>CM038669.1:385666637-395666637 GCA_021605145.1 Aegilops bicornis | reverse complement strand
AGGTCTTCTTGTTGTTCCCAAGTGGCTTCATCCTCGGTATGGTGACTCCACTGAACTTTGCAGAACTTGATTACTTTTTTGCGTGTAACTCGACTAGCAAACTCGAGTATCTTGACTGGTTTCTCCTCATATGTCAAATCACTATCCAACTGTATTGCTTCTAGCGGCACTGTATCACTTAGAGGAATATCAGCCATGTCCGTGTGGCACTTCTTCAACTAAGAAACGTGGAACACATCGTGAACTCTAGACAATCCTTCGGGCAATTTCAACTTGTAAGCAACTTCTCCCATACGTTCCAAAACTCGGTATGGTCCACAAATCGTGGTGCTAACTTTCCCTTAACTCCAAAGCGCTTTACTCCTCGAAGTGGTGATACTCGAAGATACACTCTGTCTCCGACTTCGTAGACTGTTCCTTGCATTTCAAATCCGCATAACTCATCTGCCTGGATTGGGCTACCTTGAGTCTATCGCGAATCAGCTTAACCTTCTCTTCAGACTCTTTAATCAAATCTGGTCCAAACAATTGTTGGTCTCCAACTTCGTCCCACAACAATGGTGTTCTGCACCTCCTTCCGTCTGATTAGCTTCGAAGGGGCCATCTTCAAACTGGCTTGATAACTGTTGTTATAAGAGAATTCTACATAAGGCAAATTATTGTCCCAACTAGATCCATAGTCTAGCGCACAAACTCTCAACATGTCCTCCAGAATTTGATTTACTCTTTCAGTCTATCCATCTGTTTGTGGGTGAAAAGCTGTACTGAACACTAGTCTGGTTCCCAAAATTTCATGCAACTGATTCCAAAACTTTGAAGTAAACTGGGTTCCTCTGTCTGATACAATGGTCCTCGGAACTCCATGCAGACATACGATCCTGGTCATGTATATCTTTGCCAACTTAGCACTGGTGTAAGTGGTCTTCACTGGGATGAAATGAGCTACTTTCGTCAAACGATCGACTACAACCCATATCGAGTCATAGCCTGAACGAGTCCTAGGTAATCCAGTGATAAAATCCATGCCTAGTTTATCCCACTTCCATTCGGGTATAGGCAATGGCTGTAGCAATCCTGCTGGCTTCTGATGTTCTGCCTTCACTCTCTAACATACATCACAAACTGCTACATACTCCGCAATATCCTTCTTCATTCCGGACCACCAGAAACTATCCTTCAAATCCAGATACATCTTGGTATTTCCTGGGTGAATCAAATATGGCGAATCATGGGCCTCTTGCAGAATCAACTTCCTGATCTCCTGATCATTGGGCACATATACGCGGTCCTCAAACCATAAGGTATCGTGCTAATCCTCACGGAATCCTTTAGCCTTTCCTTTACTCATCCTTTCCTTTATCTCGAAAATCTCCTTGTCCGTCTTCTGAGCTTGTCTGATCTTATCCATCAAGGTAGATTGAATTTCCAAGGCTGCTACATAACCTCTTGGAACTATCTCCAAACATAGCTCGCGAAGGTCTTCTACTAACTCCTTGGGTAACTCTACGGTCAAGAGGGTATTTACATGACTCTTGCGGCTCAACACATCAGCTACTACGTTAGCCTTTCCTGGATGATAATGCAATCTCATATCATAATCCTTAATGAGCTCTAACCATCTCCTCTGTCTGAGATTCAGCTCCTTCTGCGTGAAGTTATACTTCAAACTCTTGTGATCCGTGTATACCTCACAATGGTTTCCGATGAGAAAATGTCTCCATGTTTTCAACGCATGCACTACGACTGCTAACTCCAAATCATGCGTAGCATAATTTAACTCATGGGGTTTAAGCTATCGTGAGGCATATGAAACAACTCTTCCCTCCTGCATAAGTACGGCTCCAAGTCCTCGACATGAAGCGTCACAATACACTTCATAATCTTTGCGTTGATCTGGTAAAATCAACACTGGTGATGTAACCAAGCGTCTCTTCAACTCCTGAAAACTGGCCTCACATTCCTCAGTCCAATAGAATTTGGTGTATTTCTTCAACAACTCCGTCATAGGCTTTGCAATCTTTGAGAAATTCACCATGAACCTCCGGTAGTATCCTGCGAGTCCAAGAAAACTCCGGATCTCTCCAACTGTCGTGGGTGATTCCCAGTTTGTCACAGTGACTACCTTGGTGGGGTCTACTGCTATTCCTTCTCCGGATATAACATTTCCAAGGAATCCAACTCCGGATCTCTCCAACTGTCGTGGACAATACACTTCATAATCTCTCTCGGGAGGGCTGATCTGGAGTCTGTTCGGGGCTCCGGAGAGGGGGATCCATCGCAGTCGTCATCATCAACCATCCTCCATCACCAATTTCATGATGCTCACCGCCGTGTGTGAGTAATTCCATCGTAGGCTTGCTGGACGGTGATGGGTTGGATGAGATTTATCATGTAATCGAGTTAGCTTTGTTAGGGTTTGATCCCTAGTATCCACTATGTTCTGAGATTGATGTTGCTATGACTTTGCTATGCTTAATGCTTGTAGCTAGGGCCCGAGTGCCATGAATTCAGATCTGAACCTATTTTTTTTTCATGAATATATGTGTGTTCTTGATCCTATCTTGCAAGTCTATAGTCACCTACTATGTGTTATGATCCGACAACCCCGAAGTGACAATAACCGGGACCACTCCCGGTGATGACCATAGTTTGAGGAGTTCATGTATTCACTATGTGCTAATGCTTTTGTTCCGGTTCTCTATTAAAAGGAGGGCTTAATATCCCTTAGTTTCCAATAGGACCCCGCTGCCACGGGAGGGTAGGACAAAAGATGTCATGCAAGTTCTTTTCCATAAGCACGTATGACTATATTCGGAATACATGCCTACATTACATTGATGAATTGGAGCTAGTTCTGTGTCACCCTATGTTATGATCGTTACATGACGAACCGCATCCCGCATAATTATCCATCATCGATCCGGTGCCTCACGAGCTTTCCATATACTGGTTCTCTCTTATTTACTTTTTCGTTGCTACTCTTTGTTACAATCACTACAAAATACCAAAAACATTACTTTTGTTGTCTCTACTTTTGTTACCGTTACCACCACTATCATATTACTTTGCTACTAAACACTTTACTGCAGATACTAAGTTTCCAGGTGTGATTGAATTGACAACTCAGCTGCTAATACTTGAGAATATTCTTTGGCTCCCCTTGTGTCGAATCAATAAATTTGGGTTGAATACTCTACCCTCGAAAACTGTTGCGATCCCCTATACTTGTGGGTTATCAAGACCTTTTTCCGGTGCCGTTGCTGTCGGAGCATAGCTCTATTCTTTGAGTCACTTGGGATTTATATCTGCTGGACACTATGAAGAACTTGAAAGACGCTAAGACAAAAATTTATCCCTCAACTATGAGGGAGGTAAGGAACTGCCATCTAGCTCTCCACTTGATTCACCTTCCGTTATGAGTAAGCTAGCGACACCTAAACCTGCTTCGCTATTCGCTCGATATGTCGCATGTTATTGATGATGCCACTTCGCTATGCATGATACTTATGATGAAACTACTTCTATGCTTGATACTACTGTGCCTTGGTGAATTTCTTGATGAACAAATTTCTAGGTCTAGAGAGAGAGAAATTATTGAAACTGATAATATTGATGAAAGTGATGATGAAGATATGCCTGCTATTCCTGAGGGTTATCTTTTTGATATGGAATCTTCTGCAGCTATTTTTGCCTGCCAGGATAGATACGAACTTAAGAGGCTGCTAGTTAAATGGAGTAAAGAATCTCTTAGAGACAGAATGAAACCTGACCCTGCTTTTGCCACTTCACCTATTTGTGTTCCCGATAAGGATTATGAATTCTCTGTTGATCCAGATATAATTACGTTGGTTGAATCTGATCCTTTTTATGGCTATGAATCTGAAACTGTTGTGGCACATCTTACTAAGTTAAATGATATAGCCGCCATCTTTACTAATGATGAGAGATCGCGCTACTTTTATGTACTCAAAATATTTCCGTTCTCATTAAAGGGTGACGCTAAGATATGGTTTAATTCTCTTGATCCTGGTTGTGTGCGTAGTCCCCAGGATATGATTTATTATTTCTCTGCTAAATATTTCCCTGCTCATAAGAAACAAGCTGCTTTGAGGGAAATATACAACTTCGTGCAAATTAAAGAAGAGAGTCTCCCACAAGCTTGGGGGAGGCTTCTCAAGTTACTTAATGCTTTGCCTGATCATCCTCTTAAGAAACCTGAAATACTTGATATCTTTTATAATGGATTAATCGATGCTTCCAAAGATTACCTAGATAGTTGTGCTGGTTCTCTTTTCAGGGAAAGAACACCGGATGAAGCTGAAATTTTATCGAATAATATGTTGACAAATGAAAATAATTGGGCACCTCCCGAGCCAGCTCCTGAGCCAATTACTGAGCCTATTCCTAAACCAACTCCGAAGAAGAGAGGTGTTCTATTTCTCAGTCCTGAAGATATGCAAGAGGCAAAGAAATCTATGAAAGAAAAAGGTATTAAAGCTGAAGATGTTAAGAATTTACCTCCTATTGAAGAAATACATGGTCTTAATCTACCGCGTGTTAAAGAAACTTATGATATTGCTCCATTACTTATTGAAGAACCTCCTGATCCCGATAACCCGACACAGGTAGTAAAGGTAAATTCTCTCTATAGATTTGATGAAGGTGATATTCCTCATTATAAGTCTGCTAGGCAATGCTTCGATGAGTTTGATAATTTTATTGTCAAACAAGAAAACTTTAATGCTTACTTTGGTAGGCAATTGAAATATGATTCCAATATGATTAAACACTTGGGTGATTATATGGTTAATATTAGAGGTGAACTTAAACTTGTTAGCAATCATGCTTCTATGGTTACCACTCAAGTAGAACAAGTACTTAAGGCTTAGAAAGAAGTGCTTGATGAAATGAATAGTAAGAAAAATGATTATGCTGTTAGAGTGGCTACTTGAAGTGGTAGAATGACTCAGGAACCTTTGTATCCTGAAGGCCACCCTAAGAGAATCGAGCAAGATTCCCAGAGAAATAATATTGATATGCCTAGTTCTTCTAAAAGGAAGAAAAAGAAAAATGATAGGACTTTGCAAACTTCTAGTGAACCTATTGCTGAACCACCTGAGAATCCAAATGATATATGTATGTCTGATGCTGAAACACAATCTAGTAATGAACACGAACCTAGTGAAAATGTTAATGATGATGTTCATGATGATGCTCAACCTAGTAATGATAATGATGTAGAAGTTGAACCTGCTGTTGATCTTGATAACCCACAATCAAAGAATCAACGTTATGATAAAAGAGACTTCGTTGCTAGGAAACATGGTAAAGAAAGAGAACCATGGGTTAAGAAACCCATGCCTTTTCCTCCCAAACCATCCTAGAAAAAGGATGATGAGGATTTTGAGCGCTTTGCTGAAATGATTAGACCCATCTTTTATGTATGCGATTGATCGATATGCTCAAAATGAATCCTTATGCTAAATATATGAAAGATATTGTTACAAATAAAAGAAAGATACCTAAGCTGAAATTTCCACCATGCTTGCCAATTATACTTTTAAGGGTGGAATACCAAAGAAACTTGGAGATCCAGAGTACCCACTATACCATGCTCCATTAAGAGAAATTATGTTAAAACTGCTTTATGTGATCTTGGAGCCGGTGTTAGTGTTATGCCTCTCTCTTTATATCGTAGACTTGATTTGAATAAGTTGACACCTACTGAAATATCTTTGCAAATGGCTGATAAATCAACTGCTATACCTGTCGGTATTTGTGAGGATGTTCCTGTTGTGGTTGCAAATGTTACTATTTTAACGGACTTTGTTATTCTTGATATTCCCGAGGTTGATAGTATGTCTATTATTCTTGGAAGACCTTTCCTTAATACTGCAGGGGCTGTTATTGATTGCAACAAAGGCAATGTCACTTTTCATGTTAATGGTAATGAGCACATGGTACACTTTCCGAGGAAACAACCTCAAGTTCATAGTATCAATTCTATTGGAAAAATTCCATCGATTATATTTGGAGGTTTCGAATTTCCTCTCCCTACTGTCAAGAAGAAATATGATATACTTATTATTGGGGATGTCCATATCCCCGTTGAGGTAACATAGTGTTATTCGAAATTTCTCCGGTTCCATGTTAATCGGAATGAGTTTGTTAACAAGACTTGATCAACCTTGTTAGTGGATTCTTTTTTATGAGCATGAGATGGATGAAACTAGAAGCACAACCTCTTGTACCCTCTTTATATTTTCTGTTACTTAGTAGAAATAAAGTAAAAATAGTATTTTTTACTGTCTGTTTCCTGATTTATCCGTGCAATAAAAAAATATCCCGAAAATAAAAGTCCTCAGAATGCCATGCCAATTTAATATGATTTTTTCGGGAATAATTGAGGATTTTTAGTGCAAAAATTACCGCGGGGGGAGCTGCCACCTGGCCACGAGGGTGGAGGGCGCGCCCTACCCTCCTGGGCGTGCCCCCCTACCTCGTGGGACCATGGTGGCCCTCCTCCACTTATCCCTGCACCCATCTTCTTCCTCTGCCTCACAAAAACCCGAAAAACCAACTGAAGCACGAGTTCCAGCCACCTTTGCTGTGATTTTCGATCTCCTTGCTCAAAGCACCTCTCGCAAAACTGCTTGGGCAGATTGTTCCTTGGTATGTGACTCCTCCATTGGTCCAATTAGTTTTTGTTCTAGTGCTTTATTCTTTGCAAATTTGTGCTGCATAGGTGACCATGTTCTTGAGCTTGCATGTCAAATTTATATGGTTCCAAGTAGTTTTAATGCTTGATATAGGCTCTAGGCACTTGTAGGAGTAGTTGCTATCAATTTTATTGAAGTTGGTTCACTTTTGTTTGAAGTTACTAAAAACTTCAGATTTTTTTTTCATAGAAAACAATATGTGTAGGAAGATGTTCAAAGGTGGTTCTTCAAGGAAGCAAGGTCCCAGGCTTGCAATGCGTGATGCTGACGAGGAACCACCAATAGACGCTCCTGTGAGGCCCTGTGAATGGCCTTCGGAAAATTTTATGGATCAAGCGGGAATCAAAGAAGAATTTAACGCATATTTGCATAATGCCGGTCATGAGGACTTTGAGGCTGACAAATGCCCCCAGTATCATGATCTCACAAGTTCATTTGTGAGGAGGTTTGAGTTTTCATCTTCGTGTAATTCTCCTTCAGTCATGTTTGACCTTTATGACAAATCTTATACCATGGACTTAGAGGATTTCACTTTTTCTTGCAAACTTCCATCTTGGGGTAGTGTCAGGGATCCCCCTAAATCTGAATATAGAGACTTTCTTGCTATAATAACTATGGGGGAATCTAGGGATATAACGCAAGCCACTATAGGGAGCATTCACTTTCCTGCTATACATTATTTTGCTCTCTTCATAGGTAGATGCATAAATGCTAAGGATGAAGCATGTCACACGTGTGCCCCTGATCTCAGCATTCTCAGAAGTGTTGTGTTAGGAGACCAATCTTATCATATGGGTGCCATTGTAGCTCGTAGGTTCCATCATAATAGACATAACAGAGTTTTCTTTGGAGGAATTTATGCAACTGCTAATTTTCTTGAGATAGACATTCGTGAGGGTGATATGGAGTTACCCCTTACTTATTTGGATTTTGATTCTATGGTTTCCCACCAGTTTGTTGAGAGGACTGAACCACCTCTCCAGTATCGACTAATCTTTAACAAACGGCATGTTGTCCAGGTTACTCTTCCTGCTCCTGCCTTCTTTGATTTTCTCGCACAAAAGGGAGATATATTATTACCAGAGAGGAGGCAGATGAGTACGAGAGGAGAGCGGAGGCGTCTCGACGCCATGCTGCAGCTCAGGAGGCGATAGCGGCTGCATCGCAGTACGACCCCAGCTACACCTACGGGTATCCACCAGGCTATCCCTAGCAATAGACCAACTTAGGCCAAAATCCTAAGCTTGGGGGAGTACGTATTTCCCACCGACATTACATTTATGTTCACACACACTCATTGCTAGATGTCGGTGCTCATACTCTTTCACTGTAATATGCATGCTAGTTTATTTCCTTTTTCCTGCTTTCTTCTTGTGTGTCTAATAAACCTTCAGAAAAAACCAAAAAAATTAGTAGTAGTTTACTTTTCCTGCTATAGTAGTAATTATTAAAAAGAAAACCCAAAAATATTTCCCGTTCTTCTTTTGCTTGTTGGGAGCTTTCCCGTGTAAATAGTTTTTATTTCCTTTCTTTTCATTGGGGGTCAGTAGGAGAAGACCATGATTAAATTGTTGAAGTGGCTCTTATATGCATCATTGTTGATTTAACCAAGAGCCCATATTGTCTTGTCTTCTCCTGTTTACTGACTGCTCGCAGATTCCAGCTTAGTCCAATGCATGTGCACTCTTATTATTATTCACACCGTTCGGTCGTGTAAGTGAAAGGCAATTATGATGACATATATGATGGACTGACTGAGATGGGAAAAGCTGGTATGAACTCGACCTCTTTTCTTTTTGTAAATATGATGAGTTCATCGTTCTTGATTCGGTGATTATGAATAAACATGTTTGCAATGACAATTAGAGATCATAGTTGCTCGTGCCATGCTTGATTATCTATGAGTTATAATGGTTTACCTTGCGTACAACATGCTATTAAAATGATTGTGATGTGGTATGATGGGGTGGTATCCTCCTTTGAATGATTTAAGTGACTTGACTTGGCACATGTTCACGCATGTAGTAGAAACAAATCAACATAGCCTTCACGATATTTATGTTCATGGTGGATGATATCCTACTCATGCTTGTATTCAATGTTTATTAATTTTAATGCATGTTCATGACTATTGTCGCTCTCTAGTTGGTCGCTTCCCGCCTTTTGCTAGCCTTCACTTGTACTAAGCGGGAATACCGCTTGTGCATCCAATCCCTTAAACCCCAAAGTTATTCCATATGAGTCCACTATACCTTCCTATATGCGGTATCTACCTGCCGTTCCAAGTAAATTTGTATGTGCCAAACTCTAAACCTTCAAATAAACATTCTGTTTTGCATGCTCGATTAGCTCATATATCAACTAGGGCTGCCCTTATCTTCCGTGTTACGGGTTTTTCTCAAGAGGAGTGGTCTCCGCTCCTCACTCACGAGAAAATGACTGGTCACCAGGATGCCCAAATCCCATGCTTTATGCAAACTAAATCAAAATAATTGCAAACAAAACTCCCCACAGGACCCGTTGAATGTTGGAGGCACTTTCGTTGTTTCGAGCAAGCCATGGATTGATGCTTGTGGAGGAGGGGAGTATAAACTTTACCATTCTGTTTGGGAACCGCCTATAATTTGTTTAGCATGGAAGATATCGTCATCTCTTAGTTGTTATGTTCACAATGAAAGTATGCCGCTCAAAATATAATTTATCTCTATTTCAAAACCGAGCTCTGGTACCTCTACAAATCCCTGCTTCCCTCTGCGAAGGGCCTATCTATTTACTTTTATGTTGAGTCATCACCCTCTTATTAAAATCACTAGCTGGAGAGCACAACTGTCATTTGCATTCATTATTGTTAATTTATATCGGGTATGACTATGATTGGATCTCTTTTACCATGAATTACAATGTCTAGTCAGTCCTTGATCTTTGAAGGTGCTCTGCATTTATGTTTTGCGGTCTCAGAAAGGGCTAGCGAGATACCATCTTGTTATATCATATTATGATTATTTTGAGAAAGTGTTGTCATCCGAGATTTATTATTATGGCTTGCTAGCTCATTTTGTTATTGATATGAGTAAACATGAGACCTAGGAGTTATTGCAAATTTGGTTAGTTATGATCTTTGCTGAAAACCTGAATGCCGGCTTGACATAAGTACAACAACAAGAGCAAACAGAGTTTGTAAAAGTTTTTCTTTTTCTTTTTCAGTTTGTCAACTGAATTGCTTGAGGACAAGCAAGGGTTTAAGCTTGGGGGAGTTGATATGTCTCCGTCGTTTCTACTTTTCCAAACACTTTTGCCCTTGTTTTGGACTCTAACTTGTATGATTTGAATGGAACTAACCCGGACTGACGCTGTTTTCAGCAGAATTGCCATGATGTTGTTTTATGTGCAGAAACAAAAGTTCTCGGAATGACCTGGAACTCCACGGAATATCTTAGAATAAATAATAAAAAATCCTCGCCAAAGATGAAGACCAGGCAGCCCACACCCTGTTCACGAGGGAGGGGGGCGCACCCCCCCTGGGCGCGCCCCCCTACCTCGTGGGCCCCCTGGACACCTTCCGACGCCAACTCCAACTCTATTTATTGGCTTTCGGGGAGAAAAAAATCAGGGAGAAGAAATCATCACGTTTTACGATACGGACCGCCGCCAAGCCGTATTCTCTCTCTGGAGGGCTGATCTGGAGTCTGTTCGGGGCTTCGGAGAGGGGGATCCGTCGCCGTCGTCATCATCAACCATCCTCCATCACCAATTTCATGATGCTCACCGCCGTGCGTGAGTAATTCCATCGTAGGCTTGCAGGACGGTGATGGGTTGGATGAGATGTATCATGTAATCGAGTTAGCTTTGTTAGGGTTTGATCCCTAGTATCCACTATGTTCTGAGATTGATGTTGCTATGACTTTGCTATGCTTAATGCTTGTCACTAGGGCCCGAAAGTGCCATGAATTCAGATCTGAACCTATTATGTTTTCATGAATATATGTGTGTTCTTGATCCTATCTTGCAAGTCTATAGTCACCTACTATGTGTTATGATCCGCAACCCAGTGACAATAACCGGGAGCACTCCCGGTGATGACCACAGTTTGAGGAGTTCATGTATTCACTATGTGCTAATGCTTTTGTTCCGGTTCTCTATTAAAAGGAGGGCTTAATATCCCTTAGTTTCCAATAGGACCCTGCTGCCACGGGAGGGTAGGACAAAAGATGTCATGCAAGTTCTTTTCCATAAGCACGTATGACTATATTCGAATACATGCCTACATTACATTGATGAATTGGAGCTAGTTCTGTGTCACCCTATGTTATGACTGTTACATGACGAACCGCATCCGGCATAATTATCCATCACTGATCCGGTGCCTACGAGCTTTCCATATACTGGTTCTCTCTTATTTACTTTTTCGTTGCTACTGTTACAATCACTACAAAATACCAAAAACATTACTTTTGTTGTCTCTACTTTTGTTACCGTTACCACCACTATCATATTACTTTGCTACTAAACAGTTTACTGCAGATACTAAGTTTCCAGGTGTGGTTGAATTGACAACTCAGCTGCTAATACTTGAGAATATTCTTTGGCTCCCCTTGTGTCGAATCAATAAATTTGGGTTGAATACTCTACCCTCGAAAACTGGTGCGATCCCCTATACTTGTGGGTTATCAGTGGGTTGTTGTTGTTGTTGTTCCCCTGGTTCTGATTCTGGACTAGTATCTACATCAAAGCATTCTGCTGCTGGATCAACTGAGTGAGCTCCGGTGGGAAAGCAAATCCATTGTCGCGTTTCGGAGGCATCTGCTAGGTTTAGAAAAGATGAAGAAACAGAATAGAATGAGGTCTAGAGGGAAAGCACTACCCATATGCACATGAGACAAACACAAACATATCACTCAATCAATCAAACAAAGGGCATACAATCGGTCTAGAACTATTGTTACAAAAGTGCTTGGACTATGCTATATACATGGTGGAATACTACTACTGATTTGGTGGTCTACTAGAAAAATTGTGCGATCGAAGACTCCATGATATCTGCTCCAGCTTCATCAACATAATCATCATTGCTATCTTCAGGATCCGAGTCGGTGTCGTCGATGATGATGTAGTTCTCCGGGCAAGGGGGATCGTCATCTTCTCCTCCTGGCGTGGGGTCTCCCATGAAGACTCCTAGCTTCTTTGTCAGGTCACCATTCTTCTCCACTAGTGCGACGATTTCCTCCATATAATCATCGCGTGTAGTCTTGATTTCTTCTTCCAGTTCCGTGATCCTTGTCATTGCCTTCTTAAAATCGGTCATGCCTGCGCACATCTGGTTCTCCTGGCGTCGAATGTGCTGGTTTAACTCCTGGATGAAAGAGGCCATCGATCTATCCTTCCTGGTGCTGGTCATCTCCCATTGCTCATCTCGGCGCCCACAATTCTAGTAGATTGTATCCTTGAGATCATTGTGGTAAACTTCTCCAATGCATCCCATGGTAATGTGAGCTGCCATACTCTTTCCTGGACTCCAGGTTGGTGCATTGAAAGAAAACTCTATGGGCTCAGTGACTGGCGTGAATGTCCTTCCTGGAACTTGAACTTGAATCATCCAACGCTCCTCTTCTGGTAAAGTGGTGTTGTAGGTCCCGATGAAGCTTGGTATTCCAATGTCCATGTACTTAGTGACTTCCTTCAAGTGGCGTCCAAAAGGGGTGTCTTCATCCGATTGCATGAACTTGATCGTTGCATCCGCCATCCTAAAGAGTAGAAAATGGAGAGGAGTTAGAAATGAGAAGAGAGTAGTGATTCTAGGGCTTTAGCTTAGTGGTCGTAATCCCTACGGTCGGCGTGTGCTCGATACCATCTACTTCAGACCAGACCTCAAACAGTCTGATCTCTGTGGATAAGTGTCATCCCTGGATCGGTAATGCTGACACACACAATACTTGAAGGATTTATAACAGAGTAGCAATCACACACTTATTACATCGAATGTCCAAAAGAGAACTTATTATAATAAATATGGCTTAAGGCCATCTAATACGATAACAGGGGAAGGCTTGGAAGATAAAGTGAGTCCATCAACTCCAACGACATCGCTGAGTGAAAGACCACGACCTAAGGCTCCTTACTCGTCGTCTGAAAAGTCTGCAACATGATACGTTGCAGCCCGAAAATAGGTCAGCACATGGAATATGCTGGCAATGTAAAACAAAAGAGTAATGAACAGAATAATGCTATCACTACATGCATATATGGCTGGTGGAGGATGTATGGTTATATGTTTTGCGAAAAGCCAATTTTTCCCTACTGCAAAGAATAAGCTTTATTTAACTACAAAGTTTGTTGAAAAAATATTAGAAGGTAAACCCCCTCTCAATCCCAATTAAAAGTAATCATTAACAACCCAGCAAATTAATATTAAGAGTGACGAGATCAACATAATAATCCAAGAACCAGACACTCAAGATGTCCATAATCGGGGACACGGCTAACCATGATTAGTTTGTACACTCTACAGAGGTTTGTGCACTTTTCCCCACAAGACTCGATCTCCTCCGCTGGGATTCTCGCACTACACGGTGTTTGAGAAACGGATGACCGAGACATAGCCTTTCAAAAGCGCTAGCACCTTACGAACAGGTAGACAGTACCAACCTACATCCCCTACCTCTGCTAGTCTACCACTGTAAGAGTTCACACGACTTAGTCAACTATGCTAGAGCCCATAGTAGCTTGTGGCTGCACACGGAAGTTTCTAGCATGAATAATCTCAAGATCCATTTGAGCTTGGGTGGCGGTCCAAAAAGAAACAGGCAATCCTGGAATACCCAGGTACCTCAATCCACCCAGATGTGTGTTTAAGTTGCCACCTTAAATAAACCATTAAATAACAATCTCACATATGTCATGGATACACTCACCCAATCCATGTCTACTAGCATAGCATGGCATAATAAGCAAACGTAGAAGTAACTCCCAAGGGATTGATAATAAAACAGGTAGTAGGTACTACCTCATCTACTTTCCCAAAACCCACAATTTAATTAGATCCTAATCATGCAATGTTTGAGGATTGATCTAATGCATAAAAACTGGGTATGAAAAGGGATATGATCAAAGTGTTACTTGCCTTGCTGATGATCCGCGAAACCTAGAGATTCAAAATAGCAAGCAGCGCACTCCGGGTACTCTATCGCAAACAAACAAACATACAATAAGTACTCATTTAATGCACAGGTAAAACTCAAATAAAAGATCTAACCAGAAAGTTGAACTTAAGAACTCCGGTTTGCAAAAAGAATCAAATCAAACGAAGCAACGAAAGTCAAACGGCGAAAGAAACAAGCTTCGTTTACTAATCTGGAACTAAGTCAAATTTTACAGAGGCAAAAACTTGTTTGAGTTGATTAATCGGAAAGAGGGTTTCGAGACGAAACTCTAGGCGCTTGAATCGCTTGATTCCCATAAACGAGCGAAAAGTTATACTAGATCGAAAATCGGATCAGAAATCGCGATCGGAAATAATCGCGGAAATATGAGAAAAAGAAAAACGGACGAACAGGCTAACGAACGAACGTTCTTTAACTGAAACTAAACGACGAAATCCGTTTGTTAAAACGAATGAACGAGCGAACGCTCGCTAAATAGATTAAACCGGAAAAAAATAAACCGAACCGGATCTAATAAAAAAATGATCTAGGGTTTCGAAAAAAACCGATCGGTTTTATAAGAAAAACCGGCAGGTACCTCGGGGTGCGGGTCGGCTCCGACGGCGGTGGCTACTCCGCGAGGCGGCGGGCGGCGTGCATCGGGTGGCGGCAATGGCGGCTGGCGTCTCGGCGGCGGCGACGGCGGGCGGCGGTGGCTTAATGGTGGTCGCTGTGGTGGCGGCTTATAAAGGCCCCCGGGTGGAGTCCCGCTCGAGCACGGCCCAAAGTCAGTTTCGTTGTTTAAATAATTTCACGTAGAAAAACAAACAAAAGAAATACTAAACATACTCCAAAAATCCCGAAGTAAATTTTCCCCGGCTTCTAAAATCTAGCCGGACAAGATGAACATTTATTTGTGGGCATAAATGCAATTTTTAAAAACGCGCATTTTTCCTAAATTCAACTAAAAAAGCGATAAACTCCAAATAAAAATCTTATTTGATTTTTTATTAAACCTTCAATATTTCTTTATTTTGGGAAAGTCATTTTATTCCCTCTCTCATATTTTTATTATAGAAATAATTGGAGATAAAATAATTAAAATCAAATGATCCTATTTTCAAAATTTGAGAAAACTCAAATATGAAAATAACGAAATCTCCAACTCTCTCCGTGGGGCCTTGAGTTGCTTGAAATTTTCTAGGATCAAGCCAAAATGCAATAAACTATGATATGCAATGCTGATCTAAGTATAACATTCCAAATTGAAAATTTGGGATGTTACAATGGAGCATCCGCGATAGACGAGGCGATCATCGGAGCAGCTCCTTGGAGGTGGAGGACTGGGTGGCTGAACCGGCGGGATGATGAGATGGACGAAGGATCCTCATCCAGGGAGGTGGACGAGGGACGTCGAGCTGTTGCGGTGGACGACTTCGTCGGGGAAGAGGCTCTGGCTGGGCAGCGGTGAGGTGGCGGATGGAGGAGGGTGGGGTTTCGCGGCTGGAGCGGAGAGGTTATGGTGGCCTGGGATTTCGAATGGCGAAAAGGAGGCAATGGGAGGGGGTGAACCATGACTTAGGGATGCGCTTGTCCAAAATGTAGGCTGTGTTACAAAAGTACCCCCCACCGATTTGAACTAGTGGCCCTTTCGGCTCAGGGTTAGAAGGGGGATTTCGCATGTCGGGGTTTGACAGCTGGAGGGAGTTTTCGCGCGCGTTGTAATTTCGGGATAGCAAGGCGCAGGTTGTGAAGGCGCCAGTTTTGGGAGCACGATATCTTAATTTTCGGTATATAACAAGGCGCGGGTTGAATTTTAGGGACAAGCCTAACGTGTAATATTGTACTTGTATGTACCAAATCAATTCGTACTTCCCTCAACCAAAAAGAAAACGAAAAAAATAAAACAATTCACACCACACAAAGAGAGAGTCTTGCCCTGTTTTACTATAAAAATGCTATTTAAAGCTACTCATACCAACAATTTAGTGCAATTAAATGCTATTCGGTAGTATGAATCCATGTTATGTCCAATTAAATTTTTTAAACTTCTTTGTATAATGCATGTAACCTACTCATACCAACATTTTATTGCATTCCAAATGTCTATACTACCGCTGTAATTCAACTGAATTTGAATTCGCTTCTCTATTTCAATAACAATCTACAATCATGATTGTTGCCAACTTCAACCATCATTCGTGTATTACCTTAATAACACACCACATGATTACTATAGAGATAGATATGAACTATGTGTACTACATGAACTCGAATTCTATTTTTGGATACACTTGATGTTGATTCCAAATAATAGTACATTTGATGTACTAACTATATATTCATAATCTAAACCATGTTCCATACATGTACACCGTGTTTATCACACATAGTATAGTGCCCTGCCCCCTACATTATGACAAGTATTTAGACCTGAGCTGCAAAAGCCACACATTAGCCCAAATTATGATCAATGTTCTATATATTATACGTAGTACTAGCAATATGCCCATGCGTTCCACAGAACATCAACATGATCAAGGGGAGTCCTAATTTGCAAATATGGAGAGGGGTGTGGGTATCTTTTTTCAAAATTGCCATAGTTTCTTTCCTATCCGTCAGATATAAATCAGACGGCCTATATTGTAGGATGGCAGGCACACCATCATCAACAACTCCGTTTTTTATAAGAGTAGAGATAAAATATATTATATGTAGTATAACATGTTCAATACCACACCATGTGTATCATCGTTATATATATTCACACAACGTCGGTTTAAAACACTATGATAAATTATTCAAATATCCGAATTCGCTTTTTATAATAAAGTATGATCTCTGTTTGTCTTTTACACCCACACAATCCTCTTATCTTTGTAGCTAGCTAGTGCTAACTTTCTCTCGTGCATGCACACACCCGCGCCCTCTCACCCTCCCTCAGCATTCTCTAGCTCCATCGCGCAAATTCGTCTTTTCACTTTAGGTCGTTCACTCACAGTGTGTGTAGGCCCCCCCAGCTCCTTCTTTACGACACACATCGATCGATATGCCTCTCTAGCCAGGTGTTCCTGGCACAAACACAAGCTTCCCCTCTTCTCTTATCACCGTTCATGCCTCACTCCCACCACTCTTTTCATCGATCACGTACTCGCACACTCCTTCCCCCTTGATATAGTATGACTCTCGCACCACCTCCTAGATGCATCCCTCTCTCTCTCTATCCTTATCCCCGTGCCTCATTTGCTTCTAACACACACATGCATGTATACCGATCGATCTCCCAACATATACCTAGGTCGACTTTAACTATTCCCCCCCCATCGATCGACATACCTCACAAGTTATGTCTCTCCTTTCTCTGACAAAGGACGATTGATTTTCCTATGTGGTTATGTCTGCTTACCACAGCCATATCGTCCCCCCTCATCATTCGTGCATGCCTCCCGACCCGTCTCTCACATGCACGTGCACAGACAGGAAGCCATCCCTCTCTTATTGATATTGCAGGCGTGCCCTCCGGTTGTCTAGCAAGCCTATCCCACGATTTGTTAGAAGCAACTCCACTACCACCCCCTCCAACACTCTAGCTCTATCTCTCTCCCAACCTTATTCCTCTCCTACACATATACATGGATGCTGATCGATCTCCCTTAATACATGAGGTAGATCGATCTCCTTAATATGTGAGGTAGGCCTCTCTCCTCCTCCACACATATACCAGCCATTGTACCTCTATAGTTAATTAGGCCTCCCTCCCCCCCCCCACCACACACCGATAGTCGAGCGCTGTAGGTAGGTATCCATGCCACAGAGACAAACTGCACATGTCCCCTCTCTCGTTCTAGTAGGCCAGCCACTCTATATCTTTGTCGTGGGCACACACAAATTCGATGGCACTCTTTATCGACCGCGCGTGCACACACACACATCATCCCTCTCTTCGATTCTGTGGACACCTCAAGTCGATGATACCTCCACTCTCTTCTCGTGGATCACCCCCTCTATATATATATGATATATCCATGACTCTATGCACTACAAAATAAATACACTTCCGTGATGATACGTGTTTGTCACAGTAGGTCACGTTTTTTGTCATGCATGTACATCCATGAAAAATTTATGACAGAATCAAGATAGTCATACCTGTGCTGTCGTAGAAGTGTTCCATGACATTACCAAAATTATCATCACGGAAGTGTCCACTTCCATGACGATAAATCGCGCGTCACAAAAGTGCTTTCGTCAGGGGTGAACGACACGTGGCATCCACCGTAACGGAACGCCGTTAAGCTATCGGGTCGGGTTTTGGATCCGTTAACCCGTTAACAGCTCCGACCAATGGGAAATTTCCACGTGTAAAATTCTTATTGGCCGGACGAAACACGTTTCAGCTCGTCAATGGGTCAGATATAGTACGTCGACACGTGGCACGGCCCAACAGAGGCCCATTCCTGTGAAAAGGCCGGCCCGTTTGACTTGGTCAAAAGGTGGCGGGCCGGCCCATGTAAAGCCTGTTAACGGCATGTTCGCATATAGCCCATTTACAACCCGCTAACCCAAGGCCTGTTACGCCCTATCCGAATTAGGCCCAGTAGCATCATCTGGGCCACCCAATATGATTCCAGCCCGTTTTCACTTCTGGCCCATGTATGGCCCATGACGCCTTCTTCGCCCATATGAGGCCCTATGTAACTCTTGGCCTATTAACGGCCTATGGTGAAACCGCCCGTAATGAATAGTGTATCACTTTACGCCCATTAACGGCCCGTGGTGAAACTGGCCCGTAATGAACAAAGGTATCACTTTATACCCATTAACGGCCCGTTATTCCGCTAATGCTTCAGCCATGTTATCTTTCGGCCTTCTCAGAGCCCATTTATTCTTTGGCTCATTTCCAGCATTCGTTTACTTACGGCCTTTTACTGCCATTTTCTGCTTGTGGGCCAAATTCAGCATGTGGTTATAGTCGGCCCGTTTGTGGTCCGTTAATACGTTGGGCTATTTTCATAGCGTCATCAAATACGTCCTATTAACGATGGCCCGTTATGGTCAGCCCATGAACGGGCGATTCCAACTCTAGCCCGTTTACGACCATAATGCGGCCTGTTATTGGCCCATGTTTGGCCAATCGATCATACTGCCTGTATAAGGCCCATTGATGATACGGCCCGTAGAAGGCCCATTGTTTCTACGGCCCGTAGAAGGCCCATTGTTTCTACGGTCCGTAGAAGGCTCACTGTTTCTACGGCCCGTAGGAGGCCTGGTGTCACTACATTAAATATTAGCCCATGGTTATTGTGGCCTAGTTTTAAAAAATAGGTTATTGCAGCCAGTAGCAAACCGCGGAAAAAGAACTGCAATGACTACAAGCAAACAAATAAACAAGACAACAAGGCAATAAATAAGCAAGCAACTTACGCTAGGCTATCACGGCTATCACACATATTACATCCACTGGGCATCAAAGTTCGCCACCAGTGCAAATAAACGTGCCGACAAAAGAATATAAAAAACTGAGAGCACTTCAGAAGGCACTAGGCCTGGCTAGGTCGCCCCCCCCCCCCAACAGCTGAAGAAGCTGAGTAGATCTCAGTTGTGTCAATGATAGATGCATCAAGACTAGATTTAAGGCATGATGGTGCGCACGGCAGTCCTATGACATCTTCATTGCATCTTTGACTTCAAGTCAGAGCTGAGCTGAAGCAAGCCTTTCCGCTTTAAGTTGAGACTGAAGAAGTCGAACTGATTGAGGCAGCGACTGCATAGAGGTTGTCTCACACCTGCTGGTGAGTAGCTTAAACTTACTATCTTCATCAAGACATGACCCTGAGGTCATCTCGTTGTCCTCAAGATGGTTTGGCTCACTATCTTCCCTAAAGTTCTGCCTGGCGTTAGAGATACGAGTATGAAAGAGAAAAAAGGAGACACATAACAGGTTTCACAATTATATAAGCAAATAAATGGATCTGTTCTGCACAAGGAACATGTTTTTACAACTACAATTTGAAATTGGTAGTTGTTGCAAACATCCAATCAGATGTAAACACCAAAGCAAACAGCAGTGGAGGAAATGATGCCTATCCAAATATATACTAGAACAAAGTTTGAAGGCTTGAGAAGGATGAACTTACATTACATGTTAACAAGGGCTGGAAAAAGCCCTTCTCCATGTTGATGGAAGGATAATTCAATAAATTCCCCAAAGAAAATTCTTTATAAGTGTTGCCATTATTCTACATTTTGCAAAGAGTAAATATAGATCAAATAATATTGAAAGAAATAGAGGATAATGAAGCTCAGGTGCAGACGGATGATACATAATCAAATAGCAATTTATTAAGTACAGCGTTACAAGGCAAAAGGGAGAGAGGTACTGACAAGAGCAATGCAGAGCCCATTATTGTTTTGAGATCGTATGATCCTTTGAGAAAGGAGATTAATCTGAAATTAGTTTTCATACAGGAGAGAAGGTAAGGCACAAGCAGAAATTTAGGAGTTCAAATTTTGAATTGATATCATAGACAGTACCTGACGCTGGGCTCCAAACAGTTCTAATAGGGGTTTGGCCACTGGAGTAGGTGTAAAGTGTGGTACAGTTGGGCCTGTGTTTTTTGTGGCTGCTGATCTATCTGATTTAACCGGTATCACTACCTTTTCCAAATACCTAGTTTGTACTCCTTGAGGATCTGCACTCACCCTCTTCCTTTTGGACATCTATTACAAAAGAACAACATTTGATCGGAAAAACATAGTGTGACGACACATGGAATAGTTACGTAAAATGGATAGGTATGGCATATACTCATATATGATGCTTAAACTAAGCGTATGGTGTAACAAAGTAGAAGTAATGCAAGAGGTCGATGCAAAATATAAAGCGACCAATACAACTTTGCAAAGTTAGAGCAAGCACCTTGATGGGTGAATAAGATAGGCCATCCTCCACCGTGCCAAGTTTGTTAGCCAGTGGATCCTTCCG
Source organism: Aegilops bicornis (assembly GCA_021605145.1). Lineage (NCBI taxonomy): Eukaryota > Viridiplantae > Streptophyta > Magnoliopsida > Poales > Poaceae > Aegilops > Aegilops bicornis. Next base: position 395,645,797 of record CM038669.1, on the reverse strand, counting down.
CAATATTCCTCTCGTGCGCCCATTCTCATATTCATTTTGATAATTATCAATATCTGACATGCATGAAAACATAAAAACAAGTGAGATTTTCTTTGTAATGCAGAAGTGATTCTAATCCAATACCGCCTCCCTCAGAAACCCCTTTGTGCTATCTCTGCAATTCTTTTCAAAGATGCCATGCATGCTATAATTTGTTGTGTGCATTAATATAATGTGGCCTACTACTCAAAATATGAGAGCTCCAGAAGTGATGACACTTCGCAGATGATAGCTTCAACATATAGTAAAGAATAACAAGTCTACCCGACCGACAGATTCAAAATATACTAAGGAGAACAACTCGACCGACCAAATGACCGCAAGAGAAGAGTATCATCTTAAAGAAGAAGCGTAAGAGCAAGCAGATTGAAGATATTACAAGTCTTTCAATACAATGTCGGTTGGCCACCCATGATGAACCGTAGCGCATGAGAATTACTATTCTTTCCGGTCTCTCCATATGTGGCTCACATGCATTTCAAAACTAAAGTAGGAACATTTAGCTAATCAATTAAACATCTCTCAGTTTTACTAATATCAGCAATAATATCATATATGAATTTGTACAACTAAGCTTGTTTAGCTCGATGGGTGGAAGCGATTGCTATTATTACCACGAACCACGTAGGCTGATTGTGGTCATCATAAAATGGGGAAAACATAAGCATGATGAGTACAGTGTTGACCGTGGCAGTGGGATGGCATATTTGAAGCTGCAAACCGCGCAAAGGGTAGTTAGCAACCGATGTTTGCTTTGAAATAACAACTAAGATTTGGTATGGACAAGAAAGTACGGTCAACAAGTGACAAAGAAATGCAATTATGCTGTCTCTCTATATGTCGCGACATGCATTTGGAAACTCAAGTGGGACCTTTGGCTAACAAATTAAGTGTGTCGGTTAACTAATATCAGTATCATATCACAATCATATTTGAACAATAAGCTTTCGAATTCTGAGTGTTGTGTTGTTTAGCTTGAAGGGTGGAGTAATGCTAGTACGGCAAAAAGCACCTACGCAGATCATAGTAGAGTAGATAAAAGGTGAAAACCCTAAGCATCAAGAGAAAAATCAGGAAAGTGGAACTAGCTGGACCAGTGGGTGGCGCACATGATTTTCGAAATGAATATAGGAGCATTAGGTGACCAATTAAACGTTCTCTGTTTTAGTGATATGAGCATCATATCAGATTCGTATTTCAACACGTAAGCTTTGGGTTGAGGTCTTGAGGAGCAGTGCTAGCACGACACGAAGCACCTACGATGATGGTAGTGAATATAAAGGGGGAAACCATAAGCTTTACGAGTATAGTGCCCGTGCCGTGGCGGATCTGAAGGTGCAAACCGGACAAAGCTACTTCGCAACCAATGTTTGCTTTCAACTAGCCACTATGATTTGGTACAGACAAGAAAAGTACAGTAAACAAATTACGATCTATTTTCCGGGTGAGATCAATAACTTAAGCACATATGGAAGAGTACACCTCTGTTGCGACACCGTGTAGGCCTATGCTGATACGTTGAGGGTGCTGCGTGTGCGATGGCTGTCGGCGGCGGGGAACAAGACTTTAGACAGCAGACGTCCGGGTCAGGGGATATATCCTGTTGCCGTGGACGAGGCGGTCGTAGGAGCGGCAACGGCAAGGTGAACGACGGCGTCGATGAAGCGAGAGGAGGCGGTGAAAGGATCCTGGTCCAGCGGCGTGGATGAGAGACGTCCATCTCTTGCAGTGGACGACAGGGTAGGGGTAGCGGCTCTGGCAAGGTGGAGGATGGGGTGGCGGACGGAGGAGGCTGGCCGCAGTGCGGAGGTTGTCGTGCCGCCGACGGTGTATGACTGTGCGGCCGCCGGCTCAAGTTTTATCTGATCTATTTGATGCGTTGGCTACGCTCATGGCAGAGGCTAACCCGGCGGATCAGGATGCCCACAACGTGGAAATTGCAAAGATAAAGGATCAGATCACCCAGGCCAAGGCCGATTTGGCGGCTGAGGAAGTCAGAATGACCGCGGAGCGGGCCGCTTTGGACGTGCAGGCTTATCGGCTTATGCTGGATCAAACTGCGTCGCATGAGGTCCTGAAGAGGAGGCACCGGTCTCGCCTACCTCCGGTTTACGATGCTAGGAACCTCTTTAACACCCTAGGAGCAGGGACCAGTAACCCTCCGGTAGCAAACCGGGCGGAGGCACCTGGAGCGGGCGCGCCGGTTCAGCCACGTTTGATGGATCCGCCTCGGCAGAACAACATTGTGTCTCAGCCCGTTCCAACGCCGTCGGGTCATTATTCTACTCCAATGGGCAATCTCGTGGCTGCCGCTTCACGACTGGAAGCAATCCTGATTGAAGGTGATTCTCCGGCGGCGGTGGAAACGCGCTGGGTTAAGGAGCTTCTTCGGACAGCCTTGGTTCAACAGGAAGGGTATTCATACATCCGTGATCGAATTCATTCCACCCCTCGTCCAAGACGGAGTTACAGCAGGCGTATGGATGAACCGGCCGTGTCAAGCAACGCCTCGGAACCGTGAAGCACCCCGTGGCAACAATTCGGCAGGTGGCGCTCGTGATGCTCAGGAGGTGGTAGACCGGGCCCGAGCGCAGGGAGGCCGAGTTGGCGGCGCAGTATGAAGCTCATCAGCTTACTCCGGTTCGTCCAACCACATCAGTCGAGCCAGGAGTTACTTCTAGTTCTTTGGGGGTGCCGTGCCTTGTCCTAGCATTACGCAATGTGCGCCTGCCCAAGGATTTCAAGGGCCCGTGTAAGGTGCCGAATTACACTGCCGATTTATCTCCAAAGATATGGGTGGAAAGCTATGAGATGTCCATGGAGATGCTTGATGTGGATGATGTAGCGTGTGCAAAATATTTCACCATGATGCTAGAAGGAACGGCCCGAACTTGGTTAAAAAGTCTACCGGCTAACTCTACCAGTTCATGGGCCAAGTTGAGAGCCCGGTTTATCCAGAATTTTAAGGATACATGCAAGCAGCCTATGTCGATAGTAGACTTAGCTGCCTGTGTCCAGGAGGAAGGAGAGTCGACAACCCGTTGGGTGCGCCTGGTCTCAAAATTTTTGCATTCGTCAGACCGCATCAATGCCGATACTGCAGTTCTAACCTTGGAAGGCAACTGTCGGTTTGAACCTCTGAAGTTGAAATTGGGACGGCTAAAGCGCCATTGCAATGATATGGGGTCCCTCATGGCCGCGTTAGTGAAGTATGCCGACTCTGATAGTACCAAGGATCCCGAGTCTGATGATGATAGGGCAGGGAAGGGAAAAAAGAGCGGCAATGCCAAAGCGCAGCACTACAACCCGGCAGGTCATGGAAACGGCGGAAAACGTAAAGCGGATAATAGCGTGGACTTTGTGGCTAATACCAGCACACAGGACAAGGGCCAGCGACGAAAGTGTAAACCGCCCAATCGCAGCGGAGCACCAAATCCTAACCCGGACCGCTTATCTTACCTGCTGAACCAGCCCAGCCCAAAACATGGGACGTAGGAGATGCCGGCCACACACCTCTGGAAGGACTGTTACATCATGCAAGAGTTCAAAAATTCTAATGCTTTCCGGTATGATCACGGACCAGGCGGCGGTTTAGGCTCCGGATCTCATGGGCCGGGTTACGGTGGAGTAAATTCGGGTTCAGGCTTCAATGGTAATCAGGCCGGACACAACAATCAAGGTAATCAGGGCAGCCAGGGTGGCTACAATCAGCAGCAACAATCGGGTTATCAGAGCAACCCGAAGCAGTTAAACAGTGGGCAGTATCATGTCTTCACCACTAGTTTAGACAAATGTGACCAAAGGCTTCATAAGAGGGCCGTGAACTCCGTTGAACCGGCAGTGCCCCGTTACTTGTGCTGGTCCGAGCAGCCAATCATATGGAGTAGAGAGGATCATCCTCCCCGGGTTGACAATCCGAGTAAGCTGGCATTGGTGGTGGCGCCTCAGGTGGGAGGTTATAAGTTCACCAAGGTACTCATGGATGGAGGGAGCAGTATCAACATGCTTTATTATGAAACCTTCCGTCGTATGGGGTTAATAGATAAAAATCTTAAACCGTCCAATACGGTGTTCCACGGCGTGGTGCCTGGTAAGTCAGCATATCCTATTGGCAAGATAGCTCTGGAGGTGGCTTTTGGAGATGATCATGACTCAAGATCAGAAACATTGACCTTTGAGGTGGTGAAAATCAGAAGTCCGTATCACGCCCTGTTTGGACGGCCGGCTTATGCTAAATTTATGGCACGACCCTGTTATGTTTATCTGCAGCTCAAGATGCCGGGTCACAAAGGAACCATAACTGTCCATGGAAGCCGCAAGATCGCTCTCGAGTGTGAAGAAGGTGATGCGGCCTATGCTGAGTCGGTTTGTGCCATAGAAGAGTTAAAATTTTACAAAGATAATGTTGATCCGTCAGATATGACTTCATTGAAGAAGCCAACTACAGAGCATGATCCGGCCCTGAAGTTTAAATCGGCTGCTGAGACTAAGCTTGTTGACTTCGTGCCTGGCGATTCGTCAAACAGTTTAGCATCAACGCAAACTTGGATCCAAAATAGGAAAGCGCGCTCATCGAGTTCATCCGTGAGAATCGGGACATCTTTGCGTGGAAGCCTCTGACATGCTAGGTGTACCGAGAGAACTCGCTGAGCACACTCTTAATGTTGATCCTAAGTATAAACCGGTGAAGCAGTTTCTCCGCCGGTTCAATGAAGAAAGATGCAAAGCTATTGGAGAGGAAGTAGCCAGGCTCTTAGCGGCTGGATTTATCATTGAAGTTTTTCATCCTGAATGGTTAGCTAATCCGGTGCTGGTCCTTAAGAAGAATGACACATGGCGTATGTGTGTGGATTACACAGATCTCAACAAAGCTTGTCCAGCAGATCCTTTTGCCCTCCCCCGTATTGATCAAATTATTGATGCTACAGCGGGTTGCGAGCGTTTGAGTTTTTTGGATGCATATTCTGGTTATCATCAGATCAAAATGGCAGTTAAGGACCAGGAGAAGACGACCTTCATAACTCCCTTTGGAGCCTTCTGCTATGTGTCTATGCCCTTTGGGCTCAAGAGTGCCCAGGCGACTTATCAACGGTGTGTGCAGAATTTCCTTCATAAGCAAATCGGCCGAAATGTTCATGCCTATGTGGATGATATTGTGGTCAAGTGAAGGAAGACGGAAAATCTGATTGATGATTTGAAGGAAACCTTTGATAACCTGCGGGTTTACAAGATGATGCTTAATCCGGCCAAGTGCGTTTTTGGTGTACCGGCAGACAAGCTCTTAGGATTTTTGGTGTCTAACAGGGGGATTGAGGCTAATCCGGAAAAGATTAAGGCCATCACCTCCTTGGCTAAACCGAAGTGTATCAATGACATTGAGTGCTTGGCGGGCCGTATTGCCGCTTTGAGCCGGTTTATCAGCCGCCTCGGCGAAAAGGCGATTCCTTTGTATCAAATGCTGAAGAAAACGGATAACTTCGTCTGGAGTTCTACCGCAGATGAGGCGTTTGAGGACTTAAAGCGGCAGCTGGCTAATCCACCGGTTCTTGCTGCTCCGGTTGACAAAGAACCATTGTTGTTATATGGGGCAGCTAACGCTCGAGCAGTCAGCGTGGCTATTGTGGTGGAGCGCAAAGAGGCAGGCAAGGAATATCCGGTTCAACGTCCGGTTTACTATGTCAGTGAGGTACTTATTGAGTCCAAGCAAAGGTACCCGCATTGGGAGAAGTTGGTGTATGGAGTTTTCATGGCAAGTCGGAAGCTTAAGCAGTATTTCCAAGGTCATCCCATCACAGTGGTCAGTTCTGCTCCTTTGGGAGATATAATCCAGAACAGGGAAGCAACAGGCCGGATTACCAAGTGGGCTATTGAGCTCGGGCCTCATGGGTTGAAATACATACCCCGAACGGCGATTAAGTCTCAAGCACTTGTAGATTTCATCAACGATTGGACAGAGCTACAAGCACCTGAAGAGAAGCCGGATCACACATATTGGACTATTCACTTTGATGGGTCCAGGAAATTGGAGGGCTCGGGGGCTGGAGTCGTGTTAACTTCCCCACGAGGTGATAAGTTTTGTTATGTTCTCCGTTTAATGTTCCCTTGCACTAAAAATGCCGCTGAGTACGAGGCCTTACTCCATGGTCTTAGGATGGCTAAGGAGATGAACTTAAGCCGAGTTAAGTGCTTCGGTGACTCGGACCTGGTAGCTCAACAAGTGTCTGGCACTTGGGATTCCAAGGATCCGCTTATGGAAACATATCGTCGTGAGGTGGATATTGTTGCAGGTCACTTTAAAGGTTATCAGGTGGATCATGTGGACCGGCGAAAGAACAAAGTGGCGGACGCTTTAAGCCGTCTGGGCTCTCAGCGTAAACCAGTTCCACCTAATGTCTTTTTGGATGTTCTGCATAATCCGTCAGTTAAGCTCCCTGGTGAAGAGGATTTGGCTATTCCTGATCCGGAAGCTCAGCTGGTGGCGGCTCTTCATGTTATCCCGGATTGGACGGTTCCTTACCTGGCGTATATGAACCGGGGGGAGTTAACATAGGATGAGACTCTGGCCAGACAGATAATCAGCGGTCCAAGTCCATGACTATTATCAATGGAGAGTTACATCATTGCAGTGTGACAGGGGTGTTTCAACACTGTGTATCTCCTGAGGAAGGCTGCGAAATTTTGCACGAAATCCACGAAGGATATTGTGGTCATCACGCCGGTTCAAAATCTTTGGTGGCCTAAGCGTTTCGTCATGGGTTTTATTGGTTGTCAGCTCATGCTGATGCTGAGGACTTGGTCAGACGATCTGATTGCTGTCAGAAGTTCTCAAGACGCGCTCATGTACCGTCTCAAGAATTGAGGATGATTCCAATTACTTGGCCGTTCGCAACTTGGGGGATGGATATGGTTGGGCCTTTCAAGAGGTCCAAGGACAAGAAGACCCACCTTTTGGTGGCGGTTGACAAGTTCACAAAGTGGGTAGAGGCCGAGCCCGTTAGCAAGTGTGACGCGACCACGGCGGCTCAATTCATCAAAAAGGTGATTTTCCGGTTTGGTTTTCCACATAGCATTATCACTGAGAATGGTACCAATCTATCCAAGGGTGCCATGAAGGAAATCTGTCAACGTGAGCATATCCGGCTTGACATCTCATCAGTGGCTCACCCACAGTCCAATGGTCAAGCGGAGAGGGCTAATCAAGAAATCTTGCGAGGCATCAAACCCCGGCTTATGGTTCTTTGCAGCGGACGCCGGGTTGTTGGGTTGAGGAGCTACATTCAGTGTTATGGAGCATCAACACCACACCCAACAGATCAACAGGATACAGGCCGTTCTTCATGGTTTATGGAGCGAAGGCGGTTCTTCCTAGTGACATCCGTCATGACTCACCTCGTGTAGCGGCATATGTTGAAGCGGACAACGAGAAGGCACGGCAAGAAGCTCTCGACCTGTTAGATGAGGAGCGTGACATTGCGGCCGCCCATTCGGCGATTTACCAGCAGGATCTGCGTCGCTACCATAGCCGCCGGGTTAGAACCAGAACCTTTCAAGAAGGAGATTTGGTGCTTCGGCTCATCCAGGATCAGACGGATATGCACAAGTTATCCCCACCTTGGGAAGGGCCTTTTGTGGTCAGCAAGAATGTACACGACGGGTCATACTATCTCATCGATGTTCGAGAGCGCAAAGACTCACGTAAGTCGGAGGAGGAGACCAACCGGCCGTTGAATATTGCTCATCTTTGGCCCTACTATACTTGAGCTATAGGCTCTGCTTATGTACATATTATGACAATGTATATATTATGATCAATACAATAAACCGGAACCTCAGCTAAAGCGGGGTCTCTGTTATTTTTTACATCATGTGTGGTTACATGGAGCTTCTGTTCTTAAAGCGGCATCCGGTTTACCCCTTGATTTAGCTTCTCAAAAAGCTTTATATTATATCACTTGGGGGCTTGGTCGTATCCGAACCATAGCAACACCTTTTGATAGGCGTAATGCCACAGCATCACTTGGGGGCTTGGTCGTATCCGAACCATAGCACCGCCTCTTCATCGGCACAAAGCCACAGCATCACTTGGGGGCATGGTCGAACCCGAACCATAGCTACACCTCTTGATCGGCGTCATGCCACAACATCATTTGGGGACCTGGCTGACTCGAATTATAGCTACACCTTTTGGGGGCTTGGTCATGTCCGACCGTGGTAACGCCTCTTGATCGGCTTAAAGCCTCGATTACAATGGTTTTTGTTTTTGCCTTTTCTTGTGTTCTGTTCTCTTTTTTAATGAACATTTTTCATTGCTTGTTCAAAACCATCATTGATAATCCGGTTCGACTGTCAACTGCAAATTGACAGAACACGGTCAAATCATAATTCGGAGACTATCTGCCCGGTCTGATTTTATGTTACCATCTTATTATGGAGTAAACCGGTATTTATCATAACCCGGAACGGTTTATGTTGTAAACTGACATTATATTAACAGGAGTTGTTTTCTCCTCCAAAAGTCTGGGTTATCAGCCCCGCTACAATGTTGGCCAGCCAACATCATGCCTGACGGTGGCAGGTATTATACATTTCCATATTTGGTTATATGTTCTAACCAAAGTTATCATCTTTGGTTTTATATACATGAGTATCATAACCCGCCCGGTGGTAAACCGCCAGGGCGTTTTAAGCTTCTTGATTGCAGAAACACCTTGAACAGATGAATATGGATATCATATCTGAGGTATTACAAATCAAACAGGCATCAGTTGAAGATAAATATGCACGAAGGCATACCAGACCAAGTATATCAAGTAGCCTATTACAAGGCATTCCAGTGCCCAAAAAGATCATTGTTTTTATCAAATACATGTCACAACATGTGGTAGTCTAAACCGGCCTCCGGTTCACGCTTGGTCACCGGCTTGACCTGACGGTTGCGGATCATCTCGTGCCGGTTCAGCTTCTTTCTCCCTACCCAGTGGCTAGAAATCAATAGTTACCCAATCGATCCCGGTTAAGGCTTGAAATACAGCTTCATCACTTATCAGCAGGGACAGTTCAATGTCAGGAGCGTAAGTGTGCTTACGGATTGGCGGGATAAGATTCTCAGCTTCAGGAATTGGTGCAGCAACCCGCTTGTTTTTATCATCATAGTTGGCTTGATAGTGGGAAACATCCGCCTCTTCAACCAGTTGACAAGCCAGAGTGCGCACTTCCCGGTTTATGGTTCGGAGATCATCTTCATCAAATTCTGTCCCGTCTTCCTTCAAGCTGGGATAGCCTTGAGCCGCTTCAACAGGATCAAAGTTAGGCACCCATGCTTTTGCGTGGATTAGGGCGTTCAAAGCACTCGTTCTAGCAGCAGATTTATTTATCTCTTCAACCCGGTCAGGGAGCATAGATAACCTTTCAATGGTATCTTTGATCAAGGTGGGCGGAGGATTGTTGTGGGAAGCAGTGTAGATGATCCGTTGTGCACCAGAGTACAGTTGCTCTATCAGAATGTAGGCAGCTTTTAACTTCTTCCGCACATCCGATGCCAAGTGGCCTATACGAGTTCCTGTATCATTGCAAGGGTTAGTAAACCGGCAGCTACATGAAAAGGTCTGCTCAATTCGGAAAGCAAGGATAATTACCAAATACAGTTGTAGTCATGGCATGAACCTGTCGCTTCACGCTGGTCAATTCATCAACATCTGGTTTAAGAGCGGCTTCTGCTTTTTCGGCCCTTTGCGTTAAAGCAGATTTCTCAGCCGCCCAATCCGCCCACTCTTTGTTGAAGCCCTCTTTAAGCTTTTCCATAGCGCTGGTCAATTCTTCCTTTGCCTTGGAGGTTTCTGCATGTTGCAACTTAAGGTTCTCCTGCAGGTCGGCGGTTTGATTTTCTCTCTTGCTCAGCTCAGCCTGCACAGAGATAGTTATATGATGAAATGACAGTACAAATTTGAAGTCCCAAGCTCAATACAAGTATTCAAATTGGCACTTGGGGGCTAATGCATATTTGCTCTTCATCGTACAGTTTCTACAAAGTCCCAAGCTCAATACAAGTATTCAACTTGGCACTTGGGGGCTAATGGCTATTTATTCAAAATCTACTTATACAGAAAGTTTCTTTTATAAAGTCCCAGTTTATCTTTGTAAAGTTAAACCGGCCCTTGGGGGCTATGTCATCAAGGTTAAAGATGCAATTGAGGTTCACATTGAATACTTACTACAAGTCCCGGTTTAAGTTGATATCTTAAACCGTCACTTGGGGGCTATTGGAGTTGATAAACTATGAAATAATACAAGCAGAGAAGCATATAGGAAATTACCTCATATTTTTCCTTCATCATATTGACCAGACCGGCTTCATAATCGCGGTTGGTGTACAGCCGGTTCAGATAGCCAGAATGGAGATCTTGAGCATTCAGAGCGGCATATGTTGATAAATCAGCATTCCATTTGCCTTTGCCAACTGCAGAGAATTCCTCTTTGGCAGTATGTTTTGACAAGCAACAGGATTACTTGGTTCAGTATGGCCAAAGCCAGTAATAAGGACATCATCATCTTTTCTTCACCAGTTTCCACTGGGGTCGCCGGTTTGTCAAGATTCTTTCTTTGGGCTAGCCGTTAATCGATCGAATAGAGCTGGTCGGCTGGTCAGCAGGTGCGTGGTGTCAACTTCACTGTTCAAAGCAACAAGGTCATGGTCTTGTGGTGGTGGGTCATTCAGCACGTCATCAAGGTTGGCCTATTTCGGGTCTGGTATTCTCTTCGGTTCAGCAGCTGTATTTTCCTCTGTCGTTTTGTTCAGGCGAGCTTTCTTGCTTGGTCTGGGTTTGGCACTGAGAAAGTAAAGCATGAAGATCAATATAACGTATAAAATACATGTTAAAAATAAGGCAAGTGGACAACTTACCCAATGACCGTTTTGAGAGGTGGAAGCTTGGTAGCCGACGATTCACCAGAAGAGGCATGAGAAGTGCCCTGATAATTGGAATCAGACGGATTAAGAGGTTGACGAAAACAACTGGCTTTAGGGCGTGAAGTGACAAGGCAGTTAAAGACCTCGGAACGACGTTTTCGAACTGGACTGTTTGGTAAACCGGCGGAGATAGCTACCTGGCCGCTGTGCCGGGTCGTGCGGCGAGCTTCGTGCTGCTGTATCTTCACAAGAAAGTTTGGATCCAAGTAAGCAAGAGGATGAGAAAATTTAACTTTCCGGTTAGCCTGACGGGTCTTAGTGAAGGCAAAGGGTCTGAATCGGAGGAAAGAACGATTATCTCTACAGCATTGGCGTGACTGAATTTAGCGTCGTCCTCGCAATAATCATCATCAATAAGGCGTATGAAAAATAAACCAAGTGAGTCAAGTTCTACCTCAAGATCCGGGTTACTGATACGTCTTCAACTTATCTATAATTTTTGATTGCTCCATGCTATATTATCTACTGTTTTGGGCAATATTGGGCTTTATTATTCACTTTTATATTACTTTTGGGACTAACCTATTAACCGGAGGCCCAGCCCATATTGTTGTTTTATTGCCTGTTTCAGTATTTCGAGGAAAAGGAGTATCAAACGGAGTCCAAACGGAATGAAACCTTCGGCATCATTATTTTTGGAAAGAATATGATCCTGGAGACTAGGAGATCGAGTCAGAAGATACTCGAGGAGGCCAGGAGATAGGGGGCGCCCCCCCTACTGGGCGCGACCCCTGTCTCGTGGGCCCCTCGAGCACCTCTCGACCAACTTCTTTCGCCAATATATGCCTACGTACCCTAAAACCATCGAATATCAAGATAGATCGGGAGTTCCGCCGCCGCAAGCCTCTGTAGCCACCAAAAACCTCTCGGGAGCCCGTTCCGGCACCCTGCCGGAGGGGGAATCCATCACTGGTGGCCATCTTCATCATCCCGGCGCTCTCCATGACGAGGAGGGAGTAGTTCACCCTCGGGGCTGAGGGTATGTACCAGTAGCTATCTGTTTGATCTCTCTCTCTCTCGTGTTCCCTCTATGGCACGATCTTGATGTATCCCGAGATTTTCTATTGTAGTTGGATCTTATGATGTTTCTCCCCCTCTACTCTCTTGTGATGAATTGAGTTTCCCCTTTGAAGTTATCATATCGGATTGAGTCTTTTATGAGAACACTTGATGTATGTCTTCTCGTGCTTATTTGTGGTGACAATGGGATTTCACGTGCCTCTTGATGTATGTTTTGGTGACCAACTTGCGGGTTCCGCCCATGAACCTATGCATAGGGGTTGGCACATGTTCTTGACTCTCCGGTAGAAACTTTGGGGCACTCTTTGGAGTACTTTGTGTTGGTTGGATGAATCTGAGATTGTGTGATGCATATCATATAATCATGCCCACAGATACTTGAGGTGACAATGGAGTATCTAGGTGACATTAGGGTTTTGATTGATTTGTGTATTAAGGTCTTATTCTAGTATGAACTCTTTTATAGATTGATCCGAAAGAATAGCTTTGAGGTGGTTTCGTACCCTACCATAATCTCTACGTTTGTTCTCCGCTATTAGTGGCTTTGGAGTGACTCTTTGTTGCATGTTGAGGGATTGTTATATGATCTATCTATGTTATTATTGTTGGGAGAACTTGCACTAGTGAAAGTATGAACCTTAGGCCTTGTTTCCTATCATTGCAATACCGTGTACGCTCACTTTTATCTTTAGTTACCTTGCTGTTTTTATTATTTCAGATTACAAAAACCTATATCTACTATCTATTTTGCACTTGTATCACTATCTCTTCCCCGAACTAGTGCATCTATACAATTTACCATTGTATTGGGTGTGTTGGGGACACAAGAGACTCTTAGTTATTTGGTTGCAGGGTTGCTTGAGAGAGACCATCTTCATCCTATGCCTCCTACGGATTGATAAACCTTAGGTCATCCACTTGAGGGAAATCTGCTACTGTCCTACAAACCTGTGCACTTGCAGGCCCAACAACGTCTACAAGAAGAAGGTTGTGTAGTAGACATCAAGCTCTTTTCTGGCGCCGTTGCCGGGGAGGTGAGTGCTTGAAGGTATATCTTTAGATCTTGCAATCAAATCTTTTTGTTTCTTGTTTTATCACTAGTTTAGTTCATAAAAGAAAACTACAAAAAAATGGAGTTAAGTTTGTCTCATTCGCTTCGTATTTTTAATATCTTTCGTGAGTTTGATGGAAAGGAAAATTGGGCTCAAGTGCTAGAAGAAGAATGCTTTAAAATGCTTGGTACTAAATCTATGAATGATGAGCATGATTGCAATGTTGTTAGTATGAATTCCTTGAATATCCATGATGCTAATGATATGCAAAGCCACAAGCTTGGGGAAGCTACGTTTGATGAAGATGATATTTTTTGTCCCCCAAGCTTTGATGAGCAAAATTAATATGATGAAAGCATGCTTCCTATCTATGATGATTATTGTGATGACACGTATGCTTTAAATAATAATGATAACCATGTAACTTGTCATCTTGATCTTAATTTTCAATCACATGATAGTTATTTTGTCGAGTTTGCTCCCACTATTATTCATGAGAAGAAATTTGCTTATGTGGAGAGTAATAAAAATTCTATGCAAGTAGATCATGAAAAGAATGTTTTAGGTGCTGGTTATATTGTTGAATTAATTCATGATGCTACTGAAAATTATGATGAGGGAGGAATATATACTTATAGGAATTGCAATAATATCAAGTCTCCTCTCTATGTGCTTAAAATCTTGAAGTTATGCTTGTTTTACCTTCCTATGCAAGTTGATTCTTGTTCCCGTAAGTTGTTTGCTCACAAAATACCTATTCATAGGAAGTGGGTTAGACTTAAATGTGCTAGTCATATTCTTCATGATGCTCTCTTTAGGTTTCAATTCTTATCTTTTATGTGAGCATCATTGAAATCATCATGCCTAGCTAGGGGCGTTAAACGTTAGCGCTTGTTGGGAGGCAACCCAATTTTATTTTAGTTTCTTTCGTTTTGGTTCTGTTTAGGAATAAATAATCCATATAGCTTCTGTTTAGATGTGGTTTTATGTTTTAATTGGTGTTTGTGCCAAGTAGAACCTTTGGGAAGACTTGGGTGAAGTCTTTATGATCATGCTGTAAAAAACAGAAACTTTAGCACTCACGAGATTAGCTAGAACTTTTTACTGGAGAGTGATATTTAGTTGATTCTTTTTGAAGATGATTACTAGACAAATTCCTCAGGTCCAAAAATTTATTTTAGAATTTTTGGAGTTCCAGAAGTTTGCGTTAGTTACAGATTACTACAGACTGTTCTGTTTTTGACAGATTCTGTTTTCATTGTGTAGTTCGCTTATTTTGATGACTCTATGGCTAGTAAAATAGTTTATAAATCATAGAGAAGATGTAATACAGTAGTTTTAATACCAATATAAATAAATAATGAGTTCATTACAGTACCTTGAAGTGGTGTTTTGTTTTCTTTCGCTAACGGAGCTCACGAGTTTTCTGTTAAGTTTTGTGTTGTGAAGTTTTCAAGTTTTAGGTAAAGATTCGATGTACTATGGAATAAGGAGTGGCAAGAGACTAAGCTTGGGGATGCCCAAGGCACCCCAAGGTAATATTTAAGGACAACCAAGAGCCTAAGATTGGGGATGCCCCGGATGGCATCCCCTCTTTCGTCTTCGTTCATCGGTAACTTTACTTGGAGCTATATTTTTATTCACCGCATGATATGTGTTTTGCTTGGAGCGTCATGTCATTTTATTTAGCTTTGCTTGATGTTTGAATAAAATACCAAGATCTGAAATTATTAAATGGGAGAGTCTTCACATAGTTGTATAATTATTCGACTACTCATTGATCTTAACTTATATATTTCGGAGTAGTTTGTCATTTGCTCTAGTACTTCACTTATATCTTTTAGAGCACGGTGGTGGTTTTATTTTGAAGAAATAGATGAACTCTCATGCTTCACTTATATTATTTTGAGAGTCTTAAATAGCATGGTAATTTACTTAAATAATCTTAATATGCTAGGTATCCAAAAATAGTAAAAACTTTCTTATGAGTGTGTTGGATACTAAGAAAAGTTTGATGCTTGATAATTGTTTTGAGATATGAAGATGGTGATATTAGAGTCATGCTAGTTGACTAGTTGTGAATTTGAGAAATACTTGTGTTAAAGTTTGTGATTCCCGTAGCATGCATTATGGTGAACCGTTATGTGATGAAGTCGGAGCATGATTTATTTATTGATTGTCTTCCTTATGAGTGGCGGTCGGGGACGAGCGATTGTCTTTTCCTCCCAATCTATCCCCCTAGGAGCATGCGCGTAATACTTTGCTTTGATAAATTGTAGATTTTTGCAATAAGTATATGATTTCTTCATGACTAATGTTCAGTCCATGGATTATACGCACTCTCACCCTTCCACCATTGCTAGCCTCCCTAATACCGCACACTTTTCGCCGGTATCATACACCCACCATATATCTTCGTCAAAACAGCCACCATACCTACCTATCATGGCATTTCCATAGCCATTCCGAGATATATTGCCATGCAACTTTCCACCGTTCCGTTTATTATAACACGGTCCATCATTGTCATATTGCTAGCACGATCATGTAGTTGACATCGTATTTGTGGCAAAGCCACCGTTCATAATTCTTTCATACATGTCACTCTTGATTCATTGCATATCCGTACATCACGGAGGCATTCATATAGAGTCATATTTTGTTCTAAGTATCGAGTTGTAATTCTTGAGTTCTAAGTAAATAAAAGTGTGATGATCATCATTATTAGAGCACTGTCCCAGTGAGGAAAGGATGATGGAGACTATGATTCCCCCACAAGTCAGGATGAGACTCCGGACGAAAAATAAAAAAAAGAGAAAAAAAGTGGCCATAAAAAAAGAGAAAAGGCCCAAAGAAAAAAAGAGAGAAAAAAATGAGAGAATAATAGAGAAGGGGCAATGTTACTATCCTTTTACCACACTTGTGCTTCAAAGTAGTACCAAGATCTTCATGATAGAGAGTCTCTCATTTTGTCACTTTCATATACTAGTGGGAATATTTACATTATAGAACTAGGCTTGTATATTCCAATGATGCACACCCACTTAGTTTGTTTTGTTGAGCTATCATATACTTATAGCTCTAGTGCATCCGTTGCATGGCAATCCCTACTCACTCACATTGATATCTATTGATGGGCATCTCCATAGCCCGTTGATACGCCTAGTTGATGTGAGACTATCTTCTCCCTCTTTGTCTTCTCCACAACCACCCTTCTATTCCACCCATAGTGCTATATCCAGGGCTCACGCTCATGTATTGTGTGAAGATTGAAAAAGTTTGAGAATGTCAAAAGTATGAAACAATTGCTTGGCTTGTCATCGGGGTTGTGCATGATTTAAATACTTTGTGTGGTGAAGATAGAGCATACCAGACTATATGATTTTGTAGGCATAACTTTCTTTGACCATGTTATTTTGAGAAGACATGATTGCTTTGTTAGTATGCTTGAAGTATTATTATTTTTATGTCAATATGAACTTTTGCCTTGAATCTTTCGGATCTGAATATTCATATCACAATTAAGAAGAATTACAATGAAATTATGGCAACTAGCATTCCACATCAAAAATTATCTTTTTTATCATTTACCTACTCGAGGAATGACGGTGAATTAAGCTTGGGGATGCTTGATACGTCTTCAACGTATCTATAATTTTTGATTGCTCCATGCTATATTATCTACTGTTTTGGGCAATATTGGGCTTTATTATTCACTTTTATATTACTTTTGGGACTAACCTATTAACCGGAGGCCCAAAATTTATATTGTCGCTTTTATTGCCTCGTTTCAAAGATTTCGAGGAAAAGGAATATCAAACGGAGTCCAAATGGAATGAAACCTTCTGCATCGTTATTTTTGGGAAGAATATGATCATGGAGGCTTGGAGATCAAGTCAGAAGATACTCGAGGAGGCCAGGAGATAGGGGGTGCCCCCCCCCCTACTGGGCGCGCCCGCTGTCTCGTGGGCCCCTCGAGCACCTCCCAACCGACTTCTTTCGCCTATATATGCCTACGTACCCTAAAACCATCGAATATCAAGATAGATCGGGAGTTCCGCCACCGCAATGTAGCGACCCGACCTCAGATGGTCAAGTCTCGTATACATGTCATCCTGGATCGGTAATCTTTGACACACACGATTACTCAAGGATTTATAACAGAGTAGCAATCACACACTTATTACATCGAATGTCTCAAAAGAGAACTTATTACAATAATATGGCTGAAGGCCATCTAATGCGATAACAGCGGAAGGCTTGGAAGATAAGGTGAGTCCATCAACTCCAACGACATAACTGAGCTGCACGGCAACGACCTACAATCCTTACTCCTCGTCTGAAAAGTCTGCAACATAATACGTTGCAACCCGAGAACGGGTCAGCACATGGAATATGATGGCAATGTAACACATAGAGTAATGAAAGAATAAGCTATACTACATGCATGTATGGCTGGTGGAAAGCTCTATGGTTACAGTTTTGCGAAAAGCCAATTTTTCCCTACATCAAAGGAATAATTTTTAATTTAACTATCATGGTGGTTGAAACATCATTGAGAAGGTGTAACCCCAACTCAATGATCCCAATTAAAGTGATTAACAACCCAGCAAATTAGTTAAGAGTTATGAGATACATGTGAATACTCAAGTACTAGATACTCAGAATTGTCCATAACCGGGGACATGGCTAACCATGATTAGTTTGTACACTCTGCAGAGGTTTAGCACTTTTCCCCACAAGACTCGATCGCCTCCGTTGGTTTCTCGCACTGCATGATGTTTGAGAGACGGATGACCGAGACACAGTCTTTCAGAAACATTAACTCTCTACTCCGGATAGATCATACCAAACCTATGAAACCCACTACCTGCTGACCTTCCTCTTCGAGAGCTTCACGTAACTTACTCAACTATGCTAGAGCCCATAATAGCTTGTGGCTGCACAGGGAAGTTTCTAGCATGAATAATCTCAGTTCCCTTTGAGCCTGGGTGGCGGTCCATAGGAAGATCACACGGGTACCCGGGATTTCCAAAATAAAGAGACAACACCGGGTTCCCAGTGCCTCAATCCACCCATATGTGTATTTAAGTTGCCACCTTAAAGTAAACCATTATTTAACAACCTCACATCTGTCGTGAATATCTCTCAAACCCAAACCACGTCTACGAGCATAGCATGGCAATATAAGCATAACGTAGAAGTAACTCCCAAGGTTTGAAAGTAACAGGGTAATAGGTTCCTACCTCATCATCTACTTCCCAACTCACAATTTAATGACATCCTAATCATGCAATGTTTGAGGGTTGAGCTAATGCATAAAAACCGGGTATGAAAAGGTATGATCAAGTGTTACTTGCCTTGCTGACGATCCGTGAATCCTAGAGACTCGTAGTAACACGCTTCGCACTCAGGAAATTCTATCGCAAGCAAACAATACATACATAAGTAAACAAGCAAAGATGCTCAAACGAAACTTCAACTGAAAGAGGTTAACCGGAGAGTTCAACTTAAGAACTCCGGTTTGCAAAAAGAATCAAACCAAACGGAACAACGAAACTCAAACGGCGAGAAAAACATGGTCCGTTTACTAATCTGAACTTGAGTTAAATTTACAGAGATAAAAACTGGTTTAAGTTTATTATTCGGAAAGAAGGTTTCGAGATGAAATTCAGGCGCTTGAATCGCCTGATTCCGATAAACGAGCGAAAAGATAAACAGGTTTGAAAATTGGATCAGAAATCGCGATCAGAATAACCGCGGAATAAATCTGATAAAAGAAAAGCGACGAACTGCTAATCGAACGAACGTTCGTTAACAGAACCTAAACAGTGAACGCGTTTGTTAGAACGAACGGGTGAACGGACGTTCGCTAAATAAATAAACCGACGAAATAAACCGATTTATATAAAAAAACGATCTAGGTTTTTTTTTAAAAAACCCAAAGGGTTTTCTTAAAAGAAACAAACCGGGCGGCGGGTCGGGTACCTCGGCGGCGCTGCTCAAGGGCGGACGGCTCATGGCGGAGTTCCGGGGGTGGGTCGGCGTGGGGCGGCGGCGACTCGGCGAGAGGGCGGCGACGGCGCGGGGCGGCTCTGGCTTGGGGAAGGGGGCGCCTAGGGTGGAGTCCGGCTCGGACTCACCCTCGGCGTCCGTGCCTCACGCCTGTGAGGAAGGCGGCCCGGCGCTCATGGGCCGGCTGGCTCGGTGAGCCTTGACCCGGTCGGTATGTCCATTTTTTTAAACATTCATGAAAGAAAAATTCCTAGAAAAATAAATAAAAATCTAACAATTCCAAAACAAGTTTTCTCCGTCTAAATAAAATATTTAGAACTAGATGAACTTTTCTTGGCCCCTAAAATGCAACTTATTTAAAGCGTGCGAATTTTTCTAGGGCAAATAAAATTCCAAATAAAATCCCAAAAAATGATTTTATCATTTTTCCTCCGTTATTTCAATTAATTTGGAGAAGTCATATTATCTCCCCTCATTTATTTATTTAAATTGAAATAGTTTTCCGGAGAGAAAATAATTAAAATCCAATATCGCAAGCAAACAATACATACATAAGTAAACAAGCTTCGCACTCCGGAAATAAAGGAGAGTGTTACTTGCCTTGCTGACGATCCGTGAATCCTAGAGACTCGTAGTAACACGCTTCGCACTCCGGAAATTCTATCGCAAGCAAACAATACATACATAAGTAAACAAGCAAAGATCCACAAATGAAACTTCAACTGAAAGAGGTTAACCGGAGAGTTCAACTTAAGAACTCCGGTTTGCAAAAAGAATCAAACCAAACGGAACAACGAAACTCAAACGGCGAGAAAAACATGGTCCGTTTACTAATCTGAACTAGAGTTTAATTTTACAGAGATAAAAACTGGTTTAAGTTGATTATTCGGAAAGAGTGTTTCGAGATGAAACTCCAGGCGCTTGAATCGCCTGATTCCGATAAAAGAGCGAAAAGATAAACAGGTTTGAAAATTGGATCAGAAATCGCGATCAGAATAACCGCGGAATAAATCTGATAAAAGAAAAGCGACGAACTGCTAAACGAACGAACATTCGTTAACAGAACCTAAACAGTGAACGCGTTCGTTAGAACGAACGGTGAACGGACGTTCGCTAAATAAATAAACCGACGAAATAAACCGATTTATATTAAAAACGATCTAGGGTTTTTTTAAAAACCGAAGGGTTTTCTTAAAAAAACAAACCGGCGACGGGTCAGTACCTCCGGCGGGCGCGTCCGATGGGCGGGCGGCTCCCGTGAGTTCGGGTGGGGCAGGGTCGGCGAGGCGGCGACTTCGGCGAGAGGGCGGCGACGGCTGGGCGGCAACGGCTTGGGAAGAGGCGCCGGGGTGGAGTCCGCTCGGACTCGCCCTCGGCGTCCGTGCCTCGCCTGATGGCCAGAGGGAAGGCGGCGGCACTTTCATGGGCGGCTGGCTCGGTGGGCCTTGACCCGATCGAGCGATGGGTCCATTTTTTTAAAACATTCCGCCGAAAGACAAATTCCTAGAAAAATAAATAAAAATCTAACAATTCCAAAACAAGTTTTCTCCGTCTAAATAAAATATTTAGAACTAGATGAACTTTTCTTGGCCCTAAAATGCAACTTTTTAAAGCGTGCGAATTTTTCTAGGGCAAATAAAATTCCAAATAAAATCAAATAAAATCCCAAAAAATGATTTTATCATTTTTCCTCCGTTATTTCAATTATTTTGGAGAAGTCATATTATCTCCCCTCATTTATTTATTTAAATTGAAATAGTTTTCCGGAGAGAAAATAATTAAAATCCAATATCCTCGTCTTTCATTATTTGACAAAATTCAAATATGAAAACTGAAAAATCCCCAACTCTCCGAGGGTCCTTGAGTTGCTTAGGATTTTCGAGGATGGTAAACGAGAATGCAAATAAATATGATATGCATGGATGACCTATGTATAACATGCCAAATTGAAAATTTGGGATGTTACAAACCTACCCCCCCTTAAGATGAATCTCGCCCTCGAGATTCGGGTTGGCTAGAAAATAGGTGCGGATGGTCCTTGCGAATATCCTCTTCTCGCTCCCAGGTGGCTTCCTCCTCGGAATGGTGGCTCCACTGAACTTTGCAAAACTTGATCACCTTGTTGCGAGTGACTCGGCTATCGAAATCCAAAATCTTTACTGGATTCTCCTCATAGGTTAAATTATTATCCAATTGTATCGCCTCCAGGGGTACTATATCCTTTAGCGTTATGTCGGCCATCTCAGCGTGGCACTTCTTCAGTTGTGACACGTGAAACACATCATGCACTCCTGACAGTCCATCAGGTAACTCCAGCTTGTAGGCAACTTCTCCCATCCGTTCCAAAATACGGTACGGTCCTACAAATCTTGGGGCTAACTTTCCCTTTACTCCAAAACGTTTCACTCCCCTCGGGGTGATACTGCAGATATACTCTGTCTCCAATTTCATAGGTTACTTCCTTGCGCTTTGAATCTGCGTAACTCTTTTGTCTAGATCGAGCAATTTTAGCTTTGTCTGATCAGTTTAACCTTCTCCTCAGAGTCTTTGATCAAGTCTGGTCCAAACAACTGACGGTCTCCAACCTCATCCCACATCAAGGGTGTTCTACATCGGCGTCCATACAGAGCTTTGAACGGTGCCATCTTCAAACTGGCCTGGTAGCTGTTGTTGTATGAGAATTCTCCGTACAGCAAATTGTCATCCCAACTAGATCCATAATCTAGCGCACAGGCTCTTAACATGTCCTCCAAAATCTGATTGACTCTCTCTGTCTGTCCGTCTGCATGGGTGGAACGCGGTACTAAACTCCAATCTGGTACCCAAAGTCCGTGTAGTTGATGCCAAAACTTTGAAGTAAACTGTGTTCCTCTATCTGTCTGATACTCCACGGAACTCCATGCAAACATACGATCCTGGTCATATATATCTTGGCCAACTTTGCACTTGTATAAGTTGTTTTCACGGGATAAAGTGAGCTACTTTGGTCAACCGATCAACTACTACCCATATTGAATCATATACA
This sequence comes from Aegilops bicornis, assembly GCA_021605145.1. Classification (NCBI taxonomy): domain Eukaryota; kingdom Viridiplantae; phylum Streptophyta; class Magnoliopsida; order Poales; family Poaceae; genus Aegilops; species Aegilops bicornis. The sequence continues at coordinate 395,623,680 of CM038669.1, read as the reverse complement.
GCTTAGGTTCTGGGTAATCCGGAGATAAAATCCATGCCAAGTTTGTCCCACTTCCATTCGGGTATTGGCATAGGCTGCAACAGTCCTGCTGGCTTTTGATGTTCTGCCTTCACTCTCTGACATACATCGCAAGCGGCTACATACTCGGCAATATCCTTCTTCATACCAGTCCACTAGAAACGTTCCTTCAAGTCCAAATACATCTTGGTGTTTCCGGGGTGAATCGAGTATGGTGAGTCATGAGCCTCTTGAAGTATTAACTTCCTGATCTCAGAATTGTTGGGCACATAAATCCGATCCTCAAACCACAAGGTATAGTGCTCATCCTCGCGAAAACCTTTGGCTTTTCCTTTGCCCATCTTTTCCTTTATCTCAGCAATCTCTTTATCCTCCTTTTGAGCGTCTCGAATCTTGTCCAACAAGGTCGACTGAACCTCCATTGTTGCAAGAAAACCTCTTGGAACAATCTCCAACTGAAGTTCCATAACATCCTCTGCTAACTCCTTTGGCAGTCCTCTACCTTCAAGGATATTTGCATAACTCTTCCGACTCAAAGCGTCTGCTACAACGTTGGCTTTTCCTGGATGATAGTGTAGCTTTATGTCGTAATCTTTTATAAGTTCCAGCCATCTCCTCTGTCTGAGGTTTAACTCCTTCTGTGTGAAAATGTACTTTAAACTCTTATGATCCGTGTACACATCACAATGGTTTCCCATGAGATAATGTCTCCAGGTCTTCAACGCATGTACTACAGCTGCTAACTCCAAATCATGCGTGGCATAGTTCAACTCATGAGGCTTCAGTTGTCGTGAGGCATACGAAACAACTTTTCCTTCCTGCATAAGAACACATCCAATTCCCAAGCGAGAGGCATCACAATACACTTGAAACTCCTTATGTATATCCGCAATGTCAAGATCGGGCTGTAGTCAACCGCTTCTTCAACTCTTGGAAACTTGTCTCACAATCCTCCGTCCATTTGAACTTGGTATCCTTCTTTAGCAATTCTGTCATTGGTTTAGCAATCTTGGAAAAATTCTCAATGAATCTCCGATAATATCCTGCCGGTCCAAGGAAACTACGAATCTCGTGATCAAGTGGGTGCCAACCATTCGATCGACTGAATTTCTTTGGGATCTACTGCTATACCTTCTCCTGATATAACATGCCCAAGAAATCCAACTTCCTTTAACCAAAACTCACACTTGCTGAATTTGGCGTATAACTGGTGTTTCCTGAGTTTCTCAAGAACCAAACGTAGGTGTTCTGCATGCTCCTCTTCGTTCTTCGAGTAAACCGTAATATCATCGATAAACACTAGAACAAACTTGTCCAAATACTCCGTGAACACTTTGTTCATCATACTCATGAAATAGGCAGGGGCGTTAGTCAGTCCAAACGACATGACCGTATACTCATATAATCCATATCGTGTGGTGAATGTTGTCTTTGGTATATCCTTCTCTCGGATCTTCAACTGATGGTATCCTGATCGTAGATCAATTTTAGAAAACTCCTTAGCTCCTTGCAACTGATCAAACAGATCATTAATCATCGGTAAGGGATACTTGTTCTTTATCGTTACTTCATTCAGAGCTCAAGAATCAACAACCATCCTTAGGGATTTATCTTTCTTCTCCACCAAAAGTACTGGAGCTCCCCAAGATGATGAACTTCTACGAATGTAACCTTTCTCCAATAGCTCTTTGATCTGTTTCTTAATTTCCTCCAGATCATTTGCGGGCATCCGATAGGGTCTCTTTGAGATTGGCCCTGCACTGGTATTAGTTCTATCGTAAACTTCGATGTCTCGATCCGGTGGCATGCCCGTAACCCTTCCGAAAAACATCTGGATAATCCTTCACTACAGTGTACTTCCTCCTGTACAACTCCGTGAGGGCATTCACTTGGCTCCTCCTAGGCACATGCCTAGATACATACTTAATCCTTTTTCCCTCCGGGGTGGTAAGATAAATTGACTTGCTAGCACAATCGATACTTCCTCCAAACTTCGACATCCAATCCATACCTAATATCACATCCAATCCTTGCGACTCCAAGATAATTAGGTCGACGGAAAAACATGTGTGCCAATGATTAGGGGTATCTGGGTGCACCATCTGCTAGCCATATACTCGCCTCCAAAGTAGCCGACTAAAGAGGGGTTCTAAGGGTGCAGGTTGGTAACTTAAACTTATCCACAAATCCCCTTGATATGTATGAATGCGATGCACCAGTATCGAAAACAACAATAGCGGTAAATGTCTGAACCAAAAACTTACCTATTACCGCATCCGGCTGCTCTTCAACCTCCTCCACGTTAACGTGGTTCACTTGTCCTTTGTTGAATGGATTGGGCTTCTTCCCAGCGCTCCCATTTCCGTTTCCATTCTTTCCTTCGAGGCGATCGTTGGCATAGTGCCTGTCTTCCCGCACTTAAAGCAAATAACTTGGCTCAAGTCTCTCTTAGCGGGTGTAGCTGGGTTAGAGCGATTACGGTTATTGTTGGCTGCATTTCCATTCCCATTCTTCGCACCATTATGCGTTCCTCCTCCAAAGTATGGTTATGTCCTCCATGGTTATGAACTAGTCCTCCCGAGTTCGGGTTAGGCGAGGTTTCGGTGAGCTCCTGAGTTATACTTCCCTTGTCCATACTTCCTCTTACGACTCTCAATTTGTCTGCTTTCCTTCAATCATTAGGGCCTTATCTACCAACTCCTGGTAGTTGTTGAAAGTTGCCACCATCGCTGCATACTCATCTCATCATTCAGTCCTTCCATAAACTTCTCTTGCTTCGCGGCATCCGTGGCCACATCATCGTGGGCATAACGTGATAACTTGCTAAACTCATCCACGTCTTTGGGCCACAATGCGGTTCCCCCTGGCGTAAGTTGCGGAACTCACGCTTCTTTATCTGCATGGCTCCGGTTGAAACATGGGCCGTCTGAAAAGCTTGTTGGAACTGGTCCCAAGTGACATTGGCTATAGGAAAAGTAGCCGTGTAATTCTCCCACCATGCGGTCTGCTGGTCCATCCAATTGATGTGCGGCAAAGCGCACTCTTTCAAAGATCCGTGCATCCTGCGGTGGTTAACTCCTTCCAATACGGGCGTAACCAGTCATCTGCAACTATTGGTTCGGTGCTACTCTTTGAAAACACCGCGGTTGTAACCTCGTAAACGGGCTAAATTGTCCACCGGTGGAGGGTTGTTGTTGTTGTTGGCATTGCCTGGTTCTCGAACTAGCAATTGCATCAAGGCATTCTGCATTGGATCAACCGAGTGAGCTCCGGTGGGAAAGCAAAACCGGGTCACGTCTCGTAGGCATCTGAGGTTTTAGAGGGGAGAGATTAGAAATAGAAAGAGGTCTAGTGAGAAAACACTACACATATGCACATGAGGCAAAACACACATTCATTCAATCAAGCAAGCAAGGTCATACAAAGCGATCTAGGACTATCGTGACACGTGCTCAACTACTATTAGTTACATGGGGGAAAATACTACTAATATTTGGTGGTCATCTAGAAATTTTGATCGGTGGAAGACTCCATGATGTTTGCTCCAGCTTCGTCTTCATAGTCATCGTCAATTGGATCTGAGTCGGTGTCGTCAATGATGATGTAGTTGTCTGGACAAGCGGGGTCTTCTTCCTCTTCTTGCTCCTCTTCCTTGGGTGCTGGTCCTCCCATGAAAACTCCAATCTTCTTGACTAGGTCGTCGTTCTTCTCCAGTAGTATCTTGATTTCTTCCTCATATCCATTGCGGGTAGACTTGAGTTCTTCCTCCAATTCTATGATCTTAGTTCTCGCCTTCTTCAAATCCAGCATGTCTACGCAGATCTGGTTCTCATGACGTCGAATGTGCTGGTTTAGCTCCTGGATGTAAGCTGCAATGGATCTATCCTTCTTGGTGCTAATTACTTCCCATTGCTCGTCTCGGCGCCCACATATTTGGTTTATGGTGTCTTTAAGCTCCTTGTTGTAGACTTCTCCAATGCGTCCCATGGTAATGTGAGCTGCCATACTCTTTCCCAAACTCCATGTTGGTGCATTGAAAACACATACTATGGGCTCCGTGCTTGGTCCAAACGTCCTTCCGGAACTAGAGCTTGAATCTTCCAGATTCTTCTTACGGTAAGGTGGCGTTATGCGTCCGGTGAAGCTTGGTATTCCAATATTCAGGTCCCTAGTGACTTCCTTCAAGTGGCGTCCGAAAGGTGTGTCTTCATCCGGTTGGGCAAACTTGTACTTCATCTCCGTCATCCTAAAGAGTGGAACAATGGAGAGGAGTCAGAAATGAGAAGAGATGAGTGACCTATGGTTTTATCTTAGTGGTCGTGTCCTACACTCAGCTTGTGCTCTGATACCATCTTGTAGCGACCCGACCTCAGATGGTCAAGTCTCTGTGCTTCTGTGTCTTCCCTGGATCGGTAATGCTGACACACACAGTACTCGAAGGATTTATAACAGAGTAGCAATCACACACTTATTACATCAAATGTCTCAAAAGAGAACTTATTACAATAATATGGTTGAAGGCCATCTAATGCGATAACAGCGGAAGGCTTGGAAGATAAGGTGAGTCCATCAACTCCAACGACATAACTGAGCTGCACGGCAACGACCTACAATGCTTACTCCTCGTCTGAAAAGTCTGCAACATAATACGTTGCAGCCCGAGAATGGGTCACCACATGGAATATGCTGGCAATGTAACACATAGAGTAATGAAAGAATAAGCTATACTACATGCATGTATGGCTGGTGGAAAGCTCAATGGTTACAGTTTTGCGAAAAGCCAATTTTCCCTACATCAAAAAAATAAATTCTAATTTAACTATCATGGTGGTTGAAACATCATTGAGAAGGTGTAACCCCAACTCAATGATCCCAATTAAATTGATTAACAACCCAGCAAAATTAGTTAAGAGTGATGAGATACATGTGAATACTCAAGTACTAGATACTCAGAATCGTCCATCACTGGGGACACGGCTAACCATGATTAGTTTGTACACTCTGCAGAGGTTTGCGCACTTTTCCCCACAAGACTCGATCGCCTCCGTTGGTTTCTCGTGACCGCATGATGTTTGAGAGACGGATGACCGAGACACGATCTTTCGTAAACATTAACTCTCTACTCCGGATAGATCATACCAAACCTATAAAACCCACTACCTGCTGACCTACCTCTTCGAGAGCTTCACGTAACCTACTCAACTATGCTAGAGCCCAAAATAGCTTGTGGCTGCACACGGAAGTTTCTAGCATGAATAATCTCAGTTCCCTTTGAGCCTGGGTGGCGGTCCATAGGAAGATCACACGGGTACCCCGGGATTTCCAAAAAATAAAACAGACAACACTGGGTTCCCCAGGTGCCTCAATCCACCCATATGTGTATTTAAGTTGCCACCTTAAAGTAAACCATTATTTAACAACCTCACATCTGTCGTGAATATCTCTCAAACCCAAACCACGTCTCACGAAAGCATAGCATGGCAATATAAGCATAACGTAGAAGTAACTCCCAAGGTTTGAAAGTAACATGGTAATAGGTTCCTACCTCATCATCTACTTCCCAACCCACAATTTAATGACATCCTAATCATGTAATGTTTGAGGGTTGAGCTAATGCATAAAAACCGGGTATGAAAAGGTATGATCAAGTGTTACTTGCCTTGCTGACGATCCGTGAATCCTAGAGACTCGTAGTAACACGCTTCGCACTCCGGAAATTCTATCGCAAGCAAACAATACATACATAAGTAAACAAGCAAAGATGCACAAACGAAACTTCAACTGAAAGAAGTTAACCGGAGAGTTCAACTTAAGAACTCCGGTTTGCAAAAAGAATCTAACCAAACGGAACAACAAAACTCAAACGGCGAGAAAAACATGGTCCGTTTACTAATCTGAACTAGAGTTAAATTTTACAGAGATAAAAACTGGTTTAAATTGATTATTCGGAAAGAGGGTCTCAAGATGAAACTCCTGGCACTTGAATCGCCTGATTCCGATAAACGAGCAAAAAGATAAACAGGTTTGAAAATTGGATCAGAAATCGCGATCAGAATAACCGCGGAATAAATCTGATAAAAGAAAAGCGACGAACTGCTAAACGAGCGAGCGTTCGTTAATGTAACCTAAACAAAGGAACGCGTTCGTTAGAACGAGCGAGTGAACGGACGTTCGCTAAATAAATAAACCGTGAAATAAAACCGATTTATATAAAAAAGCGATCTAGGGCTTTTTTAAAAAAAACCGAAGGTTTTCTTAAAAAAACAAACCGTGGCGGGTCGGGTACCTCCGCGGGCGCGTCTGGGCGGTCGGGCGGTTCGACGGGTTCCGGGTGGGCGAGGGTCGGCGAGGCGGCGACTCGGCAGATTTGACGGCGACGGCTGCGGCTCGCTTGGGAAGGGGCGCCTAGGGTGGAGTCCGGCTCGGACTCACCCTCGGCGTCTGCAGCTCACGGCGGCCTGGGAAGGCGGCGGCGCTCATGGGTCGGTTCTGCCTGGCTGGGCCTTCGCCCGCCGCTGGGTCCATTTTTTTTAAACATTCCGCCGAAAGAAAAATTCCTAGAAAAATAAATAAAAATCTAACAATTCCAAAACAAGTTTTCTCCGTCTAAATAAAATATTTAGAACTAGATGAACTTTTCTTGGCCCCTAAAATGCAACTCTTTTAAAGCGTGCGAATTTTTCTAGGGCAAATAAACTTCCAAATAAAATCAAATAAAATACCAAAAAATGATTTTATCATTTTTCCTCCGTTATTTCAATTATTTTGGAGAAGTCATATTATCTCCCCTCATTTATTTATTTAAATTGAAATAGTTTTCCGGAGTGAAAATAATTAAAATCCAATATCCTTGTCTTTCATTATTTGACAAACTGCAAATATGAAAATTGAAAAATCCCCAACTCTCTCCGAGGGTCCTTGAGTTGCTTAGGATTTTCGAGGATGGTAAACGAGAATGAAAATAAATATGATATGCATGGATGACCTATGTATAACATGCCAAATTGAAAATTTGGGATGTTACACGCAAGCCTCTGTAGCCACCAAAAACCGTCCAGCCTGCTCAAGCACCACTGAAGGGGAATCCATCACCGTGGCCATCTTCATCATCCCGGCGCTCTCCATGATGAGGAGGGAGTAGTTCACCCTCGGGGCTGAGGGTATGTACCAAGAGCTATGTGTTTGATCTCTCTCTCTCTCTCTCTCTCTCTCTCTCTCTCTCTCTCTCGTGTTCTCTCGTGTTCTCTCTATGGCACGATCTTGATGTATCGCGAGCTTTGCTATTATAGTTGGATCTTATGATGTTTCTTCCCCTCTACTCTCTTGTGATGAATTGAGTTTCCCCTTTTGAAGTTATCTTATCGGATTGAGTCTTTTATGAGAACACTTGATGTATGTCTTGCCGTGCTTATCTGTGGTGACAATGGGATTTCACGTGCCTCTTGATGTATGTTTTGGTGACCAACTTGCGGGTTCCGCCCATGAACCTATGCATAGGTGTTGGCACACATTCTTGATTCTTCGGTAGAGAATTTGGGGCACTCTTTGAAGTACTTTGTGTTGGTTGGATGAATCTGAGATTGTGTGATGCATATCGTATAATCATGCCCACGGATACTTGAGGTGACAATGGAGTATCTAGGTGACATTAGGGTTTTGATTGATTTGTGTCTTAAGGTGTTATTATAATACGAACTCTTTTATAGATTGATCCGAAATAATAGCTTTGAGGTGGTTTCGTACCCTACCATAATCTCTATGTTTGTTCTCCGCTTTTAGTGGCTTTGGAGTGACTCTTTCCTTGCATGTTGAGGGATTGTTATATGATCTATCTATGTTATTCTTGTTGAGAGAACTTGCACTAGTGAAAGTATGAACCCTAGGCCTTGTTTCCTATCATTGCAATACCGTTTACGCTCACTTTTATCTTTAGTTACCTTGCTGTTTTTATTATTTCAGATTACAAAAACCTATATCTACTATCTATTTTGCACTTGTATCACTATCTCTTCGCCAAACTAGTGAACCTATACAATTTACCATTGTATTGGGTGTGTTGGGGACACAAGAGACTCTTTGTTATTTGGTTGCAGGGTTGCTTGAGAGAGACCATCTTCATCCTACGCCTCCTTCGGATTGATAAACCTTAGGTCATCCACTTGAGGGAAATCTGCTACTGTCCTACAAACATGTGCACTTGAAAGCCCAACAACGTCTACAAGAAGAAGGTTGTGTAGTAGACATCAGTTACCCACATCATCGTCAGCCGGTGGATCGGAGGATGCAGTGGGTCTCTTCCTGTTAGCAGGCTTCTTCACAGCTTTGGTCTTTTGCCGGGTTGGCTTCACCGTTTTATCTTGTGGAGGTTTCTTATTCCAGAACAGATCATCGCCCTGTCAAGAGTAATAACATTTTCAAATAAATATTTGGACATAAGCAATTTCAGATATGCAGATGGTATGATTCTTACTGCTGGCGGTTTGTTGATGGCACAAAAGGGGAGTAGGCCGGTTTGAGCACAGACATACTCTGGTTCATTCAACATCTTTTTCACAGCTTCAGTAACTTCGTCGTCTGTAAGATGGATATCAATGTGCCGTAGAGCATCCTTTACATCTCCTGTATACTCGCACATCAAACCGAGACGCTGGCTTAAGGGCAGTATGCTCCAAGATATCCAGCAGCGAGCAAAATCAACCCATGTCAACCCGTTTGCCATGAAGGCCCTAAGCTTGGATAGTTGAGGAGCATATTTGCTTCTCTCCTTGGCGATCGACCTCACGAGGAAAAGGGTGTGTATTGCTCAGACGTTCGGACGGTAACCCGACAGAGGATTTTCTTCAGAAGGAGAGGTGTCCTTGCAATAAAACCATGTCTGGTTCCATTCTTTGGGGTGGCTGTGAAGATTGGCATGAGGGAAGGTGACTTCTTTTCTTTTCTGAATCGCCATACCGCCCAGTTATGTGTTGGATCCGTCTTTGAACTCTGTGCGACAGTTCAGGTGAAAGCAGTCCCTGAATAGTTCTACTGAAGGTTCCTCCTGAAGGTAAACCTCACTGAAGACTTGGAAGGTGCAGATATTGGTTACGGAGTTAGGACCGATATCTTGTGGGTGCAGTTGAAAGTTGGCCAAGACATCCCGGAAAAACTTTGAACCGGGAGGGTTGAAGCCCCGACTTAAATGATCAGCAAAAACAATAACTTCTCCCTCTTTGGGAGTAGGCGGACATTTCGTGCCAGGGACCCTACAGTGAATGACGTTTTAATCGCTTAAAGCGCCCGTTTTGACCAGATTGTTCACCCGGTCCTCAATCAATCGAGAAGGGACCCAGTTGCACTCATACACTTGTTTGGACATGGCAAGATCTACAATACAATAATTGCCGGTTCAAGAATACGTTGGGCAGTTATATGATGATGCATATTAGCTAAATCGGGGGCAGCTATCTATAAACTGGAGTTCAGCAATACAACAGTGCCCTAGTAAAGAGTTTGGTGGTTCAACAAGGGGACTAATGGTGTATACCGAGTTGTCATTTTTGGCAGATAGTTAAACCGCCTAGTCTAAGCATCGAAGAGTCAAGACTGTAGATGTGTAAGTGAATGAAAACAGGTTTCACAAGTTGATGTTGCAGTTTTGGATCTAAGGCATATCAGAAAAGGGAAATATATTCAAAACCTAAAAAGCAGTACTGGACCAATGAGTGAAGGTTCGGATGAGATCTACTGTTTTGAGATAGCGAAGTGGAAACAGAGGCCAAAGGCTGCCATTATACAGAGCAGATATTCAGGAGTTTATCAAGAACCAACGTATGAACAAAGAACGACTGATGAACACTGAAGAACGTTGAAACCCTAGAACAGATCTATGGCGGAAAGGGCAGAGAACTTACTGGAGATAAGGAAGAAGCGGAAGGGCGCCGCGATATTCTGGTGAGTTCAGGGTGATCCAGCGGCCATGGTCGGAGCAGAGACGACGGTCTACGGTGGCGGCGGAGCTCCAGAGGCTGAGCGGTGCAAGGAGGACGACGCGAAGAGGCACGAGGGGGAAAAGAAAATGACCCCTCGGTCCTATTTATAAAGACATGGATAAGTTTCAGGCGCGAAAATCAAGGGGCAGCAAATTTGGAAGTAAGGCGGAGCTGTCGCCTCGATTGTCGGAGACCCATTAATTAAGATGTGGCATACCCAGTTTCTTTGTAACAGATGACATCACGACGGTTTACCACGATCTAAGAAGATGACGTCACGGAGGTTTACCAAATTATGAGAAGATGTTGAAGATGAAGTTTTTACGAAGGATTGACATGAACCTGTTCAAATCAATCTGGAGCCTAATGTTGGGGATATTACTCCTGGGTATAAATCGGCCAGGACAGGCCGGGTTAACTTCATCAATAGTTGAGTATGCTTGAAGCCCATGAAAGCAGATGAGGATGTTATATAAGGGCCCAAGGCCCAGAACCGGTTTAAGGCCTGTAGCCGTGAACCGGCATTAGTATGTAACTTGTGTTGCCAGATAGAAAAAGTGGAGACCGAACCGGACACATTTATGAGCCGGTCTCGGGACTCTGTAAACCGACGGGTGGCATCCATGTATATAAGGGGACGACCCGACGGCGGTTCAGGAGAACAGACAACAACTCGAGACCTAGGTGAAGCATATTCCCGCCCTGGTCACCGAAACCCCATCAATTCCATCACAACTAGACGTAGCCTTTTACCTTCATTGAAGGGCCCGAACTAGTATAAACTCTCTTGCGTCCCTTGTCCGCTTTAACCCCTTCAAGTTAATCCGTAGCGATGGCTCCATGACTAAGTCCTTTCAAGAGGACATCTGCCGTGACAAAACCACAACATTATGTCAATCATACAAGTACTGAGGATTACCTCGCCTAAAAAATTCGGATCATTACAACACATGGACAACATAGGGGGTCTTGCAACATAATCCATTCAGAGACATGACACAACATGCAAGTACAATAATCTAATGACAATTTCAACTGGTATCTAAAGAAGAACCAGAATTATCTTGGGCTTCGGATAGCGATATAAAGAGACCTCCTCCGTCTTCAAATGCAACATTCTTACTTCCTCCAATTCTTGGGTTGCTTGCATAATGCGTGCCGCTAATTCCGTAATTTCCAGCCTCAAGATAAAGATTACCTCATTCATGGCAGCCACACCATCTCTTTTCGCCTCTAGTAGAGCCTCAAGCACTATAATATCTCGTGCTCGCATCGCTCTCTGGCGGTGTTGCCTCGTAACTGCTACCATCTGGTAACATGGATGGCGATCGCTTCCACAAATAGATTCTAGGGTTGTACATTGTGTCCTAGTGTGAACGGCATCCCGAAGGTTTCCTGGACATCGATGAAGAGATAGTTATCGTATGACCCAGGCAGTAAGCTTACATGGTAAACGACGGACGAATTATTGCTGAGCATGGCAAACTATATTTAAATGGCTCGAAGCAGCATCAGCCGAAAAGAAATTAAAATGGTAAGATGAAACTAGAGATGTAAGTGGCAAATAAACGACATCCACCAGTCCCATCTAGTTAGTTTTTGCTACCTCCCTAGTTCATTTTCCTCAAAAAACAAAAACTCTTTTGAACTATCATACCACTAGTGGACTTTAATCAGGATTAAACCGGACCCAGTTGACATCCGTAGTTGAAAGGGAGTGTACAACCGCTATATTTAAGTTGCCAAGGCATCTAAGCAGTTGAAATAATCTGAGAAAGCACTTAACAGTGTGGCCTCATATAAACTACGAAGACAGTCTTGTGATGAAGTTGAGAGGAAAAGTTAAGGAGTCAAATGAAATAGGCATGCATTTATTCACGATAGTACAATAGGCACTGCTGACATATTGGCCAACTCAGGTGTAGCGTAACAACAAATAAGCATTCGAATCAAGCAATACAAAGAAAGGCATAACTGAACTATTTGTAATTCGGTAGGATTACACGTTGAGGGCACAAGCCAAGAAAGCAGCCCACTTGCATTACATTTCACATGTACTAAAACACACTGGCTTACCATATGTTGCTGTGAAGCCTAGCTGCTGTTGCAATGTTCTTTGAAGATATCGTCTGCATCCCGTGGTTGCAAATCTAGTTGTTTGTAGTTTATTCTGCACCATCTATTTAGGTAAAATTAATTTTAATCGCATGCACTGGTCTGAATTGATCATCAATGGTTCATCTAAACTAATGAAAGAAGGGTGTGTGCATACACGACAATACTCCCTCCGATTCTTTTTTACTTTATGATAACTTTTCTCGCTTTTCAGATTAGTCTGCGCATTGCCGATTCCTAGCGCCGGTTTCCTTTTATGCCCCATCCCATCCGCCTCTGCCCTAATTAATTGGCAAATTAGTCCAGAAAAATTAAACTAGTGCCCTCCTTGGTATGCGGTTCAACAGTTATGTGTAGAGTAAATAGAATCAGAGGGAGTATATCTGCTTCCCTCTATTTTTATGCTTGTTCGAGGTGCCAGCCCCAAAAGAACAAATATTTTGCTTGATGGGGTTGGCAGCTCCATAATTCATAGAAGCATCAAATTAGTCATGCAACTTGGGAAGATCAAGAACACACAAACAAGTAATGAACAGAGGCTCAGAGCAGTGATGTAATAGCTAGCTTTAGAAAATGTAGGGTAAAACGAACAAAAAGCAGCGGAACAACATGCTAGTTTGCTGATGTGTAATTAAGCATAGAGAACATTAAGCGATTGATGGAACCAAGAGGTGGCATCGTAACAAAACTAAAGCATATTAATTATATGTGCACTGGTATGTAATTTAGCAAATGTAACATGTTCCTTTATCGGAAGTATGGCCCTACAGTGCAAGCGTAATAACGCGTCTCATGAAAAACTGAATGATGCCCTGAAGAAATTCAAAGGTGCGGTGCTTATGCTAGGAAAGTGAACGTAGGCGCCGGCCATTGGATAATAGTACCTGATTCATGGGTATCATTTTCATACTTGATAGCTAAGGATCGTCGATGGTGCTCGTGTTGCGGTTGAGTTTGGGCCGGCTGTCGCCGTCGCTGAAGCGGCTCCAAGATTACTGATTGCGGCGCTGTCGACATACAAGAAAGCTCATCTGTGGTAAGTGAACAGTTGCACGATAAAGAGAAAAACCAAGGAGTAAAAATCGAAATAACTGATGAGGCTGCGGCGTCGGTAAAGCAGGGCGGTGGAGTTGAATATGGCGTCCGTGGGCGGGTTCGGTCTGCGATGGGCCGAAGGCTTCATGGCGCGTTGTATAGTGCTTTCGGTGAGGCGGATCTGTTGCGGCGGACGAGGGCTTGTATGAAGGGCCAGCGAAGGGGCTGACGAGGGAGTCGATGAAGGGCCTCTACGCTGTGGTGGACGAGGGCGCCAGATTAAGCGAGATCCGGTGCGGTGGACCATGATGGCGGTCAAGGAGATCTGAGCGGTGGACAAGCCGATCTGAAGCGGCTCCGGTGAAGTGGTGAGTTGGCAGTTGGGGGTTTGAAGGTGCGGAAGGTAGATCCGGCGGGGTGTGAGGTCCACCTCTGCGGCGGAGGACTAGATTCGGCCGGTTGCCGTGGTTGGGGGGTCGGGAGGGAAGGAGGGGCTCTGGGGAAGAATGTTGGGGGCAAAGAGGGGAAAACAATGGAGTTACCAAAGCAGCCCTTTTCCGTTCATGTGACAGGGGTAAAACAGGAATATCATAGGGCTAAACTTTCGGGCGCGTGATATTTCGATATGAGCGGGAAGTTTGAATGCTTTTGGCGCCTAAAATTATAAGTATTCTGCTCTCGTACGGCTGACTGTGATATCATGGCCGACAATTTGTTTGTTTCGCATGCAAAAAAATGTGCAAGTTTTGAAAATCAATGTCTCCAACTTGAAACTTAGATTGTCCATTCAATTCAAATATGGATCGTTGAGCTACTACAAGCAAATACCATCATACGGTCCAATTCAAATGAAATTCCAAATGTGTTTATCCTATATATGATGACAAAAGCAAAAATGTGTATGTGTATGAATAAAGTGGATGATTATAAAGTTTGAACATGCCCGTACGTGTATATCTCTAGGTTTGATATATGAATTTGAAATCACGAAATCCCGGCTTAAAAAATGTACCTCCGTTTAAATGAATTACAAAAGCTAATGATGGAGTCGAATTCCAAAATTCCAATCTTTGGTTTGTAATTCTGGTACATCAAGGTAAATCACACATTTTCAAAAGTATCGTTATCTCATAGTACAAACTGTGAAACAAATTGATCAACCATGAGTGCACAGTATCTCAATTAAGCTAAAGTCCCTCAAATATAGACACCTCACTCTTTATCCTAAGTCAACCCCCCCCCACCACCACCACACACACACACACATAGAGAAGTTGTTCTCTCCCCAAACACCAACACACACGAGCACATTAACACCCTCTCTCTTGTAAAGTCCGGACCCCAACATAGGTCTCTATCACTTTGTCTCTCGGGCATGCACACATCTGTTCCCTCACTCTCTAGGTCTCCGCTATCTCTCTTACCCAAGCACACGCACTATGTAGAGTGTATATTTCCCATACACACAAAACGCCGCCCCTAAACGTCTATCTCCCTAGTTATGTGGTTCTCAAGACTCACCTCACACACCACCCCCACTGCAAACAAGCACACTTTGTCTCCTTCGCACCACTCTTCTCTTTCTATCTCTCCCACATGCGGACCCGCCTCAGCTCCTTCCTCAGATACATATATGTCGTGACTCTTTGCATAGCTCCCTAATGTATAATCGTTCTTGATTTCGCACATTGTTCTCTACACCATCTATTTTAGATCTCTCATGAATTCCCTATCACACACATGATGACTCGCTTCCCTTGCGTCTCCGTTCATAGGCCAATTTCGGACAACAATAACATTGTCTCCCTATCTATACACCAATTATGGACACAAACGACCCCTCTCGCCCCATCTCTTCCTCTCTCTCTCTCCGTCGCTAGCTCTCTCTTTCTCTCACTCTCACACCCCTCTCCCACACACACACACTCGATGTCTCTTCCAAATAGTCTGCTCCCCCGCCACACCGTGCTATCTCGCTACTACACATGTCACACCATTCCCCCTTCCCTTATACTAGGTTTACATCATCAGTGGTCTCTCTACTCCACATACACCCTCTCCCTCTCACACACAAACGCGTGCACAAACACACATAGACATGCACAAGGACCCATTTACCTGGATCCTTATCTCTCCTCATGTCCGCATGTGTATCTCACACAGTCAGTCTCTAATTATGTATATGTGTCTCCACGTTACACAACACAAAGCCCCATGTACATGTCTCTCTCTATCCTCCACACACATAGACACAAAGAATCTGTTATCATTGCCTCAGTCTCTAAAATATCAAACACTCACTCTCTCTCTATCTCTATCTATCTCTCTCTCTCTCTCTCTCTCTCTCTCTCGCAAACACGCCAACAAGGGTTTCCCGTGAATAACTTACCGCCTATTCATCAACTGTCATGGCAAGACGGCCGAACACGAGACGTGAAAAAGAATAAATCTACACGTGCTTAGACCACCTAGTATGACTACTAGGACTAGAACAAGCCAAAAAGCGCGCCGCCGTCACCCCCTCCTTGTCGGCGACGGGAAAATCTTCGTTTTACACATTCGAGAAGTCATTGTGCTAAGGCCCCACATGCCGAGGAGTTGAATAGAATGTAGATGCTAGTTTACGGAAGCAAGTATCGATAATACTTTTGTATCTCCATACTTATATTTCTTCTCTTATAAAAAACCGAGTTGGTGATGATGGTGCGTGTGCCATCTTGCAATATAGACCGTCCGATCTATATCTGACGGATGGAAATTAAACTAAAAGATACCCGCACCCCTCTCCACATTTGCAGACAAGGCCTTCCCTCATTCATCCTTATCTCCAACAAACCTCATTGTTGAGCAATTAAGTAAGGAAGCCTCTGGAACAAACTGGCCTGGTGGCCGGTGCCCGCGTCGTCAATCCCCATGCCTCCGCTCAGTCCGACCACCAACCACCACCACACCCCACTCCTCTTTACCTTATCTCATATTTCTCGAGATATCATTAGTTTTTACACATGGGATTACTCCCGCAAGGGTCAATCACAACAAGTGTTTTATAAAAAATGCATCTTGATGTTCCGTGCAATGCACGGATCTTGCTAGTACTCCTACACAAGACTAAGTTGGTGATGCTGGTGTGTCTACCATCCGTCGTTTCTGACCATTAGATCTACATCTAAAGATTGTGAGGTAAGTTGTTGCCTTTTCTCACCAACATCCCACTTGTCTACCAATTTGCGTAAAAACCCATAATTAGTATCTTAAAACCAACCACATCCCTCCCCGACCTCACCAAAACAGCCCAAGGAATATATTCTAATTGAAACATAATATATCTCTAGTGACATATGTATATCAAAATTAGAGTGTTTTGTACCAAGTTTGTGAATAAGTATTATTCTAATTATGATTCGCTGTAACGGACATGAACATTGCTAGTATTTCCAACCATGCATTTCTTTTCCTAGTATTCCATAGTTTCGAAGTTTTCCATCAAGATATTAGTCACTCATGGTTGATATTTACTTTCAATCATGTACACATATGCACTATGTAACTAGCCTTGCTTATTGGCTTCCAAAGCTTAACTTTCACTCCTACTTACAATATGTAGAGTATTTAACAAAAAACTACCACTTTCAACCAGCCCTAGGAAGAATCTATTGTACAAAAAATAGAAAAAACATACCCAAAATTTCTTAATCCACGCCAAAAACTACCTAGTACTCCTACCTATTAGGTTCATTTAAACCCATTTATGACAGGGTTGGCCCACATGTCCGTGCTGACGAGGCAGCTTAAACCAACACATTTTGTTTGAACATTGACATGAGGGACCCACATCTGACCTTCTATCCTGTTATCCCCCCTCAAATCATTTTTTTCCTGAACATTACTTCAAACAGTACTGATGCGTATTCGTCGGTGGCGCCGGTGATGAGCGAGTTGGCCGCCGCTCCGCCGGACGGGCCGGACGCCGCGCTGGCCTCCGCACGGGTTGGCAGGTTGGCCCGAGCGTGACTCACGAGCGAGCAAGCCGCCACGCTGGCCTTCGCTCGAGCCAGATGGCTGGCCTTAGCGCGGCGCGCGCGAGCAAGCCGCCGCGCTGCCATGCCAATCTAGCTAGCAAACCTTGCAGACAAGCAGCTGGACGGAGCTATCTTGGCGAGCTAGCGGCCGCAAGCGCCGGATGGAGCTGGCATCCGGGCTGCCGCAACATGGGCTCCGCACTGCCGGCGGTTTTGACCTCGCCTTCTGCCGGCGGCGGTAGCTGCGTCCCATGGCCGATGATGACTAGGTGGACGGGCCGGAGGTAGGAGGTCACTCGAGGATTTTTGTTGGTAAGAGAATGTACAATGGTTGATAAGGTAGTCTTATCTTAAGTCTGCCACATATGCAAGTGGTAGTCGTTTCTTGGCATTTTAGTGGTTTCTTGAATTATTAGAGCAAGTACAGTAGAGCTGAGTCAGCGGGCTATAAGAAATAAACTACTCCCTCCGTCTAGGTGTGTAAGTCATCTTACGAAAACCAAATAATCCCAAAACACTTAGGCACGGTGCATTAACTTCTACCTCGTTTCTTGTTTCTTGACATATCAACCAATAAGAGATGTGGGTGTGCATGCTTTTAATGACTTGAAACTACCAAACACGACATGCAGTGGTTAATTCATTGCATGCAATGCTATTAATTAGCAAATAAACATTAAGTTCTCTAGTTTTCCCCTCCTCCTTGGTCACGGTGCACAATCTAAGATGACTTATTCACCTAGATGGAGGGAGTAGTATATTTCTTCTTAGTTGGAGGAAAGAGAAGAGGAGAGAGAAGGTAAGCGGGCTCTTCGTGAAGAGCCAGCTCTAACACGTGCTCCTAGGCACTCTGTGCGAATGAGAAGTTGGCCACATAATAAAAAAGTAGTACACTCTTTTGATCTATTATTGTACTACATGTTGGCTATAAGATGGGTTGTAGATGACATGGCACTGGCTTATAGCCAGCAGCTCGCTATACTATTAACCATGCTCTTAGGGGTTTCTTGTAAGAAACAATGTACGTACTACTAGTGACAAAAGGAGATTCTAGGTTGCCTTGTACTCCAACGAGTACTACTAGTGGTCGCGGGAGTGTATACCTTGTTTTGGGGGTTCGATCCTGGCCGAACGCACGGCGGCCTTTTTTTTAAATAGTACTACTACACTTTGCTGCGAGCCAATATTTTACACTAGTACTTTGAGTTTTGAAGTCAAACGGACGTGCGGCCCCACAATCTGGGTGCCTTTGGACAGCCTAGCCACGTGAACGGGTTTTCCTTCCCAGCATCCCGTGGCTCGCGTGCTCGCCCTAGCCGCACCTCGCTTGCAGCTTCCAACTGGTAGCATATTTAAACTAGCGCCTCCCAATTAAGCCCGAGGAGCCGGAAAAGTTCAAGGGCATTGGGAACTGTGCAATATGGCTCTGTATGTAAAGTGCTCTACTACTACTCCATAGCTTGTGGCGTTGCGTGCATGGACTTCACTCCATTATCGGCTCTACTATAAAAGAAATTCCTCTTGGCGTGTTTTTTTGAAACGGAGGCAAAAGCTTTGCTTCATCTCATTCATAAAGAAGGAACTACTAACAAAGTTCGACGAGATCCATTACACCTCCACAAATGGAAGTGAAAAGCCTAGTCTCGTTGTACCAAATAAATCAAATGTTCTGCCCCGCAGTAACCATTGCTGATAAACAGGCTGCTAGTGTGTGCGTGAGAGGAGCGGCTGAGTAGGCCAGCTACGTGAGAGGAGTGGCTGAATAGAGCACCGAGAGTACCCACTAGGCCACTACGCAGGTGTACTTCCCTGCATTGATAGTACAAAGGATGGTTCTAGAGAACGATAGTACCCTCCACTTCCAACTATAGCTCCTTGGCCCCGAGATTCAAAACTGGTGCACTATACTAGACTAGACTAGAAGTACAGACATCGCACTACTAGTTGAGAAAAGTAGTACTAGTACTGCTACTGATGCAATCGTACGCATTCTCCGTCACAAAATGTATGACGTTTTTTGACACTAGTTGGCGTGTACAAAAAATGGCAAAACCATACCCAAAATTTCTTAATCCACGCCAAAAACTACTACCTAGTGCCAAAAAATTCTTACTAGTGCTATTACTTACAGTATAATGCAATCCCATAACGTTCCCTAATAGCCTCACCCCTTCGCTGAGGAACGATCTACAGTTGGAAGGGACGAGGCCCTGCGGTTACTACGCTCTTATCTCCTCCTCGCCAGTTCCCCTCCCCCCGAAGAGAAGGCAGTTCGTCACTGCTCCCATGGATTCGCCAGGCGGTTCTCCTCCTCGTCGGGGCTGGGAGACCTTTGACGAAGATTCTCTGGGAGAAATCGCACGCCGCTCTGACGTCCTCACCGCCGCAATACTCGGTGCTTCCTGCACCAACTGTTTCAAGACGCTACTTAAACAGGCTTGGGAAAAGGCCATGCTTGTTGGTCTTCCATGCGTCCTCGAGGAGAAGGTTCTTCTATGGGACAATTATTTGAACAGTCCACCGCTCCCTGGCCATGGTTGCACATTGACTCCGCTAGAGTTGACGACGTTGAGAGGTAGTCGGGTTTTGTCCGATGAGCAGGTCAGTAATGGAGTTTGATCATGTAGTACTTAGTTATTCCATTTCCATCCCGTAATTTCTCCGCTGCCCACCGTCTGATATATAGGTCTGGGTCGGTGCCAACGAAGATTGGCTTGCATACCTCCAGCCGGATACCACCATGATTTTGCACAACATCCACAGCAGTGCGGCCGTTCCGGTAGACTTCTTATCCACCATTGGGATCGGCCTTCCGGACTGGCTGGGCAAGAATACGTATGATGATGCCTACATGAGATTGAAGAAGATAGCAATTGCGGACCCGCCAACAAAGCGACACGGTTACGACGATTACTAACTCATCGTGGTGTTCGACATAAGGATTGCCATCAATGCAGGAGGCAGTAACGGCAGAGGCTGGCGCATGTTGGCGGCGGCAGATTTGTACCCCTACACGTTCGAAGATGCCGTGCGCCATCTAGGCCGCATCTTCGCGGTGACAAGCCAGGGGACTTGTTTCATCTGGTTGACATCCTAATGTACGGGATATTACAAACAGAATGCACAAACCATCATTTGTATCCCTAACGGTACTCCATTATTTTGCAGGGACCAGTCATCCCCCGATCAAAATAAGATCGCCGATCCTGGATATGCATTTGCATCCGCGATTCGGTCTAACCTGGAACCTTGTAGTTGACTTTGGCATATTGGGATCAACTATCTTAGCGATGCGTTACCCATGGTACCACTGATGTGCAACATGGTCACACAATCTACCATGATCGGGCCGTCACCATCTACCCAGGTATTCCATTTTTTAACCCTCTCGCCTTCTCTTTCATTGTTGTAATAGTAGTATACTTTGTAGTACTAGTAGGAGTACTTTTTACCTTGGAGGACGCGTATAGCTAGCTAGGCCCTTGAAGACTTGAACCCACTAGCTGCCACCATTTTTGTTTTTCCATGTCTTACTATGTCATCCATGTAGCCAAGAGTGGCTATATATAATAAGCGGTTATTTTACTTCCTCTATACCGGAGTAGTACTATTTCTTTGCTGCAGACATCGACCGCCATATTTGAGCACAACATTATTATGCATGGACCTTGACTATATGCGTCACCATGTGTCCAGATCTGGGATGCCGCGTGTACCAGATGAACGGCGCCGAGTTCGACCCCCGTGATGCTACGTGGGTGCCAAGGAACACTCTTGGAGAGTACTCGCTTTTCATCGGGGACAGCTACCCCATTGTGAAGCAGATGCCACCTTCCATGCACAACACGGAAGTCTTGCCGTTCATGAAGCATGGTTGTGTCTTCAGTGCGCACCGCCGGATGAACGACATGCCGGGACAACCTATCCCTGATTTATGCCGCTTCATCTTGGATGAGTCTCCATCGTGTGGAACCGGACTAGAAAGCGGCGACAATGATTCCCTTGCCCACCGCTATGGATCGTGCCATCCATAAAAAACACCTGGGACTGGAACATGGAGGAGGACATGTAGCCCATCTATAACGTGTAAGTGGAGTACGGTAATTGTGAACGGTAGCGTTGTGAATATATGTAGACTAGTCGTGCACAAATTTATCACATGAGTTGGAGATGAACTTGTGTGGCATACTGGTATTTGTCCTTTAGAATTTATTACTAGTGAATGTGTTATGTGTATGTGCAACTTGTGTGGTTGTTGCACGGGCTCCAACACGCTCTTTGAGAAAAAAAGGTGGCACAGCTTTGGATATACGTGACGTGGAGGCATCATACAGTAGCATCGTTCGCTATAGTTGTACTAGTACACTCCTACTAGGACGACGACTCCTATAAAACCTTGCGCTTGGCTCTTTGCCGCTTCGGGAGGTTCAACAGTTCGTACTCGTGTGAACCTTGCACTTGGCTCTTTGCCTCTTCGGAAGGTCCAACAATGATGATACTACAGTACAATATGCTTCTGGCAATCTGACACCGATTGAACTGCTGCACGTCCACCGCGAGGGCGAGGGCGAGGGAGAGGTAGAGGGAGAGGGAGAGGGTGCTGTAGTCAGAACACTCCTCGTCCTGCGAACCACCGCGCGCGTGGGCGAGGGAGAGGCGTAGTAAGCAAGCTTCTCCTCGTTCGGCGAGTTGACGGGACACATCAATGCAGTACTAGTACTAGTAGTAGTAGTCCATACTGCATCCTTTCCGATTAATATGGCTTAATTTGAAACAAGAAAAATACACTGGCGGTCAACGTATGTAACAATATGCTCTTTACGGTCACTATATATAGTTTTTCGGCGATTATACGATCACTAGCTCATCGTAGTGCACCGTATTGCACCCTACTGACCTGCCACATAGTCGACGTGGCACTTTGTTGACTGGTTAAATTGTCACCTGGTTTCTGGGTCCCACCTGTCAGTTGGTAGAGCAAAGAAATCAGTTAAACAAAACTTTACGCAGGCACGACACTAGTCCAACCCTTGCACGCGAACCGCCCTGGCTGTGTATGTGAGTGCATGCACGTGTCCTTCCTCGGTCTTCCAACAAAGTGTACTACTCCCTCCACCTAGGTGTGTAAGTCATCTTACAAAAACCAAATAATCCCAAAACACTTAGGCGCGGTGCATTAACTTCTACCTCGTTTCTTGTTTCTTGACATATCAACCAATGAGAGATGTGGGTGTGCATGCTTTTAATGACTTGAAACTACCAAACACGACATGCAGTGGTTAATTCATTACATGCAATGCTATTAATTAGCAAATAAACATTAAGTTCTCTAGTTTTCCCCTCCTCCTTGATCACGGTGCACAATCTAAGATGACTTATTCACCTAGACGGAGGGAGTACATGATGTACATCTACACTTCCAATGCATTTAGCCTTTAATCTAAATCGATATTGATTGACTAATGCACCAAGTTGTGCTGTAGGTATAGGCTACATGTCTATCCTTAATTACAGCATGCAACGACCTTCATTTAATCTTCTTATCTCAATGGTCGCATGCACACATAAGTCTGCTACTTTTGGGCGTTAATTATGCCCTGGTCAATGTGTAAATCTCTAAATGTACAGTATTTCACGGACGTAGGGAGTAGGTTCAGCACTTGAGCATGAGCGTGTGTGTTGTGTCGTGTGCTGTGTGCCGCATGGGTGCGTGAGTGTTGCGTGTGTCCATGTGTACATGTGAGTGTTGCATGTTGCATGCATGCGTGCATGCATGGGGCTTACTCCCTCCCATTGACATGTTCATATTTCAAGCTTCCTCTGTTCCCTCCATATGGTGATACTCCCTCTGTTCCCAAATAGTACAGAGTAAAGCCTCCCTCTGTTCCCAAATACGGAGTATTTGTCTTTCTACAGATTTCAACAAGTGACTAGGTACGGAGCAAAATGAGTGAAGTGAGCGTAGAGGCATAGGGATACTGTAGAAAGGAAGTCATCGCGATCCATTATTCCCCATCTCGGTCAAAGAGAACTATTCAACTAGTCTTCGCAGTGAAGTGATAATACACGCTGCAGCAGATGGGACACGTAATTAATAAGCTGAACCAGCATGTTGGTGTTACTAAATCAGCCTTACCCAGTACTACCATCATGTTTGCCAGTAGAGCACGCTTCCGCAAATACGCCTACGCACCTCTGTCCTCCATTGACTAACATATGGGCCCTGTTGTGGTAGACCCACATGTCATCGGTGTAACTATTTACACTCCGAAGGACGGTATATCCTGGTAGTAGTACTAGTAGAATTGAGATTGAATGCACTTTCTTCCCCGTCTTCCACTCTTCTTCCTCCTCTCTTCTTCTTCCTCCTCTCTTCCCCATCGTCGGCCGCACACCATTTACCCCCGCTCACTGCTCGCCCGCCCACGCCATCTTCCTTGGTAGCTCGCGCGTACCATATCCCCCCGCTCACTGCTCGGCCACACGAGGAGAAGCTTCTTCGCTCGCCCGCCCGAATCCACTTCCCCGCTGGCTCGCAGGCACCGAAAACCCCAATGGCAGAACCGACTGACACGCAGAGCTGCGATTGGAATTCCCTCCCCGATGTTCTCTTGGAGCAGATCTATAGTCGTATGGACCTACTCGGCACCGTCCGTCTGGCGGCATGCTCGGTGTCTTTGTACCATCTACTCATCTACAATCGGCCGGCTCTTTTCAAGACACCCTGCTTGCTGATGCCCGATCCTCGCAGGTGGCCCAGACACCGACTTGACGATCCTACGGAGGTTGCCGTGGTGCCCCTCGACATGCTACCACTACCCGTCCACCTGTCCTTCATCCGCGGCCACTACTGGGCGGGCATGAAGGCCAACTGGATTGTCCTCATCCACCACACCGGTAGTCCGTGGCGTCTCATGGATATCTACACCCAGCAAGAGATCACCCTTCCATCATTGGATACCACCGCCATCGAGCCTCGCGGCCCGCCGAACACTCCTGCCTACTACGCACGAGATGGGTCAAGCTTTTGGCTCGACCTCTGTTTGCAGAAGGTTGTAATCTGCGAAGTGCCCACACCATTAGAAGACTACATGGATTACAAGCTCATTGCCTTGTTCAACATGAGATTAGTCTATCTGGAATCCGGTCGCCATACATGGTTATGGCTCATCATCAATCCTGTTGAGGCAACATTTCTGTCTGATGCTATAGTGCACGATGGCATCGTTTACGCCGATCGACGCATTTGATTGGCTGCCTATCTTTGGTGGAATCTATCGTCGTGTAATTGTTCTATCTCATCTCATCTTTACCTTATGAATACGACTGCCTGTTCATTTGTTACAAATTTAGAATGCATATCATGTCTATAACCACATCATTGCTATATGTTCCTCTCATTTCCTAGATTTTTATGGCCACACATGTTATTGTTAGAGTTGATATGAGAACAATTGGCATCTAATGGTTGTTAGAATACATATTATGAGCATAACATCATGATTGCTATATGTTACTCTCGTCTACAAGATTTTCATCACAATGCATGTTATTGCTTAGAGTTGATATGAGAACAGTAGTAGTAAGTGCTATGCTAGAATATGAGTAGGCGCTGTAATAGATGTTTTCCTCTCATTGTTACATGATGTTTGAACCATGACATATTCCTAGAATATGAAAGCCATTGGCTTATTTTTTTAACTTGGGGTATGATTATGACCACGACATTGCAATTCTCTGTCTATGATATGTGTCATTGTTATAATAATCTTAATTCCACACATACTCTGAACATGATTGTTTATTTTTGTCCTTTTGGTCTCCAATTTGAATTGTTGCAGCAGACACAAATGCGCTGGCCTTCATGATTCCAGGACCTGGAATCATACCAGCCGATGGGTGGTGGTTTATCATTCGTTCAGCCGACGGCGGTCATTTGATGCTCATTCGCACGTACCAAATTGACAAAACCATTACATCAAACCACATGCAGTACAATGCGTGGGGCGTTCGTGACATTGATGGCTATGGCGGCTTCGTGTTCGACAAAGATCCCAGCTCCATTGGGCCAGGCGTATTCAACTAGAGGCGGGTTTACAGCCTCGGCAACCACTCCTTGTTCCTCGGGCTCAATTATCCGATCATCCAACCAATCATCGATCATATCACTGGCGATGATTACTATGCTATGCAACTTCCATTCGCGAGGGGGGGCTGTGTTTACACATCATACCATGGGTTTCATGAATCACCATATCCAGAGATTCGTAACCACAGCTTGTTGCCAGATAATCTTCAGTGTGTGAAAGGCATCAAGCTTCCATGCGATGGATGGATTTTGCAAACTCGACATGCGGCAATGTGGTCCATGCCGACAGAAAATATGCACAACTTGATTCGTGCTGATATTTAGACCGAGCCATGTTTTCTGGTGCTGTAGCACGACCCTCTTTTGTTGGATATCATGTACTGTTGTTAGTTTGAAGCACTCCTCTGGTTTGAAGGATAGATACCTTCCTGGGATCAAGTGCATCCTAACTCACCTGCGTAGGATTTACTGATAATGATGAATGGAGATGATGTGCGAAGCCATATATATATATATATACATATATATATATATATATATATATATATATATATATATATATATATCAGTGAGGCTTCAAGTGCGTACTTGTTAGTTAAACCTATGTATAAATTTTGACACTAAATGCGACTAGTAGTACAGTAGCAGTACTAGTATACGTCGGTCAAATTATTCATCATGTCCACACATTGAATTGACGTGACAACACGCTGCGCGTGAGGTGACACAAGAATCCCGGCGGCGTGTTCGGGTATTCTGGACTTCAGATTTGGCGTACCACTTATCTGTCGAAATCTTTCATCATTCACTTAAAACAGTCGATTGATCATACATTGAGTACCATATAACTGGAATTACGGATGCAAGTCGAAGAAGGATTGGCGGTCTTTGCCGGTCTGGCGTCAAGTTCGATCCCACAGATCAGGAGCTGATCGAGCACCTTGAGGCCAAAGTGAGTGCTGATAGCGTGAGATTTCAGTTTCTCATCGATTTGTTCATACCAACCATCGACAGCGAGCACGGCATATGCTAAACCCAACCTGAAAACTTCCAGGTAAGACACCGATCGGCCGTCTACTTGCACAAACATATTCCTTCATTTATAGCTCTATTTTTCTTTTTAGACGCAGACCCGGTGAAGCAATTACAATTTGACAGTTAATAAAAAGTGAAACAAGTGACTCCAACATGCCAAAGATGTTATGGAAATGCCAACTAGGTACACTAAAACCTGTATTCCACAATACTTCAGGTATCACACTGAGTGGCCTAAGGAAGCAATTCTTCTAGCGCAATTCCAGGGTGTTCAAAAGGGGCAAGTGGACGCGTCGCAAGATACAGTCGGAGTGCGGCATGCACGCGATGTGGCACAAGACCGGCAATACCTTGCCGGTGATGGTCAACAATGAGACAGACGGGCAGCAAAGGTTCGGTGCTGCACACCAACAAGAACTTCGACCAGCGAGAGGACCAACTGGGTGATGCACCATTACCACCTCGGGACCGTGGAGCAAGAGAAGGAGCGGGAGCTGGTCCTCTGCAAGATTTTCTACCAGATGAACACTAGGGCCAGGAGTAAAAATATTATAAGTTAGTTTGGTATTGGTAGTTGTACTACCTTGCCGTCCGCATGTTGGTATTGTTGTTAACAATCTTTTGGTATGAACTTGCATTTGCTTCCAACCATCATGCCGAGGGTCAACGTGGATATAAAGCTGAATCATTTGTTTCCAAACGAATTTTCAGGCACCTGATTTTTATTTGATGGGTGATGACCCACAAGTATAGGGGATCTATCATAGTCCTTTCGATAAGTAAGAGTGTCGAACCCAACGAGGAGCAGAAGGAAATGATAAGCAGTTTTCAGCAAGGTATTCTCTGCAAGTACTGAAATAAGTCGTAACAGATAGTTTTGTGATAGGATAATTTGTACAGAGCAACAAGTAACAAAAGTAAATAAAGTGCAGCAAGGTGGCCCAATCCTTTTTGTAGCCAAGGGCAAGCCTGGACAAACTCTTATATAAGGAAAAGCGCTCCCGAGGACACATGGGAATATCGTCAAACTAGTTTCCATCACGTTCATATGATTCGCGTTCGGTACTTTGATAATTTGATATGTGGGTGGACCGGTGCTAGGGTGATGTTCTTACTTGAACAAGCATCCCACTTATGATTAACCTCTATTGCAAGCATCCGCAACTACAGCAAAAGTATTACGGTAAACCTAACCATAGCATGAAACATGTGGATCCAAATCAGCCCCTTACGAAGCAACGCATAAACTAGGGTTTAAGCTTCTGTCACTCTAGCAACCCATCATCTACTTATTACTTCCCAATGCCTTCCTCTAGGCACAAATAATGGTGAAGTGTTATGTAGTCGACGTTCACATAACACCACTAGAGGCTAGACAACATACATCTCATCAAAATATCGAATCTAATACCAAATTCACATGACTACTAATAGCAAGACTTCTCCCGTGTCCTCGTGGAACAAACGTAACTACTCACAAAGCATATTCATGTTCATAATCAGAGGGGTAATAATATGCATATAGGATCTGAACATATGATCTTCCACCAAATAAACCAACTAGCATCAACTACAAGGAGTAATCAACACTACTAGCAACCTACTAGTACCAATCCCGGACTTGGAGACAAGAATTGGATACAAGAGATGAACTAGGGTTTGGAGATGAGATGGTGTTGGTGAAGATGTTGATGGAGATTGCCCTCTCCCGATGAGAGGAGCGCTGGTGATGACGATGGCGATGATTTCCCCCTCCCAGAGGGAAGTGTCCCTGGCAGAACAGCTCTGCCGGAGCCCTAGATTGGTTCCGCCAAGGTTCCGCCTCATGGCGGCGGAGTCTCATCCCGAAAAGTTGCTTCTTATATTTTTCCTCATCGAAAGACCTCATATAGCAGAAGATGGGCATCAGAGAGCCACCAGTGGCCCATGAGGTAGCGGGGCGCGCCCTAGGGGGGGCGCCCCCCACCCTCGTGGACAGGGTGTGGGCCCCCTGGTCTTCATCTTTGGCGAGGATTTTTTGTTATTTATTACTCCCTCCGTTCCTCAATATAAGGTGTATTATTTTTCCAAAAAGTCAAACTTCTCTAAGTTTGACCAAGTTTATAGACAAAAATATCAATAGCTAGAATACCAAATCATTATCACTAGATTCGTCATGAACTATATTTTTACATTTTATATATTTTGTATTGTAAATCTTTATAGATTTTGATGTAAAGTTGGTCAAACATAGACAACCGTTGACTTTCTGAAAAACTAATACACCTTATATTTAGGAACGGAGGGAGTATAAGATATTCCGTGGAGTTTCAGGACTTTTGGAGTTGTGCAGAATAGGTCTCTAATGTTTGCTCCTTTTCCAGCCCAGAATTCTAGCTGCCGGCATTCTCCCTCCTTATGTAAACCTTGTAAAATAAGAGAGAATAGCCATAAGTGTTGTGACATAATGTGAAATAACAGCCCATAATGCAATAAATATCGATATAAAAGCATGATGCAAAATGGATGTATCAATGGGTAGCATAAGCACCCGCCACTCGAATTCCTAGTTCTCCAATTTTTTCGAAACAAGTGCATGCACTTATTATCACGATAAAAAACAATATCCGTGCTGCATCCCGGTTATCGATGCATACTTGCAGAATTCTCTCGCTTATTGAGCACATATATTGTTTTTTCAGGTCGAGCAAGTTTCAACTGGGCTGTAGACTGCCCGAGGTTGGTTTTGTTTTAAACAGGCCAAGCCCATGGCGACAACGGGGCACAAAGATCCAAGAGGGTATCTATGGCCTCACGCCCTCCATAGTTATATTTTGTCTTACAACATCCGCATGCAATTTTTTCTTGAATCAAACACACAGCCCAGTTCTATTTTCCTCTTGAAACGCATGTCCTACATCCGTTTTCTAATCTCTACCTATGGTTTTACTAGTTCATATACACGTACCATTATATTGAAAACAGATAAAATTCCCTTTTCATATTTACATCCTTATTTTTGTTGTTTTTTCCCACCCAGCGCTGATTTTTTACCACTGGTTTTCCCTTAAACCAACTCAATTGTCCCACGTCTTATTTGCTTACAAAAAAATGATTTTTTGGCAAATCAATAAGTTCTTAAAAAAATGTTTTTCATTTCGGGATTACAACAGTTCAGACTCCACCGAAATATGCAAAATAAGGTTGAACTTTTTGACCGTGGTCCTGGGCAGAAAATGCGTTGTGATAAATTACTTAAGAATTAGCAAATGGGCTGCAAATTAGAAAAAAATAGCAAATGGGCTTTATGTTGTCTACCACAGATTTGGAGGCTGACTTGTTTGCCTACTAATGTGAGAACCTGGAATTAACTTCTAGACCCTCCTGTGTATATTTGTCAACCCCAGGATCATTGTTGACAACACAGCGAAATGGAATCATTGCACAATACGTAAATGTATTGCAAGTTTATTAAATATTGCCACAAGTCATACATATAGAGAAATGTCACAGGACATTTATTACAATCAGAAAACAACGAAAAGTACAAATGCGTAGCGACTCCATCTCAGCCACAGGCAGTCGATGTAGTCCACGTGACCTCACTCCTACATATCGCCATAGTTGTCATAATCATCACCTTCGTCTTCATGGAACTCTGTTGTCAACAAAATTATTGTCATGAGTACATTACGTACTCAACATGCCTCCCTCAGGGAAGGTCCTAATAACTACATGTGGCTTCAAAGGAAGGCTGTATGGCTCATTTGCATAAAGCTAATTTTTTTAACAAATAAAGTAGTTGGATAAAAGCAGTTTTTGATGAAAACATGTTTTATCTCTAGTATAACTTTCATCAAAGTGAGGATCCACGATCAACTCACACTCTTCACAGATTCCAAGAATAGGGGCAAAGAGGGAATAAGCAAGACAGGTCCTGTATGTCAAGAAAGATTCATGTGTCGTCCATGACCGTGGACACGACTATTCGAATAGTT
This sequence comes from Aegilops bicornis, assembly GCA_021605145.1. NCBI lineage: Eukaryota > Viridiplantae > Streptophyta > Magnoliopsida > Poales > Poaceae > Aegilops > Aegilops bicornis. Next base: position 395,593,421 of record CM038669.1, on the reverse strand, counting down.
TTACACTTCGCAAAGGTTGTACACTTTACCCACATGACACAATCCCGTCTTGGTGCCACCAGTAGCCGCTGGTATAGTACACCATTTGGTATACCTGCAGGGAGATTGTGACGAGGTCTTTGGACTAGATCCCCCAAAGATGTGACATGCCCACCGGGTCTGGCGCACGGAACTGAGAGTACATCCTCAAACCGGTCCCCCCATCTGTGCTGAGGATTCTCCCCGCAGGGCAGCTATCCCATCTGCGGTACGGCGGCATCGACACCTAAGGCTGACTAGCTTACTTAACCAAGCCAGTGCCCATATAGCATGTGGTTGTACTGTTATCACAATCTTCAAATCCAAGACTTATTATGCCTTATGCGGCACGGACGACTGATTGCCCCCTTCAACTTGTGAAGGGCAGCCAATCGCTCCTTCAATCCTTGATTCAGCTGTTGCCCCGCGCCAGTATTCAGATGGTAAGTTTCACCCAGAGTAGAAGAGGATAGAGAAGGTCAACAAGGCCAACTGGCCTAACTCAGCGTTAAGTTTCAACTGTCAATGACTCAGAGGTCATTCAACAAGGCACCTATAGGGTGATAAGCATGGCTAAGCATTTCTACTCTACCGGAATTATATACTTCTACTTAGGTGTCAAACGAATAGGCGACAAGCGGTTCAAGGTAATGTGTCAATCGACACGCTAGCTACAAGAATTAAAATGGCATGCATATAGTAACCATAAAACACAATGCAATTTTGTAAAACATAGGATAAGTATGATCAAAGAAGGAGGCATGCCTTCGTTGTTGAGTCCTTCTTCGGTAACCTGTTATGTCCATGTACAACATTGATATCGTCACTCCCTACTCGTCGGAATGATAGCAAAAGACAAACAATAAATACCAAAGCAAAAGTAAATCCAAATAACATCCGAGACAATTTAAGAGTGGATGGATAGCAAGATATTGATCAAGATGGAGATTCTGAAATGAGGTAGAATGATTGAGATGTAAAAGGGAGGATTCACTGAAGCAACATGTTTTAGGTTGACACAACTACGGAGGGTCGGCGATCAAGACTAATGTTCTGATACAAATTATGCTACTAAACACTAGTAATGCCCACTACACATCTTGACAAACTATATAGGAAACTACTATATAACAAACACAATGGCATCAACACACATGAAAGGAACCATCCTATGCATTTAACCACACAATTACAACATGACATGATGAAGGTAAAAGATAACCACAAGTAAATATTTGGATAGAATCCAAATATTTATAATGGTCAATAGCATCCAAACATATACATCAATTATATAATAATTCAGAAGCAATTGTTCCATAAGAGAAACATACCAACATTACAAACCATACTAGTTAAGCAATGAAACATTATTCAACAACATGGACTAAGTTGGATCTAGGTTTGGTCCTAAAACATTATTAAAATAAAATAGGTTTCACTCCATTAAATCAAACCTATTCTTTTGTCAAACAATTAACAAGAAACTATACAAAACATGAAACAAATGGATGAACAACTATCTAGACATGATATGATTAAGATTGATAATCAACCACAAGTAAATATTTGGATGAATCCAAATACTTATAATGGTTAACAATAAGCAAAAACTAAATGCTAATTGTAACAACTATTAGCGAGCATTTCTATAATGAAAGACAAAACAATGCTATCAAAAAACTAGTTGGACAATTAAATAACCAGACACGTCATATAAGGCATGTGAGTATAGAATCATGAAGATGTGTTATCTAATAACACAAGCATTGAACATATGAGTGATCATGAGAAGATATTAAACTAGGACATGGTCCTAATAATAAAGAACAACTAATAACCACTAGCAATAATATTATCACCACATGCTTACAATAACAAAGCACGCTATTCACACTAAGCATATGATCGAAGCACAACACTACTATCATGAAGGACAATTGACAATATCATGTGATGAACTATTGTAAAATGTGTCCAACACTTCTACATTAGACAAGGCAATCATCTATAAGAATCACAAGGGATTAAGTACTCAACTATAGCACATGGAACATAATAAAACATGAAAGATCACTATCACGACATGGTGTCTAGGGTTAGGTACCACAAATGAAATAGTAAGACAAACAAATATGATGCTAAGCATCGGGATGATCATGACACAAGCTATGTGCAATGGTCCTGATACAATTCAAATATAACTACAACATAAGTTGATTGATGACGACTAACATAAATATCAAACAAGGTATTATCACACCGCACTATAATGATATGTGACATATAAGCACAAAGGAGAATCATACTACACATGTAAGCAAGTGAACATCTATCATGGCATCAACAACATCAAGCAATGAAATATCATAGCATGAATAACAAAGATGACTTGCATTACCTATCTATTACAACTTACACTTGCAAAGACATAGGATACCAAACTACGCATGATATCATCAAACTACTATTATGTATATCTACCAAGTAAAGTATAAGCAAAAGCATGAACATAAGAATAGAAAAAAAAACTAGCAACAATAGAAAACAAGGTAGGCATATAACCAAAATATGCATTCTACTTTGAGTAAGTACTAACATGCCATGTCAATCAACTAAGCATGCACAACTATCATCCTAGGTAAACAAAACACCTAGGATAATTAATAAATAATAAACAAGGTTATATGCTAGAAGCATAAACCATATGCAACAATATAAATCTAAACTATGAACCAACTAGGTAATCTAGGATGGTGAGATCTACAAAACCAGAGGAACAACTGCACCATAATGTGTTATGCAACAGGGAACTATACTAGATTTGTTCTAGGGTAACATAACACTTCATTTGACATCTAGAACCTAGCATAACGAAAGTTATGCAACAACATATATTATAAGTAGGTACACATATATCTTAGACATCACATGATTCTAGTCTATCAGCACATGTGCAACATGGCATGAAATTATCTATACAACAAACCTAAGGTATAGTCATGCTAAACAAAAATTAAAAAATCAAACATTAATTCTTCCATGATTAGATAAATAAAAGAAACTCCTAAAACAATTCTAAAGAATTATAAACATGGCGAACAGTCACCAAAATTTGTACGCACACATAACACGTGACTACAAAATTATATTTTGTAACTCATACCAAATCTATATTTAATAAAAAAATACTAAAGAAGACAATCATTCATAGAAATATTAGTACGCATGCATAAAAGAGAAATACATACTACCATAAATTATCGAGCCGAAACAATGTTCAACAATTTTATAAATTTAAACAAGAGCAACTAAATCTAGTAAATAATACATTACTCCTAACAATATGAAATAACTATGAGCGAGTCCTAGGCATGTCATGAGCATATACGATAAATAATGTATTTAACAAACAAACAAAAATACCACCGATCAACAAACAGTAAAATCTACACCACATCCAATTGATCAAACAAGTAATCTAACTAATCTACACCACATCCAATTGATCAAACAAGTAATCTAACTCCTCCACGGGGTTACGAAGGTCCTAGGGGGTATTTCATCTATGCGGCACGAAGTCATATGACGAATGAAAATTAAAGAAAATGTGAATACCATCGGATGGCCTCCTGTTCATGGACATGGCGGAATTGGCGAGCCCAACTACCATCATAGGATGTAAAGAGATGTCTACAGCATACTGCGGGTATGATATAGCACGTGTATAAAAGGAATTAGGCAGAGGCTCACCGAGCGCGACGAATAGATGCGATGAACTTGACGAACAGTGTGGACGGACATATAAAATTCTTCATGTGTGATCGACGGATCGCATTCTTTCTTCTCTGAATGGAATCATGGTGTGGAGGGGAACCTTCTGGCCCAAGGGCATGGACGGGGATGATCTCCTTCATCGGAATCGAGGACCGACGTTCATGGGACACCGTTTCTTTGGGAGGAGTTCTATGGGAGGATGGAGCAGAGATGGCAGAGGGCTAAGGGAAACGAGGGAGGAGATTGAGGCGCAGGTCCCTGTGCGTTTGGAAACGATGGACACTTATGGAAATTATGGAGGAGGGCAGGAGGAAGCTTCATGCGTGAGTGCTTGGCAGTTTCTCTTCGTGTAAGTTTATCTTCGTGTAGGTGCTAGCGTACAGAGGAAGGAGAGGTGTCGCTTGGTTGGAAGATGGGCAGGTGGAGAGAATTAAGGCAATGGAAGAGTCAAGGAGGGATTAAAGGAAAGGCATCACGCAAGGATCTATGCAGTTTCATCCTTCTCTGTAGGTTACCTGTACATGTACGTGTGAGTGGAGATGAAGCGTTCGGGGCTGCCATAGGAGATGGCCTAGGTGGAAGGAAGGAATTAGACCAAGGCCCAGGTGGGAGATAATTAGTAGAAAAGAGAAAAAGAAAAACAACTTGGGCTGGGCCTATTCGGTTGAAGAACAAACAAAACATAGGACATGGGTTGCGCTCATTCTGATGGAGAGAGAAAAAAAATGGTTGCACACAGAAGAAAGATATATGTTGGCCCAATGCAGTTTGACCCTGAGATTGAGAGGAAGACAAAAAATGATTTTCATCTGAGTAACATTTAGAGAAGGAAAAGAAGCTCGAACAATCAAAAAAATATCAGAAAGCCAAAGAAAATTCAAGGTGCATATGCAGATGAAAAAATAAAGCTCGACTAAAGAAAAGAAGTAAACTCAAATTTTAATTTAGGTTCACATTAGTTCAAATTAAATCCTTCAAATTTTTAAAAGCCCAATTTAAGCTTTGTTAACAAATAAAACAAATAAATTTTCTCACCTTGATTTTTGGAAAACTTTTTCTTAAACATTCCGAGAATCGGGTTGTTACAACTAAGTTCATGCGTACACAAGGTTTCTCAAAAAAGAAACTTAGTCAACAATCGACTCTACCAGCGTCAGACCGTTAGATGTCAATCTAACGGCAATCGTGCTTCTTCAGTCTCTGATCTTCCTGCCCCAGCCGCCCAAACCAGCGCCGTCGGAACCGCCTGCTCCCGCCTCCCGTGGCCGGCAGTGCTGCCGGGCAGGCCTCACGGCCCCATCATACTCGCATCCCTGGCCTGTCTATCCCTCTACTCACCCACACCTCCTGTTATTTTCCGGCGACGGCAGCCGAACCAGTCAACCCTCGTACTCTCCATCGCGTGGGCAGCCACTGCCGTGTCTTCCCCGGCTCCGTCTCGCTCCTTCAGAGGGCCTCGCCGTCGTCCACCGCCCTGGTGCTCTCGGCGCGGCGTGGTCAACGATGTCCATCCAACGGCCGTAGTGCTTCTTCAACCTCTGGTCTTCTTGCTCCAGCCGCCCAAAGCAGCGCCGGTCGTGCCGCATGCTCCTGCCTCCCGTGGCCGGTTGTGCTGCCGCGGAGGCCTCACCGTCCCCATACTACTCCCACCGCTGGCCAGGCCATCCCTCCCCTCACCCACTCCCCCTGTTATTCTGCGGCGACGGCAGCCTAACACCGCAGCCGAACCAGTGAACCCTCGTACTCCTCTCCGCGTGGGCATCCACTGCCGCGTCTTCCCCGGCTCTGCGGCGTCCCCTTCCTAGGCCTCGCCGCCGTCCACTGCCGTGGTGCTCTCGGTGCGGCGTGGTCAATGTGGTCAACGACCGACTTCCATCGGAAGAGTACTGTACGTGGAGAGGCTGACAGCTGGGTCCACGGCAGCCGCAAGGAAGTGCCTCCTTATTATGCGCAAAATAATTATTCCTCCACCTGACAGCAGGGACCCACCGGACGGGCCACCAGTATTTCGCGAAAAAAACGTTCCCCCCTGACTGCTGGGACCCACCAGACGGGCCACCGTATTTTGCGAAAAAAATGTTTGCCCCTGACTGCTGGGACCCACCGGACGGACCACCGTATTTCGCGAAAAAAACGTCCCCCCTGTTGTGAGCTCGGACCCACCGGAAGTGCCTCCTTATTACGCACGGAAAAATGAATACTCCCCCTGCTAGCTGGGACCCACCATGGTGGGAGGCTGACTTGTGGGCCTACTAAGTTGACGAGGACGGACGGCTTTGTCAACTTAGTCAATATGAACGATTCTAGCTCCAGTGACCGTACGATGTCCATCCAACGGCCATAGTGCTTCTTTAAACTCTGGTTTTCTTGCTCCAGCCGCCCAAAGCAGCGCCGGTTGTGCCGCATGCTCCTGCCTCTCGTGGCCGGCTGTGATGCCGCGGAGGCCTCACCGCCCCCTACTACTCCCACCGCTGGCCCAGGGTATCCCTCTACTCACCCACACCCCCTGTTATTCTGCGGCGACGGCAGCCTCACGCCGCCAGGAACCAAAGGAACCTCGTACTCCTCTCCGCGTGGGCATCCATCGACGCGTCTTCCACAGCTCCGCGCCGTCCCCTTCCTAGGCCTCGCCGTCGTCCACCACCTTGGTGCTCTCGGCGCGGCGTGGTCAATGTGGTCAACGACCGACTTCCATTGGAAGAGTACTGTAAGTGGAGAGGCTGACAGCTGGGTCCACGGTCACAACCCAGTTTTTTTGTGATTTGCCAAGTAAGTCGCTTTGTCAGGCCTGTGGGCTGCAAATCTTTGAAGATGAGGAGAGCTTCATTCGGCTGACCGAGAAAATGGCCCATCAGTAATGAGAAATGGGATGTACATTTTTAAAACACATCAAACCGACAATTAGTTTTGAATATCTTTTTTTTTTCATTTCGAGATTTTAAATTACATTAATTTTTATGCGTGGAGAATTTGTTGGATTTTATATTGATATACATTTATTTTTAAAATCAGTTTGAATGTGAGTCGAAATTTCGGGATTAAAAACAGTTCGGACCACACCAAAATATGCAAAATTTCGTATAATTTTTTAACCGCGGCCACAATATGGGCTGTAATGCTAACAAGAATATGGGCTCCACAAAAAACCTTAATAATTAGAAAATGGGCTGTAAATTATTAAAAATAATGGCAGATGGGATGTATGTTGTTTTCCACATATTTGAGGCTTTCCTAAGAAAAAGGTTGACGCACAAGCAGTGACTGTTGGATGGCCATCCAACAGCCGTCGTGCTTCTTCAATCTCTGCTGTTCCTGCTCCAGCCGCTCAAACAAGCGCCGGCGGGACTGCCTGCTCACTCCTCCCCGCGGCCGGCTCTGCTGCCACGCAGGCCTCACCGCCCCACCGTACTCCCATCGCTGGCCTAGCCATCCCACTACTCACCCACACTTGCTGTTATTCTCCGACGACGGCAGACGAACCAGTAAACCCTCGTATAGTCGTACTCCCCTCCGCGTGGGAAACAACTGCCAAGTCTTCCCTGCCTCCGTGTCGTTCCCTTCCTAGGCCTCGCCGTCGTCCACCGCCCTGGTGCTCTCGGCACGGCCTGGTCAACATGGTCAACGACCGACATGCATCTGAAGTGGACTGTACGTGGAGAGGCCGACAGCTGGGTCCACGGCCGCACGCAAGGAAATGCCTCCTTATTACGCGCAAAATAATGATTCCTCCACCTGACATCAGGGACCCACCGAAAGGCCTCTGTATTTCGCGAAAAAAACGTTACCGCCGCTGACAGCTCGGACCCACCAGCTGTATCTTCGCACGCAATGGATTGCCTCCTTATTATGCACACAAAAATGAATACTCCCCCTGTTAGCTGGGACCCAGTATAGTGGCAGGCTGACATGTGGGCCTACTAAGTTGACGGGGACGGAGGGCTTTGCCAACTTAGTCAATATGCACGACTCTATCTCCAGTGACCGTACAATGTCCATCCAACGGCCGTAGTGCTTCTTCAACCTCTGGTCTTCTTGCTCCAGCCGCCCAAACCAGTGCCGGTCCTGCCTCGTGCTCCTGCCTCCCGTGGCCGACTGTGATGCGGCGGAGGACTCACCGCTACCTACTACTCCCACCGCTGGCCAGGCCATCCCTCTACTCACCCACACCCCCTATTATTCTGCGGCGACGGCAGCCTCACACCGCAGCGAACCAGTGAACCCCTCGTACTCCTCTATGCGTGGGCATCCACTTCCACGTCTTCCCCGGCTCCCCGTCGTCCCCTTCCTAGGTCTTGCCGTCGTCCACCGCCCAGGTGCTCTCGGCACGGCGTGGTCAACGTGGTCAAGGAACGGCTTCCATCGGACGTGGATCATGCGTGGAGAGGCCGACAATGGGTCCACGGCCGCAACAAGGAAGTGCCTCCTTATTACGTGCAAAATAATTATTCCTCCACCTGACAGCGGGGACCCACCGGATGGGCCACCATATTTCGCCCCCTGACTGCTGGAACGCACCAGCTACATCTTCGCACTCAAGGATGTGTCTGACAGTCGGGACCCACCTGGTCGAAGCGTACGTAGCGTTGTCACTCTCGTCGCGAACATGTACGTACATATATACTGGTGGATGTAGAGGCACGCACATGTCGTAGTAGAGGCGCGCACGTAGCATGTACACGTACGTACAGCGGCCAGGGTGCAAGAAAGAAAATACGGCCACGTATGTGTACATACGGGCGGGGTCTCGAACGCCTACTCACGCATACGTACGGCCAGGGCTCGTGTACATGGATGTGTCGGAACGGAGAAACATCGTCATCGTCGTGTTCATGGGGAGGCAACGGAATGCGTCGTGTTCATGGGGAGGCATTGGAATGCTCGTGTTCATCGGGAGGCAACGGAACGCGTGGGAGCCAACCGGCTGGGTCGGAACGGAATGCGTGTCGTGTTCATCGGGAGGGCTTGGACGGAACAGGCGATGGAAACGAGGCCTGGCGTACCGCACAACGGAGGAAACGGACCTCCTACGTTCGGAACGGGGTCCTGTTGATCGGGAGGGGTCTGGCGTACCGCAAAACGGAGGAAACGGACATCTTACGGTCGAAACGGGGGTCCTGTTGATGGGGAGGGGTGTGGCGTACCGCAAAATGGACGAAACGGACTTGTGTTGGAGCTCTACGGTCAAAACAGGGGTCCTGTTCATCGGGAGGGGTGTGGCGTACCGCAAAACGGGACTCCATGGGATACTGTTCATCTCCACCGTCGACCTCCTCCAGCCTCCACGGGCTCCTGTTCATCCAGCCTCCAGGGGCTCCTGTTCATCCAGCCTCCACGGGCTCCTGTTCATCCAGCCTCCACCGCGCGCTACTCTACTCCACCGACTACTGTTCAACCACCCCTCCACCGTCTACTGTTCATCCAGCCCTCCACACCACAAGGTCCTGTTCAACCACCCCTCCACGAGCACCCCTCCATCGTCTCATCGCTCATCCAGCCCTCCACACCACGGGTCCTGTTCATCCACCCCTCCACGGGCACCCCTCCACCGTCTTCATCGCTCATCCAGCACTCCACCACACCACGGGGTCCTGTTCATCCAGAGGCAACGCCACCGCTCACTGTTCATCCAAACCCCCCGCAACGCTCACTGTTCATCCAATCGACCGGCTTCAGTTAGCAGCAGTAGCGAAGGAATCGCTCGATCGCGTTAAGTTAACAACCATCGATCGATCGCTCGGGTTCAGTAACGCGTAGCCTACAGTGCAATCGCTTGGGTTCAGTTAGAGCCCAACGCCTCGTTCAGGTTCAGTTAGAGCCAACGCCTCGCACACACGCGCGTACGTGTACGAGAGAAACGCGCATCGCTCAGCCCCCGACCTCCCACCGTAACCGGGAACTCCCCGAAATTTCCCTCGCCCTCGCTTCTACCACGGTTTTTTCCGTCATGGACGGCCCAAAGAATGTCATGCAGATGCGTCTCCAGCCCGCCCAGGACGAAAAGCCCATTTTCTGTCATGATTTTTTGTCATAGAAGTAGGAGCCCACCACATCTATGATGATACCGGGTTTTGTCACAATTATCGTCATAGAAGTGTCATATGTATGACAGAAAAAAAATTCTTTCGGCCCAAAATGTCACGGATGTGTCTTTTTTTGTAGTGATTTCACACACATTGCATATGTTACATTTTTTGATCGCCCCCCCCCCCAAAAACCTCTCACGAACCCACACACTATATCTCTCTATGTTTGTATCTCTCTCACACAACCCCACGTAGGTGGTGTACGTATACAAGAAGAGAATAGGTGCACCGTGCACGTACTCACGCTTTGTGCCCAGCCACACCCGCGCGGGTACCCGATGGAGCTCATTTCTGTATGAAATGGCAGCCCACGTGCTAATTTGAACGCGTGTAGCGGTTGTTTACCTACGGAGGTCGTGTACCACGCTTGCACGAGACAAAGTTCGACTTGACGCGTTGGCGCGTTATTTTTAAATAAAGTTATATCGCTCAATGGCACGTACACAGAATATAAAACGATTTTTATGGAGAAAAAGGTAGTCCGCTCCACTATATAGAATGGAGCCTCCCTGCCTGGTTTTTCTCTCTTCAGAGTATCTCACACAAGGCTGCGGTGGCCTCTCTCTCTCTCTCTCACCGTTGGTCACTAATCCGGCCGCATCCCATCCGCCGGCGGAAAGGGAGGACGTGCATCGTTTCTCCGTTCAACGGCGCCGAGGCAGCACGTCCCGATCTGCGGTACACGTTGTTCTCTCTGACCAAGCTCCGGCGCGGTAGGGCCTACGGCACCTGCTCGCTGCCGCAGTATGGGTAGATTCCGCCCGCCGCCGCTCACCTAGTTACGTACCGACGACCTCCAGGTATTTCCTCCGGCCTTGCTCCACTTCCCGTCTTCCCACGTCACTGCATGTGGATCTTCCATAGTTCTTTGCACAAAATGTAGCTCATCTGGCGTACTTTCCATATTGCAATCTCGTCCTCACACCGTTTTAGACAAACACAACCGTGTTGTTATCTTCCCTTAGGACAAGGAATATGTTTCTTTTTTGTCGTCGCAACTGTCGTCAACAATATTTGTCTTTTTACAAATTTCAAATGGGCATATTTTAGAGTGTAGATTCACTCATTTTGCTTCGTATGTGTACTCCCTCCGTTCCTAAATATTTGTCTTTCTAGAGATTTCAACAAGTGACTACATACGGAGCAAAATGAGTGAATCTACACTCTAAAATATGTCTATATACATCCGTATGTAGTAGTCCATTTGAATCTCTAAAAATACAAATATTTGAGTAGTCACTCGTTGAAATCTCTCGAAAAGACAAATACTCCAGACTATATTTAAGAACCGAGGGGGTAGTGCACAGCCGCATGGGAGACTCAGACCGGTCATTGCGCCGCATTAATAGTGAGTAATGAGCAGTCAAATCATAAGCCCCACCTTTCCCAGTGTAAGTTGCTCGGAAGAAACAACCATCAATACGCTCTTCTTTGAATCTGCTCATACTACTCCATCCGTCACTGTTTATAGAGCGCGCTTCAGAAAAAGAGAAAATCTCTAAGACCACGGCGACTAGCGATCGGCCTTAAAAATAGCATTGGTAGTTATAGCACGGCGTCTATTACTAGAGGAAATAATGCATACACACATGCATGCAGTGCTGCCACCCCGGGTACACACATGCATGCACTTACTCCACTCCGTAGTACTACATCGAGAGAAAATTGCGGTTACCACGCCCTAATTAATTGAGCATTAAACCAAACGCATCTAAAGTCTCTCTGGTGGTGGAAATGCATTGAGAGAAATGCATCATAATGAAGCGCGCCAGAACCGTGTGGACGGAGGGAGGAGTAGTATGAAGGTGCAAAACTAAGTACGCGTACGGCCAGCGGGTCAACGCACCTCCTCTTGGCATATCACTGACATGCGGGGTCGGAGTGTGAGCAAACCGATCTCAATTGACGGCAAAATGGCCAACCCGCCGTTCCTTGAGAGAGACGAGGAACCAGAACACACAGACGGGCTCGCACGGAGGCCAAGATATATTCGAGCATGGTTGATCGATATCATCATTACATGCTGGGCTGCCATTTTCCGCCCTTCTCTGGAATAAATGTGTACTTTATCAGAGATTAAGAAGAATAAGAGTACAGAGGCTCCACCATGCGGTTCTAGTAGTAGTACTACTCGTACTACTAAACCTTGCGCTTGGCTCTTCGCCTCTTCGTGAAGTCGAACAATGATGGTACTCCGCATGTTCGGTTTTCTGATGTATGCCTCCGCAATCGACCCCGAATGAACCGATGCATGTCCACCGCATGGGCGAGGGTACGTTGCATTAGTCAAAAGCATGTAGCGAGCTTCACCTTGTCCTGCAAGCTTCTCCTCGTTCTATGAGTTGACGGGACACACCAACAAGTAGTGCTAGTCCATACTCCCTCCTTTCCGGTTAATATGGCTTAATATTTTTTGCGGGTAAATGAGAGAGCTTTATTCATATATAAGCATTCTTAGGTCAATTAGCCAAGACACTAGTCACTAGGAAGCGAGATACCCCGCAAAAAAACAAGTAGGAAGCAAGGTGTTTCATCAAGCCAGCTCTCGGCCACATTCAAAGTGCAGCAAGCACGGTTCGCACAAAGATGCGCCGCAAGGTTTGCTGACCTGTTTACATGCTGAATAACAAAAAAAGAGGAAATATTACCGAGAACTCCTATTTGTAACAGGATATGAGCCAGAATCAAGCGAGAATTGTGGCGAGTGTTCCACGCAATCAACTTCCATTATCACATGCGAGAACCCTCGAAGAGAACAAAATGTGTTGAAGATAGCTTTATCACATTTTAAAAATATAATAAGAGTGCAGACGCTCCTCCATCCGGTTGCTAGTACTAGTATAGTAGTACATACCTCTATAGACTATAGTAGTAGTACTAGTACTAGTAGTAAACTTTGCGCTTGGCTGTTCACCTCTTCGAGAAGTGCAACAATAATAGTACTACTAGTATAGTGTATGCTTCTGGCAATCTGACACCGAATTAACTGTTGCACGTCCATCGCCTGAGCGAAGGACAGCTTGCATTAGTCAAAACTTTCTCCTTGTCCTGCGAGCCACCGCGCGCAAGCTTCTCCTCATTCGACAAGTTGATGGTACACATCAAAGTAATGCTAGTCCATACTGCCTCTTCTCCGGTTAATATGGCTTAATTTCAAACGAGATAAATACACTGTCTATCACTGTATATTTGTAAAAATATGGTCAGTGGACTTAATAATACGCTCATTGCGCTCAATATATACATTTTCCGGTCTTTATACAGTCACTAGCTCACCCTGGCTGAGTATGTGTGGGCATGCACGTGTAGGTTGAGCACTTGAGCGTGACCGTGTGTGTTCCGTCGTGTGCTCGGACATGCATGCATTAGGGCATCGCGCACGTTTTTGCATCCATGTGTACGTGTGACTGTTGCATACATGTAGGAGGAGTACGTGTAGGGACCACTAAAGGAGCAGTCAAATCACACAGTAAGATAGTCGGAAGAAGCAACCATCATTTCACTCTTCAATGACACGTGCGCAATATAAAATGGTTGATATTGATAGAAAAAGAAAACCACTGTATATACACTAGCAGGAGCCTAAGCTACAAGCATGCTTGCTTGGGTTGCTCTCTTCACAAGCATGGAACGACGGTGGCCACACCGCTGGTCACATATCCGGCCTGAACCCGCAGTTGGGGGAAGGGAACAATGTTCTGCGTAGACGCGGTCGACATCCGCGAGGGAGAAATTCCACAATCGGTGCGTCCCTATCGGGGGTCACCACGGTATGGGCCGATGCCGCGTCCCAACCGCCCTTCTAGCTACAGCCCGACGTCCGTTTCGAAAATATTAGTGCATGTCAACAAAAATTATACTAGTATCGTTGTTCCGTTTCACAAAAAAAGCATATAAGCTGTTACTTCTTACCCGAAGGATCTTTATATCCAACAGACACAAAATATCCATTCGACTGTTCGAAATTACTTTCACTACTGATCTGATGTCGAGGTAATTGCTGCATCGCCACCAAAACCCACCACCTCTTAAGCTAAAGTAGACCGAGCTAACCCCTATATTAGCATATTACAAAGATAAACAAAAGTGTTAGGACCGGATTTTCGGGACATTAATTTCCAGAAAGTGGCCCTTATGCTCACCAACCCCAGGATTACTGTTAGCTGATGAGGCACCAACTTGATACAGAAATTCCAAGCAAAAGGCAAAATATGTAGTACAAGACCATTCTGGCCTATGAGTACAACAAATGGTTTCTAGTGGTTGATGGCGGAAGCGGTTTGTGGATCATCAGCGTTTCTGGGACTCCATGTCCCACAGGAACAGCTGACCAGGTTAACTCCTATCTTCGCGAGGCTGCTATCACCATTGCTTAGGTTCCGGGGCTGTCATCGCAACGCTCCTCTCCAAGCATGAATCTGGCCAAGACAATAGTCAGGGGCAAGCCAGTGAGTACTTTGAATGTACTCGCAAACATTATGAACACGGGTATAATATAACAAATGATAATCATGCTCTGAATTATTCTATGATCACAACGTCAGTCACAAAAATGAAATCTCTGATACATGCAAGCAGGTTATTTATATACACGAATATGCAATAACAGAGTAGTAATAAAATGCACCGATCGGGTGTCTGAAGCGACGCCTCGAAAGGTTAGTAAATAACGAGCATGCCTCAGTCGGGCGTCTGAGCGACACCACATAAAGGGCTTATAAGGTAAATGAATAACAAGCATGCCACAGCCGGGCGTCTCAGCGACACCACATAAAGGGCTTATAAAATAAATAAGTAACAAGCATGCCACGATGAGCGTCTCGTGACACCACATAAAGGGCTTTATAAAGTAAATAAATAACAAGCATGCCACAGTCGGGCGTCTCCGCGACACCACATAAAGGGCTTATAAAGTAAATAAATAACAAGCATGCCATAGTCGGGCGTCTCAGCGACACCACATAAAAGGGCTTATAAATAATCACAGTGAATATCCAGGAGGTAGAACCATCCCAAGGGTATTCGATAATTCAAATAATATAACAGGTTAGACCATAATAAATAATCATGATTATCACAAGTCACAAGTCATGATCCAAGATCTAGTTTAACAGTTTCTCCTCCGAAGACCGACACTTGACCCATCCCAGACTGTAGTCCTGAACCATGGACACGGCTATTCGAATAGATGTTTAATATCCACAGAGGGTGTACTCTTTACCCATGAGTAACGGATTCCTTTAGTCCATCGGGACTAATTCCGTCTACGGCCTTTTAATTGAAAACATACCTATCCGCACACACCAGCCTAACTTACCGGTGTCTGGAATCACCCAAGACACCTGTAAGCGAAACTCTAAGTGGGGAGGCTACAACCTCGACTTAGCATGGGATCACAAAATTTATCACGCGCGCAAACTAGGGGAGCTACCCCTTCGGCTACAACCGAAAAACACCCATGCCCCCGGACCAGGTGGGATGCCTACCGGATGCCTCCGGTTTCTTCCACCATGGCCTCTCTGTATGGTGTGTGCTAGGAAAGGGGCTGACAACTTACTGAACCGTACCCTACCTATGGCAGGGACAAGTGGTAGTACGAAACAAGTATGGGGGTTACCGGAACAAGACTCAATCTATGGTCGACTCAGGAGGTTTAAATATTCCCTGCAGGATTAGCATAACAATATATACTTCAACCAACAGACAGAGTCACCACTCGACATACCTCACCATCCCGTACTGGACACAACCGTCTCGACGGAGGACTAGGGACAAACCCGTGTCTACCCAAGACAGGGGCTTTCCCGGATTCCTTCCGGTATGCATGAAAGGCGAGCCATGGTGACTACTATCACAAACATACCAAACTCCAATAGCATGAAAACATCGATATGCACTCATGAGTAGGAACCTATCATCACATAAAATAACGGATACTCCGTGTCGAAAAGGTGTTGTATCCGTGTAAATAACACGCACATTATTATGCCAGGGTTCAGAATGCTTGCCTTCAAGTTGTGTAGAGGCAGGGTGCATCCTAAAACTTTTGCAAGTTTTCTTCTCTCTCCGACAATCCTATTTTTGAAAATATTCGAATTAACGCATAGTTTAAGAGTGGTACAAATAAGTTGTTTGAATAATTTTCAAATAAATCTGAAAATAAACTAGGAAATATTTGAGAGAGGTAGGAAAAAGAATCAACTCATTTGGAGTTATATTTAAAAAGTTATAGCCAGTCAAAGCTTTGGTCAAATTCTGTTTTTTTTAATAAAACAGAAAAAGAAAAACGTTTCGAAACTAACCACGTCGAAGGCGTATTCTGGCGTTTACGTCTTCACTTATCCAGCGTGGGCGGCGCGTGGGTCGCTGACAGTGGGTCCAGGGGGCCCACTGGTCAGGTTTGACCAGTCCTCTCTCCCTCCTCTTCCTCTGCCCGAGCGGGGGGCGGAACTCCGGCGATCGTCGCCGGCGTTTGGCGGCTCCTCGCGGGGCTCCGAGGGCGGGGATGGATCCGCTAGCCCATGGCAGTCCTCCCGGTGGTCGCCAGGCAGGTGGGGATGGAGGGAGTTGCCGTCGACGAGCTTCGCGGCGGCCGGCGGCCTCGGGAGCAAAAGGGGGTTTGGTGCTACGGTGGCTCTACGAAGCAGCGGGGGGTTTGGGCGGCTTCGCAAGATGAAGGGGAGTCCGTTGGTGGTGTTTGATGGATGGGAGGGGGCCTGGTTGTGATGAACGGGGTCGGGAGGCGGCGATGGCCGAGTTGGCCGGAGACGGGGAAGATGGCCTTCCCAGGTCGATTTCCGGCTACGGGAGCTTTAAGGGGTTGAGGCTGCCTGAGGGTCTAGGCGAGCTCGGGGCTCCCTTAAATAGGCGACCGAGGTCGGTTCCCGTGGCGGTGGATAAGAACGCCGGCGGACCGCCTCTCTGTTGCTGCAGGAGGACGTGGCGGCGACGAGCGCTTGCAGACGAGCGAGGGGGTGAGTCCGGACTGCTCCAGAGGGCAGCTGGTGCGCGGCTATGTCTCGGGCTCGTCTGCGGGTGAGCCCATCGTGGCTAACCGCCGTGGCCGACGGCGGCGCTGTAGGGCGCCAGGGGCGGCTCTGCGGCGAGGGAGGAGGCGGTCGTCTTTGGCTGCAGAGGCCAAGGGCCGAGCAGGCGCTGGGTGGGCGGCGGCGAGACGCGGCGGCTCGGTGCACGCGCGTGCAAAACGTGCGCTCTGGGCGCGCCCAGAGCCCGCGCACCAGTTGCTCGGCGAAATGTCAGTGCATGCCATAGGACTTGGGTGAGGCTGGCAATTAGCAGACCTAGTTTAGGAGTAGCTAGTGGCTTAGTGGACAAGGTTGTTGGGTCAGAGGGTCAAGTTCATATAGGAAACTAAAATCCATGTCAAATCTGGCCATGCCCACCAGGTGTTTGACAAAATGCTAGAGGCTTCTAGGCAGCTCTTGGAGTGGCTAAAACCTCCAGGTCCTAGTCTCCTTAGGTGTAGGTGATGGTGGCAGGGTTAGTTGGCCAAAGCTAGAAACTTGTTAGTGCAAATAATTGTGAATACCAATTTTGTGCATAAACTAAAGGCTATCATTACATGGACTAAAAATATTCCAACGGGTTCATGCTCCTGGACTTAAGGGTTTTGTAGGAAGGACTACAAGCAGGAAAAAGAATCATGGGTAAAGGAGCAAGTAAAAATGTGGTTGCTGTACAAATCATCAAGTTGGACTAGAATGAAACTGAGGTTGATTCACTCAAATTTTACAAAGAACATAACTGGGTTTTTGCATAAAGTTGAATAATATACTCCTATTGACATCCCGTAATTTTGGTGGAAGTTTTAAGAAATATTTAAATAGGTTGTAGTGCAAAATTGTCCACTGGACCAGGTTTGAAAATATGGTGTAGGGCTCCAAATCTCCCAAGAACACAAGATATTTTTGCATAAAAGTGATTTAAAAACATCACATGACATCCCCAAATTTTGGTTGGAATTTTAAATAAATTTATCAAATGGTTGTAGTTCAAATAGGGCTTCAAAACTAATGAAAACCCACTTTAAGGAATAAAGCTCAGAGAGCAAAAATTATGCAAATAAATCCACTGATAATAGAAGTGTTTTTCTTGAGAGGGTAAACAAGTCCAATAATATAATTGGAAAGTTTTCACCTGGGGTAAAAACTCTAAAAAAAATAAAGAACAGAATGGTTCTGGAATCAAAAGCAAATTCAGAAAATAAAAGTTTTAGTTTCCTGGCAAAATTTTAATTAATAAAACAAGGTTAAAATGTTTGGGGTGTCACAAGAAGGCACTGTAGAATCATTTAGGACGTGAGCTTGTCAATCTGAATGTGGAGGGACACCAGCTTAGCCCCGGCCAGCAGCTTGGGCGGAACTGTGAAAGAAGGTCAGCTCTTGCACGGCGACGTCACCGGGATCCCTGCTGCTTGTCACCTCCATTTCCACCTTGACGGTGTTGGTCCTGCCTTTGGGCTCCCCCGACGGGACATTCTCCCACAGCTTGACCACGTAGTGCGGCAGTGGGGACGCCCCCGCTCTGATGCAGACGACCGACACGGCGGTAGGTGCGCCGATGTCGAGCATGCCGCCGACCAAGAAAAACGCACGGCCGTCCTCCTCCGCGAATAGCAACAGCCGTGGCTCTGATAGTGGCACTTGCAGCTGGAGCGCCTTGCCATACTGGATCCTGTGCACGGGCATGGGATGCACGGTGCTGATGTGGTGGGAGAGCACTGACAGCGGGCCTTCGTTGCCGCAGACGAGCATGGGGCATTTGCAGGGCGCAAGCGGACACACACTCTGGTGATCGGTGAGCTTGTGGTAAGTGATGTAGAGCCCACAGCCTTCGTGCGGGCACTCCACCCTCACCGAGGAGAGGACGGCGTCCATCGCCGTGTTCTGCACGTCGAAGCCACCGCCGCCCTCGCACTTCTGGCACTGTCGCTAGTTCCCGGGGCGCTCGACGCGGCAGTCCGCGCAAGCCAGGTGCCCTCCCTTGCACTGCACAAATCAGTCGAACAACACAACAATCAAGAAACCTGCACCTTGCTCGATCAGCCGAACGGACGAGGTGTATTCGAACCTCATACACCGGAGGCTTCAAGGGGCGGAGGCACAAGGGGCATTGAAGCAAGGTGAGGTCCATCGAGACCATAGAGAGCTCCATCGTCGGGTCATGTTCCGTCTGCATGATCTCGCCCTCCTCGTGAACAACCATCTCTCGCTTTATTAGGGTCGGGGCATTACAAAGCTTTACCGTCACATATTCATACTACTTCAAGGTGCATTAAATAAACACATGCAAGTATCAAAAGGAGATCACGGCATGCATGCATGCATTGTAATTAATGCATCGGTAAATGCAAATTATTGAAATATATCGAGTGCAGTGCTTTGATGTGTTGCGCCAACTCGTACAAGACTGAGAAGTTTAATTACTACAAGACCCTCTCACCTTAACTGCACCTGCCTTTGACTGCATGACAGGTGGGCTACCGACCTGTTGGGCCCACCTGTCATGGACGCAAAGGCAGGAGCAGTAAGTCAATGAAGTTGCGTCCCTCCCTCGCCCATGAGCGTGGTGGCTGGAAGGACTAGGAGAAGCTTTCATTCGCTACACGCTCTCCCTCCCGTACGCGGTGGACATGCAGCAGTTCAATCGGTGTCAGATGGCCAGAAGCATACTGTAGTACTCCTCCACTGCAGTAGTACTCCATCATTGGCCCTGTTTGAATCTACGGGTTAGAGTTAGTTTGGGTTAGTTTGGACTCAACTAACCCAAAAATATCCAAACAGGAGGGTTAGTTTGGGTTAGATGCGTCTAACTCATCCAAAAAATCTAACCCACCCAAGAGGTGCTTATTTGGGTTAGTTCTTCTCAGGACCACTAAAAACAACTTTTTCTCTCGCTCTTCTCGAGGCAGATCCCTCCTCACTTCCTCGAAGCTTCTTGTCCTCTCCCTCCCCACCTCTCGCACCGCCCGTGAAGGCGCCTCGCCGTATCCGCGCTCCATCTAACCCAGCTATTCAAACACCTTTTTGGTTAGAGTTAGTTTAGGGTTAGTTCAGGGTTAGAATCTAACTCTAACCTCTAACTGAGTTAGAGTATCCAAACAGGGCCATTGTTCGACTTCCCGAAGAGGCGAAGAGCCAAGCGCAGCCCGGACGCTTGTGTGGCAGTTTCATGTGTAGAGTAGTCTAGGATAGCGTATACCGCGCCTGTAAGCTTAAAATCGTTGGGGTCGGCTCCATGCTATATTTTTTGATTAAAATAACCTTCTAGCCCCACCTGTCATCCTGGTGATTCTAGTTTGCACGCTCATCTGGTCAAGACAGGAATATATTTTTTAATTTGTGGTGGGGTAAATGTTGGAGGTTGCAGCAAATGGAGTATTGTACACTGCAGGTCTTCCAGCCAAGTTTAGAGGCAAACATGTGGGGCCAGTGCTATGATGTGTCGCGTCAACTCGTACAACGAGGAGAAGCTTGATTTTACTACTACACGCCTTCTACCTCGCCCATGCGCGCGGTGGCTCGCAGACGAGGACAAACTTTTGCTTATAGTACTACAACAAGCTATCCCTCCCGCTCGCGGTGGACGGACATGCAGCAGTGGATTTGATACTGTAGAAGCAGTAGTAGTAACATCATTGTTCGTCTTCTCAAAGAGGCGAAGAGCCAAGTGCAACCCGAACGTGGCGGTTGTGAACCTTGGAGCACGCATATAGCCAGGCTCTTGCATGAGACAAAATTGCTATGTGAACCCACTATTGTAGTACTTGCTAGTATAGCCCTGTAAACTAGAAAGGAGTATTTGCCTTTCTAGATATTTCAACAAGTGACTAGACTACACCGAGATGGAGTACATATGGAGGAAAATGAGTGAATCTACACCGTAAATAAATACGTCGTTCTCTCGTTTTCCTCTCGGCCTTGGTCGCGGTGCACAATATTGAGTATACTAGTACTGCCATCTTGAAATTTACGAAGTCACCATAGGCACCTTGTCGTCGATGGGAACGTCTCCTAACACGCGATAGACGCGAGTGGCAGTCGCCTCCATAGGTGCTTGAATGCCAAGGAGGGAGAGGGTAGCGGTTCCCGAGACGTTGAACGGTCAATGATGCATCCTCAAATTACTCTACATGCAAAGGGAATTAATTGGAGAAGCGAGAATAGAGCCAAAGACGATGTGAATGCAACAGAGTTTGGATTCTCATATAAAGGCGCCCCACCACTCCAAGCCATCTACTCCTTAGTCTCTGCGCAACACTGCTCACTCGAATCCAAGACCAAGTGACCAGAAGCCAGAAGCATCTATGGAGGCGATGGTCGCGAGCGGCAGTCGTCTGTGCCAAATCATCCAAAGCGCCGGCCTGCGGCCCCACACCGCGCAGCAATTCCAGACGGTGCTGGCGACCGCCGGCGTCGTAGCCCTCGCCGATGCCGGCTTCGCCTCTCGCATGGATGACATGATGGTCAACTCCATCCGCAAGTTCGCCGCTGTCAAAAAGCGTGTAGTGAAAGCTCCTACTAGTCCTGCCAGCCACCACGCTCGTGCCCGAGGGAGGGACGCAGCTTCATTGACTTACTGCTCCTACCTTTGCGTTTATGACAGGTGGGCCCCATAGGTGGTTGGCCAACCTGTCATGCAGCCAAAGGCAGGTGCAGTTAAGGCACCGGAGCTCAATCCGCGAGGGAGAGGGTGTTGTAGTAATCAAACTTATCGGTCTTGTACGAGTTGACGCGACACATCAAAGCATTGCACTCGATATAAGTCTTTTTACACATTTCAAATGGACTACTACATACGGATGTATGACATATTTTGCTTCGTATGTAATCACTTGTTGCAAACTCTAAGAAGACTTATATTTGGAAACGGAGGGAGTACAACGCATGCATGCATGCCGTGACTTCCCTTTTGATACTTGCATGTGTTGATTTGATGCACCTTGCCAAATTTGGACTATAAATTTAACTAACCAAATTTTCATGCATGTCACAAAAAATTATGGGGCTGTTTGGATTGTGACTATGTTTGTCTTATGTTGCCACATTATTTTGCCCACACTTGCCACACTTGCCTAACTTGATTTGCTCAAATTGTTAGACACACTTTGGCTTGCCTAAGGGAATCTTGCCACACTTTTTGTGTCTATGACATGTGGGGTTGACTGCTAATAAAAAAAAATTCTTGTCTTAGGTTTGGCTAATAAAAAAGACTTATATTTAGGAACGGAGGGTGAAGAAAATATAAATAATAATGCATGTTGGGGCAACCCACGTTTCCAATAATTTTAGCCGTGGGCTTGTTCACAGTTTTTACGAGGGGGTGGTTGTTCATTTAATGGAGGGACTTGTACCAGACTTGAACGATACAAAGTGCAACCTGGCACACCGTAACACCACTTGGAACAAGTGGGTAGCTATCTAGAAAAATAATCAACAAGTAAAAAACGGCGACCTGACACGTAGTACACAATTTTAAACGATTGTTTTGATGGAGTGAAAAAGGAAAACTACCCCACTACGTATATATAGACCGGAGCCTCCGCGCTTGCTTGCTAGGGTTGCTCTATTTATACACTCTCATCCTCTCCAGATCTAAACAAGATAGGGGTGGTAACACTGTCTTTCTCCCTTCAAAAAACACTGTCTTTCTATCTTCACCGCTGGTTACAGATCCGGACGTATCCCCCTCCGCCGGTGAAGGGGAGGAGGGGCAGTGTTTAGGCCGTCGTCGTCAGCAAGGGAGGAGACTCACTACCATCCGCACCGTTATCTCTGGCCGAGCGCCGGCGCAGGAGGTCCTCTGATCCCTTCGTCGTTGCCCTAGTGTGGGCGGATCCGGCCTCCCACCGCCCACCTATCCACATCCCGACGGCCTTCAGGTATATCATTCTTCGAAACCGCCTTAGCTCTACTTCCCCAGCTTGCTATGTCGCTGCATGTGCATCATTTTCTACCTCTCAGCCCCTCTAGCTCGGATGGTCCAACGTCACCTTTTTTTCTTCTACTGTTAGAGGTAAAGCTACTTCATGGAGTCGAATCTTGTACTTGGTTCAAACAAGAAATAAAGTGGGGGTGGGGGAATTTAGTATGTAGTACATCAGACTTGGTACAAACAGGAAGGAAAGGGGGTGAAAGTAGTACAGACTGTTCATCCAACCGGTCTCTTGGTCGAAAAGGAAAATATAGGGGTAACGCTATACACAGTGGTATGACCAGGACTTGATTTGCTATCCACACATAGGAGTAGATGGCTAGAGTGAACAAAAATGGGACCAACCCAGATATGTTTCTTGGATGTTTGTTTCTCGGGGCAAAAAACTATGAATCACCACTTTATGCCCCTGTTTAGGTACATGGTGCTGGACTGCTGGTGCACCCACTGTCCCATGCCCTTATACCAAATATTTAGCTGTTCTTAATCTAATGCCCCTGGTAAAAATAAAGCCATGCCACTGTTATAAGCCATGACAAGTTTAGCCAAATGTTTTTGCCTGTAATTGTTTGAGACTTTTACTGTTTCCTCTGTAGCTTTTTGTGCAAACATGGATATCCATTTCACCTGGTTGCTGTTGTGACCTTTTGGTGCACTGCACAAAAGTCTTCTTAAAAGAAGTGACTTTTGTGCTGTTTAACTAGAATGTTAGAATGGAACAGTTGGTTCATTTCGGTGGAACTGCACAAAGGGAGATCTGTGTTCCAATCCTCATCATCCATATTGGCACCATAACCTTCCTTTAGGTAAGAATGATATTTAATGCATGTGTTCATCTCTATTTTAAGGCCCCGCCATGAGAAAATAATGCTATTGTTTACTAGTACACTTGTACTCCCTCACTGAAAAAACCAATTCTGAAATAGAAGGCCAATCATGTACTTGGTTTCACCAACTGGTGAGGAGAATGAGAAACAGAGCATGAAGAGGAAGAAGAGGACGAGTAAATAGTGCCAAGGCGATCTTGCTGAAGTTAGAGGCCTCAGTCGAGGCCATTGAAGGGCTCCGGCAACGACTACCTTACATGTGAGACGATCCTCCAGGGAGCCCTTCCACTTCTGCTGTCTCACTTAATTAATTAGGAGTACTTAAGTACCACTAATTTATTGCTGCCTAATTTTCTTGTCGGAGTTAAACAAATCTTTAGTAGCACCCTATGCTGAATCATGTACGTGTGTATGTTTGTCTATGGAGGTGAATCATGTGGTGGAGCAGGGAGGGAATGCTAACTTTACCCATTAAGGTAATGAGGGTGCTTCTATTTGTTAGTGTATGTTTCATCAATTAGTCCCACTATTACAGTAATCTCACTCTCTCAATATATGTGCCAACAGCGATGCTCGATTTTGGTGGAACTGCACAAAAACTTTGGGTGCTTCATTGCCTCGACAGCTTCCTTCCTTTCCTGTTAGTCACTAATCTCGGCTTGCATTCTTCCTTTGCTGTCAGTCGCTTGGCTTATCTCGGCTTCCAGTCAAAGGAAATAGTAATTGATATGCTACCTCACACAGGTTGGTACTGGTCTTTATCTTGATTATTGTGCTTGTCATATGTATTGGTAATTTGTTATTGTGCTACTGTTTGCCTATTTCATAAAGGAGTAACTTGGAGCATGAACTCACAGGCAAATCATTACACCGGGTGATTTTAGTAGAACTGCACAAAAAAATCAGATGGACAGGTACTTATGTCGCTGCTATGTACTCCAAAGTTCACTTAGCAAAGCATCGATGTTGACAAGAAGAAGTGCCTATATTCATTCGAGTATCAACCGGCGTCAACCAATTGTCAAACTCCAAGTATTAGGAGAGTGAATGCCAAAAATATTGCTTGGCGCATAGCCCGTAAAAAACGCATCCGATCTTTGATCCCAACTTGTGCCTTTTGGTTATCAGCACATATGGTAGCGAATCGTATGGCATGGAGTCTAAAGATTCCGACAAGTTGGTTGACGCGTATATTCATCGGCACTTAATCAGTCTACACGCCAGGATGCTCCATTTCAGCTTGAACTGCACAAAAATTTGGGTGGTTCATTTTCTCAACCGCCTCCTTTCTCAAATGCGCAATGTAGAATATTGGCGAGATACATGACCAAGATGAGCCAATAAACTAGTTGGATGAAAGTAGTGGCCAAGTTGCTCAAACCTCCCTCGGCACGAGGCCACTATTTGAGGATAAACCTACAAGCAAAGTTCAGATTGTCTGTGCTGCCTCTTATCACCACTAGGAAAAGGGCTATAGATAGGATTGACACTAATGGCGCACCAGGGATGCAGTGCGCCACTACTATATATTAATGGCGCACTAGTTGGCGATGCGCCATTAGTGTGGAAGACAGTAATGGCGCACCAGAAAAAAGGTGCGCCACTAGTAATAAAGTTTTTGTGCTTTTTTACATACATACTAATGGCGCATCCGGCGAAGTGCGCCATTACTAGTTCTAACTAGTAATGGCGCACTAGGCAGACGATCGCCATTAGTAAATGTTTTTTACTTTTTGCAAAACTACTAATGGCGCACCACTGCAGGTGCGCCATTAGTAATGTGCATACTAATGGCGCATTTCTTTGTTGGTGCGCCATTAGTAACCTGGGACCCCAACAAGATATTTTGGACAGCCTCACCTACCCACTCACTTTCCCCACTTCATTCCCTCCATCTCCTTCTCCAAACTTTCGGCTGCCTCCTCCTCCTCACCTCATTTGCACCATAGATTCATCAAAATTAAGTGGTGAAATTACCTTTTTTTGATAGGTAAGTAAGGGGAAGCTATCTTCATGTTGTAGATCTACTTTTTTTCTCCCTAGCTCGCTCCAACAATGTGCACATGCACTTTTTGTGGCCTAGCTAGATCTATGTATGTTTGTGATGTTGCATATGTTTGTGGTGTTGCACATATATTTGTGTTTGCAGGTACCGGTATTTGAAATGCGGGTTGCCAATATTTTGCCGGAATGTTGATTCATTTCCGTTTCGGCGAGAATTTTGGCACTATGCATTCTTTTTGGTCCTATTTTTAGGGAAGGTCATGCCAAATTTTTCTTGGTTCTAAAATATCATTTTGCTCTACCCATGACGACCATAGTCCATACGATGACCGAAGGCATCGTGAATAGGTTTTTGAGCTCCGCAAAGGCCGAGATGCTTCAAAAGAACAAGACGGAGATAAGATGTCCGTGTCGAAGATGCAAGCTGACGAGCCTTGTTGCGGACCTAGATTCCGGGCACGTGCGGGACCACCTGCTCTTGCGTGGTTTCATGGATGGCTATCGGTGGCAAGGTGATGAAGATGACTATGAAGTCGTCCATGGGGGCCGGGCAAGAAATGAGGAAGGGCAACAAGACAACCACCGCGCGAGGGCGGCGAGAAGACGAAAATCTCTAGGACATGATCACGATGGTGATGCTTACCACGATCATCATGTAGAAGATGTCGTACATGATGATGAGGAAGATCAAGACGAAGGGCATGATCATGAAGATGAAGATGCCGGAGTAGACGACGATGGAGGCTGGGTGCATGACCCTCATATTCAAGAGTTGCTTCTCAAGCAGACGGATAACGCAAGAGCTGCCGCCCGAGAGAAAGCCAAGCTGGATCAACTGGAGATAGACGCGGTTACTCCATTGTATGAAGGATGCAGGCCCGAGGATACCCGCCGAAAGTAACGCTCATGGCTCACGGAGATGAAGGTAAAACACAAAATGACGGACGATGCTTCGACGAGAACATGTCATTACAGCACGAACGTCTTCCCAAGGGGAACAAGTGCCCGACCAGTTTCGAGGAGGCGAAGAAAATCGTGTGTCCTCTGGATTTACCGCACGTGAAATACCATGTGTGCTTGAACAATTGCATCATTTATCGGGATGAGCACGCGGAGTCTACCATATGTCATGTGTGCGGCGTCACTCGATACAAGAAGAGGAAGAAAGCTCCTCGAAAATCGGTGTGGTAATTTCCGATCACTCCTCGTCTGCGGTATTTCGTGGACCCTAAGGTAGCAAAGCTCCTGCGTTGTACGCGGATAGGGAGGAGAAGAAGCGGGAAGATGACGGAAATGATCCAGAGATAAATATAAAAGACAAGATGCTGAGTCACCCTAAGGATGCGAGCCAGTGGCAAGCGTTGAACTTCGAAGACCCAGAATTTGGGAAGGATCCAAGGAACATCGTCTTTGCGCAAGCACCGATGGAGTCAATCCGTTTGGCAGCAGAGAAGCACACATAGCACATGGCCTGTGTTTGTGTGGATGTACAACCTTCCCCCAGTTGTGCATGAAGAGGAAGTACATTCACATGAGTATGCTAATTGAAGGGCGAAACAACCAGGAACGACATCAATCATGTCTGGGGCTGCAGAAGGAGGAGCTAGACACGCTGTGGAAAACGCCAGCCAATACATGGGACGCCGCAGAGAAAGAATATTTCCCTATGAGAGTCGCTTTGCTCACGACGGTGCACGACTATCTCGATTCTGACGGATATCTCGCGGCGGAGTAGTCCACGGATTTTCCGGATGCGTAAGGTACATGGATGACACAATGTATCGCCAGCTAGATAGAGATCCCGGGTCTTAGAAAACCGTGTTCATGGGACATCCAAGGTGGCTTCGCGACGATGACCCGTGGAGGAAATGCAAGGATCTCTTCGATGGTGAAGCCGAACCCTGAAAACGCCCGTGTACGAGGAGCGGCGAGGAAATAGACGAGCTGTTAAAAAATTGGAAAGACTTGCCGTACTGGAAGATCCACCATGTGCCTCACAGCCTTGATGTCATGCATATCACGAAGAACGTGTGCGAGAGTCTGCTTGGTACCCTGCTCAACATGCCAGAGAGGACCAAAGATGGGCCAAAAGCAAGGGCAGACTTGAAATCAATGGGCATCGGGGAGGAGCTTCACGCTAATGATCATGATGATGATGATGATGATGATGATGATGATGATGAGTCGAAGCAGGACACGTAAAGTCGCCGCAAAGGCAAAAGGACAAGAAGACCGGAAATGACTACCCTCCCGCGTGCTTCACTCTAAGTCGAGGAGATCGAGCAGTTTTTCACCTGCCTCCTAGGAGTAAAACTTCCATACGGTTACACGGGAAGATAAGCGAGATACCTAGACCCAGTGAAGCGAAGTTCATCGGGATGAAGTCTCACGACATCACGCGGTCGATGACGCAGATACTTCGATTGCAATCCGTGGGATCATGGACACGCACGTCCGTGAAACGCTATTTGGCCTATGCAACTTTTTCGACGTCATCTCTCGGAAGTCGATTGGCGTGAGGCAACTCAGAAGGCTACAGGAAGAGATCGTGGTGATACTATGCGAGCTTGAGATGTACTTCCCGCCCGCATTCTTCGATGTTATGGTGCATCTGCTGGTCCATATCGTGGAGGATATCATCCAACTCGGGCCGATGTTCCTGCACAGCATGATGCCATTCGAAAGGATGAATGGTGTCATCAAAGGATACGTTGCCAACATGTCACGTACAGAGGGAAGTATAGCCAGGGGCTTTCTGACCGAAGAGTGCATCTCCTACTGCACGAATTATCTAGGCATCGAGAACCCCGTTGGTCTGCCCGTCAACAGGCACTTCGGCATGCTCGTTGGATGGGGTCACCGTGTGGGTCGCCGCGAAATGCATGTCGACTTCGAGTGTCGACTCGCCGACTTTGAAAAAGCAAACCTAGTCGCGCTACAACACATAGACGTGGTCGATCCTTGGGTGGTAGAGCACAAAACCTTTATTGAGAAGACGTACAATGACCGAGGCCAACAGAGGACGGAACGAGATATAATCAAAGAGCACAACTCATGATTCACGCGTTGGTTCAAGCAAGCTTACAGCCGTACCCTTTACATGAGGATTCTTCCGCGGAAGAACAACTCATATTCGCCTTGTCACCGCGCCCGAGCACAACCTGATAACCTATGAGGCGTACGATATCAACGGCTACACATTCTACAACGAGAACAAGGACATGAAGAGCGATGGTTATCAGAACTCCGGGGTAACGATGGAATCCTACACCGGCAACGACAAGGACAGCTGCTACGGAAGGATCGAGGAGATCTGGGAGCTGAGCTACGCTGGAGAGAAGGTCCCGATGTTCCGTGTCAGATGGGCCAAGAGCGTCCTAAAAGAAGACCAGTATTTCACCACCATGGTTATACCCGTTAATCCAAGATCAAGCGCAAAGCGTCACCTGTGAAAAATGAGCCATGGTGCTGGCTTCCCAAGTGGACCAATGCTTCTTCATTACCGACCCGCCAAAGCCCAGTCGTGTTGCCGTGAGGAGAGGCAAAAGGAAGATCATCGGAATGGATAGAGTAGCCAATGAGCAAGACTTCGACAAGTACGGCGACCCGAAGATCGAACATGAAGACGATGATGAAGTAGCAGCACACACCACAAGAAGAAGCAGGACCACCCTACCTAAAGGACGTCCGTTCCACAGAAGAACTCCATCTTCGAAAAAGAAGGGAAAGAAGATTGTGAACAGATAGCTAAATAAGATCGATTGTATTTAAATTGTAGCCTTCATTTCTCGGGCACTTTTTGATATCATGAATATTTTTAAATTTCATGGGCACTTTTTGAATTCATGAATATTTTTTCAAATTTGATGATATTTTTTCATATTCAATATGAAAAATATTGAATATTCATGAGGACACTCGATCTCGATCCCCCTCCCTCTCGATAGCTATCCCCCTCGCCAGATCCCCCTCGTCGCCGAGCACCCCCGCACCCTTCCCCCGCTCCACCACCGCCGACGACCCCCCGCACCCTCCCCCGCTCCATAGCCGCTGACGAACCACCGCACCTCCCCGCTCCACCACAGCCGGCGACCACCGCACCCTCCCGCCTCCACCGCCGCCGACACCTCGCACCCTCCCGGCCCGCTCCACCGCCACGCCGACACCCGCACCCTCCCCCACTTTTTGAAGATATTTTTAAATAACAAATTTGATGATATTTTCAAATAAGAAATTTGATGATATCTTCAAATAAAAAATTTGATGATATTTTCAACTAAAAATAAAAAAACAAAATTCATGATATTTTCAAAAAACAATTTGATGATATTTGATGATATCTTCTGTTCTAGTCCTCATGAAAATAACAAATTTGATAAAAAAACAAATTATTAGATGCAACAAGAAATAATGAAAAAAAAAGTTACTAATGGCGCACCAGAGGAGGGTGCGCCATTGCTATCAGAAAAAAAACTACTAATGGCGCACCACAGGGTGGTGCGCCATTGCTATAGCTGGATACCCCTTCGCCCGATCCCCCCTTCCCTCTCCCTCGCCAGACCCCCCTTCCCTCCCCCGCCACACCCGCTCCGACGACCCCCGGCCCGCTCCAACGACCCCCGCGCCCGCTCCACACCCGCTCCGGCTCCCCCGCGCCCGCTCAAGCGACCCCGCGACCGCTCCACACCCTAGCACCTCCCCACTTCCCCTCCTCGCTGCTTCACCCGACTAGGTCGTCCCCTCGACACCACATCGTCCCCACGACCACCATCGTCCCCGCACCCCACCAAGGAGTCCAGGAGCTCTGCGGTGTTCTTCACGTCATCTACGGCCAGCCGTTCGAGCTCGACGACTGCATCGTGCGGATCGAGGTATTCTTCCACCTCCGGCCACCGCGGCCTCACCGTCGATCCGCGTCACCTCGTCAACCCTGACCCCGCACGAGCTTGCCATCGTCTTCCTCTCGGTGAGCTGCACCGGCTCCCCTTCCCCCCCTTCGATTTCGTCAGATCGTCGCACCACTGTCGCAGCGCCCAGCTCCTGGTTGCCGCCCGTGGCCGTGCTCCCCTCGGCCCCCGCGTACAGCCCCGCCAGCGGCGCTCACCTGCCGTGACCGCGCCTCCACTACGCTCGGGCGCACAGCCCCGCCAGCACGCTCACAAAGACCGTGACCGCGCCTCCACTACGCTCGGGCCATGCCCAACCATGCTTTGTGGGACCGTTACCTCACTGTTATGTGCTGCCGTGACTTGCTAACCAAATTGGTTTGTGTCAATTTCACAAACTTGCAGGCTTATAGAATTAGAAATACTACTGTATTAGATACCCTCACTGTCATGGGCTTTCTATTATTAGTCAAGTAGTATGCTTAGAATCTTGTTGGGAGAGTAAAGCTTTGCTTTCAGCTTTTCTTGTATGTGGGGATTGCTACAGCTCATACAGGAGAAAATTGATAACTACTATGTCATTGTGTACTCCCTCCGTGCCAAGTGTAGTGTCAAGTTTAGATTGGTCAATATGGTTCTCGTTTTTAAATTTTTGACATGCTCTCATTTTTTTGTGTGGGTAATGTTTTATATGCTCTTTATCTCTTCCCTTGATGGACATTCGGCGAGGCGTTAGGCGATATAGCTTTCTAGCTCCTTAGGGGGTTGTTCCTCTTCTGTGTGTGTTAAACAGGGTTTTATGTGGTCATATGGAGTTTATTAGGTAGAGAAAGTACCTTGTGATTTTTCTAATTTTGGACATATATCAAGTCTCACCAAGACATCTTCATTACAACACTCAGCTTATCCAAGACATCTTCATTACATTCTAGACAGGATAGAAGCCTACTTTGTTTAGAAATAGAGTCGAGAATTTGAAAAGGAAAACCCTTAAGCCAAACATACAACAAGCATTGACAACATAAGTGGAGACACTAATTTTCTCGACTTGTGGAGGCTCTAATCCTCGGGGATCATGGCTAAAATAATTTTCCATGCACGATTAGTGATTATCTGAATCAAGTTGTAAACTGTAGAGGTGGTTAGGCTACGGTTAAAAATAAAAACAATAATAGAAGTTTTGTATTTTCTAAGTAAAAACCCCACATATGCACCAGATGTGATCTGCCGTAACCAAAGTAGACCTAGCTCGCATTAGTTGTTTTGTGCTTCAAGTGTCCTACCAAGGACAAACTGAGTGGTTGCAAAATAATATTATGTGGTCAATGTGGATTTACTATTTTCTGGTGATAGTTTTGAACTGGTAAATAAGTTAACATGCGTAAGTGAGACTTGGCATTTTAAAGCTTAGGGTCTTCAACTTCAACTATGAATTGGGATGATAATGTTATTTTGCCTTCTTAATGTAATGGTGTCATAATCGTAACAAAGCTGCTGCAAATGCATACCTTTTTTTTACAAGTGCATCTCGCACCTTTCCGATCCATTTAGAGTTATCATAAATATATTTCCAAGGTTTTTTCATTTCATCAGAGAGTCTTTGCTTCTGGACTCAATGCACATTCATCAGTCATAAGAAATAAATACTAGTAAGTCAAGGGCACCAGAATTTGATCATGCCTCTTTTGAGAAGTATGTCTATTGATTCAAAATTTCCATGGCAAAAATATGTTTCAGAAAAATGACATGGACTAAAATGTTCTATAGATCATGATCCATAGACAAAAAAATGCCATGATCCATACAGTATAAATTCCATGATGCTCCATGAAAGTAAATTGCCATGGTCCAAATGTAGCAAAAGTTTCAAGTAGTGTTTTGTTTCTGTGTTTGAATAGGCAGCGAACTTTCTATTCTTTCTGTGTTTGTACAGACTTGCTAAACTATTGATGCTTTTTTGTTGGGTGACCTATTATATCTGGAATGGAAGCTCACATAAGTTGAGCTGATTTTTGTCCATATGAAAGCAGAGGACCATATGGTTTGTGGCTGGGTTTTGCCTCCGACCATTGTGTCGTGATGATTTTGCAGGTACCCGAGAGGCCCTTGAGTTTGCGGAATGTCGATTAACTTCCGTTCCGGCAAATTCGGGTACTCCATATGTCCTATTTTCAGCAAAGGTCATGCTGAAATTTTCCGTGAATTTTAGCATGACTTTGCTAAAAATCAGACATATGGGGTACTTGCTACTAATGCATGGCCCGGGGTATCTTAGTACTTAATTAAGTAGGATCAACTTCACCTTTATTCTTTCTGCATTAAACCATAGGTGGCAATAGAGCCAAGTGACTAGGCCCAACTTAGAATTCTCCTCAGCATCGATAAACCCTAGATGATAAACCCAACATATGTGGCAATAGAGCCAAGTGATCAGTGCCAAGTGATTAGGCCCAACCTAGGGTGCCTCGGCATCGATAAACCCTAAATGATGAAAACTTAACTTAGCTTTTAGGGTGCCTCGGCGTCGACAAACCCTAAATGATAAAACCTTGGCTTTTAGGGTGCCTCGGTGTTGATGAGAATCTAAATGATGTACGCTTAGGCTTTTAGGGTGCCTCGGCGTCGACAAACCCTAAATGATAAAAGCTTAGCTTTTAGGATGCCTCGGTGTCGACAAACCCTAAATGATGAGACCATGATCTTGTTCCTAGACAATAACCAACTTTTTGACCAAACTGTTTTCCTATTTAGAGCGAAACATGGCCAACAACGATGAGGCCTACGGTTCGGGCGGCAAGCAATTCTGGGAGCTGTCCCAGGAGATGGAGGAACAACCTCACCGCTATGAGGACGCCACGGAAGACACCGATCCTGACTACACAACCCCTAGTGGCGTCGGGGATGACACCACTAATGGTGCTGCCAAGGATGCCACCACTGATGATGGCGGCGCACACACAGATGGCAGCCAACCGAAGAAGCAAAGGAAGGACCGGCGCCCGAATGCGCTTAGCACCCTCAAGGAGTAATTTACTCAAGTGGACTCCGACGGGCATCCAATGGAGCCCAAACATATAGTCAAGGGGTACTCTCTTCAGCTCGGGTGCATTCTCCGGAGCACCGTCTCGATCAACACCGAGAACCTTAGGCATAAGGACCGAGGAATTTCGCAACCTCCTCTTCACGAAGCTGCACGAACGATACAAGTTCCCCGCCGATTTTGAAAACACACGCCTCTCAGGGAATAAAGTGAACAGTGCCGCCCTCACGAGGATGAGCACGGCCCTGTCTACTTGGAGAAGCGCGGCGAAGAGAATGATTGATAAAGGTGATAGTTATGAGAAGATCAAGGCAAAATATTCTTCGATCAGCGAAGATGACTACAAGGAGTTCAAGATCAAGTGCGAGAGCAGCGCAACCTCCGAATCAAGTCAGTTGGGGAAACAAATGCGAGAGTTGAACTTAGGGGAACACAAACTCGGTCCCGACGGTTACAGAGTGGCGGAGCCTATATGGGACAAGGAGGACACGGGCGTCGAAAGCAAGGCCTACCGACCCGCCGAGAAATATAAGCGGTGACAAGCGGACCAGGAACTTTGTCGGGGCCGGTACAAGGAGGACCCGATAACAAAGGAGCTTACCACGGATCCGAAGACCAGGGCGCTTGAGGTTGTTACGGTAAGGAATACACCCCGCGTAATTAGCTCCATATGGTTGCACTCTAATTAATCCCCAATATTTCTAAATGGTTCACGTTCCTTCCGCAGAAACCGAAAGCATTAAGCGCTGGGTCGCCTCGAGCTCCCCTTCGACACCCCTTTAAATAGGGCGTTGAGCGTAATGAAAAACAAGGATAAGCTCACTAAGCCGACGTCACCGATCGTGTGGCGGCAAAGGCTTGTGCACAAAATGGGGTCATACTATACCGGCCGTGCGCGGAAGGAGAAAAAGACCAGCTCGGAAAGCTAGACGCGCGAGGTTGAAGCACTCAAGGCACAAGTGGCGCGGATTCCGGAGCTTGTCCAAGAGCAAGTGGAACAACAACTGGGAACGAAGCTCAACGCCATGGTGCCTACGTTGATTCATGGGCTGACGACGTGGATTGCGAGCGGCCAACAGGCCTCCCGGTTCCTAGCTTCCACGGCCAACAACTCAGTACAGCGCAGCGGCACCATTGGTGTCTCCGTGGCGCCATTGGTGTCTCCGGCGGGCGGTATTCGTGTCTCCGGCGCGGCACGGCATTGAGCTTAATGCACCGGTGTACGCCGCCGGCACCTCGCCAAAGAAGCGCCCCCTCCGTCAGTTGCACGCCCGCCGTTGGCGGTGCCTCGACATTAGCCGAGCTCGACGACATCACAGTAACTAAGCCTCTCGGCCGATGACTTCATCTCCTTGCCTTTGACTGGGCATCCCTGACGCCCTACATGTTTTCGCAGGGCACCGCCGACGTTCCTTGCACTCTTCTGCACTTCATGGGCGGCGAGTTGGTCGATGTCGCCAAGGGCAAAATCGTTCAACCGGGCAACCGCATGTTCCACGGTAATCCGATGGCACCCACAATGTATAGGGTTGAAGTGGTTCGGGTGCTGCCAGGCTGCGACGAGCTGTTACCTCCGATTCGACCCGCTGGGGCCGATGAAGAAGATGAGATGACCCTCAGCGCCTGCGTAAACTGGCCCCTGTTTGGCCGAAGAGCCAGATTCGTTTGGGGGCGGGGGACACCACCACGCATAAGACCGCCCGATCGTGCGGCGCCAAGCCATGGCAAGAACGCCCATAGCGATACCGACCTGCCGGACATCCCTATGGCACGAGATCCGGACAGCCCTATGGCACGGGATCCGGACAGCCCTATGGCACGAGATCCGGACGGCGGCGACATTTACAACGGCGATGGTACATTTACCAAAGTTGATAAGTACTTTGCGAACCTGGGTACACCGACGAGTTCTGCGGGCCTCTTTCTTAAGAACCCAACCAAAGGCGACCACGATCTAGCTGGTACGGCGGAGAAATCCAATTACAGCGCCGTCGTCTGGCGTTCAGTTCTCAGGACACGCCTCCAGCTCCCGCCTTCACCGAGCCTCAGATAGCTGAGGTGCGAAATATTATCAGCCCCAACACGCTCAAGAAAGCGGTCTGTGAGCAGAACTTGGTCCCATTACAGGAGATCAGGAAGAAGGGACGGAAATGAAAGACTAACAAGGGTGCCGGTGCGAGCCAACCGGCACCGAGTTTGATCCGTGGTCAGGACGGGCCACCTTCACCTAAGGATATCTCGAGGAGGGTGCATGTGGCGGGTAGGGCGATGCTACCGCCAAATATGCTGAATGCTGCAACCGGTGCTATGCGGAGCCTACACGACAGTGTTCTTTCTTTGGAGAAGCGGCGTCTGAGAGAGAATGATGTGGCATACCCGGTTTTCGTGGCCAAGGTGCCAGAGGGCAAGGGCTTTGTGGATGGCGACATCGGGGGTATGATCGTCCTGCGGTTTGATGACATCTTTGCTATGTTTAACCTTCATCCGCTGCACTACACCTTCGTTCAGCTGTTTTCGCTGAGTATGGAGATGCGGATCATTAGAGACAAGACCCCAGAAATCGTGATAGTCGACCCCTTCTACATGCGTGCCAAACACTTGAGCAGCGCTGGGGACCGCCAAGTTGCGAGTTCACACCTCGAAGGCGTCATTCTGGCAAACCCAGATAAGGATAACTTCCTTGTGGCTTACTTTCCCGAGTAAGTCATCCCTTAAGCGCCCCGTAACATATGATTTCTTAGATTTCGATCATTCTTTTTTTTTCTAACATTCCGTGTTCTGTGCAGTGACAAACATTGCACACTCATCCTCCTAAGCCTGAAATATTCCATGGCCACGTATTTCGACCCGAACCGTAACTCCAAGATAGACTACACAAATGTCAAGAAAGTTCTTGATGATGTTCTCCCCGGCTACGCCAAATCTGGAGGCACCTTCACTAGGGCAGTTCGTAAGTACGGCAAGCACACCTTCTCACACAATACGAAGTTCTGCTGCGTCAAGTAGCCGCCTGGCGGTCAGAAAGATGCCTACTACGCCCTCCATCACATGCGGGCGATCGTAAGGGACCATCATCACCTTCTGCTACCAGATAGTCTCAAAGATTGGGCCGCGAGGTTGTCGGCAACCCAGACGCGGACCTCGGACAAGAATTCTTTCGCATCCGATCGGAGTTTGCGGACATCATCCATCAAGATGTCCTTCATACCTCGGGGCAGTTCTTCCGCAGATATCAACCGTCCAACGGTGAGATAGATGAAATGTTACAAATGCAGGTGAAAACAATCGCGATTTCATGACCATCACGACAGACGGCGGCTTCATCCACGCTCTGTCCGATGAGTCGAGTCGAAAGTAGTGATGTGTAGATCTGAAACATTGATTGGCTCATGTTGTAATTAAACTTTAATGAATTCGTATGTCTATTTGATTTGTACAGTAGTACAACTTAGATGTAATCAATGCTATATATTAGTAGGACCAAGAATAGAGCTAATAATGTCTTGCTTTTCTCTTAGATCCTTTTGTTGCATACTTACATATTGCTTATGTATTGTCCATTGTTTGGCTTGTGCATAGAGATGCCGTCGTATGTCGTGTACAAGGGTAAGGTTCGAGTCTGACGATTTGGGAGGAGTGTCGGAGACAGGTTCACCGTTCAGCGGTAATATGATTACAAAGGGTACACCACTAGGGCGGAGGCTGAATCTAGATACGCCCGCTATCTAGCGGGAGAGAGGATTGAGCGTTGGAGGAACCGGATGAAGACCAGTTTGATCGCGATGATGCTCATCGTGATGACCGCAACTCTCTTCTATGTGATGGTAGTTTAGATGATCGATATCGACTTGTAATGTGAAGACAAACTCGATACTCGCGGTCTTGAGACTTGTAATGTTTTATCTTTGTTCGGTCTTTTGAATTCGGAGGCTAATATGATGAATTGTATTCTGAGACTATTCTTCTATGGTATTAGATGAATCTGCTGTTGTTGTGTCTTTGCTGTCTATATTTTGTCCAATAATATATTTTGTAACCTGTGCAAAAATCAGAAAAGTAA
This sequence comes from Aegilops bicornis, assembly GCA_021605145.1. Classification (NCBI taxonomy): domain Eukaryota; kingdom Viridiplantae; phylum Streptophyta; class Magnoliopsida; order Poales; family Poaceae; genus Aegilops; species Aegilops bicornis. Next base: position 395,555,772 of record CM038669.1, on the reverse strand, counting down.
AAAAACAAATATTCATACTAATGGCGCATCACCACCAGGTGCGCCATTAGTGTGCCAAAGGATACTAACGGCGCATCACAACAGGGTGCGCCATTAGTATGACAAAGCACATGGTTACGTATGGCCCCCCGGGAGGCACACTAATGGCACATGGTGTTACATACTAATGACGCACTAGGTGGTGCGCCATTAGTATACCAGATACTAATGGCGCACCAGTGGTGCGCCATTAGTAGAAAATACTAGTGGCGTGATACTAATGGCGCACCGGTAGTGCGCCATTAGTAGGCAAAACCGGTGCGCCATTAGTAGGCCTTTTCCTAGTAGTGTATGTACTCAAAAGTTTACTCGTACAAGCATTAATTTTAGCAAGAAGTACCTCCGACTGAACACCATTTACCAGTCTGTACCCTAGGTAATTAAAGTTCGTCCATGGATCATATTGGCTGTGATCTCAATCATTTGGATGCATAAACATTCTGAACATGTGTATATCTGAATCTTTTTGTGAATTATCTATGAATATTGTTGTGTGATATATCAATCATTTGGATCCATAGACATGCTGAACTTGCGTATATATGAATCTTTTGAGTTGTTGATAGTGAATGTTGGCTATGAATTTGAACGTGTCCTGTGAACCTGTGTTCGATACGAATGTTTAACTTTTCTGTTGTGCTTGTGTGTGAACTTGTTAGTATGCCTAATGTGGGGTATATGACGTGTGGGTGTCAACGGCACACCTTCTTCCAGAGAAGATTGCACCTGCTTTGTTAGGGTAGCAACGGCGCATCAGCTCTTTTTAATCTTTTTCTCTGTCTTGCCCCCTCCCCCGCTCAACCCCTGCCGTAATGTTTTCGGCCTCAAAACAAACATAGTACTGCTTTGTTTTTTGGGCTTGATTAAAAATCGAGTGCTGGTTTCTGTAGGTTGCCCCACCCAGCAAATGGGCTGCTGGTCCAACACGGACTGGGAGGCTAAAAATGCAAGTTGTATGGTGCAGAGGAAACTAAAAAAACGCCATCGAGAGCCATCCACTGAAGAAGAAAAATCGCTCCTGATGTGCTTCTTTAGTCGTGCCGCCGGCCCCCTCTATAATCCAGTTCGCTCGGGGATCTGGTATCATTTTTTTCCAGAGAGCGAACAAGTATCAGCTAGGCCTAGGTTTTGTATTTTAACATGCGAAGCCCATGACATACGGTGACAGTGGTTTCAACTTATTTTTTGAGGTCCATACTAGCTTATGGGCTTTTTCTTAAAGATCGGCAGCCCAATGTATTTTTTAGCCACATTTTATATATTTATATTATTAATATTATTGTACATTTTATAGAGACTTATATATACATTACAAAAACATCCGACGTGTTATTAACTTATAAAAGTAAATGTTTAACAGAAGTTGGCAAGGAAAATCCTGGTTGTTTTTGACTCACGAACAAGGAAAATCCTGGTGATTATGCATAAAAGCTTGCGAAGATTTTAAGGACCAATGTAATAATAATGCGCTCATTTTATTTTGAGCAATAACTCGCTAATTTGTTAATTATGTATATAAAAATGTGCCTCTCGGTTTATTTTTGATATTAATTGCTCCTTCTAACATAACATTATATATATAAAGAGCCCAGCTAATTCGTGTATTTGAAGGAAGTGCAATTGGGCTAGGATTTCTTAGATAATATAAATGGGCCGCATTGAAGCAAAATTATTTGTTCACCCAGCCCAACAAATGGACTATACATTCTAGAAAACATGGGTTAAATATATGCCACATTTTTGCAGGCTGACATGTGGGCCAATAGGTCAAAGCCTACGTAGGGCGTTGTCAACTTTGTCGGCATGCACCTTCAATCTCTCGTCTTCTTCCTCCAGCATCGCCGGGACCGCCTGGTCCGGCCTCCGGCGGCTATCGGCTTTGCTTAGCACGCATCGCTGCGAAGCGCTACCCCACCGCCGGCCGGGCTATCCCTCCACCCCTCCACACCTCCTGTTATTCTCCACCAACTGCAGCCCCATGCCGCACTAGAACCCGTTATAACCCTTCTCCTCCACTCAATCTGTGTCTCCACTGCCACGTCTTCCCATCTCCGAGTCGTTCCCGCCCGGGGCCTCGCCGTTGTCCACCACCTCGCTGCACTCGGTGCGGCGTGGTCAACAAACGAGAGTCATCGGAAGAGGACTGTACATGGAGAGCCTAACGGCTGGGACCCACGAGGTCCATGGTCACACGCAAGGAAAGTTCCTCCTTATTAAGCTGAAAAATGTTTCCTCCCCCTGACAGCTGGGACCCACCGGCTGTATCTTCGCATGGAAGGAAGTGCCTCCTTGTTATGCGAAAAAAACTATTCCTCCCGTAGACAGCTAGGACCCGTCAGATTTGGTGGCTGACTTGTGGGCCTACTAAGCGGACGTGTACGCAGGGCTTTCTCAACTTAATCAACAAATGATTCTAGCAGCTGGACCGTTGGATGTTAATCCAACAGCTATGCTCCTTCTTCAATCTCTGTTCTTGCTCCTGTCTCCCGTGGGAGGCACTGTGGCTGTGGTGCCGCGCACCCGAACCAGTCAAGTTTCCCACTCCTCTCCATCTGCGACTCCACTTCCCCGTCTTCCCCATCTCTGGGTCGTTCCAATCTGGGGCCTCGCCATCGTCCACCGGCGTTTGGTGCGCTCGGCACGGTGTGGTCAACGTGGTCAACAACCAAGAGTCATCGGAAGATATTTGCGTGAGAGGCGGCGGTGGGGCGCACGCCCATGGGCGCATGCATGCAAAGGAACGTGGCGTGGTCAACATGGTCGAGCGACTTCCATCGGAAGTGTATAGTACGATGGAGAGGTGACGGCCGGGGTCCACGGCCGCAGCAAGGAAGTGCCTCCTTATTACACGTAAAATAATGATTCCTCCACCTAACAGCGAGGACCCTTTGGGCCGGGCCACCGTATTTTGCAAAAAATGTTTTCCCACATTGCTGGGACCCACGGACGGGTCACCGTGTTCACGACAAAAACGTTCCCCCCGCTGTCAGTTCGGATCCACCGGAAGTGCCTCCTTATTACGCACAAAAAAATGAATACTCCCCATGCTAGTTGGGACCCACCTTGGTGGGTGGCTGACTTGTGGGCCTACTAAGTTGACGGCGACGGAGGGCTTTGTCAACTTAGTCAATATGAAGGATTCTAGCTCCAATGACCGTACGATGTCCATCCAACGGCCGTAGGGCTTCTTCAACCTCTGGTCTTCTTGCTACAGCCGCCCAAAGCAGCGCCGGTCGTGACGCATGCTCCTGCCTCCCGTGGGCCAGTGTGGTGCCTTGAGGCCTCACCGCCCCCTACTATTCCCACCGCTGGCCAGGCCTTGCGGCGACGGCAGCCTCACACCGCTGCCGAACCAGTGAACCCTCGTACTCCTCTCCGTGCGGGCTTCCACTGCCACATCTTCCCCGGCTCCGCGTCGTCCCCTTCCTAGGCCTCGCGGTCATCCACCGCCCTGGTCCTCTCGGCGCTGGTCAAGGAACGGCTTCCAACGGACATGGACTGTACGTGGAGAGGCTGACAGTTGGGTCCACGGCCGCAGCAAGGAAGTGCCTCCTTATTACGCGCAAAATAATTATTCCTCCACCTGACAGCGGGGACCCACCGGATGGGCCACCATGTTTCATGAAAAAAACATTTCCCCTTGACTGCTGGGACCCACCAGCTACATCTTCACACACAAGGAACTGCGTCCGGGCAAAAAAAAATGATTCGCCCCCCTGACTGATGGGACCCACCAGCAACATCTTCGCACGCAAGGAAGTGCCTGACAGTCGGGACCCGCCTGGTCGAAGCGTACGTAGCGTTGTCATTCTGGTCGCGAACGTGTACGTACATCTTTGGTCGATGTCTTGTACGCACGCGTGTTATGGCAGAAACGCACGCGTAGCATGTACGTGCGTCTGATGTACTTGTGCGGGGAAAGAAAATACGACCACGTACGTACATACGGGCAGGGTCTCAAACGCCTACTCGCGCATACGTACGGCCAGGGCTTGTTTACATGGCTGGGTCGGAACGGAGAAACCATATCGTTGTCGTGTTCATGGGGAGGCAACGGAATGCATCGTGTTCATCAGGAGGCAACGGAATGCGTGGGAGCTAACCGGCTTGGACGGAACAGCCGATGGAAACGAGGCCTGGCGTACCGCAGAACGGAGGAAACGACCTTGTGTTCGACTGGCCATGTTCGAAACGGGATCCTGTTCCTCGGGAGAAGTGCAGCGTACCGCCAAAGCGGAGAAAGCAGACCTTCTGGCGAAGCAGGGTCCTATTGATCGGGAGGGTGTGGCGTACCGCAAAATGGAGAAGCGGAGTTGTGTTGGAGCGCTACGGTCGAAACGGGGGTCCTGTTCATCGGGAGGGGTGTGGCGTACCGCAAAACGGGACTCCACAGGATACTGTTCATCTCCACCGTCGACACCCTCCAGCCTCCATGGGCTACTGTTCATCCACCGTCGACCTCCTCCAACCTCCACCTGCGACTGTTCATCCACGGGCTCCTGTTCATCCAGCCTCCACCGCGTGCTCCTCCACCGGCTACTGTACAACCAGCCCTCTCCACTGGGTCCTCTTCAACCACCCCTCCACGGGCTACTATTCATCTAGCCCTTCACCAGCTACTGTTCAACCAACCCTCCACGGGGTCGTCCTGTTCATCCAGCCCTCCACGGGGTCCTGTTCATCCACCCCCCAACCGGCTCGATCGATCGGGGTACTGTTCATCCAGAGGCAACACCACGGGGTCCTGTTCATCCACCCCACCGGAACTGTTCATCCAACCCCCCCAAAGAACGCTCACTTTGTTCATCCAGAGGCAGCATCGATCGGCTTGATTAGCGGCGATGGCGAAGAATCGCTCGATCGGGTTCAGTTAACACCCATCGATCAATCGCTTGGGTTCAGTAATGCGTAGCCTGCAGTGCAATCGCTCGGGTTTAGTTAGAGCCCAACGCCTCGCTCGGGTTCAGGTAGAGCCCAACGCCTCTCACCCACGCGCATGCGTGTATGAGAGAAACGCGCATTGCTCGGCCCTGACCACCGCCGTAACCAGGAACGCCCCGATATTTTCCTCGCCCTCGCTTCTACCACGGTTTTTTCCGTCATGGACGGCCCAAAGAATGTCATGCAGCTGCATCTCCGGCTCGCCTAGGACGAAAATCCCATTTTTTGTCATGATTTGTTGTCATAGAAGTAGGACCCCACCACATCTATGATGATACCGGGTTTTGTCACAATTATCGTCATAGAAGTGTCATAAGTATGCAGAAAAAATTTCGTTCGGCCCAAAATGTCACGGATGTGTCTTTTTTTTGTAGTGATAGATTCTACTCCGCCATCCTCCCAACAAGATTCGCAAGACAACACAAGGCTGGACAATCAACATAGCTATGTAGATGATGAGCACATCTACCCTACTCCACCGTCACAGGTGCTTGCTCTAACTGGCACAATTATATGTGGTTGCATGTTGCGTATGATGTCTAGCTTGTATTGCTTCTAACTTTGTAGAATCGCATCTGCTTACTTTACACATAATGTCTGTGAATATGACACGTGGTTTCTGGAACATACTATATCTGATCACACCATGTTCTTACATGAGACTACTGTTCTTGCATATCCCGCATCAGTCACTTATGATAAGGCACCTTTAAGTAGCCCCTATGATATTGGTTGTGTCTTGCATATGATTTCTAGCATGTACTGCATCTAATTTGTTGGAACACCAGCCAGTGTGAACTTGGCAGTGATATTGATTGCATCTTTCATATGGTGTCTACCTTACAGTGCTTCTAATTTGTTGAAATGCCTTCTGCTTAGTTACCACATCATAGGTGTGAATATGTCACGTCGTCTTGTTTTTCGTACATATTCCATCCTCGTATCATGTGTTTGCCTTTCATCCGACTAGTGTTCGTCAGTATCATGCATGAATGAGTTCTGAAGAGCGAATTTGTTCCTTTTTCTTATCGGTTTTACTTCACAATGCAAAATCAATACAACTAAAGGAAATTAGGTCGGCAATGGATGATGGTGGTCCTTCAGAGCAACTCAAACAGAGGGTCTCTACAGATTCTACTCTGCCATCCTTCCAACAAGATTCACAAGACAACACAAGGCTGGACAGTCAACGTAGCTGTGTAGATGATAAGCACGTCTCCCCTACTCCACCATCACAGGTGCTTGCTCTAACTTGGCACTATTATTTGTGGTTTCATGTTGCATATGATGTCTACCTTGTATTTCTTCTAACATTGTTGAATTGCATCTGCTTACTTTACACATAATGCGTGTGAATATGACATGTGTTCCTGTTTCTAGAACATACGTGTAGATGATGAGCACATCTCCCCTACTCCACCATCACAGGTGCTTGCTCTAACTTGGAACTATTATATGTGGTTGCGTGTTCTGTATGATTTCTTGTTTGTATTGCTTCTAATTATGTTGAATTGCATCTGCGTAGCTTACAACTTATAGCTGCAACGATCACTTACCCATAAGACACATTTAAATTGGGAGTGTGATGTAGGTTGCATCTTGCATTGTCTTCTAGCTTGTACTGCTTATAATTTCTTGAAATGGTACTTACAACGAGAAACTTTTTACCTAATAGAGTGATATTGGTTGCATGTTCATATGGTTCCTAGCTTTCATTTCTTCTAATTTTGTTGAAATGCCTTCTGCTTACTATTTTTCATACATATTCCATCCTCCTATAAATGCGTGTGTATATGAAATGCTGTCTATTTTGTATATATTCCAGCCTCCTTTCCTGCGCTTTAATTACTTCATAGTTGTGTTCGTCTATATCATGCATCAACCAGTTATGCAGAGATAATTTTATTCATCTTCTTGTGGTTTTGACTTCTTAAGGCAATATCAGAAAATAGGAAGGAAAATAGTAAGTTAGGGGATGTTGGTGGTCCTCCGCGCCGATGCAAACAGAGGCTCTCTAGATTTGCCACTGCTACTGCTAATGAAATTGAAGTCCCAAGTCTATATGATGAGTTCATCTCCCATACTCCACCATCACAGGTGCTTGCTCTAAGTTGTGATGTGATAATTGGTTTCATGTTGCATATGTTGTCTAGCATGTATTTCTTCTATTTTGATTAAATTGCACCTTTGAGTTTATACGTTATACATGTGCATATGACATGCCTTTCTGTGTCTAGAATACATTGCATCTATCTATCATACCATGTTCTTACATCAAAGTACTGCTGTTGTGTATCCCGCATCAGTCACTCATTATTGGATGCTTTTAACATGGCAGTTTGATAGTGGTTGCATCTTGCATTGATTTATACGTTGTGCTGCTTCTAATTTTTTGAAATGCCACTTATGACAAGACACTTTTAACTTGGCAGAGTGATATTGGTTGCCTCTTTCATATGGTGTCTAGCTTGCATTACTTCAATTTTCTTGAAAATGCTTCTTCTCAGTTTACGTAGCGTAGCTGTGAATATGTCACGTCGTCTGTTTTTCTTACATATTCCATCCTCATACGGTTGTCTTACATCAAAGTATTGCTTGTCTGTATCATGCATCAATGAGTTCTGAAGAGCGATTTTATTCTTTTGTGTTGTGGGTACGGCTTGACATGGCAAAGTAAAAAAAGAGCAAGGAAAAGAAAATAGTTGGGAATGGTGTTACTCGTCGGGTGAAACGGAAAAGGATCTGCCCTCGAGATTCTGCTGCTATTTATAGTGCAGTAGAAGGTCCAAGTCCACCGGCTAAATCTACAAACACAATCTCACCTGCTCCACCAGCTGCAGCATCCGCTTCAACTGTACCAAAATCTCAATGAGTTACTCGTTCGTTTGCTCCGAAACTGGCCAGTTCCCAAGCTTTCTTCACACCTAACACTACTTTCGAAGCACTGCTGACACAATAGGACTTGGCAAGATCAGATGAACCTCATGAGCATCAACACCAAGACGGTACCTAACCAAGTCAAGTTGCAGTTGCATGCTCCTTTATATGTACTCTCACAGTTTGATGTGCACTAACACTTTCCATATTCGTTGTTGAACTAGCACCACGGTGCAAGCGGAAACAGACATCAGGGATAATGCTTGACATATTAACAAAATATAAAGGAGGAAGAATGGAGATCCATTTTGAGGCAGGTTTCAAAAGGCCACGTGATGCTACAGAGTCAGCCAAGTTAGTATCAGAGGAAGCCTTTGCCGTTAGGTGTCATGCACGTATCCTCCCAACGTGGATCCAGTACAGGAATGAGAAATACAATACCCAGTTTAACACCTTCCTTGACCATTTATCCGTAAGTAATGTTATTCATCGCAATTTGTAATATTGTCTTGCTCTTTCCCATACTTTCTAGCTTCCTCCTAATAAGACTCACATTATTTTTTCAATAGATGAGGTTCAAGTTGGATCCGAAAGATGATGCAACTAAACAAGCAAGCACTCATGTCTTCAGTTTGCTCGGCGACAATATCAGTACCACCTTAGAAAATATCACTTTGAAGGCAAGGCTAACAATGAAATCGCCCAAACATCTCCAGTGGTATGTATTACAGATGAAGACTGGACAGCCCTTGTTAAACACTGGTCTGATCCAAAGTATCAGGTAGGGTATATGTATTTGATCAGACCACATATTGAACTTGTATTTATGTATGTGCCTTACAAGTGTATTTCTTCTAGGCTAACTGTTTGAAGAACAAGACCAACCGTTCTAAAGTGAAATTCCAACAGACAACAGGATCTCGTAGCTATATTGCACACATCGAGGCTCTTGTAAATAGCTGCTACTTCCTTCTTTTTTCTGTGCCATATTATAGTGTCTATATTGAGTTGTTCCAAATACAGAGGAAAGCCCGTGCGGACCAAAAAGAACCTGAACCGAATGCAGTGCAAATCTTCAAGGATTGCCACCAGCTAGATGAAGGGCATGAGCACACCAGTTCAAGCCGTTGTTGTTAGTCCTTACTCCTCCTACCTTTGAACTAACTGGTACTATGATGTGTTCATTTAACTGCTTGGTTTGCAGCAAATGTCAGTTACTCTGTTCACTTTTATACACAGTTGTCTTTACGTATCATTTCACCTTACATGCTTTAAAAGAGATGCAGGATATTCATTTGGTCTTGGTCTGTAATCTAGTTGTGATGTTCGCGTGCGCACACAATGATACAATAGCCTATTTGTTTTATATCTGTTGCCCATGATATGAATGATGTCATACTATGTTCATCCTACTTTAAACCATGTCTCTTTATCCTTAGATGTCAACGAATATGAGGAAATAGACAATACAGTAGGCATGCTACATGGACATATGTTCCGAAAGTGATTTTATTATGTAGTTGGCACTACAATACATGCTAATGTATTACAGTAGTTCACCAGAATAAGTTATGTATAAACGTGAAACCTACTTTGTTTGTTTTTATCTCATTAGTAACTTATCTGGTACACTAATCTACAAGTTCAAACATTCGGCAAGCTATGGAACAAATGATTGAACATCCACAACCACCTGATAGTGTCGAGGCTACCACAGGCATAATGTTACCTCTTCCTGTAGTGCGTTAGTATCTCTCCACTAACAGTGCAAAAAGCACCTTCCTGCATAATTCTGGGTTGGTTGTCAAGGTAACCTCGTCCAAATCGCCTATTGAACAAAATCTTCCGGCTAGACAGAGTGATATTCTGTCCTCCAGACACAAGTCCAATCCCTAATGGACATCGTGTCGGAAACAAGAATAGTGGTTGACAAATGTCGTCAAGATATGAATGGTTTTGAAACCAGACTATCAGACATTTGCTTCATTGTTCAAGAGCAATGGCGGAAAAAGGGGAAGATCGTGCTGCTCCATCAGATTCTATAGCCTGAAACATTAGCACTTAGGTCAAATGATCTTTCCTTCTATACATCTGATGGTGCTTTTATCTGCAAGGACTATAAACTTTATGCCAACAGGCCTTTTGTTGTATGGTTGGAATTTATTTTGTTGTGATATAACATTTATGATACTGCCAAAGGCTGCACTAATTACGAAACTATTTTTGTATAGTGTAGGTTTATCTTAGTAATGTATTCGGCCGAAAGCTTCGTAGGAGCCCAACATGCCAACATTCGTCGAGCCCATTCCAATTGGGCTAAAAACGATTATGGGCCGAAATTTGCATGTAGCCCACTAAAAATATCTGGCCCTAAATCATCATAAGCTTTCATATTTTTTCTGGTAGGCCTGTGCCCATAGTGGGCCTTTAACTGGCCTAAACATAATTTGGGCCCTCAGTAACAATAGGCCGTTTACAGGTGCAAATATCTCGAGCCCATAAAAAACATGGGCCTTTAATAGGCCAAAAGTGAGATTGGGCCCTGATTGTGCCAAATAACCCACTGGTCTTAGCAGGCCGAAATGGAGGCCCATTTACAATGTGGATCGTTCACAGGCCGAAATTTGGACGGGCCGTAAATGCCGACCTACTACGCGGGCCTTTAACAGGCCGGAAGTTCAGTCGGGCTTGATTAGTGTCATTTTTATATGGGCCATTAATAGCCCCGATGTGACGTTGGGCCACATATGGCCCATGGATTTTGTCCGATGTTAATAGACCGAAAATCACAATAGGCTGAAAGTGGCCCAAATCTATAGTGGGCCTCTAACATGCCGAATGTCAGACATGGCCGAATATGACCAAAATCCTTCGCGGTCGTTTATGGGTGGAAAGTTTCAATGGCCTATAAATGGGCCCAAATGAAGCAGGACCTTTAACAGGTCAGAAACGCATCGGGCCGTAATTCGGCCCAAATACTTAGCGGACTGTTAACGGGCCAGAAGTGACCATGGGCCGCGATAATGACAAGTTTAGGACGGGCCGTTGACGGGCCGATTTAACACTAGCTGTATGGGCCTTAACTGAAAATGTTGGGCCTTTAGCTGGGTCGGCCCATTATGGTCTGCAAAATCTTGTGGGCCTTTAGCTGGGCCAGCCCATTATGGTCCGCTAAATCTTGTGGGCCTTTAGTTGGGCCAGCCCATTTAATCTTTATGGGCCACTTTTGGGCCGGTCCATGTGTCAACATATCATAGGCGCATCTCGCCCATTGGATGAGTGACACATATCCCAACGCGGAGCTGACACGTGGTTCCGTCAGCCAATGAGAATTTTACAAGTGGAAAATCGGCATTGGTCGTGGCTGTTAGCGGGTTATCGGATCCAAAACCGGACCCGATAGCTTAACACCGACCCGTTATGGTGGATGCCACGTGTCGGTCACCCTTGACGAAAGCACTTCCATGACGCGACATTTATCGTCATGGAAGTGGACACTTCCGTAATGATAATTTTGGTAATGTCACGGAACACTTCTACCACAGCACAGGTATGACTATCTTGATTCTGTCATAAAATCGTCATGGATGTACATGCACGACAGAAAACGTGACCTACTATGACAAACATGTATCATCACGGAAGTGTATGTTTTTGTAGTGTTTGTGGTAGCATTCGCCGTCGGTGCCCCTTGCCCGATGTCTGCCGGGGAGCTTTGCCCCTCGGATATCTTGGTGTGTGATGTCTACTACACAACCTTCTTCTTGTAGACGTTGTTGGGCCTCCAATTGCAGAGGTTTGTAGGACAGTAGCAAATTTCCCTCAAGTGGATGACCTAAGGTTTATCAATCCGTGGGAGGCGTAGGATGAAGATGGTCTCTCTCAAGCAACCCTGCAACCAAATAACAAAGAGTCTCTTGTGTCCCCAACACACCCAATACAATGGTAAATTGTATAGGTGCACTAGTTCTATGAAGAGATGGTGATACAAGTGCAATATGGTGGTAGATTAGGTTTTTGTAATCTGAAAATATAAAAGCGGCAAGGTAACTAATGATAAAAGTGAGCAAAAACGGTATTGCAATGCTAGGAAACAAGGCCTAGGGTCCATACTTTCACTAGTGCAAGTTCTCTCAACAATAATAACATAATTGGATCATATAACTATCCCTCAACATGCAACAAAGAGTCACTCTAAAGTCACTAATAGCGGAGAACAAACGAAGAGATTATGGCAGGGTACGAAACCACCTCAAAGTTATCCTTTCTGATCGATCTATTCAAGAGTCCGTAGTAATTAACACGAAGCTATTCTTTCCGTTCAATCTATCCTAGAGTTCGTACTAGAATAACACCATAAGACACAAATCAAGCAAAACCCTAATGTCACCTAGATACTCCAATGTCACCTCAAGTATCCGTGGGTATGATTATACGATATGCATCACACAACCTCAGATTCATCTATTCAAACCAACACAAAGAACTTCAAATAGTGCCCCAAAGTTTCTACCGGAGAGTCAAGATGAAAACGTGTGCCAACCCCTATGCATAAGTTCATGAGGTCACGGAACCCGCAAGTTGATCACCAAAACATACACCAAGTAGATCACGTGATATCCCATTGTCACCACAGATAAGCACGTGCAAGACATACATCAAGTGTTCTCAAATCCTTAAAGACTCAATCCGATAAGATAACTTCAAAGGGAAAACTCAATCCATTACAAGAGAGTAGAGGGGGAGAAACATCATAAGATCCAACTAAAATAGCAAAGCTCACAATACATCAAGATCATACCACATCAAGAACACAAGAGAGAGAGAGAGCAAACACATAGCTACTGGTACATACCCTCAGCCCCGAGGGTGAACTACTCCCTCCTCATCATGGAGAGCGCCGGGATGATGAAGATGGCCACGGTGAGAATCCCCCTCCGGTAGGGTCTTGGGAGCAGGGTCCCGATTGGTTTTAAGCGGCTCTGAGGCTTGCGTGGCGGAACTCCTGATCTATTCTGTTCCCGATGTTTTAGGGTATATGGACATATATAGGCGAAAGAAGTCGATCGGGAGCCACGAGGGGCCCACGAGGGTGAGGCGCGCCAGGCAGCGCGCCTCCCGCCTCGTGGCCACCTCAGCTTCCCGACGTGTACTCAAGTCTCTGGATTGCTTTCGTTCCAAAAATAACTCTCCCGAAGGTTTCATTCCGTTTGGACTCTGTTTGATATTCCTTTTCTTCGAAACACTGAAATAGGCAAGAAAACAACAATTTGGGTTGGGCCTCTGGTTAATAGGTTAGTCCAAAAAATAATATAAAAGTGTATAATAAAACCCATAAAACATCCTAGATGGATAATATAATAGCATGGAACAATAAAAAAGTATAGATATGTTGGAGACGTATCTGCATCCCCAAGCTTAATTCTTGCTCGTCCTCGAGTAGGTAAATGATAAAAACAGAATTTTTGATGTGGAATGCTACCTAACGTATTTATCAATGATATCTTCTTTATTGTGGCAAGAATATTCAGGTCCATAAGATTCAAGACAAAAGTTTAATATTGACATGAAAACAATAATACTTCAAGCATACTAGCAAAGCAATCATGTCTTCTCAAAATAACATGGTCAAAGCAAGCTATCCCTACAAAATCATATAGTATGGCTATGCTCTATCTTCATCACACAAAGTATTTAATCATGCACAACCCCGATGACAGGTCAAGCAATTGTTTCATACTTTTGATGTTCTCAAACTTTTTCAATCTTCACGTAATACATGAGCGTGAGCCATGGACATAGCACTATAGGTGGAATAGAATGGTGGTTGTGGAGAAGACAAAAAGGAGAAGATAGTCTCACATCAACTAGGCGTATCAATGGGCTATGGAGATGCCCATTAATAGATATCGATGTGAGTGAGTAGGGATTGCCATGCAACGGATGCACTAGAGCTATAAATATGTGAAAGCTCAACAAAAGAAACTAGGTGGGTGTGCATCCAACTTGCTTGATCACGAAGACCTAGGGCATTTTGAGGAAGCCCATCATTGGAATATGCAAGCCAAGTTCTATAATGTAAAATTCCCACTAATATATGAAAGTGACAACATAGGAGACTCTCTATCATGAAAATCATGGTGCTACTTTGAAGCGCAAGTGTGGTAAAAGGATAGTAGCATTGCCCCTTCTCTCTTTTTCTCTAATTTTTTTATTTTCTTTTTTTAATTTGGGCCTTTTCTCTTTTTTATGGCCTCTTTTTTTTCGTCCGGAGTCTCATCCCGACTTGTGGGGGAATCATAGTCTCCATCATCCTTTCCTCACTTGGGACAGTGCTCTAATAATGATGATCATCACACTTTTATTTACTTACAACTCATGAATTGCAACTCGATACTTAGAACAAAATATGACTCTACATGAATGCCTCCGGCGGTGTACCAGGATGTGCAATGACTCATGACTGACATGTATGAAAGAATTATGAAAGGTGGTTTTGCGACAGATACGATGTCAACTACATGATCATGCAAAGCAATATGACAATGATGAAGCGTGTCATAATAAACGGAACGGTGGTAAGTTGCATGGCAATATATCTCGGGGGAAGGTATATGGAAATGCCATGATAGGTAGGTATGGTGGCTGTTTTGAGGAAGGTATATGATGGGTGTATGATACCGGCGAAAGGTGCGCGACATTAGAGAGGCTAGCAATGGTGGAAGAATGAGAGTGCGTATAGTCCATGGACTGAACATTAGTCATAAAGAACTCACATACTTATTGCAAAAATCTATTAGTTATCGAAACGAAGTACTACATTCATGCTCCTAGGGGGATACATTTGTAGGAAAAGACCATCGCTCGTCCCCGACCGCCACTCATAAGCAAGACAACCAATAAACAAATCATGCTCTGACTTCATCACATAATGGTTCACCATACGTGCATGCTACGGGAATCACAAACTTTAACACAAGTATCTCTCAAATTCACAACTACTCAACTAGCATGACTCTAATATCACCATCTTCATATCGCAAAACAATCATAAAGAATCAAAACTCTCATAGTATTCAATGCACTTTATATGAATTTTTTTATTATATCCCTCTTGGATGCCCAACATATTAGGACTAAATTCATAACCAAAGCAAATTACCATGCTGTTCTAAAGACTCTCAAAATAATATAAGTGAATCATGAGAGTTCATATATTTCTTCAAAATAAATCCACCGCCGTGCTCTAAAAGATATAAGTGAAGCACTAGAGCAAACAACAACTACTCCGAAAGATATAAGTGAAGATCAATGAGTAGTCGAATAATTATGCAACTATGTGAAGACTCTCTAACATTTAAGAATTTAAGATCTTGGTATTTTATTTAAACAGCAAACAAAACCAAAGAAAATGGAATGACGCTCCAAGCAAAACACATATCATGTGGTGAATAAAAATATAGCTCCAAGTAAAGTTACCGATGAACGAAGACGAAAGAGGGGATGCCTTCCGGGGCATCCCCAAGCTTAGGCTCTTGGTTGTCCTTGAATATTACCTTGGGGTGCCTTGGGCATCCCCAAGCTTAGGATCTTGCCACTCCTTATTTCATAGTCCATCGAATCTTTACCCAAAACTTGAAAACTTCACAACACAAAACTCAACAGAAAAACTCGTAAGCTCCGTTAGTATAAGAAAATAAAACTACCACTTAGGTACTGTTGTGAACTCATTATAAATTCATATTGGTGTAATATCTACTGTATTACAACTTCTCTATTGTTCATACCCTCCGATACTACTTATATATTCATCAAAATAAGCAAACGACACATACAAAACAGAATCTGTCAAAAACAGAACAGTCTGTAGTAATCTGTATCGAACGTATACTTCTGTAACTCAGAAAAATCTGCCAAAATAGGAAGACCTATATAATTTTATTATTGATCTACTTCAATTGGAATCAGTATTTTACCACTTTCTGGTGATTTTTAACAATTTTTTTCGTGAGAAGAAAGTTTCTGTCTTTTTCAGCAAGATCAAATAATTATCATCCAAGAAGATCCTATAGGTCTTACTTGGCACAAACACTAATTAAAACATAAAACCACATCTAACTATAGGCTAGATGATTTATTTATTAATAAAAAGGAACAAAAATCAAGGAAAAAAACAAAATTGGGTTGCCTCCCAACAAGCGCTAACGTTTAACGCCCCTAGCTAGGCATGATGATTTCAATGATGCCCACATAAAAGATAAGAATTGAAACATAGAGAGAGCATCATGAAGAATATGACTAGCACATTTAAGTCTAACCCACTTCCTATGCATAGGGATTTTGTGAGCAAACAACTTATGGGAACAATAATTAACTAGCATAGGAAGGCAAAACAAGCATAACTTTAAAACTTTAAGCACATAGAGAGGAAACTTGATATTATTGCAATTCCTACAAGCATATATTCCTCCCTCATAATAATTTTCAGTAGCATCATGAATGAATTCAGCAATATAACCATCACATAAAGCATTATTTTCATGATCTACAAGCATAGAATTTTTATTACTCTCCACATAAGCAATTTTCTTCTCATTCGGAATAGTGAGAGTATCATAAGAAACTCGAATGCTATAATTGTCTCCACGTTAAAAGAGTAATGTTCAGAAAAAGGGTAATCATAATCATGACAAGTTTTATAAATATAATCGTCACTACTTTTTATAGCATAAGTGTCATAACAATAATGATCGTAGGTAGCAACTTTGTTCTCATCATAATCAATTGAAACCTCTTCCGAAATAGTGGATTCATCACTAAATAAAGTGATGACGTCTCCAAATCCACTCTTATAATTATCACAATAAGATTCAACACCCTCCAAAATAGTGGGATCATTACTTCCTAAAGTTGACACTCTTCCAAACCCACTTTCATCAATATAATCATCATAAGTAGGAGGCATGCTATCATCATTATAAATTTGCATATCAAAACTTGGGAGACTAAAAATATCATCTTCATTAAACATAGCATGCCCAAGATTGGGACAAACATTAATTGCAGCAAATATATTCTCTAACATGTCATTCTCATCAAACATAGCATCCCCAAGCTGGGGCCTTTTCATATCATAAGCATAATCACTCTCATCATTAATAGTATGGATAGCACCAATAGTATAGCAATTATCATCATCACAATGAGTAATAGGAGCAACATAATTTGGGAGAGATACCTTTCTACCTTTGCTTCTCCGTGTTTTCTTTTTCTTCTTCACATCATGTGTGGGTTCAATCCTCTTTTGGAGCTCCTTATTAATGAGATTGGTTGAATAGAAGGCTCCTCCTTGTTACCTGATTCATCATAAGAAATAATAGGAGAATATTGGGAAGTCTCTTCCCTTTCGTTAGTATTCTCTTCATCTTCTATTTGTTTTCTTTTCTTTATGTAATATAAGGATTTTCAATGCAATTCACCGCACAATACATATAAATTTCTTCTAGATCAATATCGAGGAATTTCTCAAGGTTATATTCTGGAATATGCTTAGTTGTTCGTTTCATTTCTTCATAACCCAAAAGCAAACTAAATTCATTATGATGTTCAAGGGAAATCAAATCATCACAATTTTTGGACACGATACTATCATGAAACAATTTGCATTTGATATTCAAATGACCATGTTCATTGCAAAGTTCACAACTATGGTGAAGAAATTTTAAATTTTCAGCACAAACATCTAGCCTTTCTTGCAACCATTTAGTTTCCAAATACTTATGCCTCTTGCAAAATCTATATTCCCTAACTGGTGTGTATTTGCAAGCTCAACGCACTCCACAAAAATTGACATGCTTATAGGAGACATTCTCATCATGACTAGTGCAATCATCATTAGTACTATGGATATTCAAAGAGTTCATACTAACAACATTGCAATCATGCTCATCATTCAAAGATTTAGTGCCAAACATTTTATAGACTTCTTCTTCCAGCACTTGAGCACAATTTTCCTTTCAACATTCTCACGAAGATATAAAAAAGATGAAGCGTATGAGGCAAACTCAATTCCATTTTTTTGTAGTTTTCTTTTATAGACTAAACTAGTGATAAAACAAGAAACTAAAAGATTCGATTGCAAGATCTAAAGATATACCTTCAAGCACTCACCTCCCCGGCAACTGCGCCAGAAATGAGCTTGATCTCTACTACACAACCTTCTTGTAGACGTTGTTGGGCCTCCAAGTGCAGAGGTTTGTAGGAGAGTAGCAAATTTCCCTCAAGTGGATGACCTAAGGTTTATCAATCCGTGGGAGGCGTAGGATGAAGATGGTCTCTCTCAAGCAACCCTGCAACCAAATAACAAAGAGTCTCTTGTGTCCCCAACACACCCAATACAATGGTAAATTGTATAGGTGCACTAGTTCGGCGAAGAGATGGTGATACAAGTGCAATATGGATGGTAGATATAGGTTTTTGTAATCTGAAAATATAAAAACAGCAAGGTAACGAATGATAATAGTGAGCACAAATGGTATTGCAATGCTAGGAAACAAGGCCTAGGGTTCATACTTTCACTAGTGCAAGTTCTCTCAACAATAATAACATAACTGGATCATATAACTATCCTCAACATGCAACAAAGAGTCACTCCAAAGTCACTAATATCGGAGAACAAAAGAAGAGATTATGGTAGGGTACGAAACCACCTCAAAGTTATCCTTTCTGGTCGGTCTATTCAATAGTCCGTAGTAAAATAACATGAAGCTATTCTTTCCGTTCAATCTATCCTAGAGTTCGTACTAGAATAACACCTTAAGACACAAATCAAGCAAAACCCTAATGTCACCTAGATACACCAATGTCACCTCAAGTATCCGTGGGTATGATTATACGATATGCATCACACAATCTTAGATTCATCCATTCAAACCAACACAAAGAACTTCAAAGAGTGCCCCAAAGTTTCTACCGGAGAGTCAAGATGAAAACGTGTGCCAACCCCTATGCATAAGTTCACGAAGTCACAGAACCCGCAAGTTGATCACCAAAACATACACCAAGTAGATCACGTGATATCCCATTGTCACCACAGATGCAAGACATACATAAAGTGTTTTCTAATCCTTAAAGACTCAATCCGATAAGATAACTTCAAAGGGAAAACTCAATCCATCACAAGAGAGTAGAGGGGGAGAAACATCATAAGATCCAACTATAATAGCAAAGCTCGTGATACATCAAGATCGTACCACCTCAAGAACACGAGAGAAAGAGAACAAACACATAGCTACTGGTACATACCCTCAGCCCCGAGGGTGAACTACTCCCTTCTCATCATGGAGAGCGCCGGGATGGTGAAGGTGGCCACCGGTGAGGAATCCCGCCATCGGCAGGTTGCCGGAACGGGGTTTCGATTTGGTTTTGGTTGCTACAGAGGCTTGCGGCGGCGGAACTCCCGATCTATTCTGTTCCCCGATGTTTTTAGGGTATATGGACATATATAGGCGAAAGAAGTCAGTCAGGGGAGCCACGAGGGGCCCAGGAGGGTGGGGGTGCGCCCAGGGGGCAGGCGTGCCTCCCTGCCTCGTGGCCACCTCGAAGCTTCCCTGGCGTGTACTCCAAGTCTCCTGGATTGCTTCTGGTCCAGAAATAACTCTCCCAAAGGTTTCATTCCGTTTGGACTCCGTTTGATATTTCTTTTCTTCGTAACACTGAAATAGGCAAGAAAACAACAATTTGGGATGGGCCTCCGGTTAATAGGTTAGTCCCAAAAATAATATAGAAGTGTATAATAAAGCCCATAAAACATCCTAGACGGATAATATTATAGCATGGAGCAATCAAAAATTATAGATACGTTGGAGACGTATCAGCGCACTTCGCCCGTTGCACCAGCATTTCCTCGTCCCTGAAAGGCAATTAGAAATCAGAACAGAATAACAGTCAAGCAAGCCAAAGCTTGGTTGGAAGAAAACAAAGAGTTACTCACTCATCATCGTCAGATTCGATGAGGACACTCATTTTGTATTCAAGAGTTGGGGGAGTCTCCTGATACGTCCATTTTGCATCATGTTTTCCTACTGTTATTTATAAAGTTTTTTTGCATAATAATGCTTTATGGAGTAATTTTGATGCCTTTTCTCTCATAATACGCGAGGTTTACACAAAGAGGGAGAATGCCAGTAGCTGGAATTCTGGACCTGAAAAAGCTACATCAGAGCTACCTATTCTGCACAACTCCAAATGAGCTCTAAATTTACGGAGAAATTATTTGGGAATACATAAAAAAATACAAGAGCAAATAACTACAGGCGGGGGGCCACATGGTGACCACAAGACACCAGGGCGCGCCCTGGTGGGTTGTGGTCAGCCCAGTCCACCTCAGGTGTCCATCTTCTTGTATATAAGTCATTTTTACCTAGAAAAAAAATAAAGTGAGGACTTTCGGGACGGAGCGCCGCCGTCTCGAGGCGGAACTTGGGCAGGAGCACTTTTGCCCTCCGGCGGAGCGATTCCGCCAGGGGAACTTCCCTCCCAGAGGGGAAAATTGAAGCCATCGTCATCACCAACAACCCTCTCATCTTTGGGAGGCAAATTTCCATCAACATATTCAACAACAACATCTCCTCTCAAACCCTAGTTCATCTCTTGTGTTCAATCTTTGTACCGGAACCTCAGATTGGTGCCTGTGGGTGACTAGTAGTGTTGAGTATTACATCTTGTAGTTGATTACTATATGGTTTATTTGGTGGAAATTTATATTTTCGTATCCATTATGCTATTTAAAACCCCTCTGATCTTGAGCATGAATATCATTTCTGAATAGTTACTTTTGTTCTTGAGGTCACGGGAGAAGTCCTGTTGCAAGTAATCATGTGAACTTGATATGTGTTTGATATTTTGCTGATAAGTATGTTGTGATTCCCTTAGTGGTATCATGTGAAAGTTGACTACATGGCACTTCACCATCTTTGGGACTAAGGGAATGCATTGTGGAGTAGTTATTAGATGATGGGTTGCTAGAGTGACAGAATCTTAAATCCTAGTTTATGCGCTACTTCGTAAGGGATGATTTGGATCCAAATGTTTAATGCTATGGTTAGATTTTATCTTAATACTTTTCTCATAGTTGCGGATGCCTGCGAGGGGGTTAATCATAAGGTGGGGGTTTGTTCAAGTAATAATAGCACCCAAGCACTGGTCCACCCACATATCAAATTATCAAAGTAGCGAATGCAAATCAAACCAACATGATGAAAGTGACTAGATGAAATTCCCGTGTGCCCTCAAGAACACTTTGCTTATTATAAGAGACTGTTTTGGCCTATCCTTTGACACAAAATGATTGGGCTAACTTGCTGCACTTTATTTACCTTTACTATTGCTTGTACATTACAAATTATCTTGCTATCAAACTACCTGTTACCGACTATTTCAGTGCTTGCCAAAAAATACCTTGCTGAAAACCACTTGTCATTTTGTTCTGCTCCTCGCTGGCTTCGACACTCTTATTGAAAGGACTACAATTGATCACCTATACTTGTGGGTCATCAATACTCTTTTCTGGCTCCGTTGCCGGGAGTGAAGCGCTCTTGGTAAGTGGAAATTGGTGAGAAAAAATTATTACTACTTGCTGAAATTTATTGTCACTTTCCACTATGGAAAACCATCCTTTGAGGGGTTTGTTTGGGGTATCTTCACCTTGACCGGAAACACAAAGAGTTGCCCCTCAACCTACTGCACCTACTGAAAATATTGGTTATGAAATTCCTTCGGGTATGATAGAACAGCTACTAGCTAATCCTTATGCAGGAGATGGAACAAAACATCCTGATATGCACTTGATCCATGTTGATGAAATTTGTGGATTATTTAAGCTTGCAGGTTTACCCAGAGATAGCTAAGAATAAGGTTTTCCCATTGTATTTGAAGGGAAAATCATTGACATGGTATTGGCTATGCGATGATATTGGATCTTGGAACTGGAATCGATTGAAATTGGAATTTCACCAAAAAAATTATCCTATGCATCTAGTTCATCGTGATCGGAATTATATATATAAGTTTTGGCCTCGTGAAGGAGAAAGTGTTGCTATATCTTGGGGTAGGCTTAAGCCAATGTTATATTCATGCCCCAATCATGAGCTCTCGAGAGAAATTATCATTCATAATTTTTATGCTCGGCTTTCTCGTGATGATCAATCTATGCTCGATACTTCTTGTACTGGTTATTTTATGAAGAAGACTATTTAACTCAAGTGGGATCTTTTAGAAAGAATTAAATGCAAATCTGAAGATTGGGAACTCGGAGAAGGTAAAGAGTCAGGTATTAAGCTTGAGTTTGATTGTCTTAAATCTTTTATGAATACCGATGCTTTTCACAAGTTTAGCACTAAATATGGACTTGACTCTAAGATAGTAGCCGCTTTTTGTGAATAATTGATATGTCTCCAACGTATCTATAATTTTTTATTGTTCCATGCTATTATATTATCTATTTTGGATGTTTAATGGGCTTTATTATACACTTTTATATTACTAGTACAAATGCCCGTGCGTTGCAACGGGTGATTAATTTAGTAGAGGTCGGTCCTTGTGTCATTTGCAACATTGATCATATTCAATTTTGACGAACCTCGGTAAACAGGTATTCTTGAGTATCACTTTTCAGAAAAACCCTAATTCTTTTGTAATTTTATGACTAACAATTTCATTTGTAACTTTTTGTAATTCAGAGTTTTGTCGCTGTTTTATTTGAATTAGGAAAAATATGCATTTTCCAAAATTTCATTTTAGGCCCAAATAAATGTTCACCTTGTCCGGCCTATTTTTAGAGGACGGGGAAAATTTATTTCGGGATTTTTGGAGTCCTTTAGTATTTCTTTTCTTTCTTTTTTCTCGCACGCCGAATTATTTTAAAAAGTTAATCGACTTGGCCGTGCCGCCATGACTCTTCGGGCCGGCTCCTTTATAAGCCGCACCCCCGCAGCCCACCAGCCCTGCCACCCAAACCCTAACCCTAAGTCACAACCGCTGGCCAACACAAGACGCCACCGCTCAAGGCCGCCTGTCATGGCCGAACACCGCCACGGAGTTCGAGGTAGTCATTGCTTTTTTTTAAAAAAGATAGGTTTTATTTCGTAAACCCTAGTTTTCATTTTTATTTAGATCGGTTCTGTTTATTTTATCAGTTTAGTTATTTAGGGTGGAGGAGGTTGAAGCCCAGCCAGATGCAGCAATAGGTAAGTTTTTGGTTAAGTCATTTACTGCAGTCGTACTTTTTGATACTTGTGCATCGCATTCATACATATCAAGGGGATTCGTGGATAAGTATAAGTTGCCCACTAGAGTTCTTAAGACACCCATGCTAGTAACCTCACCCGGAGCAGAGCATATGGCAATCCATGGATGTTTTCAGATGCCATTGAGCATAGATAGGCATGTTTTTCCCTCAGATCTGATAATATTGGAGTCGCATGGTTTGGATTTGATACTGGGTATGGATTGGCTATCGATGTATGGAGGGAACATTGATTGCGCCAGTAAGACGATTTTGCTTACCACCTCAGAAGGAAGAAGGATCAAGTATGTATCTCGGCATGTGCCGAATAGGACTCAAGTAAATTCCTTATCAGGAGTTGTACAGGAGGAAGTACTAGTGGTGAAGGATTTTTCGGATGTATTTCCAGAAGAGTTGCTAGGCATGCCACCGGATAGAGACATTGAGTTTTTGATTGAGCTCTTGCCAGACACAGGGCCAATATCTAAGAGACCGTATAGAATGCCCGCAAAGGATTTGGAGGAAATTAAGAAGCAAATTAAGGAGTTACTGGATAAAGGTTATATACGCCCAAGTTCGTCACCTTGGGGATCACCAGTACTTCTAGTGGAGAAAAAGGATGGATTGTTAAGGATGGTTGTTGATTATCGAGGACTGAATGAAGTGACGATCAAGAACAAGTACCCACTGCCGATGATCAATGATTTGTTTGACTAGCTGGAAGGAGCTAAGGTGTTTTCCAAGATCGATTTGCGATCAGGGTATCACCAGCTGAAGATTCGAGAGCAGGACATACCTAAGACAGCTTTTACAACGAGGTACGGGCTGTATGAGTATACTGTTATGTCATTTGGTCTGACTAACGCACCTGCCTATTTTATGAACATGATGAACAAGGTGTTTATGGAGTTTTTGGATAAATTTGTCATGGTGTTCATTGATGATATTATGGTCTACTCGAAGAATGAAGAAGAACATAAAGAGCATTTGCGTTTGGTACTTGGTAAGCTCAGGGAACATCAGCTATACGCCAAGTTCAGCAAGTGTGAGTTTTGGCTGAAGGAAGTGTGATTCCTTGGACATGTTATATCCGGAGAAGGAATAGCAGTAGACCCCACCAAGGTTGTCACTGTGACAAACTGGGAATCACCCATGATAGTCGGAGAGATCCGGAGTTTTCTTGGACTCGCATCATACTACCGGAGGTTCATTGAGAATTTCTCAAAGATTCCAAAGCCTATGACGGAGCTTTTGAAGAAAGACACCAAATTCAATTGGACTGAGGAATGTGAGGCCAGTTTTCAGGAGCTGAAGAGACGCTTGGTTACATCACCGGTGTTGATTCTGCGAGATCAACGCAAAGATTATGAAGTGTATTGCGACGCTTCACGTCGAGGACTTGGAGCCGTACTTATGCAGGAGGGAAGAGTTGTTTCATATGCCTCACGACAGCTTAAACCCCATGAGTTAAATTATGCTACTCATGATTTGGAGTTAGCAGCCGTAGTGCATGCGTTGAAAACATGGAGACATTTTCTCATCGGAAACCATTGTGAGGTATACACGGATCACAAGAGTTTGAAGTATATCTTCACGCAGAAGGAGCCGAATCTCAGACAGAGGAGATGGTTAGAGCTCATTAAGGATTATGATATGAGATTGCATTATCATCCAGTAAAGGCTAACGTAGTAGCTGATGCGTTGAGCCGCAAGAGTCATGTAAATACCCTCATGACCGAAGAGTTACCCAAGGAGTTAGCAGAAGACCTTCACGAGCTATGTTTGGAGATAGTTCCAAGAGGTTATGTAGCAGCCTTGGAAATTCAGTCTACCTTGATGGATAAGATCAGAGAAGCTCAGAAGACGGACAAGGAGATTGCCGAGATAAAGGAAAGGATGAGTAAAGGAAAGGCTAAAGGATTCCGTGAGGATGAGCACGATACCTTATGGTTTGAGGACCGCGTATATGTGCCCAATGATCAGGAGATCAGGAAGTTGATTTTGCAAGAGGCCCATGATTCCCCATATTCGATTCACCCAGGAAATACCAAGATGTATCTGGATTTGAAGGATAGTTTCTGGTGGACCGGAATGAAGAAGGATATTGCGGAGTATGTAGTAGTCTGTGATGTATGTCAGAGAGTGAAGGCAGAACATCAGAAGCCAGCAGGATTGCTACAGCCATTGCCTATACCCGAATGGAAGTGGGATAAACTAGGCATGGATTTTATCATGGGATTACCCAGGACTCGTTCAGGCTATGACTCGATATGGGTTGTAGTCGATCGTTTGACGAAAGTAGCTCATTTCATCCTAGTGAAGACCACATACACCAGTGCTAAGTTGGCAAAGATATAAATGATCAGGATCATATGTCTGCATGGAGTTCCGTGGACCATTGTATCAGATAGAGGAACCCAGTTTACTTCAAAGTTTTGGAATCAGTTGCATGAAACTTTGGGAACCAGACTAGAGTTCAGTACAACTTTTCACCCGCAAACAGATGGACAGACTGAAAGAGTAAATCAGATTATGGAGGACATGTTGAGAGCTTGTGCGCTAGATTATGGATCTAGTTGGGACGATAATTTGCCTTATGCAGAGTTCTCTTATAACAACAGTTATCAAGCCAGTTTGAAGATGGCCCCTTTTGAAGCAATCAGACGGAAGGAGGTGCAGAACACCGTTGTTGTGGGACGAAGTTGGACACCGACAGTTGTTTGGACCAGATTTGATTAAAGATTCTGAAGAGAAGGTTAAGCTGATTCGCGATAGACTCAAGGTAGCCCAATCTAGGCAGAAGAGTTATGCGGATTCGAAACGCCAGGAGACAGTCTACGAAGTCTGAGACAGAGTGTATCTTCGAGTATCACCACTTCAAGGATTAAAGCGCTTTGGAGTTAAGGGAAAGTTAGCACCACGATTTGTGGACCATACAGAGTTTTGGAACGCATGAGAGAAGTTGCTTACAAGTTGAAATTGCCCGAAGGATTGTCCGGAATTCACGATGTGTTCTATGTTTCTCAGTTGAAGAAGTGCCACGCGGAGATGGCTCATATTCCTCTAAGAGATACAGTGCCGCTAGAAGCGATACCGTTGGATAGTGATTTGACATATGAGGAGAAACCAGTCAAGATACTCGAGTTTGCCAGCCGAGTTACACGCAACAAATTAATCAAGTTCTCCAAAGTTCAGTGGAGTCACCATACCGAGGATGAAGCCACTTGGGAACGAGAGGAAGACCTACGGAAGGATCACTCTCACCTATTTTCTAGCCAACCCGGATCTCGAGGGCGAAATTCATCTTAAGGGGGGTAGGTTTGTAACTTCCCAAATTTTCAATTTGGAATGTTATGCATTAGATCATCATCGCATATCATATTTTTAATTGCATTTTGGTTGATCCTGGAAATTCTACGCAACTCAAGAACCCACAGAGAGAGTTGGGGATTTCGTTATTTTCATATTCAAGTTTTTCTCGAATTTTGAAAAGAGGATCGTTTCATTTTAATTATTTTTCTCTGAAATATTTATTTTATTAAAATAAAATAGAGAGGATAAAATGACTTCCTCAAAATAAAGAAATATCATATATATAATATTAAAATCAAATAATATTTTTATTCGGAGTTTTGTCGCTATTTTATTTGAATTAGGAAAAATATGCGTTTTCCAAAATTGCATTTTAGGCCCAAATAAATGTTCACCTTGTCCGGCCTATTTTTAGAGGATGGGGAAAATTTATTTCGGGATTTTTGGAGTCCATTTAGTATTTCTTTTCTTTCTTTTTTTGCACGTAGGAATTATTTTTAAAAAAAAGTTAACCGAGTTCGGGCCGTACCCGGCCAGGACTCTTAGGGCAGGCCCCTTTATAAGCCGCACCCCCGCAGCCCACCATCCTCGCCACCGAAACCCTAACACTAAGCCGCCACCGCCGCCCGTCACGCCGCCTGTCGCCGCCGACCACCGCCACGAGTCAGCTGCCGCCGCCGAGTTCGAGGTAGCCGCCGGTTTTAAAAAAACTATCAGTTTTATTTCGTAAACCCTAGTTTTCGTTTTTATTTAAATCGGTTCGGTTTATTTTATGGGTTTAGTTATTTAGCGGACGTTCGTCCGTACGTTCGTTTTAACGAACGGTTTTCACCATTTAGTCAGCAGACATGACGTTCGTTCATTAGCCTGTTCGTCAGTTTTTCTTTTTCTCGGATTTTCCGCGATTATTTTCGATCGCGATTTCTGATCTGATTTCATTCTAGTATAACTTTTCGCTCGTTTATCGGAATCAGGCGATTCAAGCGCTTAGAGTTTCTCCTCGAAACCCTCTTTCTGTTTAACCAACTTAAACAAGTTTTTGCTACTGTAAAATTTGACTTAAGTCCAGATTATTAAAGGAAGCTTGTTTCCTTCGCCGTTTGAGTTTTGTTGCTTCGTTTGATTTGATTCTTTTTGTGAACCGGAGTTCTTAAGTTGAACTTTCTGGTTAGATCTCTTATTTGAGTTTTACTCGTGCCCTTGCTTGATTGCTTATTGTATGCTTGTTTGTTTGCAATAGAGTACCCGGAGTGTGAAGCGTGCTACTACGAGTCTCTAGGTTTCGCGGATCATCAGCAAAGCAAGTAACACATTGATCTTACCTCTTTACTACCCAGTTTTATTGCATTAGATCAATCCTCAAACAATTGCATGGTTAGGATCTGATTAAATTGTGGGTTTGGGAAGTAGATGAGGTAGTACCTATTCACCTGTTTTTTATCAAACCTTTGGGAGTTACTTCTACGTTGCTTATATTGCCATGCTATGCTCGTAGACGTGGATTGGGTTTGAGTGAAGCCATGACAGATGTGAGATTGTTAATTAATGGTTCAACTTAAGGTGGCAACTTAAATACACATCTGGGTGGATTGAGGCACCTGGGGAATTCTAGTGATTGCCTGTATTTTTGGAAATCCCGGGGCACCGTGTGATTCTCCTATGGACCGCCACCAAGGCTCAAAGGGATCTTGACATTATTCATACTAGAAACTTCCGTGTGCAGCCACAAGCTATTACGGGCTCTAGCATAGTTGAATAAGTTGTCATAGTTGAATAAGTTGTGTGAACTCTTACAGTGGTAGACTAGCAAATGCAGGGGATGTAGGTGTACCGGTCTACCCATCGTAAGGTGCTAATGCTTCTGAAAGACAGTGTCTCGGTCATCCGTTTCTCAAACACCATGCAGTGCGAGAATTCTAACGGAGGAGATCGAGACTTGTGGGGAAAAGTGCACAAACCTCTGCAGAGTGTACAAACTAATCATGGTTAGCCGTGTCCCCGGTTATGGACATCTTGAGTATCTAGTTCCTGGATTATCATGTTGATCTCATCACTCTTAATATTAATTTGTTGGGTTGATAATGATTACTTTTAATTGGGATTGAGAGGGGATTTACATTCTCAATATTTTTTCAACTAACTTTGTAGTTAAATAAAACTTATTCCTTTGCAGTAGGGAAAAATTGGCTTTTCGTAAAACATATAACCATACAGCCTCCACCAGCCATATATGCATGTAGTGATAGCATTATTCTGTTCATTACTCTTTGTAGTGATAGCATATTCCATGTGCTGACCCGTTTTCGGGCTGCAACGTATCATGTTGCAAACTTTTCAGACGACGAGTAAGGAGCCTTAGGTCATGGTCTTTCACTCAGTGATGCCGTTGGAGTTGATGGACTCACTTTATCTTCCAAGGCTTCCGTTGTTATCGTATTAGATGGCCTTAAGCCATATTTATTGTAATAAGTTCTCTTTTGAGACATTCGATGTAATAAGTGTGTGATTGCTACTCTATTATAAATCCTTCAACTACTGTGTGTGTCAGCATTACCTATCCAGGGATGACACTTATGCACAGAGATCGGACTGTTTGAGGTCTGGTCGCTACATGGAGAGCCTCCCGACAGCCGCCGCTGGCCTCTCCATTCTCCCACGCGCCTGGCTGGCCTCCGCCTCACCCTGCTTCTGTCACACCGCCTCCACGCCAGTCCCGACACCGGCGAGCCACTGCCCTTTGGGTGATGCGGTTCTCCCTCGTCTGCGTCTGTCGCAGGCCGGCTGGTGCTGGGATTAGGCGCGCACTACAGCCTCGGCTACAACTTTTGACTGGTTAGTCTTGTTTCCGCTCAAGTCTCTTGCGGCATGTGAGTAGAATTCACTTCGGAGCAGTTAATCTTACTCAGAAACATATACACTTCATTTAGATCCAGATCCATTTAGATAGCTCCTAATCTTCATTGTGTTATGTGACATTTTTTTACTTGTACCTGATACTAATAATATACTAATAATATTGGGTTGGCAAGGTAGTATCGTTAGGATTTTTTGCCTGAATGTGTTAGTGAGCACTTATTCCACACAGTTTTTTATCTATGATGGACTCAAAACTAAAGCTGAAATATTTAGGCAGGTAGTTAATTGTAAGGGCGATCTTGCACAGTTCTACCTGATGTACTGCATAGTCCAAGTCTTTCCGCATTTAATACCATTTACAGACATTGGAAACATTGTTGAACGCCTTTCCCCAGCTACATGTTTGCAAATTCACCTTTTCTAGCTTGCTTCACTGCTGTAATTTCCGAGTTTATGATGTTCCATGCAGATAATTGCATAACTGAGGTTAATTCTGTCAATCAGAGACTCAACTTGCAAGTGATCCTCATGCCTTTGATCGATTTGGTTGGTTTGCCTGATGTTTATTATCTAGAAAACTAAAGTGTTATTTCCTCCTGTGCTTCACCACTTAAAGAAAGCTTTAACATATAGGTTCAGGTGCACTTTTTTGTCTTCACCTGATTGAAAATTATCATGTTAGCAAAGGGACTTTTGCGGGCAAAGCACACTATTATATAGCTTTGGTGTATTATTTTATTCTGGTGCAATAATTTGATGATGAACCTATACTTTTGTAAATTCAGGGTATAACATGGTAAATTATCATGTTTTCTTTTTCTGAAGGGCGGTTATCAAAGTTATCAAAATCGTCTACAATGGTCAATTTAGTGATGCCATCAATTTTTTCTGCAATAACAACAAAATTTAAGTTAAACCTCCAATTTTGAAATCATCTAAATATATTGAAAAGCTAATTACAGTCTGCATAAGCGACTGGATATTTGGATTTCCAAAACGATACAGGCATAGAACTATGTATATAAGTAACCAGCAAGCTGAGTCTGATCAAACTATCCACATCACCGTCAGGTATTGCATATTCTGCCTACCAATGTACAGTATGCATGCATGTATCTCTAACGCATAGCACTATAATTCAGGACCTTTAATCTTTGTCCTGGAAGATAGGTTGCTTGGCATGGGCTGCAATTATAATAATAACAAAAATCATATGCATGCATGAATCTCTAATTGGTAGGCCCTCGTATCCGTGATGCAGACGGGCACGGTCTGCTGCCGGACGCCGTGAACAGGAAACTGGGCTTGCGGCGGATGCCAAGACGAGCCATAGAGGTGCAGGAGCGAGTAGCAGGGCGAAGGAAGGTGCAGAAGAGCAGCTCTAGGAGGCGTCATGGTGGAGCGGTGACGGCTACGCATGTCGGTGGTGGTGGTGGTGCTGGGACGAGGCAGGGCGGCAAGAAAAACACCCAGCGGCCAAGCGGGCAGGCACGGGGGGATGACATATTTGAAGCAATCAAGTGCAGGTCGACAGAGATCCAAAAACCCTGATTTCAACCCTTTGTGCATATACCTCAAGCGTAGAATCGGCCGACGAATTTACGGTGAACTGTGGAGCGCCGTCGGACACCAGCTTGTTTCTCGTCGAAGTCTGATGAGGCGACACTGGACAGTCTTCCGGCAAAGTAGGCAGAGCTGACATTGGACATATTTTGTCGGACGGTGTCTTGTTTTCCGGTGAAGTCGGCAGAGGCGACAGTGGACAGACTACCGACAAAGGTGGATAGATTTTGCCGGACGACGGCTTACTTTCCCGTGAAATCGGCGGAGGTGACTTGTGATTGTGATGCAATTTACGTGGATTGCCGATTGAGCCTTTAATATGTTATAGCAGTCAGTTTTGTGTGAAGTCCTGGTCGGGATACTCATGGCTCCGTATTGGAGTTGGACACCCGTGACTCCATATTGGAGTTGTTCTCGTACGCACACAAGTAAAGGAAAATAATATGGCAATTCTGTCGGATTTTGGGTTCCGACAGACCCTCTAGGTTCGAACACTGGGGTGCGCGCGGAGATTTCGCCCTCTACCTACCTGCACCTCGCCGCCTCGCTAGGATCTAAGCTATGAAAAGAACAACGCAAGAGACACAAGGTTTATACTAGTTCGGGCCACCATTGTGGTGTAATACCCTACTCTAGTTTGTGGTGTGGTGGATTGCCTCTTGGGCTGACGGTGATGAACAATACAAGGAAGAACAGCCTCGCGAGGGTCTGTTCTTGGCTGGTGCGATGATCTGCTAGGGGGGGTTCAGTCGCTCTCTCTCTCTCTGGGTGATGCTCCGGATCTTGATCCCTCTATCCGATCAGATCATCTCCTTGTCCCCTCTACTCTGTGGGTGGCTGGTCCTATTTATAGGCAAAGGCCCTAGGCCTCTCCCCAAATATTGAGCGGGAAGGGCGCCAACAATTGGCCATTTTGAAGGGGAACATCTGGTACACTTATCCTGACTAAAGTTGGTCCTCGCCTGTCAAAGGCTCTGGTGTGACGCCTGCTTGGGCTCCACAATGACTTCCTTCCTGCCGTTGCGACGGTCTTGGTCTTGTTGCACCGAAATGGATGCCTTTTCTTGATGCTCTCGCCTGCGCTTGCTCCACCAAAGAGGAAAGGATGACACTGCACGGGCTGGCGCCCGCCTGGCGCCCTTGGTCGTCATGGCTTGCGTCATGGGCACCTCGTGAGGTACCCCGCCTTGATCTCTCCGCCTCCTCGCGAGCCAGCCTAACGAGGCCGTGCCTGAGTAAGCTTCCTGTCGTCCGCCCGCGGGGCTTGGCCCGTCGCGAGGGTCTTGGGCTTGTGTTGATGAAGATGGGCCATGCTGGGCCTCCCCTTGAGCCACGCCGCAGGCCGCAGGCAGGCAAGTCTGGGGACCCCCATTCCCAGAACGCCGACAGTATCCCCCGGGCCCAAGGCGCGCTCGGACTTGGCTGAGAAGAGAAGCGAAGGGGTAAGTGCGAAGCGCCGCGGGCCCTAACAGCCTGCGGCCTTGGGCGCCGCGTGGTGGTTGATGGGATGTGGGCGGCACTGTTCCCCCACGCCTCCTTATTTTGCGCCCTACTAGGCGGACCCGTGGTTGCACACAGTCGTCCCCCTTTTCGCTGCTCGACCGTCCACTGCTCTTCCTCCTCTCGAGCTCTAGTTTCTGCTTCCAATCCAATCTCGAACCTTCCCCCACCCCATCGCCATGGCTCCGACGAAGAAGGGAAGAGGGAAGAAACCTGTGCCTCCGCCTCGCTCGCCGTCGTCGGCGACTCCTGCCGTCGATCGGTCGAACATACTCAATCGTGAAGGCTTGGGCAAGGTCAGCTCTGCTTTGGCCACCATCTTCAACGAGTGTGGGAGGACGACGGCCTGGCCCGCGTCTCAGTTCTCCATCCACAGGAGAATCGCCGAGGTCCGGCATTTTGCCGACGCCCTGTGGGCGGGACTGGTTCCCCCCTTTTCTGATTTCTTCAACGCTGGGCTCTCCCACTACCAGATCCATATGATGCATTTGGGTCCCGAATCCATCACTCTTCTTGCCATCTTCTCCTTTGTCTGTGAGGCAATGATGGGCATCCGTCCTTCAATTGCCTTGTTGCATCACTTCTTCTCTCTGCCCCTCGTTGACCCCTCCCAATGCTCGGGGTGCGTGAGCTTCATTGCTGCACCGGAGACAACAGCTTCAGGGATTGATTTCAGCCTTCCTCCGCCCGCGCCTGGGTTCCGCGAGCGATGGCTGTACATGGATGTTGGGGTGCCTAGCCCCCTGCTGTCGGAGCCATCGTCGCCCTCTGTTCCCAATTCAGGCTGGGGCCAGGAGACGCTCACGAGCCCCCGGCTCATTTTAAATCTGGGCGCCGCTTATGCGTTCTTGAGGGCGCCAGACGTGGCGCCCAAGGTGGTGAAGGAGTTCTTGCTATGCCGCATTGCCCCTCTCCAGCGTCACTCCCGCCGGATGTGGACCTTCAGCGGGCGTGAGGATCGTATGAGGCTCCAGGAAGAGGACCTGACGCCCGAAGCGCTGAGGAAGGTGCTCTTGGTCTTGACTGGGGACCCCACTCCTGGCAGCATCCGGCAAGGTGGGGCCTTGCTGTACCTCTGCTCGAATAGGGGCGACTTTGTGAATCAGATGCCCAGCTTCGACGAATGGGGGCTGCGCCCCGCTGGCCTCTGGGGGCCTCGCGAGAACCCAGTGGTGGTGGCTGCCCTTTCAGTCGGCCACGGCGGCCCTTCCTCGAGTGGAGGAGCAGGGAGGCACGAACCGTTGGAGGCTGAGGGGGTCCCCGCCGGGGTGACGGCGCCAGGCAGCACTCCTGAGGGGGCAGCTCCTCAGGCTCGTACTGCTGCGGCTGAAGGTGATGAGCCGCAGCCATGGCGCCAGTGGTTGAGGCCCCTGGGCCCTAGCTATCCTTCTTGGTGAGGCGATCGGCGAGCATCGTGTCGACGCCTGGCGTTGGTCACCTTGAAGCTTCTTCCTCGTCGCAGGCTGACCCCTGCGCTCAACTCTTGTGCCGCTTCCGCGTGGACTTCGAGGCTCTCCGGAAGAGAAGCGAGGCCTTCGGTGACGATTACCCTTGTCACCTGCTGAAGCGCATGAAGTATTTCGCCATTGATGGGTAAGTCTTCCCCTTCGCTAGCTCCTGATCCTTCTGTCGCTTTTACTGATCCTTGCTCTATAGGGCCCTTCCTGATGAGCTCACGGAGATGGCTGAGGAGCCATCCCCCTGGCTCCGCCCTCTCCACCGTCTTCGAGCTCTCCGAGCAGCAGAGCCCTTGCGGTGAGGACGGTTGGAGGGACGAGCCATCCTGAGGTGCACCGCGGCTCTGCGCTCCTCGCGACCCTTTTTCGCGAGCCTTCTCGTGGCATAGCCAGCCTGCCGTGGGCTTCTCGGCTGGTCGTGGATTGCGATTGGCTGAGGCCTTCCCTGCGCTCTTCATTTGGGGACGGGTTGGCTCCAGGCCGGGCCTCTGGTGAGGTCTGCCCGGCCATCGCGAGGGCGCCAGCCCCCAGCCCCCTGCCTAGAGGGGGAGTGCTGGTTCGTGGCCCTCCGCGCTTACGAGGGCGGACGATGGTGTAGAAGACGTGCTTGAGCGCGCCCGGGAGCATCGCACTCTTCGCCAAGGGTTTCTCCGGAGGGCGGCTGATGCGGTGAGCCTGCTTGGTGAAGAGCTCGCCGATGAAGACGCGCGCCTTGAGGCCGAGGGCCTGCGCCTGGCTGAAGAGAGGCGCGAGCTGAAGGCAGCTGTTGCCCTTGCGCGCCGCCAGCGTGACCTCGACAATGAGGAAGCCAAGGCATCGCTGGCGGCCTCTCGGGAGGTCCGTTCTCGGGTCATCTAGGAGGCCCGAGAGGCTGACCGGCGGCGAGAGGCGGCGGAGGAGCGGGCACGGGAACTCCAGGCCCGATGTCATTCACTGGAGCAGCAGGTGCAGCTGCGCGAGACGGCTCTTGCCTCGATGACAGTGGCTTCGGTCGACCAGGTAGAGCTCCAGAGGCGTGAGGAGGCGATGACGCTGGAAGCCGCCGAACGCGCACGCGATCATGAGCGTCTGGAGACAAGGGAGCGCTTGGTGACGCAGGCGGAGGATGATGTCGCTGCTGGAAGCCCGTGACCTGGAGGAGGTCGGACGTCGGGTGGCGACGGCGCGCTTGAACCTTGAGCGCGAGTTCGAGGAGAGGCTGGGGCTGATCCGGGCCGAGGCTGAAGGTAGGACCGCTGCCTTGAGGGCCAAGCTGGAGGAAGTGAAGCGGCGGGCCGATGCTTGCCGGGCCGCCCTTGAGGTGGCGCAGGAGGAGCTAACTACCTCCCGCGCTGAGGCGCTTCTTCTCCGCCAACAGGTGGACGAGGCTGAGGCCGTTGCGTGGCAGAACAAAGACGAGATACGCCAACGGCGGATCCTAGAGCATGAGCACGGCCCCATGCTCACCATGCTCAGGGAGAGAGCCAACACGGCCTTGGGTAACATCTGCGAGGCGGCCGTTGGCGAGCCCCACGCAGTCAACTACGCCGGCAACCATCAGTTCTTCACCGATGTGGTAACGCAGTTGGAGGTGCGGTCGGTCAGAGCCAACAGGCTGGTGGAGGAGAGGAGCCGCGCCCTGCTCGGGCGCGCCTTTTCTCGTGTCTACAACCATCTCCGAAACATGGACCCCAACTTCGACTTGGACGCCGCTTATCGCTTCGAGACTCGTGCCGTCTCGGGACGACCGGGCGACTGGTGGAAGACAACGTGGATGCTCTCGTCAGGGCCTTCGCTTCAGATAACGACGGCGTGATCGTGGCTGCTGATGAAGGCGGCGTGGTGAACGGCCCTGACGCCGCTGATGGCGACACGCGAAGGCGATGGCGAGGCCAGCGACGCCCGGCGACAATTCGGGAGGTGCCCCCGAGGATGCATTGGGGATTTATCCGATTGATCGCGTGTCATTCCTGCTTTCCTTACCTGCGCCAGAAGTAAAGTTCAGGCTTTACCCTGATGGTTGTAAGAGCATTTTGGGAGGGGGAGCCCCTCATGTAAAACTTGTGTTCAGCGTATTAGTAGATGTTATATCACCCGTACGCCTGCGCCAAGTGGCTGGCTTGGCGACGAGCTGGCTGGCTAGTTTACCTTCGACCCGCGTGGGCCCTGAGATAGCCTGCGGAGGGCTGTGGTGTCTCGAGTGTCTCCTGATCGGGCCCATAGGATCTGTAATAAAAACCTCCTGAGAGGGCGCGGCGACGACAGTCTGGGCTGCACGCAAGCTAGGCCTGACCCGGCTCGCGAGGGGCTCACGAGGGGAGGCAGCTGAGGCCAAGTGATAACCAGAACACGAGAGATTGCTCGAATGAGATTAAGCACCCCTTCCCCGGACACACGCAAATCTCAAGCTCAAATCCAACTTAAATCAAACTTTAGTCCAACGGGGGGAAAACGACAGCCAAAGGAAAAAAGCAATGAAAGTAGAAAAAGGCCGCGTCCGGCACCTAGTCCAGTCTTGGACGTCTTCTCACCAGCGCGGAGCTAAGTGCTGCCACTGGGCGTGGGAGGGAGCCCCAGGGCCTGAGGCCGGCACCCCTGAGACTCCGGGGCGTGTACAGCCCCACTCATTATAACGTGAGATCATTACGGGCGGCGAGCTTCACAGGCACTCGGACTTCTTCACAGGTACCGGCCTTGCTTCATATCGCCAGACGAGGGCCCCGCCTTGCGCCACACTCTAGTGCCATCTACGACGACCGGAAACTAGGACGCCGCCGATGGGGTAGAGCGATCGCCAGCAGTTCCCCCGACGACCACGAGTCCTCCGCCAGGGGCAGGCCCTGAGGCACCTCCCCAGCGGAGGGCCTACCTCCTGAGGACGCCTTGCTCCGAACGCCGCAGTGGTGATGCCGGATCTCGGCCCCTCTCCTTCAGCCCCCGGCGCCCTCCTCCTGAGGGGTAGGAAACTGCCGGAGCAGGGCAGCCGCTCGCTGTGGCGACCTGCACCTCCTGCGATCCATGGTTAGCGTATGCCTGATCCTGAGGAATTAGCGGTACCTGATAGTCGTCGCCTCCAGCGTGGTCGACGGGGCCTTCCTGGGGCTCCTGGAAGAGCTCAGCTTCTGGCGCCTCGCCCCCCCAGCTTGGGCCGAGGAGCGAGCCTTGTTCGCCCTCATGCGTGTGCCCTTGGTCCATCATGTGGGGTACGTACTCTTCTGGGGCCGTCATCCCGAAGGCTGCGCCATAGTGCTCCGCGTGCCATGCAGCTCTGCTTGACGCGCCCGCCTGGGGGTAGTAGCGCGGTGGCCCGCTGGGGCCGTGGGTCGCGGCGAGTCCTTCTTCGCTGGCCGGGGGCGGAGGCAGCGCCGCCGATGGCCCAGTGCTGACAGCCTGGCTGGCGTTGAGGTGGTTTTGGAGCCCGCTTGGAGCTGCGCGGGCGTGCGTGGAGCCTCCGCGCGGGCCGCCCTGGACCTGAGGTGGGAGTTGGGTGCAGAAGGGGTGAGCCCCCGAGGCGGCGAAGCCCAGGAGCTCTGCAACCCGCTCTAGCAGCACGTCGCGGCCGCCCTCCAGCAGCCTGCACTGCAGTAGTTCTCGGGCCACCGTGAGCGCGGCCCTTGAGTTCGCCTGCTCCCGGCGGGTGTACGGCGTCGTGGCCGCGGCGTGGTTGGAGGCCCTCGCCGCTGACCGCGCCTGCCGCGGCGTGAGAGCTGTCGTTGCCTGTCCGCGTCGCCCGCGGCCCGCAGCGCCCTGTGGACCGCGAGCTACCTGGGGCATGGGGTCGTCCAGGGCGAGCGGCTCTGCGCGGGCGAGCCAGGCCGCCCAGGGATTAGGGTTGCCCGCATGGTCGCCGGACATGATGATGACGATGCGACGGGATGCGAAGTGGCAGAAGGTGGATTCCGGCGCACCCCTACCTGGCGCGCCAAATGTCGGATTTCGGGTTCCGGCAGACCCTCTAGGTTCGAACAACTTGGAGCGCGCGCAGATTTCGCCTCTACCTGCACCTCGCCGCCTCGCTAGGATCTAAGCTATGAAAAGAACAACGCAAGAGACACAGGGTTTATACTAGTTCGGGCCACCATTATGGTGTAATACCCTACTCTAGTTTGTGGTGTGGTGGATTGCCTCTTGGGCTGATGGTGATGAACAATACAAGGAAGAACAGCCTCGCGAGGGTCTGTTCTTGGCTGGTGCGATGAACTGCTAGGGGGGGTTCAGTCGCTCTCTCTCTCTCTGGGTGATGCTCCGGATCTTGATCCCTCTATCCGATCAGATCATCTCCTTGTCCCCTCTACTCTGTGGGTGGCTGGTCCTATTTATAGGCAAAGGCCTTGGGCCTCTCCCCAAATATTGAGCGGGAAGGGCGCCAACAATTGGCCATTTTGAAGGGGAACATCTGGTACACTTATCCTGACTAAAGTTGGTCCTCACATCAAAGGCTCGTGGTGACGCCTGCTTGGGCTCCACAATGACTTCCTTCCTGCCATTGCGACGGTCTTGGTCTTGTTGCAATCAAAATGGATGCCTTTGCTTGATGCTCTACGCCGCGCTTGCTCCCTTTGCACCAAAGAGGAAAGGAGGACACTGTGCTGGCTGGCGCCCGCCTGGCGCCCTTGGTCGTCATGGCTTGCGTCATGGGCACCTCGTGAGGTACCCCGCCTTGATCTCTCCGCCTCCTCGCGAGCCAGCCTGACGAGGTCGTGCCTGAGGAAGCTTCCTGTCATCTGCCCCACGAGGCTTGGCCCCTCGCGAGGGTCTTGAGCTTGTGTTGATGAAGATGGGCCGTGCTGGGCCTCCCCTTGAGCCACGCCGCAGGCCGCAGGCAGGCAAGTCTGGGGACCCCCGTTCCCAGAACGTCGACAAATTCGTGTGCTGGTTGGCTGGAGATATATATGGGCTGATGTAACCAATATCAGCCCAATAGTCCAGATAAGGGTGAAAGGACAGGAGATCCAACCAAACGTGATCCTGCCGTACGTGAGCAAAATAGGATGGCTGGGCGCGGACCGTGGTACGTGATCAAAACTAACGGGAAAAAACATCTAATGCGGGACGAAACCAAGAATATCACCTCCTTTTAATACTAGGTATAGATTTTTGGGACTAACCTACTAACCGAAGGCCCAGTGCAAATTGCTGTTTTTTGCCTATTTCACTGTTTCACATAATAGGAATATCAAACGGAGTCCAAACGGAATGAAACCTTCGGGGGAGTTGTTTTTAGAACAAACGTAATCCAGGAGACTTGGAGTGGACGTCAAGAAAGGAACGAGGAGGCCACGAGGCAAGAGGGCGCGCCCCGCCCTCATGGGCCCCTCATGGCTCCCCTGACTGACTTCTTTCGCCTATATATACTCATATACCCCGAAAACATCCGAGAGCACCACGAAACCCTATTTCCACCGCCGCAAACTTCTGTACCCGTGAGATCCCATCTTGGGGCCTTTTCCAGCGCTCCGCCGGAGGGCGAATCGATCATGGAGGGCTTCTACATCAACACCATAGCCTCTCCGATGATGTGTTAGTAGTTCACCACAGATCTTTGGGTCCATAGTTATTAGCAAGATTGCTTCTTCTCTCTCTTTGGATCTCAATACAAAGTTCTCCTCGATCTTCTTGGAGATCTATTCGATGTAATTCTTTTTGCGGTGTTTTTGTCGAGATCCGATGAATTGTGGGTTTATGATCAAGATTATCTATGAACAATATTTGAATCTCCTCTGAATTATTTTATGTGTGATTTGTTATCTTTGCAAGTCTCTTTGAATTATCACTTGGTTTGGCCTACTAGATTGATCTTTCTTGCAATGGGAGAAGTGCTTAGCTTTGGGTTCAATCTTGCGGTGTCCTTTCCCAGTGACAGCTGGGGTAGCAAGGCACGCATTGTATTGTTGCCATCAAGGATAAAAAGATGTGGTTTATATCATATTGCTTGAGTTTATACCCCTACATCATGTCATCTTGCCTAATGCGTCACTCTGTTCTTATGAACTTAATACTCTAGATGCATGCTGGATAACAGTCGATATGTGGAGTAATAGTAGTAGATGCAGAATCGTTTCGGTCTACTTGTCACGGACGTAATGCCTATATACATGATCATGCCTAGATATTCTCATAATTATGCAATTTTCTATCAATTGCTCGACAGTAATTTGTTCACCCATCGTAATACTTATACTATCTTGAGAGAAGCCACTTGTGAAACCTATGGCCCCTGGGTCTATTTTCCATCATATAAGTTTCCAATCTATTATACTTTGCAATCTTTACTTTCAATCTGTATCATAAAAAATACCAAAAATATTTATCTTATTATATCTATCAGATCTCACTTTTGCAAGTGGCCGTGAAGGGATTGACAACCCCTTTATCGCGTTGGTTGCAAGGTCCTTATTTGTTTGTGTAGGTACGAGGCGACTTGCGTGTAGTCTCCTACTGGATTGATACCTTGGTTCTCTAAAACTGAGGGAAATACTTATGCTACTTTGCTGCATCACCCTTTCCTCTTCAAGGGAAAACTAATGCAGTGCTCAAGAGGTAGCAAGAAGTATTTCTGGCGCCGTTGCCGGGGAGATCTACGCCAAGTCAAGTCAAGTCAAGACATACCAAGTACCCATCACAAACTCTTATCCCTCGCATTACATTATTCGCAATTTGCCTCCCGTTTTCCTCTCCCCCACTTCACCCTTGCCGTTTTATTCGCCCTCTTTTATCGTTCGCCTCTTTTTCGCTTGCTTCTTGTGTGTTGGATTGTTTGTCCCGATGGCTCAAGATAATACTAAATTGTGTGATTTTTCCAATACCAACAACAATGATTTTCTTAGCACTCCGATTGCTCCTATACCGATGCTGAATCTTGTGAAATTAATGTTGCCTTGCTGAATCTTGTCATGAAAGATCAATTCTCTGGCCTTCCTAGTGAAGATGCCGCCACACATCTAAACAAATTTGTTGATTTGTGTGATATGCAAAAGAAGAAAGATGTGGATAATGATATTGTTAAATTGAAGTTATTTCCTTTTTTAAGCTTAGAGATCGAGCTAAAACTAGGTTTTCGTCTTTGCCAAAAAAAAGTATTGATTCTTGGAATAAGTGCAAAGATGCTTTTATCTCTAAGTATTTTCCTCCCGCTAAGAACATCTCTCTTAGAAACGATATTATGAATTTTAAGCAACTTGATCATGAATATTTTGCGCATGCTTGGGGGAGGATGAAATTAATGATACATAATTGCCCTACACATGGTTTGAATTTATGGATGATCATACAAATTTTTTATGCTGGATTGAATTTTGCTTCTAGAAATCCTTTAGATTCGGTCGCGGGAGGCACTTTTATGGAAATCACTTTAGGAGAAGCTACTAAACTCCTAGATAATATTATGGTTAATTATTCTCCATGGCACACCGAAAGATCTACCAGTAAAAAGGTTCACGCGATAGAAGAGATTAATGTTTTGAGTGGAAAGATGGATGAACTTATGAAGTTGTTTGCTAATAAGAGTGTTTCTTCTGATCCTAATGATATGCCTTTGTCCACTTTGATTGAGAATAATAGTGAATCTATGGATGTGAATTTTGTTGGTAGGAACAATTTTGGTAACAGCGCATATAGAGGAAACTTTAATCCTAGGTCATATCCTAGTAATTCCTCTAATATTATGGTAATTCCTACAACAAATCTTATGGAAATTTTAATAAGATGCCCTCTGATTTTGGGACTAGTGTTAAAGAATTTATGATTTCTCAAAAGAATTTTAATGCTTTGCTTGAAGAAAAATTGCCTAAGATTTATGAGTTGGCTAGGAACGTGGATAGAATTTCTCTTGATGTTGATTCTTTGAAACTTAGATCTATTCCACCCAAACATGATATCAATGATTCTCTCAAAGCTATGAGAATTTCCATTTACGAGTGCAAAGAAAGAACTGCTAGGATGCGTGCTACAAAAGATTGCTTTATGAAAGCGTGTTCTTCTAGTTTTCATGATAATAAGGATTAAGATCTAAATGTGATTGATGTGTCTCCTATTAAATCTTTGTTTTCCAATATGAATCTTGATAATGATGGGACTGGATATGAGTCAACTTTAGTTAAAAGGCGTCCCAATGATTCAGATTTTTTAGATCTAAATGCAAAAATTAGTAAAAGTGGGATTGAAGAGGTCAAAACTTTACATAGCAATGAACCCACTATTTTGGATTTCAAGGAATTTAATTATGATAATTGTTCTTTAATAGATAGTATTTCCTTGCTGCAATCTGTGTTAAATTCTCCTCATGCTTATAGTCAAAATAAAGCTTTTACCAAACATATCGTTGATGCTTTAATGCAATCTTATGAAGAAAAGCTTGAATTAGAAGTTTCTATCCCTAGAGAACTTTATGATGAGTGGGAACATACTATTGAAATTAACATTAAAGATCATGAATGCTATGCTTTATGTGATTTGGTGCTAGTGTTTCCACGATTCCAAAAACTTTGTGTGATGTGTTAGGTTTCCGTGAATTTGATGATTGTTCTTTAAATTTGCATCTTGCGGCTTCCACCATTAAGAAACCTATGGGAAGGATTAATGATGTTCTTATTGTTGCAAATAGGAATTATGTGCCTGTAGATTTCATTGTTCTTGACATAGATTGCATTCCTACAGGTCCTATTATTCTTGGTAGAACTTCCCTTAGAACGATTGGTGCAATTATTGATATGAAAGAACGAAATATTATATTCCAATTTCTGTTAAGGAAAGGCATGGAACACTTTCCTAGAAAGAAAATTAAATTACCTTATGAATCTATTATGAGAGCCACTTACGGATTGCATACCAAAGATGATAATACCTAGATCTATCCTTGCCTTTATGCCTAGCTAGGGGCGTTAAACGATAGCGCTTGTTGGGAGGCAACTGTGGGTGTCAAAACCGGCGGATCTCGGGTAGGGGGTCGCGAACTGTGCGTCTAAGGATGATGGTAACAGGAGACAGGGGACACGATGTTTACCCAGGTTCGGGCCCTCTCTATGGAGGTAATACCCTACTTCCTGCTTGATTGATCTTGATGATATGAATATTACAAGAGTTGATCTACCACGAGATCGTAGAGGCTAAACCCTAGAAGCTAGCCTATGGTATGATTGTTGTTGTGTCTATCGACTAGCTTGACCCTGGTTTATATAATGCACCAGAGGCCTAGGATAACAAGAGTCCTAGCCGAATACGCCGGTGGGGGAGGAGTCCTTGTCTTGATCGCCAAGTCTTGTGGAATCTTCCTTGTAGGCGACAGCTGTCCGGACTGGCCCATGAGTATACCGCCATGGGGGTCCTCGGCCCAATCCAACTGATCAGAAGACAACATGGTGAGTACTCCCTGAGGGAGTCCTGGATTAGGGGGTATCCGGACAGCCGGACTGTGTACAACGTCCGGACTATTGAAGCGTGAAGATATAAGACTCAAGACTTCGGGCCGTGTCCGGATGGGACTTTCCTTGGCGTGGAAGGCAAGCTTGGCGATCCGGATATTATATTTCCTTCCTTTTAACCGACTCCATGTAAACCCTAGCCCTCTTCGGTGCCTATATAAACCGGAGAGGTTGGTCCTTAGAAGGCCGGTCCCAATTACAATCATACCATCATAGGCTAGCTCTTAGGGTTTAGCCTCTACGATCTCGTGGTAGATCCACTCTTGTACTACCCATATCATCAATATTAATCAAGTAGGAAGTAGGGTTTACCTCCATCGAGAGGGCCCGAACCTGGGTAAACATCGGTGTTCCTTGCTTCCTGTTACCATCAGCCTTGACGCACAGATCGGGACCCCCTACCCGAGATCCGCCGGTTTTCACACCGACATTGGTGCTTTCATTGAGAGTTCCTCTGTGTTGTCGCTGTCAGGCTCGATGGTTCCTTCAACCACCATCAACAACACGGTCCCGAGCGAGACTTTTCTCCCCGGATAGATCTTCGTGTCCGGCGGCTTCGCCCTGCGGGCCAATTCGCTTGGCCATCTGGAGCAGATCGATAGTCATGCCCTTAGCCACCAGATCAGGGTCGGAAACCTCAACTGCACGGCGGACATCCACGGAGACTGGATCTTCGACGGATTCGGGCCTATGCCAGGAGCACTGGACAGTAACGACGAACACG
The DNA here is from genome assembly GCA_021605145.1 of Aegilops bicornis. NCBI lineage: Eukaryota > Viridiplantae > Streptophyta > Magnoliopsida > Poales > Poaceae > Aegilops > Aegilops bicornis. The sequence goes on along the minus strand of CM038669.1, from coordinate 395,511,822 downwards.
GCTTAGACCTGCTGTCGAACAAAGCTCGGGGTGTCACCCCAGCAGTTTCCTCGGACTTAAATCCGGAGCAGGCTGCACTTCCCAAGGACGGGGGGCTGGACCCCGCCCTGCAGGCCGCGCAGTCATCGGCCGTAGAGCCGAACACGGGCCTTACCCCTGTGGTGGTCTGTGAATCCGGACCCCCGGATTTGTACCCGGACGTTGGTTCTGGTCCACGCACTCCCGATCCAATCGAGCCAGGTTGGGCTCCGGTAATGGAGTTCACCGCTGCGGATATCTTCCAGCACTCGCCCTTCTGTGACATGCTGAACTCATTAAAGTCTCTCTCTTTGTCAGGAGGCTCTTGGCCGAACTATGTCCGGCTCGTGTGGGAAGCAGGCGATGAAGGAATTCTTTGCCCACCCACCACCCACTTCATTGCCACGGTCGATGATTTAACCGACGTGATTGACTTTGAACCCGAAGACATCAATGGTATGAACGACGATGCAGGAGAATCACAGGAGCCACCGCTCACTGGGCGGTGGATAGCCGCCTATCCCCATGATATACACATGGCGGACACTCCGAAGGAAACCAATGGCGATGAGGCAGGGAGGATAATCCCCCAGGGAGAAAAGCAAAGCATGGGCGTCGTCGGTGCCACTCCAAGCCCCACCACAGGAATACCAGCCCAGAAGTCAAAAACAATCCAGATGGCACCGAAGATGAATATAACCCTAGTTGGCGTGCCTTTCAGAAGGCCGGACTGGCCACTGTGGGATACTTGGAGAGGGACAACTATACGTCCCCCTCCAGGGAAGAGGCAAGCCTCGGCAACGACGAATTCGGCGTGCCTGAAGATCCAGTGGAACAAGCTCGCTTCGAGCGACAGCTCATGGCCACGGCAAAGAGCCTGCAAAGGAAGCAACAACAGCTTAAAGCTGACCAAGATTCGCTGGTAGACAGATGGACCAAGCTCCTGGCCACTGAAAGATACGGACCCGACCGCCCCGACAAAGGGCACGCAGGGCACAACCGGCCACCCCAACCTAAGAAGGAGAACTCAAGGCACATGCCCCGACGTCAACACGCCACCACGGTCCAAAACAATACGAAGGACAAAAGAAGAAGCACCCTTAAGCCTCGGTGCACTGGTCATAAGTGTCAAAACAGGAAGGCTGGTGCTAATTCCAGCAACTCCCAGTCTGGTCAGCAGACAAAGAACAGCTCAGACCTATCCGGCCCGAGCCACACACTCGATCAACCATGTGAAATCCATGGTACCCCTAGAAGGACGGTAAAGCATACCAGTAGAGAATGTCGGATCCTCAAAACAAAGCAGCTGGTCGCGTGCCGGAAACAATGAAGGGAGGCATCTGGTCACGAGCCCCCCCATAGCATAAAAGTACGGCCGATCGCCCCCGACCGCATTAACCACAACAACTCAATTGCATTACCTCCGGACATAGCAAACCGGGGGCCCTATAACACATAAAACCCCCGCAGGTGTGAAACCACAAATAACATCTCCTAAAAGATGCTAGGGGCAAAGGCCAAGTTTTTCTGGCCCATCATTCTAAACGGTTGTCTTCGGATCACCAAAAAATACTTCGCCAAAGAATAAATCTTCGGCACCTTCCCACCATGCTGTAATTTACCGTATGCTAACGGAACGAACCATGTTGACTAGATTCCACGTGGTCAATCACTCAGGCCAACACCATGTGATACAATAACACGGCGAACCCGCCCCAGGCGAAAATCATACAGCTGCCTGGGTAGCGAGTCACGCATGCCTATCAAAATTTTTATATGACAGCCAGCTATCCGGACACCAATTGAGGAGTCCGCGCTACCCAACGGAATAACGGCTGGGTTTGCCGGGGTCCGATCAGGAGCCCTCGGACCAACCACAAGAGGACAGTCGACTACCTCCGAGTATTTTCCTTACAAACTAACTTTGACGCAGAACAGGATTGGTGACGTGGAATCGGCCAGGACACACAAGGAGCCCTCCCCCCTAAATGAAGGCAGCCCAGATTCACTCTTGATCTACTGACAACTCCCTCCAGTCCGGCCATCATAGGTTCCGCCAAAAAACACCTCTTTTCATAATCATACATCGTACTTGTATGCATAGACATATCATTTTACTACAATGCGTAGACTTAAATAACACTTACCGGTCGTCGCTTTTCATCGACACCTCGTGTTATGCCCGATTATGCCAGGGGCTTCATAATACGACAATAAAGTCCGACCACCTTCTCGGTCGTCCGGCACCCCGAACTTATAACACTATATGCATCAGCTCCGAATCATGTCTTGGGTCATTGGTTGGGTTTGCCTGGCTCCCTTGTTTTAGTACCTTACGTTCCGTTATATCATCTCAGGTAGCGCAGGGAGAACTATTGCGATTGTGTCCCGGATCTGCCGGACGAGCACCTCAGTAGAGAAAGCCGAAAACCGACTGTCATGATACAGCGAGAGCTGGTCAGCTGTTCGAGAGGTTGTAAAATCCCTAAAGATTTATTCCGCACAACGCCATTATAAATGCAGAGTGCGACGGATCGGTCTTCCAATCAGGCGCCAATAGAGCCCCTAGTTCGGCCTTCCGAACACTAGGGGCTGCGCCGACCATACTCGAATTCCTATGGCTAAGTGAGAGTAATAAAGCCTTATAGTCCGATTGCCTGGTTCGTGGTGAGAAACGCCTCCGCAAAAGGACCCAACTATGGGAATAAGAGCGTCCGGATATATCCCGAACACCCCCGTATTCATTTTACGTGGGGGCAGAAGCCGACGTCTGGCCAACTCTCAGGATTTACATACAATAAACAGCCGCACAGGAGGAACATATGTTCAAACAAAACATGCAATATATAAACGCCATAATCCCATATTACAAAAAGTGGCACGAATGCCCTCAGGGAAATATAATGTCTTTGATACATTTTCATAGTACAGTTCGGGCTTGTGATGCTCCTTACCCTCTGGCGGCCCCTCAGTCATCAGCTTCTCCGCGTCAAGCCTCCCCCAATGCACTTTTGCACGGGCGAATGCCATACGTGCACCCTCTATGCTAACCGATCGCTTAATAGCATCAAGCCAAGGACAAGCGCCCACAATCCGCTTCACGAGCCCGAAGTAATCGCTCGAATTGGCTCCGCCACCCCGGACACTCAAGTCCTTCATGGCTAGTTCGGCCGCTGGTGCGGTTCGACCAGCTGCTTGGTGATCGATAAAGGGCACCGGATAGTTCGGTGCCAAATCTGCGACCAATCCCTCTCCGCAGACTTCTTTTCCTTAGTTTGGTAGAATTGGGCGGCATCGATATGCTGCGAGGAAGATCCATAAGCATACGGAAAAATAAGAATTCAGCTTGCCGCTTAGAATTCTTCCCATTATCATGAACAAATGGCTAAGAATACAGAAGGCCTTACCAGCCGCAACTTTCCGAGGCCTCTGAATGTCCCGTCTGACACCTCGTGCTTCTTCCCGAGCATCTTCCGTGGCTTGGAGCGCTTGGGCGAGTTCGATTCTTTCCCTATTAGACTACTGCTCCAAGCCCTCGCTTTTCTTCACAACCTCATGAAGCTCCGCTCATTTGTGACAACCCACAGCCTCGTGTTTTTCACGAAGTGCCTGTTCGGCGGCAGCCTTCTCGTTGGCATCATCCACAGCCTTTTTCAGTGCCTCATATTCGGCACTCGCACCTAGGGCACAAATACTTTTCAATAAGCACAATTACTTATTCGTGCCTAATGCAAGACAATGTTTCAACATACCTTGTTTATCTTCTAATTGCTTCCTCACGCGGCCAAGTTCTTCCTCGGCCCATTCCAAGCTCCGCTTCAGTTCGGACACTTCCACATTATGAGCGGCCGTCTTCTTCGTAGATGCCTGCGTTCAAACAAAGAGGTACACGTCATTCACGTAAGTTCCCACGACAAAAGAGGATTTGATCCCCTGCCCGGCTCCCTCCCTTGGCGGACGATTGTATCAGGGGCTACTACTCATATTATGACGATTCCTCAAAGGTTTCTTAGGAAACATACCTCAAAGGCCTTTATAAGGCCAAGGCAGGACTCATTCAGCCCGCTCTCGGCGGACCGAATCTTTTCAACCACCGCACCGATAAGGGTCCGATGTTCATTGATGATAGACGCGTTCTTTAACGCTGCCGATAGACCGCCTGGCAACTCCGCTTGAACAGAGGTTGTCGGCGGAGTAGGCTGGCCTCCCACCGTTGAAGGTGGCTGCTCGCCTGATTTGGGAGCCTTAGAGGTCTCCTGGACCTTGTCCGGCGGAGGGCCGAACCCAAGACCGCCCCCGCTGACGGCACACTCCGGGGCAATCGCTCCCGTGTGTCCGGCTCCAGTGATATGCCCCCCTGGTCCGAGACCCATTGAGACGACACCTCGGTGTCGCGCCAGGACTTTGGGGAAGGGGCCTCTGGAGGCGTATCGCTCACAAGGGCGTCCGAACTCAGCGAATCCTTGGATGAGGACTGTCCGGCGCGAGACTTTGCCGGACTGTGCAAAACATAGCAACAGTTAAAACTACTATACCCAAAAATAATCCCGGACGCGTATGCATGTTCGGATTTTGTGTACTTACGACTTCTCCAGGGGCTGGGCCCTGGGATACCACTCCGGGCTGCTATAGGCGGCCGTGGTGGATGCCCCTGGGAGGGAAACTTTTCTCCTCTTGGGCGATTCCGCCTCCAGGGAAGAGGAAGCTACACGCTTCTTCTCGCCTTCAGAGTAAGGCTTGTCCTCCTCTGCTTCTTCCTCTTCGTCTTCCAAAGAAGGAGCGTCGCTTGAGTCTTCGGAATTTGCGCCTGAAGACTCGCGGTGATGGAGGACACTCTGGGTCTTCTTGACCTTCTTGGAGGCCTCCTTCTTTGGCGCCTCGTAAGGCGCGGGGACCAGCACCTTCGTCAGAAGAGGTCCGGCCGGTTCCTCCGGCGACGGGGCCGGACAATGTATCCGCTCCACTTTCTTTATCCATCCCTGAGGTCACGATGAAACACGATTAGGATGTCTCCCTCATGACATGCCAGCTGAAGCATGAATAGACAGAGCTTGGCTGTGACTTACCGAGCTTGGAGAATGGGATAACTGATACCCACGGTCCTCGGTGGGGCCCGGCCATGATTTGACGGACTTAAAGAGCACCTTCCAGATATCCTTGTGGGAGGAATCATAAAGCTCCCGAAGGGTTCGGTGCTCGGCTGGGTTGAACTCCCACAGAGTACAAGCTCGGCGCTGACAGGGGAGAACCAGGCGAACTAGCATCACCTGGACTACATCCACAAGTTTGACGTCCCTATCGACCACACCCTGAAGGCGGCGTGCAGGCGATAACAGCTCATCGGACGAGCACCGGTTGAGCCCTTCTCGGGCGGGGCGTGAGCCACAGTGGAGCTCTGGATCTAAACTCTGGAGCCACCGCCCACTTTTTGCCGCGTGGTTCGGTGATATAGAACCACTGCTGCTGCCACTCCTTAACGGAGTCGTTGAAAGCGCCCTTCGCCCAAAGGGCCTTGGGCATCTTGCTTATCATGGCGCCGCCGCATTCGGCGTGTTCGCCACTCACCACCTTGGGCTTCACATTAAAAATCCTTAGCCACAGGCCGAAGTGAGGTGAGATCCAAAGAAAAGCCTCGCACACGACGATGAACGTCGAGATATTGAGGAAGGAGTTGGGGGAAAGATCAAGAAAATCAATCCCGTAGTAATACATGACTCCGCGAACAAATGGGTCCAGGGGAAACCCAAGCCCGCGGAAAAAATGGGTAAGGAACACGACTCTCTCGTGAGGTTCCGGAGTGGGGACGACCACATCCCGGGGAATCTGGTGGCTGATCTTACGGGCGGATACCGGCATCCGGAGCTTCTTGATATCCTTCTCCCGGACAATAGAGGCCATCCATCTGCCTCCTGCTCCAGATCCGGACATCTCTAGAAAGCCTCTCTTTGGTGGAAAGGAAGAATGCTTGGGCGTTAGGGCTCGAAAAGAGGGGAATGAGCGAACGGAAGGAGAAAGGCGTGGGTAAAGAGAAAGAGGCCTTGTCTCTTTGTAGGGGCGATAAGTGCTTTTTCTGCCTCCCCACTTGCCTGGTTGAGCCCGTTTGCCTCCCGCTCACCGCAATTATCGGTGCAGTTGGGTTACCCATACCCGTATTGATGAGAATCCCGTGATAAGGGGACACGATCTCTGCTTCGACAAGACGTGTCAAGGAAACCGCCTCGTAATATGCACTATAGCTGGTTGTGGGAAAACGGTTCGAATAATGACCCGACCGTATTGACACGTCGCGTTGCCTAAAAAGTTGCCAACAAATTGCATTTGTGGAACATCATTCTCTCTACGGTGGCATGCGAAGATCATCTTGTGGATCTGGACACGGTTCAAGTGTTCGATAATTACCTTGGAGTATTCGGAGGAGGAACCCGCCCTGCAATGCCGAAGACAATACTACGCGCCGGACTCATCGTCATTGAACCCTGATTCAGGTGCTACTGAGGGAGTCCTGGATTAGGGGGTATCCGGACAGCCGGACTGTGTACAACGTCCGGACTATTGAAGCATGAAGATACAAGACTCAAGAGTTCGGGCCGTGTCTGGATGGGACTTTCCTTGGCGTGGAAGGAAAGCTTGGCGATCCAGATATTATATTTCCTTCCTTGTAACTCACTCCATGTAAACCCTAGCCCTCTCCGGTGCCTATATAAACCGGAGAGGTTGGTCCTAAGAGGGCCGATCACAATTACAATCATACCATCATAGGCTAGCTCTTAGGGTTTAGCACTACAAAAAAAAGACACATCCGTGACATTTTGGGCCGAACGAATTTTTTTTCTGTCATACATATGACACTTCTATGACGATAATTGTGACAGAACCCGGTATCATCATAGATTTGGTGGGCACCTACTTCTATGACAAAAAATCATGACAGAAAATGGGCTTTTCGTCCTGGGCGGGCCGGAGACGCAGCTGCATGATATTCTTTGGGCCGTCCATGTCGGAAAAGCCCGTGGTAGAAGCGAGGGGTAGGAAAATTTCGGGGAGTTGCCGGTTATGGTGGGAGGTCGGGGGCCGAGCGATGCGCTTTTCTCATTATACACGACGCTGCAGCGTGTGTGCGGCGTTAGCTCTAATCGAACCCGAAGCGAGGCGTTGGGCTCTAATCAACCCGGCGATTGCGCTGCGAGCTACGCGTTCGAACCCAAGCGATCGATCGATGGTCGTTAATCGAACCCGATGGGCGATTCCTTCACTAATGCTGCTAAGCATGGCGATCGATTGGATGAGCGATGGCGTTGCCGGGGGTTGGATGAGCGATGGCGGTGGCGTTGCCTGCGGATGAACATGACCCCGTGGTGTGGAGGGCTGTATGAGCGATGAGCGATGGAGGGTGGCCATCGAGGGTGGTTGAACAGGACCCGTGGTGTGGAGGGCTGGATGAGCGATGAGACGGTGGAGGGTGGTTGAGCGATGGCCGGTGGAGTAAGCGCGCGGTGGAGGTGGAAGAACGAGGAGCCCGTGGAGGCTGGAGGAGGTCGACGGTGGAGATGAACAGTATCCCGTGGAGTCCCGTTTTGCGGTACGCCACACCCCTCCCGATGAACAGGACCCCCTTTTCGACCGTAGGAGGTCCGTTTCCTCCGTTTTGCGGTACGCCACACCCCTCCCGATCAACAGGACCCCCGTTTCGACCGTAGGAGGTCCGTTTCCTCCGTTTTGCGGTACGCCACACCCCTCCCGATCAACAGGACCCCCATTTCGACCGTAGTTGGTCCGTTTCCTCCGTTGTGCGCTACACCAGGCCTCGTTTCCATCGCCTGTTCCTTCCAAGTCGGTTGGCTCCCACGCGTTCCGTTGCCTCCCGATGAACACGACGCATTCCGTTGCCTCCCCATGAACACGACGCATTCCATTGCCTCCCCATGAACACGAGCCCTCGTCGTACGTATGCGCGACTAGGCGTTCGAGACCCTGCCCGTATGTACACATACGTGGCCGTATTTTATTTCTTGCACCCTGGCCACTGTACGTACGTGTACATGCTACGTGCGCGCCTCTACATCGACCAGTATGTACATACACGTTCGCAACCAGGATGACAACGCTACGTACGCTTCAACCAGGTGGGCCCCGACTGTCAGGCACTTCCTTGCCTGCGAAGATGTAGCTGGTGGGTCCCAGCAGTCAGGGGGGCGAATCGTTTTTTTTGCCCGGACGCACTTCCTTGCGTGCGAAGGTGTAGTTGCTGGGTCCCAGCAGTGAGGGGGGCGAATCTTTTTTTGCCCGAACGCACTTCCTTGCGTGCGAAGGTGTAGCTGCTGGGTCCCAACAGTCAGGGGGGCGAATCGTTTTTGTTTTTCCCGGACGCACTTCCTTGCGTGCGAAGGTGTAGCTGGTGGGTCCCAGCAGTCGGGGGGCGAATCGTTTTTTGTCGGACGCACTTCCTTGCGTGCGAAGATGTAGCTGGTGGGTCCCAGCAGTCAGGGGGGTGAATAATTTTTTTCCCGGACGCACTTCCTTGCATGCGAAGATGTAGCTCGTGGGTCCCGGCGGTCGGCGAATCATTTTTTTCACGAAATACGGTGGCCCGTCCGGTGGGTCCCCGCTGTCAGGTGGAGGAATAATTATTTTGCGTGTAGTAAGGAGGCACTTCCTTGCGGCTGCCGTCGACTCAGCTGTCAGCCTATCCACGTACATTCCACGTCCGATGGAAGTCGTTCCTTGACCACATTGACCATGCCGCGCCGAGAGCACCACGGCGGTGGACGACGGCGAGGCCTAGGAAGGGGACGACGCGGAGCCGGGGAAGACGCGGCAGTGGATGCACACGCGGAGAGGAGTACGAGGGTTCACTGGTTGGTATTGCGCTGCTGTCGCCCTTGAGAATAACAGGGGGTGTGGGTGAGTGGAGGGATGGCCTGGCCAGCGGTGGGAGTAGTAGGGGGCGGTGAGGCCTCCGCGGCAGCACAGCCGGACACGGGAGGAAGGAGCAGGCGGCACGACCGGCGCTTCTTTGGGCAGCTGGAGCAAGAAGACCAGAGGTTGAAGAATCACGACGGCCGTTGGATGGACATCGTACGGTCACTGCAGCTGGAATCGTTTATTATTGACTAAGTTGACAAAGCCCTTGGTACGTCAACTTAGTAGGCCCACAGTCAGCTTCGAAACGGTCGCCCCATATGTCGAGGGACGAATCATTTTTGGGCGGGTGAAGCTAGAATATCCGAGATTGAAGAAGAAGCCGCGGCATCCGTTGGATGGACATCCAACGACCACTGCTGCTAGAACCGTGTGTTGACTATAAGTTGACAAAGCCTTGCATACGCGTTAACTCTGTTTCTTTAGGGGACGCGTCAACTTAGTAAGGCCAGAAGTGTGTGGTAGAGAACTTATAGCCCATTTGAGATTTGTAAGAATGTGTAGCCCATTTTTTAATTCTAATGGAATTTACTACAGCCCATTTACAGTTTGTTAAAACTACAGCCCATTTCAACCAACCGTTCAAAACAGAATTCAATAAAATTTCCCACATTTTGATGGGATCCGAATATTTTTATCCCGAAATTGCTAGTCAGATTAAATACAATTTCAATATAAATTTATATTACGTAAAAATCCAACAAAACATTGCGCTCGCAACAATTAATGAAATTAAAATTTTCAATATTCCAAAAATAATATTTTATAAAGTAATCACTGTTTGGTGCTTTTTAATAGTTACTACCCAGTTTTTATAATTACATCCCATTTATTATTTCTTAAAGCCCATTTTCTTGTCAAGCCTAATGCATCCCTCCTAGGAAAGATTTGCAGCCAGTGAGCGGTGAATAACAACTTGACCTTGCCTGGGTATTCCTAAAAAAAAATATAGCTGGGCTAGCCATTTTTAGCTTGAAAAAAATTAATATCTGGGCTGGATATCTTGCCTGGGCTAGATGGGCCACAGCCCGCCCAGTTAATACCTGCAGCGATGTTTTCGTTGTTGTTCAGAGGAGAAATATTAATATATGGGGTAAGCATCGAAAAAATCTGCAGTGCTCACCTAAAAAACACGAATACTGCTCGAGATGCTTGGTCCCAGCTGTCGGCCGCTTCCTGTGCAATTCTCTTGTTTATTGACTAGAGTACATAGGTTGATAATGGTGTGGGACCGTGATGTCAGGGAACCAGGAGGAAGCAAAATAAATTATAGTTATAAATTTATATTAACTATGGACCTGGTTGATAATAAGGAGGCACTTGCGTACGTGAGGCTATGGACCTGGTGGGTCCCCATTGTCATCCTATCCAAGTAAAGTCATCTCCTCGCCCGCGCGCGCTTTCCGCCCGAAACAGTCAACGCCGACCGCCCCGCTTCCTGGTGCAGGCGATTGCTCCGCCTTCAAACAACACAAGTGTCATCCGTCCGTCCATCTGCCGCACACATTAATGATACGCGGTTGCCGAGGCGGCTACTCCGGCGCCACACGTCCGTCCCTCCGCCCGCGCACCATTGGTGTATAAACTGCTGCGCCGGCCATAGCCACAGTCATCCGCATCCGTTCCCTTTCTCCTGTCCACACCACTACTGCCCACCATGGCTTCCTTGCGCTCCAGCGCTCTTCGGGACGGGCGGACGACGGACCATAACGAGATGGCAGCCATTGCTGCCGACCCGCTGGCCGGCAGGCAGCCGGAGGACGACGACGTCTTAATGGAGAACATGATAGTCGACGATCCGGCGCCAACCCCCTCCTGCGCGCCATCCTCGCCGGTGCATTGCACCATGACCATCGGCGAGGCCCATGCTCAATATATGGACAGGTTTAGGCCGATGCGTGAGGAAGCGATTGCGGGAGGCGCGAGCCGGCGCCGCCTACAACCACCATCTCCTCCGGGAGCACCAAAGAAGCGGAGGAGCGGATCGCCGCGGAGCGGGCGGAGCAGGAGGCGCTGCTCGACTCGTACCACTCCGCCCGCAAGGGACGCCCCGAGCGCTGGCGGTACAGCATGCGGGTGGCGGAGGCTGCGGCCGCCTACAAAGAAGCTAGCAAAGAGGGCGATGAAGCGGGCGATGCGCTGTTTGGCGAGACCGAGGACGAGGCAGAGGAAAATGCCGGCTCCGACGAGTCCCCGCTCCGCTGGCGTCGACGATGCCCTGCTCCGCCGAGGCCCCGCGACGCCAACAACGAGGTAGATGACACCGCCGGCTCTGCCGAGGCCCCGCCCCGCCAACAATGAGGCAGAGGACATCGCCGACTCAGCCGAGGCCCCACCCTGCCGGCAACGAGGGGGAGGATTTCCCCCGCTCCGTCGAGGCGCCGCCCGCTGGCAACGAGACAGAGGACGTCGACGGCTCCGCCGAGGCCCCGCCCCGCTGCCAGCGAGGCCGCGCCACACAGAAAACGAGGAAGAGGGACACGATAGGTCATTGCCGCTCGGGTCCAAGTAAGGCCACCGCTGCTACCCTCCGGTTGAAGCCAAGCTAGGCGGTGTGACACTCCAAAATTTGTGTTCTTTTTGTTTTCAGCAAAACCTTGCTTGGTTTGAAGAAGGTCATTTAAACCCTTCTTAAAAACCTCTCTTCTGAGTTTTCTTCTCAAAAAGCATTTCTTGGATTTATTTTCTTCTAAAAAGAAACCTTTTTGGTTTTGGGTTATTCTTTGGTTTTGATCCATCCTTGATTTTACCATGCCTCTTGTGGTAAATTTCTCCCAAAACCCTCCTTCCACTTTGGTACCACTCAAACATTCTGTCCAAACTAGTAAAATCCATTTTGGACTCTATTCCAATTATTTCCTCTCCCAAAATAATTCTGTCTTTTCTTTTGAGCCTAAGTGATTTGCAAAGCAAGTACCCTAATGCTTTTGAGTTTTGACCTCAAACCAACTCCCTTGGATAGTCCTTGGTACCCACAACCCAGAACCATCTTGACCCACTCTTCTCCTTTTCAAATATTTCAAATTTCACTCACTTTGCAAGTTTGGACCAGATTTTTCCAAATTTGGTGAAATTCATATCTACCCTTCTCCAAAAATTCTACCAAAATTCAGGCAGCCCTCGGATGCAATGAGAGACCACCACACCAAAGATCAGCTCAAGAAAAATTTCCCACGTGCCAAAACCATTCTGTCGAACACCTTGCATGCACTTTGTTTACATGCATCTTGATTAAATTCAGAAAGTTCGTAGTTTCAAAGTGTCAATCTTCGCCGATTAATTCAGTCACATGTTCACGATTGCCTTTGGCACGTTGCTCACGGCCTAAGCGTGCCTGTCCGGAGCCTCACACGCGTGCTTGGCGCGTTCTGGCGTCGGTGGCGCCTGGCCTGCCTGCGCCCGGCGTGTCTTGCGGTGGCGAACCACCGTAGCGGCCAACCAGGAAGCGAAACGACGGTAACGCCGTTCAGCGCCGCCCAATCCATCTGGTGGCTCCGGCGTGGCCACTTCCTCGCCGAGCACGCGCATGCAGCACGATTCTTAGTGGCGGCACGCCTGAGCATGCTCTCTGCCGCCGACGGACCCGAGCCGCCCGTTAATCGAATCCACCAGGCTCCTAATCCAAGCTGGTTTAAGCGTCAAAAGCGGCGCCCGGTGGAACTCCGCGACGCCCACTCCCTAAACCTCCCGACCAAGCTCTGCGCCGCCGTAACCATCACCGGAGAAGTCCGTTCATGGCCACCGCCTCGGATCGCCTATAAAAAGGCCCAGAGCTCGCTCTCATGCACACACCACCCCACGCACTTCACCAAGACCACCTAACCACTTTGGGAGGACCTCGAGGAGGTCTCCTCCCCAACTCCGGCCGCCTCGATCCGCCTCGGCCACCAGCTTGATTCATCATGCGGTGAGGCCATCTCCGGCACCCAAACCTCGTCGCAGCCTCCTCTTACACCTAGTGCTCTAACCCCCACCTCAATTCGGTCCTTGCAGCCCTCCTCGGCGAGATCCACCATCGCCCGAGCCGCCCGTCCATGGGAGAAAGTGTCGCCGTCGGCGTGGTGCTCCCACGCCCAAGTCCACCACCCACCGGACGCGGAAGGACACACTGATACTCTTGGTACACTCCGATCTCCTGACTGCGCCGTGGTTCGACGCCTTGACCACCGCAGCCTTTCGCGCCGTGAGGTCTTTTAAACGACATGTGGACCCCCATGTCGACCTCTCTTTCTTTTTCGCGAACCGTTTTCCGTTGGCGCCTTGAGCAGAAATACGTTTTCCATGTGGGCTTCTTGGCGTTGCTATTCGAACCGTTTTACATTTTCTCAATTAAACCCCTGGAACTTTTACATTTCATTACAGATGAGTCCCTGGACAGAAACCCTTATAACTCTTTAATAAAAAGTGATTTTTGAGTGATTCTTTTTCTGACAGTCTTATAATTTTGTCTAGTTTTTTATGGGATTTATTTGGAAATTTTTTGGAACTACTTTTATGCACGCGTTGGTTTTCACGTTAGTATGCCTTTTCGCTATACCGTAGGTTCCGGAGGAGGTGACGGAACCGCGAACTTCGCCAAGCTAGACCCCGACTACTCTGAACCAGGCAAGCATGTTTGAACATTTGATATGATGAGTGTTCTGGCAAGTTTGAATTAAGTAGTTTCATGGCAAGTTTGTGAGCATACCAATGAAGGTTATTTTTCATGCAAGTTGAGGCAACTGAGTTCGATAATCCATACGTGATGGATGTGTATGTGCATGGCCATGTGTTGGCATGATGATGGGTAAGATGGCAGTGTCGTAGCATGCCAGTCTTATGCCATACCATTTTGACTTGATGTCAACCCGTGTCGATTTGGTTTCCATCCATTTCCCTTCCGTATTACCACATGTTTTCCATAGGGATATGGCTTAGTAAGTTGCAAACCGCTTTCTGGTACACACCAAATGGAGAGGCCGTGATGATGGTTCCATGGCCTTGGATTAAAGCCGATCATCCGGTCGGGGCATGGGTGTTTCCGGTTGGGACCGAGAGGGGGGCACCCCTTAGAGCGCGTGAATATAAATTTGATCCCATGCTATTCGAGATTGTGATCTCCCCGTCTCAAAAGTTTTTCTCGGACGATGTCTAGGGTGATTTCCTGGCATTCGTGAGGTAGGATGGGTGTGTACTGGTTAGCTGTGTTTCTTCCGAAATACCATAAACGGAACTAGTCCTTCAGGACTACGGAAATCCGTTGGCTGTGAGTAATTTCAGTACAAACTCTGCAGAGTCCTAAATTCCTCGAATCATCTTATCCATGTCCAAGTTCTGTATTATCTTATCCTGACAAGTGTCGGTTTTGGTGACAGATACTCCGGTGTTTCACATGAGTACTAAGTCCGGTTAAATGTTTATTCCTGTGGATGGACTAACCCGTTTATATCCTGTGTTGAATATTTATTACGAGTGCTATTTTCTTGTGATGAAAGCCCTTTTTGTGATGTCGCTCAGACGTCCGACTGCGGCATTGTTGTTATTTATTTTCATTATAAGCCCTTTCTGTGATGTCGCTCAGACGTCCGACTGCGGCATTGTTGTTATTTATTTTCTTTATAAGCCCTTTCTGTGATGTCGCTCAGACGTCCGACTGCGGCATTGTTGTTATCTATTTTCATTATAAGCCCTTTACGTGATGTCGCTCGAGACGTCCATTGCGGCATTGTTATTATTTATTTTCATTATAAGCCCTTTACGTGATGTCGCTCGGACATCCGGATCGTAACATTGTTGTTATTTACTTTCATTATAAGCCCTTTACGTGATGTCGCTCGGACGTCCATTGTGGCATTGCTGTTATTTACTTTCATTATAAGCCCTTTACGTGATGTCGCTCGGACGTCCATTGCTGCACGCATGTATCTTTATTTTCAATATAAGCCCTTTATGAGGTGTCGCTCGGGCCTTGACTACTGCATGTTTTGCTTATTTCTTCACCCTTCGAGGCGTCGCTTGGACACCGATCGGTTTTGAGTTTATCTTCTTTGGGTTTTGAGCGGACTACGCCGATTCCCTTCTTGATTATTTTGCTATCTTTGTTTTAATTGAGAAATGTTGAGATTAACCATGTTGCATTCCTGCATTCATTTGTTATATCTTTTGTCCGAACTGTCTTGCGAGTACTTTCATAGTACTCACACGGCTTGTTGATTTGGCGGAATCTTGTGAAAGCGATCTCATGGATGAAGAGTTCGATAAGCGAGTCCGACGCCTAGAGGAATCGGTCGGTCTCGTCGACCCTGGATCAGTCATTGTGATATATCCGCTTCGCTACCCAAATAAATTCATCGAGCCTCACCTCGGCGCTCGATGAGCCGCCATACGCAATGAGACTTATTAACCACCCCGCTGTGTTATTCCACCAACCACTCATAGCTCGAGTCGGTAGTATTTCCACCCCACACCTTTGAGTTATATCCGCCACTATGTTTAATCATTGGCGTGTTGTAATAATTGGTTGGGCATCTTGATCCGACCCTTGTAATATTGTAATGCTACTGGCTTCTTGTATCAAAGTTTTGTCAACCGGTATGAAGGATTTTCCTCATATTGGACTTCACAGGTCGGTTGTTCAATAAATATTTTTACTGAAAAACCGGTCGTGACAAGTTTGGTACCAGAGCCAGGCTGACTGTAGGAAGCCACTAGGTACGATCGCTAATCGGTTATTAGCATAGTAGAGCTTTTTATCATTTTTACAAATGTAGTCAATTTCTGACAGTCAGCATAAAATTTATGTTTTGACTCCTCGAGTTTTTGCCTACTTTTGTACATGGCCAACAACGACTACGAGTCGCGGATGTTACGCCAACATGTCGATGGGTTTGTCAAGCTTCTCTCCTTCATCGTCCAAGTCGCGATGGGGCGGATGTGCGCCGATTTTCTCTCTCTCGGCACAAGGTCAATGACCGTCTAACCATGCACCAAGCCGCGGTGGAATTCAAGAGAGGACGAGTTGGCGTTACCGGTTCGTGGGGAGAGCCATGCCCACAGAGAAGCAAAGCGCTACGAGATGGCAGCCCGTGAAGCGATAGCCCGTCTCGAGGATATCCTGCCTTCGATGAAGACTTCGTCGCTACCGCTACCTGCCATGTCACGTGCCATACACTTGCCACTACGCGTTCTCTTGCCCCGAAGGAGAAGCGGAATGAAGCTTTGAGATGCTCGCCAGTATCTTGAGCTTTTGGAGGCAGCCTTCGACAACCTGGTGGACGATTTTGTAGCTGCCCAAATGAACTCAGTCCATGTCTATACCGCCAACAGGAGGGAACTCCTGCGTGCTACACCACCACTGACTTTCGTCTGCGTCGCCGGCATCGTTCGCTCCTACTGCTTTCGCACCGCTACTCGTCAGCTTTGCCTACCACGGAGGAATTCAACCACGTCATTGCGCCTACTCCGGTTAGATTCGCACCACCCCTCGTGCCCGCTCAGATTCGTGTTGTCCCTTGCGACAGGCACCTGCTCCACCAACTCCGCGTAGCACCTCTCGTCTGGAGCCTATCTACGAGGAGGAGGTTGAGTCCCCGACCTCTCTCGCCTCACCCTTGGCAGGCCAAGGGAAATCCTTACCATCTCCGACTAAGTGCGCTTAGCCGCCATGCGATGTACCCGACTTGTGCGATATGTTTATATCTAAATAGGCTGTGAGAAGTAGTCCGCATTTGCGCATCATGTAGGATCCGGAGGAGTGCACGAGACTAAATAACATGTCAGGATTTATGTACGCATATCCCGAGTGATGTATTGTATAATTACTGCTTGCGTGTAAGATATGTAATGAACAGTCCTTCTCCGTGCATAAGCGTATTTTTTCTCTTGAAAAAAAAAATCTTGGAGCTTTTGCAATTTTGTTGCATCTTCTTGAATTTATTGAATTTTGCGGCTCAACTCCTTTTCTTATGAGTGTTTCAAAATATATCCCCAGTGAACTATGTCTGCGTCCTTGGGCGCGCTCCATGCCAACTCCGACAGAGGAAAATTATGGCACACCCCAGGCAACAATTTCACACGAGACAGACAAATCAACGGAGACGGTGAAAGCGGCACTTTCCCAAATGTGCCGTCTTTATGAATTTCAAAGTCAGCAGCAACATCGAAATCTTGAACCAAGTCATTAATATGGGAAATCACCCGCGGACCGTATCGGCAGCAATCCAAGTTATCGAGCTACAGAAGGCGCGTCCCCAAACATTTTCTCACTGTGACAAACCTCTGGAAGCCGAGGGTAGCTTGAGACATGGAGAAAATTAATTATCGCCCGATGTTCAGACCTTGAGAAAGTACTTTATGCTCTGCACTATCTCACTGGAGCAGCCGCATCATGGTGGGAAAATTTCCTGCACATGCACCCCAACGAAAATAATATATCATGGGAAGAATTTAAAGAAGGTTTTCACGGGCACATATTCCTAAGAGCCTTATGAAGATCAAAAAGAGAGAATTTGATGACCTCAAGCAAAGAACAATGACAGTGACGAATACAGCGATCGGTTTACCTGCTATCTCGCTTCACGCCAACGCAGGAGGCGTATGTCGAGAAAAACAAAAGATGGAGAAATTCCTAGATTGTCCGACACCCACGCTTAAATGTCAATTGGTCGTACACACATTTCTAGATTTTAAAGACGGTGGATAAGGCCATTACATTGGAAAATGAGAGGCGCAGCTTAGAAGATTTCCGTAGCGAAAGAGGGACCAGATTAAACACACCGCAACCACGCAGCAAGACAGATGTTCGTAAGAACTGGACACCCAAACCCGACAAGCATCTCACCCTCAATCAAGAATTTCCACGCAAGGGACAAGGAGTTCACATACCGCCCAGGCGTTACAATACGCTTGTGGAGAAGAAGGACACTACATGGCGGTGCCCCAAGCCAAGGAACTTCGACCCCAAAGCCGAACAACGGAAGCAATAATTCGGCACCAAAGCGCAACAATTTCAACCCAAATAACAACCACAGGAAGGGTCATTTGAACCACGTGACCAAAGAGGAAGCACAAAATGCCCCGGATATCGTACTCGATGCGTTTCCTGTCAACACAATACACCATGGTTTTGTTTGATTACGTAGCTTCTCACTCGTTCGTTTGAAAAGTTTTGCTTTGCAAAATAATTTTCGATGTTTCCCTTGGGAAAATCTATGATCATCAAGTCCCACAGAATTAAGCAAGTTACCCGAAATTATTGCGGGGTGTGGTTATCGAGTTTGAAGGGTTGAAGTTTCACATAAATCTTATCGTATTGGAAAATAAAGGACTGGATGTCATCTTAGGGATGGATTGGTTAACCACCAACAAAGGTTTTATTGACTGCTTGAACAGGACTGTAATTCTCACCCATCACCACGGGAAGACCATAAAAGTTTCATCCAAGGAAAGAAAAATATCCAGGCAACCAAGATTGAACAAGGTAGATATTTCTGAATTGAGCAAAGTTCCAGTAGTGTGTGAATTTCGGATGTATTCCCGAGGAACTACCGGGCATGCCACCAGATCGAGAGATAGAATTCAACATTGAGCTAGCACCGGAACCGCTCCCATATACAAGAAACCCTACGATGAATGGCACCATCCGAATTGGTGGGCTGAAGAAGCAAATAAAGGAACTGTTGGTAAAAGGGTACATACGAGCCAGTTCCTCACCATGGGGTTCACCAATTTTATTCGCCAAAAGAAGGATGGAACACTGAGATTGTGCATAGACTATCGGCGCTAAACATGGTCACAATCAAGAACAAATATCCGATGCCTCGAATAAATGATTTATTCGATCAACTCGCTAAGGCCAAGGTATTCTCAAAGATTGACTTAAGATCAGGATATCATCAACTGAAAGTACGAACCGAGGATATTCCCAAGACCGCCTTCACCTCCGGATCTGGATTATGCGAGTTCACCGTAATGCCATTCGGATGACAAAGCGCCCCGCATATTTTGTTCACCTCATGAACAAAGTATTCATGAAGTTTATGGATAAGTTTGTTGTGGTATTTATCGATGATATTACTGGTATACTCCAAAACACCGGAAGAACACGCCGAACATCTCCGGATTGTACTAGGAGAACTTCAGAAACATCGGTTGTACGCCAAATTCAGCAAGTGTGAATTTTGGCTAAAGCAAGTAGGTTTTACGGGCCGCGTACTAACTCAAGAAGGTATCGCCGTGAACCCGGAAAAAGTCAAGGCCGTACTTGGCTGGAAGCCACCAGCACTGTGTGACGGATGTCTGAAGTTTCTTGGGAATGGCGAGGATACTCTTGAAGATTTATTGAAGGATTCTCCACCATAGCAAAGCCAATGACGCAACTACTCAAGAAAGACAGGAAGTTTGAATGGGCCGAAGCACTGCGAAAAGTTTCCAAGAACTAAAGAGGAAACCGACAACAACACCGATTACTAATTGTGCGAGATATACACAAGAATTTTGAAGTATTTTGTGGCGCATCTCGAAAGGGCCTCGGGTGCGTATTAATGCAAGAAGGCAAGGTTGTCGATATGTTTCCAGACAGTTTACAAGCATGAGGAAAATTACCCTACCCATGACCTGGAATTAGCAAATGATGATTCATGCACTCAAGGAATGGAGACACTTTCTACTTGGTAATCGTTGTGAAATATACACGGACCACAAAAGCCTCAAGTATATTTTCACACAACCGAACTAAATTCTGGCGGAACGCTGGTTGGAATTAGTAAAGGATTATGATGTTGGGATCCACTACCACCGGGCAAAGCAAATGTTGTGGCGAGGCAGCTCTGAGTCGGAACCCCAGTCCGGAACAACGACATGCCGGACTTAAGACCTGAATTCCAGTAGGAGTTCGCAAGGCTCAACTCGATGGTGGTCCTTTGAAGGCGATATGTCAAACTTAGAAGTACAGCCTACCACGATAGAGAAGGTTAAAGAGGCTCAACGTGGACACCCCGGCATTGAAGGCATAAAGCGTAAGATGAAATTGGGCAAGGCCTCGAATTCAGATGTCGATGAGCAAGGAATATTGTGAATGCAGGGAATAGGCTCTGCGTACCAAATATTCATCTGACAAATCTGGCTGAAAGCCACACCGCTCCATATTCAATCCATCATGGAGGAACAAAAATGTACAAAGATCTTCAAGAGACATTTTGGTGGCATGGTATAAAAAGAGATATAGCCACGTTTATTGCATGTTGTGACTCTTGTCAACGCATCAAGGCCGAGCACCGTAAACCGGCGGACTATTGCAACCGAATAAGATACCCGAGTGGAAATGGGACGAAATTGGAATGGATTTTATTGTTGGACTACCTCGATCACGACACGGACATGATGACATATGGGTAATCACAGATAGACTGACTAAAGTAGCTCACTTCATCCCCGTGAAGAAAACACACACCACTCAGAAGCTTGCTAGGCTCTACCTCTCCCGTATCGTTTGCCTACATGGAGTCCCAAAGAAAATAATCTCGGACAGAGGCACTCAATTCGTCTCCCGGTTTTGGGATCACATACAACAAGCTCTGGGAACTCAGCTAGCATTCAATACCGCATACCATCCCCAGACAGATGGGCAGACTGAACGAGTAAATCAAATTCTAGAAGATATCTTTGAGAGCATGTGTCCTCACCTATGGGACCAGTTGGGAGGAGAGCTTACCATACGCAGAATTCGCATATAACAACAGCTATCAGTCCAGCCTGCAAATGGCACCATTTGAAGCTCTGTATGGACGAGTATCGTTTGCCTACATGGAGTCCCAAAGAAAATAATCTCGGACAGAGGCACTCAATTCGTCTCCCGGTTTTGGGATCACATACAACAAGCTCTGGGAACTCAGCTAGCATTCAATACCGCATACCATCCCAGACGGATGGGCGGTGAGCAGAGTAAATCAAATTCTAGAAGATATCTTTGAGCATGTGTCCTCACCTATGGGACCAGTTGGGAGGAGAGCTTACCATACGCAGAATTCGCATATAACAACAGCTATCAGTCCAGCCTGCAAATGGCACCATTTGAAGCTCATGCAGACGAAGATGTCGTACCCGCTAAATTGGTCGGAAAGCAGGAGGCAGGTCATATCTTCGTCCTAGACCTACTCAAGGAGGCTGAAGATAAAATCAAGGTAATTAAGGACCGGCTCAAGACAGCCCAAAGTCGACAAAAGAGTTATTACGATCAGAAGCATCGTGGGGTCCATTTTGAACCCGGTGAATTGGTGTACCTACGAGTATCACCCATGAGAGGCCTGCACCGATTCAAGATTAAAGGAAAACTAGCACCAAGATTCATTGGGCCTTTCTGCATAGTAGCACAAAGAGGCACGGTGGCCTACCAACTAGATTTACCCGAAGAATTATCCGACATCCACGACGTATTCCACATCTCCCAATTGAGGAAGTGCATAAGCAACCCAGAGAAACAAGTACCCCATAAAAACATTGACGTGAAACCAGATCTCACATATCGGGAGCATCCGATATAAATCTTGGAAGAGTCAGAAAGGAGAACCCGACAGAAAACCACCAAGTTCTTCAAAGTTCAGTGGAGCAACCACACCGAAAATGAAGCCACTTGGGAAAGAGAGGATTTCCTTCGAGCAGAGCACCCGCAAATTTTTGACAATCAACTGGAATCTCGGGGACGAGATTTTTCCTAAGGGGGTAGGTGCTGCGGCACTCCAAAATTTGTGTTGTTTTTGTTTTCAGCAAAAGCCTTGCTTGGTTTGAAAAAGGTCATTTAAACCCTTCTTAAAAACCTCTCTTCTGAGTTTTCTTCTCAAAAAGCATTTCTTGGATTTATTTTCTTCTAAAAAGAAACCTTTTTAGTTTTGGGTTATTCTTTGGTTTTGATCCATCCTTTATTTTACCATGCCTCTTGTGGTAAATTTCTCCCAAAACCCTCCTTCCACTTTTGTACCACTCAAACATTCTGTCCAAACTAGTAATATCCATTTTTGGACTCTATTCCAATTATTTCCTCTCCCAAAATAATTCTGTCTTTTCTTTTGAGCCTAAGTGATTTGCAAAGCAAGTACCCTAATGCTTTTGAGTTTTGACCTCAAACCAACTCCCTTGGATAGTCCTTGGTACCCTGACCCCGTAACCATCTTGTTCCACTCTTTTCCTTTTCAAATATTTCAAATTTCACTCACAGCAAGTTTGGACCAGATTTGCCAAATTTGGTGAAATTCATATCTACCCTTCTCCAAAAATTCTACCAAAATTCAGGCAGCCCTCAGATGCAATGAGAGACCACCACACCAAAGATCAGCTCAAGAAAAATTTCCCACGTGCCAAAACCAGTCTGCCGAACACCTTGCATGCACTTTGTTTACATGCATCTTGATTAAATTCGAGAAAGTTCGTAGTTTGATTGTCAATCTTCGCCGATTAATTCAGTCACATGTTCACGATTGCCTTTGGCACGTTGCTCACGCAACCTAAGCGTGCCTGTCCAGAGCCTCACCAGCGTGCTTGGCGCGTTCTGGCGTCGGTGGCGCCTGGCCGCTTCTTGCGGCGTGTCTTGCGGTGGCCGAACCACCGTAGCGGCCGACCGGGAGCAGAACAGCGGCGTAACGCCATTCGGCGCCGCCCAATCCATCTGGTGGCTCCGCGTGGCCACTTCCTCGCCAGCACACGCATGCAGCATAGTCGTCGTGGCGCGGCATGCACAGAGCGTGCTCTCTGCCGCCGACGGACCCGAGCCGCCCCGTTCCGTTGAATCCACCCAGGGCTCCTAATCCAAGATGGTTTAGCGTCAAAACGGCGCCAGTGGAACTCCACGCTGACGCCCCACTCCCTAAACCTCCCGACCAAGCTCTGCGCGCCGTAACCATCACCGGAGAAGTCCGTTCACGGCCACCGCCTCGGATCACCTATAAAAGGAGCCCCGAGCTCGCTCTCGTGCACACACCACCCCTGCACTTCACCAAGACCTCGCTTAACCACTGGAGGACCTCGGCGAGGTCTCCTCCCCAACTCCGGCCGCCTCGATCCGCCTCGGCCACCAGCTTGATTCATCATGCGGTGAGGCCATCTCCGGCACCCAAACCTCGTCTGCAGCCTCCTCTTACACCTAGTGCTCTAACCCCACCTCAATTCGGTCCTTGCAGCCCTCCTCGGCGAGATCCACCATCGCCCGAGCCGCCGTCCATGGGAGAAAGTGTCGCCCGTCGGCGTGGTGCTCCCCGACGCCCAAGTCCACCACCCACCGACACGGAAGGACACACTGATACTCTTGGTACACTCTGATCTCCCACGACTCGCCGTGGTTCGGCGTCGGCGACCACCATGACCGAACGCCGGCGAGGTCTTTTAAACCTGACATGTGGACCCCCCATGTCAGCCTCTCTTTCTTTTTCCGTGATCCGTTTTCCGTTGGCGCCTTCGGGCAGAGTACGTTTTCCATGTGGGCTTGCGCGTTGCTATTCGAACCATTTTCTGTTTTCTCAGTTAAACCCCTGGAACTTTTCTGTTTCATTACAAATGAGTCCCTGGACAAAAACCCTTATAACTCTTTAATAAAAAGTGATTTTTGAGTGATTCTTTTTCTGACAGTCTTATAATTTTGTCTAGTTTTTTATGGGATTTATTTGGAAAATTTTTGGAACAACTTTTATGCACGCTTTGGTTTTCACGTTAGTATGCCTTTTCGCTATCTTTGTAGGTTCCGGAGGAGGTGACGGAACTGCGAACTTCGCCGAGCTAGACCCGACTACTCTGAACCAGGCAAGCATGTTTGAACATTTGATATGATGAGTGTTCTGGCAAGTTTGCATTAAGTAGTTTCATGGCAAGTTTGTGAGCATACCGATGAAGGTTATTTTTCATGCAAGTTGAGGCAAGTGAGTTCGATAATCCATACGTGATGGTTGTGTATGTGCATGGCCATGTGTTGGCATGAGGATGGGTAAGATGGCAGTGTTGTAGCATGCCAGTCTTATGCCATACCATTTTGACTTCAGTGTCAACCGTGTCGATTCGGTTTCCATCCATTTCCCTTCCGTATTACCACATGTTTTCCGCAAGGGATATGGCTTAGTAAGTTGCAAACCGCTTTCTGGTACACACCAAATTGAGAGGCCGTGATGATGGTTCCATGGCCTGGATTAAAGCCGATCATCCGGTCGGGGGCATGGGTGTTTCCGGTTGGGACCGAGAGGGGCACCCCTTAGAGCGCGCGAATATAAATTTGATCCCATGCTATTCGAGATTGTGATCTCCCCGTCTCAAAAGTTTTTCTCGGACGATGTCTAGGGTGATTTCCTGGCATTCGTGAGGTAGGATGGGCGTGTACTGGTTAGCTGTGTTTCTTTCGAAATACCATAAACGGAACTAGTCCTTCAGGACTACGAAAATCCGTTGGCTGTGAGTAATTTCAGTACAAACTCTGCAGAGTCCTAAATTCCTCGAATCATCTTATCCATGTCCAAGTTATGTATTATCTTATCCTGACAAGTGTCAGTTTTGGTGACAGATACTCCGGTGTTTCACATGAGTACTAAGTCCGGTTAAATGTTTATTCCTATGGATGGACTAACCCGTTTATACTCCTGTGTTGAATATTTATTACGAGTGCTATTTTCTTGTGATGAAAGCCCTTTCTGTGATGTCGCTCAGACGTCCGACTGCGGCATTGTTGTTATTTATTTTCTTTATAAGCCCTTTATGTGATGCCGCTCAGACGTCCGACTGCGGCATTGTTGTTATTTATTTTCTTTATAAGCCCTTTCTGTGATGTCGCTCAGACGTCCGACTGTGGCATTGTTTTGATTTACTTTCATTATAAGCCCTTTCTGTGATGTCGCTCAGACGCCCGATCGCGTGGCATTGCTGTTATTTACTTTCATTATAAGCCCTTTCTGTGATGTCGCTCAGACGTCCGACTGCGGCACGCATGTATCTTTATTTTCAATATAAGCCCTTTATGAGGTGTCGCTCAGACGCCCGACTCTGGCATGTTTTGCTTATTTCTTCACCCTTGAGGCGCCGCTTGCACAATCCGATCGGTTTTGAGTTTATCTTCTTTGGGTTTTTAGGCGGACTAACGCCGATTCCCTTCTTGATTATTTTGCTATGCTGTTTTAATTGAGAAATGTTGAGATTAACCATGTTGCATTCATGCATTCATTTGTTATATCTTTTGTCCGAACTGTCTTGCGAGTACTTTCATAGTACTCACACGGCTTGTTGATTTGGCGGAATCTTGTGAAGGCGATCTCATGGATGAAGAGTTCGATAGCGAGTCCGACGCCTAGAGGAATCGGTCGGTCTCGTCGACCCTGGATCGATCATTGTGATATATCATACGCTACCCAAATAAATTCATCGAGCCTCACCTCGGCCTTCGATGAGCCGCCAACGCATGATGAACTTATTAACCACCCCATTTGTGTTATTCCACCAACCACTCATAGCTCGAGTCGGTAGTATTTCCACCCCACACCTTTGAGTTATATCCACCACTATGTTTAATCATTGGCGTGTTGTAATAATTGGTTGGGCATCTTCAGTCCGACCCTTGTAATATTGTAATGCTACTGGCTTCTTGTATCAAAGTTCTGTCAACCGGTATGAAGGATTTTCCTCATATTGGACTTCACAGGTCGGTTGTTCAATAAATATTTTTATTGAAAAACCGGTCGTGACAGGCGGGTTGACCATTGATGGCCGGTTAGCTTCTTGGCGGCGACGTGGAGTCGGAGAGCTGCGCTAGAGAAGAACGCTGCTTCTACTTAACTGTTGTTGCAGTTGGCTGACTGACACGTGGGCCCAACAGGGCACATGTCAGTTACGCATCTGCACCTGCAGTTAAGTCACTAAAGCTTCTGTTCGGCTCAGCGGGACACATGTGGGTAGTTAATTAAGTATACCTCCAGCGCACCGCTTTTTAGTTTTTTCAAAAAGGAGGATGACCCCCGGCCTCTGCATCTGGGTGATGCATGCGGCCACAAACACCCCTTTTTAGTTGAAGAATGTATGAAATGTAATGAAATCCGGCATGTTTATATGACCGTGTATGAATGAATTTATTTCGGTTAGTTCAAATTCCTGTATCACTGGCATTGGATGAACATGCAAAACAATACGTACTAGCATTATTCCCAGGGTGATCACCATCTTTGCAGCGATTTCACATGTACTCCCTCCGTCCTTTCTAGTCTGCATACAAGGTTTATCTGCAGTCAAAGTATCTCTACTTTGACCAATCTTATACAAAAAGTATGCACTTTCACAATGTGCGAAGTAAAAGGAACAGAAAGACAAAGAGTTTGAGCAACTTTTTAGCGTTTACAGACATTGCAATCAAACACACCGGCCGGTCAATCCATAGAGAACATTCAAAACAATCGATGATTATGCATCTCAGCGACTCACATGTCACTGGCAATATTTACTTCACAACTAAAGAATAAAGAAAAAATTAATCGCCGCTGCTGACAGCAAAGGGTGTCCCATTCGAAAATATGAAACACATATCTTGCTAAAATCAATGAGAAAAATTTGACAAGGTTGTCCCATTCAAAAATATCAAATGCCTATGATTGTGGAATGGGCAGGGTTTGCCATCAGTTCAGACATTGACATGGCACCTCGTGCTAAATAAACCAGCTGTTCTTTTTGTGCAGTTCCACCAAAAGCAACCAAATTCACGCGCAGCTTGTATGATTTCGCCCTTATATGTTGCAATGCCTTGAACTTATGGGCACCTCCTTTCTTGTGGTGGAAATGAATGATTTGATGTATTCATGAACATTTTGTGCAGTTCCCATTGAAATCAAGCTGAGCACCCCTATTTGCACAAATACAAAAAAGTGATTAGTATAGAGCAAACTATACTATGAATTGACAGGTTCAACAGGCACATACATGGTCCATGTAGAGCACACTTTTAGAAAAATGGAACTCAGCAAAAGAATCCTAGAACAACATTGTACTCGCGCATCACAGCAAAAAAATGGAGATTTTGTCAGTCCTTACGAAATTTGAAGTTAGTTTGGTCTTGGGGGAGTAATGTAACCATCCTTCAACTGCTCCTTGATGAGAAGAAGATAGACAGGGCTTCTTCATCCTGGCATAATCGGAACTAGTCACCTCACGTACTCCATATTCTTTTTCAGAGGAAGATGATCCCTGTTTGCTCGAAAAAAAGGAAAGGAAATATTTAAAACAGCACAGATGAAGCACTTCTCAAGAACAATACCACTTTTTCATGACAGTATCTAAACAGTAGCACAACACCAATAGAGATGACAAAGCACAATCATATGGATGAAATCAGTGGGTGAGTACCAACATTTGTCAGGAGGCTGATTGTGTAGAGCATACAGATGAAGCACTTCTCCGGAACCATCATTTGCTATCTACGGGTGGCCATGCTTACTATATACTCCTCGATTAGTTTAATGTTTCCAACATCTTCTTGTGCAGTTCCACTAAAATATATGGTATCTTCAAAGAAGATCCCTGTTTGCACAAGTAGAGATAATTACGTATGGCATCAAATTAGTGGCAAAACAATTGCTCGTTCCAGCCATAGCAATAAATTAAGATGCAAAACTATATAATTACTTGTGTCATCACAGTTCCAGTGCTTCATTACAGCACCGGGAGTTGATTTTTGTTTTTCTTCCGCTTGTTCTTCCCCTTCATCACTTGATTCAGTAACAGACAAGCTTCGCCTTCAATGTAAGATTTGGCATGTCAATTACGGAGCAAAAGTATAGTACTAAACTTAATTTTCTGATGAAAGTGGCAAAATATAGGCCGACAGTTGTGAAATATCCTTATCTTACCTCAATGGGATATTACGGTGCACATACAGATTGGAAGTCTTGTCTCCATTTGTACAGTTGACTAAAATCAAGCAACATTATCATACAAGTAGCACAACATATGAAAGCACTGCTGCGAGAATCATGTGAAAGAAGGCTAATCTTGACCTCTCATGATGCGGAATTCAAACAACTCACAAGAAGAAGATCTGAACCAAATTCGCCTTAACGTATAGGAAGTAAGATCTCCTCTTGTGCAGTTCCACTAAGATCAAGCAATCAAGCAACGTTGTCAGTGTGACATTTTGGTTGAACTGCACAAAACACTCTTAAAACAGAAGTGTTTTGTGCAGTGCAACAAAAGGTCACAATGGCAACGAGGTGAAGTAGATAACCATGTTTACACAGAGGTGCAAAGGAAACAATTAGTGGTCAATAACGGTGGATGACACAGAAGACAACAAAAAGAAGCATCTACCTCATCTAAATGGGAAAGAAAGCAAGCACTACTGGAATCTGGCACTTTGCCATCTGTCATGGCAGATGGCAAAGGCATGGTCGGCGGATGGCAAAGGCTTTGCCATCTGCCCGTGAGATAACAAGCAGTTTGTCCGAAACCACCTGCCGGTGAAGGCTTCTTTGCCGTCTATTGGCTGATGGCAAAGAGCACATGCCTTTGCCATCGGTGGCGGATGGCAAAGCCTCTTAACGGGTTAGCCCGTTAGAAGGCTAACGGCATACTTTGTAAATGCCGGTGAGATGGCAAAGGCTGCGAGCTCTTTGCCGTCTGCCGAGATGGCAAAGGCTGCATGCTTTGCCGTCTGCCAGCAGATGGCAAAGAGCTTTGCCATCTGCTGGCAGATGGCAAAGAGCCCAAATAGGCCAGCACAAATTTGACATGTAGATGACACGTGGCCTCTTTGCCATCTGCCAGCAGATGGCAAAGTGACTGTATTGCCCCATTTAATTTTGATTTTTCTTATATCATTTCCTTTTCACAGAAAATCAAACACAATTATATTTATATGACCAATATAGCATATTCAACACATATTACCAATAGTCATGAACACATATATATCCAACACATGTTACCAATAGTAACAAGTTTCATCCGTACATATACATAGTTTCATCAATATTACATAGTTTCATCCATAGGTAGCAAGTTTCACAAGGTCAAAACAAAAACTAAATACAAGCATTACATCAACCCAAGCTTCCGTGATCTTAAGCAAATCTATAAAATGGGAAAGAAGAAAGTTAGAAGAAGAAGACTAGAAGAAGAAGATTATTATGATGCGGAAATATGCATGGATTGTCAAAACTTGCATTATCCTACTATCACTAGTACAACAAAGTCTGCAGGTTGGCATAGTTCATGAACCATGTACATCATGACAAATACAATATCATCCAATGCTCGACTATGAACAAAATTGAACAATTACACCTCACAAAGGCAGAGCATAGAACCAACAAGCAAGTAGGAGGGGTATAAGAGGACTTGAGGAGCTCACTTTGGAGGGGTTCTAGCCTAGGCCGAGCTTCATCACCATGGATGCGGCTAGGGAAATCAGACGAGTCTACCATCATAGGAGCAGCAGCACCACCACCGCCAAAACTGGAATGGCCGGAGCGAATCACCATCATATGTGTACAACTACCAGTGTTGTAGTACTTGAGGAAGATGAATATAACACAGCTCACACACATATGTACAAAGTAATAGAATACATGCACAAGTTACTAAGTGGAGTAGTAGTAGAAGGGACCTAAGCTAGCACCCATGCCAAGAGACATACTACTAGTAAATTGTTGTTATGGGTGAGACAAGAACACAGTGGTGCTGCTAGAGAGGAAACTATGGGCACTTTCGGGATAAATTAACAGTATGCATGCATGGGAAAACTCAAGAGTAAAATTGGAAGTAAATTGAGCCATCTAAACAGTAAAAAAAATAGCACAAGCAGAAACGGAAGTTCAGCAAACAGCTGGAACCACTCTGAACTGACTAGCGATAAATCCTTCATGGCTAAAATATAATAACAGAGCAAAAGGATCGTCACGGCTCACGCATCACTCGCCAGATTAAATAAGATGTGTCAAGCTCGCAAACTACCTTCACTTCTTTGTCGAAGGAGTTCCACCTCTTTCGATCTGCAAATTTATCTCGCTGCCAACACTCTCATCAAGTAAGGACTCCATAGTGAGAAATTGCGTTACAATCAGTAAATAGTTAAGAACATCGTTCAATAAGAAATTAATGTGGGCTCGTTCTGGGAAACGATCAGTAGTAGTGGTGGATGGCAGGTATGGAAGGATCCCGGCAAGTTCCTATCTGAGATTACCACCGGGCCTGCCCTGAGCTGACTTCTTTGCGACAAATTAACATAACATGAAAAATGCATCATCGAAAAGAAATATAGTGAACAATAAGCGATCGAGTTTTATAGTTAGGTTACATGCGTGACTACAAGAAACATTTAGTAACTTTCAGAGAACCAACACACCAAATTACAAAATTGATGGCATGTGGGCTGTGGTAAATACTAAATACACCATCTAAAAATGCCTAGGGAGAACACTGCTATGCATGGTGGACCACTTGGAAGGAAATAAATGCGAGGATCATGAAAAATAAACAAACAACACCGCCCGGGCTCTCTCTAGGACATTAGTGGGAGTAATAGGATCACCGCTTGATCCACTGGCCATTAGAACCTCATTAGACTTTTCGGGCATGGTTTAGTTTTTCCCGTGTGCGCCATCTCGGCACTTGGGCTAAGCCCTGGTTGTAGCTGTATGTCGACTGCTCTGCTCTTGTATTTCTACCCCTACCATTTCAATGAAAAGCTGCTACACAGCCTTTTCAACAAAAAAATGCAGGTTTGGATTGTCCAAGGCATAGCCCCACCTCATGCCTTAACGCTTAATAGTTGGGGCACGGGTAGGGTGCGTCGCCTCTTCTTTATTGCCTTAAAAACCATGGTCAATTCAAGTCACTTTGCTAATGTAGCGAGAACAATTTGAAGAATACACACTAATAAACTAGTATACTAACTCTTCATAACTTTCCGAAGGAAAGTCTTTTGGCATTCGATAACCTAGAGAAGAGTCCATATACAACAGCAACCAAGCATAATATTAATAACTTAAGTTTACAAAATCAAATTTATATCAGGTGCAACTAATATAAATGAACTGTTGAAAGCCATGATGAACACCAACACAGACCTTGTTGATGATAATAGAGGTATCAGCAGTACAATCAATGGAGTCACAAGACATCAGTGCAGTGTCAAAAATTAAGTTGAAATATTATTAGTATACCATTTGAAAACAATCGTACCTCCCCATTCATGCGAATCAGCATGTCACCGAGTTTCAAATGTTTGTCTGCGAGGTCCATCGCACTGCAATATGAAATTACCAGTTTCAGTATGAGATAGAAAGGTACTACCTCTGTAAAGAAATATAAGAGCGTTTAATTCGCTACTTTAGTGATCTAAACACTCTTATATTTCTTTATGGAAGAGTACAATGGAAGAAGCAACAAGCTGAGCATAAAAGAAAACATGTTTAGAAATAACAAAACTACGTAATATTGGATAGCTGAAAAGAGTTACCTGTATGTAGAATGTATTGAAATCGTTGTAGCCATCCCTTTTAGAAAAGTAAAACAAGGTTAGGACTTCGAATTTATGCAGCAATACATAATGATCCATGGATTGAATATGCAAGCTTTGGTCATGTAAAGCAAGGCATACTTTTGGTAGTTTGGTGCTTCTCTATCAAGTCGAGCCAATGTTCCCGGCAAGATTGAAACCTATATCCGGTCAACATGAATCAACATGCAACCCATTGTATTGGATAACTCTCTAGTAAGGGATGAAATCTCCAATTTTTAGGTGTACAACATGGATGTAACTCTATGGGCTACTTGAGCAGAAACTAAGCAACAGATTGAAGTGATTTTAAGGGCAGAGATTTGATTTTCGGCCATCTCGGCCTGGGGCAAAATAAATCCCTTTCGGCCAAATAATTACAGCCCGGTGAATAATCCCTTTCCACCGTCTCCGAGGACACGGTCTCCATCGCCAGCTCGCCGCCAACCTCCGTGATCAATTGAAAGTATAGCGGGGGTTTTACGCCCCAAACTACGTATGTCGTGTTCTCCACAGGGACTAGGTGACGACGACTATGCTCGGCTAAAGCTAGGTAGCACAATTAAGAGATAAATGCAGAAAATAAGAATCTAAACTAAGAATGATTGTACCCGAAGATAATCCACCAAGAAAATGCAAAATAGCAAAGGGAGGTTAAGATATTACTCACTATCTTTTTGGTATTTTGTTTTATTTGAGAATTAAAATACTAACACAAGCAGAAGTCGATATCAAGTAAAGCTACAAGACAAGGACACATTAGTATCAAACATATAACAATAGGAAGAAGCGACAATATATGATGAATATAATTGTTTCAAATCAAACACACACACGCACATTCATATATCACGGTACATAAGCGTCACGGGGACTACAGAACACACAAAACCACACATATGCGAACAGGATACTACACCACGGTTCAGGTTACACAAGTGACAACAGAAATGAAATCTTACAAACCACAAGATTAGTACCCACAGATCAACACAACAGTATTTAACAACTAAAAATTACTGATAGAATTTAACTAGTACAGCGAGAAGAAATACACAGGGTGAACACACATATATGTTGACAGAACACTAATTACTAAAGTAACAAAATATTACATATTAGTTAGTTCCCAAAGCAATAAGAAATCCACTATTCAGAACATAGAATTTATGACATGATATTTAACAAGTACAAACTGAACAAACTAGTTGGTTGCAAACACTTATCAAAATCTGAACCTTACAAGTGCTACACATCTCAATTCTGAACATTTCAAAATCTTGAACATTACACTACTCAAGATTACAGAAAATTAGAGAATAGAGAGAGGAGAAGAAGCAGCAGTTTTGAGGTTTGAGAGAAGAGCAGCGACAAGGCGTTGAGAGGAGAGCAGCAACAGTTTTACGGTCCGGAGAAGATTAGGAGGAGCAGCGGAGCAAGAGAAGGAGGCAGCAGCAGGAGGTTGGAGAAGGGAGAAGCAGCAGAGAGGCGTGGGGAAGAAGAAGAAGCGGCAGGGCGAAGCAGGAGGAGGAGCAGCAAGAGATAGAGGAAGGAGTGGAAGTGGTGGGTGGCGCCGGCGTGGAGTTCTTTGGTGGTTCGAGGTTCGGTGGCGGCCGATGGTGGATGGTGCAATGATGGTATTTGGGTGATGGATGGATGGATGGCGATGGTGAAGTGGCGGAGCAGCTGACTAGTGGTGGGGGGTGCTGTTGGCGTGCCGCCACGCCCGGCTGGCGCGGCCGGAGGTGGAGAAGGGGGTGTGAGGGAGAGAGTTGAGTGCGCCGCCGGCCGCAGGCGCCGCGACGGCGGTGGTCCCGCTCATGGAGTCATCCATGGCCGCCGCCGCGTGCATCTCCTCGTTGACCCGACTATCGACCACCGGAGCGAAGAGGAGGGAGGGGCTCATGACACGCAGCAGGCGGGCAGTGGAGGAGTAGCAGCAGGCGGCGGGCCTCCTAGGGCGCGAAGGAGTAGGAGGAGGTGGGAGGGAGCGGCGGGTGAGGAAGGAAGGAGCGAGGCGTGGGGCTGTGGATTGGGGCTAGGGTGAGGAAGGAAGGAGGCGGCGGCGGATGTTTTTTACTGGATGGGTGGGGAGAGAGGGAGGATAACCCCACAGTTTTTTACACGGAAAAAATAACCCCATCTCTTTGCCATCGGCCGGCGGATGGCAAAGAATCTTTGTCATCTGTTGGCGGATGGCAAAGACGATGGAGGCTGATGCGCCGTTACACTCGTGTGGCCATAGGATTGCCAACCTCTTTGCCATCTGGCGGCAAATGGCAAAGATTATTTGCCATCCACTAGCGGATGGCAAAGAATTGGCTGATGGCTACCATGTTCTTTGCCGTCT
This sequence comes from Aegilops bicornis, assembly GCA_021605145.1. Classification (NCBI taxonomy): domain Eukaryota; kingdom Viridiplantae; phylum Streptophyta; class Magnoliopsida; order Poales; family Poaceae; genus Aegilops; species Aegilops bicornis. Next base: position 395,478,058 of record CM038669.1, on the reverse strand, counting down.
GTCAGTTCTTTGCCATCTGTTTTTTATAAGCAGATGGCAAAGACGTTCTTTGCCATCAGCTGGCAGATGGCAAAGAGCTGGCTGATGGCAAATTCCCTGTTTCCAGTAGTGAAGACAGTAGCATTTCTCAAACGGTGGCATTGATTAATATTAATATAGAGATTATATTAACAATAAAATTCGTTAAACATGTAATTTGCTTTTAACTGTGGCATTACATCAATTTTCCAGCGGCATTATTAGAGGGTGTTTGTTTACAAGGACATTTTGGTGTAGGGACTAAAAAAACTCCGTGTCAGTCACATCTAAACCAAACAGGAGGGACTTTTCGGGACTAAAAGTGGGCATTTGGGACTAAAGAAAGAAGATCCCGAGGGAGTATTTTTGGGACTTTTCCAACAGTTGCCCACCTTACGCATCGCACCTTGTTTCTATTAGTTCATTACTAGGGGTAACATGGTCTTTTATCATGTCATTTAATAACCTCTAGTCCATGTTTAGTCCTTGGAACCAAGCAGGTAGGGACAAGGGAGTTTTTAACCAAACAGGGCCTTAGATTAACAACAGCTAATGAGTTGCAGGACGGTGGGCCTTTTGACACCATGTGCATCTACCGATGTACTGTGGTCATGCACAGTCTGTTGCAACAAAGAACAAACAACCATGGATCATATTTGTGTTGGTCCCAGTTTTGTTATCTTTAGACACCTTTCCCTATGTGAGCATAGCAAATCTAGTCCTGCTCAAACTCTACAGCCTTGTCCCTTCCTTTCCTTAGTGAACTAGTACTTTCGCCCCTTCCTTTCCTCTTTGAACCACGTCCTAGATTTATGCGATACAACTTTCCCCACTACTTTCCCCCATTCCTTTCCTCTTTGAACCACGTCCTAGATTCATGCTATACAACTTTCCCCTTCATTTCCTCTTTGAACCACGTCCTAGATTCATGCTATATACAACTTTTCCCACTACTTTCCCCACTCCTTTCCTCTTTGAACCACGTCCTAGATTCATGGTATACATGCAGCTAGAGCAATGCATGTGGAGTAAGTAAAATATACCTTAAGGTTCTTGGGGCGTGGTTAAATTGGGCGACAGGGACGGCTGCGAAGAAGAAGAAGGGTCAGAGGCCCTCCAGCGCTGCTGGGTGGAAAGTGAAAATCAGCGTAATAGTGGATTCCTCCCTGCCAACGGCGACAGCATTAAGCCTCCTTCCCTTCCCGGCGGACGGATCATGCCGGCTCTTTGAGCAGCAGTGAGGGGAGAGAGAGGCCAACGAAGTCTTGTTTAGATCTGGACAGGGCGAGAGAGTGTGAAGAGAGCAACTACAAGCGCTGAGGCTCCAGTGTGTATATATATACTGGAGAAAGAGTGTGAAGCGTGCAAACCCCAGAAAACATTTTGACCAGTCAAAGAATCCTCCTGGCAAAAATTATGCTCAAGTGTAGTTATCGAACCCGAGACCTCAAGTTTGATGAGCGAACATGCTAACCAGCTACACAACCCTCCCGTTATGTTCAACGAGAGGAAAATAACCTTTTATACATTCCTGCATTTGTGTGACAGGCATGCCGTGTTTTTTTTGTGTGTGGGAGTCATTAGGATTTCAATCATAATCGTGTCATGTGGCTTTGGTGGTAAGACTATCCAAAGTGGTGTAGAAATAATGCAGCCTTAGTTACCTTACCTCTCTCCACGTAGTACGTTGGGTCCCACCAGTCAGAGGGTGAAACAAACAAATTAATAAGAAAAATTAAAAGCGCCATGATGTATCTTACTACCTCACACATCTCGCTCTTGCTCGAACACTGTCCAATTGATCCCTCTGTTCGCTCACGTACTATTTTAAGTGAATCCTCATTATAACAAGCACACAAATTTTGGGCACTTGTATTCGACTTAACTCAGTGTGCCACCGTATCCCGTATACTTACTACTCCCTCCGTCTAGGTGTAATAAGTCACGTTAGAAGGTGCAACGGGACCAAGGTGCGTGCGTGTGCGTTTGTGTTTTTAACAGCATGTGTGTGTTAGAGAGTGTGACAGATCGACCTACTCCTATAGAGATATGGTGTGTAGTGTATGATTTTAGCCGTGAGAGTTGGTGCATCCTCTCGTTTCCGGGCGTGTCCGGTAGGGACATCTTGGACAGGCTGCCACTGCTCCTCACCAGCCTGGCCCACCCAAAGCCCCTCCATCGCCCAGCGCCCTTCCCGCTGAAAGCAGTCAGCCGCTCCAAAGAATCGGTGCCGCATTCATGCCCGGGCAGAGCGGACGTGACCTCTCACTGGTGCAAGAGTGATGGTTGCTTCGTCCGTCCAACTTACTGCTGGGTCTATGTGATTTGACGGCTCAATGGTCTTTATTACTGAGGTGGTAGGACTGCTGGATGTCCCACGCTTTCGGCGAAAGGAGGTAGTAGATTACAATTTTCTCCATTCTTACAATGGAGGAGTGCTAGAGCAGTGAAAACACGCAGGCTCAGTGATTACATGGCCCACCTCACACTATCACCGCGCGACACCTAACTCTTTACATAGTACTCCCTTCGTTCCTAAATATTACTAGATGAGTCCCCGCGCGTTGCCGCGGAACAGCGGTATATCTCTCTGCGCAAAATTATCGATTTCATAGAACTAAAAAAATCTATAGCCGCATGACAGATGTGGTAGCCAAACTAAATAAACTCCCATCATCATCTAGATCATCCCACGTAAGGAAAAAAGATCAGCCAACTCCTACTGCATAATGGGATCATATTTTTCTTTTTGACATGTTAATGGGACTTAAAAGCTCACTTACATGCATGCTACCGGTGCATGCTTGCATGCAGACATGTTGATTTGATTTAAAACCCACTCACATGCATGTGCCACGGTATTTTTGCATGCTTGCATGTGGCTTAGTCTTGAGCCTCTCAACGTCTAGATCAGACGACTATTATGACTGATTTACTTCATCTAACGGCTCGTCAATTTTGATGATGTGGCTTAAGGAGAGGATAGAGAATTCCTAGTAGTGGGGCTAGCTATTACTAGTAGATAAGTCTTTGTAGAGATTCCACGAGGTGAACTACATACGGAACAAAATGAATGAATCTACACTTAAAATGCATCTATATACATCCGCATGTGGTTAATGGTGAAATCTCTACAAAGACTTATGTTAAGGAATGGAGGAAGTACTAGTATAGTACTAGTATCGTCTTGTAATTTATCGTGAGATAAATTTGTACAATGCTATGAAGCTTCCAGCTCCTGTTACATGTATCTTGCGTCCAAGGTTGCCCGTTGCAACATTTCATTAAATACAAAGGAGACTAACATGCCTGCTATTGCATCTCAATGATTGACAGATCATAGCAAATATGTACTCCCTCCGTTCCAAAATAAGTGTCTCAACTTTGTGCAAACTTTAGTACAAAGTTGTACTACTACTAAAGTTGACACTTATTTTGGAGCAGGCAATTAAAGAAAAAAAGCGATCCATGCAGTCCCTAGCCCTTGAACCGTGAACCACGACCAGGCTTCCATTTCTTTGGCAACAGTCGAGCTTCCTAATAAATGAAGTTTGCAACCTTTTGACCATCGGATCATTTTGTGCAGTTTCACCAAAATCGAGATGAGCATCCCTGTGGCAAAGAAATTGAAGAAGCGTGATTAGAATAAGATTGCTAGGACTAGTCGATGAGACATAAACTCATCACAAATACAGTACGTAGAAGCCGATGAGGTATCGTGTATATGCGGGGCAAAGAAGTAGAGAAATATCCACGAGGAGTGATGTGGGCAGGCTGGAGCGATGGTGCAAGCCGGCTGTAAAGGGAGTTGTACATGAGGGACGTAGCTCAACCTTGAGGAGGGCGGCGGAGGCGGCAACTGCCACGTCATCGCGGCGATGAGCAAGGGCGAAGGCAACCTCACCGGCTTTGTGAGAGAGAACGGCGGGGACCCCTGATCGGGACGTGCCGACAGTGGGTTTTCGCCGTCGGCGACGGCCACCGCATCTACACTAAGCATCCACCCCCTTCCCCAAGCGGACGTGATCCGCCGGGATGTTAGAGATGTGGCTTATAGTCGTTTTGTGCGAGAGAGTGTGAAGAGAGCAACCCCAGCAAGCAACCGTGTAGGTTGGCCCGTCCTGACTATGTATATAGTGGAGCGGTTTCCTTTTCTCTCCATATGAACCTATCATATTGCGTACGTGCCACTGAAGAAAAAAAAATATTTATAAATGACGGCACCTACTAACCTTGCGCTTGGCATCTCCAAAATATTAACCTTGCGATTGGCTCTTAGCCTCTTGAAGTCGAGCAATAATGGTACTGCAGTATATATCGTTCTGGCTATATGAGACCGAATGAATTGCTGCACGTCCACTACGTGGGCGAGGGTCGAGGGGCGAGGGAGAGTGCTACTACATACGGAGCAAAATGAGTGAATGTACACTCTAAAATACGTGTATATACATCAGTGTTTGGAGTATGTACTAGTAGTTCATATTGAAATCTACTAAAGGACATATATATTCCAAACAATATGATATAATCTCTATAACCAAGGTAGTAGGGACGAGGAGTAAGCGGAGGGAGTAGTAAATTTTTCTCCTCGTCCTGCGAGCCACCACAGCATGGGTGAGGGAGGAGCAAGCTTCACCTCATCCTGCGAGCCACCACGCCCGTGGGCGGGGGAGACGGCGTACTAAGAAAGCTTCTCCTCGTTCTGCGAGTTGACGGGACACATCAAAAGTACTCGAGTGTATAGAGCCTTGCCTCTAAGGTAGTCCCCACATGGTTTGCCTCTTTTTTTAATTTAGCATAACGCATCCTCCCTCCACCAAGTGGACAACCAGTACACGTGCCAAATTACCACGTGGGCTGCCTTTTCATACAGAAATGAGCTCCACCGTGTACCCGCGCTGGTGTGCTTGGGAAAGAGACGGGAGTACGTGCGTCGTGCATGCACCTCTTCTCTTCGTGCACGTCCCCCACCTACGTGGGTGTGTTTGAGAGATACAAACCGCGTTCGTGAGTGTTTTTTGTTTTTTGGTGGGGTGGGGGTGGGGTGGGGGTTGATTTCGTGAATTATTTGTGGGAATATGTGTCGATGACATCTCAAACAAAATTTTGCATGCAATGTGTGTGAAATGGAGGCCTATCTATATCATACATAGATGGTCGAGCAATCCACGAGAAGAGAGGGAGGGGTCATAGCTATCGATAGAGTCGAAGAGAGGATCAAGTGGGTGGGTGCGAGATCGATGAAGAGAGCCATCAAAATTATGTGTGTGTGTGCAAGTCAAAGATATAGGGCGACTAGCCTACCGGAACGTTAGAGGGCACATGTCAAGTTTGTGTGTGGCAGGGAGACATGACTAGAGCGCTTGATGTATCAGTGTGTATGGGGGGGGAGGGGGTGGGGGAGGGGTAGGCAGAGGCCTAACTATAGAGGTAGAACGACTCGTATATGTGTTGAGAAGGAGAGACCCAGCTATGTCTTGAGGGAGATCGGTCGACATCCATACATAACTGAAGGACGGGAAATATGATGGGACGGAGAGAGAGAGAGAGAGAGAGGAGAGAGAGAGAGGGAGGGAGAGGGAGGGAGAGGGGTAGAGTGTTGGATGGGTGATGGAGTTGCTTCTCGAGGATGTTGGGAGAGGCCTACTAGACAAACTGAGGGTGGAACTGCAATGTTATCAATAAGAGTGGGATGTGTTTCTGTGTGTGCCTGTGCGTGATAGATCTGTCGGGACGCATCCATTGATGATGAAGGGGAACCATGTGTTTGGTAAGCAAACCTAACTAGATCGGTAGATCAATTGTTGTTTAATAGGAGGAAAGGAGAGACACAACTAATGAGGTAGATCGATCGATGTGTGGGTAAAAAGCAGTTATAAGGACCTAGCTGGCTATATGTATAGCGAGAGATCGGTCGGTGTACGTCCATTTGTTAGAGGCAAATAAGGCCCAGCGAGACGGATAGACAGAGAGAATGGAGCTAGGAGGTGGTGAGAGAGGCCCAACTACTAGCTAGATAGGGGGACGAGTGTGTGGTTGTGAGATCAATGAAAAGAGGGGCGGGAGTTTACACGTGTGTCTGACCATATGAGAGACACGAGGCAAGGACACATAAAGGAGTAGATTGAAGCTGTGTGTGTATGCTATAGGCAGGCATCGCTGTAGAGGTTTATCGATCGATGTGTGTCGGAAAGGAGTTGTGGAGACTCTGGGAGAATGACCTAAAGAAAAAAATGAATATGCCCGGTGGATAGAATGCCCACGGAGGAGGAGGGCGAGGAGGGCGTGTGCATGCACGAGAGAAAGTTAGTGGTAGCTACAAAGGCTAGAGGATTGTGTGGGTGTAAGAGACTAACAAAGATCATAATTTGATATGAAAGCGGATTCATATATTTGAATAGGAGATCATAGTGTTTTAAACATTGCATGCATGAATATAGCGGTGATACACATGTTGTGCACATGTTATACCATAATGTGATAATGCATGGCGTTTGCAACTCACAGCTAAATGCCGAACAATCTAAACCATACTATACATCAAACAATCACACATTCTATTTGAATTTGTGATAATGTGCGGCGTTTGTAGCTTACAACTAAATATCGAGCAATCTAAACAATACTATATATCGAACATTCTCACATTTTATTTGGATTTGTGGTAATGTGTGGTGTTTGCAACTCACATCCAAATACTGGTAGGCGTAGGGGGCGGGGCGCCATACATAATGTGATAAACACATTATACATATGAGACATGGTTTAGATTATGAAGATCTAGCTAGAGCTAGAAATGTAATGTGATTTGAAATCAAAATAAAGTGGATTCAAAAAATCTAGTTCGAGTTCATATAGTACACATAGTTCATATGTAACTCGAGACTAATCATTTGGTGTGCTGTGAATATAATACACAAACAATGGTTTAACTTGACAATAATGATGATTGTAGATCTTATTAAAATAGAGAAATGAATTCAAATGCTTTGACTTCACAACAATCATTACTGTAGATCTTATTCAAATTTAGTTCATATTGAAGCGGTAGTATATACGTTTGGAATACACTAAAACGTCCATTTGAGTAGTAGGTTGCATGCATCATACACGTAGCGAAATATTTTAATTGAACATAACATGAATTCAAAGTTTTGAATGACATTTGTAGTGCGCATTGATTTGGTACAGTACACGTTAGGCTTGTCCGGAAATTTCAACCCGCGCCTTGTTAGCCCGAAATATTTAAGATATATCTTTGTCTCGTTGTGCTCCGACAACTCCCTCCATCTCAACCCGTGCCTTGCTATTCCGAAATTACAACGCGCGCAAAAACTCCCACCTCCTGTGAAATCCCGACACGTGAAATGCCCGTGGTACCCCTGAACCGAAAGAACCGCCTCAAATCGGTGGGGGGTACTTCCTTAACTTACCCCACATTTCGGACAAGCGCGTCTCTAAGCCATGGTTCCCCACTGCCATCCCATCCGCCCACCCATTCGTACACCGAGGCCACGAAAACCCACGATGAAACCCCACACCCTGCTCCGTCCGCCACCCAAATGAGCCTCTTCCCCGACGACGTCGTCCACAGCAACACCCCGACGTCCCTCATCCATCGTACCGGATGAGGATCCGTCGTAGATCTCATCGTCCCGCCGGTTTAGCCACCCCGTCCTCCCCCTCCAAGGAGCTTCCCCGATGTTCCCCTCGTCTTTCGCACCACCTCCATTCCCACACCACCGTCTTCACCTGCACCACCAGAAGAGCATCATCATCACTGTTTCCTCGGATGAAGCTGCGGCCTAATCGGCGCCACCAAAGAGGTTGTACACTAATCGCCGCATTTTCTTCTTGATTCGATTCACGGTGCTGTCGGCGCTCAGTCTCGAGCCGACATGGCGCGGCTCCATCCACGGCGGCGTCACCGGGCACTTCCTCCACGGCGTCGCTCCCTCAGTGGCGACGTCCACATCAGTAGGAGCTGCTGCTGCTTTAGCTCTCGCTCGCGCTGCTGCTCTGCTCTTGCTCTCGGTCCCCTACCTGGTCTGCTCTTGCTATTGCTCTTGCTCGCCTTTGCTCTCGCTCTTGCTCTTGCTTGCGATGCTGCTCGATTCGCTACACTTGATCGGTGAATCGACTTTTGGGTCAGTCGATTTTCAAGGGGTGGGCTCGCCAGGGTGAAGGAAGAGCCAGCCACAGCGAGGAGGGGGGCTCGCCGGAGAGGTACCCCACTATGTATCTTAGGGTTCAGGTTGGGGGCGGTGGTCGCCGGCGGTGGCGGGGCGTTGGCGGGGCGGTGGCTTGGGGATCGCCGGAGAAAAAGTTCGGCATGGGGGGGCCTAGGGGGATGGCCGGGGCGGCGGCGGACCGGCGGTGGGGAGTGTTTTCGAGGCGGTCGGAGTGGCACACCGCCGGCCACGGGCGGCGGGGGGCTGCTGTTTGGCCGGTGGTGGCTGGCGGCTCAAGGGGGTGGAGGTTGAAGACGAACCGCATGCGCTTGATTTCGTATCCAACGGCTGCAAAATAGACTGACCAGAGATGAAAAAGTCAGTCGACCGACGTGTAGCCTCACCTTGCTAGTGCGTTCAGTTTTGACAGCAAAATTCAGTTTCGATAGTTAGGTTCAGTTTCGACAGTTAAGTTCTGTTTCGACTGTTAAGTTCAGAGATGAGCGGCTGATGTATTTTACATCTAGCACTCTGTGGTTATGTATTTTACGTCATGTATTGGAGATGCTATTAGAATTCCACTCAGGTTAACGTTGTTCGTTGTCTCTCTTGTCCTGCTTCAGCCTCGGCTCATACAACTCACCGGAGCTGCTCCAACGACGAAACCCTCCATCACAGCGGAGCAGTTCCTCGGGCTCCATCTCTAGACACCTAAGATCTTCTATCCCTCCTCTGACAGCAAAGTCAGCCGGAGCATCCTCACCGGCCAACCCAATCACGCTGAGATTGACATGGCTTCGCCAAAGAGGTTGTACACTTGTTGCATCTCTTTTTTACTCTACATGTTATATATGTTGTCCACTGAGCACACGGATTTGTTCCTTTAGTGTCTCCTTGAAAGAAAAAACGTAGGAATTTTAGTTTTCACTTGTCCTCCTTTTCAAATTCCTATTCATGAAGCACAAGACTAAGAGATAGTAGCATAATAGCATTATAACCGTTCATTTTCTTGTGGTTTGACTTAATCTCACCATGCTACTTTGCATCCTGTGATCTTCCAATTGTTGTGAATCAAACACCCAGATTGGCAAAAATCCTGTGTTTTTAAATTCTCTGTTTTGCACGTGCATTCCTATCCTATTCATGTCTATTTCCTATCCCTGCATTGTTGGAATCCCCCAATTCAGACGAGCCCTTACAGAATTACTTCTCTTACATATAGTTGTCAAAGAAAATCTTGCGTGGTTTGTCCCACTCCTGCTGCACCGTCGTCCACCCCAGCTCACCGCTCCAACGATGTAAGGGTCCAAAGACAATGGGGATCCAAGCCTCCGGACTGCCTTTCGCCGCCTCATATCTTCTTCCCCGCCACTGGCAACCATGAAAACTGCATTACCATCATCAACCGAGCAGATGACCTCGAGGACTACACGGGTCCGCAAGAGAGGTCGCACTCTTTCGTGTCTGCTTACGTTATGCATCGCTTAATATTACATGCTACTTTATCATCCTGTTCACCGATTAGACTCTGAGTCAGCTCCAAACTAATGGTCAAACTTGAGTTTTTAAATGGTTGTGGGGTACATATCGGGGCCGCTATAAATAGTATCTATCTACTATCTGGTTAATCTTCGGTGTCTACTATGAGTTTCATGTTGGGTGGGAAACAAACAGTAAAGAAGCCATTATCTATATTTATTAACTGAAGCCATTATCTGCCTGCTATTATTGGTTTTGGGTCTATCCACAGGTTGCTACCATCACTCTGGATTTCTGCATGCACTCCTTACATAATCTCACTATGTTTTATTCCTATGTGTCGGTGTCAAAACCGGCGGATCTCGGGTAGGGGGTCCCGAACTGTGCGTCTAGGCAGATGGTAACAGGAGACAAGGGACACGATGTTTTACCCAGGTTCGGGCCCTCTTGATGGAGGTAAAACCCTACGTCCTGCTTGATTAATATTGATGATGTGTGTTACAAGAGTGGATCTACATAGTCTTGGAGTCCGGCCGATGATGATAGTTCGGCTATCCGGACACCCCCTAGTCCGGAACTCCCTCAGTAGCCCCTGAACCAGGCTTTAATGACGACGAGTCCGGCTCGCATATTGTCTTCGGCATTGCAAGGCGGGTTCTTTCTCCGAATAATTTATAGAAGGTTGTGAACACCAGGATAGTGTCCGGCTCTGCAAAAATAAATTCCACATACCACCGTAGAGAGAATAATATTACACAAGATCAATCTGCTGACGTATTCTGTGGCGTGACGTCGCACCACTACCAAGCCTTTACTCAAATTGTTTTTATTGTTCCACCTTAGCGCGTTTAGTGAAGCGGTTTCCTTGGCACGTCTTGTCGAAGCAGAGATCGTGTTCCCTTATTCCGGGATTCCCATCAATACGGACGTGGGTAACCCAACCGCGCCATTTATTGTGACGCTTGGGGGATAAGCGAGTTTTACCAGGCCGGCGGGGACACATGTTTTATCTGCCCATATAAGGGATAAAGATCCAACCCTTTTACCTGCGCCTTCATCCTCCTTGGCTTATCCATCTCCACGAACTCGAGCTCCAGCGCCCAAGTCCGCACTTCTCACCTCAACCTTCTCCAACTATGTTCGGAGCGGGAGGCAAGTGGATGGCCTCCTCCGTCACGGAAGGGAAGATCCAGAAGCTGCGTGACGCCGGATATTTGTCCAGCAACACCGTGCATCGGCTCCCCGACGAGGGAGAGCTCGTCCCCAACCCCAAGCCCCATGAGAGGGTAGTATTTCTTCCCCATTTCCTCCGCGGACTGGGCTTCCCGCTTCATCCCTTTGTCCGGGGCTCATGTTCTACTACGGCCTAGATTTCCATGATCGGCCCCGAATTTCATCCTCAACATCTCGGCGTTTATAAATGGTATGCGAAACCTTCCTTTGCATCCAGCCCCACTTGACTTGTGGCTCAAGACCTTGATGTCAAGCTGAAGGTTGTGAAAGGCAGCCAAGCAGAAAAGCGGAGGCGCCATGGTGGGCAGGATGTCCCACGTTACGTGGCTGGAGGGCACTTTCGTGGAAACCATCAAGGGGTGGCAATCGGGGTGGTTCTACATCACCGAGCCGCGTGACCCTGATTGGGCAGCGGCCCCCGATTTCAGATCTGGCTTCCCCACACGGCTCTCGTCATGGAAAGAGACGGGCCTGAAGTGGGGGAATTCGGACGAGCTATCCGGACTCCAAACATGCGTCCGAAACCTGGTGGACAAGAATCTCAGGCTTGTCGACGTAATCCAGGTGATGCTCATCCGCCGGATTCTCCCATGCCAACCACGGGCCTTCAATTTGTGGGAGTTCGATCCGGCACAGCACCGAACCTTGAGCCGGCTCTTCGATACTACGTACAAAGATGCCTGGAAGGTGCTGTTCAAGGGTGCCAAAGCCCCCGCATCCGTTAACAAAGATCGCGGATACAGCTCGCGGCGTCAAGCCGGTGAGGTAAGTTATTTTACCCTTCACGGGACACTTTTTTCATAGATTGACTCTACGTGGGATCTAAAAACTCCCTATTCCTCGACAGGACTGGCTGAAGACGTCCGGACAGATTAACTGTCCGGCTCCTTTGCCGAAGACCAGCCGGACGCCCGATTAGCCAGGGCTGCTGGCTCCGGCACCCCATGTGGTGCCGAGAAGAAGGCTAAGAAGGAGGCCACGGGAACTGAAGGAGCTCCGGCGCCGGTCTTGTCGGATTACAGCAGAATCTTCTCCACGAAGGCGAGGAAGAAGAAGAAGAAGCTTCTCCCCCAGTGGGGGAGGAGAGGAAAAGGAAGGCCGCCCCAACTGGGGAGGCCGGAGGGTCCAAGAAGGGAAGAACCCTTCCTCCAGACTTCTTCCACCAACGTCGACGACGACGAGGAGGATTGGCCTACAAGGGCCAAGCCCCTGGCGAGATCGTAAGTATCCGGACTCCCGAATAACTTCAAGGTTTTGTTCTTTTCGCCACATAATGTCTTTCTAATGCCGCATACAACCCTGCAGTCCGCCCAAGGATGATCTTCCCGTTTCGTCGAGCGGGTCCTTGGGTGTGTCGGATATGGATTCCCTTCCGACCGCCTCCACCCCCCGTGCCACGGACGACGCTGAGGTGGGATCACAGAAAAGGAACCACCAGGAGGAGGAGGCCCCGGAGGTGTCACAGGACACCCTCCCGGACTGTGCACCGGACTCGGCCCCGGAGGCCACAGTGGCTCCGGAGTCCGGCGGGCGACCCCTTCGTAAGAAGGGCAAGACCCATGACGCCGGCTGCCTCCGTCCAACCGGAGGTGCCGGATAATTTGCTGGAGGCACTCAATGGCGCCTCCATCGAAGAGGAACACCGCACTGTTATGAGTGCGGTGATTCAGAAGGTTCAGCTCGCAAAGAGCGGGCTGACCGAAGCCTGCAGTAGCCTTCTAACAGGCTTTGAGGTAAAATGGTACCGCATAGACAGTAGCCCCTGATGCTCGGTTTGGTGTTTGGAAAGAAAAGCCTGACTGAGGATCTTTAGAAAGATAAACGCAGGAGTCACTAAAAATATGTCAATATGGGATTGCAGTGTCTTCTTGACCTCCGCCATAGACCGATCACGAGGTCAATACTTTGAAGGAAAACACAGGCGGTCCGAGAACGAAGCTCGGCCATGCCAAGAAGCAGCTCGAGGAAAAAGAAGGTGAGTAATACCTTATGAAAATTGTACCTTACAAAAAGGATTTGGTTGCAAGAAAAATGACAAGGATAACATGGGTATTGTAGGGGCCACTAACGAGGTGGCGACCACAGAAGGAGGCGGTGGCTGCGGCCGAACGCATAATGCGGCCATGAGCGCACCGAGCGAGAGAAGCAATAAGCGCGGGTGGCGGAGGTACAGCAAGAGCTCCAGGATCTCGTGAAAAAACATGAGAGCTTGAGCGTGACTCAAGACTCGAGTCTGAGCTTGCAACGGCTCTTGAGAGTGCCAAAGCCGCTAAGGCCGAAGCCTACAAGGCCCTCCAGGAGATTGAGGCGGTGAAGAAAATAGCAGCGGGTAAGGCATTTTTCATGCAAAGTAAGCATGTGAGAGTTAATTACCTGTTTCTTACCCGAATTTGGAGCTCTCCAGGAGCGTTCGCAGATCTTCCTCGCAGCGTGTCCGATGCTGCCGCATTCTACCGGGCCGAGGAGGGGAGCTCGACGGAGAAGGTCTTCTGGTCTCGATATCTTTGAGGCGGACATCCGGTGCCCTTAGCGATCAGCTGAAGCAGCTGGTCGAGCTCCACAAAGCGGCCGAACAGGCCATGAAGGGCCTCATAGTTCAGCTGTGGCCTAAGGAGGCCATGCCCAGGAGCTACTTGCCAGTGCGGCGGTGATGGATGCGTGCCCCTGGTAGAAGTCATCAAGCATTCCGCTTGTATTGAGGGTGCCCGTCGGGCCTTGCCCGCATAAAGGTGCACTTTGGGGCAAGATGGATACCAGAAGCTCGTGACGGACCCGCCACCAGAGGGCAAGGAGCATCGCACGCCCGAGATGTATTATAAGAGTGTCTTTGAAGGGCGCCGCACTATTGCGGGTGAGTGCTCCAAGGATGTAATATTTGAGTAGACTCGCATTTTGTTATCATGTGCGCTGAAAACTTAGTTCATATCGCTAAGCAATGCTTGTTAATTTAAAATATTACCTTCAGGCGGCTGTTTATCAAATCGAGAGATGGCAAGTCGTCGGCTTCAAATTTCCCATGCCACTAGTGCTTTGGGGTGTTGGGATAAACTTGAGCGCTCTTGTTCCCATTTTTGGGTCCATCTAGGAGGCGCTCAACACAGCGAACAAGGCAACCGGACTTATAATGCTTGAACACTCTCACTTAGCCATAGAATTCTATAATTTTAAATTTCGACGAAGCCCCTAGTCTTCGGAAGGCTGAATTTGGGGCGCTATCCACGCCTTGGCCGGACAGTACCCGGCTCCTCGCTCTAAGCGGCATAAGTCTTTAAGGACTCGCAAAAAACCTCTCGAACAGCGACCGGTCTCTCGCCTCATCATGACGGTCAGTTTTAGCTTTCTCCACTGAGGCGTTAACCCATCTCAACTGCGGTGGAATCGCAGTGGTTCTCCCAGTGCTACCTTAGCCGATATAACGGAACGTAAGGTACCAAAACATGCGAGCCGGGCAAACCCAACTATTGACCCAAGACATGATTCGGAGCCGATGCATATAGTGCTATAAGTTCGGGGTGCCGCACTTGTGAAAGTGTTCGGACTCATCACACCATAATGCGGGAAGCATAAGCCCCTGGTGTATATTAGCCGTACCAAAGTGTACGGATGCAACATGCCGTGCATGAACATATGTATGAAAAAGAAATGTAATTATAAGCAAAAAGGTGCTGCATTGTTTTATTCAATAAGTGCTGCTACGAATGCAGAACGATACAAATAGTGCGATAAGCAAGGTATGGGACTGTTAAACATGTCCCCCTCCAGGGGTAGGCTGCAGATTGGTGTATAAAAAATGCTCGTAATGGAGACCACCTGTATATTCGTTGTAGCCTTTATCCTTCCCTGGCTGTTGCATCGTGAGTTCGGCAGGTCTGCTGCCGGACAGGGCCTCTGACAAACGGAGTCCTGTGGGTAAAAAGTAAAAGGTAAAAAGAAAAGAAAAAGGAATGACACACTTGAGAGCCCCTGGTGTGGTTGAGCATGATCTGGGTTTATCGTGGTCGTGCCCCTCTCCCCATGCCCATGGTATCTTGAGTGTAATGGTGTCTTGAAGGACCTGCTTTGATGTTTCGCGGGGAGTAGGGGTTGGGGCCGCACAGCCTGGCGATGCTCGAAGCGTGCCAGGTGGTCTTGTTGTAAGTTACTCCGGCGGCTTAGGCATGTCCGGCGGCTTAACGGCCGGACTCGAGAATTGCCTAAAGAGGCTGCATTGTACTTCGCGAGAGCGCAGTATGTTCCTCCGTGCGGAGAGAACGTTCGGTGTTTCCGTTGACCGTGATGACTCCTCGAGGGCCTGGCATCTTGA
Organism: Aegilops bicornis; assembly: GCA_021605145.1. Classification (NCBI taxonomy): domain Eukaryota; kingdom Viridiplantae; phylum Streptophyta; class Magnoliopsida; order Poales; family Poaceae; genus Aegilops; species Aegilops bicornis. The sequence continues at coordinate 395,462,854 of CM038669.1, read as the reverse complement.
GCTTGAGGTATGCGTGGTGCGGCACCGCGTTGAACTTTGCAAGCAGCGATGCGTCCGAGCAAGGCATGATAGCCGCTGCGAACGGGACTATGTCGAAGATTAACTCCTCGCTTTGGAAGTTATCCGGATCCGAAGACCACTTCGGTGTAATTGAGCCTGTACAATTGGCTTCTACACTTGGTATGACGCCTTTAAAGGTTGTTTTGGTAGGTTTAATCCTTGAGGGGTCTATGCCCATTTTGCGCCTTGTATCACAGTAAAGCAGGTTCAGGCTTGCCGCCGTCCATCGTGACTCGATTAGGTGAAACCCATCGACTATTGGTTCTAAGACCAGTGCGGAGAATCCGCCGTGGCGGATCTTTGGTGGGGTGGTCCCTTCGGTCAAAAGTGATCGGGCGGGAGGACCATGGATTGAACTTCGGGGCAATCGGCTCCATCGCGTAGACATCCACGAGTGCATGCTTCCGCTCCCTTTTGGGTATGTGCGTTGCGTATATCATGTTCACCGTCCGCACTTTGGGGAAACCCTTCTGTCCTTTATTGTTCGGTAGTTGGGTCTCATCCTCGTCATCGCTATGCAGCCCCTTGTCATTGTTTTCGGCAATTAACTTGCCTGCTTGCTTGAATGCCCAACAGTCCCTGTTGGTGTGGTTAGCTGGCTTTTCGGGGGTGCCGTGTATCTGGCACGAGCGGTCGAGTATTCGGTCCAAATTGGACGGACCCGGAGTAGTTCTTTTGAATGGCTTTTTCGTGGACGGGTTTAGAGCCTCGAATCCGGCATTGATTTCCGTATCCTCAATATTGTCGCCGTTAATGTGGCGTTTGTTTTTATTACGACACGGCCTGCCATTTCGGTCCTTGAAGTCCGGACTGCCGAATTTTCTTTGAGGTTGTTGCGTGTGCTAGCTGGCTGTCCTCACCCGCGAAGCGGGTCATGAGTGATGTGAGGGCTGCCATGGATTTCGGCTTTTCCTGTCCTAGGTGCCGGGCAAGCTACTCGTCGCAGATGTTATGCTTGAAGGCCGCGAGGGCCTCCGCATCCGGACAGTCGACGATTTGGTTTTTCTTGGTTAAGAACCGTGTCCAGAATTGTCTGGCCGATTAAATGCAGCTGCTGAATTATGTGGCTTAGGTCATCGGTGTTTGGTGGTCGCACATAAGTGCCACCGAAGTTTATCGAGGAATGCGGCTTCGTGTCCTCCCAGCTTTCAATTGACTCTGCTGGCAAGCTGTTGAGCCAATGTCGGGCTGGTCCTTTAAGCTTGAGGGGGAGGTATTTGATGGCGTGAAGATCATCACCGCAGGCCATGTGGATGTGAAGGAGATAGTCTTCGATCCAAACCCGCGGGTCTGTTGTGCCATCATAGGATTCAATATTGACGGGTTTAAACCCTTCGGGATTTGATGATCCATTACTTCGTCATGAAGCATAGTGGGTGTCTTGGCGCCTCTGTCTTTGGCGATATCACGGCCGGAGCTCAAAAGAGCTTTTATGCTGTTTTGTTCGGCCCGGCCGTATTCTTGTGTCCGCATGACGGTTGTTCGCGTCACGCGTGCGTAGGCGCCCACACGATCCATAGATCGATCTTGATTGTCTTGCCTTTTCCTCCAATATATCTCGCAGGTCCGGAGCGTTCCCCTGTGGCCGTGTGCTTTTTGAGCGATGTCGGGGTATGGTTATAGTGAAGGGCCTAGAGGCCTCTCTGTCGCGACCACGGGGTGGTCGGTCAGCCGTATTGTCTCCTGGTGATGCGGGTTCGTAAGCCTCCTCCTCTAATCGGGGGAGCAGCTTGCGTTTAGGGTAGCTTTTGGAGGCGCGTTCGAGCTCATGCTCTTCGGCCGCGAGGACTTCAGTCCATCTGTCAGCTAGCAGATCCTGATCAGCTCTAAGTTGTTGCTGCTTTTTCTTGAGGCTATTGTTCGACGGGATCCTCAGGCACGACGAATTCATCATCGTCGAGGCTTGCTTCGTCTCCGGAGGGAGGCATATAATCCTCTACCTCTTCTTCTGCCGCTCTCTCGTGAGGGCTGGCGTCTCCATCCTCTTGCGCTGGATCTTGCTGGAGTGGATTGTCTTGACCTTTGTCCGGTGTATTGTTATCTCCGGTGCGGAATCTTCATTCTTGCCGTGGCGGGATTTAGAGCGCCCTGACGCCGGCGCTTGGGCTGTTTCTTGGAGGGTCATCCTCCGTTGTTCCATCGCCGTTCCCATCTTTTGGGATGTCCACCATGTATATGTCGTATGACGAGGTGGCCTTCCAGCGCCTCGTAGGCGCTGGGTCTTGGTCGTCTCCGGCATCGTCGTCCATACCGTCGATGTCTTTGGAGTCGTAGTCTAGCATGTCGGTTAGATCGTCGACAGCGGCTACAAAGTGGGTGGTGGGTGGGCTTTGAATTTCTTCGTCGTCCGCATCCCAACTGTCCTGACCGCAGTCCGGCCAGGGCTCTCCTGATAACGAGAGGTACTTTAGTGAATTCAGGATGTTGCCAAAGGGCGAGTGCTGAAAGATGTCCGCGGCCGTGAACTCCATAACGGGCGCCCAATCGGATTTGATTGGCAAGGGCGCGGAGGGTTGAGTCCGGAGAGGAGTCCGGCACCTGAGTCGAGGTCTTCGCAAAGGACAGGGATAGAGTTTGGCTCGATCGCCGTAGAGATTAAAGCCCCCGAGGCGGTGTCCAACCACTCATCCTCGATCGGGGAATCCGGCTCCGGATTAAGGGTCGGAGCGGATTCTGGTGCGGCCTCCAGGGCACTGTTCGGCTGCAGAGCTAGATCATGCCCATCGAGACAAGTCTGGCGCGCATTTGGCTGCGGCTCGAATCCGTCGAAGATCAAGTCTCCGCGGATATCGCCTGTATAGTTTAGACTTCCAAATCTGACCGACGGCCAGGGCGTAGCTTTCGATCTGCTCCAGATGGCTGTTAATTGGCCGGCGGTGCAAAGCCGCCGGACACGAAGATCTGTCCGGGAGAAAAGTCTCACCACAGACCGTCGTTGTTGATGATCGAAGAAGCCATCGGGCCTATCGGTGATGACACGGAGGAACTCTCAATGAAAGCACCAATGTCGGTGTCAAAACCGCGGATCTCGGTAGGGGTTCCGAATCGTGCGTCTAGGCGGATGGTAACAGGAGACAAGGGACACGATGTTTTACCAGGTTCGGGCCCTCTTGATGGAGGTAAAACCCTACGTCCTGCTTGATTAATATTGATGATGTGTGTTACAAGAGTGGATCTACCACGAGATCAAAGAGGCTAAACCCTAGAAGCTAGCCTATGGTATGATTGTTGTTCGTCCTATGGACTAAAGCCATCCGGTTTATATAGACACCGGAGAGGGCTAGGGTTACACAGGGTCGGTTACAAAGGTAGGAGATCTACATATCCGTATCGCCAAGCTTGCCTTCCACGCCAAGGAAAGTCCCATCCGGACACGGGACGAAGTCTTCAATCTTCTATCTTCATAGTCTTGGAGTCCGGCTGATGATGATAGTTCGGCTATCCGGACACCCGCTAGTCCGGAACTCCCTCACTATGCATGACAATTATTGTAAACAATGGAACTGAACATGTAGAGCAAAAGAGACGAGCCTTGTGTGGCAATATAATTTCATGCAGACGTAGCTCCATGGTAGGCGTAAAGGCAGCCCCCCTCCACGCATTTCGGATTGTAATCGAGAGGAAGATATCTTATCTAAGGGGGATTCAGAAGGAGAACATAACTCCTATTTACCCCTTGAGGTCTTCTCTCTAACTTGGCATGCTGATGTTGGTTATATCATGCATATGGTGTCTTGCATTGCTTACTTTATACATCAAATATGTCATCTACTTAGTTTAGACATCCTTTGTGCAAATGCCATCTGTTTAGTTTATTCATCGTTTATGTGAATTATGCAACGCCACCTTGTTTAGCCAGGCATCATATATGTGAATTTTGCAATGCCATCCTGCTTAGCAAGTCATCTTATATGTAAATTATATCAGACCATCCTTTTTTTCGTTATATATTACATTTGTCAACAATGTTAGTATATTCAACTGCTCTTCATGTGCATCAGCCATTTGACACGGTGATGGCAAATTCTGGAGTGAAAGCAAGGTCTTCTGAGCAGACTATGCTATCTGACGAAGCGCATATCTCGCTGGTTACGGATAGCTCCTCGGAGGAGGATTCGCAGACGTATGACCAGTCCTATTCCCCGAGGTGTATGCTCTAACTTGGCAGGTTATGTTGCTCATATCGTGCGTATGGTGTCTCGCATTGCTATGCCATTTGATTAGTTTATACATGCTTTGTGTGAATGCCACATGTTGGTGTCTAATTACCATATATGTGAATTATGCATTGCCATCTTGTTGCAAGACATTATATATGTGAATTATACAATGCTATCTTGTTGCAAAGGCATTATATATGTGAATTATGCAATGCCATGCTGTTTAGCCAATCATCATGTATGTGAATTATATCATGCTATCATTTTTTTGTATTACGTGTTCCATTTGTCGACAACGTTTGTATATTCAACTACACTTCATGTGCATCAGCCATATTAAGCAGAGATGGAAGTATCTCGAGTGAAAACAAGGTATTCAGAGAGCGCATAATGCTACTGTGAAGCGTACATCTTGGTGGCTATAGAGAGCTCCTCAGAGGAGGATTCAGAGACTGATGACCAGTCCTATTTCCCCCTGAGGTCTATGCTCAAGCTTGGCAGGGTTATATTACCCATGTCATGCATGTTGTCTTGCATTTCTTAGTTTTTACATCATATATAGATTGCCATCTGCTTACTGTCTTACTATATAAACCATATATTTGAATTATATCATGCCATCATGTTTACATAGTACATACACATCATCTATCTGAATTATGGCATGGCAACCCATTTAATAAAGACATCATATAGTTATATCATCTCATCATGTTTAGTGTTTACATTCATCATATTTAGAATTATGGCATTCTATCCATGAATGTATGTGAATTATGGCATGCCAACCTATTTAATAAACACATTATATAGTTATGTCATGTCATCCTGTTTACATAGTCTCATATTTTGAACTATGTCTTTCCATCTTTTTTATTTAGCCATCATAATGTGAAATTGTGTCATGCTATCATGTTTAGTTAGCCATCATATATGTGAAATTGTGTCATGCTATCCTCTTTGGTTAGACAACATAAATATGAATTATTTCATGCCCTCTTTTATTCCCCACTATCCATTGCACACTGTCATCATACAATGTTTATACTTTCAATTACTTTTCTTGTTTATCAGCCATTTGAATTGGAGAGCGTGATGGCGATATCTAAGGGAGTAACAACACGGTCTTCAGAAAAGATAGTGCTACCAGTTGATGCAGATAGAACCACGGTTGTACTTGCCCAAGGACCAGATCCACCACACATAACCCGGACTCTCGCAGATTGTACCCCTACCCAGTTGGACGAGAGAACCAGCTACACCCCTTCTAACCCCAATCCCGCAGATAGTAACCCAGTCCCAGCTTGACACAAAGACCGTCTCCACCACAGAGCACCCAAACACGAGCTGTTAGTAAAGGGAACTGCGATTGCCCAAAGCACGAGGACCACCACTCTGAATCCCAACTCAATGCTTAAAGGAGAAGAAGATTTGTTCTCGTGTCGGGTTACGTAGCTATGGTTCATACTCCTTTGCTCTTGCATTACCGTATTTACTCATACCAACTATTTTCAAATTTGAAGGATGGAATTGAAACTCCAATGGTGCAATTATGTTTTAAACCTGTTTCTTTAACTGGTTTCTTTGTTGTAACCTGCTCTATGTTGATTTCAGTTTCAATTGAATAAACAGTTATGTTCTCATGTCATGCACATTACAAGTGTTGTTATTGCTCTATAGTTACCCACACTTATATTCTGTCTATTTTGCTTTGTCTTGAACAAATATTATTTGAACTGTGTCTCTATCTTGATTTGGCAACAAAAGCTAGAATGATATAGACCAAAAAGTGACCATGGTACATAGATATATCTTTGTTTCATGCTGATATCCTGTCCACTTTACTACTGAACTCATTTACAAAAATGAGTTTCATATACAACATGGTAAACATGTGATGTGTCTGCTTGTTTCTCTTTTAGAATGCGGACAAAATATTGGAGAACAGTACCGCGTTATCCAATGGTAAAGGAAGTAATGCAGATAAGGTTCAAGATAGTGAGACATCCCTGTTGATCTCCAAGAAAGCTGATAAAAACTATCCTGACGACAGTGAGGGAACCCAAAAGTCATGTCTTGATGTAGTGTTCGAGTTACTGGCCACTACTGCTGGCATAAGCTCTTCGAACTCATTTGCTGAATCAGTTCGTCTTCTTGAGTCTCAACTTCAAGTTGAAAGACATCGATCGGATGTCTTTGTGACAGAAGTCAAGGACCGAGGAAGTCCTGCAGAATTCAGATGCATATTTTCTGGTGCAACAGTTACTGGAGGATTTAAGCGCCAAATAAGAGAAAGTTAATAAGCTTGCTAAGCATCTTGCCGACATTATGGGTACCCAGGATATTGTTTCTTGAGATCTTCGAAGTGGTTTCAGCCTGGATTTGTTTTCTTTGCGGTGTTTATTTTACTGGTCGCCAACTTTGACAACCGATGTATATGATATGTGCTTTGTTCCCTATATTTGCACCGTGGCGAACTTTGATGCCGAGTGGATGTAGTATGTGTAACAGGCATGATAGCCTAGCATAAGTTGCTTTCTTATTTATTTCCTTGTTGTCTTGTTTATTTGTTTGCTTGTAGTCAGTGCAGTTCTTTTTAAAACTAGGCCACAATAACCATGGGCTAATATTTACTATAGTGACCTTTGGGCCTCCTACGGGTCAGAAGCGATGGGCCTTCTACGAAAACGTAGAAATAGTAGACCTTCTATGGGCCGTAGAAACAATGGGCCTTCTATGGGCCGTAAAAACAATGGGCCTTCTACGGGCCGTAGAAACAATGGGGCTTCTATGGGCCGTATCATCAATGGGCCTTATATGGGCCGTATGACCATAATGGGCCATCGTTAATTGGCCGTATTTGATGATGCTATGAAAACGGCCCAACGTATTAACGGACCACAAACGGGTCGATGTAACCACGGGCTGAATTTGGCCCACAAGCAGAAAATGACAGTACGGGCCGTAACTAAACGAATGCTGGAATTGAGCCCAAGAATAAATGGGCTCGAGAATCTTAGGAAGATAACATTTCTTTGGAAACGGCCCAATCGAATAACGGGCCCTTAATGGGTATAAAGTGATATCTTTGTTCATTACGGGCCGGTTCACCACGGCCATTAATGGGTGTAAGGTAATACACTTTGTTCATTGCGGGCCGGTTCACCACGGGCGTTAATAGGCCAAGAGTTACATAGGGCCTCATATGGGTCGAAGACGTCATGGGCCATACATAGGCCGTGGCGAAAACGGGCTGGAATCATATTGGATGGCCCAGATGATGCTACTGGGCCTAATTCGGATAGGGCGTAACGGGCCTTGGGTTAGCGGGCCGTAAATGGGCTATATGCGAACAGGCCGTTAACGGGCTTTCTATGGGCCGGCCCGCCACCTTTTGACCAAGTCAAAAGGGCCGGCCTTTTCACAGGAATGGGCCTCTGTTGGGCCTGCCATGTGTCGACGTATCATAGGTGCCTTCTGTCCAATGAGTGGATGTCATCTGTCCCAACGATGAGTCGACACGTGTTTCCTCCAGCCAATGATGATTTTACATGTGGAAAATCCCCATTGGTCGGGGCTGTTAACGGGTTATCGGATCCAAAACCCGACACGATAGCTTAACGGAGTTCCGTTACGGTGGATGCCACGTGTCGGTCACCCTTCACGAAAGCACTTCTGTGACGCGCGATTTATCGTCATGGAAGTGGACCCTTCCGTGATGATAATTTTGGTAATGCCATGGAACACTTCTACGACAAAGACAGTATGACTATCTTGATTCTGTCATAAATTTGTCATGGATGTACATGCATGACAAAAAATGCGACCTACTGTGACAAACACGTATCATCACGGAAGTGTATTTTTTTGTAGTGTAGACTCTATGATCTCGTGGTAGATCCACTCTTGTACTACCCATATCATCAATATTAATCAAGCAGGAAGTAGGGTTTTACCTCCATCGAGAGGGCTCGAACCTGGGTAAACATCTGTGTCCCTTTGCTTCCTGTTACCATCAGCCTTGACGCACAGATCGGGACCCCCTACCCGAGATCCGCCGGTTTTGACACCGACACCACCTAGTCCAGGACACCGTTAGTAGCCCCCTGACCCGGTCTTCAAGTTAGGGACGCTCCTCGATTCTTCCGAACTGTTCTTCATCTTTGGTCATCGGTCTTGAAAACTCGTTCAACAAATCTTCTCATCTTCGATCTTGAGGATCGCCGAAGTGCATCCGAAGAGTTTACACGTTGGGTATTCGAAGAGCCCCTTTAAGTTTCCGGCCTTTATCAATGCCTTGTTATTTTTATGCCACACCTCAGGTTTGAAGTTGTTCCCGGGAGGCAGTGTCCTCTTGCGTTCGAGCTCCAAAGCCGGACTGCATTCGAGGTATCTTTAGCAGCCGAGCACCAACGCCGGACTGTGTCCAAGCTCCAACGCCAGACTGTATCCGCGCTCCAACGCCGGACTACATCCGAGGTGTCATAGATCACCTTGGTTCAAAAAAGTGGAAGGAGTTTAGCTGAGCTTAATGCCGGAAATGCCCTCTATGGAGCTAGCCGCTAGCGCCCGAGCTTTATGCCGAATGCTTCCAGGTGGTGCACCACCCGACCGCGGGCTGATTTTTTGTGAATATTTTTAACTGGTGCAGTTTATTCTCTGCCGATGTATATCCAGTAGCCCTCAAGGTGTGTATCAGTCTAAAACCCGAGATGCACCTGAAGGCACGCATAAAAACCGTTGTTCCCAGTAGCCCCTGAGACTCAGGTCGATGCCCGAAATCGGCCTGAGGATCAATTCCTAGCTCGGTAGCATACATAGGAATAAAAATGCAGTGTAATATATTAGAGATAATAGTGATCGGTGAACGGGCCCCTGAGAGAGGGTCGTGAGAAGTCGCCGTGATATATAGCTTGATGCCAGATAGGTCCAGATGGTACTTATTGCTGCCCGAAGACGCGCTTCCCATAGTTCGATCACACCGAACACTGAGCCCTTTGAATTTTCTGCATTGAATAGGCAATGCAGTAGCCCCCGAGACACTAGTCGGGTGGCAACACCAGATCACGGGATCGATGTGCCCCTTTAATATTTGTAAATAATGAGCACGAAGCCCAGTAGCCCCCGAGCCTTAATGTGGGCACGGGTGGCCGAGTTAAGGATAGATATCCAGAGTAAAATCACATATTATGTGTAATGATTCTATGTATCCAAGTAATTTACATCATTATTTTGACTCCATTGTGACCGTTTATCAGTTGAAAGTGGCCCATCATTGGCTTCTACCCCTTGGTAGATACTACGCAGGGTGTTTCCCTACTAACAAAACAACCCTTAGCCGATGTCTCGGTGCCCGAAGGCAGTTGTGTTAGCAGAAACGAGGCAATCAGATATGCGGGCTTTAAACCTTTCGCTTAGTCATTGGAGCTTTATACTGGGGAAGCTAGCTATGAGCCCCCGGTTAGTGTTCGGTGACAGCCGAGGTCAAGCCGTAAACACTTTGGCCAATGTTATGAATGGCCCGTCATTTAACATAGTCATCGGATCGCTGACCAGTTTACGCCTATTGTGACAGTCAGTTTTCGGCTTTCTCCACTGAGGTGCTTGACCATGCGAGCTGGAAGCATAATCGCAGTGATTCTCCCTTGGCACACTTATCCGAACAAAGCGGAACGTAGGAGGCAAGCACAGGAGCCGGGCAACCCAACTATTGAACGAAGACACAATTCGAAACCGATGCATATATAGCAGTATCCGAGAATGTTTTTGCCGAATCCGTAAAGGTGTCCGGCGTTGCACTGCGAGACTAATGCTGGAAACACACAAATAGTTTAAAAGTGCCATAGGCTCGAAAAGCCAAAAAACTTATTCAAAAGTTTAATGTCTGAACTAGATCAAGTGTTCGGTGCCAAATCAAAAATTGGTCTTAGAAAAAAAAGGTGTTTTACATGGGTGCTTTAACATGACACATCCTATCTCGAGACTTCAAGTGGGTCAGCCTATGGCTTCAACCTCCTATCCCGAAGGCGGAGTATTTCTCGTTAGGCCAGTTTAGCAAACTTTAGCGGCTTTGAGAGAGAAATTAGGCGCCCCGGCTATTGACCGCACACTCGCGTCGAAAAGAGGAGTGATAGAAAAAAGACTTCGGTAAAAGAATGACTTGGGTAAAAGAATGATTGTATGTACCGAAGTGACTTGGGTAAAAGAATGATTGTAAAAAAGCTCACATAAATTTAAGAGCCCCCGAGTGACTTGGGTAAAAGAATGATTGTATGTACCGAAGTACTTATATCATATCTATGTTCACCTGAACATTAGACGCGTCTTAACCGACCGTCGGCTTCTCCCTCTTCGGTCAAGGACCGAAAAGTGTTATGTACTCCACCTGTCGAGAATATCACGGTGTTTCCGATAACCAGGCAATCAGGTCATAAGGCTATAACAGACAAAGCGCGCTCAGGGAACTTATGCTATATTACTGATAAAGTGTAAGAAGCATCTTCGAAGAAAATAGTACCCCACCGATACCTTTCTTTGGTGCTCATTGTTAATATGAGACTTGTGCAATACATTTTTTGTACTCATGAGTTCCATTGTGTGCCGACCATAATTGAAAACAGTAAGAGCGCTAGCTTTCGGCTTCACCCAGTCTGAGGTCCGGCTCACGTGACCCGATCATGACAATCGCAGAGGTGCTCCCTTTACTCCCTAGCCGAACAATCGGGAGCGTAGGGGTGAACACAGGAGCAAGGCAACCCAGCTTGCAAATCACTTAGGTCAATATGGTGCATGTTGTGGCGTAATACACGAACAAGGAATGAAGCCGTACAAGTATAATCATATGCAAGAGGAAAAGCTCCAGCAAGGGAGCCCCCAAGTAAACGGGGTATTTGAATTTGCGCGTCACAAACAAAGTTTGGACAAGGAAATTTTTTACAAGCAACTTTTTTCCAAAAAAAAGTATAATGCTTGGTCGAACCGAACATAAATTAAAAATTAAAAACTTTGAGCATGAAGGCAACTTAGCTGGTTAATGTGTTCGGTATTGATGACGCGGTCCGAGCATGATGCGCGACAAGGTTCCATTCCCCAAGCCGGTCCCGAGGTGGCGAAGCAAAGAGCTCGGCACTCGGAAGTGATGACATAGCACGGTCGATGCAGGCCGGCAGAGTGATGCCGAAGTCCCTGGCATGGGGTAATGAAGTGTTGATGAAGCCCCCCGTCCAGCCGACGTGACGCCAAAGGATATAGTCCGGCTGGATCATTTTCCTGTGCACAAAAAATAATGCAGACCGGGGATAATAGTAATAATAAAAAAATGTTGCATAATAAATAATTTATGCAAAGGGAGTAATAAAAGAAATATGGCCTGGCGCCAAGTCAATGTCGATGCAGGCGTCGCTGATGCAAGAAAGGCGTGGCAAAGCTCGAATTCACAGGTCGGTCCGAAGTTCGGATGCGGCGTTAAGCGGACTATGTACGGAAACTGACCGAACCACCATGCGACCGTCGATAATGCGGCCACCATTTGATAGACCTGTGTACATATGATGGACAAACCAAAGTAATAATTCGTTGGGAATAATGAACCCAAACAAGCAAAAAATACAAGGATTAATAGCACTTGTTTATTTGTTGTAGCAATCCGAAGGAAGGTGATTCCCAAAATTGGGACTCGATCCGCACACCCATTGCCTGATGGGCGATAAAGCGACGGCATGGCAATGCTAGCAAATGTTGGCTTGCCGAGGCAAAGCCCTCGCTCCAGTTAATCGTGACGAAGCTGGCCGGCTGGTGACGCCAAAGTCATCGGAGTAGGTTGATGAAGAGATGATGAATCCCTCGGTCCAGCCAAGATGTCGAGGCCTCGATGTCAGCCGATGAGTCGAAGTAGGTCGGCATGATGGACACCGGCTTGAAGGAGCAACAGTGCGGCCCTGCCGATGCAGGTCGTGACGTGGTCCATGCCGGCTTGATGAAGTGACCATGCGGCGATGCCGGTGTGCCCGCTCCGTGTAATCCGTGGGGCGGCGATGATGGTGATGATTTATCCTTTGCGTTGCCGAACTCTTGTTTGGCTTGCCGAGATGATGATCCGAAGAAGTTCAGCTCGGCTCAACAAAGTGACGACGTGTCTAGCGCAGGTCGGTAGCCGTGGAGCAATATTGCCGGACTGGTCTGACACCAGCATGATGTTGAAGATCATGTTCAAAGGATTTTAAAGTTAGTGGGATGTGTTCAGGAACAAAACACAATACCCATACAAAACTTCCTTCAAAAAGGATGTCCGAAATCCCATTCAGAAATAAGACGAACTCGGGTCGGATTCGTTTGTATGAAAACAGATCCGAAAAGTGATGCACTAATCGGAAGGTTCCTGGAGTTTGGACGGTCGGATCGAGCTGAAATTTTGAGGGGTGGTAGATATAGGAATTCCCCAGTGATCAACGGTTGGATCTTCCAAAGGACGTCCGAGCTAGAAGCAGGACACCACGCCCTAAACTCATCCAGATTTAACAGGGCTCTGGTATATCGCGGATTGCCAGAGATTCCTCCATCGGAACTCGATGAAATTTTCCAGGGTTGTTGTAGACTCAATTCCGCACAATTCCACTGAAGCAATCGTTAAAACGACACTTGAGGAGGCGGCGGCGGCAGACACAAGTTCCTGTCCAGAAAAACAGCATGGTCGCCCGAGGGCAATGTTGACGTTGAGCCCCCGGGCTCCCTAGATGATTCCTCCATGATCTTGATAGAGATCGGATTTGATGTTGATGAAGGCCCTCATCCAAACATGACGATCGGAGGTAGGGCGCAGTCCTTGGTCGAACCAAGGTGACTAGTCGAGCTGGTGACGAAGATGCCGAAGTCGCAGTTGATCTGCAGGTGAGCCATCGACCTTTTGTCGAACACACAACGGATCTCTCAATGAAAGCACCAATGTCGGTGTCAAAACCGGCGGATCTCGGGTAGGGGGTCCCGAACTGTGCGTCTAAGGATGATGGTAACAGGAGATAGGGGACACGATGTTTACCCAGGTTCGGGCCCTCTCTATGGAGGTAATACCCTACGTCCTGCTTGATTGATCTTGATGATATGAGTATTACAAGAGTTGATCTACTACGAGATCGTAGAGGTTAAACCCTAGAAGCTAGCCTATGGTATGATTGTTGTTGTGTGTATCGACTAGCTTGACCCTGGTTTATATAATGCACCAGAGGCCTAGGATAACAAGAGTCCTAGCCGAATACGCCGGTGGGGGAGGAGTCCTTGTCTTGATCGCCAAGTCTTGTGGAATCTTCCTTGTATGCGGCAGCTGTCCGGACTGGCCCATGAGTATACGGCCATGGGGGTCCTCGGCCCAATCCAACTGATCGGGAGACGACGTGGTGAGTACCCCCTAGTCCAGGACACCGTCAGCAACCCAATTTTATTTTTGTTTCTTCCTTTTTGGTTCTGTTTACTAATAAATAATTCATCTAGCTTCTGTTAAGATGTGGTTTTATGTTTTAATTAGTGTTTGTGCCAAGTAGAACCTTTGGGAAGACTTGGGTGAAGTTTTTATGATCTTGCGGTAAAAAACAGAAACTTTAGCGCTCACGAGATTAGCTGCCATTTTTTACTGGAGAGTGATTTTAGGTTGATTATTTTTGCAGATGATTAATAGATAAATTCCTCACGTTGACCTATTTATTTCATAATTTTTGGAGTTCCATAAGTATACGTTTGATACAGATTACTACAAACTGTTCTGTTTTTGACAGATTCTATTTTTCGTGTGTTGTTTGCTTATTTAGATGAATCTATGGCTAGTATCAGGGGGGTATGAACCATAGAGAAGTTGGAATACAGTAGGTTTAACACCAATATAAATAAAGAATGAGTTCATTACAATACCTTGAAGTGGTGGTTTGTTTTCTTTCGCTAACAGAGCTCATGAGATTTTCTGTTGAGTTTTGTGTTGTGAAGTTTTCATGTTTTGGGCAAAGATTTGATGGATTATGGAATAAGGAGTGGCAAGATCCTAATATTGGGGATGACCAAGGCACCCCAAGGTAAATTTCAAGGACAAACAAAATCCTAAGCTTGGGGATGCCCCGGATGGCATCCCCTCTTTCGTCTTCGTCCATCGGTAACTTTACTTGAGGCTATATTTTTATTCACCACATGAAATGTGTTTTGCTTGGAGCGTCCTGTATGATTTGAGTCTTTGATTTTTAGTTTACCACAATCATCCTTGCTGTACACACCTTTTGGGAGAGACACACATGAATTGGAGTTTGTTAGAATACTCTATGTGCTTCACTTATATCTTTTGAGCTATATAATTTTGCTCTAGTGCTTCACTTATATCTTTTTAGAGCACGGTGGTGGTTTTATTCTATAGAAATTATTGATCTCTCATGCTTAACTTATATTATTTTGAGAGTCCTTTAGAACAGCATGGTAATTTGCTTTGTCTATAAAATTAGTCCTAATATGATAGGAATCCAAGATTGGTATAATAAAAGCTTTCATAAAAAGTGCATTGAATACTATGAGAAGTTTGATACTTCATAATTGTTTTGAGATATGAAGATGGTGATATTAGAGTCATGCAAGTTGAGTAGTTGTGAATTTGAGAAATACTTGTTCTAAAGTTTGTGATTCCCGTAGCATGCACGTATGGTGAACCATTATGTGATGAAGTCGGAGCATGATTTATTTATTTATTGTCTTCCTTATGAGTGGCGGTCGGGGACGAGCGATGGTCTTTTCCTACCAATCTATCCCCATAGGAGCATGCGCATAGTACTTTGTTTCGATAACTAATAGATTTTTGCAATAAGTATGTGAGTTATGTATGACTAATGTTGAGTCCATGGATTATACACACTCTCACCCTTCCACCATTGCTAGCCTCTCTAATACCGCGCACCTTTCCCCGGTATCATACACCCACCATATACCTTCCTAAAACAGCCACCATACCTACTATTATGGCATTTCCATAGCCATTCCGAGATATATTGCCATGCAACTTACCACCATTCCGTTTGTTATGACACATTTCATCATTGTCATATTGCTTTGCATGATCATGTAGTTGACATCGTATTTGTGGCAAAGCCACCCTTATAATTCTTTCATACATGTCACTCTTGATTCATTGCATATCCCGGTACACCGTCGGAGGCATTCACATAGAGTCATATTTTGTTCTAAGTATTGAGTTGTAATTTTTGAGTTGTAAGTAAATAAAAGTGTGATGATCATCATTATTATAGCATTGTCCCAAGTGAGGAAAGGATGATTGAGACTATGATTCCCCCACAAGTCGGGATGAGACTCCGGACGAAAAAAAAGATAAAAAAATAGGCCATAAAAAAAGAGGAAAGGGCCAAATAATAAAAATGAGAGAAAAAGAGAGAAGGGACAATGTTAATATCCTTTGACCACACTTGTGCTTCAAAGTAGCACCATGATCTTCATGATAGAGAGTCTCCTATGTTTTCACTTTCATATACTAGTGGGAATTTTACATTATAGAACTTGGCTTGTATATTCCAACGATGGGCTTCCTCAAAACCCTAGCTCTTCGTGAGCAAGCGAGCTGGATGCACAGCCACTTAGTTTCTTTTGTTGAGCTTTCATACACTTATAGCTCTAGTGCATCCGTTGCATGGCAATCCCTACTCATTCACATTGATATCTATTGATGGGCATCTTCATAGCCCGTTGATACGCCTAGTTGATGTGAGACTATCTTCTCCTTTTTGTCTTCTCCACAACCACCTTTCTATTCCACATATAGTGCTATGTCCATGGCTCACGCTCATGTATTGCGTGAAAATTGAAAAAGTTTGAGAACATCAAAAGTAGGAAACAATTGCTTGGCTTGTCATCGGGGTTGTGCATGATTTAAATATTTTGTGTGGTGAAGATAGAGCATAGCCAGACTATATGATTTGTAGGGATAACTTTCTTTGGCCATGTTATTTTGAGAAGACATGATTGCTTTGTTAGTATGCTTGAAGTATTATTGTTTTTATGTCATTATTAAACTTTTGTCTTGAATCTTTTTGATCTGAATGTTCAGGCCACAATAAAGAAAATTACATTGAAAATTATGCTAGGTAGCATTCCACATCAAAAATTCTGTTATTTATCATTTACCTACTCAAGGACGAGCAGGAATTAAGCTTGGGGTTGCTTGATATGTCTCCAACGTATCTATAATTTTTGATTGTTCCATGCTATTATATTATCTGTTTTGGATGTTTAATGGGCTTTATTATACACTTTTATATTATTTTGGGACTAACCTACTAACCAAAGGCCTAGTGCAAATTACTGTTTTTTGCCTATTTCAGTGTTTCGCAGAAAAGAAATATCAAACGGAGTCCAAACGGAATGAAACCTTCGGGAGAGTTGTTTTTGGAACAAACGCGATCCAGGAGATTTGGAGTGGACGCCAAGAAAGGAACGAGGAGGCCACGAGGCAGAAGGGCGTGCCTCCCACCCTTGTGGGCCCCTCGTGGCTCCCCTGACCGACTTCTTTCGCATATATATACTCATATACCCCGGAAAGATCTGAGAGCACCACGAAACCCTATTTCTACCCCCGCAACCTTCTGTACCCGTGAGATCCCATCTTGGGGCCTTTTCTGGCGCTCCGCCGGAGGGGGAATCGATCACGAAGGGCTTCTACATCAACACCATAGCCTCTCTGATGATGTGTGAGTAGTTTACCGCAGACCTTCGGGTCCATACTTATTAGCTAGATGGCTTCTTCTCTCTCTTTGGATCTCAATACAAAGTTCTCGATCTTCTTGGAGATCTATTCGATGTAATTATTTTTGCGGTGTGTTTGTCGAGATCCGGTGAATTGTGGGTTTATGATCAAGATTATATATGAACAATATTTGAATCTCCTCTGGATTCTTTTATGTAGGATTTGTTATCTTTGCAAGTCTCTTCGAATTATCAGTTTGGTTTGGCCTACTAGATTGATCTTTCTTGCAATGGGAGAAGTGCTTAGCTTTGGGTTCAATCTTGCGGTGTCCTTTCCTAGTGACAGCAGGGGCAGCAAGGCACGCATTGTATTGTTGCCATCGAGGATAAAAAGATGGGGTTTATATCATACTGCTTGAGTTTATCCCTCTACATCTTGTCATCTTGCCTAATGCGTTACTGTGTTCTTACGAACTTAATACTCTAGATGCATGCTGGATAGTGGTCTATGTGTGGAGTAATAGTAGTAGATGCAGAATCGTTTCGGTCTACTTGTCGCAGACGTGATGCCTATATACATGATCTTGCCTAGATATTCTCATAATTATGCACTTTTCTATCAATTGCTAGACAGTAATTTGTTCACCCACCGTAATACTTATGCTATCTTGAGAGAAGCCACT
The DNA here is from genome assembly GCA_021605145.1 of Aegilops bicornis. Classification (NCBI taxonomy): domain Eukaryota; kingdom Viridiplantae; phylum Streptophyta; class Magnoliopsida; order Poales; family Poaceae; genus Aegilops; species Aegilops bicornis. The sequence goes on along the minus strand of CM038669.1, from coordinate 395,445,237 downwards.
AGTGAAACCTATGGCCCCCGGGTCTATTTTCCATCATATAAGTTTCCAATCTATTTTACTTTGCAATCTTTACTTTCAGTCTATATCATAAAAAATACCAAAAATATTTATCTTATTATCTCTATCATATCTCACTTTTGCATGTGGCCGTGAAGGGATTGACAACCCCTTTATCGCGTTGGTTGCAAGGTTCTTACTTGTTTGTGTAGGTAGGAGGCGACTTGCGTGTAGTCTCCTACTAGATTGATACCTTGGTTCTCAAAAATTGAGGGAAATACTTACGCTACTTTGCTGCATCACCCTTTCCTCTTCAAGGGAAAACCAACGCAGTGCTCAAGAGGTAGCAATCATTTGCTACCCGTGTTGATCTCCCTAAGGAGAAGTGGTTTAAATATCATCCCCATATTAAAGAAGAAATTAAAGAACAGGTTAAAGCTAAAGATGAAACTATCATTTACAATGTTGATCCAATTGTGCCTACTTCTTAAATTGAAAAACCACCTTTCCCTGTTAAGATAAAGGAACATGCTAAGGTATCAACTGTGGTTCGCAAAAGTAAAATTAAAGCACCTAAACCCTATGAGCAAATCAAAGTAGAACCTAGTGGAGCTGTGGTTAAAGATCTCCTGGTAGAAAATATTGATGGGCATGTTATTTATTGTTGTGATGAAGCTACTAGAATTGCCAAACACGATGAAAAAGATAAACATAGACCTGTTGTTGGCATGCCTGTTGTCTCGGTTAAAATAGGAGATCACTGTTACCATGTTTTATGTGACTTAGGTGCTAGTGTGAGTGCTATTCCTTTTACCTTATACCAAAAAACTATGAATGATATAGCACCCGCTAAAATAGAAGACATAGATGTTACTATTGAACTTGCCAATAGAGACACCATCACACCACTTGGGATTGTTAGATATGTTGAAGTCTTGTGTGGGAAAATAAAATATCCTACTAATTTTCTAATTCTTGGTTCCGCACAAGATGACTTTTGTCCCATTATCTTTGGTAGACCTTTCATGAACATTGTCAATGCTACTATAGATTGCCATAAACAAAGTGTCAGTGTTTGCTTTGGTGATGAGTCTCATTAATTTAATTTCTCCAAGTTTGGTAGGCAACCTCATAAGAAAGAATTACCTAGTAGGGATGAAATAATTGGTCCTGCTTTTATTGCTATGCCTCCTACTGATTCACTAGAACAATATTTGCTAGACCATGAAAATGATATGCACTAGCATGAAATAAATGAAATAGATAAAATATTCTTTGAACAACAACCTCTGCTTAAACACAATTTGCCTATTGAAACTCTAGGAGGTCCTCCTCCACCTAAAGGTAATCCTATGTTTGAATTAAATCAATTGCCATACACTTTGAAGTATGCATATCTTGATGAGAAAAAGATATATCCTAGTATTATTAGTGCTAACCTTTCAGAACATGAAGAAGAAAGATTATTAAAAATTCTGAGTAAGCACCGTGCTGGTATTGGATATACTCTCTTAAGGGCATTAATCCCACTCTATGTCAGCACAAGATTAATAAGGAACCTGATGCTAAACCCGTTGTTGATCAACAATGACGTTTGAATCCTAAGATTAAAGAAGTGGTAAGAACTGAAATACTAAAACTTCTAGATGCAGGTATAATCTACCCCATAGCTGATAGTAGATGGGTAAGCCTAGTTCATTTTGTCCCTAAGAAGGGAGGTATCACTGTTGTTCCTAATGATAAAAACAAACTCATTCCACAAAGACTTATTGTTGGCTATAGAATGGTAATTGATTTTCGAAAATTAAATAAAGCTACTAGAGAAGATCATTACTACTTAAACACCTGTTATTGATCAAATGCTAGAAAGATTATCTAAGCATACACACTTTTGTTTTCTTGATGGATATTCTGGTTTTTCTTAAACACCTATTTCACAACCTGATCTAGAGAAAACCACTTTTACTTGTCCTTTTGGAACCTATGCTTATAGACGTATGCCTTTTGGTTTATGCAATGCACCTGCTACCTTTCAAAGATGTATGACTGCTATAATCTCTAATTTTTGTGAAAATATTGTGGAGGTTTTCATGGATCCGTTTACGGAACTTCTTTTGATGATTGCTTAAGCAACCTGGATTGAGTTTTGCAGAGATGTGAACAAACTAATCTTGTCTTGAATTGGGAGAAGTGCCACTTTATGGTTAATGAAGGTATTGTCTTGGGGCATAAAATTTCTGAACGAGGTGTTGAGGTGGATAAAGCTAAAGTTGACGCAATTGAGAAAATACCATGTCCTAAAGATATTAAATGTATTCATAGTTTCCTTGGTCATGCTGGTTTCTACAAGAGGTTTTTTAAAGACTTCTCTAAAATTTCTAAGCCTCTTACAAATATTTTACAAAAGGACGTTCCATTTGTTTTGGATGATGATTGTGTAGAAAGCCTTAACTACTGCAACTATTGTTCAACCACCTGATTGGAACTTGCCTTTTGAAATTATGTGTGATGCTAGTGATTATGTTGTTGGTGCTATTCTAGGACAAAGATTTGATCAGAAATTAAATGTTATCCATTATGCTAGCAAAACTTTAGACAGTGCCCAAATGAATTATGCTACTACTGAAAAAGAATTTTTAGGAGTTTTATTTGCTTGTGATAAATTTAAATCTTACATTGTTGATTCCAAAGTAATTGTTCACACTGATCATGCTTCTATAAAATATCTTAGGGAAAAGAAAGATGCTAAACCTAGACTCATTAGGTGGGTTCTCTGGCTACAAGAATTTGATTTACATATCACTGATAGGAAAGGAGCCGAGAACCCCATAGCTGATAACTTGTCTAGGTTAGAAAATATTCTTGATGACCCACTACCTATTGATGATAGCTTTCTCGATGAGCAACTAGCTGCAATAAATGTTTCTCATAATACTCCTTGGTATGCTGACTATGCTAATTATATTGTTGCTAAATTTATACCACCTAGTTTCACATACCAACAAAAGAAAAAAATTCTATGATTTAAGAAATTACTTTTGGGATGACCCACATCTTCCTAAAGAACGAGTAGATGGTATTATTAGACGTTGTGTACCTGAGCATGAAAAGGAACAAATCCTACGGAAATGTCATTCTGAAGCTTATGGAGGACATCAAGCGGGATATAGAACTGCTCACAAGGTATTGCAATCTGGTTTTTATTGGCCTACTCTCTTCAAGGATGCCCGTAAGTTTGTTTTATCTTGTGATGAATGTCAAAGGATAGGTAATATTGTTAAGCCTCAGGAAATGCCTAAGAATTATTCACTTGTTGTTGAACCATTTGATGTTTGGGGTTTTGATTACATGGGACCTTTTCCTTCCTGTAATGGGTATACACATATTTTGGTTGCTGTTGATTATGTTACTAAGTGGGTAGAAGCTTTTCCAACTAGTAGAGCTGATCGTAACACCTCCACTAAAATGCTTAAAGAAGTTATATTCCCAAGGTTTGGAGTCCCTAGATATTTAATGACTGATGGTGGTTCACACTTTATTCATGGCGCTTTCCGTAAAATGCTTGCTAAATATGATGTTAACCATAGAATTGCTTCACCCTATCATCCTCAATCTAGTGGTCAAGTTGAACTTAGCAATAGGGAAATAAAAATTAATTACAAAAGACTGTCAATAGGTCCCGAAAGAATTAGTCTAAGAAATTAGATGATGCACTCTGGGCTTACAGAACATCATATAAAAATCCTATGGGTATGGCTCCATATAAAATGGTTTATGGAAAAGCTTGCCATTTGACTCTTGACTTAGAACATAAAGCATGTTTGGAAATTAAAGAACTCAATTATGATTTCAAACTTGCCGATGAAAAGAGGTTATTTGATATTAGCTCACTAGATGAATGGAGAACCCAAGCTTATGAAAATGTCAAACTAATCAAAGAAAATGTTAAAAGGTGGCATGACAAAGGAATCCAAAAGTGGGAATTGAAAGTTGGTGAACATGTTCTTTTGTACAACGCTCGTTTTAGATTCTTTGCAGGAAAACTTCTTTCCGAATGGGAAGGATCTTATATTATCAAAGAGGTTTATCGTTCTGGAGCCATTAAGATTAATAATGTCAAAGGCACTAATCCAAAGGTGGTCAATGGGCAAAGAATTAAGCACTATATCTCAGGTACGCCTATTAATGTTGAAACCAACATTATCCAAACGATGACACCGGAGGAAGACATAAAAGAAACTTTCGAGAACACTCCATAACCCTGAAAAAGAGGAGGCATGTGATACGGTAAGTAAACGGACACCGAAAAACCCGCAAAAATATTTTCTGTTAGTTTTGGAATATTAGAAAAAATAGGAAAATAAGAAACAACCAGGAAGGCAACCGAGGTGGGCACGATACGCCAGGGCGCGCCTGCCCTTCCTGGTGCGCCCTGGTGGGTTGTGCTCCCCTCGGGAACCTTCCTGACTCTGTTTTCCTCCCGTTTGCTTGTTTTCCAAGATAAAAAATCTTTATATACCCCCTGGACGTATTGACAACCGTATCACAGAGAAATCTTATGTTCTTGTTTCGTGCTATTTTCCTGTCAGATCTAAATCACCATGGCTCCACCAAGCTCCTCCAAGGACAAGTTCTTCGATAAGGTCATCAACCCGTACTTATTGGAGGTGATGAAGCACCCTCAAGCCATTGAGATGCGTGAGGGTGTGCTCCACATCCATGATGTTCAGGGGCCTAAGAGGACGCGGACCATGGAGGCCAGGCTTGAGGCGGTGGAACAAGACATCTTCAAGTGCCAAGGGATGGTGGAGCATGGCCTCAACTCCAATGACTCCATGATCACGGAATTCACTCGTGATCACATGGTGGATGGCCGGTCCATGAAGGACATCGTCTTCACCTTCAACGAGCAAATCAATTTTCCGCAAAGCCAAATCTATGATCTTGAAAACCAGGTTTTTCAGTATGAAGCAAGGTTTAAAGGTATGGGTTTACCTGCCAGTTGCAGGACCCGGGAGACTCGTGCATCCACTCTTGATGGTGAGCCCCTACCCTGGAAGCGGGAGGACAAACCTACTACCTCATCACCACCACCATCATCATCTTCCCCACCAAAGGAGACTTAAGTACATGGGTATGGGCACTCCCCTTGGCTTTTGCCAAGCTTGGGGGAGATGCCATGGTATCGTATCACCATCACTTTTACTATCTTTACCTATCTGAGTTTGATCTTTACTTATATCATGAATTAGTTGAATAAAAGTTTAGCATGATCTATTATCGAGTGTTAGTTTCGTGATCTATCTATGTAATCGAGTGAGAGTTATATAATAAAGTTTAGTTTGAAGTTTTCTTCTTTACTTTTATGTTTCAATCAAAATAAAGGAAAATAATGAGAAAGATCATATGCTAATCTTATGGTAAGTAATGACATCACGTAAGGAAAAGTACAAGTGGTAAAATTTGTTGAAAGTTGACAAACATAGCATTAGTCAATGATGCAACTCATGAAAGAATTAATAAGGGAAGAGAAGATTCACATGCAAATACACTATCTTGGACATCTTTTATGATTGTGAGATCTCATTAAATATTATATGCCAAAGTTGTTGACATTGGAAAAGGAAGAAAACATAATGATTTATCTATTTTCATATTCACATAGAAGTTATGTTGTCATAGATCCTTCAACATGTGGTGCTTGCCCAATATATTTGCTAGCCAAAAATCCGCACTAAGCAGAGATACTACTTGTGCATCCAAAAGCCCTTAAACCCAAAATCTTGTTTTGAGAGTCCACCGTACCTACCTATGGATTGAGAAAGATCCTTCAAGTAAGTTGTCATCGGTGCAATAAGGCAATAAAATTTGCTTCTAAATGTGTTTGAACATTTAGTGTAAGAGAAAATTGAGCATTGTATGAACTTGTGATGGCAAAGTAATAAAAGCGACCGACTGCATAATAAAGGTTGCTATCAGAACGGGCAATATAACATGATGTTCTTTTGCATTAAGAGATTGAGCATACAAACCAAAAAGCGCATGGCAACCACTGCTTCCCTCTATGAAGGGCCTATCTGTTACTTTATGTATTTACTTTTCATGCAAGAGTCAACGTGTTCTTCCCCATTCCTTTTTTTAGTTTTCTCTCTTTTTGCAAGCATCATGTGGTGGGAAAAGATCTAGGCACATATACCTAGTTGGATATGCGTGAGCATGAGTTATTGGGGTTGACATCACCCTTGAGGTGAATGAGTTGGGAGGCGAAATTATAAGCCCCTATCTTTCTATGTGTCTGGTTGAAACTTTTTGCTCATGTGTATATGGTGAGTGTTAGCAATCATAGAAGGTTAAATGATGGTTGAGTATGTGGACTTGCCAAAAGGCTCCGATACGAGACCCTTCCTGAAAATATGATGAATTGTAGTTGCAAAGTTTACCGAGAACATAGTTTGTTGGTTTCAATAGAGTTTATGTTTTTTTACTTTGGTGTTGTGATGAATTGTTACTTGTTCATGAGAAGTTATATGATAAAGTTTTATAATAAAGTTTGTCGTATTACGATAATAAGCATGATGCTACTACACTACAAAAAAATACACTTCCGTGATGATACGTGTTTGTCACACTAGGTCGCGTTTTTTGTCATGCATGTACATCCATGACGATTTTATGACAGAATCAAGATAGTCATACATGTGCTGTCGTAGAAGTGTTCCATGAAATTACCAAAATTATCATCACGGAAGTGTCCACTTCCATGACGATAAATCGCGCGTCATAGAAGTGCTTTCTTCAAGGGTGACCAACACGTGGCATCCACCGTAACGGAACGCCGTTAAGTTATCGGGTCGGGTTTTGGATCCGATAACCCGTTAACAGCACCGACCAATGGGGATTTTCCACGTGTAAAATCATCATTGGCTGGAGGAAACACGTGTCGGCTCATCGTTGGCACAGATGTCATCCACTCATTGGACGGAAAGCGCCGATGATACGTCAACACGTGGCACGGCCCAACAAAGGCCCATTCTTGTGAAAAGGCCGACCCGTTTGACTTGATCAAAAGGTGGCGGGCCGGCCCATGGAAAGCCTATTAACGACATGTTCGCATATAGCCCATTTACAGCCCGCTAACACAAGGCATGTTACGCCCTATCCGAATTAGGCCCAGTAGCGTCATCTGGGCCATCCAATATGATTCCAGCCCGTTTTCACTTCTGGCCCATGTATGGCCCATGACGTCTTTCAGCCCATATGAGGCCCTATGTAACTCTTGGCCTATTAACGGCCCGTGGTGAAACTGGCCCGTAATGAACAGTGTATCACTTTACACCCATTAACGGCCCGTGGTGAAATCGGCTCATAATGAACAGTGTATCACTTTATACCCATTAACGGCCCATTATTCCGTTGGGCCGTTTCCAGCCCATGTTATCTCTCGGCCTTCTCAGAGCCCATTTATTCTTGGGCTCATTTCCAGCATTCATTTACATACGACCCGTTACTGTCATTTTCTGCTTGTGGGCCAAATTCAGGCCGTGGTTATAGTCGGCCCGTTTGTGGTCCGTTAATACGTTAGGCCATTTTCATAGCGTTATCAAATACGGCCTATTAACGATGGCCCGTTATGGTCGGCCCATGAACGGAAGATTCCAACTCTAGCCTGTTTACGGCCAAAATGCGGTCTGTTTGGCCCATGTTTGGCCAATCGATCATACGGCCCGTATAAGGCCCATTGATGATACGACCCACAGAAGGCCCATTGTTTCTACGACCCGTAGAAGGCCCATTGTTTCTACGGCCCGTAGAAGGCCCATCGCTTTCTCTGACGATGGGAGGCCTAGTGTCACTACAGTAAATATAAGCCCATGGTTATTGTGGCCTAGTTTTAAAAAATAGGTTATTGCAGCCACTAGCTAACCGCGAAAAAAGAACTGCAATGACTACAAGCAAACAAATAAACAAGAGAACAAGGAAGTAATAAGCAAGCAACTAACGCTAGGCTATCACGGCTATTACACATATTACATCCACTAGGCATCAAAGTTCGCCACTAGTGCAAATATAGGGAACAAAGCAGCATATCATATACACTGGTTGTCAAAGTTGGCGACCAGCGCAAATAAACGCCAAGACAAAACAAATACGTAACTGAAACCACTTCAAGATCTCAAGAAACAATATCACTGGTACCCATAATGTCGGCAAGATGCTTAGCAAGCTTATTAACTTTCTCTTGTTTGGCGCTTAAATCCTCCAAAGCTTGCTATTGCACCGGAAAATATGCATCTGAATTCTGCAGGACTTCCTCACCCTTCTTCCTCGTCAGCAAAGACATCTGATCGATGTATTTCAACTTGAAGTTGAGACTCAAGTAGACGAACTGATTCAGGCAGCGAGTTCGAAGAGCTTGTGCCAGCAGTAGTGTCCAGTAACTCGAACACTACATCAAGACATGACTTTTGGGTTCCCTCACTGTCGTCAAGATAGTTTTTATCAGCTTTCTTGGAGACCAACAAGGATGTCTCATTATCTTGAACCTTATCTGCATTACTTCCTTTACCATTGGATGACGCGGTACTGTTCTCCAATATTTTGTCCGCATTATAAAAGAGAAACAAGCAGACACATCACATGTTTACCATGTTGTATATGAAACTCATTTTGGTAAATGAGTTCAGTAGTAATGTGGACAGGATAATAGCATGAAACAAACATATATCTATGTACCATGGTCACTTTATGGTCTATATCATTCTAGTTTTTGTTGCCAAATCAAGATATAGACACAGTTCAAATAATATTTGTTCAAGACAAAGCAGAATAGACAGAATATAAGTTTGGGTAACTATAGCAATAAAAACACTTGTAATGTGCATGACATGAGAACATAACTGTTTATTCAATTGAAACTGAAATCAACAGAGAGCAGGTTACAACAACAAACCAGTTAAAGAAACTGGTTTAAAACATACCTGTTGCGCCATTGGAGTTTCAATTCCATCCTTCAAATTTGAAAATAGTTGGTATGAGTAAATACAGTAATGCAAGAGCAAAGGAGTATGAACCATAGCTACAGAACTGACCTGAGAACAAATCTTCTTCTCCTTTAAGCGTTGAGTTGGGATTCGGAGTGGTGGTCCTCGTGCTTTGGGCACTGCAGTTCCCTTACTAACTGCTCGTGTTTGGGTGCTCTGTGGTGGAGACGGTGTTGTGTCAACTGGAACTGGGTTACTATCTGTCGGGGTTGGGGTTAGAAGGGGTGTAGCTGGTTCTCTGTCCAACTGGGTAGGGGTACAATCTGCGAGAGTCTGGGTTATGTGTGGTGGATCTGGTCCTCGGGCAAGTACAACCGTGGTTCTATCTGCATCAACTGGTAGCACTATCTTTTCTGAAGACCGTGTTGTTACTCCCTTAGATACTGCCATCATGCTCTCCAATTCAAAAGGCTGATAAACAAGAAAAGTAATTGAAAGTATAGACATTGTATGATAGACAGGTGCAATGGATAGTGGGGAATAAAAGAGGGCATGAAATAATTCATATTTATGTTGTCTAACCAAACAGGATAGCGTGACACAATTTCACATATATGATGGCTAACTAAACAGGATAGCATGACACAATTTCACATTATGATGGCTAACTAAAAAAGATGGAAAGACATAGCTCAAAATATGAGACTATGTAAACAGGATGACATGACATAACTATATAATGTGTTTATTAAATAGGTTGGCATGCCATAATTCACATACATTCACGAATAGAATGCAATAATTCAAAATATGATGACTGTAAACACTAAACAGGATGAGATGATATAACTATATGATGTCTTTATTAAATGGGTTGCCATGCCATAATTCAGACAGATGATGTGTATGTACTATGTAAACATGATGGCATGATATAATTCAAAATGATTTATATAGTAAGCAAGTAAGCAGATGGCAATCCATATATGATGTAAAAACTAAGCAATGCAAGACAACATGCATGACATGGGTAATATAACCCTGCCAAGTTTGAGCATAGACCTCAGGGGGGGAATAGGACTGGTCATCAGTCTCTGAATCCTCCTCTGAGGAGCTCTCTGTAACCAGCAAGATGTCTGCTTCAGCAGGTAGCATTGTCTACTCTGAATACCTTGTTTTCACTCCAGATACTTCCATCACCGCTTCAAATGGCTGTTGCACAGGAAGAATATTTGAATATACAAACGTTGTCGACAAATGGAACACGTAATACAAAAAAATGATAGCATGATTGGTAATCCCCAAGTGCAAGGAATCATCGTAGCACTTTCCAAAGGTGGAAGTGATAAGTATGGAGTGTCGAACCCACAAGGAGCTAAAGGTAAGATCAATATTCTCTCAAGCCCTATCTGCCACTGATACGACTCTACGTGCACCGGACGTTTGCTTCCAACTAGCAACAAGAAATAAACCTACGTTGTGGGTATGAAGAGGATAACTTTGCATGGTGTCGGAGAGCTAAAACATAAAAGTAGGTGTTGTTATCATAAAGTTAGAATATATTACTAAATAATATAAATAGCGAGTGTGGAATAATGATGGATCGGTGTGCGGAATTGTCCTAGGCAATTGTTAACAAGACCGGTAATCACTATTGCGCTTTCATATGAGGGAGAGGCATAAGCTAACATACTTTCTCTACTTGGATCATATGAACTTATGATTGGAACTCTAGCAAGCATCCGCAACTACTAAAGATCATTAAGGTAAAACCCAACCATAGCATTAACATATCAAGTCCTCTTTATTCCCATACGCAACAATCCCTCTTACTCGGGTTTGTGTTTCAGTCACTTACCAACCCACTATAAACGAATCATGAACGTATTGCAACACCCTACATCGAGAGTCCCTCACGCTTGCGCGGCACGGAGGGCACTATAGGACAACACCAAAGTAAAACATACAACTCATACCAATCTAGATCATCAATCAACCCAAAGACAAAAGATATCTACTCAAAACATCATAGGATGGCAACACATCATTGGATCATAATATGTGGCATAAAGCACCATGTTCAAGTAGGGATTACAGCGGGGTGCGGGAGAGTGGACCGCGTAAAAGAGATGAGGATGGTGATGATGATGGTGATGTTGATGAAGACGATCACCGTGGTGATGATTCCCCTCCCGATGGCACTCCGGCGCCACCAGAAGAGAGGAGGAGAGGTTCTCCCCATTGTGCTTCCTCCTCCATGGCCTCCACCCTCTGGTCCTTGGCCTTCATGATGATGAAGACCCCTCCGGGATACTCCTCCATGGCTACCGGTGATGATGGCCCCCTCCGGCAGGGTGCCGGAGAGGGCCCCGATTGGTTTTTCATGGCTGCAGTGGCTTGCGGCGGCGAAACTTCTGATCCAATCTCCGTTCTGGAAGTTTTAGGGTACGAGAGTATATATGGGTCCAGGGAGGACGTCGGTGGACTTCCAGGCTGGCCATGAGGTAGGGGGCGCGCCCCAGGGGGGTGGACGCGCCCCCACCCTCGTGGGTAGCCCGAGACTCCCCTGGTAAGCTTCCTGTACTCAATGGGCTTCTTCTGGTCCAAAAATAGGTTCCGTGGAATTTCAGGTCTTTTGGACTCCATTTGATATTCCTTTTCTTCGAAACACTGAAATAGGCAAAAAAACAACAATTCTGGGCTGGGCCTCCGGTTAATAGGTTAGTCCCAAAAATAATATAAAAGTGGAAAATAAAGCCCAATATTGCCCGAAACAGTATATAATATAGCATGGAGCAATCAAAAATTATAGATACGTTGGAGACGTATCAAGCATCCCCAAGCTTAATTCCTGCTTGTCCTCGAGTAGGTAAATGATAAAAAGATAATTTTTGATGCGGAATGCTAGTAAGTGCTTAAGTTTGATCAATGATAATTCCAATCACTTTTTCTAGCATCAATATGTGTCATAATAGCATCTTATCTCGTAAAACTTCTCATGATCAAGTAACAATCTATTCACAATGTCAAGCATGGTTCAGAAACTTCATTGAGAACTAACAAACTATAATCTCAGTCATTGAAGCAATTGCAATTTATCATAACATCATAAAGAGTCAAGAATAGAGCCTTTCAGCAAGTCCACATACTCAAGTATCATATAGTCTTCTACAATTTCTAACACTCATGCAATACTTGTGGTTATGGAGTTTCAGCCGGACACTGAGAATGATAGGGGCTTATTGTGTTGCCTCCCAACGTATTCACCTTTAGGTGATGTCAACAATAATAGCCCATGCTAACTTACATCCAATTGGATATATATATATCATGATCTTTCAAACACAAGGAGCTTGCCAAGGGATAAAATGAAAAAGGGGATGGTGAGGATCATCTTGACTCAAGCATAAAGTAAAAACATAAAGTAAAATATAGGCCCTTCGCAGAGGGAAGCAGAGGTTGTCATGTGCGTTTAGGGTTGATGCACAAAATCTTAATGCAAAAGAACGTCACTTTATATTGCCCCTTGTATGTGGACCTTTATTATGTAGTCAGTTGCTTTTATTACTTCCACAACAAGTTCGTACAAAGCTTATTTTCTCTGCACTAATAAGTCATGCATATTTAGAGAGCAATTTTTATTGCTTGCACCGATGACAACTTACTTGAAGGATATTACTCAATCCATAGGTAGGTATGGTGGACTCTCATGGCAAAACTGGGTTTACGGTTTTTGGAAGCACAAGTAGTATCTCTACTTGGTGCAAGGGATTTGGCTAGCATGAGGGAGAAAGGCAAGCTCAACATGTTTGGAAGGTCAATGACAATATACTTTAACTGAGATGTCGGAAAACATAAACCATTATGTTGTCTTCCTTGTCCAACGTCAACTCTTTTAGCATGTAATACTTAATGAGTGCTTCACAATCATAAAATATGTCCAAGATAATATATTTGTATGTGAACCTCTCATTCCTTATTACTTCCTATTAATTGCAACGACTTTTATGCCTCATACTTTCTATGTGTGAAGTCATCACTAACCATGTTATAAGCATATGAAGCATATGAAAATTCAGATTTATGACATTCAATTCATTCCCCCATTTACTCATAGGATATATATGAAGCACATGAGCAATTGACAAACTACTCCAGAAGATATGAGTGAAGAGCACTAAGTAGTCAAATAATTAACTAGCCATGGGAGGATTCTTTTTCATTCAATATTTCAGATCCAATGATTTTATTCAAACAGCAAGTAAAATTGAAAACACGCTCCAAGCAAAACACATATCATGTGATGAGTAAAAATATAGCTCGAGTAAAGTATACCGATAGTTTTGAAGACGAAAGAGGGATGCCTTCCGGCATCCCCAAGCTTAGGCGCTTGAGTCTTCCTTGAATATTACCTTGGGGTGCCTTGGGCATCCCCAAGCTTAGGGTCTTTCCACTTCTTATTCTCCTCATATCGATATCTCACCCAAAACTTGAAAAGTTCAACCACACAAAACTTAACCAAACTTCGTGAGATAGGTTAGTATGATAAAGAGTAAACCATTCACTTTCGTACTGTCAAAGACAAGGTTCATAATTGTTCTCACACAATGTCTACTGTACCATATCATTTCTACAATTTATATTTAGGAATATAAGTCATAGAAACTAGAAAACAAGCAAACTATGCAATGAAAACAGAATCTGTCAGAAACAGAACAGTCTGTATTGATCTGAACAATAAACATACTTCTTCTACTCCAAAAATTATGAAATAAATTGTTGGACGCGAGGAATTTTTCTATTAATCTTCTGCAAAAAGAATCAACTCAAAAGCACTCTTCTGTAAAAAATTACATCTATTCTTGTGAGCGCAAAGTTTCTGTTTTTTACAGCAAGATCACATTAACTTTCACCCGTCTTCCGAAAGGTCCTACTTGGCGCTTTATTGAAACAAAGGCTATAAAACATGATTACTACAGTAGCTTAATCATGTAAACAGACAAAAACAGTAAGGGTAAATATTGGGTTGTCTCGTAACAAGCGCTTTTCTTCAATGTCTTTTAGCTAGGCATGATGATTTCAATGATGCTCACTTTAAAGATAGGAATTGAAACACAAAGAGATCATCTTGAAGAATATGACTAGCGTATTTAAATCTAACACACTTCCTATGCCTAGGGATTTTGTGAGCACACAACTTATGGGAACGAGAATCAACTAGCATAGGAAGGCAAAACAAATATAACTTCAAAACTTTAAGCACATAGAGAGGAAACTTAATATTTTTGCAACTCCTACAAGCATGTATTCCTACCTCATAATAATTTTCAGTAGTATCATGGATAGCAACTTTGTTCTCATACTCAATTGGAACCTCTTCCTAAATAGTGGAATCATTACTAGCTAAAGTTGACACTCTTCCAAATCCACTCTCATAAATATCACACTAAGATTCAACACTTCCAAAATAGTGGGATCACTAATTCCTAAAGTTGACACTCTTCCAAACCCACTTTAAATGATAACATTATTCATACTCCAAAAGATATAAGTGAAGTTCATGGAGCATTCTACAACTAACCAATATCCAAGCTCAAAGTGTATAAGTGAAGCACATGAAGCATTCTATAAAACCATACTCAAAAGATTTAAATGAAGCACAAAGAGCAATTCTATAAGATCATACTTAAAAGATTTAAGTGAAGCACATGAAGTATTCTATAAATCAATGAAGGGATATCTCATGCTAGCATGGTTCTTGAAGAAAAGGAAAAACACAAAGGACACAAATCATGTGAACAAAACAAAAACCGAGGTATACCAATAATTGTTGGAGAAGAAAGATGGGATGCCAACCGGGGCATCCCCAAGCTTAGATGCTTGAGCATCCTTTGAAATATTTACTTGGGGTGCCTTGGGAATCCCCAAGCTTGAACTCTTGCCTCTCTTTATTCTTCTCATATTGATAGCTCCTCGACCTTCAGACACTTCCTCCACACAAAACTTTAACAAAAACTAGTGAGATCCGTTAGTGTAATAAATCAAATCACTACCTTTAGGTACTGTAATGAACTCATTCTTTATTTGTATGGGTGTTAAACCTACTGTATTCCAAGTTCTCTATGGTTCATACCCAACAATACTAGCCATAGATTCATCAAAATAAGCAAACAACACATGCAAAACAGAATCTGTTAAAAACAGAACAGTCTGTAGTAATCTGGAAGTTTGCCAAACTTCTGTAACTCCTAAAATTACAAACTAAATTTGAAAATTTGAAAAATTTGTACAGAAGTAATTTGAAAAACGTTTCAGACCCATTTGACTTTCCAGTAAAACATGTAAATTCACGCACTACAGCCAAAGTTTCTGTTTTTGTTTTGCACATAGTAAACAAGCAATCTAATCATCCTAAAACCAAGGCTTGGCACGTTATTTTTATAATACAATGAATATATATACAAGGGGATAATTATTTACATAGAAACTTCCATGAAAAATTCTACATTGTTTCCGTGAGCATGAGCACAAGTGCTCAAGGTCGACCCTCACTTCTTCAACGCAAAATCTTCCAATCACTTCTCTTTTTGAAAAACTTTTTAGGCATGAGAGGCAAGTTTTTTTTTTTGTATTTTCATTCTTTTAAATTTTTTTGTATGTTTCACCCACACTAAACAGAAAGAAAAAGGGAAAAACAAAATCTACTTAGTGAAGAAAGCAAACAAGCACACATGAGAATGTCAACCCCACGCTATTGCTCCCCGGCAACGGCGCCAGAAAAGAGCTTGATAATCCCCAAGTGCAAGGAATCATCGTAGCACTTTCCAAAGGTGGAAGTGATAAGTATGGAGTGTCGAACCCACAAGGAGCTAAATGTAAGATCAGTATTCTCTCAAGCCCTATCTGCCACTGATACGACTCTACGTGCACCGGACGTTTGCTTCCAACTAGCAACTAGAAATAAAACTACGTTGTGGGTATGAAGAGGATAACTTTGCATGGTGTCGAAGAGCTAAAACATAAAAGTAGGTGCTGTTATCATAAAGTTAGAATATATTACTAAATAATATAAATAGCGAGTGTGGAATAATGGTGGATCGGAGAGAGGAATTGTAATAGGCAATAGATAACAAGACCTGTAATCACTATTGCGCTTCATATGAGGGAGAGGCATAAGCTAACATACTTTCTCTACTTGGATCATATGCACTTATGATTGGAACTCTAGCAAGCATCCGCAACTACTAAAGATCATTAAGGTAAAACCCAGCCATAGCATTAACATATCAAGTCCTCTTTATTCCCATACGCAACAATCCCTCTTACTCGGGTTTGTGTTTCAGTCACTCACCAACCCACTATAAGCGAATCATGAACGTATTGCAACACCCTACAGCGAGAGTCCCTCACGCTTGCGCGGCACGGAGGGCACCATAGGACAACGCCAAATTAAAACATACAACTCATACCAATCTAGATCATCAATCAACCCAAAGACAAAAGATATCTACTAAAAACATCATAGGATGGCAACACATCATTGGATCATAATATGTGGCATAAAGCACCATGTTCAAGTAGGGATTACAGCGGGGTGCGGGAGAGTGGACCGCATAAAAGAGATGAGGATGGTGATGATGATGGTGATGTTGATGAAGATGATCACCGTGGCGATGATTCCCCTCCCGATGGCACTCCGGTGCCACCAAGAGAGAGGAGGAGAGGTTCTCCCCCTTGTGCTTCCTCCTCCATGGCCTCCACCCATTGGTCCTTGGCCTTCATGATGATGAAGACCCCTCCGGGATACTCCTCCATGGCCATCGTTGATGATGGCCCCCTCCGGCAAGGTGCCGGAGAGGGCCCCGATTGGTTTTTCGTGGCTACAGAGGCTTGCGGCAGCGGAACTTCTGATCCAATCTCCGTTCTGGAAGTTTTAGGGTACGAGAGTATATATGGGTACAGGGAGGACGTCGGTGGACTTCGGGGCTGGCCACGAGGTAGGGGGCGCGCCCCCCACCCTCGTGGGCAGCCCGGGACTCCCCTGGTGAGCTTCATGTACTCAATGGGCTTCTTCTGGTCCAAAAATAGGTTCCGTGGAGTTTCAGGTCTTTTGGACTCCGTTTGATATTCCTTTTCTTTGAAACACATAAATAGGCAAAAAAACAGCAATTCTGGGCTGGGCCTCCGGTTAATAGGTTAGTCCCAAAAATAATATAAAAGTGGAAAATAAAGCCCAATATTGCCCGAAACAGTAGATAATATAGCATGGAGCAATCAAAAATTATAGATACGTTGGAGACGTATCAATGATATAATTCACAGACACGATGATTGACTAAACAGCATGGCATTGCATAATTAACATATATAATGCCTTTGCAACAAGATAGCATTGTATAATTCACATATATAATGTCTTGCAACAAGATGGCAATGCATAATTCACATATATGGTAATTAGACACCTTTGAGCAATTGGCATTCACACAAACCACGTCTAAACTAATCAAATGACATAGCAATGCAAGACACCATACGCACAATATGAGAAACATAACCCTGCCAAGTTAGAGCATACACCTCGGGGGGGGGGGGATAGGACTAGTCATCTGTCTCTGAATCCTCCTCTGAGGAGCTATCCGTAACCAGCGAGATATGCGCTTCGTCAGATAGCATAGTCTGCTCAGAAGACCTTGTTTTCACTCCAGAATTTGCCATCACCGTGTCAAATGGCTGATGCACATGAAGAGCAGTTGAATGTACTAACATTGTTGACAAATGTAATATGTAAGGAAAAAAAAGGATGGCCAGATATAATTTACATATAAGATGACTGGCTAAGCAAGATGGCATTGCAAAATTCACATATATGATGCCTGGTTAAACAAGATGGCGTTGCATAATTCACATAAACGATGAATAAACTAAACAGATGGCATTCGCACAAAGGATGTCTAAAATAAACATATGACATATTTGATGTATAAAGTAAGCAATGCAAGACACCATATGCATGATATAACCAACATCAAGATGCCGGAGTTAGAGCGAAGACCTCGGGGGTAAATAGGAGTTGTCTTCTCCTTCTGAATCCCCCTCAGAACAGATATCTTCCTCTCGATTACAATCTGGAATGCGTGGAGGGGGGCTGCCTTTGCGCCTACCATGGAGCGACGTCTGCATGAAATTTTATTGCCACGCAAAGCTCGTCTCTTTTGCTCTACATGTTCAGTTCCATTGTTTACAATAAGCATCATGCATAGGAATAAAACATAGTGAGATTATGTAAGGAGTGCATGCAGAAATCCAGAGTGATGGTAGCAACTCGTGGATAGACCCAAAACCAATAACGGTAGGCGGATAATGGCTTCAGTTAAAAAATACAGATAATGGCTTCTTTCTTTGTTTGTTTCCCACCCAACATGAAACTCATAGTAGACACCTTTGGAGATTAACCGGATAGTAGATAGATACTATTGATAGCGGCCCGATATGTACCCCACAACCATTTAAAAACTCAAGTTTGACCATTAGTTTGGAGCTGACTCGAGTCTAATCGGTGAACAGGACGATAAAGTAGCATGTAATATTAAGCGATGCATAACGTGGCGGAACCACGAAAGAGTGCGAACTCTCTTGCGGACCCGTGTAGTCCTCGAGGTCATCTGCTCGGTTGATGATGGTAATGCAGTTTTCATGGCTGCCGGTGGCGGGAAAGAAGATCTGAGGCGGCGAAAGACAGTCTGGAGGCCGGATCCCTGCTGTGCTGGACCCTTCTGTCGTTGGAGCAGCTGAGCTGGGGTGAACGACGGTGCAGCAGGAGCGGGACAAACCACGCAAGGTTGATGAATTGGAGGATTCCAACAATGCAGGGATAGAAAATAGACATGAATAGGATAGGAATGCATGTGCAAAATAGAGAATTTAAAAACACAGGATTTCTGCCAATCTGGGTGTTTGATTCACAACAATTGGAAGATCACAGGATGCAAAGAAGCATGGTGAGATTAAGTCAAACCACAAGAAAATGTACGGTGATAATGCTATTATGCTACTATCTCTTAGTCTTGTGCTTCATGAATAGGAATTTGAAAAGGAGGACAAGTGAAAATTAAAATTCCTACGTTTTTTCTTTCAAGGAGACACTAAAGGAACAAATTCGTGTGCTCAGTGGACAATATATATAACATGTAGAGTAAAAAGAGATGCAACAAGTGTACAACCTCTTTGGCGAAGCCATGTTGATCTCAAAGATGATTGGGTCGGCGGTGAGGATGCTCCGGTTGACTTTCTTTGTCGAAGGAGGGAAGAAGATCTTAGGCGTAAGGAGATGGAGCCCGAGGTACTACTCATCTGTGATGGAGTGTTACGTCGTTGGAGCAGCTCCGGTGAGTTGTACGACGCCGAGGCTGAAGCAGGACAAGAGAGACAACGAACAACGTTAACCTGAGTGGAATTCTAATAGCATCTCCAATACATGATGTAAAATATATAACCACAAAGTTCTAGATGTAAAATACATCAGCCACTCATCTCTGAACTTAACTGTCGAAACTGAATTTAACTGTGGAAACTGAACTTAACTGTCGAAACTGAACTTAACTGTCGAAATTGAATTTTGCTATCGAAACTGAACGCACTACCAAGGTGAGGCTACACGTTGGTCGACTGACTTTTTCATCTCTGGTCAGTCAGTTTTGCAGTTGTTGGATACGAAATCAAGGGCCTACGGTTCATCTTCAACCCCCCCTGAGCCGCCAGCCACCACCGGCCCAACAGCCGCCCCCCGCCGCCGGCAAAGGCGCCGCCACGCCCGAAGCACTCCCCACCGCCAGTCCGCCGCCACCCGCCATCCCTCTAGCCCCGTCTGCCGAGCTTTTTCTCCCGTGATCCCACGCCACCGCCCGCCAACGCCCGCCATCACCGGTGACCACCGCCCCCATCCTAAACCCTAAGATAGATAGTGGGGTACCTCTCCGCCGATCCCCCCTCCCGCTGTGTCCGGTTCTTCCTTCACCCCGGTGAGCCCCTCTGAAAATCGATCACCCAAAAGTCGATTCGATCAAGTGTAGCTAAATCGGAGCAGCATCGCAAGCAAGAGCAAGAGCGAGAGCAGCAGCGCGAGCAAGAGCAATAGCAAGAGCAGACCAGGCAGGGGATCGAGAGCAAGAGTAGAGCAGCAGCGCAAGCGAGAGCTAAAGCAGCAGCAGCTCCTACTGATGTGGACGTCGCCGCCGAGGGAGCGACGCCATGGAGGAAGTGGTCGGCGACGCCGCCGTAGATGGAGACGCGTCGTGTCGGCTCGGGACCGAGCGCCGGCAGCACCGTGAGATCGAATCAAGAAGAAAATGCGGCGATTAGTGTACAACCTCTTTGGCGGCGCCGATTAGGCTGCAGCTTCATCCGAGGAAACGGTGATGATGATGCTCTTCCGGTGGTGCAGGTGAAGACGGCGGTGTGGGAATCGAAGTGGTGCGAAAGACGAGGGGAACGTCGGGGCAGCTCCTTGGAGGTGGAGGACGGGGTGGCTGAACCGGCTGGACGATGAGATTGATGACGGATCCTCATCCGGTACGGTGGATGAGGGACGTCGAGGTGTTGCTGTGGACGACGTCGTCGGGGAAGAGGCTCCGGCTGGGTGGCGGACGGAGCAGGGTGTGGGGTTTCGTCGCGGGTTTTCGCGGCCTCGTTGTACGAATGGGTGGGCGGATGGGATGGCAGTGGGGAACCATGGCTTAGAGACGCGCTTGTCCAAAATGTGGGGTAAGTTACGAAAGTACCCCCCCACCGATTTGAGGCGATTCTTTGGTTCGAGGTACCACGGGCATTTCGGCGTGTCGGGATTTCACAGAGGTGGGAGTTTTCGCGTTGTAATTTCAGAATAGCAAGGCGGGTTGAGATGGAGGGAGTTGTCGGAGCACAACGAGACAAAGATATATCTTAAATATTTCGGGCTAACAAGACGCGGGTTGAAATTTCCGGACAAGCCTAACGTGTACTGTACCAAATCAATGCGCACTACAAATGCCATTCAAAACTTTGAATTCATGTTATGTTCAATTAAAATATTTCGCTACGTGTATAATGCATGCAACCTACTACTCAAATGAACTGTAACATCCCAAATTTCCTATTTGGAATGTTTTACAATTATAGCTAAGCATCTATGCATATTGTTTGAATTGAGTGACATTTGAAGTATTTCAGAGGATTTTGAGTTTGTGGAATTTGAATTCAAATTGGCAGTTGAAATTTATTTCAAAACAATGCCTGACAAATACTTGAGAAAAAGTATGAGAGGAGTAAACATGACACTCCAAAAATGTCAGAAGAAAAGTTTGCCAAAAAGATTTGAATTCAAATATGATTTTATTTGGGATTCAAAAAAATGATTTTTTTTAAGTTTGAGTTTTGCCCCTGGAAAAATGTTCAAATTGTAGGGAATATTCCCTTGATAATTTTGATATATGTATGTCCTATATAAAAATATATATATTTAATATATTCTCTCTCTCTCCCTAATTCAAAAAAAGAAAAAGAAAACCCAGCGCCAAATAACCAACTGCCCAGGCCGAGGCAACCCACCAGGCAGCCCAGCGCAGCCATCACGCCCGAGCCTGCCCCCAGCGCCGAAAACCCTCTCCCTCGGTCGCCTGTCAGCTCACCCCTCTCCCTCTCTCACCGACGCCTTACGGACCCCACCCCTTCTTCTTCCTCTTCACGCCACCGTCGCCTCGCCGGAATCCCGGAGATCGCGGGATCTCCTCCCGATCCGCCCCTCCTCCAAGTCGGCCCCGCCTATAAATACCCGCCCCTGCCGTTCCCCATTTTCCTCGCCTAACCCCTCCACTCGCCGCAATCCTTCGCCGGAGCCGCCGCCCGCCATTGCCATCGCTTGCCGCCCCGACTTCGAGCTCCACCGACTCCACCTCGACCTCCCCTCGCTCACTTCCTGTCGGACGCCTCCGCCGTCGTCCCCGACGCCCGGAGCCACCGCAGCATCGTCGCCCGAGCCGTCGACCGTCGCCGTCGTCGCCACCGCGGTAAGCCGCCGGAATCGCCCTCCACCGTCCGATCTAGAATCTAGGGCGTAGATTAGATGACGCGAAGGGGTACGGTTTTTTTTAAAAAGGACAGGTTAGTTACGGTTTAGTTAGCGGTTTAGTTTGGACCGGTCGATCGGTTTATTTTCTATTTAACCGCGGGCACGTTTTAGTTATATAACGCCTGAGCGTTAGATAGGCCCACTAGCGTCAGTTTTTCTTTTTAGTTTTATTTTTCGTTTCTGTTTTAACAGAATAGTTTAAGTTTTGTAAAAGCCATATCTTTTAGGTTACTTAATATTTTAATTGATTCCTTTTTGTTAGTTTGCAAATTTGTTTTAGTTTCTGTAGAATATATGTTTGGCCATGTTTAAATTATTAGAAATTGTTTTATTTTAGTTTTAGACAGATTAGTATTTCTGCTATAAAATGAGTTAGGATTATTTTATTTTAGTGATTCTTTTTGTCACTACTTTGTTTTGACCTTGCCTAACAGTAGGAATTCATTTGGGTATTTTAGATTTAATAAAAAATAGTTTTAGTCAAAATCATGTGTTTCTTATTTATTTAAATAGCTACTGTTTTCCTATTGTTTTATTTAGCAAATAATTTTATTTTACCTATGTCATAGTTTATTTTAGATTAGTTTCTGTAGTTTTAGAACATGAACTTTTATTTACAATAAATAAAATTTTTATTTTATTTTTTCTTGCTAGGATTGTTATAGGCATAATAGGAGTTCTATAATAGCTTTTGATGTGATTCTTGTTGCTCCTAGTTTGTATGATGTTTTCCCTTCTGTTAGTTAACAAAACCCATGCTTAGGTTCTGTTAAGAAAAGTTTTAGTTGTGTAAAACTATTTCTTAGTTGTTGCTTGATGTGGTGAAAACCTTGATTTGCTTTCTCCGAGTTTTCTTTGGATTTTGGTTTGAGTGCTTGGGTGTTTTACTTCCAACTTGCTGTTATGTTATTTTGTGCCATACTTATTTGTGCTATTGTTTGATTCGATAGAATTTCCGAGTGCTGAAGCTTGCTATCACGAATCCCTAGCTTTCAAGACCGTCGGCCAGCAAGTCATTTGATCATGATTTCTTTTACAATGCCTATGATTTTATTGCATTAGAATTATACCTCCCCACCATGGATGCAGTAGGAGAATTTTTTTTAAGTTATGTTCTTGATTAGTATCATGAGGTAGGATGAAACCAATTTCCCTTGTTACCTTGGCCCGGGACGAAGTAGTTTAATTTTGCTATGCTCGTAGACGGGGTTGGTTGAGTGATTCATAAGGGAGATGTGAGAGTCAAGATTATGACAACCCCATGACTTCAAGCTCAAGATGGACTTCAAAATTCACTACTGGGTGGAGGACGGTTGACGGGCACCCTGGAGAATCCAAAGGTTGGCCGGGATGCATGGAGAAGCGCCATGACATCTTCTTGGAAAGCTTCACCCAGCCACGAAGAGACGGATGGATACCCCATTGACCGAAGCTTACTGTGCAGCCGCAAGCCATTATGGGCTCGCTTGGTCGAACCTAGGTGTGACTCTGGCCGGACGGTGCTACGAGATGTAGAAGAACGGTAGGATTGGATGGGCACCGCAGTGGACCGTAGGAACTCTTCGGAAGACCTGTTTACGTTCGTCCGTCTTCAAACACCAGGAAGTGCGAAGACTTAAAAGGAGAGAACGATTCTTATGTAAAGTGCAAACCTCTACAGAGTGAAGATCTAATCGGTTAGCCGTGTCCCCGGTTACGGACAATTTGAGCCTCTGGAACTTGGAGTATTTGGGATATCTCAACACCAAACTTAATAAATTAATTGAGGGGATTATTTAATAATTGGGAATGAGACATTGGTTGCGGAACCATCTCAACAACTACCAACATTTTGTAGTAATTGCAAACGAGTCCTTGTTATAGGGAAAAACTGGCTTTTTCGCAAAACAATGAAACTTAGAGCCCCACAGCCAAATTGCATATAGTGTTAGTAATTTTTATTGTTGTTCTCTCTTTGACTTGCCGTCATATTCAAAATGCTGACCTACACGGCTGGCGATTGCCCTATGGAGTCGGATGGACTCGCTATTCTTCTACGCTTCCGCAGCTTTATTTAGTTTATTTCTCATGAGTTGGCCTTCGGCCGAATTTATTCTGTTGTAATAAAGACTCGATGTGAGAATCGTGTAATAAATTCAGGTGTGATTGAACTTTGATTATTTCATCAATGTACTGTGTGTGCCAAAGATGATCTTGGGATGGCACAGTTACACGTAGACTTGACCGATTTTGGGTCGGGTCGCCAGAGATGGTATCAGAGCACACTGACCGTAGGGCGTAACCCCTAGGATCGGAAAGCCATAGGAAGAGACTATTTATTTTATGTCCTTATCATTCCGTAATTCTCCCTGCTCATTTCTCGACTTCTCTCCGATTTTCAACATTCTAGATGGTCACCGAGTTCACCCAGTTACGCTCCGGAGTTTTGCCACCAGATGAGACGAAGCCTCTCGGCAAGAAGATGGTTCAGATCGAGAAGAAGCTGAAGATAGCTCTGCCCTCAATCACCGGAAGCCTACCAATGCACTCCCGACGGATACCCGCCATGAGGATTAAGGTGCACATTCCAGGGAGGACCTTTGGAGGACATTTAGAGCCCATTGACTTTGAGTTTACCGATTTCAGTTGGATTCTCGGAAGAGACATGGCGATATATCGTGCACTTGGACATCTCCGAGAAGAGTACAGGGCCGAGCTCGATCCATCAGATCTCGCCATGATTTCTCGCAGAGCTAGGAATGGAGATATCATCCGCATCAGAAGACGACTCCATTCTCTCATATGTCCAAGACTTGGAGAGTCTCCTCAGGAAACGGGAAATCCAGACTCGCCGTAACGCGAAGGTACACAGGAGGCTGTTGTTCCGTGAACTAGAACTGGAGGAGAAGGCACACGCGGACTTCCTTGACCATGAAGAAGAAATCAAGGATTTCATGGAGAGAGTCGACAAGCTGAAGATGGATGTTGCCGCATTAGAGGAGAAGATGGACCTGGAGAAGACCTTTTTCCGAGTGGAGATGACGGACCCTCGTAAGCAATGACCAGGATTATGAAGGGAGCTCCACCAAGAAAGCCGCAAGAGGAGGTGCCGCATCGTGAGGACGCCCCACCGGACGCCGCACTGCAGGACGCAAGGATTATTGATGAAGACATTTAGTCGATCGCCATGTTATTTTATTTTTCCGTCGATCGCTTAGGCCGTTATTTTCGATTAGTCATGAGAATTTGTAATCCGAGATTGAACCATGTTTGAGATGATTGAATAAATGATTGGTGTGACTATGATTGTGCATTCATATGGGTAGTGATATTTTCTCATTAGACCCTTGTTCTATTCTAATTTTCTCATTCACTCCAAAACACCAGATGCCTCCGAGACGTGACCCCGGTTTCAACTTTCCGACGGAGCTCACCCAGCTGATCCAAAGAGCGTAATGCCCTCATGCGGATGCTCATCCGTAACTGTAACAACAACAACAACAATCCACCGCCACCACCCCCTGCTGACAACTTGACCCGCTTCTTAAGGCTGAATCCGCCGGTGTTCTCTAGCATGACCGAGCCGATTGTGGCCGATGATTGGCTCCATAAGGTCGGAAGAGAGTTAGCCACTGCTGGATGAACAGATGCAGAGAAGGTGCGCTTTGCCGCACATCAACTTGATGGACCTGCAGCATCTTGGTGGGAGAACTACACCGCCACTTATCCCATCGCCACCATCACATGGGATCAGTTCCAAAGAAGCTTTCCGACCGCTCATGTCTCACCGGAGCCATGAGTCTCAAGAAGCGTGAGTTCCGCAACTTACGCCAGGGGAACCGTCTTGTGGGGCAAGATGTGGATGAGTTCAGCAAGTTAGCTCGCTATGCACCGGATGATGTGGCCACAGATGCCGCAGCAGGAAAAGTTTCTCGAGGGACTCAATGACGAGCTGGGAATGCAGCTAATGGTGGCTACCTTCAACAACTACCGAGGAGCTGGTAGACAAGGCCACCATACTCGAAGGCAAGCAGCAGCAGATTGATATACGGCGGAAGTATGGCTGTGGGAAGTACAACTCGAGCTCAGCAGGCCCGTTATGCCCCATACTGGAGGGCATACCCATCACACCCATGGAGGACATAATCATGGAGGACATAACCATGGAGGAATGGGAACAACCGCAACCACGAAAACAAGTCGTGCAATGGAAACGGCAATGGTAACCAAAGCATCGTCCCCGCCTTGACTCGGAAGGATCTCGAGTCACATCACTGCTTCAAGTGCCGTAAAACAGGGCACTATGCCACCGACTGCCGGAGGCCAAGCAGAGGAATGGAAACGGCAATGGAAGCTCAGCAAAGAAGCCCAATCCTTTTCCTCGTGCTCAGGTGAACCACATTGACGTGGAGGACGTCTATGATCAGCCAGACACTGTGGTTGGTAAGTTTTTATTAAATTCACATCCAGTATTGGTACTCTTTGATTATGGTGCAAAGCATTCATTCATATCAAGGGTAGTTGTGGAAAAGTACGGGTTGCCCACTAGAACCCTTAGAAGCCCTCTTCACGTCAGTTCCGCGGGAGGAGAAATGATGGCAGGCTTAGGCTGTCATGCAACCCTCAACATCGGAAACAATAAATTTCCCGTAGACCTCATAGTATTGGAAACCCAGACCTTGGATGTAATCCTAGGCATGGATTGGTTGACGAAGTTTGAAGGAAACATAGATCGTGCTCAAGAAGACGATTCTCGCTCACCACTCCGGAGCGTAAGAGGATCAAGTATGTATCCGGGCGTATCCCGATGAAAGATCGGTGAATTCCCTCACGGGAGTTGTTCAGAGGAAGTGCCGGTGGTGCAAGATTTTCCCGCTGTGTTTAGGAGGAATTACCGAGATGCCACCGAACAGAGACATTCAATTTCTGATTGAGTTATTGCCAGGCACAGCCCCAATATCCAAGAGACCCTATCGGATGCCCCTGAACGAATTGGAAGAGATCAAAAAAGCAAATTAATGAGCTATTGGAGAAGGGATATATTCGGCCAAGCTCATCACCTTGGGGAGCCCCAGTTCTTTTGGTAGAGAAGAAAGATGGAAGTCTGAGAATGGTTCTGGATTATCGTTCGTTGAACGACATGACCATCAAGAACAAGTACCCTCTGCCGATGATTAATGATCTATTTGATCAGCTAGTTGGAGCCAAGGTATTCTCCAAGATCGATCTTCAATCAGGGTATCATCAGTTGAAGATCCGTGAAAATGATATACCTAAAACAGCATTCACCACCAGGTATGGTTTATATGAGTATACCGTCATGTCATTCGGATTGACTAATGCCCCTGCATACTTCATGAATTTGATGAACAAGGTAATTATGGAATATCTGGACAAATTTGTCGTGGTGTTCATCGATGATATACTGATTTTCTCCAAGAGCGAGGAAGAGCATAAGGAACATTTGCGTCTAGTTCTGGAGAAACTCCGAGAACATCAGTTGTATGCCAAGTTCAGTAAATGCGAATTTTGGCTAAAGGAAGTCGGATTCCTCGGACATGTTATTTCAGGAGAAGGAATAGCAGTTGACCCCACCAAGGTTGAATCAGTCACCGATTGGCAGTCACCCACCTCAGTCAAGGAGATCCGCAGTTTTCTCGGACTCGCAGGTTATTATCGGAGGTTCATTGAGAATTTCTCGAAGATTGCCAAGCCCATGACTGAGCTGTTGAAGAAGGACGCCAAGTACATTTGGACCGAGGATTGTGAAGCCGTTTCGAGAATTGAAGAAACGTTTGGTTACAGCCCCAAAGATTGATTTTGCGGACATACACAAGGATTACGGTATATTGTGACGCTTCTCGCCAGGACTCGGAGGAGTACTCATGCAGGAAGGAAAAGTTGTAGCTTATACCTCCGCATAGCTCTGACCTCACGAGATGAATTACGCCACACATGATTTGGAGTTAGCGGTAGTAGTGCATGCACTCAAGTCCTGAGACATTTCCTTATCGGAAATAGTTGTGATGTTTACACAGATCATAAGAGCTTGAAGTATATTTTCACGCAGAAAGAGTTGAACCTCAGGCGAGAGGAGATGGCTAGAGTTAATCAAGGACTATGACATGAGATTGCATTACCACCCGTGAAAGGCTAATGTTGTAGCAGATGCTTTGAGTCGTAAGAGTTATGTGAATACTCTTATAGCGGAGGATTACCCCAGGAGTTAGCCGATGGCCTCGTAGATCTCCGGATCGAGATAGTTCCGAGAGGATATGTTACAGCTCTGGAAGTTCAGCCCACTTTGACCGAAAAGAATTCGTGAAGCCCGTAAGTCGGACAAGGAAATTGATGAGATAAAGAAACGGATGAATGAAGGAAAAGCTAAAGGGTTTAAATGCGGATGAATGCGGAGCTATATGGTACGAGGATCGTATTTATGTACCCAATGATCCCGAACTCAGGAAGCTAATTCTTCACGAGGCTCATGATTCACCGTACTCGATTCACCCTGGTAACACCAAGATGTATCTGGATTTGAAGGAAAGTTTCGGTGGATGTGTATGAAGAAGGATATTGCCGAGTACGTAGCGATGCGATGTTTGCCACGGTAGTAAAGCGGAACATCGGAAGCCAGCTGGGTTACTTCAACCCTTGCCGATTCCTCGAGTGGAAATGGGAAAAACTTGGAATGGATTTTATCACAGGATTACCCAGACGCGTTCAGGTTATGATTCCATCCTGGGTAGTGGTTGATCGATTGACCAAGGTAGCTCATTTCATTCCGTGAAGACTACCTATACCAGCGCTAAGTTAGCCAAGATATACATGACCAGGATCGTATGTCTGCATGGAGTTCCGAGGAGTATCGTGTTAGATAGAGGAACACAATTTACCTCAAAGTTTTGGAATCAGTTGCATGAAACTTTGGGTACGAGGCTGGAGTTCAGTATAGCTTTTCATCCACAGACAGATGGACAGACCGAGAGAGTCAACCAGATTCTGGAGGACATGTTGAGAGCTTGTGTGCTAGACTACGGGTCTAGCTGGGATGACAATTTTCCATACGCAGAGTTCTCATACAATAACAGTTATCGGACCCGATCTCAAGATGGCCCCTTCAAGCTCTATACGGAAGGAGGTGCAGAACACCATTGCTGTGGGATGGTGTTGGAGATCGAAAACTTTTCGGTCCCGATCTTATCAGGGAAGAGAAAGTCAAGCTGATTCGAGATAGGCTCAAGGTAGCTCGATGAGGCGTAAGAGTTATGCCGACGATGCGCAAGGAAGTAACATACGGGCGGGAGACCGGGCATATCTTCGTGTGTCCCCGCCGTGGAATCAAGAGGTTCGGTGTTAAAGGAAAGTTAGCACCCCGGTTCATTGGCCCCTACAAAATCCTCGAACGTCGTGGAGAAGTTGATTATAAGTTGGAATTGCCGGAAGGATTGTCCGGAGTTCATGATGTCTTCCATGTTTCTCAGCTGAAGAAATGCCATGCCGAGATGGCCGATATTCCGTTGAGAGACACAGTGCCCCTAGAGGCCATACAGCTTGACGGTGATCGACTTATGAGGAAAAACCCGTCCGAATTCTCGAGATCATGAACAGAGTCACCCGCAGAAGATCATCAAGTTTTGTAAGGTCTTTGTGGAGTCATCATTCCGAGGAGGAAGCTACACAGGAGCAAGAAGTAGACCTCCGCCGAGACCACCCGCACCTATTTGCTAGCCAACCCGAATCTCGAGGGCGAGATTCATCTTAAGGTGGGTAGGTTTGTAACATCCCAAATTTCCTATTTGGAATGTTTTACAATTATAGCTAAGCATCTATGCATATTGTTTGAATTGAGTGACATTTGAAGTATTTTAGAGGATTTTGAGTTTGTGGAATTTGAATTCAAATTGGCAGTTGAAATTTATTTCAAAACAATGCCTGACAAATACTTGAGAAAAAGTATGAGAGGAGTAAACATGACACTCCAAAAATGTCAGAAGAAAAGTTTGCCAAAAAGATTTGAAGTTTGCCAAAAAGGATTTCAAAAAAATGATTTTTTTTAAGTTTGAGTTTTGCCCCTGGAAAAATGTTCAAATTGTAGGGAATATTCCCTTGATAATTTTGATATATGTATGTCCTATATAAAAATATATATATTTAATATATTCTCTCTCTCTCCCTAATTCAAAAAAAAAGAAAAAGAAAAACCCCAGGCGCCAGCCAGCTAACCCGGCCCAGCCCAACCCGGCCCGAGGCAACCCATCAGCAGCCACAGCCCAGCGCAGCCACCGCGCCCCGGCCTGCTTGCCACCAAAACCCTCTCCTCGGTCGCCCATCGCTCACCCCTCTCCCCTCTCTCACCGACGCGCGGACCCCACCCCTTCTTCTTCCTCTCCACGCCACTGCCGTCACGCCCGGAATCCCGAGATCGCAGGATCTCCTCCCGATCCGCCTCCTCCAAGTCGGCCCCGCCCTATAAATACCCGCCCCTCGACCCGTTCCCCATTTTCCCCTCGCCTAACCCTCCACCTCGCGCAATCCTTCGCTGAGTTCAGCCGCCGCCGCTTGCATCATTGCCTTGCCCGGCCGCCTCAGACCCCCCGAGCTCCACCGACTCCACCTCGACCTCCCTCGCTCCGCCAAGCACTGCAGGACGCCTCCTCGCCTTCCCCGACCTCCGGAGCCACCGCACCATCGTCGCCCGAGCCACTGTCGACCGTCAGCTGTTGCCGCCACCGCGATAAGTCAGCGGAATCGCCCTCCACCGTCCGATCTAGAATCTAGGGCGTAGATTAGATGACGCGAAGAGGTACGGTTTTTTTTAAAGGACCGGTTAGTTACGGTTTAGTTAGCGGTTTAGTTTGGACCGGCCGATCGGTTTATTTTCTATTTAACTGCGGGCACGTTTTAGTTATATAACGCCTGAGCGTTAGATAGGCCCACTAGCGTCAGTTTTTCTTTTTAGTTTTATTTTTCGTTTCTGTTTTAACAGAATAGTTTCAGTTTTGTAAAATCCATATCTTTTAGGTTACTTAATATTTTTAATTGATTCTTTTTTTGTTAGTTTGAAAATTTGTTTTAGTTTCTGTAGAATATGTGTTTGGCCATGTTTAAATTATTAGAAATTGTTTTATTTTAGTTTTAGACAGATTAGTATTTCTGCTATAAAATGAGTTAGGATTATTTTATTTTAGTGATTATTTTGTCACTACTTTGTTTTGACCTTGCCTAACCGTAGGAATTTATTTGGGTATTTTAGATTTAATAAAAAAATAGTTTTAGTAAAAATCATGTGTTTCTTATTTATTTAACTAGCTACTGTTTTCCTATTGTTTTATTTATTAAATAATTTTATTTTACCTATGTCATAGTTTATTTTAGATTAGTTTCTGTAGTTTTAGAACATGAACTTTTATTTACAATAAATAAAAATTTTATTTTATTTTTTCTTGCTAGGATTGTTATAGGCATAATAGGAGTTCTATAATAGCTTTTGATGTGATTCTTTTTGCTCCTAGTTTGTATGATGTTTTCCCTTCTATTAGTTAACAAAACCCATGCTTAGGTTCTGTTAAGAAAAGTTTTAGTTGTGTAAAACTATTTCTTAGTTGTTGCTTGATGTGGTGAAAACCTTGATTTGCTTTCTCCGAGTTTTCTTTGGATTTTGGTTTGAGTGCTTGGGTGTTTTACTTCCAACTTGTTGTTATGTTATTTTGTGCCATACTTATTTGTGCTATTGTTTGATTCAATAGAATTTCCGGAGTGCGAAGCTTGCTATCACGAATCCCTAGCTTCCGAAGACCGTCAGCCAGGCAAGTCATCTGATCATGATTTCTTTTACAATGCCTATGATTTTATTGCATTAGAATTATACCTCCCCACCATGCATGCAGTAGGAGAATTTTTTAAGTTATGTTCTTGAGTAGTATCATGAGGTAGGATGAAACCAATTTCCCTTGTTACCATGGCCCGGGACAAAGTAGTTTAATTTTGCTATGCTCGTAGACGGGTTGGTTGAGTGATTCATAAGGGAGATGTGAGAGTCAAGATGATGACAACCCCATGACTTCAAGCTCAAGATGGACTTCAAAATTCACTCTTTGGGTGGAGGACGGTTGACGGCACCTGGAGAATCCAAAGGTTGGCCGGGATGCATGGAGAAAGCGCCATGACATCTTGCGGAAAGCTTCACCCAGCCACGAAGAGACGGATGGATACCCCATTGACCGGAAGCTTACCTATGCAACATGCAAGCCATTATGGGCTCGCTTGGTCGACCCTAGGTGTGACTCTGGCGGACGGTGCTACGAGATGTAGAAGAACGGTAGGATTGGATGGGCACTGCAAGGGCTCGTGAGGAACTCTTCGAAGACCCTGTTTCGTTCGTCCCGTCTTCAAACACCAGGAAGTGCGAAGACTTAAAAGGAGGGAACGATTCTTGCGGGTAAAGTGCGCAAACCTTTGCAGAGTGAAGATCTAATCGGTTAGCCGTGTCCCCGGTTACGGACAATTTGAGCCTCTGGAACTTGGAGTATTTCGGATATCTCAACACCAAACTTAATAAATTAATTGAGGGATTATTTAATAATTGGGAATGATACATTGGTTTGCGGAACCATCTCAATAACTACCAACATTTTGTAGTAATTGCAAACAAGTCCTTGTTATAGGGAAAACTGGCTTTTCAAGAAACAATGAAACTTAGAGCCCCACAGCCAAATTGCATATAGTGTTAGTAATTTTTATTGTTGTTCTCTCTTTGACTTGCCGGCATATTCAAAATGCCGACCTACACGGCTGCAACGTCTTATGTTGCAGAGGAGTTTTCCGATCAGGAGTGAGGCTACGATCCACGCTTGGCGATTGCCCTATGGAGTCGGATGGACTCGCTATTCGTCTACGCTTTCGCAGCTTTATTTAGTTTATTTCTCATGAGTTGGCCTTCGGCCGAATTTATTCTGTTGT
Organism: Aegilops bicornis; assembly: GCA_021605145.1. Classification (NCBI taxonomy): domain Eukaryota; kingdom Viridiplantae; phylum Streptophyta; class Magnoliopsida; order Poales; family Poaceae; genus Aegilops; species Aegilops bicornis. Next base: position 395,412,213 of record CM038669.1, on the reverse strand, counting down.
AATAAAGACTCGATATGAGAATCGTGTAATAAATTCAGGTGTGATTGAACTTTGATTATTTCATCAATGTACTGTGTGTGCCAGCATGATCTTGGGATGGTACAGTTACACAGAGACTTGACCGATTTTGGGTCGGGTCGCCACATGAACATTTTAGTGCATTCCAAACGTATATACCACCGCTTCAATATGAACTAAATTTGAATTCGTTTCTCTATTTGAATAAGATCTACAGTAATGATTGTTGTGAAATCAAAGCATTTGAATTTTTTTCTCTGTCTTAATAAGATCTACAATCATCATTATTGTCAAGTTAAACCATTTTTGTGTATTATCTTCACAGCACACCACATGATTAGTCTTGAGTTACATATGAACTATGTGTACTATATTAACTCGAACTAGATTTTTTGAATCCACTTTATTTTGATTTCAAATCACATTAGATTTCTAGCTCTAGCTAGATCTTCATAATCTAAACCATGTCTCATATGTATAATGTGTTTATCACATTATGTATGGTGCCCCGCCCCTCGCCTACAAGTATTTAGATGTGAGTTGCAAACACCACACATTACCACAAATTCAAATAAAATGTGAGAATGTTCGATATATAGTATTGTTTAGATTGTTCGATATTTAGTTGTAAGCTGCAAACGCCACACATTATCACAAATTCAAATAAAATGTGAGATTTTTTGATGTATAGTATGGTTTAGATTGTTTGGCGTTTAGCTGTGAGTTGCAAACACCATGCATTATCACATTATGGTATAACATGTGCACAGCACGTGTATCACCGCTATATTCATGCATGCAATGTTTAAAACACTATGATCCCCTATTCAAATATATGAATCCGCTTTCATATCAAATTATGATCTTTGTTAGTCTCTTACACCCACACAATCCTCTAACCTTTGTAGCTACAACTAACTTCCTCTCGTGCATGCACACGCCTCCTCGCCTCCCCTCCCTCGACATTTTATCCACCGGGCACATTCATTTTTTTCTTTTGGTCGTTCTCCCAGAGTCTCCACAACTCCTTTCCGACACACACCGATCGATAAACCTCTCCAGCGATGCCTGCCTACAACATACACACACACCTTCAATCTCCTCCTTTATGTGTCCTTGCCTCGTGTCTCTGATATGGTCAGACACACGTGTAAACTCCCACCCCTCTTTTCATTGATCTCACAACCGCACACTCGTCCCCCTATCTAGCTAGTAGTTGGGCCTCTCGCACCACCTCCTAGCTCCATTCTCTCTGTCTATCCGTCTCGCTGGGCCCTATTTGCCTCTAACAAATGGACGTACACCGACCGATCTCTCGCTATACATATAGCTAGCTAGGTCCTTATAACTCGTTTTTACCCACAGGTCAAATCGATCTACCTCATTAGTTGTGTCTCTCCCTTCCTCCGACAAACAACAATTGATCTACCGATCCAGTTAGGTTTGCTTACCAAACACATGGTTCCCCTTCATCATCCATGGATGTGTCCCACAGATCTATCACGCATGTGCACACACAGAAACACATCCCCACTCTTATTGATAACATTGCAGTTCCACCCTCGGTTTGTCTAGTAGGCCTCTCCCACCATCTTCGAGAAGCAACTCCATCACCCATCCAGCACTCTACCCTCTCCTCCCTCCTCTCCCTCCCTCTCTCCTCTCTCTCTCTCTCTCTCTCCGTCCCATCATATTTCCCGTCCTTCAGTTATGTATGGATGTCGACCGATCTCCCTCAAGACATAGCTGGGTCTCTCCTTCTCAACACATATACGAGTCGTTCTACCTCTATAGTTAGGCCTCTGCCTACCCCGCCCCCCCCCCCACACACACCGGTACATCACGCGCGCTAGTCATGTCGCCCTGCCACACACAAACATGACAAGTTCCCTCTCAAGTTCCTAGAGGCTAGTCGCCCTATATCTTTGACTTGCACACACACACATAATTTTGATGGCTCTCTTCATTGATCTCGCACCCACCCACTTGATCCTCTCTTCGACTCTATCGATAGCTATGACCCCTCCCTCTCTTCTCGTGGATTGCCTGACCATCTATGTATGATATGGATAGGCCTCCATTTCACGCACATTGCATGCAAAATTTTGTTTGAGATGTCATCGACACATATTCCCACAAATAATTCACGAAATCAACCCCCACCCCACCCCCACCCCAAAACAAAAAGCACTCACGAACGTGGTTTGTATCTCTCACACACACCCACATAGGTGGGGGACGTGCATGAAGAGAATAGGTGCATGCATGGCGCATGTACTCCCGTCTCTTTCCCAACCACACCCGCCTGGGTACACGGTGGAGCTCATTTCTGTATGAAAAAGGCAGCCCATGTGGTAATTTGGCATGTGTACTGGTTGTCCACTTGGTGGAGGGAGGATCGTCTACCACGGGTGAACAAACAAATTGCGACTTGACGTGTTATGTTAAAAAAAGAGGCAAACCATGTGGGGCCTACCTTAGAGGCAAGGCTCTATACACTGGAGTACTTTTGATGTGTCCCGTCAACTCGCAGAACGAGGAGTAGCTTACTTAGTACGCCGCCTCCCCCGCCCATGGGCGCGGTGGCTCGCAGGATGAGGTGAATCTTGCTCCGCCTTACGCCCGCTCCCTCACCCATGCGCGCGGTGGCTCGCAGGACGAGGAGAAAAATTTACGACTCCCTCCGTTTACTCCTCATCCCTACTACCTTGGTTATAGAGATTATATCATATTGTTTGGAATATATATGTCCTTTAGTAGATTAAAATATGAACTACTAGTACATACTCCAAACACTGATGTGTATACACGTATTTTAGAGTGTAGATTCACTCATTTTGCTCCGTATGTAGCACTCTCCCTCGCCCCTCGACCCACGCCCACGTGGTGGACGTGCAGCAATTCACTCGGTCTCATATAGCCAGAACGATATACACCGCACTACCATTATTGCGCAACTTCCCGAAGAGGCGAAGAGCCAATCACAAGGTTAATATTTTGGAGATGCCAAGCGCAAGGTTATAGGAGAACGAGTAGTAGGTGCCACGTCATTTATAAATACAGTTTTTTTTCTTCAGTGGCACGTATGCAATATGATAGGTTCAAATGGAGAGAAAAGGAAACCGCTCCACTATATACATAGTCAGGACGGGCCAGCCTACACGGTTGCTTGCTGGGGTTTCTCTCTTCACACTCTCTCGCACAAAACGACTGTGGCAACATCTCTAACATCCCGGCGGATCACGTCCGCTTGGGGAAGGGGTGGATGCTTAGTGTATATGCGGTGGCCGTCGCCGATGGCGAAAACCCACTATCGGCACGTCCCGATCTGGGGTCCCCTCCGTTCTCTCTCACAAAGCCGGTGAGGTTGCCTTCGTCCCTTGCTCACTGCCGCGACGTGGGCAGTTGCCGCCTCCCGCCACCCTCCTCAAGGTTGAGCTACGTCCCTCAGGTACAATTCCCTTTACAAGGCTTGCACCATCGCTCCACTGCCCACATCACTCCCTGTAGATATTTCTCTAGTACTTCTTTGCCCCCTTTGTACCTCTCTTGACTTCTACGTCTTGTATTTGTGATGAGTTTATGTCTCGTAAACTAGTCCCGAGAATCTTATTCTAATCACGCTTCTTCAATTTCTTTGCCAGTGGATGCTCATCTCGATTTTGGTGAAACTGCACAAAATGATCCGATGGTCAAAAGGTTGCAAACTTCATTTCTTAGGAAGCGCCACGTTGCCAGCAAATTAAAGCCTGGTTAAGGTTTGCGGTTCAAGGGCTAGGGACTACATGGATTGTTTATTTCTTTAGTTGTCTCTGTTCCAAAATAAGTGTCAACTTTAGTAGTAGTACAACTTTGTACTAAAGTTTGCACAAAGTTGAGATACTTATTTTGGAACGGAGGGAGAACATATTTGATATGATCTGTCAACCATAGATACAATAGCATGCATGTTAGTCTCCTTTGTATTTGATGAAATGTTGCAACGGGCAACCTTGGATGCAAGATACATGTAACAAAAGCTGGAAGCTTCATAGCATTGTACAAATTTATCTCGCTGATAAATTACAGTACGTACTATACTAGTACTTCCTTCGTTCCTAAATATAAGTCTTTGTAGAGATGTCACCATGAACCACATGCGGATGTATATAGATGCATTTTAAGTGTAGATTCATTCATTTTGTTCCGTATGTAGTGGAATCTCTACAAAGACTTATCTACTAGTAATAGCTAGCCCCACTACTAGGAATTATCTATCCTCTCCTTGAGCCACATCATCAAAATTGATGTAGCCGTTAGATGAAGTAAATCAGTCCATAATAGCCGTCTGATCTAGACGTTGAGAGGCTCCACACTAAGCCACATGCAAGCATTCAGAAATACCGTGGCACATGCATGTGAGTGGGTTTTAAATCACATCAACATGTCTGCATGCAAGCATGCACCAGTAGCATGCATGTAAGTGAGCCTTTAAGTCCCATTAGCATGTTAAAAAGAAAAATATAATCCCATTATGCAGTAGGAGTTGGATGATCTTTTTTCCTTACGTGGGATGATCTAAATGATGATGGGAGTTTATTTAGTTTGGCTACCACATTTGTCATGCGGTTATAGAGTTTTTTTAGTTCTGTGAAATCGATAATTTTGCGCAGAGAGATATACTGTTGTTCCGCGGCAATGCGCGGGGACTCATCTAGTAATATTTAGGAACGGAGGGAGTACTACTATGTAAAGAGTTAGGTGTTGCACGGTGATAGTGTGAGGTGGGCCATGTAATCACTGAGCCTGCGTGTTTTCACTGCTCTTGCACGCCTCCGCTGTAAGAATGGAGAAAATTGTAATCTAGTAGTAGTACCTCCTTTCACTAAAGCATGGGACATCCAAAGCAGTCCTACCACCTCGGTAATAAAGACCAATGAGCTGTCAAATCACATAGACCCAGCAAGAAGTTGGATTTGGGCCAGACGAAGCAACCATCACTCTTGCGCCCGGTGAGAGGTTGCGTCCGCTCTGCCTGTGCATGAATGCGACACTGATTCTTTGGAGCGGTCTTGACCGTTTGGCGGGAAGGCCTTGAGCGATGGAGGGCTTTGGGTGGGCCAGGCTGGTCAGGAGCGGGCGTGGCAGCTGTCCGCATGTCCCTACCAGACACGCACGGAAACGAGAGGATGCACCGAGTCTTGTGGCTAAAATCGTACACTACACAACATCTCTCTGTAGGAGTAGGTCAATCTGTCGCTCTCTCTAACACATACATGTTGTTAAACACGCACACACACACACACACACACACACACACACACACGCACACGCGCGCACCTTGGTCCCGTTGCACCTTCTAACGTGACTTATTACACCTAGACGGAGGGAGTAGTAAGTATACGAGATACGGTGGCACACTGACTTAAGTCGAATACAAGTGCCCAAAATTTGTGTGCATGTTATAATAAGTATTCACTTAAAATAGTACGTGAGCGAACAGATGGATCAATTGGATAGTGTGTTCCCGAGCAGTAGCGAGATGTGTGAGGTAAGATACACCGCTGGCGCTTTTAATTTTTCTTATTAATTTGTTTGTTTCACCCTCTGACTGGTGGGACCCAACGTACTACGTGGAGAGAGGTAAGGTGACTAAGGCTGCATTATTTCTGCACCACTGTGGATAGTCTTACCACCAAAGCCACATGAAACGATTATGATTGAAATCCCAATGACTCCCACACACACAAAAAAACACGGCATGCTTGTCACACGAATGCAGGAATGTAAAAAAGGTTATTTCCCTCTCGTTGAACATAACAGGAGGGTTGTGTAGCTGGTTAGCCTGTTCGCTCATCAAACTTGAGGTCTCGGGTTTGATAACTACACTTGAGCATTATTTGTGCCAGGAGGATTCTTTGACTGGTCAAAATGTTTTCTAGGGTTTGCACACTTCACACTCTCTCTCTAGTATATATATACACGCTGGAGCCTCGGTAACATGTAGTTGCTCTCTTCACACTCTCTCGCCCTCTCCTGGAGCCTCGGTAAGCTTAGGTTGCTCTCTTCACACTCTCTCGCCCTCTCCGAGATCTAAACAAGACTACGTTGGCCTCTCTCCCCTCACTGCTGCTCAAAGAGCCGGCAGGATCCGTCCGCCGGGAAGGGAATGAGGCTTAACTGTCCCGCCGTCGGCGAGGGACTACCGGTATTCACTTTCCACCCAACAAGGCGCGGGAGGACCTCTGACCCCTTCTTCTTCGCCACCGTCCCATCGCCCACTGAACCGCGCCCCAAGAACCTTAAGTTATAATTTACTTACTCCATATGCATTGCTCTAGCTGCATGTAAACCATGAATCTAGGACGTGGTTGAAAGAGGAAAGGAGTGGGGAAAGTAGTGGGAAAAGTTGTATATAGCATGAATCTAGGACGTGGTTCAAAGAGGAAATGAAGGGGGAAAGTTGTATAGCATGAATCTAGGACGTGGTTCAAAGAGGAAAGAAATGGGGGAAAGAAGTGGGGAAATTTGTATCACATAAATCTAGGAGATGGTTCAAAGAGGAAAGGAAGGGGCGAAAGTACTAGTTCAAAAAGGAAAGGAAGGGACAAGGCTGTAGAGTTTGAGCAGGACTAGATTTGCTGCGCTCACATAGGGAAAGGTGTCTAAAGATAACAAAACTGGGACCAACACAAATATGCTCCTGTGTTGTTTGTTCTTTGTTGCAACAGACTGTGCATGACCACAGTACATCGGTCGATTCACATGGTGCTGGTGAGTCCACTGTCCCGTGCAACTCATTAGCTGTTGTTAATCTAAGGCCATGTTTGGTTAAAACCTCCCTAGTCCCTACCTGCTTGGTTCCAGGGACTAAACATGGACTAGAGGTTATTAAATGACATGCTAAAAGACCATGTTACCCCTAGTAATGAACTAATAGAGACATGGTGCGGTGCGTGGCAGGGGCAACTGTTGGAAAAAGTCCCAAAAAGACTCCCTCGGGGTCTTCTTTCTTTAGTCCCAAATGCCCACTTTTAGTCCCTAAAAGTCCATCCTTTTTGGTTTAGATGGGACTGACATGGAGTTTTTTTAGTCCCTACACCAAAATGTCCCTGTAAACAAACACCCTCTAATAATGCCGCTGGAAAATTGATGCAATGCCACAATTAAAAGCAAATTACATGTTTAACGAATTTTATTGTTAATATAATCTCTATGTTAATATTAATCAATGCCACCGTTTGAGAAATGCTACTGTCTTGCTTTTTTTCCCATTTAGATAAGGTAGATGCTTCTCTTTGTTGGCTTCTGTGTCATCCACCATTATTGACCACTAATTGTTTCCTTTGCACCTCTGTGTAAGCAGGGTTATCTACTTCACCTTGTTCCCATTGTGACCTTTTGTTGCACTGCACAAAACACTTTTGTTTTAAGAGTGTTTTGTGCAGTTCAACCAAAATGTCACAATCGACAACGTTAGCTTGATTGCTTGATCTTAGTGGAACTGCACAAGTGGAGATCTTACTTCCTATCCGTTAAGGCTTAATTTGGTTCAGATCTTCTTCTTGTGAGTTGTTTGAATTCGCATCATGAGAGGTCAAGATTAGCCTTCTTTCACATGATTCTGCAGTGTGCTTTCATATGTTGTGCTACTTGTACGATAATGTTGCTTGATTTTAGTGAACTGCACAAATGGAGACAAGACTTCCAATCAGATGTGCACCATAATATCCCATTGAGGTAAGATAAGGATATTTCACAACTGCTGGCCTGTATTTTTCCACTTCCATCAGAAAATTAAGTTTAGTACTATACATGTGCTCCCTAATTGACATGCCAAATCTTACATTGAAGGCGAAGCTTGTCTGTTATTGAACCAAGTGATGAAGGGGAAGAACAAGCGGAAGAAAAACAAAAATCAACTCCCGATCTTGTAATGAAACCTTTGGAACTATGATGACACAAGTAATGATATAGTTTTGCATCTTAATTTATTGCTATGGCTGGAATGAGCAATTGTTTTGCCACTGCTTTGATGCCACTCTTAATGTAATATGTAATTATCTCTACTTATGCAAACAGGGATCTTCTTTGAAGATACCATATATTTTAGTGGAACTGCACAAGAAGATGTTGGAAACATTAAACTAATCGAGGAGTATATAGTAAGCATGGCCACCACCGTAGATAGCAACAGATGGTTCCGGAGAAGTGCTTCATCTCATATGCTCTAGAGAATAAGCCTCCGACAAAGGTTGGTACTGCCCAATCGATTTCATCCATATGATTGAGCTTTGTCATCTCTATCGGTGTTGTGCTACTGTTTAGATACCGCCATGAAAAAGTGGTATTGTCCTTGAGAAGTGCTTCATCTCGTGCTGTTTTAAATATTTCCTTTCCTTTTTTCGAGCAAACAGGGATGCTAGCATTTAGTAATCCTCTTGTCTTTGCACAACAGGATCATCTTCCTCTGAAGAAGAATATGGAGTACGTGAAGTGACTGGTTCCGATTATGCCAGGATGAAGAAGCCCTGTCTATCTTCTCATCAGAAGGAGCAGTTGAAGGATGGTTACATTACTCCCCACAAGACCAAACTAACTTCAGCTTAGAAGGACTGACAAATCTCCATTTTTTTGCTGTGATGCGCGAGTACAATGTTGTTCTAGGATTCTTTCTGGTGAGTTCCATTTTTCTAAAAGTGTGCTCTACATGGACCATGTATGTGCCTGTCGAAACTGTCAATTCATAGTACAGTTTGCTTTATACTAATCACTTTTTTGTATTTGTGCAAACAGGGGTGCTCAGCTTGATTTCAATGGGAACTGCACAAAATGTTCATGAATACATTGAATCATTCATTTCCACCACAAGAAAGGAGGTGTCGATAAGTTCAAGGTGTTGCAACATATAAGGGCGAAATCATACAAGCTACGCGTGAATTTGGTTGATTTTGGTGGAACTTCACAAAAAGAACAGCTGGTTTATTTAGCACGACGTGCCATGTCAATGTCCGAACTGATGGCAAACCCTGCCCATTCCACAATCGTAGGCATTTGATATTTTGGAATGGGACAACCTTGTCAAATTTTGATCATTGATTTTAGCAAGACATGCGTTTGATATTTTCAAATGGGACGCCCTTTGCTGTCAGCAGCCTCGATCAATTTTTTCTTTTTCTTTAGTTGTGAAGTAAATATTGTGAGTCACTGAGATGCATAATCATCGATTGTTTTGAATGTTCTTTATGAATTGCCAGGCCTGTGTGTTTGATTGCAATGTACATAAACGCTGAAAAGCTGCTCAAACTCTTTGTACTCCTTCTGTTCCTTTTTACTTCGCACATAGTGAAAGTGCATACTTTTTTGTATAAGATTGGTCAAAGTAGAGATACTTTGACTGCAGACAAAACTTGTATGCAGACTAGAAAGGACCGGAGGGAGTACATGTGAAACTGCTGCAAACGAGGTGATCACCCTGGGAATAATGCTAGTACGTATTGTTTTGCATGTTCATTCAATGCCAGTGATACAGAATTGAATCGAAGCTTCAAGTGACTTAATTGCGAATGCGGTTGTGTAATCGACATGTGGCTGTCGGGCCCACGTGTCGATCAGCCAACCGCATCAAAGATTTAAGTAGAAGCAACGTTCTTCTCCAGCGCAGCTCTCCGACTCCACGTCGCCGCCAAGAAGCTAACCGATCGTCAATGGTCAACCCGCCTAGCTTGGCTTCAACCGGAGGGTAGCAGTGGTGGCCTTACTTGGACCCGAGCGGGTTCTACTATTCCTCGTTTTCTGTGTGGCGCGGCCTCGTTGGCAGCGGGGCGGGGCCTCGGCGGAGCCGGCGATGTCCTCTGTCTCGTTGCCGGCGGGCGGCGCCTCAGCGGAGTGGTGGAAATCCTCCCCCACGTTGCCGGCAGGGTGGGGCCTCGGCTGAGCCGGCGATGTCCTCTGCCTCGTTGTTGGCGGGGCAGGGCCTCGGCGGAGCCGGCGGTGTCCTCTGCCTCGTTGTTGGCGCCGCGGGGCCTCGACGGAGTAGGGCCTCGTCAACGCCAGCGGAGCGAGGACTCGTCGGAGCCGGCATTGTCCTCTGCCTCGTCCTCGGTCTCGCCAAACAGCGGCTCGCCCGCTTCATTGCCCTCTTTGCTAGCCTCTTTGTAGGCGGCCGCAACCTCCGCTACCCACATGCGGTACCGCCAGCGCTCGAGGCGGCCCTTGTGGGCGGAGCGGTACGAGTCGAGCAGCGCCTCCTGCTGCGCCTGCTTCACGGCGATCTGCTCCTCCGCCTGCAGGTGCTCCTGGAGGAGATGGTGGTTGTACGCGGCGTCGCCATGCGCCTCCCGGAACTGCTCCTCATGCATCTGCCTCACCCTGTCCATATATTGGGCACGGGCCTCACCGATGGTCATGGTGCAATGCACCGGCGAGGATGGCGCGGAGGAGGGGATTGCGCTGGATCGTCGACTACCACGTTATCCATTGGGACGTCCTCATCCTCCGGCTGCCTGCCGGCCAGCCGGTCGGCAGCAATGGCTGCCATCTCCTTGTGGTACATCGTCCGCCCGTCTCGAAGAGCGCTGTAGCGCGAGGAAGCCATGGTGGGCAGTAGTGGTGTGGACACGAGAAAGGGAACGGATGCGGATGACTGCGGCTATGGCTGGCGCAACAGTTTATATAGCAATGGTGGGCGGGCGGAGGGACGGACGTGTGGCGCCGGAGTAGCCGCCTCGGCAACCGCGTATCATTAATCTGGGCGGCAGATTGACGGACGGACGACACTTGTGTCAAATGAAGGCGGAGCAATCGCCTGCACCGGGAAGCGGGGCGGGCGGCGCTCACTGTTTCGGGTGGAAAGCGCGCACGGGCGAGGAGATGACTTTACTTGGAGAGGATGACAATGGGGACCCACCAGGTCCATAGCCTGTCAGGACCGGATTTTCGGGATATTAATTTCCAGAAAATGGCCCTTGTGCTCACCAGCCCCAGGATTACTGTTAGCTGATGGGGCACCAACTTGATACAGAAATTCCAAGCAAAAATACAAAATATGTAGTACAAGGCCATTCTGGCCTGTGAGTACAACAAATGGTTTCTAGTGGTTGATGGCGGAAGCGTTTTGTGGATCATCGGCGTCTATGGGACTCCATTTCCCACAGGAACAGCTGACAAGGTTAACTCCTATCTTCGCAAGGTTGCTATCCTCAATGCGTAGGTTCCGGGGCTGTCATCGCATCGCTCCTCTCCATGCAAGAATTCTGGCCAAGACAATAGCCAGGGACAAGCCAGTGAGTACTTTGAATGTACTCGCAAACATTTATGAACACAGGTATAATATAACAAAACATGTTCCGAAATATTCTATGATCACAACGTCAGTCATAAAATAAAAATCTCTGATGCATGCACGCCGGTTATTTATATGCAACAATGAATATGTAATGACAGAGTAGGAATAAGATGCACCATTCGGATGTCTGAAGCGACGTCTCGAAATGATAGTAAATAACGAGCATGCCTCAGTCGGGCGTCTGAGCGACACCACATAAAGGGCTTATAAAGTAAATAAATAACAAGCATGCCACAGTCGGGCGTCTAAGCGACACCACATAAAGGGCTTAAAAGGTAATAAATAACAAGCATGCCACGATGGTGTCTCAAATGACACCACATAAAGGGCTTATAAAGTAAATAAATAACAAGCATGCCATAGTCAAGGCGTCTCAATACACCACATAAAGGGCTTATAAGTAAATAAATAACAAGCATGCCACGATTGGGCGTCTCGGCGACACCACATAAAGGGCTTATAAGTAAATAAATAACAAGCATGCCACAGCTTGGTCGCCTCAAATGACACCACATAAAGGGCTTATAAGTAAATAAATAACAAGCATGTTACCACGGTCAGGCGTCTCAATGACACCACATAAAGGGCTTATAAATAATCACAGTGAATATCCAGAGGTAGAACCATCCGGGGATACTCGATAATTCAAATAGTATAACGGGTTAGTACATAACAAAATAATAATCATGGTCCTCACAAGTCACAAGTCAGGCCCCAAGTTTGGTTTAACAGTTTCTCCTCCGAAGACCAACACTAAGACCGACACTTGACCCATCCCAGACTGTAGTCCTTAACCATGGACACGACTATTCGAATAGGTTTAATCTCTGCAGAGGATGTACTCTTTACCCACGAGTAACGGCTTCCTTTAGTCCATCGGGACTAATTCCGTCTATGGTCTTTCAATTGAAAACACACCTAACCTGCACACACCAGCTTAACTTACCAGTGTCTGGAATCACCCACGACACCTGTCAAGCAAAAACTCTAAGTGGGGAGGCTACAACCTCGCGTAGCATGGGATCAAACTTATATCGCGCGCTCTAAGGGGTGGCCTCCCCTCTCGGTCTCAACCGGAAACACCCATGCCCCCGGACCAGTTGGCCTGCCTACCGGCTACAACCGGTGCCTTCCACCATGGCCTCTCTGTACGGTGTGTGCTAGAAAGGGGTTGATAACTTACTGAACCGTACACTACTTGTTGTAGGGACAAGTGGTAGTATGAAACAAGTATGGGGGTTACTGGAACAAGACTCGATCTATGGTCGACTCAGGAGGTTTAAGTATTCCCTGCATGATTAGCATAACGAATATATTTCATCCAATGCATGTAATCACCACTCATCATACCCCATCATGCCATACGGACACACTTTCGTCTCGACGAGAAACTAGGGACAAGCTCGGGTCTACCCAAGACAGAGACTTTCCCGTTTTCCCTCCGGTAGGCACGAAAGGTATACGAGGATGATCACTATCACAAGCCTGTCCATTTCCAACAGCAAGTAAATCTCCAATATGCATTCATGCAAAAGATCAAATCACCACATAACATAACGAGTTCTACGTATTGAGGTTGTGTTATAATCGTGTCAAACGATGCATGAAAAATATTAAGCCAGGGTTCAGAATGCTTGCCTTCAAGGTGTGGAGAGGCAGGGTGCACTCCAAAACTTTTGAAAGTTATAATCTCCCCTCTAAATTCCTATTTTAAAAAATATTCAAATAACACATACTTTAAAAACAGTACAAAAAAGTTGTCTGAAATTTTTTCCAATAAATCTTGAAATAAACTAGACAATATTTGAGAGAGGTGGGAAAAAGAATCAATTCATTTGGGGTTATATTTAAAAAGTTATAGCCAGTCAAAGTTTTGGTCAAAATCTGTTTTTAAATAAAACAGAAAAAGAAAGAAAACGTTTCGAATAGGTACACGTCGAAGACGTACTCTGGGAATACGCCTCCACTTATGACTGCGTGGACCGGCGTTGGGTCACTAACAGTGGGCCCGCCTGGCCCACTGGTCAGGTTTGACCAGTCTACGCGCGCGTCGCCTCCTCCGACCGAACGGAGGGGGAGCTCCGGCGAGGCTCGCCGGTGAACTGGGGCATCCCTCGGGAATCTGAGCACATGGGTGTACTCAGGTGGTCGAGGCGAACCCGTGGTTACCCGCAATGGTCGCCGACGTGGACGGAGTCGTCGGCGACGAGCTTCGCAGCGGAGATGGCTTCGGGTGGATTTGGGGTCCTGGGCTGCGGTGGTTCCCGAGTGGGTCTGAGGTGTTGGGCGGCTCCGTAGGGTCATGGGGAGTCGAGCGGTGGCGTTGGATGGACGGGAGGGGCTTTGGTTGCAACGAAATCGGCCGGGACTTGGCGGCGGCCGAACCGGCCGGAGTCGGGGAAGACGGCCTTCCTCTCCTCGACTGCTGGCCATGGTGGCCCTAGGGGGATAGCTTGAGTGTGCTTGAGGACTCGGTTGAGCTCGGGGGCCCTTATATAGGCGGTTGATGCCGGTTTGCAGCGGCCGTGGATAGGATCGCCGGCGACCGCCATTCTGTAGCGGCAAGGGGATGGGGCGGCGACGAGCACTTGCGGACAAGCTTGCGGATGAGCTTGAGCTGATCAAGGGGGAAGCTGGCGAGCGCTGGTGGCTCGGGCGGCGCCGACCAGGGCAGAGGCTGTCGGGCGGCGGTGGCGGCTTGCGTCGGTGGCTCTGTAGTGCTCCAGGAGGGGGCCAGGGTGGCCCTGTGGTGAGGGAGGGGCCGGGGTGCTGGCTGCGAGTGATGAGGGGCCAGAACGGGCGCGGGGAAGGCGGCAACGCGACACGGCGACCCATGCGCATGCACGTGCAAAACGCTGCTCACAGCCGCGCCAGGCGTACTGCGCACGCCAAAGTGCTCGGCGAAATGCCAGCGTGGGCTAGAGAGCGCGGGTGAGGTTGGCAATTAGCAGGGCTAGGTCATAAGCATCTAGGAGCTTAGTGGACAAGGTTTTTGGGTCAGTGGATCAAGTTCACAGTGTAAACTAAAACTTATGCCAAATCTGACCATGCACACAAGGTGCTTCACAGAATGCCACATGCACCTATGCATTTCTTGGGGTGTCCAAACTCTCCTGGCTGGTGTCTCTTTAGATGTAGGTGAGGGTGGCAAGGTCATTTGGGCAAAACCGTAAACTTGCTAATGCAAGTTTTGCAAATCTTCAGTTTTGGACAGAAAGAAGAAGGCATGATTGCATGCACTTAAAATCCTCCAATGGGTCCACTCTACTGGATTTAAGGGTTTGGCAGGGTGGTCTATTAGCAGGAGAAATAATCATGGGTAAAGGAGCAAGTTAAAATATGGTTGCAGTACAAATCATCAAGTTGGACCAGAATGAAAATGAGGATGATTCACTCAAATTTTTCAAAGAACAACACTGGGTTTTTGCAGCAAGTTGAATAATATACTCCTACTAATATCCCATAATTTTGGTGGAAGTTTTAAGGAAATATTTAAATAGGTTGTAGTGCAAAACTGCCCACTGGACCAGATTTGAAAACTTGGTGTAGAACTCAAAATATTCAATGAATGAAATATATTATTGCATAAAAGTGATTTAAAAACATCACATGACATCCCCAAATTTTGGTGGGATTTTTAAATGAATTTAGCAAAGGGTTGCAGTGGAAATGGGACCCTAAACTTATGAAAAACCCTTTTGGAGAAATAAGGCTCAGGACAAGATAATTATATAAATAATCCTACTGAGAAAAGAATTTTTTTATTTGAGAGAGTAATGAGTCCAATAATTATTGGAAAGTTTTCACTTGGGGTAAAAACTCCATAATAATAAAGAAAGAATGGTTCTGAAATCAAATGGAAATCCAGAAACTAAAAGTTTAAGTTTCCTGGCAAAATTTTAATAAACAAAACATGGTTAAATTTTTGGGGTGTCACATAGCCTCACGTACGCAAGTGCCTCCTTATTATATATATACTAGTAAATTGTACGTGCTTTGCACGCCATTTAAATATATAGAAAAATAATGAGAAAATACATTTGAATATGTATTATCTTTTCTAGAATCGTATCGGACAAGATCCAACTTGCTTCTTACCTTTGTAGAATCTAGATTGTTCTAATCTCTTTTTATTAGAGTATCGAATAAGCATGTGAATAGATGCTTCTAGAACACATGAGATGGTTGAGTTGGGGATTTAATTAGAAGGCCACGTGGCAGAATCCTATGAGTTGGCAACTATATCCAACGGATGACAATGCTCGGATTTGCCTTCTCTTGACAGTTAGATGGGCATATCCAATGACCAATATTTGAAGCTATTGGCACACTATATAGTGGTATAGATATATAAAACTATAATTTATTTTGCTTCCTCCTGGTTTCCTGACATCATGGTCCCACACCATTGTCAACCTATGTAGTAGTCAATAAACGAGAGAATTGCACAAGAAGTGGCAATTTGGGACCAAGCAGCTCGAGCAGTATTTGTGTTTTTGAGGTGTGAGCACTGCAGAGTTTTTTGATGTTTAGCCCAGATTTTAATTTTTCCCCTCTGAACAACAACGAAAACATCACTGCAGGTATTAACTGGGTGGGTTGTGGCCCATCTAGCCCAGGCCAGATATCCAGCCCAGTTATTAATTTTTTTCAAGCTGAAAATGGCTAGCCCAGCTATACTTTTTTTAAGGAATACCGAGGCAAGGTCAAGTTGTTATTCTCGCTCATTGGCTGCAAATCTTTCCTAGGAGGGATGCATTAGGCTTAACAAGAAAATGGGCTTTAAGAAATAATAAATGGGATGTAGTTTTAAAAACTGGGCAAGAACTATAAAAAATGCACCAAACACGTGATTACTTTATAAAATATTATTTTTGGATATTGAAAATTTTAATTTCATTAACTGCTATGACGCCTTTGTTTCATTGGATTTTCACGTAATATATATTTATATTGAAATTGTATTTAATCTGACTAGAAATTTTGGGATAAAAATATTTCGGATCCCATCAAAATGTGGGAAATTTTATTGAATTCTGTTTTGAACGGTTGGTTGAAAAGGGTTGTACTTTTAACAAACTGTAAATGGGATGTAGTAAATTCCATTAGAATTCAAAAATGGGCTACACATTCTTACAAATCTCAAATGGGCTATAAGTTCTCTGCCACACACTTCTGGCCTTACTAAGTTGACGCGTGCCCTAAAAAAATAGAGTTGACACGTATGCAAGGCTTTGTCAACTTATAGTCAACACACGGTTCTAGCAGCAGTGGCCATTGGATGTCCATCCAACGGCTGCCGTGCTTCTTCTTCAATCTCAGATATTCTAGCTTCACCCGCCCAAAAAATGATTCCTCCCCCTGACATCTGGGGCGCACCATTTCGGAAGCTGACCTGTGGGCCTACTAAGTTGACGTACCAAGGGCTTTGCCAAGAAAAAGGATGGGACACTGAGATTGTGTATAGACTATCGAGCGCTTAACATGGTCACAATCAAGAACAAATACCCGATGCCACGGATAAATAATTTATTTGATCAGCTCGCTCAGGCCAAAGTTTTCTCAAAAATTGACTTAAGGTCCGGATACCATCAATTAAAAGTACGAACAGAAGATATCCCCAAGACAGCCTTCACCTCCAGATACGGACTGTATGAGTTCACAGTAATTCTGTTTGGACTAACAAACGCCCCCGCATATTTTGTTCACCTCATGAACAAAGTATTTATAAAGTATATGGACAAGTTTGTTGTGGTATTCATCGATGATATTCTGATATACTCCAAGACACCAGAAGAGCACGCTGAACATCTCAGAATTGTACTAGGAGAACAAAGGAAACATCAATTGTACGCCAAGTTCAGCAAATGTGAATTTTGGCTAAGACAGGTGGGTTTTCCGGGCCACGCATCTTGACCAAGAAGGTATTGCCGTGGACCCGAAAAGGTCATAGGCCGTGCCATCGAAACCACCAGCCGTAGAACGGACGTCTGAAGCTTCTTGGGAATGGCGGGATACTGCCGAAGATTTATTGAAGGATTCTCCACCATAGCAAAGCCAATGACGCAGTTACTCAAGAAGGATAAGAAGTTTGAATGGACTGAAGCTTGCGAGAAAAGTTTCCAAGAACTAAAAAGCAAATTAATGACAACACCTGTATTAATTGTGCCTGACATACACAAGAATTTTGAGGTGTATTGTGACGCATCCTGGAAGGGCCTCGGATGCGTATTAATGCAAGAAGGCAAGGTAGTCGTGTATGCTTCTAGGCAACTTCGCAAGCATGAAGAAAATTATCCTACTCATGACCTCGAGTTGGCAGCGGTCATTCATGCACTCAAGGAATGGAGGCACTTTTTACTTCGAAATTGTTGTGAAATATACACGGACCATAAAAGCCTCAAGTATATTTTCACATAACCGGAACTCAATTTATGGCAACGACGCTGGTTGGAATTAGTGAAGGATTATGATGTTGGTATCCACTACCATCCAGGAAAAGCAAATGTAGTGGCGGATGCTCTTAGTCGGAACCCCAACTCGGACAATGACAACCTACCAAATCCGAGACCTGAATTTCGGCAGGAGTTTGCTAAACTCAACTTGATAATTGTCACCGAAGGCAGCGTGTCGAATTTAGAAATATAGCCTACCCTGATAGAAAAGATTAAGGAGGCTCAGCGTGGACACCCCAGCATTGAAGGCAGAAAAAGGAAAGTGAGTTTGGGCAAGGCCTCAGAATTCGTCATAGACGAGCAGGGAATATTTTGGTACGGAGATAGGCTTTGCGTACCAAATATCGAGGACCTTAAACAACAAATTCTAGCTGAAGGACACACCGCTCCGTATTCAATCCATCCTGGAGGAACAAAAATGTACAAGGATCTTCAGGAAAAAATTTGGTGGCACGGTATGAAAAGGGACATAGCCACGTTCATTACATGTTGTGATTCATGTCAACGCATCAAGGCCGAGCACCAGAAACCGGCCAGACTATTACAGCCAAACAAGATACCCGGGTGGAAATGGGACGAAATTGGAATGGATTTTATTGTTGGACTACCTCGGTCACGACACGGGAATGATGCCATATGGGTCATCACAGATAGACTGACTAAGGTGGCACACTTCATCCCCGTGAAGACGACCCACACCACTCAGAAGCTTGCCAGGCTTTATCTTTCCCGTATCATCTACTTGTATGGAGTTCCAAAGACTATAATATCGGACAGAGGCACTCAATTCGTCTCCCGATTTTGGGATCAATTACAACAAGCTCTGGGAACTCAACTGGCGTTTAGTACCGCATACCACCCCCAGACTGATGGACAAACTGAACGCGTAAACCAAATTCTAGAAGACATGCGGGGAGCATGTGTCCTCACCTATGGAACCAGTTGGGAAGAAAGCTTGCCATATGCAGAGTTCGCATACAACAACAAGCTACCAAGCTAGCCTCGCAAATGGCACCATTTGAAGCTTTATGCAGTGAGATGTCGTACCCCACTAAATTGGTCAGAAATCGGAGACAGCCGTATCTTCGGCCCAGACATGCTCAAGGAGGCTGAGGAGAAAGTTAAGATAATTAGGGATCGACTCAAGACAGCTCAAAGTCGACAGAAGAGTTATTATGACCAAAAGCATCGGGGAGTCAGTTTTGAACCCGGTGAGTATGTGTACCTACGAGTATCTCCTATGAGGGGCCTGCAGCGATTCAAGCTTAAGGAAAGCTAGCACCAAGATTCATCGGATCCTTCTGTATAGTGGCACGAAGAGGCACGGTAGCCTACCAGCTAGACTTACCCAAAGAATTATCCGACGTCCACGACGTGTTCCACGTCTCGCAGTTGAGGAAGTGCGTGAGCAACCCAGAGAAGCAAGTATCCCATGATGACATTGACGTGCAACCAGACCTCACCTACCGGGAGCGTCCAATAAAAAGAGTGGAGGAGTCTGAAAGGAGGACCCATCAGAAGACAATTAAGTTTTTCAGAGTTCAGTGGAGCAATCACACCGAGAATGAAGCAACTTGGGAAAGAGATGATTTTCTTCGGACAGAGCACCCACACCTATTTGAGGATCAGCTGAAATCTCGGGGACGAGATTTTTCCTAAGGGGGTAGGTGTTGTAACACTCCAAAAATTTTAATTTGGTTTTCAACAAAAACTTTGTTTGATTTGAAGGAGGCCATTTAAAATCTTTCCAAAAACCCCTCCTTCTCAAAAAATTTCCCACATGGGAAGGATTTTATTTGGTATCTTCCTCAACCTTGGTGTTTGGTTATTAAAAACCTTCCTTCTGATTTTTACCCATCTCAAATAAATTTTTGGAATTTATTTTCTATTAAAAAGAAACCCTATGGGTTTTGGGGCTATTCTTTTGTTTTGAAACCACCCATTGTTTTACCATGCCTCATGTGGTAATTTCTCCCAAAAGACCTCCCTCCACTTTGGGGCACCCCAAACTTTCTGTTCCAGCAAGTTCAACTGATTTTTGAATTTTATTTCATTTAATTTATCCTCAAAAGCAATTCTGTCTTTTATTTTAAGCCTAGATGATTTACAAAGGAAGTACCTGATTCCCTTTGAGTTTTGATCTCAAACCAACTCCTCTGGATAGTCCCTAGCACCCCCAACCTAGATCCATCAAGATCCACTCTTCCGCAATTCAAACTTTTCAAGTTTCAACCACTGCAAGTTTGGACCAGATTCATCATTTTTGGTGAAATTCATATTTTCTATTCTCCAAAAATTCCACCAATAATCAGGCAGCCCCCAGGTGCTTTGAGAGGCTACAACACCAAATATCAGCCCTAGATAAATTCTCCTCATTCCTAAATCATTTCATCAAACAATTGGCCTGCACTGCTTCAGATATATTCGTAAATTGAATTCTGATTAAAGGTCGATTATCGTTTCGCCGAGACTTGTCATCGATCACCGGTGCACACCACGGCGCGTTGCCTGGCCTCTCCTCCTTATCCAGAGCATCGCACGCTCTCTTGGACGGGCGCAGGTGTCGGTGGCAGCGAGCCCCGCCGACGCCGGCAGCTTCTGCGGTGGCAGAGCCACCCGTGGCGACCACGGGAGCTAGCGCCAGCTTTCTACGCCGTCCAGCGCCGCCCAATGCACCCGAGGCCTCCGCGTGGCCTTCTGCATGCCAGCGCCTAATCCAACCTAGGTTAGCATGTGGATGGAACCAGTGGACCTCCACGTTGATGCCCAACCCCCTAAACTACCCGACCAACCACTGCACCGCCGTAACCGTCGCCGGAGATTTCCCGTTCGTGGCCACCGCCTCGGATCACCTATAAAATGAGGTCCCGAGCCTGCTCGAGCACGCACCACCACTCCACCTCACCAGAGCCCCGCCAAGCCACTAGGAGGACCCCGAGGAGGTCTCCTCCCCCGACTCCGGCCGCCCCGATCCGCCTCGGCCTCCAGCTCGATCCACTCAGGTGAGGCCATCCCCGCCTCCCAAACCACGTCAGTAGCCTTCTCATGCACCCAGTACTCTAACTAGAGCTCCAATTTAACCTCCGCAGCCCTCCCCGGCGAGATCCAACATCACCCAAGCCACTGTCCGCCGGAGTAAGGGCCACCGTCGACGTGGTGCTCGCCGACGACCACCTCCACCACCCACAGACGCGGGAGGGCACTCTAATCACGTAGGTACCCTCCGCTCCTCCTAACTCGTCGTGGATCGCCGCCGGCGACCACCGCAGCTCTCGGGCGCCGGCGTGCTCTGTTTTTTCACCCCCGTTTGAAAATTCAAACCTGACAGGTGGGACCCCTCGTCAGCTTTTTCTTTTTTTGAACCATTTTCTGAAAATGCCCTCGGGCAGAATACGTATTCCTTTGGAGTTGACGGGTTTTTAGCCGAAGCGTTTTCTGTTTTTATAAGCTAGCCCCTGGGAACTTTCTGTTTCATTACAGACAAGTCCCTGGACTAAAACCTTTATAACTTTTAAACAGAAAAAGATTTTTGATTGATTCTTTTTCTGTCACCTTTATTTTTCTGTCTAATTTTTTATCATATTTATTTGAAAAATATTCGGAACACTTTTTATGCACACAGGGTATTTACGTTAGTACGTATTTTCTGTATACCGTAGATACTGGAGGAGGTGACGGAACCGCGAACTTCACCGAGCTAGACTCCGACTACTCCGAACCAGGCAAGCATGTTTGAACTTTTGATATGATGAGTGTTTTTTGCATGTTTGCATTGAGTAGTTTCATGGCATGTTTATGAGCATTTCGATAAGTGTTATATTACATGCAAAGTTGAGGCAAGTGAGATTCGAAATTCCATATGTTGTTGGAGATGAGTTTGCATGACCATGTGATGGCATGAGAATGGGTAAGATGGCAGTGTTGTAGTATGCCAGTCTTATGCCAGACTTTTTGACTCCAGTGTCAACGTGAATCAAGTCACGTTCCCATCCGCTTTCCCTTCCTGTACTCCCACATGTTTTCCGCAAGGGATATGGCTTAGTAAGTTGCAAACCTCTTTCTGGTACACACCAAATAGAGAGGCCGTGATGAGGGTTCCATGGCCCTGGATTAAAGCCACCATCCGGTCAGGGGCATGGGAGTTTCCGTTGGGACCGAGAGGGGGCACCCTTAGAGCGCTGCGAATATAAATTTGATCCCATGCTATTCGAGGTTGTGATCTCCCGTCTCAAAGTTTTTCTTGAACGTTGTCTAGGGTGATTCCCGCATCGTGAGGAGGGATGGATGTGTACTGGTTAGATGTGTTTCTACCGAAATACCGTAAACGGAACTAGTCCTTCGTGACTACGGAAATCCGTTGGCTGTGGATAATTAGTACAAACTCTGTAGAGTCAAAATCATTTGAATCATCTTATCCATGTCCGAGTACTGTGTTCGACTTATCCTTGTCAGTGTCAGTCTCAGTGACAAAACTCCGGTGAACCACATGAGTGTTAAGTCCGGCTAAATGATTATTCCTGTGGATGGACTAACCCGTTTATTATTGTGTGTTGAATATTTCCTGTGAGTGTTATATCTTCGTGAATTTATCGGATATGAATAATGAAATATAAGCCCTTTCTGTGATGTCGCTCAGACATCCGACTGTGGCACGCTTGTTATTCACTTTCAATATAAGCCCTTTCTATGATGTCGCTCAGACAACCGACTGTGGCACGCTTGTTATTCACTTTCAATATAAGCCCTTTCTGCGATGTCGCCGACGCTCGATCGCGGGCACGCTTGTTATTTAATTTCAATATAAGCCCTTTATGTGATGTCGCTCAAACGTCCGATCGTGGCACTCTTGTTATTTACTTTTCAATATAAGCCCTTTATGTGATGTCGCTCGACGCCCGATCGTAACACTCTTGTTATTTACTTTTCAATATAAGCCCTTTATGTGATGTCGCCGACGTCCGATCGTCACTCTTGTTATTTACTTTTCAATATAAGCCCTTTATGTGGTGTCGCTTAGACGCCTGATCATGACATGATAATTTATTTGTTTACCCTTCGTGGCGTCGCTCCGCATACACCGATCGGTTTTCGCTATTTTGCTGGGATTTCGGGAGGACTACCGCCTGACTTCCTTTTTACTTTTCATGTCGTGCAAATTTATTATTTGAGTGTGCATTGCTAATTGCTCATGACGCATTCATGCTTGCATTTGTTATATCTTATGTCCGAACTGTCTTGCGAGTACCTTCAAAGTACTCACCTGGATTGTTGATTTGGCCAGATGTTGACGAAGGCGATCTCATGGATGAAGAGTTCGATAGCGAGTCCGACGCCTAGAGGAGTCCCACCAGTCCTGCGGCGATCCTGGATTTGGTCACTTGTATTATATCCGCTTCCGCTACCCGAATAAATGCATCGATCCTCACCTCGACGCTCGATGAGCTGCCAGATTAGGAGTCATGTCGATCACTCCACTGTGACATATCCACCACCACTTTTATCTCGAGTCAGTAGTATGCCACCACACCTCTGTGTCATAGCCGCCCTTATGTACAATATTGGCATGTTGTAATAAATTGTTGAGAAACCTCAACTCAACCCTGTAATATATTTAATGCTACTGGACTTCAGTATCAAGTATTTGTCAATCAGTAAGGAGAATTCTTCCTATACTGAAATCAAAAAGATCGGTTTCTCAATAAGTATTTTATTGAAAAACCGGTCGTGACAAACTTGGTACCAGAGCCAGGCTGACTGTAGGAAGCCACTAGGTGCGATCGCTAATCGGTTATTAGCATAATAGTGCTATCTTTTAATTTTTGCAAATGTAGTCATTTTCTGACAGTCAGCATAAATTTATGATCTGACCATTCAGAATTTTTGCCTACTTTTGTAGATGGCTGGCAACGACTGTGAGTCACAGGTGTTCGCCAACGTGCCTGAGGGGTTCGTCAAGCTCCTCTCCTTCATCGTCAAGATCGTGATTGGGCCATCAGTGCGCCCAGTATTCACACTCTACCAGCACAAGATCAACGACAGTCTCTCCATGCACCAGGCCGCGGTGCAATTCAAGGGAGGGCGTGTTGAGTTACGCCGCTTCTGGTTCTTGGGGAGAGCCATGCCTACGGAGAGGCATGCAATGCAGATGGCTGCCCGTGAGGCGATAGCTCGTCTCTGAGATATTCTTCCTTCGATGAAGACTCGTCGCTACCGCTACCTTCCATGCCATGTGCCATACACCTGTCACTATGCATTCGCTTGCCCCAGAGGAGAGCGAGACGAGGCTATTGAGATGCTTGTTGAATACCTCCAGGCTCTGGAGGCAGCCTTCGACAACCTTGTGGACGACCTTGTGGCTGCCCGCATGGACTCAGTCCATGGCTGTGCCGCCAACAGGAGGGAGCTCCTACACACCGCACCACCACTGACCTTCGTCTCGTCCTCAGCATCTTATTCACCTACCATTCTCGCCACCGCTCGTCGCTTGCCTACCACTGAGGAGTTCAACCAAGTCATTGCGCCCACTTCAGTCCGTACTGCACCACCTATTGCGCCCACTCCAGTCCGTGTGTTGCTCCACCTATGGCGCCCGCTCCATCGACTCAGCGCGGCACTTCACGTCTGGAGCCTATTAGCGAGGAGGAGGTTGAGTCCCCAGCCTCACTGGGCCTAACCCTCGGCAGGCCAAGGGAGATCCTTACCATCTCTGACTGAGTGCGCTTAGCTACCATGCGATGTACCGGCTTGTGCGATATGTTTATATGTACATAGGTTGTGAGAAGTAGCTTGTTTGCGCATCATGTAGGAACTGGGAGAAGTGCACTAGCCTAAATAACATGTCAGGAATGTGTACGCACATCCTGACTGGTATAATTACTGCTTGCGTGTAAGATATGTACTGAGCAGTCCTTCTCCATGCACAATCAATTATTCTCTTGAAAAATCTTGGAGCATTTAAAAAATTCCCGTCTTTATAAATTTATTGATTTTTGCGACTCAATTTCCTTTTCTTATGAGTTTTACAAAATATATCCCCAGAGTGGAAAATGTCTCGTCCTTGGACTCGCTCCATGCCAAATCCGCCAGAAGAGAATTATGGCACCCAAACAAGCAACAATTTCACACGAGGCAGTCAAGTCAACAGGCGTTGAAACAGCATTTTCCCAAGTATGCCGCCTTTATGAACAGAGTCAGCAACAACATCAGGAAATGATGAACCAAGTCATCAATATGGGAAATCACCGTGGACCGCATCAGCAGCAATCCAAATTGTCTGAGCTACAGAAGACGCGTCCCCCAACAATTTCTCATACTGACAAACCTCTTGAGGCCGATGATTGGCTTCGAGACATGGAAAGAAAATTAATTATTGCATAGTGTTCAGACTGTGAGAAAGTACTATATGCACCGCACTATCTCACTGGAGCGGCTGCATCATGGTGGGAAAATTTCCTACACATGCACCCCAACGAAAATGATATAACCTGGGAGGAGTTCAAAGAAGGTTTTCATGGGGCACACATTCCAAATGTATTATGAAGATCAAGAAGAGGGAATTTGATGACCTCAAGAAGAGGATCATGACAGTGACTGAATACAACAGTCAGTTTACTCTATTGTCTCGCGACGCCAACAAAGAGCGTATTTCTGAAAACAAGAAGATGGAAAAATTCCTGGACGGTCTGGCACCCGCGCTTAAATGCCAGTTGGTCGTGCACACCTTCCCATATTTCAAAACACTGGTGGATAAGGCTATTACCTTGGAAAATGAGCCACGCAGCTTGGAGGATTTCCGCAAGCGCAAAAGGGACCAGACTACTCTTGCTCGCAACCACCGGAGCAAGACGGATTTTCAGAAAGGTGGGACACACAAACCCACGACAAATGTTTCACACCCAGTCAAGAATTTCCATGCAAGGGACAAGGAGTCCACATATCGCCCAGGCATTACTTGCTACGCTTGTGGAGAAGAAGGACACTATGCCAAGCAGTGCCCCAAACCAACGAACTCGACCCCAAAGCCGAACAACGGTGGCAATAATTCAGCGCCCAAGCGGAACAACTTCAACCCCAATAACAACCACAGGAAGGGTCACTTGAACCACGTGACCAGAGAGGAAGCACAGAATGCCCCGGATATCGTACTCGGTATGTTCCCTATCAACACAATACCTGCCACGGTTTTGTTTGATTTTGGAGCTTCTCACTCATTCATTTCGAAGAGATTTGCTTTGCAAAATGATTTTTCGATGCTTCCCTTGGAAAAATCCATGATCATCAAGTCCCTTGGGATTAAGCAAGTTACTCAGAATTACTGCCAAGGTGTGGTTATTGATCTTGAAGGATTGAAGTTTCATGCAAACCTCATCATATTAGAAAATAAAGGACTGGATGTCATCCTAGGGATGGATTGGTTAACCACCAACAAAGGATTTATTGACTGCTTCAACCGGACCGTAATTCTCACCCACCATCACGGGAAGACAATAAAAGTTTCAGCTCAAGAGAGACAAATATCCCGCAACCGAGGTTGAACAAGGTGGACGCTTCTGAGTTAAGCAAAGTTCCGATGGTGTGTGAGTTTCCACGTATTTCCCAAGAACTACCGGGCATGCCACCGCATCGAAATAGAATTCAGCATTGAACTAGCACCCGGAACCACCCCCATTTACAAGAAACCATATAGAATGGCACCATCTGAGTTGGTAGAATTAAAGAAGCAAATAAAAGAGTTACTGGACAAAGGATATATACGAGCCAACTCCTCACCTTGGGGTTCACCAATTTTATTTGCCAAGAAAAAGGATGGGACACTGAGATTGTGTATAGACTATCGAGCGCTTAACATGGTCCCAATCAAGAACAAATACCCGATGCCATGGATAAATGATTTATTTGATCAGCTTGCTCAGGCCAAGGTTTTCTAAAAAAATTGACTTAAGGTCGGGATACCATCCATTAAAAGTACGAACAGAAGATATCCCCAAGACAGCCTTCACCTCCAGACACGGACTGTATGAGTTCACAGTAATGCCGTTTGGACTAACAAATGCCCCCGCATATTTTGTTCACCTCATGAACAAAGTATTTGTGAAGTATATGGACAAGTTTGTTGTGGTATTCATCGATGATATTCTGATATACTCCAAGACACCAGAAGAGCATGCTGAACATCTCAGAATTGTACTAGGAGAACTAAGGAAACATCAATTGTACGCCAAGTTCAGCAAATGTGAATTTTGGCTAAGACAGGGGGGTTTTCTGGGCCACGATCTTGACCTAAGAAGGTATTGCCGTGACCCGAAAAGGTCAAGGTCAGACTTGGCTGGAAACCACCAGCCAGCGTAATGGACATACGAAGCTTCTTGGGAATGGCAGGATACTACCGAAGATTTATTGAAGGATTCTCCACCATAGCAAAGCCAATGACGCAGTTACTCAAGAAGGATAAGAAGTTTGAATGGACTGAAGCTTGCGAGAAAAGTTTCCAAGAACTAAAAAGGAAATTAATGAGAGCACATGTATTAATTGTGCCTAACATACACAAGAATTTTGAGGTGTATTGTGACGCATCCCGGAAGGGCCTCGGATGCCCATTAATGCAAGAAGGCAAGGTAGTTGCGTATGCTTCCAGGCAACTTCGCAAGCATGAAGAAAATTATCCTACTCATGACCTGGAGTTGGCAGCGGTCATTCATGCACTCAAGGAATGGAGACACTTTTTACTTGGAAATCGTTGTGAAATATACACGGACCATAAAAGCCTCAAGTATATTCTCACACAACCGGAGCTCAATTTACGGCAACGACGCTGGTTGGAATTAGTGAAGGATTATGATGTTGGTATCCACTACCATCCAGGAAAAGCAAATGTAGTGGCGGATGCTCTTAGTCGAAACCCCAGCTCGGACAACGACAACCTACCAAATCTGAGACCTGAATTTCGGCAGGAGTTTGCTAAACTCAACTTGATAATGGTCACCGAAGGCAGCGTGGCGAATTTAGAAATACAGCCTACCCTGATAGAAAAGATTAAGGAGGCTCAGCATGGACACCCCAGCATTGAAGGCATAAAAAGGAAAGTGAGTTTGGGCAAGGCCTCAGAATTCGTCATAGACGAGCAGGGAATATTGTGGTACGGAGATAGGCTTTGTGTACCAAATATCGAGGACCTTAAACAGCAAATTCTAGCTGAAGGCCACACCGCTCCGTATTCAATCCATCCTGGAGGAACAAAAATGTACAAGGATCTTCAGGAAAATTTTTGGTGGCACGGTATGAAAAGGGACATAGCCACGTTCATTACATGTTGTGATTCATGTCAACGCATCAAGGCCGAGCACCAGAAACCGGCCGGACTATTACAGCCAAACAAGATACCCGAGTGGAAATGGTACGAAATTGGAATGGATTTTATTGTTGGACTACCTCGGTCACGACACGGGAATGATGCCATATGGGTCATCACAGATAGACTGACTAAGGTGGCACACTTCAGCCCCGTGAAGACAACCCACCACTAGTAGAAAAAGGGTCAAACGTGAAGCACATTAGTGTCTGTTTGAATTTGAGCCGGCACTAATGTATACATTAGTGCCGGTTCCAACGGCTAGCCAGGCCGCTTTCATTAGTACCGGTTCGTGGCGAACCTTTAGCACCGGTTCGTGCCACGAACCGGTACTAATGAGAGTGGTGGCAGGATGTTGTCAGACTGGGGCCCCTCCAGGCCCTTTAGTATCGGTTCTTGCACGACCGGTACTAAACGTCGCCCCTACATAAACCCTTCGGCCCACCCGAGCTCGCTCTGTTCTTCCCCTTTCCCTCTCCTCTCTGTTCTTCCCTCTTCCTCTCGAGCTCATCACACATTTTGCCCAAAATTTGTCAAGATTTGAAGGCCCCATCCATTCAAATGATCACAAAGGTTAGCAACTTTGTCCTTTCATCTCTCATTGCTAGATTAGCTCTTGCAATGCTTTATATAGTGATTAATTTGTGAGTTTAGTAATTTGGGAGGAAATATATATATGTGCTAGTATTTGATTTATATGCAATTTGAGGTCAAAAATAACACTTAGTTTGCATATGTAGGTGTGGTTTACTTAGTGCCTTCTAAATCTCCGTCAGAATTCACTGCCGATCGCCTGCACTGGTCTCTGTCATGGCACCACCTTGTGGTGAGCCTCTTGATCATGAAATTTTATATAAAAATTGATGTTTGTGTGATTTGGATATATAGTGACTCGTATAATTATCTTACCCGTGCGTTGTTTGTTATACATATAGTGCCATGGTTTTGATATCCGTCCCCGTCGGCCCTCGTCCTTGTTATGATTCGGATGTGGTATATATATTCTCTTTTAAAACTAGTTGCATTTCGTGTTTATGACAAATTATGCCCATAAAGTTGACATAGAAATTTTTCTAGGAGGTATGTGAACCGGAAATTCCAACCGACCCTATTGTCGAGAGGTTAAATTTAGTTGAAAGAGAAAACGAGTACTGGAAAGAAAAATTGAAAAGAATTGAGGGGGAGAAGATGGAATTGGAGTTGCATGTTGCCGATGTCGTCGATGATCACAAGATCAAGATGGATAAAATGCGTGTTAAGATTAGAAAGATTAGAAAATATGCCATCGATAGTGAGGCTTGGTATCATTATGCTGTTGGATCAATTGTTACCTTAGTTGCGATCTTGATCGCATTTGTTGTTGCATTTAAATGCTTTAGCTAGAGAGTTATTTGTTTGTTGCATTTAAGTGTTGTATGAACTTTATGTATGAACTTGTATTAATTTGGTCTATTCGGTGTTGTGTAATGAAGATGAGCCGCAATGGATGTATCGATGACCGATGCTCTCCCAGTTCGTTGAGGGCGTGCATAATTTTCTGCTTGGATGAGGCAAACAAGCGGGCGGATGGTTTTATGCCTTGTCCATGTGTCTGGCTGTAAGAATGGTCACAATTACTCTACGTCAAGAACCATTCACGTCCACTGCTTGAGTCCGGTTTCATGCCCCACTATAATGTTTGGACCAAGCACGGAGAAAGAGGGGTTATGATGGAAGACAATGAAGAAGAAGAGGACGACGACAGCTATCCTGGCCATGGGTTCCCTGAATACGATGATACAACAATGGGGAAGAAGCTGAGCCGTAATGCGGAAGAAGCTGAGCCGCACGGAAGAAGTCAAGAAGAGGCATCGAGATGAGCCCGTTGATGATCTAGGTCGGGCCATTGCCGATGCAAAGAGAAACTACGCAAGTGATTTGGAGAAGAAGAAGTTGCAGCGCATGTTAGAGGATCACAAAAAATTGTTGTACCCGAATTGCGTAGGTGACAAGAAAAAGCTGGGCGCCACACTGGAATTGCTGCAATGGAAGGCAGAGAAAGTAGTTTTGTATCTGACAAGGGATTTGGAAAGTTGCTGGTAATGATAAAGGATACGCTTCCAAAGGACAACAAATTGCCCGAGAGTACGTACGAAGCAAAGAAGGCTGTCTGCCCTCTAGGGTTAGAGGTGCAGAAGATACATGCATGCCCTAATCATTACATCCTCTACCGCGGTGAGTACGAGGATTTGAACGCTTGCCCGGTATGTGGTGCATTGTGCTATAAGATCAGCCGTGATGACCCTGGTGATGTCGAGGGCGAGCGCCCCAGGAAGAAGATTCCTGCCAAGGTGATGTGGTATTCTCCTATAATACCACGGTTGAAACGTTTGTTCCAAAACAAAGAGCATGCCAAGGCAATGCGATGGCACAGAGAAGACCGTAAGAAAGACGGAAAGTTGAGAGTACCCACGACGGGTCGCAGTGGAGAAAAATCAAAAGAAAGTACGGGAAGGAGTTTGCGGATGACGCAATGAGCGTATGGTTTGGTCTAAGCGCAGATGGCATTAATCCTTTTGGGGAGCAGAGCAGCAACCATAGCACTGGCCTATGACTCTATGTTTGTATAACCTTCCTCCTTGGTTGTGCATGAAGCGGAAGTTCATTATGATGCCAGTGCTCATCCAAGGCCCTAAGCAACCCGGCAACGACATTGATGTGTACCTAAGGCCATTAGTTGAAGAACTCTTACAACTGTCAAATGGAACATGTGTACATGCGTGGGATGAGCACATGGGGGAAGAATTTGACCTAAAGGTGTTGCTGTTCGTGACCATCAATGATTGGCCTGCTCTTAGTAACCTTTCAGGACAGACAAACAAGGGATACCGCGGATGCATGCACTGTTTGGATGATATCGACAGTATATATTTGAATAGTTGTAAGAAGAATGTGTACCTGGGGCATCGTTGATTTCTTCCGATTAGGCATCTCGTAAGAAAGAAAGGCAAGCATTTCAAAGGTGAGGCGGATCACCGGACGAAGCCTCGCCACCGTACTGGTGCTGATGTACATGATATGGTCAAGGATTTGAAGGTGATATTTGGAAAGGGTCCTGGCAGAAAACCTGTTCGAAGGACGCCGACGGACGCGCACTCCATGTGGAAGAAGAAATCTATATTTTGGGACCTGCCATATTGGAAATACCTAGAGGTCCGCTCCTCCGCAATCGACGTGATGCACGTGACGAAGAATATTTGCGTGACCTCGCTTGGCTTCTTGGGCGTGTATGGGAAGACAAAAGACACACACGAGGCACGGAGGACCAGCAACGTATGCACGGAAAAGACGGCATACATCGTGGTCATGCAAGCTACGCCTACCAAAGAAGAGAAGGAAATCTTCTTTGAATGCCTGCTCGATAAAGGTACCGTCGGCTTCTCGTCGAATATAAAGGAATAATAAACATGGCAGAGAAAAAGTTCCGAACCTAAAGTCTCATGACTGCCACGTGATTATGACGCAACTGCTTCCGGTTGCATTGAGGGGCTTCTACCGGAAAACATTCGATTAGCCATTGTGAAGCTATGTGCATTTCTCAAAGCAATCTCTCGAAGGTAATCGATCCGTAAATCATACCAATGTTACGTAATGATTTGGTGCAATGTCTTGTCGGGCCGAGTTGGTGTTCCCACCATCCTTCTTCAACATCATGACGCACGTCCTAGTTCACCTATCTTGAAGAGATTAACGTTTTGGGTCCTGTATTTCTACACAAGATGTTCCCCTTTGAGAGGTTCATGGGAGTCTTAAAGAAATATGTTCATAACCATGCTAGGCCAGAAGGAAGCATCTCCAAGGGCCATCAAAATGAGGAGGTCATTGAGTTTTGTATTGACTTTATTCCCGACCTTAAGCCGATTGGTGTTCCTGAATCGCGGCATAAGGGCAGACTGGATGGAAAAGGCACGCTAGGAGGAACAAATAATATGTATGGACGGACATTCTCTCACCGAAGCACACTACAGTTCTACTGAATTCCGCCTTGGTGGCTCCGTATATGGATGAACACAAGAATTTGCTACGCTCCAAACACCCGGAGCGGTCTCGATGACCGGATTACACGTGAACAAACCAGGAGTTTCGCCACTGGTTGCGCATATCGCACCATGCATGACACCTCTATTGAAGATGACCTGTACTTGCTGTCCCGATTACCATCTTGAATATAATGACTTTCAAAGGGTACGAGATAAATGGTAATACATTTTACACGATCGCCCAAGATAAGAAGAGCACCAACCAAAACAATGGTGTCCGCTTTGATGCAGAAACCAAGACGGGAAAGGAAACATATTATGGTTATATACAGAACATATGGGAACTTGACTATCGACGTGGTTTAAAGGTCCCTTTGTTTCGTGCAAATGGGTCAATATGACACGAGGCGGGTAACGGAAGACCCGCAGATGCGGAATGACAACACCGGATCTCAACAATATTATGATGCAGACGAACCATTCGTCCTAGCCAATGATGGGGCACAGGTTTTCTATGTGAAGGACATGTCTACCAAGCCAAGAAAAAGAAAAGATAAGGAAGCGAATGCATCGTACGATGAGCCAAAGCGGCACATAGTTCTTTCTGGGAAGAGAAACATCGTGGGAGTGGATGACAAGACAGACAAGTCGGAAGATTATGAAAAGTTTGATGAAATTGCTCCATTCACGGTGAATATTGACCGAGCATCCCGTTAACCGATGAAGATTTTCCATGGTTACGGCGCAAGAAAGGGACACACGCTGAAGAAAAAGTTTCACACCCAAAGATCTGGGATGTGATCGGCTTCACTATCATCACTTTCTTACGTGTTTCACACCCAGAGGGGAATCTCTGTAATAGTTAGGGTAGTTATGTGTTTTGGCATTTGAAAGGCGAAGAAATTTTATGTGCAAACAAATTCTTTCATGCCTTTACTGATTTTTAAAGTTAAGTTATTCACAAACTAGTGATTCACACTAATTTCAAATAATTCAAAATTTAAACTATTCAAATTTGAAAACTACGGGCACTAACGGAAAGTTTGTAATTTTTTGTACCTAAAGCAAAAATATTCACAAAGAAACTCTAAATACACAAAAAAACAACACAAAAATAAATAAAGCAAAAAAAGATTAAAAAAATCCCGCCTACTAGGTCAGAGCGGCCTGCATATGACTTGAAACCCAACCTGTTGTTGGGCCAGGATGCAGTTCATAAAGGCCAGTGGGCCTGTGGCAACCTGAACACGTGGGCCCAGAGGGCCTGCTTTGGAGAGGAGCTCGAGAGAGCTACCGCACGGGGGTTTATAAACCAGTGCGGTCGCCCCTCGGTTAGCGAGGTGGGACTAAACTTGCCGCACCGCACCTGCGCCAGCGCACCCCTTTAGTACCGGGTCGTGGCTCCAACCGGTACTAAAGGGGGGCGGGGTCTTTAGTACCGGTTGGAACCACCACCCGGTACTAAAGGGGGAGGGGCGCTTCCCGCCGTTTGGCCTGGCCAAAACAGACCTTTAGTACCGGTTGGTGGCTCCAACCGGTACTAAAGGCCCCTCCTATGTAAACAACACTTACGAAAATTTCAGTTTCTCATCCGCTTCTTCTCCTCGAACCATCGCCTCACGCCCCATACGTCTCCATCCTCGCCGCCGCTTCTGCCGCCGTCCCCTCGTCGCCGCCGTCGTCCCGTCCCTGTCGTCCCCGCCCGCCTTGCCCTGTCCCGTCCCGTCGTCGGCGCCGCCAGACGTCCCGTTGTCGCCGCCGCCTGCCCGTCTGTCCCGTCCCGTCGTCGCCGCCCGTCCCCTGCCCCGTCGTCTGCCGCCTCCTGCCTCCCGTCGCTTGCTCCGCCGCCGCCTCGCTGTCCCTCGCCTCGCCGGTGAGCGCACACACACATACATTTTTTGTTTTTTAGTTATACAAATAGTTAGAAATTTTTCTGTTTTTTAGAAATTGTTAGATATTTTTCTGTTTTTCAGAAATAGTTAGAAATGTTAGAATAGTTAGAATAGTTAGAAATGTTAGAATTGTTAGAATTGTTAGAAATGTTAGAATTGTTAGAAATTTTCTGTTTTTAGTTATAGAAATAGTTATAAGAAAGTTAGAATTGTTAGAAATTTTTGTTTTTTAGTTATACAAATGTTAGTTATATATATAGAAATGTTATAATTTTTTCTGTTTTTTATTTATAGAAATATTAGAAATGTTATATAAATGTGAGTTATATATAGCATTGTTAGAAATGTTATAGAAATGTTAGTTATATAGAAATGTTAGAAATTTTAGTTATCTAAATCCAATCATTAAAAAATGTTACTTTTTATGGCCTATAGCTAGAATTTGTTCTCGACGATGCCCGACCTGCATCCTCGCCGACATCGTCCGCTGACGACGTCCGGCTGACCCATGTCTCGGGCTGGCTCGCCGGGCTGGCACCTGGAGGTGCTGCACGGAGGGCGCGCCGCTTGATGAGGAACCCGGCCCCGGGTCCCGTCGTCGACCCTGATCTCGTTTGGTGGCGTTCGCGTGGGCCAGTTTTAGTGCGGAGGGAGCCGGCCCCGCCAGAGGTGGTACGTCGCCCGTGTCGTGAGGAGGACGAGCACGCCCATCGCTACATGGTTGCGTTAGAGGGCGGCAGGTTCTCCAATACCGGCAGTTTCTTCGTGGATCTCACTTCAGCTATGATCCCGTGAGGGTTCCTTCTCTTTGGGTGTCCACCGCCCGCGCCGCAGAACCGCGAGTGTCCTAGATTCTTCGTAGTATTCGATCTTTATTAGCTACCTAGCCAGTGATGTATTCGATATTATATCTATTATTCGAGACGATGTATTTGAGATTATATCTATTATTCGATACGATGTTTTCGAGATTATATCTATTATTCGAGACGATGTATTCGAGATTACATCTATTATTCGAGACGATGTAATTTGAATACTAAATTGTTTTATATTTCTTTTGGATTAGTTAAATAAAAGCTATAGTGGACAATACCGGCAGAGAGGGAGAACAGACCATGTTCGATATGATACGCCATCCTCACGTGCCAGATGATGATCAGAATGAAGAAGATTATGACGGCTCCGAATTTCTAAACAACACCAGAGAGGGTGATATGATATTCGATCGCGACGACCGAATTGATGAAGTCATGAACTATGATTATGATGATGATGAAGAAAATGTTGATCTTGAAACAACAAAGACTGGCGAGGTATATATATTTATATAAGTAGGCATCTGGTGATCATCACATGTTTTAAATGACTTGAAGATATATTAGCGAATCGATCTTTGTTCTTTCAGCCATCCGGATCGAGCAAATCTTCAGGCAAAAGGACGAAACGAGGCCCAATAAAAAGTTGAAGGAGGGCGTAAAGTACAATATCAAGGCAATCAGACCTAATGGCGAACCATTAGTGCCTAAGAAGATTGCGGACAAGTTCGTTCGTCAGTGCGGAGTTCTTGTGAAGGACCAACTCCCGATCTCCCTTCAAGAATGGAGAGAGCCAGCAAAGCCATGTCCAGATGTTACTTTTGTCGACAACAGACAAAAAGGTATGCTTTGGGATACTCTCATGGAACATTTCACCCTACCAGATCATTTCACAGAAGCAGATGTGCAGAAAGTCAAGGACGCTGCTCTTAGGAAGATGGCGGTTGCATTCAAGAACCACAAGAATCGTGAATGGGACAAGTACGTCAAGGGAGGAAGGAAGACTCCAGATTCGAGGGAACACTATAGAACCAACGTGCTCATTGGGATGATTTCGTGATATTCAAGGCTTCGGAATTAGCTAAGTTAAGGTCGAGAATTAACAAGAAGAATGCCGAAAAAAGGATAAGTTCCATAAGTCGGGGCCAGGTGGCTATGTGGTGGCAATGCCTAAGTGGGATAAGTCTGAGAAAGAGATGGAGGATGCAGCTGTCACTCCGGTTACTAAGAGCTGGCCCCCCAGGTGCAGGACTTGGTTCTATGCGCATGGGGGGGAGTTGGACCCGAAGACAGGCAAAGTTTCGACGAAGGCATGTCTGAACGGAGCCGATGATGCGATACTTGTTGCAATAGAAGAGGCACGATCGGGGGTGTTCGAGCCCAACAGATAGAACGACGAGCTTACGCTGCGTGCTCGGGAAATCCTGAACACCCGGAAGAACACGAGGCAAGGGCGCTATTCCGTGGTATGAGGGGTTTTGACCGGAACAACGACTACGTAACCCGTGCGAGAAAGAAGATTATGGAGGAGAAGAAGAGGAAGATGGAGGAGGAGCAGAGGAAGCGGGACTATGAACGCCTTCAAGGCCTAGAAGCAAGTCAAGCGGAATTGGTAGTCAAATTCTAGCGGCAGCAGGAGCAGATCGACTCACTTAGCCAACAAAGGGGGTCTCAGCAGCTGCAGCAGCTAGCGGATGATCCAGCATTTGATAGCACCGCCCCATCCATGCCGAGAAGCAGCGTGGGTTCCGCCGCGGACGACGCAATGCTGGATAGATACCCCGTGGATGACATCACGGAGAACACTAACTGCGATCTACACTTCAAAATGAAGAACATATCCATGAAGGTGGAGGACGTTGTTGCTTTTACAAATCCCCCCGAGGCAACCTTCCATTGCAACCCGATTCCAGCGGGCTATGCTCGTGTCTTGGTTGATGAGGTGGTGGACCCATATTCGGAGCTACAGCTTGACATTCCTGGAGGTGACGACGAGCACTTTCTCGGAGAGGCCAAACATCGTATCATCCTATGGAGAAAGGATTGCATCATCTTTCAAAGGCCACCGACACAGAGCCAGCCGACTCCTCGTCGAAGTCCGCCACCGAGTCAGCAGACTCCCGCTCCTGCAAGTCCACCAACGCGTCAGGCCACTCCTCCTCCTCCAATTCCGGCACAGCGTCAGGCCACTCCTCCTCCAAGTCTGGCAAAGTGTCAGCCACCTCCTCCTCCAAGTCCGCCACAGCCACGACGTCCACTCCTCCTCCATGTCCCAGCACAACCTCAGGCCACCTCCTCCAAGTCCGCACAGCTTGAGCCACTCCTCCTCGTCCAACTCAGCCCCGTCAGCCGTCTCCGCCGCCTCAGCAATTGCAGAAGAGACACCCCGCAGCTATGGTGCGTAGCGGTACGAGTCGAGGTAGTACAGGAAGTACAGGAGGAGGCAAGCGATATAAATATGGTCTAAGCCTCACGCCTCTTCCGCAAAGGCCTTATGACAAGTCCGAGGAGGAAAACGCAGCCATATCGAAGGCCGAGGTGGAAGCCCATTTTGCACTGAAACCGCCACCGCCGCCAAGGGAGAAAGTGCCTGAGGAAATGATTGACCACTTCATTCGTATGGCTCAACCACCAGCTCCCAAGCCTGTTGACATAGACTACGAGCGCCACATCAGGAAGTTAAATCGAGCATGTCTACATAAGGAGGCGAGCTCGGCATCGAGCAAGCAACAAGCAGCTGTCAAAAAATGCGGGAAAACCATTCCCCAGCTGGGAGAACAGGCGGCGCAATCGATCCCCTCGCTTGTTGTGCCAACAATACGTGACAGTACGCGCGGCCAATATTATTGTGGGCAAACAGTTTACGTTCCCGAGGTGGGCAATGTGGTAATAACCAAGGACCATATAATGCAGGCTGAAGTTCTCAACATCACTGTTGGACAACTCCTCGAGATCGAGCCCATGCACAGTAACTACAGAGGATGAAATAAAAGCGGAAATATGTCCGGGGCAAACCTTTGGTCAAGCCAGACGAGGTCAAGAAGCTCCCAACGAGAATGTATGAATTGCATCAATGGTACATGGACATTACCAAGAGATCCAATCGAGAGTCCTTCATGGTGCAAGTCAAGAAGGATCATTACTACCATCGTAAAGTCGTGACTGTTGAGTATTACGAATTGTTTCAGTTATACAATCAAGACGCACTCGACAAATCTATTGTCGATTGCTATTGTCTCAGAAGTGATTTCTTTCTGTAATTTAAGTCTCAAGCTAGTCAGAGTGATCCTTTTGATCAATCATTACCTGTAATTATCCTCACTATATTCTTTTCTCGTGGTATTATGCAGGATGAAGATGTATGAAATGAGAAAAGGTGGACGCTATGGCATTGGGTTCATTGACCCAAACACCGTTAATTAATACACATGGAAACTAAATCCACATCATGAAAAGCAGGTAGAGGACAACATGCTAGAGTTCTTGAAGCGCCTCAAATACAATGAAGATATACTACTTCCTTACAACTTCCAAAGGAGTCACACCGTCTTGTACTACAAATTCTCTGTTTTGCCTACTAGCTAGATACATGTTTTTGCTTACATATGCCGCTTAATTAATACATGCAAACGTGTGTGCATGCAGATTTCACTGGATCTTGTGTATCATTAAAGTTGACGCCAGAACAGTTGAAATACTGGACTCACTACTCAAAGCAAATACTGACTATAACTCTTGTTTGGGATAGTCAACAGGTAATTTCAATCATTATTAACTATATATCTCGGCCTATTTAGTTCGTCATTTCACGATATGAACTATTTAATAACCCATTTATTCATTTTCTTTGTCGGCGGGCAGGGCTTGGGCAAGGTTCATCGCCGTCACGGAAGGCGAATGAAAAAAAGCTTAAATGGTTTCGACCCAAGGTAAGTAATTAAGTAGTACTAGCTAGCTAGCTAGCTAGCTGCCATCTCTTTAATTATCATGCTTGATTAATTATTATCGATCAACTTCCATTCTCGTGAAGGCCCGAAGCGGTAGCGAGGGACTGACTTGTGTGCATTCTGCGTTTGCGAGAACATTCACATGATGGCGTCCGAAAGGAGCAGATCTCAAAGACAGAATGGGTACGCTTGTCGAACACTATTCACAATTTTTACACCATTAATGATATCTAGTCACACAACTAATACACATGCATATTGATCTCCTTCTTAACAGTTCACAGAGGTGCGGGACAAGCTCCTAGAAAGCGGGAGCGTAGAAGCACTTCAAGAGGAAATAGCGGGATTTTTGCTCGACCAGGTCATAAATCCGAAGGGAGAATACTATTACCCACTACCGCCCCCATGAACCACTTCCGATTGTCATCGTGCTCCGAAGGCACCAATTAGGCAAGTGCCACTGGCTCCGGAGGCAACATGCATATGTAGGAGAAATTGTATATAGCTATACATGTGTGTATGTGTGAATTAATTAATATGGTGGTTTGTGAGACATTGATGATATATATATGCATGATTGGTTCTCTACTAGAAATTCTATATATATATATATGCATAACGTGTACAATGTGTAGTATCGTAAAATACCAGCAAACGAAAAAGAACTAAAATGGAAACACAAAATTAAATGAAAAAGAAATCATAAAACTAAAAAACCCCAAACCTTATAGTACCGGTTGGTATAACCAACCGGTACTAAAGGGCTCGAGCCCCGAGCTGGCTCGTGCCACGTGGTTGCCCTTTAGCACCGGTTAAATGCTGAACCGGTACTAAAGGGGGGGGGGCTTTAGTGCCCACACTT
Source organism: Aegilops bicornis (assembly GCA_021605145.1). Classification (NCBI taxonomy): domain Eukaryota; kingdom Viridiplantae; phylum Streptophyta; class Magnoliopsida; order Poales; family Poaceae; genus Aegilops; species Aegilops bicornis. The sequence goes on along the minus strand of CM038669.1, from coordinate 395,372,528 downwards.
TAGTGCCGGTTATGGAACCGACACTAAAGGTCCTTACGAACCGGTGCTATTGCCCGGTTCTGCACTAGTGCACACCACTCAGAAGCTTGCCAGGCTTTATCTTTCCCGTATCATCTGCTTGCATGGAGTTCCAAAGACTATAATATCGGACAGAGGCACTCAACTCGTCTCCCGATTTTGGGATCCATTACAACAAGCTCTGGGAACTCAAGCGGGCGTTTAGTACCGCATACCACCCCGGTGATGGACAAACTGAACGCGTAAACCAAATTCTAGAAGACATGCTGAGAGCATGGGTCCTCACCTATGGAACCAGTTGGGAAGAAAGCTTGCCATATGCAGAGTTCGCATACAACAACAGTTACCAAGCCAGCCTGCAAATGGCACCATTTGAAGCTTTGTACGGGCGGAGATGTCGTACCCCGCTAAATTGGTCAGAAACCGGAGACAGCCGTATCTTTGGCCCAGACATGCTCAAGGAGGCTGAAGAGAAAGTTAAGATAATTAGGGATCGACTCAAGACAGCTCAAAGTCGACAGAAGAGTTATTACGACCAAAAGCATCGGGGAGTCAGTTTTAAACCCGGTGAGTATGTGTACCTACGAGTATCTCCTATGAGGGGCCTGCAGCGATTCAAGCTTAAGGGCAAGCTAGCACCAAGATTCATCGGACCCTTCTGTATAGTGGCACGAAGAGGCACGGTAGGCTACCAGCTAGGCTTACCCAAAGAATTATCCGACGTCCACGACGTGTTCCACGTCTCGCAGTTGAGGAAGTGCGTGAGCAACCCAGAGAAGCAAGTATCCCATGAAGACATTGACGTGCAACCAGACCTCACCTACCGGGAATGTCCAATAAAAATATTGGAGGAGTCTGAAAGGAGGACCCGTCAGAAGACAATCAAGTTTTTCAGAGTTCAGTGGAGCAATCACACCGAGAATGAAGCAACTTGGGAAAGAGTGGATTTTCTTCGGACAGAGCACCCACACCTATTTGAGGATCAGCTGAAATCTCGGGGACGAGATTTTTCCTAAGGGGGTAGGTGTTGTAACACTCCAAAGATTTTAATTTGGTTTTCAACAAAAACTTTGTTTGATTTGAAGGAGGCCATTTAAAATCTTTCCAAAAACCCCTCCTTCTCAAAAAATTTCCCACATGGCAAGGATTTTATTTGGTATCTTCCTCAACCTTGGTGTTTGGTTATTAAAAACCTTCCTTCTGATTTTTACCCATCTCAAATAAATTTTTGGAATTTATTTTCTATTAAAAAGAAACCCTATGGGTTTTGGGGCTATTCTTTTGTTTTGAAACCACCCATTGTTTTACCATGCCTCATGTGGTAATTTCTCCCAAAACCCCTCCCTCCACTTTGGGGCAACCCAAACTTTCTGTTCCAGCAAGTTCAACCGATTTTTGAAGTTTATTTCATTTAATTTATCCCCAAAAGCAATTTTGTCTTTTATTTTAAGCCTAGATGATTTACAAAGGAAGTACCTGATTCCCTTTGAGTTTTGATCTCAAACCAACTCCTCTGGATAGTCCCTAGCACCCCCAACCTAGATCCATCAAGATCAACTCTTCCACAATTCAAACTTTTCAAGTTCCAACCACTGCAAGTTTGGACCAGATTCATCATTTTTGGTGAAATTCATATTTTCTTTTCTCCAAACATTCCACCAATAATCCGGCAGCCCCCAGGTGCTTTGAGAGGCTACCACACCAAAGATCAGCCTCAGATAAATTCTCCTCATGCCTAAATCATTTCATCAAACACTTGGCCTGCACTGTTTTTGTATATATTCAGAAATTCAGAGTTACAGTTCGACAGTCAGTGTCGTTTTCGTTAGAGACTTGTCATCGATCACCAGTGCACACCCTGGCGCGTTGCGCACGGCCTCTCCTCCTTATCCAGAGCATCGCACGCTCTCTTGGACGGGTGCAGGTGTCGGTGGCGGCGAGCCTCGCCGACGCCGGCAGCTTCTGCGGTGGCAGAGCCACCCGTGGCGACCAACGGGAGCTAGCGCCAGCTTTCTGCGCCGTCCAGCGCCGCCCAATGCACCCGAGGCCTCCGCGTGGCCTTCTGCGTGCCAGCGCACGCCGCAGCACAGTTGTCGTGGCCCGGCAAGCACAGGGCACGCCCTCTGCAGCCGACGGGCCCGCAAAGCTCCGTTCTATCGAAACCACCAAGCACGCCTAATCCAACCTAGGTTAGCATCTGGATGGAACCAGTGGACCTCCACGTTGATGCCCAACCCCCTAAACCACCCGACCAACCACTGCACCGCCGTAACCATCGCCGGAGATTTCCCGTTCGCGGCCACCGCCTCGGATCACCTATAAAATGAGGTCCCGAGCTCGTTCTCGAGCACGCACCACCACTCCACCTCACCAGAGCCCCGCCAAGCCACCAGGAGGACCCCGAGGAGGTCTCCTCCCCCGACTCCGGCCGCCCCGATCCACCTCGGCCTCCAGCTCGATCGACTCAGGTGAGGCCATCCCCGCCTCCCAAACCACGTCAGTAGCCTTCTCATGCACCCAGTACTCTAACCAGAGCTCCAATTTAACCTCCGCAGCCCTCCCCGACGAGATCCAACGTCACCCGAGCCGCCGTCCGCCGGAGTAAGGGCCACCGTCAACGTAGTGCTCGCCGACGACTACCTCCACCACCCACAGACGCGGGAGGGCACTCTGATCACGTAGGTACCCTCCGCTCCTCCTAACTCGTCGTGGATCGCCGCCGGCGACCACCCTAGCTCTCGGGCGCCGGCGCGCTCTGTTTTTCCACCCCCCGTTTGAAAATTCAAACCTGATGGGTGGGACCCCTTGTCAGCTTTTTCTTTTTTTGAACCGTTTTCTGAAAACGCCCTCGGGCAGAATACGTCTTCCTTTGGAGTTGACGGGTTTTTAGCCGAAGCGTTTTCTTTATAAGCTAGCCCCTGGGAACTTTCTGTTTCATTACAGACAAGTCCCTCGACAAAAACCTTTATAACTTTTAAACAGAAAATGATTTTTGATTGATTATTTTTCTGTCACCTTTATTTTTCTGTCTAATTTTTTATCATATTTATTTGAAAAATATTCAGAACACTTTTTATGCACAAACAGTATTTACGTTAGTACGTATTTTCTGTATACCGTAGATACCGGAGGAGGTGACGGAACTGCGAACTTCACCGAGCTAGACTCCGACTACTCCGAACCAGGCAAGCATGTTTGAACTTTTGATATGATGAGTGTTTTTTGCATGTTTGCATTGAGTAGTTTCATGGCATGTTTAAGAGCATTTCGATAAGTGTTATATTACATGCAAAGTTGAGGCAAGTGAGCTTTCAAATTCCATATGTTGTTGGAGATGAGTTTGCATGACCATGTGATGGCATGAGAATGGGTAAGATGGCAGTGTTGTAGTATGCCAGTCTTATGCCAGACTTTTTGACTCCAGTGTCAACGTGAATCAAGTCACGTTCCCATCCGCTTTCCCTTCCTGTACTCCCACATGTTTTCCGCAAGGGATATGGCTTAGTAAGTTGCAAACCTCTTTCCTGGTACACACCAAATAGAGAGGCCGTGATGAGGGTTCCATGGCCCTGGATTAAAGCCAGTCATCTGGTCAGGGGGCATGGGTGTTTCCGGTTGGGACCAAGAGGGGGGCACCCCTTAGAGCGCGCGAATATAAATTTGATCCCACGCTATTCGAGGTTGTGATCTCCCCTTCTCAAAAAATTTCTTGAATGTTGTCTAGGGTGATTCCTGGCATCGTGAGGTGGGATGGGTGTGTACTGGTTAGATGTGTTTCTACCGAAATACAATAAACGGGACTAGTCCTTCGTGACTACGGAAATCCGTTGGCTGTGGATAATTAGTACAAACTCTGTAGAGTCAAAATCATTCGAATCATCTTATCCATGTCCGAGTACTGTGTTCAACTTATCTTTGTCGTTATGGGTCTCGGTGACAAAACTCCGGTGAACCACATGAGTGTTAAGTCCGGCTAAATGATTATTCCTGTGGATGGACTAACCCGTTTATTATTGTGTGTTGAATATTTCCTGTGAGTGTTATATCTTCGTGAATTTATCGGATATGAATAATGAAATATAAGCCTTTCTGTGATGTCGCTCAGACATCCGACTGTGGCATGCTTGTTATTCACTTTCAATATAAGCCCTTTCTGTGATGTCGCTCAGACATCCGACTATGGCACGCTTGTTATTCACTTCCAATATAAGCCCTTTCTGCGATGTCGCTCAGACGTCCGACTGTGACACGCTTGTTATTTAATTTCAAAATAAGCCCTTTATGTGATGTCGCTCAGACGTCCGACTGTGGCACTCTTGTTATTTACTTTTCAATATAAGCCCTTTATGTGATGTCGCTCAGACGTCCGACTGTGGCACTCTTGTTATTTACTTTTCAATATAAGCCCTTTATGTGATGTCGCTCAGACGTCCGACTGTGGCACTCTTGTTATTTACTTTTCAATATAAGCCCTTTATGTGGTGTCGCTTAGATGCCCGACTGCGGCATGATAATTTATTTGTTTACTCTTCGAGGCGTCGCTCCAGACACCCGGTCGGTTTTCAGTTATTTTGCTAGGATTTCGGGAGGACTACCGCCTGACTTCCTTTTTACTTTTCATGTCGTGCAAATTTATTATTTGAGTGTGCATTGCTACTTGCTCATGACGCATTCATGCCTGCATTTGTTATATCTTATGTCTGAACTGTCTTGCGAGTACCTTCAAAGTACTCACCTGGCTTGTTGATTTGGCCAGATGTTGACGAAGGCGATCTCATGGATGAAGAGTTCGATAGCGAGTCCGACGCCTAGAGTAGTCCCAGTCAGCCCCGTGCGATCCTGGATTTGGTCACTTGTATTATATCCGCTTCCGCTACCCGAATAAATGCATCGAGCCTCACCTCGACGCTCGATGAGCTGCCAGATTAGGAGTCATGTCGATCACTCCACTGCGACATATCCACCACCACTTTTATCTCGAGTCAGTAGTATGCCGCCACACCTCTGTGTCATAGCCACCCTTATGTACAATATTGGCGTGTTGTAATAAATTGTTGAGCAACCTCAGCTCAACCATGTAATATATTTAATGCTACTGGACTTCTGTATCAAGTATTTGTCAATCAGTAAGGAGAATTCTTCCTATACTGAAATCAAAAAGATTGGTTTCTCAATAAGTATTTTATTGAAAAACCGGTCGTGACAGTAGGTGAGGGTGGCAAGGTCATTTGGGCAAAACCATAAACTTGCTAATGCAAGTTTTGCAAATCTTCAGTTTTGGACAGAAAGAAGAAGGCATGATTGCATGCACTTAAAATCCTCCAATGGGTCCACTCTACTGTATTTAAGGGTTTGGCAGGGTGGTCTATAAGCAGGAGAAATAATCATGGGTAAAGGAGCAAGTTAAAATATGGTTGCAGTACAAATCATCAAGTTGGACCAGAATGAAAATGAGGGTGATTCACTCAAATTTTTCAAAGAACAACACTGGGTTTTTGCAGCAAGTTGAATAATATACTCCTACTGATATCCCATAATTTTGGTGCAAGTTTTAAGGAAATATTTAAATAGGTTGTAGTGCAAAAGTGCCCACTGGACCAAATTTGAAAACTTGGTGTAGGACTCAAAATATTCAATGAATGAAATATATTTTTGCATAAAAGTGATTTAAAAACATCACATGACATCCCCAAATTTTGGTGGTATTTTTAAGTGAATTTAGCAAAGGGTTGCAGTGCAAATGGGACCCTAAACTTATGAAAAACCCTTTTGGAGAAATAAGGCTCAGGACAAGATAATTATATAAATAATCCTATTGATAAAAGAATTGTTTTATTTGAGAGAGTAATGAGTCCAATCATTATTGGAAAGTTTTCACTTGGGGTAAAAACTCCATAATAATAAAGAAACAATGGTTCTGAAATCAAATGGAAATCCAGAAACTAAAAGTTTAAGTTTCCTGGAAAAATTTTAATAAACAAAGCATGGTTAAATTTTTGGGGTGTCACAACACTACCCCCCTTAAGGAAAAATCTCATCCTCGAGATTTGTTAAGAGCTGTTTTGAAAAAACATTACTCCTACCATTAACAAAAATAACCATTTTACTTAAGCGGTAAAATGCGGCTACAGTAAGAGAGCAAAAAGTTTGCAAAACTATAGTGTGGGACCCTAGCGTTGCGTGAATTTTTTTATGGTGGAGAGATTTCTACACTGGTTAACGTAAATTTAGGATAAAATCTAAATTTCTAAAATACGCTGGTCACACCCGAGAGCACAGTGCTCCCTCTGGCTGTGTGAGTGCACCCAGGGCCTTGTCGATCTCTCCTTCTTCCTCTGGCTCTCTCTTCTTCCTCTCTCCCGCGCGCTTTCCCGCGCTTTCTCCACCGGTGACGTCTAGCGCGTAGGGCATCTAGGTTGTACTGCGGTAGTGCACGGCGTGCTAGCTGCCGGTGTAGCGTGCACTCACCTCGCGGGCCAGTGCGCTGTCGGCACTGCTCGCGGATTCGCCTCCGAACACCGGCGATCGGGCGACGAGCGGCGCTGGTGGACTTCACCCACCGTACACCGATCTCGAGCTATAAAACGACCGCGGTGCTACTTCTTCTCCTTCACACCTGGCCTCGCTTCTCCTCCTCCTCCCTTCTCCTCCATTACTTCTTACAGAAGCTCGAGACGAGGCTCTAATGGCGGAGGCGGTGCCGGACTGGTACGTGATCCTGGTGTGCGGAGGGCTGGCAGCAGTGCTGGGGCTCTTCGTGCTGCTGTGCGCGATGATCCTCGATGATCGTGGTGATGCTGCCGCTCGGGTGTTGGCTCTCCGCAGTGGCGGTGATCACGAGGAATAGGTGTGACGCTGGGTGTTAACTGTTGTCGGTGTGCCGGAGGTAACTAGTACCCGGATGATTATCCACTAATCTCTCCTTTAGAGACTGTGGTGCGTTTAGGGAGGGGGTCGGTGAGATGCAACACGGTTACGTGTTTTTTTGCAAGCAGTGTATGTGTTCGAGGGGTTGTGGGTCTGCTGCCGTGGTGCTTCGTGAATAAATATAATCCATGTCGTGAGAAGATATACGATGTAGCAACTCAGGGAAAAGAAATCTCGCTCCAGGATTTTTCGCGAGAGAAATCAGTAAATTTTAGAGTCAAACTGCAACAAAAACTACTCAAATAATAGAAAAAAAATTTACTCGCCGCACAAACTCGGGGTACCACGGATAGGTTACAACATATAAATAAATGCAGCCATAATAATTACAGCAGTGACGTCTATAATGCAAACGGTAATCGGGCGGGTCCCGAGAAAAGCGTCTGCATCGGGACACACTCCTCTTCTATCGGGGGAAGCGGAATGACCAGCCGATGAATGTGTCTCTCCTGGTCGGGCCTCAGTGGTCTGCCGATGGCGATCTGAGGATTTAAATCAGTGAGGCTCTAGAGATAACCCATTACCCGCTGGGTCAACCATTCTTGAGCGATGACGTACTGGACCAGGTTCGCCAGTACTGGGTCTCTCTCAATTAGTCCACCGGGAAAAGACGTTACTCCTCCGGGTGCTGCACGGCTCGGGAAGTAATAATACCCTCTTTCACTGGCATAGGGTACCGCGAATCAAAGTCGGACAAGCGCTTCGTGTGCAGCTGCTTCTATGGCCATTTGTGGAGCTGGCATAGATTTTCCCACGAAGGAGACCTCCGTTGGGTCTTGGTTTGAGTTTACGGGAGGGATCTGTACTACTGCCCAATATTTCGAGGTGGATGGGGTGACCCTCGATTTGAGCAGCTCGTACTGGGGTGGCTGGGTAGAACCCATGCTACTGCAGTAAAGTCCCACAATATTTTGACAAAGCTACCTGTGGTTGCATCCGGGGTTCTCGAGATAAATACTAGGGCTCGGCATGGCAAGAAATGGTTGTGAGGGTGGTGCACAAGGTGAGGGGTTCTCGGCAAGGTCACGAGGTGGCCTTTTATATAGCATCCGGCTGGGTTATTTACGCGATGAGGGGCACTAGTTTGTCGATTCTGCTCTCATGGGGTCGGGGTCAAAGCCACAGATTCACATATCTCACAAAAGTGACGTGTTACTGTAGGTGTCGTCGGGGTGGTTTTGGTAGCTGTGCCCGGGATAAAAATGCAACTGCAGGCTGACATATTTATGCAAGGTTACTATTTAAAACAGAGGCACACAACAGGCTGCGTTTATTTACAAGGTCGCATGATTATAAGGCGTGGATACACTGAGACTCGGCACTACTCGAGTGACTTAGTCTACCTCGTTTATATCCAAGCGGGCGTGCCTTGAGGACGTCGAGGCTTCTCCACGGATCTCACCGTCGGGATTAGCTGGAGATGGTTGAGGAACTGCAGGGTCGGGGTGGCGATGATGACCATCGCGGGGATTGTTGGCCACAATCCCGTTGGAGTGTGCTCCCGTATAGGCGGCAAAGCACTTCTGGAGTCATCAAAGCACCTTGGTTGATGGCTGGGGCTGACCTCAAGGTCTCGATCGGGTGTCCGAACAGCACGACTGGGTTGTCGGCGTCGGGCTCGTCCTCTCCTCTCGCTGGAGCTCGGCGAACCAGCTCTCCACGAGCTGCGATCAGATCAATGGTGATTTGATCAAATAGTTCCTCTAGTGCACCTACATAGCACACTAGGTGCAACAATGCAGGATCTGTCTTGTGATCTCCGTTGGCAACTTGGGGTGGTCTACCATACCCTTCACGTCTGGGGTAGTAGTAGAACGAGCGACAGTTAACTCTGGGCGACAACTGCCAGAGTTGAACTATAGCCTCTCGAGCAGCTAGTTGGATGGCTTGTGGCTCGAAGGAAGTTTTCCTTCCGTGAACTCAGAGGCGTTACGGCGTGATCCCTACCGTAGATGTGCACAGTGGCCCAGAATTGACGGCTCTCACCGCTCATGGGTCCTTGGTACACAACATATTCTGTTGGCTCTTCTAACGCATAGGCACGACGGGTGAGGTTTGCGAGTATGGTCACAGAACCTCCAAGGTTGGTTGTTGTGGTCTCATTGTGCACGATGGGGCCAGACATTATGGCTTGGTTTGGGGTAGAGGCTGTGCGGTGCTGGGTTGAGGCTAGCGTGCCCTTTTTATAGAAAAGGGGGACGAAGTCTTCCTTTGCACGCTTGCGAATGAGATAAATTAGGCGTCGGTCACTGGCGCGTGATCGACAGGCTAGGTTGATAGGTTGGGCCTTGTTGCCAAAAGTGTCGGGTCAATGTGTGGCTATCTTGCACGAGAAGCTTGGCGGGGTTTGGTTAAGGTCCGTGGGTTGGTTAACCTAGGTTTTTCGACTGGCTAAGATAGGATTAGCCAATGGTCAGCCTGCTCGATAGCAAGTCTGTCAGACCGGATTTTCGGGATATTAATTTCAGAAAATGGCCCTTGTGCTCACCAGCCCCGTGATTATCAAGTTAGCTGATGGGGCACCAACTTGATACAGAAATTCCAAGAAAAAATACAAAATATGTAGTACAAGGCCATTCTGTCCTGTGAGTACAACAAATGGTTTCTAGTGGTTGATGGCGGAAGCGTTTTGTGGATCGTTGGCGTCTATGGGACTCCATTTCCCACAGGAACAGCTGACCAGGTTAACTCCTATCTTCGCAAGGCTGCTATCCTCAATGCGTAGGTTCCGGGGCTGTCATCGCATCGCTCCTCTCCATGCAAGAAATATCGCCAAGACAATAGCCAGGGACAAGCCAGTGAGTACTTTGAATGTACTCGCAAACATATATGTACACATGTATAATATAACAAAACATGTTCTGAAATATTTTATGATCACAATGTCAGTCATAAAATAAAAATCTCTGATGCATGCACGCCGGTTATTTATATGCAACAATGAATATGTAATGGCAGAGTAGGAATAAGATGCACCATTCGGATGTCTGAAGCGACGTCTCGAAATGATAGTAAATAACGAGCATGCCTCAGTCGGGCGTTTGAGCGACACCACATAAAGGGCTTATAAAGTAAATAATTAACAAGCATGCCACAGTCGGGCGTCTCAGCGACACCACAGAAAGGGCTTATAAGTAAATAAATAACAAGCATGCCACAGTCGGGCGTCTCAGTGACACCACATAAAGGGCTTATAAAGTAAATAAATAACAAGCATGCCACAGTCCGGCGTCTCAGCGACACCACATAAAGGGCTTATAAGTAAATAAATAACAAGCATGCCACAATCCAGGCGTCTCAATGACACCACATAAAGGGCTTATAAGTAAATAAATAATAAGCATGCCACAGTTGGGCGTCTCAGCGACACCACATAAAGGGCTTATAAAGTAAATAAATAACAAGCATGCCACAGTCGGGCGTCTCAGCGACACCACATAAAGGGCTTATAAATAATCACAGTGAATATCCAGGAGGTAGAACCATCCCAGGGATACTCGATAATTCAAATAGTATAGAGGGTTAGTCCATAACAAAATAATAATCATGGTCCTCACAAGTCACAAGTCAGGCCCCAAGTTTTGTTTAACAGTTTCTCCTCTAAGACCGACACTTGACCCATCCCAGACTGTAGTCCTTAACCATGGACACGGCTATTCGAATAGGTTTAATCTCTGCAGAGGATGTACTCTTTACCCACGAGTAACGGCTTCCTTTAGTCCATCGGGACTAATTCCGTCTCTGATCTTTCAATTGAAAACACACTGACACACACACACCAACTTACCGATTATGCGGAATCACCCACGACACCTATCAAGCAAAAACTCTAAGTGGGGAGGCTACAACCTCGCGTAGCATGGGATCAAACTTATATGGCGCGCTCTAAGGGGTGGCCTCCCCTCTTGGTCTCAACAGGAAACACCCATGCCCCCGGACCAGGTGGCCTGCCTACTGCTACAAACCGTGCCTTCCACCATGGCCTCTCATGCAGTGTGTGCTAGAAAGGGGTTGACGACTTACTAAACCGTACCCTACTTGTTGTAGGGACAAGTGGTAATCTGAAACAAGTATGGGGTTATCGAACAAGACTCGATCTATGGTCGACTCAGAGGTTTAAGTATTCCCTGCATGATTAGCATAACGAATATATTTCATCCAATGCAGAATCACCACTCATCATACCCCATCATGCCATACCGACACACTCGTCTCGACGAGAAACTAGGGACAAGCTCGGGTCTACCCAAGGCAGAGACTTTCCGTTTCCCTCGATGGCACGAAAGGTATACGAGGATGATCACTATCACAAGCCTGTCCATTTCCAACAGCAAGGAAATCTCCAATATGCATTCATGCAAAAGATCAAATCACCACATAAAATAACGAGTTCTACGTATTGAGGTGGTGTTATAATTGTGTCAAATGATGCATGAAAAATATTACGCCAGGGTTCAGAATGCTTTCCTTCAAGGTGTGGAGAGGCAGGGTGCACTCCAAAACTTTTGAAAGTTATAATCTCCCCTCCAAATTCCTATTTTCAAAAATATTCAAATAACACATACTTTAAAAACAGTACCAAAAAGTTGTCTGAAATTTTTTCCAATAAATCTTGAAATAAACTAGACAATATTTGAGAGAGGTGGGAAAAAGAATCAATTCATTTGGGGTTATATTTAAAAAGTTATAGCCAGTCAAAGTTTTGGTCAAAATCTGTTTTTAAATAAAACAGAAAAAGAAAGAAAACATTTCGAATAGGTACACGTCGAAGACGTACTCTGGGAATACGCCTCCACTTATGCCTGCGTGGACCGGCGCTGGGTCACTAAAAGTCGGCCCGCCTAGCCCACTGGTCGGGTTTGACCAGTCTACGCGCGCGTCGCCTCCTCCGACCGAACGGAGGTGGAGCTCCGGCGAGGCTCGCCGGCAGTGAGCCCGTATGGCCCACTGGTCAGGTTTGACCAGTCTACGCGCGCGTCGCCTCCTCCGACCGAACGGAGGTGGAGCTCCGGCGAGGCTCGCCGTGACGGGGCATCCTCGGGGATCTGAGCACATGGGTGTGCTCGGTGGTCGAGGTGAACCCGTGGGTACCCGCCATGGTCGCCCGGCGTGGGCCAGTCGCCCGGCGACGAAGCTTCAGCAGCGGAGATGGCTTCGGGTGGATTTGGGGTCCTGGGTTGCGGTGGTTCCGGCGGTCTGAGGTGTTAGGCGGCTCCGTAGGGTCATGGGGAGTCAAGCGGTGGCGTTAGACGGAGCGGGAGGGCTTTGGTTGCGAAGAAATCGGCCGGGACTTGGCGGCGGCCGAACCGGCCGGAGTCGGGGAAGACGGCCTTCCACTCCTCGACTGCTGGCCATGGTGGCCCTAGGGGGATATCTTGAGGGTGCTTGAGGACTCGGTTGAGCTCGGGGGCCCTTATATAGGCGGTTGATGTCGGTTCGTGGCAGCCGTGGATAGGATCGCCGGCGACCGCCATTCTCAGAGCGGGCAGGGGGCGTGGCGTGTGGCGCTTGCGGACAAGCTTGCGGATGAGCTTGAGCTGCTCAAGGGGGCAGCTGGCGAGCGCTGGTGGCTCGGGCGGCGCCGATCAGGGCAGAGGCTGTCGGGCGGCGGTGGCGGCTTGCGTCGGTGGCGCTGTAGTGCTCCAGGAGGGGGCCAGGGTGGCCCTACGGTGAGGGAGGGGCCGGGGTGCTGGCTGCGAGTGATGAGGGGCCAGAACAGGCGCGGGGAAGGCGGCAATGCGACGCGGCGACCCGTGCACATGCACGTGCAAAACGCGCGCTCTGGTCGTGCCCAGAGCGTGCACGCCAGGCGTTCGGCGAAATGCCAGCGTGGGCTAGAGAGCGCGGGTGAGGTTGGCAGTTAGCAGGGCTAGGTCATAAGCATCTAGGAGCTTAGTGGACAAGGTTTTTGGGTCAGTGGATCAAGTTCACAGTGTAAACTAAAACCTATGCCAAATCTGACCATGCACACAAGGTGCTTGATAGAATGCCACATGCACCTAGGCATTTCTTGGGGTGTCCAAACACTCCAGGCTGGTGTCTCTTTAGATGTAGGTGAGGGTGGCAAGGTCATTTGGGCAAAACCATAAACTTGCTAATGCAAGTTCTGCAAATCTTCAGTTTTGGACAGAAAGAAGAAGGCATGATTGCATGCACTTAAAATCCTCCAATGGGTCCACTCTACTGGATTTAAGGGTTTGGCAGGGTGGTCTATAAGCAGGAGAAATAATCATGGGTAAAGGAGCAAGTTAAAATATGGTTGCAGTACAAATCATCAAGTTGGACCAAAATGAAAATGAGGATGATTCACTCAAATTTTTCAAAGAACAACACTGGGTTTTTTGCAAGTTGAATAATATACTCCTCTTGATATCCCATAATTTTGGTGGAAGTTTTAAGGAAATATTTAAATAGGTTGTAGTGCAAAAGTGCCCTTTGGACCAGATTTGAAAACTTGGTGTAGAACTCAAAATATTCAATGAATGAAATATATTTTTGCATAAAAGTGATTTAAAAACATCACATGACATCCCCAAATTTTGGTGGGATTTTTAAATGAATTTAGCAAAGGGTTGCGATGCAAATGGGACCCTAAACTTATGAAAAACCCTTTTGGAGAAATAAGGCTCGGGACAAGATAATTATATAAATAATCCCTCTTGATAAAAGAATTTTTTATTTGAGAGAGTAATGAGTCCAATAATTATTGGAAAGTTTTCACTTGGGGTAAAAACTCCATAATAATAAAGAAAGAATGGTTACGAAATCAAATGGAAATCCGAAACTAAAAGTTTAAGTTTCACGGCAAAATTTTAATAAACAAAACATGGTTAAATTTTTGGGGTGTCACATAGCCTCACGTACGTAAGTGCCTCCTTATTATATATATACTAGTAAATTGTACGTGCTTTGCACGCCATTTAAATATATAGAAAAAGAATGAGAAAATACATTTGAATATGTATTATCTTTTCTAGAATCGTATCGGACAAGATCCAACTTGGTTCTTACCTCTGTAGAATCTAGATTGTTCTAGTCTCTTTTCATTAGAGTATCAGATAAGCATGTGAATAGATGCTTCTAGAACACATGAGATGGTTGAGTTGGGGATTCAATTAGAAGGCCACGTGGCAGAATCCTATGAGTTGAAAACTATATCCAACGGATGACAATGCTCGGATTTGCCTTCTCTTGACAGTTAGATGGGCATATCCGACGACCAATATTTGAAGCTATTGGCACACTATATAGTGGTATAGATATATAAAACTATAATTTATTTTGCTTCCTCCTGGTTTCCTAACATCATGGTCCCACACCATTGTCAACCTATGTAGTAGTCAATAAACGAGAGAATTGCACAAGAAGCGGCCGACAGCTGGGACCAAGCAGCTCGAGCAGTATTTGTGTTTTTGAGGTGTGAGCACTGCAGAGTTTTTCGATGTTTAGCCCAGATTTTAATTTTTCTCCTCTGAACAACAACGAAAACATCGCTGCAGATATTAACTGGGCGGGCTGTGGCCCGTCTACCCCAGGCCAGATATCCAGCCCAGTTATTAATTTTTTTCAAGCTGAAAATGGCTAGCCCAGCTATACTTTTTTTTAGGAATACCGAGGCAAGGTCAAGTTGTTATTCTCCTTGTTGCTGCAAATCTTTCCTAGGAGGGATGCATTAGGCTTAACAAGAAAATGGGCTTTAAGAAATAATAAATGGGATGTAGTTTTAAAAACTGGGCAGTAACTATAAAAAATGCACCAAACACGTGATTACTTTATAAAATATTATTTTTGGATATTGAAAATTTTAAATTCATTAATTGTTGCGAGCGCAATGTTTCGTTGGATTTTCACGTAATATAAATTTATATTGAAATTTTATTTAATCTGACTAGAAATTTCAGGATAAAAATATTTCGGATCCCATCAAAATGTGGGAAATCTTATTGAATTATGTTTTGAACGGTTGGTTGAAAAGGGATGTACTTTTAACAAACTGTAAATGGGCTGTAGTAAATTCCATTAGAATTCAAAAATGGGCTACACATTCTTGCAAATCTCAACTGGGCTATAAGTTCTCTGACACACATTTCTGGCCTTACTAAGTTGACGCGTCCCCTAAAAAAATAGAGTTGACACATATGCAAGGCTTTGTCAACTTATAGTCAACCTGCAGTTCTAGAAGCGTTGGCGTTGGATGTCCATCCAACGGCTGCCGTCTTTCTTCTTCAATCTCGGATATTCTAGCTTCACCGCCCAAAAATGATTCCTCCCACGACATCCGGGCGCACCGTTTCGGAAGCTGACCTATGGGCCTACTAAGTTGACGTACCAAGGGCTTAGTCAACTTAGTCAATATAAACGATTCTATCTGCAGTGACCGTTGGATGTCCATCCAACGGCCGTCGTGCTTCTTCAACCTCTGGTCTTCTTGCTCCAGCCGCCCAAAGCAGCAGCGGTCGTGCCGCTCACCTCTCGTGGCGGTGTCTTTGCCGCTGAAGGCCTCACCGCCCCCTACTACTCCCACCGCTGGCTAGGCCATCCCTCCACTAACCACACCCCCTGTTATTCTGCGACGACGGCAGCGCAGCCGAACCAGTGAACCCTCGTACTCCTCTCCGCGTGTGCATCCTGCCGCGTCTTCCTCGGCTCCGCGTCGTCCCTTTCCTAGGCCTCGCCGTCGTCCACCGCCGTGGTCCTCTATGTGCGGCGTGGTCAATGTGGTCAACGACCGACTTCCATCGGAAGAGTACTGTACGTGGAGAGGCTGACAGCTGGGTCCACGGCAACCGCAAGGAAGTGCCTCCTTATTACGTGGAAAATAATTATTCCTCCACCTGACAGCAGGGACCCACCGGACGGGCCACCAGTATTTCGTGAAAAAAAACGTTTCCCCTGACTGCTTGGACCCACAGGACGGACCACCGTATTTCACGAAAAAAATGTTCCCCCCGCTGTCAGCTCGGACCCACCGGAAGTGCCTCCTTATTACGCACAAAAAAATGAATACCCCCTACTATCTGGGACCCACTTTGGTGGGAGGCTGACTTGTGGGCCTACTAAGTTGACCGGGACGGAGGCCTTTGTCAACTTTAGTCAATATATGAACGATTCTAGCTCCGGTGACCGTCACGATGTCCATCCAACGGCCGTAGTGCTTCTTCAACCTCTGGTCTTCTTGCTCCACCGCCAAAGCAGCGCCGGCCGTGTCACCGCTTCCACGCCACCCGTGGCGGCCTGTGATGCCGCGGAGGCCTCACCGCCCCCTACTACTCCCACCGCTGGCCAGGCCATCCCTCTACGCACCCACACCCCCTGTTTTTCTGCGGCGACGGCAACCTCACACCGCAGCCGAACGAGTGAACCCTCATACTCCTCTACGCATGGGCATCCACTGCCGCGTCTTCCCCGGCTCGGCGTCGTCCCCTTCCTAGGCCTCGCCGTCGTCCACTTCCCTGGTGCTCTCGGCGCAGCGTGGTCAACGTGGTCAAGGAATGGCTTCCATCGGACGTGGACTATATGTGGAGAGGCGGCAATTTGGGTCCTGACAGCAAGGAAGTGCCTCCTTATTACGCGCAAAATAATTATTCCTCCACCTGATAGCGGGACCCACCGGACGGGCCACCTATTTCGCAAAAAAAAGGTTTCCTCCTGACTGCTAGGACCCACCAGCTACATCTTCGCACGCAAGGAAGTGCGTCCGGAAAAAAACCGATTCGCCCCCTGACTACTGGGACCCACCAGCTACATCTTCGCACGCAAGGAAGTGCGTCCGAAAAAATGATTCGCCCCCCTGACTGCTGGGACCCACCAGCTACATCTTCGCATGCAAGGAAGTGCGTTTCGGGCGAAAAAAACAAAACGATTCCCCCCTGACTGCTGGGACCCAGCAGCTACACCTTCGCACGCAAGGAAGTGCGTCCGGGGAAAAATAACAAAACGATTCGCCCCCCCTGACTGCTGGGACCCACCAGCTACATCTTCGCAGGCAAGGAAGTGCACGGCGGTGAGACCCACCTGGTCAAGCGTCGTAGCATTGTCCTTCCGTCGCGAGCGGTACGTACATACCGGTCGATGTAGAGGCGCCGCGTGTAAGTAGTAGAGGCGCCGCGTAGCATGTACATGTACGCGTCTGGCCAGGGTGCAAGAAAGAAAATCTGACCCGTATGTGTACATACGGCCGGGTCTCGAACGCCTACTCGCGCATAATGCGGCGGGGCTCGTGTACATGGCTAGGTCGGAGCGGAGAAACAGCGTCGTCGTCGTGTTCATGGGGAGGCAACAGCGGAATGGGTCGTGTTCATGGGGAGGCAACGGAATGCGTCGTGTTCATCGGGAGGCAGCAGGAACGCGGGAGCCAACCGGCTGGGTCGGAACGGAATGCGTGGTCGTGTTCGCCAGGAGGGCTTGGATGGAACAGGCGATGGAAGCGAGGCCTGGCGTACCGCTGGCGGAGGAAAGCGGCCTTGTGGTCAACCGCCACGTTGAAATGGGATCCTGTTCATCGGGAGGGTGCAGCGTCGCCAAAGCGGAGGAAGCGGACCTCCTACGGTCAAACGGGGTCCTGTTGATCGGGAGGGTGTGGCGTACCGCAAAAGCAGACGAAAGCGGAGTTGTGTTGGAGCACTAAAATTGAAAGCAGGGTCCTGTTCATCGGGAGGGGTGTGGCGTAGTGCAAAACAGGACTCCACGGGATACTGTTCATCTCCATCGTCGACCCCCTCTAGCCTCCACGGGCTACTGTTCATCCACCGTCGACCTCCTCCAGCCTCCACCTGCGACTGTTCATCCACGGGCTCCTGTTCATCCAGCCTCCACCGCGCGCTACGCCACCGGCTACTGTTCAACCAGCCCTCTCCACGGGCTCCTGTTCAACCACCCCTCCACGGGCTACTGTTCATCCTGCCCTCCATGGGGTGATCCTGTTCATCCAGCCCTCCACGGGGTCCTGTTCATCCAGCCCCAACCGGCTCGATCGATCGGGGTACTGTTCATCCAGAGGCAACAACATGGGTCCTTGTTCATCCACCACCACCGGGAACTGTTCATCCAAACCCCCCCCCCCCCCCGCAACACTCACTGTTCATCCAGAGGCAGCATCGATCGGCATCGATTAGCGGTAGTAGCGAAGAATCGCCGATCGGGTTCGATTAACAGCCATCAACCGACCGCTCGGGTTCGATGTACGCGTAGCCCTACGATTACTGCAATCGCTCGGGTTCAGTTAGAGCCCAACGCCTCGCTTGGGTTCAGTTAGAGCCCAACGCCTCGCACACACGCGCGTACGTACGAGAGAAACGCGCATCGCTCGGCCCCCGACCACCCACCGTAACCGGGGACTCCCCGATATTTTCCGCGCCCTCACTTCTACCACGGTTTATTCCGTCATGGACGGCCCAAAGAATGTCATGCAGTTGCGTCTCCGGCCCATCCAGGACGAAAAGCCCATTTTTTGTCATGATTTTTTGTCATAGAAGTAGGAGCCCACCACATCTATGATGATACCGGGTTTTGTCACAATTATCGTCATATAAGTGTCATATGTATGACAGAAAAAAATTCGTTCGGCCCAAGATGTCACGAATGTGTCTTTTTTTGTAGTGCTATCTCTGTATTTTGATTTTATCGACACCTCTCTCTAAGCATGTGTTCATGTTTGTCGATATTAGTTTTTCGCTTGAGGACAAGCGAGCTCTAAGCTTGGGGGAGTTAATACGTCCATTTTGCATCATGTTTTCCTACTGTTATTTACAATGTTTTTATGCATAATAATGCTTTATGGAGTAACTCTAATGCCTTTTCTCGCATAATATGCACGGTCTACACAAAGAGGGAGAATGACGAAAGCTGGAATTCTAGACCTGAAAAAGCTACTGTCGGTGCAACAAACCCTGGGTCTGTTGCACAAGTATGCACAGGAACAAGATCAAGACTGAAGCACCAGCCTAAGTCAGGGATTAAAGAACCAAGAGATTTGAAGAACCAACACACAACTTAGAGGGACCAAGATCAAGCCAGAAGAGCAAGATATCGACAAGAGAAGGTCCTCCCTTGCCGGGCAGGCGAGCTCGGCAAGGGGCGAGGCCACCACCAGAAGCAAACAATCAAGACTGCCCGGCAGAGCCTGACGGGGGGCTCACGGGGGTTGAACCACCCCGCCAACCACTCAAAACATGACTCACGTCGTCAATTAGTGCGGTGTCAAGCCGCAAGGTGATTAAGTGGCAGCCATTCGCCACATGGCAGCCATTTCCTACAGAAGAAACCCATAGATGACACTCGTCCTGCGACGTGTCAAGGGAACAGGCGTGGAGCTGGCAAGATAGCCCAGCAGGCCTTGCCGGGCAACCAGTGATGTGACACTAAGCGGTGCATTTTATGCACCCTGTCAGCCCGCGGAGTTAAGGAATGATAGCACTGTTCGCTATCATATCAGTAGATAATGACCACTTTGCCACTACAGTGACCCCTTAATCTATAAAAGGAGGCCCATGACACTCGTAGGAAGGGTTGGAAAGTTGATGAACCCAGGACACCATACGCGCGTAGTCACTACGGCCCCGAGGCAAACCCTGTTGGGCAAGTGTACTACAACACCACACTCATTCCACCATCAATCCACCAAAGTAGGATTAGGGTCTTACGCCTCGCGGCGGCCCAAACCTGGGTAAATTGCTTGTGTGCTCTCTGTCGTGCTGTCATGCGCTGATCTGCTCTTTGTGCAATGTGACGTCCCCCCACCGAACCAGCAAGGGACCACCCGGTCCCATAGGTGGTCGCGGATATCCCGCGACATCTTTGGCGCGCCAGGTAGGGGGACCGCTTGCGTGAACCTGAAAGCATGCAGAGCGCGTCATCTTCATCGCCATCTTCATCTCCGACGATGCTATCGACCATGGTGCCTAAGAAGAAGAAGTCCGGCCCTTCGGCCCATCCGTCCACCTCGAAGGCTCCGCCGCCCGCGGCCTCTAGTGCCTCGGAGGGTGTGGAGGCGAGCAAGGACATGAACGCTGCTGGGGGCGTGACTGGAGCAGGTGGCACCATCATCGCTCCCCCGCGGCCGACACGGGCGCTGGAGATGTCAGAGGAGAACAACGTCAGCAGCATCTCGACGGTCACGCTCCACAAGGTGTCGACGAGGGGGTCACTCCGCTCGCACCCCCTCCTCCCATCGGTGGGCACAGCCACTGTAACAGTGCTCGGTCCGGGGTGAGCCACCGTCCTCCGGCTGCCCCTGCTGCGGGGGCGGTCACAGCGCATGTGCCTCCTCCGGGACGAGCCGACCAAACTACTGCGCTCGACGGAGCCACTGACCCTCGAGCACCATCGCTGCGCAACCCTGCTGCCCAAGTGGTCGTCCCACAGCTGCGTGGATGCGACACTAACACCGTCACCGCCGCTGGCACCATCAGGAGCCAGGCAACGGTGCGGTCGACGTCATCACCATCTATGCCAAGCACAACTATGGAGGCCATGGCGCGAGCTCGTTTACTACTGAGGTTTCCGTCGGCAGCCGAGCAGATGGATGAATGGCGTGCCACCATCCCGAGCCTGCTCGGTTTCGCTAAGGCTGGGGGTTCGTGACGAGCTGGCCTACCACGACCTCCTCAAGCGACAGCAACCGCCCGCACTCCTGGCCGAATGGAGGGGGCTGTCCTCACGGTGCAGTCCCCACCACGTCAGCCGACGCGGGCGCAGCAGAATCAAGATCCTGATGATGTCTCGATGGCCTCTTGTAACCCTCGAGCACGTCTAGGCCAACATCGAGCCCCGGAGGATAGGTGACGGGGAGACGCGCGCATCGTCATGGATCGGCGCCCCGACAACCTCCGCCAGACCGACGGGTGCGGCGGCCTCAACGCCGACGAGCCTGCACTTGGTGTTGGCGTGTGCCTGCCCTTCAAGGTCGGTTGCCCTGCCTTTACACGGGAGTTGCGGCAAGTCTGTTTGCACGTTCAAGCCAGAGATACCTGAGAAGTACGATGGGAGGCTAAACCCAACAGAGTTCCCGAGCATCTACACCATCATTGTTCAGGATGCCGGGGGAAGAGATGAGAAGGTGTTCGCCAACTACTTCCCTTTCACCCTCAAGTCCAATGTGAGGTCTTGGCTGATGCACCTGCCGAAGAACTCCATTTCGTCATGGGCAGATCTGTGCCACGAGTTCATCGGTGCCTTCACCGGTGGCCACCAAGAGCCCGGCAGGCCCAGCGACCTGCAGCTTCTCCAGCTGAAGGAAGGAGAAACCCTATGTAAGTATTTACAGAGATTCAGTAAAGTTCATAGAAATATTCCGAATATCCATCCAGCGGCCGTTATAGCAGCCTTCCAGTCCAATGTGCGCAACCGTTGCATTCGTTCTAACATGAATGTGCGGTTGCCCAAGACTGTGAAGGAGCTCTACACACTGGTGGATAAGTGTGCTCGGATGGAGGAAGGAAGGAAGTTGCCCGGAGAGGAGGATTGCATCAATGTTGATTCAGAGGATGAGGATGAATCAACCAGTCAGAGAAAGCGCAAGAAGCGCAATAAGAAGCCAAGGGATAAGGCAGTAATGACTGTGGAAGGATCGGGCACACCTAGTACCGGCAAGAGGGACAAGATTGAGGCCCTGGCAAGGAAGCTGCCGCGTGTGCTACCTGCCGCGAAGCTGCTGCCATGGAAAAGGTTGGGAAAGGTGATGGGTCGTACTGCAAGATCCACCGAACCATGGGCCACGACCTTCAGGAGTGTTATCAGGTTGAGGAGCTCGTCAGGAAACAGAGGGCAGAATATGATAAGCGTGATAAGGAGAAAGGTCAGAACGCTGCTAGTGGTAAGAGCCGAGGTGGTGAAGCAAATCGCCCCAGCAAACCATTTCGGAACCAAGGAAAACCCGCCAGGGGCCAAGAGAAGGAAATATGTGATGATGTGAGTGATGAAAAGAATGAAGAGGACACCAGTGAGCAGGAATTTCAGAAGGCCACTGACGCCCTATGCATTGATGGAGGTGCATCTTTGCACACCTCTCATCGCCAACTCAAGCGATGGGCACGAGAGGTCAATGTTGTGGAACCAGTGCCAGAGGCCCGAAAGCCGCCCAGGTGGTCTCGCACGCCCATCATCTTTGATGAGGAGGATCACCCTGGCCGCACCATAGCGGTATGGTGTTTGCCATTGTTAGTCTCCCCAACGATTCTCAACCTCAAGGTCACAAAATATTGGTGGACGGTGGGGCCGGGTTGAACCTGATTTCCCCGGCAGTCATCAACAAGCTTCAGATAGGAGAAGAAGAGCTAGAGGTTACCGGCACATTTCAAGGAGTCAATCCCGGCAGGAGCCATCCCAAGGGGAAGATTACGTTGCCAGTGATGTTTGGGGGAGAACTGAACTATGGGACTGAGAAGATTGTGTTTGATGTGGTTGATCTCCCCCTGCCGTACAATGGGATTACGGGGCCTTTGTACAGCTAAGTTCATGGCAGCATCTCACTATGCTTATAACACTTTGAAGATGCCTGGGCCACTGGGAGTCATCACTATCCCATCAGATGAGAAGGATGCAATTATCTGCGTGAACAAGAAGTACCGGGATGCAGGCGGGGCAGAGCCTACGGCAGCAGCAGCTCCCACCAAGGAAAGCAAAAGAAAGAAGAAGGATTGTAGGGCCTCCGGCAAGGAGTCCGGTAAACGTGCCCCCTTAGAGTGCACGGCCCCGTTGATGGCGTGCCGGAGTGTTCCAACAGCAAGAGATCCAAGGTTGCTGCATCCCAAGTGAAGAAGATCCCGGCAGGGCTGGCTGGCATTGATGGTACTTTCACTATCAGCACCACCCTTGATGACAAATAGGAAAGCGCGCTCGTTGCCTTCCTACGGGCGAATATCGATGTGTTTGCCTGGCAACCATCTGATATACCCGGTGTTCCCAGGGAGGTAATCGAGCACCACCTGGCTGTCTGCCCACACGCCCGACCCGTCAACCAGAAACTCCAGAAGCAGGCCTTGGAGCGGCAGCAGTTCATTGCCGAGGAAATCACGAAGCTAGACGCAGCTGGTTTGGTCAGACGAGTACTGCACCCTACGTGGTTGGCAAACCCAGTGGTGGTCCGGAAGGCGAATGGGAAATGGAGGCTTTGCATTGATTTCACAGGTCTCAACAAGGCTTGCCGAAGGACCCATTTCCCTTGCCACGCATCGACCAGATCGTGGACTCCACTTCAGGTTTCGATTTCCTCTCCTTTCTGGATGCATACTACTGATATCACTAGATCTTCATGTCCAAAGAAGATGAGGAGAAGACATCATTCATCACTCCATGTGGTACGTAATGCTTTGTCCGCATGCCTTTCGGATTAAAGTGTGTCGGGTCCACTTTTGCAAGAGCGGTCCAGATTGGTTTTTAGCCACAGTTACACAGAAATATAGAAACCTATATGGATGACATCGTGGTCAAAACCAAGGATAAAACCACCATTATCCAGGATTTGGAAGAGACATTTGCTAATCTACGCAAGCTTAACTTGAAGCTTAATTCGGAGAAGTGTGTATTCGTTGTTCCCTCCAGCAAGCTACTTGGATTCTTCGTGTCCCATCGGGGGATTGAAGCCAACCCCGACAAGATCAAGGCCATTGAGCAGATCCAAGCGCCAAGGACAGTTAAGGATGTAAGGCGCCTGACGGGATGCGTTGCCGCGCTAAGCAGATTCATTTCCAAGTCTGCCGAGCGTGCCCTGCCGTTCTTCAAAATTTTGAAGAAAGCAGGGCCCATGAAGTGGACCCCGGAAGTAGATGCAGCTCTGCAAGAATTGAAGGCCTACCTATCGTCTGTGCCTACCTTGGTAGCACCCAAACCCCAAGAGCCGTTGTTGCTTTACTTGGCGGCAACCAACCAAGTGTCAGTGAGGCGTTGGTAGCACAGCGAGAGGTGGATGAGGCAGAAAGTGGCCTGATCACGGCAGAGTCAGAAAGGATCAGAACAACGGTGAGCACGGCAACGAGAGCAACCCCAAGGACACGGCAAGGAAGAAAGTGGTGCAGCGCCCAGTATACTTCGTCAGCTCCTTGTTACAAGGGGCTGGATCAAGGTATTCTGGCGTGCAGAAGTTGATCTTTGACCTCGTCATGGCCTCAAGGAAACTACGCCACTACTTCCAAGCCCATGAGATTACGGTTGTCACTCGTTTTCCATTGCAAAGGATACTCCGAAACCCTGAGGCCACCGGTAGAATAGTGGAGTGGGCTTTGGAGTTATCCAGCTTTGGTTTGAAGTTTGAGAGCATGTCAACTATTCAGAGCAGGGCACTGGTAGAGTTTATTGCAGAATGGACGCCAACCCCTGATGAGGATGTGGCAGAAATAGCTCTCCCCGGCAAGGAATCACCCCAAGAATGTATTGTGTATTTTGATGGTGCTTTTTCCCTACAAGGTGCATGGGCTGTCGTGCTTCTTGTTGCCCCCTCCAGGGAGCACTTAAAGTACGTCGTCCAAATGCACTTTCGCCGGGAAGAAGCTACCAACAATACGACTGAGTATGAAGGGCTCCTTGCCGGGCTCAGGATAGCAGTAGAATTGGGAATTAAGAAGTTGATCATTCGAGGAGATTCACAGCTTGTGGTGAGACAAGTCAACAAGGATTATCAAAGTCCATTAATGGAAGCATACGTCAAGGAAGTGAGGAGATTGGAGAAGCACTTTGATGGGTTGCAAACAGAGCACGTACCTCGTGCAGAAAACGGCATAGCTGATCACCTGTCAAAGTGTGCTACGCAGAAGCTTCCTGTGGAACAAGGAAGTTTTGTTCTCCATCTCTCTCAGCCCTCCGTATCACCAGCCACAATGGCCCGGAAAAGGAGAAAGTTGGACTATGGTAAGCCTCTCCCGGTCGAGCCGTCCGCCCCCGGCAGAGACCCTGCCGGAAACAACTCCTCACAGCCTGTCGGACCACCCCCTCCAGCTGGGCCCATGGACCCCGCAAACAAGGCTGGTGCTCCTGCAGCAAAGGAGGTGCCGCTGGTCCTCGTTGCCGAGCCCCAGGCTCCAACTTGGGCAAGGCACATCGTCCGCTTCCTCCAAACCGGAGAACTTACCAGCGACCAAGATGAAGCTGAGAAAGTAGCCCGGAGGGCCAGTATGTATCAGTTTGTCGATGACACTCTATACATAAGGAGTCCCAATGGTGTGAATTTGAAGTGTGTCTACCAGGAGGATGGAAAGGAACAGCTGGCTCAGATTCGCAAAGGAATGTGCGGCTCACACATTGGATCAAGGGCATTAGTTGGGAAAGCATTCCGGCAAGGATTCTATTGGCCCACAGCCCTCCAAGATGCAGTTGAGCTCGTCACAACATGTGAAGCCTGCCAGTTCCATTCCAAGAGAACACACCTGCCTGCCAGAGACCTTCCGACAATCCCTCTATCATGGCCATTTTCTGTCTGGGGGCTCGATATCCTCGGCCCCTTCCCCTGAGCAATTGGGTGCTTTGAATTTTTGTTTGTTTCCATCGACAAGTTTACAAAGTGGTCGGAAGTGAATGCCGTGAGAAAGGTGACTGCTCAGTCAGCTATCAAGTTCTTGAAAGAATTGGTGTGTCGTTTCGGAGTTCCAGCAAGGATCATCACTAAAAACGGAACCCAGTTTACGAGCCACGCCTTCATGCAATACGTTCATGCCCTCGGGTGCAAGATCTCATTCGCTTCTTTGGCACACCCCCGAAGCAATGGACAAGCTGAGAGGGCGAACACTGAAGTACTTCAGGAACTCAAGACAAGGACTTTCGATACATTGCAGGAGCACGCAGGCGGTGGATCGAGGAGCTGCCGGTAGTTCTCTGGTCCCTCAGAACGACACCTAACCAAGCTACCAGGCAGACTCCCTTCTCCCTCATCTATGGTGCAGAAGCAGTTATCCCCACAGAACTCATTTACGAGTCCCCTCGAGTGCTTGCCTACGATGAAGTAGCACAAGATCAACACCGGCGTGACGACCTTGTGCTACTAAAAAAGAACCGTCTTCGGGCTAATGTGATTCAGGTGATGCTCTTCCGCTGGATCCTCCCCTGCCAACTCCGGCCTCTCCATATGTGGGAGTTCAATCCGGAAGGTCCCTGGACCCTGAAGTGCTTCTTCGGCACAACGCACGAAGAGATCTGGAAGCTGTTCTTTGATACGTCTCCAACGTATCTATAATTTCTGATTGCTCCATGCTATATTATCTACTATTTTGGACCATATTGGGCTTTATTTTCCACTTCTATATTATTTTTGGGACTAACCTATTAACCGGAGGCCGAGCCCAGAATTGCTATTTTTTGCCTATTTTAGTGTTTCGAAGAAACGGAATATCAAACGGAGTCCAAACGAAATGAAACCGTCGGGAACGTGATTTTCTCAACAAATATGATCCAGGTGACTTGGACCCTCCGTCAAGAAAGGAGGGAGGCGGTCACGAGGGTGAAGGGCGCACCCCCTAGGGAGCGCCCCTTGCCTCGTGGGGCCCCCTTTGCTCCACCGACGTACTCCTTCCTCCTATATATACCTACGTACCCCCAAACGATCGAATCTGAGCCAAAACCTAATTCCACCGCAGCAACCTTCTGTACCCACGAGATCCCATCTTGGGGCCTGTTCCGGAGCTCCGCCGGAAGGGGAATCCACCATGGAGAGCTTCTACATCATCACCATAGCCTCTCCGATGAAGTGTGAGTAGTTTACCTCAGACCTTCGGGTCCATAGTTAGTAGCTAGATGGCTTCTTCTCTCTTTTTGGATCTCAATACAATGTTCTCCCCCCCCCCTCTCTCGTGGAGATCTATTCGATGTAATCTTGTTTTTGCGGTGTGTTTGTTGAGACCGATGAATTGTGGGTTTATGATCAAGATTATCTATGAGCAATATTTGAATATTCTCTGAATTCTTTTATGTATGATTGGTTATCTTTGCAAGTCTCTTCGAATTGTCAGTTTGGTTTGGTCTACTAGATTGGTTTTTCTTGCAATGGGAGAAGTGCTTAGCTTTGGGTTCAATCTTGCGGTGTCCTTTCCCAGTGACAGTAGGGGCAACAAGGCACGTATTGTATTGTTGCCATCGAGGATAACAAGATGGGGTTTTTATCATATTGCATGAATTTATCTCTCTACATCATGTCATCTTGCTTAAGGCGATACTCTGTTTTCATTAATTTAATACTCTAGATGCATGCTGGATAGCGGTTGATGAGTGGAGTAATAGTAGTAGATGCAGGAAGGAGTCGGTCTACTTGTCTCGGACGTGATGCCTATATACATGATCATACCTAGATACTCACATAACTATGCTCAATTACATCAATTGCTCAACAAGAATTCGTTCACCCACAGTAGAAATACTTATGCTCTTGAGAGAAGCCACTAGTGAAATCTGTGGCCCCCGGGTCTATTCTCATCATATCAATCTTCAATCACTTTATTATTGCTTTGCTTTTTTACTTTGCCTTTTATTTTATCTTGCATCTTTATATCAAAAACACCAAAAATATTATCTATCATATCTCACTCTCGTAAGTGACCGTGAAGGGATTGACAACCCCTAATTGCGTTGGTTGCGTTGAGCTATTTGTTTTGTGTAGGTACGAGGGACTCATGCGTGGCCTCCTACTAGATTGATACCTTGGTTCTCAAAAATTGAGGGAAATACTTACGCTACTTTGCTGCATCATCCTCTCCTCTTCGGGGAAATCCAACGCAGTGCTCAAGAGGCAGCAAGAAGAATTTCTGGCGCCGTTGCCGGGAGTCTACATAAAGTCAACATACCAAGTACCCATCACAATCCCTTATCTCTCGCATTACATTATTTGCCATTTTCCTCTCGTTTTCCTCTCCCCCACTTCACCCTTGCCATTTTATTCGCCCTGTCTTTTCTGTTTGCCTTTTCCTCGCCTGCCTTTTTGTTTGCTCGTGTGTTGGTTTGCTTGCTTGTCACGATGGCTCAAGATAATACCAAATTGTGTGACTTTACCAATACCAACAATAATGATTTCCTTAGCACTCCGATTTCTCCTCTTACCAATACTGAATCTTGTGAAATCAATCTTGCTTTGTTGAATCTTGTTATGAAAGATCAATTCACGGCCTTCCTTGTGAAGATGCCGCTACTCATCTAAATAGCTTCGTTGATTTATGTGATATGCAAAAGAAGAAAGATGTTGATAATGATATTGTTAAATTCAAGCTATTTCCTTTTTCGCTTAGAGATCGTGCTAAATCTTAGTTTTCGTCTTTGCCTAAAAATAGTATTGATTCTTGGAACAAGTGCAAAGATGCTTTTATCTCTAAGTATTTTCCTCCCTCTAAGATCATCTCTCTTAGAAACGATATTATGAATTTTAAGCAACTTGATCATGAACATGTTGCACAAGCTTGGGAGAGAATGAAATTAATGATACATAATTGTCCTACTCATGGTTTGAATTTGTGGATGATTATACAAAAAAATTATGCCGGATTGAATTTTGCTTCTAGAAATCTTTTAGATTCGGCCGTGGGAGGCATTTTTATGGAAATCACTTTAGGAGATGCTACTAAACTCCTAGATAATATTATGGTTAATTATTCTCAATGGCACACTGAAAGATCTACTAATAAAAAAGTGTATGCGATAGAAGAAATCAATGTTTTGAGTGGAAAGATGGATGAACTTATGAAATTATTTTCTACTAAGAGTGTTTCTTCTGATCCTAATGATATGCCTTTGTCTACTTTGATTGATAATAATAATGAATCTATGGATGTGAATTTTCTTGGTAGGAATAATTTTGGTAACAACGCGTATAGAGGGAAATTTAATCCTAGGCCTTATCCTAGTAATCCTTCTAATAATTATGGAAATTCCTACAACAACTCTTATGGAAATTTTAATAAGATGCCCTCTGAATTTGAGACTAGTGTTAAAGAGTTTATGAATTCGCAAAAGAATTTCAATGCTTTGCTTAAAGAGAAATTGCTTAAAGTTAATGAATTGGCTAGGAACGTTGATAGAATTTCTCTTGATGTTGATTCTTTAAAGCTTAGATCTATTCCTCCTAAGCATGATATCAATGAGTCTCTCAAAGCCATGAGAATTTCCATTGATGAGTGCAAGGAAAGAACCGCTAGGATGCGTGCTACGAAAGATGCCTTTGTAAAAGTGTGTTCTTCCAATTCCTATGAAAATCAAGATGAAGATCTAAAATTTATTGATGTATCCCCTATTAAATCTTTGTTTCGCAATATGTATCTTGATGAGACTGAATATGATCCACATTTACCTAGAAGGCGTTCCAAAAATTCAGAGTTTTTAGATCTTGATGATGAAATTGATAAAAGTGGGATGGAAAAGAATAAAACCCTAGATGTTAATAAACAAACTATTTTGGATTTCAAGGAATTTAATTATGAAAGTTGCTTTATAATTGATTGTATTTCCTTGTTGCAATCCGTGCTAAATTCTCCTCAAGCTTATAGTCAAAATAAAGCGTTTACTAAACATATCGTTGATGCCTTGATGCAATTTTATGAAGAAAAACTTGAGTTGGAAGTTTCTATCCCTAGAAAGATTTATGATGAGTGGGAACCAACTATTAAAATTAAGATTAAGGATCATGAATTTTATGCTTTATGTGATTTGGGTGCTAGTGTTTCCACTATTCCCAAAACTTTGTGTGATTTGCTAGATTTCCATGATTTTGATGATTGCTCTCTAAACTTGCACCTTGCGGATTCCACTATTAAGAAACCTATGGGAAGAATTAATGATGTTCTTATTGTTGCAAATAGGAATTATGTGCCCATAGATTTTATCGTTCTTGATATAGATTGCAATCCTTCGTGTCCTATTATTCTTGGTAGGCCTTTCCTTAGAACGATTGGTGCGATTATTGATATGAAGGAAGGGAATATTACATTCCAATTTCCATTAAAGAAAGGCATGGAACACTTCCCTAGGATGAAAATAAAACAAACATATTAATCTATCATGAGATCCACTTATGGATTGCCTACCAAAGATGGCAATACCTAGATCTATCCTTGCTTTTATGCCTAGCTAGGGGCGTTAAACGATAGCGCTTGTTGGGAGGCAACCCAATTTTATTTTAGTTTTTGCTTTTTTGTTTCTTTTTAGGAATAAATAATCCATCTACCTTATGTTTAGAGGCGGTTTTATCTTTTAATTAGTGTTTGTGCCAAGTTAAACCTATAGGATCTTCTTGGATGATAGTTATTTGATCTTGCTCTAATTTCCAGAAACTTTCGGTTCACGAAAACAATTATTAAAAATCACCAAAACGTGATAAAATAGTTATTCCAATGGCTGCTGATCAATAAACAAATTGCCTAGGTCTTCCTATGTTTGCTGAATTTTTGGAGTTCCAGAATTTTGCGTTAGTTACAGATTACTACAGACTGTTCTGTTTTTGACAGATTCTATTTTGCGTCTGTTGTTTGCTTATTTTGATGAATCTATGGCTAGTAAAATAGTTTATAATCCATAGAGAAGTTGGAATACAGTAGGTTTAACACCAATATAAAAAAATGAGTTCAGTACAGTAACTTGAAGTGGTCTTTTGTTTTCTTTCGCTAACGGAGCTCACGAGATTTTTGTTGAGTTTTGTGTTGTGAAGTTTTCAAGTTTTGGGTGAAATCTTTTGATGGATTATGGATCAAGGAGTGGCAAGAGACTAAGCTTCGGGATGCCCATGGCACCCCCAAGATAATACAAGGAAACCAAAAATTCAAAGCTTGGGGATGCCCCAGAAGGCATCCCCTCTTTCGTCTACTTCCATCGGTAACTTTACTTGGATCTATATTTTTATTCACCACATGATATGTATTTTGCTTGGAGCGTCTTGTATGATTTGAGTCTTTGTTTTTTTAGGTTACCACAATAATCCTTGCTGTACACTCCTTTTGAGAGAGCCACACATGAATTGGAATTTGATAGAATACTCTATGTGCTTCACTTATATCTTTTGAGCTTCATAGTTTTGCTCTATGCGCTTCACTTATATCTTTTGAGCTTTATAGTTTTTGCTCAAGTACTTCACTTATATCTTTTAGAGCACGGTGGTGGGTTTGTTTTATAGAAACTATTGATCTCTCATGCTTCACTTAGATTATTTTGAGAATCTTAAATAGCATGGTAATTGCTTAATAATCTTTATATGCTTGGTATTCAAGATTTGTAAAACTTTCTTTTGAGTGTGTTGAATACTAAGAAAAGTTTGATGCTTGATAATTGTTTTGAGATATGAAGATGGTGATGTTAGAGTCATGCTAGTTGAGTAATTGTGAATTTGATAAATACTTGTGTTAAAGTTTGTGATTCCCGTAGCATGCACGTATGGTGAACCGCTGTTTGATGAAGTCGGAGCATGATTTATTTATTGATTGTCTTCCTTATGAGTGGCGGTCGAGGACGAGCGATGGTCTTTTCCTACCAATCTATCCCCCTAGGAGCATGCGCATAATACTTTGCTTTGATAACTTCTAGATTTTTGCAATAAATATATGAGTTCTTTATGACTAATGTTGAGTCCATGGATTATACGCAGTTTTCCCATCCTTCTACCATTGCTTGCCTCTCTAATACCGCGCACTTTTCGCTGGTATCATACACCCACCATATACCTTCCTCAAAACAGCCACCATACCTACCTATCATGGCATTTCCATATCCATTCCGAGATATATTGCCATGCAACTTTCCACCGTTCCGTTTATTATGACGTGCTCCATCATCGTCATATTGCTAGCATGATCATGTAGTTGAGATCGTATTTGTGGCAAAGCCACCGTTCATAATTGTTTCATACATGTCACTCTTGATTCATTGCATATCCCGGTACACCACCGGAGGCATTCACATAGAGTCATATTTTGTTCTAAGTATCGAGTTGTAATTGTTGAGTTGTAAGAAAAATAAAAGTGTGATGATCATCATTTTTAGAGCATTGTCCCAAGTGAGGAAAGGATGATGGAGACTATGATTCCCCCACAAGTCGGGATGAGACTCCGAACGAAAAATATATAAAAAAAGAGGCCATAAAAAATATAAAAGGCCCAAATAAAAAAATAAAAAAATTGAGAGAAAAAGAGAGAAGGGACAATGTTACTATCCTTTTACCACACTTGTGCTTCAAAGTAGCACCATGATCTTCATGATAGAGAGTCTCTCATTTTGTCACTTTCATATACTAGTGGGAATTTTTCATTATAGAACTTGGCTTGTATATTCCGATGATGGGCTTCCTCAAATTGTCCTAGGTCTTCGTGAGCAAGCGAGTTGGATGCACACCCACTTAGTTTATTTTGTTGAGCTTTCATATACTTATAGCTCTAGTGCATCCGTTGCATGGCAATCCCTACTCACTCACATTGATATCTATTAATGGGCATCTCCATAGCCCGTTGATACGCCTAGTTGATGTGAGACTTTCTCCCTTTTTGTCTTCTCCACAACCACCATTCTATTCCACATATAGTGCTATATCCATGGCTCACGCTCATGTATTGCGTGAAGATTGAAAAAGTTTTGAAAATGTCTAAAGTATGAAACAATTGCTAGGCTTGTCATCGGGGTTGTGCATGATTTAAATACTTTGTGTGGTGAAGATAGAGCATAGCCAGACTATATGATTTTGTAGGGATAACTTTCTTTGGCCATGTTATTTTGAGAAGACATAATTGCTTTGTTAGTATGCTTGAAGTATTATTATTTTATGTCAATATGAACTTTTGTCTTGAATCTTTTGGATCTGAATATTCATACCACATTTAAGAAGAGTTACATTGAAATTATGCCAAGTAGCACTCCGCATCAAAAATTCTTTTTTATCATTTACCTACTCGAGGATGAGCAGGAATTAAGCTTGGGGATGCCTGATACGTCTCCAACGTATCTATAATTTTTGATTGCTCCATGCTATATTATCTATTGTTTTGGACCATATTGGGCTTTATTTTCCACTTTTATATTATTTTTGGGACTAACCCATTAACCGGAGGCCCAGCCCAGAATTGTTGTTTTTTGCCTATTTCAGTGTTTCGAAGAAAAGAAATATCAAATGGAGTCCAAACGGAATGAAACCTTCGGGAACGTGATTTTCTCAACAAATATGATCCAGGAGACTTGGACCCTCCATCAAGAAAGGAGGGAGGAGGTCACCAGGGTGGAGGGCGCCCCCCCTAGGGTGAACCCCCTGCCTCGTGGGCCCCCCTTTGCTCCACCAACGTACTCCTTCCTCCTATATATACCTACGTACCCCCAACAATCGGATACGGAGCCAAAAACCTAATTCCACCGCCGCAACCTTCTGTACCCATGAGATCCCATCTTGGGGCACATTAGGAGTTCACGGAAGGGGAATCCACCAGGGAGGTCTTCTACATCATCACCATTGCCTCTCCGATGAAGTGTGAGTAGTTTACCTCAGACCTTCGGGTCCATAGTTAGTAGCTAGATGGCTTCTTCTCTCTTTTTGGATCTCAATACACTACAAAAAAATACACTTCCGTGATGATACGTGTCTGTCACAGTAGGTTGCGTTTTTTGTCATGCATGTACATCCATGACAAATTTATGACAGAATCAAGATAGTCATACCTGTGCTATCGTAGAAGTGTTCCACATTACCAAAATTATCATCACGGAAGTGTCCACTTCCATGACGATAAATCGCGCGTCACAGAAGTGCTTTCGTCAAGGCTGACCGACACGTGGCATCCACCGTACGAACGCTGTTAAGCTATCGGGTCGGGTTTTGGATCCGATAACCCGTTAACAGCCCTGACCAATGGGGATTTTCCACGTGTAAAATCATCATTGGCTGGAGGAAACACGTGTCGGCTCACCGTTGGGACAGATGTCATCGACTCATTGGACCGAAGGCACCTATGATACGGCGACACGTGGCACAGCCCAACAGAGGCCCATTCCTGTGAAAAGGCCGGCCCGTTTGACTTGGTCAAAAGGTGGCGGGCTGGCCCACGGAAAGCCTGTTAACGGCCTGTTCGCATATAGCCCATTTACAGCCCGCTAACCCAGGGCCCGTTACGCCCTATCCGAATTAGGCCCAGTAGCATCATCTGGGCCGTCCAATATGATTCCAGCCCGTTTTAACTTCCGGCCCATGTGTGGCCCATGACTTCTTTCGGCCCATATGAGGCCCTTTGTAACTATTAGCCCATTAACGGCCCGTGGTGAAACTGGCCCGTAATGAACAGTGTATCACTTTATACCCATTAACGGCCCGTTATTCTATTGGGCCGTTTCCAGCCCAAGTTATCTTTCGGCCTTCTTGGGGCCCATTGATTCTTGGGCTCATTTGCAAGATTCGATTTACATCTGACCCGTTACTACCATTTTCTGCTTGTGGGCCAAATTCAGCCCGTCGTTACAGTCGGCCCGTTTGCGGACCGTTAATACGTTGGGACGTTTTCATGTCAAAAAAACCCCATTGGGCTGTTTTCTTAGAGTTATCAAATACGGCCTATTAACGGCCCGTTATGGTCCACGAATTGTATGGCCCATGATTGGCGAAATGATGATACGCCCCGTAGAAGGCCCTTTGGATCTACGGCCCGTATGAGGCCCATGGATCTACGGCCCTTAGAATGCCCATGGGTCGTACGGCCCGTAGAAGGCCCATGGACCCTACGCCCCGTAGAAGGAACATGGAGGACCATGGACCCTAAGGCCCGTATAGATGGCCGATGGATCCTACGGCCCGTATAGAAGGCCAATGGATCCTACGGCCGGACGAAGGCCCGTGGATCATACGACTTGCAGGAGGCCCATGGTTACAACAGTCCGTGTGTTGGCATGATTATTTTGGCCTAGTTACCAAAAATAGGCTATTGTGGCCACTAGAAAAACACAGAAAAAGAATTGCAGTGACTACAAGCAAACAACTAAACAAGACAATAAGGAAATAAATAAGCAAGCAATTAAGGCTAGCCTATTACCGCTATTACACATATTACATCCACTCGGCATCAAAGTTCTCCACCAGTGCAAATATAGGGAACAAAGCAGCATATTACATACAGCCGTCAAAATTGGCCACCGATTGCAAATAAACGCGGCGACAAAACAAGAGCATAACTGAAACAACTTCAGAAGAGCTCAAGAAACGTTATTCTGGGTATCCACCATGCTGGCAATAAGCTTAGCAAGCTGATTAGCTTTGTCCTGTTTGGCGCTAAAATCCTCCAACGCTTGCTGTTGCACCAGAAAGTATGCATCTGAATGCTCCAAGGACTTCCGCAGTCCTTCCGCTTCTTGTCGCAGCACAGCTGATCGATGTCTTTCAGTTTGTAGTTGAGACTCAAGAAACCGAATTGATTCGCATGTGAGTTTGAATAGCTTGTGCAAGCGGTAGTGGATGATAACTTCGAACACTAAACCAAGACAGGACTTTGGGGTTGTCTCATTGTCTTGAAGATAGTCTTCCTAAGTTGTTTTATCGGCTTTGTTGGAGACCAACAAGGATGTGTCACTATCCTGAACCTTATCTCGCATTACTTCCTTTACCATTGCTTAATAAGGCACTCTTCCCCAATATTCTCACAAGATTCTAAAAGAAGAAACAAGCGGACACATAACAAGTTTAGCATGTACTAGTATATGAAACTCATTTCGTGAACTAGTTCATTAGTAAGGTGGACAGGATTAAACTACCAAGTCTTCTATTGCCAAGTACTAGTACATAATAAAAGCATCAAACAAACATATATCTATGTCCTATGGTCACTACATTGTCTTACCAAATCAAAATAGATACACGGTTCAAATCATATCAGTTCAAGACAAAGCAGCAGTGAAAGAATACAAAGCATGGGAAACTACACGGCACAACAAGATTTCAGATGGGTACCACGGGTCTACATGTACAACAACACTATTGGCTCATGTTGTGATGCTAGTAATGTGCATGATATGAAAGTCAACTGTATACACAATTGAAATTGAAATCAAAAGAGCTATTGATAAGAGCAAACCTGTTAAAGAAACATGCGTGAACATACCTGTTGTGCCATTGGAGTTTCGATTGGATCCTTTAATTCAAAAAAAGTTTGTATCAGTAAATACAGTGATACAAGAGCAAAGCAATCATAGTTAAAAAAGGCGCGCCTAAGCGAGCGCTTAAGCGCCCCTAGGCTCTGGGCGTTGGCAAAACACATTGCGCATAACTACGCTTAATCTATGCATAACTGCGCATAAGCATGCGCTTTGGTCAGTAAAGCGCAAGGCGGTGGCAAAACGCACAATTAACGCCTAGCGCTTTTTTGAACTATGATAGCAATGTAATCTTAAATTAGAACAGTTGTTCTTCAGGTTTAGGCACCTCTTCTACATGAATAGAGTACAGTAAGACGCAAGAATATAATACTTAAAATAGAAAATGAGCTCATAGACCTTACCACATTCTTGGTTCGGGACCAAGATCTGAACAAAGGCGTTCCCGATCGTCCGATAAATGTGTCCCGAGGAGAACGTAAGGGAATTTGATGAGTTTCTTTGCGGTGAAGTACGTTTTCTTGAGTAATTCGATCGCCACCAAGCATTCTTGAAGATAGCAGAGGTATTAGCACAGGTTACCTCATCCTGAGTTTCCAAATCGGTCCTTCTCTATAGAGAAAAATGGGAAAAATTGATGTATTATAACCATCATGGAGGTAGGATGTATGGGACGAAGCAAAGTAATTGCCATGAATAACATTACTTACAATAACTCCTGGACAAACACCTGCAACTGGCATTTTCCTTCATCTTCAGTATAATATTTCCAAGATGGGAAGATACGCACATACAATTTAATAACATCAAATGCGATAGATGCTAAACTACGACTAGCTGGTTGTGCTTCCTCCACAGGAATAGGCGAACTATCTGGTGGAGTTGGGGTTTGCCGTGATAGTACTGGCCCTTTGGGCACTGGAGCTGCCTTACTATCTGCTCTTGTTTGGGAGCTCTATGGTGGAGATGGTGCTGTGTCAACAGGAACTGGGTTCTTGTCATTTGGGGTTGGGGTTAGATTGGGTGAAGCTGGTTCTCTGTCCATCGCAGTAGGGGTACAATCTGTGAGAAGTTTGGGTTATGTGTGGTAGGGCTGGTTCTTGTGCATGTACAACCGGTGTGCTATCTCCACCAAGAGGTACTACTGTTTTATTTGAAGACCGTGTTTTTATTCCGCTAGATACTGGCATCACCCGATCCAATTCAAATGGCTGATAAACATGAGACACAGTTGAATGTACAGACATTGTATGAGAGACAGATGCAATAGATAGTGTGGAAAAAAGAGGGCATCAAATAGTTGACATGTATATTGTTTAACTAAAACGGATAGCATGACATAATTTCACATATATGTTGTCTATCTAAACTGGATAGCATAGCATAACATAATTCAAAGATATGATGAATAACTAAACAGGATCGCATGACATAATTCACCTACATGTTATCTAAGTAATCAGGATCGCATCATTTAATTCACATATGTGATTTATATGATAAACAGAGGGCATTCGATATGATGTCTGAACTAAGAACATGGTGTTGAATATTGTGTATATGATGTCTAAACTATGCAATGCAAGATACCATATGCATGATATGAGCAGTATAACCGTGCCAAGTTAGAGCATACACCTCAGTGGGGAATAGGACTGGTCATCTGTCTCTGAATCCATCTCTGAGGAGCTATCGGGGCCCAACAAGAGATCTCGCTTGACGGCTGTAGCACTGTCTGCTCTGAAGGCCTTGTTTTCACTCCAGATTTTTCCATCTCCCACCCAAATGGCTGATTCACAGCAAGAGTAGTTTAATGTACAAAAATTGTCGACAAATGGAAATGTCATGAAGAAAAGGATGGGCAAGATATCATTCAAATATATGATGCCTGGTTAAACAGGATGGCATTGCACATTTCACATATATTTTGGCTGGCTAAAAGACATGAGACTGCATAATTCCCATATATGATATAGAAACTAAACATGTGGCATTACAGAACATGTCTAAACTAAGCAAATGACATATATGATGTCAAAAGTAGGCACTACAAGGCAACATATGCATGATATGACTAACATCATCATGCCAAGGTAGAGCAAGCACCTTGGGGAGTAAGTAGGAGTGGTCAGCGGCGTCTGAATCTGCCTCAGAACAGATATCTTCCTCTGGATTACAATCTGGAGAGGGGTGGGGAGGGTTTGCCATTGAACCCACCATGGAGCGATGTCTGCATGTGTCGGGGCAGGCTGATCTGGCCCACGAACACCTATGGGACCGGTGGACCGAGCCCCTTTTGGTTCGGCGGGGGGCGGAGGTCGCACGAAGAGCAGATCGGGGCGAAGCACACGAGCGGTTCACCCAGCTTCGTAGCTCTCCGGAGAGATAACACTCCTACTGCTGCATGTCTGAGTGTATTGAGTTCTTGCTCGGGAGCGCTTGAGTGCTACAGTACACACAAGCTGCTAACGAGACCGAGCGTGGGTGTGGTCTGGCTTAGAACCTTTTGAACCTCTCTCTACGTTGCGCATGGGCCTCCTTTTATATGCTCAAGGGGTCTCCGATAGGTGGCAACGTAGACAAGGGTAAAAATGGAAAAGGAGTGGTTGGTACAGCTACTTGTACAGTGTATCATACCTAACCCTGACGGCAAGGGACAAAGGCATTAAATGCCCGTCTACGTCGCCCTAATAGTGCAAACAGGGACCGTCAGGGATGCCACCGCTTGCCAGATGGCAATCTTGTCAGCGCCGGTTGCCACCGCGCACCGCTGGCTGCACGGCCTCTCGCCACGCGCGCCTGGAAAGGTCTCAGGGCGACACGTTAGTGGATGTGCTGGAGCGCAGGTCTGGTGGTGGTATGTCATGACAAGCTCCTTGCCGCGGTTGTTGTCTTGTCGCGTCCAGGAAGCTTGTCGCTCACGGGCCTTCCCGGCAAGCTCCTCTTGTCGAGCCTTGTCTTCTAGGCGCCTTGGCTGGCCTTCCGGCAAGCTCCTCTTGCCGAGGCTTTGTCTCCTAGGTGCCTTGGGTGGCCTTCCCGGCAAGCTCCTCTTCTTGGGGCCTTGTCTCCTTGGCTTGAATACTTTGTTCTTGAATGGCTCCAAAGGAACCACGGAGGACCTTGGCGGTCACCCGGCAAGCCACCATGAGAGGGCTGCAACTGCCCATGCACAAGTTCGGGATACTAGGGTACCCCTACTCTAGTACACCGGCAGGAGCCCCCAGACTGGGCCATACACCGTCGAAGCGCTGTTGGGCGGGCCCTAAGCAGGCTGCAGACGCAGCGGCTGGGTTACACCGTAACTCACTCCGGACCCACCATGCTCTCCACGAATGGCACGCGTCAAATGCGGCGTCGTGGGAGAGATCGTGGGTGGTTTCTTTATTCGGAAAGACGGAACGTCCGCCCCCTCCCTCTTTATAAGCAGGGGAAACAGGGTCAGTTCGCCCATCTCGCTTGATTCTTTGTCCAATCTCGAATAACCTCCGCTGCTCCCCCTTCTTCCCAAGGCTGAAAGGAGAGCAGCGCTCACCCATCGCCACTCAGCATCACCAACGCCGTCGATCTCCTCACCACCTCCGCCATGGCTCAAAGCCGACAAGGGAAGGCCGTGAAGTCGGCCGAGGCGCAGCGAGCTGCGGAGCTATGAGGAGCGGCAATCTTTCCCCCAGCTCGCTGCGAGGGAGCCGAGGGAGTACTACTACCTCTTCGGTCGACGGAGATGCGAGCGCATCCATGCGCCTGAAGGTACTCCCAGCTGCTGCTTGAACTGGCTCGAATGGGTACCCTTTCTTCGCGTTGTTCTTCTACTGCGGGCTCTGCCCTCCCTTCTCTGAATTTTTCTGTGATATCATGAACACCTACGGGTTCCGCCTCCTTGACTTCACCCCCAATGTTGTTCTGACCATGGCAGTTTTCGCACATCTCTGCGAAAACTTTGTCGGAGTCCATCCAAATGTAGCCCTTTTCCGCCACTTCTTTATGCCCCGAGTTGAGAGAGGGAGCCTCTTTCGGTGGGATCGCCTGGATCTCGAGGACCGGCAAGAAGGAAGCTTATCTGGAGGGAGAGCTCCGCAGCAAATGGGATGAGTGGAGAGCAGACTGGTGCTGGATTGTCGAGGAGAACCCGCAGCCGTTTACCGCCCAGCGCCAAACCCCAGTAGTGCGCGGCAACGATTGGAGCAGTATGGCCCCGGAATACACTAGGCTGAAGATTGCCGTCATCCGGATCCTACGCCTGAGGCTTGCCGGACTCACTTGTAAGCGCCCGTTAAGCGCGAATTTCCTTCGTCGCGCGCCGCCCCTGCAGAGAGGAGGAGACCCGCTGGGAGTTCGGAACGCGGCGGATATCATGAGGTTGCGCCGGGCCTCAACTTCAATTTCACTGTCACAGGCTGGGCCGCGATGCTCTTGGAGCTGTTCAAGCACGATCCACGAGCATCCCGGGCGTTCAGTTGCCGAAGAATGTCGTTCGCTGTGCAACAATTCCTCGCTTGACCGCATTCGTGCAATGATGCCGTTGTCGACTTCGCATGGAATCGTTCCAACACAAGAGCCTGCAGATGACGCGTCGTCGCAGTGTTCTTTGACAACTGGTAGAAGTGCTGGTCCGCCCGATGAATGTAAGAGCCTCACCCGCGACACCACCGATGATGAGATGCAGCGCGCGCCACCAGCCGGAAGAGGCGGCAGCAGCCGCTGCCGCGGGCGAGTTCGGATTCACCGTGGAGGAGGCAGAGGCGGCAAGCCTTGTCGAGCGAGGGGAGTTTGCCGACGAGGAAGAGCTTGTCGGGCCTGAAGCTGAGTTGAGCGAGCCCGCCGAGGGCGCCTCCTCCTCCTTCGCCCAGACTTGCCGCGGCGGAGCCCCAGCTCCACCAAGAAGGCGTCTCCGCAAGGCCGGAGACGTGGCGGGTGGCAGACGGGTCAGCAGCCACGCGCCCGCGCTTCCAGCGGCAAGCATCAAGCACGGGAGCACCTCCCGCCAAGGCTGCAGCTGGGCCCTCCTGCACCACCGCTTCGCTCCCGCCAAGCGGCCAAGGGAACCTACTCCTCCGCTTATCAGACCGAGGCGAGCTGAATTTGATCTCTCCGCTCAGCTCCGACGAGGAAGAAGAAGAGTAAGATTCTTTGCAGCATTTGTAGTTCTTGACTTGTTGCTTTGTCTTGTATCTGATTTGCTTCACTCTGAACCCATTCCTTTTCGTGACGCTGGCCCAGAGCGTCGAAGAGAGCCAAGGCCCCGGTGATTGTCATCGAGGGCGAACCCACCCGACAAGCAGGAGGCGTCCGAGACCACCTTGCGGACGCGGCAACTCTTCCTCAAAGCAGCCCCAGCGCAGCCCCCAGTAAGTATATGGTTTACTTCCTGCTGTTAGGCGTGCATGGGTGCCCTTTCTTCTTGATATCGACTTGATTTGTGTAGGAAGCGAGCAGCCTTACCAGAGTGCCACAAGCCGCTCCTGACATGCCTTCTGCTTCGACTACACCGCCAAGGGAGGATTCCCCGGCAAGGGAGCATTCTCCGGCAAGGGAGACTTCTCCGGCAAAGGGCAGTTCTCCGGCAAGGGACAGCTCTCCGGCGAGGGACAACACCAGCGATCCCCCGGCGGCGGAGACCATGACTGCAGACCCTAGCACAGGTAATCCTCCTGCTTGAAAACTTTCCTTGTGTTCTTCTTCTGATTTTCTTTTTGAATATTTGCTTGACTTCTCTTCATTTTCCGGTCGTCAGATCCATCTGCCACAGAGCCAATGGAGACCGAGGCCGCCGGGCGAGGAGGACGTCTTGGCAATCTTGGCGACGCCCGCTGCCATCGAGAAGAAGCTGGCCGACGAGCCCGGCCGAAGCGGCCGCCAGCTGCCGCCGCCGCAGAAGCCGGGCGAGGGTCCGGCGATCGTGACCGACGGCCCCGAGGCGCAGGAGCGCCAGCGCCACGCCGACCGCCGATCCCTCCGCCGCTGCAGCGTCAGCTCTGAAGAGCCCCAGCCCGACGCCTATCGGAAGGCCGGCGACGGCATCGGCATCGAGCTCCCCTGGGCGTCGAGCTCAGGCGCCCGGCGAAGGAGAAACTTTTGATGAAGAGCTGCTCGCCTCCAACTGGATCGACGCTGGTCGACGCGCCAAGCAAAGCGGAAGCGAAGTCCGAGGAGGAGCTGCTGCGGAAGCTGCTGCCGCTCTACCGCCGACAAGCCAAGCTGGAATCCCGGGAAGCGCTTGTCGCATGGCGGGGCAGAACATC
Source organism: Aegilops bicornis (assembly GCA_021605145.1). Taxonomy (NCBI): domain Eukaryota; kingdom Viridiplantae; phylum Streptophyta; class Magnoliopsida; order Poales; family Poaceae; genus Aegilops; species Aegilops bicornis. Next base: position 395,330,343 of record CM038669.1, on the reverse strand, counting down.
GAGAAGCGCGTGGAGGAGCTCGGGGCCTCAACCAGGAAGCTCTCCGGGCCTTGGCGGAGGAGCAGGAGCGACTTCGCCGAGGAGCACAAAGCCTTCCTCCTCGAGAAGGCTGAAGCCGAGAGCAACAGCGGCTTGTCGCAAAAGAAGCTATCTCTGTGAGGAAGGCGAAGTTGGCGCAGAGGAAGGTTAATCTTGACAGCCATGAGGAGGATCTAGCCACGCGCGAGCAAACATTTGGCGGGGCTCTCAAGGAAGCAAAGGAGGCTGCTGCAGCTGCCGAGGCCGCCAAGAAGGAGCTGGAGACGAAGGTGATACAGCTGGAGGCCTATCTCAAGGAGAGCGGCGAGGAGCTTGCTGCACTCAAACATGAGCGCAAGAAGGACGCTTACACTCTTGGCGAGCTGCAGGGCCGTCTCGCCGAGAGGAGCAAGGAGCTCAGCATCTTCAAGGACTCCAACGCAGATCTTGAGTTGAAGCTGACCACCTTGACTCAGGCGCTGGACGGCGCCAGGGAGCAGGAGGTGGCCTTGAAGGAGAAGATCAAGGCCGACGAGGCGCGCCTGGCGAAAGTGTCAGCCGCCCAAAGATACCTTTAGGGAGAATGTGGAGCACTGGACCGAGGGTCTCGTGGATGTTGTAGCAGCCATCGACGGGGAGCTGGCGCAGCTGGGGATGGAGGACCTTGGGTATTCCTCCGACGAGCACCTCCAACCCAGCGCCAAGCTCAGCTTGTTCTTCAAGGGCGTGGCGACGGCCCTCCAGCGACTCCGGGAAGAAGTCCCAAAGCAGCTGGCCGAGGAGTCGCGCCAGATCTGCTGGAGCTCTCAAAAAGGTCTTGATGAAGGTGGCCTTCCGCAACCCAGGCCTCAACCTCACCAACGTCCTCAAGTCCTTGCCGGATCTTGATGTGGAAGCGCTCAAGACCCTTGTCGCACCCATCATGGACAGGGTGAGCGGGATCAAGAGGGTTGAGGGCGATCGCGTAGATTAGGCCACCCGCTTTCTCTTTTTCTTGCCGCCGCTGGTCATGTAATGAGAACAATCTATTAGAGCTGCGACAAGCTATCTTGTAATATAACTCTATTTCGGGTAGTGATTGCTATGTTATTTCCTTTACTTGATTCCTTCCTTTGTATGTTTTTGCCCTACGCTTTTAGGGAACTTGTCGGCGCAGGCACCTTATGGCTCGTTATTGCTTACCGGGGATAGGTGCTGCACAAAGTGTCAGATAATGCATGCAAAATAGAAGTAGAAAGCATGAAATTGACAAGATGTGCAAGGCACATTAGCTTTACTTATGCACGGGGTCTGCGCCCGGCTTTGTACAAAGGATTACATGCAACATCGGCAAGACTTGTACAAAAGGTGGTTGCCGGAACAGGTTCGGCAACAGCGCCTCTGAGTAAAACTTACGAAGATGCTCAATGTTCGAGGAGTTTCTCACCGGAATGCCATCTTCGGTCTCAAAGCGGACAAGCGCCAGGCCTAGTGACTCGTTTCACCCGGTAAGGGCCTTCCCACTTCAAGGCGTCAACTTGTTGGAATTCTTGGCGGACTGAACGCTACCAAGAACAAGGTCGCCTTCCTCAAGACTTCGGCACTAACGTTGCGGCTATGGTAGCGGCGCCAAAGCTTGCTGGTATCGAGCAGCTCGTCTGACGGCTGAAGGCGATCCTCCTCAAGGAGCAGCGTCATCTTGTCGCAACTGCTCTTGCTCAAGCTCATCATAAGCGAGCACTCGAGGTGATCCGTGATCTGAAGTTCCGTGGGGAGAACTGCCTCTGCTCCATAGACTAGAGCGAAGGTGTCGGCGATTGGCTCGATTTGGCGTCGTCTGATCGACCAAGAACCACCGGCAGCTCCTCAATCGATTCTTTCCGCACTTGTGCAGCTGTCAAAAGTTCTGGTCTTGAGCCATGCACTTCAGCGTTTGCCCTCTCCGCTTGACCGTTACTTCTCGGATGAGCAACAGAAGCGAAGCAGACCTTGGCGCCAAGATCTTGGACGTACTGCATGAAGGTGCGGCTCGTGAATTGCATGCCGTTGTCGGTGATGATCCTGTTAGGGATCCCGAAGCGGCAAACAATCGACCTGAAGAACTTGATCCGCCGACCGGTGTCTTTGTCACCTTCCTCATCGCTTCCACTTCCGGCCACTTTGTGAACTTGTCGATTGCAGCGTACAAGTACTCAAAGCCCAAACAACTTCGGGGAAGGGGCGAGGATGTCCAACCCAGACCAAAAATGGCCAGGATAAAGGGATCGTGCGGAGAGCTTGAGCTGGTGGTGTATCTGCTTGGAATGGAACTGCACGCTTCACACTTGGTTACTTGTGCGGTTGCATCTGGAGGGCTGTCGGCCAAAAGAAACCTTGCTTGGGAACGCTTTTGCGGCAAGTGCTCTGGCGCCAATGTGGTGACCACATATGCCTCCATGTATCTCTGCCAACAACTTTTGTCCTTCTTCCCGGTGAATACACTTCAATTTCACACCGTTGAGTCTCATACATGCGGTGTGTTGTCGACAAACTGGTACATACTTGACTCTTGGGCTACTCTTTCCGCTTCTTCTTGCTCTTCGGAAGTTCTCCTGTCTGAAGGAAATGGACAATCTGGTGTGCCCATCTTTGGAGCTTGCGGCTCGACAACAAGGACTAAAGGCACATCTGCTGCTGCGGAACATCTGCTTCCACTGGCGAGAACCTGCGGCTCAGCCGAGCTTGACGTTCCCGGCAAGCTTGCCGGAGCAAAACTTGTCGGAAGCGTGCGCTTCAGCGGAACAAACCCTAGGGCTTGCCGGAGCAGACTGCTCCTCGGCACCCTTGGTGTTGATCTTGGGGACCTTCTTGGCGGCGGCTTCGGGAGCTCTGCGGAAAATAGTCACCGAAATCAGCTTCCTCTTCTTGCTCTGTCCGGTTGATGGCGTTACAGACGGTTGAGTCGGCTTGAGCACAAAGATCCCTGGTTCCACGGGTAACTTAAGTCTTGGCGCGGCTTGACGAGCCATCAGCAATGTCGTTCTGAGCTCTTGGAATATATTCCATCTGTAGGTCGTCAAAGTGCTCTTCTAATTTTCTCACTTCATCAACGTAAGCTTCCATCAACGGACTCTGATAACTCTTGTTCACTTGGCGGATGACAAGCTGTGAGCCACCCCTGACAATGAGCTTCTTGATCCCAAGGTCTACTGCGATCCTGAGACCGGCAAGCAAACCTTCATACTCCATGATTGTTTTTGCTTGCTCCTTGGGAAAAGTGCATCTGGACTACGTGCTTGAGGTGCTCTCCGATTGGGTGCAACAAGTAGCACGCCCTTTTGGCGCCTTGCAGCGAAGGCACCATCAAAGTACATCAGCCACTCTTTGCTTGCCTCCTTGACGGGATGCTCGTTTCTGGAATTTCTTCATCTTGTGTTGGCGTCCATTCTACTACGAACTCCGCCAATGCTCGCTTTGGATAGTTGAAGTGCTCTCAAACTTGAGGCCAAAGCTTGGCAGTTCGGTGCCCACTCGACAATCCTGCTGTTGCCTCTGGATTTTGCAGTATCCTCTTGATGGAAAAGCAGTGGCATTTGTGATCTCATGTGCACGGAAGTAATGGCGCAGCTTTCTCGAGGCCATGAGGAGGCCGAACAACAATTTACGCACACCAGTACCTTGACCTAGCCCCCTGCAAGAGGCCCGACAAAGTAAACTGGGCGCTGCACCATTCTTTTCTGCATCTTCTCATGCGTCTCGTAGATCCATCCTTGTCGGGACCGAGCTTGCGGTGAAGCCCCCTACTCGTCATTTGGATGCATCTGCCATGGTTGCTAGCTCATCATCCGCCTCCCTCTCCGCTACTAACGCAGCACTAACCACTTGATTGGTTGCCGCTATATATAGCAACAACTTCTCTTGTGGCTTAGGTGCGACAAGTGTTGGAGTGGAGGATAGGTATCTCTTCAAGTCCTGCAGCGCAGCCTCCGCTTCCGGAGTCCATTTCATCGGACCTGCCTTTTTCAAAATTTTGAAAAATGGCGTAGGCCTTCAGCAGAACCTAGAGATAAACTCTTTGAGCAGCTACATAACCGGCAAGCCTTCGTACATCCTTGGCGCTTTGGTGCTTCAATCTGCTCAATGGCCTTGATCTTGTCGGGATTGGCTTCAATTCCCGGCCGAGACACGAAGAACCGAGAAGCTTGCGGAAGGGACTCCAAACACACACTTCTCGAGGTTGAGCTTGAGGTTGATCTTGCGCAGATTTGCAAAGGTTTCATCTAAATCTTGAATCGAGTCGCCTTGTCCTTGCTTTTGACCACTATGTCATCCATGTAGGCTTCCACATTTCTGTGCATTTGCGGCTAAAAAGCGTCATGGACTACTCTTGATGTTGAACCAGCATTCTTTAATCCGAAAGGCATCCGTACGAAACAGTATGCGCCACATGGGGTGATGAATGCGGTCTTCTCCTCATCCTCTTCTGCCATGAAGATCTGATGATATCCTGAGTATGCATCCAGAAATGAAAGCAAATCACATCCGGCCGTGGAGTCAACAATGCGGTCGATCGCGGCAAGGAAATGGGTCTTTGGGACAAGCTTTATTGACATCGGTAAAGTCGATACAAAGCCTCCATTTCCCGTTTGCCTTCTTGCGATACAACTACGGGATTGGCCAACCACGTGGGATGGAGCACTCCTCCGACAAGGCCTGCTGCTTCCAATTTCTTGATTTCTTCTGCGATGAATTCTTGGCGCTCCACCGCCTACTTCACGACTTTACGCTTGGCCAGGCCGCGCGATGAGGACAAAGCGGCAAGATGGTGCTCAATTACTTTCACAGGAACACCGGGGATGTCGACGGTTGCTAGGCAAACACGTCGGCGTTCGCCCGAGGAAAGCAACGGCGCGCCTTCCTATTTAGGGTCGAGTGGCATCGATGGTGAAGGTACCACCGGTGCCGTCCTCCTTGGCGGACACCTTCTTGGTCTCTGGTGGAGCTGTCGCCGTCTTCTTACACTTGCCGGTGGAGCTCGATGGTGCGTCCTCGATGGTAGCGCAACACTCAGAAGAGGTGCGCTTGCGGAGTGGGCATCGAGCTCTTGCGGACTTGGTCTTCTTCTTCGCCCGGAGCTTCAGCGGCAAGTGGCTTGCAATCTCTGCTGCATTGCTGCTTCGGTAGATCTTGTCGGCGCAGATAAGAGCATCCTTCTTGTTGCGAGGGCAGAGATGACACTTATCGGGCTGGCATCTTGACATGTTGTATGCATAGTGAGAGGCTGCCATGAATTTGGCGAGTCTTTGAATGACCAAGTATCCCATTGTAAGGCAATGGAAAGTCGAAACGTCAAAAGTGACCCTCTCGATCCACGAAGTTCAACTTCGCTGCCAAATGTCACCGGCAACGTGATCTTTCCCTTGACTTGCTCCTTCCGGATTGATTCCTTGGAATGTGCGGTCTCTTCGAGCTCGCCATCAGGTATGTGGAGTTTACGGAGCACCGCGGAGGAGATCGAGTTCAAGCCGCCCGCCGTCAACTAGCATCTTAGTGACCTTGAGGTTGCGGATAGTTGGTGAAACCAACATCGGCAAGCACCGACGCGATTCTGGCGATCGGTGGTCCTCAATATCAAAGATGATAGGCGTCTTTGGACCATTTCGAGGCTTGCGTGACTCGGCGGATGGTTACGCCGCATTGACTTCCCGCATCCACTGCTTGAGCTGGCGGTGTGAAGTATGCGCAGAAGCACCGCCGTCAACGCCGAGGACCTCTGTGGCTTCTGGAACTCCTGTTCATCGGTCTCGTCATCATCCATGTCTTCATCATCGTAAATCGTCTTCATCCTTGTCGCGGCGGCGGGGAGGTCATCTCCCTTGCCGCTTGGCCTTGCCGCGGCGTCCTCCTCGGCCGGGACGTTTCTTGCTAGCTCCTCCAGCACCTTCCTGGGCCTTCTCCTTGTCGCGTCACTCGTATTCAGCCTTCTGTTGCTCGACAAGCTGCTCGACCTTATTGCAGCTCTGGAGGTCATGACCTTTGGTGCGGTGGATCTTGCAATACTGTTTGTTGGAGCCGTCCTGCTTGTCGGCGACCGCCCGCCACCTGGCGGTTGGTGCGGCGGCAACCTCCTTGCGGAGCTACCGGCTTTGGCTTTCTTGGCGCCACCTTTGTTGCCGGACTGCTCAACAACTAGCACATCTTTGCCTTTCTTCTTCCTGTTGTTCCGCCGCGGTTTTTCTTTGCGGGCGGTCTCCTCGCTATCGAATCCTCCTGCTTGATATTCTCTCCGGGAGTCTCCTCCCTTCCTCGGCGCGTGCACACTTGTCGGCGGGGCATATAGCTCATCGACGTCTACGATCTTGCACATCGCCATCTCCTCCGCATCATGCGGTTTTGCACGTTTCGATGGAGCAGCGCTGATTACATGGCGCGGGGTGGACATCTGGGATGTTGTGTTGTATGAGGCTGAATCTCTGAATGTACTTGCGCGAGGCTCTCCTTCCTTCGGGCGGCGAGATGAAGGTCGCTTTCTTGGCCATGGGGCTTGTGGCGCTTTGTAAAGCGCCGACAAAGCGATGGCATAGATCTGCCAAGAGGATATGGAATTGTCCGGCAAGTGCATGAGCCAAGATCGACATTGGGCGTGAGCACCAGCGGGAAGTAGTTGGCAAGGATCTTGTCGTCTCGCCCCCCGGCAGCTTGCACCGCGATGGTGTAGATGCTGAGGAACTCCGACGGATGCGTCTTGCCGTCGTACTTCTCTGGTACGTCTGTCTTGAAATTCTTCTTGCTGGGCCACTGGACTTGCCGCAGCTCAAGAGTGAACGTAGGGCAACCTACCACGTACGGCAAGTCGCCTGATTCCCCTGGCGCATGCATGTCGACAGAGGGCCCAGCGCGCTGGTCGGATTGACGCTGCGCTTCTCTTCGGCGCTCGATGTGAGTTCGAGCGTCTTCTTGCTGTCGTTCGTGAAGAACTTGGCGCTGATCGCGACGAGCTCGTGGATCCGATGATGCGGTGGAGTCATTGTCGAGGTGGATCCGGTAGTCGGCGATCTTGGCCTTCGGGCGGAGAGTGCATGGTGGTTGCACCCCCACCGGTTTCGTCGCCACCGGCTCGTGCTTGGCAGTCCTGCCGCGGCAGCGATGCACTCGGCTGCCGCGGAGCGTCGCCGTTGGCAAAGCCGATGAGACTCTGGATGGTGACTCTGGATCTTGGCCTTGTCGGCTGTTGGAGGGTAATCCAGGAGCAGTTGAGCTCTCGCCAAAGCTTCTGCTGGAGTGGTGGGTGGCAGTGCCGAACGACGCGAGGAGCGGGATATGCTCGGACTTCTAACTATGTTAGAAGGAGCAGTATCCCGTCCAGGTGACCGTGCCTCACTCGCGCCAGCATGTTGGCGTGCATGCTGGTCTTGCGCATCCCGAGATCCACCAGCTCGATCTTGGTCCAACGAGCGTATGGCATTGTGAATACCATGACGCTGTCGGTCCCGCGCCTCCTGAGACGGGCGCGGTGCATGTACGGACGCCGAGGTCTGCGCGGCCTTGTCCTTGGACTTGGCAGCACCATGGGCTCCTCCGTCGATGTCCATTCTTCCGCCGGCGTCTACCCCACCACCCGTTTGCTCCGGTGGTGGTGGGTTCGACTTGGACGGAACATCTGCCGCCGAAGCCTTCTTCTTCGGTGGCATGTCGATGAAGATGATGAAGATCTAGCTCGTGTGGACGCCGGATCAGGTTCACACAACCTCGCCGCCGCCCCTACCTGGCGCGCCAAAGATGTCGGGGCAGGCTGATCTGGCCCACGAACACCTATGGGGCCAGCGGACCGAGCCCCTTTTGGTTCGGCGGGGGGCGGAGGTCGCACGAAGAGCAGATCGGGGCGAAGCACACGAGCGGTTTACCCAGCTTCGGAGCTCTCCGGAGAGATAACACTCCTACTGCTGTATGTCTGAGTGTATTGAGTTCTTGCTCGGGAGCGCTTGAGTGCTACAGTACACACAAGGTGCTAACGAGACCGAGTGTGGGTGTGGTCTGGCTTAGAACCTTTTGAACCTCTCTCTACGTTGCGCATGGGCCTCCTTTTATATGCTCAAGGGGTCTCCGACAGGTGGCAACGTAGACAAGGGTAAAAATGGAAAAGGAGTGGTTGGTACAGCTACTTGTACAGTGTATCATACCTAACCCTGACGGCAGGGGACAAAGGCATTAAATGCCCGTCTAGTCGCCCTAATAGTGCAAACAGGGACCGTCAGGGACGCCACCGCTTGCCAGATGGCAATCTTGTCAGCGCTGCTTGCCACCGCGCACCGCCGGCTGCACGGCCTCTCGCCACGCGCGCCTGGAAAGGTCTCAGGGCGACACGTTAGTGGATGTCTTTGGAGCCTTGGTGCAGTGGTGATGCCGCGACAAAGCGCCTTTGCATGATTGTTGTCTTGTCGCGTCCGGAAGCTTGTCGCTCACCGGGCCTTCCCGGCAAGCTCCTCTTGCCGGGGCCTTGTCTTCTAGGCGCCTTGGCTGGCCTTCCCGGCAAGCTCCTCTTGCCGGGGGCTTTGTCTCCTAGGTGCCTTGGGTGGCCTTCCCGCCAAGCTCATCTTGCCGGGGCCTTGTCTCCTTGGCTTGAATACTTTGTTCTTGAATGGCTCCAAAGGAACCACGGAGGACCTTGGCGGTCACCCGGCAAGCCCTGCCCAGTAGGGTCAAGAATCGCCCGTGCACAAGTTCGGGATACTAGGGTACCCCTACTCTAGTACACCGACAGGAGCCCCCATCGAGGCGAAACACACGAGCGGTTTACCCAGCTTCGGAGCTCTCCGGAGAGATAACACTCCTACTGCTGCATGTCTGAATGTATTGAGTTCTTGCTCGGGGCTATTTGGAGTGCTACTGATACACACCAACTGCTAACGAGACCGAGCGTGAGTGTTATCTGGCTTCGAACCTCTCGAACCTCTCTCTACGTTGCGCATGGGCCTCCTTTTATATGCTCAAGGGGTCTCCGACAGGTGGCAACATAGACAAGGGTAAAAATGGAAAAGGAGTGGTTGGTACAGCTACTTGTACAGTGTATCATACCTAGCCCTGACGGCAGGGGACAAAGGCATTAAATGCCCGTCTACGTCGCCCTAACAGTGCAAACAGGGACCGTCAGGGACGCCACCGCTTGCCAGATGGCAATCTTGTCAGCGCCGCTTGCCACCGCGCACCGCCGGCTGCACGGCCTCTCGCCACGCGCGCCTGGAAAGGTCTCAGGGCGACACGTTAGTGGATGTGCTGGAGCAGTGCAGAGGTGGTGGTGCGCATGACAAAGCGCCTTGCCGCGGTTGTTGTCTTGTCGCGTCCGGAAGCTTGTCGCTCACCGGGCCTTCCCGGCAAGCTCCTCTTGTCGGGGCCTTGTCTTCTAGGCGCCTTGGCTGGCCTTCCCGGCAAGCTCCTCTTGCCGGGGGCTTTGTCTCCTAGGTGCCTTGGCTGGCCTTCCCGGCAAGCTCCTCTTGTCGGGGCCTTGTCTCCTTGGCTTGAATACTTTGTTCTTGAATGGCTCCAAAGGAACCACGGAGGACCTTGGCGGTCACCCGGCAAGCCCTGCCACGGAGGGCTGCAACTGCCCATGCACAAGTTTGGGATACTAGGGTACCCCTACTCTAGTCCACTGACAGCATGACATTTTATTGCCGCGCAAAACTCTTCTCTTTTTCTCTACATGTTCAGCATCACTGTGTACAATATCTGACATGCATACGCAAAAATATGGTGAGATTATGTAAGGAGAGCATGCAAAAATTTAGAGTGATGGTAAGAACCAATGGATGGATCCAAAAATAATGATAGCACGCTGATGATTGCTTTAAATTAATAAAAAGACACATGATTGCTTTACTATTTGTTTCCCACCCAAGATGAACAACATAGGCATACCCTAGGTGAACCAGATATTAGACAGACATACTATTCATTGTTTCCTCGATATGTGCCCCACAACGAATTTAGAACTCAAGTTTTAACATTAATTTGGACCTGACTTGGGAGTCCAAGAGTTCAACAGGACGATAAAGTAGCAGGTAAGTTTAAGCAATGCATAACATAAGCAGAAACAAAAGAGTGCGACCTCTCTTGTGGACCTGTGTACTCCTTAGGTTCATCTGCTGAGTCGATGGTGGTGATGTCGTTGCGGTGGGTGCTGGCGGTAGGGAAGGAGATCTGAGGCGGCGAAAGACGGTCAGGAGTCGTGATGTCTGGTTTGGCGGATGCTTCTGTCGATGGAGCAGCTCAGGTGAGGTGGACGACGTCGCGGTAGGAGTAGGACAAACAACACAAAGTTCCCTTCGACACGTACCTGTAACTGAAGTAATTCTGTAAGGGCTCATTTGGCTTGCATGATTCTTAAAACGCAGGGATAGGAAAAACACCGGAATAGGATAGGAAAATGCACATGGTAAACAGAGCATTTGTAAACACATGATTTCTGTCAACTTGGGTGTTTGGTTTACGAGGCTGGAAGAAGCGGAGGAATGCAAAGAAACATGGCCAAAATAAAGTGAAACCATATGAAAGCGTGTATAGTTAGAATGTTATTCGGCACTAATGCACTTGGTCTTGTTTTTCATGCATAGGATTTTGAAAAGTAGGTCCGGTGGATGTTTTGCTTCATTCCTTTCAACAAAATGCATGAATAATTGAATATTAGAATGCCATTGGAAAATTCCCTATTGATATTTTTTTCCGTTGAACCAAAATAGCCCTAATGGATCGACGTGAATGTATAGTAATAAGTGATGCAACAAGTGTACAACCTCTTTGCCGTAGCCGTGTCGACCTCAGCATCATTGGGTTGGTCGCTGAAGCAGTTGAGGCAGAGGTGGCTATCGGAGGTGCGGAGGAAGATCCGAGGAATCTGTAGACGGCGTCTAGGGCACTGCTCTGTTGTGATGGATCATTCTGTCGTTGGAGCAGCTACGGTGAGCCGTAAGACGTCAAGGCTGAAGCAGCACAAGACAGACAGCGTCAATCTCAAGTGGGATTCTAATAGCATCTCCAATAGATGATGTAAAATGGATGTAAAATTAACATCACCAAAAACCACCTGACTACAACAGATGAGGTAAAAACTGTTGACTCTGAAATTAACTGTCGAAACTGAAATTTACTATGGAATCTGAATGCTAATGTCGGCCTGAGCATAATGGTAGCAGAGAGGCACTTGACATGTAGTTTAGGGAGGGCCTGCAGTTCATCTTCAACCTGCACCCCACGAGCACGCCACCACCACTAGCCGAACCGCCCGGCCCAGCGCCGCCTCGCCCGCCTCGACACAACTTGCCACCGCCGCCCCGGCCAGCCCTCTAGGCCCCCGCCCCCACCCTGAACCCTAAGATAGATAGTGGGGTACCTCTCCGGCGAGCCCCCGTCCCTGCTGCGGGTGGTTCTTCCTTAACTCCGGCGAGCCCCCCCCAACCCCTGAAAATTGACTGACCCAAAAGTCGATTCAGTCGACTGAAGTGTGGCTTAATCGGAGCAGAGCAGCAGCACGAGCGAGGGGGAGAGCAGCAGCAACAGCTGGACGAGCGAGCGATCGAGCAAGAGCGATCGGCAGAAAGAGCAGCGGCGAAGCGAAGGCGAGCCGGAGCAGCAGCAGCAGATCCGGCTGGTATGGACGCCGCCGCCGAAAGGGGCCTCGCACTGGGGGAGAGCCGCCATGGAGATGTCGCCCGCGGCGCCGGCTTCAAGGTAGCCGCTCCATGGGGGTGCGGGATGGAGCATCGTCGGTGCCGGGATGTCGAGTTAAGGAGAAGGTGCGATGCGATGAGTGTACAACCTCTTTGGTGGCGCCGAGTAGGCCTCGGCTTCGTCTGAGGAGTCGGTGAGGATGTTGCGGTTCCGGTGGAGCAGGTTAAGGCGGCACTGTGGGGATGGAGCAGCCGCGATAGACGAGGCGATCGTCGGAGCAGCTCCTTGGAGGTGGAGGGGCAGGCGGCTGAACCGGAGACGGCGAGATGGACGACGGATCCTCATCCGGGGAGGTGGACGAGGAACGTCGAGCTGTTGCGGTGGACGACATCGTCGGGGAAGAGGCTCCAGCTTGGCAGCGGTGACATGGCGGACGGACGAGGGTGGGGTTTCGCGGCTGGAGCGGAGAGGTTATGGCGGCCTGGGATTTCGAATGTTGAAAAGGTGGGGATGGGAGGGGGTGAAGCATGACTTAGGAACGCGCTTGTCCAAAATGTAGGGTGTGCTACAAAAGTACCCCCCACCAATTTGAACTAGCAGCCCTTTCGGCTCGGGGTTAGAAGGGGGATTTCGCGTGTCGGGATTTGGCGGCTGGAGGGAGTTTTTGTGCGCGTTGTAATTTCGGGATAGCAAGGCGCGGGTTGTGAAGGCGCCAGTTTTGTCAGCACGATATCTGAATTTTCGGGATATAACAAGACGGGGTTGAATTTTAGGGACAAGCCTAACGTGTAGTAATATTGTACTTGTAATGCATTACCAAATCAATTCGCACTTCCCTCAACCAAAAAGAAAACAAAAAATAAAACTATTCACACCACACAAAGAGAGAGTCTTGCCCGTTTTACTATACAAATGCTATTCAAAGTTACTCCCTCCTTCCATCCATAAAGGGCCTAAAGCGTTATTCGATGCTAACTTTGACCAAATATTAGAGCAATGATATATGACATGCAACATACACAAAGCACACCGTTAACTTTATGCATGAAAGGTTCTTTCAATGATGTAATTTTCACATTGTGCATGTCATGTACTATTAATCTTGTCAATAGTCAAAAGCGGTCTTAAAAATCTCATTACGCCCTATATAGATGGAAGGAGGGAGTATGAATCCATGTTATGTCCGATTAAATTTTTTCGCTTGCTGTATAATGCATGTAACCAACTAATACCAACATTTTAGTGCATTCCAAATGTCTATACTACCGCTGCAATTCGAACTAAATTTGAATTCGTTTCTCTATTTCAATAAGAATCTACAATCATGATTGTTGCCAACTTCAACCATCATTCGTGTATAACCTCAATAACACACCACATGATTACTATAGAGATAGATTTGAACTATGTGTACTACGTGAACTTGAATTCTATTTTTTGAATACACTTGATGTTGATTCCAAATAATAGTACATTTGATGTACTAACTATATATTCATAATCTAAACCATGTTCCATACGTACACCGTGTTTATCACACAAAGTATAGTGCCCCGCCCCCTACATTATGACAAGTATTTAGACCTGAGTTGCAAAAGCCACACACTAACCCAAATTATAATCAATGTTCTACATTATGATATCTTCTTTCAAGTATCTGTATCCACTTTTTTATAATGAATTATGATCTTTGTTCGTCTTTTACACCTTCACAATCCTCTTCTATTTGTAGCTAGCTAGCGATAACTTTCTATCGTGCATGCACACGCCGGCCCCCTCACACACCCTTAGTGTCCCCTCCATCGCGCATGTTCATTATTTCTCTTTAGGTCGTCCACCGGTGTGTGTGAGGCCCCGACTCCTTCTTTCCGGCACACCTTTGGTCGATATACCTCTCTAGCCAAGTGTGCCTACAACAAACACATATATACTTCCCCTCTTCTCTTCTCACCGTCCATGCCCCCATATGTCCAATATGATTCCGCGCAGGTGCACACTCCCGCCCCTCTTTTCATTAATCACATGCTCGGACACTCCTCCCCCTTGACATGGTAGGCCTCTCGCACCACCTCCTAGCCACACCCTCTCCCCCAGTCTGCCTCTCCGGACCTTATTTGCTTCTAACACATGCATGCGTGTATATGAACTGATCTCCCTACATATAGCCAGGTGGACTATAATTCGTTTTCACCAAGCACCGATACACTTACCTCGCTAGTTATGTCTCTCCTTTTCTCGGACACACAACGGTTGATCTTCCTATGTAGTTACGCATGCTTACCACAACCCTATCTTCTCCCCTCATCATCCTTGAATACCTCCCGACCCGTCTCTCGTGCTCACGTGCATAGACAGACAGACATCCCCCACCCTCTCTTATTGATATTGCACTCATACCCTCCGTTTGTCTAGCAGGCCTCTCCCACCATTTGTGAGACGCCACTCCACCACCAACCCTCAAGCGCTCTACCTTTGTGTTTTTCCCAACCTTATTCCTCTGCTACACATATCCATGGATGTCGATCGATCTCCCTCAATACATAGCTAGGTCTCTCTCCTTCCCCACACATATACTAGTTGACCGGTGTCTACCCCCCCCCCCCCCACACACACACACATCGATAGTCAAACGTTGTAGGTAGGTATCCATGCCACGGAGAAGAAATGCACCTCTGCCCTCTCAAATTCCAGTAGGCCAGCCGCCCTGTATCTTTGACGTGGGCAAACACAAATTCGATGGCACTCTTTATCGATTGCACAGCCACACACTTCATCCATGTTTTCAATTCTGTCAATATCTCACGTCCATGACTCCGTTTCACACACATTGCATATGTTACATTTTCTGGTTGAGATATCATCAACACATTGCCTCTGTTTCGCACAAACCATCTCTCTCACACCCACCCACGTACGTACCTGCACCTAAAGAAGAAGTGCACGCAGGACACACGTACTCACGTCTCGTTCCCGGCCACACCCGCGCGGGTACACGGTGGAGTTCGTTTCTGTACGAAAAGGCAGCCCACGTGATAATTTGACGCGTATAGCGGTTGTTTACTCGAAGGAGGGTCGGGTACCATGCCTAGAATATAAAATGATTGCCGTGGGGAAAATGGAAAATGGTTTGTCTCTCATCACACCATCTCACACAAGGCCGCCGTGGCCTCTCTCTCTCTCAGTGTTGGTCAGTGATCCGGCCGCATCCCGTCCGCCGGCAGAAAGGGAGGATGTGCATCGTCTCTCCGTTCGACGGCGTTGAGGCAGCTGCGGTACCCGCCGTTCTCTCTGACCAAGCTCCGGCGCGGTAGGGCCTTCGCCACTTGCTCGTTGCCGCAGTATGGTCAGATCCACGGCATGGCGCCCTCCTAGTAACATCCGGCGACCCTCGGTACAGCTTCCTCCGGCCTTGCTCCACTGCCCATCTTCCCACGTTGCTGCATGTGGATCTTCTTTAGTTGTTTGCTTAAATCGTATCTCGGCCGGTGTACTTTCCATCTTGCAATCTCGTCCTCAAACCATTTTTGATAAACCACCATGTGCTATCTTTCCATTTTCACATGGAACATGCTTCTTTTTTGTCGGCGTATGTGTCTTCAACTCGTGTTATTGGGTAGTAATTGTTTCCTTTCGACCTCCTTTTGCAAACAGGGCTATCCATTTTCACCTTGTTGCTATTGCGACCTTTTGGTGAACTGCACAAATCAATTTTCTGAAGAGTATTTTGTGCAGTTCCGCCAAAATGTCACAGAACAACGTTTTACATTCTGTGGGACTGCGGAAAGGGAGATTGGTTTTGCTATCCTCCTCATCCAACTCCGTGCCTAATCTTCTCCAACAAGAAGTTAGTCCTAATGAGAGATCGTAGAGGTGATCGGCTTCTATTTATGTGTGTTATGTTTCATCATCTAGTTCCACTATTATTGTAATCACCTTGTTGGATATCTTTGCAAACAGGGATGGTTTGCCCGATTTTAGTGGAGCTGCACAAAATGATCGGATTGTGGTGTCCTTCATACACCTATTTTTTGGCTACAGAGCTGGGTGAAACTAGCTGCCAAGCAATGAACACAGTGCCAAGGAAATGGAGCCATGCTTACGAACAGCATCGATCAATTATATTTTTTTTCTTTATTTGTACACCTTCTCACAACTTTGTCTTCAGTTGTGATGTGAATATTGGCGCTGATCTGCGAACCATTGAGATGCATTAGCCATGGTAGTTTCATTTGTATTTGATGGAATGTTGTAACGAGATAATCTCGAGGCAAGACACATGAATCCTAAGTTGAAACCTTTTTTTTTCCTGCGGGAACCAGAGTTGAAACCTTCATAGCATCACAGTACAATTTCATCAAAATTATGCGTACATATAAACAAATCCTGAAGGATTGATAGCAATGCCAGAAACAATTCAACTTCGTTTCGCCGACATGTTGGACATCCTTCATCCGGCTCCACCTGCCATGCAGCAATATTGAGTGCACAACACAACTTCAGGGAAAGATTCACCCCGGTTGTTGCGCCGCAGTAGTAATGACTAGTGAGCAGTCAAATCACAGAGCCCAACCTTCGCCATAGAAAATTACTCGGACGAAGCAACCATTATTTCTCTGTTCCTTGAATCCGCTGGTACTCCCATATTCCCACAGTAATAAGTTGCTCGGGTGAATCAACCATCACTATATCCACTCACGTGTGATGACCACAGGAGCTATCCATTCAGATTGCATGTTAAAAAAATAAAGGTTGATAACTAATGCGGCAAACTTTCAAAAAAAACTAATGCGGCACCTCGGGCCAACGCAGCCAGATCGCATTTTGCACGAGAAATTACACACCATGTTTCATTGACATGTGGTCCCGTTCCAACATAGCAGTGAGACGACGGTGAGTAGTAGGAGTATTTCCGAACCGACGTGTAGGCCGGGCGCCCGCCGTGGAACCGTGGTGGCAAGCGGCAACCGTCCACCGACTCTTCGCCTTTCCCTCTCGATTTGGAACTGTTGTCGCATGCTCTTCCTCTCCTCCTCCATTTTCCTTCAGCCCTTCACCCTTTCTTACGCCATTGTTCGATCGTCTTCTCCATGGATGGAACAGACGGAAACGACCTGTTATTCTTGCCCGATCCGAAAGATGACGTGGTGGAGGAACTCATTGATCGGTGCGACGTCATCACCTTGGCTAGCATGGCAGGTTCGTTCAAGCCCATTCTTGACTCAACTAATAACATCATTACAAGGAACCCAAGAGTCAAGGAGCGGTTTGATCTCCCCTATCTTCTTCGCCGTGACCCTGATGACTGGCGCCGTCACGACAGAGGCCTCGCCCTGTGCAAGTTGATGCCGCTTGATAATGATACGTATATGATGTTAAGATGCCATCGCTTGAGGGCAAGGCTTGGGAAGGCGCAAATGGAGATTGGGTTGTTTACATTGGGTCCAACTGCGAGTGGGAACTTATGAATGGCTTTCGAGTTGCTTCTGTGAGTGAGTGGTGCGACGAGGCAAAAAATATTTTCGAATACATAATTGTAATGCGTGCATTGCAACAGGTTATCGGATGAGGCCAATCAACAATAGTAGTACACTATTTGTACTAGCTTCACATGCTTCGCGTCGTGCGGGTGATTTCTTGTAGCCATATTATGCGTAACCAGCACCTCGAATCCTCGATACTAGTACTATATAGTAAGTAGTAGGAGTAGTAGGGTGGCATGGTCCAGAACAAGCATTCACGTCCAGGAGTACGGCACACGCCACCAGCACGACTTCCATCTGACACCATATTTCTTGGAGTCCGTGCTAGAGCAATCTCTTCAACCTCATTGTTTCTCTAACTCAGCCATCGCGCGGCGGGCGAGGTGGGGGTTTGCCGATGGTCGGTTTCCTCAACTGTGGTCCCACTTGTAAGGACAACTCCAACGCTCTATCAATATATGGATGTACTCTTCTTCCCAATACAAAAACTTGCATCCATTCTACTCCCTCCGTTGCACAATACATGCCTTCTACTACCTCCGTCCTGGTTTATAGGTCCCCTTTGTAGTTTGTGTCAAATTTTGACTAAAGATTTAACTAACAAAATGTTAATGCATGTCAAGAAAAATTATCTCATTGGATTCGTATTTGAACATAGTTTTCAAAAATATAATGTTTGGTGACATGCGTAAACATTTTGTTAGTTTAATCTATGGTGAAAATTTGGCACGAAATATAATGGGGACCAATAAACCCGGACGGAGGTAGTATTCAAAATATATATGTATCTAGACATGTTTTAGTATATAGGCACATACATTTTTGGACAAATGGAAGTCAAGTATTTTGGAACGGAGGGAGTACACAATAAATTTTTTAAGTTAGCACAACTAGTCTAATCCGAGAGCACAACCGAAGATTTGGTCGGGTTCTTCCTCCTTTTGCCGACACGTGGGACATCCAGCATCCAGGTCGTGTCATCAAACAAAATAGAGTGGTACTAGTAGTTGATAAGTTGAAGCCACGAGATGTGTATCTTGGGTTAAACTGTAAATAGAATCTTACTACTCTTGAGTAACTCCAAAAGCGGCCACCGAAGATCTTTATTGGATTTTTTTTCATCGCCAGCACGTCGAGGTGAAAGATGTGCAGGTTCTGTGGGTCATCTTGCGTTTTCACTGACATGTGGGGCCGCATGTGAGCAAACAGATGATGGGATCCGCGCGTCCGCTGGCTGGCTGAGAAGAGAGATAGAGGAGGGCTGAGCACGGACTGCGGGAAATTTGTTCTACGTAACCAGCACCTTGATATTCGCGTGTGGTTGTTTCTAGAATAAAAAAAGAAGGTACCCCTACTTATGTTACTCCCACTACACCTAGCCTAAGGTTAGTAGGTGACCTTGCGCTTGGCTCTTCGCCTCTTCCGGAAGTCGATGGTTCTCTGATGAGTGCTTCGGCAATCGACACCAAATGAACTGCTGCACGTCCACCGCTTGTAAGCAAAGTTTCTCCTCGTCTTTGCGAGCCAGCGCCGCATTGGCGAGGGAGAAGGCGTAATCAAGCTTCTCGTCATTCTGCGAGTTGACGGGACACATCAAAGTTATTTACTAGTAGTACGTACTCTCTCCAAAAAAGGGTTGACCATGTCATTGCTACCATCTCGTGCTCCGTCGTTGAGTACGTGCACTATTCACGTGCCATCGAGGAGAAAAAATATTGCGTAGGTTCCATCGAAGTGCACGACTCACGAAAAAGGGTTTCCCCGCTCCCCCATACGACTCACTTACGCACAGCTTATCTAATTATCTCCGTTTTCTTGCATGACATGTGCACGTTGATGCTAGATGTCTCGCGTGTTGGGAAAAGGATGAACAAAGCTCACGTAAAGCAAAAAAGTTGAAGAGCATAGATTCCCGACGACCGAGGAGGAGCAAGGAACCTTGCGCGTTTTCCCCTGTTTTTTGCCGCCTGCCCACCTACAAACAACTAAAAGAACATGAACTTTTCGCTAACCACTAGAAACGGTACATCAGGATGCTAAGTTGAAGATGCTTTATACTCCCTCCGTTCCCAAATATAAGTCTTTTTTAGATATTTCAATAAGGGACTACATACAAAACAAAATGAGTGAATCTACACTCTAAAATATGTCTGCATACATTCGTATGTTGTAGTCTATTTGAAATGGCTAGAAACAATTATATTTAGGAACGGAGGGAGTAGTTTATATTGAATTATTGATAACCACGCAACAAGCCACGCATGTACACAAGCCAACACACTAATTCCATCCGGTCGAACTCATGCACATACGCGCACAGCATGGAGCACACAACGCACGTACCATGCACACATGCTTGGCGCAGAATGCATGTGAATAACACATGCATGCGCACACACTCGGATGCATGGAGGCGTGCGCCATCCGCGGCGACGTCTGGTTCGTCGTGCTATGGCGGCTTCGCCGCATAACGCCGCATACGCATCTCTTGCAGCACCTCTTTGCCGTCGTTGCTCAACTACTAGTCGGAGATGAAGACGACCGCAGCCTCGGCCTTAGATCTAGCACTGATGGAAAAACACGCACGCTGCACGCACACAAGCACATACGGAGTGCCCACGACGTGGTGGTGGTGCGTCCCCAGTCGCCTCTACTCCTTCTGCGCATGTTGTCTATCAAGGTGGCTGCATGCGAATGATGATGTGGGTGAGATCTTCTAGGACTCGAGATGATGACGAGGAAAATTATGAGACACAAGGTGGCGACACCGTCAAGGTCCACGGTCAAGGGGGTGCTAGTAAGTGCTTAGATGTGCTTAGAGCAAGTACAATAGAGCTGAGTCGGCGGGCTATAAGGAATAAACTATAGTATATTTCTGCTTAGTTGGAGGAAAGAGAAGAGGAGAGAGAAGATAAGCGGGCTCTTCGTGAAGAGCCGGCTCTAGCACGTGCTCCTAGGCACTTTGTGAGAATGAAAGGTGGGCCACAAAACAAAAAAGAAGTAGTACACTCTTTTGATCTACTATTGTACATGTTGATTATAAGATGGGCTGTAGATGACATGGCACTGGCTTATATCCAGCAGCTTGCTATACTATTAATGCTCTTTAGATGAGGTGCTAAGTGCATTAAATGGCTTACTAACTCAAGTCTTCAATGCATAGGTGCTTAGTTTATTGGTGCCACATCATATTTTATGCCTACGTGGCCGGCTTAGTGTTGGGTTCTACGGTAGGGTGCGTTGACTGCAAATTAAAATTTTCCTACGCGCAGAACATCCAGGAACATGCTACGGGAGATGGATCATAGTTCGTTACCACTAGACGCGTAGTGCCGTTCAGCGGAAGAAGAGCTGGGGCAGCGCGTCCGCGTGGATCGTCTCCTCCTTGTTCGATCTCCCTCGAACAGCCGGTCGTCCAATCCCACGTACGAGTTCGCCGGAGCGGCGCAAGTGCACCGCCTCTAACGATGTCTGCGGCGTGCAGGAGGAACACCGTGCGGCGGACTGCTAGGTCCGATCACACAGTCGGCGGCGAGTGGAGGTGGCTATTCGCAACACATGCAAACCCTAGTCGCAGCGGCGAAGCGATCAACCTCATGAGTGTGCCGCACCTCCACTTTATATAGGCGTCCATCGCAGGCTCAACACTTGGGCGTCGCACGGACCCTAAATCCCAAAGTCTACTCGGTCACGTTCCTAGTCCAGTTCGGATCACATCCGACCAGTGTCCTACGAACCGACCTCGTAGGTTCCTTCCCTTTAGCCTTGCGACCCCTTAGGTTCAAGTCGGCTTGGTCACAGTTCGGATCACCTCCGACCTGCACGGTTGGTAGCGGCCTCTAGCAAGGCGTTCCCACCACCAAGAAGACTATGAAGCTGGTTAGGCGAACCTGTACATCACACTTCCATTCCTTTTTCCACACGATATACGTTGTCGAGCTCAAGGCGATTCTGTCATCCTTGTGCTAGCCCGACCTCTTTCTCGTTCGGTGATACCGACCACTATCCGGATTATCTCATAATCCTTGTCGCATGGCCATGCTTATCCTGGTCGGATCACCACGAGGGGCCCAGAGTATATCTCTCTGATCGGAGGGCAAATCCCATCTTGCTCGACCATGTCTACAGCATGGGACTGGACAAACCGAAACCTACCTTTGTAACTACCCAGTCCACGGAGTAGCGTTTGGTCGGCCCAAAGCAAGTCTGTCACCATCTCGAGTACATGCGTCAGCTCAGGTCTTAGGACATAGAATGTATGTTGTACTAGAGACTCATAGATGACATATCGTTGCGTCTCATAGTTGGATTTGTCCAACTCGGACCTTATCTCGACTCGGATCCGACTACGTCGAATCCGACCAGACCTTTCCAAGTCCATATTATCCGGTTAGCATCCAATGCTCCATGGCTAGTGAGACCAAGCCATCGACCGTGTCATATGCTAGTCTAGTCGGCTGCGCGTCCACACAGCCCTTTCGATTAGGGACCTTTTAGGACAGTCATCATACAATGCATAGTCCCACAAACAAGTCACGTACTTGCTGATACACATCATTGATAATGTCCAAGGACTATCTTTATTCATAAACACATAGAAAATATCATCATACATGATTACCTCTAGGGCATATCTCCAACACTTAGCAGCTATACGTGGTGGAGCACTGGGAGAGGCCAACGCTGGTCATAGTGGGGAGTAACTTGTACTGTAAAATATTACTATGTTACTCTAAACATCTCTATAAACCGGATAGGAGGGAGTAGTAACATAGACTAGTGTCATATGCAGAGTATGGGAGCACATGATATTTCCCCGTCCGGACCAATCCCAAGTTGGCTCCTCACCTTATTGGCCCAACAAAAATCCCTCCCCCCTCCCGCGCGTGCTTCCCGCCCGGCGCCAGCTGAGCCCGCCGCTCCACATTGATGGCAAGTCAGGGCGATGCAACCTCTCATTGCTTCCGCCGTTGAAGCGGTGCGCCGACCGAGGGCACCGCCCACGCCTGCCTTGACATTTCAGACTACACGATGGATAGTACAACTTTTAGAGCAAGTACTACAATTAGATGACATAAGCAGGCTATAAGGATTTAAATATAGTATTTGTGCTTAGTTGAAGGAGAGAGAAGAGGAGAGAGAAGAGAAGCGAATTGTAAACGTATAGCCGGTTGTACTCCAACATACTTTGTGAGACAAAAGGTGGGGCAATTATTAATGATATTGTATTTATACTAAAGGGACTAACGGACGCCTTAATTACTCCGTTTTTTTAGAGACAAACCTTGGTGGGGCTATTATTGACTTTTTTGAGCTATTATTGACTTGGACGTGGGGTTTGGGGGCCAAAGGCCTACTATTTTACTTACTGCGACCGACCGACATGCTCTACCCTAGCCGCCATCAGATCATATGGTTTCGCACCGTTCGAGATCTTAAGCGCCGCCACGCAACTCTTCTCCAGCCCTCCTTCCGACGCGTGCACCGAGAAGGGACAGCAGTCCTCCGAACCCCGCCTTTCGTGATCACATGCGGGAGAGGGGCGATCAGGTTTTTGGGGAGCACACTCCTGTGACTGCTGCCAACAACGACTTCCTCAACGACAGCCTTCTTCCCCGACCTCGGTAACCTCTTCATCAACGACATGAGTGACAACATCAACCACATCGGTTCTGCTCCCGCTGTACAGTATGTGATTCTGTCCTCCTGGTTTAGTCCGCATCATTACTTTGATGTTTGCAATTGTCGTCATGATCTATTTACTGCTATTTCGGATTAAATCTCATACTAAATTGCTCATATATTCAACAATCCAATCCAAAAACCTGATCACAGGCAATTACCTCCGAGTGGTTTTGCTGCGCTTTTGAAGCCGCCTACTTTTAAGGGGGTGCAATATAAAAGGTGGCACACAAGAGCAGTATATTGGTTTCAGATCATGTACTGCTATGACGCCACTAAGGGTAAGCCTGAGGGCGATCTTAATCCTACACATCAGGAAGCTTTTCAGAACATGGATACCCTCTTCAAAGCTGCCCTGCTGAGTGTTCTTGACATTCCATTGTGGATTCATATATGTCGTTTGACAACGGCAAAGACATGTGGGCTGCGCTCGAGGCCACGTTTGGGCCCTCGAGGCCGCAACGAAGTTGTATGCGTCATGGAGCAATTCTGTGACTACAAGATGGTGATGAGTTCTCTGTTGTTCAAGCGGACTCATGAGATACTGATCACTCTCTAAGGAACTTGAGTACTTTAAGTGTGTGTGTTGCCGGAAAAATTTGTTGTTGGGACCATCATTGCCAAGCTTCCACCTTCGTGGAACGATTTTGCTACTTCTCTGAAAACAAGAGACATGAGTTTTCTGTTTTGGATCTCATTAGCACTCTTGATTTTGAGGAGAAGGCGAGAGAAAAAGACACACGTGCTCGGGTCGCTGAGGGAGCTTCTAGTGCCCACATGGTACATGAGAAGAACTTACAGCCCAACCAGCCCCAAAACAACAAGAACAAATCTCAGGGGAAAGGCAAGTTTGATGCAAAGAACAAGCCGTCACATTCTACCAAATTCAAGAAGAATTCTCATAACGGGAAGGGATACAAACCTCAATTTTGGTAGCACTGCACAAAATTTATATGGATGCATCTACCTGCTGTCAACTAACCTCATGGTGCTCCAGGTATTCCTACATTCGTAACTAGGTACAATGACCACCGCAAGATGAAATTAGCTTATTCGTATGTTGACTTGCTGAATGCGATCGGAATGATCCTGTCATGTGTGGAGGAGCAAACAAGCGGTGCATCCGAAGGTGGAAATCAACCAAGGACTTATGAAATTATATGTAATCTTCCTCGGGCAGGTCAAGATCCCTTCGTCCAGATGATCGTGTTTTGTCATGCCGAGCTATTGATATGTGCTACTGTTTTGCAACACCGTTTAAGTACAGCTACTGTTTTCCTATCTTTTCAGATTCAGGACAATGAATATGATATCAGGGGAACTGCACAATATGGCCCATGTTGAGTCATCTCTATTGCCTCATGTGTTTGCTGCAAATGTGTCAGCATCAATTGCAAGATGAGGCAGCTAGCTAGTTGTGGAGTTGCCAACATGCTCAAAGTGCTCACAACATTGATTAGAAACAAGCATGCCCAGGAAATTAATGCGTGCGCAGGGAGGCCCTTTGCTCAGAGAAGCATCGACCGATTTTCTTTATTTCCACACCTTCTCACAGCTTTGTATATTGGTTATAGTATGGTGAATCATTGAGATGCATACACATGCCGAACTTTTGTTCTTCTGAATGTTAGTTTAATGTGAGTGTACGCATCCGATCGCATCCTCTAATTTGGTGTATGCACACAGAGAAAATAAATCTCCTTAATTTACTCCATAACCACCCTATTAAATAGGCCTATTAACAAACCAGGCGCATGCAGTGGCCGGCGGGCACATGCATCCTGCATGCATGGCCAGTCAGCCAAGCCCATGCGCCAGCTCCAATGCAGCAACACAAAAGAAGAGAACGGTTCTTGGGAAAAAGCGAGTAGTTAGTGCAGCGGGCCTTATAAACACGAACATCTCGCTCTCCCGCTTTCGTTTCCCCACCCAATTCCCCCCGCTCCCCAATCTTCCTCACTCGTCCAGAAAACCCCGCTCACCTTCTTCCTCACTCGTACAAAAAACGCCTGCTCCTCTTCTTCCACTCCTACAGGAATCCCCAGCCCTTCTTCTTCCCCACTTGCACTGCCACTAGGCTCGTCTCTGGCTACTCTGCTCAAACCCGTGAGCTCAGTGCGACGCCCACAAGGAAAATGGAGTCGGCTGGCCCCAGCGCCAAGAAGATGAGGCTCACTTGATGACGCCTTGTAGATCCCGCACCCAGTAGCTGGGAGAAGCGGCAAGCCCCCCACCCGGATCTGAGGAACCGGTAGAATCACCGGTGGACCGCATCAACGATCTCTCGGGCGTCATCCTTGAGGAGATCATCTCGCTTCTCCCCACCAAGGATTGCTGCCGCACACAAGTCCTCTCAACTCGGTGGCGCCCTCTTTGGCGCACCGCGCCCCTCAATTTGATCTCATCAGATCCATCGTCTCTTCTCACCAGCAGGGCCCTGTTCAATGCCTCTGCATCCCGACAAGCTACCTGCTGTCCATACCCGGCAAGGTGGACGCTTGGCTGACATCCCCTGAATCCGGAAAACTCCAGCAGTTTGAGTTCTACCATTACCATGAAAGTTTCATACCACGAAAATACCAAAAATTTGTGCCCACACCACCGTTGTCCATCTCGCGATTTTCCTCCTCTCTCCACACCGCCACCTTTGCCCAGTGCCATCTACCAGACGATCTGGTACAAATGCTTCGACTCCCACTGCTAAAAAAACTTTTGCTTGTGGTGGTTTATCTGTCGGAGGCCTCATCAAGACAAGATCATCCACTCCAGTTGCCCTGCCCTGGAGCGCTTGGTGATTGTTTTGGGAATAGAAATCGGTATCAGTTGTCTCCAAATAAAGTCGCCTCACCTTAAAAGCATTGGAATTTGTTTTAAAGGACAGTAGCTCATCATCGAAGATGCCCCTTCACTTGAAAGGTTGCTCCTTCATAGTTGTTATACACCTTCAGAAATAACTGTCATCTCTGTGCCCAAACTGGAGACCTTGGGTGTAATTCGTGACCCGTTTAATAATCACAAGAAGTTGGTGCTTGGCTCCTCACTTTTTCAGGTACCGTATATTATCATCTACACATTTGTCATCATATGCTGCATTTTTCATTTGTGCGCATAAGTTTTATATCATCTTGGTGTACACTTTGGGTACTAATATTATGTTATATGCTCAATGAAGAGTTCGTCCATTGATAGCCTATCAACGCTGCTGGATTCTGTCAAGATCATATATATATATATATATATATATATATATATATATATATATATATATATATATATATATATATATATATATCAGAATGTATAGTTTTGATCTGGACATAATTATTGGCTTGCTGCGATGCTTTCGATCTCTGAAGAATTTATACATAGAGGTGATGATTTCATGCACATTGAAAGCCCCTATATATTGTACTAGAATTAACTGTTCAGCTGTCGTTCTTTCAACATACTCTTTTTTCAGACCTTAACTGTTTTCAATCTTCATGTCTACTCAGGGAGAACCACATGGAGAAAAACATATAACCAATCATTGGCGTGATAAGAACAAGGATTTTCTCAGTTCTCATGACATTCGTTTGAGGACAATAACGATGGGACGATATGCATCCAACCAGGCAAACAGAAGCTTTGTCACATTCTTCTGTTGAGCAGCGAGGTTACTATTGTCCATGAGGCTTAATTTTTACAGCAAGAGATTTCTCACGGACGAACATGTTGAACAGCAAAAAAAGAAGTTTCAGGTGGACAAATGGGCTTCTAAACGTGCTCGGCTTATATTTACAATAAGTTGTAGACATCCTGAAATAAATTTTTTTGCACAGGATGTTGATTTTGTGGATCAGGCCAATCCATTTGTTTGTGACTGCAAAAAAGAGTGGTTGGGTTAGATGTTACTGTCATGTTCAATCTGGGTTTTGCCTAAAAAATTTATGAACAATTAATAATTGGTCTTTTTGTACCATTTGTATGCTTGACTTGCATGTTGTTGCCCTCGTACTCCCAGGCTGCCGCATCTTCCATGGCTGCTGTTCGTTCCCGTCTGAGGCGTTGCCGTCGTTCTCCGCCTTGGTTAGCTTGTTGTGCCTGCCGCCGTCTGGTGTTGTCAACATGGTCAACAACCAAGAAGAATCAGGAGATGACTGTACGTGGAGAGGCTGACAGTAGGGACCCACCAGGGTCATTGCATTTCGCAAGTAGGTGCCTCGTTATTACAAGCCAAAAAAATACTTCCTCCTAATTGTTTGACAACTACTTTCCACGCCATTGTCAATGTAGTCAATAAACGAGAAAATTACACAATGAGCGGATAACACCAGGGACCCAACAGCTCGCCGAGTTGTTTTTCAGTTTCAGAGACGGAGCTCAACTATGCGCTGTGCGGGGGTTGTGGCCCGTCTAGCCCACGCTTACGCTTTTATTAAGCACATGACGATCCCAGTTGATATATTTTTTCTTTCTGAAA
This sequence comes from Aegilops bicornis, assembly GCA_021605145.1. Taxonomy (NCBI): domain Eukaryota; kingdom Viridiplantae; phylum Streptophyta; class Magnoliopsida; order Poales; family Poaceae; genus Aegilops; species Aegilops bicornis. The sequence continues at coordinate 395,303,079 of CM038669.1, read as the reverse complement.
TTGGCTAGCCCAGTTCTTTTTTTTGGAGAATACCAAAACCGAGGCCCACTTGCTTTTCTCAGCCCTGCTGGGCTGCAAATCTTTCAAGACGAGGAGGGATGTAAGTAGTAAGAAATGGGCTTGCCCAGTAAACGGGCTATAAGTTGTAAGAAATGGGCTGTAAATTTTTAAACCAAAGCCAACCGGCAATTGCATTAAAATATCATTTTTTAAGGATTTCTCTACTCTCTACTCTTATAAAAACCAAAGCCAACTGGCAATTACATTAAAATATCATCTTTTCTCCCACAAGATAAACTACTCATACAAATGCATCTTCATGTTCCGTGCAACGAACATGCATCTTGCTAGTTAAGATTCTAAATTTCATTCATTTTTTTGAGGAGAATTGTTTTTTGAATTTTATTTGATATAATTTTTTGAAAACTATTTTTAACGTGACTCAAAATTTTGCGATTAAAAGAGTTCGGACCCCACCGAAATATGAAAAATTTCGTTGAATTTTTTAGCAGTGCCCAGAATATATGGTCTGTAATGCTAATAAAAAGAATATGGGCTTCAAATAACCTTAAGAATTAGCAAATGGGCTATAAATTATTGAAAGTAATGGCTAATGGGATGTATGCTGTTTTCCACAGATTTGGAGGCTGACTTCTGGGCCTACTAGGTAGACGATCACGCTGTCCTAATTTTTTTTTTGACGCGTACGCAAGGCTTTGTCAACTTAGTCAACACACAGTAGTGACTGTTGGATGTCCATCCAACGGCCGCCGTGCTTCTTCAATCTCTGATCTTCCTGCTCCAGCCGCCCAAACCAGCGCCAGCGGGACTGCCTGCTCCCTCCTCTCGTGGCTGGCTGTGCTACCGCCAGGCCATCCCTCTACCCACCCGCACATCCTGTTATTTTCCGGCGACGTCAGCCTCACCCCGCAGACGACCGGTCAGCCTTCGTTCTCCCCTCGGCGTGGGCATCCATTGCGGTGGCTTCGCCCGGCTCGGGTGGTTCTCTTCCTGGGCCTTGCCCTCGTCCACCCGTTTGTGCTCTCGGCGCGTGAGGTCAACATGGTCAACAAACAACAGCCATCGGAAGAGGCCGACGGTAAAGAGCCCATACAGGAAAATGCACCTTATTACGTGCAAAATAATGATTCCTCCACGATAGCCGGGACCCACCGGAAGGGTCTCTGTATTTCCACGAAGAAAACGTCCCCCACTGTTAGCTCGGACCCACCGGAAATGCCTCCTTATTACACACAAAAAAATGGATACTCCCCCTGCTAGCTGGGACTCACCTTGGTGGGAGGCTGACTTGTAGGCCTACTCAGTTTACGGGGACGGAGGGCTTTGTCAACGTATTCAATATGAACGACTCTAGCTCCAGTGACCGTACGATGTCCATCCAACGGTCGTAGTGCTTCTTCAACCTCTGGTCTTCGTGCTTCAGCCGCCCAAAGCAGCGCCGGTCGTGCCGCGTGCTCCTGCCTCCCGCGGCAGGCTGTGATACCGCGGAGGCCTCACCGCCCCCTACTATTCCCACCGCTGGCCAGGCCATCCCTCTACTCACCCACACCCCCTGTTATTCTGCGGCGACGGCAGCCTCACCCTCGTACTCCTCTTTGTGTGGGCATCTACTGTTGCGTCTTCCCCTTCCTAGGCCTCGCCTCGTCCACCGCAGTGGTGCTCTCGGCGCGGCATGGTCAATGTGGTCAACGACCGACTTCCATCGGGAGAGTACTGCGCGTGGAGAGGCTGACAGCTGGGTCCACAGCGGCCGCAAGGAATTGCCTCCTTATTACGCGCAAAATAATTATTCCTCTACCTGACAGCAGGGACCCACCGGACGGGCCACCAGTATTTCGTGAAAAAAACGTTTCCCCCGTGACTGCTGGGACCCACCAGCTACATCTTCGCACGCAAGGAAGTGCGTTCGGGCAAAAAAAACAAACGATTCGCCCCCCCTGACTGCTGGGACCCACCAGCTACATCTTTGCGGGCAAGGAAGTGCCTGACAGTCGGGACCCACTAAGTCGAAGCGTACGTAGCGTTGTCATTCTGGTCGCGAACATGTACGTACATATATACTGGTCGATGTAGAGGCGCGCACGTGTCGTAGTATAGGCGTGCACGTAGCATGTACACGTACGTACAGCGGCCAGGGTGAAAGAAAGAAAATACGGCCACGTATGTGTACATACGGGCTGGGTCTCGAACGCCTACTCGCGCATACATACATGGATGGGTCGGAACGGAGAAACAGCATCGTCGTCGTGTTCATGGGGAACCAACCGGCTGGGTTGGAACGAAATGCGTGGTCGTGTTCATCGGGAGGGCTTGGACGAAACAGGCGATGGAAAGAGGCCTGGCGTACCGCACAATGGAGGAAACGGACCTCCTACGTTCGGAACGGGGTCCTGTTGATCGGGAGGGGTGTGGCGTACCGCAAAACGGAGAAAACGGACCTCCTACGGTCGAAACGGAGGTCCTGTTGATCAGGAGGGGTGTGGCGTGCCGCCAAAGCGGATTTAAACGGACCTCCTATGGTCGACAGGTCCTGTTTATCCGGAGGGGTGTGGCGTACCGCAAAACGGACGAAACGGACTTGTGTTGGAGCGCTACGGTCAAAACAGGGGTCCTGTTCATCGGGAGGGGTGTGGCGTACCGCAAAACAGGACTCCACGGGATACTGTTCATCTCCACCGTCGACCTCCTCCAGCCTCCACAAGCTACCGTCGACCTCCTCCAGCCTCCACGGGCTCCTGTTCATCCAGCCTCCACCGTGCGCTACTCCACCGGCTACTGTTCAACCACCCCTCCACAGGCACCCCTCCACCGTCTACTGTTCATCCAGCCCTCCACACCACGGGGTCCTGTTCAACCACCCCTCCACGGCCACCCCTCCACCGTCTACTGTTCATCCAGCCCTCCACACCACGGGGTCCTGTTCATCCAGAGGCAACGCCACCGCTCACTGTTCATCCAACCCCCCGCAACGCTCACTGTTCATCCAATCGATCGGCTTCAGTTAGCAGCAGTAGCGAAGGAATCGCTCGATCGGGTTGATTAACGACCATCGATCGGTCGCTCGGGTTCGATGTGCGTAGCCTGCGATTCTGTCGCCGGGTTCAGTTAGAGCCCAATGCCTCGCTCGGGTTCAGTTAGAGCCAACGCCTCGCACACATGCGTGTATCTGTACGAGAGAAACGCGCATCGCTCAGCCCCGACCTCCCACCGTAACCGGGAACTCACCGAAATTTTCCTCCCCCTCGCTTCTACCATGGTTTTTTCCGTCATGGATGGCCCAAAGAATGTCATGCAGCTGCGTCTCCGGCCCGCCCAGGACCAAAAGCCCATTTTCTGTCATGATTTTTTGTCGTAGAAGTAGGAGCCCACCACATCTATGATGATACCGGGTTTTGTCACAATTATCGTCGTAGAAGTGTCATATGTATGAAAGAAAAAAAATTCGTTCGGCCCAAAATGTCACGGATGTGTCTTTTTTTGTAGTGATACAATGTTCTCCCCCTCTCTCGTGGAGATCTATTCGATGTGATCTTCTTTTTGCAGTGTGTTTGTTGAGACCGATGAATTGTGGGTTTATGATCAAGATTATCTATGAGCAATATTTGAATCTTCTCTGAATTCTTTTATGTATGATTGGTTATCTTTGCAAGTCTCTTCGAATTATCAGTTTTGTTTGGCCTACTAGATTGGTTTTTCTTGCAACGGGAGAAGTGCTTAGCTTTGGGTTCAATCTTGCGGTGTCCTTTCCCGATGTGATGAGGGGCAGCAAGGCATGTATTGTATTGTTGCCATCGAGGATAACAAGATGGGGTTTTTATCATATTGCATGAATTTATCCTTCTACATCATGTCATCTTGCTTAAGGCGTTACTCTATTTTCATTAACTTAATACTCTAGATGCATACTGGATAGCGGTCGATGAGTGGAGTAATAGTAGTAGATGCAGGCAGGAGTCGGTCTACTTGTCTCGGACGTGATGCCTATATACATGATCATACCTAGATACTCTCATAACTATGCTCAATTCATCAATTGCTCAACAGTAATTCATTCACCCACCGTAGAAATACTTATGCTCTTGAGAGAAGCCACTAGTGAAATCTATGGCCCCCGGGTCTATTCTCATCATATCAATCTTCAATCACTTTATTATTGCTTTGCTTTTTTACTTTGCCTTTTATTTTATCTTGCATCTTTATATCAAAAACACCAAAAATATTATCTATCATATCTCACTCTCGTAAGTGACCGTGAAGGGATTGACAACCCCTAATTGCGTTGGTTGTGTTGAGCTATTTGTTTTGTGTAGGTACGAGGGACTCGTGCGTGGCCTCCTACTGGATTGATACCTTGGTTCCCAAAAACTGAGGGAAATACTTACACTACTTTGCTGCATCATCATGTCCTCTTCGGGGAAATCCAACACAATGCTCAAGAGGTAGCACTCTTCAAGGCCCAGAAGACGTGGCCAAAGAACACCGAAGACATCAGGCTCAACAGCGCGGATCCGGCCACTCTGGTAAGTGTTTTATTCGAACATACACCTTGATCTATAAATTCCTAGGCATAATGAGTTTTCTATCCCTTTCACAGGGCTAGACAGCGAAGGCGGAGCGGATCAAGTGTCTGACACCACTGCCTGAAGACCCGGCCACACCCCAGCTCATGAATATGCTGGTTCCGGCGCCCTATTAGGCGCCTGAGAAGAAGGCCAAGAAGAAGAGCAAGGAGGCCAAGGGAGGCCTCCGCCGTAAAGGTACTTAAGATGCAGTGTCCGGAGAGACCAAAGTCCCCTCCTCCCACGAGGGAGATGAGGAAGAAGAGGAGGAGGAGGTGGAAAGTGACTCTCACCTCAAGGGGAGGAGAAAGAAAAGGGTAGCCTCCATAGACCCGGAGGAGGGGCGTCCATGAGGGAGAAGATGACCCTCTCAGATGGTTCGGATACGGATGCCGAACACACCCCCAAGAGGCACCCCAGGGCAAAGCCCCTGGCCACATCGTAAGTGCCAAAGGATACTTTACAGATATCCGGTCTTTTATGGTTGCACCCCAACCATCGCTATCTGAGGGGGAATCTCTAGCACCAGAGATGGTGGAGAGCGAGACGCCTCCGCAAGCCTCTCCGCCAACCATCGCGGATGACACCGAAGTGTAGTCCCGAAGGGCCTCTCCGGGCCACGGAGAGGTGAGGAAGGCTGCCAACACGGTGCCTGAGGGTGAGGCCTCGGCTGCCGAGAACATGGGGGGTGCGACCCCTAGGGAGACCGACAGTGGGGGCCCTGACCAGTCCGGCCCCTAGCTAAACATTATTCCGGAGACCCATATGGCTCCGGAATCGAGCGAACAACCCCCTTCGAAGGAGGGGGGCATCAAATCCGGTGGCGACCTCCACTATTCCGGAGGCGTTGAACACTCTGGTGGAGGCACTACGACGTGCTTCCATCGTAGAGGAGCACCGCACCCTGATGGGTGCGGTGGTTGAGAAGGTACAGTCTGCAAAGAGCGGGCTGAACAAAGCCTTCACCAGCCTGCTAACAGGCTTTGAGGTATGCGACGTAATACTCTTAGACGCTTGTCATATGAAGGAAATATGCATGTATATAGATAGTAGCCCCTGAAACTCTGTTCCGTTTTGAAACTGGCCGAACAGAGGATCAAGTAATAATCGTAGGAGGTGACGTACTTGTCTACTGGATAACAGGCTTCCCTGTTGGCGGCGACCGCCCAGGCCACTGAAGTTTCCGAACTCAAGCGGAAGCTGAAGCTGGGTGAGGATGATATCGACCACATTAATAAGCAGTTCGATGAGGCGCAAGGTATGTGCGTATTTTGAAAAGAGTTTGATCATATATATTGAAGTGATATGCAAGGTCATAGGGTAACGCATGTACTGCTTTGATTATAGGTGCAGGTAGCGCGGCTGAGGTCGAGTCCCTCAAGAGCGCCCTTTCCCAAGCCAAGGAGGAGGCAAAGGTGAGCAAGGCGGCCGCTGAAAAAGCGGCTGCGGATTTAAAGACCGAATAGGTCGCCTGCCGCCAGCATGAGGAGAGTGTGATCGAGGTAGAGCCAGAGCTGAGGGATGCCTACGGTAGGTGCGAGGCCTTGGAGGAGAAGAGTTCGGCCCGGGCGGCCGATCTCGCCAAGGCCCTCCAAGAAGCCAAAGAGGCGCGCACCGAATCCCGGAGTGCTCGGGAGGAGATCCGGCAGGCCGAACAGATAGCGGCTGGTAAGCCCTTTCTCTTGCAGAGTCTATTTGGGGGTCAAAGATATGCCTTGCTCACTCGACTGTGGATTTCTCCAGATGCCTTTGCAGATCTTCCGAGGAGTGCCGCCGACACCACATAGTTCTTCCGAGCACAGGAGGGGAGCTCAATGGAGAAGCTCTTCTGGTCACAGTTCCTGGCACCAAAACACCCGGTGCTTTTGAACAACCAGATGAAGCAACTGGCGGAGCTGCATAGGATGTCCGGATTGGCCATGAAGGACGTCATAGTCTGGTTGTGGCTAACCGAACCCATTCCTAGCAGCTACTTCGGTCTGGTGAAGTGACTTGCCGACGCACTGCCCCGAGTTGAAGCTATAAAGCGCTCGGCGTGCATAGAGGGTGCGCGGATGGCCTTTTCCCGTGTCAAGATGCACTGGGCGAAGATGAAGGCCACCGTCGTGGCGACCGAGGGCGCACCCGAAGGCAAGGACCACCGCAAGCCGGAGCGGTATTATGACGTCCTCCTGGAGGGTGCCCGAATAGTAGAGGGCCAATGCTCAAAGGATATCATGTTCGAGTGAATGTAATATGTTTATCCAGACTATGTGTTATGAACCAAGGCCTGTAATATATGTATGCTTTTATCCAAAATTATTTTCCTCCTGTGCGGCCGTTTTTTAATTCTGGGAGTTTGCCAGTCGTCGACTTCAGCCCCCACGTAAATGCTACGGGGGTGTTCGGAATGGCGCAAGATCACACTTGACCCATCGTCTTGGTCCGTAAAGGAGGTGTCTGTGCAGCGAACCAGGCAATCAGACTATGCGGCTTTATCACTTTCACTTACCCATAGGAGTTTGACAGTGGGACTAAGTACTAGCCCCTGGTGCGTATACGGCTATCCGAACTAGGATGCCTAAGGCGCATGACTGGGCGAAGGCTAGTCCTTCGTAAAATACGGAAGAAATCGCAATAGATTGATAACGAGTCGCTGAATCGCTGACCAGCTCTCGCCGTATCATGACAGTCAGTTTTCGACTTTCTCTACTGAGGTGTTCGACCGGACAAACCAGAAACACAATCGCAGTAGTTCTCCCTTTACTACCCTAGCCGAACAAGAGGAACATAATATAGCAATCACAGGCGCCGGGCAACCAAACTATTGACCAAAGACATGATTCGGAGCTGGTGCATATAATGCAATATTCGAGATGCCGAAGTATATTATAGAAGTGTTCAGACTTTTTGAGAATGTATGTGGCCGAATAGAGCCCCTGGCATTTAAGCCGTACCAAAGTACATATGGCAATCTGACGCACCAAGGGAATACAGATTTATGAAGTAAGCCAATACCGAACAAGGGTTGGTGAAAAACTGTTTCCATTATAATCTGAATTGGTACAGCAAAACGTGCTATTACAAATAATGCCATAAACATCAAGGCTATTTTACAGGTCGAGAATTTAAATAAGGGGAAGCTGTATACAGGGCCTAAAAAGAAAAGGTAGTCTTGAAGATCCCCTGGACACCCTGTCGCACGTCTGCGCCGCTTTCGCCTTGGTGCAAGATCCTTTGAGAGGAGCAACCGATGATCGTTTATATAAAAGGGGCCTGGGAAAGAGCCCTTGTACGATCGTAAAGCGATTAGGTTTTAACTAACCTGTAATATGAGAGGGGAAGAAAAGGAAAGAGAAGAGGTTAGGGTCCAAATAGGGTCGATCCGCACTATGAAACTCGTCCATAATGTGCCTCAGTTGTTGCCCAAGGTATTTTAAGTGTGTAGTTATGCACATGCAGTACATATGTCGTGGTTAGATGGGGTGATTGACGAAGGCGGAACTGCTAGTCCAGCTCTGGATTCACCAAGCTGTCATTCTGCAATGTAGGCCGGACTCGTTTAACAGTGTCCGGGGGCATGATGGCCGATGAAGTGTTCGGCTTGATGAGGCCGTTCTGTACCTCGGCCACAAGGGCCGCGTTATGCTCCTCAGTACGGAGGGAGCGCTCCATGTTACCATTTACTGTGATGACTCCGCGCAGTACGGGCATCTTGAGCTTTAAATAAGCATAGTGCGGGATTGCGGTCGGTGTCAAAACCGGCGGATCCCGGGTAGGGGGTCCCGAACTGTGCGTCTAGGATCGATGGTAACAGGAGACGGGGTACACGATGTTTACCCAGGTTCGGGCCCTCTCTCTAGAGGTAATACCCTACTTCCTGCTTGATTGATCTTGATGAATATGAGTGTTACAAGACTTGATCTACCACGAAATTGTAATGGCTAAACCCTAGAAGTCTAGCCTATATGACTATGGTAATGTGTATATCCTAGCCGGACTAACCACTCCGGTTTATATAGACACTGGGGTGATCTAGGGTTTACATAGAGTCGGTTACATAAGAAGGAATCTACATAGTCGGTTGCCAAGCTTGCCTTCCACGCCAAGTAGAGTCCAATCCGGACACGGGTACAGTCTTCGGCCTTCATGTCTTCACAGCCCATCAGTCCGGCCCATGGATAACAGGTCGGACGCCCGAGGACCCCTTAGTCCAGGACTCCCTCAGTAGCCCCTGAACATGGCTTCAATGACGAGGAGTCCGGCGCGCAGATTGTCTTCGGCATTGCAAGGCGGGTCCCCCTTTTTCCGAACTCCAAGATAGTCTTTGGATGCAATGATAGTATCCGGACCTGTCACACACACCATACAAAACCGCCGAGAGAATATATTTTTACTCGAGTTCCATCCGCTGGCAACTTTTTTGTAGCGTGACATCACGCCTGACCGATCACAATTTCGAACCGTTTTTCGTCTGCCGCTCCACGTTTCGAGACGCGGTTGCCATTGGCACGTCTTGTCGAAGCAGAGATCCTGTCCCTTTATTGCAGGATTCTCATCAATGCGGGTATGGGTAATCCAAGCGTGTCGTTTATACGGTCCTTGGGGAATAGGCGAATCTTAAGGTGAGTGAGGAGGCGCATGATATTCAGGGCCTTTATAAGGGGATAAGGATTCCCTTTCTTCACCCACAACTCAGCCCTTCCGTCCCTGAGCTCCAGCGCCCAAGTCTTTAGCTTTTCCCTTGTCCGAGAAAGCACTCCAAAGATGTCCGGATCCGGGGCTGGAGGCAAGTGGATGGCCTCCTCCGTCACGAAGAGGGATATCAAGGAGCTCCGGGAGGCCGGATATCTGGCCAAGGAGATCGCCCACAGACTCCCGGCCAAGGGACAGATCGTCCCTACTCCAGATCCCCACGAGAGGGTCGTGTTTCTCACACATTTCGTCCGCGGGTTGGGCTTACCTCTTCACCCCTTCGTCCGTGGACTGATGTTTTACTACGGGCTAGATTTTCATGACCTAGCCCCTAACTTCATTATCAACATCACGGCATTCATTGTCGTGTGCGAGGCCTTTCTCCGCATCCCGCCTCATTTCGGCCTATGGTTGAAGACCTTTAATGTGAAGCCAAAGGTGGTGAGTAGCTAACAAGCAAAGTGCGGAGGCACCATGCTGGGAAAGACGTCCAACGTTACCTGGCCCGAAGGCACATTCACGGAGACGGTGAAGGGATTGCAATCAGGGTGGTTCTATATCACCGAGCCGCATGACGCCAACTGGGCGGCGGCCCCCGAATTCCGATCCGGAATCCTGATGTGGCTCACCTCCTGGCAAGAGAGGGGCCTAACCTGGGGTCCCTCGGATGAGCTGTCTGGGCTCCAGACGTGCGTCCAGAATATGATAGACAGGAAGATCAAGCTCGTCAACGTGGTCCAGGTCATGCTAATTCGTCGGGTCCTTCCGTGCCAATACTGGACTTGCTATCTGTGGGAGTTCGATTCAGCCAAGGACCAGACGCTCCTAGAGCTCTTCGGCATGACGCACGAAGAAATCTGGAAAGTGCTCTTCAAGGCAGGCGAGACGCCACCGCCTACGACCGAAGATCGCGGGCTTAGCTTAAAACGCCAGGCTAACTCGGTAAGTTCTTTTAATGTTTTCAAGGAGCACCCTCTACTAGCATATTTTGTGAGAAAGCCTAAGCTTTCCTTCCCCTGTTTTCAGGCCTGGATCAAGGTAGTGCTACCTCTTGAGCACCACGTTGGTTTTCCCTTGAAGAGGAAAGGGTGATGCAGTAAAGTAGCATAAGTATTTCCCACAGTTTTTGAGAACCAAGGTATCAATCCAGTAGGAGGCCATGCTCAAGTCCCTCGCACCTACACAAACAAATAAAAACCTCTCAACCAACGGAATAAAGGGGTTGTCAATCCCTTCACAGTCACTTACGAAAGTGAGATCTGATAGATATGATAAGATAATATTTTTGGTATTATTATAATAAAGTTGCTAAGTAAAATAAAAGGCAATAAAAATAGCTAAGTGTTGGAAGTTTAATATGATGGAAAATAGACCCAGGGGCCATAGGTTTCACTAGTGGCTTCTCTCAAGAGCATAAGTATTACGGTGGGTGAACAAATTCTTTGTCGAGCAATTGATAGAATTGAGCATAGTTATGAGAATATCTAGGTATGATCATGTATATAGGCATCACGTCCGTGACAAGTAGACCGACTCACTGCACGCAACTACTACTATTACTCCACACATCGACCGCTATCCAGATGCATCTAGAGTATTAAGTTCAAAAGAAACGAGTAATGCTTTAAGTAAGATGACATGATGTAGAGGGATAAAATCATGCAATATGATATAAACCCCATCTTGTTATCCTCGATGGCAACAATACAATCGTGCCTTGCTGCCCTAACATCCTTTGGGAAAGGACACCGCAAGATTGAACCCAAAGCTGAGCACTTCTCCCATTGCAAGAAAGATCAATCTAGTAGGCCAAACCAAATTGATAATTCGAAGAGACTTGCAAAGATAACCAATCATACATAAAAGAATTTAGAGAAGATACAAATATTGTTCATAGATAAACTTGATTATAAACCCACAATTCATTGGTCTCAACAAACACACCGCAAAAGAAGATTACATCGAATAGATCTCCACGAGAATCGTGGAGAACATTGTATTGAGATCCAAAGAGAGAGAGGAAGCCATCTAGCTAATAACTATGGACCCGAAGGTCTAAGGTAAACTACTCACACATCATCGGAGAGGCTGTGGTGCTGATGTAGAAGCCCTACATGATCAATGCCACCTCCAGGGGGTAGGCGCGCCCTCCTCCCTCATGCTCTCCTAGTTGATTTCTTGACGTGGACTCCAAGTCCTCTGGATGACGTTTGTTTCGAAAATCACGATCCCGAAGGTTTCATTCCGTGTGGACTCCGTTTGATATTCTTTTTCTGCGGAACTCTGAAATAGGCAAAAACAACAATTTGGGTTGGGCCTCCGGTTAATAGGTTAGTCCCAAAAATAATATAAAAGTGTATAACAAAGCCCATTAATCATCCAAAACATAATATAATATAGCATGAAGCAATCAAAAATTATAGATACGTTGGAGACGTATCAGGTAGCAGAGGAGATTAACTGTCCGGCTACGCTGCCCGAAGACCAAGAATTCCCATTACTGATGAGAATGCTTTTCCCTGCACCTTATGAGGTGTCAGAGAATACGGCCAAGAAGGCGGCCAAAGGGGCCAAGAAGGGCCTTCGCCGAAAAGGCGCTCCGGACGTGACGTCCGAAAGCGAGACTTCCTCTTCGTCCGCTAACAATGACGATGAAGAGGAAGAAGAAAACGACTCCCCACTTGAAGTGGGGAGGAAGAAGAGAGCGGCCCCCACAAACTCGGAGGCGAAAGTGTCTAAGAGGGTTAAAGGCTCCCTCACGGATAACCCTGCGTGGGATGTTGAAAGCAGTCCAGAGCGACCTCGCCGGACCAAGCCTCGGGCCGCCTCGTTAGTGCCAGAATCCGAAAATGTCTGGCTTTCCCGGTTTTGTAATATTGATATGTCTCAAACCTTGTCATTGCACTCCGGCACGCGAAGACTCCCCGCGATCCTCGACAGGGGGATCGCTAGACTCGAAGGAGATGGCTAGCATGTCTCCGCCACCTGTGCATTCTGTCTCTCCCAGGGGTGACGACGAGGTGGTGTCGCAAAAGACCTTCCCCGACCGGGGGGAGCCTCCGGAGATCATCGGGGTGGCGCCTGACTGTGTACAACGTCCGGACTATTGAAGCGTGAAGATATAAGACTCCAGACTTCGGTCCGTGTCCGGATGGGACTTTCCTTGGCGTGGAAGGCAAGCTTGGCGATCCGGATATTATATTTCCTTCCTTGTAACCGACTCCATGTAAACCCTAGATGACGGTGTCCTGGACTAGGGGGTACTCACCACGTCATCTCCCAGTCTGCTAGATTGGGCCGAGGACCCCCATGGCCGTATACTCATGGGCCAGTCCAGACAGTTGCCGCATACAAGGAAGATTCCACAAGACTTGGCGATCAAGACAAGGACTCCTCCCCCACCGGCGTATTCGGCTAGGACTCTTGTTATCCTAGGCCTCTGGTGCATTATATAAACCGAGGCCAGGCTAGTCGATAGATCATATACAACAATCATACCATAGGCTAGCTTCTAGGGTTTAGCCTCTCTGATCTCGTGGTAGAACTACTCTTGTACTACCCATATCATCAATATTAATCAAGCAGGAGTAGGGTTTTACCTCCATCGAGAGGGCCCGAACCTGGTTAAAAACATCGTGTCCCTTGTCTCCTGTTACCACCCGCCTAGACGCACAGTTCGGGACCCACTACCCGAGATCCGCCGGTTTTGACACCGACATTGGTGCTTTCATTAAGAGTTCCGTTGTGTGTTCGGCAAAAGGTCGATGGCTCGCAGTAGATCAAGCTGCGACTTGGCATCTTCGTCACCGGCTCGGGGTAACCTTGAATTCGCCAAGGGCTGCGCCCTACCTTCGATCGTCATGTTCGGATGAGGGCCTTCATCAACATCAACTCCGGTCTCAATCAAGATCATGGAGGAATCATCCAGGGAGCCCGGGGGTTCAACGTCAACATTGCCCTCGGGCGACCGTACTGTTTTTCTGGACAGAGGACTTGTGTCCGCCGCCACCGCCTCCTCAAGTGTCGTTTTAACGATGGCTTCGGTGGAATTGCGCGGAGTTGAGTCTACAAGAACCCTGGAAAATTTGGTCAAGTTCCGATGGAGGAATCTCTGGCAATCTCCGATATACCGGAGCCGCATTGAATCTGGACGAGAATCCGGACGAGTTTAGGGTGTGGCGTCCAGCTTCTAGCTCGGACTTCCTTTGGAAGATCCAACCGTTGATCGGCTGTGGAATTCCTATATCTACCACCCCTCAAAATTTCAGCTCGATCCGACCGTCCAAACTCCGGGAACCTTCCGATTAGTGCATCACTTTTTGGATCTGTTTTCTGCGCGAAAACAAATCCGACCCGAGTTCGTCTTTTTTATGAACAGGATTTCGGACGTCCTTTTTGAAGGAAGTTTTGTATGGGGTGTTGTGTTTTGTTCCCGAACACATCCCACTAACTTTAAAATCTTTTGAACATGATCTTCAATATCATGTTGGTGTCAAACCAGTCCGGCAATATTGCTCCACGGCTGCCGACCTGCGCTAGACACGTCGTCACTTTGTTGAGCCGAGCTCAACTTCTTCGGATCATCATCTCGGCAAGCCGAATAAGAGTTTGGCATCGGAAAGGATAAATCATCACCAACATCACCGCCCCATGGATTACACGGAGCGGGCATACCGGCATCGCCGCACGGTTGCTTCATCAAGCCGGCATCGACCACGTCACGACCTGCATCGGCAGGACCTACTTAGACATCTCGGCTGGACCGTGGGCTTCGCCATCTCTTCATCAACCTACTTCGGACACTTCGGCGTCGCTAGCCGACTAGCTCCGTCACGTTAGCTGGACCGAGGGCTTTGCCTCGGCGAGCCAACCTTTGCCAGCATTGCCATGCCGTCGTTTTATCGCCGATCAGGCAATGGGTGCACGGATTGAGTCCCAATTTTGGGAATCACCTTCCTTCGGATTGCTACAACAAATAAACCAGGTGCTATTAATCCTAGTATTTTTTGCTTGTTTGGGTTCATTTTTCCCAAGGAATTATTACTCTGGTTTGTCCATCATATGTACAGATGTCTATCAAATGGTGGCCGCATTATCGACGGGCCGCATGGTGGTTGGTCGGTTTCCATACATAGTCCGTGAACCTCGCATCCGAACTCGGACCGACACTGTGAATTCAGGCTTTGCCACGCCTTTACCGCATCACGCCGACGCCCTACATTGACATTGACTTGGCGCCAGGCCATATTTCTTTATTACTCACTTTGCATAAATTATTTATTATGCAACATTTTTTATTATTACTATTATCCCGGTCTGCACTATTTTTTGTGCACGGAAAATGATCCAAATTGCCGGTGTACTAGAGTAGGGGTACCCTAGTATCCCGTGCTCGTGCACGGACGATTCTGACACCAGCGGCAAGGTTTGCCTCGTCACCGCTTAAGATCCTCCGGCTTCCTTGAAGCCATTCAAGAACAAAGTATTTGATTGAGAAGACAAGGCCCCGACAAGAGGAGCTTGTCGGGAAGGCCACCCTGTGCACGCAGAAGACAAGGCCCGGCAAGAGGAGCTTGCGGGAAGGCTCGAGCGCGACAAGCCTCCGGCGCGACAAGGATTCGCCGCGGCATGCAACTTCTCTCCGTCTCCGCTCCAGCTCACCCAGCGACGTGTCGCCATGGGACCGTTCCATGCGCGGCGTGTCGAGCAGGTACAGCAACCAGCGGAGAGCAGCGATAAGCGGCGGACAGGCTCTCCATCGTGGCGGCGGAGGCGCACTGACGGTCTCTGTTACCTTTGTTTGGGCGACAACGACGGGCATTTATTGCTTTTGTCCCTTGCCGTCAGAGTTAGGTATTTGGCACTGTACACTGTTCAAGTAGGTGTACCAACTCCTGTTTTTACATTTGTACCCCCGCCTATGTTGCCACCTGTCGGAGACCCCTTGAGCATATAAAAGGAGGCCCGAGTGCAACGTAGAAGGGGTTCCGAGGTTCCGCAGGTTCGGCTAGTTCGATTCATTCGACTGGCCGTAGACTAGACACACTCACGCTAGGTTTTGTAGCTCGCATTGCTCCCTAGCAAGAACACAATAGATCAAACAAGCAGCAGCAGGAGTTTTATCTCTCCGGAGAGCTCCGAAGCTGGGTAAACTGCTCGTGTGCCTCGCCTCGATCCGCTCTTCGTGCGATCTCCGCCCCCCTCCGAACCACAAGGGGCCTGCTCCGCCGGCCCCATAGGTGTCCGTGGGTACGATCAGCCTCCCCGACACAGCCGGACTATATCCTTTGACGTCACCTCGGCTGGACGGGGGGCCTCATCAACACTTACTTACCCCATGCCGGGGACTTTGGCATCACTCTGTCGTCCTGCATTGACCGTGCTATGTCACCACTTTGGAGTGCCGAGCTCTTTGCTCCGCCACCTCGGGACCGGCTTGGGGGATGGAACCTTGCCCCGCATCAAGCTCGGACCGCGTCGTCAATACCGAACACATTAACCAGCTAAGTTGCCCTCATGCTCAAAGTTTTAAATTTTTAACTTGTGTTCGGCTCGACCAAGCATTATACTTTTTTGGAAAAAAGTTGCTTGTAAAAAATTGCCTTGTCCAAACTTTGTTTGTGACTCACGAATTCAAATACCCCGTTTACTTGGGGGCTCCCTTGCTGGAGTTTTTCCTCTTGCATATGATTATACTTGTACGGCTTCGTTCCTTGTTCGTGTATTACGCCACAATATGCACCATATTAACTTAAGCAATTTGCAAGCTGGGTTGCCTTGCTCCTGTGTTTACCCCTACGTTTTCGATTGTTCGGCTAGGGAGTAAAGGGAGCACCTCTGCGATTGTCACGATTGGGTCACCCGAGCCGGACCTCGGGTAGGTGAAGCAAAGCTAAGCGCTCTTACTGTTTTCAATGATGGTCGGCACACAACGGAACTCATGAGTACAAAAAATCTATTGCACAAGTCTCATAATAACAATGAGCACCGAAGAAAGGTATCGGTGGCGGTACTATTTTCTTCGAAGATGCTTCTTACACTTTGTTAGTAATATAGCATAAGTTCCCTGAGCGCGCTTTGTCTGTTACAGCCTTATGGTCTGATTGCCTGGTTGTCGGAAACACCATCGATATTCTCGACAGTTGGAGTACATAACACTTTTCGGCCCTTGCCGAAGAGGGAGAAGCCGACGGTCGGTTAAGACACGTATAAAGTTCGGGTGAACATAGATATGATACAAGTACTTCGGTACATACAATCATTCTTTTACCCAAGTCACTTAGGGGCTCTTATGTTTATTTGAGCCGTTTTATAATAAGTGTTTTTCTTCTTAGTCGTTGCAAAGTTTTTATTATTATTTATCACTCCTTTTTTCGACACAAGTGTGCGGTCACTACCCGGGGAGCCTAATTTATCTCTCAAAGCCGCTAGAGTTTAGTTTGCTAAACTGGCCTAGTAAGAAGTACTCCGCCTTCGGGATAGGAGGTTGAAGCCGTAGGCTGACCAGCAAGTTTTGAGATAGGATGTGTCATGTTAAAGCACGGCGTAAGCACCTTTTTTCTAAAGTCCAATTTTCGGATTGGCACCGGACACTTGATCTAGTTCGGACATTAACCTTTTGAATAAGTTTTTTGGCTTTTCGAGCCCATGGCACTTTTAACCTATTTGTGTGTTTTTAGCACAAGTCTCGCAGTGCAACGCCGGACACCTTTAGAGATTCCGCAAAAACATTCTCGGATATTGCTATATATGCATCGGTTTCGAATTGTGTCTTCGGTCAATAGTTGGGTTGCCCGGCTCCTGCGCTTGCCTCCTATGTTCCGCTTTGTTCGGCTAGGTGTGCAAAGGGAGAACCACTGTGATTGTGCTTCCAGCTCACATGGTTAAGCACCTCAGTGGAGAAAGCCGAAAACTGACTGTCACAATAAGCGTAAACTGGTCAGCGATCCGATGACGGTGTTAAACGACGGGCCATTCATAACAATGGCCGAAGTGTTTACGGCTTGACCTCGACTGTCGCCGAACACTACCGGGGGCTATTAACTGGCCTCCCAAACTAAATCATTGATATTTTGCTCTTACATTGGAGCTGAGGTTTCATGATCATGCTTAGCATGACAACCCAAAGAAAGGAACCGATAGCGGGACTATTTTCTTTGGAAGACATTTCTTATGTTAAACAGTAATATAACATATCTCTCTGCGTACCTTTGTTTATAAAACCGTATGGCCAGATTGCCTTGTTTGTTGTAAATCTTTGCCCTCATAAAGGCTTTATAAAGTAGGACAAACACTCCTCGGCTATTGACCGAGAAGGTGGAAGCCGATGGTCGGTCAACAAAGTTTTGTACAATGCGGATCCGAGCATTAATGACGTAAAGTACTTGGATACACAGAGTCATTACACATAATTTGTGATTTTACTATGGATTGATCCTTAATTCGGCCACCCGTGCCCGCATTAACGCTCGGGGGCTACTGGGCTTCGGGCTTATTATTTACAAATATTAAAGGGCCACATCCATCCCCTGATCTGGTGTTGCCACCCGACCAGTGTCTCGGGGGCTACTGCATTGCCTGTCCAATGCAGAAAATTTTAAGTGTAATACAGTCTCCGAGGAGATTTTGATCCTCAGGTTGGTCGGCCACACCCAACCTGAGTCTTGAGGACTGAGCACGCCGCTTTTTGTGTCCCGAAGTATTCTGCCGAGCTAGGACTTGATCCTCAGACCGATTTTGCAAATCAACCTGAGTCTCAGCGGCTATGGGGATCAGCGGTCTTATGTCATCCTTCATGTGCATCTCGGTTTTAGACCGATACCCACCTTGAGGGCTCTGGCTATGTATCTCGGCAGGAATACATTGCACCAATCAAAAATATTGACAAAAATCGGCCCACATTCGGGTGGTGCACCACCTCGGAAGCGATCAGCATAAAGCTCGGGCGCTAGTGGCTGGCTCCATAGAGGGCATTTCCGGCATTAAGCTCGGCTAAACTCCTTCAAACTTCTTTGAACCAAGGTGATTTACGACACCTCGGATATAGTCCGGCGTTGGAGCTCGGATATACAGTCCGGCGTTGGAGCTCGGATACATAATCTGGCGTTGGAGCTCGGATAAATTCCGGCGTTAGAGCTGGGAAGCGGTCCGGGATTGGTGCTCGGCTGCAAAAGATACCTCGAATGTAGTCCGGCGCTGGAGCTCGGACGCAAGAGGACGCTGCCGCCCGGGAACAACATCAAACCCGAGGTGTGGTATAAAAATAACAAGGCATTGATAAAGGCTGAAAACTTAAAGGGGCTCCTCGGATACCCAACGTGTAAACTCGTCGAATGCATTTCGGCGATCCTCAAGATCGAAGATGAGAAGATTTGTTGAACCAGTTTTCAAGACCGACGACCGAAGATGAAGAACAGTTCGGAAGAATCGAGGAGCGTCCCTAACTTGAAGACCGGTTCGAGGGGCTCTTGACGGTGTCTGGACTAGGGATACTCACCACGTCATCTCCCGATCAGTTGGATTGGGACGAGGATCCCCATGGCCGTATACTGATGGGCCAGTCCGGACGGCTGCCGCATACAAGGAAGATTCCACAAGACTTGGCGATCAAGACAAGGACTCCTCCCCACCGGCGTATTCGGCTAGGACTCTTGTTATCCTAGGCCTCCGGTGCATTATATAAACCGAGGCCAGGCTAGTCGATAGATCATATACAACAATCATACCATAGGCTAGCTTCTAGGGTTTAGCCTCTCTGATCTCGTGGTAGATCTACTCTTGTACTACCCATCTCATCAATATTAATCAAGCAGGAGTAGGGTTTTACCTCCATCGAGAGGGCCCGAACCTGGGTAAAAACATCGTGTCCCTTGTCTCATGTTACCATCCGGCTAGACGCATAGTTCGGGACCCCCTACCCGAGATCCGCCAGTTTTGACACCGACACTAGCCCTCTCCAGTGCCTATATAAACCGGAGAGGTTGGACCTTAGAAGGCCGATCACAATTACAATCATACCATCATAGGCTAGCTCTTAGGGTTTAGCCTCTACGATCTCGTGGTAGATCTACTCTTGTACTACCCATATCATCAATATTAATCAAGCAGGAAGTAGGGTTTTACCTCCATCGAGAGGGCCCAAACCTGGGTAAACATTTGTGTCCCTTGCTTCCTGTTACCATCAGCCTTGACGCACAGATCGGGACCCCCTACCCGAGATCCGCCGGTTTTGACACCGACATTGGTGCTTTCATTGAGATTTCCTCTGTGTCGTTGCTATTGGGCTCGATGGCTCCTTCAACCATCGTCAATAACACGATACCAGACTGTCCGACGAGCACGGCTTAGACCTACTGTCGGACAAATCTCGGGGTATCGCCCCTGCATTAGCCTCGGACCTAAATCCGGAGCATGCTGCGTTGCCTGAGGACGGAGGGCTGGACCCCGCCCCGCAGGTCGCGCACTCATCGGCGTTGGAGCCAGACACGGGCCTTACCTCTGTGGTGGCCTATGACCCCAGACCCCCGGATTCGTATCCGGATGTTGAGTCCGGTCCGCGCACTCCCGAACCAGTCGAGCCAGATTGGGCTCCGGTAATGGAATTCACCGTCGCGGACATTTTTCGGCACTCGCCCTTTGGCGACATGCTGAACTCGTTCAAAACTCTCTCTTTGACAGAAATTTCTGGGCCAAACTATGTCCGGTTCGAGTGGATTTCTTCGTCGCCCACCCACCACCCACTTCATAGCCATGGTCGATGATTTAACCGACGCGTGCACGACTTCGACTCCGAAGACATCGACAGTATGGACGACGATGCAGGAGAGGATGCAGAATCTATGGGGCGCCGGACTTCCCCCTCGTCACACGACGTATACATGGTGGATACACCCAAAGAGGACAAAGGCGACAGTTCGGATGATAAAACCCCCGGACAAAAGCCAAAGCAACGGCGCAGACGCCATTCTAAGTCCAGCAACAGTAAAAATAGTGACAAGAGCGCCAGAAGGATCGATAATACAATCAACTCTGAAGGCAACAACGACCATACAGACCCAGCGATGGAGCAGGATGAACCAGGTCACCCTGAACACAATTCGGAGCAGACACCCGAGGACAATGATCCCGACGGACGAGGTCATCAAGACGAACCAGCACAAGAAAACGGTCCGGATAACGATTCAAACCCGGAAAAACACGTGGAACGAGATAACCTCCACAGAAAGCTTATGGCCACCGCAAGAAGCCTAAAGAAGCAGAAGCAACGGCTCAAGGCCGCATAGGAAACGCTTAACAGAGATGGAATAAAGTGCTAGAACCTTTGAAGAAAGATATGGCGACGATCGCCATACAAAGAGCTATCCAAAACGCAAGCTACTGCCAGAATTTGACGACGAAGCTGTACCACTTCATAACCGCAACAAAGCGGCTACTGATCCACATGAACACCTGAATAAGAAAGCTAGCACGGCCAGGTCCATTTATGGATCCAAAGGACGCACCCCGGCGAAGGACTATGGTCGCCAAAACGATTACGCCAATCGAATAGCAGTCCGGAATAAAGACCGGACACAACAACATCCGATGACATGCCACGGACGTCCAGATCTGAGAGGGGCTGCTCACCCCCCGTGCTTTACCGATGAACTACTGGACCACGAATTCCCACAGAGCTTTAAACCTGTGAACATAGAGGCATATGACGGAACGGCAGACCTAGGGGTCTGGATCGAGGACTTTATCCTACACATACACATGGCTCGTGGGGATGACCTTCACGCCATCAAATACCTCCCCCTCAAGTGAAGGGACCAGCTCGGCACCGGTTGAAAAGCCTCCCGAAAATTCAATTGGGAGCTGGGAGGAACTCGAGGACGCTTTCAGGCCAACTTTCAAGGGACCTATGTCCGGCCTCTGGATGCTGACGACTTAAGTCACATAGTCCAACAGCCCGGAGAATCCGCCCGCAAGTTTTGGAACAGATTCCTCACTAAGAAGAATCAAATTGTTGATCGTCCGGATGTCAAGCCTTAGCAGCATTCAAACACAAAGATCCGGTGACGAGTGGTTTCCGCCAGACACCTCGGCCAAGAAAAGCCAAGGACAATGGCAGCCCTAACAAGTCTGATGGCCCGCTTTTGCGCGGGAGAAGATAGCTGGCTAGCCCGTAAAGGCACCAGCGACCCTAGCAAATCCGAAATAAGAGATGGCAACAGGAAGCCACGGCGTCATAAAAACAAACGCCAAAATAAGGAAGAGAGCCCGGATAACACGGCGGTTAATGCCGGATTCAGGGGCTCTCGACCTAATCAGCCAAACAAGCCATCTAAAGGCAGCAAAGAGGGACCGTTCGGTCTAAATAGAGTCCTGGACAGACTATGCAAAATTCATGGCACCCCTGACAAACCTGCAAACCACACGCACAGAGAGTGTTGGGTCTTCAAGCAGGCCGGCAAATTAAACGCCGAACACAAGGAGAGGGAAACACCAAGTGAAGACGAGGATGAACCTCGCTAGCCGAACACAGACACGGAGGTGTTGTCCGAAACCACGACGATTCCTCAGTTGCCGGACACATGGGGGAAAAAGCCCCTATGGGGACTGCTGACGGGGGCCGAGCTCCCTTTGGACCTGAGCCGGATACCATTCCAGAGATCTAAGCGGCTCCAGAGTCCAGCGAATGGCATTCCCCAAAAGGAGGGAATGTGCCTGTTCCGCTGGTGACCTCTGTCCAACCAGAGGCACCGGATAATCTACTGGAGGCGCTACGCGGTGCCTCTATTGTGGATGAACACCACGCCCTTATGGGCACGGTAATAGAGAAGGTTTAGTTCATTAAAAGCGGATTGACCGAAGCCTGCACTAGCCTTCTATCGGGCTTTGAGGTAAGTAATGTCTTTGTAGGAAGAATATCACAGTATAGACAGTAGCCCCTGATGCTCTGTTTGGTGTTCGGGAAGAAAAAGCCGAACAGAGGATCATGAAGAAATATCGCAGGAGTCTAACATAAGTTGTCTATGTGAATAAGCAGGTATCGCTGCAGGCTGTGACCGCTCATGCTACGGAGGTCTCCGGACTGAAGCGGAAACTGGAGCGGGCCGAGGAGGAGCTCGGCCTCGTGAGGAAGCAGCTGGAGGATAGCCAAGTGTAGGATCTTGAGAAGAGGTGTCTAGAGGGGGGGTGATTAGACACTAAGTACCAAAGTTGCAGTTTTTAACTTCTTTAGGTTTAAGTGGAGTTTAGGCACAAGTTTAACATTCACAATACATACCAAGCAAGCAAGCATGCAAAGAGTATGTGAGCAGCGGAAAGTAAAGCATGCAACTTGCAAGAAAGTAAAGGGAAGGGTTTGGAGAATTCAATTGCAATTGGAGACACGGATGTTTTTGTCGTGGTTCCGATAGGTGGTTCTATCATACATCCACGTTGATGGAGACTTCAACCCACGAAGGGTAACGGTTGCGCGAGTCCACAGAGGGCTCCACCCACGAAGGGTCCACGAAGAAGCAACCTTGTCTATCCCACCATGGCCGTGGCCCACGAAGGACTTGCCTCACTAGCGGTAGATCTTCACGAAGTAGGTGATCTCCTTGCCCTTACAAACTCCTTGGTTCAACTCCACAATCTTGTAGGAGGCTCCCAAGTGACACCTAGCCAATCTAGGAGACACCACTCTCCAAGAAGTAACAAATGGTGTGTTGATGATGAACTCCTTGCTCTTGTGCTTCAAATGATAGTCTCCCCAACACTCAACTCTCTCTCATAGGATTTGGATTTGGTGGAAAGAAGATTTGAGTGGAAAGCAACTTGGGGAAGGCTAGAGATCAAGATTCATATGGTAGGAATGGAATATCTTGGCCTCAACACATGAGTAGGTGGTTCTCTCTCAGAACTGATAAGTTGGAAGTGTAGGTTTGTTCTGATGGGTCTCTCCACGAATGAAGAGGGGGTGGAGGGGTATATATAGCCTCCACACAAAATCTAACAGTTACACACAATTTACCAAACTCGGTGGGACCGAATCAACAAACTCGGTCGGACCAATTTAGTAAACCTAGTGACCGTTAGGGTTTTCGGTGGGACCGATATGCAACTCGGTAGGACCGATATGGTTAGGGTTAGGGCATAACGTAATCTTGGTGAGACCGATTACACAAACTCGGTGGGACCGATTTTGGTAATTAGCTAACCAGAGAGTTGGTCGTGCAAACTTCGGTGGGACCGATTTTGGTAATAAGTTAACGGAGAGTTTGCATTGTAATCTCGGTAGTACCGATTGCACAAACTTCGGTGAGACCGATTTTGGTAATGGACATACACAGAGAGATTACAATCCCATCTCGGTGAGACCGAGATCCCTATCGGTGAAACCGATTTGCCTAGGGTTTGTGGCAGTGGCTATGACAACTGAACTCGGTGGCGACGGATAGAGAGAATAGGTAGGGCCGAGTTTGACTTTAGGTTTAGGTCATATGTGTGGATGTGAGAAAGTAGTTGAGGGCTTTGGAGCATATCACTAAGCATTGTGGAGCAAGAAACTCATTATGCAACACCTCATCCCCTTTTGATAGTATTGGCTTTTCCTATAGACTCAATGTGATCTTGGATCACTAAAATGTAAAGTGAAGAGTCTTGAGCTTGAAGCTTGAGCCAATCCTTTGTCCTTAGCATCTTGAAGGAGTTCCCACATCCCTTAGTCCATGCCACTCCATTGTTGAACTTATCTGAAACATACTAGATAAAAGTGTTAGTCCAACAAGAGATATGTTGACATTAATTACCAAAACCACCTAGGGAGCACTTGTGCTTTCAATCTCCCGTTTTTTGGTAATTGATGACAACATACATCAAAGCTTTAGATAAAGATATAAAGAATAGCAAGTAAAGCTTCGGAAAGACATGTAACAAGCATAGGCTCCCCCTACATGTATGCAATCATGTGAATATGGAATATAGAAGCATGTGAGAGCAAAACCATGATAGAGTAGGCAATGAGTTACATGTATCTTGGCCATATGCATCAGAGCAAGGAATATTAAAGACAATACCTTCATGCTCATCAGTCCTTCTTGCGAACAGTATGTACATCAACAAGAATTCCTCATACACATGAGTGTGATGCATATACTTACCTTGTAGTCTTGAGTTGGCTTAGGATGGAATGAACCTGCACAAACAAGGTTAGATAACACAGGTACATCTACTAGCCAGAGCAAACAGAAGAAACCACAAGAATACCAGACTGGGATGACATGTAGAGAGTGAGTATTAAGTACCACATTGGATTAGACATGTCGCCAAGAGTAAAGATATGCAATGAATTTAAATGATTCCTTTCCCTTAGATGTCTTGCTCCCCCTGAATCTAGCATGGGATCTTTGGGAGAAGATAGGGAACAGAAAATCAGGGCTGAAAGATATAAAGAACAGAGCAAATGCAACTAAGCACATATGAACATGTCTTTCCCCTCAAGAAGATATGTGGCATCTCTCCTCTTGAACATCACGCATCTGGGATCCTTGAGAAATACTTTCTACTTGAGTATTCTCTCCCCTGGAGATCTCTTTCTCCCTCTGTGGAAGTAATACTCTCTCCCTTTTGGAAGTGATAAGCTTTGATGTGATCTCTCTCTCCCCCTTTGACATCAATTTCCAAGAAGGGTTTTCTGGAATTTGTTGTGAATGGGTTTGGTCCTTGAGTCACAACACAAAGTACTAGATAAAATTGTGATGCTTATAGAGGACAAGATTCATTGAGTGGAGCTGGATCAGAAGAAACACAGAATAAGTGGCAAACTGTTTTTCCTGTTGTGAAATTGGTGGCACCGAGAGGTATGCTTTGGTTGTACCGAAAGGATTCGGTTGGACCGAAAACAACAAATCGGTGAAACCGAGTTCATTACAGAGAAAACACTTGTCACCTCAGCTCACTAGACTAGTAAGATCTCACAAAGATTTGCAAGGAATTTACTGAATGATATGCAATGAATTTGTATGCAGGAAATGCAGAGCAACAGAAAAGAAAAGAAAGAAATCTACATGAATTTTTTTTGAAAGGGGAAAAAATATGCATGAGACAAATGCAAAAAAAATACAGAAGAGAGCACGAGAGAACTTCATCTAGAGATGGTCGGTGACAAATTCACCTATGTTAGAGTATATTGACTTAGGACTCAAGTGAGATCACTTGATCATAGGTCATACTCATCGTTTAAGCTCAAAATGGGGTTACCATTTTTCATTTAAGCATCTTGATGTATTCACATCTTGTCGAGTTGCTTTAGCTCATGACTCGGAGTAAAGCTTCTCTAAGATGGAATAACATACCTTGGTTTGTGGTGTTGACCATGTAGTTGAACTTGTGTGGGTTGCTCAAGGTTGATGTAGCTCATCAAGAGTTGGGAGCACCACTTGGAATTTGAGTCCATCTACCTACATGGGTTAGTTCTTGCAAGGAGTAGCACTTGTGTATCCAAAAATGATAATCATGAAGCTCAATCATAGAGTTTGTCAAAGGATATGTTTGAAATTATTCCGTGCTTCCTTGTCTTCAACCACCATAGTGTAGAGACTTGGTGATGTAGAGATTGCTCAAGATGTGAGTAGATTACACTCTCATGGAATTTGATTCAACCAAGTACCTACATGGGTTAGATAACATGCAAGATGCAAATATATCCAGGATATAATATTTCCATCATAAGAGAGATATCATGTATTAGTCATAAGCTCATGTCTTGCATGTATCCAATGGAGTTTCTACTCCATGTTTGAAGCATCAATGATGTTCAATTCTCCTCTCAACCTGCAAAACACTTTCTCATCAAGGGTTTTACTAAATATATCCGCTAATTGCTTTTCGGTGCGAACATGCTTAAGATACCCTTAGCAACATGACCTCGAATGAAATGATGACGAACCTCAATATGCTTAGTTCAAGAATGTTGTACAGGATTATGACCAATTTTTGATAGCACTTTCATTGTCACAAAGCAATGGAACATGTTTCACATATATCCCATAATCTTTAAGAGTTTGGGTCATCCAAAGTAATTGAGCACAACATGAACCAATGGGTAATGTACTCCGCTTGGCGGTAGATAAGGATAACGAGTTTTGTTTCTTGGAGGACCAAGACACAAGAGATCTACCAAGAAATTGACAAGTACCCGAAGTGTACTTTCTATCAACCTTGTCTCCAGCATAGTCCGAGTCGGAGTAGCCAACAAGATCGAAAGAGGCCCTCTTAGGATACCAAATGCCAAAATTTGGTGTATGAATTAAGTATCTCACTATCCTTTTTACGGCCTTAAGATGACATTCTTTAGGAGCAGCTTGATATCTTGCACACATGCACACACTTAGCATAATATCGGGACGTGAAGCACATAGGTATAACAATGAACCAATCATAGAGCGATAGACCTTTTGGTCAACTGGTTTACCATCTTTGGTCAAGTCAAGATGTCCACTAGTAGGCATGGGTGTAGACATACCTTTGCACCCTTGCATATTGAACTTCTTGAATAAGTCCTTAGTGTACTTCGTTTGAGAAACAAAAGTACCTTGCTTGATTTGCAACCCAAGAAAGAATTTGAGTTCACTCATCATTGTCATCTCAAACTTCTCCGACATTAGCTTTCCAAACTTTTCACTAAAATGAGGGTTACTTGAACCAAATATAATATCATCAACATAAATTTGGCATACAAATAGTTCTCCATTAACCCTTCTAGTAAAAAGTGTGGAATCAATTTTCCCAATTTCAAAGCCTTTTTCAATAAGGAACTTGGCCAAGCATTTATACCAAGCTCTAGGAGCTTGTTTAAGACCATAAAGGGCTTTGTGAAGTTTGTAAACATGATTTTGTTTCTTAGGATTTACAAAGCCGGGAGGTTGTTTAACATAAACTTCCTCCTCTATTTCACCATTTAGAAAAGCACTTTTAATGTCCATTTGGTACAAGGTGATATCATGGTGATTAGCATAGGCAAGTAAGATGCGAATGGACTCAAGTCTAGCAACGGGAGCATAAGTCTCACCATAGTCCATACCTTCGACTTGTGTGTAGCCTTTGGCGACGAGACGTGCTTTGTTGCGAACTACTTGTCCATCTTCATCTTGCTTGTTGCGAAACACCGATTTTGTACCGATGATGTTGTGGTTGTTGTCGGGCTTCTCAACCAATGTCCAAACTTGGTTTTTCTCAAAGTTGTGTAGCTCTTCATGCATAGCATTTATCCAATCCGGATCTTCCAATGCTTCTTCGACCTTCATAGGTTCAATGCTAGAGATGTAAGAATAGTTTTCACAAAAGTTAGCTAAATGAGTTTTAGAGCGAGTGATTCTCCCGGTTTGAATATCATTGTAGATTTGCTCTACAGGATGGTCTTTAGCAATTCTTGCTCGAACTCGTGAAAGCTTTTGCTTGGGTTTTGGTTTAACATCTTCTTCATCTTGTTCTTCTTCTTGGCCTTCTTCATTGTTGGCGTTGTCGTTCTCTTGTCGTGGTGGAGAAGGAGGTTGTTGACGTTTGTGATGTTCTTCCTCGTTTTCTTCATCTTGGTGTGTTCCACTTGTGGATGCTTCCGTATCAACTCTTGGTTCACCTTGTCGTGAAGTAGAAGCTTCCACTTGGACGGACGAGGTACTCTCCTTCACCTCCGTTGGACGGACCTTGCCAATAGACAAGTCTTGGATTTCTTCGGAAGGGTCTTTGTCTCCTACATCAATTGGTAATTGCTCTACTTGCGAGCCGTTAGATTCATCAAACTTCACATCTACCGTCTCTTCAACCTTTCGAGTGAAATTGTTGTAGACACGGTAAGTGTGAGAGTTTGAGCCATAACCTAGTAGGAAACCTTCATGAGACTTAGGAGCAAATTTTGAACGACGATGTGTATCAAGAATGTAGCACTTTGAGCCGAATACTCGAAAGTATCCAACTTGGGGTTTGTTACCGGTGAGGAGCTCGTATGCCGTCTTGCCGAGTAGCTTGTGAAGATACAAGCGATTTGTTGCATGACAAGCTGTCTCAACCGCTTATGCCCAAAAGTGCTTCGACGTCTTGTACTCATCAAGCATCGTTCTCGCCATTTCGATGAGCGTCCGGTTCTTCCTCTCAACAACTCCATTTTGTTGAGGTGTGTACGTAGCTGAGAACTCGTGTGAAATCCCTTCTTCATCAAGAAAGGTGTCCACATTTGCGTTCTTGAACTCCGTTCCATTATCGCTGCGAACCTTCTTGATCTTCACTTCAAACTGATTTTGGGCCTTCCTAGCGAAGTTTTTGAAGATCTTTTGGACCTGCGATTTATCATCGAGAAAGAACACCCACGTAAATCTTGAAAAATCATCAACTATAACTAGACCAAAAGAATTTCCACCGAGACTTTTGTAAGCGTTGGGACCAAAGAGATCCATATGAAGTAGTTCGAGTGGCCTTCTTGTGGTCATGATGTTCTTCACGGGATGCCTTCCTCCAACCTGTTTACCTGCCTGACAAGCACTGCACAGTCTATCCTTATCAAATATGACATCGTTAACTCCAAGGATATGATTTCCTTTAATAAGCTTGTCAAGGTTTCTCATGCCAACTTGACCTAGTCGTCTATGCCATAACCAACCTTTTGAAGATTTAGCAATGAAGCAAGTTTTAGGTTGTGCCTTTTTAGAGAAATCAACAATGTAAAGATTACCTCTACGTATACCGGTAAAGAGCATTTTATGATTGTCTCGATGAAACACTTGGCAATCTACTTGATAAATAGGACATCGAAACCGAAATCAGCAAGTCTAGATATTGAAAGTAAGTTGTAGCCAATAGATTCAAAGAGCATGACATTCTGAATGGAGCTATCATGTGAGATGGCCACCTTACCGAGGCCAACAACCTTACCATATGAGTTGTCACCTAACGAGACATACTTACTATGACTATCATTTTCAGCAAGCTCACGAAACATGTCTTTATCTCCAGTCATGTGATCGGTACATCCACTGTCAAGAACCCATTCCTTTCCTCCTGACTCATATCCCCGAAGATTTGCCATAAGACCAAGATGTCTCATTGCATCATCAAGATCGAAGTCACTATCATCATCCTCATCATAGTATCCATGTTCAACATCGTCATGTGGTGGATCAAGTTCTAGAGAGGGTAATTCGTTAGAGTGAGTTTGACAATGATCTTGCTTATGAATTCTTATAGCTTCGGAAATAATATCACTAATAATTCCAACATCTCCTTTGGCACGCATAAGGTTTGTAAGTTCAAGTAGACGATCATCAAACATAGGATCACTAGTATTCATCTTACTCAAGACAATAGACTTATGGAGAATCTCATCTAGATTTTTCAAGGAATAATTTGGAAAGCGTTCTTCAAGGAATTTCCATATAGTGTAGGCACACTCAAGAGTAGGCAAGATTCCAATTAAGTTTCTAGGCAAGCCTCTAGTGATAAGATTAACAGTTCTAAGGTTCCTAATCATGTCAATATATTCATCAAGGGTAGGATGCATAGGATCAACATGAGGTGCACAAGGGATAGCAATGTACTTGTTCAAATGATATTGATTGAAAATTACAAGCATCTCATTTTTTCACTCATGAAAATACTCTCCATAAGAATAGGCACTCTATGTCTAAGACTCCCCAAAGTAGACTCATCCATCTTCCTCCAATGGTGATTAAACCAAGGCAATGGAGACCAATGCTCTGATACCACTTGTAGGATCTTGAGAAGAGGTGTCTAGAGGGGGTGATTAGACACTAAGTACCAAAGTTGCAGTTTTTAACTTCTTTAGGTTTAAGTGGAGTTTAGGCACAAGTTTAACATTCACAATACATACCAAGCAAGCAAGCATGCAAAGAGTATGTGAGCAGCGGAAAGTAAAGCATGCAACTTGCAAGAAAGTAAAGGGAAGGGTTTGGAGAATTCAAACGCAATTGGAGACACGGATGTTTTTGTCGTGGTTCCGATAGGTGGTGTTATCATACATCCACATTGATGGAGACTTCAACCCACGAAGGGTAACGGTTCTTGTGAGTCCACGGAGGGCTCCACCCACGAAGGGTCCACGAAGAAGCAACCTTGTCTATCCCACCATGGCCTGGCCCACGAAGGACTTGCCTCACTAGCGGTAGATCTTCATGAAGTAGGCGATCTCCTTGCCCTTACAAACTCCTTGGTTCAACTCCACAATCTTGTAGGAGGCTCCCAAGTGACACCTAGCCAATCTAGGAGACACCACTCTCAAGAAGTAACAAATGGTGTGTTGATGATGAACTCCTTGCTCTTGTGCTTCAAATGATAGTCTCCCCAACACTCAACTCTCTCTCACAGGATTTGGATTTGGTGGAAATAAGATTTGAGTGGAAAGCAACTTGGGGATGGCTAGAGATCAACATTCATATGGTAGGAATGGAATATCTTGGCCTCAACACATGAGTAGGTGGTTCTCTCTCAGAATTGATAAGTTGGAAGTGTAGGTTTGTTCTGATGGCTCTCTCCACGAATGAAGAGGGGGTGGAGGGGTATATATAGCCTCCACACAAAATCTAACCGTTACAGACAATTTACCAAACTCGGTGGGACCGAATCAACAAACTCGGTCAGACCGATTTAGTAAACCTAGTGACCGTTAGGGTTTTCGGTGGGACCGATATGCAACTTGATAGGACCGATATGGTTAGGGTTAGGGCATAACGTAATCTCGGTGAGACCGATTACACAAACTCGGTGGGACCGATTTTGGTAATTAGCTAACCAGAGAGTTGGTTAGGCAAACTCGGTGGGACCGATTACTCAAACTCGGTGGGACCGATTTTGCTAATAAGTTAACCAGAGAGTTTGCATTGTAATATCGGTAGTACCGATTGCACAAACCCGGTGAGACCGATTTTGGTAATGGACATACACAGAGAGATTACAATCCCATCTCGGTGAGACCGAGATCCCTATCGGTGAAACCGATTTGCCTAGGGTTTGTGGCAGTGGCTATGACAACTGAACTCGGTGGCGCCGGATAGAGAGAATCGGTAGGGCCGAGTTTGACTTTAGGTTTAGGTCATATGTGTGGATGTGAGAAAGTAGTTGAGGGCTTTGGAGCATATCACTAAGCACAATGGAGCAAGAAACTCATTAAGCAACACCTCATCCCCTCTTGATAGTATTGGCTTTTCCTATAGACTCAATGTGATCTTGGATCACTAAAATGTAAAGTGAAGAGTCTTGAGCTTGAAGCTTGAGCCAATCATTTGTCCTTAGCATCTTGAAGGAGTTACCACATCCTTTAGTCCATGCCACTCCATTGTTGAACTTATCTGAAACATACTAGATAAAAGTGTTAGTCCAACAAGAGATATGTTGACATTAATTACCAAAACCACCTAGGGAGCACTTATGCTTTCACCAAGGTATGCAGTAACCTGCGGGTACATTTTAAGACAAAATGAATAGTCCATCCGTATTAAGGTGTCATAGACTTTATTAGGGGCCACGACCGAGGTGGCAGCCCTCAAGAAGGCGTTAGCCGAGGCCGAGGACAAAACGGCCAAGGAACACGCCGCGTGTGAGAAGCACGAGGCCCGGGTTGGCAAGGCGCAACAACAGCTCCAGGGCGCGATCGAGAGATTTGAGTCCTTGGAGAGCGATTGTAAGGCGCAAGAGTCCAAACTGGCGAAGGCTCGCCAGAGCGCACAGGATGCACAAGCCGAAGCCCAGAATGCCCTCCAGGAAATTCAGGCGGCCAAGAAGATTGCGGTGGGTAAGTCTTTCACCATGCAAAGCAAGTATGTAGAATAAACGTTCCTTGTACTTATCTGAATTTGGGTTTTCCAGGGGTGTTTGCGGATCTGCCGCGCAGTATATCAGATGCTGCCGAGCATTATAGAGCCGAATAAGGGATGTCTACGGAGAAGCTATTCTGGTCCCAATATCTTGGACCCCGAACATCCGGTGCCCTTCAGCGACCAGCTAAAGCAGTTGGTCGAGCTGACAGGTCGGCAGAGCTAGTGATGAAGGACCTGATAGTCCGGTTGTGGCCTGCCGAGCCTATACCTAGCAGCTACTTCGGACTTGTTAAGCGGCTTGTAAGTGCCTGTCCGCGGCTCGAAGCCGTGAAGCGGTCCGTCTGTATTGAAGGTGCGCGTATGGCATTGGCCCGCGTCAAGACGCATTGGGCAAAGCTGTATGTCAAGAAGCTGATGACCGAGGGGCCGTCGGAGGGCAAGGAGCATCGTCGACCCAAGCTCTATTTTGATGGTGTCCTGGAGGGGTCCCGCCTTGTGGCGGAGCATTGTTCGAAGGATGTCATATTCCCATGAGAACATTTATATTATCTTGTCCTGTAATATGGAACAATGATGTTATGTATTATAATGCTTGCGATTTACATTTTACCTCATGTGCGACCATTTATGAAATCTGAGGGTTGACCGATTAGCTTCTCGCCCCATGTAGATAGTACGGGGTGTTCAGATAAATCTAAACACTATTTACTCCACATTCTGGTCCTTAAAGGAGGTGTTTAGCGCAACGAACAAGGCAATCTGACTATGCGGCCTTTACCGCCCTCACTTAGCCATAGGAGTTTTACAATTAAGAAAGTTGGCGAAGCCCCTGTTATTCAGAAGGCCGAACTAGGGGCGTTGTACATGCCTAATCGGAGGAACCGATTCTTCGCAAGAAGCCGAAAAATCTCTAACGATTTTGAACCTCTCGAACGGCTGACCAGCTCTCGCTGCATCATGACAGTCAGTTTTCGGCTTTCTCTACTGAGGCGCTCGTCCGGAAGAACCGGGACACAATCGTAGTAGTTCTCCCTTTACTACCCTAGCCAATATAGCGGAACGTAAGGTAGTAAGCACAGGAGTCGGGCAACCCAACTATTGACCAAAGACATGATTTGGAGCCAACGCGTATAATGTTATAAGTTCGGGGTGCCGAACTATACTGGAAAAGTATTCAGACTTTTATTGCCGTAATGCGGGGTGTAATGAAGCCCCTGGCGTAGTACGTACCATGGTGTACGTGTGCAATAAGTAATATACACAAAGGTGAGGAAACAGGAAAATTAAGTAATAAGCTGACGCCACCATTTATTCACCATTGTTATGTAATCAGTATGTTGGGGCGTACTTTGTGCAAGTAATGCGATAAGCAAGTAAAACTATTTAACATGCCGCAACCAAGAGCGAGCTGCGTGAGGGTATGTAAAACAAGTATGGCAATCATTTAGTAGAGACCACCTAGGGATTCCCTTGTATGCCAGAGCTCCTTGCCTCCTCGGTGTGTTCTGCAAGCGGGTCGTCCGCATAGACATTGAAAAGAGAAAAAAACATAATAAAAAAGAAAAAGTAAAGGCGTGCGAATCCCGGGGTCGGTCAAGCCGCACTATGGATCACGAGCGAGTTATGCCTCCGTCAGTACCCATGGGGTTTTGAGTGCGTAGTTATGTACACGCGATACGGATGCCATTTCCTCATCAGGGTTGGGACGGAGGCCGAATTTACTAATTCAGCTCTTGACGAACCGAGCTGCCCTGTTGCAGTGTAGTCTTGACCTTCTTAACGATGTCCAGGGGCTCGGCGGCCGGATTATGGTGCTGCTTGAGAAGGCCGCTCTGTACTTTTGCTGCTAGGGCTGTGGTATGCTCCTCTATACGGAGGGAACGTTCCGTGTTTCCATTTACTGTAATGACGCTGCGTGGACCGGGCATCTTGAGCTTGAGATAAGCATAATGTGGCACCATGTTGAATCTAGCAAACGCGGTTTGTCCGAGCAGTGCGTGGTAGCCGCTGTGGAAGGGGACGATATCGAAGATTAGCTCTTCGCTTCGGAAGTTATCCGGGGAACCGAAGACCACTTCCCGTGTGATTGAGCACGTACAACGGGCCTCTACGCCTGGTATAACTCCTTTAAAGGTAGTTATCGTGGGCTTGATTCATGAGCGATTAATGCCCATTGCGTACTGTATCCTAATAGAGCAGGTTGAGGCTGCTACCACCGTCCATTAGGACTCGTGTCATGTAAAATCCGTCGATGATTGGGTCGAGTAACAATGCGACCGAACCGCCATGACGGATGCTAGTTGGATGATCATGACTATCAAAGGTGATTGGGAATGACGACCATGGGTTGAATTTTGGGGCGACTGGCTCTACCGCATAGACGTCCCTGAGTGCGCGCTTGCGCTCCCTTTTGGGTATGTGTGTAGCATATATCATGTCCACAGTTTGGACTTGAGGCGGGAATTTCTTCCGCCCCCCTAGTGTTGGGCTGCCGGGGCTCCTCGTCATCGTCCTTGCTCTATGATTCCCCTTCCTTGTTTCCGCTATTTACGAATATGCGGTCCAAGCTGGATGGTCCCCCGCCGTTCCTTTTATAGGGCTTCTTTCGCTAGCCGGACTTGGAGCCACTGAATCCGGCGTCAACTGTAGTGTCATCGGTGTTATCACCATTGCTTTGGCGTTTGTGTCTGTTGCGCCGGAGCTTGCCGGTGCTGTTTTTGGCCTCAGAGGGGCCTGCTTCATTGGCTATGTTTGTACTGCGAGCCAGCCAACTATCTTCTCCCGCGCAAAAGTGGGTCATAAGTGTCATGAGGGTTGCCATGGACCTCGGCTTTTCTTTGCCGAGGTGGCGGGCTAGCCATTCGTCACGGATGCTGTGTTTAAAGGCCGCTAGGGCTTCGGCATCCGGACAGTCAATGATCTGGTTCTTTTTGGTTAGGAACCTAGTCCAGAATTTTCTGCTGATTCTCCAGGTTGTTGAACTATGTGGCTTAAGTCATCGGCATCGGGTGGCCGGACATATGTACCTTGGAAGTTATCAAGGAAGGCTTCTTCCAGGTCCTCCCAGCTGCCAATGGAATTTTCAGGCAGGCTATTTAGCCAATGTTGAGCTGGCCCTTTGAGCTTTAGTGAGGTATTTGATGGCGTGGAGGTTGTCTCCACGGGCCATGTGGATGTGGAGAATAAAGTCCTCAATCCATACTGCGGGATCGGTTGTTCCGTCGTATGATTCAATGTTGATGGGCTTGAACCCTTCGGGGAATTCGTGATCCAACACCTCATCTGTGAAGCAGAGAGGGTGTGCGGCGCCTCTATATCGGGCCGCGTCACGGCACACCTCCGATGAAGTCCGTCTGCGGTTATCGGCCCGGGTGTGACTAGGTTTGTCACGTCCGAATAGGTAGTCGTCATCCCGAGTCGGGAAGCATCCTCGTGATTCGTAGATTGATCTGGTGTGTCCTGCTCTACTGTCTAGATCCTGCCGAAGGACGTATGTATGGTCACGAGCTGTTTTGTCCCTGTTTTGCGAGGCGGTGGGGCGGGCTTTTGTTCGGCATGAGTTGTCCTTTTACCCTGACCGCGGGGTGGTCGGTCCGTCGCACTATCCTGACCGCGTAGTGGTCGGTCCGCATTGCGTGAGGGACATATGGGATCTGGTGCCTCCTCATCGAACTGAGGTAGCAGTCTGCGCTTTGGGTAACTCTTGGCTGGGCGCTCAAGGCCGTATTCTTCGGCTGCCAGGACATCAGTCCACCTGTCAATGAGCAGGTCTTGATCAGCTTGGAGCTGCTGCTGCTTCTTCTTCAGGCTTCTTGCAGTGGCTATGAGCTGGCTCTTGAAGTGCTCCTGCTCGAGGGGTGCCTCAGGCACGATGAAGTCCTCATTGCCGAGGCTCTCATCATCCTCGGAGACTGGACGATAACTATCATCATCTGGGTCATTGGGCATGGCCTGTTTATCAGGGTTATCTTGCCTGTTGTCTTGTTCCTCATGTTCGGCCGCGGCCCTGATAGGGTCCTCATTGTTTTCGGCGTCGCTCGGAGTACTATTTTCTCTGGTGCCAGTGTTGCCGTCTTTTGAGCGACGAGGCTTAGAACGGCGTTTAGGACGCTTGCGCTTGGACTGTGTCTTAGAAGGTTTATTCGCAACTGGGTCTTCTTTGTCGTTGTCGCTAGCTTTTTTAGGTGTGTCAACCATGTACACATCGTACGAAGAGGTGGCCATCCAACGTCCAGTGAATGGCGGGTCTTGGCCTTGCTCCTTGTCGGCATCGTTGTCCATACTGTCGATGTCTTCGGAGTCATAATCAAGCACATCGGTTAACTCATCGACAGTGGCTATAAAGTGGGTGGCGGGTGGGAAGCAAAATTCCCCATCATCAACCTCTAACTCGAACCGAACATAGTTCGGCTGTGAGTCCTTCTCCAAGGACAAATTCTTTAAAGAGTTCAGCACATCACCCAAAGGTGAATGCTGGAAGATGTCTGCGGCACTAAATTCGGAAATCGATAACCGATCCAGCTCGGTGTCCGCAGGCGTACCCGGTCCGGAACTTATAGCCGGAAATGAGTCCGGAGTTCCATGGACACAAATATTGCAGGGTGTCGAGTCTGTGTGCGGCTCCAACGCAGCGGACTCTATGGCCTCGGATGGCATGATCTGCTTCGGATCTAAGGCCGTCGCAGCAATAGGAACCATCTCCTGGATGTGATCCGATGACAGATTTAAGTCATGTTCATCGGGGCGAGGGGGAGCGATCGCTGCGGTCTCAAATTCGTTGAAGATCAAGTCTCCATGGATGTCCGCGACGTAGTTCAAGCTTCCCAAACTGACCTGGTGGCCAGGGGCGTAGCTATCGATCTGCTCCAGATGGCCAAGCGAATTGGCCCGCAGTACCAAGCCGCCGAACACAAAAATCTATCCGGGGAGGAAGGTTTCTCCTTGGACAGCGTCACTATCGAAGATTGACGGGGCCATCAAACCTTTCGTCGACGACACAGTGGAACTCTCAATGAAAGCACCAATGTCGGTGTCAAAACCGGCGGATCTCGGGTAGGGGGTCCTGAATTGTGCGTGTAGGATCGATGGTAACAGGAGAAGGGGACACGATGTTTACCCAGGTTCGGGCCCTCTCTATGGAGGTAATACCCTACTTCCTGCTTGATTGATCTTGATGAATATGAGTGTTACAAGAGTTGATCTACCACGAGATCGTAATGGCTAAACCCTAGAAGTCTAGCCTATATGACTATGGTAATGTGTATATCCTATCCGGACTAACCCCTCCGGTTTATATAGACACCGAGGGGATCTAGGGTTTACATAGAGTCGGTTACATAAGAAGGAATCTACATAGTCGGTTGCCGAGCTTGCCTTCCACGCCAAGTAGAGTCCAATCCGGACACGGGTACAGTCTTCGGCCTTCATGTCTTCACAGCCCATCAGTCCGGCCCATGGATAACAGGCCGGACGCCCGAGGACCCCTTAGTCCAGGACTCCCTCAACTGCATTGAAGCGGGTGAAGGCAGTTCGTCCGAGCAGTGTGTGATAGCCACTGCGGAAGGGGACAATGTCGAAGATGAAGTCTTCACTTTGGAAGTTATCCGGTGAACCAAAGACTACTTCCAACATTAATGACCCGTGCAATAGGCTTCTACGTCGGGTATCACTCCTTTAAAGGTGGTGTTACTAGGCTTGATTCTTGAGGAATCAATACCCATTTCTACGCATTCTTGATAGATCAGGTTAAGGCTGGTGCCGCCGTCCATAAGGACTCGAGTGAGATGGTATCCGTCGATAATTAGATCGAGGACGAGGGCTGCCGAACCTCCATGACGGATACTGGTCGGGTGGTCCCTGCGATCGAAGGTGATCGGACAAGCCGACCACGGGTTGAATTTAGGGGCGACGGGCTCTACGGTGTAGACGTCCCTTAGTGTGCGCTTGTGCTCCCTCTTGGGGATATGCGTGGCATATATCATATTCACTGTTTTTACCTCAGGGGGAAATTTCTTCTCCCCCCTCTATTCGGTGGACGGGGCTCATCGTCATCCTCGCTTGGCGGCCCTTTCCCCTTATTTTCGGTATTTAACTTACCGGCCTGTTTGAAGACCCAACAGTTTATGTTGGAATGATTGGCAGGCTTGTCGGGGGTACCATGAATCTGGCAAGGCCAGTCGAGTATTTTGTCTAAATTGGATGGGCTTTCCCTGTTGCCTTTGAATGGCTTCTTCCGCTGACCGGGTTTAGAGCCGCTGAATCCGGCGTTGACCGCTGTGTCTTCGGCTTCTTCATTCTTGTTCCGATGCTTGTGTTTGTTGCGTCATGGCCTACCATTGCCATCCTTGGCTTCAGAGGTGCCAGGGTCGCTGGTACTATTGCTTCTACGAGCCAACTAGCTGTCTTCTCCCGCGCAGAAGCGGGTCATGAGTGCGATAAGAGTTACCATAGACTTCGGCTTTTCCTGACCGAGGTGTCACGCGAGCCATTCATCGTGGACGCTATGTTTAAAGGCCGCGAGGGCTTCGGCGTCTGGACAGTCAACGATTTGGTTCTTTTTAATTAAGAACCTGGTCCAGAGTTTGCAGGCTGACTCTCTGGGTTGCTGGAAAATGTGACTAAGGTCATCAGCATCTAGAGGCCGGACATAGGTACCTTGGAAGTTGTCTCTAAAGGCATCCTCCAAATCTTCCCAGCTACCAATGGAGTTCTCTGGGAGGTTGTTTAACCAGTGTCGTGCTGGTCCCTTTAGCTTTAGGGGTAGGTATTTGATGGCGTGGAGATCATCAACGCGAGCCATGTGAATGTGGATAATGAAATCTTCAATCCAGTGATACGTCTCCAACGTATCTATAATTTATGAAGTATTCATGCCAATATATTATCATTCTTGGATGTTTTACAATCATTTTATAGCAACTTTATATCATTTTCTGGGACTAACGTATTGACCTAGTGCCAGCTGCTGGTTTTGGCTTATTTTTTACATGGCAGGAAATCAATATGAAACAGAGTCCAAACACCGTAAAACTCCACGATGATTTTTTATGGGCCAGAACACATCCATTGGGCCAGAGCAGCACCTAGGGGTGCCCCGAGGGGGGCACAACTCACCAGGCCGCACCAGGCCCCACTGGCGCGCCCAGGTGGGTTGTGCCCACCTCGATGGCCTCCCGTACCCCTTCTTTGCACTATAAATTCCCAAATATTCTGAAACCCATCGGGGTTACCCTAGATCAGAAGTTTCACCACCGCAAGGTCTCTGTATCCACGAAAACCAATCTAGACCCCATTCCGGTACCCTCCCGGAGGGGGGAATCATCTCCGGTGGCCATCTTCATCATCCAGGCGGCCACCATGATGAGGAGGGAGTAGTCCACCCTCGGGGCTGAGGGTTTGTACCAGTAGCTATGTGTTTAATCTCTCTCTCTCTCTATATATATATATATATATCTATCTCTCTCTCTCTCTCGTGATCTATATAATGCGCTTTGTTAATATAGTTGCATCATATGATGTTTCTACCCTCTATACTCTTGTTATGATGAATTGAATCTTTACCCTTCAAAGTTTTGTCTTGTCGGATTGAATATTCAGAGATGAAAACACATGATATATGTCTTGCAATATGAATACTTGAGGTGACAATGGGGTATCATATTGATTCACTTGATATGTGTTATGGCATTCAACTCGCGGATTCCCGCGGTGATATTGAGGTAATCTATGCATAGGGGTTGATGCACGTTTTTCTCCGACGGAAACTTTGGGGTCTCTTTATAGTTCTTTGTGTGGATTGAGTATTATGAATATGAACTTGCTTTGGTGTTATCTTAGTATGAACTCTTGATTAGATCGGTCGGAAAGAATAGCTTGCGTTACTCTAGTACGAACTCTAAGATAGATTGATCAGAAAGAATAGCTATGAGGTGGCTTCGTACCCTACAAACAATTCCTATCTTTTGTTCTCCGCTAATAGGAACTCGGGAGTGATTCTTTGTTGCACTTTGAGGGATAATCATATGATCCAACTATGTTAGCACTGTTGAGAAATTGCACTAGCGAAAGTACGGACCCTAGGCCTCATTTTCAAGCATTGAAACACTATTTTTGTGCCCGTATACTAATTGCTACCTTGTTGTTTTTGTTTATGCAGATTATAAAAATATATTTCTACCATCCATATTACACTTTTATCACCATCTCTTCGTCGAACTAGTGCACCTATACAATTTTTCATTGTATTGGGTGTGTTGGGGACACAAGAGATTTCTTGTATTTGGTTGTAGGGTCGTTTGAGAGAGACCATCTTAATCATACACCTCTCATGGATTGATAAACCTAGGTCATCCACTTGAGGGAAAATTGCTACTGTCCCACAAAACTCTGCGCTTGGAGGCCCAACATGTGTCTACAAGAATAAAGTTGCGTAGTAGACATCAAGCTCTTTTCTGGCGCCGTTGCCGGGGAGGTTAGGAAAGCGGCACTCACATCCCGTCAACGAAGCTCTTTTCTGGTGTCGTTGCCGGGGACGTGAGTGCATGAAGGTATATCTTTAGACCTTGCAATTGAATATTTTAGTTCCTTGTTTTATCACTAGTTCGGTTTATAAAAGAAAAGTACAAAAAATGGAATTGAGGTTGCATCATATTATTGATCATCTTTATAATATCTTTCTTGAAAATGATGGTTCAGAAAATTGTGCTCAATTCTTAGAAGAAGAAGTCAATAAAGTGTTTGGCACAAAATATTTGAATGATGAGCATGATTGCAATGTTGCTAGTATGAATTCTTTTAATATCCATGATGCTAATGATATGCAAAGTCATAAGCTTGGGGATGCTATATTTGATGAATATGATATTTTTAGCTCCCCAAGTTTTGATGAGAATATTTATTATGATGAAAGCATGCATCCTATTTATTATGATTATGGTGATGGCATTTATGCTATAAGGAATAATGATATCCATGAAACTTTTCATCATGATTTTAATTTTCAATCACATGATAGTTATTTTGTTGAGTTTGCTCCCACTAATATTGATGAGAATAAATTTTTTTATGTGGAGAGTAATAAATTTTTTATGCATGTTGATCATGAAAAGAATGCTTTATGTGATGGCTATATTGTTGAATTTCTTCATGATGCTACTGAAAATTATTATGAGGGAGGAACTTATGCTTGTAGGACTTGCAATAATATCAAGTTTCCTCTCTATGTGTTGAAAGTTTTGAAGTTATGCTTGTTTTGCCTTCCTATGCTAGTTGATTCTTGTTCCCATAAGTTGTTTGCTCAAAAAAATCCCAATGCATAGGAAGTGAGTTAGACTTAAATGTGCTAGTCATATTCTCCATGATGCTCTCTTTATGTTTTAATTCTTATCTTTTATGCGAGCATCCTTGAAATCATCATGCCTAGCTAAAAGGCATTAAAGAAAAGCGCTTGTTGGGAGACAACCCAACACTTTTACCTACTGTTTTTGAGTGTTCACATGATTATGTTACTGTAGTAATCATGTTTTATAGCTTTTGTTTCAATAAAGTGCCAAGTAAAGCCTTTGGGATCATGTTGGGTGATAGTTGATTTGATCTTGCTCAAAAACAGAAACTTTTGCACTCACAAAAATAATTCTCATTTTTAACAGAAGAGTGCTTTGGAGTTGATTCTTTTTTAATAAGATTGATATACAAATTTTTCACGTGTTCCAATTTGTTTCATAATTTTTGGAGTAGCAGAAGTATGGTTTGAGTGCAGATTACTACAGACTGTTCTTTTTTTGATAGATTCTGTTTTCAATTCATAGTTTGTTTGCTTTCTAGTTTCTTTGGCTTATATTGCTCAATATAAATTGTGGAAATGATATGCTATGGTAGGCTTTTTGTGGAAAAAATTATGAATCTTTTCTTTGACAGTACCCAAGTGAAATGGTTTGCTCTTTATCATATTAACCTATCTCACGAAGTTACGTTAAGTTTTGTGTGATTGAAGTTTTCAAGTTTTGGGTGAGATATCGATATGAGGAGAATAAGGAGTAACAAGACCCTAAGCTTGGGGATGCCCGAGGCACCCCCAAGGTAATATTCAAGGAATATCCAAGCAACTAAGCTTGGGGATGCCCTGGAAGGCATCCCCTCTTTCGTCTCCAACATTATCGGTACCTCACTTGGAGCTATGTTTTCATTCGTCACATGACATGAGTTTTACTTGGAGCATCAACTTATTTCATTAAGATTTGCTTACTGTTATTTATAATAATGTTTTGCATCTTTCTTTTAAATAAAAATGTCAAGGATAGCCTTTACCATGCTTATTTTACAAGTCTACATGTTGCTGTTTGGAAACAGAAAGTTTACCGTTGTTGCAAAAATTCCCTAGAAAAGTCAGAGTGTGTTAAAATGTTGAAACCTTTTGCATAATAAGCTCTGATAATTTTTCTACACTGTTCTACAATTTCATAATTTTTGGAGTTAGGGAGTATGGTGAATCTTGCATTATTTACAGACTGTACTGTTTTGGCAGATTGCTGTTATGGTTGCATTGTTTGCATATGTTTGCTTGTTTAATGATTCTATTTGAGGATAGGAGTATTAAATATGCAGAGGCATTTAGTATGCAATGTTGAATAATAACTTTAGTGTTTTGCTACATGTAACATCCCAAAATTCTAAATTTTGGAATGTTATAATAAATAAATAGTTTTGATTGATTTATTGTTTGTTGTGTGATTGATTGAGTGAAATTGAGTGAAATTTGAAACTTTTTGAAAGTTGAATGAGAGCGAATAAAAGGAATTTCCCAAAATTTTCCATTTGAATCCCTATCTAATTTTAGGTTTGCATCTTGTCAAAAATTCTCTTCGAAACCCCTCGCCAAGTCCACCCCTATAGCACGTACTCGTCGTTCCAATCTGGCCGAAGACGCTGCAGTTCATCATCGTTTTCCCACGCCGGTGAGCCATCCCGAGCCTTCTCCTTTTGTATGTCGACTTCCCTCAACCCTTACAACCGTTTTGACATGGTCTTGCTTTGCCTCTCCATCTACAGAGGCTGTACCAAACTCGTTGTCTTCACCGGAGCACCCGGAGCACTGAGCTTCATCGCTTTGTTCCGTCGTCGTTCATCATTGCCGACCACCTCCGACTCCACAACCGGACGAGCCACTGTCCACTGCATCTCTACGACACCTCCGCCGCGGCTCCCGACCACCGGAACCGCCGGACCCGAGCCGCCCCATTGCCCTCATCTCCTCTTGTTCTTCTCTGTAAGTGCAACGCTCTGTTTGTTTCAGTTGAAAAAAAACAGGTTCTTTAGATCGGTTATTTATTTATTTATTTAGATCGGTCGGTGCGGTTTAGTATGCGGTTTATTATGGTTTAGGTCGAACCGGTTTGCCGTTTTTTTTAACGTACGCATACGTTTCTGTTCAGTTATGACCGAGCGGGGTTTAGCTTCGTATCGGACAACCCTGTATCCCAGTTACAGCCCACTACATGGCTAGCGCATGATCTGTGTTATTTTTTTTGTTTTTAGTTTCAGATTTGGTTTTTGTTTTTTTATATCTTTAGATCTACAACTCCGATTTTGATGATTCTTTTTGCTACGGATTCACAAAAATCCCATCTATCCAGAGAAACCAACGAAAAATAATTTTAACTTTTTTACTTTTGAATTCAAACAGATTTGTTACAAACACTAGATTGCTAATAACTTTTTTTAAATAGTTTTTTTGACTAATTCTTTTTGCTAGTGATCACTTGATCTTTTTTCTAAACAGTAGGCTTTTGCAAATTAGTTTTTGTTTATTTTAATTTAGGGTTTAGGCAAAATAGTACTGTTTTACATAGTTTAATTTTCTTTTCTTTTCCCTTAGTATTTAAATGTTTTTTTAATTAAAAACATTTTGTCGCTTTTGAAAATTTTAGTTTTGTTTTTGTTTAGAACAGTACACAATTTTATTTTATTTTAAAATTTTAGTTTCTTTAGTTTTGTATGAAAACTTGTAGAGGTCATTGTTAGAGTTTCATAAAAGCTTTTTATTTGTTTCTTTTTGCAAA
Source organism: Aegilops bicornis (assembly GCA_021605145.1). Classification (NCBI taxonomy): domain Eukaryota; kingdom Viridiplantae; phylum Streptophyta; class Magnoliopsida; order Poales; family Poaceae; genus Aegilops; species Aegilops bicornis. The sequence goes on along the minus strand of CM038669.1, from coordinate 395,258,976 downwards.
TAAAATTTTATGAAAAATACTTTATGTTAACTTAGTTGTTTAATTTTATTTTCTGTTAATTTATTAATTTAGTGTTTTAGTTATTGTTAAGTTTTTACTTAGGACAAAACTATTTTTGTGTTATGTCTTAGAGTTTTCTTTAGTAGTTTTGTTCTTTAGTTTTCCTTTGTTTTATTTGGTGTCCCTTGTTCTTTTGCATTTTATTTGTTGGTTTTATTATGAGTGTTAGAATTGCTTGCTAGTGTGTTTGCTTATATAAATGCTATGTTTGACTATATAGATTTTCAACGGAGTGACGATTTGTTCTACCAAGTCATTTCCTGACAGCGTTGATATCTTCATCAAGTAATACCAGGCAAGTTCACTTTGAACATGCTTTCATACCTATGTTTTATTGCACTTAGTGGCATCTTTGCAACAACCCTCCAGTAGTGATATTGAATTCTTGTAGTTGAGTAGTATGCATGAGGTAGGAACCCATCACCCTGTTCCCGGGACGTTATTTATTTTAGTGCTACGCTATACTACACGGGGTTTGGTATGAGTGCACGAGAGTGGCGTGAAGAAGGAGGACTCTATGTCAATGACGACAACTCTATGATGGCATCTGCAAGGACTGCATCTTCAAGGCCTCAAGACTTCAAGACTCGAGACAAGAATTCAATACACACTACTGGGTGAAGGATGGTTGACGGGCACCCTGGAGAAACCAGTGGATGGACGGGATGCATGGAGAAGCGCCATGACATCTTGCGGAAAGCTTCACCCAGACTCAAAGAGATGGAAGAATACTTCATGCCCGAAAGGTTACCTGTGCAACCGCAAGTCACTATGGGCTCTGGCTTGGTTGACCTTAGTTGTGACTCTGGCTGGGACAGTGCTAGCAGATGTAGAACTACGGTAGGATTGGATGAGCACCGGACAGTGGTCGGGAACTCTTTGGAAGACCATGTTTGATCATCTTGTTCTCAAACACCCTGAAGTGCGAGAACTTAAAGAGAGGGATCGAATCTTGCGGGTAAAGTGTACAAACCTCTGCAGAGGGTTAAAACCTAATCGATTAGCCGTGCCCCTGGTTACGGACAACTTGAGCCTCTGGACTTGGATCTATCTTGGAACTCTCAACACTAGACTGATAACTTAATTGTGGGAAACTTATGATGATTTGGGCTATGACACATCGATTGGCGAAACCATGTCATGATAGAAAACTCTTTAGTACAGACTCCGGTTATATCCTTTGATGTAGGGAAAATAAAACCAGCTTTTACGCAAACAAAACTCAGACCCAGAGCCACAAAGCCATATTGCATATAGTATAGTTTTATCATCTGTTTTCTCATGTTGTGATCTTGCCGGTACATTCAATGTACTGACCTACACTGCTGCAACGTACCATGTTGCAGATATTTTTCTTCCGACAAGTAAGAGTACGGTACAGGGTTACGATCTACACTCAACCTGCCGATGCCGTTGATGGGACTGCACACCCGATTACTTGTTTCCGCTGAGACTTATGAGGTATATATCAGTTTTACGTTATTTATACATTTGATTGCACTTTGATATATACATTGATGCAATCGTGTGTGCCAAAGATCTTGATCCAGGGATGGCACGGATACACAGAGGCTTGACCGTCTGAGGTCGGGTCGCTACACTATAGTAGAGAATGATAAAGTTTTGCATTGGTTTATACTAAATTATCTCACGAGTTCTTGTTGAATTTTGTGTGGATGAAGTTTTTGATATTTAGGAAAACCGTGATATGAGAGGAATTATGGAGACACAAAAGCTCAAGATTGGGGATGCCCAAGGCTCCCCAACATAATATTTCAAGAAGTCTCAAGCATCTAAGCTTGGGGATGCCCTGGTACGCATCCCACCTTTCTTCTTCAACATTTATCGGTTAGTATCGGTTGAGCCTAAGTTTTTGCTTCTTCCCATGATGTGTGCTATCCTTGGAATGTCATTTTGTTTTGTTTTGCTTGTTGTTTTAATAAATTACTTAGATCTGAAAGTTTTTAAATAAGAGAGTGTCCTCAAATAGCTACCTATTTACTTAACTACTTGTTTGATCTTCACTTATATCTTTTTGGAGTAGTTTGTCATTTACTCTTGTGCTTCACTTATATCCTATGCATAAATTGTTGAATAAATTGAATGTCATGAAGTTGAAATTATATCATGCCTAGTGGTAGCTTCACATTGGGTTTAGAAAGTGAAATCTTTTGAGGCTTGACAATCACAATTTTGGTCATACAAGCAATTTGCGAATAATTAGTATAAGGAAGAGAACTTTCACATGCAAATACACTATCCTGGAAATCTTTTGTGATTGTGAGCCCCCGTCAAAATATTATATGCCAAAATTGTTGACGTTGGACAAGGAAGACAACGTAATGATTTATGTTTGTTCATATTCACATAGAAGTTATATTGTCATATATCCTTCAACATGTGGTGATTGCCCCCTATCTTTGATAGCCAAAAATTCCGCACCAAGTAGAGATACTACTTGTGTATCCAAAAACCATTCAACCCAAATATTTGTTTCAAGAGTCCACCGTACCTACCTAAGGATTGAATAAGATTCTTCAAGTAAGTTGTCATCGGTGCAATAAGGCAATAAAAATTGCTTCTAAAAGTGTTAGATCATTTAGTGTAAGAGAAAATTGAGTGTTGTACGAACTTATGGTGGAAAAGCAGTAAAAGCGATGGACTGCATAATGAAGGTTGCTATCATAAGGGGCAATATAATGTGACGTTCTTTTGCACTAAGGGATTGAGCATACAAACAAATAAGCGCATGGAAACCTCTGCTTCCCTCTGTGAAGGGCCTATCTTTTACTTTTATGTATTTACTTTTATGCAAAGAGTCAAAGTTTTTCTCTCTATTCCTTTTTATATTTCTCCTTTGGCAAGCATCATGTGGTGAGGAAAGATCTAGGCACATATGTCCAGTTGAATATGGGTAGCATGAGTTATTATTGTTGACATCACCCTTGAGGTGAATACGTTGGGAGGCAAAACAATAAGCCCCTATCTTTCTATGTGTCCGGTTGAAACGTTTTGCTCATGTGTACGCGGTGAGTGTTAGCAATCATAGAAGACTATATGATGGTTGAGTACGTGGAGCTCTTACTTAAACTCTGTTGAATAAGTTGAATTGCAATTGCTTGGTGACTAAGAACATAGGTTGTTGAGTTTCAAGAGAGTTCATTGTTTGAACCTTAACATGTGAATTGGTTGCTACTATAACATGAGAAGTTTTATAATAAAGAATTGATGTTATGATTCTAGGAAAAGTGATTGAAATTATCATTGATCAAACTTATGCACTTGTCTAGCATTCACACTTCATAAATTATTTCTTTTATCATTTACCTACTCGAGGGCGAGTAGGAATTAAGCTTGGGGATGTTGATACGTCTCCAACGTATCTATAATTTATGAAGTATTCATGCAAATATATTATCATTCTTGGATGTTTTACAATCATTTTATAGGAACTTTATATCATTTTTTGGGACTAACCTATTGACCCAGTGCCCAGTGCCAGCTGATGTTTTTTGCTTCTTTTTTACATCGCAGGAAATCAATATCAAACAGAGTCCAAACACCACGAAACTCCACGATGATTTTTTATGGGCCAGAACACATCCATTGGGCAAGAGCAGCACCTGGGGGGTGCCCCGAGGGGGGCACAACCCACCAGGGCGCGCGAGGCCCCCCTGGTGCGCCCAGGTGGGTTGTGCCCACCTCGGTGGCCTCCCGTACCCCTTCTTTGCACTACAAATTCCCAAATATTCCTAAACCCATCGGGGTTACCCTAGATCAGAAGTTATGCCGCCGCAAGGTCTCTGTATTCGCGTAAACAAATCTAGACCCCATTTCGGCACCCTGCCGGAGGGGGGAATCATCTCCGATGGCCATCTTCATCATCCCGGCGGCCACCACGATGAGGAGGGAGTAGTCCACCCTCGGGGCTGAGGGTTTGTACCAGTAGCTATGTGTTTAATCTCTCTCTCTCTCTCTCTCTCTCTCTCATGATCTGTATCATGGGCTTTGTTAATATAGTCGGATCATATGATGTTTCTACCCTCTATACTCTTGTTATGATGAATAGAATCTTTACCCTTCAAAGTTTTGTCTTGTCGGATTGGATATTCAGAGATGAGAACACATGATATATGTCTTGCAATATGAATACTTGAGGTGACAATGGGGTATCATATTGATTCACTTGATATGTGTTATGGCATTCAACTCGCGGATTCCTGCAGTGATATTGGGGTAATCTATGCATAGGGGTTGATGCCCGTTTTTCTCCGACGGAAACTTTGGGGTCTCTTTGTAGTTCTTTGTGTGGATTGAGTATTATGAATATGAACTTGCTTTTGTGTTATCTTAGTACGAACTCTTTATTAGATCGATCGGAAAGAATAGCTTGTGTTACTCTAGTACGAACTCTAGGATAGATTGATCGGAAAGAATAGCTCTGAGGTGGCTTCGTACCCTACAAACAATTCCTATCTTTTGTTCTCCGATAATAGGAACTCGGGAGTGATTCTTTGCGGCACTTTGAGGGATAATCATATGATCCAACTATGATAGCACTGTTGAGAAATTGCACTAGCGAAAGTACGGACCCTAGGCCTCATTTTCAAGCATTGAAACACTGTTTTGTGCCCGTTTACTAATTGCTACCTTGCTGTTTTTATTTATTCAGATTATAAAAATATATTTCTACCATCCGTATTACACTTTTATCACCATCTCTTCCCCGAACTAGTGCACCTCTACAATTTGTCATTGTATTGGGTGTGTTGGGGACACAAGAGATTTCTTGTATTTGGTTGCAGGGACGTTTGAGAGAGACCATCTTCATCCTACACCTCTCACGGATTGATAAACCTTAAGTCATCCACTTGAGGGAAAATTGCTACTGTCCTACAAAACTCTGCGCTTGGAGGCCCAACACGTGTCTACAAGAATAAAGTTGCATAGTAGACATCATCCATACAGCGGGATCTGTCGTCCCATCGTATGATTCAATGTTTATGGGTTTAAACCCTTCGGGAGACTGGTGTTGCATTACCTCATCGGTAAAGCAAAAGGGGTTTGCGGCTCCTCTATATCGGGAGACGTCACGATGGTGTTCGGATGACATCTGTGTTCGGTGTTCGGCCCGCGTTTGGTTGTGCTTATCATGCCGAGCTTGATGGCCGTCGTCTCTTGTTGGAGCACGTCCCCTTGATCAGTAAATTGATCTGGTCTGACCGGCTCTATTGTCCAGGTCCTAACGTAAGTCATAGGTGTAGCCCGGAGCCGCTACCTCCTTGCCTCTACGGCGAGGTGGTGCGGGCTGGTGTTCGGCGGAAATAGTCGCTCTGTTCCGTCCACGTGGTGGTCAGTTAGGTTCGTCAGCAGGATTATACCTTGGCGGTATTGGCTCAAGGGCCTCCTCGTCAAATTGTGGTAGTAGACTGCGCTTCGGGTAGCTCTTTGTTGGGCTCTCGAGGCCGTATTCTTCGGTAGCCAGGACTTTGGTCCATTTGTCATTTAGTGTATCCTGTTCGGCTTGAAGCTTTTGTTGTTTCTTTTTTAGGCTCCTCGCAGTTGCGATGAGCTGTCGTTTAAAGCGCTGTTGCTCGAGGGGTTCCTCTGGCACGATGATGTCTTCGTTGCCGAGGCTGACATCCTCCTCAGAGATCGGTAGATAGTTACTATCCTTCGATTCCTAATTCCCGACCGGCTCTTCGGGGTTAACTTGTCCCTCCTCCCACTCATCGTACTCGGACGCAGGTTCGGCAGGGTCTTCGGGGTCTTCAGCATCGTCCGGAGTGTTATTGTCTCCAGTGCCGTTATTGCCTTTCCTTTTCGTGACGCGGTTTTGAGCGGCGCCGCTGACGTCGATGTTTTGGTGGTGCCTCGACGGGCTTGTCCTCAATTGGATCCTTGCTGACGTTGTCGTAGTCCTTTTTAGGTGTATCCACCATATACACATCGTATGTGGAGGTGGCCGTCCAGCGCCCGGTAAATGTCGGGTCTTGGCGTGGTTTGTCTCCGGCATCGTCATCCATACCGTCGATGTCTTCGGAGGCATAGTCAAGCATGGCGGTTAAGTCTTCAACAGCGGCTACCAAATGGGTGGTGGGTGGGTGCTACCTCTTGAGCATGCGTTGTTTTTCCCTTGAAGAGGAAAGGGTGCTGCAGCAAAGTAGTGTAAGCATTTCCCCTCAGTTTTTGAGAACCAAGGTATCAATCCAGTAGGAGGCCACACGCAAGTCCCTCCTACCTACACAAACAAATAAGAACCTTGCAACCAATGCGATAAAGGGGTTGTCAATCCCTTCACAGCCACTTGCAAAAGTGAGATCTGATAGAGATGATAAGATAATATTTTTGGTATTTTTATAATAAAGATTAAAAGTTAAGATTGCATAAAAAACGACGACAGAAATAGCTAGTTGATGGAAGATTAATATGATGGAAAATAGACCCGGGGGCCATAGGTTTCACTAGTGGCTTCTCTCAAGATAGCATAAGTATTACGGTGGGTGAATGAATTATTGTCGAGCAATTGATAGAAAAGTGCATAATTATGAGAATATCTAGGCATGTGCTACCTCTTGAGCACTGCGTTGGATTTCACCGAAGAGGAGAGGATGATGCAGCAAAGTAGCGTAAGTATTTTCCTCAGTTTTTGATAACCAAGGTATCAATCCAGTAGGAGGCTACGCTCGAGTCCTTCGTACCTACACAAAACAATAGCTCCTCGCAACCAACACGATTAGGGGTTGTCAATCCCTTCACGGTCACTTACGAGAGTGAGATCTGATAGAGATGATAGATAATATTTTTGGTATTTTTGTTATAGAGATGCAAAGTGAAAAGTAAAAGGCAAAGTAAAAAAGCAAAGCAAATATAAAGTGATGGAGATTGATATGATGAGAATAGACCCGGGGGCCATAGATTTCACTAGTGGCTTCTCTCAAGAGCATAAGTATTCTACTTGGGTGAACAAATTACTGTTGAGCAATTGATGAGAATTGAGCATAGTTACGAGAATATCTAGGTATGATCATGTATATAGGCATCACGTCCGAGACAAGTAGACCGACTCCTGCCTCGCATATACTACTATTACTCCACTCATCGACCGCTATACAAAACATGCATCTAGAGTATTAAGTTAAAACCAGTAACGCCTTAAGCAAGATGACATGATGTAGAGGGATAGTTTCATGCAATATGATAAAAACCCCATCTTGTTATCCTCGATGGCAACAATACAATACGTGCCTTGCTACCCCTTCTGTCACTGGGAAAGGACACCACAAGATTGAACCCAAAGCTAAGCACTTCTCTCATTGCAAGAAAAACCAATCTAGTAGGCCAAACAAAACTAATAATTCGAAGAGACTTGCAAAGATAACCAATCATACATAAAAGAATTCAGAGAAGATTCAAATATTATTCATAGATAGACTTGATCATAAACCCACAATTCATCGGTCTCAACAAACACACATAAAAACAAGATTACATCGAATAGATCTCCACGAGAGAGGGGGAGAACATTGTATTAAGATCCAAAAAGAGAGAAGAAGCCATCTAGCTACTAACTATGGTCCCGAAGGTCTGAGGTAAGCTACTCACACTTCATCAAAGAGACTATGATGATGTAGAAGCCCTCCGTGATGATGGCCCACTCCGGCGGAGCTCCGGAACAGGCCCCAAGATGGGATCTCGTGGATACAGAAAGTTGTGGCGGTGGAATTAGGTTTTTGGCTCCGTATCTGATCGTTTGGGGGTACGTAGGTATATATAGGAGGAAGGAGTACGTCGGTGGAGCTTCGAGGGGCCCACGAGGCAGGGGGCACGCCCTAGGGGGGTGCGTCCTCCACCCTCGTGACCGCCTCGTGACTTTCTTGACGGAGGGTCTAAGTCTCCTGGGTCTTATCTGATGAGAAAATCACGTTCCCGAAGGTTTCATTCCGTTTGGACTCCGTTTGATATTCTGTTTCTTCGAAACACTGAAATAGGCAAAAAACAGCAATTCTGGGCTGGGCCTCCGGTTAATAGGTTAGTCCCAAAAATAACATAAAAGTGGAAAATAAAGCCCAATATAGTCCAAAACAGTAGATAATATAGCATGGAGCAATCAAAAATTATAGATATGTTAGAGACGTATCAGGCATCCCCAAGCTTAATTCCTGCTCGTCCTCGAGTAGGTAAATGATAAAAAAGAGAATTTTTGATGCGGAGTGCTACTTGGCATAATTTCAATGTAAATCTTCTTAATCATGGTATGAATATTCAGATCCAAAAGATTCAAGAGAATAGTTCATGTTGACATAAAAATAATAATACTTCAAGCATACTGACAAAGCAATTATTTCTTCTCAAAATAACATGGCCAAAGAAAGTTATCCCTACAAAATCATATAGTCTGGCTATGCTCTATCTTCACCACACAAAGTATTTAAATCATGCACAACCCCGATGACAAGCCAAGCAATTGTTTCATACTCTAACATTTTCAAAACTTTTTCGATCTTCATGCAATACATGAGCGTGAGCCATGGATATAGCACTATATGTGGAATAGAATGGTGGTTGTGGAGAAGACAAAAAGAGGGAAGATAGTCTCACATCAACTAGGCGTATCAACGGGCTATGGAGATGCCCATCAATAGATATCAATGTGAGTGAGTAGGGATTGCCATGCAACGGATGCACTAGAGCTATAAGTATATGAAAGCTCAACAAAAGAAACTAAGTGGGTGTGCATCCAACTCGCTTGCTCACGAAGACCTAGGGCATTTTGAGGAAGCCCATCATTGGAATATACAAGCCAAGTTCTATAATGAAAAATTCCCACTAGTATATGAATGTGACAACATAGGAGACTCCCTATCATGAAGATCATGGTGCTACTTTGAAGCACAAGTGTGGAAAAGGGATAGTAACATTGTCCATTCTCTCTTTTTCTCTCATTTTTTTATTTTGGGCCTTTTTTATGGCCTCTTTTTTTCTTTTTTTCTTTTTTATTTTTCTTCCGGAGTCTCATCCCGACTTGTGGGGGAATCATAGTCTCCATCATCCTTTTCTAACTTGGGACAATGCTATAAAAATGATGATCATCACACCATTTTATTTTTCTTACAACTCAACAATTACAACTCGATACTTAGAACAAAATATGACTCTATGTGAATGCCTTCGGCGGTGTACCGGGATATGCAATGAATCAAGAGTGACATGTATGAAAGAATTATGAACGGTGGCTTTGCCACAAATACGATGTCATCTACAAGATCATGCTAGCAATATGACAATGGTGGAGCGTGTCATAATAAACGGAACAATGGAAAGTTGCATGGAAATATATCTCGGAATGGCTATGGAAATGCCATGATAGGTAGGAATGGTGGCTGTTTTGAGGAAGCTATATGGTGCGTGTATGATACCGGCGAAAGGTGCGCGGTATTAGAGAGGCTAGCAATGGTGCAAGGAAGAAAAAGTGCGTATTATCCATGGACTCGACATTAGTCATAAAGAACTCATATACTTATTGCAAAAATCTAGAAGTTATCAAGGCAAAGTATTACGCGCATGCTCCTAGGGGGATAGATTGGTAGGAAAAGACCATCGCTCGTCCCCGACCGCCACTCACAAGGAAGACAATCAATAAATAAATCATGCTCCGACTTCATCACATAACGGTTCACCATATGTGCATGCTACGGGAATCACAAACTTTAACACAAGTATTTCTCAAATTCACAACTACTCAACTAGCATGACTCTAGTATCTCCATCTTCATATCTCAAAACAATTATCAAGCATCAATCTTTTCTTAGTATTCAACGCACTCAAAAGAAAGTTTTACAAATCTTGAATACCAAGCATATTATTATTAAGCAAATTACCATGCTATTAAAGACTCTCAAAATAATCTAAGTGAATCACGAGAGATCAATAGTTTCTTTAAAACAAATCCACCACCGTGCCCTAAAAGATATAAGTGAAGCACTAGAGCAAAACTATAAAGCTCAAAAGATATAAGTGAAGCACATAGAGCAAAACTATCAAATTCCTATTCATATATGGCTATCTCAAAAGGTGTGTATAGCAAGGATGATTGTGGCACACTAACAAACAAAATACACAAATAATACAAGACGCTCCAAGCAAAACTCATATCATGTGGTGAATAAAAATATAGCTCTAAGTAAAATTACCGATGGAAGTGGACGAAAGAGGGGATGCCTTCCGGGGCATCCCCAAGCTTTGAATTTTTGGTGTCCTTGGATTATCTTGGGGGTTCCATGGGCATCCCCATGCTTAGGCTCTTTCCACTCCTTGTTCCATAATCCATCAAAAGAATTCACCCAAAACTTGAAAACTTCACAACACAAAACTCAACAGAAATCTCGTGAGCTCCGTTAGCGAAAGAAAACAGAAGACCACTTCAAGGTACTGTAATGAACTCATTCTTTATTTATATTGGTGTTAAACCTACTGTATTACAACTCCTCTATGTATTATAAACTATTTTACTAGCCATAGATTCATCAAAATAAGCAAACAACACACGAAAAACAGAATCTGCCAAAAACAGAACAGTCTGTAGTAATATGTAACTAACGCAAACTTATGGAACTCCAAAAATTAAGGAAAAATAGTAAGACCTAGGAAATTTGTTTATTTATCAGAAGAAATTGGAATCACTATTTTATCACGTTCTGGTGAATTTTAATAATTGTTTTCGTGAACCGAATGTTTCTGGAAATTACAGCAAGATCAAATAACTATCATCCAAGAAGTTCCTATAGGTTTAACTTGGCACAAACATTAATTAAAACATAAAACCACATATAAACAGAAGGTAGATGGATTATTTATTCCTAAACATAAGAAAAAACTAAAAAAACTAAAAATAAAATTGGGTTGCCTCCCAACAAGCGCTATCGTTTAACGCCCCTAGCTAGGCATAAAAGCGAGAATAGATCTAGGTAGTGCCGTAGTAATAAGATAGATCGGTGAAAGTCATTTCATATTCTCTACATTCGGCCGCAAGTTTTCTTTGAGGCAAGCAAAAGTAATCAAAAGAGCTAAATTTAATAGGACAAAAGTCCCCAAGATCAATTTTAGGAGGTATAGGTTCCTCTTTCGGCCCTTCGTATTGCACAACCAATTCATCATTATAAGCATTCTTTTGACAGAACCTTGTGAGCCTAAACTCAAGAGAGCATCCTAGCTCATTGTTTCTAATAGCCAAATCATCATTAAGTTTAGAGATTCTATCAATTAAAATATTGGTAGGCACCTTTTTTCTAAGGTTTTCATTGAAAGCAACATAGTCAAGAGATTGAAAGCACATAATTTCTTCTTGATCAAAGAGGATAGATTCTATGGGAGGACGGCCAGCGTCCACCATATAGTGCGCAAAGATTTCTTTGGTTTCTTTTATTATAAATCTGAATTCATGAGCCAAAAAGATAGTAGTGGCACGCTTAACAGAAGAATGCTCGAAATTAGAAAATTCTAGGAAAATTCTTTGTATAGATGGGTGCATATGCATAAATTGCCTTTCAAGTTCAACGATAAGCATGGCAATAGCGTCCGCAAGACCACTAGTTCTATGGAGAATAGAATCGCCCATAGAGGGCAAAGCACCGACACAAGTAAAGAAATCTTGAATAACTCCTTTTTCCCATAATATTACAACTACCGATTTGAAATCTTTTTGCATGATAGGTAGGGGTTTTTTCAGCAGGAGCATCGGAATTTTCTATGATATTATTATCGCCCATATCGGCGATAACATCCCCAATTTCAGACATAGCGACAAACAAGCAATCGAACACACGAGCAAACAAAAGGCAAGCGAGAAAAAGGCAAACGGAAAAGAGAGGGCAAATAAAACGGCAAGGGTGAAGTGGGGGAGAGGAAAACGAGAGGCAAATGGCAACTAATGTAATGCGGGAGATAGGGATTGTGATGGGTACTTGGTATGTTGACTTTTGTGCAGACTCCCCCTCAATGGCGCCAGAAATTCTTCTTGCTACCTCTTGAGCACTGCGTTGGATTTCCCCGAAGAGGAGAGGATGATGCAGCAAAGTAGCGTAAGTATTTCCCTCAGTTTTTGATAACCAAGGTATCAATCCAGTAGGAGGCTACGCTCGAGTCCTTCGTACCTACACAAAACAATAGCTCCTCGCAACCAACACGATTAGGGGTTGTCAATCCCTTCACGGTCACTTACGAGAGTGAGATCGATAGAGATGATAGATAATATTTTTGGTATTTTTGTTATAGAGATGCAAAGTGAAAAGTAAAAGGCAAAGTAAAAAAGCAAAGCAAATATAAAGTGATGGAGATTGATATGATGAGAATAGACCCGGGGGCCATAGATTTCACTAGTGGCTTCTCTCAAGAGCATAAGTATTCTACGGTGGGTGAACAAATTACTGTTGAGCAATTGACAGAATTGAGCATAGTTCTGAGAATATCTAGGTATGATCATGTATATAGGCATCACGTCCGAGACAAGTAGACCGACTCCTGCCTGCATATACTACTATTACTCCACTCATCGACCGCTATACAGCATGCATCTAGAGTATTAAGTTAAAACCAGAGTAACGCCTTAAGCAAGATGACATGATGTAGAGGGATAGTTTCATGCAATATGATAAAAACCCCATCTTGTTATCCTCGATGGCAACAATACAATACGTGCCTTGCTACCCCTTCTGTCACTGGGAAAGGACACCACAAGATTGAACCCAAAGCTAAGCACTTCTCTCATTGCAAGAAAAACCAATCTAGTAGGCCAAACAAAACTAATAATTCGAAGAGACTTGCAAAGATAACCAATCATACATAAAAGAATTCAGAGAAGATTCAAATATTATTCATAGATAGACTTGATCATAAACCCACAATTCATCGGTCTCAACAAACACACCGCAAAAACAAGATTACATCGAATAGATCTCCACGAGAGAGGGGGAGAACATTGTATTGAGATCCAAAAAGAGAGAAGAAGTCATCTAGCTACTAACTATGGACCCGAAGGTCTGAGGTAAACTACTCACACTTCATCGGAGAGGCTATGATGATGTAGAAGCCCTCCGTGATGATGGCCCTCTCTGGCGGAGCTCCGGAACAGGCCCCAAGATGGGATCTCGTGGATACAGAAAGTTGCGGCGGAGAAATTAGGTTTTTGGCTCCGTATCTGATTGTTTGGGAGTACGTAGGTATATATAGGAGGAAGGAGTACGTCGGTGGAGTTTCAAGGGGCCCACGAGGCAGGGGGGCGTGCCCTAGGGGGGCGCCCTCCACCCTCGTGACCGCCTCGTGGCTTTCTTGACGGAGGGTCCAAGTCTCCTGGGTCTTATCTGATGAGAAAATCACGTTCCCGAAGGTTTCATTCCGTTTGGACTCCGTTTGATATTCTGTTTCTCCGAAACACTGAAATAGGCAAAAAAACAGCAATTCTGGGTTGGGCCTCCGGCTAATAGGTTAGTCCCAAAAATAACATAAAAGTGGAAAATAAAGCCCAATATAGTACAAAACAGTAGATAATATAGCATGGAGCAATCAAAAATTATAGATATGTTGGAGACGTATCAGCATGATCATGTATATAGGCATCACGTCCGCGACAAGTAGACCGAAATGATTCTGCATCTACTACTATTACTCCACACATCGACCGCTATCCAGCATGCATCTAGAGTATTAAGTTCATAAGAACAGAGTAACTCATTAGGCAAGATGACATGATGTAGAGGGATAAACTCAAGCAATATGAAATAAACCCATCTTTTTATCCTCGATGGCAACAATACAATACGTGCCTTGCTGCCCCTTCTCACATCCGGAAAGGACACTGCAAGATTGAACCCAAAGCTAAGCACTTCTCCCATTGCAAGAAAGATCAATCTAGTAGGCCAAAGCAAACTGATAATTCGAAGAGACTTGCAAAGATAACAAATCATACATAAAAGAATTCAGAGGAGATTCATATATTGTTCATAGATAATATTGGTCATAAACCGACGATTCATCGAATCTCGACAAACACACCGCAAAAAGAGTTACATCGAATAGATCTCCAAGAAGATTGAGGAGAGCTTTTTATTGAGATCCAAAGAGAGAGAAGAAGCACTCTAGCTAATAACTATGGACCCGAAGGTCTGAGGTAAACTACTCACACATCATCGGAGAGGCTATGGTGTTGATGTAGAAGCCCTCCGTGACCGATTCCCCTCCGGCGGAGCGCCAGAAAAGGCCCCAAGATGTGGTCTCACGGGTACAGAAGGTTGCGGCGGTGGAAATAGGATTTCGTGGTGCTCTTGGATGTTTTCAGGGTATATGGGTATATATAGGAGGAAGAAGTAGGTCGGTGTAGCTGCGAGGGGCCCACGAGGGTGGGGGCGCACCCGCGGGGGGGGGGGGGCAGGCGTGCCTCCCTGCCTTGTGGCATCCTCGCTTCTTTCTTGACGTCCACTCCAAGTCCTCTGGATCACGTTTGTTCCAAAAATAACTCTCCCGAAGGTTTCATTCCGTTTGGACTCCGTTTGATATTCCTTTTCTGCGAAACACTGAAATAGGCAAAAAATAACAATTTGCACTCGGCCTTGGGTTAGTAGGTTAGTCCCAATATTAACAATAAAGTGTATAATAAATCCCATTAAACATCCAAAATAGATAATATAATAGCATGGAACAATCAAAAATTATAGATACGTTGGAGACGTATCAAGCATCCCCAAGTTTAATTCCTTCTCATCCTCGAGTAGGCAAATGATAAAAACAGAATTTTTGATGTGGAATGCTACCTAGCATATTCTTCAATGTAATTTTCTTTATTCTGGCATGAATGTTCAGATCTGAAAGATTCAAGATAAAATTTTAATATTGGCATGAAAATAATAATACTTCAAGCATACTAACAAGGCAACCATGTCTTCTCAAAATAACATGGCCAAAGAAAGTTATCCCTACAAAATCATATAGTCTGGCTATGCTCTATCTTCATCACACAAAGTATTTAATCATGCACAACCTCGATGACAAGCCAAGCAATTGTTTCATACTTTTGGTGTTCTCAAACTTTTTCAATTTCACGCAATACATGAGCGTCAGCCATGGACATAGCACTATATGTGGAATAGAATGGTGGTTGTGGAGAAGACAAAAAGGAGAAGATAGTCTCACATCAACTAGGCGTATCAACGGGCTATGGCGATGCCCATTGATAGATATCGATGTGAGTGAGTAGGGATTGCCATGCAACGGATGCACTAGAGCTATAAGTGTATGAAAGCTCAACAAAATAAACTAAGTGGGTGTACATCCAACTCGCTTGCTCGCGAAGACCTTGGGCATTTTGAGGAAGCCCATCATTGGAATATACAAGCCAAGTTCTATAATGTAATATTCCCACTAGTATATGAATGTGACAACATAGGAGACTCCCTATCATGAAGATCATGGTGCTACTTTGAAGCACAAGTGTGGAAAAAGGATAGTAACATTGTCCCTTCTCTCTTTTTCTCTCATTTTTTTTATTTTTTATTTGGGCCTTCTTTTCTTATGGCCTCTTTTTTTTCTTTTTTTTGTCCGGAGTCTCATCCCGACTTGTGGGGGAATCATAGTATCCATCAACCTTTCCTCACTTGGGACAATGCTCTAATAATGATGATCATCACACTTTTATTTACTCACAACTCAAGGATTACAACTCAATACTTGGAACAAAATATGACTCTATATGAATGCCTCCGGCGGTGTACCGGGATATGCAATGAATCAAGAGTGACATGTATGGAAGAATTATAAAGGTGGCTTTGCCACAAATACGATGTCAACTACATGATCATGCAAAGCAGTATGACAATGATGGAGCGTGTCATAACAAACGAAACGGTGGTAAGTTGCATGGCAATATATCTCGGAATGGCTATGGAAATGCCATAATAGGTAGGTATGGTGGCTGTTTTGAGGAAGGTATATGGTGGGTGTATGATAATCTTTGGCGAAAGGTCTGTGTATTAGAGAGGCTAGCAATGGTGGAAGGGTGAGAGTGCGTATAATCCATGGACTCAACATTAGTCATAAAGAACTCACATACTTATTGCAAAAATCTATTAGTTATCAAAATGAAGTACTATGCGCATGCTCCTAAGGGGATAGATTGGTAGGAAAAGACCATCGCTTGTCCCCGACCGCCACTCATAAGGAAGACAATCAATAAATAAATCATGCTCGACTTCATCACATAACGGTTGACCATACGTGCATGCTACGGGAATCACAAACTTTAGAACAAGTATTTCTCAAATTCACAACTACTCAACTAGCATGACTCTAATATCACCATCTTCATATCTCAAAACAATCATCAAGTATCAAACTTCTCATAGTATTCAATGCACTTTTATATGATAGTTTTTATTATACCCATCTTGGATGTTCATCATATTAGGACTAATTTTATAGCCAAAGAAAACTACCATGCTGTTTTAAAATACTCTCAAAATAATATAAGTGAAGCATGAGAGATCAATAATTTCTATAAAATAAAACCACCACCGTGCTCTAAAAGATATAAGTGAAGCACTAGAGCAAAATTATTTAGCTCAAAAGATATAAGTGAAGCACATAGAGTATTCTAATAAATTCCGATCAATGTGTGTGTCTCCCAAAAGGTGTGTACATAAAGGATGATTGTGGTGAACTAAAAAGCAAATACTCAAATCATACAAGACGCTCCAAGCAAAACACATATCATGTGGTGAATAAAAATATAGCATCAAGTAAAGTTACCGATGGACGAAGACAAAAGAGGGGATGCCTTCTGGGGCATCCCCAAGCTTAGGATTTTGTTTGTCCTTGTATTTTACCTTGGGGTGCCTTGGGAATCCCCAAGCTTAGACTCTTGCCACTCCTTGTTCCATAATCCATCAAATCTTTACCCAAAAACTTGAAAACTTCACAACACAAAACTTAACAGAAAATCTCATGAGCTCCGTTAGCGAAAGAAAACAAACCACCACCTTAATATACTGTAATGAACTCATTATTTATTTATATTGGTGTTAAACCTACTGTATTCCAACTTATCTATGGTTCATAACCTCCGATACTAGCCATAGATTCATCAAAATAAGCAAACAACACACACAAAACAGAATCTGTCAAAAACAGAATAGTCTGTAGTAATCTGTATCAAACGTATACTTATGGAACTCCAAAAATTCTAAAATAAATTGATGGACGTGAGTAATTTGTCTATTAATCATGTTAAAAAAGAATCAACTAAATAGCACTCTCCAGTAAAAAGTTGTAGCTAATCTCGTGAGCGCTAAAGTTTCTGTTTTTTATAGCAAGATCAAAAAGACTTCACCCAAGTATTCCCAAAGGTTCTACTTGGCACAAACACTAATTAAAACATGAAAACACATCTAACAAGAGGCTAGCTCAAATATTTATTACTAAACAGAACCAAAAAGCAATAAACAAAAATAAAATTGGGTTGCCTCCCAACAAGCGCTATCGTTTAACGCCCCTAGCTAGGCATAAAGGCAAGGATAGATCTAGGTATTGTCATCTTTGGCATGCAATCCATAAGTGGCTCTCATAATAGATTCATAAGGTAATTTAATTTATTTCTAGGAAAGTGTTCCATGCCTTTCCTTAACATAAATTGGAATCTAATATTCCCTTCTTTCATATCAATAATTGCACCAATCATTCTAAGGAAAGGTCTACCAAGAATAATAGGACATGAAGGATTGCAATCTATGTCAAGGACAATGAAATCTATGGGCACATAATTCCTATTTTCAACAATAAGAACATCATTAATTCTTTCCATAGGTTTCTTAATGGTGGAAACCGCAAGGTGCAAGTTTAAAGAACAATCATCAAATTCACGGAAACCTAACACATGACACAAAGTTTTTGGAATCGTGGAAACACTAGCACCCAAATCACACAAAGCATAGCATTCATGATCTTTAATTTTAATTTTAATAGTAGGTTCCCACTCATCATAAAGTTTTCTAGGGATAGAAACTTCTAATTCAATCTTTTCTTCATAGTATTGCATTAAAGCATCAAGGATATGTTTGGTAAAAGCCTTATTTTGACTATAAGCATAAGGAGAATTTAACACGGATTGCAACAAGGAAATACAATCTATTAAAGAAAAATTATCATAATTAAATTCCTTGTAATACAAAATAGTGGGTTCATTGCTATGTAAAGTTTTGACCTCTTCAATCCCACTTTTACCAATTTTTGCATCAAGATCGAAAAACGTTGAATCATTGGGACACCTTTTAACTAAAGTTGACTCATATCCATTTCCCATCATTATCAAGATTCATATTGCAAAACAAAGATTTAATAGGAGACACATCAATCACTTTTAGATCTTCATCCTTATTACCTCCTAGATCTTCCGGTTTAGCGACCATCTTATTGACTAAGGTGGCCTGCTTATCCGAAATTTGGGCTATTAATTTTTTAAGATGAGCAAACTCTTTAGACATATCATCAAGCTCTTTATTCATGTACTCCATAAAGCTTTTTTGTTCTTTAAGCTTGTTTCTAAAGAAATTATTATGCTCAAATTGCAAAGTCATAAAGCTTCTGACGTTGTTTTAAATTTCTTCCAACCTTTTAAGGTAAGGATCGACGTTTTTAGGCAGGGCCATTAGGGCAAACAGGCAACAAGAAGAAAGCGAAGAGACACAAACGGAAAAGGAGGGTGACTAAAACGGCAAGGGTGAAGTGGGGGGAGGAAAACGAGAGGCAAATGGCAAATAATGTAATGCGAGGGATAAGAGTTTGTGATGGGTACTTGGTATGTCTTGACTTGTGCGTAGACTCATGACAGCGGCGCAGAAATCCTTCTTGCTACCTCTTGAGCACGCGTTGGTTTTCCTTTGAAGAGGAAAGGGTGATGCAGCAAAGTAGCGTAAGTATTTCCCTCGGTTTTTGAGAACCAAGGTATCAATCCAGTAGGAGGCCACACGCAAGTCCCTCGTACCTACACAAACAAATAAGAACCTTGCAACCAACGCGATAAAGGGGTTGTCAATCCCTTCACGGCCACTTGCAAAAGTGAGATCTAATAGAGATGATAAGATAATATTTTTGGTATTTTTATGATAAGGATTAAAAGTAAAGATTGCAAAATAAACGGCGAAAAAAATAGCTAGTTGACGGAAGATTAATATGATGGAAAATAGATCCGGGGGCCATAGGTTTCACTAGTGGCTTCTCTCAAGATAGCATAAGTATTACGGTGGGTGAACGAATTACTGTCGAGCGATTGATAGAAAAGTGCATAATTATGAGAATATCTAGGCATGATCATGTATATAGGCATCACGTCCGCGACAAGTAGACCGAAACGATTCTGCATCTACTACTATTGCTCCACACGTTGACCGCTATCCAGCATGCATCTAGAGTATTAAGTTCATAAGAACAGAGTAACGCATTAGGCAAGATGACATGATGTAGAGGGATAAACTCAAGCAATATGATATAAACCCCATCTTTTTATCCTCGATGGCAACAATACAATACGTGCCTTGCTGCCCCTGCTCTCACTGGGAAAGGACACCGCAAGATTGAACCCAAAGCTAAGCACTTCTCCCATTGCAAGAAAGATCAATCTAGTAGGCCAAACCAAACTAATAATTCGAAGAGACTTGCAAAGATAACAAATCGTACATAAAAGAATTCAGAGGAGATTCAAATATTGTTCATAGATAATTTTTATCATAAACCCACAATTCATTGGATCTCAACAAACACACCGCAAAAAGAGTTACATCGAATAGATCTCCAAGAAGATCGAGGAGAACTTTGTATTGAGATCCAAAGAGAGAGAAGAAGCCATCTAGCTAATAACTATGGACCCGAAGGTCTGAGGTAAACTACTCACACATCATCGGAGAGGCTATGGTGTTGATGTAGAAGCCCTCCGTGATTGATTCCCCCTCCAGTGGAGCGCCAAAAAAGGCCCCAAGATGGGATCTCACGGGTACAGAAGGTTGCGGCGGTGGAAATAGGGTTTCGTGGTGATCCTGGATGTTTTCGAGGTATATGGGTATATATAGGAGGAAGAAGTAGGTCGTTGGAGCTGCGAGGGGCCCACAAGGGTGAGGGGCGCGCCCAGGGGGCAGGCGTGTCTCCCTGCCTCGTGGCCTCCTCGCTTCTTTCTTGACGACCACTCCAAGTCCTCTGGATCACGTTTGTTCCAAAAATAACTCACCCGAAGGTTTCATTCCGTTTGGACTCCGTTTGATATTCCTTTTCTGTGAAACACTGAAATAGGCAAAAAAAATAGCAATTTGCACTGGGGCTTGGGTTAGTAGGTTAGTCCCAATAATAATAATAAAGTTTATAATAAAGCCCATTAAACATCCAAAACAGATAATATAATAGCATGGAACAATAAAAAATTATAGATACGTTGGAGAAGTATCAGTGGGACGCAAAATTCCCCGCACTCGGCCCCTAGTTCGGGCCGGGCGTAATTCGGAGGTGATACCTCCGTGATGGCTGATACGTCCACTTTGCATCATGCTTTTATATCGATATTTATTGCATTATGGGCTGTTATTATGCATTATGTCACAATACTTATGGCTATTCTCTCTTATTTTACAAGGTTTACATAAGGAGGGAGAATGTCGGCAGCTGGAATTCTGGGCTGGAAAAGGAGCAAATATTAGAGACCTATTGTGCACAACTCCAAAAGTCATGAAACTCCACGAAAGTCATTTTTGGAAATAAAAAAATATCCAGCGGAAGAAATTCACCAGAGGGGGCCCCACCTCCCACGAGGGTGGGGCGCGCCTACCCCTGGGCGCGCCCCCTACCTCGTGGGCCCCCTGTTGGCGCTCCGATGCCCATCTTCTGCTATATGAGGTCTTTCGATGAGGAAAAATCATAAGCAACCTTTCGGGACGAAACTCCGCCGCCACGAGGCGGAACCTTGGCGGAACCAATCTAGGGCTCCGGCAGAGCTGTTCTGCCGGGGATACTTCCCTCCGGGAGGGGGAAATCATCGCCATCGTCATCACCAACGCTCCTCTCATCGGGAGAGGGAAATCTCCATCAACATCTTCACCAACACCATCTCATCTCAAAACCCTAGTTCATCTCTTGTATCCAATTCTTGTCTCCAAGTCCGGGATTGGTACTAGTAGTGTTGATTACTCCTTGTAGTTGATGCTAGTTGGTTTATTTGGTGGAAGATCATATGTTCAGATCCTATATGCATATTATTACCCCTCTGATTATTAACATGAATATGCTTTGTGAGTAGTTACGTTTGTTCCTGAGGACACGGGAGAAGTCTTGCTATTAGTAGTCATGTGAATTTGGTATTCATTCGATATTTTGATGACATGTATATCGTCTAGCCTCTAGTGGTGTTATGTGAATGTCGACTACATAACACTTCACCATTATTTGGGCCTAGAGGAAGGCATTATGAAGTAATAAGTAGATGATGGGTTGCTAGAGTGACGAAGCTTAAACCCTAGTTTATGCGTTGCTTAAAGAAGGGGCTGATTTGGATCCACTTGTTTCATGCTATGGTTAGGTTTACCTTAATACTTTTGTTGTAGTTGCGGATGCTTGCAATAGAGGTTAATCATAAGTGGGATGCTTGTTCAAGTAAGAACAGCACCCAAGCACCGGTCCCCCCACATATCAAATTATCAAAGTACCGAACGCGAATCATATGAACGTGAAGAAAACTAGCTTGACGATATTCCCATGTGTCCTCGGGAGCGCTTTTCCTTATATAAGAGTTTGTCCTGGCTTGTCCTTTGCTACAAAAGGGATTGGGCCACCTTGCTGCACTTTATTTACTTTTTTTACTTATTGCTCATTACAAATTATCTTATCACAAAACTATCTGTTACCACTTATTTCAAGATTTGCAGCAGAATACCTTGCTGAAAACCGCTTATCATTTCCTTCTGCTCCTCGTTGGGTTCGACACTCTTACTTATCGAAAGGACTACGATAGATCCCCTATACTTGTGGGTCATCAAGACTCTTTTCTAGCACCGTTGCCGGGGAGTGAAGCGCCTTTGGTAGGTGGAATTTGGTAAGGAAAAATTTATATAGTGTGCTGAAATTTCATCACTTGTTACTATGGAAAGTAATCCTCTGAGGGGCTTGTTCGCGGTATCTTCACCCCGACCAGTAGAGCAAAGAGTTGCTCCTCAACCTAATGAACCTACTGAAAATGAAAATACGCCTTTTGAATTTCCTTCGGTATGGTAGAAAAACTGCTAGCTAAACCTTTTGCAGGAGATGGAACCAAGCATCCTGATGAGCACCAAATATATGTGGATGAAGTTTGTGGATTATTTAAGCTTGCAGTTATACCCGATAATGTTGTCAAGAAGAAGGTCTTCCCTTTATCTTTGAAGGGAGATGCATTGACATGGTATAGGCTATGTGATGATACGAGATCATGGAACTACAGACGATTGAAATTGGAATTTCATCAAAAATATTATCCTATGCATCTTGTTCATCGTGATCGCAATTATATATATAATTTTTGGCCTCACGAAGGACAAAGCATCGCTCAAGCTTGGGGGAGGCTTAAATCAATGTTATATTCATGCCCCAATCATGAGCTCTCGAGAGAAATAATTCTTCAAAGTTTTTATGCTCGGCTTTCTGAAAATAATCGCACCATGCTTGATACTTCTTGTGCTGGCTCTTTTATGATGAAGACTATTGAATGCAAATGGAATTTATTGGATAAAATTAAACTATGACGCCCGGATAATTAGGCTACAGTAACCCCACGTTAACGATGCCACGTCACCTCGGATTACTGTTGATAATCTCGCGTTAGTTCGAAACGATTCATATTCAAAATTTGAATTTAAGTTAAACAATTAAATTTTTCGTAAGTCAAAACTAAATCGCTCCTAATGTGTCAAATAATCCTTAGTAAATATTGGTGGATAAATTATCTTTTAATAAAATATTTAAATGCACTAAAGTAATAGAAGTGACAAGAAAAACAATTAATTAGATGCCTTTTATAAAGTTATAATAATAAAACTAAATTAGTGGCGTGCCAAAATAATTGTGGCAGTGGACTGATTAATAATACTAATTTAGGTGCTGACTGGGTATTTTATAAAATTAAAATAAAAGAAACTCTAATGGAAACAGTAAAGAAAATAAGTAAAAAGAAATAAAAAAAGAAAAGCAACCCCCCATCATCGGGCTCGCCAAAGAAAGCCACCAATCGGGCAAACGCCCAACATGCCGCCCACCCACTCCTTAACCCCCGGTCAAAACCGTAGGCACCGACCCCCCCCACTCCCCCCACTCGCGCCCCCACTCTCCTTCCCCCCGATCCCCTCCTGGATCGGGATCGAGCCCCCAATCTCTCCCCCCCCCCCTCGCTCGATCTGTACCCCTTCTACCTCTCCCCCGCCTCCTGGACGCCGCACCACCGTTGGAACTCGCCGGACGCCATCACCGGACTGCCTCCCCGTCGCCTGGTCGTCTCTGACCTCCTCCCGCGCCCCGTTGCCCCGTACCCTCGACCGCCCGTGAGCCTCGCTCCTCCCTCTCCTTCCCATACCCCACACCTGCAGTGCGCGGCCTTCAGCGCTTCATCGCCATGACCCTCGCATCGGCCATCGCCCAGCGCTCATCACAGCCGCCAGCGCCCACCGGCGTCGTCCGGCTTGCGTGCCCGTGGTCACCCCCTGACGCCGCGCGCCCGTTGGCCGTCCATCGCGGTGCCCGCAACCGCGCAGTTCTGCCGCAGCCATGGGCTGCTCGCCCTTCGCCTAGCTCCGCCATGGCCTCATCCTTCCACCTCCCCTCCTCGCGCTCACCGCCGGTAGACGCTCGCCATACTGTCACCCCGGGTTGCCGTGCACAGTGCCGCTCGGGCTCGACCTCGCCGCCCGCGTCCCCACAGGCGTCGGCCGCTTCGGTGCCAGTGCCCGTAGCTCTGCCTTGGCCCGTTGCCGCGCCCAATTGGCCCCTGGGGTCTATGACAGATGGGCCCCACGCCCAGAATGTTTAAAAAGGGAATTAAAAAAATAACAATAATAAAATATTAATTAATTAATTAATAAAGAATAATTTAACTTAGTTAATCCTGATTAGATTAACCTATCACTAGTTAACTTAATTAAACCCTGATTAGCCTGAACAGTCAATGACATGCGGACCCCACATGTCAGTTTGACCCAGTCAACACCTCTGTTGACTGCTGATGTCATGCTGACGTCATGCTGATGTAGTAATGCTGATTTCGAATTAATTTAATAATAATAATTTAGAAAATGATTTAAAACTTTAAAAATAAATATAAAATAAACCGTGGCTCGGATGAAAAAACTTTGTACATGAAAGTTACTCAGAACAACGAGACAAATCCGGATAAGCTGCTCGTTCGTCCGCCACACATCCCTAGCATAGAAAACACACAACTTTGCCCCTCCGGTTCACTTGTCCGAAAACGCGAAACACCGGGGATATTTTCCTGGTTGTTTCCCCCCTTCGCCGGTATCACCTACTACCGCGTTAGGGCATACCTACACCGCGTATTGCCTCGTTATGCTTTGTTTGCTCCGTATTTACTGTTTCTTCCCCCTCTTCTTCTCCGGTAGACCCCGAGACCGACACCGCCGCTACCCAGTACGACTACGGTGTTGACGACCCCTCCTTCTTGCCAGAGCTTCTAGGCAAGCCCCCCCCCCCTGATCACCAGATATCGCCTACTCCTTCTCTATACTGCTTGCATTAGAGTAGTGTAGCATGTTATTGCCTTCGGTTAATCCTATTCTGATGCATAGCCTGTCATTGTTGCTAAAGTTGTTACCCTTACCTACTATCCTACTGCTTAGTATAGGATGCTAGTGTTCCATCAGTGGCCCTACACTCTTGTCCGTCTGCCATGCTATACTACTGGGCCGTGATCACTTCGGGAGGTGATCACGGGCATATGCTATATACTTTATATTGTTACATTACTTATGATATTGTTCGGAGATGGGGGCTGAAGGGGCAGGTGGCTCCATCCCGGTAGAGGTGGGCCTGGGTTCCCGACGGCCCCCGACTGTTACTTTGTGGCGGAGCGACAGGCCAGGTTGAGACTACCTAGGAGAGAGGTGGGCCTGGCCCTGGTCGGTGTCCGCGGTTACATCATTTAACACGCTTAACGAGATCTTGGTATTTGATGTGATTCTGGCCATTTGGTCTATACGCACTAACCAACTACGTGGGAAAGTTATGGGCACTCGCCGTCGTGGTATCAGCCGAAGCCTTCGTGGACGTCGGCGAACGAGCGGCGCGCGGATTGGAACGTAAGCCTTCTCTTGTATTAAGGGGGCTAGTTCTGCTTCCGGCCGCCCATGCAACGTGCAGGTGTGCTAAGGGCGATGGGCCCAGACCCCCGTGCGCTTAGGTTTAAGGCCATCTAATAACGATAAAAACGGAAGGCTTGGAATAATAAGCGAGTCCATCAACTCCAACGGCATCACTGAGTATAGAACCACGACCTAAACACCATACTCGTCGTCTGAAAAGTCTGCAACATGAAACGCGTTGCAGAAAACGGGTCAGCACATGGAATATCTTTGGCAATGTAACACATAGAGAATAATGGAATAATAAGCCTATACTACATGCATATACGGCTGGTGGAAAGCTCTATGGTTACAGTTTTGCATAAAGCCAATTTTTCCTTACTGCAAAGGAATAAAGTTATTTAACTATCATGGTGGTTGTTAAACATTGAGAATGGTTGACAGGATTCTCAATCCCAATTAAAAGTACTCATTAAAAACCCAACAATATTAATTAGAAGTAACATGATGAGATTCACATGATATCCAAGTACTAGATATTCAAGATGTCCATAACCGGGGACACGGCTAACCATGATTAGTTTATACACTCTGCAGAGGTTTGCGCACTTTTCCCCACAAGACTCGATCTCCTACGTTTGATTTCTCGCACTACATGGTGTTTGAGAGACGGATGACCGAGACATAGTCTTTCAGAAGCGCTAGCACCTTACATGTGGGTAGACCGTATCAACCTACAACCCCTACATCTGCTAGTCTACCCGTAAGAGTTCGCACAACTTAGTCAACTACGCTAGATCCCATAATGGCTTGTGGCTGCACACGGAAGTTTCTAGTTTGAATAATCTCATGATCCCTTTGAGCCTGGGTGGCGGTCCGAAGAAATACAGGCAAGTCCTGATAGAAATCAGGTGCCTCAATCCACCCAGATGTGTGTTTAAGTTTCCACCTTAAATAAACCATTAATTTACAATCTCACATCTGTCATGGAATACACTCACCCAATCCACGTCTACTAGCATAGCATAGCATAATAAGCAAACGTAGAAGTAACTCCCAAGGGTTTGATAATAAAACAGGTAATAGGTACTACCTCAAATACTTCCCAATACCCACAATTTAATTAGATCCTAATAATGCAAGTGTTTGAGGATAGATCTAATGCATAAAAACTAGGTATGAGAAGAGGTATGATCAAAGTGTTACTTGCCTTGCTGATGATCCGCGAAACCTAGAGACTCGAAGTAACAGTAGCGCACTCCGTATTCTATCGCAGACAAACAAACAAGCATACAATAAGTACTCATCTAATGCATAGGTAAAACTCAAATAGATCTAACCAGATCGTTCAACTTAAGAACTCCGGTTTGCAAAAAGAATCAAATCAAACGAAACAACGAAAGTCAAACGGCGGAAGAAAACAACTTTGTTTTACTAATCTGGATCTAAATCAAATTTTAAAGAAGCAAAAACTTGTTGAAGTACGTTATTCATAAAGAGGGTTTCGAGACGAAACTCTAGGCGCTTGAATCGCCTCGATTAGATAAACGAAATGAAAAGTTATACTAAAACGAAAATCGGATCAAGAAATCGCGATCAGAAAAATCGCGGATTAAATCCGAGAAAAGAAAAACGACGAACGGGTTAATGAACGAGCGTTCGTTAACTAAACTAATCTAACGAACTCGTTCGTTTAAACGAACTAACGGGCGAACGTCCGTTAATTAGCCTAAACCGGAAAAAAACAAAACTAAAAAAAGGAAACTTAAAAAAAAACGAAATTAAAACCGCCCGGTTTTAAAAAAACCGGCGGCACGCGGAACGAGGCGGCGGCGAACCTCGGCGGTGAAGTCCGGCGAGGCTCCGGCGACGGGCGGCGGTGGGGTCGGGCGGCGGCTAGGGTTAGGGTTAGGCGTGGGCGGGCGGCGACAGTGAGCTGGCAGGCGGCGGTGGCGGTGGCAGCTAGGCACTGGGGTGCCGGGGTGGCGCTTATATAGTGCCCCCCGAGCGGAGTCCCGCTCGGGCACGGCCCAAAGGCGGTTCGCTTTTAAAAAAAAATTACGCGCAGAAAAAAATAAAAAGAAATACTAAACGAACTCCAAAAATCCCGAAATAAATTTTCCCCGGCTTCTATAATCAATCCGGACTAGATGAACATTTATTTGGGGCCTAAATGCAATTTTGAAAAACGCACATTTTTCCTAAATTCAAATAAAAAGGCGAAAAACTCCAAAATAAAATCTCATTTGATTTTATTATTAAATCTTCTTTATTTCTTTATTTTGGGAAAGTCATTTTATTCCCTCTCTCATATTTTGATAGTAGAAATAATTGAAGATAAAATAATTAAAATCAAATGATCCTATTTTCAAAATTTGAGAAAACTCAAATATGAAAATAACGAAATCCCCAACTCTCTCCGTGGGTCCTTGAGTTGTGTAGAATTTCTAGGATCGAGCAAAATGCAACTAAAAAAATGATATGCAATGATGCTCTATGTATAACATTCCAAATTGAAAATTTGGGATGTTACAAACCTACCCCCTTAAGATGAATCTCGCCCTCGAGATTCGGGTTGGCTAGAAAATAGGTGAGGGTGGTCCTTAAGAAAATCTTCCTCTCGCTCCCAGGTGGCTTCATCCTCAGTGTGGTGGCTCCACTGAACTTTGCAAAACTTAATGACCTTGCTGCGGGTGACTCGGCTGGCATACTCCAGAATCTTGACTGGTTTCTCCTCGTAGGTCAAATCATCATTCAACTAAATCGCTTCCAGTGGCACTGTATCTCTCAGTGGTATATCAGCCATCTCTGCGTGGCACTTCTACAACTAAGAAACATGAAACACATCATGAACTCCTGACAATCAAACGGGTAGTTCCAACTTGTACGCAACTTCTCCCATGCGTTCCAAAACACGATAAGGTCCTACAAAACGTGGCGCTAATTTTCCTTTAACACCAAAACGCTTAACTCCTCGAAGTGGCGATACTCGAAGATATACTCTGTCTCCGACTTCAGATTACATCTCCTTGCGTTTTGAGTCTGCATAACTCTTCCATCTTGGTAGGCTACCTTGAGCCTATCGCGAATCAACTTTACTTTCCGTTCAGACTCCTTAATCAAATCCGGTCCAAACAACTGGCGGTCTCCAACTTCATCCCACAACAACAGGGTCCTGCACCTCCTTCCGTACAAGGCTTCGAAAGGTGCCATCTTCAAACTAGATTGATAACTGTTGTTGTAAGAAAACTCCGCATATGGCAAATTGTCATGCCAACTTGATCCATAATCCAAGCACAAGCTCTAAGCATATCCTCCAAAATCTGGTTAACTCTCTCGGTTTGTCCATCATGCATGGATGAAAAGCTGTGCTAAACTCCAGCCTAGTTCCCAAAGTTTTGTGCAACTGCTTCCAGAACTTTGAGGTAAACTGGGTCCCTCTATCTGATACGATACTCCTCGGAACTCCATGCAAGCATACAATCCTGGTCATGTATATCTTAGCCAATTTGGCACTGCTGTAGGTAGTCTTTACTGGAATGAAATGAGCTACCTTCGTCAAACGATCGACTACAACCCAAATCGAGTCATAGCCCGAACGAGTCCTGGGCAATCCCGTGATGAAATCCATACCTAGTTTATCCCACTTCCATTCGGGTATAGGCAATGGCTGTAACAATCCTGGCTTCTGATGTTCTGCCTTCACCCTCTGACATACATCACAAACTGCTACATACTTTGCAATATCCTTCTTCATTCCGGTCCACCAGAAAGTATTCTTCAAATCCAAATACATCTTGGTATTTCCTGGGTGGATCGAATATGGCGAATCATGTGCCTCTTGCAAAATCAACTTCCGAATCTCCGGGTCATTGGGCACATAAACACGGTCTTCAAACCATAAGGTATCGTGCTCATCCTCACGAAATCCCTTTGCTTTTCCTTCGCTCATTTTCTCCTTAATAGAAGCAATCGCTTTGTCAGTCTTCTGAGCTTCCCTGATTTTGTCCATCAAAGTTGACTGAATCTCCAATGCAGCTACATAGCCTCTCGGAACTATTTCCAAACATAGCTCTCGAAGATCCTCGGCTAACTCCTTTGGTATTTCTCCCGTCATTAGTGTGTTGACGTGACTCTTACGGCTCAACGCGTCTGCTACAATGTTATCCTTTCGGGGGTGATAATGTAATCTCATATCGTAATCTTTGATGAGTTCCAACCATCTCCTCTGCCTGAGATTTAGCTCCTTCTGCGTGAAGATGTACTTCAAACTCTTGTGATCCATATACACCTCACAATGATTTCCAATGAGGAAATGTCTCCACGTTTTCAATGCATGCACTACAGTTGCTAACTCAAAATCATGCGTAGCATAATTTAGCTCATGAGGCTTAAGCACTACAGTCGTGAAGCATACGAAACAACTCTTCCCTCCTGCATAAGCACTGCTCCAAGTCCTCTTCGTGAAGCGTCGCAATAAACCTCATAATCCTTGGTTTGGTCTGGCAAGATTAACACTGGCGAGGTAACCAAACGTTTCTTCAACTCTTGGAAAATAGCTTCACACTCCTCAGTCCAGATAAACTTGGTGTCCTTCTTCAACAATTCTATCATAGGCTTCGCAATCCTTGCGAAATTCTCAATGAATCTCCGGTAGTATCCTGCGAGTCCAAGGAAACTCCGGATCTCTCCAACTGTTGTTGGCGCTTCCCAGTTTGTCACAGTGACAACTTTACTGGGGTCTACTGCTATACCTTCTCCGAATATAACATGTCTGATAAATCCAACTTCCTTCAACCAAAACTCACACTTGCTAAACTTGGCATATAACTGATGTTCTCTGAGCTTCTCGAGTACCAAACGCAAATGCTCCTTATGTTCTTCTTCAGTCTTCGAGTAAACCAAAATATCATCAATTAACACCACGACGAACTTATCCAAAAACTCCATAAACACGTTGTTCATCATGTTCATAAAATAGGCAGGTGCGTTAGTCAGACCAAATGACATAACGGTGTACTCATACAGCCCGTACCTGGTGGTAAAAGCCATCTTAGGTATATCCTGCTCTCGAATCTTCAACTGATGGTACCCTGATCGCAAATCAATCTTGGAAAACACCTTAGCTCCTTGCAATTGGTCGAACAAATCGTTGATCATCGGTAGTGGGTACTTGTTCTTAATGGTCATTCATTCAATCCTCGATAATCAACAACCATTCTTAATGATCCATCCTTCTTCTCCACTAGAAGTACTGGTGATCCCCAAGGCGAAGAACTTGGGCGAATAAAACCTTTATCCAGTAACTCCTTAATCTGCTTCTTAATTTCCTCCAAATCTTGGGCTGGCATCCTATACGATCTCTTAGATATCGGCCCAGTGCCTGGCAGTAGTTCAATTAGAAACTCAATGTCCCTATCCGGTGGCATGCCTGGAAACTCTTCTAGAAACACGTCCGGGTAATCCCTTACCACTGGTACTTCCTCCTGCACAACTCCTGTTAAGGAATTTACATGTGCTCTCCTCGGCTCATGCCGTGATACAAACTTGATTCTCCTCCCTTCCGGGTGGTAAGCAAAATTGACTTATGGCGCAATCTATGTTCCCTCCATACTTTGATAACCAATCCATGCCTAATATCACATCCAATCCTTGGGATTCCGTAACTATTAGGTCCGAGGGAAATACATAGTGTCCAATCCTTAATGGCAATCGATCACACCATATACTAGCCATGTATTCTGCTCCGTGAGGTTACTTGCTTGGGTGACTTAAGGGCTTGGGTTGGTAGTTTATACTTATCCACAAATCCCCTTGATATGTATGAATGCGATGCACCAGTATCAAAAAGAACAACTGCAGTAAATGACTTAACCAAAAACTTACCTATTACTGCATCTGGCTGAGCTTCAACCTCCTCCAAAGTAATGCCCAGTCTTGCGACACTTAAAGCAAGTGATGTGGCTCAGGTCTACCTTGGATGGTGTTGACGGGTTGGTGCGGTTTTGTCCATTGCTTCCTCCATTCCCGTTTCCATTCTTGGTGCCATTATGGTTGTGCGAGCTACCTCCTCCATGGGTATGCTGAAATTGTCCTCCTGGCTTCGGGGTAAAGCGAAGTTTCTGCTGAGCTCCAGAGTTATTCTTCCCCTGTCCATACTTTCTCTTGTGATTTTCAATCTGCTGCTGCTTTCCCTCAATCATGAGAGCACGGTCTACTAACTCCTGGTAGTTATTGAAGATGGCTACCATCAACTGCATGCTCAGCTCATCATTCAGTCCTTCTAGAAACTTCTCCTGCTTAGTTGCATCCGTAGTAACGCTCATCCGGGGCATAACGTGCTAACTTCATCAAATCATCTACATCTTGCCAACTGTCCGTCCTCCTTGGTGCAAGTTGCGAAACTCATGCTTCTTCATGGCCATAGCTCCTTTTGAAACATGGGCAGTACGGAAAGCTTGCTGAAACTGATCCCATGTGACAGTGTCTACAGGGTAAGTGGCTGTAAAATTCTCCCACCATGCTGCTGCGGGTCCTTCGAGCTGATGTGCGGCAAATTTCACCCTTTCTCCATCTGTACATCCTGCAGTGGTCAACTCCCTCCCTATCTTACGGAGCCAATCATCTGCAACAATCGGCTCGGTGCTACTAGAAAACACCGGCGGATTTAGCCTTAAGAATCGGTTCAAATGGTCAACAGGTGGTGGTGGTGGTGGGTTGTTGTTGTTGTTGTTGTTGTTGTTGTTGTTGTTGTTGTTGTTGTTGCCTTGGTTCTGTACCAATGTTTGAATCAAGGCATTCTGCTGCTGATTCAACTGAGTGATCTCTGGTGGGAAAACAAATCCGGGGTCGCGTCTCGGAGGCATCTGAGGGTCATGAGTCAAAATCACACAATATCACTCCAATCAATTCAAACAAGGGCATACTACGGTCTATCTATCGTTACAAAGTGCTGAAACTAAAACTAATTTAAAATGGGGGAAAATCTACTACTGTTATGGTGGTCAACTAGAAAAACTGCTCCGATGAAGACTCCATGATATCTGGTCCAGCTTCATCTTCGTAATCATCATCACTAGGATCGGAATCGGTGTCGTCGATGATGATGTAGTTCTCTGGACAGGTGCAATCTTCATCTTCTCCTTCGGGTGCTGAATTTCCCATGAGTTCTTCAATATTCTCCTTAAGATCGTCGTTTTGTCCCACTAGAGCTACAATCTCCTCCATGTAATCCTTGTGAGTGGCCTTCAGTTCTCCTTCTAGTTCGATATCTTGGCTTTTGCTGTCTTCAACTCCATCATGTCTGCGCACATCTGGTTCTCCTGGCGTCGAATGTGCTGATTCAACTCCTAGATGAAAGCTGCAATGGATCGATCCTTCTTAGTGCCAACTATCTCCCATTGTTCATCTCGGTGCCCACAAATCTAGTAGATAGTATCCTTGAGGTCTTCTTTGTAAACTTCTCCAATGCGTCCCATGGTTATGTGAGCTGCCATGCACTTTCCCAGACTCCAAGTTGGTGCATTGAAAACAATCTCAATGGGCTCCGTGATTGGCGCAAACGTCCTTCCGGGAACTTGAGCTTGAATCTTCCAGCGCTCTTCTTCGGGTAAAGTGGAATTGTAGGTCCCGGTGAATCTTGGTAATCCGATGTTTAGGTACTTAGTGACTTCCTTCAGGTGTCGTCCGAAGGGTGTATCCTCATCCGGCTGGGTGAACTTGATCCTCTCTTCCGTCATCCTAAAAGAGTAGAAAAGATGAGGAGTCAGAAATGAGAAGAGAGTAGTGATCTAGGGCTTTAGCTTAATGGTCGTGTCCTATAGTCAGCGTGTGCTCTGATACCATCTTTGTAGCGACCAGACCTCAAGCAGTCGATCTACGTGCTCGGTGTCATCCTCGGATCGATAATCTTGACACCACACAGTACTTGGAGGATTTATAACAGAGTAGCAATCACACACTTATTACAATCGAATGTCTCAAGAGAGAACTTAATAAAAATAAATATGGCTTAAGGCCATCTAATAACGATAACATCGGAAGGCTTGGAAGAATAAGCGAGTCCATCAACTCCAACGGCATCACTGAGTATAGAACCACGACCTAAACACCATACTCGCACTACTAGGAAAAGGCCTACTAATGGCGCACCGGTTTTGCCTACTAATGGCGCACTACCGGTGCGCCATTAGTAGTACGCCATTAGAACTTTTTACTAATGGCGCACCACTGGTGCACCATTAGTATCTGGTATACTAATGGCGCACTGGCGATCACGCCATTAGTATGTAACTCCATGCGCCATTAGTATGCCTCCCGGGACCATATGTAACCATGTGCTTTGTCACACTAATGGCGCACTCTGCCTTGATGCGCCATTAGTATCCTTTGGCATACTAATGGCGCACTACTTGATGCGCCATTAGTATGAATATTTGGTTTTTTTTTTGCTTTTCTGATTTTTGCACAGGTTACAAAATATATTATTGGACAGAATATAGACAGACACACAAGAACATCAGATTCATCGAATACAATAGAAAATTAGTCTCCGAATACAATTCATCATATTAGTCTCCGAATTCAAAAGACCGAACAAAGATAAAACATTACAAGTCTCAAGACCGCATGAGTATCGAGTTTGTCTTCACATTACAAGTCGATATCGATCATCTAAACTACCATCACATAAAAGAGAGTTGTGGTCATCACGATGAGCATCATCGCGATCAAACTAGTCTTCATCCGGTTCCTCCAACGCTCCCTCCTCTCTCCCGCTAGATAGCGGGAATATCTAGATTCAGCCTCCGCCCTAGTGGTGTACCCTTTATGTAATCATATCATTGAAACGGTGAACCTGTCTCCGACACTCCTCCCGAATGCGTAGACTCGGGAACCTTACCGTTGTACCACGACATACGACGGCATCTCTATGCACAAGTCAAACAATGTATAATACATAAGCAATATGTAAGTATGCAACAAAAGGATCGGAAGAGAAAAGCAAGACATTAATAGCACGATTCATGGTCCTACTAATAAATAGCATCGATTACATCTAAGTTGAACGATCGTCCAAACCAAAGAGACATACGAATTCATTAAAGTTTAATTACAACATGAGCCAATCAATGTTTCAGAACTACACATCACTACTTTCGACTCGACTCATCGGACATGAGCGTGGATGAAGCCGCCGTCTGTCGTGATGGTCATGAAATCGCGGACGTTGCCACCCTGCATTTGTAGCATTCCATCTATCTCATTGTTGGACGGTTGATATCTGAGGTAGAACTGCCCCGACGTATGAAGGACATCTTGATGGATGATGTCCGCAAAGTCCAACTGGATGCGAAATAATTCTTGTCTGAGGTCCGCGTCCTGGATTGCCGACAAGTTCGCGGCCCAGTCTTTGAGATTATCTGGTAGCAGAAGTTGATGATGGTCCCTTACGATCGCCCACATGTGATGGAGGGCATAGTAGGCATCCTTCTGACCGCCAGGCGGCTGCTTGACGCAGCACAATACGTATTGTGTGAGAACATGTGCTTGCCGTACTTACGAACAGTCCTGGTGAAGGTGCCTCCAGATTTGGCGTAGCCGGGGAGAACATCATCAAGAACTTTCTTGACATTTGTGTAGTCTATCTTGGAGTTACGGTTTGGGTCGAAATACGTGGCCATGGAATATTTCGGGCTTAAGAGGATGAGTGTGCAATGTGTGTCACCGCACGTAACACGGAATGTTATAAAAAAAGAACGATCGAAATCTAAGAAATCATATGTTACGGGGCGGTTAAGGGATGACTTACTCGGGAAAGTAAGCCACAAGGAAGTTATCCTTATCTGGGTTTGCCAGAATGACGCCTTCGAGGTGTGAACTCGCAACATGGCGGTCCCCAGCGCTGCTCAAGTGCTTGGCACGCATGTAGAAGGGGTCGACTATCACGATGTCCGGGGTCTTGTCTCTAATGATCCGCATTTCCATACTCAGCGAAAACAGCCGAACGAAGGTGCAGCGTAGCGGATGAAGGTTAAGCATAGCAAAGATGTCATCAAACTGTCGGACGATCGTACCCCCGATGTTGCCATCCACAAAGCCCTTGCCCTCTGGCACCTTGGCCACGAAAACCGGGTATGCCACATCCTTCTCTCTGAGACGCTGCTTCTCCAAAGAAAGAACACTGTCGTGCAGACTCTGCATAGCAGCGGTTGCAGCATTCAGCATATTTGGCGGTAGCATCGCCCTACCCGCCACATGCACCCTCCTCGAGATATCCTTAGGTGAAGGTGGCCCGTCACGAACACGGATCAAACTTCGGTGCCGGCTGGCTCGCACGGCGCCCTTGTTAGTCTTTTGTTTCCGTCCCTTCTTCTTGATCTCCGTAATGGGACCGAGTTCTGCTCACAGACCGCCTTCTTGAGCGTGTTGGGGCTAATAATATTTCGCACCTCAGCTATCTGAGGCTCGGTGAAGGCGGGAGCTGGAGGCGTCTCCTGAGAACTGAACGCCAGACGACGCCTATTGCAATTGGATTTCTCCGACGTACTAGCTAGATTGCGGTCGTCTTGGTTGGGTTCTTGAGGAAGAGGCCTGCAGAACTCGTCAGCGTACCCATGTTCGGCAAAGTACTTATCGACTTTGGTAAATGTACCGTCGTCGTTGTTGTCGTCGTCGGGATCCTGTGCCATAGGGATGTCCGACATAGGGATGTCCGGCAGGTCCGGTAGCGTTGCGGCGTTCTTGCCATGGCTTGGCGCCGGCACGACTGGTGGTCTTGTCTGTGGGGTGGTGTCCCCGCCCCAAACGAATCTGGCTCTTCGCCAAAGCAGCCAGTTTACGCAGCGCCGAGGTCATCTCATCTTCTTCGTCGGCCCCAGCGGGTCGAACCGGAGGTAACAGCTCGTCGCAGCCTGGTAGCACCCGAACCACTTCAACCATATACACTATGGGTGGCATCGAATTATCGTGGAACATGCGGTTGCCCGGTTGAACGGTTCTGCCCTTGGCGACATCGACCAACTCGGCGCCCACGAAATGCAGAAGAGTGCAAGGAACATCGGCGGTGCCCTGCGAAAACATGTACAGGGCGTCAGGGATGCCCAGTCAAAGGCAACGAGATGAAGTCATCGGCCGAGAGGATTAGTTACCGTGATGCCGTCGAGCTCGGCTAATGTCGAGGCACCGCCAACGGCGGCGTAACCGACGGAGGGCGCTTCTTTGGCGAGGTGCCGGCCGGCGTACACCGGGTGCATTAAGCTCAATGCCCGTGCGGCGCCGGAGACACAAATACCGCCTCCGCCGGAGAACACCAATAAGCGCCGCCGCGGAGACACCAATGGCTCCACCTGCCTTGTTGCGAAGATTCTTTGGCCGTGAAAGCTGGGAACCGGGGGAGGCCCCTGTTGTCCGCCCGCAATCCACGTCGTCAGCCCATGAATCAACGTAGGCACCATGGCGTTGAGCTTCGTTCCCAGTTGTTGTTCCACTTGCTCTTGGACAAGCTCCGGAATCCGCGCCACTTGTGCCTTGAGTGCTTCAACCTCTCGCGTCTGGCTTTCCGAGCTGGACTTTTTCTCCTTACGCACACCAGCGGTATAGTATGACCCCCATTTTGTGGACAAGCCTTTGCCGGCCACACGACCAGCTGACGTCGACTTAGTGAGCTTATCTTTGCTTTTCATTACGTTCAACGCCCTATTTAAAGGGGTGTCGAAAGGGGAGCTTTGAGACGACCCCGTGCTACTGCTTTCAGTTTCCTGCGAAAGGAACGTGAACCATTTAGAAATATTGGGGATTAATTAGAGTGCAACCATATGGAGCTAATTACGCGGGGGTGTATTCCTTACCAGAACAAGCTCGAGCGCCCTGGTCTTCGGCTCCATGGTAAGCTCCTTTGTTATCGGGTCCTCCTTGTACCGGGCCCTGACATAGTTCCTGGTCTGCTTGTTACCGCTGTATTTCTCGAAGTGGGGCGGTAGGCCTTGCTCGGCACGCTCCGCGTCCTCCTTGTCCCATATAGGCTCCGCCACTCTGTAACCGCCGGGACCGAGTTTGTGTTCCCCTAAGTTCAACTCCCGCATTTCTTTCCCCCACTGACTTGATTCGGAGGTTGCACCGGTCGAGCACTTGATCTTGAACTCCTTGTACTCATCTTCGCTCATCAAAGGATATTTCGCCTTGATCTTCTCATAACTATCACCTTTATCAATCATTTTCTTCACCGCGCTTCTCCAAGTAGACAGGGTCGTGCTCATCTTCGTGAGGGCGGCACTGTTCACTTTATTCCCTGAGAGGCGTGTGTTTTCAAATTTAGCGGGGAACTTGTATCGTTCGTGCAGCTTCGTGAAGAGGAGGTTGCGCAAATTCCCTCGGTCCTTATGCCTGAGGTTCCCGGTGTTGATCGAGATGGTGCTCCGGAGAATGCACCCGAGCTGAACCAAGTACCCCTTGACTATATGTTTGGGCTCCGTTGGATTCCCGTCGGAGTCCACTTGAGTGAACTCCTCCTTGACGGTGCGGAGCGCATTCGGACGCCGGTCCTTCCTTTGCTTCTTCGATTGGCTGCCATTTGTGTGTGCACCGCCATCATCAGTGGTGGCATCCTCGGCGACACCATCAGTGGTGTCATCCCCGACACCACTAGGGGTTGTGTAATCAGGATCGGTGTCTTCCACGGCGTCCTCATAGCGGTGAGGTTGTTCCTCCATCTCCTGGGACAGCTCCCAGAATTGCTTGCCCGAACCACCGGCTTCTCATCGTTGTGGGCCATGTTTTGCTCTAAATAGGAAAAAAGTTTGGTCAAAAAGTTGGTCATTGTCAAGGAACAAGATCATGGTCTCATCATTTAGGGTTTGTCGACACCGAGGCACCCTAAAAGCCTAAGCTTTCATCATTTAGGGTTTGTCGACGCCAAGGCACCCTAAAAGCCTAAGCGTACATCATTTAGGTTCTCATCGACACCGAGGCATCCGGGGCAGCCAAGTTAAGTTTTCATCATTTAGGGTTTATCGATGCCGAGGCACCCTAGGTTGGGCCTAATCACTTGGCACTAATCACTTGGCTCTATTGCCACCTATGGTTTAATATAGCAAGAATAAAGGGGCAGTTGATCCTACTTAATTAAGTACTAAGATACCCCGACCCATGCATTAGTAGCAAGTACCTCATATGTCCGATTTTTAGCAAAATCATGCTAAAGTTCACGGAAAATTTCAGCATGACCTTTGCTGAAAATAGGACATATGGAGTACCCAAATTTGCCAGAACGGAAGTTAATCGACATTCCGCAAACTCAAGGGCCTCTCGGGTACCTGCAAAATCATCACGACACGAAGGGCCTCTCAAGGGCCTCAAGCGGCAGCGTCTCCCAGACCCCATTTTTTGCTAAATTTCTTTGAGCAACAATCGAGCAGAAAATTCAGCATATTTCTATACAACAACCTTTGTAAAGATGAAGAACAGTTCTACAAAGAGCCCATTTATATACAATAGCATCTTTGGTCATACCAATTTCTGAAACAATTCAAAGATGAAGAAATTAACTATGTATAGTTTATTCTTTTGTACCAGGAACTATTTTAGTTTATTATTTATTGTACCAGGGAGGAATATAACAATCTTTTTGGTATATATCCTAGTTATACTACTGCAGGAAAGGAGGATCATCATACACATATATGTGCATAAAAATCATAAAAATTCAAAATCACTTGAAACCCGATCACTCGGACCACACCACATGCCACAAAGATACATAGTACATAGAGTTGACAATTCAGTTGCAATCATGTAGTAATGGATTGTTCTACCTAGCAGATTGTTGGAAATGGATTGTTCTACCTAGCAGGTTGTTGGAAATTCAGTTGCTTTTTCATTAGGGTGGCAACTTACATGGTCAAATTTCAATTAAGATTATCTATTGGTTCAAGACTGGCAACAAGACTTGTTCTACAAAATCAATTATCTATTGAGTAGTTCTTGTGCTCATCCAAAGAGCAACATCTTTCATACATGATCAGTAGTCATGTACCAAATTTTTATTTAAACTGAATTTGCAAATCACCAAGAGCTCTACTAGTTTTGCACTAGATTTACACTAAATACACTAGAGTATTTGACCAGTAGTCGATTACATTTACACTATAATCAAGAAATTGCTGCATCACTAGACTGAAGAAATTGTGTTGTCAGTTAGGGACCAAGAAAATGTGTTGCAGATTTTGATTTGCTTGCCGATCTTGATTAACTCCATAGAAGAGTTTTGTACTGATTCGCTTAATCGACAACAAGTAACAGCATTTTCTAACAAAGAACAGTTTGAGTACTACTCCAAAATCCTCCTAGTTGTAGCTCACCTAAATGGTTGAATTCAAAGAACTACAGTGGCCTTCAGTGATTGAGAGCTTAAAATTTCCAACAATCTGAACAAACAAAGTAAAAAAGGATCACTATCTCATTTCAGCTGATTTATTCTTCATAAGCATAGGCTTTGTTTGTTGGAAACTAGCCTGTGAAACTGAAATTTAACGATGGCTGAATTACTATCATTTAACGATAAACTGAATTTTAAAGCTGAGTCTTTGGAGTAAACTTGCCTGGAGTACAAATTTATCAACGGGCCATATATCGATAACATCTGAAATCATGCATTGCTGCAAAGTTGCTCCTCAGACACTATAACATCTCGAAAGATGGAGATCACAGAGTTGCATCTGAAAGAATCGGGGCAAGGGGAAGATGGAATCGGGGCTCAGAACTGCGGCAAGCTGGGTGGAGGACGGCGCTGTCGACGAACTCGAGGGCGGGGGCACCGGATGCTCCTCTCGTTGATGGGGGAGGGGAGAGGCTGGAGGCAAACCCTAGCCGCCAAGCACACGAGTGCTGCAGCTAGGTGGAGTAACCTCCGCTGGAGACGACGGAGCAGGTGGCCGACGTCGTGGTTGGTGAGGAGCAGGTGGCCGGCGTCGTGGTTGGTGAGGAGAGCGTGAGGAAGAGCGCCCCGTCCGAGGAGGTGGTTGGTGCCTTGGCGGCCGGCAAGTGAGGCCTGGAGGATGTGGAAGAAGGCGCAGACGGGCGAGGAGGAGTTCGGCGAGGGTCGGGCGGCGGTGGGGGCGCTGGGGCGGGGTGGAGTCCGGTGAGGGTCGGGCGGCGTCGTGGGTCGGGCAGCTGGGTGGATCTGGTGGCGAGGGAGAGAGGGTCGAAGGGGATCTGGCGAGAGAGAGGGAGGATAGCTAGGGGAAGGGTTCTAATGGCGCACCGTCCAGTCGTGCGCCATAAGTATGACTATTCTAATGGCGCACCTCCCCTCGGTGCACCATTAGAATTTTGTTTTAATCTAACCCACTAACCATATCTACAACCTAACCCTATCTACAACAGAACCCACCCACTAGCCCGACTGGTCAAGACGTTAAAGACACACCAGGAGGTCCTGGGTTCGATTCTCAGGCTCCCCAATATATTTTTATGCATTTTAAATGCTGTTTTTTATATTTATTTGTGTTTAAATATGTTCAAACTTGTTTAAATCATAACAATAATATTTTTTTATAAAAACAGTAATAATTTTTAAAAAAATATGTTCAAATTTCTTACTTGAAAATATCATCGGCGGCGGCGGTGGAGCGGGGGAGGGTGCGGGGATCGAGATCGAGATGGAGGGGGAATCGAGATCGAGATGGAGGGGGATCGAGATCAAGTGTCCTCATGAATTAAAAAAGTGCCCATGAAATTTAAAAATATTCATGATATCAAAAAGTGCCCATGAAATACAACCGAGAAAT
Organism: Aegilops bicornis; assembly: GCA_021605145.1. Lineage (NCBI taxonomy): Eukaryota > Viridiplantae > Streptophyta > Magnoliopsida > Poales > Poaceae > Aegilops > Aegilops bicornis. The sequence continues at coordinate 395,217,769 of CM038669.1, read as the reverse complement.
GAAGACTACGATTTAAATACAATCGATCTTAGCTAGCTATCTGTTCACAATCTTCTTTCCCTTCTTTTTTCGCACATGGAGTTCTTCCGTGGAACGGACGTCCTTTAGGTAGGGTGGTCCTGCTTCTTCTTGTGGTGTGTCTGCTACTTCATCGTCGTCGTCATGTTCGATCTTGGTCGCCGTGCTTGTCGAAGTCTTGCTCATTGGCTACTCCATCCATTCCGATGATCTTCCTTTGCCTCTCCTCACGACAACACGACCGGGCTTTGGCGGGTCAAGAATGAAGAAGCATTGGTCCACTTGGGAAGCCAGTACCCATGGCTCATTTTTCGCGGTGACGTTTGCGCCCGCGGTCTTGGATTTGGCTTCGGGTATAACCATGGTGGTGAAATATCGGTCTTCTTTTAGGACGCTCTTGGCCCATCTGACATGGAACATCGGCACCTTCTCTCCAACAGTAGCTCAGCTCCCAGATCTCCTCGATCCTTCCGTAGTATATGTCCTTGTCCTTACCGGTGTAGGATTCCATCGTTACCCCGGAGTTCTTATAACCATCGCTCTTCATGTCCTTGTCCTCGGTGTAGAATGTGTATCCGTTGATATCGTACGCCTCATAGGTCATCAGGTTGTGCTCGGCGCCCCGTGACAAGGCGAATATGAGTTGTTCTTCCGCGGAAGAATCTTCATGTAAAGGGTACGACAGAAGCTTCTGCTTGAACCAACGCGTGAAACATGAGTTGTGCTCTTTGAGTATATCTCCGTCCGTCCTCTGTTGGCCTCGGTCATTGAACGTCTTCTCAATAAAGGTTTTGTGCTCTACCACCCAAGGATTGACCACGTCTATGTGTTGTAGCGCGACTAGGTTTGCTCTTCCAAAGTCGGCGAGTCGACCCTCGAAGTCGACATGCATTTCGCGGCGACCCTCACGGTGACCCCATCCAGCGAGCCTGCCGAGGTGCTCGTTGACGGCAGACAAACGGGGTTCTCGATGCCTAGATAATTCATGCAGTAGGAGATGCACTCTTCGGTCAGAAAGCCCCTGGCTATACTTCCCTCTGGATGTGACATGTTCCGAACGTATCCTTTGATGACACCATTCATCCTTTCGAACGGCATCATGCTGTGCAGGAACGTCGGCCCGAGTTGGATGATATCCTCCACGATATGGACCAGCAGATGCACCATAATGTCAAAGAATGCGGGCGGGAAGTACATCTCAAGCTCGCATAGTATCACCACGATCTCTTCCTGTAGCCTTCGAGTTGCCTCACGCCAATCGACTTCCGAGAGATGACGTCGAAAAAGTTGCATAGGCCAAATAGCGTTTCACGGACGTGCGCGTCCATGATCCCACGGATTGCAATCGGAAGTATTCTGCGTCATCAAGACGTGATACCGTGAGACTTCATCCCGCTGAACTTCGCTTCACTGGGTCTAGGTATCTGCTTATCTTCCCAGCGTAATCAGAAGGAAGTTTTACTCCTAGGAGGCAGGTGAAAAACTGCTCGATCTCCTCGACTTAGAGTGAAGCACGCGGGAGGGTAGTCATTTCCGATCTTCTTGGCCTTTTGCCTTTGCGGCGACTTTCGTGTCTGCTTCGCCTCATCATCATCATCATCATTAGCGTGAAGCTCCTACCGATGCCCATTGATTTCAAGTCTGCCCCTTGCCGTCGGCCCATCTTTGGTCCTCTGGCATGTTGAGCAGGGTACCAAGCAGACTCTCGCACACGTTCTTCGTGACATGCATGACATCAAGGTTGTGAGGCACACGGTGGATCTTCCAGTACGGCAAGTCCCAGAAAACAGACCTCGTTTCCATACCTTCAGCAGCGGCTCTGGCGCCTTTCGCTTCTTTCCCGGCTCTGGCGCCTTTTGCTTCTTTCCCGGCAGTGGGCAGGCTTTCCAATTTTTCAATAGCTCGTCTATTTCCTCGCCGCTCCTCATACACGGGCATTTTCGGGGTTCGGTTTCACCATCGAACAGATCCTTGCGTTTCCTCCACGGGTCATCATCGTGAAGCCACCTTCGATGTCCCATGAACACAGTTTTCGAAGACCCGGGATCTCTATCTAGCTGGCGATACGTTGTGTCATCCATGCACCTTATGCATCCAGAAAATCCGTGGACTACCTGCCCATGAGATATCCGTAATCGAGATAGTCATGCACCGTCGTGAGCAAAGGCGGCTCTCATAGGGAAATATTCTTTCTCTGCGGCGTCCCACGTATTGGTGGCGTTTTCCACAGCGTGTCTAGCTCCTCCTTCAAAGCAGCCCTAGATACATATTGATGTCTTTCCCTGGTTGTTTCGCCCTTCAATTAGCATACTCATGTGAATGTACTTCCTCTTCATGCACAACCAGGGGAAGGTTGTACATCCACACAAACACAGGCCAGTGCTATGTGTGCTTCTCTGCTACCAAACGGATTGACTCCATCGGTGCTCGCGCCCAAAGACGATGTTCCTTGGATCCTTCCCAAATTCTGGGTATTCGAAGTTCAACGCTTGCCACTGGCTCGCATCCTTAGGGTGACTCAAAGATCTTGTCTTTTTATTTATCTCCGGATCATTTCCGTCATCTTCCCGCTTCTTCTCCTCCCTATCTGCGTACAACGCAGGAGCTTTGCTACCTTAGGGTCCACGAAATACCGCTGCATTTAGGAGTGATCGGAAAGTACCACACCGATTTTCGAGGAGCTTTCTTCCTCTTCTTGTATCGAGTGACGCCAAGACACCGGACATATGGTAGACTCAGCGTGCTCGTCCCGATAAATGATGCAATTGTTCATGCACACATGGTATTTCACGTGCGGTAAATCCAAAGGACACACGATTTTCTTCGCCTCCTCGAAACTGGTCGGGCACTTGTTCCCCTTGGGAAGACGTTCGTGCGAATGACATGTTCTCGTCGAAGAATGCGTCGGTCATTTTGTGTTTTACCTTCATCTCCGAGCCATGAGCGTTACTTTCGGCGGGTATCCTCGGCCTGCATCCTTCATACAATGGAGTAACCGCGTCTATCTCCGGTTGATCCAGCTTGGCTTTCTCTCGGGCGGCAGCTCTTGCGTTATCCGTGCGCTGCGAAGCAGCTCTTGAATATGAGGGTCCTGCACCCAGCCTCCATCGTCGTCTGCTCCGGCATCTTCATCTTCATGATCATGCCCTCCGTCTTGATCTTCCTCATCATCATGTACGACATCTTCTACATGATGATTGTGTACATCATCACCGTCGTGATCATGTCCGGGAGATTCTTCGTCTTCTCGCCCGCCCTCGCCGCGGTGGTTGTCTTGTTGCCCTTCCTCATTTCTTGCCCGGCCCCCATGGACGACTTCATAGTCATCTTCATCACCTTGCCACCGATAGACATCCATGAAACCACGCCAGAGCAGGTGGTCCCGCACCTACCCAGAATCCGGGTCCGCAATAAGGCTCTTCAGCTTGCATCTTCGACACGGACATCTTATCTCCGTCTCGTTCTTTTGAAGCTTCTCGGCCTTCATGAGCTCAAAAACCTATTCACGATGCCTTCGGTCATCGTGCGGACCATGGTCGCTGCAAGGGTAGAGCAAAAGCGATATTTTAGAACCAAGAAAAATTTGGCATGACCATCCCTAAAAATAGGACCAAAAAGAATGCATAGTGCCAAAATTCTACTTGAAACGGAAATGAATCAACATTCCGGCAAAATATTGGCAACTATCGCATTTCAAATACCGGCACCTGCAAACACAAACATATATGCAACACCACAAACACAAGCAACACCACGAACATACATAGATCTAGCTAGGCCACAAAAAGTGCATGTGCACGTTGTTGGAGCGAGCTAGGGAGAAAAAAAAGTAGATCTACATCATGAAGATAGCTTTCCCCTTACTTACCTATCAAAAAGGTAATTTCACCACTTAATTTTGATGAATCTATGGTGGAAATGAGGTGAGGAGGAGGAGGCAGCCGAGACAAGCTTGGAGGAGGAGGTGGAGAGAATGAAGTGGGGAAACTGAGTGGGTAGGTGGGCTGTCCAAAATAACTTGTTGGTCCCAGGTTACTAATGGCGCACCACCACAAAATGCGCCATTAGTAACTCGAATTACTAATGGCGCACCGGCAGGTGGTGCGCCATTAGTACTTTTTGCAAAAAAAGTAAAAAACATATGTATACTAATGGCGCCTTTGTGGAAAAGTGCGCCATTAGTAGTTTAAATTAGTAATGGCGCACTTTGGCATAGTGCGCCATTACTAGGTTTGCAAAAAGTAAAAAAATATATACTAATGGCGCCTTTGTCTTGGTAAATGCGCCATGACTAGTTCTCACTAGTAATGGCGCACTTTGCCGTCTGCGCCATTAGTTTGTATGGAAAATGGGAAAAATCAATAGTAGTGGCGCACCGTGAGCACCGTGCGCCATTAGTTTCTTACACAAAAATGGCGCAAGAGCAACCGGTGCGCCATTAGTATATAGTAGTGGCGCACTATTTACCTGGTGCGCCATTAGAATCAGTCCTATCTATAGCCCTTTTCCTAGTAGTGTCGTCGTCTGAAAAGTCTGCAACATGAAACATTGCAGCCCGAAAACGGGTCAGCACATGGAATATGCTGGCAATGTAACACATGGAGAATAATGGAATAATAAGCCTATACTACATGCATATACGGCTGGTGGAAAGCTCTATGGTTACAGTTTTGCATAAAGCCAATTTTTCCCTACTGCAAAGGAATAAAGTTATTTAACTATCATGGTGGTTGTTAAACATTGAGAATGGTTGACAGCATTCTCAATCCCAATTAAAAGTACTCATTAAAAACCCAACAATATTAATTAGAAGTAACATGATGAGATTCACATGATATCCAAGTACTAGATACTCAAGATGTCCATAACCGGGGACACGGCTAACCATGATTAGTTTATACACTCTGCAGAGGTTTGCACACTTTTCCCCACAAGACTCGATCTCCTTCGTTTGATTTCTCGCACTACATGGTGTTTGAGAGACGGATGACCGAGACATAGTCTTTCAGAAGCGCTAGCACCTTACAAGTGGGTAGACCGTACCAACCTACAACCCCTACATCTGCTAGTCTACCCGTAAGAGTTCGCACAACTTAGTCAACTACGCTAGAGCCCATAATGGCTTGTGGCTGCACACGGAAGTTTCTAGTTTGAATAATCTCATGATCCCTTTGAGCACGGGTGGCGGTCCAAGAAATACAGGCAAGTCCTGATAGAAACCAGGTGCCTCAATCCACCCAGATGTGTGTTTAAGTTGCCACCTTAAATAAACCATTAATTTACAATCTCACATCTGTCATGGAATACACTCACCCAATCCACGTCTACTAGCATAACATAGCATAATAAGCAAACGTAGAAGTAACTCCCAAGGGTTTGATAATAAAACAGGTAATAGGTACTACCTCAACTACTTCCCAAAACCCACAATTTAATTAGATCCTAATCATGCAAGTGTTTGAGAATAGATCTAATGCATAAAAACTGGGTATGAGAAGAGGTATGATCAAAGTGTTACTTGCCTTGCTGATGATCCGCGAAACCTAGAGACTCGAAGTAACAGGCGTCGCACTACGGGTATTCTATCGCGGACAAACAAACAAGCATACAATAAGTACTCATCTAATGCACAGGTAAAACTCAAATAGATCTAACCAGATAGTTCAACTTAAGAACTCCGGTTTGCAAAAAGAATCAAATCAAACGAAGCAACAAAAGTCAAACGGCGGAAGAAAACAGCTTCGTTTTACTAATCTAGATCTAAGTCAAATTTTACAGAAGCAAAAACTTTTTAAGTAGTTCATTCGGAAAGAGGGTTTCGAGACGAAACTCTAGGCGCTTGAATCGCCTGATTCCGATAAACGAGCGAAAAGTTATACTAAAACGAAAATCGGATCAAGAAATCACGATCAGAAAAATCGCAGATTAAATACGAGAAAAAGAAAAACGATGAACGGGTTAACGAACGAACGTTCATTAACTAAACTAATCTGATGAACTCGTTCGTTTAAACGAACTAACCGGCGAACGTCCGTTAATTAGCCTAAACCGGAAAAAACCGAAACTAAAAAAACGAAAACTAAAAAATCCGAAAAAAAAACCGAAATAAAAACGCCTGGTTTTAAAAAAACCGGCGGCACGCGGAACGAGGTGGCGGCGAAGTCCGGCGACGGCGACGGCGGGCGGCGGCTAGGGTTAGGATTCGGGGGCGTGGCATGGCGCGGCGGCGGCCGATTGGCAAGTGGCGGCGGGTCAAGGCGGTGGCGGCCGGGTTGGGGTGCCGGTGGCGCTTATATAGTGCCCCGAAAGCGGAGTCCCGCTGGCACGCCCAAAGGCGGTTCGCTTTTTTTAAAAATAATTACGCGTAGAAAAAAAGAAATACTAAACGAACTCCAATAATCCCGAAATAAATTTTCCCCGACTTGTAAAATCAAGCCCGACTAGATGAACATTTATTTGGGGCCTAAATACAATTTTGAAAAACGCGCATTTTTCCTAAATTCAAATAAAAAGGCGAAAAACTCCAAAATAAAATCTCATTTGATTTTATTATTAAATCTTCTTTATTTCTTTATTTTGGGAAAAGTCATTTTATTCCCTCTCTCATATTTTGATAGTAGAAATAATTGAAGATAAAATAATAAAATCAAATGATCCTATTTTCAAAATTTGAGAAAACTCAAATATGAAAATAACGAAATCCCCAACTCTCTCCATGGGTCCTTGAGTTGTGTAGAATTTCTAGGATCGAGCAAAATGCAACTAAAAAAATGATATGCAATGATGCTCTATGTATAACATTCTAAATTGAAAATTTGGGATGTTACACTGTAGTTCAGTTCACCGATATGCCCCTTTACACATATACCCATGCATATGTAGTGTAGCTCCTTGCTTGCGAGTACTTTGGATGAGTACTCACGGTTGCTTTTCTCCCTCTTTTCCCCCTTTCCATTCTACATGGATGTCGCAACCAGATGCTGGAGCCCAGGAGCCAGACACCACCGTCGATGATGACTCCTACTACACCGGAGGTGCCTACTACTACGTGCAGGCCACTGATGACGGCCAGGAGTAGTTTAGGAGGATCCCAGGCAGGAGGCCTGCGCCTCTTTCGATCTGTATCCCAGTTTGTGCTAGCCTTCTTAAGGCAAACTTGTTTAACTTATGTCTGTACTCAGATATTGTTGCTTCATTGAGTCGTCTATGATCGAGCACTTGTATTCGAGCCCTCGAGGCCCCTGGCTTGTATTATGATGCTTGTATGACTTATTTATATTTTTAGAGTTGTCTTGTGATATCTTCCCGTGAGTCCCTGATCTTGATCGTACACGTTTGCGTGTATGATTAGTGTACGATTGAATCGGGGGCGTCACATAAATGCAACTCTGAAGATTGGGATCTCGACGAAGGTAAGGAGTCAGGTATGATACCTAAGTTTGGTTGTGTTAAATCTTTTATGGATACAGATATTTTCCGTTAATTTAGCACTAAATATGGACTTGACTCCGAGATAGTAGCTTCTTTCTGTGAATCTTTTGCTACTTATGTTGATCTCCCTAAGGAGAAGTGGTTTAAATATCATCCTCCCATAGAAGTAAAAGTAGCTGCACCTATTAAAGTTGAAGAAAAGACTGTCACTTATAATGATCCTATTGTTCCTACTTCTTATGTTGAGAAACCACCTTTCCTTATTAGAATAAAGGATCATGCTAAAGCTTCAACTGTGGTTCGTAAAAGCAATATTAGAACTTATACACCTCCTGAGCAAGTTAATGTAGAACCTAATGTTGATATTGTTAAAGATCTCTTGGCTGATAATATTGATGGGCATGTTATTCAGTTCTGTGGTGAAACTGCTAGAATTGCTAAACCTTGTGCTAAAGATAAACATAGACCTGTGGTAGGTGTGCCTGTTATTTCTGTTAAAATAGGAGATCATTGTTATCATGGCTTATGTGATATGGGTGCTAGTGCTAGTGTTATACCTATTACCTTATATGAAGAAATTAAGCATGAAATTGCACCTGCTGAGTTAGAAGATATTGATGTTACAATTAAACTTGCCAATAGAGATACTATATCAGCAATGGGAATTGTTAGAGATGTTGAAGTCCTGTGTGGGAAAACTAAATATTCTGCTGATTTCCTTGTTCTTGGTTCCCCACAAGATAGCTTTTGTCCCATTATATTTGGTAGACCCTTCTTGAACACTGTTAATGCTAAGATAGATTGCGAAAAGAATGTTGTTACTATTGGCTTGGATGATATGATTCATGAGTTCAATTTCTCTAAATTTCGTAAACAACACCGTGAAGAAGAATTGCCTAGTAAGGATGAAATTATTGGTCTTGCTTCTATTGCCGTACCTCCTAGCGACCCTTTAGAACATTATTTGCTAGACCATGAAAATGATATGTTTATGAATGAAAGAAGGGAAATAGATGAAGTATTCTTTAAGCAGGAACCTATTCTGAAACACAATTTGCCTGTTGAAATCCTAGGGGATCCTCCTCCACCCAAGGGTGATCCCGTGTTTGAGCTTAAACCGTTGCCCGATAATCTTAAATATGCTTATCTTGATGAAAAGAAGATATATCATGTTATTATTAGTGCTAACCTTTCAGAGCATGAAGAAGAGAGATTATTGAAAACTCTGAAGAAGCACCGTGCTGCTATTGGATATACTCTTGATGATCTTAACGGCATTAGTCCCACTCTATGTCAACATAAAATAAATTTGGAAGACGATGCCAAACCAGTTCTTGATCCTCAACGAAGGCTGAATCCTAAAATGAAAGAAGTGGTAAGAAAAGAAATACTAAAGCTTCTGGAGGTAGGTATAATTTATCTCGTTGCTGATAGTCAGTGGGTAAGTCCTGTTCATTGTGTCCCTAAGAAGGGAGGTATTACTGTTGTTCCTAATGATAAAGATGAATTGATTCCGCAAAGAATTATTACAGGATATATGATGGTAATTGATTTCCACAAATTAAATAAGGCTACTAAAAAGATCATTACCCCTTACCTTTTATTGATCAAATGCTAGAAAGATTATGCAAACATACACATTATTGCTTTCTAGATGGTTATTCTGGTTTCTCTCAAATACCCGTGTCAGCTAAAGATCAATCAAATACTACTTTTACATGCCCTTTTGGTACTTTTGCTTATAGACGTATGCCTTTTGGTTTATGTAATGCACCTGCTACCTTTCAAAGATGCATGATGGCTATATTCTCTGACTTTTGTGAAAAGATTTGTGAGGTTTTCATGGACGATTTTTCCGTCTATGGATCCTCTTTCGATGATTGCTTGAGCAATCTTGATCGAGTTTTGCAGAGATGTGAAGAAACTAATCTTGTCTTGAATTGGGAAAAGTGCCATTTTATGGTTAATGAAGGCATTGTCTTGGGGCATAAAGTTTCTGAAAGAGGTATTGAAGTTGACAAAGCCAAGGTTGATGCTATTGAAAAGATGCCATGTCCCAAGGACATCAAAGGTATAAGAAGTTTCCTTGGTCACGCCGGATTTTATATGAGGTTCATTAAGGACTTCTCAAAAATTTCTCGGCCTCTGACTAATTTATTACAAAAAGATATACCATTTGTCTTTGATGATGATTGTGTAGAAGCATTTGAAATACTTAAGAAAGCATTGATCTCTGCACCTATTGTTCAGCCACCTGATTGGAATTTACCCTTTGAAATTATGTGTGATGCTAGTGACTATCTTTGTCGGTGTTGTTCTAGGGCAAAGAGTTGATAAGAAATTAAATGTTATCCATTATGCTAGTAAAACTCTAGACAATGCTCAAAGAAATTATGCTACTACTGAAAAAGAATTCTTAGCAGTTGTATTTGCTTGTGATAAGTTCAGACCTTATATTGTTGATTCTAAAGTAACTATTCACACTGATCATGCTGTTATTAAATATCTGATGGAAAAGAAAGATGCTAAACCTAGACTTATTAGATGGGTTCTCTTGCTACAAGAATTTGACATGCATATAGTTGATAGAAAAGGGGCTGAGAACCCCGTTGCAGACAACTTGTCTAGGTTAGAAAATGTTCTTGACGACCCACTACCTATTGATGATAGCTTTCCTACATGGTATGCTGATTATGCTAATTACATCGTTGCTAAATTCATACCACCTAGTTTCACATACCAGCAAAAGAAAAAGTTTTTCTATGATTTGAGACATTACCTTTGGGATGACCCACATCTTTATAAAGAAGGAGTAGATGGTGTTATTAGACGTTGTGTACCTGAGCATTAACAGGAATAGATCCTACGCGAGTGTCACTCCGAAGCTTATGGAGGATACCACGCTGGAGATAGAACTTCACATAAGGTATTGCAGTCCGGTTTTTATTGGCCTACTCTCTTCAAGGATGCCCGTAAGTTTGTATTATCTTGTGATGAATGTCAAAGAATTGGTAATATTAGTAGACATCAAGAAATGCCTATGAATTATTCACTTGTTATTGAACCATTTGATGTTTGGGGCTTTGATTATATGGGACCTTTTCCTGCCTCTAATGGATATACACATATTTTAGTTGTTGTTGATTACGTTACTAAGTGGGTAGAAGCTATTCCAACTAGTAGTGCTGATCATAACACTTCTATTAAAATGCTTAAGGAAGTTATTTTTCCAAGGTTTGGAGTCCCTAGATATTTAATGACTGATGGTGGTTCATATTTTATTCATGGTGCTTTCCGTAAAATGCTTACTAAATATGATGTTAATCATATAATTGAATCCCCTTATCACCCACAGTCTAGTGGTCAAGTAGAATTGAGTAATAGAGAGCTCAAATTAATTTTGCAAAAGACAGTTAATAGGTCTAGAAAGAATTGGTCTAAGAAACTTGATGATGCATTATGGGCCTATAGAACTGCATATAAAAATCCTATGGGTATGTCTCCGTATAAAATGGTTTATGGAAAAGCATGTCACTTACCTCTCGAACTAGAACATAAGGCATATTGGGCTATTAAAGAGCTCAACTATGATTTCAAACTTGCCGGTGGGAAGAGGTTATTTGATATTAGCTCACTTGATGAATGGAGAACCCAAGCTTATGAAAATGCCAAGTTGTTTAAAGAAAAAGTTAAAAGATGGCATGACAAAAGGATACAAAAGCGTGAGTTTAATGTAGGTGATTATGTATTACTATACAACTCTCGTTTAAGATTTTTTGCAGGAAAAATTCTCTCTAAATGGGAAGGCCCCTATGTTATCGAGGAGGTCTATCATTCCGGTGCCGTAAAAATCAACAACTTCGAAGGCACAAATCCGAAGGTGGTAAACGGTCAATGAATTAAACATTATATCTCAGGTAATCCTATAAATGTTGAAACCAATATTATCGAAATCGTAACCCCTGAGGAATACATAAGAGACACTTTCCGTAACGCTTCGCATTCAAAAGGAATAGGTATGTGGTACGGTAAGTAAACCGACTCCAAAACAGTTTTAAGGCAACATTTCTCCGCTTTGGAATATTTAGAAAAATCAAAAATAAGTAGTAGTCTGGAAGGACACGAGGGCCCCACGAGGGTGGAGGGCGCCCTACCCCCCGGGCGCGCTTCTACCTCGTGAGCACCTCGCGTGCCTTCCGGACTCCGTTTTCTTGCACGTTACATATTTTGGTCGGTAAAAATTCATTATATATTCTCCCGAAAGTTTTGACTCCAGTATCACGCAAATATCCTCTGTTTTTGTTTCAAGGTGTCCTACTGCAGATTAGATCAACATGTCGTCTCAAGATTCAAAGGAGGATTGCCCAGTTTCTTACCGGCCTTTAGATAAAAACATATTCAAGGATACCTATCCATATATATGGTACACCGATGAGGAAGATGAAGATGAACCAGTTCCCCCTCGCTTCAAGCAAGAAAGCAAAGAGGCATTATGCAAAAGGATAATAAAGCTTGAGATAGAGAATGATGAGTTGAGGATTGATAATTTCACCCTCAGACGCAAGTTGGAGAAAGAGAAGGGCAAGCCCACTACTACTTCATCACCACCTTCTTCACCAACAAAGGAGACATAATCACATGGGTATGGGCACTCCCCTTGGCAACTGCCAAGCTTGGGGGAGTTGCCCCGGTATCGTATCACAATCACGTCTCCTATCTTTACCGTTTTTCTTAGTTTGATCCTATTAGTAGTATCTTGATCTAGTAGAATAAAGTTTATGGCATGATCTAGTTTTGAGTTTTGCTTTTTGATCTCTCTATGTAATCGAGTCCGTGAGCTATATATATAATAAAGATTAGTTGAGTCAAGGGCTTGATTGTTTTGCCATGATCTTGAGTGATTAAAGAAAAGATAAAAGAATAAAAGAAAACAAAGAGTTCATATTGATCTTATTGAGAGTAATGACTTCACATAGAAAGAGTATGATGATTAAAAGTTGTTGGGAGTTGGCAAACATAGCTTTGGTCATCGTTGCAATTAATAGGAAGTAATAAGGAAAGAGAGGTATCACATATAGATATATTATCATTGACATCTTTTATGATTGGGAGCACTCGTTAAAATATGACATGCTAAAGAGTTGATGTTGTACAAGGAAGACAACGTAATGAGTTATGTTTTCTTATATCTGAGATAAAGTATGTTGTCATGGATCATCCAACATGTTGAGCTTACCTTTCCCCCTCATGCTAGCCAAATTCTCAGCACCAAGTAGAGATACTACTTGTGCTTCCAAAAACCCTTAAACCAGTTTTGCCATGAGAGTCCACCATATCTACCTATGGATTGAGTAAGATCCTTCAAGTAAGTTGTCATCGGTGCAAAGCAATAAAAATTGCTCTAAATATGTATGATTGATTGGTGTGGGAGAAATAATCTTTATACGATCTTGTGATGTGGAAGAAATAGAAGCGATGGACTGCATAATAAAGGTTCATATCACAAGGGGCAATATAAAGTGACGCGTTCTCTCGCATTGAGATTTTATGCATCCAACCATAAAAGCGCATGGCAACCTCTGCTTCCCTCTGCGAAGGGCCTATCTTTTATTATTATCTTCTACCTTATGCAAGAGTCATGGTGATCTTCACCTTTCCTTTTCATTTTATCCTTTGGCAAGCACAGATGTTGGAAAGATCCCATATATGTACCTAATTGGATGTAGGGAGCATGAGTTATTATTGTTGACATTACCCTTGAGGTAAAAGGTTGTGGGCTAAACTATAAGCCCCTATCTTTCTCTGTGTCCGATTAAAACTTCATAACCACAAGTATTGCGTGAGTGTTAGCAATTATGAAGGACTAGATGATAGTTGAGTATGTGGACTTGCTTTTAAGCTCTGACATAGACTCTTTTTGATGTTATGATAAATTGCAGTTGCTTCAATGACTGAGATTCTAGTTTGTTGGTTCTCAATAAAGATTATGATTCGTACCTTTGCATCGTGAATAGATTATTACTTGAGCATAAGAAATCATATGACAATATCTATATATGTTGTTGTTATGAGAATAATCATGATGCCTTCATGTCCGTATTTTATTTTTATCGACACCTCTACCTCTAAACATGGGGACATATTTATCGTTATCGGCTTTCGCTTGAGGACAAGCGAGGTCTAAGCTTGGGGGACTTGATACGTCCATTTTTCATCATGCTTTTATCGATATTTATTGCATTATGGGCTGTTATTATGCATTATGTCACGATACTTATGGCTATTCTCTCTTATTTTACAAGGTTTACATAAGGAGGGAGAATGCCGGCAGCTGGAATTTTGGGCTGGAAAAGGAGCAAATATTAGAGACCTATTCTGCACAACTCCAAAAGTCCTGAAACTCCACGAAAGTCATTTTTGGAAAAAATAAAAAATATCCAGCGGAAGAAGTTCACCAGAGGGGGGCCCACCTGTCCACGAGGGTGGGGGCGCGCCGTACCCCCTGGGCGCGCCCCCCTACCCCGTGGGCCCCCTGTTGGCTCTCTGATGCCCATCTTATCCTATATGAGGTCTTTCGATGAGGAAAAAAATCATAAGCAACCTTTCGGGACGAAACTCCGCCGCCACGAGGCGGAACCTTGGCGGAACAAATCTAGGGCTCCGGCAGAGCTGTTCTGTCGGGGATACTTCCCTCCGGGAGGGGGAAATCATCGCCATCATCATCACCGACGCTCCTCTCATCGGGAGAGGGCAATCTCCATCAACATCTTCACCAAAGACCATCTCATCTCAAAACCCTAGTTCATCTCTTGTATCCAATTCTTGTCTCCAAGTCCGGGATTGGTACTAGTAGGTTGCTAGTAGTGTTGATTACTCCTTGTAGTTGATGCTAGTTGGTTTATTTGGTGGAAGATCATATGTTCAGATCCTATATGCATATTATTACTATTGGGGAACGTAGTAATTTCAAAAAAATTCCTACGCACACGCAAGATCATGGTGATGCATAGCAACGAGAGGGAAGAGTGTTGTTCACGCACCTCAGAGACCGGGCGAAGCGATCACAACGTAGAGGAAGTAGTCGACGCTCTCCTCGCGATCCAACCAATCCCAGCCGTTACTCCGGCGCCTCGAGTTCTTGGCACACGCTCAGCTCGGTGGCGCTCCTCAGTTCGATCCAGCAAAGCTCCGGAGAGAGAGTTCCACAAGACGACGGGCGTGGTGACGATCTTGATGTTCTACCGACGCAGGCTTCGCCTAAGCACCGCTAATGATATGACCGAGGTGGAATATGGTGGAGGGGGGCACAAGACGGCTAAGAGATCCAAGAGATCAATTGTTGTGTCTTTGGTGCTAGCCCTGCCCTCTATTTATATGTTGAGCCCTGGGGTCGAAACTTGGAGCAAAAGCCTCCTCGTAGTCGGTTTTGCCCGAAAGGCAAGAGTCCCACTCGGACTCCAGAACCAAACGCCACAATCCTCGGCGTCTGGCCCAGACGCCATGGGCCTCGGCGGCTGCCCAGGCCGACGCCAGGTCTCCGGCGTTTGGCCCCGGCCTCGCAAAACTCCTTTTGCACCGACCTAAAGCCTCATGGGCTTGACCCCTTGGCCTAAACATATCATCCAATATATGAATCTTTACGTCTCGACCATTTCGAGACTCCTCGTCATGTCCCCGATCTCATCCGGACTAACTCCTTCGGTACATAAAAATACACAAAACTCATAACCGCCATCGAAACCTTAAGCGTGCGGACCCTACGGTTCGAGAACAATGTAGACATGACCGAGACACGCCTCCGTCAATAACCAATAGCGGGACCTGGATGCCCATATTGGCTCCTACATATTCTACGAAGATCTTTATCGGTCAGACCGCATAACAACATACGTTGTTCCCTTTGTCATCGGTATGTTACTTGCCCGAGATTCGATCGTCGGTATCCAATACCTAGTTCAATCTCGTTCTTGGCAAGTCTCTTTACTCGCTCCGTAATACATCATCTCACAGCTAACTCATTAGTTGTAATGCTTGCAAGGCTTAGTGATGTGTATTACCGAGAGGGCCCAGAGATACCTCTCCGACAATCGGAGTGACAAATCCTAATCTCGAAATACGCCAACCCAACATCTGCCTTTGGAGACACTGTAGTACTCCTTTATAATCACCCGATTACGTTGTGACGCTTGGTAGTACCAAAGTGTTCCTCCGTAAACGGAGTTGCATATTCTCATAGTTATAGGAACATGCATAAGTCATGGATAAAAGCAATAGCAACATACTAAACGATCGGGTGCTAAGCTAATGGAATGGGTCATGTCAATCAGATCATTCTCCTAATGATGTGATCCCGTTAATCAAATGACAACTCATGTCTATGGTTAGGAAACATAACCATCTTTGCTTAACGAGCTAGTCAAGTAGAGGCATACTAGTGACACTGCTTGTCTATGTATTCACACATGTATTATGTTTCCGGTTAATACAATTCTAGCATGAATAATAAACATTTATCATGATATAAGGAAATAAATAATAACTTTATTATTGCCTCTAGGGCATATTTCCTTCATCTCCCACGTGCACTAGAGTCAATAATCTAGTTCACATCGCCATGTGATTTAACATCAATAGTTCACATCTATATGTGGTTAACACCCATAGTTCACATCGACATGTGACCGACACCCAAAGGGTTTACTAGAGTCAGTTATCTAGTTCACATCGCTATGTGATTAACACCCAAAGAGTACTAAGGTGTGATCATGTTTTGCTTGTGAGAGAATCTTACTCAATGGGTCTTTCATATTCAGATCCGTTATGTATTTTGCAATTTTCTATGTCTGCAATGCTCTGCACGGAGCTACTCTAGCTAATTGCTCCCACTTTCAATATGTATCTAGATCGAGACTTAGAGTCATCCAGATCGGTGTCAAAACTTGCATCGACGTAACCCTTTACGCATTTAACCTTTTGTCACTTCCATAATCGAGAAACATATCCTTATTCCACTAAGGATAATTTTGACCGTTGTCCAAAGGATCTACTCCTAGATCACTATTGTACCCCTTGCCAAACTCAAAGTGTAGGGTATACAATAGATCCGTACACAAAGCATGGCATACTTTATAGAACCTATGGCCAAGGCATAGGGAATGACTTTCATTCTCTTTCTATCTTCTGCCGTGGTCGGGTTTTGAGTCTTACTCAATTTCACACCTTGTAACACGTGCAAGAACTCTTTCTTTGACTGCTCCATTTTGAACTACTTCAAAATCTTGTCAAGGTATGTACTCATTGAAAAAACTTATCAAGCCGCCTTGATCTATCTCTATAGATCTTGATGCTCAATATGTAAGCAGCTTCACCGAGGTCTTTCTTTGAAAAACTCCTTTCAAACACTCATTTATGCTTTGCGTAATAATTCTACATTATTTCCGATCTACAATATGTCATTCACATATACTTATCGTAAATGCTGTAGTGCTCCCACTCACTTTCTAGTAATTACAGGCTTCACCGCAAGTCTCAGATAAAACTATATGCTATGATCAACTTATCAAAGCATGTATTCCAACTCTGAGATGCTTGCACCAGTCCATAGATGGATCATCGAGCTTGCATATTTTGTTAGCACCTTTAGGATTTACAAAACCTTCTCGTTGCATCATATACAACTCTTCTTTAATAAATCCATTAAGGAATGCAGTTTTGTTTATCCATTTGCCGATTTCATAAAATGCGGCAATTGCTAACATGATTCGGACAGACTTAAGCATAGATACGAGTGAGAAACTCTCATCGTAGTCAACATCTTGAACTTGTCGAAAACCTTTATGCGACAATTCTAGCTTTGTAGACAAGAACACTACTATCAGCGTCCGCCTTCCTCTTGAAGATCCATTTATTTTCTATGGTTTGCCGATCATCGGGCAAATCCATCAAAGTCCATACTTTGTTCTCATACATGGATCATATCTCGATTTCATGGCCTCAAACCATTTTATGGAATCTGGGCTCATCATCGCTTCCTCATAGTTCGTGAGGTTCGTCATGGTCAAGTAACTGACCTCCGTAATGGGATTACCGTACCACTCAGTGCGGATCTCACTCTGGTTGACCTACGAGGTTCGTTAGTAACTTGATCTGAAGTTACATGATCATCATCATTAGCTTCCTCACTAATTGGTGTAGGAATCACTGGAACTGATTTCTGTGATGAACTACTTTCCAATAAGGGAGAAGGTACAATTACCTCATCAAGTTCTACTTTACTCCCACTCACTTCTTTCGGGAGAAACTCCTTCTCTAGAAAGGATCCATTCTTGGCAACGAATGTCTTGCCTTTCGGATCTGTGATAGAAGGTGTACCCAACATTTTGGGTATCCTATGAAGACGCATTTCTCGATTTGGGTTCGAGCTTTATCAGGATGAAACTTTTTCACATAAGCATCGCAACTCCAAACTTCAAGAAACAACAACTTTGGTTTCTTGCCAAACCACAGCTCATACGGTGTCGCCTCAATGGATTTAGATGGTGCCCTTTTAACGTGAATGCAGTCTGTCTCTAATGCATAGCCCCAAAACTATAACGGTAAATCGGTAAGAAACATCATAGTTGCACTATATCCAATAAAGTACGGTTATGATGTTCGGACACACCATTATGCTGTGGTGTTCCGGTGGCATGAATTTGTGAAACTATTTCACATTGTTTTAATTGAAGACCAAACTCGTAACTCAAATATTTTACCTCTGCGATCATATCGTAGAAACTTTTATTTTCTTGTTACGATGATTCTCCACTTCACTCTGAAATTCTTTGAGCTTTTCAAATGTTTCGCACTTATGTTTCATCAAGTAGATATACCCATATCTGCTCAAATCATCTTGTGAAAGTCGAAAATAACGATACTTGCCACGAGCATCAACACTCATTGGATCGCATACATCGGTATGTATTATCTCCAATAAGTCAAGAGTTTGTTCCATTGTTCCGAGAACGGAGTTTTAGTCATCTTGCCCAAACGGCACGGTTCGCAAGCATCAAATGATTCATAATCAAGTGATTCCAAAAGTCCATCAAGATGGAGTTTTCTTCATGCGCTTTACACCAATATGACCTAAACGGCAAGTGCCACAAATAAGTTGCACTATCATTATTAACTTTGCATCTTTTGGTTTCAATATTATGAATATGTGTATCACTATGATCGAGATCCAATGAATCATTTTCATTGGGTGTGTAACCATATAAGGTTTTATTCATGTAAATGTAACAACAATTTATTCTCTTACTTAAATGAATAACCGTATTGCAATAAACATGATCAAATCATACTTATGCTCAACACCAAATAACATTTATTTAGGTTCCATACTAATCCCGAAAGTATAGGGAGTGTGCGATGATGATCATATCAATCTTGGAACTACTTCCAACACTCATCTTCACTTCCCCTTCAACTAGTTTCGCTCATTCTGCAACTCCTGCTTCAAGTTACTACTCTTAGCAACTGAACCAGTATCAAATACCGAGGGGTTGCTACGAACACTAGTAAAATACACATCAATAATCAGTATCTCAAATATACCTTTGTTCACTTTGCCATCCTTCTTATCCGCCAAATACTTGGGGTAGTTCCGCTTCTAGTGACCAGTTCCATTGCAGCAAAAGCACTTAGTCTCGTGCTTAGGTCCAGACTTGGGCTTCTTCACTCGAGCAAGCAACTTGCTTGCCGCTCTTCTTGAAGTTCCCCTTCTTCCCTTTGCCCTTTCCTTGAGACTAGTGGTCTTGTCAATCATCAACACTTGATGCTCTTTCTTGATTTCTACCTTCGCCGATTTCAACATCACGAAGAGCTCGGGAATCGCTTTCGTCATCCCTTGCATACTATAGTTCATCATGAAGTTCTAGTAACTTAGTGTTGGTGACTAGAGAATTACATCAATCACTATCTTATCCGGAAGATTAACTCCCACTTGATTCAAGCGATTGAAGTACCTGCATAATCGAGAACATGCTCACTAGTTGAGCGATTCTCTTCCATCTTTTAGCTATAGAACTTGTTGGAGACTTCATATCTCTCAACTCGGTATTTGCTTGAAATATTAAGTTCAATTCCTGGATCATCTTATATGGTCCATGACGCTCAAAACGCCTTTGAAGTCCCGATTCTAAGCCGTTAAGCATGGTGCACTAAACTATCAAGTAGTCATCATATTGAGCTAGCCAAACGCTCATAACATCTCGCATCCGCTTCCTCGCAATAGGTCTCATCACCTAGCGGTGCATTAAGGACATAATACTTCTGTGCAGCAATGAGGATAAACCTCGGATCACGGATCCAATCCGCATCATTGCTACTAACATCTTTCAACACAGTTTTCTAGGAACATATTAAAACAAACATATGAAAGCAACAACGCAAGCTATTGATCTACAACATAATTTGCAAAATACTACCAGGACTAAGTTCATGATAAATTAAAGTTCAATTAATCATATTACTTAAGAACTCCCACTTAGACAAACATCTCTCTAGTCATCTAAGTGATCACGTGATCCAAATCAACTAAACCATAACCGATCATCACGTGAGATGGAGTAGTTTTCAATGGTGAACATCTTATGTTGATCATATCTACTATATGATTCACGCCGACCTTTCGGTCTCCGTGTTCGAGGCCATATCTGCATATGCTAGGCTCATCAAGTTTAACCTGAGTATTCCGCGTGTGCAAAACTGGCTTGCACCCGTTGTAGATGGACGAGAGCTTATCACACCCGATCATCACGTGGTGTCCGGGCACGACGAACTTTGGCAACGGTGCATACTCGGGGAGAACACGTCTTGATAATTTTAGTGAGAGATCATCTTAAAATGCTACCGTCAATCAAAGCGAATAAGATGTATAACAGATAAACATCATATGCAATCAAAATATGTGACATGATATGGCCATCATCATCTTGTGCCTTTGATCTCCATCTCCAAAGCATCGTCATGATTTCCATCATCACCGACATGACACCATGATCTCCATCATCTTGATCTATATCAATGTGTCGTCACATAGTCGCCTCCCCAACTATTGCTCTTGCAACTATTGCTATCGCATAGCGATAAAGTAAAGCAATTATTTGGCGCTTGCATCTTATGCAATAAAGAGAAAACCATAAGGCTTCTGCCAGTTGCCGATAACTTCAACAAAACATGATCATCTCATACAACAACTTATATCTCATCACGTCTTAGACCATATCACATCACAACATGCCCTGCAAAAACAAGTTAGACGCCCTCTACTTTGTTGTTGCAAATTTTACGTGGCTGCTACGGGCTTAGCAAGAACCGTTCTCACCTACGCATTAAAACCACAACGTTAGTTTGTCAAATAGACTCCGTTTTAACCTTCGCAAGGACCGGGCGTAGTCACACTCGGTTCAACTAAAGTTGGAGAAACCGACACCGCCAGCCACCGTGTGCAAAGCACGCCGGTGGAACCAGTCTCAGCGTAAGCGTCTGGCGTAATGTCGGTCCGGGCCGCTTCATCCAACAATAACGCTGAACCAAAGTATGACATGCTGGTAGGTAGTATGACTTATACCGTCCACAACTCACTTGTGTTCTACTCGTGCATATAACATCAACGCATAAAACCTAGGCTCTGATACCACTGTTGGGGAACGTAGTAATTTCAAAAAATTTCCTACGCACACGCAAGATCATGGTGATGCATAGCAACGAGAGGGGAGAGTGTTGTCTACGTACCCTCGTGAACCGGCGGAAGCGATCACAACGTAGAGGAAGTAGTCGACGTTCTCCTCGCGATCCAACCGATCCCAAAGCGCCAAGCATTCGGGCGCCCGAGTTCTTGGCACACGCTCAGCTCGGTGACGCTCCTCAGTTCGATCCGGCCAAAGCTCCGGAGAGAGAGTTCCGTCAAGACGACGACGGCGTGGTGACGATCTTGATGTTCTACCGACGCAGGCTTCGCCTAAGCACCGCCACGATATGACCGAGGTGGAATATGGTGGAGGGGCACCGCACACGGCTAAGAGATCCAAGAGATCAATTGTTGTGTCTTTGGTGCTAGCCCTGCCCCTCTATTTATATGTTGAGCCCGGTCGAAACTTGGAGCAAAAGCCTCCCCAAAGTCGGTTTTGCCGAAAGGCAAGAGTCCCACTCGGACTCGTGACCAAACGCCACAATCCTTGGCGTCTGCCCAGACGCCATGGGCCTCGGCGTCGCCCAGGCCGACGCCAGGTCTCCGGCGTTTGGCCCCGGCCTCCATAAAACTCCTTTTGCACCGACCTAAAGCCTCATGGGCTTGACCCCTTGGCCTAAACATATCATCCACTATATGAATCTTTACGTCTCGACCATTTCGAGACTCCTCGTCATGTCCCCGATCTCATCCGGGACTCCGAACTCCTTCGTACATCAAAATACACAAAACTCATAACCGTCATCGAAACCTTAAGCGTGCGGACCCTACGGTTCGAGAACAATGTAGACATGACCGAGACACGTCTCCGGTCAATAACCAATAGCGGGGCCTGGATGCCCATATTGGCTCCTACATATTCTACGAAGATCTTTATCGGTCGAGACCGCATAACAACATCGTTGTTCCCTTTGTCATCGGTATGTTACTTGCCCGAGATTCGATCGTCGGTATCCAATACCTAGTTCAATCTCACATCGCAAGTCTCTTTACTCGCTCCGTAATACATCATCTCACAGCTAACTCATTAGTTGTAATGCTTGCAAGGCTTAGTGATGTGTATTACCGAGAGGGCCCAGAGATACCTCTCCGACAATCGGAGTGACAAATCCTAATCTCGAAATACGCCAACCCAACATCCGCCTTTGGAGACACCTGTAGTACTCCTTTATAATCACCCGATTCGTTGTGACGTTTGGTAGTACCAAAGTGTTCCTCCGTAAACGGAGTTGCATATTCTCATAGTTATAGGAACATGCATAAGTCATGGATAAAAGCAATAGCAACATACTAAACGATCGGGTGCTAAGCTAATGGAATGGGTCATGTCAATCAGATCATTCTCCTAATGATGTGATCCCGTTAATCAAATGACAACTCATGTCTATGGTTAGGAAACATAACCATCTTTGATTAACGAGCTAGTCAAGTAGAGGCATACTAGTGACACTGCTTGTCTATGTATTCACACATGTATTATGTTTCCGGTTAATACAATTCTAGCATGAATAATAAACATTTATCATGATATAAGGAAATAAATAATAACTTTATTATTGCCTCTAGGGCATATTTCCTTCAATTACCCCTCTGATTATGAACATGAATATGCTTTGTGAGTAGTTACGTTTGTTCCTGAGGACACGGGAGAAGTCTTGCTATTAGTAGTCATGTGAATATGGTATTCGTTCGATATTTTGATGAGATGTATGTTGTCTAGCCTTTAGTGGTGTTATGTGAACATCGACTACATAACACTTCACCATTATTTCGGCCTAGAGGAAGGCATTGGGAAGTAATAAGTAGATGATGGGTTGCTAGAGTGATGTAAGCTTAAACCCTAGTTTATGCGTTGCTTCGTAAGGGCTGATTTGGATCCACTTGTTTCATGATATGGTTAGGTTTACCTTAATACTTTTGTTGTAGTTGCGTAATGCTTGCAATAGAGGTTAATCATAAGTGGGATGCTTGTTCAAGTAAGAACAACAACCAAGCACCGGTCCACCCACATATCAAATTATCAAAGTACCGAACGCGAATCATATGAACGTGATGAAAACTAGCTTGACGATTTTCCCATGTGTCCTCGGTAGCGCTTTTCCTTATATAAGAGTTTGTCCAGGCTTGTCCTTTGCTACAAAAGGGATTGGGCCACCTTGCTGCACTTTATTTACTTTTGTTACTTATTGCTCGTTACAAATTATCTTATCACAAAACTATCTCGTTACCACTTATTTCAAGATTTGCAGAGAATACCTTGCTGAAAACCGCTTATCATTTCCTTCTGCTCCTCGTTGGGTTCGACACTCTTACTTATCGAAAGGACTATGATAGATCCCCTATACTTGTGGGTCATCAATGGCGAGAGATCGTATTAAGTCGAAGGCCTCGCTTAGGAGCGAAGGCCGGACGGGGAACCGAGGTCCTGCGGAGCTGGGCATGGTATATGACACCTGGCAGTGCTCCATGGGCGCGGACCTCGAGAGTTAGGAGCTAGCCTCCAGGGGTGAATTCGGCTCTCCGATGACAGGGAGAGTCCTGCTTGATTCCAGGCTCGCCGAATAGTCACCTCTGGGTCTTCGGCAAAGAGCTCCGTAGTAGGAGAGAGTCCGGCGGGTTTCAAACTCCCATCTTCGGACGAGGTGGTTTTCTCTGGATCTACGGCCAGGGCAGGGATGACAGTTGGTCTTTGAGCAGTGCCTGATGATGGGTCCGATGAGTTTTCTTCTTGAAGATGAGGAATAGTGGTCGAGGCCGTGAACCCTTCGAAGATCAAGTCTCCTCGGATATCAGCGACGTAATTCAGGCTCCCGAATCTGATCTGATGACCATGGGCGTAGCTCTCGATCTATTCAAGGTGACCAATCGAATTGGCATGCAGGGCGAAGCCGCCAAACACAAAGAGTTGACCGGGGAGGAAAGTTTCCCCGGAAACAGCATCATTGTTGATGATCAAACGAGCCATCGAACCTTCTGCCGATGACACAGTGGAACTCTCAGTGAAAGCACCAATGTCGGTGTCAAAACCGGACGATCTCGGGTAGGGGGTCCCGAACTGTGCGTCTGAGGATCGAAGGTAACGGGAGACAAAGGGGGCACGATGTTTTCCCAGGTTCAGGTCCTCTTAACGGAGGTAATACCCTACTTCCTGCTTGATTGACTTTGATGAATATAGGGGTTACAAGATTTGATATACCTCGAGATCGTAATGACTAAAACCTAGATGTTTAGTCTATGTGTATTCTGATAGCCTCTACAGACTAAACCCTCCGGTTTATATAGACACCAGAGGGGCCTAGGGTTTACAGAGTTGACTTGTAGAAGAAGTAAATTACATATCCGGACACCAATCTTGCCATCCACGCATAGGAGAGTCCCATCCGGACACGGGGGAAGGCCTTCTACCTTGTATCTTCACGGCCCACCAGTCCGGCCCATATCACACAGCCCGAACACCCGAGGACCCCCTAATCCAGGACTCCCTCAGTGGATGACACAAAGACCTCCAGGAGGAGCGGCCTCCTCAGGTTGGCTCCTGAGGCGCAGAGATTTCTATGCAAGCCTTGATACGTCTCCAATGTATCTATAATTTTTTATTGCTCCATGATGCTATATTATCATTCTTGGATGTTTTATAATTAGTTTATATCATTTTTTGGTACTAACCTATTAACATAGTGCCAAGTGTCAGTTGCCATTTTTTGCATGTTTTTTACATCGCAGGAAATCAATATCAAACAGAGTCCGAACACCTCAAAACTTTTTGTGGATTTTTTATGGACCAGAAGACCACCAATGGGCCAGAGCAGCACCTGGGGGGTGCCCCGAGGGGGCACAACCCACCAGGGCACGCCTGGGGGCCTGGGCGCCCAGGTGGGTTGTGCCCACCTCGATGGCCTCCCGCACCCCTTCTTCGCCCTATAAATTCTCCAATATTCCAAAACCCTTCGGGGTTAACCTAGATCAGAAGTTCCGCCATCGCAGGCCTCTGTTGCCATCGAAAACCAATCTAGACCCTGCTCCGGCACCTTGCCGGAGGGGGGAATCATCTCCGGTGGCCATCTTCATCATCCCGGCGGCCACCACAATGAGGAGGGAGTAGTCCACCCTCGGGGCTGAGGGTTTGTACCAGTAGCTATGTGTTTAATCTCTCTCTCTCTCTCTCTCTCTCTCTCTCTCTCTCTCTCGTGTTCTTGAGATGTCACGATCTTGATGTATCGCGGGCTTTGTTAATATAGTCGGATCATATGGTGTTTTCCACTCTCTATCTTGTTGTGATGAATTGAGTTTTTCCCTTTGAGATTTTGTTGTTATCGGATTGAATACTTTTATGGATTTGAGAACACTTGATATATGTCTTGCAATTAAATACTCGTGGTGACAATGGGGTATCGTATTGATTCACTTGATATGTGTTTTAGCACTCAACTCGCGGATTCCCGAGGTGACATTGGGGTAATCTATGCATAGTGGTTGGTGCACGTTCTTGTCTTTGTTTCTCCGGTAGAAATCTTGGGGCACTCTTTGAAGTTCATTGTGTTGCGTTGAGTAATATGATAATGAATTTTTTTGGGTGTTATTTTAGTACGAACTCTAGGATAGATTGAACAGAAAGAATAGCTTTGTGTTATTTTAGTACGAACTATTGAATAGATCGAACGGAAAGAGTAGCTTTGAGGTGGTTTCGTACCCTACAAAAAATTTATTCTTATGTTCTCCGCTAGATAGGAACTTTGGAGTGATTCTTCATCGCACTTTGAGGGGTGTTTATATGATCCAATTATATTAGCATTGTTGAGAGATTGCACTAGTGAAAGTACGGACCCTAGGCCTCATTTTCAAGCATTGCAATACCATTTTTGTGCCCATTTACTATTTGCTACCTTGCTGTTTTTATTTATTTAGATTATCAAAATATATTTCTACCATCAATACTACACTTGTATCACCATCTCTTCACTGAACTAGTGCACCTATACAAATTACCATTGTATTTGGTGTGTTGGGGACTGATAGGTCTCCAACGTATCTATAATTTTTTATTTTTCCATGCTATTATATATTCTGTTTTGGATGTTTAATTGGCTTTATTATACACTTTTATATTATTTTTGGGACTAACCTACTAACCCAAGGCCTAGTGCAAATTGTTGTTTTTTTTCCTATTTCAGTGTTTCGCAGAAAAGGAATATCAAATGGAGTCCAAACGGAATGAAACCTTCGGGAGAGTTATTTTTGGAACAAACGTGATCCAGAGGACTTGGAGTGGACGTCAAGAAACAACCGAGGAGGCCACGAGGCAGGAAGGCGCGCCTGCCCCCCTGGGCACGCCCCCACCCTCGTGGGCCCCTCTCGGCTCCACCGACCTACTTCTTCCTCCTATATATACCTACGTACCCCGAAACCATCCAGGAGCACCACGAAACCTTGTTTCCACCGCTGTAACCTTCTATACCCGTGAGATCCCATCTTGGGGCCTTTTCCGGCGCTCCGCCGGAGGGGGCATCGATCACGAAGGGCTTCTACATCAACACCATAGCCTCTCCGATGATGTGTGAGTAGTTTACCACAGACCTTCAGGTCCATAGTTATTAGCTAGATGGCTTCTTCCCTCTCTTTGGATCTCAATACAAATTTCTCCTCAATCTTCTTGGAGATCTATTCAACGTAACTCTTATTGCGGTGTGTTTGTCGAGATCCGATGAATTGTGGGCTTATGATCAAGATTATCTATGAACAATATTTGAATCTTCTGTGAATTCTTTTATGTATGATTGGTTATCTTTGCAAGTCTCTTCAAACTATCAGTTTGGTTTGGCCTACTAGATTGATCTTTCTTGCAATGGGAGAAGTGCTTAGCTTTGGGTTCAATCTTGCGTTGCTCGATCCCAGTGACAGTAGGGGAAACGACACGTATTGTATTGTTGCCATCGAGGATAAAAAGATGGGGTTTATATCATATTGCTTGAGTTTATCCCTCTACATCATGTCATCTTGCCTAATGCGTTACTCTATTCTTATGAACATAATACTCTAGATGCATGCTGGATAGCGGTCGATGTGTGGAGTAATAGTAGTAGATACAGGTAGGAGTCGGTCTACTTGTTGCGGACGTGATGCCTATATACATGATCATGCCTAGATATTCTCATAACTATGCTCAATTCTATCAATTGCTCGATAGTAATTTGTTCGCCCACCGTAATACTTATGCTATCTTGAGAGAAGCCACTAGTGAAACCTATGGCCCCCGGGTCTATTCTCCATCATATAAGTTCCCAATCTATTTTTACTTTGCAATCTTTACTTTCAATCTTTATCATAAAAATACCAAAAATATTATCATCTCTATTAGATCTCACTTTTGCAGGTGGCCGTGAAGGGATTGACAACTCCTTTATCGCGTTGGTTGCAAGGTTCTTATTTGTTTGTGTAGGTACGAGGGACATGTGTGTGGCCTCCTACTGGATTGATACCTTGGTTCTCAAAAACTGAGGGAAATACTTACGCTACTTTGCTACATCACCCTTTCCTCTTCAAGGGAAAACCAACGCATGCTCAAGAGGTAGCAGGGACACAAGAGACTTTTTATTATTTGGTTGCAGGGTTGTTTGAGAGAGACCATCTTCATCCTATGCCTCCCATGGATTGATAAACCTTAGGTCATCCACTTGAGGGAAATTTGCTACTGTCCTACAAAACTCTGCGCTTGGAAGCCCAACACGAGTCTACAAGAAGAAGTTGTGTAGTAGACATGAAGCTCTTTTCTGGCGCCGTTGCCGAGGAGATTAGGTAAGCGACACTCACATCCCGTCAACGAAGCTCTTTTTCTGGCGCCGTTGCCGGGGAGGTGAGTGCTTGAAGGTATATCTTTAGATCTTGCAATCGAATCTTTTAGTTTCTTGTTTTATCACTAGTTTGGTTCATAAAATAAAACTACATAAAAAATGGATTTGAGATTGCATCATATTATTGATCATCTTTATAATATCTTTCTTGAAAATGATGGATCAGAAAATTGTGCTCAATTATTAGAAGAAGAAGTCAATAAAATGTTTGGCACAAAATATTTGAATGATGAGCATGCTTGCAGTGTTGTTAGTATGAATTCTTTGAATATCCATGATGCTAATGATATGCAAAGCGATAAGCTTGGGGATGCTATATTTGATGAATATGATATTTTTAGTCCCCCAAGTTTTGATGAGAAAATTTATTATGATGATTGCATGCCTCCTATTTATGATGATTATATTGATGAAAGTGGATTTGGAGAGGTCGTGACTTTATTTAATGATGAACCCACTATTTTCAAGGAGGTTGCAATTGATTATGACAATAAAGTTCCTATATATGATGATTATGGTGATGACATGTATGCTATATTGAATAATTATAAACATGAAACTTGTCATCATGATTTTAAGTTCCAATCACATGAGAGTTATTTTGTTAATTTTCTCCCACCACTATTCATGAGAATAAATTTACTTATGTGGAGAGTAGCAAGATTTCTATGCTCATGCATCATGAAAAGAATGCTTTATGTGATAGCTATATTGTTGAATTCATTCATGATGCCACTGAAAATTATTATGAGGGAAGAACATATGCTTGTAGGAATTTCAATGATATCAAGTTTCCTCTATATGTGTTGAAAGTTTTGAAGTTTTGCTTATTTTGCCTTCCTATGCTAGTTGATTCTTGCTCCCATGAATTGTTTGCTCACAAAATCCCTATGCATAGGAAGTGGGTTAGACTTAAATCTGCTAGTCATATGCTTCATGATGCTCTTTTTCATGTTTCAATTCTTATCTTTTATGTGAGCATAATTGAAATCATCATGCCTAGCTAAAAGGGCATTAAAGAAAAGCGCTTGTTGGGAAACAACCCAACACTTTTACCTACTGTTTTTGTGCGTTCACATGATCAAGCTATTGTATTAATCATGTTTTATTGCTTTCGTTTCAATAAAGTGCCAAGTAAAGCCTTTGGGATCATGTTGGGTGATAGTTGATTTGATCTTGCTGAAAAACAGTAACTTTTGCACTCACGAAAATAATTCTCATTTTTAACAGAAGAGTGCTTTTGAGTTGATTATTTCTGCAGAAGATTAATATACAAATTTCTCTGGTCATCCTAATGTTTCAGAATTTTTGGAGTAGCATAAGTATGGTTGGAGTACAGATTACTACAAACTGTTCTGTTTTTGACAGATTCTGTTTTCAGTGCATAGTTTGCTTGTTTTCTAGTTCCTATGGCTTATATTCCTCAATATAAATTGTGGAAATGGTATGATACGGTGGGCATTGTGTGGAAAAAATTATTAATCTTGTCTTTGACAGTACCAAAGTGAAATGGTTTGCTCTTTATCATACTAACATATCTCACGAAGTTCCGTTAAGTTTTGTGTGATTGAAGTTTTCAAGTTTTAGGTGAGATGTCGATATGAGGAGAATAAGGAGTGACAAGACCCTAAGCTTGGGGATGCCCAAGGCGCCAAGGAAATATTCAAGGAAGATCCAAGCAACTAAGCTTGGGGATGCCCCGGAAGGCATCCCCTCTTTCATCTCCAACATTATCGGTAACCTCACTTGGAGCTACATTTTCATTCGTCACATGATATGAGTTTTACTTGGAGTGTCAATTTATTTTATTAGGATTTGCTTTCTGTTATTTAGAATAATGTTTTGCATCATTTATTTCAATAAAAGTGGCATTGGTAGCCTTTACTATGCTTATTTTACAAGTCTACATGTTGCTGTTTGAAAACAGAAAGTTTACCGTTGTTGCAAAAATTCCCTAGAAAAGTCAGAATGTGATAAAATGTTGAAACTTTTAGCAAAATAAGCTATGATAAATTTTCTACAGTGTGGTAAATTTTCATAACTTTTGGAGTTAGGGAAGTATTGATACTCTTGCATTCTTTACAGACTGTACTGGTTTGGCAGATTGCTGTTATGTTTGCATATGTTTGCTTGTTTAATGATTCTATTTGAGGATAGGAGTATTAAATATGCAGAGGCATTTAGTATGCAATGTTGAATAATAATTTTAGTGATTTGCTACAGTAGAGAATGATAAGGTTTTTGCATTGGTTTATACTGACTTATCTCATGAGTTCTTGTTGAGTTTTGTGTGGATGAGGCTTTTGAGATTTAGGAAAACCGTGATATGAGAAGAATTAAGGAGACACAAAAGCTCAAGCTTGGGGATTCCCAAGGCACCCCAAGATAATATTTCAAGAATTCTCAATCATCTAAGCTTGGGGATGCCCTGATAGGCATCCCACCTTTCCTCTTCAACAATTATCGGTTAGTATCGGTTGAGCCTAAGTTTTTGCTTCTTCACATGAGTTGTGCTATTCTTAGAATGTCATTTTATTTTCATTTTGCTTGTTGTTTTAATAAAATACTTAGGCCTGAAAGTTTTTAAATAAAATAGAATCCTCAAATAGTTGTCGTCAATGAAGCTCTTTTCTATGGAATTGCTCTAGTGCTTTACTTATATATTTTTTAGCACAGTGTGCTTTAGTATTTTTGAAGAAACTATCTCTTGCTTCACTTAAATTAATTTGAGAGAAAGAAATATTATGCTCATGATCTTCACTTATATTTGTTTGAGCTTATCAAAAGCAACATATGAAAATTAGTTCCAAGGTGATAGATATCCAAGAAGGATATAATAAAAACTTTCATGAAGATCATTGGACAAAATAAACTTGATTCCTCATAATAGTTTTGAGATATGATGATGTGATATGTGAGTCATGTTGATGAGTAATTATGCTTTAGTAAGAATATTGGTGTTAAGGTTTGTGATTCCCTATGCAAGCACGAAAGTCAATAGTTGTGCAATGAAATTACATCCTACTTGTGTTGCATTATGCGGTGTTAATTATGCTCAATGCTAGCTTATGAGATTA
This sequence comes from Aegilops bicornis, assembly GCA_021605145.1. NCBI lineage: Eukaryota > Viridiplantae > Streptophyta > Magnoliopsida > Poales > Poaceae > Aegilops > Aegilops bicornis. The sequence continues at coordinate 395,186,663 of CM038669.1, read as the reverse complement.
TTCGTTTCTTGGTTGGTCGCTTCTCAATCTTTTGCTAGCCTTCATTTTGCACTAAGTATGATCACTACTTGTGCATCCAAAATCCTTTAAACCAGTTTTGCCACATGAGTCCACCATACCTACCTATATGCGGTATTCTTTTGCCGTTCTAAGCAAATTTGTATGTGCCATCTCTAATTTTCAAAATAATTTCTCTTTTGTGTGCTCGTACCGCTCGCGAGGCGGTGAGGGGTGGCCAATATTTTCCATGCTAGATGTGTTATTCTCACGATGAGTGTTTATTCACTTGCCATTGCACGAGAGTAAGGCAAAGGCATTATGGATGCCCAGTCCCAAAATGAAAAATGAATTTACTTTATGTTGTCAAATAATAAATTCCTTGGAAAGTGTTGGTATGGAGGGCACCCGTGGATACGGTTAGCCATGGAAAGTGAAAGTATGGTGGAAAAAGGAATAAACTTTATTTTCTGTTTCGGAACTGCCTATGATATATCTAGCATGGAAAGTGTTGGGAGCTCTAAGTTGTCTTCGTTGGTGGGAAAAGTATGCATCTCAAAATGTTTTTATCTCTCAATTTTCGCTTTGAGATCTGGCACCTCTACAAATCCCTACTTCCCTCTGCGAAGGGCCGTTCTTTTACTTTATGCAATTTTTATTGTTAATTTGAGTTTACATCTTCTCTTATAAAGCACCAACTGGGGGAACTATGATCGTACTTGAGCATTGGGTGTAGCTAATATGCGAGTGTGTTTCATGAATGGATCAATGATTGAGCATGATGGGCTAGGGATTACTTATTTTGGCTTTGATATTTTGAAAGACATGGTTGCTTGTTGATATGCTTGAGTATTTAAGTCTCATGTCAAAACTAGACTATTGCTTTGAACCATATAAAATTACAAATGTCCATGCTATAGAGAAAAGAATATGAGATGACATGTTAGGCAGCATTCCACATCAAAAATTATGTTTTTATCATTTACCTACTTGAGGACGAGCAGGAATTAAGCTTGGGGATGCTGATACGTCTCCAACGTATCTATAATTTTTTATTGTTCCATGTTGCTATATTATCATTCTTTGATGTTTTATAATCATTTTATAGTCATTTTATATCATTTTTTGGTACTAACCTATTGACATAGTGCCAAGTGCCAGCTGTTGTTTTTGCATGTTTTTTACGTCGCAGGAAATCAATATTAGATGGAGTCCAAAAACCGCGAATTTTTTTGTGGATTTTTTATGCACCAGAAGACCACCAATGGGCCAGAGCAGCACCTGGGGGTGTCCCGAGGGGGGCACAACCCGCCAGGGCGCGCCTAGGGGCCCAGGAACGCCCAGGTGGGTTGTGCCCACCTCGGTGGCCTCCCGCACCCCTTCTTCGCCCTATAAATTCCCAAATATTTCAAAACCCTTCGGGGTTAACCTAGATCAAAAGTTCCACCGCCGCATGCCTCTCTACCCACTGAAAACCAATCTAGACCCCACTCCGGCACCCTGCCGGAGGGGGAATCATCTCCGGTGGCCATCTTCATCATCCCGGCGGCCACCACGATGAGGAGGGAGTAGTCCACCCGAGGGGTTGAGGGTTTGTACCAGTAGCTATGTGTTTAATCTCTCTCTCTCTCTCTCTCTCTCTCTCTCTCTCTCTCTCTCTCTCTCTCTCTCTCTCTCTCTCTCTCTCGTGTTCTTGAGATGTCACGATCTTGATGTATCGCGGGCTTTGTTAATATAGTCGGATCGTATGGTGTTTTCCCCTCTCTATCTTGTTGTGATGAATTGAGTTTTTCCCTTTGAGATTTTGTTGTTATCGGATTGAATACTTTTATGGATTTGAGAACACTTGATATATGTCTTGCAATTTAATACGCATGGTGACAATAGGGTATCGTATTGATTCACTTGATATATGTTTTGGCACTCAACTCGCGGATTCCTGAGGTGACATTGGGGTAATCGATGCATAGGGGTTGGTGCACGTTCTTGTCTTTGCTTCTTCGGTAGAAATCTTGGGGCAATCTTTGAAGTTCTTCGTGTTGGATTGAGTATTATGAATATGAAGTTGCTATGGTGTTATTTTAGTACGAACTCTAAGATAGATTGAATGGAAAGAATAGTTTTGTGTTATTTTAGTACGAACTCTTGAATAGATCAAACGGAAAGAGTAGCTTTGAGGTGGTTTCGTACCCTACAAACAATTTATTCTTATGTTCTCCGCTAGATAGGAACTTTGGAGTGATTCTTCATCGCACTTTTAGGGGTGGTTATAAGATCCAATTATATTAGGATTGTTGAGAGATTGCACTAGTGAAAGTACGGACCCTAGGCCTCATTTTCAAGCATTGGAATACCGTTTTTGTGCCCATTTACTATTTGCTACATTGCTGTTTTTATTTATTCAGATTATAAAAATATATTTCTACCATCAATACTACACTTGTATCACCATCTCTTCGCCGAACTAGTGCACCTATACAAATTACCATTGTATTTGGTGTGTTGGGGACACAAGAGACTCTTTATTATTTGGTTGCAGGGTTGTTTGAGAGCGACCATCTTCATCCTACGCCTCCCATGGCTTGATAAACATTAGGTCATCCACTTTAGGGAAATTTGCTACTGCCCTACAAAACTGTGCGCTTGGAGGCCCAACACGAGTCTACAAGAAGAAGTTGTGTAGTAGACATCAAGCCTCACCTCGCAAGGTTCGGGTGACGTGAGCCATGATGACCAAGGCCAGCCGGGCGCCAGCGGGCGCAGGACAGCAGTTTCCTCTTTGGTGCTAAGGAGGCAAGCGCAGGCGTGGAGTCCCGAGGAATCAGCCAAAGGTTTCCATTCCCATGCAACAAGACCAAGACCGCCAGGACGGCAGGACGGAGGTCATCGCCGAGCCCACTATGGCGTCAGAACCCGAGGCTTTGCAGGAGAAGACTACTTTTGTCAGGATAAGATGTACTAGTTGTCTCCCATCAAATTTGGCCGTTGTGGGATCCCTTCCTGCCTTCATTTGGGAAGAGGACCAACGCCACTATAAATAGGGCCTAGCCACCACCGTAGAGGGGATCCGAATCCTGGAGATTATCCTCTCCCCACCAGCTCAAGAACACACCTCCTGAGGTTGTTCTTCCACTGTACTAGTTCATCCTCAGCCCACCTCGAGGCCAATCCGCCACAAAGCAGGAGTAGGGTTTTACACCGCAAGGTGTCCCGAACCTGGGTAAACTGCTGTGTCCCATTTCCTTCCTGTTTATCGAGCTAGGCCGTGAGATTGGCGGGTAGGCAGACTGGGGAGGTTGAGTTCTTCGCATGCACCCCAGATTTCGAACCTATCCAGGGTCTGCGGAGCCCGAAATCCGGCAAGAGGTGATTCAAAACGTCAAAGGTAAGGGGTGCAGGCTGGGTCAAGGCCACTCACTACTCCTATGAGGACTTTGAAGTTGTGGCAGCCACCCCCCTCTGATTACATAAAGATCAATGTTAGCACTGTCTTTGTTGATTGCATGAGTGCTGCAAGTGTGCGGGTGGTGGCCGGGAATTCTTCGAGCGAGGTCCTTATATTTTTGTGGGAATATATTGGTTTTTGTACTTCTCTGGATGAAGCGGAACTAAGGATGTGCCTTGTCGGTCTCTATATTGCTATTACCCTTAATAATCCTGTTATTTTATAAACTGATTCCTCTTTCTTGGTTTCTTTCCTTGCGAATAATAGCCTGGACAGGTCCACCATAGTTGATTTGAAGAAGGAAGCGCTATCCATTTCGAAGTTGGTTCGGAATTTTAAGTTGACAAAGATTAATAAGCGTGCCAATATGGCGGCACACCAAATTGCGTACTTTAATATCCATAATAGATTATAGGGTATTATTTGTAGTCGTTTGCCGCCATGCGAGGACTGTTAAAAACGATTGCAACAATCTTTGAATTAATTAATATGTGAAAGGTGTTTTTCAAAAAAAAGGGTAAAAAAGTTTGAACCAAACGCATTCATATCTGTATGAATGGTGATGGTCCATATTTTAAGCCTCAACATATAAAATTTACTGAACACTTTCTTATCATATTGAGGTGTCTACTCCATAGAATATGTGTTTCTTTATAGTTGTGTCCATGTATGAGTCACGTCTATGTCGTTGTTTATTTTGGAAAATCTTTCCATACTGTGGTCAAAAAACATATAATCCACATCATTCTAATTGTGTGTCAACTTTACAAATTGCTCCCACAAGTTCAATTTTACCTTGCAAAAATTAGAAGACAAACAACAAACTCGGCTTAGACTCAAAAAAAACTCAACATATCTATTAACTACCATAATTGATGTCCTAGCTGCTGACCTGCTACAAACAATAGTCATCTTGCTTGGATGAATGGAGAACTCTCACTACCCATGGAAAATAGGTATGGAGAGCAATATCCTATTATACAATATGTTGATGGCACCCTGCTCATAATGCCTGCTGACAAGAATCAACTTATGCATCTCAAATCCTTGCTGCATATTTTCAGCATGTCAACATGTCTTTTTGTGAATTACAGCAAATCATCTATTGTGCCCATTAACATTGATAATGCCACTGCACTAGACCTTGTAGATAATATTGGATGCAGAGTGGAAAGCTTACTATTCACCTAGTTGGTATTGCCACTTGGCACCACCAGACCATCTGTGCATGACCTCATGCAATTAGAATTGATAAAAGATTATCTGGGGTTGTAAATTTTATGAATTATGTTGGCAGACTGACATATGTAAATTTTGTTATCGCCTCAATGCATGTTTTTGCCATGTACTCATTCAAAGTGCATTACACTGTTCTGGAACATGTCAATAAATCTAGCCGAAATTTCCTATGGTATGGTAATGACATCAACAAGAAAATGCCTTGCTAGTTGGAAGATGATATGCAAACCAAAGAAGCAAGGTGGACTGGGCGTCCTAAAACTCAGAGTTCAAAATATTGCACTACTGATCAAGCACCTCCATAAATTTTATAACCATGAGAACATACCTTGGGTCAATTTATTCTGGCAAGCATATTGCTCAAATAATACAGTACCACATGCCAGTAGCAGCAAAGGATGTTTCTGGTGGAGAGACTGCCTGAGCCTGACGAATCTATACAGAGGTATGCCCACTTGCAAAGACATAAAAGGTGATACTGTTTCTCATTATGGAATGATGTCCGGAATAGAAACATTTTGAAGCACAAATGGGCAGAAATTCACTCTTTTGCTGTAGATGAGAACATATCTATCCAACAAGCAAAAAAGTGACTGAATACCATGACCTATTTCAGCTCCCATTATCTATGATTGCCTATGATCAATTCAACTTGTTGACTGAATAGCTAGAGTCAATAAGTGATAGACAAGACAAGGAAATATGGACTTTCATCTGGGGGAATTCAAAATTCACAGCTAAGAAAATCTATAATGCCTTAATGGGAAACCAACAGGCGCCACTACCCATGCAATGGATTTGGAAATCATGTCTAAACACAAATACTTTTGTTGGATGTTACTCAATGATAGGATCAATACCTGTGAACTGCTTACCAGACAAAAAAGTTCACCTGGAGAGTATGGTATGTGTCCTATGCAATGATCATAATATGGAAGATAGAATGCATCTACTCTTCAGCTGCCCTTTTAGCCAAGGCTTCTGGTGGAGCATAAACATGGAATGGAACACTGACCTAAATATTAATATGATGATCATGGAGGCTAGATAAAGATACAAGTGGGACTTCTTTATGGAAATTATTACTATTGGATGCTGGTCTATCTGGAACCAAAGAAATGACAAGGTGTTTGAAGACATTCAATTCTCAATCTAAGCATGCATAGATAATTTCAAAAAAATACTTCAAAGACACTATAATCAGGGCTAAACCCAGCATCAAGGAAGGCATGCTCTCATGGCTAGATTCTGTGTAATAAAAAATTGTATTTTATTTATTTTACTAACCATTTTGTAACATGCATACATCGTTCCATCTCTGTAACTAGACCTTACCCCTATTAATTTTAATGAACAAGGATCACAGTAGGGATTTTCCCTACTGTATTTGGTCAAAACAAACTACCATAATTGATACCATCAACAATGAAATTGCACACTTATATTCTAGACTACAAAACTTCAAATCTATTTTTACAGCAATGCGCACGACTCACAGAACCCAGAGTACGCTGAGAACTTTAGAGAAGGATATGTCTTGGTTCGTGCGGCCGTCCCTAAATGGTCAACCCATAATCATGCACTCACGTAGGCATGTACAGTAGGTGTTATTCGTTTATTATTATTATTATTATTATTATTATTATTATTATTATTATTATTATTATTATTATTATTATTATTATTATTATTATTATTATTATTTATTCAAAAAATTAATTCATATACTTTGAAAAAAAATAAAACATTCACCACGCCTTACAAAGATGTTAACGTGGTGTAAAAACTTTATTCGCATAACATTTCAGAAGTGTTCATAGCATTCATTAAAAGTGTCTGTAATATTTCAAAAGAGTCCGGATGTTCAAAAGAACAATCGTGGGGTTTGCAAAAAAAATTATACATTATAAAAAATCTTCATGTAATTTAAAAAAATTCTTACCACTCGAAAAAATTTACATGACTATTCAAAAATATGTTCGTGGCATTTTAAAAAGTTTATAAAATGGAAGAAAATGTTCATGTAATTCAAAAAATGTTTCATACCATTCAAAAATGTGCATGTGACAATTAAATAAAATGATTACATGTTCCAAAAATATGTTTATGAAGTTTTTAAAAAATTGTTAATAAAGTGTAGAAAAAAATGTGCCCATAATATATATGTAAAATATATATCACTTGCTAAAAAATTAAAACATGTATTTTTGGAAAAATATATTCATCATTTATTTTTAAAAATGTTAAGCGTGTACCAAAAAATGTTACGTATGTATTTAAAATATGATTACATGTATTGCATTTTTTATATGTGTTTGAAGAAAATTAAATAAAGAATAAAAAAGCGTGAAGGAAAACACAGAAAACAAAAATAGAAGAATATAGAAAACCAAAATATAATAAACAACTGAAACCTTCCAGAATGTTCCCAAAACCGCTATTCTCTCCTGCAATTTGGGCCACGTCCCGCTAAGCTAGGAACGACTCAAGTAAGCCATAAATAGCGCTGGCTAGAACTGTAGGTAATTTCTTAGGAATTAGCGGGCTATATTTTGGGAGTGGAAATTTGGCTCCCAAACACTACTGGTTTTTTATACATGTATGGACGGATGTTTTCCACGTATTTATAAAATATTAAACAGTATGTTAATTTTTAGGCTACACAAGAAAGATAAATTTCCCTGAAATAAAAAATGACAGAAGTCATGAGCTATCCTCATTTCCTCCTGAGACAAGAGTTCTATAAAATTTCAATCAAGTAGATGTACTCCCAACAGTAAACTGCAAATGGTTGTAATGAAAGAAGACATGAGCGCTGAACACAATAGAAGTTTGTACCAAACAAGAATCATGTGTAGTTTCCAATTCAAAAGGTTCCATTTTGAAGCATTATTCCTGTACATAGTTTTGTTTTAGGGCTAGCGTTTAAAATTGGCCGAGCGATCTTGCTCCAGATCGCTCCCCTCCAAAAATGTGTTCCATCTTCCGCTGTGCCCGCATGACTTTCCTACTGCGCCTTTTCCTTCCACGTGGGACACTTGTCTACACATTTGTTTTCCTTGATCCAACTGCATATGCCTCCCCGTCTCTTCTCCATGTCGTAGCCCACGTGGATGCACTGCTTTTCCTTCTCTACAGCCACCTCTCACCACCGCTGCAAGTTGCGGTTCTCCTCTCTCTGTTGTCTACCTCCCCCACCCACAACTATGGATGGAGAGCTCGTTGTCGCTGCCCTCCACCCTCAAGGACCGACAAATGCGAGCACCATCCCCAAAGCTCGTGCTCCTTGCTATCACGAGCAGAGACCATGTTGTTCACCCTCCTTCTCCTCCCTGCCATGGCCATGACATCGGAGTTGCAGGCAATCAATTGAAGTTACCCAAGTGCGGTACTGGAGTTGCTGCAGATGACGCGCCAATGGGACGGGTTGCAATCGACACCCACCGATGATGGAGACAGACCAATGGTGCTGCAACTTGCTCCGCCGGTGTTGGAGATGACACACTCGATGACAAGGTGATGAAATCATGAACCGCCGGTGTTGGAGATGACACACTCCATGACAAGGTGATGAAATCATGAACCGCCGATGTTGGAGAAAATGGTGACCGGTGCTGCAATCGGCAATCATCGATACCGGAGATGACACCACCTGATGATGCAACAACCCTTGGGCGGCGATGTTACAACTAATGTAGGTGGATGTTGTGATCGGTGGCGGTGGATGTTGCAACCGGCCAATGTTGCAAGCAACGAATCTGCGACTGGTAATGGTGAAATCTAGAACCATTGACGGAGGAAGTTGCAATGGTGCTACGAACTACTACAAGGGGTGGGGTGAGCTGTCAATACCGCAAGGAGCTGCGAAGCCGCGCGATGGCGAGCGAGCGCTGCGACGTAGACCGGCAGTGAATAGTGCTACAGTGCATGGAGCGCGAGAGACGTGGAGGTAGTTGTTGCGAGGGGAAGGGGTGAGCGAAGTCACATGTAAGTTGTTGCCATGATGACCGTCTAGCTCGATTGCAAGCACAAGTCAAGGCGGAGCGACGCCGACACGCTATTTTTTGCTTGGGACGTGGGTGTATGGGTGCCGGAGGGGGAGGGGCAGGAAGTGGAGGAAGGCAAAGGCATGCGAGAGAGATGGTGAAGAAAGACGACGGGCGTGGTGGGACCAGATTCAACGGTCATATGCGTGGGAATCAGATGGCTTGCGTAGGCACCGACTAGTTGCCGGATCGGTAAAGCCAACAAGAAATTATGACTCCTGAATTCACAATAAATAAATCTAGAGATAGAGTTAATAGAGGATCCCCAATTGTATGACCGAGCTTTCTAGTGATAAAGGAGATCCATACATTGCATAGGAAGTTGGAAGGCATGGAACTCCTCAAAAGAGCCACCTCCTGCCGCTACCACTGATGCAACCGATAAGTCTGAGGCGGACAGAGCTTCGAGGTGGGCTCGAAAGAAGGAAAAGATGCTATGCTACCATTGTGGAGAGAGAGGTCATTTCATTGCTGAGTGCACGACTGAGTTATGTGGTACATGTCTCAAGCCAGCACATGACACGGGGGAGTGCCCCATTTTACGTGATCAGATGCCGAGTATTACTATCTATGGTGTTTATTGTGCTGAGCTGATGTTCTTTGAGTCTCCTAGTGCGAGGGAGATTCCCGAGGATCCTCAGAGCACAACCACGGGGATTGTAAAGGTCACGAAGGCTAATGTGTCTGAGGCGCAGATTATTCACAGGCTCAGTGAGTTAGTTCCGGGTGATTTTCCGTGGGAGCTCTCTCCTCTCGAGACCAATTCATACAAGGTTGATTTCCCTACAACTGAGGACTTGGAGTGTCTTCTGAGTTTTGGGTTGTGTAAGGTTCCTGGTACGCAGTGCATCCTCGAGTTCCATGAGTGGAAGAGAGTTGAGCCACAGGGCATGCTTCTTACTCAGGTTTGGTTGCGATTCTCCGGTGTTCCTTCCAAGCCGCTTCAGGATGCACGGGTGGTAGCTAGTCTGGGGATTCTCGTTGGGAAAACGGAGAAAGTGGACATGGCCTTTACCCGAGCTAATGGAGTGGCCCAACTATTGGTGAGTGTCCTCGATATCGAGTTTGTACCTGACGTGGTCAAGTGGACTTATAGGGGCCAGGTATTTAAACTTGAGATAGAGTTTGAGGATACATATCTTTTTGCTGAGGCTGTGGCTGGGACAGATGTGGATATGCATGACAGGAATGATGGATATACATATCTTCCGGCATCGTCGTCCATACCGTCGATGTCTTCGGAGTCGAAGTCGAGCATGTCGGCTAAATCATCGACAGTGGCTACAAAGTGGGTGGTGGGTGGGCGTTGAATTTCTTCGTCGTCCGTATCCCAACCTTCCTGTCCGTAGTCCGGCAGGCTCTCCGGATAAAGAGAGAGACTTTAGTGAATTCAGGATGTCGGCAAAAGGGCGAGTGCTTTGAAAGATGTCCATGATGGTGAACTCCATGACCGGGCGCCCAATCGGATTCGATTGGCGGGCGCGGAGGGTTCGGACTCGAGAGGAGTCCGGCACCTGAGTCGAGGTCTTCGCAGCGAAAGGGATGGAGTTCGGCTCAATCGCCGTAGAGATCGTAGCCCCGAGGCGGCGCCCAACCACTCGTCCTCGATCGGGAATCCGACTCGGATTAAGGGTCGGGCCGGATCTTTGAGTGCGGCCTCGAGGCCTTTGTTAATTTCTTGAGCTAGATCATGCCCATCGAGATAGTGCGGCACGCTTGGCGCGCTCGAATCCGTCGAAGATCAAGTCTCCGCGGATATCGGCCGTATAGTTCAAACTTCAAATCTGACCGATGGCGGGGCTTAGCTTCGATCTGCTCCGGATGGCTAAGCGAATTGGCCCGCAGCGTAAAGCGGCGAATCTGAAGATCTGTCCGGGAGAAAAGTCTCACCACTGGACCGCGTCGTTGTTGATGATCGAAGGATCCATCGGGCCTATCGGTGACGACATACGTAGGAACTCTCAATGAAAGCACCAATGTCGGTGTCAAAACCGCGGATCTTGGGTAGGGGGTCCCGAATCTGCGTCTAGGCGGATGGTAACGGAGACAAGGGACACGATGTTTTACCCAGGTTGGGCCCTCTCGATGGAGGTAATACCCTACTCTGCTTGATTAATATTGATGATATGGGTAGTACAAGAGTAGATCTACCACGAGATCAAGGAGGCTAAACCCTAGAAGCTAGCCTATGGTATGATTGTTGTTCGTCCTACGGACTAAAACCCTCCGGTTTATATAGATACCGGATAGGTTAGGGTTACACAGAGTCGGTTACAATGGTAGGAGATCTACATATCCGTATCGCCAAGCTTGCCTTCCACGCCAAGGAAAGTCCCATCCGGACACGGGACGAAGTCTTCAATCTTGTATCTTCATAGTCTTGGAGTCCGGCCGTTATGATAGTTCGGCTATCCGGACACCCCCTAGTCCAGGACTCCCTCAACTGCGCTGGAGGTGTCTGTGGTGACGAGCGGCGACACACCAGCTTTGAGAGGGGGGCCTAAGCAGGAGGTCTCTGCCCTCTCCTCTCCTGCTGTGTTTGGGCGCGGGTCGCGACAGGAGGCCGTGGCCCATTTCTCTCCTGGGCGAGGGTCGGCCGCGCCTTCTCAGGAGCGTGGGCAGGCGGCCCTGAGCTCTCCTTCTCCGCGGTCGCCGGTGTCGGTGCCTGCGGATCCTGGCGCCCCTCTGGGGGATTTGACCTGGCCGCGAGTTGGGGGTGGAGCTGGAGGCCTCGTCCCTAATGGGGCCACTCGGGAGGAGGTCATTGCGTTTGGAGGCATTCCGGATCCTATGTCTGAGGGGAGGCGGATGAGCTCCCGTCTCCAGGACCAGCAGGATGTTGATGACATGCAGCTGAGGTGCGCCAAGCGGATGGCCAAGCTTCGTGATATCGGGATCACTACTTCTATGTCGGTCAACACCTCCAATTCCCTTTTGCATTTCTCTAATAATGAAATTATTTATAATGCAAATCAGTTAGGAGTTTCACTAGGTAGCAATGATAGTGAAATTTCGAACTCTGTTAATGACCTCCTGGATTTGGAAGCGGAACGCGCTTTAGAAACGATTCAAAATTTAGCAGCGGTAAAACCCATGAATGATGCAGATATTGATGCGTTGGGTGTCAGAGTGCTCGATAGTTTTTGTGCGGATCTTGCACCATCCATTCCTAAGTCTGAGGAAGAGGATGCCACTTTAGAAGATACTGTAGCTCGATCCACTGAGCCTGGTTATGAGGACCGGGTGGAGGACCCTAGCAAACCCAAACACAAGTGGAAGCGGAAGGTTTATCCTGCTTCAGCGGTACGTAGGAGTTCTAGGATTCGTACTACAAAAAAATTTCATGATGAAAGATGAAAGGAATCTTTTGGAATAGCAAAGGTCTGAAAGACTTGGCTAAAAGAAGGTTTCCTGCAGATGCATCTATCGAGCATAGATTAGACTTTATTGCTCTCTCGGAAACTGGTAGAGATAATTTTGCGCCCCGGTTTCTCAGTACTTTATCGGGTGGTGTCGATTTCGATTGGCACTGCCTGCCTCCGCGAGGAAGATTGGGTGGGATCTTACTTGGAGTGAGATGCGATTCGCTGGAAGTCCGAAGTGTTGTGATGGGTGACTTCGCGGTTAAGTTTCGAGTTAGGTCCAAAGCAGATGGGTTTAACTGGGCTCTGGTGGCGGTTTGGTGCCGCGCAACCCGAGCTTAAACCTGAGTTTTTGGCGGATCTTGTTCGAATTTGCGGTTCTGAGCAGCTCTCAATTTAAGTTGGGGGTGACTTCAATATCATCAGGAGGAGAGAGGAAAAGAATAATGATAATTTTGACGGAAGATGGCCGTTTATGTTTAATACCATTATTGAAAGCTTGGATCTGAGAGAGATAGAGCTTTCCGGTAGAAAATTTACATGGGCTAATGCGTTGCCAAACCCGATGTTTGAGAAGCTGGATCGAGTCCTAGCGAGCGTCGAATGGGAACAGAAATTCCCTTTGGTAACGGTCCAGACTCTCTCACGCGGAATTTATGATCACACGCCTTTATTCGTGGATTCTGGTGAGCCCAACCACGTGGGTAACAAAAACTCCTTTTCATTCGAGCTGGCATGGTTTGAACGTGAAGGCTTCTTGGATATGATAGCCAGGGAATGGGCTAAGGATGCAGGAGGTAGGACTTCCGTTGAGCGTTGGCAGAATAAGATTAGGCATTTGAGAAGTTTCTTACGTGGGTGGGCTAAGCACCTTAGTGGGATTTATAAGGTCGAAAAGGAAAGACTCCTTTCACTTATTCAGTCCCTAGATTTAAAAGCCGAATCCACAATTTTGCAAGCCACAGAGCTTCATGCTAAGCTAGAAGCAGAGAAGAGGTTGAAAGAGCTTCTCCGTGAAGAGGAATTAAAGTGGGCGTTGCGGGCTAAGGTCCACAAAGTTGTCCAGGGGGACGCGAACACTCAATTCTTTCACTTGATCGCTAATGGTAAACACAGAAAGAAGAGAATCTTTCAGCTTGAACAAGATGAAGGAACGATTTTAGGTCAGGATAACCTAAAAGTTTACATTACCGAGTTCTATAAGCAGTTGTTTGGTCCTCCAGAGGATAATTGTGTGTCCCGGGATGAGTCCAGGATTGAGGATGTGCCTCAACTCACTGCTGATGATAATGATATTTTGGTTGCCCCATTCACGGAGAAAGAGGTGTTTGAAGCTATTGCGCAGATGAAAAACAATAAGGCTCCAGGGCCGGATGGATTTCCGGCGGAGTTCTATAAAAAGTGTTGGCATATTATAAAGGGGGGCTTGTTACCAGTGTTCCATGATCTATTCTCTGGACAGCTTCAGCTGTTTCACTTAAATTTTGGAACAATAACATTGCTTCCTAAGAAAACGGAGGCTGTGAGAATTGAGCAGTTCAGGCTGATCTGCCTTCTCAATGTGAGTTTCAAAATTTTCACCAAGGTCGGGACTAATAGGCTCACAGATTGTGCATTCTGTGGTGCAGCAGTCCCAAACTGCTTTCATGCCGGACAGAAACATCCTAGAAGGGGTAGTGGTCCTTCATGAAACGCTCCACGAAATTCACTCGAAAAAATTAGATGGAGTTGTTTTTAAGGTGGATTTCGGGAAAGCGTACGATAAAGTCAAATGGCCGTTCCTTCAACAGGCCTTGCGTATGAAAGGTTTTGATGAAGCTTGGCGACGCCAGGTAGAATTGTTCACGCAAAAAGGGAGTGTTGGAATTAAAGTGAATGACGACATAGGTCATTACTTCCAGACACATAAGGGCCTAAGACAAGAGGATCCGATGTCTCCTATTTTGTTCAACATTGTAGCTGATATGTTGGCAATTATGATAGGAAGGGCTAAGGAGGCTGGACAGGTGGGAGGCTTGGTACCTCATCTAGTTGATGGAGGTGTGTCTATCCTACAGTACACCGATGATACGATCATCTTCATGGGGCATGACTTGGCCAAGGCGAGAAACATGAAGCTGGTGTTATGCTTATTTGAACAATTGTCCGGTTAAAGATTAACTTTCACAAAAGCGAATTGTTCTGCTTTGGTAGAGCCAATGACGAACAAGAGGCATATAGGCAATTGTTTGGATGCGAATTGGGGACTTTACCTTTCACGTACTTAGGTATCCCAATTCACCATCGCAAGCTGACAAACGGAGAATGGAAGTGTATCGAGGACCGATTTGAAAAGAAACTGAGTTGCTGGAAGGGCAAGCTCATGTCATACGGAGGCCGATTAATTCTGATTAACTCGGTTCTCACGAGTATGTCTATGTTTCTTTTGTCGTTCTTCGAAGTCCCAGTTGGAGTTAGGAAAAGACTAGACTTCTATCGATCACGTTTCTTCTGGCAGAGCGATGAACTCAAACGAAAATACCGACTCGCCAAATGGGATATCATCTGTCGACCGAAAGACCAAGGGGGTCTTGGTATTGAGAATCTTGAGGTCAAGAACAGATGTCTTCTCAGCAAGTGGTTGTGGAAGTTATCGGTAGAGACCGATGCCACTTGGGCGCAGCTCCTTCGTAGCAAGTATCTTCATTCCAAAACTTTGTCTCAGGTGACAGCAAGACCATCTGACTCGCCCTTTTGGAAAGGGCTTCTGAAAGTCAAAGTAACCTTGTTTAATAGGACAAAGTTTATTATTTACAATGGCGCTAGCATGCGATTTTGGGAGGATACTTGGCTCGGAGAGACCCCCCTTGCCATTCAATACCCGTCGCTATATCGTATTGTTCAACGACATGAGGTATTCGTTGCAACGGTACTTCAATCCACTCCACTTAATATGCAGTTCAGAAGGACGCTAATTAGCAACCGTGGGGAAGATTGGCTCCATCTAGTAGGTAGACTGATGGAGGTTCAACTATCTCAACGGCCCGACGCATTATGCTGGAAACTTACTAGGTCTGGAGAGTTTACTGTTAAATCAATGTATGTTGATGTTATCAATTCAAGCTCGATTCCTAGTTCTAAACATGTTTGGGCTGTCAAAGTTCCGTTAAAAATCAAAGTGTTTATGTGGTTTGTCCATAAACAAGTAATTTTAACCAAGGACAATTTGGCAAAGCGTAATTGGACAGGACCTACTAGGTGTAGTTTCTGTGATCGGGATGAGACTATCAAACACTTTTTTCTTGATTGCTCGTTAGCCAAAGTTCTTTGGCGGACAGTTCATATTGCTTTCAACATTACTCCACCGTGGTCTGTCAACACGTTATTTGGAACGTGGCTTAACGGGATAGGGCCCGAAACAGCGAGACACATTCGCGTAGGAGTCTGTGCTTTACTGTGGGCAGTCTGGAACTGCAGAAATGACTTGGTTTTTAACAGAACAACAAATATTCATTTTTTGCAGGTTATCTTCCGAGCCACTGCGTTGATCCGTATGTGGTCGCTACTTACTCCGACGGAGGCCATGGAGCGTTTGGTTACTGGATCTATCCGCCGGGAGATGGTAGCACGGGATATATTCAACCGGTTTGGATGGCGGTCATGTAATAGGATAGGCAATTAGTTTACCTATCTTTTTTATGTCAGCCGGTTGTGGCTTTTTCTGGCGAGTTTGTTTTCGCCTTTTTTTTAGCTCTTTGTGAGCTCTCTTTTATTTTTCGTTTTGAGACTTGAAGACCTTGTTGAACCTATTTATTTGTTTAATAAGTTGGCCGTATGCATTGTTCTGATGCAGAGGTCGGGGAGTCCCCTTTTCGAAAAAATGAAATTCTATTTGAAAAAAGATTGTAATTTATAAGTTGTACAAAAATAATTTCCGACCCAACAACAACAAAAAAGGCCCATTTGAAAATATATATTTGTCATTTTTTGTACACCACCTGTGAGAGTAAAATGTTAAGAACTTTTGCACATACGTAGTATACATGTGTATGTGTGTTTACAATTATTATTTTTGGGCTGCAGAAAATGATGTTTTGAAAATGGTCTCCAAGCAGCTCGGGCATCATTGGCATTTTCCACAGAGTCCTACTAAAACTATTCACACAAGTCATAGAAATTCTTCCTTACAACGTGGAAACATATTTGAAGGAAATCACAGTTGAAACCATCACATGATTTATTGGGCTGCTGAGCTACCACAACCCAACTAGGCAACTCTTCAGAATCATGACGAGTGGCAGTGTGGTCTTCTTCCTGTGTCGAGTGCGTGAGGTGATTGTTTCAAAAAAAAGGAAGAGAGAGAGAGAGAGAGAGAGAGAGAGAGAGAGAGAGAGAGAGAGAGAGAGAGAGAGAGAGAGAGAGAGAGAGAGAGAGAGAGAGAGAGAGAGAGAGTGCGTGAGTGCGTGAGGTGATGACAAATGAAGCAGAAGAATTTAAAATTTTCAGTAATCCATTTATTTTCCTTTGATATGTAACATGTTGACTTTCATTCAAGGAAAAAGGTAGCATGCACGATGGCATTTTTCATGCTTGTTTTTTCGAAAGACATTTTTCATGCATCGATTGATGGTCCGGATCATACTCTGTTCAAAGGTCACACACGTCTTAATATCACTGCAAGAAACTCCCTCTGTCCCACAATATAAGAACGTTTTTCAAACTATGTTAGCTCGAAAAACGTTCTTATATTATGGGACGGAGGGAGTAATTAACATTGATGGTTCGGATCATACTCTGTTCAAAGTTGTTCAGGGGACGCGAACACTCAATTCTTTCACTTGATTGCTAATGGCAAGCACAAAAAGAAAAGAATCTTTCAGCTTGAACAAGATGAAGGAACTATTTTAGGACAGGACAACCTAAAACTTTACATAACCGAGTATTATAAGCAGTTATTTGGACCTCCGGAGGATAGTTGTGTGTCCCTTGATGAGTCCAGGATTGAGGATGTGCCTCAACTAACTGCTAATGATAATGATATTTTGGTTGCCCCGTTCTCGAAGAAGGAGGTGTTTGATGCTATAACACATGTGAAAAACAATAAGGCTCCCGGGCCAGATTGATTCCCGGCGGAGTTCTACAAAAAGTGTTGGCATATTATTAAGAGGGATTTGGTACCAATGTCCCATGATCTATTCTCCGGACAGCTTCAGTTATTTCACTTAAATTTTGGAACAATAACACTGCTTCCTAAGAAACAGATGTTGTGAGAATCGAGCAGTTCAGGCCGATCTGTCTTCTTAATGTTAGTTTTAAAATTGTCACCAAGGTTGGGACTAATCGGCTCGCACAGATTGCGCATTCTGTGGTGCAGCATTCCCAAACTGATTTCATGCCGGACAGAAACATCCTAGAGGGGGTGGTGGTCCTTCATGAAACGCTCCATGAAATTCACTCGAAAAAACTAGATGGAGTTGTTTTTAAGGTGGATTTCGAAAAAGCGTACGATAAAGTCAAATGGCCATTCCTCCAACAGGCATTGCGTATGAAAGGTTTTGATGAAGCCTGGCGCCGCCAGGTTGAATCATATACGCAAAAAGGGAGTGTTGGAATTAAAGTGAATGACGAAATAGGTCATTATTTTCAGACACATAAGGACCTGAGACAAGGGGATCCGATGTCCCCTATCCTGTTCAACATTGTAGTTGATATGTTGGCAATTATGATAGGAAGGGCTAAGGAGGCTGGTCAAGTGGGTGGCCTGGTACCTCATCTCGTTGACGGAGGTGTGTCCATCCTTCAGTACGCCGATGATACAATCATATTTATGGAGCATGACTTGGCCAAAGCGAGAAATATGAAGCTGGTGTTATGCCTATTTGAACAATTGACCGAGTTAAAGATTAACTTTCACAAAAGCGAGTTGTTCTACTTTGGTAGAGCCAATGACGAACAAGAGGCTTATAGGCAATTGTTTGGATGCGATTTGGGGGCTTTACCTTTCACATACTTAGGAATACCAATCCACCATCGTAAGCTGACAAACGGAGAATGGAAGTGCATCGAGGACCGATTTGAAAAGAAACTGAGTTGCTGGAAGGGCAAGCTCATGTCATACGGAGGCCGATTAATTCTGATAAATTCGGTTCTCACGAGTATGCCTATGTTTCTTCTGCCGTTCTTCGAAGTCCTAGTTGGAGTTAGGAAAAGACTGGACTTTTATCGATCACGATTCTTCTGGCAGGGTGATGAACTAAAAGAAAATACCGTCTAGCCAAATGGGATATCATCTGTAGACCGAAAGACCAAGGGGGTCTTGGTATTGAGAATCTTGAAGTTAAGAACAGATGTCTTCTCAGCAAGTGGCTGTGGAAGTTATCAAGTGAGACTGATGCCACTTGGGCGCAAATCCTCCGTAACAAGTATCTTCAAACCAAAACTTTGTCTCAGGTGACAGTAAGGCCGACTGACTCACCTTTTTGGAAAGGGCTTATGAAAGTCAAACTATTCTTGTTTAATAGGACAAAGTTTATTATTGGTAACGGTGCTAGTCTGCGATTCTCGAGGATACTTGGCTCGGAGAGACACCCTTAGCCATTCAATACCCGTCTTTGTGTCGTATTGTTCATCGACGTGAGGTGTTTGTTGCATCGGTACTTCAATCTACCCCCCTTAATATTCAGTTCAGAAGGGCGCTAGTGGGGAATCGTTGGGAAGAATGGCTCCTTCTAGTGAGTAGACTGATGGAGGTTCAGCTTTCTCAACAACCCGATGAATTACGCTGGAAGCTTACTAGGTCTGGAGTATTTACAGTTAAATCAATGCATGTTGATGTTATCAATTCAAGCTCGATTCCTAGTTCAAAACATGTTTGGGATGTCAAAGTCCCTTTGAAAATCAAGGTGTTTATGTGGTTTGTCTATAAACAAGTTATTTTAACCAAGAACAACTTGACAAAGCGTAATTGGACAGGACCTACTAGGTGTAGTTTATGTGATCGGGGTGAGACGATCAAACACCTCTTTCTTGATTGCCCGCTAACCAAAGTTTTATGGCGGACGGTTCATATTGCTTTTAATATTACTCCACCGAGTTCTGTCAACACGTTATTTGGAACGTGGCTTAACGGGATAGAGCACGAATTAGCAAGACATATTCGTGAAGGAGTCTGTGCCTTGTTGTGGGCAATCTGGAATTGCAGAAATGATTTTGTTTTTAACAGGACAACACGCATTCATTTTTTGCAGGTTATTTTCCGAGATCCGTTCGTGGTCGCTACTCACTCTGACGAAGGCCAGGCAGCGTTTGGTTACTGGATCTATCCGCTGGGAGATGGTAGCTCAGAATATCTTCAACCGGTTTGGATGGCGGTCATGTAATAGGATAGACAATTAGTTTACCTATCTCTCTTTTTGCTAGACAGTTGTGGCGTCCTTTATTTGACTAGTTTGTTTTCTAGCCCTTTTTTCTAGCTCTGTATGAGCTCTTTTTTATTTTCTTTTGGAGACTTTAAAACCTTGTCGGAACCTATTTATTTGTTTAATAAGATGGCCGTATGCATTGTTCTGATGCAGAGACCGGGAAATCCTCTTTCGAAAAAAAATAATAATTAACATTGTATTTTTATTTATTTAGTATCATCAATTTGGCACACGAACACTCACAAAGCTGGTAGTAGCTAGTTACAATTTCCTCAAAAGACACACACACCTCAGCCGAAAAAGAATCAATACAGATCGATCGACGAGCAAAAGAATAGGCGGAGTACTACGTACATGGTCAAATAAGAACGCTAAATGCTACCACGGGTCCACGTCCAATCCAAATCAATCCATCGCCACTCTTCTAAACGAGAAAGATGATCCTTGATGCATGTCGCCATGGATGGACCGATCATACGACTCTGCAGTTGGCCCTGATCTTGCCGCTGCTGCCGGTGAGCGCGCCGATGTAGCCCATCTTGACCATGGCAGCGGCGAAGTCGCTCTGGAAGGTGGCCGGGTCATTGGCGTAGGAGACCACCTGCACGGCGGTGTTCCCGTCGCTGAGCAGCGCCTGGTCGGAGGCGAGCAGGCCCCGGTTGGACATGATGCCCTTGTAGAACCCTTCGTCGAAGGAGTTGGGGGTGACGGCGTCCATGGGCACCAGCGGCCCCGGCGAGGCGGACGCGCCGCACTGCTGCGCCAGCTGCGCCACGTAGCCGGGGTCCATGGTCGGGTCCTGCGCCGTCGGGGACGGCGTCTGCAGGCGGCTGCTGAAGGAGCTGCAGTGCGAGCCGCCGATGGTGTGCGCGCCGGACAGGGTCACCAGGTCCTTCTGGTTGAGCCCCTTGGAGGCGAAGATCTTGGTGAGCTGGTTCACGTTGGGGGTCGGGGGCGGCAGGTTGCCGCCCGTGTCCTGCGCCCGCGACACGCCCCCGTCCCTCCGCCCCGCCGGCACCTGGTACGCGTTCCCGCCGGTCTGCGTGCGCACACACAAGTCACCATCAGCGACGATTAATAACAGACTAAACAACGGCTCACATCGTGTGCGCATGCAGGCGCAGCTAGTAACGTCATGTGGTGCACAGAAAGAAAAGGAGAAAGGTAGGGGACACAGATGGCAGATCACATAAGCTTTACGTACTGAGATTCTGATAAACCCATATGATCATGTGCTGTCTGGTTTCCTAAGGGCCTGTTTGGTTTCAAATAAGTCATCAACTTATAAGTCAAAAAATGAAAAAAGTGACTTATATTGCCAAACAGATCCGACTTATAAGTCATCCCAACTTATAAGTCATAAGTTGCTCCACCCTAACTTAGGCCCTGTTTGGTTCCAATAAGTCACCTGACTTATAAGTCAGGTGACTTAAAATCAGTGACTTATAAGTCATGCCTGTTTGGTTGCCATCTGACTTATAAGTCACCTGAGCACATCTTCCCATCTTGTTTTTTATGTAAAGATGGTGGGACCCATGCAAAAGGGGGTGACTTATAAGTTTTAAGTTTGGGTGGAGCAACTTATGACTTATAAGTTGAGGTGACTTATAAGTTAGGTCCGTTTGGTAAAATAAGTCACTTTTTGCACTTTTGGACTTATAAGTTGGTGACTTATTTAGAACCAAACAGGGCCTAAAACTTGTAAGTCACCTTCTTTTACGTGGGTCCCACCACCTGCATAATGTTGATTGGTGTGAAAAGATGTGTCGGGTGATTTATAAGTCAGGCGACAACCAAACAGACGTGACTTATAAATCACTGGTTTTAAGTCAGGTGATTTATTAGAACCAAACATGCCCTAAAGTGACAGTTTATATATTAACCACAACATGCAGCCGATTAAAGCCGGAGCTAATGATGGCTTTGCTTTGCACGTACCAGCGCGACGCTGTCCCTGGCAGCGAAGGCGAGGATGTCGGCGCAGGAGACGACGCCGAAGCACGCCTGCTCCACCCGCGCCTTGATCCGGTCGATGACCTCGAACCCCCGCAGGCTCGTGTTGGGCCCGGCGTCCTTCTCCGCCGTGTTGCCCTTGGTGGAGTCGACCAGCACCGACGCCTCGCAGCCGCCGACGAAGCAGTCGTGGAAGTGGAGGCGGAGGAGGCCCGCGGCGAGGCCCGGGTTGGCGGACACCGCCTTGCTCACCTCCTGCTGCACGATGATCTCCGCGGCCGGGCACGAGCTGTCGTAGAACCCCACCCGCAGCTGCGCGCGCACCCCGCCGACGCCATCAGCATCACGTAGGAGACCACCACCGCCGCCACCTGGACCAGGCACGTCGCGCCGCCCCGTCTCATCTGGACCTCCATTGCCGGTACGTACTCGCTTGCTCTGGTGGCAGTGGCACTGACACCCTCTTTATACACTGGCTTGGCTATACTTCCTTGCTAAGGAAGGGGAGAGCCGATGAGTGGAGCGTGTTAAATAGAAGGTTTACAATTAAGCATTGGAGGGATTAAGGGGAATCTCGACCGATTGGCGGTGCATGTGCGGCCGGAGGGGGAAAGGGTTGGTAGTGGAAATATGTGGTGGAGAGAGTGGGGTCGCGCGCGGCCATGGCTTTTCTGCCATGATTGCTGGCAATGGAAAGGCTGCGAGATCTGCGGTACTCCAGTGTTTTCACCTGCATGCAGTACTATGTCAAGCCATGGATTCCACCGGAGCTGTGCATATATGTATGCCATTTTGCGAGAAAGATGAAATGGCGATTTCTGCTGCATCTTGTGATGGTACGGCGGCGTCGTGCATGCCAAGACTGAAGTGTGACTTGCGTCTCCTTGACACCTGGTAATTCAGCTCTGTCTGAGCTGGCAGTGTAGTATTGTTAATCTCCGGAAGTGAGATATAGCAGTGTGTCTGTTAGTAAGCTAAGCTTAATCATTGAGGCATCGTTGCATGTTGGGGGGATCCGATTGCTCAATCTTAACTATATAACCGGAATGGTCCAATGAGTACCTTTACTCACTTATGCTACTCGTACAAAGTTGAGTCATCTATTTTGGAACGGAGGGAGTACTAGTGTGTCTTTGTTTTTTCTGGATGTAGCAAAGGCCTAAAAGGGCAGGCATCGGATACACACGGCATGCATAGCTAGCAAATCCTTATTCCTGACAGGCAAGCTCCATCCAGTCAATGTAGAGATGCATGCAGAATAGCAAATGCGCCACAGCTAGAACGAAACGAATCCAGCAGGGCGCGAATGATTGTGCGCATTTCTTCAAGCTTAACCATGGAACAGAAAATTTTCCAGTTGCTAGTTACATTGTTGCACAGCATCTAATGTAGCAATCTTAGCAGCTGGCCATGGGTCTTCTTTTTCGAAAAGGAGGAAATTTACTACTCTTTCGGCCAGTGCACCAACTGAATATGCATGCGGCCACATGGTTCAGACGTGGTGATGCATACGCTCGAATGCAGGAGGATAAGAATGTTATTTAGGCCAAGCGGAGATACTGTACGTTTTAACCAAGAACAAGGAAGTACAGATCCACAGATTAATCTGCAGTGCACATGCGGACCGTGCGTGTTTGGTAGATCGGGCTCAGGTCATGACAAGACTTATGTGGACTCTTGCCGTCTGAGTTGGTTTGACCTCAGGGCAACGGATCAATGGTCGCGACAAAGTTGGATCAAGGGAGCAAGTCCAAAACGTTATACCCGGTTCCTCGATCGACATAGTAGGTGAATATTCCTGTAGAAAAATATAGCTGAGTGCGTTGGAAGTGGCGGTCGGTCAGATACATACTCCTGTGCATGGCGGGAAGCAGGAAGGTTCTGGCTCGAGCAAAACGAAAGCAATGTGAACATTGTTTTTATGCTAAACCGGGTGATCTCTTGGAATCTTGTGAGTAGTGTAACCTTTGACATGCTGTCATCGATGATCACTCGTCAGCCCCTTTTCTTTTGAACAGAGAAGCATCGGCTTTCTGATTCACAGTGCATAGATTAGGCTCATGACGTAGCCTGCACATGGCAAAAAAGTTGGAAGGCGCGCACCGCGTACGGGTAAGCCGTTGCCCCAGCCCAAAGCGGCTGGCTGCCTCGCTAGGAGCAGCGACAGATTTTGCTGTCGGAATCCGCAACCCAGAGCGTGTGTATTCAGACGGACACCCGTAGCCATGGACCATAACAGCAAGCAGGCAAGGAGGGCACTGTAGCGCCCTGTACAGGTGACCGGGCTGGGCGTGTGATCGCGGGTCACGGTGAATTAAGATCAATAAACTACCCCGGCGAGTAAAAATAGGCAGCATTAAGAAACGGACGCAGCTTCAGTGCCTTAAAGGCATATGCCTTCCGATCCTTGACATGTGGGCCAGCCACCTATTGGACCCACATGTCATAGGCACAAAGGCATGTGCCTTAAGGCGCCGAAGCGCAATCCTTAAGAAACAGGGTCGGAGGACTCTCGCGGCAACCCCTGACCCCCGCGGCCCTCCTCGAGGCGACACGGGGGGATCCCTGATCCCCGTCACCGGCTTCTCCTCGGCGTGGCTCCCCGCCCTTTGACCATGGCGCGGTGCTTTGTCGGCGGCGGCGTGGTGCTGCGAGGGCACGGTGGCGGCATGGCGCGGTGGCTGCGGGGGTGATGGAGCTCCGTCCGGCGGTGTTGCCTGCGGCTGCGGCGGCCAAAGGTCTCGGTTCCGTCCTGATCCGCTTCTCCGGATTTGGATCTGGCCGATCGGGACCCGTGCGTGGTGATGCCGGGCCTCCAGGGCTGCTAGGCACGGTGGTCGTGCTGGCGGTTGCGTTGGGGGCACGGTGTGGTGGTGGCTGACAACGAAGCACAGCGGGAGACGTGGAGATGCGGCAGTCTTGGTAGGAACAGCAGCGGTGTGGTGAGGCGGGCTGGTGGCAGCGGAGAATATTGGAGGCAGCGGCACGAACCACCGTCCGGGTTGGTGGCGGAGCTGCAATGGCTCTGCTAGGATGGAGTTCCTGGCGAGCAGCGATCGTCCGGGCAACCTCTGGGTTGTGTGGTGAGCGACGGTGGTCTTCCGGTGGTGTAGGTGTGGGAGTTGCCCGCGACTTGGTCTTTGGATTGTTGAAAGGCTGTCACTTTGGAGCGGATGATAGATTGATAGCCTTCGGTGACGGTTTTGGCCTTTGCTGGAGGAGTTCGGTGGCTGCGGTTCCTTGGCCAAGTTGTAGGTGTTTGGTGGCGGTGTTTATCCTTACTGTATGGACTGTCAATGGTCCTTGGCTATGCAGCTACAATGGCGAGGTGTTGCGATGGCGACGGTGTGTAGCCTCTTGGACGGTGCTGCCCAATTCCTTCGAGGTGTGAAGATGTGCGATGATCGGATGAAAATCTTGCACGGCTCTTGCCGAGCCGGCGGTGATGGCACCTATGGGTGTCACCCCCCTCCTTGGAGGCGTCGTCGAGGTCATTTCGACACTTCCCTCGCTCGTCTGGAGTTGGTTGTTGTCTCCGGGCGAAATCCTTGATTCAGTCGGTCGGCACGATGGCGGCGTCTCGACGTCGCTCCTGTGTTGGGAGCATCGTGTTTGGAGATATGACTTTGTTCCTCGCTGCTCTTCCCCGGTGTTTGCCGCGGTCCTATTCTGATTCCCGGCGGCGTTATGCACGGCCATCGCCGATGCATCCAAGACGGTGTCTTCCTCAGATCAGAGCAAGTCCTGCCATTTACCTGCCACCTCCTCTTCGGCATTGAGGGTGGATGGTGTGTCGACAAACGAAGTTCAATGGAGCAGTTGGTCTTCGAAGGTGTTGGTGTGGGCCAAGATGCGGTGTTGTTATCTGTAAGGGTAGACGCTTGTGCTTTTGCAGTGTTGTATGATCGTTGGTGGCTGTTCCTGGAAATGCTTGTGCGTGGTGTTCGTGCTACACTCGTTGTTTGCAGCGAGTGGTAGTCTTCTTGTACTTATAATTCTGTCTTGTATAAAGCTATGATATACCTAGGCGCACTCTCGAAAAAAATAAACTACCCCGTAATAACAAATGTAACAAACCGTTCTTGGCTGCTATGTCTATGTACTCCCTCCGTTTCTTTTTAGTTTGCATATAAGGTTTTGTCAAAGTCAAACTTTATAGAGTTTGACTAACTTTATATCAAAAACTATAAACATTCAAAATATGAAATCAATATTATCAGATGTACCATGAAACGTATTTTCATACTATATAGTTTCAGTATTGTAGATGTTCATATTTTTTAATATAAATTTGGTCAAACTTTGTGTAGTTTGACTTTGACCAAATCTTATATGCGGAGTAAAAAAAAAGAAGGAGTACTCTGTAGATCGATCTTTGTGTCAGGTGCTGAAAGTAATCACCTACCCATGTGACTCGGCATCAGTTCCGGCAACAAAAGCCGTTGAGACCTTCAGTAACCTGAAACAAACCCGAATGTTCAGTAGTAATAAGAAGTCAAAAAACTCCAGTAAGTCACAGCTGAAAACCAGGGTCAACTATGGAGAATAAGACTTGTGGTGACATAGAAACTCGGGCGAGACGAACTGCAGAACATGTGGGGGACGCTATGGGCCCGGCCTACAATGGTGTGTCCCACTAGGCCGGATTTTCCAGTTTTGTGAAGGTTTTGCTTGTTTTTTCTTTCTTTCTTCTGTATTTTTCATCAATTTTGATAGTTTTTCATTTGGTTTTTTCCTGGTCATTTTTCCTTTTTTTATGTTTTCCTTCTCTTTTCATTTTGCATTCTATATTTTTACATGCTAATTCATGAACACTTACTAAAATTCCGGAAATTGAAAAATACTGTGAACATTTTAGAACTCACAAATATTCCTAAATCATGAAAAATATTAAGTTGGTGATTTGTTTTTGAATTTATGAACCTTTTTCAAATTCATGAACATTGTTTGAAATCCATGGTTTGTTTTTAAAGTGAATTATTTTAATTCGCAACATTTTCTGAAAATCAAGATTATTTAAAATATGTGAACTTATTTGATTTAATGAACTTCTGTGAATAAAAAAATACAGCAATCGGTTTTATTTTGAGCTAGCACTAGAATGAGTGGAAAAAAAACTAAGCGTGCTAACGAAACAGGGAGCTGAGTCGAGTAAGCGAGTGCTTCATGAGCCGAATCATGTGACGTTATGACAACAATTTCAGGTTCAGAATGTGGAATAAGAGCTCAGACAACCGCCACCGGTGGAGACCAAGGCCGAAACATGCAAGGACTCCACAAACCATACACCTAACAACTTCACCCTCCTCTTGAGAAAATATAGTCTCCAACAAAAGCCCAACATGATATACAAATGGAAAAAAATCACCAAGACACAATGAAAATCCAAGACAGTGTAGATGAAAACAAAATGAAATAACCGACAATAATAACCTGCTAGAGAAACAAATTTAATACCACGAGTGAATAGCTCAGCGAAGTACGCGTTCGCCTTTGGTAAAGTACATTACTGAAGAAAAGAAAGGGCATTTCCAACGGCGACCCACAAACCGCGTGCAACCATTCGCCCGTGCGGTTCGGACGTGTTTTGCCATCCAACGCGATCATGTATCCGTCCATGGGCTAGTCCGGACTGAAGGAAATATGCCCTAGAGGCAATAATAAAGTTATTATTTATTTCCTTATATCATGATAAATGTTTATTATTCATGATAGAATTGTACTAACCGGAAACATAATACATGTGTGAATACATAGACAAACAGAGTGTCACTAGTATGCCTCTTCTTGACTAGCTTGTTGATCAAAGATGGTTATGTTTCCTAGCCATAGACATGAGTTGTCATTTGAAAAAATGGATCACATCATTAGGAGAATGATATGATTGACATGACCAATTCCGTTAGCTTAGCACCTGATCGTTTAATATGTTGCTATTGCTTTCTTCATGACTTATACATGTTCCTATGACTATGAGATTATGCAACTCCCGTTTGCCGAAGGAACACTTTGTGTGCTACCAAACGTCACAACGTAATTGGGTGATTATAAAGGAGCTCTACAGGTGTCTCCAAAGGTACATGTTGGGTTGGCGTATTTCGAGATTTGTCACTCCGATTGTCGGAGAGGTATTTCTGGGCCCTCTCGGTAATGCACATCACTTAAGCCTTGCAAGCATTGCAACTAATGAGTTAGTTGCGGGATGATGTATTACAAAACGAGTAACGAGACTCGTCGGTAACGAGATTGAACTAGGTATTGAGATACCGACGATCGAATCTCAGGCAAGTAACATACCGATGACAAAGGGAACAACGTATGTTGTTATGCGGTTTAACCGATAAAGATCTTCGTAGAATATGTGGGAACCAATATGAGCATCCAGGTTCCGCTATTGGTTATTGACCGGAGACGTGTCTCGGTCATGTCTATATAGTTCTCGAACCCGTAGGGTCCGTGACGCTTAACGCTTCGGCGATGCTTATATTATGAGTTTATATGTTTTGATGTACCAAGGTTGTTGAGTCCCGGATATGATCACGGACATGACGAGGAGTCTCGAAATGGTCGAGACATGAAGATTGATATATTGGAAGCCTATGTTTGGATATCGAAAGTGTTCCGGGTGAAATCGGGATTTTACCGGAGTACCGGAAGGTTACCGGAACCCCCCGGTAACTTAATGGGGCTTAGTGGGCCTAGGTGGAAGAGAGAAGAGGAGGCAAAGGCTGGCCGCGCGCCCCTCCCCCCCCTAGTCCGAATAGGACAAGGAGAGGGGGCGGCGCCCCCCCCCCCCTTCCTTCCTTCTCCTCCACTCCTTCCCCCTCCCAAGTCCTAATCCAACTAGGAAGGGGGGGGGGTCCTACTCCCGGTGGGACTAGGACTCCTCCGGCGCGCCTCCTCCTATGGCCGGCCGCACCCCCCTTGCTCCTTTATATACGGGGGCAGGGGGGCACCCTAGAAACACAACAATTGGTCAAGTTGATCTTTTAGCCATGTGCGGTGCCCCCCTCCACCATAGTCCACCTCGATAATACTGTAGCGGTGCTTAGGCGAAGCCCTGCGTCGGTAGAACATCAACATCGTCACCACGCCGTCGTCGATTTAAACTCTCCCTCAACACTCGGCTGGATCGGAGTTCGAGGGACGTCATCGGGCTGAACGTGTGCTGAACTCGGAGGTGTCGTACGGTTGGTACTTGCTTGGTCGAATCGTGAAGACGTACGACTACGTCAACCGCGTTGTGCTAACGCTTCCACTTTCGGTCTACGAGGGTACGTGGACAACACTCTCCCCTCTCGTTGCTATGCATCACCATGATCTTGCGTGTGCGTAGGAATTTTTTTGAAATTACTACATTCCCCAACATGGACATCCTCTTTCTTGCGAACCAGAAGCAAACTCGGAGGGCTTTGCGGGAGTCTGGACCGTTGCCGCTCAAGCGTCCGACAAATCTGACCCACCCAAAAATCTCCCCCACCCGCGCTCTTTCTCGTCCGAAGCGGTCAAAGCCACTCCATAGCACCAGAGTCGCATTCGTGCGGCTCGGAGCGACGCGACCTCTCACGTCGCCCGACATTGAAGCGGCGCACCGGCCGAGAGCGCCGCCCGCACTGCTTCCCATTTGCATGTGAATGTTCCGCGTCCGAATGACAACCCGTCCATCGGCCTACCTACATTAAACATGTGCAAATGCCGAGGAACCTTCTCCGGCACCATCCATTCGTCCGTCTACTGCCCATCGTTAACCACCTTGCTGATTGCCCTATCATCCGCCCACTATTCAAACACTAGGCCCGGCCATAGCTGCATCCAACATCCTCCGCTCCCTTTCTCCTCTCCGCACCACATCCGACATTGCCTCCTTGAGCTCCAAAGCACTCTGGGACAGCTTCTTGTCCGAGCAAAAGCAGAAGATCGCCGCCAATGAAGCCGGATGGCAGGCCGGCGAGCAGACTGAGGCCAACGCTGCGGACACGCCAATGGAAGAGGCGGCCGTTGACGAGCCGGCACCCCAGTCCTCGCCGCCCAATGCCGGCATTACCACGGGCGAGGCCCATGTTCACTACACCAAGTTGATGTTGGAAGAGCGGCGGGCCGCGTTCCGGCAGGTGCATGCCGACCATGAGTACAACCTCCGTCTCCTCGACAAGCATCGGTGTGCAGAGGAGCAACTCGCCGCCGCCACGGCCATCGCGCCGGACGTGGATGTGCCCGAGCAGGAGGCACTACTCGACTCCTATTGTTCCGCTCACGACATCCGTCGTGACTGCTAGCAGTACCGCCTCCATCAGGCGAAGTTGGAAAGCCACCTTCAAGGAGATCGATGAGGTGACAGATGACGTGTACGACAAGGGTGTGGGCGAGGTCGCCAGCTCCGCCACGGTCGCGCCGCGTCGCCACAACCATGAAGTTGGCGTGTTTGTGCGCGTCGATGGCAACGCGGAAGGGTAGAGGATGGGAGGTCGACGGCCCTCGGGTCCTAGGAAGGCCACCGATCTTTCACTCTCGTTGAAGCCAAGTTTAGCGGGGTCATCATCGTCAGCCGATTAGCCGCTTGCAGGCTGCGGAGGTGGAGGCGGAGCTTTAGTTCCCGAGGCTCGAGCCTAATGGATATGGGGAACAGGCGTTGGTTGGCATTTAGGCTAGGTTTAGAGTTCGATCTAGTTCAAATATGTCGAAAACCATTGGGTTTTATATAAAATTTATCCAAGTATGAATGAGTATCGTTCGGGTTGTTTAAATATGTATTAAATTTGTTCAATTTCATTATATTTCGATCGAAATGCAACTGAACATATGCGGCTAGTTTTGGATGGCCGGCTTCCGCATCCGTGTTCGCGGACTGGTCACCCCGTTCATGGACAAATACGGTGTCCGGTTTGTGGGTCGGTGTTGGAGATGGCCTAACAAAATATTTGCAAACTTTGAAGAAAAAAAACATTGAATAACCGTGAACTGAAACCACTTACTGTTCTTTTGGTCAAACAAGTTCGGCACGTTTTCAAATTTGAATAACATATCTTCGCAAGAAAAGAAACATGACGGCACGAAGGGCACGAATTAGCCTCGCCCAAGGAACAACAATGTTACACGTACTGTCCCTCAAATGAAAAAAAAAACAATGTTACACGTACTGAACTGAACGAATGCCCGAACCCGGAGCAACCGATGTTCACATGTTGCTACAATGCTAATCATCAAACCGATGAACAATCACGAAACAATTCAATGGCCAAGCCGCCGCGCACGCGCGTCGATCACGTCCTGACCCTCCTGCAGTTAGCGCGGACCTTGCCCGGGTTGCCGCCGCGGACGGCGCCCATCCTCCCCATGGCAACCGCGAAGCTGCCGAAGAAGGCGGACGGGGCGGCGGCCCTGAGCTCCCTGACCCTGGCCACGGTCCGGGGCGAGTTGAGCGCAGCGTCGGACTCGAGCACGGTGCGGTTGGCCAGCACGTTGGCGTAGTAGCTGGTGTCGAACCCGTAGGTGCTGCCGGCGTCCAGGGACACCACCCTGTTCGCGTCGTAGCCGCACTGCCGCCTCAGCTCGTTCCTGAAGGTCGCGTTCATGCCCTTGTCCTGGTCGCTCATCAGCCGGTAGTCGAAGGTGCCGCACCGCGTCACCCCCAGCGTGTGCGCGCCCGACAGGACGACGACGTCGTCCATTGACAGGCCCTTCCTGGAGAAGTACTGCGCCAGCAGGTCCACGTTCCGCTGCTTGTGAGGCGGGAGGTCGCTGTTGGCCATGCTCGCCCGCGACACCGTGCCGTCCGGCCTCCCGCCGGGGACCTTGTACTCGTACCCGCCCGTCTGCATGCATGCAAGCATGTGAAATCCCCAATTATTTGGTCGGCCGTACGTCAGTGATCGACATCACAAGCCGTTGAACCTGCTGGCTATTATTTAGTGTCAAATGTGTCACGCACGCACGTACCGCGACCCTGACGCTGTCCCTGGCTGCGTAGGCGAGGATGTCGGCGCACGACACCGTCTCCTTGCAAACGGCCTCGATCCTCGCCTTGGCCCTGTCGATCACCTCGAACCCGCGCAGGCTCTGGTTCGGCGGCGCGTTCTTCTCCGCCTGGCTGTCGCCGGACTCCAGCAGCACCGAGCCGTCGCACCCCTGCCACGCACACGCACACGCACGTTGCAATCCATCCCAAAATTGAACACCACGCGTTTACGTTACACCACGGCTAGACCGCGGCCGGTACGTGCGCACAGGCTTACATTCACGAAGCAGTCGTGGAAGTGCAGCCGGAGCAGCGCCGCCGGCATGCTCCTGTCCGCGTTCCACGCCTTCTGGACCTCCTCGAACACGATGCTCTCGGCTCTATTGCACGTCTGGTCGTAGTACCCAACCCTGAGGGTCTGCGCCTCGGCCACGGTGGCGGCGTGCAGGAGCAGTCCCGCCACGACGGCGACCATCATTGTTCCCATGGCCATCGACCTCCAAGATCACCGCCACGGTGAGCCGAGATGACCGGCCGGTGCACTCTTGGTTATCTGTACGTATTGCGAGCTAAGGAGGAGCACGATGGTTTGGTTAACGACGAGGGGTTAGGTCTATATATATATACGACGAGTGAGCCACGAGGTCGAGTAGGTGATTAGGACGAGGATGCAATGCGAGGTCGTATAGTCGAGGATTCGTGCGTGCATTTGAGGCGCGCACGAAGCAAATGACAACTGTCTTATCTTGTTTTTAATTCGTAGTCTGGTCTTCGTGATCGAGGCATCGAGCAAGCCTCCCCAGGACACGCCTGAGATGTTGGAATTTTTGTTCAACGTTAAAAATTATTTTTCTATTTGAGGTGGTACTAAATTTTTGGGAGTCCGTCTGCTTTTTGAGAGAATTCCTTATTTGACACTACTTTAAAATGTGGTTCCTTATTTGGTCCTGAAGAAATTTTTCTTCTTTGTTTGACACATGCACTAAATTTCTTTCCCGATATGACACTCTAGTGCATTTTGTTCACTAACGGTGTTAAAGACAGATGTGAAAATACATTTTTACCCCTGGTACATAAAGTGAGCAAAAATCTGTACATGACAATATATACACTTATGTTACATATTTGGTCATGTTAAATGACCAATTGAGACCCCATAACTTGGTTATCTGATTTCAATCCAAAAAATTGTCCTCTCATTTTAATTCAAAAGATGAAAATTTGGCAGAACCTCCCCTGTAATTTGATCCCATATCTCACACAATTCATATATATATATATATATATATATATATATATATATATATATATATATATATATATATATATATATATATATATATATATAGACACACACACACACACACACACACATATATACACACAATATGCATCACAACATGAACAACAACCAGAAGCAGCCATGTTCACACATACATCACATTTAGGTTCACATTCACCACATACATCAGTACTAGTTGGCATGCATCACATACTGTTTCACACATGAGGTCAGGTCTACAAGTACATCACATGAGCAGCACAAAAGGACATCCAAAAGTAACCATGGCATTAAGGAAAACATGAGAATCACAAACTAAGCCGCCTTTTGCTTCTTGTGCTCATTGATGGGCTTGCAGAGTTAAATTTTTTGCTTCTTGTGCACATTGCTGGGCTGTCTTGTGGCACCATAAGAATCTTTTCAGTGCACTCCTTACTCTTGCCCCTAACCATCACAGGAACATTTGTTTCATCGCTGGGCATAGGAAACTCGATGGAAATTGGCTCCGGCTGTTTTGGGCCGGTTCTTGATCTGCACTTAGGCATGTAAGGCAGCAGTAGTTTTTAGCAATTGAAAACAAAAAAAATTCATAACATGTCAACTAAAAAGAGAAACAGTACCTCTTGGATCGAACCGATTCAGATTTCCCCCTTTTCCTTTTTGATTGTATTCTCCAAGCTTTTGCTATGGTGAGAAGAAAGCAATAAGAATACAGAACAAGTTTTAATTTAACTAAATCTCAAAATCTGAACTAGTTGTAATTACCTTTTTGATGCTCCAGCACTAGAGTTAACATGCTTCCCCTTTTTTTTTGTTGTAGTTTCCAAGCTTTTGCTATGGTGAGCAGAAAGGTACTTAGAATTCAAACATTGTTTTCATGTATTTATGAGCACAAGTGTAAATTTACGAACCTTGGGGGAAAACACATTCTTGTTGGTACTCCATCTTCGCAAGGCACAATGGATAACTCAGCTGTTTTGGTTGCCTTTGTCCTTTTCTTTGGTGGTTCTCAACACACAAGAGATAGGAAAGTATTGAACATGTATAGTTGGAAGAATAATGCAAAAATGAGTAAATCTATACTACATCACAGCCATCATTGCAGCAATGTCCTCTGGGTTTCCCTTCTTACATTTGTGCCAATGATGCCCATATTCCTTACAAATAGGGCATAAGTGTTGACCACTTTTCCTTTTCTTCTCACCACAACCTTTGTACCTCTCGCTTTACGCCTACCAGCCGTGGCCTTCAATAGTGGTGGATGCATGAAGAATCCATGGTCAAATTTAGGCCATTGGGTCTTGTCCGGCATGGCAGGAATTAGTTGGGCATAAGCTGCTCTATATTTGTCAACGGAGAAATACAAGTCCACATAGTGTTGTATGTGTGCATTGCTAAGTGACGTGATGAATGCAAGAGCATGTTTGCAAGGATGGCCAAAAACTTGCCATTGTCGACAAGAACATGTCCCCTCTTGCAAGTTGTGACGCCCCCGATTCAATCATACACTAATCATACACGCAAACGTGTACGATCAAGATCAGGGACTCATGGGAAGATATCACAACACAACTCTAAAAATAAAATAAGTCATACAAGCATCATAATACAAGCCAGGGGCCTCGAGGGCTCGAATACAAGTGCTCGATCATAGACGAGTCATCGGAAGCAACAATATCTGAGTACAGACATAAGTTAAACAAGTTTGCCTTAAGAAGGCTAGCACAAACTGGGATACAGATCGAAGAGGCGCAGCCTCCTGCCTGGGATCCTCCTAAACTACTCCCGGTCGCGGCCGGGCTACACGTAGTAGTAGGCACCTCCGGATAGTAGGAGTCGTAAATGCGTCGACGGTGGCGTCTAAGTCGCAGCAATCGGATAGAGATAGGGAAAAAGGGGAACAAGGCAACCGTGAGTACTCATCCAAAGTACTGCAAGCAAGGAGCTACACTACATATGCATGGATATATGTGTAAAGGGCCATATCGGGACCGAATCGCAGAATGCCGGAATAAGAGGGGATAACTAATCTGTCGAAGACTACGCTCGACAGCCTCCGTCTTGCAAAGATGTAGAAGAGAGTAGATCAAGTCCTTCAAGTAGCATCGCATAGCATAATCCTACCCGCGATCCCTCCTCAATGCCCCGTTAGAGAGCGACCACCGGGTTGTATCTCGCACTTGGAAGGGTGTGTTTTATTAAGTATCCAGTTCTAGTTGTCATAAGGTCAAGGTACAACTCCAAGTCGCCCTGCATCAAGATCACGGCTATTCGAATAGATTAACTTCCTGCAGGGTGCACCACATAACCCAACACGCTTGATCCCATTTGGCAGGACACACTTTTCTGGGTCATGCCCGGCCGCGGAAGATCAACACGTCGCAGCCCCACCTAGGCACAACAGAGAGGTCAGCACGCCGGTCTAAACATAAACGCACAGGGGTCTGGGCCCATCGCCCATAGCACACCTGCATGTTGCGAGGGCGGCCGGAAGCACCTAGCCTAGCAGCGTTCCAGTCAATCCGCGCGCCGCCGCCGACGACGTCACGAAGTGCTTCGGCCGATACCACGACGTTGAGTGCCCATAACTGTTCCTCACAGAGCTGGCTAGTGCGTCTGCACCAAATGGCGGACTCGGATCAAATACCAAGATCTCGTTAAGCGTGTTAAGTATCCGCGAACGCAGATCAGGCCAGCCCACCTCTCTCCTAGGTGGTCTCAACCTGCCTGCCGCTCCGCCACAAAGTAACAATGGGGGCCGTCAGAACCCAGGCCCACCTCTACGGGATGGAGCCACCGTCCTTTCAGCCCCCATCTCCGAACAGTATCACATGTAATGTAATAGTGTAAAGTATATAGTATATGCCCGTGATCACCTCGAAGTGATCACAACCCGATAGTATAGCATGGCGGACGGACAAGAGTGTAGGGCCACCGATGGAACACTAGCATCCTATACTAAGCAAGAGGATAGCGGGTAAAGGTAACAACGATGGTAGCAAGGACAAAGCTATGCAGTATAGGATTAACCAAAAGCAGTAACATGCTACACTACTCTAATGCAAGCAGTATAGAGAAGGAATAGGCGATATCTGGTGATCCGGGGGGGGGGGGGGGCTTGCCTGGTTGCTCTGGCAAGAGAGAGGGGTCGTCAACTCCGTAGTCGAACTGGGCAGCAGCAACGTCGGTCTCGGTGTCTAGCGGAAGAAGAGGGGGAAGAAACAATGAATATTTAAGCAAACAGATGCATGACGATGCATGACAAAGCAAAGCGTGATGCTAGGCGTGCCCTAACGCGGTATGAGGTGATGCCGGTGAAGGGGGGAAACATCCGGGAAAGTATCCCCGGTGTTTCGTGTTTTCGGGCAGAGGAGCCGGAGGGGGAAAGTTGCGAGTTCGATAGGTTAGGGATGCGTGGCGGACGAACGGGCTGCGTTTCTGGGTTCATCTCGTCGTTCTGAGCAACTTTCATGTTGAAAATAATTTAATCCGATTTACGGCTTAAAAGATATGATTTTCTAAAGATTTTATTAATTTCTGGAATTTAATTAATTATTTAATTTAATTCGAAATTGGATTTATGACATCAGCATGATGTCATGTTGATGTTAGCAGTCAACAAAGTGGTTGATCGGGTCAAACCGACGTGGGTCCCGTTGTCATTGTTCAAGACTAACTAATCGTGTTTAGTTAGTCTAACTAAAATGATTAGGTTTATTAACTACAATTAATTAGGTTAACTAATTTAATTAATTAATTTCAACAGAATTAATTAAGTTAATTATTTAGTTAATTAATTGATTATTTAGTATTTAATTATATTTATTATTATCTTTTTTTAATCGTTCTAGGGCGCCGGGCCCCCTCGTTATCGTTCTAGGGGCCGACCGGCGGGTGCGGCTTAACGGGCGCGGGCGTGGCGAGGCGACGGGCGCCAGAGCCGCCTGGCGGGCGTGGCTGTACACGGCGGGTTGCCGCAATGGGGCACGAGGGCACCGAGGCGTGGTCCCGGCGCGGCGAGGCGGGTGGTGCAAATGACGAACGGAGCAGGGGGTTGCGGGCGAGGTCATGACGGAGGGGCGCCGGACGTGGCAACCGAAGTAGATCGGCGGGATCACATGAGCGCGAGCGCCGAAGGAGAGGGAGGGAGCGAGGCGGGCTCACTGGGGCCGGGAGGGAGCGGCAATGGCTCGACGGAGGTCGGGGAGGTCCGACGAGGAGGGGGTCGAGGTGGCGTTTCGGCGACGGCGGGGTCGAGGCAGCGTGAGGAGGAGACGAGGAGGCCACGGATCCGGCGACGAAGCTTGGCAGTGAGCTTCGGGGCGCCGAGGAGGAGCCGCGGGGCGGCGTGCGTGTGACGCCCGGATAATCTTGCTACAGTAATCTCACGCTAATCTTGCCACATCACCTCGATTACTGTTGCTAAACTTCCGTTAGTTCAAACCACGTTAAAAACAAACTTAAAATAAAGTCAAACGGTAAAGATTTTCAAATATTAAAACCAAAATGTTGGGGTGTTGCGAAATGATGCATAGGTAATTATTGTGGAGAAACGATACTTTTATAAAATGTTTAAAGGCTCTAAAGTAATTAAAACAGCAGCTATGATAATTAATTAAATACCTTTTAAAAATAATTATAACGCAAACTATTTTAATTAGGTGTCAAACTTTTTGAGGCAGTAGAATAAATTATAACATTGATTTAGGAGTAGCATTTATATTTTATAAAATAGAAATTAAAAGAATAAAATAGAAAAGAAAATAGATAAGGAAAAGAAAACAGAAAACAAAGCTAAAAAAAGAGAGAAAGCAAACCCCCCCACTGGGCTCTGGCCCAGCAGACCACATGCCCAATTGGGCCAACCCACCCGGCCCAACCAACCGGCCGGCCCACTCCCTCTCCTTAACCCCCCGAAACCCTAGCCGTAACCACCCTCGCCCCACTCCCCCCCACTCGCTTCTCCTCACTCCCCGATCCAGATCGGGATCGGGTGACCGCGCCCTCGACGCCGGCGCAGCGCCCCTACTCCGTCACGGACTCCCCCTTCGCCACGCCCGCCGTCTGCCGTCGTCGCCGACACCACCTCATGGTCGACCCCCGCTTCGCCGCCCCTCCTCCTCATCTCCTCCTTGCCGGGCAGCCTCGACCCGACTCCATCGCCCGTCGCCGTTGGCCACCGCCGCCAGAGCGCTTCCCGGGCTCGCTCTCCGGCCAAGACGCGTTGCCGACCTCCTCGAGCCCCCGCCCAACCCCTACGGCCACTGTGAGCGCCTCCCCGTGCTCCTCTCCCCTCTCCCCCTGTCACCGCGTCGGGCCCCGTGGCGCCCCTGTTCGCCCCTCTCCGCCCTACACCTCATCGCCGGCCCCCTCCACCGGACCCCCCTCGTCGCCGGCCCGGCCTCTTACCACGGCCCCGCCGTGCCGCTGCTCCGGCCACGGTGCCGTCTTGCGCGCCCGCACCACAGGGCTTCGCGCGCATCCACGCCAGCCTGCTCGGGCGACAACCGTCGCCTGCTCAAACCGCAAGGCCCCATGGGCCAATGACGATGAGGGGCCCACGCCCTAGGACATTAAAAAAAATAAAAAAATGATTTAATAAAATTAATTATTAATTAATTAATTATCTAATGAATTAATTAAGTTAATTAATCCGG
This sequence comes from Aegilops bicornis, assembly GCA_021605145.1. Taxonomy (NCBI): domain Eukaryota; kingdom Viridiplantae; phylum Streptophyta; class Magnoliopsida; order Poales; family Poaceae; genus Aegilops; species Aegilops bicornis. The sequence continues at coordinate 395,148,327 of CM038669.1, read as the reverse complement.
TTTAATTAATTTAATTAACTAGTTAGGTTAATTAAATAGTAATTAAATTAACTAATCTGTAATTAACCTAAACAAAGGTATGATGTAGGTCCCATCGACCCACTGGTCAGGTTGACCAAGTCAACTCGGTTGATCACGATGTCAAGATGACATCATGCTGATGTCATTAATCTGTTTTTCGAATTAATTAAATAATTAATTAAATTCCAGAAATTAATAAAATCTTTAGAAAATCATATCTTTTAATCCGTAACTCGGATTAAAATATTTTCAACATGAAAGTTGCTCAGAACGACGAGACGATTCCGGATACGCAACCCGTTCGTCCGCCACACCCCCTAACCTATCGAACTCGCAACTTTCCCCCTCCGGCTCCTCAGCCCAAAAACGCGAAACACCGGGAATACTTTCCCGGATGTTTCCCCCCTTCACCGGTATCACCACGCCTAGCATCACGCTTTGCTTTTTCATGCATCGTCATGCATCTGTTTTCTTAAATATTCATTGTTTCTTCCGCCTCTTCTTCCGCTAGACACCGAGACCGACGCTGCTGCTGCCCAGTACGACTACGGAGTTGACGACCCCTCTCTCTTGCCAGAGCAACCAGGCAAGCCCCCCTTTGATCACCAGATATCGCCTACTCTTCTCTATACTGCTTGCATTAGAGTAGTGTAGCATGTTCTTGCCGTTATACCTATCCCGATGCATAGCCTGTCCTTGCTACTCATCATTGTTACCTCTACCTGCAATCCTACATGCTTAGTATAGGATGCTAGTATTTCCATCTGTGGTCCTACATTCTTGTCCGTCTGCTGTGCTATACTATCGGGCCATGATCACTCGGGAGATGATCACGGGTATATACTATATACTTTATACATGATACATGTGGTGCTTAAAGTCGGGTCGGCTCGAGGAGCACCCGCGAGTGATTCACGGATTGGGGGCTGAAAGGACCTTTGTCCCGACGGCCCTCCTGATGGATCTTTGTGGCGGAGCGACAGGGGCAGGTTGAGACCGCCTAGGAGAGAGGTGGGCCTGCCCTGCTCGGGCTCGCGGATACTTAACACGCTTAACGAGTTCTTGGTATTTGATCTGAGTCTGGCCATTTGGTCTATACGCACTAACCATCTACGTGGGAGTAGTTAAGGGTATCCCGGCGTCGCGGTATCAGCCGAAGTCTTCATGACGTCAGCGACTGAGCGGCGCGCCGGATTGGACCGCGTAACGTGACTTCCTTTGTAATGGAGGTTGCTAAGTCTGCTTCCGTTGCTCAAGAACGTGCGTGTGTGCTATGGGCGATGGGCCTGCACTGCGGCGCTTAGGTTTAGACCGGCGTCGGGCCTCTCACAGTTGTGCCTAGGTGGGGCTGCGACGTGTTGATCTTCCGCGGCCGGGCATGACCCATAAAAGTGTGTCCGGCCAAATGGGATCAAGCGTGTTGGGTTATGTGGTGCACCCCTGTAGGGAAGTTAATCTATTCGAATAGCCGTGATCTTCGGTAACAAGACGACTTGGAGTTGTACCTTGACCTTATGACAACTAAAACCGGATAGTTAATAAAACACACCCTTCCAAGTGCCAGATACAACCCGGTGATCGCTCTCTAACAGGGCGACGAGGAGGGGATCGCCGGGTAGGATTATGCTATACGATGCTACTTGGAGGACTTCAGTCTACTCCCTTTTACATGTCAAGAAGACGGAGGCTGCCTGTGCGTAGTCTTCGGCTGTGATTAGATATCCCCTCTTATTCTCGCATTCTGCAGCTTCACCACCGATATGGCCCTTTACACATATATCCATGCATATGTAGTGTAGCTCCTTGCTTGCGAGTACTTTGGATGAGTACTCACGGTTGCCTTGTTCCCCTTTTTCCCTATCTCTACCCGGTTGTCGCGACTGCATCGATGGAGCCTGTGAGCCAGACGCCACCGTCGATGACGACTACTACACCGGAGGAGCCTACTACTATGTGCTGCCTACTGACGACGACCAGGAGTAGTTAGGAGGATCCCAGGCTGGAGGCCTGAGCCTCTTTTGATCTGTATCCTAGTTTGTGCTAGCCTTCTTAAGGCAAACTTGTTTAACTTTTGTATGTGCTCAGATATTGCTGCTTCCGCTGACTCGTCTATGATCGAGCACTTGTATTCGAGCCCTTGAGGCCTCTGGCTTGTATTATGATGCTTGTATGACTTATTTTATTTTTAGAGTTGTGTTGTGATATCTTCCCGTGAGTCCCTGACTTGATCGTGCACATTTGCGTGCATGATTAGTGTACGATTGAATCGGGGGCGTCACAAGTTGGTATCAGAGCCGACTGCCTGTAGGACCCAACTCCTTGGCCGAAGTCGAGTCTAGACGTTACAAAACTTTTACTAACATGGCTGTGTGCCTTACGGGCCCACGTCGCTATTGGGTGGTACTAGAATCTTTTACTCCTCGACCTTTACTCTGGGATTCTGAACTCTCTTCTATTCGGGTTAAATGAATTTTACTAAATCTAACATTAGGATCTCGTTATCACTTTCACCCGGAGAGCCTCTTATTATTGATGATCATCTGCTGCACGTGAAGACCCTGAAGATACTCTCCGCTGTTAACTCGAGAACTTGTGTTCATCGCGTTTGCAATTCCTTCCACCGTTAACCCTTATGGATAACTACTTGCGCTTGTTATTCTTACATTCATCCTCGCTGGTCTTGTTATTACAAGATACCCCAAACACTCGCCGCTTTTTCGATAATCCTTTGAGCTTGCTGCCTTGCTGTTCTTTGTCACCTGAATACCCCTACGGATAATTCTCGCACTTTCCGAGTATCCGCTCATCCCCAGTTGTTCAGGTGTTTCACAAAAGTCTTTGAAATACTATTAAATCCTCCGAAAATCCTTGCAGCCCTATTGCTCTACAAATACTTGTCTGCTTGCATTATGGATGCTTTCCATATGTCTGGCAAAATTCGTTAGTATCCTTAGACACCGTCATTGGATCCTATTGATTCAACATGAGTGTGAATGCTCGCAATCATCGGCTGATCCTTTTAAATTATCTTTCCGGCTCAGACATCATTTTTGAACATGAGCTGGTTCTCGACCAATCAGATTGCCATCGACTGTACCCCTAAGGCTATTCAACTTATTCGTCCGTAATCGGAGCATTGCTTCTGATCCCTTGTCTTGGAATTCATAATTCCTTTGCAATTGAGCTTTGAAGTAGTCAATTATTTCTATCATCTGATCTCCTTGCATGCTTTCTTCTTCTGGTTGAGTACCGATGCTCACATCAGATCCCTTATGGACCACCAGATCTTTTGTTGAATTTTATCCGACAATATCCTTCATATTCAATAACCTTGAGCCTTTCCTAGGATATATACCGCCTTTGGTAAATTGTATCCTTTGCTTTGTCAACCATGCTCTACTTTGAGCTTGTGTTAATTACTCCTGAAGTTCGTGGTATATTTTCTAAGAAGCCCCAATGGCTTGAACCTATGCCTTCCTTAATATGTGTGAACTAGAAAGTTTTCACGAGTCATACACTCCACAGTATTTTGCCAGATAAAATTTCAACACTACAACCTCCTCGAAAGTGAGAAGTGAATGAAAGGTTATGCATTGGAGAAGTGGGAGTCGACCTTGAACTTGTGTTCATGCCCATGGGCACGATGTAGATCTTATCATTAAAGCTTCTCTTAAATTAATTACCCCTTTGGTATAAGTTCATCTTATATCCGGGATCCGCCTTTACAATCGTGGTTCAGACCATGTTCTCCTTTAAATACCATTTTCGATGCAAGTGTAAGCACTTGTCTTCTGTGGATCAATACCCCGGTACAACCCCTACTTTGATCTGTCGTCGAGTATTACCCCATGGTATCTTGAGATTATCTTGGAACTGCAAAACTTCCTACGAGTTCTTCATCAAGTACTACATTCTCACTGATTACAATTTTTCAGGGGCTCTGAGTTATTAAACACTCAGAGACACCGATAACTGAACCGAGTCTGCACTACGGTTCAACGACACTTGATAATCTTCTTTAAGTACGGGTTTGTAACCGATCACGCCATTCCTAGCCTGTGTGGCTATATCCTTGTCGTGCCAATTTTAACTGTGCTACCTGGTCCTTATCCCAGGAGCACAAATTTCGACGATGAGCTAAGCTTATGTCGGTCTTCCTCGTCATATCATTTCACCTTGAACCACAAGCTTGGTTTCGAGTTTGTGTCGTACTGCGGTTCCAATAAATTTGCGCTTCATCATTCCTTTGACTTGAGGTCATCGTTGTTCGATTACATCTTCATGAAACCTCTCGACAAATGTGTCGTAATCATCATCTACATTCTGAGCTCTTCCAGGATATCAATTGAATTCATGATGAGAAATACCATCCTTGCCCTCGATAAATTTTATTATCATCGACCACTTTATTGCCTTCCCACCAACACAACTTGTTCGTGTTTTGTGTTGTACCTTGAGTTCCTTGCTGCCTAGCATTGTCCTTCTTTACGTTGAAATATTACCATCCCTTTTGTCAAGAATGAGGTGAGAATTTCACCACCTCTTAAGAATTCTTGATACAATAATACTTCTCGCCATCTCTGTTCATTCCTTGGTCCCCGTGTCATTTCTGACCGGAAAACCGACAATCGAACTATGATGTGCGACTTCAAAACTGCTAGCAACCCTATTGCTTCGACGTTAATGGTCGATATTTCATTCTTAGACCATTGGTTATCGAACCACCATTCTAACCTTGATCGTGCTACTTAAGCCCATATTTCGGGTGCACCTTTCAACCAATGTTTAACTGCATATGTTTTCCTCGAGCATACATCATTATATCATTTGATCTGACTAATGTTATCTCCTTGTTCACATAATTGTGGAAACCCATCTTTTGGAAGTCTCGATGAATTGTCGCTGAGTTCATCAACTACCACCTTATCCCTTTGTTGGTTTAATGATGAGCTTTTGTTTCGGAACTCGCTTCCGTAGTAAATTTCCCGAGAATCTTACAATGTCGTCTCGTTAATATGTTTTGCACCTTTTCTTCTCAGGCATCCTGAGTCTGAGGTATCCTAACACCGATCGATCTGAATCTCGGTCGATCCGATGGTTGGAACATTTTTCCAAGAGTTATAACACTTTGGTCTTTTATGACCCGGTAAGGTGATGGCATGCCTAGCACACCGGCCGGAGGACCTATTGTTATAGTTTTCTTTTAGCAAGGTTATCTATTCTTCCATGAGGAAATTTAAGACTTAATATATAAGTTGTTCCCGATGGATCCTTGTTCATCCAAAGTCTAATCTTTACCCAATGACCATGTTAATGCTATCTCGAAGCATGTCTGTGGTACTCCGATTTTCAATAAGAGCATTTGAAGCACAATGCTAAATTCTCTTTATCAATTATCCAAACACCGTTGTATGGGTAATGTCATGAACTTCCTCTCCCCTTACCTAAAGGGTTTTCTACATTATATCCTGTCATAGATATCATGCTCTGTTTGTCCTTGGGAAGGATATACCCCTGAAATATGTGTTTAAACACATTTTCCCTTTCCATCGTTCTGTTTAAACTGATAATCGTATTTCCCTTCCATTGGTTGGTTTAACGTTTCTTGTGACCTATATGATCTAAGCAGTAATATTCTCCTGCTTGGGTAAACACCTCGGTGTAAAACTCACAAGAAGACCACATTACCATTGTTGATGACATTTCGGTAACCACCGATGGACGAGAACTTTGCCTATTGGTCCGCCTCGCTCAACGAAAGCAGAAAATGGTTCTCTTCGTCCCTCGCCCTTGGTACCGATGTTGTTGCCGACATAACTGACAGGCTAGCCTCTGACATGCCTTGCTTGCATGACCATGCAACATGTCGCTGCCCTTCTTACTTTAACCCACATGGTGGGCCCATAACCCACAGTTTCACAGGAGCAAAACCTGACTTACCTGCACAATCCTATTTCTAATGGTTATTCCCCATGCTTGGCTTTGTATTTAATTCACAGGCCGCCTGCCTAGTGATCTATTATGGTATCAAACGCAATACTAATTCCCATTGCTTTGAACCCTCTTTCACACTTCGTTTAAGGCAACGAACGATTGTCTAAGCGCTTGAAACTTCTATTTTGCACCTCCTCACTTTACTCTCGATAATTTCTTAAGTTTCAATTCGAGAGTTACTATTTGTCACCCTCCCTGATGTTCTCTATCAGATACGTGACCTTGTAGAGGTCAGTTCCACCGAAGATAACCTTGATCATTTTTCATAAGTAAGATGAGACCCCGAAGAAAGGATGAAGACTTCATCATGACGACCTAGAGCAGAGAAATGAAGACATCAACAAGAGGGTTCAACCTCTTCGAGAAGAGCAACCAAGACCGAGAAGATCCGTTAGATTTTCCGTAACCCAATCCCTCCCCCCTTACTCCCCTCCTAAATCTCGGGACGAGATTTCTTGTAGTGGAGGAGATTTGTGACGCCCGGATAATCTTGCTACAAGTAATCCCACGCTAATCTTGCCACATCACCTCGATTCTTTGTTGCTAAACTTCCGTTAGTTCAAACCGCGTTAAAAACAAACTTAAAATAAAGTCAGACGGTAAAGATTTTCAAATATTAAAACCAAAATGTTGGGGTGTTGCCAAATGATGCATAGGTAATTATTGTGGAGAAACGACACTTTTATAAAATGTTTAAAGGCTCTAAAGTAATTAAAACAGCAGCTATGACAATTAATTAAATACCTTTTAAAAATAATTATAACGCAAACTATTTTAATTAGGTGTCAGACTTTTTGGGGCAGTAGAATAAATTATAACATTGATTTAGGAGTAGCATTTACATTTTATAAAATAGAAATTAAAAGAATAAAATAGAAAAGAAAATAGATAAGGAAAAGAAAACAGAAAACAAAGCTAAAAAAAGAGAGAAAGCAAACCTCCCATCGGGCTCCGGCCAAATACCACAGCCCAATTGGGCCAACCCACTGGCCCAACCAACCGCCGCCCACTCCTCTCCTTAACCCCCGAAACCCTAGTCAGAACCACCGTCGCCCACTCCCCCACTCGCTCTCCCCTCACTCCCCGATCCAGATCGGGATCGGGTGACCGCGCCCTCGACGCCCGCCGGCGCCCTACTCCGTCACGGACTCCCCCTTACGCCACGCCAGCGCCGTCCCGCCGTCGTCGGCCGACGCCACCTCATCGTCGACCGTCGCCGCTTCGCCATCCTCCTCCTCATCTCCTCCTTGCCGGGCAGCCTCGACCCCGACTCCATCGCCCGTCGCCGTTGGCCACCGCCGCCCGGAGCGCTTCCCCGCCGGCCTGCCTCTCCTCTAGCGCACGTCCGACCTCCCTCGAGCCCTGGCCGCCGACCCCTACGGCCACCGTGGAGCGCCTCGCTCCTCTCTCTCTCCCCTGTCCGCGCCCGGGCCCCGTGGCGCCCTGTCGCCTCTCCGCCCTACACGCCGTCGCCCCTCCACCGTACCTGCCGCCGGCCCGGCTCTTACCACGGCCCGCCTGCAGCCGCTTCAAGACGGCCGCCAGGCGCTCACCACAGATTCGGGCTTCGCCGCATCCACGCCCGCCGTTCGGGCATGCCCGTTGGCGACAACCGTCACTGAACTCCGCAAGGCCCCCCCGTGGGCCAATGACAGTGGGGGCCCACGCCCCAGGACATTAAAAAATAAAATAAAAAATGATTTAATAAAATTAATTATTAATTAATTAATTATCTAATGAATTAATTAAGTTAATTAATCCGGTTTAATTAATTTAATTAACTAGTTAGGTTAATTAAATAGTAATTAAATTAACTAATCTGTAATTAACCTAAACAAAGGTATGATGTAGGTCCCACTCGACCCAAAGTGGTCAGGTTGACCAAGTCAACTCATTGATCGCCGATGTCAAGATGACATCATGTCGATGTCATTAATCTGTTTTTCAAATTAATTAAATAATTAATTAAATTCCAGAAATTAATAAAATCTTTAGAAAATCATATCTTTTAATCCGTAACTCGGATTAAAATATTTTCAACATGAAAGTTGCTCAGAACGACGAGACGATTCCGGATCGCAACCCGCTCGTCCGCCACACACCCCTAACCTATCGAACTCGCAACTTTCCCCTCCGCTCCTTCGCTTCAAAACGCGAAACACCGAGAATACTTTCCGGATGTTTCCCCTTCACCCAGATCACCACATACCGCGTTAGGGCACGCCTAGCATCACGCTTTGCTTTTTCATGCATCGTCATGCATCTGCTTGCTTAAATATTCATTGTTTCTTCCCCTCTTCTTAGCTAGACACCGAGACCGGGCCGTTTATTCTTTGCCCAAGACGACTACGGAGTTGGCGACCCTCTCTCTTGCCAGAGCAACCAGGCAAGCCCCCCCCCTTGATCACCAGATATCGCCTATTCTACTCTATACTGCTTGCATTAGAGTAGTGTAGCATGTTACTGCTTTTCGTTATACCTATCCTGATGCATAGCCTGTCCTTGCTACTACTGTTGTTACCTCTACCTGCAATCCTACATGCTTAGTATAGGATGCTAGTATTTCCATCTGTGGCCCTACATTCTTGTCCGTCTGCTGTGCTATACTATCGGGCCGTGATCACTCGGGAGGTGATCACGGGTATATACTATATACCTTATACATGATACATGTGGTGCTTAAAGTCGGGTCGGCTCGAGGAGCACCCGCGGGTGATTCACGGATTGGGGGCTGAAAGGACCTTTGTCCCGACGACCCTCTGGATGGATCTTTGTGGCGGAGCGGCAGGCGAGTTGAGACCGCCTAGGAGAGAGGTGGGCCTGGCCCTGTTCGGCGTTCGCGGATACTTAACACGCTTAACGAGTTCTTGGTATTTGATCTGAGTCTGGCCATTTGGTCTATACGCACTAACCATCTACGTGGGAGTAGTTATGGGTATCCCGGCGTCGTGGTACCAGCCGAAGCCTTCGTGACGTCAGCGACTGAGCGGCGCGCACCGGATTGGACCGCGTAACGTGACTTCCTTTGTAATGGAGGTTGCTAGGTCTGCTTCCGGCCGCGTTATAGCGTGCAGTGTGTGCTATGGGCGATGGGCCCTGCACTGTCGCTTAGGTTTAGACCGGCGTGCTGGCCTCTCTGTTGTGCCTAGGTGGGGCTGCGACGTGTTGATCTTCCGCGGCGGGCATGACCCAGAAAAGTGTGTCCGGCCAAATGGGATCAAGCGTGTTGGGTTATGTGGTGCACCCCTGCAGGGAAGTTAATCTATTCGAATAGCCGTGATCTTCGGTAACAGGACGACTTGGAGTTGTACTTGACCTTATGAAAACTTGAACCGGATACTTAATAAAACACACCCTTCCAAGTGCCAGATACAACCCGGTGATCACTCTCTAACAGGGCGACGAGGAGGGGATCGCCGGGTAGGATTATGCTATACGATGCTACTTGGAGGACTTGATCTACTCCCTTCTACATGCCGCAAGACGGAGGCTGCTGTGCGTAGTCTTCGACGAGATTAGATATCCCCTCTTATTCGGCATTCTGCAGCTTCAGTCCTTGATATGGCCTTTACACATATATCCATGCATATGTAGTGTAGTTTCCTTGCTTGCAGTACTTTGGATGAGTACTCACGGTTGCCTTGTTCCCCTTTTCCCCTATCTCTACCCGGTTGCTGCGACTGCACGATGGAGCCCAGAGCGACGCCACCGTCGGCGACTACTACACGGAGGTGCCTACTACTACGCAGCCCAGCCCGACGACGGCAGAGTAGTTAGGAGGATCCCGAGCGGGAGGCCTGCGCCTCTTTCGATATGTATCCCAGTTTGTGCTAGCCTTCTTAAGGCAAACTTGTTTAACTTATGTCTGTGCTCAGATATTGCTGCTTCCGCTCACTCGTCTATGATCGAGCACTTGTATTCGAGCCCTCGAGGCCCCTGGCTTGTATTATGATGCTTGTATGACTTATTTTATTTTTAGAGTTGTGTTGTGATATCTTCCCGTGAGTCCTCGATCTTGATCGTACACATTTATGCGTGCATGATTAGTGTACGATTGAATCGGGGCGCCACAAAGGCGGCTTCTGCCGGCGGGTCGGGCGCTTCGCCCGATTCACCGACCAGACGAGACAGAGCGAGGCTTGAGGCGAGGGAGAGGAGAGGCGCGGAGGAAGCCGGGAGTGGCGGTGCTCGGCGCCGGTGGCGGCCTCTGGGGAAGCGGCGGCGCGGCGTCGGGCCGATGGGATCGGGGGTTTGCCCCGATCCAGATCGGGCAGAGGAGGGAGAGAGAGGAGAGCGAGGGGAGAGTGGGGGATCGGGAGGAGAGTGGGGCGGTTAGGGTTTCCCCTGGTGGGGTTATGGAGGGGAGGGGTTGGGCTGGTCGGTGTGGCCGAATGGGCCGGCCTGCTGGGCCGAAGCTCAGTGGGGCCTTTCTCTTTTTTTATTAGTTTGCTTTCTGTTTTCTTTTATTTCTTTTTCTTTTATGTTTTATTTAGTTTAAAGCACTTAGGCACTTTGTAAAATTATGCTTTCTTCAATATAATTACTTTAGCAATATTGGTCACACACCGAACATTTTTGTTTAATATTTTAAAACTTTTATTGTTTGCCTCGGTTTTAAATCTGAAATTCGAACTTCGAATTAACGCGAGTTTATCCACAATAACCGAGGTGACATGGCATCATTAGCGGGGATTACTGTAGCTTAAGTATCCGGGCGTCACACAAGTTGACAACAAACCTAAAGCCACTACCACCTAATGCAGTTACTTCAGCCACTTCTTCTGAGCTTTCTACCACCTCCAAGTTTAATTCCCTGGTCATTGCATTCAGCTTCTTAATTATGTGGGGCAGAATCAAACCATCTAACTCGTTTGCTACTTTTCTCCTTCGGTTCCACAATATCATAATCAATTGTCTTTCCTTATCAAAGAGGTCATCCAAGTTCAAGGACTTGTGGTGCTTAATCCAATTGTTAAAGCTCTCAGCCAGGTTGTTGGTTACATAATCTACCTTGCATATAGTTGAGAATTGACTCCTAGACCACAACCTATTGTGCCACTTCCTTATATATGCAGCTTGTACCGGCTTCGTTGTCTCCATAGCAACCCAATGTTTGACAAATAAATATGGGTTCCATGAGTAAGCAGCAGCCCAAAGGTGGTCATCAAACACCTTCCCATGGAACTTCTTCTTGAAGTTGGTCACCAAGTGAAACATGCATTCCCTATGTTCCGCCTCTGGGAACACTTCTTTCACCCTCATTCTTTGCTTGACCACGCATCGGTGCATATGGCCAACCCATTTGGTGATCCTATGGCCTGTCTTAGCAATTGCATGAACCAAATCCAATTCTCGTTAGTTTCAGAATCAAAGACTCCAAAACTAACCGGATACATCCAATTATGGCCATCAACGGCGGTAGCACTAGCCAGCTGCCCCTTGAACCTGCCTCGTCAAGAATGTGCTATCTATTGCCAAATATGGTCTGCAACCACTAAGGAATCCTCTATGCAAGGTTTCATAGCAACAAAATTCTTCTAAACCTGATTTTACCATTTATTGTGTGATGATCGATCTGCACTATGCTACCGGGGCAACAACTTTCAACTTGTGCCTTAAACCTATACAAATTGTCAAAGCTGATATCCCAATCACCATATAGTTGCTTCAAGGCTAGCAACTTACCCATATATACTCTCTTGTAGTTGATTTTGACCTTGTGGTGTTCTTTAAGCTTCTTTCGCAATTCCTTTGCTACTAGAGTTGCATCTTCAATGAGCCAGTCCTTCACCTTCTCACATATCCAAGATTTAGTTGCATTCTTCACCTTCTAATTCCTTCTTGCACTAGAGAAATCATGACCAAAAGGGTTTTTTTCACCTACAAAAGAAGAATATAATTAGTTAGCTAAAAACTCTCAAACAATCATGCAAGAAATGTTTACAAACGAGCAAAGTTAGACAGTTACAACTACGGTACACAAATCATCCGTTGTAGAAGCATGTATCCTCCATGGACAATTATCTTCATCTCTTCTTTTACAATAGCCCATGAACCTACATGGTGCACTTTTCTCCGTGTTATACTCAAATTCATGTTTGATAGCATGCTGACAAAGGGCCAACTTAAACTCCTTCATATTGGGATATATGAAACCTTCAGTCATAGGAGGGTCATCCTTATCATACTCTATATTTGGGGCATGATTTACCTCATGCAACTCCTCATCCTCCTCTACTTCAGTCTCGTCCTCGCTCTCATCCTTACTCTCATCCTCACTCCCATCCTCACTCTCATCCTCACTCTCACCATCAAGAACATAGTCTTGGTCCTTTTCTTTATCGTGAAAAGAACCACATTTAGAGCTTTAGGTTCTTCCTTAAAATACATATTCTCTTCATCAATCCCAACATGTTCATTCTCCGGTATTGGGTTGCGAAGATAACTATCATCATCTTGGTCTACGTTGTTCTTAGGTTGGATATGCACATCACTATGATAGGCTCATATGGTTCAGAGGGTTCCCAATATACAATGAACATCTGCACCATCTTTGACTTAGCATGTTTCTCAAAGATATACATCAACTCTTGGTCTGATTTTATTTCGGAAACGCTTTCGAACTTCATCATAGTAGTGAACATGCACAACTTCCAAATAACGTGGTTGGTATCGCACTATAATTGATTCAACCAAATCTTCATAATTTGTCAAGTCGGAATCAATAACCTTCTCAAATAAAAACACATGGGCTCTTTTCTAGCTTTTTTGGGTTGCCAAGCAATCTAATTTTCAGACATAACAAGAATTTGGATCCATCCTGTACATAAAAGAGAAACTTATGCATGAGCATTGCTCTTGGATATGGGTCAACCTGCTCCTCCTTCTAATCCTGGATTTGAAGAGAAATTGTGGAAGGAACTCACCCTTCTAAGTCTGCGGCAGCAAGTGGCCCAAGCCCGCATCCACGCCTAACCTTGCAGATCGCCATGGCTGCACACCGCTGACATCGCCATTACTGCGCCTGATCTCACCGGCAAGTGCTGCAATGGACCTCACCGACGAGCCATCCCAGCCCCGCCTTGGCCGCCGTCCATGCAGGTTCTGGTCGCCGTCATGGCAGCTTGGCTCTGGCGCCCACGTACTTGATCCTCCGCCCAGCCACCCCTTGAGCCATGGCTCACTCACGCCACGCCGCCGCCAGATGAGCCAAGAACCGCCGCCGCCGCTAGGGTTGGGGGTGGGGAATCAAAGAAACAGAGAGACAAGAGGATGGGGACCGGGCTTGTGGGCTAGCGACTCTCTGGGCTAGCTACTTACACGGGGGTATTTTGGTCCATCGAAAAACAATTTAACGGAACGGTGTAACAAAACGGACGACGATGTCACGTAAGGAAGAAATTTTAGACTGCATGTCAAATAGGGAAAAAAAATTCTTCAGGGTCAAATAAGGAACCACATTTTAAAGTAGTGTCAAATAAGGAATTCTCTCCTGCTTTTTTAGCAATCCCGAATTTCGTACTCGGCCCGCACACACCATGGCCCAGTGAAGCCAGCCCACTTATTTACCTGCCCATGTATCCGCAAAATGCCTATTTCTCGCCCACTGCGGTAGATAGGCGGACTTCGCACAAGGCGCCCGAGACTGGGCCGGCCCGCTTTTCTTTCCGTCAAAGTATATTTTTATTTTTACCTTATTTAGTAATTCATAATTTTCAAAAAAGTTTAGAAATTTCATTTGTCAAATTTTCGATTTTTTATCGAAATATTGTCTTCCCTTTTTTAAAATGTTTGGAACATTCATTTTTTTCTTGTTCCAATTTTTTAGATTCAGAAATAATAAAAAATTGTTCAGGATTTTAAGAACATGTACTTTTAGAAAATTTCGAAATTTGAAATTATTATTGTTTTAGTAAAATGTTCACAGATTCAAAATAATGTCTGCGTTTAAAAACATAATTTATAAAATTATTCGGAATGTTCAAAATATGTCCCACTTTCAAAATTCGGTCACAAAATAAAAAAAATATTTCGGTTTTGATCTATACCTTATTATATATCTAAATCTATACCTTCTTTTATCCATTCACCATCAAAAAGCAAGGTGTTTCTCTGATTTTTTCATCCATTCACCATCAAAAAGCAAGGTGTTTCTCTGATTTTTTTTCATCCATTCACCATCGAAAAGATTGTTTTTATTCAAGGTGGTACTATTTTTTTTCATTTCTTCCCTGTTTATTTGTCTTCTTTATTATATATTATATTATTATTATTTATCTATATTTATACCCACTAAGAAAAGCAGGGTGCGTTTCGCCAATTTTTCATCCGTTCACCACCGAAAATAATTTTTTTCTATGCGTTTGTCTGCTAGAAAAACGTCTTTCCAGAATTCGTATGTGGGTTGCGCGCTGTGGCCCAACGAAGCCATCCCACTTATTTTCCTACCCACGCAGCTGGTAATAATTCTATTTTCCGCCCATGGCGGCAAATAGTTTCAGCTTTGCACATGATAACGGATAACGGGCTGGCCCATTTTCTTTGTTTCTGTATTTTACTTCTATTTATATTCTCCTTCCCCTATCTCTTTTTTCACTTCTAAGTTTATTTTTTGATAAATTTAATTTCAAAATACTCAAAAAATGTCTAGAATTTTAGGAAAAAAGTAAAATTATAGAAAATGTTCAGAATTTCAATTTTTTATTGCTATTTAGAAAATATTCAGAACTTAATTTTTCCCATTGTTTCAAAAACTTCTATTGTTTTTCAAAATTGTTTGAGATTTCTAAAAATAAAATGGTAATTTAAAAAATGCTTCAAATTTGAAAAATATTCTTTAGTGAATTTTTCAAAATTCATTATATTGTTAAAATATACACATTTTGAAAAATGTTATGAATTTTGAATACATATTCCTTTCTAAGAAAATGTTCACAAATTCAAATAATGTTCATGTTTTTATAAAAAGGTTGGTGATTTAAAAAATGTTTGTTAATTTTTGAGGAGTTCTTGTTTCAAATTTTGTTTGCGTTTTTTTGAAAGTGTACATAATTTTCAAAAAAGTGTTAAGGATTTAAAATGGTTCAAGTTTCCAACAATATTCAGAAACATCGTACCTTAAAATCTCCTCGATTAAAAGAAAAAGTAGATTGAATAATTCATGTGCTTTCTCTGGCGTACGATGACGTAACAAAACTCTTAAATGCCTTCGATCAAGGAGTGGAAAAATAGCGTATTGATTACTTCACGCCCGGTGAAATCGAGAAGCTAAATGTTCCTTTTTCACGTGTGAATAAGGTTTTGCGTGCACATATAATTCTCACTAACTTTAAGTGCATATTATTTGTTCTCCCGTTGCAACGCATGGGCATATGTGCTAGTCGTGCAATAATGGTTGAGAAGAAAAAAAGGACACTGTGGGAAGCCACCACTGGGGGTGAACCAAAAGCTCATACTCCACAAGTTTAATGAGTGCACGATAATTCTGCTCGTTATACACGGTTAACAAGCTTAACGAACGAGCTGACGACTTTCGTGAGCCTCTTGTCAAGTTTGTTAATCAAACATAGATTCCTATCTTTAGTGGTAGAATTTGGAAGATTAAGATTCTTTTGTGCATTAAAATCTTTATGTGGTTTGTCCACAAACAAGTAATTCTTACAAAGGACAACTTAATCAAGAGGAGATGAGTAGGTAGTTCATGATGTTGCTTTTGTGATCACGATGAAACAATACAACATTTATTTCTTGAATGCCCATTGATCAAATTGCTTTGGAGAACGATTCATATAGTTTTCAACATTACTCCTCCAGTCAGTGGCGGAGCTACAAAGAACTCGTTGGGCGGGCCATGCTGAGCAAGAGTTTGCCCTCACGTATAGACTTAGACTGTGCTAATAAGCTGAGCATACTACTCATGTATAGAATTCGTTTTTGCTCCAAACATGGGCAGGCCAGGGCACAGTTTGCCCTCACGTAGCTCCGCCAGTGCCTCCAGTTGACATTGCATCGTTGTTTTGAATGTGGTTAACTGGGGTCAAACATACTACGGCGGCTCGTATTCGGATTGAATATGTGCGCTATCATGGGCTATAAGAAATTGCAGGAATGATTTGATATTTAACAGACAACACAATTTAACTTTCTTGCAGGTCATCTTCATAGCTACCGTTTGGATCCGTACGTGGTCCTTACTCACTCCTATGGAACCCAGGAAGCCTTTGATTACTGGGTGCAACCAATGGGAGATGGTCGCACAGACTATATTCAACCCGTTCGGATGACGGTCGCATAATAGGATAGGAGTCTAGGGAGCTTATCCTTTTTATTGCCATTCCGGTTGTGATTGTTAGTATGAACTTTGCTTTACTTTTATTTTTCGCTTCTCTTGCGAGCTGTAATACTTTAACAACTTTGTGATACTTTGCGACTTCTTAATAATATGGCTGCATGCATCATTATGATGCAAAGGCCGGCGTACGCCTCCATTTCCAAAAAAAAAATCCATGCAATCTAATCGACCAACCCAGCCCATATGAGGCCACAATTAGCGCACCCTCCTCCCATGGCCACCGTCTCCATTCGTAATCACAACCACAGTCTAGTTTCATAAGCCTATAGTCAGCGCGACCATTTAGCACGTGTATATTTTATTTTTCAAAAATTCATAAAAACAAATTAAAACTTATTTTATTTCATTTTCCTTTGGAGAGTGCAGAATTGTAGAGACAAGAATAGGGTCTCCGCTTAACACCACAAAATTTTCAAGAGCCCTCCTCACGCTACACTCCTCTAACATACACTACCCATGACTAATCGGATTACCTACCGGGCTTGTGCACCGGTGAAGATGGCAACCCATACTCTACGCATTCGGGTCGGGTGCCCATGGGCGCGGCCACCCATGGATCGGATTGCCGGGTTGAATCATGGTGCTTTTAGAGAATCCTATTTGACGCAGTTTTTGCCAAATAGCCGAGGTGTGTTTTGCCAACCTTGTTCGAGGATTGCTGCACTGCTGCAGTTTTTATTTTATTTTTTCCTATTGTGCCCTTTTGTTTCCCGTTTTCGTTTTTTCGTTGTTTTATTTTTATTTCTTCCGGGTTTGGTCTGTCATCTTTTTTTTGCACTTTCCTACTATAAACATATTTTTGATATACAGTGAACATTTTCTAGCACATGACCTTTTTTTTGCTGAATGGTAAACATTTCTTTATATGCGGTGAACTCTTTTTTTGTGTACCAATTACATGATCAACATTTTTTTAATAAACATTAAACTTTTTTATGGCTATATAGTAAACTTTCTAATGTGTTTCTAATAGGGTTTTAATTATTTAGATACTTAAACTATCCAAAAGTTGTTTTTCTGGAAAAAAATCGACTACAAAACCAAAGATGAAAAAACAGAAAATAAGCCATTCAAGTGAGATTCCCAGAGTGGGATGGTCCACTGGCGCCTTGCTTCAGGCGTGGCTTCGACTATTTATTTGACCCCAAGTAGGAGGTCTCTATCTTTTTTTTTGAGCAAATGGAGGTCTCTGACGAGACATCCTATATGGTGCATACTGCGTCAAGTAGTTCGCACGTCGCGACCGAGCTGGGCCGACCCATTTTAATGCTAGGAGAATTAAACGTTGGTTTCGGGTTTGGGAACCTTCTAGAAGGTTCCTCACCGGTTCAGATATAATTTTGTTTTTCCTTTTTCCCATTGTTTATTCAACTGGTTTTCTTCAGTTTACTTTTTATTTTAAAAGGTGTCCCTTTTTAAAAAATGTTCAGGAATTACATATTTTTTGGAATTCCAAAAAAATGCTCATGTTTCCAAAAGTGTTTAGTTTTTCAAAAAAAATTGTGTTTTCAAATAAATTTTGGAATTCCACAAATGTTCTCGTTCTCAAAATTTGTCCGCACATTAAAAACATGTCTACATTTCAAAAAACATGGCAACTTGTCTTCATCTATTGTCGTTCTTCCCTTTGGTGTTGAATCAAAAAACTCTTCTCGTCCATGTCAAGATTGGACATATCATATTCATATTCTTTATAGGGGATTTCTTGGGTGACAAAATCTTAATGCAACATTCCTGTATTACAAAAAGTTTCATCATCAACACTAAATACTACAAAATTGAATAACATAGACACACATCATATCAAGTTGCATTCAAAAGGTAGAATTTGTGACGAAGATAGGAAAAACAAGAGAAAATAAAATTGTGTACCTTTGGGACTTTTGTCGAACATGTTATGCACGCTGGTGGTCGTGGCGCCGGGTGAATGTTGCTCCTCCTCACAGACGATGGTGAGAAAGAAGTAGGGGAGGGGGAGGGCACAACCAGAGCAGCCACATCAGCCGTCGCCTCGGCCTTTGACTTCTTCAAGCGTGAGTCAGCCAACGCAGGATCCCGTGGCGAACTCTTCCTGTCAGTGCTGCCTCGTGGCTTTGGGGGTGGGGCCTTGCTTTTGGGAGCGACGACATGGCCCGACGCATTCCCTCCAGCTGCGGCGATGGCTCGTGAGGCCGCACAAACTTGGCACCATGCATCAGGAGCCTTCGTCTTGGTGGCGGCAGCGGAAACTACCAGGGGTGGAGCTGCGGGCGTGGCATGAGCAACAACGAGGATGGTTGGGCCGACGGTCACGTCAGAGGTGCCATCCATGGCAGCCCGGTGGCGTCGGCTGTCGCAGGCGGGAGAGAGGCGATGCGGCGGTCGTGCCGGAAAGTTTCCTCGTGGCGGCTGGGTTGATAGGAAATTTTGTTTTGCAGTAACGGCCCGACTGTTGGGTATTTGCAGCACTTAGGGGGAAAATATGAGGATGCCCCAATTTTTTGCAGCACCAAATAGAGATAGGGCATCTGCTGGAACCATTTTGGGTCTAAATGTCCTAAAAAAGTGCTTTGGTCACTTGCCATATTTTGCATAATCAGCTAGAGATGCTCTAAACGAGGAAAATACTTGTTGCTTACTGCAAAAGCTTGTTCTTCAGGGCCCAAGAACTATGTTCACTAGGCATTAAGATTAGGTGGGAATATTTGTAGCAGTTGCTTGTCATGGTATGGCTTGTGTCAGTGCAACCTCCTTTCCTCTACCACTCGATCTCACTTGGAGCTTGTATCTCCTACCGCCTTTGCTATCATAGAGCCAAGCCCGGACCTCCTTTGCAATCATAGTGTCAGGCTAACAAGTCATTGATTGCTTTCTTGATTAGAATCTGGAGTATGAGTCTCGCATCGCCCCACCAGAACATATCATTCACAAGATGCTCATCCCATCTGCTGGTGATGGGTCACATAAGATCACAAATTCGAGTCACCATACTACCTTCCCTCAGTGTAATCACTATTGGACAAAGCTCTCGGGATCCATGTGTCCAACATGATCTTCACCGTTTCTCCATCCCTATGCACCAGATATAACCTTCTTTGATCAGACCAAGGCCGTGGAGAATGCTCCTCCATGAGTACGATATACCATCACAAGGTTGCACTTCTAGTATATTTTTTCCCCGCGATTTTTTGCCCTAGGCACCATTACACAAATGCTTTCGAGTCTCTGAATCAGATGCCATACTTGCCGAGAGAGGATTCGGATATTGAAGTTGTGTATATCTATAAATCCCAGTTCTCCCATCGCCTTGGGCTTTGTTAACTTCAGCCAACCAGTCCAATGTATGGTGCTTTCTTTCTCCATTTCACTCCACCAGAACATACCAATCATAGCGCTGATCTCATCAAAAAAACCCTTGGTCAGATAAAAACGACATGGCATAGGTGGGAATGGCCTCACCAACCGCCTTCACTAAGACTTCCTTCCCTGCCTTTGATAGAAATTTCTCCACCTAACCCTGTATGGAAGCCCAGATTTTGTGTTTAATATATGTGAACGCCTTCATTTTTTGATATGCCAATGTACACCATAATAATAGATACTTATTATTACACGTCTCACTCTGAATGGACAACACTTCACCTCAGTCCTTCATTAGTGGTGGTGTATTCGGGCTAAACAACAATGCAAATTTCTCCAGGTTGATACATTGACCGAAACAATTTTATACAGAGAAATAATTTCCTTCAAGGCCATCGCTTCCTCTCTTTTTGCTCTCAATAACAAAAATAAGTCATCTCGGAAGAATATACGAGAGACTGTGGGGTGCGCTTGGGTAGACTTTTAGGCCATGAATCTTCCCTCTTTGTTCGATATCATGTATAAGAGCTGAAAGCCCCTCTGTACATACCCAAACAAACATGGAGGTTGGCAGTCTCCGTGGTGCAAACCTCTAGGGGTGTGAATTGTGTGCTACTTGTGAACTGCGTTGGGATTTTTCTCGAAGAGGAGAGGAGATGCAGCATAATAGAGATAAGTATTTCCTTCAATGAGAACCAAGGTATCAATCTAGTAGGGGAATCACGCAAAGCCTCGTGAACAACACCTACACACAAAAGCAAATATTTGCATCCAACACGGGCAAGAGGGTTGTCAATCCCCTTAAATGCGAGGGGAAAAGGGAGGAGGACGGCAGTGGATGGGGTGGCGGACGGCGGCGGACGGAGGAGGGTGGGGTGGAGAGGGTGTTTTGGCGCCCACGGAGTACGAATGGGGAAAAGGGAGGTAGAGAGGAAGGGGGAACCATGTATTCAGGGCACGCTTGTCTCAAATGCGAGGAAATTTACAAACTTAGTCCCCGTTTCAAATTTCTACTACATCACAGCAACATTAGTCGGTTGGGGATAGGACGGTGATCTCGCATACACCGAATATTTGCTGACGAGAGTTTGTTTTTGGCGCCCACCGTGTACGAATATGAATCGGGGAGGGAGTCGATTTCGGCCGAGGGCACATTGTGTTTTGGCGCCCACCATGTATGAATCCGGTGAGAGGCGGTTACGTCACGCTTGGGTGAAATTACAAACCTACCCCTATCGAAACCTATAGAAATCCAGCAGATAGGCTTTATGCGTGGCAGGGATAGGCAGTAGTGATTTCCATCTCGCAGATTTTGGTTTCAAGCGGGGTTATCGCGACTTTCCCCGCTTCGTTCAAATTTTGCACAAAGGCATCGCCACGTGCCAACTCAATTCGAATCCCGTTTGTATTCTACTATTTTTTTCCGTGCGGGATCCATTTTCAATTGGAATTACATTCTATATACATTATTTTTTTATATATACTTTCAAAAGCACAACAAAGAATTCTGCTCATTTATATGTATAATATGATTTACAAATACAATGATCTCGAAATATTAAGGTTGAATTCGAAAAAAATTAACCAAATTATGTTCTACTAAAATGTATGGATCAATAATATCTACATATTAAATAACATAGATGTGCGTGAATTCATATGAGTATGCATGTTTGATAGATCAATTTTGGTTCGAGTATGGATTACATGTATCATCATTTCAATTCAAATATTTGAATCCTTTTTCTTCACTCCTTTCACGCCCATCTCTCTCGCATGCATGCTCCTTCGTGTAGCTATCACTCTCTTTTCTCCAGCTCACCAAGACGCTCACTTCATGTTTCTCCTATCCTCGCAAACATGGTCTCTCGACGCCTCCCTTGAGAAGTGTCACACTCTCCCTATCATTATACATTACACGGTTTTCATTATCTCTCACGCCTCTACTGCTCTCTGGTATCACTCGGTACCTAAGCTTTCTTTTCACCACCACACACAGTCTCCACTGCCTTTCACTTTGTCTTTCTCTCTATGGGATTCTCTCACACACCATATATGTCTCTACATATGACTCATACCACTAAAATTACTCTCTCTCTCCTGTAGACACAACATTTGTTGCGGTCTCCTTTTCGTCTCCATCCTAGACTGACATTATTCATTTGTTTACCGATCAGACAACCCCGACTACCGGAGCCTCTCTCTCTCTCTCTCTCTCTCTCACACACACACACACACACACAACTCCTGCTTCCACTCCCTTCCCGACCACCGCCTCTCTCTCTCACACACAAAACTCTCGCTGCACCTCGACTGTATTTCTCTCACAAACATTTATCGACCGGCTAGCCTCTAGATAGGTTTATACACCCGCACACTCGTGCTTCCACCATCGCATACATGTCTCTCTCCCGCCTCCTTGTATCTATGTAGCTTTTCTTCCCTTCTTGAGACACGCCCTCTCGGTCGTGCACACACACACTATCGCCACATTTTAAGCTGATACCTATCGCACACACACTACTTGTGTCTTTGTCACACATGCACTACGCCCTCCTCCACTCTCACTCTCTCTCTCACACACATGGGACTTTTGCAACAACTAGCAAGATGCCCATGCGTTGCACGGAATATCAAGATGCATTTGTATGAGTAGTTTATCTTGTGGGGGAAAAGGATGAACGAGCGAAGGCCTTATTTGCAAATGTGGAGAGGGGTGTGGGTATATTTTTGCAAAATTGCCATAGTTTCGTTCCTATCCGTCAGATATAGATCGGACGGCCTATATTGAAGGATGGCAGACACACGATCATCACCGACAATGCTTTTTATAAGAGTAGGGATAAAAAATAGAGTTGATGATGATGGTGGGCCTGCCATCCTGCAATGTAGGTCGTTCGATTTATATCTCATTTAATAGGAAGGAAAATATGGCAATTTACCCGCACTCTTCACCACATTTGCAGATAAGGCCTTCCCTCATTCATCCATTTCTCCCACAAGATCTTGATGTTCCGTGCAACGCACGGGCATCTTGCTAGTAAGAGTAGAAATTAGACACAACATTCCTCCCTTATCTCATCAAAAATGCCAAAGGAATATATTTTGAGTGAAACATAACATATTTTTAGTGATATACGTATTTCAAAACTAGACTTTTTTTCTATCAAATCTGTGAATATGTATTAATCTACTTTGATCGTGTGGCAACACATTGGCACATTGCTAGTAGTTATTATAATTATTTGGACACCAGACAAACGGTGGAGTACATATACGAAGAGAAGAGGCGCACGCACACAGTCGGCCTCTCGCTGTCTCGCACACATGAGTGTTACGTAAAGGCAACATTAACAAATAAACCCTAAAACCCTAGGCGCACGATTGCTGCATTCGCGGGTACCGGGTACGTGGTGGAGCACCTTTGTAGGAGTTGATGGTCGGGACCACAGGTGAACGACTTGGAGCGCGGTGGCTCGCCATTGCCCTGCATCGAGTAGCCACGTTTAAAATATCGTTTTTTAGCGGGGTTAAGAGTTCCGATTTTCAATGGCACGTTATAAGTAGTAAGTAGTTTTTAGAACGATTGGTATGTAGCGAAAATGGAATTCATAGTACTATGTACCTCCTTGGCGTATGGTTGTATGGGTTTATGTTGCGAGATGTCGAACCTGGTAGTTCTAGGGCAAATACTATGGTTTAGATTTAGATGCTGGTTTTCAGTAATCGGAAGGGGAAACCCTTCTTTGATTAAAAAAACTACTACATCCATTCTGGTTTACTAGTCCCCATCGTACTTTGGGTCAAAGTTTGTCCATGAATTTACTTGTAAAATGTGAATGGAAAACGAGATTTTGTTATACCCATACAAAAAAGGACTGGAGGGAGTGATTGCTCTGACACGGGCGCGACCTCTCATAGCGCAGGCATTGAACCGGCGCGCCGGCCAAGAGGGCCGCACTCGCTGCAGGCCCGGCTGAGCACGCCTCCTCGCCGCGTGCAACCAGCTTAAGACTGCCCCGCCTGCCTTCATTGAATCCGCGCGTGTGCCGGCAACACATCCTTCCGCGAGCCGGCAGGCATTTTAGAACAGAAAACATGACTAAAATATACTCATGGTCTTGACTTGTTGTGCTCGCACTGGTAGCAGGAACTAGTAGAGGTTTTTCTTTATTTATAACTCTCCTCACATTTTTTTGGCTTTGAAGTGAATCATGGTTGTGGACATTATGTATGAATGTGCATATATCTGTGAACATGAGTTTGATGTGGAAGTTGAACTTGGAATGTCGGGCTTGCGCGTGAACTATACCATGTCCAATGCTTCGTCTGTTATTGTTTGGAAAGTAATTGCTGTTATTACATGACCCAAAAAACATTTTGTGCCACATCAGTAGATGCACAGACATCACAACAGGCATGCTGACTGGATAAACATTTGAACCTAGCTATTATGAAGGAAATTTTGTATTGACAACAGTTTTAGATAGCAGGAGACGCCTAGCCTGCTCTGTCTCTACTAGCTTATTTCTGGCTTCTTCCATCTCTTCTTTGGCTTGGGTGAAGAGAGCATCTGATTGCTCTTTTCGCTTCTTCAGGAACTCAGCTACATTCTCAAGGGCTGCTGCACGCTTTCTTTCAGCCTTTACTAATGCCACGAGGACACGAACAGCTGACTACTCCACCTGGCTTGTGTGTAATCCAACATCATCTAGGAATTTGCACCTTGTGTCTAATCCAACATCATTAGGGAACTGGCACCTTGTGTGTAATCCAGCCTCATTTTGGAAACATGATCTCGAGGTTGACCATACTTCCCTCCTCGCAGGAACTGCATCCTGACATGAAGTTACTTCTTTTCAGATCAGTACTCAGATAAACCTAGATCCATTTAGTAGAAGCCAGATAGACAGAACTCGGAGAAGTGAATTCAAAAGGAAAAGAAATATAAAAACAGACTACAAGGTGAGAACACCCACGTCCTACATCAAGTTAAAAACGAAAGCATTAGTACGATTAAGACTCTTCTTATTACACATCGAAGAACACCACGCTTAGGAGAAACATAAACTACAACATATACACATCGAAGAACACGAGGCTAAACGAAAGTAATTGAAAGGGTGTTACTTACCAAAGCTCGTTTACAGATTTGGTGCAGCTCCTCTTTAACTTGCCTCGCTCCCTGAAGATGTCTCGAATATCCCGTGTTTGGTTTTCATTGCTCCTCTGCATGTTCACACTCGTGGTTTTAAAATCTCAACATGGCAAGAAAAATACTACTAGTAATACTCGCGCATCTTGTGGGAAACATTAAAGCACTCATCCGCCATGTTAGAGCATCTCCAAATGTAATCGCAACGCTGCCCTTTAAAAAAGCTGCCATACTTGAGATCGAGAAGTAGATACTAGAGAGTAGAGGATAGTTCTCAGCATAGATAGATAAAAAAGATAATTCAACTACTCCTCGTCGTCCGACTCCTCCTCGGTGATGTCCTCCTCCGACGCCCCGATCAGAGGCGTGAAGATACCGATCGTCGCCGGATTCCTGTATGACGCTGCTCCTAGCCTCATGTTGAATTGAGCATCCGCTTTTCGCCTATGCTTGTCCTCGCGATAGGCGGCTCGCCCGCCCTCCTCTTATCCCTCTCCGCCTCTCCTTTGCGCGTAGAACTTCGCGCCGTTCTTGATGTCCTGCGGGAAGTGTTGGCGCCCACAGCGCCATGGCTTCTCGTCCATCTCGGCGATGCCGAGACGGTGCTCCCGCCCGGTTGTCGCGACGATCCTTGTCGATGCTAAGCCGCCAGAGGCATCGAGCTCGCGCCGCTCCCGCGTCGGCACGTTGGGGAAGTTCAATGTTCTATGAGGCCACCGGAGGCGCCACGCCGCTGCGTCGTACGCGCGGGCGGCCTCGTTGGCAGTGTCGAAATTGCAGAGGCCGAGGCGCATCCCGCGGAACCGGATCTCGGCGGAGAAGCCATCGGAGGGGCGCGCGCGAACGCCGCGGTATCCCCAAGTTTCCCGGCGACGCGGCATGGTGCAGGCGGCGGCGAGGCTAAAAGAGCGGGAGAGAGCGGTGGCGAGGCAGAGCGATGGCAAGGCACAGAGCGGTGGAGGGCGTTGGATTTTATAAAGCGTGCGGACGCCAAGGCCAAAACTAGCGCCGCGCCCGGCCGCTTTTTCACAAGCGATCCTTTCCCGACGTCTCTGCTATCTCTACTCTCTTCTCTACGGTTATATTTATTTAATATTTAATATTTAATATTTATCTCTACTTCCTTTACTGTCTACTTTTTTTCTCTATACTTTCTTTTCTTGCAATATAGGCCGTCTGATTTATATCTGACAGATAGGAAGGAAACAAATTGGAATTTTGCAGAAAGATACCCATACCCCTCTCAAGATTTGCAAATAAGGCCTTCGCTCGTTCATCCTTTTCTCCCACAAGATAAACTACTCATACAAATGCATCTTGATGCGTGCAACACATGAGCATCTTGCTACTTCTAAAAACCTTTCCATCATTTGCCACACTATAGGTTGCAGATGAAAAACCTACCCAAGCACAACGCGATACAGGAGCGACGCACTAGTACCAGCTGATATTCTGTTGGACAATGGAGGCTATAACCAATTACTTTTACGGGAACAATAGCACCCAAGAAAATTGAAGGGTAGGTATGAACAAAATTGTAACTGCACATGTACTGCTAAGTGATTCAGTACACACATTACCAATCGAGGAGGAGAACGATGGTCGCGGTGGCCTCTGTGAGTCATGGTCGGCAACGGGAGTCAGTTCATTGTCCACGGCGGTGGTACTTCTGCGCTTGGCGTCGGCTTCCGGGAAACAGTACCGTGGAAGACGATGCCGGGGAAGAGGCTCCGTCTACGACGACGACGGTGGACCGGCTCCAGTGCGGCATACGAGGTCGTCGATGAGGCAGATGTGCTGCGGTGGACGAGTGCGCCGATGTAAAGGGGAGGAGCACGAAGGCTGCGGTGCCGTGGAGAAGTCTATTTTGCGGTGGGGATAGAAAATGGGGAGTATTCAGGTGTACTACTCACGGGTGCCGGGTGGGGTTGGCTGGGTAGGGTGAACCTGAAGTTACGAAAACAACACCCTACCAAGCGTCGTCCGTAGGGCCTGTTCAAGGCTATGATGGTAACTTCCCACTGCTCGAATCAGGGTCATGGGAGATTTTCCCACGACCTCAAAATTTTGTGACCTTTGGACTCCCGTGTGGCGTGTTGAGTGATTCGCTAAGCATCTAGCGAGTAGTACTAGTAAACTCTGCATATTAGGATTGACCGAAGTCAAACTTCCTAAAGTTTGACCAAGTTTATATAAAAATATAAACATTTACCATCACAAATATGTATGATGTGGAAGTACATTCAATAATGAATCTAATGGTATTTATTTGTTATTGTATATGTTAATATTTTTGATAGGGAAAACTTTGTTTTTGCCACTCTAGTTTTTGCCAACTTTGCTTATGCCATTCTAGAATTTGACATCTCACTTTTGCCATCGTTAGCTTTTTGATAATACATCACAAATGCCATTCCGTGGCAAAACGATAATTTTTTATTTCACTTTTGCCACTCTTAGCATTTGACATGTATCACAATTGCCACTTGGAAAATTTTGTTTTTGCCACGGAAGGGCAAAAGTGATATATTGTCAAAAGCTAAGAGTGGTAAAAGTGAAATGTCAAATTCTAGAGTGGCATAAGCAAAGTGGGCAAAAACTAGAGTGGCAAAAACAAAGTTTTCCCTTTTTGTTATAAGCTTTCTGAGAGTCTACA
Source organism: Aegilops bicornis (assembly GCA_021605145.1). Lineage (NCBI taxonomy): Eukaryota > Viridiplantae > Streptophyta > Magnoliopsida > Poales > Poaceae > Aegilops > Aegilops bicornis. Next base: position 395,120,811 of record CM038669.1, on the reverse strand, counting down.
AAACTTGACTTTGACCAATGCTAATACGCGGACTTAAATAAAAACGGAGGGAGTACACATTTGTTTTCTTAGTTTGTAGTGAACTAATCATTTGTTGAAATTATGAAATAAATATATTAGGCTATTGACTTCAATGTAATGGTCTATACAATTCAATAGTTACAATCATTGTCGAATCCCAAGATGTATACAAGGTCTATAGTACTTCACAACATGCTCAAACTCACATAATCCCAGTCAAATGAGAATCTAAATGCATTTCATTGTTATTACTTTGTAGGATGCAACAAAAACAACCAAAACTCTACATCAGCCATTATAGAAGCAACATTTTGACATATCCCATTGTGTGAATGAAATGTGCAGAGAGAGCTTTTGAAGATGGAGCAGATAGGGCGGGAAAGATTGTATGTATGTGGACGAGAGAGTAGGAGACAAACCTAACGAGACAGAGAGAGAGAGAGAGAGAGAGAGAGAGAGAGAGAGAGAGAGAGAGAAAGAGAGGAAGAAGTTAGGTCTGTGAGAAAGATGGAGACATGTAATATACGCGAGATGCGTGTGCATCTGGATTCTATATACGTGGAAGGAGAAGAGACAACATGTTTGATGAGAGAGCTGGAAAAACATGGACGAGAGGGGAAGGATCTCATGGGTTGAGGGATTGAATATTTTGTGCGGGGAAGAGAGGGATTGGTAATTTTGTGCAAGAGAGAGAGAGGGTGGGGGAGGAGTCGCCACCGTCAGCCACATCACCCTGCTTCCAAATGACCCCGCATTCTCTAGCGCGGTGTGGTCGCCGTCTTCGATCTGCTCGATGCCCTCTTTGAAGATTGAGGTATTGTGCATGTTGGGGTGCAAAGAAGCACAAGCGAGAGTGGTCGCCGTATAACCTTGGATGGGGATGAATTGTATGCTCGGGGGAGTGTGCGTGTGTGTGTGTGTGTGTGCGCGCGCGCGCGCGCGTGTGTGTCATTTATTGAGCGAAAACAAACCTAAGGAGAGAAATGGGTATTCACGAAGAGATTGTGCGGGCCTTGAGGTGGGCAGGGCCCGAGTGAGGGTGTCAAAATGTGCGCGTTGATGCATGTGTTGCATGCGATCGTGCGAGGGGCGGACGAATCGAGAGAGATGGTTGTTGTGTTACGGATGCTCCTCCCTCTCTCTCTCACACACACACAAGTAAACTAGAAGACCGTTCTCTCATGTATACACAACGTATCGGCATCTGTCTATGTCTCACTCATGCATGATCATTTGCACATCCACACCTCTCTATGTTTGTATCACATGCACACCGTCTCCACATTGCCCTTCCGCCACAACACACATATGGACACATACACACGTTCTCTCTCAGTCGCACACACAAAATAAGTATTAAAAAAACTAGGGCGCACCTAAAAGGTCCAAATAAACATAAACTGGAGCTAAATTCAAATATATGGAAATATTGCAGCGTCAAGAACTTTTCCAGGGAAAAAACTTGAGTAATATTCGAGGATTGTTTTCACACACACAAAAAGGTTCGCTGGATGTCCTTCGAGCGCGACACGGTGACGCACCGTTCGATCGACTGCGCGGTCGCGGTTCACGCGCTTGCACAGGATTCCGTATCATGGCTGTGGTACTAACTTAAAAAAATTAATAAAAGCGCTGCCTAAGTCTAATGTTTACGTGTACTCGTACGGTTTTCTTTTACGGGTTTCCCATTTCACATCTAGATGTGAAATATTATCTCACTTCTAACTCACTCACCCTTGATTTTTTTTAAAGTCTTCCACTCACTCACCCATGATTTTTTAAAGTCTCCCATGGATTTTAAGGGTGAGGGAGTTAGATGTGAGATAATATCTAACATTTAGATGTGACATAGGCAGACCCTTTCTTTTAAGTTTGACCAGCCTTATATAAAACTAAAGTAAGCTCCCATACGCGCACTCATCAATATGCAGCCGCCGCCGTTGTGCATGCCGGCGCCCTCCTGCTCCGGCCAAAAATTTCTCGCCCATCACCGCCGTGTCGCCACCATCGCGGTGCCATGAAGCCGAAGGCTCGCCCGCTCACGTCGTCTGCAGTCCCTCCTCGCCATGCCGCCGCACTGCCAAGCACGCGAGCAGCTGGTGGAGCCGCGTCTATGCACGCAGCGTACGAAGAGGAGGACGAGCGTGCTCCAAAGACGCCGGCGAGGAGGAACTAAGCGTGTCATTGTCGTCTCCGCCCAGCGGAGGAGGCGCGCATGGTGGCTGTCACGGCGAAGCCGGTCGCTACAAGGCCGAGCCCGCAAACCGGGTGCGGAATCTACCTTCAAGACCTTGAATGCCACGTGGATCCTGCAATCTGAAGGAGCAATTTGGGTCAGTCGACTCATGTGAGCCGTTTGATGCAACATGGATGGCTAGAAGGGCTTCTTCCACCTCTTCTGCCGTCTTCTTCCTTCGCTCCGTCGAACTTCTTTCACAAATCGACTGACCCAAATTATACTACTAGTACGAACGTATTAAGTACAGTAGGTACACGAAGATACAAGCAGGAGTACCATCTGCAAGAAGGACAGTACTGAGACATAGTGCTAGGACTACTGGACGTACTAAAGAGGTCAAATACCGAGAAAGTACATAAACATAGTTCTACCGGGGCCTCAAAGACAACACACCCTTGAAAATAAACTAAGCAACTAGTCCGCTTGACACTGCAGTAGAACCAGCATGAGCGACGGCACTGCCACCTACTCGGAGTCCGAGTCCACGTCCTCGACTTCGTCCTCGTCCCTCTTCCTCTTCCTCTTCGCCAACGCTTCTTTGCTTGGACCGGACCTTTGGGCTCGCTTCTTCATCCAACCCATGTAGATATTTAAACAAAGGTAGGCATCCATTGCTGCGCATGTGATGTGATCTTCGTCTAATGTCTTCGACTCCCATGCATGATGAAACTCATGATGAGGTTTCTTCAGTTTAGCGTACGAAGGATCAATCATGGCTGCTGCCGGGATCAGCATTGAAGGTTGAGAGGAGGACACCAGGCTTGCCTTCTGGAGATCGAAGGGCTGGCCTACAATGAGACCTATCCGACGCAGGACATCTCTGTCGTTCTTAAAGCCTACAGTAACGAATTTCACTCTTTTGTCCTTGAGGAAGTTCTTAAAATCTTGGCACTCAACGTTGGCATGGCATATGTGGTAGACCAAGCAAACGTTATGTACGCAAACCTGGATCACGGCGGGCTTCTTCCTCTCTTCGCCCTTTAGATCCTTCTCTCGCCCCAGATCGTGGTGTACTCAACATCTAGCCCAGCGACCCATTCATCCGTTGAACTGTTGAACATGCGTAGGAAGCGAGCAAGCCATGCTTTCAGCAGATCCACGTGTGTAGATGACGATGAACTGATCGCCGGTGATGGCTCTAACCTGGTACTCAACAGCGACCATGGAGATTTGGGAGGGCATGGATTTTGGAGGAGGTGAGGGAGTCCCGGATTAGGGGGTGTCCGGATAGCCGAACTATCACCGTTGGCCGGACTCCTGGACTATGAAGATACAAGATTGAAGACTTCGTCCCGTGTCCGGATGGGACTTTCCTTGGCGTGGAAGGCAAGCTTGGCGATACGGATATGTAGATCTCCTACCATTGTAACCGACTGTGTTACCCTAACCTATCCGGTGTCTATATAAACCGGAGGGTTTTAGTCCGTAGGACACAACAACAATCATACCATAGGCTAGCTTCTAGGGTTTAGCCTCCTTGATCTCGTGGTAGATCTACTCTTGTATTACCCATATCATCAATATTAATCAAGCAGGAGTAGGGTATTACCTCCATCGAGAGGGCCCGAACTCGGGTAAAAACATCGTGTCCCTTGTATCCTGTTACCATCCGCCTAGACGCACGATTCGGGACCCCTACCCGAGATCCGCCGGTTTTGACACCGACATTGGTACTTTCATTGAGAGTTCCTGCAATGCGTGCCGCCATCGGTAGGATGCCTCATCTCGCCTTTTAAAGATGATACTATCGCCAAAGAAGCCTTGGCCACCGGGTCGACTCTTCGCTAGGTGGTTTTCTCATGACCGCCATTCGCCATCATACCGACGATGACCTCTCGAGTCATCAAAACCAATCTCCATGTTAGTTCGAACTTGCCGAGCAGTTAGATCCGATCGAGCTCTCCTTCAGAACGAGCTCTTGGATCGCATTGTCACTCGGGAGTCGCCACAGACTACGACCGGATCGGGCCTAAAACCGATCTGAGAGAGATCAACTCTCCCCAGGCTACCCATCATGTCACTGTGATAGAGGAGCAATGCGGCGATTCTACTTCTATCTTAAGGACTAGTTACGTCCGGATTCCCGATCCCTCCATGCCGGATTCCCGCGGAGGGACGGATGTCGATCAAGCCCTGAACTTAAAGTCAGGCGGCGGGTTGGACTCATTGGATAACACTCAAAAATCCAAACTCCTGAGTTCGGAAACTTCTCGGCCCCTGAGTCCTAAATTGGATGGGGTTCCGGATCTAGTTCCACCCGCTCACCCAAACATTAGCGATCTCTCTCGAATTCGGCAAGAGCCCGTTGAAATAGTACATCATTACTGGGCCAGATTCCTCCTGGTTATGAACAGGATAAAGGACTACCGAGAGGAGGACGCAATCCCAATTTTCTGCAATAATTGCACGGACAAGGGAATCCTAAACGCCATAAGTCATCGCGAAATTACACGCTTTGCTGACTTGGTGACCATAGTACAAAAGTACTGTGCGATGGAGAGCGCCTGGAAAACCGAAAGTAAATTTTGGGATAATCCGCCCCAATACATCCCTAGTCCGAAACAAAAGGGCGATCATTATCAAGCACCAGGTTAAATACCAAAAGACCAAAACCCCTAAAGGGTACGGAACCGTCTTGGAGGGTTGGCTAAATGGACCCGCAAAATTCATAACACGTAGGGCGCCACTCCAACTCATAGCCTTCGAGCATGTTGGATATCGCGGCAGGTGGCCAAAAGTGGCGAAGAGCTTCTAGCTTCGAATCCCAGCCCAAAGAACACCAAGACGGTGTTAACAGTCTTCGATACTTTCGCATCAAATAACATGCGAAAACGAACACTCCGCAACCTTGCCGAAGTCTACCAAGTAGCAACAATAAATCCATGGAGTGACACGGCTATTACCTTTAATGCCAGTGACGAACCTAAATTCCGAACAGCCCGAGCACCAGCCGCATTGGTCCTCAGTCCGATAGTGGACGGCTTTCGCCTTACTAAGGTACTCATGGACGGCGGCAGCGGACTAAACCTCATCTATGAGGAAACCCTCCGAAAAATGGAAATAGACTGGAACCGCATTGAGCGAAGCAGCACAACCTTTAGAGGAATAATCCCTAGCAGGCAAACATGCTGCACAGGAAAAATCACACTGGACGTAGTGTTCGGCTCGCCGGACAATTACAGGTCCGAGGAGGTCACATTTCAAGTGGCCCCATTCAGCAGCGGATACCATGCTTTATTAGGACGAGAGGCATTCACAATTTTTCAAGCTATACCCCATTATGGGTACATGAAGCTTAAAATGCCCGGACCTAACGGAATCATCACTCTCGCTAGTGATCCGAACATAGCACTCCGCGCCGAAAACAAAACAGCCGCACTAGCCCTCGAAGCACTATCTGAAGCCCTAGCGGCCGAGGAACTCACCGCGATGCGCTCCACGGTGAATAGGGACGATGTGATACTTGATAAAAGATCCAAGTCCACCTCTTTTAAACCAGCGGATGAAATAGTCAAATTCCAAGTCCACCCAAATGGACCCTCGCAAAGACGGCCTCCATTGGGGCACAATTAAACCCCGATGTAGATGCTGCACTATGAGAATTTCTACAAGAAAAGCGACATCTTTGCTGGCACCCTTCAGACATGCCAGAATCCCACGTCGGGCCGAAAGCACAGCCTAAATATCCTAAAAGGATTCAAGCTACCAAACAGGCTCTTCGGCGCTTTTCGGAACCCAAGAGACAGGTCATGGGAGAGGAGCTAGCCAAACTTTTGGAAGCCGGATTCATCAGAGATATAAAACATCCGGACTGGCTAGCAAACCTGGTGATGGCACCAAAGAAAGATAAATCCTGGCGCCTATGTGTCGACTTTAAAGACCTTAATAAGGCTTGCCCAAAGGATCCCTTCCCCCTCCCTCGAATTGATCAAATCATCGACGCTACACCAGTACATGACTCATTGTGCTTCCTCGATGCATACTCTGGCTACCACCAAATCAAGATGGCGGAGCCAGACCAAGCTGCAACAGCATTCATCACTCCATACGGCCCGTTCTGCTTCAACACAATGCCCTTTGGGCTCAAAAACGCCGGGCGCAACATATCGGCGCATGATTCGTACATGTCCGCAAACCAGATCGGCAAAACGGTGGAAGCATATGTAGATGACGTGGTCGTCAAAATCAAGCACGTCGAAACTCTAGTAGACGACTTGAGGCTCACATTCGACAATCTTCGAAAATATGACATCAAGCTCAATCCGGAAAAATGCGTCTTTGGCGTTCCAGCCGGAAAGCTCCTGGGCTTCGTTGTGTCCGGTAGAGGAATTGAAGCAAACCCAGCCAAGATCCGAGCTCTGTCACAATTGGATATTCCAAAAGACCTCAAACAAATACAAAAATTGACGGGATGCGTAGCGGCTCTAAGCCGCTTTATCTCCTGTTTGGGGGAAAAGGCGTTACCCCTTTACCGCCTCCTCCGGCGCACCGAACACTTCGAGTGGACGGATGCCGCCACGACCGGACTCGAAGAAATAAAGGCCATTTTGGCAACAAATCCGTCCTGGCCGCTCAACGTAAGGCAAACCAATGCTATTATATATCGCCGCAACACATCAAGCTGTCAGCGCGGTGCTCGTTGTCGAACGAGAAACGGACGGACACCGGTTCCCTCTTCAAAAACCGGTTTACTATGTGTCCACTGTCCTAACTCCATGCAAGTCCCGGTACCCACACTATCAAAAGATAGCACATTCGGTGTCCATGGCATTCCGGAAGCTGCGACACTACTTTCAAGAGTGTTCGATAACGGTAGCCTCCGAATTACCTCTTAACGACATTATAAACAACCGCGACGCGACTGGCCGGATTGCTAAATGGGCCATAGAGCTCCTTCCATTCGACATAACTTATAAGCCACGACGAGCTATTAAGTCGCAGGTTTTGGACGACTTCGTGGCCGAATGGACTGAAGCCGAACTCCCTAAAGAGTACGGCGCATACTCCAATTGGATCATGCACTTTGACGGCTCCAAAATGTTGGCTGGCGGCACGGGGCTGGCGTCATTCGACGTCCCCAACCGGGAACACAGTCCAATACGTCCTTCAGATAATGTATACGGACTCCTACAACGCAGCCGAATACGAGGCCCTTCTGCACGGCCTTCGGATGGCAGTCTCCATGGGCATTCAACGCCTAGAGGTGCGCGGGGATTCGGACCTCGCAATATCTCAAATAAACGGAGACTTTGACGCCAAAGACCCGAAAATGGCAGCATACCGCAACACGGTCCTAAAATGTCAAGACGGTTCAAGGGCTCGAATTTCATCATATAGCCCGGATAACAACCAAAGGTGGCGAGATATATTGGCGCGCATCGGTGCAAAACGCGATGCCGTCCCACCCAATATCTTTCTGGAACGGCTATTCAAGCCATCCGTACTATGGGAAGGGGAGTCCGGCAATAACAATCCGGACCCAACCGCAATGCCTGACGCCGAACACTCTGACACAACCGGAGGCTCTGCCCCCAAGATAACACCCTCCGCTCACGAAATAATGGCGGCTATCTCCCCATGGACGGAACCATTCCTAGCCTACCTAACTAGGCAGGAACTCCCCGAAGACCAAAATGAGGCTCGCTGCATAGTACGGCGCTCTAAAGCCTATAAAGTCCATGAGGGAGAGCTTTACAAGAAAAGCACTACCGGAGTCCTTCCAAGGTGTATCTCCGAAGAGGAAGGGCGAAACCTCCTGGCTGAAATTCATGCCGGACTGGGTGGGCACCACGCCGCAGCCGGGCCCTCGTAGGCAAGGCCTTCCATACAGGATTTTATTGGCCGACGCCCAGCAGATGCGCATGACTTAGTCCAACGATGCGTCGGTTGCCAGCTTTTTGCTAACCAAAGCCACATGCCACCCACCGCCCTTAAAACTATACCCATCACCTGACCGTTCGCGGTCTGGGGGCTTGACATGGTTGGAACCCTTAATGGAGGAACCCACAAGCAAAAATACCTATTGGTCATGGTGGATAAATTCACCAAATGGATAGAGGCCAAGCCTGTTAAAACGGCCGAATCCGGACCGGTGATAGACTTCATATCAGGGGTAGTGCACCGTTACGGTGTCCCCCACAGTATCATCACTGATAGCGGCACCAACTTCACGGCCGATGAGGTTAAATTATGGTGCAAAAACATGGGCATCAAGCTCGATTACGCCTCAGTCTATCACCCTCAAACCAACGGTCAAATCGAGCGGGCAAACGGTCTAATCATGAGCGGCATTAAGCCCAGACTAGTGCGGTCCCTCAAGGAATCTAACACGCACTGGGTTGAGGAGCTCGACCAGACTGGGGCTGCGGACCACGCCGAATCAGATTACCGGATTCACACCATTCTTTATGGTGTACGGCGCAGAGGCAGTCTTGCCTTGCGACATAATACATGACTCACCTCGCGTGCGCATGTATGAAGAAAGAGAAGCCGAGCTCGATCGACAGGACAATTTGGACGCATTGGAAGAGGAGCGTGACGTGGCAAAAGCTCGTTCCGCATTCTATCAACAGCAGGCTCGAAGATATCAAAGCAGGGAAGTACGGGCCAAAGCTTATAACGTTGGCGAACTAGTTCTACGCTCACGGACAAGAAAAAGGACAATCTCAAGCCCAAATGGGAAGGTCCCTTCATCATCGACCAGGTCCTGACCGGCGGAGCATACCGTCTGTGAAACGCATCGGATAACCGACTCGAGCCGAACCCATGGAACGCAGCCCGTCTATGACGATTCTATGCCTAAGCGCCGGACTCCAAGTTCGTCTCCTTCCTCCGTCCACATTTTCTATTTTTGCTGTCTTTTATTTCTCTCCTTCCCCCTCCTTCTTCTTGAAGCCTCTAGAGGCTCGTTTGCGCTTTTTTCACACATACTTGATGCGCTGTCCACGCTCATTATACCTGGGGGCTTCTTTAACAGAAGCTTATTTACACGAGCTTCATGCCCAACACATGCGTTAAACTTCCGCATGTACCTTTTATTCACAATTATATGCATCTATATGACTTAAGTTTTGGCCAAGCTGGGTTGCCTGGCTCCTGTGCTTACCCCTATGTTCCCGATTGTTCGGCTAGGTGGTGAAGGGAGCACCTCTGCGATTGTTACTTCCGGGTCAGCCGGATGTGTACCTCAGACTGGGTGAAGCCGAAAAGCGGCGTTCTTAAGGGAATATTCTTCGGTGAACTGAAAGATGATTTTTAATTATTTACCCATCTGCCCCTGTGATGATTTTCTCGCTTTCATAGCAGCTTTGACATGCACTTTAGGGCATGCATCCTAGCTTAAAGGAACCCTTAATGGAACTATTCTCCCTGGAAGATGTTTCTTACTACCCATGTAATATAACATAACTAGTTGGGCACTTTTCTGATACAGCAACAATGACCCCTACGCCTTGTCTCCATGCATACCCCGGTTCTCATATAACCACAAAGGTATTCAGACACACTCCGGACTATTGGGTCCGGAGGTCGAAGCGAAAAGGTCCGCTATGACAAACGATCCACAATCCGGCTAGAAGACATTTTTTCATGTCATATGTTTACATAGTCAACTCGACTCATTGTATTCCTCCTCAATGCCATCTAATAGGCTATCTAATTTACAATCTTGCTGGGAATACTTGGCGGCCAATTCTACTTGGCCGTACACTGCTTTACAGGATCTCCATCCCATCAGCCCCACAGTCCGACCTCGCCATGTGGTTTGGGTCAGCCGTGTACCGCTGCCTTTACCATGGCCCAGCCTCCTGGCGCCTTTGACGGCAGGCCGATATCTTCCATAGCCGGAAATGCCGCCGTGCTCCTTGAAGCCGCTCTGCCAGCTCCCCAATGCCTTCGGGCAGGGAGATAGATGGCCACAAGGCCCGGCCGATGCCTTTCATCACCTGCCGGACTCGTTTTGCGGTAGCCGACGCATTCGGGAAGAAGATCACCAAGAACTGGGCATCTCCTCCTCAGGACGACCTGTGAGAAAACCTACATACATGTTTATGTTAATCGCCTTCCTCGCCGAACTCTTTCAAAGTTCGTTCAAGCACTTACTGAAAATGCCGCGACGAAGCCGCCGATTCTCCTTTACAGAGTCAGACAACTGGGCACGAACATCCTTTAGTTCCACACCCAGCTTGGTGTTGGCGTCTGGGAGGTTATTTTTCTCCTGCCGCACCCACGTAAGCACGCCTCGCCGCCTTTAGCTGGCGCAAGAGCTGCTGCTTGTCCGGATCTAGTCCAGCGCCATCTCGCAATATTTTTGTCGATTTACACACACGCCGCACTTCATAAACTATTTATATTCAAGCGTATATTACCGTGAGGGGTCTCGTGGCTCTCAGAGCGGCTAGTGCAGCCTCAAGTTGGGCCTTGCACTCTTCAAGCTCCCGGGACAGTCGGGTATTCTTTTCTCAGAAGATCCTCAGATAACAAATGATCCTTAAATCAGTTATTCTAACTATTTTAAGTCTCGTGGGCTACCGCATATATAATCACAAATTTCCTTACCAGTATGTCTTTTACATACTGCTCCGTGGCTCGCTAGACCATCTTGAGCGGCACGGAGGTGCGCATCTCCCGAATCGAAGGCATTCAAGGCCTCTTGGGAGAAACATGCGTCATGAAGAACTGTCTGGCGGCGCCAGTGATTCAAGGCGCTCTCCACCTCGGAGTTGGTGGCGGACAACCTGTCGGCATCCTCTGTCGGAGGAGCATCCGACGCACGCCTCGTGCTAGCCTCAGCCTCCGGACCCGAATTTGAAGCCTGGCCGGTGAAGGTTCGATTGGCAACCTCTCCGGACTCAGTCCGACGAGCGCTCTTTTTCCTGAAAAGAGCACCAACGTTAGTACGCCTTCCAGGAATCAATCCTGGGAGTACGGTGACACGCCATACCGTTGCGGCGGAGTTTCGATCTGGACCACACTTCTTTTTAGCCTGCAGGGCCGCACTGCCCTTTGTTGGCCAGCCGCCGCGGGCTCGGCTTCCTGCCTCGAAGGTACCCCCTGCGAAACACCATTGGTATACAGTGATAAAAAATAAGCATGGATGGGTCATTATTAGGGTTTTGGGATCTTGGTCTCAGTTACCTGCGAGGCTGGAAGTATTCCGGGGTAATCAGTCGTAATGGCAACCAAAGCATTGTCGATGCTAAGTTGGTAGAACACCCCGTCGATCAACTCCACCTTTATATCCGGATCCATTTCGGAGGTCGGATCGAGGGACCCCTCCGGATCCTCGGGTTGTGGGGGCGGGCTGTGTATCTTCTCCACAGTCCGCGCAGTTCCTCAAGAAAAACCATGAAGTGAGATATTTAACCACGGAACATGGATCGTACAGGTCACAAAGATGTTTGCTTACCCAGCTTCGAGGATTATTCAAGAAAACTCCTTCTGGATTGACGCGAGGAAATCCTCCTCCTCTCCTTTATACATGGCGGACAAGATCTTCACCAGTTCGGTGACCGATCCCGCCCTTTATGCCATGGCGGGTGGCGCTGTCCTCCCGTTGAAGTCCCACATGGGGTGGCCCCTATATTGAGCGGTTGCACTCCCAAGATAATGCAGATTGCCATGACTCCAATCATGGTCAATCCGGCATGAGCCAGTAACCTTATTCGACTCATCAAATAGAGGACATCCCGGTCATCTTCTCTCCGGGGGCTTCGAGGGCGCCAGCTTAGGCGCTTCTTCAGAGGAGCATTGCTAAACTTCGGAAGGCCGATCCGAACGGGATCCGGCAGCGGGACGTCCTCCATATAAAACCATTCTGAAGGCCAGTCTTCGGACGCCTTCTTTGGGGTTCCGGATAGGTATCCGGTCCCGGCGATGCGCCATAACTCGGCTCCGCCCACTTGATATATTGACCCCTCGTGAGAACGGGGTACTTGGCAGAATAATCTCTTCCACAGTCCGAAATGAGCCTCGACGCCCAAGAACAGTTCACAAAGGGCCATGAAGCCCGCGATGTGCAAGATGGAGGCAGGAGTAAGGTGGTGCAACTGGAAGCCGTAGAACTCCAAGAGCCCCCGGAGAAACGGATGGATTGGAAATCCGAGTCCTCTTACTAGATAAGAGATGAAGCATACCCGCTCTCCTTTAGAGGGATCGGAGACACTCTCCGCTTGCTTTCCGCCCTTGTAGGTGGCGAGTCCGGCTCGAACCGGAACCATGAAGGTCGGGGGAAGAAATCCCTTGGCTTGGAGTATAACTAGCTCGCTATGCGGGACTGAGCATCTCTCCCAATTTCCAGGCTGAGGGCTGGGAGCGCAAGAGGAGGAGTCGCGTCGACTGTCCATGATGGAATGGTCTTTGGTCAGGGGCGCTCCGATGAAAGCTCGCAAAGGAGGGATGGTGTGAGTCAGATCTAGATCCTCGCTCCTTTTATAGGCAGCTCATTTGCGCAGCTAGGGGGGTAAGTGTAAAAATACCCTGGCTTTTCGCATTCATTCAAACACGTGGAAGATGGCCATTATTGGGCGTAGAAGCCAAGGAGCGCAGCATTTATCAGAAGACGGACACTATTAGACAAGTATATGGAATCTGGAGAAGAACCCGCCTCGCAATGCCGAAGACAATCAACGCGCCGGACTCATCGTCATTGAAGCCTGGTTCGGGGCTACCGAGGAGTCCCAGATTAGGGGTGTCCGGATAGTCAACTATCACCGCTGGCGGACTCTGGACTATGAAGATACAAGATTGAAGACTTCGTCCCGTGTTCGGATGGGACTTTCCTTGGCGTGGAAGGCAAGCTTGGCGATACGGATATGTAGATCTCCTACCATTGTAACCGACTGTGTAACCCTAACCTATCCGGTGTCTATATAAACCGGAGGGTTTTAGTCCGTAGGACACAACAACAATCATACCATAGGCTAGCTTCTAGGGTTTAGCCTCCTTGATCTCGTGGTAGATCTACTCTTGTACTACCCATATCATCAATATTAATCAAGCAGAGTAGGGTATTACCTCCATCGAGAGGGCCCGAACCTGGATAAAAACATCGTGTCCCTTGTCTCCTGTTACCATCCACCTAGACGCACAGTTCAGGACCCCCTACCCGAGATCCGCCGATTTTGACACCGACAGGAGGGTTAGGAGAAGTTGAACTGTGTCAGGACTGGATTTTCGGGATACTAATTTCCAGAAAATGGCCCTTGTGCTCACCAGCCCCAGGATTACTGTTAACTGATGAGGCACCGACTTGATACAGAAATTCCAAGCAAAATACAAAATATGTAGTACAAGCTTGTGAGTACAACAAATGGTTTCTAGAGGGTGATGGCGGAAGCGGTTTGTGGATCGTCGGCGTCTATGGGACTCCATTTCCCATGGGAACAGCTGACCAGGTTAACTCCTATCTTCGGGAGGCTGCTATCATCAATGCGTAGGTTTCGTTCTGTCATCACATCGCTCCTCTCCATGCAAGAAATCTGGCCAAGACAATAGCCAGGGACAAGCCAGTGAGTACTTTGAATGTACTCGCAAACATTATGAACATGGGCATAATATAACAAATGACAAATATGCTCGGAAATATTCTATGATCACAACGTCAATCATCAAATAAAATCTCTGATGCATGCAACAGGTTATATATATACATGAATATGCAATAACAGAGTAGTAATAAAATGCACCGATCGGGTGTCTGAAGCGACGCCACATAAAGGGCTTATAAAGCAAATAAATAACAAGCATGCCACAGTCGGGCGTCTGAGCGACACCACATAAAGGGCTTATAAGGTAAATAAATAACAAGCATGTTACGATAAGGCCCCGAGCGACGCCACATAAAGGGCTTATAAGGTAAATAAATAACAAGCATGCCACAGTCGGGCGTCTGAGCGACACCACATAAAGGGCTTATAAGGTAAATAAATAACAAGCATGCCACAGTCGGGTGTCTGAGCGACACCACATAAAGGGCTTATAAGGTAAATAAATAACAAGCATGTTATAGTCGGAAGGCCCGAGCGACACCACATAAAGGGCTTATAATGCAAATAAATAACAAGCATGCCTCAGTCGGGCGTCTGAGCGACAGCACATAAAGGGCTTATAAGGTAAATAAATAACAAGCATGCCACAGTCGGGCGTCTCAACGACACGACATAAAGGGCTTATAAAGAATCACAGTAAATATCCAGGAGGTAGAACCGTCCCAGGGATACTCAATGAATCAAATAATGAACATAGTTAGTTCACAATAATGATAATCATAATCATCATATGTCACCGGTCATAGTCAACGTTCTGACTTAGTAGTTTTTCCTCCGAAGACCGACACTAAGACCGACACTTGACCCATCCCAGACTGTAATCCTTAACCATGGACACGACTATTCGAATAGATTTAATCTCTGCAGAGGGTGTACTCTTTACCCACGAGTAACGGATTCCTTTAGTCCATCGGGACTAATTCCATTTATGGTCTTTTAATTGAAAACATGCCTAACTCGCACACACCAGCTTAACTTACCGGTGTCTCGAATCACCCACGACACTGCTAAGCAAACTCTAAGTGGGAGGCTACAACCTCGCGTAGCATGGGATCAAACTTATATCGCGGCCTAAGGGGTGGCCTCCTCTCGGTCCCAACCGAAACACCCATGCCCCCGGAGCAGGTGGCCTTCCTACCGGCTACAACCGGTTTCTTCCACCATGGCCTCTCTGTATGGTGTGTGCTAGAAAGGGATTGACGACTTACTGAACCGTACCCTACTTGTTGTAGGGACAAGTGGTAGTACGAGACAAGTATGGGGGTTACTGGAACAAGACTCGATCTATGGCCGACTCAGGAGGTTTAAGTATTCCCTGCATGATTAGCATAACGAATAGATTTCATCCAACAGACAGAATCACCACTCATCATACTCCCTCTTGCCATATCGGACACACTCGTCTCAACGAGGAACTAGGGGCAAGCTCAGGTCTACCCAAGACAGAGACTTTCCAGCTTCCTTCCGGCAGGCACGAAAAGCATACGAGGATGATTACTGTCACAAGCTTGACCATTTCCAACAGCAAGGAAATCTCCAACATGCATCCATGCAAATGATCATATCACCACATAAAATAACGAGTTCTATGTATTGAGGTGGTGTTATAATCATGTCAAACAATGCATGAAAAAAATATATTATGCCAGGGTCCAGAATGCTTGCCTTCAAGTTGTGGGGAGGCAGGGTGCACCCCAAAACTTTTGAAAGTTTTCTCCTCTCTCCAAAAATCCTATTTAAAATATTTTTGAATCAATACATAGTTTCAAAAACAGTACCAAAAGTTGTCTGAAAAGGTTTCAAATAAATCTTAAAATAAACTAGACAATATTTGAGAGATGTAGGAAAAAGAATCAATTCATTTGGGGTCATATTTAAAAAGTTATAGCCAGTCAAAGTTTTGGTCAAAATCTATTTTTAAAATAAAACAGAAAAAAGAAAAAATGTTTCGAATAGGTACACGTCGAAGACGTACTCTGGGAATACACCTCCACTTATGCCTGCGTGGACCGGGCGCTTAGGTCGCCGACAAGGGCCCGCCCGCCCACCGGGTTAGGTTTGACCACCCACGCTGCCGCCTCCTCCGGCCGAACGGAGGCGGAGCTCCGGCGAGGCTCGCCGGCGAACGGAGGCATCCCTCGGGGATCTGAGTACATGGGCATGCTCAGGTGGTCGAGGGCGAACCCGTGGGTACCCGCCATGGTCGCCGATGTGGACGGAGTCGCCGGCGACGAGCTTCACTGCGGAGATGGCTTCGGGTGGATTTGGGGTCCTGGGCTGCGGTGGTTCCCGAGCGGGTGTGAGGTGTTGGGCAGCTCCGTAGGGTCATGGGGAGTCGAGTGGTGGCGTCGGACGGGCAAAAGGGGCTTTGGTTGCGACGAAATCGGCCGGGACTTGGCGGCGGCTGAACCGACCGGAGTCGGGGAAGACGGACTTCCTCTCATCGACTGCTGGCCATGGTGGCCCTAGGGGGATAGCTTGAGGTTAATTGAGGACTCGGTTGAGCTCGGGGGCCCTTATATAGGCGGTTGAAGTCGGTTCACGGTGGCCGTGGATAGGATCGCCGGCGACCGCCATTCTGTAGCAGCAGGGGGACGTGGCGGCGACGAGTGCTTGCGGACAAGCTTGCGGATGAGCTTGAGCTGCTCAAGGGGGCAGCTGGTGAGCGCTGGTGGCTCGGGCGGCGCCGTCCAGGGCAGGGGCTATCGGGCGGCGGTAGCGGCTTGCGTCGGTGGCGCTGTAGGGCGCCAGGAGAGGGCCAGGGTGGCTCTGCAGCGAGGGAGGAGTCGGGGCGCTGGCTGCGAGTGGATGAGGATCAGAACGGGCGTGGGGAGGCGGCAACGCGACGCGGCGACTCAAAGACGCCGACGCAGTAAAACGCAGCGCCTCGCCGCTACCAGAGCGTCACGCCAAAGTGCTCGCGAAATACCGGCAGGTGAGGCCGGCAGTTACTGTATAGGTCATAAGCATCTAGGAGCTTAGTGGACAAGGTTTTTGGGTCAAGGATCAAGCTCACGGTGTAAACTAAAACTTATGCCAAATCTGACCATGCACACAAGATGCTTGACAGAATGCCACATGCACCTAGGCATTTCTTGGAGTGCCCAAAATCCCCAGATCATAGTCTCTTTAGAAGGTAAAGAGGGCGGCAAGGTTAGTTGGCCAAATCTAGAAACTTGATAGTGCAAGTTTGTGAGAAAACTGATTCTGGACAGTAAGAAAAAGGGCATAATTGCATGCACTTAAAATTCTCCAATGGTCCACTCTTCAGTTCTTAAGGGTTTGGCAGGGTGGTCTATAAGCAGGAGAAATAATCATGGGTAAAGGAGCAAGTTAAAATATGGTTGCAGTACAATTCATCAAGTTGGACCAGAATGAAAATGAGGATGATTTACTCAAAATTTTCAAAGAACATCACTGGGTTTTTGCAAAAGGTTGAATAATATACTCCTACTGACATCCCATAATTTTGGTGAAAGTTTTAAAGGAATATTCAAGTAGGTTGTAGTGCAAAATTGCCCACTGGACCAGATTTGAAAACTTGGTGTAGAGCTCAAAATATTCAATGAATGAAATATATTTTTGCATAAAAGTGATTTAAAAACATCACATGACATCGCCAAATTTTGGTGGGATTTTTAAATGAATTTATAAAAGGGTTGCAGTGCAAAGGGACCCTAAACTTATGAAAAACCATTTTAGAGAGACAAAGCTCAGGGATAAATAATTATATAAATAATCCCACTGATAAAAGAATTGTTTTATTTGAGAGGGTAAATGAGTCCAATAATGATTGAAAAGTTTTCACTTGGAGCAAAAACTTCATAATAATAAAGAGAAGAATGGTTCTGAAAACAAAAGGAAATCCAGAAACTAAAAGTTTAAGTTTCGTGGCAAAATTTTAATAAACCAAATATGGTTAAATTTTTGGGGCGTCACAACACTACCCCCCTTAAGGAAAAATCTCATCCTCGAGATTTGTTAAGAGTTGTTTTGAAAAATATTACTCCTACCATTTACAGGAATAACCACTTTACTTAAGCGGTAAAATGCGGCTACAGTAAGAGAGCAAAAAGTGGTGTAAAACTACAGTGTGGGACAGTAGCGCTGCGTGGAAAAATTTACGGTGGAGAGATTTCTACGCTGGTTACCGTAAATTTAGAATAAAATCTAAATTTCTAAAATACGCTGGTCGCACCGAGAGCACAAGTTGCTCCCTCCGGTCGGCTGTGTGGACCTAGGGTCCACCGTCGCCTCCTTCTTCCTCTCGCTCTTTCTTCTTCCTCTCTCCGCACGCTTCCCCGCTTTCACCACCGGGCGACGCCTAGCGCGTGAGGGCATCTAGGCCGTCATCGCGGTAGTGCACGGCGTGCTAGCTGCCGGCGCAGCGTGCACTCACCTCGCGGGCCAGTGTGCTGTCGGCACTGCTCGTAGATTCGCCTCCGAACACCGGCGATCGGGCGACGAGCGTTGCTGGTGGACTTAGCCCACCGTACACCGGTCTCGAGCTATAAAACGATCGCGGTGCTCCTTATTCTTCCTCCACCTGACCTCACTTCTCCTTTTTCCTTCCTTCTCCTCCATTTGTGTCTGCAGGAGCTCGAGACGAGGCTCTAATGGCGGAGGTGGCACCGGACTGGTACGTGATCCTGGTGTGCGGAGGGCTGGCGGCAGTGCTGGGCTCTCCGTGCTCCTGTGCGTGATGATCCTCGATGATCGTCGTGATGCTGCCGCTCGGGTGTTGACTCTCCGCGGTGGCGGGGATCACGAGGATTAGGTGTGACGCCAGGTGCTAACAGCCGTCGGGGTGCCGGAGGTAACTCGTACCCAAGTAATTACTCACAAATCTCTCCCTCTGAGACTGTGGAGTGTTAGGGAGGTGATCGGTGAGATGCAACACGGTTACGTGTTTAAGCAGTGTATGTGTTCGAGTGGTTGTGGGTCTGCTGCCGTGGTGCTGCGTGAATAAAAATTCCATGTCGTGAGAAAATATACGATGCAGCAACTCAGGGAAAAGAAATCTCGCTCCAGGATTTTTCGCGAGAGAAATCAGTAAATTTTAGAGTTAAACCGCAACAAAAACTACTCAAATTAACAGAAACTAAATAATTTACTCGTCGCACAAACTCGGGGTACCACACATAAGTTGCAACATATAAATAAATGTTGCAAAAATAAACACAACAGTGACGTCTATAATGCAAACGGTAACTGGACGGGGTCCCGAGAAAACGTCTCTGTTACTGGGACACACTCCTCTTCTATCGGGGGAAGTGAATTGACCAGCCGATGAATGTGTCTCTCCTGGTCGGGCCTCAGTGGTCTGCCAATGGCGATCTGAGGATTTAAATCAGAGAGACTCTGGAGATAACCCATTACCCGCTGGGTCAACCGTTCTTGAGCGATGACATCTTTGGACCAGGTTGGCGATTTCTTGGTCTCTCTCAATTGGCCCACCGGGAAAGATGTTACTTCACAGTGTGATGCCCGGCTCGGAAAGTAATAATACCCTCTTTCACTGGCATAGTGTACCGCGAATCTAAGTCGGACAAGCGCCTTGCAGGTAGCCGCTTCTATGGCCATTTGTGGAGCCGGGTATAGATTTTCCCACGAAGGAGACTTCCGTTGGGTCTTGGTTTGAGTTTACGGAGGGATGTGTACTACTGCCCAATATTTCGAGGTGGATGGGGTGATCCTCGATTTGAGCAGCTCAGATCGGGTGGCTGAGTAGAACCCATCGTACTGCAGGTTTAGTCCCACAATATTTTGACAAAGCTACCCGGGGTTGCATCTGGGGTTCTCAGATAAATGCTAGGGCTCGGCATGGCAAGAAATGGTTGTGAGGGTGGTGAACAAGGTGAGGGGTGCTTGGAAAGGTCAAGAGGTGGCCTTTTTATATAGCATCCGGGCTGGGTTATTTACCGCGATGAGGGGCACTAGTTTGTTGGTTCTGCTCTCATGGGGTCGGGGTCAAAGCCACAGATACACATATCTCACAAAAGTGAAGTGGTACTGTGGGTGTCGTCGGGGTGGTTTTGGTAGCCGTGCCCGGAATAAAGAAATGCAACTGCAGGCTGACATATGTATACAAGGTTACTATTTAAAACAGCGGCACCACAACAGGCTGCGTTTATTTACAAGGTCACACGATTATAAGGCGTGGATACACTGAGACTCGGCACTACTCGAGCGACTTAGTCTACCTCGTTTATATCCAAGCGGGCGTGCCTTGTGGACGTCGAGGCTTCTCCTCAGGTCTCACCATCGGGATTAGCTGGAGGGGGTTGAGGAACTGCAGGGTCGGGGTAGCGATGATGACCATCGCGGGGATTGTTAGCCACAATCCCGTTGGAGTGTGCTCCCAAAAGGCAACGAAGCACTTCTGGGGTCATCAAAGCACCTTGGTTGATGGCTGGGGCTGACCTCTGTCGGATTTCGGGTTCCGGCAGACCCTTGAGGTTCAAACACTGGGGTGCGCGTGGAGATCTCGCCCTCTACCTACCTGCGCCCCGCCGCCTCGCTTGGATCTAAACTACACAAAGAACAACACAAGAGACGCAAGGTTTATACTAGTTCGGGCCACCATTGTGGTGTAATACCCTACTCTAGTTTGTGGTGTGGTGGATTGCCTCTTGGGCTGAAGGTGATGAACAATACAAGGAAGAACAGCCTCGCGAGGGTCAGTTCTTGGCTGGTGCAATGAACTGCTAGGGGGAGTTCAGTCGCTATTTCTCTGCTGATTCCAGATGCCTCTAGGTACTGATTAGATTGCCCTACTATGGTGGCTAGCTCTACTTATATAGGCAGAGGCCCTAGGCCTCTTCCCAAATATTGAGCGGGAAGGGCGCTAACAATTGGCCATTTTGAAGGGGAACATCTGCACACTTATCCTCGACTAAAGTTGGTCCTCGCCGTCAAAGGCTCGTGGTGACGCCTTGGCTTGGGCTCCACAATGACTTCCTTCCTGCCGTTGGACTGGTCTTGGTCTTGTTGCACCGAAACGGATGCCTTTGCTTGATGCTCTCGCCCGCGCTTGCTCCCTTTGCACCAAAGAGGAAAGGAGGACACTGCACGGGCTGGCGCCAGCCTGGCGCCTTTGGTCGTCATGGCTTGCATCATGGGCACCTCGTGAGGTACCCCGCCTCGATCTCTCCGCCTCCTCACGAGCCAGCCTGATGAGGCCGTGCCTGAGGAAGCTCCATGTCATCCGCCCCGCGAGGCTTGGACCCTCGCAAGGGTCTTGAGCTTGTGTTGATGAAGATGGGCCATGATGGGCCCCCCTTGAGCCACGCCGCAGGCCGCAGGCAGGAAAGTCTGGGGACCTCCATTCCTGCATCACGACAAGAGCCCCGGCCTAAGGCGCGCCCGGATTTGGCCGAAAGCAGAAGCGAAGGGCAGTGTGAAGCGCCGCTGGCCCTAATAGCTCATGCCTTGGGCGCCACGTGGCGGTTGATTGGACGTGGGTGCCTTAGCAACTGCGCGAGTTGATAAAGGAGCGGCATCGGCCTAGGCTTAGCTTCCCTTGCTTTCTCTGGTTACTGCTCAGATCCCCTTTCTTGCCCCTCTCCTTCCTGCCTCTGAAATCTTCAGATCCACTTCGACTGCACGCCGTAGCAAGGCATGGCGCCGCTGCACTCGGCCGGAGCTTGGTACGCTACCGCCTGGACTTGCCGAACGTGTCGGAGGCGAGCCTTGCCCGGGTGCGCCAGATGGCGGGGGCGCAAGGCATCGACGGGGCGAAGGTGTTCAAGGTCGGCTCCGCCCTCCCCGAGGGCCAAGGGAGCACCTTCTATCCGCTCTTTGTAAGCGCCATTGTTGCCGGTCTGATGCCTCCCTTTTCCGAGTTCTTCTTCTCTGTCCTCCGCCATTACAAGCTACAAGCTCTACATCTCCACCCCACCTCTATTCTCCTCCTGGCGATCGTCGCCTACTATTGTGAGGCTCACGTCGGGGTGTAGCCCTCAGTGGCCCTGCTGCGCCACTATTTCTCCCTCCGGACCTCTCGTGGTTCCCTTTCTGCGTGTCGCGAAGCTTCGTCACAGACGTCTGGTAGCTCCATCGCCATTTCAACCCCGGAAGAGGATTGAGGGCTTCAGGAGCAAGTGGGTCTTGGTGGATGTTGGGCGATCCACCTCGGCTAATCTTGCCCACGGAGCACCCCATGCACTCCGACGATTGGTCTCGGGTGGAGCTCGTGGACCTCCGCCATGAGGCCGGTGTTGGAGAAGATGGACATGGATCTCGAGGCCGCCAGATGGCGTGGCGGCGAGCCGACCGGGCTGTCAGCCGCCGAGGGAATTCCCGAGCATCACCGGCTCCGCTCACAAGACTCCACTTCCGATGTGGAGGCCCCATCCGAGCCCTATGGTCTTGGCCGACGAAGACCTGGCTGCGTCCTCCAATCCTTGGTCGGGGGCGATGTGGCGAGGTTGGGGGGCGCTCCCACGCCTGCTCCTTCAAGGACGACCGGAGCAGTAGTGCAGTCCATGCCCGTCTTCAACGGGACGGCACGCACTGCTGGAGGCTCCCCGAGGACCCGGTGGATGTGTCCTCCGCGACTCCAAATGATGAGAAGGAGAAGGGGAGCGGGAAGGAGGGCTCGACTCCGAGGCGACCGACGGAGAGTCGAGGGCTCCCCTCCCTCGGCGCAAGTCCCGCGTTCTCCGCCTCTCACCGTGCAACAACGACGACGAGGATGATGATGAGCAGGGCGGCGGGAGCTTGCACCTGATCCCGAAGAAGGACAGGACCAGGCTGATCCCTCGCGGATCTACCCCGGCCCCGAGGCGATCCGTTGGCGCACCTCCTGCGCCCGAGCTCCTTGAGGCTGATCCTTATAGCCGGCTCTCGGGCTTCAAGTATGGCCGGAGGTTGCTCGAGCTCACGAGCGACGACCACTAAGTGCTCGATTCCTATCTTATTTCTTGTTTTGTCGCTGAGGCTTGACATCTGTATCTCTTGGCTAGGCTGGCGCCCGCGCAAAGAAGCCGGGCGATCTCCGAGGTTCCGTCTGGGCAGCGCCCGCCCGTGAAAGAAGGTGACCGCGATGCACGGGCCTCTCTGCCCGGGCCGTCCTCACGAGGCTCGGCTGAGCCGGGCCGGGCGAAGCCCCATGGCCCAAAGCGGCTCCGAGGTGCCCTTGCTCGATGCTATCACCACAGCCGCTAGCGCAGCAGTTCGCTTCAGATACCGTGTGGTCACGCCGCCGCTTTCTCCTCCTACCCCACCGGCCGCCGCCTCCGACTCTCCTCCTACCGCTCGATCGTGGCCGCTAAACCGGACCGACCGTGGCAGGATCTTCGGGCGCCGACCTCGCCCGGTGGCCGGGCGCTTGGAGCTGGCTTCTGGCTGGATTCGCTCCGACGCTTCGATCCGGGCGACGTTGGTCCAGGCCTCGACGGCTTGCGACGAGGAGAAGCATGACGTCCTTGGGGCGAAAGCTGCTCGCAACGCCGCCTTGGGGGAGGTAGCCGATGTCCGAGGTTGCTGCAAGGCGCTGGAGAGCGAGCTGTAGGGTCTGCGGGACCAGCTCGCCAAGGAGGCCCGTCTTCGCCAAGAGCAGGAGGAAGGCATGAAAGCTCGCGAGGTGGCCGTCAAGGATCGGGACACCAAGCTCAAGAAGCGTCGTGAATGCCTAGGCGTGCTGGAGCAAGAGTTGGAGGCGAGGAAGGTCGAGCTGGATGGCAAGGCACGGGTCCTTGCCGAGGATCGCGTGGCCTTCACGGAGATGGAGGTGAAGGCTCACACCTTGCTGAGGGAGCTTTACGATAGCAGCCTGAAGAGCCCGCTGGCCGGCGCAGAGGACGGCCCCGCCAAGCTGCTTCCCTTCCTGGTTCACGCTCTTGAAGATGTCGCCCTTGGCCTTGGCCCTACGGCTGAGGCCGAGGCGCGGTCTCGTCTTTTCTGCATGACGCTGGTCCTCACCCACTTCTATCTTCGCGATCCCAACGCCGACCTCGACTGGCTGAGCCATGAGCGGCGGCGAGCTGCTGCCGCTGCCGAGGCCGTGAAGGGTCGTGGCGGAGGCTCGTGGGAAGTTCCGGCCTTCAAAGACTAAGTCAAGCGGGCGCCGCTAACCTCGGTTCAAGATGGCGAACCCGCTCCGCGCAGCTCCACCACCGACAAGTGACTCCGTTATGGCTCCTGTTCTGCTTTTCATTCCTGCACATGTATCATGCCTCGGGGAGGCGTTTAAACTTGCATTTGGCATTGCGATAACAGTTATGGACTGTAATATTTGCATTGAAATTCCTTGAAATTTGCGCTTTTCCTTCCTACTTGCTTATGTTCTACGCCGGCAGAGCTCGGCCCCGCGCATACCTCAGCCGCCGTTAGCCCCGACCAGAAACCAGGACGGGACCAAGGAGTGAGGGGCTACGTGACAAGTTAGGCTCCTGAGTCGCGATGCTCAGGAGTCCCCCTTGGCGCACGAACAACAAGTAGGGAGGTGAGATGTGGGTGGATCTACCATTCTACGTCAGAGAGCCCGGACCAAGATACCTCAACCGCCGTTAGCCTTTCAAAATAAGGAGTGAGGGGCTACGTGACCAGTTAGGCTCTCGAGTCGCGATGCTCAGAGTCCCCTTGACGCTCAAACGGCCTTCGCACCTTGGCTCCGCCGGGAGGGTCATGCGACGAACCAGGCCTGGGGGCTGGGCTGGTGGCGTCGTCTGGGCGTAACCCAGCGCAGCCCCCGTGCTCAGCCCCTAGCTGCACTCCCAAGGGGAGGCGCGGCGATTAGGCCGACATCGAAGCCTGGGCTCCCCGAGGTTGATGCAGCCCGGGGCCACCCTCGCTTGTTTATCACCAGCCTGAGCATAGCGCCTCCAGATGTACGGCATAGCCGCTCCTCGGCGGTGTCGCCACCAACAATGAGCATGGTGCTTCCACTGCACGCTGGAGGGGGCTCCCCTCGGGAGGAGTCCCCGGCGTGTACAGCCCGCCTACGACACGTGGCTGGCACGGTAGGGCCTGACGAGGTGTATCTGGGCACCCGTGAGCCAGCGCGGGACTCACGGGGCCCTACCTCAAGGCGGGTTGCGCCTGGCACTGGGCCTTATCTTGCGATGTGTTCCTGCAGATTTGGTTAGATGCCGGTGCTCTACGTCCTCAGGTCCCGGCCCTCGAGCTGGTCTCAGCCGTCGCTGGTATGCCAGGTCGCGATGCCGTGGACAAGGCCAGAGGGTGAGGGCTGGAGAGCCAGTAGGAGCCCTGTGTCGCGATGCTCAGGTACCCCCCCCTTAACATGCAAGCGGTCGACACGAACGAAGAAAAGGTGCCGCGGATTTGCATCAAATAACAAGCATGATGGGTCGAACGCATGACCCGAAATAAACGCAAGAGGGATACATGTCGCCGGGTCTGGCCCGAGCGACTTGGGGATGATGCAGCCCAAGGGGCGCCCCCAACAAGATAAGCTAGGAACATGAAGTAAAAGGGATACACGCCGCAGGGACGGACCCACGCGGCCTAGGAATAATGCAGCCCTGGGGGGCGCTCCCAGCTGGAAATGAAACTTGAAAGACGTCACCTAATAGCGTTGAAGACGAAAGGGTGTTGGTGCGGCAGACTCGGTGGGCTGCGGGAGCCGATCCTCACGAGCCCCTGTGCTCGGGCCTCGGGAGGCTCCGGAGGCGCCTGGTGGCTCCTCGTGGACCATCTCCATCTCTGCCAGGGCTGCGGAACGCCTGGCCTCTTGAGCCTCGTGATGCACCTCATGAGGCGCCGGGCGTGGCAGCTGCTCGGCAAGCCGTAAGGCATGCGAACGTAGCTGTGGGTGGACCTTCGCAGCCCCCACGCGTGAGGGCCAGAGGCGCTCCTGAGAGGCGGCTCGGTTGAGCCCTGGTATGTCGATGCAGACACGCAGCCCTCCATCCTCGCCCGGATGGGGAGCTACGACGTGTAAGCGACGACTGCCACTCATGACTCTTGACTCCTGCAGCTCCTGAATGATCTGGCTGATGAACTCCTGAGGGTTTGGCCCTCCTTGCTTCGGCCTTCTTGAGGGAAACGCTTCAAACACGCCCAAGTGGTGCCCAAGTGCCTCCCTCGTGACCTTAGCAAGGTCGGTGGCCCTCCGTGGGGAAGCCCCGAGCCCCGCCTCGAGGAGGGTGCCGGGCCGCTTCCTATGCGCGATGTATGAAGGAGGTTCCCCGAGGAGGCGCGACCACGAGGGGCCGGGCCGGACGATGTCTTCTTCTTCTTGGGGCGGTCTCGAAGCCTCTGCCTGCTGATCCGGGTCTTCCAGTGATGCGGCCTGAAAGGCTCGCTCCAGGGAGCACACCGCGTCTTTCTCTTCGTAGGGCACCGTGATGACTCCGCCACTTCTCGGCATCTTGAGGACGTTGTCGCCGTGGTGGGTTACGGCCATGAACTTGGCTAGCACTGGGTACCCGAGGATGGCGTTGTATGGTAGGCGAATGTGGGCGACGTCGAAGTCAATGAGCTCGGTGCGGTAGTTGTCGCGTGCGCCGAAGGTGACAGGGAGGCGAACCTGCCCAATCGGGACCGTGGAGCCGTTGGTGACCCTGCAGAGAAAGGCTTGGTTGGTCAAGCTGATTGTAAGGCACTTGGAGATTGTTGAACGCTTCCACAGACAGACGTTGAGCCCTGCCCGCCATCGATGAGGGTCTTGGTGACCAGACGCTGTCGATGATTGGGGAGCAAAGCATCGGGAGGATTCCACCGTGGCAGCACACTTGAGCTGATCCGCTGAATCGAACGTGATGGCGCACGCCAACCACCCGAGGGGTGTGTGGCTTCGAGCTTGGGAGGACTGCATTCACTTCAGGCGAATCGCTTGAAGATGCGTTGAGAGGCTGGGACTTGAGCTCCGCTCAAGATGCAGGCGATCGCGCGCGGCTCCTGGAAGCCCACAGCCCCCTCGTCCTGATGATGGTCTTCATTTCTCCTTGGCTACGGTGGCAGAGGAGGGAGGCTCATGCGTTGCCTTATAGGCGATCCTCGCGAGGCTGATCCTCCAGCCTCGCGAGGCGGGTCCCGCCAGTGATCCTCGCGAGGTTGGTCGCGCCACCCTTGGCGAGGGCCGTGGTCTTCCCAGTCTGCGCTCTTCCTCCTCCTCGCCATAGCCCCGTCGCTGCGGTCGGGACGTCGGCCGATCCTCCCTTCTCGCGACGGCTCGGAGCTCTTGAAATTCGCTGGTGTTGTGGGTGTGGAGGTCGTGGTACACGCAGCATCGGCTGCCCTTGGAAGACTGGGCTGATCTCGCCCGCTTGGCGTCTGGTTCGCCATGAGCACGACAACCCCTTGCGCTTCACATCCTTGTCCTTGGGCTTCTTCTCTCGGGTCTGCGGCGGGCAGCTCGAGGAGGAGAGACGCCCTTCTCGGCCCTGGCGCGCACTTGGTCGCCAGGTTGAACAACTCCAAGGAAGTGCACAAGTCCTCATGCATCGCCAGCTCCTCCTTCATCTTGATGTCGCGCACACCGTCGGAGAAGGCAGAGATGATGGCCTCCTCGGTCACCTTGGGAATCTTGAGGCGGCGTTGTTGAAGCACCGGATGTATTTCTCTGTGGTCTCCCCGTTGCTGCTTGATGCGGCGCATGTCGCCACGGCGGTGGCCGGGTCACGAGTACCTTGGAAGTTGGCGATGAAGCGGTGCGCATCTCGCCCCAGAGAGATCGTGCACAGAGCTGTGTTCAGAGCTAGGTGCGGGCCCCGCCCTGAGCGCCTATGGAAACCAGTTCGCCATGACCTTCTCGTCTCCGCTGGCGGCGCCGATGCCCAGCTCTTAGAGCTGGAGGAACTCGGGGTCGGCCGCACTGCTAGAAGCGAGGAGGCAGGTCTGGCTTGAACTTGCCGGGCCACGCGACACAAGGCAGCTCGGTGGTGAAGGCACGACAGCCTGTGGCCACGAGAGGCCTTGGGTGACGAAGAGCTTGGTCTTGCGGGTCCCCATGCACTCCACCGGGAGCAGCGCTGGGTCTTGACGTCTTGCCGGAGCAGGGAGCGTGGTCGCGACGAGCCGGAGCGGGAGCACTCGGGCAGCTTCTTCTTGCGGGCGAGGGACTTCGCAGCTCTGCTCTTGCCGCGTCCGGGCGCCGGACGGAGCGGGTTCCGCTCAGGGACCACGCGCTTTGGGGCCAAGGCGCCTTTCTGAGGGGGAGGCGGCCGAGGCGCCTCGAAGCTTCGCCGCCAAGAGGGCTGGGTGCGGTGCAGGACGGACGGGCGCTGGGGAGCCTTCGCGCGCGGACGAGCTCGGCGACGCAGCCGAGCCACTCTTCGTAGACGTCGTCGATTGGACGGTAGCGCAGGAGCTCGTTTGCCGCGATGAGCGCAGCTCGAGCCTCCATGGGCACACGGAACGCGCGAGATGAAGAACCAGCCGGGGCGAGCGAGGGGGTAGCAGTGCGGCCGTCTTGCCTTACGGAGGGATGCTGGGACGACGCTTGCTGCTCGTTCCCCGCGAGGCCGGTGGCGGTGTTGACGGCAGGCGACGGGGAACGACGAGGGCGCCCGCCGACGGGAGCCGTCTGGGCGATGCGGGAAGCGAGAGCGGCTCGGCGCTCGGCGCGGGCCCGACGAGCGTCAGACATGGATGCGGTGGTCGACGGAGAACAGGGCGGCAGAAGACGAATTCCGGCGCACCCCTACCTGGCGCGCCAAATGTCGGATTTCGGGTTCCGGCAGACCCTTGAGGTTCGAACACTGGGGTGCGCGCGGTGATCTCGCCCTCTACCTACCTGTGCCCCGCCGCCTTGCTTGGATCTAAACTACACAAAGAACAACACAAGAGACGCAAGGTTTATACTAGTTCGGGCCACCATTGTGGTGTAATACCCTACTCTAGTTTGTGGTGTGGTGGATAGCCTCTTGGGATGATGGTGATGAACAATACAAGGAAGAACAACCTCGCGAGGGTTAGTTCTTGGCTGGTGCGATGAACTGCTAGGGGCAGTTCAGTCGCTCTCTCTCTGCTGATTCCAGATGCCTCTAGCTACCGATTATATTGCCCTACTATGGTGGCTAGCTCTACTTATATAGGCAGAGGCCCTGGGCCTCTTCCCAAATATTGAGCGGGAAGGGCGCCAAAAATTGGCCATTTTGAAGGGGAACATCTGGTACACTTATCCTGACTAAAGTTGGTCCTCGCCTGTCAAAGGCTCTGGTGGTGATGCCGGCTTGGGATCCACAATAACTTCCTTCCTGCCGTTGGACTGGTCTTGGTCTTGTTGCACCGAAACGGATGCCTTTGCTTGATGCTCTCGCCCGCGCTTGCTCCCTTTGCACCAAAGAGGAAAGGAGGACACTGCACGGGCTGGAGCCCGCCTGGCGCCTTTGGTCATCATGGCTTGCGTCATGGGCACCTCGTGAGGTACCCCGCCTCGATCTCTCCGCCTCCTCATGAGCCAGCCTGATGAGGGCGTGCCTGAGGAAGCTCCCTGTCGTCCGCCCCGCGAGGCTTGGCCTCTCACGAGGGTCTTGAGCTTGTGTTGATGAAGATGGGCCGTGATGGGCCCTCCTTGAGCCACGCCGCAGGCAGGCAAGTCTGGGGACCCCCGTTCCCAGAACACCGACAACCTCAAGGTCTCGATTGGTTGTCCGAACAGCACGACTGGGCTGTCGACGTCGGGCTCATCTTCTCCTCTTGCCTGGGCTCGACGAATCAGCTCTCCATGAGGTGCGATCAGATCAATGGTGATTTGATCGAACAGTTCCTCTAGTGCACCTACATAGCGCACTAGGTGCAACAATGCAGGATCCGTCTCGTGATCTCCGTTGGCAACTTGGGGTGGTCTACCATACCCTTCACGTCTGGGGTAGTAGTAGCACGAGCGGCTAACTCGCGACAAGTGCCGGAGTTGAACTATAGCCTCTCGCGCCGCTTAGTTGGATGGCTTGTGGCTCAAAGGAAGTTGTCTTTCCGGTGAACCTATAGGGCTGCTTCGCGATGCACCCTACCGTAGATGTGCACAAGTGGCCCGTGATTGACGGCTCTCGCTGCTCATGGGTCCTTGGTACACAACATATTCTGGGGGCTCTTCTAACGCATAGGCACGACGGGTGAGGTTTGCGAGTATGGTCACAAAACCTCCAAGGTCGGTTGCCGTGGTCTCATTGTGCACGACGGGGCCAGGCATTATGGCTCGGTTTGGGGTAGAGGTTGTGCTGTGCTGAGTTGACGCTAGCGTGCCCTTTTTATAGTAAAAGGGGACGGAGTCTTCCTTCGCACGCTTGCGAATATTACATATTGGGCGTCGGTCACTGGCGCGTGATCGACATGCTAGGTTGATAGGTTGGGCACCGACTGTCAAAAGGTGTCAGGCTCACTGTGTGGCCATCTTGCACGAGAAGCTTGGCTGGGTTTAGGTTAAGGTCTGGTGGGTTGGTTAACCTAGGTTTTTCGACCTGGCTAAGATAGGATTAGCCAATGGTCAGCCTGGCTCTGATACCAAGTCTGTCAGGACCGGATTTTCGGGATACTAATTTCCAGAAAATGGCCCTTGTGCTCACCAGCCTCAGGATTACTGTTAGCTGATGAGGCACCGACTTGCTACAGAAATTCCAAGCAAAATACAAAATATGTAGTACAAGACCATTCTGGCCTGTGAGTACAACAAATGGTTTATAGAGGGTGATGGCGGAAGCGGTTTGTGGATCATCGGCGTCTATGGGACTCCATTTCCCACAGGAACAACTAACCATGTTAACTCCTATCTTCACGAGGCTGCTATCATCAATGCGTAGGTTCCGTGCTGTCATCGCATCGCTCCTCTCCATGCAAGAAATCTGGCCAAGACAATAGCCAGGGACAAGCCAGTGAGTACTTTGAATGTACTCGCAAACATTATGAACACGGGCATAATATAACAAATGACAAATATGCTCGGAAATATTCTATGATCACAACGTCAATCATCAAATAAAATCTGTGATGAATGCAGCAGGTTATTTATATACATGAATATGCAATAACAGAGTAGTAATAAAATGCACCGATCGGGTGTCTGAAGCGACGCCACATAAAGGGCTTATAAAGCAAATAAATAACAAGAATGTTATTACCAAGGCGTCGAGCGACACCACATAAAGGGCTTATAAGGTAAATAAATAACAAGCATGCCACAATGAAAGGCCCTGAGTGACACCACATAAAGGGCTTGTAAGGTAAATAAATAACAAGCATGCCACAATGAAGGCCTGAGCGACACCACATAAAGGGCTTATAAGGTAAATAAATAACAAGCAGTGCCACAGTCGGGCGTCTGAGCGACACCACATAAAGGGCTTATAAGGTAAATAAATAACAAGCAGTGCCACAGTCGGGCGTCTGAGCGACACCACATAAAGGGCTTATAAAGCAAATAAATAACAAGCATGCCTTAGTCGGGCGTCTGAGCTACACCACATAAAGGGCTTATAAGGTAAATAAATAACAAGCATGTTACGATCAGGCGTCAAATGACACCACATAAAGGGCTTATAAAGAATCACAAGAATATCCAGGAGGTAGAACCGTCAGAGGGATACTCAATGAATCAAATAATGAACATAGTTAGTTCACAATAATGATAATCATAATCATCATATGTCACCGTCATAGTCAACGCTCGACTTAGTAGTTTTTCCTCCGAAGACCGACACTAAGACCGACACTTGACCCATCCCAGACTGTAATCCTTAACCATGGACACAGCTATTCGAATAGATTTAATCTCTGCAGAGGGTGTACTCTTTACCCACGAGTAACGGATTCCTTTAGTCCATCGGGACAAATTCCATTTACGATCTTTTAATTGAAAACACGCCTAACTCGCACACACCAGCTTAACTTACCGGTGTCTGGAATCACCCACGACACCTGTTAAGCAAACTCTAAGTGGGGAGGCTACAACCTCGCGTAGCATGGGATCAAACTTATATCGCAAGGCCTAAGGGGTGGCCTCCTCTTGGTCCCAACCGAAAACACCCATGCCCCCGGACTAGGTGGCCTGCCTACCGGCTACAACCGGTATCTTCCACCATGGCCTCTCTGTACAGTGTGTGCTAGAAAGGGGTTGACGACTTGCTGAACCGTACCCTACTTGTTGTAGGGACAAGTGGTAGTACGAGACAAGTATGGTCGACTCAGGAGGTTTAAGTATTCCCTGCATGATTAGCATAATGAATATATTTCATCCAACAGACAGAATCACCACTCATCATACTCCCTCTTGCCATACCGGACACACTCGTCTCAACGAGGAACTAGGGGCAAGCTCAGGTCTACCCAAGACAGAGACTTTCCAAATTTCCTTCCCAAGAGGCACGAAAAGCATACGAGGATGATTACTGTCACAAGCTTGACCATTTCCAACAACAAGGAAATCTCCAACATGCATCCATGCAAATGATCATATCACCACATAAAATAACGAGTTCTATGTATGAAAACAAATATTATGCCAGGGTCCAGAATGCTTGCCTTCAAGTTGTGGGGAGGCAGGGTGCACCCCAAAACTTTTGAAAGTTTTCTCCTCTCTCCAAAAATCCTATTTAAAATATTTTTGAATCCATACATAGTTTCAAAAACAGTACCAAAAGTTGTCTGAAAAGTTTTCAAATAAATCTTAATATAAACTAGACAATATTTGAGAGAGGTAGGAAAAAGCATCAATTCATTTGGGGTCATATTTAAAAAGTTATAGCCAGTCAAAGTTTTGGTCAAAATCTGTTTTTAAAATAAAATGTAAAAAGGAAAACGCTTCGAATAGGTACGCGTCGAAGACGTACTGGGAGTATGCCTCCACTTATGCTCAAGGTGGACCGGCGCTGGTCGCCGATAGTGGGCTGCTCGCCCATCGGGTCAGGTTTGACCAGTCCACAGCTGGCCGCCTCCTCCGACCGAACGGAGGCGGAGCTCCGGCGAGGCTCGCCGGTGAACGGAGGCATCCCTCGGGAATCTGAGTACATGGGCGTGCTCAGGTGGTCGAGGCGAACCCGTGGGTACCCGCCATGGTCGCCGACGTGGACGGAGTCGCCGGTGACGAGCTTCGCGGCGGAGATGGCTTCAGGTGGATTTGGGGTCCTGGGCTGCGGTGGTTCCTGAGCGGGTCTGAGGTGTTGGGCGGCTCCGTAGGGTCATGGAGAGTTGAGTGGTGGCGTCAGACGGGCAGAAGGGGCTTTGGTTGCGACAAAATCGTCCGGGATTTGACGGCGGCTGAACCGGCCGGAGTCGGGGAAGACGACCTTCCTCTCGATCACCGCCGCCATGGTGGCCCTAGGGGGATAGCTTGAGGTTGCTTGAGGACTCGGTTGAGCTCGGGGGCCCTTATATAGGCGGTTGACGTCGGTTCGCGGCGGCCGTGGATAGGATCTCCGGCGACCGCCATTTTGTAGCAGCAGGGGGACGTGGCGGCGACGAGTGCTTGCGGAAAAGCTTACGGATGAGCTTGAGCTGCTCAAGGGGGCAGCTGGCGAGTGCTGGTTGCTCGGGCGGCACCGTCCAGGGCAGGGGTTGTCGGGCGGCGGTAGCGGCTTGCGTCGGTGGCGCTGTATGGCGCCAGGAGAGGGCCAGGGTGGCTCTGCGGCGAGGGAGGAGTCGGGGCGCTGGCTGCGAGTGGATGAGGATCAGAACGGGCGTGGGGAGGCGGCAACGCGATGCGGCGACTCGGGCGCACGCACATGCAAAACGCAGCGCCTGCCGCCGCCAGAGCATGCACGCCAAAGCGCTCAAATACCAGTGTGGGTTAGAGAGCGTGGGTGAGGTGGCAGTTAGTGGCTAGGTCATAAGCATCTAGGAGCTTAGTGGACAAGGTTTTTGGGTCAGTGGATCAAGCTCACAGTGTAAACTAAAACTTATGCCTGACCATGCACACAAGGTGCTTGACAGAATGCCACATGCACCTAGGCATTTCTTGGAGTGCCCAAAATCCCCAGATCATAGTCTCTTTAGAAGGTAAAGAGGGTGGCAAGGTTAGTTGGCCAAATCTAGAAACTTGATAGTGCAAGTTTGTGAGAAAACTGATTCTGGACAGTAAGAAAAAGGGCATAATTGCATGCACTTAAAATCCTCCAATGGGTCCACTCTTCTGGACATAGGGTTTGGCAGGGTGGTCTATAAGCAGGAGAAATAATCATGGGTAAAGGAGCAAGTTAAAATATGGTTGCAGTACAATTCATCAAGTTGGACCAGAATGAAAATGAGGATGATTTACTCAAAATTTTCAAAGAACATCACTGGGTTTTTGCAAAAAGTTGAATAATATACTCCTACTGACATCCCATAATTTTGGTGAAAGTTTTAAAGGAATATTCAAGTAGGTTGTAGTGCAAAATTGCCCACTGGACCAGATTTGAAAACTTGGTGTAGAGCTCAAAATATTCGATGAATGAAATATTTTTGCATAAAAGTGATCTAAAAACATCACATGACATCCCCAATTTTTGGTGGGATTTTTAAATGAATTTATAAAAGGGTTGCAGTGCAAAGGGACCCTAAACTTATGAAAAACCATTTTAGAGAGACAAAGCTCAGGGATAAATAATTATATAAATAATCCCACTGATAAAAGAATTGTTTTATTTGAGAGGGTAAATGAGTCCAATAATGATTGAAAAGTTTTCACTTGGAGCAAAAACTTCATAATAATAAAGAGAAGAATGGTTCTTAAAACAAAAGGAAATCCAGAAACTAAAAGTTTAAGTTTCCTGGCAAACTTTTAATAAACCAAATATGGTTAAATTTTTGGGGCGTCACAAACTGTTGTACCCCGCAAAAACTGGGAGCGAACTAATGTGAAAGGACGGGACGACTGGGAGCAAACTGTTGTGAGGTAGAAGACGGGGACGAGTAGGGCGTGCGAATGGCGTGGGGTTGCTGGCTTGCCCGGTGGATAAACGGCTGCAAGCCCCAAAGAGTTCTCGAGAACTATGCGGGACCCACTAGATGTCATGTCTACTAGACCCATATCATAGGCCTCGACGGTATAGCTTCGCTTATTCGCACGGCATGCCACGCGTGGATGTAACTTCACTTAATTCCGCCAACCGTCGCGCCTCCCACGACCTTCGCTTTCCCTCGCCGCAGTCGCGCCCTTTAAGACTTCGACCGCTATAAATGAGCAATTTTTTGCCTACTCCGCATGCATGATACTCCCTTTGGTCCTTTTTACTCCCACAACCGCTTGTAAAGTGTTTGACCAAATATATACTTTTTAACACCACCTTATATTAATTAACCAGCCACACCAATACACTCATTCGACACAATATTCACCACACAGGCGACGTTATTTACAAGAATACCATCTAATCTATTGTCAAAGCTATACTTAGCGATTAAGTGTGCCACCTTATTGGCCGAACGGCTAATCTTTGACAATTGAAGATTGTTGATCAACTTCGAGATGCTCAACGCTTTCATCTTCGGGTCACGCATAGCAGACCTGTCATAGTCCCCCGATGCAAGAGACGCTACCACAAAAGCGCAATCAGTCTCTAAAATTACAGGATTATGAAGAGAAATACATATGTAGAGACCGGCAATGCAAGCCCTAAGCTCTGGTTCCTCCATGCTTTGACAGGCATCAATGAAATCCCACGACCAAATTTATACTAAAAATATCAATATCTACAATACTGATTATAATGAGTATAAGAACTATGTTTTATAATGAGTGTAAAAATATTGATTTGACATTGTGAATGTTGATACTCCCTCCATCTAGGTGAGTAAGTCATCTTAGGCTGTGCACCGTGACCAAGGAGGAGGGGAAAACGAGAGGCATTAATGTTTATTTGCTAATTAAATAGTATTGCATGCAATGAACTAACCATCGTGCATGTCATGTTTGATAGTCTCAGTCATTAAAAGCATGCACACCCTCATCTCTTATTGGTTGATATGTCAAGAAACAAGAAAGGAGGTAGAAGTTAATGCACCGCGCCTACGTGTTTTGGGATTATTTGGTTTTCTTAAGATGACTTACACACCTACTCCCTCCGTTCCAAATTACTTGTCACAGGTATGGATGTATCTAGATGTATTTTAGTTCTAGATACATCCATTTCTGCGACGAGTAATTTGGAACGGAGGGAGTAGCTATTAGAGTACCACTACCTCCCTTCTAGTTTAAAGGGCTCGACTCAAAAATTTCACCTACTCTTAGCAAGATAGTAGAGGCGGTGGAATAGTTTTTGAAGTCTGCAAAAGTACCCAACTAATGCTGTCGTTCTTCACAAAAAAATGTGTTTACCAATGCATGCATGAACACTAGTTACTCTAACCCCCCTCTCTTATTTAATTCTTTGCCACATCAACATGTTTGCTATTCCCGTGTGCATGTACCAGCTAAGATACCACCATTATGGCCAGCCTTAATCATCGCATGCAATAATTTAGTGCACCTTGAAATATGAACATGTGTGGGGCGTGTATGTTTTTAATGACTTGAGACTATAACTAGCCCGGCATGCAAGATGACTTATTATGCACCGTTCCCCATACCTGCAGGAAGCCCGTTCGTCTCCAAATCTTTTCCTCTCCATGTGTGGAAACAATATGTCTGCCAAACTCTCCTTCTCCCTCCGGCGGTCCCACGACTCCACTCCGTGTGAAAAAATCTGCATGCATGACCCTCCTCCCCCCACGCTCGTCCAATCCATTGTGACCAGCAATATTTTCACCCCTTCGCTCCCCCGTAATTTACTCCAACAAATATGCCCATGTAGCTTTTACTTAACTTCAGTTGCATTGGGTCACTGACATACGGGCCCAGCAGTGTACTGGCCCACATGTCAGTGACGCAACTGGACCTGCAGTTAAGTCAGTGCAGCTCAGTCCATATCTTACGTAGGTGTGCCATTGCTCGCTATAAATACTGCACCTCCCACGAAATCGCTATCTCCTCCCCCTCACGTTCACGTTCATCGCTATCTCCTCCCCCTCCCTCTCACGTCGACCACCATGGCATCGCCTCCCAAGCCCTAGGAGCCTCGCTGCACCGCTGGACGGTCACGCCGCTGCCTGCCTCGCCGCCACTAGTCGAGGAGGGCGCGTCGGTGTTCCGCTCCTCTCCGCTACGCGACGCGTCGCCATTTCGTTCCTCGCCGCCACTAGTTGAGGAGGACGCGTCGGCGTTCCACTCCTCGCCGCGACGCGACGCGTTGCCGTTCCGTTCCTCGCCGCCACTAGTCGAGGAGGAGGCGTCGGTGTTCCGCTCCTCGCCGCGACGTGTCGAGGTGGACGCGTCGGCGTTCCCAATCTCCCCAAAGATGCGCCGTCAGGACGCGTCAGCTCCCGCCACGAGGAGAACGCCACACGCTGCCCGCCGAGCCCCCAGCCTTGAGGAGCTTTGTCAAGAAATGGATGTCGCCTTGTGGGAGGCTTTGCCTCCAGCAGAGCGCCAAAATAGAGGCGGAGCGTATGTCGAGGAAGATAAGCGCCATCGCGCAACAAGCCGGGAGATCTATGTCGCGTCCAAGAGAGTCAAGCAATTGGTTCTTTGGCGGAAGGCTCGTGCGAGGGCCGTGAGGGTGGCGGAGGACGCCTGCGTCGACGCCTCGAAAGTGTAGTCGGGCCCAAGCGCCTCATCTACGCTTGGCGGTACATGGAACGGGTGCACGCTTCCAGCCAGGAGGAGTACCTGTTGGCGCTGGATCACCAAACCGGTGAGATCGCGCTCGCCCGCCGGCAAGCCGCCAATCAACACCTGCGAGTTGCGAGGCTGAGGAAGAGGCGTTGTGTCGGCGCGCTGGGAAACGGCACAGCACTGTGGCACTTCGTGTACGCCGCAAGCGCCTCATGAAGCGCCGTGGCTTTTAGGAGGAGTATAATTTTTGTTTCGTAAGGTGATCTCATTAGTTTTGGGACGCAAATGATAAATCCCGAACGTTCAGGAATTTTTAGCGTCCTTAATTAAGTATGTAAAAGGGAAAGTTTGGAAACATTGTGTATTATTACGCATTTTGCAAGTAATGCGTGCATATAGCACAAACTTTACTATAGACTATCGGACTACACGCCTCTCGATATATGCTTGCAGACTTTTCTACTCCCTCCGTCCAGGTCAATAAGTCATCTTTGGTTGTGCACGGTGACCAAGAAGGAGGGAAGATTTGTACACCTAGATGGAGGGAGTACTAATATTACTTATGTACGTGCAAATGCACGTTTAAACATTACGATGCGGTTTTTGTAAAAGTAGAAAAACAACACTAGTCAAGCTTGTGAAACGATTCCAACGTGAGTACTACTACTAGTAGGAGTACCATGGGCCAGTTCTTTTAGGCTTCTAGATTAGTAATCCCATAACTACTACCCGTCCTGGTTTATTGGTCTCCATTGTAATCTGTGTCAAATTTTGATCATAAATTTAACTAATGAAATGTTAGTGCATGTCACATGCACTACTCCATCCATCTAGGTGAGTAAGTCATCTTAGGCTGTGCACCGTGACCAAGGAGGAGGAGAAAACGAGAAACGTTAATGTTTATTTTCTAATTAATAGTATTGCATGCAATGAACTAACCACTGCATGTCATGTTTGATATCTCAAGTCATTAAAAGCATGCACACTCTTTATCTCTTATTGGTTGATATGTCAAGAAACAAGAAACGAGGTAGAAGTTAATGCACCGCGCCTAAGTGTTTTGGGATTATTTACTAATAATCTCTAATATAAATTTGGTCAAACTTAGCTAAGTTTTACTTTCGGCAAATCCAATGTGCAGAGTAAAAAGGACCGGAGGGAGTACTCCCTAGTCTCTATCTATCTATATCTATATATATCTACTCTTATAGAAAACCGAGTTGGTGATGATGGTATGCCTGCCATCTTG
Organism: Aegilops bicornis; assembly: GCA_021605145.1. NCBI lineage: Eukaryota > Viridiplantae > Streptophyta > Magnoliopsida > Poales > Poaceae > Aegilops > Aegilops bicornis. The sequence continues at coordinate 395,082,226 of CM038669.1, read as the reverse complement.
TAATATAGACCGCCCGATCTATATCTGACGGATAGAAAGCCAACTATGACAATTTTACAAAAGATACCCGCACCTCTCTCCACATTTACAGATAAAGCCTTGCCTCGTTCATCCTTATCTCCCACAACCTCGTCCTCCTCCCTATGTCTCTATCTCTACTACTTTTTTAATAACAAATCAAATAGTGCTGCGCCGTCCGCTGCACGCCCGGCTGAACACGCCTCCTCGCCTCCATCATCACCAACTGAGTCTTTTATAGGAGTAAGAGTAGAGAAAAAACCGAGTTGGTGATGATGGTGTGCCGTGCAATGCACGGGCATCTTGCTATTTTTTTGCGTATAAGTCCAAACAACACGTAGACACGGTCTTTGAGCACGGTACGTAGTCGTTCCACACTCGGGCATTGAAGTTTGTAACTATTTTAGATTAGAATATACTACTCCTCCGGTGCTAGTAGTAGAGCAGAGTCCTATTCTACTACTCTACTCTAGCAAGCTAGGGCATAGTATTGTAGTAGGTACTGTAGGGAGTACCAGTACTGTGATCACTCAAGCAAGTTGTCTGGCATCGATATGACCCTACGATGCTGGTATGTGTGTCGTAAGTCAAGCGGCGTGCTGTAGTAATCATCACCTGTCCACTTCCCGCAGCACATATTCGCTTCTCCATCTTTGTCCGCACATAATCTCTTCCAAGCTTCCATCCCCGCTAAGGCGCCTCCCCCCCTCGTCTGAAACCCAAGCACTAACAATGGCAGAACCAAGCAGCGTCCGCCAAAAGAGTGGCTGGAATTCGCTCCCCACAGAGGTAATCAAGCTCATTGTTTCGCATGTGGACAATCTCAGTACCATGCCGCTCGCCGCGTGCTCGTCGGGGCTGTACTGTTTACTCAAAGCCCTCAGGCCGGAGCTTTTTAAGCCAACTCCTTGCTTGCTGATACCGCCTGATCTTCAGATACGGTGTGTCACGCAACATAACGATCGTAGGGTGGCGAGCATCAACCCCCTTCACTGCAATCCGATCCCCGCCGCCTCAGCTACATTAACGGTATGTACTGGTCGGCATGAACACGCCTTGGATGGTGCTCGTCGGACGGTCGCGCAGCCGGATGCTCGTGGAGGTCTACACCCGGCGATTGATCCCCCTTCCTTCGATTAACACTGCACTGCTTTGGCACTGCGGCCCAGAATACTCGGAATCTTACAGTAGCCAACATGATACCAAGTTTGATTTGCTCAAGGTTGTAGTCTGCATGCACCATACCCTGATATGTGCCGCCACACTCTGCAGCCCAAAGTAGGAGAGAGGGTCACAAGTATCGATTGACCGCCGGGCCGAGTTTCCATCAGCACCCATCCGGGTCAAGCCGTCACCAATCTCCACAAATTTTAATAAATAGTAACGCCTAACCGAGCCGCTTAGTTAGACGCGCATACACTTGGTGTAGTAGGATCTTTATTTAGTTTGATGCATACACTTGTTCTTTTTGGTAGCCCTTTTGTAATGATGGCTGATGTTTGGTTTGGAAGAGAGAGCTGCTTCTTCACTCTTCCGCTCGCCATCGCTTCGCTGCACCCCAGTCCTGGTTGCCGCCGCTGCTGTTTTCAATGTACAATCAGTAGTATATTTCGTCTGCTGGTTGAATAAATGTGTTGTTTTGGAAGTCGTTGCATGGTTTGATCTCTTTAATTCCCGTGCATCAGACGTAGCTCATACTATTTTTCAGACGGAACACATTTTCCACTTGTTGATAACATGCAGCCCACCGATGAAGGCCCAATAGAGAAGCCCATAATTAATTGGAAGGGAGGCTCTCACATGAATCCGCCCAGTACATGCTCATGGTCCCTAAACATAAATAAGTAAATAAATAAATAAAGCTAAATGCTCATGCACCAGTTCTTTGGGAAAATAGGTAGCCCAGTATTTATTTTTGAAGAATACCCAAGCTAGGCCTATTTGTTTTCTCCGAATTAGTGGGCTGCAAATCTTTCAAGACGAGGAGGGATGCATTCCGTCACGGCCAAAGATTATGGTCAATGTCTGTTAAAACTAATATCAAAAGGGGTTGAAAATTCCAAAAAAATTATAGCAAATGGGATATTAGTTTTTTTTGAATTTTTTTCTTCACTGATATCTTATACGTATTTCATTGGATTTAACATCATATAGTACTAATTTATTTTTAAATTTGTTTTAGTATGGCTATTAATTTTGGATTAAGAATGTTTCGTTCTCCAGCAAAAAATTGCGAATTTTCAAAATTTACCACATATTTAGTTAATTTTTTAACCATGGTACTGACCAGAAAATGGCCGGCAATTCTAAAAATGGAAAACGGGCTGCTATAAATTCCATATGAATTAGAAAATGAGTAAAAATTATAAAAATAATAGCAAATGGGCTATACACGCCACGCATTTTGAGGTCGACTTATTTACGCAAGGCTTTGTCGGTGAACACACGATTCTAGCAGAAGGATCGTTGGATGTCCATCCAACGGCCGACGTCTTCTTCAATCTCTGATCTTCCCGCTCCGGCCGCCTAAACTAGCGCCAAGTGGACTGCCTGCTCCTCCTCTTGTGGCCCAGATACTGCTGCAGCTTCCCCGCCCACCCTACTCCCTCCGCTGGCCTGGCCGCATGCAATCAACTGCCTCCTTATTACGCGAAAAAATGATTCCTCCCACTGACATCTGGGGCGCACCGATTGGGAGGTTGACCTGTGGGCCTACTATGTTGATGCGTATGCAGGGCTTGTCAACTTAGTCAACAAACGATTCTAGCAGCAGTAACCGTTGGATTTGAATCGAACGGTCCTGATGCTTCTTCAATCGCTGCTCTTCTTGCACCAGCCGCCCAAACCAGCGCCGGAAACCGCCGCTTCGCCTCCAAAGTGGTCGGCCGTGCTTCCGTTGAGGCCTCATCGCTCGCTACTACTCCCACCGCTAGCTGCACTTCTGGCGACGGCAACCTCACAACGCAGCCGAACCAAAGGAACCCTCAGACTCCTCACGCTGGGCATCCATCGCCGCTGTTTTCCCTGCCTCCGCTGCCCCTTCCTAGGCCTTGTTGCCGCCCACCGCCTTGGTGCTCTCGGCAAGCGTGGTCAATGTGGTCAATGACATTCCATAGGAAGAGTAATCAGACGTGGAGAGGCTGACACCGGGTCCACGGCCACAACCCAGTTTTTTGTGATTTCCCAAGTAAGTCGCTTTGTCAGGCCTGTTGGGCTGCAAATCTTTCAAGACGAGGAGAGCTTTCATTCGACTGGCCGAGAAAATGGCCCATCAGTAATGAGAAATGGGCTGTACATTTTTAAAACACATCAAACCGGCTTAGTTTCAAATATCTTTTTTTTATTTCGAGATTTTAAATTACATTAATTTTTATGCGTGGAGAATTTGTTGGATTTTATATTGATATACATTTATTTTTAAAATCAGTTTGAATGTGAGTCGAAATTTCGGGATTAAAAACAGTTCGGACTGCACCGAAATATGCAAAATTTCAGATAATTTTTAACCGTGGCCACAGTATGGGCTGTAATGCTAAAAAAAGAATATTCGCCCAAAAAACCTTAAGAATTAGCAAATGGGATGTAAATTATTAGAAATAATGGCAGATGGGTTGTATGCTGTTTTCCACAGATTTGAGGCTTTCCTAAAAAAGGTTGACGACAAGCAAAGGATCGTTGGATGTCCATCCAACGGCCGTCGTCTTCTTCAATCTCGCTCTTCCCGCTCCACGCTCAAACAAGCGCCAAGTGGACTGCTCGCTTCCTCTCCTCCTCATGGGCCGGGTTGTGGTTGCCGCCAAGCAGCCTCACCGCCCCACCATACTCCCATCGCTAGCCTAGCCATCCCTCTATTCACTCACACTGCTGTTATTCTCCGGGCGCGGCAGACGAACCAAGAAACCTCGTGACAACAAGTTGTCGGTGTCAAAACCGCGGATCTCGGGTAGGGGTCCCGAACTGTGCGTCTAGGCGGATGGTAACAGGAGACAAGGGACACGATGTTTTTACCTGTGTTCGCCCTCTCGATGGAGGTAATACCCTACTCCGCTTGATTAATATTGATGATATGGGTAGTACAAGAGTAGATCTACCACGAGATCAAGGAGGCTAAACCCTAGAAGCTAGCCTATGGTATGATTGTTGTTCGTCCCCACGGACTAAAACCCTCCGGTTTATATAGACACCGGATAGGTTAGGGTTACACGTAGTCGGTTACAATGGTAGGAGATCTATATATCCAGACGCCAAGCTTGCCTTCCACGCCAAGGAAAGTCCCATCCGGACACGGGACGAAGTCTTCAATCTTGTATCTTTGTAGTCTTGGAGTCCGCCGTGGACGATAGTCCGCTATCCGGACACCCCTAGTCCGGACTACCTCAAGAGCCCTCGGCAGGCTTCAATGACGGTGAGTCCGACGCGTTGATTGTCTTCGCATTGCGAGGCGGGTTCCTCCTCCGAATACTTCATAGAAGATTTTGAACACAAGGATAGTGTCCGCTCGCAAAACAAGTTCCACATAACACCGTAGAGAGAATAACTTTTGCACAGATCTGGCCGACGTATTCCGCGGCTCGACATCACACCACGGCCAGGCCTTTATATGAATCGCTTTTTATTGTTCCACCTCAGCGTGTTTAGCGAGGCGGTTTCCTTGGCACGCCTTATCAAAGCATAGATCATGCCCCTTATTCCGGGATTCTCATCAATACGGACGGGTAACCCATCCGCCGCCATTGATTACGGTGCTTGGGAAATAAGCGAGTTTTACCAGTTGGTGGGGACGATAGCGTCGTCCGTCCATATAAGGGATAAGGATCCACCTTTTCACCTATGCCTTCTTCCTCCTTTGCTTATCCATTTCACAAGACTCTAGCTCCAAATACTAAGTCCGCACATCCCACCTCAACCTTCTCCAACCATGTCGAGCGGGAGGCAGGTGGATGGCCTCCTCCACACGGAGGGGCACATCACAAGATCAAGGGAAGCCGGATACTTGTCCGGCAACATCGCTGACAGGCTGCCCGATGCGGGCAGCTTATTCCCACCCCCAGGCCCCATGAGAGGGTAGTGTTTCTCCCCACTTCCTCCGCGGACTAGGTTTTCCACTTCGCCCATTTGTCCGGGGGCTCATGTACTATTACGGCCTGGACTTCCACTATCTGGCCCCGAATTTCATCCTCAACATCTCGGCGTTTATCGTCGTGTGCGAGGCTTTCCTCTGCATCCAGCCCCACTTCGCTTATGGTGAAGATCTTCAACGTCCGGCCGAAGGTAGTGGGCGGCCGCTGTTGAGTGCGGAGGCGCCATGGTTGGCAAGATGGCCAAAGTCCCATGGCTCGAAGGCCCCTTCGTGGGGACAATAAAGGGGTGGCAATCGGGGTGGTTCTACATCACCGAGCCCCGCAACACCAAATGGGTGGCGGCCCCCGAATTCAGATCTGGCTTCCCCACATGGCTCTCGTCATGGAAAGAGATGGGCCTGACGTGGGGGAATTCGGACGAGACATCCGGACTTCAAACATGCGTCCGAAACCTGGTGGCCAAGAATCTTAGGCTTGTCGACGTAATCCAGGTGATGCTCATCCGCCGGATTCTCCCATGCCAACAACGGGCCTTTAACTTGTGGGAGTTCGATCCAGCACACCACCAAACCTTGAGCTGGCTCTTCGACACTACGTACAAAGATGCCTGGAAGGTGCAGTTCAAGGGTGCCGAAGCCCCAGCATCCGCTACCAAAGATTGCGGATACAACTCACAGCGTCAAGCCGGCGAGGTAAGTTATTTTACCCTTCACGGGACTCTTTTTTCATAGATTGACTCTATGTGGGATCTAAAAACTCCCTATTTTTTGACATGACTAGCTGAAGACGTCCGGACAGATTGACTGTCCGGCCTCGCGCTGTGAAGACCAGCTGACGCCCTGATTGACGGAAGAAGGCTCGGCACCCCATGTGGTGCCGGAGAAGAAGGCTAAGAACGAGGCCACGGAACTCGAAGGAGCTCCCGACGCCAGTGATGTCGATTCAAGTGGAATCTTCTCCCAAGACGCAGGAGGAGGAAGAAGAAGCACCTCCCCAGTGGCGGAGGAGAAGAAAAGGAAGGCCGCCTGACCGGGAGGCCGGAGGGTCCAAGAAGGAAGAACCCTTCCTCCGGACTTCTCCACCAACGCCGACGATTTATGAGGAGGATTGGCCCACGAGGGCCAAGCTCTGGCGAGATCGTAAGTGTCCGGATACCCATGGCTTTTTATTATTGCAGAGTGTTCTCTAATGTCGAACAACCGTGCAGCCCGCCCAAGGGCGAGTTCGCCGATTCATCGAGTGGGTCCCTGGGCTCGTCGGAAATGGAGAGTACCTCGCTTCCGACCACCTCCTCGCCTCACGCTACGGGCGACGCTGCGGCGGCGCCCCAAGAGGGTCTTGGTCAAGAGGAGGTAGCGTAGGAGGTGCCACAAGGCAACCTCCCGGACTCCAGGCGCGCGGGGGGCAAGACCCCCAAGGGCTCTAGGCCCGACCCTTGTCTGGTCTCCATGCCGGAACCTTAAGTGGTTCCGGAGTCTGGCAAGCGGACCCTTCGGAAGAAGGATAAGACGCCGGTGTCCTCCGTCCAACCGGAGGCACCGGATAGCTTACTGGAAGCGCTTAACGGCGCTTCCATCGAGGAGGAGCACCGCACTTGTTATGAGTGTGGTGATCCGGACAGTTTAGTCCTCCAAGAGCGGACTGACCGAAGCCTGTACCAGCCTTCTAACAGGCTTTGAGGTAAGTTTTAGAATATGTAAAAATATAACCGCATAGACAAGAGCCCACGATGCTTAGTTCGGTGTTCGGAAAGAAAAGCCGGACTAAGGATCTAAAAAGATATACACAGGAGTCTAACATAAGAATGTCAATATGGGAATGCAGGCTGCGCTGCTGACCTCTGCCGCACTGACTGCGGAGGTCATTGCATTGAAGCAGAACCTCAAGCGGTCCGAGAACGAGCTCGGACAAGCCAAGAAGGAGCTCGAGGACAAGGAAGGTAAGTAATACCTTATTAAAGAAATACCTTATAGAAAAGGTTTTGGTTGCGAAAAATAACAGGAATAACATGGGTACTGCAGGGGCCACGAACGAGGTGGCGACCCTGAGGGAAGCGGTGTCCGTGGCCGAAAACAAAGCGGCTGCGGAACGCACCGAGCGAGAGAAACGGGAGGCGCAGCTGGCGGAGGTGCGGCAAGAGCTCCAGATTCTCGTGAAAAAACACGAGGGTTTGGAGCGTGACTCGAACACCCGAGAGTCCAAGCTTGCCTCGGCTCTTGAGAGTGCCAAAGCTGCTAAGGCCGAGGCCCAAAAATCCCTCCAAGAAATTGAAGCACTAAAGAAGATAGCGGCGGGTAAGGCATTCTTTATGCAAAGCAAGAATGTAAAAGTCAATTACCTGTTACTTACCCGGATTCGAAGCTCTCCAGGAGCATTTGCAGATTTGCCCCATAGTGCGTCCTCGATGCCGCCAAGATTCTACCGCTACCAGAGGGGAGCTCCACGGAGAAGGTGTTCTGGTCTCAAGATGTTGAGGCCGACCATCCGGTGTTTTCGAGCGACCAGCTGAAGCAGCTGGTCGAGCTTCATAAGGTTGCCGAACAGGCCATGAAGGGCCTTATAGCGCGGCTGTGGCCATTGGAGGCCATGCCCGGGAGCTACTTCGGCTTGGTGCAGCGGCTGGTGGATGCCTGTCCGCGGCTTGAGGTCATCAAGCGCTCCGTCTGCATTGAAGGTGTCCGTCGGGCCCTTGCCCGTGCTAAAGTGCACTGGGGCAAGCTGGATGCGGAGAGGCTTGTGACGGACGGGCCACCGAAGGGCCATGAGCATCGCACGCCTGAAATGTACTATGAGGGCCTCCTGAAGGGTGCCCGCCAAATAGCGGATGAGTGCTCCAAGGATGTAATTTTTGAATAAACTCGCATTTGTTATCCTGTACGCTGAAAACTTGTTCATATGCGCTAAGCAACGCTTATTAATTTAAAATATTACCTTCTGTGCGGCCAGTTAGCACATTTGAGAGATGTCAAGTCGTTGGCTTCAGCCCCCATGCCACGAGTCTTTGGGGTGTTCGGGATAAACTTGAGCACTCTTGTTCCCATTCTTGGGTCCATCTAGGGAGGCGCCAACACAACGTAACAAGGCAACCAGACTTATAATGCTTGAACACTCTCACTTAGCCATAGAATTCTATAATTTTAAATTTCGTGAAGCCCCTAGTATTCGGAAGACCGAAGTTCGGGCGCTTATCCACGCCTTGGCCGGACAATTCCGGTTCCTCGCTCTAAGCGGCATAAGTCTTTGGGGACCCGAAAAACCTCTCGAACAGCGATCGGCTCTTGCCCTATCATGACGGTCAGTTTTAGCTTTCTCCTTTGAGGTGCTCGACCCAGATAACTGGGCACAATCGCGATGGTTCTCCGGTGCTACCTTAGCCGATATAGCGGAACGTAAGGTACCAAAACACGGAGCCGGCAAACCCAACTATTGACCCAAGACATGATTCGAGCCAATTCATATAATGCTATAAGTTCGGTGCTGCACTTGTGAAAGTGTTCGGACTTATCACACCATAATTTTGGGATACTTAAGCCCCTGGTGTATTGGCCGTACTAAAGTGTACGGTTGCAACATGTCGTGAAATGAACATATGTATATATAAAGGAAGTAGAGCAATAATAAGCAAAAGCTATGTATTGTTTATTCAAAAAGGTACTGCAATGGAAGCAGAACGATACAAATAGTGCGATAAGCAAGGGATGTGACTATCTAACATGTCCCCCTCCAGGGGTAAGCTGCTGGATGATATGCAAAACAGGTATAATGCTCGTAATAGAGACCACCTGAACACTCGACGTGGCTTTCCGCTTCCCTGGCTGTTGCATCGTGAGTTCGGTGATTCAAGTGCCGGACATGACTTCTCGAAGACGGAGTCCTGAAAGTAAAAAAAGGAAGAAAAAAAGGAAATGACACAAACGGGAGCCCCTGGTGCGGTCGAGCTGCATTCTTGGCGTGCCGTTGTCTTGCCCCTCCCCATATGCCCATGGTATCTCCAGAGCGTAATTATGTACGCGTAATACTAGCTTCGCAATTTCGCGAGGGCTGGGGTTGGGGCTGGATTGCTACTCGTGCTTGAATCGTGACAGGTGGTGTTGTTGCAGGTTACTCCAGGCGCGCTTGGCGGTGTCCGGACGCTTAATGGCCGGACTCGAGAATTGCCGTGATAGGCTGCTTTGCACCTCCGCCGCGAGGGCCGCCGTATGCTCCTCCGTTCGAAGAGAGCGTTCGGTGTTTCCATTGACCGTGATTACTCCTCGAGGGCCTGGCATCTTGTCAGGACCCCGATTCCAAGTCACATTGACCTAGCCGGTAACACCTCATATCACTTTGCGGCCTCACGCATGGTATTCCCACGGGTGTCGCCTTACCATGGCCCGGGACCGCTTATGCCTTTTGGCTCACGTATATGATAGTGTCGCTAGCATCCACATGACAGAGAACCCGGGCCGACATGGCTAGTCGTGAACCCAAAGCGGCGCTTAACCCATGGGGACAGCATACATGAATCACATCGAACATGTCGGTCATCAACGTATGAATCCGAGTGCATGTAGCAGGCTAACGGGACTCGGTGAACCGGTCAGAAAGGTATGCAGGCTAAGCAGGACTCCGGATATCACCGCTGTGACATTTCCCGAAGGATGCATATAGGAACGGTGAAACACATGCCGCCGATCAAGTGTCCAAAGCAAGAGGTCTTTGGGCTAGCGGGACTCGGTGAACCGGTCAGAAGCGGACTACTATCGCTCAGAAGCACTAGACTACATTTCCCCATATGAGAGGCTGCCAAGGATAAATAACTAGATTGTCGGATCCCACACATACCAAGCATTTCAAACATACACACAATATGCTCAATATGTGTACATACAACATGGCATCACAACATAACTCTACGACTCAAATATTTATTCAATAGGCTCGAGGAGCGAGATATTACAAACATGGGTCTCATGACCCAACACTCGTGAGCATACAAGTCAAAGCACAAGCGGAAGCTTAACATGTCTGAGTACGTACATCTACAAATGAAAAAGATCGAGAAGCCCGACTATCTACCTGATCCTGCCGAGGGCACAAGATCGTAGCTGAGGTAACAAGCTAAACGTCAAGTCCAAGCGGAACTACTAGCGAGACCGACGTCTCTCGCAAAACATAAAATAAGCAAGCGTGAGTACAAACGTACTCAAAGCAAGACTTACATCGTAACTAACTACATATGCATCATTATCAACAAAGGGGTGGTGGAGTTTGATGCAGCAAGCCGACTTTGACTCGGTGGCTATCCTGAACTACGATTGCAAGTAACTCTTTTGAGGTGGCGCTTTACGAGTCCACATATTCACCATATCAATACACCACTATGGACCCGCTCCCATCTCCCTACGAGAACGCCATCCATAGCACTCACGCTTATCTTGCGCATTTTAGAGTATCCACTTTCACTTGTCTATGAACTGATATAGGCAACCCAGAAGTCCTTTTCCGCGGACACGGCTATTCGAATAGATAAAATTAACCCTGCAGGGGTGTACTTCTTCACACACGCTCTCACCACTTACCGCTGTTTACACGACATGTACTCGGCAACCTTCAAGCGGAAGCCCAACGTGGGTGTCGGCCACGGCCTACCTAAACACTCAAGTCTCTAGTCCAGGTTTATCACCTATTCAGGTTCCATCCGCAGGGAGTCCGGCCGAGGTTTCCACATACGGCCCCGAACGATGTGTGCAGGGTTCCCGAGATACCAAACGGGCATCCGGTACACCGGGCCACGGTGTATCTACCGCATCATAGCCCACCCCTAGGGTCAGCGCTACGCACGGCCTCCAACACATATCCTACAAACACCAGAAACTAGTTGCAACTCCCCGGACAGAGAACAAGGGTGGTTAAGAAGCCGAGAGGGTCCATTGGTTTGGGCCCAATGCGTGGTAGTAATCTGTTTCATGGATCACAAACACGTAACTCAGTTCTCGAGGACGGTTTCAATGAGACAACCCACCATGTACTCCTACATGGCCTCTCACCGCTACCTTTACCAAATCGTGTTCACACACTTAGCTCTCAACAAGAGGACATGTTCACACACCATTCCAATTCATTCCGGATGAATCAGACCTGACTCAACTCTAAGCGAGCAGGCATGACAAACAAGCATGAATGAGTAGGCACAACAGGCTCAAACAACTCCTACTCATGCTAGTGGGTTTCATCTATTTACTGTGGAATGACAGGTCATGCAGAGGATGAAGGGGTTCAGCTACCGCAGCAAGTAACATATGAATCGTTGTTGTCCTAATGCAGTAAAAGAGAGCAGGAGCGAGATAGTGGGATTATATCGGAATGAACAAGGGGGTTTTGCTTGCCTGGCACTTCTGAAGATAGTATAGTTCTTCATCGGTGTCATCGATCACATCGTCGGAACCACGTCTATCGGGAGGGGACAAACACCGACAACTGAGAAAGAACACAATCAATGCAATGCAACAATATGATGCATCATCATGACATGGCAATATGCTGTGATTTGAGCTAATGCATCTAGCTACGATTTAAATGAAGTTGGTTTGAATACATGATTCAAATTCCAACCCCATATATGATTAGTTAAATGCCCTTTATTTGTTTTGTCCAAAACAGAGGACAAACATTGTTCAAACATGCATGAAAATGGTACAGATGGATTCCTTGAATTTTTCTGATAATTTTTCATATATAAATTATTTGATTTGGAGTTACGGTTGATTTTATATGAATTTTAGAAGTTTATACTATTTTCTGGAATTTCCTGGAAAAGAATAAATCCAGAAAAGGCATTACCGCGTCGACAAGATTAAGCGTCACTATGATGTCGGCCGGTCAATCATGGCGGTCCAGGTCAAACTCGACCAAGGATCCACACGTCGGTGATACAGGGTTGATTTGGGTGGTTGGCAGTGGGACCGGTCAACGCCGACTTGTCCAAAGTCAATCTTGACACATGGGGCCCGCAAGATTAGCACTAATTTAAGCGGTGATAATTAGATTAACCTAATTAGGCTCGGGACCCACATGTCGTTGTCTGTTAGGGTGTGTAATTAACGGATATTAGCACTAGTCGCGCCGCCACGCCGCGGCGTCGCGGATTAGGGCGCCGGCGACCACATCTCGCGCGGAGGCTCGCCGGAGTTGCTGTGTCGCTCTGAGGACCATTTCATGCGCGCGGTTTGCGGCTACGGAGAGCTGGCGGTGGGGCGATCCAATGGTGGTGGCGTATGAGCTGGGCGGCCCTACGAGGCACCGGCGACGAGCTATCTGCGGCCGGAGCTCGGGTGAGACACGGGCGACCACTAGGGGGCACGGGAAGGCGAGCTGCGGCATGCAACGGGCTCGTGGAGACGTTCTGAGCATGATGGTGTACTCGGGTGGGAGCTCCAGTGGCTGTGGCCACGGCTACGCCATGGCCGGCGGTGAGATGTTCTCGGCCGTGATGGGGAATGAAGCTAGGGAACGACCGCGAGCTGGAGAGAAGAGGGGAGAGGAAGAGGGGCTCACGGCGAGTGCAGAGGTGGCCTCAGCGTGCTCGGGGAAGACTCGGTGATGGCGAATCGGCGGCGGCGGGCGGCGGAGCCCGAGGAGGAAGACGATGGTGATGGCGGCGTTCAGGCGTCCGCGCCCGTGCGTCTCTGAGGAGGCGACGCAATGGCAGGGCGCTGGGCACGACGGCAAGGCGAGAGGGAGGCTGTGGCAGCGTCAGGCGGCGCGGCGCTTTCCGTGTGTTCAAGGCGTCGCGGGAGCGAGCGAGAGAGAGGAGGGGCGAGGCGCAGGAGAGTGGGAGAGGGGTCCGGGGGGCAGCGTGGCGCCACAAAGGCTGGGCAGCGGTGGGAAGCGAGGGGAGGTGGCGTGGGCATGAAGGCTGCACGTGCCTCCCATCCTTCTGGCGAGATGAAGGGGGTGACTGGCAGAGGGCCTGGTGGGCTGGGCCGAATCTGCTGGGCCACCAGGTATGTGGGCCTCAGGTGAGCGCTAGGGTAGCCCTGTCCTATTTGCATTTTCTTTCTGTTTTCTAATTTTTGCAACTGTGTTTGGCTTTATTAAAAATGCCAGAGAATTTCTAAAAATCTTGCAACTGCTCATGACCACTGTTGGAAATATATCCTACAGTAAACATTTCAGTTTGGGATTATTTGAGCATTTAAAATATTAATTAGAAATTAAATGCCCAAATGCAAATATCATATGATTTAATTCAAAAATCCAGAATGGCCTATAAATATATTCATCATTTTTGGAAGAGGTTTTCACCTTTAACAGAAATCATGAACATTTCCAAAAGGCATTCTGGGTCATTGAAAATATTTTTATTGAACCTAGTTGAATTTCATTTGGTGCTAGGGTTTCAACAATCCCCGTTTCAAATTTCTTTGGAATGAACATGATGGCATGATGAACAAACAAAGTCAAGCAAGGCTAATCTGGGGCTGTGACACATCTTGAGCTTGAGGTATGCGTATTGCGGCACCGCATTGAACTTTGCAAATGCGGTTCGTCCGAGCAGTGCATGATAGCCGCTGCGGAATGGGACGATGTCGAAGATTAACTCTTCGCTTCGGAAGTTACCCGGAGATCCGAGGACCACTTCAGTGTGGACCGAGCCTGCATAATTGGCCTCTACACCGGTATGACGCCTTTAAAGGTCGTCTTTGTAGGTTTAATCCTTGAGGGGTCTATGCCCGCTTTTGCGCCTTGTATCCGATAAAGTAGGTTCGAGCTGCTACCGCCGTCCATCGAGGACTACGGTAAGGTGAAATCCGTCGATAATTGGGTCAAGAACCAATGCGGCGGCCGCCGTGTGAATGCTAGCGGGGTGGTCCCTTCGATCGAAGGTGATCGGGCAGGAAGACCATGGATTGAACTTTGCGGCGACTGGCTCCATCGCATATACGTCCCGTAGTGCATGCTTCCGCTCCCTTTTGGGTATGTGGGTTGCGTATATCATGTTCACCATCCGCACTTGTGTGGGAAAACCTTTCTGTTCTCTATTGTTTGGCGGCCGGGGCTCTTCCTCGTCATCGCTATGCAGCCCCTTGTCATTGAGTTCGGCACTTAGCTTGCCTGCCTGCTTGAACACCCAACAATCTCTGTTGGTGTGATTGGCTGGTTTTTCGGTGCCATGTATCCGCACAAGCGATCGAGTATTCGGTCCAACTTGGTCGGGCCCTGGTATTTCTTTTGAATGGCTTCTTCCACCGACCGGGTTTAGAGCCTCTGAATCCGGCATTGGCCGTATCTTGATATTATCGCCCGTTAATGCAGCGCTTGTTCTTGTTATGACGCGACCTGCCATTGCTGTCCTTGGTATCCGGAATATCAGGATGTTTGGCCAAGTTGTTGCTTTGAGCTAGCCAGCTGTCCTCTCCCGCACAAAAGCAAGTCATGAGGGTTGTGAGGGATGCCATAGATTTCGGCTTTTCCTGTCGTAGGTGCCGGGCAAGCCAATCGTCGCGGATGTTATGTTTGAAGGCTGCAAGGGCCTCTGTATCCGGACAGTCAACGATTTGATTTTTCTTTGTTAGGAACCGTGTCCAGAATTGTCGGCGATTCTTACGGCTGCTGAATTATGTGGCTAAGGTCATCGGCGTCTGGTAGTCGCACATATGTGCCCTGGAAGTTATCAAGGAATGCGGCTTCCAGGTCCTCCCAACAACCAATTGATTCTGCTGGCAAGCTATTGAGCCAATGCCGAGCTGGTCCTTTAAGCTTGAGTGGGAGGTATTTGATGGCATGTAGATCATCACCGCGAGCCATGTGGATATGGAGCAGATAATCCTCGATCTAGACCGCAGGATCTGTGGTACCATCGTATGATTCGATGTTTACGGGTTTAAAGCCCTCGGGGATTTGATGATCCATTACTTCATCTCTTAAGCATAGTGGGTGTGCGGCGCCTCTATATTGGGCTATATCACGACGTAGCTCATATAAGCTTTGTCTACTGTGTTCGGCCCGGCCAGGTTTGCTGTGTCCGGCGCGACGGTAATCATCCCGCATTGCTGGGCGCCCACGCGATCCATAGATCGATCTTGTATGTTTTGCCTTATCCTCCAATATATCTCGCAAGTCCGGCGCGTTTTCCCGTGCCCTGGTACTTTTTGAGCAGCGTCGGGGTGTGGCTTGAGCGGAGGCCGAGAGGCTTCTGTCGCTGCCACGAGGTGGCGGTCTGCCATGTCGTCGCCGTGACTTGGGTGCTTCCTCCTCTAGTCGAGGCAACGGCCTGCGTTTGGGGTAGCTTTTGGAGGGCGTTCGAGTTCATACTCTTGGCTGCAAGGACTTCACCCATCCGCTGCCAGCGTGTCTTGGTCAACTCTAAGTCTGTTGCTGCTTTTCTTGAGGCTGCTTGCCGTGGCTATAAGCCTGCGTTTGAAACGCTCTGTTAGCGGAATCCTCGAGCACGCATTTAACTGCGTCGTCGAGGCTTGCCTCATCTTCGAGGGAGGCGCATAATTATCGTCCTCAACCTCTCTTTCTGCCGCCGTCGTGCGGGCTTGCTTCTCCCTCCTCCCGTCTTTGGAGTCCTGCTGGAGGGGTTCTCTTGACCGTCCGGTGTTATTATCTCCGTGCGGAATCACCGCTTTTATTGTGGCAGGATTTAGAGCGGCGCCACGACGCCGGGCGCTTCGGCTGTTTCTTGGAGGGGTCATCCTCCGTTGTTCCATCGCCGTTCCCATCTTTTGGGATGTCCACCATATATATGTCATATGACGAGGTGGCCTTCCAATGCCCTGTAGGCGCTGGGTCTTGGTCGTCTCCGGCATCGTCGTCCATACCGTCGATGTCTTCGGATTCGTAGTCTAGCATGTCAGTTAGATCATCGACAGTAGCTACAAAGTGGGTGGTGGGTGGGCGTTGAATTTCCTCGTCTGTATCCCAACCTTCCTGTCCGCAGTCCGGCCAGGGCTCTCCTGATAAAGAGAGAGACTTTAGTGAATTCAGGATGTCGCCAAAGGGCGAGTGCTGAAAGATGTCCGCGGTAGTGAACTCCATGACCGGCGCCCAATCGGATTCGATTGGCGGGCGCTGAGGGTCTTGAGTCCGGAGAGGAGTCCGGCACCACTGAGTCGAGGTCTTCGCAAGCGACAGGATGGAGTTTGGCTCAATCGCCGTAGAGATTGTAGCCCCGAGGCGGTGTCCAACCACTCGTCCTCGATCGGGAATCCGGCTCCAGTTAAGGGTCGGAGCGGATCTTTGGTGCGGCCTCCGAGGCCTTGTTAACTGCAGAGCTAGATCATGCCCATCGAGACGGTCTGGCGCGCTTGGCTGCGGCTCGAATCCGTCAAGATCAAGTCTCCGCGGATATCGGCCGTATAGTTCAAACTTCCAAATCTGACACGATGGCTGGGCGTAGCTTTCGATCTGCTCGGATGGCCAAGTGAATTGGCCCGCAGCAAAGTCGCCGAACACAAAGATCTGTCCGGGAGAAAAGTCTCACCTGGACCACGTCGTTGTTGATGATCGGAAGGAGCCATCGGGCCTATCGGTGACGACACGTAGGAACTCTCAATGAAAGCACCAATGTCGGTGTCAAAACCGGCGGATCTCGGTAGGGGTCCCGAATCTGCGCCTAGGCGGATGGTAATAGGAGACAAGGGACACAATGTTTTTACCCAGGTTCGGGCCCTCTCGATGGAGGTAATACCCTACTCCCGCTTGATTAATATTGATGATATGGGTAGTACAAGAGTAGATCTACCACGAGATCAAGGAGGCTAAAACCTAGAAGCTAGCCTATGGTATGATTGTTGTTAGTCCTCTGAGACTAAAACCCTCCGGTTTATATAGACACCGGATAGGTTAGGGTTACACAGAGTCGGTTACAATGGTAGGAGATCTATATATCCGTATCGCCGAGCTTGCCTTCCACGCCAAGGAAAGTCCCATCCGGACACGGGACGAAGTCTTCAATCTTGTATCTTCATAGTCTTGGAGTCCGGCCGTGACGGTAGTCTGGCTATCCGGACACCCCCTAGTCCGGGACTCCCTCTGTCATACTCCCCTCCGCGTGGGAAACAACTGCCGAGTCTTCCCTGCCTCCGTGTCGTTCCCTTCCTAGGCCTCGCCGTCGTCCACCACCCTGGTGCTCTCGGCGTGGCCTGGTCAACGTGGTCAACGACCGACATGCATCTGAAGTGGACTGTACGTGGAGAGGCTGACAGCTGGGTCCACGGCCGCATGCAAGGAAATGCCTCCTTATTACGCGCAAAATAAAGATTCCTCCAGCTGACATCAGGGACCCACCGAAAGGGCCTCTATATTTCACGAAAAAAATGTTACCGCCACTCACAGCTCGGACCCATCAGCTACTAAGTTGATGGGGACGGAGGGCTTTGTCAACTTAGTCAATATGCACGATTCTAGCTCTAGTGAGCGTATGATGTCCATCCAACGGCCGTAGTGCTTCTTCAACCTTTGGTCTTCTTGCTCCAGCCGCCCAAACCAGCGCCGGTCGTGCCTCGTGATCCTGCCTCCCGTGGCCGGCTGTGATACGTCGGAGGCCTCACCCCCCTCCTACTGCCACCGCCGCCAGGCCATCCCTCTACTCACCCACACCCCTATTATTCTCGGCGACGGCAGCCTCACACCGCAGCGAACCAGTGAACCCTCGTACTCCTCTACGCGTGGGCATCCACTGCCGCGTCTTCCCCGGCTCCGCGTCGTCCCCTTCCTAGACCTCGCCGTCGTCCACCGCCCTGGTGCTCTCGGCACGGCATGGTCAACGTGGTCAAGGAACGGCTTCCATCAGACGTGGACTATACGTGGAGAGGCTGACAGCTGGGTCCACAGCCGCAGCACGGAAGTGCCTCCTTATTACGCACAAAATAATTATTCCTCCACCTGACAGCGGGGACCCACCGGACGGGCCACCATATTTTGCAAAAAAAACGTTTCCCCCCTGACTGCTGGGACCCACCAGCTACATCTTCACACACAAGGAAGTGCGTCCGGGCAAAAAAACAAAACGATTCGCCCCCCTGACTGCCGGGACCCACCAGCTACATCTTCGCATGCAAGGAAGTGCCTGACAGTCGGGACCCACCTGGTCGAAGCATATGTAGCGTTGTCATTCTCGTCGCGAACGATATGCATACATATATCTTTGGTGGATGTAGAGGCGCCGCACGTGTCGTAGTAGAGGCACGCACGTAGCATGTACACGCATTTCTGACGGCGAGGGTGCAAGAAAGAAAATACGGCCACGTACGTACATACGGGCAGGGTCTCGAACGCCTACTCGCGCATACGTACATGGCTGGGTCGGAACGGAGAAACAGCATCATCGTCATGTTCATGGGGAGCCAACCGGCTGGGTCGAAAGGAATGCGTGGTCGTGTTCATCGGGAGGGCTTGGACGGAACAGGCGATGGAAACGAGGCCTGGCGTACCGCACAACGGAGGAAACGGCCTTGTGTTCGACCGGCCACATTCGAAACGGGATCCTGTTCATCGGGAGGGGTCTGGCGTACCGCAGAACGGAGGAAACTGACCTCCTACGGTCGAAACGGGGGTCCTGTTGATCGGGAGGGGTGTGGCGTACCGCAAAATGGAGAAAACGGACCTCCTACGGTCGAAACGGGGGTCCTGTTGATCGGTAGGGGTGTGGCGTACCGCAAAACGGAGGAAACAGACTTGTGTTGGAGCACTTCGGGGGTCCTGTTCATTGGGAGGGGTGTGGCGTACCGCAAAATGGGACTCCACGGGATACTGTTCATCTTTACCGTCGACCTCCTCCAGCCTCCACGGGCTCCTGTTCATCCAGCCTCCACCGCGCGCTACTCCACCGGCTACTGTTCAACCACCCCTCCACGGGCACCCCTCCACCGTCTACTGTTCATCCATCCCTCCACACCACGGGTCCTGTTCAACCACCCCTCCACGGCCACCCTCCACCGTCTCATCGTTCATCCAACCCTCCACACCACGGGTCCTGTTCATCCAGCAGGCAACGCCACCGCCACCGCTCATCCACCCCCCCGCAACGCTCACTGTTCATCCAATCGATCAGCTTGATTAGCAGCGATGGCGGCGAATCGCTCCATCGGGTTCGATTAACAGCCATCGATTGATCGCCGGGTTCGATAACGCGTAGCCTGCAAAGGTAATCGCCGGGTTCGATTAGAGCCCAACGCCTCGCTCGGGTTTAGTTAGAGCCAATGCCTCGCACACACGCACGTACGTACGAGATATACGCGCATCCCTCGGCCCCCGACCTCCCACCGTAACCGGCAACTCCCCGAAATTTTCCTCCCCCTTGGTTCTACCACGGTTTTTTCTGTCATGGACAGCCCAAAGAATGTCATGCAGCTGCATCTCCAGCCCGCCCAGGACGAAAAGCCCATTTTCTGTCATGATTTTTTTTCATAGAAGTAGGACCCCACCACATCTATGATGATACCGGGTTTTGTCACAATTATCGTCATAGAAGTGCCATATGTATGACAGCAAAAAAATTCGTTCGGCCCAAAATGTCACGAATGTGTCTTTTTTTTGTAGTGTAAATATTTAGATCATAAGCCCACAATTCATCGGATCCCAACAAACACACCGCAAAACAAGATTATATCAGATAGACTCCAAGAACATCGAGGAGAAAATTGTATTGAAGATCAAAAAGACAAAGAAGAATCCATCTAGCTACTAGCTATGGACCTGTGGGTCTGTGGTGAACTACTCACGCATCATCGAAATGCAGCAAGGATGATGTAGAAGCCCTCCGTGATCGATTCCCCCTCCGACAGAGTACCGAAAAAGGCCTCTAGATGGGATCACGGAAGAAAAAAAACTTGTGGCGGAGAAAAAAGTGTTTTGGTTGTCTCTCTGTTGGTTTCCCAATATTTGAGAATTTACAGAAGTGGAATTAGGTCAGACGGAGCCTCGAGGGGCCCACAAGGCATCACGGCACGCTCTGTTGACTTTCCGTCTCCTCGTACGTCCTCTAGTCTCTCCTGAAGCTTCCAGGGTCTCTTATGTCCAGAAAAAAATTATCAAAACGTTTTGTAGCGTTTGGACTCCGTTTGTACTGATTTTCTAGAGAACCAAAAACAGGCAAAAAACAACAATTGGCACTGGACACTAGGTTAATAGGTTAATTGCATATAAAACATCCTAGGTTGATACTACAATAACATGAAGCAATAAAAAATTATAGATACATTGGAGACGTATCATTGTGTAACAGTGTTTTTGACCCTGACAAAATATCAAGCCGACGACACACACTCCATAATGTTGGTTACCGATTCTCTCTTGAGCCCCATCTTCCTCATCATGGCTTCCAAAAAGTTCCATTGAACATGATCATACACCTTGCTCATATAAGCTTTCACTACAACAATTCCTTCTTTCCATCCCTTCTCGTTCGACAAGTAGTGTGATATTTCATAGGTTATCAGGTTCGTCATCAATTTGCTTGACACAAATGCACTTTGGTTGTTAAATATAATATCTGGAATAAATTTCAGAGTATTTTACTAGGACCTTGTCTACAAGTTTGTAAAGAACATTGCAGAGGCTAATTGGTCATAGGTCCTTGATGCAGGTTGGATCCTTCATGCTGAGAATGAAAACCACCATCGTACTATGATGACCCACAAGTATATGGGATCAATTGTAGCTTTTTCGATAAGTAAGAGTGTCGAATCCAACGAGGAGCGGAAGGAAATGACAATTGGTTTTCAGCAAGGTAATGTCTGCAAGCGCTGAAATTGTAAGTAACAGAGTAGTTTGATAGCAAAATAATTTGTAACGAGCAAGTAACGAGAATAGTAAGAAAAGTGCGGCAAGGTAGCCCAATCCTTTTGAGGCAAAGGACATGCCAAAACGGTCTCTTATAATAAGCAAAGCGTTCTTGAGGGTACACGGGAATTTCATCTAGTCACTTTCATCATGTTGATTCGATTCGTGTTCACTACTTTAATAATTTGATATGTGGGTGGACCGGTGCTTAGGTGATTTTCTTACTTGAACAAACCTCCTACTTATGATTAACCCCCTTGCAAGCATCCGCAACTACGAGAAAAGTATTAAGAATAAATTCTAACCATAGCATTAATTATTGGATCCAATCGGTCCCTTACGGAATAGCGCATAAACTAGGGTTCAAGCTTCTGTCACTCTCGCAACCCATCATCTAATAACTACTCCACAATGCATTCCCTTAGGCCCAAATATGGTGAAGTTTCATGTATTCGACGTTCACATGACACCACTAAGGGAATCACAACATACATACTATCAAAATATCGTACACATATCAAGTTCACATGATTACTTGCAACAAGATTTCTCCAGTGACCTCAAGAACAAAAGTAACTACTCACAAATGATAATCATGCTCAAGATCTGAGGGGTATTAAATAGCATATTGGATCTAAACATATAATCTTCCACCAAATAAACCATATAGTAATCAACTACAAGATGTAATCAACACTACTAGTCACCTAACACCAATCTATAGTTCCGGTACACAGATTGAACACAAGAGATGAACTAGGGTTTGATAGGAGATGGTGCTATTGAAGATGTTGATGGAGATTGCCCTCCCCAAGATGGGAGAGTTGTTGGTGATGATGATGACAATGATTTCCCCCTCCGAGAGGGAAGTTCCCTCGGCGGAATCGCTCCACCGGAGGGCAAAAGTGCTCCTGCCCAAGTTCCGCCTCGAGACGGTGGCGCTCCGTCCCGAAAGTCCTCTCCTTTATTTTTTCTAGGTCAAAATGACTTATATACCAGAAGATGGGCACCGGAGGTGAGCTGGGTGATGTCTACTACGCAACTTTATCCATGTAGACGTTGTTGGGCCTCCAAGTGTAGAGTTTTGTAGGACAGCAACAAATTTCCCTCAAGTGGATGGCCTAAGGTTTATCAATCCATGGGAGGCGTAGGTTGGAAATGGTCTCTCTCAAGCAACCCTGCGACCAAATAACAAAGAGTCTCTTGTGTCCCCAACACACCGAATACAATGGTAAATTGTATAGGTGCACTAGTTCGGCGAAGAGATGGTGATACAAGTGCAATATGGATGATAGATATAGGTTTTTGTAATCTGAAAATATAGAAAACAGCAAGGTAACTAATAATAAAAGTGAGCAAAAATGGTATTGCAATGCTTAGAAACAAGGCCTAGGGTTCATAATTTCACTAGTGCAAGTTCTCTCAACAATAATAACATAATTAGATCATATAACAATTCCTCAACGTGCAACAAAGAGTCACTCCAAAGTCAGTAATAGCGGAGAAAAAATGAAGAGATTATTGTAGGGTACGAACCACCTCAAAGTTTTTCTTTCTGATCGATCTATTTCGCCATTCCTATAAGTGTCACAAACAGCCCTAGAGTTCGTACTAAAATAACACCTTAAGATACACATCAACCAAAACCCTAATGTCACCTAGATACTCCAATGTCACCACAAGTATAATAAAACAAATCATTCACTTTGGTACTGACAAGACAAGATTCATAATTCTTCTCACATGATGCCTACTGTACCCTATAATTTCTACAATTTATATTAAGCAATATAAGCCATAAAAACTAGAAAACAAGCAAACTATGCATCGAAAACAGAACCTGTCAAAAACAGAACAGTCTGTAAAGATCTGAATTGAAGTCATACTTCTGTAACTCCAAAAATTCTTAATAAAAATAGGAGAACCTGGGAAATTTGTATATTAATATACTGTAAAAAATTCAGAATATTTCGACACTCCAGTGATTTTTAAAAATTATGTGACTGGGCGCAAAAGTTTCTGTTTTTGGACAGAATTGAATCAACTATCATCCATACTATCCCATAGGCTTTACTTGGCACTTTATTGGAATTAAAGCTATAAAACAAGATGAATATAGTAGATTAATCATGTGAACACACCAAAATAGTAGGTAGAAATATTGGGTTGTCTCCCAACAAGCGCTTTTCTTTAATGCCTTTCTAGCTAGGCATAATGATTTCAACGATGCTCACATAAAAGATAGGAATTGAAATATAACGACAGCATCATGAAGCATATGACAAGCACATTTAAGTATAACCCACTTCCTATGCATAGGGATTTTGTGAGCAAAAAACTTATGGGAACAAGGATCAACTAGCATAGGAAGATAAAACAAGCAAAACTTCAAGATTTCAAGCACATAGAGAGGAAACTTGATATTATTGCAATTCCTACAAGCATATACTCCTCCCTCATAATAATTTTCAGTAGCATCATGAATGAATTCAACAATATAACCATCACATAAAGCATTATTCTCATGATGCACAAGCATAGAAATTTTACTACTCCCCACATAAGCAAAACTATTCTCATTCGTAGTAGTGGGAGCAAACTCAACAAAATAACTATCATGTGAGGCATAATCCAATTGAAAACAATAATCACGACGACAAGTTTCATGGTTATCATTATCTTTATAGCATACATGTCATCACAATAATCATCATAGATAGCAACTTTGTTCTCATAATCAATTGGAACCTCTTTCGAAATGGTGGATTCATCACTAAATAAAGTCATGATCTCTCCAAATCCACTTTCATAAATATTATAAGATTCAACACCCTCCAAAATAGTGGGTTCATTACCTGGAGTTGACACTCTTCCAAACCCATTTTCGTCAGTATAATCATCGTAAATAGGAGGCATGCTATCATCATAATAAATTTGCTCATCAAAACTTGGGGGAGAAAAATATCATCTTCATCAAACATAGCATCCCCAAGCTTGTGGCATTGCATATCATTAGCATCATGGATATTCAAGGAATTCATACTAACAACATTGCAGTCATGCTCATCATACAAATATTTAGTGCCAAACATTTTATAGACTTCTTCTTCTAACACTTGAGCACAATTTTCCTTTCCATCATTTTCACGAAAGATATTAAAAAGATGAAGCATATGAGGTAACCTAAATTCCATTTTTTGTAGTTTTATTTTATAAACTAAATTAGTGATAAAACAAGAAACTAAAAGATTTGATTGCAAGATCTAAAGACATACCTTCAAGCACTAACCTCCGCGGGAATGGCGCCAGAAAAGAGCTTGATGTATACTATGCAACTTTATCCTTGCAGACGTTGTTGGGCCTCCAAGTGCAGAGTTTTGTAGGACAACAGCAAATTTCCCTCAAGTGGACGACCTAAGGTTTATCAATCCATGGGAGGCGTAGGTTGAAGTTGGTCTCTCTCAAGCAACCCTGCAACCAAATAACAAAGAGTCTCTTGTGTCCCCAACACATCCAATACAATGGTAAATTGTATAAGTGCACTAGTTCGGCGAAGAGATGGTGATACAAGTGCAATATGGATGGTAGATATAGGTTTTTGTAATCTGAAAATATAAAAAACAGCAAGGTAACTAATAATAAACGTGAGCAAAAACGGTATTGCAATGCTTAGAAACAAGGCCTAGGGTTCATACTTTCACTAGTGCAAGTTCTCTCAACAATAATAACATAATTAGATCATATAACAATCCCTCAACGTGCAACAAAGAGTCACTCCAAAGTCACTAATAGCAGAGAACAAACGAAGAGATTATTGTAGGGTAAGGAACCACCTCAAAGTTATTCTTTCCGATCAATCCATTGGGCTATTCCTATAAGTGTCACAAACAGCCCTAGAGTTCATAGTAAAATAACACCTTAAGACACACATCAACCAAAACCCTAATGTCACCTAGATACTCCAATGTCACCTCAAGTATCCATGGTATGATTATATGATATGCATCACACAATCTCAGATTCATCTATTCAACCAACACAAAGAACTTCAAAGAGTGCCCCAAAGTTTCTACCGGAGAGTCAAGACGAAAACGTGTGCCAACCCCTATGCATAGATTTCCAAGGTCACGAAACCCGCAAGTTGATCACTAAAACATACATCAAGTGAATCAATAGAATACCCCATTATCACCACGGGTATCCCACGCAAGAAATACATCAAGTGTTCTCAAATCCTTAAAGAATCAATCCGATAAGATAACTTCAAAGGGGAAAACTCAATCCATTACAAGAAGGTAGAGGGGGAGAAACACCATAGGATTCAACTATAGTAGCAAAGCTCGCGGTACATCAAGATCGTGCCAAATCAAGAACATCAAGATCAGGTGTTTATGTATTTATTGGAATTTTTGGCGTTGGTTTCACGCCAGGGGGGTCCCCGAGGAGCCCACAAGGATGGAGGGCACGCCCTCCACCCTTGTGGAGGCCTCGTGACTCTTATGGCTCAACTCCTTTATTTCGGGGGCATCTTCTGGTCCATAAAATATCACCATAAATTTTTAGCTCGTTTGGAATCTGTTTGATATTCCTTTTCTGTAAAACTCAAAAACAAGGAAAAAAATAGAAACTGGCACTGGGATCTAGGTTAATAGGTTAGTCCCAAAAATCATATAAAGTAGCATATAAATGCATATAAAACATCCAAGATAGATAGTATAATAGCATGGAACAATAAAAAATTATAGAAACGTTGGAGACGTATCACAAGATAATTTGTAATGAGCAAGTAATGATAATAGTAAAAAATATGCAGCAAGGTAGCCCAATCCTTTTGAGGCAAAGGACAGGCCAAAACGGTCTCTTATAATAAGCAAAGCGTTCTTGAGGGTACACGGGAATTTCATCTAGTCACTTTCATCATGTTGATTTGATTCGTGTTCGCTACTTTGATAATTTGATATGTGGGTGGACCGGTGCTTAGGTGCTATTCTTACTTGAACAAACCTCCTACATATGATTAACCCCCTCGGAAGTATCCACAACTACGATAAAAGTATTAAGAATAAATTCTAACCATAGCATTAAAATTTTGGATCCAATCGGCCCCTTACGGAATAACACAAGATATGAACTAGGGTTTGAGAGGCAATGGTGTTGTTGAAGATGCATGTTGATGGAGATTGCCCTCCCCAAGATGGGAGAGTTGTTGGTGATGATGATGACAATGATTTTCCCCCTCCGAGAGGGAAGTTCCCCTGGCGGAATCGCTCCGCCGGAGGGCAAAAGTGCTCCTACCCAAGTTCCGCCTCGAGACGGCGGCGCTCCGCCCCGAAAGTCATCTCCTTTATTTTTTTCTAGGTCAAAATGACTTATATACCAGAAGATGGGCACCGGAGGTGGGCTGGGCTGAGCACAACCCACCAGTGCGTGCCTGGGGGCCAGGAGCGCCTGATGACTCACAAGTATAGGGGATCTATCGTAGTCCTTCCGATAAGTAAGAGTGTCAAACCCAACGAGGAGCAGAAGGAAATTACAAGAGGTTTTCAGTAAGGTATTCTCTGCAAGCACTGAAATTATCGATAACAAAAAGTTTTGTGATAAGGTAATTTGTAACGGGTAACAAGTAATGAAAGTAAATAAAGTGCAGCAAGATGGCCCAATCCTTTTTGTAGCAAAGGACAAGCCTGGACAAACTCTTATATGAAGGAAAACGCTCCCGAGGACACATGGGAATTATCATCAAGCTAGTTTTCATCACGCTCATATGATTCACGTTCATTACTTTGATAATTTGGTACTTGGGTGCTGCCCTTCCTTGGACAAGCATCCCACTTATGATTAACCCCTATTGCAAGCATCCGCAACTACAAAATAAGTATTAAGGTAAACCTAACCATAGCATGAAACATATGGATCCAAATCAGCCCCTTACGAAGCAACTCATAAACTAGGGTTTAAGCTTACATCACTCTAGCAACCCATCATCTACTTAGTACTTCCCAATGCCTTCCTCTAGGCCCAAACAATGGTGAAGTGTCATGTAGTCGACGTTCACATAACACCACTAGAGGAAAGACAACATACATCTCATCAAAATACGACCGAATACCAAATTCACTTGACTACTTATAGCAAGACTTCTCCCATGTCCTCAGGAACAAACGTAACTACTCACAAATCATATTCATGTTCATAATCAGAGGGGTATTAATATGCATAAAGGATATGAAAATATGATCTTCCACCAAATAAACCAACTAGCATCAACTACAAGGAGTAATCAACACTACTAGCAACCAGAGGTACCAATCTGAGGTTTTGGGACAAAGATTGGATACAAGAGATGAACTAGGGTTTTAGAGGAGATGGTGCTGGTGAAGATGTTGATGGAGATTGACCCCCTCCCGATGAGAGGATCGTTGGTGATGACGATGGTGATGATTTCCCCCTCCCGGAGGGATGTTTCCCTGGCAGAACAGCTCCGCCGGAGCCCTAGATTGGTTCCGCCAAGGTTCCGCCTCGTGGCGGTGGTGTTTTGTCCCGAAAGCTTGCCTATGATTTTTTTTCCAGGGTAAAAGACTTCATATAGCAGAAGATGGGCATCCGAGGCCTGCCAGGGGCCCCCTCTAGTTGATTCTTTCTCCAGTATTTTTTATATATTCCAAAACGTGCCTCTATGAAGTTTCAGGACTTTTGGAGTTGTGCAGAATAGGTCTCTAATATTTGCTCCTTTTCCAGCCCAGAATTCCCGCTGCGACATTCTCCCTCTTCATGTAAACCTTGTAAAATAAGAGAGAAAAGGCATAAGTATTGTGACATAACGTGTAATAACAGCCCATAATGCAATAAATATCGATATAAAAGGATGATGCAAAATGGACGTATCAACTCCCCCAAGCTTAGACCTCGCTTATCCTCAAGCGGAAGACGATATCGAAAAACATGTCCACATGTTTAGAGATAGAGGTGTCGATAAAATAAAATACGAACATGAGGGCATCATGATCATTCTTATAACAACAACATATATATAAATTTTCATATGATTTCTTATGCTGAAGTAACAATCTATTCACAATGTAAAGTATGAATCAGAAACTTCATTGAGAACCAAAAAACTATAATATCAATCATTGAAGCAATTGCAATTTATCATAACATCGGAAAGAATCAATATAAGAGCTTTTCAGCACATCTACATACTGAACTATCATTTAGTCTTTCATAATTACTAACACTCACGCAATACTTATGGGTATGGAGTTTTCATCGGACACAGAGAAAGATAGGGGCTTATAGTGTTGCCTCCCAACCTTTTACCTCAAGGGTAATGTCAACAATAATAATTCATGCTAACTTACATCCAATTGGATATATATACCAGGATCTTTCCAACACAATGTGCTTGCCAAAGGATACAATGTAAAAAGGAAAGGTGAAGATCACCGTGACTCTTGCATAAGGTATAAGACAAAAGTAAAAGATAGGCCCTTCACAGAGGGAAGCAGAGGTTGTCATGTGCTTTTATGGTTGGATGCACGAAATCTTAATGCAAAAGAACATCACTTTATATTGCCACTTGTGATATGGACCTTTATTATGCAGTCCGTCGCTTTTATTGCTTCCATATCACAAGATCCTATAAAGCTTATTTTCTCCACACTAATAAATCATACATATTCAGAGAGCAATTTTTATTGCATACAACAATGACAACTTACTTGAAGGATCTTACTCAAGCCATAGGTAGGTATGGTGGACTCTCATGGCAAAACCGAGTTTAAGGATATTTAGAAGCACAAGTAGTATCTCTACTTGGTGCAAAGAATTTGGCTAGCATGAGAGGGAAATGCAAGCTCAACATGTTGGATGATCCATGACAATATACTTTATTTCAGATATAAGAGAACGTAACTCATTACATTGTCTTCCTTGTCCAACATCAACTTTTTAGCATGTCATATCTTAATGAGTGCCCACAATAATAAAAGATGTCGAAGATAGTATATTTATATGTGAAAACCTCTCTTTCTTTATTACTTCCTATTAATTGCAACGACGACCAAAACTATGTTTGTCAACTCTCAACAACTTTTATTCATCATACTCTTTATATGTGAAGTCATCACTCTCCATAAGATCAATATGATATCTTTACTTGTTTTTATTCTTTCAAGGTCATAGCAAGATAATAAAGCCCTCGACTCAACACTAATCTTTATTATATATAGCTCACGGACTCGATTACATAGAAGGATCATAAAGCAAAACTCAAAACTAAATCATACTAAAATTTTATTCTACTAGATCAAGATATTACCAAAAGGATCGAACTAAGAAAAACGGTAAAGATAGGAGTGTGATGGTGATACGATACCGGGGCACCTTCCCCAAGGTTGGCAGTCGCCAAGGGGAGTGCCCATACCCATGTGTTTATGTCTCTTTCTTTGGAGGTGGTGATGTGATATTCTTGGCGATGATGCCCCTCAAGATACGATTCTCTTCCTCGAGCTTATTGACTTGTTGCTTGAGGTCCATTATTTCCTTACGAAGCTTACCCGTGACGGCTAAAGCTCCTTTCACCCATGGATGTTGCATAGCTACAGGAGAACAAGTAACACTCTTTCATATTTACATAAGAGAGAAATTTTACATTGGAGGGGATGACCGAGTTTGGAATAGCTGAGCTCTGTAGTTCCCCCATCGTGAATCCGGCTCAGAAACAGGAAGTAAATTCTTGATCCTCCTCCATGGAATCTATCATTTTCAAGTCGGCCTCCATCTCTTCCTCCGTTGATGGCCCAAAGTGGTCAGCATCACTATTTGCTCTTGGTCCCGGTGTCGGATTAGACACCCGGCTCTCCCCGACTGACTCTTGAGAAGACATCTTGCTCTAATCTGCGGCAGAAACAGCTCGAAACAAAAACAGAAGATATTTGCGTGGTACGGTGGTCAAAACCTCCGGGAGATTATATAATGAATTTTTATCGACTAAAAGAAGTACCGTGCAAGAAAATGGAGTCCGGAGGGCACACGAGGTGCCCACGAGGCAGGGGGCGCGCCCAGGGGGTAGGGCGCGCCATCCACCCTCATGGGTGCCTCGTGTCCCTTTCGGACTACTTCTTATTTTCCTATTTTCTTAAATATTCCAAAAGGGAGAAAAATTGCCATTAGAACTGTTTCGGAGTCGGTTTACTTACCACACCACATACCTATTCCTTTTCGGAGTCTGAAGCATTCTGGAAAGTGTCCCTTATATATTCCTCCGGGGTTATGGTTTCAATAATATTGTTTCAACATTTATGGGATTACCTGAGATATAATGTTTGATTCTTTGACCGTTCACCACCTTCGGATTTGTGCCTTCGAAGTTGTTGATTTTTATGGCACCTGAATGATAGACCTCCTCGATAACGTAAGGACCTTCCCATTTAGAGAGAAGTTTTCCTGCAAAAGATCTTAAACGAGAGTTGTATAGCAACACATAATCACCTACATTAAACTCACGCTTTTGTATCCTTTTGTCATGCCATCTTTTAACTTTTTCTTTAAACAGTTTGGCATTCTCATAGGCCTGGGTTCTCCATTCATCAAGTGAGCTAATGTCAAATAACCTCTTCTCACCGGCAAGTTTGAAATCATAATTTAGCTCTTTAATGGCCCAATACGCCTTATGTTCTAGTTCGAGAGGTAAGTGACATGCTTTCCCATAGACCATTTTACACGGAGACATACCCATGGGATTCTTATATGCAGTTCTATAGGCCCACAATGCATCATCAAGTTTTTTGGACCAATTCTTTCTAGATCTATTAACAGTCTTTTGCAAAATTAATTTGAGCTATCTATTACAAAGTTCTACTTGACCACTAGACTGCGGGTGATATGGAGATGCAATCCTATGATTAACATCGTACTTAGCAAGCATTTTACGAAAGGCACCATGAATAAAATGTGAACCACCATCAGTCATTAAATATCTAGGGACTCCAAACCTCGAAAAAATAACTTCTTTAAGCATCTTAATAGAGGTCTTATGACCAGCACTACTAGTTGGAATAGCTTCTACCCACTTAGTAACGTAATCAACAACAACTAAAATATGTGTATACCCGTTAGAGGAAGGAAACGGTCCCATATAATCAAAGCCCCAAACATCAAATGGTTCAATAACAAGTGAATAATTCATAGGCATTTCTTGATGTCTACTAATATTACCAATTCTCTGGCATTCATCACAAGACAAGACAAACTTACGGGCATCTTTGAAGAGAGTAGGCCAATAAAAACCGGAATGCAATACCTTATGCGCAGTACTATCTCTAGCGTGGTGTCCTCCATAAGCCTCGGAGTGACACTTGTGTAGGATCTGTTCCTGTTCATGCTCAGGTACACAACGTCTAGTAACACCATCTACTCCTTCTTTATAAAGGTGTGGGTCATCCCAGTAGTAATGTCTTAAATCATATAAAAACTTTTTATTTTGCTGGAATGTGAAACTAGGTGGTATAAATTTAGCGACAATGTAATTAGCATAATTAGCATACCAAGGAGCAGTACGAGAAGCATTTATGACAGGTAATTGTTCATCAGGAAAGCTATCATCAATAGGTAGTGGGTCATCAAGAACATTCTCTAACCTAGACAAGTTGTCTGCAACGGGGTTCTCAGCTCCCTTTCTATCAACAATATGCATCAAATTCTTGTAGTAGGAGAACCCATCTAATAAGTCTAGGTTTAGCATCTTTTTTTTTTCCATAAGATATTTAATAGCAGCATGATCAGTGTGAACAGTTACTTTAGAATCAACAATATAAGGTCTGAACTTATCACAAGCAAATACAACTACTAAAAATTCTTTTTCAGTAGTAGCATAATTTCTCTGAGCCTTTGTCTTGAGTTTTACTAGCATATTGGATAACATTTAATTTCTTATCAACTCTTTGTCCTAGAACAGCACCTACAGCATAATCACTAGCATCACACATAATCTCAAAGGGTAAACTCCAATCAGGTGGCTGAACAATAGGTGCAGAAATCAAGGCTTTCTTAAGTATTTCAAATGCTTCTACACAATCATCATCAAAGATAAAAGGAACATCTTTTTGTAAGAGATTAGTCAGAGTCCTAGAAATTTTTGAGAAGTCCTTAATGAACCTCCTATAAAAACTGGCATGACCAAGGAATCTTCTTATACCTTTAATGTCCTTGGGACATGGCATCTTTTCAATAGCATCAACTTTAGCTTTATCAACTTCAATACCTCTTTCAGAAATTTTAGGCCCCAAGACAATACCTTCATTAACCATAAAGTGGCACTTCTCCCAGTTCAAGACAAGATTAGTTTCTTCACATCTCTGCAAAACTCGATCAGGTTTGCTTAAGCAATCATCAAAAGAAGTTCCGTAAACAGATAAATCATCCATGAAAACCTCAACAATATTTTCACAAAAGTCAGAGAATATAGCAGTCATACATCTTTAAAAGGTAGCAGGTGCATTACATAAACCAAAAGGCATACGTCTATAAGCAAAGGTATCGAAAGGGCAAGTAAAAGTGGTCTTTTCTTGATCCTCTTTTGACACAGGTATTTGAGAGAAACCAGAATAACCATCTAGAAATCAAAAGTGTGTATGTTTGGATAATCTTTCTAGCATTTGATCAATAAAAGGTAAAGGGTAATGATCCTTTTTAGTAGCTTTATTTAGTTTGTGAAAATCAATTACCATTCAATAACCTGTAATAATTCTTTGTGGAATAAATTCATCTTTATCATTAGGAACAACAGTAATACCTCCCTTCTTAGGGACACAATGGACAGGACTTACCCAATCGACTATCAAAGAACGGATAAATTATACCTGCCTCCGAAGCTTTAGTATTTCTTTTCTTACCACTTCTTTCATCTTAGGATTTAACCGTCGTTGGTGATCAACAACTGGTTTAGCGTCTTTCTCCAATTTTATGTTGTGCTAGCATAAAGTGGGACTAATGCCCTTAAGATCATCAAGAGTATATCCAATAGCAGCACGGTGCTTCTTCAGAGTTTTCAATAATTTCTTTTCTTCATGCTTTGAAAGGTTAACACTAATAATAACAGGATATATCTTTTTCTCATCAAGATAAGCATATTTAAGAGTATCAGGTAATGGTTTAAGCTCAAACACGGGATCACCCTTGGGTGGAGGAGGATCCCCTAGAATTTCAACAGGCAGGTTGTGTTTCAAAATAGGTCCTATTTAAAGAATACTTCATCTATTTCCCTTCTTTCATTCATGAACATATCATTTTCATGGTCGAGCAAATATTGTTCTAAAGGATCATTAGGAGGCACGACAATAGAGGCAAGACCAATAATTTCATCTTTACTAGGTAATTCTTTATCATGGGGTTGTCTATGAAATTTAGCAAAATTAAACTCATGAGACAAATCCCCAAACCAATAGTAACAACATCCTTTTACTTGATCTATCCTAGCATTAACAGTATTCAAGAAGGGTCTACCAAATATAATGGGACAAAAGTTATCTTGCGGAGAGCCAAGAACAAGAAAATCAGCAGGATATTTAACTTTCCCACACAAGACTTCAACATCTCTAACAATCCCAACTGGTGAAATAGTGTCTTTATTGGCAAGCTTAATTGTAACATCAATTTCCTCTATCTCAGCAGGTGCAATATCATGCATAATTTATTTGTATAAGGAATGAGGTATTGCACTTGCACTAGCACCCATATCACATAAGCCATGATAACAATGATCTCCTATTTTAACAGAAATAACAGGCATGCCAACAACAGGTCTATGTTTACCCTTAGTATCGGGTCTAGCAATTCTAGCAGCTTCATTACAGAAGTAAATAACATGCCCATCAATATTATCAGCCAAAAGATATTTGACCATAGCAATACTAAGTTCAACTTTAATTTGCTCAGGGGGTGTAGGTGTTCTAGAATTACTCTTACGAACTACAGTTGAAGCTTTAGCATGATCCTTTATTCTAACAGGGTAAGGTGGTTTCTCAATATAAGCGGTATGAACAATAGGATCAAAATTATAAGTGACAGTCTTTTCTTCAACTTTAATAGGTGCAACTACTTTTACATCAATGGGAGGATTATATTTAAACCACTTCTCCTTAGGGAGATCAACATGAGTAGCAAAGGATTCACAAAAAGAAGCTACTATCTCAGAGCCAAGTCCATATTTAGTGCTAAATTCACCGAAAACGTCATGTCCATAAAAGATTTAACACAATCAAACTTAGGTGTTATACCTGATTCCTTAACTTTGTCAAGGTCCCAATCTTCAGAGTTGCGTTTAATTCTTTCCAATAAATACCATTTGAATTCAATAGTCTTCATCATAAAAGAGCCAGTACAAGAAGTATCGAGCATGTGGCGATTATTGAGAGAAAGCCGAGCATAAAAATTTTGAATAATAATTTCTCTTGAGAGCTCATGATTGGGGCATGAATATAACATTGACTTAAGCCTCCCCCAAGCTTGAGCGATGCTTTCTCCTTCGCGAGGCCAAAAATTATATATATATAATTACGATCACGATGAACAAGATGCATAGGATAAAACTTCTGATGAAATTCCAATTTCAATCGGTTGTAGTTCCATGATCCCATATCATCACATAGCCCAAACCATGCCAATGACTTTCCTTTCAAAGATGAAGGGAATACCTTCTTCTTGATAACATCCTCGGGCATACCTGCAAGCTTAAAATAATCCACAAACTTCATCCACATAAATTAGGTGCAAATCAGGATGTAATATTCCATCTCCTGTAAAAGGATTAGCTAGCAGTTTCTCTATCATACCCGAAGGGATTTCAAAGTAAACATTTTCAGTAGGTTTATTAGGTTGAGGAGCAACTCTTTGCTCTACTGGTCGGGTGATACGTCTCCAACGTATCTATAATTTTTGATTGCTCCATGCTATATTATCTACTGTTTTAGACCACATTGGGCTTTATTTTCCACTTTTATATTACTTTTGGGACTAACCTATTAACCGGAGGCCCAGCCCAGAATTGTTGTTTTTGCCTATTTCAGTGTTTCGAAGAAGCGGAATATCAAACGGAGTCCAAACGGAATGAAACTTTTGGGAACGTGATTTTCTCAACGAATATGATCCAGGAGACTTGGACCCCCTGAGGGAGTCCTAGACTAGGGGGTGTCCGGATAGCCGAACTATCATCACGGCCGGACTCCAAGACTATGAAGATACAAGATTGAAGACTTCGTCCCGTGTCCGGATGGGACTTTCCTTGGCGTGGAAGGCAAGCTTGGAGATACGGATATGTAGATCTCCTACCATTGTAACCGACTCTGTGTAACCCTAACCTATCCTGTGTCTATATAAACCGGAGGGTTTTAGTCCATATGATGAACAACAATCATACCATAGGCTAGCTTCTAGGGTTTAGCCTCCTTGATCTCGTGGTAGATCTACTCTTGTACTACCCATATCATCAATATTAATCAAGAAGGAGTAGGGTATTACCTCCATCGAGAGGGCCCGAACCTGGGTAAAAACATCGTGTCCCTTGTCTCCTGTTACCATCCGCCTAGACGCACGATTCGGGACCCCCTACCCGAGATCCGCGGTTTTGACACCGACATTGGTGCTTTCATTGAGAGTTCCTGCGTATGCGTCACCGATAGGCCCGATGGCTCCCTCGATCATCAACAACGACGCAGTCCGGTGAGACTTTTCTCCGGATAGATCTTCGTATCCGGTGGCTTTGCTTGTGGGCCAATTAAGCAGCCATCTGGAGCAGATCGAAAGCTACGCCCCTGTCCATCAGGTCAGATTTGGATGTTTGAACTATACGGCCGATATCCGCGGAGACTTGATCTTCGACGGATTCGAGCCGCAGCCTAGCGTGCTGCATTGTCTCGATGGGCATGATCTAGCTCTGCAGCCGAACAGTGCCCTGGAGGCCGCACCAGCATCCGCTCCGACCCATAATCCAGAGCCGGATTCCCCGATCGAGGACGAGTGGTTGGACACCGCCTCGAGGGCTACAATCTCTACGGCGATTGAGCCGAACTCCATTCCTGTCCCTTGCGAAGACCTCGACTCCAGGGTGCCGGACTCCTCTCCGGACTCCAAACCCTCCGCGCCCCTGCCAATCGAATCCGATTGGGCGCCGGTCATGGAGTTCACGGCCACGGACATCTTTCAGCACTCGCCCTTTGGTGACATCCTGAATTCACTAAAGTCTCTCTCTTTATCCGGAGAGCCCTAGCCGGACTACGGTCAGGAAGGTTGGGATGCAGACGACGAAGATTCAACGCCCACCCACCACCCACTTTGTAGCCACCGTTGAAAGCTTACACGACGTGCTCGATTTCACCTCCGAAGACATCGACGGTATGGACGACGATGTAGGAGACAACAATGAACCATCACCTATAGGATGCTAGACAACCACCTCATCTCATGATGTATACATGGTGGATACACCTAAAGGAAATGAAGACGAGGAACAACGGGTCGCTACGACGGATAAATCCCTCAAAAAGCAGTCAAAACGGCAACGTAAACGCCGAACCAAGTCCCGCCTCAACAGAGACCCGGCCATAGAGCAGGGCGAACCGGTGGACGACGAACACGCTATCGAGAAATCGTCCGAACAAGACAACTTGGATAAACAACCCATCCCCGGCGAAGACAACAGTCCGGACGATCTCACGCCGGACAAACTGTTGGAGCAAAATAACCTCCAGAAAAAGCTCGTCGCCACTGTGCGTAGCCTGAAAAAGCAGAAGCGGAAGCTCAAAACAGCGGAAGATGCACTCGAGGATCGAGATGGAGCAAAGTATTCAACACATGAGACAAATACGGCTGACGATCGCCGAACAAAGAGCTACCCAAAAAGAAAGCTACTGCCCGAATTTGACGAGGAGGCCTTAGAGCCCCCACAATAAAAAAGTAAGAAGGCCACCCGGTCGGATGGACGACCCCACGGCAAAAAGAGAGCGGCAAATGGCGCCACACACAAGCTAGTATGCGATCCGCATAAGGAAACACATCAAAAGGATGGCCCAGTTAGGTCCATATATGGGCCAAGAAAGCAAGCTCTTCAAAGCAATACAACACGCTAAAAATCCGAACATCACGGCACACCCAAATATAGGGGCGCTGCACATCCCCTATGTTTCACCGATGAGGTGCTGGATCATGAATTTCCAGCGGGATTGAAACCCGTAAACATAGAGGCATATGACGGAACAACAGACCACAGAGTGCGGATCGAGGATTACATCCTCCACATACACATGGCTAGAGGAGATGATCTCCACGCCATAAAATACTTACCCTAAAACTCAAAGGGTCAGCTCGGCATTGGCTTAAAAGCCTCCCGAAAATACCATTTGAAGCCGGGAGGAGCTCAAGGATGCGTTTGGGCAAATTTTGGGGGACCTATGTCCGCCCTCCGGATGCAGGCGATCTAAGTCACATAACTCAACAGCCCGAAGAGTCAGCCCGGAATTTCAGAACAGGTTCCTTACTAAAAAGAACCAAATAGTCGATTGTCGGACGCCAAGCCTTAGCAGCCTTCAAACACAACGTCCGAGACGAATGGCTCGCCAGACACCTCGGCCAAGAAAAGCCAAGAACAATGGCTGCATTAACAAGCCTCATGACCCGCTTTTGCGCGGGAGAGGACAGCTGGCTAGCAAGATGCAGCACCAGCGACCCAAGTACATCCGAAGTCAGGGATGGAAACGGGAAACCACGACGCAACAAGGACCAGCGCCAGACTAAAGAGAACGGTCCAAAGAGCGCGGCAGTCAACGCCGGATTCAAAAGCTCACGGCAGAACAACAAAAAACTGCCCCCTAAGGACAATAGCGATGAGCTATCCAACTTCAACAAAATCTTGGAGAAGATATGTCAAATCCACAGCACTCCCGGGAGGCCTGCAAACCATACCCACAGAAATTGTTGGGTCTTCAAGCAGTCCGGCAGACTCAACGCCGAACACAAGGGGCTTGACACACC
The DNA here is from genome assembly GCA_021605145.1 of Aegilops bicornis. Lineage (NCBI taxonomy): Eukaryota > Viridiplantae > Streptophyta > Magnoliopsida > Poales > Poaceae > Aegilops > Aegilops bicornis. The sequence continues at coordinate 395,044,331 of CM038669.1, read as the reverse complement.
AAGTGAAGATGATGACGAGCACCACAAGTAGAGCCCCGGAAAACAAAAGAATTTCCCACAAGAAGTCAAAACAATAAACTCACTTCACGTGATAAAAGGGAAAAACAGAGTGGCGCCCATTAAGACGCGCGCCGCACATACTACCCTAGCGGAGTAGCAACACTGGTTGTCAAAACCAATCACCTTCGACCATCAGGACTACTCCGGAAGTATCCGGAACGCAGGATGGACTGCCTTGATATTGGATCCTATAATAGAGGGATTTCAATTTACACAAGTCCTCATGGATGGCACAGTGACATAAACCTGATATATCAGGACACAATCCGCAGGATGGGGATAGACCCAACCAAAATTCGCCATAGCAACACCTCCTTTAAAGGGTAATGCTAGGCCCATACGCCCATTGTACGGGTTCCCTACGGCTAGAAGTTGTGTTCGGTTCATCCGACAACTTCCGTCACGAAAAGCTAGTCTTCCATGTCGCCCCATTTAAAAGTAGCCATCAAGCACTATTGGGACGCGAAGCTTTCGCCCGCTTTAACGCAATACCACATTATGCATCTCTAACACTTAAAATGCCCGGTCCACGCGGCATCATCTCATTAAAAGGAAGTATTAAGTGTTACTCGAGCACGGAAGGACGTGGGACTGCCTTGACAACCCCACACCTATCCGGCTCCGCTAGTCAAAGAACCTGAATAGGTCATTCCAACTCTGGACACGGCTAGACGAGTCCGGCGCCCACTAGCGGCCTACCCCCATACAAGGGGCTGCATGCAAGAGACAATAAAGCTCAATATTATTCACTTCTTCGAATCGTACTCTGTTTATTTAATATAAAGTACATCTTTCACACGATCTTTTTTCTTTTAAACTAAGTTCCTCTCTTTTACAGATGAACGACGTGCTACACCCATCCAGGATACGACACAACGGAGACACAGGCGTAGACGTGCAGTAGGGACCCGTTGCAAGGATTCTTTTCAGATTAAGACCCTGCGTAAACCTTTTTTACTGTCTCTTGTTGATATACATCCCCCGGTTTCTTACTATAACCGAGGAGGAGGCTGGCGTTTTGGCATTGGCCGCACCAGAATTTTTTTGCGTGCACTGGACACCAGGGGCTTAGGGCATTATTCTGCCCGTTTTTATAAAGACCGAATACCTTAGGGAGTATTCGGCGTCTCGAGTTAGGCCTTATATGCATCAGCTCTGAATCATGTCTTTGGTCAAATGTTGGGTTTGCCCGGCTCCTGTGTTTTGCTGCCTTACATTCCGTTTTATCGGCTAACGCGGCACCAGGAGAACTACTGCGATTGTGCCCCGGTTCGGCCGGGCGAGCACCTCAGTAGAGAAAGCCGAAAACTGACTGTCATGATATAGCGAGAGACTGGTCAACCACTCGATGACTCATCGGAATGTTTAGGATTCCTCTGCATTAACGAAGGACCGGTTTCGGTCGAGCAAATACGCACCCGAATTCGGGAGAGTGCGGTGCCCCGAGGGCTATCTGATAGCCCCACCCTCGAACTCCTATGGCTAAGTGAAAGTGATAAAGCATTATAGTCCGGTTGCCTAGTTTGCTACGCTACCACCTCCTTAACAGGACCAAGGCGATGGATTAAGTGTGAAAAAGCGCTTTCTTTGCAAACACCCCGCACTATGTGCGTGGGGGCTGAAACCAAGGACTGCCATCTTTCGTGTTATATATACATATACATAAGCGGCCGCCGCAGGAGTAGTTTACTACTTGAACGCACAAGTATAAAAAGCTCTTATATTATATTGAAACATTGTTTTCACAAATCATACATGTCATTTAAACATAATATCCTTCAAGCACTGCGTCTCTATTAAGCAAGCGCCTGCAAGACTTCTTCAAAGTAGTGCTCGGCGGTACTAAACTTCATCCGAATCTTGGGATGCAACATCGGTGTCCTTCATCTCTGCCCAGTATGTCTTGACACGGGCCAGAGCCATCCGCGCTCCCTCAATACACGCCGACCGCTTCATTGCGTCAATACGCGATACCGCACCAAGGAACTGCTGCACTAAACCAAAATAACTCTTAATTTGGGTCCGCCCGGCCACAAATGAGTCAAGACATGCTTCATGGCAAATCCGGATAATCGATTCAGCTCGGCCCATTCGGCCAACCGACCGGTCAACGGAAGAGGCTGCTCCGGACTATGGAATTGCGACCAATATAGCTCTTCCCGTCTGTGCCCCTTCTGGCCCCAGAAGTGCTCAACCGCGTCCGCAGCGCTCGCCGCCAAGTCCAGATAAGCATCCTCCGAACTCCACAACTTGTCCAACTGAGCATACTTTGGATCCGTATATTTCCTCCACATGGCGAAAGCGGCTTTCCAGCCGCAATTGCCCCGGCGACTCAGCTCCTCCTTGGCAGCTCTCAAAGCCGAATGGGCACTCTTGGATTCGGCGGCGGCCTTTTTCAGCCCTCTTGCTCCGGCAGCGTTCTTTTTCAAGAACCTCGCAGCGATCGGTAGTATTCTTCAACTTTCTGGCCATATCGGCCATTTCCTCCTTGCTTTGGCAATGAGCAGCTCGTTCGGCTTCTAGCTCTTCGGTCGCCTTTAAAGCGGCAGCATTACTATTTATGGCTTGCTCTTTCGCTCGGGCGAGTTCCGCCCGCAGCTCCTCCACAGTAGCGGCACCATCTGCATTAAGCATACAAATAGTAAGACATGGGCGTCAAGCTCCCTTACTAAGTGTCCGCATAGAAGTCGCATACCTTGCGACTCGTCAAACCGTTTATTGACCAGCGCGATGTCCACATCCGCCTCGTCAAGTTGCCGCTTTAGTTCGGCATATTCATTAGTCCGGCTGGCCACCGGACGCCCCGCCACCTGTTTAGGAGCGGCGATATGTTATAACTGAGATTTTGATCCTCGGCACGCTGTCAATTTTGACAACATACCGAGTATCAGGGGCTACTATCTATACATCGCGCATTCTATATGCATAACTGCCAGAAGGTACATCATTTTTGCGTACCTCGAACCCCGTCAGTAAGCTTCTGACGGCTTCATGCAATCCGCTCTCCGCGGATGCAATTCTTTCAATCACCATACCCATTAGAGCACGGTGATCTTATGAGATAGCAGCTCGCCTGAGCAGATCCTTCAGCTCCTCCGACCGCACACCACTTGGCGCTGGACCCTCCGGCCCCGCCGGACTTGGGGGAACCCTCCGCGACGACACCTCAGGGTCGTCCGCCTCGCCTGGTGCGACAGTGGAGGCGTTCACTCTCCATCATCTCCGGAAGAAGATCCCCCGAAGACGAGCTCTGCTGAGAAGGGCTGAGGTCCGAACTACAAGGTACAATTTCGGTTATCTTCATAAATAAATGCAGGGATGTTCCTTATTTACAAGACCCCTTATTTTTACTTACGGCTCGCTGGAGGGCTGATCCCCTTGGGGAAATAGTGCGGCTGGGTTACTTCCCAGTAGCGGACTCTCGGCGAAGATTCCTTCCCCCTCTTTGAGGCCTTGGCCTCCGGATCTTCTGAAGCGGTCCTCTTCTCTCCTCGGAGGGCGGGGCTTTTAATCCCTCCTTCCTTAATAGCCTCCTTCATGGAGGCAGTTGCTTCTCCGCTCCCCCCTTCGCCTTCTTCAAAAGGCGCGGCCTTCAACATCTTGGTCAGCATGGGATCCGGCGTGGTCTCTGGGAGGGGAGCCGGACACCTTATTAACTTTGCCTTGGCTATCCACTCCTGTTCAAGAAACAGCTCCTTTAAAGGGCATATATATATGATAAATGAATGAACAGCTTGTCCGGTTACAGGACTACTTACTTGAGTATCTAGGCGATTGCAGCTTAGTCCTGCGTCCTCAGTCAGGTCCGGACACTTTTCTCGTGATCCGAAGAACAGTTTATACATCTCCACGGGCGTCGTGCCCATAAAATTTTGGAGAGCTCGTGGTCCCTCCGGATTAAATTCCCACAGGCGAAGGGGGCGACGTTTGCAGGGCTGAAGGCGCCGGATCAACATAACCTGCGCCACTGCAACTAGATTGATCTCTCTTTCTTGGAGGTCTCGAATACGGCCCTGCAGCAAAGGAACGTCCTTGGACGGCCCCCAGTCGAGCCCCTTGTTGACCCATGACGCCAGCCGCTGTGGTGGACCTGAGCGGAAGGCAGGGAGCGCCGCCCATTTGGTGCCCCTGTGAGCGGTGATATAAAACCACTCCCGTCGCCACAAACCAAGCTCCTCTTGAAAAGAGCCCTCGGGCCACGGAGCATCAGCACATTTGCTTATGACCGCCCCTCCGCACTCTGCTTGTTGCCCCCCGATCATCTTTGGCTCCACCTTGAAGGTCTTGAGCCACAATCCAAAGTGGGGGGTAATATGGAGGAAGGCCTCACATACGACAATGAATGACGAGATATGGAGGATGGACTCCGGATTCAGGTGATGGAAATCAAGCCCATAATAAAACATGAGCCCCCGCACAAAGGGGTCAGTGGGGAAGCCTAAACCCCGAAGGAAGTGAGACACGAACACCACGTTCTCGCCGGGCCCGGGAGTGGGAATGACCTGCCCTGGAGCAGGCAGCCTATGCGAGATCTCGCCAGTTAGATACTTGGCGTGTCGCAGCTTTAACACATCTTCTTCTGTGACGGAGGAAGACATCCATCGGCCGTCTTTGGTCGGAGCGGACATCGTCGAAGGTCCGCGCCTAAAATCTGAAGCTTTGGGTGTTGGAACTCGAGCGAGGCGAACTTCGATGGAGGGTGTAAAGAAGAGGGCCTTGGTCTCATTATAAAGAGGTTGAATACCAAGAGCCCACCCGTGGTCGACTAGGACTCGCCTTTGATAGAGGAGGCGTGCCAGCGAACGCAGTTGGGTTACCCACGTCCGTATTGATGAGAATCCCGGAATAAGGGGCACGATCTATGCTTTGATAAGGCGTGCCAAAGGAAACCGCCTCGCTAAACGCTACCGAGGTGGAACAGTAAAAAGCGATTCATATAAAGGCACGGCCGTGGTGTGATGTCACGCCCGGAATACACCAGCAGATCTGTGCAAAAATTATTCTCTCTACGGTGGTATGTGGAACTTGTTTTGCGAGCGGACACTATCCTTGTGTTCAAAACCTTCTATGAAGTATTCAGAGGAGGAACCCGCCTTGCAATGCCGAAGACAATATGCGCGCCCGGACTAAATGCGTCATTGAAGCCTGGTCGAGAGACTCTTGAGGAGTCTGGACTAGGGGGTGTCCGGATAAGCGAACTATCATCACGGCGGACTCCAAGACTATGAAGATACAAGATTGAAGACTTCGTCCGTGTCCGGATGGGACTTTCCTTGGCGTGGAAGGCAAGCTTGGCGTCTGGATATGTAGATCTCCTACCATTGTAACCGACTACGTGTAACCCTAACCTATCCGGTGTCTATACAAACCGGAGGGTTTTAGTCCATAGAGACGAACAACAATCATACCATAGGCTAGCTTCTAGGGTTTAGCCTCCTCGATCTCGTGGTAGATCTACTCTTGTACTACCCATATCATCAATATTAATCAAGCGGGGAGTAGGGTATTACCTCCATCGAGAGGGCTCGAGCCTGGGTAAAAACATCGTGTCCCTTGTCTCCTGTTACCATCCGCCTAGACGCATAGTTCGGGACCCCCTACCCGAGATCCGCCGGTTTTGACACCGACACCCCCCGTCAAGAAAGAAAGGAGGTGGCCACGAGGGTGGAGAGCGCGCCCCCTGCCTCGTGGGCCCCCATTTGCTCCACCGACGTACTCCTTCCTCCTATATATACCTACACACCCCCAAACGATCAGATACGGAGCCAAAAACCTAATTCCACCGTCGCAACCTTCTGTATCCACGAGATCCTATCTTGGGCCCTGTTCCGGAGCTCCGCCCGAAGGGGAATCCACCACGGAGGGCTTCTACATCATCACCATAGCCTCTCCGATGAAGTGTGAGTAGTTTACCTCAGACCTTCGGGTCCATAGTTAGTAGCTAGATGGCTTCTTCTCTCTTTTGGATCTGAATACAATGTTCTCCCCTCTCTCGTGGAGATCTATTCGATGTAATCTTCTTTTTGCGGTGTGTTTGTTGAGACCGATGAATTGTGGGTTTATGATCAAGATTATCTATGAACAATATTTGAATCTCCTCTGAATTCTTTTATGTATGATTGGTTATCTTTGCAAGTCCCTTCGAATTATCAGCTTGGTTTGGCCTACTAGATTGGTTTTTCTTGCAATGGGAGAAGTGCTTAGCTTTATGTTAAATCTTGCGGTGTCCTTTCCGGTGGCATGAGGGGCAGCAAAGGCACGTATTGTATTGTTTCCATCGAGGATAACAAGATGGGATTTTTATCATATTGCATGAATTTATCCCTCTACATCATGTCATCTTGCTTAAGGCGTTACTATATTTTCTTGAACTTAATACTCTAGATGCATGCTGGATAGCGGTCGATGAGTGGAGTAATAGTAGTAGATGTAGGCGAAGTCGGTCTACTTGTCTCGGACGTGATGCGTATATACATGATCATACCTAGATATTCTCATAACTATGCTCAATTCTGTCAATTGCTCAACAGTAATTTTTTCACCCACCGTAGAATACTTATGCTCTTGAGAGAAGCCACTAGGGAAATCAATGGCCCCCGGGTCTATTCTCATCATATCAATCTTCCATCACTTTATTATTGCTTTGATTTTTTACTTTGCCCTTTTATTTTACTTTGCATATTTATACCAAAAATATTATCTATCATCTCTATCAGATCTCACTCTCGTATGTGACCCTGAAGGGATTGACAACCCCTAATCGTGTTGGTTGCGTGGAGCTATTTGTTTTGTGTAGGTACGAGGGACTTGCGTGTAGCCTCCTCTTTGGATTGAGACCTTGGTTCTCAAAAACTGAGGGAAATACTTACTCTACTCTGTTGCATCACCCTTTCCTCTTCAAGGAAATCCAACGCAGTGCTCAAGAGGTAGCAGGAAGATTTCTGGCGCCGTTGCCGGGGAGTCTACGCAAAAGTCAACATACCAAGTACCCATCACGATCCCTTATCTCTCGCATTACATTATTTGCCATTTGCCTCTCGTTTTCCTCTCCCCCACTTCACCTTTGCCGTTTATTTGCCTTCTCTTTTCCGTTTGCCTTTTTCTCACTTGCCTTTTGTTTGCTCGTGTGTTGGATTGCTTGCTTGTCACTATGGCTCAAGATAATACCAAATTGTGTGACTTTACCAATACCAACAATAATGATTTCCTTAGCACTCCGATTGCTCCTCTTACCAACACTGAATCTTGTGAAATCAATACTGCTTTGTTGAATCTTGTTATGAAAGATCAATTCGCCGGCCTTCCTAGTGAAGATGTCGCTACTCATCTAATAGCTTCGTTGATTTATGTGATATGCAAAAGAAGAAAGATGTTGATAATGATATTGTTAAATTGAAGCTATTTCCTTTTTCGCTTAGAGATCGTGCTAAATCTTGGTTTTCGTCTTTGCCTAAAAATAGTATCTATTCTTGGAACAAGTGCAAAGATGCTTTTATCTCTAAGTATTTTCCTCCCGCTAAGATCATCTCTCTTAGGAAAGATATTATGAATTTTAAGCAACTTGGTCATGAACATGTTGCACAAGCTTGGGAGAGAATGAAATTAATGATACGTAATTGCCCTACTCATGGGTTGAACTTGTGGATGATTATACAAAAAAAATTGCCGGATTGAATTTTGCTTCTAGAAATCTTTTAGATTCCGCCGCGGGGGGCACTTTTATGAAATCACTTTAGGATATTCGACTAAACTCCTAGATAATATTATGGTTAATTTCTCAATGGCACACTAAAAGATCTACTAATAAAAAAGTGCATGCGATAGAAGAAATCAATGTTTTGAGTGGAAAGATGGATGAACTTATGAAATTATTTGCTACTAAGAGTGTTTCTTCTGATCCTAATGATATGCCTTTGTCTACTTTGATTGAAAATAATAATGAAACTATGGATGTGAATTTTGTTGGTAGGAATAATTTTGGTAACAACGCGTATAGAGGAAACTTTAACCCTAGGCCTTATACTAGTAACCCTTCTAATAATTATGGAAATTCCTACAATAACTCTTATGGAAATTTTAATAAGATGCCCTCTGAATTTGAGACTAGTGTTAAAGAGTTTATGAATTCACAAAAGAATTTTAATGCTTTGCTTGAAGAGAAATTGCTTAAGGTTGATGAATTGGCTAGGAACGTTGATAGAATTTCTCTTGATGACGATTCTTTAAAGCTTAGATCTATTCCTCCTAAGCATGATATCAATGAGTCTCTCAAAGCCATGAGAATTTCCATTGATGAGTGCAAGGAAAGAACCGCTAGGATGCGTACTATGAAAGATGCCTTTATTAAAGCGTGTTCTTCCAATTTCCATGAAAATAAAGATGAAGATCTAAAAGTTATTGATGTGTCCCCTATTAAATCCTTGTTTTGCAATATGAATCTTGATAATGATGGGACTGAATATGATCCACCTTTACCTAGAAGGCGTTCCAAGAATTCGGAGTATTTTGATCTCAATGATGAAATTGATAAAAGTGGGATTGAAAAAAGCAAAACCCTAGATATTGCTAAACCCACTATTTTGGACTTCAAGGAATTTAATTATGAAAGTTGCTCTTTAATTGATTGTATTTCCTTGCTGCAATCCGTGCTAAATTCTCCTCATGCTTATAGTCAAAATAAAGCCTTTACTAAACATATCGTTGATGCCTTGATGCAATCTTATGAAGAAAAACTTGAGTTGGAATTTTCTATACCTAGAAAAGTTTATGATGAGTGGGAACCAACTATTAAAATTAAGATTAAGGATCATGAATTTTATGCTTTATGTGATTTGGGTGCTAGTGTTTCCACTATTCCCAAAACTTTGTGCGATTCTTGAGATTTCCGTGATTTTGATGATTGCTCTCTAAACTTGCACCTTGCGGATTCCACTATTAAGAAACCTATGGGAAGAATTAATGATGTTCTTATTGTTGCAAATAGGAATTATGTGCCTGTAGATTTTATCGTTCTTGATATAGATTGCAATCCTTCTTGTCCTATTATTCTTGGTAGACCTTTCCTTAGAATGATTGGTGCAATTAATGATATGAAGGAAGGGAATATTAGATTCCAATTTCCATTAAAGAAGGGCATGGAACACTTCCCTAGGAAGAAAATAAAACTACCACATGAATCTATCATGAGAGCCACTTATGGATTGCCTACCAAAGATGGCAATACCTAGATCTATCCTTGCTTTTATGCCTAGCTAGGGGCGTTAAACGATAGCGCTTGTTGGGAGGCAACCCAATTTTGTTTTTAGTTTTTTTTGCTTTTGCTTATGTTTAGGAATAAATAATACATCTACCTTATGTTTAGATGTGGTTTTATGTTTTAATTAGTGTTTGTGCCAAGCTAAACCTATAGGATCTTCTTGGATGATAGTTATTTGATCTTGCTGTGATTTCCAGAAACATTCTGTTCACGAAAACAATTATTAAAAATCACCAGAACGTGATAAAATAGTGATTACAATTGCTGCTGATCAATAAACAAATTGCCTAGGTATTCCTATTTTTTTCTGAATTTTTGGAGTTCCAGAAGTTTGCATTAGTTACAGATTACTACAGACTGTTCTGTTTTTGACAGATTCTGTTTTTCGTGTGTTGTTTGCTTATTTTGATGGATCTATGGCTAGTAAAATAGTTTATAAACCATAGAGAAGTTGGAATATAGTAGGTATAACACAAATATAAATAAATAATGAGTTCATTACAGTACCTTGAAGTGGTCTTTTGTTTTCTTTCGCTAACGGAGCTCACGAGATTTCTGTTGAGTTTTGTGTTGTGAAGTTTTCAAGTTTTGGCTGAAATCTTTTGATGGATTATGGAACAAGGAGTGGCAAGAGCCTAAGCTTGGGGATTCCCATGGCACCCCCAAGATAATCCAAGGACACCACAAAGTCAAAGCTTGGGGATGCCCCGGAAGGCATCCCTCTTTAAATCTACTTCCATCGGTAATTTTACTTGGAGCTATATTTTTATTCACCACATAATATGTGTTTTGCTTGGAGCGTCTTGTATGATTTGAGTCATTGTTTTCTAGTTTACCACAATCATCCTTGCTGTACACACCTTTTGAGAGAGACATCCATGAATTGGAATTTGATAGAATACTCTATGTGCTTCACTTATATCTTTTGAGCTGTATAGTTTTGCTCTAGTGCTTCACTTATATCTTTTAGAGAATGGTGGTGGATTTGTTTTATAGAAACTATTGATCTCTCATGCTTCACTTAGATTATTTTGAGAGTCTTAAATAGCATGGTAATTGCTTAATACAATAATATGTTTGGTATTCAAGATTTGTAAAACTTTCTTTTGAGTGCGTTGAATACTAAGAAAAGTTTGATGCTTGATAATTGTTTTGAGATATGAAGATGGTGATATTCGAGTCATGCTAGTTGAGTAGTTGTGAATTTGAGAAATAAATGTGTTAAAGTTTGTGATTCCCGTAGCATGCACGTATGGTGAACCGTTATGTGATGAAGTCGGAGCATGGTTTATTTATTGATTGTCTTCCTTATGAGTGGCGGTCGGGGACGAGCGATGGCCTTTTCCTACCAATCTATCCCCCTAGGAGCATGCGCGTAATACTTTGCTTTGATAACTTATAGATTTTTGTAATAAGTATATGAGTTCTTTATGAATAATGTTGAGTCCATGGATTATACGCACCTTTCCCATCCTTCCACCATTGCTAGCCTCTCTAATACCGCGCACTTTTTGCCGGTATCATACACCCACCATATACCTTCCTCAAAACAGCCACCATACCTACCTATCATGGCATTCCATAGCCATTCCGAGAAATATTGCCATGCAACTTTCCACCGTTCCGTTTATTATGACACACTCCATCATTGTCATATTGCTAGCATGATCATGTAGTTGACATAGTATTTGTGGAAAAGCCACCATTCATAATTCTTTCATACATGTCACTCTTGATTCATTGCATATCCCGGTACACCGCCGGAGGCATTCACATAGAGTCATATTTTATTCTAAGTATCGAGTTGTAATTGTTGAGTTGTAAGAAAAATAGAAGTGTGATGATCATCGTTTTTAGAGCATTGTCCCAAGTGAGAAAAGGATGATGGAGACCATGATTCCCCCACAAGTCGGTATGAGACTCCAGACGAAAAATAAAAAAAGAGAAATAAAAAAAAGAGGCCATAAAAAAAGGCCCAAATAAAAAAATAAAAAAATGAGAGAAAAAGAGAGAAGGGACAATGTTACTATCGTTTTACCACACTTGTGCTTCAAAGTAGCAGCATGATCTTCATGATAGAGAGTCTCTCATCTTGTCATTTTCATATACTAGTGTGAATTTTACATTATAGAACTTGGCTTGTATATTCCAATGATGGGCTTCCTCAAAATGCCCTAGGTCTTCGTGAGCAAGTGAGTTGGATGCACACCCACTTAGTTTCTTTTGTTGAGCTTTCATATACTTATAGCTCTAGTGCATCCGTTGCATGGCAATCCCTACTCACTCACATTGATATTTATTGATGGGCATCTCCATAGCCCGTTGATACGCCTAGTTGATGTGAGACTATCTTCCCCTCTTTTTGTCTTTTCCACAACCACCATTCTATTCCACATATGGTGCTATATCTATTGCTTACGCTCATGTATTGCATGAAGATTGAAAAACTTTTGAGAATGTCAAAAGTATGAAACAATTGCTTGGCTTGTCATTGGGGTTGTGCATGATTTAAATACTTTATGTGGTGAAGATAGAGCATAGCCAGACTATATGATTTTGTAGGGATAACTTTCTTTGACCATGTTATTTTGAGAAGACATGATTGCTTTGTTAGTATGCTTGAAGTATTATTATTTTTATGTCAATATGAACTTTTGTATTGAATCTTTCGGATCTGAATATTCATACCACAATTAAGAAGAATTACATTGAAATTATGGCAACTAGCACTCCACATCAAAAATTCTTTTTTATCATTTACCTACTCGAGGACGAGCAGGAATTAAGCTTGGGGATGCACGATCGTCTCCAACGTATCTATAATTTTTGATTGCTCCATGCTATATTATCTACTGTTTTGGACCATATTGGGCTTTATTTTCAACTTTTATATTATTTTTGGGACTAACCTATTAACTGGAGGCCCAGCCCAGAATTCGTTTTTTTTGCCTATTTCAGTGTTTCGAAGAAACGGAATATCAAACAGAGTCCAAACGGAATGAAACCTTCGGGAACGTGATTTTCTCACCGAACATGATCCAGTAGACTTGGATCCCCCGTCAAGAAAGAAAGGAGGTGGCCACGAGGGTGGTGGCGCGCCTGCCTCGTGGGCCCCCCTTTGCTCCACCGACGTACTCCTTCCTCCTATATATACCTCATTACCCCAAGCGATCGAATCTGAAGCCAAAAACCTAATTCCACCGCCGCAACCTTCTGTATCCACGAGATCCCATCTTGGGGCCTGTTTTGGAGCTCCGCCGGAAGGGGAATCCACCATGGAGGGCTTCTAAATCATCACCATAGCCTCTCCGATGAAGTGTGAGTAGTTTACCTCAAACCTTCGGGTCCATAGTTAGTAACTAGATGGCTTCTTCTCTGTTTTTGGATCTCAATACAATGTTCTCCCCCTCTCTTGTGGAGATCTATTCGATGTAATCTTCTTTTTGCGGTGTGTTTGTTGAGACCGATGAATTATGGGTTTATGATCAAGATTATCTATGAACAATATTTGAATCTCCTCTAAATTCTTTTATGTATGATTGGTTAGTTATATTTGCAAGTCTCTTCGAATTATCAGTTTGGTTTGGCCTACTAGATTGGTTTTTCTTGCAATGGGTGAAGTGCTTAGCTTTGGGTTCAATCTTGCGGTGTCCTTTCCCGGTGTGATGAGGGGCAGCAAGGCACGTATTGTATTGTTGCCATCGAGGATAACAAGATGGGGTTTTTATCATATTGCATGAATTTATCCCTCTACATCATGTCATCTTGCTTAAGGCGTTACTCTGTTTTCTTGAACTTAATACTCTAGATGCATTCTGGATAGCGGTCGATGAGTGGAGTAATAGTAGTAGATGCAGGAAGGAGTCGGTCTACTTGTCTCGGAAGTGATGCCTATATACATGATCATACCTAGATATTCTCATAACTATGCTCAATTCTATCAATTGCTCAACACTAATTTGTTCACCCACCGTAGAATACTTATGCTCTGGAGAGAAGCCACTAGTTAAATCTATTTCCCCCGGGTCTATTCTCATCATATCAATCTTCCATCACTTTATTATTGCTTTGCTTTTTTACTTTGCCCTTTTATTTTACTTTGCATCTTTATACCAAAAATATTATCTATCATCTCTATCAGATCTCACTCCCGTAAGTGACCGTGAAGGGATTGACAACCCCTAATCGCGTTGGTTGCGTGGAGCTATTTGTTTTGTGTAGGTACGAGGGACTTGCGTGCAACCTCCTACTGGATTGATACCTTGGTTCTCAAAAAACCGAGGGAAATACTTACTCTACTCTGCTGCATCACCCTTTCCTCTTCAAGGAAATCCAACGCAGTGCTCAAGAGGTAGCATCGTGGTGAAGATACCCCGAACAAGCCCCTCAAAGGATTATGTTCCATAGTGATAAGTGACAGTAAATTTCAGCACACTATATACATTTTTCTTACCAAATTCCACCTACCAAAGGCGCTTCACTCCCTGGCAGCGGCGCCAGAAAAGAGTCTTGATGACCCACAAGTATAGGGGATGTATCGTAGTCCTTTCGATAAGTAAGAGTGTCGAACCCAACGAGGAGCAAAAGGAAATGACAAGCGGTTTTCAGTAAGGTATTCTCTGCAAGCACTGAAATTATCGGTAACAGAAAGTTTTGTGATAAGGTAATTTGTAACGGGTAACAAGTAATGAAAGTAAATAAAGTGCAGCAAGATGGTCCAATCCTTTTTGTAGCAAACGACAAGCCTGGACAAACTCTTATATGAAGGAAAACGCTCCCGAGGACAGATGGGAATTATCATCAAGCTAGTTTTCATCACACTCATATGATTCACATTCGTTACTTTGATAATTTGGTACGTGGGTGGACCGGTGCTTGGGTGCTGCCCTTCCTTGGACAAGCATCCCAATTATGATTAACCCCTATTGCAATCATCCGCAAATACAAAAGAAGTATTAAGGTAAATGCTACCTCTTGAGCACTGCGTTGGATTTCCCCGAAGAGGAGAGGATGATGCAGCAAAGTAGCGTAAGTATTTCCCTCAGTTTTTGAGAACCAAGGTATCAATCCAGTAGGAGGCTACACGCGAGTCCCTTGTACCTACACAAAACAATAGCTCAACGCAACCAACACAATTAGGGGTTGTCAATCCCTTCACAGTCACTTACGGGAGTGAGATCTGATAGAGATGATAGATAATATTTTTGGTATTTTTCGTATAGAGATGCAAAGTGAAAAGTAAAAGGCAAAGTAAAAAAGCAAAGCAATAATAAAGTGATGGAGATTGATATGATGAGAATAGACCCGGGGCCATAGGTTTCACTAGTGGCTTCTCTCAAGAGCATAAGTATTCTATGGTGGGTGAACAAATTAATGTTGAGCAATTGATGTAATTGAGCATAGTTATGAGAATATCTAGGTATGATCATCTATATAGGCATCACGTCCGAGACAAGTAGACCGACTCCTGCCTGCATCTACTACTATTACTCCACTCATCGACCGCTATCCAAGATGCATCTAGAGTATTAAGTTAAAAACAGAGTAACGCCTAAGCAAGATGACATGATGTAGAGGGATAGTTTCATGCAATATGATAAAACCCCATCTTGTTATCCTCGATGGCAACAATACAATACGTGCCTTGCTGCCCCTTCTCACATCCTGGAAAGTACACCGCAAGATTGAACCCAAAGCTAAGCACTTCTCCCATGGCAAGAAAAAACCAATCTAGTAGGCCAAACCAAACTGATAATTCGAAGAGACTTGCAAAGATAACCAATCATACATAAAAGAACTTAGAGAATATTCAAATATTATTCATAGATAGACTTGATCATAAACCCACAATTCATCGGTCTCAATAGACACACCGCAAAAAGAAGATTACATCAAATAGATCTCCACGAGAGAGGGGGAGAACATTGTATTGAGATCCAAAAAGAGAGAAGAAGCCATCTAGCTAATAACTATGGACCCGAAGGTCTGAGGTAAACTACTCACACTTCATCCGAGAGGCTATGATGATGTAGAAGCCCTCCGTGTGACGACGGCCTCTCCGTGAAGTTCCTAACAGCCCCAAGATGGGATCTCGTGGATACGTAAAGTTGCGGCGGTGGAATTAGGTTTTGGCTCAGATCCGATCGTTTGGGGGCGTAGTTATATATAGGAGGAAGGAGTACGTCGGTGGAGCAACAGGGGACCACGAGGCTCGGGCGCGCCCTAGGGGCGCCCCCACCTCGTGACCGCCTCTTTGTTCCTTGGAGTAGGGTCCAAGTCTCCTGGATCACGTTCGGTGAGAAAATCACGTTACCAAGGTTTCATTCCGTTTGGACTCCGTTTGATATTCTGTTCTCGAAACATCAAATAGGCAAAAAAAACAGCAATTACTGGGCTGGGCCTCCGGTTAATAAGTTAGTCCCAAAAATAATATAAAAGTGGAAAATAAAGCCCAATATAGTCCAAAACAGTAGATAATATAGCATGGAGCAATCAAAATTATAGATACGTTGGAGACGTATCGACATCCCTAAGCTTAATTCCTGCCGTCCTCGAGTAGGTAAATAATAAAAAGAGAAATTTTGATGCCGAGTGCTACTTGGCATAATTTCAATGCAAATCTTCTTAATTGTGGTATGAATATTCAGATTCGAAAGATTCAGGACAAAAGTTCATATTGACATAAAAATAATAATACTTCCAAAGATACTAACAAAGCAATTATGTCTTCTCAAAATAACATGGCCAAAGAAAGTTGTCCCTACAAAATCATATAGTCTGGCTATGCTCTATCTTCACCACACAAAGTATTTAAATCATGCACAACCCCGATGACAAGCCAAGCAATTGTTTCATACTTTAACATTTTCAAAACTTTTTTGATCTTCACGCAATACATGAGCGTGAGCCATGGATATAGCACTATATGTGGAATAGAATGGTGGTTGTGGAGAAGACAAAAAGAAGGGGAAGATAGTCTCACATCAACTAGGCGTATCAACGGGCTATGGAGATGCCCATCAACAGATATCAATTTGAGTGAGTAGGGATTGCCATGCAACGGATGCACTAGAGCTATAAGTATATGAAAGCTCAACAAAAGAAACTAAGTGGGTGTGCATCCAACTCGCTTGCTCACGAAGAGGTAGGGCAATTTGAGGAAGCCCATCATTGGAATATACAAGCCAAGTTCTATAATGTAAAATCCCACTTGTATATGAAAGTGACAAAATGAGAGACTCTCTATCATCAAGATCATGGTGCTACTTTGAAGCACAAGTGTGGTAAAAGGATAGTAACATTGTCCCTTCTCTCTTTTTCTCTCATTTTTTTATTTTTTTATTTGGGCCTTTTCTCTTTTTTATGGCCTCTTTTTTTTTCGTCCGGAGTCTCATCCCGACTTGTGGGGGAATCATAGTCTCCATCATCCTTTCCTCACTTGGGACAATGCTCTAAAAATGATGATCATCACACTTTTATTTTTCTTACAACTCAACAATTACAACTCAATACTTAGAACAAAATATGACTCCATATGAATGCCTCCGGCGGTGTCCCGGGATATGCAATGAATCAAGAGTGACATGTATGAAAGAATTATGAATGGTGGCTTTGCCACATATACAATGTCAACTACATGATCATGCTAGCAATATGACAATGATGGAGCGTGTCATAATAAACGGAACGGTGGAAAGTTGCATGGCAATACATATCGGAATGGCTATGGAAAGGCCATGATAGGTAGGTATGGTGGCTGTTTTGAGGAAGGTATATGGTGGGTGTATGATACCGGTGAAAGGTGCGCGGTATTAGAGAGGCTAGCAATGGTGGAAGGATGGGAAAAGGTGCGTATAATCCATGGACTCAACATTAGTCATAAAGAACTCATATACTTATTGCAAAAATCTAGAAGTTATCAAAGCGAAGTATTACGCGCATGCTCCTAGGGGGGTAGATTGGTAGGAAAAGACCATCACTCATCCCCGACCGTCACTCATAAGGAAGACAATCAATAAATAAATCAGGCTCCGACTTCATCACATGACGGTTCACCATACGTGCATGCTACGGGAATCACAAACTTTAACACAAGTATTTCTCAAATTCACAACTACTCAACTAGCATGACTCTAATATCACCATCTTCATATCTCAAAACAATTATCAAGCATCAAACTTTTCTTAGTATTCAACGCACTCAAAAGAAAGTTTTACAAATCTTGAATACCAAGCATATTATTATTAAGCAAATTACCATGCTATTAAAGACTCTCAAAATAATCTAAGTGAAGCATGAGATATCAATAGTTTCTTTAAAACAAATCCACCACCCTGTTCTAAAAGAACTAAGTGAAGCACATAGAGGAAAATTATAACGCTCAAAAGATATAAGTGAAGCACATAGAGCAAAACTACATAGCTCAAAAGATATAAGTGAAGCACATAGAGTATTCTATCAAATTTCAATTCATGTATGGCTCTCTCAAAAGGTGTGTACAGCAAGGATGATTGTGGCACACTAACAAACAAGAACACAAATAATACAAGACGCCCCAAGCAAAACACATATCATGTGGTGAATAAAAATATAGCTCCAAGTAAAATTACCGATGGAAGTAGACGAAAGAGGGGATGCCTTTCGGGGCATCCCCAAGCTTTGACTTTTTTGTGTCCTTAGATTATCTTGGGGGTTCCATGGGCATCCCCAAGCTTAGGCTCTTGCCACTCCTTGTTCCACAATCCATCAAAAGAATTTACCCAAAACTTGAAAACTTCACAACACAAAACTCAACAGAAAACTCGTGAGCTCCGTTAGAGAAAGAAAACAAAAGACCACTTCAAGGTACTGTAAAGAACTCATTCTTTATTTATATTGGTGTTAAACCTACTGTATTCCAACTTCTCTATGGATTATAAACTATTTTACTAGCCATAGATTCATCAAAATAAGCAAACAACACACGAAAAACAGAATCTGTCAAAAACAGAACAGTCTGTAGTAATCTGTAACTAACGCAAACTTCTGGAACTCCAAAAGTTCAGGAAAAATAGGAAGACCTAGGAAATTTTCTTATTGATCAGCAGAAATTGGAATCAGTATTTTATCACGTTCTGGTGAATTTTAATAATTCGACCACTAAGCGCAAAGTTTCTGGAAATTACATCAAGATCAAATAACTATCATCCAAGAAGTTCCTATAGGTTTAACTTGGCACAAACACTAACTAAAACACAAAACCACATCTAAAAATAAGGTATATGGATTATCTATTTCTAAGAAGAAATGAAAAATATTGGGTTGTCTCCCAACAAGCGCTTTTCTTTAAAGCATTTTTAGCTAGGCATTAAGATTTCAATGATGCTCACGTGAAAGACAAGAATTGAAGCATAAAGGGAGCATCATAAAACATGTGACAAACACACTTAAGTCTAACATACTTCCTATGCATAGGCATCTTATATGCAAACAAATTATCATAGCAAGCAAAAACTAGCATATGCAAGGAAGCGGAAAGAAACAATAGCAATCTCAACATAACGAGAGGTAATTTAGTAAAATGAAAATTTCTACAACCATATTTTCCTCTCTCATAATAATTACATGTAGGATCATAAGAAAATTCAATAATATAGCTGTCACATAACGTATTATCAACACGATCCACATGCATGCGAAGTTGACACTCTTCCAAAATAGTGGGATTATCATTAATTAAAGTTATGATTTCTCCAAGCCCACTTTTATCAAAAATTTCATAAGATTGAATGTTATCCAAATATGTGGGATCTAAAGTTGACACTCTCCCAAACCCACTTTCAATATTATTGCGAATACTATTATCAATCTTATATTCAACATGGGGCTTAAATAAATTTTCAAGATAATAAGAAGAATCTCCCCAATCATGACTATTGGACATAGTCAAACTAGCATCCCCAAGCTTAGGGTTTTGCATATTATTAGCACAATTGACATCAAGAGGATTTATAGTAAAATCATTGAAATCATGATTTTCATCGAGGGAACTATCAAGCATGGGTGCAATAGCAACAATCTCATTTTTAACATAAGGAACTATAGCAAATTCGTCTTCATAAATATTGGCATCATGGCCACAAGAATAGCAAGCATCATGTTCATGAAGGATATTTCAACCAAATCATCGGAATCATCATTATCTATAGATTCATGCAAATCATTATTTTCTTCCAAAGCAACGGTCATTCTTTCAACAAATTCTTGGACATAGACATTATGAGCAAGGTTTTCATTGCAATATTTAAGTATGACGGAATTTTCAGATTTGTTGAGAGTAAAATCATACTTTTCAATCAAAGAAGCAACTTCATGAGCACCCTTAAAAACGACAAATTCTTCAATTTGTTCGATATCATAGTAACTATAAACACCCTTTGCATAAGAAGATAAGATTTCATTATCATTGAACTCACATATATAGGGAAGGTGTTTTTAGGGTTCTTAGAGCAACAAGTATAATCACACATTTCACAAAGATTCCAAGCATAGCATAGCAAACTATTTATATGATACCATAAAAGCTTCCCCTTTTCAGACAAACGATGACGCACAAAATGAGCATGCTCATCTAAAGATTTCCCATCAACTAGGCTAGTTGGGGTTTCAGCACGAGCGCATAAGGATCGAAGATGATCCAAGTAGAACACTTTAAGTGGATCCATATCAAATAGATTTTCAGCAAGTGAAGATGCAAGCATATAGAAGGCACAAGGAAACACAAACAAAGATACATACGGGAAGAAGGCGAACGAAAAAGAGAGGGCGAATAAAACGGCAAGGGTGAAGTGGGGGAGAGGAAAACGAGAGGCAAATGGCAACTAATGAAATGCGGGAGATAGGGATTGTGATGGATACTTGGTATGTTGACTTGCGCAGACTCCCCGACAACGACGCCAGAAATTCTTCTTGCTACCTCTTGAGCATTGCATTGGATTTCCCCGAAGAGGAGAGGATGATGCAGCAAAGTAGCGTAAGTATTTCCCTCAGTTTTTGAGAACCAAGGTATCAATCCAGTAGGAGGCTACACGCAAGTCCCTTGTACCTACACAAAACAATAGCTCAACGCAACCAACGCGATTAGGGGTTGTCAATCCCTTCATGGTCACTTACGGGAGTGAGATCTGATAGAGATGATAGATAATATTTTTGGTATTTGGTATAGAGATGCAAAGTGAAAAGTAAAAGGCAAAGTAAAAAAGCAAAGCAATAATAAAGTGATGGAGATTGATATGATGAGAATAGACCCAGGGGCCATAGGTTTCACTAGTGGCTTCTCTCAAGAGCATAAGTATTCTACGGTGTGAACAAATTACTATTGAGCAATTGACAGAATTGAGCATAGTTATGAGAATATCTAGGTATGATCATGTATATAGGCATCACGTCCGAGACAAATAGACCGACTCCTACCTACATGTACTACTATTACTCCACTCATCGACCGCTATCCAGCATGCATCTAGAGTATTAAGTTAAAAACAGAGTAACGCCTTAAGCAAGATGACATGATGTAGAGGGATAGTTTCATGCAATATTGAAAGTGCGTTATGTCGACTAGAGGGGGGGTGAATAGGCGATTTTTATGAATTCTTCACTGCGGAATTTGCCGGTGAGGAAATTCCTTAACGAAGAACTATTAGCAGCGGAATAAGTACTCAGAAGTAAGCATAACAGAATACACGCATGGTCATCATGATGAAATGAAGACTAGCACAGAGTACGAGAAAGCGTAATCACGAGGATAACACAAGATGAAGACAAATGCATCAAGAAATTGAACTGAGGAAATTGAGAAAGTCTTCACCAAAGTCTTCAAACACAGATATGAACAAACACTCAACACAAAGAATGAGGAAATGAAAGGGTTGAGGAAATAGAACCAGTTAGGTTGGTGAAGACAATGATTTGGTAGACCAGTTCCAACTGCTGTCTTAGTTGTACGTCTGGTTGGAGCGGCTAAGTATTTAAACTCGAGGACACACAGTCCCGGACACCCGATCGGCTGAGCACGCAGCTCAGGACACCAAGTCCTCGCCGTATTCTCCTTGAACTAAGGTCACATAGACCTTGTCCAATCACTCGTGGTAAGTCTTCAGGCGACTTCCAAACCTTCACAGACTTGGTCACTCGGCGATCCACAGTTCCTCTTGGATGCTCTAGACCATGACGCCTAACCATCTGGAAGAAGCACACAGTCTTCAAAGGTAACAAGCGTCGGATCCACGAGGATCAATCTCTTGATGATGCTCAATCACTTTGGGTTTGTAGGGGTTTGGTTTTGGGTTTTCCTCACTCGATGATTTTCGCTCAAAGTCCTCGGAGGATGGGTTGCTCTCAAATGACAAGTGTCAAGTTTCTCGGAGCAGCCAACCAGCTAGTGGTTGTAGGGGGCGGCTATTTATAGCCTAGGGAGCAACCCAACATGATAAGACATAAATTCCCTTCAATGACATGACCGTTAGGTGGAAGATATTTTTGGACAGCTGGCGCATACACAAGAACGGTCGGAAATTTGAATCTCAAATTCCTCGGGGCTATCATGTTCCTCATCGTAGGCAATCCGCCTTGGCGAATTCCTAACTCCTCGGTCAGAACAAATTCCTCAAAGAAATGTAAGAACTTCGTCTCTGTTACTGAAGAAATTGACTGAACTGTATGAGATTTCCAAGGCTTCACTCGAAGGGATTGGTAGGTGTAGGATTT
Source organism: Aegilops bicornis (assembly GCA_021605145.1). Classification (NCBI taxonomy): domain Eukaryota; kingdom Viridiplantae; phylum Streptophyta; class Magnoliopsida; order Poales; family Poaceae; genus Aegilops; species Aegilops bicornis. Next base: position 395,022,270 of record CM038669.1, on the reverse strand, counting down.
TGAGTTGAGCATCACATGGAAAATTTTCCTTAGTATTTCCTCGACCCCCTTTAACAGTACGGTGTTTCCTATGACTCAAGAAAGAGAAAATGAAACTACGAAAACAAAAGTCTTCATGCTTCATGTTCCTCAAATGAATACCAAGTCTTCAAGGTCACACCAATTTCTTCACTTTCAAAGTCTTTAGAAAGTCTTCGAATATCAAAGTCTTCAATGAAGAACTTCATTTTAGGGTCGACTTTCTCTGTAAATATCAAACTCCTCATAGACTTATAGACCTGTGTACACTCACAAACGCATTAGTTCCTTAACCTATAAGTCTTCAATACACCAAAATCACTAAGGGGCACTAGATGCACTTACAAATATGATAAAAAAAACCCATCTTGTTATCCTCGATGGCAACAATACAATACGTGCCTTGCCGCCCCTTCTGTCACTGGGAAAGGACATCGCAAGATTGAACCCAAAGCTAAGCACTTCTCCCATGGCAAGAAAAACCAATCTAGTAGGCCAAACCAAACTGATAATTCGAAGAGACTTGCAAAGATAACCAATCATACATAAAAGAATTCAGATAAGATTCAAATATTATTCATAGATAGACTTGATCATAAACCCACAATTCATCGGTCTAAACAAACACACATGAAAAGAATATTACATCGAATAGATCTCCACGAGAGAGGGGAGAACATTGTATTGAGACCCAAAAAGAGAGAAGAAGCCATCTAGCTAATAACTATGGACCCGAAGGTCTGAGGTAAACTACTCACACTTCATCGGAGAGGCTATGATGATGTAGAAGCCCTCCGTGACGACGGCCCTCTCCGGCGGAGCTCCGGAACAGGCCCCAAGATGGGATCTCATGGATACAGAAAGTTGCGGCGGTGGAATTAGGTTTTTGGCTCCGTATCTGATCGTTTGGGGGTACGTAGGTATATATAGGAGGAAGGAGTACGTCGGTGGAGCAACAGGGGGCCCATGAGGCGGGCGCGCCTAGGGCGCCCCCCACCCTCGTGACCGCCTCTTTTGTTCCTTGGAGTAGGGTCCAAGTCTCTTGGATCACGTTCGGTGAGAAAATTACGTTACCGAAGGTTTCATTCCGTTTGGACTCCGTTTGATATTATGTTTCTCCGAAACACTAAAATAGGCAAAAAAACAGCAATTCTGGGCTGGGCCTCCAGTGTCGGGGAGGTTGATCGTACCCACGAACACCTATGGGGCCGGCGGACCAGGCCCCTTTATGGTTCGGAGGGGGGCGGAGATCGCGCGAAGAGCGGATCGAGGCGAGGCACACGAGCAGTTTACCCAGCTTCGGAGCTCTCCGGAGAGATAAAACTCCTACTGCTGCTTGTTTGATGTATTGTGTTCTTGCTAGGGAGAAATGCGAGCTACAAAACCTAGCGTGAGCGTATCTGGTCTCTAGCGAGTCGAATGAACCGAACCTCCAACCCCTCTCGCTATGCGCATGGGCCTCCTTTTATATGCTCAAGGGGTCTCCGGCTGTGGCAACATATGCGAGGGTACAAATGTAAAAGCAGGAGTTGGTACACCTACTCGAACAAAGGTACGATGCAAAATACCTAACTCGACGGCAAGGAACAAAAGCAATAAATGCCCGTCGGTGTCGCCCAAACGGTGCAACAGAGACCGTCAGTGCGCCACCGCTTCGCCATGATGGCAAGCTTGTCGGCGCCGCTTATCGCTGCTCTCCGCTGGCTGCAGCCTCTCGACACGCGATGCATGGAATGGTCCCATGGCGACACGTTGCGTGATGAGCTGGAGCGGAGATGGAGAGAGGTTGCTTGCAGCGGCAAGCGCCTTGCCGCCGAATCCTTGTCGCGTCCGAGGCTTGTCGCGATCCGAGCCTTCCCGGCAAGCTCCTCTCGCCGGGCCTTGTCTTCTGCATGCCTTGAGTGGCCTTCCGGCAAGCTCCTCTTGCCGGGCCTTGTCTTCTTAATCAAATACTTTGTTCTTGAATGGCTCCAAAGGAACCACGGAGGATCTTGGCGGCGACGAGGCAAAACCCTGCCGTGGGGTCTTTGCAATCGTCTGGCAAGTCACGGGATACTAGGGTACCCCTACTCTAGTACACCGGCAGAGCCCCGGGCTCTGGGCAGACACGTGCCGAAAGGCCGTCGGGCCAGGCCCAAAAAACAGCACGGTCACACGCGGCCTCGACCACGTCGCCTTCGCCCCGGACCCACCACGATCCCCACTAATGGCACGCACCGGACGTGGCGCCGTGCGAGAGATCGTGGGCGTGGTCGTGGGGGTTTCTTTATTAGGAAAAGCGGAACGTCCGCCCCCTCCCCCTCTTTATAAGCGGAGAAAACAGGGGCAGGCCGTCCACTCTGCCATTGCTGTCTTGTCAAGAAAACCACCGCCGCTCCCCCCTTCTTCTCCAGTGCGAAGAGAGCAGCGCCCCGCCCCCCTTCGCCACAAGTGCGCTCACCGCCGTCGGCTTCCTCCGCCGCCCTCGCCATGGCTCCGAAAGCCGACAAGGAGAAGAAGCGTCAAGTCGGCCGGCGCAGCGGCTCGCGGCGTTGCGCAAGGAGCGGGCCATCTTCCCCAGCTCGCCGCAAGGGAGCTGCGGGATGTCTTCTATCTCTTTTGGTCGACGGAGACGTGCGCATCCGCTGCGAAGGTACTCCCGCCTCCGCTTCTGATTTGGCCCCAACTGGTACCCTTTTTGCCCTTTTCTTCTATTGCGGGCTTTGCCCGCCTTTTTCCGAAGTTCTTCTGCGATATCATGAACACATTTGGCCTCCGCCTCCTTGATTTCACTCCCAACACCGTCTTGACCATGGCAGTTTTCGGCGCATCTTTGCGAAAACTTTGTCGGAGTCCACCCAAATGTGGCACTCTTCCGCCACTTCTTCGTGCCCCGCCGAGAGAGGAGAGCCACTTGCCGGAGGGATAGCTTGGGTCTCCAGGATCGGCAAGAAAGAAGCCTATCTGGAAGGAGAGTTCCGCAACAAGTGGGAGGAGTGGAGAGCCAATTGGTGTTGGGTCGTAGAGGAGAACCCGCAGCCCTTCACTGCCGTGCGCCAAACCCCAATAGTGTGCGGCAGAGATTGGAGTAACTTGGCGCCGGAGGATGCGAGGTTGAAGATAGCTGTGACCCGGATTTTGCGCCTCAGGCTTGCCGGATTAACCGTAGGCGCAGTTGGCGCAGACTTCCTTCGCCGCCGCATCGCTCCCTTGCAGGAGAGGAGGAGGCCTGCTTGGGAGTTCCAAAATGCGGCAGACATCATGAGGTTGCGCCCGGGCCTGAACTGGAATTTCACCGTCTTGGAGTTGGATGCGATGCTGCTAGAGCTGTTCAAGAACGACCCGATCACCTGAGTGGTTTAGGTTGCCGAGGGGGGTCGTCCCATTGTGCAACAACTCGGTGCTCGACCGCATCCGCGCCATGATGCCGTTGGCAGGAGCCCCCCGACGAGGTCGTGCAGCAGTTCTTCGACGACTTGGAAGAAGTGCCGATCCGCTCCGACGAGCAGAAAAGGCTCACTCGCGACACCACCGACGAGGAGATGGCGCGCATTGCCACCAGGGTGGAGGAGGCGGCAGCAGCTACTGCCGCTGGAGCCTTCGGGTATACCGTGGAGGAGGCGGACGCTGCGAAGGCGGCAAGCCTTGCCGAGCGATGGGAGATCGCCGGCGTGGACGAGCTTGTCGAGCCCGAGGCCGGGTCGAGTGGACCCGCCGAGGGCGCTTCTTCTCCACCACCCAGCGACTTGCCGCCAGCGGAGCCCCCGGTTCTCGCTTAAAGAGACGTTTCCGCAAGGCCGAGACGAGCCGGGCGGCAGATCGCCCACAAGAAGCAGCGCCAAGACGACGTTACCCACCGCGGCAAGCGATGTTGCCGCGGGAGCGCCTCACACTGCTGCGACAACTGGGGCGAGGTCTTCTCAGGCCACCGCCGACGCCTCCGCCAAGCGGCCAAGAGAGCCCACTCCCCCGCCTCGTCGCACCGGAGGCGAGCCGGAGTTTGACTTCTCCGCGCTCAGCTCCGAGGAGGAAGGCGAAGAGTAAGCTCTTGAGATTGTGCTTGTATTTCTTCAATTTTATTGCTTCATCTTGAATCTGATTTGCTTGCTCGGGCTCTTTCCTTTTCAGACGCTGGCCCGTAGAGCGTCGAAGAGGGCCAAGATCCCGGCGGTCGTCGTTGAGGACGATTCTCCGTGGCAACAGGGGACGCGTCCGAGACCCCCTTGCCGGACCGGCAACCCTTCCTCAGAGCAGCCCCTGACAGCCCCCAAAGTAAGTGTGCAGTTTTCTCCTTACTATTAGGTGTGCAGGGTGCCCTTCTTCGTTGATACCTGATTGTTTGCTTGTGTAGGAGCAGAGCAGCCTCATCAGAGGGCTCGGAAGCCGCCCCGAAATCCTGTCTGCTGCCACTCGCCGCCAAGGGAGGAATCTCCGGCAAGGGCGCCCTCCGACAAGGGAGGCCACTCCGGCAAGGGAGGCTACCCGGCAAGGGACAGCGCCGGTGACCCTCCGTGGTAGTGGCCATGGCTGCGGATCCCGTTGCAGGTAATTTCCTTACGAAAATTTCCCTTGGGCTTGCTTTCTTTTGTTTCTCTTTTGAACATTTGCTTGATCGCTCTTTCTTCGTCGACGCAGAGCCGATGGAGGTCGAGGCCGGCCGAGGAGGAAGCACGCTGCAACACCGACGAGGCCGCCGTCGAGGAAGAAGAGGTCGTTGTCAGTGGAAGAAGAGGCCGTCGCCGACGAGCCTGTTGGCGAGAAGGCCACCGGCTGCCGCCGACGCAGCCGGGCGAGGGTCGGGCGATCGTGACCGACGGCCCTGAGGCCGCAGGAGCGCCAGCGCTACACCGACAGCCGACTCCCCGCCCGGCTGCTGCAGCGTCAGTTCGAGGAGCCCCAGCCCGGCGCCTACGGGGCCGCGGCGAGGGTGTCTTCATCAAGCTCCCACAGGAACCGAGCTCCAGGGCGCCGGTCGAGGGAGAGACCTTCGACGGCGAGCTACTCGCCTCCGCTGGCCTGACGCTGGTGGACGCGCCAAGCAGCAGCAGTGACGAGTCTGAGGAGGAGCAGCTGCCGAAGAAGCTGCTGCCGCTCTACCGCGCCCGGCAAGCCAAGCCTGGAGTCCCGGAAGCACTTGTCGCGAGGGCAGGAGCGGACATGGAGAAGCGCCAGAAGAGCTCCGGGCGCCAACCAAGAAACTCTCCGCGACGTAGCGAGCCTTGGGGCAACTTGCAGAAGAGCGCACGGCCTTCATCCTTGAGAAGGCCGCAGCTGAGGAGGAGCAGCGGCTGGCTGCCGAGAAGCTCTCCGCGCAGGAAAGCGAGCTGGCACAGCGGAAGGTCAACCTGGACAGCCACGAAGAAGACCTTGCCGCGCGCGAGGAGTCACTTGGCGGGGCGCTTCAGGAAGCAAAGGACGCAGCCGCAGCCGCCGAGGCCGCCAAGGAAGAGCTGAAGGCGAAGGTGGCACAGCTGGAGGCCAGCCTCAAGAAGAGCGGCGAAGAGCTTGCAGCGCTTAAGCATGAGCGAGAAGGACGCCTACACTCTTGGCGAGCTGCAGTCGTCTCGCTGATAGGGGCAAGGAGCTCGGCGCCGCCAAGGATTCCAAGGCGGATCTTGAGTCAAGCCGACCACTCGACGCAGACGTTGGACGGGCGCCAAAGAGCGGGAGGTGGGTTTGTTGGAGACGATCAAGGCCAAGGAGGAGCTGCTGGCGAATGCTGCCTCCACCTGCAGCACCTTGAGGGAGAGCGTGGAGCACTGGATCAAGGTCTTGTGGACACCGCCGCCGACATCCACAACGAGCTGATGGAGGTGGGGATGGCGGACCTTGCATACTCCTCCGACGAGCATCTCCAACCCAGTGCCAAACTCAGTTTATTCTTCAAAGGCGTGGTGACGGGTCTCCAGCTGACTCGGGAAGAGGTCCCAAAGCAGCTGGCCGAGGAATCACGCCAGATCATGCGAGAGCCCTCGAGAAGGTGTTGATAAAGGTTGCCTTCCGCAATCCGGGCCTCAACCTTAACGGCGTCCTCAGATCCTTGCCGCCAGATGCCAACGTGGAGGAGCTCAAAGCCCTTGTCGCACCCATTGTGGACAAGGTGAACAAGATCAATCGGATTGATGGCGACCGCGTAGACTAGGTCGCCAATTTTATCTTTCGCTTGTCGCTGCTGATCATGTTTAGAACACTTTGTTAGATCAGCGACAAGTTATTTTGTAATATACTCTATCTTAGGCGATCAATGCAACGTTATTTCCTCTACTTGATTCCTTCCTTTGTATGCGTTTACGCCTTACGCATTTGGGGGACTTGTCGGTGCGGGCACTTTTGCCTTGAAGGCCGAAGTGAACGTCGAGCTGACTTCGGCGATGCCGCCTCCGACAAGCAACCTTGTCGCGACTAGCCGCAGCTCACTTAAGTTGTTGAGCGGACTCGAAACAAAGTAAGGGCGCGACTAGCCTGCGAGTTGGTTCCTCTCAAGGCATGTGTTTTCCATACAAAGTACTATCGTTCGAGGAAGATAACTTAAAAATTTAAAATTGATTGCTCAAACTTTGACAACTTAGCTTTTCATCTCTTGCTTCCCGATGAGGCGAAACTTCCTCGAGCGGTGCCTGGTCCATAGTATTATCTTCTCCTTCCCCTGGTTAACTTGTGCGCGAGGGAGCCTTCCTTTCTTTGAGAAAAGAGAAAGAAGAGGAAATAAAGTTATGGAGCCTAGCGGCTCGATTTTGCTTACCGGGTGTGGTTGCTGCACAAAGTGTTAGTCAAAACATGCGATAAAATGATGAAAGCATGAATTTGACAAGTTGTGCGCAACACATGAGCTTTACTGATGCACGGGGTCTGCGCCCGGCTTTGTACAAAGGATTACATGCAACAGCGGCAAGACTTGTACAAAAGGTGGTTGCCGAAACGGGTTCCGGCAACCGCGCCTCTATGGGTAAAACTTACGAAGATGCTCAATGTTCCAGAGTTGCTCACGGGATGCCATCTTGGTCTCAAAGGCGACAGCGCCAGCCTAGTGACTCGTTTCACCGGATAAGGGCCTTCCCACTTCGGCGTCAACTTGTTTGAATTCTTGGCGGACTGAGCGCGCCGAACAACAAGGTCGCCTTCCTCGAGACTTCTGGCACTAACTCTGCGGCTATGGTAGCGACGCAAAGCTTGCTGGTAGCGAGCAGCTTCGCAATGCGGCCTGAAGACGATCCTCCTCAAGGAGCAGCGTCATCTTGTAGCAGCTGCTCTTGCTCAAGCTCATCATAAGCGAGCACTCGAGGTGATCCGTATCACGAAGTTCCGTGGGGAGAACTGCCTCTGCTCCATAGACTAGAGCAAAAGGTGTCCGGCGGTGGCTCGATTTGGCGTCGTCTGATTGACCAAAGAACCACCGGCAGCTCCTCGATCCAGCTTTCTTCCGCTTTGTGCAGCACAGCCGAAAGTTCTGGTCTTGAGCCCGCGCAGCACTTCAGCATTGCCCTCTCGCTTGACCGTTGCTTCTCGGGTGAGCAACGGAAGCAAAGCAGACCTTGGCACCAAGATCTTGGGCGTCTTGCATGAAGGTGCGACTGCAGAAATTGTGTGCCGTTGTCGGTGATGATCCTGTTAGGGATTCGAAGCGGCAAACAATCGACCAAGAACTTGATCGCCGACCGTGCCGTCACCTTCCTCATCGCTTCCACTTCCGCCACTTTGTGAACTTGTCGATGGCGGCATACAAGTACTCAAAGCCCCGACAGCCTTCGGGGAAGGGGCCGAGGATGTCGAGCCCGGACCGAAAATGGTCAGGATAAAGGGATCGTCTGGAGAGCTTGAGCTGGCTGGTGTATCTGTTTGGAATGGAACCGCACGCTTCACACTTGGTTACTTGTGCGATTTGCATCACGGAGGGCTGTCGGCCAGAAGAAACCTTGCCGGAAAGCTTTGCGGCAAGTGCTCTTCTTGCCAATGTGGTGACCACATATGCCTCCGTGTATCTTCGCCAACAGCTTCATCCATCTTCCACAGGAATACACTTCAATTTCACACCGTTGAGTCTTCTTACATGCGGTATCTTTGTCGACAAACTAGTACATACTCATTGCCGGGCTACTCTTTCCGCTTCTTCTTGCTCTTGGGAAGTTCTCTGTCTCAAGGAAATGGACAATCTGCTGCGCCCATCTTTGGAGCTTGTGGCTCGACAACAAGGACTAAAGGCACATACGCTCTTTGCGGGAACATCGGCTTCCACGGCAAGGACCTGCGGCCCTCGGAAGCTTGATGTTCCCGGCAAGCTTGCCGGAGCAAGACTTGTCGGAGGCGTCTGCTTCAACGAAACAAACCCTGGGGCTTGTCGGAGCAGACTGCCCCCCAGCACTGTTGGTGTTGATCTTGGGGACCTTCGCAACGACGGCTTCGAGAAGCTCTGCCGGAAAGTAGTCACCAGAGATCAACTTCCTCTTCTTGCTTTGTCCAGTTGATGGTGTTACGGTTGGCTGAGTCAGCTTGAGCACAAAAATCCCTGGTTCCACAGCAACTTAAGTGCGGTAGCACTTTGACAGCCGTCAATGATATCATTACGAGCTCTTGGAACATGTTCCATTTGCAGTAGTCAAAGTGCTCTTCTAGCTTCCTCACTTCATCAACGTAGGCTTCCATCAACGGACTCTGGTAATCTTTGTTCACTTGGCGGACGACAAGTTGCGAGTCACCCCTGACAATAAGCTTTTTGATCCCAAGGTCCACTGCGATCCTTAGACCGGCAAGCAAACCTTCATACTCTGCAGTATTGTTTGTTGCTTGCTCCTTGGGAAAGTGCATCTGGACTACGTACTTGAGGTGCTCCCGGTGGAGTGCGATAAGCAAAGACGCCAAGCACCGGCGCCTTGCAGCGAGAAGGCACCATCAAAGTACATCAGCCACTCTTTGCTTGCTTCCTTGACGGGAATTCTCGTCTCCGGAATCTCTTCATCTGGCGTTGGCATCCACTCTGCTATGAATTCTGCCAACGCTCTGCTTTGGATAGTTGATGTGCTTTCAAACTTGAGACCAAAGCTTGACAGTTCCAATGCCCACTCGACAATCCTGCCTGGTAAACCACGGATTCTGCAGATCCTCTTCGGGAAAGCGAGTGACAACTGTGATCTCATGTGCTTGGAAGTAATGGCGCAGCTTTCTCGAGGCCATGAGGAGGCCGAAAAGCAATTTCTGCACACCAGAGTACCTTGACCTAGCCCCCTACAGGAGGGAACTGACAAAGTAGACTGGGCGCTGCACCATCCTTTTCTGCATCTGGTCATGCCTCTGCGCGGATTCGTTTTTGTCGGGACCAGAGCCTCGCCGGGCGAAGCCCACCTTTGTCATTTGGATGTGCTTGCCGTGTTTGCTGGCTCGTCATCCGCCTCCCTCTCCGCTACTAACGCAGCACTAACCACTTGATTGGTTGCTGCTATATATAGAAGCAACTTCTCTTGTGGCTTAGGTGCGACAAGTGTTGGAGTGGAGGACAGGTATCTCTTCAAGTCCTGCAGCGCAGCCTCCGCTTCGGGAGTCCATTTCATTGGACCTGCCTTTTTCAAAATCTTGAAAAATGGCAGGGCGCGCTCAACAGACCTAGAAATAAACCTGCTGAGAGCAGCTACGCAACCGGCAAGTCTTCGTACATCCTTGACGCGCTTTGGTGCTTCAATCTGCTCAATGGCCTTGATCTTGTCGGGATTAGCTTCAATCCCTCGTTGAGACACGAAGAACCCGAGAAGCTTGCCGGAAGGGACTCCAAACACGCACTTCTCGGGGTTGAGCTTGAGGTTGATCTTGCGCAGATTTGTAAAGGTCTCGTCCAAATCTTGAACCAGAGTTGCTTTGTCCTTGCTTTTGACCACTATGTCATCCATGTAGGCTTCTACATTTCTGTGCATTTGCGGCTCCAAAGCGTCATGGACTACCCTTGCAAATGTTGAACCAACATTCTTCAAACCGAAAGGCATCCGTATGAAACAGTATGTGCCACATGGTGTAATGAATGCGGTCTTCTCCTCATCTTCTTCAGCCATGAAGATTTGATGGTATCTCGAGTATGCATCAAGAAGCGAAAGCAAATCACATCCGGCCGTGGAGTCAACAATCTGGTCAATGCGGCAAGGGAAATGGATCTTTGGGACAAGCTTTATTAACATCCGTGAAGTCAATACAAAGTCTCCATTTTCCATTTGCCTTCGCGCACGACTACGAGGATTGGCCAACCACGTAGGATGGAGCACTCCTCGACAAGGCCTGCCGCTTCGGTTTCTTGATCTCTTCTGCTATGAATTCTTGGCGCTCCACTGCTTGCTTCCTGACTTTTTGCTTGACGGGCCGTGCATGAGGACAAACGGCCAGGCGGTGCTCAATCACTTTCCTGGGAACACCGGGGATGTTAGACGGTTGCCACGCAAACACGTCGACATTCGCCCGCAGGAAAGCAACGAACGCGCCTTCCTATTTAGGGTCGAGAGAGGCACTGATGGTAAAGGTACCACCAGTGCCGTCCTCCTTCGCGGGCACCTTCTTGGTCTTTGGCGGAGCTACCATCTTCTTGCACTTGCCGGTGGAGCTCGATGGTGCGTCCTCGACGGTAGCGCAGCACTCCGAAGAGGTGCGCTTGCCGGAGTAAGCATCGAGCTCTTGCGGACTTGGACTTTGTCTTCTTCCCCGGGAGCTTCAGCGGCAAGTGTTTGGCAATCTGTCGCAGCCGCTGCATCCGGTAGATCTTGTCGGCACAGATAAGGGCATCCTTCTTGTCGCCATGGACAGAGATGACGCTTATCGGCCTGGCATCTTGAGTAAGTTGTAGGCGTAGTGAGAGGCTGCCATGAACTTGGCGAGTCTTTGGGCGGCCAAGTATCCCATTGTACGGCAATGGGAAATCGGCAACGTCGAATGTGACCCTCTCGATCCTAAAGTTAAGCTCACGCCAAATGTTACCGGGCAATGTAATCTTCCCTTCGCTTGCTCCTTCCCGGATTGATTCCTTGGAAGGTGCCGGTCTCTTCGAGCTCATTGTCGAGGATTTGAAGCTTCTGGAGCACCGCGGAGGAGATCAGATTCAAGCCGGCCCCGCCGTCAACTAGCATTTTGGTGACCTTGAGGTTGCGGATGGTTGGTGAGACCAACATCGGCAAGCACCCGACCGCAGTTATGCGATCAGGGTGGTCCTCAATATCAAAAATGATAGGCGTCCTGGACCACTTCAGAGGCTTATGCGTGACTCTACGGATGGTTCCGCTGCATTGACCTCCGCATCCATTGCTTGAGTTGGCGGTGTGAGGTATGCAGGAAGCACCTCCGTCAACGCAGAGGACCTCTGTGGCTTTCAAACTCCCTGCTCATCGGCGTCGCTGCCTTCCATATCTTAAATCGTCGTCATCATCTTCATCCTTGTCGCGGCCGCGAGGTCTGTCTCCTTGCCGTTGCTTGGCCTTGCTTGCGGCGTCCTCCCGGCCGGACGTTTCTTGCTTGCTCCCCATCACCTTCCTGGGCCTTCTCTTTGTCGCGCCGCTCGTACTCAGCCCTCTCGCTGTTCGACAAGCTGCTCGACCTTCTTGCAGCTCTGGAGGTCGTGGCCCTTGGTGCGGTGGATCTTGCGATCTTGCTTGCCGGCAAATCTGCTTGTTTGCCGCCACCGACTGGTGGTTGGCATCAGTGGCAACCTCCTTGCCGGAGCCACCAGCCTTGGCGTTCTTGTCGCTACCTCCGTTGCCGGACTGCTCAACAGCTAGCACTTCTCTACCTTTCTTCTTCCTGTTGCCTCGCCGCCGGCTCTTCTTTGCCGGGGCGGTCTCCTCATTGTCAGATCCCGCTTCCGTATTCTCTCCTGGGAGTCTCCTCCCTTCCTCAGCGCGTGCACACTTGTCGGCCAAGGCGTACAGCTCACTGACATCCTTGACTTTGCACATCGCCATCTCCTCCCTCATCCTGCGGTTCCGCACGTTCTGATGAAACGCGCTGATCACCGCGGCAGGGTGGACATCTGGGATGTTGTAGTGCACGCGGCTGAATCTCTGAATGAACTTGCGCAGGGACTCTCCTTCCTTCTGGGCGAGCAAATGAAGGTCACTCTCTTGGCCATCAGGTTTGTGGACACCTGTGAAGGCGCCAACAAACTGATGGCACATATCTGCCCAAGAGGATATGGAGCTGTCTGGCAAGTGCATGAGCCAAGATCTGACGTTGGGCTTGAGCACGAGGGGGAAGTAGTTGGCGAGGATCTTGTCGTCCCGTCCCCCCGCAGCCTGCACCGCGATGGTGTAGATGCTGAGGAACTCCGACGGATGCGTCCTGCCATCATACTTCTCCGGACGTCTGGTTTGAAGTTTTTCGGCTGGGCCACCGGACTTGCCGCAGCTCATGAGTGAACGCAGGGCAACCTACCGCGTCACGGCAAGTCGCTGGCTCCTCCGGGCGCGCCGCGTCAACAGAAGGCCAGTAGCGGCTTGTCGGACTGACGTCGCGCTTCTCTCCGGCGCTCGATGCGAGGTCGAGCATCCTCTTGTTGTCGCCCATGAAGAACTTGGCGCTGATCGCGGCGAGCTCGCGGATCCGATGACGCGGTGGAGTCGCTGTCGAGGTGGATCCGGTGAGTCGGCGATCTTGGCCTTCGTGGCGGAGAGTGCATGGTGGTTGCACCTCTGACAGTCTCGTCGCCACCGGCTCGTGCCTTGTCGTCTTGCCGCGGCAATGAGGGCGTTGGTTGCCGCGGAGCGTCGCCGTTGGCAAAGCCGATGAGGCTCTGGATAGTGGCCCTCCACTCGTCGACCGTGTTGGCCGTTGGAGGGTAGTCGCGGAGCAGCTGAGCTCTCGCTAGAGCTTCTCTTGGAGTAGTGGGTGGCATTGGCGAGCGGTGCGAGGAGCGGGATATGCTCGGACTTCTAACTACGTTAGAAGGAGCAGCACCCGTCCGGCGACCGTATCTCACTCGTGCCGGCATGTTGGCGCGCATGCTGGTCTTGAGGGTCTCGATCCAACGAGCGTATGGCATTGTGAACGCCATGACGTTGTTGGTCCCGTCTCTGAGATGGGCGCGGGGATGCGCGGACGCCGAGGTTTGCGGGGCCTTGTCCTTGGACTTGGCAACGTCGCGAACACCTTCATCGGCGCCCGTTCCTCCGCCGGCGTCTGCCCCACCACCCGTTTGCTGCGGTGAGGGTGGGTAAGACGCGGACGGCTCTGCTGTCGCCGAAGCCTTCTTCTTCGGTGGCATGTTGAGGAAGATGTTGAGGATGCTGCTCGTGTGAACGTCGGATCAGATTCACACGGCCTCGACGCCCCCTACAGCGCGCCAACCATGTCGGGAGGCTGATCGTACCCACGAACACCTATGGGGCGGCGGACCAGGCCCCTTTGTGGTTCGGAGGGGGCGGAGATCGCGCCAAGAGCGGATCGAGGCGAGGCACATGAGCAGTTTACCCAGCTTCGGAGCTCTCCGGAGAGATAAAACTCCTACTGCTGCTTGTTTGATGTATTGTGTTCTTGCTAGGGAGCAATGCGAGCTACAAAACCTAGCGTGAGCGTATCTGGTCTCTAGTGAGTCGAATGAACCGAACCTCCAACCCCCTCTACGTTGCGCATGGGCCTCCTTTTATATGCTCAAGGGGTCTCCGACAGGTGGCAACATAGGCGAGGGTACAAATGTAAAAACAGGAGTTGGTACACCTACTCGAGCGATTGTCTGATGCAAAATACCTAACTCGGCGGCAAGGGACAAAAGCAATAAATGCCCGTCGGTGTCGCCCAAACAATTACAACAGAGACCGTCAGTGTGCCACCGCTTCGCCACGATGGCAAGCTTGTCGGCCGCTTATCGCTGCTCTCCGCTGGTTGCATGACCTCTCGACACGCGATGCATGGAATGGTCCCATGGCGACACGTTGCGAGGATGAGCTGGAGCGGAGATGGAGAGAGGTTGCTTGCAGCGGCAAGCGCCTTTGCATGCCGAATCCTTGTCGCGTCCGGAGGCTTGTCGCGCTCGAGCCTTCCGGCAAGCTCCTCTCGCCGGGCCTTGTCTTCTGCATGCCTTGAGTGGCCTTCCCGGCAAGCTCCTCTTGCCGGGGCCTTGTCTTCTTAATCAAATACTTTGTTCTTGAATGGCTCCAAAGGAACCACGGAGGATCTTGGCGGCGACGAGGCAAAACCCTGCCGCGGGGTGCTGCAACTGTCCGTGCACGAGTACGGGATACTAGGGTACCCCTACTCTAGTACACCGACATCCAGTTAATAGGTTAGTCCCAAAAATAATATAAAAGTGGAAAATAAAGCCCAATATAGTCCAAAACAGTAGATAATATAGCATGGAGCAATCAAAAATTATAGATACGTTGGAGACGTATCAGTAAACCTAACTGTCGATGTCAAAACCGGCGGATCTTGGGTAGGGGGTCCCGAACTGTGCGTCTTGGCGGATGGTAACAGGAGACAAGGGACATGATGCTTTTACCCAGTTTTGGGCCCTCTCGATGGAGGTAATACCCTACTCCTGCTTGATTAATATTGATGATATGGGTAGTACAAGAGTAGATCTACCACGAGATCAAGGAAGCTAAACCCTAGAAGCTAGCCTATGGTATGATTGTTGTTCGTCCTATGGACTAAAACCCTTCGGTTTATATAGAACCCGGATAGGGTTAGGGTTACACAGAGTCGGTTACAATGGTAGGAGATCTACATATCCATATCGCCAAGCTTGCCTTCCACGCCAAGGAAAGTCCCATCCGGACACGGGACGAAGTCTTCAATCTTGTATCTTCATAGTCCAGGAGTCCGGCCGTGATGATAGTTCGGCTATCCGGACACCCCCTAGTCCGGGACTCCCTCAGTAGCCCCCGAACCAGGCTTCAATGACGATGAGTCCGGCGTGTTGATCGTCTTCGGCATTGCGAGGCGGGTTCTTCTCCAAATTCCATATACTTGTCGAATAGTGTTCGGCTTCTGATAAATGCTGCGCTCCTTGGCTTCTACGCCCAATAATGGCCATCTTCCACGTGTTTGAACGAATGCGAAAAACCAGGGTATTTTAACACTTGCCCCCTAGATGCGCAAATGAGCTGCCTATAGAAGGGGCGAGGATCTAGATCTGAGTCACACCATCCCCCCTTCGCGAGCTTTCATCGGAGCGCTTCTGACCAAAGCCCATTCCATCATGGACAGTCGACGCGGCTCCTCCTCTCGCACTCCCAACCCTCAGCCTGGAAATTGGGAGAGATGCTCAGTCCCGCATAGCGAGCTAGTTATACTACAAACCAAGGGATTTCTTCCGGCCTTCATGGTTCCGGTTTGAGCCGGACTCGCCACCTACAAGGGCGGAAAGCAAGCGGAGAGTGTCCCCGATCCTTCTAAACGAGAGCGGGTATGCTTCATCTCTTATCTAGTAAGAGGACTCGGAATTCCAATCCATCCGCTTTCTCCGGGGCTCTTGGAGTTCTCTGACCTCCAGTTGCACCATCTTACGCCTGCCTCCATTTTGCACATCGCGGGCTTCGTGGCCCTTTGCGAGCTGTTCTTGGGCGTCGAGGCTCATTTCGCTACCGTGGAAGAGATTATTCTGCCTAGTACCCCGTTCTCATGAGGGGTCAATATATCAAGTGGGCGGAGCCGAACTATGGCGCATCGCCGGACCGGATATCTATCCGTAACCCCGAAGAAGGCGTCCAAGACCGCCTTCGGAATGGTTTTACATGGAGGACGTCCGCTGCCGGATCGTGTTCGGATCGGCCTTCCGGAGTTTAGCAACACTCGTGCGAAGAAGCGCCTAAGCTGGCGCTTCATGAGCCCAGAGGGAAAATGACCGGGATGTCCTTTACTTGATGAGCCAGATAAGGTTACTGGCTCATGCCAGATTGACCATGATTGGAGTCATGGCAATCTGATTATGAGGGGAGTGTAGCCGCTCCAATATAGGGGCCACCCCATGTGGGATTTCAACGGGGAGGACGATGCCACCCGCCACGGCTGCAAAGGGCCGGGATCGGTCAACGAACTGGTGAAGATCTTGTCTGCCATGTATAAAGGGGAGGAGGAGGATTTTCTCCGTGTCAACCCACTGAGCGAGTTTTCTTCAAACAATCCTCGAAGTTGGGTAAGCAAACATCTTTGTGGCCTGTCCGATCCATGTCCCCGTGATTAAATATCTTATTTCTTGGTTTCTGCGCAGGAACTGTGCCGGACTATGGAGAAGATACACAGCCCCCCCCCCCACAACCCGAGGATCCGGAACGGTCCCTCGATCCGGCTTCCGAAGAGGATCCGGATATAAAGGTGGAGTTGATCGACGGGGTATTCTACCAACTTAGCATCGACAATGCTTTGGTTGCCATCACGGCCGATTACCCCGGAATACTCTGATAACGACCCATCCGTGCTAATTTCTTGATCACCGTATACCAACGGTGTTTCGCAGGGGTACCTTTGAGGCAAGAAGCCGAGCCATGGCTGGCCAACAAGGCGACGGCCCCGCAGTTGATTAAGAAGTGCGGTCCGGATCGAAACTCCGCCGCAACGGTATGGCGCGTCACCATATTCCCGGGATTGATTCCTGGAAGGTGTACTAGCGCTAGTGCTTTTTTCAGGAAAAAGAGCGCTCGCCGGACTGAGTCCGGAGAGGCTGCCCATCGAGCCTCCGTCGGCCAGGCTCCAAAGTCAGGTCCAGAAGCGGAGGCAAGCACGAGGCGTGCGTCGGATGCTCCTCCGACAGAGGATGCCGACAAATTGTCCGCCACCAACTCCGAGGTGGAGAGCGCCATGAATCACAGGCGCCACCGGACAGTTCTTCGTGACGCATGTTTCTCCCAAGAGGCCTTGAATGCCTTCAATTGGAGATGCGCACCTCCGTGCATTGAAGATGGTCTAGCCAGAGCCACGGAGTAGTATGTAAAGGACATACAGTAAGGAAATTTGTGATTATATATGCCAAGAGTCTCCCCGAGACTTAAAATAGTTAGAGTAACTGATTTAAGGATCATTTGTTATCTGAGGATCTTACAAAAAAGAATACCCGACTGTCCCAGGAGCTTGAGGAATGCAAGGCCCAACTTGAGGCCGCAATAGCCGCTACAGGGGGAGCCACAGAGACCCCCTCCGGTAATATATGCTTCAAAATATAAATAGTTTATGAAGTGCGGCGGGTGTGTAAATCTGACAAAAATATTGCAGATGGCGCCGGACTAGATCCGGACAAGCAACAGCTCTTGTGCCAGCTAAAGGCCGGCAAGAGCATGCTTACGAGGGTGCGGCAGGAGAAAAATAACCTCCAAGATGCCAACACCCAACTGGGTGAGGAACTAAAGGATGTCCGTGCCCAGTTGTCTGACTCCCTAAAGGAGAAACGACGGCTTCGTCGCGGCATTTTTAGTAAGTGCTTGAACGAACTTTGAAAGAGTTCGGCGAGGAAGGCGACTAACATGAACATGTATGTAGGTTTGCTCACAGGTCGTCCTGAGGAGGAGATGCCCAGTTCTTCGGGTGATCTTCTTCCCGAACTGCGTCAGCTGCACGAACGAAGTTCGGCAGTGATGAAAGGCGTCGGCCAGGCCTTGTGGCCATCTATCTCCCTGCCCAAGGCATTGGGGAGCCGGGCAGAGCGGCTTCAAGGAGCACGCAGGCGCTTCCGATGGAAGATATCGGCCTGCCGTCAAAGGCGCCAGGAGGCTGGGCCATGGTAAAGACGCGGTACACGGCTGACCCAAACCACATGACCGAGGTCGGACTGTGGGGCCTGATGGGAAGGAGATCCTCAGAAAGCAGTGTACGGCCAAGTAGAATTGGCCGCCAAGTATTCCCAAAGAAGATTGTAAATTAGATAGCCTATTAGATGGCATTGAGGAGGAATACAATGAGTCGAGTTGACTATGTAATTAAATATGACATGAAAAATGTCTTCTAGCCGGATTGTAGATCGTTTGTCATAGCGGACCTTTTCGCCGACCTCGGGACCCAATAGTGCAGGTGTGTCAATCTTGTTGTGGTTATATAAGAACCGGGTATGCATGGAGACAAAGGCGTAGGGGTCATTATTGCTGTATCGGACAAGTGCCCAACTAGTTATGTTATATTACATGGATAGTAAGAAATATCTTCCAGGAGAATAGTTCCGTTAAGGGTTCCTTTATTTGGGGTGCATGCCCTAAAGTGCATGTCAAAACTGCTAGGAAAGCGTAAAATCATCTAGGGGCAGATGGGTAAATAGTTAAAAATCATCTTTCAGTTCACCGACCGAATATTCCCTTAAGAACGCTAGCGTTCGGCTTCACCCAGTCTGAGGTACACATCCGGCTGACCCGGCAGTAACAATCGCAGGGGTGCTCCCTTTACCACCTAGCCGAACAATCGGGAACGTAGGGGTAAGCACAGGAGCCAGGCAATCCAGCTTGGCCAAAAATTAAGTCATGTCGATGCATATAATGGTGAATAAAAGGTACATGTGGAAGTTTGACGCATGTATTGGGCATAAGGCCCGTATAAATAAGCTTCTGGTAAAGAAGCCCCCAAGTATAATGAGCGCGTACAGCGTGTCAAATATGCGCGAATAAAGCGCAAACGAGCCTCTAAAGGCTTCAATAAGGAGGAGGAAGGAGAGAAATAAAAGACAGCAAAAATAAAAAATGTGGACGGAGGAAGGAGACGAACTTGGAGTCTGGCGCTTAGGCGTAGAATCTTCGTAGACGGGCTGCGTTCCATGGGTTCGGCTCGAGTCGGTTATCCGATGCGCTTAGAGATTGAGCGGTATGCTCCGCCCGGTCGGGACCTGGTCGATGATGAAGGGACCTTCCCATTTGGGCTTGAGTTTGTCCTTTTTCTTGTCCGGCAGTGTAGAACTAGTTCGCCAACATTATAAGTTTTGGCCCGTGCTTCTCGCTTTGATATCTTCGAGCCTGCTGTTGATAGAATGCGGAACGAGCTTTTGCCACGTCACGCTCCTCCTCCAATGCGTCCAAACTGTCCTGCCGATCGAGCTCGGCTTCTCTTTCTTCATACATGCGCACGCGAGGTGAGTCATGTATTATGTCGCAGGGCAAGACTGCCTCTGTGCCGTACACCATAAAAATGGTGTGAATCCGGTAGTACGATTTGTCGTGGTCCGCAGCCCCCAGATTACGGAGTCGAGCTCCTCAACCCAGTGCGTGTTAGATTCCTTGAGGGACCGCACTAGTCTGGTTTTAATGCCGCTCATGATTAGACCGTTTGCTCGCTCGACTTGACCGTTGGTTTGAGGGTGATAGACTGAGGCGTAATCGAGCTTGATGCCCATGTTTTTGCACCATAATTTGACCTCATCGGCCGTGAAGTTGGTGTCGTTATCAGTGATGATACTGTGGGGACACCGTGAACGGTGCACTACCCCGATATGAAGTCTATCACCGGTCCGGATTCGCCGTTTTAACGAGCTTGGCCTCTATCCATTTGGTGAATTTATCCACCATGACCAATAGGTATTTTTGCTTGTGGGTTCCTCCCTTAAGGGGTCCAACCATGTCAAGCCCCGCACCATGACGGCCAGGTGATGGGTATAGTTTTGAGGGCGGTGGGTGGCATGTGGCTTTGGTTAGCAAAAAGCTGGCAAGCGACGCATCGTTGGACTAAGTCCTGCGCATCTGCCCGGGCCGTCGGCCAATAAAATCCTGTATGGAAGGCCTTGCCTACAAGGGCCCGGGCTGCGGCGTGGTGCCCACCCAGTCCGGCATGAATTTCAGCCAGGAGGTTTCGCCCTTCCTCTTCGGAGAGACACCTTTGAAGGACTCCGGTAGTGCTTTTCTTATAAAGCTCTCCCTCATGGACTTTATAGGCTTTAGATCGCCGTACTATGCAGCGAGCCTCATTTTGATCTTCAGGGAGTTCCTGCCTAGTTAGGTAGGCTAAGAATGGTTCCGTCCAAGGGGCGATAACCGCCATTATTTCGTGGGCGGAGGGTGTTATCTCGGTGGCAGAGCCTCCGATTGTGTCAGGGTGTTCGGCGTTAGGCAGTGCGGTTGGGTCCGGATTGTTATTGCCGGACTCCCCTTCCCATAGTACGGATGGCTTGAACAGCCGTTCCAGAAAGATGTTGGGCGGGACGTCATCGCGTTTTGCACCGATGCGTGCCAATATGTCCGCCGCTGGTTGTTATCCGGGCTATATGATGAAATTCGAGCCCTTGAACCGTCGACATTTTTAGGACCGCATTGCGGTATGCTGCCATTTTGGATCTTTGGCATCAAAGTCTCCGTTTACTTGAGATATCGCGAGGTTCGAATCCCGGCGCACCTCTAGGCGTTTAATGCCCATGGAGATCTGCCATCCGGAGGCGTGCGAAGGGCCTCAGATTCGCTGCGTTGTTGGAGTCCGTATACATTATCGAAGGGCGTATTGGACTGTGTCCCGGTTGGGGACGTCAAGACAACGCCACCCCCGTGCCGGCCAACATTTTGGAGCCGTCAAAGTGCATGATCCAATTGGAGTATGCGCCATACTCTTTAGGGAGTTCGGCTTCGTCCATTCGCCATGAAGTCGGCCAAAACCTGCGACTTGATAGCTAAATGCGTGGCTTGTAGGTTATGTCGAATGGAAGGAGCTCTATGGCCCATTTAGCAATTCAGCCCGTCGCGTCGCGGTTGTTTATAATGTCGTTAAGAGGTACTTCGGAGGCTACCGTTATCAAACACTCTTGAAAGTAGTGTTGCAGCTTCCGGGATGCCATGAACACCACGTATGCTATCTTTTGATAATGTGGGTACCGGGACTTGCATGGAGTGAGGACAGTGGACACGTAATAAACCGGTCTTTGAAAAGGGAACCGGTGTCCGTCCGTTTCTCGTTCGACAACGAGCACCGCGCTGACCACTTGATGTGTTGCGGTGATGTATAATAGCATTGGTTCGCCCATGTTGGGCGCGGCTAGGACAGGATTTGTTGCCAATATGGCTTTTATCTATTCGAGTCCGGCCGTTGCGGCATCCGTCCACTCGAAGTGTTCGGCCCGGCGGAGGAGGCGGTAAAGGGGTAACGCCTTTTCTCCCAAACGGGAAATAAAGCGGCTTAGAGCCGCTATGCATCTAGTCAATTTTTGTATTTGTTTGAGGTCTTTTGGAATATCCAATTGTGACAGCGCTCGGATGTTGACTGGGTTTGCTTCAATTCCTCTACCGGACACAATGAAGCCCAGGAGCTTTCCTACCGAACGCCAAGACGCATTTTTCCGGATTGAGCTTGATGTCATATTTTCGAAGATTGTCGAATGTGAGCCTCAAATCGTCTATTATAGTTTCGACATGCTTGGATTTGACGACCACGTCATCTACATATGCTTCCACTGTTTTGCCGATCTGGTTAGCCAGACATGTCTGAATCATGCGCTGATATGTTGCGCCGGCATTTTTGAGCCCAAAGGGCATTGTGTTGAAGCAGAATGGGCCGTATGGAGTGATGAATGCTGTTGCAGCTTGGTCTCGCTCCGCCATCTTGATTTTGTGGTAGCTGGAGTACGCATCGAGGAAGCACAATGAGTCGTGTCCTGCTGTAGCGTCGATAATTTGATCAATTCGAGGGAGGGGGAAGGGATCCTTTGGGCAAGCCTTATTAAGGTCTTTGAAATCAACACATAGGCGCCAGGATTTGTCCTTCTTTGGTACCATCACCAGATTTGCTAACCATTCTGGATGTTTTATATCTCTGATGAATCCGGCTTCCAGAAGTTTGGCTAGCTCCTCTCCCATGGCCTGTCTTTTGGGTTCGGAAAAGCGCCGAAGAGCCTGTTTGACTGGCTTGAATCCTTCTAGGATATTTAGGGCTGCTCGGCCGGACGTGGGATTCTGGCATGTCCGAAGGGTGCCAGGAAAAAATGTCCCATTTCTCGTGAGAAATTCTCGTAGTGCGGCGTATACATCATGGTTTAATTGTGTCCCATTGGAGGCCGTCTTTGCGGGGTCCGTTGGGTGGACTTGGAATTTGACTATTTCATCCGCTGGTTTAAAAGAGGTGGAATTGGATCTTTTATCAAGTATCACATCGTCCCTGTTCACCGTGGAGCGCATCACAGTGAGTTCCTCGGCCGCTAGGGCTTCGGATAGTGCCTCGAGGGCTAGTGCGGCTGTCTTATTTTCAGCGCGGAGTGCTATGTTCGGATCACTAGCGAGAGTGATGATTCCGTTAGGTCCGGGCATTTTAAGCTTCATGTACCCATAATGGGGTATAGCTTGAAAAATTGTGAATGCCTCTCGCCCTAATAAAGCATGATATCCGCTGCTGAACGGGGCCACTTGAAATGTGACCTCCTCGGACCTGTAATTGTCCGGCTAGCCGAACACTACGTCCAGTGTGATTTTTCCTGTGCAGCATGCTTCCCGGCTGGGGATTATTCCTCTAAAGGTTGTGCTGCTTCGCTCAATGCGGTTCCAGTCTATTTCCATTTTTCGGAGGGTTTCCTCATAGATGAGGTTTAGTCGCTGCCGCCATCCATGAGTACCTTAGTAAGGCGAAGCCGTCCACTATTGGACCGAGGACCAATGCGGCCGTGGTGCTCGGGCTGTTCGAATTTGGGTTAAATCCTTTGGCATTGAAGGTAATAGCCGTGTCGCTCCATGGATGTATTGTTGCTACTTGGTAGACTTCGGCAAGGTTGCGGAGTGTTCGTTTCCGCATGTTATTTGATGCGAAAATCTCGAAGACTGTTAACACCGTACTGGTATTGCTGGGCTGGGATTCTGAAGCTAGAAGCTCTTCGCCACTTTTGGCCACCTGCCGTAGTATCCAACATGATGGAAGGCTATGCGTTGGAGTGGCGCCCTCTGTGCTATGAATTTTGCAGGGTCCGTTTAGCCAACCCTCCAGTACGGTTCCGTACCCTTTAGGGGGTTTTTGTTTTTTGATATTTAATCCAGGTGCTTGGTGATGATGCACCCTTTTATTCCGGACTAGGGATGTATTCGGGGCCGGATTATCCCAAAATTGACTTTCGGTTTTCCAAGCACTCTCCATCGCACAGTACTTTTGTACTATGGTCACCAAGTCATCCAAGCGTGTAATTTCGCGACGACTTATGGCGTTTAGGATTCCTTTGTCCGTGCAATTATTGCAAAAAAGTGAGATTGCGTCCTCCTCTCGGCAGTCCTTTATCCTGTCCATAACCAGGAGGAATCTGGCCCAGTAATGATGTCTTTATTTGATTGGCTCTTGCCGAATTCAGGATAGATCGCTAATGTTTGGGTGGGCGGGTGGAACTAGATCCGGAACCCTGTCCAATTTAAGACTCAGGGGCCAAGAAGTTTCCGAACTCGGAAGCTTGGATTTTTTAATACTATCCAATGAGTCCAACCCGCCGCCTGACTTTAAGTTCAGGGCTTGATCGACATCCGTCCCTCTGCGGGAATCCGGCATGGAGGGATCAGGAATCGTGACGTAGCTAGTCCTTAAGATAGAAGAAGAATCGCCGCATTGTTCCTCTATCACAACAACATGATGGGTAGCTTGGGGAGAGTTGATCTCTCTCAGATCGGTTTTAGGCCCGATCTGGTCGTAGTTTGTGGCGACTCCCAGGGCGGCGATGCGATCCAAGAGCTCGTTTACGGAGGAGAGCTCGATCGGATCTAACTGTTCGGCAAGTTTCGAATTGACGTGAAGATTGGTTTCGATGACTCGAGAAGTCATCATCGGCGCGACGGCCGAACTGGCGGTCATAAGAAAACCACCTAGCCGGAGAGTCTGGCCAGCGGCCAAGGCTCCTTTGGTGATAGTATCGTCTTTAAAGACGGTATGAGGCATCCTTCCTGACGGCCACGGCACAGAGGAACTCTCAATGAAAGCACCAATATCGGTGTCAAAACCGGCGGATCTCGGGTAGGGGGTCTCGAACTGTGCGTCTAGGCGGATGGTAACAGGAGACAAGGGACACGATGTTTTACCTGTGTTCGGGCCCTCTCGATGGAGGTAATACCCTACTCCTGCTTGATTAATATTGATGATATGGGTAGTACAAGAGTAGATCTGCCACGAGATCAAGGAGGCTAAACCCTAGAAGCTAGCCTATGGTATGATTGTTTTTCGTCCTACGGACTAAAACCCTCCGGCTTATATAGACACCGGATAGGGTTAGGGTTACACAGAGTCGGTTACAATGGTAGGAGATCTACATATCCGTATCGCCAAGCTTGCTTTCCACGCCAAGGAAAGTCCCATCCGGACACGGGACGAAGTCTTCAATCTTGTATCTTCATAGTCCAGGAGTCCGGCCGTGATGATAGTTCGGCTATCCGGACACCCCCTAGTCCGGGACTCCCTCACTAACCATAGCATGAAACATATGGATCCAAATCAGCCTCTTACGAAGCAACTCATAAACTAGGGTTTAAGCTTGTGTCACTCTAGCAACCCATCATCTACTTATTACTTCCCAATGCCTTCCTCTAGGCCCAAACAATGGTAAAGTGTCATGTAGTCGACGTTACAGAACACCACTAGAGGAAAGACAACATACATCTCATCAAAATACGAACGAATACCAAATTCACATGACTACTTATAGCAAGACTGCTCCCATGTCCTCAGGAACAAACGTAACTACTCACAAATCATATTCATGTTCATAATCAAAGGGGTATTAATATACATAAAGGATCTTAACATATGATCTTCCACCAAATAAACCAACTAGCATCAACTACAAGGAGTAATCAACACTACTAGCAACCCACAGGTACCAATCTGAGGTTTTGGGACACAGATTGGATACAAGAGATGAACTAGGGTTTTAGAGGAGATGGTGTTGGTGAAGATGTTGATGGAGATTGACCCCCTCCCGATAAGAGGATCGTTGGTGATGACGATGGTGATGATTTCCCCCTCCCGGAGGGATGTTTCCCTGGCAGAACAGCTCCGCCAGAGCCATAGATTGGTTCCGCCAAGGTTCAGCCTCGTGGCGGCGGTGTTTCGTCCCGAAAGCTTGCCTATGGTTTTTTTACAGGATAAAAGACTTCATATAGCAGAAGATGGGCATCGGAGGCCTGCCAGGGGGCCCACGAGGCAGGGGGCATGCCTAGGGGGGTAGGGCGCGCCCCCACCCTCGTGGCCAGAGTGTGGGCCCCCTCTGGTTGATTCTTTCTCCAGTATTTTTTATATATTCCAAAACGTGCCTCCGTGAAGTTTCAGGACTTTTGGAGTTGTGCAGAATAGGTATCTAATATTTGCTCCTTTTCCAGTCAAGAATTCCCGCTTCCCGCATTCTCCCTCTTCATGTAAACCTTGTAAAATAAGAGAGAAAATGCATAAGTATTGTAACATAACGTGTAATAACATCCCCTAATGCAATAAATATCGATATAAAAGCATGATGCAAAATGGACGTATCAGCGCCCTAGTGTCTTGTGCTCACCAGGTGGCCCCCCTCCGGTGGTTATTTGCTCCAGTATTTCTTATTTATTCCATAAAAAATCCTCGTGAAGTTTCAGCTCATTTGGAGTTGTGCGAGAATAGGTAGCCTGACGTAGCTTTTTCAGTCCAGATTTCCAAATTTAATTCTCCCTCTTTGTGTGTACCTTGCATATTATGAGAGAAAAGGCATTAGAATTATTCTAAAAAGCATTATTATGCATAAAAACATTATAAATAGCAGTAGGTAAACATGATGCAAAATGACATATCAACACCCCCAAGCTTAGACCTCGCTTGTCCTAAAGTGAAAACCGAAATTGGAAAACATGTCCACATGCTTAGAGAGAGATGCCTTGATGGTGAAATGCTAGACATGAGGAAATCAAAATCTAGTGCCTAAGAACGTGGAGGTTCGAGTCCTCTTCAAGGCATAATATGGAGAATGCTCATTCAGTGGACATTCCACATAGAATTATTCCAGAATTCCGGGCCTGGCGTTCTCCTCTAGCTTCTGAGGTCCTTAACCATCTCCCTAGGAAAATAGATAGTAAATGCCAACACAGACTAAATATTGCTTGAACGATCCAAAATCCCTCAAAGGCGGTAATAAAGAACCCAAAGCTGATGACATACTACTGCAAGGGTGGTATTAAGAATCCAAAAGAGGTTGCTCGAAAGAGATAGGTGTGTCTGACCTTTATTGCTCTTGCACACACACTTTTCTACCTGAAAAGTGGCTACAAGTAGTCATTCCTAGGATTCTTCAATCTCCCTTTCAGACCGCTCACTGCCTACCTTTCCCACCTCTTCAACTTCCCCGCCACACCCCTAGGTGCATGTGCTACCCCCATCAGCCTCCCAACTTTCCTCCCAGGCCTTGGTTACAATGTCGTTGCGAACCTCTTGTGCGAGCCATCGTGCCTCGAATAAAAACCCACAAGGTCTGCCATGGCTATGCCTCCTCTCCCTTCCATCCACGGAATAACTTGACAATGATTTGAATGTCGGGGTGATACGTCTCCAACGTATCTATAATTTTTGATTACTCCATGCTACTTTGTCTACTGTTTTGGACTATATTGGGCTTTATTTTCCACTTTTATATTATTTTGGGGACTAACCTATTAACCGGAGGCCCAGCCCAGAATTGTTGTTTTTGCCTATTTCAGTATTTCAAGAAAGCAGAATATCAAACGGAGTCCAAACGGAATAAAACCTTCGAACGTGATTTTCTCACCGAGCGTGATCCAGGAGACTTGGACCCTGCTCCAAGGAACAGCCGTGGAGGTCACGAGGGTGGGGGCGCGTGGGCCCCCTGTTGCTCCACCGACGTACTCCTTCCTCCTATATATACCTACGTACCCCCGACAGATCGAATACGGAGCCAAAAACCTAATTCCACCGCCGCAACCTTCTGTATCCGCGAGATCCCATCTTGGGGCCTGTTCCGGAGCTCCGCCGGAGAGGGCATCCATCACGGAGGGCTTCTACATCAACACCATAGCCTCTCCGATGAAGTGTGAGTAGTTTACTTCAGACCTTCGAGTCCATAGCTAGTAGCTAGATGGCTTCTTCTCTCTTTTTGGATCTCAATACAATGTTCTCCCCCTCTCTTGTGGAGAACTATTCGATATAATCTTCTTTTTGCGGTGTGTTTGTTGAGACCGATGAATTGTGAGTTTATGATCCAGCTTATCTATGAACAATATTTGATTCTTCTCTGAATTCTTTTATGTATGATTGAGTTATCTTTGCAAGTCTCTTCGAATTATCCGTTTGGTTTGGCCAACTAGATTGGTAGTTCTTGCAATGGGAGAAGTGCTTAGCTTTGGGTTCGATCTTGCGATGTCCTTACCCAGTGACAGAAAGGGTTGCAAGGCACGTATTGTATTGTTGCCATCGAGGATAACAAGATAGGGTTTTTATCATATTGCATGAATTTATCCCTCTACATCACGTCATCTTGCTTAAGGCGTTACTCTGTTTTAACTTAATACTCTAGATGCATCTTTGGATAGCGGTCGATGAGTGGAGTAATAGTAGTAGATGCAGAATCGTTTCGATCTACTTGTCTCGGACGTGATGCCTATATACATGATCATACCTAGATAACCTCATAATTATTCGCTTTTTTATCAATTGCTCAACAGTAATTTGTTCACCCACCGTAGAATACTTATGCTCTTGAGAGAAGCCACTAGTGAAACCTATGGCCCCCGGGTCTATTCTCATCATATCAATCTCCATTACTTTATTACTTGCTTTGTTTTTACTTTGCCTTTTACTTTTTACTTTGCATATCTATATCAAAAATACCAAAAATATTATTTATCATCTCTATCAGATCTCACCCTCGTAAGTGACCGTGAAGGGATTGACAACCCCTAATCGCGTTGGTTGTGAGTAGCTATCGTTTTGTGTAGGTACGAGGGACTCATGCGTGATATCCTACTGGATTGATACCTTGGTTCTCAAAAACTGAGGGAAATAGTTATGCTACTTTACTGCATCATCCTCTCCTCTTCGGGGAAATCCAACGCAGTGCTCAACAGGTAGCAAGAAGAATTTCTGGCGCCGTTGCCGAGGAGTCTGCGCAAAAGTCAACATACCAAGTACCCATCACAATCCCTATCTCTCGCATTACATTATTTGCCATTTGCCTCTCGTTTTCCTCTCCCCCACTTCACCCTTGCCGTTTTATTCGCCCTCTCTTTCCCAATCTCCTTCTCTTTTCGTTTGCCTTGATGTCTCTCTTGGCTCATTTGCTCGTTTGGTTGAAATAGTCGAGTATTTATTCCTAAACAAAGAAGCCAATATTTATGGATCCTCATCCGCTTGCCAATCCTTTTAAGAGATCCAATTATGATGAACCAATTCCTAGTGATTTGGATGCACTAGATTATCTTTATAAGGTTTTGCCTGAGATCCGTGAAGTGAATCACGATAGATCTTTGAATAAAAAGCATGATTGCAATGATTTTATTATAAATTATTTTGATGTCAA
The DNA here is from genome assembly GCA_021605145.1 of Aegilops bicornis. Classification (NCBI taxonomy): domain Eukaryota; kingdom Viridiplantae; phylum Streptophyta; class Magnoliopsida; order Poales; family Poaceae; genus Aegilops; species Aegilops bicornis. The sequence continues at coordinate 394,993,922 of CM038669.1, read as the reverse complement.
CTGTGCTAATAAGATGCAAAACCCTAAGCTTGGGGATGCTAGTTTAGCTATGTCTACTACTTGTTGCAATGATCATGATTGGGGTGATTCTTCTTATGATCCTGAAAATTTATTTAATCCCCATGATGAATATGAGATTGATAATATTGTTTGCAATAATATTGAAAGTGGGCTTGGAAGAATGTCAACTTTAGATCCCACATATTTGGAGAATATTCAATCTTGTGAAATTTTTGATAAAAGTGGGTTTGGAGAGGTCGTGACTTTAGTTAATGTTAATCCAACTATTTTGGAAGAGTGTCAACTTTGCATGCATGTGGATCGTGTTGAAAATATTTTATGTGATAGCTATTTTGTTGAATTTGCTTACGATACCACATGTAATTATTATGAGAGAGGAAAATATAGTTGTAGAAATTTTCATAATAAATTACCTCTCGTCATGTTGAGATTGCTATTGTTTCTTTCCGCTTCCTTGCATATGCTAGTTTTTGCTTGCTATAGTTTGTTTGCCTATAATATGCCTATGCATAGGAAGTATGTTAGACTTAAGTGTGTTTGTCACATGTTTTATGATGCTCTCTTTGTGCCTCAATTCTTGTCTTTCTTGTGAGCATCATTGAAATCTCAATGCCTAGCTAGGGGCGTTAAACGAAAGCGCTTGTTGGGAGGCAACCCAATTTTATTTTGTGTTTTTGTTTTTGCTTCTGTTTAGAAATAAATAATCCATCTACTTTCTGTTTAGATGTGGTTTTATGTTTTAATTAGTGCTTGTGCCAAGTATAACCTATAGGATAAGCTATGATGATAGTTGATTTGATTCTGCTGAAAAACAGAAACTTTGCTCTCACGAGAAAAAATTAAATAAATCACATAAACGTTCTTTTGCATTGATTCTTTTTTCTGCTGATCAATAAACAAATTTTCCAGTACTTCCTATTTTGGTAGAATTTTTGGAGTTCCATAAGTTTTTGTTAGTTACAGATTGCTACAGACTGTTCTGTTTTTGACAGATTCTGTTTTTCGTGTGTTGTTTGCTTATTTCAGTGCATCTATGGCTAATAAATTAGTTTATAAACCATAAGGAAGTTGGAATACAGTAGGTTTAACACCAATATAAATAAATAATTAGTTCTTTACAGTACCTTAAAGTAGTCTTTTGTTTTCTTTCACTAACGGAGCTCACGAGATTTCTATTGAGTTTTGTGTTGTGAAGTTTTCAAGTTTTGGGTGAATTCTTTTGATGGATTATGGAACAAAGAGTGGAAAGAGCCTAAGCTTGGGGATGCCCATGGCACCCCCAAGATAATCCAAGGACACCAAAAATTCAAAGCTTGGGGATGCCCCGGAAGGCATCCCCACTTTCGTCTACTTCCATCGGTAATTTACTTAGAGCTATATTTTTATTCACCACATGTTATGTGTTTTGCTTGGAGCGTCTTGTATTATTTGTGTCTTTGCTTGTTAGTTTACCACAATCATCCTTTCTGTACACACCTTTTGAGAGAGCCATACATGATTTGGAATTTGTTAGAATACTCTATGTGCTTCACTTATATCTTTTGAGCTTGATAGTTTTTGCTCATAGTGCTTCACTTATATCTTTTGAGCGTGATAATTTTTGCTCTAGTGCTTCACTTAGATATTTTAGAAACGCAGTGGTGGATTTGTTTTAAAGAAACTATTGATCTCTCATGCTTCACTTAAATTATTTTGAGAGTTGTTAATAGCATGGTAATTTGCTTAAAGATAATATACTTGGTGTTCAAGATATGTGAAACTTTCTTTTGAGTGCGTTGAATACTAAGATAAGTTTGATGCTTGATAATTGTTTTGAGATATGGAGGTGATAATATCAAAGCAATGATAGTTGGGGTGATTATGAATTTAAAGAATGCTTGTTTTGAAGTTTGTGATTCCCGTAGCATGCACGCATGGTGAACCGCTTTGTGATGAAGTCGGAGCACAATTTTATTTATTGATTGTCTTCCTTATGAGTGGCAGTCGGGGACGAGCGATGGTCTTTTCATACCAATCTATCCCCCTAGGAGTATGCGTTTAGTGCTTTGGTTTTTGATGACTTCTAAATTTTTGCAACAAGTGCATGAGTTCTTTTGATTAATGTTGAGTCCATGGATTATACGCACTCTCACCTTTCCACCATTGCTAGCCTCTCTAATACCGCACACTTTTCGCCGGTATCATACACCCACCATATACCTTGCTCAAAACAGCCACCATACCTACCTATCATGGCATTTACATAGCCATTCCGAGATATATTGCCATGCAACTTTCCACCGTTCCGTTTATTATGACATGCTCCATCATTGTCATATTGCTTTTTGCATGAACATGTAGTTGACATTGTATTTGTGGCAAGGCCACCTTCATAATTTTCATACATGTCGCTCATGATTCATTGCATATCCCGGTACATCGCCGGAGGCATTCATATAAAGTCATATTTTTTTCTAAGTATCAAGTTGTAATTGTTGAGTTGTAAGAAAAATGAAAGTGTGATGATCATCATTATTAGAGCATTGTCCCAGTGAGGAAAGGATGATGGAGACTATGATTCCCCACAAGTCGGGATGAGGCTCCGGACTTTATGAAAAGTAAAAGAGGCCAAAGAAACCCAAATAAAAAAAAGAGGCCAAAGAAGCCCACCAAAAAAATGAGAGAAAATGAGAGAAGGGGCAATGCTACTATCGTTTTTCTACACTTGTGCTTCAAAGTAGCACCATGATCTTCATTATAGAGAGTCTCATATGTTGTCACTTTCATATACTAGTGGGAATTTTTCATTATAGAACTTGGCTTGTATATTCCAATGATGGGCTTCCTCAAAGTGCCCTAGGTCTTCGTGAGCAAGCAAGTTGGATGCACACCCACTTAGTTTCTTTTGTTGAGCTTTCATATACTTATAGCTCTAGTGCATCCGTTCCATGGCAATCCCTACTCACTCACATTGATACCTATTAATGGGCATCTCCATAGCCCGTTGATACGCCTAGTTGATATGAGACTATCTTCTCCTTTTTTGTCTTCTCCACAACCACCATTCTATTCCACCTTTAGTGCTATGCCCATGGCTCACGCTCATGTACTGCGTGAAAGTTGAAAATTTTTGAGATTACTAAAGTATGAAACAATTGCTTTGCTTGTCATCGGGGTTGTGCATGATTAAATAATTTTGTGTGATGAAGATAGAGCTTAGCCAGACTATATGATTTTGTAGGGATAACTTTCTTTAACCATGCTATTTTGAGAAGACATGATTGCATTAATTTATATGCTTGAAGTATTATTACCTTTATGTTAATATGAACTTTTGTCTTGAATCTTTTGGATCTGAATATTCATGCCATAATTAAGAAGATTCACATTGAAATTATGCCAAAGTATCACTCCGCATCAAAAATTCTTTTTTATCATTTACCTACTCGAGGACGAGCAGGAATTAAGCTTGGGGATGCTTGATACGTCTCCAACGTATCTATAATTTTTGATTACTCCATGCTACTTTGTCTACTGTTTTGGACTATATTGGGCTTTATTTTCCACTTTTATATTATTTTGGGGACTAACCTATTAACCGGAGGCCCAGCCCAGAAGTGCTGTTTTTTGCCTATTTCAGTATTTCGAAGAAACAAAATATCAAACGGAGTCCAAACGGAATAAAACCTTCGGGAACGTGATTTTCTCACCGAACGTGATCCAGGAGACTTGGACCCGGCTCCAAGGAACAGCCGTGGAGGTCACGAGGGTGAAGCGCGTGGGCCCCTGTTGCTCCACCGACGCATTCTTCCTCCTATATATACCTCACGCACCCGACAGATCGAATACGGAGCCAAAACCTAATTCCACCGCCGCAACCTTCTCAGATCCATGAGATCCCATCTTGGGGCCTGTTCCGAGTTCACGGAGAGGGCATCCATCACAGAGGGCTTCTACATCAACACCATAGCCTCTTCGATGAAGTGTGAGTAGTTTACTTCAGACCTTCGGGTCCATAGCTAGTAGCTAGATGGCTTCTTCTCTCTTTTTGGATCTCAATACAATGTTCTCCCCCTCTCTTGTGGAGAACTATTCAATGTAATCTTCTTTTTGCGGTGTGTTTGTTGAGACCGATGAATTGTGAGTTTATGATCCAGCTTATCTATGAACAATATTTGATTCTTCTCTGAATTCTTTTATGTACGATTGAGTTATCTTTGCAAGTCTCTTCGAATTATCCGTTTGGTTTGGCCAACTAGATTGGTAGTTCTTGTAATGGGAGAAGTGCTTAGCTTTGGGTTCGATCTTGCGGTGTCCTTACCCAAAGGATGTAAAGGGTTGCAAGGCACGTATTGTATTGTTGCCATCGAGGATAACAAGATGGGTTTTTATCATATTGCATGAATTTATCCCTCTACATCACGTCATCTTGCTTAAGGCGTTACTCTGTTTTAACTTAATACTCTAGATGCATCTTTGGATAGCGGTCGAGTGGAGTAATAGTAGTATATGCGAATCGTTTCGATCTACTTGTCTCGGACGTGATGCCTATATACATGATCATACCTAGATAACCTCATAATTATTCGCTTTTACATCAATTGCTCAACAGTAATTTGTTCACCCACCGTAGAATACTTATGCTCTTGAGAGAAGCCACTAGTGAAACCTATGGCCCCCGGGTCTATTCTCATCATATCAATCTCCATTACTTTATTACTTGCTTTGTTTTTACTTTGCCTTTTACTTTTTACTTTGCATATCTATATCAAAAATACCAAAAAATATTATTTATCATCTCTATCAGATCTCACCCTCGTAAGTGACCGTGAAGGGATTGACAACCCCTAATCGCGTTGGTTGCGAGTAGCTATCGTTTTGTGTAGGTACGAGGGACTCGTGCGTGATCTCCTATTGGATTGATACCTTGGTTCTCAAAAACTGAGGGAAATACTTACGCTATTTTACTGCATCATCCTCTCCTCTTCGGGGAAATCCAACGCAGTGCTCAAGAGGTAGCACGGGGCACACCATTAAGAACTCGGGACGACGCGAAATATTCACACCATTACACAATTTCCACAACTCTATCCATACACTCGAAAATATAAGAGTCCATATATTTGGTGTGAGTCCGCCCTGTAAAGGTATCCCCTTCAAAGCCAATATTCATGATTTCGTAGAAAAAGTATTCCTGAATTGGTCTATGCAATGGTGGGGTTGAGCCACCCCGCCTAGTTTCTCATCGCTGGTCAGTATCTCATTAAAGTCTCCAAGGCGCAACCATGATCTGCCATCTTGGTGTTATTGTTTAGCCTCCGGACCATTATCCATGTACCCTTCTTCCTCTCCAACTCTTACTCTTCATAGACTTACTTCACAATCCAAACACCATCATTCTTCTCTACGACATCGACATCAACGTAAGTCCTCCCAAATGACTGCAACGACATATCAGTGCCACATCGTGAAAACATTGCCACACCTATGTGGCGCGCCTCTAGGTTCCACACACTCATATTAGCGAGCCTGTACCTCCACCTAGACTTGTCCAACCACTTCCCAAATAATTTAGTTTACGACAAGAACATAAACATTGGGATACTCCTGCTTTCCAAGATCTAGAAGGCCGCGAATTGTCGGGACGTTCATGAGTCCCTTACAATTTCACGCTATTACTTCCATTGCTGCCTGCAGAGCATTCCTACATCCTCACTTTTGTTTGTGTATTGTCTCCTTGACCCTACCCTTCTTCATGAAATTTTGATCATCAATCTCCATCTCATTGCATCTCCTCTTACTACCTACAATATTTGACACGTCCTATTTTCGCCCTTCTCCTCTCTATTAACTCTCTTGAATTACGTTCCTTTGTTCTGCCCATTACCCTTCTTCCTTAGACTCGGATCATTCACTATAGGTTTTTCATTTGTTGTACTACAGTCGCTACCACCTTGTCAGCCCCTATCTATTTAATCTGCATATCATTTGCACCCTTATCCGAAACTTCTAAGACCATCGTGTCCGAATTCCTTTTTTCCTCACACCTCCCAGTCACTATACACTTAATCCTCTCCTGCCTGGACATTAAATATTTTTTTGTCCCATTCTTCTCACTCTTGTGCGCCACTTCGTTTGGTTTCATATGGATAGTAATCTCCTTATCTCCCCCACTGTTGCTACTACAACTATTCATAGTATTAGTACCATCTTTATGCCATGACGACGCATCACTGCCAGATCTCCCTCCTCTACTACCCATATTGCCTGCCCTATGATCACTACTACCATAGGCTCCTCCCCCACCACTACCAACACCAAAGCTACCCCTATTGTTGCTACCCGGCCCTACCATCACTCCATCAACTTCTTGATCTTCATCACTCCCCCCTCAGCCTAACAGATGGCCCATACTGAGGTCCCTCTTCTTTGGTTTCATGATGCATTCTTTCTCCCCATGACCAATAACTCCACAAGCATAGAAAAGACCAGTAATGTTCGTACTCGAAACAACACCACAAAAGTTTCTTCTTCTTGCTTTCATCCTCTATAGTTGCCTGCTTACCCATGTCCTTGTTCTTCTCCCTAGCCAACAAGAATTTCCTCACCAACGATTCATTAACATCTAAGTTCACCTTCATCCTCATATACTGAGATCTACATCAACAACAAAGGCTGGGGCCCCAACGCCGACTCAATTGAGTACGGGTACCGGGTCCCCTTCGGCGGAATCCACGTCTTCATCGGCCGGATCGGTGAGCCGGGCCCTGAGCCGGACAACTGCGCCGACATCATCGAGACGGCTCAGCGTGCAAGACCCGCCCGGGCTCAGTCCGCCATGAAGCGTGCTTTCGTGGGTTGTGTTCACGGAGAGGAATTTTCTGAAAGGTCCGTGGATGGCGGTGAGACGGCCGATCTCTCTAACGGTGATTCGTCCACTGGTTCAACGGATTCGCTGTATTTACTGCAAGATGGCGGGCTTGGGGGTTGTTCCAATGGCAGCAGTATTCCGGACCCCTCTGAGCCGTCGAGCATCATGGGGGTCTTTATGGCTGGTACTCAACCCGGTCAGAATTCTACAGCTGCAACAACAATAACATCCGGGTCAGGAGCGGACGGGGCAGGAGGCCCTGTGCGCCCGCCGGCTCAGGTACTAATGGATCTCATGGATAAGCTGACGGCCCTGTTAACCGCCACAGTTCTTCCTGTGAATCAAGGTAGGCATAACGCGGAGGTGGCACATGTGTGTGAGGAAATAGCTCGGGCCAAGAGGGCCTTAGCAGCTGAAGACACCAGATTAGCCACAGAGCGGGCGGCTTTGGATGCACGGGCCCAGCAGCTCCAGTCAGAGGCTTTCCAGCTTACGATGAGCCTGAACGCATCTAATGAGGTCAGCAGCAGCAGTCGGGTTATCAGAGCCATCCGAAGCAGCTGAATAGTGGACAGTATCATGTGTTCACTACTAGCTTATGCAAAAGAGACCAGAAAATTCATAGAAGGGCTGTAAACTCTGTTGAGCCGGCGGTTCCCCGCTACTTGAGGTGGTCAGAACAACCTATTGTATGGAGCAGGGAAGATCACCCTCCCCGGGTTGATAATTCGGGTCAGTTATCCTTGGTGGTAGCACCTCAGGTCAGGGGATATAAGTTCACTAAGGTGCTCATGGACGGGGGTACCAGCATCAATATTCTCTATTATTAGACCTTTCGACGCATGGGTTTAACTGACAAAAATCTAAAGACGTCCAACACTGTTTTCCATGGAGTGGTGCCTGGTAAGTCGGCATACCCAGTCGGTAAGATTGAACTGGAGGTGGCCTTTGGGGATGAGTACGATTCCAGGGCTGAGAAGTTAACTTTTCAGGTGGTCAAAATCAGGAGTCCGTATCATGCTCTGTTTGGACGGTCGGCTTATGCCAAGTTCATGGCGCGGCCTTTTTATGTTTATTTGCAGCTCAAGATGCCGGGTCACAAGGGCACCATCACTGTACATGGGAGCCGAAAGATAGCCCTAGAGTGTGAGGAAGGCGACGCGGCTTATGCCGAGTCTGTCTGTGCGGCTGAGGATTTAAAATTTTATCAAGATAACGCTGACCCGGCGAATATGACCTCTCTGAAGAAGCCAACCACAGAGCATGACCCGGCGATGAAGTTTAAATCGGCCGCTGAAACCAAGCTTGTTGATTTTACCCCAGGCGACTCGTCCAAACAATTCAGTATCAGTGCCAATTTGGATCCTAAATAGGAAAGCGCGCTCATCGAGTTCATCCATGAGAACCGGGACATCTTTGCATGGAAACCTTCTGACATGCCAGGTGTACCAAGAGAACTCGTTGAGCACACTCTGAATATTGATCCGAAGTATAAGCCGGTCAGGCAGTTTGTCTGGCGGTTCAACGAAGAGAGACGGAAAGCTATTGGTGAGGAGGTGGCCCGGCTCTTGGTGGCCGGGTTCATTGTTGAAGTTTTTCACCCGGAGTGGCTGGCTAACCCGGTGCTCGTGCTCAAGAAGAATGGCACCTAGCGGATGTGTGTGGATTACACAGACTTAAATAAGGCTTGTCCGGCTGATCCCTTTGCTCTCCCCCGTATTGATCAAATCATTGATGCAACGGCGGGTTGCGAGCGTTTGAGTTTTTTGGATGCTTATTCCGGTTATCACCAGATCAAGATGGCAGTTAAGGACTAGGAGAAGATGGCCTTCATCACTCCGTTTGGAGCCTTCTGCTATGTATCTATGCCATTTGGGCTCAAGAGTGCCCAGGCGACTTATCAGCGATGTGTACAGAACTGTCTCCACAATCAGATTGGACGCAATGTTCACGCATATGTGGATGACATAGTGGTGAAGTCCAGAGAGAAGGAAGCCTTGATATCCGATTTAAAAGAAACCTTTGATAATCTCCGGGTTTATAAGATGATGCTTAACCCGGATAAGTGTGTATTTGGTGTACCTGCAGGCAAGCTTTTGTGATTTCTGGTGTCAAACAGGGGCATTGAAGCTAATCCTGAGAAGATCAAGGCAATTACCTCTTTGGCTAAACCGGCGCGCATCAATGATGTTCAGCGACTGGCGGGTCGTGTTGCTGCTTTAAGCCGGTTCATAAGCCGGTTAGGTGAGAAGGCCCTACCGATGTATCAGATGATGAAGAAAACAAACACCTTTGTCTGGAGTGATGTTGCTGACGCTGCTTTTGAAGATTTAAAGAGACAGTTATCTGAGCCGCCGGTCCTTGCGGCCCCCATTCATAGAGAGCCATTGCTGTTAACTCACGTGCTGTCAGTGTTGCAATCGTGGTGGAGCGCAAGGAGGCTGGCAAGGAGCATCCGGTTCAACGACCGGTTTACTACATTAGTGAGGTACTCATTGAGTCTAAGCAACGGTACCCACATTGGCAGAAGCTTGTTTACGGGGTGTTCATGGCAACTCGGAAGCTGAAGCAATACTTCCAGGGTCACCCGATCACTGTGGTAAGTTCTGCCCCCTTGGGAGACATCATCCAGAATAGAGAGGCCACAGGACGAGTCGCCAAGTGGGCCATTGAGCTCGGACCTCATGGTTTGAAGTATGTGCCACGTACTGCTATTAAGTCTCAAGCACTGGTGGACTTTATCAATGATTGGACAGAGCTGCAGGCGCCGGAGGAGAAGCCGGATAACACGTATTGGACTATTCACTTTGATGGGTCCAGACAATTGGAAGGCTCGGGGGCTGGAGTCGTTTTGACTTCCCCTCGAGGTGACAAGTTTTGTTATGTGCTCCGGCTTATGTTTCCTTGTACTAATAATGCAGCTGAATACGAGGCCTTACTCCATGGTCTTTGGGTGGCCAATGAGATGAATTTGAGCCGGGTAAGGTGCTTGGGCGACTTAGATCTCGTGGCTCAACAGGTGTCAGGCAAGTGGGACTCCAAGGATCCCCTCATGGCGGCTTACCATCGTGAAGTTGATGATGTGGCTGGGCACTTCAAGGGTTACCAAGTGGAGCACGTTGATCGAAGGAAGAATGAGGCGGCTGATGCGTTAAGTCGGCTGGGATCTCAGCGTAAGCCGGTGTCGCCTAACACCTTTCTCAATGTTTTGCATAATCCTTCTGTCAAGTTACCCACAAAGGAAGACCTAGCTGTGCCAGACACGGAGGCGCAGCTGGTAGCGGCTCTTCACGTCATCCCGGATTGGACAGTGCCATATTTTGCTTGCATGACCCGGTGTAGGACCTTGAAGTATGTCTAGAGGGGGGGTGATTAGACTACTTGACCAATTAAAAACTTAACCTTTTCCCAATTTTATAGTTTGGCAGATTTTAGCTATATTAGGACAAGTCAAGCCATCATCACACACTTCAAGCAAGCATGCAAATAGTATATTGGCAGCGGAAATTAAAGCATGCAACTTGCAAGAAAGTAAGGGGAAGGGTTTAGAGGATTCAAACGCAATTGGAGACATAGATGTTTTTGGCGTGGTTCCGATAGGTGGTGCTATCGTACCTCCACGTTGATGGAGACTTCAACCCACGAAGGGTAGCAGTTGCTGTGAGTCCACGGAGGGCTCCACCCACGAAGGGTCCACTAAGTAGAAACCATGTCTATCCAACCATGTCCGTCGCCCACGAAGGACTTGCCTCACTAGCAGATGAATCTTCATGAAGTAGGCGATCTCCTTGCCCTTACAAACTCCTTGGTTCAACTCCACAATCTTGTCGGAGGCTCCCAAGTGACACCTAGCCAATCTAGGAGACACCACTCTCAAGAAGTAACAAATGGTGTGTTGATGATGAACTCCTCGCTCTTGTGCTTCAAATGATAGTCGCCCCAACACTCAACTCTCTCTCATAGGATTTGGATCTGGTGGAAAGAAGATTTGAGTGGAAAGCAACTTGAGGAAGGCTAGAGATCAAGATTCATATGGTAGGAATGGAATATCTTGGCCTCAACACATGAGTAGGTGGTTCCCTCTCAGAAATGGTAAGTTGGAAGTGTAGGTTCAGTCTGATGGCTCTCTCCATGAATGAAGAGGAGGTGGAGGGGTATATATAGCCTCCACACAAAATCTAACCGTTACACACAATTTACCAAACTCGGTGGGACCGAATCATCAAACTCGGTTAGACCGATTTAGTAAACCTAGTGACCGTTAGTGATTTTCGGTGGGACTAACATGCATCTCGGTGAGACCGATATGGTTAGGGTTAGGGCATAACGTAATCTCGGTGAGACCGATTACACAAACTCGGTGAGACCGATTTTGGTAATTAGCTAACCAGAGAGTTGGTCAGGTAAACTCGGTGGGACCGATTCGCTCTTTTCGGTGAGACCGAAATGTTACAAGAAGGAAACAGAGAGTTTACATTGCAATCTCGGTGGGACCGATCGCTCACTTTGGTTGGACCGAAACGTTACGAAGGGAAACAGAGATTGCAACCCCATCTCGGTGAGACCGAGATCCCTATCGGTAAGACCGATTTGCTTAGGGTTTGTGGCAGTGGCTATGACTTTTGGAATCGGTGGCGCCGGATAGAAAGAATTGGTGTGACCGATTTTGGCTTTAGGTTTAGGCCATTTGTGGATGTGGGAAAGTAGTTGAGGGTTTTGGAGCATATCACTAAGCACATGAAGCAAAAGGCTCATTAAGCAACACCTCATCCCTTCTTGATAGTATTGGCTTTTCCTATAGACTCAATGTGATCTTGGATCACTAAAATGTAAAAAGAAGAGTCTTGAGCTTTTGAGCTTGAGCCAATCCTTTGTCCTTAGTATTTTGAGGATCCACTTTCATCATCCATGCCATGCCATTCATTGAGCTTTCCTGAAACAATAGTCTTGGAATAGCATTAGCTCAATGAGCTATATGTTGTTATGAATTACCAAAACCACCTAGGGATAGTTGGACTTTCAATCTCCCCCTTTTTGGTAATTGATGACAACATATAGATCAAAGCTTCGACAAAAGATAATAAGATTTAAATAACATCGTCGCTTTGAGAAGTATGTGATAAGCAAGAGCCCCCCCCTAAATTTGTGCATAGTTTTAGATTTGCTTTGGACTGCAAATGCATATTGAATTAGGCTCATGGGTTACTCTTCCATGTCACATACATCTTGGTGGAGCGCTCAAAATAATAAACAATGAATACATGCACTCATCACCAAGCAAAGTGAGTGATCACATAAGATAGATAGGATAATATCAAGCATGCATAAGTGTAGCTTATGATCAAACACATGATCATCAATGTCTCACAAGCATAGTATCTCAACCAAAAGCAAACAAAGTTTGAAAAAACACCAAATAAATCAAGAGAGAACAAAAGCAACACTCTCTCTCTCGAAGCCAATGATCTATACATTTTTCTCCCCCTTTGGCAACAAGTTACCAAAAAGTTCATAGAAAATGCATAGTGCTAGATCGACTCTCGGGCTTGATCTTCAGGTGGTGGTGTAGAGATGGCTCCTTGGACGAAGACTTCAGTTGATGTAGATGGAATTGGAGCTGATGTAGATGCTGGAGCTGGTGGCACTGAGGCTGTAGCTGGTGCAGATGAAGTTGCTCTTGTGTCGAGAAGCCAGCACGGTGATGACCTCTGGGCTCTAGGCACTCTGGCAAACACATTTGTTGTTGTCTTGCCCTTCCTCTCCTGCATGTCATCTTGTAGTTGCTCCACTGCAGACTGAATCTCAGTTACCTTGACATCTAGATCATAGAACTTTTGTTCTATGATTCTCTCCAAGCTCTCCTGATTTTGAGTGAGGGTGGCCAATCCCTTCTCAATCCTCAAGGTTGATGCTATTAAGTAACCAAGCTGCTCCTGCTTGTTCTTCAAGAAATACTCAGATGCCTCTTCTTGAGTTGGCATCTTGGCAGCCTTCTCCCTCTTTGCCTTCTCCTTCTTCTCTTGAGCTTGAACTGATTGTGGATCATCTTCATTCATGACAACCTCATTGTCCTCAAAGTCTGGATAAAGTGGAAAGCGTTACTTATCCAACTGATATTTTCCTGTGCCCATCTTTGAGTTTATCAATTCTTGAATCTGAGGTGCATATCCACAGCTCCTCTTCTGATCTGCTGCAGGCCTCTTGATAGTTTCAATGATCAGGCTCATGACTTTAAACTTTTGTGGCACATCAAACACATGCAACATGTTGATGGCATGCCCTCTGATCATGTTATGGTCACTGACTTGGGCAACAAGGTGTGCATCGAATCCAATTTATGGTTGGCAACCACGATAGCGTAAAGTGAACTGATCCAAACTTGTGAGTTGCTAATGCCTTGTTTGGAATTTCCTTGTACATGTGAGCCATTGAATTGTGATCCTTTTTCTTCTTGGCATAGATGTCCAGACCATCCTCATTCTCCTCTAGGGCATTTATCAGACTTGCCCATTCTTCAACAGTTGACTGGTACCTTGTACCTTCAGTCATCCAAACAATTCTCCCATCTGGGTAAAAATGTGCTATGGAGTAAAACTGCATGATAGGCTCATCATTCCAATTTGTGAGCTTTTGCCCAACAAAATCTGCAACTCCACAACTCACAAAGCAGTCTTGCACTCCAGGATAGTGCTCTTCATTTTCCTTTATGTAGGTCCAGTCGACCCACCTCATATCACACACAATGGGCTTCTTGTCCAACAAGATTGTCTCATAGAAGTCCTGTTGTTCCTTTGTATGGAACCTGTAATCAACAGCAGTTCTTCTCCTCGAAGCATATGGATCTTCCATCCTCCATTTACTCAGACCTGAATCCTTCCTGATTCTCATGTTCTCAGCCACAGGATGGGCATCATTGTGGTCTGGTATCTTTGGTTTAAGCTTCCTCAGAACTTGTCCTTCTTCATCTTCTTCATCAACCTCAGGCATTGGGGCCTTGTTCTTCTCAGCAGCTGGAATACTCCTAGTATTCCTCATTGGTGCAGACTTGGCCTTGGGGGCAGCTTTGGGTGCTTCCTTGGGCTTAGATGTGGCAGCCCCTGATCTAATAGCATCACCCATAAGCTTTCGTGCCTTTGGTGCTTTGGTGCGTGAGCTCTTCCTCTTCCATCATGGAAGGCTTCCCAATAACTCTGGCCATGGTCATCTTGACCCTTTCCTTCCTCTTCTTGCTTTCAAAGAAGCGGCTCTTTGGGATCAGGATTTTCAGGTAGTTGAGTTGATGTTCTGGCCTTAGACATTGGTTGTCTTCCTGCAGTCCTTTTGGTCTTCATGACCCTTTCCTTCTTGAGCACAACTTTCTTGGAAGTAGCCTCATCTTCCTCAGCCCTGTAATCTTCATCCTCTGAATCTGAATTTCTTTTCCTCCTTTGCCTAGTAGCATCCTTAGGCAAGTTGCTAGGAGTACTTCTGCTCCCTTCATCTGAAGTTGAGGGACTAGTGCCCTCACTCAAGTCTACCTGCTCTTGACACATTACAGGTGTCATTTTGATCGGACATACCGCACAAGCCGACTCACGACCTTGTGAAGAGTTATAGATGAGATAGAAAGGATGAGCATCACAAAATACAGAGGTTTTTGCAAAGAATGACTCAAAAGTTCAGTCTTAGTTTTCCTGAAAGCATTTTGGATCCACCGATTTTCAAACTCGGTGATACCGGCAGTTTTGGAACCTAAAGCGATGATCTCGGTTGGACCGAGTTTCAGTTCGGTGGCATCGAGACTGCTAGGGTTTCACTGAATCCTCAAATCGGTTGCACCGATTAGTAATTCTCGGTCAGACCGAGAGTCACTTGTGCAATGGCATAAGCCAAATCGGTGAGACCGAGTTTTTCAACTAGGTGGGTCCGAGATGGTTTCGGTGGAAACCTAAACCTAAAAATTTGAATCACAACTAATCTATGAACTACTTTGGCTGGATAGATGAGTTTCAATCGTGGCAAGATTCAATATGAAAACAATGTGCTAGGAATCAGACGTGGATAGCACAAAGATCAAGTCCATACCCTAACTTGGCGGTGGACTTGCTATGGCAGCAACGGCGGGGACGAAATCCATTGACGGCGGCGAAGACCAGCGACAGGAGGCTGCTGGTGATGAGGAGACGATCCGGAGACCACGATGGCAGAGCGAGCTGATGCGCGGGCGAAGGGTTTCGGAGAAATTTCCAAAATTTTGCCCGTGACTATATATAGCCCGACCAGCCGGTGTGACCGAGTGGAACAACTTGGTGGCACCGAGATGCATAACTGTGTTCGATTCTGACAACTCGGTGAGACCGAAAAGTTCAAATCGGTTGCACCGAGATTGAAAACTCAGATAAACTTGATAATCTCGGTAGGACCAAAATGGTAGGATCGGTCAGACCGAGAATCATTAAGAGGTTTTGGAAGTTTAAGTCTATGACGAATCGGGAACTCCGAGTGCTCCTCACACAGAGTGGTTCGAATCTACCTTGATCAAATTTTGTGATGTAGCATGAATAGAGTTTGAGACGAGAAAAGCATAGATAACTAAAGAAGGTTCTTAGGCATTCTTGTCCATCCACTTGGCCAAAAGAAGAATGAACCAAACAAACAAAACAACAAGTGGATGTCCTTGAATGAGTAAAATATGCACCAACATGCTCACACAATAAGATGGCAATTGAAATATGTGCAAAGCATGCACAACCAATTCTAGCATCTATCAAACAATTGGCGATGACTAGGTCATCTATATATGAGTATATTGACTTAGGAGTCAAATGAGAACATTTGATCATAGGTCATACTCAATGTTTAAGCTCAAGTGGGGTTACCACTTTTACATAATGCATTAATGTGTTCACACCATTAGAGTTGCTTTGACTCAATTCTTAGAGTTAAGCTCCCCCTAGATGTGAGATCCCCCTTAGAGGGATGAACTAACCTTGGGTTTTGTCGATGATGACTTCATGTAGGTGTTGAAGATGTAGATGCTCAATGTTGATGTAGATCATTTGGAGCAATCCTCTGGAGTGAGTTGCACTTTCAACTTGCCTACATGGGTTAGTCCCACAAGGAACAAACAAGAATATCCATAGACATAGAGTGATGCACACACAAGATTATGTCCATGAGAACATTAGGTTACCTTGTCCCTTGCCTTACCAACATGAGGGTTTGTGACTCCTTGAACTAGTGCAACATGTGAAAGTTGATTGCACTTGTTCTTGCCAAAATGATATGAGTGAAGAGTGTTGGCGGAGTCACCCTCAAGAACTCTCTAGTTCTTCTTCTTGGGATCCACATCATCTTGATGGGAATCCTTGGAGTTGTAGTTGTACTTGATGAAGTAGAACTTGGCGTAGTCTTGGGAACCCACTCGAACGAGGCTTTAGGTGCTTCTTCAAATGCACCAATCTCTTCTTGAAGCTTGTCCTTGCCTTTGTTCTTGTGGTCTTGTGGTGGAAGATCATCTTGAGCTTGTGTCCCCTTGAAGGAAGTAGGATCATACTTCTCTTGTTGAGGAACAAACTTTGTCTTGGGGTATTGATCTTCTTCCCACTCAACTCCATTGGCGTTGAACTTTCGTTCAAAACCAACACCTTGATTCTTCCGGTGCCTTCCTTGCTTGCGTGCAATTTCCTCGAATTGCTTACTCCCGACAAGGCTCTTGTAAACACCTTTCTCTATAATTCCCTTCAATAAACTATTTTCTTGCTCAAGTGTAACTTGGCTAAGAGAATCATTAGTGGAATCAAGAGAACTACTAGAAGCAACAACATTGGATTTGACATTGTTATTGTTACTACTAGAGGAAGTATCTTTCTTTTACTTGTTACTAGACTTGACTTGAGGCATGTAAGTAGATAAGATTAAATGCTTGGCAATGTAAGAAGAACTTTTCTTGCGGAGATCATCATTGATTGCCTTTAAGAACTCATGCTCTTGCTCAAGATTGAGCTTTTCAAAGCGTAACTTCTCATGAGCCCTTAAAAGTTCTCGATGATCTTGAAGATAGTTTCATGAGCCAACTTAAGAGTGTTTAGTTCTTTAGTTAGAAGCTCAATTTTCTCCTTATCATTGTCATTCGTTTGATTAGCATGATTAATTGACGTTTCATCATAGTATTCATCACTAGAGTTGTCAACAAGTAAATCATCATCACCTAGCAAGTCATCTTCATCACTATTAAAATCAACATACTCGGGATGTGTTACCTTTGGACCTTTGGCCATGAAGCATCTTCCAATTCCTTCATTTGGTGAATCAAATATGTCGTAGGAGTTGGTTGACACAAGTGCTAGACCGGCAACACCTTCATCTTGAGTATATTCGGAGTCCGAGTGTAACACCCCGGATTTGTTGCGCCAGGTGTCCGCCAGTTATTCGTCGTTGTTGCCATGTCATTTGCTTGCGTGTTGCATTTTATCATGTTCATCATGTTCATCATGTGCATTTCATTTTACATACGTGTTCGTCTCATGCATCCGAGCATTTTCCCCGTTGTCCGTTTTGCAATCCGGCACTCCTATGTCTCCCGACGCCCCCTTTTGCCTCTTTTCGTGTGCGGGTGTTAAACTTTCTCGGAATGGCCCGAGGGTTGTCAAGTGGCCTTGGTATAGCATCGGTAGACCGCCTGTCAAGTTTCGTGCCATTCGGAGGTCGTTTGGTACTCCAACGGTTAACCGGGTAACTGTAAGGCCCCTCTCTCTTTGCAGCCCAACACCCCTTCCAAAGTGGCCGAAAACCCAGCAAACTCCCTCCATGTTCTCCGCCGTTCGATCATGATCGCGTGGCCGAAAACCGCTCCTCATTTGGACTCTCCTACCTCCCTCTACCTATAAATATGTGTCTCCCCCAAAAATCTCGCGGATGAAACCCTAGCTCCTCCTACCTCGCGCCACCGGACAAAATATCCCCGCGCCGGACACGTCCGCCCCGCTCCCCCCGTCCACTCCGCAGCTGCCACGTGGCACCTCCGCCGCCACCGCCCGCCCAGCCCGAAACCCGTTCGCCGCCTTGCCTCCGCCGTCTCCCGTCGATCCCGCGCCGCCGCGCGTACCTCCAGCGCCCGTCCGGTCGCGGACCTCGTCGCCAGCGCCACCCAGCGCCCGCCCTTCTCTGCCACGGAGGCGGCACCCGGCCGCGACCCTCGCCGCCTCTGCCCGTGCTTGGCGCCGCGCCGCGCGCCACGCCACCTGCCGCCCGTCCGCCGGCCGCCGACTCCTCCATCGCCGCTCGCCGCCCCATCGCCGGATCCGTCCGGTTGGATGAGATCCACCCGCCCGACCATCCAAACGGCCCGCGGGATCCCGTCGTCCACTTTTCCCCCGAGGTCCAAATCTGCCAAGTCCCCGTTTCTGTGTAATTTTCATGCCATGTTCGACCTGCTATATCTCTGTATCCGTAGCTCCGTTTTTTGCGTGTAATATGTCAAATTGTTCGCCTCGATGAGTGAATCATTTCATTACATTGCATCATGTTTATTTGAGCTCATCTTGATGCCTTAATCATCGTTTCAAGAGTGCTATATGATGTTAACCTGCTGAAACTGTTATAACTTGGTGATTTGTCATTTTTGTTGCATTTGATGTGTGCATCCTATGAGCATGAGCTATACATGTGTTTTGTGCTATGTCATGCCATCTTTACAGGGGTACTATCCATGTATTTTTGTGACTCTTGTGCTGAGTGCATCAAGCTTGTTAAGTAGGTCACTTGCTGTTGCTGTTTTGCATGTCTGAATCTGTTATTTCGTGATGCCATGTAAACCTGCTTCTACAAGTCATTCTATGCATAATCTGGAGATGTTTACTAAGGATATTTTGTTATACATGTCTTGAAATATCCATCCATGCCCATGGTTGCATTTATAGCTTGCTGTAGCTTGCTGTAATCTTGCTCTCATGTTGATAAATAATGTTGATGTCAGCCTGTTAACATTAAGTTCAATGTTGCCATGATTGTTGTTAGTGATCCATGCACTCTATGAACTTGTTCTTGCCATGTTTAGCTTCATAAACATGTCTGATTACTGTTGGTTGCCTTGCCATGCCATGTATTGCTCTGTGGTGAGTGGTTCAAACTCACCAACATGCCTACTTATTGTTGTTCCTGTCATGTATGAATCTGTAATATAACTTGCCATGTTTACATGGGTGCCATCATATTTTTTCTGATCCTTTTGGCTCATGGTCAGTAAAGGACTTTTGTTCTATGCATTTATTAGATTCATTCCATGCCTTTGTTTGCCATGTTAAGTTCTTGTAACATGTTATTTGATAGCTCTAAACATTGCAACCTGATGTTATTTCCTGATAAGTCTGAAACTGTTATTATTTGGAATCTTGCCATGTCATTTTGAGCATGTTCTAGTGATTTCTGGAGATAGCTCAGTGTTCATGTTTTGTCATGCTTTACCTGTATTTCATGCCTATGCCTTTTTATTTCTTGTTGAGGTGCTGTAGCTTAATGTTTTGGTGCTTGCAATATGCCTAGTTGCTGTTTTGGACAGCTTGTCCTTTAAACTTGTATAGGGTGTATGTGTTGAACCGTTGCTCCGTTTTGAGTGTGCTCTATATGAAACTTGCTTGATTTTGCATGTAATTTCTTATTATCATGTTGCATCCATGTTTTGAGGTGTTTGCTTGATGTTTGTATGCATTTTGCATCAATGCCATGCTTAACTTGTTTTGCTCATATCTTCTAGGCCGTAGCTCCGAATTAAATGAACTTTATATGTAACTTGACTAGAATCTCGTGTAGATCTTCGTGGTGCATCTTAACTTGCTGTTTAACAACTTGAACATAATGTTTATTCAGATCTGGACCAATTTCGAAATTTGCATATGAGGACTTACCGGAGTTGTTCTATGTTGTTTCCGGCCTCATTTAAACTTGCCTTGATGTGTTACTCTTGTTTGCATCATCTCTTGCCATGAGTAGCCTCATCTAGATTTGTCATGCATCATGTTTGTTGTGCATCTTGTCATGTTCATGTGTGGTGTGTTTACCTTGTTGTGTGCTTCTTCTTGTTAGTTCCTGTTTCACTGCGATCGTGAGGATTCATTCGTCTACGCTTGGTTCGGCTTCATCCGTTCGTCTTCTTCATGGACTCGTTCTTCTTCCTAGCGGGATTTCAGGCAAGATGACCGTCACCTTGGATCTCTTTACTATCATTGCTATGCTAGTTGCTTCGTTCTATCGCTATGTTGCGCTTCCTATCACCTGTTCCTCAAGCCTCCCAAATTGCCATGAACCTCTAACCTTTGTCAACCTTCCTAGCAAACCGTGGTGTGGCTATGTTACCGCTTTTGCTCAGCCCCTCTTATAGCGTTGTTAGTTGCACGTGAAGATGAAGTTTGTTCCTTGTTGGAACATGGAGATGTTATTCCTTGTTGGAACATGTTTACTTGTTGGGATATCACAATATATCTTATTTAATTAATGCATCTATATACTTGGTAAAGGGTGGAAGGCTCGGCCTTATGCCTGGTGTTTTGTTCCACTCTTGCCACCCTAGTTTCCGTCATATCGGTATTATGTTCCCGGATTTTGCGTCCCTAACGCGGTTGGGTGATTTATGGGACCCCTTGACAGTTCGCTTTGAATAAGACTCCTCCAAAGAAGGCCCAACATTGGTTTTACCATTTGCCTCACCTATGCCCTTTTTCCCTTGGGTTTTGAGTCCAAGGGTCATCTTTATTTTAGCCCCCCCAGGCCGTGCTCCTTCGAGTGTTGGTCCGAACCGAGCAACTTGAGGCCACCACGGGAAACTCGAGGCTTGGTTTTACTCGTAGCTTGACTTATCCGGTGTGCCACGAGAACGAGGTACGTCGACTCCTATCGGGATTTGTCGGCACATCCGGCGGCTTTGCCGGTCTTGTTTTATTGCTGTCGAAATGTCTTGTAGCCGAGATTACGAGACTGATCGGGTCTTCCCGGGAGAAGGAATATCCTTCGTTGATCGCGAGAGCTTATCATGGGCTAAGTTGGGACACGCTGCGAGGTATAAACTTTCGAGAGCCGTGCCAGCGGTTATGTGGCAGATGGGAATTTGTTAATATCCGGTTGTAGTAAACTTGAAGCAAACTCTTCTAAAATACACCAACCGTGTGCAGCGTAACTGTGGCGTCTCTTTTGGGGTTGATCGAGAGGAGAACACGGTTTCGGGTTATGTCGGCGTAAGTAGGAGTTCGGGATCACTTCTTGATCATTACTAGTTGACGACCGTTCCTTTGTTTCTCTTCTCGCTCTCATTTGCGTATGTTAGCCACCATATATGCTTAGTCGCTGCTGCAACCTCACCACTTTACTCCTTCCTTACCCATTAAGCTTTGCTAGTCTTGATACCCATGGTAATGGGATTGCTGAGTCCTCGTGGCTCACAGATTACTACACCACCAGTTGCAGGTACAGGTTATGCGATGATCATGACGCGAGAGCGATGTTTGCTTGTGTTGGAGTTCTTCTTCTTCTTCGTCGATCAGGGGATAGGTTCCAGGTCGGCAGCCTGGGTTAGCAGGGTGGATGTCGTTTGAGTTTCTGTTTATGTTTCATCCGTAGTCGGATGTTGATCTTATGTATGTTGTATTGTTGTATTCTTGTGGCTGTAACATCCCAAAATTCTAAATTTTGGAATGTTATAATAATTAAAATATATGATTGTTTGATTGATTGTTGAGTGATCGATTGAGTGAAATTGATTGGAATTTTAAACTTTTGAAGTTTTGTTGAGAGGGAATAAAAGGACTTCCCAAAAAAATGCTTCTGTTTGAAAATATTTGAATTTGGAAATATTGCAAACTTCATGCCACTCAATGATCCTCATGATTTCTTCAATGAAAGAGAGTGGGAAGTGAAGAAAAATTTCATTTTGAATTTGTCATTTTAATTTTTTTTTAACTCAAAGTGGCATTTGAGTTTTATTCAAAAACTTTTTTGACAAAGAACACTTTAACAAAAGTGTTGAGAGGGAGTAAGATGACACCCCAAAAATGTTGGAATAAATTTTCCATAGAGTTTTGAGAGACATTTTGATTTTTGTTTGAATTTAAAAAAAATGATTTTTCAAAAAGTATTTTATTTGCCCCTGGAAAATATCCCATTAAATTGGGCTTATTTTTTCGATCATTTTGATATATAATACTCCTATATTTTATTTTCATTTTATTTCCTAAAATGATTCTTCTTCGTGGGTTATTAAAAAAAGAAGGTACTGTTTTTTTGGACAAATCCGGCCCGATCCGTACTGAATCATCTCTTTCCTCCCGACGAGATGCTCCAGATCTCCAGCCACCGCCGGAGCATCGCCGGAATCGCGGGATTCGCGAAATCCCTTGCCCCCTCCTCCAAACCGACCTCCCCCCCCCCTATAAATGGCCACCTCCCGCACCCATTCCCGCACCTAGAGCCGCCTCTCCTCGCCCCACACTACCGCGCCACCTCGCCGGAGTTCGCCGGACCACCACCACCATTGTCGCCCCGCCCCACCACCTCCGGCCATCCCCGCCACCCACAGACCCCACCAGCCGCTCCGCCCCGCTCTGCCACCCCCTACCGTCCCTTCCCCGACGCTAGAGGGCCACCGGAGGACGTCGCCGGAGCTCCACCAGGACCCCATCATCGGAACTGCTACAGTAAATCCCGACCTATTTTTTTCCGTTCTGTTTTTTTAAAACAGAATAGTTTCAATCTTGTAAAATCCATAGTTAATTATGTACGAGGTATTTTTGAGTGATTCCAACTGCCTTGGATCACAAATTTTATGAAGTTTCTGTTAGTTCAATTTTATTTCACATTTGAGCAGTTTAAATTTGTGTTTGTATGAATTTGCTCAAATCACTAGATTTGAGCTATTTTGAGTTAGGAATATTATTTTTGACCGATTCTTTTTGCTCCTGGTCTCTAGGACCTTTGTTTATCCAGTAGTATTTAGTATTTCATTTCTAGGTTAATTTAAATTAGGTTTTTAGCAAAACAGCACTGTTTTATTATTAGTTCTGTTTTAGCTTTTTCTTTATTGTTTTTATTAGTTTTAAATTATTTATTTTTGTCACTTTTGACAAAATTAGTTGTGTTTCTGTTAGACAACAGGAGAAAAATTTATTTGTATTTTAAAAAATATATTTTCCTTAGTTTTGTATGAAACCTTCTATAGGTCATAGTTAGAGTTTTATAAAAGCTTTTTATTTGTTTCTTTTGCAAATAAAATTTTATGAAAAAATACTTTCTGTTAACTTAGTTGTTTTACTTTTTATTTTCTGTTAAATTATTAGTTTAGTGTTTTAATTGCTGTTAAGTTTTTTTTTTACTTAGGGCAAAACTATGTTAGATGCTTGTAGCAAAGTCATAGATTTTCGTTAGTAGTTTTTCTTTCTAGTTTTATTTGAAGCTTCTTTGGACTTTGTTGGAGTTTTATAACTGAGTTTTTTTTTGTTTTACTTTTTATTTTGAGTGTTAGTATTGCTTGCTAGACTGATTGCTTATGTGAATGCTATGTTTGACTTGTATAGATTTTCTTTGGAGAGTGACGAATAGTTCTATCAAATTTTGTGAGAGTGTTGTTATCTTCATCAACGTACCAGGCAAGTTCACTTTGACCATGCTTTCATACCTATGTTTTTATTGCATTTAGTGGCATCTTTGCAACAACCCTACAATAGTGACATTGAATTCTTGTAGTTGAGTAGTATGCATGAGGTAGGAACCCATCACCTGTTACCAAGCCGGGACGATATTTTATTTTAAAGCTACGCTATAGTAGACGGGTTTGGTATGAGTGCACGAGTGGTGTGAAGAAGGAGGACTCTCGTCAATGACGACAACTCCATGATGGCATCTGCAAGGACTGCATCTTCAAGGCCTCAAGACTTCAAGACTCAAGACAAGAATTCAATACACACTCTTTGGGTGAAGGACGGTTGTGGGCACCCTGGAGAAACAAGTGGATGGCCGGGATGCATGGAGAAGCGCCATGACATCTTGCGGAAAGCTTCACCCAGGCTCAAAGAGACGGAAGAATACTTCATGCCCGGAAGCTTACCTGTGCAACCGCAAGTCACTATGGGCTCTGGCTTGGTTGACCTTAGTTGTGACTCTGGCTGGGACGGTGCTAGCAGATGTAGAACTACGGTAGGATTGGATGAGCACCGGACAGTGGTCAGGGGAACTCTTCGGAAGACCATGTTTGATCGTCTTGTTCTCAAACACCTGAAGTGCGAGAATGAAAAGAGGGATCGAATCTTGCGGGTAAAGTGTACAAACCTCTGCAGAGGGTTAAAACCTAATCGATTAGCCGTGTCCCGATTTACGGACAATTTGAGCATCCGGACTGGATCTATCTCGGAACTCTCAACACCGGATTGATAACTTAATTGTGGGCAACTTATGATGATTTTGGGCTATGAGACATCGGTTGGCGGAACCATGTCATGATAGAAAACTCCATAGTACAGACTTCATTTATTCCTTTGATGTAGGGAAAATAAATCAGCTTTTACGCAAACAAAACTCGGACCACGTAGCCACAAAGCCATATTGCATATAGTATAGTTTTATCATCTGTTTTCTCATGTTGTGATCTTGCTTTACATTTAGTGTCTTGACCTACATGGCTACAACGTATCATGTTGCGTATACTTTCTTTCGACGAGTAAGAATACGATGCAGGGTTACGGTCTACACTCAACTTGCCGATGGCGTTGATGGGACTCCACACCGACTATTTGTTTCATTGTGACTTATGAGGTATATATATCAGTTTTACGTTATTTATGCATGTGATTGCACTTTGATATATACATTGATGTACTGTGTGTGCCAGCATACTGATCCAGGGTTGGCATAGAAACACAGAGGCTTGAGCGTCTGAGGTCGGGGCGCTACAGATATGGTATCAGAGCACATGTTGACTGTAGGACGTGACCCTAGAAATCGGAAAGCCCCTAGGACATGAAATCTCTAAAACTTTATTTTCAAAAGGATCCTTTACTTCTCGTCTTTTCTGATTTTATCAAGTAGTCCCTCTGACCTCAAATAGTTAGAATATACACCTTTCCCTTTTGACCACACGGAAGATCAACTGAAGTCACTCCAAGAATTAAAGATATCGGACAACCGATGGCCATTTCAGAGTAAAGAGGATTTCACCATGTGTTGGAAGAATTGCAGCTGCAACAATTGAAGACTCAAGACTTGAAGAATTTGAAGTTCCTGAAGAATTATTTGACCTTTAGAGACCAAACCCCTGTTATACACCTACGTTAGATGCGATGATTTGTGAGCTGTCATTTGTTTGATGTTTTCCGGCAGCCCCAAAATATAACTTGTCTCTTCAAAACTATTGTTTGTATTGTGTGTATCTCTCCCTTTTCTTCTCTCTTATCTCACCCTAAAACCCTTGGAGCCAATAGATGATGAATGAAGAAGGACTGCTATTCTCTGGACCGATGACTCAGTTGGAGGCAGAGCTTTGGATTCAAAACATGGAGGATCACCTCGGGAAAAATTTGATTGCAAGGAAGTATGATGATTCAATATGCTCTTCAGTATTTTACAGAGAGTGCTGCAACCGGGTGGAAAATGCATCAAGCCATACAAGGATGCAACGGAGCAAAAACTTGGGAGGAATTCAAGAAGACTCTGTTGAGATCCCGTCTTATCCGGAAGCACTATGATAACCCGAAGAAGAAACCTTGTGCCTGCAAGATTTGCAGAGAAATAGGACACACCCAGGAGGAACACAAGGATGGATGCCCTCATTGTGAGGAAAATCACTCAGCCGAAGAATGCCCGATTGGGCAGGTTACTTGTTTCCTGTGTGAAGGAACTACGCACTACCCTGCTCAATGTCAGATTTACCCCATTGTACAAGAAATTATCAAGCATCAAAAAGAAGCCCTTAGGGAAAGTTTAGAAGAATTCGTGATGAAGGAAGTTATTGAAGACCCTGATGGAGAAGGCCTAAATAGATTCTACGCTCATGCTTGCTATTCATGTGGAGACACAGGACATTTTCCAAGTATTGCACAAAGGAAAGCCAAGAGTATCTCGTAGACTTCCGACAGCAGACGTGAAGTTTGACCCTCAGGAAATAGAAGCTCTGATCATTACGGAGAAATTCAGGAAGAGAAAACGAAGGCATCCCCAAAACAACTCAATTTTTGCAGAGAAGGACCTGAGTCACATCACTTGTTACAGGTGCAAGGATTTAGGTCATTACGCTAGTAAATGTCCGTAAAAGAAGCCAAGAATCCAAGGAGCCTACATAATCACAAAGAAGCCCCGAGACATGTCGGAAGTCATTTGTTTTCGGCAAGGAAGCAGGACATTATGCTACTAAATGTCCCGACAAGATGAAAGCTAGAGCTGAGTAGTTGGAATTTTGATATTGGTAATAAGTGTAGTAGGAAGCAATTGTTTCCATAAGGATATGGAGTTGAATTTATGTAATGAAAGTCTCGGATATCAGAATGAATTCATGAAATCATTAAAGTTAATGTGTCATGATTTCATACATGGATTTTTGAGTTGTTACTCTATGAACAAAGATTTTGACCATTTTCGAGGATATGAGAAATATGGTCTATGGATGGATTTGTGAATTTCATTTTAAGGGTGGTAGTACCCTGTGAAGAAGACTAGACTAATGGATAGGAAAATATATATTCCACGGACTGTAGTTCGAAGGAAAAAAAGTTGGAGTTTTGCTTTTGATATGATGGTATGAAGAAAGCAGTACTACCGGATTTAAAGGATGTGTAATATGGAACAAGAGAGTTACTCCAAGGATGAGTTAAAGCTGCACTAGTGTTGAAGTGGGCCATAACCCACAGGCCCAGGATTTTGAAAAGGAACAGATGTAACCTTGATGAAGGAAGAAATTTGGAAGAATCGGTGATTCAATCAGCATACGTTTTGTAGGAGGTTACGCAAAAACCTGAGAGTGGTGAAGTAACGATAGATGTTTTGTTCAGCTTGCAGAATCAATGGAATTATCCGAACTAAGTTCGTTGGGAAGAGAAATTCTGCAACGCTTGTGAGGATGCCCGAGTGTTAGAAATACGAGATTCGCTAAACCTTATACTGTGGTAATGATCTGGTGCGGAATGGACTGATCACCATACCGACTTACTCTTATCATTCGCTCTTGATATTTGGAATGGTAAATCTGAGTGACTTACCCATAGTAGAGTGACGGCAATGTCAAAACCTTGTTTAAACCCTAGAATGGTAGGAAGACTGATCCATGTACAGGCAACCGCTGCCAAACGTAGGTTATACGGTGAGATTCAGCCCACACCATTTTCCTTGAGGAGAAGCCTATATTGGTTGACCACCATGAAATCTAGAGAGTTGGTTAGTATTGGCGACAGATCTGTCAGCTTACCAGTCTCGGAAGAACCTCACCAGGATGAAAGGACACGTGTTTGAGGAAAAGGTTATGCCCCTACCAGGAGAGCATCAATGAAGGAGTTATTCGAGATAACATGAGAAGACCGCACCGTCAACCAAAAGGGATGGAGTACATGAGTTTTGTCGGAACAATAACCATGCTTCTAAGAGTGGTAGCACACTAGACCATATAGAAGACCCCCAAACCCTAACCTTTTCTTGCTAGCCTCTTGAATCTCGAGGGCGAGATTCATTTTAAGTGTGGTAGTTTGTAACATCCCAAAATTCTAAATTTTGGAATGTTATAATAATTAAAATATATGATTGTTTGATTGATTGTTGAGTGATCGATTGAGTGAAATTGATTGGAATTTTAAACTTTTGAAGTTTTGTTGAGAGGGAATAAAAGGACTTCCCAAAAAATGCTTCATTTGAAAATATTTGAATTGAAATATTTCAAACTTCATGCCACTCAATGATCCTCATGATTTCTTCAATGAAAGAGAGTGGGAAGTGAAGAAAATTTTCATTTTGAATTTGTCATTTTAAATTTTGTTTTAACTCAAAGTGGCATTTGAGTTTTATTCAAAAACTTTTCTGACAAAGAACACTTTAACAAAAGTGTTGAGAGGGAGTAACATGACACCCCAAAAATGTTGGAATAAATTTTCCATAGAGTTTTGAGAGTCATTTTGATTTTTGTTTGAATTTTAAAAAAATAATTTTTCAAAAAGTATTTTATTTGCCCCTGGAAAATATCCCATTAAATTGGGCTTATTTTTCCGATCATTTTGATATATACTACTCATATATTTTATTTTCATTTTATTTCCTAAAATGATTCTTCTTCGCGGGTTATTAAAAAAAGGAAGGTACTGTTTTTTTGGGCCAAATCCGGCCCGATCCATACCGAATCATCTCTTTCTTCCCGACGAGATGCTCCAGATCTCCAGCCACCGCCGGAGCATAACCGGAATCGCGGGATTCGCGAAATCCCTTGCCCCCTCCTCCAAACCGACCTGCCCCCCCCCTATAAATGGCCACCTCACGCACCCATTCCCGCACCTAGAGCCGCCTCTCCTCGCCCCATACTACCGCGCCACCTCGCCGGAGTTCGCCGGACCACCACCGCCATTGCCGCCCCGCCCCACCACCTCCGGCCATCCCCGCCACCCACAGACCCCACCAGCCGCTCCGCCCCGCTCTGCCGCCCCCTACCGTCCCTTCCCCGACGCCAGAGGGCCACCGGAGGACGTCGCCGGAGCTCCACCAGGACCCCATCATCAGAACTGCTACAGTAAATCCCGACCTATTTTTTCGTTCTGTTTTTTTAAAACAGAATAGTTTCAATCTTGTAAAATCCATAGTTAATTATGTACGAGGTATTTTTGAGTGATTCCAACTGCCTTGGATCACAAATTTTGTCACTTTTGTCACTTTTATTAGTTTTAAATTATTTCTTTTTGTCACTTTTGACAAAATTAGTTGTGTTTCTGTTAGACAATAGGAGAAAATTTTATTTTTATTTTAAAAAATTTATTTTCCTTAGTTTTGTATGAAACCTTCTATAGGTCATAGTTAGAGTTTTATAAAAGCTTTTTATTTGTTTCTTTTTGCAAATAAAATTTTATGGAAAAAATACTTTCTGTTAACTTAGTTGTTTTACTTTTTATTTTCTGTTAAATTATTAGTTTAGTGTTTTAATTGTTGTTAAGTTTTTTTTTTACTTAGGGCAAAACTATGTTAGATGCTTGTAGCAAAGTCATAGATTTTCGTTAGTAGTTTTTCTTTCTAGTTTTATTTGAAGCTTCTTTGGACTTTGTTGGAGTTTTATTACTGAGTTTTTTTTGTTTTACTTGTTATTTTGAGTGTTAGTATTGCTTGCTAGACTGATTGCTTATGTGAATGCTATGTTTGACTTGTATAGATTTTCTTCGGAGAGTGACGAATAGTTCTATCAAATTTTGTGAGAGTGTTGTTATCTTCATCAACGTACCAGGCAAGTTCACTTTGACCATGCTTTCATACCTATGTTTTTATTGCATTTAGTGGCATCTTTGCAACAACCCTACAGTAGTGATATTGAATTCTTGTAGTTGAGTAGTATGCATGAGGTAGGAACCCATCACCCTGTTACCAAGCCGGGATGATATTTTATTTTAATGCTACGCTATAGTAGACGCGGTTTGGTATGAGTGCACTGAGTGGTGTGAAGAAGGAGGACTCTCGTCAATGACGACAACTCCATGATGGCATCTGCAAGGACTGCATCTTCAAGGCCTCAAGACTTCAAGACTCGAGACAAGAATTCAATACACACTCTTTGGGTGAAGGGCGGTTGTGGGCACCTGGAGAAACCATGGATGGCGGGATGCATGGAGAAGCGCCATGACATCTTGCGTAAAGCTTCACCCAGGCTCAAAGAGGCGGAAGAATACTTCATGCCGGAAGCTTACATGCAACCGCAAGTCACTACGGGCTCGGCTTGGTTGACCTTAGTTGTGACTCTGGCTGGGGACGGTGCTAGCAGATGTAGAACTACGGTAGGATTGGATGAGCACTGGACGGTGGTCAGGAACTCTTCGAAGACCATGTTTGATCGTCTTGTTCTCAAACACCACGAAGTGCGAGAATGAAAAAGAGGGATCGAATCTTGCGGGTAAAGTGTACAAACCTCTGCAGAGGGTTAAAACCTAATCGATTAGCCGTGTCCCGATTCACGGACAATTTGAGCATCTGGACTGGATCTATCTCGGAACTCTCAACACCGGATTGATAACTTAATTGTGGGCAACTTATGATGATTTTGGGCTATGAGACATCGGTTGGCGGAACCATGTCATGATAGAAAACTCCATAGTACAGACTTCATTTATTCCTTTGATGTAGGGAAAATAAATCAGCTTTTACGCAAACAAAACTCGGAACACGAGCCACAAAGCCATATTGCATATAGTATAGTTTTATCATCTGTTTTCTCATGTTGTGATCTTGCCGGTACATTCAATGTACTGACCTACATGGCTGCAACGTATCATGTTGCAGATACTTTCTTTCGACGAGTAAGAATACGGTACAGGGTTACAATCTACACTCAACTTGCCGATGGCGTTGATGGGACTCCACACCCGACTATTTGTTTCTGCTGTGACTTATGAGGTATATATATATATCAGTTTTACGTTATTTATGCATGTGATTGCACTTTGATATATACATTGATGTACTGTGTGTGCCAGCATACTGATCCAGGGATGGCATAGAAACACAGAGGCTTGACCGTCTGAGGTCGGGTCGCTACAGTGGCATTTGTGCCTTATGTATGTATCCCCATCAATTATGTAATGTTGATGTAATGATATCCACCTTGCAAAAGCGTTTCAATATGCGGGTCTATCCTTGGTGGGACCGTCGAGTTCCTTTTGGATAGGGTCGCATATTTGGCGTGACACGGAGTGATAGCTTCTCTCGGAGTGATTTTCGGAGTCGGAGCCGGAAACCCATTCACCAACATGAGCTTGATGTCTTCGTTTTGTGTAGCTCCTTGATGACTTGTCCTTCCTTTCTGAATCCTTGCTTCTCCATGAGGGTCTTCGTTCATAATGATCATCTCTACTCCTCCTCTCTCTTGGTGGTGATTCTTCTCTTTTGTTTCTTCCTTTTGGAGAATCTTCTCTTCTTTTGTAGGGTGCCGTACACTCATTGGAGTAGTGTCCGGGTCTCCCACAATTGTAGCAATTGCGCTCTCGACTAGAAGATCTCTTGTCATTGTAAGACTTTGACTTGGAGCTTCTTTCTTTGCTTCTACTTTTATAGAATTTGTTGAAGTTCTTCACCATTAAGCTCAATTCTTCATTGAAGGTTGGTTTCTCACTTGACGATGTGGGGGCTTCACTTGAGGCTTTGTAAGCACCACTTGACTTGTTGTGAAGTTCCTCCTTATCCTTGAGTGACATCTCATGAGCAACAATCCTTCCAATGACTTCCGTTGGCTTGAGATCTTTGTAGTTTGGCATCATTTGGATCAATGTGCACACGGTATCAACTTTCCATCCAATGCTCTTAGGATTTTCTTGATGATGAATTTGTCGGTCATTTCTTCACTCCCTAAGCCGGCAATCTCATTTGTGATAAGAGCAAGCCTAGAGTACGTTTCAGCAACACCTTCACCATCCTTCATTTTGAACTTGTCAAGCTGACTTTGGAGCACATCCAACTTGGATTCCTTGAGGGACTCGGTTCCTTCGTGCATATCAATCAAAGTATCCCATATTTCCTTTGCATTCTCAAGACGGCTGATTTTGTTGAATTCTTCGGGGCACAATCCATTGAAGATGATGTCACATGCTTGAGCGTTGTATTGCAGCATCTTCAATTCTTCCAAGATAGCTTCACGGTTCGATTCTCTCCCATCGAAAAATTCACCTTGCAAGCCAATACAAATAATTGCCCAAAGCAGGCGGGTTATGTCCAAGAATATGCATTTTCATCTTATGCTTCCAACTAGCAAAATTAGTACCATCAAAGTAAGGACCTCTACGATGATAATTTCCCTCGCTAGACGCCATACTCTTCTAGGTTGTGAAACCAAGGCTATAACCACCAAAAGCTATGGAAATCAAAGCAAATGGAGACCAAAGGTATGATACCACTTGTAGGACGTTGAAGTATGTCTAGAGGGGGGTGATTAGACTACTTGACCAATTAAAAACTTAACCTTTTGCCAATTTTATAGTTTGGCAGATTTTACCTATATTAGGACAAGTCAAGCAAACATAACACACTTCAAGCAAGCATGCAAAGAGTATATTGGCAGCGGAAATTAAAGCATGCAACTTGCAAGAAAGTAAGGGGAAGGGTTTAGAGGATTCAAACGCAATTGGAGACACGGATGTTTTTGGCGTGGTTCCGATAGGTGGTGCTATCGTACCTCCACGTTGATGGAGACTTCAACCCACGAAGGGTAGCAGTTCTTGCGAGTCCACGGAGGGCTCCACCCACGAAGGGTCCACAAAGTAGCAACCTTTTCTATCCCACCATGGCCGTCGCCCACGAAGGACTTGCCTCACTAGCGGTAGATCTTCACGAAGTAGGCGATCTCCTTGCCCTTACAAACTCCTTGATTCAACTCCACAATCTTGTCGAGGCTCCCAAGTGACACCTAGCCAATCTAGGAGACACCACTCTCCAAGAAGTAACAAATGGTGTGTTGATGATGAACTCCTTGCTCTTGTGCTTCAAATGATAGTCTCCCCAACACTCAACTCTCTCTCATAGGATTTGGATCAGGTGGAAAGAAGATTTGAGTGGAAAGCAACTTGGGGAAGGCTAGAGATCAAGATTCATATGGTAGGAATGGAATATCTTGGCCTCAACACATGAATAGGTGGTTCTCTCTCAGAAATGGTAAGTTGGAAGTGTAGGTTCAGTCTGATGGCTCTCTCCACGAATGAAGAGGAGGTGGAGGGGTATATATAGCCTCCACACAAAATCTAACCGTTACACACAATTTACTAAACTCGGTGGGACCGAATCATCAAACTCGGTCAGACCGATTTAGTAAACCTAGTGACCGTTAGTGATTTTTGGTGGGACTGACATGCATCTCGGTGAGACCGATATGGTTAGGGTTAGGGCATAACGTAATCTCGGTGAGACCGATTACACAAACTCGGTGAGACCGATTTTGGTAATTAGCTAACCAGAGAGTTGGTCAGGTAAACTCGGTGGGACCGATTCGCTCTTTTCGGTGAGACCGAAATGCTACAATAAGGAAACAGAGAGTTTACATTGCAATCTCGGTGGGACCGATCGCTCACTTCGGTTGGACCGAAACGTTACGAAGGGAAACAGAGAGATTGCAACCCCATCTCGGTGAGACCGAGATCCCTATCGGTAAGACCGATTTGCTTAGGGTTTGTGGCGGTGGCTATGACTTTTGGAATCGGTGGCGCGGATAGAAAGAATCGGTGTGACCGATTTTGGCTTTAGGTTTAGGTCATTTGTGGATGTGGGAAAGTAGTTGAGGGTTTTGGAGCATATCACTAAGCACATGAAGCAAAAGGCTCATTAAGCAACACCTCATCCCTTCTTGATAGTATTGGCTTTTCCTATAGACTCAATGTGATCTTGGATCACTAAAATGTAAAAGAAGAGTCTTGAGATTTTGAGCTTGAGCCAATCCTTTGTCCTTAGTATTTTGAGGATCCACTTTCATCATCCATGCCATGCCATTCATTGAGCTTTCCTGAAATAATAGTCTTGGAATAGCATGAGCTCAATGAGCTATATGTTGTTATGAATTACCAAAACCACCTAGGGATAGTTGCACTTTCACCCGGGGAGAGTCGCCTGAGGATGAGACTTTGGCGAGACAAATCATCCGGCGGTCAAAATCCATGACAATTGTTCATGGTGAGTTACATCATCGCAGTGTTACTGGGGCGTTTCAACGTTGCGTGTCACCTGCGGAGGGTCAGGAGATACTTCGTGAGATCCACGAAGGGGATTGCGGTCATCATGCCGGCTCAAAATCTCTTGTGGCCAAGGCTTTCCGTCACGGTTTCTATTGGCTGACGGCTCATGCTGACGCGGAGGATCTGGTCAGTAAATGTGACGGTTGTCAGAAATTCTCATGACGAGCTCATGTGCCGGCTCAGGAATTGAGGATGATTCCAATTACTTGGCCGTTTACAGTCTGGGGGCTTGACATGTTTGGACCTTTCAAAAGATCTAAGGATAAAAAGACACACCTCCTGGTGGCGGTTGATAAATTTACAAAGTGGGTTGAGGCATAGCCGGTCACTAAGTGTGATACAGCCACGGCGGTTCAGTTCATGAAAAAGGTGATCTTCCGTTTTGGTTTTCCACACAGCATCATAACTGATAATGGCACCAATCTCTCCAAAGGTGCTATGGAAGAGTTCTCATCAACGAGAACATATCCGGCTTGATGTTTCAGCAGTTGCCCACCCTCAATCCAATGGTCAAGCAGAAAGAGCCAATCAGGAGATCTTGAAAGGTATAAAACCCCGGCTCTTGGTCCCCTTACAGCGGACGCCGGGTTGTTGGGTGGAGGAGTTACCCTCTGTGATTTGGAGTATCAACACTACACCTAATAGATCTACGGGTTATACACCTTTCTTCATGGTGTACGGTGCAGAGGCAGTCCTACCAAGTGACATCCGTCATGACTCGCCCCGCGTGGCGGCTTACGTTGAGGCTGATAATGAAAAAGCTCGTCAGGATGCACTTGACTTGTTGGATGAAGAGCGAGACTTGGCCATAGCCCGCTCGGTGATTTACCAGCAAGACCTGCGCCGCTACCACGGCTGCCGGGTTAGATCCAGAACCTTCCAGGAAGGTGACTTGGTGCTCCGGCTCATCCAAGATCAGTCTGATATGCACAAGTTATCCCCCCCGTGGGAAGGACCCTTTGTGGTCAGCAAGAATCTGAACAACGAGTCATACTACCTCATAGATGTTCGAGAGCACAAAGACTCACGTAGATCGGAGGAAGAGACCCGCCGGCCGTGGAACATCGCTCATCTTCGGCCTTACTATACTTGAGCCACTGGCTCTCAGGATGTACATATTTCGACAATGTATATATTATAAAAGCAATAAAGCAGGACATCTGTCCTTTCCATCCTTAAAAGTGTACATGTCTTCTTTGTCATGACGTTGAAACAACCAACAGGGAGCGGGTCATATCTGAATCCGACTTCCCCTTTGGTCCGGCTTATGATCATATCTGAATCTAGCCATGGTCACCTGGGGGCTTCCTGTTCAAACACAGGTCGTATTCGAACCAAAGAGAACATAGCTGTCGATGCCCTCTTGATCGCATACTGCCAAACCCACTAGGGGTCTTCCTGATCATATCTGAATCATAGCTTAACCCCTTTCGGTCTGACGTGGGTCGTATTCGAACTAGCGTCATTAAACAACTCTCATGGTCACCTAGGGGCTTCTTGTTCAAACATAGGTCGTATTCGAACCAAAGAGAACATAGTTGTCGATACCCACTTGATCGGCATCGCCATAGCCATTGGGGGCTATATGATCGTATCCGAATCTTAGCTTAACCCCTTTGGAACGGTTCACTGATCGTATTCGAATCAGAAACCTTTGAAATTTTGTTTATTATTCGTCATACTTTGTAAGCGTAATTATTTGATTATCTTGAGATCCTCTTAAAGGTACTATGGGGTGGTTCTTGTTTTTCCGGCTTAATATTGATCACATCAGGTTGTTAAGTCCTTGGCGAACATCATATGTGCCAAATTCCAGGGGTTAAAACTTACCCTCATGGTTTGAGTCACATAAGCCGGCAAGATCACTAAAAGGATTACAGGTATGCTGTTATGATTATGTTTAACAGATGTAATCGTGAACCGGCCTTTATATGATGTTTTGGTTCACACTCCGGGTTATCAATATTTTATGTAACCCCCGATGCAACAAGTCGCCAGGGGAATTGTGTTTGTTTTATATGCAGGACAATGCAAGCAAGTTTTTTTTGACATAAAGGAAATAGAAGATATAAAGATGGCGGCTTAAGAAAGGGTTGAGCGCCATAAACATGCGCGAAGGCATGGCAAAAATCAAGATTTTTTTCTACCCTATTACAAGACTCCCCAAGTCTAAATATGAAGCATTGTTTTTTCCACAAAGACATAAACATATGACGCCCGGCGGTTCACTCCTTTGGTTGGCTTGAAGATTCCGGGTTATCCTTCTCCACTCTTCCGTCGGCTGCCCTGTCCGGGAAGGTTGACGATGCCCAGTCAATGCCATTCAAAGCTTCAAACTCAGCTTCATCATCTATTAAACTGGCTGGGTCGACTTCAGGGGCAAAGGTATGCTTACGGATTGGAGGGATCAGGCTGACTTCATCATAGAGAGGCGTTGGAATTCTTCGATTCTCGCTGTCATAACCCGGCTGATACTTGGTAAGATCAGTGTCGTTCCCAATAAGAGTAGCCACAGGCGTATGATATCATTGACGCAGGCGATGAAATCCTTTTCGTCAAACAAGGTCCCATCCTCCTTCAAACTCGGGTATCCAAGAGCGAGGTCGGCCGGGTCTAGTTCTGGCATCGATGCTTTGGCTCGGCTCAATGCAGCTATGGCCCTGGCTCTTGCGGACGCCCGCCTTAGTTCTTGGACCCGCTGAGGTAACACAGCAAGCTGCTTTAGCACGTCTTGCAGGAGATGGGGAACGTCGTTTGACAAAGCCACAACGGCCAAAGCACGTTGTGACCCGGTGTAGAGTTGTTCCACCAAGGTATACACCGCCTTTAGATTGATCAACATGTTCTACTTGAGGTTTGTGCTCCTGGGGCCTGCGTTTATAAACATAAGGTAAGCTGGAGATAATAATTGAAATAGTTATTAAAAGAAGGTTTGCAATATTTAATGTTTGCATAAGTAACTTACCGAAGATTGCTGAGACCATTTGAGAGATTTGGCGTTTTAAGCCGGACAGCTCGGCTGTTGCTTCTGCAAGCGACGCTTCTGCTTCCTCGGCCCGGGTGATCAAAGAGGCCTTTTCCTCAGCCCAAGATTTCTTATCAGCCTCGAAGTTTGTCTTCAATTTCTCTTGTTCAGAGACGCTGAACTCAAACTTGGAGTTGACCTTCTGGGTTTCAATCTCTTGGGCTTTCAAGCGATCTTTCAGGTCAGCAATTTCCGACTCAAATTGACTTATGGTGGCCTGCATAAATGTCGGGTTATAGTTATGATCTCTATAAGATAACATTAAGTCCCAAGCACTTTGCAAGCAAAGTTACTTGACACTTGGGGGCTAATCTATGCTGAAGAATTCTAACTTGCTGGGGCAATTCATGGGAGTTAAGTCCCAAGCACTTTGCAAGCAAAGGTACTTGACACTTGGGGGCTAATGCATACTGAAAAGTTCAAGCATTACACAACACCGGTTTAAATATATTGTTCTTTAAGCCGGCCTTTGAATGTTACAAGATAAGCCGGCATTTGATAAGCAGTGCTAAAGCAATTTCTAAGTCTACAGCATATTTTCTTATAAGCAATAGACTTGGGGGCTGGTACAGTAAGTATGTGTAAGGAAAGGTAACATAGACTATACCTCAGATTTTTGTTGGATTTGTTTCACCATATCAATTTCCAGGTCACGACTGCTGTGTACTTGGCTGATGTAACCAGAGACAATTTCTCCAATGCTCAGATGACTGTAAACATCAATGTCTAGCTTGGCCCTTCGGCGCTCCAAAAGCTCCTCCTTGGCAGAACACTTGGCAAGAACAGTGGGCTGCCCCGGCTCAACAAACTGAGTTTTGAGAATTTCAACTTCCGGATCAATTGTCTTGGCCGGGCTAGGAGCTTCCGGGTTATCAGAACCGTCGAGAGTCTCTTCAGCGGGTAGATCAGAAGTTGGCACTAGAATATCATGAGCCAGCTCAGGCGGCGGCGCATGGGTGGAAGTGTCAGGGGCAGCCGCGCCAAGCTCCGGCTCAGTCACGACAGGGTCTTGGGCCGGCTTATTTTTCTTCACTTTCTTCCTGGGCTTCACTTGTACTCTGGACAAATCAGAGGAATTAATACAAGAGGATGAGTAAAGTAAGCTTAAGGTAAACAAATTGTCATTACCCTGGTGCGGTCTTAAAAGCCGGCATATTTGATTGCATAGATTCGCCAGATGAGGGTGAAGTATCCTGATAGTTGGAGTCAGATGAATTGAGAGGTTGACGAATGAAACCCGCCAAAGGTAAAAGATGACGTAAGTCGGAGATAACCTCAGGCTTGCGCTTCCTGGTCATGTCAGGTAAGCCGGAGGAGAGTTCCGCATCTTTGCTTGTCCGGGTCTGCCTCCGGCTCCCATAAATCTGTCGCTTCAAAAGAAATTGAGGATCTTGGTAAGCTAAAGGATGTGAAAATCTTACTTTCCGGGTCACCCTTCGGATTTTCTGCCACGGCAAGGGCTCAGAGTCGGAGGAGATTATAGTTACCACTTCCTCAATGGCTTGGCTGTTCCCCGTGTCCTCCTGAAAAGAATTAAATGTCAATAAGATGATATTAAAGGTGTCATGGGAGTTAGGAGTTACCTCTTCTTCATCATCATCGGTATCATCCAGTTTCAACATATCCGAAGCGCTTGGCTTCTTCTTCCTTGAAGTTCCTGTCTTGGCGGCTTTCCTTTCAGCTCTCTTGGTTGCTCTGGCTTGTTTGGCAGCCTCATGGTCATACTTGACCTTCCAGAAGTTGTCATTTGCCTGTGAATAATGATAAAGGATTATGAGTACAAAGTATAGTATAATACACTGAGGGTATCAATTGTTGAGATGGATGACTTACTGCAGGAGCCGGGATCTTCTTGCAA
This sequence comes from Aegilops bicornis, assembly GCA_021605145.1. Lineage (NCBI taxonomy): Eukaryota > Viridiplantae > Streptophyta > Magnoliopsida > Poales > Poaceae > Aegilops > Aegilops bicornis. Next base: position 394,955,274 of record CM038669.1, on the reverse strand, counting down.
AAAGGGAGTAAGCCAAAGGCATTACTAACCACCGTGCCCTCTTTCAACAAAGACTGGGTCATAATTTCAACCATGTCATCTGGTAAGTCGTCAGGGCTATGGCGCAGAGGGTCATCTTTCTCACAAGAGTAAGTGCACATTAAGCCGGGGCGGCGGCTTAACGGAAACACTCGCCAAGAAATGCAGACCCGGACCAGGTCGATGCCATCTAAGCCGTTCCCCAAGAGAGCTTTGATTTTCTTGATGGTAGGAGTGAGTGGAAGACGTTCAGTGGCAGAAAGCTTGTCCGGCAGCGGGTGGTTGGATTCAAGCCGCAGAGCACAAAAGCCGGGCAGCGGGTTTTCATCAGCCGGGGAAGTATCCTGGCAGTAAAACCACGTCTGGTTCCAATCCTTCGGGTGGCTCGGCAGTTCAGCATAAGGGAAAAGGCAGTCTCTCCGCCGCTGAATTGAGATGCCGCCGAGTTCCAGATTGGGCCCGTTGGCACGTTCATTCTGCCGGTTTAAGTAAAACAATTCCCTGAACAAAAGTAAGCTGGGCTCTTCTTCAAGGTACACCTCGTAGAAGACTTGGAAGTTGCAAATATTTGACACGGAATTGGGCCCGATGTCTTGAGGTCTTAGGTCAAAGAATTGCAAAACGTCCCTGGAGAATTTTGAACCAGGTGGAGCAAATCCCCGGCTCATATGATCAGTAAAATCGATCACCTCCCCCTCCTTTGGTTGAGGTTTCTCCTCTGACGGGTCAGAGCACGATAAGACATGACCTCCTTCTTGGCGAGATGGCCAAACTTCACAAACTCAGATAGTGTGCTTTCCGTGACAGTGGACTTGACCCAGTTACAAGTCACAGGGGCCTTGGGAGCCTTAGGTGCCATTACGCAAGTAGAAGCCTATGACAAAATAAGAATTTCCGGTTCAGCGTTAACCCGGAAGAAAATATCTTTAAGTTGATTCACGGTGACGGCTTAAGATGGGGCCTAATGACATATGGCTAAGTGTGCAGTGTTATTCAAGCCGTGACGGGTTACAGAAGCAGTTAAGTTATTTAAAGTCGCCAGAAGCAAGCAAGACTGACCATCCGTGTTACCTTAAACCGGCTACATAGATTACCGTGGCTAAACAGATGGAACAGATGCAGTTTTTTGACTAAGTATGGAACAAACAGGTTTCACAAGTTGCGACTATTATTTTGGATCAAATGGTCGTTCTAAAAAGAAAATTTCTAGCCCTAGAACTAGCACGGATAAAGTTCATAGGCTCGAGTGAAGCTTATGTGCAACAGAAAGGGATCTATTTGCATTTGGAAACGGGTGCAAAACAGCCACCGCAGTAGTTCTATACTATCTGAAGATCAAAAGAGGGTGTTGAAGGTGGAAACTATCAAGGGTTTGGCTCAGGCGGAGACGAACGCCGATGAACTCGAAGAAGCCTCAATGCAGATCTAAAACAGAGAAAGAAGGTAACTCACAGATGCAGACTGGCTGCGGTGGTCCGTCGTCGTGTTTCTGGTCGGGCTCAGGTTGATGCAGCGGCTGGAGTTGGTGCAGACGAGAAGCTCGGCGGCGGCGGCGGCGGAGCTCGAGCAACAGGGAGACAGCGAGCGGAAGAAGACGACCAAGAGGGGGGAATGAAGAAGACCTAGGTCGAGCCTATTTATAAGGAAGGGCCGACTGAGACGGCGCGAGAAACAAGGAGAGCGAACATCATTTTCCAGCGGCCCCGACGCCTCGGTTTTCGGAATAGTTAGTAAAGGCAAAGATCCGTTGGAGGATATGACGGAGTAAAATATCAATTTAATTGAGGATGACGTCACGGCGGGTTAACACGGATCTAGAAGATGACGTCATGGCGGGTTAAAACCTTTGAACAAACAGAAGACTGAAGATTTATTTTTTAAGATATTTTAAGATTGACATGAACAGGTTCAAATCAATCTGGGGCCTAATGTTGGGGATATAACTATTTGTGTAAGCCGCCCATGAGGGGCCGGGTTATGCAAAGAAGGATTCATCAGAAGAAGCCCAAGGCCAAGCATGAAGATGGCGGTTTAATAAAGGGGCCAAAGCCCATAGGCGGTTTAAGGCCCATAGTGGTAAACAGCCAGGATGGCATGACTTGTATCATAAGGTAGATTTAACTAGTCACCGAGCCGGACACTATTTATGAGCCGGCCGGGACTCTGTAGGCCGCAGGGCGTCAACCCGTGTATATAAGGGGACGACCCGCTGACGGCTTAGGGCAAGAAACAACTCATCAAGAATAGGTGAAAGAACAAGCGGTGCCCCCATGTTTGGTTTTGGTAATTGATGACAATCTCTATGGACTAATGGTTGCCTTGAGTTTATTTGAAGGTTTTGTCCATAGGCTTTTCTTGGAGTACATGTGTTGGTTTCAAGGAGAGTTTGTGTCGACCAAGGTGCTATTCAAGGAATTATCCAAAGATTGGTCATTTGAGAGTTGAGCTTATTGTAAGCATGTCTTGAAGAAGAAGATTGTTTGATCATTCATGTTTACCTTCAAGACATCATCCAAATGAAGAGAGTTGGAAGGAATCAAGGTTGATCAAGACTAAGTCAAGAGTGAATCAAGTTGATCAACACACAAAGCGTACAAGATGTCTGAGAGGGATCAAGTGATCCCATGGTATGGTAAGCATTGTCCATTACGCTTTGTGTACTAACCCATGGTCTTTGTGAGAGTTCTTTGTGGGGTTAGGTTGCGGTGTGCAAATTCAAGTGAAGCATCACGAAGAGATCAAATGCTTGAAGCTTGCCGTCCACTGTGGTGACATTGGACTTGTGAAGATGTGCGGAAGAGTGGCTCACCCATAGTGGAGTATGGGGGAGCAATCAACTAGTCTTCATCGAGCCAACGCAATCAAGAAAGGTGGTCCAACTTGAGGGAGTCAAGATCATCATTGTCTAGCTCAAGTGGACCATGTGCAAGGCAAAGGTTTGCCCTTGATAGGTTTTCTATTTTACCGGTCTCATGATGGTAGTTGGGAGACCGGGTTATAGGATCGATTGCCGTACTATCAAGGGGGGCTCTCGATGAGTAGCTTGATCGTATCATTCGTAGAGAGCTCAAACCATTTCATCCTTGCATCATCTTTTTGGTTCTTGTTTGGTTCTTCTCCTTGTGAGATTTGGAGCTTATGGTCATTTTTATGACAAGCTCGAGCTCATCGAAAACGGAGTTCATGCATCTTCTATGATGTTTTCGATGTTGGAGGATATGCCATTTCTTTTCTGTTGGAGGTTTCACTCCTTTGTTTGTTAGGCATACCTCCTCTGCCTCTTCGTTGTTTTGATGCTACTCGTTGTCTTGTTTCCAACAAGCTTGAGTTTTCTCAATTCGGAGCTCATTTGTAGAAGTTATGGCAGTTCTGGTTTTATTGTTTCCCTCTGTTGTCTTCTCTGCAAAATGAAGGACTCCTAGTGTTGCTAATCTGGGGCATGCGGTAGTACTGCTCTCCGGAGCGGTAGTACCGCAGTCCACCGCGGTAGTACTGCAGGTGCTCACGGTAGTACCGCTCTGTGGGAGCGGTAGTACCGTGGCCTCAGGCCAGCGCTACTTTCGGCGGAAGTAGGGCGGATGTAATTTTACATCCGCGCCCTACGCTGTAGTACCGCTCTTCGTGTCTTGTAGTACCGTGCGGATTTTTTGCGCAGGTCCTCCCTCGGCGGAAGTAGGTACGGAAGTAATTTTTACTTCCGTGGTTTCTCTGACTAGTGTTGCCTGCCTTACGGTAGTACCGTAGGCGGCAGTGATACCGCTCGGCGGTTCTACCGTTCGTTGCCTCTGCAACAGGCCTTCATCGGCGATCTGCACTTGCGGTAGTACCGCAACCTGCAGCGTGATAGTACTGCGCCCGACAGCGGTAGTACCGCAGCTCCGTCTTGATAATCCGCAGCTCCGTCTTGATAATACCGCGTCGTCTTGAGCTGAGTGAGGGATAACGGTTGGTTTTTCTCCCCACCTATAAAAGGGGTCTTCTTCCCTTGAGACCTAATCTTTTGAGCTCGTGTTCTTCCCCATTGTTGACCTTCTTCGAAGCTTGCTAACTCTCAATCCCTCCAATGATTCTTGCTAGTTCTTGAGGGAAAGAGAGGAGATCTAGATCCACGTTTCCACCAATCACTTTCTCCTCTAAGTGAGGGGAACCCCTTGGATCTAGATCTTGGAGTTCTTCGTGTTCTTCTTTCGTTCTTCCTCTCATTTTCCTCCCTAGCATCAGTTGCTTTGGTGGGATTTGGGAGAAAAGGACTTGGGCACTCCGTGTGCCCTTGCCATTGCATTTGGTGCATCGGTTTGAGTTCTCCACGGTGATACGTGGAAGTTACAAATTGAGAAGCTTATTACTCTTGGGTGCTTGGTGCCCTTGAGCTTGTTCCTCTTGGGTGCTTGGGCGCCCTAGTCGGTTGGTGGTGTTCGAGCTCAATCATTGTGGTGTAAAGTTCCTGCAAGCGTCGGGGTCTCCAATTAGGTTGTGGAGATCGCCCGAGCAATTTGATCGGTTCCGTGACCGCCCCAAGGGTTGCCAAAGTGTACGGGTTCGTGACCGCCCCAAGGGTTGCCATTTGTACGGGTTCGGTGACCGCCTCAAGGGTCCCTTAGTGGAATCACGGCATCTTGCATTGTGCGAGGGCGTGAGGAGATTACGGTGGCCCTAGTGGCTTCTTGGGGAGCATTGTGCCTCCACACCGCTCCAAACGGAGATTAGCATCCGCAAGGGTGTGAACTTCGGGATACATCGTCTTCTCCGCTTGCCTCGGTTATCTCTTATCCGAGCCCTTTACTTATGCACTTTACTTTGTGATAGCCATATTGTTTCTTGTCATATATCTTGCTATCACCTAAGTAGTTTTTCTTGCTTAGCATAAGTTGTTGGTGCACATAGGTGAGCCTAGTTGTTGTAGGTTTTGTGCTTGACAAATTAAGCGCTAGGTTTATTCCGCATTTGTTGAAGCCTCAACCGTAATTATTTTAAAGCGCCTATTCACCCCCCCCCCCTCTAGGCGACATCCATGATCTTTCAACAGGGCATAGCGTGTCTCGCTCCCTGGTCATCGAAACCTCAGCAATACCAACCCAACTAGACGTAGGCCTTACCTTCACCGTAAGGGGCCGAACTAGTATAACTCTCTCGTGTCCTTTGTCCCGATTAACCCCTTTAAGCTTCCTAGTTGCGATGGCTCCACGACTAAGTCCTTACAAGAGGACATCTGCCGTGACAATTCCATGACACATATGGTCCAACATCTGCACCCACCAACTCATCAAAATCTTGCGCAATGAGCTCGCCCGTGGTCATGTTCATGGAACCGAGAGGCAGACCGAAGACTGTAATCCACATCGGAATTATATTGAAGTCATACTCCTCAACTGTCTTGTCTGGGTCAAATTTCTCCATTACCAAAAGCTCCCTATCAAACCACCACGACCCTTCTTCTAGTGCCCCCCTTCACCCTGACGGCTGCCGGAAAGTGTATCAAAATATATTATCTACAAGCTCCTTTCATCCCTGCCCCTTGATTGGGCACCATATAGTGTTTGCCCTACCATCGGCGCATGTGTTGGCCGTTCCGTCGAAAGTTTGCCCACTGGCTGGGTGTCGGGATCCCCCACATCATCTTCTCCCCCGTGTCTATTATCCCTACCTTCCTCCTCTCCATAGTTGACAGCATGAGCCCCTTCATCATGCCTTTGACGTCCTCGATGCCTCCTCTGCTCTGCTACCCCTCACAAAAATCCTAGGGAAGAGTCGGTGTTGTATGATCGTGTGCCCTAGCTAGTGTAAATGAAAGACATTTGTGGATTGGACTGGAACGGGTGAAAGAGAGGTGCATGGGGTGATCAACAGGAACGCCTCACACGTAGACATAGATCAGGGAGCAGGGTGCGCCGGCAGCAATAGAACCCTGTGCCCGACCAACAATTACGAAACATTCATCTTTTGGAACGAACCGTGCTATTAATTTTATGCAACCAATTAATGGCAAGGGCAAAATTACCTTCTAACATTCTGGCACATGGTGGCTAAACATATCAAAAGTTTTTTGCGTCAATATGTCCAACTTATTTAGATATACATTGAGTAAGGATTATATTAGATGCTATGCTCAAATATATAGTACAGATATACAGTAATTGCACGTCTCCGCTTTGAGTACTTTGTGCTTCTCTCAATTGGGATGCGCCTCTTCAAGTGCTTCATCGTCTAGCCGCTGATTATATCCTCGTAAATGTTCCTGACCTTAGCGAAGAACGCTTTCCTGCAAAATCCATTGAAATTGTTTGAACGCCTGGAGCCCTCCTTATCTAAGAATTTTATAGTAATAGCATTTTGCAGGTTCGGTACAAAGGCTGTCTTTCAATACCTGTCAGGCTTGAATAGCAGGTTCTTGTACGCAAACCACTGCATGTATCAGAAATTCAGAAGAACGGATCAAAATGGGGAACTCGTAGAAAATTGGCAGCGGGAAGAATGGCAGACTTGTACAGCATGATCAAATTAATGACCAGTAAAATCATTAATCAATCTTAAGCACGTTGCAGTTTGCGAATAGCAAAACGGTATTGAGGTTCTGTTGAGGTGTGGATCTTTCTTACCCCACTGTAGCCAATGCCAACGACCTCCATGAGACCTGGAACCACGGGGAGCCTGTCGATTGCCTGCAAGGTTGACACCAAAATCACCTTCAGTAACCCCATCAACTCAGTGATTTTTAAACAACTTGTTCCACAAACGGTTGCGGTAAGCGTCTTCAGTACCGATACTACTCCGCCGGCGCTCCACATGCCGAGCGTGGCGGCGACGGCGAGCGTGGTCACCGCGTACTTGTCCTCCACCCTGTCCCACTGCGCGGCAACGAGGTGTCAGTCTCTCGCGCCACAACTAATGAACTCCAACGTGCCACGTACGTACCTCTTGTTTCAAGCCGTTGAAGAACTCGGTAAGCTCGGCGTTGTCGGCCAGCGGCGCCGCCGGCTCACCGGCGGCCATTGACACCACGTTCCTCGCTAGCCTTTTGCCTGAAAACAACTCTTCTTAGATCCACGTCCCATGCCGCTGCACGCGCAAGTTCTCAAAGCCACACTCACAGAAGGACGCGACGCGGGGCTGGCCGTGGGACGCGAGGCCGGGCAGCGGCGGCAGCGCGGGGAGCCCGAGCCCGACGGAGCGCGCGGCCTTCCCGAGGTCGCTCGCGATGGGCGAGGCGACGGCGCCCGTGGCTGGGGAGGCGACGGTCGGGGCCATGGAGATCGATGTCTTCGGTCAGTGTACGCGTCACCACCACCACCACTTGCACGTTAAGCGCGTTCGTCGGAGGCTAATAACGGCCGCGAGGTCGTTGGGACGGCGTCCTGCGGGAGGTTAGGGAGCGGCCGGGTTCAGGCGCGCAAAGATAAAGTGGGGATGCGTGGGATGGGCGCCACACGATTGCGCGCGGAAGAACGATAAGATGGGGTTTGGGGTGGGCTCTGTATGGCCTGGATGTTTCCGTTTGCGGTATCGGGAGTTTCTGGTGTTTATCGTCCGAAGACGCCCGATGGGTTTGTCAATAGTGGTACCAATATACAGTCCATCTCTCTTAGTTTCGCTTCGTTGACGCTATGGCAAGCTCTAATGAAGTCCTAAGAGGAGTATGCCTGACGGGGTAAATGATACAACTATTGTTCTTATTCCTAAGGTAAAGAATCCTCAGTCGATAAAGGACTTTCGACCGATTAGTTTCTGCAATGTCATATATAAAATTATCTCCAAGTGCCTTGTTAATAGACTGAGACCTCTGCTGGATGATATGATTTCTTCTACCCAAAGTGTCTTTACTCCGGGGAGATTAATTTCGGATAATGCTCTCATCGCCTTTGAACGCATGCATTCTTTAAATACGTTGAAAGATGCTCGTGGTGAATATTGTGCATATAAGTTGGATCTTGCAAAAGCTTATGACCGTGTGGATTGGAAATTCTTGAAACATATGCTTTATGCGTATGGTTTTTGCCCCAATATGGATTAAGTGGATTATGACGCGCGTTACCACAGTGAAATTCTGAGTACAATTTAATGGTCAATTGCTAGACTCTTTTCATCCGCCACGTGGCCTTAAGCAAAGGGATCCTCTTTCTCCGTACTTATTCCTCTTTGTGGCTGAAGCCCTATCGTTGTTGCTTAATGATGCTTCGGCGAGAGGGATTATTCAAGATTTCCGCCTAAACAGACATGCTCCAGGCATATCTTATTTACTTTTTGCTGATGATAGTCTCCTATTCTTTAAAGGTAATTTGGAGCAAGCTCTAAACATAAAAGGTATATTGTCGGCTTATGAGGCGGGGACTGGTCAATTATTAAGTCCGGATAAATGTTCCATCTTATTTGGCAAGAAATGCTATATAGAAGACCAGGTGTCCATCTCGGTTATCCTTAAAATAACGATTGATGGATTTAAGGACAAATATCTTGGTCTGCCTGTGCCGGAAGGTTGTATGAAGGCGGGCAAGTTTCAATCTACAAAAGATAAAGCGCTCAAGCGGGTCTTGGACTGGATTGAAAAATATGCTTCTAGCGGAGTGAATGAAATCCGGATCAAGTCTGTTATCCAGGCTATTCCGGTATATGCTATGTGCATTTTTAAATTTTCTGCTTCACTTTGTGATGAGTTATCCCAGATTATCAGGAATTTTTTGTGGGGCGATGAGGAGAATAGGAAAAGAACTCATTGACTGGCTTGGAATATTATGATGAAGCCAAAAAGTGAAGGGGGAATGGGTTTTTGACCTTAGCCTTTTTAATCAAGCTCTTTTGGCAAAACAAGCTTGGCGTTTATTGGTTTTTCCAAATTCTCTGTGTGCAAAGGTGATGGAAGCTAAATATTATCCTCATGGGCATCTTATTGATACTGTTTTCCCGCAAGCATTATCCCTTACTTGGCAAGGTATTATGCATGGCCTTGAGTTGTTGAAAAAAGGTATTATTTGGAGAGTTTTTGATGGTACTAGTATAAATATTTGGAGGGATAATTGGATTCCTAGGGAAGTTGGCCTAAAAATTACTGCAAAAAGAATAGAACGAGGATTAAATCGGTATCTGAATTATTCATGAGCGGATCTAGGAGTTGGGATGAAAATTTGATCAGACATCTATTTTATCCTCATGATGCAGAGGAAATTTTAAAGTTGCGTATTCTGAATTTGGGTGAGGGAGAACTTATTGAGTGGCACCATTGAGAAAAGTGGTATATTCTCGGTGAAGAGTGTGTATAGACTGGCACTGAGTCTTAAGCAATCGCTGGGTGAGTTCGGGAATTCTAGTAGTGCCATGAATGGGGAACGAAGGCTCTGGAACATTATTTGGAAGGCAAATGTCCCCCAGAAAATTAGAATCTTTGCTTGGAGGGCTGCTTCTAATAGTTTGGCGGTTCAAGTTAACTGGATAAAACACCATCAAACTATTCGAGGTACGTGCTCGATTTGTGGTATTGACGATGAATGCATTTTCCACGCGTTGGTGAATTGTCCCAAAGCTCGTGCTTTTCATATGGCTTTGAAGGAAATGTGGAATTTACCGGCTAAGGAGTCTCTCAAATATTCTGGGCCTGATTGGTTTCTTATTTTATTGGATGAATTAAGTTCGCACATGCGTGAGCAAACCATATTCATGTTCTGGAGAGCCTAGCACTTGAGGAATGATTTGATTGTTGGTAAGGTAAAAGAATCCATTACAGCCTCGGTGAGCTTTGTTCAAAATTATTGGGCATCATTTTCGTCTTGTCATGCAAACGTGCAGGTCGCAGTGTGCAACAAAGGTAAAAAAGTGATGGAAGTACCCAAGGCAAACACTAATATGGAGAGGGATGTTATCTCCTGGAAGCCTCCCGCCTTGGGTTTTCTCAAAATTAATGTCGACGCCAGTTATGTGAAGGCCATCAAAGCTGCGAGCGTGGGGGTGGTCGTCAGAGACCAGTATGGAGTAGTCAGGATTGTTATAGAAGTTGAGAAGGTTTTATCCAAGTTTGCATCAAGCGTTCAAACAAGTTATGTCCTATATATACTTAGGGCGCCGCTACGCGTCCGCCGGCGGATGTATTAAAATTATCTGCCACCTAGACAGTCGTTGGATCCCTGAGCTGTTAGCCATCCGATCTAGTGTGCTCGTCCCGCATGCCTCCCTCATTATTCCGGCAACATGTGCGTTGTTGCAAGACAACAAACTTGCCCCCGGCCCCGACACGCGTCTGCCGGCAGATGTATTGAAATTAGACTGATTGGTTTGTGAACGCAAATACTGTTCAAATTTGCGAAATGTTTTCAAAAACTGAAACATGTTCAAAAAGTAGGAATAATCCTAAACACCTTTTTGGAAAACGGGAACATTTTTTGAAATTCCAAATGAAAATTGTGCAAACGCGAATATTTTTTAAACTCCCAACAAAAAATCGAAAACACGACATTTTTTCGAAACTCGAAAAAATAAAAAAATTGAATATTTTTAAATTTTATGAAAGATTTTCTAAAAAGGGAACATTTTTTGAAAAGTTTCTGAAATTTTTTAGCAGAAACATTCCGAAAATTATTTCAAAAAACATGATTTTTTCTATCTCATATGTGAGTTTTAAATGTCAACATTTTTTGTATTTATGATTTTTTAAAACTAGACATTTCATGAATTTTGATAAATTTTGGTATCAACAACATTTTTTGAAATTTCAACACGTTTTTATAAATAAAGTTAAATATAAACAATTTTTTGAATGTTCGAACAATATTTAAAAATGCGAACATTATTTGAGTGATGATTTGTTTTTTGAAAAACCATATTTTTTTAATTTTGATCATTTTTCTAAAGCATGAATATTTTTCGAAATTTCTGAACATTTTTCTAAAAATAAAATAAAGTGAAAAAAAGGAAAGATAAAAGGAAAAAGAAAAAAAAAGGAAAACCCAAAAAGAAAAGGAAAAGAAGCAGGAAGACAGGAAAAAGAAACAAAAACCGGCTTAGGGAACCTTCTAGAAGGTTCCAAAAACCGTATGGTGTTATCGCTAGTGCGAAACGCCAGCTCTTTGACACGGCAAACCTTATTTGGTGCTGCAGGCGTCCATTATAGGGCAGTTTGCTTTTTTTTGAGAAACGATAGCTAGGCCTTTATTTATCAAGGGATAAAGGGATTACATCCGGATCATGTGGGCTGCCAAGCCACATATGCCTACCCTGTGGGAGTGAGACTCCATATCTAGCTATCGTATGAGCTTCAACATTTGAAACTTGAAGTTCATGAAAGAAATTACAACTACTAAAAAGCTTAGAAGTTTCAATGATTTCTCTAACAATGCCTGCATAATTCCCCGCTGCTCCAGTTTGGATATGGCCGATGACATGTTTGCAATCAGATGCAATGTGAAGGTTTTGTAGTCCTAGGTCTTGCACAAGAGAAAGGGCTTCCCTACACTCTAGCGCTTCTAGCGAGGCCGGATCCACTAGTCCTTGCACCACAAGAACCGATGATCCCAGATAACTTCCGTCTCCATCGCGGCATATCGCTGCTTCTGTGCTGCGGTTGTGATCAAGTGAGACTCCAGCATCAACAATCACTTTGACAAAGCCTGTAGGAGGGGCAATCCATCTTGGCTAAGCTGCTGCCACCCTAGGCCTAGATGTTCCCCCAAGTTGCTGCATATTAATTTGGTCGAGCTCAGAAATAAAATGTGTGACAAACAGGTGAGTTGACAGCGGGCTTTGATTGATTCCTTCGTGGATGAGTTTTCGCCGTGTTGTCCAAACAGCCCACAAGGTCACAGTTAGACGTGTAAACTCATCATGTACCTCCATCATTGAAAAAACCAATTCCTAGCCATTGGTTCAGTAGTTTCTATCATGTGTTCCAAAAGCAGTGGATCCACTAGAGCCCAAACGCACCGGGCCATGTTGCATTCGATCAAGCTATATCTCCAAGAATTTGTCATCCCACACACTGAGCATCCATCTCTCACTGCCATATTTCTGTGCTTTCACACATATTCTATAGGAAGGGATTGTCTAGCTAGTCTCCATAGAAAGACTTTGAGCTTCGCCGGTGCTGGAACTTTCCATAATGTATCCCAAGATTTTTCGTTTGCAGCACTATTTGATGATCCAGCTCTCTCATCTAGCCAATCCTCCCTCCTTTTCTTGGTTGCAACAATCATCTTGTAAGCAGACCGGACGGAAAATATTCCATTTTTTTCAAAGTTCCACGCCCAAAAATCTGCCAAGTTGCGAGTACACACAGGAATCTTCAATATGGCCGAAGCATCATATGGCAGGAACACGGTATTGATAAGCTCTGAATCCCAAGTGGCCGACGCAGTGTCCAGCAACTCAGAAACAAGTAGTGGCCGATCGACTACTAGCGATACTATAGGCCTCATGTTCTCATCTCGTGGCAACCAGTTTGTGTTCCAAATATTCGCCGTTTCACCGTTGCCAATTCGCTTGATCAATCCATGCTTCAGTGCATCACGTCCCTCAAGTACAGAATGCCAAATCTGAGAGGGATTGTTACCTGTAGTAGCATCAAGGAACTTACAAGTAGAGAAATATTTTGCCTTCAAAATTTTTGCACTTAATGAGTCAGGATTTTCCAAAATTCTCCATGCCTGCTTGGCCAGTAGGGCAATATTGAAAATTTCAAAGTCCCTAAATCCTAGGCCTCCCATATACTTTGGCATGCTTAAGGTGTCCCATGATACCCAATATGGCTTGCGTTTGCCTCTCTTGCTCCCCCACCAAAAGGCCTTAATCATGCATGTGAGGTGTTTGCATTGCCCCCTGGGTAGCTTAAAACATGACATAGAGTAAACCGGGATAGCTTGAGCCACAGATTTAATAAGAACCTCTTTACCTGCTGCAGATAAGACCTTCTCCATCCATCCTTGTATCTTTCTCCACAAATGGTCTTTCAAATATTTAAATGCCCCATTTTTTGAGGTTCCCACATCAGAGGTCATCCCCAAATATTTATCATTTAATTGCTCATTGGGTATATTCAGAATGTTCTTTACTTCACTCCTAACATCCTCTGGACAACCCTTGCTGAAGAATACCGATGATTTATCCTTATTAACTCTCTGACCAGAAGCTTTCGCATATGTCTCCAGTAGAAGAGAAACTTCTTCACCTCCCTCAACATTTGCTCTAAAAAACAGCAAGCTGACAACTACAAAAAACAAGAGTTTCAACGGACGTTTCGAAGACGACACTTGAATGCAACAAAGACTAGATGACTGAACTCTGGATTTTAAAAGGCACGAAAGGCCCTCTGCTGCTAGCAAAAAGAGGTAAGGTGAAATAGGATCCCCCTGACGGATGACACGTGTTGGTTTAAACTCCTCCAGCTTCTCGCCATTAAACAACACTGAAAAAGAGACCGAACTGACCATGCCCATGATAATATCGACCCACTTCTCCATGAAACCAAGCTTCAACATAATAGCTCTGCGTCATTTTGCTAACAGGTGCCTGCAGCGCACACTCTCTGCGTCATTTTGGGCTGGCCCAATTCCTTCCCTTCCCTTCTCTTTTACTGTAAAAACTGGAAAAAAAAAGAAGTGCAAAGAAGGTTTCAATCCTGCAACCTATACCATAAGGTAGCAATGCTGCAACCACTAGAGACAAACCATCCCTGTGACAAGTAGCTCATTTTTTCTCCTTCTATTCCTTCTCCAAATCACGACCGGATTTCTTTTTCTTTCTTATCTTTTTTTCTATTTCTTTTTTGTTTTCTTTTTCTTTTGCAAATGCGCGAACTTTTCCCAATTTTTGCAAAAAAATAAAATCGATGAACTCTTTCTTATATTTGTGAACTTTTTCAAAATCGTTGAACTTTTTTCAAATTTGATGAACTTTTTTAAAATTTGACGAACTTTTTTAAAATTTAATGAACTTTTTTTTCAAAAAAATAACATTTTTTTCAAAAAAAAATTTGACCTGAGACTGTAGGGCTTAGGCCCCACAGCAATTTTATTACTCCGAAACAAAATACATATGTGCAGTAATTACAAGGTCAGGGAGACCCTAAAAGAGAAAAGGCAAGGTGAAAAAGCTAACCTCAAGGAGGCAAAAAAGAGATCCATCTAATCAGATCATCTTTAAATTTAGGTTTAATCCTATGAACTAAAAGAGAAACGTCCAAAATAAATGAAGCTCTCCACCGACGAAAATATGGTTTGATATTCACGAAAACCCCGTCATTTCTAACATTCCGTATATTCCAGAAGCTAGAAAAACAACTTCAGAGAAGAAAGGCCTTGCAAAATCCCTTCTAGCTTGATAAGCAATGGCGATCATGTCATCACCAAAGCAGGCCAGCTGATTTGAAGGTAGTTCCCACCTGAATCGGGTTACACTGGAAGAAAAGATGATCCTGTCCTCCTTGGTGTGCGTGGGACACAACACACACAAATTTGAGTCGAAACATTCCAAAGGCCTTCTCTCCAAAGATATCTTGTGTATTCAGCCGATCCATGATCAACATCCAAGCAAAGAACTTGATCCTCAAGGTGCAAACAACTAGCCCAAATCCAGGACAATATTGGGTTTGACACAATATGCTTATGCAAGAAGGTATAATATTTCTTGGCAGAGTAATCCTTTCCATCCTCTTTCCAAACCCAAACATCATTCAACTGGTGATTAAGATTTGAATTTCCAAGCAAGGATTGCAATGACTGCAACTCACCAAAACCTCTCTCAGAGAGTGGTAAATGAAATAAAGGAGTGAGCTCAGACATGTCAAAAACCTCAAGAAAGGTAAATAAGAGGGTCAATGACAAAGGAGAATAGTCTTGCAAATCTTTGATCAAGTGGTACACCGAATCTCCCAAAGACCAAGAATCGCACCAAAAAATGTAAATGTGTCACCCCTATGAACATGCACAACACGCACCATTCTGAACTTATCCATTAACTTGCAAATATCCCTCCACCAGAAGGAACCACAAATGGTTGTGGCATGAGGGACTCTACCATGATAGTAAGTATTCCAAATCAAATGCACCCAGGGAACATCAACTTTATTGTAGAACTTACTAACATGTTTGAGGAGAAGGGCTTCATTCTGCAGCCCCTGCATTCAAAATACCCAAAGCCCACCTTTATTCTTTGGTCTGCAGACCAAGCTCCAAGCAACCAAAGACCCACTGCACTCTGTCCATACCTTCTCCAAAGGCACTGCCTCTGAATTCTCTCCAGCTTGCTTTAAAATACCAGGAGGCAGGTCCAAACTGCAGAGGAAAAAAATAGGAACAGAAGAGAGAGCAGAGATCAAGTACTGTAGCCTTCCTCCATGAGCAAGGAAGGAGGAGCTTACAGAAAGTTTCCTCTCCATACTATCCACCAAAGGCATTAAGTCTAGAATCTTGGGTTTGTTGATTCCCACAGGTAGCCCAAGATAGGTAAAAGGCAAAGAGCCAACCACACAACCAAAGACTGAAGCCAGCCTAGCTATCTCCACTGGATCAACATTAATAGGAAGCATAGAAGACTTATGATAGTTGACATGCAACCCAGTGGACTTGGAAAACTGAAGTAACATCTTCTTCAAAGCAACCAATTGAGGTTCCTCAGCAGGCAATATAATTAGGGTGTCATCAGCATACTGAATAATGGGGTAGTCCTTGTCATGACAGGGAATGGGAAGCTCCAAAAGTCCTTATGAAACATATCATTCACAACTGATTGCAACAAATCAGCAGCAATTGCAAACAGGAGTGGAGAGAGAGGGTCACCCTGCCTAACACCTTTCATGCAGGTAAATTGCTTACCAGGTACTCCATTAAGCAAAACAGAAGAAGTACCAGAAGCAAGAAACTGCTTAACCCAGGAAATCCATTTGTCATTGAAACCTTTGTGTCTCAAAATCTGAAATATAGCCTCATGCTCAATTGAATCAAAAGCTTTCTCAAAGTCTAACTTAAGAATAACAATAGGCCTTTTAGACTGGTGGCATTGATGCAAGTATTCAAGTGTCCAAGCCACACAGTCCTGGATTGTTCTTGACTTGATAAAACCATATTGGTTTTTGTGCAAACATCTCATGATATCCAACTGAAGCCTGTTTGCAACCATCTTTGAAAGAAACTTAACCCCCATACCAGTAAGAGAGATAGGTCTAAAGTCATTGACAGATTCAGGAGACCTCTTCTTTGGTACCAGAGTAATGTATGAATAGTTGATATTCTCAAGATTAGCAGTCCCTTCATGAAAAGCAGCAGCCAAAGCATAGAATTCCTTGCTGATTATATGCCAACACTTTTTGAAAAACAAGCCATTAAATCCATCAGGGCCAGGTGACTTATCAATAGGCATGTTCTTAACAATGTTATCCATCTCCTCCTTGGAGAACACTTTAGTCAAGGAATCCAAACCCTCCACCCTATCCAAAATAGAGGGGAGATCAAAACACATTTCAATCCCATGACTAGTGCCCATTCTGTTCTTGAAATTAAGCCATAGAGAAGCAGCCATTTGCTCATGATCAGACACCACAGAGCCATCCTCCAAATTTCCTTAAAGAAGCAATGGAGTTATGCCTATATCTTTCGGAAGCCAAGGCATGGAAAAATTTAGTGTTCTCCTCCCCACTTTAATGGATCTAATAGTACACCTTTTCCTCCAATATAGATATCGTAGGTGTAGGAGATGCTCCAGTGCAGACTTAACAAGATTTCAAGTCAATTCATGCACGAATAGGGGCCTCAACTCCTCCAAACAATCCAAAATGAGAACCACTCTGTTGCATTTAGCAATTAAAACCTTCATTTTGGAGACATTCATATGCCAACTCTTGAGATCTCTCCTCAAGGATTTGAACTTAGCAGCAATAATTGCAGTAATGTGTGCTTTGTTTATAGTAGAAGACCAAGAGGCAGACACACAATCAAGAAAACCCTGCAACTCAACCCAATAGTTCTCAAAACGAAAGATATTGCATTTGGGAATAGAGGTGTTGATTGCCACCACACAAGGCACATGATCCAGGCAGTCCTTGCAAGTGGCAACACACAGTGAAAGGGTAACAGAAATCCAATTCGCAGAGGTAAAAAACCAGTCAAGCTGCTCAAGAAGAGGATTATCTTGCATATTTGACCAAGTGAAAGATCTTCCCTTAATAGGTAATTCAAGCAGACCAAGATGCCCAATAATCTCATTAAAGATAAAAATATCATTAGCATCTCCCCCAGGGAGATTTCTGTTCTCAGTTGATCTAATAAAATTAAAATCCCCCAGTACCAGCCAATTAGCAGAGTCAGGTATGGAAAGATGGTAGAGCCAGTCCACAAAGTCATCTCTAGCTTGGCCTCTGCATGGCCCATAGACATTGACCAACGTCCAAATTTCATTATTATGCTTGGAAGTGAATTGGACAACAATACCAAAATGCTTCACCTCATTAACCGACCAGAGAGAACAGAGGAGTTCCACAGCACAACTATGCCACCCGAGGCCCCAACAGAAGGACTGAAAACGAACGAGTCAAAACGACGGGGGCAAAATTTTCGGACAGACATGGAATCAATACACTTCATTTTCGTCTCTTGTAGACATACCACAGACGCCATGCTTTCCTCCACCTTATTACGAACAGCACGTTGGCGATCATCAGAATTAAGACCTCGAACGTTCCAACACATTACACGCCAACTTCTAGTAGATCGAGGATCCATAAAACACATTGTTTACAGATTTTAGGAGCATGCCCGCGTAGCAGGCAGCACAGGCCACAGTTCAAACCGGCTACATAGCCGAACAAAGTAAACATGCCTTGATAACGATCATCAACAACTCCCCAACAAAAGAGAGATAAAATAAACCTACGATACATAGTCTGGTTATGGGTCGACCACACCCCGCAATCATAACCCGGACTAAACATCCGACGAATTGCACTTAGCAGAGGAAGGATCCGCCATAAGCGCATCCGCAGTAAGCTTGTCAGCAGCAATACCCAGGTCAGCTCCAATTTGCTGAATGTGAATAATTGGCGTTGGAGGAGGCACTGGAGTCGATCTTGGAACATGATCATCATCCGCAAAGGGTTTTGAGCGAGGCTTCTTCTTCTTGGGCTCCGTCATTGGCAGGGCTTGCAGCATAGACTTAAAACCATCCCTCTTAACAGAGCTACGAGTGCAACGACGCAGGTCAGAGTCTACAATGGGAGCACGACCATGTTTGGTCACTCGCTTCGTCTTTGGGGCACGAGAAGAGAAAGAAAACTGCTCCTCAGCAGCAGTAACAGGCTGCAGACCAAAGCCCCTCTCCAACTCCTGAGAACTGTCAGCTAACAAAGCACAAGCAGGCCCACTGGGAGGCGAAGCAACTGACAGTGGGACAACTATGTCAGCAGAATCAACAGGAATTAATTCCGAAACCCAGCTAACCTTCTCAAACGCATGTGACCAAGATCTCTTGGAAAGAACCAGAGGCTGAAACGAAGCCTGAAAAACTTGCTTTGGAACATGCATAGTAGAGCAACGACCCAAAAGGGTATCAAAGGTCCTTCTCCAAGCCATCTCCGGCGGCAAAGGCGGGCCGTACACCACATTCAGACGTCCAACAAAAAGATCCTGCCGGGGCACTATAGGCTGTTGATATGGCACTATGGCCCAAGCATCAGGGTCAGCAGGCAGAGCAGCATTCTGAATGTCATTACCCAAAAAAGCGTCAGGAGGCTGAAAATCATTACCAGGATCAACCACCAATCCTGGCACCAGATCCCCAGCATCCAACGGAGCAATCACCGGGTGCAACTGATCAGGCTCGGCAACCACAACAGTGGATGATCCTCAACTTCAACAAAGATCCAAAAGCACGAACACAGCCGGAGCAAGCGGAATAGAACTGTCAGACTGATTAACAGAGCCTGAAAAATCTTGCTGGTTTATGACAATGGACTCCTGATCAGGGACTACTGCATTTACTGGATCATTTGCAGGAGCTTGCGCATCGTCATCCCAACCCCATCCTCCACCCTGATTCACATCCACAGGGGGCGGCGGCGGCACATCATTCCACCCAAGCACAGGGTAAGGCGGCAGAGCAAAGATATTGTCTTCATGGATCAAGTGCCCGGGCAAGGGGTGAGGGTTTCCATCGATGGGCATGGGGTCTTCATCTTGCGGCATTTGCTCCGCAAAATTAGCACCAAGAATATAGCAAGGTGCAGTCCAAGACACTTGTGCACCTCCCGATCCGCATAGTCGAGAACACCACATCCCCGAACTAGTATGTCCTCTGGAAAAGAAGCAAAAACTATCGATCTGACAAGATACGGATCATCACTAATCCAATGATGGAATTTTCCAAAAGTATTGACTGCAGCCCTTAAGTTCTCCTCATTACGCAGATCAAGAGGGACACCCAGAAACATTAGGCAGCCCTGACGAAAACCTTGAACCCCACGAAAACCCTCACCATGGTCGTGTCTCAAAAAACGAACAAAACGATCCAGACCAAGATCTTGAGGAGGCATCTGAACCAAAGCAAAACTCTCACCAGCATCTCTGACCTCAAATAAACCCACACCAGAAATCCAAGGCTGAGCAGAACGAACATGAAAACCCATGTGATTGACGAGCTCAACCACCTGCTCACGTACCTGCCCCATCTGATCCAGAGGCGGAGCCGGCATGACCTCCGCAATCAAAAAGCGTTCATGAGAACGAACTATGGGCGACGGAGGCGAGACGAAGGTCCGTGGAAGACGATGAACCCCTCCATCAATGATGTGATGCCCCGCCGGCACATAGCGCATCGGATCAATGGCAAAGTTGGCCATGGGTGGGGTGGAAGAAGGAAGCGGAGGCGTTGGCGGAAGCGAGCTAGCCGGTGTGCATGGAGAGACCGGCCTATCCGAGATATCGGGACGCTTCCGTTTCCAACATAAACCTTTTTCTATCGCAATAAAATCGCAGTCCTTCCTAGAATGACCAAGATCCCCACAGGCCAAACATCCAACGGAGACCGAGCAGCTGACAGACAGGTGGCCCCCCATAGAACAGCGAGAACACGTAAGCACTTGGTCCACCATGTCATTGACCATGGTCTCAAAAGCATCATTGGCCTCTTGTGTGGATGGAATTTCCAGCGGAACAGGGCTAGCAGGCCCAACAGGTGAAAGATCAGCAAGAGTGGGCTCTGCAGCCACTGGGCTGACAACCAGAGAAGGAAAACTAGGCCTGGGGAGGCATGTGGGCGATGGGCCAGTGATTACAGAGTCAAATGAGCCCAACATGGCATCGGAGCCCAACATGGCATCATTCAAAACAGGATCAAACCGCTCAAGATCTCGGCCAGATGGAGCTAGTGGTTCCGAAAGAGACGATCGTATGGGGACGACCGTGCCAAAAGTGATCGACGGCGAGGGCACCGTCCACTGAAGCTCCACCGGCGGCGGGGGGTGAATTACCACACGTTCCTTCATGGGTAAATCATAACCGGAGATATCAGCTAATTCAATGCAATTCTGAGTAGCAGGATAACGATAGCCCTTACATGCATCATATTTCTGAAAAGTAGCGAAAGAAAGCCTTTTGCGAGATGAATTACCAGATCTGATCGCAGACTTGACAGGAGGCTTATGCATTGCCAACATACCAAGAGTGGCACACCGCTTGGAGGGGCTGACAAGAATCCACTCCGTGTCACACTCCTTTTTCCAGATCAAAAACTCACGCCACCAATTTGGCCCACCATTACCCCAAAGATGAAAATAGCATTTGAATTGGTTGCACGCATAAGAACGCGAATCAACAATATGAAATCCCACTTGCTTGCAAGAAACCACAAAAGAGAAAACTTTATCCTTAATGCATGTCACCATGAGATCAATAGCAGAACCACCAAGAGCTGCCTCGAGCGCCGCAGCCACCGAATCTTCATCAAGCCGGAAATCATGCCGGCTAAATGAAACCACCAGAACAAAAGGACGTGACCCCTCCAAAGGATGGATGGAAAGACCAGAAGATCTAAAAACCTCATCAGCAAAAGCCACTCCACGAGAGAAATCCATATCCAGAGTTGCACCGCCATCAGAACCCATAGAAGATGGGGTCCCAAGAGAGAGGAGAGAAATCCAGAAACAATTGTCGGAGGAGATCTAAAAGTTACCGGAGAGGAAGGGAGATCGCCGTGAGGAGTCGCCGGTGGGTAGGAGGGTGGGTGAGAGCGCCATTTTTTTCAAATTTGATGAACGTTTTTCGAAATTGCTGAAACTTTATCAAAATTGACGAACCTTTCTCAATTTCGATGAACGTTTTTCAAATTAGATTTTTTTCTCTAAAAAATCTTTGAGCATTTTTCAAATTTGATTAACTTTTCAGCAAAATCAATGAACTTTTTTGAAAATCAATGAACTTTTTTAAAAATCACGATCTTTTTTCCAATTAATTCAAAAAAATGGTACAATAGATGAATAAAATAGCATTGCACCCTTGTTATTATTTGTTTGCCTCTGTTACTAATCAACAACAACAAGTAGCTCGTCTGGCTGGTGGCACCTGTAAATTTTTTGCGAGGTTTTTGCGTTCACTGGTCACCACGGGTCGTGGGCCGCCCAGCAAGGCCCCTGCAGCGCCAGAGCACTTAACGGGCGCTCAGAAGCGCCAAGATAGGAGCTCCCCTTTGACACATCATGCGTCAAACAGGATTTCACGAAAGATTGGGGAGCACCAGCCCTATATCTCACTTACAGCCAGATGTAGAGAACCCTCGCATCACGGGAGCGCTAGATGGACCGGCCAAGGCGCTAGGAGGCCACAACTGTCGGCGTTCTGGGAACGGGGGTCTCTAGACTTGCCTGCCTGCGGCCCATGGCGTGACTAAGCAGCGGGCCGTACGGCCCATCTTCATCAAGAAGGCATCCAAGACCTTCGCGAGGGTCCAAGCCTCGCGAGGCGGACGACGCAAGACTTCCTCTGGAGTGGCCTAGCCAGGCAGGCTCACGAGGAGCGGAGATATCAAGGCGGGGCAAACCTCACGAGGCACTCGTGACGTGAGCCATGACGAACGGCGCCAGGCGGGTGCCAGGCGGGCGCCAGTGCGCACAGCGTCCCCATTTCCTCTTTGGTGCTAAGGAGGCAAGCGCAGACGAAGAGTACCGAGGCATCAGGCAAAGGTTGCCATATTGGTGCAACAAGACCAAGACCAGGAGGACGGCGAGGCGGAGGTCATCATGGAGCCCAAGACGGCGTCATCCCAGGGCCTTTCGCAGGCGAAGACCGCTTTTGTCAGGATAGCTTGTACTAGCTGTCCCCCTTCAAATTTGCCCGCTGTTGTTGGCTCCCTTCCCGCTCAACATTTGGGAAGAGGACCAGTGCCTCTATAAATAGGTCTAGCCACTACAGTAGTAAAAGGGGAGAGACGAACTGGAACAGATCGAGAAGCCAACACTCGCACAAGAACACCTCAACCTCAGGAGGCCGTTCTTCTCTTGTACTGTTCATCATCAGCCCAAGAGGCAATCCACCACCACCACACTGGAGTAGGGTATTACACCACAACGGTGGCCCGAACCAGTATAAACCCCGTGTCTCTTTCTGTGTTGTGAGTTCGTCGAGTTCGTCCGCAAGATCTCAGCGAGCTAGAGGGTAGATCGGTAGGAGGGAAAGACTTCGCGCACACCCCAGTGTTCGAACCTTAAGGGTTTGCCGGAACCCCACATCTGACATTTGGCGCGCCAGGTAGGGGTGCGCCGTAGTTTCCCTTCCGTCGGTTCGTTGCTCCATTGCTCCATCGTTTCCATGGCGGACGCTCGCCGTGCTCGAGCTGAGCGTCGGGCTGCTCTCTCCGCCCGTGTCGCTCAAACGGCTCCTGTAGGCGGGCCACCTCGTCGTTCCCCGTCTCCCGTCGCCAAAGCTGCCACCGGCCCTGCGAGGAACGAGCAGCAGGCGTCCTTGCTGCATCCATCGTTGCGGCAAGATGGCCGCACCGCTACTCCGTCGCTCACCCCAGCTGGTTCTTCGTCCCGCGTGCACCGCGCTCCCATGGAGGCACGGCCGCGCTCATCGCGGCGAACGAGCTCCTGTGCTACCGCCATGTCGACGACGTCTACGAGGAGTGGCTCGACCGCGTCACCAAGCTCGTCCGCGCCGCAGGGGGCTCTCGAGCGCCGTCCAACTCTCTGCCTCCCCCTCAACCAGCCACGGGCGACGGGGCTCATGGCGTGCCTCCACCACCTCACCCCCAAGACGGTGCCTTGGCACCAAGGCGCGCACCTCCGTGGCGTGATCCATCATACCGCGCCCGCTGCCAAGAAAGAAGCTGCCAAGAAATCACGCGGCCGCGAGAAGCTGCGCCGGCGCTCCCCGCGCCACCTTGTCAAGACCGATCACCGCCTGCAGCGGCGCAGCACGAACCCCGTCAAGACCAAGCTCCACTCGCGAAGCGGGCCCCGGCAACCACAGCCGGCTGCTGTGCCTTCACCCCCGAGCTGCGTAGCGTTGCCTGGCCAAGCAAGTTCAAGTCGGACCTGCCTCCACGCTACGACGGCACCGCCGACCCCGCGGAGTTCCTGTAGCTCTACGAGCTGAGCATCGAAGCAACCAACGGCGACGAAAAAGTTATGGCGAACTGGTTTCCCATGGCTCACAAGGATGGGGCTCGCTCTAGGCTCCTGAACCTGCTACACGGCTCGATCTCCTCCTGGGGCGAGATGAGCGACCGCTTCGTCGCCAACTTCCAGGGCACTAGCGACCGCCCACCGGCCGCGGGTAACCTGCGCCGCATCAATCAACAGCCGGGAGAAACTCTCCATAAGTACATCCAGCGCTTCAACAACACCCGCCTCAAGATCCCCAAGGTCATGGACGAAGCCATCATCTCCGCGTTCTCCAAAGGCGTCCGTGACGTCAAGATGAAGGAAGAGCTGGCTATCCACGAGGAGCTCTGCACCTCTCAGGAGCTGTTCAACCTGGCGACCAAGTGCGCTAGAGCTGAGGAAGGGTGTCTCTCTCTCCTCGAGCTGCCAGCTGCAGGAGCGGAAGAAAAGAAGACCAAGGCTAAGGACGTGAAGCGCAAGGAGGCAGTGGTGCTCGCAGCAGAGCCCGACACCAAGCAAGGCAGAGATCACCCTGAGTCGTCCAAGAACGGTCGACCGTTCTGCGCCTTCCACAACCTGAACACCCACAACACCAGCGACTGCCAAGAGCTCAGGGCCATACGAGAAGGACGCTACGGTCGACGCCCCGAGCGCAACGACCGGGGCTACGGCCGTGGAGGAGGACGTGGAGGCGGACGCTGGGACGACAGTTGTCGTCGCCAGGAGTGACGCGACCGGCCTCGCAAGGATCGCTGGCTGGACCAACCTCGCGAGGGCACCTGGAGAGACCCGCCTCGTGAGGATCGCCCCCAGGGTAACACCGGTCTTCCACCGCTGCCGCCACCAAGAAGGAACGACGACCACCACCAGGACGAGGGGGCTGGATGATTCCAGGAGCCGCGTGCGACCGCTTGCATCTTGGGCGGTGCACAAGCCCCGGCCTCTCAGCGCATCTTCAAATAGTTCGCTCACGAGGTGAACGCCGCGCTCCCCAAGCTCGAGGCCACACGCCCGCTCAGGTGGTCCCAATGTGCCATCACCTTCAACTCGGCAGACCAGCTCAAGTGCGCGGCCACCGCCGGCGTACTCCCTATGCTGTGCTCCCGCCATCAAGAATGTGCAGGTTACCAAGACTCTCATCGACGGGCGCACAGGCTCAACGTCCCATCCGTCGACACGCTCGACAACCTTCAAGTGCCCTATGAACAACTCCGATCAACCAAGCCTTTCTCAGAGGACTGATGGTTCCACCACACCGATAGGGCAAGTCCGCCTGCCCGTCACCTTCGGCAAGCGCGACAACTACCGCACCGAGCTCATCGACTTCGACGTCGCGCACATCCGCCTGCCGTACAACGCCATCCTTGGGTATCCAGCCCTGGCCAAGTTCATGGCAGTCATTCACCACGGCTACAATGTTCTCAAGATGCCAGGAAGCGGAGGAATCATCATGGTCCCGTGTGAAGAAAGGGATGTGGTGTGCTCTCTTGAGTGCGCCTTCCAAGCCGCAGCAATCGACGACCCCGACAGCAGAAGTTAAGGCCCTCCGGAGACCGTCCCCAAGAAGAAGTTGCCGCGCCGCGCAGGACCCCAAGGAGATGGTGCCGCGTCAGGAGCCTCGACAGGATCAGTGCTCGTTCCAGGGGCGCCTCCCTCCATCGCATAGGAAGGCGCGCCCGGCGCCCTCCTTGGGCAGGGCTCGGGGGCTCTCTTCTGGAGGGCCTCAGACCTTGCCAACCTCACGAGGGAGGCGCTTGGGCACCACTTGGAGGCGTGCTTTGCGGCACGTTTCCCTCAGGAGAACAAAGGGCAAGGAGTGCCCACCGCCAAAGAGTTCATCACCAAGACCACCCAGGAACTGCAAGAAGCGAGAGCCATGCGCGACAACAGCCGCTCACAGGGCGCAGCTCCCCATCCAGGCGAGGATGCCGGGTTGTGTCTTTGCGTCGACGTCCCAGGGCTCAACAGGGCCGCATCTCAAGAGCACTTCTGGCCATCACGTGCGGGCCGCTGTGAGGGCCCACCACACAGCTACGTTTGCATGCCCTTCGGCTTGCCGAGCGTGGCATCGGCCCACCAGCGCAACTTGCGGCAGGTCCTGGCGTCTCAGGAGGCCAGGATCCGCGCCGTTTAGGAGGAGATGGATATGCTCTTCAGGGAACCTCCCAAGCCCCCAGAGCCCCCCGAGGCTCAGGGTCCCGGTGGCTCATGAGGAGTCATCCCTTCAACGCGTGGCTTCAGCTACATCAACTCTACTTCGTCTACAGAACCAGGTGACATCTTCCAAGTTCGTTTAAGCTGGGAGCGCCTCGGGCTGCATTATTCCTGTGCCACACGGGTCCGCCCCTCGTGGCATGTATCCCTTTGCTTAAGTATTTAGCTTACCTTGCCGGGCGCCTCGGGCTGCATCATCCCCAAGCCGCTCGGGCGAACCAGTGGCGTGTATCTTCTGCATTTATCCAAGTCGATCTGCTCTTTATGCTTAACTCCGCCGACGGCTATCGCCGCTCGATCATCGCCTCCCCGGGCCTTCACACAGCACGGCACAAGGCGCATGGGTCCGCCCCTACCACGACCGACAAATCTGAGTGGCCGAGCCTGCTCACTGCACGCGCTGCATCGCCACCTCACCAAAGCCCTCGGTGCCTTCGCCTCACCAGAGCAACCAGCGGCAGGCTAACAGCTGTAACGATCAACCATGTTCCTTCTTGTGCTCGCTCACAGGAGTCCCGAGGGAAGGATAGCAGACGGCATCATGAAGTCTTGATACGCCTCCAACGATCTATAATTTATGAAGTATTCTTGCTATTATATTATCCATGTTGGATGTTTTATGGGCTTTACTATGCACTTGTATATTATTTTTGGGACTAACCTATTGACCCGAGCCCAGTGCCGATTCGTGTTTTTCCCTTGTTTCAAAGTTTCAAGAAAAGGAATATCAAACGGAGTCGAAACGGAATGAAACCAACTAGAGAAGTTATTTTTGGAAGGAAAGCTACCGGAAAAACTTGGAGTGCACGTCAGGAAAGAGATGAGGAAGCCACGAGGTAGGGGGCGCGCCCACCCCCCTAGGGCGCGCCCTCCACCCTTGTGGGCTCCTCGTGGCTCCCCTGATGTACTTCTTCTACCTATATATATCCATATACCCTACAAACTTCGGGGAACAGAATAGATCGGGAGTTCCGCCGCCGCAAGCCTCTGTAGCCACCAAAAGTCAATCGGGACCCTGTTCCACTCCTGCCGGAGGGGGGAACCCTCACCGGTGGCCATCTTCATCATCCCGGTGCTCTTCATGATGAGGAGGAGTAGTTCACCCTCGGGGCTGAGGGTATGTACCAAAGATCTATGTGTTTGATCTCTCTCTCTCTCTCTCTCTCTCTCTCTCGTGTTCTTGATTTGGCACGATCTTGATGTATCACGAGCTTTGCTATTATAGTTGGATCTTATGTTGCTTCTCCCCCTCTACTCTCTTGTAATGGATTGAGTGTTCCCTTTGAAGTAATCTTATCGGATTGAGTCTTTAATGATTTGAGAACACTTGATGTATGTCTTGCCATGCGTATCTGTGGTGACAATGGGATATCACGTGATTCACTTGATGTACGTTTTGGTGATCAACTTATGGTTCCGCCCATGAACCTATGCATAGGGGTTGGCACACGTTTTCGTCTTGATTCTCCGGTAGAAACTTTGGGGCACTCTTTCAGGTTCTATGTGTTGGTTGAATAGATGAATCTGAGATTGTGTGATGCATATCGTATAATCATACCCACGGATACTTGAGGTGACATTGGAGTATCTAGGTGACATTAGGGTTTTGGTTGATTTGTGTCTTAAGGTGTTATTCTAGTACGAACTCTAGGCCTATTTGTGGCACTTATAGGAATAGCCCAATGGATTGATTGGAAAGAATAACTTCGAGGTGGTTTTGTACCCTACCATAATCTCTTCATTTGTTCTCCGCTATTAGTGACTTTGGAGTGACTCTTTGTTGCATGTTGAGGGATAGTTATATGATCCAATTATGTTATTATTGTTGAGAGAACTTGCACTAGTGAAAGTATGAACCCTAGGCCTTGTTTCCTAGCATTGCAATACCGTGTACGCTCACTTTTATCACTTGTTACCTTGCTGTTTTCATATTTTCAGATTACAAAAACCTATATCTACCATCCATATTGCACTTGTATCACCATCTCTTCCCCGAACTAGTGCACCTATACAATCTACTATTGTATTGGGTGTGTTGGGGACACAAGAGACTCTTTGTTATTTGGTTGCAGGGTTGCTTGAGAGATACCATCTTCATCCTACGCCTCCCACGGATTGATAAACCTTAGGTGATCCACTTGAGGGAAATTTGCTACTGTCCTACAAACCTCTGCACTTGGAGGCCCAACAACATCTACAAGAAGAAGGTTGTGTAGTAGACATCAAGTCTCCTTTTCCTTGTGCGACCCGCTTGCGCGTTAAAAGGGGGGCTCCTGAGCATCGCGACTCAGGAGCTCCTACTGGCTCTCCAACCCTCACCCCTGGCCTTGACCACGGCATCGCGACCTGTCATACCAGCGGCGGCTGAGCTCGCTCAAGGGCCGGGACCTGAGGACGTAGAGCACTAAGGAGAGCATGGGGGAAGGTAAACTCGTATGGGCCGGCCTAGCTATGCCGCATGAGTAGGCGCGCAACTCTGGCGCCACGTCAGGAGTGACCACAAAATCAACGAGATAAGTCCTGCACCCGGATCAGCTAGCCGCAACCCTGTTGTGGCCACGTCAACTCCCTTTCTCTCTTTACCATGGCTGCTTGAGCACTAAGGGGGACCTCCTGAGCATAGCGCCTCAGGGGATCTTACTTGACCTCGGGCCGTGCACCTCCTGGCCTTGACCACGGCACACGACCTGGCATACCAGCGACGGCATGCCGCCTTTGGGACCGGACCTCACAACAGAGCAACAAGCTATCGCGAGGAAAGAAAGGGGGGACCGAGCCTTAACGGGACATGTGTTCTCCAAGTTTTTATAACAGGGAAGATGAACACGAAAGACATTACAGACCCTTGCATGCCCCCACGGGGTGATTCGTGATCCTCCGCAGGAAACAAAAGTTGTTACTAAGGGGAATCCTATCTATACCCTCCCGTGGCGGACGCCATCATCAACAGTGGGCCATGGGAGGCCGGCGCCAACCCCGTCCAGATCAGCGGCGGCAGCTACCGGACGCCGCGGCCCCGCTCCGAGCGCGGCGAGAGCTCGGAGGGACGTAGCTGTCGTCGCTCGTTTCTGGAGTCTCGTAAAGATCGGGAGAGCTACTGGACTCCCAAGGGCTGCTGCTGCTGGAGTGCTCGCGATCGGAGTGCGCGATGGCCTGGCGCTCCTCTCCAGGGCAGCACTCCAAGCGGCGGCCCTCGGCATCGAAGACCTTGTTTTAGCACTAGTTTAGTTTATAAAAGAACACTACAAAAAAATGGAATTGAGTTTGTCTCATACGCTTCATCTTTTTAATATCTTTTGTGAGTATGATGGAAAAGAAAATTGTGCCAAAGTGTTAGAAGAAGAATGCATTAAAATGTTTGGCGTTAAATCTTTGAATGATGAGCATGATTGCAATTTTGTTAGTATGAACTCCTTGAATATCCATGGTACTAATGATGATTGCACTAGTCATGATGAAAATATCTCTTATAAGCATGTCGATTTCTGTGGAGTATATTGGGTTTGCAAGTACACACCAAATAGGTAAGATAGATATTGCAAGAGGCATAAGTACTTGGAAACAAAATGGTTGCAAGAAAAGCTAGATGCTTGTGCTGAAAATTTAAATTTTCTTAGCCGTACTTGTGAACTTTGCAATGAACGTGATCATTTCAGTACCCAATGCATATTGTTTCATGATCATATCGTGTCCAAAATTTGTGATGACTTGATTTCCCTTGCACATCATAATGAACTTAGTTTGCTCTTGGGTTATGAAGAAATGAAACGTATAACTAAGGATATTCCAAAATTTGCCCTTGATAGAGTTCTTCATTTTAATCTAGACGAAATTTATATGTATTGCGCGGTGAATTGCATTGAAAATCCTTATATTGCCAATTACATAAAGAAAAGAAAACAAATATAGGATGAAGAGAATACTAATGAAAGGGAAGAGACTTCCCAATATCCTCCTATTATTTCTTATGATGAATTAGATAACGAGGAGGAGCCTTCTATTCAACCAATCTCATTAATAAGGAGCTCCAAAAAGATGATTGAACCCACACATGGTGCGGTGAAGAAGAAGAAAACAAAAAGGAAGAGAGGTAAAAAGATATCTCTCCCAAATAAAGTTGCTCCTATTATTGTGGTGCCTCATGAAAATGAATCAAAAATAATTGTGGAAGATGATGTTTTTGAGAATATATTTGCTGCAATTAATGTTTGTCCCAAGCTTGGGGATGCTATGTTTAATAATGATGATATTTTTAGGCTTCCATGTTTTGATATGCAAAGTTGTTATGATGATAGTATGCCTTCTACCTATGATGATTATATTGATGAAAGTGGGTTTGGAAGAGTGTCAACTTTAGGAAGTAGTGATCCCAAAATATTGGAGGATGTTGAATCTTATAATATTTATGAAAGTGGATTTGGAGAGGTCATGACTTTATTTAGTGATGTGTCCACTATCTTGGAAGAGGTTTCAATTGATTATGATGAGAACAAAGTTGCTACTTATGATGATTATTGTGATGAAACTTATGCTATAAAAAGTAGTGATGACTATATTTATAAAACTTGTCATGATTATGAGTACCCTTTCTCTGAACATTACTCTTTTAATGTGGAAACAATTTATAGTATTCAAGTCTCTTATGATACTCTCACCATTCCGAATGAGAAGAATTTTGCTTATGTGGAGAGTAATAAAATTTCTAGGCTTGTAGATCATGAAAAGAATGCTTTATGTGCTGGTTATATTGTTGAATTCATTCATGATGCTACTGAAAATTATTATGAGATAGGATCATATGCTTCTACATATTGCAACAATATCAAGCTTCCTCTCTATGTGCTTAAAGTTTTGAAGTTATGCTTGTTTTACCTTCCTATGTAGTTGATTATTGTTCCCATGAGTTGTTTGTTCAAAAAAATCCCTATGCATAGGAAGTGGGTTAGACTTAAATGTGCTAGTCATATTCTTCATGATGCTCTCTTTATGTTTCAATTCTTATCTTTTATGTGAGCATCATTGAAATCATCATGCCTAGCTAGGGGCGTTAAACGATAGCGCTTGTTGGGAGGCAACCCAATTTTATTTTAGTTTCTTGCCTTTTGGTTCTGTTTAGGAATAAATAATCCATCTAGATTCTGTTTAGATGTGGTTTTATGTTTTAATTAGTGTTTGTGCCAAGTAGAACCTTTGGGAAGACTTGGGTGAAGTCTTTATGATCATGCTGTAAAAAACAGAAACTTTAGCGCTCACGAGATTAGCTTCAACTTTTTACTGGAGAGTGATATTTAGTTGATTCTTTTTGCAGATGATTAATAGATAAAGTCCTCAGGTCCATCAATTTAGTTTGGAATTTTTTGAGTTCCAGAAGTTTGCGTTAGTTACAGATTACTACAAACTGTTCTGTTTTTGACAGATTCTGTTTTTCGTGTGTTGTTTGCTTATTTTGATGAATCTATGGCTAGTAAAATAGTTTATAAACCATAGAGAAGTTGGAATACAGTAGGTTTAACACAAATATAAATAAAGAATGAGTTCATTACAGTACCTTGAAGTGGTGTTTTCTTTTCTTTCGCTAACGGAGCTTACGAGTTTTCTGTTAAGTTTTGTGTTGTGAAGTTTTCAAGTTTTGGGTAAAGATTCGATGGACTATGGAATAAGGAGTGGCAAGAGCCTAAGCTTGGGGATGCCCAAGGCACCACAAGGTAATATTCAAGGATAACCAAAAGCCTAAGATTGGGGATGCCCGGAAGGCATCCCTCTTTTCGCCTTCGTTCATCGGTAACTTTACTTGGAGCTATATTTTTATTCACCACGTGATATGTGTTTTGCTTGGAGCGTCATTTTATTTTCTTTAGCTTTGCTTTCTGTTTGAATAAAATACCAAGATCTGAAAGTCTTAAATGTTAGAGAGTCTTCACATAGCTATATAATTATTTAACTACTCATTGATCTTCACTTATATCTTTTTGGAGTAGTTTGTCATTTACTCGTGTGCTTCGCTTATATCCTATGAGTAAATGGTTGAATGATTTGAATGTCATAAATCTGAAATTATATATGTTTCATATGCCTTTCCCATGGGGATTAATGCCTTCACATATAAGAAGTAGAGGTGGTAAATTTATTGAAGGTTAGCAAACATTGTATTGGTCACTTGAACAATTCATGAAAGAATATTGAAGGAAGGGAGGTTTCACATGTAAATATACTATCTTGGACATCTTCTATGATTGTGATCCCCATTAATTATTTTCAAACCTGAGCAAATTAGTTGAAGTTGGACAAGGAAGACAACATAATGAGTTATGCTTGGGTATATTTGTATAAGTTATATTGTTTTGGATCCTCTAACATGTGGTGCTTGCTATTTAGAATCCTTTGCTAGCCAAAATATCTGTACTAAGAGGGAATACTGCTTGTGCATCCAAACTCCTTGAACCAAGTTTCTTCCATGAGTGTCCACCATATCTACCTATATGCGGTATTTACCTGCCGTTCCAAGTAAAATTGCATGTGCCAAACTCTAAACCTTCAAATAATAATCTGTTTTGTATGCCCGAATCGCTCATGTAGCGACTGCAGGTTAGCAGTATCTTCCATGCTAGGTGGGTTATTCTCACGATGAGTGGACTCCGCTCATCATTCACAAGAAAATGGCTGGTAATTGGGATGCCCAGTCCCATGATCAAAAGATCAAAATCAAATCAAAAATAATTGCAAACAAAACTCCCCCAGGTTTGATGTTAGTTGGAGGCTCCCGTTGTTTCGAGCAAGCCATGGATTGATGATTGTTGGTGGAGGGGGAGTAAAAATCTTTACCTTTCTATTTTGGAACCGCCTATAATGTATGTAGTATGGAAGATATTGGGAACTCTTGGTCGTTATGTTGACAATGAAAGCATACCTCTCAAAATTATTTTCATCTCTGTTTTTGCTTCGAGCTCTGGCACCTCTGCAAATCCCTGCTTCCCTCTGCGAAGGGCCTATGTTTTACTTTTATGCAAGAGTCAGTAGTATTCATTTTCATTCCAACCTACTCTTTAGTTGGCAAGCATCATATGATGGAAAGATCTAGGCATATATGGCCATTCAAATATATTTGAGCATGAATTATTATTGTTGACATTACCCTTGAGGTAAAAGGTTGGGATCTTGAAACATTAAAGCCCCTATCTTTCTCTCTCGTGTTCAATGAATACTATTTGTTCTAAAAATATGCTTTGAGTGGTAGCAATCATGGAAGACTAAATGATAGTTGAGTATGTGAAGTTTGCTGAATCAAAGCTCTGACATAGACTCTTCCTGAAAATAAGATGAATTGCAATTGTTTGATGACTGAGAACATAGTTTGTTAGTTTTCAAGAAAGTTTATGATCTATACTTTATCATGTGAATAGTTTGTTACTTGATCATGCAAAGTTTTATGATTTGAGCTACTGTTATGACATACAATGATGTTAGAAAAGGTGATTGAAATTATCATTGATCAAACTTATGCACCTGCTAGCATTCACATTTCATAAATTATTTCTTTTATCATTTACCTACTCGAGGACGAGCAAGAATTAAGCTTGGGGATGCTGATACGTCTCCAACGTATCTATAATTTATGAAGTATTCATGCTATTATATTATCCATCTTGGATGTTTTATGGGCTTTACTATGCACTTTTATATTATTTTTGGGACTAACCTATTGACCAAGAGCCCAATGCCAGTTCCTATTTTTTTCCCTTGTTTCGGTGTTTCGAAGAAAAGGAATATCAAACGGAGTCGAAACGGAATGAAACCAACTGGAGAAGTTATTTTTGGAAGGAAAGCTACCGGAAAAACTTGGAGTGCACGTCAGGAAAGAGACGAGGAAGCCACGAGGTAGGGGGGCGCGCCCACCCCCCTAGGGCGCACCCTCCATCCTCGTGGCTCCCCTGACGTACTTCTTCTGCCTATATGTGACGCCCCCGATTCAATCGTACACTAATCATGCACGCAAACGTGTACGATCAAGATCAGGGACTCACGGGAAGATATCTGTCGGCGTTCTGGGAACAGGGGTCCCCAGACTTGCCTGCCCGCGGCCTGCGGCGTGGCTCGAGGGGAGGCCCAGCACGGCCCATCTTCATCAGCACAAGCTCAAGACCCTCGCGAGGGGCCAAGCCTCGCGGGGCGGACGACAGGGAGCTTCCTCAAGCACGGCCTCGTCAGGCTGGCTCGCGAGGAGGCGGAGAGATCAAGGCGGGGTACCTCACGAGGTGCCCATGACGCAAGCCGTGACGACCAAGGGCGCCAGTCGGGCGCCAGCCCGCGCAGTGTCCTCCTTTCCTCTTTGGTGCAAAGGGAGCAAGCGCAGGCGAAAGCATCAAGCAAAGGCATCCATTTCGGTGCAACAAGACCAAGACCTTCGCAACGGCAAGAAGGAAGTCATTGTGGAGCCCAAGCCGGCGTCACCACCAGAGCCTTTGACAGGCGAGGACCAACTTTAGTCAGGATAAGTGTACCAGATGTTCCCCTTCAAAATGGCCAATTGTTGGCGCCCTTCCCACTCAATATTTGGGGAGAGGCCCAGGACCTTTGCCTATAAATAGGACTAGCCACCCACAGGGTAGGAGGAGGATCCTGAGCATCATCTAGAAATCCAGAGAGAGAGAGCGACTGAACTCCCCCTAGCAGTTCATCGCACCAGCCAAGAACAGACCCTCGCGAGGTTGTTCTTCCTTGTATTGTTCATCACCATCAGCCCAAGAGGCAATCCACCACACCACAAACTAGAGTAGGGTATTACACCACAATGGTGGCCCGAACTAGTATAAACCCTGTGTCTCTTGCGTTGTTCTTTTCATAGCTTAGATCCTAGCGAGGCGGCAAGGTGCAGGTAGGTAGAGGGCGAGGTCTCCGTGCGCACCCCAGTGTTCAAACCTAGAGGGTCTGCCGGAACCCGAAATCCGACATTTGGAGCGCCAGGTAGGGGTGCGCCGGAATCCACCTTCTGCCACTTTGCGTCCAGTCGCATCGCCATCATCATGTCCGGCGACCAGGTGGGCAACCCTGATCCTTGGGTGGCCTGGCCCGGCCACGCAGAGCCGCTCGCCCTGGGCGACCCCATGCCCTAGGCAGCTCGCGGTCCGCAGGGCGCTGCGGGCCGCGGGCGACTTGGACAGGCAACGACAGCTCTCACGCCCATGGCAGCACGGTCGGCAGCGAGGGCCTCCAACCACGCCCAGCAGCCACGGCGCCGTACACCCGTCGGGAGGCGGCGAACTCAAGGGCAGCGCTCACGGTGGCCAGGAGCTCTACTGCAGTCTGAGCTCTTTGGTGGGCGGCATGACGACGTCTTTGCTAGGCGGGTGGCGAGCTCACTGAGCTCACGCCGCCTCGGGGGCTCACCCCTTCTGCACCCAACTCCCACCTCAGGTCCAGGGCAGCCCACGCGGAGCCTCCACGCACGCCCGCGCATCTCCAAGAGGGCTCCAAGGCCACCCCAACGCTAGCCAGGCTATCAGCGCCGGGCCAGCGGCGGCGCTGCCTCCACCCCCGGCCAACGAAGAAGGACTCGTCACGACCCACGGCCCCGGTGGGCTGCCACGCTACCACCCCCAGGTGGGCGCCTCAAGCAGGGTTGCATGGCACGCGGAGCACTATGGCGCAGCCTTCGGGATGACGGCCCCAGAAGAGTACGTGCCCCACATGATGGACCAAGGGCACACGCATGAGGGCGAACAAGGCTCGCTCCTCAGCCCAAGCTGGGGGGACGAGGCGCCAGAAGCTGAGCTCTTCCAAGAGCCCCGGGAAGGCCCCGTCGGCCGCTCTGAAAGCGACGACTATGGGGTACCGCTAATTCCTCAGGAGCAGGCGTACGCTAACCATAGATCACAGGAGGTGCAGGTCGCCACAGCGGGCGGCTGCCCCGCTCCGGCGATTTCCTACCCCTCAGGAGGAGGGCGCTGGGGGCTGCAGGAGAGGGCCCGAGATCCGGCATCACCACCGCGGCGTTCGGAGCAAGGCGTCCTCAGGAGGTAGGCCCTCAGCTGGGGAGGTGCCTCAGGGCCTGCCCCTGGCGGAGGACCCGTGGTCGTCGGGGGAACCGCTGGCGACCGCTCTACCCCATCGGCGGCGTCCTAGTTTCCGGTCGTCGTTGATGGCACTAGAGTGTGGCGCAAGGCGGGGCCCTCTACTGGCGATATGAAGCAAGGCCGGTACCTGTGAAGAAGGCCCAGTGCCTGTGAAGCTCACCGCCCCGTGACACTCTCACGTAATAATGAGTGGGGCTGTACATGCCCCGAGTCTCGAGGGTGCGGCCTCGAGCCACAGGGCTCCCTCCCACGCCCAGTGGCAGCACTTAGCTCCGCGCTGGTGAGAAGACGTCCAAGACTAGACTAGGTGCCGGACGCGGCATATTTCTGCTTTCATTGCTTTTTCCCTTGGCTGTCGTTTCCCCCCGTTGGATTTAAGTTGGATTTAAATTGGATTTGAGCTTGAGATTTGCGTGTGTCCGGGGAAGGGGTGCTTAGTCTCGTTCGAGCAATCTCTCGCGTTCTGGTTATCACTTTGCCTCAGCTGCCTCCCCTCGTGAGCCCCTCGCGAGCCGGGTCAGGCCTAGCTTGCGTGCAGCCCAGACTGCCGTCGCCACGCCCTCTCAGGAGGTTTTTATTACAGATCCTATGGGCTCGATCAGGAGACACTCGAGACACCACAGCCCTCCGCAGGCTATCTCAGGGCCCACGCGGGTCGAAGGTAAACTAGCCAGCCAGCTCGTCGCCAAGCTAGCCACTTAGTGTAGGCGTACGGGTGATATAGCATCTACTAATACGTTGAACACAAGTTTTACATGAGGGGCTCCCCCTC
The DNA here is from genome assembly GCA_021605145.1 of Aegilops bicornis. Taxonomy (NCBI): domain Eukaryota; kingdom Viridiplantae; phylum Streptophyta; class Magnoliopsida; order Poales; family Poaceae; genus Aegilops; species Aegilops bicornis. The sequence goes on along the minus strand of CM038669.1, from coordinate 394,918,643 downwards.
CCAAAATGCTCTTACAACCATCAGGGCAAAGCCTGAACTCTATTTGCGCAGGGTAAGGAAACAGGAACGACACGCGGTCAGTCGGATAAATCCCCCAATGCATCCTCAGGGGCACCTCCTGAATTGTCGCTGGCATCGCTGGCCTCGCCATCGCTCTCTGCGTCGCCATCAGCGGCGTCAGGGCCGTTCACCACGCCGCCTTCATCAGCAGCCACGATCACGCCATCGTTGTCTGAAGCGAAGGCCCTGACCAGAGCGTCCACGTTGTTTTCCACCCAGTGCGCCAGGTCGTCCCGGACGGCCTGAGGTACTGGGGCGATGGCGGCGTCAAAGTCGAAGTTGGGGTCCATGTTTCGAAGATGGTTGAAGACACAAGAAAAGGCGCGCCTGAGCAGGGCACGGCTCCTCTCCTCCACCAACCAGTTGGCTCTGACTGACCGCACCTCCAGCTGCGTCATCACGTCGGTGAAGAACTGAAGGTTGCCGACGTAGTTGACTGCGTGGGGCTCGCCAACGGCCGCCTCACAGATGTTACCCAAGGCCGTGTTGGCTCTCTCCCGGAGCATGGTGAGCATGGGGCCGTGCTCATGCTCCAGGATCCGCCGCTGGCGTATCTCGTCCTTGTTCTGCTGCGCAACGGCCTCAGCCTCGTCCACCCGTTGGCGGGGAAGAAGCGCCTCAGCACGGGAGGTAGTTAGCTCCTCCTGCGCCACCTCAAGGGCGGCCCGGGAAGCATCGGCCCGCCGCGTCGCTTCCTCCATCTTGGCCCTCAAGGCAGTAGTCCTATCTTCAGCCTCGGCCCGGATCAACCCCAGCCTCTCCTCGAACTCGCGCTCAAGGTTCAAGCGCGCCGTCGCCACCCGACGTCCGACCTCCTCCAGGACGCGGGCTTCCCGCGCAGCGACATCATCCTCCGCCTGCGTCACCAAGCGCTCCCTCGTCTCCAGAAGCTCATGATCGCGTGCGCGTTGGGTGGCTTCCAGCGTCAGCGCCTCCTCACGCCTCTGGAGCTCTACCTGGTCGACCGAAGCCACCTTCTCGATGCAAGGGCCGTCTCGCGCAGCTCCACCTGCTGCTCCAGTGAATGGCACCGGGCCTGGAGTTCCTGCGCCCGCTCCTCCTCCGCCTCTCGCTGCCGGTCAGCCTCTCGGGCCTCCACGACGACCCGAGAACGGACCTCCCGAGAGGCCGCCAGCGACGCCTCGGCTTCCTCATTGTCGAGGTCACGTTGGTGGCGCGCAAGGGCAACAACCGCCTTCAGCTCGCGCCTCTCTTCAGCCAGGCGCAGGCCCTCGGCCTCAAGCAGCGTCTTCGTCGTGAGCTCTTCACCAAGCAGGCTCACCGCGTTAGCCGCCCTCGAAGAAACCCTTGGCGAAGAGCGCGGCGCTCGGCGGCAGCTCAAGCATGTCTTCCACACCATCGTCCGCCCCAAGTAAGCGCTGGGGCCACAAATCAACACTCCCCTCAGGCGGGGGGCTGGGGCTGGCGCCCTACGCCCGGCCGGGCACGCCCGCCGAAGCCCACTGGAGCCAGCCCATCCCCAAATGAAGAGTGCAGGTAGGGCCTCAGCCAATCGCAATCCACGACCAGACGAGAAGCCCACGGCAGGCTGGCTATGCCACGAGAAGGCTCGCGAAGGAAGGTCGCGAGGCGCGCAGAGCCGAGATGCGCCTCAGGATGGCTCGTCTCTCCGACCGGCCTCACCACAAGGGCTCTGCTGCTCGGAGCGCTCGAAGACGGTGGAGAGGGTGGAGCCAGGGGGACGGCTCCTCAGCCATCTCCGTGAGCTCGGCAGGGAGGGCCCTGCAGAGCAAGGATCAGTAAAAGCAACAGAAGGATCAGGAGCTAGGAAAGGGGAAGACTTACTCATCAATGGTGAAATACTTCCTGCGCTTCAGCAGGCGACAAGGGTAATCGTCACCCAAGGCCTCGCTTCTCTTCCGGAGAGCCTCGAAGTCCATGCGAAAGCGGCCCAGGAGTTGAGCGAGGGTCACTGCGACGAGGAAGAAGCATCAAGGTGACCAGCGTCAGGGGCGTTGACCTGATGCACGCCGCCTGTCGCCCCACCAAGAAGGATAGCTGGGGCCCCGGGGGCCTCAACCACGGGCGCCGCGGGCTGCGGCTCAGCGCCTTCAGCCGCAGCAGCACGGGCCTCAGGAGCTGCCCCCTCAGGAGTGCTGCCTGGCGCCGTCACCCCAGCGGGGACCCCCTCAGCCTCCAACGGCCCATGCCTCCCTGCTCCGCCACTCGAGGAAGGGCTGTCGTGGCCTACTGAAAGAGCAGTCACCACCATTGGGTGCTCGCGAGGCCCCAGGAGGCCAGCGGGGCGCAGCCCCCATTCGTCGAAGCTGGGCATCTGATTCACAAAGTCGCCCCTGTTCGAGCGGAAGTACAGCAAGGCCCCCTTGCCGGATACTGCCAGGGGTGGGGTCCCTAGTCAAGACCAAGAGCACCTTCCTCATCACTTCGGGCGTCAGGTCCTCTTCCTGGAGCCTCATGCGATCCTCACGCCCGCCGAAGGTCCACATCCGGCGAGAATGACGCTGGAGAGGGGCAATGCGGCATAGCAGGAACTCCTTCACCACCTTGGGCGCCGTCACGCCGAGCGCCCTCAAGAACTGCAGAATGCCAGAATAAGAGGGGGATAGCTAATCCTGTCGAAGACTATGCTTCAGGCCACCTCCATCTTGCAGCATGTAGAAGAGAGTAGATGGTAAGTTCACCAAGTAGCATCGCATATCATAAACCTACCCGGCGATCCCCTCCTCGTCGCCCTGTTAGAGAGCGACCACCGGGTTGTATCTGGCACTTGGAATGGTGTGTTTTATTAAGTATCCGGTTCTAGTTGTCATAAGGTCAAGGTACAACTCCAAGTCGTCCTGTTACCGAAGATCCCAGCTATTCAAATTGATAAACTTCCCTGCAGGGGTGCACCACATTACCCGACACGCTCGATCCCATTTGGCCGGACACACTTTCCTGGGTCATGCCCGGCCTCAGAAGATCAACACGTCGCAGCCCTACCTAGGCACAACAGAGAGGTCAGCATGCCGGTCTAAACCTAAGCGCACAGGGGTCTGGGCCCATCGCCCATAGCACACATGCGCGTTGCATACGCGGCCGGAAGCAGAACTAGCCCCCTTAATATAAGAGCAGGCTTACGTTCCAATCCGCGTGCGCCGCTCGATTCGCCGACGTCACGAAATGCTTCGGCCGATACCACGACGTGGTTGCCCATATCTTGTCCCACGTGGCGGTTAGTGCGTATAAGGTCAACGACCCAACTCAGATCAAATACCAACATCTCGTTAAGCGTGTTATTAAAGTAACTGTGAACGCCGACTAGGGCCAGGCCCACCTCTCTCCTAGGTGGTCTCAACCTGCCCCGTCGCTCCGCCACAAAGATCCACACAGAGGGCCGTTGGGACAAAGGTCCTTTCAGCCCCCAATCCATGAATCACACGCGGGTGCTCCTCGAGCCGACCCGACTTTAGTCACCACATGTATCATGTATAAAGCATATAGTATATACCCGTGATCACCTCCCAAGTGATCACGGACCGATAGTATAGCACAGCAGATGGACAAGAATGTAGGGCCACAGATGGAATACTAGCATCCTATACTAAGCATGTAGGATTGCAGGTAAAGGTAACAAAAGTAGTAGCAAGGACAGGCTATGCATCAGGATAGGATTAGCGGAAAGCAGTAACATGCTACACTACTCTAATGCAAGCAGTATAGAGAAGAGTAGGCGATATCTCGTGATCAAGGGGGGCTTGCCTGATTGCTCTCGCAAGAAGGAGGGGTCGTCAACACCGTAGTCGTACTGCGTAGCAGCGGCGTTGGTCTCGGTGTCTAGCGAGAGAAGAGGGGGAAGAAACAATAAATATAATGCAAACAAATGCATGACGATGCATGACATGACAAGGCGTGATGCTAGGTATGCCCAACCGCGGTAGTAGGTGATACCGACGAAGGGGGAGAACATCCGGGAAAGTATCCCCTGTGTTTCGCGTTTTCGGACAGATGAACCGGAGGGGGGAAGTTGCGAGTTTGATATGTTAGGGATGTGTGACAGACGAACGGGCTTCGTATCCGAATTCATCTCATCGTTCTGAGCAACTTCCATGTATAATACTTTTTCATCTGACATACGGATTATTTTCTATTAATTTTCAAAGGTTTAAATAATTTCTAAATTTTTTGGATTTATTTTAATTGTTTTAAACCGAGTTGACCAAGTCAACTTTGACTAGTCAAAGGGCAGGGTGTGGCCCACATGTCATAGGTTGTACCTAAACAAATAAGTAAAACTAATCAAATTGAACGGGACCCATATGTCATCTACACATTACGCTATTTAGCCACTAGTCTAATCCTAAAACTAATCTATCTCTAATTAATCAAGCCGGCCAGAGGCACAGCCAGATGTGCAAGTTGTGCACGCATGCACGGCCATGCCCAAGCATCAGCCACGCCCAGGCGTCAGCAGGAGCCGGCTGCAACAGCTAGTGGCAGCGGTAAGCGCAGCAATAGTAGCCAAGCAGAGTAGCATAAGCAACAGCGGCAGCAATTAGAAGCAGCAACAGCAGGAACAAGCAGTGAGCAGCAGCACGCAGGCGCGGGCGGCCGCAGGTGTGCAAGGGTGGACAGGGGCAGCAGCAACAGCATGTGCGGCGTGGGCATGGTGGTGTGCACGCACGACGGTGCAGGGGCACGAACAGGGCAAAGGCGAGCGCGGGCAAGAGCGGACAGGGGGCGCGCGCGGGCATGGCGGGCAGTGGCTGGCGTGGCCAGCGCGGTGGGGCAGAGGCAGGCGCGGCGAGCACGGGCGTTGGCGTGCGGCGACAGCAGGGGAAGCGCGAGCAATACTCACGCACATACGTACGCGTACAAGCGAACTCAGATGAGCTCCGGACGGCAAACAACGACCAAATCGAGGCGGAGGAAGGGGAAAATCCGGAGGAGAAGCTCACCAAGGAGCCGGGGACGTGGTCGGGGAGGCTGGGGACGGTCGGGGTCGAGCGAATCGACGATGGCGGCCGGCAGTGCAGGATGTCGAAGACGAGATCGATGGCGGCGATTTGGTGCGGCTCCGCTCGATTTGACGCTCTGGATGGACGAGGTCGACGGTGGCGATCCTCCTGGATTCGTCGGTGCGGCGAATGGTGGCCGGTGGCCGCGGGCTTGGCGACGACGCGGTGACGTCCCTCCCGGCCGTCGAAACAGGGAGAGGGAGAGATGTGAGCGAGAGGGGAGCTGAGTGGGGATTAGGGTTTCCGACGAAGGGAGCGGCCTTATAGGCGAGGGGGCGCCGGATGGACGCCACGGCGATGGCCATGGCCGTGGCGGTCATCGGTCGTGTCCACGACACCCCGGTGAACAGGAAGGGGGCGCAGGGGTAGGCTGGGCCAGTGGCCCGGGGCGGTGGTCTGGCCTTTTCCCTTTGATTCCTTTGTCTATTCCTTTTGTCTTTTTTATTTCCTTTTAACCTTTTATTTTTAATTTCATTTTATTTAGTTTTATAAAATATAAGTACAACTCCTATATTAGTGTTATAACTTAGTCTACTTCCACAAAAAGTTTAACACCTACATAAAATAGTTCGCATTATTATAATTTTTAAAAGGCATTTAATTAATTGTTATAGTTGCTATTTTAATTTTTTAGAGCCTTTAATTATTTTATAGAGATGTGGATTCTCCACCATAATTACCTATGATTTATTTGACACATTTAGAACATTTTAGTTTTAATGTTTGAAAACTTATGTTGTTTGCCTTTAATTGAATTTGAATTTGAATTGGTTTCGAACTAACACGAGATTAGCGACAGTAATCGAAGTGACTTGGCATCATTAGCAGAGAATTACTGTAGCTTGATTATCCGGGCGTTACAAATCTCCTCCACTACAAGAAATCTCGTCCCAAGATTTAAGAGGTAGAGTAAGGGGGAAAGATCTGGTTACAAAATTTTAACGAATCCTCTCGGTCTTGGTTGCTCTTCTCGAAGAGGTCGATCCATTACGTTGATGTCTCCATTTCTCTGCTTCATGTCATCATGATGTATTCGGCATCCTTTCTTCGGGAACTCCGTCGTACTTACGAAATAATAAAGGGTGGTTATTTCGGAAGAACGGACCTCTGCAAGGTTGACTATCTGGTAGCTAACATCAGGGGAACGAGGCAGAAAGTAACTCTCGAACTGAAACTTAAGAAAATTTCGAGAGCAAAGTAAGAAGGTACCATGAGAAGTTTCCAATGGGCAGGAAATCGTTGGATGGCCTAATCAGAAGGTGAAGGGGGTTCAGAACAACGAGAATAAGCATTAAATGCGATACGAGTAGATCACTTGGCGGTGTCCCGTGAATTACATAAGTCAAGCGCGAGGAATAACTTTGACATCGAAGTGCAGGAGAGTCAGGTTTCGATCCTGTGGAACTGTGGGTTATGGGCCCACCATGTGGGTTAAAAGTAGGAAGGGCGATGACGTCTTGGACGATCATGTAAGCAAGGTATGTCAGAGATAGCCTATCAGTTATGTTGGCAACAACATCAATACCAAGGGCGAGGGACGAAGAGAACCATTTTCCTGCTCGTTGAACGAGGTGGACCAATAGGCAAAGTTCTCGTCCATCGGTGGTTACCGGAATGCTATCAGAAAAAGCAACAGGGTCTTACTGACACGGGTGTACACCAAGGTGTTTTACATAAGCAGAAGAAGAATACTACTTATATAATATAGATTACAAGAAGGGTTAAGCAAACCAATGGAAAGGAAAGGTGATTACCAGGTTTAATCAGAACAATGGGGAGGAAAATGTGTATACACATATATTTCAGGGGTATATCCTTCCCAAGGACAAGCGGGGCATGATATCCATGACAGGATAGAAAGTACAGAACCATTGAGGTAAAGGGAGAGGAATTTCATGACGTTACCCATACAACGGTGTTTAGATAATTGATAAAGAGAATTTGGCATTGTGCTTCAAATGTTCTTGTTGATGAGCAATTACCACAGACATGCTTCGAGATAGCATTGGCATGGTCTTCAAGCAAAGGTCGGACTTGGATACACAAAGGATTCATCAGGAACAACTTATAGAATAAGTCTTACAATTTCCTCATGGAAGAATGGCTAACCTTGCTAAAAGAAAACTATAACAATAGGTCCTCCGACCAGGTGTGCTAGGCAGGATATCACCTTACTGGGGTATATAAAGATCAATGCTATGACTTTTGGAAAATGTTCCAACCAGCATATCTGACAAGTTTCAAATCTGATTGGTGTCATGATAACTCAGACTCAGGATGCCTGAGAAGAAAGGTGCAACACAGATTGTCGAGATGACATTGTAAGACTCCCGGGAATTGAACTATGGAAACGAGTTCCAAAAGAAGAGTTCATCATTAAACCAAGGAGTGGATGAGGAGATGGCTGATGGACTCAGCGACAATTCATCAAGATTTCCAAAAGGATGGACTTCCAAAATTATGTGAACAAGGAGATAACATTTGTCAGGTCAAATGATATAATGATGTATGCTCGAAGAAAACATACACAATTAAACATTGGTTGAAAAGTGTGCCCGAAATATGGCATTAGGTAGCATGATCAATGTTAGAATGGTGATTCAATAATCAACAGTCTAAGAATAAACGGTTGACCATTAACTTCAAAGCAATAGGGTTGCTAGAAGGGCAGAATCCAAACAGCACCGTTCACCTGTTGGTATCCCGGTTAGAACCAACACGGGGACCAAGAAAAAAATGGTGATAGTGAGAAGTATTACTATACCAAGAATTCTTAAGAGGTGAAGCAATCCTCACAACATTCTTGATAGAGAATACAACAATACTACAAGGTAGAACATAACCTAAGCCTGATAGCAAGGAAATCAAGGTACAACACAAAACATGAACAAGTTTGTGTTGGGGGAAGGCAAGAATGTTGTCGATGATAACACAATTTACCAAGGGACAAGGGTGGTATTTCCCATGAATAATTCAATGGATATCTTGGAAGAGCTCAGAATATTGATGATGATCACGACACTTTTGTCGAGAGATTTCATGAAGATGTAATCGATCGGTGATGACATCAAGTCAAAGGAATGATGAAGCGAAAGGTTATTGGAACCAAGGGTACGACACAAACTCGAAATCAAGTTTGTTGTTCTAGGAGTAATGATATGACGAGGAAGATAGACGTAAGATTAGCTCACTGTCGAAATTTTTGCTCTGGGAAAAGGACCAGGTAGCACAGTTAAAATCGGCACGACAAGAATATAGCCAAGCAGGCTAGGAATGACGTGATCGAGTACAAACTCGTAAGCAAAGAAGATTACTAAGAGTTGTTTAATCGCAATGTGGACTCGATTCAGTTATCAATGTCCTTGAGTGTTTAATAACTGGGAGCCCGTGAAAAATTGGAATCAATGAGAATGTAATACTTGATGGAGAACTCATAAGAAGTTATCAGTTCTGTGATAATCTCGAGATACCAGGGGGTAATACTCGACGACAAACCAAAGTAGAGGTTGGACTGGGGTATTGCTCCGTAGAAGACACGTGCTTAAACTTGTACGAGAAATGGTATTTAAAGGAGAACATGGTCGGAACCACGATTGCAAAAGGCCATATCCCAGATATAAGATGAACTTATACCAAGGGAATAATTAATTTAAGAGAAGCTTTAATGATAAGATCTACATCGTGTCCATGGGCATGAACACAAAGTTCAAGGTCGACTCCCACTTCTCCAATGCATAACCTTTCATTCACTCCTCGCATTCGATGAAGTTGTAGTGCTGAAATTTTATCTGGCATAACACCGTTAGAGTATGACCCGTAGTAGTTTTCCGGGTTCACACAGATTAGAAAAGGCGTAGGTTCAACCCATCAGGCCTCTTAGGAACATATACCACAAACTTAAAGAGTAAATAACACAAGCTCAAGGTAGAGCATGGTTGACAAAAGGAGATGATGCGATTTACCAAAGGCACTAAGTATCAGGGAAGAACTCACAAGGTGGTTAAAAATGAGGCACTGTTGGATAATAATCCAACCAAGGATCTGGTGGTCCACAAGGGATCTGACGTGAGTATCAATGTTCAACCAGAAGAAGTAATGCAAGGGCATCAGATTGTGGAAATATATGGATAACTTCAATGCTTAGATAATCAGAAATATTATTTCCAAATCGAGGAATCATAAGCAGAGGCTCTGATCAAAAGATAAACAAGTTGAATAGTCATAGATCGACAATCAATCGAGGTTTGATTTGAACTCATGTCCGGAGTGACGTCTGAGGCTGGAAGAACAAATTCTAGGGCCTGATTGAGAATTGCGAGCATTCGCATCATATTGATTCAACAGACTCAAAATGATAGTGACAAAGGATGCCAATAAGATTACTATTCTTATGGGATTAACCATAATGCAAGCAATTAAGAATTTCTAGAGCAATAGTTGCTCACGATTTTCGGAAGATTGAATAGTATTTCGAAGACCTTTCTGAAACACATGAACAACTGGGAATGAGCGGATACTCGGTAAGTGTGAGGATTTATTTGCAGGTGTATTCATGAGGAAAAGGAGCTGCAAGGCAGCAGACACAAAGGATCCTCAAAATATCCGAAGTATTTCTGTATCTTGTAATAACAAGATCAAATTGGAAATGAAGTTATGGACGACAAGTGTATGTAACTTTCCATAAGGATTTATCGGTGGTAGGGAATTGCAAAAGCAACGGGCACAAAGTCTCAAAACAGTATCGGAGAGTAACTTCGAAATCTTCTGATGCAGCCGGCGATCATCTCGATGTAAGGGCTCTCCGGAGAAAGTGTTTTCGAGAACCTAAAGTTAGATTTTAAAAATCATTTAACCCGAATAGAAGAGAGACTAGAATCCCAGAGTATAGACGAGGAGTAAAAGATCCTAATACCACCCAATGGCGACGTGGGCCCATGGGCCGCACAGCCATGTTAGTAAAAAGTTATGCAATGTCTAGACTCGACTTCGGCCAAGGAGTGTGGAAGGGGGATTCCTACAGCGATCGGCTCGATACCAACTTGTGACGCCCCGATTCAATCGTACACTAATCATGCACGCATAACGTGTAATGCGATCAAGATCGAGGACTCACGGGAAGATATCACAACACAACTCTAAAACATAAATAAGTCATACAAGCATCATAATACAAGCCAGGGGCCTCGAGGGCTCGAATACAAGTGCTCGATCATAGACGAGTCAGCGGAAGCAACAATATCTGAGTACATACATAAGTTAAATAAGTTTGCCTTAAGAAGGCTAGCACAAAGTGGGATACAGATCGAAAGAGGCGCAGGCCTCCTGCCTGGGATCCTCCTAACTACTCCTGGTCGTCGTCAGCGGGCTGCACGTAGTAGTAGGCACCTCCGGCGTAGTAGGAGTCGTCGTCGACGGTGGCGTCTGGCTCCTGGGCTCCAACATCTGGTTGCGACAACCAGGTAGAAATAAAAGGGGGAAAAGAGGGAGAAAAGCAACCGTGAGTACTCATCCAAAGTACTCGCAAGCAAGGATCTACACTACATATGCATTGGGTATATGTGTAAAGGGCCATATCGGTGGACTAAACTACAGAATGCTAGAATAAGAGGAGGATAGCTAATCCTATCGAAGACTATGCTTCAGGCCACCTCCATCTTGCAGCATGTAGAAAAGAGTAGATGGTAAGTTCACCAAGTAGCATCGCATAGCATAAACCTACTCGGCGATCCCCTCCTCGTCGCCCTGTTAGAGAGCGACCACCGGGTTGTATCTGGCACTTTGAAGGGTGTATTTTATTAAGTATCCGGTTCTAGTTGTCATAAGGTCAAGGTACACCTCCAAGTCGTCCTGTTACCAAAGATCACGGCTATTCGAATAGATAAACTTCCCTACAGGGGTGCACCACATTACCCGACACGCTCGATCCCATTTGGCCGGACACACTTTCCTGGGTCATGCCCGGCCTCGGAAGATCAACACGTCGCAGCCTACCTAGGCACAACAGAGAGGTCAGCACGCCGGTCTAAACCTAAGCGCACAGGGGTCTGGGCCCATCGCCCTTAGCACACCTGCACGCTAAGTAGGGCGGCCGAAGCGTAACTAGCCCCCTTAATACAAGAGCAGGCTTACGTTCCAATCCGGGCGCCGCTTTCGGTCGGCCGACGTCACGAAATGCTTCGGCTGATACCACGACGCCGGTTGCCCATATCTTGTCCCACGTGGCGGTTAGTGTGTATAAGGTCAAAGACCCAACTCAGATGAAATACCAAGATCTCGTTAAGTGTGTTATTAAAGTAACCGCGAACGCCGACCAGGGCCAGGCCCACCTCTCTCCTAGGCGGTCTCAACCTGCCCTGTCGCTCCGCCACAAAGATCCACACAGAGGGCCATTGGGACAAAGGTCCTTTCAGCCTCCAATCCATGAATCACTCGCCGGTGTTCCTCGAGCCGACCCGACTTTAGTCACCACATGTATCATGTATAAAGAATATAGTATATACCCGTGATCACCTCCCAAGTGATCACGGCCCGATAGTATAGCACAACAGACGGACAAGAATGTAGGGCCACAGATGGAATACTAGCATCCTATACTAAGCATGTAGGATTGCAGGTAAAGGTAACAACGGTAGTAGCAAGGACAGGCTATGCATCAGGATAGGATTAACGGAAAGCAGTAACATGCTACACTACTCTAATGCAAGCAGTATAGAGAAGAATAGGCGATATCTGGTGATCAAGGGGGGGGGGGGGGCTTGCCTGATTGCTCTGGCAAGAAGGAGGGGTCGTCAACACCGTAGTCGTACTGGGTAGCAGCAGCGTTGGTCTCGGTGTCTAGCGAGAGAAGAGTGGAAAGAAACAATAAATACAATGCAAACAAATGCATGACGATGCATGACATGACAAGGCGTGATGCTAGGTGTGCCCAATCGCGGCAGTAGGTGATACCGACGAAGGGGGAGAACATCCGGGAAAGTATCCCCGGTGTTTCGCGTTTTCGGACAGATGAACCGGAGGGGGAAAGTTGTGAGTTTGATATGTTAGGGATGTGTGGCGGACGAACGGGCTGCGTATACGGATTCGTCTCGTCGTTCTGAGCAACTTTCATGTATAATACTTTTTCATCTGACATATGGATTGTTTTCTATTAATTTTCAAAGGTTTAAACAATTTCTAAAATTTCTGGATTTATTTTAATTGTTTTAAACCGAGTTGACCAAGTCAACTTTGACTAGTCAAAGGGCAGGGTGTGGCCCACATGTCATAGGTTGTACTTAAACAAATAAGTAAAACTAATCAAATTGAACGGGACCCATATGTCATCTACACATTACGCTATTTAGCCACTAGTCTAATCCTAAAATTAATCTATCTCTAATTAATCAAGCCGGCCAGAGGCACAGCCGGATGTGCAAGTTGTGCACGCATGCACGGCCATGCCCAAGCATCAGCCACGCCCAGACATCAGCAGGAGCCGGCTGCAACAGCTAGTGGCAGCGGTAAGCGCAGCAATAGTAGCCAATCAGAGTAGCATAAGCAACAGCGGCAGCAATTAGGAGCAGCAACAGCAGGAACAAGCAGCGAGCAGCAGCATCGGAAGAGTAGCAGCACGCAGGCGCGGGCGGCCGCAGGTGTGCAAGCGTGGACATGGGCAGCAGCAACAGCATGTGCGGCGTGGGCATGGTGGTGTGCACGCACGACGGTGCAGGGGCACGAACAGGGCAAAGGCGAGCGCGGGCAAGAGCGGACAGGGGGCGCACGCGGGCATGGCGGGCAGTGGCTGGCGTGGCCGGCGCCGTGGGGCGAAGGCTGGCGCGGCGAGCACGGGCGTTGGCGTGCGCCGGCAGCAGGGGCAGCGCGAGCAATACCCACGCACATACGTACGCGTACAAGCGAACTCAGATGAGCTCCGGACGGCAAACAACGACCAAATCGAGGCGGAGGAAGGGGAAAATCCGGAGGAGAAGCTCACCAAAGAGCCGGGGACGTGGTCGGGGGGGCTGGGGACGGTCGGGGTCGAGCGAATCGACGACGGCGGCCGGCAGTGCAGGATGTCGAAGACGAGATCGATGGCGGCGATTCGGTGCGGCTCCGCTCGATTTGACGCTCTGTATGGACGAGGTCGACGGTGGCGATCCTCCTGGACTCGTCGGTGCAGCGAACGGTGGCCGGTGGCCGCGGGCTTTGCGATGACGTGGTGACGTCCCTCCCGGCCGTCGAAACAGGGAGAGGGAGAGATGTGAGCGAGAGGGGGAGCTGAGTGGGGATTAGGGTTTCCGACGACGGGAGCGGCCTTATAGGCGAGGGGGCGCCGGATGGACGCCACGGCCATGGCCGTGGCCGTGGCGGTCATCGGCCGTGCCCACGACCCCCGGTGAATGTGAAGGGGCGCAGGGTAGGCTGGGCCAAGGCCGAGGGTGGTCTGGCCTTTTCCCTTTGATTCCTTTGTCTATTCTTTTGTCTTTTTTTATTTCCTTTTAACCTTTTTTTATTTCATTTTACTTTAGTTTTATAAAACTTAAGTACAACTCCTATATTAGTGTTATAACTTAGTCTACTGCCACAAAAAGTTTGACACCTAAATATAATAGTTCGCTTTATTATACTTTTTAAAAGGCATTTAATTAATTGTTATAGTTGCCGTTTTAATGTTTTTAGAGCCTTTAATTATTTTATAGAGATGTGGATTCTCCACCATAATTACCTATGATTTATTTGACACATTTAGAACATTTTAGTTTTAATGTTCGAAAACTTTTGTTGTTTGCCTTTAATTGAATTTGAATTTGAATCGGTTTCGAACTAACACGAGATTAGCGGCGATGTCGAAGTGGCGTGGCATCATTAGCAGAGAATTACTGTAGCTTGATTATCCGGGCGTTACACTATATATATCCATATACCCTAAAAACTTCGGGGAACAGAATAGATCGGGAGTTCCACCGCCGCAAACCTCTTGAGCACTGCGTTGGATTTCCCCGGAGAGGAGAGGATGATGCAGCAAAGTAGCATAAGTATTCCCCTCAGTTTTTGAGAACCAAGGTATCAATCCAGTAGGAGACCACACGCAAGTCCCTCGTACCTACACAAAAACAATAGCTCAACGCAACCAACGCGATTAGGGGTTGTCAATTCCTTCACGGTCACTTACGAGAGTGAGATCTGATAGAGATGATAGATAATATTTTTGGTATTTTTGATATAAAGATGCAAAGCAAAAAGTAAAAGGCAAAGTAAAAAGCAAAACAATATTAAAGTGATGGAGATTGATATGATGAGACTAGACCCGGGGGCCATAGGTTTCACTAGTGGCTTATCTCAAGAGCATAAGTATTCTACGATGGGTGAACAAATTACTGTTGAGCAACTGACAGAAATGAGCATAGTTATGAGAATATCTAGGTATGATCATGTATATAGGCATCACGTCCGAGACAAGTAGACCGACTCCTTCCTGCATCGACTACTATTACTCCACTCATCGACCGCTATCCAGCATGCATCTAGAGTATTAAGTTAAAAACAGAGTAACGCCTTAAGCAAGATGACATGATGTAGAGAGATAAATTCATGCAATATGAAATAAACCCCATCTTGTTATCCTCGATGGCAACGATGCAATACGTGCCTTGCTGCCCTTCTACATCCTTTGGGAAAGGACACCGCAAGATCGAACCCGAAGCTAAGCACTTCTCCCATGGCAAGAAAAACCAATCTAGTAGGCCAAACCAAACTAATAATTCGAAGAGACTTGCAAAGATAACCAATCATACATAAAACAATTCAGAGAAGATTCAAATATTATTCATAGATAGACTTGATCATAAACCCACAATTCATCGGTCTCAACAAACACACCGCAAAAAGAAGATTACATAAAATAGATCTCCACAAGAGAGGGGAGAACATTGTATTGAGATCCAAAAAGAGAGAAGAAGCCATCTAGCTACTAACTATGGACCCGAAGGTCTGAGGTAAACTACTCACACTTCATCGGAGGGGCTATGATGATCTAGAAGCCCTCCGTGATGACGGCCCTCTCGGTGAGCTCCTAACAGGC
The DNA here is from genome assembly GCA_021605145.1 of Aegilops bicornis. Taxonomy (NCBI): domain Eukaryota; kingdom Viridiplantae; phylum Streptophyta; class Magnoliopsida; order Poales; family Poaceae; genus Aegilops; species Aegilops bicornis. The sequence goes on along the minus strand of CM038669.1, from coordinate 394,903,544 downwards.
CCCAAGATGGGATCTCGTGGATCTGAGAAAGTTGCGGCGGTGGAATTAGGTTTTGGCTCTGTCCCTGATCGTTTGGGGGTACGTAGGTATATATAGGAGGAAGGAGTACGTCGGTGGAGCTCCAAGGGGCCCACGAGGCAGGGGGCGCGCCCTAGGGGGGGGGGCGCCCCCCACCTTCGTGACCACCTCTTGGCTCCCTTGGAGTAGGGTCCAAGTCTCCTGGATCACGTTCGGTGAGAAAATCACGTTCTCGAAGGTTTCAATCTGTTTGGACTCTGTTTGATATTTCGTTTCTTCGAAACACTGAAATAGGCAAAAAACAGCAATTCTGGGCTGGGCCTCCGGTTAATAGGTTAGTCCCAAAAATAATATAAAAGTGGAAAATAAAGACCAATATAGTCCAAAACAGTAGATAATATAACATGGAGCAATAAAAAACTATAGATACGTTGGAGACGTATCAGGCATCCCCAAGCTTAATTCCTGCTCGTCCTCGAGTAGGTAAATGATAAAAAAGAGAATTTTTTGATGTGGAGTGCTACTTGGCATAATTTCAATGCAAATCTTCTTAATTGTGGTATGAATATTCAGATTTGAAAAATTCAAGACAAAAGTTCATATTGACATAAAAATAATAATACTTCAAGCATACTAACAAAGCAATTATGTCTTCTCAAAATAACATGGCCAAAGAAAGTTATCCCTACAAAATCATATAATCTGGCTATGCTCTATCTTCACCACACAAAGTATTTAAATCATGCACAACCCCGATGACAAGCCAAGCAATTGTTTCATACTTTAACATTTTCAAATCTTTTTCGATCCTCACGCAATACATGAGCGTGAGCCATGGATATAGCACTATATGTGAAATAGAATGGTGGTTGTGGAGAAGATAAAAGGAGGGGAAGATAGTCTCACATCAACTAGGCGTATCAACGGGCTATGGAGATGCCCATCAATAGATATCAATGTGAGTGATTAGGGATTGCCATGCAACGGATGCACTAGAGCTATAAGTATATGAAAGCTCATCAAAAGAAACTAAGTGGGTGTGCATCCAACTCGCTTGCTCACGAAGACCTAGGGCAATTTGAGGAAGCCCATCATTGGAATATACAAGCCAAGTTCTATAATGAAAAATTCCCACTAGTATATGAAAGTGACAAAATGAGAGACTCTCTATCATGAAGATCATGGTGCTGCTTTGAAGCACAAGTGTGGTAAAAGTATAGTAACATTGTCCCTTCTCTCTTTTTCTCTCATTTTTTTTACTTTTTTTTATTTGGGCCTTTTCTCTTTTTTTGGCCTCTTTTTTTTTGTCCGGAGTCTCATCCCGACTTATGGGGGAATCATAGTCTCCATCATCCTTTCCTCACTTGGGACAATGCTCTAAAAATTAATGATCATCACACTTCTATTTTTCTTACAACTCAACACTTAGAACAAATATGACTCTATATGAATGCCTCCGGCGGTGTACCGGGATATGCAATGAATCAAGAGTGACATGTACGAAATAATTATGAACGGTGGCTTTGCCACGAATACGATGTCAACTACATGATCATGCTAGCAATATGACAATGATGGAGCATGTCATAATAAACGGAACGGTGGAAAGTTGCATGGCAATATATCTCGGAATGGCTATGGAATTGCCATGATAGGTAGGTATGGTGGCTGTTTTGAGGAAGGTATATGGTGGGTGTATTATACCGCTAAAAGTCTGCGGTATTAGAGAGGCTAGCAATGGTGGAAGGATGGGGAAAAGTGCGTATAATCCATGGACTCAACATTAGTCATAAAGAACTCATATACTTATTGCAAAAATCTAGAAGATATCAAAGCAAAGTATTACACGCATGCTCCTAGGGGGATAGATTGGTAGGAAAAAACCATCGCTTGTCCCCGACCGCCACTCATAAGGAAGACAATCAATAAATAAATCATGCTCCGACTTCATCACATAACGGTTCACCATACGTGCATGCTACGGGAATCACAAACTTTAACACAAGTATTTCTCAAATTCACAACTGCTCAACTAGCATGACTCTAATATCACCATCTACATATCTCAAAACAATTATCAAGCATCAATCTTTTCTTAGTATTCAACGCTCTCAAAAGAAAGTTTCACAAATCTTGAACACCAAGCATATTATTATTAAGCAAATTACCATGCTATTAAGACTCTCAAAATAATCTAAGTGAAGCATGAGAGATCAATAGTTTCTAGAAAACAAATCCACCACCGTGCTCTAAAAGATTTAAGTGAAGCACATAGAGCAAAATTATCAAGCTCAAAAGGTAGAAGTGAAGCACATAGAGCAAAACTATCAAGTTCAAAAGATATAAGTGAAGCACATAGAGTATTCTATTAAATTCCAATTCATGTATGTCTCTCTCAAAAGGTGTGTACAGCAAGGTTGATTGTGTCACACTAACAAACAAAGACACAAATAATACAAGACGCTCCAAGCAAAACACATATCATGTGGTGAATAAAAATATAGCTCCAAGTAAAATTACCGATGGAAGTAGACGAAAGAGGGTATGCCTTCCGGGGCATCCCCAAGCTTTGACTTTTTGGTGTCCTTGGATTATCTTGGGGGTGCCATGGGCATCCCCAAGCTTAGGCTCTTTCCACTCCTTGTTCCATAATGCATCAAAAGATTTCACCCAAAACTTGAAAACTTCACAACACAAAACTCAACAGAAATCTCGTGAGCTCCGTTAGAGAAAGAAAACAAAAGACCACTTCAAGGTACTGTAATGAACTCATTCTTTGTTTATATTGGTGTTAAACCTACTGTATTCCAACTTCTCTATGGATCATAAACTATTTTACTAGCCATAGATTCATCAAAATAAGCAAACAACACACGAAAAACAGAATCTGTCAAAAACAGAACAGTCTGTAGTAATTTCTAACTAACGGAAACTTATGGAACTCCAAAACTTCAGCCAAAATAGGAAGACCTAGGCAATTTGTTTATTGATCAGCATAAATTGGAATCAGTATTTTATCACGTTCTGGTGAATTTTAATAATTCAGGCACTGAACGCAAAGTTTCTGGAAATTACAGCAAGATCATATAACTATCATCCAAGAAGTTCCCATAGGTTTAACTTGGCACAAACACTAATTAAAACACAAAACCACATCTAAACTGAAGTTATATGGATTATTTATTCCTAAACAGAAGAAAAAACAAAATACAAAAATAAAATTGGGTTGCCTCCCAACGAGCGCTATCGTTTAACGCCCCTAGCTGGGCATTGAGATTTCGATGATGCTTACAAGAAAGACAAGAATTGAAGCACAAAGAGAGCATCATAAAACACGTGACAAACACATCTAAGTCTAACATACTTCCTATGCATAGGCATATTATAGGCAAACAAATTATCATAGCAAGCAAAAACTACCATATGTAAGGAAGCGGAAGGGAACAATAGCAATCTCAACATAACGGGAGGTAATTTAGTAACATGAAAATTTCTATAACCATATTTTCCTCTCTCATAATAATTATATGTAGGATCATAAGCAAATTCAACAATATAGCTATCACATAAAATATTTTCAACACGATCCTCATGCATGCAAAGTTGACACTCTTCCGAAATAGTGGGATTAACATTAACTAAAGTCATGACCTCTCCAAACCCACTTTTATCGAAAATTTCACAAGATTGAATATTCTCCAAATACGTGGGATCTAAAGTTGACACTCTTCCAGGCCCACTTTCAATATTATTGCAAACAATATTATCAATCTCATATTCATCTTGGGGATTGAATAAATTTTCAAGATCATAAGAAGAATCACCTCAATCATGATCATTGCAACAAGTAGTAGACATAGCAAAACTAGCATCCCCAAGCTTAAGGTTTTGCATATTATTAGCACAATTGACATCAAGAGAATTTATAGTAAAATCATTTGAATCATGCTTTTCATCGAGGGAACTATCAAGCATGGGTGCAATAGCAACGATCTCATGTTTAATATAAGGAACTATAGCAAATTCATCTTCATAAATATTGGCATCATGGCCACAAGAATAGCAAGCATCATGTTCATCAAGGGATATTTCAACCAAATCATCGGAATCATCATTATCTATAGATTCATGCATATCATTATTTTGTTCCGAAGCAATGGTCATTCTTTCAATAAATTCTTGGACATAGATATTGTGAGCAAGGTTTTCATTGCAATATTTAAGTATGACGGAATTTTCAGATTTGTTGGGAGTAAAATCATAATTTTCAATCAAAGAAGCAACTTCATGAGCACCCTTAAAAACGACAAATTCTTCAATTTTTTCGATATCATAGTAACTATAAACACCCTTTGCATAAGAAGATAAGATTTCATTATCATTGAACTCACATAGGTAGGGAAAGTGTTTTTTAGGGTTCTTAGAGCAACAAGTAAAATCACAAATTTCACAAAGATTCCAAGCATAGCATAGCAAACTATTTATATGATACCATAAGAGTCTCCCTTTTTCAGACAAACGGTGATGCACAAAATGAGCATGCTCATCTAAATATTTCCCATCAACTAGGCTAGTTGGGGTTTCAACACGAGCGCATAAGGATCGAAGATGATCCAAGTAGAACACTTTAAGTGGATCCATATCGATAGATTTGTAGCAAGCAAATAGAAGGCACATGGAAACACAAACAAAAAGACATACGGGAAGAAGGAGAAGAAACGGTGAATAAAACGACAAGGGTGAAGTGGGGGAGAGGAATACGAGAGGCAAATGGCAACTAATGTAATGCGAGAGATAGGGATTGCGATGGGTACTTGGTATATTGAATTTTGTGCAGACTCCCCGGCAACGGCGCCAGAAATTCTTCTTCCTACCTCTTGAGCACTGCGTTGGATTTCCCCGAAGAGGAGAGGATGATGTAGCAAAGTAGCGTAAGTATTTCCCTCAGTTTTTGAGAACCAAGGTATCAATCCAGTAGGAGGCCACACGCAAGTCCCTCGTACGTACACAAAAACAATAGCTCAACGCAACCAACACGATTAGGGGTTGTCAATCCCTTCACAATCACTTACAAGAGTGAGATCTGATAGAGATGATAGATAATATTTTTGGTATTTTTGATATAAAGATGCAAAGAAAAAAGTAAAAGGCAAAGTAAAAAAGCAAAGCAAGATTAAAGTGATGGAGATTGATATGATGAGACTAGACCCGGGGGCCATAGGTTTCACTAGTGGCTTCTCTCAAGAGCATAAGTATTCTACGGTGGGTGAACAAATTACTGTTGAGCAATTGACAGAATTGAGCATAGTTATGAGAATATCTAGGTATGATCATGTATATAGGCATCACGTCCGAGACAAGTAGACCGACTCCTACGCATCTACTACCATTACTTCACTCATCGACCGCTATCCAAAGCATGCATCTAGAGTATTAAGTTAAAAAGCAGTAACGCCTTAAGCAAGATGACATGATGTAGAGAGATAAATTCATGCAATATGAAATAAACCCCATCTTGTTATCCTCGATGGCAACGATGCAATACGTGCCTTGCTGCCCTTATACATCCTTTGGGAAAGGACACCGCAAGATCGAACCCAAAGCTAAGCACTTGTCCCATGGCAAGAAAAACCAATCTAGTAGGCCAAACCAAACTGATAATTCGAAGAGACTTGCAAAGATAACCAATCATACATAAAACAATTCAGAGAAGATTCAAATATTGTTCATAGATAGACTTGATCATAAACCCACAATTCATCGGTCTCAACAAACACACCGCAAAAAGAAGATTACATCATAGATCTCCACAAGAGAGGGGGAGAACATTGTATTGAGATCCAAAAAGAGAGAAGAAGCCATCTAGCTACTAACTATGGACCCGAAGGTCTGAGGTAAACTACTCACACTTCATCGGAGGAGCTATGATGATGTAGAAGCCCTCCGTGATGATGGCCCTCTCCGTGAAGCTCTAACAGGCCCCAAGATGGGATCTCGTGGATCTGAGAAAGTTGCGGCGGTGGAATTAGGTTTTTGGCTCCGTCCCTGATCGCTTGGGGGTACGTAGGTATATATAGGAGGAAGGAGTACGTCGGTGGAGCTCCGAGGGGCCCACGAGGCAGGGGGGCGCCCTAGGGGGGGGCGCTGCCCACCCTCGTGACCGCCTCTTGGCTCCCTTGGAGTAGGGTCCAAGTTTCCTGGATCACGTTCGGTGAGAAAATCACGTTCCCGAAGGTTTCATTCCGTTTGGACTCCGTTTGATATTCTGTTTCTTCGAAACACTGAAATAGGCAAAAAACAGCAATTCTGGGCTAGGCCTCCGGTTAATAGGTTAGTCCCAAAAGTAATATAGAAGTGGAAAATAAAGCCCAATATAGTCCAAAACAGCAGATAATATAGCATGGAGCAATCAAAAATTATAGATACGTTGGAGACGTATCAGTGGCCATCTTCATCATCCCGGCGCTCTCCATGACGAGGAGGGAGTAGTTCACCCTCGGGGCTGAGGGTATGTACCAGTAGCTATGTGTTTGATCTCTCTCTCTCTCTCTCTCTCTCGGGTTCTTGATTTGGCACGATCTTGATGTATCGCGAGCTTTGCTATTATAGTTGGATCTTATGTTGCTTCTCCCCCTCTACTCTCTTGTAATGGATTGAGTTTTCCCTTTGAAGTAATCTTATCGGATTGAGTCTTTAATGATTTGAGAACACTTGATGTATGTCTTGCCGTGCATATCTGTGGTGACAATGGGATATCACGTGATTCACTTGATGTATGTTTTGGTGATCAACTTGCGGGTTCCGCCCATGAACCTATGCATAGGGGTTGGCACACGTTTTCGTCTTGATTCTCCGTAGAAACTTTGGGGCACTCTTTGAGGTTCTATGTGTTGGTTGAATAGATGAATCTGAGATTGTGTGATGCATATCGTATAATCATACCCACGGATACTTGAGGTGACATTGGAGTATCTAGGTAACATTAGGGTTTTGGTTGATTTGTGTCTTAAGGTGTTATTCTAGTATGAACTCTAGGGCTGTTTGTGGCACTTATAGGAATAGCCCAATGGATTGATTGGAAAGAATAACTTCGAGGTGGTTTCGTACCCTACCATAATCTATTCGTTTGTTCTCCGCTATTAGTGACTTTGGAGTGACTCTTTGTTGCATGTTGAGGGATAGTTATATGATCCAATTACACTACAAAAAAAAAGACACATCCGTGACATTTTGCGCCGGACGAAATTTTTTTCTGTCATACATATGACACTTCTATGACGATAATTGTGACAAAACCCGGTATCATCATAGATGTGGTGGGCTCCTACTTTTATGGCAAAAATCATGACAGAAAATGGTATTTTTCGTCCTGGGCGGGCCGGAGACGCAGCTGCATGACATTCTTTGGGACGTCCATGACAGAAAAAACCGTGGCAGAAGCAAGGGCGAGGAAAATTTCGGGAGTTGCTGGTTACGGTGGGAGTTCGGGGCGGCGATGCGCGTTTCTCGTACACGTCTGCTGCGTGTGTGCGAGGCATTGGCTCTAATCAACCCGAAGCGAGGCGTTGGGCTCTAATCGAACCCGGCGATTGCTGCGCAGGCTACGCGTTCATCGAACCCGAGCGATCGATCGATGGCTGTTAATCGAACCCGATGGAGCGACATTACTTCGCCTGCTGCTAATCAAGCCGATCGATTGGATGAGCGATGGCGTTGCGGGGGTTGGATGAGCGGTGAGTGGTGGCATTGCCTCTGGATGAACAGGAACCCGTGGTGTGGAGGGCTGGATGAACAGTGAGCGGTGGAGGGGTGGCCGTGGAGGGGTGGTTGAACAGACCCGTGGTGTGGAGGGCTGGATGAACAGTAGATGGTGGAGGGGTGCCCGTGGAGGGGTGGTTGAACAGGAGCCAGTGGAGTAGCGCGTGGTGGAGGCTGGATGAACATGAGCCCGTGGAGGCTGGAGGAGGTCGACGGTGGAGATGAACAGTATCCCGTGGAGTCCTGTTTTGCGGTACGCCACACCCCTCCCGATGAACAGGACCCCGTTTTACCATATAGCGCTCCAACACAAGTCCGTTTCGTCCGTTTTGCGGTACGCCACACCCCTCCCGATCAACAGGACCCCCATTTCGACCGTAGGAGGTCCGTTTCCTCTGTTTTGCGGTACGCCACACCCCTCCCGATCAACAGGACCCCGTTCTGAACGTGTCCGGTCGAACACAAGGCCGTTTCCTCCGTTGTGCGGTACGCCAGGCCTCGTTTCCATCGCCTGTTCCGTCCAAGCCCTCCCGATGAACACGACCACGCATTCTGTTCCGACCCAGCCGGTTGGCTCCCACGCGTTCTGTTGCCTCCCGATGAACACGACGCATTCCGTTGCCTCCCCATGAACACGACGCATTCCGTTGCCTCCCCATGAACACGACGACGACGCTGTTTCTCCGTTCCGACCTAGCCATGTACGTATGCGCGAGTAGGCGTTCGAGACCCTGCCCGTATGTACGTACGTGGCCGTATTTTCTTTCTTGCACCCTCGCCGCTGTACGTACGTGTACATGCTACGTGCGCGCCTCTACTACGACACGTGCGCGCCTCTACATCCACCAGTATATATATACGTACACGTTCGCGACCAGAATGACAACGCCACGTGCGCTTCGACCAGGTGGGTCCCGACCGCCGAGCACTTCCTTGCCTGCGAAGATGTAGCTGGTGGGTCCCAGCAGTCAGGGGGGCGAATCATTTTTTTTGCCCGGACGAACTTCCTTGCGTGCGAAGATGTAGCTGGTGGGTCCTAGCACTCAGGGGGGCGAATTGTTTTTTTTTGCCCGGACGCACTTCCATGCGTGCGAAGGTGTAGCTGGTGGGTCCCAGCAGTCAGGGGGGAAACGTTTTTTTCGCGAAATACGGTGGCCCGTCCGGTGGGTCCCCGCTGTCAGGTGGAGGAATAATTATTTTCCGCGTAATAAGGAGGCACTTCCTTGCTGCGGCCGTGGACCCAACTGTCAGCCTCTCCACATACAGTCCACGTCCGATGGAAGTCGTTCCTTGACCATGTTGACCACGCCACGCCGAGAGCACCAGGGCGGTGGACGACGGTGAGGCTTAGGAAGGGGACGACGGGGAGCCGGGGAAGACGCGGCAGTGGAAGCCCGCGCCGAGAGGAGTACGAGGGTTCACTGGTTCGGCTGCGGTGTGAGGCTGACGTCGCCGCCGCAGGCTCGCCAGTGGTGGGAATAGTAGGGGCGGTGAGGCCTCATGGCAAGACATCCGGCCATGGGAGGCAGGAGCATGCGGCACGACCGGCGCTGCTTTGGGCAGCTGGAGCAAGAAGACCAGAGGTTGAAGAAGCACTACGGCCGTTGGATGGACATCGTACGGTCACTGGAGCTAGAATCGTTCATATATTGACTAAAGTTGACAAAGGCCTCCGTCCCAGTCAACTTAGTAGGCCCACAAGTCAACCTCCCACCAAGGTTGGTCCCAGCTAGCGGGGTATTCATTTTTGTGCGTAATAAGGAGGCACTTCCGGTGGGTCCGAGCCGACAATGAGGTGGGGGGCGTTTTCGCGAAATATGATGGCCCGACCTGTGGGTCCCAGCAGTCAGGGGGAAACATTTTTTTCACGAAATACTGGTGGCCCGTCCAGTGGGTCCCAGCTGTCAGGTGGAGGAATAATTATTTTCCACGTAATAAGGAGGCACTTCCTTGCGGCTGCCGTGGACCCAGATGTCAGCCTCTCCATGTACAGTAATCTTCCGATGGAAGTCGGTCGTTGACCACATTAACCACGCCGCGCCAAGAGCACCACGGCGGTGGACGACGGCGAGGCCTATTAAGGGGACGACGCAGAGCCGGGGAAGACGCGGCAGTGGAAGCCCGCGCGGAGAGGAGTACGAGGGTTCACCGGTTCGGCTACGGTGTGAGGCTGCCGTCGCCGCAGAATAACAGGGGGTGTGGGTGAGTAGAGGGATGCCTTGGCTAGCGGTGGGAGTAGTAGGGGGCGCTGACGCCTGCCACGGGAGGCAGGAGCACGAGGCACGACCGGCGCTGGTTTGGGCGGCTGGAGCAAGAAGACCAGAGGTTGAAGAAGCACTACAGCCGTTGGATGGACATCGTACGGTCACTGGAGCTAGAATCGTGCATATTGACTAAGTTGACAAAGCCCTCCGTCCCCATCAACTTAGTAGGCCCACAAGTCAGCCTGCCACTATACTGGGTCTTAGCTAACAGGCGTAGTATTCATTTTTTTTGTGCGTAATAAGGAGGCACTTCCTTGCGTGCGAAGATATAGCTGGTGGGTCCGAGCCGCCGCGGTAACGTTTTTCACGAAATACGTAGGCCCTTTCGGTGGGTCCCTGATGTCAGGTGGAGGAATCATTATTTTGCGCGTAATAAGGAGGCATTTCCATGCGTGCGGCCATGGACCCAGCTGTCGGCCTCTCCACGTACAGTCCACTTCGGATGCATGTCGGTCATTGACCACGTTGACCAGGCTGCGCCGAGAGCACCAGGGCGGTGGACGATGGCGAGGCCTAGGAAGGGAACGACACGGAGGCAGGGAAGACTCAATAGTTGTTTCCCACGCGGAGGGGAGTACGACTGAATGAGGGTTTCTTGGTTAAATGCCGTCACCGAAGAATAACAACAAAGCGTGGGTGAGTAGAGGGATGGCTAGGCCAGTGATGGGAGTACGATGGGGCGGTGAGGCCTGCGCGGCAGGACAACCGGCCACGGGGAGGAGGGAGCAGGCACTCCCGCTGGCGCTTGTTTGAGCGGCTGGAGCAGGAAGAGCAGAGATTGAAGAAGCACGACGACCGTTGGATGGCCATCCAGCAGTCACTGCTTGTGCGTCAACCTTTTTTTAGGAAAGCCTCAAATCTGTGGAAAACAGCATACAACCCATCTGCCATTATTTCTAATAATTTACAGCCCATTTGCTAATTCTTAAGGTTTTTTTGGAGCCCAAATTCTTTTTGTTAGCATTACAGCCCATATTGTGGCCACGATTAAAAAATTATACTGAAATTTTGCATATTTCAAAAGCGGTCCGAACTGTTTTTAATCCCAAAATTTCGACTCACATTCAAACTAATTTTAAAAATAAATGTACATCAATATAAAATCCAACAAATTCTCCACGAATAAAAATTAATGTAATCTAAAATCTCGAAATGAAAAAAAGATATTTGAAACTAATTGCCGGTTTGATGTGTTTTAAAATGTACAACCCATTTCTCATTACTGATGGGCCATTTTTTCGGCCAGCCGAATGAAAGCTCTCCTCGTCTTGAAAGATTTGCAGCCCAACAGGCGTGACAAAGCGACTTACTTGGCAAATAACAAAAAAAACTTGGCAAATAACAAAAAAACTGGTTGTGGCCATGGACCCAGCTGTCAGCCTCTCCACGTACAGTACTCTTCCGATGGAAGTCGTTCCTTGACCATGTTGACCACGCCGCGCGGAGAGCACCACGGCGATGGACGACGGCGAGGCCTAGGAAGGGGATGACGCGGAGCCGGGGAAGAGGCGGCAGTGGAAGCCCGCGCGGGCAGGAGTACAAGGGTTCACTGGTTCGGCTGCGGTGTGAGGCTGCCGTCGCCGCAGGGCCTGGCCAGCGGTGGGAATAGTAGGGGGCGGTGAGGCCTCCGCGGCAGCACAGCCGGCCACGGGAGGCAGGAGCATGAGGCACGACCGACGCTGGTTTGGGCGGCTGGAGCAAGAAGACCAGAGGTTGAAGAAGCACTACGGCCGTTGGATGGACATCGTCTAGTCCTTTGGAGCTAGAATCGTTCATATTGACTAAGTTGACAAAGCCCTTCGTCCCCGTCAACTTAGTAGGCCCTAAGTCAGCCTCCCACCAAGGTGGGTCGCAGCTAGCGAGGGGAGTATTCATTTTTTGCGTAATAAGGAGGCACTTCCGGTGGGTCCGAGCCGACAATGAGGGACGTTTTTTCGCGCCATACGGTGGCCCGTCGGTGGGTCCCAGCGATCGAGGCAAACGTTTTTACGCAAAATACGGTGGCCCGTCCGATTGGGTCCCTAGTCGCTTGGAGGAATCATTATTTTCCGCGTAATAAGGAGGCACTTACTTGCTGCGGTCGTGGACCCAGTGAGACTCTCCACGTCTGAGATACTTCCTATGGAAGTCGTTCCTTGACCACGTTGACCTCGCTGCGTTCCGTTGCATGCATGCGTCCATGGGCGTGGTGCGTCCCCACCGTCGACCTCTCACGTCTGGTCATCTTCCGATGACTCTCGGTTGTTGACCATGTTGACCACACTGCGTCGAGCACACCCGCATGGAACGACCGGAGATGGGGAAGACGGGCGATGGAGTCGCAGATGGAGAGGAGTGGGAAACTTGATCGGTTGGTCTTGGCGGCAGCACAGCCGCGGTGCACGTGGGACAGGAGCAAGAACAGAGGTTGAAGAAGGAGCACGGCTGTTGGATTAACATCCAACGGTCCAGCTGCTAGAATCATTTGTTGATTAAGTTGACAAATCCGTGCGTACACGTCCGCTTAGCAGGCCCACAAGTCAGTCACCAAATCTGACGGGTCCCAGCTGTCAACGGGATGAATAATTTTTTTCACAAAACAAGGAGGCACTTCCTTCCGTGCGAAGATACAGCCGGTGGGTCCCAACTGTCAGGTGGAGGAAACATTTTTTTCCAGCTTAATAAGGAGGAACTTTCCTTGCGTGCGACCATGGACCTCGTGGGTCCCAGCCGTCAGTCTCTCCACGTACAGTCCTCTTCCGATGACTCTCGTTTGTTGACCACGCCGCACCGAACACAGCGAGGCGCTGGACGACGGCGAGGCCCCGGACGGGAACGACTCGAAGATGGGAAAACGCGGCAGTGGAGTCCTAGATAGAGAGGAGGAGAAGGGTTATAACTGGTTCTATTGCGGTGTGGGGCTGTAGTCTGTGGAAATAACAGGAGGTGTCGAGGGGTGGAGGGATAGCCTGGCCGACGGTGGGTAGCGCTTCGCAGCGATGCGTGCTAAGCAGAGCCGCTAGCCGGAGCCGGACCAGCGGTCCCGGCGACGCTGGAGGAAGAAGACGAGAGATTGAAGGTGCATGCCGGCCGTTGGATATAAATCCAATGGCTGTGGATGACACAATCATTTGTTGACCAAGTTGACAACGCCCTGCGTAGGCTTCGACCTATTGGCCCACATGTCAGCCTGCAAAAATGTGGCATATATTTAACCCATGTTTTCTAGAATGTAAAGTCCATTTGCTGGGCTGGGTGAACAAATAATTTCGCGTCAATCAGGCCCATTTATATTTTCTAAGAAATCCCAACCCATTTGCACTTCCTTGAAATACACGTATTAGGTGGGCTCATTATATATATAATGTTATGTTAGAAGGAGCAATTAATATTAAAGAATAAACCAGAGAGGCACATTATATATATATATATATATATATAATTAAGAAATTAGCGAGTTATTTCTCAAAATAAAAACGAGCGCGTTATTATTAAATTGGTCCTTAAAATCTTCGCAAGCTTTTGTACGCAATCACCAGGATTTTCCTTGCCTGTGAGTCAAAAACAACTGGATTTTCCGTTAAACATTTACTTTTATAAGTTAATGACACGTGGGATGTTTTTATAATGTATATATAAGTCTCTATAAAGTATACGATAATAGTAATAATATAAATATATACAATGTGGTTAGAAGGGAAAACATAAATTGGACACATTATTACTTTTATAAGAGACCTGCATTTTATACCCGACAGTAGGCATACTAACAAGTTCACACACAAATACAACAGAAAAGGTAAACATTCATATCAAACTCAGGTTCACAGGACACGTTCATATTCATAGCCAACATTCACTATCAACAACTCAAAAGATTCATATATACACAAGCTCGGCATATCTATGCATCCAAATGATTGATAGATCACACGACAATATTCATACATAATTCACAAAAAGATTCAGATATACACATGTTCGGTATGTTTATGCATCCAAATGATTGAGATCACAGCCAATATGATCCATGGACGAACTTTAATTACCTAGGGTACAGACTGGTAAATGGTGTTCAATCGGAGGTACTTCTTGCTAAAATTAGTTCTTGTACGAGTAAACTTTCGAGTACATAAGAGGCAACACAAACAGTCTGAACTTTGCTTGTAGGTTTATCCTCAAATAGTGGTCTCGTGCTGAGGGAGGTTTGAGCAACTTGGCCACTACTTTCATCCAACTAGTTTACTGGCTCATCTTGGTCCTGTATTTCGCCAAAATTCTACATTGCGCATTTAGAAAGGAGGCGGTTGAGAAAATGAACCACCCAAATTTTTGTGCAGTTCAACTGAAATGGAGCATCCTTGGCGTGCAAGTGTGATTAAGTGCCAGATGAATATACGCGTCAACCAACTTGTCTGGAATCTTTAGACTCCATGCCATATAGTTCGCTACCATATGTGCCGATAACCAACCGGCACAAGTTGGGACCAAAGACTGGACTCCATTTTTCTAGGCTATGCACCAAGCAATATTTTTGGCGTTCACTCTGCTAATACTTGGAGTTTGACAATTGGTTGACGCCGGTTGATACTCGAATGAATATAGGCACTTCTTGTCAACATCGATTCTTGTCTGAGTGAACTTTGGAGTACATAGCAGCAGCATAAGTACCTGTCCATCTGATCATTTTGTGCAGTTCTACTGAAATCACCCGATGTAATGATTTGCCTGCGAGTTCAGGCTCCAAATTACTCCTTTATGAAATCGGCAAACAATAGCACAATACCAAATTACCAATACATATGACAGGCACAATAATCAGGATAAAGACCAGTACCAACCTGTGTGAGGTAGCATATCAATTACTATTTCCTTTGACTGGAAGCCGAGATAAGCCAAGCGACTAACAGCAAAGGAAGAAAGCAAGCGGAGATTAGCGACTGACAGGAAAGGACGGAAGCTGTCGAGACAATGAAGCACCCAAAGTTTTTGTGCAGTTCCACCAAACTTGAGCATCCCTGTTGGCACATATATTGAGTGAGATTACTGTAATAGTGTGACTAGTTGATGAAACATACACTAACAAATAGAAGCACCCTCATTATCTTAATGGGTAAAGTTAGCAACATAGTAGTCTTGCTTAAAGAGAGGTATTAGTTTATTTAATCAGTGCCAATTAGCTCAACTCAACACTCAAAGCATTGCCATTTATCATAGGTTGCAAAACTTAAAAGTGCAAAGATAATGGAGTTTCTCATGACAAAGAGTACGATACAAATAGAGATGACAAAGAACTAATATGGATGAAGGCCTTAGGCCCGTACCAACCTGAGAAAAAAGCTTATTCATGTAGTCCCATAAGAGATGATAAAGCACTCACTTGGAATCACACAATAGTATATATTTTTGTGCACTTCAAATGTATGGTTGAAATCACTCTTGTTTACCAGTGCTGAGATTATATCAAAAGATTATCAAGAACTTCTAGCAGAGTTAAAGCACTGGCTGGGATACAGTTCATTGTATTGTCTTGTGTAGTTCCACTAGAATGTATGATTGGCACAACATGATCCCTGTTTGCACAAGTAGGAACAAGGTGAAACCTTCATTAGCTTAGTGAGAAAGGATAGGAAGACATTAGCATATTACTCAAACAGTAGCATCAAATTCATGATGGACAATACGCAAAACATTGCCTCATTGAACCAATGGAAATAAATTGACATGCAAAACAGTAGCACTATTATGTCATGACACTAATAATATTCCCTCCCTGCTCCACCACATGATTCACCTCCATAGACAAACATTCACACGTACATAATTCAACATAGGGTCCTACTAAAGATTTGTTTAACTCCAACAGGAAAATTAGGCAGTAATAAATTAGTGGTACTTAAGTACTCCTAATTAATTAAGTGAGACAACAGAAGTGGAAGGGCTCCCTGGAGGATCGTCTCACATGTAAGGTAGTCGTTGCCGGAGCCCTTGAATAGCCTCGACTGAGGCCTCTGGCTTCAGCAAGATCGCCTTGGCACTGTTTATTCTTCTTCTTCTTCCTCTTCATGCTCTATTTCTCTTTCTCCTCACCAGTTGGTGAAACCAAGTACATGATTGGCCTTCTAATTCAGAATTGGTTTTGTCGTTGAGGGAGTACAAGTGTACTAGTAAAAACATCATTATTTTCTCATGGCAGTCGGAAAATAGAGATGAACACATGCATTAAATATCATTCTTACCTAAAGGAAGGTTATGGCGCCAATATGGATGATGAGGATTGGAATAGAGATCTCCCTTTGTGCAGTTCCACCAAAATGAACCAACTGCTCCATTCTCGACATTCCAGCTTAAACATCACAAAAGTCACTTCTTTTAAGAAGAGTTTTGTGCATCGCACTAAAAGGTCACAACAAGAACTGTGTGAATTGGATATCCCTGTTTGCACAAAAGGCACAGAGGAAACATTCAGAGTCTCGAACAATTACAGGCAAAAACATTTGGCTAAACTTGTCAGAGTCTCAAACAATTACAGGCAAAAACAGTGGCATGGCTTCATTTTTACCAGGGATATTATATTAAGAACAGCTAAGGCTGCGTTCGGTTCATAGGTTTGGTGCAGGATTTTCGTAGGAACACAATTCCTACGGTATTCTTTCCCTTCCAACCATTCGGAACACGGGAAAGGTGATTAGTGTTTCATAGGAAAGCTGGTCTGGTAGTACTGATTCCATCGGATTAGAAACATCCACGCGCTGCTGCACCTACTGGAGGCGCTTGCTGCCATGCGTTAGACAGGTTGCTGTTGGCAGGCGCTCGCTGCCATGTGTTAGACAGGTTGCCGTGCTGTGTTTGCCCGAATAAAAAAATCAACCTATGTGTGGCACATGAGGTGAGGACAAGAGTAGTCACTGTGCAGCTGAATAAACAAATAGCATCTCATACTGCCAAGCATGCTACTCTAAAAAAACAAATATGTACATTTTGTAGTCCATCCGAACACATTCTCTTGAGAGTTTCCTTCGGTTCGTTGTTCCATAGTTTTATACCTACATTCCTTTCCTATTCCGGTCCTCTTTTCTGCCCCTTTATTCCGACCGGAGCCTAAATATTTGGTATAAGGGCATGGGACAGTGGGTGCACCAGCAGTACAACACCATGTACGTAAACAGGGGCATAAAGTGGTGATTCATAGTTTGTTGCCCCGAGAAACAAACATCCAAGAAACATATCTGGGTTGGTCCCATTTTTGTTCACTCTAGCCACCTACTCCTATGTGTGGATAACAAATCTAGTCCTGGTCATACCACTGTGTACAGCGTTACCCCTATATTTCCTTTTCGACCAAGAGACCGGTTGGATGACCGATCTGTACTACTTTCACCCCTTTCCTTCCTGTTTGTACCAAGTCCGATGTACATACTAAATTCCCCACCCCACTTTATTTCAATGACAAGTATTTTCGGATGGAGGGAGTACAAGATTCGACTCCATGAAGTAGCTTTACCTCTAACAATAGAAGAAAAAATAGCTGACGTTGGACCATCCGATCGAGAGGGGCCGAGAGGTAGAAAATGATGCACATGCAGCGGCGTAGCGAGCTGGGGAAGTAGAGCTAAGGCGATTTCGAACGAAGATATACCAAGGTCGTCGGGATGTGGATAGGTGGGCGGCGGAGGCCGGATCCGCCCACGTGCAGCGAAGGGATCGGAGGACCTCCGTGCTTGGCGCCGCCAGAGATAACGGTGCGGCCGGCAGTGGGTCTCCTCCCTCGCTGTCAACGACGGCCTAAACGCTGCCCCTCCTCCCCTTCACCGGCGGAGGGGGATACGTCCGGATCTGTAACCAGCGGTGAGGATAGAAAGCCAGTGTTTTTGAAGGGAGAAAGACAGTGTTACTACCCCTATCTTGTTTAGATCTGGAGAGGATGAGAATGTGTGAATAGAGCAGCCCTAGCAAGCAAGCGCAGAGGCTCCGGCCTATATATAAGTAGTGGGGTAGTTTTCCTTTTTCACTCCATCAAAACAATCGTTTAAAATTGTGTACTACTCCTACATGCCAGTCGCGGTTTTTAGTTGTTGATTGTTTTTTGAGATAGCTACCTGCTTGTTCCAAGTGGTGTTACGGTGTGCCAGGTCGCACTTTGTATCGTTCAAGTCTGGTACTACAAGTCCCACCATTAAATGAACAACCACCCCCTCGTAAAAATTATGAACAAGCCTATGGCTAAAATTAGCGGAAACGTGGGTTGCCCCAACATGCATTATTATTTATATTTTCTACTCCCTCTGTTCCTAAATATAAGTCTTTTTTTATTAGCCACACCTAAGACAAGAATTTTTTTATTAGCAGTGAACCCCACATGTCATAGACACAAAAATTGTGGCAAGATTCCCTTAGGCAAGCCAAAGTGTTTCTAACAATTTGAGCAACTCAGGTTAGGCAAGTGTGGGAAAAATAATGTGGCAACATAAGACAAACATAGTCACAATCCAAACAGCCCGTAATTTTTTGTGACATGCATGAAAATTTGGTTAGTTAAATTTATAGTCAAAATTTGGCAAGGTGCATCAAATCAACACATGCAAGTATCAAAAGGAAAGTCACGGCATGCATGCATGCGTTGTACTCCCTCCGCTTCCAAATATAAGTCTTTTTAGAGATTGCAACAAGTGACTACATCTGAAAGCGTAATATGTCTACTCCTACATAGTCTGAAGTAGCCCATTTGAAATGTGTAAAAAGACTTTTATCGAGTGCAGTGGTTTGATGTGTCGCGCCAACTCGTACAAGACCAAGAAATTTGATTACTACGACGCCCTCTCCCTCGCGGACGAGCTCCGGTGCCTTAACTGCACTTGCCTTTGGCTGCATGACAGGTGGGCCAACCACCTGTTGGGCCCACCTGTCATAGACGCAAAGGCAGGAGCAGTAAGTAGAAGCTTTCGCTACATGCTATCTCTCCCGCACGAGGTGGAAAGACATGCAACAGTGGATTCGATACTTTAGAAGTAGGAGTAACATCATTGTTTGTCTTCTCGAAGAGGCGAAGAGCCAAGCGCAAACCGAACGTGGCAGTTGCGAACGCTCGCGTGGTGCTGTTCCTTGGAGTACTAGCCAGGCTCTTTCATGAGACAAAATTGCTACTCCCTCTGTTCCTAAATAATTGTCTTTCTAGAGATTTCAACAAGTGACTACATACGGAGCAAAATGAATGAATCTACACTTTAAAACATGTCTACATACATCCGTATGTTGTAGTCCATTTGAGATGGCTAGAAAGACAATTATTTGGGAACGGAGGGAGTATTGTTTAACAATTAAACTCCATTATCCATTGGTTGATACTCATTCTGCATAGGTCCACGCGCTTAGGACCGTTTCCTCCTGGGGTCACCAATGTTTATTTGCTAATTAATAGCATTCCATGCAATGAACTAGCCATTGCAAGTCATTAAAAGCATGCACACCTCTCATCTCTTATTGGTTGATACGTATGTCAAGAAACAAGAAACAAGGTAGAAATTAATGCACCGCGCCTAAGTGTTTTGGGACTATTTGGTTTTCGTAAGATGACTTTCTAGAGAGGGAGTAGTATAGACCTGTAAACCAGAAAGTATATTTGCCTTTCTAGAGATTTCAACAAGTGACTAGACTACACCGTGTGCAGTACCCCCTCCCTTCCGGTTTACAGGGCTCAAATCTCAAATCTCATGAACCAAGGCATTTCACGATTGGAGGAATGTACTGTATTTCGTACTTTACAAAACTACCCTAATTAAACTCATGCATTAATTACGTAGTTCTCTCGTTTTCCTCTCCGCCTTGGTCGCGGTGCACAATATTGAGCACTCCTATATGACTAGCCGCTCTATCTACATGCAGGACATTTCAAAGCATCCGGGCCTGCGTGCCATCCACCAAATCATAGCGAGGTGCTACAGTCGAGACTCACCTGTCACCTCGGTGTGGTCGTCATGACCCGTCATATCACAAAACCCACACCTTCAGCAGTGTTAAGGTGGCCTCCAAGTTGGACTGGACGAAGCAACCATCATTTCATTGGAACGCTCGTTCAAGCCCTTTCTTCCCTTTCTTGAAGAAAACCTCACTCCAGGCTACTCACTTCTGCCATTTTCTTCTCTACTGACGAAGGAAAGGTGGGCGAATCAGTTATGCTGCTATATTTTCATTCCAATAATATTCTATTTGCGAAGCAATCGACCGATTCTCACATCCTATTCTTTTCCCGTTTTCATTCTGATTGTGGTTTCCTTTCGATTGCTTTTTGTTTGTCAGTTCATTGATGGATCCTGGAGCACTAGGCAAAGAGTTGCCGGCAGACAACCCACTGGAGACAGCGATCTCCAGGAAGCGAGCACCGACCAACGAGTTGACCATGTTGGCGGGCCAACCCATGGAGACGAAGAACTCCAAGAAACAAGCACTAGCCAAAGAGTTGAGGACGTTGGCGGACGAACTCCTCAAAGAAAGTTGGAAGAACAGCAAGGGCCCCACCGTGCCTACCCCAGGAACTCTGATTGCCACCTATGTGAGGCTCAAGACCGAGTTTGAGGAGATAGTCGCCGTTGAGAAGCAGTATTTGGCCCCCATCGAGGACGAGGAGATGGCCCACGGAGGGATGAGATCCCCTGGTGAGCTGCACAAGGTAAAATATAATGGCTTATTACCATAGTTGTGGTTTTTGATTATTTGCAATGTGCTTGCTTTTTGATTATTTGCAGTGTGCTTGCTAATATGTTAGGGTTGTGCAGGAGCCGGTGGTTGTCCTTGATGATTCCGATGTCGTGGCCCGTCCTGTTGGCATCGCCCCGGAGATTGATTCCGATGCTGCTGTCCATCTTGTGGACATCGCCCCAGAGATCTATTCCGATGTCGCGGTCAGTCCTGGGGACATCGCCCCAGAAATCGATTCCCATGCCGCTGTCCGTGCTGTGGTCATTGCCCGAGAGATCGATGACAAGAAATAGTTAGTCGCGCTAATCCTTCAGGGTAGTTTGCATTGCCCCGTCTTTAATTACTAGAACGATGCGTGTTATCAAACCATCTTAGGGCTAGTGCACTGTCTTGTGTGGGTGGATCTTGCTACTTTTGTTTGATAGTGAATCATGCGATGAATCATGCGAACCCTCTTCGAGTTATGGAAACAGATGTATCCTCACCAGCTTTTGATGTAATATATGGCATGCTTAGATGTAATTTTGAACTGTTTATCATATCGGCCGGCTTGTTTGATGATTCTTGGTGTTAGTAGGCTAGCTATCGTATGCGAGCTATAGTACTTGCAAAACACTCACCGAAGAGAAACGTTGGGGCTGATGGGCTCGTGGTATGCTTATACTTATCCCTCGTCGATCGACCAATATCCCTAGCTCCTAAAATTGTAGGCTTAGCGATCGATCAGAAAATAGTCGACACACATTCAGGCCTCATTTGGTTCATAGGGTAGGAAAATCGTAGCAAAAGTACAGAGAACGTGCAACACAAAATCATAGCAGTGCAGGGACGTACTCCCTCCGTTCCAAAATAGATGACCTAGCGGGCTAGTTTGGCCTAGTGGGTTTCAGTGATATGACATGGTACAGTGCCGTCCAGTCTTCGCGTGTGGTAGTAGTATTGCGGGTACAGTAAGTTTTCTTGAAGAAGCGGAATTCAACGAAGTCATGATAGTTCCTTCGTCCGAACAACTTACAGTGGGAAAGGTTGGGCCTGCGATACGACCGGGGTAGACCAGGATAATTTTGTGCGTGGCAGGTGGACCAGGATGGTCGATGTCCCACATGTCGGCGAATGAAGTATTCTTTCCCATATAGAGGACGAGCAACGAGTATTCATCGTTTATTTTTTATGAAAGCTATTGTCTCCACTGTTACTCCTTGACTTTGTCAATGCCTCTCTCCTCCACATAAGCGGGGACTACTCCCTCCGTTCCCAAATATTTGTCTTTCTAGCCATCTCAAATGGACTACAACATACGGATGTATGTAGACATGTTTTAAATTATAGATTCACTCATTTTGCTCCGTATGTAGTCATTTGTTGAAATCTCTAGAAAGAAAATTATTTAGGAACGGAGGGAGTACTTGCTATGCATGCAGCGGGCAGCTGGCGTTTTGAGAGGCCAGGCCGGTGAGAGCGGGCTTCGGAAGCGGTCCGGACTCCAGCATGGCCCACCTCACATTATCACCGTATATTTCTTGGAGTCCGTCTTGCGGGCGGGCGATCTCTTCTCCTCCCCGTTTCTCTCTTCTCAGCCGACGCCCACGACGATTAGATTTCGGCTATCGACGGTTTATTCAATTACGGTCCCACATGTCAGTGAAATTGCAAGACAACACGTGTCCCCTCTGGTGAGCGGCGTGCGAGCCGGACTGTCGGGGTTGCGACGCGTAGGAGTCGTAAGTGTGCCGCCTTTTCCTTTAGAACTTGCGAAGCGTAACATTTTCGCGCGATCGGTCGATAGAAATCCAGAACAAAATGATGAGGGCGGTTGTCGGTGTCAAAACCGGCGGATCTCGGGTAGGGGGTCCCGAACTATGCGTCTAGGCGGATGGTAACAGGAGACAAGGGACACGATGTTTTTACCCAGGTTCAGGCCCTCTCGATGGAGGTAAACCCTACTCCTTCTTGATTAATATTGATGATATGGGTAGTACAAGAGTAGATCTACCACGAGATCGGAGAGGCTAAACCCTAGAAGCTAGCCTATGGTATGATTGTTGTTCGTCCCCACGGACTAAAACCCTCCGGTTTATATAGACACCGGAGAGGGTTAGGGTTACACAGAGTCGCTTACAACGGAAGGAGATCTACATATCCGTATCGCCAAGCTTGCCTTCCACGCCAAGGAAAGTCCCATCCGGACACGGGACGAAGTCTTCAATCTTGTATCTTCATAGTCCAGGAGTCTGGCCAAAGGGCATAGTCCGCAAGCATCCGGACACCCCTAATCCAGACTCCCTCAAGAGTCCCTGAACCAGGCTTCAATGATGATGAGTCCGCGCCGCATATTGTCTTCGGCATTGCAAGGCGGGTTCCTCCTCCGAATACTTCATAGAAGATTTTGAACACAAGGATAGTGTCCGGCTCTGCAAAATAATTTCCACATAACACCGTAGAGAGAATAATATTTACACAAAATCAATCTGCTGACGTATTCCGCAGCGTGCCATCACGCCACGGCCAAGTCTTTATTCGAATCGTTTTTATTGTCCCACCTCAGCGCGTTTAGCGAGGCGGTTTCCTTGGCACGTCTTGTCAAAGCAGAGATCGTGTCCCCTTATTCCGGGATTCTCATCAATACGAACGTGGGTAACCCAACCGCGCATTTACGGCGCTTGGGAGATAAGCGAGTTTTACCGGGCTGGTGGGGGTGCTTAGTTGCGTCCGCCCATATAAGGGGATAAGGACCCACCTTTTTCCATCTACGCCTTCTTCCTCCTTTGCTTATCCATTCCTGCGCACTCGAGCTCCAGCGCCCAAGTCCACACATCTCACCTCGACCTCCTCCAGCCATGTCCGGAGCGGGAGGCAAGTGGATGGTCTCCTCCATCACGGAGGGACACATCAAGAAGCTGAGGAAGGCTGGATACTTATCTAATGACATCGAGTACCAGCTCCCCGAGAAAGGCAGCTCATCCCCACCCCCAGGCCCCATGAGAGGGTGGTGGTTCTCACCCACTTCCTCCGTGGACTAGGTTTCCCACTCCACCCATTTGTCCGGGGACTCATCTTCTATTACGGCCTGGATTTCCACGATCTGGCCCCAAACTTCATCCTCAATATCTCGACGTTTATCGTCGTGTGCGAGGCTTTCCTCTGCATCTAGCCCCACTTCGGTTTATGGTTGAAGACCTTTAGTGTCAAGCCGAAGATAGTGGGCGGCCAACAAGCGGAGTGCGGAGGCGCCATGGCGGGCAGGATGGCCAACGTTACATGGCTCGAGGGCTCCTTCGTGGAGACCATAAAGGGGTGGCAATCGGGGTGGTTCTACATCACCGAGCCGTGTGACCCTAAGTGGGCAGCAGCCCCCGAATTCCGATCCGGCTTCCCTACACGGCTCACCTCCTGGAAAGAGACGAGCTTGTCGTGGGGCGATCCGGAGGAGCTATCCAGACTCCAAATTTGCATCCAAGACCTGGTGAGCAAGAAGCTCAAACTCGTCAATGTAGTCCAGGTCATGCTTATCCGCCGAATCCTCCCGTGCCAGCAACGAGCTTTCAGCTTGTGGGAGTTTGATCCAGCGCAGCACCAAACCCTGAGCAGGCTCTTCGAAACTACATTCGAAGATGTCTGGAAGGTGCTGTTCAAGGGCGCCGAGGCTCCCGCATCCGCTATCGAGGATCGCGGATTCAGCGCGCGGTGTCAAGCCAACGCGGTAAGTTATTTTGCCCTTTACGGGACACTTGTTTTCATAGTTTGACTCTATGCGGGATCTAAACTCCCTTACCTTTGACAGGATTGGCAGAAGACGGCCGGACAGATCAGCTGTCCGGCTCCCTTGCCGGAAGATCCAGCGGACGCCCACTTGACAGGGCTGCTGGCTCCGGCACCTTACACGGTGCTGGAGAAGAAGGCCAAGAAGCAGGCCACGGAAACACGAAAGAGTTCCAGACGCCAGGCGGTGTCAGACTCACCATCCGATGACCCCGAGGCGGACTCCTCCCATGAAGACGAGGAGGAGGAAAAAGAGGTCTTTCCCCCAGCAGGGGGAGAGAAGAAAAGGAAGGCTGACCCAACTGGGGGGCCAGAGGGTCCAAGAAGGGAAGGACCCTCCCTCCGGACTATTCCACCGATGCCAACGACGGCGAAGAAGAGTGGCCACTCAGGGCCAAGCCCCTAGCGAAATCGTAAGTCTTCGGATACCAGAATAACTCATAACGTTCCTTTGATACACAGTTCCCTCTGACGTCGAATATAATCATGCAGTCCGCCCAAGGCCGGGCTCGACTCTTCGTCGAGCGATTCCTTGGATTCGTCGGATGTGAACAACACTTCAGTTCCGACCGCCTCCTCTCCTTGCGCCGCGGATGACGCCGAGGTGGCGTAAATGTGTCAAAAGGAGCCAAGCCAGGAGGAGATGGTCCTGGAGGTGCCGCAAGGCGACCTCCCGGACTCCAGGCGAAAAGGGGATAAAACCCCTAAGGGCTTTAGGTACGGCCCTAGGCCGGACATCGCACCGGAACCCAAAACGGTTCCGGCATCCGACAGGCGGCCCCCTACTAAGAAGGGCAAGCCTACGACGCCGGTGACCTCCGCCCAACCAGATGCACCGGATAATCTGCTGGAGGTGCTTAACGACGCCTCCATCGACGGGGAGCACCATACTATTATGAGTGCGGTGATCCAGAAGGTTCATTCTGCCAAGAGCGGGCTGACCGAAGCCTGTGCCAGCCTTCTAACAGGCTTTGAGGTACGTATTTAAAATATGTAAAAATATTACCACATAGACAGTAGCCCCTGATGCTCAGTTTGATGTTCGGAAAGAAAAGCCGAAATGAGGATCAAAAAGATATACGCAGGAGTCTAACATAAATGTGTCAATATGGGAATGCAGGCTGTGCTGCTGACCTCTGCGGCACTGATTGCGGAGGTCAATGAATTGAAGCAGGGCCTCGAGCGGTCCAAGAACGAGCTTGGCCTTGCCAAGAAGCAGCTCGAGGACAAGGAAGGTAAGTAATACCTTATGTAAGTATATATATATATATATATATATATATATATATATATATATATATAAAGGTGTGGTTGCGAAAAATGACAGGAATAACGTGAATATTGCAGGGGCCACGAACGAGGTGGCGACCCTGAAGGAAGCGGTGTCCAAGGCCGAAAGTAATGCGGCCGCGGAGCGCACCGAGCGAGAGAAGCAGGAGGCGCGGGTGGCGGAGGTGCGGCAAGAGCTCCAGGCTCTCATGGAAAAACACGAGAGTTTGGAGCGTGACTCAAAGACTCGAGAGTCCGAGCTCGCCTAGGCCCTTGAGAGCGCCAAAGCCGCTAAGGCCGAAGCCCAAAAAGCCCTCCAGGAAATTGAGGCGATGAAGAAGATAGCGGCGGGTAAGGCATTCTTTATGCAAAGCAAGCATGTGAAAGTGAATTATCTGTTACTTACCCGAATCCGGAGCTCTCCAGGAGCATTCGCAGATCTGCCCCGCAGTGTGTTCGATGCTGCCGCTTTCTACCGAGCCGAGGAGGGAAGCTCGACGGAGAAGGTGTTCTGGTCTCAGTATGCTGAGGCCGGACACCCGGTGCCCTTGAGCGACCAGCTGAAGCAGCTGGTCGAGCTCCATAAGGTGGCCGAACAGGCCATGAAGGGTCTCGCAGTCCGGCTGTGGCCCGGGGAGGCCATGCCTGGAAGCTACTTCGGGCTGGTAAGGCGGCTGGTGGATGCCTGTCCAAGGCTTGAAGTCATCAAGCGCTCCGTCTGCATCGAAGGTGCCCGTAGGGCCCTTGCCCGTGCTAAGGTGCACTGGGGCAAGATGGACGCTGAGAAGCTTGTGAAGGACGGACCACCACCGGGCAAGGAGCATCGCAAGCCTAAAATGTATTATGAGGGCATCCTGAAGGGTGCCCGCCTTATAGCGGGTGAATGCTCCAAAGATGTAATTTTTGAGTAGACTCGCGTTTGTTATCCTGTACGTTGAAAACTTGTTCATATGCGCTAAGCAACACTTTTGAATTTAATTTATTACCTTCAGGCGGCCGTTTATTAAATTTGAGAGATGGTGAGTCGTCGGCTTCAGCCCCATGCCACGAGTGCGGGGTGTTCGATAAACTTGAGTGCTCTTGTTCCCATTCTTGGGTCCTTCGAGGGAGGCGCTCAACATAGCGAACAAGGCAACCGGACTATATGCTTGAACACTCTCACTTAGCCATAGAATTCTATAATTTTAAATTTCGTGAAGCCCCAGTATTCGGAAGACCGAGTTCGGGCGCTATCCACGCCTAGGCGGACAATGCCGACTCCTCGCTCTAAGCGGCATAAGTCTTTAGGGACTCGAAAACCTCTCGAACAGCGATCGGCTCTCGCCCTATCACGACGGTCAGTTTTAGCTTTCCACCGAGGTGCTTAACCCAGCTCAACTGGGGCACAATCGCGATGGTTTTCCAACTACCTTAGCCGATATAACGGAACATAAGGTACCAAAATATGGGAGCCGGGCAAACCCAACTATTGACCCAAGACATGATTCAGAGCCGATGCATATAATGCTATAAGTTCGGGGTGCCGCACTTGTGAAAGTGTTCGGACTTATCACACCATATTGTGGGGTACTTAAGCCCCTGGTGTATTTCCCGTACCAAGATGTATGGTTGCACAATGTCATAACTGAACATATATATATATATATATATATATATATATATAAATTAATTCAATAATAGGCATAAGCTATGTATTGTTTATTCAAAAGGGTTGCAGTAAGAGCTGAACGATACAAATAGTGCGATAAGCAAGGGACGGGACTTTAACATGTCCCCCTCCAGGGGTAAGTCGGGATGGTATGTAAAACAATTATCTTGCTTCGTAATAGAGACCATCTGTACACTCGACGTAGCTTCCCTGGCTGTTGCATCGTGTGTTCGGCGATTCTACT
Source organism: Aegilops bicornis (assembly GCA_021605145.1). Taxonomy (NCBI): domain Eukaryota; kingdom Viridiplantae; phylum Streptophyta; class Magnoliopsida; order Poales; family Poaceae; genus Aegilops; species Aegilops bicornis. Next base: position 394,875,910 of record CM038669.1, on the reverse strand, counting down.
GCCTGACAGGGCTTCGTGAGAACGGAGTCCTAAAAAAAGAAGAAAAGAAAAGAATGACACAACCGGGAGCCCCTGGTGCGGTTGAGCCGCATGCTGGGCATGCCGTTGTCGTGCCCCTCCCCCTATGCCCATGGTATTTCCAGAGCGTAGTTATGTACGCGCAGTACTGGTTTCTCAATTTCGCGAGGGCTGAGGTTAGGGCCGCATTGCTACGCGTGCTCGAAACATGCCAGGCAGTCTGGTTGTGGGTTACTCCGGGCGCGCTTGATGGTTTCCGGACATTTAATGGCCGGACTGGAGAATTGCCTTGACATGCTGCTTTGTACTTCCGCTGCGAGGGCCGCCATATGCTCCTCCGTCCGGAGAGAGCGTTTGGTGTTTCCATTGACCGTAATGACTCCTCGAGGGCCTGGCATCTTGAGCTTGAGGTATGCGTAGTGCGGCACCGCATTGAACTTTGCGAATGCGGTTCGTCCGAGCAGGGTGTGATAGCCACTGCGGAACGGGACTATATCAAAGATTAACTCCTCACTTCGGAAGTTATCCGGGGATCCGAAAACCACTTCAAGTGTAACCGAGCCTGTACAGTTGGCCTCTACACCTGGTATGACGCCTTTAAAGGTCGTCTTCGTGGGTTTAATCCTTGATGGGTCTATGCCCATTTTGCACACTGTATCCAGATAAAGCAGGTTTAGGCTGCTGCCGCCGTCCATTAGGACTCTAGTAAGGTGAAATCCGTCAATGATTGGGTCCAGAACCAATGCGACGAATCCTCCATGGCGGATGCTAGTGGGGTGGTCCCTTCGATCAAAAGTGATCGGGCAGGAAGACCATGGGTTGAACTTTGGGGCGACTGGCTCCATCGCATATACTTCCCTTAGTGCACGCTTCCGCTCCCTTTTGGGTATGTGGGTTGCGTATATCATGTTCACCGTCTGCACTTGTGGGGGGAAGGCCTTCTGTCCTCTATTGTTCGGCGACTGCGGCTCCTCCTCGTCATCGCTATGCAGCCCCTTGTCATTGTTTTCGGCATTTAACTTGCCTGCCTGCTTGAACACCCAACAATCCCTGTTGGTGTGGTTGGCTAGTTTTTCGGGGGTGCCGTGTATCTGGCACGAGCGATCGAGTATTCGGTCCAAATTGGACGGGCCCGGAGTATTTCTTTTAAATGGCTTTTTCCGCTGACCGGGTTTAGAGCCTCTGAATCCGGCATTGATCGCCGTATCCTCGGCATTATCGTTGTTAATGCGGGCGCTTGTGCTTGTTGCGACGTGACCTGCCATTGTTGTCCTTGGTATCCGAATTACCGTGGCTCTTGGTCATGTTATTACTACGAAGCCAGCTAACTGTCCTCTCCCGCATAAAAGCGGGTCATGAGTGTTGTGAGGGCTGCCATGGATTTCGGCTTTTTCGCCCTAGGTGCCGGGCAAGCCACTCGTCACGGATGTTGTGTTTGAAGGCTGCAAGGGCCTCTGCATCCGGACAGTCGACGATTTGATTTTTCTTGGTTAGGAACCATGTCCAGAATTGTCTGGCCGATTCCTCTGGCTGCTGGATTATGTGGCTTAGGTCATCGGCGTCTGGTGGTCGCACATATAGGCCCTGGAAATTGTCGAGGAATGCGGCTTCCAGGTCTTCCCAACAACCAATTGACTCTGTTGGCAAGCTGTTAAGCCAATGCCGGGCCGGTCCTTTAAGCTTGAGTGGCAGATATTTGATGGCGTGTAGATCATCACCGCGGGCCATGCTGATGTGAAGGACATAGTCCTCGATCCAAACCGCAGGATCTGTTGTGCCATCGTATGATTCAATGTTTACGGGTTTGAAACCCTCAGGGATTTGATGATCCATCACTTCATCTGTGAAGCATAATGGGTGTCTTGGCGCCTACGTATTATATCACGACGCAGCTCGAATGAGCTTTGTCTACTGTGTTCGGCCCGGCCGGAGTTGCCATATCCGGCTTGACGGTTATCGTCACGTGTCATGGGGCGCCCACGCGATCCGTAGATCAATCTTGTTTGCCTTGCCTTGTCCTCCAATATATCTTGCAGGTCCGGCGCATTTCCCCGCGCCTTGGTATTTTTTGAGCGGCGCCGGGGTGCAACTTGAGTTGAGGGTCGAGAGGCCTCTCTGTCGCGGCCACGAGGTGGCCGGTCAGCCGTATCACGCGCTGGTGATGTAGGTTTGGGTGCTTCCGCCTCTAATCAGGGTAGCAGCCTGCGTTTTGGGTAGCTCTTGGAGGGGCGCTCGAGTTCATACTCTTCGGCCGCAAGGACTTCAGTCCATCTGTCAGCTAGCAAGTCTTGGTCAGCTCTAAGTTGTTGCTGCTTTTTCTTGAGGCTGCTTGTCGTGGCCATAAGCCTGCGACTGAAACGCTCTTGTTCGACGGGATCCTCGGGCACGACGAATTCGTCATCGTCGAGGCTTGCCTCATCCTCGGAGGGAGGCATGTAATTATCGTCCTCTACCTCTCTTTCTGCCGCTCTCTCATGAGGGCTGGCTTCTCCATCCTCCCTGTCTTTGAATCCTGCCGGAGGGGTTGTCTTCGCACTTTTCGGGTGTTATTGTCTCCGTGCGGAATCACCGCTTTTGCCGTGGCGGGATTTAGCGCGCGCCGACGCCGGGCGCTTAGGCTGTTTCTTGGAGGGGTCATCCTCCGCTGTTCCATCGCCGTTACCATCTTTTGGGATGTCCACCATGTATACGTCGTGATGACGAGGTGGCCTTCCAGCGCCTCGTGGGCGCTGGTTCTTGGTCGCCTCTGCATCGCCGTCCATACCGTCAATGCCTTCGAGTCGAAGTCGAGCATGTCTGTTAAATCATCGGCAGTGGCTACGAAGTGGGTGGTGGGTGGGCTTTGAATTTCTTCGTCGTCCGCATCCCAACCTTCGACCATAATCCGGCCAGGCTCTCGATAAAGAGAGAGACTTTAGTGAATACAGGATATCGCCGAAGGCGAAAAGTCTTTGAAAGATGTCCGCGGCAGTGAATTCCATGATCGGCGCCCAATCGGATTCGATTGGCGGGGGCGCGGAAGGCTCGGAGTCCGGAGAGGAGTCTGGCACCTTGGAGTCACGAGCTTCGCAAAGGACATGTATGGTGTTTGGCTCGATCGCCGTATAGATTGCAGCCCCCGAGGCGGTGTCCAGCCACCCGTCCTCGATAGGCGCAGTCGGCTCCGAGCTAAGGGTCGGCGACATCACGCGGCCTCCAGGACACTGTTCGGTGGCAGAGCTAGATCATGCCCATCGTAACAGTGCGGCGCGCTTGGCTGTGGCTCGAACCCGTCGAAGATCAAGTCCCCGCGGACGTCGGCCGTGTAGTTCAAACTTCCAAATCTGACCTGATGGACAGGGGCGTAGCTTTCAATCTACTCCAGATGGCCAAGCGAATTGGACCGCAGTGCAAAGCCGCTGAATACGAAGATCTGTCTGGGGAGAAAAGTCTCACCCAGGAGCACATCATTGTTGATTACCGGAGGAGCCATCGGGCCTAAAGATGACGACACAGAGGAAGTCTCAATGAAAGCACCAATGTGGGTGTCAAAACCGGCGGATCTCGGGTAGGGGGTCCCGAACTGTGCGTCTAGGCGGATGGTAACAGGAGACAAGGGACACGATGTTTTTACCAGGTTCGGGCCTCTCGATGGAGGTAAAACCCTACTCCTGCTTGATTAATATTGGTGATATGGGTAGTACAAGAGTAGATCTACCACGAGATCAGAGAGGCTAAACCCTAGAAGCTAGCCTATGGTATGATTGTTGTTCGTCCTACGGACTAAAACCCTCCGGTTTATATAGACACCTTAGAGGGTTAGGGTTACACAGAGTCGGTTACAACGGAAGGAGATCTACATATCCGTATCGCCAAGCTTGCCTTCCACGCCAAGGAAAGTCCCATCCGGACACGGGACGAAGTCTTCAATCTTGTATCTTCATATTCCAGGAGTCCGGCCAAAGGTCATAGTCCGGCATCCGGACACCCCCTAATCCAGGACTCCCTCAGCGGTGCTTTCTCGCTCGTTAGGTGGGCTAGTTCGAGTGATATGACGGGCTACAATGTCATCCACTTGCTCCATTTTTATGTAAGCAAGAGTTTACACTCTTACGCGGGAGGAGTGCAAAACACCGCGGATCTGATTTTGATCGAGGGATAACTGTTCCCTGCCAAATAGTGGAGGATTGTTAGCGATTATAGCATGATAGTTAGGGCATCTCCAGCGCTTGCCCACAAATTTACACCGGCATCTGTCCGAGGACACTGATGGATGCCATCCGATGCTGCCCGCATACCTTTCGACAACTATATGAACTAACCGGACGAAATTCGTGCAAACAAAGCAAATTTCAAATTGACGGATGAAATTCATTACATTTCGAGAACTTTTCCTATAAACTGGATGAAATTCATTACATATTTCGCCCAAACCGTACTAAAACCTATTGTAAACCTAATCTAAATGATCGCCGGGCCCCACCACCATGTCCGGCCATGAACCCAAGAAAGCAGGCCATTGCCTTTGCCTCCTCCTTATCCGCCTCGATAACCTCCTCCTCTGGAGCACAAGGTTATGAAGATTTCCGCCTCCACGTCGCCATCAAGCGGCTAATCGGCCGCCGATTTTTATCCCCCCAAGCTTGGCGTCGACTGAGTGGAGGAGCGGTGGCCTTCCTAGGACCAGAGCGGTGGCGACCTACCGTGTACTACTCTTCCTCGCTGCCGGCTGCGCCCATGCACGCGCGCCGGCTTCGTGGTTGTGGCGGCGGAGGGCGGCCGGGGGGGAGCCGGCGATCTCCTTCGTTTGCTCCTACGACAGTACGTCGAAGAGCTTTGAGCGCGCCGAGCGGAGCCGCCAATGTCCTCGTCACGCTTCCTGCGACAAGACGCCCAAGAGAGCTTGAGCACCGTGGATGCCATGGTTGAAGTGGTGCCGACAGAAGGAAGGGACCGGAGGAGAATAAGTGTGGGTCTTTGGTTATGGCTGGGAGCTGGGGCTCAAGTTAATATAGCGGGCGAATGGCAATGAGCCACGGCAGACGGATGGACAACTGGCGCCGGAGTAGGTTCGTCGGGCATGAATGGGGACGCTGCTTCAGTGACTTAACTGCAGATGCGTTTGGGTTACTGACATGTGGGCAGAACGGGCGTCTGGCCCGCATGTCAGTGACACACCAATTGCACCTGCAGTTTAGTCCGGTGAATGCGGCATTGACATTCTTGAGAGATGGTGACTGTTTCAGGAGGGAAGCGCGCGCTAGCGATGGAAGGGGTTTCGGTGTGCAGTGGCACTAAGATCGGTCGCTCACGATAGTACATACTCCTTACCGTTGTCGATGTGATGGATGATATACATGAGCAAGGCGGTCCGAGTATGACCGTTGGTGTTGAGCCAGGTGAATACATGCTCGGCGTTCGCGTAGGCCTCCATCAAACGTCTAAACAGTAATGTCAGGCAACGCCGGGGCGCGCAGGTGATGGGCTCGCCATTTGCGTTGCGCCATGAGCAGGACTTTGATTTAGAGGGCGACATGCATGCATTAGCATGCTTTGACAGCGTGAGCATGAGTGTCTGACGCGAAGTATTTCATTTTCATTTGGCCGACGAGGGTGCGTTGCAGCGACGAGTCCGTGGTTTGATTCCCCACATACGCATAATTTTGGTTTTTACAGTATTTCTTGCTCCATTCACAGGTAGGCCCGCGTAGATAGATAAAGAACACGAGCTGATGAGGCGCATGCGGACTGTTTGACTGGTCAACCATACAAATACGGAGCTATCTGTTGAGCGATGACCGTATAATCACCATATGTCGTATACAATGATCAAAGTGAGCTATCAAGACAAGTTCGATGACCGCCAATGCATTTTACTCTGTAATAAATGACCAGGATTGAAGGGGAATCCTAATTTGCTTCGTCTTCTGTCCTTGAGCTCTTGACAAACCAATGCACTATACAGTTGTCCGGCCACTCCACCCCAGAGCTGTCACCTGTTGCCGTCGTTCATGCCACCGCGCCGCACACTAACGGTAAGGCAGCGATGGCATCCCGCCGCTATTGAGTTCCTCGCCCATGCATCGCACACAAAATGGTAGGGAAGCGATGGCATCCCGCCGTGCCGAGTTCATCGCCGCTCGTGACCTCACAACTATGTGGGAGGAATTTGAAGATGCCAAGGCCGAATGGGCGGTAGAGCAAGAGGCGGCCAAAGCCGCACAGAGGGAGCGGAAAAGTCAGAAAGCACTCAAGAAAAGAGAGGCCCGCCGCCGCAAGAAAGAAAAGGACGCACGCACTGCTACGGAGAGGTCGGCATTGATCCAAGCATGGTGGGGTGTCGCCGACAAAGCCGGGAAGGAGAACGACGGTGTCTGGCCAGCATGTGAGAAGTAGTAGTACTAGTAGTAGTTATTGTGTGTGTCTGTGTCTGAGTACGAGCATGTACCAGTACTACTAGTTACTACTGTAGTTTTTAGAGCAAATTACCAAGTACATTAGCCTAGACTAAATGGAAACATTCCTATCCTATGCATCAAATGGCATCTCTTTCTCTATATGAATTGAGATGCATGTCATCTCACTTCCTATGATTTTCATATTCCTATCCTATGAACGAAAGGAGGCCTCTGTTGGAGTAAATCTGTAGCTAGCGATCACTGGTACGGTAGTTTTCTTCAAGAAGCGGAATTCAACGAGGTCATGATGGTTCCTTCATCCGAGCAACTTCAAAGTGGGAAGTGGGCTTGTGATTTGACGGCTCATTAGTCATTGTTACTGCGGTGCGACGACCTGGGTGACTCTCCCTTGGAGTTCTGCGTGCATGGCAAGTGGACCAGGATGGTCGACGTCCCACATGTTGGCGAACGGAAGTATTCTTTCCGATATCGAGGAGCAAGGAAACCGGATGGTATAGTATCACTTTGCTGATTGGTTCGCAAAAAAATAGTATCACCGCCGATTTATAATTATTTTTATTTCGATGAATGCTAGCGTTTCAACTCTTACAACGAAGGGTGCCAAACACGACGCGTCTTTGGATGTCCCACACGTCGTGAAAGGAGTGGGACATGAACAATGTGGTAGAGCCCAGCGTAAAAAAACAGCGTGGTAGAGCGTCTCCACTTCTTCCACTTCTGGGTCGGAGACCACACGTAGTAGTAGTACTTAGTGGTATGAACGATACAAAGTGTGACCTGGAGAGAAAGACACGTCTAGTTGGAAGGTCTCGGGGCATACACATAAACAAATATAAAAGTTAATATGTGCCTCCAGCTAATATAGTAGTAGTAGACTACTTAGGCACGTACTCTATAACATCACCATGCATTGCACGTACAACATTTAGTGGTACTACGTAGTAAGAGACAAATGCCGCCCAAGAGTTCCGTTCTCGACCTAGTTTTAGGTGTTTGGTAGAGTGTATGGAGGGTGCATGAGTCCATACTAGTTTAGCACAAATACACTAGAAGCATGCATGAAAAGAGCATGCATGAAGAGGGGTGTTGAGTTGAGCATGCATGAAGGGGGAACAACTATGCTTTGAGGCGAACGCAACCAAACACACCCTGTATGCCACGCATGTTCATACCATTTGTGCCTTTCTACTTCACTTACTACGCTACATTACTCAGGTTCGTACGTACACTCCTGGGTACATGTCCGTCTCGTAGTTCCAGTCCCACGTGTTCTTCATATAGATGGAACGATCGTTGCATAACACGTGCACCTTGATGCTAGATGTCTCGCGTGTTGGCAAAAGGATGAACAAAGCTCACGTAAAAAAATAGAGTGGAAGAACGATAGATTCCGGATGACCGAGAAGGAGCAAGGAACCTCGTGGTGGAGCGTCTGCACTCATAATATTTAATATTATTCAGCGATATAAAATTAACCAATCATCTCCAGAATGGACTGGAAGAGTACGAAACACGGCAGCCCAGTGTAGTTCCATCATACTAGTACATGGCTAACCCATGATATCACCATATTTCTTGGCTTCTGTGCGACACCTATCTCTAGTAATCCAGCAGCCTGTATCGCTTCTCCCTCCTCGTCTCTATCAAAGTGCGGCGGGCTGGCGTTTCTGCCATCTATTGAGGTCGGTTAACTATCACATGTTAGCGACATGCCAAGAGCATTCTAAAATAAATTCCTCTCACGTTCTGTTTTCAAAAAGAAAAAATCCTTTCATGTACGAATTTTCCTGTATGCTTTGAGCAACTTGCATGTCCTATAATGCTCCTGTTTGATACTCTAACTTAGCTAGAGGTTAGACTAACTCATGACTAACCCTGAACTAACTGTAGCAAAGAGGTCCTTGGGTGACAGGGTTAGTGTCGTGGAATTAACACGTCAGATGTCCTCATGAAAGGACTTAGTCGTGGAGCCATCGCAACGGGTTAGCTTGAAGGGGTTAAACCGGACAAGGGACACGGGAGTTTATACTAGTTCGGCCCCTTCGATGAAGGTAAAAGCCTACGTCTAGTTGTGATGGGATTGATTGGGTTTCGATGACCAGGGAGCGAAATACGCTTGCCTGAGTCCCGAGTTGTTGTTTGTTGTCCTTGAACCGCCGCCGGGTCGTCCCCTTATATACATGGGTTGACGCCCGGCCGGTTTACAGAGTCCCGAGGCCGACTCATACAAGTGTTCGGCTTGGTCTCTCCTTTCCTTATCTTACAACACAAGTTACATGACTATGGCGGTTTACCACTACGGGCCCTAATCCGCCTTTGGGCTCTAGGCCTCTAAGCTTCATAGTAAAACGCCATCTTCTGAGTCTTGTGGGCTTCAATATAGTTGAGTGTAAACCGGCCCCTCCTGGGTGGTTTACACTCAGTAGTTATATCCCCAACATTAGGCCCCAGATTGGTTTGAACCTGTTCATGTCAATCTTCAACACTTAGAAAAATCCTGTAACTATCTTCCTTCACTTCTCATAAACCGCCATGATATCTTCCCTTTATAAATCTTGTTAAACCGCCGTGACATCATCCTCTGGACACAGCAATGGATCATCATGATGTCATCTCTGTAAAAAACGAATAAAAAGATTCCCTTCATTTAATGTCATCCTGAAAATCGAGGCGACAGCTACGCCACTTGCTGCTTTTGACTCCTTGATTCTCGTACCTGTCACTTATCCTCTGCCTTATTATAAATAAGCCTGACGGCCTTTTCATTTTTCTCCCGTTTCTTCTCATCTTCCTCCTCGCGACCCGAAGGACCTCCGCGCCGCCGCCGCCGTCGCTCTTCGGATCTGCACCGACCAAGGCCGCTGCATCAACCTGTTTGCTCCAGAGACCTTGCCGCGCTCCTCCGTCGCCGAGTGGCCCTGGTAAGTTCACGTCTCGTAACCCTATATCTTCATTAAAGTTTTTCGAGTTCATCCATGTCCGCCGTTGTTCATCAGGTCTTCTGTGTTCCTCCTTCTAGTCTTTGTACTAAGGGTATACAGATGTGCCTGATAGGTTTGAACTGCAGCTAGATCTATTCCATTAGTTCACCGTACTGTAGCATTGTACTGCTACTGAATAAACTCCACCTGGTTCGTCTCTGTTCCTCTTTAGCGCCATTGTAGGGCTCAGAAACATTTTCTTCAGTTATCCACGGTAGATCTGAAATTACACTGTCATATTGTGAAACTTGTTTTTGCATCACTTAGTAGAAATTTTGAATATTGGCCCTTCTGCCTCTGGGCGGTTTAACTTTTGATAGCCAATCCGCCATATATCATTAGCCCTCTCTTAAACTGCCGATTGAACCTTACATAGTATTTTTCTCCGGTTTAACACTGAATTGTACACCTTAAACCGTAAATTCTTAAAGCGGCACTTGTTTTTCCTTACAGTTCCCCTTCCTAATGGCAAAACAATTCTATGCTTGCAATTGGGTTCCGTACCGGATCACGGAAACACAAATCAACGGTTATGTCACCACTGGTGTTTTAGCCTCAAAAAGTGTTCTCCACTGGCGAGTTCCGGAATCGGAATGTCCACCTGAACCTCAAGAAGGAGAGGTGATTGTTTTTATGCAACACTTAGACCGGGGATTCAGTCCGCCCGGATCAAAAATTTTCCGGGATGTCCTCAAGCTTCCAACTCCATCCATAAGATATTGGTCCGAATTACGTGTCCAATATATGCAACTTTCAAGTTTTCTGAAGTCTATCTTCAAGAAGAGCCAACCGTGGAGCTATTTCGGGACTTCTTTCATTTGAACCGCCGTCGGAATTCTCGAGATGGTCCCAACCACGTAGCTTGGCGGTGTTTCAATTCAGAAAAGAAAAGAAGTTGACTTCCCTCATGCAAAACATCACAGCCATCCCAAAGATTGGAATCAAACCTGGTTTTACTGCCGGAACACTGCCCCTGATGGAGAAAATCCTTTGCCGGGTTATCGCCCTCACCGGCTTAGCAACGGCCACCCATTACCTTTACGCTTGACCGCCGCAGAACGGAAGAATTTTGCACCTCAACTCACCAAACTCCGGGCTCTGATGGCCAACAGTTTAACTGGCATTGATCTTGTCCGCTGTTGGGTTTCTTGGGCCATTTTACCTTTAAGCCGCCGCCCCGGATTGATGCATGAATATACTGGTGATGTCAAAGACCCTCAACGATATCACGAAATAGCAATAACCAAGCTTGAAGTTACTGAATCGGTGAAGAAAATGCTTGATGAACCGATCTCTGCATGTAGCCAAACCGGGTTGGCTCCGTTTTGTGTCTCCAACAAACCGCCAGCGGTAAAGTTCATCTAAATACTTTACTGATTTGCTTCCATATTGACTGTATACTAACCTTTCCTTGTCTTAATTTCAGGCTAACAGCTCCTTTTGGAAACGGACTAAACCAGCCCGGGCTCCTCGTGCAAAGACCAAGGCCACCAAGAAAGCTGGCAAGAAGAAAACCACCGAGTCTTCTGATCCGCCAGAAGAGGAAGAATCCGACGCTGAGGTAGAACTTGACTCACTTGGTTCCTTTTTCATCCATCTTATTGACAATTACTATTCCCAGGATGATGCTGAGGCCAGCCGTGCAGAACATGTTGAGGTAATCCTTCTTTCTTCCGATTCAGATCTTGTACCGGTTTAAAGAATTCACCGCACAGTCCGGATAGTAAAACGATCTCACCCCCTTGCTCATTTGGATCCAAAATTTTCTTTGGAGACACAGCAAGTTGAAGAACGCCGCACAACCAGGCATAGCGGTCAACAAATCACATCGTCCGGTTTAGCCGATGCGCCAACCCGGAAACGTCGTCCAGAGGTGACTTGTTCTCCTGAAAAGCGTTATCCTTTGAAAGGTTTCTTCCGATGCCCTCTCAATCCATTTGACCCGAATTACCAGGCTTCTTCCAACTCATCTAGCGGTTCATCAACCACTCAGCTGCCTCCCCTCAAACTCGTCACTGGGTAAGTATATTACTCCTTAATTTGTCTTTTATTTGTCGGTTTACCATATTCTAACCTTTGATGTTGTAGTGCCAAGGCTCGATTAAGTAAGAAAGCCAAGACTAGCGACCCTATTGTTGATGCTGATCCAGAGAAGACTCCAGAGCATCATGGCAAAGACCCTGAAGTTGCTATAGACAGCTCTGTTTGGGAAAGACCAAGATGCTGATGCTAACCCGCCAGAGGTTGAACCGAATGTAGAGGTTAATACTTCACATCCTCCTGCTCCTCCAAGTCCAACAGTGGAATAGCGGGGCTCAACTGCTGATCCGCCAAGCCCTGCTACCAAAGCGCCAAGCCCCGTTAAAAATGTCAATTCATCCAGTCCGGCCAAAGATGACGACGTTGTTGTTACTCGTACTGCATATACTGCCCCTGGTAATCCGGTTGTTCTATCAAAGCACACTGCCAAGGATGAATTTGCTGCTATGAGCAAGGGGAAGGAGAAAACTGATTGGTCATCTTATGTCGATCTTTCTGCTCAAGAGCTTCACTCCGGCTTCTTGAACCGGCTTTACACAAGCCGTGATTATGAAGCCGGTTTAGTAAACCTGATGAAGGGGCGCTATGAGGTAAATAGTTTTGCTCTTTGATCTGTACCTTCATTGCATTGTAGCCCCCAAGGGCCGGTTTGTCTTTAGAAAGTAAAACTGGGACTTTGTATATTCCATACTGTACTTTATGAGATTTCCTTTTGTATTTCTGATCAAACACACATTAGCCCCCAAGAGCCACGATTAAAACTTGTATTAATCCTTGGGACTTCAATAATCAGCATAAAAATGATCCGCATTAGCCCCCAAGTGCCAAGTGTATAACTGGTTAGATGCTTGGGACTTTAACAAAGATATTAACATGCTCTCTTACTGTTGCAGAGTGAGATAAGCCAACAAGTCTCACAAATTGCTGACGTTCAAGAAAATCTGAAATCCCAACAAGCAGAAACCACCAAGGCCAAGGATGAATTGAAAACCGCCTTAACCACCATATGGAGCAGCTCAAGGAATGGTACAAGTCTGAACAGGCCAACTGGGATGCTGAAAAGGCTAGATTGCTGAAGCGGGCGGAAGACGCTGAATCATCTCTTAAACCGGTGATGGAAGAGCTTACTGGATTAAAGCGCCAAGTCCATGCCATGACATCTGCAATATTTGGTAAGCACTGTTTACCAAGGCTTTATGAATATTCCGCTTTGAAATTTTCTCCGGTTTAACATGAACTTCTTGAACCGCTATAGGCAGGCGCATTGCTCATCTGGGTTCTGATATACAGAAGAAACTCAAGGCCGCGTATACACTGATTGAACAGTTATATACCGGCGTACAGCAGGTTATCTGCGCCGCCATTATGACAATGCGGCTCCAACACTGATCAAGGACACGCTGGACCGGCTATCTATGACGCCAGTGCAGATAGAAGAGTTGAAGCAATCCGCTGCCCGGGCTGGCGCTTTACTAGCACTGACTCGAGCCAAGGCATGGATAGCTGATCTTCATCCGTACCGATATAGCCAAGGGCTTCCCGATTACGCACAAAAGCGGCGAAGTATTTGGCAATGACGCCCTCAAACAGGTAACAAGGGAGATGCGTCCTCTGGCGAGTCAGTTGGCAGAAGAGGCTAACCTGACGGTTCACCGTTCTTTCTACGACGCAAACAACAAATGGGTTGAAGCTGCTATTCCTGAAGTGCAGAACTTGGTTCCACCAATCCGTAAGCACACTTACGCCCCTGACGTTGATCCGGCTGAGCTTATAAATGAAGAGGCTATCTTTCAGGCTTTAACCCGGATTGGTCGGACCACCAATGACTTCCGGCCATTGGATGGGGAAGAGGAGGCTGAACCGACGCCAGATGACCCATCTACCTCACATCAACCCGGCGATGAAGCTTAATCCGTCAAGTCGGTTGATACATCAAAAACTGTGCGTTGTGAAACAACTCCATATTTTGGGCCTCTTAATGCCTTTTAATAGGGTAGCAAAAACTATTTTGATCTGCTGCCATCGTGCAGAAGGAGATACGTTATGTGATCCGCCATGTCAATGCCAATTTTGGTTCGGATATGCTGCCACCATAATATGCAACTCCTGTGATGCAATATCCCTGTTTAGTTGGCTGGTTAACTTTGATTGTAGTAAGGGTGAAAACCCGAATCTGAAATTCTTTGTACAACCCTATCATGTACTGATGTTGTATAGTAAGGCATACCGGGTGATGATACACACTAGATGATCAAAACTGGTGACTGGTAGTCAACGCCAGGCCGGGTTAACAAACTCCAGTTTAAGAAGAAGGTCTGTCAACGTGTAGTTGCAAACCAAGCCGGTTTAATGAATACCAGGCTAATAAAATGACTGACCATACCAAGAAAATCGGTTTAACATAAAATTCAGCAAAACGCAAAGAAAACCGTGTAGTCAAGGCTTTTTGAGGGCTGCCAGGCCCAAATTCGAGGCTTTTTGTGGGCTGCCGGGCCGCCGAAGTTGAACCATTTAACAAAGCCTTTTAAGATGGACCTCCAACTAACCAATCACCGTTTTAACTTTGACAAGTTCGTGGTCTCAATGAGAGTAACTGCATCAAGCGTTAGGAGGGTCGTGCTGTGATGACCTCGGATAGGAGTGTCTTACTTGATGAAGGCGGAGTTAACCCGAGGTTTTAGGTAAATATACCAGGCTTCCAAGCCGTGGGTCGATACCAGCCTACAAGGGTCCATTCAAACTCCTTGGTATTTGACACAAGAAGCCCCCAAGTAACGTGATGAGCTGTGCTCATTGGGTGCCTATGTTTGAGTTGTGCATAGCATCCAGACTCTCTTTGGCCCCTTGGGTGTGAAGCTCCCAAGCTTTGTGGCTTGATAGCCGGTTTAACAGGTAGTACTCCGCTTTTTCAGCTGAAGCCCCCATGTAACTCAAAGGATATTTGAGAAAAAATAGCAGAGGCCCTGCTTAGAGCAAGGATGCTAATTTATTTATTGATCATAATATACACATTATCGAAATATATACATAAGAGGAGCCTATGGCTCAAGTGTAATAAGGCCGGAGGAGAGCTATGTTCCATGGCCGCTGGGTCTCCTCCTCAGAGTTGCGTGAGTTGTCTCGAACGTCAATGAGGTAGTATGATCCGTTGTCTTGATTCTTGCTGACCACAAAAGGTCCTTCCCAAGGCGGGGATAACTTGTGCATGTCGGTCTGATCCTGGATGAGCCGGAGCACCGAGTCACCTTCTTGAAAGGTTCTTGTCCTAACCCGGCGGCTGTGATAACGCCGTAGATCTTGTTGATAAACCGCCGATCGAGCCAGAGCCATATCCCGTTTCTCATCTAACAGGTCCAGTGCCTCTTGGAGAGCTTGTTATCCGCTTCAACATAATTAGCAACCCGGGGCGAGTCATGACGTATATCACTTGGGAGAACCGCCTCTGCCCCGTATACCATAAAGAAAGGCGTGTAACTTGTTGATCGATTGGGGGTGGTGTTGATACTCCACAACACAGAAGGTAATTCTTCCACCCAACAACCCGGCCTCCGCTGCAAGGGAATCATGAGCCGGGGTTTAAGACCCTTTAGAATTTCTTGATTAGCTCGCTCTGCTTGACCGTTGGATTGAGGGTGTGCCACAGATGCTAGGTCAAGCCGGATGTGCTCTCTCTGACAGAAATCCTCCATCTCACCTTGGGAAAGGTTGGTACCATTATCTGTGATGAAACTGTGTGGAAAGACAAAACGGAAGATAATATTTTTGAGGAATTGAACCGCCGTAGTTGCATCACATTTGCTAACAGGCTCCGCTTCGACCCACTTGGTGAATTTATCAACTGCCACCAACAGGTGGGTCTTCTTGTCCTGGGAATGTTTAAAGGGTCCCACAATATCAAGCCCCCAAGTAGCAAAAGGCCAAGTAATGGGATCATCTGTAGTTCCTGCGCCGGGATATGAGCTCTGCGTGAAATTTTTTGGCAAGCATCACATCGCTTTACCAAATCCTCTGCATCAGCATGAGCTGTCAACCAATAAAACCCATGACGAAAAGCTTTTGCAACCAGGGACTTTGAACCGGCATGATGACCACAATCCCCTTCATGAATATCCCGTAGGATCTCTTGGCCTTCTTCCGGAGAAACACAACGCTGAAATACGCCCGAAACGCTACAGCGGTGTAACTCGCCATTGTGAATAACCATTTACTTGGACCGCTAGACTATTTGTCGAGCCAGGAATTTATCATTTGGCACCTCGCCCCGGTTCATATACGCTAGATATGAAACCTTCCAATCTGGCATAACGTGTAAAGCGGCCACCAACTGAGCCTCCGGATCCGGGACAGCCAAATCTTCTTCTGTAGGCACCTTAACAGACGGGTTATGTAAGATATCTAAAAAGGTGTTAGGAGGTACCAGTTTACGTTGTGATCCAAGCCGGCTCAAAGCGTCTGCTGCTTCATTTTTGCGCCGATCGATATGCTCAACCTGATACCCTTTAAAATGTCCGCCACAATATCCACCTCACGCCTGTAAGCTGCCATGAGTGGATCCTTAGAATCCCAAGTACTAGAAACTTGCTGAGCCACAAGATCAGAATCTCCGAAACAACGAACTCGACTTAAGTTCATCTCTTTGGCCTCACGGAGACCATGGAGTAAAGCTTCGTACTCAGCTGCATTGTTAGTACAAGGGAACATCAAGCGGAGGACATAGCAAACTTTATCCCCTCGAGGGGAAGTAAGGACAACTCCAGCCCCCGAGCCTTCCAACTGCCTGGATCCATCAAAATGAATGGTCCAAAGACGTATTATCCGGTTTATCTTCCGATGCTTGCAGCTCGGTCCAGTCATTGATAAAATCCACAAGAGCCTGAGACTTGATGGCTGTTCGCGGTACATAATTTAAACCGTATGGCCCAAGCTCGATTGCCCACTTTGCAACCCGGCCGGTTGCTTCCCTGTTTTGAATTATATCGCCCAAAGGAGCAGAACTAACCACTGTGACAGGATGGCCTTGAAAATATTGCTTGAGTTTTCGACTGGCCATAAAAACCCGTGACACCAACTTCGCCAATGTGGATAGCGTTGTTTTGACTCGATCAGGACTTCCACGATGTAGTATACAGGTCGTTGAACCGGATATTCCTTCCCAGCTTCTTTACGCTCAACCACAATTGCCACTTGACCGTTCGGGCATTGGCAGCCACGTATAACAGTAAAGGCTCATGATCAACTGGGGCTGTAAGAACCGGCGGTTCAACCAACTGCCGCTTTAGCTCCTCAAAGGCTGCATTGGCTGCATCACTCCAGACGAAATCATCCGTCTTTTTCAACATCTGATACAAAGGAATTGCCTTCTCTCCCAAACGGCTGATAAAACGGCTAAGGGCTGCAATCCGACCTGCGAGACGTTGAACATTATTGATACACTTCGGTTTAGCCGAGGATGTGATTGCCTTAATTTTTTCGGGTTGGCCTCAATGCCCTGTTGGATACCAAAAACACGAGAAGCTTGCTGCGGAACACCAAAACACATTTATCCGGATTAAGCATCATCTTGTAAACCCGAAGATTGTCAAACGTCTCCTTGAGGTCATCGATCAGTGTTTCCTTCTTCCTGGACTTTACCACAATGTCATCCACATAAGCATGAACATTACGCCCAATCTGCGTGTGAAGACAATTTTGCACACAACGCTGATAAGTTGCCTGAGCACTCTTGAGCCCAAAGGGCATAGAAACATAGCAGAAGGCTCCAAAAGGAGTGATGAAGGCTGTCTTCTCCTAGTCCTTAACTGCCATCTTGATTTGATGATATCCTGAATAAGCATCCAAAAAACTCAAGCGCTCACAACCCTCCGTCGCATCAATGATCTGATCAATACGCGGGAGAGCGAAGGGATCAGCTGGGCAAGCCTTATTCAAGTCCGTGTAGTCCACACACATGCGCCAAGTGCCGTTTTTCTTAAGAACCAGCACCGGATTAGCCAACCATTCAGGATGAAACACTTCGACAATAAAACCAGCAGCCAACAGCCGGGCTACCTCTTCACCAATTGCCTTGCGTCTTTTTTCATTAAAGCGACGAAGAAATTGCTTGACTGGTTTAAACTTCGGATCAATATTAAGAGTGTGCTCAACGAGTTCCCTCGGTACACCTGGCATGTCAGAAGGCTTCCATGCAAAAATGTCCCGGTTCTCACGGATGAACTCGATGAGCGCGCTTTCCTATTTTTTATCTAGATTGGTGCGTCTTTGAACTGCTTGGACGAATCGCCGGTCTGAAGTCAACAAGTTTAGTCTCGTCACCGGTTTGAAATGCGAGGTTGGGTCATGCTCGGTGGTGGGCTTCTTGAGCGGTCATATCTGCCGGATCAACATTCTCCTTATAAAACTTTAGCTCTTACATGCACAAACCGCCTCAGCATAAGCTGCATCACCCTCCTCACAATCCAACGCGATTTTTTGACTTCCATGAACCGTGATAGTCCCTTTATGACCCGGCATCTTGAGCTGCAAATAAATACAACAAGGCCTTGCCATGATTTTTTCATAAGCCGGCCGCCCAAACAGCGCATGATACGGGCTCTGGATTCTTACTACCTCAAAGGTCAATGTCTTAGACCTAGAGTCATGTTCATTACCAAACACAACTTCCAAAGCGACCTTACCTACAGGATACGCCGATTTACCTGGTACCACACCATGAAAAACAGTGTTGGACGGTTTAAGATTCTTATCTGTCAACCCCATGCGACGGAATGTCTCATAATACAAAATATTGATGCTGCTTCCTCCATCCATGAGTACTTTGGTGAACTTATAACCTCCCACCTGAGGCACCACCACCAGAGCTAGTTGACCCGGATTGTCAACCCGGGGCGGATGATCCTCCCTACTCCACACAATAGGATGTTCCGACCACCGCAGATAACGTGGAACGGCCGGTTCAACAGCATTGACTGCCCTCTTGTGAAGCTTCTGATCACGCTTGCACAGACTAGTGGTGAACACATGATCGCCCACCATTCAACTGCTTTGGGTGACTCTGGTAACCCGACTGCTGCTGATTCCCTGATTATTCTGCTGGTTATTACCACCTTGGTTGTTCTGGTTGCCATAATTATTCTGAAACCCGGAGCTTGAACCGCCGCCACCATGAAAACACGGACTGAACCGCCCGACGGACCCTGATCATACCGGAAAAGATCAGAGTTCTTGAACTCCTTCATAATATGAAATCCTTCCAGAGATGTGTTGCAGGAGCCTCCTTGGTCCCATGCTTCGAACATGGCTGATTCAACAAACTCTCCAGATTCATCGCCCCACCGCGCTGGGGCGGTTTACCTTTTCGGCGATGCACATTAGCGTTAGCCACAAAATCTGAATCCGCTTTACGCTTACCATTATTCCCATGTCCTCCTTGGTTGTGTTGTTGTCCCTTCGCACCGCCATTCTTCTTTCCCTTCTCCGGTTTCTCATTATCAGAATCGGGATCCTTGGTATTATCAGAATCGGCATACTTTACCAAGGCTGCCATGAGGGTTCCCATGTTGCTGCAGTGGCGCTTGAGCCATCCCAACTTCATCTTCAGTGACTTAAACCGGCAATTGCGCTCCAGTGTGATAATCGCTTGACCGGCGTTAATCCGGTCGGACGAGTGTAAAACTTCTGAAACCCAGCGCACCCAATGAGTTGTGGACTCATTTTCTCCTTGAACACAAGCATCCAGATCCACAATGGACATGGGCTTCTTGCACGTGTCTTTGAAATTGGCTATAAACCGGGCTTTCAACTGGTCCCATGACTCGATGGAATTAGCTGGCAGATTTTTCAACCAAGTACGGGTTGTTCCCTCCAACATCATCGTGAAGTACTTTGCACAAGCTGCTTCATCTACATCTAGGATCTCCATTGCCATCTCATAACTCTCGACCCACGCCTCAGGTGGCTGATCCGCCGTGTAGTTAGGCACTTTGCATGGACCCTTGAAATCTTTGGGCAAACGCGCATTACGGAGAGCCAGAATAAGGCACGGCACTCCCCAGGAACCGAAGGCAAGCCCGGTGCCTCGTTCAAGCCCAGCCGCTTGGCTGAACACAGGCGGGTTGATAACGACCAAAGCGGCATCCCTTCGTGCCCTCCCATGATCCACCACATCTTGAGCATTGCGATGCCGCGCGCTGCTAGACACCTCCGGTTCATCCATACGCCTGCTATAACTTGGGCTCGGACGAGGGGTTGAATGAATTCTATCCCGACTATATGAATAAGCCTGCTGCCGTACCACGGTGGTTTGGAGAAGATCTCTCGCCCGCCGCGTCTCAACTACTGCTATTGAATCACCTTCGATCAGAATGGCCGCCAGGCGTGAAGCTGCGGCAATCATGTTATCCAGAGGGCTCGAGAAGTGACCCGGTGTTGTAGACACGTATTGCGGCGGGTTATCTGTTCGTCGGGGCGGCTCCGTTATCCGTAGTTGATCCGGAACTGTCCTAGGCGCCTCCGTCCGGTTTGCGACTACGGATTGCTCGGCCCGGCGCTGGCGTCTAAAAGAGATTTAACCCGCCGTAAACGGCGGCAGACGTGACGGTACTTCGCCGCATTACATCCTCTGATGCGGTCCGATCCAGCATGAGCTGGTAATTCTGTGCCCGTATCCGCTGTGATTGAGCATCCAAAGAGGCCCGCTCTTCAGCCATCCTAACATCCTCGGCTGCCAGGTCCTCCTTAGCATGTGCTATTTGGTCCTTCAGCTTCGCAACATCCGCATTGTGCTGATCCCGCGTCTCCGGGGTGACTGTTGCGGTCAATAAGGTCGCCCAGGCGTCCATTAAACCGGAGAGGACTTGCGCCGGACGGCGCGCCGGGACTCCTGCCACGGCTGCTGATCCGGTGTTCGTCGCAGCGGTGGATGAAGACTGCAACGTGGGCTGTGTTCCGGCCATGTAAACAGCAACCTGACTTGGCGGTTCAAGAAGGTCTGGAATACTGTTGCCATCGGAATATCCTTCGAACATACCGCTATGAACCTGGTACAAGGACTCAGTTTCGCCAGTGGATGATTCGCCGTCGGAGTATACGGCCATCTCGCCTTCAGACACCGGTTCAGATCTGACCCCATGGACACATCCTACGAACGCACGCTTCATGGCGGGCTTAACCCGGGCTGGACTCGCGCGCTGAGCTGTCTCGATGAGGTCGGTGCAGATGTCCGGCTCAGGGCCCGGCTCGCCGATCTTGCCGATGAAGACATGAATTCCGCCGAAGGGGACCGGGTACCCGTACTCGATCGAGCCGGCCTCGGGGCCCCATCCTTCGTCGTCGATGTAGAGCTTGCGGCGATGACTTTTGTTCATCCGGCCGATCACCGTACCCCTTAAGTTCTTCAGAGTAGCCCTTCAAGAACTCGACACCATTGTGCGATAGCCCCACGGTGGGCGCCAACTATCGTGGAATTAACACGTCAGATGTCCTCATGAAAGGACTTAGTCGTGGAGCCATCGCAACGGGTTAGCTTGAAGGGGTTAAACCAGACAAGGGACATGAGAGTTTATACTAGTTCGGCCCCTTCAATGAAGGTAAAAGCCTACGTCTAGTTGTGATGGGATTGATTGGGTTTCAATGACCAGGGAGCAAAATACGCTTGCCTGAGTCCCGAGTTGTTGTTTGTTGTCCCTGAACCGCCGTCGGGTCGTCCCCTTATATACATGGGTTGATGCCCGGCCGGTTTACAGAGTCCCGAGCCCGACTCGTACAAGTGTTCGGCTCGGTCTCTCCTTTCCTTATCTTACAACACAAGTTACATGACTATGGCGGTTTACCACTACGGCCCTAATCCGCCTTTGGGCTCCGGGCCTTTAAGCTTCATAGTAAAACGCCATCTTCTGAGTCTTGTGGGCTTCAATATAGTTGAGTGTAAACCGGCCCCTCCTGGGCGGTTTACACTCAGTAGTTATATCCCCAACAGTTAGATTGACAATAAATGCACTTCATGGAGAGAGAAAAGTGATTTTTCAGTGCTCCCAATGAGAACTATCTCCAGTTAGCACCTCTTGGGTGGGATAGTTTTTTTTGTGGGTTCGGTGCAACTTGCTCCAATTTAAACCCTCATGCTTGGATACTTTAGGGCTATTTGAGCCCCAACTAGCTCAAACTAACTCTAACCCATGGATCCAAACAGGGCCTATGGCCGATCTCGGCCAGAGCGATCGTGTGCACCGGGAAGAGGCGCTCTCTCGGCCATCGCGCTGCTTCAAAGCCGGCGCCAGTGAGAGGTCGCCTCCACTCTGGCCGGGCATTAGTGCGGCACTGACGCTCTAGGGCAACGCTGACCATTTCACGCCGGAAGCCTTGTACCGGCAAGGGAGTATAGGTTTTGAACCGTTTAGTGTAGTAGTAATGGTAGTTTGCAAAACTACTCAATTATTGCACTCGGTTTCCTAAGAAATTGTGGTAAAATGTTACTCCACAGCCCGCTTCCCTTCTCCTTCCTGCTGCGTGATTTACGTGGCCATGTTAACGTGGTTGTGTCAAAAAAATGTCACTTCCTGCTCGTGATTTGCGTTATATAATTACAAACAAGATTCTCGTGCATTGCACGGAACATCAATATGCATTCTTTTACAAAACACCTGTTGTGATTGACCCATGCATGAGTAATCCCATGTGTAAAAACTAATGATATCTCGAGAACTTTATCGGAAAACTGGTATCTCGAGAATGTCATCGAAAAAATGAAAGATGAGAGATAAGGCGAGGAGGAGTGGAGCGTGGTGGTGACTGGTGGTCGGAATGGGCGAAGGCATGGGGATGGGCCAGCGCGGCGCTGGCCAGCCACCATGCATGCTAGATTGTTCCAGAGACTTACTCCTTTTTTAATTGCTGAGCAATGAGGTTACGGGAGATAATGATGTGGAGAGAGGTGCGGGTATCTTTTCTAAAATTATCATAGTTTGCTTTCTATCCGTCAGATATAGATCATACGATGCAGATTACAAGATGGCGAGCACACCATCATCGTTAACTCGTTTTTTATAAGAATTACAGATGATAAGTTTGCTGACTACTCCCTCGTTTCCGGTTTATAGGGCTTATCTCAAAATTTTAGTTTTTCCATTTTATAAGGCTCAATTTGGTTGTTTCCTATCACATGTTCAGATTCCAATGTGCATTAAGTCATTGCATGCAAGTATTAAGAGAAAATTGACCAATGCATGATATTTATGCATGCATGCATGCATTGCAATTAATGCATTGGTAAACATACTTTTTTGAGGAAAACAAGAGCATTAATTGGGTGCTTTTGCAAACTACAAAAATATTCCACCACTCATCATCTACCTTGGTTGGTGAGATTTTTGAATTGAGCCTTATAAACCGGAAAGGAGGGAGTACTAAATTAAAGTGGAATATGTCCATGTTATGCAAGTAAATAAAGGTGATTGTTCATCATACGGGTAAGGTTGGATGAAGGGTGGTAGGAAAAAATGCTCCGCCTAGAGCATGTGTGTGTGAGATGGAGTCTTTGTGTGTGTGTGTGTGAGAGAGAGAGAGGAGAGAGAGATGGAGTCTTAGTTTGTGTGTGTGTGAGAGAGAGATGGAGTCTACGTGTGTGTGGGGGGGAGGGGTGCGTGTGTGTGTGTGTGTTCGTGTGTGAGAGAGAGAGATGGAGTCTTAGTGTGTGTGTGTGGGGAGGTGCGTGCGTGCGTGTGTGTGTGTGTGTGTGCATGTGTGAGTGTGTGTGTGTGTGTGTCACTACTACAAAAAGGGCTATAGATGGAATGGCCACTAATGGCGCACCTGTCATGTGGTGCGCCATTACTATATTCTAATGGCGCACCATGTCTCGGTGCGCCATTAGTAATATATTACTAATGGCGCACCTGGTGCCTGGTGCGCCATTAGTAGTTTTGAAAAAAAAACATAAAAAAAATTTGTTACTAATGGCGCACCATTGTATAGAGCGCCATTACTAGTTGACATAGTAATGGCGCACCACATCCATCGTGCGCCATTAGTAGTTTTGAAAAAAAAGTAAAAAAGTAAATAAAAAAATATTTGTTACTAATGGCGCAACATGTCTCGGTGCGCCATTACTAGTTTTAACTAGTAATGGCGCACTGTCCACTGGTGCGCCAGTACTAAGTTTTGTTCAAAAAAAAAATTCAAAAAAAAATATCAATTTTTTTTCCAGAACTAGTAATGGCGCACCGTGGGTGTGGTGCGCCATTACTAGTTTAACTAGTAATGGCGCACCACCCCACGGTGCGCCATTACTAACTTGCCCCAACCCCGTTAAACATTTTCAAAATCCCCAAAAACCTAACAGAAAAAAGTTACGGGGCTTTCAAGATCTAGAGGCAAAAAAATAAAAAAAATTCAAACTTACTAGTGGCGCACCGTGGATGTGGTGCGCCACTAGTAACAGAAAAAAATTGGTTTTGAATTTTTTTTTGAATTTTTTTCAAAAAATGATACGTAATATGACCGGGAAGTTTGAAATATTTTTCAAAATTTCATCATAGTCATGAACATGAACAAAGTCCTAGACGTCAACAAGGTATAATAGGATTGATATGCTAGTTATATCAACAAGTGCCTGTGAAGTGAGCTGTTCTTTGGGGTTGGATAGAACTCTGAAGTTAAGCGTGCTTGGGCTGGAGTAGTGTGAGGATGGGTGACCTTTCGGGAAGTTTGACCACGGAGTGCGATTTGACCTGAGATTAAGCCATAGTGAATTGAGATTAAGGCAAAAATGAAAAAAAAATTGAAAAAAAATTTTAAAAAAAATTCTGAATTTTTTTTTGAAAAAATATTGTTACTAATGGCGCACTTCTATACTAATGGCGCACCACAGGTGCGCCATTAGAAAAAAAATCTAATGGCGTGGTGCTAGTGGCGCACCTGTAGTGCGCCATTAGTAGCGAAAACAGGTGCGCCACTAGCCGCCCTTTTTCTAGTAGTGTGTGTGTGTGTGTGTCGCGGGGTCCTCTGTGGCTGATGTAATTTAAGTGTGCATGGCTTCATCATAGAGAGGTGATGTGTATGGCAGAGGCCACCAACGATGGGGTGCGAGAGAGAAAATGCCCGTAGAGAGGGAAGAGAAGGTGTGTGCGCATGAGAGGAGTCGACATCGAGAGAACATGTTTGTTCGAGAGACACCGAGGAAGACTACTATATATCGATGGTGCATGTAGGCGGGAATTAAACAAAGGGATGGTCTTATTGGTTTCGGGGATATGGGGGAAGAGTGAGAGGCACGCGCGGGGGGGGGGGGGGGTAGCTAGAAGGATATTGTTAAGTGTGAGTGTGTGTTTTGCCCATCCAGGCGGAAGTTATGTGCACAAAATAGGAGAACGATTCGATGTGGCGTTAGGATTGAGGGTAATTAACTACGTATGGAGACATAGAGACCTTGAACGTGCATGTGTGAGAGGTATACATGTATACGTGGGATGTGTGTGTGTGCGCGCGCGCATGATCGAGATAAAAGAAAGAAGACATAAGTCATAAGATCAACGACATGGGAGAATGTATGACAATATGCATGCATGTGAGAATGCATGGAAGAAGGCCCGACAATTGAGCATGTGTTTTTGTCTTTAAGAGATAGTGGCGTGGGCTGGAGCATGCATCTATGGCGAGCAGAGGGGGTGAGGCGCAATGATTGTGCAAAAGAGATCAACCTATAAATGCATATGTATGGAGAGACATATATAGTGTGGGCGATAGGAAGCAAGACTCCGTGTGAGAAAGAAATGTTGATGGAGAAACTACAGATAGATACAGAGATGGAGATGCTAGCTAGAGGGACATCCATTAGTTTGGGTGTTGGAGATGACCGTCGGGTGGTTCAAAGGTGAAGTTATATATGTGTGTGAGAGGGCACTTGACTGCATGTAGAGAGAAACATATGTAGTGTGCGTGATAGGAATCAAGAGTGTGATGAGAAAGAAGGTTGATGGAGAAAGCAGATAAATAGAAAGATAAAGATGCTAGCTAGTGTGCGTTAGAGATAGGAGTTGAGTGGATCAGAAGGCTGGGTTATGTGTGTGGGTGTGAGAGAGATAGAGAGAGGGTGCATGTGAGTCACATACAAACAGATATCAGAGAGAAATGAGATCTAGAGAGACGGAGTTTTGTGTCTGCGAGAGAAAGATATTTCTACAACGAGAGTGATAGCTAGAGAGACATATGAGGGAACACAAGATATCTCTAGGGAGAGAGGGTGTGTTTGAGCGACATACAAGAGAACAATGGAGAAATATGAGACCACAGGAGACAGAGTTTGTGTTTGTGTGTGAGAAAGAGATATTGAAGAGGAAGAGTCGTGGGTTCTCATATCTAAGGAGGCGAAGACATCTACGTATGAGGGGTGTCTTGAGTGGCACACATGGGAATAGTTGAGAGAAATGAGACCCGGGAGACAAAGGTTTGTGTTTGTGTGAGAGAAAGAGATTCCACATGGAGAATCATAGCTAGAGACACATAGCAGGGAGCGAGATATACTTAGAGAGAGATAGAGTGATGAAGGTCGAGGGAGAGAGTACCGTCAGTGTGTTACGAAGATAAAAGATCATTGTCGACATACAGGTAGCACGAGAGATGCGTGAGAGATGATGAACACGTATAGGTCTAGAGAGATAGTCCTATATAAGCATGAGTGATAGCTATATGAGACGAATATCTGGATTAAAGGGGGTTCAAATATTTAAACTGGAGATCACGACATCGATAATATCATAGCATAAATTGGTGTATCAAACATTCATATTCATTTGAATTTGGGCACACGTGTAATGTTATATAGTTTATCAATATTGGTGATCCATAGATTCTTCAATTACAAACAATGCATGGTTTATATGCAATTAATGTCTAAACGAGATTAAACTATATGTTGCGTTTGTGAAACACATTATACATGTTTGAGAAATTAAAAAAAACCCGCATGAAACACACATTGATTGGAGACAGTTAGCGAGGAATGCATACATTGGATTTCAACATAAAGTGGTTTCAAATATTTGAAAATCCAAATTGATGGATACAACCTTATGAATTTGAGATCATGCCATTTGTAAACCATATTTATGTATAAATGGTGTTGTGTTTTTGAAAGTATATATAAAAAGTGATGTATATAGAATGTAATTCCAATTGAAAATGGATCCCGCTTGCGAAAAAAATAGTAGAATACAAGCGGGATTCGAATTGAGTTGTACAGTAAACATGCACTTTGTGCAAAATTTGAATGAAGCGGGGAAAGTCATAATAACCCTTGAAACCAAAATCTGCGAGATGGAAATCACTCACGCCTATCCACCTTGCATAAAGCCTATCTGCTGGATTTCTATAGGTTCTGATAGGGGTAGGTTTGTAATTTCACCCAAGCGTGGCGTAACCGCCTCTCACCCGGATTCATACACGGTGGGTGCCAAAACACGATGTGCCCTCGGCGAAATCGACTCCCTCCCCGATTCATATTCATACATGGTGGGCGCCAAAA
Source organism: Aegilops bicornis (assembly GCA_021605145.1). Classification (NCBI taxonomy): domain Eukaryota; kingdom Viridiplantae; phylum Streptophyta; class Magnoliopsida; order Poales; family Poaceae; genus Aegilops; species Aegilops bicornis. The sequence goes on along the minus strand of CM038669.1, from coordinate 394,848,959 downwards.
ACAAACTCTCGTCGGCAAATATTCGGTGTATGCGAGATTACCGTCCTATCCCCAACCGACTAATGTTGTTGTGATGTAGTAGAAATTTGAGACGGGGGCTAAGTTTGTAAATTTCCTCGCATTTGAGACAAGCGGCATACTGAATACATGGTTCCCCCTTCCTCTCTACCTCCCCTTTCCCCAATCATACTCCGTGGGCGCCAAAACACCCTCTCCACCCCACCCTCCTCCATCCGCCGCCGTCCGCCACCCCATCCACCGCCGTCCTCCTCCACCATGCCGGAGCTGATACCCCGACGCCGCCGTCCATTACAAGAGATCGACCTCTCTCATCCACGCCTTCAGACCGGGATCCTTGCATCCCGTCCTCTCGCTTCATCCCCGCCGTCGTCCACCTTGCCGGCGCCGCTCCTACGACCATCTCGTCCACCGCGCCCCGCCGCCACCGTCTACCCTCCTAGATCTGCTTCCACGCCGCCGACAGCCATCGCTACCGCAGCACCGTCAAATTCTCAGCAGATCGTACACAGCGCCGCACCAGAGGGGGTACTCTTTCGTATCTGCTCAACTTATTTATCGCAGCAAGAAAATAGATCGCCACTGCTTTACTCTAATTTCTTGTCTTGGTTGCGAAGTTGCCTTTGTCCGGTTTGCACCTTCAGATCCGCCATGGCACGCTCAACACTATACTCCCAATGATTATGGTTTTCTCCTTTTATATTCCACACTAGTTAAATCGCAGTAGACTAAATTTCAAAATTGGGTTAGTCGATTTTTCAGAGCTTGCCGGAGTTCGCCGGTGCGATCCAAGGGGCTCGGGTGGTTGTGGGACCTCGCCAAACGAAGAAAAATCGGCAGTGGGGAAATTTGGGGGTGGCGGAGGAACCACAGGCGGTGGGGGCGGTGGTCGGCCCGGCGGCCCGTCTTGATGCGTATGGGAAGAATTAAGAGGCGAGGAAGAAGAAGGGTTAGGAGGCGTGGGATCTTCATCCAAGCGCTGAAATGGTCGAGACAGGTGGGAGTTGCATTCTTAATGCGCTCTGGTTCATCTTGTGTGGGCACTCATAGCCGACATTTTATTATCCAAAATCTGCTTGCTCTTCTTTACCATGTTCGATAGTGCTGGCCTGTCACGTGATCGATAGGCTTTCGATTACTAAGCGGCAATACAACACCGTATTTTCAAGCAGTTCCACTCTCGATTTATATATCGTAGTTATGGTGTACCCTGTTATGTACACTATGATCTTCCTAGTTCTTTGTGTGCTCTTGTTATCATGGTTTGGCAATAAACTCTGTATACAGTATATTATGAACACATCATCACCATGACTATCCTTACTTACGGAGCCTGTTTTTTGTGTACTTGTGCGGATTATATAAATGCACGCATACGATATTACAGCACACATGAGCTCTCTCATCGAGAATCCGGTGATAGCACATAAGTGTTTACAGGCGCCCCTATATTAGAATATCATCTGCATTACAAAGATAATCTCACAACTATTTATGTTTTCATGGTTCTCGGATATTATACATAATTACGGTAAATATCAGAATCCGCGCATCGAGAAGAATATTGTGGAACACGCAATGACTTACAAAATTGGCACCAAGGCATTGAGTGCCATTCAGAAGCAATGAAACTCATACGCTCCCCACCTGTTGATTCTTGTTCAGAATATCATCCTAATGACTATTCTAACCTCGAGGAGTCAAAAGCGGATGGCACTGTCTGTTCACCCATCAAGGTGCACATGTTCTAATTTGGCAAGGTTTTATTGATTGTGCGTATCTTGCATATGTTGTCTTGCATTTCTTCTACTTTGTTGCACCACCATATGCTTAGTTTACTCATCATATAACTCGAGATGCCATGCCCATCCATTATCAATACATATTACATCTGTCGTCATACCATGTTTCTCCACTCAAATGTTGTTCTTGTGCATCAGACATCAAAAAGGAAGAGGGTGATTGCCGAACCTGAAGGAGCACCAGCAAAGTCCTTGAAAAACGTGGTGGTGCCAGAGAAATCAGACAGCGCCCCACTTATATTGGCTGTACAACCAGTGACACAAAACATAGGACCGACTCCAGCAGACTGTACCCATACTTCACTGGCCACACCACTAGCCCCACCAAACAGGACCTGCACTCCAGCAAAAGGTACACCAATTTCATTTGCCATAGCACCGGCCGTACCACGGAAAAATCCCTCCGACAAAAAAGTACAGCCAAGTTCACCGTCGAAGACCTATCCCAACTATAGAGGCGGCCAATTCCTGCAGATTGGAACTTCATTCCGTTTATTCCCAGTTTAAAAGACAATGCTTTCAATGTTGTTAGGGACTACGTGCATATATTCCCATCATGGGAAGATTATAGTGAAGACAAACACCATTTTCACATCATCCTGTCCAACTTACGTGTAAGTGCTATTATTCATGGTTATTATTTTCCTGTTTTCTGCTGATCGAACACATCAATGATTTACATTACATTGTTGTAACTAGGTGAGGGTCAATCGGGATAGTCATGACGAGCAAAGCTTGCTTGTGATTTTCAAGGAAGCATTGCAGCAGTATCGGTGTTACCTGAGGAAATCACACTTTGATGGCAAGTCTATAAACGAATTTCCGGTGAAGTCTCATGCTAAATTTAGAAGACATTGAATGGAAAAACCTTGTTATGCACTTTGGTCTCGTTCCAGGATGAGGTACTGTCTATGAAATCACATGACAATTTGAACTTATACTTTTCCGCATGTGCCTTACGGATCTTTTTTGCAGGAAATCTGCTCAAAGAAGAATTCCGGTTTCAAAAGAACGACATGATATCACAAATATGCTACCCGCTGCTTTGCTCTTGTTAGTACCTGTTGTCCTGTATCACTGTACTTGCATACATACCTGGTTCATTATGTGACAACAGTATGCATGATAGCTTGCTTATCAATTGTTCGCTCCAAATTATCTGATCTGTATGAATGGTTACATTAGTGTAGAATATATCCAATGCCAATGAATTTTTTAGCTCTGCATTGTTCTTGTAAGTACATGTTGTCCTTTATCGATGTACTTATATTGACAGTAGTTGTTCATGTACCATCACTCTGCAGCTTATTTTCCTTTGCCCTCCATTTTCTACACATCGGATATATAGTTACTCTTACCATAAGGTTGGTATTGAAGAAGTTTAGTGTGCATTGCTCTTGTGCCTTATACACATGTCGCTGCACATACATTTATAGCTACTTGGTTATGTAGCATCACTCTTCATCTTATCTTAAATATTCTCCATTTTTTCGTATATTATCACATCTATATTTACTCTTAACAAAATGTAGAATAAAGGGAATGCTTATGAAGAAAATATGTGCTAAACTTCTTGAATTGCCCCCCCATCAGCATGGACAAGGGCTTTATAGAGCCTGTCTTCACCAGTAATGTAAGTTTGTCCTTCTCAAGCCTTCAAACTTTGTTGTGTATATTTGGTTAGGCATGACTACAGCTGTTTATTTTTGGTGTTTGCATCAAATTGCATGTTTAAAGTTTATTATGTAGTTCATAAACAAAAGTTTGTCCTTCTCAATTTAAGTTTTCAGTTGTACAACCAAGTTCCTTCTTCATACCATGTAAATTAAACTATACAGAGCAAGTGATCTTCTTTTGCCTTTGCATGTATGCTTCATTCTTCATCCGTAATCCAGTGGTGTGGTGAACGTACCCACTACAGCACAATGTCATATTCTGCAATGTCTTAACTATGAACAATGTCATATCACTCGCAAAAAAAAAGTTCTACTACTCCCTCCGTCCGAAAATACTTGTCATTGAAATGGATGTATCTAGATGTATTTTAGTTCTAGACACATCCATTTTGATGACAAGTAATTCCGGACGGAGGGAGTATTAATTAAACCGTCTCTTTATTTGCCAATCTGAAATGGGATAAATTGACGCACACTAACCATTGATACTTATGAGTTCTTGATCTATAATCCGGTGGTGTCGTGAAGCTGCCAACTCCTTCACAATGTCATTTCCTGCCATGTCTTGACTGAACAATACCATATTGTGTTAATGCAGTTTTAAAGCTGTGTCACTTTATTTGTCGATGAAATGTGATGAATTGTCGGCATTGATACTTTTATGTGCAAAACACATCATCACATGCGCTTGTTTATCTTTCGAGTGAGGAAGATATAAGTGTTGAACAACCAGATCTCATCATCTTGCTCAATGCTTGTCTTGCAGCTCCCAGCCGAGGCTAACCTTTCTTGAACTCTATTGAAGTCTTTGTCGGTTTTGTATATTATTTTGTCAGCGTGTTTAGTTGCACTGGTGGCGATCTTTGATGCCCAGTTTATGTAATCTATTGTCTACTTGTGCTTTATTATCATAGTGGCGAACTTTGATGCCCAGTGGATGTAATATGTCGTAATTTCTTTATTGTATAGTCTAGGTTTTTTCTTATTCACGATGCTGCAGTTATTTTACTGTATATATCCTGTCTTCGCAGTAAATTGGCCAAACCGTAAAATTACGGTACATAATCGGGCCGTCATGCAATCACGATGTATGAACCGCATCATGGCCAGGTCAAACTGGCCCACTAGTAGATTCGGGCCTTTAATAGGCTGAGTAACCCCCGGCCCTCTTTTCACAAGAAAACTCAATGGGCTTTTAGGAGGCTGAGAAGTAATTTGGACACAAGCGTGCCAAATAGCTCACGGGCGGCAGCAGCCGAAATGGACCCGGCCCATGATTGTGTGAATCAATTCACGGGCTTTTAACAGGCCAAAGTTGTCTCGGTCCTTGTTTGGCCCAATCGGATATCGGTATGAGCGGGCGGATGCAAACCGGGCCGTAGTTAGGCCCAACTATATGACGGGCTTTTAACACGCTGAAATTAATATAGGGCCTAAATGTTAAATGGGCCCTTAACAGGCCGAAACTAATATTAGGCCGAATTATTAAATGGGCCTTTAGCAAATGGGCCCAAAAGCATAGCGATCGGTCAGCGGGCGAATCGATATGGGCCATAATTGAGCCCAAAGCCTCTTAAAGCGCGGACCTGATCTGGGTCGTGATTTGGCCCAGAAAGTGGGAGGCTTTTAACGGGCCGGATCTTAGATGGGCCATTATTAGGCCCGGAACGTGGCAGGCCATTAATGGACCGGATCAAATATGGGCTAGCATTTGGCCCAAAACATGGCAGCCAGTTAATGGGCCGGCCTACTAGGGTCCTTAAAATCTTGTGGGCCTACAGGTGGGTCGGCCCATTAATGTCGGCGAAATCTTGTGGGCCTTTAGCTGGGCCGGCTCATTATGATCCGCAAGAATTTTGTGGGCCTTTACAGGCGCCCATTATGGCACACAAAAATCTTGTGGGCCTTTCTTGGGCGACCAAATATGGCCCGTGAAATCTTGTGGGCCTTTAGCTGGGCCAGCCATTATAGTCCATAAAATCTCGTGGGCCTTTAAGCTGGGCCGACCCATTATGGTCCGCAAAATCTTGTGGGCCTTTAGTTGGGCGGCCCAATTAAACTTGATGGGCCGTGCCACGTGTCGACGTATCATAGGCGCCTTACATCCAATGAGTGGGTGACATACATCCCCAACGGCGAGCCGACACGTGTTTCCTCCGACCAATGATGATTTTACCGTGGAAATTTCCCATTGGTCGGGCTGTTAACGGGTTATCGGATCCAAAATCCGACCCGATAGCTTAACGACGTTCCGTTCACGGTGGATGCCACGCAGCGTCGGTCACCCTTAATGAAAAGCACTTGTGACGCGATTTATTGTCATGGAAGTGGACACTTCCCTGATGATAATTTTGGTAATGTCATGGAACACTTCTATGACAGCACAGGTATGACTATCTTGATTCTGTCATAAATTTGTCATAGATGTACATGCATGACAAAAAACGCGACCTGCTGTGACAAACACGTATCATCACGGAAGTGTATTTTTTTTGTAGTTTTATGTTATTATTGTTGAGAGAACTTGCACTAGTGAAAGTATGAACCCTAGGCCTTGTTTCCTAGCATTGCAAAACCGTTTACGCTCACTTTTATCACTTGTTACCTTTCTGTTTTTATATTTTCAGATTACAAAAACCTATATCTACCATCCATATTGCACTTGTATCACCATCTCTTTGCCGAACTAGTGCACCTATACAATCTACTATTGTATTGGGTGTGTTGGGGACACAAGAGACTCTTTGTTATTTGGTTGCAGGGTTGCTTGAGAGAGACCATCTTCATGCTACGGCTTCCACGGATTGATAAACCTTAGGTCATCCACTTGAGGGAAATTTGCTACTGTCCTACAAACCTCTGCACTTGGAGGTCCAACAACGTCTACAAGAAGAAGGTTGTGTAGTAGACATCAAGTCTCCTTTTCCTCGTGCGATCCGCTTGCGGGTTAAAAGGGGGGCTCCTGAGCATCGCGACTCAGGAGCTCCTACTGGCTCTCCAACCCTCACCCCCTGGCCTTGACCACGGCATCGCGACCTGGTATACCAGCGGCGGCTGAGCTCATGTGAGGCAGGACACGAGGACGTAGAGCACTAAGGAGAGCATGGGGGAAGGGAAACTCGTATGGGCTGGCCTAGCTATGCCGCACGAGTAGGCGCGCAGCTCTGGCGCCACGTCAGGAGTCTCCACAAAATCAACGAGATAAGTCCTGCACCCGGATCAGCTAAATGTTTACGCTTAATGGTCGCTCACGCCCAGCCGCAACCCCGTTGTGGCCACGTCAACTCCCTTTCTCTCTTTACCATGGCTGCTTGAGCGCTAAGGGGCACCTCCTGAGCATCGCGCCTCAGGGGATCTTACTTGACCTCGGGTCGCGCACCTCCTGGCCTTGACCACGACGCAGCGACACAGCATACCGGCGGCAGTACATGGCCGCCTTGGGACCGGGACCTGTCAGCGTAGAGCAACAAGCTATCGCGAGGAAAGAAAGGGGGGACCGAGCCTTAACGGGACATGTGTTCTCCAAGTTTTTATAACAGGGAAGATGAACATGAAAGACATTACAGACCCTTACATGCCCCCACGGGGTGTGTCACGCCCAATATGCGACCCTATCCAAAAGGAACTCGAAGGTCCCACCAAGGATAGACCCGCATATTGGAAACGCTTTTGCAAGGTGGATATCATTACATCAACATTACATAATAGATGGGGATACATACAAAAGGCACAAATGCCACAAGAATACATCAACATGATACACAAGAGATCCACATCCGACTACGGATGAAACATAAACGAAGCTCAAATGACATCCACCACCTTGCTAGCCCAGGCTGCCGACTGGAACCTATCCCTGATCGAAGAAGAAGCGGAAGAACTCCAACACAAGCAAACATCACTCTCACGTCATGATCATCGCATAACCTGTACACCGCAAGCTGGTGGTGTAGTAATCCGTGAGCCACGAGGACTCAAGAATCCCATTACCATGGGTATCAAGACTAGCAAAGCTTAATGGGAAAGGAAGGGGTAAAGTGGTGAGGTTGCAGCAGCGACTAAGCATATATGGTGGCTAACATACATAAATGAGAGCGGGAAGAGAAACAAAGGAACGGTCGTCAACTAGTAATGATCAAGAAGTGATCCTGAACTCCTACTTACGTCGAGACATAACCCGGATACCGTGTTCTCCTCTCGATCAACCCGAAAAGAGACACTCACGATTCACGCTTTACGGTTGGTGTATTTTAGAAGAGTTTGCTTCAAGTTTACTACAACCGGATATTAACAAATTCCCATCTGCCACATAACCGCGGGCACGGCTTTGAAAGTTCAAACCCTGCAGGGTGTCCCAACTTATCCCATGATAAGCTCTCGCGATCAACGAAGGATATTCCTTCTCCCGGGAAGACCCGATCGGTCTCGGAATCCCGGCTACAAGACATTTCGACAAAGAATAAAACAAGACCAGCAAAGCTGCCGGATGTCTTGACAAATCCCGATAGGAGTCGCACGTACCTCGTTCTCGGGGCACACCGGATGAGCAAGGCGTCGGGTTGGCATAGACCACGATTGCCAGTAGCGCGGACATCGCTTCGGTTTGGACCCGACACTCGAAGGAGAAGCGGCGGGGGCTAAAATAAAAGATGACCCTCGGGCTCCGGAAAACCCAAAGGGAAATAAAAGGGCATAGGTGAGGCAAATGGTAAAACCAATGTTGGGCCTTCTTTGGAGGAGTTTTATTCAAAGCGAACTGTCGAGGGGGTCCCATAAATCACCCAACCGCGTTTGGGACGCAAAATCCGGGAACATAATACCGATATGACGGAAACTAAGGCGACAAGAGTGGAACAAAACACCAGGCATAAGGCCGAGCCTTCCACCCTTTACCAAGTATATAGATGCATTAATTAAATAAGATATATTGTGATATCCCAACAAGTAAACATGTTCCAACAAGGAACAACATCTCCATGTCCCAACAAGGAACAAACTTCATCTTCACCTGCAACTAACAACGCTATAGATAACATCTCAGAAATTATAGATAACATCTCAGAAATTATGAGGTGATAACCAACCACAAACGGAAATGATAGAATAGCTGAGAAGAACGAAGAAATGCAAAACTCCACTTCAAAAGAAAATGAAGAATTATTTGCTCTTCAAGATGGGAGAAGAAAAGATACTTGAGCTCCTTCGATTAGAATCTTGATGAACTCTTGAAGAATGAATTAAATCCTGAAGAACCACCATGACAAACTCCGGTAACAAAAAGGATGATGAGATTGAATGAAGGAAGAAAGAATAAGATGAGCCTGCGATGAATTAGATGGAGGATTCCGACGAAATGGCCGAGGAAAACTGAACTCCGGAAAAGAAAAAATGAAAAACACTTGGAACTAGAATTTATTCATTACGAACAAACTCCAAAGGAAGGGATTAATCAACTTGAGGAAATAAGAATAAGATTTATTGTATGCTTATCCTTCATCAAATTAAATTGATGACAAACAATGGATTTTGCAAACTACTTATTCTTCTTGAAAAAGAATTGAGAAGGGATAGCACAAAACTTGAGAAAGTCTTCATGAACCACCGGTAGGATTGGAAAGAACGAATGGATAAAAATGATAATCAAGGAAAAAGAATCTTGAACGAACCACCGTAAGAATTCAGAAATGACTGATGAAAGAGTATGAATCACCGGGAAGAATTAGAAAAGCACGGAGATACTTGAGGGATTTAGAGAAAAGAGATCGAAGAGATCGCGAGCTGATAGAAGAATACTTGAGCGAAGTAAGCGGAAGAATATTGGAGACGAGCGAAGGGCACGGACATAGAATAATTGGAGAACTACTTTGAAAAACTTGGAACGAAGAAATCTTCCGAAAGGATGGCCTCTGGATGAAAAGAAATAGAAATCAACTCCTGAAATACTCCGGATGGATGAAAAGAATTGCACAACTGGAAACAATTAGATAGGATAACATCGAGCTAGCGCCATGAATCTCCGGGAGAACGAACAAGATTTAAGAGAAACTCTACTTCGGTCTTCAAACGAAGACGAGAAACACCACCAAAATTACTGAGAAGCTCCGGAAGAAAAAAAAACATAGAGGTTGAGCCAACAATGAAATGATTTGAAATCGATCTTGGAAAAAAGCATGTGACTGATGGGATCCATTCTTACGTCACACTTGAAAAGAATCGGGAATAGCTCCGGGAAAATTAAAAGAGTCAGGTAAGATCCTGGGAAAGACCTGTGGGTTAGGGCCCACTAAAAGAAAACACCGTTGGAAAGGGATGTTGAACAGATAGATGATGCACCGGAAGAACTGAAATATTTGACTGAGGTGACAACCTCGAATTAATTAGAACACAGACGAATCTCCTGAGATGACTTGAGCACTCCGGAAGGATAAACTGGCGAGAGACGAACGAGCAAGGGGAAAAACATTTGAGCCGAGGAAAAGAATATAATCAACCCGAAAAAACTTGAATTGAGTGCACCGGAAAAAGAAAGAGATGAAGAATGACGAGCGAGGGCAGTATTCACCGGTTGAAATGATTGAGGGAAGGCGAAGAGACTCGCATTTAATGAAATAGATGGTCGGAGAGAGGCAAACTCGAGAAAGAAAAGGGTGGGAGGCGGGAAAACACAGGCAACTTGGAAGGGGAAACGACGAATAACTTGAAGAGAAAACACCGGTTGAAACCATTGAGAAAAGAAAGCAAAGACTTCACATGAGTAGAATGGATACTCGATTACGGACTCCGGTTCAGAAAAGAAGAAGGGAGGGCGGGTGGGAAAAACAAAGACAACTTCGGACGGGGAAAAACAACGACGTCGGAGGAAGAATTGAGGATTGAACTTGGCAAAGATGAAGATGGTCGAGTCGACTTGACGAGAAATTCACCGGATAAAAAGAGCTGAGAAACCACTATCGGAAAACCAACTGCGTGATCCTAAAGAAAAATTTGAAGGGGAAGAGGAGTAGTTCAAAACACACCACACATGAACAAGACATGATGCACAACCAAGCATGATGCATGACAAGACTACATGAAGCTACTCATGGCAAGAGATGATGCAAACAAGAGCAACACATCAAAGCAAGTTTAAATGAGGCCGGAAACAACATAGAACAATTCCGGTAAGTCCTCATATGCAAATTTCGAAATTGGTCCAGATCTGAATAAACATTATGTTCAAGTTGTTAAACAGCAAGTTAAGATGCACCACAATGATCTACACGAAATTCTAGTCAAGTTACATATAAAGTTCATTAGATTCGGAGCTACGGCCTAGAAGATATGAGCATAACAAGATAAACATGGCATTGATGCAAAATGCACCCAAACATCAAGCAAGCACCTCAAAACAAGGGTGCAACATGATAATATGAAGCTACATGCAAAATCAAGCAAGTTTCATATAGAGCACACTCAAAACGGAGCAACGGATCAACACATACACCCTATACAAGTTAAGACAACAAACTGTCCATAACAGCAAGTAGGCATATTGCAAGCATCAAAACAATATGCTACAGGACCTCAACATAATAACAAAAGGCATGGACATGATCTACAGGTAAAGCATTACAAAACATGAACACTGAGCTATCTCCAGAAATCACTAGAACATGCTCAAAATGACATGGCAAGATTGCAAATAATAACAGTTTCAGACTTTAGCAGAATTAACATCAGGTTGCAATGTTCAGAGCAAGAAAACAACATTCTACAGGAACTGATAATAGCAAAACAAGGCATGGCATGAATCTACTCAAAGCATAGAACAAAAGTCCCTTACTGACCATAAGCCAAAAAGGATCAGAAAATATAGCAACACCCATGTAAACATGGCAAGTTATATTACAGATTCAGCAACATGGCATGGCAAAAACAGATAACAAGTAGGCTTGTTTAAGAGCTCAAAGCACTCACTACAGAGCCATACATGGCATGGCAAGGCAACCAACAGCAAGAAGGCATGGCATAGAAGCTATACATGGCAAGAACAACATGATAGCACGCAAGGATCAACTACAACAACCTTGGCAAAATTGAATAACATGTAAACAATCTGCCAGGAACATTTTATAGCAAAAGTAGAGCTCGATTGACTCAAGCTATGGCACTCCATAATTGCAAACAAGGGCATGGATGGATATATCAAGACATATAGAACAAAACATCCTTACTGAAGTAACTCAAAATATGCATGGATCTCTCGGTAGCATCAAGTTAACATGGCATAAAAATATAACAGAATCTGCCAGGAAAAACAGCAACAGCAAGTACCCTACTTAACAAGCTTGATGCACTCACTTCACAACTCACAAAAATACATGGCAAGCACCTCTGGAAAGATGGCATGGCATATGACAAAACACATGTAGGACTCAAGTTCATAGGGTGCACACATCAATCATGGCAAAAATGACAAAAGTGCATATTCTGTTAAGAAACAGAAACTAACATCACATAGCACTCTTCCAACAGCATTTCGGGCATCAAGATAAGCTCAAATGAAAATGATGCAATGAGATGAAATGATCTACACATCGAGACGAACAATTTGACATATTACACGCGCAAATCGGAGCTATAGATGCAGATATATGATGCGACGAAAATGCAATAAAATATGCAACAAATTCGGGGACTTAGTGGAATTTCACCTCCGGGAAAAGTCAACGCGGGACGTGTACGACCCGGGACGGAGGGATCCGGGCGTGGGGAAGGCGTTTGGATGGGCGAGGTGGCAGATCTGATCCCGATCCACGGACCCTCGCCGGAGTAGCAAGGGCGATGGCCGGAGAAGGGCGGGGCGCCGGGGTTCGGGCCGCGGAGTCCGTGAGAAGGCCGTGGCCGAGGAGGGCGGCGCGCCCGGAGGAGACCGGAGGAGGCCGGGCGGACGTGGAGGAGAGGCGGCGGTGCACCGGTGCGGGCGGCGCGGGCCGAGGCCGGTGACCGAGGCGGCGAGGCCTCGCGGTGGCCGGCGGTGCCTCGCAGTGCGGCGGCGCCCGCCCGGGCGACGGGACGGAGGCGACGGAGGCAAGGCGCGGAGGCGGCGGAGGGCTACATCGCTGGCGGCGGCGACGGGCCGAGAGGCACCGCGGCCGGGCTCGGGCAGGAGCCGGGCGCGGAGGACGCGCGGCCGCGGCGCGGTCCAGCGGGCGGCGAGCCGAAGGGCCGGCCTCGGCTCGACAGGCCCGCGCGGCAAGGAGGAGAGAGAGAGACGCGGGCCGGGTGAGGTGGCGGCGTGGGAGTGGCTGGCGGCGGCGGCAGGGCGACGTGGCAGCACCGGATTGGTCGGGATGACGTGTCCGGCGGACATGTCCGGCGCGGATGGACATGTCCGGCGGCGCGAGGAGGACGAAGCTAGGGTTTGGACTGCGCGAAAAATCCGGGGGTGCACACATATTTATAGGTAGAGGGAGCTAGGAGACTCCAAATGAGGTGCGGTTTTCGGCCACGCGATCGTGATCGAACGACCGAGAGCATGGAGGGGAGTTTGGTGGGTTTTGGGCCACTTTGGAAGGGGTGTTGGGCTGCAAACAAAAGAGGGCTCTGCGGTTACCCGGTTAACCGTTGGAGTACCAAAGCGACCTCCAAATGATCCGAAACTTGACAGGCGGTCTACGGTGCTATACCAAGGCCGCTTGACAAACCTCGGGGCATTCCGAGAACGTTTAATACCCGCTGTGAAAAGAGGTAAAAGGAGGCTCCGGGAGACATAGGAGTGCCGGATTGCAAAACGGACAACGGGGAAAATGCTCGGAAGCATGAGACGAACACGTATGCAAAATGAAATGCACAAGATGACATGACAAAGTGCAACACGCAAGCACATGACATGGCAAAGATGACGAATAACTGACGGACACCTGGCGCATCGAATCCGGGGCGTTACAGGGTGATTCGTGATCCTCCGCAGGAAACAAAAGCTGTTACTAAGGGGAATCCTATCTACACCCTCCCGTGGCGGACGCCATCATCAACAGTGGGCCACGGGAGGCCGGCGCCAACCCCATCCAGATCAGTAGGGGCGACTCTGGACGCTGTGCCACCGCTTCGGCCGAGAGCTCGGAGGGACGTAGCTGTCGTCGCTCGTCTCCGGAGTCTCGTAATGATCGGGAGAGCTGCTAGACTCCCAAGGGCTGCTGCTGCTGGAGTGCTCGCGATTGGAGTGCGCGATGGCCTGGCGCTCCTCTCCAGGGCAGCACTCCAAGCGGCGGCCCTCGGCATCGAAGACCTTGAAGAAGAGCGTGGAGGTTCCGTCGTACTTGAAGTGGATCGCGAGGGCCCCCCTCGCACGGCAAACCCGCGCAATTTCACCCCAGCAGCGGGTCATGAAGATCTTTCCGGTGGGGACCACTTCGATCTCCGCTCCAGTCGCCGGGGCACTGCAGTCGGCGTGCTGCAGCTAGAGCTCGAGTGGCCCCCTCGGCGGCATCACGTCGGAGAAGAACTGCGGGAAGCGGATGCAGGAGCTTGGTGGCATCGGCGCCCACAGCACCAACTCGCGCGAGGAGTCGGCGGCGTGGACCCGAAGCGCGGCGCATGGCGCCTGGCCTTGGCGACCCCGTAGCGGCGCGCGGCGCTGCTCGTCTCTCCGTCCTCCCGAGCCCTCGGCTCGGGCGTACAAGGGTAGCGGGTACCCCGGTGGGGGCCGCTCGTACCAAGGCCTCGTCACCACTTGCATCGCCGCTTCGTCACGGTGATGGATCGACCGCTTCTTCGGCGGAAGTGGCTCCGGATCTTCACGGGGAGCTTTCCCTTTCTCTTCGGCCGAAAACCTTCTAATGGGCGCCATTGCTGTCAGTAGGGGAGCAAGGAGGACGAAGCAAGCAAGCAAGGAGAAGATGGGCAATGGGGGCTGCACCCCCTCCCCATATATAGAAAGAGAAGGCCAACTGACGTCTCCCACGATCGCAGGTAATGATGGTTTTCCTTGCATGTCGCAGGGACTCGTCAAATCGTGCGGTTGCCGAGGCGGCATGGGGAAGCAGAGACGCCCACGTCCAATCAACCACCACGCGTCGACCGATGCCGCAGGCTTTTGGGGCCCGCGATGCTCCGAACTTGACCCTTGGCTTCGCCGCGAAGCCAAGCCCGATCGCACCTTGGGCCCGGGGGCTACTGTCGGCATTCTGGAAACGGGGGTCCCCAGACTTGCCTGCCTGCGGCCCATGGCGTGGCTAAGCAGCGCGTCGTACGACCCATCTTCATCAACAAGGCATCCAAGACCTTCGCGAGGGTCCAAGCCCCGCGAGGCGGACGACGCAAGACTTCCTCTGGAGTGGCCTAGCCAGGCAGGCTCACGAGGAGCGGAGATATCAAGGCGGGGCAAACCTCACGAGGCACTCGTGACGTGAGCCATGACGAACGGCGCCAGGCGGGCGCCAATGCGCACAACATCCCCATTTCCTCTTTGGTGCTAAGGAGGCAAGCGCAGACGAAGAGTACCGAGGCATCAGGCAAAGGTTGCCATATTGGTGCGACAAGACCAAGACCAGGAGGACGGCGAGGCGGAGGTTATCATGGAGCCCAAGACGGCATCATCCCAGGGCTTTTCGCAGGCGAAGACCGCTTTTGTCAGGATAGCTTGTACTAGTTGTCCCCCTTCAAATTTGCCCGCTGTTGTTGGCTCCCTTCCCGCTCAACATTTGAGAAGAGGACCAGGGCCTCTATAAATAGGTCTAGCCACTACAGTAGTAAAAGGGGAGAGACGAACTAGGACAGATCAAGAAGCCAACACTCGCACAAGAACACCTCAACCTCAGGAGGCTGTTCTTCTCTTGTACTGTTCATCATCAGCCCAAGAGGCAATCCACCACCACCACACTGGAGTAGGGTATTACACCACAACGGTGGCCCGAACCAGTATAAACCCCGTGTCTCTTTCTGCGTTATGAGTTCGTCGAGTTCGTCCGCAAGATCTCAGCGAGCTAGAGCATAGATCGGTAGGGGGAAAGACTTCGCGCGCACCCCATTGTTCGAACCTTAAGGGTTTGCCGGAACCCCACATCCGACAACAACCTCATTTTTTAATTTTGTTTTTCATGATTTTATTTTGTTTTTCATCTTTTTTTCTACTTTTGTTTTGCAATTCCAAATTTATAAATAAATATATAACAAAAAACACTTTACATAAAACATTTTGTTAACCAAGCATTTGAAACATGTTTATAGAGAAAATATTTCTTATATATGCAAAAAATGTATATAAAAAATATACAATGTGTGTAAAAAATGTTGCTCATGCATTTTCGAAATGTTGATCAATTATTGGAAAAGAATCTTAAACAAGTGTTTGAAGAAAGTTTTTTTTGCGGGTGAAGTATTTGAAGAAAGATAATCAAGCATTTGAAAATATTAAATGTGTATTGAAAACATGTTGATCATGTACTTAAAAAAGTTCATCGTGTACTGTATTTAAAAAATGTTAAGTAATTGATGAATGTTATTAAATATTTGATTTTTTAAAATGTATACAGAAACAATGTTGACCACGTATTTTAAAATGTTAATCTTGCATTTGAAAAACAATGTTAATCGAACATTTGAACAATGTTAAAGGTGTATAATGTTTTTGACCATGTATTAATAAAATGTTAATCTTTTATTTAAAAATATTAATCAAGAATTTAATTTTGTTTTAAATATGTATAAAAAGAATTTTGACCATGTACTCAAAAAATCTTAATCTTGTATTTGAAAAAACCAATTTTTGTGAGGTGAATATTTGAAAAATGTTGAAACGCGTGTAGAAAAAATGTTGACCCGGTATTGAAAAATATTAAACTTTTATTTGAAACATGTTAAACATGTATTAGAAAAATGTTCTTGACGTATACGAAAATGTAGAATGAAAACCAAAAGAAACGAAGAAAAAGAAAAAAATGAAAAAGAAAAACATAAACAAAAGAAAAAATAAAACAAAAAGAACCAAAGAACAAGTGTAAAAATGATGAAAAGACAATGAAAACCGATAAAGAAACAAAGAAAAACAAAAAACCTGTTGAAAACAAAGAAACAAACAAAAGACAAAGAAAAAAGAAAACCGATAAAAATCATGAAAGAAACAAAGGGAAACAAAAGAAAAATGAAAGGGAAAACAAGAAAAAAACAAATATAGCAAAGAAAAAAACAAGCAAAACAAGAGAAAAAATAGGAAAAGAAAACGAATCAAAAAATGTTAATCTTGTATTTAAAAATGTTAATCAAGAATTTAAAATGTGTATAAAAAGAATTTTGACAATGTATTCAAAAAAATCTTAATCTTGTATTTGAAAACCCATTTTTTGTGAGGTGAATATTTGAAAAATGTTGAAAACGTGTGTAGAAAAAATGTTGACCCGGTATTGAAAAAATGTTAAACTTTTATTTGAAACATGTTAAACGTGTATTAGAAAAATGTTCTTGACGTATACGGAAATGTAGAATGAAAACCAAAAGAAACAAAGAAAAACGAAAAACAATGAAAAATAAAAATGTAAACAAAAGAAAAAATAAAACAAAAAGAACCAAAGAACAAGTGCAAAAATAATGAAAAGAGAGTGAAAACCGATAAAGAAACAAAGAAAAACAAAAAAACCTGTTGAAAACAAAGAAACAAACAAAAAACAAAGAAAAAACAAAACTGGTAAAAACCAAGAAAGAAACAAAGAGAAACCAAAGAAAAATGAAAGGGAAAACAAGAAAAAAACAAATATAGCGAAGAAAAAAAACAGGAGAAAAATAGGAAAAGAAAACAAATCAAAAGAAAACGAAAAGAAGAAGAGGAAGAAGAAAAACCCGGGAGAAAACCTATAGGGGTCGAACCTGCAGTACGCTAGCGGCAGCAACAAACCTGAGATTGGTCCACCTGGATCCTCTCCCCTGAGGAACGATCGCTGGCTCTACGGGTCCAAGAAAAACAATCCTGGACGTATCCCACCAACTCTGTATCTCAAGGGGCATGGCGTTGATACATTGTGTCGCAAACCCCGAGAGTTTGATATCAACTCCAACAAGCAACAGTGCAATAGAATCGACAACAGCAACACTTTAGATGTGCCATTTATAATTTTACCATAGATATCTATCAGTTCATTTGTTTTCCTAACATGCACAAGCGTTGCAGGTCGATATATTAGTAGAAAAGTAGAAATGGCAAACAGTTTAGGGTATCTGACGCCATAGAGGGGCAGGCGCGTCTACAAGGAGAACAACCCTGGGGTAGAGTGGCTGGGCAACCACGATCATCGCTAATTTACAACGGCAATGCCCGGAAACGAAGAAACAATAGAGACATGAGAGCTAATAATTTCATAATTTCTATATATACAGCCATGGCAAGAAACTTTTTTTTCAAAACGGAGGCAAAAAATTTGCCTCATCTCTTAAATAAGGAGCGAATAGAGAATATTACACATGAACCACAATCGCGACATGAAAACTACTCCTGCCATAAATTTATACCAAGCTTCTTAGCACCTGCTAAGACCCAAAGTTTTGCCTCCTCTAAAATTAATCTAAGAAGAATCAGCGGTGGTGCAATCTTGTGGCGGAAGACTCGGGCATTTCTCTCGTTCCAGGTGGTCCATGAAACGAGCATGGTAAGAGAGGCCATGGCTCGTCTGTCGAGATTCTGCATGCCGGTTCTCTTGTCCCACCAATCCTTGACCGAATCATCAAGGTTCCATGTGGAGGTGTCCATGTGGGCAAGACCAAACTTATCGATGATCGAATTCCAAAGCCTAAGGGTGTAGCAACATTTGAAGAAGAGATGTGCTCCTGTTTCTTGCTCTCTTTTGCAAAGTTGAGAGAGACAGTAATCTTGCCAACCTCGCTTCTACAACCTATATGATGTTTGATACGTCTCCAACGTATTTATAATTTTTGCTTGTTCCATGATGTTATATTATCATTCTTGGATGTTTTATAATCGTTTTATAGCAACTTAATATCATTTTTGGGACTAACCTATTGACATAGTGCCGAGTGCTAGTTGCTGTTTTTTTCTTGTTTTTTACTTTGCAGAATATCAGTACCAAACGGAGTCCAAACGCAGCGAAACTTTTTGGAGAATTTTTCTGGACCAGAAGACACCTGTTGGGCCAAAGAAGTGCCAGAGGGGGCTCTGAGGGGAGCACAAGCCACCTGGACGCGCCTGGGGGCCCAGGCGCGCCCTAGTGGGTTGTTCCCACCTCGGCCGCATCCCGCACCACCTCTTTGCTCCATAAATACCCCGAAAATCCAAAAACCCTAGGGGAATCGACGAAACACAATTGCAGCTGCCGCAAGTTCCAGAACTTCCAGATCCAATCTAGACACCATCACGGAGGGGTTCATCATCTTCATTGGTGCCTCTCGGATGATGCGTGAGTAGTTCATTGTAGACCTATGGGTCCGTAGTTAGTAGCTAGATGGCTTCCTCTCTCTCTCTCTCTCTATCTCTCTCTCTCTCTCTCTCTCTCTCTTTTGATTCTCAATACAATGGTCTCTTGGAGGTCTATTTGATGTAAAACTTTTTGCTGTGTGTTTGTGGGGATCCGATGAACTTTGATTTATGATCAGATCTATTTATCCATGAAAGTTATTTGAGTTTCTTTGATCTCTTATATGCATGATTACTTATAGTCTCGTATTTCTTCTTCGAATCTTTGGTTTAGTTAGGCCAACTAGATCGATTTTTCTTGCCATGGGAAGAGCTGCTTTGTGATGGGTTCGGTCCTGCGGTGTTCTTTCCCAGTGACATAAGGGGCAGCAAGACACGTATTGATTGTTGCTATTAAGGATAACAAGATGGTGTCTGTTCCTACATGAATAGATCTTGTATACATCATGTGATCATTCTTATTGCACTACTCCGTTCTTCATAAACTTAATACACTAGATGCATGCTAGATAGCGGTCGATGTGTGGAGTAATAGTAGTGGATGCAGGCAGGAGTCGGTCTACTAATCTTGGGCGTGATGCCTATATAATGATCATTGCCTGGATATCATCATAATTATTTAAAGTTCTATTAATTGCCCAACAGAAATTTGTTTACCGTCGTATGCTATTTTTCTCGAGAGAAGCCACTAGTGAAATCTACGTCCCTCGGGTCTATTCTTTATCATATTTGCTTTGAGATCTATTTTTATTTGCTTTTGTTTTCAGATCTATTATTCTAGAAACCCAAAAATACCTTGCTGCACTTTTTTCTTTATTTATTTTGTTTTGTTTTATCGCAAGATCTATTTACCCAAAATCATACAAACCAGTTTATCTTTTACCCGAGAGGGATTGACAACGCCTCTTACGCGTCGGGTTGCAAGTATTTGTTCTTTGTGTGCAGGTACCGTTTACGTAGTGTTGCTTGGTTCTCCTATTGGTTCGATAACCTTGGTTTCATAACTGAGGGAAATACCTACCGTAGTTGTGATGCGTCATCCCTTCCTCTTCAGGGAAATACTGACGCGGACACGAGCCATCAAGAAAGAATTTGTGGCGCCGTTGCCGGGAGACATCATCAACATCTATTAGGTTCCTAATAAAAAATCTCATCTCCTTGCAAATACATTGTTTGCAATTTGCCTCTCGTTTTCATCTGCCAAACTTCACAAAAATTTGTCGTTTTATTCGCTCTCTTTTTCGTTTTCTTTTTCTCGTTCGATCTTTTATTTGCTTGTGTTACCATGTGGCTTCTATTGCTTGCATCTTTGCTTGCTAAAAATCTATTGATATGGATCCTCATCCACTTGATAATATTTTCAAAATATCCAATTATGATGAACCAATTGCTAGTGAATTGAGTTCACTAGATTATCTTTATGAAGTTTTGCTTGAGATTTATGAATCTGAAAATTGTGATGAAGTGTTAAATGAAGAAATTTATAAAGTGATTCATGGTAGCTACTTCAATGAAAAGCATGATTGCAATGATGTTATTATAAATTATATTAATGCCAATTGTGTTAGTGATATGTAAACCCCCAAGCTTGGGGATGCTTGTTTTGCTATGTCCACTACTTATTGCAATGATCATGATTGAGGTGATAATGATTATTATGATCTTGAAATTTTATTTGAACCTCATGATGAATATGCTTGCGATAATAGTAAAAGTGGGTTTGGAAGAGTGTCAACTTTAGCTAAAAATAATATCACTATTTTGGAAGAGTGTCAACTTTGCATGCATGTGGATCATGAAGAGAAAATTTATATTGTTGAATTTTATTATGATCCATTGTTATGAGAGAGGAAAATATGGTTGTAGAAATTTTCATGTTACTAAATTATCTCTCGTTATGTTGAGATTGCTATTGTTTCCTTCTTCTTCCTTGCATATGCTAGTTTTTGCTTGCCATGATAATTTGTTTACTTATAAAATGCCTATGCATAGGAAGTATGTTAGACTTAAATTTTTTTTCACATGCTACATGATGCTCTCTTCGTGTTTCAATTATTATCTTTCATGTGAGCATCAATAAATTCTTATGCCTAGCTAGGGGCATAAAACGATGGCGCTTGTTGGGAGGCAACCCAATGAATAAATTTTACTTTTGCCTTTTTCTTCCTGTTCTTGAGTATTTGCACAATTATGCTACTGTTATGATTGTGTTTTTTTATGTTTTAGTTAGTGTTTGAGCCAAGCAAAGCCTTTGGGATCATGTTGGGAAATAGTTGATTTGATCTTGCTAGAAAACAGAAACTTTGCATCCAGTAAAATAATTTTGAAAATTTACAGAAGCGACGAAAAATTCTGAATTTTTTGCACAAGATTTATATACAAATTGCCTACGTTTTCCTAATTGTTTGGAATTTTTGGAGTTACAGAAGTTTTCAAAGTTTTCAGATTGCTACAGACTGTTCTGTTTTTGACAGATCCTACTTTCGTTGCATTGTGTGCTTATTTTGATGAATCTATTGGTTGTATCCGGGGGGGGGGGGGGGGGTATGTGCCATAGCAAAGCTGGAATGAAGTATATATAATGGAATAATAAAAGATGAATGGGTTTGCAATAGTACTTAGTGAACGAAATATGCCCTAGAGGCAATAATAAAGTTATTATTTATTTCCTTATTTCATGATAAATGTTTATTATTCATGCTAGAATTGTATTAACCAGAAACATAATACATGTGTCAATACATAGACAAAACATAGTGTCACTAGTATGCCTCTACTTGACTAGCTCGTTGATCAAAGATGGTTAAGTTTCCTAGCCATAGACATGAGTTGTCATTTGATAAACGGGATCACATCATTAGGAGAATGATGTGATTGACTTGACCCATTCCGTTAGCTTAGCACTTGATCGTTTAGTATGTTGTTATTGCTTTCTTCATGACTTATACATGTTCCTATGACTATGAGATTATGCAACTCCTGTTTACCGGAGGAACACTTTGTGTGCTACCAAACGTCACAACGTAACTGGGTGATTATAAACGTGCTCTACAGGTGTCTCCGAAGGTACTTGTTGAGTTGGCGTATTTCGAGATTAGGATTTGTCACTCCAATTGTCGGAGAGGTATCTCTGGGCCCTCTCGATAATGCACATCACTATAAGCCTTGCAAGTAATGTGACTAATGAGTTAGTTGCGGGTTGATGCATTACATAATGAGTAAAGAGACTTGCCGGTAACAAGATTGAACTAGGTATTGAGATACCAACGATTGAATCTCGGGCAAGTAACATACCGATGACAAAGGGAACAACGTATATTGTTATGCGGTTTGACCGATAAAGATCTTCGTAGAATATGTAGGAGCCAATATGAGCATCCAGGTTCCGCTATTGGTTATTGACCGGAGATATGTCTCGGTCATGTCTACATAGTTCTCGAACCCATAGGGTCCGCATGCTTAAAGTTTTGGTGACGATTGTATTATGAGTTTTTGTGTTTTGATGTACCGAAGGTAGTTCGGAGTCTCGGATGTGATCACGGACATGACGAGGAGTCTCCAAATGGTCGAGACATAAAGATTGATATATTGGACGACTATGTTCGGACACCGGAATGGTTTCGGTGAGTCTCGGACATATACCGGAGTATCGGGGGGTTACCGGAACCCCCCGGGGAGTTTAATGGGCCAAGATGGGCTTTAGTGGAGAAGAGGAGGGGCGGCTAGGGCAGGCGCCGCGCCCCCTCCCCCTCTAGTCCAAATTGGACAAGGAGGGGGGTTGCGGCGCCCCCTTTCCTTCCTCTCTCTCCTTCCCTTCCTTTCCCCCTCCTACTCCAACTAGGGAAAGAGGGAGTCCTACTCCTGGTGGGAGTAGGACGCCTCCCTGGCGCGCCCTCCCCTAGCTGGCCGCCTCCTCCCCCTGGTCCTTTATATACGGGGGCAGGGGGCACCTCTAGACAACAAGTTGATTTGTTGATCTCTCCCAGCCGTGTGCGGTGCCCCCCTCCACCATATTCCACCTCGGTCATATCGTAGCGGTGCTTAGGCGAAGCCCTGCGTCGGTAGCAACATCATCACCGTCATCACGCCGTCGTGCCGACGGAACTCTCCCGTGAAGCTCTGCTGGATCAGAGTTCGCGGGCCATCATCGAGCTGAACGTGTGCTGAACTCGGAGGTGCCGTACGTTCGGTACTTGGATCGGTCGGATCATGAAGACGTACGACTACATCAACCGTGTTGTGCTAACGCTTCCGCTTTCAGTCTGCGAGACGTAGACAACACTCTCCCCTCTCGTTGCTATGCATCACCATGATCCTTTGTGTGTGTAGGAATTTTTTTGAAATTACTACGTTCCCCAACAGTGGCATCCGAGCCTAGTTTTATGCGTAGATGTTATATGCACGAGTAGAACACAAGTGAGTTGTGGGCGATACAAGTCATACTGCTTACCAGCATGTCATACTTTGGTTCGGCGGTATTGTTGGATGAAGCGCCCGGACCGACATTATGCGAACGCTTACGCGAGACTGGTTCTACCGACGTGCTTTGCACACAGGTGGCTGGCGTGTCAGTTTCTCCAACTTTAGTTGAACCGAGTGTGGCTACGCCCGGTCCTTGAGAAGGTTAAAACAACACTAACTTTACAAACTATCGTTGTGGTTTTGATGCGTAGGTAAGAACGGTTCTTGCTCAGCCCGTAGCAGCCACGTAAAATTTGCAACAACAAAGTAGAGGACGTCTAACTTGTTTTTGCAGGGCATGTTGTGATGTGATATGGTCAAGACATGATGATATATTTTATTGTATGAGATGATCAAGTTTTGTAACCGAGTTATCGGCAACTGGCAGGAACCATAGGGTTGTCGCTTTATTGTATGCAATGCAATCGCCATGTAATGCTTTACTTTATCACTAAGCGGTAGCGATAGTCGTAGAAGCAATAGTTGGCGAGACGACAACGATGCTACGATGGAGATCAAGGTGTCGCGCCGGTGACGATGGTGATCATGACGGTGCTTTAGAGATGGAGATCACAAGCACAAGATGATGATGGCCATATCATATCACTTATATTGATTGCATGTGATGTTTATCCTTTATGCATCTTATTCTGCTTTGATTGACGGTAGCATTATAATATGATCTCTCACTAAATTTCAAGATAAAAGTGTTCTCCCTGAGTATGCACCGTTGCCAAAGTTCGTCATGCCGAGACACCACCTGATGATCGGGTTTGATAAGCTCTACGTTCATCTACAACGGGTGCAAGCCGGTTTTGCACACGCAGAATACTCGGGTAAAACTTGACGAGCCTAGCATATGCAGATGTGGCCTCGGAACACCGAGACCGAAAGGTCAAGCATGAATCATATAGTAGATATGATCAACATAGTGATGTTCACCATTGAAAACTACTCCATCTCACGTGATGATCGGACATGGTTTAGTTGATTTGGATCACGTGATCACTTAGATGATTAGAGGGATGTCTATCTAAGTGGGAGTTCTTAAGTAATATGATTAATTGAACTTTAATTTATCATGAACTTAGTCCTGGTAGTATTAGCATATCTATGTTGTAGATAAGTAGCTCGCGATGTTGCTCCCCGTTTATTTTGATCTGTTCCTAGAGAAAAACTATGTTGAAATATGTTAGTAGCAATGATGCAGACTTGGTCCGTGATCTGAGGATTATCCTCATTGCTGCACAGAAGAATTATGTCCTTGATGCACCGCTAGGTGATAGACCTATTACAGGAGCATATGCAGACGTTATGAACATTTGGCAAAGCTCGGTATGATGACTACTGATAGTTTAGTGCACCATGCTTTACGGCTAAGAATCGGTGCTTCAAAGACGTTTTGAACGCCACGGAGCATATGAGATGTTCCAAGAGTTGAAATTAGTATTTCAGACTCATGCCCATGTCGAAAGGTATGAGACCTTTGACAAGTACTTTGCCTACAAGATGGAGGAGAATAGCTTAGCTAGTGAGCATGTGCTCGTAATGTCCGAGTACTACAATCACTTGAATCAAGTGGAGTTAATCTTCCAGATAATATAGTGATTGAAAGAGTTCTCTAGTCACTATCACCAAGTTACTAGAACTTCGTGATGAACTATAATATGCAAGGGATAACGGAAACAATTCCCAAGCTCTTCGTGATGCTGAAATAGACAAAGGTAGAAATCAAGAAAAGCATCAAGTGTTGATGGTTGACAAGACCACTAGTTTCAAGTAAAGGGCAAAGGGAAGAAAGGAAACTTCAAGAAGAACGGCAAGCAAATTGCTGCACAAGTGAAGAAGCCCAAGCCTGGACCTAAGCCTGAGACTAAGTGCTTCTACTGCAAAAGGACTGGTCACTGGAAGTGGAACTGCCCTGGATACTTGGCGGATAAGAAGGATGGCAAAGTGAACAAAGGTATATTGGATATACATGTTATTGATGTGTACTTTACTAGTGTTGATAGCAACCCCTTAGTATTTGATACTGGTTCAGTTGCTAAAAGTAGCAACTCGAAACAAGAGTTGCAGAATGAATAGAGACTAGTTAAGGGTGAAGTGACGATGTGTGTTGGAAGTGGTTCCAAGATTGATATGATCATCATCGCACACTCCCTATACTTTCGGGATTAGTGTTGAACCTAAATAAATGTTATTTGGTGTTTGCGTTGAGCATGAATATGATTTGATCATGTTTATTGCAATACGGTTATTCATTTAAATTAGAGAATAATTGTTGTTCTGTTTACATGAATAAAACCTTCTATGGTCATACACCCAATGAAAATATTTTGTTGGATCTCGATCGTAGTGATACACATATTCATAATATTGAAGCCAAAAGATGTAAAGTTAATATAGATAGTGTAACTTATTTGTGGCACTGCCGTTTAGGTCATATTGGTGTAAAGCGCATGAAGAAACTCCATGCTGATGGGCTTTTGGAATCACTTGATTATGAATCACTTGATGCTTGCGAACCATGCCTCATGGGCAAGATGACTAAGACTCCGTTCTCCGAAACAATGGAGCGAGCAACAGATTTGTTGGAAATAATACATACTGATGTATGCAGTCCGATGAGTGTTGATGCTCGCGGCGTGTATCGTTATTTTCTGACCTTCCCAGATGATTTGAGCAGATATGGGTATATCTACTTGATGAAACATAAGTCTGAAACATTTGAAAAGTTCAAAGAAATTTCAGAGTGAAGTGGAAAATCATCATAACAAGAAAATAAAGTTTCTACCATCTGATCGTGGAGGAGAATATTTGAGTTACGAGTTTGGTCTTCATTTGTAACAATGCAAAATAGTTTCGCAACTCACGCCACCTAGAACACCACTGCGTAATGGTGTGTCCGAACATCGTAACCGTACTTTATTAGATATGGTGCGATCTATGATGTATCTTACCGATCTACCACTATCATTTTGGGGTTATGCATTAGAGACAGCTGCATTCATGTTAAAAAGGGCACCATCTAAATCCATTGAGACGACACCGTATGAATTGTGGTTTGGCAAGAAACCAAAGTTGTCGTTTCTTAAAGTTTAGGGTTGCGATGCTTATGTGAAAAAGTTTCATCCTGATAAGCTCAAACCCAAAATCGGAGAAATGTGTCTTCATAGGATACCCAAAGGAGACAGTTGGGTACACCTTCGATCACAGATCTGAAGGCAAAACATTCGTTGCTAAGAGTGGATCCTTTCTAGAGAAGAAGTTTCTCTCGAAAGAAGTGAGTGGGAGGAAAGTAGAACTTGATGAGGTAACTGTATCTGCTCCCTTATTGGAAAGTAGTCCATCACAAAAATCTGTTCCTGTGACTCCTACACCAATTAGTGAGGAAGCTAATGATGATGATCATGTAACTTCAGATCAAGTTACTACCGAACCTCGTAGGTCAACCAGAGTGAGATCCGTACCATAGTGGTACGGTAATCATGTTCTGGAGGTCATGTTACTTGACTATGACGAACCTACGAACTATGAGGAAGCGATGATGAGCCCAGATTCCGCGAAATGGCTTGAGGCCATGAAATCTGAGATGGGATCCATGTATGAGAACAAAGTGTGGGCTTTGGTTGACTTGCCCGATGATCGGCAAGCCATAGAAAATAAATCGATCTTCAAGAGGAAGATGGACGCTGATAGTAGTGTAACTATCTACAAAGCTAGTGTCGGTGTCAAAACCGGCGGATCTCGGGTAGGGGGTCCCGAACTGCGCGTCTAGGCGGATGGAAACAGGAGATGGGGGCACGATGTTTTTACCCATGTTCGGGCCCTCTCGATGGAGGTAAAACCCTACTCCTGCTTGATTGATCTTGATGATATGAGTATTACAAGAGTTTATCTACCACGAGATCGGAGAGGCTAAACCCTAGAAGCTAGCCTATGGTATGATTGTTGTTCTTGGTCCTACGGACTAAACCCTCCGGTTTATATAGACACCGGAGGGGGCTAGGGTTACACAGAGTCGGTTACAAGGAAGGAGATCTACATATCCGTATTGCCAAGCTTGCCTTCCACGCCAAGGAGAGTCCCATCCGGACACGGGACGAAGTCTTTAATCTTGTATCTTCATAGTCCAACAGTCCGGCCAAAAGATATAGTCTGGCTGTCCGGAGACCCCCTAATCCAGGACTCCCTCAGTAGCCCCTGAACCAGGCTTCAATGACGATGAGTCCGGCGCGTAGATCGTCTTCGGCATTGCAAGGCGGGTTCCTCCTCCGAATACTTCATAGAAGATTTTGAACACGAGGATAGTGTCCGGCTCTGCAAAACAAGTTCCACATACCACCGTAGAGAGAATAATATTTCCAAAAATCTAATCTGCTGACGTACCCCATAGTGTGACATCACACCACAGCCAGGTCTTTATTCGAATCGTTTTTCATAACCAATCTCAGTGTGTTTCGCGAGGCGGTTTCCTTGGCACGTCTTGTCGAAGCAGAGATCGTGTCCCCTTTAATACGGGATTCTCATCAACACGGACGTGGGTAACCCAATCGTGCCCGTTGGTATGACCCCTCGATTGGAGGTAAGTCCCAAACGGTCACGAGGAGGGCACTTGGTATTCCAACTCTTTATAAAGAGACCAATGCCTATTCTTTTCTTTCGATCTCAATCGAATCCACCTCCCGCCTCGAGTTCCAACACCCAAAGCTCAGGTTTAGGCGCTTCGGACCTCCGATTATGTTCGGATCCAGCCTACAAGGTTGGTGGATGCCTTCCTCCGTCACGGAGGAAGGCGTAATAAAGCTAAGGGAGGCCAGGTACCTGACCGGCGAAATCCCGCATAGGCTGCCTGCTCAAGGGCAGGTTATTCCCACTCCCAAGCCCGGTGAGAGCGTCGTGTTCGTATCTCACTTCCTCCGAGGGCTAGGCTTCGCGCCAGATCCCTTCGTGAGGGGGCTTATGTTCTATTATGGGCTGGACTTCCATGATTTAGCTCCGGAGTCTATCCTCCACATCTCATCGTTCATCGTCGTGTGCGAAGCTTTCCTCCGTATTACCCCTCACTTCGGACTGTGGCTCAAGACCTTCAAAGTGGAGCGGAAGATGATCGAGGGGCGGCACGCAGAGTGTGGAGGCGCCGTAATAAGCAAAAACGCCGACGTCCCATGGCCCGAGGGCCCTTTCCAGGAGGTGTCTAGTTTATGGCAACAAGAGTGGTTTTATATCACAGCTTCCAGGGGTACCAAGTGGGTGGCCCCACCTGTCTTTCGCTCGGGATCCCCGCCACGACTAACGTCATGGGTCAACAAGGGGCTGGACTGGGGCGATAAAGGATGTGCCCATATTGCGAGCCGCATCCGAGATCTCCTTGAGAGAGATGTCGGTCTGGTCATGGTGATGCAAGTCATGTTAATTCGCCGAGTCACCACCTCAAAGCGTTGTCCCCTCCGCCTGTAGGAGTTCAATCCGGAGGGACCGCGAGCTCTTCAACACTTCCTCGGCATGACGCCCGAGGAGATGTACAAATTGTTCTTCGGACCATAAATAATGTGTCCGGACACCACCGAGGATGCAGGTCTGAGCTGCAATCGCCCGGATACCCAAGTAAGTATCCCCTCATCCGAACACACTGTCCGTTTATTTATCGCAACGACACCCTAAAAAAGCCTCTCTTTGACCAGGATTGGATAGCGAAGGCAAAGTTGATCAGGTGTCCGGCCCCCCTCCCTAAGACCTCGCCAGATCCCGTGTTAACCAGGATGCTGGAGATCGCGCCTTATCAAGCGCCTTCAGGAGAAGATAAAGGGGGGAACAAGGGGGCTAGCGCCTCCGCGAAGGAGGTTAGCCGGGGAGGAGAAACTAAAACTTCCTCTCCCCAGGGAAGAAAGAGGACCGCCTCCGAGGACCCGGAGACAATCGTCTTCAAACGGGGGAAGAAATCTTCGCCGGAGGGTCCTGCCCCGGGGGATACCCCGGCCGCACTATGCCCTCAAGGGGATCAGCCCTCCACCGAGCTGCAAGTAAAAGGGTACCTTAATAATGAGAATATCTTGCTTTACTTCTGAGGAAAATAACCGAAGCCTTTATTTTGCAGTTCGGATTTTCAGCAGAGCTCGTCTTCGGGGGATCTTCTTCCAGAGATGATGGAGAGGGAAACGCCTCCCCCTGCCATACTGCCTCATGAGGCGGGCGACCCCGAGGTGTCGTCGCGGAGGGTTTCTCCTGATCCGGCAAGGCCAGGAGGTAATCGTATGGCCACCCGAAGTCCTTAGTATCCGGCTCTTGAAGAGAGCAATTGAAAGAGTCCGGCACCGTCTGGTGTGCGGTCGGACATACTGAGGGATCTGTTAGAGCAAGCGGCTATCTCAGGAGAGCACCGCATGTTGATGGGTACGGTGATTGAAAGGATTTCGTTCGCCGAAAGCGGGTTGCACGAAGACTTTACGAGTCTACTGATGGGTTTTGAGGTACGCGAAAGGATGCACATTTTTGATAGTACCGCACATTTTTAGATGCGCCCTGTGGAGATAGTAGCCCCTGAGACTCTGGGTGCTGTCGAAGACGACGGCGCACAGAGGATCATAGTCCAAGGAATAATCTTGCCGCCTTAATATGCAGGTGGCAAAGTGTCCGGTGGCCAGCCGGACTGATGAGTTTGCCGAGTTAAAGCGGCAGCTTGACGTGGCAGATGCCGACATCGTACTTGTCAACAAGCGGCTTGACGAGGGCACAAGGTATGTGATTCCTCCGGTGACACCTGGGAAGAGGAGCATGATGCCAGTATCTATAATGTGTGTGTGAATGCAGACGGAGCTGCGGCCGTGGATAACCTTCGGGCAGAACTTGCCCGAGCCAAAGAACAAGCCAGAAAAAGCGATGCGGCTGCCCTAAAGGCAATCGAGGAGCTAAAAGCCGAATAGGCTGCTTACTTCCAAAGCAAGGAGGAAATATCCAGGATGGCTGTGGAATTGAAGAATGCCGCTGACCGTTGCAAGCTTCTTGAAAAGGAAGATCAAGCGAAGAGGACAGACCTGGAGAAGGCCATGATGGCGGCCAAAGACACCCGCTCTGCAATGAGAGCGATGAAGGAGGAGCTCTGTCAAGCCGGGGATATCGCGGCTGGGAAGCCCTTTATGCTGCGGATGAAGTTCGGAGATCCTAAGTACGCCCCTTTGGACTGGCTGTGGAGTTCTGCGGATGCATATCTGGACTTAGCGGCGAGTGTTGCCGATGCGTTCCAATACTTCCGAGATCAAAAAGATCGCGAAGTGGAAAAGTTGTTCTGGTCACAATTTAACGTTCCAGAGCGTCCGCTTCCATTGACTGATCGGTTGGCCGAATGGGCCGAGCTGAATAGATTGTCCGGACTCGCCATGAGGTCTGTTGTGGATCATCTGTTGCCGGGGAGGCCAAAGCCGAACAGTTATTTTAGTTTGGCGCAGCAGTTCCTTGGTGCAGTGCCGCATATCAACACGATGAAGAGGTCGGCGTGCGTAGAGGGTGCGCGGATGGCCCTTGCCCGTGTGAAGACATACTGGGCGGAGATGGAGGCCACCGCCATTGCAGCCCAAGATTCGGACGAGAGCCGAGTACCTACCGAGCACTACTTTCGATAAGTTCTCGAGGGTGCTCGTTCAATAGAAGCGCAGTGCTCGAAGAATATTATGTTCTAATGACATGCATTCCCGTTGAAAAACAATGTTTTACTGAATTGTAAAGGCTATTTTATACTTTTGCCTAAAAGAATTATAATACCTCCTGTGCGGCCGTTTATGTATATATGTATATAACACGAAAGATGGCGTTAAATCGGCTTTACGCATATAATGCGGGGTGTTATGAAAAGGCGCATGTTCACACTTGATCCAACGTCTTGGTCCATTAAGGAGGTGATAGTGTAGCGAACTAGGCAATCATACTATAATGCTTTAACACTTTCATTTAGCCAGAGGAGTTTGCAGTGGGGCTACTATATAGCCCCTGGTGGCTCCGCGCTCATCTGAATTCGGGCCGCGTACATGCCTGGCCGGGAAACGGCCCTTCGTTAAGGCGGAGGAATCCCGAAGATTCCGCTAGGTCATCGAGTGGTTGACCAGTCTCACGCTATATCATGACAGTCAGTTTTCGGCTTTCTCTACTGAGGTGCTCGTCCGGATGACCCGGGGCACAATCGCAGTAGTTCTCCTGGTGCCGCCTTAGCCGATAGAGCGGAACGTAAGGCAGCAAAACACAGGAGCCGGGCAAACCCAACATTTGACCAAAGACATGATTCGGAGCTGATGCATATAAGGCCAAACTCGCGACGCCGAACACTCCCTAAGGTATTCGGTCTTTATGATGTAAACCGGGCTAAAAAGTGCCCTTTATAACAAGCCCCTGGTGTCCAGGTACGTGCAATATTCTGACGTGGCCACATGCCAATACGTCAGCATCCTCCTCAGTTGTACAGAGAATCGGGGGGATGTGTATCAACAAGAGACAGTAAAAAAGGTTTACGCAGGGTCTTAATCTGAAAAGAATCCTTGGAACGGGTCCCTGCTGCACGCCTGCGCCTGTGTCTCTGTTGTGCCGTATCCTGGACGGGTGTAGCACGATGGTCGTCTGTAAAAGAGAGGAACTTAGCTGAGAAGTTGTCGTGCAAAAAGGTAGGTTATACTAAATAAATCATATACAGTTCAAGATGAGTAAAGTTGAGTCTAATTGTCACTTGTTTACACGCATTGAGCCCCTTGTATTATTATAGGGGTATAACCATCAAACCTGTATCAATTATATATAGCTACACCGGACTCGTCTAACCGTGTCCGTGGTCTTAACGACCTGTGGGATGCTCTATTTGGTGAGGCCGTCTAGTGTGCGGCTGCCAAGGCAGCCGCACGGTCTTCCGCGCGCAAGGAGCGCTCAATACTTCCATTTACTGTAATGATGCCACGTGGACCGGGCATCTTAAGCGTGAGAGAAGCATAATGCGTTATTGCGTTAAAGCGAGCGAAAGCTTCACGTCCGAGTAGTGCTTGATAGCCACTTTGGAACGGAGCGATGTGAAAGGTTAACTTTTCGCTTCGCAAGTTATCGAGAAAGCCGAATATAACCTCTAGTAGCAGGGATCCCGTGCAAAGGGCTTCTGGGCCTGGCGTTGCTCCTTTAAAGGTAGTATTGCTATGGCTAATTTTTGTTGGGTCCATCCCCATTTTGCGGACTGTGTCCTGATATATCAGGTTTAAACTACTGCCAACGTCCATCAGGACTCGTGTAAAGTGGTATCCGTCAATTATTGGGTCTAACACCAAGGAAGCCCATCCTGCCTGTCGGATACTAGCCGAGTAATCCCGATGGTCGAAGGTGATCGGTTGGGACGACTAGTGGCAGAACTCCGCGGTAACGGGCCCTGGGGCATATGTCTCTAGGAGCGCCGCTTTGTTTCTCCCCTTCGTCACGTGTAACACGTTTACTGTTTTGACTTCTGGTGGGAATTTCTTCTGTGCTTTGTTTGCGAGGCTCGTCCTCGTCTTCACTTGGTCTATCCAGCCCCTTGTGTTCGGCGTTGAGTTTGCCAGACTGCTTGAAGACCCAACATTCTCTATGGGTATGATTTGGAGGTTTATCAGGGGTGCTGTGGATCTGACATAGTATGTCCAGAATCTTGTTTAGGCTGGATAGTTCGTCTCTGTTGCCTTTGGGGGCGGCTTTTGCTGACTTGGCCGAGAGCTTCTGAATCCGGCGTTTATCGCCGTGCTCTTCGGGTTGTCTTCTTTATTCGGTGCTTGTTTTTGCTGCGTCATGGCTTCCCGTTTCCGTCCCTGACTGCGGATGTACTTGGGTCGCTGGTGCTGCATCAGGCTAACCAGCTGTCCTCGCCCGCGCAAATGCGGGTCATGAGGCTTGTTAATGCAGCCATTGTTCTCGGCTTTTCTTGGCCGTGTCTGGCGAGCCATTCGTCTCGAACGATGTGTTTGAAAGCTGCTAAGGCTTCGGCGTCCGGACAGTCGACTATTTGGTTCTTTTTACTGAGAAACATGTTCCAAAGCTTTCAGGCTGACTCTCCGGGCTGTTGAGTTATATGACTTAAATAAATGCGCATCCGATTGGTCGGACATAGTTCCCTTGAAAATTTGCCCGAAAAGCGTCCTCGAGCTCTTCCCAACTTCCAATGGTGTTTTCGGGGAGGCTTTTAAGCCAGTGTCGGGCTGGCCCTTTGAGCTTGAGGGGTAAGTACTTGATGGCATGGAGGTCGTCTCCTCGAGCCATGTGGATATGGAGGATGTAGTCCTCAATCCAGACCCCAGGGTCTGTCGTTCCGTCGTATGCCTCTATGTTTACGGGTTTGAATCCCTCTGGAAATTCATGGTCCAGCACCTCATCGGTGAAACATAGGGGGTGTGCGGCACCCCTGTATTTGGGTGTACCATGGTGTTCGGATTTTTGTTGTGTTGCATTGCGTGCTGGAGCACGCTTTCTTGGCCCGTAGATGGATCTGGTTGGGCCGTCCTTTTGATGTGAGTCCTCACGTGGATCCCGTATTGGCTTGTGTGCGGCGTCGTTTCCCGCTCTATGTTGGCCACGAGGTCGTCTATCCGACCGGATGGCTGTTTTGTTTTTTGATTGCGGGGGCTCTAAGGCCTCATCATCGAATTCAGGTAGTAGCTTTCGCTTCGGGTAGCTCTTTGTGTGGCGACTGCCACCATACTTTTCTGCGGTGTTGAGTACTTTACTCCATCTAATTCTGAGTGTATCTTGAGCAGCCTTGAGCTTTTGCTTCTGCTTTTTCAGACTCTGCGCAGTGGCGACAAGCCTTTGATGGAGATTCTTCTGCTCCAGGAGCTTGTCCGGTGTGATATCATCCGGACTGCTATCTTCGCCGGAGACGGGTTGTTCGGTTTGATACTCCGTGTTGCCTTGGTCGGACGGTGGTTCAATGCCGTGTTCGTCGTCCGCTGGCTCACCCTGCTCTATCGCTGGGTCTGTATGATCAATGTTTTTGCCGAGGCGGGATTTGGAGCGGCGCTTACGCCGCCGCCTTGACTGCTTCTCGAGGGAACGATCCTTCGTTGCGTCCTTCCGTTCCTCGTCGTCGTTTTCTTTGGGTGTGTCCACCATGTATACGTCATATGATGAAGTGGGCGTCCGATTGCCACGTGGGCGATGGTTCCTGTTAAATCTCTGCGCCGTCGTCCATACCGTCGATGTCTTGAGTCGAAGTCGAGCATGTCGGTCAAATAAATCGCCGATGGCTACTAAGTGGGTGGTGGGTGGGCGGCGAATTTCTTCGTCATCCGCCTCCCAATCCTGCCGGACATGGTTCGGCCAGGACTCTCCTGGTAAGGAGAGAGAGCTTAATGAGTTCAGTATGTCGCCAAAGGGCGAGTGCTGAAAGATATCCGCGGAGGTGAACTCCATGATCGGCGCCCAGTCGGGCTCGATAGGCATGGGCGCAGGCGGTTCGGAGTCCGTGGCCAGGGAAGAATTCGGCAGTTTGGCGTCATGGCTCTCGTGAAGGGTAAGGTCAATACTCGGCTCGATCGCCGCTAAGAATGCGGCCTCCGTGGTGGGGTCTATCCACCTGTCCATGGATGGCGTAATTGGCTCCGAATTGAGGGTCGGAGCGGTCGCCGATGCGATCTTCCGAACACTGTCCGATGGTAGAGCTAAATCATGCCCACTGTGACCGTGCGGCGCACTTGGCAAGGGCTCGAACCCGTCAGAGATCAAGTCTCTGCGGATGTCGACCGTGTAGTTTGAGCTTCCAAACCTGACCCGGTGGTCAGGGGCGTAATAATCGATCTGCTCCAGATGACCAAGCGAGTTGGCCCGCAGGGCGAAGCCGCCGAATACAAAGATCTGTCCGGGGACAAAAGTCTCACCCTGGACTGCATCGCTATCAATGATCGAAGGAGCCATCAAGCCTAACGATGACGACACAGAGGAACTCTCAATGAAAGCACCAATGTCGGTGTCAAAACCGGCGTATCTCGGGTAGGGGGTCCCAGGCTGCTGGCGTCTAGGCGGATGGTAACAGGAGGCGGGGACACGATGTTTTTACCTGTGTTCGGCCCTCTCGATGGAGGTAAAACCCTACTCCTGCTTCATTGATCTTGATGATATGAGTATTACAAGAGTTGATCTACCACGAGATCGGAGAGGCTAAACCCTTGAAGCTAGCCTATGTTATGATTGTTACTAAACCCTCCGGTTTATATAGACACAGGAGGGGGCTAGGGTTACACAGAGTCGGTTACAAGGAAGGAGATCTACATATCCGTATTGCCAAGCTTGCCTTCCACGCCAAGGAGAGTCCCATCCGGACACGGGACGAAGTCTTCAATCTTGTATCTTCATAGTCCAACAGTCCAGCCAAAAGATATAGTCCGGCTGTCCGGATAGCCCCTAATCCAGGACTCCCTCAGCTAGACTTGTCGAAAATGGTTTTGACAAAGTTCAAGGTGTTGACTAGGATGAGATTTTCTCACTCATAGCGATGCTTAAGTCTGTCCGAATCATGTTAGCAAATTGCCATATTTTATGAAATCTGGCAAATGGATGTCAAAACTACATTCCTTAATGGATTTCTTAAAGAAGAGTTGTATATGATGCAACCAGAAGGTTTTGTTGTTCTTAAAGGTGCTAACAAAATGTGCAAGCTCCAGCGATCTATCTATGGACTCGTTCAAGCATCTCGGAGTTGGAATATACACTATGATGAGTTGATCAAAGCAGTTTTATACAGACTTGCGGTAAAGCCTGTATTTACAAGAAAGTGAGTGGGAGCACTACAGCATTTCTGATAAATATATGTGAATGACATATTGTTGATCGGAAATAATGTAGAATTTTCTGGAAAGCATAAAGGAGTATTTTAAAGGAGTTTCCAAAGAAAGACCTCGATGAAGCTGGTTACATATTGAGCATCAAGATCTATAGAGATAGATCAAGACGCTTGATAAGTTTTTCAATGAGTACATACATTGACAAGATTTTGAAGTAGATCAAAATGGAACAGTCAAAGAAAGAGTTCTTGCATGTGTTACAAGGTGTAAAATTGAGTAAGACTCAAAGCCCGACCACAGCAGAAGATAGAAAGAGAATGAAAGTCATTCCCTATGCTTCAGTCATAGGTTCTGTAAAGTATGCCATGTTGTGTACCAGATCTATTGTATACCCTACACTGAGTTTGACAAGGGAGTACAATAGTGATCTAGGAGTAGATCACTGAACAACATTCAAAATTATCCTTAGTGGAATAAGGATGTGTTTCTCGATTATGGAGGTGACAAATTTGTCGTAAAGGGTTACGTCGATGCAAGATTTTGACACTGATCCAGATGACTCTAAGTCTCAATCTGGATACATATTGAAAGTAGGAACTATTAGCTAGAGTGGCTCCGTGCAGAGCATTGTAGACATAGAAATTTGCAAAATACTTACGGATCTGAATGTGACAGACCCGTTGACTAAAATTATCTCACAAGCAAACATGATCACACCTTAGTACTCTTTGGGTGTTAATCACATAACGATGTGAACTAGATTATTGACTCTAGTAAAACCCTTTGGATATTAGTCACATGGTGTAGGATCTTGAGAAGAGGTGTCTAGAGGGGGGGTGATTAGACACTAAGTACCAAAGTTGCAGTTTTTAACCTTATTAAAGTTTAAGTGGAGTTTAGGCACAAGTTTAACTTTTTCAATACATAACAAGCAAGCATGCAATGAGTATATGAGCAGCGGAAAGTAAAGCATGCAACTTGCAAGAAAGTAAAGGGAAGGGTTTGGAGGATTCAAACGCAATTGGAGACACGGATGTTTTTGCCGTGGTTCCGATAGGTGGTGCTATCGTACTTCCACGTTGGTGGAGACTTCAACCCACGAAGGGTAGCAGTTGCTTGAGTCCACGGAGGGCTCCACCCACGAAGGGTCCATGAAGTATCAACCTTGTCTATCCCACCATGGTCGCCGCCCACGAAGGACTTGCCTCACTAGCGGTAGATCTTCACAGTAGGCGATCTCCTTGCCCTTACAAACTCCTTGGTTCAACTCCACAATCTTGTCGGAGGCTCCCAAGTGACACCTAGCCAATCTAGGAGACACCACTCTCCAAGAAGTAACAAATGGTGTGTTGATGATGAACTCCTTACTCTTGTGCTTCAAATGATAGTCTCCCCAACACTCAACTCTCTCTCATAGGATTTGGATCTGGTGGAAAGAAGATTTGAGTGGAAAGCAACTTGGGGAAGGCTAGAGATCAAGATTCATATGGTAGGAATGGAATATCTTGGCCTCAACACATGAGTAGGTAGTTCTCTCTCGGAAATAGGATCTTTGGAAGTGTAGGTTCAGTCTGATGGCTCTCTCCGCAAATGAAGAGGAGGTGGAGGGGTATATATAGCCTCCACACAAAATCTAACCGTTACACACAATTTACCAATCTCGGTGGGACCGAATCAACAAACTCGGTCAGACCGATTTTAGTAATCCTAGTGACCGTTAGGGTTTTCGGTAGGAGTGAGATGGTTAGGGTTAGGGCATAACGTAATCTCGGTGAGACCGATTACACAAACTCGGTGAGACCGATTTTGGTAATTAGCTAACCAGAGAGTTGGTCAGGCAAACTCGGTTGGACCGATTACTCAAACTCGGTGGGACCGATTTTGATAAAGAGTCAACTAGAAAGTTTGCATTGTAATCTCGGTAGTACTGATTCTCAAACTCGGTGAGACCGATTTTGATAATGGACATACACAGAGAGATTACAATCCCATCTCGGTAAGACCGAGATCCCTATCGGTGAGACCGATTTGCCTAGGGTTTGTGGCAGTGGCTAAGACATCCAAAACTCGGTGGCGCCGGATAGGAAGAATCAGTGGGGCCGAGTTTGACTTTAGGTTTATGACATATGTGTGGAAGTGGGAAAGTAGTTGAGGGTATTTGGAGCATATCACTAAGCACATGAAGCAAGAGGCTCATTAAGCAACACCTTATCCCTCCTTGATAGTATTGGCTTTTCCTATAGACTCAATGTGATCTTGGATCACTAAAATGGAAAATGAAGAGTCTTGAGCTTGAAGCTTTAGCCAATCCTTTGTCCTTAGCATCTTGAAGGAGTTCCCATATCCTTTAGTCCATGCCACTCCATTGTTGAACTTATCTGAAACATACTAGATAAAAGTGTTAGTCCAACAAAAGATATGTTGACATTAATTACCAAAACCACCCAGGGAGCACTTGTGCTTTCAGTCTCCCCCTTTTTGGTAATTGATGACAACATACATCAAAGCTTTAGATAAAGATATAAAGAATAGCAAGTAAAGCTTCGGAAAGACATGTAACAAGCATAGGCTCCCCCTACATGTACGCAATCATGTGAATATGGAATATTGAAGCATGTGATAGCATAACAATGATAGAGCAAGCAATGTGTTACATGTATCTTGGCCATATGCATCAGAGCAAAGAATATTAAAGAAAATACCTTCATGCCCATGAGTCCTTCTTGCAAAGCAGTATGTACATCGCAAGAATTCCTCATACACATGATTGTGATGCATATACTTACCTTGTAGTCTTGAGTTGGCTTAGGATGGAATGAACCTGCGTAAACAAGGTTAGATAACACAGATGCACCTACTAGCCAGAGCAAACAAAAGAAACCACAAGAATACCAAGACTGGGATGACATGTAGAGAGTGAGTACTAAGTACTACATTGGATTTGACATGTCCCCAAGAGTAAAGATATGCAATGAATTTGAATGATTTCTTTCCCTTAGATGTCTTGCTCCCCCTGAATCTAGCATGGGATACTGGGAGAAGGTAGGGAACAGAAAATCGGAGCTGAAAGAAAATCAGAGCTGAAAGATATAAATGAACATAGCTAATGCAAGCTAATGCAGATAAGCACATATGAACATGTCTTTCCCCTCAAGAAGACATGTGGCATCTCTCCTCTTGAACACCAAGCATCTGGGATCCTTGAGAAATACTTTTATCTAGTATTATCTCCCCCTAGAGATCTCTCTCTCCCCCTGAAGGATCTCTCTCTCCTTCTCTGATGTTATCTCTTTAAGTGATAAGCTTTGATGTGATCTCTCTCTCCCCCTTTGACATCAATTTCCAAGAAGGGCTTGATAAAAAATCTGAGCTCTCTCTCCCCCGCTGGAATTTGTCGTGAAAGGGTTTGATCCTTGAGTCACAACATAAAGCAATGATAAAAAATGTGATGCTTGTAGAGGACACGATTCATTGAGTGGAGCTGGATCAGAAGAAACACAGAATAAGTGGCAAACTGTTTTTCCTGTTGTGAAATCGGTGGCACCGAGTGGTATGCTTCGGTGGTACCAAATGTTTTCGGTTGGTCCGAAAATAACAAATCGGTGTAACCGAGTTCATCACAGAGAAAACACTTGTCACCTCAGCTCACTTGACTAATAAGATCTCACAAAGATTTGCAAGGAATTTACTGAAAGATATGCAATGAATTGGAATGCAGAGAATGCAGAGCAAACAGAAAGAAATCTAGATGAAGTTTTTTTGTGTGAAAGGGGAAACACATATGCATAAGACAAATGTAGAAAGTCAGAAAAGAACACAAGAGAACTTCATCTAGAGGTGGTCGGCGACAAAGTCACCTATGTTAGAGTATATTGACTTAGGAGTCAAGTGAGTTCACTTGATCATAGGTCATACTCATTGTTTAAG
Source organism: Aegilops bicornis (assembly GCA_021605145.1). Lineage (NCBI taxonomy): Eukaryota > Viridiplantae > Streptophyta > Magnoliopsida > Poales > Poaceae > Aegilops > Aegilops bicornis. The sequence goes on along the minus strand of CM038669.1, from coordinate 394,808,908 downwards.
CTCAAAATGGGGTTGCCATTTTTCGTTTAAGCATCTTGATGAATTCACATCTTGTCGAGTTGCTTTAACTCATGACTTGGAGTAAAGCTTCTCTAAGATGGAATAACATACCTTGGTTGGTGGTGTCGTCCATGTAGTTGAACTTGTGTGGGTTGCTCAAGGTTGATGTAGCTCATCAAGAATTTGGAGCTCCACTTGGAATTTGAGTCCATCTACCTACATGGGTTAGTTCGTGCAAGGAAGAGCACTTGTGTATCCAACAATGACAATCATGAAGCTCAACATAGAATTTGTCGAAGGATATGTTTAAATGGTTTTGTGCTTCCTTGGCTTCAACCACCTTGTGTGGAGACTTGGTGATGTAGAGATTGCTCAAGATATGAGTAGGTTACAACCTCATGGAATTTGATTCAACCAAGTACCTACATGGGTTAGATAACATGCAAGATACAAATATATCCAAGACATAAGATTTTCATCATGAGAGAAATATCAAGGATTAGTCATAAGCTCATGTCTTGCATGTATCCAATGGAGTTACTACTCCAAGTTTGAAGCATCAATGATGTTCAATTCTCCTCTTAACCTGCAAAACACTTTCTCATCAAGAGGTTTAGTGAATATATCCGCTAATTTCTTTTCGGTGCGAACATGCTTAAGATCAATGTCACCCTTAGCAACATGATCTCAAATGAAATGATGACGAACTTCAATATGCTTAGTTCGAGAATGTTGCACAAGATTATGACCAATTTTGATAGCACTTTCATTGTCACAAAGCAATGGAACATGTTTCACATATATCCCATAATCTTTAAGAGTTTGGGTCATCCAAAGTAATTGAGCACAACATGAACCAGCGGCAATGTATTCCGCTTCGGCAGTGGATAAGGATACCGAGTTTTGTTTCTTGGAGCACCAAGACACAAGAGATCTACCAAGAAATTGACAATTACCCGAAGTGGACTTTCTATCAACCTTGTCTCCGACATAGTCCGAGTCGGAGTAGCCAACAAGATCGAAAGAGGCCCTCTTAGGATACCAAATGCCAAAATTTGGTGTATGGATTAAGTATCTCACTATCCTTTTCACGGCCTTAAGATGACATTCTTTAGGAGCAGCTTGATATCGTGCACACATGCACACGCTTAGCATAATATCGGGACGTGAAGCACTTAGATATAACAATGAACCAATCATAGAGCAATAAACCTTTTGATCAACCGGTTCACCATCTTTGGTCAAGTCAAGATGTCCACTAGTAGGCATGGGTGTAGACATACCTTTGCATTCTTGCATATTGAACTTCTTGAATAAGTCCTTTGTGTACTTTGTTTGAGAGACAAAAGTACCTTCCTTAGTTTGCTTGATTTGCAACCCAAGAAAGAATTTGAGTCCACTCATCATAGACATCTCAAACTTCTCCGACATTAGCTTCCCAAACTTTTCACTAAAATGAGGGTTAGTTGAACCAAATATAATATCATCAACATAGATTTGGCACACAAATAATTCTCCATTAACCCTTTTAGTAAAAAGTGTGGAATCAATTTTCCCAATTTCAAAGCCTTTTTCAATAAGGAACTTGGTCAAGCATTTATACCATGCTCTAGGAGCTTGTTTAAGACCATAAAGAGCTTTGTGAAGTTTGTAAACATGATTGGGTTTATTAGGATTGACAAAGCCGGGAGGTTGCTTAACATAAACTTCCTCCTATATTTCACCATTTATAAAAGCACTTCTAATGTACATTTGGTACAAGGTGATATCATGATGATTAGCATAGGCAAGTAAGATGCGAATGGACTCAAGTCTAGCAACAGGAGCATAAGTCTCACCATAGTCCATACCTTCGACTTGTGTGTAGCCTTGGGCGACGAGACGTGCTTTGTTGCGAACTACTTGTCCATCTTCGTCTTGCTTGTTGCGAAACACACATTTGGTACCGATGATGTTGTGGTTGTTGTCGGGCTTCTCAACCAATGTCCAAACTTGGTTCCTCTCAAAGTTGTGTAACTCTTCATGCATAGCATTTATCCAATCCGGATCTTCCAAAGCTTCTTCAACCTTCATAGGTTCAATTCTAGAGATGGAAGAATAGTTTTCACAAAAGTTAGCTAAACAAGTTTTAGAGCGAGTGATTCTCCCGGTTTGAATATCATTGTAGATTTGCTCGACGGGATGGTCTTTAGCAATTCTTGCTCAAACTCGTGAAAGCTTTTGCTTGGGTCTTCGTTGAACATCTTCTTCATCTTGTTTTTCTTCTTAGACTTCTTCATTGTTGGCGTTGTCGTTCTCTTGTCGTGGTGGAGAAGGAGGTTGTTGACGTTCATCTTGATGCATTTCCTCGTTTTCTTCATCTTGGTGTGTCCCACTTGTGGATGCTTCCGTATCAACTCTTGGTTCACTTTGTCGTGAAGTAGAAGCTTCCACTTGAATAGACGAGGTACTCTCCTTCACCTCCGTTGGACGGACCTTGCCAATAGACAAGTCTTTGGATTGCTTCCGAAGGGTCTTTGTCTCCTACATCAATTGGCAATTGCTCTATTTGCGAGCCGTTAGATTCATCAAACTTCACATCTACCGTCTCTTCAACCTTTCGGGTGAAATTGTTGTAGACACGGTAAGTGTGAGAGTTTGAGCCATAACCTAGTAGGAAACCTTCATGAGACTTAGGAGCAAATTTAGAACAACGATGCTTATCAAGAATGTAGCACTTTGAGCCGAATACTCGAAAGTATCCAACTTGGGGTTTGTTACCGGTGAGGAGCTCGTATGTCGTCTTGCCGAGTAGCTTGTGAAGATACAAGCGATTTGTTGCATGACAAGCTGTCTCGACCGCTTTTGCCCAAAAGTGCTTCGGTGTCTTGTACTCACCAAGCATCGTTCTCGCCATTTCGATGAGCGTCCGGTTCTTCCTCTCAACAACTCCATTTTGTTGAGGTGTGTACGTAGCCGAGAACTCGTGTGAAATCCCTTCTTCACAAGAAAGGTGTCCACATTTGCGTTCTTGAACTCCGTTCCGTTGTCGCGAACCTTCTTGATCTTCACTTCAAATTGATTTTGGGCCTTTCTAGCGAAGTTTTTGAAGATCTTTTGGACCTGCGATTTATCATCGAGAAAGAACACCCACATAAATCTTGAAAATCATCAACTATAACTAAACCAAAAGAATTTCCACCGAGACTCTTGTAGGAGTTGGGACCAAAGAGATCCATGTGAAGTAGCTCGAGTGGCCTCTTTGTGGTCATGATGTTCTTCACGGGATGCCTTCCTCCAACCTGTTTACCTGCTTGACAAGCACTGCAAAGTCTATCCTTATCAAATATGACATCGTTAACTCCAAGGATATGATTCCCTTTAATAAGCTTGTCAAGGTTTCTCATGCCAACGTGACCTAATCGTCTATGCCATAACCATCCTTTTGAGGATTTAGCAATGAAGCAAGTTTTAGGTTGAGCCTTTTAGTGAAATCAACAATGTATAGATCACCTCTACGCACACCGGTAAAGACCATTTTATGATTGTCTAGACGAAACACTTGGCAATCAATTTCAGTAAATAGGACATTGAAACCGAAATCAGCAAGTCTAGATACCGAAAGTAGGTTGTAGCCAAGAGATTCAACGAGCATGACATTTTGTATGGAGCTATCATGTGAGATGGCCACCTTACCGAGGCCAACCACCTTACCCTTTGAGTTGTCACCGAAAGTGACAAACTTTCGAGGACTATCATTTTCAGCAAGCTCACGAAACATGTCTTTATCTTCGGTCATGTGATCGGTACATCCACTGTCAAGAACCCATTCCTTTCCTCCTGGCACATATCCCCGAAGATTTGCCATAAGACCAAATTGTCTCATTGCATCATCAAGATCGAAATCACTATCATCATCCTCATCATAGTATCCATGTTCAACATCGTCATGTGGTGGATCAAATCCTAGAGAGGGTAATTCGTTAGAGTGAGTTTGACAATGATCTTGCTTATGAATTCTTATAGCTTCGGAAATAATATCACTAATAATTCCAACATCTTCTTTGGCACGCATAAGGTCGGTAAGTTCAAATAGACGATCACCAAACATAGGATCACTAGTGTTCATCTTACTCAAGGCAATAGATTTATAGAGAATCTCATCTAGATTTTTCAAGGAATAATTTGGAAAGCGTTCCTCAATAAATTTCCATATAGTGTAGGCACACTCAAAAGTAGGCAAGATTCTAATCAAGTTTCTAGGCAAGCCTCTAGTGATAAGATTAACAGTCCTAAGATTTCTAGTCATGTCAATCGATTCATCAAGGGTAGGATCCATAGGATCAATATGAGGAGCACAAGGGCTAGCAATGTACTTGTTCAAATGATATTGATTGAAAATTACAAGCATCTCATTTTTCCACTCATGAAAATACTCTCCATCAAGAATAGGCACTCTATGACTAAGACTCCCAAGTAGACTCATCCATCTTCCTCCAATGGTGATTAAACCAAGGCAATGGAGACCAATGCTCCGATACCACTTGTAGGATCTTGAGAAGAGGTGTCTAGAGGGGGTGATTAGACACTAAGTACCAAAGTTGTAGTTTTTAACCTTATTAAAGTTTAAGTGGAGTTTAGGCACAAGTTTAACTTTTTCAATACATAACAAGCAAGCATGCAATGAGTATATGAGCAGCGGAAAGTAAAGCATGCAACTTGCAACAAAGTAAAGGGAAGGGTTTGGAGGATTCAAATGCAATTGGAGACATGGATGTTTTTGTCGTGGTTCCGATAGGTGGTGCTATCGTACTTCCACGTTGGTGGAGACTTCAACCCACGAAGGGTAACGGTTGCGCGAGCCACAGAGGGCTCCACCCACGAAGGGTCCACGAAGTAGCAACCTTGTCTATCCCACCATGGCCGTCGCCCACGAAGGACTTGCCTCACTAGCGGTAGATCTTCACGAAGTAGGCGATCTCCTTGCCCTTACAAACTCCTTGGTTCAACTCCACAATCTTGTCGGAGGCTCCCAAGTGACACCTAGCCAATCTAGGAGACACCACTCTCCAAGAAGTAACAAATGGTGTGTTGATGATGAACTCCTTGCTCTTGTGCTTCAAATGATAGTCTCCCTAACACTCAACTCTCTCTCATAGGATTTGGATCTGGTGGAAAGAAGATTTGAGTGGAAAGCAACTTGGTGAAGGCTAGAGATCAAGATTCATATGGTAGGAATGGAATATCTTGGCCTCAACACATGAGTAGGTAGTTCTCTCTCGTAAATAAGATCTTTGGAAGTGTAGGTTCAGTCTGATGGCTCTCTCCACAAATGAAGAGGAGGTGGAGGGTTATATATAGCCTCCACACAAAATCTAACCATTACACACAATTTACCAATCTCGGTGGGACCGAATCAACAAACTTGGTCAGACCGATTTTAGTAAACCTAGTGACCGTTAGGTTTTCGGTGGGACTGACTTGCATCTCAGTAGGACCGATATGGTTAGGGTTAGGGCATAACGTAATCTCGGTGAGACCGATTACACAAACTCGGTGAGACCGATTTTGGTAATTAGCTAACCAGAGAGTTGGTCAGGCAAAATCGGTTGGACCGATTACTCAAACTCGGTGGGACCGATTTTGATAAAGAGTCAATCAGAAAGTTTGATTGTAATCTCGGTAGTACCGATTCTCAAATTCGGTGAGACCGATTTTGATAATGGACATACACAGAGAGATTACAATCCCATCTCGGTAAGACCGAGATCCCTATCGGTGAGATCGATTTGCCCAGGGTTTGTGGCAGTGTCTAAGACATCCAAAACTCGGTGGCGCCGGATAGGAAGAATCAGTGGGGCCGAGTTTGACTTTAGTTTTAGGACATATGTTTGGAAGTGGGAAAGTAGTTGAGGGTATTTGGAGCATATCACTAAGCACATGAAGCAAGAGGCTCATTAAGCAACACCTCATCCCTCCTTGATAGTATTGGCTTTTCCTATAGACTCAATGTGATCTTGGATCACTAAAATGGAAAATGAAGAGTCTTGAGCTTGAAGCTTTAGCCAATCCTTTGTCCTTAGCATCCTGAAGGAGTTCCCACATCCTTTAGTCCATGCCACTCCATTGTTGAACTTATCTGAAACATACTAAATAAAAGTGTTAGTCCAACAAAAGATATGTTGACATTAATTACCAAAACCACCTAGGGAGCACTTGTGCTTTCACATGGCGATGTGAACTAATCACATGGTGATGAGAACTATTGGTGATAAATCACATGGCGATGTGAACTAGATTATTAACTCTAGTGCAAGTGAGAGACTGAAGGAAATATGCCATAGAGGCAATAATAAAGTTATTATTTATTTCCTTATTTCATGATAAATGTTTATTATTCATGCTAGAATTGTATTAACCGGAAACATAATACATATGTGAATACATAGACAAAACATAGTGTTAGTAGTATGCCTCTAATTGACTAGCTCGTTGATCATAGATGGTTAAGTTTCCTAGCCATAGACATGAGTTGTCATTTGATAAATGGGATCACATCATTAGGAGAATGATGTGATTGACTTGACCCGTTCCGTTAGCTTAGCACTTGATCGTTTAGTATGGTGCTATTGCTTTCTTCATGACTTATACATGTTCCTATGACTATGAGATTATGCAACTCCCATTTACCGGAGGAACACTTTGTGTGCTACCAAACGTCACAATGTAACTGGGTGATTATAAAGGTGCTCTACAGGTGTCTCCGAAGGTACTTGTTGAGTTGGCATATCTCGAGATTAGGATTTGTCACTCTGATTGTCGTAGAGGTATCTCTGGGCCCTCTCGGTAATGCACATCACTATAAGCCTTGCAAGCAATGTGACTAATGAGATAGTTGCAGGATGATGCATTACATAACGAGTAAAGAGACTTGCCGGTAACAAGATTGAACTAGGTATTGAGATACCGACGATCGAATCTCGGGCAAGTAACATACCGATGACAAAGGGAACAACGTATGTTGTTATGCGGTTTGACCGATAAAGATCTTCGTAGAATATGTAGGAGCCAATATGAGCATCCAGGTTCCGCTATTGGTTATTGACTGGAGACATGTCTCGGCCATGTCTACATAGTTCTCGAACCCGTAGGGTCCGCACGCTTAAAGTTTCGGTGATGATTGTATTATGAGTTTTTGTGTTTTTATGTACCGAAGGTAGTTCGGAGTCCCGGATGTGATCACGGACATGACGAGGAGTCTCGAAATGGTCGAGACATAAAGATCGATATATTGGACGACTATGTTCGGACACCGGAATGGTTTCGGGGAGTTTCGGACATATATGCAGTACGGGGTTACCGGAACCCCCCGGGGAGTTTAATGGGCCAAGATGGGCTTTAGTGGAGAAGAGGAGGGGCGGCTAGGGCGGGCCACGCGCCCCCTCCCCCTCTAGTCCGAATTGGACAAGGAGGGGGGCGGCTTCCCCTTTCCTTCCTCTCTCTCCTTCCCTTCCTTTCCCCTCCTACTCCAACTAGGAAAAGAGGGAGCCCAACTCCCGGTGGGAGTAGGACTCCTCCCTGGCGCGCCCTCCCCTGGCCGGCCGCCTCCTCCCCCTGGTCCTTTATATACGGGGGCAGGGGGCACCTCTAGACAACAAGTTGATCTGTTGATCTCTCCCAGCCGTGTGCGGTGCCCCCCTCCACCATATTCCACCTCGGTCATATCATAGTGGTGCTTAGGCGAAGCCCTGCGTCGATAGCAACATCATCACCGTCATCACGCCGTCGTGCTGACGGAACTCTCCCGTGAAGCTTTGCTGGATCGGAGTTCGCGGGACGTCATCGAGCTGAACGTGTGCTGAACTCGGATCGTGAAGATGTACGACTACATCAACCGCGTTGTGCTAACGCTTCCGCTTTCGATCTACGAGGGTACGTAGACAACACTCTCCCCTCTCGTTGGTATGCTTCACCATAATCCTGTGTGTGTAGGAATTTTTTTGAAATTACTATGTTCCCCAACGCTTAGAGTGGTGATTTGCTTTCTTATACTAACGAATGTCACGAAGGTTTTGTTAAGTTTTGTGTGATTGAAGTTTTCAAGTTTTGGGTGAGATCACGACGAATGAAGGTATAAGGAGTAAGAAAATCCTAAGATTAGGGATGCCCCATGGCACCCCAAGATAATATTCAAGGAGAAACAAGCAACTAAGCTTGGGGATGCCCCGAGTGGCATCCCCTCTTTCTTCTAATGACCATCGGTATTTTACTTGGAGCTATATTTTTATTCGTCACATATCTTGAGTTTTGCTTGGAGCGTCTTGTATTATATGAGTCTTTTTTTGTTTTGATTTTTAGTTTGTCAAGTATCCTTGCTAGACACACCTATTTGAGAGAGCCAAAATTATGCTATGATTTAATAGAATTGCTCTATGCGCTTCACTTAAAATTTTTGAGCTATGGAATTGCTCTAATGCTTCACTTATATCTTTTCGGGCACGACGTGCTTTAATATTTTTGAAGAAATGCTCTCATGCTTCATTTATATTTGTTTGAGAGTTAGTAAATTTTTGAAGAAATTCTCTCTTGCTTCACTTATATTATTTTGAGAGACGGAAAATTTTATACTCATGTTCTTCACTTAGATTTGTTTGAGTTTGCCAAAAGCAATTGCAATATATGAAACTAGTTCCAAAGTGATAGAAATTCAAGAGGGATATAATAAAATCTTTCATGAAGATCATTGGACAAAATAAACTTGATTCGTTGTAATACTTTTGAGATATGATGATAGTGATATGTGAGTCATGTTGGTGAGTAATTGTGCTTTAGTAAGAATATTGGTGTTAAGGTTTGTGATTTCCTATGCAAGCACGAAAGTCAATAGTTGTGCAATGAAATTACATCCTACTTGTGGTGCATTATTCGGTGTTAGTTATGCTTAATGCTCGCTTATGTGATTTTTTCGTTTCTTGGTTGGATGCTTCTCAATCATTTTGCTAGCCTTCACTTGTACTAAGTAGGAATACTACTTGTGCATCCAAAATCCTTAAACCCAGTTTTGCCATATGAGTCCACCATACCTACCTATATGCGGCATTCCCGTGCCGTTCTAAGCAAATCTGTATGTGCCATCTCTAATTTTCAGAATAATTGGTTTAGTTAGGCCAACTAGATCGATTTAGGCCACCTCGTATTTCTTCTTCGAATCTTTGGTTTAGTTAGGACAACTAGATCGATTTTTCTTGCCATGGGAAGAGGTGCTTTGTGATGGGTTCGGTTGTGCGGCGTTCTTTCCCAGTGACAGAAGGGGCAGCAAGACACATATTGATTGTTGCTATTAAGGATAACAAGATGGTGTCTATTCCTACATGAATAGATCTTGTCTTCATCATGTCATTGTTCTTATTGCATTACTCTGTTTCTCCGTGAACTTAATACACTGGATGCATGCTGGATAGCGGTCGATGTGTGGAGTAATAGTAGTAGATGCAGGAAGGAGTCGGTCTACTAATCTTGTACGTGATGTCTATATAATGATCATTGCCTGGATATCGTCATAATTATTTGAAGTTCTATCAATTGCCCAACAGTAATTTGTTTACATGTTGGATGCTATTTTTCTCGAGAGAAGCCACTACTGAAATCTATGGCCCCCGGGTCTATTCTTTATCATATTTGCTTTGAGATCTATTTTTATTTGCTTTTGTTTTCAAATCTATTACTCTAAAAACCCAAAAATACCTTGCTGCACTTTTTTCTTTATTTAATTTATTTTGTTTTATCGCGAGATCTATTTATCCAAAATCATACAAACCAATCTATCTTTACCCTCTTACGCGTCGGGTTGCAAGTATTTGTTCTTTGTGTGCAGGTACCGTTTACATAGTGTTGCTTGGTTCTCCTACTGGTTCGATAAACTTGGTTTCATAACTGAGGGAGATACCCGTAGATGTGTTGCATCATCCCTTCCTCTTCGAGGAAATACTAACGGGGACACGAGCCATCACGGTCCACATTCGATCTTGCAAAGCTAACCATGCAAAGAATTTGATTTTTGGGGGCGCCCAAACCTTCCAGACCATGAAATCCATTGGGGGGAGTCAACCCAAGGAACTGATCCTTGTAAGAAGTGGTCGCCGAGTAGATCCCATCATTCGAGTGCTTCCAAAAAATGTCATCCTCAATATGTGCCTCAAGGCGGAAGTCATGGACGAGCTTCTAGAGAGTAAAGAATTCCCTGATGTGGGCGCCAGTGATGACGGCTGGGAGATTGATCTTAAGGATCCAAGCACTCCCACAGAAGGCCTCCTGCACCTTCCAATTTTTTCTCCTCGATGCTTCGTGAATTAGCGGGGCGATGTCCTTGGGTTTGCGCCCAAGCAACCAGGGGGCATCCCAGAAAGGAGTTTTGGCGCCATTCCCAACGGTGATTGTGGTGGAGGCATAGAAGAAATCGAGGTCCTCCTCGGTGCATGGGTTACCAAGCCCTACCCAAAGTTTGTTTGGCTCTTTCCACTCATACCAAGGCCATCTTAGCCGCAACGCCCCTGCAAACTTATCAGTGTTAAGCACCCCAAGATCAGGGTATTCGCGTGGTCGACACACTGTCTCCCAATTGGCCTTGCACTTGACACCGGTCGTTTTGTCCGATCCAGACCAAGGAAAAGCCCTCTCAATCTTGTTGAGGTTTTGCAAAGAGCTCGGTGGAACCATGAGAGGCGCGATGGAGTACACTGCTTGAGAGGAGATGACCGATTTAACGAGAGTTGTGCGCCTGATAGTGGTGATGTTTTGCCCCTCCCAAGTGACCAATTTTCCCGCCGCTTTTTCTTCAAGGTATTGGAAGTCGACCTTCTTAAGTTGCCACACAGAGAGTGGGAGACCCAAATATTTCATAGGGAATGAAGCTCTAGTTGCCGGCATGCCATGAAGGATGTGTCCCAGGTTGAGATGATTGCATCAAATGGGCACCACCGAGCTCTTATGGAAGTTTGTACACATGTCGATGACCTCTTCGAAGCCCTTGATGATGGCCGAGAAGTTTATAATATCCCTTTTAATAGGGGCCAAGAATACTGCCGCATCATCCGCATAGAGCGAGGTTCTCATCGTGGCACCCCGGCCACGAATCTTGTGAAGGATGCCTTTACGGGTGGCCAGGTCGAGGACATGTTGAAGGGGGTCAACTGCAAGGACGAAAAGTAGGGGAGGCATCGGATCCCTTTGCCGAAAGCCTCCCATGTTTGATGGGCTGGCCAGGTAACCGGTTGAGAAGAATGCGCGAGGATGATGAGGAAAACACGCTGCCACCCACGTCCGGAACTTGTTTGGGAATCCCATACGTTGCAACAGATCAAGGACATATTCCCACTTGACTGAGTCAAAAACCTTTTTTATGTCGAGCTTGAAGAGTAAGGCGGGGGTCTTGCATTTGTGAAGCCGGCGGGCAAAGTTCCAAACATACACAAAGTTGTCATGAATGCTTCTCCTTTTTATGAACGCACTCTGGGTGTTGGAAACAAGCGCATCCATGTGAGAGGCAATCCTTAAAGAGAGGACCTTCACAATGATTTTGGCGACGACGTGGCTGAGGCTAATGGGCATGTAGTCGAAAATGCCTTCCGCGTCCTCCTTTTTTGGTAATAGCATGACACTGGCGGAGTTTAGCCATTGAAGATTGGGGCCGCTGAGGGAGTCAAAACTCTGGATGCCCCTCATGATATCACGCTTGATAAAACCCCAACGCTTCTTGGAAAAGATGCCAGTGAAGCCATCCGGTCCGAGAGCCTTGTCACTAGGCATTTCCTTGATTGCGTTCCAAATCTCGTCCTCTGTCCTCTGTCATGGGCGCATCAAGGTCATGTAAGTCATGTTGCTCACAAGAGAGCTCATCCCAATTAAAATCCTTGTTGCTCGAAGGCCCTCTTCCCATAACCTCGGTGAAGTGGTGAAGTATAATCTTCTATTTTTCCCGTGTTCGGTTATCCAACCATGCGCATGCTTGATCCTATGAATGTGATTTTTTTTTCTTTCGGTTATCCAACCATGCGCATGCTTGATCCTATGAATGTGATTTTTTCTTCTCCGTGCATTGATGCGTCGGTGGAAATTTTTTGTGTTATCCAACCATGCGCATGCTTGATCCTATGAATGTGATTTTTTTTCTTTCGGTTATCCAACCATGCGCATGCTTGATCCTATGAATGTGATTTTTTCTTCTCCGTGCATTGATGCGTCGGTGGAAATTTTTTGTGTCTACGTCACCATCTTTCAAGTTTGCAATCCTCACACATCGGCTTTTCCTAGCCCTTTCTAGCAACACCATGCTGACCACTCTCCACTTAAGGCGGGAGCGGAGGTCGATCTTGTCGAGGGAGAGTGGACACGATTCTTGCGCAATGTCAAGGCAAAGAATGACGAGCAGAGCCGCATGAAGGTGAACTTTTGCCTTCGAGAAGAGCTTCTTACTCCACTCGGTGTCAAGGCAAAGAATGACGAGCAGAGCTGCATGAAGGTGAACTTTTACCTTCGACAAGAGCTTCTTACTCCCCTCAGTGAGACGGAGCGCGGTTTTCTTCAACTTGTGGTGCAAGACTTGAGCCCTAGGTGAACTTTTGCCTTCGAGAAGAGCTTCTTACTCCACTCGGTGAGACGGAGCGCGGTTTTCTTCAACTTGTGGTGCAAGACTTGAAAGGGCTCTGAATTGTTCGCTCGATCATTCCATGCCTTCCGCGCCACGTCAATAAACCCGGGCAATGAGACCCAGAAGCTCTCAAACTTGAAAGACCACGGCCCCCTAGGCCCCTTGTCATTGGCGAGCAGGTGAGGGCAGTGGTCAGAGAGGGAGCAGGTGAGGGCAGTGGTCAGAGAGGGATGACGACAAGGCATGTAGAACATGTGTATCGGATGTTGTATCCCATTCAACATTACAAAAGGAGTCTAGCTTGCATAGAGTCGGGTTCAACCTCTCATTACTCCAGGTGAAACGTCTATTTTGAAGATGAATCTCTTTGAGTTCACAGGACTGCAAAGCGGCACGGAACCGGTTAATTCTGTTCCGGTTGATGTTTCTTTTGTTCTTGTCCCTAGCCCGATAGATCTGGTTGAAGTCTCCGAAGGCCAACTAAGCCACCCCAGGCAGCGGTTTATGGCTAATCAACTCGGCAAAGAAGGCATCTTTACAAGAGACGGTAAGTCCAGACAGATGTGGCCTCAAAGCAGACATTTGTTTTGCTGATCCGAACCATGGCTCAGAGACAGTAGGTCGAGGCGACAATGTTCGTCACATCCAGGAGGTTTGCGTCCCACAGCATAAGAATGCCTCCCCTAGGTCCATTTGCCGGCCGTTGCGCAAGAAACAATTGGTGTACAGGCGTTTCACCTTCAGTCGTCAGAGGTTCTCTGCAGGTTTGCCATCGTCGCAGCCGCTAATTTAGCTTGCAAGAGATTGTAGATTCTGTCTAAATATAGAGAATAACAGAAATGGTGGACTACTGATTGGCCACTTCATGCATCTGTAGAGAGTTTATTTGTGTGAGGCTCAACCTTCCGGCTGATTAGCTATTTGGCTTGGCCTGACCCCCGGTTGGAGCAGCGAACCCCGGGCAACCCAATGTAGAGCTCCGTCTCCACGTCCTCATCGCTTGGTACCGGCTCCTGCTCTGCTGCCAGCTCGCCACATGGCTGCAGGGGCGTGACGCAGTTCAGCGCAGGAACCACCAGTGACGCCTCAAGGTCACGCTGCTGCAGCGACAAGATCGACGTCAGTGACTTGGTAGAATTCCATACATAATACATGATGGGTGCGAGATTAATTTGCTATGTTCTCTGTCTCTTGCATATAAGATATCAGATACTCCGCAGTTTTACTTGCAAACAAAGTACAAGAAGTCATCACCTTTCCGCGCAAGTCTTCGTTGTCTTTGAGAAGCATCCTCTCCTGAACATAGTACAAGAAGCATGCAGAATTAGTTGGCGTGTGTACTGTGAGTTATTTATGTATATAGGCTGCTGTAAGATTTTTTTTTAGAAAACAGGCCATAAGTTAATCTGGCCTTTGGGGTTATGCATCAGTTGGGGCCTTGGGGGTATACCTTCTCTTTCAGGTTAGCTATCTGCTGTTCGAGCACCTGGGTCTGATAGCAGTGGAGTGAACACATACACAGATTCAGGTTAGTTTGTGTAAAATTGAGCAGTTCACCTGTTTTATAGCAATTCAAGAGTTTTCGACTAGCCAACCTTCTTTCCTCTGATGGTGCGGAGACTCTTCTCAATATTTACTTCCAGACAGTTCAGTTCTTCAGCAGAGCACCCTCCTAAATTTTCGCCCAAGATCTTTCTGCACCTCATATAATTAAGCATTATTTTTGGCTGTCTACCTACAATCCAGGCTTCAGGAAGTGACAAGATTGCTTACAGCTTCGAAACTTCAAGAGCTTCAAGTTTCTTTGCCAAGCTTACAGTATCGGCTTTGACTTGCTGCAGTTCAGAATCCAGATGATTCAGCATAAGAATGTCTGTCGTCACATTACATGCCATACTATAATGCCCAGAGCTAATGTTTAAGTCCTTATTATACTGAAAACTAATGGGCAGTATATAACTACATATCATGTTTTTGCTATTAGCATGTGTCCATGTGAAATTGCAATAGTGAGCTGGCATAAGTTAGTTGCAACAACAGTGATAGCTCCTGATTTTTAATTGGTTAAATGAAGAATTGCACAATCTTTGAGGGTTTAGATGCACGACCATTCTATTAACATTTGTTTTGCTGTATTCACTGAAGGTGTAGAAGAGTATCCAGTCATTGGTCAACATGACAAATACAGTATTAAAGAGAGCATATTCTGATCATGTTCCTACATTATATACGTACATTATAAAGGGTCGTGCAGGTTTTAATTTTAGCTATTATGTATCAATTGAATATACAGTGGCGTGTATCAATATATTTAGTTGTCACGCAGGTCATTGACAAATTAATATACTGATGTAAGATACAAGCAAATTGCATCACTGCTATACTGTGTTATGGCTATATTCTGAAAAAGAAGGCCTCAATATATACAAAATGGAGATGTACTATAACTTGATATCACTTGCCAGATATTCACATAATTTTAATGGATTATTCAAGTCTTAATCAACAAAAAGTTGACATATTAGGATCTTCACCTGTATATCTGGCTGTACTGTCTTGTTATTAACATTATTATCCTTTGTATATGCCTTATAGCGGTCAATCGATTTCTGCAAGCTGAATCACACATACAATAAGAAAACTAAAGTTAGAACTTAAAAATTATTTTCTGACAAAAGAAATAAAGATGTTACACATATTTTCTTGAGCGCCAAGAATGCAATCTTTTGTCAGAGGGATCAAGGACATCAAGATATATGTTGGAATGGTAAATATTTTTGAAGGACAAATAAAAACGATAATGAGATATTGAATATAAAAGGCCAAGAATGCAGTGTCTTGTCAGAGAGTTCATGAACATCAAGATATGCAAATAATATTGGAAACAATATTTAGTTTTCAAGAAAAAATAAGGTCAATAATGAGATGCTAAAGAGTGTAACATCTGGCTTAAGCTATCCTTCTTATGACGTGTGTCACTTTCATGTTGATGTTTTAAGCCATACAAATTACTGCATAGTCAACGCTGGTACATGCTAACTCTAAAAATGGTGTTGGTGATTGTCACAACCTAGATTACGGTGGGGATAATCGTGGGATCTTGGAGGACGTGGGGAGAGGCTGTTTGGGCTCTGGCTTATTTCCTAGATACCAGATTACTTGGGGTTTTTTATTTTTTGCCACAACTTACTTTGCAGATTGACAATTTGCCACTGCTTACATTCTTATTGATCTGTTGCCACTTTTTACTTGTAACTTTGATTTCTTGCCCTCTGTCAGATGAGTCTCACGTAAAGTGACAAGAATACCCACCCTACAGATTGAACACGAACAGGAGAGGAGCTCGGTGTCATCCCCTTTCTCTGGCCCAGTGGACTCTGCTTTGCCGCCGGCCACCGTGTCCCCGTACGCGGCCGCTGCTGCTTAGCTGCTGCTCGTGCTTGAGGTCGCATAGCAGGGAGCGGGCGGCGGGGCGGCGACGCGGGTGCGGAAGCGGCAGCGCGCGGAAGAAGGCGAGAAGAGCGGCGGAGGGCAGTGGAGGACCGCGGCGAGGAGGGACGGGTCCGCAGTGACAAGGTGGGCGTACGTCTAGAAGGAGGATTTGATGACAGCGGCGCAAATTGCGTGCGGGAGGTCGACGCCGGCGTGCGCTCCTTCTCTCCTTGCTCCTCACCGAGCCCCACATCCCGATCTGGCTCGTTCTGGCGCTCCCCCAGTGCGGCCGCCCCGGCGACGCCGTCCAGGTCTTTGACCACATGCGTGCGTGCGGCCTCGCGCCGGATGGCCACGCCTGCACCGCACTCCTCAACTCGCTCGCCAGGGCCCGGGTGACGGCCATCACGCGCGCGCTCGTGTGATGCCGCTGATGCTGTTGGCACTGCTGCTGCTCGTGATTGTGCGCTGCTCTATCTCAAGTGGCCTTCCGGGCAACTGCTGCTGTGTTCGTGGTTGTGTGTTGCTAGCAGGAGAGACTAGCGGCGGCTGGATTCATCCCCATTTGGGGAATCGCTGAGCTTTGTTTCAGTCAAAGAGTCACAAAGGGTAAACCAGTCCACTGTTTTGTGCATACGTAATGTCAATGATTTTCAAATATTGTTTTTTGTGAAAAAGTGGCAAATGATCAAAGTCCAAAGAAAGGAGGGTCATCAGATCAATTTCAATCTAACCAGTGGCAAACTGTCAAAGTCCAAAGAAAGCGGTGGCAAATAATCAAATCCCCCAGATTACTTGGCATAGCTGCTCGCAACTACAGTACGTAGGAAGGAAAGATCCAATCCAAAGAAAAAGGAACGACCCAAACAGAATCCAAACTAACCAAACTTTTTCTAGAATACCAAACTAACAAGACTTGAAGCTCTAGATAACACTAATCTAGGATTTAGCTCTTGATGATGGTTTGGCTGGTCCTGGACTTTGTAGTGGTGGTAGTGATATTTTTACCGGATTAGAAGAGGCGTCGAACTCCGATCCCCATCGACCTATCCAGATCGGGGTTCGAATTCGCCCCGGCCGTCCTGTGCTCGCTCGCCGATTCGCCGAATCCAAAATCGATCCGAAATAGAGCGCTCATCCCTCTGCCCATCTGTGTACGAGGAACACGCGATGGGGCGGGGGATACTCGTTGGCCGGCGCGAGGCAGCGGCTGAAGCGTCGGTGCTGGAGACCTGCGCACAGATGGGTAGCGGTAGGTAGGTCCGGTGGTTCTCGCGGAGTGAGGGGTGGCCAGGAACTCGAAGTTGGAGGAAGAGGTGGCGCAAAACGGCAGGCGGCTGTGGCTGTGTCGTGGCGGCGGCCATGGCGCTGTAAGAGCATCTCCAGCCCTAAGGCTGGTCATAGTGGGGAGTAACTTAGACTAGTGTCATGCATATATGACACTAGTCTAAGTTACTACCTTCATAATGCAAAGTAATATGATAGTAGTGTTAGAGATGGCTTCATTTATTAGCTTGTAGACTCATCTTGTCTTGGAAAACGCTATGTTACAGTAACATATTATGTTACCACCTCTTATCAAATACTTGTCACATAAGCAAAAATTTCTTGGAGTGCGCTATGTTACTAACTAAGTTACTCTCACTATGACTAGCCTAAGGCTGATCACAATGGGCAGGAACTTAAAAGTAACATCACACACTCCAATATAACTTTGCTTATGTGGCACATATTTAATGAAGAGAGAGCTGCTTGTGGTAACTAGCTAAGTTACCGGAACATCACACACTCTAAGAAATAATGAGTCTATCACCTAATAAATACATCATTGCATGATACTACATACATGTTCGTACCCACTATGGAGGTAGTAATATAGTCTAGGGAAGTGTGTAGGTTACTAGCTTAGGTTCCTGCCCATTGTGACCAGCCTAAACGTCTGCCGCCAGGGCAACCCCTCAAATGTTGCATCGCACATTCACATACTACAAATTCTGGTCCTTAAATCCATACACAATTCATACACGTCGATCATATATACCAATATAAAAGGACCCAAATAGACAGATTCAATTAATCTCGGCCATCAAATCATGTCAATCCAATGACCTAAACTGCTTTAATGTCGAGCACTCAACACGTTTAGCGTGCAGTTAATTTCATGCCAAATATAGTGGTAATCACATAGTAACACGGAAAAAAATGCAGTTAATTTCATGCCAAATATAGTGTTAATCACATAATAACACGCAAATAATATCCTACTTAATGTCCGCATGCACATAATATACTTTCAAATTAACGTGCATTGCACGTATACATTGACTAGTACAGTATAAACTGTCCAAATACCAAAGTTCGAAACAAAGCAAAGCAAATCATAGTTCAACAAGCCGAACATGGCAAAATGAAATCAATGTCCGAGCGTGACGGATGACCTCAGAGCGCTCGGAGGGAAGGGATGCAGGGATCCGGGCGCGGCGGAGGAGACAGCTGCTCCACCATGTCCTAACCTCCCTACGACGTCGTCGCCGCCTCCCTCTCTCGCTGCTGGCGTCGCTGCAACTTGCGGGCGACGTTCTCCGCCTTGCAAGTCGCCGCCGACGAAATCACGCCTTCGACGGACGAGGCGAACTAAGTCTCCGTCACGGCGGTGTGGGTCGGGCTAGACGACATCTTCGACGGTGGATTGGGACCGAAGGTGAGGATTGGGAGCAAGGATGGAGGCCGGCGAGGGTCCAGGCGCGAAAATGGTTGGGGGAGGAAGAGTTTGGTGAATTTGGTGCAATTTGTGGTGGGCTCGAGCTGTTGGGTCCGCCGTGGCAGGCGTGCCCCGGCGTTCCCATATCCGTCCATATTTGGGCTGGATATATGGGTGCCGGTCAGCCCGGGTGTTTGAGGCCGTTTGAGAGACCCGTCCGAGTCAAAAAATTATGACCGAGTAGTGACCGGGCGGCCCGCTCAGGCGTATAAGGCAGGTTTAAGAGGTCCGGTTGTAGATGCTCTGACTGTATAGCGAGAATGCAGGGATGCGTGGGGTCTAGGCTTAATTGTGGACTAGTTGGTCTAGCTTGGCCCAACCCGGTTAAATCTCACTTTCCCCATTTTTAGTACTCCCTCTGTAAGAAAACATATGTACTATCTTTGTTCTGATGTTTTCTTAGTATTTTGTGTCAAACTTTGATCTCAGATTTAACTAACAAAATGTTAATCATGCCTAAAAAGATATCATTGAAAACTATGTCCAAATACGATAATTTTTTGTGACAAGCACTAAAATTTTGTTAGTTAAATCTGTAATCAAAATTTAGTACGTAATCTGAAGGGATCAATAAATCCGGATGAAGGTAGTAGTACGATTTAGACATAGGATCCCCCCCCCCCCCAAATGTAGACATATGATCTTCCTTTTATTGAGTTTAGGATCTTCCATTGTTGCTAACTATGTGTTCTGTACAGCTATAGTTGTGTTGCCAACCGAAAAACCGCGAAATCATCAACCCAATCTCTTATCCGCGAATCAGAGATGTATAACCCCTAAGAAATATCATTCATATGAGGTAGCAAATTACGAACCGCGAGCTTGAATAGTGAATGGAGCGAATCACAAATCTAGTAACTTTCGCGGTACTGCTTGCCCCACATTCCCTTCAACAAGTAGCTCATCCTCAAGCTTGAAAGTGATCAACATTGGAATTCTACCATGTTTTCCCAGGAAGCTTCAGAAGCAGCAACTCCTTCCCAATGACTAGGAGGTGATGGAATGACCCTTCCATGATCTATCTCAGGTCGAGGAGGTATAGGTTGTGATTCCCCATGGTAAACTTTAGCTAGGTAACTTGAAACATGTAGTGGAGACAGACCATAGGAGCAGCTACAGGTTGTAAGGCACTGAACCAACTCTAATTGTCAGAGTTATTTCCAGCAGATCCCTCAACAACGTATATCAGCTAGACATGAAGACTGGAGGGGAACAAAAGACAGGTTACCTAGGTCCAGGCCCTCAAGGTCGAGGTAAAACCCTACTTCTTGCTCGTGTATATTGATTGATGTGGGTGAACAATGGTGATTGAGGGATCGAGAATAATCTCTAGGTTCTCTCCACCAACTAGCCTAGCCAAACTTATAGGGATACCGGTGCCTAGGGTTTAGAGGATCCTTGCCAGTTAGGGTTACAAAGGAGTCCTCCTAGACGGTGGCCCCCTTGTCGTGTATGTGAAGCCTTTCAGGTCCTCTCTATTGGGACCATAGGCCAGGACGTTGGCCTAGGGCATAAGTCGACCAAGGGGCCACAGAAGAGGCACCCCTGGGCCATAACAACCGTCAGTAGCCCTTGAACCGGTCTTCGAGCTTGATTATGTCTAGATTGGAGCTGACCTGGAGGCGCCGTCTCCTGCAAGTTGGTCGGGGTCATAATCGTTCATGAAGCTCCTCTGAAAGTTGACTTAATTGATTCTTCTACGAGAATAGGTACTGCATGACAGCCGATCTCCTTTAGCCGTCATGCTCCTCGAATTCGGCTTGCCTATCTGAATGGATGGCATATCTTGTCTTGAATTGTTGGTGTAGACAACCAACCTTCTCGGAAATCTCTTCCCGCGAAGCTGATTTCCATGGGTCAATTTCCCAAGGAACAGTTACCAAAATTTTCAAATGGAGGTCCACTACTACAAAAAGGGCTATAGATGGAATGGCCACTAATGGCGCACCTGTGATGTGGTGCGCCATTACTATATTCTAATGGCGCACCATGTCTCGGTGCGCCCTTAGTAATATATTACTAATGGCGCACCTGGTGTGTGGTGCGCCATTAGTAGTTTTAAAAAAAAACATAAAAATAAATTTTGTTACTAATGGCGCACCGTTGCATAGTGCGTCATTACTAATTGACATAGTAATGGCGCACCACATCCGTCGTGCGCCATTAGTAGTTTTGAAAAAAAAAGTAAAAGAAAAATTTTTTGTTACTAATGGCGCACCATGTCTCGGTGCGCCATTACTACTTTTAACTAGTAATGGCGCACTTTTCACTTTGTGCGCCATTACTAAGATTTTTCAAAAAAAATCAAAAAAAATATCAATTTTTTTTAAATTTTTGTCAAAACTACTAATGGCGCACCGTGGTAGTGGTGCGCCATTAGTAACAACCACCACTTCCACCGAATGCACCCCCACGTGGATCGCTTTTCAGTTTTAAAAAAATAAAAGAAAATGATGGAAATGTCAAAAAATAAAAGAAAATATGTTTCCCATGTGATATGTGCTCTAGTTTTGGGAAAAATTACAAATATGAATTTCGACTTTATTTGCAAAATGTCTCTGAAATTTGTAAAATGGGCATAACTTTTGCATACGAACTCGGATGAAAAAAGTTTTTTATATGAAAAATCATCTACTCGAAAAGTTACATCCAAATTTAGCAGGGAACCCGTTAAACATTTTCAAAATCCCCAAAAACCTAACAGAAAAAAAAGTTACGGGGCTTTCAAGATCTAGCGGCAAAAAATTTCAAAAAATTTCAAACTTACTAGTGGCGCACCGTTGGATGTGGTCCGCCACTAGTAACAGAAAAAAAAATTGGTTTTGAATTTTTTTTCAAAAAATGATACGTAATATGACCGAGAAGTTTGAAATATTTTTCAAAATTTCATCATAGTCATGAACATGAACAAAGTCCTAGACATCAACAAGGTATAACAGGATTGATATGCTAGATATATCAACAAGTGCACTGTGAAGTGAAATTTATTCTTTGAGGTTGGATAGAACTACGAAGTTAAGCGTGCTTGAAATTTTGGAGTAGTGTGAGGATGGGTGACCTTTCGGGAAGTTTGACCACAGAGTGCGATTTGACCTGAGATTAAGCATATTGACTCAAGATTAAGCCATAGTGAAATGAGATTAAGAAAAATTTGAAAAAAGATAAAAAAAAATAAAAAAAAATTGAAAAAAATTTGAAAAAAAATGTTACTAATGGCGCACATCTATGTGGTGCGCCATTAGTATACCAGATACTAATGGCGCACTTCTATGTGGTACGACATTAGTATATCAGATACTAATGGCGCACCGTGGGCTATACTAATGGCGCACCACAGATGCGCCATTAATAGCCATACTAGGTGCGCCATTAGTAGGGGTTTTTCTAGTAGTGGTCCAACCTTGGAGGAGGAAAAGATCAGGCTCTGGTCCAGCTGCTCGAGACAGATAACCTTGGTAGCATTGACCATTGGTTAACCAGCCGTGCGAAGGACCATGGGCCCCATTAAAACCACACCCCATTGGTCATTACAACTTGACCAGACGAGAATGTCACATGCGCCAGCGTCATTGATGACACGCCTTGATTCCTGCATGCCTTAACCATGCGTTAGTAGGAAATGGATAGAGTTCTCTCCCAGCGTGACACGGTGTGCCCACCGCCGTTTCCCCTTCGTTAGAGCTTTATGAGGGAAAAATCACGAAGGGCACAACATGGCCCCCTTTCTCCCCGTCTTCTTCTTCTTGCACCCCAGTCTCTATTGTTCTTCTCCAAAGTTCTCCCATCCTCCCTCCCTCTCCCTCTCTCTCTTCCTCTCCATCCATGTGCGCCCAACCACAATCGATGGCTCCTAAGATGACCAAGGTCCAACCGACAAAGTGCGGAGCCGTGGGCAAGGAGGCCACTGCCGACGGTAATGGGAACCTGAAGGTCATATCCAACATCAAAGGGACCAACATCTCTTGAGCAAGGGTATACGCCACCGTCGAGGGTTCTTGTTGCCGCTCACCGGTGGTGATATTTGCCTAAGCGGAGGTCAAGGAAGTTATCCCCAAATCCATAGGAGGACGGCGGGTATGCTTCATACCATTCTTCCTCCGTGGCCTCGATTTTCTGGTACATCATTTCTTTCAAGGACTCCTGCATTTCTAGGTGCTTGGCTTCACCTCACCATGACCGGCGTCACGCACATTGCTCGCTTTATGGCTTTGTGCAAGTGCTTCCATGGCATCGAGCCCATTTTGGCCTCTCGCGGTGGTACTTCCAAGTGAAGATCCGTAACAACATCATCGAGACCCGGCGATTGTGGCGAGCTGCCATTACAAAGAAGTTTGGATCCAGCTAACTCAAAGGACCCCGGAGGAGTTCAACAAGAAGTGGCCTATACACCATTCAATGGTTCTACATCCCTGGTCTCAAGGTTAGAAACCCTCCATGAGACCGGCTTGCCGAGGCCTTCACCTCGGTTCCACCCATCCGACACAACTCCCGGAGCCCAAAGCTCGCCAAGGAAAGTTTGACAATGGTTGAAGGGATGATGGCGATTATGGAGCAGGCATCCAACCACTTAAGGCGGGGAACATCCAACGATGTACATGCACACGATGAGGTGACATCACCGGAAGCCTCCGGTCCAACTACTTCAAGGGAAGTCGGCTCATGAGATGATTTTGATGATGTTTAAGGGGATCTGCAGATTTGTCGAGGAGATCCAGTTCCTCGGCTTCCTGACCGACGACCAGCCACCCGAGGTGAGTAATATTGTCTTGAATCTTCTAGGTTCTTTCCGATGTTCTGTACTTGTTGATCCGGTTTCCCGATCTTGTCAAGCCTTGGCTATAGTTTGCGTGTCTTTGTGATGTCGTCGGCACCTCGGCCAGAGGATACACTAGACGCCAACATGCACTTCCTTCTTAAAGTGGACGCTAGCCAAGCCGAAGCCCATGCAGCCAATGGTGGTGAAGGTGAGGCGGGAGACGTCGGATGCCTTCGGACGCCAAAGACAAGGCAAGACAGGCCAGCTTCTTCTTCTGAAGAGGGTTCGTGATGATGGGGCTTTGGGCTATCAAGCTTCCCCACCTGTGCTTGCGGCCAGGCCGACCTAGAGCTGCGAAGAAGAGGCGTCGGGACCTTATCGCCGTAATGTTGGCTTTCTTTAGTAAAGAGCCGAAGACCATTGAGGGAGCCTCGCTACTTCCTCCACCTCGGATGGTGCGAAGCGAGCCATCAACACCAAGTCAGTGATCTTTTCCTCAAATGCCTTGTTCTTTTTCTTTGCTTCATTCTCCTCATCTATTCATCACCCATGCAAAGAGGTAGCAAGCTTTGTGTGATGATCTTCCCGGCGATCTAGTACAAGCACTTTGGGTTTGTGCCTATTCAGCGTCTCGAGGACCACGGAAGGGGCGTTGATAGCCACGCCGATCTATCCTGGTGTCGCCATCATAAGGTGTGGCCACTCCGGGACTACGTTGAAGTTCTTTGGGCGCCGCCAACCCGGTCGGCCGACTGCGGAAAATGTAGAGCCTGCCATGGCGCCTATTGCAGTGCCACCATTGAGGTCATACCTTCGCCAACTCTACAACGGGAGATGATGAAGACAAAGATCCGGCCCCTAAGGCCGGGGATAATAAGCCGACCTCGAGGATCCACTTGTGCCGGAGGTACCACGAAGTCGGTCATGCCCCGGCGGCGTAGGCCCTTTCAGCTCTTCGAGGAGTTTCATTGACAAGGCCACCCGTTGAAGCCGGAGCCATGGTGGTTGTGCAAGCCCGGCGAGCCATCCCATGCCCCTCTGCTAGTGCCGCCTTTGGGCGCATCCCATCGGACATGTTAACTGACTCCTTGGAGGCAAGGACCGTGCTTCGCCAAGGTCGCTGCCAAGAGAAGGGAGGGAGAGGGAAAAATGTCCGTGGTGGGGTCCGAGACTGAGTTGGTGGTGTTCGTGGCCATCCGGATCTACCCTAACAACCCCCCCCCCCCGCCCCAAGTTTGGGGATGGTTTGTGGGATTTCAAACGTTCTTACCAATCCGTAGATATTTGGTGAATATAATTGGATGGCTAAAAGTGCCTAGATCGTCCAGTCTGTACATATGTGGAAAGATTTGGTGACCCAATTGGAGATACCCTAACTATCTCCAGGGGTACGCAAGCTGCATGTCATGTTGGCGTACCATATGGATCAAGCCAACCCACTGACTGGCATTCAAGGATAGTTCACAATGCTTGGCATCATAATATTATTGATCATGATGTTGGACCTAGGCAAGATGATCTTGAGCATTAGCAATGAACTCATCTCGATTCATGAAGTAAGAAATCAACTACTGTATGCAGGCTGCACCGGTATCATAGAACCATAGAGTTAGGGGCATGCGTAAACACAATCTTGAACGAGTAGGCCTTAGAGCAATATGAAAGATGTATAGCATAATTCTCTTGAAGGAAGCCATTCGAGTCAAGTGTGGGGACGATCGCTCATCATACAACGATATACATCACAATTACATGTTTGACAAACTTTTTTTGGTCTCCAGACTGACAATTGGAAGGCAGATTTCGTGTGGAACTGAACCATAGCAAAGCGGGAGCATTCTAACCAAAATTGACTTGTAAAGAAAAGGTCTCGATCAGACATTATCATCTCTGGTAGGTTATGAAGTCAAACAATGTCGGTGAAGAAAGCATGGGTGACTTTTACTGTCTGGTAGGGGATGCACAAGAAGAATGAAGTGTGCCATCATTGAGAAACGACCCACCACCGAAAGAATGACTAGTTTTCGCACTCCCATGAAAGGCCATCCACAAAATCCATAGAAATGTCAACCCATATACGGTATGGGTCCTGGCAGTGACTGCAAGAGGCTTCTTAGGTGCATATACTCAGATTTATTGTGTTGGGGAATGGGAAAACATGCACAAAGTCCTCCATAACACATTGAAACTCATGGCCAGTGTCATGTGCCAAACCAAGTATGGTGGGAATGGCGGAGAGGATGGCAGGATGTAGATTGTCCACCATGTCTTGGAAAGCCATCAGTGCAATCCCAAGGAGCCATGAGGTTACCCGCCTCTTGCTACTGTTGCCACTCAAATAAGTGTCGGTTTTGTTACCATTGTTGCGGACAAGTGACAAGAACATGAAGGAAATGCTAGACAGTGCTATCAACAATCTTTGGTGTTCCTTCCAATGGAACAAGGCCTCAACCACAATGTTTAGCTTGCCCATGCAGAATTGAATTAAGAAATAATAACCGAGGAGCTTGCTAACCGGTGGTGTTGAGGGATGGTGGATAAGCATTGATGGAGGAGGTACTTCAAGCAGTCACGACCTATATTACAGAGGGGATAATCGTGGGATGTTGGAGGATGGGGTGAGGTTGTTTGGGTTTTGGCGTCATGGCACCTAAGAGGTGGGGGATAGATCGATCTAGAGGTAAACCCTCCCCTTTTCTGTTTATTTCTTCAAAGCCCGTTTACACAAGGATTGCCTTGCTTTAAAGCATAGCTACCAACTAGGAAGGAGTACCCAAACACAATCCGAACTAACGAAACTAACACGACTTGAAAACTATGAGAAGTCTAATTTGAGGATTTATCTACAATGGTTCAGTTGGCTCCAGGACTTTGTGCTAATGGCGGTACTGCCTGCACCACATGATATCACAGTACGAGGCTGGTTGATAATTTTGATTATTGCTAAGTACCCATATTTCCAACCCCTCGTTAAATGGGCTTACGAAGAAAAAAATGAACTACCTAACTTTCCGGCTGGCACAATTAATCAGCACATATTTTCTTATAGTTGAATGGTTACCGAACGGTTACCAAAATTTAAATTATTTAGAGAATTGATGTAACTTTCCCGTGTATTCCTCCTTGAGTAAAGAGAAGTTCATTTGTTGGCCAAAATTTGCTAGTAGTATGCCCGTTCTTCAAATTACAATGGATGCGTGAAACTAATTGAGTGGTGATTTATCAATTGTAAACCCATTTTAGATGCTATTTTGCTAACTTAATTCACCCGTTGTATATCATTTGATGAAGAAGATTCGAAAGTAATGTGACCATGTGAGATCGCATGGCCAAAATAATAACACATCCAAGAATAAATAAGGACTTGTTTAGCTCAAAGCTGACTTTGCCATAATGAATAGTAGCACGTGAGAAATCCCATGCAACGTTCCTTAGTCTGTACTCGATTAGGTGATGACATAGCAAAACAGGAAGTAGAGTAGAAGCAAATATATGTGTGCATGAATCCAGATTAATACATTTATAAGCCAAACCATTTTCATGAATGAATGCCATAGCTAGCTTTGATTGGTTAAACTATCAACAACACTGAATATTCAATTGCATGTTCAAGTTACATGAAAATTACCCCGCAAAAAAATGTTACATGAAAATTATAGTGTTAGATTGTGAAATGTAATTTAATAATGGTCTTTTACGAGAATAATTTAATAATGTTAAAGGGGTATTCATATTCACATCTTCAGCTGTGATTATCTTTCGTGATTTGGGGGGGGGGGTCAGTTAGGACAAGCAGTCTGCAAACAGTGCAAGGAAAATCAGAAAGGCGGGGTAATAATATTTATTAAATAATACCCACTATTACAATGTACCTTCTTACATAATTTTTTGAATATAAATGTTGATACGAACAAATTAAATAATAGCCTACCAAGCTAAGACCAGATAAGATGGGGAACAAATGATTATATTTAAGGAAACAAATAATCATATTCAATGAAAAAGATAACATTGTTTGGAAATATAATCATCATAACTAATGCTCAATGTTTAGTCCAATACTATAGTACCATCGGCAAAATATAATTTCATTCAAAGTGGTTAGGAACACTAATTTTTGAATGTGATATTTATTAAAATAGAAAATAATATATGAAATAAAAAAAATTATATCCTTATAAATATTCTCATTAATAATCTTCCATATTGAATAAAAAACGTAGTATAGTGAAGTAAGTTCATTCAGTGTGTAACTGTTGAAGACCTATCATTAACTTGTTGGTATGCATATTGTATGGAAATCAATACTTGATCTTATGAAATATAGTCTAATTTGTCCATAGACTACTGTGAGTAACCATCCTTGTGAATTAAAAGAATAGTCCAATCACATAAAACTTTAGCAAGACTTAGGCAACACTCAATTTTAGGGTAATATTATTGGATTCATTTATCAGTAGAGTTGCCTAACAGATAACATGTCTGTTTCGATGTGTGTGAAACCTATTTTTTTTAGAAAAGGAGGATGACCCCCGGCCTATGAATTTGGGCGATGCATACAACCACTTTATTAATTATTCTCACAAGACCTTACAAAGTCATACAACAGTAAGACTAAAGCCGCCGTCTAAGCAACAAACTGTCGCTACACCTATCCAGTTGATGAAGGGGTGCAGATAGCCAGGGCCTAATACCAAATGTACATCGCAACCAAGCCTAACATCTAAGACACGAGACCCAAACCTAGCCACTTGCCGTGCAGGAGCACACACAGTCCGGCGTGCTCTCGAGAGGCCGCCGCCTCCAAGCGCCATCGCTCCATCTTTCGTGAATCTCTTGATGCATCGACCTTGCTCGGTCTAACTATCGTCGACGCCACCACGGCGCCTAACGGCACCTCCTCCTGTAGCAAACAAGCCCGAAAGCATGTCGCGGTCGCCATCGATACACCTCGGCGCCATGTCGCCAAGTACCACCAGCCGACCTGACTTGAAGTCCTTGGAAGACACATGCGTCGTAGCACCTGCCCGGCCGAGCATGACAAAGCGTAGCACTGTCGGTCGAGCATGACTTGACATCTCCACGAAGCTCCGTGCAAGACGAAGCCGCTCCACCTCCTGCCTCTAACTTCCCCGCCGCTGCTCCACAAACGATGCTCCCAAGAGAAAGCGACACCGCAGTTGCCGCCATCGTCGATCTGGAACACCGGATCCTAGGGTTTCCCGGCGGCACGAGTGGGTCGACAGTAGTTACACGACGATGCCTCCATCAAGGTAACGACGAGAACGCCGCCATCGCCTGCCGTCGGCTCGGTTTTCACCGGCAACCATGTCTCCCCTACTCACAGCCGGGACTAGATGATGGATCTCGAGTTCCGATCACCAAGCCTCTGGCTGGCCATCTCTGGAAGAAGATGGCCACCACGTCCACCAGCGTCACCACGCCGGGCAC
Organism: Aegilops bicornis; assembly: GCA_021605145.1. Lineage (NCBI taxonomy): Eukaryota > Viridiplantae > Streptophyta > Magnoliopsida > Poales > Poaceae > Aegilops > Aegilops bicornis. The sequence continues at coordinate 394,779,883 of CM038669.1, read as the reverse complement.
ACGTCGCCGCCGGCACCCCCATGGTGCCTAGAGGCCGACAAGCCCCGACGAACACTACGCCTCGCCAGCCGCCATGGCCTGCACCAAGCACCACCAGATCCAGATCGGATCGGGGTCAAGGGCCCAAAGCGCGCCGCGGAGGCAAGACCATCGACGGTGCCCTGCCCTCCACCCCGCCGTAGGACCGAGTCATCGTCGGAGCTCCGCCGCGCCACGCCGCCAAACCGCCGCCGGAAAAACTCGCACCGCCACCAGGGGAGAGAGACACGCGCCAGGGAAAGGCCCCGCCGCCGCCGGCACTGCCTGGGCTTTGCCATTGTGTCCCTCAATGATGGGGAGGGAGGGTGGAGGGGGCCGAGGCGCTAGGGTTCCTCCGAGTCGCCTCGAGAGAGGGGCCTTGAGGGACGAGTCACTTTAGGCTTTGGGCCAGTGCATGTGTGTGAAACCTATGACGGGTCGTCTTGCGCAATCTAGAAATTATGCTTGTCATGCCAAATGATTTATGTATATACAGCCCTAATACTACTACTTAGTTCTTTAAATATATTTTTTCATGGTTGCTTGCTATATATATCGAGTTATTAATTTGAGAGGCATCTTTAATACGATTTAAAGAAAAGCAAGAATTAGAGAATTAATATTAACTGCATAAAAAAGGGAGTTTCATGTTTTCCATGGAACTTTTCATATTAATGAATCTCGTTGTTAAAACAGTTACTTTTTTATTTCTGAAACAACGATGGGTTATTTTAAATCACTCCATATTTACAACGGAGTGATAATCGATTACGTGGTACTAATTAATGAATCTTAAGGAAAACAAAGAAAGTATATCATATAACCCTCAGCGAATAAAAGTGCCCACAAAGTTGAATAACTCTAGAATCAATTCACTCGGCTCTACTCTCTCTATCTCTCTCTCTCTAGTACTAACCACTAACACATACACACATAGATAAGATATGCTCGTCCATACACACTTCAACTTTAATTACTTCTACTCTGAGAACGGGCGTTTCGGTGCCCGGGTGCATCTGCACCCGGTCAAAAAAAATTCGTAAAAAATTCAAAAAATTCCAAAAAAATTGGGTGGTAGACAATTTGATGCGTGAGGTACGCTCCAATTTTCATATCTTTTTTGCTGAGAGCTGCACAGAAGTCCAAATGTTTTGAAAATTGGAGCGTACCTCACGCATAAATTGGAGCGTACCTCACGCATCAAATTGTCCACCACCCAATTTCTTTTTGGAATTTTTTGAATTTTTCTAGTATTTATTTTGATTTTTTTTAAATGGCCTTAGTGCAAATGAGCTCGGGCTCATATTCGAATTTTCCCTTCTACTACTCTTTTTTTGCGGCTATCTACTACTCTTTCTTACCAACATGGGAGGATAGAGAAAAGTTTGAGAACACCCCCCACGTCGCCCCCGCTCGGGCGACTCGGGCGGGATCGCTACCCTAGCCGTCGGGGGCTCCCCTTTCTTCCATCCCTCCTTCCTCCGCCGCCGAAGGGCCTTGCCGCCTATAGCTCGGGGCCGACGGCGATGTGAGGCCTTCCTCTCTCCGGCGCCATGGGGGGCGGTGCGGAGCCCCGCGGCGTGTGGTGGCACGACCGATCTGGCCTTGGAGTGGCGTGGCGGGCCTGCCTCGGCCTAGGGCGGCGATGGTGGCGGGTGTCGCGGCCGGCCCTGCTTCGGGCAGCGGCCTTGGCTGCGTTCGGCAGCGGCAGCAGAGTCTGCGGCGACGGACCATCTGACCTCGGATCGGCGGTGGCGGCATGGAGGGCCTGGTGGTTGGGTCGGCGCCATGCGTGGTTTGCCCTCCGGATAGATCTGATCGGCGGTCTGGCACCTTTCGATGTCTGGCGGCTCAGATCGGCGGCGACCCATGCACATGATGCTTGATGGAGGTTTCTTCAAGCGGATCCGGGTGAAAACCTTGTTCTCGGCTTGATGCCAAGACGGACGTTGGCGGCACTCTTTTGTGTCATTACCTTCTTCGAGGCATCGCCGTGGAGAAGCTCCAGACCTCTATCCTCTACCTCCGGGGGAAACCCTATATCAGTAGATCGGATGATGGCGGTGAGTTGGTGTCGTTTCCTCCTTGGAGGCGTCATTCTTGGAGGCGTACACGGGATCGAGGGACCAGTGGGCGGCTTTTTTGGTGGAGTGGTGCTTCATCCTACACATTGATGACGGCGGATCTCGGCGACGTGGCGCAGTGGAGACTCGGCGCTCGATGCGAGGTGATGGACTCACGCAGGAGGAGGTAGTTGTCTGTCGTCATGATGGCGTCGATGGCAGAGTGGCCTGACAAGGTAGAAGCCTCAATATCTGCTCTGAAGACGGACCTGTGAAAGATGGCGGCGACGACACATGTGAGTGTGTCAGACCAGTTTATGCCCCAGACCCGGTATGTGGCTCGGCTGGGGCTTCTGGCTTTTGATGATAGGCTTAGGTGAGTGGTCTGGGTATTTGGCCCAGCTAGCACCCCTTCATCATATGGATAGGAGTAGTGGCATATGTTGCCAAGATGACGGATTCGGACATATTATTGTAATACTTTATAAGGTCCTCGAGAATAATCAATAATATGGCCGCATGTATCTCCCAGATGCCGGGGGTCATCCTCCTTTTCTAAAAAACATGAAACATCTAACTACATGAAGAATGCGTGCATACATCCCTAACTTGCACATACTATTTCACCAGCTGTAGAAAATATAACCTCATCATAGTCTCCAAGCCGACATGCGTTATTGCTAGCTATTTCCTAACATGCATGCATATATAACTACACGAAAAGATTACTACCACTGTTCAAGAATTCGTCCGGTTAATTAATCAGTTAACGGGTCAATTAATCTCTATTTGTAGGATGATCAAATTGAATAGCACATATCCGTGCTTGTTAGGCCGATTAATTGGCCCGTTAGACCGACTAATCGATTGTTAGGCTGAATAATCGTTGCTGACCCATTAACTTGTGGGCAAAGAAAGCCCAAAATTTTTCCGTGTAACCCCTCCCATCCCTCTCTCGCTTCTCAATAGCTAGAGTTCAACCAAACTGTAGCATATTTTGATATATTACGTAGCTGAAAGGATGGTAATGAATAAAAAGGTAAATATATATTGACAATTCCTATTTAATCTACCGATTAATCCAATTAATAGGGCAATTCGCCGATTAATCATTACTCCCAAGCCGGTTAAGCAGCTACTAGTTATCGATTTCCTGAACAATGATTACTACTAACAAAAGGGATGCACTGTTATTCTCGCATTTACAAATTGGATATGTATGAAGCTATCGGAAAGCCCGTCTGGTATGTTTGAACACATTGTTTGGTTCACTCACACTATAGCCAAATATTAAGACATGCCTACATACTTGGTTGTGAGAAGTGATGTGTTTGACCGTCTTGACAGAAAAATTCTACCAACATAGAGACAGGAAGTTAACCAAATATGACTAGATCATATGTACTGAACAATTGTGCCCAATCATAATACATAAGTTTAAGATTGATTAGCCTACACGGTGTACCAAAGCACTAAATCATACACCTAAATGAAAGCCAAAACAGCTGATAATGAGAGTGAACTCATGAATTTCTGCAGACCCAGGAGAAACATGCAGCTTTCATGCACACGATTAAACTACAACTCGTCAAAGCGAAGGACACCCGGCCCTGATCAGAAAGCACGCCGAAACAGTATCGTATGTACTACACAACTTGACCAACGAGTGCGGACCCCAATAAAACAAGCAAGAGATCTACTGTGACAAAGTTCACACAGCCGAATCACAGGCCATACCTCGAACGGAACTGACGCGATTAAAAAATAACCAGCAGGCGCTTTTCCTCTTCATCAAGTAGGAATTTTGGAGTGACTTATTTGGAATATTTTAGTGCATCAAAATGTCCCGGTTTTGCTCAACTTATCAGTTCAAATTTCTTAGATATTAATTAGCTCCATTTTCGTACTCCTTCCGTTTCTTTTTACTCCGTTAGATTTGTCTGAAGTCAAACTTTGCAAAATTGACAAAACTTAGGCTGTGTTTGATAGTACAGTATTGAAAAAACCAAAGTATTGAAAACTACAACATTTTAGCATGTAGGTGTAAGATACCACAGTTTTGACATATCACATTATAGTGAAGTATTGGGAATACTTTGGAGCTGTTTGGTAGTGTTGTATATATTGATGCACCTAATAACTAGCTAGCCGTTTTCTACTTGCTTACCCTGTTACCCAAACCCAACGGCCATGCAAAAGGCCACCCATATGCACAAAGTCCATAGCCAAACTGTCAACGACCATGCCCAAAGCTCGTCCTGCAGCTTACAAAGATGAGAAAAACCATGCAGTGCCGTCAGCTGGCCGGCACCGCAGCAGACACACGAAGAGAAGTAGGAGCCACGATGATGCCATCTTCATGAGGCAGCAGGAGGTCTCTTCCTCAGAAAGCAAGGCCTGCCAGCTTCATGCCACGGGCCTCCTTGAGAAGGGAACAGATGATTAAGCGTACTAGCCGTTTTTCCATGATCGTCTCTTTATCTATCCACGGCAACCTGAGGGAGAGACGATCTCCAGCAACGAGCGAGCGGCGGTGGCCTGGGAATGAACGAGGACGAAGAAACGTGTTTGTTTTTTCGCCTGCTCTGTTTTTAAAAAAGAGGTCCTGGGTTCTTTTTATTAGACAGAGAAAATACTGCATTTTGAGAAATATTGTAGTATTAATACTACAGTTTTTTGTGGAGACCAAACAGCTCAAAGTAATTAAAACCATAGTATTTAAAAAAACTGTAGTATTCACAAAATACTTAGAAAATGCAGAGCTATCAAACGGGGCCTTATATTAAAAATTATCAACATCAACAATATCTAATAAATATAATATGAAAGTACATTCCCTGGTGGATCCAATGATATTGATATTGTATTGTGAATGTATAATTTTTCATATAAACTTGGTCAAACTTTGAAGAATTTGACTTCAGACAAACCTAATACGTGGACGAAAAAAAACAAAGGGAGTACTTGGATTATCTTGTCAACTTATTTCATTGGGTTCCCGTAAAAAAAAACTTATTTCATTGGGTTAGTCAGTCTATTTTCCTGGCATCTATTTTAAATAAATTGGCTGTATCTTTCTGATTATTCTTTTGCAGTACAATATTTCTACCGCACAGAATGAAATCAAGACACGACAGTAGGAAAAAGGAAACAAAGTACATATGCCCCTTTTATCCTAGAGTCATAAACAACATGTACTCCATGTTATCAAGATGTGCTGTGAACCTCAATAACAGGATAACTACCGCGTGCTCAAGATAGCCAAACTGCATAGCTGCATATAGCCGCTATCCAACCTCCACCCCACCCCTCCTCAACAGTTTCTTCTTTTATTTCTGAAACACGGACGAGTTATTTTAAATCGCTCCTTAGTTACAACGGAGTGATAATCGATTACACAGTACTAAAGAATCTGGAAGGTAAAAAAAAAAGGAGTACATCATATGGTGCTTATAATTCCCAACGAATAAAAGTGCGGACAAAGTTGAACGACTCTAGAATCAATTCAGTCGGATCTACTCTCTCTCTCTCTCTCTCTCTCTCTCTATCTATCTATCTAGTACTCACACATACACACATAGATAAGATATACACACTTCAACTTGACTTCAACTACTCTTTCTTACCAACACGAAACATCTAACTATGTTGAATGCATGCATACATATCCCTAACTTGCACATATTATTTCGCTGGTAAGGCTGCAGAAAATATCCTTACCCTCATCCCAGTCTCCAAAGCCTTCTAAAATAAATCTTTCTGAAAATTCCTAGTCTCCAAGCTGATCGACAGTCATTGCTAGCTAATTTCCTAACATGCATGCATATATAACTACTCCCTTTGTCCCAAATAAGTGTCATTGATTTAGTACAACATTGTACTAAAGTATGTACAATTTGTTAGTACAATGTTATACTAACTTTGTATTAAATGAGCGAAACTTATTTTGGGACGGAGGGAGTACCTGACAAGGTTAATAGTAACAAGAGGGATGCACTGTTATTATCGCATTAACAAATTGGATATGATGAACCTGTCAGCTGAAAGCCTGTCTGGTATGTTTGAACATAGTTTGGTTCACTCACACTGTAATCAAATATTAAGATATGCCTACATACTTGGTGGGGAGAAGTGATGTGTTTGACCCCGTTGACAGAAAAATTCTACCAACATAGAAATAGAAAATTAACCAAATATGACTAGATCATATGTACTGAACGACTGTGCCCAAAGGCCCCAAACATAGAGATACATGCGATCAACTTGTCATAATATATACTAGTATAGTAAAGATCGAAACATAATACTAGGATTTCGTACAGAAGTTTAAGGTTGATTAGCCTACGCTATACCAAAGTAAGCACTACATCGTACACCTAAATGAAGCCAAAACAGCTGACGAGAGTGAACGCATAAAATCCTCCAGGCCCAGGAGAAACATGCAGTTTTCCTGCTCACGATGAAACTAAAACTCGTCAAATGTGAAGGACGCTCGAATCAGAAAGCTCGCCGAAACTACAGTATCGCATGTACCACAAAGCGTGACCAAGGAGTGCGGATCCTAATAAAAATCAAGCAAGAAATCTGCGTACGTATGGTGGCTATTGTACTGACAAGGGTCACACAGCCGAATCACAGGCCATACCTCGAACAGAACTGATGCTATTAAAAAAACGGAACAGACGCGATTGGAGAGGGGAAGAGAAAGCGTATCAAATCAGCGGTACTGCGAAGTGCACACAAGAGAAATTATTACGAGTACATTGCTTTTTATGGGTGAAGCTCACTGTCCTAGTCCGGACATCACATGAATTTTTTTCTCCATTTGTAGCCGTAGCCTTCCTTCCCCTGCCGCACCGTAATTGCTGGGCACGCCTGCGCATTAATTTCGACCTTGGGCTCCATGTACTACCAGCTGGCTATTATGTGTGTCCTTCATTTTTCAGAACCTCTTTGAATCGCTACCGCCTCTGATCGAACGGAAAGAACGGAGAAGAGGCAAGCGAGAAGGCAGAGAGGCTCCATGAGATAATGCGGGGGGAGTGAGAGGGAACTGGAGAAATCGAGGGGAAAAGAAAAGCCAAAAGCCAAAAGGTTTGTATGGCGTGTGTGAGAGACGGAGACAAAAGGAAGAGCAAGCTAGCAAGAATGTGCTTTTTGATTAGCCCGTGTGCATCGAGTCCGTACGGATACTTTGGGGGTAGAATGGCAGCAGCTACAAGAGTTCTCGACCTCCAATAATAGCTAATGGCAACCGGAGCATTGCAAACGCCCATGAACCCAAATACCCAAGCAGTAACCAGATTTCAAGCAGCAGCACGGAAACTAGATTTAAAGATTTGCCATTCGCGTGGGGTTACCTGGTGGAGCTGGAGAACTCGTAGAGCCTGCCGCGAGGGGAGAAGACGGCGAGGGCGACCTCGACGTCGCAGAGCACGGAGAGCTCGAAGGCCTTCTTGAGCAGCCCGTTCCTGCGCTTGGAGAAGGTCACCTGCCGGCTCGTCGCGTTCTCTATCCGCTTCATCTCCGTCTTCCCCCGCACCATCCTTCCTGCCTCTGGCGGAGCTTGATTGATCCCCTCTCCTCCCGAAGACGGACCAATCAACAACTACACAGCGCGGTGAAAAACGAACGAATTAAGTGAGTAAATTCGAGCCGGCGGAGATCAAAAGCGACAAAAGTTGATAGATCTGATGAGAGGGCAGTGCGCTCACCAGAAATGGCTAAGCGAGGAGGAGGGGCCGCGCGGCCGCGGCTGCCCTTTCTGGTCCCTGCCCGCGTCGCGTAGCCCGGAGAGGAAAGGGCGTGGTGTAATGAGGTGGGTGCGGCCACTGTGCACTGGATTTATAAGAGCATCTCCACTCGGCCCCTCAACAGGCTCAGGGCGCCTTTTTTAGCGTCGGCGGCGAGACCGAGCCGCGTCAGAAATCCTCGTTGATCACCGGTTTAGACCGAAATTACAACGGGCGAATCCAAGCCGAACCCAGCGCACCGGGGGTGCTTAGGCGCCGGTCGAAAAGCGCGCGTGGACACTGCTTGTCGGCAACATCGGCCGATTTCCCAACGTTTTCTTCCCCCTTTCCCTTCATTTCCATAGTCCCCTCCCTTCTCCCCCGCCGCTCCCGCCATTCTCTCCCCAGATCCGCCCGCCATGCCGCCGAAGAAATATGCGGCCTCTCGCCTAGCTACAACGGCGACCAAGAGTTCAAGTTCCTTCATGTGTTCACCAGGATCGGGTCGTGCGAGAAATGGACGGAGGTCCGGCTCGCTCTTGCCAAGGCGAAGGACACCTACAACCCAGACGCACCTGCCCCGGCGGCGGCAGAAGGGCGCCCTGATGGCAACAAACGAGCCAAGGTGGCGAGGGACGCGGCACCTGCTGCCGAACGGCTGCAATCGTCGATTGAGCAGTGCATCGCCGACGCCAAGAGCAACGCCGCCAGGAGGGAGGAGAAATCCGATGCGAGGTGGTCGGAGTTGATGAAGAAGTAGGACGCCAAGCTCGACCTTCTCAGGACCAACGTCGCCACGAAGAAAAGGAACACCGACCTGGCGTTCTTGATGGAGGATACACGTCGACGATGGACGAGCAGGTGAAGGCGTGGTACCTGGCGGAGCGCGGCCTCATCTTGAACCAGATGTCGGGACCGGCGGCGACCATCGCTCCTACGCCCATGCCGACGCCGATCCCGCACACTGAAGTTGTGCCCACGCCGACCCCGAGCCCGAGAGCTGAAGTTGCGCCCACGCTTACGCCGAGCCCGAGCACTGCTGAAGCTGCAACCTTGCCGACGCCGACGCTGACCTCGGCCAGCCCTGCGACAGAGGAGTCTGCTGTTTGATGAGCTTCATGTCTATTGTTCCTACCCTGTGATCGCCGGATTTTGGCTATGATGATTGCCGACCTGTGGCATGATGATCGCCAAAGTGTGTCGTTTTTTGGTAGCGGGAAAAGTGAACTTTGAATTTTTATGCGTTTGGGGCTGAAACCTGGGGGCACGACTGGGAACTAGATCATCCTCAGGCCAAAAAAATCATCGGCGCAAATGCCAAAAACCCTTCGCCGGGTGCGTCGGGGAGCCAAACGACTGGCTCAGATGCTCTAAGACTGCCCATAGTGTGGGGAGCAATTTAGACCAGTAACATGCATATGTTATTACTCATAGTGGGGAGTATGTTACTATCTTTATAGTGGGGAGTAAGGCCAACTCCAACACGCGACCTAAACGGACGTCCGTTTTGTCAAGATTTCGTCTGTTTAGTTCGGCAAAACGGACACGCTCGCCCGCTTGCGGTCGTGCGGCCATCGATGCCCCCAATGCGCCCGCCATATCTCAAACTATCCGTTTTTTGGACTTGAAATTCTATCCCAAAAAACCCAAATAAACATTGCAAATAATTTTAAAACATTAATATAAACATTAAACATCCACAATAGTCAAATTCAACACATTAATATAAACTAAAACTTAAGAAAATTATACAAGGCATGTCGCCGCCGCAGCCGTCATCGTCTTCGTAGCCTTCGTCCTACACGTTGTCGTCATCCCCGGTGAGGTCGACGTATGGCGGTGGCTGATGAGGTCGCCTACTATAGGTAGGGTCAAGGACGTGTCATATGGGCTCCACCTAGGGCCCACACCATCATTGCTAAGTCTTAGGACCACACTCGCATTCGGATGCGTATACCAGGAGGTCCACTCGGACACCTCGACGTCACTCGGCGACCACTCTTCAGTCGGCATGACCACCATCACTCGGAGAAGGGAGGTGAAGGGACGACGTGGGAGCTGCAATGGTAGAGGAATCCTAAGTCATTCTTAAAGTAGAGTCATAGCTACCATTACCTGTAACTGTTGTAGTTGTGGCGTTTTACACCTATAACTGTCATAGTTATGAGCATTAAGTGCCCCAGCGACATGGGAGCGATGGAGGCTACATCGCACTCTATATAAGCCGCACTCCTCCTCCTGAGGTGGGGTTAAGTGATAACCCACAAGTATAGGGGATCAATTGTAGCCTCTTTCGGTAAGTAAGAGTGTCAAACCCAACGAGGAGCTAAAGGTAGACCAAATATTCCCTCAAGTTCTATCGACCGCCGATACAACTCTACGCACGCTTAACGTCGCTTTACCTAGAACAAGTGAAACTAGAAGTACTTTTGTAGGTGTTGTTGGATAAGTTTGCAAGATAATAAAGAGCGCGTAGATAAAATCTAGGGACTGTTTAGATAAAGACACAACTAAGTTAGTTTTAGTAGAGAGCTTGTTGTCACAAAGAAAGTTATTTGTCCCTAGGCAATCGATAACTAGACTGGTAATCATTATTGCAATTTTAGTTGAAGGAGAGGCATAAGCTAACATACTTTCTCTTCTTGGATCATATGCACTTATGATTATGATTGGAACTCTAGCAAGCATCCACAACTACTAAAGATCATTAAGGTAAAACCCAACCATAGCATTAACATATCAAGTCCTCTTTATCCCATACGCAACAACCCCCTTACTCGGGTTTGTGTTTCAGTCACTCACGCAACCCACTATAAGCGAATCATGAACGTATTGCAACACCCTACAGTGGGAATCCCTCATGCTTGCGCGACACGGAGAGCACCATAGGACAACACCAATAATAAAACATGCAACTCAAACCAATCACGATCATCAAATAACCCATTGGACAAAACGAATCTACTCAAACATCATAGGATAGCCATACATCATTGGGAAATAATATATAGCGTTGAGCACCATGTTTAAGTAGAGATTACAGCGGTTAAAAGAGGGGTTACATCGCTGCATAGAGGGGGTAAGAGTTGGCGATGACGGCAGTGAAGTTGTTGGTGAAGATTGCGGTGACGATGATGGCCCCGGCGGCACTCCGGTGCCACCGGAAGCGAGGGGGAGAGAGCCCCCTCTTCTTCTTCTTCCTTGACCTTCTCCCTAGATGGGAGAAGGGTTTCCCCTCTGGTCCATGGTCTCCATGGCGTGGGAGGGGAGAGAGCCCCTCCGATATTCGATCTGTCTCTCTGTCTCTCTCTGTTTCTGCGCTCCTGATTCTGCCCTTTCGCCGTTTCTTTTATAATCGGAGATCCGTAACTCCGATTGGGCTGAATTTTGGACACGATCTCTATCTGGATATTAGCTTTCTTGCGGCGAAAGAAGGGCTCCAACCTCCTTACGGGGGGCCCAAGAGGGTCAGGGGCGCGCCCAGGGGGGCAGGCGCGCTCCCCTGCCTCGTGCCCCCCTCGGGCACCTTCTCGCCTTGATTCTTCTTCCCATATTTCACAAATATTCCAAAAAATATTCTCCGTCCGTTTTTGTCCCGTTTGGACTCCGTTTGATATGGGGTTTCCGCGAAACAAAAATATGCAACAAACAAGAACTGGCACTGGGCATTGGATCAATATGTTAGTCCCAAAATAGTTTAAAAAGTTGCCAAAAATATATGAAAGTTTTTTGACTATAAAAAGTATATGAAAGTTGTATAATATTGGCATGGAACAATAAAAAATTATAGATACGACGGAGACATATCAGCATCCCCAAGCTTAATTCCTGCTCGTCCTCGAGTAGGTAAATGATAAAAAAAGATAATTTTTGATGTGGAATGCTACCCAGCATAATCTTGATCACATAATCTAATCATGGCATGAATATTAAGACACGAGTGATTCAAAGCAATAGTCTATCATTTGACATTAAAGACAATAATACTTCAAGCATACTAACCAAGCAATTATGTCTTATCAAAATAACATAGCCAAAGAAAGCTCATCCCTACAAAATCATATAGTCTGCCTATGCTCCATGTTCACCACACAAAGATCATGCACAACCCCGATGAAAAGCCGAGCAATTGGTTCACACTTTTTAACGCGCTTCAGCCTTTTCAACCCTCACGCAATACATGAGCGCAAGCCATGGACATAGCACTATGGGTGGAATAGAATATGATGATGGAGGTTTGTGTGAGAAGACAAAAAAGGAGAAAGTCTCACATCGACGCGGCTAATCAATGGGCTATGGAGATTCCCATCAATTGATGTCAATGTGAGGAGTAGGGATTGCCATGCAACGGATGCACTAGAGCTATAAGTGTATGAAAGCTCAAACTGAAATTAAGTGGGTGTGCATCCAACTTGCTTGCTCATGAAGACCTAGGGAATTTGAGGAAGCCCATCATTGGAATATACAAGCCAAGTTCTATAATGAAAATTCCCACTAGTATATGAAAGTGATAACTCAAGAGACTCTCTATATGAAGAACATGGTGCTACTCTGAAGCACAAGTGTGGTAAAAGGATAGTAACATTGCCCCTTCTCTCTTTTTCTCTCATTTTTTTGTTTGTTTTCTTTCTTTTTTCCCTTTTTTTCATTTTGGTGGGCTTCTTTGGCCTCTTTTTTTGGGCTTCTTTGGCCTCTTTTATTTATTTTTAAAGTCCGGAGTCTCATCCCGACTTGTGGGGGAATCATAGTCTCCATCATCCTTTCCTCACTGGGGCAATGCTCTAATAATGATGATCATCACACTTTTATTTACTTACAACTCAATATTACAACTCGATACTAGAACAAAGATATGACTCTATATGAATGCCTCTGGCGGTGTACCGAGATGTGCAATGATCTAGCGTAGCAATGGCATCAAAAAATGGACAAGCCATGAAAACATCATGCTAGCTATCTTACGATCATGCAAAGCAATATGACAATAAATGCTCAAGTCATGTATATGATGATGATGGAAGTTGCATGGCAATATATCTCGGAATGGCTATGGAAATGCCATGATAGGTAGGTATGGTGGCTGTTTTGAGGAAGATATAAGGATGTTTATGTGTGATAGAGCGTATTGTATCACGGGGTTTGGATGCACTGGCGAAGTTTGCACCAACTCTCGAGGTGAGAAAGGGAAATGCACGGTAGAAGAGGCTAGCAATGATGGAAGGGTGAGAGTGCTCATAATCCATGGACTCACATTAGTCATAAAGAACTCATATACTTACTGCAAAAGTTTATTAGCCCTCGAAGCAAAGTACTACTACGCATGCCCCTAGGGGGATAGATTGGTAGGAAAAGACCATCGCTCGTCCCCGACCGCCACTCATAAGGAAGACAATCAATAAATACCTCATGCTCCAACTTCGTTACATAACGGTTCACCATACGTGCATGCTACGGGACTTGCAAACCTCAACACAAGTATTTCTCAATTTCACAATTACTCAACTAGCACGAATCTAATACCACCATCTTTATATTGCAAAACTATTGCAAGGAATCAAACATATCATATTCAGTGATCTACAAGTTTTATGTAGGATTTTATGACTAACCATGTGAATGACCAGTTCCTGTCATCTCCCTAAATAGATATAAGTGAAGCAAGAGAGTTTAATTCTTTCTACAAAAGATATGCCCATGCTCTAACAAATATAAGTGAAGCAAAAGAGCATTCTACAAATGACGGTTTTCTATGTGAAGAGAAACAGGCAATCCAAACTTCAAATGATATAAGTGAAGCACATGAAGTATTCTATAAAGCCATACTCAAAAGATATAAGTGAAGTGCAAAGAGCATTCTATAAATCAACCAAGGAATATCTCATACCAGCATGGTGCATAAAAGAAAAGTGAAAACTAAATGCAAAAGACGCTCCAAGATTTGCACATATCGCATGAACGAAACAAATCCGAAAACATACCGATACTTGTTGAAGAAAGATGGGATGCCTTCCGGGGCATCCCCAAGATTAGAAGCTTGAGTCTCCTCGAATATTTACTTGGGGTGCCTTGGGAATCCCCAAGCTTGATATCTTGCCTCTCCTCCTTATCCTCATATCGAAACATCCTCGATCTTCGAATACTTCATCCACACAAAACTTCAACAGAAAACTCGGTAAGATCCGTTAGTATAATAAAGCAAATCACTACTCTAAGTACTGTTGCAAACCAATTCATATTTTGTTTTTGCATTTTAGCTACTGTAATATAACTTTTCCATGGCTTAATCCACTGATAGAAATTGATAGTTTCATCAAAACAAGCAAACTATGCATCAAAAACAGAATCTGTCTAAAAAAGAACAGTGTAATAATCTGAACATTCACCATACCTATGGTACTCCAAAAATTCTACCAAAAATAGGAAAAATAAAAAATTTGTATAGAAAGACAGTTCAAAAAGTTTCAGAACCATTTGAAGTTCCAGTAAAAAATGTAAAATCGCGCACTGCAGCCAAAGTTTCTGTCCTGCACCGTACAAACCAACAAGCATTGTAAACATCCTAAAGGCAAACCTTGGCACATTATTTTTATTATACAATGGAATTGTACAAGGGGATAATTATTTTTTTTTGAAAAGTTTCTGTAATCAAGATTCACAAAGTTTCCGTGAGCATGAACAAAGTTCGAGGAGCTCCCCCACTTCAACAATGCTTGTCTCTCTCACTTTCACTTTCCTTTTTTTGAAAAAGTTTTAGGTTCCCCTCTTTATTCTTTTGTTTTTAAACTATATAAAAGCACTCAACAGAAATAAATGACTCTCTAAAACTTCGGGGTTGTCTCCCTGGCAGCGCTTTCTTTAAAGCCATTAAGCTAGGCATATAGTGCTCAAGTAATGGATCCACCCGGATCCCAAGGTATATCAAAGCCAATTTTAATTAACGATGATTTGTAATTTAGTAGTGAGCACAAAGTAACATATATCATGCAACAACGAAGTCTAACTCTCTTCCTATGCATTGGCATGTCATAAAATAACAATTCATGCACACAAAGTAGAGGCCAATGCATAGTATAAACAGTTTCTTGCATTTTTTCGTGTTGGAAACATAAAGAGGCGGAGATGTAGTTCCTCTCTCATAATAATTGCAAGTAGGAGCAGCAAGCACATGCATATTATATCTATCAAAATCATCATGTGTAGTAGTAAAATGCAACCCATCAATATAATCCTTAATAAGGGCAAACTTCTCCGGTATAGTGTAGTCGGGAGAATTCAAAAAGATAATAGGACTATCATGCGTGGGTGCAATAGCAACAATTTCATGTTTAACATAAGGAGCTATAGCAAGTTCATCTCCATAAGCATAATTCATATTGGCATCTTGGCCACAAGCATAGCAAGCATCATCAAAAAGGGATATTTCAAAAGAATCAACGTGATCATAACAATCATCATAGAAATCATCCTTCGGTAAGCACGAAGGGAATTTAAATAATGTATGAGTTGAAGAGTTACTCTCATTAGAATGTGGGAACGGGTGATCAATCCGCTCTTCCTCCTTTTGTTCTTCGCTCTCCTTCTCATCTTTTTCATCAAATGAGCTCACAATATCATTAATTTCTTCTTCCATAGACTCCTGCAAAATATTAGTCTCTTCTTGGACAGCGGAGGAGTCCTGAATATATGGTTTAACATAGGCATCAGAAGCATAATTATCATAACAATATTTAAGTATGGAGAAATTTTCAGATTTGTGAAGAGTAGCATCATACTTTCCAATCAAAGAAGCAATTTCATAAGCACCCTTAAAAGCAACAAATTCTTCAATTTGTTGAACATCATAATAATTATAAACACCCTTAGCATACGAAGATACGATTCCATTATCACTAAACTCACATTGGTAGGGAAGGTGTTTCTTAGGGTCTTCAGAACAACAAGTAAAATCATATATTTCACATAAATTCCAAGCATAGCATTGCAAACGATGAATTTGATCCAGTAAAAGTTTCCCTTTTTGAGATAAGCGGTGTCGCACGTAACAAACATGCTCATCTAAAGATTTGCCCTCAACTAAGCTAGTTGGGGTTTCAGCACGAGCACATAGGGATCGCAGATGATCCAAGTAAAAAGCTTCAGTAGTGTGATAGATTTTGAGTGGTTCTTCAACCATTAGTGTAGTAGTACAACTAATTTTTTTGGTATTTTGCGTTTCCTACCCATAACTAAAGATAGAAAACAAGAGCACAAAATAAAAACTACTTAGTGATAAAGAAAACAAGCACACACGAGAATATTCACCCCACGCTATAACTCCCCGGCAATGGCGCCAGAAAAAGTTCTTGATAACCCACAAGTATAGAGGATCAATTGTAGCCTCTTTTGATAAGTAAGAGTGCCGAACCCAACGAGGAGCTAAAGGTAGAACAAATATTCCTCAAGTTCTATCGACCGTCGATACAACTCTACGCACGCTTAACGTTCGCTTTACCTAGAACAAGTATGAAACTGGAAGTACATTCTAGGTGTTGTTGGATAAGTTTGCAAGATAATAAAGATCACATAAATAAAATCTAGGGGCTGTTTAGATAAAGATGCAACTAAGTTAGTTTTAGTAGAGAGCTTGTTGTCACACAGGAAATTTATTTGTCCCTAGGCAATCGATAACTAGACCGGTAATCATTATTGCAATTTTAGTTGAAGGAGAGGCATAAGCTAACATACTTTATCTTCCTAGATCATATGCACTTATGATTGGAACTCTAGCAAGCATCCACAACTACTAAAGATCATTAAGGTAAAACCCAACCATAGCATTAACATATCAGGTCCTCTTTATCCCATACGCAACAACCCCCTTACTCGGGTTTGTGTTTCAGTCACTGACGCAACCCACTATAAGCGAATCATGAACGTATTGCAACACCCTACAGCGGGAATCCCTCACGCTATGCCGACACGGAGAGCACCATAGGACAGCACCAATAATAAAACATGCAACTCAAACCAATCACGATCATCAAATAACCCATAGGACAAAACGGATCTACTCAAACATGATAGGATAGCCATACATCATTGGGAAATAATATATAGCGCTGAGCACCATGTTTAAGTAGAGATTACGGCGGGTAAAAGAGGGGTTACACCACTGCATAGAGGGGGGAAGAGTTGGTGATGACGGCGGTGAAGTTGTTGGTGAAGATTGCGGTGACGATGATGGCCCCGGCACTCGGTGCCACGGAAGCGAGGGGAGAGAGCCCCTCTTCTTATTCTTCCTTGACCTTCTCCCTAGATGGGAGAAGGGTTTCTCCGTCCATCGTCTCCATGGCGTGGGAGGGACGAGAGCCCTCCGAGATTGGATATGTCTCTCTCTCTCTGTTCTGCGCTCCCGATTACGCCCTTTCACCGTTTCTTTTATAATCGGAGATCCGTAACTCCGATTGGGCTGAATTTTGGACACAATCTCTATCCGGATATTAGCTTTCTTGCGGCGAAAGAAGGGCTCCAACCCCCTTACGGGGGGCCCACGAGGGTCAGGGGCGCGCCCTCCTGCCTCGTGGCCCCCTCGGGCACCTTATCGCGTTGATTCTTCTTCCCATATTTCACAAATATTCCAAAAATATTCTCCATCTGTTTTTATCCCGTTTGGACTCCGTTTGATATGGGGTTTCTGCGAAACAAAAATATGCAACAAACAGGAACTAGCATCTTTGGCCGGATCAATATGTTAGTCCCAAAAATAGTATAAAAAGTTGCCAAAAGTATATGAAAGTTGTATAATATTGGCATGGAACAATCAAAAATTATATATACGACGGAGACGTATCATTAAGCAATCACTGTAATCATACCCCTCAAGAAAACCAAGCCCCCAGGCACGAGACATAGGCCTATTACCTCCCCCGAGAGGGCTCTGAACTCGCTAAAAACCGAGTGTTACACCTGCGTTGTAGCTAGGCTTCACCCCTCTTTCGTACCCCCAGTACTCATTGTCAGGATCGTAACCCCGACAGTTGGCACCCACCTTGGGGCCAGGCATCTAGCAAGTTTCACGGGTGGAGTTTCATCATCATCATGTTATTCGGCGGCGGAATATATTTTGGGACGCTCAGCTTCATCACCGATGACTCAGCGTGGCTTCTCGAGGCCCCGCTGGACGTGGAGGCGCTGCCCGTCCGCGGTGCAGCGCACTTCCGTGCATCTTTGTATGGAGTCCTTCTCCGACAGCCCTCAGCTCCATACCGAGTGGTCCCTCACCTTCTCCGACAGCCTTCAGCTCTGGACGCTCGCGGCTGCAGCGCTGGGTCAGGCACGCCATGGCCCTTCAGGCAGCGACAGAGCACATGTCGGCTCTCGAGTCCGACGAGCCCGCCCTCGACCTCTCTGATGGGCTCCTCGACGACTCCTCCGACGGGTCCGAGTGCGAGAGTGTCGAGTCTACTGTTGAGGTCCTCATGGCAGACAACACTGAGCATCGTGCGCCCCGGGGGTACACGGAGCCCCGGGACGGTCGCACGCGCACTTCGTGCGGGAACACCAACAGCGGTGGCGAGGACGATCACTCCCCCGTTCACGAGCCATACATCCCTCAGGCTCTCACTTGGGATTAGTGCGAGGAGATCCGTCGCAAGAACGAGAAGTTTCTGAACACCCCCATCATAGGGATGACTCCCGATGCCTGGCCATGGAGTCGATACACTTGGCCACTTTGGCCAAGCGGGACCGCCTTGAGCGGCTTCAAAAAGAGCCGGATGACCGCGCGCACCTTCAACCCAGTTCTAGTTGGCACAAGAGCCGATTTTTCCTGAGTGACCAGCCTCGGAAGTACCAGGTCCTTAGC
Source organism: Aegilops bicornis (assembly GCA_021605145.1). Lineage (NCBI taxonomy): Eukaryota > Viridiplantae > Streptophyta > Magnoliopsida > Poales > Poaceae > Aegilops > Aegilops bicornis. Next base: position 394,761,227 of record CM038669.1, on the reverse strand, counting down.
ACTTCGTTGCAAAATCTGGCGGCGGCTCCTCGGATCGCCGATTCCATACAACCCCCTGGCTCCATAGCTTGAGAGGGGATCCTCCAGATCAAAGCGCTCCTGAACATGGCGCTGTCGCAAAATGCGGTGGTGTCCCAGTCCAAGGATCGCATCCATAGTGCATTGGTTCGAGCAGAGACCGTACAGCCGGCTGATACGTCCATTCTGCATCATGCTTTTATATTGATATTTACCGCATATGGTCTGTTATTACATGTTATGTCACAACTTATGCCTATTCTCTCTTATTTTACAAGGTTTACATAAGGAGGGAGAATGCCGTGGAATTACAATTTGGAAAAGGAGCAAATATTAGAGACCTATTCTGCACAACTCCAAAAGTCCTGAAACTCCACGAAAGTTATTTTTGGAAATAATAAAAAATATTGAGCGGAAGAAGTACGTCAAGGGGGACCCACCTAGGCACAAGGGTGGGGGCGCGCCTACCCCTGGCGCCCACGCCTCGTCAGGCCCCCGCCGCTCTTCGGTAGCCATCTTCGCTATATGAAGTCTTTCATCAAGGGAAAAATCAGAAGCAACCTTTCGATGAGACTCACGCCACGAGGCGGAACCTTGGCGGAACCAATCTAGGGCTCCGCAGAGCTGTTTCTGGGGACACTTCCAGGAGGGGAACTCATCGCCATCGTCATCACCAACGATCCTCTCATCGGGACAGGGCAATCTCCATCAACATCTTCACCATCACCATCTCCTCTCAAAACCCTAGTTCATCTCTTGTATCCAATTCTTGTCTCTAAGTCCGGGATTGGTACTAGTAGGTTTCTAGTAGTGTTGATTACTCCTTGTAGTTGATGCTAGTTGGTTTATTTGGTGGAAGATCATATGTTCAGATCCCTTATGCATATTAATACCCCTCTGATTATGAACATGAATATGCTTTGTGAGTAGTTACGTTTGTTCCTGAGGACTGGGAGAAGTCTTGCTATTAGTAGTCATGTGAATTTGGTATTCGTTCGATATTTTGATGAGATGTATGTTGTCTAGCCTCTAGTGGTGTTATGTGAACGTCGACTACATAACACTTCACCATTATTTGGGCCTAGAGGAAGGCATTGGGAAGTAATAAGTAGATGATGGGTTGCTAGAGTGACATAAGCTTAAACCCTAGTTTATGCGTTGTTTCAGAAGGGGCTGATTTGGATCCATATGTTTCATGCTATGGTTAGGTTTACCTTAATACTTTTGTTGTAGTTGTGGATGCTTGCAATAGAGGTTAATCATAAGTGGGATGCTTGTTCAAGCAAGAACAACACCCAAGAACTGGTCCAACCACATATCAAATTATCAAGGTACCGAACGCGAATCATATGAACGTGATGAAAACTAGCTTGACGATAATTCCCATGTGTCCTCGGGAGCGCTTTCCTCTATATAAGAGTTTGTCCAGGCTTGTCCTTTGCTACAAAAAGGATTGGGCCACCTTACTGCACTTTATTTACTTTTGTTACTTGTTGCTCGTTACAAATTATCCTATCACAAAACTATCTGTTACCCTCTTTGTTTGCTTGCAGACATTACCTTGCTGAAAACCGCTTATCATTTCCTTCTGCTCCTCGTTGGGTTCGACACTCTTACTTATCGAAAGGACTACGATCAATCCCCTATACTTGTGGGTCATCAAGACTCTTTTCTGGCGCCGTTGCTGGGGAGTGAAGCGCCTTTGGTAGGTGGAATTTGGTAAGGACAAATTTATATAGTGTGCTGAAATTTACTGTCACTTGTTACTATGGAAAGTAATCCTCTGAGGGGCTTGTTCGGGGTATCTTCACCCCGACCAGTAGAGAAAAGAGTTGCTCCTCAACCTACTGAACCTACTAAAAATGAAAATGTTCCTTTTGAAGTTCCTTTGGGTATGTTAGAAAAACTGCTAGATAATCCTTTTGCAGGAGATGGAACAAGGCATCCTGATGAGCACCTAATCTATGTGGATGAAGTTTGTGGATTATTTAAGCTTGTAGGTACCTGATGATGTTGTTAAGAAGAAGGTCTTCCCTTTATCTTTGGAGGGAGACACATCGACATGGTATAGGCTATGTGATGATACGGGGTCATGGAACTACAAACGATTGAAATTGGAATTTCATCAGAAGTTTTATCCTATGCATCTTGTTCATCGTGATCGCAATTATATATATAATTTTTGGCCTCGCAAAGGAGAAAGCATCGCTCAAGCTTGGGGGAGGGGGTCTTAAATCAATGTTATATTCATGCCCCAATCATGAGATCCCAAGAGAAATAATTCTTCAATGTTTTTATGCTCGGCTTTCTGAAAACAATCACACCATGCTTGATACTTCTTGTGCTGGCTCTTTTACGATGAAGACTATTGAATTCAAATGGAACTTATTGGATAGAATTAAACGCAACTCTGAAAATTGGGATCTCGACGAAGGTAAGGAGTCAGGTATGACACCTAAGTTTGATTGTGTTAAATCTTTTATGGATACCGATGTTTTCCGTAAATTTAGCACTAAATATGGACTTGACTCTGAGATAGTAGCTTCTTTCTGTGAATCTTTCGCTACTTATGTTGATCTCCCCAAGGAGAAGTGGTTTAAATATCATCCTCCCATAGAAGTAAAAGTAGCTGCACCTATTAAAGTTGAAGAAAAGACTGTCACTTATAATGATCCTATTGTTCCTGCTTCGTACGTTGAGAAACCACCTTTCCCTGTTAGAATAAAGGATCATGCTAAAGCTTCAACTGTGGTTCGTAAAAGCAATATTAGAACTTATACACCTCCTGAGCAAGTTAAAGTTGAACCTTGTATTGCTATTGTTAAAGATCTCTTGGCTGATAATATTGATGGGCATGTTATTTATTTCATGTGAAACTGCTAGAATTGCCAAACCGTGTGCTAAAGATAAACATAGACCTGTGGTAGGCGTGCCTGTTATTTCTGTTAAAATAGGAGATCATTGTTATCATGGCTTATGTGATATGGGTGCTAGTATTAGTGCAATACCCTTTGACTTATACAAAGAAATTATGCATGAAATTGCACTTTGAGTTAGAAGATATTGATGTTACAATTAAACTTGCCAATAGAGATACTATTTCACCAATGGGAATTGTTAGAGATGTTGAAGTCTTGTGTGGGAAAACTAAATACCCTCTTGATTTTCTTGTTCTTGGTTCCCCACAAGATAGCTTTTGTCCCATTATATTTGGTAGACCCTTCTTGAACACCGTTAATGCTAAGATAGACTGCGAAAAGAATGTTGTTACTATTGGTTTGGGTGATATGTATCATGAGTTTAATTTCTCTAAATTTAGTAGACAACATCGTGAATAAGAATTGCCTAGTAAGAATGAAATTATTGGTCTTGCTTCTATTGCCGTACCTCCTAGTGATCCTTTAGAACAATATTTGCAGACCATGAAAATGATATGTTTATGAATGAAAGAAGGGAAATAGATGAAGTATTCTTTAAACAGGAACCTATTCTGAAACACAATTTGCCTGTTGAAATCCTAGGGGATCCTCCTCCACCCAAGGGTGACCCCGTGTTTGAGCTTAAACCGTTGCCTAATACTATTAAATATGCTTATCTTGATGAAAAGAAGATATATCCTGTTATTATTAGTGCTAACCTTTCAGAGCATGAAGAAGAAAGATTATTAAAAACTCTGAAGAAGCACCGTGCTGCTATTGTATATACTCTTGATGATCTTAAGGGCATTAGTACCACTCTATGCCAACATAAAATAAATTTGGAAGAAGATACCAAACCAGTTCGTGATCATCAATGACGACTGAATCCTAAGATGAAAGAAGTGGTAATAAAAGAAATACTAAAGCTTATGGAAGCAGGTATAATTTATCCCGTTGCTGATAGTCAGTGGGTAAGTCTTGTTCATTGTGTCCCTAAGAAGGGAGGTATTACTGTTGTTCCTAATGATAAAGATGAATTGATTCCTCAAAGAATTATTACAGGTTATAGGATGGTAATTGATTTCCGAAAATTAAATAAGGCTACTAAAAAGGATCATTACCCCTTACCTTTTATCGATCAAATGCTTGAAAGATTATCTAAACATACACATTTTTGCTTTCTAGATGGTTATTCTAGTTTCTCTCAAATACTTGTGTCAGCCAATGATCAATCAAAGACCACTTTTACATGCCCTTTTCGTACTTTTGCTTATAGAAGTATGCCTTTCGGTTTATGTAATGCACCTGCTACCTTTCAAAGATGCATGATGGCTATATTCTCTGACTTTTGTGAAAAGATTTGTGAGGTTTTCATGGATGACTTTTTCGTCTATGGATCCTCTTTTGATGATTGCTTGAGCAACCTTGATCGAGTTTTGCAGAGATGTGAAGAAACTAATCTTGTCTTGAATTGGGAAAAGTGTCACTTTATGGTTAATGAAGGTATTGTCTTGGGGCATAAAGTTTCTGAAAGAGGTATTGAGGTTGATAAAGCCAAGGTTGATGCTATTGAAAAGATGCCATGTCCCAAGGACATCAAAGGTATAAGGAGTTTCCTTGGTCACGCCGGTTTTTATAGGAGGTTCATTAAGGACTTCTCAAAAATTTCTCGGCCTCTGACTAATTTATTACAAAAAGATATACCATTTTTCTTTGATGATGATTGTGTAGAAGCATTTGAAATACTTAAGAAAGCATTGATCTCAGCACCTATTGTTCAGCCACCTGATTGGAATTTAGCCTTTGAAATTATGTGTGATGCTAGTGATTATTTCTGTAGGTGTTGTTCTAGGGCAAAGAGTTGATAAGAAATTAAATGTTATTCAATATGCTAGTAAAACTCTAGACAATGCTCAAAGAAATTATGCTACTACTGAAAAAGAATTCTTAGCAGTTGTATTTGCTTGTGATAAGTTCAGACCTTATATTGTTGATTCTAAAGTAACTATTCACACCGATCATGCTGCTATTAAATATCTTATGGAAAAGAAAGATGCTAAACCTAGACTTATTAGATGGGTTCTCATGCTACAAGAATTTGATTTACATATAGTTGATAGAAAAGGAGCTGAGAACCCCGTTGCAGACAACTTGTCTTGGTTAGAAAATGTTCTTAATGACCCACTACCTATTGATGATAGCTTTCCTGATGAGCAATTAAATGTCATAAATACTTCTCGTACTGCTCCATGGTATGCTGATTATGCTAATTATATCGTTGCTAAATTCATACCACCTAGTTTCACATACCAACAAAAGAAAATGTTTTTCTATGATTTGAGACATTACTTTTGGGATGACCCACATCTTTATAAAGAAGGAGTATATGGTGTTTTTAGATGTTGTGTACCTGAGCATGAACAGGAACAGATCCTACGCAAGTGTCACTCCGAAGCTTATGGAGGACATAACGCTGGAGATAGAACTGCACATAAGGTATTGCAATCCGGTTTTTATTGGCCTACTCTCTTCAAGGATGCCCTAAGTTTGTCTTATCTTGTGATGAATGTCAAAGAATTGGTAATATTAGTAGACGTCAAGAAATGCCTATGAACTATTCACTTGTTATTGAACCATTTGATGTTTGGGGCTTTGATTACATGGGACCTTTTCCTGCCTCTAATGGATATAAACATATTCTAGTTGCTGTTGATTATGTTACTAAGTGGGTAGAAGCTATTCCAACTAGTAGTGCTGATCATAACACTTCTATTAAGATGCTTAAAGAAGTTATTTTTCCGAGGTTTGGAGTCCGTAGATATTTAATGACTGATGGTGGTTCACATTTTATTCATGGTGCTTTTCATAAAATGCTTGCTAAGTATGATGTTAATCATAGAATTGCATCTCCGTATCACCCACAGTCTAGTGGTCAAGTAGAATTGAGTAATAGAGAGCTCAAATTAATTTTGCAAAAGACTGTCAATAGGTCTAGAAAGAATTGGTCTAAGAAACTTGATGATGCACTATGGTCTTATAGAACTGCATATAAAAACCCTATGGGTATGTCTCTGTATAAAATGGTTTATGGAAAAGCGTGGCATTTACCTCTCGAACTAGAACATAAGGCATATTGGGCTATTAAAGAGCTCAACTACGATTTCAAACTTGCCGGTGAGAAGAGGTTATTTGATATTAGCTCACTTGATGAATGGAGAACCCAAGCCTATGAAAATGCCAAGTTGTTTAAAGAAAAAGTTAAAAGATGGCATGACAAAAGGATGCAAAAGCATGAGTTTAATGTAGGTGATTATGTATTGCTATACAACTCTCGTTTAAGTTTTTTTTGTAGGAAAGCTTCTCTCTAAATCGGAAGGCCCTTACGTTATCGAGGAGGTCTATCGTTCCGGTGCCATTAAAATCAACAACTTTGAAGGTACAAATCCGAAGGTGGTTGTCACGACCGGTTTTTCAATAAAAATATTTATTGAGCAACCGACCTATGAAGTCCAATATGAGGATAATCCTCCATACCGGTAGACAAAACTTTGATACAACTAGTAAACATGCACGTGCAATGCACGTGTAGCCATACGCAATAAATATATAAACCAGTAATCAAAATAAAGGTAACACATTCGATCACCAAACAAGTCATTAAGCAAATCTCTATGTCCAACAACCGAAAGAAAAGGCTAGGGATGCAAGTGCTTGAAATTTTGAAGTTTCAGACTTCTTATTTATTCGAGACTTTTATGCCTAGTCCAATTGATCCATCTTGTTGGCGTTGATTGGTGGACGCTCACCACCCGTTGTATAATTAGAAATGTGCTTCATAGGGAAGATTGACCATAGTGAAAGTGTACTTTAGTCCCGATTTTGTTGGGGACAAGTGAGTTGTCCACGTCGTCTTGTTTATGGGCATACTTTGTAAGAAGAACATCATTCTTGACAGCATCACGGAAATACGTGTCATTAAGAACTCGATGATGCATACCTATGGAAAATGAAAGGCGTACAATTAGTCCAATTGTTGGAGAATTTTGTAAATTAAGAAATATAACAAATACTGACCTTTAAGATAGTTAAAATTATGGCAAGTTGAGGAGTAATGTATGCATAAAGTTGTTGTCCTCGTGCTAAGAAGAGTTTCGCTATCAACTCTCAAGTTAGTAATAACATGTCATAGAAAGGGTACAATACTTCTTAAGAAAAAACTTACTGGATAGTTGATCAACCTTCATAGAGGTTGCCATGATTAAGCCAACATTTGCTTCAGCAGAAAGAAGTTCATTCCAATGGCGTTCAGCTAGTTCTTTGGAAATGTGTAGGAAGATAATTCGCATGCCGGCGTCGATGGCTGCTACTTCCCTCATGCCTAGGGGGGAATCTATGTCATGGCCAACTGGGCCCACATACATGACTACACCAGCAATATCTACAATTAACACAATATAAAATATGAAATAAGAAATCAGTTAGTGTGCTTTTGATAATTTATTATAATATATATATTGATTATATGAGCTTACCAGTGTTTGAGCCATGTGAGTTCTTGAACACGTCATCCACAACTGGCAATGCAACGGGAAAGTATGCGTAAAGTAAGAAAAAACAAATATACTAAATTGCAAGAATAATAGCATGGTGAGATAGAAAAAAAAATTGAAAAATTCTGGCCAAAACACAAAACTTCCTTAGGCCAGGATGCTTTGGACCATTTTTCATGACGATCCTAATCACATGGATATTCTTACAAGATAGAGGAGTTGGTTAGAATGCATTATTTCCTTTCATGAATTAGAACATCCCTTTTGTTCCGACAATCGAGAAAAAGTGCAAACATGTTACATGTATCTGGATTCCTGTACTTATAGAGATGAAAGAACGCAGAGATGAAAAGAAGCTGCTGCGTGTTTGAAGGCGTAGATGTGAATGGGCGCCTTTCAAGCTGTGTAGGAGGCAGCGTACAGACGGTCACGGCCGTCGAGAAGTAGAAGGCACCGTCCCCGAGTGCGGCCCGAGAAGGTGTTGTAGGAGGTGGTTGGCACGCGCGGCGTCGGGAGGTGCTGCGGCTCGGTGTGATGAGGGCGAGGCCGTGACAGTGCATCGACGGAGAGGATTGGGGCGAAGCGGGGCGGCGTCGTGAAGGCGCGGTGACAGAGAGGATTGGGGCGGAGCGAGGCGGCGGCGTGAAGGCACGGCGACAGAGAGGAGCGGGGCGGCGTCGTCGCCGACGGAGGGCGGCATCGTCGCGGACGGCGTGAAAGGCGTCTGGAGGGGATTAGTGAACAAAGGCGGGCGTAGCGTCGTACGGAGAGGATTGGGGCGGAGCGAGGTGGCGTCAGGAGGCAGTTTGGTATTTCCTTTCTATGGTGAGATGAGAAAGGAAGGGGATCAAGGAGAGAAAGGAATGACCAGTTTAGTATTTCCTTTCTATGGTGAGATGAGAAAGGAAGGGGATCAAGGAGAGAAAGGAATGTCCAACGCTAGTGCTAAACGTGTTTAATCACTCACCATCGGGACAATTAGGACTGTTGGATTAACGCAAATAGATGGTCAAGATGTGTTGGATCTGCCCCTTTAGGTCTTTTTATATTGGTATAGATAAGCCAGTAGCATTACAATATTACAGGGGCGGGCTGAAGATGCCCAACCAATTATTACAAACACGCCAATAATTATACATGATGGCGGATATGACACAATGGTGTAGGGTAGAAATACTACTGACTCGAGATATGAGTGGTTGGTGGAATAACACAGTGGGGTGGTTAATGAGTCTACTGCACTGGCAGCTCATCGAGGGTCGGGGTGAGGCTCGATGAATTTATTTGTGTAGCGGAAGCGGATATATCACAATGACTAATCCAGGGGTCGCACGAGACTGACTGGGATTCCTCTAGGCGTCGGACTCGCTATCGAACTCTTCATCCATGAGATCGCCTTCACAAGATCTCGCCAAATCAACAAGCCGGTGAGTACTTTGCAAGTACTACCAAGACAGTTCGGACAAAAGATATAACAAATGAATGCATGAATGCAACATGTTTAATTTTAACAATGCTCAATTTAATCAGCGTAGCACAAGAATAAGAAGGGAATCATGTAGTCCGCTCGAAAACCCAAAGAAGATAAAACTCAAAACCGATCGGGTGTCTGAAGCGACGCCTCGAAGGGTGAACAAATAAGTAAAACATGCCACAGTCGAGCGTCTAAGCGACACCTCAAAAAGGGCTTATATTGAAATAAAATACATGCGTGCCGCATTCGGACGTCGGAGCGACATCACAGAAAGGGCTTATATTAGAAGTAAATAACAACAATGCCACAGTCGGACGTCTGAGCGACATCGCAGAAAGGGCTTATAATCGAAAGTAAATAATAATAATGCCGCAGTCGGACGTCTGAGCGACATCGCAGAAAGGGCTTATAACAAAAGTAAATAATAACAATGCCGCAGTCGGACGTCTGAGCGACATCGCAGAAAGGGCTTATAATTCATTATTCACAACCTGACAAGATATAGTGCTCATGGAAAATATTTATCACAAGACCATAAGCGGGTTAGTCCATTCACCGGAAATAAACATATAACACTCATATGGTTCTCAGGATTTTCTGTCACCGAGACTGACACTTGATAAGATGAGATGACCACGGTACTCGGATATGAATGAGATGAATTCAAGAATTTTGACTCTGCAGAGTTTGTACCAAAATTGTCCACAGCCAACGGATTTCCATAGTCACGAAGGACTAGTTCCGTTTACGGTATTTCGGAGGAAACACAACTAGCTAGTACACACCCATCATACCTCACGTTGCCAGGAATCATCCTAGACAGCGTTTAAGAAAAACTTTGAGACGGGAGATCACAATCTCGAATAGCATGGGATCAAATTTATATATCGCCGCTCTAAGGGTGCCCTCCTCTCGATCCCAACCGAAACACCCATGCCCCGACCGGATGAAAGGCTTTAATCCAGGGCCATGGAACCTTCATCTCGGCCTCTCGATTTGGTGTGTACCAGAAGTGGTTTGCAACTTACTCAGCCGTATCCCTTGCGGGAAGCAGTGGTAGTACGAAAGGGAAGACGGACTGGAATCTGACTGATTGATGCTGACACTGGGTCAACGATCTGGCGTAAGCCTGGCATGCTACAACACTTCCATCTTACCCATACTCATGCCAACTCATGGCCATGCAACAAGTTTCCAACAACTCATGGATTACCGAGCTCATTTGCCTCAACTCTTACGAGGTAAGTTATCATCGAAATGCTCATGAACGTGCCATGATACAAAAATAATGCAAACATGCCCAAACACTCATCATATCAAAAGTTCAAACATTGCTTGCCTGGTTCGGAGTAGTCGGGGTCTAGCTCGGCGAAGTTCGCGGTTCCGTCACCTCCTTCGGTATCTACGGTACACAAAATACACGCGCTAACGTAAATACCGTGGGTCACAGAAAGTCAATCCAAATATTTTTTCAAATAAATATGATAAAAAACTAGACAAAAATTTGAAGAGGACAGAAAAAGAATCACTCAAAAGTTCCTTTCTCTTAAAAAGTTATAAAGGTTTTGGTCCAAGGACCCATCTGTAATGAAACAGAAAACTCTCAGGGGCCTAGGCAGAAAAGTGCAGAAAAAAGGTTCAGAGTGGAAGCGTATTTGTCAAAGTACGCTTTCAGAAAACAATTCAAAAAAACAAAAGAGAGGCTGACGGGCGGGTCCCACCCGTCAGGTTTGAAATTTCAAACAAGAGAGACGGGGCTCGTCGGCGCCCGGGAGCCGCGATGGTCGCCGGCGGCGATCCACGGCGAGGCAGGGAGATCGGAGGGTACCTCCATGTTCAGGGCGCCATTTCGCGTCTGTGGGTGGTGGTGGTGGTCGCTGGCGAGTACCACGTCGACGGCGACGCTTGCTCCGGCGGACGGCGGTTCGGGTGGTCGTGGACCTTGTCGGAGAGAGCTGCGGAGGTGGAATTGAGGAGGGGGTTAGACTCGTGGTAGCATGAGAGGGTAGCTGACGAGATTAGGGCGCCGGAGACGACCTCATCGGAGTGAATCGAGGTGGAGGCCGAGGCGGAACGAAGCGGTCGGAGTCGAGGAAGGAGAGCTCCTCGAGGCCCTTCCAGGGGCTTGGCGTGGACTAGAGAGGTGGTGGAGGTGTGTGGGGGCGAGAGCAAGCTCGGTGGTGCTATTTATAGCCGGCCCGAGGCGGTTGCCGAGAACAGGGTTCTCCGGCGAAGTTTACAGCGGCGTAGGGTGCTGATCAGGGAGGTTCAGAGGTTGAGCGTCGTCGTGGGGGTTCCCTAGTTCCGTTTAGGTGCTAAACGCGCCGGGGTTTGGTTGCTTAGGCGAGCTCGACGGAACGGGGCGGCGCGGGCCCGTCGGTGGCAGGGAGCACGCTCTATGCTTGCCGTGCCACGGCGACGGTGCTGCATCCGTGCGCTGGCAAGGAAATGGCCACGCTGAGCTACCAGGAGGTTTGGGCGGCGCCGAACGGCGTTATGCCGCCGTTCTGCTCCCTGTCAGCCGCTACGGTGATTCTGCCGCCGCAAGACACGCCGGCGCAGGCGGCCAGGGTGCCACCGACGCTAGGAACGCGCCAAGCACGCGTGTGAAGCTCCGGACAAGCAGGCTAAGCTGCGAGCAACGTGCCAAGTGCACTGTGGGCATGTGACTGAAACTCTGACGGAGAACGACACTGAAATCTGAATTTAACTGAAGATGAACAGTAATAGTGCATGCAAGGTGTTCGACAGAATGATTTAGGCATGTAGGGATTTTTCCTTGAGCTGGTTTTTGGTGGAGGGGCCTCTCATTGCATCTAGAGGCTGCCTGAATTTTTGTGAAAATTTTGGAGCAGAGCAGATATGAATTTCACCAAATTTGACAAATCTGGTCCAAACTTGCAGAGACTATAATTTGAAATCTTTGAACAGAAGAGGAGTGGATCTTGATTGTTCTAGGTTGTGGGTACCAAGGACTATCCAGGGGAGTTGGTTTGAGGTCAAAACTCAAATGCAATTAGGTACTTGCTTTGCAAATCACCTAGGCTCAAAATAATGGACAGAAAAGATTTGGGAGGAGAATTAAATGAAATAAAATTCATAAAAGGGTTGAACTTGTTGAGACATAATGTTTGGATTGCCAAAAGTGGAAGGAGAGATTTTTGGGAAGATTTTACCATGTGGTGCATGGCAAAATCATGAATGGTTTCAAATATTGGAGAGGAGGCAAACTCCTAGAGTTTCTTTTTGAAAGAAAAATAAACTCTAAAGATTTTTCTTGAAATTTTGAGAAGAGGGCAATCAGAAAAAAAACAACCACCAGAGTTGAAGGGGATGCAAAAATAAAATATTTGCTAAAGGGAAAAAGCTTTTGAGAGAGATTTTTGGAAGGGTTTAGAAGACCTTCTTCAAACCCATCAAATTTTTTGAATAAAACCAAAAGAATATTTTTGGAGTGTCACAACACCTACCCCCTTAGGAAAAATCTCGTCCCCGAGATTCCAGCTGATCCTCAAATAAGTGTGGGTGCTCTGTCCGAAGGAAATCCTCTCTTTCCCGAGTGGCTTCACTTTCGGTCTGGTTGCTCCACTGAACTTTGAAGAACTTGATGGTTTTCTGTCGGGTTCTCCTTTCAGACTCTCCCAAGATTTTTATCGGATGCTCCCGATATGTAAGGTCTGGCTGCATGTCAATGTTTTTATGGGGTACTTGTTTCTCTGGGTTGCTTACGCACTTCCTCAATTGGGAGACGTGGAATATGTCGTGGATGTCGGATAATTCTTCGGGTAAGTCGAGCTGGTAGGCCAGCGTGCCTCTTCGTGCCACTATGCAGAATGGTCCGATGAACCTTGGTGCTAGCTTCCCTTTAATCTTGAATCGATGCAGGCCTCTCATAGGGATACTCGTAAGTACACAAATTCACCGGTTCAAAATTGACTCCACGATGCTTCTGATAGTAATAACTCTTTTGTCGGCTTTGGGCTGTCTTGAGTCGGTCCTTAATCACCTTGACCTTATCTTCAGCCTCTTTGAGCAGGTCTGGGCCGAAAATATGGCTGTCTCCGGTTTCCGACCAGTTTAGCGGGGTACGACATCTTCGCCGTCTGAGCTTCAAATGGTGCCATTTGCAGGCTGGACTGATAATCGTTGTTATATCTGCGAATTACATGTATGGTAAGCTCTCCTCCCAACTGGTCCCATAGGTGAGGACACATGCTCTCAAAGCATATCTTCTAGTATCCTGGTTTACTCGCCAGATCTGCCCTATCTGTCAGGGATGGTATGCGGTACTGAATGCCAGCTGAGTTCCCAGAGCTTGTTGTAAGTGATCCCAAAATCGGGAGATGAATTGAGTGCCTCTGTCCGAGATTATTTTCTTTGGGACTCCATGTAAGCAAACGATACGGGAAAGGTAGAGCCTAGCAAGCTTCTGAGTGGTGTGGGTTGTCTTCACGGGGATGAAGTGTGCTACTTTAGTCAGTCTATCCGTGATGACCCATATGGCATCATGTCCGTGTCGTGACCGAGGTAGTCCAACAATAAAATCCATTCCAATCTCGTCCCATTTCCACTCGGGTATCTTATGTGGTTTCAATAGCCCGGCCGGTTTCTGGTGCTCGGCCTTGATGCGTTGACAAGAGTCACAACATGCAATAAACGTGGCTATGTCTCTTTTTATACCATGCCACCAAAATGTTTCTTGAAGATCTTTGTACATTTTTGTTCCTCCAGGATGGATTGAATATGGAGCGGTGTGGCCTTCAGCCAGGATTTGCTGTTTAAGGTCATGGATATTCGGTACGCAAAGCCTATTCCCGTACCACAATATTCCTTGCTCATCAATAACAAATTCTGAGGCCTTGCCCAACTTCATCTTCCGTTTTATGCCTTCAATGCTGGGGTGTCCACGTTGAGCCTCTTTAACCTTCTCTATTAGGGTAGGCTGTAACTCTAAGTTCAATACACTGCCTTTGGTGACCACCATCGATTGAGCTTATGGATTCCTATTGGAATTCAGGTCTCAAGTTTGGCATGTTGTCGTTGTCCGGACTGGGGTTCCGACTCAGAGCATCTGCTACAACATTTGCTTTGCCTGGGTGGTAGTGGATTCCAACATCATAATCCTTTACTAATTCCAACCAGCGTCGCTGCCGTAAATTGAGTTCTGGTTGTGTGAAAATATACTTGAGGCTTTTGTGGTCCGTGTATATTTCTACAACGACACGAGTAAGAAGTGTCTCCATTCCTTGAGTGCATGAATAATCTGCTGCTAATTCCGTGTCATGTGTAGGATAATTTTCCTCATGCTTGCGAAGTTGTCTGGAAACATATGCGACAACCTTGCCTTCTTGCATCAATACGCACCCGAGGCCCTTTCGAGATGCGTCACAAAATACCTCAATTTTTTTTGTATATCTGGCACAATTAGTACTGGTGCTGTCGTCAGTTTCCTTTTTAGTTCTTGGAAACTTTTCTCGCAAGCTTCCGTCCATTCAAACTTCTCGTCTTTCTTGAGTAGTTGCGTCATTGGCTTTGCTATGGTGGAGAATCCTTCAATAAATCTCCGGTAGTATCCTGCCATTCCCAAGAAACTTCAGATGTACATCACGCCGGCTGGTGGCTTCCATTTCAAGACGGCCTTGACCTTTTCCGGGTCTCTGGCGATACCTTCTTGGAGTCAATCGTGGCCCAAAAACCTACTTGCCTTAGCCAAAATTCACACTTGCTGAATTTAGCGTACAATTGATGTTTCTGAGTTCTCCTAGTACAATTCGGAGATGTTCAGCGTGCTCTTACGGGGTTTTGGAGTATACCGAATATCATCGATAAATACCACAACAAACTTGTCCATAAACTTCATGAATACTTTGTTCATGAGGTGAACAAAATATCTTGAGGCGTTTGATAGTCCGAATGGCATTACGGTGAACTCATACAATCCGTGTCTGGAGGTGAAAGCTGTCTTGGGAATATCTTGGTTCGCACTTTCGAGTTGATGGTATCCCGACCTCAAGTCAATCTTTGAGAACACCTTGGCACGAAGCGAGTTGATCGAATAAATCATTTATTCGTGGCATCGGATATTTGTTCTTGATTGTGACCATGTTTAGCGCTCGATAGTCTATGCACAATCTCAGTGTTCCATCCTTCTTTTTGGCAAACAAAATTGGTGAACCCCAAGGTGAGGAACTTGCTCGTATGTACCCTTTTTTCCAATAATTCCTTTATTTGCTTCTTCAGTTCTACCAATTCAGATGGTGCCATTCTGTATGGTTTCTTGTATATGGGAGCGGTTCCGGGTGCTAGCTCAATGCTAAATTCTATCTCTCGATGCAGTGGCATGCCCGGTAGCTCTTTGGGAAATACATCCGAAATTCACACACTCTGGAACCTTGCTCAATTCAGAAATATCCATCTTGTTCAATCTCGGTTGCCGGGATATTTTTCTTTCCTTGGCTGAAACCTTTATGGTCTTCCCATGGTGATGGGTGAGAATTACGTTCCTGTTGAAGCAGTCAATAAAACCTTTGTTGGTGGTTAACCAATCCATCCCTAAGATGACATCCAGTCCTTTATTTTCCAACACGATAAGATTTGCGTGAAACTTTAACCCTTCAAACTCGATCACCACACCCTGGCAATAATTCTGGGTAACTTGCTTAATTCCAGGGGACGATCATAGATTTTTCCAAGGGAAGCATCAAAAAATTATTTTGCAAAGCAAAACTTTTCGAAACGAATGAGTGAGAAGCTCCAGAATCAAAAAAAACCATGGCAGGTATTGTGTTGACAGGAAATGTACCGAGTAACATATCTGGGGCATTTTGTGCTTCCTCTTTGGTCACGTGGTTCAGGTGACCCTTCATGTGGTTGTTATTTGGGTTGAAATTTTTGCGCTTAGGCGCCGAATTATTGCCTCCGTTGTTCGGCTTTGGGGTCGAGTTCCTTGGCTTGGGGCACTGCTTGGCATAGTGCCCTTCTTCTCCTAGCGTAATAGAGTAACGCTTGGGCGGTATGTGAACTCCTTGTCCCTTGCATGAAAATTCTTGATTGGGCGTGAGACGCTTGTCGTGGGTTTGGGTGTCCAGTTCTTCTGAACATCTGTCTTGCTGCGGTGGTTGCGGGCGTGATTAGTCTGGTCCCTCTTCCGCTTGTGGAAATCTTCTAAGCTGCGTCTCTCATTTTCCAAGGTAATGGCCTTATCTACCAGCGTCTTAAAATCTGGAAAGGTGTGTACGACCAATTGGCATTTAAGCGCGGGTGTCAGACCGTCTAGGAATTTCTCCATCTTTTTGTTTTCTGACATACGCTCGTCGTTGGCGTAGCGAGACAATGAGAGTAAATCGACTGTTGTATTCGACACTTTCATTGTCCTTTGCTTGAGGTCATCAAATTCTCTCTTTTGATCTTCATCGGACTCTTAGGAATATGTGCCCCATGAAAACCTTCTTTAAATTCCTCCCATGTTATATTATTTTCGTTGGGGTGCATGTGTAGGAAATTTTCCCACCACGATGCGGTTGCTCCAGTGAGATAGTGCGGAGCATAAAGCACTTTCTCAAGATCCGAACACTGGGCAATGATTAACTTTCTTTCCATGTCTCGAAGCCAGTCCTCAGCTTCAAGAGGCTTGTCAGTGTGAGAAAATGTTTGGGGACGTGTCTTCAGAGCTCGAGATAACTTGGATTGTCTTTGATCGCCCACGGTGATTTCCCATATTGATGACTTGGTTCATTATTTCCTGATGTTGCTGCTGACTTTGTTCATAAAGACGACACATTTGAGAGAGTGCCGTTTCACCGTCTCCGTTGACTTGTCTGCCCTTGTGTGAAATTGTTGCCTGGGGGTGTGCCATAATTTTCCTCTGTCGGAGTTGGCATGGAGCGCGTCCAAGGATGAGACATAGTTCACTCTGGGGATATATTTTGAAACACTCATAAGAAAATAAATTGAGCCACAAAAATCAATAAATTCAAGAAGATGGAAAAAGGTCGCAAATGCTCCAAGATTTTTCAAGAGAAAACACGTTTGCGCATGGAGAAGGACTGTCCATTACATATCTTACACGCAAGCAGTAATTATACAATACATCACTCAGGATATGCGTACATAATCGTGACATGTTATTTAGTCTAGTGCACTCCTCCAGTTCCTACATGATGCGCAAACAAGCTACTTCTCATAGCCTATTTACATATAAACATATCGTACAAGTCGGTACATCGCATGGCGGCTAAGCGTACTTAGTCGGAGATGGTAAGGATTTCCCTTGGCCTGCCAAGGGTGAGGCGTAGTGAGGCTGGGGACTCAACCTCCTCTTCGGAGATAGGCTCCAGACGTGAGGGCGCCGCTGAGTTGGTGGAGCTGGTGCCTGTCTTGAGACAACTCGAACCTGGCCGAGCACGAGGGGTGGTGCAGAGCAGAACCGGAGTAGGTGCAATGACATTGTTGGACTCCTCCGTGGTAGGCGGCTGACGAGTAGCGGTGCGGCAGTAGGAGCAAAAGATGCGATGGCCGAGACAAAAGTGTCGGTGGCGGTGCGCGCCAGGAGCTCCCTCTGTTTGGCGGCATAGCCATGGACCGAGTCCATGCGGCAGCTACAAAGTCGCCCACCAGGTTGTCGAAGGCTGCCTCCAAAGCTCGGAGATACTCGATAAGCATCTCAAAGCTTCGCACTGCTTCTCCACAGGGCAAGAGAACGCGTAGTGGCAGGTATATGGCACGTGACATGGCGGTGTAGCGGTGGCGACGAGTCTTCATCGAAGGAAGGATATCCACGATACGAGCTTTAGCCTCACGGGCTGCCATCTGCAGTGCATGCTTCTCTGTGGGCATGGCTCTCCCCACGAACCGTAACGCTCAACTCGCCCTCTCCCGAATTCCACCGCGCTTGGTGCATGGTTAGATGGTCATTGACCTTGTCTTTGAGAGAGAGAAGATCAGGCGCTATCTGGCCCCATCGCGACTTGGACGATGAAGGAGAGAAGCTTGACGAACCCATCGGGCATGTTGGCGAACATCTGCGACTCGCAATCGTTGCCGACCATCTACAAAAGTAGGCAAAAATCCTGAGTAGTCAAATCATAAATTTATCTTGGTATCGTAAATTGACTACATTTGTGAAAATAATAAATAGCTCTATTATGCTAATAACCGATTAGCGATCGCACCTAGTGGCTTCCTACAGTCAGCCTGGCTCTGGTACCAAGCTTGTCACGACCGGTTTTTCAACAAAAATATTTATTGAGCAACCGACCTATGAAGTCCAATATGAGGAAAATCCTCCATACCGGTAGACAAAACTTTGATACAATAAGCCAGTAGCATTACAATATTACAGGGGCGGGCTGAAGATGCCCAACCAATTATTACAAACACGCCAATAATTATACATGATGGCAGATATGACACAATGGTGTAGGGTGGAAATACTACTGACTCGAGATATGAGTGGTTGGTGGAATAACACAGTGGGGTGGTTAATGAGTCTCATCGATCGGGCGGCTCATCGGCGTCGGGGTGAGGCTCGATGAATTTATTTGGGTAGCGAGCGGATATATCACAATGACTAATCCAGGTCGCATGAGACTGGTAGGATTCCTCTAGGCGTCGGACTCGCTATCGAACTCTTCATCCATGAGATCGCCTTTCACAAGATCTCGCCAAATCAACAAGCCAGGTGAGTACTTTGCAAGTACTCGCAAGACAGTTCGGACAAAAGATATAACAAAGGAATGCATGAATGCAACATGTTTAATTTTAACAATGCTCAATTTAATCAGCGTAGCACAGTAAATAAGAAGGGAATCGGCGGTAGTCCGCTCGAAAACCCAAAGAAGATAAAAATCAAAACCGATCGGGTGTCTGAAGCGACGCCTCGAAGGGTGAACAAATAAGTAAAACATGCCACAGTCGGGCGTCTGCAGAGTTTGTACCAAAATTGTCCACAACTTACAGATTTCCGTAGTCACGAAGGACTAGTTCCGTTTATGGTATTTCGGAGGAAACACAACTAGCTAGTACACACCCATCATACCTCACGTTGCCAGGAATCATCCTAGACAGCGTTTAAGAAAAACTTTGAGACGGGAAGATCACAATCTCGAATAGCATGGGATCAAATTTATATCTGGCAGCTCTAAGGGTGCCCCCCTCACGGTCCCAACCGGAAACACCCATTCCCCCTGACCGGATGAAAGGCTTTAATCCAGGGCCATGGAACCTTCATCCCGGCCTCTCGATTTGGTGTGTACCAGGAAGTGGTTTGCAACTTACTCAGCCGTATCCCTTGCGGGAAACAGGTGGTAGTACGAAAGGGAAGACGGACTGGAATCTGACTGATTGATGCTGACACTGGGTCAACAATCTGGCGTAAGCCTGGCATGCTACAACACTTCCATCTTACCCATACTCATGCCAACTCAAGGCCATGCAACAAGTTTCCAACAACTCATGGATTTACCGAGCTCATTTGCCTCAACTCTTACGAGGTAAGTTATCATCGAAATGCTCATGAACGTGCCATGATTCAAAAATAGTGCAAACATGCCCAAACACTCATCATATCAAAAGTTCAAACATTGCTTGCCTGGTTCGGAGGAGTCGGGGTCTAGCTCAGCGAAGTTCGCGGTTCCGTCACCTCCTTCGGTATCTACGGTACACAAAATACACGCTCTAACGTAAATACCGTGGGTCACAGAAATTCAATCCAAATATTTTTTCAAATAAATATGATAAAAAACTAGACAAAAATTTGAAGAGTACAGAAAAAGAATCACTCAAAAGTTCCTTTCTGTTAAAAAGTTATAAGGGTTTTGGTCCAAGGACCCATCTGTAATGAAACAGAAAACTCTCAGGGGCCTAGGCAGAAAAGTGCAGAAAAACGGTTCAGAGTAGAAGCGTATTTGTCAAAGTACGCTTTCAGAAAATGATTCAAAAAAACAAAAGAGAGGCTGACGGGCGGGTCCCACCCGTCAGGTTTGAAATTTCAAACGAGAGAGACGGGGCTCGTCGGCGCCCGAGAGCCGCGGTGGTTGCCGGCGGCGATCCACGGCGAGGCAGGGAGATCAGAGGGTACCTCCGTGTTCAGGGCGCCATTCCGCGTCTGTGAGTGGTGGTGGTGGTCGCCAGCGAGTACCACGTCGACGACGACGCTTGCTCCGGCGGACGGCGGTTCGGGTGGTCGTGGACCTCGTCGGAGAGAGCTGCGGAGGTGGAATTGAGGAGGGGGTTAGACTCGTGGTAGCATGAGAGGGTAGCTGACGAGGTTAGGGCGCCGGAGACGACCTCACCGGAGTGAATCGAGGTGGAGGCCGAGGCGGAACGAAGCGGCCGGAGTCGAGGAAGGAGAGCTCCTCGAGGCCCTTCCAGGGGCTTGGCGTGGACTAGAGAGGTGGTGGAGGTGTGCGGGGGCGAGAGCAAGCTCGGGGGTGCTATTTATAGCCGGCCCGAGGCGGTTGCCGAGAACGGGGTTCTTCGGCGAAGTTTACGGCGGCGTAGGGCGCTGATCGGGGAGGTTCAGAGGTTGAGCGTCGTCGTGGGGGTTCCCTGGTTCCGTTTAGGTGCTAAACGCGTCGGGGTTTAGTTGCTTAGGGCAAGCTCGACGGAACGGGGTGGCGCGGGCCCGTCGGCGGCAGGGAGCACGCTCTGTGCTTGCCGTGCCACGGCGACGGTGCTGCATGCGTGCTCGCAAGGAAATGGCCAGGCGGGGCTACCAGGAGGTTTGGGCGGCGCCGAACGGCGTTATGCCGCCGTTCTGCTCCCTGTCGGCCGCTACGGTGGTTCTGCCGCCAAGAAGACATGCTTGCCAGCGTGCCGTGGTGCCACCGATGCCGAGAACGCGCCAAGCACGCGTGTGAAGCTCCTGGACAAGGTGCTAGGCTGCGAGCAACGTGCCAAGTGCATTGTGGGCATGTGACTGAAACTCTGACGGAGAACGACACTTTGAAATCTGAATTTAACGAAGATGAACAGTAATAGTGCATGCAAGGTGTTCGATAATGATTTAGGCATGTAGGGATTTTTCCTTGAGCTGGTTTTTGGTGGAGGGGCCTCTCATTGCATCTAGAGGCTGCCTGAATTTTTGTGGAATTTTTGGAGCAGAGCAGATATGAATTTCACCAAATTTCACAAATCTGGTCCAAACTTGCAGAGACTATAATTTGAAATCTTTGAACAGAAGAGGAGTGGATCTTGATTGTTCTATGTTGTGGGTACCAAGGACTATCCAGGGGAGTTGGTTTGAGGTCAAAACTCAAATGCATTTAGGTACTTGCTTTGCAAATCACCTAGGCTCAAAAATAATGGACAGAAAAGATTTGGGAGGAGAATTAAATGAAATAAAATTCAGAAAAGGGTTGAACTTGTTGAGACAGAATGTGTGGATTGCCCAAAGTGGAAGGAGAGATTTTTGGGAAGATTTTACCATGTGGTGCATGGCAAAATCATGAATGGTTTCAAATATTGGAGAGGAGGCAAACTCCTAGAGTTTCTTTTTGAAAGAAAAATAAACTCTAAAGATTTTTCTTGAAATTTTGAGAAGAGGGCAATCAGAAAAAAAAACAACCACCAGAGTTGAAGGGGATGCAAAAATAAAATATTTGCTAAAGGGAAAACGCTTTTGAGAGAGATTTTTGGAAGGGTTTAGAAGACCTTCTTCAAACCCAACAAATTTTTTGAATAAAACCAAAAAAATATTTTTGGAGTGTCACAGTGGTGAACGGTCAAAGAATTAAACATTATATCTCAGGTAATCCTATAAATGTTGAAACCAATGTTATTGAAACCGTAACCCCGGAGGAATACATAAGGGACACTTTTCGGAACGTTTCAGACTCCGAAAAGGAATAGGTATGTGGTACGGTAAGTAAACCGACTCCAAAACAATTTTTATGGCAATATTTCTCCGTTTTGGAATATTTAGAAAAATAGAAAAATAAGAAGAAGTCCGGGAAGGACACGAGGGCCCCACGAGGGTGGAGGGCGCGCCCTACCCCCTGGGCGCGCCCCCCTACCTCGTGGGCACCTCGTGTGCCCTCCGGACTCCGTTTTCTTGCACAATACGTATTTTGGTCGGTAAAAATTCATTATATATTCTCCCGAAGGTTTTGACTCCTGTATCACGCAAATATCCTCTGATCTTGTTTCAAGCTGTTGCTGCTGTAGATTAGAGTAAGATGTCTTCTCAGGAGTCAGTCGGGGAGAGTCGGGTGTCTCATCCGGCCTCGGAACCGAGGACAAACAGCGACGCTGACCACTTTGGGCCAGTAATGGAGGAAGAGATGGAAGCTGACATGATGAGGGTAGATGCCATGGAGGATCAAGAAGTCACTTCTCGCTTCCGAGCTGGGTTCACGATGGAGAACTACAGAGCTCAGCCATTCCAAACTCGGTTATACCTTCCAATGTTAGATTTCTTTCTTATGAAAATATGAAGAAGAGTGTAGCTTATTCTCCTGCAGCTATGCAACACCCTTGGGTGCAAGGAGCTTTAGCCGTTACAGGAAAGCTTCGTAAGGAAATAATGGACCTCAAGCAGCAAGTCAATAAGCTCGAGGAGGAGAATCATATCCTGAGAGGAATCATCGCGAAGAATATTACACCATCACCAAAGAAGGAGATATAATCACATGGGTATGGGCACTCCCCTTGGCAACTGCCTAGCTTGGGGGAGGTGCCCCGGTATTGTATCACCATGACACTCCTATCTTTACCGTTTTCTTTAGTTCGATCCTATTAGTAGTATCTTGATCTAGTAGAATAAAGTTTATGGCATGATCTAGTTTCGAGTTTTGCTTTATGATCTCTCTATGTAATCGAGTCCGTGAGCTATATAATAAAGATTAGTGTTGAGTCAAGGGCTTGATTATTTTGCCATGATCTTGAGTGAATAAAAGAAAAGAGAAAAAGAATAAAAAGAAAACAAAGAGTTCATATTGATCTTATTGAGAGTAACGACTTCACATAGAAAGAGTATGATGATTAAAAATTGTTGGGAGTCGGCAAACATAGCTTTGGTCATCGTTGCAATTAATAGGAAGTAATAAAGAAAGAGAGGTTTCACATATAAATATACTACCTTGACATCTTTTATGATTGGGAGCACTCATTAAAATATGACATGCTAAAGAGTTGACGTTGGACAAGGAAGACAACATAATGGGTTATGTTTTCTTATATCTGAGATAAAGTATATTGTCATGGATCATCCAACATGTTGAGCTTGCCTTTCCCCCTCATGCTAACCAAATTCTTGGCACCAAGTAGAGATACTACTTGTGCTTCCAAAAAACCCTTAAACCAGTTTTGCCATGAGAGTCCACCATACCTACCTATGGATTGAGTAAGATCCTTCAAGTAAGTTGTCATCGGTGCAAGCAATAAAAATTGCTCTCAAAATTTGTATGACTTATTAGTGTGGGAGAAAATAAGCTATATACGATCTTGTGATGTGGAAGAAATAAAAGCGACGGACTGCATAATAAAGATTCATATCACAAGGGGCAATATAAAGTGACGTTCTTTCGCATTAAGATTTTGTGCATCCAACCATAAAAGAGCATGGCAACCTCTGCTTCCCTCTGCGAAGGGCCTATCTGTTACTATTATCTTCTACCTTATGCAAGAGTCATGGTGATCTTCACCTTTCCTTTTTTTATATTATCCTTTGGCAAGCACATGGTGTTGGAAAGATCCTGATAGATATATCTAATTGGATGTAGGGGAGCATGAGTTATTATTGTTGACATTACCCTTGAGGTAAAAGGTTGGGAGGCCGAAACTATAAGCCCCTATCTTTCTCTGTGTCCGATTAAAACTCCGTAACCACAAGTATTGCGTGAGTGTTAGCAATTATGAAAGACTAAATGATAGTTGAGTATGTGGACTTGCTAGAAAGCTCTGACATATACTCTTTCTGATGTTACGATAAATTGCAATTGCTTCAATGACTGAGATTATAGTTTGTTAGTTCTCAATGAAGTTTATGATTCATACTTTTGCATTGTGAATAGATTATTACTTGAGCATGAGAAATCATATGACAACATCCATCTATGTTGCTGTTATGAGAATAATCATGATGCCTTCATGTCCGTATTTTATTTTTATCGACACCTCTACCTCTAAACATGTGAACATATTTACCGTTATCGGCTTCCGCTTGAGGACAAGCGAGGTCTAAGCTTGGGGGAGTTGGTACGTCGGTTCTGCATCATGCTTTTATATCGATATTTACCGCATTATGGGCTGTTATTACATGTTATGTCACAATACTTATGCCTATTCTCCCTTATTTTACAAGGTTTACATAAGGAGGGAGAATGCCGGCGGCTGGAATTCTGGGCTGGAAAAGGAGCAAATATTAGAGACCTATTCTGCACAACTCCAAAAGTCCTGAATCTCCACGAAAGTTATTTTTGGAAATAATAAAAAATATTGAGCAGAAGAAGTACGTCAGAGGGGACCCACTGGCCACGAGGGTGGGGGCGCGCCTACCCCTAGGGTGCGCCTCACTCGTGGGCCCCCTGTTGGCTCTCCGGTGGCCATCTTCTGCTATATGAAGTCTTTCGTCAAGGGAAAAATCAGAAGCAACCTTTCGGGACGAGACTCCGCCGCCACGAGGCGGAACCTTGGCGGAACCAATCTAGGGCTCCGGCAGAGCTGTTCTGCCGGGGACACTTCCCTCCGGGAGGGGGAAGTCATCGCCATCGTCATCACCAACGCTCCTCTCATTGGGAGAGGGCAATCTCCATCAACATCTTCACCAGCACCATCTCCTCTCAAAACCCTAGTTCATCTCTTGTATCCAATTCTTGTCTCTAAGTCCGGATTGGTACTAGTAGGTTGCTAGTAGTGTTGATTACTCCTTGTAGTTGATGCTAGTTGGTTTATTTGGTGGAAGATCATATGTTCAGATCCCTTATGCATATTAATACCCCTCTGATTATGAACATGAATATGCTTTGTGAGTAGTTACGTTTGTTCCAGAGGACATGGGAGAAGTCTTGCTATTAGTAGTCATGTGAATTTGGTATTCGTTCGATATTTTGATGAGATGTATGTTGCTAGCCTCTAGTGGTGTTATGTGAACGTCGACTACATAACACTTCACCATTATTTGGGCCTAGAGGAAGGCATTGGGAAGTAATAAGTAGATGATGGGTTGCTAGAATGACATAAGCTTAAACTCTAGTTTATACGTTGCTTCGTAAGGGGCTGATTTGGATCCATATGTTTCATGCTATGGTTAGGTTTACCTTAATACTTTTGTTGTAGTTGTGGATGCTTGCAATAGAGGTTAATTATAAGTGGGATGCTTGTTCAAGCAAGAACAACACCCAAGCACCGGTCCACCCACATATCAAATTATCAAGGTACCGATCGCGAATCATATGAACGTGATGAAAACTAGCTTGACGATAATTCCCATGTGTCCTCGGGAGCTCTTTCCTCTATATAAGAGTTTGTCCAGGCTTGTCCTTTGCTACAAAAAGGATTGGGCCACCTTGCTGCACTTTATTTACTTTTGTTACTTGTTGCTCGTTATTTACTTTTGTTACTTGTTGCTCGTTACAAATTATCCTATCACAAAACTATCTGTTACCTACTGTTTCAGTGCTTGCAGACATTACCTTGCTGAAAACCGCTTATCATTTCCTTCTGCTCCTCGTTGGGTTCGACACTCTTACTTATCGAAAGGACTACGATCGATCCCCTATACTTGTGGGTCATCATTGGCCCACAGCCCACTCGGCTCCAGGAGGCGTCGGGCATTGTCCTCCTCAAGGGATCATTACGAAGATCAGAGGCGTGATCAGATCGCGTTGCCCTGGTGGCACGATGATTACGATCGCACTTTGATGACCCCACCGCAAGACGGCACGTGCGGGCGCTAGTCCTACATTGATAGACGATCGCTGGCGGCGGCGACCAAGGCCGAGTCCTCCTCGTCATACGAGAGACGCCCGAGACCCGCAGTTCAACGAGATCCATTCTCGCTCTGAACTTGGTCGACAGGGGTCGAGCTTTGAGGTAGGGCCTAGATGCCGATGCGCCAAGTGGTTCTGCACCCTCTGGCCCTGAGTGCTTCAGTCGGTACATTCACGCTGTGGAGATTCCTAGCAACTTCACGCTGGCGTCAGGGATCAACAAGTTTACTAGCGAGTCCAAGCCAGAAATCTGGCTGGAAGATTACCAAGTGGTAGTTCAGATCGGTGGCAGCAATGGCTCACTCAGCTTGAAGGATCTACCCAAGCCTGGCTCACTCAGCTTCCTCCTGGCAGTATTTTCTTTTGGGACAACCTTGCTGTTGGTGCAATATCTGCCTACCTTACGTTTTGGAGATTGTTGACAGAAACAGGTATGGACTAATTTGTTTGGTAGTGCACACAACCGAAGAGAATGCTATCTCCGGTGTTGAGTTCGAGGAACTTCACCGAAGCATTCTATGCTGCAGAGAAGAACGAGCTATATCTGTTGAAGTGATAGAGTCGAGAAGATTAATGTGAAGAAATCGACCCCTCAAAAGATTTGCTGCTAAAGCAAAACTTTTGTTTCGAATACTGTCGTCCGAAGGTATTGACTGCAGCGATTGCAGTCAAAGACAAAGTGAAGACGTAGTATTCATTTAGTTTTTCTTCTTTCAGTCTTTTGAGTCATAGGACCTCCGTACTATTAAGAGGGGTATAGGTTCTTGATGCTTAGATCAGCTATGATGCTTAGCTACAACCTATGAAAGTTGTGAGAGAAATCTCTTTGTACTCCGAGTAAATACTTGTCAGCAAGAGACTATGATCTTCTTCGCTGTGAGAAATTTGCCTCGGACCGAGGAGTTAGCATTTCTAGCTCTGCAAGAAATGTTACCGTTGTGCTCAAATCTGACCATTGGAATCGTGTTGTTCGGCCATTGGCTGAGGCTGATGTCCACTTTGGTCATTTCCCATCTGGGAAGGCTGCTGCTATAAATAGCCACCCCTCTCTAACGTTATCCATTGGCTGCTCCGCTTGAGATTTCTGAGAAGAGTGATTTGAGCAAACCCTCTCTGATTGATTTTAGTTTAAGATCCATCGAGAGAAAACCAAGAGCCCAAACTTAGACAGTGGTTTAGCACCACAACAGTTCTGAGTGAGAGTTCTTGTACCTGTTACTCTTGAGAGCTGCGCACTCTCTAGATGGATAGGTTTGGCTTCGAGTGTTGAAGAGTTGTTTTCTTCACCGACCCTGATCTTCAGCAACAAAGAGTGATTATGGTTCGTGAAGGTTGACCGAAGGTTTGGAGATCGCCGACAAGGACCTAACATGACTGAAATCAACCTGGGTCTGATCAGCTGTATGTTGAAGGAGAATAGAGTGAAGAGAGTTTATCTTACGTGTTAAGTCACAGCCCCTCCAACCAGACGTAGACCTTTGGCGGAAGGGTGAACTGATCCACCAAATTTCTTGTCGCCATCGAGCACCACTGGTTATATCTACTCTACTGCATTTCATTCAGTAGTTTTCATTCGTGCTATGTGCCAATAGATTCTCTGATCATTGTTTTGTTCTGTGTCATTCATCCTGTGTTGTCGTATTGAATCCTTTCATTTTCTTCGTCCTTATTCCTATGTTGTTAGTCTGTATCCTTGTTATCCTGTGTAACCCTTCAATTGCATTTCCTTTAATTTATGTTATATTGTGTTTCATTATGTTACACTTGTTTGCTTGTTGCATAACTCTCATCATAGTTAAACCCATTATCTATCAAGCTCACTCTGTTGTAAATGCTTTTCTCGATGAATATGCCTCTGACGAAGAAATCTGATTCAGTGCATTCCTCTCAATACTCTATTCCGCTGCGGTGGTTGGAATAAGTTTCAAAGCTTTCAAAAGAAAATTTGAATCTCCCATTCACCCCCCTCTGTCGATATACTCTTGGTCCTAACAATTGGTATCAGAGTAGGTACTCCCTGTCTGTGTTTATTAAAGGTCTAACATCCTTGGAGTTTTGAGTATGTCGCTTGCAGGTAGATCCTCACACTCTGAAAGGCTTCCCATCTTCGATCAAATGACTATATGTACTGGAAGGAACAAATGAGAATCAAAATTCAAGTCGTCAACTATGATCTATGGCAGATTGTGGAAGAAGGCTACACCATTCAGCAACAAAACAACCTGTCCTCCTGTCGACGTGAACGACACCTATGGGATCACGTGGATCCCTTCTACGGTTCGGCAGGGGAGAGGGGTAGAGCAAAGAGCCGATCTAATTTTCAACATGACGGATTTTTACCCAGGTTCGGGCCGCTGAGAAGTGTAAAACCCTAGTCCTACTTGATTGCGTATTCTGTGTTCTTGAGCTTCGGCTAGCTGCTCGCATGCAAGCTGGGCTGAGCGGTTCCAAAGTTGGAATCCTCCTCTAGTACGCCGTGGGCCTCCTTTTATATGTCCAAGGGGCTGCCACAGTGGCACACAGGAGGTGTAAAGTAGCTACATTATCTATGTTTATCGCCGGCGTCTTAGGACAAACGCCATAAATGCGCTGCTTACGTGCCCTCGAGCTTTATCGGGGACGGAAGGAGAGCCCTTCCCGTCCGTTGCCGCCCCGTCCCGTCTTGACATGCGTCCATGCCGATGAGGCATGCAGTGCCAAGTTGGCTGGCCAGCTGCTGCGGTGGAGAGGTGGCAGCTTCTTCATGAAGATCTGCATGCCACCACGCAGGTGCTTGCCAGGCTGACAGGTCGACCACTATGCTGGAGTGGTGACGGGGTGGTAGAGTCTTGCTGCGGTCCCTCTGATGCCCCTGGCGAGGGTCTTGCCGGGGACTCGCGGACGTCCCCGACAAGGATCTTGCCGGGTATTGCGCCTTCTGGCCTTCACAAAGATCTGCACGCCACTACACGCGCCCCCTGGGTCTTGGCCTTAATATTGTCGATGGTGTCAGAGCTCTCAACCTCAAGGGTGCCTTTGTTAGTGGATCTGCAAATCGTCCCGGCAGGGATCTTGCCGGGGTCTCGCAAGCCATCCCGGCAAGGATCCTGCCGGGGGTCCGGCTCGTCCTCCGTCTTCTGGTCTTTGGTTCGGCTGCTTCTCTTCGCCTTATATCTTGTTTTTATCCTTGGTCGCCTTCTTCATGCCTCGTCGCGGGTGAGGCTACGACTGCCCGTGAACAAGTATGGGGTGCTAAAGGGCCCAAACTTTAGTACACCGACAGGAGCCCCCGGGCCCGGGCCATACGCGAGTGCGAAGCGTCGTTGGGCCAGGCCCAAATAGTGCACGGGCACACGTGGCGGGGAATAATTGCTATAACCTTCTCGCCTGCCGTGCTCGCAGCGGCCCGTGAATAGCCTTTATTCACGGGATGGTAATCGCCGCTTCGCGCTTCCAACTACGCTCACCTTTTTCGCCATGTACGCCGCATGCATGGCGCGGGGTAGGTGGCGGACGCGTGGGATACGGGAAGGTGTGCCATGGCAGATACTCATGCGCCTTTGATTGACGCGGGTAGGGCGGTCGACGACCTCGCTCGTTTCCAATGGCTTTAATATCCGGGCTTGAAAGGGCCCTTTGGAGAAGGTATAGAGCCTGCCCCCAGCCCTTCCTTGGCTATAAAAGGGGAATTGAAAGGAGCAGGAGGGACATCCTTTCACATCTTCTGTTCTCCTTGTTCTCCATCCATCACCATGCCGAGAGGGCGCGGCCGCGGTGACCCCCATGTAGAGGCGACGAGATCTTCACAAGAGCCAGATGCTCAAGACGGAGGTGCCGGACGGGGTCGCGGTCAGCGAGGTGGTCGAGGCAGAAGAGGACGCAGAAGGGGAGCACCCGCGGCGCCGCCATCTCCTCCCGCTTCATCAAGTGGCCATGTGGGAGACACGGCGCTAGAGTTCATCTTGCAGCTATGTGAGCCGCCGCGCAGCCGTCTTAGCCTTCCCGAGCCGTTCGCGAGGGTGTTGGAGGTCGACTAGCCGTCGAGGTTGAGGCTTCACATGAAGGGATGTTGCAATGGCGACATGTGGGTGAACGTAAAGTTCCCCGTCCCTCATGTAATGCTTCTTCGTCACGGCTGGAAAACCTTCACACGAGCCCACTGCCTGATGAAGGGGCACGTGCTCTGCTTCAAATTAGTGGAGGCTAACCTACTCTCCGTCAAGGTCTTTGGGCGCTCGGGAATCCGTCTAGGGTGCTGCGCGGAGAGCTCGACCGACAACGAAAGCTCCTCCTCGAGCAACAGCGACGAGGAGGAGACCGGTGGGGAGGATGATGGGGACGGGTCTGACTAAATGTCGGGCGCCTCGTCGCTAGGCGACGCCGGTAGCAACACCATCTGCACCTGGCCTTCTCCCCGGCAGAGCGATTTGCCGGGGGGGGGGGGAGGGGGGGTAGTTCTTGGCGGTGGCTCCTCAAGCCAGCTCCTTGAACTTATTGGGGCTGTCGCTTCTGGCAGCTGGCACTGGAAGGCTGGAGAAGACGAAGAAGGTGGGTGGTGGGCCGTCAAGTCGGAGTACGATGGCATCGATGCCTTTCGGCGTATTACGCCGCCCGCCTCATCTTTCGGCTTCTCCCCCGACACCGTCATCATCGGCCTTCTTCTGGATGGCTGTCGGGATGTTCTCTTGGTGTCTTCTGCCGCGTGTACCTCACCTAGGCACTCCTTTTGCCCTCCTGCTATCTTGATCCGCTTCCCGAGGAGAGGGACAAGAAAGGGATTATGCGCACCTTATATTTTTTTAGATCTTAAGCCTGCGGGCACTTGCCGAATTTAAACCTTGTAAACCCTTGCTCATGCTTATATTCCATATGAATTGTACTTGTCAATCAATGTATTGATGAAGAAAAAGGGTGTTTGCCAGGTTCTTTTGTGCGTGAGCGAGGCTCACACCAAGGAATGGGTCCTTGTTTTTATTTTAAGTAAACAACGCCACCCGACAACAGGCCTTGTCATCCTCTTGCTTTAGACCATGACTACGCTCATGCCCTTGGCGAAAGTAGGGGCAAAGTAGGATTAGGCCCCTCGTCCGCCCCCTTTCACCGCCACTACAACCAAAGTCCATCCCAAAAAGGGGTTTTGGGCATAGGAAGGAGGGAGCACGGTGGCATGGGATCGAGCGAGGTTTCATACGTTCAAGCTTCATACGAAAGTACACAGCGGGGGAAAAAGGACTTATCTGAATCTGCTGCCCCCGGCAGCCTTGGCTTGCTGGGGTCGGGGTGTCATTTCGTCTCCTTTCCTTCAAAAAGTTCCGCTGAAGCGCCCGTGCAGCCTGCGAACCAAAGAGGACTGGAAGGGACAAAAAGACACGCACACTCGACCTCTAAGCTAGGGGTTAGTTGCCGCTAAGCACTATCAACCCTACCAGAGAGAGACTCAACCTAACATGCATGTTGATTCTTAGGGCGCCAGTGCTTCGTTTATTCAGCTGTTGCTCAGGGTCTGTGCCTGGCTTTGTACAAAGGGTTACATGCCTTGCCGGCAAGGCTTGTACAAAAAGTGGTTTCCCGGGGGGCCCGGCAACTATGCCTTACGGGTAAAACTTACGAAGATGTTCTATATTCCAGGAGTTGCTCATTGGGATACCATCTTCGGTCTTCAGGCAGGGATACCATCTTCGGTCTCCAGGCAGACTGCACCGGGCCTGGTGACTCGTATTACCCGAAAAGGGCCTTCCCACTTTGGCATCAACTTGTTGGAATTCTTGGCCGACTGAACGCGCCGAAGAACAAGGTCGCCTTCCTCAAAGCTTCGGGGATGAACCTTGCGGCTATGGTAGCGGCGCAAAGCTTGCTGGTAGCGTGCAGCTCGCACAGCAGCCTGAAGACGGTCTTCCTCAAGGAGCATAGCATCATCTTGCCGCAACTGCTCTTGCTCGAGCTCATCATAAGCGAGCACTCGAGGTGACCCGTATGTGAGTTCCGTGGGAGAACTGCTTTCGCCCCGTACATTAGGGAGAAGGGCGTCTGGCCGGTGGCTCGATTTTGCATTGTTCTAATTGACCAAAGAACCGTCAGCAACTTGTCAATCCAACGTCTTCCGCACTTGTGTAGCCTGTCAAAAGTTCTCGTCCTGAGGCCCCGCAACACTTCAACATTTTCCCTTTCTGCCTGGCCGTTGCTTCGTGGATGTGCAACAGAAGCAAAACATATCTTGCTGCCGAGGTCTTGGACGTGTTGCATGATGGTGCGGCTTCTGAGCTGCATGTCGTTGTTGGTGATGACTCTGTTTGGCACACCAAAACGGCAAACTAGTCCTTTGAAGAACTTGGCGGTCGATTGTGTTGTCACCTTTCTCACTGCTTCCACTTCTGGCCACTTTGTGAACTTGTCGATCGCAACGTACAAGTACTCAAAGCCCCCGACGACACGGGGAAAGGGGCCCAGTATGTCGAGCCCCTGCACCAAAAATGGCCAGAAAGAGGGATCGTCAATAGCTTGAGCTGGTTGATGGAGTTTCTTTGAATGGAACTGCACGCTTCACACTTGGTTACTAGTGCGCTTGCATCCTCGAGAGCAAGATGGGCAAAAGGAACCTTGCCGAATGCCTTTGCCGCAAGAAGGGCTCTTGATCCCATGTGAGAGCCACATATGCCTCCATGTATCTCTGCCAACAGCTCCAGTCCGTCCTCCCGGGGAATGCACTTCAATTTCACATCGTTCGGTCTTTTCCTATACAGGATGTCGTCCACAAACTGGTACATGGCTGACCGACGGACTACTGAACAGTGTGTCGCGTCCATGCCGGAGCCTGAGGCTCGACGGCAAGGACTAGAGGCATGTCTTCTGCCATGGGAGCGGTTGTCTCTACGACAAGGGCTTGAGGCCCGGCCGGAGCCCGTTTCTCCCCGGCAAGCTTGGTGTCCCTGGCAACATCCTTGCCAGCGGCTTCTAGGAGCTTGGCGGGAAAGTACTTGCCGGGGCCTGATTTCCTTCGCTTATTTTGTCATGCCGAAGGTTCAACGGATGGTTGAGTCAATTGGAGCACAAAGGTCCCTGGTTACATAGGTAATTTAAGAGCAGGATGTTTCGAAAGGTCATCAGCAATGATGTTCTCTGCTTGAGGAACATGCTCTGCTTGTAAACCATCAAAACGCTCTTCCAATTTCCTCACTTCATCTACATAAGCTTCCATCAGCAGGCTCTGATAATCCTTGTTCACTTGCTTCACCACGAGTAGCGAATCCCCACGGACGATTGATACATCTCCAATGTATCTATAATTTTTTATTGTTCCATGCTGTTATATTATTAATCTTGGATGTTTTATAATCATTTTATAGTCATTTTATATCATTTTTGGTACTAACCTATTGACATAGTGCCAAGTGGCAGTTGTTGTTTTCTGCATGTTTTTTACATCGCAGGAAATCAATATCAGACGGAGTCCAAATGCAACGAAACTCCACGGAGATTTTTTATGGATCATAAGGAACGTAATGGGCCCTGGTTGCGCCTGGGGGGTGCCCGGGGGGCACAACCCACCAGAAGGCCAGAGGCCCAGCGCCGCTCGGTGGGTTGTGCCCACCTCGGGTGCCCCCAGACCGCCTCTTTGCTCTATAAATACCCCTGTCGGATCACGGGTTCCGGCAGACCCTTAAGGTTCGAACTCTGGGGTGCGCACGGAGATCCAACCCTCCACCGTCTTGTACCTCGCCGAATCGCAGGGACCTAAACTATTAACAAGAACAACACAAGAGACACAAGATTTATACTAGTTTGGGCCACCGTTGTGGTGTAATACCCTACTCTAGTTTGTGGTGTGTGGATTGCCTCTGGGGCTGACGAAGAATAAGACAGGAAGAACAACCTCATGAGGGTCTGTTCTTGGTGGGTGTGATGAATCGCTAAGTGGTGCCCCGTCGCTCTAGCTTGAGGAACGGGTTTCTCTCTCTCGATTCCGAATGCTCAATCCGATCGTCCCTTCGTCCCCCTCTCTCTCGAAAGTGTGGCTACCCCTATTTATAGGCAAAGGCCTGGGCCTCTTCCCAAATATTGAGCGGGAAGGGCGCCAACAATTGGCCATTTTGAAGGGGAACAACGGGTACACTTATCCTCGACTAAAGTTGGTCCTCGCCGCCAAAGGCTCTGGTGATGATGCCCGCTTGGGCTCCACGATGACTACATTCCAGCCGTTGGGGCTGGTCTTGGTCTTGTTGCAATCAAACAGATGCCTTTGCTTGATGCTCTTGCTGCGCTTGCCCCCTTTGCACCAAAGAGGAAAGGAGGAGCTGCGCTGGCTGGTGCCCGACCGGCGCCCTCGGTCGTCATGGCTTGCGTCACGGCACCTCGCGAGGTACCCCGCCTGAGTTCTCTGCCTCCTCATGAGCCAGCCGACGAGGCCGCTACCGAGGAAGCTCTTGGTCGTCCGCCTCATGAGGCTTGGCCCCTCGCGAGGGTCTTGAGCTTGCGTTGATGAAGATGGGCCGTCCTGGCCTCCTTTGAGCCACGCCGCAGCCGCAGCGAGCAAGTCTGGGACCCCGTTCCCAGAACGCCGACAGTAGCCCCCGGGGCCACGACGCGCCCGGACTTAGCCGTGCAGAGAGGCGAAAGGGCAAGTGCGAAGCATCGTGGGCCCTAACAGCCTGCGGCCTTGGGCGCCACGTGGCGGTTGATTGGACGTGGGCGCACTGCATCCCCCACGACGCCTTGGTAACTGCCCGGATTCGACAGGTCCTTGCATGCAGAGTTGGGCGTGATGACCGGTGATCGTGGAGGCCGACGGTTGGCATCCACTGGCTATAAGTACGGAATGGCGTGCGCTCTTCCAGTCTATCCTTCTGCTTCTCCTTTTCCTCGTCTCGTCTTGTTGCCATGGCTCCAATCCGCCGGTTCTCCAGGGAAGAGAAGGGAAAGGCTCCTCAAGAGGATCCTGACCCGCTCCCCCCAAAGAAGCGGCTTGCTCTCTGGTGTCAGGGTAGGAGCGCGCGCGAGGAGGCGCCCGTGCCCTGGTGCGTGCAACCGCCACCAGGGTTTCCTCTTCCCTTGTACGCGCAGATTGGTGGCCCTGAAGGAGGTGACGCTGGGCGCCATGAGCGGCGCCGTCGACGACGCCGGCGGGTCACGAAGGTGTGCGTCTTCCCCCCTGGAGTCCACGCCGAGGGCTACTGCCGGGAATTCGTACTCCGCGTCACCGCGCCCCCTAAGTCTTGGATCCGCCTTCCTTCTTTCTTTGCCTCCGTCGTCCGGCAGGGGGAGCCCCTGGGACTC
This sequence comes from Aegilops bicornis, assembly GCA_021605145.1. NCBI lineage: Eukaryota > Viridiplantae > Streptophyta > Magnoliopsida > Poales > Poaceae > Aegilops > Aegilops bicornis. Next base: position 394,726,090 of record CM038669.1, on the reverse strand, counting down.
TGGCTGCAGCACGCCGGCTGCGGCACCCTCATGACAGGCGAGAGGTCGCAGATGGTCGCCCGGCGAGGTCTTCATGACTCGAGGCTGGGGACGAGGTCGCCGGGTCTGCAGGACGAGGGGCACCCTCACGATCCACCTGGACTACGATGGTGCTTCGGTGATGTCCTTCAAGCTCTTCGACGCGGAGGGTCGCCGGCTGGAGTGCTGCCCCGGGAGAGGTGGTCGGGGTTCTACTGTGGTGAGACAGAGGCCAACCGAACGCTCCCTTGGCAGCTTCCCAGGCGACGAAGGCGCCGGGGGATCCAGCAACTCCGCCGAGCTCTTCGCGACGACAGCTACGAGCCCCCGAGCCTGCGCCGCTCCCGAGTGGCGAAGCTCGTCAGTCGCCGCCGCTCGACCTGGATGGGGTCGGCTCCGGACCGGGTGGCCCACTGCTGATGATGGCGCTCGCCATGTGGTCCCTCAGATAGGACTCCTTAGGATTCGCGTCTTTTGTTCCTACAAGGAGCCAAGAATGTACCCCGCGGGGGCTTGTAAGATATTTGTAGCTTCGTTTATCAATATGATCCTTGTTATGAGGCAATGCGGGATGCTCATTCCGTTCTAGCTCAGTCCTTCCTTTCGCACCTCGTGAGGGCTTGTGCTCGTGTCGGCTGTGTCCTAGTCCTAAAGCGGCTTCAGCCGTGATCGGTATGCTGTGTCGCGATGCCGTGGTCAAGGCCAGGAGGTGGTGGCGGCCCGATGTCCGGTAAGAGCCTCTGAGTCGCGATGCTCAGGGGGTCCCCCTTGGCGCTCAAGCAGCCATCATTTGGTGAGAAAGGAGAGCGACGTTGCTAACACGGAGTTGCATTGAGTGTGGGGATGGTGTTGCGATGACTAGTGTGTTCGGAGGGCAACTTATCTCGAGGGTTAGGGCGATGCTTCCTGGTGCGGTGCCAGGTCCGTGCCTCGGCTGAAGGGAGATTACGCAGCGAGGTCGTTCCGTGCTCCTCGGAGGGGCCCTGCAGGGTTACCACAAAGGGAACAAGAGCTCGCCGGGGCGATTGTTAGTCCCGCCGTTAGTTGCTTTGGAGGGGCGCGAGAGGCCTCGCGAGGTGCGCCGGGGCACTCGTGAGCCAGTCTTGGGACTCCACGAGGCCCCTACCTCAAAGGCGGGTTGCGCCTGGCTCTGGGCCTTGTCTTTGAGTGTGTTCCTGCAAAAATGGCTAGATGCCCGTGCTCTACGTCTTCGGGTCCCGGCTCTCGGGCTGGTCTCTACCGTCGCTGGCAAGCCAGGTCACGATGCCATGGACGAGACCAGAGGGTGAGGCCCGGAGAGCCGGTAGGAGCCCTGAGTCGCGATGCTCAGGCGCCCCCCCTTTAACGCGCAAGCTGGATTAGATGACACATCTCTACGTCCTCGGGTCCCGGCTCTCGGGCTGGTCTCTACCGTCGCTTGCAAGCCAGGTCGCGATGCCATGGACAAGACCAGAGGGTGAGGGCCGGAGAGCCGGTAGGAGCCCTGAGTCGCGATGCTCAGGCACCCCCCCTTTAACGCGCAAGCTCGGTCGGAGGCAACAACTCTACGTCCTCGGGTCCCGGCTCTCGGGCTGGTCTCTACCGTCGCTGGCAAGCCAGGCCGTGATGCCATGGACAAGACCAGAGGGTGAGGGCCGGAGAGCCGGTAGGAGCCCTGAGTCGCGATGCTCAGGCACCCCCCCTTTAACGTGCAAGATTTCGCCACCCAGGAGAAGGCACCAAATAACAAGCATGGTGGAGCATAATCCTAAGGAAAACGCATGAAAGATACATGCCGCTGGGATTGGCCCGAGCGGTTTGGGGATGATGCAGCCCGAGGGGCGCCCCAACAGGTAAGCTAAGGACATGAAATAAAGGGATACATGCCGCAGGGACAGACCCACGCTGCCTGGGAATATGCGGCCTCAAGGCGCCCCACCGGAAATGAAACTTAAAGATGTCACCGGTGATGTTGGGGATGAAGGGCCGTTGATGTAGCAGACTCGGTGGGCTGCGGAGCCGATCCTCACGAGCCCCTGTGCTCGGGGGCCTCGGGAGGCTCCGGTGGCGCTGGCGGCCCCTCACGGGCCATCTCCATCTCCGTCAGGGTTGTGGCGTGCCTGACCTCTTGAGCCTCCAGGATGGTCCTCATGAGACGCTGGTGTGCAGCAGCCGCGTTTGGTAGGCCATAAGGCATGCGTACGTAGCTGTGGGGCGGGCCCTCACAACGTCCCACTCGCGAGGGCCAGAGGCGCTCTTGAGATGCGGCTCGGTTGAGCCTGCACGCCGTCGATGCAGACGCGCAGCCCACCATCCTCGCCTGGATGGGGGGCCGCAGTGGTAAGCGGCGGCTGCCCCTCATGACCCTTGACTCAGAACTCCTGAATGGCCTTGCCGATGAACTCTCGGGGTTCTGTCCTCCTGGTCTTGCTCACGCTTGCAACGTGCTTCAAACACGCCTCCACATGGTGCCCAAGCGCCTCCCTCGAGACCTTGGCGAGGTCGGTGGCCCTCCAGGGAGAGCCCCGAGCCCTGCTGAGGAGGGCGCCGCCGCGCTTCCTATGCGATGGAAGGAGGCTTCCTGCCGGCACGGGCCCTAAGGGGCCTGTCTCTTGATGAGTCGGGCCGGTCGATGTTTTCTTCTTCTTGGGTGCTGCCTCGGGAGGCGTCCTGCCGCTGTGGTCTTGGTCTTCTAGCGATGCGGCCTGAAAAGCTCGCTCCAAGGAGCACACTGCATCTCTCTCTTCACAGGGCACCGTGATGACCCCGCCGCTTCCTGGCATCTTGAAGATGTTGTAGCCATGGTGGGTCACGGCCATGAACTTGGCCAACGCTGGGTACCCGAGGATGGCGTTGTACGGCAGGCGAATGTGGGCGATGTCGAAGTCGATGAGCTCGGTGTGGTAGTTATCGCAGGCCCCGAAGGTGACAGGAAGGCGGACCTGCCCGATCGGGACTGTGGAGCCGTCGGTGACTCTGGAGAAGGGCTTGGTTGGCTGAAGCTGGCTGTAGGGCACTTGAAGATTGTTGAAGGTCTCCACGGACAGGACGTTGAGCCCTGCTCCGTCGTCGATGAGGGTCTTGGTGACCAGCACGTTGCTGATGATTGGGGAGCAAAGCATTGGGAGAACTCCGGCTGTGGCTGCGCAGTTGAGCTGATCCGCTGAGCTGAACGTGATGGCGCACGCCGACCACCTGAGAGGGCGTGGACTCGAGCTTGGGGAGGACTGCATTCACTTCACTGCGAACTGCTTGAAGATGCGGTGGGAGGCTGGGGCTTGGGCTCCGCCCAGATGCGTGATCGATCGCGCTTCCTGAAGCCCCAGCCCCCTCGATCTGATGGCGGTCTTGATTCTCCTTGGTGGCGGCGGCAGCGGAGGGAGGCCTGCGTTCCCTTGCGGGCGATCCTCACGAGGCTGATCCCTCCAGCCCCCCTCGCGAGGTGGGTCTTGCCAGCGGTCCTCGCGAGGTTGGTCGCGCCACCCTTGGCGCGGGCCGCACTCTTCCCAGCGTCCTGCATTTCTTCCTCCTCCTCGGCCGTAGCCCCGATCGCTGCGCTCAGGGCGTCTGCCAACCCTTCCCTCGCACACGGCCCGGAGCTCTTGACATTCATTGGTGTTGTGGGTGTGGAGGTCGTGGTACACGTAGTACCGGCTGCCCTTGGAAGACTCGGACTGATCTCTGCCCCGCTTGGTGTCTGGTTCGGCCACGAGTACGGCAGCCCCCTTGCGCTTTACGTCCTTGGCCTTGGACTTCTTCTCTTCGGGATCCACGGCAGGCAGCTCGATGAGGGAGAGGCGCCCCTCCTCAGCCCTGGCGCACTTGGTCGCCAAGTTGAACAGCTCCAGGGAGGTGCACAGATCTTCATGCATCGCCAGCTCCTCCTTCATCTTGACGTCGCGCACGCCATCGGAGAAGGCAGAGATGATGGCCTCCTGCGTCACCCTGGGGATCTTGAGGCGCGCGTTGTTGAAGCGCTGGATGTACTTTTTGCAGGTTTCCCAGTGCCGCTTGATTCTGCGCATGTCGCCACGGCGGGTGGCCGGTCGCGAGTACCTTGGAAGTTGGCGATGAAGCGGGTGCGCATCTCGGCCCAGAAGAGATCGTGCTGGGCCGATTCAAGAGCGGTGCGGGCTCCGTCCTTGAGCGCCATGGGAAACCAGTTCGCCACGACCTTTTCATCTCCGTTGGTAGCCTCGAAGCCCAGCTCGTAGAGCTGGAGGAACTCCGTAGGGTCTGCCATGCCGTCAGAAGCGTGGGGGCAGGTCTGCTTGAACTTGGCGGGCCACGACGCCTTGCAGCTCGATGGTGAAGGCGCGGCAACCCGCCGTGGCAGCTGGGGGCCTCGGACGACAGAGAGCTTGGTCTTGCGAGCCTCCTGCGCCCCGCGGCTGAGGGGCAGCGCAGGGTCTTGACGTGCTTTCGAGTGGGGAGCGCCGGCAGCTTCTTGTGGGCGAGGAACTTCTTGGCAGCTCTGCTCTTGCCACGCTGCACTGGCGGAGCGGGTTCCGCCAGGGACCGCGCGCTTTGGGGCTGTGGCGCCGTCTTGAGGAGGAGGCGGCTGAGGCGCCAGGAGCTTCATCGCCAGCTGGGCGGGTGCGGTGCAGCGAAAGCAGACGGCAGGGTCGCCTCCCGCAGCGCGACAAGCTTCGGCGACGCAGTCGAGCCATTCTTCGTGACGCTCGTCGGCAGGCGGTAGCGCAGGGAGTTCGTTAGCGCGATGAGTGCAGCTCGGGCCCCATGGCCGCACGGGCGCGCGACGAAGAACCAGCGAGGTGAGCAAAGGCGTGGCGGTGCGGCCGCCCCGCCATGGACGGAGTGCTGGGGACGACGCTTGTTGCTGCGTTTCCCGCTGGGCCGGTGGCGGCGTTGACAGCCGGTGACGGGGAACGACGAGGACGTCCGCCGACGGGAGCCGTCTGGGCGACGTGGTAAGCGAGAGCGGCTCGGCGCTCGGTGCGAGCCCGATGAGCGTCAGACATGGTGGCGGTGGTCGGGGAAGAACAAGGCGACGAAAGGCAGATTCCGGCGCACCCCTACCTGGCGCGCCAAATGTCGGATCATGGGTTCCGCAGACCCTTAAGGTTCGAACTCTAGGTGCGACGGAACTAACCCTCCACCGCCTCGCACCTCGCCCGAATCGCAGGGACCTAAACTATTAACAAGAACAACACAAGAGACGCAAGATCTATACTAGTTCGGGCCACCGTTGTGGTGTAATACCCTACTCTAGTTTGTGGTGTGTGGATTGCCTCTGGGCCGACGAAGAATACGATGCAGGGAAGAACAGCCTCACGAGGGTCTGTTCTTGGTGGGTGTGATGAACTGCTAAGTGGTGCCCCGTCGCTCTAGCTTGAGGAACGGGTCTCTCTCTCTCTCTGGATTCCGAATGCTCGATCCGATCGTCCTTCGTCCCCCCTCTCTCTGAGTGTGGCTACCCCTATTTATTGGCGAAGGCCCTGGGCTTCTTCCCAAATATTGAGCGGGAAGGGCGCCAACAATTGGCCATTTTGAAGGGGAACAACGGGTACACTTATCCTGACTAAAGTTGGTCCTCGCCTGCCAAAGGCTCTGGTGATGACGCCTGCTTGGGCTCCACGATGACCGCATTCCAGCCGTTGGGGCTGGTCTTGGTCTTGTTGCACCAAAACGGATGCCTTTGCTTGATGCTCTTGCCTGCGCTTGCCCCCTTTGCACCAAAGAGGAAAGGAGGACGCTGCGCGGGCTGGCGCCCGACTGGCGCCCTCGGTCGTCATGGCTTGCGTCACGGGCACCTCGTGAGGTACCCCGCCTTGAGTTCTCCGCCTCCTCATGAGCCATCCTGACGAGGCCGCGCCTGAGGAAGCTCTTGGTCGTCCGCCCCGCGAGGCTTGGCCCCTCGCGAGGGTCTTTAGCTTGCGTTGATGAAGATGGGCCGTCCTGGGCCTCCTTTGAGCCACGCCAGCAGCAGGCAGTGCAAGTCTGGGACCCCATTTCTAGAACGCCGACAACCCCAATATTCCGTAAACCCTAGGGAGTCGATTTAAATATTCATCCAAATTACCACAAAGTCTAGAACCACCAGATCCAATCTAGACACCATCTCGGATGGGGTTCACCACCTCCATTGGTGCCTCTCAGATGATGCGTGAGTAGTTCTCTGTATACCTTCGGGTCCGTAGTTAGTAGCTAGATGGCTTCCTCTCTCTCGCTGAATTCTCAATACAATGGTTCTTGGAGATCCATATGATGTAACTCTTTTGCGGTGTGTTTGTTGGGATCGATGAACTTTGAGTTTTTATATCCATGAAAGTTATTTGAGTTTCTTTGATCTCTTATATGCATGATTGCTTATAGCCTCGTATTTCTTCTCTGATATTTGGGTTTTGTTTGGCCAACTTGATTTATTTATCTTGCAATGGGAAGATGTGCTTTGTAGTGGGTTCGATCTTACGGTGCTTGACCCCAGTGACAGAAAGGGAACCGACACGTATGTATCGTTGCTACTAAGGATAAAACGATGGGTTCTATCTCCACATAGATAGATCTTGTCTACATCATGTCATCGTTCGTATTGCATTACTCTGTTTTTCCATGAACTTAATACACTAGATGCATGCTGGATAGCGGTCGATGTGTGGAGTAATAGTACTAGATGCAGACAGGAGTCGGTCTACTAATCTTGGACGTGATGCCTATATAATGATCATTGCCTGGATATCGTCATGAGTATTTGAAGTTCTGTCAACTGCCCAACAATAATTTGTTTACCCACCATTTGCTATTTTTCTCGAGAGAAGCCACTAGTGAAACCTACAACCCCCGGGTCTCTTTCTCATATATTTGCCTTTGCGATCTACTTTTCTCTTGCATTATTTTCAGATCTATTAAACCAAAAATACAAAAATACATTGCTGCATTTTATTTCTATCTATTTTATTTGGCGTTCGATCTATCAATCTACTACAATTTATCTCACGTCCGTTTGCCTATGTTGAGGCGCCGTACCCCGGAAGGGATTGACAACCCCTTTAACACGTCGGGTTGCGAGGATTTGTTATCTATGTGCAGGGGCTGTTTATATTGTGTTGCTTGGTTCTCCTACTGGTCCGATAACCTTGGTTTCATATCTGAGGGAAATACCTACCGCCGCTGTGCTTTATCATCTCCCTTCCTCTTTGGGAAATACCGACGTAGCTTCAAGCGACATCAACGACCAGCTTTCTGATCCCAAGGTCTGCCGCGATCCTGAGACCGTCAAGCAGCCCCTCATACTCTGCGGTGTTGTTCGTCGATCTCTCTCGGGGAAAATGCATTTGGAGTACGTACTTGAGGTGCTCTCCAGTTGGCGCGACAAGCAGCACGCCGGCACCGGCGCCTTGCAGCGAGAAAGCCCGATCAAAGTACATAATCTAGTCGCGGCTTGAATTTCTTCGTCAGGCGTTGAGATCCATTCTGTAATGAACTCCGCCAAAACCCTGCTCTGGATTGTCGAAGTGCTTTCAAACCTGAGACCAAAGCTTGATAGTTCCAACGCCCATTCCACAATCCTTCCGGTTGCATCTGGGTTGTGCAAGATCCGTTGCAACGGGAAGCGTGTGATGACGGTGATCTCATGTGCTTGAAAATAATGACGCAGCTTCCTCGAGGCCATAAGGAGGCCGAAGAGCAACTTCTGCACACCAGAGTACCTTGGTCTAGCCCCCTGCAAGAGGGAGCTGACGAAGTAAACTGGGTGTTGCATCATCTTCTTCCTCTGTACCACGTCGTTTGCTTGTGCAGATCCTGACTTGCCGGTGCCAAACTCTGTCGGGGCTCCTATCTTGCCGATGCTAGACTCTGCCGGGGGTCCTGCCTCGTCGGTACCAGACCCTGCGGGGGGGGGGGGGAGTTCTTGCTCGTCATCCGATAGTCTTGCCACTGCTACCGCCTCTTCGTCAACTTCCCTCTACACCACTAGCGCAACACTGACCACTTGATTCGTTGCCGCTAGATATAGCAGCAATGACTCTTGCGGTTTAGGCGCAACTAGTATTGGCATGGAGGAGAGATACCTCTTCAAATCCAGCAGCGCTGCCTCGGCCTCCGGGTTACATTTCATGGGCCCTACCGTCTTCAAAATCTTGAAGAAGAGGGGGGGCGCACTCAGCAGATTTGGAGATGAACCTACTTAAAGCAGCAACGCAGCCAGCAAGCCGACACACATCTTTGACCCGCCTTGACGCTTCAATCTTCTCAATTGCCTTGATCTTGTCGGGGTTCGCTTCGATCCTGCGCTGAGACACAAAGAACACGAGAAGTTTGCCAGATGGAACACCGAACACACACTTCTCAGGGTTGAGCTTGAGATTGATCTTGCGCAAATTTGCAAATGTTTCTTCCAAATCTTGCACAAGTGTTGCCCTGTCCTTGGTTTTGACCACTATGTCATCCATGTAAGCCTCCATATTTCTATGGAGCTGGGGATCAAAACCAATCTGAACTGCCCTTGCAAACGTCAAACCAGCACATTTCAACCCGAAAGGCATTCGTAAAAAACAATACGTACCACATGGGGTGATAAAGGCGGTCTTCTCTTCGTCTTCCTTCGTCATAAAGATTTGTTGGTATCCTGAATAGGCGTCAAGGAATGACAGCAGGTCACACCCGACAGTGGAATCCACGATCTGGTCAATGCGTGATAAAGGGAAAGGATCCTTTGGGCAAGCTTTATTGATATTTGTATAGTCAATGCACAGCCTCCATTTCCCATTTGCCTTGCGCACCACCACCGGGTTGGCCAACCATGTTGGGTGGAGCACTCCTTTGACTAAGCCTGCCGCTTCCTAATCTCCTCGATGATGAACTCTTGCTGCTCCAAAGCTTGCTTCTTGACCTTCCGCTTGACGGGCCGCGCGTGAGGACAGACAGCAAGGTGGTGCTCAATCACCTTCCTGGGAACGCCGGGGATGTCAGATGCTTGCCATGCAAACACATCGACATTCGCTCGTAGGAAGGTGACGAGCGTGCTTTCCTATTTGCTGTCGAGGGTGGATCTTATAGTAAAAGCTCCACCTGTGCCGATCTCCTTGACGGACACCCTCTTGGTTTCTGGTGGTGCAGCCTTGGATTTCTTGCTCTTGCCGGTAGAGCTCTCTAGCACATATTCAATGGAAATGCAGCACCCCGAGGAGGCACGCTTGCCGGAGTGGGTGCAAGAGGCTTGGCCGGGGCCAGAAGTCTTGCCGGTGACTAAGGCCTTGCCAGTCTTCTTCCCCTCAGGGGCTCCAGTGGCAGGAGCAAGTGCCTTGGCGGCACGTGCCACCACCGCCTCTCGGTAGAGCTGGTCGGCACAGATGAGCACGGCCTTCTTGTCGCAGCTGATAGTGATGATGCTCATTGGGCCAGGCATCTTCAGCGTGTTGTAGGCGCAGTGTGACACTGCCATAAACTTGGCCAATGCTGAGCGGCCAAGGATTCTGTTATACGGCAACAGGATCTTGGCAACATCAAAAACGATCTTCTGTGTCCTGTAGTTCAGCTCACCACCAAATGTGACTGGTAGTGTGATCTTACCCTTGGGCTGACTTCTCCCTGGGTTGATCCCTTGAAACGTGCCCGTCTCTTCGAGATCTTCTTTGGGGATTTGCAACCTCTTAATCACTTGGGGCGAGATCAAATTCAGACCGGCCCCACCGTCCACTAACATTTTCGTCACCTTGAGGTTGTGAATTGTTTGCGAAACCAATAATGGCAAGCACCCGACCGCGGTTGTGCGATCAGGGTGATCCTCGGCGTCGAAAATGATAGGCGTGCTGGACCACTTCAGCGGCTTCTGGGCGTCGATCGATGGCTCTGTCGCATTGATCTCGCGCGCCCACTGTTTAAGCTGGCGGTGAGAAGAAGGCAACGAGGCGCCACCACCGATGCACATGGCTTCGGTGGCCTTTCGAAATTCTTGGTCACTGGACTCGTCGTCCTCTTCGTGGTCATCATCTCCCTCTTTCTAGTCGTGGCCTCGAGCAGGCCTCTCTTGTTTCTTCTCCTTGCCGTGACTCCCCCCTCGGCTACCTCGCTCCTTACCGGACCCCTCAGCACCATCCTGGCCGTTCTCCTTGTCGTGTCTTTCATACTCAGCTTTTTTCCTCTCCACAAGCTGCTCGACTTGCCGGCAGTTTTGGAGGTCATGGCCCTTGGTGCGATGGATCTTGCAATATTGCTTGTCAGAGCCCTCCGGCTTGTCGGCAGCCGCCAAGTCCTGGCAGGCGGCACACTCGGCAACTTCCTTGCCGGGGTTGTCAACCTTGGCCTTCTTGGCGGTGCCGGGGTTGCCGGATTCCTCGATGGCAAGCACGGTCTTGCCCCTACGCTTCCTATTGCGCCGTCGACCCTTCTTTGTCGGGCGACGACGCCTTTGTCACCAGAATCGCTTCCCGTGCCGGCATCTTTGCTGGGGTACTTCCTTCCTTCTACAGCACGAGCACACCTGTCGGCCAGAATGTACAGTTCAGCAACATGCCTAACCTTGTTTATGCCCAGCTCTTCACGCATCTTGCGGGCACGTTCTGATGGAACACGCTGATGACAGCAGCAGGATAAACATCTGGGATGTTGTACTGCACGCGGCTGAATCTTTGTATGTACTTGCGTAAGGATTCGCCATCCTTCTGGGGGATGAGATGCAAATCACTTGCCAGGCCAGGAGCTTGATGGCATCCGGTAAAGGGACCAACAAACTCGTGGCACAGGTCCGACCAAGATGAGATGGAATCTACTGGCAGGTGCATCAACCACGACCTGACGTTGGGTTTGAGCACCAACAGGAAGTAGTTGGAGAGCACCTTGCCGTCCCGAGCCCCAGCAGCTTGCATTGCAATGGTGTATACGCTCAGGAACTCGGACGGATGGGTCTTGCCGTCCTACTTCTCTGGGACCTTAGGTTTGAACGTGCGGGTAGTGGGCCACTAGAACTTCCGCAACTCATGGGTAAAAGCTGGACAACCTACCTCGTAAGGGACGTCACCAGAATCCCCCGGCGCAGGCCTATATGCAGTGGGCCCTGCACGCCTATCGGACTGATGGCGTGCTTCCCGTCGCCGCTCGATGGTAGTTCGAGCGTCTTGTTTAACCCGCTCCCGAAGAACTTGACGTTGGTCGCGGCCAACTCGTGGGTCGGACGAAGCCGTGGATCCATCATTATGGGCGTCGACCTACCGAGCTGGCGACCGCCGCTGTCCTGGTGGAGGGGAGTGCACCATGGTTGCGGCGCCTCCGGCCCTTTCGCCGTTGGCACACGCCAGCTCGATGGACCGACGCCGTGAGGGCCTGCCTCCTGGTGTTGATCTTTATTGGCATGGCCAATAAGGCTCTGGATAACAACCTTCCACTCTTCTTGCTTCTCCGCAGCAGGAGGGAAGTCGAGGAGTAGCTGTACTTGCGCTAATGCTTCCGCTGGCGTAGGTGGCAGTGACAAGCGCGAGGAATGGGAGGTGCTTGGACTTCTAACCATGTTAGAAGGAGCGCTTTCACGGTTCTGCGGCCGTGCGCCATCTTGACCAGCATCTTGGCGTGCATGTCGGCCCCGCACATCTTGAGAATGATGCAAATGGCTCTTCTCGCAGCGGCGCCTGGGGTCACCAACGTCGCGGTGCTGCTTGTCACGCACGACCTGAGAAGACCACGGTGCCGACGCCGGCGGGGGTGTCTTGGAGGTTGCCGCACCGCCTCGCCCCTGGACCCCGTGGTGCGCGGCTCATCGTCTCGGGCACGAACGACGCCGCTCGCCTGGCTTCGATTGCTAGAGTGTCATGGATGGTCGTGATCCGCACCTCCACCACCATCCGCGACTACCCCATCGCCCGTCTGCACTGGCATGGGCGGTTCGGCTCTAGAAGAACCGATCGCCGTGATCCCCTTCTTCTTGGGAGCCATGGTGATCGAGGAAACTACGCGCTAACCGCTAGATCGGGTTTGCCGAACTCTCTGCCCCTGCTTGGCGCGCCAAAGATGTCGGCGTGAACGACACCTATGAGATCACGTGGATCCCTTCTATGGTTCGTCGGAGAAGAGGGGTAGAGCAAAGAGCGGATCTAATGGTCAACACGATGGATTTTTACCCAGGTTCGGGCCGCTGAGAAGCGTAAAACCCTAGTCCTGCTTGATTATGTATTCTGTGTTCTTGAGCTTCGGCTAGCTGCTTGCATGCAAGCTGGGCCGAGCGGTTCCAAAGTTCGAATCCTCCTCCAGTATGCAGTGGGCCTCCTTTTATATGTCCAAGGGGCTGCCACAGTGGCACACAGGAGGCGTAAAGTAGCTACAATATCTATGTTTATCGCCGACGTCTTAGGACAAACACCATAAATGCGCTGCTTACATGCCCTCTAGCTTTATTAGGGATGGGAGTAGAGCATGTCCCGTCCGTTGCCGCCCCGGCCCTTCCTTACACGCGTCCATACCGATGAGGCATGAAGTGCCAAGTTGGCTGGCCAGCTGCTGCGCTGGAGAGGTGGCAGGTTCTTCATGAAGATCTGCATGCCACCATGCGGGTGCTTGCCAGGCTGGTAGGTCGGCCACTGTGCTGGAGCGGTGACGGGGTGGTAGAGTCTTGCTGCGGTCCCGCTGATGCCCCCGGCAAGGGTCTTTCCAAGGCCTCGCGGACGTCCCCGGCAAGGATCTTGCCAGGTGTTGCGCGTTTTGGCCTTCACAAAGATCTGCACGCCACTACGTCTGCACCCCCTGGGTCTTGGCCTTAACGTTGTCGATGGTGTCAGAGCTCTCAACCTCAAGGGTGCCTTTGTTAGTGATCTGCAAATCGTCCCGGCATGGATCTTGCCGGGGTCTTGCAATCCATCCCGGCAAGGATCCTGCCGGGGGTCCGGCTCGTCCTCCGTCTTCTAGTCTTTGGTTTGGCTGCTTCTCTTCGCCTTGTATCTCGTTTTTATCCTTGATCGCCTTCTTCATGCCTCGCCACGGGTGCGGCTACGACTGCCCCTGCACAAGTATGGGGTGCTAAAGGGCCCAAACTTTAGTACACCGACACCTCCGATGATAAGGTAATTCTGAAGTTGGATGCTCAAGCGAAAGATATCATTTGTGGCAGTCTATCAAAAGACATTTTCCTTCGGTTTCATAGGCTCAACACTGCAAAGCAAATGTGGGATGCTCTTAACAGTGCTCTTGCTGAATTTATCGCTCGATCAGATCCTCACACCAAAATGCTTCGGGCTATGTTCACTGGATTTAGAAGCCTGCGTAAGGAAAGCGTTATGGAACTCACTGATCGATTGACAAACATTGTTGAAAGGCTACATCAGCTAGGAGAAACTGATATCACTGACAGAGATGTAGTCAACAAGCTTCTGAGTGCACTTGTCGAATCCTTTGATCTTATTGTTTCTGAAATCAAACAAAGACCTAACTATGAAGAGCTTCACTATGTTGAGGTCATGACACTACTGTTGATCCATGAAGAAAAGATGGAGTTGGAAATGGAAAATCAAGAATCCTATTTGGAAGGTGAAGGAGAAATTCTCTCGCACTATGGCAGTTCTGAAGAAGAAGAAGATGTCAAAAATCAACAGTCTATCACTCAAGAATTTGAAATGCTCACACAATGACTAAGTGATCTAAAGAGACACAATCTTTATCTCGTCAATGATGAAGAATTCCACGCACCAGAATCATCAAGAAGGTGTTTGCCTCTGAAAGACATGAAGTGCTTCAAATGCAACTCTACGGCCATGTCATTGCTGATTGCCCTTGTTGGGAAGGAAAACCTAGCAGCAGATGGAAATATCTTCACTATAGTTGTTTTACACTAATGGATCATCATACTAAGATCTCGTAGAAAATTACTACTTCATATTCTTCGAAGAGACCAGTCACTGACATAAAAACCAGAGCAACCATCGAATCAAATATGAAGAGGATGTCACGACTGAACAGAGCATATACAGACTTGACAGTAGAATCTGAAGATGAAGCCACGGATACTGAATCCGATGAAGGAGAATTCTACAAAAGTATTGTGAGAAGTAATGCCTACATTGCTATTGAATCATCAAAGAAAGTCACCAAATCAGACATTGATGATGATGATTCAAGTAATGATGACTCAAGCAATGATGAACCAATCGCGTTTTGTCTCATGGCAAAATCCTCAAAGGATCAGGTATCTGCCAAACATCTAAGATCTATGAATGAATGCTCTCCTGAATACATAACTTATGCCAAGCTGGTCAAAATAGCTAAATCTCAACATGATGAACTTCAAATGCTTGAAATAAATCCCAGAAAAATTGAAGGATTACTAGTAGAAGAGATGGAGAAGAATCAAAAGTTGATTGAAGAGAAAGATGATGTTTCATCAACTATTGATAATCTTACCATTCGATATGACTCACTTGCAGTTGATTACGAGAGTTTATCAAATGAACTCCTTAGTAGGAATCAAGAACTTGTGTCGACGAAAGAGTCTCATAACAAACTAAAAGCTTCTCTCTTCGCCGAGCAATATGTTCAACTTCCTGATGGTTTTGTACCCCCATGCTTAACTTGTCTAGAATGCAGCAATGCAGATTCTCATGCTGAAACTTCCAATGTTGTGAAAGAGAATACCGCTACTACTAATGGTACCACTAACCCCTCCTCCGAGGATTTTGCTGCTCTTACTAAAGAAAATTGCAGGTTAAGAGGCTTACTTGAGACTGGAATGCTAAGGAGCCCGAAAGGGCATCAAACCTTCACAAAAATCTTTAGCAGGAAGGATTAGGTTTGAAAAGAAACTCAATGTGGATGGTTCGTACTAGACTCCTGTCGGTGCACAAACCCTAGGTATGTTGCCCCGACTATACACAGGCTTAAGAGCAAGGTTACAACGACCAAGACCAAACCAAGCAGAGGAGATCAGCAGATCAAGAAGACCAAGTCAAGCTAAAGGAGAAAGATACCACCAAGGAAAAACCTCTCTTGCCGGGAAGGCGAGCCTGGCGAGGTCGAGGCTGCCCCGAAGGCAAGTCTCAAGACTGTCCCGGCAGGCCTGCCGGGCACGATGAGGACAGACTGCCCCGCCAAGGCTCCACTGCTTCACCTCACAGCAACGCAAGTCACCGATCGGTGCGGTGTCGAGCCCCCAAGTGACTAAGTGGTTGTTATTTGGCATGTGGCAGCCACTTCCTAAGGAAATCACCTCCAAATGACACCCTTCCAGAGATGTGTCATGCAGGCAGGCGAGGTGGCCGAACGGCCCGACAAGGCTTGCCGGTCTATGCTACAATGTGACACTAAGCGGCGCATTAAATGCGCCTTGTCTTGTCTGCAGAGTTAGGTATGATAGCACTGTTTGCTATCTAATCATTACATAATGACTGATGTGCCATTGTGGTGACCCCTTGATCTATAAAAGGAGGGCCATGGCAACCATCGAAAGGATTCGGACCCTTGCACACTCATACATGCGTAGCTGCCCTCGCCCCGAGGCAACCTTGCCGGGATAGAGCGCTGCATCTCAACCACGGTCCTCCTATCAATCCACCAAAGCTGGAGTAGGGTTTTACGGCTCGCGGCGGCCTGAACCTGGGTAAAAACTGCTCGTGTGATCTCTGTCGTGCTGCTCTGCGCCCTTCGCTCTTTGTGCAATGTGCTCTTCCCCCCTGTCGAACCACAAGGGGTTGATGGCCCCATAGGTGGTCGTGTTTTCCCACGACATCTTTGGTGTGCCAGGTATGGAGAAGCATTTGCGCAAACCCGAGAGCATATGCAGCGCGTCATCTTCATCATTGTTTTCTTCGTCGACGGCTTCATCATCCATGGCACCCAAGAAGAAGCCGGTGTTCACTAGTGCAAAACCGGGCTTTAGTCCCGGTTCGTAAGGACCTTTAGTGCCGGTTTTGCAACCGACACTAAAGGGTGGGGACTAAAGCACTCCCCCTTTAGTGCCGGTTCGTCAGGAACTAGGACCAAAGGCCCACCACGTGGCATGAGCCCTTATTTGAAATTTGAGGGAATACTAGTCCCTAGTTGGTTACACCAACTGGGACTAAAAGGTTTAGGGGTTTATGGTTTTTTCCTTTTAATTTTGTGTTTTCCATTTAATTATTTTTCATTTCAAACATATTTTACGCTACTACATATTATACATGTTATGCATATATATATAAATAGAATTTCTCGTAGAACCGATCATATATATATATATATATATATATATATATATATATATATATATATATATATATATATATATATATATATATATATCATCAATTTCTCATACGACCATTCACATACTCACATATATATACAATTTGGTATATACAATTTCTCCTACATGCAGATCATTACATGGAGGCATTACAACTTGTAATGGTATTCTCCTTTGGGATCTATGACCTGATCGAGCAAAAATCCTGCTATTTCCTCTTGAATTGCTCGTAGGTGATCCGTTGGTAGGAGCTGATCCCACATCTCTTGCATCTTTATTAAAAAAGAAGATCAATATGAATATATTAGTTGTGTGTGTATATATACTAGATCATGCTAAAAAGAATTGTGAATAGTGTTCTGGCAAACGTACCCAAAGTTGTCTATCATCTTTGGTCCTTTCGGACGTCATAATGCGAATGTTCTCACAAATGTAGTATGCACATAAATTATTCCCCGGTGCCTGCCTGATGATCTTTACAAGAATAGAATTCAATCAGATAACAATTAATCAAGCATGATAGTGGTATTGAAACTAGAATTAAAGAGATGGTAGCTAGCTACTACTACTTAATTAATTACCTTGTGGCGCACCCATTTCAGCTTTTGTTTCCATGGGCCTTCAACCTGTTTGATGAACTTTTCCCAAGCCCTGCCCGCTGACAAAGAAAATGAATAAATGAGTTATTAATTAGTTGATATCAGGAAATTAACTAAAGAGGCCGACATAGTGCGATAATGATTGAAATTACATGTCGATCATCCCCTTCACGATTGAGTATTCATTAGTATCTTTAAATAGCGAGTCCAGTACTTGAAATTTTCCCTCGTCAACTTCAGCGGTTAACAAGATCCAGTGGAAACTGCATGCGCACACGTTTGCATGTATAATTAAGCGGGCAAGTGCATAAATCATCAACTACACTTATTAACATCTAGTAAGCAAAAACATAATTTGTAGTACAAGACAGTGTCACTCACTCGAAGTTGTCAGGAAGTAGTATTTCTGGTTGGGTATTTAGTCGCTTCAAGAACTCTAGCAAGCTTCTCTCTTTGTATGGTCGATCATACTCACGTGACCATGTCTCTTGATTAATGGTATTTGGGTCAATGAACCCAATGCCATAGCGTTCAGCTCTTTTCATTTCATACATCTTCATTTTTCATAATACCATAGAAAATAATATAGTGATGATAATTACAGGTAATGAACAAGCACTGCAGCTAGCTAGAGACTTGAATTACAAAAAGAAACCACTTACAAACAATAACCGCTGACAATAGATTTGTCGAGTGCGTCTTGATTGAATAACCGAAACATTTCTTGAAACTCAACCCACAGATCTTTTGCATGGTAGTAATGCTCTTCCTTGACTTTCACCATGAGGGACTCTTGATCGGTAGCCTTTACTTCTCTCATGTACCATTGATGCAATTCATACATTCTCGTTGATAGAAGCGGGATCTTCTCAGGCTTGACCATAGGTTGGCTGCAGACATATTTCCATTATAGTTCCTCCTCTGTAAACGTTTGGAAGTCCTTGATGCCTAAGAGTTGTTCTACAGTGACACCGGCCTCTTGAGCCTGCCTTCTATGATCGTCGGTCATTACCAACTGATCGGCGGTACTCACTTGTGTTTGTACAATGAGCGGGGGGATCGATTGCACTGCCTATTCTACCAGCTGGGGAAGATTCTTCCCGCTTTTACTAGCAGCTGCTTTGCTCGAGCTCGAGCTCGACTCTTTTTGTGCACGATAGGACTTCTTGATAGAGCGCTCATAGTCTGAGTCCCTATGCTTCACAGCCGATTGAGCATTATCAATAAAGTGTTTTACCACTTTCTCAGATACTTTCTCCTTTGGCGAGGGGGGGGGTCGGTGCAAAATGGTTCGCCACTTGGGCAGCCACTTCGGCTTTTTTTCCTCTTCAGTCAAGTGGTAAGGCAACTTTGGAAGAGGCTTGGACCAAATTTGTATTTCTTACCTCCTGTTGTACTGCTAGCCGCCGTAGCTGTGGCGCCTCTCTTCTGCTGTTGCTGAGGTGGCGGATACCGTTGACGCGGTGCCTGACTTGGAGGAGGAGTCAGCTGATGTGGTGCTGGACTTGGAGGAGGAGGAGTCGGCTGACACGGTGCCGGACTTGGAGGAGGAGGAGGAGTGGGCTGACACGGTGGCGGACTTGGAGGAGCAGGAGTCTGCTGATGCAGTGGCGGACTTGGAGGAGTGGGAGTCTGCTGACACGGTGGCGGACTTGGAGGAGGAGCCGGCTGACGCGGTGTCAGTGGCCTTGGAAAGACGATGCAATCCTTTCTCTATAGAATGATATGATGTATGGCCTGTCCAAGTGTGTGCTCCTTGTCATCTCCAGGAATGTCAAGCTCTAGCCCCGAATATCTTGTCATCACTTCATCAACCCCGACACGAGCATAGCCAGCTGGAATCAGATTGCAATGGAAGGTTGCTTCAGGGGGATTTGTATAAGCATAGCCGTCCGCCACCTTCATGGATATGTTCTTCACTTTTATGTGTAGCTCACAAGTTGCCGTAGCTATGATATCATCCGCAGGGTATCTATCCACCAGTGCATCATCGCCTGGGGCGGAACCCATGATGCTTCTCCGCATGGATGGGACGGTGCTATCCAATGCTGGATCCGCTAGCTGCTGCCGCTGCTGAGACCCCCCTTTCCTGGCTAAGTGAGTCGATCTACTGCTGCTGCCGCTTGAAAGCGAATTTCAACTCCGCGTGCTTTGATTCTACAATGCGAAGGCGATCTGCTTCCTGCTTCCTCTGCTCCTCCTCCAACTTCCTCTTCTACTCCTCCTATTGCTTCTTTCTCGCATGACTTCTGTAGTCGGCGTTCCAGTTCGCAAACCCCTCAAACCACAGAACAACGCCTTTGCCTCATGTTCTTTTCGGGTGTCTAGGATTCTTCAGGGCACGCGTAAGCTCGTCGTTCTCTCTGTTGGGCGTGAACACCCCCGATCGAGCCTCTTCTATTGCAATAATGAAATTGTTGGTGGCTCCTTTAAGACTTGCCCACTCCAAAACCTCGCCTGTCTTTGGGGTCCAACTTCCCCCCATCGCATAGAACCAAGTCCTGCACCTGGGGGCCAGCTCAATGTAACTGGAGTGACCCCTGCAGCCATCATCTCTTTCTCATCGATATCCCACTTAGGCTGGGCACCTCGTAGTCACCTGGCCCCAGATTATGGTGCCACTGCTTTTTCGCGACATTAATCTTGTTTTTTCTTGACCATTCCCAAGCTACTTCTGATTCCTTGAAGTTCATGAAAGCGTCCCAGTGATCTCTTGCCTTCTCCAGTGTTCCCTTGAACTCTGGAGTCTACTTTCCTGCTTTGACGTATGCGGCCCATATATTTTTCTTGTGGTTGTTGAAAGCTATCGCCATCTTCTTAAGAGCACTGTTCTTGACTTTCTCCAGATCTGCATCTGTCAAATGATCTGGTAGGGTGAAATGTGACATGAGCGATTCCCAAAGCAGATCTTTTGCTCTTTGGTCGACAAAAGTAACATCTCGATCTCCCTTTGCTGCCTTTTTTCCATTCTTGAACAGAGATCGGGATTTGGTCCCTAACAATAACTCCGCATTGTCGAATGAACTTCTTCGCATTCTTCTTAGGTTCTACATTAGGTTTGATGGCATCGATGTTGTAATTTACGCTAGCCTGCAACTTTTTGGCCGGGCCTCGAACTGCCCTGCTGCTTGTAGAAGGTTTGCTTGATCCGGAGGGCTAAAATAAGAAATATCGATTCGTTAATATATATACAAATCAATTAAAACATGTGACGATCACCAGATGCCTTATATAAATATACCTCGCCGGCCTTTGTTATTTGAACAACAACATTTCCTTCGTCATCATTGTTCTGGACTTCATCTATTCGTTCGTATTCATCAAATATAACACCCTCACCAGTATTGTTCAGATATTGCGAGCCGTCATCTTCTTCATTCTCATCTAGGCTCGGCGAGCGTATGATGTCGAACATAGTCTCTTCACCTTCTTTGCTGGTATTGTCCATAGCTTTCATTTAACTAATCCAAAAGAAATATAAAACAATTTAGTATTCAAATGAGAATGCATGCAATCAATAAGGAAAAACTGAATCATAGTAGATAATATCCATCTCGAATAATCCAGATAATTAACATGCATCATTGAATATAATCTCGAATACATCATCTTGAATATATCGAATATAATCTTGAGTATTATCACTAATACATCTCGAATATGATCATATATATAACATCACTAGCTAATACAGATCGAATATTATCGAAGAATCTAGTTCACTCACGGTTCCCGAGGCGCGGGCGGTGGACACCCAAAGAGAAGGAATGATCATAGGATCATAGCTTGGGTGAGATCCCTGAACCTTCCAGGTATTGGAGAACCTGATGTCTAACGCATCCATGTAGCGACGGACGTGCTTGTTCTCCTCCCTGACACGACGATGTACCACCACCGGCGGGGCCGGCTGTCTCCGCACCAAAAGTGGCCCACGTGAACGCCACCAAAGGAGCTTCGGGTCGACGACGCGACCCGTGGCCGGGTTTCTCTCTGAGCTACGCGCCCTTGAAGGTAGCACCTCCCAGTGCCAGCCCGGAGGAGCCTAGTCCCAGACATGGCGCCTCTAAAGCAGGACGTTATCGCGAATGAGTCGACGATGAGGATGCGGGCCGGGCATCGTTGACGTCGAGAACAAATTCTTATGAAATTTTTTTCCTATATATGCAGTGTCATTTTATTAGGAATTTTTTAGCAAAATATCCTCTTCTCAATTATAATGTCCAATTCCTAGGTTATAACTACCCTAATAATATTCCTCTCTCAAAAAATTCTGAAACTTTTCCCACTTATAGTCCTTCTAACAAATATATATATGGTCAAACTTTTTCCTATGCAACTTTTTTATATGCAATTTCTTTTTCTATACTATGATATACAACATTATATAAAATTAAAAAATATAAAAATAAACACTAATTAAGCATACTTCTATACATCCATTAAAAACAGAAAAACAATATTATATAAAAAATTATATACTAATTAAACACTAATTATATTCATCTAACATGCATTCATACATACATATATACTAGTGAAAAAATAATCATCTAAACCATCTAAACTAATTAATTTCTATACATACATATATGCTAATATACTAATTAATTCGTCAAATGTCAAAATTTCCTCGACTTTTTTCTATACATACATATATACTAATATACCAACATGTATAGTGAAATTAATTCTATAGACACATATATACTAAATAATCATCTAAAACAACTAAACACATCTAAATAAAACATCAAACATTCATGCATACATGTATAACAAAAACTAGTGAAAAAATCGCCGTAGGGGGCGGCCGCGCGAGCTCACATAGGACGGACGGCGGCGTCGAGGTGCGGCAGGGGCGCGGACGGATGGAAGGTGATGTCGAGGGGCAGGGGCACGGACGGATGGCGACGGCGACGGCGAGGTGCATGGGCGCGGCGACCACGACATCGAGGTGCGGCAGAGGCACGGACGGACGACGACATCAAGGTGCAGTAGGGGCGCGAATGGACGGACGACGACGTCGAGGGGCAGGGGCGCATGGACGAAAGGTGATGGCGAGCTTCGGCAGCCTGGCGGTGTGGTGTCGTCGAGAAGAATGGATGTTTTGGGGAAAAATTCATAAGGGTGAAATTTGGCAGGTAGAGCGGCGGGAAGCCAAGCCTTTAGTCGCGGTTAGTGGCTCCAACCGCGACTAAAGACCCCCCCTATAGTCGCGGTTGGAGCCACCAACTGGGACTAAAGGTGGTGTGCTGCCAGGCGAGGGGCGCGATGGATGTTTAGTCCCACCTCGCTAGTTGAGAGGAGCTCGCACCGGTTTATAAGCCCCGTTGCGGCTACCGTGTCGAGCTCATCTCTAAGCAGGCCTTGGTGGGCCTATTGAACCTGCGATGCCCTGTGGGGCCTACTGGGCCGTACGGGCCTGCATCCTGGCCCAACTAGTGGTTGGGTTTCTAGTCGTATGCAGGCAGTGGCGGCCCAGTAGGCAGGCATTTTTTAATTTCCAGTTTTTTAGTTTTCTGCTTTATCGATTTTCTTTTGTTTTTGAGTTGTTTTTTGATTTATCTAGAGTTTTTGAGTGAATATTTTTGCTTTAGGTCACAAAAATTATAAACTTTTTGTTAGTGCCAGTAGTTTTCAAATTTTGATAGTTTAAATTTGAATTATTTAAAATTTGTCTAAATCACTAGTTTGTGAATAACTTAACTTTAAAAATAGATCTGCGAGTGATTCTTTTTTCTGCTGTTTAATATTAGTGTGTTTTATCATTATATTCAATTTTATAATTCTTAGGTTATTTAGAAAAATGAAATGCCCTTTTAACAGATGAGTTTTCGTGTGAAACCCTGATACTTCAAAAGAGATTGCCCATTTTGTGCATGAAGTGCATCCAGTTTTTTAGTGATTCTTTTTTTGCTGTTTAATATTAGTTTGTTTTATCATTATATTCAATTTGGTAATTCTTAGGTTATTTAAAAATGAAATTCCTTTGTAACAGATGAGTTTTTGTTCGAAATCCTGATACTTCGAAAGAGATTGTCCATTTTGTACACGAAGTGCATCCAGTTTTTGCCGTAACCCGGAAACAACTCCTCACAGCCTGCCGGACCACCCCCTCCAGCCGGTTCCACGAACCCCGCGAACGAGGCTGGTGCTCCCGCTGCAGAGGAGGTGCTGCTAGTCCTCGTTGCCGAGCCCCAGGCTCCAACTTGGGCAAGGCACATTGTCCACTTTCTCCAAACCGGAGAACTTCCCGGCGACCAAGATGAAGCTGAGAAAGTAGCCCGGAGGGCCAGTATTTATCAGTTTGTCGATGACACTCTGTGCAGAAGGAGGCCCAATGGTGTGAAATTGAAGTGTGTCTGCCGGGAAGAAGGAAAGGAACTGCTGACTGAGATTCACAGAGGAATGTGCGGCTCCCACATTGGATAAAGGCCATTAGTTGGGAAAGCATTCCGGCAAGGATTGTATTGGCCCACAGCCCTCCAAGATGTGGTCGAGCTAGTCACGACATGTGAAGCCTACCATTTCCATTCCAAGAAAACACACCTGGCTGCCCAAGCTCTTCAAACAATCCCTCTATCATGGCCATTTTCGGTCTGGGGGCTCTATATCCTCGGCCCCTTCCCCTGAGCAATCGGGGGCTTTGAATCCTTGTTCGTTTCCATCGACAAGTTTACAAAGTGGCCGAAAGTGACTGCCGTGAGGAAGGTGACTTCTCAGTCAGCTATCAAGTTCTTGAAAGAATTGGTGTGTCATTTTGGAGTTCCGGCAAGGATCATCACTGACAACAGCATCCAGTTCACGAGTCGCGCCTTCATGCAATATGTTCATGACCTCGGATGTAAGATCTCATTCGCCTTTGTGGCACACCCCTAGAGCAATGGACAAGCTGAGAGGGCGAACGCTGAAGTGTTGCATGGACTCAAGACGAGAACTTTTGATACGCTATAGAAGCACGGTAGGCGGTGGATCGAGGAGCTATCGGTAGTTCTCTGGTCCCTCAAAACACCAAACCAAGCTATCGGGCAGACTCCCTTCTCCCTGGTCTACGGGGCAGAAGCAATTATCCCCACGAAACTCATTTACGGGTTGCCTCGAGTTCTTGCCTACGCTGAAGTAGCGCAAGATCAGCACCGGCGTGACGACGCTATGCTACTCGAGGAGAACCGTCTCGGGCTACTACGCATGCTCCACGCTACCAGCAAGCCCTGCTTTGCTATCATAGCCGCAGGGTTCATGCCCGGTGTTTTGAGGAAGGTGACCTTGCCCTTAGGCTCATTCAGTCTGCCAAGGGTACACACAAGTTGTCACCAAATTAGGAAGGCCCTTACTGTCGTGGAATTGTCATGGCAGATGTCCTCTTGCAAGGACTTAATCGTGGAGCCATCGCAACTAGGAACCTTAAAGGGGTTAATCGGGACAAAGGACACGAGAGGGTTTATACTAGTTGGGCTCCTTACGGTGAAGGTAAGCCTACGTCTAGTTGGGTTGGTATTACTTGAAGTTTCGATGACCAGGGAGCGAGATACGCTATGCCCGGTTCTCGAAGTGTTGTTTCTTGCCCTAAGCCGCCGGCGGGTCGTCCCCTTATATACACGGGTTGACGCCCTGCGGCTTACCGAGTCCCGGCCAGCTCATAAACAGTGTCCGTCTCAGTGACTAGTCAAGTCTACCTTATAATACAAGTCATGCCATTATGGCGGTTTACTACAACGGGCCTTAAGTCGCTTTGTGGGCCATAGGCCCCTTGTTGATACGCCATCTTCATGCTTGGACTTGGGCTTCTGTCTGGTAACTCTTTACGTAACCCGGCCCCTCCTGGGCGGCTTACACAAATAGTTATATCCCCAACATTAGGCCCCAGATTGATTTGAACCTGCTCATGTCAATCTTAAAATAACTTAAACGTAAATCTTCAGTCTTGGACTACGCAAAAAGACTTTTTTAACTTGGCGTGACGTCACTCTTTGGATCCGTGTTAACCCGTCATGACGTCATCTTTCCTTTTATTCCGCCGAATCGGCCCAACGGATCTTTGTCTTTATTGCCCGTTCCGAGAATCGAGGCGTCGGGGCCGCTGGATAGTAATTCTTATCTCCTTGTTTCCCGCGCCAGCTCGGTTACCCTCTCCCTATAAATAGGCGCGACTTTAGGTCTTTCATTCTTCTCCTTCCCGTCGTCTTCTTCCTCTCTTCTCTGTCACTCAAGCTCCGCCGCCGCCGCCGTCGAACCCCTCGCCTTCATCGACCTTGGCTGCTGCATCAACTTGAATCCGACCAGAGAACGGCAGCGCCTCCGCAATGCACTCCAAAGACCAGTAAGTTTCCCTTTCTCGCATCTTATATCTATGCTAGGGTTGAGATTCTTCCATGCAGTTCGTAGTTCATCCCACATTCTTCGTATTTCCTCTGGCGTGGCTCCTTTTGATCCCATAGTAGCATAAATCTCGTGCGGTACCTATTCTGCATCCATTTTATATACCAGCAGATCTTCTTTTCTTGCAAGGAATCCTCATTAGGATGCACGAACTCCTCTGCTCTGTTCTAGGTCTAGAAAAATTTCTTTCAGAACAATAATTTGATCCAAAATAATAGCTGTCATCTGTGAAACTTGTTTCTATCACCCGGAAAGCTTCTTATGTTAAATGCCTTCAACATGACTGTCCAAATGTCCGGTTTAAACGCATCCCACTTGGTCTGTAAACCTTGGCACCTTCTCAGGTCTTTAAAACTTTTGAACTGTCGCTAACATTTGTGGCGGATTAAATAATGCTTCCCAATTACCCTTATGTCATTAGGCCCCTTTAAGCCGCTACCATTCTGCAATTTGAATATCTTCTTCCGGGTTAAAATTTAAGCCGGAACTTCTTATTTTGCAATAGGCCAATCTGTTTGTCATGGCGCCTAAGCCAACCAAAGCTCCTGTAACCTGCAATCGGGTCCCATCCATCGTCACCAAAAGCAAGTCTGGCTGAATTTGTGAAGTCTGGTCATTTGCCAAAAAGGAAGTCATGTCTTATCGTGTTCTGACCCATCCAAGAAAAGCCTCAACCAAAAGACGGGAAGTGATAGTTTTCACGGATCACATGAACCGGGGATTTGCCCCTCCCGGCTCAAAAAATTTCAGAGAAGTTCTGAATTTCTTTGACCTTAGACCTCAAGACATCAGGCCCAATTCCATGTCAAATCTCTGCAATTTTCAAGTTTTCTGCTAAGTGTACCTGGGAGAAGAACCAAATCTGCTTCGCTCGTAGAACTTTTTATTTGAACCGCTAAACGAACGTGCCAACGGGCCTAGTCTTGAACTTGGCGGCATCTCCATCCAGCGGCGAAGAGATTGTCTTTTCCCTTATGCTGAGCTGCCAAGTCACCCGAAAGACTGGAACCAGACGTGGTTCTATTGCCAAGATACATCACCGGCTGATGAGAAGCCTCTGCCCGGCTTTCGCGCCCTGCGTCTCGAATCCAATCATCCGCTGGCAGATAAGTTATCCGGTATTGAACGCCTGCCTCTCAACCCCACCATCAAGAAGATCAAAGCTCTTCTAGGGAACGGTTTAAATGGCATCGATCCGTTCGAGTCCGGGTCACTGGCGGATACTACCATTAAGCCGCCGCCCGCTTAATGTGTACTTATACAGCGAAAAGGATGACTCGATGCGCCATAGCTCGATGATTTATCGACGAGGCGGTAGATGCTACTGATCCAATCTCTGTTGAAGGAAGGCACTCAGAATAAAGAATGCCTTCGGCTTACTTCCCTTCTGTAAGAAGAACCCGGCTCCTGCGTTAAGTTACTAGTCTTCACAAATACTCTTTTATATGTTACCTTCTTATACTTATGATTCTTTATCTGTTTCCACAGGCCGGCGATGATTTCTGGAAGGTCAAGTATGACCATGAGGCTGCTAAACAGGTGCTGTATGCCAAGAAGACTGAAAGAAAAACCGCCGGGACGGGCACCTCTAAGAAGAAGAAACCCAAATACCTACGATATGTTTAAATTGTATGGCTCTTCTTCAGATGAGGAAGAGGTAATCTTTTTCAATTTCTTTAACTCCTTTGCCATTACTTTTACTGACATTTGACCCTTTCAGGAGGATACTGGAAACAGTCAAGCAGCTGGCGAAGAGGTAACTATAATTTCCTCCGACTCAGAGCCTTTGCCAACACAAAAAATCCGACGGGTGACTCGGAAAATAAGGTTTTCACACCCTCTAGCTTACCAAGATCCTCAATTTCTTTTGAAGCAACAACAGCTTGAGAACCGGAGGCAAACTCGGGCCACTCAAGACGCAGAACTCTCCTCCTGCTTACCCGATATAACCCGGAAGCGTCGAATCGAGGTCATCTCCGCTTATGCGTTCTGTTTATCCTTTGGCGGGTTTATTTCGTCGACCCCTCAATTCATCTGACTCCAATTATCATGATACCTCTCTGTCTTCCGGCGAGTCGATGCAATCAAACATGCCGTCTTTTAAGACAGCTCCCGGGTAATGCCACCTTTCTTACTTTAAGTTTTTCCATACTTATTCGTTGGTACTCATCCTTCCACTTTGACTGACAGCCTGCAAGTGAAGCCTAGCAAGAAGGCCAAAAAGAATAATTTGTCCCGAGACCCGGTGGTCACTGAACCGGCAATTGACTCATCCGTTCCTGATAGCTCCACTCATCGCCCACCGCCGAACTGCTTTTGACATTCCGGTGTCAACCTCTGACCCGCCTGCAGAAGATGTTGTCCATGATTCTGATAAGCCGGAAATTCCTAGCCCGGTCAAGACGACTGAACCAGAAGTTGAATTTCTGAAAAGCCAATATGTTAAACCGGGCCGCCTCATCGTCCTTGCTCGATGCATCGCCAGGAGGAGTTTGCCCAACATCGAAAACCAAACAGACATCACCGATTATACTCACCTAAGCATTGGTGATATAGTCTCGGCTATTTGAACCAAGTGCACAATAGCCGTGACTGAAATTGACATGGTGAAGCAAATACAACATAAATCTGAGGTATAACTTTAACTTTTTCCTGAACCTTGCTTACTGTATCAGCCCCCAAGTCTATTGCTTATGAATGAATATGCTGTAGACTTAGAAATCTACTTACTGCTAGCTTGTCCGGCTTAAATTGAATATATTTAACTCGGTGATAGCATGAAACTTTGAATTTGGGTAACACATTAGCCCCCAAGTGTCAAGTGCCTTCACTTGTAAAGTGCTTGAGACTTAATATACATGACCCGGTAAAATAGGTTAAGAACTCTTTAAGCATACATTAGCCCCCAAGTGCCAAGTATCTTTACTTGTAAAGTGTTTGGGACTTGAATGTAATCTTACCGTGATTCTTACCATAACCTGATGTCGATGCAGGCCGCCATAAGTCAATTTGAGGCGGAGATTGCTGATCTGAAGAGTCAGTTGAAAACCCAAGAGCTTGAAACTCAGAAAGCCAACTCCAAGTTTGAATTCAGTGTCTCCGAACAAGAGAAACTGAAGAAAAAATTTGAATCGGAGAAGAAAACTTGGGTTGAGGAGAGGGCTTCACTGGTGACTCGGGCTGAAACAGCAGAGGCATCTCTTGCCGAGGCAACCGCCGAGCTGTCCGGCTTAAAGCACCAGATCTCTCAAATGGTCTCAGCAATCTTCGGTAAGTTACTATGTATAACTCTGAATATCACAATGGTTCCTTTGATGTCTATTTTAATTGTTAACTCTGGCTCACCTTATATGTATAAACACAGGCCCCAGGAGCACGAACCTCAAGCAAAATATGTTGGTGAAGCTTAAGGCGGTGTACACTCTGGTGGAACAACTATACACCGGGTCACAACGTGCTTTAGCTGTTGTGGCTTTATCAAATGATGCTCCTTATCTCCTGCAAGATGTACTCAAGCGGCTTGCCGTGTTACCTCAACGGATTCAGGAGTTAAGGCGAGCATCTGGTAGAGCCGGAGCCATAGCCGTCTTAAGCCGGGCCAAAGCATTGGCTGCAGAGCTAGACTTAAACGATGTTGCTCTTGGATACCCCAGCTTAAAGGAGGACGGCTCTGCATTCAGTCAATCAGACTTCACCACCTGTGTGAGAGTCGTACGTCCTGTGGCCACCATCATCGGCAATGATATTGATCTTACAAAGTACCAGCCGGGTTATGACAACGAGAACCGGAGGATTCCAACTCCGCATTATGATGACGTCAGCCTGATCCCTCCAACTCGTAAGCATACCTTTGCTCCTGAAGTTGACCCGACCAGTTTAATAGATGATGAGGCTGAATTTGAAGCCTTAAGCGACATTGGCTGGACCTCGTCAACCTTCCAGGACAAAACAACCGAAGGAGAGGCGGGGAAGGATAACCCGGAGTCATCAAGCCAGCCGGAGGAATGAGCCGCCAGATGTGTTATGAATTTTACAAAACAATGCTTCACTACTTTAGACTCGAGGAGTCTTGTAATAGGATAGAAAAAACTCCTTAACTCTGTCATGCCTTCGCGCATATTTTGCGGTGCTTAACAATGTCTCAAGCCGCCAGCAATGTGCACTGTCGGCTTACTTGAATCATCCAAAAAGCTTTCTGCTTTACTCTGTGCATAAAAGAAAAATTTCCTTTGGCATCTCACCACATCCGGGGTCATGTAAGATAACGTTAATCCGGAGTAGGAACCAAAACATCATAAGTATCAGCCGGTTTGAGGCGTACCTTACCGGCTTACTTGATCCCAAAAAGCGCATGCTTATACTTAACTTCTGAAAATTGGCACTTATAATGTTTACCTGGCCCTTAGTATTATTTACTCTTATAGAATAAAGTAAACCTGATATTCAAAGGCGTCTGATTCAAATATGATCAGTAGAACCGTTCCAGAGGGGTTAAGCTAAGATTCGGATACGATCATATAGCCCCCAATGGCTTTGGCGATGCCGATCAAATGGGTATCGACAGCTATGTTCTCTTTGGTTCGAATACGACCTATGTTTGAACAGGAAGCCCCCAAGTGACCATGAGAGTTGTTTAATGACGCTGATTCAAATACGATCCACGCCAAAGCCCAAAGAGGTTAAGCTATGATTCAAATATGATCAAGAAGCCCCCAAGTGGGTTCGGCAGTGTGCCAATCAATTGGGTATCAACAACTATGTTCTCTTTGGTTCAAATACGACCTATGTTTGAACAGGAAGCCCCCAACTGACCATGGCTTGATTCAGATATGATCATAAGCCGGACCAAAGGGAAAGAAGGATTCAGATATGATCCGCTCCCTGTTAGTCGTTTCCATCACCTGGTCAAGAAGACACATAAACCTTGTAGGATGGAAAAGAAATAGGTCCTGCTTTATTGCTTTATATAATATATACATTGCTAAAAAAAGAAAAGGTAAATATACTCTGAAAGCCAGCGGCTTAAGTATAGTAGGGCCGGAGATGTGCTATGTTCCACGGCCGGCGGGTCTCCTCCTCCGACTTACATGATTCTGTGTGCTCTCGAACATCGATGAGGTAATATGACCCGTTGTTGAGATTCTTGCTGACCACGAAAGGTCCTTCCCAAGGAGGGGACAGCTTGTGCATATCAGTTTGATCCTGGATGAGCCGGAGCACCAAATCGCCTTCCTGGAAAGTTCTGCTTCTAACCCGGCGGCTGTGATAACGGTGCATGTCTTGCTGGTAAATCACCGAGCGGGCTATGGCCAAGTATCGCTCTTCATCCAACAAGTCAAGTGCATCCTGTCGAGCTTTTTCCTTATCAGCCTCAACGTAAGCCGCCACCCGGGGTGAATCATGCCAGATGTCACTTGGTAGAACCGCCTCTGCTCCGTACATCATGAAGAAAGGTGTATAACCAGTAGACCTGTTGGGCGTTGTGTTGATGCTCCATAGCATGTAAGGTAATTCCTCCACCCAACAACCCGGAGTTCGCTGTAAAGGAACTAAGAGCCGGGGTTAGATACCTTTCAAGATCTCTTGATTAGCTCTTTCTGCCTGAATTAGACTGGGGGTGAGCAACAACCGAAACATCAAGCCGGATGTGCTCTTGTTGACAGAACTCTTCCATGACACCCTTGGAGAGATTAGTACCATTATCAGTTATAATACTGTGCGGAAAACCAAAACGAAAGATCACCTTTTTGATGAACTGAACTGCCGTGGCTGCATCACACTTACTGACCGGCTCTGCTTCAACCCACTTGGTGAATTTGTCCATTGCCACCAACAGGTGTCTCTTCTTATCTTTAGACCTTTTGAAAGGTCCAACCATATCAAGCCCCCAGACTGCAAACGGCCAAGTAATTGGAATCATCCTCAATTCTTGAGCCGGCACATGAGCTCGTCTTGAGAATTTTTGACATCCGTCACATTTGCTAACCAGATCCTCCGCATCAGCATGAGCCGTCAGCCAATAAAAACCATGACGAAAAGCCTTGGCTACCAGAGACTTTGATCCGGCATGATGACCGCAATCACCTTCATGAATCTCACGAAGTATCTCCTGACCCTCCGTAGGTGATACACAACGCTGAAACGCCCCAGTGACACTACGGTGATGCAACTCGCCATGAACAATCGTCATGGATTTGGACCGCCTGATGATTTGTCTTGCCAAGGTCTCGTCCTCAGGCAACTCTCCCCGGGTCATATAAGCTAAGTATGGAACCATCCAGTCCGGGATGGCATGGAGAGCCGCCACCAGCCGCGCCTCCGGGTGCAATCGCAAGCTCTTCCTCCAGAGGCACTCTGACGTATGGGTTATGCAAAATGTCAAGGAATGTATTCGGTGGCACCGGCTTACGCTGAGACCCCAGCCGGCTTAAAACATCAGCCGCCTCGTTCTTCCTTCGATCAATGTGCTCTACTTGATAACCCTTGAAGTGCCCAGCCACCGCATCAACTTCACGACGATAGGCTGCCATAAGGAGATCCTTAGAATCCCACGTGCCTGACACCTGTTGAGCAACGAGGTCTGAATCGCCCAAGCATCTTACCCGTCTTAAATTCATCTCCTTGGCCATCCGGAGGCCATGGAGTAAGGCCTCATATTCAGCTGCATTGTTAGTACAGGGAAACATAAGCCGGAGCACATAACAAAATTTGTCACCTCGAGGGGAAGTTAAAACAACCCCAGCCCCCGAGCCTTCCAACTGTCTGGACCCATCAAAGTGAATAGTCCAATACGTGTTATCCGGCTTCTCCTCTGGTGCCTGCAACTCCGTCCAATCATTAATAAAGTCCACTAGGGCTTGAGACTTGATATTTGTCTTGTGACATATAGTTCAAACCATGAGGCCCAAGCTCGATGGCCCACTTGGCAACTCGCCCTGTGGCCTCCCTATTCTGGATGATGTCTCCCAAGGGGCTGAACTTACCACGCTTATAGGATGACCAAGAAGTACTGTTTTAGCTTCCGGCTCGCCATGAACACCCCATAAACCAGTTTCTGCCAATGCGGATACCTTTGCTTGGACTCTATGAGCACCTCACTGATGTAATAAACCGGCCGCTGAACCGGATGCTCCTTGCCAGTCTCCTTACGCTCCACCACAATAGCCACACTAACAGCACGTGAGTTAGCAGCAACATACAATAGCAATGGCTCTTTATCAATCGGAGCTGCGAGAACCGGCGGCTCAGCCAATTGTCTCTTTAAATCCTCAAAAGCAGCATCAGTAGCCTCACTCCAGACAAAGGTGTCTGCTTTCTTCATCATCTGATACAACAAGAAAGCCTTCTCCCTAGCCGCTTATGAATCGGCTTAGCAGCGACGCGACCCGCCAACAATGAACATCATTGATGCACGCCCGGCTTAGCCAGAGAGGTAATCGCCTTGATCTTCTCCGGGTTAGCTTCAATGCCCCTGTTTGAGACCAGGAATCCCAAAAGTTTGCCTGCAGGTACACCAAATATGCACTTATCCGGGTTAAGCATCATCTTGTAGACCCGGAGGTTATCAAAGGTTTCCTTTAAATCGGAGATCAAGGTTTCCTTCTCTCTAGACTTCACCACAATGTCATCCACATAAGCATGAACATTGCGCCCAATCTGATTGTGGAGACAATTCTGCACACACCGCTGATAAGTCGCCTGGGCACTCTTGAGCTCAAACGGCATAGACACATAGCAGAAGGCTCCAAATGGAGTAATGAAAGCCGTCTTCTCCTGGTCCTTAACTGCCATCTTGATCTGATGATAACCAGAGTAAGCATCCAAAAAGCTCAACCGCTCACAACCCGCAGTGGCATCGATGATTTGATCAATGCGGGGCAAAGCAAAGGGATCAGCCGGACAAGATTTATTTAGGTCCGTGTAATCGACACACATCCGCCAGGTGCCGTTTTTCTTGAGCACAAGCACCGGGTTAGCCAACCACTCCGGGTGAAAAACCTCCATGATGAACCTTGCAGCTAAGAGCCGAGCAACCTCTTCCCCTATAGCCTTTCGCCTTTCCTCATTGAATCGCCGGAGAAACTGCCTGACCGGCTTATACTTTGGATCAATATTAAGAGTGTGCTCAGCGAGTTCTCTCGGGACACCCGACATGTCAGAAGGTTTCCATGCAAAGATGTCCCGGTTCTCACGGATGAACTCGATGAGCGCGCTTTCCTATTTGGGATTCAAATTGGTACTGATGCTGAACTACTTGGAAGAGTCACCTGGAGTGAAGTCAACCAGTTTTGTCTCGGCGGCTGACTTAAATTTCAAAGCCGAGTCTTGCTCCGTGGTTGGCTTCTTCAAAGAGGTCATATCTGCCGGGTCAACATTAGTTTGATAAAACTTCATCTCCTCTTCAGCACAAACAGATTTAGCATAAGCCGCATCTCCTTCCTCGCACTCCAAGGCCACCTTTCGACTCCCATGCACAGTGATGGTGCCCTTGTAACCCGGCATCTTGAGCTGCAGATAAACATAACACGGCCGTGCCATAAACTTGGCATAAGCCGGCCGTCCAAACAGAGCATGATATGGGCTTCTGATTTTGACTACCTCAAACGTTAGCTTCTCAGCCCTGGAATCGTATTCATCTCCAAAAGCCACCTCCAGCTCGATCTTTCCAACAGGATACGCCAACTTACCGGGTACCACCCCATGGAAAACAGTGTTAGATGTCCTCAAGTCTTTATCAGTCAGACCCATACGGCGAAAGGTCTCATAATAGAGAATATTGATGCTGCTTCCGCCATCCATGAGCACCTTAGTGAATTTATCTCCACCAACCTGAGGGGCCACCACCAAGGCTAACTGACCCGGGGGGGGTGATCTTCTCTACTCCAAATGATAGGCTGTTCTGACCACCTCAGATAACGGGGAACCGCCGGTCCAACCGAATTCACAGCCCTTTTATGAACCTTCTGGTCATGTTTACACAAGTTAGTGGTAAGCACATGGTATTGCCCACCGTTTAACTATTTTGGATGGCTCTGATAACTTTGATCGCTGCTTCTTGTCCTCCTCCTTGACCGGATGCTGTGATTATAGCCACCTTGACCACCTTGAAAACTGGAACTTGAGCCGCCACAGGCCATGGAAACCACCTGCTCTGAACCGCCGACCCATGATTGCCATCAAACATGTTTGAATTCTTGAAAGCCTTCATGATCGCGCAGTCCTTCCATAAGTGGGTGGCAGGATTTTCTCGAGTACCGTGTCTTGGACAAGGCTCATTCAAAAGCTGCTCAAGAGATGGACCTGAGCCACCAGACCGAGGAGGTCCTCTCCCCTTATGCTTCTTGTTATTACCTTGAGCATTATCATTGGCCACAAACGTCGGGTTACCGTCCGGTTTACGCTTGTTACCACCTTGACTTGCCGGCTGTTGCTGCTGACCCTTTCCGTTGCCGTTCTTCTTTACCCCCCTGTCTTTTCCTCCTCGCATACCACGGGATCTTCAAGAGTATCGTAATCAGCATACTTAACCAAAGCCGCCATCAGCGTACCCATGTCATTGCAATCACGCTTAAGGCGCCCAGCTTCGCTTGATGACACAAAACAGCAATTCTGATGGAGCATAAGTACCGCAGGACGGCATCCATCTTATCAGATGAATGTATTATTTCTTTGACCCGGCGCACCCAATGAGTTGTGGACTCACCCTCCTCCTGCTTACAATTGGTCAAGTCCACAATGGACATAGATTGCTTGCAAGTATCTTTAAAGTTCTGGATAAACCGGGCCTTTAACTCGGCCCATGAACTGATGGAACTGGGAGGCAAGCTTTTCAACCAAGTTAGGGCCGTTCCATCTAACATCATGGTGAAATACTTAGCCATTGCCGCGTCGCTGACTTCCAATAATTCCATGGCCATCTCGTAACTTTCAATCCACGCCCCCGGTTGTAAGTCGGCCATGTAATTCGGCACCTTTCGAGGACCCTTGAAATCCTTGGGCAGACGCACATCTCGAAGAGCCGGCACCAGACACAGGACACCGCCGGTTCTAGTGGCCACCCTGGCTCCAACTGAATTCATTGGATACTCTGGGAAACCATCATACGCCGTCTGCTGAGCCGCTAATTGAGCCGCCCGTTCATCCTCCTGATGCAATCGATCCTGCACCGGGTTATAGCCGCCGGGTTGGTTGCGACGCTGGGCATTACTTGATAAAGCCTCTGACTCCATGTGTCTGCTGTAACTCGGACTCCGGTTTGGTCGAGGTGCTACCCAAGGCTGAGGAGTGGAATGAATCTTGTCCCTGCTGTAAGAATAGGCCTCTTGCTATGCCAAGGCCGTCTGAAGAAGCTCCCTAACCCTTCGGGTTTCCACCGCCTTCAGGTCGTCACCATCCACTGGAGGAGCCGCCAGTCGCGCCGATGCTGCTATCAGGTTCTCCATGGGGTTGGAAAAGTGGCCCGGAGGTGTTGGTATGTACCAGGGCGGGGCCATGCTCCCGTGAAGAGGTGCCGTCTCTCGAGGCTGAACCGCCCTCTGCCCGGTGTCATAAATTTATTGGCTTCGGGTGGATTGCTAGGACCGGCTCCGGGTGTCGTGAAAAGATTCCGAGGATTGTAAACCGGAGGCAGACGGGACTGGGTTTTCTTATGTCTCCTTCTCATCACCTCATTGGATGCATTCAGACTCATGTTAAGCTGGAAAGCCTCTCGTTCGAGTCGCTGCTGTCAGGCGCCTAAAGCCGCCCGCTCGCAGCTAGCTCGGTGTCCTCACCGCCAAGGCCTCCTTGGCATGGGCTATCTCCTCACGCACCTTTGCCACCTCCGTGTTATGCTCATCTGGATTTGCAGGAATAACCGTGGAGGTTAACAAGGCCGTCAATTTGTCCATAAGATCTATCAGTACCTGAGCCGACGGGCGCGCGGGGCCTCCTGCCCCGGCCGCTCCTAACCCCGACGTTATTGCTGTCGCAGCCGTCGAGTTTTGGCCGGGTTGGGTACCAGCCATGAAGACTCCTGCCCAGCTAGGCGGCTCATAGCAATCTAGAACGCTAGAGTCGTGAGAACATCCCCCTAACATGCCTTCTTGGACCTGATACAGAGAATCTGTTGAGCCGGAGGACGAATCATCATCTGATGGGACTGCCGTCTCTTCGCCATCTTTAGATCCTTCAGAAAGTGCCTCTCCATGAACACAGCCCACAAAGGCATGCTTTATGAAAGGTTGAATCTGGGTGGGTCTCGCACACTGAGCCGTCTCAATGAGATCGGTGCAGCTGTCCGGCTCTGGGCCCGGCTCACCAATCCGGCCGATGAAGATGTGGATTCCGCCAAAGGGGACCCGGTACCCGTACTCAATGGAGTCGGCGTCGGGGCCCCAGCCTTCGTTGTCAATGTAGATCTTGCCGCGACGACTCTTGGTCATCCGCCCATCACAGATCCCTTGAGCCCTTCAAGCTGCCCTTCAAGAACTCAACCACCATGCGCGCTGGCCCCACGGTGGCGCCAACCGTCGTGGAATTGTCACGGCAGATGTCCTCTTGCAAGGACTTAATCGTGGATCCATCGCAACTAGGAAGCTTAAAGGGTTAATCGGGACAAAGGACACGAGAGGGTTTATACTAGTTCGGCTCCTTACGGTGAAGGTAAGCCTACGTCTAGTTGGGTTGGTATTACTTGAAGTTTCGATGACCAGGTAGCGAGATACGCTATGCCAGGTTCTCGAAGTGTTGTTTCTTGCCCTAAGCCGCCGGCGGGTCGTCCCCTTATATACACGGGTTGACGCCCTGCGGCTTACAGAGTCCCGGCCGGCTCATAAACAGAGTCCGGCTCGATGACTAGTCAAGTCTACCTTATGATACAAGTCATGCCATTATGGCGGTTTACTACAACGGGCCTTAAGTCGCCTGTGGGCCTTAGGCCCCTTGTTGATACGCCATCTTCATGCTTGGACTTGGGCTTCTGTCTGGTAACTCTTTACGTAACCTGGCCCTTCCTGGGCGGCTTACACAAATAGTTATATCCCCAACACTTAGCGGGTAGTACGAGTCACCAGACCTGGTGCAGTCCGTCTGGAGACCGGAGATGGCACTCAGTTGCAAAACTCATGGAATATTGAGCATCTCCGCAAATTCTACCCGTAAGGCGCGGCTGTCGGGCCCTGCCCGGCAGCCACCCTTTTGTATAGGCCTTACCTCAGCTACATGTAACCCCTTGTACAAAGCCGGGGCGATGACTGTGGCACCCCGGCTCAGAGCGACCGGTTTACCATGCGTTGCCAGCCCGAAGACCATGTCTTCTGGCAACACACAACATCTTGGTACAGAAAACAACCGCTTTATTGATGCTAGTGGAACAAAGTTTATATTACAATAGCTGTCGAGGCCAAGCGGCACACCCGATGCGGCTGAACAACATGTACATTATTTAGTGAACATAAAGGGGCCTCGATCAGAACAACTACGTGGCAGCGGAATAACGTCGTAGCAGAAGCTCCATATCATAGGGACACCGATGTGGACACGATCTAGACTTGAGCAGCGCTCCTCTCCAACGAGACTTTCCTGAAATCTGGCATGACACGCCAGGTCAGCACATTGAGTGTACTTGCAAGCTCACAACGGGCATAATCATAATGGCAAACAATATCATGCTACTTAGCCAATTAATAATAATGCAACACTATATGTCAAACATGCTGTGATCATGCTCGAACATCCCTCGGGACAACTTACCAACCGTGATCATTCTCGGATCACAAACAAGCCACCAACGTGGTCTTAACAAGAGTAACACGTGATCCTTACGGTGATCACAACCACGACCAATATCTGGTCCGAATATCTCGATGGCCTTTCTGCCATCCTCAACAATGCAAAGTTCATAGCTTAGTGTGCAAATTTTATTAAACGTTGACTCATGGTGGGACCTACTACGAGGTGTCTGTGACCGTGGACTCGGCTAATGATAGATTATACACTCTGCAGAGGTAGCACACTATACCCACACGACGGAACCCATGGCCTCGCAATCCCATTCGGGTGGACCAACGGCATTCCGACGAAACCCTTCCATTGCCATGACACTCTCCCGGCCACTCCGACCCAATCCCCAACGGGCTAGTCCTTGGTGGCCCCATGTCTACCAAAGACACACTGACCACCGTCGTGGCCAAAATGATCCCACTCGGGGACCCGGTACCATAATCTCAACAACGGGCACACAAGGTTATTCCTGCTTACCGGGCCAGAGTAAGCACGACATAACCTTCCCTAGCTGGAGGCACCGACCAGAGGCAATGTCAATGGACCGAATCAAGGCCTTCCCACAATGGCAAATGTGGTTACACTGGAAAAAACTCGATTCAGCGGCACCATGACCCAGTCAACGGCATATTCAAGTTGAGTTATATTTAGGTTCAACTTAAAATAAAAATGACCGGTGTCATAGCATGCCATGAAATGCAAAACTACACATGCATCACTTAATAACGAAAATGACCGATGTCATCCATATTCACACTAAGCATAAACATCAACAGCTCATATTACTTTGCTGATCAAGATAACCCACATATTAACAAAAATATTTTGCAGCAAGTTTTATTATTTTCTCATGCAAGAACGTAACTCCGATTAATTTCTCACATGAATAACAAAGATTTTACCACAAACAAATCCTAATTTGTTTACCAACCAAGTGAGGTTCAAACATTCTGTAAGTCAAGTAATGTGACTAAACAAGTACTTAACAGAATATATTCTAGCAAATTTTTATCATTTTATTTATGAAAGAACATAACTTTAAATAATTACTAACATGCATAACAAAAATTATTTCTATCATCACCACAAATAGATCCTAGCTTTGCTTCACCAACTAAGCTAGTTTACACAATCTGTAAATCAAGAATATTAACTAACAAACACTAAAACGAATATAAATAACACAATAGTTATTTAAATGCATGGATTAATCATTTCATTCAAGTAAGAAAATCATAAATATTGAAATGAGACCATGAAAATGTTGTTGTGGCTTGCCTTAGTGCAGATGAGGTTCACAAGCCTTCTCGTGATCCTCAAGACTAGCCTCACCCTCTGAAAATAATTTTAAACAAAAAAAGAATATATCAAGAACACTTCTGAAAATCACCAGAAATTCTAAACACCTCAGAAAAATCTCATCTTTGGTGAGTTGCTAGATTTCTTTGCAAAGAACAAGATGAAAAAAGAATCAATTCATTTGGACTTATGGTTGAGGAGTTATGGCTGTTTGAAGTGTTCTGTAAATCCAAATGAATTTGAATAAAAATAAACAGGCTGGGGGGTGACGTCGAAGGCGTAAAGCCCAGGGGCGCCACCACTGCAGCTTCACGCCACAGATCAGAGTGGCTGATCAAGGGCCCCGCTAGTCAGGTTAGGAGGAGGGGGAGAAGGAAACAGATGGAGTTGCAGCTCGGCCGGAGCTCTCGCCGGTGACGAGGACTCCTTGGCCAAAACAAGAGGGAGGGATGGAAAGAGGGGGTTGAGGCGCACCTTCCTGTACCCGTAGCATAGCTAGGGGCGGACGGCCGGTGTCGGAATCAACCTCGCAAGCGGAGGCAGAACACGGGGGTCGCCGGAGATGAAGAAGACGGCGAGCAGAGGCAACTCCAGGGGCTCCAGAGGGGCGGAACGGCTTCACCGGAGAGGGGCGGAGGCCCTGGAAGGGTCGCCCTGGCCTGGGAGGGGCTGGAGCTACCGCGACGACCAGAGGGATCGCCGGCGAGCTCGAGCTCGGGGACGGCGGACCGAGGCCTGCCCGGCCGGGCTACGGCTTCCTACTCGCTTGTGGGGTGTGTGGGAGTGCTGGATGGTGCTTGAGGAGGCTGGGGGCGGCTCCATTTATAGGCGAGCGGTGAGGGGGTTTTGGGCTCCGCCTGTGGACACCTGTCCACGGCGCCCGGCAACTGTTGTTTGACGGAAACGAGCACATGAACTAGGAGAAGGCGACGAGCACAGTGCACACCGCACTGTTGGGTTGGCCGGACCGTGCCTGTGCTCGCTGCGGCAAGCTCCGGCGTCGGCGAGCGCCAGAGGGGAGTTAAGGGAGTTGAGACGAAGATGGTGGCGAAGTTTGGCGCGCTACGACAGTCGGGGAAGCGAGCACGCGAAGCAGGCGCTTCAGCGGCACTCGAGCGTCGACACCCATGCCAAAGACCTGGACGAACGCGGTCACCGCGTGGACTATGACATCAGGCCGAGCTAAGCCTAAACTTCATTTCTGGCGTGTTGTTCGTGGTAGATTGAGATGTTACCACATTTTGGTTCGGATCCAGGTGCAGTAGAGAAGTTTTTACATGCCAGGTAAGTTTTTGGTCAGTAACTTTGAGAGGTTACTAAGGTCAAATGGCTGGGAGTTAGAGGCTGTGCTTTGGAGGTTAGCCAAGAGTTACTAAGGTGAAAATGCACAAGAAAACCCAGGCACAATGGAGCAAGTAAAATGGCGATTCTTTGTAGAAACCACCATTTCTGTCCAGAACATAAAATATTTTCTGTAGCAAAAATATTCCAAAAAGTGATGAAATATGTTTGCTCAGGAAGGTGCCCTAGGGTTCAAAGAATATTTGTGAATTATCTCAGATTTTTCTGGGCCATAAAAATTAGGGTTGCTTTGGAGAATACTGATCTGGCTAGGGTTTTTGAGAGAAAATGAATATTTTTCATTTAAGAAAAATATCCCAAAGATTATTTTGCAGTGGATCAGAAGGGGAACGATGATTAGAGAGGGAAATGGAGCACTTGGGTGAAAGCCAAGAGTACCCAAGTGTTTAAGACCATATGAAAAGATTCAAAGACTCCAAGTTTCAAATTTAATCCAAATAAAAATCAAGCAAATGAGAGAGGGCAAAAACTAGGCTGTCACAATGACCCCATGCAAGAGAAAATAAAGAAGCGCCGTAGGGGGCCCCAACCTAGATTGCATGCATGCATGAGCACACCAAGATCACTGCATAAGCATTTCATGAGCATTTGCATATGCATATAGATAGGATCGCATCCTGCATTCATCCTCATCTACATGAAGTTGCAGGTTGCCATGAACTTGGCTTCGACAAGGAGTTGAGAAGATTGCCCGGCACAGAGATCCACAACAAGCCAAACAGATAAGTTTTACCTCATGTCCATTAGTGTTCTGTAAGGCTATAACTTAAGCATGAGAAAGCCCCGCCAATCTTTTGAGACTTAGGTGCTCCCATCGATAACTCAACGTTGCTTCAGTCAGAATGGTCGGAGTAGCCTTTGGGAAGAAGAGGTTGGCGGGGGGCCGGTCCCTCTATCTGTTCCCTGACAGACGCAGTTCTCTGGCAGGCAAAAAGGGTACCGGCAGGATAGCCCACCGGGGAAAACTCATTTATTTACACGAAAGTGGCATCTCACCTCTGCATGGACGTACACATGCACGAGTTCCTGGCAAGGTTCATATTTTTCATTCATATGCTGATACAAGTACAAGCATTATAGAACACAAACATGGACTCGAGAGATTACATTATTTGAATTAAAATTTTGCAAGTGCCGGAAAATTTAAGATTGAAAAA
Source organism: Aegilops bicornis (assembly GCA_021605145.1). Lineage (NCBI taxonomy): Eukaryota > Viridiplantae > Streptophyta > Magnoliopsida > Poales > Poaceae > Aegilops > Aegilops bicornis. The sequence goes on along the minus strand of CM038669.1, from coordinate 394,684,376 downwards.
GATATGTGCCCCGTAATGCCTTTGCCCCTATCCATCTCCTACGGGAAGAGGTTGAAGGGGCCGGAGGTGGGCACAACTAGGATTCGGCGCCTCCCCAGGATTAGAACGGTGCCGCTCCCCAACAAGGAGGAAGAAACTGGAGGGCAGGCGTGGATGGTGACGCTGCCGGAGGACCAGATGGGAGGCACGGAGTCACCGGCAAACACGATTCGTCGGAACGGTCGTCCCGCTGTTGACGCGTCGTTCTGCCATCCTCATCACTACCACCCGAAGACCTCAGCACAACCGCCACGCCGGGCACCATGCTCTCTAAATCCTCCCACATAAAGCATGGTCGTCCCCGGGAGCCCTGACGTTAGAAGCCACCGCATGTCCCGGAGACGTGTGAGAAAGCAGGGAGCCTTCCTGTACGACGAGAGAACCACGCCCAGGAGGAGCCAGATTCGCCCCTATTGGCGACGAATCTCTCGTATGGCTCCTCCTCGACACCGCAAGAGGAAGAAGAATGGGGAGCGATCGACTACCATGTGTCGTGCCTGCCTCGAGCCGCGACATGGTGTTGTTCGCGTCCCCTCCCACTGAAGTAAAGGCCACGGGCAGCCCGGTGCAAACGCGCCGGGGTTGCCACCCCTGACGTTGTCGCCGCGCCACCCAAATCCCCCTTCCATATCCAGGGAGATCTTCAGGACGGGGCTCGGGGCACGGCCCCAAGCCCTTTCTTCCAGCATGACCACCAGAAGCAGGAAACAGAGGAGAATGGATGCGAGGTTGGATGACTCCGCCCTCCTCCTCCCCTCCTTTTATAGGAGGGGCGGGAAGGGAGGCTGCTCCATCAACGGGCAGCCACAGTCGTCCTCCACCAATTCAAGACGACCGGGCTCTTGCCTTGATGCTCTCCCGTGCCACGCGCCTCTGTTACCTACCCGCGCGATGCATGTAACATACGCGGCCAAGGATAAGGGCGCAGTGGGAAGAGTAAATTGGCAGTTTCTACCTCGTGCGTTAAAGTCATTCACGGGACATTGCTGAAGCGGCCCCACCACTATTGGCTTTACACAATATGCGGGGAAACCGGAAACTGACCTGGAATCAAGGCTAATGAAGAAGCATAGAAGGCCACAAAGAGACCAGCCTCTTCAGTAACTCCGCCTATGCACTTATTTGTCCCTACCCCGATGACACTCGGCATCGCGTTTGGGGCAGACCCCGGGGCTTCTATCGGTGCAACAAACCCTGGGTCTATTGCCCAGACTGTGCACAGGCACGAGAACAAGATTGAAGCACCAACCCAAGTCAGAATACAAGGAATTAATAGATTCAAAGGACCAGCATGTAGATCAGAGAGACCAAGATCAAACCAGAGAAGCAAGATATCGCTAAGAGAAAGGCCTCCTTTGCCGGGCAGGCGAGCCTGGCAAGGGGCGAGGCCACCCCCACAGGCAGGCGACCAAAGCGGCCCAGCAGGGCCTGCCGGGGCTCAAGGAAGCAAAACCACCTCACCAAAACCTCGACCATGACCCACGTCGTCAATCAGTGTGGTGTTAAGCCGCAAAGTTACCGAGTGGCAGTCATTCGCCACATGGCTACCCCTCCTTACATAAGAAACCCACAGATGACACCCGTCCTGTGATGTGTCAAAAGAACAGGTGTGGAGCTGGCAAGATAGCCCGGCAAGCCTTGCCGGGCCACCAGTGATGTGACACTAAGCGGTGCATGTAATGCGCCCCTGTCAGCCCGCAGAGTTAGGTATGATAGCACTGTTTGCTATCATATCAATGCGTAATGACTACTTTGACAGTGTGGTGACCCCTTGATCTATAAAAGGAGGCCCATGGCAACCGTAGAAACGGTTAGAAGGTTGGATAACTCACACCCCCATACGCGCGTAGTCGCTGCTGCCCCAAGGAAACCTCTGCCGGGCAAGTGTACTACGCTCCACCACCAGCTTTCCACCATCAATCCACCAAAGCAGGAGTATGGTTTTACACCACACGGCGGCCCGAACCTGGGTAAATTGCTTGTGTGATCTCCGCCGTGCTGCCCGACGCCCCTCTGCTCTTTATGCAACGCGTCGCCCCCTGCCGAACCAGGAAGGGACCTCCTGGTCCCATAGGTGGTCGTGGTTTCCCGTGACACCAAGTCTCCTGGGTGTCTTCTGGTCCAAGAAAAATCATCGCGAAGGTTTTATTCCGTGTGGTCTTCGTTTGGTATTCCTTTTCTGCTAAACTCAAAAACAAGGAAAAAACAGAAACTGGCACTGGGCTCTATGTTAATAGGTTAGTCCCAAAAATAATATAAAATAGCATATTAATGCATATAAAACATCCAAAACAGATAATATAATAGCATGGAACAATAAAAATTTATAGATACGTTGGAGACGTATCAAGCATCCCCAAGCTTAATTCCCGCTCGTCCTCGAGTAGGTAAATAATAAAAACAGAATTTTTGATGTGGAATGCTACCTATCATATCTATCGATGTAATTTTTCTTTATTGTGGCGTGAATGTTTAGATCCATAAGATTCCAAACAAAAGTTTAATATTGACATAAAAACAATAATACTTCAAGCATACTAACAAGGCAATTATGTCTTCTCAAAATAACATGGCTAAAAAAGCTTATCCCTACAAAATCATATAGTCTGGCTATGCTCCATCTTCATCACAAAAAATATTAAAATCATGCACAACCCCGATAACAAGCCAAGCAATTGTTCATACTTTTGATGTTCTCAATCTTTTTCAACTTTCACGCAATACATGAGCGTGAGCCATGGACATAGCACTATAGGTGGAATAGAATGTGGTGGTTGTGGAGAAGACAAAAATAAGGAGATAGTCTCACATCAACTAGGCGTATCAACGGGCTATGGAGATGCCCATCAATAGATATCAATGTGAGTGAGTACGGATTACCATGCAACGGATGCACTAGAGCTATAAGTTTATGAAAGCTAAAAAAGAAACTAAGTCGGTGTGCATCCAACTCGCTTGCTCACGAAGACCTAGGGAATTTGAGGAAGCCCATCATTGGAATATACAAGCCAAGTTCTATAATGAAAAATTCCCACTAGTATATGAAAGTGACAACATAGGAGACTCTCTATCATGAAGATCATGGTGCTACTTTGAAGCACAAGTGTGGTAAAAGGATAGTAACATTGTCCCTTCTCTCTTTTCTCTCATTATTTTTTTATTTGGGCCTTCTCTCATTTTTGGCCTCTTTTTTTCATCAGGAGTCTCATCTCGACTTGTGGGGGAATCATAGTCTCCATCATCCTTTCCTCACATGGGAGAATGCTCTAATTATGAAGATCATCACACTTTTATTTACTTACAACTCAAGAATTACAACTCGATACTTAGAACAAAATATGACTCTATATGAATGCCTTCGGCAGTGTACCGGGATGTGTAATGAAGCAAAAGTGACATGTATAAAAGAATTATGAACGGTGGCTTTGCCACAAATACGATGTGAACTACATGATCATGCAAAGCAATATGACAATGATGGAACGTGTCATAATAAACGGAACGGTGGAAAGTTGCATGGGAATATATCTCGGAATGGCTATGGAAATGCCATAATAGGTAGGTATGGTGGCTGTTTTGAGGAAGTTATATGGTGGGTGTATGATACCGGCGAAAGTTGCGCGATACTAGAGAGGCTAGAAATGGTGGAAGGGTGAGAGTGCGTATAATCCACGGACTCAACATTAGTCATAAGGAACTCACATACTTATTATAAAAATCTATTAGTTATCAAAACAAAGTACTAGATGCATGCTCCTAGGGGGATAGATTGGTAGGAAATGACCATCGCTCGTCCCCGACCACCACTCATAAGGAAGACACTCAATAAATAAATCATGCTCCGACTTCATCACATAACGGTTCACCATACGTGCATGCTACGGGAATCACAAACTTTAACACAAATATTTCTACAATTCACAATTACTTACTAGCATGACTCTAATATCACCATCTTTATATCTCAAAACAATCATAAGGACTCAAACTTCTGATAGTATTCAATGCACTTTATATGAAAGTTTTTATTATATCCCTCTTGGATTCCTATCATATTAGGACTAATTTTATAACCATAGAAAATTACCATGCTGTTTATAGACTCTCAAAATAATATAAGTGAAGCACGGGAGTTCAACAATTTCTATAAAATAAAACCACTGCTGTGCTCTAAAAAGATATAAGTTAAGCACTAGAGCAAAATTGCCTAGCTCAAAAGATATAAGTGAAGAACATAGAGTATTCTAATAAATCACGATTCATGCGTGTCCCTCTAAAAAGGTGTGTACACCAAGGATGATTTGTGGAAAACTAAAAAGCAAAGACTCATATCATACAACACGCTCCAAGCAAAACACATATCATGTGGTGAATAAAAATATAGCGTCAGGTAATGTTACCGATAGACAAAGACGAAAGAGGGGATGCCTTCCGGGGCATCCCCAAGCTTAGGCTCTTGGTTGTCCTTGAATATTACCTTGGGGTGCCTTAGGCATCCCCAAGTTTAGGCTCTTGACACTCCTTATTCCATAGTCCATCAAATCCTTACCCAAAACTTGAAAACTTCACAACACAAAACTCAATAGAAAATCTCATAAGCTCCGTTAGTATAAGGAAATAAATCACCACTTTTGGTACTGTTGTGAACTCATTATTCATTTATATTGGTGTAATATCCACTTTATTCCAACTTTTCCAAGGTTCATAATCTAGATAGTTCGAATACTTCTGTAACTCCAAAAATACTGCAAAATTAGGACAACATAGGAAATTTGTATATAAGTATTGTGTAGAAAATTCCAAATTTTATCACGATTCTGTGATTTTTAAAACTCGGGGACTGGGCGCAAAAGTTTTTGTTTTTCAGCAATATCAAATCAACTATCACCGTAAGCCATCCCAAAGGTTTTACTTGGCACAAACACTAATTAAAACATAAAACCACATCTAACCAGAGGCTAGATGAATTATTTATTGCAAAATAGAACCAAAAAGCAAAGAACAAAAATAAAATTGGGTTGCCTCCCAACAAGCGCTATTGTTTAACGCCCTTAGCTAGGCATAAAACACGAATATATCTAACTATTGTCATCTTTGGTATGCAATTCTTTTCTCATCAAATTCTCCAAAACTCGTCTTAGCAAATCTATCCTTTCCTTTATTTCCCTCCTAGTAGATGAGCTTAAATCATGGAAGGGTCTTTGATTGGTAATTTTGACATTCATAAACCCATAGTCGGGATCATCACCATATATATCATCATATAAGACACGTATCTCGTTTCTAACGGGTTCCTTCATCATCTTATTTAACCAATCCCAATAAATCCTACATAAATACCCCTTGTAATCCAATCAAACTCCTCATAAGCCTCATGGTACAAAGATTGATAGATTTCTGAATAGGGAACCCTCATCCTAAGATTTTCACTATAAGATTGATAATCCCTAGATTCCAAACTACGCATAGTTTCTTTATCATGGAGGATATCTTCAATTGGAGGGTTTTCAACATCTTTTTTATGAAAACCAAAAATATCCCTAGCTTCTTGTATTATAAAATCAAGTTCTCGCATAAGAATGATGGTGGCAATCTTTTTAGCTAGAGGATGATTAATGTTGGGAAGTTCATAAAACACCTTTTGCAAAGCGGGATGGATATGCACAAATTTTCTTTCTAATTTCTCAACGAGCAGAACAATGGCATCCGCATAACAATTTGTATCAAGAAGAATATATCTTTTACTAATAGGCATAACTCCCGTACAATCAAAGAATTCTTGAATAACACTTTTGCCAATAATATTACCGTCCCCCACACAAAAAGTTTTTGCTTTGTAATTAGGTGGAGTTTCAGCTTCATGATCCAAAGAACAAGATTCCATTTTTTCCTCAAGATTTTCAACGATAAATTCCCCAGACTCAGACATGGTGACGACAAATCGATCTAGCAAACGAGCAAACAAAAGGCAAACGGAGAAGACGAACGGAAGAGGGGCGAAGAAAAGGCAAATCTTTTCAAAAATCATTTTAGAAGTGGGGGAGAGGAAAACGAGAGGCCAATGGCGAATAATGTAATGCAAGATATGATGGGTACATGGTATGTCTTGACTTGGCGTAGATCTCCCCGGTAACGGCGCCAAAAAAATTTCCTGCTACTTCTTGAGCTTGCGTTGGTTTTTTCCTTGAAGAGGAAAGTGTGATGCAGCAAAATAGAGATAAGTATTTCCCTCAGTTTGAGAACCAAGGTATCAATCCAGTAGGAGAGAACACACAAATCACCAATACCTGCACAAACAAGCAAACAACTTGGACCCAATGCGATAAAGGGGTTGTCAATCCCTTCACGGTTACTTGCAAAAGTGAGATCTGATAGAGATAGATGAAACTAAACAAACGGTAAAGTAAATATTTTTGGTATTTTTGATTTACAGATCGGAAAGTAAAAGGTTGCAAAATAGTAGACCGAAAACTTATATGATGGAGAATAGACCCGGGAGCCATAGGTTTCACTAGAGGCTTCTCTCAAGATAGCAAGTAATACGGCGGGTGAACGGATTACTGCCGAGCAATTGATAGAAAAACACAAAGTTATGACAATATATAAGGCAATGATTATGAAATATAGGCATCATGTCCGTGTCAAGTAGACCGAAAAGATTCCGCATCTACTAGTATTACTCCACACATCGACCGCTATCCAGCATGCATCTAGAGTACTAAGTTCATAAAGAACGGGGTAACGCATTAAGTAAGATGACATGATGTAGAGGAATTAACTCAAGCAATATGATGAAAAACCCATCTTTTTATCCTTGATGGCAACAATACAATACGTGCCTTGCTGCCCCTACTGTCACTCGGAAAGGACACTGCAAGATTGAACCCAAAGCTAAGCACTTCTCCCATTGCAAGAAAAACCAATCTAGTTGGCCAAACCAAACCAAAAGTTCGAAAAGAATTACAAAGATACCAAGTCATGCATAAAAGAATTCAGAGAAGATTCAAATAATATTCATAGATAAGCTGATCATAAATCCACAATTCACCGGATCTTGACGAACACACCGCAAAGAAAGTATTACATCGGATAGATCTCCAAGAACATCGAGGAGAACATGGTATTGAGAATCAAAGAGAGAGAAGAAGCCATCTAGCTACTAGCTATGGACCAGTAGGTCTGAGGTAAACTACTCACGCTTCATTGGAAGGGTAATAGAGTTGATGTAGAAGCCCTCTGTGATCGAATCCCCACCGGCAGAGTGCCGGAAAAGGTCCCTAGATTGGATCTCATGGGTATAGAAGGTTGCGGCAGTAGAAAAGTGTTTTCGTGGATGCTTCTGGTGGTTTGGGAATATATGTGAATATATAGGCGAAAGAATTAGGCCAGGAGGGTCACGGGGGGCCCACAAGATAGGGGCGCGCCCTGCCCACCTGGGTGTGCCCTCCACCCTTGTTGCCTCCTCGTGGCTCCTCTGACTTCATCTCCAAGTCTCCTGGGTGTCTTCTGGTCCAAGAAAAATCATTGTGAAGGTTTTATTCCATTTGGACTCCATTTGGTATTCCTTTTCTACGAAACTCAAAAACAATGAAAAAGCAGAAACTAGCACTGGGCTCTAGGCTAATAGATTAGTCCCAAAAATAATATAAAATAGTATATTAATCCATATTAAACATCCAAAACAGATATTATAATAGCATGGAACAATAAAAAATTATAGATACGTTGGAGATGTATCAGGAAACAAAACCAAAAATCAATGATTGAGCGAATCCGAGAGCAAATGGACTACATTCAGCCGAAAGACTTACCAGCAAGCTTCTCATTCATCTTCGAGCATAAATCATCGATATACTGCTCGAGTGCATTCTTCTTCTCGACGAGATGGGTGACCTTCTCCTCCGAAGGTCTTCTTCTCCTTTTCCAGTCGAGCACTCTTATGCTTCTCTGCATCCTAGTCCACTCGGAGCGATATCATCTCCTTCTCTAGGGCGGCGTAATGTGATCCCAGCTCCCAGGCTCTCTGCACCATACAAGAGACAGTTTTTTGGAAGACATGGATAGAATCAACATCAATTACATTAAGTTCGAGATCGTTCGGCTGACCACCAAGTCGGCTATGAAGAAAATCGATGACAACAACACCCTGATCTCCAGTCATTTGGCTAACCACCGAGTCAACAATGATGAAGATCGAGGACAACAACTCCCGAATCTCCAGTCATTCCGCTGACCATCGAGTCGGCTATGAACAAGATCGAGGACAACAACACCCTGATATCCAATCATTCGGCTAACCTCCGAGTCGGCGATGAAGAAGATCGAGGAAAACAACACCCTGACCTTCAATCATTTGGCTAACCCTAGAGTCAGCAATGAAGAAGATCCTAACCCTCATCCCATCTGAAGGTCCACTGGGTCAGCCAAGTGCGGTCGAGCACTCCGAGTGCCACATGACAAGAACAGTTCTAAAGACTACCATCAATTGCCCGTAATTGATAACTATCTCGAGGACTACCCCCAATGGGTGCACTCAGTGTGACCCCACTTGAAAGTGACGTGTATTGATGAGCTAAAAAATTGCAATTAGTCCTAGGGCAAAGACACTAGAGACTCTAAGGCTACCACAGACTACTTCCAGTCTGCAGTAGTCTCGGGGACTACACCTAGTGGGTGCACTCAACATGCCCCCACTGGATCGAAAACATTCAGAAACACCCTGGCTAAACCCGAGTGGAGACGATAAGAACAAAAAATATAAGTCCTAAGACTCCCGCGAACTGCTTCCAGTCAACAGGAGCCTCGGGCACTACACCCAATGGGTGCACTCGGCGTGCCCCCACTGGATCGAAAAGACCCAGTGGGTGTGGCTTGTGCAAACCCACTGACAGAAATCCTATCACGGAGAAAGAAACTGAAAATTCAGAAACTTCAACCAAAAATCTTACTCACAATGGTACTTACTGAGACGTTGGTCTGCAGCGCCTCGCTGGCGTCATAGGTGCCATTCAGCCGATTGCACATCAACCCCACCTGGATCAAGGCCTCCTTGCTTGCCCCCACTTGATCTTCTTGGGCATGGCACATGGGTGATTGCTTGTATCTGCATTGGTATTTCCCCGATGAGGAGAGGATGATGCAGCACAACAACGGTAAGTATTTCCTTCAGTTATAAAACCAAGCTTATCAATCCAGTAGGAGAACCAAGCAACACTGTGTAAACAACACCTGCACGCAAATAACAAATACTTGCAACCCAACGCGTAAGTGGGGTTGTCAATCCCTCCTCGGTATTGAGATAGATTAAATTGTATGAGATTGGATAAATAGATCTAGCAAAACCACAAAATAAAAATAAAATAAGTAAAGAAAAAGTGCAACAAGGTATTTTGGGTTTTTGGAATAATAGATCTGAAAATATTTCGGTGTACTAGAGTAGGGGTACCCTAGTATTCCGAACTTGTGCACGGGCAGTTGCAGCCCTCCGCGGCAGGGCTAACCGGGTGACCGCCAAGATCCTCCATGGTTCCTTTGGAGCCATTCAAGAACAAAGTATTTAAGCCAAGGAGACAAGGCCCGGCAAGAGGAGCTTGCCGGGAAGGCCACCCAAGGCACATACAAGACAAGGCCCCGGCAAGAGGAGCTTGCCGGGAAGGCCACCCAAGGCACATACAAGACAAGGCCCCGGCAAGAGGAGCTTGCCGGGAAGGCCCGGCGAGCGACAAGCTTCCGGGCGCGACAAGACGACAACCGCGGAAAGGCGCTTGCCGCGGCAAACCACCTCTATGTACCTACGCTCCAGCACATCCACTAACGTGTCGCCTCAGGACCTTTCCAGCGTAGCGTGTGGCGAGAGGTCAGCCAGCCAATGATCTTGGCGGCAAGCGGCACAGCAAGTTTGCCATCGTGGCGAACGGTGACGCCCTGACGGTCCCTGTTTGCACTTTGTTAGGGCGACTAGACGGGCATTTAATGCCTTTGTCCCCCGTCGAGGGTTAGGTATGGTACATCGTACCTTAATCGCATAAGTAGGTGTACCAACCACTATTTTTCCATTTGTACCCCGTCTATGTTGCCACACCGCCGGAGCCCCTTGAGCATATAAAAGGAGGCCCATGCGCAACGTAGAAAGGGGTTGGTGGATCAGTTCCCTCCATGCTCGATCTCGTTAGCAGCTCGTGTATCAGAGCACTCAGCGCTCCTGAGCAAGAACGCAATACACCTAGACATGCAGCAGTAGGAGTATTATCTCTCAGGAGAGCTCCGAAGCTGGGTAAACCTCTCGCGTGTTTCGCCTCGATCTGCTCTTCGTGCGATCTCCGCTCCCCGCCGAACCGAAAGGGGCTCGGTCCGCCGGTCCCATAGGTGTTCGTGGGCCAGATCAGCCTGCCCCGACATCTTTGGCGCGCCAGGTAGGGGGCGTTGAGGTTGTGTGAACCTGATCCGGTGCCCACGCGAGCTAGATCTTCATCATCTTCATCAACATGCCACCGAAGAAGAAGGCATCGGCGGCAGAAGCCCCGTCCGCGTCGAACCCACCACCACCGGAGCAAACAGGTGGTGGGGTAAACGCCGGCGGAAGAATGGACGGCGACGGGGGAGCTCACGGTGCTGCCAAGTCCAAGGACAAGGCTGCATAGACCTCGACATCCGTACATGCACCGCGCCCGTCTCAGGAGGCGCGAGACCGACAGCGTCATGGCATTCACAATGCCATACGTTCGTTGGACCAAGATCGAGCTGGAGGATCTCGGGATGCTCAAGACCAGCATGCACGCCAACATGCTAGCGCGAGCGAGGCACGGTCACCCGGACGGGATACTGCTCCTTCTAACATAGTTAGAAGTCCGAGCATATCCCGCTCCTCGCGTCGTTCGCCACTGCCACCCACCACTCCAGCAGAAGCTTTGGCGAGAGCCCAACTGCTCCTGGATTACCCTCCAACGGCCGACAAGGTCGATGAATGGAGGGCCACCATTCAAAGTCTCATCGGCTTCGCCAACGGCGACGCTCCGCGGCAACCGAGTGCATCGCTGCCGCGGCAGGACTGCCAAACACGAGCCGGTGGCGACGAGACCGGTGGGGGTGCAACCACCATGCACTCTCCGCCCCGAAGGCCAAGATCGCCGACTCGCCAGATCCACCTTGACAGCGACTCCACCGCGTCATCGGATCCACGAGCTCGTCGCGATCAACGCCAAGTTCTACACGATCGACAGCAGGAAGACGCTCGAACTCGCATCGAGCGCCGAACAGAAGTGCGACGTCAATCCGACAAGCGCCGGGCCCTCTGTTGACATGCACGCCCGGAGGAACCAGCGACTTGCCGTATCACGGTGGGTTGCCCTGCGTTCACTCGTGAGCTGCGGCAAGTCCAAAGGGCCCAAAGAAGAAAACTTCAAGCCAGACGTACCAGAGAAGTACGACGGCAAGACGCATCCATCGGAGTTCCTCAGCATCTACACCATCGCGGTGCAGGCTGCCGGGGGGCGAGACGACAAGATCCTTGCCAACTACTTTCCGCTGGTGCTCAAGCCCAATGTCAGATCCTGGCTCATGCACTTGCCAGACAACTCCATATCTTCTTGGGCAGATCTATGCCATCAGTTTGTCGGCGCCTTCACAGGCGGCCACAAGCCTCATGGCCAAGAGAGCGACCTTCATCTGCTCGCCTGGAAGGAAGGAGAGCCTCGCGCAAGTATATTCAAAGATTCAGCCGTACAAAGACAACATCCAGATGTCCACCCTGCCGCGGTGATCAGCGCGTTCCATCAGAACGTGCGAAACCGAAGGATGCGGGAGGAGATGGCGATGTGCAAGATCAGAGATGTCAGTGAGCTATATGCCCTGGCCGACAAGTGTGCACATGCTCAAGAAGGGAGGAGACTCCCCGGATTAAATACCGAAGCAGTAAGATCTGACAGTGAGGAGACCGCCCCGGCAAAGAAGAGCCGGCGGCGGGGCAACAAGAAAAAGAAAGGCAGAGATGTGCTAGTTGTTGAGCAGTCCGGCAACGGAGGTGGCGCCAAGAACGCCAAGGCTGGTAGCTCCGGCAAGGAGGTTGCCGCTGGCACCAACTGCCAGTCTGTGGCGGCCGCCGACAAGCAGGACGGCTCCGGCAAGCGATCTTGCAAGATCCACCGCACCAAGGGCCATGACCTCCAGAGCTGCAAGAAGGTCGAGCAGCTTGTCGAGCAGCAGAAAGCTGAATACGAACGACGCGACAAGGAGAAGGCCCAGGAAGGTGCTGGAGGAGCTAGCAAGAAACGTCCCGGCCGGGGAGGGTGCCGCGGAAAGGCCAAGCAGCGGCGAGGAGACATGCCTCCCCACGGCCGCGACAAGGACGACGACGAGGAGATGGATGATGACGAGGCCGATGAGCAGGAGTTCCAGAAAGCCACAGAGGTCCTGTGCGTTGAAGGCGGTGCTTCTCTGCATACTTCACACCGCCAACTCAAGCAGTGGATGCGGGAAGTCAATGCAGCAGAACCATCCATCGAGTCACGCAAGCCTGCGAAATGGTCCAAGACGCCTATCATCTTTGATATTGAGGACCACCACGATCGTGTAATCTGCGGTCGGTGCTTGCCGATGTTGGTTTCACCAACTATCCGCAACCTCAAGGTCACCAAGATGTTAGTTGACAACGGGGCCGGCTTGAATCTGATCTCCTCTGCGGTGCTCCAGAAACTCCAGATCCCTGATGGCGAAGCTCGAAGAAACCGCACATTCCAAGGAATCAATCCGGAAGGAGCAAGCCGAAGGGAAAGATCACGCTGCGGTGACATTTGGCAGCGAGTTGAACTTCGTAATCGAGAGGGTCACCTTTGGCGTTGCTGACTTTCCATTGCCTTACAATGGGATACTTGGCCGTCCGGCACTCGCCAAATTCATGGCGGCCTCTCACTATGCCTACAACATCTTTGAAGATGCGGGCCGATAAGTGTCATCTACATCCTGGCGACAAGAAAGATGCTCTTATCTGCGCCGACAAGATCTACCGGGAAGCGGCAGCTGCAACAGATTGCAAGCCACTTGCCTGAAGCTCCGGGGAAGAAGAAGACCAGGTCCGGCAAGAGCTCTGATGCCCACTCCGGCAAGCGCACCTCTTCGGAGTGCTGCGCTACCGTCGAGGACGCACCACCGAGCTCCACCGGCAAGTGTAAGAAGACGATGACAGCTCAACCAGAGACCAAGCAAGTGTCCGCCAAGGAGGACGGCACTGGTGGTACCTTCACCATCAGTGCCTCTCTCGACCCTCAATAGGACGGCGCTCGTTGATTTCCTGCGAGCGACGTCGGCGTATTTGGCGTAACAACCGTCGACATCCCGGTGTTCCCGTGAAAGTAATTGAGCACCATCTTGCCGTTTGTCCTCATGCGCCGCCGTCAGCGTAAAGTCGAAAGCAAGCGGTGGGCGTCAAGAGTTCATCGCGGAAGAAATCAAGAAACCGGAAGCGGCAGGCCTTGTCGAGGAGTGCTCCATCCTCGTGGTTGGCCAATCCTGTAGTTATGCATAAGGCTAACGGGAAATGGAGGCTTTGTATCAACTTTACGAGATGTCAATAAAGCTTGTCCCAAAGACCCATTTCCCTTGCAGCGCATCGACAGATTGTTGACTCCACGGCCGGATGTGATTTGCTTTCATTTCTGGATGCATACTCAGGATATCATCAAATCTTCATGGCAGAAGAGGATGAGGAGAAGACCGCATTCATCACCCCATGTGGCACATACTGTTTTGTACGGATGCCCTTCGGGTTAAAGAATGCTGGTTCAACGTTTGCAAGAGTAGTTCATGGCGGCTTTTGAGCCGCAAATGCACGTAAATGTGGAAGCCTACATGGATGACATAGTTGTCAAAAGCAAGGACAAGGTCGACCCTAATTCAAGATTTAGATGAAACCTTTGCAAATCTGCGCAAGATCAACCTCAAGCTCAACCCCCAGAAGTGCGTGTTCGGAGTCCCTTCCGCAAGCTTCTCGGGTTGTTAAATGTCTCGGCGGGAATTGAAGCCAATCCCGACAAGATCAAGGCCATTGAGCAGATTGAAGCACCAAAGCGCGTCAAGGATGTACGAAGACTTGCCGGTTGCGTAGCTGCTCTCAGCAGGTTTATCTCTAGATCTGCCGAGCGCGCCCTGCCATTCTTCAAAATTTTGAAGAAGGCAGGTCCGATGCAATTGACTCCGGAAGCGGAGGCTGCGCTGCAGGACTTGAAGAGATACATGTCCTCCACTCCAACACTTGTCGCACCTAGGCCACGAGAGAAGTTGCTGCTATATATAGCGGCAACCAATCAAGTGGTTAGTGCTGCGTTAGTAGCGGATAGGGAGGCGGATGATGAGCTAGCAACCATGGCAGATGCATCCAGCGACAAGCAGGGGGCTTCGCCAGCAAGCTCGGGTCCCGACAAGAATGGATCTGCGCCGACACATGAGAAGATGCAGAAAAGGATGGTGCGGCGCCCGGTTTACTTTGTCGGTTCCCTTCTGCGGGGGCTAGGTCAAGGTACTACGGTGTGCAGAAATTGCTTTCGGCCTCCTCATGGCCTCGAAAGCTGCGCCATTACTTCCGGGCACATGAGATCACAGTTGTCACTCGCTTTCCGGCTGAAGAGGATACTGCAAAATCCAGAGGCAACGAGCATGATTGTCGAGTGGTATTTGGAACATCAAGCTTTGGCCTCAAGTTTGAGAGCACTTCAACTATCCAAAGCAGAGCATTGACGGAGTTCATAGCAGAATGGACGCCAACACCAGAAGAAGAAATTCCAGAAACTAGCATCCCCGCCAAGGAAGCAAACAAAGAGTGGCTGATGTACTTTGATGGCGCCTTCTCGCTGCAAGGCGCCGGTGCCGGCGTGCTACTTGTCGCACCCACCGGAGAGCACCTCAAGTACGTAGTCTAGATGCACTTTCCCAAGGAGCAAGCAACAAACAATACTGCAGAGTATGAAGGTTTGCTTGCCGGTCTCAGGATCGCGGTAGACCTTGGGATTAAGAAGCTCATTGTCAGGGGTGACTCGCAGCTTGTTATCCGCCAAATGAACAAGAATTATCAAAGTACGTTGATGGAAGCTTATGTTGATGAAGTGAGAAAGCTAGAAGAGCACTTTTACAGCTTACAGATGGAATATATTCCAAGAGCTCAGAACGACATTGCTGATGGCCTGTCAAAGTGCGCCGCACTTAAGCTACCTGTGGAACCAGGGATTTTTGTGCTCAAGCTGACTCAACCGTCTGTAACACCATCAACTGGACAGAGCAAGAAGAGGAAGTTGATCTCTGGTGACTATTTTCGGCAGAGCTTCCGAAGCCGCCCGCCAAGAAGGTCCCCAAGATCGACACCAATAGTCTTTGAGGAGCGATGCTGCTCCGGCAAGCTCTAGGGTTTGTTTCGTTGAAGCGGGCGCTCCCGACAAGCTTTGCTCCGGCAAGCTTGCCGGGAACGATCAAGCTCGGCTGACCCGCAGGTTCTTGCCGTGGAAGCTGATGTTCCCGCAGCAGCAGATGTGCCTTTAGTCCTTGTTGTCGAGCCGCAAGCTCCAGCATGGGCGCTGCAGATTGTCCATTTCCTTCAGACAGGAGAACTTCCCGAAGAGCAAGAAGAAGCGGAAAGAGTAGCCCGGTAGTCAAGTATGTACCATTTTGTCGACAACACACTGTACAGAAGAAGACTCAACGGTGTGAAATTGAAGTGTATTCACCGGGAAGACGGACAAAAGCTGTTGGCAGAGATACATGGAGGCATATGTGGTCATCACATTGGAGGCGAAACACGCGAGAGGTTTACCCAGCTTCGGAGCTCTCCGGAGAGATAATACTCCTACTGCTGCATGTCTAGGTGTATTGCGTTCTTGCTCAGGAGCGCTGAGTGCTACAGTACACACGAGCTGCTAACGAAACTGAGCGTGGAGGGAACTGATCGACCCCTCCTCTCTACGTTGCGCATGGGCCTCCTTTTATATGCTCAAGGGGCTCCGACAGGTGGCAACGTGGGCGAAGTACAAATGGAAAAATAGTGGTTGGTACACCTACTTATACAAAGGTACGATGTACCATACCTAACCACGACGGCGGGGACAAAGGCATTAAATGCCCGTCTAGTCGCCCTAACGGTGCAAGCGAGGGACCGTCGGGGCGCCACCGTTCGCCACGATGGCAAACTTGCGATTGCCGCTTGCCACCTCACCGGCTGGCTGCACAGCCTCTGCCACGCAGCGCTGGAAAGGTCCTGTGCGACACGTTAGTGGATGTCTTTGGAGCGTGGAAATACAGAAGGTGGTGCCGCGCTGCAAGCGCCTTGCCTTGATTTGTCGTCTTTTCGCGCCCGGAAGCTTGTCGCTCGCCGGGCCTTCCCGGCAAGCTCCTCTTGCTGGGGCCTTGTCTTGTATGTGCCTGGGATGGCCTTCCCGGCAAGCTCCTCTTGACGGGGCCTTGTCTTGTATGTGCCTTGGGTGGCCTTCCCGGCAAGCTCCTCTTGCCGGGGCCTTGTCTCCTTGGCTTAAATAGTTTGTTCTTGAATGGCTCCAAAGGAACCATGGAGGATCTTGGCGGTCACTGGTTAGCCACAGCGGAGGGCTGCAACTGCCCGATGCACAAGTTCGGGATACTAGGGTACCCCTACTCTAGTACACCGGCAGAGCCCCAGACTGGGCCACACACGGTGCCGGCGTTGTTGGGCCAGGCCCAAAACAGGCACTGCACACCGCGGCCGGGTCACACCATAACTCACCCGGACCCACCACGCCCCCCACAGGCAGCACGCGCACGAGCGTGGCGTCGTGTGAGAGATCGTGGATGAGATCGTGGGGGTTTCTTTATTCGGAAAATCGGAACGTCCGCCCCTCCCTCTTTATAAGCAGGGGAAACAGGGGCACGCTGCTCAGGTTGCCAGTTGCTGTCCCATCGGAAAACCACCGCTGCTCCCGCCTTCCTCTCAAGGCTGAAGAGAGCGGCGCTCCGCCCCCCATCGCCACCAGCACCCTCAACGCCGTCGATCTCCTCCACCGCCTCCGCCATGGGCCCGAAAGCCGACAAGGGGAAGGCCGTGAAGTCGGCCGAGGCGCAGCGGCTTGCGGCGCTGCGGAAGGAGCGGGCCATCTTCCCCCCTCAGCTCATCGCGAGGGAGCTGAGGGAGAACTACCTCTTCGGTCGACGGAGGCAGGCGCATCCAGCGCACGAAGAGTACTCCCACTTGCTAACTGCGGAACTGGCCCCGACAGGTATCCCTTCTTCGCGCTCTTCTTCTCTGCGGGCTCGCGCCTTTCTCTGAATTCTTTTGTGACATAATGAACACCTATGGGTTCCGCCTCCTTGATTTCACCCCCAACGCCGTTCTGACCATGGTAGTTTTCGCACATCTCTGCGAAAAGTTTGTCGGAGTCCACCCAAATGTAGCTCTTTTCCATCACTTCTTTTTACCCCGTGTTGAGAGAGGAGAGCCCCTTGTCGGAGGAATCGCTTGGATCTCCAGGGTCGGCAAAAAGGAAGCTTATCTGGAGGGAGAGCTCCGTAGCAAATGGGAGGAGTGGAGGGCGGATTGGTCTTTGGATTGTTGAGGAGAACCCGCAGCCGTTCACCGCCCAGCGCCAAACCCCAGTAGTGCGTGGCAATGATTGGAGCAATCTGGCCCCGGAAGACGCTAGGCTGAAGAACGCGGTCACCCGAATCCTCCGCCTCAGACTTGCCGGACTCACTGTAGGCGGTGTTGGCGCGGACTTTCTTCGCCGCTGCATCGCCCCCTTGCAGGAGAGAAGGAGACCTGCCTGGGAATTTCAGAACGCAGCAGACATCATGAGGCTGCGCCCGGGCCTCAACTTCAACTTCACTGTCTTGGAGCTTGACGCAATGCTCTTAGAGCTGTTCAAGCCCGATCCTGATCATCCGGAGATGTTTAGGTTGCCCAGGGGTGTCGTTCATTGTGCAACAATTCCGCGCTTGACCGCATCCGTGCAATGATGCCGTCGTCGACTCACATGGAATTGTCCCAACTTGGCAAGAGCCGCAGATGGCGTGGTGCGGCAGTTTTTGACAATCTGGTGGAAATGCCGGTCCGCCCGGCGAGCGAGAGGGCCTCACCCGCGACACTCGGCGATGAGATGCAGCGCATCGCCACAGTGGAAGAAGGCGGTATAGCCGTTGCCGCGGCGAGTTTGGCTTCCTTGTGGAGGCAGAGGCAGCCGAGGCGGCAAGCCTTGTCGGCGAAAAGGAGTTTGCCAGCGAGGAGGAGCTTGCCGAGCCTGAAGCCGAAGTCGGCGAACTTCGCCGAGGGCGCATCCTCCTGCCTCCAAGCAGCTTGTCATGGCGAGCCACCAGCTCCACCAAGAAGGCGTCTTCGCAAGGCCGAGACGAAAGCGGGCGGCAGACGGGCTAACAGCAGAAAGCATCAGCACGCGCTCCACCGCGGCAAGCAATGTTGCCCATTGGAGCACCTCACACTTCGCTGCGGCAAGCTGGGGCTGGGTCTCGCGGGCCACGGTCCCGCCTCCCGCCAAGCGTCCCGGGGAACCACTCCTCCGCCTCGTCAGTCTGGGCGGGCAGTCGACCTCTCCGCGCTCGGCTCCGGCGAGGAAGAGGAAGAGTAAGATTCGTTCTTTGTACTTGTAATTCTTTGATTTGTTGCTTTGTCTTGTATCTGATTTGCTTTACTCTGAATCCATTCCTTTTCGGGACGCCGCCCGGAAGGATGTCGAAGAGAGCCAAGACCCCGGTGGTCGCCATCGAGGATGAACTCCGCTGCGACAGCAGGAGGCGCGTCGAGACCACCTTGCCGGATGAGGCAACCCTTCTTCAAAGCAGCCCCGGACAGCCCCCGCGTAAGCATATGGTCTACTTCTTGCTTGTTACGGCGTGCATAGGTGCTTTTTCCTTCGATACCTGTTGTTGATTTGTGTAGGAAGCGAGCAGCCTCCTTACGCTTCGACTACGCCGCCAAGGGTGGATTCCCCGGCAAGGGAGCGTTCTCCGGCAAGGGGGACTTCTCCGGCAAGGGGCAGCTCTCCGGCAAGGGACGGCACCAGCGACCCCTTGCCGGCGGAAACCATGACCGCAGCCCCCGGCGCAAGTAACATTCTCGCCTGAGTACTTCCCTTGTGTTTTTCTTCTGATTTTCTCTTTGAATATTTGCCTGACTTTCTTCATCCATCCGCCACAGAGCCAACGGAGACCGAGGTCACCGGCGAGGAGGATGTGCGCGGCAACACTGATGAAACCGCCGCCATGGAAGAAGAAGCCGGCGCTGACGAGCCCGCCGGTGAAGAGGCCGCCAAAGCTGTCGCCGCAGAAGCTGGCGAGGTGCAGCGATTACCCAGCGACCACGAGGTCAGGAGGCCGGGCGCGCTACACCGACCGCCGATCCCTCCGCCGCTGCTGCAGCGTCAGGCTCCGAAGAGACCCAGCCGGGCGCCTACTTGAAGGCCGGCGATGGCCGACAGCCCTCCAGGATGCAACTGCACAAGTAACCAAGTGTGAAGCGTACCAGTTCCATTCCAAGCAGACACACCAGCCAGCTCAAGCTCTCCAGACGATCCCTTTATCCTGGCCATTTTCGGTTGCAGGGGCTCGACATTCTCGGCCCCTTCCCGAGCTGTCGGGGCTTTGAGTACTTATGCGTTGCAATCGACAAGTTCACAAAGTGGCCGGAAGTGGAAGCGATGAGGAAGGTGACAGCACGATCGTGATCAAGTTCTTGGTCGATTGTTGGCCGTTTCGGAATCCCTAACAGGATCATCACCGACAACGGCACGCAGTTCACGAGCCGCACCTTCATGAAGTACGTCCAAGATCTTGGCGCCAAGGTCTGCTTCGCTTCTGTTGCTCATCCGAGAAGCAACGGTCAAGCGGAGACGGCAAATGTTGAAGTGCTGCGCGGGCTCAAGACCAGAACTTTCGACAGGCTGCACAAGTCGCGGAATAAAGCTGGATTGAGGAGCTGCGGTGGTTCTTTGGTCGATCGGGGCGACGCCGTCGAGCCACTCGCCGAGACACCTTCGCTCTAGTCTATGGAGCGGAAGGAAGTTCTCCCCACGGAACTCGTGATATGGATCGCCTCAGTGTTCGCTTATGATGAGCTTGAGCAAGAGCAGCTGCGACAAGATGACGCGCTGCTCCTTGAGGAAGATTGTCTTCGAGCTCTTTGTCTGAGCTGCTCGGTACCCAGCAAGCTTTCTTGCGCCGCTACCATAGCCGCAAAGTCAATGCAGAAGTCTCGAGGAAAGCGACCTTGTTCTTGGCTGCGTTCGATCCGCCAAGAATTCCAACAAGTTGACGCCTTGAAGTGGGAAGGTCCTTATCGGGTGAAACGAGTCACTAGGCTGGCGCTGTCGCCTTGAGACCGAAGATGGCATTCCGGTGAGCAACTCCTGGAACATTGAGCATCTTCGTAAGTTTTACCCATAGAGGCGCGGTTGCGGAACTGTTCCGGCAACCACCTTTTGTACAAGTCTTGCCGCTGTTGCATGTAATCCTTTGTACAAAGCCGAGCGCAGACCCGATGCATAAGTAAAGCTAAGCTTAGCCGCACATCTTGTCAATTTCATGCTTTTTACTCCTATTTTGCATGCATTATCTAACACTTTGTGCAGCACCTACCCCTAGTAAGTGATAACGAGCCACAAGGCTCCATATCTTTATTTTCTCTTCTTTCTCTTTCTCAAAGAAAGGAAGGTTCCCTCGCACACAAGTTTGCCGGGGGGGAAGGAGAAGATAATGGTGTGGACCAAGCGTTGCTCAAGGAAGTCTAGCCTTACCGGGAAGCAAACGACAGAAAAGCTAAGTTGCCAAAGTTTGAGCAATCAGTTTTAAAAATTTTAAGTTATCTTCCTTGAACGACCGAACTTTGTATGGAAAACACATGCGCAGAGGAACCAACTCGTATCTAGTTGCGCCCTTACTTTGTTTCGAGTCCGCTCAACAACTTAAGTGAGCTGCGACTAGTTGCGACAAGGTTGCTTGGCGGAAGCGGCACCGCTAGCAAGCTGCTGACGTCCCGCACTCAGCGCTCGCGGCTCGGATGCCCGCCCCGACAAGTTCCCTAAAAGCGTAGGGCAAAAACATACAAAGGAAGGAATCAAGTAAAGGAAATAACATAGCGATTGATACTCAAAATAGAGTTATATTACAAGATAGCTTGCCGCAGCTCTAATGGATTGTTCTTATAACATGACCAGCAGCGGCAAGAGAAAGAAAAGCAGGCGGCCTAATTTCTGCGATCGCCCTCAACCCTCTTGATTCCGCTCACCTTGTCCACAATGGGTGCGATAAGGGTCTTAATGGCGTCCACATCAAAGCATCCGTGGCGAGGGACTTGAGGACGTTGGTGAGGTTGAGGCCTGGATTGCGGAAGGCCACCTTCATCAGCACCTTCTGAAGAGCCGCCGCGCAGATCTGGCGCGACTCCTCGGCCAGCTGCTTTGGGACTTCTTCCCGGAGTCGCTGGAGGCCCTTCACCACGCCCTTGAAGAACAAGCTAAGCTTGGCGCTGGGTTGGAGGTGCTCGTCGGAGGAATATCCAAGATCCACCATCCCCAGCTCCATCAGCTCCCTGTGGATGGCTGCAGCAGTATCCACGAGACCCTCGGTCTAGTGCTCCACGTTCTCCCTCAAGGCACTCTGGCGGCAACACTTTCGCCCGGCAGCCTCGTCGGCCTTGATCTTCTCCTTCAAGGCCGCCTCCTGCTCCCTGGCGCCGTCCATTTGAGTCAAAGTAGTTAGCTTCAACTCAAGGTCTGCATTGGAGTCCCTGGCGGCTGAGCTCCTTGCTCCTCTCGGCGAAGCAGCCTGCAGCTCGCCAAGAGTGTAGGCGTCCTTCTCGCGCTCGTGCTTGAGTGCAGCAAGCTCCTCGCCGCTCTTCTTGAGGCTGACCTCCAACTGCGCCACCTTCGTCTCCAGCTCCTTCTTGGCGGCCTCGGCAGCTGCGGCAGCATCCTTTGCTTCCTTGAGAGCCCTGCCAAATGTTTCCTCGTGCATGGCAAGATCCTCCTCGTGGCTGTCAAGGTTAACCTTCCACTGCGCCAACTCACCTTCCTGTGAGACAGCTTCTCGGTGACAAGCATTGTTCCTCCTCGGCTTGACCTTCTCGAGGATGAAGGCCTTGCGCTCCTCGGCGAAGTTGCTCCCGCTCCTCCACCGGGGACGGACAGCTTCACTGGTTGCGGCCCCAGAGCTCCTCCAGCGGCGCTTCTCGATGTACTGCTCCCGCCTTTGCGACAAAAGCGCCTCCGGGATTCCAGCTTGGCTTGTCGGGCGGTAGAGCGATAACAACTTCCCGCCTGCTGCTCCTCCTCGGGCTCGCCACGCTGCTACTGCTTGGCGCGTCGACCAGCGTCGATCCGGAGGCGAGCAGCTCTTCATCGAAGGTTTCCCCTTTGGCGGCGCCACGGGCTCGACTCCCATGGGAGCTTGATGAAGACGCCATCGCCCGGCCTTCAAGTAGGCGCCGGGCTGGGTCTCTTGAGCCCGCTGCAGCAGCAGCGGCGGAGGGATCGGCGGTCGGCGTGGCGCCCGCGCTCCTCTGACCTCGAGGTCGTCGGTCACGATCGCCGGACCCTCACGGCTTCTGCGGCGGCAGCTTTGGCGGCCTCTTCGCGGCGTGCTCGTCGGCGCCCGGCTTCTTCTTCCATGGCGGCGGCTTCATCGGTGTTGCGACACATCCTCCTCGCCCGGCGACCTCGGTCTCCATTGGCTCTGTGGCGGATGGATGAAGAAAGTCAGGCAAATATTCAAAGACAAAATCAGAAGAAAAACACAAGGGAAGTACTCAGGCGAGAAGGGTACCTGCGCTGGGGGCTGCGGTCATGGTTTCCGCCGCCAAGGGGTCGGTGGTGTCGTCCCTTGCCGGAGAGCTGCCCCTTGCCGGAGAAGTCCCCCTTGCCGGAGAACGCTTCCTTGCCGGGGAATCCACCCTTGGCGGCGTAGTCGAAGCAGAAGGAGGCTGCTCTGCTCCTACACAAATCAACAGTCAGGTATCAGCAAGGAAAAAGCACCTATGCATGCCGAACAGCAAGAAGTAGACCATATGCTTACGCTGGGGGCTGCTTTAAAGAAGGGTTGCCTCATCCGGCAAGGTGGTCTCGGACGCGCCTCCTGGCATCGCAGCAGGTTTCGTCCTCGATGACGACCACCGGGTCTTGGCTCTCTTCGACATCCTCCGGGCGGCGTCCTGAAAAGGAATGGATTCAGAGTAAAGCAAATCAGATATAAGACAAAGCAACAAATCGAAGAATTACAAGTACAGCAAGGAATCTTACTCTTCCTCCTCCTCGTCGGAGCTGAGCGCGGAGAGGTCGAATTCTGGCCCGCCTCCAAAGACGAGGCGGAGGAGTGGGTTCCTGGGACGCTTGGCGGGAGCGGAACAGTGGCTCATGAGGACCCCACTCCAGCTTGCCAGCAGGTGAGGTGCTCCTCACAAGCAGATGCTTGCCGCCTGGGAGCGTGCCAAGCGCCGCGGCTGTTAGCCCCGCCCTGCTGCGTCTCCGGCCTTGCGAAGACGCCTTCTTGGTGGAGCTGGTGGCTCCGCTCGCGGCAAGCTGCTTGGAGGCGGGGAGGATGCGCCCTCGGCGGGTTCGCTCGACTCGGCTTCAGGCTCGGCAAGCTCCTCCTCGCCGACAAACTCCTTTCGCTCGACAAGGCTTGCCACCTCGGCTGCCTCTGCCTCCTCCATAGTGAAGCCAAACTTCGCCATGACAACGCTCTGCCGCCTCTTCCAGCTGGTGGCGATCGCTGCATCTCATCGTCGATGAGTGTCGGGTGAGGCCCCTCTGCTTTCGTCGGGGCGGACCGGCATTTCCACCAAATTGTCAAAAACTGCCGCACCACGTCATCTGCGGCTCTTGCCAAGTTGGGACAATTCCATGTGAGTCGCACGACGGCATCATTGCACGGATCACGGTCAAGCGGAATTGTTGCACAGCGAACGACACCCTGGGCAACCTAAACATCTCCGGATGATCGGGATCGGGCTTGAACAGCTCTAAGAGCATTGCGTCAAGCTCCAAGACAGTGAAGTTGAAGTTGAGGCCAGGCGCAGCCTCATGATGTCTACTGCGTTCACGAAATTCCCAGGCAGGTCTCCTTCTCTCCTGCAAAGAAGCGTCTGTGGCGAAGAAAGTCCGCCAACACTGCCTCTGATGAGTCCGGCAAGTCTGAGGCGGAGGATTCGGGTGACCGCGATCTTCAGCCTAAGCGTCTTCCGGGGCAGATTGCTCCAATCATTGCAGCGCCTCGGGTTTAGCGCTGGGCGGTGAGCGGCTGCGGGTTCTCCTCAACAATCCAGCACCAATCCGCCCTCCACTCCTCCCATTTGCTACGGAGCTCTCCCTCCGGATAAGCTTCCTTTTGCCGACCACAGAGATCCAAGCGATTCCTCCGGCAAGGGCTCTCCTCTCTCAACACGGGGTAAAAAGAAGTAGCGGAAAAGAGCTACATTTGGGTGGACTCCGACAAAGTTTTTCGTAGAGATGTGCGAAAACTGCCATGGTCGAACGGTGTTGGGGTGAAATCAAGGAGGCGGAACCCATAGGTGTTCATTATGTCACAAAAGAATTGAGAGAAAAGGCGGGCGAGCCCGCAGAGAAGAAGAGCGCCAAGAAGGATACCCGTCGAGGCCAGTTCCATAGCGATGGCGGGAGTACCTTCGTCTTGTGGATCGCCTGCGTCTCCGTCGACGAGAAGAGGTAGTAGTTCTCCCTCGGCTCCCTTGCGGCGAGCTGAGGGGAAGATAACCCGCTCCTTCCGCGCCGCAAGCCGCTGCGCCTCGGCCGACTTCACGGCCTTCCCCTTGTCGGCTTTCGGGCCCATGGCGGAGGCGGTGGAGGAGATCGACGGCGTTGAGGGAGCTGGTGGCGATGGGGGCGGAGTGCCGCTCTCTTCAGCCTTGAGAGGAAGGGGGGAGTAGCGGTGGTTTTTCGATGGGACAGCAACTGGCAAGGTGAGCGGCGTGCCCCTGTTTCCCATGCTTATAAAGAGGGAGGGGGCAGACGTTCCGATTTTCCGAATAAAGAAACCCCCACGATCTCGTCCACGATCTCTCACACGACGCCACGTTCGGTGCGTGCCGTTCGTGGGGGGCGTGGTGGGTCCGGGGTGAGTTATGGTGTGACCCGGGCCGCGTGTGCCCGTGCCCTGTTTTGGGCCTGGCCCAACAACGCTCGGCACCGTGTGGCCCGAGCCGGGGGCTCTGTCGGTGTACTAGAGTAGGGGTACCCTAGTATCCCGAACTTGTGCCGCAGGCGATTGCAGCCCTCATGGCGAGGAGCTAACCGGTGACCGCCAAGATCCTCCATGGTTCCTTTGGAGCCATTCAAGAACAAAGTATTTAAGCCAAGGAGACAAGGCCCGGCAAGAGGAGCTTGCCGAAGGCCACCCAAGGCACATATAAGACAAGGCCCGGCAAGAGGAGCTTCTTTGGGAAGGCCACCCAAGGCACATACAAGACAAGGCCCCGACAAGAGGAGCTTGCCGGGAAGGCCAGCGGCGACAAGCTTCCGGGCGCGAAAAACGACAACCGCGGCAAAGGCGCTTGCCGTGGCAGACCACCTCTCTGTACCTACGCTCCAGCACATCCACTAACGTGTCGCCCTGGGACCTTTCCAGGCGCGCGTGGCGAGAGGCTGTGCAGCCAGCGGTGCGAGGTGGCAAGCGGCACTGGCAAGTTTGCCATCGTGGCGAACGGTGGCGCCCTGACGGTCCCTGTTTGCCTTTATTAGGGGCGACTAGGCGGGCATTTAATGCCTTTGTCCCCTGCCGTCGAGTTAGGTATGGTACAACAGTACCTTTGCATAAGTAGGTGTACCAACCACTATTTTCCATTTGTACCCCGTCTCGTTGCCACCGCCGGAGCCCCTTGAGCATATAAAAGGAGGCCCATGCTTAGCGTAGAAAGGGGTTGGTGAATCGATTCCCTCCACGCCGGTCTCGTTAGCAGCTTGTGTGTCTTGTAGCACTCAGCGCTCTGAGCAAGAACGCATAATACACCTAGACATGCAGCGATAGGAGTATTATCTCTCCGGAGAGCTCCGAAGCTGGGTAAACCTCTCGCGTGTTTCGCCTTGATCTGCTCTTCGTGCGACCTCCGCTCCCCGCCGAACCGAAAGGGGCTCGGTCCGCCGGTCCCATAGGTGTTCGTGGGCCAGATCAGCCTGCCCCGACAAAATAGTATGATAGGAAATATACCCGGGGCCCGTAGATTTCACTAGTGGCTTCTCTCGTGAAAATAGCATATGGTGGTTAAACAAATTACTGTTGGGCAATCGATAGAAGAGCAAATAATTATGACGATATCTGAGGCAATGATCATGTATATAGGCATCACATCCAAGATTAGTAGTCTGAAACGATTCTGCACCTACTACTATTACTCCACACATCGACCGCTAGCCAGCATGCATCTAGTGTATTAAGTTCATGGAAAAACGGAGTAATGCAATAAGAATGATCACATGATGTTGATAAGTTCTATTCATGTAGGAATAGACCCCATCTTTTTATCCTAAGTGGCAACGATACATACGTGTCATGTCTCCTTCTGCCACTGAGAATGAGCATTGCAAGATCGAACCCATCACAAAGCACCTCTTCCCATTGCAAGAAAAATCAATCTAGTTGGCCAAACCAAACGAAAGTTTTGGAGAAGAAATACGAGGCTATAAAGATGGTGCATATAAGAGTTCAACAAAGACCCACATAATATTCATGGATAGATCTGATCATAAGCTCTCAATTCATATGATCCTAACAAACACATCACAAAAAGTCATTACATCAAATCGATCTCCAAGAAATACGAGGTTATGAATTCTTAATTTTTACAAAGGCTATAAGCCACTGGGTTACATCCTGGAGTATAATGGATGCACATTAAGTCACCATAAGCCAAGAGCCGTCGGGTATATTTAACTCCGGATTTACTTGTCAACAGACAAGGTCTTGTGATTATAAGTCGCCAACGAGCAAATTGCTGAGTCTTTTCACAACTACAGTGGGTTGATGGTAAGTACAATTGTTCAAAGGACAAATTTTAATTACAGTTGCATATCAAGCACCAGTTTTTAAACTGGGTTATACACTCAAATCTTTAATAGCCAAACATGGCCGGATTTTTCATTATGGTTGTCATAACCAGTATTGAAGGATTGAGGTTTTCATATCGGGTTATATTATTCAAATCTTTTATAGCCAAACATGGCTGGAATTTTCATTATGGTTATCATAACCAGTATTGGACGATTGAGGTTTTTCAAAGGCCCCATCAGAGCAATGGCTATTATTCCTTCATCCAAAAATACCAACAGAGAGCATGATTCAATATTGATATGCAAAGCATTTAGCAATATCGTCCAGACAGTGGATATGATTTATTCTACAATCGAAGGAATAGTCCCAAGTCGCTGCACGCATATGACCCGACACTTGGGGGCTAATGCAAGATCATTTTTAACTTGCCTTATTGAAGACCTGACCCATCACATAGTGATGAGCCAGCCCTTGGGGGCTACTAATTGCTCCTGTCAAAAATTCAAAGTACACAAGCCTTAATCCATTATATCAAAGGTAACTCGAAACCTGGGGGCGACATCATATGATGCTATTTTCAATGAAGTACATGTAAAGTCCCAGCTCAGCATTACCTTAATGAGCCGGCCCTTGGGGGCTACACATTACTGCTCAAATTCTACATAATCAGATCTACAAAGTCCCTGCTCATTATTGCATAATGACCCGGCACTTGGGGGGCTGCACATGGGAAGTACAAAATGTTCAATTTATGATTGGTGACTTACATGAACAACCTGGATTTCTCCAAAGTTGCAGCATTTATATTAAAGCAAGTCTTAAACTATCACTACGTTCTCCTCTTAAGACTTGGGGGCTACAGGTGATATGCATATAAGGGAGGAACATCTTCAAATTCTCAATTTTGAGCAAATCAGGTATCATATTTTTATTGGAGATATTTGCAAAGTTTATTTCCTCCAAACTATTCATAGAAAGGCTTGGAGAGCCGATTCAACGATTGGAAGCTATATTTACAAAAGCAAGCACCAAGTCGCCATAAGATTGACTCGGCGTCAGAAACAATCATGACCCGGCGTCTATAACAATCATGACCCGGAATCATTAGTGATGGAGTCCTGAATTAGGGGGTATCCGGACAGCTGGATTATATCCTTTGGCCGGACTGTTGGACTATGAAGATACAAGATTGAAGACTTCGTCTTGTGTCCGGATGGGACTCTCCTTGGCGTGGAAGGCAAGCTTGGTGATACGGATATGTAGATCTCCTCCCTTGTAACCGACTCTGTGTAACCCTAGCCCCCTCCGGTGTCTATATAAACCATAGGCTAGCTTCTAGGGTTTAGCCTCTACGATCTCGTGGTAGATCAACTCTTCTACTACTCATATCATCAAGATCAATCAAGCATGAAGTAGGGTATTACCTCCATCGAGAGGGCCCGAACCTAGGTAAACATCGTGTCCCTGCCTCCTGTTACCATCCACCGGTTTTGACACCGACATTGGTGCTTTCATTGAGAGTTCCACTGTGCCGTCGCCGTAAAGCTGGATGGCTCCTCCGATCATCGATAACGATGCGGTCCAGGGTGAGGTCTTCCTCCCCGGACAGATCTTTGTATTCGGTGGCTTCGCACTGCGGGCCGACTCGCTTGGTCATCTGGAGCAGATCGAGAGCTACGCCCCTGGCCACCAGGTCAGGTTTGGAAACTTGAATTACACTGCCGATATCTGTGGAAACTTGATCTTCGACGGATTCGAGCCCATGCCAGGTGTTCCACACGATCACGACGAGCACGATGTAGCTCTACTGTCGGACAGTGTTCGGGAAATCACGCCAGCAACCACTCCGGCCTTCAATCCGGAAAAGATTGCACCATCTGAGGGTGGGCGGATAGACCCCGCCTTGGAGGTTGCACCCTCAGTGGCGATAGAGCCGAATATTGACCTTACCCCTCACGAGAGCCGTGACGCCAAACCAGTGGACTCGCCTCCAGCCACGGACTCCGAACCGCCTACGCCCATGCCCATAGAATCCGATTGGGCGCCGATCATGGGGTTCACCTCCATGGATATCTTTCAGCACTCGCCCTTCTATGATGTACTAAACTCGTTAAGGTCTCTCTCCCTGTCAGGAGAACCTTGGCCGCACTATGTTCGGCTAGAATGGGATGCAGATGACGAAGAAATTCACTTCCCAGCCACCACCCACTTAGTAGCCACTGTCGATGATTTAACCAACATGCTCGACTTCGACTCCGAAGACATCGATGATATGGACAATGATGAAGGAGATCAACAGGAACCACTACCCACGGGGCACTGGACTGCCACCTCATCATATGATATATATATGGTGGATACACCCAAAGAAGGCAATGGCGACAAGACAGCGGAGGATGACCCCTCCAAGAAGCAACCCAAGAGCCGACGTCAGCGGCACCGCTCTAAGTCTCGCCACACCAAAAGCGGTGATACCGGCACAGGAGATAACAGTACTCCGGACAGTGCCGAAGATGATGACAATAACCTCCAGCAAGATCTAGAGCCGGAGGACGAACAAGCCAGCCCTCCTGAGCGAGCGGCAGAGGGAGAAGCGGAGGATGACAATTACATGCCTCTCTCCGAAGACGAAGTGAGCCTCGACGATGAAGCATTTGTCGTACCCAAGGATCCCGTTGAGCAGGAGCGCTTTTAGCGCCGGCTTATAGCCACAACAAATAGCTCAAGAAAAAAGCGACAATGACTTCGTCTTGATCAGGATTTGCTAGCGGACAAGTGGGACTGAAGTCCTTGCGGCCGAGGAATCTGAACTCGAGCGCCCCTCCAAGGGTCACCCAAAGCGCAGGTTGCTACCCGACTTGAGGAGGAAGCATTGAAACCTACATCACCAGCGTATGATTTAGGCTGATCGGCCACCTTGTGGCCGAGACAGAGGCATTTCAGCCGAAGCTCAGCCCGCACCCGCCGCCACTCAAACAAAAATACCAAGGCACCGGGAAACACGCGAGACCTGCGAGACGTATTGGAAGACAGGGCAAAGCACGCAAGATCGATCTATGGATCACGAGGGCACGCCCCTACGCGGGACAGTGACCGCCACGCCGGATACAGTAAAAGCAAATCTGGCCGGGCTGAATATAGCAGGCAGGACTTATATGAGCTGCGCCGCAATATAGCCCAGCGCAGAGGCGCGGCACATTGCTACGTCTTGAGCTTGTGTTGGATTTCCCCGAAGAGAAGAGGATGATGCAGCACAGTAGCGTAAGTATTTCCCTCAGTTTTTGAGAACCAAGGTATCAATCCAGTAGGAGACCACACACAAGTCCCTCGTACCTGCACAAAACGATAGCTACTCGCAACCAACGCTTAGGGGTTGTCAGTCCCTTCACGGTCACTTACGAGGTGAGATCTGATAGAGATAATATTTTTAGTATTTTTGGTATAAAGATGCAAAGTAAAAAGTAAAAGAAAAAGCAAGTAAATAAGGTGATGGAGATTGATATGATGAGAATAGACCCGAGGGCCATAGGTTTCACTAGTGGCTTCTCTCAAGAGCATAAGTATTCTACAGTGGGTGAAGAAATTACTGTTGAGCAATTGACAGAATTGAGCATAGTTATGAGGTTATCCAAGCAATGATCATGTATATAGGCATCTCCATGACAAGTAGACCGAAACGATTCTGCATCTACTACTATTACTCCACTCATCGACCGCTATCCAGCATGTATCTAGAGTATTAAGTTAAAAACGGAGTAACGCCTTAAGCAAGATGACATGATGTAGAGGAATAAATTCATGCAATATGATAAATACCCCATCTTGTTATCCTCGATGGCAACAATACAATACGTGCCTTGCAACCCTTTACATCCTTTGGGTAAGGTCACCGCAAGATTGAACCCAAAGCTAAGCACTTCTCCCATTGCAAGAACTACCAATCTAGTTGGCCAAACCAAACGGATAATTCGAAGAGACTTGCAAAGTTAACTTAATCATACATAAAATAATTCAGAGAAGAATCAAATATTTTCCATTGATAAGCTGGATCATAAACCCACGATTCATTGGTCTCAACAAACACACCGCAAAAAGAAGATTACGTCAAATAGATCTCCACGAGAGAGGGGGAGAACATTGTATTGAGATCCAAAAAGAGAGAAGAAGCCATCTAGCTACTAACTATGGACCCGAAGGTCTGAAGTAAACTACTCACACTTCATCGGAGGGGCTATGGTGATGATGTAGAAGCCCTCCGTGGTAGATGCCCCCTCCGGCGAAGCTCTGGAACAGGCCCCAAGATGGGATCTCGTGGATACAGGAAGTTCCGGCGGTGGAATTAGGTTTTGGCTCCGTCCCGATCTGTTGGGGAATGCGTAGGTATATATAGGAGGAAGGAGTATGTCGGTGGAGCGTCGGGGGTGCCATGAGGCAGGCGCGCCTGTGGGGAAGGCGCGCCCCCACCCTCGTGACCGCCTCTGGCACTTCTTGGAGTAGGGTCCAAGTCTCTGGATCACGTTCGTGAGAAGATCACGTTCGAAGGTTTCATTCCGTTTGGACTCCGTTTGACATTACATTTCTTGAAACACTGAAATAGGCAAAAACAACAATTTCGGGCTGGGCCTCCGGTTAATAGGTTAGTCCCAAAAGTAATATAAAAGTGGAAAATAAAGCCCATTATAGTCCAAAACAATAGATAAAGTAGCATGGAGCAATAAAAATTACAGATACGTTGGAGACGTATCGGGCATCCCTAAGCTTAATTCTTGCTCAGCCCTCGAGTAGGTAAATGATAAAAAAGAATTTTTGATGCGGAGTGATACTTTGGCATAATTTCAATGTAAATCTTCTTAATTGTGATATGAATATTCAGATCCGAAAGATTCAAGACAAAAGTTCATATTGACATAAAAATAATAATACTTCAAGCACACTAATCAAAATAATTATGCCATCTCAAAATAACATGGCCAAAGAAAGTTCATCCCTACAAAATCATATAGTTAGGCTATGCTTCATTTTCGTCACACAAAGATGTTCCCAACTTCTATACCCCCGATGACAAGCCAAGCAATTGTTTCATACTTAGATAATCTCAAACTTTTTCAACCTTCACGCAATACATGAGCGTGGGCCATGGATATAGCACTATAGGTGGAATAGAATATGATGATGGGGATTGTGTGGAGAAGACAAAAAAGGAGAAAGTCTCACATTGACGAGGATAATCAACGGGCTATGGAGATTCCCATCAATTGATGTCAACATGAGGAGTAGGGATTGCCATGCAACGGATGCACTAGAGCTATGAATGCTCAACAAAAGAAAACTAGTGGGTGTGCATCCAACTTGCTTGCTCATGAAGACCTAGGGCATTTGAGGAAGCCCATCGTAGGAATATACAAGCCAAGTTCTATAATGAAAAATTCCCACTAGTATGAAAAAGAAAACTTATGAGACTCACTATATGAAAAACATGGTGCTACTTTGAAGCACAATATATGAGACTCACTACATGAAGAACGAGGTGCTACTTTGAAGCACAAAATATGAGATTCACTACATGAAGAACATGGTGCTACTTTGAAGCACAAGTGTGGAAAAAGAGATAGTAGCATTGCCCTTTTCTTTTTTTTGGGCCTTTCTTTTTTTTGGCCTTTCTCTTTTTATTTATTTATTTGGGAAATGCTCTATTAATGATGATCATCACACTTCTATTGATTACAACATGAGGATTACAACTCAAAACTAGAACAAGGTATGACTCTATATGAATGCCTCCGGCGGTGTACCTGGATGGTGCAATGAATCAAGAGTGACATGTATGAAAATAATGCATGGTGGCTTTGCCACAAATACGATGTCAACTACATGATCATGCAATGGCAATATGACAAAAGTAATGTATGTCATAATAATGATGAACGGAACGATGGAAAGTTGCATGGCAATATATCTCGGAATGGCTATGGAAATGCCATAATAGGTAGGTATGGTGGTTGTTTTGAGGAAGATATAGGGAGGTTTATGTGTGATAGAGTGTATCGTATCACGGAGTTTGGATGCACCGCAAAGTTTGCGCCTAACTCTCAATGTGAGAAAGGGCAATGCACGCATCAAGAGGCTAGCAATGGCGGAAAGGCAAAAGAGCGTATAATCCATGGACTCAACATTAGTCAAAAGAACTCATATACTTATTGCAAAAATTTAGAAGTCATCAAAAATCAAGTACTACGGGCATGCTCCTAGGGGGATAGATTGGTATGAAAATACCATCGCTCGTCCCCGACCGCCACTCATAAGGTTGCACAAGCCAGGTACACTTCATGCTTCAAATTTGTTACACAACTTTAACCATACGTGCATGCTACGGGATTTACCAACTTCGACACAAGCATTTCTAAAATTCACAACTACTCAACTAGCATGACTTTTATATTATTACCTCCATATCTCAAAACAATTATCAAGCATCAAACTTATCTTAGTATTCAACGCACTCAAAAGAAAGTTTCACATATCTTGAACACCAAGTATATTAACATTAAGCAAATTACCATGCTATTAACGACTCTCAAAATAATCTAAGTGAAGCATGAGAGATCAAGTTTCTTTAAAACAAATCCACCACCGTGCTCTAAAAGATCAAAGTGAAGCACTAGAGCAAAAATTATCACGCTCAAAAAGATATAAGTGAAGCACTATGAGCAACTATCAAGCTCAAAAGATATAAGTGAAGCACATAGAGTATTCTATGAAATTCCAAATCATGTATGGCTCTCTAAAAAGGTGTGTACATCAAGGATGATTGTGGTAAACTAACCAGCAAAGACTCAAACAATAGAAGACGCTCCAAGCAAAACACATATCATGTTGGTGAATAAAAATATAGCTCCAAGTAAATTACCGATGGAAGTGGATGAAAGAGGGGATGCCTTCCGGGGCATCCCCAAGCTTTGACTTTTTGGTGTCTTTGTATTATCTTGGGGGTGCCATGGGCATTCCCAAGCTTAGGCTCTTGCCCCTCCTTGTTCCATAATCCATCAAAAGAATTCACCCAAAACTTGAAAACTTCACAACACAAAACTCAATAGAAATCTCGTGAGCTCCGTTAGAGAAAGAAAACAAAAGACTACTTTAAGGTGCTGTAATGAAATCATTCTTTATTTATATTGGTGTTAAACCTACTGTATTCCAACTTCTCTATGGATTGTAAACTATTTTACTAACCATAGATTCATCAAAATAAGCAAACAACACACGCAAAACAGAATCTGTCAAAAACAGAACAGTCTGTAGTAATCTGTAACTAACGCAAACTTCTGGAATCCAAAAAATTCTACCAAACTTAGAAGACCTGGAAAATTTGTTTATTGATCAGCAGCAATTGGAATCAGTATTTTATCATGTTCTGGTGATTTTTAACAATTCGGGCACTGAGCACAAAGATTCTGGAAATTACAGCAAGATCAAGTAACTATTATCCAAGAAGATCCAATAGGTTCAACTTGGCACAAACACTAATTAAAAGATAAAACCACATCTAAACAGAGGCTAGATGGATTATGTATTCCTAAACAGAACCAAAAACAAAAAACACAAAATAAAATTGGGTTGCCTCCCAACAAGCGCTATCGTTTAACGCCCCTAGCTAGGCATAAAAGCAAGGATAGATCTAGGTATTACTATCTTTAATTTTCAATTTTTTAGCGGAGTCATGCTTGAATCCGGGTGGTTCTTGCCGCTTCCCTTCATACTCGGAAATTTTTAGATCTAAAGAATCCAACCGCTTATTACAAAGAGTAATCAACGTATTCATGCGGTGAAGATTTCCGCTAACACTTTTAAGAGGCTCAAGAGACTTTTGTAAATTTTTTGTTACTTCGCAAATCTTCTCAGACACTTGGGTTTCTTCCTGGGTAGGATGAGATCCTCCCTTTTGGGGCAGTGTTCCCACTATTCCCTCTATAATTTCATGCGCAATACTGGGATCAATTTCAATAAAATTTCCCTTGGCAATGCAACCCAAGAGTTGTCTATCGTCATATTTAATCCAACATAAAATTTGCGAAGAAGGATTCTAAAGTTCACCTCTAGGGTGCACTTACGATAAGATTCCATCATCCTATACCAAGCATCTTTTAAATTTTCTCCTTGCCGTTGCTTGAAGTGAAGAACTTCAAACTCGGGAGACATAGGAGCGGGTAAGGAATTCGACATAGCGACAAGCAAGCAAACTAACACACGAGCAAACAAAAGGCAAAGGGAAAAATAGGAGGAGATTGGCAAAGAGAGGGCGAATAAAACGGCAAAGGTGAAGTGGGGGAGAGGAAAACGAGAGGCAAATGGCAAATAATGTAATGCGAGAGATAGGGATTGTGATGGGTACTTGGTATGTTGACTTTTGCGTAAGCCTCCCCGGCAACGGCGCCAGAAATTCTTCTTGCTACGTCTCGAGCTTGCGTTGGATTTCCTCGAAGAGGAGAGGATGATGCAGCACAGTAGCGTAAGTATTTCCCTCAGTTTTTGAGAACCAAGGTATCAATCCAGTAGGAGACCACGCACAAGTCCCTCGTACCTGCACAAAACGATAGCTACTCACAACCAACGCTTAGGGGTTGTCAATCCCTTCACGGTCACTTACGAGGGTGAGATATGATAGAGATAATATTTTTGGTATTTTTGGTATAAAGATGCAAAGTAAAAAGTAAAAGCAAAAGCAAGTAAATAAAGTGATGGAGATTGATATGATGAGAATAGACCCGGGGGCCATAGGTTTCACTAGTGGCTTCTCTCAAGAGCATAAATATTCTACGGTGGGTGAACAAATTACTATTGAGCAACTGACAGAATTGAGCATAGTTATGAGGTTATCCATGCAATGATCATGTATATAGGCATCACGTCCATGACAAGTAGACCGAAACGATCCAGCATGCATCTAGAGTATTAAGTTAAAAATAGAGTAACGCCTTAAGCAAGATGACATGACGTAGAGGAATAAATTCATGCAATATGATAAATACCCCATCTTGTTATCCTTGATGGCAACAATACAATACGTGCCTTGCAACCCTTTTACATCCGGGTAAGGTCACCGCAAGATTGAACCCAAAGCTAAGCACTTCTCCCATTGCAAGAACTACCAATCTAGTTGGCCAAACCAAACGGATAATTCAAGAGACTTGCAAAGATAACTTAATCATACATAAAAGAATTCAGAGAAGAATCAAATATTTTCCATAGATAAGCTGGATCATAAACCCACAATTCATCGGTCTCAACAAACACACCGCAAAAAGAAGATTACGTCGAATAGATCTCCACGAGAGAGGGGGAGAACATTGTATTGAGATCCAAAAAGAGAGAAGAAGCCATCTAGCTACTAACTATGGACCCGAAGATCTGAAGTAAACTACTCACACTTCATCGGAGGGGCTATGGTGATGATGTAGAAGCCCTCCGTGGTAGATGCCCCCTCCGGCGGAGCTCCGGAACAGGCCCCAAGATGGGATCTCGTGGATACAGGAAGTTACGGCAGTTGAATTAGGTTTTTTGCTCCGTCCCCGATCTGTTGGGGGTACGTAGGTATATATAGGAGGAAGGAGTACGTCGGTGGAGCGTTAGGGGGCCCACGAGGCAGGGGGCCGCGCCCAGGGGGGAGGGCGCGCCCCCCCACCCTCGTGACCGCCTCTGGCACTTCTTGGAGTAGGGTCCAAGTCTCCTGGATCACGTTCGGTGAGAAGATCACATTCCCGAAGGTTTCATTCCGTTTGGACTCCGTTTGATATTCCGTTTCTTCGAAACACTGAAATAGGAAAAAAAACAGAAATTCTGGGCTGGGCCTCCGGTTAATACGTTAGTCCCAAAAGTAATATAAAAGTGGAAAATAAAGCCCATTATAGTCAAAAACAATAGATAAAGTAGCATGGAGCAATCCAAAATTATAGATACGTTGGAGACGTATCACACACCCCCTATGCTTCACTAACAAAGTAATGGAGCATGAATTCCCAGAGGGTTTTAAACCCGTAAATATCGAATCATATGATGGCACAACAGATCCCGCGGTATGGATCGAAGACTTCCTCCTCCACATCCACATGGCCCGCGGTGATGATCTACATGCCATCAAGTACCTCCCGTTAAAACTGAAAGGACCAGCTCGGCATTGGCGGAATAGCTTGCCAGCAGACTCCGTTGGCTGTTGGGAGGATCTGGAAGACGCATTCCTCGACAACTTCCAGGGCACTTATGTGCGACCACCAGATGCCGATGACTTGAGCCACATAATTCAGTAGCCAGGGGAATCGGCCAGGCAATTCTGGACACGGTTCCTAACCAAGAAAAATCAAATAGTCGACTGTCCGGATGCAGAGGCCTTAGCGGCATTTAAGCACAACATCCGTGACGAGTGGCTCGCCCGGCACCTCGGCCAGGAAAAGCCGAAGTCTATGGCAGCCCTCACGACACTCATGACCCGCTTTTGCGTGGGAGAAGATAGCTGGCTGGTCGCAGCAACAACATATCAAGAAACCTTGGCACTTTGGATACCAAGGACAGTAACGACAGGCCACGTCGCAGCAAACACAAGCGCCACAACAACGACGATAAGACCGGGGATACGGTAGTCAATGCCGGATTCAGAGGCTCTAAACCCGGTCAGCAGAAAAAGCCATTCAAAAGAAGCACTCCGGGACCGTCCAGTTTGGACCGCATACTCGATCGCTCGTGTCAAATACACGGCAACCCCGATAAGCCAGCCAATCACACCAACAGAGAATGCTGGGTGTTCAAGCAGGCCGGCAAGTTAAACGCCGAAAACAAGGACAAGGGGCTGCACAGCGATGATGAGGAGGAGCCACGGCCGCCGAACACGGGAGGACAGAAGAGGTTCCCCCCACAAGTGAGGACGGTGAACATGATATACGCAACCCACATCCCCAAGAGGGAACGGAAGCGTGCACTAAGGGACGTATATGCGATGGAGCCCGTCGCCCCAAAGTTCAACCCATGGTCCTCTTGTCCGATCACCTTCGA
Source organism: Aegilops bicornis (assembly GCA_021605145.1). NCBI lineage: Eukaryota > Viridiplantae > Streptophyta > Magnoliopsida > Poales > Poaceae > Aegilops > Aegilops bicornis. Next base: position 394,646,285 of record CM038669.1, on the reverse strand, counting down.
TCGTAGGGACCACCCCACTAGTATCCGTCATGGCGGATCTGCCGCATTGCTCTTAGACCCCATCATTGACGGATTCCACCTCACTCGAGTCCTTATGGACGGCGGCAGCAGCCTGAACCTGCTCTATCAGGATACAGTGCGCAAAATGGGTATAGACCCCTCGAGGATCAACCACAAAAATGACCTTTAAAGGCGTCATCCCAGGTGTAGAGGCCCATTATGCGGGCTCAATCACACCGGAAGTGGTCTTCGGATCTCCGGACAACTTCCGGGCGAGGAGTTAATCTTCGATATCGTCCGGTTCCAGCGGCTATCACGCACCGCCGGGCGAACGCGTTTGCAAGATTCAATGCAATCTTGCATTATGCATACCTTAAGCTCAAGATGCCGGGACCTAGGGGGTCATCACGGTCAATGGAAACACAGAGGCGTTAAACCCGTGCGGAGGAGCACACTGTGGCCCTCGCAGCGGAGGCACAAAGTAGCCTCTTAAGGCAATCCACCAGTTCGGCGATAAAGACCCCGGACACCGTCAAGCGCGTCCAGAGCAATCTGCAACAAGATCGCCTGGCACACTCAGAGCTTGCCTAGCAATTCGGCCCCCGCCCTAGCCTCAGTCAAACGGCGAAATCCGCGCTGCACGTACATAATTACGCATTGAAAATACCATGGGTGTATGCGGGGGCACGACCATGACACGTCCCCACAATGCGGCTCAACCGCACTAGGGGCTTGCTGCCGCTATCATTCTTTCTCTTCCAGGACTTTACTCCCTGGAAGCACTATCCAGCAGTACGATTGCCGGACACATGATACAACAACCAAGGAGGCAGGAAGCTACATCGCACAATGGAATCCCCAAGTGGTCTCTGTTAACGAGTGTAATACCTGCTTTAATTACCAGTCCGCAGTCTGCCCTTGGATGGGACATGTCAAGTAGTCCTATTTTTTGCTTATCGCACTACTTGTATCTGTGCGCTTCGACACATTTTTTAATAAACAATGCATAGCACTAGTCTATTATTGCATTCTATATTATTTTTTTGTATATCTTCATTTATAACGATCGGCACCCGTCTGATACCGGTATGGCCAATACGCCAGAGCTTCGTATACCCCATAATCTGACGTGAGAAGTCCGAACACTTTCGACGGTCGGCACCCGAACTTATAGCATTATATGCATCAGCTCGAATCATGTCTTGGGTCAATAGTTCGGTTTGCCCGGCTCCCATGTTTTGGTACCTTACGTTCCGCTATATCGGCTAAGGTAGCACTTTGGGAGAACTACTGCGATTGTGCCCGGTTATTCGGCCGAGCACCTCAAGAGAGAAAGCTAATATCGACCGTCATGATGAGGCGAGAGCTGGTCGCTGTTCGAGAGGTCTCAAGTCCCTAACGACTTTTTCCGCTTCGGGCGAGGAGTCGGCCTTGTCCGACTTAGGCGTGGATAGCGCCCCAAATACGGCCTTCCGAATACTAGGGGCTTCGCAAAGATTTAAAATTGTAGACTTCTATGGCTAAGTGGGAGTGATAAAGCATTATAGTCTGATTGCCTGGTTCGTTGCGCAGAGCACCTCCCTCGAATGACCCAAAGATGGGAAAAAGAGTGCTCAGATTTATCCCGAACACCCCAAAGATTAGTTGCATGGGGGCAGAAGCGACGACTAGCCAACTCTCAGATTTTATAAGCGGTCGCATGAAGGTAATATTTTAAATGCAAAAGCGTTGCATAAGCGCACATGAACTAGTTTTCATAATACAGATCACATGAGCAAGTTCATTCAAAAATTACATCTTTGGAACACTCGTCCGCCACAAGACGGGCACCCTTCAGGACACCCTCTTAATACATTTCAGGGTGGCGATGCTCCTTGCCCTGTGGCGGCCCCTCCTTCACCAGCTTCTCGGCATCCATCTTGGCCCAGTGCACCTTCGCATGGGCAAAAGCCCTGCATGCACCTTCGATGCAGACGGACCACTTTATGACTTCCAGCCGTGGGAAGACATCCGCTAACTGCCTCACTAGGCCGAAGTAGCTGTTGGGAAGGGCATTGCCAGGCCACATCCGGACTATAAGGCCCTTCATGGCCTGTTCGTCCGCCTTGTGGAGCTCGACCAGTTGCTTCAGCTGGTCGCTCAAGGGCATCGGGTGTTCGGTCCCAGTATACTGAGACCAGAACACCTTCTCCGTCGAGCTCCCCTCCTCAGCCCGGTAGAACTCCGCGGCATCAGACACACTGCGGGGCAGATCTGCGAACGCCCCTGGAGAGCTCCGAACTCGGGTAAGTAAATAGAAATTTTCTTTCACATGCTTGCTTTGCATAATGAATGCCTTACCCTCCGCCTCAATCTCCTAGAGGGCCTTTTGGGCTTCGGCCTTGGCATGTTTTGCGCTTTCGAGGGCCTTGGCAAGCTCGGACTCTCGCGTCTTCGAGTCAAGCTCCAAGGACTCGTGCTTCCTCACGAGTGCCTCGAGCTCTTGCTGCACCTCGCCTACTCGGGCTTCTTGTTTTTCTCGCTCGGTGCGCTCCTTGGCCGCTTTGTTTTCGGCCTCGGACAGCGCCTGCTTCAGGGTCGCCACTTCGGTCGTGGTCCCTGGCACATTCATGATGATCCTATTATCTTGCAACCAAATTTCTTTTTTTACATATAGACAAGGTATTGCTTACTTTTGTTCTCCTCGAGCTGCCTCTTGGCAAGGTCGAGTTCTTCCTTGGACCGCTCAAGGTTCTGCTTTAGTGGGCGACCTCCGCAGTACGTGCGGCAGCAGCCAGCAGTGAAGCCTGCATACGCATATAGACATATTTGGATTAGACTCCTGTAGTTATTATTTGATCCTCTATTCGTCTTTTCTTCGCGAACGCCAAATAGAGCATCAGGGGCTACTGTCTATGCGGTAATAGTTTCCTATATTTCAATTACTCACCTCAAAGCCTGTTAGGAGGCTGGCACAGGCTTCAGTCAGTCCGCTCTTGGGGGACTGAACCTTCTTGATCACCGCACTCATAATAGTGCGGTGCTCTTCGTCGATGGAAGCGCCACGAAGCACTTAAAGCAAGTTGTCCGGCGCCTATGGATGGACAGAGGTCACCGGCATGGGCGGCTTGCCCCTCTTAACAGGGGGCCGCCTGCCGGAGTCCGGGACCTCTGGTGGTTCCGGTGCGGCGTTCGGCTGAGGGCCAAACTTGGAGCCCATGGGAGTTTTGCTCCCTTTTGCGCCTAGGGTCCGGAAGGTCGCCTCGAGGTGCCTCCAGGACTACCTCCCCTCGGTTTGGTGCCCTTTGAGACAACACCTCGACGTTGTCCGTAGGGCGAGGGGAGGAGGCGGTCGGAAGTGAACCGCTACTCATAGCCGATGGGTCCAAAGAACCGTCCAACGAAGATACGTTGATGCGGGCTCGAGGCGGACAGCATAATCATATTCGGCGCAAGGAGAAGCAGTGCAATAAAAGCATACCATGAATTACTCTGGTATCCGAATACTTACGACTTCGCCAGGGGCTTGACCCTGGTCAACCACTCATCTTCGCTATGAGCGGCGGTCATGGAACAGTACGGAAGGAGAGTCCTTCCCTTCTTGGACCCTTCGGCCTCCCTGGTTGGGGTGGCCTTCCTTTTCTTGTCTCCCCCGGCTGGAGGGGCAGAACCTCCATCTTCCTCCTCCTCGTCTTCACGAGAGGAATGCGTCTCGGAGTTATCGGACGATGAGTCCTATATCACCTGACGCCGGGAACTCTTTCGAGTCCCCGAGGCCTTCTTCTTCGTGGTCTTCTTCTCTAGCACCTCATAAGGTGCCGGAGTCAGTATCTCCATTAGGAGAGCGTTGGCTGGATCTTCGGGCAGGGGGGCCGGGCAGTCAATCTGCTCCGCTATCTCCACCCAGTCCTGTCAAAGGCATGGGAGCTCAGATCCCGCACATGATTAAACTGGGGAAAGTAAATACCCTATAAGGTGTAGAGAACTTACTGGATTCGCAAGGCTTCAGCGCTAAGTCCACGGTCCTCGGTAAGGGAAGGGGACCTCGGCGACCTTGAACAGCAGTACCCTCGGGCGCCCTTGTGCGTCGTGTCAAAGAGCTCGCGTAGAGTGCAGTGCTTTGGGCCGGGTCGAACTCCCATAAATTGAACGCCTGTTGTTGACACGGAGGATCCGCGGAAGAGCATGACCTGGACCACGTTGACAAGCTTGAGTTTCTTGCTTATCATGTTCCGGATACATTTACGAGTCCGCCAGCTCCACCGATGAACCCCAGGATAAGCCCTTCTCTTTCCAGGAGGTAAGCCGCATGGGGATTCCGGATCGGAACTCGGGGGCCGCCACCCAGTTGGTGACGTGTGGCTCGGTGATGTAGAACTACCCCGATTGCCACCCCTTTATGGTCTCCACATAGGAGCCCTCGAGCCATGTGACATTGGGCATTTTGCCCACCATGGCGCCTCCGCATTCCGCTTGCTGGCCGCCTACAACCTTCGGCTTGACATTGAAGGTCTTCAGCCACAGGCCGAAGTGGGGCTGGACGCGGAGGAAGGCCTCGCACACGACGATAAACGCCGAGATGTTGAGGATAAAGTTCGGGGCCAGATCATGGAAGTCCAGCCCATAGTAGAACATCAGGCCACGGACGAACGGGTGAAGAGGGACCCCAGTCTCGGACGAAGTGGGTGAGAAAAACTACCCTCTCGTAAGGTTCCGGGGTAGGGACGATCTGCCCCTCGTCGGGCAGCCGATGCGCGATATCCGCGGCCAAGTATCTGGCTCCCCGCAGCTTCTTGATGTCGTCCTCCGTGACGAAGGATTTCATCCACTTGCCTCCCGCTCCGGACATGATTGGAGCGGTGTGAGGAGAAAGGTGCGAACTTGGGTGTTGGAGCTCGAGTGCGCGAGAATGGATAAGCAAGGAGGAAGAAGGCGTGGGTGAAAAAAGGTGAACTCTTATCCCTTTATAAAGGCGGACGAAACTATACGCCCCCAATAGCCTGGTAAACCCGCTTATTCCCCAAGCGCCATAATTGATGGCGCGGTTAGGTTACCCACGCCCGTATTGATGAGAATCCCGTGATAAGGGGACACGATCTCTGCTTCGACAAGACGTGCCAAAGAAACCGCCTCGCGATATGCGCCAAGGCTGGTTGAGAAAAACGGTTCGAATAATGACCGGGCCGTGGTATGATGTCATGATATCAAGTGTGTCAGCAGATTGGATTTGTGGAAATATTATTCTCTCTACGATGGTATGTGGAACTTGTTTTGCAGAGCCGGACACTATCCTTGTGTTCAAGATCTTCTATGGAGTATTCGGAGGAACCCGCCTTGCAATGCGGAAGACAATCTGCGCGCCAGACTCATCATCATTGAAGCCTGGTTCAGGGGCTACTCAGGGAGTCCTGGATTAGGGGGTATCCGGATAGCCGGATTATATCCTTTGGCCGGACTGTTGGACTATGAAGATACAAGATTGAAGACTTCGTCTCATGTCCAGATGGGACTCTCCTTGGCGTGGAAGGCAAGCTTGGTGATACGGATATGTAGATCTCCTCCCTTGTAACCGACTCTGTGTAAACCTAGCCCCCTCCGGTGTCTATATAAATCGGAGGGTTTAGTCCGTAGGACAACAACAATCATACCATAGGCTAGCTTCTAGGGTTTAGCCTCTACGATCTCGTGGTAGATCAACTCTTGTACTACTCATATCATCAAGATCAATCAACCAGGAAGTAGGGTATTACCTCCATCGAGAGGGCCCGAACCTGGGTAAACATCGTGTCCCCTGCCTCCTATTACCATCAACCGGTTTTTACACCAACAATTAGTTTTTATAACCCAACAATTTTCGCAATCATAACTCGGCAAGCTCTACATCTTCAAACCAGCTGAACATCAGATCAATATTTCAAGACCAATATTTTTGTCAAGTCGGAGCATTGGAGACCGACTCAAATGGATTGTTTTTCACAATATTTATCTACAAGAAAATTGAATATGAAGCTGGCCTATTGACCCGGACTTTCCAGGAGAAGGAAATGACAAGGACTTAAGCATGAACAGAAGCCGACTTAGAAGAATGTCTGACCTGACACACAACTTGTCAAATATGTTCTTGTGTTTATTTTGTAGGATCAATTTAAATTGGATAAATCCAAATTAAACTTGGGGCTAATGTCTGGGATATACCCCGTGGTATAACCCGCCCTGAAGTATGACCGGGCCGGACTTGGCGACTCACTACTGACCCGCCCTGGCTTGGCGCGACTCATGGGTGACTCGGCAAGTGGGTCAGATGAATGAAAAGGCCCAAGGCCCAGAAGGCGACTTACGAGAAGGTCGGCTCAAGGCACGGTATCCGTTGGGCCGGCTTGAGAAGGAAGACATAAGGAATATTTCTCTTACAAGGGAAGCAAGACTAGGATTCCACTTGTAATAGAGTAGTCCTAATCCTACTAGGACTAGTCATGTAAGCCGCCCCTTCAACTTATATAAGGAGGGGCAGGGCACCCCAAGAGGGACAAGTTTTAGATAGACAGACAAGTCTTAGACAGGATCAAAGTAGCTGCTCTCGAGATAGAGGTAGCGAAACACTGTCCTTGTAACTGAGATCATCATCATCATTATCATCATCATCATTAATATAGATGAAGTAAGATGTAGGCTTTTACCTCCACCGCGAGGGGCTGAACCTGGGTAAAATCTCGCGTCTCTCGATTGCGATCAATCCCGTTCCAACTACTACCTAGTTGTGATGGCCTCACCACTAAGTCCTTTCATGGGGACATCTACTGTGACAAACCACGACAGGTGGCGCCCACTGTGGGGCCACGCACGGTGGTATTGTGTTCTTGGAGGGAGCTCTCTCAGGAAAAGAAGAAGCTCATGATTTCGTCAGATGAAGAAGCACCGATAAACTCATTGTCTCGATATCAGAATCATGATTTACTTTGGAATTGGCATATACGAGATCAAGAGCAAGTTTGATAAATTAGGGTTGCGTAGGAGGCGCCACCGCAAAGCAGCGTCTAACAAGACGTACGCCCCGCGACCTCCTGCATATTCCATGTGTCCAACAATGCCGATTCAGATTGGATAGGATGCGCGTGATGCGAAAAGCAAACTGTGGAGGATTGTTACTAGTAGTATTACCTCAGCCAAATATGATCACAAGTGCCAAAGAAAAGGTCACTGTTAGTATGATGTGCATATACCATCACGCGGAGCATCACCCATGAAACTCTGTTTCCAACTCCACTACTGCAATCATCAAGATATTGCGTCAGTTTCTGGCCCAGTTCTTTGCCAGAATCTCAAGATTCTCCCAGAATCCGGCCCCTACCCAGCTTCTCCCAGACTCTTTGATCCCCATTTGTTTTACAATCCTATCTAGTTAGGGTCTAATTTGATAGGATTGTAAAAAAATGGGGCTCAAAGTGAAAGGATCGAGAAGAGGTGTCTAGAGGGGGGTGAATAGACTCAAAGCAAGAAAAGTGACAGTTTTTAATTCTTTAAGATGAGGTGGAGTTTTAGCACAAGTTTAAACATTCACAATACATATCAAGCATGCATGACTAGTGTATATGAGCAGCGGAAAGTAAAGCATGCAATTTGCAAGAATGTAAAGGGATGGGATTGGAGTGTGCAAACACAATTGGAGACACGGAGATTTTTGGCGTGGTTCCGATAGGTGGTGCTATCGTACATCCAAGTTGATGGAGACTTCAACCCACGAAGGGTAATGGTTGCGCGAGTCCACGTAGTGCTCCACCCACGAAGGGTCCACGAAGAAGCAACCTTGTCTATCCCACCATGACCATCGCCAACGAAGGACTTGCCTCACTAGGGTAGATCTTCACGAAGTAGGCGATCTCCTTGCCCATACAAACTCCTTGGTTCAACTCCACAATCTTGACAGAGGCTCCCAAGTGACACCTAACCAATCTAGGAGACACCACTCTCCAAAAGGTAATAGATGGTGTGTTGACGATGAACTCCTTGCTCTTGTGCTTCAAATGATAGTCTCCCCAACACTCAATTATGCCTCACAGATTTGGATTTGGTGGAAAGATGATTTGAGTGGAAAGCAAGTTGGAGAAGGTTAGAGATCAAGATTTATGTGGTTGGAATGGAATATCTTGACCTCAACACATGAGTAGGTGGTTCTCTCTCAGAAAATGTATGCTGGAAGTGTAGGCATGTTCTGATGGCTCTCCTCGCGAATGAAGAGTGGGTGGAGGGGTATATATAGCCTCCACAGAAAATCTAACCGTTACACACAATTCACCAAACTCGGTGGGACCGAATCAGAAAACTCGGTTGGACCGATTCAGTTCATAATGTGACCGTTAGCATTTCGGTGGGATCGATATTGTCGGTGTACAAAAGAAGGGGCACACCTTTGTACCCCTTTACCTGTGCACGGGCAGTCGGAGCCGCGCCCACGGCCACATCAAGATGAGCAGGGGAGGTGAACCGAGGTAAAACCGAAGCCCGAGGCAGCCAGAGCAATGCCAAGACCAAGACCACAAAGAGCAGAGGGGCGGAGAAGTTTTCCCCCGGCAAGACCCTTGCCAGGGACGGCCTCAGCAGCCCCGGCAAGACCCTTGCCGGGGCAGCACGCCCAAACACCAATGGAGCGAGCCACCCTTGAGCCCACGTCCCCAACACCATCGACCACGTTGGGCCAGGGCTTGGGAGGCACCTCCATGGTGGCATGCAGATCTTTGTGAAGACACAAAACATTCAAGATCAGGTGAGGATTAGAAGACGACGATATTCAGCAAGATCCTTGCCGGGGACGACAGCGCGCCATGGCAAGACCCTTGCCAGGCCCCCCGGCAAGGCCCTCACCGAGGACACCAGCAGGGCCACTACCAGGCCCGCACCAACCAAGTCTCCGCCGCCGTTCACATGCAGCTGCCAACTCAACCAGCTGAGCAGGCACCTGCGTGGCAACATGCAGCTCCCAGACCAACTCACCAAGCGCCTACGTGGCGGCATGCAGATCTTCATGGAGACTCCACCACCGCGCCACCTCAGCTGCCTGCGTGCCTACATGGTGCCGTACGCATCACTGGCCAGGGCGTGTGTCGAAGCGAGGAAGAGCGGCGACGGACTGGACGAGCCTCGCCCCCGTCCCCGATAAAGCTAGGGGACACCTCAGCGGTGCATTAAATGCGTCTTGTCCTGTAATACAAGCGATAAGCTCGCAATACTGTACGCCTTTCCACTTCCTGTATGCCACTGTGGCAGCCCCTTTCAACTATAAAAGGAGGCCCATGGCATACTGGAGGAGGATTCGGCTCTTTGGAACCGCCTCCCCACCATAGCTAGTTCGAGAGCTCAAGAACTCTCTGAAATACACCCACCAAAGCAGGACTAGGGTTTTACGCATCCTCGCGGCCCGAACCTGGGTACACGATCCTTGTGTTGGTTACTAATCCTGCTCTTCTCGCAACCCTGCGCCCCGACAATCGTAGTAGCGATTCTTGTGATCCCACACTACAAAAAAATACACTTCTGTGATGATACGTGTTTGTCACAGTAGGTCGCGTTTTTTGTCATGCATGTACATCCATGACAAATTTATGACAGAATCAAGATAGTCATACCTGTCTTTGTCAGAGAAGTGTTCCATGACATTACCAAAATTATCATCACGGAAGTGTCCACTTCCATGACGATAAATCGTAGCGTCATAGAAGTGCTTTCGTCAAGGGTGATCGACACGTGGCATCCACCGTAACGGAACGCCGTTAAGCTATCGGGTCGGGTTTTGGATCCGATAACCCGTTAACAGCCCCGACCAATGGGGATTTTCCATGTGTAAAATCCTCATTGGCACAGGTGTCACTCATCCAATGGGAGAGACGCGCCTATGATATGTTGACACGTGGACCGGCCCATCAAGTTTAAATGGGTCGGCCAAACTAAAGGCCCACAAGATTTTGTGGACCATAATGGGCCGGCCCAGCTAAAGGCCCACGAGATTTTGCGGACCATAATGGGCTGGCCCAGCTAAAGTCCCACAAGATTTTGCGGGCCATAATGGGCGGCCAGGTAAAACCCACAAGATTTTGTGTGCCATAATGGGCCGGCCCAGGTAAAGGCCCACAAGATTCTTGCGGGTCATAATGGGCCGGCCCAGCTAAAGGCCCACGAGATTTCACCGACATTAATGGGCCGGCCCAGCTGTAGGCCCACAAGATTTTGAGGACCCTAGTCGGCCGACCCATTAACTGGCTGCCATGTTTTGGGCCAAATGCCGGCCCATATTTGATCCGGTCCATTAATGGCCTGCCACGCTCCGGGCCTAATAGTGGCCCATATGAGATCCGACCCGTTAAAAGCCTACCACGTTCTGGGCCAAATTACGGTCCAGATCAGGTCCGGCCCTTTAAGAGGCTTTGGGCTCAATTATGGACCATATCAGATTCGGCCCGTCAACTGGACACTATGCTTTTGGGCCCACTTGCTAAAGGCCCACTTAGTAATTCGGCCTGATATTAGTTTTGGCCTGTTAAGGGCCCGTTTAACATTTCGGCCCTATATTAATTTCGGCTGTTAAAAGCCCGTCATATAGTTGGGCCTAACTACGGCCCGATTATCCGATTGGGCCAAACAAGGACCGAGACAATTTTGGCTGTTAAAGCCCGTGATTTGATTCGGCGCAATCATGGGCGGGGGTTCATTTTGGGCTGCTGCGTAACTAGTAGGAATTAAGAACAAACCTACTCTATACAATAAAGAAATTACGGCATAGTAACTAAGAATAAACCTACACTATACAATAAAGGATTTAAGGTATATTACATCCACTGGACATAGAAGTTCGCCACCAGTGATCATAAAGCGCAACGAAGAAGCAGATTACAAAAACTGGGCACCATTGCAGCGTAACAAAATAATACTGAACCGAGACCAGTTCCAAGACAGTTCAAGAAAGGTTAGCCTTGCGGGGGAACTGCGCATAAATTTCTTGAGCAAGGAATTTGAGAGACCCGACCTAGCATGTCGGTCATAGCTTCCAGGTATAGCTGTTTAGTGATGAGGTTCTCATTGGTGTTCTCCGCAATCTTTCTTAGAGATAGGACTTCAACTCGAAGTTGAGTTGCAGAATTCCTTTCTGCTAGAACTTGGGACTGAAGAAGTCGAACTGATTCAGACAACGAATTCTGTGAGCTTGTCTGACTGTTAGTCTCAAGTAACTTGAACAATGCATCAAGACAAGACTTTGGGGTTGTCTCGCTATCTTCAAGATGTTTTGCCTTCTTCATTTGCAATATATGTTGGGTTTGTCTCACAGCCTTGACAGACTTGTGCATGCCATCGTGCATATCACCCTGAAACAAAGCAGAAAGATGACAGGTTTTGCACGTGTATAAACAAAGATGATAATTGTTCTGTCAATTCTATCCAATTTCAAATTAGAAAATAAAGAGTATGTTCAAAATATCAATAGCATAATTTGGCATGTTCATAATGCGGGAGCTTCACCACACTCTTTGGATTACCATGTCAACATAACAAGCATAGATGAAGGGCAAAGAAAATCATTGTATCTATTTTGGATAATGTGCATGGCATGTTGTTCATATCATCAGCCACATCAGTAAGATAAAACAGGAGATGACAAGGTGCAAATGTGGGCTGCTTCACCACACACTTGATTATAGATCCACAAAAACAAGCACACATATAGGGAGTATTAAGTAATGTGCATGGTATGAATAAGGAATTTGGTTTTACAAGTAAAACTTAGAACTTACGGTTCTTACGAACATGCACTTTGGTAGAAACAACAAACTAAACAGCAGTAAACGATAGGGAGCATGAGCAAATTAAACAACAGTTGAGGATAAAGGATTTAGAAGGACTGCCTTACATTAAAAGTTAACACCGGCTTTATAATGCCCTTCTCCATGTCAAGGGAAGGATAACTCAAGAATTTCAGCACAAAATCTTCTTCATAAGCATTGCACATACTCTACATTTTGTAGAGAGTAATTATAGATATGATAATACTTTGGAAGGGATAGAGGATAATGAAGATAAGATGCAGATTGATGCTACATAATCAACTACCAATCCTTGGAAGTACAAGCGTTACAGGACAAAATGTACTGACAAGAGCAATGGGCTACACTTCTGCACTGGCATTGCCACTATATTCTACTTGTTGGTAAGATTAAATATAGATCTGATCTTTTTTAGTAAAGGTGGGTGAGGGAGATAAGATGCAGAATGCTACAAAATGAACCAATCCCTCTTCCCATAATACAAGAGTGTTTTGAACACTAGTGTACTGTACAAAACGTTCTTATATTATGGGATGGAGGGAGTAGCTGTTAATGTAAGTACAGTGATAGACCACGTTTAGTCCTTACAAGAGGACTACAGAGCTAAACCTCTTCAAAAGCATTGGGTTGATTCTAAATTTATGTAAGAGTCCATACGGATCTTATAATGTCCACCAAATGGATGATTACGAGGATAACATGTGCAGAGATGCTAAATAATCAAACAACTATGAAAGTAAGTATGGTCATACAGGCAAGATGTACTCACAAGAGCAATGCGATTATGCGGTATAGTTGCGAGATTCTGTGGCCCCTTGAGAACGAATGTTCTTACGCTATGATTTTTCGTACAAGTGAGACATTAAGGCAAATGCAGAAATGTAGTTCAAATTGTGATGTGATATCCTAGAAGCGGTACCTTACCGCTGCCGAGACCAATGTGTAACAAGATTATTCCAGCCACCGTCGGATAAATGTAGTACCAGATACTTTACAGAAATTTCATTCAGAGGCTTGCCATCGAAGTGCGCTTGCCTCAGGTAGGAACGATACTTCATCAACGAGTGCTTGAAAAGTGCAACCAACCCTTGCTCGTCATGACAATCTAGTTTGCTCCTCGCCTATTTCAAAGAATGAAATCTTGTGTCTTCTGTCAGCAGAAACTTATGCAGTAATGACCATGAATAACATTAGTACATTACTTACGCGTAAGTTGCGGAGGAAGACTGGAAATTGTTCTGTTCGCGGTATAATCTTTCCATGAAGGAAAGATGTGCACAAAGTTCGACAACAACATAAGCTTCGTCTTCTAAACTGGGAAGAAATGGAACAGGGTCCTATTTGCTGCAATTGGGGCTCTCTACGGTTCGAAAAGGATTTGTGGCAACTGGATTTGGTGTACTCTTTGCTGGAATGGGGGTTTTGCGTCGTACAACTGGTGCTATGTCAACTCGCATAGTCATATTGTTTGCTGCAGTTGGGGTCTGCTGAGTTGGGGCCTCAGAAATGACCAGTGTAGTTGGGCTAGAGTCTCCTAGAGTTGGGGTATTTTGTGGGTCAGGTGATATTTCAACCACACCTAATGGGCTATTTGATTTATCAGGTGCCACTACCTTTTCCAAATACTTTTCTTGTGCTCCTCCACAATCAGCAATCGCCCTTTTCCTTTTGAACGTCTAATACACAAGAAAAACATTTGAATGGATAAATACGGTATGATGACAGATGGAATATGTACTGAAAATGGATAGGCAGGGCGTATTCACATACACGATGTGTAAACTAAGCTAATGGCAGTCCAACAAAGTAGAAGCAATGCAAAGCATCAGTTGCAAGATATGTGCGAGCAATGTAACCTTAGAAAGTTAGAGCAAGTACCTTGATGGGTGAATAAGATAGGGCATCTTCCTCTGACTCCTCCACTAGGGAGCTACATTGACTTAGGTCTCCCTCTAGCTCGTAATCACTGTTAGGATCATATTACGAGCATGAATCAGAGGCGGAGAGGCGTTTGCATTGCATTGCATCCAGACTTGATTTCAGTCCCTTAATGCCAAGTTTGACAGCCAAGGCATTGTTACGCTTTATTCTTTTCATGCACGCATAGCTCCTAATCATTATGATGCTGTTGTAATCTGAGATTCATGAAAACATAAAAAGTAGTCAGATTATCTATGGAATGCATTGCGGATTCAACTCGGAGAGTGTCTCCCTATAAACCCCTGCATATGCAAAGTTCACCTCCCCAACTGTGCTGACCAGACCACACACAGAGATACACACCCAAGCGGCGAACATGCATTTTCGAAACTAATTTAGGAACATTTAGCTGACCAATTAAACAACTCTGTTTTAATAATATCAGATTCGTATTTGAACAACTAAGCTTGTTTAGCTTGATGGGTGGAGCAGTGTTATTATGACACGAAGCACGTATTCTGATATTATAGTGATCATAAAAGGGGGAAACTCTAAGCATATTTTTTTTAGCAAAAGAGGGTTTCCCCTCCGATTTCTATTAAAGAAACCACCACGGAACCAACATGATCAATTAAACACTAAGCATGATCAATTAAACCGTATTATGGCTGTGCCATGGCAGATTTGAAGCTGCAAACCGGAGAAATGATATTTAGCATCCATTGTTTGCTTCGAACTAAGAACTAAATTCTAAGAGCTGAAAAGAAAGTAGAGTAACCAAGTTAAGATCTATTTTCTGGTTGAGCTCAAAAAGTTGAGGAGATATGAAGTACCACCTCTCTTGGGGCACCGTGTAGGCATCGGGGGTGCGATGGTTGTCGGTGGCGTTGAAGCAGATCTGCGATGGTAGACGGGTGCATCGGGGGATAAGTCCCGTTGCGGTGGTAGAGCAGGTCGTGTGAGCGGCCCCGACAAAGAGGACGACGGTGCCGATGAAGCGAGAGGACGCAATGCAAGGCTATTGGTCCGTCGCCGTGGCTGAGAAACGTCCATCTCTAGCAGTGGACGACGCAGTCTTGTAGGCGCTCCGGCATGGTGGAGGATGGTGGCGATGGATGTGGTGGAGGACGGCGGCGATGGATGGGGTGGCGGACGGAGGCTGGTGTGGGGATGGGGTGTTCTAGCGTGGACGGTGTATGAATGGGAAAATGGAGGGAGAGGTACGGGGAACCATGTTTTTGGGGCCTTTATGCGAAATATGGGAAAGTTCTGAACTTAGCCCCGTTTAAAATTTCGACGTCTCGTCGGTTGGGGATAGGACGGTAATCTCGCATCTCCCAAATATTTGCGGTAACTATTTGAGGCGAGGAGAGGGTGTTTTTGCCGCCACGGTTGGCGCCAAGGTGTATGAACGGGCTGACAGGTAGGGCGGTTGTGTCACGTCGATGGAAGTTACACATCTGCCCTATTTAAAATATTAGCCTACATCGATTTCAGACGAGGAGAGTTTGTTTTGCCGCCCACCGTGTATGAATGGGGCATGGAGGGAGAAACAGAGGTATTTCGGACGAGCTTGAATCAAATGAGTTTTGCCGCCCATGTTTGGCATGCACCGTGTCGGAATGGGCTCAGAGGCGGTCGTGTCACGTCTAATTGAAGTTACTAACCTACCCCTATTTAGAGCAGTGGAAATCGGGCCGATGGATTGTCCGTGTAATGGGTAGACAGTAATTTCCATCTCCCAAACACTTGGCTTCGGGCAGCTGACGTGGGAGTGGACATTTTGCTGTTTCTTTTGAATTTTGGGACAATAAGCATCCACATTTACCCAGGCAACTAAATTCGAATCCATTTTGTATTCCTATATGAATCTTTATAAATCATTCTATGTGTTTCTATATATCTTCAAAAGGACGACAAAGATGTATTCCACTATCATATATGAATATGGCTTACAAATGCCGATACTCAAATTCAGAAACTAGAATCCAGTTTAAGGTGAATTCGAATATTTGGAACACTTCATGTCCAACTCAAATGTCACATACAACATAATGTGTACTCCCATTTTGATATGTACACAAGCGATGTATCAAGATTCAAATACCGAGTCAATCAACCAAGAATGTACGGAACTAACAGACATATAAACACTTATAGAGTATATGGATCAATAATATCAACTAACATACATAAGCCAGACTCGTACTTTTTTTGGCTACAACAACATCCTTTTTTTAGCCAGCATCTTCGCCTTTTCCGATGCGCGCCACTTATGGTCCATCTATACTACTATTGCTGAATGCACATTCAGCCCGATTGGCATATTTGTAGGTCTGGTACAGAAATCCAAATGAAATGTCTCCGAGTCTTATCAATTAATACAGACTTGTGCTCAAATAAAACTAAAAACCAAAAAAAAAACAATTATTACATGATCTCTAAAACAAATGATTTGATTGATTACATGAACAGACAACACAAAGGTTATTCAACTATGGAAAGAACATTTCACCTATGATTTACCAAGTAGGAATTTAATTTCCTTTTTTCCTTCAGACCTTAACAATCTGGTCAGTCTCGACTTGCTTCGTTTTGAAATCCACCAAATATTTAATGGTTTTCTTGAGTACCGCTTGTGATTGTGCTGTTTGCATCCTCAACATGTCAACTTCATCTCTAAGTGCGTATGTAATCTCTTTCTACCACTAGTTTAGCCTCTAGAGCATCGGCAGTTGGCAATTCATAATGCATGATTGGGCGGTGCCACTTCTTTGTGGGATGATGCAACGTCCATGGGGACCTCACTCTTTGATCTTGGGCTAACCTGTTTTGCCATTAAAGTTCCGATTGGATTCGTAAAAGTTGAAGTTAGCAAAACATCTCAATCGGGAGTTATAACGACAAACCAGTTAAACAAACAAGGAATTAAAGAGTTTCAATTGGATGCCGAAAAGTAGTTATTAACATCATTGTAACCCATTGTGGCAGCAGCAAAGCGATTAAACAAACAAGTAGATATTTAAGTTAAGGCAAACAGTAATTCTTAGCGATAAGTATCAAACACATAGATAGGTGCGATCTACAATATGATTAACAGGCTGTGCCATTATGTAATCAATAGCAAACTAAATTAAGCCAAGCAACATAATTGAACAATTTTGCAATAAGTGGCTAACTAAAATTCCGAGAAGCGTAATCGAACTTACGCTAGTTCTTTATGCGAGGCACACCTTTGCAACTTCTTTTTCGCTTGCAAGGTTGTACGAAGGAGTCCATGGCATCAATTGCTTGGATACGCAGTCCCAATACTTCTTTCTTCCCACACTACATGGGTAAGTCGAATGGTTAATCTGGTAAGATGGTGCGTCCTTGATATGTTATATGAGGACGTGTAGTCAGACTAGTTGTAGCCAAACACATCACTGCTGGCTTTTCAGTATATTTCATGCGATTACTTTTGGCATATCGAGATCTAAGCAATCTACAATAGGATGAAAAGACTAGCATCCGTCACATTATTGGCGAACTCAGTTCATAGAAACAAGCAATTCAACCATTCTGTGGGTAAATCAAAAGCGCCACTGGAATATTTTTCACTATCCAATCATACACGCAAAAAGGGGCGACGCCACCATAGGGGCTGGTATGGGCGGCCGCCTCAGGTGGCTAGAAAGTGTGCACTCAGTTTGAGTCATCCAGGTTGGCCCACGCTAGTTTTGTTCGTCCCAACGCACGAGCAGGCAATGTAAAAAATGAAGAAAAATGTTTCAATTTGGATGGGCCAATAACATAAGTGCAAGGCAGGCCCTATAGCAGGCTCACGGCCCAAACGAGCGCCTCCCATATCGATCGACAAAGCAGGAAAAATCCCAATTCATTCGCTCCGACCTCCGATCTGGTTCGCTCCTAACCTAGCCGCCATTTGGGCCAGACCGACACAGCACTTCCTCGCGCCCTCGTTGGAGGGCGGTCGCTGTGCTTCAAGTGAGCAGAAGGACAAGAAGATGAAGATCCAACCACAGGTGTAGCTCAGCATGGGAGGCAGCGGCGGCAAGACGGGCATGGCATCGAAGCTTGCATAAGCAGACGATCGCAGCTTGCAAGAGTAGCATGCGCAACGAGCAGGTTCATCACATCCCTGATTATATCTAATTCAACTCTTCAATTTCTGGCCAATAGTTAAACCTGACGGTGTTGTAAAACTGCTTGTATGTAGGGAATCTATGAGAAAATGAAACCAATTTCTACTTATTTTATAACTCCACAATCAATACCGAATCGACTGAATCTGATGTATCTAATCAAGTTTCCGGTGCAAACATACAAGATCATGTTGTTCTTGAGCACAGAGTGTCTAATGAATGCAATTTGCTAATGAAGGATTTGATGCAAACATTTTACATGCTCCTGGTGATGAACATATAGTGTCTAATGAGGGATCTAATGCAAGCATTTTGCAAGCTCGTTGAAGAATTTAGTGTCTAATGATGTTCTACTATGTTGAGAGAGACAGAGATTTGCAGACATTGATGACAAGCAAATTATAGTGCATTTTCATAGCTTGAGGAAACATCGAGGCCATCTACCAGAAAGTCCCCGTATCATGACAACATAGCATAAATACTTTTCTAATCTGTTGTTTGAAACTATTGGCATACTTGTGCATGATAGATATATTGATATGCAGTTTGCGCACTGGTTATAGGTGCAATTACACTTCGATATTTTCAGCCAGAGAACGAATAATTCAAGCAGGTATAGACCATGTTAGTAGTCCTTGTACACCATGTTGCATTTTGTGTTTATTGGTGCTTGCATCATTTAATGTTTTATAATCTGAACTACTTTGGATCATTAGCTGGTTTTCAAAGTGCATGTAGCTTCACATTTCTCAAGTTATGTTGATTTTCGGAGTGCAAGTCCCTTCGTACTTTTTAAGTTAAATGTTCGCCCTTGGTAACTTGAATTCGTGGATCACCCCCTACACACAAAGCATACACGAATGCCAGTACGAATTAAATGAAATGCAGGGACTTACGCTAGCTCGTTGTACAGGATCACTACAGCTCTGCTTGCGCTCGGGATGTTCCATGTACAAGTCCATGTTACCACTTGCTTGGATATGCAGGCCTTGTGCTCCTTGCATCCCCCTCAGCATTTTTGACATGGCGAATGGTTGATCAAATAAGAGGAATCGACCTTGATGTTGTACCGGAGGACAGATACTTACAAGGTTATACGGGTCTGCAGGATGTGTACCAGATCCCGTAGCGCCGTCATGCTTCGCTAAAATATGGATTTGCTTGTTTGGATGATATCTCCGGAAGAAATAAGAGTTAAAGTCGAGTTGCATAGGCGCGTAAGCTAAGAGAGCGATGAAAGGATATCCAAACATCGTCCGGAACATTGCACAAGGGAGTGATGTGTGGATACCTAGTTTGGGCCGGCGTTTGGGCATGCTCGCCTAGCTAGAGTGCGGGTCACTTTAGAGCCGTTGAGGGTGATGCGCTGGCGTTGGCTGGCCGCGCACGGAAGCAGATCTTGAGTAGCAGCGGAGCACTAAGATGCGGTGGACGAGACCATTGGTGAAGCCCCAACGGCCTCGGGGGGCGGAGGTGCGACGATGTGCTCGGTGAAGTAGCCCCAGTGAGCTGGGATACGGCGTCGGTGAAGCGCACCTGATGCGGTGGAACTCGGTGTCTGTGAGGCACATCGGTTGCGGCGGCCGACGTTGTCGGTGGACCACCCGGTGCGGTGGACGAGAGCGTAGATGAGGTAGCTCCGGTGCGGTGGTGAAGCGCGACCGTCGTCGTCGTCCGGCACAGAGGTGGGGAACTGTGGGGAAAGAGACCAGACGAGGGGCGATTCGAGGGTTGGCGGCGAATTAAGGATTTGAGCAATCTGGGCGCGGAAGGGGATGGTGGAGAAGAGAGACTTTGCAGGGCTGGAATTGGGGCCTCCAGATATTTCAATCCGAAACCTGGAAGCGCGAACTTATATTGTCATCGTCCTTTTTTGGGGGGGGGGGGGAGGTGGGGTGGGTGGCTGGGTGCTACGCGTCCGTCCAACACATGCGACCACCCGACAGACTATGCTTGGTGCCTTAAGGCACCTGCCTTTGTGTCCATGACATGTGGGCCTAACGGTGGCTGGCCCACATGTCGCTGACTCCAAAGGCGCTTGCCTTTAAGGCACCGGCAATATTCACCCCTTTATTACCTAATTCGGTTCTACTCGGTGCGCCTACATTTGCGAATGCAAACGAATCTTCTTTCATTTGCAAACGAATCTGTATGTATTACCATGTCCATGTTTTCCTTGCAATAATTAGTCATTCGAAACGAGATACTCCATCCTTTCACTTTTGTAAGTCGTTTCAGAGAACTAAAAATGAACTGTTTTGCACATTGTCTGAAATGTCTTCAAGTTCTTATAAAAGTGAACAGAGGGAGTACTATAAATTAATTAATGAGGAGTTATTTGAAAAAAAGTTAAAACGGTACCCACGCTAACGTTGATTAGAGTGTGTGTCACATAATTAGTTATTTGAATTAGAGTGTGTGTCACGTAGTTAGTTATTTGAATTAGAGTGTGTGTCATGTAGCGATCTCCAATTCTAACGTGGATTTCACATTTCACTGTATCCACGCTACTTTTAATACAAATTCATATGAATATGATGAACACCATCGTAGTGAGAAAACTTTTGGATGGATTCAAACATATGACCTACAAAATAGCACAACAAACTGAGTCAATGTCAACTTTTGAAACTTAGTATGGCACGAATTGAAATAATTACCCGTATGCCTGGTCCCCGGTTCAAATCTTACAATGTACACCGAATTGAAACATCGATATTAAGTCTCGTACTATGTACATTCAAATGTTGTTTTTAGCCCCCCCCCCTGCACAAACGCTACATACTTCCTTTATCGGTCAATCTTCCTCCCCTAACCACCTTAGGAAGCTATCGATTCCCAACACACGTTCATTCTTTCTTTCCATGTTTCGATCTCTAAGTCTCTCAACTACACAACCCCCTTTTCCACTCTTTTACCAAATGTATTTACCTCACACACCCGCCATTGCACTCCATGCCGAGCTCTCTCTCTCCCCCCTCTCCCTCTCACCCTCTTGCACTAAATACATGCATTGATTATCTAGCCCCTCCAACCTCTCGTGCGCACGCACGCATGTTGTATATCTAGCCCTCGAGACTGCCTCACTCTTTCTTCCGCACGGTGGGCCACACTCGCTCAATCTCGCTCTCTATATCTGAGTCTCGTTTAACCTCGTTTTCTTTCACACATAAATTATATATCTCCCTATTCGGGCCTCGATCGACACACTCTATACTCTCTCACGTAGATTGTCTATCTAGGTCAGTCCATCCAAGCCGCCGCCACTCTTTTGACCTCATGGTGGGCACGCTCACTCAATCTCTCTCTCTCCCCCTCTCTCTCTCTCCGTATGTCTCGATTCACCTCGCTCTTTCTCGGACAAAACCGATATATCACCATGTTTGAGCCCAATTCGACCTATTCACATTGTATACTCTCTCACGCACATCGTCTATCTAGGTCACTCTCTCCAACCCGTCTCACTCTTTTCGATCGCCTGGCGACCCTATGTGATCGGTTGACCTTACTTCCTCCCATGCACAAAATATATCTACACGTCTGTGAATGGATCATCTCTCAAGCTCTATCTTACAGCCCTCACCCTTGCCAAAAAGCTCAATCGGACAATATCTCTCCGGAGCATATATATTTGTTCAATGAATGTCGGACCACACTCGCTTTGTCTCTCTATCTATATGTCTCTCGATTGACCTCGCTTTCTCACAGCGTATCTTCCACGCAGCGTTGAAGCTACTACCTTTCCATCCCTCGCAAAGCCGGAGCTATTTACATTGTGAGGGGCACTCCAACCTTGGATTAATTTGTGTAGGCATTTATTCCGGTCGGTTTAGATTATATTTTCATAGCATTCGGCCCACAACTACTCCAAACACCATTGCAACCCACATAACTCCCCTAGTTGATTTCCCTCTGGCTCGGTCATCGCTCTCTCGCACGTCCTTTCTCGCCTTCAACGTCGCACCATGGTATTATTGAAAAAACTATGTTGTTCTCTTTAATTATTATAAATAAGCTACAAAACTACACACCGATAGTCCACTTGTTATGGAACAAATTTCGACCCACAAATTAAAGTGCTACAAACTACACACCAAGGGGCCCACATGTCATGAAACAAATTTGGACCCATATACAAATTAAAAAATAAAGGACGAGGATCGAACATGCGACCGGGCCTTCAAGCCGCACGTCAATAGGCAACATATGTAGAATAGCAATGTTTGTTGTACCCCCTTTGTTCACATAATGTTTTTATATTACCACATCCTAATTAATGGATACCATGTAATATTATTTTTAGTACTATTCGCCTTCACTTCTTGGTGGGTTCCATGTGTGCTCTCTCTCTCCTCCCCTTCGCGTTTAGGCCTTGCAGGCAAACAGGAAGAACTTCATGAGCGATGTTGCCGTTGACCATATCTGCACGCGTTCACAAGTCACATCACCAGTTTCACGTACTAGCAGCACTAGTCAGTGTGTAAGTGCAATGCACGTTAATTTGGAAGTATATTAAGTGCATGCGGATAGTAACTACTAGGATATATTATTTGCGTGTTGTCATGTGACACTACTGGAATCTGGCACTTTGCCATCTGTCATGGCAGATGGCAAAGGCATGGTCGGCGGATGGCAAAGGCTTTGCCATCTGCCAGCAGATGGCAAATAGTTAAATGCGAAACCCCTGCCGGTAAAGGCTTCTTTGCCATCTGGCGGCTGATGGCAAGAGCTGTAACTTTGCCATCTGTTGGCGGATGGCAAAGCCTCTTAACGGGTTAGCTCCGTTAGAAGGCTAACGGCATACTTTGCCGTCTGCCAGCAGATGGCAAAGGCTGCATGCTTTGCCGTCTGCCAGCAGATGGCAAAGAGCTTTTCTTAGATGGCAAAGCTCTTTCCCAAATAAGCCAGCCCAAATTTTACATGTAGATGACACGTGGCCTCTTTGCCGTCTGCCAGCTGATGGCAAAGCTCTTTGCCATCTGCCAGCAGATGGCAAAGTGACTATATTGCCCCATTTAATTTTGTTTTTTCTTATATCAATTCATTTTCACAAAAAATCGAACACAAATATATTTATATGACCAATATAGCATATTCAACACATATTACCAATAGTCATGAACACATATATATCCAACACATGTTACCAATAGTAGCAAGTTTCATCCGTACATATACATAGTTTCATCAATATTACACAGTTTCATCCATAGGTAGCAAGTTTCACAAGGTCAAAAAAAAACTAAATACAAGCACTCCAACAACCCAAGCTTACGTGATCTTAAGCAAATCTGTAAAATGGGAAAGAAGAAAGTTAGAAGAACTGGAAGAAAATACAAATTATGGACCTGAGACACGAGCAATTCAATTAAGTTATCTTAAGGCGAAAATCTTAAGAAATTTACACAAGGCATTCTGTATCCATTTAAGAAGAACAGAAGGAATGCAATTCTATACAGTTAACTTGTGTGGAAATTTGATTATTACCAGGAACCTGTTGAGCTGTCAAACGCCTCCTTGGATTTGGGCCCTGACAAGGTCTTTTACGTTATCTGATACCCTCGGCCATGGATCTCTTTTAAAATCAATGAGAGACAGGATAATTGCTTGAGCAACACCTTGTTCAGTTTCTGCGTTATAAAATGGAAGCAACAAACATATTATTCAGAAAGAGCATTCAATGGGACAAGATAAATATATTTTTCTGAACCAAAGGCCATAGGCCAATCACGCTAGAGGCAAAATAAGGAAAAAAAAACTTCAGTGTAGAAGGTGACACATGGCCGCTTTATGCAGACAGGACATCAGAACACAGTTCACTTTAAGTACCCTAAATGTTTAATGCAGTTGACCTATGCCACCGAAACAATTGACTATTTTATGCTACAAAAAATGACCTGCCCAAAATGTAGGGACACCACTTATGCTACAAAACTGACACACTTGTAATCGAGGGACATCACAAAGAAGAATGTAAAGAATCACTCCTACACTCCAAACATCAACCTCTTGGCCATATTTTCTCGAGCCATGTAATAAGGACTTCCAACAATCTCAATGAACCGTTCACCTACACCTCACAAACAAATAGCACATTAGGCAAACATTACAAAGTAAAAAAAATATAGCATAAGACAGCTCATATCATTTCGACTTTGTCCTCTGACCATATCATCGACAAGTGATAGATGGGTCAAAATGGAAAGCTTCAATGATAGCCATATAGGATATTAGTATTGACTCTACTTGGAGTGAAAAACAAAACAAACAGGCCAAAATCAATTGCTTTCAGTGCAGCCGTTTCTTTCCAGTTTGCAAACAAGAAATTCTCTGGTTTGAGGTCCCGGTGCATCCACTTCATGCATATGGCAGATCTGATATTGTATAGGAAAGAACAAATGTACACACGTTATTCACTAAATGCAGACAAAAAGTGAAGTTGTAGCAATTTTAGTACTACCAAGTTAAATGTGATCCTGGATAATCTAACTAGCGAATGAACAATGTAAAATGCAGAAATTTACAAGAGGCCGGTGCATTTTTTGTGTGTGTATATGCACATGTACGCCGCTACTTCTATATGCACATGATTCCAAAGCATCTCTTACTATACATTTTGCTTTGTTTAAATACACTACAAGCTCAGTTTTTTCCTTTGTCAGAATGTAACACGAGCAATTATGTATGCGAGAGTGATTATATGATGTCCTTTATATAAAATCGCATGACTTCGCTGTGCATATGCACATATATACTCAGTATCAGCTCCAACTACACTTGGATTTTTGGTTCTCACCAATCACTGAAATATTTGAAAATTGATGATTTACATGGCAGGTCCAAAAGATGTTCGATAAGTTTAGGAGTTTCCCGGATAAACCCTTGGATTTAGGTCTGAAGCTGAAGAACTACAAGGTCAAAGAGGCAGCAAGTCTTACGCCCAAATGTTATAGCCCTTGTGCCAACAAAGTGCTAAAGGAAAACAAAAAGGTTGGTCTCCTACTTTACCTTTGGCAAAACAATCTGCTTGCATATTTCTTAATTTGTACCTGACCATTTATGTCCAACTTGCAATGAGTCGTCGACGACAGTAACATGCTATACCATCATTCCATATGTCATTCCTGGCGGTGCTGATGCCAATTACCCCGAGCCATTGTGTCCGCTCCTACCCGCAATCATCCCTCCATAAGTTATGTGTCCTATCAGATCCAAGAAATTGGTCATTTTTTGGAGTAAAGATGTGTATCAGATACGTGCGCAATTGAAACCGCGCTCTCTCCTAAACATGTGATTTGCTAAATGTTTAGAATGATTCGGTTGCGGATCCGCATAACACCTTGTGAGCTGCACATTTAGACTTTCTGTTTGATTCTTTGTAGAAGCTCATGATTCATCCTTGCTGAAATTCACTGTACTCCATCCCTCGGGTTGGTACCAGATTTGCTATTCAAGATTCTAGACCATACTTTAATTGTGACGTGTGTCGATTTTTGTACTTGGCCTGATTTGGTGTAAGGTAAATAGGGGATCATGATCAAGGATGACTAAGTGTATTATTTAGTAGATAAGTTCTTGAGTCCCACACCTTGTATCAAGTACTTTAACTTCCCAGTCTTCGAAAAAAATATTAGTCTGTATTTAACATAATTTGAAATAATCACTTTAAAAAAAACATATGCATACTTGTGTTGTTGTGTGAGATCTACTTGGAAGTGCTATATGATAAAATATATGTAGCATTAATAATATCCTTCTGATTTGTGGTCCGATATGTGCTAATGAGTGCGGTGTTGCTTGTAGATAGATTTTTCATGACTTCAAGTCAGTGCCTCCCAACTCCAAGTAAATTTTGATATTGTGTAAGTTCTATAAGCTTGAAATCCCATGGAAAATAGCGCTATTCTTTTTCTAAGACAGTCATATGCCTACATGAACCAAAGAATTATTCGAATGTTTCTTAAAGAAGTATTCCTTTGTAAACTAATATAAGATCTTTATCTATTAGTTCACAGAGGGAGTACATCTTAATTGGTTTAGTTCCATAGCAGAGCAAATCCTATCTGACTCTTATTTTGCAGATAGTCGACCAAAAACACCATATCGTGGGTTAGCATAGCATGGTCAGAGATGAGACCGAGGGCTTGAAGTGGAGCCAGAGACTACGCGACCAAATGAGATTTTTGTGCATTATATGGTGTCTTGGCAGATTTAGATTCCCCTTAAAAATGACGCCATTGACTTTATGTTGAACACTATTTAGGCGTTACAAGGCAACAACCGCTAGACCAAATTCTGTAATTTAGCATGTTCAACAGATTCTCGTTGTGAGTATGTCTATTTTAGTTCAAGGATTATGTGTGCTTGTGGACACTTGCAGTTTACATTTTGTCAAATTTTGCTCAGTTGTTCGCGTGCAGTTATTTGATTACTATTTGACCTACATCATTTGCAAATATTTATGTTGTTGGTTTTCCTTAATTTTTGTAGGTTCGATGAGATCTAAATGGTTGGCTGAGAAGAAGGATTTTATTAGTTGGAAACCGTATGTTTGATTGTGCTAGATGTATATACCTATCAAGTATGTTTGATTGTGCTAGATGTGTACCTCTCAAGTATGTTTGATTGTGCTAGATGTGTACCTATCAACTATATGATATCGATTTGATCAATGTCTAAGTACATTCTTGTGTTTTTTCTTATTTTTTGTGATTCCGTAGCGTAGCACGGGCATCTTACTAGTTATAACTAATTACTATGTGGAATTGCAAAGACAACTCACAATAGTTCTTGTGAAAACCATTCAGAATTTAAATTATTTGGCATCGTTAGGAATAAGTACACAACTTTTCTCTCTTTGGATGCGCTAATCTGAGTTTAGTAAGGTATGGCATTTAATTTGTCTTTGAAAATTCTATTTGAATGAAATACATGCACGCAAATAATAAGTACCCTATTATTCATCTACAAATTAAGTAATGGACGGAAACAATTTTGTACGTGATTTAAAGGAAAAGCACCATGATTTCTCTTCATATTACACAATGGATGTGAAGCAAACTTTTACCGAAAATAATTTAGTGGATCATTAAGATACCTGCATGTTTCTCTCACTTGAACAATGTAGCAATTTCACTATTGAGAAGGATGTCGATCCTGCAAGGCATGAGATGTGTTATAAATAAAAATACAAAATAAATGCCAAGGAGTGATCCCTTGGTAGTATTTTAATTTTGGGAAAAGCTTATCTGAACCTAAGCTGCATTTGATACTTGGTAGTGACAAGACTTCACTCCAATATGTGATACAAATAGGCACACTTCTATTTTACGTGATTTACTCGACAAAATTGAAAGATCGCTAGTGTTGTTACATTCATTATTTATAAAATAGAAACCATAAAATCCTCTATACACCTAATGATTATGGTCGGTTCGATTCTGAAGATATTTGTAGCAGCAGCAGCTAGTACCACCAAAGAGGCGCAGCAGCAGTAGCTAGTAGTATCAGCAAGTAGCAGCAGCAACAACTAGTAACACAAGCGATAGTAGCTAGCTAGTAGTAGCACGCTAGCAGCTAACAACAAGCAGCAGCTAATAGCACCAAGCCACCAAAGCAGTAGCAAGCCAACAAAGCAAAGACGTAACAACATCATCTAGCAGTAGCAAGCCAGCAACAAAATCAAGCAGCAGGCCAGCAAGCAACAACACTTGCAGTCAACACTACACTACACAGTATCAGAGGCAGAACTTGACCAGAGGAGGAGGGACCAATTTGGGAGGGACGGGGCTCACCTGCCTGAAGAGAAGAAGAGCACGGGGGTGTCAAATCCATGGTGGGATGAGGTCGGGGACCAGCGGCCGGCGGCGCGGGGAGGAGCACGAGACGAAGAAGATCTGACCGCGGTGAGGAAGAGGGGGAGGAGAAGCTTCAGATCCGGTGCAGATGGCAAAGAATTGGCTGATGGCAACCATGTTCTTTGCCGTCTGTCAGTTCTTTGCCATCTGTTTTTTATAAGCAGATGGCAAAGACGTTCTTTGCCATCAGCTGGCAGATGGCAAAGAGCTGGCTGATGGCAAATTCCCAGTTTCCAGTAGTGTGATTAGCACTATTTTTGGCATGAAATTAACTGCACGCTAAACGTGTTGAGCGCTCGACATTGAAGCAGTCTAGGTCGTTGGATGACAAGGAATACATGTGGCTTGATGACATATTATATTTAATTTGATATGGCTCTAGCAGAACATTCAATCGATCAAACCATACATTTCGTTCAGTCTGACTCCGACTTTAAATTATACGACGATCGATATAAACTAAACGGAAATGATAAATGTTCGGATTTTAAGCATGGCATTCCGAACATTTTTCTTGGCAAATTTAGATTTCGCGGCGGCAGCGGCGGCGTCTCGCGGTGGGAAGCGGCTCCTCTGCCGTGCTCTGTGTGTCGTTGGGCCACTGACCGACGGCGACGGCGGCGACTTGCGCCATTGTTGGCGTACTCCTTGACGTTGGCCTAGCTTCAAGGAAGCGGTCGACAGCGGCCATCCATGCCGCTGAGGGGGGCACTGGCACCCGCGGCGTTGGTGCAAGGAAGCGGTCGGCGGTGGCCATCCATGCCGTTGAGGGGGGCACTGGCACCCGCGCGGGGACAGGTGCTGTCAACGGCGCGGCGGAGACATTCGTGTGCACGGGCACCGGCACGGCGCGCCGTCGCTGCTGCAGCCAGCAGCGCATGCCTGGCAGTGCACCGGGCACCGCATGGGCGTCGTCGGTCTGCGATCGCATGCGCATGCACTGGCAGGTGCATGGGCGCGTGAAAGTCGACGGGGACCTCATGGAATCCCGTGGGATCAAGCTCGGGGACAATGTGCGGCTCCCAGCCCATCAATGCCACGGGGATGGGCGCTGCCGCGATCAGGCGACAGGGCGGAGCAGGGAGCGGGGACAGGCGCGGCGTCTTCCCGAAAGGCCAGTTCAAGCTCCTCCCAAAGCTCCTTATGTTCTTGAGACTCCGGCTGGGTGTCTTCCTCAGGAAACTGGAACACTAAGGGCAGTCCATTGTGATGCGGCATGGAGTACAGTTAGGTCAAGCTAGTTGGAGGTAGACGACAGGAGAATCAGAGAGGAAGAGAGAGGATTGTAGCGATACCGGGTAGTGCGGGGTTGATTTTAAACTGCGGCGCCGGCGACATTAAAAGTGGGAGCAGTTGGGACGACGGTGGGCGGTGGAGCTCGGTCAAAGGGCTCGCCTCTGGTGAGCTCGCACAAGGGTCTCGCCGACGCCTCGACAGCCGGCCAGAAGCGGTTCGCCAAGACGCCCTGTCGACTCACACGCTTGCTCGGACGGCACCTGCCGATGAGAAGCGGGGACTCGTGGCGGCACGTAAACGCCCACGGATTCAATAGTGAAAGCGTTCGCCTTAACATGATAGGTCTTCGTTCCAAAATACCTTGGCTCTTCATTTGTGTAACTTGTCATAAGAAGCTTGTCTCAAATTGAAGAAAAAACTTACGAAGTAATATTTGTGCCATATCACGTGACCATGCTTAGTTTCAAGAATTTATGCTCACTTTGGATTTTCTGAAATTTAAGATCCAAGATTTGAAACAATATCATAACCTGCATCATGCAATAAATTTTCAAGCCGTACATCTGTCCTGTTGTATTTCTTAAGAAAGGATTTGGTCAAACATTTTGCTTAGTTAGACTTTAGACAAGTTATATATGCAGAGTAAAAGGATAATCCCTCCGTACCAGTGCATTGCCTGATATATTAACTCAAGTACTAGGCACGAACAAACGGGCTCAATTCTGTGCTCATCCTAGTGTAGTAGTAGTAGTACTAGGCAATGCAGTTGACGGGTGGCCTTGACTAGCGGCGACCGAGGAAATTGAGCCGTGCTCGGCACGGTAGGTAACATTGTCTAGTTACTAAAGCATCCCTCCGTTGTTCATCAATAGTCATTATGGATCGGGGACATGAGGGTGAATTTCCTAGGGCTGGAATTCTGGCCGCCAGATATTTCCACTTGAAACGCTGAGGCTCGACTGGTTGGGGTTGCATAATGTGTGTACCACACACGCCACCGAAGGGCACGAGCCCGGTTTTTTTAGGATCAACACGAGCCAAGGTCTGGCTGGTACGCCATTGGGTCCTACCATTCGAGAATATGAAAGGAACCTCTTAAATTGCCGAACGAATCTATGTGTATTACAATACCCGTATTTTCCTTGCAAATACTAATCTCAACGTGGTAATTGATTTATGACGAGTTGTTGAATTAGAGTGAGTTTGTGATATAGTGATCTCAACGTGGATTTCACATTTCATGGTATCCGTAGTAAGTTTTCCAATGCAAATTCAAATTTAAAAGATGAACAATATGGAGGTGAGAAAACTTTGTATGTATCAAGCATATGACCACACACACACACACACAGAGACACACATGCACGAACACAACAACAATCCAATAAGTATAGTGCATCTATTTTTCCAAACCATGCATGTATGACATGAATTAACAAATACTCCTTCTATTCCTAAATATTAGTCTTTTAGAGAGTTCAACAAGTGACTACATACGGAGCAAAATGAGTGAATCTAGACTCTAAAATATGTGTATATACATCCTTATGTGCCACCCATTTGAAGCCTCTAAAAGACTAATATTTAGGAACGAAGGAGTAAAATGTAAGACATCCATGGTCCTCAGTTCAATATTTAAAATGAACATGGAACTGAAACATGAATATTAAGTATAGTACTACAGTACATGAAAATGTTGTGTTTAGGCGGAGCTATGATTGTCGGGGGTCAACCCCTCAACCTTAGTTAAAGTTGTGGAGCTCTGTTTAGGGTTGTTTAGATTATATTTGTCCCCACCCTCCCAGCCACCCATTTGTTTTTCAACCCCACCCCACCTCCCCGGGAGAATATCATGTGCCCCCATACCTTAGATGCTATATGCCGATACGAGTTGCTTGGAGCTTGTAGATCAGAGATATAGCAGCTCACATGACGTGTCTTAATATTTCTGTAGGAAACCTTGATGAGTTTGAGAATTGCACACAATTTGTACAAAAACTACTTAGATGCCCTTTGATCCCATATCCAACGACCTCGAAGCTCCTATCACCGTAGCATCTAAGATGAAGGAGGACATCATATTCTCCTGTATGTAAGAATATCATGTGCTACCACACCTTAGATGCTTTGGTGATACAAGCTCTTCGGAGGCGTTCGATTTGTGACCCAACACCTCCTCGGTGGTTCGAATGGTTTTTGCGTAAAAGCCCCAAAAGAGTTCGCCACTTTGCTTACAAGCACAAAGACTGCTCAGATGCCATTGGATCTCAGATCAAACAACCTCCAAGCTCGTATCACCGTAGCATCCAAGCTACGATAGCACCTTATGTTTTCTCGCACGGGAGAGTATGAGGTGCTCCCGCACCGTAGATTCTATGGTGATACGAGTTCACTGAGATCTAACGGCCAACAATAGGAGGTTTGAATGTTTTTGCAATATACAACTGATAGAGTTTGGGAAATGCGCAGAAAGTACAAGTACTACGCATGTGCCATCTAATCACTGATCATACGACCTAGATGCTCATATCACCGTAGCGGGTAATTAAGCTACGGGGAGCACCTAATATGAGCACCGGGAGCCATTGGATCGAAGATGCAGCGCACACACGAGGCCTGAATATTTTATTTGCAAAAAACCTTTGGAGAGTTTGGAAATTGCGATAATTACAAAGACTACTCCCAAGCCATTGGATCTCACTTCCAACGGTGTAAAAACTCGTATCACCATAGTATCTAAGCTGCGGGGTGGATGTGATATTCTATGTCATTTGTCATTTTTGTTCGTAAACTTGCAAAATACGTGTAACTCGTGTTGTTACTTGTCTAACCGCGCAATGTGTTTGTTCAAAAAAACCATCCTACAATGAAATATCGGAACAACACACGGGTGTCCCACTTGTCATTAATCAAATTTGGACCTAAAACTAACAAATCTGAAAGACGAGATTCGAACTAGCAACCTGGACTACAAAGCGTAAGTCGGTAGCTTGAAAAAAAGGAACGGTTGTTGGCTTTGTCCCATAACTTGATTTTATTTATACAGTACTTTCGTTGAGTAGAGTAGAGGGAGTGCCTCGTCAACGCGTGCATGACCGTTGTCTCACTTACTGGTGGGTCCCAGGTCTGCGATCTCAATCTCTCTTCTCTCCATCGTCTAACCTTTGCACGGGCACACACGAAGCGGCGCTAGCTTGCCATTGTGTTATTACAACTAAAAAAAGCTTGGAAAATAGAAGAATCGCCTAGAACAAGAGACGTTGTGGCTGGTCGAGACGGAGCTAACCACATCTATCCTCCGTGCCACATTTGCATGATGAAGCTTTGTAGCTAGTGGAGTGTTTTCGACCGACTGGCTGGGTCCCGAGGTCGAGACATAGGTACTACGTCTGATACAGTATATTTTTACACGCACATTTTCCTCTGTGCCGAGACGTGGCACACCCTACTGCGCGGTTTGGGGGTCCTCCCGGGTGGTGCACGCATATATTCTTCCTGACGTGGGACGCCCTACCGCGCGTTTTCTGGGTCCTCCTCGGTCGTAGCACCGACGCAAGTAAATGAGTCGTCAAATCACGAAAGACCACCTTTCCCGCCGAGTACATCAATGAAGCACGGTGGCTAGCTAGTTGGGCTAGTTCGACCGATTAGCTAGGCCGCCGCCACATTTGTTTTTTCACCCTTTTTTTATCTACTTGCCGGCAGGTAAATTTAAATATCCACCGCGGGGTTGTTCTGGTGTTTGGGTGCGGCAGGATTTTTAATTTTTTGATTGAAGGGAGCAGGCGCGGCAGGATTTTTAATTTTTTGATTGACGGGAGCAGGCGTGGCAGCAATTAGTCATGATGACTCCGCCTGTAAAAATCCACTGCTCCCTGATGTGAGAAGTCGTCGACTGGTGTTTTACCGTGGTGAAAACCAAAAGATTCCACGCTCCCTCCGCCTTCCCGTAGATTGCATTGCCTTTCAGCCGTTTTGCCCCCTTTGCTTCCTCTCCCCATTGCTTCTACACGGTGCCATGGCGGCGCAACAGATCACCAGTCCGAGGTGAGGCGCGGACACAGAGCTCCATGCCAAGGATGCGGAGCTCAGGGCCAAGGACGTGGAGCTCCGTGAGCTCAAGGAGGAGAGGAGTGCCATGCACCTCCGTTATGTGTGGGAGTTCACGGAGCTTCAAAAGCGGCAGCGCCCACCACAAAGATGCTCGAGGCGTCGGCGGCGGTGCTGCAGAAAGCGGGAGATACGATAGGCCGTCGGGGAGCCGGCCGAGCGCGAGCGGGCCGAGCGTGACGAGGTCCAGGATCGCCTCAACCACTTGGTGAACCAAGTTGCCACGCACGTGTTGCGGCTGCGCGATGCCTACCATCGTGCCAGCGCGACGATGCCGGCCGTTGGGCTAAGCCCGTTTGACCACCCGGTCGACTTCAACGAGCTGCGGCTTCCTGACCTGGTCTCCTTCTTCACCTATATCTCCGAGGATCTGAGCCGTCTCCGCACGATGGTGGGGGCTGAGCTGGACAAGGAGGTGTTGCGGGCTGCCGTCGCCATTGCCGGGCGAATCCTTTCAGGTCTCCGTCACTGGAATCCATTCATGCCATTGGACGCCGTCTTTGACGAGCTGGCTCCCGTCGACCGGGAGCAGGCTCTGCGGGCGGTTGCACCCTGCATCACCAATGTCATGCGCCTCGAGAAGCAGAGGGACTTCGGTGGTGTTTAGGCGCCCTCTACATGGGCATGTCCATGTCTCGGCGCAACATGACCGTTGGATCAAACTCAGACAGTGCAGATCGATCCTTTGTAGCACAAAGCGTGTGGGTGTGTTTGGTTGCATTCTCATCTCAACATAGTTGTTTCCTCTTCATGTATTTTTGTCAACCTACTAGTGTGGACTCATGCACCCTTCATGCACTCTGCCAAACACCCAAAAGTGGGTCGAGAAGGGAACTTTTGCTCCCATCCCGTGCACCCTTCATACACCTTGCCTAACACTATTCGTGCTTCATATGGTTCATGTTTCGTGGAGTACTGTAGCACCGTACTCTCCGTGCGCTGTGGACCTAGTTTTGTTAACATTGATCTCACCGTTCATTCTCGACCGGACAGACGAAAAAGCGGTACAATGTTACATATAGGAGTAGTTGACATGCGCACAACATCATTTGTTATCGTCATATCTTACTACACTAGCAACAAGATTGTGTAGTAGTACTGACGTATGAACCACTGCACATGCCTAGTACTAGGAGCACTGTGTATGTTCAAGTGGCTGCCGTGTTTCGCACTCCTCCATCGTAAGAGTGGAAATGCTTGTTGTAATCATTTTTTTCTTCTGAAAAACAGTGGACACGCTCTACCGTGTGGATCCTCCTCCAGCCATGCACTAAATTACTCATTTTCGCCGACGTGTGGGACAGCCAAAGATCGGGGTCCACCAGCCATGCACTAAATTACTCCGTAGTAGAGTGACGGTAGACTACCTCGATCGAAGCGCCGCAAGAATGCCCAATGAGCCGTCAAATCACAAAACCCCTCCTTTCCAAAGAAGAAGTTGGACGGACGAAGCAACCATCATTTCACTCTTCTCTCTCACCTTCCTCTCTACCCAACCCTCGCTCACCGCATCTTGTTCCTCATTTCTTCAAAAAACCCCGACACCTTCTCGCCATTGTTCTTCTCTCCCAAAGAAGGAAAGGTGAGCGCATCAATGGTGTTGATTCTGGCCAAGGCCCGGTCTTGCAACCCCCTAGACTGATCCTATAACTCCCTCTCTTTTCTTCTTTTGGGTTTGTGATTATGGTTTCTTTTCTTTTATTTCTATTTGACAGTTTCTTGATGGACGCTGGAGCACCGGCCGAAGTGATGTCTATGGCTTCGGCCAAAACCGTCGAGGCTCATGGTAAGAAAAAGCGCAAGCACCCCGCCGAGACTACCGCGGACAAGCTCAAAGCCATCGCCATGTCCAAGCCCCCCTCTTTGGGATCCCTCATTAAGCAAGTCCAGGTAATATCTCTTCTTGATGATCTTTTTCTCGATCTTGATTGTGTTTTTTCATCTAACACGCAGTACTAGTACTAGTAGTACAACTTTCTGGGTGATCTTGCATGTGATTTTTGTGTGCCAAATGACGGTTCTAAATTCCTCTTTTGACCAAAACATGCGAGAGGTTGACACTGATTTCTTATATAGTATTACTTTCAACTTCTCCCTCATCCCAAATTTCTTGTCTTAGATTTGTCTAGATACGGATGTATCTAATACTAAATGTGACTTGATACATCCGTATCTAGACAAATCTAAGACAAGAATTTTGGGACGGAGGGAGTACTATGAACATCAATGCTACCTTTTAAGAGGGTATATTTGCCTCAGTAACTTGTGTTATGGATTTTGCATGTAATCCCTCTGCTCTCATGCCTTTGAAGACATGTTTTAGTGTCTTTGTTCACTCATTTCTGTGCGTATATGTAGTCATATATGGAGTATAATATCGAAAAACATCTTATATTTCTGAACGAAGGTAGTAATAAAATATGGTTTCTGTTTGAACTAGAACCAGGTCCGAGGTGGAGATGAAGTTCTCAAAGTCATGCCGTGTGAACTGGAAGACCTGATGATGAGTTCTACTGCTGAACTATCCACCTTTGTGTCCTTGTCGCCATGTGTCCTGAACTAGTGTTTTCCTGTAGCATTGTTGCCGTGCGTGTTCTCGAGGCTGTACTTGACCACAACAATTTCCTAGCTGTGCCTTCGATTCTGAAGGGTGTGGTTCTTGTAAAGCTTCCCAACAAATCTGATGCGGCCTGTCTTCATCATCATGTTTATGAGTGGAAAGACCACTCTGCTAGGTTCTCCAAGGTTGACAAGATGGTGATGGTGCATGTAGATATCTCACCACGAAGTCCATGGCCTAATCGGTTATGCTGGGTTCATCCCGTAGGTCGGTGGCAAGAAATAGTCTGCAGAGTTTAGTTAGTGCAACTTTGCTTGTCTGTAGTAAGTACTATTGTTCAGAACTTGATTTGTGTTTGTGAACCCTGTATTGTTTATTAGTACTGCCGCTTTTGGTGTGTGGTCAGTCCTGAGAACGGTCTATGTTAATATCTGTCCACTCAATTTAGTCTGTATATTTTGAAGTATCCAGATCATATTTTTTGTGAGGACGGTTTATCAATTATGGTTACACTCCAATATATGTATGCATTGCAGGGTTTATCGCACCCACCAGGATTTCGAGTCCCATGGATGTTCGGTCCATACGATTTGTCACGACCTTTGGACTGTCACCTTGTGGGAGTAGGCAGGGCCCTGCATGCCACGCCAGTAGTTGGACGATCAATCTTACATTTAGTGCTTCAACATAGTGATTTCCTGGTAAGGATTCACTCGTGTCACATCAAGTAAATCTTATTGATTTACTGTTTAAATCTTATTGATTTAATGTCATGTTTTCTTTCTTTTCCTGCAATTTTACGTTGCAGGTTTTGCCATGTGACATTTATCACAGAATAAACCGTTTGGTTTGCTCTACGATGGCTATTTTTGCAGGTTTCACTTCTTATGTCGTGTCGGTAACGAATGCACTGTCCATCACTTATATTACTGGAAAAAATTGGACCAGTCTGTTGTCTGAGTACAAGCTGAATCCCTATGATGAACTGCAATTTGGTTTAACAAAAACGCCAAAATTAGTCCTTCTCGCGTTTAAAAGAAATGAAGAAAAAAACTGGATCACGGTCACGGATCCTAGTCAAGTTAGAAAGCTGATCATAGCAGACCAGACACGATCGCCGCTATCTCGCACAGATCGAGCACCGGCAGTTGCTCTAGCACTGACAGCGGCAGCAGCTCAGTCTGATCCAGCTGAGGATTGGGCACCAACCGCGTCAGCGGATCAGTCTGATCTACCGGAGGATCGGGCATCGACACCGGCACCTCCTCCGACACGAGCACCAACTCTACAAGGAGCACCATCTCCGGCAGCAGCAGCGGCTTCGACACCTGCACCAACACTTGCACTTGCATCTGCTTCGGCCCGTGCAGTTGCACCGGCAACAGACTGGGCTGCAGTTCACACTTCATATACCAAAGTCCTTACAAAAACCGACATGTCCACCTTCTTGGTAAGCATTGGCCGCCCAAGTGCTTCGTTCTTTTTTCTTTCCATGTTGTTTCACATGATTCACTGTGTTGATCTAACTGTTTGGGTATGTCTTCTTGTTTGCAAACAGAGAATTCCTAGAGCAACGAGGGAGTCGTTCAACAATCCGGGCGACCGCGGCCAAGTTTCTCTTACCATGCGCAACCTTGGTGTGAATGAACCTGCTCAATATACCGTAAGTACAAAGGATGGTCGCATGATGATTGATGCTAAAGGATGGTCAAGATTCAAATCTAAATCATATCTTGCGGTAGGGGATGATATCAAAATTGAACTTTCTCAGCAAGGAGAGCTTGTCCAAATCAACTTTGAAATTAGCAGCACGCAACTGCCGAACTGATCTATCCTCCGAGAGATTTTGATGTAATAATCTGGCATGGTGAAACAAGTGTCCTGTGTCTATAAGTAGTACGACAGTATTATTTATCACATGGTATATCATTGATAGAATTGCAACTCTGATTGTTGGTTAGGAACTGTCGTTCGATTTCATTCCAACAGTTGCCGTGCTTTATTCAATTTTGTGTATTCGCGTTGCGACAGCATCAACCAGCGCCATACCGATCGCTTGCAATATGAAAAGTGTTGAGGTAGAACACATGGGCCCCCAAACATGCAGGGTCGGCCTGCGGCCCAAAGTCCAGAACCGTGAGCCTATCTGAGTATTATATTCTCAGCTGAACCCCCATAAAAAAGCTGAACCCCCATAATGCACGTGCGTTGCAGAGGGAGTATATTTCTCGGCAAGGTGAGACTGTGATACAAAGATTTGTATATTTCTTTCTGAGGGAGTATCTCTCTGTCAAAAATATATTTATGTGTAACTAGTTACTCCTGTCTTTCTACTTCCTTTCGCTGATATGTGGGGCAACCGGCAATGGGGTCCACGTGCCATATGCACAAATTAGAGTGCACAACTTCACGGTAGACACACCCCGGTCGTAGCGCCGCAGTAATGCAATGAGCCGTCAAATCACAACCCCCCCCCTTTCTAGGTTAAGCAGTAAGCTGGACGGACGAAGCGGCAATATTTCACTGGGCCTGAATCCCCTTCTCCCTCATCTGCCTGTTCAGAGAAAATCCCCTCTCGGCGATTGCATAGAGTTTTCTCATGGAGAACCAGGTACGAATTCTTCATCCATCCCCGATAAATCCAAGTCCCTTGGTCGCAGGTAATCCTCGATGGCAGCCGCCGCCGTTGATGCATTTTTCTTCGTACTGAATCTAGTGTGTTTCATTTGCACTGCCCAAAGTGCGAGTACCCTACAGGTTTTTGTGCCCTCGGTGAGATGCCACACTTGTTCCTTCTCATCCTAACACAACATTTTGAAACGTGCATAGTATGTTCCTAGAATCCTCTTTTCTATCTGGGAGGGTGGGGTTTTTTTGAACATGCTGTGTTCTCATATTATTTTTCCTGCAGTGTATTATTTGCTCTGCCAGAACAGATGTACTCAAGATGCTCGGCCTTGCCATAACTGAATACAGTAGTTTAATGGTCACAGTGAAGACAAGCCATGGATATAAGTTCCGAGTTGGGTTCATGAACCAAGAAGATTGCTGCTTTTTTTATGGCCGAACTTGGATAAACTTTCTCAAGTGTTACGGACTGAAAGTTGGCGCACAAATGTTGATGGAAATAGCAGAACCTGGTCTCATTTTCACTGCGATCTTCCACCCCGACGTCATTCCAATTGTTCATCCATGTTAGTTTTGTATCTGGTTCTTGCTTGTTGCCTCGATTACTTCTTAATCCACCTATTCTGTCTAACTAATCACAATTTAACTTTAGAAGTAGCAACAAATCGCTCACGAATATGCTACTTCTAACTAATATTTTCTTATAATTGGTGGCACGTGTAGGTTTTTCAGAGTTAAGCAGTCTGCTCGTTTGTTACTCTGTAATAACTCGGCTGTTACTAATGGCACTGAAGTTGACTGGATCGACATCCACAAGTTCCTACACTTTATTTATCGTCTTGAGGTCCTTGTGGGGTGTTTCAATGGTGGAAGGCCACGTGGGATATGTGTGCCCTTCTTTGCACTCGTTAAACAGGTCCAAGCGTAGCCGAGAAACTTATAGTACGAGCTGTTTTCTGTTATATATGTTGTTCATAAACTATTGCTTATACACAGTTTCTGATTTGTGATCTTCTTGAAACAGAGGCTTGCCGAGTTCTATTGTTCCTATCTGAGATGCACGACCATGGTCGGGTCGGACTTAGCGCTTGGTCACAACATGATGTTTATGTCGACCTACTCAATTCCCTTGGAGGTGAAAAGATACGTATTCATGGGTGGTCTCAAATAATGAAGGCCCGTCCATCTTGGAGAATAGGACAGAAGATTATGTTCATGCTTTTCCATGGCTCTAAAGCGAATATCCTGTTTATTGACCATGTTGCAAGATGAAGCCGCTTTCAGAAGGTTGTGGATGCGCGGGGTGGCGCCTGGGCCTTGTCCTGGGGCTTGGCGGCCTCACCCTTGGTTAACTGTAGGCAAAGTAGCACTGTTCGAGGCGTGCTTTGTATGGTTGAACCTGTATAAGTACTCATACTGCTTTCAGCTTTGGTTGTTAAGTGCCCCTGCTGGTTTCAGTTAAGGTTGTTAAGTACTCCTGCTGCTTTTACAGTCTGTCGTGTTTCTTCAGTCTTGTCTTCCTCCAGCCATCAAAACCAAACCGGCCTTGGTGCCGCTTCTGCCTCCCATGGCTAGCTGCGCCTCAGCGCACGCATCATCGCCCCACCGTCTCCTAAATCGTTAACGCTGACGTCCTCCGCGCGCTTTGGTGCACTCCCCACGGCGCCGCCCTCTCGGGTTGTCAACATGGTCAACAAACAACAGGAATCGGCGGAAATGCGTGGAGAGGATGACGATGAGGGGCCCTACGTCGGCGTATGGAAAAATAAAATGCTTCCTCCTAGTGTTTTCACGACATCCGGGACCCACGACATTGTGAGCGTATATAGTCAATAGAGAAGAGAACAACACAAGATCGGCTGACACCTGGGACGTAGCTACTCGAGCAGTATTTTTTTATTTGGTATTGTTGAGACGGAGCAGGGTTTGAACTGGGTTGTGGCCCGTCTAGCCCAGGCTTATATTTTATGTTCACCATGTGACCAGCCCAGCTATTTTTTCTTTGTGAAAATGAGCCCCGTTTAATTTTTTTTTTGAAGAATACCGAATCCAGGCCTACTTATTTTTCTACGCCCTGATGGGCTGCCGCCTGCAAATCTTGAAAGTAATATGACATGGGTTGTAAATATAAAAATAGATGACAAATTGACAATTACTTTATAATTTCTGAATTTTTTCACATTTTCAGATTCCTATTTCACTGGGCATTAACCTAATTTAAATATATCTTCAAAGTACTTTAAATCTGGCTCGACATTTCGGTCTTAAAAATAGTTTGAAGCCCATAGAAATATGCGAAATTGGCCCTGGCCAAGCAAAAAAACGACTGCAATAAATTGCATAAGAAGTTGCCATGAGCTATATATAAATTATTAGAAAAAAGAGGGAGTGGTCTGACTTGTGGGCCCGTTTAGTTGAGCGTATGCAAGATTTTTTTAGTTATTATATACGTCAACAAACGATTCTAGCAGACGTAACCGTTGGATGTCAATCCAACGGCCGTCGTGTTTCTTCAATCTCTGATCTTCTTACTCCGGCCGCCAAAGCAGCGCCGGCGGACCGCTACTCCCCGCCTCCGTGGCCGACTCAGGTTGCCAAGCAGCTCTCACTACTACTCCCACCGCTGGCGTGGCATCCTCTACTCACCCACACCCCTGTTATTCTGCGGCGATGGCAGCCTCACACCGCAGCCGAACCGATGAACGCTTCGTACTCCTCTCCGGCGTGGGCATCCACTGCCGCGTCTTCCCGGCTCGCGCGTCCCTTCCTAGGCCTCGCCGTCGTCCACCGCCGTGGTGCCCTCTGCCAAGCGTGGTCAATGTGGTCAACGACCGACTTCCATCGGAAGAAGTCTTGTACATGGAGAGGCTGACAGCTGGGTCCACGGCAGCCGCAAGGAAGTGCCTCCTTATTACGCGGAAAATAATTATTCC
The DNA here is from genome assembly GCA_021605145.1 of Aegilops bicornis. Classification (NCBI taxonomy): domain Eukaryota; kingdom Viridiplantae; phylum Streptophyta; class Magnoliopsida; order Poales; family Poaceae; genus Aegilops; species Aegilops bicornis. The sequence goes on along the minus strand of CM038669.1, from coordinate 394,605,110 downwards.
TCCACCTGACAGTGGGGACCCACCGGACGGGCCACCAGTATTTTATGAAAAAAATCGTTTCCCCTGACTGCTGGGACCCACCGGACGAGCCACCGTATTTCGTGAAAATAAGTTCCCCCCACTGTCAGCTCGGACCCACCGGAAGTGCCTCCTTATTACGCACAAAAAATGAATACTCCCCCAGCTAGCTGGGACCCACCTTGGTGGGAGGCTGACTGGTGGGCCTACTAAGTTGACGGGGACGAAGGGCTTTGTCAACTTAGTCAATATGAACGATTCTAGCTCTAGTGACCGTACGATGTCCATCCAACGGCCGTAGTGCTTCTTCAAACTCTGGTCTTCTTGCTCCAGCTGCCCAAAGCAGCGCCGGTCGTGCCGCATGCTCCTGCCTCCCGAGGCCGGCTGTGCTGCCGCAAAGGCCTCACCGCCCCCTACTATTCCCAACGTTTGCCAGGCCCTGCGACGACGGCAGCCTCACACCGCAGCCGAAGCAGTGAACCCTCATACTCCTCTCCGCGTGGGCTTCCACTGCCTCGTCTTCCCTGGCTTTGCGTCGTCCCCTTTCTAGGCCTCGCCGTCGTCCACCGCCGTGGTGCTCTCGGCGCGGCGTGGTCAATGTGGTCAACGACCGACTTCCATCGGAGGAGTACTGTGCGTGGAGACGCTGACTGCTGGGTCCACGGCCACAACCCAGTTTTTTTGTGATTTGCCAAGTAAGTCGCTTTTTCAGGCCTGTTGGGCTGCAAATCTTTCAAGACGAGGAGAGCTTTCATTGGTGGCGAGAAAATATGGCCCATCGAGAATGAGAAATGGGCTGTACATTTTTAAAACACATCAAATCGGCAATTAGTTTCAAATATCTTTTTTTTCATTTAAAGATTTTAAATTACATTAATTTTTATGCATGGAGAATTTGTTGGATTTTATATTGATATACATTTATTTTTAAAATCAGTTCGAATGTGAGTCGAAATTTCGGGATTAAAAACAGTTAGGACCGCTTTTGAAATATGCAAAATTTTGTATAATTTTTTAACCATGGCCACAATATGGGTTGTAATGCTAACAAAAAGAATATGGGATCCAAAAAAAACCTTAAGAATTAGCAAATGGGCTGAAAATTATTAGAAATAATGGCAGATGGGTTGTATGCTGTTTTCCACAGATTTGAGGCTTTCCTAAAAAAGGTTGGCCTGACACAAGCGTTGACTGTTGGATGTCCATCCAACGGCCGTAAATCCTTGTTCAATATCTGCTCTTCTGCTCCAGCCGCTCAAACAAGCGCCGGCGGACTGCCTGCTCCCTCCTCCCTTGACAATTTGTCTTTGCCCTTGAGCCTTACCGCCCGTACTCCCATCGGCTGGCCTAGCCATCCCTCTACTCACCCACACTGTTGTTATTCTCCGTGACGGTGAGCGAACCGTAAACCCTCGTCTGATCGTACTCCCCTCCACGTGGGAAACAACTGCCGAGTCTTCCCTGCCTCCGTGTCGGTCCCTTCCTAGGCCTCGCCGTCGTCCACCGCCCTGGTGCTCTCGGCGTGGCCTGGTCAACGTGGTCAACGATCGACATGCATCTGAAGTGGACTGTACGTGGAGGGGCCGACAGCTGGGTCCACGGCCGCACGCAAGGAAATGCCTCCTTATTACGTGCAAAATAATGTTTCCTCCACCTGACATCAGTGACCCACCGAAAGGGCCTCTGTATTTCGCGAAAAAAAGTTACCGCCGCTGACAGCTCGGACCCACCAGCTATATCTTCGCACGCAAGGAAGTGCCTCCTTATTACGCACAAAAAATGAATACTCCCCCTATTAGCTGGGACCCAATATAGTGGCAGGCTGACTTGTGGGCCTACTAAGTTGACGGGGACGGAGGGCTTTGTCAACTTAGTCAATATGCACGATTCTAGCTCCAGTGACCGTACAATGTCCATCCAACGGCCGTAGTGCTTCTTCAACCTCTGGTCTTCTTGCTCCAGCCACCCAAACCAGCGCCCGGTCGTGCCTCGTGTTCCTGCCTCCCGTGGCGGCTGTGATGCGCGGAGGCCTCACCGCCCTACTAATCCCACCGCTGGCCGGGCCATCCCTCTACTCACCAACACCCTGTTATTCTGCGGTGGCCAGCCTCACACCGCAGCGAACCAGTGAACCCTCGTACTCCTCTACGCGTGGGCATCCACTGCCGCGTCTTCCCCGGCTCTGCGTCGTCCCCATCCTAGGCCTCGTCGTCGTCCACCACGCTGGTGCTCTCGGCGTGGCGTGGTCAACATGGTCAAGGAACGGCTTCCATCGGACGTGGATCATGCGTGGAGAGGCGGCAATTTGGGTCCACGGCCGCAGAAGGAAGTGCCTCCTTATTACGTGCAAAATAATTATTCCTCCACCGACAATGGGACCACCGGACGGGCCATCGTATTTCGCCCCCACATTGCTGGGACCCACCAGCTACATCTTCGCCGCGCAAGGAAGTGCACGGCGGTCGGGACCCACCTGGTCGAAGCGTGCGTGGCGTTGTCATTCTGGTCGCGAACGTATGCGCACATATATACTAGTCGATGTAGAGGCAGCGCCGCGTGTCGTAGTAGAGGCGTGCCGCGTAGCATGTACACGTGCGATATGGCGGCGGTGCAAGAAAGAAAATTCGGCCACGTATGTGTACATACGGGCGGGGTCTCGAACACCTACTCGCGCATACGTACGGCCAGGGCTCGTGTACATGGCTGGGTCGGAACGGATAAACAACGTCGTCGTCATGTTCATGGGGAGGCAACGGAATGCGTCGTGTTCATCGGGAGGCAATAGAACGCGTGGGAGCCATGGTCGTGTTCATCGGGAGGGCTTGGACGGAACATGCGATGGAAACGAGGCCTGGCGTACCGCAGAACGGAGGAACCGGACCTCCTACGGTTTGAAAAGGGGGTCCTGTTGATCGGGTGGGGTGTGGCGTACCATAAAACGGATGAAACGGACCTCCAACGGTCGAAACGGGGGTCCTGTTAATCGAGAGGGGTGTGGCGTACCGCAAAACGGACGAAACGGACCTCCTACGGTCGAAACGGGGATCCTTTTCATCGGGAGGGGGGTGGCGTACCACAAAACGGGACTCCACGGGATACTGTTCATCTCCACCGTCGACCCCCTCCAGCCTCCACGAGCTACTGTTCATCCACCGTCGACCTCCTCCAGCCTCCACCTGCGACTGTTCATCCACGGGCTCTTGTTCATCCAGCCACCACCGCGCGCTACTCCACCGGCTACTATTCAACCAACCCTCTCCATGGGCTCATGTTCAACCAACCCTCCACGGGCTACTGTTCATCCAGCCCTCCACCGTCTACTGTTCATCCTGCCCTCCACGGGGTGGTCCTGTTCATCCAGCCCTCCACGGGGTCTTGTTCTTCCAGCCCCAACCGTCTCGTTCGATCGGGGTCCTGTTCATCCACCCCATCAAGAACTGTTCATCCAACCCCCCTCGCCCCCGCAACCCTCACTGTTCATCCAGAGGCAGCATCGATCGGCTTCAGTTAGCAGCAGTAGCGAAGGAATCGCTCGATCGGGTTCAGTTAACAGCCGTTGATCGATCACTTTCGGGTTCGATGCAGCGTAACTGCGGTCTGTCGCTCGAGTTCTGCATTAGAGCCCAACGCCTCGCTTCGGGTTGATTAGAGCCAACGCCTTGCACACACGCCAGCGCGTGTCACGAGAGAAAGCAGCGCATCGCTCGGCCCCGACCTCCCACCGTAACCGGGAACTCCCGAAATTTTCCTCGCCCTCGCTTCTACCACGGTTTTTCCGTCATGGGCCAGCCCAAATAATGTCATGCAGCTGCGTCTCCGGCCTGCCGGGGCGAAAAGCCCATTTTCTGTCATGATTTTTTGTCATAGAAGTAGGAGCCCACCACATCTATGATGATACCGGGTTTTGTCACAATTATCGTCATAGAAGTGTCATATGTATGACAGAAAAAAATTTCGTTCGGCCCAAAATGTCACGGATGTGTCTTTTTTTTGTAGTGCCATAGGTGTCGTTCGACACCGACATCTTTGGCGCGCCAAGTAGGGGATGGCACGGGAGGGGCCTTCACCATAGGCTCCACCCTCGACAGCAAATAGGAAGGCGCACTCGTCACCTTCCTGCGGGCGAATGTCGACGTGTTTGCGTGGCAAGCATCCGACATCCCCGGTGTTCCTGTGGAGGTTATTGAGCACCACTTAGCTATGCGCCCCTCATGCATGGCCCGTCAAGCAGAAGGTCAGAAAGCTGGCTCCGGAGAGGCAGGAGTTCATCACAGAGGAGATCAGGAAGTTGGAACCGGCAGGTTTGGTGAGAGGAGTGCTCCACCCGACGTGGTTGGCCAATCCGGTAGTGGTGCGCAAGGCAAATGGAAAGTGGAGGCTGTGTATTGACTACACAGATATCAATAAGGCTTGTCCTAAAGACCCCTTCCCGTTGCCGCGCATCGACCAGATTGTTAACTCCACGACCGGGTGTGATCTGTTGTCATTCCTCGACGCCTACTCAGGCTACCACCAAATCTTCATGACAAGAGAGGATGAAGAGAAGACAACATTCATCACCCCATGCGGTACGTATTGCTTTTTACGGATGCCTTTCGGGTTGAAGAGTGCTGGCTCGGCGTTTGCAAGAGCTGTCCAAATTGGTTTTGAACCTCAACTCCATAGAAATATGGAGGCATACATGGATGACATAGTGGTCAAAACCAAGGACGGGCCCACTCTTGTGCAAGATCTGGAAGAGACATTAGCCAACCTGCGCAAGATCAACCTTAAGCTGAACCCTGAGAAGTGTGTCTTCAGCGTTCCGTCCGGCAAGCTTCTCGGATTCTTTGTGTCGCAGCACGGGTTCGAGGCAAACCCAGACAAAATCAAAGCTATTGAGCAGATTGAGGCACCCAAGCGGATTAAAGATGTGCGTCGGCTCACTGGTTGCATCGCCGCCATGAGCCGATTCATCTCCAAGTCCGCCGAGCATGCCCTTCCCTTCTTAAAAATCTTGAAGAAGGCAGGCCCAATGGAGTGGACCCCAGAAGCCGAGGCAGCGTTGCAGGATCTGAAGAAATACCTTTCCTCCAACCAATACTGGTTGCGCCTAAACCACAAGAGCCGTTGCTGCTGTATCTGGCGGCGACGAATCAAGTGGTCAGTGCCGCACTAGTGGCATAGAGGGAGGTCGACGAAGAAGCAGTGGCGATGGCAGAACCAGCGGATGGCAAGCCAAAGACTCCCCCGGCAGGGCCTGATACCAGAAAAGCAAGGCCCCCGGCAGAGTCTGATGCCACCGGGGCAGTGCCTGCGCAGCCGGTTGAGGTGGTGCAGAAGAAGAAGATGATGCTGCACCCGGTTTACTTTGTCAGCTCCCTCTTGCAGGGGGCTCGGTCGAGGTACTCCGGTGTGAAAAAATTGCTCTTTGGCCTCCTTATGGCCTCGAGGAAGTTGCGTCATTACTTCCAAGCCCACGGGATCACTATCGTCACCCGCCTCCAATTGCAACGTATACTGCATAACCCAGATGCAACCAGAAGGATTGTGGAATGGTCCTTGGAGTTGTCAAGTTTTGGTTTGAAGTTTGAAAGTACCTCGACAATCCAGAGCAAAGTCTTGGCGGAGTTCATTGCAGAATTTGACCTCAATGTGACACCCCAAAATTTTTGACCTTGTTTTATTAATTAAAATTTTGCCAGGAAATTAAAACTTTTATTTTCTGGGCTCCTTTTGATTTTTGAATTTTTTTCTCTCTTGTTATTATGGAGTTTTCCCCAAAAAGAAAACTTTTCAAATATGTTATTGGACTTGTTTAACCTCTTAAGAAAAACTTTTCTTTTATTAGTAGAGCTAATTACATAATTAAATTTTGCTTGATCTTTATTTCCTTGAAAAATGGGTTTTCCAAGGTTATATGGCCATATTTGAACTACAACCATTTGATAAATTCACTTAAAATTCCAACCAAAATTTGGAGATGTCATGTGATGTTTTTAAATCAATTTTATGCAAAAATATCTTTTATTCATGAAATATTTTGAGCTCTACACCCAATTTTCTTCTCTGGTCCGATTAGGCGCAATTTTGCACTACAACTCTTTTAAATATTTCTTTCTAGCCTCCACCAAAATTATGGGATCTTTGGTAGTAGCATATGATTCAACTTTATGCAAGAACCCAGCGAGGTTATTTGAAAATTTTGAGTGAATCAAGCTCATCTTCATTCTGGTCCAACATGATGGTTTGTACAACATCCATATTCTTGCTTGCTTTTTGGCCCTTGATTCTTTCCCCTGCTTGTAGACCACCCTACAAAACCCCTAAGTCCAGGAGCATGCAACCATTGGAATACTTTTGGTTCATGAGATGATGCCATTTACCTCCTGTCCAGTATTGAAGTTTTACAAAACTTGCACTAACAAGTTTGTGCTTTTCACAAACTAACCTCACCACCCTCTTGTGCATCTAAAGAGACTAGGATCTGGAAGATTTGGCCACTCCAAGAACACCTGGAGTGCATGGACAGATTTGGCATGAGTTTTGGTTTGCATTGTGGACCTGATCCTCTGACCCATAAGGCATGTCCACTAGCATCCCAGCTACCCCTAGACTAGACCTGCTAATCCCCAGCTCCAACCAAGCCGCCTAGCAGGCCATGGCATTTCGTCGAGCGGATGGTGGGCGTGCCTTTGGCGCGCCCAGGCGCGCCAACTGCAGCCAGCGCACCCGAGCCGCCAGCGTCGCGCCTGGTTTGGCCCTACACTGCAAAGCCAGCGCCACTCCCCTCTCACTGAAACCTCCAAGCCGCCACTGGCACCCTCTGGCCCGCCCGTGGCACTCTTGGCGGCATGCCGGCATCCACAGTGCGCCTCTGCCACATTCGGCGCCGCCCGAGCCACCCCGGCTCGCCACCAGCCCCTGGGAGCCGTGCACGCTTATCCCCTCGCTTGTCGGCTAGCTCGCGTCGCCTCCACGTCGCCCTGCAAGCTACAGAAAGAAGCCCCTCGAGCCCTCTGAGCGCGAAAGCAGCCCCAAAATCACCCCCCTCGTTTCCCCGTGGCAGCCAGTCGACCCGGGGAGGTTTTCTTCCCCGTCTCCGGCAACTCCTGCCGCCGCCACTGCCCCGGCCATTCCGGCGCCACCAGGACCTCCCCCTCTCCACTCTCTCCACCGAAGCTCTCTGCCTCCTGTGAACCTTTCCCCTGCTCGATTTTGATCGGGAACCACCGCAGCCCCAAAACCACTTTGCTCCCGAGGTCTCCTCCGCCGCGAAGCTCACCGTCGGCGACTCCCTCCACCCCCGCCGACCCAACGACCACCGGGAGGACCGCCCCGGTCTTGCGGATCCATCCCGACCCTCTGAAGCCCGCGGGGAGTAGCCATTCGCCGGCGTTGATCGCCGTCGCCTCGCCGCCGTTCGGGCAGAGGAAGAGGAGGGAGAGATGGACTTGTCAAACCTGACCAGTGGGCCCCCTGGACCTACTGTCAGTGACCCCGCCCCTGTCCACGTGGGTTAAGTGGAAGCGTATCTCCGGAGTACGTCTTCGACGTGTTCATATTCGAACCGTTTTCTTTTTCTATTTTTTGTTTTAAATAGCAGAGTATTGACTAAACTTTGATTGGCTGTATCTTTTTAAATAAAACTCCAAATGAGTTGATTCTTTTTCCTACATCTCTCAAATTCTGTCTAGTTTATTTTAAGATTTATTTGAAAAAATTTCAAACAACTTTTTGTGCTGTTTTGAATTTGTGTGTTAATTCCAATATTTTCAAAATAGGATTTGTTGGAGAGAGGAGAAAACTTTCAAAAGTTTTGGAGAGCACCCCACCTCTCCACACCTTGAAGGCAAGCAGCCTAAACCATGGCATAATATCTTTGGTGTGTTAGTTGACGCGGTTATAACACCATCTTGCATCGGAAAAGCTCGTTATTTTATGTGGTGATGTGATCTTTTGCATGAATGCATATTAGTTATTTTTCCTTGCTGTTGGAAATGAATATACTTGTGATGGTAATCATCCTCATGTACCTTACATGCATGCCAGAAAGGAATCCGGGAAGGCCTCTGCCTTGGGTAGGCGTGAGCTTTTCGCCGGTCTCCGTTGGGACGGTTATGTCCGGTATGGCATAGTAAGGTATGATGAGCGGTGATCCTGTTGATTGAAATATATTTGTTATGCTAACCAAGCAGGGAATGCTTAAACCTCTTGAGTCGACCATAGATCGAGTCTTGTTCCAGTTACCCCCATTCTTGTTTCATACTACCACTTTTCCCAGCCATACGTGGGGTACGGTTCAGTAAGTTGTCAACCCACTTTCCTAGCACACACCGTACAGAGAGGCCATGATGGAAGATACCGGAGGCATCCGGTAGGCATGCCATCTGACCCGGGGGCATGGGTGTTTCGGTTGTAGCCGAAGGGGTAGCTCCCCTAGTTTGCGCGCGGTATAAATTTTGTGATCCCATGCTACGTCGAGGTTGTAGCCTCCCCACTTAGAGTTTTGCTTGACAGGTGTCGTGGGTGATTCCAGACACCGGTGAGTTAAGCTGGTGTGTGCAAGTCAGGCGTGTTTTTGACTAAAAGACCGTAGACGGAATTAGTTCCGATGGACTAAAGAAATCCGTTACTCGTGGGTAAAGAGTACACCCTCTGCAGAGGTATTAAACCTATTCTAATAGCCGTGTCCATGGTTAAGGACTACAGTCTGGGTCAGGTCAACTATCGGTCTTAGTGTCGGTCTTCGGAGGAGAAACTGCTAAACCAGAACATGGATCATGATTTGTGACTTGCGTTGATTATGATGATTATGATTATTTTTATCATGGACTAACTATTGCCGTTACTTGATTTATTGAGTATCCCTGGGACGGTTCTACCTCCTGGATATTCACTATGAATGTATTTGGTTCATAAGCCCTTTATGTGGTGTCGCTTAGGCGCCTCGATCGTAACATTACTTGTTATTTATTTCCCTTATAAGCCCTTTATGTGGTGTCGCTCAGGCCTTGATCGTGGCATTACTTGTTATTTATTTCCCTTATAAGCCATTTATGTGGTGTCGCTCAGACGCCCGACTGTGGCATTACTTGTTATTTATTTCCCTTATAAGCCCTTTATGTGGCGTCACTCAGACGCCCGACTGAGGCATGCTTGTTATTTACCATCATTTCGAGACGCCGCCTGCACATCCGAATGGTGCATTTTATTTCCTCCTCTGTCATTTCATATTCTTGTTACATATAAATAACCTGTTTGCATGCATCAGAGATTTTATTTTATGACTGACAATGTGATCATAGAATATTTCCGTGCATGATTATCATTTATGTTATACCCGTGTTCATAATGTTTGCGAGTACATTCAAAGTACTCACTGGCTTGTCCCTGGCTATTGTCTTGGCCAGATTTCTTCCATGGAGAGGGGCGTTGCGATGACCGCCCCGGAACCTAAGCAACGGAGACCGCAGCCTCGCGAAGATAGGAGTTATCCTGGCAAGCTGTTCCTATGGGAAATGGAGTCCCATAGACATTGATGATCCACAAACCGCTTCCGCCATCAACCACTAGAAACCATTTTTTGTACTCCCAGGCCAGAATGGTCTTGTACTACATATATTTTGTATTTTGCTTGGAGTTTCTGTATCAAGTTGGTGCCTCATCATTCTTGATAATCACGGGGCTGGTGAGCACAACGGCCATTTTCTGGAAATTAATACCCGGAAAACCGGTCGCCACAAACTTGGTATCAGAGCCAGGCTGACCATTGGCTAATCCTATCTTAGCCAGGTCGAAAAACCTAGGAAAACCAACCCACCAGACCCTAACCAAAACCCCAGCCAAACTTCTCGTGCAAGATAGCCACACAGTGACCCCGACACTATTTGGCAGTCGGTGCCCAACCTATCAGCCTAGCATGTCGATCACACGTCAGTGACCGATGCCTATAATGTCTTATTCGCAAGCGTGCGAAGGAAGACTCCGTCCCCTTTTTCTATAAAAAGGGCACACTAGCCTCAACCCAGCACATCACAATCCTCTACCCAAACCAAGCCATAATGCCTGGTCCCGTCGTGCACAATGAGACCACGGCAACCAACCTTGGAAATTTTGTGACCGTGCTAGCAAACCTCACCCGCCGTGCCTTTGCGTTAGAAGAGCTTCCCGAATATGTAGTGTACCCAGGGTCCGTGAGCGGTGAAAGCCGTCAATTCTGGGCCACGGTGCACGTCTATGGTAGGGGTCTATCGCTAGAACGCTCCTACAGGTTCACCGGAAGGACAACTTCCTTTGAGCCACAAGCCATCCAACTAGCTGCTCGAGAAGCTATAGTTCAACTTCGGCATTTGTCGCCCAGAGTTAACTGTCACTCGTTCTGCTACTACCCCAGCCGTGAAGGGTATGGTAGATCACCCCAAGTTGCCAACGGAGATCACGAGACGGACCCTGCATTGTTGCATCTGGTGCGCTATATAAATGCACTTGAAGGATTATTCGATCAAATCACCATTGATCTGATCGCAGCTCGTGGAGAGCTGATTCGCCGAACCCCGGCAAGAAGAGAAGATGAGCCCGACGCCGACAACCCCGTCGTACTGTTCGGACAACCAATCGAGTCCTTGAGGTCCGCCCGACCATCGACGAAATACCTTGATGACCCCAGAAGTGCTTCGTCGCCTTTTGGGAACACACTCCAGTGGGTTTGTGGCCAACAATCCCCGTGATGGTCATCATAGCTACCCCGACCCTGCAGTCCCTCAACCCCCTCCAGCTAATCCTGACGGTGAGAACTGCGGAGAAACCCCGACGTCCGCAAGGCAAGCCCGCTTAGATATTAACGAGGTAGACTAAGTCACCCGAGCAGTACCGAGTCTTAGTAGGTCCTCCCCTTGTAACTGTATGATCCTGTATCGCCGTAATTAAATACTGTTTGCCTGTGCACCCCTATTTTTTGTTATAGCCATGCATGAGTTTGTTGATGTGCGATTGCATTTTTAATCCCAAGCGTAGCTGCCAAAGACCAACCTCGACAACGCAAAGTTTGTGCTATGAATAAACCTTTTTGGTTTCAGCTAACAGGAATGATATTTTCAAAACAACCCTTAACAAATTTCAAGGACGAGATTTTCTTTTAAGGGGGGTAGTGTTGTGACACCCCAAAATTTTTGACCTTGTTTTATTAACTAAAATTTTGCCAGGAAATTAAAACTTTTATTTTCTGGGCTTCTTTTGATTTTTGAATTTTTTTCTCTCTTGTTATTATGGAGTTTTCCCCAAAAAGAAAACTTTTCAAATATGTTATTGGACTTGTTTAACCTCTCAAGAAAAACTTTTCTTTTATTAGTAGAGCTAATTACATAATTAAATTTTGCTTGATATTTATTTCCTTGAAAAATGGTTTTTCCAAGGTTATATGGCCATATTTGAACTACAACCATTTGATAAATTCACTTAAAATTCCAACCAAAATTTGGAGATGTCATGTGATGTTTTTAAATCACTTTTATGCAAAAATATCTTTTATTCATGAAATATTTTGAGCTCTACACCCAATTTTCTTCTCTGGTCCAGTGGGCAATTTTGCACTACAACTCTTTTAAATATTTCTTTCTAGCCTCCACCAAAATTATGGGATGCTGGTAGTAGCATATGATTCAACTTTATGCAAGAACCCAGCGAGGTTATTTGAAAATTTTGAGTGAATCAACCTCATCTTCATTCTGGTCCAACATGATGGTTTGTACAGCATCCATATTCTTGCTTGCTTTTTGGCCCTTGATTCTTTCTCCTGCTTGTAGACCACCCTACGAAACCCCTAAGTCCAGGAGCATGCAACCATTGGAATACTTTTGGTTCATGAGATGATGCCATTTACCTCCTATCCAGTATTGAAGTTTTACAAAACTTGCACTAACAAGTTTGTGCTTTTCACAAACTAACCGCACCACCCTCTTGTGCATCTAAAGAGACTAGGATCTGGAAGATTTGGCCACTCCAAGAAGAGCCTAGGTGCCTGTGGCATATTGTCAAACACCTGGAGTGCATGGACAGATTTGGCATGAGTTTTGGTTTGCATTGTGGACCTGATCCTCTGACCCAACATGCATGTCCACTAGCATCCCAGCTACCCCTAGACTAGACATGCTAATCCCCAGCTCCAACCAAGCCGCCTAGCAGGCCATGGCATTTCGTCGAGCAGATGGTGGGCGTGCACTGGGCGCGCCCAGAGTGCGCCAACTGCAGTCACAAGACCGAGCCGCCGCGTCGCGCCCCTGGTTTGGCCCCACACTGCAAAGCCGCGCCACGCACTCCCCTCTCACCAGAAACCTCCAAGCCGCCCTGGCACCCTACAGCGCTGCCGTCAGGGCACTCTTGGCGGCACGCCAGCGTCCGCAGTGCACCTCTGCCATGTTCGGCGCCGCCCGAGCCACCCCGGCTCGCCACCAGCCCCTGGGAGCCGCGCACGCTTATCCCCTCGCTCGTCGGCTAGCTCTCATCGCCTCCACGTCGCCCTGCAAGCTACAGAACGTCGGTCGCCGACGAGCTCATCCACTGCCACCGCGAACTGACGTGGGAGCGCTATAAAAGGAAGCCCCTCGAGCCCTCCGAGCGCGAAAGCAGCCCCAAAATCACCCCCCTCGTTTCCCCGTGGCAGCCAGTCGACCCGGGGAGGTTTTCTTCCCCGTCTCTGGCAACTCCTGCCGCCGCCACAGCCCCGGCCATTCCGGCGCCACCAGGACCTCCCCCTCTCCACTCTCTCCACCAGAAGCTCTCTCTGCCTCCCGTGAACCTTCCCCCCTGCTCGATTTTTATCGGGAACCACCGCAGCCCCAAAACCACTTTGCTCCCGAGGTCTCCTCCGCTGCGAAGCTCACCGTCGGCGACTCCCTCCACCCCCGCCGACCCAACGACCACCGGGAGGACCGCCCTGTCTTGCGGATCCATCCCGACCCTCTGGAGCCAGCTGGGAGCAGCCATTCACGGGCGTTGATCACCGTCGCCTCGCCGCCCGTTCGGCAGAGGAAGAGGAGGAGAGATGGACTGGTCAAACTCGACCGATGGGCCCCTGGACCCACTGTCAGTGACCCCGCCCCTGTCCACGTGGGTTAAGTGGAAGCGTATCTCCGGAGTCCGTCTTCGACGTGTTCATATTCGAACCGTTTTATTTTTCTATTTTTTATTTTAAATAGCAGAGTATTGACTAAACTTTGACTGGCTGTATCTTTTTAATAAAACTCCAAATGAGTTGATTCTTTTTCCTACATCTCTCAAATTCTGTCTAGTTTATTTTAAGATTTATTTGAAAAAATTTCAAACAACTTTTTGTGCTGTTTTGAATTTGTGTGTTAATTCCAATATTTTCAAAATAGGATTTGTTGGAGAGAGGAGAAAACTTTCAAAAGTTTTGGAGAGCACCCCACCTCTCCACACCTTGAAGGCAAGCATCCTGAACCATGGCATAATATCTTTGGTGTGTTAGTTGACGCGGTTATAACACCACCTTGCATCAGAAAAGCTCGTTATTTTATGTGGTGATGTGATCTTTTGCATGAATGCATATTAGTGATTTTTCCTTGCTGTTGGAAATGAATATACTTGTGATGGTAATCATCATCATGTGCCTTACATGCATGTCGGAAAGGAATCCGGGAAGGCCTCTGCCTTGGGTAGGCTTGAGCTTGTCGTCGGCGTCTCCGTTGGGACGGTTATGTCCGGTATGGCATAGTAAGGTATAATGAGCGGTGATCCTGTTGATTGAAATATATTTGTTATGCTAACCAAGTAGGGAATGCTTAAACCTCTTGAGTCAACCATAGATCGAGTCTTGTTATAGTAACGCCATACTTGTTTCGTACTACCACTTGTCCCTGCCATACGTGGGGTACGGTTCAGTAAGTTGTCAACCCCTTTCCTAGCACACACCGTACAGAGAGGCCATGATGGAAGATACCGGAGGCATCCGGTAGGCATGCCATCTGACCCGGGGGCATGGGTATTTTTGTTGTAGCCGAAGGGGTAGCTCCCCTAGTTTGCGCGCGGTATAAATTTTGTGATCCCATGCTACGTCGAGGTTGTAGCCTCCCCACTTAGAGTTTTGCTTGACAGATCTCGTCTGTGATTCCAGACACCGGTGAGTTAAGATGGTGTGTGCAAGTCAGGCGTGTTTTTGACTAAAAGACCATAGACGGAATTAGTCCCGATGGACTAAAGAAATCCGTTACTCGTGGGTAAAGACTACACCCTCTGCAGAGATTTTAAACCTATTCGAATAGCCGTGTCCATGGTTATGACTACTGCAGGTCAGGTCAAGTGTCGGTCTTAGTGTCGGTCTTCGGAGGAGAAACTGCTAAACCAGAACATGGATCATGATTTGTGACTTGCGTTGATTATGATGATTATGATTATTTTTATCATGGACTAACTATTGCCGTTACTTGATTTATTGAGTATCCCTGGGACGGTTCTACCTCCTGGATATTCACTATGAATGTATTTGCTTCATAAGCCCTTTATGTGGTGTCGCTTAGACGCCCGACTGTGGCATTACTTGTTATTTATTTCCCTTATAAGCCCTTTATGTGGTGTCGCTCAGACGCCTTGATCGTGACATTACTTGTTATTTATTTCCTTATAAGCCCTTTATGTGGTGTCGCCGTACGCCTAACCGTGGCATTACTTGTTATTTATTTCCTTATAAGCCCTTTATGTGGTGTCGCTCGGGACGCCTTATCGTGGCATTACTTGTTATTTATTTCCTTATAAGCCCTTTATGTGGCGTCGCCAGACGCCTGGATCGAGGCATGCTTGTTATTTACCATCATTTCGAGACGCTGCTTCGCACATCCGAATGGTGTATTTTACTTCCTCCTCTGTCATTTCATATTCTTGTTACATATAAATAACCTGTTTGCATGCATCGTAGATTTTATTTTATGACCCATAATGTGATCATAGAATATTTCCGTGCATGATTATCATTTATGTTATACCCGTGTTCATAATGTTTGCGAGTACATTCAAAGTACTCACTGGCTTGTCCCTGGCTATTGTCTTGGCCAGATTTCTTCCATGGAGAGGGGCGTTGCGAGGACCGCCCCGGAACCTAAGCAACGGAGACCGCAGCCTCGCGAAGATAGGAGTTATCCTAGCAAGCTGTTCCTGTGGGAAATGGAGTCCCATAGACACTGATGATCCACAAACCGCTTCCGCCATCAACCACTAGAAACCATTTGTTGTACTCCCGTGCCGTAATGGTCTTGTACTACATATATTTTGTATTTTGCTTCGAGTTTCTGTATCAAGTTGGTGCCTCATCAGCTAACAGTAATCCTGGGGCTGGTGAGCACAACGGCCATTTTCTGGAAATTAATACCCGGAAAACCGGTCGCCACACTCAACACCCGACGAAGAAATCCAGGAGACCGCTCTCCCCGGCAAAGAAGCAGCCCGCGACTGGATCATGTATTTTGATGGGGCTTTCTCGCTGCAAGGCGCCGGCGCCGGTGTGCTGCTTGTCGCACCCACCGGAGAGCACCTCAAGTATGTGGTCCAGATGCACTTTCCCAGGGAGATGTCCACCAAAAACACCACGGAGTACGAGGGGCTGCTTGCCGGTCTCAGGATCGCGGCTGACCTCGGGGTTAAGAAGCTCATCGTCAGGGGTGACTTGCAGCTTGTTGTCGGACAAGTCAACAAGGATTACCAGAGCCCATTGATGGAGGCTTACGTAGATGAGGTGAGGAAACTGGAGGAGCGCTTCGATGGTATCCAAGCGGAGCACGTCCATCAGACAGAGAACGACATCGCCGATTACTTGTCGAAGCACACTGCATTCAAGCTACCTGTGGAACCAGGTACCTTCTTGCTCCGGCTAACTCAACCATCCGTCGAACCATCAACAGGGTAGAACAAGCGGAGGAAGTCAGGTCCCGGCAAGTACGTTCCACCCGAGCCCCCCTGGGGCTGCCAGCAAGGGTGCTGCCGTGGACGCTGAGCCTGCCAAAGGGCAACTGGCTCCGGCAGGGCGTCAAGCCCTGGCCGTGGAGACAGTCGCCCCCATGGCAGAGGAAATGCCTTTGGTCCTTGCCGTCGAGCCTCAGGCTCCGGCATGGGTGCAACATACTGTCCGATTCCTCCAAACAAGGGAACTTCCTGAGGAGCAGGAAGAAGCGGAAAAAGTAGCCTGCCGATCGCCATGTACCAGCCGGTTAAATCGACGCCCCGTCACATGTGAGAGAAGGGCGAACGGCGTGAATTGAAGTGCATCCCCCGGGAGGAAGGACTGGAGCTGTTGGCAGAGATACATGGAGGCATATGTGGCTCCCACATAGGGTTGAGGGCCCTTGCCGGAAAGGCGTTCCGACAAGGTTTCTTCTGGCCCACTGCCCTCCAGGATGCAACGACACTAGTAACCAAGTGTGAAGCGTGTCAGTTCCATTCAAAGAAGCTTCATCAACCAGCTCAAGCCCTTCAAACGATCCCTCTCTCCTGGCAATTCTCGGTCTGGGGGCTCGACATACTTGGCCCTTTCCCCCGTGCCGTTGGGGGATTTGAGTACTTGTACGTTGCAATCGACAAGTTCACAAAGTGGCCAGAGGTAGAACCAGTGAGGAAGGTGACAGCACAGTCAGCCGTCAAGTTCTTCAAGGGACAAGTTTGCCGTTTTGGTGCGCCAAACAGAGTCATCACCGACAACGGCACGCAGTTCACAAGCCACACCTTCATGCAGTACATTCAAGACCTTGGCAGCAAGGTCTGTTTTGCTTCCATGGCACACCCCCGAAGCAACGGCCGGGGCGAATGCTGAAGTGTTGCGAGGCCTGTGACGGGGCGAATGCTGAAGTGTTGCGAGGCCTGAGAACGAAGACCTTTGACAGGCTACATAAGAGCGGCAGGCGCTGGATTGATGAATTGCCGGCGGTTCTTTGGTCGATCAGAACGACGCCAAATCGAGTCACCAGCCAGACACCCTTCGCCCTAGTATATGGGGCGGAGGCAGTTCTCCCCATGGAACTCATATACGGGTCACCCCGAGTGCTCACTTATGATGAGCTTGAGCAAGAGCAATCGCGGCAAGATGATGCGACGCTCCTTGAGGAAGATCGTCTTCGGGCGGCTGTGAGGGCAGCATGCTACCAGCAAGCCTTGCGCTGCTATCATAGCTGCAAGGTTCATGCCCGAAGCTTTGAGGAAGGTGACCTTGTTCTTCGGCGCGTTCAGTCGGCCAAGAATTCCAACAAGTTGACGCCAAAGTGGGAAGGCCCTTATCGGGTACTACGAGACACCAGGCCCGGTGCAGTCTGCCTGGAGACCGAAAATGTTGTCCCAGTGAGTAACTCCTGGAACATCGAGCATCTTCGCAAGTTTTACCCATAAGGCGCGGCTTGCTGAGCCTCCCGGCAAGCCACCATTTTTACAAGCTTTGCCGGCAAGGCATGTAACCCTTTGTACAAAGCCAGGCGCAGACCCTAAGCGTAAGTAAATGAAGCGCTGGCGCCCTAAGTTATAGCATGCATGCTAGGTCGAGTCTGTTCCTTGGTTAGGGTTGATAGTGGTTAGCAGCGACTAACCCCTAGCCTAGAGGTCGAGTGCGCGTCTCACTGTTTCTTTTCTGTCCTCTTTTGGTTCGCAGGGCACATGAGACTTCTGCTGAGCTACTTGGAAGAAAGGACACGGACCGGCGTCCCAACCCCGGCAAACCAAAGTTGCCGGGGGCTGCAAGTACAAGGATCCAACCGCGGCGAGATGAGATCGCCGGGGGCTGCAGATCCAGATAAGTCTTTTATCCTCCGTCATGCATTTCATTATGAAACTGGGATATGTGAAACCTCGTTTTATTTCTAGGCCACTGTGGTCCCTTTTTCTATACCTGAGGATTATCTCCTGGGCCCGGATTTGGTTGTAGTCGCGGTGGTGAGGAAATAGAACAAGGAGCCTAAACCCGCTTCATCCCTGCCGGGCGGAAAGGGCGCGAGAATGGTCGAGCGAAGCGGGGGGACGGCAAGGCCTATTGCCGGGCGGAAAACGTTTATCTTAAATAGTAGCAAGGATTCGTTCCTTGTCGTGGGTTCCATCCACGAACGTAAATCCCCAACAAACACCTCTTTTTCATTAAAAACATCCCGTACAGGTACAGTTCATACGAAATGAAAAACATGAACAAGGGAGATTACAAGCTTTAAATTTAACAAGGCCCGAAGGCCTACAGATTAAAAAAGAGATGAGATGCCCATAATCACTTTCTTGTCCCTCTCCTCAGGAGGCAGGTCAAGGAGGCGAAAGGGCAAAAGGGGCGCCTAGGCGAGCTACGAGCAGCAGAAAGCACCAAGAGAACACCTCGGTGGCCGCCCACGGGCGGGCCGGTGATGACGGTGCCGGGAAAGGAGCTGGAAGACGAGGCGGCAGGACCGGAAATACGCGATGAAGGCGTCGGTGCTCACAGATTCGAAGTTGACGGCCTTGCCGCCCGCCCTCTTCCTCTTCCGCAGCCTCCCAACACCAGCCACCCAAGGAGACGGCCCTGATAAGTTCAAGGAGCTGGCCCCTCCCCTGGCATAACTCTGCCGGAGGAACGACCAGGTGCAGATCCTGCTGCTGCCGCACCCGCCTTGGCGTGGGGCGTCCAACGCCTAGTCAGACTCGTCCCCATCATCTACCCCGCTGTCCTTCTCATCACTTTCGCTCGAGGAAGAGCTTCCATCGTGAGAATCTCCATCAGAGGAGCTCTCCACGCAGCATTTCAGGCGAGTCCCGAAGTCTCCGAAGACCTTGACGGAGAGCAGGCCGTCCTCCATTAATTTGAAGTAGAGGATGAGCCCCACCGTCAGGCTGTGGATGCGAGCGAACGTCTTCCGTCCACGACGGAGGTAATGACCCGACGAGCCGGGAAGTCGACGTCGACCCGCGTGCCCCCATTCCCATAGCCCCTCATGTGTAATCTGAGGGATTGGGGCGGGTCACGCTCCATATCCCGAGCAAACGGGGCGGGAAGACGAAGAGGGCGACGCGGAGTCCGGCGCAGACTGATGAAGAACTCGCGGGGCTGGTCTCCAACATGGCCTTCCATCGAAAAAGGCATCATCGGCGGGGGCGAAGCCGGCGCGTCGCCCCGTTCTCCTCTTCCCCGAGAACCACAACCTTTGCCCCGGCCTCGCCCATGGCCTCGCCCCTCCCCCTTCCCTCACGGCCGGCTCCACCACTGCGGGCTGAGGAGGAGGAGGGACGTGCTGTCGAGCGGCGACCCTCGCCTCCACCGTCGAGGGACCGGGATTCCCTTTCTCCATGGCGAGTGACAGGAAGAAGCAGAAGCAGGAGGAGATAGATGGCAGAAGAGTGCGGGATGCCATCCCCCCTTCACCCTCCTTATAAAGGGGCGGGGTCGGGGCTCGGCCGCCCCGCTCGACCGACCCGCTGCCCCAATCAGCGATGGCCCGGTTTCCCGCCTCCACCGCTTGCCACCCCAAGCGCATGGAGGACGCGTGGCGAACATGCAGAATCAAGGGGACGGGTGACGCGACCTCTCCCCACCCCGTGATCGTGGGGTGTGGACGCCTTGAAGACCACGACTCGGCCCTGCGCAGTAAATGAGTCGCGCCTCCATGCCTCCCTCTTTTTTATGGGGAAGGCGCTAGCTGCCTCTTTACTATGGTGTGACGCATGCGTGTGGGAACCGCCCCACGCATGTCGCCCACGTCACGCGCACCCCTCCACGCCGCGCCACGCCGCGCGTGGGTCGTGGGAAGCGCAGGGCACAAAAAGTTTTACCGCGGTAAAAACCGCCCCGCCTGCCAGCGCACCGTTTTTGGGCCTGGCCCAACAACGTGTCGCGCTTATGTGTGGCCCAGGCCCGGGGGCTCCTGTCGGTGTACAAAAGAAGGGGCGCACCTTTGTACCCCTTTACCTGTGCACGGGCAGTCGGAGCCGCGCCCACGGCCACACCAAGCAGAGCAGGGGAGGTGAACCGAGGTAAAACCGAAGCCCGAGGCAGACAGGGCAATGCCAAGACCAAGACCACAAAGAGCAGCGGGGCGGAGCAGTTTTCCCCCGGCAAGACCCTTGCCGGGGATGGCCTCAGCAGCCCCGGCAAGACCCTTGCTGGGGTAGCAGGCCCAAACACCAACGGAGCGAGCCACCCTTGAGCCCACGTCCCCAACACTGTCGACCACGTTGGGCCAGGGCTCGGGAGGCACCTCCATGGTGGCATGCAGATCTTTGTGAAGACAAGGAACATTCAAGATCAGATGAGGATTAGAAGATGACGATCTTCAGTAAGATACTTGCCGAGGAAGGCCACCAGATCTTGCCGGGGACGACAGCGCGCCACGGCAAGACCCTTGTCGGGCCCTCCGGCAAGGCCCTCACCGAGGACGCCAGCAGGGCCACTGCCAGTCCCGCACCAACCAAGTCTCCGCCGCCGTTCACATGCAGCTGCCAGCTCATCCAGCTGAGCAGGCACCTGCGTGGCAACATGCAGCTCCCAGGCCAACTCATCAAGCGCCTGCGTGGCGGCATGCAGATCTTCGTGGAGACTCCACCACCGCGCCACCTCAGCTGCCTGTGTGCCTACATGGCACCGCACGCATCACTGGCCAGGGCGCGTGTCGAAGCGAGGAAGAGCGGCGACGGACGGGACGGGCCTCGCCCCCATCCCCGGCAAAGCTAGGGGACAACTCAGCGGCACATTAAATGCGTCTTGTCCTGTAATATGAGTGATAAGCTCGCAATACTGTACTCCTTTCCACCTCCTGTATGCCATTGTGGCAGCCCCTTTCAACTATAAAGGAGGCCCATGGCATACTGGAGGAGGATTCAGCTCTTTGGAACCGCCTCCCCACCATAGCGTGTTCGAGAGCTCAAGAACTCTCTGAAATACACCCACCAAAGCAGGACTAGGGTTTACGCATCCCCGCGGCCCGAACCTGGGTAAACGATCCTTGTGCTAGTTACTAATCCTGCTATTCTTGCAACCCTGCGCCCCGGCAACCGTAGTAGTGATTCTTGTGATCCCATAGGTGTTGTTCAACACCGACAGATATGATCAACTCGGTGGGACCGATGTGCCAGGGTTAGGGTAAAACCTCATCTCGTTTGACCTATTACACAAACTCGGTGGGACCGATTTTGGTAATAAGCTAACCAGAGCGTTGGTCAGGCAAACTCGGTGAGATGGATTACAAATCTCGGTAAGACCGAAATTATTGCAATAGCCAACAGAGAGTTTGCAAGCCCATCTCGGTGAGACCGAGACCCATCGGTGAGACCGAATTGATTAGGGTTTGTGGCAGTGGCTATGTCAAATGAACTGGGTGGCACCGGATAGAATGTTTCGGTGGGCCGAGTTTGACTTTTGGTTTCGGACATATATGTGGATATGAGAAGGTGGTTGAGGGCTTTGGAGCATATCACACTACAAAAAAAAGACACAACCGTGACATTTTGGGCCTAACGAAAAAAATTCTGTCATACATATGACACTTCTATGATGATAATTGTGACAAAACCCGGTGTCATCATAGATGTGGTGGGCTCCTACTTCTATGACAAAAAATCATGACAGAAAATGGGCTTTTCGTCCTGGGCGGGCCGGAGACACAGCTTCTCAGAGGAAAATTTCAGGGAGTTCCCGGTTACGGTGGGAGGTTGGGGTCCGAGCGATGCGCGTTTCCCTTGTACACGTATGTGTGTGTACGAGGCGTTGGCTCTAACTGAACCCGAGCGAGGCATTGGGCTCTAACTGAACCCGAGCGATTGCACTGCAGGCTACGCGTTATTGAACCCGAGCGGTCGATTGATGGCTGATAATTGAACCCGATCGAGCGATTCCTTCGCTACTGCTGCTAACTGAAGCCGATCGATGCTGCCTCTGGGATGAACAGTGAGCGTTGCTGGGGGGTTTGGATGAACAGTGAGCGATGAATAGGACCCCGTGGTGTGGTGGAGGGCTGGATGAACAGTAGACGGTGGAGGGGTGCCCGTGGAGGGGTGGTTGAACAGGACCCCGTGGTGTGGAGGGCTGGATGAACAGTAGACGGTGGAGGGGTGGTTGAACAGTAGCTGGTGGAGTAGCGCGGTGGAGGCTGGATGAAAAGGAGCCCGTGGAGGCTGGAGGAGGTCGATGGTAGCCCATGGAGGCTGGAGGAGGTCGACGGTGGAGATGAACAGTATACCGTGGAGTCCCGTTTTGCAGTACACCACACACCTCCCGATGAACATGACCCCTGTTTCGACCGTAAGAGGCCAGTTTCGTCCGTTTTGCGGTATGCCACACCCCTCCCGATCAACATGACCCCCGTTTCGACCGTAGGAGGTCCGTTTCGTCCGTTTTGCGGTACGCCACACCCCTCCCAATCAACAGGACCCCCGTTTCGACCGTAGGAGGTCCGTTTCGTCCATTTTGCGGTACGCCACACCCCTCCCGATCAACAGGACCCCCGTTTCGACCGTAGGAGGTCCGTTTAAATCCGTTTTGGCGGATACGCCACCTCCTCGGCGAACAGGATTCCGTTTGACGTGGCGGTCGAACACAAGGCCGCTTCCTCCATTCTGCGGTATGCGGGCCTCGCTTCCATCGCCTGTTCGTCAA
The DNA here is from genome assembly GCA_021605145.1 of Aegilops bicornis. Classification (NCBI taxonomy): domain Eukaryota; kingdom Viridiplantae; phylum Streptophyta; class Magnoliopsida; order Poales; family Poaceae; genus Aegilops; species Aegilops bicornis. Next base: position 394,582,525 of record CM038669.1, on the reverse strand, counting down.
GCCCTCCCGATGAACACGACCACGCATTCCGTTCCGACCCAGCCGATTGGCTCCCACGCGTTTCGTTGCCTCCCAATGAACACAACGCATTACGTTGCCTCCCCATGAACACAACGCATTCCGTTGCCTCCCCATGAACACGATGCATTCCATTGCCTCCCCATGAACACGATGTCGACGATGTTTCTCCGTTCCGACCCAGCCATGTACGCGAGCCCTGGCCGTACGTATGCGCAAGTAGGCGTTCGAGACCCCGCCCGTATGTACACATACGTGGCCGTATTTTATTTCTTGCACCCTGCCCGCTGTACGTACGTGTACATGCTACGTGCGCGCCTCTACTATGACACGTGCGCGCCTCTACATTGACCCGGTATATGCATACACGTCACGACCAGAATGACAACGCCACGTGCGCTTCGACCAGGTGGGTCCCGGTATCGTGCACTACCTTGCCTGCGAAGATGTAGCTGGTGGGTCCCAGCAGTCAGGGGGCGAATCATTTTTTTTTGCCCGGACGCACTTCCTTGCATGCGAAGATGTAGCCGGTGGGTCCTAGCAGTCAGGGGGGCGAATCGTTTTTTTCTTTGCTCGGACGCACTTCCTTGCGTGCAAAGGTGTAGCTGGTGGGTCCCAGCAGTCAGGGGGGCAAATGGGTTTTTTTGCCCAGACGCACTTCCTTGTGTGGGAAGATGAAGCTGGTGGGTCCCAGCAGTCAGGGGGAAACGTTTTTTCCGTGAAATACAGTGGCCCGTCCGGTGGGTCCCAACTGTTAGGTGGAGGAATCATTATTTTCCGTGCAATAAGGAGGCACTTCCTTGCTACGGCCGTGGACCCAGCTGTCAGCCTCTCCACGTATAGTCCACGTCCGATGGAAGTCGTTCCTTGACCACGTTGACCAGGCCGTGCCGAGAGCACCACGGCAGTGGACGACGGCGAGGCCTAGGAAGGGGACGACGCGGAGCCGGGGAAGACGCGGCAGTGGAAGCCCGCGCGGAGAGGAGTATGAGGGTTCACTGGTTCGGCTGCGGTGTGAGGCTGTCGTCGCTGCAGGGCCTGGCGAGCGGTGGGAATAGTAGGGGCGGTGAGGCCTCCGCGACAGCACAGCCGGCCACGGGAGGCAGGATCATGCGGCACGACCGGCGCTGCTTTGGGCGGCTGGAGCAAGAAGACCAGAGGTTGAAGAAGCACTACGGCCGTTGGATGGACATCGTACGGTCACTAGAGCTAGAATCGTTCATATTGACTAAGTTGACAAAGCCCTCTGTCCCCGTCAACTTAGTTGGCCCATAAGTTATCCTCCCACTATGGTGGGTCCCAGCTAGCAGGGGGTATTCATTTTTTTGTGCGTAATAAGGAGGCACTTCCTTGCGTGCAAAGATATAGCTGGTGGGTCCGACATGTCAGCGGGGGGAACGTTTTTTTCGCGAAATACAGAGGCCCTTCCGGTGGGTCCCAAATTGTCGTGTGGAGGAATCATTATTTTATGACAGTCCACGGTCGATGGATGTCGTTCATCGACCAAGTTGACTAGGCAGCGCCGAGAGCACCATGGCGGTGGACGACGGCGAGGCCTAGGAAGGAACGACACGAGCCGGGAAGACCCGGCAACGGTTTCTACGCGTGGGGAGTACGAGGGTTTATCGTCCTACCGCAGTCATTTGGAAAATAACAGGAGGTGTGGGTGAGTAGAGGAATGGCCTAGCCAAGAATGAAGTAGGGTGGGCGATGCGTCTGGCACAAGCGGCGACCGGCCATGGGAGGTGGGAGCAGGCAGTCCCACCGGAGCTGGTTTGGGTGGCTGGAGCAAGAAGATCAAATATTGAAGAAGCAACACGGCCGTTGGATGTTTCCAACGGTCACTGCTGCTAGAATCGTTTGTGGACTAAGTTGACAAAGCCAAAGTACACGTCAACCTAGTAGACCCACAAGTCAGCCTCCAAATCTGTCCCAAACAGCATACAGCCCGAAATTTCTAGCCAGATTCAAATTAATTTTAAATCTAAATATACCTTAATTTAAATTCAATGAAATTTTACCCGCACAAAAACAATGAAATTTAAAATATCAAAATCCAAAAGAAAACAGTATTTTGGAACTAATTGCCTGTTTGTTGTATTTTTTTCATTTTATAGCCCATTTATTATTACTTATAGCCCATTTCTTATTACTTATAGCCCATTTCTTATTACTTATAGCCCATTTTCTGGGCAAAATGCATCCCTCCTTGTCTTGAAAGTTTTTCGGCCCAACAGGGCGTAGAAAAGCAAGTAGGCCTGCGTTGGTTATTCTGCAAAAAATAAAATAGCTGGCTAGCCATTTTCAGAAAGGAAAAAAACAAACTGAGCTGGTCATGTGCTAAACATATGAAATAAAAGCCTGGGCTAGATGGGCCACGGGTCCCGCACAACCCAGTTGATACCCTTCTCCGTCCCGAAAAAAGAAAATTACTGTGCGTCTTTGGGTCCCTCATCATCCTCACCATGTACAATCATCTCCTTATTCCTCTCGGTTGTTGACCATGTTGACAACACCGAGGGCGAGGCCATGCGAGCGAACCAAGGCGGAGGACGATGGTGAGGCCTCGGACGGGAACGAACAGGAGCCGGGGAAGATCACAGCCATCCATGGGAGGCGGGAGCAGGCGGTCCCGCCGGCGCTGATTTGGCTTTGGCAGCTCGAGGAAGAAGAGACTGATGAAACGCGACAGACGTTGAATGTCAATCCAACGGTTAAGGTTGGCACAATCGTTCGTTGACTAAGCGGACACCAAGTAGCATACTTTTTTATATATAGGAAGAAAACTGCGAGGAAAATGCGTTCATCTGCCGTCCTCCTCACAGGGAACGTTCGCCACATAAGTGACTAGCACCCTTGGTTTTCAACCGAGAGGTCTTGGGTTCTAGTCCCAGGAACTCTCAATTTTGTCCTCCTTCCTTCCTTGCAAAAAAGGGAAAGAAAATCAAAGACTTGGGAAGGCGTACAGAACAAGCTAGTGTACCAGTAAAGAGACGTTGCCGAGTTTTAGAAAAAAGAAAGACGTGCTCTTGTAGTTGGTTCGAATCCAAACCTAGACTATGACTATATATGGTGCTATGCTACTCTAGAAGTAATGAAACTGACATATCCAACGTTAGCTTCTCCTCTTCTCTACTTACTCTGCCTAGCATCAGAAGCTCTGGCCGCAGCAACCATGTCCGCTGGCTGCTCGACCTACTGCTCTTCAGAAGGCAACAACCAGATATGCGCCAAGTCGCCACCCGTACCATCGCACGTGGGTCTCATCACACCCCCGTCGGCACGCGCACCGCAGCCGATTGCTCCTCGCAACCCGCTGCCGTTGGTGTGGTGCCACTGCTGCATGCATGCAGAGTCATCCGTCGCATCTCAACCACAATACGCAACCCTGACCGAGTCTTCTACAAATTCCCAAATCATGGGGTAATAATATGTTTAAGTGTTGTTCTGCTGCTTTCAGTTGCTAATTTTTTTAATAGTTTGGTTGATGATCTTCCAATTTGATTCATGCAGAAAAGGGAAGATTAGTGTGATTTGTATTTCTGGGAAGTTGCTGATGTGGGGAAATGCAACTACGCTGATTATTTGGTTAGCCGAGGAATCACAATACCAGCAGGTTGGGGTGTTGGACAAGTAACTGAAGGAACGGCAGAAGAGGAAGATGCAGAGCAGAAGGTTAAAGATGCAGTTCCTCTGATCATGGCCAAGCAACAGCTGTTGAACGGCCTTGACAGGAATGAGGAGATGAAAGAGCTTGTGAAGATAATGGGCAAAATCGATGTGCACTCGTGATGTAGCACTCGTGATGTATTCAGTGGCTACGACATGAGCACTTTGCTGAAACTAGTAATGAATGAAACCTGTGTAGCAGGTTGGGTGTAATGTTGTGAACATCTAATGATTTCTATTATCGGAAATCAGGGGGTATCCCCTTTTGCTCATATAAATAAATAAATAGCAGAGGCCCTGTCGGGTCAGCTCTGTTCTCATTCGAAGACGTCGAGCAAATTGCAGTCCAACAACAAACTATGTCATCAAATTCAAGTTTCATAGCCAAATATGAGTACAACTAAACAACAATGTCATCATGTTTTAGTTGTCATACAATCACCAAACAGAAATCAGCATACATAACAAGTGATGTTCTCACAACAAAATACTAAACAACATGTTCATCAGGTTTCAGTTGTCATAGCAAACACAATTTCACATAGTAGATAAAAAATATCTTCTGACAGGCAAATATGACAAAAGCAATGTAATCATCATCCGCAGCAGCAGCGTCAACATCTTCGCCATGTTTATCAGTCTGAATCGTAATTCCCCACGGTGCCATCTTCTTCTTCGTCCTCAACGTCCTCGAACATTGGCTTTTTCTTGATCAACTCTTGTATGTCCACAGCACGACAGGCAATCTTTTCGCCGGCGTCATTGACGTGATGGTTCTCAAAGATATTAGGAACATCTGTGTTATCTTGTACATCAAGAGCAGTGTAAGCATCATCTTGTTGTGCAACTTCATTAAACGAATTCCTCTGCTCAAACCTTTGCAATACTCTCCAGTCATCGCTACGTGCAAATGTGTCTTCCAAGAAAACTATATGTGTTGCTTGATTTGCCAAAATAAAAGGCTGGCTGGTCTAGTACGCCGCCTTGACATTGATGGATTTCTAATAATCATCAGCTCTGGATTTTGCGATCCTGGAAAACAGGTTATACCAACGACAGCACAACAGAACCACACACCGATGATCCTCGAAACTGGAGATATACTGCAACTGAACAATGTCTGTTATGTTAGCATAAATTTTAGTTGTCTCTTTGTCATACGTATCCGTTCTCATGATGGCACTGTTTTGTGTCTTCCTGCCTTCGTCTCGTGCAAGGGTGTTGTAGCGCACATCTCCAACAATGCAAGATTCATAATGTCTTACCCGAGTATCATGACCCATTGCTAGTGAGTAAAGAACATCATCAACTTCCTGCGCATCCTCCCGCATCTTCTTAACCTATGGTTAGAAAATAGACAAGCTGATCATCTTATGTACTCAATATATTAAAAAAACTGACAGTGCACTTCAAAAGCTTACATGGTTCTTGAACCATTTCACAAATCATGCCATAACCAGTTTGTCAATGTTTCTTGGATTTTGCGGCAGTAACTCCTCTTTGTAGATGCTGCACAACATAGTGATCACGTCAAACATCTAAATATATAAGAATGTGCTGCAACTTTAGTAGATTACGATGTATAAGCTGCAGTATTGCACTTACTTGATATAAGGTAGTATATCAGGTCAGTTATTCAACACATACCAAACCATTTTGTCCAAATCTTTAGGTTTGTCCTCTTGTCGACTCTTCACTGTAACTCGAACAGAATAATCGAAAACATTGAGCCCGGGATTGTCTTCACCCACCTCTTTGCTAAGCTGATCAGCTTTTCAATGTATTTTGAGCAGAATGTCAACGCTTCTGTAGCAATGTAGGCCTCTGCAATGGAACCCTCGGGTCTAGCTCTGTTCCTAACATAGCCCTTGAAAGTGCCTAGCCGCCTTTCAATAGGGTACATCCAGCCATCTTGTCTTGGACCTCTAAGTAGTGCCTCATCAGGTAGATGAACAACCAAATGCACCATCACATCAAAGAAGGCTGGAGGATATATCTTCTCAAGGTCACATAGGATAGTTGGTATCTTGTCTCTAAGACGCTCCAAAGCATCTATCCTGATATTCCTACTTCAGAGTTCCCTGAAGAATTGTCCCAACTCGCAATCGCTCAGATAAGTCGTATGCCCAATCCTCTAAGGATAACAGTAAAACCCTTTGAAGTAGGACATGGCAGTCATGAGTTTTCAACCCTTGTACCTTGTTTCCATCTCAGACCGACTCTCCTTTCGTGGTTGGAAGCAAATCCATGTGGGAATCTCACACGTGATCGACCTCGCCGAATTCTTTTCTTTTACCTTGTCCAAGACGTACACAATGGTGCCATATCCCGTGCCTTACCTTCATCTTGCACCTGCAAATCCTTTCTCGATACCTGGTGTGTCAAATCAATCCTAGATTTTAAGGTATCTTTCGCCTTGCCTTCAATATTAAGAAGTGTGCCGATAATGTCATTACATATATTTTTCTCGATGTGCATCACATCAAGATTATGCCGCAGATCCAAATCTTTCCAATACTCCAAGTCCCACAAAGTGGACCTGCGGGTAAACAATAATCTCTTTTCTACCCTGCCATGCTTCCTTTTCCCGCTACCATTACCAGGATGGTTTCCTGGTGTAATATGCCTGACCTTCTCTAATTCCACTTGCAACTCATTGGCGGTGAGCCTCTTTGGCGCATCATGGTTTTCATGCTTGGCATTGAACACATTTCTTCGGTATTTTCTAGGATGCGGCTTGTCCTTGGCAAGCAAACGACGGTGTCAAATGTAACAGATCTTGCTAAGTATTGCATATGACAACGGATTCCTGTCACAGCGAACACATGCATTTTAACCATGTGTCGTTCACCCTGACACAGTGCCCAAATCCGGATAATCATGGATGCACCAAATTATAACAGCACGCAGAAAGAAATCAGCTGGTGGGCTGCTATATAGATCTCGAGTGAGAATACCCTTCCATAGCTGTTGAACTTCCTCCACAAGAGGCTCCATGAACAAATCAAAATCCTTTCCAGGACTTTTTGGACCTGGGATGAGCAAGGCCATCATGTAGTTTGATTCTTTGGTGCGTACATTTGGAGGCATGTTGTAAGGGATAACAAGCACCGCCACATGCTATATGTGGCGCCTGCGGCCAAATGGGTTAAATCCATCCGAAGCTAAGCCATGTCTAATGTTTCTCGGTCAGCAAACTCTTTATGTTTATCATTGAAGCTTTTCACTCACTACCATGAGATGGATGGCTCATTACATTCTGATCTCTGTACTCCTGGTTCCTAGAATGCCACAGTACATCCTCTCTTGTTTCAGCATCATGAAACAACCTCTGCAATCTTGGTGTAATTGGAAAATGTCTTAGAACATTATGAGGAATCCTCTTCACAGCATCGCCATCTTTCCATCTTGATGATTTGCATTTCAGGCATTCACTTAAGTTGGCATAATCCTTCCGAGCAGAACACAATTATTCTTACAAACATGGATCATATCATATCCAATTCCAACTGCACGAAGGAAATTCTTCATTTTAGTGTAGGTGTGTGGCAGCTCAAACGCATCTGGGAAAGATTCATGGAAAGCGGTCAACATCGCATCGAATGATTTGTTGGTCATCTGCTCAGATGTCTTCACCTGAAGAAAGGTGACCATAGCTGAGAATACTGACAGCTTATTTCCTGGGGTGACAGCAACGTTGCATTGTTCCAACATGCGGGTCCACCATTTTTCTTCTGCAGGTGAAAGTTCACGGAATGAACAAGCATTTCGTAGCATTGTTTCAATGTTGGTCAAACTCACTGGCTCCGCCACCACCACCTCCTCCTCCTCTTCCACCTAAGCATCAGGCAGATCTAGATGGTGATCTGCTGCTTCCACGTAGTCAATAACATTGACGTTCACAGCTTCACCATGATGAACCCACCTAGTATATGTGACCGACATCCCATACAAGTGTAGATGATTTTGCACAGTTGACTGGGGTCTTGTAACTGAATTCATATAGCCGCTACACGGGCAGAGCACATCTGATTTCGGACCACCGTACTCAACTCTGATAAAGTTCATGAAGTTTTCAACCCCCTCGACATATGCAGCGGAGAATCTTCGAGCAGAAGTTATCCAAGTCATGTCCATCTGTTAGACATACAAATTAGTTCTTCTACTAGATATTACAGGAAAAACATATATGCTTTTTTATGAAGTACAGAAAAAAAATACCTAGGTCGATGTCTAAAGCTATGGCAAGATATTTGGACGAGCAGATATAAGTTACGAAATATATGTAAAGCTAATTCAGCAAACATATTTGAGTGTCAAATTATGGCAGGCTATTTCAGCAGTCAATGAGGCCGATCACACAGCCATCGAACTATCGAAGGCCACCGCAGCAACAAAGATCGAGTATAAAACGGTGTAGAGCTATTTCACCTAACAGATTGGCTACTAGACCATGGCAATCTACGTCACAATAAATATATGGCAGGATATTTTAGCAACTAATCGGCCTTGGCATGCCATCTCGGCTAAGTAGATGGAGTGCGAGAGCGAGCAAGGAAGCTTCTTAAGCGAGCATATTGACGATAAACTACTTCGGCAAACAATGAGATTAACAGCGTCCATCAGCTAACATTCAGCGCTACACCGACATGAACGGGGCCTCAGTCTAGAATGCGCGTACCGTGGGAGAAGCTGACCGCCGTGCGTCTCCACACGAACATCGCCAGCGGTGGCGACGCTGACCGACATGCGCCTCCACAAGAACGTAGCTAGAGGTGGCGGCGCGGCTAGAGGACGGCAGTCTACGAGAGTGTACTGTGGGAGAGAGAGGATTGCCGAACCGCGGTGCCGACGTATCGGTGCAGCGGGGAGGGGGGGTTTGGCGGAGCGAATGGAGTGGAGGGGGACAGGGGGAGGGGCGTTTGGGGAATATTATTCGCTAGTTGGCCGATGGGCGGTTGAATCAGATTTGGGGGGAATTTTTGGGTGTGGGGGAGGATTTTCGCGCTGTGGGCAAGGGGAGTTTGGCGCATGGTCGGTTTCTCCAAGTGCAGTCCCACGTGTCAGTGAAGAGGCAAGCGCGGCGTTCCGTTTGCGTGAGCCGTGTGCAGGACCGAACATGTGTGGGGTGCAATGCGACCGCGACAGGAGTGCTATGAGTGTACCGCCTTTTTTTCCTTTTAAACTAGGTGCTTCGCCCCCTCAAAAAAAAATTTGTTGCTTCGCGCGTTCCATCGATACTACTACTAGTAATCCGGTAATCCCGACTAAAACAGCGCGGCCGGGTCTTTTCCCGCGTGATATGCTGGGAGGTTGGCTTAGTTGGTTTTTTTAGGACGAGTAATGCTACACCTACGTAATCCCAGTTACGTAATTAACGTAATGTGAAACGTGTGAGCTGTTGATTGTAGATGGGGGGAGGGAGGGGCCCACCACCATGAAAATCAGGGGAGGAGAGAGAGAGAGGCATTTTACGTTAACCCTTTCGGGTTCCCGTAGATGTAGAAAGATGTGAAATGCGTGAATGTGTAGTGGACGTACTATTGGAGTGCCTAAGATAATTTGTGTATGTATAGACCCTATGTGTTTATTTTACTTCGCATGTTAGATTTGTCTCGGTTCAATAAAAAGCAGAGTTGGTGATGATGGTGTGCATGTCATCCTGCAATATAGGCCGTCCGATCTATATCTAACGGATAGGAAGGAAACTATGATAATTTACCCACACTCCTCTCCACATTTGCAGATAAGGCTTTCCCTCGTTCATCCTTTTCTCCCACAAGATCTTGATCTTCCATGCAACGCACGAGCATCTTGCTAGTACTCCTACAATATGTATATTATTGTGAAAGTTCATATACACCGGCCGAGATTAATGCAAACACGGCAGATTTTCATTACATTTCGAACTTTTATAGGACAGAAAAATAAAAGAAACCCGACCCTAAACCTATTCTACGGCGGCGATCGACGTCCTCTATCTGCGATCTCTATGTACGGGGGTGGGGTTCAAGACCCGTGAAGTGAAGGTGCGGTCTCCGGCGAGGAAGAATAGAACACGGGATACGGATCGGCCAGTTGGCACACCATGCCCTGCCGCCTCCCATTCCCTACTCATCCTGGGAGGAGTCCCCGACCTCCGCGGTGCCGGACGTTGGACGGCGGCAAGTAGGACACGTGGCTGACGGTGCTCCCGTCGTCGGCCGCCAGCGTGGCCACCGCTTGTCTTGATCGCATCCGCGTCAGCTACGCCGCTATTAAGGCCGCGAGAGGCGACTTGAGCGAGGGCGGCGACCTCGAGCTTCATCCTCAAGACAAGCTCTCTCCGTGGGCGTTCGCACTTGCGGTCATGGCGGATGTGGTGCCAGGTAGGAGGACGATGCGATATGGTGTGGAGGTAAGCTGGGCGTTGCCGCTTTAAGTAGCGCATTCCGGTGAGGCCAAGCGTCCGGGTGCGTCATTAAGTCGCCAGAGTTGGTTCCTCGGGCACCGAGCCTCTTAACGACGACATACGAACGGATGACATGAATGCGGGAAGCTGGCGCGGGCTAGGAACGCACCGCGTGACGGCGCGAGGGACGAGGGTTTTGGTGTCCCAGGGTAGTCAGCTGCGGTCGTGGCAACGTTGGAGATGCCCTTTGCTCACATGCGATCCCCGCATGTCATTGAAAAAGCAAGATAACCCGGCATGGTCTCAGGTCCAGAGGATGCAGTTGGCCGCGCTACACCACTCCGCGGATGCGTCACGGCGCCCCGTGAATCCTCGACGAGCCGGGTGTTGGGGTGTGTTTGGATTGTGGCCAAAGTGCACCTTACCAAAATTTTGGTCATGACGCAAAGATTAGTCTTTGTTTGGATGGTTTCCATATTTTTGGCATGCCAATGAACTCTAGCCAACTCTAGTTCATTTTTCTTGCCAATGTCGGCCAAATCATGGGCAACCAATACCTCAACCAAAATTTTGGTCATGACCCAAAGATTGGTCTTTGTTTGGATGGTTGCCATTTCTTTGGCATGCCAATGAACTCTAGCCAACTCTAGTTCATTTTTCTTGCCAATGTCGGCCAAGTCATGGGCAACCAATACCTCAACCAAAATTTTGGCTACCCAATGCTTTGATGGGGCAACCTTGGGCACAAACCAAACATACCGTTGGTCGTGCCACAGCACTAACGCCACCCTCGGCACACTGAAACCGACCGTGTCTAGCGACGATATGAGCGTGTCGCTCACTGCGGTCGCCGTGTCCAGAGGCGGTGCTAGAGCTGCGCCCTGTTGTTGGCCCCAACGACCCACATGAACGGTTGTCGGTGGAGAGGAGGTCGTGCGCCAACTCCTCCGTTGGAATAGTCTGCACTACGTCGTCCTGACGGGTGTGCCCCACATGTCGGTTTCCCTATTTTCCCGGCCATATTCGAGCATCAGTGCTCCGCGTTGCGCATTAGGCCTTTCACTATGTAGGCCAAGCGAGACAACTTATTGTTTATTTGAGTCGTTCAAGTATAATCATGTGGCGTTTGCTTATTTCTCATTCCTCTCAACCCTCTTCTCCATCGATCATGTCGCCTCCGATCGAGCCCATCCCCCCGCATGCCTCATTTGAAACATTCCGCCGAGTATCATTCGCATGTACCCACCCTAGTCCTCTTTCAATAGATCTCCGGACGCCGAGATGAAATCGAGAGGGAACAAGTGGGGGCACGTGATACCTAAGGCGGATTCAAAATTTTGTACCAGTGATCATAGCATCCGCAAATCATATATAAAGGGTATTCAATGTTCGTTTCGTTTTTGAACGTACAATATACTCCCTCCTATCCTTTCCAGTTTACATATAAGTTTTGTGTGTAGTCAAAATATCTCTACTTTGATCAAAAAGGTATCAACATTCAACAACGCCCAATCAATATTGTTAGATTCGTACGTACTCCTAGATTTGTACTCGAGATGGTTTCCAATTTGACTATTGACAAGATTAATAGTACATGAGATGTATAATGTGAAAATTATATCATTGGAAACTCCTTTCACATACGAATTTGACCGTATGCTTTGTGTAAGTTGCATGTCATATATTATTACTCTAACATTTGGTCAAAGTTAGCCTCGAAAAATGCATTTGACCCTGTATGCTTGTTTAAGTTGCATGCCATATATTATTACTCTAACATTTGTGTAAGTTGCATGTCATATATTATTACTCTAACATTTGGTCAAAGTAGTATAGTGGAAGTGGATCCTCTGACGTAGGTATCCCTGCCTTAACCTCCCTTTTCGGTCACTTCTTGGCGGACCCCATGCTTGCTAGGCCCGCATGTCGGTTACTCAATTGGTTCGCCACGTCAGGGGATCCTCATCCGTAGTATACTCCCTCTGTTTTTATTTACTCCACATAAAACGGAGGCAGTGGTGGTATAATAAATGATGCGGGCGGGGGAGGGGGAGGGACGTCGGTTTGCTCTCAACTGCGGTCCCACAAGCAAGCGAAAACGCAAGACGAAGCACGTTCCATTCGGTGAGCGACGTGGAGGGTCCAGCATGCCGGGCTGCTACGCTGAACGCCGACAGAGCCGGCGATGTATAGTCAAAACCGATTGACCGATCATCACCGGAACCACTATTCACACCAGAACCTTCGCTGCTCGGCCTACGCCAGCCACTGCCCTAAAACCACACCAAATCTCCAGCCCATTCCCCCACCTTTCGATCCCCTAGCCCGCATCAAGCGTCCCCTAGTTCACCGGAAAGCCATGGTGCGCCGCAAGATCATTTACTACAAGATGTCGACGAGCGCCGCCATGTAAATCGCGGCGGCCGCCGGGCGCCGCATCACTGTTCCCAAGCTCGCTTTGCGGCGGGCCAATCCCCGAGTTCTCTGGAGCCAAGCTACGAGGAGGAGGAAGCCGATCCAATGTTAGTGGCGGAGGTCGTGGCGCAGACATCCCCCGATCGGTATGAGACGATGGACGTCGACTTCGTGCCGGCGTCCGAGTCCCCCATGGTGCAGGCGGACCAGCGGTTCAACATGGCGATACAAAAGGAGGACCGGGAGGTAGAGGCTCAACTCGATGCGGAGCACGCGCATGCCGCTGCCATCGAGGCTCTCCTGCAGGCGGAACTGGATGTCATGGATGTGAACCGGGCGGCGGAGGCTCAACTTGAGGCGGAGGGCGCGGATGCCGCTGCCATCGAGGCCCTCCTACAGGCGGAACCGGACGTCCTGGACTTGAACCGGGCGGCAGAGGCTCGACGACGCAGAAGCGCCGCGGATGCCGCTCTCATCGACGCCTCCTGCAATCGGAACCGGACGTCCCGTGCCTGAACCGGGCGGCGGAGGCTCGACCGACGCGGAGCGAAGCGGATGCCGCTACCATCGAGGCCCTCCCGCAGCGGAACCGGACATCCTCGACTTGAACGGGTTGTGCTCTCGTCCGTGCAGAAGCGCCCGCCGCTCGCTTGAACGAGTAGGCGGAGGCCGAGGACAACCACGGTGCGGAGACACGCCGGCGGCGACCGCTGGTTCGCGCCCGGCAGCCAAAGACGACGAGGCCGTCTCTTTCCGCGAAAGCAAAGGATAGTTTTTCTTTATGTTGTTGTTTTTATGGATCTTTTGCTGTGTAAAAACATATATTTGTTATGCAAGTCGCCTGACTTGGGTCAGTCTACCATTTCAAGCGGTTGGATGAATATCCTATGTCTCCTAACCCTTCTTTCTTTCTTCCTCACCTCTTCTCCTTCCCGAATAGACCACCGCACGGGCCGTACGGATAGTCCCCAACATGCGGTTGGATAAACCTACTCTATGAACGAAAATTATGTGTCAGCGATAGGATGGCTGAGTTTGGTTTGTTCACATGCGACATCACGTGTCAGTGAGGGTGCGTTCCCTTGGTTGGGTTTGTGGCGTGCGAGCGGTGTGAGGGAGCGGTGCGACCATGCGGCATGCAGGAGCGACCGTGTGAGTGCGGTGCGACCCACGACAGCCGTGCGCAAGTGTACCTCCTTCTCATTTTGAAAACTTTAGGCAAGCTTGGCAAAAATGTGTGGCGAAGTTTGGCAATGCAAGGCCTAGACCCAAACAGGATAAGTACGTACGTACTAGGAGTACTAGTGTTAAAAAAGAAAGGCGGGGTTTTCATTAGCCGGATTTAATCGATACAAATCCTCGTTTCACGTGTCAATTAATGCATATTTTTTTCTCAAAAGACCAAAGAGCTAACCATCTCACTCCTCATCGCTTGATTAATGCGGCGCCATGCAAGCCAACCTTCTCACGTCCGCATGCATGAAGGGGATATTAATGTCCTTGGTTGCTAACCCCATCAATTTTGCCTCGATTAGTGTTAGTGGCCCTTTGCAAATTTTAATTTTGATATACTGGCCTTGTGTACAAAAAATGGAGGTAGTAACTATATTTGACTTCCTTCCCCATTGCGGTGACGTCGACGATATCTTTTTTTTGGTGGTTTGGCGAAGTTTGTTCGACGGAGAACACCATTGAGGGAGACCACGGTAAGTCATTCGCAAGTGCCGCCTACAAACCGAGACAACCGCCTTATTTGCATCCAGGAAGTCCTTTACTAGTACTACTAGGAGTACTAGTGCGGTGAGATGGTTTCTCGAAGAAGATGATGGAGTAGCGGAGTCGTCAAGAGTGAAATGATGGTTGCTTCGTCCGTGCTTTTTGTGATTTGACGCCTCACTGCTTTGTGATTTGTGATAGGAGGGACAGGGGAGTAGACTCTGTGCTCTATACTGTACTACATGCGTCCAAGCATGGGAGAAAGAGGAGAGACATTGCATTTTTCTATTCCTTCAATCAATCAATCAGGGAGCAACGGTTCCATCTTTTTGGCTTTGGCAACAGTGTCCACAATGGTTCCCATGATGCTAAAAGCTATTTTCACATTTGGCTACACATTGTGGATGCCCTTAACCGTACAACTTGGTTTTGCTCCTGTGTGCTATCTATACAAATCTCAATTATATTGATCTAAAAAATCATAGAATCAAGATTAGTAAAAAGGAGGTGATTTTGCCGTGCGGATGGCGGGGGGGGGGGGGGGTTCTTATTTGAGCAAGGCTACATCCACGTAATGGTTTACCTAAAGTTACAAACTGATGTGATCTGGGACTATTTGATTGGATTAAAGGAGATGATTAGGCCCACCCCACCTGAAAATCAGGGGGGCATATATAGATTAGATGGAAAGTATACGTAGCAGCTACGTAGCCCTTTGTAAGTCTAGGATTAGGCTTCTTATTTTCCGAGGACGTTGTCCTGGCGGTTTGCTAACATGCGGTCCCACGTGTCAGTGCTTTACCAAGCCGATCCGCGTCCCACATGAGGCAGAACAACGGCAGAAGCAACATGTGGTTAAGTTGAAGAAGATGAGGGAGAAGCGGATTCAGCAACGAGTGAAATGATGGTTGCTTCGTCCCTCCAACTTAACTGCGGGAAAGGTGCAGCTTTGTGATTTGACGCCTCATTGCTCATTACTAGGGTGCTTCACTTGGCTGCTCTGCACTGTATTCCGGTATGGCACGTGGACCCGGTAGCTTGATGTCCCACATGTCGGCGAAAGGGACTAGAAGATTTATGAAAGCAAGCGCTCCACTCTTACGACGGAGGAGTAGACGACACGACGGCCCAGTGAACTGTCACTTGTACTGTATAGTACTATAGTTTTGTTGTTTCGCATGATCCGTCGATACAAACCCGATTAAACAGGAAAGGCCGGGATTTTTCACGCGCGGTAGATGATACTGGCCATACATTTCAAAGGCAATTTTAATGTATGCAAACTGAATAATTATAAGTAATAATATGATATCTAGTAAAACTAAAAACACATATGATTTATTGTGTTAGAGTGTAGTAGTAGTGCTGTATTGCATGGTTGTTAGATGTAACATGCGAGAACGTGTAGAGATGTAGTTTTGGAGGGCCTACAGAGAGAAAAGCGTAATACGGTCACCGAACTTCAGAATAAGCTGATTACGGTCACTATATATGTTTTGCGGTGATTATACGGTCACTTGCTCACAGTTCAGCATCGGATTGCACTCTGTTGACCGGCCAAATAGTCTGCATGGCGCCATGTTGACTAGTTAAATTGACCATGTTCCTTGTGGGTCCCACCTGTCAGTTCGCATAGGCAAAAGGTCAGATAAACACAAATTTACGCAGGCGCAACGAGGCTCCAACCCGTGCGCGGGAATCACCTGGTTGTGTATGTATGCATCGAGGGCCTGATGTGTGCGCATGCACGTGTAGGTTGAGCACATGAGCGTGAGAGTGTGTGTTGGTCGTGTGGTGTATTGGTGTGTGCATGCATGCGTGTGTGCGTGTGAGTGTTGCGTGCATGCGTGTGAGTGTTGCGTGCGTGCGTGGCTGCGTGTGTACGTGTGAGTGTTGCGTGCGTGCGTGGGTGCATGTGTTTGTGTGAGTGTTGCGTGGATGCAGTTCGTGTGCATGCGTACGTGTGTGTATAAGCACCACACCAGTTCCTGTGTGTTAGAATAGACGGCTCAGCATACCAATACAAGGCCACCTTGTCCGCTGTGCCCGCGGTCATGACTTTGAACCACCGTCCAAATATTTTTTGTCGTTTGTTTTCATTCTTACTAGCAAGATGCCCGTGCGTTGCACGTAACATCAAGATGCATTTGTATGACTTGTTTATCTTGTGAGAGAAAAGGATGAACGAGGGAAGACCTTATTTGCAAATGTGGAGAGGTGTGTGGGTACCTTTTTGCAAAATTGCTATAGTTTCTTTCCTATCCATCAGATATAAATCGGACGGCCTATATTGCAGGATGGCAGGCACACCATCATCACCAACTCTGTTTTTTATAAGAGTGTATTTTATGTATTTTATAAGAGTGTAGATGTAGAGTAGATACAAGTCGGCTGTGTGGGCATGATGGTAGTGAGATAATGTGATGCAACACTAGAGGTGCCACGTGGGCGTTTAATCGTCAACTAGTCATGTCATGAGCAAATACAGAGTTGTACGGTGAGCCCGTGAATGTATAATAACCACTAAACGTAAATGGTGACCGTAATGAGTGGATTCTCAAGTCCAATGTACGATCGTGCTTTTCGCTTCAAATACAATGATCATCATTGCATATATTGCGAGAGAAAGATGAAACATGCGTGAATTTTCCGGGGCTTACTTTTAGAGGACCTGGAGATAGTTTTGTGTGCATACGTGAAAGGGGCATACAGGGGGGTATGCGATGGAGAGAGAGATGCTCTTCGTTTCTCTTTATTATGACTAACTTTATATATAGTATAAAAATTTACAAATTCACAGTGCGGAATAAATATCATTGTGGGCACCATGCAATGCAAATTAGCGTTCGTACTCCTCCATATAAATTTGTAGTGTTGTATATATGTAGAAACTCTAAAATATGTTTTTGGCCACACTTTATTAGAAAGGAATGTTGTATGCGAAATAAACATGAAGAGAGGGCTTTTTAGATCAATGGGGTACGTGATGTAACATGTTTGAATGTGTATTTGATGCATTTGGCGGGGCCTAGAGAGGTATGTGTGTATTACGTATTCGAGAGAGGCATGGATAGAGGGGCCGACGGGGGGGGGGGCGTGGGAGAGATAGCACGAGAAATGAGAGTGGTCTAGAGAGAGAGAGACGAATATGACGTCACGACAAGATATTCCATTCCCTTGAGTGTGTATATGCAAGGGGGGAGGGAAAAGAGGCACCAGGAGAAATTTTCTATGTGTGTGGTGTTTGTGTTGGTATGTGTGGGTGTGAGAAGATAATTAGACGTGGGGGCAGAGGGTGTGTCACCGCGTGAGGTCTGGTGGGTCGAGGTGAGGCCCTTCGTTCGGTTCCGTCCTGCGCCACATTGGTCGGCCCGTGACGCATTTAGGAAGACCTTTGGATGACTAGTCGTACAAGACAAAGATAGCAGAATTGTGAAGGACTCTGTGTCCATTGACAAAGCCAGCTAGGATTTGTAACCCTAGGTTCTCGGACTAAGGTAACCCCTTTATCTCTGATATTACTATTCATCCAACCTAACTTTAAGGGGCATCCTACAGAATGCTCTGCTAGAATCATACTCGTCGATTATGAGGAGAGGTGTGAGACAATGCGTGAGAGACAGGCGTAAAGATAAGGTGCGTACATGAGACACGTAGGCAGGTCCATGTATATAGAAAGGGTCGATGAGGATTGTGCGTGTGTATGTTTGAGAGAGGAAGAGTGCTTGTGATAAAGGTTAGTGAAAAGAGTTGTAAATGGTTACGAGAGGGAGGGAGGGTTATATCTAGAGCATGTGTGCGAGAAAGACACCTCAGGAGAGAGTGTGTGAGCATGTGTGAGAGACCACCGATGGAGAGTGAAACTACACGTAAAAGACTGCTCTACACATTGATTAAAGATATAAATTGTATCCAAATATTAAGATGGGATCATGATATTTGCAATTTGCGTAAGGAGCAGTCATTGATCCATCAGACATCTAGATTCTATCGAATTTGAGCATGTCTATGTTATTATTCGATACAATTGATCCACATAGTTAGGAATTTGAACTCCAGACAATGCATCGCTTTAGCAATCGAATATAAACGTGAGTATAGTTCATGTTGTGTGTGTAAAGCACATTAATACATATGAAAGTTACACAATGGACATTATAAATAGCTACCTATGAACTAGCATACATTTGAATTCAACTTAAGGTGTTTAAAAATGATCAAATTCAACATGAAGTCCATTCAATTATTTAAATTGATATCATGGCACTTGTAAACCATACCTAAATTATGGGGGTACCAATCTTTGCTCTTATTTTGTACATAATAGCATATGTAGTCGTCTACAAAATAGATTCAAATTTAGCTCCTCCATTCCAAAATAATCGTAGTTATAGGATTTTCAAGTGTCAAAATTTCAAAAAGAAGCAGATAATTTAATGAGGGGTCTAGATGAAGCTACAAAATCGTAGTTATAGGTTTGTAGCTTCATCTAGACGCCACGCAACCGCATCCGAAAAACATTCATACACAATGGCCGCCTAAGCACACATGCGCGCGGCCAAAATCGCTCCCGCCCACTATTTGGGACACCTGGGATTACCATCCTACCCCTGACCCATGAGGGTCCGAAATTTAAGAGGGGTGCAAAGTTTGTACTTTCATCAAATTTCAAACAAGCGCGTCCCATCTTCTGTTCAAAAAAGCCAAAGACAAGCGCGTCCCAGACCGAAACATGGTCCCCCCCCCACCCGTCCGATTCCCCATTCGTACTCCATGGGCGCCAAAACTACCTCTCCACCAGCCCCGAAACCCCGGCGTCCTCCGTCCGCCACCCCATCCCACCCATCAACCGCCGCCCTCCTCCATCACGCCTTAGCCGATACCCCGACGTCATCGTCCAACGCAACCTCAACCGCAACGCCCTCCACGGCTAGTAGTTGAAGCCGAGGCCGAGCCGTCCGTACCCGAGCCAGTTCAACCACGCTGTCCTGTGCCTCACCGCTGCCGCTCCAACTTCACCACCCTCCACCGCACCGGAGCTGTACCTGCTACGCCGTCCTTCGCCGCCTCGGATCTGCTTCCCCTCCGCCGTCATACGGCCACGGCAACATAGTCAACAATTTGGCCATGGGTTCGTCCAAGCCTGCACCCTCCAGAACATCGGTTTCCCCGGTAAAAACAAAAAGATCGGCGCGACATGTGAAGGTGACCACACCAGCAACCAAAAAAGGTACTCCTTGTCCCTTATTTGTGAAAATCTTACGTCTTTGCTTGCACGGTATTCATCCCACAGAAGACACTAGTTGACCGCTTCTTCTTGATACTAGATGTTCCTAGTAACTCGCGATGCACAAGGTTTCTCCTCATATACTATTTCACCTTAGCTAGAGGTCCGTCGCCCCCCTGAATTTCAATTTATGGCCAGTTGATTCCCAATTAACGGAAGCATTCCCTGGCGTAACAGGCGCTAGTACGCCTATTACGCCGGGGAAACAACACCTTGGTGTTTATCTTAGGGGCGTGTGCGGCCTAGAGCTATTGGCGCCTGATCTGGAGGTCGGCCGGGATTAAAGGGATGGCCTGGGGGCGCTGCCAAGCACGGCGGTGGTGTGAGGTCGATGGGAGGGCGGGGCGGCGGAGGCAGGGGTCTGGGCCGGTGGTCGCTAGTGGTTCGAGAAAGATCATCAACAGTGACCGGCGGGAGGTAGACGAATGCCATCTGCCCGTTCCTTATAGATCAGACGGTTCATTAAAAAATCGACTGACATGTTTATTTTCAGTTGACTGTTATCTTAGATATGACCACATGTGGTGGTGTGCTGGAGGAGTACCTGCATTTCCTGTGCTCATATATTACAAAATCATACGGAGTAGAATCTAATTTTGTTTGCCATGCAATGTTGTAGAGCTATCATATGTCTCCTGTCATTTATTTTTCAGCCACCTGCTATCTGCTAATTTTACAGTGCACTAGTTCTGCACACACTTCACCCTTACTCTCACTATTGTGTTTCTGTGCAAGGGTATTTCAGACCCTGCCTTGACAGAAGCAGAAAAGAATAGAGAGAAGTCGTTCCAGCGTGGTACACGGCTAGGCCAAAAACGTTTCAAGGATTTAAAGGGTGTAGTGTCAGCAAATGGAGACGAGGAACGTAGCTCTGGAGTTGATAATCTCGCTCGCCATGAACCACCAACCTAGGTGCTTGCTTTAACTTCACGGCGTCGTATGTGGTTGCATGTTGCATATGGTGTCTAGCTTGTATTCGAAAGGCCGAAGTCGGTAAGATAAGGAAATATTTTTTTTACATGAACCACCATCCCGTGAGCACCAGAAGACAAATAGCTAGTCGGGAGCCTTTGAGCTAGTGACAAGCCCAAAGAAAGATAGGCATCACCGAAGCCAACTAAAAAGCTGCGATGGTGGCGAAGCAGCCCGCCTCCCACCAGGCTCTCGTGTCCTAGATGATCATGCTCACCACTCTAGTCGGATGTCTTGCTTGTATTGCTTCCAATTTGGTTAAATTGCATCCGCTTAGCTTACACATTATACCTTTGAATATGACATGCCTTTCTCGCTTTTGGTACATACTAGTACATCCGTGTATTAACCATGTTCTTACATCAAACTAATGTTCTTGTGTATCCCTCATCAATCACTTATGATGAGGCAGGCAGCAAGGGACTACTCCTCATTTAAAGAATGCAAGCATCAGCCTCCCAACATGATTCTCAAGAAATGTAAATGCTAGATGAAGATAGTGAACGTAGCTGTAGTTGATTACAGCATTTCTACACTAGCATCACAGTGCTTGCTCTAACTTGGCAGCGTGATATGTGGTTGCATGTTGCATATGGTGTCTAGATTGTAATTCTTCCAATCAAGTTAAACTGCATGTGCTAGTCTCGCTTAGCTTATACATTATACCTTAATGTGACATGCCTTCTCGTATTTAGTACATAGTACATCTGTCTATTAAGCATGTCCTTACATAAAACTATTGTTTTTTTGTATCCCGCATCAATCAACATGACGCGACACCTTTAGTATATGCAGTGCGATATTAGCTGCATCTTTCATATGATTTATAGCATGCGCTGCTTCTAATTTGTTGAAATTCCATTTATGATGGGACACTTTTAACTTGGCAGAGTCATATTGGTTGCATCTTTCATGTGGTGTCTAGCTTGCATTGCTTCTTATTTGCTAGAATGGTTTCTGCTTAGTTTACACAAACAGTTGTGAACATGCCATGCCATCCTGTTTTCGTACATATTCCATCCTGGTATCTTGTGTTTGCCTTACATCAAAGTAGTGATTGTCAGTATCATGCATGAATAAGTTCTGAAGAGAGAATTTTATTGCTTTTTCTTGTCGGTTTTACTTGACAATTCAAAATCAATAAAGCGGAAGGAAGTTAGCAAGGCAGCGGATAAAGGTGCTCCTTCCGAATGGAGGGCCTCTACAGTTCCTACTCCTCCACACCCCAAGATGATTTCCAAGACAACACATGCATAGACACTCAACAAAGTTGTGTTTATGATGAGCACGTCTCCCCTAGTGCAGCATCACCGATGCTACCTCTAACTTGGCACTGTTATATGTGGTTGCATGTTATGTGTGAAGTCTAGCTTGTATTGCTTCTAATTTTGTTGAATTCCGTCTGCTTAATTTACACATTATACTTTAATAAGACACGTGTTCCTGTTTCTAGAACATACAATATATGTCTATCATACCATGTTCTTACATCAAATTACTACTGTTGTGTAACCTGCAACAATCACTTATCATAAGACACGTTTGACTTCAGAGTGTGATATAGGTTACATCTCACATTCTTTTCTAGCTTGTACTACTAATTTGTTGAAATGGCACTTATGACGAGACAGTTTTAACTTGGTAGAGTGATATTCGTTGCATCTTTCATATGGTGTCTAGCTTTCATTGCTTCTAATTTGTTGAATATGCAATGCTGTGAATATGCAATGGCACTAACGACGAGAGACCTCTAACATGGTAGTGTGATGTTGTTTGCATCTTGCATATGATTTATTTCTTGTACTGCTTCACATTTGTTTAAACTCCATTTATGATGAGACATCGTTAACTTGGCAGAGCGATATTTGTAGCATCTTTCATATGGTGTCTACCTTCCATTGCATTGCTTCTAATTTGGTGAAATGTCTTCTTTTCTTAGTTTACACATCATAGTTCTGGTTATCTTTTCCGTCCTGTTTTTCATACATATTACATCCTCCTATCATGTGGTTGTCTAACATCAAAGTTCATTTCGCTCAGACACGCATCAATTTGTTCTGAAGAACTAAACTGTTATTCGTTTTTCTTGTCGGCTTGACTTAACATGGCACAGAGAAAGAGGAAGAAACATAGAATGGCAGGGAATGAGAAGCGGATGAATCCCGCAGATTCTGCTAGTAATCGATGGTGCAATAGAAGGTCAAAGTCCAAATGAAAATTCTACAAACACGGCATCCCATGCTACACGAAAGGTTGCAAAAAGCCAAACTGAAACAAATAGCTGCCACCAAACAAGAAGAGACAGCCCTAGTTCTTGCAACACCTACCACAAGATTACTACCAAGACGACTTACTCGTATGCCAACCGAAGCTAGCAGCATGTTCCCAAGCTCCCTTGCCACCTGACACTACTTCCCGAGCACTCTTGACACAAGACGAGTTGGCAATATCAGATGAACCTTGTGAGCTTCAACAGCAAGAAGGTAGTTGCTGGAGTCAAGTTACAGTTGCCTGCTTCTTTATATGTAGTCTCACTGTTTGATGTAAACTAACACTTCCTATGTTCGTTGTTGGACAAGCACCTAGGCGCAAGAGGAAAAAAATATCAGGGATAATGCTCCATAGGTTAACTAAATCTAGAGAAGGAAGAATGGAGATCCATTTTGAGGCAGGTTTAAAAAGGCCACGTGATGCTACAGAGTCAGCCAAGTTAGTATCAGAGGCAACGGTTGCCGTTAGGTGTCATGTACGTATTCTCCCAACATGGATTCAAGACAGGAATGACAAAGACGAAACCCGCTTCAACACCTTCCTCGACCATTTATCTGTAAGTATGGTTATGTATGGAAACTAGTAATATCGCCTTGCTCTATCCCATACTTTCTAGGTTGTCGATAATGAGACTCCCATAATTTTCAACAGATGAGGTTCAAGTTGGATAGCCAAGATGATGCAACTGCATAAAGCTTGCACCCATGTTCTCAAGTCCGCTCATGACAAAGATTGGTATAACTTGAGGAAAACTCACTTTGAAGGCAAGGCTAACGGTGAACTTTCGCAAACATCTGCGCAGAGAAAATATATCGGATGAAGACGGAGGGCCTTGTTAAACACTGGTCTGATCCAAGTATCAGTACATTATATATATGTGATCGCATCACATGTTGAAGTCCTATTTACGCATGTGCCACACAAATCTATCTTCTTGTAGATGAACTGTTCAAAGAACAAGGCCAACCGTCTGAAAGTGAAATTCCAATGCATTTACGTGATCTCGTAGCTATATTGCACATCGCGAGGCTCTTGTAATTAGCAAATGTTTCACTCTTTTCGATGTACCATATTATCATATCTATATTGACTTGTTCGAAATGCGTAGGAAAGCCCGCAAGGACCAAAAAGTACCTGAACCAAATGCCGTGGAAATCTTCAAGGACCGCCACACCAGCAAGAAGAAGAGCATGACTACACCAATCAAAGCCGCAGTTGTAAGTCCTTAATCCTCATGCCTTTTAACTACTACTTACTCTGACTTGTGCCTTGAACTGCATGGTTTGCAGCCAATGTCTATTACTCTTTTCAATTTTATACACAATTGTGATAGAGGCAAAGGTGTCCCGATGTTTCGATGAGATAGCAATCGTTTTCTATGAGAGTCGACTTTGACGATCCGACTACGAACGTGCGAAGACGTCGCACCTCAGCAATCGCTAAACCAACTTCCGAGGGGTTATTGACCATGCCGGAGCATGATCAACCTGACCACGAGGGTCTATTTCCTGCGAGCAAACAAAGAACAAGCAAGAAACTGAGATTGCAATATGGATATTGCGAATAAAAGAGGAAAGCTTTATTAATGAAGGTGGGTTCTGTGACGCCTTGGTCTGGTCGTTGAACACAAACGAAGTACGTGAAGTTGCAGCTATGGCGAACTTTTGATCTAAACAAAACCCAAAGTCTAAACGGTGCCCTAAGGGCTGTATATATGGAGGAAGAGGGGGGAATTTCGTGGTCCTTGGGGAAGGGGTCCGAAACCAACCCTATCTCTTGTTTCCCCAAACATACAGACACTAAAAACAGCCTATACTTATGTATTTCGAAATTACATGGGCCTGGCCCTATAATAAGGTGACGCAACACCTAGAATAGCCTCTGGACGAAATTTATGAAGTGGCATCTTGTATATTTCGTCCAAGGCTTCATTCACTCCTTATGGTGGCTTCAAAGTCCTGAAATCATCACTTGTAACTCCGTTCTTGTTCCCCTTGCGCATGCCATCAACTCCATGGTTGTTAGTACTCCAAAGTTCATCCTTCTCCAAGCTAGGCCCTTCATTTGTAAGCAAAACAAATGTATGCAATTTAGGCAGCATCATATTCTCATGAACATTAGAATCATTACCAAGAAACGAAAGTACCTGGTAATTTAATTGGCGTGCGCGAGCTCTAGTAATTGGTCCATTATATGTAACAGTAGGGGCTGTGGGTGTAACAATGATATTGATGTCCTCATCATCCTCCCCTTCTTGAAATAAAGTCTGTCGGCGTTCTGGGAACGGGGGTCCCCAGACTTGCCTGCCTGCGGCCTGCGGCGTGGCTCAAAGGAGGCCCAAGACAGCCCATCTTCATCAACACAAGCTCAAGACCCTCGCGAGGGGCTGAGAGCCTCATGAGGCGGACGACCAGGAGCTTCTCGTGCACGGCCTCGTCAGCCGGGCTCATGAGGAGGCGGAGAGTTCAAGGCAGTGGTACCTCGCGAGGTGCCCATGACGCAAGCCATGACGACCAAGGGCGCCTGGGCCGGGCGCCAGCTCAAGGCAATCCTCCTTTCCTCATTTGTGCAAAGGGAGCAAGTGCAAAGTAGAGCATCAAGCAAAGGCATCCGCTTCGTGCAACAAGACCAAGAACAGCCCCAACTGCTGGAAGGGAGTCATCGTGGAGCCCAAGCAAAGGCTATCACCAGAGCCTTTAAGTGTGCAAGGACCAACTTTAGTCAGATAAGTGTACCCACTGCTCCCCTTCAAATGGCTAATTGTTGGCGCCTCTTCCCGCTCAATATTTGGGAAGAGGCCCAGGCCTTCGCCTATAAATAGGAGTAGCCACCCACAGGTAGAGGGATCCGAATCCAGAGAAAGACAGAGACCCGGGTCCTCAAGCTAGAGCGACGGACACCACCTAGCAGTTCATCACACCCACCAAGAACATACCTCACGCGAGGCTGTTCTTCCTTGTACTGTTCCTCATCAGCCCTAGAGGCAATCCACCACGCCACAAACTAGAGTAGGGTATTACACCACAACGGTGGCCCGAACTAGTATAAATCTTGTGTCTCTTGTGCTGTTCTGTTTAGTAGTTTAGGTCCCAGCGATTCGGCGAGGTGCGAGACGGTGGAAGGTTGGATCTCCGCGCGCACCCCAGTGTTCGAACCTCAAGGGTCTGTCGGAACCCGAAATCCGACATTTGGCGCTGCCAGTAGGTGCGCCGGAATCTACCTTTCACGCCTCGTTTCTTCCCCGACCACCGCGAACCATATGTTCGATGCCCGTCGGGCCTGCTGAAGCGCAGAGCTGCCTCGCCTCCCATGTCGCCTGCATAGCTCCTGCCGGCGGGCGCCCTCGCCGTTTCCTCACTCGCCACAACGCCGCCATCGCCCGGCGGGAACGAGCAGCAAGCATCGCCCCAGCACCTCCGGCCCATGAGGCGGGACGGCTGCACCACCACGCTGCTCGCTCACCCACCGCTGGTTTTTCGCCACGCTGCTTCAAGGCTGCCATGGAGGCCCGAGCTGCACTCATCGCGACAAACGAAGCTCCTGCGCTACCGCCTGCCGACGACGCTTTACGAAGAATGGCTCGACCGAAGTCGCCGAGCTGGTCCGCTGCTGCAGAGGCGCCGCCGTCCGTCTCGCCAGACCGCACCCGCTTCGCTGGGCGATGAAGCTCCGGGCGCCTCAGCCGCCTCCTCCTCAAGAAGGCGCCCTGGCCCCAAGGCGCGCGGTCGCTGGGCAGAACCCGTGCCGCCAGGCGCCGACGCGGAAAGAGCAGAGCTGTCAAGAAGTTCCTCGCCCGCAAGAAGCTGCCCGAGCGCTCCCCGCTCCAACACGTCAAGACCCTGCGCTGCCCCCAGCCATGGCGCGCAGGAGGCCCACAAGACCAAGCTTTCGCCGTCCGAGACCCCCAGCTGCCACGGGCGGGCTGCCGCGCTTTCACCTCCGAAAGCCGCAGTTGTCGCGTCGGGCTCGCCAAGTTCAAGCCAGACCTGCCTCCTCGCTATGATGGCACAACCGACCCTATGGAGTTCCTCCAGTCTCACGAGCTGGGCATCAGCCGCCAACGGGATGAAAAGGTCATGGCGAACTGGTTTCCCATGGCGCTCAAGGCGACGGGCCCGCACTGCTCCTGAATCGGCCCCGTGCACAATCTCTTCCTGGGTCGAGATGCGCACTCCGCTTCATCGCCAACTTCCATGGTACTCGCGACCGCCACCGCCGTGAGCGACATGCGCCAGATCAAGCAGCAACCGTGGAAACCCTGCTAGTACATCCAAGCTTCAACAACGCGCCTCAAGGTCCCTGTGGTAACGGAGGAGGCCATCATCTCTGCCTTCTCCGACGGCGCGGCGCGACGTCAAGATGAAGGAGGAGCCGGGCGAGGCATGAAGATCTGTGCACCTCCTCGAGCTGTTCAACTTGGCGACCAAGTGCGCCAGAGGCTGAGGAGGGCACCTCTCCCTCCTCGAGCTGCCTGCCGCGATCCCGAAGAAAAGAAGTCCACGGCCAGGACGTGAAGCGCAAGGGGCTTCCGCTCGCAGCCGAACCGCATACCAAGCGGTGCGCAGATCAGCCCGAGTCCTCCAAGGGCGCCAGATCGCGTGTACCACGACCTCCACACCCACAACACCAATGAATGTCAAGAGCTCCGGCCTTGCGCTGAAGGAAGGGTCGGCAGACGCCAGCGCCGGGCGATCGGGCTACGGCCGAGGAGGAGGAAGGAATGCAGACGCTGGAAGACCGCGGCCAGCGCCAAGGGTGGCGCGACCAACCTCGCGAGGACCGGCTGGCAAGACCCACCTCGCGAGGGAGGCTGGAGGGATCAGCCTCGCGAGGATTGCCCGCAGGGAACGCAGGCCTCCCTCCGCCGCCGCCGCCAAGGAGAATTGAAGGCCGTCATCAGATTTAGGGGGGGCGGCTTCCGTGAAGCGCGGCGATCGTCAGATCCCGGGCGGAGCTCAAGCTCCAGCCTCTCAACAGATCTTCAAGCAGTTCGCCCGCAAAGTGAATGCAGTCCTCCCAAGCTCGAGGCCACGCGCCCTCTCGTGTGGTCGGCGTGCGCCATCACGCTCAAATTTCGGCGGACCAACTCAAGTGCGCAGCCACAGCCGGAGTTCTCCCGATGCTTTGTTCCCCAATCATCAAGAATGTGCTAGTCACCAAGACCCTCATCGATGGCGGAGCGGGGCTCAACGCCCCGTCCATGGAAACATTCAACAATCTCCAAGTGCCTTACGATCGGCTTCAGCCAACCAAGCCTTTCTCCGGAGTCACCGACGGCTCCACGGTCCCGATCGGGCAGGTCCGCCTTCCTGTCACCTTCGGGGCTCGTGGACAACTACCACACCGAGCTCATCGACTTGGGCGTCGCCCACATTCGCTGCCGTACAACGCCATCCTCGGGTACCCAGCGTTGGCCAAATTCATGGCCGTAACCCACCATGGCTACAACGTCCTCAAGATGCCAGAAGCGGCAGGGTCATCACGGTGCCACTGTGAAGAGAGAGACGCAGCAGGCTCCCTGGAGCGAGCTTTTCAGGCCGCATCGCTAGAAGACCCAGACCACAGCAGCAGGAGGCCTCCCGAGGCCGCACCCAAGAAGAAGAAGACATCGACCGGCCCGGCTCCTCAAGAGGCAGGCCCCTTAGGGCCCGCACCAGGCCAGGGGGAGCCTCCTTCCATCGCATAGGGAAGCGCGCCCGGCGCCCTCCTCAGGCTGGGCTCGTGGGCTCTCCCCTGGAGGGCCGCCGACCTCGCCAAGGTCTCGAGGGAGGCGCTTGGGCACCACGTGGAGGCGTGCTTGAGCACGTTTCCCACAAGCAGGAGCAAGGCAAGGAGGGCCGAACCCTCAGGAGTTTGTCAGCAAGGCCATTCAGGAGCTACTGGAGTCAAGGGTCATGAGGGGCAGCCGCCGCCTACCCACTGTGGCCCCCCCCATCCAGGCGAGGATGGTGGGTTGTGCGTCTGCATCGACATATCAGGGCTCAACCGAGCCGCATCTCAAGAGCACCTCTGGCCCTCGCGAGTGGGATGTTGCGAGGGGCCGCCCCACAGCTACGTGCGCATGCCTTATGGCCTGCCAAACGTGGCAGCAGCTGCGCACTGCCTCATGAGGACCATCCTGGAGGCTCAAGAGGTCAGGCACGCCGCAGCCCTGGCGGAGATGGAGATGGTCTATGAGGAGCCGCCAGCGCCTCCCGAGCCTCCCGAGGCCCCCGGGCGTAGGGGCTCGTGAGGATCGGCTCCTGCAGCCCACCGAGTCTGCTACATCAACACCCCTTCGTCCCCAACATCACCAGGTGACATCTTTAAGTTTCGTTTCAGGCTGGGAGCGCCTTCTGGGTAGCATTATTCCCAGGCCACGTGGGTCCGTCCCTGCGGCATGTATCCCTTTTATTTCATGTCATTAGCTTATCCTGTTGGGGGCGCCCCTCGGGCTGCATCATCCCCAAGCCGCTCGGGCCTGTCCCAGCGGCATGTATCCTTGTTTCGCTTTCCTTAGGTTTATGCTCTCGCTCCACCATGCCTGTTATTTGGAGCCTTTTCCGGTGGCGGAATCTTGCACGCGTTAAAGGGGCGTGCTCGAGCATCGCGACTCAGGGCTCCTACCGGCTCTCCGGCCCTCACCCTCTGGTCTTGTCCATGGCATCGCGACCTGGCTTGCCAGTGATGGCTGAGACCAGCCCGAGAGCCGGGACGCGAGGACGTAGAGTTTTGTCATCTAACCCAGCTTGCGCGTTAAAGGGGGGGTGCCTGAGCATCGTGACTCAGGGCTCCTACCGGCTCTCCGGCCCTCAACCTCTGGTCTCGTCCATGGCATCGCGACTTGGCTTGCCCCGACGGCCGAGACCAGCCCGAGAGCCGGGACCCGAGGACGTGAGTTGTCAGATCTCGACCTAGCTTGCTGCGTTAAAGGGGTGCCCGAGCATCGCGACTCGTGGCTCCTACCGGCTCTCCGGCCCTCACCCTCTGGTCTTGTCCATGGCATCGCGACCAGCTTGCCACCGACGGCCGAGACCAGCCCGAGAGCCGGACCCGAGGACGAGAGTTTTGTCATCTAACCCAGCTTGCGCGTTAAAGGGGGGTGCCTGAGCATCGCGACTCAGGGCTCCTACCGGCTCTCCGGCCCTCACCCTCTGGTCTTGTCCATGGCATCGCGACCTGGCTTGCCAGCAACGGCTGAGACCAGCCCGAGAGCCGGGACCCGAAGACGTAGAGCACCGGCATCTGGCCAAATTTGCAGGAACACACTCGAAGATAAGGCCCAGAGCCAGGCGCAACCCGCCTTGAGGTAGGGCCCCGTGAGTCCCGCGCTGGCTCACGGGTGCCCAGATACACCTCGTCCAGCCCTACCGTGCCAGCCACGTGTCAGGGTGGGGCTGTATACGCCCCGGGGGCTCCTCCCGGAGGGGAGCCCCCTCCCACGCTCCAGTGGAAGCACCATGCTCCGCGCTGGCTGACGACACTGCCGAGGAGCGGCTATGCCCGTACGCATGCGGAAGCGCTATGCTCCGCGCTGGTGATAAACAACTGAGGGTGGCCTCCGGGTCGCATCAACCTCAGGGAGCCCAGAGCTCAGTGTCCGGCCTCGTTGCAACGCCTCCCCTCGGGAGCGCCGCGCGAGGGGGCTGGGCACGGGGGTTGCGCCTGGGTCACGCCCAGACGCACGCCACCCAGCCAGGCCCCTCGGGCCTGGTTCGTCGCACGTCACTCCCCGAGCGGAGCCAAGGTACGAATGCCGTTTGAGCATGAAGGGGGACTCCTGAGCATCGCGACTCAGGAGCCTATCTGGTCACGTAGCCCCTCACCCCTTAGTTCCGAAAGGCTAACGGCGGTTGAGGTATGCGCGGGGTCGGGCTCTGCAGACGTAGAACGGCGGATCCGCCCACGTCTCACCTCCCTACTTGCTGTTCGTGCACCAAGGGGGACTCCTGAGCATCGCGACTCAGGAGCCTAGCTTGTCAAATAGCCCCTCACTCCTTGGTCCCGTCCTGGTTTCCGGTCGGGGCCTATGGCCGAGCTGAGGTATCTGGGGCAAGCTCTGCTCACGGCATAGAACATAAGCAAGTAGGAAGCACAAATTTCAAGGAATTCAAAAGAAAATATTACAGTCCACATCAGATCGCAATACCAAACGCAAGTTTAAACGCCTCCTCGAGGCATGATACATGTGCAGGAATTAAAAGCAAGACAGAGCCCCAACGGAGTCACTTGTCGGGCCGTGGAGCAGTCTGGAGTGGGCTCGCCTCGTGAAGCAGCCCGGGGCCGGCAGCGCCTCGCCCGGCTTGCGTCAAGGCCGGAACTTCCCAACAGAGCCTCCACGACCCTTCACAAATTTCGGCGTGGGCAATGCATGCCCGCCGCTATCGGCTCCAGAGGCTGTCCATGTCAACGCTGGGATCACGAAGATAGATGTGGGTGAGGATCCGCTGCCGCTGAAGACAAGACACGCGCCTCGGCCTCGGCCGTGGGGCCAAGACCAAGGAGACATCTTCAAGAGCGCGAACCAGAAGGGAAGCAGCTTGGCGGGCCATCCTCGCCCGGCCAAGGGCTCTCCAGCCGCTATCGTAAAGCTCCCTCAGCAAGGCGCGAGCCTTCATCTCCATATCCATGAAGGCCACGCGATCTTCGGCAAGACCCCGCGCCTTGTTGTCCAGCTCGACCTTCCTCGCCTCCAGTTCCTGCTCCAGCGCGCCTAGGCGGTCATGACGCTTCTTCAGCTTGGCCTCCCGGTCCTTGACGGCCGCCTCACGAGCCTTCATGCTTTCCTCCTGCTCCTGGCGGAGGCGGGCCTCCTCGGCAAGCTGGTTCTGCAGGCCCTTCAGCTTGCCCTCCAGCGTCTCACAGCGACCTTGGATGCTGGCTGCCTCCCACCAGGGCCGCATCGCGGGCAACCTTCGCCTCACGAACAGCCTGCTTCTCCTCGTCATGGGCCGAGGCTGGACCAGCGCCGCCCAATCGAGCGTGCCGGAGCGAATCCAGCCAGAGGCCAGCTCCAGCGCCCGGCCACTGCCGAGGGTCGGCGCCAGAAGATCCTGCCGCAGCCGGTCCAATTCAACAGCGGACGATCCGGGGCAAGGGAGGAGTCGGAGAGACAACAGTTGGTGGAGTAGGAGGAGATGGCGGCGGCGTAACCACTTCGCCCTGAGGCAGAACCAGCGGCGCCACGGCAATAGTGGAGGCAGCGCCAAGCAAGGGTACCTCGGGAGTCGCCTGGGTCAAGGGGGCTGAGCTCAGCCTGGCTCACTGCTCGCGAGGACGCCTGGCAGGAGAGGCACAGGCGTTAGGATCATTTTCTTTTTGAGCAGAGGCACTGCCACGGATGGGGCCTCAGAGCCCCCTTCAGCTTTCTTCGCTGGGCGCCAGCCTGGCCGAAGAACATGGACATCAGATCTCGTCGAAAGAGCAATAATCAAGACGGGAAGCAGGCACTTACAGGTCGTCGCTGCTGGACTCGAGCAGCCTCCGGCCATACTTGAAGCCCGATAGCCGGCTGCAGGGATCAGCTTCAAGGGTACCAGGAGCAGGAGGCGCATCTGCGGATCGCCCCGGGGCCGGGGCGGACCCGCGGGGGACCAACCCAGTCCGGTCCTTCTTCGGGATCGGGGGCAGGCTTCTGCCTCCCCGCTCATCCTCATCCTCTTCGTCGTCACTCTCGGGGAGGCGGAAAACGCGGGACCTGCGCCACAGGGGAGGAGCCCTTGACTCCGCCCCTGAATCAACCCCCTCTCCTGGCTCTCTTTCCTCCACCTCTTCGCTGGAGTCGGAAGAGGACACGTCCACCAGGTCCTCCGGAGCCTCCACGGGCACGGGCCCGTCCCCTTTGAAGACGGGCAAGGGCCCCACTACCTGCTCACAATCCTCACGAAGGAACAAGGGCGCGGGGGCGCCCTCCAGTCTCGCCACATCGCCCCCAACCAAGGACTGGAGGACCGTCGCCAGGTCCTCGCTGGCCAGGGCCACGGGGCTCGAGTGAGGCCTCCACATCGGAAGCGAGTACTGACGAAGCGGAGCCAGTTGGTGCTCCAGGAACTCCCTCAGCAGCGACGCACCGGTCAGCTTCGCCGCCGCCGCGTTGGCCGGCTTCAGATCTGCATCCATCTTCTCCAGCACCAGCTTCGCGCGGGGATCCAGAAGCTCCACTCGGGACCAGTCGTCGGAGCTCTCGGCGGGCTCCGTGGGCAGGATCAGCCGTGGGTGGATACGCCCAGCATCCACCAAGACCCACTTGCTCCTGAAGCCCTCAATTCGCTTCCCAGGGTTTGAAATGGCAATGGCCCCACCGTATGCGACGAAGCTCACGCACGCAGAGGCGGAACTACGGGAGGTTCGGAGGGAGAAGTAGTGGCGCAGCAAGGCCACCGAGGGTTTCACCCCAACATGGGCCTCACAATAGTAGGCGAAGATTGCCAGAAGAAGGACGGAGTTGGGATGGGGGTGCAGAGCTTGGATGTTGTAGTGACGGAGGACGGAGAAGAAGAACTTCAGAGAAGGGAGGCACCAGACCAGCAATGATGGCGCCACAAAGAACGGGTAGAAGGTACTCCCCGACCCTCGGCGGAGGAGCCGGCCTTGAACACCGCCGTTCCATTGGCGCCCTGCGCCTCCATCCTCTGGCGCATCAGTGCAGGCTCGCCCTGACACATTTGGCGGGTCCAAGGCAGAGAGTACCAAGCTCCGGCCGGGCTTGGCGAGGAGCCATGATCGGGCTAGGGCACGCAGCGGAGTGGATCTGAAGGTCTTGGAAGCAGAGAGGAGAGGCGCAAGAAAGGGGATCTGAGCAGCAACTGGAGAAAGTAAAGGAGGCAAGGAAGATGCCGCTCTATTATCAACCCACGCGGTTGCAGAGGCGCACATGTCCAATCAACCGCCAGTGGCGCCCAAGGCCGCAGGCTGTTAGGGCCCACGACGCTTCGCACTTGCCCTTTCGCCTCTCTGCTCGGCCAAGTTCGGGCGCGCCGTGGGCCCGGGGGCTACTGTCGGCGTTCTGGGAACGGGGGTCCCCAGACTTGCCTGCCTGCGGCCTGCGGCGTGGCTCAAAGGAGGCCCAAGACAGCCCATCTTCATCAACACAAGCTCAAGACCCTCGCGGGGCGGACGACCAGGAGCTTCCTCAGGCACGGCCTCGTCAGGTTGGCTCATGAGGAGGCGGAGAGTTCAAGGCAGGGTACCTCGCGAGGTGCCCATGACGCAAGCCATGACGACCAAGGGCGCCAGCCCGCACAGCGTCCTCCTTTCCTCTTTGGTGCAAAGGGAGCAAGCGCAGGCGAGAGCATCAAGCAAAGGCATCCGTTTCGGTGCAACAAGACCAAGACCAGCCCCGACGGCTGGAAGGGAGTCATCGTGGAGCCCAAGCAGGCGTCATCACCAGAGCCTTTGGCAGGCGAGGACCAACTTTAGTCAGGATAAGTATACCTGCTATTCCCCTTCAAAATGGCCAATTGTTGGCGCCCTTCCCGCTCAATATTTGGGAAGAGGCCCAGGGCCTTCGCCTATAAATAGGAGTAGCCACCCACAGGGTAGAGGGATCCGGAATCTAGAGAAAGACAGAGACCCGATCCTCAAGCTAGAGCGACGGGACACCACCTAGCAGTTCATCACACCCACCAAGAACACACCCTCGCGAGGCTGTTCTTCCTTGTACTGTTCCTCATCAGCCCCAGAGGCAATCCAGCACGCCACAAACTAGAGTAGGGTATTACACCACAACGGTGGCCCGAACTAGTATAAATCTTGTGTCTCTTGTGCTGTTCTGTTAGTAGTTTAGGTCCCAGCGATTCGGCGAGGTGCGAGACGGTGGAAGGTTGGATCTCCGCGCGCACCCCAGTGTTCGAACCTCAAGGGTCTGCCGGAACCCGAAATCCGACAAAGTCGTCCTCGACGGAAGCTCATCTTTCTCACCCAAATAAGGCTTCAAATCTGCAATGATAAAAGTGGGACTAACCCCAAAATCTACAGGCAGCTCAAGTTTATATGCATTATCATTTATTTTCTCTAACACCTTAAATGGACCATCAAGACGTGGCATTAGCTTTGATTTATGCAAATTAGGAAACCTATCCTTACACAAATGTAACCAAACAAGATCTCCAGGTGCAAAGACAACATGTTTTCTACGCTTATCTCCAGCGAGTTTATATTTAGCATTCATACGCTCAATGTTGTCCTTAGTTAACTCATGCATTTTTAAGATCAATTCAACATGTTGTTTAGCATCAAAATTAACCTTCTCCGAAGATGGAAGAGGCAACAAATCAATGGGTGCACGAGGTAGGAAACCATACACAATTTCAAAAGGGCACATCCTAGTACTAGAATGCAATGAACGATTATAAGCGAATTCAATTTGAGGCAAGCATTCTTCCCACATTTTATTATTATTCTTTAAAACAGCCCTAAGCATAGTAGACAATGTTCTATTGACTACTTCAGTTTGACCATCCGTTTGGGGGTGACAAGTAGTACTAAAAAGCAGTTTAGTCCCCAACTTAGCCCATAAACATCTCCAAAAGTGGCTAAGAAATTTAGTATCATGATTTAAAACAATAGTATTTGGCACACCATGCAAGCGAATAATTTCATGAAAGAACAAATCAGCAACATTAACAGCATCATCGCTTTTATGACATGGTATAAAGTGTGCCATTTTCGAGAATCTATCCACGACAACAAATATGCTATCCCTCCCCTTCTTTGTTCGAGGTACACCTAAAACAAAGTCCATAGATATATCTTCCCAAGGAACACTAGGTACAGGCAAATGCATATATAAACCATGAGGATTGAGTCGTGAGTTAGCTTTTTGACATGTAGTGCAGCGAGCAACAAAACGCTCAACATCCCATCTCATCTTTGGCCAAAAGAAATGTGTAGCAAGTACGTCCTCCGTCTTCTTCACGCCAAAGTGTCCCATTAATCCTCCTCCATGCGCCTCCCGCAACAACAAAAGACCGAACAGAGCTAGCAGGAATGCATAGCTTGTTAGCACGGAACACAAAACCATCATTAATAACGAACTTGTTCCATGTTCTTCCTTCTTTACAATTCTGCATTACATCTTTAAAATCAGCATCATGCACATATTGATCTTTGATGGTCTCCAAACCAAATATTTTGAAGTCAAGTTGTGAAAGCATAGTATAGTGACGAGACGAAGCATCAGCAATAACATTTTCTTTACCCTTATTGTGTTTAATGACATAAGGGAAAGTCTCAATGAATTCAACCCATTTAGCATGTCTACGATTCAGTTTAGCTTGACTTTTAATATGTTTCAAAGATTCATGATCAGAATGTATAACAAATTCTTTGGGCCATAAATAATGTTGCCATGTCTCTAAACTCCGAACAAGAGCATATAATTCTTTATCATAAGTAGAAAAGTTCAGACTAGGCCCACTCAACTTTTTTGAAAAGTATGCAACAGGTTTGCCATCTTCTAATAACACACCTCCTAATCCAATTCCACTAGCATCACATTCAAGCTCAAAAGTCTTATTAAAGTCAGGAAGTTGGAGTAAAGGAGCATATGTCAACTTATCTTTCAATACCATGAAGGCTTCTTCCATGCGGTACCCCAAACAAAAGGCACATCCTTCTTTGTAAGCTCATTGAGAGGTGCAGCAATGGTGCTAAAATCTCTCACAAAACGCCTATAGAAACCAGCAAGTCCAAGAAAACTCCTCACTTGTGTGACCATTTTGGGTTGCGGCCAACTCTCAATAGCTTCAATCTTGGCTTTATCAACTTCAATTTCCTGTGGAGTAACAACATAGCCAAGAAAAGATACTCGGTCGGTACAAAAGGTGCACTTCCCAAGGTTACCAAACAAACGTGCATCACGTAGAGCATTAAAAATAGCACGTAAATGTTCCAAATGTTCTTCCAAAGATTTGCTATAAATCAGTATATCATCAAAATAGACAACCACAAATCGTCCAATGAAAGCACGTAAAACTTCGTTCATTAGTCTCATGAAAGTACTAGGTGAATTAGTTAACCCAAAAGGCATTACTAACCACTCATATAAACCAAACTTAGTTTTAAATGCTGTTTTCCATTCATTTCCCAATTTCATACGAATTTGATGGTATCCACTACGCAAATCAACTTTGGAGAATATTGTAGAGCCACTCAATTCATCAAGCATATCATCCAGCCTAGGAATAGGATGACGATAACGAATAGTAATATTATTAATGCCTCTACAATCAACACACATACGCGACGTACCATCCTTTTTAGGCACTAGTATAATAGGAACAACACAAGGACTAAGAGATTCACGTATATAACCTTTGTCGAGCAGCTCCTGTACTTGACGCATAATCTCCTTTGTCTCCTCCGGATTGGTACAGTATGGTGCACTGTTGGGTACCGATGCACCGGGAATTAAGTCAATTTGATGCTCGATCCCTCGAATAGGTGGTAATACCGTGGCACGTCTTGTGGGAAGACGTCGTGAACTCTTGCAAAATGTTAGTGACAGCAGGGGGCAAAGAGGAAGGCACGTCCTCGAATGAAAATAGTGCCTCTTTGCACACAAAAGCATAGCAAACATATTTGCTAGAATCTAGCTCATCAATATCAGATTTGGTGGCAAGTAAACATGCACTTTTCAATTTAATTTCAGAAGAAACACTAGATGGTTTATTATTAGGCTTCATTTGTTGCTCAAATTCTTTTGCCACAATCTGATTTTCACTCTTATTTTTCTCTTGTTTTGCTTTATTAGCTCTATTAATATCATCTTTCAAAATGGAATCAGAGTCATAGGAAGCAAAGTAATATTTTTATCCTTATGAACAAGAGTATACTGATTGTTTCTACCATGGTGTACAGAATTTTTATCAAATTGCCATGGTCTACCAAGTAATAAGGAACATGCTTGCATAAGTACCACATCACAATCAACATAATCAGCATATGTAGAGATACTAAAATGCACATGAACAGTACGTGTTACCTTAACCTTGCCGCTGTTGTTGAACCATTGGATGTAATAAGGATGTGGATATGGTCGTGTGGTGAGAGATAGCTTCTCCACCATCTCCATGCTAGCCAAGTTGTTGCAGCTCCCTCCATCTATGATGACGCGAATAGAACGTTCCTTCACAACTCCCTTTGTATGGAACAAATTATGCCTCTGATTTTTCTCAGCTTGTGTAACCTGCACACTCAAAACACGTTGAGCAACTAAACATTAATACCAGACAGCATCTTCAGCAGCCATGTATTGCGTCTCATGATCAGAATCATCTCCATCGTGTTCTTCATGTGTAATAAGAGCCAAAGTCTCCTCATCATAGTCACTAGCGGACTCATACCCACCATCCTCAGTAACAATCATCACACGCTTAGATGGGCATTCTCTCGCATAATGACCTCCACCCTTGCAACGTCGACAAATAATATCATGTGTTTGCCCTGTTGATGCCATGGATGAAGAAGAGCTCTGTGCGGGACCGGAAGGTGTGCTCTTGGCGGATAGTGGTGATTGTGCCTGCTTTATTGTATCACGGTTGGAGGTGGCAGCCGGCGGAGGTGCCGTGTAGCGTAACGTGTGGAAGTAGATGATGCACGTGGTGTCCATGATGAAGGTCGACCTGCAGAAAAGTTAGTCCGCGCCAATGCATGTCGATCCTGCACTTCATGTTCTGCTTTACAAGCAAGATGGAATAATCGAGTGATATTATTATAATCCTTGTAGTCTAGAATGGTCTGAATCTTTCTATTTAATCCACCCAGAAAACGTGCAAGCATAGCTTTATTCTCCTCAACAATACCACATCTAATCAAACCAGTTTGTAATTCCTGATAATATTCTTCTACCGAATTTTTTCCTTGTCTTAAGCGCTGCAATTTTTGAAGTAATTCACGTTGATAATATGGTGGAAACCAACGAGTACGCATAGCAGTTTTCAAAGCAGCCCAAGTAGCTGGAACATGATATAATCGACAATGTTCAGCCCACCAAACACATGCAAAGCTAGTGAAAGCACAAACAGCAGCAGGAACACGTCTCTCCTTAGGATATTGTAAACATGTAAATCATTGTTCAATTTCTAACTCCCAAGTAAGATATATATCAGGAACATATCTACCCTCAAATGGTGGAATATTCAATTTCAGTTTAGGGAGATGGTCATGATCTCGTAGGCCGAGGGAGCCCGAACATTGCCATTATTTGCATGTGGACGACCTGGTGGTTGTGGTGCTGGTGGTTGCACGTAGTTTTGATTGTCATCAACCTCATCCTCGTAATCTCCCACATAATCATCCTCCTCCACATCAGCAGTAGGAGCCACAGAAGTATCAACAGCAGCACCAGCAGTTTGGCCAGGCTGAAGAGGGACACGGCTCGCTCGGCGGAGGGCTGTTTCCCGATGTGGAGGTAGTCGGTGTTGTTGTTGTTGTTGCAGAGGTGCGGCAGGTGCAGCCGGTGGTGGTGGTGGAAAACGCGAAAGCAATTCAGCAAACTTGTTATCAAGCTTTGTGTCAAACGTCTTCTCCATGCCATCTATCGTCTCCATGGCCTCGTCAAATCTGTTTAGCATATCTTGCACCTGTCCACTCATCATTTGCTGAAACTTATCATGAAGCTCCTTGTTCGTCAAGTTCTCCCAATCAGTCTCGTCGGCTTGTGATCCTGGCATGGTTAGCAGCAATAGAAACACACAACAATATGATCCTACAGACTACTAACAAGTGGTGGTGGTGGCTGGTGTCACAAATCCGTCAAGCAAATCTCAAATTCTTACCAGTTCTTACCCAACAGCAGGCAGTGATCGGCAACCGTTGTAGTCAAAACTCTCAAAGCTTGGATAGAGCGATTACCAGGGAGAGTCAAACGCACGATGTAGATGTATGTGGAGCTGGGAAGGCTTTTAATATGGTAGCAAAACGGGTCAAGAATAATCAATTCAGAGATGCAAAGTTGAATAAACGCTCAACTTTGCAGATGAATCTGGTGGAAACTCGGACTGGTGGCGGATATTTGCAGGGCGATGGAACATGGACTGGTGGCGAATCTGTGATGGAGGTGGACTCGGATTAGCGTGATGGCGGTGGATATGTGGTATATGGTAGAGGCGATGACGATGGTGGTATATGGCAGCGGTGATGACGTTGGTGGTATATGGCAGCGGTGATGATGATGATGCAGTGGTGATATATGGCAGCGGTGACGTGACAACCTGTGAACAGAACTCGAAACTCTAAAGGACTAGACGCTAAGACCAGCAACTTGACACGACGATGCAACCGCAAATTCAACAAAGCAAGTACAGAAAAGATTATGCAAGGGCTCAGATTGGTTCGGATAGGATGAACTAACCCTAATTTTTTTGGTTTTCTCGTGGACTGTAGGTACGAAAAACAGACTCGTTCTAAACTACAAAAAACTGTAAAATCTCACCGAGCAACCTGAAAATCTGATACCACTTGATAGAGGCAAAGGTGTCCCGATGTTTCGATGAGATAGCAATCGTTTTATGTGAGAGTCGACTTTGACGATCCGACTACGAACATGCGAAGACGTCGCGCCTTAGCAATCGCTAAACCAACTTCCAAGGAGTTATTGACCACGCCGGAGCATGATCAACCTGACCACGAGGGTCTATTTCCTGCGAGCAAATGAAGAACAAGCAAGAAACTGAGATTGCAATCTGGATATTGCGAAAAAAAGAGGAAAGCTTTATTAATGAAGGTGGGGTTCTATGACGCCTTGGTCTGGTCATTGAACACAAACGAAGTACGTGAAGTTGCAGCTATGGCGAACTTTTGATGTAAACAAAGCCCAAAGTCTAAACGGTGCCCTAAGGGCTGTATATATGGAGGAAGAGGGGAGAATTTCGTGGCCCTTGGGGAAGGGGTCCGAAACCAACCCTATCTCTTGTTTCCCCACACATACGGACTCTAAAAACAGCCTATACTTATGTATTTCAAAATTACATGGGCCTGGCCCAATAATAACGTGACGCAGCACATAGAATAGCCTCTGGACGAAATTTATGAAGTGGCATCTTGTATATTTCGTCCAAGGCTTCATTCACTCCTTATGGTGGCTTCAAAGTCCTAAAATCATCACTTGTAACTCCGTTCTTGTTCCCCTTGAGCATGCCATCAACTCCATGCTTGTTCTTGCTCCAAAGTTCATCCTTCTCCAAGCTAGGCCCTTCATTTGTAAGCAAAACAAATGTATCCAATTTAGGCAGCATTATATTCTCATGAACATTAGAATCATTACCAAGAAACGGATGTACCTGGTAATTTAATTGGCGTGCGCGAGCTCTAGTAATTGGTCCATTATATGTAACAGTAGGGGTTGTGGGTGTAACAATGGTATTGATGTCCTCATCAAATTTTCTTAGCGTATCATTGCACCTTACAAGGTTTAAAAGAGAGGAGTGATGTTCCTTTGATCTTGACCCGTAATCTAGTTCCGTGCTGGACTTGCCCACACAACGTTACAATTGCATGTTTGTCTATTCTCAGTTGTTTTGTGATATGAATGATGTCATACTATGCTTACCGTATTATAAACTTCGTCTCTTTATCCTTAGCCCTCAATACTATGTGAAGAAATAGACAATACATTTGCGATGGTACATGGTCATATGTTTGGAACCTGGTTTTATTATTTACTTTGCAATAAAATACAACTAATATTTTACATGGGTTCACCAAAATAAGTTTTGTATATAAACCAAAGCTATTTTGTTTGTTTTTGTTGCCTCCTTAATATCTTCTGTTCTGGTACTACTAATGTAAAACCTCATCTTTTCAGCGAGCTATGTAAAAAATGGTGGAACCGCCACCTTCTGAAGGTGGCGAGGCAACTATAACCGCAGTGTCAGCTCTTGCTGCAGTGGGTCAGTACCTGTCCGCTAACAGTGCCAAAAGCACGTTCCTGCGTAATACTGGGTTGGTTGTTAAGGCAATATCATCCAAACTGCCTCATGATCAAGATATGCAAGCTCAAAGCAATGTTGTATCTGCGCTCCAGACACAAGTCCATTCCCTAACAGAGACCCTTTGTGAAACAAGGAGAAACATTGCTCAATGTCGCTAAGGTATGCATGGTTTTGAAACCGGACTATCGACATTTGCTATGTTGTTTAGGAGCCTAGGGAAATGAAGGCGAGGGTTATGGTGCTCCATCGGACAATACATCATGAAAACGTAATACCAGGTCAAATGAACTGAGCTTCTGAACTTCTGGTGGTGCATTTATCTGCTAGACTATTAAGTTTTATGCCAACCTTCCTTTTGTTATATATTTGTAATTTGTTTTGGTGCAATACAAAATTTATTCTAAACGTGCAGCCACCGGCTGAAGAAAACAACAAGCCATTTGTGAATAGTGTAGGGTGTTCCCTATATTTGCACTGGTGGCGATCTTTGATGCCGAGTGGATGTAATCTGTGCAATTGCCTTAATAGCCTAGTGTTAGTTTCGGCCTTATTTATTTCCTAGTCTTCTTTTTCCCTGGTTTGCTAGTGGCCGCAACTACCATGGGCCATATACGGGCCGTAGGATCCATGGGTCTCCTACGGGCCGTCGATAAATGGGCCTGTAATCGGTGGGCCTCGGGCCGTTGGATAAATGGGTCTACATGGGCTGTAATCGGGCGTAATTGGTATCGGCCCAGCACGGTAACAGGCCGTTAACGGTGTGGGACAGCAAAGGCTTAATTTCATCACGGGCATAACAGTCGTTAATGGGCCGTAATATAGGACGGCCGAAACGGAAAGCGGCATACGGGTTAACAGTCGAAATAGGCTGACTCTTGCCATGGGCGAATTTGGCCCATTAGGGTAACAGCCCGAACGGGTCGACTCTTGCCATGGGCGGAATTTGGCCCATTAGGGGAACAGCGATGTGGGCCGACTCTTGCCATGGGCTGAATTTGGCCCATTAGGGAACAGGCCAAGAACGGACCGAAGTAATCGAGGGTCAAAAGGAGCCCAAGAACGTATGGACCGTCAATAGGCCGAAGCTAACACGAAGTGGAAACGGCCCATGTAAGTCACGGGCCGTTAATGGGTATAAAGGAAATTACTGTTCATTATGGGCTAGAGTCACCGTGGGCCTGTAAAGGGCCGAAAGATACGAAGGCCTCATATGGGCCGAAAGACGTCGTGGGCCATACATGGGCCGAAAGTGAAATGGGCTGGTGTTATATTCGACGGCCCACATGACGTTGTTGGGCCGATTTCCTTTAGGGCCTAACGGGTCGTGAGTTAACGGGCCGTAAAATGGGCTATTTGCGAAGAGACCGTTAACAGGCTTTTCATGGGCCAGCTCGTTAACTTTTGACCAAGTCAAACGGGTCGGCTTTGTAAGCTAAATGGGCCAGTGGTGGGCCATGGCACGTGTCGACATATCATAGGCGCCTATCTGACCCACTGACGAGCTGACACGTGTTTCGTCCAGCCAATAAGAATTTTACACGTGGAAATTTCCCATTGGTCGGGGCTGTTAACGGGTTATCGGATCCAAAACCCGACCCGATAGCTTAATGGCGTTCCGTTACGGTGGATGCCACGTGTCGGTCACCCTTGACGAAAGCACTTCTGTGACGCGCGATTTATCGTAAGTGGACACTTCCGTGATGATAATTTTGGTAATGTCATGGAGCACTTCTACGACAGCACAGGTATGACTATCTTGATTCTGTCATAAAATCGTCATGGATGTACATGCATGACAAAAAACGCGACCTACTGTGACAAACACGTATCATTACGGAAGTGTATTGTTTTGTAGTGTCACTAAGCACTTTGAGCAAGAACCCATTAAGCAACACCTCATCCCCTTTTAATAGTATTGGCTTTCCTATGGACTCAATGTGATCTTGGATCACTAAAAGTAAAATGTAGAGTCTTGAGCTTTTGAGCTTGACCCAATCCTTTGTCCTTAGCACCTTGAAGGGGTTCCACATACTCTTGTCCACGCCACTCCATCGGTTGAACTTGTCTGAAATATTCTAGATAGAAACATTAGTCCAACAGGAGATATGTTGACATTAATTACCAAAACCACCAAGAGAACACTTGTGGTTTCAATCTCCCCCTTTTTGGTAATTGATGACAACATACATCAAAGATTGAGATAAAGATATAGAGAATAGCAATTAAAGCATTGGAAAGACATGTAACATGCATAGGCTGCCCCTACATGTATGCAATTATGTCAATATT
Organism: Aegilops bicornis; assembly: GCA_021605145.1. Classification (NCBI taxonomy): domain Eukaryota; kingdom Viridiplantae; phylum Streptophyta; class Magnoliopsida; order Poales; family Poaceae; genus Aegilops; species Aegilops bicornis. The sequence goes on along the minus strand of CM038669.1, from coordinate 394,538,586 downwards.
GAATGTAAGAGCATGTGAATGCATAAACATGACAGAGCAAGCAATGTGTTACATGTATCTTGGCTATATGCATCAGAGCAAATGATGTGAATATATGAAGTTGTAACTTCCTGTTCATGATTCCTTCTTGCAAACAGTATGTACATCAGCAAGAAATCCTCATGCACATGAGTGTAATGCATATACTTACCTTGTGGTCTCAAGTTGGCTTAGGAAGAGATGAACCTGAGTAAACAAGGTTAGATAACACAGATACATCTACTAGACAGAGCAAACAAAAGAAGCCACAAGAGTACCAAGATTGGGATGACATGTAGAGAGTGAGTACTAGGTACTCTGTTGAATATAGACATGTCCCCAAAGGTAAAAGATGTGCAATGAATTTAAAGATTTCCTTCCCTAGCAGTCTTTCTCCCCCTGAATCTTATATTGGATAATGGGAGAAAATAGGGAACAAAATCAGAGCAAAAGCAGATCAGATCATAGAAACATAACACAGACTAACTCTTAAAGACATGTGTCTTCTCTCCTCTTGAACACCAAGCATATGGGGCCTTTGATGTTATTACTTCTCTCCTTTTGAAGTACTCTCTCCCCTTTTGAAGTGATTAAGCTTTGATGTGATCTCTCTCTCCCCCTTTGACATCAATTTCCAAGAAGGAATCTTCTGGAGTGTGAGTCCAAATAGGTTTGGTGCTTGAGTCACAGAGCAAAGCAGCATATAGAATATGATGCTGGTAGAGGACAAGAATCATTGAGTGGAGCTGGAACAAAAGTGCATGGTGCAAGTGGCAAATTTTTTCTTCTCTGCAGTGAAATTGGTGACACCGAGTGGTGTTTTATGGTTACACCGAAATGGTTCGGTTTGACCGAGAGTGACAGACCGGTGTGACCGAGTTCATCACAGAGAAAGGGCAATTTTTCACCTCAGCTCACTTAGACAAATAAGATCTCACAAAGATTTGCAATGAATTTGATGCAGGAAATGCAGAACAAAACAGAAAAAAGCAAAGAAAATCTAGATGAAGTTTTTTTTTTGATAAAAGGAAAGGGAACAAATGTACAAGGAACAAATGCAAGAACTCAGAGAAACACTAGAGAACTTCAACTAGAATTGGGCGGCAACAAAGTCACCTATGTTAGAGTATATTGACTGAGGAGTCAAGTGAGAACACTTGATCACAAGTCATACTCATCGTTAAAGCTCAAAATGGGGTTACCATTTTTCGTTTAAGCATTTGATGTATTCACATCTTGTTGAGCTGCTTTGGCCCATATCTTGGGGTAAAGCTTCTCTAAGATTGAATATCATACCTTGGGTGGTGGTCTTGAACTTGATCATGTAGTTGAACTTGTGTGGAGTGATCAAGGTTGATGTAGCGCATCAATGGTTGGGAGCACCACTTATAGTTTGAGTTCATCTACCTACATGGGTTACTCTTGCAAGGAAGAGCACTTGTGTATCCAACATGACAATCATGAAATTTGATACCAAATGAAATTTGATATAGAATTTGTCAAAAGGATATGTTGAAAGGTTTCATGCTTCCTTGTCTTCAACCACCATGGTGTAGAGACTTGGTGATGTAGAGATTGCTCAAGATGTGAGTGGATTGCAATCTCATGGATTTGTTGAAAGGTTTCATGCTTCCTTGTCTTCAAGACTTGGTGATGTAGAGATTGCCAAGTACCTACAAGGGTTATATAGCATGCAAGGGTACAAATATATCCGAGACACTTGATCATAAGAGAAAAGTCAAGGATTAGTCATAGGCTCATGCCTTGCATGTATCCACATGGAGTTCCTACTCCAAGTTTGAAGCATCAATGATGTTCAATTCACCTCTCAATCGGCAAAATACTTTCTCATCGAGTGGTTTGGTGAATATATCCGCCAATTGCTTATCTGTACGAACATGCTTAAGATCAATGTCCCCTTTAGCAACATGATCTTGAATGAAACGATGACGAACTTCAATATGCTTAGTTCAAGAATGTTGCACGGGATTGTGAGAAATCTTAATAGCACTCTCATTGTCACAAAGCAATGGTACATGTTTCACATTGATCCCATAATCCTTAAGAGTTTGGGTCATCCAAAGTAATTGAGCGCAACTTGAACCGGCGACAATGTATTCCGCTTCGGCGGTGGATAAGGATACCGAGTTTTGTTTCTTGGAGGACCAAGACACAAGAGATCTACCAATAAATTGACAAGTACCCGAAGTGGATTTTCTATCAACCTTGTCTCCGGCATAGTCTGAATCGGAGTAGCCAACAAGATCAAAAGAAGACCTCTTAGGATACCAAATGCCAAAATTTAGTGTATGTATTAAGTATCCCAGTATCCTTTTCATAGCCTTAAGATGACATTCTTTGGGGGCCACTTGATATTGTGCAAACATGCACACACTTAGCATAATATCGGGACGGGAGGCACATAGATATAACAATGAACCAATCATAGATCGGTAAACCTTTTGGTCAACCGATTTGCCATCCTTGGTCAAGTCAAGATGTCCACTAGTGGGCATGGGTGTTTTCATACCTTTGCTTTCATGCATGTTGAACTTCTTGAATAAGTCGTTGGTGTACTTTGTTTGAGAAACAAAGGTGCCTTCCTTAGTTTGCTTGATTTGCAAATCAAGAAAGAACTTGAGTTCACTCATCATAGACATCTCAAACTTCTTCAACATTAGCTTCCCAGACTTTTCACTAAAATGAGGGTTAGTCGAACCAAATATGATATCATCAACATAAATTTGGCGCACAAATAATTCACCATTAACCATTTTAGTAAAAAGAGTAGAATCTATCTTTCCAATTTCAAAGTCTTTTTCAATAAGTAACTTGGTCAAGCATTTGTACCACGCTCTTGGAGCTTGTTTAAGACCATAAAGAGCTTTGTGAAGTGTGTAAACATGGCCGGGTTTCTTAGGATTGACAAAGCCAGGAGGTTGCTTAACATAAACATCCTCCTCAATTTCACCATTTAGAAAAGCACTTTTAATATCCATTTGGTACAAGGTGATATCATGGTGATTAGCATAGGCAAGTAAGATGTGGATGGACTCAAGACTAGCAATGGGGGCATATGTCTCACCATAGTCCATACCTTCGACTTGAGTGTAGCCTTGGGAGACGAGACGTGCTTTGTTGCGGACGACTTGACCATCTTCGTCTTGCTTGTTGCGAAGCACCCATTTGGTACTGATGATGTTGGTTGTTGTCGGGTTTCTCGACCAATGTCCACACTTGGTTTCTCTCAAAGTTGTGTAGCTCTTAATGCATGGCATTTATCCAATCCGGATCTTCCAAAGCTTCTTTAACCTTCATAGGTTCCATCCTAGAGATGAATGAATAGTGTTCACAAAAGTTAGCCAAACGAGTTTTAGAGCGGGTGATTCTCCCGGTTTGAATATCATTGAAGATTTCTTCGACGGGATGGTCTCTTGAGATTCATGCTCGAACTCGTGAGAGCTTTTGCTTGGGTGGGGGTGGAACATCTTCTTCATCATCTTGTCCTTCTTCTTGGCCTTCTTCATTGTTGACATTGTCGTTCTCTTGTCGAGGTGGAGAAGGAGGTTGTCGAGGTTCATCTTGGTGTACTTCCTTGTTTTCTTCATCTTGGTGTGTCCCACTTGTGGATGCTTCCATGTCAACTCTTGGTTCACCTTGTCATGAGGTAGAAGCCTCCACTTGGACGGACGAGGTACTCTCCTTCACCTCTGTTGGACGAATCTTGCCAATAGAAAAGTCTTGGATAGCTTCCGAAGGGTCTTTGTCTCCTACATTAAGGTGAAATTGCTCTACTTGCGAGCCGTTTATATTCATCAAACTTCACATCTACCGTCTCTTCAACCTTTCGGGTGAAATTATTGTAGACATGGTAAGTGTGAGAGTTTGAGCCATAACCAAGTAGGAAACCCTCATGAGATTTAGGAGCAAATTTAGAACGACGATGCTTATCAAGAATGTAGCACTTTGAGTCGAATACTCAAAAGTATCCAACTTAGGGTTTGTTACCGGTGAGGAGCTCGTATGCCGTCTTGCCGAGTAGCTTGTGAAGATATAAGCGATTTGTTGCATGACAAGCCGTCTCAACCGCTTCCGCCCAAAAGTGTTTCGGAATCTTGTACTCATCAAGCATCGTTCTCGCCATCTCAATAAGAGTTCGTTCTTCCTCTCAATAACTCCATTTTTTTGAGGTGTGTACGTAGCCGACAACTCATGTGAAATCCTTTCTTCGTGAATAAAGGTATGCACATTTGCTTTCTTGAACTCTGTTCCATTGTCACTGCGAACCTTCTTGATCTTCATTTCAAATTGATTTTGGGCCTTCCTAGCAAAGTTCTTGAAGATCTTTTGGACCTGCGATTTATCATCAAGAAAGAACACCAATGTAAATCTTGAAAAATCATCGACTATAACTAGACCAAATGAGTTTCCACCGAGACTCTTGTAGGCATTGGGACCAAAGAGATCCATATGAAGTAGCTCGAGAGATCTTCTCGTGGTCATGATGTTCTTCACGGGGTGACTTCATCCAACCTGTTTTCCTGCTTGACAAGCACTGCACAATCTATCCTTGTCAAATATAACATCTTTTACTCCAAGGATATGATCACCTTTAATAAGCTTATCAAGATTTCGCATGCCCACATGACCTAACCTTCTATGCCACAACCAGCCTTTTGAAGATTTAGCAATAAAGAAATTTCTAGGTTGAGCCTTTTTAGTGAATTCAACAATGTAAAGATCACCTCTACGTATACCGGTAAAGACCATTTTATGATTTTCTCCACGAAACAATTGGCAATCTACTTCAGTAAATAGGACATTGAAACCAAAGTCAGCAAGTCTAGATACGGAAAGTAAATTGTAGCCAAGAGATTCAACGAGCATAACATTTTGTATGGAGCTACCATGTGAGATGGACACCTTACCAAGGCCAACCACCTTACCCTTTGAGTTATCACCAAAAGTGACGTACTTTCGAGGGCTGTCGTTTTCAGCAAGCTCACGAAACATATCCTTGTCTCCGTTCATATGATCGGTACATCCACTATCAAGGACCCATTCCTTTCCTCCAACCATGTAGCCACGAAGATTAGCCGTAAGACCAAAGTGTCTCATTGTATCATCAAGGTCACTACCATCATCCTCATCATAGTATGCATGGTCAACATCATCTTGTAATTGATCATTTCCTAGAGAAGGTGATTCATTAGAAGTATGACCATAACAATGTTCATCTCTATGGATTCTAATGACTTCGGAAATGATATTGCTAATAATTCCAACATCTCCTTTGGCACACATGAGATCACGAAGCTCAAACAGGCAATCATCAAACTTAGGATCACTAGTACTCATCCTATTCAAGGCAATAGACTTATGGAGAATCTCATCTAGATTTTTCAAGGAATAATTTGGGAATTGTTCCTCAAGAAATCTCCATATGGTGTAAGCACAATCAAGAGTAGGCAAACTAGTAATCAAATTTTTGGGCAATCCTCTAATGATAAGATTTATAGTTCTAATATTGCGAATCATGTCAAGATCCTCATCGTGATAGGGATGCAAAGGATCACTAGGGGAAATGCAAGGACTAGTAATGTACTTGTTCAAGTGATATTCATTGAAAATCTCAAGCATCTCATTTTTTCACTCATGAAAGTACTCGCCATCAAGTATAGGCACTCTATGTCTAAGACTCCCCAACGTAGACGCATCCATCTTCCTCCAAAGGTGTTTAAACCAAAGGAATGGAGACCAAAGCTCTGATACCAATTGAAAGGATCAAGAATATGTCGGGGCAGGCTGATCTGGCCCACGAACACCTATGGGACCGGCGGACCGAGCCCCTTTCGGTTCGGCGGGGAGCAGAGGTCGCACGAAGAGCAGATCGAGGCGAAGCACACGAGAGGTTTACCCAGCTTCGGAGCTCTCCGGAGAGATAACACTCCTACTGCTGCATGTCTAGGTGTATTACGTTCTTGCTCAGGAGCGCTGAGTGCTACAGTACACACGAGCTGCTAACGAGACTGAGCGTGGGGGAACTGATTGACCGACCCTTTCTACGTTGCGCATGGGCCTCCTTTTATATGCTCAAGGGGTCTCCGACAGGTGGCAACGTAGACAAGGGTACAAATGGAAAAGTATTGGTTGGTACACCTACTTGTACAGTGTACAGTGTATCATACCTAACCCTGACGGCAGGGGACAAAGGCATTAAATGTCCGTCTATGTCGCCCTAACAGTGCAAACAGGGACCGTCAGGGGCGCCACCGCCTGCCACGATGGCAATCTTGTTAGCGCCGCTTGCCACCTCGCACCGCTGGCTGCACAGCCTCTCGCCACGCGCGCCTGGAAAGGTCCTAGGGCGACACGTTAGTGGATGTGCTGGAGCGTAGGTACAGAGTGGTGGTCTGCCATGCAAGCGCCTTTGTCATGATAGTTGTCTTGTCGCGCCCGGAAGCTTGTCTCTCACGGGCCTTCCCGGCAAGCTCCTCTTGCCGGGCCTTGTCTCCTAGGTGCCTTGGCGGCCTTCCCGGCAAGCTCCTCTTGTCGGGCCTTGTCTCCTTGGCTTAGATACTTTGTTCTTGAATGGCTCCAAAGGAACCACGGAGGACCTTGGCGGTCACCCGGTAAGCCTTGCCGCGGAGGGCTGCAACTGCCCGTGCACAAGTTCGGGATACTAGGGTACCTCTACTCTAGTACACCGACAGGAGCCCCCGGGCCTGGGCCACACACGGTGCCGAGCGCTGTTGGGCCAAGCCCAAAACAGGGCACGGGCACACGCGGCCCGGGTCACGCCGTAACTCACCCCGGACCCACCACGTCCTCCATGAACGGCACGCGTCGAGTGCGGCGTCGTGTGAGCGATCGAGGGCGAGATCATGGGGATTTCTTTATTCGGAAAATCGAAACGTCCGCCCCCTCCCTCTTTATAAGCAGGGGAAACAGGGGCACGTCGCCTACCTTGCCAGTTGATGTCCCATAAAAAAACCACCGCTGCTCCCCCCTTCTCTTCAAGGCTGAAAAGAGAGCAGCGCTCGCTTCATCGCCACCAGCACCCTCAACGCCGTCGATCTCCTCCACCGCCTCCGCCATGGGCCCGAAGTCGACAAGGGAAGGCCGTGAAGTCGGCCGAGGCGCAGCGCTTGCGGCCTGCGGAAGGAGCGGGTTATCTTCCCCTCAGCTCGCCGCGAGGGAGCTGAGGGAGAACTACTACCTCTTCTGGTCGACGGAGACGCGAGCGCATCCGCGCACGAATACTCCACGCCGCTGCTGCGGAACTGGCCCCGACTGGGTATCCCTTCTTCGCGCTCTTCTTCTACTGCGGGCTTTGCCCGCCTTTCTCTGAATTCTTCTGTGACATTATGAACACCTACGGGTTCCGCCTCCTTGATTTCACCCCCAATGTCGTTCTGACCATGGCAGTTTTCGCACATCTCTGCGAAAGCTTTGTCGGAGTCCACCCAAATGTAGCCCTTTTCCGCCACTTCTTTTTACCCCGAGTCGAGAGAGGAGAGCCTCTTGCCGGAGGAATCGCCTGGATCTCCAGGGTCGGCAAGAAGGAAGCCTATCTGGAGGGAGAGCTCCGTAGCAAATGGGAGGAATGGAGGGCAGATTGGTGCTGGATTGTCGAGGAGAACCCGCAGCCATTTACCGCCCAGCGCCAAACCCCAGTAGTGCGCGGCAATGATTGGAGCAATCTGGCCCCGGAAGACGCTTAGGTCAAGATCGCGATCACCCGAATCCTTCGCCTCGGACTTGCCGGACTCACCGTAAACACTGTTGGCGCGGACTTTCTTCGTCGCGCCATCGCCCCTTGCAGGAGAGAAGGAGACCTGCACAGGAATTTTAGAACGCATGATATCATGAGGCTGCGCCCAGGCCTCAACTTCAACTTCACCGTCTTGGAGCTTGACGTGATGCTCTTAGAGCTGTTCAAGCCTGATCCTGATCATCCAGAGATGTTTAGGTTGCCGAGGGGCGTCGTTCCGCTGTGCAACAATTCCGCGCTTGACCGCATCCGTGCAATGATGCCATCGTGCTACTCACATGGAATTGTCCCAACTTGGCAAGAGCCGGCAGATGACGTCGTGCGGCAGTTCTTTGACAATCTGGTAGAGATGCCGGTCCGCCCCGATGAGCAGAGGGGCCTCACCCGCAACACTACCGATGATGAGATGAAGCGCATCGCCACCAGGCTGGAAGAGGCGGCAGCAGCCGCTGCCGCGGGCGAGTTTGGCTTCACCGTGGAGGAGGCAGAGGCAGCAAGCCTTGTCGAGCGAAAGGAGTTTGCCGGCGAGGAGGAGCTTGTCGAGCCTGAAGCCGAGTCGAGCGAACCCGCCGAGGGCGCATCCTCCCCGCCTCCAAGCAGCTTGTCGCGAAGCGGAGCCACCAGCTCCACCAAGAAGGCGTCTTCGCAAGGCGGAGACGTGGCGAAGGCGGCGGGCCAACAGCCGCAGCGCCGCGCGACGCGCTCCACCGCGGCAAGCACTGTTGCCGCGGGAGCACCTCACACCGCTGCGGCAACTGGCGCGGGGCCCTCGCAGACCACCGGTCCCGCTCCCGCCAAGCGTCCAAGGGAACCCACTCCTCCGCCTCGTCGTACTGGAGGCGGGCCAGAATTTGATCTCTCCGCGCTCAGCTCCGACGAGGAAGAAGAAGAGTAAGATTCTTTGTTGTACTTGTAATTCTTCGATTTGTTGCTTTGTCTTGTATCTGATTTGCTTTACTCTGAACCCATTCCTTTCGTGACGCTGGCCCGAGAGAATGTCAAAGAGAGCCAAGACCCGGTGGTTGTCATCGAGGGCGAACCTCATCATGCGACAAGAGGGAGGCGCGTCCGAGACCACCTTGCCGGATGAGGCAACTCTTCTTCAAAGCAGCCCCCAGCGTAAGTATATGGTCTACTTCTTGCTGTTCGGCATGCATGGGTGCTCTCTCTTTGCTGATATCTGACTGTTGATTTGTGTAGGAGCGAGCAGCCTCATACGCTTTCGTCTCGCCGCCAAGGATGGATTCCCCGGCAAGGGAGCGTTCTCCGGCAAGGGAGACTTCTCCGGCAAGGGGCAGTTCTCCGGCAAGGGACGGCACCAGCGATCCCCTGGCGGCGGAGACCATGACCGCAGACCCTGGCACAGGTAATCTTCTTGCCTGACAACATCCCTTGTGTTCTTCTTCTTCTGATTTTGTTTTTGAATATTTGCCTGAATTTCTTCATCCATCTGCCACGGAGCTAATGGAGACCGAGGTCGCCGGCGAGGAGGACGTGCGCGGCAACATTGATGAAGCCGCCGCCATGGAAGAAGAAGCCGGCGCTGACGAGCCCGCCGGCGAAGAGGCCGCCAAAGCTGCCGCCGCAAAAGTTGGCGAGGGGTCTGGCGATCGTACTGACGACCCTGAGGCCGCAGGAGCGTCTGGCGCTACGCCGACCGCCGATCCCTCCGCCGCTGCTGCAGCGTCAGGCTCCAAGAGCCCCAGCCCGGCGCCTATTTGAAGGCCGGCGATGGCGTCTTCATCAAGCTCCCATGGGAGTCGAGCTGCAGGGTGCCGGCCGAAGGAGAGACTTTCGATGAAGAGCTGCTCACCTCCGCTGGACTGACGCTGGTCGACGCGCCAAGCAGCAGCAGCAGCGAGCCTGAGGAGGAGCAGCTGCGGAAGCTGCTGCCGCTCTACCGCGCCTCGGCTAAGCCAAGCTGGAATCCCGGAGGCGCTTTTGTCGCAAGGCGGAGCAGACATCGAGAAGCGCGGAGGAGCTCCGGGGCCGCAACCAGGAAGCTCTCCGGTCCTTGGCAGAGGAGCGGGAGCAACTCACCGAGGAGCGCAAGGCCTTCATCCTCGAGAAGGCTGAAGCTGAGGAGGAACAGCGGCTTGTCGCCGAGAAGCTATCCGCGCAGGAAGGTGAGTTGGCGCAGCGGAAGGTTAACCTTGACAGCCACGAGGAGGATCTTGCCATGAGCGAGCAAACATTTGGCGGGGCTCTCAAGGAAGCAAAGGATGCTGCCGCAGCTGCCGAGGACGCAAAGAAGGAGCTGGAGACGAAGGTGGCACAGCTGGAGGCCAGTCTCAAGGGGAGCGGCGAGGAGCTTGCTGCACTCAAGCACGAGCCTTGAGAAGGACGCCTACACTCTTGGCGAGCTGCAGGCCGTCTCGCCGAGAGGAGCAAGGAGCTCAAGACCGCCAAGGACTCCAATGCAGATCTTGAGTTGAAGCCGACCACCTTGACTCGGGCACGACGGCGCCAGGGAGCAGGAGGCGGCCTTGAAGGAGAAGATCAAGGCCGACGAGGCGCTGCTGGCGAGTGTTGCTGCCGCCCAGAGTGACTTGAGGGAGAACGTGGAGCATTGGACCGAGGGTCTCGTGGATCTGCTGCAGCCATCAACAGGAGCCGATGGAGCCGGGATGGTGGATCTTTGATATTCCTCCGACGAGCACCTCCAACCCAGCGCCAAGCTTAGCTTGTTCTTCAAGGGCGTGGTGAAGGCCCTCCAAGCGACTCGGGAAGAAGTCCCAAAGCATCTGGCGAGGAGTCGCGCCAGATCTGCTGAGGGCTCTTCAAAAGGTCTTGATGAAGGTGGCCTTCCGCAATCCAGGCCTCAACCTCACCAACGCCCTCAAGTCCCCTCGGCCGGATCTTGATGTGGAGGCGCTCAAGACCCTTGTCGCACCCATTGTGGACAGGGTGAGCGGAATCAAGAGGGTTGAGGGCGATCGCATAGAGCCCAACGTTTTCTCTTTTTCTTGCCGCTGCTGGTCATGTCATAAGAACAATCCATTAGAGCTGCGGCAAGCTATCTTGTAATATAACTCTATTTTGGGTATCAATCGCTATGTTATGTCCTTTACTTGATTCCTTCCTTTGTATGTTTTTGCCCTACGCTTTTAGGGAACTTGTCGGTGCGGGCATCTGAGCCGCGAGCGCTGAGTGCGGGACGTCAGCAGCCTGCTAGCGGTGCCGCTTCCGACAAGTAACCTTGTCGCAACTAGTCGCAGCTCACTTAAGTTGTTGAGCGGACTCAAAACAAAGTAAGGGCGCAACTAGCTACGAGTTAGTTCCTCTACGCACAGGTTTTCCATACAAAGTACGGTCGTTCGAGGAAGATAACTTAAAAATTTTAAAACTGATTGCTCAAACTTTGGCAACTTAGCTTTTCTGTCGTTTGCTTCCCGGTAAGGCTAGGCTTCCTTGAGCGACGCTTGGTCCACACCATTATCTTCTCCTTTCCCCCCGGCAAACTTGTGTGCGAGGGAACCTTCCTTTCTTTGAGAAAGAGAAAGAAGAGAAAATAAAGATATGGAGCCTTATGGCTCGTTATTACTTACCAGGGGTAGGTGCTGCACAAAATGTCAGATAACGCATGCAAATAGAAGTAAAAAGCATGAAATCGACAAGGTGTGCGAAGCACGCTAGCTTTACTTATGCACGGGGTCTGCGCCCGACTTTGTACAAAGGATTACATGCAACAGCGGGAAGACTTGTACAAAAGGTGGTTGCCGGAAGAGGTTCTGGCAACCGCGCCCTACGGGTAAAACTTACGAAGAAGCTCAATATTCCAGGAGCTGCTCACCGGAATGCCATCTTCGGTCTCAAGGCGGACAGCGCCAGGCCTAGTGACTCGTTTCACCCGGTAAGGGCCTTCCCACTTTGGCGTCAACTTGTTGGAATTCTTGGCGGACTGAACGCGCCAAGAACAAGGTCGCCTTCCTTGAGACTTCCGCATTAACTTTATGCGGCTATGGTAGCGGCGCCAAAGCTTGCCGGTACCGAGCAGCTCGTCTGACCTTTGAAGACGATCCTCCTCAAGGAGCAGCGCGTCATCTTGTCGCAGCTGCTCTTGCTCAAGCTCATCATAAGCGAGCACTCGAGGCGATCCGTACACGAGTTCCGTGGGGAGAACTGCCTCTGCTCCATAGGCTAGTGGCTCGATTTGGCGTCGTCCTGATCGACCAAAGAACCACCGGTAGCTCCTCAATCCAGTTTCTTCTGCACCTGTGCAGCCTGTCGAAAGTTCTGGTCTTGAGCCCGCGCAGCACTTCAGCATTTGCCCTCTCCGCTTGACCGTTGCTTCTCGGATGAGCAAACAGCGAAGCGAACCTTGGCGCCAAGATCTTGGACGTCTTGCATGAAGGTGCGGCTTGTGAATTGCGTGCCGTTGTCGGTGATGATCCTGTTAGGGATTCGAAACGGCAAACAATCGACCAAGAACTTGATCACGATCGTCTTTGTCACCTTCCTCACCGCTTCCACTTCCGGCCACTTTGTGAACTTATCGATTGCAACGCATAAGTACTCAAAGCCCCGACAGCTCGGGGAAGGGGCCGAGGATGTCGAGCCCCAGGACGAAAATGGCCGGGATAAAGGGATCATCTGGAGAGCTTGAGCTGGCTGGTGTATCTGCTTGGAATGGAACCGCACGCTTCACACTTGGTTACTTGAGCGGTTGCATCACGGAGGGCTGTCGGCCAGAAGAAACCTTGCCGGAATGCTTTGCCGGCAAGTGCTCTAGCGCCAATGTGGTGACCACATATGCCTCCATGTATCTCTGCCAACAGCTTTTGTCCGTCTTCCTGGTGAATACACTTCAATTTCACTCCGTTGAGTCTTCTTCTCATGCAGTCTTGTCGACAAACTGGTACATACTTGACTGCCGGGCTACTCTTTCCGCTTCTTCTTGCTCTTCGGGAAGTTCTCCTGTCTGAAGGAAATGGACAATCTGCTGCGCCCATGCTGGAGCTTGCGGCTCGACAACAAGGACTAAAGGCACATCTACTGCTGCGGGAACATCAGCTTCCACGGCAAGAACCTGCGGCTCAGCCGGAGCTTGACGTTCCCCGGCAAGCTTGCCGGAGCAAAACTTGTCGGGAGCGTCTGCTTAAAAGAAACAAACCATGGGGCTTGTCGGAGCAGACTGCCCCTCAGCACTGTTGGTGTCGATCTTGGGGACCTTCTTGGCGGCGGCTTCGGGAAGCTCTGCCGGAAAGTAGTCGCCAGAGATCAACTTCCTCTTCTTGCTCTGTCTAGTTGATGGCGTTACAGACGGTTGAGTCAGCTTCAGCATGAAAATCCCTGGTTCCACAGGTAACTTAAGTGCGGCGCACTTTGACAGGCCATCAGCAATGTCGTTCTGAGCTCTTGGAATATATTCCATCTGTAGGCCGTCAAAGTGCTCTTCTAGCTTTCTCACTTCATCAACATAAGCTTCCATCAATGGACTCTGATAATTCTTGTTCACTTGGCGGATGACAAGTTGCGAGTCACCCCTGACAATGAGCTTCTTGATCCCAAGGTCTACTGCGATCCACAGGCGGCAAGCAAACCTTCATACTCTGCAGTATTGTTTGTTGCTTGCTCCTTGGGAAAGTGCATCTGGACTACATACTTGAGGTGCTCTCCGGTGGGTGCAACAAGTAGCACGTCTGCATCGGCGCCTTGCAGCGAGAAGGCACCATCAAAGTACATCAGCCACTCTTTGCTTGCCTCCTTGACGGGGATGCTCGTTTCTGGAATTTCTTCATCTTGTGTTGGCGTCCATTCTGCTATGAACAACGCCAATGCTTTGCTTTGGATAGTTGAAGTGCTCTCAAACTTGAGGCCAAAGCTTGACAGTTCCAGTGCCCACTCGACAATCCTGCCTGTTGCCTCTGGATTTTGCAGTATCCTCTTCAGCGGAAAACGAGTGACAACTGTGATCTCATGTGCCTGGAAGTAATGGCGCAGCTTTCTCGAGACCATGAGGAGGCCGAAAAGCAATTTTTGCACACCAGAGTACCTTGACCTAGCCCCCTGCAGAAGGGAACTGACAAAGTAAACTGGGCGCTGCACCATTCTTTTCTGCATCTTCTCATGTCTTTGCGCAGATCCATCCTTGTCGGGACCAGAGCTTGCCGGCGAAGCTCCCTGCTTGTCGCTGGATGCATCTGCCATGGTTGCTAGCTCATCATCCGCCTCCCTCTCCGCTACTAACGCATCACTAACCACTTGATTGGTTGCCGCTATATATAGCAGCAACTTCTCTTGTGGCCTAGGTGCGACAAGTGTTGGAGTGGAGGACAGGTATCTCTTCAAGTCCTGCGGCGCAGCCTCCGCTCGGAGTCCATCTCATCGGACCTGCCTTTTCAAGATTTTGAAAAATGGCGAGGCCTTCAGCAGAACCTAGAGATAAACTCGCCGAGAGCGGCTTCAGCAACCGCAAGTCTTCGTACATCCTTGACGCGCTTTGGTGCTTCAATGTGCTCAATGGCCTTGATCTTGTCGGGATTGGCTTCAATTCCCCGCTAGGACACGAAGAACCCGAGAAGCTTGCCGGAAGGGACTCCAAACACACAGTTCTCAGGGTTGAGCTCGAGGTTGATCTTGCGCAGATTTGCAAAGGTTTCGTCTAAATCTTGGATCAGAGTCGCCTTGTCCTTGCTTTTGACCACTATGTCATCCATGTAGGCTTCCACATTTCTGTGCATTTGCGGCTCAAAAGCATCATGGACTACTCTTGCTAATGTTGAACCAGCATTCTTTAACCCGAAGGGCATCCGTACAAAACAGTAGGTGCCACATGGGGTGATGAATGCGGTCTTCTCCTCATCCTCTTCTGCCATGAAGATCTAATGATATCCTGAGTATGCATCCAGAAATGAAAGCAAATCACATCCGGCCGTGGAGTCAACAATCTGGTGGATGCGGCAAGGAAATGGGTCTTTGGGACAAGCTTTATTGGCATCGGTAAAGTCGATACAAAGCCTCCATTTCCCGTTAGCCTTGCGTACAACTACAGGATTGGCCAACCACGTAGGATGGAGCACTCCTCTGACAAGGCCTGCTGCTTCTAGTTTCTTGATTTCTTCTGCGATGAACTCTTGGCGCTCCACTGCCTGCTTCCTGACTTTCTGCTTGACGGGCCGCGCATGAGGACAAACATCAAGATGGTGCTCAATTACTTTCCTGGGAACACCGGGGATGTCAGACGGTTGCCACGCAAACACGTCGACGTTCGCCCACAGGAAAGCAACGAGAGCTATCCTAATTAGGGTCGAGAGTGGCACCGATGGTGAAGGTACCACCGGTGCCGTCCTCCTTGGCGGACACCTTCTTGGTCTCTGGTGGAGCTGCCATCGTCTTCTTACACTTGCCGGTGGAGCTCGATGGTGCGTCCTCGACGGTAGCGCAGCACTCCGAAGAGGTGCACTTGCCGGAGTGGGCATCAGAGCTCTTGCCGGACTTGGTCTTCTTCTTCCCCCCGGGAGCTTCAGCGGCAAGTGGCTTGTAATCTGTTGTAGCTGCTGCTTCCCGGTAGATCTTGTCGGTGCAGATAAGAGCATCCTTCTTGTCGCCAGGTACAGAGATGACACTTATCGGGCCCGGCATCTTCAGCATGGTGTCGGCATAGTGAGAGGCTGCCATGAATTTGGCGAGTGCTGGACGGCCAAGTATCCCGTTGTAAGGCAATGGAAAGTCAGCAACGTCAAAAGTGACCCTCTCAGTCCTGAAGTTCAACTCGCTGCCAAATGTCACCGGCAACGTGATCTTTCCCTTCGGCTTGCTCCTTCCCGGATTGATTCCTTGGAAAGTGCCGGTCTCTTCGAGCTTGCCATTAGGGATCTGGAGTTTCTAGAGCACCGCGGAGGAGATCAGGTTCAAGCCGGCCCCGCCGTCAACTAGCATCTTGGTGACCTTGAGGTTGCGGATAGTTGGTGAGACCAACATCGGCAAGCACCCGACCGCAGTTACGCCGATCGTGGTGGTCCTCAATGTCAAAGATGATAGGCGTCTTGGACCATTTCGGAGGCTGCGTGACTCGACGGATGGTTCTGCTGCATTGACTTCCCGCATCCACCGCTTGAGTTGGCGGTGTGAAGTATGCGCAGAAGCACCGCCACAACGCACAGGACCTCTGTGGCTTTCTCGAACTCCCGCTCATCGGCCTCGTCATCATCCATGTCTTCATCGTCGTCGCTGCCGTCATCCTTGTCGCGCCACGGGGTCTGTCTCCTTGCCGCTGCTTGGCCTTGCCGCTGGCGTCCTCCCGGCCGGGGCGTTTCTTGCTAGCTCCTCCGGCACCTTCCAGGCCTTCTCCTTGTCGCGTCGTTCGTATTCAGCCTTCGCTGCTCGACAAGCTGCTCGACCTTCTTGCAGCTCTGGAGGTCATGGCCCTTGGTGCGGTGGATCTTGCAAGATCGCTTGCCGGAGCCGTCACGCTTGTCGGCGGCCGCCACAGATCGGGTAGTTGGTGCCGCGGCAACCTCCTTGCCGGAGCTACCAGCCTTGGCTTTCTTGGCGCCACCTCCGTTGCGGACTGCTCGACAACTAGTACGTCTCGCCTTTCTTCTTCCTGTTGCCCGCCACGGCTCTTCTTTGCCGGGCGGTCTCCTCACTATCGATCCTCCTGCTTCAATATTCTCTCCGGAGTCTCCTCCTTCCTCAAAGACGTGCACACTTGTCGGCGGGGCATATAGCTCATCGACGCCTCTGATCTTGCACATCGCCATCTCCTCCCGCATCTCGCGGTTTCGCGACGTCTGATGGAACGCAGCGATCACCGCGGGGGTGGACATCTGGGATGTTGTCTTTGCCGCACGCGCTGAATCTCTGAATGTACTTGCGCAGGGGCTGTCCTTCTTTTCCGGGCGAAAGCGGATGAAGGTTGCTTTCTTAGCCATGGGGCTTGTGGTCACTGTAAAAGCGCCGACAAACCGATGGCATAGATCTGCCCAAGAGGATATGGAGTTGTCCGGCAAGTGCATGAGCCAGGATCGACATTGGGCTTGAGCACCGCGGAAGTAGTTGGCAAGGATCTTGTCGTCTCGCCCCAAAGAGCCTACATCGCAATGGTGTAGATGCCGAGGAACTCCGACGGATGCGTCTTTGTCGCATTTCTCTCGTACATCTGGCTTGAAGTTTTTCTTGCCGGGCCATCGACTTGCCGCAGCTCACGAGTGAACGCAGGGCAACCTACCGCGTCTGACAAGTCGCCTGGTTCATCCGGGCGCATGCATGTCAACAGAGGGCCCAGCGCGCTTGTCGGATTGACGCCTTGGCGCTTCTCTTGGCGCCGATGCGAAGTTCGGCGTCCTCTTGCTTTGTCGTTCGTGAAGAACTTGGCGCTGATCGCGACGAGCTCGTGGATCTGATGACGCGGTGGAGTCGCTGTCGAGGTGGATCCGGCGAGTCGGCGATCTTGGCCTTCGGGGCGGAGAGTGTATGGTGGTTGCACCCCTACCGGTCTCGTCGCCACCGGCTCGTGCTTGGGGGTCTTGCCGCGGCAGCGAGGCACTCGGTTGCCGCGGAGCGTCGCTGTTGGCGAAGCCGATGAGACTCTGAATGGTGGCCCTCCATTCATCAACCTTGTCGGCCGTTGGAGGGTAATCTAAGAGCAGTTGTGCTCTTGCCAAAGCTTCTGCTGGAATGGTGGGTGGCAGTAGCGAACGACGCGAGGAGCGGGATATGCTCGGACTTCTAACTATGTTAGAAGGAGCAGTATCCCATCCAGGCGACCGTGCCTGCGCTTCGCGCCCAAAGATGTTGGCGCCGCATGCTGGTCTTGAGCATCCCGAGATCCTCCAGCTCGATCTCGGTCCAACGAGCGTATGGCATTGTGAATACCATGACGCTGTCGGTCCCAGCCTCCCCGAGACGAAGCGCGGTGCATGTATGGACGCCGAGGTCTGCGCAGCCTTGTCCTTGGACTTGGCAGCACCGTGAGCTCCCCCGTCGCCGTCCATTCTCCCGCCGGCGTCTACCCCACCACCCGTTTGCTCCGGTGGCGGTAGGTTTGACGCGGACGGGGCTTCTGCCGCCGAAGCCTTTTTCTTCGGTGGCATGTTGATGAAGATGATGAAGATCTAGCTCGCGTGGACGCCGGGTCAGTTTCACACAACCTCGACGCCCCCTACCTGGCGCGCCAAAGATGTCGGGGCAGGCTGATCTGGCCAACGAACACCTATGGGACCGGCGGACCGAGCCCCTTTCGGTTCGGTGGGGAGCGGAGGTCGCACGAAGAGCAGATCGAGGCGAAGCACACGAGAGGTTTACCCAGCTTCGGAGCTCTCCGGAGATAACACTCCTACTGCTGCATGTCTAGGTGTATTACGTTCTTGCTCAGGAGCGCTGAGTGCTACAGTACACACGAGCTGCTAACGAGACTGAGCGTGGGGGAACTGACCGACCGACCCTTTCTACGTTGCGCATGGACCTCCTTTTATATGCTCAAGGGGTCTCCGACAGGTGGCAATGTAGACAAGGGTACAAATGGAAAAGTATTGGTTGGTACACCTACTTGTACAGTGTACAGTGTATCATACCTACCCCTGACGGCAGGGGACAAAGGCATTAAATGCCCGTCTACGTCGCCCTAACAAGGCAAACGAGGGACCGTCGGGCGCCACCGCCGCCACGATGGCAATCTTGTCACCGCTTGCCACCTCAAGACCGCGGCTACACAGCCTCTCGCCACGCTGCTACCGAAAGGTCCTGTATGCGACACGTTAGTGGATGTGCTGGAGCGTAGGTACAGAGTGGTGGCCTGCCGCGGCAATCGCCTTGCCGCGGTAGTTGTCTTGTCGCGCCCGGATGCTTGTCGCTCACCGGGCCTTCCCGGCAAGCTCCTCTTGCCGGGGCCTTGTCTCCTAGGTTCCTTGGGCGGCCTTCCCGGCAAGCTCCTCTTGCCGGGGCCTTGTCTCCTTGGCTTAGATACTTTGTTCTTGAATGGCTCCAAAGGAACCACGGAGGACCTTGGCGGTCACCCGGTAAGCCATGCCGCGGAGGGCTGCAACTGCCCGTGCACAAGTTCGGGATACTAGGGTACCCCTACTCTAGTACACCGACAGAAGAGGTGTCTAGAGGGGGGTGAAGAGACTCTTAGCAAGAAAAGTGGCAGTTTTTAATTCTTTAAGTTGAGGTGGAGTTTTAGCACAAGTTTAAACATTCACAATACATATCAAGCATGCATGACTAGAGTATATGAGCAACGGAATGTAAAGCATGCGATTTGCAAGAATGTAAAGGGATGGGATTGGAGTGTGCAAACGCAATTGGAGACACGGAGATTTTTGGCGTGGTTGCGATAGGTGGTGCTATCGTACATCCACGTTGATGGAGACTTCAACCCACGAAGGAGTAGCAGTTGCCTTGAGTCCAGGAGGGCTCCACCCACGAAGGGTCCACGAAGAAGCAACCTTGTCTATCCCACCATGGCCATCGCCCACGAAGGACTTGCCTCACTAGGGTAGATCTTCACGAAGTAGGCGATCTCCTTGCCCGTACAAACTCCTTGGTTCAACTCCACAATCTTGTCGGAGGCTCCCAAGTGACACCTAACCAATCTAGGAGAAGCCACTCTCCAAAAGGTAATAGATGGTCTGTTGATGACAAACTCCTTGCTCTTGTGCTTCAAATGATAGTCTCCCCAACACTCAATTCTCTCTCACAGATTTGGGTTTGGTGGAAAGATAATTTGAGTGGAAAGCAAGTTGGAGAAGGCTAGAGATCAAGATTTATGTGGTTGGAAGGGAATATCTTGACCTCAACAGATGAGTAGGTGGTTCTCTCTCGTAAAATGTATCTTTGGAAGTGTAGGCATGTTCTGATGGCTCTCCTCACGAATGAAGAGTGGGTGGAGGGGTATATATAGCCTCCACACCAAATCTAAACGTTACACACAATTCACCAAACTCGGTGGGACCAAATCAGAAAACTCAGTCGGACCGATTCAGTTCATAATGTGACCGTTAGGCATTTCGGTGGGACCGATATGATCAACTCGGTGGGACCGATGTGCTAGGGTTAGGGTAAAACCTCATCTCGGTTTGACTGATTACACAAACTCTATGGGACCGATTTTGGTAATAAGCTAACCAGAGAGTTGGTCAGGAAAACTCGGTGAGACGGATTACAAATCTCGGTAAGACCAAAATTATTGCAACAGGCAACAGAGAGTTTGCAAGCCCATCTCGGTGAGACCGAGACCCCACCGGTGAGACCGAATTGATTAGGTTTTGTGGCAGTGGCCATGTCAAGTGAACTCGGTGGCGCCGGATAGAATGTTTCGGTGGGGCAGAGTTTGACTTTTGGTTTGGGACATATATATGGATATGCGAAGGTGGTTGAGGGATTTGGAGCATATCACTAAGCACTTTGAGCAAGCAAACCATTAAGCAACACCTCATCCCCTTTTAATAGTATTGGCTTTCCTATGGACTCAGTGTGATCTTGGATCACTAAAAGTAAAATGTAGAGTCTTGAGCTTTTGAGCTTGAGCCAATCCTTTGTCCTCAGCACCTTGAAGGGGTTCCACATCCTCTTGTCCACGCCACTCCATCTGTTAAACTTGTCTGAAATATTCTACATAAAAACATTAGTCCAACAGGAGATATGTTGACATTAATTAACAAAACCACCCAGGGAACACTTGTGCTTTCACAAAGATTCTGGGAGAAGCTGGGTAGGGGTCGGATTCTGGGAGAATCCCCAGATTCTGGCAAAAGAACTGGGCCTCTATCTACGCTAGCGAGAGTCGCTGATTGAAAAAAGGGCACGATCCGGAAATGGACATGGCCATGACCCGGATCAAGCCGCCTCGCCTCGCCGTGATTCGCCCGTCTGCCTCAAGCCGCCTCGCCTCACCGTTATTCGCCTATCTGCCTCAAGCCATCGGCTACCTTCCACCTCGAGCCGGTCGTCCGCGAGCCGCCATGGCCTGCCCTCGCCGGGTCGTCTCCACTCTGAGCCTCTGCCTAGCTTCTGGCCTACGAACCGCGGGCGAGTTGACTCCACAGCCGCCCTGGCATCGCTTAGTTTCTGCCATGCCACGCGCCGGCGTCGCCCCGAGGGCTGGTCCTTCTTTAGCTGCATCGCATGCCCGGCCGCGCCCACTTTTACCTCCTCTTCCTCGACACCGGGTTGCGATGTTGATAATCCCCAAGTGCAAGGAATCATCATAAAAATTTCCAAAGGTGGAAGTGATAAGTATGGAGTGTCGAACCCACAAGGAGCTAAAGGTAAGATCAATATTCTCTCAAGTCCTATCTGCCACTAATACGACTCTACGTACACCGAACGTTTGCTTCCATCTAGAAACGAGAAATTAAACTACGTTCTGGGAATGAAGAGGATAACTTTGCATGATATCAGAGAACTAAAATATAAAAGTAGGTGCTATTAACATAAAGTTAGAATATATTACTATATATTATAAATAGCGAGTGTGGAATAATGATGAGTCAGTGTGCGGAATTATCCTAGGCAATTGTTAACAAGATTGGTAGTCGTCATTGCAATTTCATATGAGGGAGAGGCATAAACTAACATACTTTCTCTTCATGGATCATATGCACTTATGACTGGAACTCTAGCAAGCATCCGCAACTACAAAAGATCATTAAGGTAAAACCCAATCATAGCATTAAAGTATCAAGTCCCCTTTATCCCACACGCAACAACCCCCTTACTCGGGTTTAAGCTTCTGTCACTCTAGCAACCCAGTATAAGTGAATCATGAACGTATTGCAACACCCTATAGCGGGAATCCTTCACGTGTACGCGGCACGGAAGGCACCATAGGACAACAACAAAATAAAACATACAACTCAAACCAATCTAGATCATCAATCAACCCAAAAGACAAAAGAAATGTACTCAAAACATCATACGATGGCAACACATCATTGGATCATAATATGTGGCATAAAGCACCATGTTTGAGTAGGGGATTACAGCGGGGTGCGGGAGAGTGGACCGCGTAAAAGAGATGAGGATGGTGATGAAGATGGTGATGTTGATGAAGACGATCACCGCGGCGATGGTTCCCCCAGTGGCACCCCGGCGCCACTGAAAGAGAGGGGGAGAGAGTCTCCCCCTTGTGCTTCCTCCTGCATGGTCTCCTACGTAGATGGGGAGAGGTTCTCGTGATGATGGCCCCCTCCGACAGGGTGCCGGAGAGGGCCTAGATTGATTTTTCGTGGCTACAGAGGCTTGCGGCGGTGGGTCTCCAGATCTAGGTTTATTGCGGAGGTTTTTGGGATTTATAGGAGGTGTTGGCATCGGGGACAAGTCAAGGGGGCCCACGAGGCGATGACAAGGTAGGGGGTGCACCCTAGGGGGTGGGCGCCCCCACACTTGTGGTTACCCCGGGACTCCTCTTTGGTATCTTTTCGCTCCAGTATTTTTTATACTTTCCAAAAATATTCTTCGTAAATTTTCAGCCCATTCCGAGAACTTCTATTTCTGCATAAAAAACGACACCACGGTAGTTCTCCTGAAAACAACATAATTTCGGGTTAGTTCTAATAAATCATACCAAAACCATATAAAATTGTTATAAACATGGCATGAATACTTCATAAATTATAGATACGTCGGAGACGTATCAACATCCCCAAGCTTAATTCCTGCTCGTCCTCTAGTTGGTAAATGATAAAAGAAATAATTTATGAAGTGTGAATGCTAGCATAGTGTGTAAGTTTGATCAATGATAGTTCAAAAAACTTTTTATAGCATCATTATATATCACAATCAGTAGCTCATCTCATAAAACTTCTCATAATCAAGTAGCAAGCTATTCACAAGTTAAAGTATAGACCATAAAGTTTCTTGAAAACTAACAAACCATGTTCTTAGTCATCAAACAATTGCAATTCATCTTATTTTCAGGTAGGGTCTATATAAGAGCTTTGATTTAGCAAATTCCACATACTCAACTATCATTTAGGCGTCCATGATTTCTAATACTCAAAGCATATTTTTAGAACAAATAGCATCCGTCAAACACAGAGAAAGATAGGGGCTTAATGTTTCGCCTCCCAACTTATTTATCATATAGATAATTGTCAACAATAATAATTCATGATCAAACATATTTGAATGACCATATATGCTTGGATCTTTCCCCACCACATAATGCTTGCCAACTAAAGTATAATTGAGGTTGAAGTAGGAGGGATACTATTGACTCGTGCATAAAAGTAAATACATGAAAGTAAAAGATAGGCCCTTCGCAGAGTGAAGCAGAGGTTGTCATGTGCTTTTAAATGTTGGATGTGCAAACCCTTAATGCAAAGGAACGTCATGTTGTATTACCCTTTGTGATAGCAACCTTTATTATGCAGTCCGTCACTTTTATTTCTTTACCACCACAAGTTCGTACAACGCTTATTTTCCCTTACAATAAAAGATCATACATATTTAGGAGCAATTTTTATTGCTTTTTGCACCGATGACAACTTACTTGAAGGATCTTATTCAATCCATAGGTAGATATGGTGGACCCTCATGGCATGAAACTGGGTTTAAGGGTTTTGGATGCACAAGTAGTATCTCTACTTAGTACAAAATTTTGTCTAGCAAAAGATCCTAAGCAAGCACCACATGTTAGAGGATCCATAACTTCTATGCAAATATACCCAAACATAACTCATTACGTTTTCTTCTTGGTCCAACTTCAACTAATTTTCTCAAGTTTGAAAATAATTAATGGGGCTCAAAATCATAGAAGTTGTCCAAGATAGTATATTTATATGTGAAATCTCTCTTCCTTCAATATTCTTTCATGAATTGTTCGAGTGACCAACGTTGAGTTTGCTAACTTTCAATAAATTTTACCACCTATACTTCTTATAAGTGAAGTCATTACTCCCCATGGGATAAGAATATGAAGCATATATAATTTCAGATTCTATGATATTCAATTCGTTCAACCATTTACTAATGGGATATAAGTGAAGCACGTGAGTAAATGACAAACTACTCCAAAAAGATACAAGTGAAGAGCACTGAGTAGTCAAATAATTAACTAGCCATGGGAGAACTCTCTCTCATTCAAGATTTCAGATCTAATGATTTTATTCAAACAGCAAGTAAAATGAAAATATGCTCCAAGCAAAACACATATCATGTGATGAATAAAAACATAGCTTCGAGAAAGGTATACCGATGGTTTTGAAGACGAAAGAGGGGATGCCTTCTGGGCATCCCCAAGCTTAGGCACTTGAGTCTTCCTTGATTATTACCTTGGGGAGCCTTGGGCATCCCCAAGCTTAGGGCCATTCCACTCCTTATTCTCCTCATATCGATATCTCACCCAAAACTTGAAAACTTCAATCACACAAAACTTAACGGAACTTCGTGAGATGGGTTAGTATGATAAAGAGTAAATCATTCACCTTGGTAATGTCAAGAAAAGATTCATAATTGTTCTCACACAATTACTACTGTACCATATCATTCCTACAATTTATATTGAGCAATATAAGCCATAGAAACTAGAAAACAAGCAAACTATGCATTGGAAACAGAATCTGCCAGAAACAGAACAGTTTGTAATGATCTAAACAACAACCATATTTCTGCTACTCCAAACATTCTGAAAAATTAGGACAACATAGGAAATTTTAATATCAATCTTGTGTAAAAAATTCAGATCAAAAGCATGCTTCTGTGATTTTAAAATTCGGGCAACGAGCGCAAAAGTTTCTGTTTTTCAGCAAGATCAAATCAACTATCACCGTAAGCCATCCCAAAGGTCTTACTTGGCACTTTATTGGAACAAAATCTAGAAAACATGATTACTACAGTAGCTTAATCATGTGAACACTCAAAAATAGTAAGGATAAATATTGGGTTGTATCCCAACAAGCACTTTTCTTTAATGCCTTTTTAGCTAGGCATGATATTATAATGATACTCTTCCAAGCCCAATTCTGGTGATAGTCTTATTCATACTCCAAAGGATATAAGTGAAGTTCATGGACCATTCTACAATTAATATAGATTTACTAACATTAAAGCTCAAAATATATAAGTGAAGCACACGAAGCATTCTATAAAGCCGTACTCAACAGATTTAAGTGAAGCATAAAGAGCATTCTATAAAGACATACTCAAAAGATTTAAGTGAAGCACAAAGAGCATTCTACAAATAAATGAAGGGATATATCACACTAGCATGGAGCATATAGGAAAAGAAAATAGAAATAAACGCAAAATACGCATATCATATGAACAAAACAAAAACCGAGGTATACTGATAATTGTTGAAGAAGAAAGATGGGATGCCAACCGGGGCATCCCCAAGCTTAGATGCTTGAGTATCCTTGAAATATTTACTTGGGGTGCATTGGGAATCCCCGAGCATGAATTCTTGCCTCTCCTTATTCTTCTCATCTCAGTAACTCCTCGTTCTTTGAAAACTTCATCCACACAACAATTAAGAAAAACTTTGTGAGATTCCTTAGTATAATAAAGCAAATCACTACCTTTAGGTACTATTGTAAACTCATTCCAATTTCATGTTAGCATTATATCTATTGTATTCCAACTTCACCATGGTTCATACCTGTCGGGGAAAATATACAGGGGTATGCATTTTCCCCTGACTCATGCACAGACAAGTCAAGGTCAAGCCAGAGTAAAAGAAACCAAGATCTTCAAAGGGCCAACATGCAGATCAAAGGGAACAAGATCAAGCCGGAGAAGCAAGATACCATCAGGAGAAGGGCCTCCTATGCCGGGTAGGCGAGCTCGGCAAGGGGCGAGGTCACCCCGGAAGAAGACATCCAAGACGTCCCGGCAGGGCCTGCTGAGACACACGGAGGCAAAACCACCTCACCAACTACTCTGCCACGACCCACGTCATCAATCAGTGCAGTGTCAAGCCGCAAAGTGACTAACTGGGAAGCCATTCGTCACATGGCAGCCTCTCCCTACAGGAAATACCTGTAGATGACACTCGTCCTGCGAAGTGTCAAGCAAGCAGGCGTGGAGCTGGCGAGATAACCCGGCAAGCCTTGCCAGGCAACCAACGATGTGACGTTGAGCAGTGCATTTAATGTGCCATGTCAGCCCACAGAGTTAGGTATGATAGCACTGTTTGCTATCTTATCAGTGCATAATGACTACTTTGCCATTGTGGTAACCCCTTGATCTATAAAAGGAGGCCCATGGCAACCGTAGAAAGGGTTAGAAGGTTGGATAACTCACACCCCCATACGCGCATAGTCACTGCCGCCCTGAGGCAACCCCTGTCGGGTAAGTGTACTATGCTCCATCACCACCTTTCCACCAGCAATCCACCAAAATAGGAGTAGGATTTTACGCCTCGCGGCGGCCCGAACCTGGGTAAAAATGCTTGCATGATCTCTGTCGTGCTGCCCCACGCTCGTCTTCTCTTTGTGCAACGCGACGCTCCCCCCCCCCCACACTGAACCAGCAAGGGGCCTTCTGGTCCCATAGGTGGCCATGGTTTCCCGCAACATCTTTGGCGCGCTAGGTAGGGGGATCTCTTGCGTGAACCTAAAGGCGTGTGCCGCGCGCTTTGCCCATGGTCGCTCGCTTGAAGCCTCTGGCGTTTGCGGCGCCCATGAAGACACAGAAACAAAGCGGGGCCATCCCCACGCCATATTGTTGGTCCCCACGCCTCGCCGTAGCGACGGCTACGACGAAGATCGCAGCTGGTGGCAATATGCCCATCTCGGTGGCCCGTGTGACACACCCGCCGTTCGGGCGCCGTTCAGAGAAAGGGCACAAGACGTGCGGGCGCGAGCTCCCTCCTTTCCGTCCCTTCCCTTCGTCAGCAGTCGAACTGCTTTAGCAACAGCATTGTCGATGTCGACGATTACCGCGCGACGCTCGGTTCAGTATTTCCCATATTTTGGGCAATCCTGAGCAAAAACGCCGCTATGAGTCTGTTGATTGATGCCCCGACAGGCGTAATTCGAAAAGGCTGCCTGCATCGACATGACCCATGCAACGACAACCGCCAAGCTGACTCGAAAGGAAAGGGGAAAAGGGGAGGGGGACCAGAGGAGCCCGACACTATACCCCGACGCCCGCCAGCCGCACGAAGCACGTGTCAGTCCCTGCCGGGAATAAAAGAGCTGCCCGATTGGCTTTCGATCCTCCGGGCATCTCGCACGCGCCACACACGTGCGGCCCAGCAGAGGAGGAAAGAAGCTTAAAAAGAAATCTAAGTACACATTATCACTTCTTGTTGATACATTCCGGCCCTTTACAGCTGTTTATCCCTTGACTTTAGTGAGTGCTCGTATCATGAAAACCTTCATGTGATGGAACCTTTGCTAGTTTCTTTGATCGCACCATCGTCCTGTCCCGAGCCATGCTCGCAGGTTGAGAGGCTGCATCGAGAGCTGCCTTGGAAAAATCTGCCGGGACACATCCATGCCATGATGGCTGTTAAGGGCCGGACCCTTACGACAATCGCGGCAATATGATATCGGCAGGCATCTAGAGCATACATAGGGATTGATCATATGAACACAAGGATATAAGGCTCAAAGGGATAAACACACATTTAAAATCCAGCTAGGAATATCAGCTTCACGCAAACACTAGAAATATAATGACTAAACGCGAAATATATGACATGTTTCATTACAGGGTAACACAGAAGCGATAGCGGCCCAATACTTGGTCTGAGGGCCAGGTGGAGAAGTTCAAACATGGAGAACCCTGTCGGCCCGGGGAGCTTTCTCCTTGGCGATTGCGATGTCAGCGCCCATTGGCGGCTTCTTGAATCTGTCGTCAAGGTCGAGGTCCGGATGGCGGCAGGCGATATTGCTCAAGACCTTGAAGAGGGCATCACGGGCAAGCTTCTGGGACTCGGTCGCAAAATGCTCGACCCTCCCCTCTTTATGCACCTTCAGGTTCTCGATCAGCTCGTTGAAGAAGAGTCCCAGCTTGACACTTGGGACCTCATGCTTGCTGGCCGAGAAGACTGGGCCGTCCATGCCCATCACCGTAGCCTGGGCACCAAGACGCTCAGCCATGTCGATCAGGCTCTTGATCTAGAGGTTGACCTGCTTGATCTGATTCTTCAGCCTGTCATCTGCATCCTGCCGGAGACGCTTGGCGATGTCCAAATCCTTGGACAACAACTGCTGGTGGGACTCAAGGGACTCCGCCGAACGCTCCAATGTGCCGATCCTTGCCTTCATGTCCGAGATGTTGCCGTTGGCAGTATCCAGGCTCTGGGTCTTGGAGGAGAGCTGCGATAGCACATCAGCCAAGAGAATCTCCGCCCACCGTGCTCCTTCTTTGAGTGCCACTGCCTCCTTGGCGCCTCCGATGAGGTCCTCATTCAGCTTAGCCAGCTGTCGGTCGAGGTCAATCTTGGCGGCAGATGCGGCAGCCAGATCTTTAGTAAGCTTCTTCAGCTGAGCAGCAGAATCAGCGGCAAGGGCGTCCAGGGCGGCTCCGTGCTTGTCCTCTAGTTCCTTGGTGTGTTGCCGCACAAGAGCCTCCAGATCTTCATCCTTGGCGCGGAGAGTGGCTTCGAGCTTCTCCTCCCTTAGGTAGATCTCTCGCTCTCTGGCGTCCAGAGATGCCTTGTGGACCGCCAGACGCACCTCGCGGGCCATGACGTCTTCTCTCGTCATCAAGAGCGTCTCTTGATGCCTTAGGAGCAGCTTGAACTGTCGTTTCACTCGTCCAACTCCAGGCACTTATCCTTCAGCTTCTGGTCAACCTTGTCGGCGGATTCGTGCCACTCCTTGAGCGCTTTCCACTTCTGGTTGTGCCAGACCTGCATCTCTTTCACACCCACCGCCATGGATTCCATGAAGGATAGGTCCATTGCGACGACGACTGAGTCATCAGCCTCCCCAGCCTCCTGATACAGCAGTGCCAGGAGGCGTTTGAGTTCCTCACTGAGCTCCGCACCTATCAACAGAGACAGGCCAGAGGCTCCAGCTCCAGGCGGTGACAACACCATGGACAGCGTGCTCGAGGAGGGTGTCAGAGTCTCGGCAACTGTCCCGACGGAGGGGGGTGGATCCATAGTCTAGAGTGGGATTTTCGCCTCGACGACCACTTCCTCTATCGGGACATCCTCCTAAGAATGCTCCATCACTATCAAGGAGCCCTATGCATCCCCGGCAGCAAGATCCTATCCCTGAGCAGCAGCAATCTCTATGGCCTCATCTGCGGCAGCTCTTCCTATATCAGCCACCACCTCCAATAGTCTGGTTCCTCGGCTTGAGGGGTTGCACATGAAAGGGACAGGGAATAACGAAGAAATGGAAGTCTTAAGCGAATGGAGAAATCAGGAGAAGCAATCAGAGCAAGAAAGAAAAGAAGAAATAAGTAAAGTACCTGGGGAAGTCTCCCAGGCGGGAACCTCTATTTCCCCGAAAAAAGTTGTTGCCGGGCCATGAACTTCGCCCTCTACCGTGGTAGTCCCGGAAGCCTTCTACGCAACGTCATCCACGGAAGGTTCCGTGGGGGTCTCTTTGGCTCGAGCGGTGGGGGAAGTGTGCCCCTCAGGGAGGGGCTCGCCCCGCATTGTCTCACCTCCCCCTCCGACTGGGGGAACAGGGAGACCGTCCCCATCACCTCTGGCGGATGGGACCAAATCTCCGCTCCCAGGCCGAGGGCTGGACTGGGGGCTTGGCATGGGGTCCTCTGCATCACCCCCCCCCCCGCCAAGACCAGGCACTCTGTGCCCTTCAGCAACCCAAGACGCAGGAGCCTCTTCCGGGAATGGTGGACGCGGGTTTCCATGTCCTCCTCCATTTCCCTGCCGGCAACAACAAGAGCAAGGGTTAGTCAGCAAGAGTAATTAAGTACGCACAAGCTATCCACGAAAGGAAATATCCTCCTTACTCTTCTTCAATGAGCATGGAGTTCAAGTTGAACTCCATGGGAGGTGGAGACTCCCGCCTCTCTTTAGAGATGGAGGGGAAGAACTCACCGACAGCTTCGGTGCTTTACGTGGCACCAGGAGCTCAGGGGAAGACAACCTCTGCGAGTTGCTCGAGATGGAATGGGGGCTGGCCTCCGCCTCCACGTCCACCGGCCGCTTGGCGGAGGAGGCCTTGGTCTGAGAAAGACGAGGAGATGGGCGGCATGCCACTCCAACCATGGTGGCTTTGGTAGTGGTCTTTTTGACCCTCTTGGCGGCTGGCGTTGGGTTGCAGGCTGCCGCCCCTCGGGTAGCGGCGCGCTTGTGGGCGCGCTGGTCTGGGTCCGGCTCATGGGCTTGTGGCCCAGCCGCAAGCCACTCCTCATCGAGCCTCGCCACCTCACTGACATCCTCCTCCTCCTGAAGCTCCGTTGCTGCCGCGGCTAGGGACTCTAGCCCGGCAAAGTTATCCCCGACAAGCTCTTCCCAGGCAGCTTCGTCCGTGGTTTGCGCCTCTCTGCCGCCGTGGGAAGAACTCCCATCCTCAGCCTTCCCCTTGCCATTCCTGGCCTTTGCGGCCTTCTCCATCTCCGCGAGGCGGGAGTCCTTGTCCTCCTCGACCCTCCTCAAGATATACGCCACCTCCACAGAGGAGGTGCGTTTATACATTCCAGTTTTAGTCCTTGTGGCCCTCTCCACCAGGGTGCTCGAC
Organism: Aegilops bicornis; assembly: GCA_021605145.1. NCBI lineage: Eukaryota > Viridiplantae > Streptophyta > Magnoliopsida > Poales > Poaceae > Aegilops > Aegilops bicornis. The sequence continues at coordinate 394,508,238 of CM038669.1, read as the reverse complement.
CACTGAAGCACTTCATCCAGGGTGGGTAGCTGCCTGGTGATTGCTACCCCTTCGGCATTGCAGTCCGCATCCACTTCAGTATCTGGTCCCGGGCAGACTTAATGTTCAGGGGGATAACATTTGTCGGAAGCTTGAACAACTCGAAGTGAGCAAAAAATTGGTCGCACAACCAACCATGGCCATAAACTGATAAATTCTTGGCTAGCCCTGGGAGCAGCCTCATCCTGTCCGCAGCATCACCGTACAACCATGCACGTATGTACCTTTCGTATAGTGACGAGATACAGCGGAGAAGAAAATGTGCCCCCACATGTTCGATGGTTAACCCAGCAGTCTTCAAACGGATAATCATATTCATTGCCGGGCACAGCCTATCCTCAGTGAGGCCTTTGGCGCTCCATGCCTTGCCGCGCTCAACACATTCCTTCCGTGCTTCACAAAACTCGGGGGCTTCCTCATCTTGAATCCAGCACCAATCCCCTCTCCATTCATCCCACCTCTCGCGCTGGTACCCAGGGATGTAATCCCAGATCTTCCTCGCCACACGCGGCATCCAACTAATGATTCTGAAGCGGTGGCCCTTGTTCTCCACACGCGGAACAAAGTAATGCTGGAACAGATCCACATTGGTCCAAACTCCAACGAAATTCTCGCACAAATGCGCGAAAATAGCCATGGTCGCCATTGCATTTGGCATGAAGTCGAGGGGTTGGAATCTATAGATATTCATGATTGCAGAATTCGGAGAAGGGGGAGCAGAGGCCACAGATAAAGTAAGCGCAAAAGAATCGATATGAGTCCGGCGAATCTTCCTTCCCCACCGCAAAACCTTTGGGCACCCCGTACCCTTTTGAAACGGGCCTCCCCCAAAGATACCTTTACCTCGCCTGAAGGACTTGGCCGCTCAAGTTCGACGGGATGAAGACGACATCTTCCCTCCGCTTATTGTTCAGCTCTGCCGCCCTCCTGCTTCCCTCGACAGTGACCTCCTTCATCGCGGCCGTCGGCTTTTTTTTCTCCGCGGGTTTCTTCCCCATGTCTGCGGCGGCGATGCGGAAGGGAAATGGGTTCGGTGGGAGGGACGGCGGCAAACGGGGGAGCGAGGGGAGGAACTGTCGCTTAAGATGGGAGAATGGGGCAAGAGACAGGTGAACCGTGGCACTTCGCTTTTCCCTGCTCTTAAGGGGCGATGCAGGGCAGGGGTGCGACACTTCAGAAAGTTACAGTTTTACCTTAACTGCAATAGCCCCACGACCCCACGACACACAGTAATTGCGCATGGTGGACGTTGGATTGACTAGTCGTCGTGGCAAACCGGCATGCGCAGCCCTCTCCTGCCACGTGTCCACGCACGGTTTGGGGGCCTAACCCAACATGCCACGCGGCACATGTGGCTCCGGCCCGGGGGCTTACATCGGGGAAAATATACAGGGGTATGCATTTTCCTCTGACTCGTGCATGGACAAGTCGATGTCAAGCCAGAGTACAAGAAATCAAGATCTCCAAAGGGCCAACATGCAGATCAAAGGGACCAAGATCAAGCTAGAGAAGCAAGATACCATCAGGAGAAGGGCCTCCTTTGCCGGGCAGGCGAGCTCGGCAAGGGGCGAGGCCACCCCCGGAAGAAGACATCCAAGACATTTCGGCAGGGCCTGCCGGGACACACGAAGGCAAAACCACCTCACCAACTACTCTGCCATGACCCACGTCATCAATCAGTGCGGTGTCAAGCCGCAAAGTGACTAAGTGGCAGCCATTCGCCACATGGCAGCCTCTCCCTACAGGAAATACCTGCATATGACACCCGTCTTGCAACGTGTCAAGCGAGCATGCATGGAGCTGGCGAGATAGCCCGGCAAGCCTTGCCAGGCAACCAACGATGTGACGTTGAGTGGTGCATTTAATGCGCCCTGTCAGCCCGCAGAGTTAGGTATGATAGCAGTTTTTGCTATCTTAATTATTAGTGCATAATGACTACTTTGCCTTTGTGGTAACCCCTACATCTATAAAAGGAGTCCCATGGCAACCGTAGAAAGGGTTAGAAGGTTGGATAACTCACACCCCCATACGCGCATAGCCACTTCCGCCCTGAGGCAACCCCTGTCGGGCAAGTGTACTACGCTCCATCACCACCTTTCCACCATTAATCCACCAAAGCAATAGTAGGGTTTTACGCCTCGCGACGGCCTGAACCTCGAAAAAAATGCCTGCGTGATCTCTGTCGTGCTGTCCCACGCTCATCTACTCTTTGTGCATCACGACACCCCCCCCCCCCGAACAAGCAAGGGGCCTTCTGGTCCCATAGGTGCCATGGTTTCCCATGAAAATACCCCCGACACTACCCATAGATTCATCAAAATAAGCGAACAACACATAGAAAACAAAATCTGTCAAGAAGAGGACAATCTGTAGCAATCTAGAACTTACGTATACTTCCATAACTTCAAAATTCTAAAAATTTAGGAAAATCTAAACCATTTGCATAGAAGTACTGTGTAAAAATATCAATATTTTATCATGCTCCAGTAAAAACGTAAATTAAATTACTACAGCAAAAGTTTCCTTTTTTTCTACTGCACACACCAAACAAGCAATTTAAACATTCTAAAGCCAAACCTTGGCACATTATTTTTATAATACAATGGATATATACAATGGGATAATTATTTTTGAGTAAATTCCATGAAAAATTCTATATTGTTTCCATGAGCATGAACATAATTATTCAAGGTCGACCCTCACTTCTCCAATGCATAACCTTCCAATCACTTCTCTTGTCGAAAAAGTTTTTGGGCATAAGAGGCAAGTATTGTTTTTTTTGTATTTTCATTCTTTAAAAAAATGTTGGTTTCACCCACAACTAAATAAAACAAAAACAAAAAGGAAAACAAAATCTACTTAGTGAAGAAAGCAAACAAGCATACACGAGAATACCAACCCCATGCTATTGCTCCCCGGCAACGACGCCAAAAAGAGATTGATAATCCCCAAGTGCAAGGAATCATCGTAGCAATTTCCAAAGGTGGAAGTGATGAGTATGGAGTGTCAAACCCACAAGGAGCTAAAGGTAAGATCAATATTCTCTCAAGTCCTATCTGCCACTGATACGACTCTACGTACACCGAACATTTGCTTCCATCTAGAAACGAGAAATAAAACTACGTTGTGGGTATGAAGAGGATAACTTTGCATGATATCAGAGAACTAAAATATAAAAATATGTGTTGTTAACATAAAGTTATAATATGTTACTATATATCATAAATAGCGAGTGTGGAATAATGATGGGTTAGTGTGCGGAGTTATCCTAGGAAATTGTTAACAAGATCGGTAGTCGTCGTTGCAATTTAATATGAGGGAGAGGCATAAGCTGACATACTTTATCTTCTTGGATCATTTGCACTTATGATTGGAACTCTAGTAAGCATCCGCAACTACTAAAGATCATTAAGGTAAAACCCAACCATAGCATTAAAGTATCAAGTCCCCTTTTCCCATACGCAACAACCCCCTTACTCGGGTTTAAGCTTATCTCACTCTAGCAACCCACTATAAGCGAATCATGAACGTATTGCAACACCCTACAGCGGGAATCCTTCACGTGGGTGCAGCACGGAAGGAACCATAGGACAACACCAAAATAAAACATACAACTCAAACCAATCTAGATCATCAATCAACCCAAAATACAAAATAAATCTACTCAAAACATCATTGGATCATAATATGTGGCATAAAGGAACATGTTCAAGTAGGGGATTACAGCGGGGTGCGGGAGACTGGACCGCGTAAAAGAGACGAGGATGGTGATGTTGATGAAGATGATCACCGCGGCGATGGTTCCCCTGGTGGCACTGCGATGCCACCAAAAGAGAGGGGGAGAGAGTCTCCCCCTTGTGCTTCCTCCTCCATGGCCTCCCCCCTAGATGGGGAGAGGTTCTCGCTCTGGTCATTGGCCTCCATGGTGATGATGGCCCCCTCCAGTATCCTCGTCCATGGCCTCCGGGGATGATGGCCCCCTCTGGCAGGGTGCCGGAGAGGGCCTAGATTGATTTCTAATGGCTACAGAGGCTTGCGGTGGTGGAACTCCCGGTCTAGGTTTATTTCTGAGGTTTTTGGGATTTATAGGAGGTGTTGGCATCCGGGACAAGTCAAGAGGGTCCACGAGGCGATGACAAGGTAGGGGGCGCGCCCTAGGGGTGGGGACACCCCTCACCCTTGTGGTTACCCCGGGACTCCTCTCTGGTATCTTTTTGCTCCAGTATTTTTTTATATTTTCCAAAATTATTCTTCGTAAATTTTCAGCCCACTCCGAGAACTTTTATTTCTTCACAAAAAGACACCACGGTAGTTCTGCTGAAGACAACGTCAGTCGGGGTTAGTTCTAATCAAATCATACCAAAACCATATAAAATTGTTATAAACATGGCATGAATAGTTCATAAATTATAGGTACGTAGGAGACATATCAGACGCCTCTGAGTCGCCGCTCCAAGACACCGCCTCACTCTGTTTCCTCTGCCGCGCACCGCGATAAGTCGCTGGCCGCCTTCGCTGTACCTCGGCTTCACTCCTCCTCAAGTTTCCGTACGCCCGGCCGCCTCCACCATGGCTCGCTGCAGGCGTGGCTCGCCTCGCCTCGAGCCACTGTACGTCGAGCCGCCACACTACCGTGAGCTGTCGTTTTGTTGACCCGTCTTCACCATGGCTCGCCTCGCCGGCTTGCCGCCTCGCTCTTGGAGTATTGAGTAATGTTGATGGTTCTTCCAAAGAGTCGTGGAATGGCTGTGTTAACAATGACAACTGAGTACTTTCGCAGGTTATGAAGTTTGCCTCGCCAAACATCTGCTAGAGTTGAACTGACCCTGATTGTAGCTGGGTTGAACAATGGGTGCACCGGGCAGGCCCCCGTACATAAATATATTTTGAACCATCAGTGAGTAAAGGTTGGAACTGTAACCCACGGCGGATTTTCCCTGGTCTCAATAATATCACTCGGGAGATCGTGCTCATGCTTGACAAATACAGAGTGAAAAACATTGTTGTGATACAGCATGGTTTCTGCAGATTTTTTGAAGATTATTTAGCGGAAGCACCTCTTAATAGACATGTCCAAAATATCAATCTTACTGGTGGCAGCTTCCTAGGAGTTTCTCTTGATGGGGCAAGTATTTCAGACATTATCAATGACATCCAGGCAGGAGGTTTAAACATGCTCTTTGCACTAAGTGAGAATGGGATTCATGCTGGAGCTGATGAGCTACATGTCAAGTACCAGAAGAGAAAACAAAAAGTGTCGATTATTGGTCTCTCAAACACTGTTGATACTGACATACTACTGATGGACAAGACATTTGGATTTGATATCGCAGTGGAGGCAGCACAAAGAGCCATCAAATTAGCATATATTGAGGCACATTCTGAATTTCATGGCGTCAAATAAGTGGAGCTGATGGAAGAAGCGGTGGATTTATCACAATGCATGCTTTCCTGTCAAGGGAGGAAGTTGACATTTGCCTGGTATCTGAGGTGTCAAATTGTTCAATTTATGTTGTGTACTATTCATGGACAAAACGGAGTTCTTCGGCACCTTGCACTTGATAGAGACTAAGGGGTTTGTTCTCATGTTTACACTAGATGGACTGCAACATTGTCATGTTATCCACGGATGCTACATACGGATAATCTATTGTCTAAACAAATCAGGTGAAATCCATCCAGTTGATTTTTATTGATACATTTTTTCTTTAAAGAACAATTACTCTGGCTTGCGATGTTTTATATGCAGGACAATTATTCCCTGCAAGAGCGATCGTCATGCCACAGAGATAAAGTTGGCACCAATATTATGGTGTGCATCCGATCATACCGCATTGTTCAACAAATGTGTGTGCAAGCTGCCGCCTCTGTGGCCCAATCTACATCAACACGACGCGGCCGACTCATCCGTCCGCGCGACTTATGACGACGCGGCTGACTCACCCGTTGCCACGATTTTACAAAGCCGTGTCCGCTCACGCATCTGTGCCGTCTTGTAATGACGAGGTTGACTCATGCATATACATAAAAAAATCAGAGCCACGTCGGTTCACACAAGCTGCTTAATGAGCGCACGTGAGTCACCACTCCTGCAGCTCAGTATATTCCAACAACTTTGGATCAATATTATCAGCCTCCAACGGATGGCTCAATGGACAGGCAAACAAGTTGCCGCCATTGCAGTTTGATTAACTTTAAAAACCAGCCAGGATGAAAATATGGTCGGGTTACTGATACAGTTCATACGGGATCATTTATAACCCACTGCGGTGAACCTCAACCCTCCGTGGATTCACATCGTGTTATCAATGTCAAGGACAATGAGTGTTGCGAAGATCATCAACTCACTACTTTGCCTCCAACTTCAACACATCCCAGCATTCCGTTGTTCAATTATATGATGATTTATATTACAGTCAAGTATGGAGAATCTCAAGTTAACTCATCGAGTCATCTTAAGACTCGGGGGCTACACAGACATGACTCGACATAATTGGCCTTTGTCATAAATTAAAAAACCCCGATCATTAAAGGGAAGACACCCGGTCCTGGAGACTACTGCCACATTGGTGAAAATTTAAAGGCCGTCAGAAAATTTCCGGCTTAAATAGAAAGATTCCGGTTTAAAATCCGGCTCAAGGGAAATCTTCCCTCGCAAAGTTTTGATCTCTCAATATCCGGCTCAACATCCGGTTCAGGAGGACGTCATCTCTCACAAGTTCGAGTTCTCGGAAAAATTAAAGGTTTCCAAAGAGAACTTGCTGCCATGATGCACGGTTCAAACATGGGTATCCTACCTTATGGGCTTATCATATTATGATCAACTTAACATAGCCGGCATCCCTGAAATTCGGGGCCTCTGTCATTTCATCTTTGTGCATACGAGTCTTTGTTATTTGATCATAAGGTCACTTGTGGGCTTCCAACCCACCGGGTTTAGCTTTCATACCCCCTTGACCGGCCTGAGTTGCCACATTATGAGTTACACGTGCCTGTTTGCAACTTGCTACTCCACCAGGTGACCCGTCAAACTCTTAACAATCAATCTTTTTTAAGACCCTGAACTTATTAAGGTTAAAACGACGGCTTGTGTCACTTGAGAGCCGGTTTATAGTGAGCTAGGGTAAACTCAATGGCTATCCGGCCTTGAAAGCACAAGTCTTGTGAGCCAACTTTTTCGGCCGTGTCTTGAAAGCCGGCCTAACAAATATTTGAGATTTTTTGTATATCTCTCTTTTGGGTTTTTGGATGTTTTTATCTTAAGTTTTTGCTTTTGGGAAAATTTTGACTACCCGGGTGGTGAAGCTACGGGTTATGTTACTCATATTTAAATATCTCATGTTGTCACCCGCCCTGGTTTTTGACTTTAAGTCGCCAATATAATTTTGGCTATAAGCCGCCATTATAATCTTTTCAATGATTGTTTATGACCATGAGTCTCTGGTTGTAACCCACTCTCGATTTGGGCCTTAAAAGGTGGTCTTTTTTGTCGAGCCTTAAAAGCCGACTTGTGAATTATATTATTGTGCATATTTGCAATTTTTATAACATGTCTATTTACAGGGGTTATTGTCGGTGTCAAAACCGGTGGATCTCGGGTAGGGGGTCCCGAACTGTGCGTCTAGGTGGATGGTAACAGGAGACAAGGGGCACGATGTTTTTACCCAGGTTCAGGCCCTCTCGGTGGAGGTAAAACCCTACTCCTGCTTGATTAATATTGATGATATGGGTACTACAAGAGTTGATCTACCACGAGATCAGAGAGGCTAAACCCTAGAAGCTAGCCTATGGTATGGTTGTTGTCGTTGGTCCTACGGGCTAAACCCTTCGGTTTATATAGACACCGGAGGGGGCTAGGGTTACACAGAGTCGGTTACAAGGAAGGAGATCTTCATATCCGTATTTCCAAGCTTGCCTTCCACACCAAGGAGAGTCCCATCCGGACACGGGACGAAGTCTTCAATCTTGTATCTTCATAGTCCAACAGTCCGGCCAAAGGTTATAGTCCGGCCGTCCGGATACCCCCTAATCCAGGACTCCTCAAGAGCTCCCCTGAACCAGGCTTCAATGACGATGAGTCCGCGCAGATTGTCTTCGGCATTGCAAGGCGGGTTCCTACCGAATACTTCATAGAAGATTTTGAACACGAGGATCGTGTCCGCTCGCAAAACAAGTTCCACATACCACCGTAGAGAGAATAATATTTTCACAAATCTAATCTGCTGAAGTATTCCGTAGCGTGACATCACACCACGGCCAAGCCTTTATTCGAATCGTTTTTCACACCCCACCTCAGCGCGTTTCGCGAGGCGGTTTCCTTGGCACGTCTTGTCGAAGCAGAGATCGTGTCCCCTTATTGCGGGATTCTCATCAATTCCGACGTGGGTAACCCAACCGCGCCATTGATTACGGCGCTTGGGGGATAAGCGAGTTTTACCAGGCTGGTGGGGACGCATAGTTTTTTCCGCCCATATAAAGGGATAAGGATTCACCTTTTTCTACCCACGCCTTCTTCCTCCTTGCTCATCCATTCTTCACAAGACTCGAGCTCCAAATACCAAGTCCACATTCCCATCCTCAACCTTCTCCAACAATGTCTGGAGCGGGAGACAAGTGGATGGTCTCCTCCATCACGGAGGGACACATCAAGAAGCTGAGGGGAGCCGGATACCTGCCCGACGATGTCGCACACCGGCTCCCAGATGCGGGGTAGCTCATCCCCACCCCCAGGCCCCACGAGAGGGTAGTGTTCCTTACCCATTTCCTCCACGGACTGGGATTTCCCCTTCACCCATTCGTCCGGGGCTCATGTTCTACTATGGCCTGGATTTCCACGATCTGGCCCCGAACTTCATCCTCAACATATCGGCGTTCATCGTCGTATGTGAGGCCTTCCTCCTCATCAAGCCCCACTTCGGCTTATGGATGAAGACCTTCACTGTCAAACCGAAGGTGGTGAGTGGCCACCAGGCGGAGTGAGGAGGCGCCATGGTGGGCAAAATGCCCAATGTCACATGGCTCGAGGGCTCCTACGTGGAGACCATAAAGGGGTGGCAATCAGGGTGGTTCTACATCACCGAGCCGCGCGGCACCACATGGGCGGCGGCCCCTGAATTCCAATCCAGAATCCTTACGCGGCTCACCTCCTGGAAAGAGAAGGGCCTGCCCTGGGGTAGTCCGGGAGAGCTGACCGGACTCCAAACCTGTATCCAAAACATGGTGAACAAGAAGCTCAAGCTTGTCAACGTAGTCCAGGTCATGCTCATCCGCCGGATCCTCCCGTGTCAACAACGGGCGTTCAACTTGTGGGAGTTCGACCCGGCCCAGCACCAAACTCTGAGCGAGCTCTTTGACACAACACACGAGGATGCTTGGAAGGTGCTATTTAAGGGCGCCGAGGTTCCCCCTCCCCTTACCGAGGATCGCGGATTCAGCGCGGTAAGATATTTGATCTCTTATAGGGTATTCATTTTTCATAGTTTAACTACGTGCGGGACATGAGTTTCCATGCCTTTGACTGGAATGGGTGGAGACATCGGGGCAGATTGATTGTCCAGCCCCCCTGCCCGAAGACTTCGCCGACGCTCTCCTGAAGGAGATGCTTACTCCGGCTCCTTATGAGGTGCCGGAGAAAAAGGTCAAGAAGAAGGCCATGAGAACCCGGAAGAGTTCCCGGCGCCAGGTGTTATCGGACTCATCGTCCGATGACTCCGAGATGCACTCCTCCCGTGGAAACGGGGAGGAAGCTGATAAAGGTTATTCCCCTCCAGCCGGGGAAGATAAGAAGAGGAAGGCCACCCCAACTGGGGAGGCCGGAGGGTCCAAGAAGGGAAGGACTCTCCCTCCGGACTACTCCACCACCGCCGCCGACAGCGAAACCGAGTGGCCACCCAGGGCCAAGCCCCTGGCAAGATCGTAAGTATTCGGACACCAGAGTAACTCGTGGCACCATTTAATTTCACAGATCTTCTAACGCCGGACACGGTTATGCAATCCGTCCGAGGCCCGTATCGACGTATCCTCGTCGAGCGGTTCTTTGGACCTGTCGGCCATGAGCAGCGGAGGATCACTTCCAACCGCCTCCACCCCTCGCCCTACGGACAACGCCGAGGTGCCGTCTCAAAGGGTACCAAGCCGAGGGGAGGTAGTCCTGGAGGCGCCACAAGGCGATCTTCCGGACTGTAGGCGCAAAGGGAGCAAGGCTCCTAAGGGCTCCAAGTTCGGCACTGGGCCGAATACCGCTCCGAAACCTCCAGTGGTTCCGGACTCCGGCAGGCGGCCCCCCACTAAGAGGGGCAAGCCTACCGTGCTGGTGACCTCCGTCCAACCGGAGGCACTGGATAATTTGCTGGAGGTGCTTAACAGCGCCTCCATCGACGAGGAGCACCGCACTATTATGAGTGCGGTGATCCACAAGGTTCAGTCCGCCAAGAGCGGGCTGACTGAAGCCTTGATACGTCTCCAACGTATCTATAATTTATGAAGCATTCATGCTATATTACTATGTGTTTTGAATGATTATGGGCTTTATTTTCCACTTTTATATTATTTTTGGGACTAACCTATTAACCGGAGGCCCAGCCCAGATTTGCTGCTTTTTGCCAATTTCAGTATTTTGAAGAAAATGAATATCAGACGGAGTCAAAACGGAACGAAATCAACTGGAGAAGTTATTTTTGGAAGGAAACCCACCTGATGGACTTGGACCCCACGTCAGAAGATACGGGAGCTGGCCACGAGGGTGGGGGCGCGCCCTCCCCCCCTGGGCGTGCCCCCTGCCTCGTGGGGCCCCCATAGCTCCACCGACGTTCTCCTTTCACCCATATATACCTACGTACCCTAAAACTTCTAGAACAGAACCTAGATCGGGAGTTCCGCCGCCGCAAGCCTCTGTAGCCACCAAAAACCAATCGGGACCCTGTTCCGGCACCCTGCCGGAGGGGGATCCCATCACCGGAGGCCATCTTCATCATCCCAACGCTCTCCATGACGAGGAGGGAGTAGTTCTCCATCGGGGCTGAGGGTATGTACCAGTAGCTATGTGTTTGATCTCTCTCTCTCTCTCGTGTGCTCTCTCGTGTTCCTCTATGGCACGATCTTGATGTATCCCGAGCTTTGCTATTGTAGTTGGATCTTATGATGTTTCTCCCCCTCTACTCTCTTGTGATGAATTGAGTTTCCCCTTTGAAGTTATCTTATCGGATTTAGTCTTTATGATAACACTTGATGTATGTCTTGCCGTGATTATCTGTGGTGACAATGGGATATCATGTGCCACTTGATGTATGTTTTGGTGATCAACTTATGGTTTTGTGACATTGGGAACCTATGCATAGGGGTTGGCACACGTTCTTGACTCTCCGGTAGTAGCTTTAGGGCACTCTTTGAAGTACTTTTATGTTGGTTAGATGAATCTGAGATTGTGTGACGCTTATCGTATAATCATGCCCACGGATACTTGAGGTGACAATGGAGTATCTAGGTGACATTAGGGTTTTGGTTGATTTGTGTCTTAAGGTGTTATTCTAGTATAAACTCTATGATAGATTGAGCGGAAAGAATAGCTTTATGTTATTTTACTACGAACTCTTGAATAGATAGAACAGAAAGGATAACTTTTGAGGTGGTTTCGTACCCTACCATAATCTCTACGTTTGTTCTCCGTTGTTAGTTGCTTTGGAGTGACTCTTTGTTGCATGTTGAGGGCTTGTTATATGATCTATCTATGTTATTATTGTTGAGAGAACTTGCACTAGTTAAAGTATGAACCCTAGGCCTTGTTTCCTACCATTGCAATACCGTTTACGCTCACTTTTATCGCTTGCTACCTTGCTGTTTTTATTATTTCAGATTACAAAAACCTATATCTACTATCTATTTTGCACTTGTATCTTCATCTCTTCGCCGAACTAGTGCACCTATACAATTAACCATTGTATTGGGTGTGTTGGGGACACAAGAGACTCTTTGTTATTTGGTTGCAGGGTTGTTTGAGAGAGACCATCTTCATCCTACGCCTCCTCGAATTGATAAACCTTAGGTCATCCACTTGAGGGAAATTTGCTACTGTCCTACAAACCTGTGCACTTGCAGGCCCAACAATGTCTACAAGAAGAAGGTTGTGTAGTAGACATCAAGCTCTTTTCTAGCGCCGCTGTCGGGAGGCTAGGTAAGTTAAGGTATATCTTTAGATCTTGCAATCGAATCTTTTTGTATCTTGATTTAGCACTAGTCTAGTTTATAAAAGAAAACTACAAAAAAATGTAAATGAGTATGTCTCATACGATTCATCTTTTAATATCTTTCGTGAGTATGATGGAAAAGAAAATTGTGCCAAAGTGTTAGAAGAAGAATTACATAGAATGTTTGGCACTAAATATTTATATGATGAGCATGATTGCAATGTTGTTAGTATGAATTCTTTGAATATCCATGATGCTAATGATATGCAAAGCCATAAGCTTGGGGAAGCTATGTTTGATGAAGATGATATTTTTGTCCCCAAGCTTTGATGAGCAAATTTACTATGATGAAAGCATGCCTCCTATCTATGATGATTATTGTGATGACACGTATGCTATAAAGAATAATGATAACCATGAAACTTGTCATCTTGATCTTAATTTTCAATCATATTATAGTTATTTTGTTAATTTTGCTCCCACTATTATTCATGAGAAGAAATTTGCTTATGTGGAGAGTAATAAAAATTATATGCTTGTAGATCATGAAAAGAATGCTTTATGTGATGGTTATATTGCTGAATTTATTCATGATGCTACAGAAAATTATTATGAGAGAGGAACATATGCTTGTAGGAATTGCAATAATATCAAGTTTCCTCCCTATGTGCTTAAAGTTTTGAAGTTATGCTTGTTTTGCCTTCCTATGCTAGTTGATTATTGTTCCCATAAGTTGTTTGCTCACAAAATCCCTATGCATAGGAAGTGTGTTAGGCTTAAATGTGCTAGACATATTCTTCATGATGCTCCATTTATGTTTCAATTCTTATCTTTTATGTGAGCATCATTGAAATCATCATGCCTAGCTAGGGGCGTTAAACGATAGCGCTTGTTGGGAGGAAACCCAATTTTATTTTAGTTTCTTACTTTTTGGTTCTGTTTAGTAATAAATAATCCATCTAGCTTCTGTTTAGATGTGGTTTTATGTTTTAATTAGTGTTTGTGCCAAGTAGAACCTTTGGAAAGACTTGGGTGAAGTCTTTATGATCATGCTGTAAAAAACAGAAACTTTAGCGCTTACCAGATTAGCTATAACTTTTTACTGGAGAGTGCTATTTAGTTGATTCTTTTTGCAGATGATTACTAGACAAATTCCTCAGGTCCAGCAATTTATTTTCGAATTTTTGGAATTCCAGAAGTTTGCGTTAGTTACAGATTACTACAGACTGTTCTGTTTTTGACAGATTCTGTTTTCATTGTGTTGTTTGCTTATTTTGATGAATCTATGGCTAGTAAAATAGTTTATAAACCATAGAGAAGTTGGAATACAGTAAGTTTAACACCAATATAAATAAAGAATGAGTTCATTACAGTACCTTGAAGTGGTGTTTTGTTTTCTTTCGCTATTGGAGCTTATGAGTTTTCTGTTGAGTTTTGTGTGGTTGAAGTTTTCAAGTTTTGGGTAAAAATTCGATGGACTATGGAATAAGGAGTGGAAAGAGCCTAAGCTTGGCGATGCACAAGGCACCCCAAGGTAATATTCAAGGACAACCAAGAGCCTAAGCTTGGGGATGCCCCGGATGGCATCCCCTCTTTCGTCTTCGTTCATCGGTAACTTTACTTGGAGCTATATTTTTATTCACCACATGATATGTGTTTTGCTTGGAGCGTCATTGTCGGTGTCAAAACCGGCGGATCTCGGGTAGGGGGTCCCGAACTGTGCGCCTAGGCGGATGGTAACAGGAGACAAGGGACACGATGTTTTACCCAGGTTCGGGCCCTCTTGATGGAGGTAAAACCCTACGTCCTGCTTGATTAATATTGATGATGTGTATTACAAGAGTAGATCTACCATGAGATCAAAGAGGCTAAACCCTAGAAGCTAGCCTATGGTATGATTGTTGTTCGTCCTACGGACTAAAACCCTCCGGTTTATATAGACACCGGATAGGGTTAGGGTTACACACAGTCGGTTACAATGGTAGGAGATCTACATATCCATATCGCCAAGCTTGCCTTCCACGCCAAGGAAAGTCCCATCCGGACACGGACGAAGTCTTCAATCTTCTATCTTCATAGTCTTGGAGTCCGGTCGATGATGATAGTTCGCTATCCGGATACCCCCTAGTCCTAACGCCTCGGTAGCTCCCCTGAACCAGGCTTCAATGACGCATTTAGTCCGGGCGCGCATGTTGTCTTCGGCATTGCAAGGCGGGTTCTTCCTCCGAATAATTTATAGAAGATTGTGAACACCAGGATAGTGTCCGCTCTGCAAACATAAATTCCACATACCACCGTAGAGAGAATAATATTACACAAGATCAATCTGCTGACGTATTTTGTGGCGTGACGTCGCACCACTACCAAGCCTTCACTCAAATTGTTTTTATTGTTCCACCTCAGCGCGTTTAGCGAAGCGGCTTCCTTGGCATGTCTTGTCGAAGCAGAGGTCGTGTTCCCCTTATTCCGGGATTCCCATCAATACGGACGTGGGTAACCCAACCGCACCATGGATTGTGGCGCTTTGGAGATAAGCGAGTTTTACCAGGCCGGTGGGGACACATGTTTTTGTCCGCCCATATAAGGGGATAAAGATCCAACCTTTTTACCTGCGCCTTCTTCCTCCTTGGCTTATCTATCTCCGCGAACTCGAGCTCCAGCGCCCAAGTCCGCACTTCTCACCTCAACCTTCTCCAACTATGTCCGGAGCGGGAGGCAAGTGGATGGCCTCCTCCACACGGAGGGGCAGATCCAAAGCTGCGCTGACGGATATCTGTCCAGCAACATCGCCAAGATCGGCTCCCCGACGAGGGAGAGCTCGTCCCCAACCCCAGGCCCCATGAGAGGGTAGTATTTCTTCCCCATTTCCTCCGTGGACTGGGCTTCCCGCTTCATCCCTTTGCCCGGGGGCTCATGTTCTACTATGGCCTAGATTTCCATGATCTGGCCCCGAATTTCATCCTCAACATCTCGGCGTTTATCGTCGTATGCGAGGCATTCCTTCAGATCCAGCCCCACTTCGCTTGTGGCTCAAGACCTTGATGTCAAGCCGAAGGTTGTGAAGGGCAGCCAAGCGGAGTGCGGAGGCGCCATGGTGGGCAGGATGTCCCACGTTACGTGGCTGGAGGGCACTTTCGTGGAAACCATCTAGGGGTGGCAATCGGGGTGGTTCTACATCACCAAGCCGCATGACCCTGATTGGGCAGCGCCCTCAATTCAGATCTGGCATCCCCACACGGCTCACCTCTGGAAAGAGAGTGGCCGAATTTGGGGGATTCGGAGGAGCTGACCGGACTCCAAGCCCAGATCCGTAAGCCGTGGACAAGAAGCCCAAGCTTGTCAACGTAGTCCGTGTCATGCTCATCCGCCGGATTCTTCCGTGCCCGATGGGGCTTTAATATGTGGGAGTTTGATCCGCGCAGCACCGGACCTCGAGCGGGCTCTTCGACACTACGTACGAAGATGTCTGGAAGGTGTTGTTCAAGGGCGCCGAAGCTCCCACGTCCGCTATCGAAGATCGCAGATTCTGCTCGCAGCGTCCAGCTGACGAGGTAAGTGATTTCTCCACTTGTTTTCCATAGTTTGGCTCTATGCGGGATCTAAACTCCCTTTACCTTTGACAGAATGGTCGAGAAGGCCGAACGGATTACCTGTCCGTCCCATTGCCAGAGGACTCCAGCGGACACCCGCCTAACGGGCTGGCTCCGGCACCCCACGTGGTCTTTGGAGAAGAAGGCCACGCAGACGGCCACGGGGACCCGGAAGAGTTCCCGTTTTCAGGTGCTATCGGATGATGAATCCGAGGCCGACTCCTCCTACCAAGGTGAGGAGGAGAAGAAGAAAGCCTGTCCCCCAGCGGGGGGAGGAAAGAAAAGGAAGGCCTCCCCAACAAGGGAGGCCGAAGGGTCCAAGAAGGGAAAAACTCTTCCTCCGGACTGCTCCGCCAACGCCAAAGGATTTACGCATTTAAGATCGGCATCTCGAGGCCAAGCCCTGGCGAGATCGTAAGTATCTGGACTCTGAATAACTTCAAGGTTTTTATTTTCGCCACATAATGTCTTTTGTAATGCCGCATACAACCCCGCAGTCTGCCTAAGGATGATCTTCCTGCTTGCCGAAGCGGGTCCTTGGGTGCGCCGGATATGGATTCCTTCCGACTGCCTCCACCCCGTGCAGCATGGACGACGCCGAGGTGGGATCCTGAAAAGGACCCACCAGGAGGAGGAGGCCCCGGAGGTGTCACAGGACATCCTCCCGGACTGTGCACCGGACTTAGCCCCGGAGGCCACAGTGGCTCCGGAGTCCGGCGGGCGACCCCTTCGTAAGAAGGGCAAGACCGTGATGCCGGCTGCCTCCGTTCAACCGGAGGTGCCGGATAATTTGCTGGAGGCGCTCAACGGCGCCTCTATCAAAGAGGAACACCGTACTGTTATGAGTGCGGTGATTCAGAAGGTTCAGCTCGCCAAGAGCGGGCTGACCGAAGCTCGCAGAGCCTTCTAACAGGCTTTGAGGTAAGAATTTCAATATATGTAAAATGGTACCGATAGACAGAGTCTCCCCGATGCTCGGTTCGTGTTCGAAAGAAAAGCCGGACTGGGGATCTTTAGAAAGATAAACGCAGGAGTCATAAAAATATGTCAATATGGGATTGCAGGTCAGGTTGACCTCCGCCAGACCGATCATGGAGGTCAATACTTTGAAGGAAAACCTCGAGCGGTCCGAGAACGAAGCTCGGCCATGCCAAGAAGCAGCTCGAGGAAAAGAAGGTGAGTAATACCTTATGAAAATTGTACCTTCTGAGAAAAGGATTTGGTTGCAAGAAAAATGACAAGGATAACGTGGGTATTGTAGGGGCCACTAACGAGGTGGCGACTCAAGGAGGCGGTGGCATGTGCCGAACGCAATGCGGCCGCGGAGCGCACCGAGCGAGAAAAGCAGGAGGCGGGGTGGCGGAGGTACAGCAAGAGCTCCAGGATCTCGTGAAAAAACATGAGAGCTTGGAGCGTGACTCGAAGACTCAAGAGTCCGAGCTTGCAACGGCTCTTGAGAGTGCCAAAGCCGCTAAGTCCGAAGCCTACAAGGCCCTCCAGGAGATTGAGGCGGTGAAGAAAATAGCAGTGGGTAAGGCATTTTTCATGCAGAGTAAGCATGTGAGTGTTAATTACCTGTTGCTTACCCGAATTCGGAGCTCTCTGTATGCGTTCGCAGATCTTCCTCGCAGCGTGTCCGATGTCAGCCGCATTCTACCGGGCCGAGGAGGGAGCTCGACGGAGAAGGTCTTCGTCTCGATGTTGAGGCCGGACACCGGTGCCTTTTAGCGACCAGGCCAAGCAGCTGGTCGAAGCTCCACAAGGCGGCCGAACAGGCCATGAAGGGCCTCATAGTTCGGCCGGCCTAAGGAGGCCATGCCTGGGTGCTACTTCGGCCTGGTGCGGCGGCTGATGGATGCGTGCCCGTGGGTTGAAGTGATCAAGCATTCCGCTTGTATTGAGGGTGCCCGTTGGGCCCTTGCCCGTGCAAAGGTGCACTGGGGCAAGATGGATGCCCAGAAGCTTGTGACGGACCCGCCACCAGAGGGCAAGGAGCATCGCACGCTCGAGATGTATTATAAGAGCGTGTTGAAGGGCGCCCGCACTATTGCGGGTGAGTGCTCCAAAGATGTAATATTTGAGTAGACTCGCAATTTGTTATCCTGTGCGCTGAAAACTTAGTTCATATGCACTAAGCAACGCTTGTTAATTTAAATTATTACCTTCTGTGTGGCTGTTTATCAAACCTGAGAGATGGCAAGTCGTCGGCTTCAAATTTCATGCCACGAAAGTCGGGTGTTCGGGATAAACTTGATCGCTCTTGTTCCCATTTTTGGGTACATCTAGGGAGGCTCTCAACACAGCGAACAAGGCAACTGGACTTATAATGCTTGAACACTCTCACTTAGCCATAGAATTCTATAATTTTAAATTTCGGCAAAGCCCCTAGTCTTCTAAGGTCAATTTGGGGCGCTATCCACGCCTTTGGCCGGACAAGATCCGGCTCCTCGCCTAAGCGGCATAAGTCTTTAAGGACTCGCAAAAACCTCTCGAACAGCGATCGGTCTCGCGCCTCATCATGACGGTCAGTTTTAGCTTTCTCCATCGAGGCGTTAACTCAGCCGAATCGGGCGGAATCGCAGTGGTTCTCCCGGTGCTACCTTAGCCGATATAACGGAACGTAAGGTACCAAAACACGGGAGCTGAGCAAACCCAACTATTGACCCAAGACATGATTCGGAGCCGATGCATATAGTGCTATAAGTTCAGGGTGCCGCACTTGTGAAAGTGTTCGGACTCATCACACCATAACGCGGGAAACATAAGCCCCTGGTGTATATTAGCCGTACCAAAGTGTACGGATGCAACATGTCGTGAATGAACATATGTATGAAAAACAAATGCAATTATAAACAAAAAGGTGCTTCATTGTTTTATGCAATAAGTGCTACTACGAAAGCAAAACGATACAAATAGTGCGATAAGCAAGGTATGAGACTGTGAAACATGTCCCCCTCCAGGGGTAGGCTGCAGACTGGTGTATGAAAAATGCTCGTAATGGAGACCACCTATATATTCGTTGTAGCCTTTATCCTTCCCCGTCTGTTGCACCGTGAGTTCGGCAGGTCTGCTGCCGGACAGGGCTTCTGACAAATGGAGTCCTGTGGGTAAAAAGTAAAAGGTAAAAAAGAAAAGAAAAAGGAACGACACACGTGAGAGCCCCTGGTGTGGTTGAGCCGCAGTGCGGGTTTATCGTCGCCGTGCCCTCTCCCCATGCCCATGGTATCTTCAGAGCGTAATGGTGTACACGAAGCGACCTGCTTTGACGCTTTCGCAGGGCTGGGGTTGGGGCCGCATCACGCGTGTGCTCTCAACGTGCTGTGGTCTTGTTGTAAGTTACTCCGGCGCGGCGGCTTAGCTGTCCGCCGCTTAACGGCCGGACCTGAGAATTGCCTTAAGAGGCTGCATTGCACTTCGCCGCGAGAGCGCCAGATGTTCCTCCGCGCGGAGAGAACGCTCAGTGTTTCCGCTGACCGTAATGACTCCTCGAGGGCTTGGCATCTTGAGCTTGAGGTATGCGTGAGTGCGGCACCGCGTTGAACTTTGCAACGCTGCACGTCCGAGCAAGGCATGATAGCCGCTGCGAACGGGACTATGTCGAAGATTAACTCCTCGCTTCGGAAGTTATCCGGGATCCGAAGACCACTTCCAGTGTAATTCAGCCTGCATAATTGGCTTCTACACCTGGTATGACGCCTTTAAAGGTCGCTTTTGGTAGGTTTAATCCTTGAGGGGTCTATGCCCATTTTGGCGACCGTATCCCGGTAAAGCAGGTTCAGTTGCTGCCGCCGCCCATCGTGACTCTGGTTAGGTGAAATCCATCGATGATTGGGTCTAAGATTCAGGCGGCGAATCCGCCGTGGCGGATGCTGGTGGGGTGGTCCTTCGTCAAAACTGATCGTGCAGGAGGACCATGGATTGAACTGGGCAACTGGCTCCATCGCGAGACATCCCGGAGTGCACGCCTGGCCCTTTTGGGTATGTGCTATGTATATCATGTTCACCGTCCGCACCCGTGGGGGAAACCTTCTGTCCTTTATTGTTCGGGCGGTTCGGTCTCGTCCTCGCTATCGCTATGCAGCCCCTTGTCATTGTTTTTGGCAATTAACTTGCCTCGCCGTTGAATACCCAACAGTCCCCTGTTGGTGTGGTTAGCTGGCTTTTCGGGGTTCCGTATCCGCACAAGCAATGAAAGTATTCGGTCCAAATTGGACAGACCCGAGTAGTTCTTTTGAATGTCTTTTTCCGCTGACCGGTTTAGAGCCTCTGAATCCGCATTGACTGCCGTATCCTCAATATTGTCGCCGTTAACGCGCTTGTTTTTGTTACGATCGCGCCTACCATTTCGGTCCTTGAAGTCCGGACTGCCAGATTTTGCTTTGAGGTTGTTGCTGCATAGCCAGCTGTCCTCACCCGCGCAGGCGGGTCATGAGTGATGTGAGGGCTGCCATGGATTTCGCTTTTCCTGTCCTAGGTGCCGGCCAAGCCACTCGTCACGGATGTTATGTTTGAAGGCCGCGAGGGCCTCCGCATCTGGACAGTCGACGATTTGGTTTTTCTTGGTTAAGAATCGTGTCTAGAATTGTCTGGCCGATTCGTCTGGCTACTGAATTATGTGGCTTAGGTCATCAGCCTCTGGTGGTCGCACATAAGTGCCCTGGAAGTTATCGAGGAATGCGGCTTCCAGGTCCTCCCAGCTCCCAATCGACTCTGCTGGCAAGCTGTTGAGCCAATGCATGGCTGGTCCTTTAAGCTTGATGGGGAGGTATTTGATGGCGTGAAGATCGTCACCGCGGGCCATGTGAATGTGAAGGAGATAGTCTTTGATCCAAACCGCGGGGTCTGTTGTGCCATCATAGGATTCAATATTGACGGGTTTAAACCCTTTGTGGATTTGATGATCCATTACTTCGTCTATGAAGCATAGTGGGTGTGCGGCGCCTCAGTACTGGGCGATATCACGACGGAGCTCAAAAGAGCTTTGTCTGTTTTGTTCGCCCGGCCGGACTTATCAGGTCCGCGCGACGGTTGTCGCCACGCATCAGGCACCCATGCGATCCATAGATCGATCTTGATTGTCTTGCCTTGTCCTCCAATATATCTCGCAGGTCCGGAGTGTTCCCCTTTGGCCGTGTGCTTTTTGAGCGATGCCGGGGTACGGTTCTAGTGAAGGGCCTAGAGGCCTCTCTGTCACGACCACGGGTGGTCGGTCACCGTATTGTCTCCCTGGTGATGCGGGTTCGTAAGCCTCCTCCTCTAATCGGGGAGCAGCTTGCGCTTAGGGTAGCTTTTGAGGGGCGTTCGAGCTCATGCTCTTCGCCGCGAGGACTTCAGTCCATCTATCGGCTAGCATCCTCGATCAGCTCTAAGCTGTTGCTGCTTTTTCTTGAGGCTGTTCGCCGTGGCCATAAGCCCACGCCTAAAACGCTCTTGTTCGACGGGATCCTCGTGCACGATTTAATTCATTGTCGCCGAGGCTTGCTTCATCTTCGGAGGGAGGCATATAATCCTCTACCTCTTCTTCTCGCCGCTCTCTCTAGAGGGTCGGGCGATCCATCCTCCCCGCTGGATCTTGCTGGAGTGGATTGTCTTCGCACCGTCCGGTGTATTGTTATCTCCGTGCGGAATCTTCATTCTTGCTTTGTGGCGGGATTTAGAGCGGCGC
The DNA here is from genome assembly GCA_021605145.1 of Aegilops bicornis. Lineage (NCBI taxonomy): Eukaryota > Viridiplantae > Streptophyta > Magnoliopsida > Poales > Poaceae > Aegilops > Aegilops bicornis. The sequence continues at coordinate 394,486,762 of CM038669.1, read as the reverse complement.
CACGACGCCGGGCGCTTGGGCTGCTTCTTGAGGGGTCATCCTCCGTTGTTCCATCGCTGCTCCCATCTTTTGGGATGTCCACCATGTATATGTCGTATGACGAGGTGGCCTTCCAAAGGCCCTCGTAGGCGCTGGTCTTGGTCGCCTCCGGCATCGCCGCCCATACCGTCGATGTCTTCGGAGTCGTAGTCTAGCATGTCGGTTAGATAAATCGCCGATGGCTACCAAGTGGGTGGTGGGTGGGCGTTGAATTTCTTCGCCGTCTGCATCCCAACCTTCCTGACCGTAATCCGCCAGGCTCTCCGGATAAAGAGAGAGACTTTAGTGAATTCAGGATGTCGCCAAAGGGCGAGTGCTGAAAGATGTCCGCGGCAGTGAACTCCATGACGGGCGCCCAATCGGATTCGATTGGATTGGGCACAGAGGGTTCGGAGTCCGGAGAGGAGTCCGGCACCCTGGAGTCGAGGTCTTCGCAAAGGACAGGGATAGAGTTCGGCTCGATCGCCGTAGAGATTAAAGCCCCCGAGGCGGTGTCCAACCACTCGTCCTCGATCGGGAATCCGCTCCGGATTAAGGGTCGGGCGGATTCTCGTGCGGCCTCCGTGGCACTGTTCGCCGCAGAGCTAGATCATGCCCATCGAGACAAAGGCGGCGCGCTTAGTCATGCTCGAATCCGTCAAGATCAAGTCTCCGCGGATATCGGTCGATAGTTTAAACTTCCAAATCTGACCTGACGGCTGGGCGTAGCTTCGATCTGCTCCGGATGGCTGCGAATTGGCCCGCAGCAGTAAAGCCGCCAACACGAGGATCTATCCGGGAGAAAAGTCTCACCACTGGACGCGTCGTTGTTGATGATCAAAGGAGCCATCGAGCCTATCGGTGGCGCATACGGTAGGAACTCTCAATGAAAGCACCAATGTCGGTGTCAAAACCGCGGATCTCGGGTAGGGGTGCCGAATCGTATGCGTCTAGGCGGATGGTAATCGCAGACAAGGGACACGATGTTTTACCCGTGTTCAGCCCTGTTGATGGAGGTAAAACCCTACGTCCTGCTTGATTAATATTGATGATGTGTATTACAAGAGTAGATCTACCACGAGATCAAAGAGGCTAAACCCTAGAAGCTAGCCTATGGTATGATTGTTGTTCGCCCCACGGACTAAAACCCTTCGGTTTATATAGACAATCGGATAGGGATAGGGTTACACAGAGTCGGTTACAATTGTATGATATTTAAATAAACGTATAGCCAAGATTGCCATCAATGGCAAGGAAAGTCCCATCCGGACACGGGACGAAGTCTTCAATCTTCTATCTTCATAGTCTTGGAGTCCGGCCGATGATGATAGTTCGGCTATCCGGACACCCCCTAGTCCGGAACTCCCTCAGTCATTTTCTTTTGTTAGTATTTGCTTGCTTTTAATTAGATTAATGTTTTGCATCTTTAGTTCCAATAAAAAAGGTCAAGGATAGCCATTGCCATGCTTATTTTGCTAGTATACATGTTGCTGTTTTTAAAACAGAAAGTTTACCGCTGTTTCAAAAATTCCTCAGAAAAGTCAGAGCATGATATTATGGTATAACTTTTTGCATATAAAGCTCTGATAAATTTACTACAGTGGGAATTTTAGTTCATAATTTTTGGAGTCAGGGAAGTATTGATACTCTTACATTCTTTACAGACTTTACTGTTTTGGTAGATTGCTGTTATGTTTGCATTGTTTGCATATGTTTGCTTGTTTAATGAGTCTATTTGAGGATAGGAGTATCAAATATACAGAGACATTTAGTACTCAATGTTGAATAATAATGTTAGTGATTTCTAAATGTAGAAAATGATAAGGTTTTGCATTGGTTTATACTAACCTATCTCAAGAGTTCTTGTTGACTTTGTTGTGAATGAAGCTTTTGATAAAAAGAGAAACCATGATAAGAGAGGAATTAAGGAGACACAAAAGCTCAAGCTTGGGGATGCCCAAGGCACCACAAGATAATATTTCAAGAAGTCTCAAGCATCTATGCTTGGGGATGCCCCGCTAGGCATCCCACCTTTCTTCTTCGACAAACTATCGGTTAGTATCGGTTGAGCCTAAGTTTTTGCTTCTTCACATGAGTTGTGCTGTCCTTGCAATGTAATTTTATTTTGTTTTGCTTGCTGCTTGAATACAATACCAAGATCTTAAATTCTTAAATGAGAGAGAGTCTTCACATAGTTCCATAATTATTTAGCTACTCATTGATCTTCACTTATATCTTTTTGGAGTAGCTTTTCATTTACTCGTGTGCTCACTTATATCCTATGAGTAAATGGTTGAATAAGTTGAATGTCACAAATATGAAATTATATATGTTTCATTTGCTTATCCCATGGGGAGTAATGACTTCACATCTAAGAAGTAGAGGTTGTAAATTTATTGACGGTTGGCAAGCATTGTATTAGTCATTTGAACAATTCATGAAAGAATATTGAAGGAAGAGAGATTTCACATATAAATATATTATCATAGACATCTTTCATAATTGGGAGCACTCATTAAGTATGACATGCTAAAAAGTTGATATTGGGCAAGGAAGACAACGTAATGGGTTATGTTTTCTCGCATCTCAGTTAAAGTATATTGTCATGGATCATTCAAACATGTTGAGCTTGCCTTTCCCCCTCATGCTAGCCAAAAATTCCTAGCACCAAGTAGAGATACTACTTGTGCTTCCAAATATCCTTAAACCCAGTTTTTGGCATGAGTGTCCACCATACCTACCTATATGCGGTATTTACCTGCTGTTCCAAGTAAATTTGCATGTGCCAAACTCTAAACCTTCAAATTATAATCTATTTTGTATGCCTGAATTGCTCATGTAGCAACTAGGGGCTGTCAGTGTCTTCCATGCTAGGTGGGTTATTCTCAAGAGGAGTGGACTCCGCTCCTCATTCACGAGAAAGTGGCGGTAACTGGGATGCCCAGTCCCATGATCAAAAAGATCAAAATCAAATCAAAATAATTAAACAAAACTCCCCCAGGATTGTTGTTAGTTGGAGGCACTCGTTGTTTCGAGCAAGCCATGGATTGATGCTTGTTGGTGGTTGGGGGAGTATAAACTTTTACCATTCTGCATGGGAACCGCCTATAATGTATGTAGTATGGAAGATATTGGGAACTCTTGGTTGTTATGTTGACAATGAGATCATACCTCTCAAAAATATTTATCTCTATTTCAAAATAGAGCTCTGGCACCTCTGTAAATCCCTGCTTCCCTCTACGAAGGGCCTATCTTTTACTTTATGCAATAGTCAAGGTGATCTTCACCTTTCCCTTTTTCATTTTATCCTTTGGCAAGCACTTCGTGGTGGGGTGATCCTGATATATATATCCAATTGGATGTACATTAGCATGAACTATTATTGTTAACATCACCCAAAGGTGAATACATTTGGAGGCAACATTATAAGCCCCAATCTTTCTCTGTGTCTGATTAAAACTTCATAACCACAAGTATTGCGTGAGTGTTAGCAATTGTAGAAGACTATATGATAGTTGAGTATGTGGAGTTTGCTATTCCTGAAAATAAGATGAATTGCAATTGTTTTGATGACTAAGAATGAAGTTTGCTAGTTTTCAATAAATTTTATGGTCTATGCTTTAACTTGTGAATTGCTTGTTACTAGTTCGTGAAAAGTTTTATGAGATGAACTACTGTTATGACATATAATGATGCTAGTAAAGGTGATTGAAATTATCATTGATCAAACTTGTGCACCTCTAGCATTCACACTTCATAAATATTTTCTTTTATCATTTACCTACTCGAGGACGAGTAGGAATTACGCTTGGGTATGCTGATACGTCTCCAATGTATCTATAATTTATGAAGCATTCATGATATATTACTACGTGTTTTGAATGATTATGGGCTTTATTTTCCACTTTTATATTATTTTTGGGACTAACCTATTAACCGGAGGCCCAGCCCAGATTTGTTGTTTTTTGCCTATTTCAGTATTTCGAAGAAAAGGAATATCAGACAGAGTCAAAACGGAACGAAATCAACTGGAGAAGTTATTTTTGGAAGGAAACCCGCCAGATGGACTTGGACCCCACATCAGAAGATACGGGAGATGGCCACGAGGGTGGGGGCGCGCCCTCCCCCCTGGGCGCGCCCCCTGCCTCGTGGGGCCCCCGTAGCTCCACTGACGTTCTCCTTTCACCCATATATACCTACGTACCCTAAAACTTCCGTAATGTAACCTAGATCGAGTTCCGCCGCAAGCCTCCTCATAGCCACCAAAACCAATCGACCCTGTTCCAAGACTCACGAGGGGGATCCCATCACCGGAGGCCATCTTCATCATCCCCGCGCTCTCCATGACGAGGAGGGAGTAGTTCTCCCTCAGGGCTGAGGGTATGAACCAGTAGCTATGTGTTTAATCTCTCTCTCTCTCGTGTTCTCTCTCATGTTCCTCTATGGCACGATCTTGATGTATCCCGAGCTTTGCTATTGTAGTTGGATCTTATGATGTTTCTCCCCCTCTACTCTCTAGTGATGAATTGAGTTTCCCCTTTGAAGATATCTTATCGGATTTAGTCTTTATGAGAACACTTGATGTATGTCTTGCCGTGATTATCTATGGTGACAATGGGATATCATGTGCCACTTGATGTATGTTTTGGTGATCAGCTTGCGGGTTTTGTGACATTGGGAACCTATGCATAGGGGTTGGCACACGTTCTTGACTCTCCGGTAGTAGCTTTGGGGCACTCTTTGAAGTACTTTTATGTTGGTTGGATGAATCTGAGATTGTGTGACGCTTATAATCATGCCCACGGATACTTGAGGTGACAATGGAGTATCTAGGTGACATTAGGGTTTTGGTTGATTTGTGTCTTAAGGTGTTATTCTAGTATGAACTCTATGATAGATTGAGCGGAAAGAATAGCTTTATGTTATTTTACTACAAACTCTTGAATAGATAGAACAGAAAGGATAACTTTGAGGTGGTTTCGTACCCTACCATAATCTCTACGTTTGTTCTCCGCTATTAGTTGCGTTGGAGTGACTCTTTGTTGCATGTTGAGGGCTTGTTATATGATCTATCTGTGTTATTATTGTTGAGAGAACTTGCACTAGTGAAAGTATGAACCCTAGTCCTTGTTTCCTACCATTGCAATACCGTTTACTCTCACTTTTATCGCTCGCTACCTTGCTGTTTTTATTATTTCAGATTACAAAAACCTATATCTACTATCTATTTTGCAATTGTATCTTCATCTCTTCGCCAAACTAGTGCACCTATACAATTTACCATTGTATTGTGTGTGTTGGGGACACAAGAGACTCTTTGTTATTTGGTTGCAGGGTTGTTTGAGAGAGACCATCTTCATCCTACGCCTCCTACGGATTGATAAAACTTAGGTCATCCACTTGAGGGAAATTTGCTACTCTCCTACAAACCTGTGCACTTGCAGGCCCAACAACGTCTACAAGAAGAAGGTTGTGTAGTAGACATCAAGCCTATGCCAGCCTTCTAACAGGCTTCGAGGTAAGTACTTAAAAATATAGGAAAATGTTACCGCATAGACAGTAGCCCCTGATGCTCTGTTTGGTGTTTGCAAAGAAAAGCCGAATAGAGGATCAAATAATATCTTCAGGAGTCTAATACAAGTATATCTATATGCGTATGCAGGCTTCGCTGCTGACCTCTGCCGCACTTACTGCGGAGGTCGATGCGCTGAAGCAGAACCTCGAGCGGTCCGAGAAAGAGCTCGACCTTGCCAAGAAGCAGCTCGAGGAGAACAAAGGTAAGTAATACCTTGTGTAAGTATATAAAAAGATGCGGTTGCAAAGAATGACATGATCATTGTGGATATACCAGGGGCCATGACCGAGGTGGCGACCCTGAAGCAAGCGCTGTCCGAGGCCGAAAACAAAACAGCCACAGAGCGCACCGAGCGGGGGAAACAAGAGGCGCGGGTTGCAGAGGTGCAGCAAGAGCTCCAGGCTCTCGTGAAAAAACACGAGAGTTTGGAGCTTGACTCGAAGACGCGAGAGTCCGAGCTTGCCTCGGCCCTCGAGAGCGCCAAGCATGCCAAGGCCGAAGCCCAAAAGGCCCTCCAGGAAATTGAAGCGATGAAGAAGATAGCGGCGGGTAAGGCATTTATTATGCAAAGCAAGCATGTGAAAGTGAATTACTTGTTACTTACCCGAGTCCGAAGCTCTCCAGAAGCATTCGCAGATTTTCCCCGTAGTGTGTTGGATGCCGCAAAGCACTACCGAGCCGAGGAGGGGAGCTCGACGGAGAAGGTGTTCTGGTCTCAGTATACTGAGGCCGAACACCCGGTGCCCTTAAGCGACCAGCTGAAGCAATTGGTCGAGCTCCATAAGGCGGCCGAACAGGCCATGAAGGGTCTTATAGTCCGGCTGTGGCCTGGAGAGGCCATGCCAGGGAGCTACTTCGGGCTGGTGAAGCGGCTTGTGGATGCCTGTCCTTGGCTTGAGGTCATCAAGCGCCTGGCTCAGACGAGGGCGCCAGGGCGCTTGCCCGTGTTAAAGTACACTGGGGCAAGATGGAAGCTGAGAAGCTGGTGAAGGATGGGCCACCGCAGGGCAAGGAGCATCGCCACCCTAAAATGTACTATGAGGGCGTCCTGAAGGGTGCCCGCCTTGTGGCGGAAGAATGTTCCAAAGATGTAAGTTTTTAGTGAACTCGCACGCGTGATCCTATACACTGAAAACTTGTTCATATGCGCTATGCAACGCTTGTTTGAATTTAAAATATTACCTTCTGTGCGGCTGTTTATTAAATCTGAGAGATGGCGAGTCGTCGGCTTCTGCCCCCATGCCACGAGTGCTGGGGTGTTCGGGATAAACCTGAGCACTCTTTTTCCCATTCTTGGGTCCTTCGAGGGAGGTGCTCAGCACAACGAACAAGGCAATCGGACTATAATGCTTTATCACTCTCACTTAGCAAGAGAATTCTATAATTTTAAATTTTGGCGAAGCCCCTAATATTCGGAAGACCGAGTTCGGGGCGCTATACACACCTAAGCCGGAAAAAGCCGACTCCTCGCCCTAAGCGGCATAAGTCTTTAGGGACTCGAAACCTCTCGAACAGCGACCAGCTCTCGCCTTATCATGACAAATCGTTTTAGCTTTCTCTCGAGGTGCTTAGCCCAGCTGAACCGGGCACAATCGCAAGAGTTCTCCCAGTGCTACCTTAGCCGATATAGCGGAACGTAAGGTACCAAAACATGGGAGCCGGGTAAACCCAACTATTGACCCAAGACATGATTCGGAGCTGATGCATATAATGCTATAAGTTCGGGGTGCCGCACATGTGAAAGTGTTCGGACTTCTCACGCCGTATTATGGGGTGCTTAAGCCCTGGCGTATTGACCGTACCAAAGTGTACGGGTGCTAAATGTCATGAATGAACATATTTAAAACAAAACAGAAGCTACCCAACTCGCTCCCAGGATGCTCCCCCGAATTCAACCTTCGATAGCCGTTCGATCCTGGTCAACAAAGTCTTTTTCTGCCTGCTGCCCGTTGGATCTCGCTGGGAATTGACTCCTGCTATTTTGACCGCGTGGTGAAATCTAGAGAGTGTATGGCCTGTGGGCTCAGGCTGGATCCAATTGGCTAGGTCAAACTTTTCTGGGTGTCCGTGCGCCTCTCCAAAAGTGCCGCGTCGCGCGTGTCGTGCCCTCCGCGTCGTGCGGAGTGGGGGCGAGCCGCAGAGGGCTAGCTAGCGCTTGTTTCTCTGCCCATGTCTGTGCTGTACCGATGACGGGTGGGTCGGTGCCGCCCTTGGTCCCGCTCGTCGGTTGGAGTGGTGCCCGTCCTGTGGTGTAGGGTGTAGGCTAGAGTTTTCTGGGGACAACCTCTCTTGGTGGGACGCTCCTGGCGCGTTCCCGCGTCGTGCGGTGTGGGCAGTAGCTGCGGACGGGCTGGCCGGTGCATGTGCACCCGGCTTCTGCACCCACCATTGGCCTGCCGTAATGACGGGTGGGCCAGCGCTGCTCATGGTCCCGCTCGTTGGCAACACGGGTCTCATCGTCTCGTTGAACACAACCGCACCAACCCTAGCCCCCAATCCACAGCCACGCACTCCTCCCTCCTCCTCCCTCTCATAGCCGCCACACCCATTCCTCCCTTCCGCCTCCCTCCCCGGATCCCTACCACCGCCACACCCACTCGTCTCCTCCTCTCTCCCTTCTAGCTTCCTCCTCCTCCCTGATCTCTGCGTCGGCCGCGACACGAGAGGAGCGGCGGTGGCGGCAACGCTCCGGTGGCGGCATCGAGTTGCGAACCCCGGGACCAGGTCTGGGGGTTCGGTTCCAAGGCGCCAATGGCTTCTCCGTCTATGACGCCGGGGACAAGTGCACATCCCAGTCCCCTCCTCCTGCGCGAACCCTACGAGAGAGAGAGGAAGATGAGAGGGAGGGTGTCGGCGTTCTGGGAATGGGGGTCCCCAGACATGCCTGCCTGCGGCGTGGCCCAAGTGGGGGCCCAGCACGGCCCATCTTCATCAGCTCAAGCTCAAGACTCTCGCGAGGGGCCAAGCCTCGCGGGGCGGACGACAGGAAGCTTCCTCAGGAGCGGCCTCATCAGGCAGGCTCGCGAGGAGGTGGAGAGATCAAGGCAGGGGTACCTCGCGAGGAGCCCATGGCGTATGCCATGACGATCGAGACCAGGCGGGCGCCGGCCTGCGCAGTGTCCTTGTTTCCCGTTTGGTGCCAAGGGAGGAAGCGCAGGCCAAGGCATCAGGTAAAGGTTACCATTCTGGTGCAACGAGACCAAGGCCAGCAGAGCGGTAGGACGGAGGTCACCGTCGAGCCCAAGACGGCGTCATCATCAGTGCTTTTGGCAGCCGAAAACCACCTTTGGTCAGGATAACTTGTACTAGATGTTCCCCTTCAAAATGGCCAATTGTTGGCGCCCTTCCCACTCATTATTTTGGGGAGAGGCCCAGGGCCTCTGTAAATAGAGCTAGCCACCACAGAGTAGGGGGGGATAGACCTGACCAGATCAGAGAGAGCCCTAGCTAAGATAGAGAGAGAGAGGCGATCGAACTCACCCCACAGTTCATTGCACCAGCTCAAGAACACCTCTCGCGAGGCTGTTCCTCCCTTGTACTGTTCATCATCAGCCCCTGAGGCAATCCACCACACCACACACTGGAGTAGGGTATTACACCACAACGGTGGCCCGAACCAGTATAAATCTTGTGTCCCTTGTGTTGTTCATCGTTTCCAGCTTAGATCACGCGAGGAGATCAGACGTAGATCGGTAGGGGAGAGCTCTCCGCGCGCACCCCAGAGTTCGATCCTTAAGGGTCTGCCGGAACCCGAAATCCGACATTTGGCGCGCCAGGTAGGGGGTGCGCCAGAATCCTTCTTCCTCCGCATCGCGTTCCGTTGCCTCGCCGTTCAGATGTTGAACGACCCGGCTGCCAACGCCGACCGCTGGGCGGTGTGGCCCACCCACGCTGCGTCTCCGGCTCAGGGCGACCTCAACCTTGCGCCCCAGGAAGCCAGCGCTCCGCAGGGCGCTACGGGGCGCAGGCAACGCGGCCAGACACCTGCCCTCACACCACGGCAGGTGCGGGCCGCAGCAAGGGCCTCAAACCACGCCGCGGCCACAGCGTCGTACACTCGACGGGAGCAAGCGAACTCCCGGGCCGCGCTCACGGTGGCTCGAGAGCTGCTATGGTGTCGGTTGCTGGAGGGCGGCCGCGACGTGCTGCTGGAGCGAGTAGCTGAGCTCCTGGACACCGCCGCGTCAGGAGCACCCCCTTTCTGCGTCCAGCTGTCACCCCAGATCCAGGGCGGGCCGTATGGCGGCGACATGCATGCTCACGCAATTTCAAGCGGACTCCCGGGCCTGTCCAGCGCCAACACCTCCGTCAGCATCGGGCGACAGGTCGCACTGGCCCCTCCTCGGGCCGGTGAAGGGGTGCACGCCGCGGCCTTCGGCTTCAGCGGACCGCCGCGCCATCACCCCCAAGACGGCGCTCCAAGCCAGACTGCATGGCATGCGGGGCGCTACGGCGAGGCCCACGGGGCGGCGGCCCCAGAAGCTTATGTGCCCCGCATGGTGGATCAGGGGTGCGCCCTGGAAGAAGATCATGGCTCATTCCTCGGGCCAGGCTGGGGGGAGGAGACGCCGGAAGCTGAGCTCTTTCAGGAACCCCAAGAGAGCCTCGACAACCGCACCGGCGGCAGCAACTATCGGGTACCACTCATCCCTCAGGAGCAAGCTTATGCTAACCATGGGTCGGAGGAGGTGCAGGTCGCCGCAACAGATGGCTGTCCCAACGCTGCAGCCTCCTATCCCTCAGGAGGAGGGCGCAGGGGGCTGCAGGAGAGGGGCCGAGATCCGGGTTCGCCCCCGCGGCGGTCGGAGCAAGGCGTTCTCAGGAGGTAGGCCCTCTGCCAGGGAGGTGCCCCAGGTCCTGCCCCCGGTAGAGGACCCGTGGTCGTCGAGGGAACCACTGGCAACCGCTCTACCACATTGGCGTCGTCCTTGGTTTCCGGTCGCCGTCAATGGCGGCAGAGTGAGGCGCAAGGCGGGGCCCTTGTCTGGCGATATGAAGCAAGGCCGGTACCTGTGAAGAAGGCCCGGTGCCTGTGAATCCCGCCGCCCGTGACACTCTCACGTAATAATGAGTGGGGCTGTACACGCCCCGGAGTCTCCGGAGAGCCGCCCTCGGGCCTCGGGGACTCCCGCCCACACCCAGTGGCAGCACTTAGGTCCGCGCTAGTGAGAAGACTTCGAAGACTATACTAGGTGCCGGACGCGGCCTTTTTGCTTTTTGCCTTTCCTTGTTGACAGAGTTCTTTGATTCAGATTTAAGTTTGATTTGAACTCGAGACTTGCGTGTGTTTGGGGAAGGGGTGTTTAGTCTCGTTTGAGCAATCTCTCGTGTTCTGGTTTTGGCTTTGCGTCTAAAGTCAACATCGGCTGCCCCCCCCCTCACGAGCCCCTCGCGAGCCGGGCCAGGCCGGGCACGCCTACAGCCAGGACCGCTGCCACCACGCCCTCTCCGGAGGTTCTCATCGCAGGATCAACAGGCTAATCGGAAGACACCCGAGGCGCGGCGCCCCCCCTCCCCCCGCAGGCCCGCTCAGGACTCATCGAGGTCGAAAGGTGAACAAATCAGCTGAACCATCACCGGGCTAGCGGCTAAGCTCATACGCAACGTTATGCTTACCAGGGTACTGATCACAAATCTTTACATGAGGGGCCTCCCCTCCCAAAATGCTCTTACATTCTTTAGGGCCGAGCCCGAACCTTCTCCGTGCAGGGTAAATAGCAGTGACATGCGGTCAGTCGGACATATCACTCACCGCGTCTTCTGGGGCACCCTCGGAAGCGTCAATGGCGTCGCTGACATCGTCGCCGCCACCGCCAGCATCTCCGTCAGCGCCAGGCGCGTCCACAACGCCGCCTTCGTCGGCGGCCACGATCACGTCGTCGTCATCAGACGCGAAGGCCCTGACGAGGGCATCCATGTTGTTCTCCACCCATTGCGCCAGGTCGCCCCGGACGGCTATGGGCACGGGTGCGATGGCAGCGTCGAAGTCAAAGTGGCGGTCCATGCCCTGCAGATAGCTGAAGACACGGGAGAAGGCGCGCCCGAGCAAGGCTCGGCTCCTTTCTTCAACAAGCCAACGGGACCTGTCGGAGCGGTTCTCCAGAAGCGTCACCACCTCGGTGAAAAACTAAAGATTGCCGACGTAGCTGGCCTCGTGCGGCTCCTCAGTGGCAGCCTCGCAAATGTTGCCCAAAGCTGAGTTGGACCTTTCCCTGAGCATTCGAAGCATGGGAGCATGCTCATGCTCCAGAACCCGCCTCTCTTGGATCTCGTCCTCGTTCTGCTGCGCGATGGCCTCAGCGTCATCAACCCTCCATTGGAGAAGAATCAGCTCAGCCCGGGAAGAGGCCAGCTCCGCCTGCGCTGCGCCAAGGGCTGCTACGGACGAGTCCGCATGCCGCGTCGCTTCACCCAGCTTGGACCTGAGGGCCGCGGTCCTACTCTCAGCCTCGGCCCTGATCAGCCCCAACCTTGCTTTGTATTCGCGCTCGAAGACCGAGGGAGCTTCCGCCATGCAGCGATCTACTTCTTCCTGGGCCCGAGCTTCGCGCGCGGCAACGTCATCCTCCGCCTGAGCCACCAGGCGCTCCCTCGTCTCCAACCGCTCAAGGTCGAGGTTGCGCTCGGCGGCCTCCAGCGTCAGCGCCTCCTCGCGCTTCAGAAGCTCCGCCCGGTCAACGGAGGCCCCCTGCATCGACCCAAGGGCCGCCTGGCGCAGTTCCACTTGCTGCTCCAGGCTTGGAGCTCCCGTGCGCACTCCTCCGCATCTTGGCGCCGTCGGTCTTCTTCCCGAGCCTCCTCGACGGCCTGGGAGCAGGCCTCCCACGCAGCCGCCAGCGACGCTTCAGCCTTCGCATTGTCGAGATCATGTTTGTGACGCACGAGGGCGATGGCTACCTTCAACTTGTGCCTCTCCTCAGCAAGGCGCAGACCTTCGGCCTCGAGGCGCGCGTCCTCGGCACCAAGCTCTGCCACGATCCGGCTCACCGCATCCACTGCCCCCTGGAGGAACTCTTCGCGGAGGGCGCGACGCTCCCGAGCGCGCCTGAGAACGTCTTCTGCATCGCCCTCTGCCGCCAGAGTATGCGGAGGGCCCCGAGGTGGCACGCCCCCTCCCGGCGTGGGGCTGGGGGCTGGCGCCCTAGACAACACCGAATGGACCCCTCCGGGGATCCAGCTTGGCGTCGGTCCACCCACGGAGGAGGAGCCAAAGATAGCCTTCAGCCATTCACCATCTGTGATCAGAGGAGGAATGCGGGGCAAGCCGGGCGTGCCCTAGGAGGACTCGTGAAGAAAGGACGGCGGGCGCGCGGGCCCGAGGTGCCCTATGGAACGGACCACCCCGCCAACCGGTCAAGCGGCAGGGGAGCCGCTCGAGCTCGGCGAGCCCAGGATCAGCAGAGAAGACGAAGCTTGGGGAGTTGACTCCCGGGACGACTCGGCGAATTTGGCAGGGCTGGGCCTGAGAAGGCACAATCAGTCACAAGGATAGCCAAGTAAATGAGCAGAGAAAGAAGAAGACTTACTCGTCCATGGCAAAGTACTTCCTGCGCTTCAACAAGCGGCAAGGGCGGTCGCTACCACCCAAGGCCTCCTTCCTCTTGCAGAGGGCCTCGAAGTCTATGCGGAACCGACCTAAGCGCGCGACACAGGAGTCGGCCTGTGGCGTGGAAGGAGCGTCAAGACGATCAGCGCCGGAGGAGTCTTCCTGGGGGATGCCGTCAGGCGTCACCTCGTGAGGAACGGCTGGGGCCTCGGGAGCCCCAGCCTCAGGAACCGTAGGCCGCAACTCCGCGCCTTCCGCCACTCCAGGGCGGGCCTCAGGAGACGCCGCCTTCAAGGCTTCACGCGGTGTTGGCACCTCAAGATCAGTCGCCACAGCTCCCGACGGTTCTTGTCTCCTCGCTCTATCGCCTGTGGAGGGATCACTGTGGGCGACAGGGGGAACAACCACGGCGGCTGGGTTCTCGCGGGGCCCCATGAAGCCAGCCGGGCGCAGCCCCCACTCGTCGAAGTTGGGCATCTGCCTCACAAAATCGGCCCTGCCGGAGCAAAGATACAAGAGGACACCACCACTTCGTAGGCTGCCTGGGGAAGGATCGCCAGTCAAGACCCTGAGCACCGTCCGCAGCACTTCAGGCGCCAAGTCCTCCTCCTAAAGCCGCATGCGGTCTCTATGCCCCGCAAAATTCCACATACGGCGAGAGTGGCGCTGAAGGGGAGCAATGCGACATTGGAGGAACTCCTTCACCACCTTGGGTGCTGTCACATTGAGCGCCCTCAAACTCTGGAAGCAGCGCCAGACGAAGGCGAGCCGGGGGCTCGCGAGCATCTCATGGTCCCAACCCGAGTGGGGAACAGCAGGCGGGGTCGGGCGCGAGAGCAGAGGGTTGGGCACTCCAACGTCCGCATACAGCCACCGCTCTCTGAACCTGGCCTGAGGAGGAGGAAGGCTGAAGTCGATCCCTGAAGTGGTCGTCTTTGGCACGGTGAAGAAGCTCACACACCCTGAGCACCGAGTGGGGTCGCTCAGGCGCAAAGAAAAGAAGTGGCGCAGCAGGGCAACAGAAGGAGGAATGCTTATCATCGCCTCGCAAACGAAAGCGAAGACAACCAGAAGGGTAATGGACTCCGGCCCGAGGTGCATCATGCAGATCTGATAATGGGAGAGCACCGCATTGAAGAAGGCGGAAAAGGGGGGAACCAGACCCGCCCATAGGGCTTCGGCGAAGAATCGGACCTCCGTGATGGTCCTAGCAAGGGAGGCATGGGATGCAGGCCAGACTGTGGTTCTGCCGCACTCGTTGAAGATAGTGGCAAGGGCGGAGCGGACCTTGTTGAGAGCTTCTGGATTGAGTATGATCGACCAATCAACGGCGGGAGCCACCGCCGGAGGTGTGCAGGGCGAAGGCGCAGGCTTCTTCCCCTTCTTCATCGGTGCCATGGCAATGGAAAGAGGGAAGAACTCGGGCTGGATTGGCGGCGGAGGTTGGAGCTCGAAGGAGAAGGAAAGGTAGGAGGCGAGCGAGCAGCGGGAAGGAGGAACAACTGTGTGCAACTACAGGTCCACTTAGTCGGGCGTGTAACAAAGCGTCGTGGGAAGCGCAGACGCCCACGTCCAATCAACCGCCATGCGACGCCCAAGGTTGCAGGCTTTTGGCGCCCGCAACTCTTCGCGCTTGCCCCTTCGCTTCCCTGCTAGGCCAAGCCCTAGCGCGCCTTGGGCCCGGGGGCTACTGTCGGCGTTCTGGGAACGGGGGTCCCCAGACTTGCCTGCCTGCGGCCTGCGGCGTGGCCACAGTGGGGGCCCAGCACGGCCCATCTTCATCAGCTCAAGCTCAAGACCCTCGCAAGGGGCCAAGCCTCACGGGGCGGATGACAGGAAGCTTCCTCAGGAGCGGCCTCATCAGGCAGGCTCGCGAGGAGGCGGAGAGATCAAGGCAGGGGTACCTCGCGAGGAGCCCGTGACGCAAGCCATGACGATCGAGACCAGGCGGGCACCAGGCGGGTGCCGGCCTGCGCAGTGTCCTTGTTTCCCCTTTGGCGCGAAGGGAGCAAGCGCGGGCCAAGGCATAAGGTAAAGGTTACCATTCCGGTGCAACGAGACCAAGACTAGCAGAGCGGCAGGACGGAGGTCATAGTGGAGCCCAAGACGGTGTCATCATCAGTGCTTTTGGCAGCCGAAAACCACCTTTGGTCAGGATAACTTGTACTAGATGTTCCCCTTCAAAATGGCCAATTGTTGGCACCCTTCCCGCTCATTATTTTGGGGAGAGGCCCAAGGCCTCTATAAATAGAGCTAGCCACCACAGAGTAGGGGGGGATAGACCTGACCAGATCAGAGAGAGCCCTAGCTAAGATAGAGAGAGAGGCGATCGAACTCACCCCACAGTTCATCGCACCAGCTCAAGAACACCTCTCGCGAGGCTGTTCCTCCCTTGTACTGTTCATCATCAGCCCCTGAGGCAATCCACCACACCACACACTGGAGTAGGGTATTACACCACAACGGTGGCCCGAACCAGTATAAATCTCGTGTCCCTTGTGTTGTTCATCGTTTCCAGCTTAGATCACGCGAGGAGATAAGACGTAGATCGGTAGGGGAGTGATCTCCGTGCGCACCCCAGAGTTCGAACCTTAAGGGTCTGGGGAACCCGAAATCCGACATTGGGAGAGAGAATGACCGGCGTCGGCCTGCGCCGGCAAGGACGGGTGCGACCTGTAGGTTGGCCGCTGCTCGATCCGCTCCTAGATCTGGAGTGCTCTACCCATGGATTCCGGCACAGCTCGAAGTGCTCAGGTGGTCAATTAGAAACCCCTTTATTTATATATTTTGGGATTGCTAATGGATAAATCTTGATTTGAAATGTTAGTTGTGAATTCGTTCTTTAGCTCATGATGCGATTTCTTTTGCTAGGACAAATTAGGCCTCGGCCAATGGTGGAGAAGACGGAGTACAGGGACGAGCCGCTGGAGCACGTGTTCATGGGATGTTCGCGCGCAAGATGCAGAAGTTCGCCGGAAGGAAGAAGAGCTGGCCGGAGAGGATATGGAGAAGGCGGGATGCGAAGTGCTTGCACACGCAGCAGCAGGAGGCCATCCGTGAACTGCTCCTCTGGATGCTCCTTTCCAGCGCTGGGCCTAGGTGTTCAACGCCGCCCTCACCACCCCCTTCTTTCATTGGCTCATCGGCCCGTCAGAGGTCAGAGATCTAATACTCCACACTGCCTCCCATCAATTTTCAGATATATACAAGGTTTATCGTCACCCCATGGATCATGTGTTGTTGATTAAGCAGGTTATTGAGGTGGAGGTCAATGGTGTGAGGCGGATAAGTGGGGTGCTCATAAAGAAACGCAGGTATGTATGCATATGATGGATGCTTCCATTGATAACTGATGAAATGCATGTCTCGCGTTCGCGCAGCTGCTGCCCGGATTCGCCGCTGCCGCCTCCAGTCGCTTCCTCCTGGGCATCCCGTCGCTAGCAAGGTAGTTCTGTTCCGGTCCGAGCTGTTCTCCTAGCCTCCGTGCTTGATTGGTATGAGTTCTTTTGTGTGTGTGTGCTTGCTGGCTTAGTGATGTGTGCGTCCAGGCACCCATCGTATTTTTTTTTGCTGGCTTGCTGCTGCGTGCATGATTGTTGTGGCTAGCTTGGTGGTACCATCATACATACTGTTCTGGTTGGTTAGCTTCACGCTCTAAAGCTAGGATTTTAATTCTGAGTGTAAGTAATGTATTGTTATACCAGATGAAATATACATAGGCATTGCTAACATGAATTTGCTTATAGGCGGAAGTATATTTTTTAATCCATCTGTTCAATTCTTAGGACCATTATTTACTAGAAGTCTAGAACTATGTAATTTTGTAATTGTGTCAAAGCTTGCCTGGTTGTGCCGTATTGCATTGTGAATGTTATGTTGTTGGGGGATCAGCGAGCTTGGTTATATTTCTATGGCCGTCATGTTAACTGGTGGCCATAGCGCTCCCTTGCTAGCTACAAGTTCTTCTTGTGTGTTTGCTTACGGGCTTAGGTATGTGTGTGTGTGTGTGTGTGTGTGTGTGTGTGTGTGTGTGTGTGTGTGTGTGTGTGTGTGTGTGTGTCCGGGCACCTGTTGTATTTTTTGCTGGCTTGTTGCTGCGTGCATGATTGTTGTGACTGGGTGCTGGCTGTTCGGTCCTGGGCTGCTGATGGCATGCTACCTGCTTCGAAAAAAGGAATGAAAGGAAGCATTTGTTCATAGAACAAATATATTGTAGAATTTTCCATGGATAGCCTGCATATTTAGCAAGGAAAAGGAGTCTATAGAGCCTTAGATTCTTGTTATGTGTTGATTTTGCAAAATTTCTGCAGCTATATATTTGCTCAATCCAAAAGACAAATTTTACTCAACATTCAGTATAACGTATTTCTAATTGTTGATAACTACTAATTTTTTTGTGATTTTGCAAGATATTGAAATTATTGTATTTCGAAATTGTTATACTGATTCCTTGATGCTCTGTTCATGGTTTTTTCTTATTTTATCCTTCTTTCTTTGCTCTTTTCCTTTCCTACAAGAAGATGTCGAGTCATGTAATATGTTCAAAGAAGAGAGAACCTGCATTTTATGAATGCTTTCTTCTTTCTTCATTGTTACTTCAAGTTAGTGAATTCATTTAAGTTGTATTGAGCAGCTTCATGTGCATGGTTTCTTCATCTACACATCTTATTCAGTCACGAGGCCATTAAGATCTTTTGCCTTTTACAAAAAGGGAGATGCCATTTAGACCTTACTCTTCCAACTTGATCTTTAACTTGCTACTACTGTTTCTAAGCATTTCCCCAAGTATTGTTTTATTTGCTTCAGAGAATGGGCTCACCTTATTCAGTGGATGTGCCAAGTAAAGAAATTAGAAACTGAGCAATTAGTTCCACTCTTAAATTTTGTACAGCAGTCCAAATTATCCAATAAATCATTTGTTAAAGGTGGTCAGATTATAGAAGTTGAATCGCTTGTTCCAAATTACCCGTGTGAGACTTATTCCATTTGTTTATCCTTTTGGCCTTTTAATCAAGAACAATATTTAGAGCTTACATGGTTGTCGAAATTTAGTTATGTAAAAGAGGAATATTGATATCATGCAATGATCAGTGCAGATTAGGATAGTTATAGAGTTCTTCCTCAGTTTTCATTGAGCAAAGATTGAATCTGTGTGATTTGTTCTAATACCAGGTAAATCTTGGTCTGCATTGTGTTAGTTTTCCTACTGAGTTTTTTTTGGCTATTTTCGTTTAAATTGGTAGTTGATGTGAAAGAGTGTGTGTTGACATGCATTTATCCAAATCATGTATTAATGTGAGGTACTACATATACTTGCCTATCTCTTTCCAGAAGCCCGGCCCTCTTGATCCAGCTAGGAACATCAAAACCAAATGGGATATCATTGAGTGGACTTCAGATGGACCATTAGTATCTGAATCTGCTTTGTATAATTAAGACACTTTCTACATATCGCTGCTATATTGATACCATGTGATCACATAACATGAGTGCGACTAGCCTATTTGCTCGCCTAACTGTGTGAGTGCATGTAGTAATGCATGGCTTCTCTATTTAAATGAAGAGTTGTGTTTATCATAATATTTATATACCAGACTTGTTTCTTTCTGTTTATATATAATAATGCAGTTCGTCTTCTACCACCTGTTTTTTCTTCATTACATGTCTTCTAATTTTTCATCTTTTTTTTCTTTTTCGACGACAAAATAACTCCGCGTTTAGAAATATTTAGTACGCCATCATGGTCTTTCTTAAGGGTGTTCAGGCCTTTTTTTCTTTCTATAAATTAGTGGTCTTCTATTCGTGTTGCGAACCCCAATATGGCATCTCGCCATTCCCCACAATCCACATGTTGAGTATGGATTTATTAAATGATAATATGATATCAACTGCCGTTTCTTCAGGATAAACGGACACCTAATAAGAACCAAGAGAACAACAGAGATGCTAAGAGGCAACCTTTTGGGTTCAAGGATATAAACAACATGGCTTATGAGGATTTGGACTGCTGTTCTTTTAGTTCAACTCTTAAATCTTTTGGTTCTTGAAGGCCTGCACTTTCCTGGTGGAATAGGAGCAAGATAATTCGAAGCTTTAAAGCTAGCTAATATATAACGTTTGACGGTACTGTCTTGTCTTGTAAATACAAAATATGCTACATGAGCATTACTTTTATTTTGAATTTAATTTTGTGTTTGAGCCTCTTTTACATATTAAGTGTAATATCATAGAATTTCTTCTTTCAGGGTTAACTGGCCATGCAAAAACTGTTGTGAGGCATTAAATGGTACTCCCTCTGTAAACTAATATAAGAGCGTTTAGATCACTATTTTAGTATTCTAAACACTCTTATATTAGTTTACGGAGGGAGTACTATATGTTTTTGGCTTGCTTTTGTTCACTTTTGTCCTTTCCAAAGTGGAATAAGAAAAGAAAGTCAAAACAGGCTCAACCATGACTACTCTGCTCTTGTGATCACCAATTTCTGCTCCATTGCGCACAAGAAAGTGGTGACTATTTATTTGCTTAAACAATATGTCCAGCGCTGCCTATCCTGCTAATATTCCTTTATGGATGTATCACACAAAGTTCAGTTATTGGATATGAAATGTAGGTTCTCTACTCAGAGCTTGGTCCAATGGTCAATGCAGCTCTATGTTGTGCTATCTTGCTATTGGGCTCTTTTTTCGTTACTTAAAATGGTCAGATATCTCTGATGTTAAATTCGTGGTTGATAGCTTATGTCCAAAATAACTATATTAGTACATTGAAGCCAATTTCTACATTGTTAGTGGAGTTGGCAAAATTTAGTCCAACATTTCCAGTATTTATCTTCTTCTGCTATCAATGTTAATTCTGCCATAAGCATATTACTCTCCTAGCATTTTTTTTCTTTCGATGAAAAACACAGACACTTGTTCAGTTCTTTACTACATAGAAAAAGATAAGTTCAATTTGTTTTATAATGTTCATGTCGGCCTTTGCCTAAGAAAAAAAGGTAACCAGTCTATATTGTAATCTGGTTTTTAGTTTCTCTTTGATTCAACCTTTTTTGTGTGTTGTCTAACTGTTAGATTGTCTGGAACATCTCGGAACAACCTTTCATGTCCCTGATATTATCTCGTTTCCTGAACAATATTCTTTAATTTGCTTTGTCTGCCACCATGAATTCCTAGAGTTCCTTTCTCTCCTTCTAATTGACATTCTTGGATGTGATTCTATTAGAAATTTTGTGCCATGACAGAAGTAATGGTTGATTGCTCTGGTTTAGCCTTTATATCAGTTGTTGCTGAGGGTCCAGTTTCTCATTTTTCAGAATTTGTAGTAGCAGGGATGTGTATAATATGGATAACTGAACTGGTGTTTAGGGGTTTCAGTGCAGGACTGCTACTTGCCCGATTAGTTAGATCAACTGGTGTTTGGAGATTTCAGTGCGAGTGATGTTCCAGTTTCGATTGCAGGGCTTCGAGATGCACCATGAGGATTGAAACAAGTCTTATATAGGGCTGCTAAATTATTATGCTTTTGGTCTTTTCTGAATTTAGTTAGCATAAATACTTCCAGAATACCTCTTATAATATGGAAGTCTGTTGGTAACAACACTAATTTTGCCAGTTTGTGGAACATGCTTCATTTTTGCAGGTAAAAGAAGGAAGAGAACATTGGAGAAAAAGGCAGCAGAACGGATTCTCTAAGCTTTCTCAAATTTTTGAACAATTAGAAGATAGTTACAATCATTTTTCTCTTGCCTTTTTACATCTTGATGTTAATAGGCTTTGATAGGTACTATGCGCCCCGTTCAAGGTTTATAGAATTTGCACCATCCTATTACAGTTTGTTCTGATGACATAATTGACCAGTTCTTCCTTGAGTAAATTAATATTGTCGCTGCTACCCCTTTGTGCATTGTTACATAGAGTTATATAATTGTGAAGGTGTGTACACATCAACATATAATTCCCACAATCCTATTACAGTTTGTTCTGACGACAATATTGAGCAGCTCTTACTTGAGTAAATTGTGCAGCTCTTCCTTGAGTAAATTAGTATTGCAGTTACTAAGCCTTTGTGCATTCCGATACAGCTCTACTAAAACACTACTTTCTTATGCCCATTTTAAACCGAGACCTGACTTTACATCATTTCTATTCTCATCCATTCTCCTGAATTTTAGTCCGGTTCAGCAATGCTATGACCTGACACTTCATGTATATATATGAAAAAATGAACGCAATTTTGTTGTTGTGATTTGGTCTCCTCGGCGTTTCGATTCCTACCAATCTCTCCTTTGTTTGGCAAGTGATGCCACCCGAAGGGCTGCAAGCCCAAGACAACATCGTTAATATCCTTCGCATATTTGGAAGGCGCGAACAATATCGTTTCAACTTAGTCAGGTGCTGGCCCAAGGATGTTATTTCTCGCTGATGTTTTATTTAATTATTTTGAAACGGGGAAAAAAACTTCCATATTCATTGGCTTAGAAGATAGTGAGAATTGCCTGGTTAATTGAGGAAAACAATACAACTCAACCCACACAACATGGGTACCACCGGCCAACCTGGCCACATGCTAACAGATGGCTACACACGCGAACAATTGACAACTCCGACTTTGAAGACGAGCTTCGCAAGGGAAATATGTAGGATTTGCACTGATCATGCAATCCACAAATGACCACCGAGTGTCTATCATCATCACCACCTTTACTCCCTCAGAAATCAACGCCCCCGAAACGGCCGCCTTGGCGAACCACATCGTTCTCATGAATTGTAGACAACTTTGTTGCTGATGTGAATATCTCTGGATGTGATGTTCGTCATTCACATCTTATAGAATATATAACTCTGTGCTACCAAATTAGAATTTGTATATACATATCATTATAGACAACAAAATATACCATGTTTTTCCTACTAAAGAGGATTACATTTGTTACATACATTTTGTTTCAAACAGAACACTATGTTACCAAATTTAATTGTGTATATACATCTGATTGTTGATAACAAGCCCTGTTTTTTCATATAAGAAAGATTAAATTTGTTGTCATATGTGCGTATTCGTAACTATATCAACTAAACCATGGATTTCTTTTCATCGCTAACATGGAATCAGCAGGTCTCTCTGTGCCATTTAGGCATCGATGGTTTAGTTGAAGGTTCTTGTAGCATGAAACTATTTTCATCGACAACATGTCTTCAGCGGGTCTCTGCGCCATTTGGCGCAACGGGTCAACTAGTATATATAAAAAGGGAAGGAATAGAGAATGCAATAATAGACTGAAGCTATGCATTGTTTTATTCGAAAAGGTGCATTAAAGCAGAATGATACAGGTAGTGCGATAAGCAAAAAATGGGACTATTTGACATGTCCCCTCTGGGGGGGCAAGCTGCAGAATGGTATTCAAAGCGGGTATTTTGCTCGTTATAGAGACCACCTGGGGGTTCCATGGTGCGACGTGGCTTTTCTGCCTCCCTGGTTGTTGTATCGTGTGTTCGGCAATTATACTGCCGGACAGGGCTTCCAGAGAGTAAAGTCCTGAAAAAGAGAAAAAATAACAAAGTAGGAAGCCCCTAGTGCGGTTGAGCCGCGTTTTGGGGCGTGCCGTAGTCGTGCCCTCCCCCTGTGCCCATGGTATTTTGAATGCGTAATTATGTACGCGTAGCACGTATGTCGCCGTTTGGCTGGGGCTGGGGTAGGGGCCGCATTGCTATGCGAGCTCAGAATGTGCCGGGTGATCTTGTTGCAGATTACTCCGGGCGCGCTTGAAGGCGTTCGGGCGTTTGGTCGCCGGACTGGAGAATTGCCTTGAGAGGCTGCTTTGTACTTTCGCTGCGAGGGCCGCAGTGTGCTCCTCCGTTCGGAGAGCGCGCTCTGTGTTTCCATTGACTGTGATGACCCCCCCCCCCCCCCCCCGAGGTCCTGGCATCTTTAGCTTGAGGTATGCATAGTGCGGCACCACATTAAATTTTGCAAATGCGGTTCGCCGAGCAGTGCGTGGTAGCCACTGCGGAACGGGACTATATCGAAGATTAACTCCTCACTTCAGAAATTATCCGGGGATCGGAAGACCACTTCAGTGTGGAGAGCATGCAATGGGCCTCTACACCTGGTATGACGCCTTTAAAGGTCATTTTTGTGGGTTTAATCCTTGAGGGATCTATACCCATTTTTTGCATTGTGTCCTGATAAAGCAGGTTCAGGCTGCTGCCGCCGTCCATAAGGACTCGAGTGAGGTGAAATCCGTCAATGATTGGGTCTAGAACCAATGCGGCGAATCCGCCGTGGCGGATACTAGTGGGATGGTCCCTGCGATCGAAAGTGATCGGACAGGAGGACCATGGGTTGAACTTTGGGGCGACTGGCTCCAACGCGTATAAGTCCCTTAACGCATGATTCCGCTCCCTCTTGGGGATGTGGGTTGCATATATCATGTTCACCGTCCGCACTTGTGGGGGAAACCCCTTCTGTCCTCCGATGTTCGGTGGTCGGGGCTCCTCCTCGTCGTCGCTATGTAGCCCCTTGTCTTTGTTTTCAGCATTTAACTTGCCGGCCTGCTTGAACACCCAACAATCCCTGTTGGTGTGGTTGGCTGGCTTGTCGGGGGTGCCATGTATCTGACACGAGCGATCGAGTATACGGTCCAAACTGGACGGGCCCGGAGTACTTCGTTTGAATGGCTTTTTCCGCTGACCGGGCTTGGAGCCCCTGAATCCGGCATTGACTGCCGTATCTTCTATATCGTTGCTGTTGATGCGGCGCTTGTGTTTGTTGGAACGTGACCTACCATTGCCGTCCTTGGTATCCGAAGTACCAGGGTTCTTTGATATGTTATTGCTGCGAGCCAGCCAGCTGTCCTCTCCCGCACAAAAGTGGGTCATGAGCGTCGTGAGGGCTGCCATAGATTTTGGCTTTTCCTGGCCAAGGTGCCGGGAAAGCCACTCGTCACGGATGTTATGCTTGAAAGCTGCTAACGCCTCTGCATCCGGACAGTCGACGATTTGATTTTTCTTGGTTAGGAACCGTGTCCAGAATTGCCTGGCCGGTTCCTCTGGCTATTGAATAATGTGGCTCAAGTCATTGGCATCTGGTGGTCGCACATAAGTGCCCTGGAAGTTATCGAGGAATGCGGCTTCTAGATCTTCCCAACAGCCAATGGATTCTGCTGGCAGGCAGTTGAGCCAATGCCGAGCTGGTCCTTTAAGCTTGAGTGGGAGGTATTTGATGGTGTGTAGATCGTCACCACGGGCCATGTGGATATGGAGGAGGTAGTCCTCAATCCATACTGCAGGATCTGTTGTACCATCGTATGATTCAATATTTACGGGTTTAAAACCCTTTGGGATTTGATGATCCATTACTTCATCTGTGAAGCATAGGGGTGTCTTGGCGCCTACATCTTTGGGCTATATCACGACGCAGCTCGAATGAGTCTTGTCTGCTATATTCGGCCCGGCCGGATTTACTTTTACTGTATCCGGCGTGACGGTTATAATCTCTCATAGTGAGGCGCCCTCGCGATCTGTAGATCGATCTTTCTTGCTTTGCTTTATCCTCCAATACGTCTCGCAGGTCTAGCGTATTTCCCTGTGCCTTGGCATTTTTCTTTGAATGGCGACGGGGTGCGGCTTGAGCTTTTGGCTGAAATATCTCTCTATCGCGGTCGCGAGGTGGCCGATCAGCTGCGTCATACGCTGGGGATGTAGGTTTTAATGCTTCCTCCTCTAATCGGGGTAGCAACCTGCGCTTTGGGTAGCTTTTGGAGGGGCATTCGAGTTCATATTCCTCGGTCGCAAGGACTTCAGTCCATCTGTCAGCCAACAGGTCTTGATCAGCTCTGAATTGCTGTTGCTTTTTCTTAAGGCTATTCGCTGTGGCCATAAGCCGGCGCTTGAAGCGCTCTTGTTCGGCGGGATCCTCAGGCACGACAAATTCGTCGTCGTCGAGGCTTGCCTCGTCTTCAGAGGGAGGCATGTAATTATCATCCTCTACCTCTCTATCTGCCGCTCTCTCAGGAGGGTTGGCTTCTCCATCCTCCTGCGCTGAATCTTGATGGAGGGAGTTGTCTTCGGCACTGTCCGGAGTGTTATTATCTCCTGTGGCGGTATCACCGTTTTTGCTTTGGCGGGACTTAGAGTGGCGCCGCTGACGCCGATGCTTGGGTTGCTTCTTGGAGGGGTCATCCCCCGTTGTCCCGTCGCCATTGCCTTCTTTGAGTGTATCCACCATATATATATCATATGATGAGGTGGCTGTCCAGGGCCTTGTGGGCGGTGGTTCCTATTCGTCTCCTGCATCATCATCCATACCGTCGATGTCTTCAGAGTCGAAGTCGAGCATGTCGATCAAATCATCAACAGTGGCTACGAAGTGAGTGGTGGGTGGGCATCGAATTTCTTCGTCATCCGCATCCCAATCCTGCCGGTCATAATCCAGCCAGGACTCTCCTGACAAGGAGAGAGACCTCAGTGAGTTCAGTATGTCACCGAAGGGCGAGTGTTGAAAGACATCCGCGGTGGTGAACTCCATGATCGGCGCCCACTCGGATTCGATTGGTAGGGGAGCGGGTGGTTCGGAGTCCGAAGGAGAGTCCGGCAATTTGGATTCACGGGTCTCACGAAGGGTAAGGATGGTTTTGGCTCGATCGCCGTTGAGGCTGTGGCCTCCATGGCGGGATCTAACCACCTGTCCATGGATGGCACAATTGGCTTCGAGTTGAACGTCGGAGCGGTTGCAGGTGCGATCTCCCGAACACTGTCCGGCGGCAGAGCTAAATCATGCCCATCGTGACAGTGTGGCGCACTCAGCAGGGGCTCGAATCCGGTGAAGATCAAGTCTCCGCGGATGTCAGCCGTGTAGTTTAAGCTTCCAAACCTGACCTGGTGGCCAGGGGCGTAACTTTCAATCTGCTCCAGATGGCCAAGCGAATTGGCCCACAGTGCAAAGCCGCCGAATACAAAGATCTATCTGGGGAGAAAAGTCTCACCCTGGACTGCATCGCTATCGATGATCAAAGGAGCCATCAAGCCTAACGATGACAACACAGAGGAACTCTCAATAAAAGCACCAATGTCGGTGTCAAAACTGGCGGATCTCGGGTAGGGGGTCCCGAACTGTGCGTCTAGGCAGATGGTAACAGGAGACAAGGGACACGATGTTTTTACCCAGGTTCGGGCCCTCTCGGTGGAGGTAAAACCCTACTCCTGCTTGATTAATATTGATGATATGGGTAGTACAAGAGTTGATCTACCACGAGATCAGAGAGGCTAAACCCTAGAAGCTAGCCTATGGTATGGTTGTTGTCGTTGGTCCTACGGACTAAACCCTCTGGTTTATATAGACACCAGAGGGGGCTAGGGTTACACTGAGTCGGTTACAAGGAAGGAGATCTTCATATCCGTATTTCCAAGCTTGCCTTCCACGCCAAGGAGAGTCCCATCCGGACACGGGACGAAGTCTTCAATCTTGTATCTTCATATTCCAATAGTCCGGCCAAAGGTTATAGTCCGGCCGTCCGGATACCCCCTAATCCAGGACTCCCTCAGTTATCAATTCTTGATTTTTACAAAGGCTATAAGCCGCCGGGTTACATCCCGGAGTATAATGGATGCGCATTAAGTCGCCATTAGCCAAGAGCCACCGGTTATATTTAACTCCGGGTTTACTTGTGAACAAACAAGGTCTTGTGATTATAAGTCGCCAACAATTGATGAGTCTTTTCATAGCTACATCGGATTGATGATAAGTACAATTGTTCAAAGGACAAATATTCATGATAGTTGCATATCAAGCACCGATTTTTAAACTGGGTTATACAATCAAATCTTTAATAACCAAACATGGCCGGATTTTTCATTATGGTTGTCATAACCAGTATTGAAGAATTGAGGTTTTCATATTGGGTTATATTATCCAAATTTTTAATAGCCAAACATGGCTGGAATTTCATTATGGTTATCGTAACCAGTATTGGATGATTGAGGTTTTTTGAAGGCCCCTTCAGAGCAATGGCTATTACTCCTTCATCCAAAAATACCAACAGAGAGCATGGTTCAATATTGATATGCAAAGCATTTAGCAATATCGTCTAGACGGTGGATATGATTTATTCTACAATGGAAGGAATAGTCCCAAGTCGTTGCAGGCATACAACCCGGCACTTGGGGGCTAATGCAAGGTCATTTTTAACTTGCCTCATTGAAGACCTGACCCACCACATAGTGATGAGCCGGCCCTTGGGGGGCTACTAATTTCTCTTGTCAAAAATTAGAAGTACACAAGCCTTAATCCATTATATCAAAGGTTACCCGAAACTTGGGGGCTACATCATATGATGTTATTTTCAATGAAGTACATGTAAAGTCCCAACTCAGTATTATCTTACTGAGTCGGCCCTTGGGGGCTACACATTACTTCTCAAAGTCTACACAATCAGATCTACCAAGTCCCTGCTCATTATTGCATAATGACCCAGCACTTGGGGGCTACACACGGGAAGTACAAAATGTTCAGTTTATGATTTGCGATTTACATGAACAACCCAGATTTCTCCAAAGTTGCAGCATTTATATTAAAGCAAGTCTTAAGCTATCACTATGTCCTCCTCTTAAGACTAGGGGGCTACATGTGATGTGCATATAAGGGAGGAACATCTTCAAATTCTCAATTTGAGCAAATCAGGTATCATAGTTTTATTGGAGGAATTTGCAAAGTTTATTTCCTCCAAACTATTCATAGAAAGCCTTGGAGAGCCGATTCAATGACTGGAAGCTATATTTACAAAAGCAAGAACCAGGTCGCCATAAGATTGACTCGGTGTCAGCAACAATCATCACATGGCATCTATAACAATCATGACCCGGAAACATCAATTTTTATAACCCGACAATTTTGGCAATCATAACTCGGCAAGCTTTACATCTTCGAACCGGCTGAACATCAGATGAATATTTGAAGACTAATATTTTTATCAAGCCAGAGCGTTGGAGGCCAACTCAAATGGATTGTTTTTCACAATATTTTTCTACAAGAAAATTGACTATGAAGCTGGCCTATTGACCCGGACTTTCCAGGAGAAGGAAATGACAAGGACTTAAGGATGAACATGAGGCCACTCAAAAGAATGTTTGACCCGGAGCACAACCTGTCAAATCTGTTCTTGTGTTTATTTTGCAGGATCTATTTAACATGGATAAATCCAAATTAAACTGGGGCTAATGTCGGGGATATACCCCGCGATATAACCCGGCCTGAAGTATGACCCGGCCGGACTTGGCGACTCACTAGTGACCTGCCCTGGCTTGGCGACTGTCAGCGTCCTGGGAATGGGGGTCCCCAGACTTGCCTGCCAGCGGCCCATGGCGTGGCTCTCCCAGCAGCCCTATACGGCCCATCTTCACCAGCAAACACTCAAGACCTTCGCGAGGGGCCAAGCCTCGCGAGGCGGACGACACAAGACCTCCCCAGGAGCGGCCTCGCCAGGCTGGCTCATGAGGGGCGGAGAGAACAAGGAAAGGGACACCTCGCGAGGTTCCGGTGACGCAAGCCATGACGACTGGAACCAGGCGGGCGCCAGTGCGTGCAGTGTCCTCATTTACTCTTTGGTGCTAAAGGGGGCAAGCGCAGGCGAGGAGTCCCGAGGCATCAGGCAAAGGTTTCCATATCGGTGCAGCAAGATCAAGACCAGCAGGACGGCAGGACGGAGGTCTCCATGGAGCCCAAGACGGCGTCACCACCAGAGCCTTTGGCAAGCGAAGACCACCTTTAGTCAGGATACTTGTACTAGTTTTCTCCCTTCAAATTTGGCCGTTGTTGGCTCCTTCCCACTCAATATTTGGGGAGAGAACTAGGCCTCTATAAATAGGACTAGCCACCACAGTAGGAGGCAACTCAGCAGGGACTGATTCACGGATCATCTCATCTTGCACTAGATCCATCCTCACCCACACAAGTTCACCAAGCACAAGGACACCTCTCCTCAGGAGGCTGTTCTTCCCCTTGTACTGTTCATCATCAGCCCTAGAGGCAATCCACCACATCACACTGGAGTAGGGTATTACACCACAACGGTGGCCCGAACCAGTATAAATCTCGTGTCTCTTGTGTTGCGGGTTCGTCGAGCTAGGCTTTGAGATCGTGGTGAGGCTGAGGGTGTGATTAGGCAGGAAGAAATCTTCGTGCGCACCCCAGTGTTCGAACCTCAAGGGTTTTGCCGGAACCCAAAATCCGACATTTGGCGCGCCAGGTAGGGGTGCGCCGAAGCTTTCTTCCCGCCGATCCGCGTCCCCTCGCTTCGTCGTCTCCATGGCGGACGCTCGTCAAGCCCGCGCTAAGCGTTGGGCCGCCCTCGTCGCTCAGACCGATCCTTTCGGCGGGCCTCCCCGTCGTTCTCCGTCACATTCCGCCAACGCCGCCACCCGCCCGGTGGGAAACGAGCAGCAAGCATCCTCGCTGCACCCCTCGGTGCGGCGGGACGGCCGCACCGTCACTCCGTTGCTGACTTCGGCCAGCTCGTCGTCTCACGCTCGTCGTGCTCCCATGGACGCGCAGGACGCGCTGCTCATGGCACGCGAGCTCCTGCGCTACCTGCCCGTCAACGACCTTGTAACATCCCAAAATTCTAAATTTTGGAATGTTATATTAGATAAATAACTATGCTTGTTGTCTGATTGTTTGTTTGATTGATTGAGTGAAATTGAGTGGAATTTGAGACTTTTGAAAGTTGGATGAGAGGGAATAAAATGACTTTCCCAAAACTATCCCCTTTGCCCTTTTTGGATCTCAATGAATTCAATTCCATTTCAACACCAAAACCCTAGAGTGAAGATGAAATGACTTCTTCCATTTGAAATGAAAAGGGTTTTGAAAAGATTTGAATTTCATTTAAGAATATTTCAAATTCAAAGCTTTATGCAACTCAATGATTTTCATGAGGGAAGATAAAATGACTTCTTCAATTATATGAAATATGAGTTGGAAGTTAAAAAGAATCAAATTGAAAGTCATTTGAAAGTGCCTTGAAAACCCCTTTCAAATTTGAGTTTTATTTGGAATTTTAAAAAAATGAATTTTTATAAAGTTTGGATTTTGCCCCTGGAAAAATGTTCAAATTATAGGGAATATTCCCCTGATCATTTTGATATATATATATGTCCTATATAAAATATATATCTATATTATATTTTTTCCTCTCTCTCTAAGTTCAAAAAAAAATAGAAAAAGGGAAAAGAGACCTCAGCCAAATAACCGGCCCTTGACCAGCCAGCCCAGCCCGAGCCACACCGAGCTGCCCAGTAGAGCCTCCCTCGCCCGAAATCCCTCCGCACCGGTCGCCCGACCCGACGCCCTCCTCCCTCTCTCACCGACGGGTGGCCCCCACCCCGTCCTCTTCCCCTCGCACACGCCATCCGCGCCGCCGCTCGCCGGAGATCCCGAGATCTCCGGGATCTCACCCGATCCCCTCCCGATCAACCCCTCGCGCAAGTTGTGGCCCCCGCCCTATAAATACCCCCCCCCCCCCCGACCCCCTTTTTCCCCCTCGCCCCTCGCCCGACCCTCTCCTCCCTCCATGCCTTTTCATGAGAGTACCCGAACGCCGCCCGCCGCCATTAGCCACCCAGGCTCGCCCGGTTACCCCGAGCTCGCCTGACTCCACCAAACCCACCCCTCGCCCGTCCGCACTCCGGGAGGTCCCGCCGACGCCCCGACCACCGAGTCGCTGAGCACTCGCCGCCCGAGCCGCCCGTCGCCGTCGCCGCCTCGATGCGTCGCCGGACACCTCGCCGCCGTTGGATCTAAACCCAACGGTTTAGATTAGATCCCCCGAAGGGGTATGTTATTTAAAATAGACCGGTTTTATCCCGGTTAGTTCCGGTTTATTTTTAGTTAGGGTTTAGTTGAACCGGCCGACTCGGTTTAACCACTAGGGCCCGATTGAGTTATATTACGCCCAGGGCGCTAGATAGGCCCATTAGCCCGTTTTTCTTTTTAGTAATATTTTTTCGTTTCTGTTTTTAACAGAATAGTTTCAGATTTGAAAATTTCATATCTTTTAATCTACTTAATATTTTTAAGTGATTCTTTTTTTTGTTGGTTTGCAAATTTCTTATAGTTTCTGTAGAAAATATAATTAGTCATGTTAAAATTAGTTAAAATAACTTTATTTTAGATTTAGACAGAATAGTAATTCTGCTATAAAATGAGTTAGGAATATTATTTTTAAATGATTCTTTTTGTCACAACTTTGTTTTGACATTACCAAACCGTAGGAATTTATTTGGGCATTTTAGAATTAATAAAAAAATAGTTTTAATCAGAATCATGTTATTCCTATTTAATTAACTAGCTACTGTTTTCCTATTGTTTTAATTAGCAAATAATTTTATTTTTCCTATGTGATAGTTTATTCTAGGTTAGTTTCTGTAACTTTAGAACATGAACTTTTATTTATAATAAATAAAACTTTTATTTTATTTTTTCTTGCTAGGATTGTTTTAGGCCTAATAGGAGTTCTATAATAGCTTTTAAGGTGATTCTTTTTGCTCCTAGTTGCTTGATGATTTCTGTTCTGTTAGGTAGCATAAACCCATGCTTAGGTTCTGTTAAGCAAATTTTTTGTAGTGCTAAACTATTTTTAATTGTTGCTTGATGTAGGAAAACATTGAATTGTTTTCTCCAAGTTTTTCTTTGGTAGTTTTGTTGTGTAGTTTTCCTTTGTTTTTATTTGGTGTCCCTTGATTTGCATTTTATTTGTTGGTTTTATTATGAGTATTAGAATTGTTTGCTAGGATGTTTGCTTATATG
This sequence comes from Aegilops bicornis, assembly GCA_021605145.1. Lineage (NCBI taxonomy): Eukaryota > Viridiplantae > Streptophyta > Magnoliopsida > Poales > Poaceae > Aegilops > Aegilops bicornis. The sequence continues at coordinate 394,454,822 of CM038669.1, read as the reverse complement.
AATGCTATGACTATATAGATTTTCAACGGAGTGACGAATAGTTCTACCAAGTCATTATTCGAGAGTGTTGTTATCTTCATCAACTTACCGGGCAAGTTCACTTTGACCATGCTTTCATACCTATGTTTTATTGCATTTAGTGGCATCTTTGCAACCACCCCTCGAGAGTGTTATTGAATCCTTGTAGTTGAGTAGTATGCATGAGGTAGGAACCCATCACCCTGTTACCAAGCCGGGACGTTATTTATTTTAATGCTACGCTATAGTAGACGGGGTTTGGTATGAGTGCACGAGTGGTGTGAGAATGGAGGATCTCGTCAATGACGACAACACCATGATGAAATCTGCAAGGACTGCATCTTCAAGGCCTCAAGACTTCAAGACTCGAGACAAGAATTCAATACACACTACTGGTTGAAGGACGGTTGACGGGCACCCTGGAGAACCCAGTGGTTGGCCGGGATGCATGGAGAAGCGCCATGACATCTTGCGGAAAGCTTCACCCAGACTCAAAGAGACGGAAGAATACTTCATGCCCGGAAGCTTACTCAGTGCAACCGCAAGTCAATATGGGCTCTGGCTTGGTTGACCTTAGTGGTGAATCTGGCTGGGGCGGTGCTAGCAGATGTAGAACTACGGTAGGATTGGTTGAGCACCGGACGGTGGTCGAGGAACTCTTCGAAGACCATGTTTGGTCGTCTTGTTCTCAAACACCACGAAGTGCGAGAACGTAAAAGAGGGATCGAATCTTGCGGGTAAAGTGTACAAACCTCTGCAGAGGGTTAAAACCTAATCGATTAGCCGTGTCCCGATTACGGACAATTTGAGCATCTGGACTTGGATCTATCTCGAACTCTCAACACCGGATTGATAACTTAATTGTGGGCAACATATGATGATTTTGGGCTATGAGACATCGGTTGGCGGAACCATGTCATGATAGAAAACTCCATAGTATAGACTTCATTTATTCCTTTGATGTAGGGAAAATAAATCAGCTTTTACATAAACAAAACTCAGAATCTGAGCCACAAAGCCATACTGCATATAGTATAGTTTATCATCTGTTTTCTCTTATTGTGATCTTGCTGGTACATTCAATGTACTGACCTACACGGCTGCAACATATCATGTTGCAGATATTTTTCTTCCGACGAGTAAGAGTACAAAGATGGTTACGGTCTACACTCAACCTGCCGATGGCGTTGATGGGACTCCACACGCGTTTGATTGTTTCCATTGAGTATTATGAGGTATATATCATTTTACGTTATTTATACATGTGATTGCACTTTGATATATACATTGTTGTACTGTGTGTGCCAAAGATACTGATCCAGGGATGGCATGTATACACGTAGGCTTGACCATCTCGAGGTCAGGTCGCTCTGAGATATGGTATCGAGCACATGTTGGCTGTAGGGCGTGACCCTAGAAAATGACTTAGTAATATGAAGACCCCAATAGGAATGACCTTTGTTTTGTACTACTCTCGTAACACACGACTTCTTTTCTTGAACCTTCCTTATTTCAAACTATAGATGGAGAGCTACATTACGAGCGAAGAGAACACTACGAGAAGGTTCTTGGAGGCCCCTTCCTTGTGGAGCTAGTCAGGCTGCTGAAGTTACCGATACCTAAGATCAAGGCAACTAAGAGGACGTCTAGATCATGGGGAGTCAAGACCCAAGTTTTTGGTCATAAAGAAGACCCCAAGACTGCAGACATCAGCTTCGGAACTATAAATGGTGACTGTGATATGGGCATCAACACTGCCGTCCATGATGCTATTGCACGTTTATGCTATCGTCATCGTGCTGCACTAAACCCACACTTCTTTGGAAGGATTGGATGGCGAAGTTTGATGGAGCAACTATTGCCTTGACGGAGCGCATAAAGATGAAATTCTCCCCACTTTTAGTGTACAATCAGGATCTAGAACAATACGTCAAGAATCTTCAGATGGACCTCCTGGAAGCCCTGTTTGACAATGAAGCACTACGAGAAGAGGTCAAGACTCAGAGGCTGAAGGTAAACAAGCTGGAGGAGGAGAACCTCGAGATCTCGAGAATGCGTCAGGAACTGAAAAGCAGCAGGACCATGTCTCATGCCAAGGACGTTGAGATCCAGAAGCTCAAGGAACAACTTTAGGACATACAGGGTCGTCACAAGAAACTCCGCGTCGACAGTGGAAAATCTAGCGAGAAAAAGCTGGAGGAGATCAAGTTCACATGTAAGAAGCCCCGGTGGGGACAATGATCAAGTTCCTAATAAATTAGCTTAGTAGTATCCCACCATGAGAGAAATAAAGATTAACGCCTTCTCGATTTAAGTATCTGAACATACCAATTTATGTGGGTGGCGATACTGTAGAATTAATTGAATAAATGAATGCTTGGTTGCTATTATTTTTTTGTGTTTATTGAATGGTTGGATAGATGCGATATTCGTGAAGCTTGTATTTATTTCAACCATGAGAGGCGTAAAGTTACGGAAGAATGGTAGAAGGCCTTCATATGGGAAAAGCATCGAGAATTGGAAACTCCGAGCATTGAAGACCGTAAGAAATGAGGACTTAGAAAGCGAAACCATAGTAGAACGGCCCATTACAAAGCGGTACTTTTGAGCTAGGATTCTTTTGTTGATGGGTGGGTATTTGCTTTCTCTTTCTATCTCAACCAGACCCCGAAATCTTGAACCCATGGACAACTGAACACCAAACTTTTCTGGAGACAATTGCAATTTCCCCATGGAGATACATTCTTTGTCTTGAGTACCCCTCTTATCCTACACATGCAGATGACAACCCTTTATGAGTCTTTCCTTAAGGGCCATGAAACGATCATGACCCTGACAAGTGATCATGATTACCCGAAGATCCTGAAGGACATGATGAAGCATATTCACCTTGAAGGAGATGCAGTTTACAAAGGCTACCCCTTCATGCAAAAGGGAGTGGAACTTTGGTATGTGGAGGTACACCTCCACCGTTTGAAAGGAGTTTGCCCAAAGATGATGGGGTAGTACTTTTCATCTCACGTGTACCACAAGCAACTTTCTTCGACGCTGTTCGTGAAGCAGCCATGGAAGCCATACGCCAGATCGGAGAGATACTTGAAGCAAGACTCCGTTATACTCAGGACTACCTCGGAGAAGTGCCTGCAGAGATGGTGGAGGTGAAGCTCAAGGCCACCACGATGAAACAGAAGATTGAAGATTTCAAAGGCGCTTGTCGCACAATTCCGATTGGATCAAGAATCCTCAAGGAGGAAAAATGAATAAAGATGGAAGTAATGTCGACCATACCGAACCATGTGGGTGGCAGCATTTGTAATAAACTTTTGGAATTTGGATTCTGAAAAATGGTTAAGGATGTAATAAAAGATTTGATATGAAAAATAATATGATTTATGGATAAACTAGTGCATTTCATTTTAAGTGTGGTAGTACTCCGTAACGCCACAAGATCAATGAAGAAAGAAAGCGTGTTATTCATGACGGTCCATAGAAGGGAGCTGGACCAAATAAGTTGGAGTTTTGTATGATCGTCACCACAAGAGTATGAAGAAACAGAGTACTACTGGATTTAAAGGAGGTGTAATATGGAACAAGGGAGTTACTCCAAGGATGAGTTAAAGCTGCATTAGTGTTGAAGTGGGCCATAACCCACAGGCCCAGGATTTTGAAAAGAAACAGATGTAACCTTGATGAAGGAAGAAAAATTGGAAGAATCAGTGATTCAATCAGCATACGTTTCTTAGGAGGTTACGAAAACCCAAGAGTTGTGAAGAAGGATAGATGTATTGTTTGGCTTGCTGAACCAAAGGATTTACTCGAACTCAGTTCGTCAACAAGAGAAATTCTGCAATGCTTGTGAGTATGCCCAAGTGTTAGAATACGTGATTCGATGTCTGCATATATAGTAATGGTTCAAATGCAGGATGGATTGGCCCCCATACCGGAGACTTCTATCATGAACTATCATATGTTGATGGAAAATCATAGAGCCTTGAAAACCTTAGAAGAGTGTCGACACGTCAAGCCGTAAAACCATAGAATGGTAGGACGATGGAACCCTTTACAGGCAACCGTTGCCAATCGTAGGTTATACGGTGAGGTTCAACCCAGACCCGTTTTCTGCAGTAAAAACCATGAATTGTAGACCACCATGAGTATTTCGATAGTTGTCTAGGATGGACACAGACCTATCAGCTAAGAAGATCCAGTCTCGGACGAACTTCAACTTTGACGAACCGACCCAAGATTTTGAGGAAAACTCTATGCTTCTGACAGAAGAGCGTTAATGAAGGAGCTATTGTAAGATATGTGAAGAGACATACATTGTCGGCACTCCAGAGGAAGTATCTGAGTTTATTGGGACCGTAACCTTGTTTCAAGTGTGGTAGCACCCCTGACCTTCCGACCAAACGTTTGCTAGCAGACCCCCAACCCCTAACCTTTCTTGCTAGCCTCTTCGAATCTCGAGGACGAGATTCATTTTAAGTGTGGTAGGTTTGTAACATCCCAAAATTCTAAATTTTGGAATGTTATATTAGATAAATAACTATGCTTGTTGTCTGATTGTTTGTTTGATTGATTGAGTGAAATTGAGTGGAATTTGAAACTTTTGAAAGTTGGATGAGAGGGAATAAAATGACTTTCCCAAAACTATCCCCTTTGCCCTTTTTGGATCTCAATGAATTCAATTCCATTTCAACACCAAAACCCTAGAGTGAAGATGAAATGACTTCTTCCAATTGAAATGAAAAGGGTTTTGAAAAGATTTGAATTTCATTTAAGAATATTTCAAATTCAAAGCTTTATGCAACTCAATGATTTTCATGAGGGAAGATAAAATGACTTCTTCAATTATATGAAATATGAGTTGGAAGTTAAAAAGAATCAAATTGAAAGTCATTTGAAAGTGCCTTGAAAACCCCTTTCAAATTTTAGTTTTATTTGGAATTTTTTTTTAAAAAATGAATTTTTATAAAGTTTGGATTTTGCCTCTGGAAAAATGTTCAAATTATAGGGAATATTCCCCTGATCATTTTGATATATATATGTCCTATATAAAATATATATCTATATTATATTTTTCCTCTCTCTCTAAGTTCAAAAAAAATAGAAAAAGGGAAAAGAGACCTCAGGCGCCAGCCCAGAATAGCCAACTGCCCAGCCAGGTGCCCAGCCCGGCCTGCCCAGCCAAACCGAGCCACCAAAGACCAGCTGCCCAAATGAGCCCTCCTCGCCGAAATCCCTCCGCAGTCGCCCTGACCCGGACGCCCTCCTCCTCTCTCACCGACGGGTGGCCCCCACCCCGTCGTCGTCCCCCTCGCACACGCCACCCGCGCCGCCGCTCGCCGGAGATCCCGAGATCTCCGGGATCTCACCCGATCCCCTCCCGATCACCCCCTCGCGCAAGTCGAGGCCCCCGCCCTATAAATACCCCCCCCGACCCCGTTTTTCCCCCTCGCCCCTCGCCCGACCCTCTCCTCCTTCCAGACGCCTCATGGAGTAATGCCGAACCGCCGCCGCCGCCATTAGCCACCCCGAGCTCGCCCCGGTCATCCCCGAGCTCGCCCGACTCCACCAAACCCACCCCCTCGCCCGTCCGCACCCGCCGGAGGTCCCCGCCGACGCCCCCGACCACCGGAGTCGCCGGAGCACTCGCCGCCCTAGCCGCCGTCGCCGTCGCCGCCTCAGTACGTCGCTAGACACCTCGCCGCCGTTGGATCTAAACCCAACGGTTTAGATTAGATTCCCCCCGAAGGGGTATGTTATTTAAAATAGACCGGTTTTATCCCGGTTAGTTCCGGTTTATTTTTAGTTAGGGTTTAGTTGAACCGGCCGACTCGGTTTAACAACTAGGGCCCGATTGAGTTATATTACGCCCAGGGCGCTAGATAGGCCCATTAACCCGTTTTTCTTTTTAGTAATATTTTTTTCGTTCCTGTTTTTAACAGAATAGTTTCAGATTTTAAAAATTCATATCTTTTAATCTACTTAATATTTTTAAGTGATTATTTTTTTTGTTGGTTTGCAAATTTCTTATAGTTTCTGTAGAAAATATAATTAGTCATGTTAAAATTAGTTAAAATAACTTTATTTTAGATTTAGACAGAATAGTAATTCTGCTATAAAATGAGTTAGGAATATTATTTTTAAATGATTCTTTTTGTCACAACTTTGTTTTGACATTACCAAACCGTAGGAATTTATTTGGGCATTTTAGAATTAATAAAAATAGTTTTAATCAGAATCATGTTATTCCTATTTAATTAACTAGCTACTGTTTTCCTATTGTTTTAATTAGCAAATAATTTTATTTTTCCTATGTGATAGTTTATTCTAGGTTAGTTTCTGTAACTTTAGAACATGAACTTTTATTTATAATAAATAAAACTTTTATTTTATTTTTTCTTGCTAGGATTGTTTTAGGCCTAATAGGAGTTCTATAATAGCTTTTAAGGTGATTCTTTTTGCTCCTAGTTGCTTGATGATTTCTTTTCTGTTAGGTAGCATAAACCCATGCTTAGGTTCTGTTAAGAAAAATTTTTGTAGTGCTAAACTATTTTTAATTGTTGCTTGATGTAGGAAAACCTTGAATTGTTTTCTCCGAGTTTTTCTTTGGTAGTTTTGTTGTGTAGTTTTCCTTTGTTTTTATTTGGTGTCCCTTGATTTGCATTTTTATTTGTTGATTTTATTATGAGTGTTAGAATTGTTTGCTAGGATGTTTGCTTATATGAATGCTATGACTATATAGATTTTCAACGGAGTGACGAATAGTTCTACCAAGTCATTATTCGAGAGTGTTGTTATCTTCATCAACTTACCGAGCAAGTTCACTTTGACCATGCTTTCATACCTATGTTTTATTGCATTTAGTGGCATCTTTGCAACCACCCCTCAAGAGTGTTATTGAATCCTTGTAGTTGAGTAGTATGCATGAGGTAGGAACCCATCACCCTGTTACCAAGCCCGGGACGTTATTTATTTTAATGCTACGCTATAGTAGACGGGGTTTGGTATGAGTGCACGAGAGTGGTGTGAGAATGGAGGATCTACGTCAATGACGACAACACCATGATGAAATCTACAAGGACTGCATCTTCAAGGCCTCAAGACTTCAAGACTCGAGACAAGAATTCAATACACACTCATTGGGTGAAGGGCGGTTGGCCGGGCACCTGGAGAACCCAGTGGTTGGCGGCATGCATGGAGAAGCGCCATGACATCTTGCGGAAAGCTTCACCCGGACTCAAAGAGACGGAAGAATACTTCATGCCCGGAAGCTTACCTGCAACCGCAAGTCAATATGGGCTCGCTTGGTTGACCTTAGTGGTGAATCTGGCTGGGGCGGTGCTAGCGGATGTAGAACTACAGAGGATTGGATGAGCACCGGACGGTGGTCGAGGAACTCTTGGAAGACCATGTTTGATCGTCTTGTTCTCAAACACCACGAAGTGCGAGAACGTAAAAGAGGGATCGAATCTTGCGGGTAAAGTGTACAAACCTCTGCAGAGGGTTAAAACCTAATCGATTAACCGTGTCCCGATTACGGACAATTTGAGCATCTGGACTTGGATCTATCTCGGAACTCTCAACACCGGATTGATAACTTAATTGTGGGCAACATATGATGATTTTGGGCTATGAGACATCGGTTGGCGGAACCATGTCATGATAGAAAACTCCATAGTACAGACTTCATTTATTCCTTTGATGTAGGGAATATAAATCAGCTTTTACGCAAACAAAACTCGACATCTGAGGCACAAAGCCATACCGCATATAGTATAGTTTATCATCTGTTTTCTCTTATTGTGATCTTGCCGGTACATTCAATGTCTTGACCTACACGGCTGCAACGTATCATGTTGCGTATATTTTTCTTCCGAGTAAGAGTAAAATGCAGTGCAGGGTTACGGTCTACACTCAACCTGCCGATGGCGTTGATGGGACTCCACACACGTTTGATTGTTTCCGCTGAGTATTATGAGGTATATATCATTTTACGTTATTTATACATGTGATTGCACTTTGATATATACATTGATGTACTGTGTGTGCCAGCATATTGATCCAGGGATGGCACAGATACACAGAGGCTTGACCATCTGAGGTCAGGTCGCTACACGACCTCTACGAGGACTGGCTGGACCGCATCGCCGAGCTCATCAGCGCCACAGGGGGCTCCCCAGGGCCATCTCTCTTGCTGCCTCGCCCTCCGCCAACTACGGGCGACGTGGTGCACGGAGCGCCTCCACTGCCTCTGCACCAAGACGGCGTCCTGGCGCCAAGGTGTGCGCCCCCCTGGCATGACCCACCGCGCCGGGCGCCTGCGCAAGAAGAAGGAAGCTGCCAAGAAGTTCCTCGTCTGCAAGAGAGCGCTCCTGCGCTCCCAACACCACTCGACAAGACCGTGCGCCGCCTGCGGTGGTGGTGCGCGGTCATCAAAGGCAGGCTCCGCAACAGCAAAGAGTCCAGGTGGCCATCGTGGGCTGCCGCGCCTTCACTCCTGAGCTGTGTAGCGTCGCATGGTCGGGCAAGTTCAAGCCAGACCTGCCTCCTCACTATGACGGCACCCCCGACCCCGCGGAGTTCCTGCAGCTCTACGAGCTGAGCATCGAGGCGGCCAACAGCGACGAAAAAGTCATGGCGAACTGGTTCCCCATGGCTCTCAAGGATGGCGCTCGCTCGTGGCTCCTGAACCTGCCCCCGGGCTCCATCTCCTCCTGGAACGAGATGCGCGACTGCTTCGTCGACAACTTCCAGGGCACTCGCGACCGCCCTCCGGCCGTGCGTGACCTGCGCCGCATCAAGTAGCAGCCAGGAGAGACCCTGCAAAATTACATCCAACGCTTCAACAACGTTCGCCTCAAGATCTCCAAGGTGACGGACGAGGCCATCATCTCCGCGTTCTCTGATGCCGTCCGCGACGTCAAGATGAAGGAGGAGCTCGCCATCCACGAGAAGTTGTGCACGGCCTTGGAGCTGTTCAACCTGGCGACCAAGTGAGTAAGAGATGACGAAGGACGCCTTTTCCTCCTCGAGCTCCTGGTTGCCGACCCTGAGGAGAAGAAGGCCAAGGCCAAGTACATGAAGCACAAGGGGGTCGCCGTGCTTGCAACGGAGCCGGAGACGAAGCGCGGACGGGACATTCCCAAGTGGTCCAAGAGCAGCCGTCCGTTCTGCGGCTTCCACAACGTCCATAGCCACAACACTAATGACTGTCCAGAGCTCAGGGACATTTGGGAGAGACGCCTCGGTCGACGCCCCGAGCGCAACGACCGGGGCTACGGCCGAGGAGGAGGACGTGGCGGAGGACGCTGGGACGATCGTGGCCCTCGCCAGGAGTGGCGCGGCCGGCCTCCCGAAGATCGCTGGCAGGACCAGCCTCGTGAGGGCGCATGGAGGGATCAGCCTCGCGAGGACCGCCCCCAGGGCAACGCTGGCCTTCCGCCGCTGACGCCTCCGCCAAGAAGGAACAACGACCACCATCAAGACGAGGGGGCTGGTGGGTACCAGGAGCCGCGTGCTATCGCCTGCATCTTGGGCGGAGCTCAGGCCCCAGCCTCTCAGCATATCTTCAAACAGTTTGCTCGCGAGGTGAACGCATTCCTCCCCAGGCTCAAGGCCACACGCCCGCTTAGGTGGTCCAAGTGCGCCATCAATTTCGGCTCGGCAGACCAACTCAAGTGCGCGGCCACCGCTAGTGCCCTCCCGATGCTTTGCTCAACCGTCATCAGCAATGTGCAAGTCACCAAGACCCTCATCGACAGCGGCGCATGGCTTAACGTCTTGTCCGTCGAGACATTCGACAGCCTCCAAGTGCCATACAATCAGCTTCAGCCTACCAAGCCTTTCTCAGGAGTAACCGACGGCTCCACCACCCCGATAGGGCAAGTCCGCCTCCCTGTCACCTTCGGACAGCGCGACAACTACCGCACCAAGCTCATCGACTTCGATGTCGCCCACATCCGTCTGCCGTACAACGCCATCCTCGGGTATCCGGCCCTGGCCAAGTTCATGGCAGTGACACACAACGGCTACAACATCCTCAAGATGCCAGGAAGCAGCGGGATCATCACAGTCCCCTGCGAAGAAAGAGATGCGGCGTGCTCCCTCGAGCGTGCCTTCAAGGCAGCATCAATCGAAGACCCCTACAACAATGCAGCGCAGTACCCTCCTAAGGTCGTCCCCAAGAACAAGAAGTAGCTACTACGCACAGGGCCTCAGGGGAGCAGCGCCTCAAGTGGAGCCACGTCAGGGTCGGCGCCCGCGCCTGGGGTGCCTCCCTCCCTCGCATAGGAAGGCGCTCCTGGTGCCCTCCTCGGGCAGGGCTCGGGGGCTCTCTTTTGGAGGGCCTCAGACCTTGCCAACATCACGAGGGAGTCGCTCGGGCACCACGTGGAGGCGTGCTTCGCAGCTTGTTTCTCCTAGGAGGACACCGGACGAGGAGCGCCCAGCGCTCAGGAATTCATTGCCAAGACCACTCAGGAACTGCAGAATGCAAGAGCCATGCGCGGTGACCGCCGCTCACCTGGCGCGGCTCCTCATCCAGGCGAGGATGGCGGGATGCGCGTTTGCGTCGACATCCCAGGGCTCAACAGAGCGGCATCTTAGGAGCTCTTCTAGCCTTCGTGCGTGGGACGCTGCGAGGGCCCACCTCACAGCTATGTTCGCATGCCATTCGGCCTGCCGAGCATGGCAGCCGCCTTCCAGCGCAACCCGCGGAGCATCTTGGCGGCTCAGGAGGTCAGGCATCACGCAGTCCTGGCGGAGATGGACACGGTCCTCAAGGAAGCACCTAGACCCCTAGTGCCTCCTGAGACTCAGGGCCTCGGTGGCTCATGAGGAGCAAGCCCTTCACCACGCATCTTCAGCTGCCCCAACACCCCTTCAACAACGGAACCAGGTGACATTTTCCAAGTTTATTTAGCTGGGAGCGCCCCTCGGTCTGCATCATTCCCAGGCCGTGTGGGTCTGTCTCTGCGACATGTATCCTTTTATGCCTTTATCTTACTCTGTTGGGCGCGCCCCTCGGGCTGCATCATCCCCAAGCCGCTCGGGTCCAACCCAGTGGCATGTATCGTTCTTGCATTTATCTGAGCTAGTTCGCTTTCCATGCGTAATCTATCTATGGTTATCACCTGCTTGATTGTCACCCACCATGGGAGCCGCGCGCCGAGCATCTTTCTTCAGGATCCTTCGCATAAGAAGGCTAGGCACGGCGTCTGCGCTCGGTCCCGTCCCCGCAGCATCGATAAATCCAACGGCTGAGCTCTGTTTGGCGGGCCGGCCCCGTTCACGTCACCTCCTGGGGTCATTGGTGCTTGGCCTTCTCATGCGATAGCCTCAGGAGATTCGTTCGGCGCAAGTTGTATAACCATCTCGCAGGACCACCACAGCCACCAAGAACCAACACCAGGCGCAACCCGCTTTGAGGTAGGGCCTCGTGAGTCCCGCGCTGGCTCACGAGTGCCCAGACACACCTCATCTAGCCCTGCCATGCAAGCCACGGGTCAGGCGGGGCTGTACATGCCCCGGGGGCTCTCCGCAGTAGGGAGTCCCTTCCCACATACCAGTGGAAGCACCATGCTTCGTGCTGGCCGTCGACACTGCCGAGGAGCGGCTATGCCCGTGCAAGTACGGAAGCGCTATGCTCCGCGCTGGTGATAAACAACTGAGGGTGGCCTCACAGCCGTATCAACCTCAGGGAGCCCTTGAGCTCAGTGTCTGGCCCCATCGCAACACCTCCCCTCAGGAGAGTCGCGCAAGGGGGCTGCGCTCGGGTCACGCCCAAGCGTACGCTACCCAGCTAGGTCCCTCGGACCTGGTCGTCGCGCGCCCCTCCCGAGCCGAGCCTCGACGAGGGCAAAGGTAGGAAGGTCGTTTGGGCATCAATGGGGACTCCTGAGCATCGCGACTTAGGAGCCTAACTGGCCACGTAGCCCCTCACTCCTTGGTCACGTCCTGGTGATCTGGACGTCCCAATGGTGGTTGAGGTATGCGCAGGGTCGGGCCCTCCCGATGCAGAACACTAGACCTACCCCTGCATCTCCTTTCCGTAAGCTGTTTGCGCGTCAAGGGGGACTCCTGAGCATCGCGACTCAGGAGACTAACTAGCCACGTAGCCCCTCACTCCTTGGTCTCGTCCTGGTGATCCGGACGACCCAAAGACGGCTGAGGTATGCGCGGGGTTGGGCTCTGCCGACGTAGAACGTAAAGCAAATGGGAAGGAAATTGCAAAATCTCAAAGCAAATATTACAAATCATATAGTTCTCCAACACCAAACGCAAGTTTAAACGCCTCCACGAGGCACGATACATGTTGCAAGAGTTTAAACATGAAAAGAACCGCAAGCTAGTCATCCCTGGACACCGCCGTCGCCCGCAAGGGATGCTCCTTCCTTGGTGGCGTCGCCTTCACCTACACCGCCTACTGGAGTGGCGAGATCAGCAGCGCCACCAGCCAAGGGCGCGGGGGCGAAGGCGCGGAACTTCTCCAGCAGGGCCTCCACCTGGCTCTTCACGGCTGCGCGCGGCGGCTGCACAGTGCTTGCAGTCCACAGGCTCCAGCAGCTCGTCAAGGCGGGCGGAGGAAAGAACGCGGGCTTCCCCCTCTTCCATGGTGCCGATACCGCTCACGACATCCTCAAGTGCATCAACCAGATAGGGAAGTAGCTGGGCGGGGCCCTCGCTGCTGGCGGCCAGCGGCTCCTCCAAGCCCTTCTCATAGAGTGACTGCAGCACCGTATGAGACCTCACATTGAGGAGCCTGAAGGCCTCGCGGTCCTCAGCCAGGACCTTCGCCTTGCCGTCAAGATCAGCCTTCTCCGCCTCCACCTTCTGCTCCAGCTTCTTCAGCCGGCTACGTTCCGCGGCCTGCGCTTTCACTGACTCCTATAGCTCGGCGTCGTGACCCTTGAAGGCGTCCTTCCTGGCCTTCATCTTCTCCTCCTCCACCTTGCGGCTACGGGTTTCTTTCGCACGCTCGTTGCGCAGGGTCTTCAGCTCGGCTCCAGCACCCTACAGCGATCCTGGGCGGCCTCGACATCCTTCAGCGCTGCCTCGCGAGCGGCTGCTGCCTGGGCGACGGCCTGCTTCTCCTTCCCGGAGGTCACCGCGGCTTGGCTCAGCACCGCCCGAACGGACACGTCAGAATGAAGCCAGCCAGAGACCAGCTCCAGGCGCCCAGCTACCAGGAAGGGGTCGGCACCCTGAAGATCTTCTCGCAGCTGGGTCGTCTCAGAAAGAACGTGCTCCAAGATGTCAGGGGTGGCGAAAGGACCTGGAACCAGCGGTGCAGTAGGAGGAGGAGGCGGCATCGTCACCATAGCCTGAGAGACTGGGGGCTCCTGAGCTTTGGGGACCTCAGCAGCCGAACCGGACACCGGCGCCTCCGGAGCTGATTATCCCCAAGTGAAGGGAAACATCGTAGCAATTTCCAAAGGTGGAAGTGATAAGTATGGAGTGTCGAACCCCACAAGGAGCTAAAGGTAAGATCAATATTCTCTCAAGCCCTATCTGCCACTGATACGACTCTACATACACCGAACGTTTGCTTCCAACTAGAAACGAGAAACAAAACTACATTGTGGGTATGAAGAGGATAACTTTGTATGATATTGGAGAGCTAAAATATAAAAGTAGGTGATGTTATCATAAAGTTAGAATATATTACTAAACATTATAAGTAGCGAGTGTGGAATAATGATGGATCGGTGTGCGGAATTGTCCTAGGCAATTGTTACCAAGACCGGTAGTCGTCATTGCAATTTCATATGAGGGAGAGGCATAAGCTAACATACTTTCTCTACTTGGATCATATGCACTTATGATTGGAACTCTAGCAAGCATCCGCAACTACTAAAGATCATTAAGGTAAAACCCAACCATAGCATTAAAGCATCAAGTACTCTTTATTCCCATACGAAACAATCCCCTTACTCGGGTTTGTGTTTCAGTCACTCACCAACCCACTATAAGTGAATCATGAACGTATTGCAACACCCTACAGCGGGAATACCTCACGCTTGCTCGACACGGAGGGCACCATTGGACAGCACCAAAATAAAACATACAACTCGTACCAATCTGGATCATCGATCAACCCAAAGACAAAGGATATCTACTCAAAACATCATAGGATGGCAACACATCATTGGATCATAATATATGGCATATAGCACCATGTTCAAGTAGGGATTACAGCGGGGTGCGGGAGAGTGGACTGCGTAAAAGAGATGAGGATGGTGATGTTGATGAAGACGATAACCGCGGCGATGATTCCCCTCCCGATGGCACTCCGGTGCCACCGAGAGAGAGGAGGAGAGGTTCTCCCCCTCATGCTTCCTCCTCCATGGCCTCCCCCTGGATGGGGAGAGGTTCTCCCTCAGGTCCTTCGCCTTCATGGTGATGATGGCCCTTCCGGGATCCTCCTCCATGCCCTCCAGTGATGATTGCCGCTCCGGCAGGGTGCCGAAGAGGGCCTAGATTGATTTCTCGTGGCTACAGAGGCTTGTGGTGGCGGAACTTCTGATCTAGGTTAATTTCTGGAGATTTCTGTATATATATGAGGTTTTGGCGTCGAGAACAAGTCAGGTGGGGTCTCCAGGCTGTCCATGAGGTAGGGGGGTGCGCCCAGGGGGGTGGGCGCGCCTCCCACCCTCGTGGGCAGCCCGGGACTCTTCTGGCCCAACTCTTTTACCCCATGGCCTTCTTCTGGTCCAAAAATAAGCCCCATCAAGTTTCAGGTTAATTGGACTCCGTTTAGTTTTCCTTTTCTGCGATATACTAAAACAAAGAAAAAACAGGAACTGACACTGGGCTCTAGGTTAATAGGTTAGTCCCAAAAACCAAATAAAATAGCTTATAAATGCATATAAAACATCCAAGTTTGATAATATAATAGCATGAATACTTCATCAATTATAGATACGTTGGAGACGTATCAGCATCCCCAAGCTTAATTCCTGCTCGTCCTCGAGTAGGTAAATGATAAAAGAAATAACTTATGAAGTGTGAATGCTAGCAAGTGCACTAGTTTGATCAATGATAGTTCCAATCACTTTTTCTAGCATCATTATATGTCATATTAGTATCTCATCTTCATAAAACTTTTCATGATCAAGCAACAAGCTATTCACGTGTTAAAGTATAGATCATAAACTCTCTTGAAACTAACAAACTATATTCTCAATCATCAAACAATTGCAATTCATATTATTTTTCGGAAGGGTCTATGTCAGAGCTTTGATTTAGCAAACTCCACATACTCAACTTTTATTTAATCTTTCACAGTTGCTAACACTCACGTGATATTTATGGGTTCAAAGTTTTAATCGGACACAGAGAAATATAGGGGCTTATAGATTCGCCTCCCAACCTTTTACCTCAAGGGTTATGTCAACAATAATAGTTCATGATAACTTACATCTAATTGGATATATATATATCGGGATCTTTCCAACACAATGTGCTTGCCAAAGGATAAAATGTAAAAAGGAAAGGTGAAGATTACCATGACTCTTGCATAAGGTAGAAGATAAAAGTAAAAGATAGGCCCTTCGCAGAGGGAAGGAGAGGTTGTCATGCGCTTTTATGGTGGGATGGACAAAATCTTAATGCAAAAGAACGTCACTTTATATTGCCACTTGTGATATGGACCTTTATTATGCAGTCCGTCGCTTTTATTTCTTCCACATCACAAGATCGTATAAAGCTTATTTTCTCCACATCAATAGATCATACATATTTAGAGGGCAATTTTTATTGCATGCACCGATGACAACTTACTTGAAGGATCTTACTCAATCCATAGGTAGATATGGTGGACTCTCATGGCAAAACTGGGTTTAAGGATATTCAGAAGCACAAGGAGTATCTCTACTTGGTGCAAAGAATTTGGCTAGCATGAGGGGGGAAGGCAAGCTCAACATGTTGGATGATCCAAGACAATATACTTTATTTCATATATAAGAAAACATAACCCATTACGTTGTCTTCCTTATCCAACATCAACCTTTTAGCATGTCCAAGATAGTATATTTATATGTGAAATCTCTCTTCCTTCAATATTCTTTCATGAATTGTTCAAGTGACCAATTCTACGTTTGCTAACTTTCAATAAGTTTACTACCTATACTTATTATGTGTGAAGTCATTACTCCCCATGTTATAAGCATATGAAACATATATAAATTCAGATTTATGACATTCAATTCATTCAACCATTTACTCATAGGATATACGTGAAGCACGTGAGTAAATGACAAACTACTCCAAAAAGATATAAGTGAAGGACATTCGGTAGTCAAATAATTAACTAGCCATGGGAGGATTCTTTTTCATTCAAGATTTCAGATCCAATGATTTTATTCAAACAGAAAGTAAAATTTAAAATACGCACCAAGCAGAACACATATCATGTGACAAATAAAAATATAGCTCCGAGTAAGGTATACCGATAGTTTTGAAGACGAAAGAGGGGATGCCTTCCGGGGCATCTCCAAGCTTAGGCGCTTGAGTCTTCCTTGAATATTACCTTGGGGTACCTTGGTCATCCCCAAGCTTAAGGTCTTTCCACTCCTTATTCTCCTCATATCGATATCTCACCCAAAGCTTGAAAACTTCAGTCACACAAAACTTGACGAAAAACTTCGTGAGATAGGTTAGTATGATAAAGAGTAAACATTTCACTATGGTTCTGTCAAAGACAAGGTTCATAATTGTTCCCGCACAATGTCTACTATACCATATCATTTCTACAATTTATATTGAGAAATATAAGCCATAGAAACTAGAAAACAAGCAAACTATGCAATGAAAACAGAATCTGTCAGAAACAGAACAGTCTGTAATGATCTGAACAGCAACCATACTTCTGCTACTCCAAAAATTATGAAACAAACTGGTGGACATGAGGAATTTTTCTATTAATCTTCTGCAAAAATAATCAACTCAAAATCACTCTTCTTTAAAAAAATGGTAGCTAATCTCGTGAGCGCAAAGTTTCTGTTTTTTACAGCAAGATCACATTAACTTTCACCCAAGTCTTCCCGAAGGTCTTACTTGCCATTTTATTGAAACAAAAGCTATAAAACATGTACTACAGTAGCTTAATCATGTAAACACACAAAAACAGTAAGGGTAAATATTGGGTTGTCTCCCAACAAGCGCTTTTCCTTAATGCCTTTTAGCTAGGCATGATGATTTCAATGATGCTCACATAAAAGATAGGAATTGAAACATAAAGAGAGCATCATGAAGAATATGACTAGCACATTTGAATCTAACCAACTTCCTATTTCTAGGCATTTTGTGAACACATAATTTATAGTAACAAGAATCAACTAGCATAGGAAGGCAAAACAAGTATAACTTCAAAACTTTAAGCACATAGAGAGGAAACTTGATATTATTGCAACTCCTACAAGCATATATTCCTCCCTCATAATAATTTTCATTAGCATCATGAATGAATTCAAAAATATAACCCTCACATAAAGCATTCTTTTCATGATCTACAAGCATAGAAATTTTTCTACTCTCCACATAAGCAAAATTCTTCTCATTAGGAATAGCGGGATCACTAGTTCCTAAAGTTGACACTCTTCCAAAGCCGCTTTAGATGATAGTATTATTCATACTCCAAAATATATAAGTGAAGTTCATGGAGCATTCTACAATTAATATAAGCTAACCAATATCCAAGGTCAAAATATATAATTGAAGCACACGAAGCATTCTATAAAACCATACTCAAAAGATTTAAGTGAAGTGCAAAAAGCATTCTATAAGGTCATACTCAAAAGATATAAGTGAAGCACATGGATCATTATATAAATCAATGAAGATATATCTCATACTAGCATGGTCTTTAAAGAAAAAGGAAAACACAAGGGACACAAATCATGTGAACAAAACAAAAACCGAGGTATACCGATAATTGTTGAAGAAGAAAGATGGGATGCCAACCGGGGCATCCCCAAGCTTAGATGCTTGAGTATCCGTGAAATATGTACTTGAGGTGCCTTGGGAATCCCCAAACTTCAACTCTTTCCTCTATTTATTCTTCTCACATCAGTAACTTCTCGTTCTTCGAACACTTCATCCACAAAAACTTAACAAAAGCTTTGTGAGATCCGTTAGTATAATAAAGCAAATCACTACCTTTAGGTACTGTTTCAAACTCATTCCAATCATATTAGAGATATATATACTGTATTCAAACTTCACCATGGTTCATACCCCCCGATACTACCCATAGATTCATCAAAATAAGCGGTCAACACATAGAAAACAGAATCTGTCCAAAACAGGACAGTCTGTAGTAATATGGAGGTTTAGTAAACTTCTGTAACTCCAAAAATTATGAAATAAATTTGACAATTTGAAAAATTTGTACAGAAGTAATGCGAAAAAAGTTTCAGAGCCATTTGACTTTCCAGTAAAAAATGTAAAATCACGCGCTACAGCCAAAGTTTCTGTTTTTGTTCTGCACATAGTAAACAAGCAATCTAATCATCCTAAAACCAAAGCTTGGCACATTATTTTTATATTACAAAGGATATACAAAAGGGGATAATTATTTACAGAGAAACTTCCATGAAAAATTCTACATTGTTTCCGTGAGCATGAACACAAGTCCTCAAGGTCGACCCTCACTTCTTCAATGCATAACTTTCCAATCACTTCTCTTTTTGACAAACTTTTTAGGCATGAGAGGCAAGTAATTTTTTTTTTGTATTTTCATTCTTTTAATTTTTTGTATGTTTCACCCACAACTAAACAGAAACAAAAAGGAAAAACAAAATCTAATTAGTGAAGAAAGCAAACAAGCAGACACGAGAATATCAACCCCACGCTATTGCTCCCCGGCAACGGCGCCAGAAAAGAGCTTGATAATCCCCAAGTGAAGGGAATCATCGCAGCAATTTCCAAAGGTGGAAGTGATAAGTATGGAGTGTTGAACCCACAAGGAGCTAAAGGTAAGATCAATATTCTCTCAAGCCCTATTTGCCACTGATATGACTCTACATACACCGAACGTTTGCTTCCAACTAGAAACAAGAAATAAAACTACGTTGTGGGTATGAAGACAATAACTTTGTATGATATCGTAGAGCTAAAATATAAAAGTAGGTGTTGTTATCATAAAGTTAGAATATATTACTAAATATTATAAGTAGCGAGTGTGGAATAATGATGGATCAGTGTGCGGAATTGTCCTAGGCAATTGTTAACAAGACCGGTAGATGTCAATGCAATTTCATATGAGGGAGAGGCATAAGCTAACATACTTTCTCTACTTGGATCATATGCACTTATGATTGGAACTCTAGCTAGCATCCGCAACTACTAAATATGATTAAGGTAAAACCCAACCATAGCATTAAAGCATCAAGTCCTCTTTATTCCCATACGCAACAACACCCTTACTCGGGTTTGTGTTTCAGTCACTCACCAACCCACTATAAGCGAATCATGAACGTATTGCAACACCCTATAGCGGGAATCCCTCATGCTTGCGTGACACGAAGGGCACCATAGGACAGCACCAAAATAAAACATACAACTCGTACCAATTAAGATCATCAATCAACCCAAAGACAAAGGATATCTACTCAAAACATCATAGGATGGCAACACATCATTGGATCATAGTATGTGGCATAAAGCACCATGTTCAAGTAGGCATTACAGCGGGGTGCGGGAGAGTGGACCGCGTAAAAGAGATGAGGATGGTGATGATGATGGTGATGTTGATGAATACGATCACCACGGCGATGATTCCCCTCCAGATGGCACTCCGGTGCCACCGAGAGAGAGGAGGAGAGGTTCTCCCCCTCGTGCTTCCTCCTCCATGGCCTCCCCCCCTAGATGGGGAGAGGTTCTCCCTCTGGTCCTTGGCCTTCATGGTGATGGTGGCCCTTCCGGGATCCTCCTCCATGCCCTCCGGTGATGATGACCCCCTCCGGCAGGGTGCCAGAGAGGGCCTAGATTGATTTCTCGTGGCTACAAAGGCTTGTGACGGCGGAACTTCCGATCTAGGTTAATTTCTGGAGGTTTCTGTATATATAAGAGGTTTTGGCGTCAAGAACAAGTCAGGGGGGTCTCCGGGCTGTCCACGAGGTAGGGGGCGCGCCCAGGGGGGTGGGCGCACCTCCCAACCTCGTGGGCAGCCCAGGACTCTTCTGGCCCAACTCTTTTACCCCATGGCCTTCTTCTGGTCCAACAATAAGCTCTGTCAAGTTTCAGGTCAATTGGACTCCGTTTGGTTTTCCTTTTCTGTGATATTCTAAAACAAGGAAAAAACAGGAACTGGCACTAGGCTCTAGGTTAATAGGTTAGTCCCAAAATCCAAATAAAATAGCATGTAAATGCATATAAAATATCCAAGGTTGATAATATAATAGCATGATTACTTCATAAATTATAAATACGTTGGAGACGTATCAGGAGCCACCGGGACCACGGGGGCTGACTCCTCCTAAGGATGCTCCCCCGGGTCTTGCGAGGATGATCGAGCTGGAGAGGCGCAAGCACCGACGCTGCCCTTCTCCACTAAGGGAGACGCGGACGCAGCAAGAGGATTGGTCCCGGGCAGCACCATCGCTTCCTCCTTCCTTTTAATCGCCGCGGGCATCGGCCTAATTGCACAACGGAGTAGCGTCAAGGATCAACGGCATAAGCAAGAACAAAACAGGACAGGAGCACTTACTGGTCTACTGCAGCGTAGTCCCTCCGCTTCATAAGATTGAAGCCTGAGAGCCTCGAAGCCCGAGGCGTGGGAGCGCGGGCTCCAGGAGCAGAAGGAGGGGCAGCAGATGGGCCAGGAGCAGCCCCAGGCATCGTCGGAGCAGGAGCAGCATCTCGGGAGATTAGAGCCGACCTGCCCCTTGTCGGGATCACGGGCGGCTCCCCCCTCTGGAGGGCATCGGCCTCATCATCATCATCGTTAGGAAGGGTGCGGAGGATGTCGGCCTTGCGCTAGGGGGAGGTCTCCCCCATCCCCTTGGGAGTCGCCACCGAGTCGCACTCCTCGTCTTCCTCCTCCTTGCGGGAGTCGCCAGAAGACACGTCCACCGGTGCCGTCACCTCCGGGACCACAGAGGGCGCCGGCGGCACCAGCCCGCGCCCGTCAAAGGTGGGCATGGCGGCCGCAACCTGCGACCATCGTTGCGATGGAACAAGGGAGCGATGGTGCTCGGCGGATACTCTTGGTCGTCCCTGACCAAGAGGTTGAGAGCTATAGCCAGCTACTCGTCAGACAAGGCTCCCGGACTCAGGCAAAGCTTGTCTTCTTCACCCCCAAGCGTCCACAAGGGGCGCGAGCGCGCCTGGAACGGAGCCACCCGTAGCATCAGGAACTCCCTCAGGAGCATGGCCCCTGTCAGCTTCGCTGCCTTCGCGTTGCCCGGCTTCAGGTCGGCGTTCATCTTCTCTAGCACCGTTGTCGCCCGGTCATCAGCAAGCTTCGCGAGAGACCACCCCTCATCAGACTGGGGCATCTCCGTCCGCAGCCTCAAGCGTGGTGGACGGACTTGGCGTCCATCATGACCCACTTGCTCCTGAAGCCGTCGGCCTTCTTTCCAGCCTTCGAAATCGCGTTGGCCTTGCC
Source organism: Aegilops bicornis (assembly GCA_021605145.1). Taxonomy (NCBI): domain Eukaryota; kingdom Viridiplantae; phylum Streptophyta; class Magnoliopsida; order Poales; family Poaceae; genus Aegilops; species Aegilops bicornis. Next base: position 394,433,191 of record CM038669.1, on the reverse strand, counting down.
GGTCGTGATGAAGTTGGCGCACCCGGAGGTATGACCATCGTTGATGCGGAGGAAGAAGTGGCGCAGCAGAGCCATGGACGGCGTCATGCCGACATATGCCTCGCAGTTGAAGGCGAAGCTCGACAAGAGAAGAACGGGCTTGGGATGGAGATGGAGAGCTTGCAACCTGTAGTGGCGGAGGACGGCATAGAAGAAGTCGGAGAAGGGGGAACCAGGCCCGTGACAATGCTGCTCATGAAGAAGGGGTAGAAGGTGCTCCCCTGGGCCTCCGGCTCAGCGGAGCCGGCCCGGAGCTTGGTCTTCCCCTTCTCGTTGCTCTCCCCCGCCGTCAGCAAGCGCGTAGCGGCGACGTTCTTCTCCGAGACGTTGGGTGCATCCAGAGCCGGCTCGTACCAAGCCGGCGGCGAAGCGGCCTTGACCTTGCAAGGCGCCATTGGTCGAAAGCTCGAAAGAGGATTGAAGCAGATCTGGAGATTTCGGAAGCAAGGAGGGAGAAAGGGGATCTGGAGCAGGGCGGAGGAAAGCAACGAAGGCAAGTGTAGCCCGCGCCAGCCTTTTTGTCAGACGGGCAGTTGCCGAGGAATCATGGGGAAGCGGAGACGCCCACGTCCAATCAATCACCACGCGTCGACCAAGGCCGCAGGCTGTTGGGGCCAGTGGCGCTCCGCACTTGCCCTTTGGCTTCACCTCGAAGCCAAGTCCGAGCGCACCTTGGGCCCGGGGGCTACTTTCGGCGTCCTTGGAACGGGGGTCCCCAGACTTGCCTGCCTACGGCCCACAGCGTGGCTCTCCCAGTGGCCCTGTACGGCCCATATTCACCAGCAAACACTCAAGACCCTCGCGAGGGGCCAAGCCTCGCGAGGCGGACGACACAAGACCTCCTCGGGAGCGGCCTCGCCAGGCTGGCTCGCGAGGGTCGGAGACATCAAGGCAAGGGACACCTCGCTAGGTTCCAGTGATGCAAACCATGACGACTCGAGCCAAGTGGGCGCCAGTGCACGCAGTGTCCTCGTTTCCTCTTTGGTGCTAAAGAGGGCAAGCGCAGGCGAGGAGTCCCGAGGCATCATGCAAAGGTTTCCATATCGGTGCAACGAGACCAAGACCAGCAGGACGGCAGGACGGAGGTCACCGTGGAGCCCAAGACGGCGTCACCACTAGAGCCTTTGGCAGGCGAAGACCACCTTTAGACAGGATAACTTGTACTAGTTGTCTCCCTTCGAATTTGGCCATTGTTGGCTCCCTTCCCGCTCAATATTTGGGGAGAGGACCAGGCCTCTATAAATAGGACTAGCCACCACAGTAGGAGGCAACTCAGCTGGGACTGATTCACGGATCATCTCATCTTGGACTAGATCCATCCTCACCCACACAAGTTCACCAAGCACAAGGACACCTCTCCTCAGGAGGCTGTTCTTCCCCTTGTACTGTTCATCATCAGCCGCAGTGGCAATCCACCATACCACACTGGAGTAGGGTATTGTCGGCGTCCTGGGAACGGGGGTCCCCAGACTTGCCTGCCTGCGGCCTGCGGCGTGGCTCAAAGGAGGCCCAAGACAGCCCATCTTCATCAACGCAAGCTCAAGACCCTCGCGAGGGGCCAAGCCTCATGGGGCGGAGGACAAGGAGCTTCCTCAGGCACGGCCTCGTCAGGCTGGCTCATGAGGAGGTGGAGAGTTCAAGGCAGGGTACCTCGCGAGGTGCCCATGACGCAAGCCATGACGACCAAGGGCGCCAGCCAGGCGACAGCCCGCGCGACGTCCTCCTTTCCTCTTTGGTGCAAAGGGAGCAAGCGCAGGCGAGAGCATCAAGCAAAGGCATCCGTTTCGGTGCAACAAGACCAAGACCAGCCCCAATGGCTGGAAGGGAGTCATCGTGGAGCCCAAGCAGACGTCATCACCAGAGCCTTTGGCAGGCGAGGACCAAGTTTAGTCAGGATAAGTGTACCCGTTGTTCCCCTTCAAAATGGCCAATTGTTGGCGCCCTTCCCACTCAATATTTGGGAAGAGGCCCAGGGCCTTCGCCTATAAATAGGAGTAGCCACACTCAGAGAGGGGGGAGATCAATAGAAAGACAGAGACCCGATCCCCAAGTAGAGCGACTGAACACCACTTAGCAGTTCATCGCACCCGCCAAGAACAGACCCTCGCGAGGCTGTTCTTCCTTGTATTGTTCATCATCAGCCCCTGAGGCAATCCACCACACCACAAACTAGAGTAGGGTATTACACCACAACGGTGGCCCGAACTAGTATAAATCTTGTGTCTCTTGTGCTGTTCCATTTAGTAGTTTTAGGTCCCTGCGATTCAGCGAGGTACGAGACGGTGGAGGGTTGGATTTCCGTGCGCACCCCAGTGTTCGAACCTCAAGGGTCTGCCGGAACCCGAAATCCGACATTTGGCGCGCCAGGTAGGGTGTCTTTGAATCTTCCTTCCGTCACCCGCTCTTCCCGACCACGCAACCATGTTCCGGCGCTCGTCGGGTTTCGCCCGGCGCCGAGCCGCCCTCGCCTCCCATGTCGCCCGAGACGGCTTCCGGCGGCGGGCGCCCTCGCCGTTCCTCACCGCCCGCCCGTCAACGCCGCCACCGGCCCGGGCGGGGACGGAGGTAGCAACATCGTCCCTGCGCTCCTCGGCGACCTCGGGGAGGCAGCGCGGCTTCGTCACCCACCCGTCGCGCCGGTTCCTCGCTGTCAGCGGCCCTCTGGGCGGCTTGCAGGCGCCGCCTTCCAGCCGCCATGTCAAGACATTACGTTCGCCGGGTCGGCGCCGCCTCCTGTGGCGAGGGGCTCCCTCGAGGCAGACGGAGTCGTCGGCCAGGCTGACCTTCGACTCTCAAGACCACCCCACCAACACGGCCGGCTCGGGTGCGTCCCCATGCTCTGCACACCCAACATCTGCCAGGTTGCAGTCACCAGGACCCTCATCGACGGCGGCGCCGGCCTCAACGTACTCTCAATCGAGGCCTTCAACCTCCTCCACATACCCAGGGAGCGGCTGCAGCCCAGCCGGCCTTTTTCGGGCGTAGGAGGAGGGTCATCCAGCTCCTTGGGGCAAATCCGGCTTCCGGTGACCTTCGGCACCTACGACAACTTCCGCACGGAACTGGTCGACTTCGACATCGCCCCCATTGGCCTCCCCTACAATGCCATCCTTGGCTATCCAGCATTGGCCAAATTCATGGCCGCAACCCACCCGGGGTACAACCTCATGAAGATGCCTTGGAGCAGCGGCGTCCTCACCGTGCCCGAGGATACTGAAGGCGCGCTGCGAGCGCTCAGGCTCACCCTCAAGACGGCGGCCGCAGCACATTCCGCCATGCGGAAGCCCCCAAGCCCAAGGGGGCTGCGTCGACCAAGAAGAAGCAGTTGTTCACTCAAGACAAGGCGGAGACCAAGCAGATACCTGTCGATGAGGACGGGTCCACAAACGCCACCTTCACCATAGGGGCCAACCTCGAGCCCGAACAGGAGGAAGCCCTTGTCAAGTTCCTGCGTGCAAACAAGAAGGTGTTCGCACAGGAGCCCGATCAGCTGGCGGGGATTCCACGGGGCGTAATCGAGCAACACCTCAACGTGTGCCCCAACGTGCGGCTCGGGAAGCAGAAAGCCAGTAGGCAGTCGACTGAAAAGCAGGCCTTCATCGTCCAAGAGACTCGCAAGCTAGAAGCCGCGGGGGTTATTCGCGAGGTCCGATACCCAGATTGGCTGGCCAACCCCGTGGTGGTGCCAAAGAAGGGAGGAAAGGAGCGCATGTGTGTCGACTTCACCAACCTCAACAAAGTATGCCCGCAGGATCCATTTCCGCTCCCTCGCATCGACCAGATCGTCGATTCCACCGCCGAGTGTGACCTGTTATGCTTCTTGGACGCCTTTTTCGGGTATCACCAAATCAAGATGGCGGTGGAAGACGTGGAAAAGACGGCCTTCCTAACCCCGTGTGGAGTGTACTGCTATACATGCATGCCATTCGGGCTGCGCAACGCGGGGGCAACCTTCCAGCGGCTCATGCACATCGCCTTGGGCCCACGGCTCGGGAAGAATGTGGAGGCATACGTTGACGACATCGTGGTGAAGTCTCACGAGGCCAAGACCTTGATACAAGACCTGGAAGAAACCTTCGCGAACCTCAACGCAGTGAGCCTGCGACTCAACCCAGAGAAGTGTGTGTTTGGAGTTCCCTCAGGCAAGCTCCTCGGTTTCCTCGTGTCCCACCGAGGCATCGAGGCCAACCGAGAAAAGGTCAAGGCAGTGGAAGACATGAGCCCACCAAAGACCCTCAGGGAAATGCAGAAGCTCACGGGGCGCGTAACGGCGCTAGGCCGTTTCATCTCCCGATTGGGGAGAGGCGCTGCCTTTCTTCCGGTGATGAAGAAAAGGGGCCCTTCGAGTGGATCAAGAGGCCGACAAAGCGTTCAAGACCTCAAGAGGTACTGACCAGCCCTCCAGTGATGGTGGCCCGGCCCTCGAGAGCCCTTGGTACTCTACCTCGCCGCCACTCCCTACTCCGCTTAGCGCCTGCTCTGGTGGCAGTTAGGGAGGCGTCGAGCCAAGACCACGGCGGCCACCCGAGCTAAGGCAAGACCGAATCAGAAGGAACTAGCAGAAGCCAGCACCACAATGGAGGAAGATCAGCCGTCACAGCAGAGCGCACCAAGGGCGGGGGAGGCCTCCCATCCAAGCACCCAGCTTCCGGAGGCGTCATCGCCTCGGGAGGCACCACAGCTTCCGGAAGAAGCCACCAAAGCAGCGCCCCTAACCTCGTCGAGCACCGGTGTACTTCGTAAGCACCGTGTTACGGGATGCGAGGGCACGGTACCCCATGCCGCAGAAGCTCCTCCTCGCGCTGTTGGTGGCTTCGCGCAAGCAGCGACACTACTTCCAGGGTCATCCAATCAAGGTTGTCTCGGCATACCCCCTGGAGAGAGTGCTCAGGAGCCCCAACTCGGCCGGAAGGGTCGCCGAGTGGAACATTGAGCTGCAAGCATTCTCGCTCGAGTTCAGCACAACCAGAGTCATCAAGGGGGCCGCAGCAGATTTTGTGGCCGAATGGACAGAAGCACCAGGCCTCAGGGCCGGCGAGGATCGGTCCCTCTCCCCAGGAAGCAAAGCGCCAGAAGGTTGGGTCATGTACTTCGACGGAGCGTTCTCCAGACAGGGCGTTGGGGCTGGGGTAGTGCTCATATCTCCCGCTCAGGACAAGCTCTACTATGTCGAGCAGCTCTGTTTCCAGCATGGCGAGAAGGTCTCCAACAATATAGCAGAGTACGAGGGTCTGATAGCGGGTCTGAAGGCTGCCGCTGCCCTGGGGGTGAGGCGCCTTGCCATCAAGGGCGATTCGCAGCTCCTCATCAATTTCTCCAACAAGGTATACGAGCCAAGAGATGAACACATGGAGGCCTACCTCGCGGAGGTTCGCAGGATGGAGAAACAGTTCTGGGGGTTGGAGCTGCAGCACGTGCCCCGCGGCACCAATCAAGAGGCCGACGACATCGCCAAACGAGCCTCCAGGAGGTTACCTCAGGAGCCGGGTGTCTTTGAGGAACGGCTCTTCAAGCCCTCAGCCCTGCCGCCGTTATCAAGCACAGCACAGCCTCGGGAGGAGCTCCTCACCACTGCCTCAGGAGCCCCCAAACAGGGCCCGACCTCGAGCACGCCTGCTCCTAACGATGGAACCTCAAGAGGAGTGCTGGATCACGGAGCTCAAGAGTTACTTAACGCGTGGGACTTTGCCGGAGAAGGAGGAGGAGGCAGAGCGTGTGGCGCGGCAAGCCACGACATACATCATCATGGATGGAGAGCTCTACCGAAAACGACCAAACGACGTATCCCTGCGCTGCATCACCAGGGAACAGGGGAAGGAACTACTGGCAGATATACATGGCGGAGATTGTGGGCACCATTCGTCGTCACGGACCCTCATTGGCAAGGCGTTCCACAGTGGTTTCTATTGGCCCACCGCGCTCAATGATGCTATCGAACTCGTGAAAGCTTGCGAGGCTTGCCAATTCCATGCCAAGCAGATCCACCGGCTAGCAGGAGGTCTGCAAACCATCCCCCTCACTTGGCCATTCGCGGTCTGGGGGCTGGACATTCTGGGCCCCTTTCCTCGGGCGCTAGGGGGCTATCGCTACCTCTACGTCACCGTGGACAAATTCACCAAGTGGGCCGAAGTCGAGGCCGTCCGCGCCATCCCCGCTGGTTCTGCGGTCAAGTTCATCAAGGGCATCGTGAGCGGTTCGAGTGCCGAACCGCATCATCACCGACAACGGTTCGCAGCTTCACCAAAGTAACCTTTTAAAAGCGTATTTGCTAACCTTGGGCGCATATATGCTACGCAACCGGTGGCGCACTTCGCAGCAACGGCCAGCCGAAGCGGGTTAACGATAGGTCCCGAGAGGCCTCAAGACCGGGACGTTCAAGAAGAAGCTGGAGGCTGCGGCGGGGGCTGGTATGACGAGCTTCCGTCCGTGTTGTGGTCCATCCGCACAACCGCAATCTGCCAACCGGGAGACCCCTTCTTCCTGGTCTACGGAGCCGAAGCGGTCCTCCCTCACGGGGTCAAGCGTCGATCCGCGTGGGTCCTGGCGTTCGATGAGACGCTGCAGGACGCCATGCGGGGGACGGCCCTCGTGCTGGGGGAGGAGCGCCGTCGAGAAGCCGCCCTGCGAGCGGCAAGGTACCAGCAGGCACTTCGGCGATACCACTGCCTCAACATCCGCCCCAGAACTCTCGAGAACGCGTGGAACATCCAGCACCTCCGGAGGTTTTACCCCTAAAAGGCCCAGTGCCTGTGAAGAAGGCGAATGCCTGTGAAGCTCATCTTTTTGGAAAAGGCCCAGAGCACATGAAGAAGGCGAATGCTGTGAAGCTCATCTTTTGGAAAAGGCCCAGGCACGTGAAGAAGGCGAATGCCTGTGAAGCTCATCTTTTTGGAAAAGGCCCAGAGCCTGTGAAGAAGGCGAATGCCTGTGACGCTCATTCTTTTTGGAAAAGGCCCAGAGCCTGTGAAGAAGGTGAACGCCTGTGAAGCTGTCGCACTCTAGAAAGGCCCGGAGCCTGTGAAGAAGGCCAACGCCTGTGAAGCTCGCCGCCCGTGACACTCTCATGTAATAATGAGTTGGGGCTGTACACGCCCCGGAGTCTCAGGAGTGCCGGCCTCAGGCCCTGGGGCTCCCTCCCACGCCCAGTGGCAGCACTTAGCTCCGCGCTGGTGAGAAGACGTCGAAGACTAGACTAGGTGTCGGACGCGGCTTTTTCATTTGCTTTCTGCAGTTGACTAGTTATTCCCATTTGAAGTTTTTATCGAAACTATCGCCCTTTTTGGTCCGTGGTTCTTGATCTGTTTCGCTCTCCTGCCTCGATTTCTTTTCTGTGCGGGGCTCGTGAGGCGAAGCCTCGGGAGCCCCATGGCGTTCCTGCCCCTATCGCTAAAGTTTTCACGGCCCCGTCCAGGAGCACCCCTCCTGACCATGCCTCACGGGCAGCACAACGCGAACACGGCGCCTGGATCGGTCGCCCCCGCGGCCACAACTGGGGTTCACTTGCGAATGGGCACACGGCAGAAGGGAACAGTATCAGGATAACAAAAGCAGTACAACAATTAACAGCGTTAACCTAAACGCGCCCCCACGGGGCCGCACATTGTTGCCTTTTTGCGCAGGAGAAAAGAAAGGAAAAGGACAGAAATAGGTGAAGCACGCCCCGTTCCGGCTCTCTTAGAGGGCTCGAGCCGCCTCCGGAGCTCAGGCGGACTCCCTCTCGCGCTTCACCGGGGCATGGCAGCAAGCGGACCCGCTGCCACCCCCCAAGCAGGCGCGGCGGCGTGGGGGCTGGCCTTGGCCGCTGCTGGAGGAATCACCATCCGAAGAAGAGCTGGTGAAGCATGAGGAGTCGCGGGCATCGCCAGCCGCCCGCGCGCTGCCCTCTCCACCCACGCCAGGGCTGAGTCCTCGGCCATGTCGTCATCTTCGTGGCAGCACCCCATGCGGCGACCGTCTTCCCGAACACCCTCACGTAGAGGGTGGCGCCGCCATCGCATTTCTGAAATGCAGGGAGCACCGTGGCGAAGACCACGCGACGCGAGCGAACGTCCCGCCACCATGGTCAGAACAGGTTCCTGCACCGAGACCTCCATAGAAGCCCACGGCCCGGCTACAGCAGCCATCTGCACAGGGCAGAGGCCACTCAGACGCCATCTGGGAGCTCACCCAAGAGGAAGCACGGAGCTGACGCGGACGCCGAACGGCTCCTCCGCCCTCACCATGAACTCCCAGCGCTTGGCAGCATGGAGGCGCGGCCTCGGGGGATGCGCGGCCGGGGCACGCCCTCCGACCATGGCCAGCCGCTCGTCGCCACGCTGAGAGCCTCCCCCACGACCGCGGGGGACAGCCGTGGAGGCCACGGGGTGCTTCCGAGGGCGACCTCGACTATGCTTAGGCGGAGGAGAGGAAGACTCGATCTGACGGCCCTTCCCCTTCTCTGCGGCTGAGAACTTCCTTGGTGGAGCCATGGAGAAGAAGGAGAGACAAGAAAGGATAGACTGGAAGGCGGCGTGCCGTTCCGTGCCTTATTGCCGTGAAGGCCAACCGTCGGCCTCCACGATCACCGGTAATCATGACCAATTCTGCATGCAGGGACTTGTCGAATCCGGGTGGTTACCGAAGCATCGTGGGGAAGCAGTGCGCACACGTCTAATCAACGGCCACGCTTCACCCAAGGCCGCAGGCTGTTAGGGGCTCATGACGCCGCTTGCCCTTTCGCCTCTCTGCTCGGCCAAGTTCGGGCGCGCCATGGGCCGGGGCTATCTTGTCGGCGTCACAGGAACGGGGTCCCCAGACTTGCTCGCCTGCGGCTCATGGCGTGGCTCAAAGGAGGCCCAGGATAGCCCATCTTCATCCGCGCAAGCTCAAGACCCTCGCGAGGGGCCAAGCCTCGCGGGGCGGACGACAAGGGGCTTCCTCAGGCACGGCCTCGTCAGGCTGGCTCATGAGGAGGCGGATTGTTCAAGGCAGGGTACCTCGCGAGGTGCCCATGACGCAAGCCATGACGACCAAAGGGCGACAGCCAGCCAAGGCGTCCTCCTTTCCTCTTTGGTGCAAAGGGAGCAAGCGCAGGCGAGAGCATCAAGCAAAGGCATCCGTTTCGGTGCAACAAGACCAAGACCAGCCCCAATGGCTGGAAGGGAGTCGTCGTGGAGCCCAAGCAAACGTCATCACAAGAGCCTTTGGCAGGCGAGGACCAACTTTAGTCAGGATAAGTGTACCCGCTGTTCCCCTTCAAAATGGCCAATTGTTGGCGCCCTTCCCGCTCAATATTTGGGAAGAGGCCCAGGGCCTTCGCCTATAAATAGGAGTAGCCACACTCAGAGAGGGGAGGAGATCGAGAGAAAGACAGAGACCCGATCCCCAAGCTAGAGCGACTGAACACCACTTAGCAGTTCATCACACCCACCAAGAACAGACCCTCGCGAGGTTGTTCTTCCTTGTACTGTTCATCATCAGCCCCTGAGGCAATCCACCACACCACAAACTAGAGTAGGGTATTACACCACAACGGTGGCCCGAACTAGTATACATCTTGTGTCTCTTGTGCTGTTCCATTTAGTAGTTTTAGGTCCCTGCGATTCGGCGAGGTACGAGACGGTGGAGGGTTGGATCTGCGCGCGCACCCCAGTGTTCGAACCTCAAGGGTTTGAACCTGAAATCCGACAGGTATTACACCACAACGGTGGCCCGAACTAGTATAAATCTCGTGTCTCTTGTGTTGCGGGTTCGTCAAGCTAGGCTTTGAGATCGTGGTGAGGCTAAGGGCGTGATTTGGCAGGGAGAGATCTTCGTGCGCACCCCAGTGTTCGAACCTCAAGGGTTTTGCGGGAACCCGAAATCCGACAGCCACTCACTGGTAACTCAGCCGAGCCTGGCGACTCATCGGTGACCTGGCAGGTGGGTCAGACGAATGACAAGGCCCAAGGCCCAGAAGGCGGCTTACGAGAAGGCCGGCTCAAGGCACGGTATTCGGTGGGCCGGCTTGAGAAGGAAGACATAAGGAATATTTCCCTTACAAGGGAAGCAGGACTAGGATTCCACTTGTAATAGAGTAGTCCTAATCCTACTAGGACTAGTCATGTAAGCCGCCCCTTCAACTTATCCAAGGAGGGGCAGAGCACCCCAAGAGGGACAAGTTCTAGACAGACATACAAGTCTTAGATAAGATCAAAGTAGATGCTCTTGAGATAGAGGTAGCGAAACATTTCCTTGTAACCGAGATCATCATCATCATCAATATCAATGAAGCTGGATGTAGGCTTTTACCTCCACCGCGAGGGACCAAACTTGGGTAAAATCTTGCGTCTCTCTATTCCGACCAACCCCGTTCAAGCTACTACCTAGTTGTGATGGCCTCACTACTAAGTCCTTTCATGGGGACATCTGTCGTGACAAAACCACGACTGGACCCGTAGGTCTGTAGTAAGTTACTCACGCATCATCCGAGGAGCACCAATGAGGATGATGAACCCCTGTGTGGTCGTTTCCCTGTCTGGCAAGGTGCCAAAAAGGCATCTAGATTGGATGTCGTGGTTCTGGAACTCACAGCGGCTGGAATTGTGTTTTGGCGACTCCCCTAGTGTTCCTGGAATATTTGAGTATTTATAAAGCTAAGAGGCGGTGGAGGGGGTGCCTATGGGCCCCACTACCCACCAGGGCATGCCCGGAGGCCCTGGCGCGGCCTGGTGCCTAGTGGACCCCACAGGGCCCCTCTGGTGCACTTCTTGGGCCTCCTGGCACTACAAAAAAATACACTTCCATGGTGATATGTGTTTGTTACAGTAGGTCATGTTTTCTGTCATATGTGTACATCCATGACGATTTTATGAAAGAATCAAGATAGTCATACATGTGCTGTCGTAGAAGTGTTCATTGACATTACCAAAATTAGCATCACAGAAGTGTCCACTTCCATGACGATAAATCGCGCGTCACAGAATTGCTTTCGTCAAGGGTGACCAACACGTGGCATCCACCATAACGGGTCGCCATTGAGCTAACGGGTTCCTGTTTGGATCCGATAACCTATTAACAGCCCGGACCAATGGGGATTTTCCATGTGTAAAATTCTCAATGGCCAGAGGAACCACGTGTCGGCTCACCATTGGGACAGATGTCATCCACTCATTGGACCGAAGGTGCCTATGATTCGTCGATACGTGGCAGGGCCCAATAGAGGCCCATATAGGTTAGTAAGGCCCGCCCAGTCAAAGGCCCGTAGTATTTACTCAGGTACTAGTGGGCCAGCCCAATAACGACCTATTTAAACATGGTCCATTTATGGCCCGAAGCAAGATCTGGCCCGTTAATTGTTCACCGAATATTTGGGCCCAATTACGGCCTAGTGACATTTCGGCCTGTTAGAGGCCCGATGTAGACATGGGCCCATTTCATCCCGGTGTGTCTTTCGGCTTGGGAATGGTATGTGCTGCCCATGGGCCATATATGGTCCGACGCGACATCCGGTCCTCTAACGGCCCGTGATAAAGGTGGCAACAGTTCAGCCCAACATGACTTTGGGCCTGTTAAAGGCCTGTCGTATAATTCGGCCCGTTGATGCCTGTACTAAGCTTCGGCCTCTTAAAGGCCCATGATATCAGTGGGCCAACTAAGGCCCGAGATATGTTATGGCCTGGTAATTGCCCGTCATATAACCCGGCCAAAAAAGGCCAGGTCTACATTTTAGCCTGCTGAAGGCCCGTCGACGACTAGTGAAAATTGTGGCCCAACATGCATTTCAGCCTACTAAAGGCCCATGGTTTCTTCTCGGCCGTAACAGGCCAGCAGAATATTTAGCCTGTTAATGGCCCAAAGCTACATGGGCCCAACTAAGTGTTGGGTCCACTAAAGGCCCAACTAAACTTTGGGCCGAATATAGGCACGTGTAAGTTGTGGGCCTGGCGCAAAGTGTGAAGGCCCCAATGGCCTTTCAGGTCCAAGAAAGTTGCGGGCCGGCCCAGTTGTGGCCCGCCAAAAAGCAAGCCCGTTAGAGGCGAATGTTTCGGCCCGGTCAACTACATCAGATTTTTTTTTCAGATAGCGAATGATGACAGTAACTAGTAGGAATTAAGAACAAACCTACTCTATACAATAAAGAAATTACGGCATAGTAACTTAGAATAAACCTACAATATACAATAAAGGATTTATGGTATATTACATCCACTAGGCATCGAAGATCGCCACCAGTGATCATAAAGCTCAACAAAGAAGCAGATTACAATAACTGGGCACCATTGCAGCGTAACAAAATAATATTGAACCAAGTCAACTTCCAAGACAGTTCAAGAAAGGTTAGCCTTGTGCGGGAACTGTTGCGCAAGCTGCTGAGCAAGGCTGTGAGACCAGCCTAGCATGTCGGTCATAGCTTCCAGGTGTAGCTATTTAGCAATGAGGTTCTCATTGGTGTTCTCCGCAATCTTTCTTAGAGATAGGACTTCAAGTCGAAGTTGAGTTGGAGAATGCCTTTCTGCTAGAACTTGGGACTGAAGAAGTCAAACTGATTCAGATAGCGAATTTTGTGAGCTTGTCTGACTGCTAGTCTCAAGTAACTTGAACACTTCATCAAGACAAGACTTTGGGGTTGTCTCGCTATCTTCAAGATGTTTTGCCTTCTTTGCTGCAATATATGTTGGTTTGTCTCACAGCCTTCAGCAGACTTGTACATGCCATCAGGCATATCACCCTGAAACAAGCAGAGAGATGACAGGTTTTGCACGTGTATAAACAAAGATGATAACTGTTCTGTCAATTCCATCCAATTTCAAATTACAAAATAAAGAGTAAGTTCAAAATATCAATAGCATAATTTGGCATTGTTCATAATGCGGGTATCTTCACCACACTACTGGATTACCATGTCAACATAACAAGCACAGATGAAGGGCAAATACAATCATTGTATCTATTTTGGTTAATGTGCATGGCATGTTGTTCATATCATCAGCCACATCAGTAAGATAAAACAGGAGATGACAAGGTGCAAACGTGGGCTGCTTCACCACACACAGGATTATAGATCCACAAAAACAAGCATACATATAGGGAGTATTGAGTAATGTGCATGGTATGAATAAGGAATTTGGTTTTACAAGTAAAACTTGGAACTTATGGTTGTTGCGAACATGCATTTTGATAGAAACGGCAAACTAAAAAGCAGTTAACGATAGGGAGTATAAGCAAATTAAACAGCAGTTCAGGATAAAGGCTTTAGAAGGACTGACTTACATTAATAGTTAACACCGACTTTATAATGCCCTTCTCCATGTCAAGGGAAGGATAGCTCAAGAATTTCAGCACATAATCTTCTTCGTAAGCATTGCCTGTTTAGAGAGTAATTATAGATATGATAATACTGGAAGGGATAGATGATAATGAAGATAAGATGCAGATTGATGCTACATAATCAACTACCAATCCCTGGAAGTACAAGCATTACAGGACAAAATGTACTGATAAGAGCAATGGGCTACACTTCTGCACTGGCATTGTCTGTGTATTCAACTTTTTGGTAAGATTAAATATAGATCTGATATTTTTTAGTAAATGGTGGGCGAGGGAGATAAGATGCAGAGTGATAGACAATGAACCAATCCCTCTTCCCATAATATAAGAGTGTTTTGAACACTGGTGTACTATACAAAACGTTCTTATATTATGGGACGGAGGGAGTAGATGTTAATGTAAGTAAAGTGATAGGCTACGTTCAGTCCTTACAAGAGGGCTGCAGAGCTAAAACTCTTCAAAAGCATCGGGTTGATTCTAAATTTATGTAAGAATGCATATAATCTTATAATGTCCACCAAATGGACGATAATGAGGCTAACATGTGCACTGATGCTACATAATCAACCAGCTATGAAAGTAATTAAGTATAGTCATACAGGGCAAGAGGTACTCACAAGAGCAATGCAGTGTGTAGTATAGTTGCGAGATTTTGTGGTCCCTTGAGAATGAATGTTCTTCTTCAAACAGTTTTCATACAAGTGTGACGTTAAGGCACATGCAGAAATGTAGTTCAAATTGTGATGTGATATCATAGATAGTACCTTACGCTGCAGACGAGACCAATGTGTAACAAGATTATTCCAGTCCTTTGTCGATAAATGTAGCAATCGAGACTTTACAGAAATTTCATTTAGAGGCTTGCCATCAAAGTGCACTTGCCTCAGGTAGGAACGATACTTCATCAACGAGTACTTGAAAAGCGCAACCAACCCTTGCTCGTCTTGACAATCCAGTTTGGTCCTCGCCTGTTTAAAAGAATGAAATCTCATGTCTTCTATCAGCAGAAACATATGCAGTAATTACCATGAATAACATTAGTACATTACTTACACGTAAGTTGCGGACGAAGACTGGAAATTGTTCTGTGTCTGCGGTATAATCTTTCTATGAAGGAAAGATGCGCACAAAGTTCCTGACAACAATATATGCTTCATCTTCTAAACTGGGAAGAAATGGAACATGGGTCCTATTTGCTGCAATTGGGGCTCTCTCTGGTTCAAAAAGGGATTTGGCAATTGGATCAGGTGTACTCTTTGCTGGAATGGGGGTTTTGCATTGTAGAGCTGGTGCTATGTCAACTGGCATCATCATACTGTTTGCTGCAGTTGGGGTCTGCTGAGTTGGGGCATCAGAGATGACCAGTGTAGTAGGGCTAGAGTCTACTAGAGTTGGGGCCGTGTTTTGTGGGTCAGGTGATATTGCAACTACACCTAATGGGCTATTTGATTTATCAGGTGTCACTACCTTTTCCAAATACTTTTCTCGTGCTCCTCCGCGATCAGCAATCGCCCTCTTCCTTTTGAACGTCTGATACACAAGAACAACATTTGAATGGATAAATATGGCATGATGATAGATGGAATATGTACTGAAAATGGAAAGGCAAGGTGTATTCACATACACAATGTGTAAACTAAGCTAATGGCAGTGCAACAAAGTAGAAGCAACGCAAAGCATTAGTTGCAAGATATGTGCGACCAATATAACTTTGGAAAGTTAGAGCAAGCACCTTGATGGGTGAATAAGATAGGGTATCTACCTCCGACTCCTCTACTAGGGAGCTACATTGACTTAGGTCTCCCTCTAGCTCAGAATCACTATTAGGATCATATTCTGAGAATGAATGTATAGGTGGAGGACGTTTGCATTGCATTGCATTCAGACTTGATTTCAGTTCCTTAATGCCAAGTTTGACAGCCATGGCATTGTTCTGCTTTATCCTTTTCATGCATGCAAGATCATAATCATTATGATGTTGTTCAGTATCTGAGATTCATGAAAACATAAAAAGTAGTCAGATTATCTATGGAATGCATTGCGGATTCAACTCGAAGAGTGTCTCCCTATAAACCCCTGCATATGCAAAGTTAACCCCCCAACCGAGCTGACCAGACCACACACAGAAATACAAACCTCTTATGTCTCTATAACAGGCAGACACACATTTCAAAACTGAAGTAGGAACATTAGAATCATATCAAATTCGTATTTGAACAAATAAACTAAGGAATTATGAGTGGCATAATGTTTAGCTTCAAGGGTGGAGTGCTCGTAGTGCGACACAAAGCAAGTAGGCAGATTGTATTCATGTAGAAGATCGTAGTCTATGTAAAAGGTGGAAATGACACTTTCTTTTTATACAATGCAGTGTTCGTTGCCCACACATGATGGAAGAGATCACACAGAGAAATACTATTCACTCATGTCTGCGGTTCCAGTATTTTGAAACAGGGTGGTCCACCCTAAAAGAATATTGACAACAAATATGACAAGGCAAGCATAGATGTAGTGAATCAATCATTACTTGTGAGCTTACTAGGACAAGTATGCAGAATTGTAACTGCAGTAAGAGATCGTCCAAAATCTGAATCAAGAAGTTGGTCTAGCACTTATTGTTTGCAACTAATCGACGTGAATAATTGGATATCATGTCGAATGAGTAAGAAAGACAAGTAAAATTGTCAATAAACCTGGCCTCCAGTAGTAATCTTGGTTAATGTCACTACGACCAACAATCCAAAATGACTAGTGTCTGTTCCTAGGGCTGGAATTTTGAAACCTTGTGAACTTTACAGGTACAAAAGATTACTGAAATACATCTGAACCATTAAGTGTAGGTAGCACTCAGTACACAACAAACCCTAATGACAGTCCTGCCTAATGGGTAATGAATCAATTAGAAAATGGGTGATGAGGAGTGGCTATTGAGTGTTGAAGACGTATCTCAGGATAAATCAGGTTGGCTTAGTGGCTGCTACACGCCTGAGCCCTGAACAGAATGGGAAGGTAGGCATGGCGGTGCGCCCCCGCAGCGGTGACGCTGTTGGGCGAGCGGCTCCTGACCTCCTGTTAGTTCGGCGTCTCCTCCTAGAGTCATGCCGTCCAAGACGGCAAGTCGCCGGCGAGGCAGGTGGCTGGGGGCGAGTAGAGATCGGAAGCACAACAGAATAGAGGGGAATCGGGGCCTGGGCCCACCCAAAATCCCAGGGTGGGCCGCGGCCCACCGTGGGCACCCTGTAGACACACACACCCGAGCGGCGAACATGCATTTTTGAAACTAAATTAGGAACATTTAGCTGACCAATTAAATGACTCTATTTTAATAATATCAGATTCGTATTTGCATAACTATGCTTGTTTAGCTTGATGGGTGGAGCAGTGCTATTATGACACAAAGCATGTATGATGATCGTATAGTGATCATAAAAGGGGGAAACCCTAAGCAAATTTTTTTGAGCAAAAGAGGGTTTCCCCTATGATTTCTATTAAAGAAACCACCATGGAGCCAACATGATCAATTAAACCCTAAGCATGATCAATTAAAACCTATTATGACTGTGCCATGGCAGATTTAAAGCTGCAAACCGCAGAAATGCTATTTAGCATCCATTGTTTGCTTAGAACTAAGAACTAAATTCTAGAGCTAAAAAGAAAGTACAGTAACCAAGTTACGACCTATTTTCTGGTTGAGATCAAAAAGTTGAGGAGATATGAAGTACCACCTCTCTTTGTTGTGCCGTGTAGGCATCGGGGGTGCGATGGTTGTCGATGGCGTTGAAGCAGATCTGCGACGGTAGACGGGTGCATCAGGGGTAAGTCCCGTTGCGGTGGACGAGAAGGTCGTGTGAGCGGCCCCGACAAAGAGGACGACGGCACCGATGAAGCGAGAGGACGTGATGCAAGGCTCCTGGTCTATCGCCGTGGATGAGAAACGTCCATCTCTAGCAGTGGACGACGCGGTCTTGGTAGGCGCTCTGGCATGGTGGAGGACGGTGGCAATGGATGGGGTGGAGGACGTTGGCGATGGATGGGGTGGTGGACGGAGGAGGCTGGTCTGGGGATGGTGTTCTAGCGTGGATGGTGTATGAATGGGAAATGGAGGGAGAGGTACGGGGAACCATGTTTTTAGGACACGCCTATTTGAAATATGGAAAAGTTATGAACTTAGCCCCCGTTTGAAATTTGGACGTCTCGTCG
Organism: Aegilops bicornis; assembly: GCA_021605145.1. Lineage (NCBI taxonomy): Eukaryota > Viridiplantae > Streptophyta > Magnoliopsida > Poales > Poaceae > Aegilops > Aegilops bicornis. The sequence continues at coordinate 394,415,665 of CM038669.1, read as the reverse complement.
GTTGGGGATTGGACGGTAATCTCGTATCTCGCCAATATTTGCCCAGAGCGATTTCGGGTGAGGAGAGGGTGTTTTCGCGCCCATGGTGTATGAACCGGGCTGACTGGTAGGGTAGTTGTGTCACGTCTGGAGTGAAGTTACAAACCTGCCCCTATTGAAAATATTTGCCTACATCAATTTCGGCTGACTCGAGTTTGTTTTGCCACCCACCGTGTATGAATGGGGAAATGTAGGGAGAGACAGAGGTCTTTCGGACGAGCTTGAATCAAATGTGTTTTGCCGCCCATGTTTGGCGCCCACCATGTCGGAATGGGCTCAGAGGCGGTCATGTCACGTCTAATTGAAGTTACTAACCAACCCCTATTGAGAGCAGTGGAAATCGGGCCGATGGATTGTCCGTGTAAGGGGTAGGCAGTAATTTCCATCTCCCAAACACTGGCTTCGGGCAGCCAACATGGGAGTGGATATTTTGCTGCTTCTTTCAAATTTTGGGACAATAAGCATCCACGTTTACCCTGGCAACTAAATTCGAATCCATTTTGTATTCCTGTATGAATCTTTATAAATCATTCTATGTGATTTTATATATCTTCGAAAGCATGACAAATATGTATTCCACTGTCATTTATGAATATGATTTACAAATGCCGATACTCAAATTCAGAAGCTAGAATCCAGTTTAAGGTGAATTCGAATATTTGAAACCGCTTTATGTCCAACTCAAATGTCACACGCAGCATAATGGGTACTCCCATTTAGATATGTACACAAGCGATGTATCAAGATTCTAATACCGAGTCAATCAACCAACAATGTACAAAACTAACGGACATATAAACACTGATAGAATATATGGATCAATAATATCAACTCTCATACATAAGCCAGGCCGCTGTACTTTTTTCTGCTACAAGAGCATCCTGTTTTTAGCGAAGCTAGTACAACATCTTGGCCCTTTCCGATGCGTGCCACTTAAGGTCCTTCTATACTACTATTATTGCTGAATGCACATTTAGCCTGATTGCCATATTTGTAGATCTGGCACAACAATCAAAACGAAATGTCTCAAAGTCTTATCAATTAATACACACTTGTGCTAAAAAAATTACAAACCAAAAAATAATATATATTGCATGATCTCTAAAACAAATGGTTTGATTGATTACATGAATAAACAACACAAAGGTTATTCAATGATGGAAAGAACATTTCACCTATGATTTACCATGTGGGAATTTAATTTCCTTTTTTCCTTTAGGACCTTAACAATGCGGTCAGTCTCAGCTTGCTTCGTTTTTAAATCCACCAAATATTTAATGGTTGTCTTGAGTACTGCTTGTGATTATGTTGTTTGCTTCCTCAACATGTCAACTTCATCTCTAAGTGCGTATGTAATCTCTTTCTACCAATAGTTTAGCCTCTAGAGCATTAGCAGTTGGCAATTCATGATGCACGATTGGGCTGGTGCCACTGTTGTGGGATGATACAACGTCCATGGGGACCTCGCTCTTTGATCTTTGGCTAACCTGTTTTGCCATTAAAGTTGCGATTGGATTCTGAAAAGTTGAAGCTAGCAAAACATCTCAACTAGGAGTTATAACAGCAAACCAGTTAAACAAACAAGGAATTAAAGAGTTTGAATTAGATGCTGAAAAGTAGTTATTAACATCATTGTAACCAGTTGCAGCAGCAAAGCAGTTAAACAAACAAGTTTTGCAAAAGGTACCTATTGTGGCATTGGAGTTTCTCTTGGATCATAAAAAGTTGAGTAGCCAGTAACATGATTAGAGCAACCGGTTGCAGCAACAAAGCAGTTAAATAAACAAGTTTTGCTAAAGGAAACTGTTGTGGCATTGGAGTTTCTCTTGGATCCTGAAAAGTTGAGTAGTCAGTAACTTGATTAGAGCAACAAGTTACAACAGCAAACCTGTTACACAAATATATTTTTGAAAATGTACCTGATGTGCAATTGAACTTCCAATTGGATCCTGAAAACTTGAAGTTGGTAAGATGATTACATCAACAAGTTACAGCAGCAAACCAGGTAAACAAGGAAGTTTATGAAAACATACCTGTTCTGCCAACGGAGTTTCAGTTGGATCCTGCAAACTTGAATGTTAGCAATCATAAATAAAGTGTTGAAAGAACCATAAGAAACTAACATGAAACTAGTAGAACTAACCAGTTTTTGCAACGTATTTAATTACACATGAACTAGTAAAACTAACAAGTTCTTGGCAACATATTAAAGTAACTAGTCGGTACCATTTACCAGCAACACAGACATGTGTAAATTTCTTCGATGTAAAAAAATGATTCCAACACATATATAAGTTAAAAAGACAGTGTCCCTCATATAAACCTGGCAGTTGTCTATCTATGAACATGCAAACATTACTAGTGCTACAAGTGATAGCAGCAAACCATTTAAACAAACAGGGTATTAGATTGTAAATTACACGTGAATTCTGCTGCACCCTAGAAGTACATATGACCAACTATCTACGTGCTTAATTAGCTATTTAAGTTCACGCAAAGAGGCAATTCTTAACAGTAAGTATCAAACACATAGATAGGCGCAGTCTATAATAGGATTAACAGCCTATGGCATTATGTAATCAGTAGCAAACTAAATTAAGCCAAGCAATGCAATTGAACAATTTTTCAATAAGTGGCTAACTAAAATTACGAAAAGCAGGTAACTGAACTTACACTAGCTCTTTGTACAGCCACATTGCAACTTCTTTTTCGCTTACAAGATTCTATGAAGGAGTACATGGCATCAATTGCTTGGATACGCAGTCCCAATACTTCTTTCTTCCCACACTGCATTGGTAAGTCGAATGGTTAATCTGATAAGATGGTGCATCCTTGATATGTTATATGAGGACAGTTGTCAGACCAGTTGTAGCCACACACATCACGCTGGATTTTACTGTATATTTCATGCGATTACATGTGGAATATCGAGATCTAAGCAATCTACAATAGGATGAAAAGACTGGCATCCTTCACATTATTGGCGAACTCAGTTCATAGAAACAAGAAATTTAACCATTCTGTGGGTAAATCAAAAGTGCCACTGGAATATTTTTCACTACCCCAATCATACACGCAAAAAGGGGCGACGCCACCGTAGGGGCTGGTATGGGCGGTCGCCTCGGGTGGCTGGAAAGTGTGCACCTAGTTTGAGTCATCTAGGTTGTTGGCCTAGGCTAGTTTTGTTCATCCCAACGCACGAGCAGGCAATGTAAAAAAATGAAGAAAAACAATTCAATTTGGATGGGCCAATAACGTAAGTGCAAGGCAGGCCCTATAGCAGGCTTGCGGCCCAAACGAGTGTCTCCCATATCGATCGACAGCAGGAAAAATCCCAATTCGTTCACTCTAGCCTCCGGTCTGGTTCGCTCCTAAACTAGCCGCCGCTGGACAGACCGACATAGTACTTCCTCGCACCCTCGTTGGAGGGCAGTTGTCGGGCTTCAAGCGAATGGAAGGACAAGAAGATGAAGATCCAACCCTGGATGTAGCCTGCGTGGGAGGCAGCGGCGGCAGCACGGTTATGGCATCGAGTGCGCAAATAGACAATCGCTGCTTGCAAGAGCAGCATGCGCAACAAGCAGGTACATCACATCCCCAATTATATCTAATTCAACTAGTCAATTTCTGGCCAATAGTTAAACCTGACGGTGTTGTAAAACTGCTTGTATGTAGGGAATCTATGAGAAAATGAAACCAATTTCTGCTTATTTTATAACTCCCCTGATGAATAATTAACTGACTGAACCTGATGTATCTAATCAAGTTTCCGGTGCAAACATAGAAGCTCATGTTGTTGTTGAGCCTGAAGTATCTAATGAACAGACTGCTAGTGAAGGATTTGATGCATACATTTTACATGCTCCTGGTGATGAACATATAGTGTCTAATGAGGGATCTAATGCAAGCATTTTGCAAGCTCCCATTTAAGGATTTAGTGTCTAATGATGATCTGCTATGTTGAGAGAGACATAGAGATTTGCAGGCATTGATGACAAGAAAATTATAATAGATTTTCATGGCTTGAGGAAACGTCAAGGCCATCTACCAGAAAGTCCCGTATCATGACAATGCAGCATAAATACTTTTCTAATCTGTTGTTTGAAACTATTGGCATACTTGTGCAGGATAGATATATTGATATGCAGTTTGCGCACTGGTTATGGGTGCAATTACACTTCGATATTTTCAGCCGGAAGAACGAATAATTCAAGCGGAATCTGAGACCATGTTAGTAGTCCTTGTACACCATGTTGCATTTTGTGTTTTTTGGTGCTTACATCATTTAGTGTTTTATAATCTGAACTATTTGGATCATTAGCTGGTTTTCAAAGTGCATGTAGCTTCACATTTCTCAAGTTATGTTGATTTTTGGAGCGCAAGTGCGTTCGTATTTTTAAGTTAAATTTTTGCCCCTGGTAACTTGAATTCGGGATCCGCCACAGCACACAAATCATACACGCAAGCCAGTACGAATTAAATGAAATGCAGGGACTTACGCTAGCTCGTTGTAAAGGCTCACTGCAGCTCTGCTTCCACTTGGGATGTTCCATGTACAAGTCCATGTTACCACTTGCTTGGATGTGTAGGCCTTGTGCTCCTTGCATCCCCCTCTGCATTTTTGACACGGTGAATGGTTGATCAAATAAGAGGAATCGACCTTGCTGTTGTACTGGAGGATAGATACTTACAAGGTTATATGTCTGTGCAGGATGTGTACCAGATCCCGTAGCGCCGTCATGCTTCGCTAAAAAATTGTTTTGCTTGTTTCAGATGATATCTCCAGAAGAAATAAGAGTCAAAGTCAGAGTTGCATAGGTCTGTAAGCTAAGAGAGCAGTGAAAGGATATCCAAACATCATGGGACTGGGGCAGAAGGGAGTGATATGTGGATAACTAGTTCGGGCCGGCGTTTGGACATCCTCGCCTAGCTAGAGTGCGGGTCACTTCAGACCCGTTGAGGGTAATGCCCTGGCGTTGGTTGGCCGCGCACGGATGCAGATCTTGAGTGGCAGCGGAGCGCTACAATGCGGTGGACGAGACCGTTGGTGAAGCCTCAACGGCCTCGGGGGGGGGGGGGGGGACGAGACCGTTGGTTGCGGCGGCCGAAGTTGTCGGTGGATCACCCGGTGCGGTAGACGAGGGCGTAGATGAGGTAGCTTTGGTGCGGTGGTGAAGCGCGACCATCGTCTCCGTCGTCGTTGTCCGGCACAGAGGTGGGGAAAGAGACAAGACGAGGGGCGATTCGAACTTTGCTTGGGTTGGCAACGAATTAGGGATTTGAGCAATCCGGGTGCGGAAGGGGACGGTGGAGAAGGGCGATTTTGCAGGGCTGGAATTGGGGCCGCCAGATATTTCAGTCCGAAACATGGAAGCACGAACTTATTTTGTTGTCGTTCTTTTGGGGGGGGGGGGGAGGAGGGAGGGGGCTGGGTGGCTGGGTGGCTGGGTGGCTGGGTGCTAGCGTCCGTACGACACACGCGACCACCACGACACGACCTTGGTCTGCCTGGTGCGCCTACATTTGAGAATGCAAACTAATCTTCTTTCATTTGCAAATGAATCTGTATGTATTACCATGCCCGTGTTTTCCTTGCAAATAATTAGTCATTCGAAACGAGATACTATAAATTAATTAATGAGGAGTTATTTGAATTAGAGTGTGTGTCACATAGCGATCTCCAATTCTTATGTGGATTTCGCATTTCGGTATCCATGCTACTTTTTTAATACAAAATTCATATGTATATGATGAACACCATGGTAGTGAGAAAAATTCGCATGGATTCAAACATATGACCTCCAAAATAGAACAACAATCGAGTCAGTGTCAACTTTTGCAAACCTAGTATGGCACGAATTCGAAATAATTACCCATATGCATGGTCCTCAGTTCAAATCTTACAATGTACACTAAATTGAAACATCGATATTAAGTCTCATACTATCTACATTCAAATGTTGTTTTCAGCCCCCCCCCCCCCTCGGCACACGCACTACAAATTCCTGTATCGGTCAATCTTCCTCTCCTAACCACCTTAGGAAGCTATCGGTTTCCGTTACACGTTCATTATTTCTCTCCATGTTTCGATCTCTAACTCTCTCAACTACACAACCCCCCTTTTCCACTTTGTTACCAAATGTATCTACCTCACACACCCGCCATTGCACCCCATGCCGAGCTCTCTCTCTCTCTCCCTCCCTCCCACCCTCTCTCGCTAGATACACATATGCTTGTCTAGCCCCCCAACCTCTCGTGCGCACGAACACACGTAGTCTATCTAGGTCACTCCCTCGATACTGTCTCAGTCTTTCTTTCGCATGGCGGGCCACACTCGCTCAATCTCGCTCTCTTTATATGAGTCTCGATTAATGTCACTTCCTTTCACACACAAATGATATATCTCCCTATTCGGGCCTCGATCGACACACTCTATACTCTCTCATGCAGATTATCTATCTAGGTCAGTCCATGCAAGCCGTCCCCACTATTTCGACCTCATGGCGGGCCACACACGCTCAATCTCTCTCTCTCTCTCTCTCTCTCTCTCTCTCTCTCTCTCTCTTTGTGTGTGTGTGTGCGCGTGTGTGTGTATGTCTCGCTCTTTCTCGGACACAAATGATATATCTCCATGTTTGAGCCCAATTCGACATATTCATATTGTATACTCTCTCACGCACATTGCTTATCTAGGGCACTCTCTCCAACCCGTCTCACTCTTTCAATCGCATGACAACCCACACTCGCTCAATCTCTCTCCCTTTATATATGTAATCGATTGACCTTGCTTCCTCCCATGCACAAAATATATCTATATGTCTGTGACTGGATCATCTCTCAAGCTCTATCTTACAGCCCTCACCCTTTCCAAAATCTCAATCGGACAATATCTCTCCAGAGCATATATATCTTTTCAATGAATGTCGGACCACACTCACTTTGTCTCTCTATCAATCTGTGTCTCGATTGACCTCGCTTTCTCATGCCGTATCTTCCACACATTGAGGCTACCTCTCCATCCCTTGCAAAGCCGGAGCTATTTACATTGTGAGTGGGACTCCAACCTTGGATTAATTTGTGTAGGCATTTATTCCGGCGAGTTTAGATTATATTTTCGTAGCATTCGGCCCAGAACTACTCCAAACACCGTTGCAACCCCCGCACCTCCCCCAATTGATTTCCCTCTGGCTCGGTCATCGCTCTCTGGCACGTCCTTTCTCGCCTTCAACGTCGCACCATGGTATTTTTGCAAAAAACTCTGTTGTTCTCTTTAATTATTACAAATAAGCTACAAAACTACACACCGATAGTCCACCTGTAATGGAACAAATTTCGACCCACAAATTAGAGTGCTACAAACTACACACCAAGGGGCCCACCTGTCATGAAACAAATTTGGACCCATATATAAATTAAAAATTAAAAAGGACGAGGATCGAACATGAGACCAGGGCCTTCAAGCCGCACGCCAATAGGCAACATACGTAGTACATCAATGTTTGTTGTACCCGCCTTTGTTCATATAATGTTTTTATATTACCACAGCCTATTTAATGGATAACATGTAATATTATTTTTAGTACATTAGTGGGACCTTCTCGTTAGCACGTACTATTCGCCTTCACTTACTGGTGGGTTCCATGTCTATTCTCTCTCTCCTCCCCTTCTACGTTTAGACGCATGCTGACCAAACACGAAGAACTTCATGGTGATGTTGCCGTTGACCATATCTGGGCCAGCGTTCACAAGATTCTGACACCAGTTTCACGTACTAGTAGTACTAGTCAATGTGTACGTGCAATGCACGTTAATTTGGAAGTATATTAAGTGCTTGCGGATATTAAAGAAGGAAATATGCGCTAGAGGCAATAATAAGTTGTTATTTATATTTCCTTATATCATGATAAATGTTTATTATTCATGCTAGAGTTGTATTAACCGGAAACTTAGTACATGTGTGAATACATAGACAAAACAGAGTGTCCCTAGTAGGCCTCTACTTAACTAGCTCGTTAATCAAAGATGGTAATGTTTCCTGACCATAGAATGATGTGATGGACAAGACCCATCCGTTAGCTTAGCATAATGATCGTTTATTTTTATTCCTATTGCTTTCACCATGACTTATACATGTTCCTCTGACTATGAGATTATGGAACTCCCGAATACCGGAGGAACACCTTGTGTGCTATCAAAGTCACAACGTAACTGGGTGATTATAAAGATTCTCTAAAGATGTCTCCAAAGGTGTTTTTTGGGTTGCCATAGATCGAGATTAGGATTTGTCACTCCGTGTATCGGAGAGGTATCTCTGGGCCCTCTCGGTAATGCACATCACTATAAGCCTTGCAAGAAATGTGACTAATGACTTAGTCACGGGATGATGCATTACGGAACGAGTAAAGAGACTTGCCGGTAACGATATTGAACTAGGTATGATGATACCGACGATCGAATCTCAGGCAAGTAACATACTGATGACAAAGGGAACAACATATGTTGTTATGTGGTTTGACCGATAAAGATCTTCATAGAATATGTAGGAGCCAATATGAGCATCCAGGTTCCACTATTGGTTATTGACCGGAGATGTGTCTTGGTCATGTCTACATAGTTCTCAAACCCGTAGGGTCCGCACGCTTGTTCGATGACAATTTGTATTATGAGTTATGTGATTTGATGACCGAAGTTTGTCCGGAGTCCTGGATGAGATCACGAACATGACGAGGAGTCTTGAAATGGTCGAGAGGTAAAGATTCATATATAGGATGATGGTATTTGGACACCAAAAGTGTTCCGAGTGATACCGGGTCATCGGAAGGGGTTCCGGGCAACCCCCGGCAAAGATATGGGTTTAATGGGCCAAGTAAGGGAACACACCAGCCCACAAGGGGCTGGTGTGCCCCCTATAGGGCCAGCCACGTGGGGAGAAAGGGAAAGGAGAGGAGGAAAAGGAAAGTATGAAGTAGGACTCCTACTTCCTTCCTTTCCCCCTTGTCCAAATATGGTATGGGGGGCGAATTGGACTAGGGGCCAAAGTAGGATTCCTCCTACTTGGGCGCGCCCTAGGCTGCCTCCCTCCCTCTCCCTCCTTTATATACGTGGGGAGGGCACCCTTAGAACACACATCCATTGTTCCTAGCTGTGTGCTTAGGCGAAGCCCTGCGCCGGTAACTTCATCATCACCGTCACCACGCTGTCATGCTGACGGAAGTCTCCCTCGCCCTCAACTGGATCAAGAGCTCGAGGGGCGTCATCATGCTGAACGTGTGCTGAACACGGAGGTGTCGTACGTTTGGTACTTGGATCGGTTGGATCGTGAAGACGTTCGACTACATCAACCGCGTTACTAAACGCTTCTGCTTTTGGTCTACGAGGGTACGTTGACACACTCTCCCCGCTCGTTGCTATGCTTCTCCAAGACATATCTTGCGTGATTGCAGGAATTTTTTTGAAATACTACGTTCCCCAACAATTTAGTAGGATATTATTTGTTTGTTATTATGTGATTAGCACTATTTTTGGCATGAAATTAACTGCACGCTAAACGTGTTGAGCGCTCGACATTGAAGCAGTCTAGGTCGTTGGATGAGAAGGAATACATGTGGCTTGATGACGTATTATATTAAATTTGATACGGCTCTAGCAGAACATTCAAACGATCAAACCATAACTTTCATTCAGTCTGGCTCCGACTTTACATTCATACGATGATCGATCTAAAATAAACAGAAATGATAAACGTTCAGATTTTAAGCATGGCAATCCGAACGTTTTTCATGGAAAATTTAGATTAGGCAGTGGCGGCGGGGGCGTCTTGCGGTGGGAAGCGGCTCCTCTGCCATGCTTTGTGTGTCGTCGGGCCACTGACCGACGCGACGGCGGTGTCTTGCGCCATTGTTGGCATACTCCGGGACGTTGGCCCTAGCTTCAAGGAAGGCCACAATGTTCATGACTTCGGTCTCCAGGAGCGAGTTAACTAGCGGGAGGAGGCAACTAGCGTTGGTGCAAGGAAGCGATCGATGGCAGCCATCCATGCCGCTGAGGGGGCACTGGCACCCGCGCGGGGACATGCATTGGCAATGGCGCGGCAGAGACATTCGTGTGCACGGGCACCGGCACGGGCGCGCGCGTCAGTGCACGCGCAGGCACATGCGCTGGCAGGTGCATGGACGTGTGAAAGTCGGCGGCGACCTTGTGGAACACTGTGGCATCAAGCTCGGCGACAATGTGCGGCTCCCAGCCCATCAATGCCACGGGATGGGTATTTGATGCGATCGAAACGGGAGCGGGGACGGGCGCGGCGTCTTCCTGCAAGGCCGGTTCAAGCTCGTCCCAAAGCGCCTTATGTTCTTGAGACTCCGGTTGGGCGTCTTCCTCAGGAAACTGGAAGACTAACGGCAGACCATCGTGATGCGGCATGGCGTACAGTTAGGTCAGGCTGGTTGGAGGTAGACGACAGGTGAATCGGAGAGGAAGAGAGAAGATCGTAGCGATACCGGGTAGTGCAGGGTTGATTTTAAACTGTGGCGTCGGCCCCATTAAAAGTGGGGGCAGTTGGGACGAAGGTGGGCGGCGGAGCCTGGTCAAAGGGCTCGCCTCCCGGTGAGCCTACGCAGCGGTCTGCTAGCACGCCTTCCGGTATTTGTCCCCACCCTCCCAAACACCGATTGGTTGTGCACCCCCTCCTCCCCGGGAGAATATCATGTGTCCCCACACCTTAGATGCTATATGCTGATACGATTTGCTTGGAGCTTGTTGATCTGAGATATAGCAGCTCACAGGGTGTCTTAATATTTTTTACAGGAAACCTTAACGAGTTTGAGAATTGCACACAATTTGTACAAAAACTAATCAGATGCCCTTGTATCCCATATCCAACAACCACGAAGCTCGTATCACCGTAGCATCTAAGATGAAGGAGGACATCATATTCTCCTGTATGTAAGAATATCATGTGCTACCACACCTTAGATGCTTTGGTGATACAAGCTCTTCGGAGCCGTTGGATTTGTGACCCATCAACTCCTCGGTGGTTTGAATGTTTTTTTGCAGAAAAGCCCCCAAAGAGTTCGGACACTGCTTACAAGCACAAAGACTGCTCAGATGCCATTGGATCTCAGACCAAACGACCTCGAAGCTCGTATCACCGTACCATCCAAGCTGCGAGAGCGCCTGATGTTTTCTCGCAGGGGAGAATATGAGGTGCTCCTGCACTGTAGATTCTATTGTGATACGAGTTCACAGAGATCTAATGGCTCACAGTAGGAGGTTTGAATGTTTTTGCAATATACGCCTGTGAGATTTTGGGAATTGCGCAGAAAGTAGAAGTACTACTGTCGGGGAGGCTGATCGTACCCACGGACACCTATGGGGCCGGCGGAGCAGGCCCCTTGTAGTTCGGAGGGGGGCGGAGATCGCACAAAGAGCGGATCGAGGCGATGCACACGAGCGGTTTACCCAGCTTCGGAGCTCTCCGGAGAGATAAAACTCCTACTGCTGCTTGTTTGATCTATTGTGTTCTTGCTAGGGAGCAATGTACGCTACAAAACCTAGCGTGGGAGTATCTGGTATCGAGTGAGTCCAATGAACCGAATGGGCCGAACCCCTTCTACGTTGCACTCGGGCCTCCTTTTATATGCTCAAGGGGTCTCCGACATGTGGCAACATAGGCGAGGGTACAAATGTAAAAACAGGAGTTGGTACACCTACTTGAACAGTGTACAGTGCAAAATACCTAACTCTGACGGCAGGGACAAAAGTAATAAATGCCCGTCGTTGTCGCCCAAACAGTGCAACAGAGACCGTCAGGTGCGCCTCCGCACGCCACGATGGCGAGCCTGTCACCGCCGCTTATCGCTGCTCTCCGCTGGCTACACAGCCGCTCGACACGCGCCCATGGAACGGTCCCATGGCGACACGTCGCTGGGTGAGCTGGAGCGGCGGCGGAGGGAGGTTGCATGCCACGGCAAGCGCATTGCCGTGGCCGAATCCTTGTCGCGCCCGGAGACTTGTCGCGCTCCGAGCCTTCCCGGCAAGCTCCTCTTGCCGGGGCCTTGTCTTCTGCGTGCCTGGAGCGGCCTTCCCGACAAGCTCTTCTTGTCGGGGCCTTCTTCGTGCCTAGAGAGGCCTTCCCGGCAAGCTCCTCTTGCCGGGGTCTTGTCTTGTCAAAGGCGGCGGAGGGTCTTGGCGGACGCCCGGCGAGGCTTGCCACGGGGACGCTGCGACTGCCCGTGCACAAGTTCGGGGTACTAGGGTACCCCTACTTTAGTACACCGACAGGAGCCCCCGGGTCTGGGCCATACACGGTGCCGAGCGCTGTTGGGCCAGGCCCAAAGCAGGGCACGGGCACGCGCGGCCTGGGTCCAAACCAAAACCCACTCCGTATCCGCTGGCCCCCTGTGAACGGCACGCCAATTGCGGGCGTCGTGGGGAAGTGGGCGGCGTCTTGAGGTCGCTCCACCCGTCGCCTCGGCTCTGCATCCCCGCCCACGTGGTCCCCATGCTCTTGGGGTCGTGGATGGTGGAGGTGGAAAATTGGGCCGTTCTGAGCAGAGGCAGCAGGTCGGCCCCGATTCCCTGCTCTTCCTATGCCCCTGATTTGTCGAAAGGGCGGTCGAGCCCCCACCTTGCTTCCTTAAAAAGAGCGGAAGGGGAGCGCAGAAGCCCGCACTCTCCCACCTCCTCCTTTCCTCAGTTTCTGCTCCCCCTTCTCTCATTCGCCATGGAGAAAAGGAGCCTTGGTTCTCCATCGGTGGCGGCGAGGGTCGCCGCTAGATAGCGCTCCCCTCCCAACCCCACGCCTGGGCGGCAGAGCCAGCCCCAAGAGGAAGAGGGAGGGGCGAGGTCGAGGACGAGGTCAAGGAAGAGGCGGGGCCAGGCGCGCGCCGTCTCCGCCTCCGGCCGGGCGTTCCCTCCTGCGGTGGTCCATACAGGGACGACCTTGCGAAGTTCTTCGTCAGCTGCGCCGGGCGCCTCGTCGTCGCCTCCGCTTCCGGCTTCAGCTCCGTCATGAGCGATGGAGTCGGATCCGCCCGAGACACTGAGATTGCACATGAGGGGCTGTGGAATCAGCGGCATGCGAGTCCGTGTTGTATTCCCAGCCCCTAATGAGATGTATCTCGATCATGGTTGGAAGACGTTCACCCGCATCCACAGCCTGAGGGCGGGGTTTACCCTCCATTTGAAGTTAATGGAGGGTGATCTCCTCTCCGTCAAGGTCTTCGGGGATCTTGGTACTCGGGCGAAGTGCTGCGTGGATAGCTCCTCCGAAAGAGAAGATTCCCCCTCGAGCGAGAGTGACGAGGAGGAGAGCGACAGCGACGACGAGGGTAGCGGGCCCGATTAGTTGTCGGGCGCCGCTTCGTGCGTCACCGGCGACCCCATCATCCGTGTCGCCGGCTCCTTGGGCGACTGGCGTAGGGAGGCTGCGGAAGGGGAAGAGGGATGGCGACAAGGCCGTCAAGTCGGAGTACGAGGGCGTAGTGCCCTCGACAAGTGGCCGACGCCTTGCCGCCTGCCTTGAACCCGCTTCCGGCGCCGCCATCTCCGTCAAGCCCTCGGGGAGCTCCCGGGATGTTCTCTTGGTGCCTTCTGGCACCTATAGCTCTCCTAGGCGTTTCTTTTGCCCTTCTTGCCTCCTTGACCTACCTCCTGAAAAGAGGGACAGGAAAAGGGATTACGGGCATCTTATCTTTTTAATTTGTAAGCCTTCGGGCCTTATCCGCGTTTAAGACTTGTAATCCTCTCTTTCATGTTTTTCATTCTCCACGGATTGTACCCGAGCAGAATGTTTTTAAAGAAAAGGATGTTTGAAAAGGACGAAGGGCTTATCTCGATATCGCAGCCCCGGCAACTCCGCTTGCCGCAGCCCAAGAACTCGCTTGCTTGCCGCAGCCCGCAACTCTGGCTTGTCAGAGTAGCCCCCAACTCGGGCTTGCCGGGCTTGGATGTCGGCCGCCCTTCTTCTCCTCTTCGCTGTTATTTCAGTTCGAGGACGATGAAGCCGCCGCAATAAGTTATTTTTGTAATATAACTTTATTCGGGCAACATTTGCTACGTTACTTCCTTTACTCGACTCTTGGCTTTGTATGTTATTGCCCCTACGCTTTTCAGGAAACTTGCGGTGCAGCACCCTTGCCCTTGGCCGAAAAGTGCGGAACTTCAGCAGCTCATGGCGGGGTCGCTACCGGCAAGTAACCTTGTTGCGGACTAGTCGCAGCACACTTAAGTTGTTGAGCAGACTCGAAACAAAGTAAGGGCGCGGCCAGTCACGATTTGGTTCCTCCGCGCACAGGTTTTTCATACATAGAGCGGTCGTTCAAGGAAGATAACTTTAAAAATTTATCACTGATCGATCAATGCAATGTTATTTCCTCTACTTGATTCCTTCCTTTGTACGTTTCAGCCCTGCACATTTAGGGGACTTGCCGGTGCAGGCACTTTGTCATGAGCGCGAAAAGTGCGGAACGTCAAGAGCTCGGTAGTGCCGCCTCCGACAAGCAACCTTGTCGCGACTAGTCGCAGCTCACTTAAGTTGTTGAGCGGACTCGAAACAAAGTAAGGGCGCGACTAGCCGGCGAGATGGCTCCTCTGCGCACGGGTTCTCCATACAAAGTACTACCGTTCGAGGAAGATAACGAAAATTGAAAAATTGATTGCTCAAACTTTGGCAACTTAGCTTTTCTGTTTCTTGCTTCCCGATGAGGTGAGACTTCCTCGAGCGGTGCCTGGTCCACAATATTATCTCCTCCTTCCCCCCTGGTTAACTTGTGCGCGAGGGAGCCTCCCTTTCTTTGCGACAAGATAAAGAAGAGGAAATAACGTTATGGAGCCCAGCGGCTCGATTCTGCTTACCGGGTGTGGTTGCTGCACAAAGTGTTAGCCAAAACATGCAATAAATTGACGAAAGCATGAACTTGACGGGCTGTGCGCAACACATGGGCTTTACTGATGCACGGGGTCTGCGCCCGGCTTTGTACAAAGGATCACATGCAACAGTGGCAAGACTTGTACAAAAGGTGGTTGCCGGGACGGGTCCCGACAACCGCGCCTTATGGGTAAAACTTACGAAGATGCTCAATGTTCCAGGAGTTGCTCACCGGAATGTCATCTTCGGTCTCAAAGCGGACGATGCTGTGCCTAGTGACTCGTTTCACCCGATAAGGGCCTTCCCACTTCAAGCGTCAACTTGTTTGAATTCTTGGCGGACTGAACGCGCCCGAAGAACAAGGTCGCCTTCCTCGAGACTTCGCATTAACCCTGCGGCCATGGTAGCGACGCAGGCTTGTCGGTAGCGAAGCGGCTCGCACAAAGAAATCAAGACGATCCTCCTCAAGGAGCAGCGCGTCATCTTGTCGCAGCCTGCTCTTGCTCAAACTCATCATAAGCGAGCACTCGAGGCGACTCCGTATCTGAAGTTCCGTGGGGAGAACTGCCTCTACTCCATAGACTAGAGCAAAGGGTGCCTGGCCAGTGGCTCGATTTGGCGTCGTCTGATCGACCAAAGAACCACCGGCAGCTCCTCGATCCAGTTTCTTCCGCACTTGTGCAGCCTGACGAAAGTTCTGGTCTTGAGTCCGCGCAGCACTTCAGCGTTTGCCCTCTCTGCTTGACCGTTGCTTCTCCGGTGAGCAATGAAGCAAAGCAGACCTTGGCGCCAAGGTCTTGGACGTCTTGCATGAAGGTGCGACTCATAAATTGTGTGCCGTTGTCGGTGATGATCCGGTTAGGGATTCCAAACGGCAAACAATCGACCAAGAACTTGACTCATCGTGTCTTGTCACCTTCCTCACTGCTTCCACTTCCGGGCACTTTGTGAACTTGTCGATGGCGACGCATAAGTACTCAAAGCCCCGACAGCTTCGGGGAAGGGGCCGAGGATGTCGAGCCCCCGCACCGAAAATGGCCGGGATAAAGGGATCGTCTGGAGAGCTTGAGCTGGCTGGTGTATCTGTTTGGAATGGAACTGGCACGCTTCACACTTGGTTACTTGTGCGCTTGCATCACGGAGGGCTGTCGGCCGGAAGAAACCTTGCCGGAAAGCTTTGCCGGCAAGTGCTCTTGCACCAATGTGGTGACCACATATGCCTCCATGTATCTCTTCCAACAGCTTCATCCATCTTCCCCGAATACACTTCAATTTCACACCGTTGAGTCTTCTTACATGCATATGCTTTGTCGACAAACGGGTACATACTTGACCGCCGGGCTACTCTTTCCGCTTTCTTCCCGCTTCTTGGGAAGTTCTCCTGTCTGAAGGAAATGGACAATCTGCTGCGCCCATGCTGGAGCTTGCGGCTCGACAACAAGGACTAAAGGCACATCTGCTGCTGCGGGAACATCAGCTTCCACGGCGAGGACCTGCGGCCCTGCCGGAGCTTGATGCTCCCCGACAAGCTTGCCGGAGCAAGACTTGTCGGGAGCGTTTGCTTCAACGAAACAAACCACTCGGGTCTGCTTTGAGCATCGCTCCTCAAAGATGCTGGTGTTGATCTTGGGGACCTTTGCAACGACGGCTTCGGGAAGCTCTGTCGGAAAGTAGTCACCAGAGGCCAACTTCCTCTTCTTGTTTTGTCCGGTTGATGGTGTTACGGTTGGTTGAGTTAGCTTGAGCACGAAAATCCCTGGTTCCATTGTGTAACTTAAGCGCACTTTGACAGGCCGTCAGCAATATCATTCTGAGTTCTTGGAACATGTTCCATTTGCAGGCCGTCAAAGTGCTCTTCTAGCTTCCTCACTTCATCGACGTAAGCTTCCATCAATGGACTCTGGTAATCTTTGTTGACTTGGCGGACGATGAGTTGCGAGTCACCCCTGACAATAAGCTTCTTGATCCCAAGGTCCACGGCGATCCTGAGACCGGCAAGCAAACCTTCATACTCTGCAGTATTGTTTGTCGCTTGCTCCTTGGGAAAGTGCATCCGGACGACGATTTGAGGTGCTCTCCGGTGGGTGCGATAAGCGACGCAGGCACCGGCGCCTTTGCAGCAGAAGGCACCATCAAAGTACATCGCCCACTCTTTGCTTGCTTCTTTCGACGGGAATGCTCGCCTCCGAAATCTCTTCATCCGCGTTGGCGCCCATTCTGCTATGAATTCTGCCAATGCTCGCTTTGGATAGTTGATGTGCTTTCAAACTTGAGACCAAAGCTTGACAGCTCCAAAGGCCCACTCGACAATCCCGCCTGTCCGCTTCGGATTCTCGCAGTATCCTCTTCGTGGGAAAGCGAGTGACAACTGTGATCTCATGTGCTTGAAAGTAATGGCGCAGCTTTCTCGAGGCCATGAGGAGGCCGAAAAGCAATTTCGCACACGCAGTACCTTGACCTAGCCCCTTGCGTATGGGAGTCGACAAAATAGACCGGGCGTTGCACCATCCTTTTCAGACTGCTCATGTGTCTCATGCGGGCTCATCCTTGTCGGGACCAGAGCTTGTCGGCGAAGCCCCCTGCTTGTCGCTGGATGTGCTTGCCGTGGTTGCTGGCTCGTCATCCGCCTCCCTCTCCGCTACTAACGCAGCACTAACCACTTGATTGGTTGCTGCTATGTACAGCAGCAACTTCTCTTGTGGCTTAGGTGCGACAAGTGTTGGAGTAGAGGACAGGTATCTCTTCAAGTCCTGCAGCCGCAGCCTCCGCCGGGAGTCCATTTCTATCGACCTGCCTTTTTCAAAATTTTGAAAAATGGCGTATGCGTTCAAGCAGACCTAGAAATAAACCTCTTTGAGAGAGCAGCCACGCAACCGCAAGTCTTCGTACATCCTTGACGTGCTTTGGTGCTTCAATCTGCTCAATGGCCTTGATCTTGTCGGGATTAGCTTCAATCCCTCGCTGAGACACGAAGAACCCGAGAAGCTTGCCGGAAGGGACTCCAAACACGCACTTCTCGGGGTTGAGCTTGAGGTTGATCTTGCGGAGATTTGCAAAGGTCTCGTCCAAATCTTGAACCAAAGTTGCTTTGTCCTTGCTCTTGACCACTATGTCATCCATGTAGGCTTCTACATTTCTGTGCATTTGCGGCTCAAAAGCATCATGGACTACCCTTGCAAATGTTGAACCAGCATTCTTCAAACCGAAAGGCATCCGTATGAAAAGTACGTGCCACATGGTGTGATGAATGCGGTCTTCTCTTCATCTTCTTCAGCCATGAAGATCTGATGGTATCCTGAGTAGGCATCAAGAAACGAAAGCAAATCACATCCGGCCGTGGAGTCAACAATCTGGTCAATGCGCGGCAAGGGAAATGGATCTTTGGGACAAGCTTTATTAACATCCGTGAAGTCAATACAAAGTCTCCATTTCCCATTTGCCTTGTGCACGACTACCGGATTGGCCAACCACGTAGGATGGAGCACTCCTCTGACAAGGCCTGCTGCTTCCGGTTCTTGATCTCTTCGCTATGAATTCTTGGCTCTCCACCGCTTGCTTCGACTTTTTGCTTGACGGGTCACGCGCATGAGGACAAACGGCCAGGCGGTGCTCAATCACTTTCCTGGGAACACCGGGGATATCAGACGGTTGCCATGCAAACACGTCGACATTCGCCCGCAGGAAAGCAACGAGCGCGCCTTCCTATTTGGGGTCGAGAGAAGCACTGATGGTGAAGGTACCATCAGCGCTGTCCTCCTTGGCGGGCACCTTCTTGGTCTTCGGCGGAGCCACCATCTTCTTGCACTTGCCGGTGGAGCTCGATGGTGCGTCCTCGACGGTAGCGCAGCACTCCGAAGAGGCGCGCTTGCGGAGTGAGCATCGAGCCCTTGCCGGACTTGGACTTGGTCTTCTTCCCCCCGGGAGCTTCAGCGGCAAGTGTCTGGCAATCCGTCGCGGCTGCTGCATCCCAGAAGATCTTGTCGGCACGGATAAGGGCATCCTTCTTGTCGCCATGGACAGAGATGACGCTTATCGGGACCGGCATCTTGAGTAGGTTGTAGGCGTAGTGAGAGGCTGCCATGAACTTGGCGAGTCTTTGGGCGGCCAAGTATCCCATTGTAAGGCAATGGGAAATCGGCGACGCCAAACGTAACCCTCTCGATCCTGAAGTTCAGCTTCGGCGCCAAATGTGACCGCAACGTAATCTTCCCCTTCGGCTTGCTCCTTCCCGGATTGATTCCTTGGAAGGTTCCGGTCTCTTCGAGCTCGCTGTCAGGGATTTGAAGCTTCTGGAGTACCGCGGAGGAGATCAGATTTAAGCCGGCCCCGCCGTCAACTAACATTTTTGTGACCTTGAGGTTGCGGATGGTTGGAGAGACCAACATCGGCAAGCACCCGACCGCAGTTATGCGATCGTGGTGGTCCTCAATATCAAAAATGATAGGCGTCTTCAGACCACTTCGTGAGGCTTGCGTGACTCTCTGGATGGTTCCATTGCATTGACCTCCGCATCCATTGCTTGAGTTGGCGGTGGAGGTATGCGAAAGCACCTCCGTCAATGCAGAGAACCTCCGTGGCTTTCAAACTCCTGCTGCGTCGGCGCTGCGTCTTCCATATCTTCGCCGTCGCCATCATCTTCATCCTTGTTGCGGCGCTGAGAGGTCTATCTCCTTGCCGCCGCTTGACTTTGCCGCGGCGTCCTCCCCGGCCGGGACGTTTCTTGCTTGCTCCCCCAGCACCTTCCTGGGCCTTCTCCTTGTCTCGCCGCTCGTACTCAGCTCTCTGCTGTTCGACAAGCTGCTCGACTTTCTTGCAGCTCTTGAGATCGTGGCCCTTGGTGCGGTGGATCTTGCAGTACTGCTTGCCGGAACTGTCCTGCTTGTCGGCGGCCACCACCGACTGGTGGTTGGCGTCAGCAGCAACCTCCTTGCCGGAGCCACCAGCCTTGGCGTTCTTGTCGCCGCCTCCGTTGCCGGACTGCTCGACAGCTAGCACCTCTCTGCTTTTCTTCTTCCTGTTGCCTCGCCACGCCCTTCTTTCTTGGGCGGTGTCATCACCGCTGACCACCTTCGCATTCTCTCCGTGGAGTCTCCTCCTTCCTCGCGTGCACACTTGTCGGCCAGGCGTACAGCTCATCGACGTCCTTGACTTTGCACATCGCCATCTCCTCCCTCATCCTGCGGTTCCGCACATTCGATGAAATGCGCCGATCACCGCGGCAGATGGACGTCTCGATGTTGTAGTGCACACGGCTGAATCTCTGAATGAACTTGCGCGAGGACTCTCCTTCCTTCGGGCGAGCAAGTGAAGGTCACTCTCTTGGCCATGAGGTTTGTGGCCACTCGTGAAGGCGCCAACAAACCGATGGCACAGATCTGCCCAAGAGGGTATGGAGCTGTCCGGCAAGTGCATGAGCGCAGTTCTGCCGTTGGGCTTGAGCACGAGCGGGAAGTAGTTGGCGAGGATCTTGTTGTCCCGTCCCCCCGCAGCCTGCCCCGCGATGGTGTAGATGCTGAGGAACTCCGACGGGTGCGTCCCGCCATCATACTTCTCCGCACGTCTGGTTTGAAGTTTTTACGGCTGGGCCCTTTGGACTTGCCGCAGCTCACGAAAGTGAACGCAGGGCAACCTACCGCTGCACGGTAAGTCGCCTGGCCCCTCCGGGCGCGTGCATGTCAACAGAAGGCCCAGGCGCTTGTCGGATCGACGTCAAGGCTTCTCTTCGGCGCGCCGATGCGAAGTTCGAAGCGTCCTCTTGTTGTCGCCATGAAGAACTTGGCGCTGATCGCGCGAACTTCGCGAATCCGACGACGCAGCGGAGTCGCTATCGAGGTAGATCCGGCGAAGTCGGCGATCTTGGCCCTTTGGCGGAGAGTGCACGGTGGTTGCACCTCCGACAGTGTCGCCGCCACCGGCTCGTGCCTTTGTCGCCACGCCGCGTGCAACGATGGCGTTGGTTGCCGCGAGCGTCGCCGTTAGCAAAGCCGATGAGGCTCGATAGTGGCCCTCCACTCGTCGACCTTGTCGGCCGTTGGAGGTAGTCGAGGAGCCGAAGCTCTCGCCAGAGCTTCGCTGGAGTAGTGGGTGGCATTGGAGAACGGTGCGAGGAGCGGACACGCCGGACTTCTAACTTCGTTAGAAGGAAGCGGCGCCCGTCCGGCGGCCGTATCTCACTCGTGCCGGCATGTTGGCGCCAGATGCTGGTCTTGAGGGTCTCGATCCAACGAACGTATGGCGTTGTGAACGCCATGACGTTGTTGGTCCCGCGTCTCCTGAGATGGGCGCGGGGGATGCCCGGACGCCGAGGTTTGCGGTGCCTTGTCCTTGGACTTGGCAGCATCACGAGCACCTTCGTCGGCGCCCGTTCCTTCGCCAGTGTCTGCCCCACCACCCGTTTGCTGCGGTGAGGGCGGATACGACGCGGACGGCTCCGCTGCCGCCGAAGCCTTCTTCTTCGGTGGCATGTTGAGGAAGATGTTGATGACGTTGCTCGTGTGAACGCCGGATCAGATTCACACGGCCTCGATGCCCCCTACCTGGCGCGCCAGAGATGTCGGGGAGGCTGATCGTACCCACGGACACCTATGGGGCCGGCGGAGCAGGCCCCTTGTGGTTCGGAGGGGGGCGGAGATTGCGCGAAGAGCGGATCGAGGCGATGCACACGAGCGGTTTACCCAGCTTCGGAGCTCTCCGGAGAGATAAAACTCCTACTGCTGCTTGTTTGATCTATTGTGTTCTTGCTAGGGAGCAATGTACGCTACAAAACCTAGCGTGGGAGTATCTGGTCTCGAGTGAGTCTAATGAACCGAATGGGCCGAACCCCTTCTACGTTGCACTCGTGCCTCCTTTTATATGCTCAAGGGGTCTCCGACATGTGGCAACATAGGCGAGGGTACAAATGTAAAAACAGGAGTTGGTACACCTACTTGAACAAAGGTAGTGCAAAATACCTAACTCGACGGCAGGGACAAAAGCAATAAATGCCCGTCGTTGTCTCCCAAACAAAGGCAACAGAGACCGTCAGTGCGCCTCCGCTCGCCACGATGGCGAGCCTGTCAGCGCCACTTATCGCTGCTCTCCGCTGGCTACACAGCCGCTCGACACGCGCCCATGGAACGGTCCCATGGCGACACGTCGCTGGGTGAGCTGGAGCAGGGGCGGAGGGAGGTTGCATGCCGCGGCAAGCGCCTTGCCGCGGCCGAATCCTTGTCGCGCCCGGAGACTTGTTGCGCCCGGAGACTTGTTGCGCTCCGAGCCTTCCCGGCAAGCTCCTCTTGCCGGGGCCTTGTCTTCTGCGTGCCTGGAGCGGCCTTCCCGACAAGCTCTTCTTGTCGGGGCCTTCTTCGTGCCTAGAGAGGCCTTCCCGGCAAGCTCCTCTTGCCGGGTCTTGTCTTGTCAAAGGCGGCGGAGGGTCTTGGCGGACGCCCGGCGAGGCTTGCCACGGGGACGCTGCGACTGCCCGTGCACAAGTTCGGGGTACTAGGGTACCCCTACTTTAGTACACCGACAACTACGCATGTGGCATCTGATCATAGATCATACGACCTAGATGCTCGTATCACCTAATATGAGCAACGGGGAGCCGTTGGATCCAAGATGCAGCGGCACACACGAGGCCTGAATGTTTTATTTGCAAAAAAACTTGGGGAGTTTGGAAATTGCGCATAATTACAAAGACTACTCCCAAGCCATTGGATCTCAGTTCCAACAATGTAAGAAATCGTATCACCATAGCATCTAAGCTGCAGGGTGGATGTGATATTCTATGCCGCTATCATTTTTGTTCCTAAACTTGAAAAATATGTGTAACTCGTGCCGTTACTTGTCTAACCGTGGAAAGTGTTTGTTCAAAAAACCATCCTACACTTAAATATCAGAACAACACGCGGGGGTCCCACTTGTCATTGATCAAACATGGACCTAAAACTAAAAAATATGAAAGACGAGATTCGAACTGGCAACCGAACTACAAAGCATAGGTCGATAGCCTAAAACAACAACGGTTGTTGGATTTGTCCCATAACTTGATTTTATACAGTATTACGTTGAGTAGAGTAGAGGGAGTGGCTCGTCAACACGTGCATGACCGTTGACTCACTTACTGGTGGGTTCCAGGTCTGCGTCTCTCTCTCTCCTCTCCATCGCCTAACTTTTAGACGCACGGGACACACGAAGAGCGGCGCTAGCTTGCCATGGTGTTATTATAACTAAAAAAGCTTGGAAAATAGAAGAATCAAGTAGAACAAGAGATGTTGTGGCTGGTCAGGCGGAGCTAACCACACCTATCCTCCGTGCCATGTTAGCATGATGAAGCTGTGTGGCTAGTGGGGTGTTTTCGACCGACTGGCTGGGTCCCGAGGTCGAACCATAGGTAGTACGTCTGATACAGTATATTTTTACACGCACATTTTTCCTCCGTGCCGAGACGTGGCACACCCTACCGTGCGGTTTTGGGGTCCTCCCGGGTGGCGGATGCATATATTCTTCCGTGTCGAGACGTGGGACGTCCTACCGCGCTTTTTCTGGGTCCTCCTCGGTCATAGCCCTAAAGAAAGTAAATGAGTCGTCAAATCACGAAAGAACACCTTTCCCGCCGAGTACATCAGTGAAGCATGGTGGCTAGGTAGTTGGGCTAGTGCAACCGATTAGCTAGGTGATGTCGCTTGAAGCTACGTCGGTATTTCCCCAAAGAGGAAGGGATGATGCAGCACAGCGGCGGTAGGTATTTCCCTCAGATATGAAACCAAGGTTATCGAACCAGTAGGAGAACCAAGCAACACAACATAAACAGCCCCTGCACACAAATAACAAATCCTGACAACCCGACGTGTTAAAGGGGTTGTCAATCCCTTCTGGGGTACGGCGCATCAAGATAGGCAAACGAACGTGAGATAAATTGTAGTAGGTTGATAGATCGAACGCCAAATAAAATAAATAGAAATAAAACGCTGCAAGGTATTTTTTTTTGGTTTAATAGATCTAAAAATAAATGCAAGATAAAAGTATATCGCAAAGGCAAATATACGAGAAAGAAGACCCGGGGGCCGTAGGATTCACTAGTGGCTTCTCTCGAGAAAATAGCAAACGGTGGGTAAACAAATTACTGCTGGGCAATTGACAGAACTTCAAATACTCATGATGGTATCCAGGCAATGATCATTATATAGGCATCACGTCCAAGATTAGTAGACCGACTCCTTCCTGCATCGAGCTACTACAATTACTCCACACATCGACCGCTATCCAGCATGCATCTAGTGTATTAAGTTCATGGAAAAATGGAGTAATGCAATAAGAACGATGACATGATGTAGACAAGATCTATCTATGTAGAGATAGACCCCATCGTTTTATCCTTAGTAGCAACGATACATACGTGTCGGTTCCCTTTACATCACACGGGATCAAGCACCGTGAGATCGAACCCACTACAAAGCACCTTTTCCCATTGCAAGATAAATAGATCAACTTGGCCAAACAAAACCCAAATATCGGAGAAGAAATACGAGGCTATAAGCAATCATGCATATAAGAGATCAAAGGAACACAAATAACTTTCATGGATATAAAAAGATAGATTTGATCATGAACTCAAAGTTCATTGATCCTGTCGGATTTCGGGTTCCGGCAGACCCTTGAGGTTCGAACACTGGGGTGCGCGCGGAGATCCAACCTTCTACCATCTCGCACCTCGCCGAATCGCTGGGACCTAAACTACTAAACGGAACAGCACAAGAGACACGAGATTTATACTGGTTCGGGCCACCATCGTTGTGTAATACCCTACTCCAGTGTGTGGTGTGGTGGATTGCCTCTTGGGCTAATGAGGAACAATACAAGGAAGAACAGCCTCGCGAGGGTCTGTTCTTGGCAGGTGCGATGAACTACTAGGTGGTGTTCAGTCGCTCTAGCTACTGGCTTCTTGATGAGGGTTCGGATCTCCTCCTCTCTCCAGCCGCCTCTACCTGTGGGTGGCTAGTCCTATTTATAGGCGAAGGCCCCGGCCTCTTCCCAAATATTGAGCGGGAAGGGCGCCAACAATTGGCCATTTTGAAGGGGAACAAATGGGTACACATATCCCGACTAAAGTTGGTCCTCGCCGCCAAAGGCTCGTGATAACGCTTGCTTGGGCTCCATGATGACTCCCTTCCACCGTTGGGCTGGTCTTGGTCTTGTTGCAATCAAACGGATGCCTTTGCTTGGTGCTCTCGCCGCGCTTGCTCCCTTTGCAACAAAGAGGAAAGGAGGACACTGCGTGGGCGCTCGCCCGGGCGCCCTTGGTCGTCATGGCTTGCATCATGGGCACCTCGCGAGGTACCCTGCCTTGAACTCTCCGCCTCCTCATGAGCCAGCCTGACGAGGCCGTGCCTGAGGAAGCTGCTTGCCGTCCGCCCCGCTAGGCTTGGCCCCTCGCGAGCGTCTTGAGCTTGCGTTGATGAAGATGGGCTGTGCTGAGCCTCCTTCGAGCCACGCCGTAGGCCGCAGGCAGGCAAGTTTGGGGACCCCTGCCTTAACGCCGACAGTAGCCCCGGGGCCCACGGCGCGCCCGAACTTGGCCGAGCAGAGAGGCGAAAGGGCAAGTGCGAAGCGTCGCGGGCCCTAACAGCCTGCGGCCTTGGGCGCCGCGTGGCGGTTGATTGGACGCGGGCGGCACGGCTTCCCCATGATGCCTCGGTAACCACCCGGATTCGACAAGTCCCTGCATGCAGAGTCGGTCATGATTACCGGTGATCGTGGAGGCCGATGGTTGGCCTTCGCCGTAAGTACGGAACGACGCGCGCCCTTCCAGTATATCCTTTCTTGTCTCTCCTTCTTCTCCATGGCTCCACCAAGGAAGTTCTCAGCCGCAGAGAAGGGGAAGGGCCGTCAGGCCGAGTCCTCCTCTCCTCCGCCTAAGCATGGTCGAGGTCGCCCTCGCAAGCATCCCGTGGCCCGCACGGCGGTCCCCCGTGGTCGTGGGGGAGGCTCTCAGCGTGGCGACGAGCGGCTGGTCATGGACGGAGGGCGTGCCTCGGCTGCGCGTCCCCCGAGGCCGCGCCTCCATGCTGCTGAAGCGCTGCCGGAATTCATGGTGCGGGCGGAGGAGCCGTCCGGCGTCCAGCTTCAGCTCCCGCGCTTCCTCCTGGGTGAGCTCCCAGCTGGCGCCCTGGGTGGCCTCTGGCTCCAGGCGGATGGCTGCTGCAGCCGGGCTTCGTGGGCTTCTCTGGAGGTCTCCACTACAGGGAACTTGTTCCCACCCGCCGGGTGAGACGCTTGTTTCAAGGCGTCTCGGTCTTCGCCGCCGGTGCTCCCTGCACTTCAAGTATGACGGCGACACCACCCTCTACGTGAGGGTGTTCGGGGAAGACGGTCGCCGCATGGGGTGCTGCCCTGAAGACGGCATCGCGGCCGAGGACTCAGCCCGGCGTGGATGGAGAGGGCAGCGCTGGGCGGGCGATGCCCGTGACTCCTCAAGCTTCACCAGCTCTTCTTCGTGGTGATTCTTCCAAAGCGGCAGCTAGCCCCCACGCCGCCACGCCGCTTGGGGTGGCAGCGGTCCGGCTGCGCCCCGGTGAAGCGCGAGAGGGAATCCGCATGAGCTCCGGAGACGGCTCGAGCCTTCCAAGAGGGCCGGCACGGGGCGTGCTTCACCTGCTTTTGTCCTTTTCCATTCTTTTCTCCTGCGCAAAAAGACGACAATGTGTGGACCCGTGGGGGCGCGTTTAGGTTAACGCCGTTAATTATTGTACTCCTTTTGTTATCCTGATATTGTTCCTTTCTGTTATACGCCCATTCGCAAGTGAACCCTAGCCGTGGCCGCGGGGGCGACCGATCCAGGCCCCGTGTTCGCGTCGTGCTGCCCGTGAGGCATAGTTAGGAGGGGTGTGTAACGCCCTCGATGCGGCTATATCTCCCACGTGTCGAGGCACGACTTAGAGGCATAACCGCATTGAAAGCAATGTCGCAAGTGAGGTAATCTTCACACAACCCATGTAATACATAAGGGAAAGAGATACATAGTTGGCTTACAATGCCACTTCACACAATACATAAATAAACATCCATCATTCGTAGTACACTCAAGGTCCGACTACGGAACCAAAATAAAGAAGATACCCCAAATGCTACACAGATCCCTCGAATCGTCCCAACTGGGCACCACTACTGATCATCGTGAAAAGACACATAGTAACGACCACGTTCCTCGTCGAACTCCCACTTGAGCTCGGTTGAGTCACCTGACCGGCATCGCCGGCACCTGCAATCGCTTTTGAAGTATCTGTGAGTCACGGGGACTCAAAGCAATCTCACACCCGCGAGATCAAGACTATTTAAGCTTATAGGAAGGGCAAAGTAGTACAAAGGAGCTGCAGCAAGCGACTAGCATATATGGTGGCTACTTCGCAAAGAGGGCGAGAAGAGGAGCAAAGCACGGTCGTGAAGCTAGTAGCGATCAAGAAGTGATCCCTGAACTACTTACGCCGACATAACTCCAACACCGTGTTCACTTCCGGACTCACGAGAAGAGACCATCACGGTTACACACGCGGTTGATGTGTATTTTATTTGAGGTCAACTTCGGGTTTTCTACAACCGGACATTAACAAATTCCCATCTGCCTCATAACCACGGGCACGGCTTTCGAAAGATATTACCCTGCAGGGGTGTCCCAACTTAGCCCATTATAAGCTCTCACGGTCAACGAAGGATATTCCTTCTACCGGAAGACCCGATCAATCTCGGAATCCCGGACTACAAGACATTTCGACAAAGAATAAAACAAGACCAGCAAAGCCGCCCGACAGCCGACAAATCCCGATAGGAGCTGCACATATCTCGTTCTCGTGGCACATCCGGATGAGACATCCCACGAGTAAAACCAAACCTCGAAGTTTCCCGTGGTGGCCCCTTGATCTGCTCGTTTGGGCCAGCGCTCAAGGAGCACTGGTCCGGGGGTTAAAATAAAGATGACCCTCGGGCTCGCGAAAACCCGGGGGAAAAAGGCTTAGGTGGCAAATGGTAAAACCAATGTTGGGCTTTGCTGGAGGAGTCTTATTCAAAGCGAACTGTCAAGGGGGTCCCATAAATCACCCAACCGTGTAAGGAACGCGAAATCAAGGAACATAACACCGGTATGACGGAAACTAGGCGGCAAGAGTGGAACAAAACACCGGGCATAAGGCCGAAGTCTTCCACCCTTTACCAAGTATATAGATGTATTAATTATAGCAGATATATATTGTGATATCCCCAACAAGTAAACATGTTCCGATCAGGAACAACATCTCCATGTTCCAACAAGGAACAAACTTCAACTTCACCTGCAACTAACAACGCTATAAGAGGGGCTGAGCAAAGCGGTAACATAGCCAATCAACGGTTTGCTAGGACAGGATGGTTAGGGGCTGACATGGCAATATGGGTGGCATGATATAGCAAGTGGTAGGCATCGCAGCATAGGCATAGCAAAAGAGCGAGCATCTAGCATAGCAAAGATAGAAGTGATTTCGAGGGTATGGTCATCTTGCCTGAAATCCCGCAAGGAAGAAGAACGAGTCCATGAAGAAGACAAACGGATGTAGTCGAACGAATCCTCACAACTCCGGAACGAAACCGAAGCTAACGAAGAAGCAAACCGGAAAGAAGCAAACAACATGGTAAACACACAAGCATAATCATGGCATGATGCACAAACAAGTATGATGCATGTCCGGTTTAATGATTCATGGCATGGCAATATGCACAAACAACACTACAAGTTAAGTGGAGCTCAATATGCAACGAGTTGCATATTGACGAAACACCACATCAATTATTTAGTTCACTCTCGGTTAGGCTACCAAACAATATTAAATGTTGTTAAACATGGCAAAAGGTGAAGCATAAGTAAACTAACTATTTAGGCAAATTTAAATGAGGCCGAAATAACAAACAACAATTCCGAAATCCCCATATGCATATTTCGAATTTGCTACTGTTCTGCCCTAAACACAATTTTAATGTTATTAAGCAGCAAAATAAAGTGCACCAAGTTAATCTATGCATTTTTCCACCCCATTTACATATATAATTTATTTAAATCCGAGCTACGGTTATTTAGTTATGAAATAAATCATTTTAGCATGGCATTTAAGCAAATTAATGCAAACAACAATTATAAACATTTAAATGTTGTTATCATGATGCGGATGACATGTGAAGGTTTTATGCAATTTATGAAAACGCGTTGACAAGAGCATTATGAAGCATTTGGTCACCATGGCGGAACGAAAGGGTGCCACGGCGGCGAAACGAAAATGATGCCACGGCAACATTTCGGTTCCGGTAGCTCATGGAGATATCGGTGCAAAAGAAAGTGTGACGGAAGCGAGTTGAGCAAGATGGTGGGGTGTTCCCGACTACCGGGTTTCCACGGGTCGACGGCATGGCAAACGAGGAACGTGCAAAGAACAACTCGAACACGGTTTGAACATGAGTATCTCATACAACATGCATTCGGTCTACGGCGGTCGTTCTTGGCGGTTATACCTTCGAAGCGTGCATTTTGAGGCGGACGGGTTCGAAGTGGAAGTAGTTGTACATGAGTCGTCAGGAAGTAGTCGTTCTCGCGACGATGGTGGAAGTAGTGGTACACGTTCCGTAGATGTTCGGGTCGTCGGTAGAGGTACTTGGTGAAATCCACGGGATCCGTAGTTGTACATGGTCTTCGCGTTGTAGGGTACTTGGCGTTTCCGGTTTGGTGGCCGTTCGGGCGCCGTATGTCGTGGTACTTGGCGTGCATCAACTGTTGACCAATAGTGTACAGGAGGCAGCAAGGCATGGCCGACTTGGTGCGGGCTCGTCGGGGTCCGATGCAGGGACGGGCAGAACAGGCGGCGATGGTGTGGCAGACGACGGCGGCTCCGGCGATTCGCCCATGAATCAGGACGAGAGGCCATGGCCTCGGGCGCAGATGCAGGGAGCACCGACGAGGGTTGAGAGAGGAAGGCCGAGATGGAGGAAGGAGAGGCCGGCGACGCTTGGCGGGGTTGGCACGGGCGAGACGGGCGGCGTCGCCAGTAGGCGAGGAGAAGCCGGGCCAACGGGAAGGTGCAGAGAGGCGAGGCAAGGCGAGCTCACCGGAGGGCGCAAGGATGAGCGGGATCGGGCGGGGTGGAGGTGGATTGGTGTCGAGCCGCGGCTTCCCCTGTCGGCGCGGTCGGGAGGAGGACGAGGGGGATCGAGAGAGATGACGGCGCTGAGGGGAAGCGCGAGGAAGAGATCGAGTGGAGGGGGTCGGCGCCAAGGCTACTGGAGGGAATCGAGAGGAGAGATGGGGATCGGGAGAGAGCGCTGGGAACGACGAGGAGGAGATGGATCGAGGGATCGGGCTAGGGTTAGAGCTGGTGGGCGGTTGGGCCTGAGAGGCCGGTTGGGTCGGCCAGTGGAGAGGAAATGGCGAGAGGCTGGTTGGCTTACCTCTCTCTTCTCTCTCTCTTATATTTTCTTTAGCGAGAAAACAATTAAAGAGAAGAAAAAGAAAGAGAGGGTTAGGAAAAGGATTTACAAGATGGGGACAATTTTCCCGGACTCAAAAAATATGCTTGTTCCAAGAAAATAGAAGTGGGCAAGACCGAAGATTTAAATTCAAACTCATTTGTAATTCAAATGGGTTTGAACTAGGACTTGATAAAAGGAAGGTCCAAAAATGTTGTGAATTTTGGTGGAGCTTGGGAAAGCGATGAAAGAATATATGGCAAGGTTGGAAACCAAGAATTAAGACAACAAAGGCATTAGGATATTTTGTAAGTGTGTTTTGCGGTAAATCCAAACAATTGGAATATTTACTAAAGCTCTCTAAATATCGAGATGATATGTTTTAAAGAGAATCGCCATGTGAATTCCCTCGATTTAAATGGATCAAAGATCCATGCAATTTATTTAGCTGAGTTTTAAAAATTAAATGACATGTCTTTGGCATGATGACATGATGCAATGCAAAATAAATAGAGCAAGCACAAATAAAAAACACACGGAGGTCACAAAATATGGAAGTCTTCTCGATCGTCGGTCTTGGGGCGTCACAACACTCCACCACTATTTAAAGGATCTCGTCCCGAGATCTAGGATGGCATCGGAGAGAAGCGGAAGAGAAAGAGATAAGACACAGTTGCTTCTTTGACGAACGAGTGAAACCACGAACCTTGAGAGGTTGAACAAAATGAAAGAAAGAAAATAACGAAGATGAACAAAGTTGAAAACACTCTGTTAGAAAAGAGGAACATGGGATACGACGAGAACCAAGAGGTTTGATGATAAGATAGATATTGACACCACTCCGGTTAAAACAAGATAGAGAAGGAATAAGAATGATATAATTTGGGCAGCACTCCGACTGAACATGGAAGGAATAGAACATGAACTTGACAAGATGAGAGGATACTTGATGAAAACAACAACACACTGCTTCCAGAACTATTGAAGGAATGGCACAAGGGGTAAGAAGGATTTCAGACAGCACTCAGGTTGAAAAGAGAGGCAAAACTTGATAAGATGAAAGAACTTGAATGAGAACACAACACTCGGCTAAACGGATAAGCAAGGAAAATAACATGATCTCGACAAAAGAAGATAATTGGTAGAAGAGAGCAACATCACAAAGTCTCCGGAACGAAAGAATAGAAGCTAGACCGTTGGGATAAAGGGACGGAGAAGAAAATGACAACTTCTACCACAATTGAATTTGGAAGGCATCCTTGCAAGAAGGTTAGAATAGAGTTGTTGGAAGACCAACAACGAAAAGAATAAGTTTGTAGTGGGCTTATGGAAACATCTCAACATTATGAGGTGACAACCGACCACTAAAGGAAACAAATAATATAATTGATAACACCGACGAGATGAAAAAATTTCTTCCACCAAGATGATAGAGAGATAACTTGGATCATTGATAAGCACCACAAAAGCAACATTCCTTAGGGAAGGCTTTAGGTGAAATGTGACACAAGATAACTCCAACAACGAGGTTGATGGTTGAAAAGATCTCTTGAACAAAGAGAAAAGATGGATTTAAATATCTCATTCTTAACAACTTGCGAATCATGAAACACGAAGTGAAATTGTCAAGAATGACATAAGACCACCTCAAAAGGTAGAAAGAATTGCACTTCGGGATGCATGATTAAGAATGCTTGAACTCCTCAAAACAAAACATGTGTTGAGCACCATGTTTAATTTTTTAGTATAGCTTGGTGGGTCATTACTTCGAGAGAAAACTTGTAGAACAATTGAAGAATGAAAAGAATCCTTGACGAACCACCATGTAGAGCCTCCATGAAGAACTCCGATAATAAAAGGATGATAAAAATTAGGAGAAGTTGAAAACACAAGGTTAAGCCTTGCGATGATTTAGATGGAGCTTCGCGACGAGATAATGCGGAAAACTTGGAACTCCGGAAAAAGAATAGATGAAACACTAGAACCGAGAATTACATTCATCATGAACAATCTCCGGAAGAAGGAATTAATCACTTGGATGAAACAAGAATAAGAATTATGTCATGCCTATCCTTCACCAATTTAAATTGATGACAAGCAACGGATTTGGCATACTACTTATTCTCCTAGAAAGGATTAAAAGAGATATGGCGCAAACTTGTGAAGGTCTTCAAGGAACCACCGGTGGAATTTGGAAACAACGAATGATTTGATATGATAACAAAGGAAGAGAAATCTTGAACGAACCACCGTAAGAATTAAAAATGAACATAGCAAAGGCACAATTCACCGGGAAGAATTGGAAAACGAATGAAGATACTTGAAGGGATTTAGATACATGAGAATGAAGAAATCATGAACTGATTAGAGGGTATTTGAACGATGCACCGGTAAGATTTGGAAAACAAGAGTTGAACGCTTGAATGAATAATTCTGAGATGATGGGCTCCGGAGAATCGAACTGAAAAGACTCCTGAAATGCTCCGGGTGGGTTAAAAGAATTCTCACAATCAAAAATAATTATGAGAGGATGGCATCAAGCTAGAACCATGAATCTTGAAGAGAATGGAGCAAGATTAAAGAGAAACTCTTCTGCGGTCTTCAAAATTCGAGAATGACGATGAGAAACAAAACCATGAATTGTTGAGGCACTCCGGAATGAAAATTAGAAAGGTTGAACCAACGATGAAAAGAATTTGAAAGATCTTGGAGAAAGCCATGATTGATGATAATTCATTCTTACGTCAAACTTCGAAAAGAATTTGGGAATAGCTCCGGAAAATTAGAATAGTCGTAAGATCCTCGAAAAGACACGTGGGTTAGGGCCCACTCAAAAGAAACACCGTTGAACGATTGCTTGAAATAACGATTGCACCGTAGAATTAAATGGGTTGAATGAGATAGCCTCCTCAAAAGAACTTGAGTAAATTGAGAATGGAAACTTGAATCTTCCGAGATATCTTCATCACTCCCAACCAAATGAATAGCGAGAAGTGAATGATTACGAGATACACCGCATGAGAAAGCATTATGAAAAGAGGAAAAGGGATAAGATCAACACCGAAATCTTGAACTAAATCCACCGGAGAAGAAAATTAGAATGGAACAATGATAAGCTTGAAACTTCCTTAAGCGTCTTCATGAGAAATCACCGGATAAAACATTAAAGGAAAAGAATGAAGAAACTTCACAGCAGTAAAATAGATGCTTGATTAAGAAATCTGAGTCCTTGAAGAAAAAGGGGTGGGAGGGTGGGAAAACAAAAACAACTTGGGTCGGATGAAACAAACACCGTTGAGAAAAAAAGCTTAGAATTGATCTTGCGAATGTTGCAATGATCGGATTTACTTGAAGAGAAGCACGCCGGTTGAGAAAAGAATTGACACGACAAGCTCAAGGATCAAGAAGGATTAGTATTCACATAGCAATATGATAACACCGTTTAGGAAAGGTATGGAATCAACACTTGGCTTCGAAGCAACTCGAATACCACAACTGAAAACAAAAGATTGGCTTCTAGAATGAGCCGGAACAAACACATGATAGAGATTTACGCCCAAAGTGTTCGTGGTGGGGCCCACCTACGGACCTGACGATATAGCGGCAAATCACGAATGACAAACAAGACGTCCCGAATCAGCATAGCCAAGGATTCTTTAAGACGCCTCGCGACCACCGTAAATCGACCGTGAATGGGCGGACCACTAGACGTTGAACCCCAATCTCAAATCATACATCCGTCGGAAAGAAATCACTGTAAGCTACTAGAATTCCCACCTATAAACTCCGAAACTTTCTGGTTATGCAATCTGGTGTTGGGGATACAGGGACACAAAATATATCACCCAAACTAACAATACCTAGATCCAAATTTGTATCCATCCGTCAACACATAACCAAAAATCCTCGGAAATCGTGGTACCTCGACCTTGAAAAACATCCGTTATACAAGTCATGGCAATACTCCACTCGCCTCGATCGGCTATCAGGGTTATCTCACCAACAACTGCACAAAAGAGATTTCGATGTCGGCAAAACTCAGGTATTCCAGAATGCAACGATAAAATTGTGACGACAACACCTCGGAGCTCAACTCCCGGGACACCGCCACAACCCCTAAATGTCGAGGCACCAAGAACAATGTTCTCGTCACAAAACCATCGGAACGATTCCAAGATACCCACGTGATCCTAAAAAAAATTTAGTGAAATTTGAGGAGAGAAGAGTCAAAACACTACGTCAGGATACCTCACAGAGCGACGAAGGGACTGGGGAGTAAAAAGAATCCTACTCTCCGATATATATAATCCTAAGACTCAAAACATTTTTCCATTCTAGACTCAACAACGCCAGCAAACAATCAAGTAGGGGGCTCCTAAGTCGGGGAAGGCTCTGATTACCAACTTGTAGCATGCCATCGATGCGGCTATATCTCCCACGTGTCGAGGCACGACTTAGAGGCATAACCGCATTGAAAGCAATGTCGCAAGTGAGGTAATCTTCACACAACCCATGTAATACATAAGGGAAAGAGATACATAGTTGGCTTACAATGCCACTTCACACAATACATAAATAAACATCCATCATTCAGAGTACACTCAAGGTCCGACTACGGAACCAAAATAAAGAAGATACCCCAAATGCTACACAGATCCCGAATCGTCCCAATCGGGCACCACTCGATCATCGTGAAAAGACACATAGTAACGACCACGTTCCTCGTCGAACTCCCACTTGAGCTCGGTTGAGTCACACCAGACCGCATCGTCGGCACACTGCAACTGTTTTGGAAGTATCACGTGAGTCACGGGACTCAGCAATCTCACACCAGCGAGATCAAGACTATTTAAGCTTATAGGAAGGGCAAAGTAGTACAGTTGGAGCTGCTGCAAGCGACTAGCAAATATGGTGGCTACTGCAAAAGAGGGCGAGAAGAGGAGCAAAGCACGGTCGTGAAGCTAGTAGCGATCAAGAAGTGATCCTGAACTACTTACGTCAGACATAACTCCAACACCGTGTTCACTTCCCGGACTCCGCCGAGAAGAGACCATCACGGTTACACACGCTGTTGATGTGTATTTTATTTGAGGTCAACTTCGGGTTTTCTACAACCGGACATTAACAAATTCCCATCTGCCTCATAACCACGGGCACGGCTTTAGAAAGATATTACCTGCAGGGTGTCCCAACTTAGCCCATTATAAGCTCTCACGGTCAACGAAGGATATTCCTTCTCTGGAAGACCCGATCAATCTCGGAATCCCGGACTACAAGACATTTCGACGACAATAAAACAAGACCAGCAAAGCCGCCCGACAGCCGACAAATCCCGATAGGAGCTGCACATATCTCGTTCTCGAGGCACATCCGGATGAGACATCCTACGAGTAAAACCAAACCTCGAAGTTTCCCGTGGTGGCCCCGCTTGATCTGCTCGTTTGAAAGGCGCTCGAAGGAGCACCGTCCGGGGGTTAAAATAAAGATGACCCTCGGGCTCGCGAAAACCCGGGAAAAAGGCTTAGGTGGCAAATGGTAAAACCAATGTTGGGCCTTGCTGGAGGAGTCTTATTCAAAGCGAACTGTCAAGGGGTCCCATAAATCACCCAACCGTAAGGAACGCGAAATCAAGGAACATAACACCGGTATGACGGAAACTAGGGCGGCAAGAGTGGAACAAAACACCAGGCATAAGGCCGAGTCTTCCACCCTTTACCAAGTATATAGATGTATTAATTATAGCAGATATATATTGTGATATCCCCAACAAGTAAACATGTTCCGATCAGAACAACATCTCCATGTTCCAACAAGGAACAAACTTCAACTTCACCGCAACTAACAACGCTATAAGAGGGGCTGAGCAAAGCGGTAACATAGCCAATCAACGGTTTGCTAGGACAGGATGGTTAGGGGCTGACATGGCAATATGGGTGGCATGATATAGCAAGTGGTAGGCATCGCAGCATAGGCATAGCAAAAGAGCGAGCATCTAGCATAGCAAAGATAGAAGTGATTTCGAGGGTATGGTCATCTTGCCTGAAATCCCGCAAGGAAGAAGAACGAGTCCATGAAGAAGACAAGCGGATGTAGTCGAGCGAATCCTCACAACTCCGGAACGAAACCGAAGCTAACGAAGAAGCAAACCGGAAAGAAGCAAACAACATGGTAAACACACAAGCATAATCATGGCATGATGCACAAACAAGTATGATGCATGTCCGGTTTAATGATTCATGGCATGGCAATATGCACAAACAACACTACAAGTTAAGTGGAGCTCAATATGCAACGAGTTGCATATTGACGAAACACCACATCAATTATTTAGTTCACTCTCGGTTAGGGCTACCAAACAATATTAAATGTTGTTAAACATGGCAAAAGGTGAAGCATAAGTAAACTAACTATTTAGGCAAATTTAAATGAGGCCGGAAATAACAAACAACAATTCCGGAAATCCCCATATGCATATTTCGAATTTGCTACTGTTCTGCCCTAAACACAATTTTAATGTTATTAAGCAGCAAAATAAAGTGCACCAAGTTAATCTATGCATTTTTCCACCCCATTTACATATATAATTTATTTAAATCCGAGCTACGGTTATTTAGTTATGAAATAAATCATTTTAGCATGGCATTTAAGCAAATTAATGCAAACAACAATTATAAACATTTAAATGTTGTTATCATGATGCGGATGACATGTGCAGGTTTTATGCAATTTATGAAAACGTTGACAAGAGCATTATGAAGCATTTGGTCACCATGGCGGAACGAAAGGGTGCCACGGCGGGCGTAAACGAAAATGATGCCACGGCAACATTTCGGTTCCGTAGCTCATGGAGATATCGGTGCAAAAGAAAGTGTGACGGAAGCGAAGTTGAGCAAGATGGTGGGGTGTTCCCGACTACCGGGTTTCCACGAATTGACGGCATGGCAAGCGAGGAACGTGCAAAGAACAACTCGAACACGGTTTGAACATGAGTATCTCATACAACATGCATTCGGTCTCTGGCGGTCGTTCTTGGCGGTTATACCTTGAGCGTGCATTTTGAGGCGGACGGGTTCGAAGTGGAAGTAGTTGTACATGAGTCGTCGTGGGAAGTAGTCGTTCTCGCGACGATGGTGGAAGTAGTGGTACACGTTCCGTAGATGTTCGGGTCGTCGGTAGAGGTACTTGGTGAAATCCACGGGATCCGTAGTTGTACATGGTCTTCGCGTTGTAGGGGTACTTGGCGTTTCCGGTTTGGTGGCCGTTCGGGCGCCGTATGTCGTGGTACTTGGCGTGCATCAACTGTTGACCAATAGTGTACAGGAGGCAGCAAGGCATGGCCGACTTGGTGCGGGCTCGTCGGGGTCCGATGCGTGGACAGGCGAAACAGCGGCGATGGTGTGGCGACGACGGCGGCTCCGGCGATTCGCCCATGAATCAGACGAGGAGGCCATGGCCTCGGCGCAGATGCAGGGAGCACCGACGCCAGGTTGAGAGAGGAAGGCCAGATGGAGGAAGGAGAGGCCGGGCGACGCTTGGCGGCGGGGTTGGCACGGCGAGACGGGCGGCGGCTTGGGCGCAAGAGGCGAGGAGAAGCCGGGCCAACGGGAAGGTGCAGAGGCGAGGCAAGGCGAAGCTCACCGAGGGCGCAAGGATGAGCGGGATCGGGCGCGGGTGGAGGAGGATTGGGGTCGAGCTGCGGCTTCCTGGCGGCGCGGTCGGGAGGAGGACGAGGGGATCGAGAGAGATGGCGCTGAGGGGAAGCGAGGAAGAGATCGAGTGGAGGGGTCGGCGCCAAGCGCTGGAGGAATCGAGAGGGAGAGATGGGGATCGGGAGAGAGCGCTGGGAACGACGAGGAGGAGATGGATCGAGGGGATCGGGCTAGGGTTAGAGCTGGTGGGGCTGGGCTGAGAGGCCGGTTGGGTCGGCCAGTGGAGAGGAAATGGCCAGAGGCTGGCTGGGCTTACCTCTCTTCTCTCTCTCTTATATTTTCTTTAGAAGAAAACAATTAAAGAGAAGAAAAAGAAAGAGAGGGTTAGGAAAAGGATTTACAAGATGGGGACAATTTTCCGGACTCATAAAAAATATGCTTGTTCCAAGAAAATAGAAGTGGGCAAGACCGTAAGATTTAAATTCAAACTCATTTGTAATTCAAATGGGTTTGAACTAGGACTTGATAAAAGGAAGGTCCAAAAATGTTGTGAATTTTGGTGGAGCTTGGGAAAGCGATGAAAGAATATATGGCAAGGTTGGAAACCAAGAATTAAGACAACAAAGGCATTAGGATATTTTGTAAGTGTGTTTGCGGTAAATCCAAACAATTGGAATATTTACTAAAGCTCTCTAAATATCGAGATGATATGTTTTAAAGAGAATCGCCATGTGAATTCCTCGATTTAAATGGATCAAAGATCCATGCAATTTATTTAGCTGAGTTTTAAAAATTAAATGACATGCTGGCATGATGACATGATGCAATGCAAAATAAATAGAGCAAGCACAAATAAAAAAACACACGGAGGTCACAAAATATGGAAGTCTTCTGGATCGTCGGTCTTGGGGCGTCACAGGGTGCTCTAGCTGTGGACCAGGGTCGTGAAAACTTGAGCGATAGGGGTAGGAGCGCTCGCGAGGGCTCTCGAGGCTTCTGCCTCGCAAGTCCCCATGCAAGAGAAATCGAGGCAGGAGACCGAAAAAAGATCGAAGAACCACGGACCAAAAGATGGCGATAGTTTCGATAAAAACTCCAAATGGGAATAACTAGTCAACTGCAGAAAGCAAATGAAAAAGCCTCGTCCGGCACCTAGTCTAGTCTTCGACGTCTTCTCACCAGCGCAGAGCTAAGTGCTGCCACTGGGCGTGGGAGGGAGCCCCAGGACCTGAGGCCGGCACTCCTGAGACTTCGGGGCGTGTACAGCCCCAACTCATTATTACGTGAGAGTGTCACGGGCGGCGAGCTTCACAGGCGTCGGCCCTCTACACAGGCTCCGGGCCTTTCTTCTGGGAAGCAAGCTTCACGGGCGTTCGCCCTCTTCACGGGCTCCGGGCCCTTTCCAGAACGCGACAGCTTCACAGGCGTTCGCCTTCTTCACAGGCACTGGGCCTTTTCCAAAAAGGATGAGCTTCATAGGCATTCGCCTTCTTCACAGGCACTGGGCCTTTTCCAAAAAGGATGAGCTTCACAGGCATTCGCCTTCTTCACGAACCTTTGGGCCTTTTCCAAAAGGATGAGCTTCACGGGCATTCGCCTTCTTCACATGCACTAGGCCTTTTCCAAAAGGATGAGCTTCACAGCATTCGCCTTCTTCACAGCACCTTGGGCCTTTTCCAAAAGGATGAGCTTCACAGGCATTCGCCTTCTTCACAGGCATTGGGCCTTTTAGGGGTAAAACCTCCGGAGGTGCTGGATGTTCCACGCGTTCTGTATAGGTACTCCCTCTTGAGTCTCCAAGCGTATAGAGCCGGGCCTGGAAACATGAACAACCCTGAACGGGCCCTCCCACATGGGAGAGAGCTTATGCAGTCCCTCCCTAGAGAGGACCCGTCGGAGCACGAGGTCCCTTACCTCGAGAGTTCTGGGGAGGATGTTGCGACAGTGGTATCGCCGGAGTGCCTGCTGGTACCTTGCCGCTCGCAGCGCAGCTTCTCGACGGCACTCCTCCCCCAGCACGAGGGCCGTCCCCCGCATGGCGTCCTGTAACGTTTCGTCGAACGCCAGGACTCGCGTGGATCGACGCTTGACCTCGTGAGGGAGGACCGCTTCGGCTCCGTAGACCAGGAAGAAGGGGGTCTCTCCAGTTGGCTTGGTCGCGGTTGTGCGGATGGACCAAAGCACTGACGGAAGTTCGTCATACCAGCCTCTGCTGCAGGCCTCCAGTTTCTTCTTGAACATCCTGGTCTTGAGGCCTCTTAGGATCTCTGCGTTGGCCCGCTCGGCCTGTCCATTGCTGCGGGGGTGCGCCACCGAAGCGTAGCATATCTGCGTCCTAAGGTTAGCGCAGTACATTTTAAAAAGGTTACTGGTGAACTGCGAACCGTTGTCGGTGATGATGCGGTTCGGCACCCCGAACCGGCTCACGATGCCCTTGATGAACTTGACCGCAGAACCAGCGGGGATGGTGCGGACGGCCTCGACTTCGGCCCACTTGGTGAATTTGTCCACGGCGACGTAGAGGTAGCGATAGCCCCCTGGCGCCCGAGGAAAAGGGCCAGGGATGTCCAACCCCGGACCGCGAATGGCCAAGTGAGGGGATGGTTTGTAGACCTCCTGGCTGGCTGGTGGATCTGCTTGGCATGGAATTGGCAAGCCTCGCAAGCCTTCACGAGTTCAACAGCGTCATTGGCGCTTGATGGGCCAATAGAAACCGCTGCGGAACGCCTTGCCGACGAGGGCCCGTGACGATGAATGGTGCCCACAATCTCCACCATGTATATCTGCCAGCAGTTCCTTTCCCTCTTCCCTGGTGATGCAGCGCAGGGATACGTCGTTCGGTCGTTTCCGGTCGAGCTCTCCATCCATGATGCTGTATGCCGTGGCTTGCCGCGCCACACGCTCTGCCTCCTCCTCCTTCTCCGGCAAAGTTCCATGTGTTAAGTAACTCTTGAGCTCCGTGATCCAGCATCCCTCTTGAGGTTCCATCGTTAGGAGCAGGCGTGCTCCTGAGGCTGGGCCACAGGCTGGGGCTCCCGAGGCAGGTGGCTGAGGGAGCTCCACCCGAGGCTGCGCTGTGGTTGATAACGGCGGCAGGGCTGAGGGCTTGAAGAGCCGTTCCTTAAAGACGCCCGGCTCCTGGGGTAACCTCTCGGAGGCTCGTTTGGCGATGTCGTCGGCCTCTTGATTGGTGCCAGGCACGTCTTTGCAACTCCAACCCCGAACTGCTTCTCCATCCTGCGTACCTCCATGAGGTAGGCCTCCATGTGTTCATCTCTTGGCTCGTACACCTTGTTGGAGAAATTGATGTGGAGCTGCGAATCGCGCTTGATGGTAAGGCGCTTCACCCCCAGGGCAGCGGCAGCCTTCAGACCCGCTATCAGCCCCTCGTATTCTGCTATATTGTTGGAGACCTTTTCGCCCTGCTAGAAACAGAGCTGCACGGCATAGTAGAGCTTGTCCTGAGTGGGAGATATGAGCACCGCCCCTGCCCCAGCGCCCTATCTGGAGAACGCTCCGTCGAAGTACATGACCCAACCTTCTGGCGCTTCGCTTCCTGGGGAGAGGGATCGTTCCTCGCCGGCCCGGAGGCCCGGTGCTCCTGTCCATTCGGCCACGAAATCTGCCAGCGCGGCCCCCTTGATGACTCTGGTTGTGCTGAACTCGAGCTGGAATGCTTGCAGCTCAATGTTCCACTCGGCGACCCTTCCAGCCGAGTTGGGGCTCCTGAGCACCCTCTCCAGGGGGTATGCCGAGACAACCTTGATCGGATGACCCTGGAAGTAGTGCCGCAGCTTGCGTGAAGCCACCAACAATGCGAGGAGGAGCTTCTGTGGCATGGGGTACACCGGGTGCTCGACGAAGCTAGGGGCGTCGGTGCTGGTGGCGTCTTTCCGGAAGCTGTGGTGCCTCCCGAGGTGATGGCGCCTCCAGAAGCTGGGTGCTCGGATGGAGGGCCTCTCCCGCCCCTGGTGTGCTCTGCTGCGACGGCTGATCTTCTTCCATTGCGGTGCCGGCTTCTGCGAGTTCCTTCTGATTCGGCCTTGCCTTAGCTCGGGTGGCCGCCGTGGTCTTGGCCTGATGCTCCTCCCTAACCGCCACCAGGGCTGCGCTAGTGGAGTAGGGAGTGGCGGCGAGGTAGAGTACCAAGGGCTCCTGAGGCGCGGGGCCACCATCACTGGAGGGCTGGTCAGGTACCTCTTGAGGTCTTGGAACGCTTTGTCGGCCTCTTCAGTCCATTCGAAGGGCCCCTTTTTCTTCATCAGCTGGAAGAAAGGCAGCGCCCGCTCCCCCAATCGGGAGATGAAATGGCCCAGCGCCGTTACGCGCCCCGTGAGCTTCTGCATTTCCCTGAGGGTCTTTGGTGGGCTCATGTCCTCAACTGCCTTGACCTTTTCTGGGTTGGCCTCGATGCCTCGGTGGGACACGAGGAAACCCAGGAGCTTGCCCGAGGGAACTCCAAACACACACTTCTCCGGGTTGAGTCGCAGGCTCACTGCGTTGGCCTTCATGAAGGTTTCTTCCAGGTCTTGTATCAAGGTCTTGGCCTCGCGAGACTTCACCACGATGTCGTCGACGTAAGCCTCCACATTCTTCCCGAGCTGTGGGCCCAAGGTGATGTGCATGAGCCGCTGGAAGGTTGCCCCCGCGTTGCGCAGCCCGAATGGCATGCATGTATAGCAGTACACTCCACACGGGGTTAAGAAGGCCGTCTTTTCCACGTCTTCCACCGCCATCTTGATCTGGTGATACCCGGAAAAGGCGTCCAAGAAGCATAACAGGTCACACTCGGCGGCGGAATCGACGATCTAGTCGATGCGAGGGAGCGGGAACGGATCCTGCGGGCATGCTTTGTTGAGGTTGGTGAAGTCGACACACATCGCTCCTTTCCTCCTTTCTTTGGCACCACCACGGGGTTGGCCAGCCAATCTGGGTATCGAACCTTGCGAATAACCCCCGCGGCTTCTAGCTTGCGGGTCTCTTGGACGATGAAGGCCTGCTTTTCAGTGGACTGCCTTCTCGCCTTCTGCTTCACAGGGGCGCGCGTTGGGGCACACGTTGAGGTGGTGCTCGATTCGCCCGTGGGATCCCCGCCAGCTGATCGGGCTCCCAGGCGAACACCTTCTTGTTTGCACGCAGGAACTTGACCAGGGCTTCCTCCTGTTCGGGCTCGAGGTTGGCGCCTATGGTGAAGGTGGCATTTGTGGACCCGTCCTCGTCGACAGGTATCTGCTTGGTCTCCGCCTTGTCCTGAGTGAACAACTGCTTCTTCTTGGTCGGCGCAGCCCCCTTGGGCTTGAGGGCTTCTGCATCGGCCGAAGCCGCAGCTGCGGCGTCGCCGTCTTGAGGGCGAGCTCGAAGGCCGCAGCCGCACCTTTGGTATCCCCAGTGCACGGTGAGGACGCCGCTGCTCCGGGCATCTTCATGAGGTTGTACCGGGTGGAGTTGCGGCCATGAATTTGTGCCAATGCTGGATAGCCAAGGATGGCATTGTAGGGGAGGCCGATGGGGGCGATGTCGAAGTCGACCAGTTCTGTGCGGAAGTTGTCGTAAGTCCGAAGGTCACCGGAAGCCGGATTTGCCCCAAGGAGCTGGATGACTCTCCTCCTACGCCCGAAAAAGGCCGGCTGGGCGGCAGCCGCTCCCTGGGTATACAGAGGAGGTTGAAGGCCTCGACTAAGAGTACGTTGAGGCCGGCGCCGCCGTCGATGAGGGTCCGGGTGACGGCAACCTGGCAGATGGTGGGTGTGTAGAGCATGGGGAGTGCACCCGAGCCGGCCGAGTTGGTGGGGTGGTCCCGAGAGTCGGCGTCAGCCGATGGCTCCGCCCCGGCTGAGGGAGCCCCTCGCCAGTGGAGGCGGCGCCGACCCGCGGACGAATGTCTTGACATGGCGGCTGGAAGCGGCGCCGCGAGCCGCCATTTAGGGGTCGCGACGACCGGAGGAACCGCGCGACGGGCGGTGACGAGGAAGCCTGCGCGATTTCTCCCGTGAGGTCGCGGACGAGCGCAGGACGATGCTTGTTGTCCGTTTTCGCCGGGCCGGTGGCGGTGTTGGATGGGCGGTGAGGAACGACGAGGGCGCCCGCCGTCGGAAGCCGTCCGGGCGACATGGGAGGCGAAGCGGCTCGGCGCTCAGCGAGCCCGACGAGCGTCGAGCATGGTTATGTGGTCGGGGAAGAACGAGGCGACGGAAGGCAGGTTCCGCGCACCCCTACTGGCGCGCCAAATGTGGGATTTCGGGTTCCGCAGACCCTTGAGGTTCGAACACTGGGTGCGCGGAGATCCAACCTTCCACCGTCTCGCACCTCGCCCAATCGCTGGGACCTAAACTACTAAACGGAACAGCACAAGAGACACAAGATTTATCTTGGTTCGGGCCACCATCGTGATGTAATACCCTACTCCAAAGGTGTGGTGTGGTGGATTGCCTCTTGGGCTGATGAGGAACAATACAAGGAAGAACAGCCTCGCGAGGGTCTGTTCTTGGCGGGTGCGATGAACTGCTAGGTGGTGTTCAGTCGCTCTAGCTACTGGCTTCTTGATGAGGGTTCAGATCTCCTCCTCTCTCTCAAGCTGCCTCTACCCTGTGGGTGGCTAGTCCTATTTATTGGCGAAGGCCCTGGGCCTCTTCCCAAATATTGAGCGGGAAGGGCGCCAACAATTGGCCATTTTGAAGGGGAACAGCGGGTACACTTATCCTGACTAAAGTTGGTCCTCGCCTGCCAAAGGCTCTGGTGATGACGCCTTTGCTTGGGCTCCACGATGACTCCTTCCGGCCGTTGGGCTGGTCTTGGTCTCGTTGCACGAAGCGGATGCCTTTGCTTGATGCTCTCGCCTGCGCTTGCTCCCTTTGCACCAAAGAGGAAGGAG
The DNA here is from genome assembly GCA_021605145.1 of Aegilops bicornis. Classification (NCBI taxonomy): domain Eukaryota; kingdom Viridiplantae; phylum Streptophyta; class Magnoliopsida; order Poales; family Poaceae; genus Aegilops; species Aegilops bicornis. Next base: position 394,370,781 of record CM038669.1, on the reverse strand, counting down.
GACATCTGCGTGGGCTGGCGCCCGACCGCGCCCTTGGTCGTCATGGCTTGCGTCATGGGCACCTCGCGAGGTACCTGCCTTGAACTCTCCGGCCTCCTCATGAGCCAGCCGACGAGGCCGTGCTCGAGGAAGCTCCTTGCCGCCCCGCCTCATGAGGCTTGGCCCCTCGCGAGGTCTTGAGCTTGCGTTGATGAAGATGGGCCGTCTTTGGGCCTCCTTGAGCCACGCCATGAGCCGCAGTGCGAGCAAGTCTGGGGACCCCCGTTCCCAGAACGCCGACAGATCCCAACAAATACACCGCAAAAGAGTACATCATATGGATCTCCAAGAGACCATTTATTGTGAATAGAGGGGAGAGAGGAAGCCATCTAACTACAAACTATGGACCCGAAGGTCTACAAAGAACTAATCACGCATCATCAGAGACGCACCAATGGAGGTGGTGAACCCCATCCGAGATGGTGTCTAGATTGGATATGGTGGTTCTGGACTTTGCAGCGGCTGGATGAATATTTCGTCGACTCCCCTAGGGTTTCTGGAATATTGGGGTATTTATAGAGCAAAGAGGCGGCCCGGGGGACACCCGAGGTGGGCACAACCCTCCAGGGCGCGCCTGGGCCTCCTGGCACACCCTGGTGGGTTGTGTCCCCCTCGGGGCACCCCCCAGGCGCAGCCAGGGCCCATTACGTTCCTTCTGGTCCATAAAAAATGTCCGTGGAGTTTTCTTGCATTTGGACTCCGTCTTATATTGATTTATTGCGATGTAAAAAACATGCAGAAAACAGCAACTGGCACTTGGCACTATGTCAATAGGTTAGTACAAAAAAATGATAAAAAATGACTATCAAATGATTATAAAACATCCAAGTAATATAACAGCATGGAACAATAAAAAATTATAGATACATTGGAGACGTATCAGCATCCCCAAGCTTAACTCCTACTCGTTCTCGAGTAGGTAAGTGACAAAAACAGAATTTTTGATGTGGGATGCTTCCTAACATGTCATATCATATTATTTTCTTTATAGCATGGACAATTGGACTTTTATGTGATTCAAAGCAATAGTCTAGTTTTGACATAATAATATAGATACTCAAGCATATCAACAAGCAACCATGTCTTTCAAAATATCAACGCTAAAATAAGTTATCCCTATCCCATCATGCTCAACCATTGATCCATTCATGAAACACACTCGAATATTAGCTACACCCAATACTTAAGTACGATCATATTGCCTCCTAGTTGGTGCTTTTATAAGAGAAGATGGAGACTCAGATTCAAAAATAAAAATTGCATAAAGTAAAAGAAAGGAATAGGGTGTTTTGGTGCCCACGCTCATCTGCACCCTGTTAGAAACAAATTTGTAAAAAATTCAAAAAAATAGAAAATTTGAAAAACAAAAATTTGTGCGGTAGACAATTTGATTCTTGAGGCCCGCTCCAAATTTCAAGCCATTTGGACGTCTGAGCAGCTCTCAGTGAAAAAGACAAATCGAACCAAAACAGTACATGAATAGTACACATTTTTTCAGACCCTCAATTTGTCTTTTTTGCTGAGAGCTCGTCAGATGTCCAAATGATTTGAAAATTGCAGCGAACCTCACGTATCAAATTGTCTACCTCACAAAAAAAATTGCAATTTTTTGAATTTTTTGAGTATTTGTTTTGATTTTTTTCGTCAGCACGGGTGCAGATGAGCTCGGGTGCAGATATGGATTTTCCAAAAGAAAGGCCCTTTGTAGAGGGAAGTAGGGATTTCTAGAGGTGCTAGAGCTCAAAGCGAAAAATTAGAGATAAAAACATTTTGGGAGGTGTATCCATCCCACCAACGAAAACGACTTAGAGTTCCCAACACTTTTCATGCTAGATATATCATAGGCGGTTCCCAAACAAAAAATAAAGTTTATTCATTTTTCCACCATACTTTCACTTTCCATGGCTAGCCGTATCCACGATTGCCCTCCATACCAACACTTTCCAAGAAATTTATTATTTGACAACATAAAGTAAATTCATTTTTGCATTTCGGGACTGGGCATCCCTAAAACCTTTGCCTTACTCTCGTGCAATGACAAGTGAATAAACACTCATCGTGAGAATACCACATTCAGCATGGAAAATATTAGCCACCCCTCACGCTCCGCGATCGAAACAAACACACAAAAGAGAAGTTTATTTTGAAAATTAGAAATGGCACATGAAAATTTGCTTAGAACGGCAAAAGAATACCGCATATAGGTAGATATAGTGGACTCATGTGGCAAAACTGGTTTAAAGGATTTTGGATGCACAAGTAGAGATCATACTTGGTGCAAAATGAAGGCTAGCAAAAATATTGAGAAGCGACCAACCAAGAAACGAATAATCTCATAAGCAAGCATTAAGCATAATTAACACCGAATAATGCACCACAAGTAGGATATAATTTCATGGCATGACTATTGACGTTCGTACTTGCATAGGAAATCACAAACCTTAACACCAATATTCTTACTAAAGCATAATTACTCATCAACATAACTACATCATCATATCTCAAAACTATTACTAAGAATCACGTTTATTTTGTCCAATGATCTTCATGGAAGTTTTTATTATATCCTTCTTGGATATCTATCACTTTGGGACTAATTTTCATGTGTTGCTTTTCATAAGCTCAAACAAATATAAGTGAAGATCATGAGCATCATTTTTCTTTCTCTCAAAATAATTTAAGTGAAGCAAGAGTGAATTTCTTGAAAATTTTACTAAATCTCAAATGAATCTAAGTGAAGCAAGAGAGCATTTCTTCAAAAATACTAAGCACACCATGCTCAAAAAGATATAAGTGAAGCACTAGAGCAAGTCCATTGCTCACAAAAAATTTAAGTGAAACATAGAGAGAAATTCTAACAAGTCATGACATAATTTTGGGGCTCTCTAATAGTGTGTCCAGTAAGGATTGATGACTTAAAACACAAAATAAAACAAGCAAAGACTCATATCATACAAGACGCTCCAAGCAGAACACATATCATGTGATGAATAAAAATATAGTTTCGAGTAAAATACCGATGGTCGTTAGCAGAAAGAGGGGATGCCACTCGGGGGCATCCCCAAGCTTAGTTGGTTGCTCATTTTTGGATAATAGCTTGGGACGCCGGGGCATCCCCAAGCTTAGGCTCTTCTATCCTTCCTTCACCCATCGTAAGATAACCCAAGACTTGGAAACTTCAATCACACAAAACTCAACAAAACCTTCGTGAGATCCGTTAGTATAAGAAAAATAAATCACTATTATAAGTACTGTACCAAACCAATTCATAATTTTTTTGTATTATAACAACTGTACTACAACTTTTCTATGGCAAAAAATCATCAAAGAAAACCATAGAGCCATCAAAATAAGCACACAATACAAAGAAAACAGAATCTGTCAAAAGAGAACAGTCTGTAGCAATCTGATTTGTTAGAATACATTTGGAACTCCAAAAATTCTGAAACACTAGGAAGTCCTGGCTAATTTGTATATTGATCTGCTGCGAAAAGAATTAGCATTTTATCACGCTCTGGTAAAAAAAATAAGAATTATTTTCATGAGCGCAAAAGTTTCTGTTTTTCAGCAAGATCAAACAACTGTCACCCAAGAAGATCCTATTGGTTCTGCTTGGCACAAACACTAACTAAAACACAAAAAACACAATCATAACAGTAGCATAATTGTTCTAACACTCAAGAACGGAAAGCAAAACGCAAACATAAATTTTATTCATGGGGTTGCCTCCCAACAAGCGCTATTGTTTCACGCCCCTAGCTAGGCATAATATTTCACTGATGCTCACAATAAAGATAGTAGTCGAAACACGAAGAGAGCACCATCAAACATGTGACAAACACATTTAAGTCTAGCATACTTCCTATGCATAGGAATTTTATAGGAAAACAAATTATCAAGACAAGAAATATCTAGCATATGCAAAGGAGAGGAATAAAACATTGACAATCTCAACACAACGAGAGGAAATTTAATAACATGAAATTTTCTACAACCATATATTCCTCTCTCATAATAATTATATGTAGGATCATAATAAAATTCAGTAATATAACTATCATATAATTTTTTTCTCTTTATGATCCACATGCATGCAAAGTTGACACTCTTTGAAAATAGTGGGATTATCATCAAATAAAGTCATGACCTCTCCAAACCCACTTTCATCAAATATTTCATAAGACTCAACACTCACCAAATATGTGGGATTATTTTGAGCTAAAGTTGACACTCTTCCAAACCCACTTTCAATATTATCGCAAACATATTCATCACGAGGCTTAAATAAATTTTCAAGATCATAAGAAACATTATCACCCCAATCATGATCATTGCAATAAGTAGCGGACATGACAAAACAAGCATCCCCAAGCTTGTGGTTTTGCATATTATTAGCACAACTGACATTAATAGAATTCATAGTAAAATTATTGGAATCATGCTTTTCATTCAAGGAGCTATCATGAATCACTTCATAAATTTTTTAATCACAATTTTCAGATTCACGAATCTCAAGCAAAACTTCACAAAGATAATCTAGTGCAGTTAACTCACTAGCAATTGGTTCATCATGATTGGATCTTTTAAAAAGATTAGCAAGTGGATGGGGATCCCTATCAATAGATTTGTAGCAAGCGAAGATCCAAGCATAGAGAAGGCACATGACAACACAAGCAAACATGAAATCTGACGAGAAAATGACGAACGAAAAAGAAGGCGAGTAAAACGGCAAGTGAAGTGGGGGAGAGGAAAATGAGAGGCAAATGGAAAATGATGTAAATGGCAAGGAGAGGAGATTTGTGATTTGGAACCTGGTATATGTTCAAGATCCTCCCCGGCAACGGCGCCAGAAATTCCTTTTGATGTCGCTTGAAGCTACGTCGCTATTTCCCCAAAGAGGAAGGGATGATGCAGCACAACGGTGGTAGGTATTTCCCTCAGATATGAAACCAAGGTTATCGAACCAGTAGGATAGCCAAGCAACACAACATAAACAACCCCATCACATAGATAACAAATCCTCGCAACCCGACGTGTTAAAGGGGTTGTCAATCCCTTCCGGGGTACGGTGCCTCAAGATAGGCAAATGGACGTGAGATAAATTGTAGTAGATTGATAGATCGAATGCCAAATAAAATAAATAGAAACAAAACGCAGAAAGGTATTTCTGTATTTTTGGTTTAATAGATCTGAAAATAAATGCAACATAAAAGTATATCACAAAGGCAAATATATGAGAAAGAAGATCCGTGGGCCGTAGGTTTCACTAGTGGCTTCTCTCGAGAAAAATAGCAAACGGTGGGTAAAAAATTTACTGTTGGGCAATAGACAAAACTTCAAATACTCATGACGATATCCAGGAAATGATCATTATATAGGCATCACGTCCAAGATCAGTAGACCGACTCCTGCCTGCATCTACTACTATTACTCCACACATTGACCGCTATCCAGATTGCATCTAGTGTATTAAGTTCATGGAAAAATGGAGTAATGCAATAAGAGCGGTGACATGATGTAGACAAGATCTATCTATGTAGAGATAGACCCCATAGTTTTATCCTTAGTAGCAACGATACATACGTGTCGGTTCCCTTTCTATCACTGGGATCAAGCACCGCAAGATCGAAGCCACTACAAAGCACCTCTTCCCATTGCAAGATAAATAGATCAAGTTGTCCAAACAAAACCCAAATATCGGAGAAGAAATACGAGGCTATAAGCAATCATGCATGTAAGAGATCAAAGAAACTCAAATAACTTTCATGAATATAAAAAGATAGATCTGATCATAAACTCAAAGTTCATCGATCCCAACAAACACACCACAAAGGATTTAAATCCATATGGATCTCCAAGAGACCATTGTATTGATAATTCAGATAGAGAGAGGAAGCCGTCTAACTACTAACTACAGACCCGAAGGTCCACAAAGAACTACTCACACATCATCGGAGAGGCACCAATGGAGGTTGTGAACCCCATCCGAGATGGTGTCTAGATTGGATCTGTTGGTTCTGGACTCTGCAGCGGCTGCATGAATATTTCATCGACTCCCCTAGGGTTTCTGGAACATTGGGGTATTTATAGAGCAAAGAGGCGGTCGGGGGGGGGGGGACCCGAGGTGAGCACAACCCACCAGGGCGCGCATGGGCCTCCTGGCGCGCCCTGGTGGGTTGTGCCCCCCTCGGGGCACACCCCAGGCGCAGCCAGGGCCCATTACGTTCCTTCTAGTCCATAAAAAATCTCCATAGAGTTTCGTTGCATTTGGACTCCGTCTGATATTGATTTCATGCGATGTAAAAAATATGCAGAAAAGAGCGACTAGCACTTGGCACTATGCCAATAGGTTAGCACCAAAAATGATATAAAATGACTATAAAATGATATAAAACTCCAAGATTGATAATATAACGGCATGGAACAATAAAAAATTATAGATACGTTGGAGATGTATCACTAGGCCGCCGCCACATTTGTTTTTTCACCCCTTTTTATCTCCTTGCCGGCAGGTAAATTTAAATATCCACCGCGGCGTTGCTCTAGTCTTTGGGTGCGGCAGGCACGACAGGATTTTTAATTTTTTGATTGACGGGAGAAGGCGCGACAGGATTTTTAATTTTTGGATTGACGGGAGCAGGCGCGGCGGGATTTTTATTTTTTTGACTCACGGGAGTAGGCGCGGCAGCAATTAGTCATGATGAATCCGCCTATAAAACCCACTGCTCCCTGATGTGAAAATTCATCGACTGGTGTTTTCCCATGGTGAAAACCAAAAGATTCAACCCGCTCCTTGGTTGGCTCCCTCCGTCTTCCTGTAGATTGCATTGCCTTTCAGCCGTTTCGCCCCCTTTGCTTCCTCTACCCATTGCTTCTACCTGGTGCCATGGCGGCGCAGCAGATCACGGAGTCTATGGTGAGGCGCCTGACATAGGAGCTCCAGGCCAAGGATGCAGAGCTTAGGGTCAGGGACGTGGAGCTCCGTGAGCTGAAAGAGGAGAGGAGTGCCATGCTCCTCCGTTATGTGAGGGAGTTCACGTAGCTTCAAAAGCGGCAAGCGTCCACCACAAAGATACTCGAGGCGTCGGCGGCGTTGCTGCAGAAAGAGGGAGATACGATAGGCTGTCAGGCGAGCCGCCTGGAGTGAAAGCGGGCCGATCGTGACGAGGTCCGGGATCGCCTCAGCCACTTGGTGGACCATGTTGCCACGCATGTGTTGCGGCTGCGTGATGCCTACCGTCATGCCAGCGCGACCATGCCAGCCGTCGGGCTAAACCCGTTTGACCACCCCGTCGACTTCAACAAGCTGCAGCTTCCCAACCTGGCTTCCTTCTTCACCTATATCTCCGAGGAGCTGAGCCGTCTCCACCCGATGGTGGGGGCGGAGCTGGACAAGGAGGGGTTGCGGGTTGCCGTTGCCGTTGCCAGGCGAATCCTCTCAGGGCTCCGTCACTGAAATCCATTCGTGCCATTGGACGCCGTCTTTGATGAGCTGGCTCCCGTCGACCGGGGGCGGGCTCTGCGGGCGGTTGCTGTTGGGGAACGTAGTAATTTCAAAAAAAATCCTATGCACACACAAGATCATGGTGATGCATAGCAACAAGAGGGGAGAGTGTTGTCCACGTACCCTCGTGAGACCCAGCGAAGCGTTAACTGTGCGGTTGATGTAGTCGTACGTCTTCACGATCTGACCGATCAAGTACCGAACGTACGGCACCTCCGAGTTCAGCACACGTTCAGCTCGATGACGTCCCTCGAAATCCGATGCAGCCGAGCTTTGAGGGAGAGTTTCGTCAGCACGACGGTGTGGTGATGATGATGATGTTCTACTGACACCGTGCTTCGCCTAAGCACCGCTACAATATTATCGAGGTGGATTATGGTGGAGGGGGGCACCGCACACGGGTAAGAGATCAAGAGATCAATTGTTGTGTCTATGGGGTGCCCCCCTACTCTGTATATAAAGGGGGAGGAGGAGAGGGCCGGCCAAGGTGGGTGGCGCTCCCTAGGAGGGGGAAACCTACTCCAAGTAGGTTTGCCACTCCCTTTCCTAGTCCAAGAAGGAGGGGAAGGAAGGAGTGGGAGAGGGGAAAGGCAAGGGGGGCGCCCCCCTTCCTTGTCCTATTCAGACTCAAGGGGAGGGGGCGCGCCTCTTGCCCTGGCCGGCCCCTCTCTCTCTCTCCACTAGGGCCCAACAAGGCCCATTAGTTCCCGGGGGGGTGGGGGATTCCGGTAACCCCCGGTACTCCGATAAATGTCCGAAACCTTCCGAAACTTTTCCGTTGTCCGAACATAGTCGTCCAATATATCGATCTTTACGTCTCGACCATTTCGAGACTCCTCGTCATGTCCGAGATCACATACAGGACTCTGAACAAACTTCGGTACATCAAAACACATAAACTCATAATATAACCGTCATCAAACTTTAAGCGTGCGGACCCTACGGGTTCGAGAACTATGTAGACATGACCGAGACACGTCTCCGATCAATAGCCAATAGAGGAACCTGGATGCTCATATTGGCTCCCACATATTCTACGAAGATCTTTATCGGTCAAACCGCATAACAACATATGTTGTTCCCTTTGTCATCGGTATGTTACTTGCCCGAGATTCGATCGTCGGTATCTCAATACCTAGTTCAATCTCGTTCTGGAAAGTCTCTTTACTCGTTCCGTAATACATCATCCTGCAATTAACTCATTAGTTGCAATGCTTGCAAGGCTTAAGTGATGTGCATTCTTGAGTGGGCCTGTAGATACCTCTCCCACAATCGGAGTGACAAATCCTAATCTCGAAATACCCCAACCCAACAAGTACCTTCGGAGACACCAGAGAGCACCTTTATAATCACCCGATTCGTTGTGACGTTTGGTAGCACAAAAGTGTTCCTCCGATGGCAGGAGTTGCATAATCTCATAGTCATAGGAACATGTATAAGTCATGAAGAAAGCAATAGCAACATACTAAACGATCAAGTGCCAAGCTAACGGAATGGGTCAAGTCAATCACATCATTCTCCTAATGATGTGATCCCGTTAATCAAATGACAACTATTTGTCTATGGCTAGGAAACATAACCATCTTTGATCAACGAGCTAGTCAAGTAGAGGCATACTGGTGACACTCTGTTTGTCTATGTATTCACACATGTATCATGTTTCCGGTTAATACAATTCTATCATGAATAATAAACATTTATCATGATATAAGGAAATAAATAATAACTTTATTATTGCCTCTAGGGTATATTTCCTTCAGTTGCACCCTGCATCACCAACGTCTTGCGCCTCGAGAAGCAGAGGGACTTCGGTGGTGTTTAGGCGTCCTCTGCATGGGCATGTCCATGTCTCGGCGCAACATAACCGTTGGATCAAACTCAGACGGTGCAGATCAGTCACTGTAGCACAAAGCATGTGGGTTTGTTTGGTTGCATTCTCATCTCAATATAGTTGTTCCCTCTTCGTGCATGCTCATCTCAGCACCCCTCTTCATGCATGCTCCTAGTGTATTTGTGTTAACCTTAGTGTGGACTCATGCACCCTTTATGCACTCTGCCAAATACCCAAAAGTGGGTGAAGAAGGGAACTTTTGCTCCCATCCCGTGCACCCTTCATACACGCCTTGGTACATGCTTCATATGGTTCATGTTCCGTGGAGTATTGTAGCACCGTACTCTCCGTGCGTTGTAGACCTAGTTCTGTTAACATTGATCTCACCGTTCATTCTCGACCAGACAGTCAAAGAAGGGGTACTATGTTACATTACTGTTCATATAGTTGAATGCGCACAACATCATTTGTGATCGTCATACCTTACTACACTAGCAACAAGATTATGTCATAGTGACGTATGACCCACTGCACATGCCTAGTAGTAGGAGCATTGTGTAAGTTCAAGTGTCTGCAGTGTTTCGCACTCCTTCGGCGTAGGAGTGGAAACGCTTGTTGTAATCATTTTTTTCTTCAGAAAAATAGTGGACACGCTCTATCGTGCGGATCCTCCTCGGCGGTCATTGGGAACCTTGCTACTCACTTTTGCTGACATGTGGGACAGCCAGCATCGGGGTCCATTAGCCATGCACTAAATTACTCCATAGTAGAGTGCCCAACTGCACGGTATACTACCCCGATCGAAGCGCTGCAGTAATGCCCAATGAGCCATCAAATCACAAAACCCCCTCCTTTCCAGCAGTAAGTTGGACGGACGAAGCAACCATCATTTGACTCTTCTCCCTCAGCTTCCTCTCTCGAAGAAAACCCCAATTCGCTTCTCCCTCATCTTGTTCCTCATTTCTTCAAGAAAACCTCGACCAGCTTCTGCCATTGTTCTTCTCTCCCAAAGAAGGAAAGGTGAGCGCATAAATGGTGTTGATTCTGGCCAAGGCTCAGTCTTGCAACCCCGAGACTGATCCTATAACTCCCTCTCTGTTCTTCTTTTGGGTTTGTGATTATGGTTTCTTTTATTTTATTTCTATTTGACAGTTTCTTGATGGACGCTCGAGCATCGGCCGAAGTGATGTCTACGGCTCTGGCCAAAATCGTCGAAGCTCATGGTACGAAGAAGTGCAAGCACCCCACTGAGACTACCGCAGACAAGCTCAAAGCCATCACCCTGTCCAAGCCCCCCTCTCCAGGATCCCTCATTAAGCAAGTCCAGGTAATATCTCTTCTTGACGATCTTTTTCTCGATCTCGATCGTGTTTTTTCATCTAACACACAATTCTAGTAGTAGTAGTACAACTTTCTGGGTGATCTTGCATATGATTTTTGTGTGCCAAATGATGGTTGTAAATTCCTCTTTTGACCAAAACATGCGAGAGGTTGACACTGATTTCTTATAGATTACTTTCAACTACTTTATGAACATCAATGCTACCTTTGAAGAGAGTATATTTGCCTCAGTAACTTGTGTTTTGGATATTCCAAGTAATCCCTCTGCTCTCATGCCTTTGAAGACATGTTCTAGTGTCTTTGTTCACTCATTTCTATGCGTATATGTAGTCATATATGGAGTAAAATATCAAAAATCATCTTATATTTCTGAACTGAGGTAGTAATAAAATATTTGGTTACTGTTTGAATTAGAACCAGGTCCACGGTGGAGATGAAGTTCTCAAAGTCATGTCGTGTGAACTGGAAGACCTAGGGATGAGTTCTACTACTAAACTATCCAGTTGTTGTGTCCTTGTCGCCATGTGTCCTGGACTAGTGTTTTCCTGTAGCATTGTTGTCAGGCATGCTGTCGAGGCTATACTTGACCACAACAATTTCCTTGTTGTGCCTTCGATTATGAAGGGTGTGGTTCTTGTAAAGCTTTTCGACAAATCTGATGTGGACTGTCTTCATCGTCATGTTTATGAGTGGAAAGACCACTCTGTTAGGTTCTCCAACGTTGACGAGATGGTGATGGTGCAGGCAGACATCTCTCACGAAGTCCATGGCCTAGTCAGTTATGCGGGGTCATCCCGTAGGTCGGTGGCAAGAAATAGCCTACAGAGTTTAATTAACACAACTTTGCTTGTCTGTAGTAAGTACTATTGTTCAGTACTTGATTTGTGTGTGTGAACCCTGTATTGTTTAGTACTGCCGATTTGGTTTGTGGTGAGTCTTGAGAACAGTCTATGTTAATGTCTGTCCACTCAATTCAGTCTGTATATTTTGAGTATCCAGATCATCTTTTCTGTGAGGACGATTTATCAATTATGGTTATACTCCAATACCTATATGCATTGCAGGGTTTACCGCACCCACCAGGATTTCTAGTCCCATGGATATTCGGTCCATACGATTTGTCACGACCTTTGGATTGTCCTGCTTGTGGGAGTAGGCGGGGGCCCTGCATGCCACGCGTAGTTAGACGATCAATCTTCTGTTTAGTACTTCAACATAGTGATTTCCTGGTAAGGATTCACTCGTGTCACATCAAGTAAATCTTATTGATTTACTGTCTAAATCTTATTGATTTAATGTCATGTTTTCTTAATTTTGCTGCAATTTTACGATGCAGGTTTTGCCATGTGACATTCATCACAGAATAAACTGTTTGATTTGCTCTACGATGGTTTTTTTTTGCAGGTTTCACTTCTTATGTCGTGTCAGTAACGAAGGCGCTGCCCATCACTTATATTACTGGAAACAATTGGATCAGTCTATTGTCTGAGTACAAGCTGAATCCCTATGATGAACTGCAGTTTGGTTTAACAAACACGCCACAATTAGTCCTTCTTGCGTTTAAAATAAATGAAGAAAAATACTGGATCAAGGTCATGAAGCCTAGTCAAGTTAGAAAGCTGATCATACCAGACCAGACACAATCACTGCTGTCTCGCACATTGGTACCACCTTCAGCAACGGATCAAGCACCGACACCTTCTCCGATAGCACTTGCTCTAGCACTGACAATGGCAACAGCTTAGTCTAATCCAGCTGAGGATTGGGCACCGACCGCGTCAGCGGATCAGGCTGATCTACCGGAGGATCGGGCATCGACACCGGCACCAGCTCTACAAGGAGCACCATCTCCGGCAGCAGCAGCGGCACTACTAGTCGCACCGGCACGGGCACCAACAACCACTCTGGCACCTACACCAACACTTGCACTTGCATCTGCTCCGGCCCGTGCAGCGGCAACGTAACCAGCAGTTGCACCGGCAACAGACTGGGCTGCATTTTGCACTGCATATACCAAAATCCTTGCAAAAACCGACATCTCCACCTTCTTGGTAAGCATTGCCGCCCAAGTGCTTTGTTCTTTTTTCTTTCCATGTTGTTTCACATGATTCACTGTGTTGATCCAACTATTTGTATATGTCTTCTTGTTTGCAAACAGATAATTCCTAGAGCAACGAGGGAGTCGCTCAACAATCCGAGCGACCGTGGCCAAGTTTCTCTTACCGTGCACAGCCTTGGTATGAATGAACCTGCTCAATATACCGTAAGTACAAAGGATGGTCGCATGATGATTGATGCTAAAGGATGGTCAAGGTTCAAATCTAAATCATATCTTGCGGTAGGGGATGATGTCAAAATCGAACTTTCTCGGCAAGGAGAGCTGGTCCAAATCAACTTCAAAATTCTTCAGTAGCAGCACGCAACTGTCGAACTGATCTATCGTCCGAGAGATTTTGATGTAATAATCTAGCATGGTGAAACAAGTGTCATGTGTGTATAAGTAGTACGACAGTATTATTTAACACGTAGTATATCGTTGATAGAATTGCAACTCTGATTGCTGGTTAGGAACTATCATTCAATTTCATTCTAACAACTGTCATGCTTTATTCAATTTTGTGTATTCACCCTGCGACAGCATCTAAAACCAGCGCCGTACCGATCGATTGCAATATGAAAAGCGCTGAGGTAGAACACATGGGCCCCCAAACATACAGGCCCACCGGCCTGTGGCCCAAAGTCCAGAACCGTGAGCCTGTCTGAGTATTATATTCTCAGCTGAACCCCCATATTATGTTATACTAGCAAGATGCCCGTGCATTTCACATAACATCAAGATGCATTTGTGTGAGTAGTTTATCTTGTGAGAGAAAAGGATGAACGAGTGAAGGCCTTATTCGCAAATGTGGAGAGGTGTGTGGGTGCCTTTTTGCAAAATTGCCATAGTTTCCTTCCTATTTGTTAGATAAAAATCGGACAGCCTATATTGCAGGATGGCAGGCACACCATCATCACCAACTCTGCTTTTTATAATTATATGTTATATATATTCCCCTTTATTTTTCTTATGTACCAAGTTTGTGATATAAAAGATTTTTATATTTCTTTACAGAGGGAGTATCTCCCTGTCAAAAATATATTTATGTGTAACTAGTTACTCCTGCCTTTCTACTTCCTTTCGCTGATATGTGGGGCATCCGGCAACGGGTTCCACGTGCCATGCACCAAATTAGAGTGCACAACTGCACGGTAGACTCACCCCGGTCGTAGTGCCGCAGTAATCCCCAATGAGCCATCAAATCACAAAAAACCCACCTCTCCAGCTTTAGCAGTAAGCTGGACGGACAAAGCCGGAATATTTCCCTGGGCCTGAATCCCCTTCTCCCTCGTCTGCTTGTTCAGAGAAAACCCCCTCTCAGCGATTGCATAGGGTTTTCTCATGGAGAACCAGGTACGAATTCTTCATCCATCCCCGATAAATCCAAGTCCCTTGGTCGCGGGTAATCCTATGATGGCAGCCGTCGCCGTTGATGCATTTTTCTTCCTACTGAATCTAGTGTGTTTCATTGGCAGTGCCCAAAGAGTGAGGACCCTACAGGTTTCTGCGCCCTTGGCGAGATGCCACACTTGTTCCTTCTCATCCTAACACAGGATTTTAAAACACGCACAGTATGTTCCTAGTATCCTCTTGTCTATCCGGGAGGGTGGGGTTTTTTGAACATGCCGTCGACTAATTTGGAAATTTGGATTGCTATATTTGGATAAAAGGTACTAGTACCATGGTCAACAGTAACGTGAAGGAAGAAATTATTTCTAGATTTGGATAGGGAATACATTGTGTTCTCATATTATTTTTCCTGAAGTGCATTCCTTGCTCTGCCAGAACACATGTACTCAAGATGCTCGTCCTTGCCATAACTGAATACACCAGTTTAATGGTCACAATGAAGACAATCCATGGATATAAGTTCCGAGATGGGTTCACAAACCAAGAAGATCGCTGGGCCGAACTTGGATAAACTTTCTCAAGTGTTACGGACTGAAAGTTGGCGCACGAATGTTGATGGAAATAGAAGAACCTGGTCTCATCTTCACTGTGATCTTCCACCCCGACGTCGTTCCAATTGTTCATCCATGTTAGTTTTGTATCTGGTTCTTGCTTGTTGCCTTGGTTACTTCTTAATCCACATATTATGTCTAACTAATCACAATTTAACTTTAGTAGTAGCAACGAATCTCTCATGAAGATGCTACTTCTAACTAATATTTCTTATAATTGGTGGCACGTGTAGGTTTTTTCAAAGTTAAGCAGGCTACTCATTTGTTATTCTATAAGAACTTCGATCATTCGATGGCACTAAAGTTGACTGGGACGACATCCACAAGTTCCTACACTATATTGGTCGTCTTAAGGTCCTTGTGGGGAGTTTCAATGGTGGAAGGCCACGTGGGAGATGTGTGCCACTGCTACAGTCGTTGAACAGGTCCAACTGTGTCGAGAAACTTATGGTACGAGCTGTTTTCTGTTATATATGTTGTTCATAAACTCTTGCTTATACACAGTTTTACATCTATTTTTTTTGAACCGGGCATTACCCCTTTCCATTACTTCGACATAACGAAAATACATCAAATGTCCAGAAATGGGGCGAGAAAGGGGAAAGCGAGTTCAAGCATCGCCGGGAAACCCACTGTAAGCACTCGCCATCGAGATTACCTACTGTGGGGCGAAAACCCGACGACACTATTACATCTAAGTATCAGTCGAATCCAACAGACAGTTTTAGGAATTAACCAAGCCAAAAGCTAAAAGGCCTAAATTCACAGCCAACTCATGGTCGTGTTCTTCTTGAAACAGAAACTGCCCAGTTCTTTTGTTCCTATATAGATGTCTGACCATGGTCGGGTCAGACTTGCGCTTGGTAACAACATGATGTTTATGTCGACCTATTCCATTCCCCTTGGAGGTGAAAAAATACTTATTCGTGGGTGCTCTCAAATAATGAAGGCCCGTCCATCTTGGAGAATAGGACAGAAGGTTATGTTCATGCTTTTCCATGGGTCTAAAGTGAATATCCTGTTTATTAACCACACTGCAAGATGAAGCTGCTTTCGGAAGGTTGTGGATGCGCGGGGTGGCGCCTAGGCCTTGACCTGGGGCTTGGTGGCCTCACCCTTGGTTAACTATAGGCAAAGTAGCATTGTTCGAGGCGTGCTTTGTACGGTTGAGCCTGTATAAGTACTCATACTGCTTTCAGCTATGGTTGTTAAGTGCCCCTGCTAGTTTCAGTTAAGGTCGTTAAGCACTCTTGCTGCTGTTACAGTCTAGCGTGTTTCTTCAGTCCTGTCTTCCTCCAGCCTCCAAAACCAAACCAGTGCCGGCGGGGCCGCCTGCTTCCGCCTCCCATGGCTGGCTATGCCTCAGCGCATGCATCGCCACCCCAACGTCTCCTAAATCGTTAACGCTGATGTCCGAGGCCTCGCCGTTGTCCTCCGCGCGCTTTGGTGCGCTCGCCGTGGCACCGTCTTCTCGCGTTGTCAACATGGTCAACAAATAAGAGGAATCGGGAGATGACTGTACGTGGAGAGGATGACAGTAGGGGCCCACCATGTCCATGGCCGCATGCAAGGAAGTTCCTCATTTTTTGTTATATATACTCCATTGTCAGCGTATGGAAAAAGAAAATGCTTCCTCCTAGTGGTTTCCTGACATCTGGGACCCACGACATTGTCAGCATATATAGTCAATAGACAAGAGAACATCACAAGATCTGCTGACGCCTCGGACGTAGCTACTCGAGTAGTATTTTTTTGTTATTGTTGAGACGGAGCAGGGTTTCAACTGGGTTGTGGCCCGTCTAGCCTAGGCTTATATTTTATGTTCACCACATGACCAGCCCAGCTATTTTTTCTTTGTAAAAATGAGCCCAGTTTATTTTTTCTGAAGAATACCCAATCCAGGCCTACTTATTTTTCTACGCCCTGATGGGCTGCAATTCTTTCAAGACGCCTGCAAATCTTCAAAGTACTATGAAATGGGCTGTAAATATAAAAAACAGATGACAAATTGGCAATTACTTTATAATTTCTGAATTTTTCATATTTTCATATTCCAATTTCACTGGCTTTAATCTAATTTAAATATACCTTCAAAGCACTTTAAATCTGACTCGACATTTCGGTATTAAAAATAGTTTGGAACCCACAGAAATATGTGAAATTTCGTTTAAATTTTTAACCCTGGCCCTGGCCAACAAAAAACGGACTGCAATAAATTGCATAAGAAGTTGCAATGAGCTATAAATTATTTAAAAAATAGGGAATGGCCTGACTTGTGGGCCTATTAAGTTGACGCGTATGCAAGATTTTTTACTTATTACATACATCAACAAATGATTCTAGTAGACATAACCGTTGGATGTTAACCCAACAGCCTCTGTGTTTCTTCAATCTCTGATCTTCTTGCTCCAGCCGCCAAATCCAGCGCCGACGGGACCGCCTCCTCCCGCCTCCCGTGGCCGGCTGTGCTGCGCGCAGGCCTCACCACCCCCTACTACTCCCACCGCTGGCCAGGCCATCGCTCTACTCACCCACATCCCTCCACTGATGTGGCTTCGCCGCCTCCAGGTCATTCCCTTCCTGGGTCTCGTCGTTGTCCATCGCGCCGGTGTTCGCGGCACGACGTGGTCAACGTTATCAACAAACGACAACATTGGAAGAGGGATGTACATGGAGAGGCTGATGGTTGGGACCCACATGGTCCATGGCCGCACGCAAGCAAGTACCTCCTTATTTCACCAAAAAGAATGAATACTCCCAATGACAGCTCAGACCCACCAGCTATATCTTCGCATGCAAGGAAGTGCCTCCTTATTACGCACAAAAAAATGAATACTCCCCCTGCTAGCTGGGACCCGCCGTAGTGGGAGGCTGACTTGTGGGCCTACTAAGTTGACGCGGACGGAGGGCTTTGTCAACTTAGTCAACAAACGATTCTATCAATAGTGACCGTTGGATTATTAACATCCAACGGTCGTCCTGCTTCTTCAACCTCTGATTTTCTTACTCCAGCCGTCCAAACCACCGCGTGCTCTTTCCTCCCGTGGCCAGCTGTGCTGCCGTGGAGGCCTCACCGCCCCTACTACTCCCACCGTTGGCCAGGCCATCCCTATACTCACCCACACCCCTTATTATTCTGCAGCGACGACAGCCTCACACCGCAGCCAAACCGGTGAACCCTCATACTCCTCTCCGCGTGGGCATCCACTGCCGTGTCTTCCCTGCTCTGCATCATCCCCTTCCTAGGCCTCGTTATCGTCCACCGCCTTGGTGCTCTCGATGCGGCATGTGGTCAATGTGGTCAAGGAACAACTTCCATCGGAAGAGTACTGTATGTGGAGAGGTTGACAGCTGGGTCCATGGCCGCAGCAAGGAAGTTCCTCCTTAGTACACGCAAAATAATGATTCCTCCACCTGACAGCAGGGACCCACCAGACGGGTCACCGTATTTCACAAAAAAAAACATCCCCCCTGACTGTTGGGACCCACCAGCTACATCTTCGCACGCAAGGAAGTGCCTCCTTATCCTCCCTGACAGTCGGGACCCACATGGTCGAAGTGTATGTAGCGTTGTCATTTTGGTCATGAACGTATACGTTCATACTGGTCGATCGGCCTGTCTGCAGGCTGCAGCGATGAACTATGGCCGAGTAAGGAAGGGCACGTGTCGTAGTAGAGACGCGCACATAGCATGTTCACGTATGTACAGCCAGTGTGCAAGAAAGTAAATACGGCCACGTACGTACATACGGGCGGGGTCTCGAACGCCTACTCGCGCATACGTACGACCAAGGCTCATGTACATGGAGAGGCAGCAACCGTGTCTTGTTCATCGGCAGCCAACCGGCTGGGTCAGAATGGAGAAACTGCGTCATCGTGTTCATCGGGAGGCAATGGAATGCGTCGTGTTCATTGGGAGCCAACCGGTTCGAAACGAGGCCTGGCATATCGCATAACCGAGGAAACGACCTTGTGTTCGACCGCCTACGGTCGAAACGGGATCCTGTTCACTCGGAGGGGTGTGGCGTACCGCAAAACAAAGGAAACTGACTTCTCTTGGATCTCCTACGGTTGAAACAGAGTCATGTTCATCAGGAGGGGTGTGGCGTACCGCAAAACGGAGGAAACAAACTTGTGTTGGAGCGCTACGGTCGAAACGGGGGTCATGTTCATCGGGAGGGGTGTGGTGTACCGCAAAATGGGAATCACGGGCTACTGTTCATCTCCACCGTCGACCTCCTCCAGCCTCCACCTACGACTGTTCATCCACGGGCTCCTGTTCATCTAGCCTCCACCGCTCCTCCACCGGTTACTATTCAACCAGCCCTCTCCACGGGGTCCTGTTCAACCACCCCTCCACGGCTACTGTTCATCCAGCCCTCCACCGGCTACTGTTCAACCAGCCCTCCACAGGGTCGTCCTGTTCACCCAGCCCTCCACGGGGTTCTGTTCATCCACCCCAACCGGCTCGATCGGGGTCCTGTTCATCCAGCGGCAACGGCCTCTACTACCACAGGGTCCTGTTCATCCAACCCCCACCGGGAACTATTCATCCAACCCCCACCGGGAACTGTTCATCCAACCCCCCCCCCCCCCCAACAACGCTCACTGTTCATCAAGAGGTAGAAGGTTCGATCAGCTTCAGTCAGCAGCAGTAGTGAAGGAATCGCTCGATCGGGTTCAATTAACAGCCAGGGATCGATCGATCGCTTGGGTTCAGTAACACGTAGCCTGCAGTGCATTCTCTTGGGTTCAGTGGGCGAATGCCTCGCTCGGGTTCAGTTAGAGCCCAACGCCTCTCACCCACGCGCGTATGTGTATGAGAGAACCGTGCATAGCTCGGCTCCCGACCACCCACCGTAATTGGGAACTCCCCGATATTTTCCTCGCCCTCGCTTCTACCATGGTTTTTTCCGTCATGGACGATCCAAAGAATGTCATGCAACTACGTCTCCGGCCCGCCCAGGACGAAAAGCCCATTTTCTGTCATGATTTCTTGTTATGAGAGTAGGAGCCCACCACATCTATGATGATACCGGGTTTTGTCGCAATTATCGTCATAGAAGTGTCATAAGCATGACAGAAAAAAATTCGTTCGGCCCAAAATGTCACGGATGTGTCTTTTTTTTGTAGTGTGGGTGTCTTCTAGGCAGAAAACAATCTCCAATAAGTTTCACTGCATTTGGACTTCGTTTGATATGGATATTCTACAAAGTAAAAAACAAGCAAAAAACAGCAACTGGCACTGGGCACTATGTCAATAGGTTAGTCCCAAAAAAAATATAAAGTTGCTAGTAAATGAATGTAAAACATCCAAGATTGATAATATAACAACATGGAACAATAAAAAAATTATAGGTACGTTGGAGATGTATCGGCATCCCCAACCTTAATTCCTGCTCGTCCTTGAGTAGGTAAATGATAAAAACAGATTTTTTGATGTGGAATGATACCTAACATGTTCATCACATAATTTTTTCTTTTGTAGCATGGAAATTTGGACTTTTAGTTGATTCAAAGCAATAGCCTATAATTGACATCAAAACATCAATACTCAAGCATATCAACAAGCAACCATGTCTTTCAAAATATCAACACTAAAGAAAGCTATCCCTAGCCCATCATGCTCAATCTGATCCATTCATGAAATATAGTCAAATTAACTACATTCAATGCACAAGTATGATCATAGAGCTCCCTAGTTGGTGCTTCATAAGCGAAGATGGAGACTGGAATAAAAAATGCATAAAGTAAATAGATAGGCCCTTCACAAAGGGAAGCATAGATTTGTAGAGGTGCCAGATGATACGTCTCCAACGTATATATAATTTTTGATTGTTCCATGCTATTATATTATCATTCTTGGATATTTTACAATCATTTTATAGCAACTGTATATAATTTTTTGGGACTAACCTATTGACATAGTGGCTAGTAATAGTTGCTGTTTTTGCTTGTTTATTACTTCACAGAAAATCAATACCAAACGGAGTCCAAATGCAGCAAAACTTTTTGGAGAATTTTTCTGGACCAGAAGACACCTGTTGGGCCAAAGAAGTACCAAAGGGGGCCTCCGAGGGGAGCGCAACCCACCAGGGTGCGTCTGGGGGCCCTAGTGGGTTGTTCCCTGAAAGCACAAGTGCTCCCTGGGTGATTTGGGTAATTAATGTCAACATATCCCTTGTTGGACTAATATCTTTATCTACTATATTTCAGAAAGTTCAACAATGGCGTGGCATGGACAAGAGAAAGTGGAACTCCTTCAAAACGCTAAGGACAAAGATTGGCAAAAAGCTCAAGACTCTTCATTTTCATTTTAGTGATCCAATATCACATTGAGTCCATAGGAAAAGCCAATACTACTAAAAGGGGATGAGGTGTTGCTTAATGGTCTACTTGCTCAAAGTGCTTAGTGATATGCTCCAAAACCCTCAGTCAATTTCTCATTTCCAAATATGTCCAAAACCCAAAGTCAAACTCAGCCCTATCGATTTGATATATCCGGCACCACCGAGTTCATTTGACATAGCCACTACCAGAAACCCTATATAATTCGGTCTCACCGATACGGATCTTAATCGGTCCCACCGAGATGGCCTTGCAAACTCTCTTTTGCCTGTTGCAATTGTTTTGGTCTCACTGAAGTATGCAATCGATCACACCGATTTTGCCTGACCAACTCTCTGTTTGCTCGTTGCTGAGATCGATATCACCGAGTTCATGCAATTGGTCACACTGAGATGAGGTTTTATCCTAGCCCTAGCACATCGGTCCCACCGAGTTGATCATGTCAGTCCCACCGAGATTCCTAGCGTTCACATTTTGAACTGAATTAGTCTCACCGAGTTCTTCTATTCGGTCTGACCGAGTTGGGTCAAATGTGTGTAACGGTTGGATTTTGTGTGGAGGCTATATATACCCCTCCACCCCATTCTCTATTAAAGAGAGAGCCATCAGAACCTGCCTACACTTCCAATACTCATTTTCTGAGTGGGAACCACCTACTTATGTGTTGAGACCAAGACATTCCAATCCAACCATAAGAATCTTGATCTCTAGCCTTTCCCTAGTTTCTTTCCGCTCAAATCATCTTTCCACCATAGCCAAATCTGTGTGAGAGAGTTGATGTTGGGGAGACTATCATTTGAAGCACAAGAGCAAGGAGTTCATCATCAACACACCATCTATTACCTTTTTGAGAGTGGTGTCTCCTAGATTGGTTAGGTGTCACTTGGGAGCCTCCCACAAGATTGTGGAGTTGAACCAAGGAGTTTGTAAGGGCAAGGAGATCACCTACTTCATGAAGATCTACCTGAGTGAAGCAGGTCCATTGTGGGCGATGGCCATGGTGGGATAGACTAGGTTGCTTCTTCGTGGACCCTTCGTGGGTGGAGCCCTCCGTGGACTCGCGCAACCGTTACCCTTCGTGGGTTGAAGTCTCCATCAACGTGGACGTACGATAGCACCACCTATCGGAACCACGCCAAAATCTTCGTGTCTTCATTGCATTTGCACACTCCAATCCCATCCCTTTACTTTATTGCAAATAGCATGCTTTACTCTTTCCGCTGCCTATACTCTTGCCGTGCTTGCTTGAAATGTATTGTGAATGCTTAATCTTGTGTTAAAACTCCACCTCAACTTGAAGAACTTAAAAACTGCTACTTTTGCTTGTTGAGGGTCTAATCACCCCCCTCCTCTAGATACCTCTTCTCGATCCTTTCAATTGGTATCAGAGTATTGGTCTCCCTTGCTTTGGTTTAATCACCATTGGAGGAAGATGGATGAGTCTACGATTGGGAGTATTAGACGTAGAGTGTCTATTCCTGATGGGGAGTTCTATAGTGCTTGGGAAAATGAGATGCTTGAGATTTTCAATGAATATAGTTTGAATAAGTATATTACTAGCTCTTGTGCGCCTCTTATAGATCCCTTACATCCTACCCCCGATGAGTATCTTGACATGACTCGCAATCTTAGAGCTATTGTTCTTATCATTAGAGCCACTACAAAAAAATACACTTCCGTGATGATACGTGTTTGTCATAGTAGGTCGCGTTTTCTGTGATGGATGTACATCCATGATGATTTTATGACAGAATCAAGATAGTCATACCTGTGTTGTCGTAGAAGTGTTCCATGACATATTACCAAAATTATCATCACAGAAGTGTCCACTTCCATGATGATAAATCGCGCGTCACAGAAGTGCTTTCGTCAAGGGTGACCAACACATGGCATCCACCGTAATCAAACGCCGTTAAGCTATCGGGTCGGGTTTTGGATCCGATAACCCGTTAACAGCCCCGACCAATGGGGATTTTCCACGTGTAAAATCATCATTGGCTGGAGGAGACACGTGTCAGGTCCGCGTTGCCACATGTGTCACTCATCCAATGGGCGAGACGCGCCTATGATATGTTGACACATGGACCGGCCCATCAAGTTTAAATGGGCCGGCCCAACTGAAGGCCCACAAGATTTTGCGGACCATAATGGGCCGGCCCAGCTAAAGGCCCACGAGATTTTGCGGACCATAATGGACTGGCCTAGCTAAAGGCCCACAAGATTTTGCGGGCCATAATGGGCGGCCAGTAAAGGCCCACAAGATTTTTGTGTGCCATAATGGGTCAGCCAGTAAAGGCCCACAAGATTCTTACGGATCATAATGGGCGGCCGACTAAAAGGCCCATGATATTTCGCCGACATTAATGGGCCGGCCCAGCTGTAGGCCCACAAGATTTTGAGGACCCTAGTAGGTCGGCCCATTAACTGGCTGCCATGTTTTGGGCCAAATGCCGGCCCATATTTGATCCGGTCCATTAATGGCCTGCCATGCTTCGGGCCTAATAGTGGCCCATATGAGATCGGGCCCATTAAAAGCCTACCACATTATGGGCCAAATTAAGGCCCAGATCAGGTCCGACCCTTTAAGAGGCTTTGGGCTCAATTATGGCCCATATGAGATTCAGCCCGTCAACTGGACACTATGCTTTTGGGCCCACTTGCTAAAGGCCCACTAAGTAATTCGGCATGATATTAGTTTTGGCCTGTTAAGGGCCCATTTAACATTTCGACCCTATATTAATTTTGGCCTGTTAAAAGCCCGTCATATAGTTGGGCCGAACTACGGCCCGATTTGCATCCGGCCTGCTCGCAGCCGATATCTTATTAGGCCAAACAAGGACCGAGACAATTTTGGCTTGTTAAAAGCCCGTGATTTGATTCGCACAATCATGGGCCGGGGTTCATTTCGGGCAGCTGCCGGCCCATGAGCTGTTCGGTACGTTTCAGGCCCAACCTATATCGTGATTGCATGACGGCCCGATTATGTACCGTAATTTTACGGTTTGGCCGGTTTACTGCGAAGACAGGATATATATATACAGTAAATAACTGTAGCATCATGAATAAGAAAAAACCTAGACTATACAATAAAGAAATTACGGCATATTACATCCACTAGGCATCAAAGTTCGCCACTATGATAATAAAGCACAAGCAGACAGCAGATTACATACACTGGGCATCAAAGATCGCCACCAAAGTGCAAATAAACACGCCGACAAAATAATATACAAAACCGACTGACTTCAAGAGAGTTCAAGAAAGGTTAGCCTCATTGGGAGCTGCAGCGCAAGCAAATGAAAGCAAGATGATGAGATCACGCCTTGTTCAACACTTATATCTTCCTCACTCTGAAAGATAAACAAGCAGACAGGATGACAGGTTTTGCACATAAAAGTATCAAGTCTTGACAATTCATCACATTTCTTCTTGTGAATAAAGTGACAGTTTAAAATTGCATTAACACAATATGGTATTGTTCAGGTCAAGACATGGCAGGAAATGACATTGTGAAGGAGTTGGCAGCTTCATGACACCACTGGATTACAGATCAAGAACTCATAAGTATCAATGGTTAGTGTGCTATCAATTTATACCATTTCAGATTGGCAAATAAAGAGACGGTTTAAACAATAGTAGAATGATATGACATTGTTCATAGTTAAGACATTGTAGAATATGACATTGTTCTGTAGTGGGTAGGTTCACCACACCACTGGATTACGGATGAAGAATGTAAGCATACATGCAAAGGCAAAAGAAGATCACTTGCTCAGATAGTTTAATTTACATGGTATGAAGAAGGAACTTGGTTGTACAACTGAAAACTTAAATTGAGAAAGGACAAACTTTTGGTTATGAACTACATAATAAACTTTAAACAAGCAATTTGATGCAAACACCAAAAATAAACAGTTGTTGCAGTCATGCCTAACCAAATATATACAACAAAGTTTGAAGGCTTGAAATGGACAAACTTATATTATTGGTGAAGGCAGGCTCTATAAAGGCCTTGTCCATGCTGATGGGGGGGGGGGCAATTCAAGAAGTTTACCCTAGAATCTTCTTTAAAAGCATTGCCTTTATTCTACATTTTGTTAAGAGTAAATATAGATGTGATAATATAATAAAAAATGGAGAATATTTAAGATAAGATGAAGAGTGATGCTACATAACCAAGTAGATATAAATGTAAATGCAGCAATACAGGCAAAAGGTACAGTCAAGAGCAATGCACAGCTAAACTTCTTCAGTACCAACCTTATGGTAAGAGTAAATATAGATCTGATGTGTAGAAAATGGAGGGCAAAGGAAAATAAGCTGCAGAGTGATGGTACATGGACAACTTCCTGTCATTATAAGTACACTGATAAAGGACAGCATGTACTTACAAGAACAATGCAGAGCTAAAAACATTGGCATTGGATATATTCTACACTAATGTAACCATTCATACAGATCAGATAATTTGGAGCGAACAATTGATAAGCAAGCTATCATGCATACTTCTGTCACATAATGAACCAGGTATGTATGCAAGTATAGTGATACAGACAACAGTACTAACAAGAGCAAAGCAGCGGGCAGCATATTTGCGATATCCTCGTCGTTCTTTTCAAACCGGAATTCTTCTTCGAGCAAATTTCTTGCAAAAAATATCCGTAAGGCACATGCGGAAAAGTAGAAGTTCAAATTGTCATCTGATTTCATATACAGTACCTCATCCTGGGAACGAGACCAGTGCATAACAAGGTTTTTCCATTCAATGTCTTCTAAATTTAGCACACGAGACTTCACCGGAAATTCGTTTATAGACTTGCCATCAAAGTGTGATTTCCTCAGGTAACACTGATACTGTTGCAATGCTTTCTTGAAAAGCACAAGCAAGCTTTGCTCGTCATGACTATCCAGATTGACCCTCGCCTAGTTACAACAATGTACTGTAAATTATTGATGTGTTCAATCAGCAGAAAACAGGAAAATAATAACCATGAATAATAGCACTTACACGTAAGTTGGACAGGAAGATGTGAAAATGGTGTTTGTCTTCACAATAATCTTCCCATGATGGGAATATATGCACGTAGTCCCTAACAACATTGAAAGCATTGTCTTTTAAACTGGGAATAAATGGAATGGGGTTCCAATCTACAGGAATTGGTCGTCTCTGCAGTTGGGATAGGTCTTGACGGTGGACTTCTTTGTACTTTTTGCTAGAGTGGGATTTTTTACGTGGTACAATTTGGTGCTATGGCAAATGAAATAGGTATACCTTTTGCTAGAGTGCAGGTCCCGTGTGGTGGGGCTAGTGGTGCGGCCAGTGAAGTATGGGTACAGTCTGCTAGAGTCGGTCCTACGTTTTGTGTCACTTGTTGTACAGCCAATATAGGTGGGGTGTCGTCTGATTTCTCTGGCACCACCACGTTTTTCAAGGACTTTGCTGGTGCTCCTTCAGGTTCGGCAATCACCCTCTTCCTTTTTGATGTCTAATGCACAAGAACATCATTTGAGTGCAAAAACATGGTATGATGACAGATGGAATATGTATTGATAATGGATGGGCATGGCATCTCAACATATATGATGAGTAAACTAAGCAGATGGCGGTGCAACAAAGTAGAAGAAATGCAAGACAACATATGCAAGATACCCACAATCAATAAAACATTGCCAAATTAGAACAGGCACCTTGATGGGTGAACAGGACATGCTATCTGCCTTTGACTCCTCGAGGTTAGAATAGTCATTAGGATCATATTCTGAACAAGAATCAGCAATTGGGGGCGTATGAGTTTCATTGCACCCAGAATGGCACTCAATGCCTTGGTGCCAATTTTTTAAGTCATTGCAGTGTTTAGCTTCAAGAGTGGACTGCTGCTACTGCGACACAAAGCAGCTACACAGATCATAGTGTGGATATAACGGGAAAACCTTAAGCATCAATGTAAAATCAGCAAAGTGGAACTTGCTGGAATATATGTGCTAGTATTGCCGGTACGACTAGAAAGGCTTCGGATACCAACTCTCTTCAAGTGAAGGTGTGGTACTGTTAATATCAATGTAACTCTCAAAGGCGACACAGCTCCCCGCATTTCCTTGCTATTCTTATAGGATTCAAGTGGGAAGGCCACTACAAATCCTATTCCTATGTTTACAAGATCCTACGAATCAAAGAGGCTCAAAGTGTCCATCACAACCGACCGTATAGACCTCTACACTGCAAATGTCCCTGCTCATCTTGAAGACAAGGAACATACTGTACTACTATCATACTCCCTCCGTTCCAAAATATAAGTCTTGGTAGATATTTCCACTATGGATGACATACAAATGTATCCAGATACATTTTAGAGTGTAGATTCACTCATTTTGCTCCATATGTAGTCCATGGTGGAATCTATACAAATACTTGTATTTAGGAACGGAGAGAGTACATATTAAAGAAGAACGGAAGAGGAACATGGTAAAGAAGAGCAAGCAGATTTTGGATAATAAAATGTTGGTTCTTGCGGTGCCCACACATGATGAACCAGAGCACATTAAGAATGCAACTCCATTTGTCTCTCGACCATTTCAAAGCGGTTGGATGAAGATCCCACGCCTCCTAACCCTTCTTCTTCCTCGTCTCGATTCTTCCCATACGAACACCGCTTGCGGGCCGCCCGGCGGACCACCCCACCGCCTGTGTACCTCCACCACCCCCACACCCACCCCCGCCCCAACCCCCACCCGCGTCGAGTTTTCTTCATTCGGCGAGGCCCCACAACCACCCGAGCCCCTTCGATCGCACCGGCGAACTCCGGCGAGCTCTGAAAAGTCGACTGACCTAATTTTGAAATTTAGTCTCGTGATTTAACTAGTGTGGAATATAAAAGAGGAAAACCATAAGCATTGGGAGTATAGTGTTGAGCATGCCATGGCAGATCTGAAGGTGCAAACCGGACAAAGGCAACTTCCCAACCAAGACAAGAAATCAGAATAAAGCAGTGGCGATCTATTTTCTTGCTGCAATAAATAAGTTGATAAGATACGAAAGAGTACCGCTTCAAAAGGGCGCCTGCACGTGATCTCTGCTGAGAATTTGACGGTGTTGCGGTAGCGATGGCTGTCGGCAGCGTGGAAGCAGATCTAGGAGGGTAGACTGTGGCGGCGGGGCGCGATGGACGAGACGGTCGTAGGAGCGGCGCCGGCAAGGTCGACGACGGCGGGGTTGAAGCGATAGGACAGGATGCAAGGATCCCGGTCCGAAGCCGTGGATGAGAGAGGTCGATCTCTTGTAATGGACGGCGGCGGGCGGAGGAGGACGGTGGTGGATGGGGTGGCGGACGGCAGTGGACGGAGGAGGGTGGGGTGGAGAGGGTGTTTTGGCGCCCACGGAGTACGAATGGGGAAAAGGGAGGTAAAGAGGAAGGGGGGAACCATGTATTCAGGGTGCGCTTGTCTCAAATGCGAGGAAATTTACAAACTTAGCCCCCGTTTCAAATTTCCACTAGATCACAGCAACATTAGTCGGTTGGGGATAGGATGGTAATCTCGCATACACCGAATATTTGCCGACGAGAGTTTTTTTTGGCGCCCACCGTGTATGAATATGAATTGGGGAGGGAGTCGATTTCGGCCGAGGACACACTGTGTTTTGGCGCCCACCGTGTATGAATCCGGGTGAGAGGCGGTTACGTCACGTTTGGGTGAAATTACAAACCTACCCCTATCGAAACCTATAGAAATCCAGCAGATAGGCTTTGCGTGGCAGGGATAGGCAGTAGTGATTTCCATCTCACAAATTTTTGTTTTGGGCGGTTACTACGACTATCCCTGCTTCGTTCAAATTTTGCAGAGTGCACGTTTACCGTGCCAACTCAATTCGAATCCCGTTTGTATTCTTTTTTTTTTTTGGGCGGGATCCATTTTCAATTGGAATTACATTCTATATACATCATTTTTTATATATACTTTCAAAAGCACAACAAAGAATTCTGCTCCTTTATGCGTATAATATGATTTACATATACAACGATCTCGAAATCTTAAGGTTGAATTCGAAAAAATTTAACCAAATTATGTTCTACTAAAATGTATGGATCAGTAATATCTACATATTAAATAACATAGATGTTCGTGAATTCATATGAGTATGCATGTTTGATAGATCAATTTTGGTTCGAGTATGGATCACATGTATCATCATATCGAATTCAAATATTTGAATCCCTTTTTTGTTCACTCCTTTCACGCCCATCTCTCTCGCATGCATGCTCCTTCAGGTAGCTATCACTCTCTTTTCTCCAGCTCACCCGCACGCTCACTTCATGTTTCTCCTATCCTCGCAAACATGGTCTCTCGGCGTCTCCCTTGAGAAGTGTCACACTCTCCCTATCATTATACATTACACGGTTTTCATTATCTCTCACGTCTCTCTTGTTCTCTGGTATCACTCGGTACCTAAGCTTTCTTTTCACCACCACACAGTCTCCACTGCCTTTCACTTTGTCTTTCTCTCTATGGGATTCTCTCACACACCCTATATGTCTCTACATATGACTCATACCACCAAAATTACTCTCTCTCTCTCTCCTGTAGACACAACATTTGTTGCGGTCTCCTTTTCGTCTCCATCCCAGACTGACATTATTTATCTGTTTACCGATCAGACAACCCCGACTACCGTCTCCTCTCTCTCTCTCACAGACACACACACAACTCATGCTTCCACTCCCCTTCCCAACTACCGCCTCTCTCTCACACACACAAAACTCTCGCTTTCGCACCCCGACTCGTATTTCTCTCACAAACATTTATCGACTAGCTAGCCTCTAGATAGGTTTATACACCCGCACACTCGTGCTTCCACCATCGCATACATGTCTCTCTCCCGCTCCTTGTATCTATGTAGATTTTTCTTCCCTTCTTGAGACACGCCCTCTCGATCGTGCACACACGCACTATCGCCTCATTTTAAGCTGATACCTATCGCACACACACTCCTTGTGTCTTTGTCACACATGCACTTCGTCCTCCTCCACTCTCCCTCTCTCTCTCACACACACATTGGCTTTTTGCAACAACTAGCAAGATGCCCATGCGTTGCATGGAACATCAAGATGCATTTGTATGAGTAGTTTATCTTGTGGGGGAAAAGGATGAACGAGGGAAGGCCTTATTTGCAAATGTGGAGAGGGGTGTGGGTATCTTTTTGCAAAATTGCCATAGTTTCCTTCCTATCCGTCGGATATAGATCGGACGGCCTATATTGCAGGATGGCACGCACATGATCATCGCCGACAATGATTTTTATAAGAGTAGGGATAAAAAATAGAGTTGGTGATGATGGTGGGCCTGCCATCCTGCAATGTAGGTCGTCTGATTTATATCTGACGGATAGGAAGGAAAATATGGCAATTTACCCGCACTCTTCACCACATTTGCAGATAAGGCCTTCCTCGTTCATCCTTTTCTCCCACAAGATCTGGATGTCCCGTGCAACGCACGAGCATCTTGCTAGTAAGAATAGAAATTAGACATATACCACTTCTCGAATCTTGAAACCAACAACATTCCTCCCTTATCTCATCAAAACCGCCAAAGGAATATATTTTGAGTGAAACATAACATATTTTTAGTGATATACGTATTTCAAAACTAGACTTTTTTCTATCAAATCGGTAAATATGTATTAATCTACTTTGATCGTGTGGCAACGCATTGGCACATTGCTAGTAGTTATTATAATCTTTTGGACACCAGACAAACGGTGGAGTACATATACGAAGAGAAGAGGCGCACGCATGCAGTCGGCCTCTCGCTGTCTCGCACACATGAGTGTTACGTAAAGGCGACATTAACAAATAAACCCTAAAACCCTAGGTGCACGATTGCTGCATTCACGGGTACCGGGTACATGGTGGAGCACCTTTGTAGGAATAGTCAGCTCGCGTGATAATTTGATCCATAGGAGTTGATGGTCGGGACCACAGGTGAACGACTTGGAGCGTGGTGGCTCGCCAGTTGCCACAGATCGAGTAGCCATGTTTAAAATATCATCTTTTAGTGGGGTTAAGAGTTTCGATTTTCAATGGCGCGTTATAAGTAGTAAGTAGTTTTTAGAATGATTGGTATGGAGCGAAAATGGAATTCATAGTACTACATACCTCCTTGGCATATGGTTGTATGTTTTTTTTGCGATGGAGGTTGTATGGGTTTATGTTGCGAGATGTTGAACCTGGTAGTTCTAGGGCAAATACTATGGTTTAGATTTAGATGCTGGTTTTCAGTAATGAAAATCGGAAGGGGAAACCCTTCTTTGATTAAAAAAAACTACTACCTCCATCCTGGTTTACTAGTCCCCATCGTACTTTGGGTCAAAGTTTGTCCATGGATTTTACTTGTAAATTGTGAATGGAAAATGAGATTTTGTTATACCCAAACAAAAAAGGACTGGAGGGAGTGATTGCTCTGACACGTGCGCGACCTCTCATAGCGCAGGCATTGAACCGGCGCGCCGGCCAAGAGGGCCGCACTCGCTGCAGGCCCGGCTGAGCACGCCTCCTCGCCGCGTGCAACCAACTTAAGACTGCCCCGCCTGCCTTCATTGAATCCGCGCGTGTGCCGGCAACACGTCCTTCCGCGAGCCGGCAGGCATTTTAGAACACAAAAAATGACTAAAATATAATTAATTTATGCATGGTCTTGACTTGTTGTGCTCGCCTTTGATAGCGAGGAACTAGTTGAGGATTTTCTTTATTTATAACTCTCCTCACATTTTTGGCTTTGAAGTGAATCATGGTTGTGGACATTATGTATGAATGTGCAGATATCTGTGAACATGAGTTTGATGTGGAAGTTGAACTTGGAATGTCGGGCTTGCGCGTGAACTATACCATGTCCAATGCTTCGTCTGTTTTTGTTTGGAAAGTAATTACTGTTATTACATGACCCGAAAAAAACATTTTGTGCCACATCACAAGATGCACGGACATCACAACAGGCATGCACAATAGTTTCAGATAGCAGGAGACGCCTAGCCTGCTCTGCCTCTGCTAGCTTATTTCTGGCTTCTTCCATCTCTTCTTTCGCTTGGGTGAAGAGAGCATCTAATTGCTCTTTTCGCTTCTTCAGGAACTCAGCTACATTCTCAAGGGCTGCTGCACGCTTTCTTTCAGCCTTTACTAATGCCACGAGGACACGAACAGCTGACTACTCCACCTGGCTTGTGTGTAATCCAGCATCATCTGGGAATTTGCACCTTGTGTCTAATCCAAGATCATTAGGGAACGGCACCTTGTGTGTAATCCAGCCTCTTTTTGGAAACATGATGTCGAGGTTGACCATACTTCCCTCCACGCAGGAACTGCATCGACATGAAGTTACTTCTTTTTAGATCAATACTCAGAGCAACCTAGATCCATTTAGTAGAAGCCAGATAAACAGAACTCGGAGAAGTGAATTCAAAAGGAAAATAAAATAAAAACAGACTACAAGGTGAGAACACCCACTTCCTACATCAAGCTAAAATGGAAAGCATTAGGACGATTAGGACTCTTCTTATTACACATCAAAGAACACCACGCTTAAGAGAAACAGAAACTACAACATATACACATCGAAGAACACGAGGATACACGAAAGTAATTGAAAGTGTGTTACTTACTAAAGCTCGTTTTATAGGTTCGGTGCAGCTCCTCTTTAACTTGCCACGCTCCTTGAAGATGTCCCGAATATCCCGTGTTTGGTCTTCATTGCTCCTCTGCATGTTCGCACTCGTAGTTTTAAAATGTCAACATGGCAAGAAAAATATACTACTAGTAATACTCGCGCATCTTGTGGGCAACATTAAAGCACTCGCCTGCCATGTTAGAGCATCTCCAACAGAATCGCAACGCGCGGTGCTTTAGAAAAGCGTTTACAGTGCTGAGATCGAGAAGCAGATACTAGAGAGTAGAGGATAGTTCTCAACATAGATACATAAAAAAATATAATTCAACTACTCCTCGTCGTCCGACTCCTCCTCGGTGATGTCCTCCTCCGACGTTTGACTGTAGGCGTGAAGATACCGATCGTCGTCGGATTCCCAGGGCGACACTGCTCCGAGCCTCATGTTGAATTGAGCGTCCGCCGCCTCACGCTTGTCCTCGCGAGAGGCGGCTCGCTCCGCCCTCCTCTTATCCCTCTCCGCCCTCCTTTGCGCGTAGAACTCGCGCTCATTGATGATGTCCCGCGGGAAGTGTTGGCGCCACAACGCCATGGCTTCCTCGTCCATTTCGGCGATGCCGAGACGGTGCTCCCACCTCTGGTTGTCGCGACGATCCTCGTCGGTGCTAAGTCGCGGCAGAGACACGAGCTCCTGCGCCCGCTCCCGCGTCGGCACGGTGGGGAAGTTCAATGTTCTATGAGGCCACCGGAGGCGCCACACCGTCGCGTCGTACGCGTGGGCGGCCTCGTTGGCGGTGTCCCGCGGAACTGGATCTCGGCGGAGAAGCCGCCGGAGGGGCGCGCGCGGACGTCGCGGTATCCCCAAGTTTCCCGGCGATGCAGCGGCATGGTGGCGAGGCGGCGGCGAGGCGAAAAAGAGCAGGGAGAGAGCGGTTGTCAGGACCCCGATTCCAAGTCACATCGGTCTAGCCAGTAACACCTCATATCACTTTGCGGCCTCACGCACGGTATTCCCACGGGTGTCGCCTTACCATGTCCCGGGACCGTTTGCGCCTTTTGGCTCACGTATATGATAGTGTCGCTAGCATCCATATGACCGAGAACCCGGGCCGAGATGGCTAGTCATGAACCCAAAGCGGCACTAACCCACGGGAACATGCATACATGAATCAACTTCGAGCATGTCGGTCAGCAGCGTGTGAATCCGGGCTGTACCTTTGGGCTATGAGGACTCGGGAACCCGGGCTGTAGCGAGCTAAGCGAGACTCGGATGTCACGCGTTACATTTCCCGAAGGGGAACGAACCTGACAGCAAGTGAAACACATGCCGCGGCCAAGTGTCCCGAGCGGTAGTCTTTGGGCTAGCAGGACTCCGGTGAACTGGCTGTAGCGGACTACTATGGCTCAAGGAAGCACTAGACTACATTTCCCCATAAGAGAGTCTGCCAAGGATAAACAACTAGATTGCGGATCCCACACATACCAAGCATTTCAAACATACACACAATATGCTCGATATGTGTAAATACAACATGGCATCACAACATAACTCTACGACTCAAAGTATTTATTCATTAGGCTCCGAGGAGCGAGATATTACAAACATGGGTCTCTCGACCCAGCATTCAGAGCATACAAGTCAAACACATGCGGAAGCTTAACATGTGTGAGTACAGACATCTACAAATGAAAAAGGCTGATAGGCCTGACTAACTACCAGATCCTGCCGAGGGCACAAGATCGTAGCTGAGGTAACAAGATAAACGTCGAAGTCCAAGCGGAACTACTAGCGAGACTGACGTCTCTCTACAAAACATAAAATAAGCAAACGTGAGTACAAATTAACTCAGCAAGACTTACATCAGAACTAACTACATATGCATCATTATCAACAAAGGGGGTGGTGGAGTTTGACTGCAGCAAGCCAGCTTTGACTCGGTGGCTATCCTAAACTACGACTGCAAGTAACTCTTTTGAGGTGGCGCACACGAGTCCACATATTCCCATATCAATACACCACTATGGATTCGATCCCGCCTTCCTGCGAGAACGCCATCCATAGCACTCACGCTTATCTTGCGCATTTTAGAGTATCCACTTTCACTTGTCTATGAACTATTATAGGCAACCTAGAAGTCCTTTACCGCGGACACGGCTATTCGAATAGATGATGTTAACCCTGCAGGGGTGTACTTCTTCACACACGCTCTCACCACTTACCGTCGTTTACACGACATATACTCGGCAACCTTCAAGCGGAAGCCCAACATGAGTGTCGGCCATAGCCTACCTAAACACTCAAGTCACTAGTCCAGGTTTATCGCCTATTCAGGTTCCATCCGCAGGGAGTCGGGCCGAGGTTTCCACATACGGCCCCGAACGATGTGTGCAGGGTTCCCGAGATACCAAATGGGCATTGGTACACCGGGCCACGATGTATCTACCGCATCATAGCCCACCCCTAGGGTCAGCACTACGCACGGCCTCCAACACATATCCTACAAACACTAGAAACTAGTTGCAACTCCTGGACAGAGAAAAAGGGTGGTTAAGAAGCCGAGAGGGTCCATTGGTTTCGGGCCCAATGCGTGGTAGTAACTGTTTCATGGATCACAAACGCAGAACTCAGTTCCTGAGGACAGCTGCAATGAGACAACCCACCATGTACTCCTACATGGCCTCTCACCGCTACCTTTACCAAATCGTGTTCACACACTTAGCTCTCAACAATAGGACATGTTCACACACCTCCGATTCATCCCCGATGAATCAGACTGACACAACTCTAAGCAATAGCAGCACGACAAACAAGCATGAATGAGTAGGCACATCAGGCTCAAACAACTCCTACTCATGCTAGTGGGTTTCATCTATTTCTTGTGGCAATGACAGTCATGCGAGAGGATAGGGGTTCAACTACCGCAGCAAGTAACAGATGATCCGTTGTTGTCCTAATGCAATAAAAGAGAGCAGGAGCGAGAGAGTGGGATTGTATCGGAATGAACAAGGGGGTTTTGCTTGCCTGGCACTTCTGAAGATAATATAGTTCTTCATCGGTGTCATCGAACTCATCGTCGGAACCACGTCTATCGAGAGGGGACAAATAGCGGCAACAGAGAAATAAACACAATCAATGCAATGCACAATATGATGCATGATCATGACATGGCAATATGCTGCGATTTAGTCTAATGCAACTAGCAACAAGTTAAATGGAGCTGGTTTGAACACTAGGTTCAAATTCAAACTCCATGTAAGGCATTTCAAATGCCATTTATTCAAATTGTCTTATACAGCAACTTTAAGTTGTTCAAACATGCATGAAAATGGTGCAGATGGATAGATTACATTTTTCTGATCATTTTTCATATATAACTTATTTGATTTGGAGCTACGGTTGAATTACTATGATTTTTAGAAGTTTAGGCAATTTTCTGGAATTTCCTGAATAAGAATAAATCCAGAAAATAATTAACTGCGTCGACCTTGCGTCCTTTGTGGACGTCAGCGGTCAACTGGGTCGGCCAGGTCCAGGTTAAACCTGACCAGTGGGACCCATACGTCAGTGTCTCAGGCTGGTTTGTGTCACAGACAAGTGGGGCCAGTCAATGGCCACGTCAGCGAGGTCAACGCCGACGCGTGGGGCCACTGTGATTAAATAAAACTAAACAGAAATTAAACTGTTGTTAGTTAAGGGCATGGTGCCTAGTAGTCAGTGAGATAGGGGGTTAGTTATCCCCATCATTAGCAGTTAACGACGTTGCCACGTCGGCCCGCCGGCGTTTAGACGACGGCGACGACCCAGAGCGACGGTGGCGATCTCGGCGACCCGAGGAGGAAGAAGAGGTCAGGGCCGGCGCTTCGAGGCGTTTGGCGTAGCGTGAGTCGACAGAGAGGCGTAGGCGACGGTGGCGGAGCTTCTGGGCATGTAGGAGAGGCGAGGGGGAGGCGGTGGCGAACGGCAGCGACGAACCCGCTCGGGCATGCTGCGGGAGAGGAACATAGGAGGGGAGAGAGAGCAGCGAGTGAGGGGGAGGGGAGAGAGGTCTCAGGGCGGATCGGGACGGCGCCAGGGCGTTCACCCACGCGTCCAGAGGCTCGGCGGCAAGCAGGAGGAGGCGTGGCGCCCCACGCTGTCTCCCTCCTCTGCCTACTGGCAGAGGTAGGTGATGACTGGCCCAGCTAGGTGGGCCAGCCCAGCCAGGTAAGTTGGCCAGGTTAGTCTCTCTCTCTCTTTTATTTCTGTTTTCTATTTTTTTTTGTAACTTCAGGGCTTTATTAAAAATGCCAGGGCGTTTCCAAAAATCATGAAACTAATCATGGCTACTGTTTAGGATATATCCAACAGTAAACATTTTAGTTTATGATTATTTGAGCATTTAAAATATTTTATAGCATTTAAATGCCCAAATGCAAATACTATAGGATTTAATTCAAAAGTCCAGAAATGGCCTAGAATTACGTGCATCATTTTTGCCAGAGGTTTTCACCTTTATCAAAAATCATGAACTTTTCCAGAGGACATTTTGGATTTATTGAAAAGAATTTTATTTGATCCTATTTGAACTCACTTGGTGCTAGGGTTTGGATCAATCCCCATTTCAACTTCATTTGAAATTTAAGCATGAAGCATGGATGCAATGCAACTAGTTACAAGCAAACTCTAGGGCTGTGACAGCGGTGGCGAGGCACAGAGCGGGGAGAGAGTGTTGGCAAGGCACAGAGCGGTGGGAGGGTGCTGGATTTTATAAAGCGCGCCGGACGCATCGCGCCAAAACTAGTGCACGCCCGGCCGCTTTTTCCCGCGTGCGCGCGATCCTTTCCCAACGTCTCTGCTCTCTCTACTCTCTTCTCTACTGTTATATTTATTTTATATTTAATATTTATCTCTACATCCTTTACTGTCTACTTTTTTCTCTATACTTTTTTTCTTGCAATATAGGTCGTCCGATTTATATCTAACAGATAGGAAGGAAACAAATGGGAATTTTGCAAAAAGATACCCATACGCCTCTCCAGATTTGCAAATAAGGCCTTCCCTCGTTCATCATTTTCTCCCACAAGATAAACTACTCATACAAATGCATCTTGATGCGTGCAACGCATGGGCATCTTGCTAGTTCTAAAAACCTTTCCATCATTTGCCACACTACTGGTTGCAGATGAAAAACCTACACAAGTACAGCGCGATACAGGAGCGACGCACAATTACAAGCTGATATTCTATTGGACAATGGAGACTATAACCAATTACTTTTACGGGAACAATAGCACCCAGGAAATTTGAAGGGTGGGTATGAACAACATTGGAACTGCACATGTACTGCTAAGTGATTCAATACACACATTACCAATCGAGGAGGAGAACGATGGTCGCGGCGGCCTCTGTGAGTCATGGTCGGCAACAGGAGTCAGTTCATTGTCCACGACGGTGGTACTTCTGCGCTTAGCGTCGGCTTCCGGGAAGCAGATCCGAGACCGTGGAAGACGATGCTGGGGAAGAGGCTCCGTGTCTGACGACGACGGTGGACCAGCTCCGGTCTGGCGTCTGGTCGTCGATGAGGTAGATGCGCTGCGGTGGACGAAAGTGCGCCCGATGTAAAGGGAGGAGCATGAAGGCTGCGGTGCCGTGGAGAAGTCTATTTTGCGGTGGGGATAGAAAATGGGGAGTATTTAGGTGTACTACTCTGGGTGCCGGGGTGGGGTTGGCTGGGTAGGGTGAACCTGAAGTTACGAAAACATCCCCCTACCAAGCGTCATCCGTAGGCATGTTCTGAAGGCTATGATGGTAACTTCCTTTGCTTTCGAATCAGGGTCGCGGAGATTTTCCCGCCGACCTCAAAATTTTGTGACACTGGACTCCCCGTGTGGCGTGTTGAGTGATTCGGCTAAGCAACTAGCAAGTAGTAGTAGTAGACTCTGCATATTAGGTTTGACCGAAGTCAAACTTCCTAAAGTTTGACCAAGTTTACAGAAAAATATAAACATTTACCATAACAAATATGTATGATGTGAAAGTACATTCAATAATGAATCTAATGGTATTTATTTGTTATTGTATATGTTAATATTTTTGTTATAAGCTTTCCGAGAGTTTACAAAACTTGACTTTGACCAATGCTAATACGCAGACTTAAATAAAAAGCGGAGGGAGTACACATTTGTTTTCTTAGTTTGTAGTGAACTAATCATTTGTTGAAATTGTGAAATAAATATATTAGGCTATTGACTTGAATGTAATGGTCTATACAATTCAATAGTTACAATCATTGTCGAATCCCAAGATGTATACAAGGTCTATAGTACTTCACAACATGCTCAAACTCACACAATCCCAAATCAAATGAGAATCTAAATGCATTTCATAGTTATTACTTTGTAGGATGCAACAAAACCAACCATAACTCTACATCAGCCATTATAGAAGCAACATTTAGACATATCCCAATGTGTGAATGAAACGTGCAGAGAGAGCTTTTGAAGATGGAGCAGATAGGGCGGGAAAGATTGTATGTATGTGGACGAGAGAGTAGGAGATAAACCTAACGAGACAGAGAGAGAGATAGAGAGAGAAAGAGAGAGGAAGAAGTTAGGTCTGTGAGAAAGATGGATACATGTAATATACATGAGATGAGTGTGCATCTGGATTCTGTATACGTGGAAGGAGAAGAGACAACATGTTTGATGAGAGAGCTGGAAAAACATGGACGAGAGGGGAAGGATCTCATGGGTTGAGGGATTGACAATTTTGTGTGGGGGAGAGAGGGATTGGTAATTTTGTGCAAGAGAGAGAGAGGGTGGGGGGAGGAGTCAGTCAGCCGTCGTCACATCACCCTGCTTCCAAATGACCCCGCATTCTCTAGCACGGTGTGGTTGCCGTCTTCGATCTGCTCGATGCCCTCTTCGAAGATTGAGGTGTTGTGCATGTTGGGGTGCTAAGAATCACAAGCGAGAGTGGTCGCCGTATAACCTTGGATGGGGATGAATTGTGTGCTCGGGGGAGTGTGTGTTTGTGTGTGTGTGTGTGTGTGTGTTGTGCTGCGTGTGTCTCTGTGTGTGTGTGTGTCATATATTGAGAGAAAACAAACCTAGAGAGATTGTGCGGGCCTTGAGGTGGGAAGGGGCCGGGTGAGGGTGTCAAAATGTGCGCGTTGATGCATGTGTTGCATGCGACCGTGCGAGGGATGGACGAATCGAGAGAGATGGTTGTTGTGTTACGGATGCTCCTCTCTCTGTCTCTCTCTCTCCCTCTCTCTCTCTCTCTCTCTATCTCTCTCTCTCTCTCTCACACACACACACACACAAGTAAACTAGAAGACCGTTCTCTCATGTATACACAATGTATCGGCATCTGTCTATGTCTCACTCATGCATGATCATTTGCACATTCACACCACTCTATGTCTCAGATCACACGCACACCGTCTCCACATTGCCCTTCCGCCACAACACACATATGGACACATACACACGTTCTCTCTCAGTCACACACACAAAATCGGTATTTAAAAAAACTAGGGCGCACCTAAAACGTCCAAATCCAAATAAACACGAACTGGAGCTAAATTCAAATATATGGAAATATTGCAGCGTCAAGAACTTCCACAGGAAAAAAATGTTGAGTAATATTCGAGGATTTTTTTCACACACACAAAAAGGTTTGGTGGATGTCCTTCGAGCGCGACACGGTGACGCACCATTCGATCGATCATGCGTCATGGTTCACGCTCTTGCATAGGATTCCGTATCATGGCTGTGGTACTAACTAATAAAAGCGCTGCCTAAGTCTAATGTTTACGTGTACTAGTACGGTTTTCTTTTAAGTTTGACCAACCTTATATATAAAACTAAAGTAAGCTCCCACATGCGCACTCATCAATATGCCGCTGCCGCCGTTGCGCATGCCGGCGCCCGCCTGCTCCAGCCAACAATTTCTCGCCCATCACCGTTGTGTCGCCGCCATCCCTGTGCCATGAAGCCAAAGGCTCGCCCGCTCACGTCGTCTGCAGTCCCTCCTCGCGATACCGCCGTGCTGCCAAGCACGCGAGCAGCTGGTGGAGCCGCGTCTATGCACGCAGTATACGAAGAGGAGGACGAGCGCGTGCTCTAGTACGCCGGCGAGGAGGAACTAGCGTGTCATTGTCGTCTCCGCCCGCGCGGAGGAGGCGCGCATGGTGGCTGTCGCGGCGGAAGCCGGTCGCGCGCGCGTCGAGCCCGCAGGAATCTACCTTAGAGACGTTGAATGCCACATGGATCCTGCAATCTGAAGGAGCAATTTGGTTTAGTCGATTCATGTGAGACGTTTGATGCAACATGGATGGCTAGAAGGGCTTCTTCCACCTCTTCTGTCGTCTTCTTCCTTCGCTCCGTCGAACCTCTTTCACAAATCGACTGACCCAAATTATACTACTAGTACGAACGTATTAAGTATAGTAGGAACACGAAGATACGAAAGCAGTAGTACCAATCGCAAGAAGAACAAGATTAGTAAGACATAGTACTAGTACTACTATAATGCATTTCAAAGAGTTCAAATAACGAGAAAGAACATAAAGATAGTTCTGTTGGGGCCTCGACAACACACCCTTGAAAATAAACTAAGCAACTAGTCTGCTTGACACCGCGGAGAACCAGCATGAGCGACGGCATCGCCACCTACTCGAGTCCGAGTCCACGCCCCTCGACTTCGTCCTCGCCCCTCTTCCTCTTCCTCTTCGCCGACGCTTCTTTGCTTGAACGGACACTTTGGGCTCTGCTCCTTCATCCAACCCTTGTAGATATTTAAACAAAGGTAGGCATCCATTGCTGCGTCTGAGGATGTGATCTTCATCTAATGTCTTCGACTCCATGCATGATGAAACTCATGATGAGGTTTCTTCAGTTTAGCGTATGAAGGATCAATCATGGCTGCTGCCAGGGTCAGCATTGAAGGTTGAGAGGAGGACACCAGGCTTGCCTTCTGGAGATCGAAGGGCTGGCCTACAACGAGACCTATCCGACACAGGACATCCCTGTCGTTCTTAAAGCCTACAGTAATGAATTTCACTGTTTTTTCCTTGAGGAAGTTCTTAAAATCCTAGCACTCAATGTCGGCATGGCATATGTGGTAGACCAAGCAAACGTTATGTACGCAAACCTGGATCATGGCGGGCTTCTTCCTCTCTTCGTCCTTTAGATCCTTCTCTCGTCCCAGGACTGTGGTGTACTCAACATCTAGCCCAGCGACCCACTCATCCGTTGAACTGTTGAACATGTGTAGGAAGCGAGCAAGCCATGCTTTCACCGTCTCAGATCCATGTGTGTAGATGATGATGAACTGATCGCCGGTGATGGCTCTAACCTGGTACTCAGCGGTGACCATGGAGATTTTGGAGGCCATGGATTTTGGCGGAGGGTTAGGAGAAGTTGAACTGTTGTACCCGCAAAAAAGCGGGAGCGAACTAATGTGAAAGGACGGGACGACCGGGAGCGAACTATTGTAAGGTAGAAGACGGGACGAGTAGGGCGTGCGAGCAGGCGTGGGGTTGCTGGCTTGCCCGGTGGATAAACGGCTGCAAGCCCCCAAAGAGTTCTCGAGAACTATGCGGGACCCACTAGATGTCATGTCTACTAAACCCATATCGTAGGCCTGACGGTATAGCTTCTGCCTGTTCGCACGCCATGCCGGCGCGTGGATGTCACTTCACTTAATTCCGTCAAACGTCGCACCTCCCATGACCTTCGCCTCCCTCGCACGGTCGCGCCCTTTGAGACTTCGACCGGCTATAAATGAGCAACTTTTTTTTGCCTTCTTTTAGACAAGCAATTTTTTTGCCTACTCCGCATGCATGATACTCCCTCTCGTCCTTTTTACTCCCGTCAACCGTTTGCAAAGTGTTTAACCAAATTTATACTTTTTTAACACCACCTTATATTAATTAACCAGCCACACCAGTACACTCATTCGATACAATATTCACCACACAGGGTGGTACGTTATTTACAAGAATACCATCTAATCTATTGTCAAAGCTATACTTAGCGATTAAGTGTGCCACCTTATTGGCCGAACGGCTAATCTTTGACAATTGAAGATTGTTGATCAACTTCGAGATGCTCAACGCTTTCATCTTCAGGTCATGCATAGCAGACCTGTCATAGTCCCCAAATGCAAGAGACGCCACCACAAAAGCGTAATCAGTCTCTAAAATTACAAGATTATGAAGAGAAATACCTATGTAGAGACCGCAATGCAAGCCCTAAGCTCCGCTTCCTCCATGCTTTCACAGGCATCAATGAAATCCCACGACCAAATTTATACTAAAATATCAATATCTACAATCGATTATAATGAGTATAAGAACTACGTTTTATAATGAGTGTAAAAATATTGATTTGACATTGTGAATGTTGACACATTTTTCTATAAGTCTGGTGAAAGTAGAGGTACATTGACTTGAGACAAAACGTAAATGCACAATGCGGACTAGTTCCTCCGTCCGGTGCGTGCCATGTCCTATCTTGTCATCACAACAAGGTTAGCTATTAGAGTACCACTACCTCCCTTCTAGTTTAAAGGGATCGATTCAAAATTTCACCTACTCTTAGCAAGATAGTAGAGGCGGTGGAATAGTTTTTGAAGTCTGCAAAAGTACTCAACTAGTCTTTGTCGTTCTTCACAAAAAATGAGTTTACCAATGCATGCATGAACACTAGTTACTCTAACCCCCTCTCTTCTTTAATTCTTTGCCATATCAATGTGTTTGCTATTCCCGTGTGCATGATACCAGCTAAGATACCACCATTATGGCCAGCCTTAATCATCACATGCAATAATTTAGTGCACCTTGAAATATGAACATGTGTGGGGCGTGTATGTTTTTAATGACATGAGACTATACCTAGCCCGGCATGCAAGATGACTTATTATGCACCGTTCCCCATACCTGTAGGAAGCCCTTTCATCTCCAAATCATTTCCTCTCCATGTGTGGAAACAATATGCCTGCCAAACTTTCCTTCTCCCTCCGGCGGTCCCACCACTCCACCCCGTGTGAAAAAATCTGCATGCATGACTCTCCTCCCCCCACGCTCGTCCAATCCGTTGTGACCAGCAATATTTCCACCCCTTCGCTCCCCGTAATTTAATCCAACAAATATGCCACGTAACTGTTACTTAACTGCAGGTGCATTGGGTCACTAACATATGGGCCCAACAGGGGTCTGGCCCACATGTCAGTGACGCAACTGGACCTGCAGTTAAGTCAGTGCAGCTTAGTCCATATCTAACGTAGGTGTGCCATTGCTCGCTATAAATATTGTGCCTCCCACGACATCGCTATCTCCTCCCCCTCACGTTCACGTTCATCGCTATCTCCTCCCCCTCCCTCTCACATCGACCACCATGGCATCACCCCTCCCAAGCCCTAGGAGCCCCTCGCTGCACCGCGCGGACGGTCACGCATCGCCGTTCCGTTCCTCGCCGCCACTAGTCAAGGAGGACGCGTCGGTGTTCCGCTCCTCGCCGCTACTCGACGCGTCGCCGTTCCGTCCCTTGCCGCCACTAGTCGAGGAGGACGCGTCGGTGTTCCGCTCCTCGCCGTGACGCGATGCATCACCGTTCCGTACCTCACCGCCACTAGTCGAGGAGGACGCGTCGGTGTTCCGCTCCTCGCCGCGACGCGTCGAGGTGGACGCGTCGCCGTTCCCGATCTCGCCAGC
The DNA here is from genome assembly GCA_021605145.1 of Aegilops bicornis. NCBI lineage: Eukaryota > Viridiplantae > Streptophyta > Magnoliopsida > Poales > Poaceae > Aegilops > Aegilops bicornis. The sequence continues at coordinate 394,326,311 of CM038669.1, read as the reverse complement.
ACGTGCGCCGGAGGACGCGTCGGCTCCCTGCTACGAGGAGAACACCGCGCCGCCCGTAGAGCCCCCCAGCCTTGAGGAGCTTTGGAAAGAAATGGATGTCGCCTTGTGGGAGTCTTTGCCTCCAGCAGAGCGCGCCAAAATAGAGGCGGAGAAGAAGGCCGAGCAAGAGAAGCGCACCGCGGAACAAGCTGCCTGGGAGGCCTATGTCACGTCCGAGAGAGTCCGGGAATTAGCTCTTTGGCAGAAGGCTCGTGCGAGGGCCGTGAGGGTGGCGGAGGACGCCCGTGCCGACGCCCTGAGTGCAGTCGGGCCCAAGCGCCTCATCTACGCTTGGCGGTACGTGGACCGGGTGCACGCTTCCAGCAAGGAGGAGTACCTGTTGGCGCCGGATCACCACACAGGTGCGATCGCGCTCACCCGCCGGCAAGAAGTCATTAATCAGCACCTCGCGAGTTGCGAGGCTGAGGAAGAGGCGTTGTGTCGGCGCCTAGGAAACGGCCGCGCACTGTGGCACTTCGTGGCGCCGCAGCGCCTCCCGCGGCCGTGGCTTTTAGGAGGAGTATAATTTTTGTTTCGTAAGGCGATCTCATTAGTTTTGGGACGGAAATGATAAATCCCGAACGTTCAGGAATTTTTAGCATCCTTAATTAAGTATGTAAAAGGGAAAGTTTGGAAACCTTGTGTATTCATACGCATTTTGCAAGTACGTGCATATAGCACAAACTTTACTATATACTATTGCACTACACGTCTCTCTCGATATATGCTTGCAAACTGTTCTACTCCCTCCGTCTAGGTTAGTAAGTCATCTTTGGTTGTGCACCGTGACCAAAAAGGAGGGAAGACTTATACACCTAGACGGAGGGAGTACTACTATTACTTATGTACGTGCAAATGCACGTTTTAACATTACGATATGGTTTTTGTAAAAGTAGAAAAACAGCACTAGTCAAGCTTGTGAAACGATTCAATGCAAAACAAATGCAAAAATGCTCGTTTGATTGTTTACTTTAGCTTCCTTCTGTGGTTATTTCTCTGTCGTACTTTGTACGGAGTATCTCACAGGTTGGAAAGGCATGGAAATTCCCAAACCGCTTCCTACACCCTGTATCGAATTTTTTGCCTAACAAGTTGTGTCGTGCAATTGGAATTCCAACTTGAGTACTACTACTAGTAGGAGTACCAGGGGCCAGTTCTTTTAGGCTTCTAGATTAGTAATCCCATAACTACTACCTCCGTCCTGGTTTATTGGTCCCCATTGTAATATGTTTCAAATTTTGATCATAAATTTAACTAATGAAATGTTAGTGCATGTCACATGCACTACTCCGTCGGTCTAGGTGAGTAAGTCATCTTAGGCTGTGCACCGTGACCAAGGAGGAGGAGAAAACGAGAAACGTTAATGTTTATTTGCTAATTAATAGTATTGCATGCAATGAACTAACCACTGCATGTCGTGTTTGATATCTCAAGTCATTAAAAGCATGCACACTCTTTATCTCTTATTAGTTGATATGTCAAGAAACAAGAAACGAGGTAGAAGTTAATGCACCGCGCCTAAGTGTTTTGGGATTATTTGGTTTTCGTAAGGTGACTTACACACCTAGACGGAGGGATTACAATGGTGAGGAATAAACCAGTTAAATCTTTGGTCAAAATTTAGCACAAATTACAATGGTGAGGAATAAACCAGGACGGAGTAGTAGTTTAGAAGCCCAAATAAATGAGTGAGGCGCCTTATTGTTACTCTCCACCGTGACTAGTCTTGTGGGAAAAGCTGGGGAAGCCGCCAAAAGAACTGGCCCTAGGAGTAGTAGCTAGGGATCGAGTGTGCTAGATGAACCGGAGAAAGTAAATGCAGAGAGATGAAATGCAAAAAAGATGGAGGGATGTGATGGTTGCTTGTCCGTTTATTTTACCAGGCCACTTATTGCTGGGAGTGAAGGGTTTTGTGATATGACGGCTTTACTGCCGCGCCACGAGCGGGGTGAGAGGTGAGACTCGCGTGCAGTGCCGCCCTCTACACTTGTACTACATCGGTCGTGGTTTATTAGTCCCCCATTGAATTTTACTGAAGATTTAACTGACAAAATGTTAGTGCATGTCAACAAAAACTATATCATTGGATTCGTATTTGAACATAGTTTTGAATGATATAATTTTAGGTGACATGCATCAGCATTTATCGTACTATATATAATGTTAGTTCAATTTTTGGTCGTACTAACCTATAGTAGTAAGGTGCCCGTGCGTTGCATCGAAGAGTGAAATGCATTGATCGGGGAGTTGTTTATTTTGACAAAGGATGTGGGGGTCATCTCATGTGTAACAGGTATCGATAGGTTTCTTCAGATATTATTTCATCTCTAGAACTCACAAACATCCGGGTGAAATAGATAAAAAGGTATCTTTTGCAAACAAAAGCGTTCAACTGTTCAACCTGCATCCAAAACTTGTGAAGAAATAACACTTATTGTGCTTTGCAAGAAATGATCTTTAAGAATTAGTTTTTGAGTATCGATTGTTATACATGTTGGCTATAGATGACATGGCACTTTCTTATAGTCAACAGTTGGCTATACTATTAAGTAATATTAACCATGCCCTTATACACCTAGACGAAGGGATTAAATCAGGATGACTTGCAAGCGGGCAGAGGAGATGTAAGAAATGGTTCATCGTAAGTGTTTCACCAGTACTGTAGTAAAAATTCATACATGGAAGATTCTAGACTAAACCATAAACGGATACACTTTTTATTCATGCGCGATACTCCAATAGAGCAAGATCCTGCATGGAAGTCTCCACATGCTTAGACAGCGGATTACATTGAGCGAAGACTAATGATCAACATTTAACTTGATAATGCGTATGTCCAGTGAACCTCCTTGGAGTCCCGTGCACCGCGTCGGTAGTAAAGGATGCCATGGGTTTTCCAAGTCCACATTGGCGGGATAGTCCCAGCTCCCCAGAGTCCAAGTCCGTTCGATGAGGCCGGTGTCGCCGCCCACGCGACCCGGAGGGGTAGTAACACTAACCACGCACCCGTACATCAGCCTCGTGTCAGTGTCAGCGTCAGTGGCGTCGCCCCTGACGCACATTATAGAGACGGGGCTCCGGCCTGCGCGGGCCTCGCCGGTGCCCACGATCAAGAGGAAGACGCTGCCGTCCTCCTCCGAGACTAGCAGGCGGCGGTGATCCTCCAGCGACTCCGGCATGGTGAACGGGTAGCACGTCTCGTACTTGATGTTCTCCGCCAAGGGCCAGCAGTGACTGCTCCACGCATCCATGAGGTGATGCACCATGTCTGCCGGCGAGCCAAAAAACGGCATCGGGCACTCATAGCAGTGGATGAAGGGCTCCTTGGAGGCATCGACCAGGCCATCCATGAAACGGGAGTGGCTGTGGGGGGCGTTGCGCCAGTTGAATATATGAGCAAGTTACTACGAGATTTAATCCGAATAAGCACAAAATAAATCATGACGGCTATAACAGAGATGAAACTAATCATGTGGACAAGCATAGTAGTAGGATACAGAGTAGAAACATGAATTCTACCACGATTTCGAATAGGAAGGACAGAAACACATACGGTTCAACGGGAGCAGCTCCATTGGCGTTCAGGTTGTCGCCCATGTCCAAACACCACGTAGACACGGTCTTTGAGCATGGTTCGTAGTCGTTCCACGCTCGGGCATTGAAGTTTGTAACTATTTTAGATTAGAATATACTACTCCTCCGGTGCTCGTAGTAGAGCAGAGTCCTACTCTACTACTCTACTCAAGCAAGTTAGGGCATAGCACTGTAGGGAGTACCAGTACTGTGATCACTCAAGCAAGTTGTGTGGCATCGACATGACCCTACGCTGCTGGTATGTGTCTCGTAAGTAAAACGGCGTGCTGTAGTCATCATCACCTGTCCACTTCCCGCAGCACATATTCGCTTCTCCATCTTTGTCCGCACATAATCTCGTCCAATCTTCCATCCCGCTAAGCGCCTCCCCCCTCGTCAAAACCCAAGCACTAACAATGGCAGAACCGAGCAGCGTCCGCCGAAAGAGTGGCTGGAATTCGCTCCCCACAGAGGTAATCAAGCTCATTGTTTCGCGTGTGGACAATCTCAGTACCATGCCGCTCGCCGTGTGCTCGTCGGGGCTGTACCGTTTACTCAAAGCCCTCAGGCCGGAGCTTTTTAAGCCAGCTCCTTGCTTGATGATGCCGCCTGATCTTCAGAAACGACGTGTCACGCAGCATAATGATCGTAGGGTGGCAAGCATCAACCCCCTTGACTGCGATCCAATCCCCGTCAGCCTCAACTACATTAATGGTATGTACTGGGTCGGCATGAACACGTCTTGGATGGTGCTCGTCGACGGTTGCGGCAGCTGGATGCTTGTGGAGGTCTACACCCGGCGATTGATCCCCCTTCCTTCGATTAACATTGCACTGCTTTGGCACCACGGCCCAGAATACTCGGAATCTTACAAAGAGCCAACATGATACCAAGTTTGATTTGCTCAAGGTTGTAATCTGCCAAGTGCCCACAAGATCTGTGGAATTATAAAGACTTGAGCTAATTGCTTTCTTCAACCGCGCGGTCTCTCCTATCGGCAGTCACTGCGGTAAGTGGATAAATCTGCACGTCCATCGCAGATCATACATCCTCCGTGGTTCTCTGATGCCATTGAACACAAGGGCTTCATTTATTGTTGACTCCTTCTATGGCTGGACGTATTGCTGGCCTACTCCGATCATCGCTACAAACGGCTGTTACAGAAGTATGTTACTTTCCTATGATATCATGATGGCTTGCTTATATTATCATAACATTTGCTGAAAAAATATTCGTGCTCATAACATGCTGTTCTTAAGACTGACTAAATCAAGAGCCCTTTTTTATTTGACTCCAACTTGATATGATGTTGTAGGCCGCCTGGTGTCCCTACCCTTCCTAATCCCAGAACATTTCAAAGAAAAGTGGCATGGCAGTTGCAGGTGGTTCCTAGCTCGATCAGACGACGATGAAAGATTGATGATCGTTCGCACGTACCAGACGTGTTGTTTCGCGGAATACAATCACAGTCACTGCAAGGTCTTTGAGCAGGATCCCAGCCTCTCTGAGCCTTCAAGAATTTTTGACCGGAGGCTGGTAAGTACCCTTGGTACACGCTCTTTGTTTGTCGGACTGAATTATTCGGTTAACCAGGAGATAACCGACGGCAAGGATCATGATGGCAGTGCGGTTTCGTTCATCAGGCAAAACTGTGTGTACACAACGTACCATGCGTCTCTGCATGCACCATAACCTGATATGTGCCACCACGCTCTGCAGCCCAAAGTAGGAGAGAGGGTCGCAAGTATCAGACTTCGACATGCTGGCTGGAGTTTCCCCCGTCAGGCACCCATCTGGTTCAAGCCGTCAGCCAATCTCCACAGCTTAATAAATAGTAACATCTAACTGAGCCAGTTAGTTAGATGCGTACACTTGGTGTAGTAGGATCTTTATTTAGTTTGGTGCATACACTTGTTCTTTTTTGGTAGCCCTTTTGTAATGATGGTTGATGTTTGGTTTAGAAGAGAGAGCTGCGTCTTCACTCTTCTAGCCTCGCTATCGCTTCTTTATACATTGCACCCCCAGCCCTGGTTGTCAGCTGCTGCTATTTTCAATGTACAATCAGTAGTATATTTAAATACATTGGTTGAATAAATGTGTTGTTAGAACGACAAACACAATGTTTTGGAAGTCGTTGCACGGTTCGATCCTTTAGTGCCCCGTACCGTATGTAGCGCATACTATTTTTTGTACGGAACACATTATCCACTTGTTGATAACATGCAGCCCACTAATGAAGGCCCAATAGAGAAGCCCATAATTAACTAGAAGGGAGGCTCTCACATGAATCCGGCCCAGGTACATGCTCATGGTCCCCTAAACATAAATAAGTAAATAAATAAATAAATAAAGCTAAATGCTCAAGCACCAGTTCTTTGGGAAAATAGGTAGTCCAGTATTTCTTTTTGAAGAATACCCAAGCTAGGCCTATTTGTTTTCTCCACCACTGGGCTGCAAATCTTTCAAGATGAGGAGGATGCATTCGCCCTGACTTAAGAGTATGGTCAATGTCGCTAAAAGTAATATCAAAAGGGTTGAAAATTCCAAAAAATATAGCAAATGGGATATAAGTTTCTTTTTTGTTTTTGTTCTTCACTGATATCTTATACGTATTTCATTGGATTTAACATGACATAGTACTAATTTATTTTTAAATTTGTTTTAGTATGGCTATTAATTTTTGGATTAAGAATATTTCGTTCCCATGCAAAAATTTGCGAATTTTCAAAATTTCCCGCATATTTAGTTAAGTTTTTGACCACAGTCTTGACGAGGAAAATGGCCAGCAATTCTAAAAATGGAAAACGGGCTGCAATAAATTCCATATGAATTAGAAAATGACTAAAAAATATAAAAATAATAGCAAATTGGTTGTACACACCACAGATTTTGAGGCTGGCTTGTTTACGCAAGGCTTTGTCAGTAAACACACGATTCTAGCGGCAGTGACTATTGGATGTCCATCCAACGGCCGACGTGCTTCTTCAATATCCGATCTTCCTGCTCAAGCCGCCTAAACTAGCGCCGGCGGGACTGCCTGCTCCCTCCTCTTGTGGCCCACTGTGATGCCGCGCAGTCTTCCCCGGGCCACCCTACTCCCTCCGCTGGCCTGGCCGCACGCAATCAACTGCCTCCTTATTACGCGAAAAAAATGATTCCTCCCACTGACATCTGGGGCGCACCGGTTGGGAGGCTGACCTGTGGGCCTACTAGGTTGACGCGTACGTAGGGCTTGTCAACTTAGTCAGCAAACGATTCTAGCAGTAGTAACCGTTGGATTTGAATCAAACAGTCCTGCTGCTTCTTCAGTCGCTGCTCTTCTTGCACCAGCCGCCCAAACCAGCGCCAGGGTGACCGCCTGCTCCTGCCTGTAGTGGTCGGCTGTGCTGCCATTGAGGCCTCATCGCCCCCTACTACTCCCACCGCTAGCTGTGCCTGCAGCCGACGGCAGCCTCACACCGCAGCCGAACCGGTGAACCCTCAGATTCTCTCCGTGGGCATCCACCGCTGTCTTCCCCGGCTCCGCGTCGTCCCCTTCCTAGGCCTCGCCGTCGTCCACCGCCTTGGTGCTCTCGGTGCGGCGTGGTAAACGTGGTCAACGACATTCCATCGGAAGAGTATTGTACGTGGAGAGACTGATAGCTGGGTCTACGTCCACAGCCTAGTTTTTTTGTGATTTGCCAAGTAAGTCGCTTTGTCACGCCTGTTGGGCTGCAAATCTTTCAAGATGAGGAGAGCTTTCATTCGGCTGGCCGAGAAAATGGCCCATCAGTAATGAGAAATGGGTTGTACATTTTCAAAACACATCAAACCGGCAATTAGTTTCAAATATCTTTTTTTTTCATTTCGAGATTTTAAATTACATTAATTTTTATGCGTGGAGAATTTGTTGGATTTTATATTGATATACATTTATTTTTAAAATCAGTTTGAATGTGAGTTGAAATTTCGGATTAAAAACAGTTCGGACCGCACCGAAATATGCAAAATTTCGTATAATTTTTTAACCGTGGCCACAATATGGGCTGTAATGCTAACAAAAGAATATGGGCTCCAAAAAAACCTTAATAATTAGCAAATGGGCTATAAATTATTAGAAATAATGGCATATGGGTTGTATGCTGTTTTCCACAGATTTGAGGCTTTCCTAAAAAGGTTGACGACAAGCAAAGGATCGTTGGATGTCCATCCAACGGCCGTCGTGCTTCTTCAATCTCTGCTCTTCCTGCTCCAGCCGCTCAAACAAGCGTCGGCGGGACTGCCTGCTCCCTCCTCCCCGCGGCTGGCTATGCTGCCGCGCAGGCCTCACCGCCCCACCGTACTCCCATCGCTGGCCTAGCCATCCCTCTACTCACCCACACCTGCTGTTATTCTCCGGCGGTGGGCGAACGAACCAAGAAACCCTTTGTACAGTCATACTCCCCTCCGCTGGAAACAAGCTGCCGAAGTCTTCCCTGCCTCCGTGTCGTTCCCTTCCTAGGCCTCACCGTCGTCCACCGCCCTGGTGCTCTCGACGCGGCCTGGTCAACGTGGTAAATGACTGACATGCATCTGAAGTGGATCAGATGCGGAGAGGCCGACAATGGGTCCACGGTCGCACGCAAGGAAATGCCTCCTTATTACGCGCAAAATAATGATTCCTCCACCTGACATCAGGGACCCACCGAAAGGGCCTCTGTATTTCGTGAAAAAAACATTACCGCCGCTGACAGCTCGGACCCACCAGCTATATCTTTGCACGCAAGGAAGTGCCTCCTTATTACGCACAAAAAAAATGAATACTCCCCCTGTTAGCTGGGACCCAGTATAGTGGCAGGCTGACTTGTGGGCCTACTAAGTTGACGGGGACGGAGAGCTTTGTCAACTTAGTCAATATGCACGATTCTAGCTCCAGTGACCGTACGATGTCCATCCAATGGCCGTAGTGCTTCTTCAACCTCTGGTCTTCTTGCTCCAGTCGCCCAAACCAGCGTCGGTCGTGCCTCGTGCTCCTGCCTCCTGTGGCCGGCTGCGATGCGGTGCAGGCCTCACCGCCCCCTACTACTCCCACCGCTGGCCAGGCGATCCCTCTACTCACCCACACCCCCTGTTATTCTGCGGCGACGGCAGCCTCACACCGCAGCGAACCAGTGAACCCTCGTACCCCTCTAAGCGTGGGCATCCACCGCCGCGTCTTCCCCGGCTCCGCGTCGTCCCCTTCCTAGGCCTCGCCGTCGTCCACCGCCCTGGTGCTCTCGGCGCAGCCTGGTCAACGTGGTCATGGAACGGCTTCCATCGGACGTGGACTGTACGTGGAGAGGCTGACAGCTGGGTCCAGGGCCGCAGCAAGGAAGTGCCTCCTTATTACATGCAAAATAATTATTCCTCCACCTGACAGCGGGGAACCACCGGACGGGCCACCGTATTTCGTGAAAAAATGTTTCCCCCCTGACTGCTGGGACCCACCAGCTACATCTTCGCACACAAGGAAGTGCCTGACAGTCGGGACCCACCTGGTCGAAGCGTACGTAGCGTTGTCATTCTGGTCATGAACGTGTACGTACATATATACTGGTGAATGTAGAGGCATGCACGTGTCATAGTAGAGGTGTGCACGTAGCATGTACATGTACGTACAGCGGCCAGGGTGCAAGAAAGAAAATACGGCCACGTATGTGTACATACGGGCGGGGTCTCGAACGCCTACTCGCGCATACGTACGGCCAGGGCTCGTGTACATGGCTGGGTCGGAATGGACAAACAGCATCGTCGTCGTGTTCATGGGGAGGCAATGGAATGTGTCGTGTTCATGGGGAGGCAACGGAATGCGTCGTGTTCATTGGGAGGCAACGGAATGCGTCGTGTTCATCGGGAGGCAACGGAACATGTGGGAGCCAACCAGCTGGGTCGGAACGGAATGCATGGTCGTGTTCATCAGGAGGGCTTGGATGGAACAGGCGATGGAAAGGAGGCCTGGCGTACCGCAAAACGAAGGAAACGGACCTCCTATGTTCGTAACGGGGTCCTGTTGATCGGGAGCGGTGTGGCGTACCGCAAAACGGAGGAAACGGACTTCCTACGGTCGAAACGGGGGTCCTATTGATCGGGAGGGGTGTGGCGTACCGCAAAACGGACAAAACGGACCTCCTACGGTCGAAACAGGGGTCCTATTGATCGGGAGGGGTGTGGCATACCGCAAAACGGACGAAGCGGACCTCCTACGGTCGAAACAGGGGTCATGTTCATCGGGAGGGGTGTGGCGTACCGCAAAAAGGGACTCCACGGGATACTGTTCATCTCCACCGTCGACCTCCTCCAGCCTCCACGGGCTACCGTCGACCTCCTCCAGCCTCCATGGGTTCCTGTTCATCCAGCCTCCACCGTGCGCTACTCCACCGGCTACTGTTCAACCACCCCTCCACGGGCACCCCTCCGCCGTCTACTGTTCATCCAACCCTCCACACCACGGGGTCCTGTTCAACCACCCCTCCACGGGCACCCCTCCATCGCTTCATCGCTCATCCAGCCTCCACACCACGGGTCCTGTTCATCCAGAGGCAACGCCACCACTCCTTGTTCATCCAACCCCCTCCCCGCAACGCCATCGCTCATCCAATCGATCGGCTTCGCTTAGCAGCAGATGGCGGCGAATCACTTTCGATCGGGTTCGCCAACAGCCATCGATCGATCGCCGGGTTCGATGCAGCGTAGCCTGCGGTCTGCAATCGCCGGGTTCGATTAGAGCCCAATGCCTCGCTCGGGTTCGATTAGAGCCAATGCCTCGCACACACGCAGCAGCGTCGTGTACGAGAGAAACACGCATCGCTTCGCCCCGACCTCCCACCGTAATCGAACTCCCGAAATTTTCCTCCCCTCGCTTCTACCACGGTTTTTACCGTCATGGACGGCCCAAAGAATGTCATGCAAGCGCATCTCCGGCCCGCCAGGACAAAAAGCTCATTTTCTGTCATGATTTTTGTCATAGAAGTAGGAGCCCACCACATCTATGATGATACCGGGTTTTGTCACAATTATCGTCATAGAAGTGTCATATGTATGACAGGAAAAAAATTCGTTCGGCCCAAAATGTCACGGACGTGTCTTTTTTTGGTAGTGAGCATTGCCTAGAAATTTTCTTGTATGCTTTCCTACATTTAAATGTGCTTATACTATATGGAGATATCTTGAGGAACGATTTCCAAACTATTCTTTGAAAAATCTAGATGAGATTCTTCAAAAGTCCATTGCTTTTCATAAAATGAGTCCTAGTGATCCTAAATTTGGTGACTGTCTATTTGAGCTTCGTGACCTCATGCGTGCCAAAGGAGATGTTGGAGTCATTAGTAGCATCATCTCTCAAGTCATTAGAATTCATAAAGATGCACATTGTCATGGTCATAAATCTAACGAATCACTCTCTCTAGGTGATGATCAATCACAAGACGATGTTGAACATGGGTATTATGACGAGGATGATGATAGTGACTTTAATCTTGATGAGTCTATGAGACACTTTGGTCTTATGGCTAACCTTCATGGTTACATGGCCGGAGGAAAGGAATGGGTTCTTGATAGTGGATGTAACGATCACATGAGCAGAGACACGGACATGTTTCGTGAGCTTGCTAAAAATAATGGCCCCCGAAAGTATGTCACTTTTGGTGATAACTCAATGGGTAAGGTGGTTGGCCTTGGTAAGGTGGCCATCTCACATGACATCTCCATCCAAAATGTTATGCTCGTTGAATCTCTTGGCTATAATTTACTTTCCGTATCTAGACTAGCCGATTTTGGATTCAATGTCCTATTTACCGAAGTAGATTGCCAAGTGTTTCAAAGAGATAATCATAATATGGTCTTTACTGGTATACGTAGAGGTGATCTATACATTGTTGACTTCACTAAAAAGGCTCAACCTAGAACTTGCTTAATTGCTAAATCTTCTAAAGGTTGGTTGTGGCATAGAAGGTTAGGTCATGTGGGCATGCGAAATCTTGATAAGCTTATTAAAGGTGATCATATCCTTGGTGTTAAAGATGTTATATTTGACAAGGATAGACTTTGCAGTGCTTGTCAAGCAGGAAAACAAGTTGGAGGAAGTCATCCCATGAAGAACAGTATGACCAGGAGAAGACCGCTCGAGCTACTTCATATGGTCCCAACGCCTACAAGAGTCTCGGTGGTAACTCGTTTGGATTGGTCATTGTTGATGATTTTTCAAGATTTACGTGGGTGTTATTTCTTGATGATAAATTGCAGGTGCAAAAGATCTTCAAGAAATTCACTAGGAAGGCCCAAAATCAACTTGAAGTGAAGATCAAGAAGGTTAGCAACGACAACAGAATGGAGTTCAAGAACGCCAGTGTGGATACCTTTCTTGACGAAGAAGGGATTTCACATAAGTTCTCTGCTATGTACACGCCTCAACAAAATGGAGTTGTTGAGAGGAAGAATCGGACACTTATTGAGATGGAGAGAATGATGGTTGATGAATACAAGACACCAAAACACTTTTTATTGGAAGCGGTTGAGACAGCTTGTCATGCAACAAATCGACTATATCTTCACAAGCTTCTCAGCAAGACAACATATGAGCTTCTTACCGGTAACAAACCCCAATTTGGATACTTTCAAGTATTTGGCTCAAAGTGCTACATTCTTGATAAGCATCGTCGTTCGAAATTTGCCCCTAAATCTCATGAAGGTTTCCTACTCGGTTATGGCTCAAACTCTCACACTTACCGTGTCTACAACAATTTCACCCGAAAGTTTGAAGAGACGGTAGATGTGAAGTTTTACGAATCTAACGGCTCACAAGTAGAGCAATTGCCAATTGATGTAGGAGATAAAGATCCCTCAGAAGCAATTCAAGACTTGTCTATTGGCAAGATTCTCCCAACGGAGGTGAAGGAGAGTACCTCCTCCGTTCAAGTGGAAGCCTCAACTTCACACCAAGGTGAACCACAAGTTGACATGGAGGCATCCACGAGTGGAACACGCCAAGACGAAGGAAACGAGGAAGTACAACAAGATGAACCTCATCAACCTCTCTCTCCACCTCCACAAGAGAACAACAACGCCAACAACAATGAAGAAGGAAAAGAGGAAGAACAAGACAATGAAGAGGATGTTCCACCCCGACCCAAACAAAAGCTCTCACGAGTTAGAGCAAGAGTCTCAAGAGATCATCCCGTCGAAGAAATCTTTGATGATATTCAAACCGGGAGAATAACTCTCTCTTAAACTCGTTTGGCTAACTTTTGTGAACATTACTCATTCATTTCTAGTATTGAACCTATGAAGGTTGAGTAAGCTCTTGATGATCCGGATTGGGTGAACGCTATGCATGAAGAACTACACAATTTCGAGAGGAATCAAGTGTGGACATTGGTAGAAAAGCCGGACGACAACCAAAATGTCATTGGAACCAAGTGGGTGTTTCGGAATAAGCAAGATGAAGATGGAAAAGTTGTACACAACAAGGCCCTTCTCGTCGCCCAAGGCTACACTCAGGTCGAAGGTATGGACTATGGTGAGGCATATGCCCCCGTTGCTAGACTTGAGTCCATACGCATCTTACTTGCTTACGCCAATCACGATGATATCACTTTATACCAAATGGACATTAAAAGTGCTTTTCTAAATGGAGAAATTGAGGAGGAAGTCTATGTTAAACAACCTCCCGGCTTTGTTAATCTGTCGGTGTAGAACGACACCTATGGGATCACAAGAATCCCTTCTACGGCTGCCGGGGCGCAGGGTTGCGAGGAGATCAGGGCTAGTAGACAGCACAAGGATCGTTTACCCAGGTTCAGGCCGCGAGGATGCGTAAAACCCTAGTCTTGCTTTGGTGGATGTATTCCTGAGAGTTCTTGAGCTCTCGAACTAGCTGTGGTCAGTGCGTGATTCGAAAGAGCCGAATCCTTCTCCAGTATGCCATGGGCCTCCTTTTATAGTTGAAAGGGGCTGCCACAGTGACACACAGGAGGTGGAAAGGCGTACAGTGTTGGGGAACGTAGCAGAAATTCAAAATTTTCTACGCATCACCAAGATCAATCTATGGAGATTCTAGCAACAAGAGAGGGAGAGGATGAACATATTCATACCCTTGAAGATCGCTAACCGGAAGCGTTACAAGAACGCGGTTGATGGAGTCGTACTCGCGGCGACTCAAATCGCGGAAGATCCGATCTAGCGCCAAACGGACGGCGCCTCCATGTTCAACACACGTACAACCCGGGGACGTCTCCTCCTTCTTGATCCAGCAAGGGGAGAGGACAAGTTGAGGGAGAACTCCGACAAAACGAGGGCGTGGTGGTGGTGGAGCTCGTGGTTCTCCAGCAGGGCTTCGCCAAGCACTACGGAGGAGGAGGAGGTGTTGGAGGAGGGAGAGGGCTGCGCCAGGGAAGAGGTGCGGCTGCCCTCCCACCCCTCCACTATATATAGGGGCAAGGGGAGAGGGGGAGGCGCCCTAGGGTTTCCCCTAGGGGGCGGCGGCCAAGCAGATTAGATCTCCCTAGGGAAAATCCTAGGGAGACTTGCCCCCAAAGCCAAGCAGGTGGAGGATTGACTCCCAAGTCAGGTGGAGGCGCCCCACCTCCCCAAATAACGTGGGAAAGGGTGTGGGGGCGCACCACCCCTTAGTGGGCTGGTTTGACCCTTCCCCTTTGGCCCATGAGGACCTCCAACACTTGTCGGGGCTCCCGAAACACCTTTCGGTCATGCTGGCCATAGCTTGGCACCCCCGGAACACTTCCGGACTCCAATACCCTTCGTCCAATATATCGATCTTCACCGTCGGACCATTCCGGAACTCCTCGTGATGTCCGGGATCACATCCGGGACTCCGAACTACCTTCGGTAACCACATACTATTCCCCATAACAACTCTAGCGTCACCGAACCTTAAGTGTGTAGACCCTACGCGTTCGGGAATCATGCAGACATGACCGAGACATCTCTCCGGCCAATAACCAACAGCGGGATCTGGATACCCATGTTGGCTCCCACATGTTCCACGATGATCTCATCGGATGAACCATGTTGTCGGGGATTCAAACAATCCCGTATGCAATTCCCTTTGTCAATCGGTACGTTACTTGCCCGAGATTCGATCGTCGGTATCCCAATACCTCGTTCAATCTCATTACCGGCAAGTCACTTTACTCGTTCCATAATGCATGATCCCGTGACTAACTACTTAGTCACATTGAGCTCATTATGATGATGCATTACCGAGTGGGCCCAGAGATACCTCTCCGTCATACGGAGTGACAAATCCCAGTCTCGATTCGTGCCAACCCAACAGACACTTTCGGAGATACCTGTAGTGCACCTTTATAGCCACCCAGTTACGTTGTGACATTTGGTACACCAAAGCATTCCTACAGTATCCAGGAGTTGCACAATCTCATGGTCTAAGGAAATGATACTTGACATTGGAAAAGCTCTAGCAAACGAACTACACGATCTTGTGCTATGCTTAGGATTGGGTCTTGTCCATCACATCATTCTCCTAATGATGTGATCCCGTTATCAACGACATCCAATGTCCATAGTCAGGAAACCATGACTATCAGTTGATCAACGAGCAAGTCAACTAGAGGCTTACTAGGGACATGTTGTGGTCTATGTATTCACACATGTATTACGATTTCCGGATAACACAATTATAGCATGAACAACAGACGATTATCATGAACAAGGAAATATAATAATAATCTTTTATTATTGCCTCTAGGGCATATTTCTAACAGTCTCCCACTTGCACTAGAGTCAATAATCTAGTTCACATCACTATGTGATTGTAATAAAGTCAACACCCATGGGGTTTGATCATATCTCTCTTGTGAGAGAGGTTATTAGTCAACGGGTCTGAACCTTTCAGATCCGTACGTGCTTTACAAATCTCTATGTCATCTTGTAGAAGCAGCTTCCATGCGCTACTTGGAGCTATTCCAAACAACTGCTCTACTATACGAATCCGGTTTACTACTCACAGTCATCCGGATTAGTGTCAAAGTTTGCATCGACGTAACCCTTTACGACGAACTCTTTTACCACCTCCATAATCGAGAAAATTCCTTAGTCAACTAGTTACTAAGGATAAGTTTGACCACTGTCATGTGATCCATTCCTGGATCACACTTGTACCCCTTGACTGACTCATGGCAAGGCACACTTCAGGTGCGATACATAGCATAGCATACTGTAGAGCCTACGTCTAAAGCATAGGGGACGACCTTCGTCATTTCTCTCTATTCTGCCGTGGTCAGGTCTTGAGTCTTACTCAATACTCACACCTTATAACACAACCAAGAACTCCTTCTTTGCGGATCTATTTTGAACTCCTTCAAAATCTTGTCACGGTATGTGTTCGTTTGAAAGTACTATCAAGCGATCTTGATCTATCCTTATAGATCTTGATGCTCAATGTTCAAGCAGCTTAATCTAGGTTTTCCATTGAAAAACACTTTTCAAATAACCCTATATGCTTTCCAGAAACTCTACATCATTTCTGATCAATAATATGTCAACAACATATACTCATCAGAAATTCTATAGTGCTCCCACTCACTTCTTTGGAAATACAAGTTTCTCATAAACTTTGTATAAACCCAAAATCTTTGATCATCTCATCAAAGCGTATATTCCAACTCCGAGACGCTTACTCCAGTCCTTAGAAGGATTACTGGAGCTTTGCATACTTGTTAGCATCTTTTAGGATTGACAAAACCTTCTGGTTGTATCACATACAACCTTTCCTCAAGAAAATCGTCGAGGAAACAATGT
This sequence comes from Aegilops bicornis, assembly GCA_021605145.1. NCBI lineage: Eukaryota > Viridiplantae > Streptophyta > Magnoliopsida > Poales > Poaceae > Aegilops > Aegilops bicornis. The sequence continues at coordinate 394,309,928 of CM038669.1, read as the reverse complement.
TTTGACATCCTATCTGCAAGATTTCATAAATAATGCACTAACTGCTAATATAATTCCAACAGACTCTTAGCATCGCTACGAGTGAGAAAGTCTCATCGTAGTCAACTCCTTGAACTTGTCAGAAAACATCTTAGCGACAAGTCGAGCTTTCTTAATGGTGACACTTACCATCATTGTCCGTCTTCCTTTTAAAACCATCTGTACTCAACAGCCTTACGACCATCGAGTATTTCTTCCAAAGTCTATACTTTGTTTTCATACATGGATTCTCTCTCGGATTTTATGGCCTCGAGCCATTCGTTGGAATCCGGGCCCACCATCGCTTCTCCATAGCTCGTAGGTTCATTGTTGTCTAGCAACATGACCTCTAAGACAGGATTACGTACCACTCTGAAGTAGTACGCATCCTTGTCGACCTACGAGGTTTGGTAGTGACTTGATATGAAGTTTCATGATCACCATCATTAGCTTCCACTTCAATTGGTGTAGGCGCCATAGGAACAACTTCATGTGCCCTGCTACACACTAGTTGAAGTGATGGTTCAATAACCTCATCAAGTCTCCACCATCCTCCCACTCAATTCTTTCAAGAGAAACTTTTCCTCGAGAAAGGACCCATTTCTGGAAACAATCACTTTTGCTTCCGGATCTCAATTAGGAGGTATACCCAACTGTTTTTGGGTGTCCTATGAAGATGCATTTTATCCGCTTTGGGTTCGAGCTCATCAGGCAAAACTTTTCACATAAGCATCACAACCCCAATTTTTTTAAGAAATGACAGCTTAGGTTTCTCTAAACCATAGTTCATATGGTGTCATCTCAACGGAATTACGTGGTGCCCTATTTAAAGTGAATGTGGTCGTCTCTAATGACTAACCCATAAAAGATAGTGGTAATTCGATAAGAGACATCATTGTATGGACCATATCCAATAGGGTGCATTTATGATGTTCGGACACACCATCACACTATGGTGTTCCAGGCGGTATTAGTTATGAAACAATTTCCACAAGGTCTTAATTGTGTACCAAACTCGTAACTCAGATATTCATCTCTATGATCATATCATAGACATTTTATCCTCTTGCCACGATGATCTTCAACTTCACTCTGAAATTGCTTGAACCTTTCAATAATTCAGACTCGTGTTTCATCAAGTAAATATACTCAGAATCTACTCAAATCATCTGTGAAGTAAGAGCATAACGATATTCACTGCGTGCCTCAGCACTCATTGGATTGCACACATCAAAATGTATTACTTCCAACAAGTCGCTTTCTTGTTCCATCTCACTGAAAACGAGGCCTTTCAGTCATCTTGCCCATGTGGCATGATTTCCATGTCTCAAGTGATTCAAAATCAAGTGAGTCGAAACGATCCATCTGTATGGAGTTTCTTCATGCATATATACCAGTAGACATGGTTCACATGTCTCAATCTTTTCAAAAACGAGTGAGTCCAAAGATCCATCAACATGGAGCTTCTTCATGCGTTTTATATCAATATGACTCAAATGGCAGTGCCACAATGTCACAGCCCCAGATCGGCCTTGCTTGACTTTGCTTGCTCATCATATCATCATGTTTAAATTTCTAAGAAACTTGAAATGGGGATTGCCTAAACCCTAGCATTAAAGGAATTCACTAGGTTCAACCAAAATATTTCCGATGAAATCCAAATGACTTCCAAAAATGTTCATCATTCTTGGAAAATGCTGGAAACAGTAACCAAAGGTGATGCACATTTTTCCATGACATATTGGGCTCTGGATTTAAATCATACCTTATTTGCATTTGGGCATTTAAATTTTATATATTATATTAAATGTCCAAATATTCATGAACTGAAATTCTGGTTATTGGAAATAATCCAAATAGTGGCCACAAGCAGTCTCATGATTTTTGAACGTGCATAGGTATTTTTAATAAAGCCCTGAAAATTTACAGAATAATAGAAAACTGAAATAATTAGAAAAAGGAGAGAGAGAAAGGATCCAGCCACTTACCTGGCGCAACCCACCTGGCAGCCCACTACTGTGCTAGGCCCAGCCAGCCACCGCACCGTCTTCAACCTCCTGCCGGTGGCGGGAGGGCGTGTGCTGCTCTTGGCAGCCCGACGCCCGGCCACCTCCTGCTTACACCTTTCGCTGGCCGAGGCACCCGAGGGTGCCATGCACTCCCCTCGACCCCTTGCACCTCTCCCTCTCTCCCAGGACTCCCTCTCCCTCCTCTGCTCGCTTCCGCGGCGCCACCGAGTGCTACCGTTGACGCAGCTCGCCACCACCGCAGCCAACGCCTCTCCCTCAACCTCTCGAGCAGCCCAGAAGCTCCGCCACTCCGTCCACGACCCCCTCACCGAGCCACACCCCTCCAGAAGCCCCCGAACGTCCTCACCGGGCTCGTCTTCAACCTCCCGATGGCGAGATCGACTTCGCCGCCCCGCCAACTCCAATCCTTCCCCGAGCCCGTTTCGACGCCCTCTGCACTCGACGTGAGCTCCTGCTCCTTCTCCCTCTCCCCGTTTGCTCTGCTGCACGCCGTAGCCGCCACACCGCGCTTGCCCGCACGCGCCGCCGCCTGAGCTTCTCGCTGCCGAGGCCACTTCCACTCGAGCTCGAAACCGAGCGCATCACCGCGCTCAGCGCGTCACCACGGGGCCGTAGCGGCCATACGTTGCTCCTGTTGTGCCCTACGGCGTCGAATCCGTCGACGTCCGAACTCCGGCCGCCGCGCCTCCCGCCGTCGGCGTCGCTTCCGTGCACCTCAGCCACCACCGCTTGCTGCGTTGGAAGCGCGCGAGCATGCTCTTGGCGTAGAGCCCCTCCACCGCCCGAACGGTCGCCGAGGAGGAATTGACGACCTTCGCCCGCGGGCCTCGCCGTGGCCTTAACTCGACTAATCACCGGTTGGGCACTAATCAAATTACACCCCTGTGGTCACTAACAAGTGGGCCCCGCCCTTGTAATTTTTGGTTAAGGTTTTAAACTAAACTTAACTAACCCACCGGCGTGGCACCGTTAGATTAGCTAATTAGGGTTAGTTAGTGACACCGACATGTGGGCCCCGTGTCACCGCTAATTTTAGTTAGTGCTAAAACTAACTCTTTTAGCCCCTGAGTCATCGACCAGTGGACCCCACTGGTCGTATGACCCGAGGCGCCAGTTGACCTCTTGACATCGAGGTGATGTCATGTTGTATAATAACCCATTTTCTGGATTTATTATAATTCAGGAAATTCTAGAAAATAGCTCAAACTTCTAAAATTCATAGAATTTCAACCGTAACTCCAAATGAGATAAATTATATATGAAAAATGATCAGAAAAATCCAATCTATCCATCTGTACCATTTTCATGCATGTTAGAACAACTTATAGCTGCTGTTTAGCACAAATCATATAAATGGCATTTAAACTCTCAAATATGAAGTTTGAATTTGAACTTAGGGTTCAAACCAACTCCATTTAAAATGTTGCTAGTTGCATTAGCTCAAAATACAACATATTGACATGTCATGGTCATGCATCATATTGTTGCATCGCATTGATTGTGTTCTTTCTTGTTTGCCGGTAATTGTCCCCTCTCGGTAGACGCTGTACCGACGATGAGTTCGATGACACCGATGAAGAACTATAATATCTTCAGAAGTGCCAGGCAAGCAAAACCCCCTTGTTCATTCTGATACAATCCCACTCTCTCTCTCTCCTGCTCTCATTTACTGCATTAGGACAACAACGATTCATCTGTTACTTGTTGCGGTAGCTGAACCCCTTTATCCTCTGCATGACCTGTCATTCCACAGTAAATAGATGAAACCCACTAGCATGAGTAGGAGTTGTTTGAGCCCTGTTGTCCCTACTCATTCATGCTTGGTTGCCATGCCTGCTACTGCTTAGAGTTGAGTCAGGTCTGATTCATCGGGAATGAATTGGAGTGGTTGTGTGAACATGTCCTACTGTGTGTGAGCTAAGTGTGTGAACACGATTTGGTAAAGGTAGCGGTGAGAGGCCATGTAGGAGCACATGGTGGGTTGTCTCATTGCAGCCGTCCTCAGGAACTGAGTTCTGTGTTTGTGATCCATGAAACAGTTACTACCACGCATTGGGCCCGAAACCAATGGACCCTCTCGGCTTCTTAACCACCCTTGTTGTCTGTCCGGGGAGTTGCAACTAGTTTACGGTGTTTGTAGGATATGTGTTGGAGGCCGTGCGTGGCGCCGACCCTAGGGGTGGGCTATGATGCGGTAGATACACCGTGGCCGGTGTCTTGAATGCCCGTTTGGTATCTCGGGAACCCTGCACACATCGTTCGGGGCCGTTAGTGGAAACCTCGGCCGGACTCCCTGCGGATGGAACCCGAATATGCGATAAACCTGGACTAGGGACTTGAGTGTTTAGGTAGGCCGTGGCCGACACCCACGTTGGGCTTCCGCTTGAAGGTTGCCGAGTACATGTCATGTAAACGGCGGTAAGTGGTGAGAGCGTGTGTGAAGAAGTACACCCCTGCAGGGTTAATGTCATCTATTGAATAGCGGCGTCCTTGAAGAAGGACTTCTGGGTTGCCTATATCAGTTCATAGACAAGTGAAAGTGGATACTCTAAAATGCCAAGATAAGCGTGAGTGCTATGGTTGGCGTTCTCGTGGGAAGGCGGGAGGCGGATCCATAGTGGTGTATTGATATGGTGAATATGTGGACTCGTAATGCGCCACCTCAAAAGGGTTACTTGCAGTCGTAGTATAGGATAGCCACCGAGTCAAAGCTGGCTTGCTGCAGTCAAACTCCACCACCCCCTTTGTTGATAATGATGCATATGTAGTTAGTTCTGATGTAAGTCTTGCTGAGTACATTTTTACTCACGTTTGCTTATTTTTTGTTTTGCAGAGAGACGTCAGTCTCGCTAGTAGTTCCGCGTGGACTTCGACGTTTAGCTTGTTACCTCAGCTACGATCTTGTGCCCTCGGCAGGATCTGGTAGATAGTCAGGCTTCTCAGCCTTTTTCATTTGTAGATGTGTGTACTCAGACATGTTAAGCTTCCGCTTGTGCCTTGACTTGTATGCTCACGAGTGTTGGGTCATGAGACCCATGTTTGTAATATCTCGCTCCTCGGAGCCTAATGAATAAATATTTGAGTCGTAGAGAGTTATGTTGTGATGCCATGTTGTATTTACACATATTGAGCATATTGTGTGTATGTTTGAAATGCTTGGTATGTGTGGGATCGGACAATCTAGTTGTTTATCCTTGGCAGCCTCTCATATGGGGAAATGTAGTCTAGTGCTTCTGAGCGATAGTAGTCCGCTTCTGACCGGTTCACGAGTCCTGCTAGCCCAGCACTACTGCTTGGACACTTGACTGGCGGCATGTGTTTCACGTCGTTCCTATATGTCATCCTTGAAATGCCACGCGGTGATATTCGGAGTCCTGCCTAGCCTGCTACAGCCCGGGTTACTGGAGTCCTGTTAGCCCAGTGCTACAGCCCGGATTCATACGTTGATGACCGACATGTTCGATGTGATTCATGTATGCCTATCCCCATGGGTTAGCGCCGCTTTGGGTTCACGACTAGCCATGTCGGCCCGGGTTCTCTGTCATATGGATGCTAGCGACACTATCATATACGTGAGCTAAAAGGCGCAAACGGTCCCGGGCCATGGTAAGGCGACACCCGTCGGAATACCGTGCGTGATGCCGCAAAGTGATATGAGGTGTTACCGGCTAGATCGATGTGACTTGGAATCGGGGTCCTGACACACAAGTATGTGGTACTATCATTACTATCTTATATCTTTTGGCATGAACATGTGTATCACTACGATCGAGATTCAATAAACCATTCATTTTAGGTGCAAGACCATTGAAGGTATTATTCAAATAAATAGAGTAACCATTATTCTCCTTAAATGAATAAGCGTATTGCGATAAACATAATCCAATCATGTCTATGCTCAACGCATAAACACCAAATAACAATTATTTAGGTTTAACACCAATCTCGATGGTAGAGGGAGTATGTGATGCTTGATCACATCAACCTTGGAAACACTTCCAACACATATCGTCATCTCACCTTTAGCTAGTCTCCATTTATTCCGCAGCTTTTATTTTGAGTTACTAACACTTAGCAACCGAACCGGTATCTAGTACCCTGGTGCTACTAGGAGTACTAGTAAAGTACAAATTAATATAATGTATATCCAATATACTTCTGTCGACTTTGCCAGCCTTCTCATCTATGAAGTATCTAGGGTAGTTCTGCTTCAGCGACCGTTCCCCTCATTACAGAAGCACTTAGTCTCGGGTTTGGGTTCAACCTTGGGTTTCTTCACTAGAGCAGCAACTGATTTTCCGTTTCATGAAGTATCCCTTCTTTCCCTTGCCCTTCTTGAAACTAGTGGTTTTACTAACCATCAACAATTGATGCTCCTACTTGAATTTCTACTTTCGCGGTGTCAAACATCACGAATTGCTCAAGGATCATCATGTCTATCCCTGATATGTTATAGTTCATCACAAAGCTCTAGTAGCTTGGTGACAGTGACTTTGGAGAACCATCACTATCTCATCTGGAAGATAACTCCCACTCGATTCAAGCGATTGTAGTACTCAGACAATCTAAGCACATGCTCAACGATTGAGCTTTTCTCCCTTAGTTTGCAGGCTTAAGAAACTTGTCGGAGCTCTCACACCTCTTGACGTGGGCACGAGCCTGAAATCCCAATTTCAGCTCTTGGAACATCTCATATGTTCCGCGACGTTTCAAAAATGTCTTCGGTGCCTCAATTCTAAAACGTTTAACATTACGCCTTTGAACTATCACATAGTCATCAAAAGCGTGTATGTCGGATGTTACGCAACATCCACAAATGATGCTCGAGGTTCGACACCGGCGGCATTAAGGACATAAGCCTTACGTGCAGCAACGAGGACAATCCTCAGTATACGGACCCAGTCCGGATAATTGCTACTGTCAACTTTCAACTAAATTTTCTCTAGGAACATATCTTAAACAGTAGAACTAAAGCGTAAGCTGCGACATAATTTGCAAAGACCTTTTGACTATGTTCATGATTATTAAGTTCATCTGATTATTTAATTCCCACTTAGATAGACATCCCTCTAGTCATCTAAGTTATACATGATCCGAGTCAACTAGGCCGTGTCTGATCATCACGTGAGACGGACTAGTCATCATCGGTGAACATCTTCATGTTGATCGCATACGCTATACGACTCATGTTCGACCTTTCGGTCTCTTGTGTTCCGAGGCCATGTCCGTACATGCTAGGCTCGTTAAGTCAACCTAAGTGTTTTGCATGTGTAAATCTGGCTTACACTCGTTGTATGCGAGCGTTAGAATCTATCACACTCGATCATCACGTGGTGCTTGAAACAACGAACCTTCGCATAGCGATTGCATAGTTAGGGGGAACACTTTCTTGAAATTTTATGAGGGATCATCTTATTTACGCTACCGTCGTTCTAAGCAAATAAGATGTAAACATGACAAACATCACATGAAAATCATAAAGTGACATGATATGTGTCGGCGTTCTGGGAACGGGGGTCCCCAGACTTGCCTGCCTGTGGCCTGCGGCGTGGCTCAAGGGGAGGCCCAGCACAGCCCATCTTCATCGGCACAAGCTCAAGACCCTCGCGAGGGGCCAAGCCTCGCGGGGCGGACGACAGGAAGCTTCCTCAGGCACGGCCTCGTCAGGCTGGCTCGCGAGGAGGCGGAGAGATCAAGGCGGGGTACCTCACGAGGTGCCCATGACGCAAGCCATGACGACCAAGGCGCCCGAGGCGGGCGCCCAGCCAGCAGTGTCCTCCTTTCCTCTTTGGTGTAAAGGGAGCAAGCGCAGGCGAGAGCATCAAGCAAAGGCATCCATTTCGGTGCAACAAGACCAAGACCGTCCCAACGGCAGGAAGGAAGTCATTGTGGAGCCCAAGCAGGCATCACCACCAGGGCCTTTGACAGGCGAGGACCAACTTTAGTCAGGATAAGTGTACCAGATGTTCCCCTTCAAAATGGCCAATTGTTGGTGCCCTTCCCGCTCAATATTTGGGGAGAGGCCCAGGGCCTTTGCCTATAAATAGGACTAGCCACCCACAGGATGGGCATATAGAGATATATAGAGATAGAGAGATAGAGAGATAGAGAGAGAGAGGAAAATGGAGAGATCAACCGCATAGAGAGCATCGTCTAGAAATCCAGAGAGAGAGAGCGACTGAACTCCCCCTAGCAGTTCATCGCACCAGTCAAGAACAGACCCTCGCGAGGCTGTTCTTCCTTGTATTGTTCATCATCATCAGCCCAAGAGGCAATCCACCACACCACAAACTAGAGTAGGGTATTACACCACAATGGTGGCCCGAACTAGTATAAACCCTGTGTCTCTTGCGTTGTTCTTTTCATAGCTTAGATCCTAGCGAGGCGGCGAGGTGCAGGTAGGTAGAGGGCGAGATCTCCGCGCGCACCCCAGTGTTCGAACCTAGAGGGTCTGCCGGAACCCGAAATCCGACATTTGGCGCGCCAGGTAGGGGTGCACCGGAATCCACCTTCTGCCACTTCGCGTCCCGTCGCATCGTCATCATCATGTCCGGCGACCAGGCGGGCAACCCTGATCCCTGGGCGGCCTGGCCCCCATCGTGAAACCGCTTCGCCCAGGCGACCCCATGCCCAGGCAGCTCGCGGTCCGCAGGGCGCCTTCGGGCCATGAGCGGCGACAGACAGCAACGACAGCTCTCACGCCCGGCACGCGCGGTCAGCGATGAGGCTCCAACCACGCCAGCAGCCACGACGCCGTACACACCGCCGAGCAGGCGAACTCAAGGGCGCGCTCACGGTGGCCCGAGAGCTGCTGCGGTGCAGGCTTTGGAGGGCGGCATGACGTCTTTGCTAGAGCGGGTGGCGGAGCTCCTGGGCTTCGCCGCCTCGGGGGCTCACCCCTTCTGCACCCAACTCCCACCTCAGGTCCAGGGCGGCCCACACGGAGGCTCCACGCACGCCCGCGCAGCTCCAAGCGGGCTCCAAAGCCACCCCAACGCCAGCCAGGCTGTCAGCACCGGGCCAGCGGCGGCACTGCCTCCGCCCCCGGCCAACGAAGAAGGACTCGTCGCTACCCACGGCCCCAGTGGGCCGCCACGCTACCACCCACAGGTGGGCGCCTCAAGCAGGGCTGCATGGCACGCGGAGCACTATGGCGCAGCCTTCGGGATGACGGCCCCAAAAGAGTACGTGCCCCACATGAGGGACCAAGGGCACACGCATGAGGGCGAACAAGGCTCGCTCCTCAGCCGAAGCTGGGGGGATGAGGCGCCAGAAGCTGAGCTCTTCCAGGAGCCCAGGGAAGGCCCCGTCGGCCACGTTGGAAGCGACGATTATCGCTAATTCCTCAGGAGCAGGCGTACGCTAACCATGGATCGCAGGAGGTGCAGGTCGCCGCAGCGGGCGACTGCCCCACTCCGGCGGTTTCCTACCCCTCAGGAGGAGGGCGCCGAGGGCTGCAGGAGAGGAGCCGAGATTCGGCATCACCACCGCGGCGTTCGGAGCAAGGCGTCCTCAGGAGGTAGGCCCTCTGCTGGGGAGGTGCCTCAGGGCCTGCCCCTGGCGGAGGACCCGTGGTCGTCGGGGGAACCGCTGGCGACCGCTCTACCCCATCGGCGGCGTCCTGGTTTCCGGTCGTCGTTGATGGCACTAGAGTGTGGCGCAAGGCGGGTTCCTCGTCTGGCGATATGAAGCAAGGCCGGTACCTGTGAAGAAGGCCTAGTGCCTGTGAAGCTCGCCGCCCCGTGACACTCTCACGTAATAATGAGTGGGGATGTACATGCCCCGGAGTCTCAGGAGCGCCGGCCTCAGTCCCTGGGGCTCCCTCCCACGCCCAGTGGCAGCACTTAGCTCCGTGTTGGTGAGAAGACGTCCAAGACTAGACTAGGTGCCGGACGCGGCCTTTTTATGCTTTCATTGCTTTTTCCCTTGGCTGTCGTCCCCCCCCCCCCCCCCGTTGGATTTAAGTTAGATTTAAGTTGGATTTGAGCTTGAGATTTGTGTGTGTCCGGGGAAGGGGTGCTTAGTCTCGTTTGAGCAATCTCTCGCGTTCTGGTTATCACTTTGCCTCAGCTGCCTCCCCTCGTGAGCCCCTCGCAAGCCGGGTCAGGCCTAGCTTGCGTGTAGCCTAGACTGCCGTCGCCGCGCCCTCTCAGGAGGTTTTTCATTACAGATCCTATGGGCTCGATCAGGAGACACTCTAGACACCACATCCCTCCACAGGCTATCTCAGGGCCCACGCGGGTCAAAGGTAAACTAGCCAGCCAGTTCGTCGCCAAGCCCGCCACTTGGCGCAGGCGTACGGGTGATATAGCATCTACTAATACGCTGAACACAAGTTTTACATGAGGGGCTCCCCCTCCCAAAATGCTCTTACAGCCGTCAGGGCAAAGCCTGAACTCTATTTGCGCAGGGTAAGGAAACAGGAACGACACACGGTCAGTCGGATAAATCCCCCAATGCATCCTCAGGGGCACCTCCTGAATTGTCGCTGGCATCGCTGGCCTCGCCATCGCTCTCTATGTCGCCGTCAGCGGCGTCAGGGCCGTTCACCACGCCGCCTTCATCAGCAGCCACGACCACGACGTTGTTATCTAAAGCGAGGGCCCTGACGAGAGCATCCACGTTGTCTTCCACCCAGTGCGCCAGGTCGTCCCGGACGGCCTGAGGTACTGGGGCGATGGCGGCATCAAAGTCGAAGTTGGGGTCCATGTTTCGGAGATGGCTGAAGACACGAGAAAAGGCGCGCCCGAGCAGGGCACGGCTCCTCTCCTCCACCAACCTGTTGGCTCTGACCGACCGCACCTCCAGCTGCGTCACCACGTCGGTGAAGAACTGAAGGTTGCCGGCGTAGTTGACTGCGTGGGGCTCGCCAACGGCCGCCTCGCAGATGTTGCCCAAGGCCGTGTTGGCTCTCTCCCGGAGCGTGGTAAGCATGGGGCCGTGCTCATGCTCCAGGATCCGCCGCTGGCGTATCTCGTCCTCGTTCTGCCGCGCAACGGCCTCAGCCTCGTCCACCCGTTTGCGGAGAAGAAGCGCCTCAGCGCAGGAGGTAGTTAGCTCCTCCTGCGCCACCTCAAGGGCGGCCAGGGAAGCATCAGCCCGCCGCGTCACTTCCTCCAGCTTGGCCCTCAAGGCAGCAGTCCTACCTTCAGCCTCGGCCCGGATCAACCCCAGCCTCTCCTCGAACTCGTGCTCAAGGTTCAAGCACGCCGTTGCCACCCGACGTCCGACCTCCTCAAGGACGCGGGCTTCCCGCGTAGCGACATCATCCTCCGCTTGCGTCACCAAGCGCTCCCACGTCTCCAGACGCTCATGATCGCGTCTTGGCGTTGGCGGCCTCGGCGTCGGCGCCTCCTCACGCCTCTGGAGCTCTACAGTCGGGCCGAAGCCACCTTCATCGATGCAAGGGCCGTCTCGCGCAGCTCCACTTGCCGCTCCAGTGAATGGCACCGGGCCTGGAGTTCCCGCGCCCGCTCCTCCGCCGCCTCTCGCCGCCGGTCAGTCTCTCGGGCCTCCTCGACGACCCGAGAACGGACCTCCCGAGAGGCCGCCAGCGATGCCTTGGCTTCCTCATTGTCGAGGTCACGCTGGTGGCGTGCAAGAGCAACAGCCGCCTTCAGCTCACGCCTTTCTTCAGCCAGGCGCAGGCCCTCGGCCTCAAGGCGCGCGTCTTCGTCAGCGAGCTCTTCACCAAGCAGGCTCACCGCGTCAGCCGCCCTCCGAAGAAACCCTTGGCGGAGGGCGCGACGCTCCCGGGTGCGCTCAAGCACGTCTTCTACACCATCGTCCACCCCAAGTAAGCACGGAGGGCCACGAATCAGCACTCCCCCTCTGGGCAGGGGGCTGGGGGCTGGCGCCCTCGCCACGACAAGGCACACCTCGCCAGAAGGCCGACCTGGAGCCAGCCCATCCCCAAATGAAGAGCATGGGGAGGGCCTCAGCCAATCGCAATCCACGACCAGACGAGAAGCCCACGGCAGGCTGGCTATGACATGAGAAGGCTCGCGAAGGAGGGTCACGAGGCGCGCGGAGCCGCGATGCGCCTCAGGATGGCTCGTCTCTCTGACCGGCCTCACCACAAGGGCTCTGCAGCTTGGAGAGCTCGAAGACGGTGGAGAGGGCGGAGCCAGGGGGACGGCTCCTCTGCCATCTCCGTGAGCTCGGCAGGAAGGGCCCTGCAGAGCAAGGATCAGTAAAAGCGACAGAATGATCAGGAACTAGGAAAGGGGAAGACTTACTCATCAATGGAGAAATACTTCCTGCGCTTCAAGAAAGACAAGGGTAATCGTCACCCAAGGCCTCGCTTCTCTTCCGGAGAGCCTCAAGTCCACGCGAAGCGCCCAGAGTTGAGCGCAGGGTCACCTGCTGGCGAGGAAGAAGCATCAAGGTGACCCGGCTTGAGGCGTCAACTTTGATGCCTTGCCGCCCGGTCGCCTCACCAAGAAGGATAGTTGGGGCCCCAGGGCCTCAACCACGCAGGCGCCGCAGGCTGCGGCTCAGCGCCTTCGGCCCATGAAGACGGGCCTCTGAGCTGCCCCTCAGAGTCTTTGCTGGCGCCGTCACCCCGGTGGGGACCCCCTCAGCCTCCAACGGCCCATGCCTCCCTACTCCGCCACTCGAGGAAGGGCCGCCGTGGCCGACTGAAAGGGCAGCCACCACCACTGGGTTCTCGCGAGGCCCCCGGAGGCCAGCGAGGCGCAGCCCCCATTCGTCGAAGCTGGGCATTTGATTCACGAAGTCGCCCCTATTCGAGCAGAGAGGTACAAAGAAAGCCCCCCTTGCGGATCTTGCCAGGTGGGGTCCCCGTCAAGACCAAGAGCACCTTCCTCGGTAACCCGGGCGTCGGGTCCTCTTCACAGAGCCTCATCTGATCCTCACGCCCAGAAGGCCCACATCCGGCGAGTGGCGGCTTGAGAGGGCAATGCGGCATAGCAGGAACTCCTTCACCACCTTGGGCGCCGTCACGCCGAGCGCCCTCAAGAACGCGAAGCGACGCCAGACGAAAATGAGCCGGGGGCTCGTGAGCATCTCCTGGCCCAGCCTGAATTGGGGATAGCGGGCGACGTTGGCTCTGACAGCAGGGGGCTAGGCACCCCTACATCCACGTACAGCCATCGCTCGTGGAACCCAGGCACGGGCGGAGGAAGGCTGAAATCAATCCCTGAAGCCGCTGTTTCTGGTGCGGCAATGAAGCTCACGCACCCCGAGCATTGGGTGGGGTCAACGAGGCGCAGAGAGAAGAAGTGACGCAGCAAGGCAACTGAAGGAGGGATGCCCATCATTGCCTCACAGACAAAGGCGAAGACAGCAAGAAGAGTGATGGATTCGGGACCCAAATGCATCATATGGATCTGGTAGTGGGAGAGCACAGCGTTGAAGAAATTGGAAAAGGGGGGAACCAGTCCCGCCCACAGGGCGTCGGCAAAGTATTGGACCTCGGTGATTATCATGTCAATGGAGAAGTGAGACGCGGGCCAGGCCGTCGTCCTCCCGCACTCGTTAAAGATGGTGCCCAAAGTAGAGCTGACCTTGCCCTAGCCTTCTCGATTGAGTATGATTGACCGATCGACGGCAGGAGCCACCGACGACGGCGAGCGAGGCGGAGGCACGGGTTTCTTCGCTCTCCCCTTCTTCTTCGGAGCCATGGCGACAGAAAGGGGGAAGGTTCGAGATTGGATTGGAAGCAGAAAGTGGAGCTCGAGAGGAGGAAGAGCAGGGGACGGTCGAGCAGCGAAAAGGGGAACGACTGTGTGCAACCACGGGTGTGCCTAGCAGGGCGCAAAATAAGGAGGCGTGGGGGAACAGTGCCGCCCATGTCCAATCAACCTCCACGCGGCGCCCAAGGCCGCAGGCTGTTAGGGCCCGCGGGCTTCGCGCTTGCCCCTTCGCTTCTCTGCTCAGCCAAGTCCGGGCGCGCCTTGGGCCCGGGGGCTACTGTCGGCGTTAGGGGCAGGGGTCCCCAGACTTGCTCGCTTGCGGCCTGCTGGCGTGGCTCAAGGGAGGCCCAGACGGCCCATCTTCATCGGCAAGCTCAAGACCCTCGCGAGGGGCCAAGCCTCCACAGGCGGACGGCAGAAGCTTCCTCGAGCACGGCCTCGTCGGTGCAGCTCGCGAGGAGGCGGAGAGATCAAGGCGGGGTACCTCACGAGGTGCCCATGATGCAAGCCATGACGACCAAGAGGCGCCGGCGAGGCGCCAGCCGCAGTGTCCTCCTTTCCTCTTTGGTGCAAAGGGAGCAAGCGCAGGCGAGAGCATCAAGAAAAGGCATCCATTTCGGTGCAACAAGACCAAGATCGTCCCAATGGCAGGAAGGAAGTCATTGTGCAGCCCAAGCAGGCGTCACCACCAGGGCCTTTGACAGGCGAGGACCAACTTTAGTCAGGATAAGTGTACCAGATGTTCCCCTTCAAAATGGCCAATTGTTGGTGCCCTTCCCGCTCAATATTTGGGGAGAGACCCAGGGCCTTTGCCTATAAATAGGACTAGCCACCCACAGGATGGGCATATAGAGATATATAGAGATAGAGAGATAGAGAGATAGAGAGAGAGAGAGAGGAAAATTGAGAGATCAACCGCATAGAGAGCATCGTCTAGAAATCCAGAGAAAGAGCGACTGAACTCCCCCTAGCAGTTCATCGCACCAGTCAAGAACAGACCCTCGCGAGGCTGTTCTTCCTTGTATTGTTCATCATCATAAGCCCAAGAGGCAATCCACCACACCACAAACTAGAGTAGGGTATTACACCACAATGGTGGCCCGAACTAGTATAAACCCTTTGTCTCTTGCGTTGTTCTTTTCATGGCTTAGATCCTAACGAGGCGGCGAGGTGCAGGTAGGTAGAGGGAGAGATCTCCGCGCGCACCCCAGTGTTCAAACCTAGAGGGTCTGCCGGAACCCGAAATCCGACAATATGGCCAATATCATCTTGCGCCTTCGATCTCCATCTTTGAGGCGCGGCATGATCACCTTCGTCACCGGTATGACACCGTGATCTCCATCATCATGATCTCCATCATCGTGTCTTCATGAAGTTGTCTCGCCAACTATTACTTCTACTACTATGGCTAACAGTTAGCAATAAAGTAAAGTAATTACATGGCGTTTTCAATGACACGCAGGTCATACAATAAATTAAGACAACTCCTATGGCTCCTGCCGGTTGTCATACTCATTGACATGCAAGTCGTGATTCCTATTACAAGAACATGATCAATCTCATACATCACATATATCATTCATCACATTCTTTTGGGCCATATCACATCACATAGCATACCCTGCAAAAACAAGTTAGACGTCCTCTAATTGTTGTTGCATGTTTTACGTGGGTGCTACGGGTTTCTAGGAAGAATGTTTCTTACCTACACAAAGCCACAACGGTGATATGCCAATTGCTATTTACCATTCATAAGGACCCTTTTCATCGAATCCGATCTGACTAAAGTGGGAGAGACTGGCACCGGCTAGCCACCTTATGCAACAAGTGCATGTCAGTCGATGGAAACTGTCTCACGTAAGCGTACGTGTAAGATTGGTCCGGGCCACTTCATCCCACAATGCCGCCGAATCAAGATAGGACTAGTAACGGTAAGCACATTGTACAAACCATCGCCCACAACTACTTGTGTTCTACTCGTGCATAGAATCTACGCAATAGACCTAGCTCATGATGCCACTGTTGGGGAACATAGCAGAAATTCAAAATTTTCTATGCATCACCAAGATCAATCTATGGAGATTCTAGCAACAAGAGAGGGAGAGGATGAGCATATTCATACCCTTGAAGATCGCTAAGCGGAAGCGTTACAAGAACGCGGTTGATGGAGTCGTACTCGCGGCGATTCAAATCGCGGAAGATCTGATCTAGCGCCGAACGGACGGCGCCTCCGCGTTCACCACACGTACAGCCCGAGGACGTCTCTTCCTTCTTGATCCAGCAAGGGGAGAGGATAAGTTGAGGGAGAACTCCGACAACACGACGGTGTGGTGGTGGTGGAGCTCGTGGTTCTCCAGCAGGGCTTCGCCAAGCACTACGGAGGAGGAGGAGGTGTTGGAGGAGGGAGAGGGCTGCGCCAGGGAAGAGGTGCTGCTGCCCTCCCACCCCTCCACTATATAGGGGCAAGGGGAGAGGGGGAGGCGCCCTAGGGTTTCCCCTAGGGGGCGGCGGCCAAGCAGATTGGATCTCCCTAGGGAAAATCCTAGGGAGACTTGCCCCCAAGCCAAGCAGGTGGAGGATTGCCTCCCAAGCCAGGTGGAGGCGCCCCACCTCCCCAAATAACGTGGGAAAGGGTGTGGGGGCGCACCACCCCTTAGTGGGCTGGTTGCCCCTTCCCCTTTGGCCCATGAGGCCCTCCAACACTTGTCGGGGCTCCCGAAACACCTTTCGGTCATCTTTGGCCATAGCACAGTACCCCCGGAACACTTCCGGACTCCAATACCCTTCGTTCAATATATCGATCTTCATCGCAAGACCATTCCGGAACTCCTCGTGACGTCCGGGATCACATCCGGGACTCCGAACTACCTTCGGTAACCACATACTATTTCCCATAACAACTCTAGCGCCACCGAACCAGAAGTGTGTAGGCCCTACGGGTTCGGGAATCATGCAGACATGACCGATACATCTCTCCGGCCAATAACCAACAGTGGGATCTGGATACCCATGTTGGCTCCCACATGTTCCACGATGATCTCATCGGATGAACCACGTTGTCGGGGATTCAAGCAATCCCGTATGCAATTCCCTTTGTCAATCGGTATGTTACTTGCCCCAGATTCGATCGTCGGTATCCCAATACCTCGTTCAATCTCGTTACCGGCAAGTCACTTTACTCGTTCCATAATGCATGATCCCGTGACTAACTACTTAGTCACATTGAGCTCATTATGATGATGCTTACCGAGTGGGCCCAGAGATACCTCTCTATCATACGGAGTGACAAATCCCAGTCTCGATTCGTGCCAACCCAACAGACACTTTCGGAGATACCTGTAGTGCACCTTTATAGCCACCCGATTCGTTGTGACGTTTGGTACACCCAAAGCATTCCTATGGTATCCAGGAGTTGCACAATCTCATGGTCTAAGGAAATGATACTTGACATTAGAAAAGCTTTAGCAAACGAACTACACGATCTTGTGCTATGCTTAGGATTGGGTCTTATCCATCACATCATTCTCCTAATGATGTGATCCCGTTATCAATGACATCCAATGTCCATGGTCAGGAAACCATAACCATCTATTGATCAACGAGCTAGTCAACTAGAGGCTCACTAGGGACATGTTGTGGTCTATGTATTCACACATGTATTACGGTTTCCAGTTAATACAATTATAGCATGAACAATAGACAATTATTGTGCACAAGGAAATACAATAAAAACCATTTTATTATTGCCTCTAGGGCATATTTCCAACATATAGTGCCCTGAGCTTATCGCTCGTATTATAGGACAAGACGCATTTAATGCGTAGCTTAGGTGTCCCCTTGCTTTATTGGGGACGGGGGTGAGGCCCGTCCCGTCCGTCGCCGCTCCTCCTCGTCTTGACACGCGCCCTGGCCATTGGGGGTGAGTGGCGCCATGTAGGCAGTCAGGCAGCTGAGGTGGCGTGGTGGCGGAGCCTCCACGAAGATCTGCATGCCTCCACGCAGGCGCTCGATGAGTTGGCCTGGGAGCTGCATGTTGCCACGCAGGTGCCTGCCCGGCTGGTTGGGCTGGCAGCTGCATGTGAACAGTGGTGGAAGCTTGATCGGTGCGGGTCTGGCGGTGGCCTCGCTGGCGTCCTTGGCGAGGGCCTTGCCGGGTGGCCCGGCAAGGGTCTTGCCGTGGCGTGCTGTCGTCCCCGGCAAGGATCTTGCCGGGGGTCTGGTGGCCTTCCTCGGCAAGGATCTTGCCGAGAATCGTCGTCTTCTAATCCTCATCTGATCTTGAATATGTCTTCACAAAGATCTGCATGCCACCACAGAGGTGCCTTTCCGAGCCCTGGCCCCACGCTGATGGTGGCGCTAGGGGCCGTGGGCTCAAGGGTGGCTCGCTCTGTTGGTGCGGGGCGAGCTGTCCCGGCAAGGGTCTTGCCGGGGCCGCTGAGGCCGCCCGGCAAGGGTCTTGCCGGGGGAACCTGCTTCGTCCCTCTGCTCTTCGTGGTCTTGGCCTTGGCGTTGCTTTGATTGTCTTGGGCTTCGGTCTTACCTTGGCTCACCTCCCTCGTTCTTCTTGGTGTGGCCGTGGGCGCGGCTCTGACTGCCCGTGCACAGGAAAAGGGCTAAAAAAATGTGCCCCTATTTTTGTACACCGACAGGAGCCCCCGGGCCTGGGCCACACATAAGCGTGACACGTTCTTGGGCCAGGCCCAAAATGGTGCGCGAGCAGGTGGGGCGGTTTTTACCGTGGTAAGATTCTTCGTGCACTCCACCTCCCACGACCCGCGCGCGTGGCGCGGCGTGGAGGGGTGTGCACGACGTGGGCGGCATGCGTGGGGCGGTTTCCACACGCATGCGTCATACCGCAGTAAAGAGGCGGCTCGCGCCCTCCCCGTAAAAAGAGGGAGGCGCGGCTCATTTACTGAGCGGGGCCGGGGTGCGGTCTTCAAGGCGTCCACTCCCCACAATCACGGGGTGGGGAGAGGTCGCCTCACCCGTCCCCTCAGTTCTGCACATCTGCCATGCGTCCTTCATGCGCTTGGGGTGGCAAACGGTGGAGGCTGGAAACCGGGCCGTCGCTGGTTGGGGCAGCGGGTCGGTCCTGATTCCCTGTGCCTCCAGTGTCTGGATTGGCCGAGCGGGGTGGCCGAGCCTCAACCCCGTTCCTTTATAAAGAGAGGGAAGGGGGGATGGCATCCCACATTCTTCCGTCTTCTATCTCCCCCTGCTTCTGCTTCTTCCTCTCACCCACCATGGAGAAGGTGAATCCTGGTCCCTCGACGGTGGCGGCGAGGGTCGCCGCTCGACAGCGCGTCCCTCCTCCTCCTGAGCCCATGGTGGTGGAACAGACCGTGAGGGGAAGGGGGAGGGGGCGTGGCCGTGGGCGAGGCCGGGGCAGAGGCCGTAGCGCTCGGGGAAGAGGAGGACGGGGCGGCACGCCGGCCTCGCCCCCGCCAATGATGCCCTTCCCGATGGAGGGCCACGTTGAAGACCACTTCTTCATCAGGCTCCGCCGGCCCCCGCGTCGTCGTCTTTGTCTCCCTACCCCGTTCGCTCGGGTGATGGAGCATGCCTCGCCCCAGACCCTCAGGTTGCACATGAGGGGTTGTGCGAACCGGGGCACGCGGGTCGACTTCGACTTCCCGGCTCCTCGAGTTATGTATCTCCGCCGGGGATGGAAGACGTTCGCCCGCATCCACAGCCTGATGGCGGGGCTCGTCCTCTACTTCAAACTAATGGAGGATGGCCTGCTTTCTGTCAAGGTCTTCGGAGAGTTTGGAACTCGTCTGAAATGCTGCATGGAGAGCTCCTCTGATGGAGATTCTGGCGATGGAAGCTCGTCCTCGAGCGAAAGCGACGAGGGGGACAGCGGGGACGAGTCCGGCTATGCGCCGGACGTCCAGCGCTTTGGGCGGAAGTGGCAGAAGCAAGATCTGCACCTGGCCGCTCCTCCGGCAGGGTTTTGCCGGGGGCAGGGCTAGCTCCTTGAACTTCTCGGGGCCGTCTCCTTGGGCAGCTGGCGTCGGGAGGTTGCGAAAGAGAAAGAGGACGGGTGGCAAGGCCGTCAACTCGAAGTACGCGGGCACCAACGCCTTTGTCGCGTACTCCTGGTCCTGCCGCCTCATCTTCCAGCTCCTTTCCTGGCACCATCATCACCGGCCCGCCCGTGGGCGGTCACCGAGGTGTTCTCTTGGTGCTTTCTGCTGCTCGTAGCTCGCTTAGGCGCCCCTTTTGCCCTCTCGCCTCCTTGACCTTCCTCCTGAGGAGAGGGACAACAAGTGGATTATGGGCACCTTATCTTCTTCTTTTTTTTAATTTGTAAGCCTGCGGGCCTTGTTGAATTCAAATCTTGTAATCCCCTTTGTCCATGTTTTTTCATTTCGTATGAACTGTACCTGTACGGGATGTTTTTAATGAAAAAGGGATGCTTGCCGGGCTTTTCGTTCGTGGGTAAATTCCGCGACAAGGAGTGAATCCTCGTTATTTGTTTAAGATAAACGTTTTTTGCGCGACAACAGACCTTGTTGTTCCCCCACTCCATTCGACCGTTCTCGCGCTCTTGGCGGAGGCAGGGAAGAAGTGGGCTTGAGGCTCCTCGTTCTACCTCCTTGCTGTCGCGGCTATAACCAAATCCGGACCCAGGAAATAATCCTTAGGTATAGGGAAAAAAGGAGCATGGCAGCCTAGAGATAAAAACGAGGCTTCACATGCCCCAATCCTATTTCGAAACGCATGATAGGGGATAAAAAGACTTATCTGGATCTGCAGCCCCCGGCAGTCTTATCTTGCCGCGGTTGGATCCTCGAATTTGTAGCCCCCGGCAACTCTGGTTTGCCGGGGTCGGGACGCCGGTCCGTTTCCTTTCTTCCAAGTAGCTCAGCAGAAGTGCTCATGTGCCCTGCGAACCAAAAAAGGACAGAAGAGGAACAGATAGACGCGCACTCGACCTCTAAGCTAGGGGTTAGTCGCTGCTGAGCACTATCAACCCTAACCGAGGAAGAGACTCGACCTAGCATGCATGCTATGACTTAGGGCGCCAGCGCTTCATTTATTTATGCTCAGGGTATGCGCCTGGCTCTGTACAAAGGGTCACATGCCTTGCCGGCAAAGCTTGTACAAAAGGTGGCTTGTCGGGAGGCCCAGCAAGCCGCGCCTTATGGGTAAAACTTGCGAAGATGCTCGATGTTCCAGGAGTTGCTCACTTGGACGGCATCTTTGGTCTCCAGGCGGACTGCACCAGGCCTGGTGACTCGTATTACCCGATAAGGGCCTTCCCACTTCGGCGTCAACTTGTTGGAATTCTTGGCCGACTGAACACGCCGAAGAACAAGGTCGCCTTCCTCAAAGCTTCGGGCATGAACCTTGCGGCTATGGTAGCGGCGCAAGGCTTGCTGGTAGCGTGCCGCTCTCACAGCCGCCCAAAGACGATCTTCCTCAAGGAGCGTCGCGTCATCTTGGCGCAACGACTCTTGCTCAAGCTCATCATAAGCGAGCACTCGAGGTGACCCGTATATGAGTTCCATGGGGATAACTACTTCTGCCCCATATACCAGGGCAAAAGGTGTCTGGCCGGTGGCTCGATTTGGCGTCGTCCTAATTGACCAAAGAACCGCCGGCAACTCATCAATCCAGCACCTTCCACTCTTGTGCAGCTTGTCAAAGGTCTTCGTTCTCAGGCCTCGCCACACTTCAGCATTTGCCCTCTCTGCTTGGCCGTTGCTCTGTGGATGTGCCACGGAAGCAAAATAGACCTTGCTGCCGAGGTCTTGGATGTACTGCATGAAGGTGTGGCTTGTGAACTGCGTGCCGTTGTCGGTGATGACTTTGTTTGGCACACCAAAATGGCAGACCAATCCTTTGAAGAACTTGACGGTGACCGAAAGCAAATACCTTCCTCATCGCTTCCACTTCTGGCCACTTTGTGAACTTGTTGATTGCAACGCATACAAGTACTCAAAGCCCCGACCGCTGGGGAAAGGGCCCAAGATATCGAGCCCCTGCATCGAGAATGGCCAGAGAGAGGGATTGTTTGAAGGGCTTGAGCTGGCTAACGGCTTCTTTGAATGGAACTGCACGCTTCACACTTGGTTACTAGTGTCGTCGCATCACGGAGGGCGGTGGGCGGAAGAAACCTTGCCAGAACGCCTTCCCGGCAAGGGCCCTTGACCCTATGTGGGAGCCACATATGCCTCCATGTATCTCCGCCAACAGCTCCAGTCCTTCCTCCCGGGGGATGCACTTGAGTTTCACACTGTTTGGCCTCCTCCGGTACAGGACGTCATCGACGAACTGGTACAGGGCGGACCGACGGGCTACTTTCTCTGCTTCTTCCTGCTCCTCAGGAAGCTCCCCTGTTTGGAGGAAGTGGACGGTATGCTGCGCCCATGCCGGAGCCTGGGGCTCGACGGCAAGGACCAAAGGCATTTCTTCCGCCATGGGAGCGGCTGTCTCTACGGCCAGGGCTTGACGCCCTGTCGGAACCAGTTGCTCTTGGGCAGGCTCAGCGTCCGTGGCAGCACCCTTGCCGGCAGCCCCAAGGGGCTCGGTAGGAAAGTACTTGCCGGGACCTGATTTCCTCCGCTTGTTCTGCCCCACTGATGGTTCGACGGAAGGTTGAGTTAGCCGGAGGAAGAAGGTACCTGGTTCCACAGGTAGCTTCAATGCGGCACGCTTTGACAGGTAATCGGCGATGTCATTCTCTGCTCGGGGGACGTGCTCCGCCTAGATACCGTCAAAGCGTTCCTCCATCTTCCTCACCTCATCTACGTAAGCTTCCATCAATGCGCTATGATAATCCTTGTTGACCTGCCTGACAAAGAGCTGCGAGTCACCCCTGACGATGAGCTTCTTAACCCCGAGGTCTGACGCGATCCTGAGACTGGCAAGCAATCCCTCGTACTCAGCAGTGTTGTTGGTGGACACCTCCCTGGGGAAGTGCATCTGAATCACGTACTTGAGGTGTTCTCCAGTGGGTGCGACGAGTAGCACACCGGCACCGGCGCCTTGCAGCGAGAAAGCCCTATCAAAGTACATGATCCAGTCTTGGTCCGCTTCCTTGCCGGGGAGAGTGGTCTCCTGGATTTCTTCGTCAGGCGTCGAGGTCCATTCTGCGATGAACCGCTAAGACTCTGCTCTGAATTGTCGACGTACTTTCAAACTTCAAACCGAAACTTGACAGCTCCAAGGCCCATTCCACAATCCTTCCGGTTGCGTCTGGGTTATGCAGTATCCGTTGCAACGGGAGGCGGGTGACGACAGTGATCTCGTGGGCTTGGAAGTAGTGACGTAGCTTCCTCGAGGCCATAAGGAGGCCGAAGAGCAATTTTTGCACGCGGGAATACCTGGACCTAGCCCCCTGCAAGAGGGAGCTGACAAAGTAAACCGGGTGCTGCATCATTTTCTTCTTTGGCACCACCTCACTCGACTGCGCGGGCACTGCCATGGTGGCATCAGATTTTGCCGGGGGCTGCATCTTGTCGGCGCTAGGCCCTGCCGGGGGAATCTTTGGCTTGCCATCCGCTGGTTCTGCCACCGCCGCTGCCTCCTCGTCGACCTCCCTCTGTGCCACCAGTGCGGCGCTGACCACTTGATTCGTCGCTGCCAGATACAGCAGCAATGGCCCTTGTGGTTTAGGCGCAACCAGTATTGGCGTGGGGAAAAGGTATTTCTTCAGATCCTGCAGTGCTGCCTCGGCTTCTGGGGTCCACTCTATTGGGGCTGCCTTCTTCAAGATTTTGAAGAAGGGAAGGGCGCGCTCGGCGGACTTGGAGATGAATCGGCTCATGGCGGCAACACAGCCGGTGAGCCGACGCACATCCTTGATCCGCTTGGGTGCCTCGATCTGTTCAATAGCCTTGATCTTGTCTAGGTTTGCCTCGATCCCGCGCTGTGACACAAAGAACCCTAGAAGCTTGCCGGACGGAACGCCGAAGACACACTTCTCAGGGTTCAGCTTGAGGTTGATCTTGCGCAGGTTAGCAAATGTCTCTTCCAGATCTTGCACAAGAGTTGGCACGTCTTGGTTTTGACCACTATGTCATCCATGTAGGCCTCCATATTTCTATGGAGCTGAGGTTCAAAACCAATTTGGACTGCTCTTGCAAACGTTGAGCCAGCACTCTTCAACCCAAAAGGCATTCGTAAAAAGCAATACGTACCACATGGGGTGATGAATGATGTCTTCTCTTCATCTTCTCTCGTCATGAACATCTGGTGGTAGCCCGAGTAGGCGTCGAGAAATGATAACAGGTCACACCCGGCCGAGGAGTCAACAATCTGGTTGATGCGTGGCAACGGGAATGGGTCCTTAGGGCAAGCCTTGTTGATATCTATGTAATCAATACACAGTCTCCATTTACCATTCGCCTTGCGCACCACTACCGGATTGGCCAACCACGTCGGGTGGAGCACTCCTCTCACCAAACCTGCCGCTTCCAACTTCCTGATCTCCTCCGTGATGAACTCCTGCCTCTCTAGAGCCTGCTTTCTGACCTTCTACTTGACGGGCCACGCGTGGGGCAGACAGCTAGGTGGTGCTCAATCACTTTGTAAGTGCATCTAGTGCCCCTTAGTGATTTTGGTGTATTGAAGACTTATAGGTTAAGTAACTAATGCGTTTGTGAGTGTACACAGGTCTATAAGTCTATGAGGAGTTTGATATTTACAGAGAAAGTCGACCCCTAAAAATGAAGTTCTTCATCTGAAGACTTTGATATTCATAAGACTTTCTGAAGACTTTGAAAGTGAAGAAATTGGTGTGACCTTGAAGACTTGGTATTCATTTGAGGAACATGAAGCGTGAAGACTTTTGTTTTCGTAGTTTCATTTTCTCTTTCTTGAGTCATAGGAAACACCGTCTTCGTTAAAGGGGTCGAGGAAATACTAAGGAAAAATTTCCATTTGATGCTCAACTCAAAATCCTACACCTACCAATCCCTTCGAGTGAAGCTTTTGGAAATCTCATACAGTTCGGTCAATTTCTTCAAAGGATGAGACGAAGCTCTTCCGGTCACGAGGAATTTGTTCGATCGAGGAGTTAGGAATTCGCCGGTCTGAATTGCCTACACAAGGAGGAACATGATAGCCCCGAGGAATTTGAGAGTCAAATTTCCGACCGTTGATGTGATCTTGGCGCCACCTGTCCCAAAATATCTTATCCACCTAACGGTCATATCATTGAAGGGCATTTATGTCTTATCATGTCGAGCTGCTCCCTAGGCTATAAATAGCCGCCCCTACAACCACTAGCTGGTTGGCTGCTCGAGAGAACTTGACACTTGTCATTTGAGAGCAACCCATCCTCCGAGGACTTTGAGAGAAAATCATCAAGTGAGGAAAACCCAAAAGTGAGGAAAAACCCAAAACCAAACCCCAACAAACCCAAAGTGATTGAGCATCATCAAGAAATTGATCCTGCGTGGATCCGACGCTTGTTACCTTTGAAGACTGTGCTTCTTCCAGACGGTTAGGCGTCATGGTCTAGAGCATCCAAGAGGAATTGTGGATCGCCGAGTGACCAAGTCTGTGAAGGTTTGGAAGTTGCTCAAGACTTACCACGAGTGATTGGACGAGGTCTGTGTGACCTTAGTTCAAGGAGAATACGGTGAGGACTTGGTGTCCCGAGCTGCGTGCTCAAAGGATCGGGTGTCCGGGCTGTGTGTCCTCGAGTTTAAATACTCAGCCGCTCCAACCAGACGCATAACCGAGACAAAGCAGTTGGAACTGGTCTACCAAATCATTGTCTTCACCAACCTAATCGGTTCTATTTCCTCAACCCTTTCATTTCCTCATTATCGTGTTGAGTATTTGTTCATATCTGTGTTTGAAGACTTTGATCAAGACTTTCTCAATTTCCTCGGCTCAATTTCTTCACCGCTTTGTCTTCATCCTGTGTTATCCTGTGATTACGCTTTCAGACTCTGTGATTGTCTTCATTTCATCATGATGACTATGCTTGTAATCTGTTATGCTTACTTCGAGTACTTATTCCGCTGCAAGTAGTTCTTCGCTAAGGAATTTCCTCACCGCAAATTCCTCGGTGAAGAATTCACAAAATCGCCTATTCACCCCCTCTAGTCGATATAACGCACTTTCAATTGGTATCGAGCAAGGTACTCCCTTGTTCGTGTGTTTTGGTTTAACCACCGGAGTTTTAGTTATGTCGACCGCAGTATGATCAAGGTCTCAGCAGGGTGTCCTACCTTCGATGGGACGGACTACCCCTCTTGGAAGAACAAAATGCGAATGCATCTTGAAGCAATTGACAACGATCTACGGTATGTTGTGACAAAAGGTGTTTCCTCACCACACCTTCTCCGAATGATGCTGATGTGAAGAGATTCAAGCAACTCGATTCTCAAGCAAAGAATATCATATGTGGCCATCTGAGCAAAGGTCAATATGGAAGAGTGAGTGCTTTGGAATCTGCCAAACTCATCTGGGACAGGCTGTCCAAAGTAAATGAAGGTGTTTCAACTCAGCGTGACTCTCGAGTTGATGTTCTTCGAATCTCTTCAACCGCTTCAAAAGACTCGACAACGAAAATGTTCAACAAACCTTCGATAGCCTCACCGACATCTCAAATGAGCTTCAAGCACTGGTGCCACCGACATCACCGACCATGAGGTGGTGAAGAAATTGCTAAGATCGCTTGATTCCTCATTTGATACTCCGCACCGATGATACAAGAACGAGCCGACTACAAGTCTCTTGATCCTGCCGATATCCTCGAAAGGCTAAATACTCACGAGTTCCACTTGCTGAAAGAGAGATCTCTATGGTTACGGCTATGGAAAACACGTGCCACGAAGGCCAAGGCGTGTCCGAATCACGAGAGTGAAGACTCGGTAGTAGCCTAGGAGATCCTCAAGAATTTGGCCAGAGCTAGCACCGCCGTGAAGAAATTCCAGAAATTCTCAAGACGTGGTCGCTTTGGAAAATCCTCAAGAAGCGGTGATTCCTCATCTAGTGACTATAAGAGAAGACTGTGTCACAAATGCAAGAAACCTGGTCACTATATCCAAGATTGTCCTCGATTGGGAAAAGGAATTAAGAAAGAAGAAACACAAGGATTACAGTTACGATGGCGTGAAGAAGAAAAAGAAATCAGCAAAATCTTCATCATCAAAATCCTCAAAACCTTCTTCTCACAAGAAGAGCAGCTCCAAAAAGGCTCGGGCATTCGTTGGCAAGGAAATGGACTCTGAAGCTGAATCTGAGGAAAATGAGGAAGAGGAGGAGTCTCAAGAATCCGAATCTGGTGTGGCTAGTCCGGCTCTTGCTATCGCTTTTGTTAGCAAGTCCATCTTCAACATCAAGAAACCGACTCACGACAAGCCCGATGAGGATGATGATGACTACGCTCCCACCTATTGCTTCATGGCAAAAGGTGCTAAGGTACTAAATTTCACCTCCTCTGAATCTAGTGAAAATGAATCGATGAGGATCTCAAGCCCAGCTACTCTAAACTTGCTAAGATTGCTATAAAACAACAAAGGGCTTTTGAGAAGGTTCAAAACATGCTAGATAAGAGTGATGATATGTTAGGTGAAGAAATGGATCACACTCAAGCCCCGATCGAAAATCTTCAGAGACTTCAGCCTAGGCTTGACAACCTTCAAGGTCATCATAACACTCTCTTATCTCGATCATGAGAAACTTTCTTATGAATTTCTTCAAAGAAAGCAAGATCTTGAGAAGCTAAGAGTGAGTTATGAAGATCTTCGGAAGGAGCGCGATTCATTACTTGCTCAACAAATCAGCGCTACTCAAGAAGAATTTGTTCCTCCATGCTTAAAGTGCATAGAACGTTACACTGCTAATTCTTCACCAGAATGTTCAAATGCTTCAACTGTTACATATTCTTCACCTTCCTCTGCTATCACTAATTCCTCATCCGAGGACATTGCTAGTATCATCGACGATGCAGATCGAAGGAATTGTACATGATGTGCATGTACAAAAGCCTCAAAGGGCATCGACTCTTTGTGATGTGCTTAAAAGCAGATCCTCAATAGGAACCCTAGGAAAGAGGGCATTGCCTTTGAGAGGAAACTCAATCTTGATGGAACGATTGGAAGCCTCGAGCAAGATCCCAAAACCTCATGGGTTGCTGCAAAGGGACCTCCAGTTGATCCATCTACCTTATCTGGTTTTACGTGCGAATATCCTCATTCTGCTGATGAGTCATTTGACTCCAACTATAAACTGTTCAAAATCAGAATGGTGAAGTATTTGCTAGATATGTTGGCACTAACTGCAGGAACAGTTCCCCTATGAAGAAAATCTGGGTTCCCAAGAAGTGCCTTGAAAGTCTTCAGGTGAATGTCCTCATGACACCACCAGTGAAGAATAGGAACCCCAGATCAAATTCTTCATATGGACCAAATTCTTCATATGGATCCAAGTCCTCATACGGACCAAATTCCTCACGTGGATCAAATTCCTCAAAAGGATCAAAGTCCTCATATGATTATCATCGTGCTAACAACTCTGTTTCGCAGGTAGAGCTAAGGGCTATGAATATGTGCATTATTCTTCAAACCAATATGTTCATAAGTCCTCGAAGAATTTCTCTCGCTTATTCATATGCTTACCCTAACCACTCTTATGTGAAACGAAATGGTTTGGCCTCTATGCCACCATTCTCGTATGGTGCTTTCATGAGAATGATAAACTCTTTGCCACCCCTTCAGATGTGGGTGGTGAAGAAAAAGAACTAATCTCTTCTGCAGGGTCAGGTCTCCAGACGTGCCTAAACGTCTGAAGAATTTGCTGGGGGCCTGACAAAATGCCTGAAAGGACGCAGGCTAATCATGATGAAATGAACTTTCATTTCACACGTCCTCCCTACCGCTTATCTGAATCTTGACCGATGAAATTCATCGATGAACTTGATATCATATTCTTCACCGATGAAGTATATGAGATCGTAAGTTGTACTAATTCATCTGCAGGATGATCAACCCAAAGCCACCGAGTGGGTTCTCGATAGTGGATGTACAAATCACATGACCGGTGACAAGAATCTATTGATGGATGCTATCTTATCACCGTCACATCTCAAGCATATCATCTTTGCCGACAAAGGCAAAAGTCGTGTATTGGGACTTGGTAAGGTTGCTATCTCTAAGGACATGCACATGGACAAAGTCATGCTTGTTGAGTCCTTAGGATATAACCTCATGTCGATCTCAATGCTTTGTGATCTTTATATGGTTGTTATCTTTGGCAAGTATCGTTGTGTTGTGATTATGGAAGTCGACAATTCCAAAGTCTTGAAGGCTTTAGGAGAGGAGACTTGTATATTGTTGACTTCTCTACAGGACCACAACCAGCCGTGTGCCTACTTTCAAAAGCTTCGTAAGGCTGGCTATGGCATCGATTTACTTGGTCACGCAGGCATGAGGAATTTGCACACGCCATGCGAAGAAGAAGCATGTCATTGGCATTGAGAATGTCAAATTCCTCAAGGATCACCTATGCGAACTGTGAAGCTGGAAAAATGACCAAGGCCAAGCATCCAAGAAAGACTATCATGACCACTACTCGTCCTTTCGAATTGCTTCACATGGACCTCTTTGGTCCCAATCATTATTCAAATTGTCGTTAATGAAGCATCACTATATGGCTTTGTTATTGTTGATGATTACTCTCGTTACACATGGGTACACATTGTTACTTACAAAAATCAAGTGCGTGAAGTCTTCAAACGATTTTCCTCGAGGGCTTCAACTAACTTTGGTGTGAAGATCAAGCACATCGGGAGTGACAATGGAACTGAGTTCAAGAATTCGGTCTTGATGACTATCTTGATGAACTTAGTATCACTCATGAGTTATCTGCTCCTTATACTCCTCAAAGAAATGGCATCGTGGAGCGCAAGAACAGAACTCTTGTTGAGATGGCTCGCACTATGCTTGATGAATACAAAACGCCTAGTCGCTTCTGGATTGAAGCAATTGACAATCGCGTGCCACATCATCAACAGAGTATATCTTCACAAATTCTTCAAGAAGACTGCCTATGAACTCCTCAACGACAAGAAACCTAATGTAAGTTATTTCAAAGTCTTGATTGCTAAATGTTGGATTAGAGATCCTCACCACAACTCTAAATTTGCACCGAAAGCACATGAAGGTTTTATGCTTGGTTACGGAAAGGACTCGCACACCTACAGAGTCTTCAACATCGCACTTCACAAGATTGTTGACACTGTAGATGTGTGGTTCGATGAAACTAATGGCTCGCAAAGAGAGCACCTACCTTCTGTGTTAGACGAACCAGCACCTGAGGATTCTATCAGGTTGAAGGCAACTGAGGATGTCATTCCCATCAAGAAACTGCTGAAGAATTCATTCCTCAGACGTGAAGAACGTCGAAATGATGCACTCGAAGATAATGTCAAGAAAATGGTGCTGAGGAAAATGATCAAATTCCTCGACGACAACCAGCTCATCCTCGCGTTGCAAAAGAAGTGCAAGTTGACAAGATCATCGATGACATTGAAGCGCCAGGTCCTCTCACATGCTCAAAAGCTTCACATTTATCTAACTTTTGTGGGCACTATGCTTTTGTCTCTATCACAGAGCCCTCTAAGGTAGATGAAGCATTTCTGGAGCCGGAGTGGATTCAGGCCATGCAAGAAGAATTACATCGATTCGAGCTCAACAATGTCCCAACTGGTCAAACGTCCGCATCCTCGCAAGCATAATATCATTGGCACAAAGTGGATCTATCGCAACAAGCAAGATGAAAATGGTCTTGTGGTGAGGAATAAGGCACGACTAGTAGCTCAAGGCTACACGCAGGTTGAAGGAATTGACTTGATGAAACTTACACTGTCGCTAGACTTGAGTCTATTCGCATATTACTCGCCTATGCTAACCATCACAATATCACTTTGTATCAAATGGATGTGAAAAGTGCATTCCTCAATGGTAAGCTTGAGGAAGAAGTATATGTTGCTCAACCCCGTGTTTTGAAGATCCAAAGAATCTCGACAAAGTCTTCAGACTCAATAAGGCCCTCTATGGCCTCAAGCAAGCCCCTCAAGCGTGGTATGATACATTGAAGGAATTCTTCGTGAAGAATGGCTTCACACCTGGTTCACTCGATCCTACTCTCTTTACTAAATCTTATGATGGTGAACTTTTGTGTGCCAAATATATGTTGATGATATTATCTTTGGCTGTCTTGACCAACGCTTATAGTGATGAATTTGCCTACATGACGAAAGGTGAAGAATATCAAATGTCTATGATGGGAGAGTTGAAATTCTTCTTAGGTCTTCAAATTCGCCAACAACACAATGGCATATTCATATCTCGTGAGAAATACCTCAAAGATGTCCTCAAGAAATTCGGCATGCAAGACTGCAAAGGTGTCAAAATTCCTATGCCCACAAATGGCCATCTATGCAATCGATGAAAATGGTATTGACTTCGATCACAAGGTATACCGCTCCATGATTGGTTCCTTATTGTACTTATGTGCATCTAGGCCAGATATAATGCTTAGTGTTTGCATGTGTGCCCGATTTCAAGCTACACCGAAGGAATCACACCATAAGGCTATGAAGCATATTCTTCGATATCTAGCTCACACACCAACACTAGGATTATGGTACCCCAAGGGCTCTACTTTTGATCTCATTGGATATTCTGACTCTGACTATGCTTTGGTGATCGTGTGGACCGCAAGTCAACTTCTGGTACTTGTCATTTCCTCGGACGATCTTTGGTCTGTTGGTCCTCGAAGAAACAGAATCACGTATCACCGCTTCATCATGGAAGCTGAATACATTGATGCGGCTCGTGTTGTGCTCAATTGCTATGGATAAAGCAAACCCTCAAGGACTACGGCATCAACGTGAAGAATGTGCCTCTCTATTGTGACAATG
Source organism: Aegilops bicornis (assembly GCA_021605145.1). Lineage (NCBI taxonomy): Eukaryota > Viridiplantae > Streptophyta > Magnoliopsida > Poales > Poaceae > Aegilops > Aegilops bicornis. The sequence goes on along the minus strand of CM038669.1, from coordinate 394,278,333 downwards.
AGAGTGCCATCAAGATTGCTCACAACCCAGTTCAGCACTCGAAGACAAAGCACATTCAAATTCGTCATCATTTTCTTCGTGATCATGTGTTGAAGGGCGACATCTCCATCGAAAGCACGTGAAGATCAAGAACAGCTAGCTGATATCTTCACTAAGCCCTTGGATGAGAAGAAATTTAGCAAGTTGCGGTGTGAGCTAAATATCTTAGAATCTTCGAATGTTCTTTGAAAAGGACACACATCCTAACACTTACGCAAAATTGATGACTTAGATGTGCAACACATGAAGAAACGTTTTTCTTCAATCAATGAAGAATAACACTCTAAGTGTGAAGAAATTAATGAAGAAATTGATTCTCGTAACCCTACGACAATTGTACGCTGTGTCTGAAATCATCATTCTTATACGGTGGGTCACGCCACCACCAAAGTTGAAATCTTCAATTTGAGTTTTTCCTCGCTTTGAAATTCTTCAGTTTCAAATTCTTCAACTTTGCAAAATCTTCACTATTTCCGTCCTCTTTCTTCATTGGCTATATATATATATGGGTTTATGTCCTCTACAGCATTCACTTATGGCTATTTCCTCAAGTCGTTTTTATGCTAAGTGAATGTGATCGGACCCTTCCCCCTCTATGCTATACTCAACCCAATCCATTCACAAATTCTTAATGTGCGTTCTACTTTTAAACTCGTTCAAAATCTTCACTTTGTGTCCTTGATACCGAAGAAATTGCGAACGGAACTTTAAAACGAATCTTATCCAAACCTTCATTTTTGCCGCTCAAACCGTTCCGCATCCCATGATGCATTACTTTATTCACCCACGATCGTACACGATCTCCACTACACAGTACGTGGGTGACACATGTCGTGAGAAGGGAAATGGTCAGGGGCATGTTCGTCCTAAATCTTCGGGCGACCCGTTTTTCACCGCGTCTATAAATATCCCTCTCCTTCCTCACTCTTTTACTCTGCTCGACCTCTCTCTCCCGGGCCGAAGTTCCTCAAACCCTAAGCGCCGCCATACTCCATCATCGCCAAGTGAGGAAAAGCTTCATCGCCTTGACCTCGTCGCCGACGTACTCGCGCCCGACCGCGGAAATCTTCACTCCGCCATCATCAGTAGCTGTCTTCCTCACCAAGTTAGGGCATGGAAGATCTGAGCAGACGAACTTCCCAACTGTTCTTCTCGGTTAAATGCGTGTTCTTCACTTGGGTAATTAAAAGTTACTTTTATTACTCGCTTTGATTCTCAAATTTTCTTCAAATTCTTCAAAGGTGTTTATTCCTCAAATCTTCACACATATGAACACCTCAAATCTCTTGCCTCGTTTCTCTAAGCTATGATTTTCTTCAAGATTCCTCAATTGTGTGGATCCTCGATCTATACAACTCGAACCTAAGACAAAGAACGCTTAGTAAAATTCTTCAAGGCTCATCCGTCAAATCCTCAAAACTTGTTTTTTGAAAAACCTTCCGAGAACGAGATATGACCTCTTCAAATTCCTCGCACCTATACTCTGTTCACAGGTACAAATGTCCGCCTTTGAATCCCTAGGTTCTCATCAACTTAACTCATTTGCAGCGTTCCTCGAAGAAAAACTGCACACTTCTTCAGAGAACTCAATTGTTCAATTTCCTCAATCAAGAAAATGGCGAGATGGTAAGAAGCCACGGAAGGGAGGAAAGAAACCCGAGGTTATGATCATGCGTTTGAAATCCCCGAGGATATATATGCCGACTCATCGCACACCGTATGAAGAAAGTAAAATCAACGCAAGGTGCGTATTCGTAAGATTGAACGGAGATGGGCACGAGAATGGAGGGAATATAGATATGTAACTCCTAAGTACATGAAGAAATTCGCCTTAATCCTCCATGCCCAAGAGCTCCTTTGGCACTGGCCAAATAGCTGATCCCACAAGCATCAAACGAGGTGAGGACTTTCACGAGGAATGGGCTAAACGCCAAGCAAAATTGGCAAAGCAAGCAAAGGAGGCAGTGAAGAAATTCAATGAGGATTCTGCCACTGCTATCGCCACGCAGGTCTCGGTCAAACCGAGGAAATCAATGCAAAAGAAGCCTGCTCATAAGCCAAGTGCTTCATCATCTGCGCTCACGGCCAAGTTCCTCAAAGCACCTTCCAAGCAAATTCCTCAAACTGCTGCTGCTCCACCAAAGTCCTCAACAGCTCGTCAAAACCTTCGGGCCTCGTGGCACCTAGCTACATGTCAAAGGACTGCTGGTTTTTCAATTGCCTCAGGCATCTCTGCAAGTTCCTCAGCAGCTCCCATTTCTTCAACTGGTCCGACTCAGCTGAAGACCAAAGCAACAGCTGGACGAGGTCCTCGGCCTAGCCCGACGAAGAAAATGGTTGCATTCCATGTGCCATCTGATGATGAGGCATCGATGAAGAACTCATGGAAATCATCGAGAGACCGTCAAGTAAGGGCCGCTAGAGCCAAAGGTACATCTGTACATCGCTATTGGACCCAAGAAAGTCCTCGACTTTATTGATCTCTCGCACAATGATCCCAATACCCTCTCGCCTGACCTTCATTTGACACCTGGACAAAGTCATATGTTGACTCACTTCATAGCTGAAGAAAAATGGAAGTATGAAAAGGCGAGGGAAATAAAAAAGGCTCAATACAGGAAGGAGAAGTTCCTCAAGAAAAACGTTGTCAAGATGACACCTGAGGAGCTTCTCCAGGTCCAGACTGAAATTCAAAACCTCAGCAAAAACTTCGATTCATACAATGCTGATTGGCAGGAACCAAGAACCAAATTCCTCGTCAAGGAATTATTATATGTGCCTCGGATAGTCTATCGTATTCTGACGAAGACAATGAGTCCAATCAAAGGTCACGACTCGAATGATGAAGAAGTCGTTGGCATCATGAAGAATATGCTTTTCAACATCATCCATGGCGTTCCAGTCAACTTCCATGATTTCTTCATGAGGACTCTGGCAAACATTGCTATGTCACCATTTGAGCTGAAGCCTTATGCGCCTTGGATTATGAGATTCATCAGGACAAGGTCTTCACTCAATTACAAAGCTGATACTTTGAACCACTGCAGCTACTTGCCCCCGATTGAAGTCCTCAAACGGACTATTACCTCAGCTGATGACAAGGGCAAGGCCATCACTGTGATCGATGAAGGCATTCGTCCATTGGATGGACAAGCCAGCAAAGCAGCATCCTACTCCACCAATGATGACTCGCCACACATGACTCAGCCGCAAATACCTCACCAAGCAAAGTCCTCAAGCTATCGCACCTGTGGTGATGACTGATCGTGAGTTACTCCTCGCCTTCATCAAGGTTGATCGGAATCATAAGTGGGTCAAGCGTCAATTTGGTTCAATTCTTCACAACATGACCTCAACACACAATGCGGTGAAGAAAACCACTTCTACCTTCATGAAACCTTCAAGCGCACTGGGCTGTTCTTTCACATGTCTACAAAGTGAAGAAGAACTGACTTCAATGGGTCTCAAGGAAGAATTTGACTGGTCTGCACCTCCTCCGAAGAAATTCAAGAAGGTCAATGTTCCTTCCTTGGTGGCCAGCTCCTATTCTTCATCTCGACACCGATGAAAATGAAGACTTGGAAGACACCGCGCTGGTCCTACCTCAACAAACAACCCCGACAATGTCAAGCGCTCCGTCTTCAACTTGATATTCTTCAAGAGCGTTAGTCCTCGGTTTGATCCTTTTGGTCATTCGATGACTAAGGGGAGATATTTGAGTTAGTCTTCAAGCCGGTCTAGTTTATTGCCTATATACAAGATTTTTTTTGTTAAGTTACAACTCTCGTTCTTCCTAAACTTTTATTGGATCGAGTTGTAATCTTAAACCCTATGGTGCTTTGATACTTTTGATGCATTATGATTTTGCACTATGCTTCATAGCAAATCTACTTGTGCTCGATACTTTATGTGCTATGATTCCTCATGCTGAATTTCATCAAGCACCATATTTCATCATGCATTTCAAATTCTTCATATTATATGTCAAATGCGTGTATGAATTACAAGATATAGGGGAGATCTCCATGATTCAATTCTTCAAGTGTGCATTGCCTCAAAAGCAAATTCCTCACTATGCACATCTTCGTGGGGAGTTCTTCTATATCTTGCAATCAAATTCCTCATTATCAGTATTTACAATTCATATGTTTATCCTCGTTGAAAACTTAACCCATATTGTCATCAATCACCAAAAAGGGGGAGATTGTAAGTGCATCTAGTGCCCCTTAGTGATTTTGGTGTATTGAAGACTTATAGGTTAAGTAACTAATGTGTTTGTGAGTGTACACAGGTCTATAAGTCTATGAGGAGTTTGATAATTACAGTGAAAGTCGAATTTAAAAATGAAGTTCTTCATCCTAAGACTTTGATATTCTCAAGACTTTCTCAAGACTTTGAAAGTGAAGAAATTGGTGTGACCTTGAAGACTTGGTATTCATTTGAGGAACATGAAGCGTGAAGACTTTTGTTTTCGTAGTTTCATTTTCTCTTTCTTGAGTCATAGGAAACACCGCATCGTTAAAGGGGGTCGAGGAAATACTAAGGAAAAATTTCCATTTGATGCTCAACTCAAAATCCTACACCTACCAATCCCTTCGAGTGAAGCTTTTGGAAATCTCATACAGTTCGGTCAATTTCTTCAAAGGATGTAGACGAAGCTCTTCCGGGTCGCCGAGGAATTTGTTCTCGACCGAGGAGTTAGGAATTCGCCAAAGGCGAATTGCCTACACAAAGGAGGAACATGATAGCCCCGAGGAATTTGAGAGTCAAATTTCCGATCGTTCTTTGTCTTCTTGGCCTGTCCCAAAATATCTTATCCACCTAACGGTCATATCATTGAAGGGCATTTATGTCTTATCATGTCGGGCTGCTCCCTAGGCTATAAATAGCCGCCTACAACCACTAGCTGGTTAGCTGCTCCGAGAGAACTTGACACTTGTCATTTGAGAGCAACCCATCCTCCGAGGACTTTGAGAGAAAATCATCAAGTGAGGAAAACCCAAAAGTGAGGAAAACCCAAAACCAAACCCCAAAAACCCAAAGTGATTGAGCATCATCAAGAAATTGATCCTGTGGATCCGACGCTTGTTACCTTTGAAGATCTGTGCTTCTTCCAGACGGTTAGGCGTCATGGTCTAGAGCATCCAAGAGGAATTGTGGATCGCCGAGTGACCAAATCTGTGAAGGTTTGGAAGTCGCTCAAGACTTACCACGAGTGATTGGACGAGGTCTGTGTGACCTTAGTTCAAGGAGAATACGGTGAGGACTTGGTGTCCTGAGCTGCGTGCTCAAGGATCGGGTGTCCGGACTGTGTGTCCTCGAGTTTAAATACTCACCGCTCCAACCAGACGCATAACCGAGACAAAGCAGTTGGAACCGGGTCTACCAAATCATTGTCTTCACCAACCTAATCGGTTCTATTTCCTCAACCCTTTCATTTCCTCATTATCGTGTTGAGTATTTGTTCATATCTGTGTTTGAAGACTTTGATCAAGACTTTCTCAATTTCCTCAGCTCAATTTCTTCACCGCTTGTCTTCATCCTGTGTTATCCTGTGATTACGCTTTTCAGACTCTGTGATTGTCTTCATTTCATCATGATGACTATGCTTGTAATCTGTTATGCTTACTTCGAGTACTTATTCCATGCAAGTTGTTCTTCGCTAAGGAATTTCCTCACGGGCAAATTCCTCAGTTAATTATTCAAAAAAATCGCCTATTCACCCTCCCCCCCCCCCCCCCCTCTAGTCGATATAACGCACTTTCACACTTCCCTGGGAACACCGGGGATGTCGGATTCTTGCCATGCAAACACGTCGACATTCGCCCACAGGAAGGTGACGAGCGCGCCTTCCTATTTGCTGTCGAGGGTGGAGCCTATGGTGAAGGCCCCTCCCGTGCCATCCTCCCTGACGGGCACCTTCTTGGTCGGCGGCGGCTCGGCCCTGGATCTCTTGCTCTTGTCGATAGAGCTCTCTGGCGCGTCCTCGACGGTAGCACAACACTCTGAAGAGGTGCGCTTGCTGGAGTGGGTGCGAGAGGTCTTGCCGGGCGTCTTCTCCTCCCCCCCCCCCCCCCGGGGGCTTCCGCAGCAGGAGCAGGTGCCTTGGCGGCAGCCCCTGCGCCGGGTTGCTAGTAGAGCGGGTGGGTGCAGATACGCGCGTCCTTCTTGTGGGAGGGGACGGAGATGATGGTCAACGGCCCGCATCTTCAAAGATGTTGTAGGCGTAGTGTGACGCCGCCATGAACTTGGCTAGTGCGGGCAGCCGAGGATCCCGTTGTAGGGCAGGGGTCTCGGCTCGTCAAGACGCATCCTCTCCGTCATGTAGTTCAACTCTCCTCCAAATGTCACAGGCAGTGTGACCTTTCCCTTCGGCTGGCTCCTCCCTGGATTGACCCCTTGAAACGTGCCCGTTTCCTCGAGGTCTCCGTCAGGGATTTGCAACTTTTTGATCAAGACAAGCGAGATCAGGTTCAGGCCGGCCCCGCCGTTAACCAACATCTTGTTCACTCTGAGGTTGCGTATCGTTGGTGAGACTAACAATGGCAAGCACCTGACCTCGGTAGCGCGGTCAGGGTGATCCTCGGCGTCAAAGATGAGGGGCGTGCTGGACCACTTCAGCGGCTTCTGAGCATCGAACGACGGCTCCACTGCTGTAATCTCACGCGCCCACTGCTTGAGCTGGCGGTGAGAGGTATGCAGCGAGGCGCTGCCATCGATGCACATGGCCTCCGTAGCCTTCTAGAACCCTTGCTCACCAGACTCGTCGTCCTCGTCGTGATCGTCGTCTTCATGTTTCTTGACGCGGCCCCGGGCGGGCCTCTCTTGCTGGTTGTCCTTGCCGGGGTGGCTTCCTTGGCCGCCACGCTTATTGCTGGACCCCTCCGCACCGTCCTGGTCCTTCTCCTTGTCCCGCCTCTCATACTCAGCCTTTTGCTTCTCAGCAAGCAGCTCGACTTGCCGGCAGTTCTGGAGCTCGTGGCCCTTGGTGTGGTGGATTTTGCAGTATTGCTTGCCGGAGCTCCCTGGCTTGTCGGTAGCCACCAAGGCTCAGCAGGCGGCGCACCCGGCAATCTCCTTGTCAGGGGCGTCTGCTTTGACCTTCTTGCTAGCACCGGTGTCGGCAGACCCCTCAACGGCAAGCACGGCCTTGCCCTTGCGTTTCCTGTTGCGATGCCGGCCCTTCCTCGTCGGGGTAGTGGCGTCTTCATCGTTAGAGTCGGTTTCTGCATCGGCATCTTCGCCTGGGTACTTCCTTCCCTCTTCAGCACAGGCGCACCTATCGGCCAGAATGTAGAGCTCGGCCACGTCCTTAACTTTGGTCATCGCCAGTTCTTCGCGCATCTTGTGATTGCGCATGTTCTGGTGGAACGCGCTAATCACAGCAGCAGGATGAACATCGGGGATGTTGTACTGCACCCGGCTGAATCTCTGGATGTACTTGCGCAGGGTCTCCCCTTCCTTCTAGGGAATGATGTGCAGATCACTGGCCTGGCCATGAGCTTGGTGGCCTCCTGTGAAGGCGCCAACGAACTCATGGCACAGATCCGACCAAGAAGAAATGGAATCCACCGGCAAGTGCATCAACCAAGACATCACATTGGGCTTGAGCGCTAGTGGGAAATAATTGGCAAGCACCTTGTCGTCACGAGCCCCAACAGCCTGCATCGCGGTGGTGTAGATGCTGAGGAACTCAGATGGATGGGTTTTGCCATTGTACTTCTCGCCGATGTCGGGCTTGAACGTCTGGTGGGACGACCACTGGAACCGCCGCAGCTCACGGGTAAAGGACGGGCAGCCCACCTCGTAAGGTAGGCCGCCGGAGCCCCCCGGTGCCGGGTGGTCCATAGCGGGTCCTGCCCACTTGTCCGACTGGCGGCGTATTTCGCTCCGACGCTCGACGGTGGTTCGAGCGTCTTCATGAGCTCGTTCCCGAAGGACCTGGCGCTGGTCACGGAGGGCCCGCGGGTTGGACGACGCTATGGAGATATTATCACAAGCATCGTCACGACGGGCCGACGTCCGCGGCAGCTGGCGAGGAGGAGGAGAGTGCACCATGGCTGCAGCTCCCTCGGTCCTCCCAGCGCCAGCATGTGGTGGCTCGGTGGGGCGCTGACCCAAGGGCCCCGCTGGTCGCAGATCGTCTTTGTTGGCGACGGTGACGAGGCTCTGGATGGTGGCCCTCCACTCGTCGAGCTTCTCCGCGGCAGGAGGGAAATCGAGGAGCAGCTGCGCGCGCCAAAGCTTCCACTGGCGTGGGCGGTGGTGACAGCTATGTGGATTGCGGCGCGCTTCGACTTCTAACTAAGTTAGAAGGAGCTCCGTCACGACCCAGCGGCCGCGTGCCATTTTCGCCAGCGCTTCAGCGAGCGGGCTGAACCCCTTCATCTTGCTGACGACGCACAAGGCTCTTCCCACGGCGGTGCCCAGGATCACCAATGTGGTGACGCTGTTCGGCGCGCACACCATGGGAAGAACGCACGGTGGTTGCCGGTGTATGCGTCCTGGAGGTCGCCGCGCCCCCCGAAGTCGGCACAACGACACCCCCAGAGGGCCCCGCGCCGCCTGTGAGGGGCCCAGCTCCGTATTTGGATCCGGCGACGTGTAGCCGGTCGTCTGGCGCACGAACGACTCCGCCAGTTCGATCGCTGGCGATGCTGGTGCTCGCAGGCCGCGTCGCGGGTCCTGTCTACGACCGGTCCGCTGCTCGTCCGCACCGGCACGGGCCGTTCAGCTCCTAACGAGCCGATCGCCGTGGCCGTCTTCTTCTTAGGGGCCATGGCGACGAAGAACTGCTAGGCTAACTACTAGAACAGATTCTCACAATTGTGCCCCCTACCTGGCGCGCCAAAGATGTCGGTGTGGAACGACACCTATGGGATCACAAGAATCCCTAGTACGGTTGCCGGGGCGCAGGGTTGTGAGGAGAGCAGGGCTAGTAGACAGCACAAGGATCGTTTACCCAGATTCGGCCCGCGAGGATGCGTAAAACCCTAGTCCTGCTTTGGTGGATGTATTCCTGAGAGTTCTTGAGCTCTCGAACTAGCTGTGGTCAGTGTGTGGTTCGAAAGAGCCGAATCCTTCTCTAGTATGCCATGGGCCTCCTTTTATAGTTGAAAGGGGCTGTCACAGTGACACACAGGAGGTGGAAAGGCGATAAAGGCCCTGAGCTTATCGTCAGACAGGACAAGACGCATTTAATGCGTAGCTTAGGTGTCCCCTTGCTTTGTTGGGGACGAGATGAGGCCCGTCCCGTCCGTCACCGATCCTCCTCGTCTTGACACGCGCCCTGGCCAGTGGGGTGCGTGGCGCCATGTAGGCAGTCAGGCAGCTGAGGTGGCGGGGTGGCGGAGCCTCCACGAAGATCTGCATGCCGCCATGCAGGCACTCGATGAGTTGGCACGAGTCAGCATGTTGCCACGCAGTGCTCGCCACTGGTTGGGCTGGCACCTGCATGTGAACGATGGTGGAAGCTTGATCGGTGCAGGTCTGGCAGTGGCCTCGCTGGCGTCCTTGGCGAGGGCCTTGCCGGGTGGCCCGGCAAGGGTCTTGCCGTGGCTTACTCTCGTCCCCGGCAAGAATCTTGCCGGGGGTCTGGTGGCCTTCCTCAGCAAGGATCTTGCCGAGAATCTCGTCTTCTAATCCTCATCTGATCTTGAATATGTCTTCACAAAGATCTGCATGCCACCACAGAGGTGCCATTCCGAGCCCTGGCCCCATGCTGATGGTGGCGCTGGGGGCCGCGGGCTCAAGGTGGCTCGCTCTGTTGGTGCGGGGCGAGCTGTCCCGGCAAGGGTCTTGCCGGGGCCGCGGAGGCCGCCCGGCAAGGGTCTTGCCGGGGGAACCTGCTTCGTCCCTCTGCTCTTCATGGTCTTGGCCTTAGCATTTCTTTGATTGTCTTGGGCTTCGGTCTTACCTTGGCTCACCTCCCTCGTTCTGCTTGGTGTGGCCGTGAGCGCGGCTCTGACTGCCCGTGCACAGGAAAAGGGGTAAAAAATGCGCCCCTATTTTTGTACGCCGACATAATACCAAGAAACCTAATCATGTTTACAAACTTCATAAAGCTCTTTATGGTCTTAAACAAACTCCTAGAGCATGGTATAAATGCTTGACCAAATTTCTTATTGACAAAGGCTTCGAAATTGATAAAATTGATTCTACACTATTTACTAAAAGGGTTAATGGTGAATTATTTGTGTGCCAAATGTATGTGGATGATATCATATTTGGATCAACTAACCCTCATTTTAGTGAAAAGTTTGGAAGGCTAATGTCAGAGAAGTTTGAGATGTCTATGATGAGTGAACTCAAATTCTTTCTTGGTTCGCAAATCAAGCAAACTAAGGAGGGTACTTTTGTTTCCCAAACGAAGTATACCAAGGACTTATTCAAGAAGTTCAACATGCAAGAAAGCAAAGGTATGAAAACACTCATGCCTACTAGCTAGTGGACATCTTGACTTGACTAAGGATGGCAAACCGGTTGACCAAAAGGTTTATCGCTCTATGATTGGATCATTGTTATATCTATGTGCCTCCCATCCCGATATTATTCTAAGTGTGTGCATGTGTGCACGATATCAAACGGCCCCTAAAGAATGTCATATTGAGGCTGTGGAAAAGGATAGTGAGATACTTAATTCATACACTAAATTTTGGCATTTTGTATCCTAAGAGGTCTTCTTTTGATCTTGTTGGCTACTCCGATTCAGCCTATGCCGGCGACAAGGTTGATAGAAAGTCTACTTTGGGTACTTGTCAATTTCTTGGTAGATCTCTTGTGTCTTGGTCCTCCAAGAAACAAAACTCGGTATCCTTATCCACCGCCGAAGCGGAATACATTGCCACCGAATCATGTTGTGCTCAATTACTTTGGATGACCCAAACCCTTAAGGATTATTGGATATATGTGAAACATGTTCCATTGCTTTGTGATAATGATAGTGCTATTAAGATTGCTCAGAATCCCGTGCAACATTCTCAAACTAAGCATATTGAAGTTCGTCATCATTTCATTTGAGATCATGTTGCTAAAGGAGACATCAATCTTAAGCATGTTCGAACCGATAAGAAGTTGGCGGATATATTCACCAAACCACTTGATGAGAAAGTATTTTGCCGTTTGACAGGAGAATTGAACATTATTGATGCCTCAAACTTGGAGTAGAAACTCCATTTGGATACATGCAAGGCATGAGCCTTTTGACTAATCCTTGATATTTCTCTTATAATGATGATCATATGTCTTGGATCTACTTGTAGTGACTTTGCATGTTATCTAACCCTTGTAGGTACTTGGATGGGCCAAAATCTATGATATTGCAAGTCACTCACATCTTGAGCAATCTCTACATCACCAAGTTTCTATTGTATGGTTGTTGAATACAAGGAAGCATGAATCCACTCAACATATCCTTTGACAATTTCTATATATCAAATTTCATTTGGTATCAAGTTTCATGATTGTCATTTTGGATACACAAGTGCTCTTCCTTTCAAGACTAACCCATGTAGGAAGATGAACTCGAACTATAAGTGCCACTCCCAACTCTTGATGAACTACATCAACCTTGAGCATCCAACACAAGTTCAACTACATGATCAAGATCAAAACCACCACCCAAGGTATGTTATTCCATGTTAGAGAAGTTTTGACCCAAGTCATGAGTCAAAGAAACTCAATGAGATGTGAAAACATCAAAATGCATAAACGAAAAATGGTAAGCCCATTTTGAGCTTAAACGATGAGTATGACCTACGATCAAGTGACATCACTTGACTACTCAGTCAATATACTCTAACATAGGTGACTTTACCGCCGACCTCCTCTAGATGAAGTTCTTTAGTGTTTATCTGTTCTCCTTCTTTGTGCTCTGGCATAACTTTCTTGCTTGTTTGTTTACCTTTTAAAAAAATAACAAAAAAACTTCATCTAGATTTATTTTCCTTTTGTATGCTTTTCTCTGTATTTTCTGCATCTAATTCATTGCAAACCCTTCAGTTAATTCCTTGCAAATCTTTGTGAGATTTCTATTGCCAAGTGAGCTGAGTTGACAATTTTTTTCTCTACCTTGAAGTCGGACACACCGATTATGCCTATCGGCTAGACCGAATTACATGGACTACTTGGAGATAGTTCATCGGTACAATCGACGGACTAACCCGGTCTGACCGATATGCATCATCCCTGACACTGTCAACTCGGTGTCACCGATGAACAGGGATCGGCGTTACCGATTTCACTACTGAGAAAACTTCTTGCCATTGCAAATGTGATGTCTTATCCAGCTCCACTCGATGATTCTTATCCTCTACTCGCATCTTAAACTACATGCTGCTTTGTAGTGTGTCTCAAGGACCAGACATATTTGACTCATGCTCCAGAAGATCCCTTCTTGGAAATAGATGTCAAAGGGGGAGAGAGAGCAAATCAAAGCTTATCGCATGGGAGAGATAACACATCTTAGCTTCTCCAGATGCTTATTAAAAATAGAGGAGAGAAGTCACATGTCTTTAAGAGGGGAAAGACATGTTAATGTATGGTTGTTTGTACCATTTCTTGCTCTGTTTTTTTTTCTCTGCTCTGATTTTGTCTTACCCTGCCTTCTCTCATTATCCAATATCAGATTCAGGGGGGGAGAGTTCATAACTAAGGGAAGAAAATCTTTGGAATTCATTGCATATGTTTAATCTTTGGGGACATGTCCATATCCAAATAGAGTACTAAGTACTCACTCATTACATGTCATCTCAGTCTTGGTAATCTTGTGGTCTCCTAAACTTGCTTTATTTAGAGTGTTCTTGTGTTATCTAACCTTGTTTTCTCAAGCTCATCTCTTCCAAAGCCAGCTCAACACCACAAGGTAAGTATATGCATCACACTCATGTGCATGATGATCTCTTGCTAATGTACATATTGTTTGTGAGAAGGACTCATGAACATGAAGGTACACTTCCTGTATCTACATCATTTGTTCTGATGCATATAGCCAAGATACATGTAACTCATTGCTTTCTCTGACATGCTTATCCATTCACATGCTCGTACATACTATCTTTACATAATTTCATACATGTAGGGGGAGCCTATGCATGTTACATGTCTTTCCAAAGCTTTACTTGTTACTCTTCATATCCTTATCTAAAGCTTTGATGTATGTTGTCATCAATTACAAAAAAAGGCGGAGATTGAAAGCACAAGTGCTCCCTGGGTGATTTTGCTAATTAATGTCAACATATCTCTTGTTGGACTAATATCTTTATCTAGTATATTTCAGAAAGTTTAACAATGGCGTGGCATGGACAGGAGGATGTGGAACTCCTTCAAAATGGTAAGGACAAAGATTGTAAAAAAGCTCAAGACTCTTCATTTTCATTTTAGTGATCCAAGATCACATTGAGTCCTTAGGAAAAGCAAATACTATTAAAAGGGGATGATGTGTTGCTTAATGGTCTACTTGCTCAAAGTGCTTATGATATGCTCCAAAACCCTTAGCCACTTTCTCATTTCCAAATATGTCCAAAACCCGAAGTCAAACTCGGCCCTACTGAGTTGATATATCTGGCGCCACCGAGTTCTTTTGACATAGCCACTGCTAGAAACCATAGACAATTCGGTCTCATCGATATGGATCTCGGTCCCACCGAGATGGCCTTACAAACTCTCTATTGCAAATTGCAATTATTATGGTCTCATCAAAATATGCAATCGGTCACACTAAGTTTGCCTTACCAACTCTCAGTTTGCTCATTGTTGAAATCAGTCTCACCGAGTTCATGCAATCGGTCACACCGAGATGAGGTTTTTCCCTAGCCCTAGCACATCGTTCCCACCGAGTTGATCATGTCGGTCCCACCGAGATTCCTAACGTTCACATTTTGAACTGAAACAGTCTCATCGAGTTCTTCTATTCGGTCTGACCGAGTTGGTCAAATGTGTGTAACGGTTGGATTTTGTGTGGAGGCTATATATACCCCTCCACCCCCTTCTCTATTCAAGAGAGAGCCATCAGAACGTGCCTACACTTACACTACTCATTTTCTGAGAGAGAACCACCTACTCATGTGTTGAGACCAAGACATTCCAATCCAACCATAAGAATCTTGATCTCTACTTTCCCAAATTGCTTTCCACTCAAATCATCTTTCCACCATAGCCAAATATATGATAAATAGTTGAGTGTTGGGGAGACTATTTTTTGAAGTACAAGAGCAAGGAGTTCATCATTGCTACCTCTTGAGCATGCGTTGGTTTTTCCCTTGAACAGGAAAGGGTGATGTAGCAAAGTAGCATAAGTATTTCCCTCAGTTTTTGAGAACCAAGGTATCAATTCAGTAGGAGGCCACACGCAAGTCCCTCGCACCTACACAAACAACTAAGAACCTTGCAACCAACGCGATGAAGGGGTTGTCAATCCCTTCACGGCCACTCGCAAAAGTGAGATCTGATAGAGATGATAAGATAATATTTTTGCTATTTTTATAATAAAGATTGAAAGTAAAGATTGCAAAGTAAAAATAGATTGGAAACTTATATGATGGCAAATAGACACGGGGGCCATAGGTTTCACTAGTGGCTTCTCTCAAGATAGCATAAGTATTACGGTGGGTGAACAAATTACTGTCGAGCAATTGATAGAAAAGTGCATAATTATGAGAATATCTAGGCATGATCATGTATATAGGCATCACGTCGCAACAAGTAGACCGACTCTCACTGCGTCTACTACTATTACTCCACACATCAACCGCTATCCAGCATGCATCTAGAGTATTAAGTTCATAAGAATAGAGTGACGCATTAGGTAAGATGACATGATGTAGAGGGATAAACTCAAGCAATATGATATAAACCCCATCTTTTTATCCTCGATGGCAACAATACAATGTGTGTCGTTTCCCCTACTGTCACTGGGATCGAGCACCGCATGATTGAACCCAAAGCTAAGCACTTCTCCCATTGCAAGAAAGATCAATCTAGTAGGCCAAACCAAACGGATAATTCGAAGAGACTTGCAAAGATAACCAATCATACATAAAATAATTCAGAGAAGATTCAAATATTGTTCATAGATAATCTTGATCATAAACCCACAATTCATCGGATCTCGACAAACACACCGCAAAAAGAGTTACATCAACTAGATCTCCAAGAAGATCGAGGAGAACTTTGTATTGAGATCCAAAGAGAGAGTAGAAGCCATCTATCTAATAACTATGGACCCGAAGGTCTGTGGTAAACTACTCACACATCATCGGAGAGGCTATGGTGTTGATGTAGAATCCCTCCGTGACTGATGCCCCCTCCGGCAGAGCGCCAGAAAAGGCCCCAAGATGGGATCTCACGGGTACAGAAGGTTGCGGCGGTGGAATTAGGTTTTCGTGGTGATCCTCGATGGTTTCGGGTTACGTAGGTATATATAGGAGGAAGAAGTAGGTCGGTGGAGCCACGAGGGGCCCATGAGGGTGGAGGGCGCGCCCCCTGCATCATGGCCTCCTCGTTGATTGCTTGACATCCACTCCAAGTCCTTTGGATCATGTTTGTTCCAAAAATCACGCTCCTGAAGGTTTCATTCCGTTTGGACTCCGTTTGATATTCCTTTTCTGCGAAACACTAAAATAGGCAAAAAAACAGCAATTTGCACTAGGCCTTGGGTTAATAGGTTAGTCCCAAAAATAATATAAAAGTGTATAATAAATCCCATTTAACATCCAAAATAGAATACGTATATAATAGCATGGAGGAATAAAAAATTATAGATACATTGGAGACGTATCGAGCATCCCCAAGCTTAATTCCTGCTCATCCTCGAGTAGGTAAATGATAAAAACAGAATTTTTGATGTGGAATTCTACTTAGCACATGCTTCAATGTAATTTTATTTATCGCGGCATGAATGTTCAGATCCGAAAGATTCAAGATAAAAGTTTAGTATTGACATAAAAATAATATCACTTCAAGCGTACTAACCAAGTAATTATGTCTTCTCAAAATAACATAGCCAGCTCATCCCTACAAAACCATATAGTTTGGCCATGCTTCATTTTCGTCACACAAGAATGCTCTCATCTTGCACAACCCCGATGACAAGCCAAGCAATTGTTTCATACTTTAGTAATCTCAAACTTTTTTCAACTTTCACGCAATACATGAGCATGAGCCATGGATATAGCACTATGGGTGGAATAGAATATAATGATGGGGGTTGTGTGGAGAAGACAAGAAAGGAGAAAGTCTCACATTGACGCGGCTAATCAATGGGCTAGGGAGATGCCCATCAATTGATGTCAATGCAAGGAGTAGGGATTGCCATGCAACGGATGCACTAGAGCTATAAATGTATGAAAGCTCAACAAAATAAACTAAGTGGGTGTGCATCCAACTTGCTTGCTCACGAAGACCTAGGGCATTTAAGGAAGCCCATTGTTGGAATATACAAGCCAAGTTCTATAATGAAAAATTCCCACTAGTATATGAAAGTGACAAAACAAGAGACTCTCTATCATAAAGATCATCGTGCTACTTTGAAGCACAAGTGTGGAAATAGGATAGTAGCATTGTCCCTTTTTTTGGGCCTTCCTTTTTTTATTTGGCCTTTCTCTTTCTTTGGGACAATGCTCTATTAATAATGATAATCACACCTCTATTTATTTACAACTCAATGATTACAACTCGATACTAGAACAAAAGTATGACTCTATATGAATGCCTCCGGCGGTGTATCGGGATGGGCAATGAATCAAGAGTGACATGTATGAAATAATATGCATGGTGGCTTTGCCACAAATACGATGTCAACTACATGATCATGCAAGGCAATATGACAATGATGAAGCGTGTCATAATAAACGGAACGGTGGAAAGTTGCATGGCAATATATCTCGGAATGGCTATGGAAATGCCATAATAGGTAGGTATGGTGGCTATTTTGAGGAAGATATAAGGAGGTTTATGTGTGATAGAGTGTATCGTATCACGGGGTTTGGATGCACCGGCGAAGTTTGCACCAACTCTCAAGGTGAGAAAGGGCAATGCACGATACCGAAGAGGCTAGCAATGATGGAAGGTTGAGAGTGCGTATAATCCATGGACTCAACATTAGTCATAAAGAACTCACATAGTTATTGTAAAAATCTACAAGTCATCAAAAACCAAGCACTACGTGCATGCTCCTAGGGGGATAGATTGGTAGGAAAAGACCATCGCCGTCTCCCCACCGCCACTCATAAGGATGACAATCAAAGAACACCTCATGTTTCAAATTTGTTACACAACGTTCACCATACGTGCATGCTACGGGACTTGCAAACTTCAACACAAGTATTTCTAAAATTCACAACTACTCAACTAGCACGACTTTAATATCACTACCTCCATATCTCAAAACAATCATCAAGTATCAAACTTCTCTTAGTATTCAATGCACTTTAAAGTTTTTATCTTGGATGCCTATCATATTAGGACTAATTTTATAACCAAAGAAAATTACCATGTTGTTCTAAAGGACTCAAAATAATATAAGTGAAGCATGAGAGATCAATTACTTATATAAAATAGAACCACCGCCGTGCTCTAAAATATATAAGTGAACTACTAGAGCAAAATTGTTTAACTCAAAAGATATAAGTGAGGCATAAAGAGTATTCTAATAAATCCTGATTAATGTGTGTCTCTCCCAAAAGGTGTGTACAGAAAGGATGATTGTGGTAAACTAAAAAGCAAAGACTCAAATCATACAAGACGCTCCAAGAAAAACACATATCATGTGGTGAATAAAAATATAGCTCCAAGTAAAGTTACCGATGGACGAAGACAAAAGAGGGGGTGCCTTCCGGGGCATCCCCAAGCTTAGGATTTTTGGTGTCCTTGGATTTTACCTTGGGGTGCCTTGGGAATCCCCAAGCTTAGGCTCTTGCCACTCCTTGTTCCATAATCCATCAAATCCTTACCCAAAACTTGAAAACTTCACAACACAAAACTTAACAAAAAATATCGTGAGCATCGTTAGTGAAATAAAACAAACGACCACTAAAAAGTACTGTAATGAACTCATTATTTATTTATATTTGCGTTAAACCTACTGTATTCCAACTTCTCTATGGTTCATAAACTCCATTACTAGCCATAGATTCATCAAAATAAGCAAACAACACACGAAAAACAGAATCTGTCAAAAACAGAACAATCTGTAATAATCAGATTTGTTCGAAAACTTATGTAACTCCAAAAATCCTGAAAAACTAGGACAAGCTGGAAAATTTAGTTCTGATCTACTGCAAAAAGAATTGGTATTTTAGCACGTTCTGGTGAGTTTAAACAATTATATTCGTGAGCGCAAAGTTTCTGTCTTTTTCAGCAAGATCAAAGAATTATCACCCAAGAAGATCCTATTGGTTCTACTTGGCACAAACAACTAATTAAAACACACACAAAATCTAACCAGAGGCTAGATCAAAGATTTATTCCTAAACATAACCAAAAAGCAAAAAAAAAAATTGGGTTGCCTCCCAACAAGTGATATCGTTTAACGCCCCTAGCTAGGCATAAAGACAAGGATAGATCTAGGTATTGCCATCTTTGGCATGCAATCCATAAGTGGCTCTCATGATAGATTCATAAGGTAATTTAATTTTCTTTCTAGGAAAGTGTTACATGCCTTTCCTTAATGGAAATTGGAATCTAATATTCCCTTCTTTCATATCAATAATTGCACCAATCGTTCTAAGAAAAGGTCTACCAAGAATAATAGGACATGAAGGATTACAATCTATATCAAGGACAATGAAATCTACGGGCACGTAGTTCCTATTTGCAACAATAAGAACATCATTAATTAATTCTTCCCATAGGTTTCTTAATGGTGGAATCCGCAAGGTGCAAGTTTAAAGAACAATCATCAAATTCACGGAAACCTAGCAAATCACACAAAGTTTTTGGAATCGTGGAAACACTAGCACCCAAATCACACAAAGCATAGCATTCATGATCTTTAATTTTTATTTTAATAGTAGGTTCCCACTCATCATAAAGTTTTCTAGGGATAGAAACCTCCAATTCAAGCTTTTCTTCATAAGATTGCATTAAAGCATCAATGATATGTTTAGTAAAAGCCTTATTTTGACTATAAGCATGCGGAGAATTTAGCACGGATTGCAACAAGGAAATACAATCTATTAAAGAACAATTATCATAATTAAATTCCTTGAAATCCAAAATAGTGGGTTCATTGCTATCTAAAGTTTTGACCTCTTCCATCCCACTTTTACCAAATTTTGCATCAAGATCTAAAAACTCCGAATCATTGGGACGCCTTTTAACTAAAGTGGACTCGTCCCCAGTCCCATCATTATCAAGATTCATATTGAAAAACAAAGATTTAATAGGAGACACATCAATAACTTTTAGATCTTCATCCTTATTATCATGAAAACTAGAACATGCTTTCACAAAGCAATCTCTCTTAGCACGCATCCTAGCGGTTCTTTCTTTGCACTCATCAATGGATATTCTCATGGCTTTGAGAGACTCATTGATATCATGCTTAGGTGGAATAGATCTAAGTTTCAAAGAATCAACATCAAGATAAATGCTATCAACGTTCCTAGCCAACTCATCAATCTTAGGCAATTTTTCTTCAAGCAAAGCATTGAAATTCTTTTGAGAAATCATAAATTCTTTAACACTAGTCTCAAAATTAGAGGGAATCTTATTAAAATTTCCATAAGAGTTTTTGTAGGAATTACCATAATTATTAGAGGAATTACTAGGATACGGCCTAGGATTAAAGTTTCCTCTATAAGTGTTGTTAACAAAATTGTTCCTACCAACAAAATTCACATCCATAGATTCATTATTATTCTCAATTAAAGTAGACAAATGCATATCATTGGGATCAGAAGAAACACTCTTATTAGGAAACAATTTCATAAGTTCATCCATCTTTCCACTCAAAACATTAATCTCTTCAATTGCATGTACCTTTTTACTAGTAGATCTTTCAGTGTGCCATTGAGAATAATTAACCATAATATTATCTAGGAGTTTAGTAGCTTCTCCTAAAGTGATTGACATAAAAGTGCCTCCCGCGGCCGAATCTAAAAGATTTCTAGAAGCAAAATTCAATCCGGCATAATTTTTTTGTATAATTATCCATAAATTCAAACCATGTGTAGGGCAATTATGCATCATCAATTTCATTCTCTCCCAAGCTTGTGCAACATGTTCGTCATCAAGTTGCTTAAAATTCATAATATCATTTCTAAGAGAGATGATCTTAGCGGGAGGAAAATACTTAGAGATAAAAGCATCTTCGCACTTATTCCAAGAATCAATACTATTTTTAAGCAAAGACGAAAACCAAGTTTTAGCACGATCTCTAAGCGAAAAAGGAAATAGCTTCAGTTTAACAATATCATTGTCCACATCTTTATTCTTTTGCATGTCACACAAATCAACAAAAGCTATTTAGATGGGTAGCGGCATCTTCACAAGGAAGGCCGGCGAATTGATCTTTCATGACAAGATTCAGCAAAGCAACATTAATTTCACAAGATTCAGCATCGGTAAGAGGAGCAATCGGAGTGCTACGAAATCATTGTTGTTGGTATTGGCAAAGTCACACAATTTAGTATTATCTTGAGCCATCGTGACAAGCAAGCAATCCAATACACAAGCAAACAAGAAGCAAGCGAAAAATAGGCGAACAGAAAAAGAGGGCGAATAAAACGGCAAGGGTGAAGTGGGGGAGAGGAAAACGAGAGGCAAATGGCAAATAATATAATGCGAGGGATAAGAGTTTGTGATGGGTACTTGGTATGTCTTGACTTGTGCATAGACTCCCCGGCAACGGCGCCAGAAATCCTTCTTGCCACCTCTTGAGCATGCGTTGGTTTTTCCCTTGAAGAGGAAAGGGTGATGCAGCAAAGTAGCATAAGTATTTCCCTTAGTTTTTTAGAACCAAGGTATCAATCCAGTAGGAGGCTACACGCAAGTCCCTCGTACCTACACAAACAAATAAGAACCTTGCAACCAATGCGATAAAGGGATTGTCAATCCCTTCATGGCCACTTGCAAAAGTGACATCTGATAGAGATGATAAGATAATATTTTTGGTATTTTTATGATAAAGATTGAAAGTAAAGATTGCAAAGTAAAAATAGATTGGAAACTTATATGATGGAAAATAGACCCGGGGGCCATAGATTTCACTAGTGGCTTCTCTCAAGATAGCATAAGTATTACGGTGAGTGAACAAATTACTGTCGAGCAATTGATAGAAAAGTGCATAATTATGAGAATATCTAGGCATGATCATGTATATAGGCATCACGTCCGCAACAAGTAGACCGAATCCTGCCTGCATCTACTACTATTACTCCACACGTCGACCGCTATCTAGCATGCATCTAGAGTATTAAGTTCATAAGAACAGAGTAACGCATTAGGTAAGATGACATGATGTAGAGGGATAAACTCAAGCAATATGATATAAACCCCATCTTTTTATCCTCGATGGCAACAATACAATACGTGTCGTTTCCCCCTCATCCTTTGGGATCGAGCACCGCATGATTGAACCCAAAGCTAAGCACTTCTCCCATTGCAAGAAAGATCAATCTAGTAGGCCAAACCAAACTGATAATTCGAAGAGACTTGCAAAGATAACCAATCATACATAAAAGAATTCAGAGAAGATTCAAATATTGTACATAGATAATCTTGATCATAAACCCGCAATTCATCGGATCTTGACAAACACACCGCAAAAAGAGTTACATCAAATAGATCTCCAAGAAGATCGAGGAGAACTTTGTATTGAGATCCAAAGAGAGAGAAGAAGCCATCTAGCTAATAAGTATGGACCCGAAGGTCTGTGGTAAACTACTCACACATCATAGGAGAGGCTATGGTGTTGATGTAGAAGCCCTCCATGATCGATGCCCCCTCCGGCAGAGCGCTAGAAAAGGCACCAAGATGGGATCTCACGAGTACAGAAGGTTGCGCCGGTGGAATTAGGTTTTCGTGGTGTTCCTCGATGGTTTCGGGGTATGTAGGTATATATAGGAGGAAGAAGTAGGTCGGTGGAGCCATGAGGGGCCCACGAGGGTGGAGGGCGCGCCCAAGGGGTAGGCGCGCCCCCTGCCTCGTGGCCTCCTCGTTGATTGCTTGACGTCCACTCGAAGTCATTTGGATCACGTTTGTTCCAAAAATCACGCTCCCGAAGGTTTCATTCCGTTTGGATTCCGTTTGATATTCCTTTTCTGAACACTGAAATAGGCAAAAAAAATGCAATTTGCACTGGGCCTTGGGTTAATAGGTTAGTCCCAAAAATAATATAAAAGTGTATAATAAATCCCATTAAACATCCAAAACATAATATATAATAGCATGGAGCAATCAAAAATTATATATACGTTTTAGACGTATCAATCATCAACACACCATCTATTACCTTTTGGGGAGTGGTGTGTCCTAGATTGGTTAGGTGTCAGTTGGGAGCCTCCCGCATGATTGTGTAGTTGAACCAAGGATTTTGTAAGGGCAAGGAGATCGCCTACTTCATGAAGATCTACCCGAGTGAGGCAAGTCCTTCATGGGTGATGGCCATGGTGGATAGACAAGGTTGCTTCTTCATGGACCCTTCATGGGTGGAGCCCTCCGTGGACTCGCGCAACCATTACCCTTCGTGGGTTGAAGTCTCCATCAACATGGACGTACGATAGCACCACCTATCGGAACCATGCCAAAATCTCCGTGTCTTCATTGCGTTTACACACTACAATCCCATCCCTTTACTTTCTTGCAAATAGCATGATTTACTCTTTCTGTTGCATGTACTCTTGCCATGCTTTCTTGAAATGTATTGTGAATGCTTAATCTTGTGTTAAAACTCCACCTCAACTTGAAGAACTTAAAATATTCTATTTTTCTTGTTGAGGGTCTAATCACCCCCCCCCCTCTAGACACCTCTTCTCGATCCTTTCATGCCCACCTCGGTAGCCTCCCACGCCGCCTCTTCGCTCTATAAATCCCCAAGTATTCCAGAAACCCTAGAGGAGTCGACGAAACACAATTCATGCCGCCACAAGTTCCAAAACCATGAGATCCAATCTAAACACCATCACGGAGGGGTTGATCATCCTCATTGGTGCCTCTCGATGATGCATGAGTAGTTCATCATAGACCTACGGGTCTGTAGGCAGTAGCTAGATGGTTATCTCTCTCTCTCTCTCTCTCTCTCTCTCTCTCTTGATTATCAATACAATGGTCTCTCGGAGATCTATTTGTTGTAACTCTTTTTTGTGGTGTGTTTGTTGGGATCCGGTGAACTTTGAGTTTATGATCAGATCAATATATACATGAAAGTTATTTGAGTTCTTGACCTCTTATATGCATGATTATTTATAGCCTCATATTTATTTTTCAAATCTTTGGTTTAGTTAGGCCAACTAGATCGATTTTTCTTGCCATGGGAAGAGGTGCTTTGTGATGGGTTCGATCGTGCGGTGTTCTTTCCCAGTGACAGAAGGGGCAGCAAGACACGTATGTATCGTTGCTATTAAGGATAACAAGATGGGGTCTGTTCCTACATGAATATATCTTATCTACATCATGTCATCATCCTTATTGCATTACTTTGTTTCTCCATGAACTTAATACACCGGATACATGCTGGATAGCGGTCGATGTGTGGAGTAATAGTAGTAGATGCAGGCAGGAGTCGGTCTACTAATCTTGGACATGATGCCTATATATTGATCATTGCCTGGATATCGTCATAATTATTTGAGGTTCTATCAATTTCCCAACAGATTTGTTTACCCACTGTGTGCTATTTCTTGAGAGAAACCACTAGTGAAATCTACGGCCCCCGGGTCTATTCTTTATCATATTTGCTTTCTGATTTATTATTTGCCACTTTTATTTTCAGATCTATTATTCCAAAAACCAAAATACCTTTCTGCTATTTTTTGTTACTTATTTCATTTTGTGTTTTATCGAGATCTATTTATCCTATCTATCACAAATTTATCCAGTCAACTTGACAATTTTTGGCGCCGATACCCGAAGAAGGGATTGACAACCCCTTATACATGTTGGGTTGCAAGTATTTCTTCTTTGTGTGCAGGTACCATTTACATAGTGTTGCTTGGTTATCCTACTGGATTGATACCTTGGTTTCATAACTAAGGGAAATACCTATCGTAGTTGTGCTGCATCGTCCCTTCCTCTTTGGGGAAATACCGACATAGTTCAAGCGACATCAAAAAGGAATTTCCAGCGCCGTTGCCAGGGAGACATCATCAACCTCTATTAGGTTCCTAATCACAAATCCCATCTCCTAGCAATTTAAATTATTTTCCACTTGCCTCTTGTTTTCATCTCCCCCACTTCACAAAAATTTGCCCTTTTATTTGCCATCTTTTTTGTTTGGCTTTTTCTTGTTCAATATTTTGTTTGCTTGTGTTGCCATGTGTCTTCTATTTTCTTGCATCTCCGCTTGCTAAAAATCTATTGATATGGATCCTCATCCACTTGCTAATTTTTTCAAAAGATCCAATTATGATGAACCAATTGTTAGTGAATTGAGTTCACTAGATTATTGTTATGATGTTTTGCTTGAGATTCATGAATCTGAAAATTGTGATGAAGTGTTCAACGAAGAAATTTATAAAGTGATTCATGATAGCTCCTTGATTGAAAAGCATGATTGCGATGATGTTATTATAAGTTCTATTAATGTCAATTGTCTTAGTGATATGCAAAACCCCAAGCTTGGGGATGCTTGTTTTTTTATGTCCACTACTTATTGCAATGATCATGATTGGGGTGATAATGATTCTTATGATCTTGAAAATTTATTTAAACATCATGATGAATATGCTTGCGATAATATTAAAAGTGAGTTTGAAAGAGTGTAAACTTTAGCTAAAAATAATCCCACATATTTGGAGAGTGTTCAATCTTATGAAATTTTTGATAAAAGTGGGCTTGGAGAGGCCATGACTTTATTTGATTATAATCCCACTACTTTGGAAGAGTGTCAACTTTGCATGCATGTGGATCGTGAAGAGAATACTTTATGTCATAGTTATATTGTTGAATATGATTATGATCCTACATGCAATTATTATGAGAGAGGAAAATATGGTTGTAGAAATTTTCATGTTACTAAATTACCTCTCGTTATGTTGAGATTGTCTATGTTTTATTCCTCTTCTTTTCATATGTTAGATGTTTCTTGTCTTGATAATTTGTTTGATTATAAAATTCCTATGCATAGGAAGTATGCTAGACTTAAATGTGTTTGTCATATGTTTCATGATGCTCTCTTTGTGTTTCAGTTATTATCTTTCGTGTGAGCAATCTTATGCCTAGCTAGGTGAAAGTTCTAGTTATCGACTAGAGGGGGGTGAATAGGAGATTTTTATGAAAGTCTTCCAAACACAGAGGTTTTGAAGACAAACAGTAGAAATGAACCTATTAATATGTAGCAGAAGGTAGACTACACTAGACAATCCATAGTCAAGTAAGCTTTGAAGTGAAAGCACGATGACAATCAGCAGCTAGGTAGTATGGATCAGGATGGAAGATAGTATGAAGCCAAACAGCAAATAGTCTTCACACAGTGAAGTCAATCAGATCATGCAAGCAGGCAATGACTTCATGAAGACAAACTGTAAAGTAAAGAGATGGGAAGGATAAAACCAGTTGCTTGGAGAGGACACGGATTTTGTAGACCAGTTCCAGTTGCTGTGACAACTGTACGTCTGGTTAGGGAGGCTGAGATTCAACTCAGAAGACCGCGTCTTCACCTTATTCCCCTTGAGCTAAGAACACACAGTCCTCGCCCAATCACTCTGGTAAGTCGTCAAGGTAGACTTCCAAACCTTCATAGACTTCGTTCACTGGCAATCGACAATGGCTCTTGGATGCTCATAATGACCGCGGTGAGTGTGTATTTATAAGGAAAGGGGATGCACAGTGCAATTACGCAGGTGCCCCTGGAGGTTCACATCTGAAGGACATGTGGCCTGCATGCAACTTATTGGAAGTTGTTCCATGTTCCCACGCACGCCTAGATTGTCGGGTGGTCGTTCCGGCTTCTCCGGTATTCAGGCAAAAAGGATATAGCATTAAAACCAAATTTAAACGTTTGTCCCTTTGTCTTCTACTGACAAGGACTCAAAGAAGACAATCGACAGGTTTCAATAGAATGCATATGATTTGGACAGATAGAATTTGAGGAATAAGCACAGAAGAGGTTAGGGTCCGATCAATAAAGATTCAAGTATGAAGACATAGCTATAAGTGAATGTTGTAGAGGACAGAACACAAATATATACATATCATACCAACTCAACATTGCGAAGATAAACCTCAAAGTCAAATCAATGCTGAAGACAAACCAAATGCGAAGACTATGCAATCATGACGCCAAAAGAAACACTTCAATAAGAATTTGGTGGTGGCGTTACCCACCGTATTGGAAGTACTAGACCCAGACACGGGGCACAATTATCGTGGCGCTCCGAAGTAAAAGCGTTAATGTATTCACACTTAGAGTTTATGTCTTCATTGATTGAAGATATACGTTACTTCGTGTGTTGCACATCTAAGTCGTCAATATGCATAAGCGTTAGGACATGTGTCCAATTATAGGACATTCGAGGATTCTAATATATTTAGCTCACACCGCAACTTGCAAAACCTTTTCTCATCCAAGGGCTTCGTGAAGATATCTGCCAATTGCTCTTCAGTGTTGACGTGAATGATATCAATATCTTCCTTCATGACATGATCTCTGAGAAAGTGATGACGGATCTGAATGTGCTTTGTCTTCGAGTGTTGAACTGGGTTGTCGGCAATCTTGATGGCGCTTTCATTGTCGCAGTAGAGTGGCACATGCTTTAGGTGGATGCCATAGTCCTTGAGAGTTTGCTTCATCCATAGAAGCTGATCGCAGCAAGATCAACAACAATGCATTCGGATTCAGCAGTGGAGAGGGATACACAGTTCTGCTTCTTTGAAGACCAACAGACAAGAGATCATCCAAGAAAGTGACATGTGCCTGATGTGGACTTGTGATCAACCTTGTCACTAGCATAATCAGCATCTGAGAATCCAACTAGATCAAACTCTGAGCCCTTTGGATACCATAATCCTAGTGTTGGGGTGTAAGCCAAATATCAAAGAATTCGCTTCACGGCTAAGTGATGCGATTCCTTTGGTGCCACTTGGAATCGGGCACACATGCAAATGCTAACTAAGCATTATATTTGGCCTAGATGAACATTAATAGAGTAAAGAACCAATCATGGAGAGGTATACCTTTTGATCGAACTCTTTACCATTGTCGTCGGGACCCAATTGACCTTTGGTTGGCATTGGCGTCGTGTATCCTTTGCAGTCTTGCATTCCAAACTTCTTCAGGCAATCTTTGAGGTATTTATCTTGTGATATGAAGATGTCGTTGCTCTACTGACGGATTTGAAGACCGAGGAAGAATTTCAGCTCACCCATCATGGACATTTGATATTGCTCTTGCATCATGTGGCCAAACTCATCACTGTATCTCTTGTCAGTGCAGCCGAAGATAGTGTCATCCACATAGATTTGGCACACAAACAGTTCTCCATCATATGTCTTCGTGAAGAGTGTAGGATCTAGAGAACCAGGTTTGAATCCTTTGCTCTTCAGGAAGTCTTTGAGTGTGTCATACCAAGCGCGAGGAGCTTGTTTGAGGCCATACAGTGCCTTGTTGAGCTTGTATACCATGTCAGGGATGTTTTGGATCTTCAAAGCCAGGTGGTTGTGCAACATACACTTCTTCCTCAATCTTGCCATAGAGAAAGGCACTCTTCACATCCATTTGGTATAGAAGAATGTTGTGATGGTTGGCATAGGCTAGCAGTATGCGAATGGCTTCAAGCCTAGCCATTGGAGCAAAAGTTTCATCAAAGTCAATCCCTTTTACTTGAGTGTAACCTTGAGCAACGAGTCGAGCCTTTTTTCTGAAAACTTGACCGTGCTCATCTTGTTTATTGTGATAGATCCATTTGGTGCCAATGATGTTATGCTGGTGAGGATCAGGACGCTTAACCAATTCCCACACATTGTTCAGCTCGAACTGTTGAAGCTCTTCTTGCATCGCTTGAATCCATTCATGTTCCATGAAGGCTTCAGCAACTTTCTTGGGTTCAGATATAGAGACAAATGCAAAGTGCCCACAGAAATTTGCTAGCTGTGTTGCTCTTGAACGAGTGAGCGAACCAGGTGCATTGATGCTATCGATTATCTTCTCAATCTGTACTTCATTTGCAACACGAGGATGAACTAGACAAAGATTTTGCCCTTACAGATCATTGTCTTCAGCTTCAGCATTGACTTCAGGCTGAGCATTGTCTTCGGGTTAGTTAGGTGCAGAAATGATGATTTCTTCTTCAGCCTGAGCCTCTGACGGTATGATTTCTCTAGTACCCATAAGCTTGATAGGTTCACTTCGTGAGGCTTCATCTAGCAAATTTGGTAGGTGCTCTCTTTGCGAGCCGTTAGTCTCATCGAACCGCACATCCATAGTTTCAACCACTTTATAGTGAAAGAGGTTGAAGACTCTGTAGGAGTGCGAATCCTTTCCATAGCCAAGCATAAAACCTTCATGTGCTTTCGGTGCAAATTTTGAAGTGTGATGTGGATCCTTGATCCAGCACCTGACACCAAATACTCTGAAGTAACTGACGTTTGGCTTCTTACCAGTTAGTAGCTCATATGATTTCTTCTTTAGAAGCTTGTGAATATAAACACGGTTGATGACGTGACATGCAGTGTCAATGGCTTCAGGCCAGAATTTTCTTGGAGTCTTGTACTTATCAAGCATCGTCCGTGCCATCTCAATGAGGGTTCTGTTCTTGCGCTCCACGATGCCATTCTGCTGAGGTGTGTATGGAGCTGAGAACTCATGAGTGATGCCCAATGTATCAACATAAGTGTTGAGGCCGGTGTTCTTGAATTCTATGCCGTTGTCGCTTCTAATGTGCTTGATCTTGATGCCATTGTTCGCCATGGCACGGTTGACGAATCTTCTGAAGACATCCTGCACTTCATTCTTATAGAGGATTATGTGCACCCATGTGTACTTGAGTAATCATCAACAATGACGAAGCCATAGAGGCAAGCAGTGGTAGTAAGAGTAGAGTAGTGAGTAGGGCCAAATAAGTCCATGTGAAGCATCTCGAAAGGACGTGATGTCGTCATGATTGTCTTCGAGGGATGCTTGGCCCTAGTCATCTTTCCAGCTTTGCAGGCACCACATAGATGATCCTTCTTGAACTTGACACCCTCGATGCCTACAACATGCTTCTTCTTCGCGAGAGTGTACAAGTTCCTCATGCCAGCATGCCCTAGCCTCCGATGCCGTGAGCCAAGACTCAAGCTTTTGCTAGAAGACATACGGCCAGCTGTGGTCCTGCTGCGAAATCTACCATGTACAGATCATCTTTTTGATACCCTTCAAAGACTAGAGACTTGTCAGATTCCATAAGCACAAGGAAACGATATTTCCCGAATATCACAATCATGTTCAGATCACAAAGCAAGGAATTCAACAAGCATCACTTTATCCATGTGTTGATCCTTTGAGATTGCAACTCCACCTAGACCCAATACCTTGCTTTTACCAGTGTCAGCAAATGTGATGTGACTCTCGTCAGATGGTCGTAGGGTTGAATCCATGAGAAGACTTCGATCACCGGTCATGTGGTTAGTGCATCCACTATTCATAATCCACTCAGAAGCCTTTGGTGTCGTACCCTATAGTGCAGTTTGGGGGATAGGCTTCACCAAGGGAAATGTGAAGCATAAACATTTGTCGAACAAGCATATTATCAAAGTTCATATCCTGGTTAGGGTAGATAGGATGTTTGTCAAGAAATCCTAGAATGAAATACATAGTAAGACTATTTGGACATTTTATCTTGCGTCCCATAAGATGTTTTAGGTCCCCAGCATAAGCATCAGATGCCTTTGATTTCCGGCTGGAGACCTTTCCCTGCAAAAGAGAGTTATTTTTTCTTACCACCCACATCTTCAGGGGTGGCTTAGAAGCAATGAGTCTAAGTGCAGCATCTGAGAACTTCGGCTTTGGAGCCCTAGCAAATAGCCTTGCAGGTGGCGAATAATACTCATACGAATAAGAAGAATAGTTCTTGGTATTATGAACATAGCGGTTTGACGAAAAACGCTCATATTCATAAGTCTGAGTATGGTTTCCCTGCAAAACGTTGGTGTTAGGGTGACTCTGGTGAGTCCTCTATCTGTATGAAGCCTTTGGACCACATGAAGCCTTTGGTCTGGGGTTTGTCTTCTTCCCAGGTGGTGTCATGATGACATTCACAGGAAGATTCTCAAGACAACCTTTGGGCACCCAGATCTTCTTCAAAGGTGGTCCATTCCTGCAGTTAGTACCAATATACCTGGCAAACACTTCACCATTCTGATTCTTAAACAGTTTATAGTTTGCATCAACGTATTCATCAATGATAATCGGGTTAGCACAAGTGACGCCAGATAAGGTAGATGGATCCACTGAAGGTCCCTTTGCAGCAACCCATGTGGTTTTGGGGTACTGCTTAGGCTTCCAGTAAGAACCATCAACATTCATTTTCCTCTCGAACCCAACACCCTCTTTCTTAGGGTTTCGGTTCAGAATCTGTTTCTTGAGGACATCACATAGTGTATGATGCCCTTTGAGACTTTTGTACATTCCTGTCTCAGGCAATGTCTTCAACCTGGCATTCTCATCAGCAATAGTAGTGGTATCCTTAGCAGAGGGGTTAGTTACCACATTAGCAGTTGAAGATATAGCAATTGTAGCAGTTGTAGAACATTCAGCAACAGAGACAGCATTATCACGCTCAAGACATTTTAGACATGGTGGTTCATATCCTTCCAGAGCGGAACTGATCTGTTGGGCACGAAGTGACTGTTCTCCTTTTGAAGATCTTCATGAGCCGATCTCAAGTTCTCAAGCTCTTGCTTCCTTTGAAGATAATCATAGGAGAGCTTTTCATGAGTAGTTGAGAGCGTTTCATGACGACTTTCAAGTTCCTCGTACTTAACATGAAGATTTTTAATGTCTTCAATTAAAGACTGAGTTCGGGTCATTTCTGCGTCCAACAGGTCATCGCTTTTGTCTAGCAACTTTTGAATATGTTCCATAGCATTGTGTTGTTCAGTTGCAATTTTAGCAAGTGTTTTGTAGCTAGGTTTAGATTCACATTCAGAGTCATCTTCACTTGATGTTTGAAAGTAAGCATTGCGTGAGTTTACCTTGGCACCACGTGCCATGAAGTAGTAGGTGGGAGCAGGGTCATCCTCATCATTACCATCAGCGTTGGTGACGGGGCCATTGTCTTCAGTGTTGAAGATGGACTTGGCGACATACGCTCAAGCTAGAGCCAGGCTTGCCATGCCTGAATCAGATTCTTCTTCAGACTCCACCTCTGCCTCCTCAGATGCAGACTCCTCCTCTGAATCCATGCCAACAAACGCACGAGCCTTGCTGGATGAGCTCTTCTTGTGTGATGAAGACTTCGACGAAGACTTGGAAGAAGACTTTGAGGATTTCTTCTTCTTCTTGTCATCAGAATCATATTCCTTGCTATTTTTCTTCTTCTTGGTCTCATTGTCCTACTGTGGACACTCATAGATGTAGTGAACAGGTTTCTTGCACTTGTGGCATGTTCTCTTCTTGTGATCACGAGTGGAAGCTTCATCATTTCTTGAGCTAGATCTTGAAGACATTCTGAAGCCTTTCTTCTTGGTGAACTTCTGGAACTTCTTCACAAGCATAGCAAGCTCCTTTCCATTGTCTTCAGGATCCTTAGAACTGCAGTCAGATTCTTCTGCAGATGAGGAAACAACCTTTGCCTTCAAAGCGCGACTGCGGCCATAGTTTGAACCATAGATATCTCTTTTCTCAGATAACTGGAACTCATGTGTGTTGAGCCTCTCAGGTATATCAGATGGATCGAGAGTCTTGAAGTCAGGACATTCTTGAATCATCAGGGCCAGGGTGTTGAATGAGCTGTCAAGTGATCTCAGAAGCTTCTTGACGATTTCGTGCTTTGTGATCTCAGTGGCGCCGAGTGCGCGAAGCTCATTTGTGATATCAGTGAGGTGATCAAACGTGAGCTGGACATTCTCATTGTCATTTCTCTTGAAGCGGTTGAAGAGGTTGCGAAGAACATCAATCCTTGAGTCTCTCTGGGTTGAGACGCCTTCGTTGACCTTGGAGAGCCAGTCCCAGACTAGCTTCGCAGTTTCCAGAGCACTCACACGACCATACTGTCCTTTGGTCAGATGACCACAGATGATGTTCTTGGCGTTTGAGTCCAGTTGAATGAACCTCTTGACATCAGCAGCGGTGACACCTTCACCGACCTTGGGAACGCCGTTCTTGACGACATACCAGAGGTCAACGTCAATGGTTTCAAGATGCATATGCATCATCGAAGACAGGGCACGCAGCGGAGACCTTGATTATCCCTGCAGTCGACATAGCTATAACTCCAGGTCGTTAAACCGAATCACACAGAACAAGGGAGAACCTTGCTCTGATACCAATTGAAAGTGCTAGTTATCGACTAGAGGGGAGGGTGAATAGGCGATTTTTATGAAAGTCTTCAAAACACAGAGGTTTTGAAGACAAATAGTAGAAATGAACCTATTGATATGCAGCGGAAGGTAGACTACACTAGACAGGCCATAGTCAAGTAAGCTTTGAAGTGAAAGCATGACGACAATCAGCAGCTAGGTAGTACGGATCAGGATGGAAGATAGTATGAAGCCAAACAGCAAACATTCTTCACACAGTGAAGTCAATCAGATCATGCAAGCAGGCAATGACTTCACGAAGACAAACTGTAAAGTAAAGAGATGGGAAGGATAAAACTAGTTGCTTGGAGAGGACACGGATTTGGTAGACCAGTTCCAGTTGATGTGACAACTGTACGTCTGGTTAGGGAGGCTGAGATTCAACTCAGAAGACCGCGTCTTCACCTTATTCCCCTTGAGCTAAGAACACACAGTCCTCGTCCAACCACTCTGGTAAGTCTTCAAGGTAGACTTCCAAACCTTCACAGTCTTCATTCACTGGCAATCCACAATGCCTCTTGGATGCTCAGAACGCGACGCCTAACCGGCTGGAGGATTCACAGTCCTCAAGTGTAACAAGTCTTCAGATCACGCAGCAGACGAGAAAGACTTGATGATGCCTAACACTCTTTGGCTCTGGGTGTTTTGGGATTTGTCCTCGCAAGGATATCTCTCTCGAATGATTCGGAGGTGGGTTGCTCTCAAACGACAAAAGTCGTGCACTAACTCTGAGCAGCCACCAATTTATGGTGTAGGGGGGTGGGCTATTTATAGCCAGGAGGCAACCC
This sequence comes from Aegilops bicornis, assembly GCA_021605145.1. Taxonomy (NCBI): domain Eukaryota; kingdom Viridiplantae; phylum Streptophyta; class Magnoliopsida; order Poales; family Poaceae; genus Aegilops; species Aegilops bicornis. The sequence goes on along the minus strand of CM038669.1, from coordinate 394,244,854 downwards.
GACCTGATTTGTTTGAAATGACCCTGGGTCACTAAGCAACTGACACGTGTCCAATGGTCGGAGTTAAAACACACGCGGCAGCTTGACTTGGGCTACAAGTAAAGCTGACTCGTCCAGCTCTGGATAAGATTTGCTCTCATCACATCAGTCACTCTGACTTTGTTCACTTGGACCCCACTTAACAGTACGGCGGTTCCTATGACTCAACAAAGAAGAAAAGGAAACTACGAAACAACTATGTGTTTGCACTCCAAAGTCTTCAGTGAATGTCTTCTCATGTCATAATCTTCAATGTGAATATCTTCACAGACCACCATTGTCTTCAATGACTTCACACATTTTTAGGGGTCATCTCTGGTAGGTAAACCGAATCAATATGGGACTACTACATGTGTTATCCTGCAATTCTCACAAACACATTAGTCCCTCAACCAAGTTTATCGTCAATACTCCAAAACCAACTAGGGGTGGCACTAGATGCACTTACACTAGGGGCATACAATGATAGCGCTTGTTGGGAGGCAACCCAATGAATAAAATTTATTCTTGCCTTTTTCTTTCTGTTCTTGAGTGTTTGCACAATTATGCCTCTGTTATAATTGTGTTTTTTATGTCTTAGTTAGTGTTTTTGCCAAGTAAAGCCTTTGGGATTATGTTTGGTGATAGTTGATTTGATCTTGTCGGAAAACATAAACTTTTGCATCCAGTAAAATAATTTTAATAAATCACATAAGTGAGGAAAAATTCTGCATTTTTTACACAAGATTGATATACAAATTGCTTAGATCGTCCTAATTTTTTGTCCTAATTAAATAAGTATACACAGTTTTCAGATTGCTACAGACTGTTCTATTTTTGACAGATTTTGTTTTCTTTGCGTTGCTTGCTTATTTTGATGAATCTATGGTTTGTATTGGCAGGGAGCCATGGTAAAGTTGGAATACAGTAGGTATAATGGAAAAATAAAATATAAATGAGTTTGCAAAAGTACTTAGAATAGTGATTTGTTTTCTTATACTAACGGATCTCACGAAGGTTTTATTGAGTTTCGTGTGATTGAAGTTTTCAAGTTTTGGGTGAGATCACGATGGATGAAGGAATAAGGAGCAAGAAGAGCCTAAGCTTGGGGATGCCCCATGGCACCCCAAGTTATTATCCAAAGATAAACAAGCAACTAAGCTTGGGGATGCCCCGGAAGGCATCCCCTCTTTCTTCCAACGACCATTGGTAATTTTACTTGGAGCTATATTTTTATTCGTCACATATCATGAGTTTTGCTTGGAGCGTCTTGTATTATATGAGTCTTTGCTTGTTTTTCTTTTTAGTTTGTGTCATCTATCCTTGCTGGACACACCTATTTGGCCAAAATTATGCTATGATTTGTTAGAATGGCTCTTTATGCTTCACTTAAATTCTTTGAGCTATGGAATTGCTCTAGTGCTTCACTTATATCTTTTTGAGCATGGTGTGCTTTAATATTTTTGAAGAAATGCTCATGCTTCACTTAGACTTATTTGTGAGTTAGTAAATTTTTGAAGAAATTCTCTCATGCTTCACTTATATATTTTGAGAGATGAAAATGCTCATGTTCTTCACTTAAATTTGTTTGAGCTTATCAAAAGCAACATATGAAATTATCCCGAAGTGATAGATATTGAAGAGGGATATAATAAGAACTTTCCTGAAGATCATTGGACAAACTTGATTCCTTGTAATGGTTTTGCGATATGATGGTAATAATATGTGAGTCATGTTGATGAGTAATTATGCCTATATATTGATCATTTCCTGGGTATCGTCATAATTATTTGAGCTTCTATCAATTGCCCAATAGTAATTTGTTTACCCACCGTGTGCTATTTCTTGAGAGAAGCCACTAGTGAAATCTATGGCCCCGGGGTCTATTCTTTATCATATTTGATTTCCGTACTATTATTTGCCACTTCCATTTTCAGATCTATTATTCTAAAAATCCAGAAATACCTTGCTGCAATTTTTTGTTACTTATTTTATTTCACGTTCTATCGAGATCTATTTATCCAATCTATCACAATTTTATCCCATCAACTTGACAATTTCTGGCGTCGTTACCCGAAGAAGGGATTGACAACCCCTTATACGAGTCGGGTTGCAAGTATTTGTTCTTTGTGTGCAAGTAACGTTTACATATTGTTGCTTGGTTCTCCTACTGGATTGATAATTTGGTTTCATAACTGAGGGAAATACCTACCGTAGCTGTGCTGCATCATTCCTTCCTCTTTGCGGTTATACCGACGTAGTTCAAGCGACATCACTAGAGCTCAAATCTTAAGTTGAAAGATAAAATATTTTGAGAGGCATGCTTTTCTCGTCAACGAAAACAACCGAGAATTTCCAATACTTTCCATGCTAGATACATCATAAGCGGTTCCCAAACATAAAATAAATTTTATTCCTTTTTCCAACATTCTTTCACAATCCATGGCTAGTCGTATCCACGGGTGCCCTCCATACCAACACTTTCCAAGGAATTTATTATTTGACAACATACATATTTTTTTCATTTCGAGACTGGGCATCCCTATTACCTTGCCACACTCTCGTGTAATGACAAGTGAATAAACACTCATCTTGAGAATAACATATCTAGCATGGAAAATATTAGCCACCCCCTGCCGCTTCATGAGCGGTACGGGCACACAAAAAGGAAATTCATTTTGAAAATTAGAGTTGGCACATACAAATTTACCTGGAACAGCATGGAAATACCGCATATAGGTAGGTATGGTGGACTCATTGGCACAACTTGGTTTAAGGAGTTTGGATGCACAAGCAGTATTCCCGCTTAGTACAAGTGAAGGCTAGCAACTAGATTGAGAAGCAACCAACCAAGAAATGAAAACAATCATAAACGAGCATTAAATATAACTAACACCGAATAATGCACCACAAGTAAGATGTAATTTCATTGCACAACTATTGACTTTTGTGCTTGCATGGGGAATCACAAACCTTAAGAGCATCTCTAGCCGTGGCCCCAACAGGCCCTCCGCAGGCGTTTTGCAAGACCGGCTTCAAAATTCGCCCGCCGCCCCAGAACCCATTTTCGCGGCTTGGGCCGAATTGAGTCGGCGGTCGAGGCCAACCCGCGCTACTGGGGCGCCGGGGCGCTGGGGCGAGGGGTTTTGACGCGAAAGCTCGGCGGGCCCACCGAGTCAGCGGTGCGCAACTCGTCTTCCCCAGAACGCCTCGGTTTCTCGCAGGGAATCAATGGCAAGGCTGCCGCCGGTCAGCCTTGCCATTGATTCCTCATCACGGGCGGCGCGTCATGGGCGGGCAGGCGCGGCGACGCCTCCCCTTCTACCACGCGTTCACACGGCCTGGGGCTATATAAACAGAGGCTTCCCTCGCCGCTGGCCACACTAGCCCGAGTCCTCCGAGCCCAAACCAGCCGCCGTCCCTCCCTTCCAACGCCGAGCTCTGCCGTTCTCCCCTTCCCTCCCCTTCCCCTTCTCTCTCCATGGCCGAACGCTTCCCCGGCAACACCGCGACGGCCAACGGCTTCGGCCACCGCATGCTCCAGGAGTGCGAGCCGTGGCTTCTCTTCGAGGCGAACATCCCGGCGCCGCCGGACATGCGCGCCGGGCCGATGGGGTGGAAGCTCAGCAACGACGGCGTCCCCATCCCCCATGTGCCCGACGTCGACGAGCGCCCCGGCCTCTTCGCCGTCGAGGTCGACCGCGTGCGGTCGTCCCTGTCGGAGGAGTAGCGCGCCCTCCCCCAATACGCCGCCGACAACCACGCAGCCTAGACGGAATATTTCTAGCGGCGGCAGGCGCAGAGGCTGGCATCCACGAACGGGGTGCCGGTGGTCGGTGGCACAAAGAACAGCGACGGCCGCCGCGTCTGGTGGGGGGTCCCCGGCCGCACCCAGCACGAGGTGATCGCACACCTCGAGGGCGGCAACAACCCGCCGCGGAGGCCGTGCCGGCCCCTCGCCGGAGCGCCGGGCCGTGGTTGCCTAGGAGGTTCGCCGCCTCCTCCTCCTCCAGCTCCTCCTCCCACTCTTCCGGCTCGCCGGCGCTCTTCGGCATCAAGGCCGTGCCTGCCGCGAAGATGCCGCTCAGCCGGCGCACCCGCAGCGTCGGCATCGTCATTAACGAGGGCGGCCGGCGTGCTACCTCCTCGGCTCCTCTGCCTTTCGTCAAGCCGAAGACGGAGCCGGGGCTCGCCGCCATCAAGCCGGAGTCGGGGCTCCCCGTCGTGAAGATGGAGCCTATCAAGGTGGAGGCGCTCGACGATGAAGCGTCCCTCGAATGCGCGTGCGACGACTGGGTGCAGACGGAGAGGGAGCGCCAGTGCGCCGCCTTCACGTGGTTCGAAGCTCGTTGTCGTGGCCGGGACAAGGGAGGCATCGTCTTCCTCGACGACAGTAACGACGACGACGACGCGCCGCCACCGCCTATCCGCCATGGAGACGCCGGGCAGGGGTCCAGCAGGGGCGTCCGCGCCATCAAGAAGGAGAAGGCCGACGACGATGATGAGGACGGCAGCGACGTCGGCGACTTCGCCGTGCTGATCGACTTCTTCGCCCTGTAGATTACTTTTTTAAAATAATTTATGTAAAACACCAAACATGTTGAATATGAATATCAAGTTTGCCGAATTTTAGCCGAACTTTGCCGAATTCGGATTTTTTAAAATAAACAAACGCGCTGAAGCGACCACAGGCGAAGCGGTCGGGAACCGCTTCGCCCCGGCCTTAGCGTCGTCTCGCCCCCAAGGGGCGCGTAAAATCGCCGCCTGGGGGCCAATGGCTGGAGATGCTCTAACACAAATATTCTTACTAAAGCATAATTACTCAACAAGATGACTCACATATTACTATCTTCATATCTCAAAACTATTACAAGGAATCAAGTTTGTAATATCCAATGATCTTCATGAAGTTTTTATTATATCCCCCTTGGATATCATCACTTTGGGACTAATTTCATATATTACCATTGCTAATAACAAGCTCTCAAATAAATTTAAGTGAAGAACATGAGCATAAATAATTTTTCATCTCTCAAAATAATATAAGTGAAGTGCGAGAGAATTTCTTCAAAAATTTACTAACTCTCAAATTGATCTAAGTGAAGCATAAGAGTATTTCTTCAAAAATTAAAGCACCGCCATGCTCAGAAAGATATAAGTGAAGCACTAGAGCAATTCCATAACTCAAAAAATTTAGGTGAAGCACATAGAGCAATTCTAACAAATCATAGCATCATTATGGCTCTCTCAAATAGGTATGTCCATCAAGGATGATTGTGACAAACTAAAAAGCAAAACAAGCAAATACTCATATAATGCAAGATGCTCCGAGCAAAAGTCATGATATGTGACGAATAAAAATATAGCTCCAAGTAAAATTACCAATGGTCGTTAGAAGAAAGAGGGGATGCCTTTTGGGGCATCCCCAAGCTTAGTTGCTTGGTTCTCCTTGAATATTACCTTGGGGTGCCATGGGCGTCCCCAAGCTTAGGCTGTTTTCACTCCTTATTCCTTCATCCATCGTGATCTCACCCAAAACTTGAAAACTCCAATAAGACAAAACTTAACAAAACCTTCGTGAGATCCGTTAGTATAATAAAGCAAATCACCACTTTAAGTATTGTTGCAAACCCATTCATATTTTATTATTGCATTATACCTATTGTATTCTAACTTTACCATGTCTTATACCCTTTGATACAATCCATATATATTCATCAAAATAAGCACAAAATGCAACGAAAAGAGAATCTGCCAAAAAACAGAATAGTCTGTAGTAATCTGGACTTTGACCATACTTCTATAACTCCAAAAATTCTGAAAAATTAGTAAACCATAGGCAATTTGTATATTAATCTTGTGTAAATAATTCAGAATTTTATCACGCTTCTGTGATTTTTAACAATTTTGCTACTGAGCGCAAAATTTTCTATTTTCCAACAAGATCAAGTGAACTATCACCCAACATGATCCTAAAGGATTTACTTGGCACAAACACTAATTAAAACATAAAAAACACAACCATAATAGTAGCATATTTGTGTGAACACACAAAAACATAAAGAAAAAGAGAAAAAAAATTATTCATTGGGTTGCCTCTAAACAAGCGCTATCGTTTTATGCCCCTAGCTAGGCATAATGCATAGATTCAAGTGTTGTCGTATTTCTTCTTATTTTTCATAGATGTGTTTTTGTCAGGAGATTTTTCAAATACAACTTGAAACACATTATCCATAGAAATTTTAGCATTATGAAGTTGCCCACTTGCAAATCCCCTTTGATTACCGGCTACGATCCAAGAATATTGTTGATTAACATCATTGAAAACTTGTTGGATCATATCCAAACGGGGACTTCCTTTTTAAGGTTCTCATCAAAGATGCAATCATTGCCAAGCAAATGTCTTAATACATAATCATTATTGTAAAGGATCTCATCTATTATCGGTTTTTCACGATTCACACCATAAAAATCAAAGATCTCCCTAGCTTTCCACACTATGTGATCAAATTCATTCATAAGGACAAGGGTGGCTATCTTTTTAGCTCTAGGATCTTTTATAACAGGTAGCTCATAAAACAATCTTTTCCAGGTAGGATGAGTACGGATAAATCTATTCTCAAGTTTCAGAACTAGTGCTGAAATGGCTTCCACATAAGTTTTAGTTCTTTTAAGTATAGGAGCATCATCACACGTCATAGTTTCAACACAATTGAAGAATTCTTGGATGTCACTTTTTCCTATAATATTCCCTTGTCCCAAAACAAAAGTTTTAGCATCCAGATTACCAGAACGTCCAATTTTAGGAGTTCTGTCATCATCTATCTCTGCCATACCAAAATCACTCATCGTGGTAGGTTCAAAGCAAGCAAAGAACCAAACAAGGAAAGGTAAACAAAAAATATTTTTGTATTTTTGAAAAAATGTTTTAGAAGTGGGGGAGATGAAAACAAGAGGCAAATGGCAAATAAAGTAAATTGCAAGGAGATTAGATTTGTGATTTGGTACCTGATAGATGTTGATGATATCTTCCCCACAACGACGCCAAAAATTCTTCATGATTGCTTGTATCTACGTTGGTATTTCCTCGATGAGGAGAGGATGATGCTGTCGGTGTCAAATCCGACATATCTCATAGTAGGGGTCCTAAGCTAGGTGTCTTGGAGCGATGGTAACATGGACACAAATTTTACCCAGGTCCGAGCCCTCTTGATGGAGGTAAAACCCTACGTCATGCTTTTGATTGTATTGATATAGGTGTAGTACTGGGTACATGTATCTACCACGAGATTGTTCTAATGAATATCCAATGATCCATTTACTAGCCTGGCCTCGGTTTATATAATGTACCAGAGGCCTAGGGTTTAGAAGGGTCCTCATCTTGGGCCCCAAGTTTTGTGGAGTCTTCCTTGTATTCGTCAAGGGCTGCCCGAAGTGGCCCATTGATGAACCGCCATGGGGGTCCTCGGCCTAATCTACCTGGTCGGGAGACGACCTGGTGAGTACCCCCTAATCCAGGACACCATCCGTAGCCCCCTAAAATGGTCTTCAAGTTGGCGACGCTCCTCGATTTTTCTGAACTGTTCTTCATCTTCGGTCATCGGCCTTGAAAAGTGGTTCAACAAATTTCCCCATCTTCGATCTTGAGGATTATCGAGTTAAATCCGAAGAGTTCACACGTTCGGCATCCGAGGAGCCCTTTAAGTCTTTGGCCTTTACCAATGCCTTGTTATTTTTATGCCACACCTTGGGTTTGAAGTGTTTCCCGTGCGGCGGTGTCTTCTCGCATCCGAGCTCCAACGCCGGACTACATCCAAGATCCAATGCCGGACTGCAGTCGAGTTGTCTTTTTACAGCCAAGCTCCAACGTCGGACTGCATCCGAGCTCCTACACCGGACTGTATCTGAGGTGTCATAGATAACCTTGGCTCAAAAAAGTCGAAGGAGTTTAGCCGAGCTTAATGCCGGAAATGCCCTATATGGATCTAGCCACTTGCATCCGAGCTTAATGTCGGACTGCTTCCGAGGTGGTGCACCACCTCGGTCGTGGGCTGATTGTTTGCGGATTTTATTTTCGATTGGTGCAATTTATTTGCTGACGAGATGTATAGATAGTAGCCGTCAAGGTGTGTGTCGGCCTAAAATCCGAGATGCATCTGAAGGAAAAATATGAAACTGCTAATCTCAGTAGCCCCTGAGACTCAGGTCGATTTGCAAAATTGACCTGAGGATCAACTCCTAGCTCGGCAGCATATGTCAGAACAGAATGCAGTGTAATATATTAGAGGAGATAGTGATCGGCGGACGGGCCCTTGAGAGAGGGTCTTGACAAATCGCCGTAATATGTTATCTTGATGCCGGATAAGTCCCAGATGGTACCTATTGTTTTCCGAAGACACGTTTGCCCATAGCTCGGTCAAGCCGAACACTGGACACTTTCAATTTTCTGCATTGAATAGGCAATGCAGTAGTCCCCAAGCCACTAGTCGGGTGGCAACACTAGATCAGGGAATCGATGTGCCCCTTTAATATTTGTAAATGATAAGTGCGAAGCCTAGTAGCCCCCGAGCCTTAATGTGGGCACGAGTGGCCGAATTAAGGATTGATATCTGTTTGACAGAAAATTTTGTTGTGCTTAACACAAACTTCTCGGAAAGAGAATAAAGATCTCCTAAAGGAGCTAGAGCTAGCGAAAGCTAGGCTCGCCAAGGTCGGCCCAAGGGGCTTAATAAATAGGAAATTAATGGGGAATTATGAGAGCATTATGCCAGCTGCTCGGTTGTCTCAGCGAGATTTTGCCCTTGACTCTTTGAAAGATGGACTGCAGTAAATTGACTTACTCACAATTTATGTGTAATGATTCTATGTACCCAAGTACTTTACATCATTAATACTCAGATCCGCATTGTACAAAACTTTGTTGACCGACCATCGGCTTCAACCTCCTCGACCTGCGCGACTGATCCCGAGGTATCCAGGGATCCCTCCATATGCGCGCCTTCGAACCATCACCAATACGCCAAATAACTCCCTTTTTTAGTAGTTCCAGCCCATACTCGATAGCTTGCCACAATGAGGATGCATTGCCCATAAATACAGTATCAACCAGGAAGCCATTTGGGTAGTACTTTGCTTTTAGTACCTGAGCACATAAGCTTTGCGGATTCTCAATCAGTCTCCAGGCCTGCTTCGCAAGCAAGGCTTGGTTGAAGAGTTTCATATCTCGGAACCCCATGCCACCATGAGATGTGGGGCGAAGCATGATGTCCCAAGCCACCCAGTGTGTACGCCGCTGCCCTTGACTCGCACCCCACTAGAAATCACGGATCATCTTGGTGAGGTCCTTGCACAGACTATCAGGTAGCTTAAACACCCCCATGAGAAAAGTCGGAAGAGCCGGAGCCACCGCTTTAATCAGCACCTCCTTACCACCAGAAGAGGAATCCCCCCAAAGCACAATTCTCTCGAGCATCTTTGCTTGTATATCTTGGATTTTTCCATGATGCATACGCCCCTCCGGTGTCAGAAGACCAAGGTATTTTGGTTCAAACTCAGCTTGTGACACTTGCAAAACAGACTTAACCTCCTCCTGGATCACAACCGGGCATGATTTGCCAAACATGAGCGAACATTTGTCAAAATTTTCCAATTGACCCGTACCTTGCGCGTACGCATTGATTACCTATTGCATTCTCCTGGCTTGGCTAGCGTCTGCTTTAAAGAATAGAAGGGTGTCATCGGCAAACAACATATGAGATATACCCGGAGCTCCTCGATACACCTTAAGGGGAGTGATTCTATTCTCGGTAATCTCCTTTTGCAGTAAACATAAAAGCCCGTCTACAACGAACAAGAAGAGAAATGGCGACAGGGGGTCACCTTGTCGCAACCCTCGTGTGGGGGTAAATGAATCCAGCAAGGTTCCATTAAATTTAACCGAGTAACTCACCGACGATACACACGACATTATCCATCTGACCCACCGATGAGCGAAACCTAAGCCTTTCATCGCCTTCTCAAAGAAGCCCCAGTCCACGCGGTCATACGCCTTCGACATGTCAATCTTATATGCACAAAAATTCTTCCCGGGATTATTATTATGCTCAATAAAGTGGAAGCACTCAAAGGCAACAAGTGCATTATCTGTGATTAGTCTGCCGGCCACAAACGCACTTTGGTTCACTGATATGATCTCGCCCAAAATTGGCCTCAGTCTGTTTGCAAGACACTTTGTTATGACCTTATAGAGAACCGTACATAGGCCGACCGGCCGGAATTCCTTGATGGTACTTGGCTGATCAACCTTCGGGATTAAAACTATGGTTGTGTGACTAACCTTAGTTGGCATAAATCCCATAGCAAAAAACTGTTGTACAACAGGTACTACTTTTTCCTTTAAAATTCCCCAATTCCGCTGATAAAACCTTGCTGGAAATCCGTCCGTGCCCGGTGCCTTGAGCGGCCCTATCTGGAAAAGCGCATCCGCAATCTCCTTCTCAGAGAAATCTCGGCAAAGGACCTCATTCATTTCCGGTGAAACTTTTTTCTCAAACAGCCGCACAATCTCCCTTGGATTGAGACTAGGATCACAAGTAAACAAGTCTCAAAAATAATCAGTAGCCATAGCTTCTAATTGTGCTGGATCTGTGACCCAATTTCCATTAGCATCTTTAAGCTTCGAGATGTTATTTTTCTTTGCCCGCCACACAACTTTCTTCTGGAAGAACTTAGTGTTGCGATCACCCTCTCGTAGCCAGTTAGTGTGTGATCTCTGAAGCCATAACATTTCCTGTTTGTAAGATAGCTAGTTTTCAGCTTCACCCAGTCTGAGGTAGTAACCCAGATGACCCGGTAGTAACAATCACAGAGGTGCTCCATTTACCCCCTAGCCGAACAATTGGGAACGTAGGGTTAATTAAACACAGGAGCCAGGCAACCCAGCTTGGCCAAAATCTTAAGTAAAATTTGATGCATATTTATGGCTTTATAACGATGATTACAGAAGGCGGCACTTTTATATTGAATACAAACGCTGATGGTATAAGTTTATTTTGACTCTGTAGTGACTGTTTATCATTTGAAAGTGGCTCATCGTCGGCTTCTACCCCTTTGGATGCTACACATGGTGTTTCCACAGTAACAAGACAACCGTTAGCCGACGTCTCAGTGCCGGAGGCGGTTGCGTTAGCGGAAACGAGGCAATCAGATATGCAGGCTTTATAACTTTCACTTAGTCATAGGAGCTTAAAGTTGGAAGGCCAGTTACTAGACCCCGGTTAGTGTTTGGCGTCAGCCAAGGTCAAGACATTAACACTTGGGACAAATTTATGAAAGGTCAATCATTTAACACGGGGTAAACTCTATCGATCAATAGTTTGACACATTCATCAGATCGCTGACCAATTTACGCCTATTGTGACAGTCAGTTTTCGGCTTTCTCCATCGAGGCGCTTAACCATTCGAGCTGGAATCACAATCGTAGTGGTTCTCCCTTTGCACGCCTAGCCAAACAAAGCGGAATGTAGGAGGCAAGCACAGGAGCCGGGCAACCCAATTATTGACTGAAGACACAATTCGAAACTGATGCATATAAAGCAATATCCGATAATATTTTGCCGAGGACTCGTCAGAGTACCTTTGCGTTTGGTGGGTTCGGCTCTAGTCGCAGCCCCCCGTGGATATTGACGATGATATAAAGGCGTCTGGCATTGCACTGCTCGGGAACTAGTCTGGATGTGGTGTACATTTCGCCAACACCGAGGTGTAGGTCGGCAGGAAAGATGCCGAGATGTGGGTCGGAAAAGATCAGCCGAGCTGAAGTATTACACAGGGCACCTCGGTCATGAGGATGTCATGTTGCCTGAAAGAAAAACATACAAATAGCTTAAAAGTGCCTTAAGCTCGAAAAGCCAAAAAACTCATGGAAAAACTGGATGTCTGAACTAAATCAAGTTTTTTCGTGCCAATCCAAAAATTGGTCTTAAAATAAAATTTTCCTTCCGTTGTGCTTTAACATGACACACCCTATCTCTAAACATCAGTAGGTCAGCCTTCGGCTTCAACCTCCTTATCCCGAAGGCGGAGTGCTCCTTCAAGGACAGTTTAACTAACTAAACTCGAGCGTCTTTAGAGAGAAACTAGGCTATCCGGCTATTGACCATACACTCGAGGTGAGAAAGGAGTCATAGAAAAAGACTTTGCAATGACTAAGAAGAAAACACTTATTATAAAACGGCTCATATAAATTTAAGAGCCTCCAGTTAACACAGGAAAAGGATGTGTTTTTAACGAATAACGTTTTTGACAAACTAAGTTTTTAACAAACAACTTTTTTGCTTAGCACAAATATAATGTTGGTTGAACCGAGCAAAAATTGAAAGATTGGAGGAAATTTGAGCACGAAAGCGACTTAGCTGGTTAATGTGCTCGGTGTTGATGACGAGGTCCGGGCATGTGGCAGGATGAAGACATAGTCCTCGGCCTGGCCGAGGTCCCAACCCTCAAGCCCGAGTTGACCGAGCAAGGAGTTTGGCTTGACGAACTGGCGTCACAACACAGTTGATGTGGCGAGGCAAAGCCCCCGGTCCAGCTAATCGTGACGAAGCTAGTCGGCTGGTGACGCCGAAGTCCCTGGAGTAGATGGATGATGCGATCGGGGAGCCTCCGATCTAGCCGAGGTGACGCGCCAAGGTGACAATATAACTTGGTCGACGGAGGCGGGATGATGACATCGGCACGCGAGGTGACCCCGTGACGCATCTGAAGTCGATTATCCGCACACCTAAGATAGTGCAAGATAAATGTAATAAAAATATATTCTACTTAACTGAGTTAAGTGAAGTAAATAGTTAAAGGAATATGGCTTGAGCTCCGAAGTCGGCCCGACGGAGTGGCAGCGGAGTTGCCGACACATGGACGCATGCCGAGGTGATCCCACAACTTGGTCGGCGAATGTGGGACGATGTCATCGGCTGACGTGTCAAAGTAGCACAAGCCAGATAATAATAATAATAAAATAAATAAAAATTCTTGACAGAATTTATTTATGCGAAATAAATTATTAAAGGAGATTTGGCCTGGCGCAAGGCCGATGTCGACACAGGGAGTTCGACGTGACGAGGTGACACAATCCGGATTCACACGGTTGCCCGAGTTACGTACATGACGCGCGCATGACGGCGATGGCATATCGGATCGCCCTGAAATGACGGTCGTAGTGTAGACTGGAGTGCAAAACCTTTAGCACCAAGAATCGCGGGCCAATAGAAAATACCCTTTGAAATATTATTAATATGCACATCGCGAATAACTTAGAACGATTCACCTGGTGATTATCCGACGACGTCCATACTGATGGTAGATGAGATGATTATGGACGAGGGGACGTCCTGGCTAGAGTGCCTCAAGACTGCATCGGGCCACAAACGAGGAGTCGGCCGGCGAGACCTTGTCCAGATCGACGTGGACAGAAAACACATGTACAAGCGTCGGCCAAATATCTCTGCAAAAATTAGTGCAATACAAACCAACTGAAAATATTATGTGTGTAATAATTTTATATGTTAAACAAATAAGTAGGATAAATAAAACCTGGATTTATTCTGCATGTAGCGGACCGAAAAGGAAATTATTCTGCATCCCAGGTGATCTAGTATTAAATCAGACCGGCCTCCACAGAAAGTTGTAATGGCAATTGACAAAGAGCAAATAAAAATCAGACATTAAATTTTTACCTTCTTGCCTTCACTTGAATTGGTAAAGCAAAAGCTAAAACACCCTATTCATTGATTAAACCTTGACAAACGTGTTGTACTTAGACAAATAGTACTACTTACGGCTAGTTTGGTAGCAAGGTAACAAAAACCAGGGTAGCAAACCCCAGTGGGGTGATTTTATGGGGCTGACGAGATCCCCTTCCACCATAGTGGATACGGAGTATTTCCCTAGTCTGTAGTATATCATTTGGTGGCTGGAGGATGGGGGGGAAACGCTCCAAGTCACTAGTCTCCAAGTCGATCGCATGAGAGAAGAAGAAGTATGGATTTTCTACCCGACCTCGCGGGTCGTGGATCGTTCTCCTGGGGAAACGCAGGGGATCGGGCCAGAAAGTCCCCCAGCTATGAGCGACCAAACGACGCACTGATTTTCCACGGGCTGGTTTGCCTAGTGGGCCATGAGCCCTAGATTTCGACAGGGATCCCCCCGGGATCGCTGATAACCAAACTAGCCCTTTAGGCCTCGTTTGGTACAGGAGGATCCGAGGGGATTTCAGAGGATAATCCTCGAGGGGCCCAAAAACCTCTAAAATCCCCGACGGCCCGTTTGATGCGCGAGGTTTCATGGGCCAACCCCTGTCGATACCCCTCCGATCCACTCCTTTCCACGCGGCGGAACCCTCGAGGGGGGCCTCGGGGATTTGGAGGAGAAGCCGCCGCCCGACTCGTCAAGACGCCGCCGCCCGACTCGTCCTCCTCAAGACGCCACGGCCCGACACCTCGACGCCGGCGTACTCCTCCGGTATACCCCGGCGGTAAGTCATGGTCTCCCCTCGCCTCACCTCCTCCCTTTCCCCTCCTCGGCTAATTTCTTCCATCCGCCCGGCCATGGCTACAGCCTCGTCCTCCCTGGCGAACTCGCCAAGCACGCCGTCTCCGAGGGCTCCAAGGCCGTCACCAAGTTCTCCTCCTCTTAGATTGCACTGCATGTATCTAGTTGCAAATTTAGTTGTTCACTTTGGTTGTCGCCAAGTAGTAGTCGTGTTAGTGCTGGATGGGATTTGTGCTTATGAGTAGTGCTGCTTTTGGCAAGCAGAGATTTAGAATGGTAATGTTGCAATAGTGGTACTTTCATGAGTGATGATCTGAATGTTATTTGCTTTTCTGCTCTTATGAACCGAACTGTGCCGTGTCTTGGCCATTTTATTAGTGTTAGGTTTCAGGCCTCTCAAACTTCTTGGATTGGTTTCAATAGTTGAGAAGACAAAGTGTCCCATAGGTTTAGCGTCATTGGTCGGTAGTAGAAGGGTGCATCACCTTGTTGTACTGCTGTGATCCTGTCAAGGTGATGACAAAGAACAACATCAACGCCATGAATTGCCTTGCTATGCCTTTATTGCCTCGTTCGTGCTTTGGTTTGTGACGCTAGAAGTTAGCATATATAATCAATCGATGTCGACTATTCAGCCTGTTTGGAGTGCCTTGTTGTCACTATATGTTAAACTGTAATGTTGTCACTATTTTAAATTGTCAAGTTTCACAGTTCCAATGCAAAAGGGTGATCTGGACTCTCATTTTTATGCATGGTTGGTGAATCTAGTCTAGCAATGGTCTGCTGGTTGTAGTTGGCTGACTTGGTGTGCCGATATCATGGACCAGTAATATTTGACTCGTCTGTAGAGTTTGGATTTCAAATGGAATGTGAAATGTCTGTATAGCTCAAGGAATTGAAATTTCTATGACTCGCCACCATAGTATGTATAGTTTTGGATATGGATAGCAGTAGCGAACCGAATCTATTCACTTAATCATTACCACTTCAGAAATTCTGAACTACTAGCACACCTGTTAACTTAGCAATTTTTGTAACCATCTCCATGCAAAAGAAATTGAGCCTGATTTTTCTTATGATAATCATGCTAAAATCTCATCCATGATCTCGATTTATCTTGGGAAGCAACATACGCGCAGTATTTCAGAGAATTCAATTTTATTATGCATCTGTCTATTGGCTAATAATTGTTCTGTAGCTAGCTGGGTGTTCTGTAGCTAGCTGTGTGTTCCTCTTCCTCTCCTTGTCTAAAGAGGTGAGCTGTAGTTAGATGTGTGCTGTCAACTTGAGAGGTTGCTTCCATATCGACAAAAAAAAGTTTCCATCATACAGTATGTGTCAATGTTCCTATTGTAGCAAACTGAAATTCATCTAAAAATAAAATGAAGTTGATTCAATTATTTGAGACAAATATTTCTTAGCTTACAAGTTATCGGCACAAGGAAACAATAGCAGCTCTTAACGAATCATTCTTACTAATTGTTTTAAGTGCCCAAAATTTGAGCAGTTTGACGACTGTTTAAGTATGTTATTTGATTTTTAACATACTTCCATGAAAGAACATCAAACTGGAGTAGAAAGGACATCCCGAAAGATGCTATCCTGCTTTAAAAATCAATTGTTTGCTGATTAGTTGAACCCTACCCAAATTATGTATCAGACATGCAGTATCTTTGTATGAAGATACCAACTGTTGTGGAAGTAATTAATGATTTACTAGTTTGTATCAGTTTTTTCATTTATTTTTCTCCTATTTTTTTATTAGCCTAATGGCTGATGCTTTCCATTTGAGGCACAACTTGACTCAAAACTGAATAATGGCCTTGTGCTATCTACTCCCTCTGTATTATGCTTAGTTGCTTACTATGTTCCGGCGATACTTGACGAAATCTACTATTGTACTTTCATATGTATTACTCCCTCTGTGAATAGAACTAATGTTCATCTAGCAAAGCTATTTGTTGTAATAGTTTTTCTCAAGGCACTCTAATGTTCATCTCTTTTTGTTTCATTAGGTTCTCAAGCACCAATAGAAGCCACAATAAACAAGCCGGATGGATAAATTTCTCGCAGGTTCTCAATGCTAGATGACCATGACACCAAAAGATGGATACATTTGTCTGCATTATCTTTGTTGCAAAATGATGTTGTGGCTGTGATGAACTGTTTGCTGCGAAAGATTATGTTATGATAAATTATGAATGCTGGGATTTGGGATTCAAAGTCATGCTGTTATGATAAATTATGTTGTTGTTGTGATGAGATATTGATATCAAGTCATGCAAAATTATGTTCTTTGTTGGGAAAACTGCTGCTAAATTATGAGATATTGATTTCAAGTCATTTTAATCAGGTGACCTTTACAATTATATAGCAAGGATATAAGGGGAGTTTTTTACATTGTAAAGATTCGATTTTTATATGTTCTACACCATGTTATGTCAATTGACAAACCCTTTCTACCAAATAGAAGTTTTAAACAAAAAGGATTGTGAAAGGAAGGGTTTTGAGGATTCAAGGGGTTTTGAGGGGATTGGGTGGAAGAGGGGGATTCATCAAATCCCCTGAAATCCCCCCTTCCTAAAACCTCTACAATCCCTTCCTATCAAACAAGGCCTTAAGAAATTGATTGACTTCCCTCGGGGATCACGTGAAGAGGAACTAGCATGATCTAGAAAAGGGGCCGGGCCTTGTGGCTCTCCCAAGGACCACGTACAGAACCTGAAAAGCTGCAGTGGTTCAGGTATTTTTTAGTGGTGCAACGCCGAGATCGGCCCGATCGATCCAATCTTGCCTCAGAGCTCGGCCGTGGGACGTCCGGAAAATCCTACTTGCCGCTCGTTGCGGCAAAAATTTATCAACTTTCGCCTGAGGGGAGGTCTTGACGGCGAGCAGTGGGCCGGCCCATTTTAGCGTTACAGCAGAGTTGGGTTTGGCAACCTTCTATGATGTTTCCAGCCGGTTTTTTTCGGTTTTGGGAACCTTCTAGAAGGTTCCTGAACCGGCCTTTTCTTTTTCAGTTTCTTTTTCGTTTTTCTTTTTTCTATTTATCTTCTTTTCTTTTTTCTTTTCTTTTTTCTGTTTCTTTTTTTTTCTGTTTTCTTTTCTTTTATCTTTTTTTCCTTTTCAAGTTTATTTTCGAAAAAATCCGAATTCCAAAAAATGTTCCAGTTTTTCAGATTTTGTTCACAAATTCAAAAAATGTTCCCATTTTAGAAAATATGTTCATAAATTTTAAAAAATGTTTCTGGTTTGAAAATTTTTGTTCCGAATTTTCAGAAAATGTTCCTGTTTTTTTCAAAAATTGTTCGAATTACTTTTTTTACATTTTTTGAGAAATTTGAAAATAATGACATGGATTTCAAAAACTGCATGTATTCAAAAATGGTTCACAAATTTCAAAAAATGTTCTTATTTTTCAAATTTTTGTTCACTTATTAAATAATTGTTCACATTTCAAATTTGTTTGGGATTTTCAAAATTGTTCTCCGTTTTACAATTTGTTCTAAAAATTCAAAATTTGTTTGTTATTTTAAAAATTGTTCCCATTTCAAAATTTTGTTCGAAAATTTTAAAAGTGTACATGTTTACAAAAAAATTCATGTTTACAAATTTTTTTGTTCGCAATTCAAAAAAATTTCTCCTTTCAAAAATATTCATGTTTTTGCAAAAATCACTATTAAATATTTGTTCAGATTTTCGAAAAACTTTTTTGTGTTTATCGAATTTTTTTAAAACTCGTGTTGGTTCAGTAAATTCTGATTATATACTGTGTTTCGATTCCTACCTCCTCCAGCAGTTTTAGTCTTTTTTATAGTTTTTACTGTGTTTCGCTAATGGGCCGGCCCAGCTGGAGTCGCCCCTGTGCGTTTGCTCGGCAATTCGCCGCAACGAGCGGCGCATAGGAGATCCCGGGACGTCCTGCCACCCCGTCGATGCGGGACTGGGCCTCCTTTAGCGAAGCGTTGTACTGCGCTGCCCGAAGGCCCAATGCACCAGAAGCATCCGTTTTGGCCCGTGGAGCAGCAGCCCACAGGACAGCTGGCCCAGATTAGCCACACTACAAAACAGATCGTTTTTCACATTAAATTTAACGGCCAAAAACTCTTAGATCAATAAAATAGACGGCTGAAAACCCAAATCGCTGTGAGGGTGGGGATGAAGTGCGGTTATACTGTCCTTAATTACAAAGAATGCGAATACTTAGCCTGATGCTCCTTCATGGCTTATGTAGAGTGTGCCATGAAGGATAGCTATAACGGCTGATAAAATTGTTGCGTGTAATGGCTCATTGATGGCCGAGATGTTACTAGTTGTGATTAGTGTAGTGGGGGGGGGGGGGTGGGGGAGGATGCCTCTCCTAACGCATGTATGTTCTTCTGCCGTTGGATTTGACTGACGCGGGGCTACTGACCGAAGATGCCCGTTTGACTGATGAATCTCGCGTGACAGTTGAATCTTATCTGACCAACAGCCCCACTCCGACTGAGTTGTAAGCCCTCACTATTGTTGATATCCGGACCGTAGCATTTCTAACCCTCGGGCTTTTCGATGGGCCGTACGTCATCATGGGCCTACCTGGTCGGGCTTCCCTCATCAGCTGGAATGTCCAAGTAGTATTTAACTTGCGCAAAGGCTATATCTTGGTTATAGCGAGTGTTGGGACCTCCTATATGATGCATTTTGCGCCATACAGGAGCCCGACGCACGGGGGCTACGCGCGACTGGGCCGGCTCAATCTGTTTCCTATCGCGCGACACAAAAAGGCTGAACAACAACAATGTGATGCGATTTGATCCCAAGACCTCACGCACCGTAGTAAACTGATAGCGAGCCCTTAGCCACTACACTAGACAACAACGGCTGAATATCAAGGTGCAAAACATTATAAGACCATACAGAAAGCATTGAGATTTGGAAAACATTTTGAAAAACATTTCTTAAAAATTGCGAGCAGTTTTGAAATGCCACAATTTCTTTATATTCCTTTTTTTAGAAGTGAAGATTTTTGGTACTCCGGATTTAAAAATTAAACACGAACAAATCCTGCAAATCCCGAACAATTTTTAAAAAAATTAACCATTTTGGAATAACGGACAAATTATGAAAAACGGAAATATTTTTAGAAATTTCCGAACATTTTCTGAGACCAGGAACAGATTTGAAGCTCTGAAAAAATGGAAAACATGAACATTTTTTCAATTCAGAACAAAAGAGTTAAACCAGAACTTTTTTAATGCAACCAAAATTTGTACTGTATGCCTTTTTAGATATGCGAACAAAATTTAAAACATGGGAACATTTGTTGAAATTGCGAACAAAATGTTGAAACCGCGAACATTTTTTTAAACATGAACATTTCTCTGAAATGCTGAAAATAATTTGAAAACAAAACACTTTTTAAAAGTCCTGAACATATTTTGAAAGTGAACATTTTTTTGAAAATGTGAACAAATTTGAAAATAGGAACATTTTTTGAAACTCTTGAACTTTTTCGAAACACGTACAATTTTTTAAATTATGAACAAAATTAAAAACAAGAACATTTTTAAAAATGAATTTCGGATAAATTTTGAAAACGAGAATTGCTTTTCAAAAACCTGAGGATTTTTTCGAACATGATTTTTTTTGTAAAATTTAAGAAAATAATATTTTTATAAACTTTCGCCTGCGAAATGTGAAAAATGTTTTTTTTAAATTGACCTATGCACAGTATCCTATTTTAAGCATTTTGCATCAAACTGAACATTTTTAACATTTTTCATATATTAAAAAATTCAAACTATGCGAAAGAAAAATGTTAAAAATGTTTATTTTTTAAATTGACATATGCGAAAGCTCGTCAGTTTGATGCAAAACGCTTCAAATAGGATATGCCGCGAGTGTTCCTTCGGTCTCAAAAGAAGCCTTTTCAAACCAGCTACAGTATCGGGCTAGCCCTTTTCTCTCTGTTTTTTTTCCTTTCATTGTTTCCAACTGAGAAGATCGTTCACGGTGGTTGACGTACTGATTCTTTTTTCATTTTTCTATTTTTTTATTCTTTCAGTTTAGTCTATTCCTTCAACGGGCCCTTCACTCTTTTACTTCCACCGGTTTTCTTTATTATTTTAACTATTTGCACTGGGTTTTTTCTTTCTTTTCTTTCCTCGCCTTCTTTGTTTCTTTCTCGGTTTTGATGAGTTTTCTTGCTTTTCTTTCTTTTTTGCTTTTTCTATATTTTATTTTTCTTTATTTCTTGGTTTTCATATTTTTATTTCTTTCTTTCTCGGTTTTTGAATACATGGTCAATATTTTTTCTATACACGTCTTTAACATTTTTTAAAAGCTTGATTAACATTTTTCAAATACAAGATAATATTTTTTATTTCAGGGTCAATTAAAAAAACATTTTTAACATTCTTTAAATAATTTATTAATATCTTTCAAATACAAGATTAACAATTTCTTAGTGCATGGTCAGCATTTTTTCTATACACATTTAATATTTTTGAAATGCTTGATTAACGTTGTTTTCAAATTCCAGATTAACTATTTTTGAATACATGGTCAACATTTTTTTATATAAATTTGAAAATTTTCAAATGCTTGATTAACATTTTTCAAATACAAGTTTAACATTTTTCAAATACAAGTTTAACATTTTTTAAATACAAGTTTAACATTTTTAATACAATACAAGACTTTTGAATATATGATCAACATTTTTTGTATACACATTTAATATTTTTAAAGTGCGTGATTAACATTTTTCAAATAATTATTAAATATTTTTTAATACATGGTCAACATGTTTCAAATGCTTGATTAACATTTTTTAGATACTTGTTAAGATTTTTTAAATGCTTGATTAACATTTTCTCCGGCGACTAGGAGAGTCACTCCGCCACCTTTCTCCGGCGGCTTTCCTCCACCAACGACCTTGGTTGTGGTGGTGAGGGGGGTTGTCAGATATATGCACATGTGAATCGTGTAGTTTTAGGTTAGGCCCTAGTAGCTTGGTTTTCCGGTCGTTCATTGTCTTGGCTTCGGCAGCACTGAATAAAGAAGCTTCTAATCTCTCCCCATGGTCATATGTTAGGGATGAATTTGGAAACCAGTCTATTCAAACATGGATGGTCGACGACATCCTCATGGTGGACTTGTGTCCTTGGGCTCCGCTATTGTGACGGTGTTGGCTCCAGCACCGACGCGGAGCTTAGGAGGTAGTCCAGGAGCGGATGCAGATTGTGGTATGCATCAGTGAAATCTGGAAGATGTTGGATCGTGCGCTGGGTTTGTCATTCATGGCTGGCAGGTATGACTTCCTCCTCCGACGTTTTAGTCATGTGGGGATGCCAGATCTGGAGTTTGATGGCGTGTTCAGCGTGTTGCCGCGGTCTGAGTCGTTGAACGGCAATGACTTCGCCTTTGGTGAGCCACATTCGAGGTCTGTAAAGCTGCATATCAGCGATGGAGCCGCGCCGAGCTTGCGTGAGGAGGTGATCCATCATTTTTTTTCTCTCTTTGGTGGCCGTTGTGGTGGTGCCGGAGGCAAGTGACGGGCGATGGTGTCCAGCTTAGGGGATTATTCGCTCTTGATTGTAATTTTATTTCTTGGCTAGTGTTTTTTTCTGCAAAGGCTATCGTTCTGTTGTCTTTTCAGTCTTACCAAATCGGTGTTCACGTTGTTTGCATTATGACCCTTATGATAGAAACGAGACACGTATTACCTTGCAATTTAAAAAAAATGCTTGGTTAATATTTTATCCAAATGTTTTTTAATATATTTATCTAGAACGTTTAGAAGTATAAACGAAACTAAAGAAAAAAAGAAAGTAAAAATGAAAACAGAAAAAGGTAAAAAAAACTAACAAGGCCGTGGCCTCCCGCGCGCCTGGGCCGGCCCATTTAGTGAGGCGCCTTGCGCGACAGCATGCTAGGTCTCGCGCGGGAGCTCCTATTGGGCGTTGTTTACAACTTCATGCCTTCACCACTAGACCTGGCGCAGTTTTGCTGAGTAGTATTAGGAAATAATGCTATTTGACCCTTCTTTTAGTACAAACATTAACGTATACTAGTATTATATACCCTATAAAAAATAAAGAAAAGGTAAATTATAAAAAATAATTCATGAATTAAAAATGCTCATCGAGCTGAAAAAAGTTTATCAAATTTGGAAAAAATGTTCACAAAATTTAAATCATCAATTTTGAATAAAAGTTCATCGAATTTGAAAAGGTTCATTAAATTTGAACAACAAATCATCATATTTGAAAAAAACTTCATCAAAAAAATTGAAAAAAATTCATCCAAAATTGAAAAAAGTTCATCGATTTGAAAAAGGAGTTCATCAAATTTTCAAAAAAGTTCATCAAAAGATGAAATAAAAAATCATCAAATTCGATAAAAAAATTCATGAACTAAAAAACCACGCATTAAGAAAAACAGTAAAATAACTAGAAAAAAAGAAAGACAAGAGAAACGAACTGCTGAACATTTTCTTTTTGAGAAATCTCGCTATCTTTATTCATTCCAAACATAGGTCATAGGTACAAGGTTTGGGTCATGGGGATTGCTCAACCATACATGTCTACCTATGCCTAGATTACAAGCAAATTTGACAAGATTGTGAGCCTCAAAGTTAAAGTTCCTACGCTCATAAGACCGTGAAATAGAGCTATTACAAAGAAACGAAGAATCAGTGCACAAGTGCCTTAGTGGCTTGCGGTTGTCCCGGGTTACGTGATGATGGTGGTCGCGGGTTTCACTCTGGGGAGCTCCTGGTGGGCCGGCCCACGATGAAGCACCCGCGAAAACATGTATATATCACAAAAAAACCGTATGTAAATGCTGCTCCAGCTAAGATTCGAACTCGCCACTTTAACTATAGTGCAGGTTGCCTGAACCACTAGAGCAAGTTGGCGCTAGTGACAAATTCCGGCGCGAAATGTTTAAAAATAAGGTAGCCGCGTTGTTTATTGCTCATAGATAGAAAAGGATGATTTTCTGAAAAAAAATATGAACAAAAAAGTTCATCCAATTTGGAAAATAGTTCACTGAATTTGAAAAAAGTTCATTGAATTTGAAAAAAGAAGTTCATCCAATTTGGAAAATAGTTCACTGATTTTGAAAAAGGTTCATTGAACTTGAAAAAAAGTTCACATATTTTCAAAAATGTTTACCAATTTTCATAAAAGTTCATCAAAATTCAAAAAAGTTCATCGAGTTTGAATAATATGTTCATAAAATCTGGTGAACTGTTTTCGTCGAATTAGAAAGAAAGAATAAAAAAATAAAAAGAAGGAAGAAGGAAGAATAGGAAAAAAGAAAATAAAAAAGAACAAAAAGTGGAAGAACATGCACATGAGCCTAGAAGGTGAGGTAGGTGGGGTGGTTATCGCCTATTTCACTGAGTCCCCATGGGTTGGGTTCGAATCCACCTCAGTGTGTATATTTTGCAGTTTTTTCAAAAAGGAGAACAGATGTAAATGGGCTGGCCCATCGTGGAGTGGGTGTGCGCCCAATTGCGCGAACTACTATTACGGGCGCTGAAGGCGCCATTTAGGATTTGCCTTCACGCTGAGTCTTCACATTGATTTTTTCTGGATTAATAAAACACAGGAAGAAAAAATGAACTGGGGGGCCCAGCACGGGGGGCGCCAAAATGAACTGTAGCATCAAATAGGAATCGCCAGGTCTCGCTATAAGTGAGACATAGCACGCTCCCCTTTTACTTGGACCCAACCGCTAGTTCGTCAGTGTTGAAATATGCCCACGCATGCTACTGCTTCTGGCTAACTTCCCACGACCGGATAGCTCGGCGTCTAACTACACGCGCACTCCGTGCGCTTTACGTGCACTTGCACGTCCTGCATGCAAGGGATAACCCAGCCATGCCGTTGTACTCTCACCGGACTCTGCGTAGTCTCTCTCTTGTAAACCTGTACTTATAGCCCTTGAGGCAGATCAATACAATCACGGTGAGATTTACAGTACTCAACTTGGTATCAGACTTCTTCCTCGATCCTTCTGCTTCCGCTATGGATCGCCTCCTCCGGTGCTCTCGCTCGGCCGACCTCGACTCCCCGACCTCCCCTCGCCGTCCGCTCGCCGCCACCCCGTCGCCGCGTCAGCCCGGCCGTGCCATGCAAGGAGCCCTCAACGCTCCGCGCCCGGCTGGCCCTTCCTCCTCTCAAGCCGGCCCGTGCGCCTGCCGCGCTTCTTTGCGCCAACCACGACGCCGGCCGCGACCATCTCATCCTACCGCCGCAACAACACGCCGGTTCCTCCTCTTCGTCTGGGAGGTGGTGGCGGCCCCATGATCCCTCGTCTCGGCGGCGACGCCGGGCCCTCCTCCTCGACCGGGCTGCTTCCCTCGATCGCGCACTACTTCTCGTCGAAGCTCGAGCTCGAATCTGGTTCGTATTCCAAGTGGCGTCAGCTCTTTTACTTCATCTGTTGCAAGTATGACGTCCAGCACCACCTTGATGACGCCGCCGAGCCCCTCCATGAGAGCGCTGTTTGGCGTAATGATGATCTCACGATCGTCTTGTGGATGTACGGCGTGCTCTCGGAGGAACTCCGGGAGGTGGTCGTGTCGCCCACAAGCACGGCCTACGACGTCTGGACGCAGCTGCACCTGCTGTTCCGCGACAACCAGCCCGGCCGGGCGATCATCCTCGGTGCAGAATTCCGCAACACCGTGCAGGGCCATCTCTCTATCGCCGAAAATACTCGCGCCGACTCAAGGGGCTCGCCGATGCCCTCGGCGACGTCGGCGAACGCGTCTCCGACCAGAGCCTCACCCTGCAGCTCATCCGGGGGCTCAATCGGCGCTTCCAGGTCATGGCGACTCTGCTCCCCATGCAGGAGCCTTTCCCGACATTCGTCCAAGCACGCTCGCGCCTCCTCCTGGAGGAGATCTCCGCCAACGAGCGCTCCCGCATCGACGGCCGCCTCGAGTCTTCTCCGACCGCTCTCTCCATCGGGCATCTCGGCGACCATGGTCCGCGCCGGATCAGCGGCAACGACAAGCAACGACAAGGGCAAAAGCCCCGTCGCCTCGCCCACTAGCGACAAGGGCGGGCGTGAGCGTGGCCGCGGCCGCGGCCGTGGGCGTGGCGCGTCTGCCAACGGCTCGTCAGGACGCGGCGCTGCTCCACCCCCTGCTGCACCGGCGGGTGCCGCCCCTACGGGCCACGATTCCCGCACCCTCCCGATGCAGCAGCGGTGGGCCGCCCCAAGCGGCTGGTGTTCTCGGGCCCGAGCCTCCGCCGCGCAGCGAGCCTTCCACGTCGCCCGCCTACACCCGGCGCCCCACAGGAGCAGTACAACCACCTCTCGCCGCCTGCAGAACCTCTCCATGCAGCAGAAGCGGGCGGCGGCCGAGTGGTTCCTTGACACCGGGCGATTTCAAGACGTGGCTGGTAAGACCGACCTACTCACTAAGTTTTGTTCTCCATCATGGCATCACTCTCGCGGTATCGTAGTTGGCGACGGTTCTCGTCTCCCCGTCACCGCTGTCGGCTCTACCTCCCTCTCTTCGTTCTCCCTTAATGATGTCCTCATATCTCTTACCGTCATCAAAAACTTGATCTCCGTACGTCGTTTTACTATAGATAATTCTTGCAGTATTGAATTTGACTCATTTGGTTTCATCGTGAAGGACCTAGCAACTTGACGGATCATCATGAGATCCAGTAGCCACGGCGAGCTTTACCCCTTCTTCACCAACTCCACGGTCCAAGCAGCGCTCTCCGTCGCCGGCGATGTGTGGCATGAACGCCTTGGCCACCCCAGCAATAAAACCACTTCCATTTTAGCTCGTGATTTCCTTCCTGCATGTACTAATAATGGCACGCCAAAAACTCATGTATGCCCGTCGTGCCAAATAGGCAAGCAACCACGGTTGCCCTTTTCTAGTTCAAACTCTTTTACTACTGCCCCATTTGAATTAATCCATTGCGACATTTGGACATCACCTGTGTGTAGCTTTACTGGTTTTCAATATTACTTAGTGATTCTTGATGACTTCTCTCACTTTTCCTGGACGTTCCCCTTGTGCCACAAATCCGACACCGCGGACACTATACATCGTTTTCATGCGTATGTTCGTACCCAGTTTCATGTATCCATCAAGTGCATGCAATGCGACAACGGGGGCGTATTTCTCACCACCTCCCTCCGTGACCTCTTCTTCCGCTACGGTGCTTCCTTCCGCCTTTCCTGCCCATACACGTCCGCTCAAAACGGTAAGGCCGAACACCACCTACGCACCACGAACAACGTCTTACGCGTCCTCCTTCTCCACGCAAACCTGCCTCCCCAATTCTGGGTTGAGGCTTTACACACTGCCACCTACGTACATCATCAACCGACGTCCCTCTACCACCATTGCGTCTCACACACCATACTTTCGTCTCTTAGATCACCACCCAACATATGATCACATGCGCGTGTTTGGCTGCCTTTGTTTCCCCAATTCTATCGCCACAAGCCCGCACAAACTTGCTCCACGATCCTCACGTTGTGTCTTCTTAGGATACCCTCTGGAACACAAAGGCTATAGATGCCTCGACCTGCAGTCTCGCAAGGTTATCATCTCCCGTCACGTTACGTTCGATGAGACTCAGTTCCCCTACTTTCCTCCCCCCAGCGCTGAATCTACCAAACCAGCAGCCACAACAACTCCCAGGTGAAATCCTCCCGGCGGCGCGCCCGCCTACCTCAGACCGATCCAGCTGGGATCTCCGCACCTCGGATCGCCCGCCAGCCCACCAGTCCGCCCGGTTCCTCCTCTGGATCCACCTCACCACAGATTCCACAAGACCGTTCGCCAACAACCTGCATGCCAGGTTCCCACGGGCCCGCGTTGTCTCCCCCTCTCGCGCATGCCACGCCCTACTCCAGCCGGGTCGTTCCGTCTCCCTCACCCCTGCCATCCGTGCATGCAGCTCCCGCGCGCCACGAGCACGGGCCACCACCCATGCATGCCTCGCCACCGCCCATGCATGCATCGTCACAGCCAACACCGCCCAATCCCACGTCTCTCCCTCCTCGCGCCGTAGCCATCCAACCCCCTCAGAACATGCACGCCATGCGGACGCGCGACAAGACTGGCTTTGCCCAACCTAAAGTGCTTACCTCCGCTCACACGCCGCCTCCCTCCATCAGCCCTATCCCGTCTTCTTATCGGGTAGCACTCAAGGACCCAAACTGGCTCACCGCGATGCACGAGGAGTATGATGCACCGATGCGAGAATAACACTTGGTGTTTAGTGTCTCGTCCTGCAGGTGCTAACGTGGTCACCGGAAGTGGATATTCCGGCACAAGTTCAACCCGACGGTTCTCTTTTCCGGTACAAAGGCGCGGTGGGTTCTCCGCGGCTTCACACAAGCAGGCGGTGTCGACTACGGCGAGACCTTCAGCCCGGTGGTGAAGCCGGCTACTATTAAATGCGTGTTGAGCATCGCTGCCGGGCGGTCTTGGCCCATCCATCACCGGATGTCAAGAACGCTTTCCTCCACGGGCACCTCGCGGAGACGGTCTCTGACACGCAACCGTCCGGCTTCGTCGATGCTACCTCGCCCTCTCACGTGTGCCGGCTGAACCGTTCTCTTTACGGTCTCAAGCAGGCGCCGCGGGCGTGGTTCTCGCGCTTCACCACCTACTTACGGACGCTTGGCTTCCGTGCGTCTCGGTTGGACACGTCCCTCTTCATCCTTCGGCGAGGCGATCATCTCGCCTACCTGCTGCTCTACGTGGACGACATCATCCTCACCGCCAGCTCCGCCACCGTCCTCGACTTCGTCATCCTGGCGCTCCATCGTGAGTTCTCGATGACGGACCTCGGCGCCCTGCATCACTTCCTCGGCATCAACGTCACCACGACTGCACGTGGACTGTTTCTTTCTCAGGAACAATACGCGTTGGAGATCCTCGACCGCGCTGGATGCTTTTCGCAAGCCCATCTCCACGCCCGTCGACACGCCGCCAAGCTGTTCACCGACTCGGCCCGCTCTTCCATGACCCGTCGTTGTATCGCGGCTTGGTGGTAAGCCGATACATCACACCGACTTCGCCCGACCTCTCCTCGCCGTTCGGCGGTGTTGTCTCTTCATGCATGCACCGCGGGATTGCCACTTCCAGCTCGTGAAGCGCATCCTTCGATATCTGCGTGGGACGACACACATTGGGCTTCGGATCCATCGATACGCCTCCACGGAGCTTGTTGCCTACTCCGACGCCGACTGGGCTGGCTGCCCCGACACGTGCAAGTCCACCTCGAGCTTCTGCGTCTTCCTCGGGGGCAACCTACTCACGTGGTCGTCCAAGCGACAGACTACCGTTTCACAATCCAGCGCCGAGGCGGAGTATGCATGGCGCTAACGCCGTCGCCGAGGCGGTCCGGCTATGCCGGCTTCTCGTGAGCTTCACCAACCCCCCGCAGCGCGTCACGGTGGTCTCATCGCGACAACGTCAGCGCCATGTACATGTCGAGCAACCCGGTGCAGCACCAAAGCACAAAGCACATCGAGATCGATCTCCACTTTGTGCGTGAGCGTGTCGCGCTTGGCGAGATACGGGTGCTTCACGTACCCACGAGCTCACAGTTTGCTGACATATTCACTAAGGGTCTGCCGACAAGCGTCTTCAACGACTTCCGGTCCAGCCTCAACGTCGGGGAGCCCCAAGTTTCGCTGCGCTTGTGTGGGTGTTGGAATATGCCCACGCATGGTACTGCTCCTGGCTAACTTCCCACGACCGGATAGCTCGGCGTCTAACTACACGCGCACTCCGTGCGCCTTACGTGCACTTGCACGTCCTGCATGCAAGGGATAACCCAGCCATGCCGTTGTACTCTCACCGGACTCTGCGTAGTCTCTCTCTTATAAACCTGTACTTATAGCCCTTGAGGCAGATCAATACAATCACGGTGAGATTTACAGTACTCAACTGTCAGTCTTTTATCTTTCTGTCTGAGGATATATCAGTTGGCTCTCTCACTTGTCTAAAAAAAAAGGCTCTCTCACGGAGTACGCTCCAGACTCCAGTTGCCTACATGTAACATGCCTGAAGGAGAAGATGGCAAGTTCAGAGAGGTCTTCCGGGCCAGTCAAATCATGTCATTCTTGCGCCCAGCCTCACCGTGCCGGACTGGACACGCGTGCGTGCAAAAATTAGCAGCATCAGCTTTGCATCGATGCTGGCCACTGATGCAATCGATCTGATGAGACACCTGAATACCTGACAATTGACCAGGAAAGAATACTACAAGAGCAAGCAAGTTGGCTTGCTAGGGCAGTACCGCTACGGGGCCAGAAAAAGCACTAGCCACCTAGCTCTGGGCCTCGCACAATGATCACATGCACTGGGCGGGCGTCTCCGAGTTGCCTGTGCGAGCTCTCCGTTTTGGAAAAGCCACACGTTCCTTCCTTGTTTTGGCAACCCAGCTAGCCCCCAGCAGCTAAAGGATTCCCGGTGAAAGAATTCGATCGCGAAGTCACGATGATGACAGGATAAAATGGCTAGTCGATGGAGATAAGAGAGGCGGAGGTGGGATTCCAAGTAGACTGTAGTGCCCGGGGGCCCCATCAAGTAGATTAGGATGGGTCATGGGTGAGATATTGCCGGATCATGGAAGATGGCGACGGATCAAGGAGCCGTGTTCTCCTAGATGATTATATAACCACTGCTCTCGTACATGGCATTTTTGAAAGGGTTTCAGTTCTCACACTAAACCGGTGGTGCATGTACGTGTCTGGTGATAATTAATTGGGCAATTTGCAGGATGTACTTGGTAGAATCCAAAAGCAAAACTGTTTGAGAATTACCTAAAAAATACTATGATGAATCGGTAAGGATTAGCTGCTGGCCATACATATCCCAACTTGCTATCTACTGTAGTAGCTACCTACTGCGTTTTCTTTTCAAAATAGGAACGACGTACTGCCGTTAGTACATTTGTGGTTTGTTTGTGTGTGTACGTTTGAAGCTTGGGTTCCCTCGAGAAAGGCTTTACCTCTGCACAATGCGCTCCACAGCCCACCGTTTATCACCTCAAAAATGCAGCGCACTGTTTCAGCTTTGGGACCCAAGTGGGATGTCTGTGCAAATTTGCAAAGGCCAATCACTGCTCACGTAGTACGTTTTGCAACAGGCACATGTACTTCAAAAGACACGAGCTGCCTTGTCAGGCACACCAGCGAAGAACCTTTAGTTAGTAGGATACTTACCATATTTGTATGGACCACAAATCCACTAACTGCTATTTTAAGGCGTCTAGTACGTGCAAATCTCGAAAGAGGTTACGCCCGGTGGTTTTGCACGCTCCCACGCACAAGCTCAACAAATCAACCAAGCAGAAAAAATGTCAGCATGCATTCAATCTTTTGGAACTTTATGTGGTTGCGCATAATAATGGTCTGTGATCGCATCACTCACACGCACAAACAAAGAACATACGAGGATGGCAAGCATTGTTCTTTTCGAGGACCAGGAGATCTGCGCGTCTATATATTAAGATAGAGAGAGTTGATTTATAACTACAAATTCATTGGCTGAAGTTGTGCTCATCCTCGTCAATGGTTCACAACACACAATGTTAGTTGGGAGATCGTTTTATAACATTACATAATATTATTGAGCCGGGAGCCCGGAAAGTGCGACTATCGGTGTACGATCTAGCTGAGGAATATATATTTTTATAGTATCAGGACCGTATTGTTATTTTGTTCACCATCCCATGACTATTGGGATCTATCAGTGAAAATGCAAATTAGATCCCTGGGCGTCATGAAGTCCTTTTCTTTCAAATCAAAAGCAATATTTTAAACTAAAAATGTAAGCATTTGTACATAAGTGTGAAATTATAGTATAAAATTTTAGTAATAATTTTTTTCATTTATGGACTATAAAAATAAGGATAACAAATATACATATACCATCACAATTTTAGATCTAGAAACATGTCTTTTTTGTGTGGCACAAAAATTAATGTATCTTTAGTATAATTTTACATATACAATTAACACGTCTCCAAGTACATGTCGGAGCTGATTCAGATTTTTTTTAGACTCTCTAAATATAAGTTCACAATTTTACATATAAGGGCATTCATGTAGAATCTATATAAACTTGCATTCGGCATATCTCTACATTTCCGTGTGAGTGAATCTTAACGTCATACTATAATATATGTACTCACCTCCACTTTCTAGCCTCTCATTCGGACAACTGGGCGGTTTGCGTTTCACTGGGCATTCTTGTGTTGTGGCCCAACAAACTATCTTCATTATTAGTTTCAACTCTTGTACTTGCGTTGGGACGTTTGATTTATATATAAAGCGGGGCAAAGCTTGGTTTTTAAAATCAATTCGAATATATCCATGATAGGTAATGTGTTGTCCTGTTAACTAATTTTTGAAGTTACTGCTGATAACAAATGAGTGATATGACATACTTTGGGCATAGACTAAAAAGTGGGAAATCTCGTGGCACATGCAAAGAATGACATAGTGGCTTTACATCACATAACAAAAGGGAAGACAGGGAATATCGCCATACTTTGGGGATGAACTACTTCATTGTCTTATAGAGCAGCAGCCCTAGCCTGACAAGAGTGGGAATAAGAATAATGTGGCAACATATGTGCAATCAGTTAAATTCTAGTGCTTACTTTGGTCACATATTATTGCTCTGCGGACCTAAAGTCACATATTTTATTGCTCTAAGGAGCTAAAGTAGCTCGTTCCATCTTTATTTTTATTTTTATTTTTGAAAGGAGCTTGTTCCACTATTAGATGGTAGGGGAAGGCTAAGCAAGGCACTTCCAGAAGCAAAAGGTCAAGTAGAGCAGACCAAAGAGAATTTCGATTGCTAGTTGCAATAAAAGGGTGGAAGTTTCGGATGTTTCTTTATATAACTATAATAATGGGTAGTAACATATAGTAGTAACATGGGCATGTTAATACTCTATGTTACTACCTCTATAGTGGGGAGTAACATATGTGTGGTAACATAGAGCACTTCATTTATTAGGTTATAAACACATCTTGCCTTGATATGTGTGATGTTACTCATACTAGTAGTAACTAGCTATGTTACCACGTTCATCTCTTTCTTTATTTATTGCATGCCACATCATCTATTTAACATAGATATATATGATGTTACTACCTATGTTACTTACACTGTGGGTAGTCTAACATGTCCTCATGTATCGAGAAAGCCCTTTAGCTGGTCTATATTCTATAACTTGTCATTGGGGTGTAATTAAATAGAGGACATCAGATACGCCCGCCCATACTCGTATACACGATTTTCACAATGAAAGCAGTACAGCAATGCGTCAAAGGATATGCACGTACGTATGAGATTTTTTTGTGACAACACATACTTAGTGTGAGACAATAGAATTGGGGGGAACCGGCTCAACCCTCTAGGGGTGGCCTATCTCATTATATATAATGAAGGGGTACACGTTACATCATACGTATATGTACGTATACAACTACAGAGACTATACAGTCTAACACCCTCCCTCAATCTTAGCCACTTCCTAAAAAATCTAGAAGGGTAAGATTGCGCCTACAAGTCTCAAACTGTGGAAGAGGTAACGGCTTAGTGAAGATGTCTGCCAGTTGATCCTTGGAAGAGATGAACTTGATCTGTAGTTGCTTCTGAGAAACCCGTTCCCGTACAAAATGATAGTCCACTTCAATGTGTTTCGTTCGGGCATGGAATACCGGATTAGCAGATAGATATGTAGCACCGATGTTATCACACCAAAGAATAGGAGGCTGTGATTGAGATATTCCCAACTCTGAAGCAAAGGCGTATCCGGATAATTTCTGCGGTTGCATTAGCCACAGCCTTATACTCAGCTTCAAAGATCGCTACGTGAAACAAGAGCTTTGTTTCCGAAAGCACTCCAGGCGATCAAGGTAGAACCAAAGAACACAGCATAGCCCCCCGTTGATCGCCTGTCATCCGGACTGCCAGCCCAATCCGCATCAGAATACGCCGAGATGACCCCAGAGGAATTCGGTCGAATGTGCAAACCATAGAACAACGTGAAACGAATGTAGCGCAAGATGCGCTTTACTGCAGACCAATGAGTGTCACGAGGTGCCTGAAGATACTGACATACTCTGTTGACAGCAAAAGAGATATCAGGACGGGTGATCGTGAGATACCGCAACCCACCAACAATACTCATGTACTGTGTCGCATCAGCAGAAGACAGGAGATCACCATCAACAGTAGTAATCCTGTCAGTAGCAGACATAGGAGTAGTAGTTGGTTTGCACTTAAGCATCCCAGCCCGCTGCAACAGATCCAAAGAGTACTTCTTTTGCGTCATAACCAGACCACTGGACATAGAAGCAACCTCGACACCAAGGAAGTAGTGAAGCTGCCCAAGATCTTTGACCGCAAAATCAGCACCAAGAGACCGAACAAGAGCAGCAGCAGCCGACTAAGAGGAACTGACAAGAATAATATCATCCACATAAACAAGCAGATACATGGTAACTGCAGGCCGCTGGAGAAGAAATAACGAGGAGTCAGCAGCCGATGATGCAAATCCATGAGCACGAGGGGCTGTCGCAAGACGAGCATGCGAAGCACGAGGAGCTTGCTTCAGTCCATAGAGTGCCTTAGTGAGCCGACATAGATAATCAGGACGATCAGGATCAGAGAACCCTGGAGGCTGCCGCATATATACCTCCTCTTCCAGAACACCATGGAGAAAAGCATTCTGAACATCCAGCTGACGAAGAGACCAGCCCCGAGTAACTGCAAGAGAGAGAAGAAGCCTGATAGTAGTAGGTTTAACCACTGGACTGAAGGTGTCTTCATAATCAAGACCATAACGCTGCCGAAAACCTCTAGCAACCAGCCGCGCCTTGTAGCGCTCAATAGAACCATCTGAATGCTTCTTCACTTTGAAAACACATTTGGAATAAATGACATTCACGCGGGGTGGTGGCGGAACAAGAGTCCATGTCTTGTTACGAAGAAGGGCATGATACTCCTGCTCCATAGCCTCTCGCCAATGAGGTATACTCAGAGCAGCCTGATACGTACGAGGCTCAGAGGAAGGATCCGCACGAGCAGCAGCCATACAGGCAGCCAACCAAGCAACAGTCCCATCATGTCGCTGTTTAGGCTGAAAAACGCCACTGCGACTTCGTGTATGTGGTCGTTGAGGGACCACAGTAGGCACAGGAGCCGGAGAGGACTCTGGTGATGAGGGCGGCAATGACGAGGACGACTCGGCTGACGACGGAGAGGACTCAGAGAGCGCCGGTGAGGGCACACCGGAGGCCGGTGAGCTTGGCCGAGGCGAAACCGGCGAGGAAGGCCGCGGAGGCGACGAGGCCGACGTGGCCGAGCGAAGGAGCGAGGCCGGCTCAGGAGCCAGTGGCACCGAGGCCGGCGAGCGAAGCGGCGAGGCCAGCTCAGGAGCCAGGGGCGCCGAGGCCGGCGGGGCCGCTGGGCTGCATGGCGAGGGAACTAGCCCGTGCGGCGGGCTGCATGGTGAGGGAACCAGCCCGGGCGATGCCAGCCCAGACTCCTCTGGCAAGGGAGTCATGGCGGCCCGAAGCGGCGAGATCGGCCCAGAGGCCATGGGCATAGACGCATGCGTCACGGGGATATCTGCCGGACGTGCATGAGCACGGGAGCCAAGGCCATGCAATGACTCAACATGATCGTCATGAGCCGACGAAGGAGGCGACGGGGCCTCTAAAATTTCCAAGTGCGCCCCACGTCCAGTGCCTGCACCATGGTTAGGCAACAATATAGGAGAGTATGCAACATCATCAAATTGGTCAGCTACAACAGAGGATGAATGCAAAGAGGGTGGTTCAACAGTGGACACAGGAAGCTTGGCAAAGGAAAAAACATGCTCATCAAACACGACATCCCGGGATATATAGACACGATTGGTGGGAACATGAAGACATTTGTATCCTTTATGAAGAGAGCTATAGCCCAGAAAGACACACTTTTTAGAGCGAAACTCAAGCTTGCGCTTGTTATACGGGCGGAGATGTGGCAAGCTAGCGCACCCAATGCCCTTTACTTTGGTATAATCAGGTTGTTCATTAAGGAGAACCTCAATGGGAGTCTTCATATTCAAAACACGAGTGGGAGTACGGTTTATGAGAAAACATGCAGTGGTGAGAGCATCACTCCAGAACCGAAACGGAACCGATGCATGGGCCAAAAGAGTAATACCAGTTTCAACGATGTGACGATGCTTACGTTCGGTAACCATTACATTGATGTGTATGTGGACATGCTAAGCGGTGAAGCTATCCCAAGCGATCGGAAGAAGGAGTTGAGGTTGCGATATTCGCCCCCACTCGGACTGAACATTAACAATTTTGTGCTTGAGAAGATGTTCAACATGTTTTTGAAACTGAACAACAATATCAAACACATCAGATTTGCGTTTAATAAGATAAAGCCAGGTAAAGCGACTATAAGCATCAACAAAGCTGATATAATAATTGTGACCAGCGGCGTAAGTCCGAGCAGACCCCATACATCTGAAAACACAAGTTCTAAAGGATGTTTCACCTCACGACTAGACTCCGAAAAAGGAAGTTGATGACTCTTCCCCTGCTGACAAGCATCACACACTTCTACATCTTTATTACTAGACACACTAGGAAGCTCATGACGACGCAAAACATGACGAACGATAGGTGTGGCCAGGTGACCAAGACGAGCATGCCATCAGGATTTGAGATACCCAAACTCCATGAACACGCGACTGCGGGATGCTCCAGACGATAGAGTCCTTGGCACAACCGCCCGCTTAAGAAGAATGTCCTCGTGCCCGATCCTTAATAAAAAGATCAAAAGGATGAAATTCACAAAGCACATTATTATCACGTGTAAGTTTAGGAACAAAAGAAGATTACGTGTCACAGATGGAACTCTAAGCACATTACGAAGTTGAATACTCCTATTTGCATGCCTAGTGAGAAGAGATGCTTGACCAATATGAGATATATGCATACCTGTTCCATTGGCAGTGTGGATTTTGTCGGAGCCGTGGTAGGGTTCGCGAGTATGGAGCTTGCCCATCTCACTCGTCAGATGCTCCGTGGCCCCAGAGTCCATGTACCATTGAGGATCAACAGAGTAGGATTGAGTATGCCCCTGCTGCTTGGTGGACACTGGGCGATCCTCCATGGCCACCTGTCGCGCAAAGTTGCACGTGTCCTTGCCATCATTGCCAAGACCCAGAAAGCTCTTCTGAAAGCGTTTGTGACACTTAGAGGACCAGTGCCCCTCAATGCCACCACGGTTAGCTGCACGCTTACCACCAGCCCCCGGTAATGTCGCGGTAGCAGGGGGGGCGAGGCAGGCGGTGATGGCAGGCCCGAAGGAGCCCTGGATGATGAAGAAGAACGGCCACCCTTGGTGGCGGCGTTGGCCGAGAGGGAGCCCCCACTGCCCCTGGAGCGGCGTGACTCGACCCGCTGTTCCGTGAGAAGGAGGCGGGAAAAGACCTCATGCGCCATCATGGGGTTCGAGTTGCCCCGCTCATTCATGATCTCGACCAAGGCGTCGTACTCCTCATCGAGACCATTGACAATGAACGAGTTAAACTCGGAGTCGGTGAGGGGCTGTCCGATGGAGGCCAACGTGTCGGCAAGGCCCTTGACCTTGTTGTAGAACTTCGGTGGCCGTGGAATCCAGCTTTGACACTCACCAAGCTGGCGAAGCCAGCGGAGACACGGGCCTGCGATCTTTATAAGCCGGCGCTCGAGGATGGTCCATGCCTCATGAGACGTCTTGGCGAAGACAACAAGTCCGGCAACAGCCGGAGTGAGTGACCCCTGGATGGAGGAGAGGTTCGCCTGGTCCTGCCCTATCCAAACACGGTGCGCCGGATTGTAGACCGGACCGTGCATGCTATCCACCAGCGCAGGCGGATAGGGGAGAGAACCGTCGACGTAGCCCAGGAGATAATGACTCCCGAGAAGTGGAAGAACCTGTGCACGCCAGAAGATGTAGTTGTCTGCGGACAACTTGATGGTGATGAGGTTCCCGAAGTGAAACGGCGGCAGCGGCAAAGAGCCCGCGGAGTAGACTGCCGGAGGCGGATACGCCGTAGAGGCAGAGGCTGCGGTTGCCGCCACCGTTGCAGCCGCGGGAACAGGCGACGAGGGAGCCGAGGCCGAAGCAGTGAAACCGGCCATCATGGCCAACGGAGGCGCCACCAGCGCGTGGGACGAGCCCCCACTGGTCGAGGCGAACGGCGCGAGGGACGGAGCGCTCGGCGGCTGCCCCCCACTGGTCGGGACGAGCGACGCGTCGCGGAGAGAGGCGATCGCCGTGTTGCTGAGGCAGGCGGATGACGAGCCCCCACTGGCCGAGGCAATCGGCGCGAGGGACGGGACGATCGGAAGCCCTGGCGAAGAGGAAAAGAACGATCCAAAACTCCTCGTCTCGATCGGGGCGATGGAGGCCGCGGCGGTGTCGAGTGGTCGGGACAGCAAAGCCGCGAGGGAGGCCGGCAGGAAGCTAGCCGTGGTGGAGCCAGAGGCGGCGGAGCCCGACATGGCTGTGGCGGCGGCGGCGCGATCGCAAGATCGGCGACGGCGCGGCACAGGCAACAGGAACCGCGGCGGCTAGGGTTTTTCTTGGGCGGAAGCGTGTTTTACCTAGGCTGATACCATGTGAGATAATAGAATTGGGGGGAACCGGCTCAACCCTCTAGGGGTGGCCTATCTCATTATATATAATGAAGGGGTACAAGTTACATCATACGTATATGTACGTATACAACTACAGAGACTATACAGTCTAACACTTAGGAAATTATACGAAATAATACTTGCATTAAGGTTTTCATTTCCTAATCAGGTCATTAAAAAAATTACTGAGTTTTGGCTAGTAGCATGGTTTTGTCCTGACCATAGACTAGCTCGTTAATTAAAGATGGTTAAGTTTCCTGACCATAGACATGTGTTGTCATTTGATGAACGGGGTCACATCATTAGGAGAATAATGTGATGGACAAGACCCATCCGTTAGCTTAGCATAATGACCGTTTAGTTTTATTGCTATTGCGTTCATCATGACTTATACATGTTCCTCTGACTATGAGATTATGCAACTTCCGAATACCGGAAGAACACCTTGTGTGCTATCAAACGTCACAACATAACTGGGTGATTATAAAGATGCTCTACAGGTGTCTCTGAAGGTGTTTGTTGGGTTGGCATAGATCGAGATTAGGATTTGTCACTCCGTGTATCGGAGAGGTATCTCTGGGCCCTCTCGATAATGCACATCACTATAAGCCTTGCAAGCAATGTGACTAATGAGTTAGTCACAGGATGATGCATTATGGAACGAGTAAAGAGACTTGCCGGTAACAAGATTAAACTAGGTATGATGATACCGACGATCGAATCTCGGGCAAATAACATACCAATGACAAAGGGAACAACGTATGTTGTTATGCGGTTTGACCGATAAAGATCTTCGTAGAATACGTAGGAGCCAATATGAGCATCCAGGTTCCGCTATTGGTTATTGACCAAAGATGTGTCTCGGTCATGTCTACATAGTTCTCAAACCCGTAGGGTCTGCACGCTTAATGTTCGATGATGATTTGTATTATGAGTTATGTGATTTGATGACCGAAGTTTGTTCGGAGTCCCGGATGAGATCACGGACATGACGAGGAGTCTCGAAATGGTTGAGAGGTAAAGATTCATATATAGGGCGATGGTATTTGGACACTGGAAGTGTTACGGGTGATCTTAGGGTCATAGGAAGGGGTTCCGCAACCCGGCAAAGATATGGGCTTAATGGGCCAAGTAAGGGAACACACCAGCCCACAAGGGGCTGGTGCGCCCCCTATAGGGCCAGCCACATGGGGATAAAGGGAAAGGAGAGGAGGAAAAGGAAAGTATGAAGTAGGACTCCTACTTCCTTCCCCTCCCCCTCCTTCCTTTCCCCCGTGTCCAAATATGGTAGGGGGGGCGAATTGGACTAGGGGCCCAAGTAGGATTCCTCCTACTTGGCGCACCCTAGGCTGCCTCCCTCCCTCTCCCTCCATTATATACATGGGGAGGGCACCCCTAGAACACACATCAATTGTTCCTAGCCGTGTGCGGCGACCCCTCCACAGAAACGCACCTCGGTCATATCGTCGTAGTGCTTAGGCGAAGCCCTGCGCCGATAACTTCATCATCACCGTCACCATGCTGTCGTGCTGATGGAACTCTCCCTCGGCCTCAACTAGATCAAGAGTACGAGGGACGTCATCGAGCTGAACGTGTGTTGAACACGGAGGTGCCGTACGTTCGGTGCTAAGATTGGTCGGATCGTGAAGACGTACGACTACATCAACCGCATTGATAAATGCTTCCGCTTTCGGTCTATGAGGGTACGTGGACACACTCTCCCCGCTCGTTGCTATGCTTCTCCTAGATAAATCTTGCGTGATCATAGGATTTTTTTTGAAATACTACATTCCCCAACGTAGCAGCCTGAGCATTCCGGTAGGCGATGATGTCCGCAGGCATGATCCTATATCCACCCCTGGCAACAGAATCAAACAAAGCAGGAGCAGGTAATGGAATAACATCACGAGTTTCAATGCTAAAAACCAGGTTATATGAATAGGGATGTCAGGAGATTCTTTATCAGTGAAATGATGGTGATCCATGGCTATGCGGTCTAGATAAACTTTGGTCAGAGGATAATCATGATGGCGTATTTCAACATTAAAGTGAGCTACCAAACGAGTAGCAAAAATCCCACCATGTATTTTACCCTTGGACTTATTAATGTGGAGGCGACGAGCCACAATAGCTCCCAAGCTATAATGTTGTCACCCTCCAACGCACGACGTAAAATAGCAAGGTCTGAATGCACCCACCTTCTCTCTAGCAAGCAAGCATTTTGCAATGAAAAGAGCAAAGTAATGAACAGCAGGAAAATGCAAGCCAGCGGTAGTAATAGCTGACACCCCTCTCGCATCTCCCACTGTCAAGGTGCGATAAAAGGCCTCAAACTCAGCTGGCTTAGGCTCGGCTAAGCTCCCATTAGAAGGGATCATGCATAAGTCACAAAATTCAGTAAGTGGTATCTGATGGTTTTCAGCATCTAAATCATAGCTCACTTCAGGAGGATTATTCCTAGGAAAGAAAGTAAAACTTTGAACAAAGATGTTTGTGAGGATTTGATGCTTTTCACACTCATCTGTGATGAAGTCAGTGAGGCCGTCATTAGCAGCATATTGTGTGAACTCTCGAAGGATTCCAGCCTCTTCCAGGAACCGGGTGTGCGGCTATTCACACGGCCATACTTCCGCCAACCTCCGAGGATGGAGATCGCTGTCAGATGACTCCTCAATAACACCCTTGAAGTTCTTCTTAGAGCCAAACTTCCTAAAGATATTCATGGTTTTCCTATGAACAAAAATTCTGAAATTTATTAGCCCACAAATTTTTCTCAACAAAACTTCACAAAATTGATAGCAACTACTCATAGGGATACATAGAGGCCATAGCAAGCATTCAAACTACTTAGAACTCTAAGAATTCAACATGCAAGCTCATCTACAACAACACCAAGAGTAGCTAATTATTCAAAATATAAACCACTAAAACAAAAACTAATTGGACAAATGGCGGAGTCACATACCAAGCAACAATCCCACGAAACAGTTTCGGAAACGGAGCTTCGAGCAAAGAGATCGAAATCCGCGGGTTTGAGAGCAAGAACACGGGAGAGAGAGCAATGGAGATTTTTTCTGGAGGTAAGTGATGATGTGGGATGAAGGAATAAGTGAGGGGGGCCACGTGGGGACCACAACCCAGCAGGGCGCGCCTGGGAGTCCTGGCGCGCCGAGGTGGGTTGTGCCTACCTCGTGCACCTCTCTCTGATATTATTTGCTCCAAAAATTCAGAAATATTCAGAAAAAATTGTATTAAATTTTCAGAGCATTCTGAGAACTTTTATTTTTGGGTCATTTTTTTATTGCACGGGAAATTCAGAAAACAAACAAAACATGGCATATTATTTTATTTAACTAATAAAAAACAGAGAACAAAAGTAGGGACAGAAAGTAGTGCTGACTAAATTCATCAACTT
Organism: Aegilops bicornis; assembly: GCA_021605145.1. Taxonomy (NCBI): domain Eukaryota; kingdom Viridiplantae; phylum Streptophyta; class Magnoliopsida; order Poales; family Poaceae; genus Aegilops; species Aegilops bicornis. Next base: position 394,203,174 of record CM038669.1, on the reverse strand, counting down.
CATAACGCTAAAAAATGATCCATTAATAAGGTTGATCGGGTCTTATTAACAACCATTTTCGAATAGCATGAAACCGAAGAACTTTCGTAAATCACTAAGTTACCTCAATGGGGATATGAATGTCCCCAACAATAAACATTTCATATTTATTTTTGACAGTAGGTAGAGGTATTTGAAAATATCCAATAGTGATTGTTGGAGATTTTTAAATAACATTAATACCATTCACTTGGAACTGTTTCTTCAGAAAGTGCAACATATGCTCATTACCATTAATATGAAAAGTGACCTTGCTTTTATTGCAATCAATAACAGCCCCTGCAATATTCCAGAAGGGTGTACCAAGGATAATCGACATGTTGTTGTCCTCGGGCATCTCAAGTATAACAAAGTCAGTCAAAAGAGTAACATTAGCAACAATAATGGGCACATCCTCACAAATACAGATAGGTATGGCAGTTGATTTGTCAGCCATTTGCAAAGATATTTCAGTAGGTGTGAGTTTATTCAAATCAAGTCTTTTATATAAAGAGAAAGGCATAACACTAACACCAGCTCCTAAATCACACAAAGCAGTTTTCACATAATTCTTTTTGATAGAGCAAGGTATAATTGGTATTCCCGGATCTCCAAGTTTTTTAGGTACTCCATCTTTAAAAGTATAATTAGCAAGCATGGTGGAGATTTCAGCTTCCGCAATTTTTCTCTTATTAGTGATGATGTCTTTCATATACTTTGCATAAGGAGGCATTTTCAAGATATCAGTCAAGCGAGTACGCAAAAAGACTGGCCTCAGCATCTTAGCAAAGCGTTCAAATTCTTCATTATCTTTCTTTTTAGTTGACTTGGATGGAAAAGGCATAGGTTTTTGAACCCACGGTTCTCTTTCTTTACCATGTTTTCTAGCAAGGAAGTCTCTTTTGTCATATCTTTTATTCTTAGGTTGTGGGTTATCAAGATCAACAGGTGGTTCTATCTCAACATCATTATCTGGTTCTTTTTTCATTATTTGGTAGAGTGTCTTCATGAACCTCATCATTATCTTTTTCATTATCACTAGGTGAGTGTTCATAACCAGACTGAGTTTCAGCATCAGAGATAGAAGTTCCATTAACATTATCAGGAGGTTTTTCTATTTCAGGTTCACTAGAAGCATGCAAAGTCCTATCATTTTTCTTCTTCTTTTTCTTCCTAGAAGGACTAGGTGCATCAGTGTTAATTCTTTGTGATTCTTGTTCCTTTCTTTTTGGGTGTCCCTCAGGATAAAGTGGTTCCTGAGTCATTTCACCTCCTCTAGTTGCAACTCTAACAGCAAAGTCATGTATATTATTATTCATTTCATCAAGCAACTCTCTTTGAGATTTAGCAACTTGTTCTAACTGAGTTTGAACCATAGAAGCATGTTTTCCAACACCTCTAACATCATTTGAGATTCTAAATAACAAGTCACTCAAGTGAGCAATCATATCAGAATTATATTTCAATTGTTTCATAACATTTTCATTGAAGTGATCTTGTTTTCTAATGTAGTTTTCAAACTCATAAAGGCATTGGCTAGGATGCATATTGTGAGGATTATCATTATAATTGAACTTCATTAAAGAATATACCTCTACCACCTTAGGCAGTGGTGGTGTATTAAGCCCATGTATTTCTTCAATAGGAGGTAAAATTTTAACATCCTCGGCTTTAATATCTTTTTCCTTCATAGATTTCTTTGCCTCTTGCATATCTTCAGGACTAAGATATAATATACCCCTCTTCTTTGGAGTGGGTTTAGGCGGTGGTTCAGGAAGAGTCCAATCATCATAATTTTTCATTATGTTATTCAATAATTCCTCAGCTTGTCCAATAGTACGTTCCCTAAAAACACAACCAGCACAACTATCTAGGAAGTCCCTAGAAGCATCGGTTAGTCCATTATAGTAGATATCAAGTATTTCATTTTTCTTAAGAGGATGATCAGGAAAAGCATTAAGTAATTGGCAAAGTAAAATATTTCCTATAAGGCAGCTTGTTTCTTATGAGCAGGGAAATATTTTTCAGAGAAGTAATAAATCATATCCTGGGGACTGCGCACACAACCAGGAGAAAGAGTATTGTACCAAGCTTTAGCATCACCCTTTAATGAGAACTGAAATAATATGAGAATAAAGTAATAGCAAGTCATCTCATCATGAGTAAAAAGGGTGGCTATGTCAGTCAACTTAGTAAGATGTGCCACAACAGTTTCAGTTTCATAACCATGGAAAGGATCAAATTCAACTAGAGTAATTAACTCTGGTTCGACAGAGAATTCATAATCCTTATCGTCAATAAAGATAGGTGAAGTAGCAAACTTAGGATCATATTTCATTCTAGCATTCAGAGATTTTTCTTTATACTTGCATAATTATTTCTCTAGATCATCTCTATCCTTACAAGCAAGAATATCTCTAGTTGTCTCCTCATTCATAACATAATCTTCTGGTACCTTAGGCAATTCATATCTAGGAAGGCTAGTTCTAGCAGGTGTTTCAGGAGTTTGGTTTCAAGCTCATCATCGATTCAACAAAATCATGTTGTATTACTCTAGCAATTTGTTCATCAAGAAATTCACCAAGTGGCACATCATCATTATCAAGCAAGGTACTAGCATCATCATAAGCATCATTCATAGTAGAAGTAGCATCATCAATAACTTGCGACATATTAGAATTGATAGCATGTGGTGGTGTTGCAAGTTTACATATAACAGAAGGTGAATCTAAAGCAGAACTGGATGGCAGTTCCTTACCTCCCCTCGTCTTTGTTGGAAATATCTTAGTCTTAGAATCCTTCAGATTCTTCATAGTGATAAATTGATAATAATCCCAAGTGACTTAACAAATATAGCTATGCTCCCCAACAACGGTGCCAGAAAAGTGTCCTGATAACCCACAAGTATAGGGGATCGCAACAGTTTTCGAGGGTAGAGTATTCAACCCAAATTTATAGATTCGGCACAAGGGGAGCCAAAGAATATTTGAAGGTATTACCAACTGAGTTGTCAATTCAACCACACCTGGAGATTAATTATCTGCAACAAAGTGATCAGTAGCAAAGTAATATGATAGTTTTGATAGTAGTGACAACAGCAATAGTAACAGTAACAGTGATAGCAGTAATTTTGTAGCAAGTGTAACATTGATGATAGCAGCAGTAACTTAGCAAGAACAATATAAGATAAATTCATCATGAGACAGTTATAACCTAGGGCGATACGGCACTAGCTCCAGTTCGTCAATATAATGTAGGCATGCACTACTGCAGGATGCTGCTAACGCGACACTACGGTCAGAGACCCTTCGAGAAACTGTGTGCGATGCAATAATCACAAACGGTGCTATATGAAAACCGTCATAAATGTATAAAATGTTTGCGATGACGGATGCGTCAAACATGGTTCATGTTTTAGCTACGTGTGCGATGAAGGGCATACGGTTCAGTTCAATGAACTGTTTGTGATGAGGAGGAACAAAAGAAACGGGCAGCCAGATGAAGGCGTGTGCGATACACAGCATACGGTTCACTCGGATGAACTGTTTGTGATTAAGCAACACAAAAGAAACGGTCAGCTAGATCAAAGGTGTGTGCGATATACGGCATGCGGTTCACTCGGATGAACTGTTTGCGTTGAGACATGAGAACGGAAATGGTTCAAATGAACAAGATGTGTGTGATACGAGGCAAACATGTCTGTAATCAGAGACGTGTGCGAAGATCGATAACAACATAGACGATTACTGCTAACAAGCCGTGTGTGTGTTGTGAGCAAACGATTGCTGGTATACAATTGTGAGTGATTGATGAAAACATCACCGACGGGTTCCATTGTTTAGTCCATGTGCGATGTGATTTTCTTTGTCCGCACAACATCTACGCTTTGTCTACAGAGCATCAACATATATACTTACAAATACAACATTGCATAACCAAATTAAGCATACAATTACACAAGTGATGACACACATAACATTTCCACACACATAACATTTCCACACACCAAAGAAAGTAGGAGAAACGAGGATCTAATCATCTACTTATTGTTGCGACGACACTTGCCCTTCATGTCTCTGTAGTAGGGGCCGATGATGGCCTCGGCGAGGTGAACCATTGAGTCCTTCTCATGCTTCTTGCTACACCTGATCTTGTATTGGCCCTGGATGTCGACAAGATTCTGGCAGGCGATGCCCGAATTCTCGAGCGCCTTTACATCGTTGGTGATGTCCACTGTAGCGAACATGTAGTGGGGGCTGTTGAGAAACCTGGCGAAACGCTCGTAAGGCCTTGTGGCCAGGCAGTAGTGGTAGACGAGGAGGTGGTGGCGCACGCACATCTGGGCGACGACGACCTTGGGATGAGACCCGACACGAGCGTGGGTGTACTTGAGGTCGAACCCGACCACCTTGCACTTCTCCTCGGCAAGTAAAAGCTCCATGATGTGGATGGAGTGCTCCGCCCAGACCGGATCGTTGGTGTACACCACCGAGAGGTCCATGAACCTTCTGTGGGTGTCCACCACGACACGCATGGTGAACTGCTGCTCGTCGTCGGCAGCCGCTCGGAGCGCCATTGGAGCCGCGCAGGATACCCTCTAAGAATTTGTCGTGGTGGGTGTGCTTCTTGCAATGGTGGGGCGCGATCGAAATGTTGAAGAGACACAAGGGTAGGTTAAATGGCCGCAGTAATAAATGGGGGCCGGCCGGCCTGTAATCGTCACGTCTTGTCACGACGTTCATAGTGGAGGATTCCAGAATCCAGTGCACACTTGACAACACCCCACCCCAAGCGTGGGCTTGAAGAGCCTGTTCCCGCACTGTTTACCGCGCAAGCTTCCCACCCGGCTAGTTTGGCCATGCGTCGGCTAGAAGAGGGACAAATCGTGGGCGTTTATTGGCAAAAAGCTTTGTAAAAAGCTTTGTAAAAACGAAGTGTGTGGAATGACTTCGGTCATAAGTTTACCCTTGGGTGATGAGGTCAAAGTTACACAGAAGGGTGATGATGGACACTCAAGTGCGATAATTAATTCTGCGCTCTACAGTGCACACGGTGGAAGAAACCAACTGTGTGCAATAATGTCGAAGATCGCAGTCGAGTTAGCTATACAGATCATGTGCTGTGAGATCGACAAGGTAAACTGATTCGAGAATGGTTAATAAAATCTAAGACCATTGCATATTAAGGTCAAAATAGTGCTAGCAATATACGAGTCTCACACGATGCCATTTCAACGATTGTACCACAAAAGCTCGAAATGTTACAAGGTTCAAATTCCAGAGTTATATGGCTCAAATTCAAAGATTACAAGGTTCAAACTAATATTAGAAATGAAATTCAGCTCATCAATTTAACGCTTCATGTTGATCTGTTGAACATGGATATCGAGAGATGTTCAAACTAATATCACCGCTTCTAAGTCAGTCTTCGAAACCTCACAATTTTTGCAAAGGGGTCAGCCACTGAGAAGTCATGTATGGGGTTAACCCGATGAATTTCGATTACTCTGTCATCTGAAGTTCCAAAATGAAATTCAGCATTTTTGGAGCCTACTCCATTCTGCCGCAGGCGCCGGCGCTGATCAACAGACCATTCATTTTTGCGAAATAAATGTAGGGCAAACCTCATTTCCTTCAGCACCCTTGCTCTGAGAACAAAGAACCTGGCGAATATAATCTCTGGTAAGGTCCTCTGTAGGAGTTCAAAGTAATTTCTGAGAGATGTAGATCTAGGCATTCGACGGTTATATTGTATCACATTATCCACCACTGGGCCTAATCTTATCTGCAATAGAAGAAAACGTGTTAGTCCCTACATGCAGTTTTGAACATTACTACATGCCTGGCTATTTGGTTTGCAGGATTTGTAAAATGCACTAACATGTCATCTTCGATCTGACATGATTAACATGGGCATTTGATTAAATTCTAGAAAAATGTAGCCTTCTTCACAAGAGGTTGGAGTGGATGAAAAGTTCCCTAAGAAAACTAGTACAGATGAATCCAAAGGAGAAATGCTTATTGAATGTAACCATATGGATCAAGCAACCAATATGGGGGCCATGTATGTACTGAAATTGTTGGGGATACAACTACTGAGCGTGAACCGCCCCGAAGGGGCCGGTTTACCCTCGTCCATGATTCAGGCCCACGGAGGAGGCCTGGAGCCCAGAGGCGAATTAAGGTCCATTTATGTAAACCGCCTTAGTATTGTAACTTGTGTTGTAAGTTAAGAAAGAAGAGACCGAGCCGGACGCTTCTATGAGCCGGATCGGGACTCTGTAGACCGGCCGGGCATCAACCCGTGTATATAAGGGGACGACCCGGCGGCGAGTTGGGGCGAGAGAATTCGAGGCTAAGGCAAAGCTATTGCTCCCTAGTCGCCGAAATCATATCAATCACATCACAACTGGACGTAGGCTTTTACCTTCATCGAAGGGGCCGAACCAGTATAATTCCCATGTCTTGTGTCCGCTTTAACCCCTCTAGGTTAACCCGTCACGATGGCCCTACTGACTAAGTCCTTTCATGAGGACATCTGCCGTGACAATTCCACGACAGTTGGTGCCCACCGTAGGCGTCGCACGATGGTTTGATGATCTTAGAGGGCAAGTTCGAAGGACTCGAAGGCTATCTGATGGGCGGATGACTAAGAGTCGTCGCGGCAAGCTCTACATCGACGATGCGGATGGGGCCCCGAGGCGGCTCGGTTAATCTGGTACCGGGTCCCCTTTGGCGGCATACACGTGTTCATCGGCAAGATCGGGCGAGCCGAGCTGGGCCTGGGCCGACGTCTGCCGACCTCGTCGAGGCAGCTCGATGGGCGAAGAAGAGTCCTGCCACGCTAAACCGTGATCGAGCATGTTTTCGTGGGAGTCGTCCACGGAGGCTACGAGGACGGATCGACATCTGACGAAACTGTTGTCTACTCTGGCGAATCGTCGGCCGGAGAAATCGAGTCTCTATACCAGCTGCAAGATGGCGGATCGGGGCTGTTCCGACGGTGAGAGTATTCGGACCCTTCGATCTACCCAACCGGGTTGGGATCTTCATGGCTGGTACGCAGCGGCGCTTCACCGCCGACCATGGCGCCCACGGTCGCTGGTTCAACAGTGATGGCAGCCGGGAAGGAGGCCCTGTCGCCCGGCTCAAGTTTTGTCGAGCTTTTCGACGCATTGGCTATGCTCATGGCGGAAGCTAATCCGCCGGATCGGGACCTGCACAACGCGGAGATTGCAAAGGTGAGAACAGATCACTAAAGTTAAAAGCGGACTGGCAGCAGCGGGCGTGAGGATATGGCGGCCGGAGGCGGGCCGCTTTGAATCTGTGAGCTTATAGGCTCATCTTTGGATCAGAGCGCGTCACATGAAGTCATGAAAAGGAAGTACAGGTCCCGTTTACCTTCGGTTTTCGAGGGAAGAGAGCTTTTCAATACCCCAGGGGCAGGGACCAGTAACCCGCCGCCGGCGGTAAACCGTCCGGAAGCGCCTGGGATGGCCGCGCCGGTTCAGCCCCGTGTAATAGATCTACCTCGCCATCATACCGGTGCGCCCCAGACCATGCAGACACCTCCGGGTCACTACTCCAACCCGATGGATAACCTCGTGGCGGCTGCGGCACGGTTGGAGGCGATTCCAATTGAAGGCGATTCACCACGGTAGAGACACGCGCCGGGTTAAGGAGCTCCTCGGGGCGGCCTCAGCTCGGCAAGAAGCGTATTCATACGATCGGGATCGGATCCACTCCACCCCCGCCCAAGCCGGAGCTATAGCCGACGTCGGCGAACCGGCCGTGTCAAGCAATGCGCGGCGTGGTCCGCCAGCGGCAACAATCCGTGGCGGCTTTGAGGATGCTCAAGTGGTAGTGGACAGCGCCGAGAACACGTAGGGAGGCCGAGTTAGCGGCACAAGCGGAGGATCATCCGCTCGCGCCCGGTTCGTCCGACCATCTTGAACCAGGGGTCACGTCTGGCTCTTTGGGGTGCCTTGCCTCGTCCCGCTTTACGTAACGTCGCTTGCCCAAGGACTTCAAGGGCGCGCAAGGTGCCCAATTATCTTGCCGATTTGGCTCGAAGCATGGATAGAAAGCTATGAGATGGCCATGGAGATGCTAGATGTGGATGAAGCCGCATGTGTGAAGTACTTCACAATGATGTTGGAAGGAACGGCCGGACTTGGTTGAAAAATTTGCCGCCCAACTCTATCAGTTCGTGGACCCAGTTGCGAACCCGATTCATTCAAAATTTCAAAGACACCTGTAAGCAGCCCATGTCTGTGGTGGATTTAGCAGCTTGTGTCCAGGAGGAGGGAGAATCCACAACCCATTGGAGTGCGCCAGCGTTTGGAAGTTTTACATTCTTTAGACCGGATCAACCTGATTCCGCGATCTTGACCTTGGAAGCCAATTGCGGTTTGAGCCATTGAAATCAAGTGGGCCGCATGAAACGTTTTGCCATGACATGGGCACTCTAATGGGCGTTTTGGTAAAGTATGCTGATTACGATAGTACCAAGGATCCCGAATCTGAGAATGATGAAGTGGGGAAGGGAAAAGCAGAATGGCAACTCCGAGGGCCAGGCATCATTCGGCCGAGCAATGGAGGAACAAGCGTAAGCGACGGCAACATGGGCTTTGTGGCCAACACCAACGCCTGAGGACAAGGGTCAGTGGCGCGGTAGGCAATCAAACCGGGCGGTCACAATCCGGATCGTTTGAATTTCATATTGAATCAACCTTGTCCGAAGCATGGGGACGAAGGAGGCACCGGCGAACCACCTTTGGAAGGATTGTTACATTATGCGGGAGTTCAAAAACTCCAACTCTTTTCGGTATGATCAAGGGCGGCGGTTCGTGGTCCGCCCGAATTCTGATGGAGGAAATTCCGGCCCGAGATTCGGTGGTAATCCGGGCGGGCAAGGCAATCGAGAATAATCAAAGTAATCGTAGCAGTCGAACAATCAGAACCAAGGGGCTACAATCAACAACAGCGTGATCGGGTTATCAAAGTAACCCAAAGCAGTTGAGCAGTGGGCGATACCACGTCTTTACCACCGGCTTGGACAGGCGAGACCGAAAACTTGAGGCGGGCGGTCGGTGTTGTTGAACTGCTGCGCCGCATTACCTCTGTTGGTCCGAGCAACCGATCGTGTGGAAGCGAGAGGACCATCCTCCCCGGGTTTACAATCCGGGTCGATTAACCCCGGTGGTGGCACCCGGTAGGAGGGTACAAGTTTACCAAGGTTCTTATGGATGGAGGAAGCAGCATCAACATCACGTACTACGAGACCTTCCGGTATGGGGTTGTGGATAGGCATCTTAGGCCATCCAAAGACAGTGTTTCACGGAGTGGTGCCTGGCAAGTCGGCATACCCGGTCGGTAAGATAGCTCTGGAGGTGACCTTTGGGGACGAACATGACTCCAGATCAGAAACATTGACATTTGAGGTGGTGAAAATTCAAAGCCCTTACCACGCCCTCTTTGGGCGGCGGCTTATGCTAAGTTTATGGCACGGCCCTGTTATGTTTACTTACAGCTGAAAATGCCGGGTCACAAAGGAACGATAACGGTTCATGGGAGCCGCCGGATCGCTTTGGAGTGCGAGGAAGGTGATGCGGCTTACGCAGAGTCGGTTTGTGCCATCAAGAGCTAAAATATTATAAAGACAATGTTGATCCGGCGGATATGACCCCTTTGAAGAAGCCAACTACGGAGCATGATCCGGACTTGAAGTTCAAATCGGTGGTGAGACGAAGCTTGTTGATTTTGTGCCCGGCGATTCGTCCAAGCAGTTCACCATCAGTGCCAACTTGGATCCTAAATAGGAAAGCGCGCTCATCGAGTTCATCCGTGAGAATCGGGACATTTTTTTGCATGGAAGCCTTCTGACATGCCAGGTGTACCGAGGGAACTCGCTGAGCACACTCTTAATGTTGACCCAAAATACAAACCGGTAAAGCAGTTTCTTCGCCGGTTTAATGAGGAAAGGTGCAAGGCCATCGGAGAAGAAGTTGCTAGGCTCTTGGCGGCAGGGTTTATCGTCGAAGTCTTTCATCCGAGTGGCTTGCTAATCCGGTGTTGGTTCTTAAGAAGAATGGCACTTGGCGCATGTGTGTGGATTACAGATCTCAACAAGGCCTGTCCAGCGATCCTTTCGCCCTCCCGCATTGACCAGATTATTGATGCTACGGCGGGTTGTGGCGTTTGAGCTTTTTGGATGCGTACTCCGGTTATCATCAGATTAAGATGGCAGTTAAAGACCAGGAGAAGGCGGTGTTTATCACCCCTTTGGAGCCTTACGCTATGTATCTATGCCTTTTGGACTCAAGAGCGCCCAAGTGACTTATCGGCGTTGCGTTCGAGTTGCTTGCGAACAGATCGGCCGTAACGTGCATGCTTATGTGGATGATATCGTGGTTAAGTCAAGGAAGAAGGAAACCTTGATTGAGGATCTAAAGGAAACCTTTGACAACTTGCGGGTGTACAAGATGATGCTCAACCCGCCAAGTCGTCTTTGGTGTTCGGCGAGCGGGTTATTGGGTTTTCTCGTGTCCAACAGGGGATCGAAGCTAATCCGGAAAAATTACGGGTATCACCTCCTTGGCTAAGCCAAAGTGCATCAATGACGTCCAGCGTTTGGCGGGCGGATTGCTGCGCTAAGCGGTTTATCGGCCGTCTAGGCGAAAGCCATTCCTTTGTACCGGATGTTGAAGAAAAGCAGATCGGTTTATGCAGAGTTCAGCCGTTGATGAAGCATTGGAGGATTTGAAGCGGCGGTTGGCCAACCCGCCGGTTCTAGCCGCCCCCATTGACAAAGAGCCGCTCTTTGTTATATGTTCTTTGCTAATGCCAGCGATTAAGCGTGGCCATCGTGGTGGAAGCGGAAGGAGGCGGGAAAAGTATCCGGTTCAACGGCGGTTTATTACATCAGCGAGGTCCTCATTGAGTCTAAGCGAGAGATATCCACATTGGCGAGAAGCTGGTATATGGGGTTTTTATGGCAAGCGGAAGCTAAAGCAGTATTTCCAAGGGCACCCCATCACGATGGTCGATTCAGCTCCTTTGGCGATATCATACGTAAGCAAAGCGGCGGCGGATTGCTAAGTGGGCTATAGAACTTGGGCCGCACGGTTTAAGGTATGTGCCTCGGACGACGATGAAGTCTCGAGCACTTGTGGATTTCATTAATGATTGGGCCGGAGTTGCAAGCGCTGAAGAAGCGGATCATACCTATTGGACCATCCACTTTGATGGGTCCGAGCAATTGGAGGGCTCGAAATTTGAGTCGTATTAACTTCCCAGCGGTGACAAGTTACATTACGTTCTCCGCCTAATGTTCCCTTGTACTAACAATGCAGCTGAGTATGAAGCTTTGCTCCATGGTCTCCGGATGGCTAAGGAAATGAATCTCGGTAGGGTTAAATGCTTTGGTGACTCGGACTTGGTGTCCCGGCAAGTATCGGTACTTGGATTCCAAAGATCCACTCATGGCTGCATATCGTCGGGAGGTGGATGTTGTTGCAGGACATTTTAAAGGATATCAATTGGACCATGTGGATCATCGGAAGAAGGAAGCGGTGATGCTTTAAGCGGCTGGGCTCTCAACGTAAACGGTCCCGCCTAGCGTCTTCCTTGATGTCTGCACAATCCGTCGATTAAGCTTCCTGATGAAATTGATTTGGCTATCCCTGATCCGGAGGCTCAATTGGTGGCGGCCTGCATGTCATTCGGATTGGGCGCTCCCTTATTTGGCATACATGAACGGGCGAGTTACGGAAGATGAGGCGTTGGCCCGGCAGATAGTTCGGCGGTCTAAGTCTATGACCATTGTTAATGGCGAGTTGCACCATTGCGATGTGTCGAGGCGTTTCAGCGTTGTGTGTCCCCTGAAGAGGGCTGTGAGATATTGCGAGAGATCCATGAAGGGATTGTGGTCACCACGCCGGTTCAAAGTCCTTGGTGGCCAAAGCGTTCCGCCATGGTTTCTATTGGTTGTTGCCCATCTTGATCACGGAGGATCTGGTCGACGATGTGATGGTTGCCAAAAGTTCTCGAGCGTGCTCATGTGCCAGCCCAAGAATTGAGGACGATTCCAATTACTTGGCCGTTTGCGACTTGGGGGCTGGATATGGTTGGACCTTTCAAAAGGTCCAAGGACAAAAAGACCCACCTGTTGGTGGCGGTTGATAAATTTACCAAGTGGGTTGAGGCAGAGCACATTAGCAAGTGTGATGCGGCCACGGCGGTTCAGTTCATCAAAAAGGTGATTTTCGGTTTGGGTTTCCACACGGTATCATCACGGACAATGGCACCAATTTGTCCAAAGGAGCTATGAAGGAATTTTGTGAGCGAGCACATCCGCTTGATGTTTCTTCCGTAGCCCACCCGCAATCCAATGGTCAAGCGGAACGAGCTAATCAGGAGATCTTGAAAGGTATCAAACCCGACTTATGGTCCCTTTAGAGAGGACGCCTGGGTTGTTGGGTGGAAGAGCTACCATCGGTGATATGGAGTATAAATACTACCCCAACCGATCCACTTTGGATACACGCCGTTCTTTATGGTCTATGGAGCGGAGGCGGTCCTTCCAGCGATATCCGTCACGACTACGCCTCGAGTGGCAGCTTATGTTGAGGCAGATAGCGAGGCACGGCAAGAGCGATTTGGATCGATTTGGATGAAGAGCGCGATATGGCAGCTGCTCGTTCGGCGGTTTACCGGCCAGGATCTTAAATCGGTATCACAGGCGGGTTAAAACCAGAACCTTTCGTGAAGGAGACTTAGTGCTGCGGCTCATTCAAGACCGTAAAGATATGCACAAGCTATCCCCACCTTGGGAGGGGCCTTTTGTGGTCGACAGAATCTATACAACGGGTCCTACTATCGATTGATGTTCGAGAGCGAAAAAAGACTCACGCCGCGTCGGAGGAGGAGACCAACGAGCCGTGGAACATAGCTCATCTTGACCTTATTATACCGAGCCATTGGCTCCACTTATGTACATATTAAGACAAAGTATATATTATGAATAAAGGCAATAAACCGGATCCTCGGCTAAAAGCGGGGTATCCATTACGTATAAAAGTCCGGTTTGGGTACATGGAGATCTTTGTCGTGAAGCGGCCTCCGGTTTAACCCTTGGCCTTGCTTTTGTGAAATTTTTGTCACTTGGGGGCTTGGTCGTGTCCGAACCAATGCAACACCTCTTGGCGGTAGCCACCGGATCATTTGGGGGCTTGGTGGTCCGAACCAATGCAACACCTCTTGACGGTAAAGCCACCGGATCACTTGGGGACATGGTCACGTCTGAACCGATCCGCCTCTTGGTCGGCCTAAGGCCATAGAATCACTTGGGGTTTGGTCGAACCCGAACCAATGCAATGCCACTTGATCGGCGTAATGCCACGATGTCGATTGGGGACTGGCTGACTTGAACCATCGCTACACCTTATAGGGAGCTTGGTCTGTCCGACCATGGTAACGCCATCGATCGAGACTCAATAAAGCCTTTTCTTGCAAACAGTCTTTGTCATTGTTTTTGCTTCCATGTGTTTTTATACGTATCATTTGGCTTTTGTTTGTTTTCTTAAACCGACAAACCTTCTTTCAACGGATTCAAGTTTTCGTAATTTGGTCCATTTTTAAATCCGGCGATTGATTGTTCGGTTTGATTTTGCTGTTCACATCCCATTATGGAGTAACAGGGGCTTATCATGCGACCACGATTTACGGTAAATCGGTATTATACCTACGAGGATTGTTCTCCTTTGACGGTGATGGTTTATAAAGCCTCCGCTTGAGTTGGCTAAAGCCAACTGTGTGCCGACAACCGGCGAGATATGTTTGTATCACAAAATTTTGATCGTATACCTCGATATTTTCTTATATAAATATATTGGCATCACAATCCGGCTAGGCGCCAAGCCGCCATGGCGGTTTAAGAATTTGTGATTGCAGGCAAAATATGTTGAAGGATTCACTACTTCAAAACCAAAGTATCCAAAGACCGCCATGCAAGAGTTTACTGGTGAGGTTGTAACGGCATTGTTCAAAACACGATCTGACTATCCTATTACAAAAGCCTTTTGAGGCCCGGCGTTTCATGTGGGGTTATGCCTTGAAGCTTGAGGCGTCACCCGGCTTGATTTAATTACGCCGTCAGCCGGGTTGGCGTGAGGTAGAGGCGCTGGCGTCGGTTCAACTTCTTCTTCTTCCTCACCCAAAGCCCGAAAGTCATTGGTAGACCGGTCAATCCGGGTTAAGGCACGAAGACAGCTTCTTCACTTATCAGCTCAGCCGGATCAACGTCAGGGGCATAAGTGTGCTTACGGATTGGGGGAACAAGGCTCTGCACTTCAGGGATGACAAAATCCACCCGCTTGTTGTTGGCGTCATAAAAGGAGCGGTGAACCGTCAGGTTGGCTTCGTCTGCCAGTTGACTCGCCAGCGGACGCATTTCCTTTGTGATCCGTTTCAGGGCGTCGTTATCAAAGGCTTCACCATTCTCTTGAGCACTTTGAAACCTTTGGCTATGTCGGCCGGATCAAGATCTGCTATCCACGCCTTGGCGGCGCGTCGAGCCCGATGAGTGCCGGCCAAGCCGCGGATCGCTTCAACTCTTCAAGCTGCCCGGAACCATGGACAACCGGTCGAGGTTTCTCTGATCGAGGACGGCGCCCGTGTTGTCGTATGATGTAGCACATATGACTCATTGGCGCCGGTATCTGACTGCTCAATCAGCGTATAAGCGGCCTTGAGCTTCTTCCGCACATCGAGCCCATATGTGCAATACGCTTGCCTACACGGTTTAAGACAACTCAGGATAAACCGGCGGAAATATCAAAATTAAGATAGTCGATTGCATAGTTTCTTACCAAAAAGGCAGAGGTCATGGCATGCACTTGGCGCTTGAGTCGATAAGCTCTTGATCACCGGTTTAAGGGCTGCTTGACTTCTTCCGCCCGTTTTTCAAACCGGCCTTCTCGGTGTCCCGATTGGCCCGTTCGGATTTATACCACTCCTTTAGCTGTTCCATAGTGGCCAAGGCCGTTCTCAATTCGTCCTTGGCCTTAGTGGTTTTACGCTTCTTTGAGTCTCCAGATTGGCTCGCGGGTCTTTGAGTTGCACGCTTTCTTTGCTCTATTTCATTACGGTAACAAAGGAAGCATGTTAGGTGTCTCATTATCAAGTCCCAAGCTCAATATACATATTCACCTTGGCACTTGGGGCTAATGGCTAATTGATCTCGATTTGCCATTTGGAGTACAGAAATTAAGTCCGGTTTAACTATGCTAAGTTGAACCGACCCTTGAGGCTACTATACAGCTAAAGTACAGGAAAGACATAATTCATTACCTCATAGCGGTCCTTCATCCGGTTTACTGCACCAGTTCAAGGTCACGGCTGGTATAGAGCAGTTCGAAACCGAGTGCAGTTCTTGGGCGTAGAAGTTGTTGTAAGTCGGCAGTGTCTGTTTTTCCTTTATCTTTACTCACGGCGGCCGACTCGCCCTTGGCACTATGTTTTGTTAAAGCGACCGGTTGGCTAGGAGCAGCATAGCGATACTGTCACAATAACATCGTCATTGTCGGCGGTCTTCTTTGGGCTTGATGTTTGCTTACTACGGCTCGGCGGTTCAAGCTGTTATGACTCGCTCTATCGGCGGGTTTGGTGGAAGCGGTATGAAGTTTCCATTTGGACCTCCGGTTCAGCTTCCGACGGATCGGCGATATCGTCTTTGTACAACTTCGCCGGAGCTATCTTTGGCGACTTGAGGATTTTCGTGGGTTTGTTTGAGGTCTTTTACGGATCAACATCCATGATGGGGTCAAGGGTTTTCGCTTTCTTACTCAAGCGAGCCTTGGTGCTGCAATGTTGAGTGGATTAAGGCAAATCAACCAAGGCGGTTGTAAATCGAATCGATGGGCAGTAGTTACATACCTGCAGCAACTTTAAGCGGAGGCGATTCGTGGTTGATGAACCGCCGGAGGAGTTGGAAGAGGCTTGATAATTGGTCGACGGATTGAGAGGACATCGGAAGAAACCTTTTAAGGGATAACGTTTTCGGAGAACAAGTCACCTCTGAACGGCGCTTAGGGTTGGTGTATCACGGTAAACCGGAGGAGAGAATCTGTTGACCATCGTGCGGGTTGTACGGGCGCTCTTTAGCCTTCTTGTGTCTTCGGATAAGCATAGGAATGAGATTTTTTCACTTTCCGAACGGCGCGCGAATTCTTTTTAACCGCACGAGGTCGGGTCGGAAGAAAGAAGGATTACCTCAAAATGGTCGGCATGGCTGGCTTTGGCATCATCACAGGAATTAAATTTGTCGGTGAAGGGAAGAATAAAGAGGATAAATCATAAGAAGAAACACAAGGAGGAGAGCTGGTTTACGGCGGCTCCCTCGTAAGGATATCAAGTTTTACCTCAGCTTCAGATTCGTCATCTTCCGGCGGATCAGAAGACCCGGCGATTTTCTTGCCAGCCTTTTTGATAGCCTTGGACTTTATCTGTGAGCTCGGGCGGTTTGGTCCGTCTCGGAAGGCTGTCGACTGCGAGGAAGCAAGGATTAATGAATATCAACAAAATGTTAAAAAGCCCGAAAAGCGGTGAGCAAAGTCTTACAGCAGGTGGCGGGTTGGCAACACGAGCGGAGCCAACCCGGTTAGGCTGAGCGGAGACCGGTTCATCAAGCATCTTTTTACCTCTGTAACCTCGATTTCAGTTATTGGTAATTCGTGGCGTCTTTGAGGGTCTTTGAGGCTGCCAAGTATACTCGTGCATCAATCCGGGCGGCGGCTTAAGGGCAAGATGCCCCAAGAAACCCAGCATCGCACAAGGTCCACACCAGTTAGTCCATTGGCCATTAGAGCCGGAGTTTTATGATCCGAGGTGCAAAGTTCTTCCGTTCATGGCGGTTAAGCGTAAAAGGCAGCGGATGGTTGTTCTTGAGCCGGTGAGGACGGTAACCCGGCAAAGGGATTCTCGTTGGCAGGCGGTGTTCGGCAATAGAACCAGGTTTGGTTCCAATCCTTTGGATGGCTGTGGTGTTTGGCGTGAGGAAAGTCCGCTTCCTTCCTTTTTTGGATTGAAAGCGCCGCCTAGTTACGTGTTGGGACCATCGAGAAAACTCCGTCTGGCGGTTCAAGTGAAAGAAATCCGGAATAGCTCCACAGAGGGCTCTTCACGAAGATAGACTTCACGAAGACTTGAAAGTTGCATATGTTTGACACAAAGTTCGGGCCGATATCCTGCGGATGGAGTTGCAAGCTTGCAAGGGCGTCCGGAAAATTTTTGAACGGTAGGCGTAACCCCGGTCTAAATGCTGCATAAACACAATTACTTCTCCCTCTTGTGGCTCCGGAGGAAATTCGCCATCCGGAACACGCCCGATGGAGGGCATTTTTGGAGCCAAACCGCCCGGTGGTGACATAGCCGTTGAGTTGCGTTTGATGATTTTTGACGGACCCAATTGCAAGCTGAGAATTGAGGAGCCATTCCGGAAGACTAAGCTGCGGAATAAAGGGAGAAAGCGGTTCACCATTAAGCGGTTCGGGCATATTATGCATTGTTAAACCGGCGATTCAGCGGCGGCCTCCCATTCGGTTTAAGCGAGGGCTAATGGAGTAGCCGGATTAGCTATCAAAAGTTAAACCGCCGAATAAGGCGAAATTGAAAAATCTGCTAAGTATGGACAGAAATAGTTTTCACATGCGAAGGAAGTAATCAAGATCTACCGAAGTTCCGAAGGAAAAACCTTCACGACCTATGCAAACCTCGGAAAGAAACGAAGGGTTCGGGCATTCTAAACTCGAGGATCTACGGAAAAAAGCCGATCTGTGAAGGGTTAAATGGGCCGGCGGGCAGTCCCCTGCACAGGATATCTGATCTGTTGGATCGCATGGCCATGGCGAGCAGGTGTGAAGAAACCGAGATGAAGCTGCGGGATGAGCAGGGTCTCTGAGATCACGATCTAGGGGTTGAAAAGGACCTTACCGATGGCGAAGCCGAGGAGGAGCGCCGGAAGCCTCGTCGATACGGTCAGGTTGATGCGGCGGCCAGCGTTGACGCTGCCGTTCGAAGGTCGGAGGCGACGGCGGAGTTTCAAGACTGGAGCGGGCGCGAGGAAGGAGAAGAAGAAGAGGCGAGGCGGCCGGTCTATTTATAAGGAACCGGAGCAATCAACAGGCGCGAGATTCGAGGAGTCAAAAGCGGCGGACGGTGCAGCGGCCGCCTCGATTTCCGGGATGGCATTAAATGCAGGGAATCTTATTGTTTGGATTTCTTTATTAAAAATGACGTCAAGACACCCTGACACGCGGATCGGAAGATAGCATCACGGCGGTTCAAGCAGCTGGCGGTTTACAAAATGTGAAAAGAGATCAAGAGTTTCCTGAAGGTGTTGAAGATTAACATGAACCGTTCAAGTCAATCTGGGGCCTAATGTTGGGGATACAACTCTTGGCGTGAACCGCCCGAAGAACCGGTTTACCTAAATCCATGATTCAGGCCCACGGAGGAGGCACGGAGCCCGTGAGGCGAATTAAGGTCCATTTATGTAAACCGCCTTAGTATTGTAACTTGTGTTGTAAGTTAAGAAAGAAGAGACCGAGCTGGACGCTTCTATGAGCCGGATCGGGACTCTGTAGACCGGCCGGGCGTCAACCCGTGTATATAAGGGGACGACCCGGCGGCGAGTTGGGGCGAGAGAATTTGAGGCTAAGGCAAAGCTATTGCTCCCTAGTCGCCGAAATCATATCAATCACATCACTGGCCCAGACGTGAGGCTTTTACCTTCATCGAAGGGGCGAACGATATAATTCCCGTGTCTTGTGTCCGCTTTAACCCCTCTAGGTTAACCCGTACGATGGCCCTACGACTAAGTCCTTTCATGAGGACATCTGCCGTGACAATTCCACGACAGAAATCCTCCAAAAGAACCTTCAGAAATCGTAGTACATTGTCATTGTAAACTTGGAAAAAGGTGTCACAAATTGAACTTCCTTATGGTTAACATTTAACAGGAATGGAACATCACCTCGCTTCTCCAGGGACGAAAAGCATCTCAGGAAACTGATAACTTGCTCCAGGTCAGGCCCGATAGATTCTAGTGCCAAGACCTTCACTGTGCGCAGTTTCGGGGTCAAGCTTGTCGGAATCATTTTCTGAATGACAAAAGAACAAACATCTTCAAAATTAGAAATAATGTTAATTTGTAGAGGGAGAGGTAGAAGGCGGCTGTTGTACCTAAACGGGTGTGGATCCAATAACAAGTTCGGAGTACTTGTCAGACGCGTAGCCCACAACTGTCAATTTCAGCGCAGAAATGACATTGATTCTTGTTGGACCTTCTTGATCAGCTACAAGTAATCTCTCAAGTGCAGGTGTGTCGTGGATGACCATACCGTGGTCCACCTTTTGTGATGTCTTCCTGCCGCACCAGCAACACACATAAATAGTCCAGAGAGTCATGGAGGTATGTGTAAGGTATTCAACCCATTGATCGCCTGAAGACGAAGGTACTCGAGTGCAGCACAACCATGGAGCAGGCGCTCTATGTCACCCTTTGAGAGGCTGACGACGACGAGCTCGAGGTGCTTCAGTCGTGGTAGAATAAGAGCAGGCGCGTCATTAAGGGGCGAGAAATGGCAGTTCCTGAACTTGGCGACGTGCAGCGTGGGCGCGAGGCAGAGTGCGGACGTTGGCAGCGACCACATATGCCCATCATCAAAAGTGAGCTCCTCGAGCTGATCTAGGGCGGGGGATCGGAACCAGTCGTCAAGCTTGGCTCGGTTCTTGCCGTTGGAACAGAACTTGCACATTATAAGGCCTTTGGTTGGGCCAAGGTGACTGCCGAGGATCTTGGAGAACGTATCCAAGCTTTTGCGATAGCCATGGCAGAGCTCGTGGGTGTCGATGAGGTCGAGAGGGCTGGAGTTCCATAGGGGCGCCACCGCTTTGGAAAGGAGGGTTATGTCATGCCCCATACTTGATTGGGAGGAGGAGATGATGACTCTCAACATATCATCGGGGAGGCTGCTGATTAAGTCTAGGCTCTTTGGAGTCACTTGCGGTTCTAGCTCGCCCGCCTCAAGCTTGTTGGCAGCCCGTTCTCCACCTCCGAGTCTCCTTATCAGCGGCACTTTCTGATAGAAATGGGAGTACAGGGAATATTTAGTTAAAACAGGGCAATATAAAAGTGTATTGGTAACTAGAAGTTATTAGGTAGGAATATAGTAAGAAAAGGGAATAAAAATTGGCTGCTTAAATACTACACAATTCATTTGACATTGCTGGGTAAGCCAACATATGCAGATAGTTGAAAAGAAAACTTACTTCAAACAAAGTCTGGACAGATGATTTTGTCAGGGAAGTTAGCATATATCTCATGACCAGGCCCTTCTATGTGCAGTGCAATTTTAGTGCCAGCTTTTAGTACATAAAACTTTGCAATTTCATTCCGAAAGCCTGTGCCAAAATAGGAGTCACCACGTTCATCAAGTCTTACAGTAGCAACGATTTTAAAAACCATGGTTTGTGTGTAGTATGACATTCATGGAGCCTTGATGTATGTAAAGGAAAAAATTGTGCACTACATAATCTGTTGCATAGCAAGGGATGTCCTGCAGAAAATTGTACGATTGTTAAAGAAAATATGGTAACATGAAAATATGGGCCCAAATTGAAAGATCTGTACATCAGTTGAAATCGAAGGACAAAAGTCTATAATTAAACAGATAGGGTAAACATGATGTCATGGAAATATGAGAGTAATCGAAAGAACAATACATCATTAACTTTCCTAATATAGAAAGAAGAGGGGAAAATCCCCTTTGACGTATATGGTGCATGTGGCACCTTTTATCCAAATGTAGCAATATTTAGAATATGTTCAGGAAAGTAGGCCATGCCAACCGATTTAGGGTGAGATTAAACAGACTGCGCGCGTCCTCAAGTTATCTGGTACGATGAGATGAAATCTCTGGCGGCGGTCACCTCTGACGGCGGTCACCAAGTCCTGAAGTGTCGGCGCACTGTACATTCTATGAAGGAAAGAAAACCCTCAAATCAGCTCGAATAAAAATGAATTCACGGCGATTTCCGCCGGGTGATTAAAGGAGGCCGATGAACTGTGATAAGAGATGAGGTAATATCTCGTTAAATTAGTTACCTTGTCGTCCATGAGAAAGAACCCTAAATACGGCAGATTCTCATACCGAACGGAGCTAGGTCGACAGCGAGCAGCGTCGAGAAAGTCGATGGTGATAGGCGGCGGCAAGCGGAAGTGGCGAAATGCGGTGGGCTTTGCCGGCAGCCTGGCGGCGGCAGGCGTTGAGCTAAGTGTTTACCTCCGTGATAGGCGGTGCCATGGCATTGATGCGGAGGAGCTTGTGCAGGTGTGAATGGGGAACGTAACGGAGGGGCCGAGGGGGTGGCTGGAGGGGTGAGGGTTTTTGTGATGTGGGGATGGTGAGGGTTTTGTTTTTTCTTTTTTGAATTGGATGGTGAGGGTTTTCTGTCCCACAAAGAATTTTGGGGGCGACGGTTTGCTAGAGCGAACCGTGTGTGATTGACGTAGCAGGAAAAATGAAATTCATTGCACACAGTTCCAATTTTGGGAACCATGTGTGATTGACGTACTACCTCCGTCCTGGTTTATTGGTCCCCCGTTGTAATTTTTACCAAAATTTGGCGAAATATTTAACATACTCAGACATAGATAATAAGCGTACACGTACATAAGCATAGTTCAGCCATAAGTACATAGTTCAACCGTCATTAAGCATACTCAAGCGTACATAGTTCGATCCATCCCACATCTCATCTCACATGCGGCCGACATGATCCTGAAGCTTCTCCTGGTACTCGGCGTACGCGCCGTGCGCCACCCTGCGAGAATACTGCTGCTTGAAGGAGCCAACGACCCATCCTCTTGCATGCGCCAGAACACTTAGATACGCGTCATGAATCTTGTGGTTGCAAAATGGGCATCCATAGTCGTCGTTCCAGGTCCTAATACGCCTGTTATGCATTCCCGCATAAAGCTCCCTCAGGATTCGCCTCTTGTACCTCCTCTGGGCATCTTCATCCTCGCTGTCCACATCGTCAGACATCACCTATACAAATAGTAAAACAAATTTGGCATCAAATCACTGATTACATGACGTGAAGTAGGATTAGGAATTTATGGCTATTTATTTATACATATCCAGAGATTATCGTTCGATTTTTAAGCACGGTCGTCTATATATGTACAAACCAATCTTGAAGAAAATAATGGCACAAACATATGTAGGTCATTCAAAATCAATTGTCAAGTCCTGGCTAGGAATTATTAGCACGAACACTAACCCTAGTCGGATTACTAGCAGAAATCATTTGCACAGATGAAACAACTAATCACTTATGACCTATACCATTCAAACAATCAATACACTACACAGATCTAACGAAACTTTCTCAGATTTCATGGATCGGGAGAACATAACCACAGGATTTCTATTCCAAAAAGTGGGAGGCAGGAGTAACCGGAGAAACCCTATGATCTATTTGACACATAAATGGGTATAGATGACTAACCAGCTGTCCGTCGTCGTCGGAGTCATGTTCGGAGTGGTCGTCGGAGTTGTCGCCGGAGTGGTCGTCGGAGTCGGTGTGGAACTCCGCCTCCGGCTATGGAAGCTCGACGCCGTCGACGATGTCAGGGTGCAGCGATAACTCGCCGGCGGTGATGGCAACCTCTGTTTCCATCTCCACGCCGTGCTCTGGTGCTTTAGCAGCCCCGGCGTCGCCACTCCCTCTGATGGGGCGCTTCAGCGGCGTCCTCATACACTGACGGCTTTGAGGACTGAGAGCGGCGTCGAGGATGCAAGCGGAGAGAGAGGATTATGTGTGTGTAGCGAGGGTGGGGGGTGCGGCCGCTCGGGCGCACCATTAATATGGAGTATTGGGAGTTGTGGGAGAGAGGCGGGCGACGGTCAAACCGATGGCTTGCCTCCCGGTGAGCCTACGCACCGGACTATTGACATGCCTACCAAAGTTTCACACAGCTACTCGCATGCCTCCCGATGACACTGCGCAACGAGCACGCCTCCGTCAATTCACACACCTGCACGCATGCCTCCCGTGCACTGCTGGCGATGCGCTTCGCATGCGTCCCGTCAACTCACGCCTGCTCGCACGCCACACGGGTCGCACGACGACACGTATATTGTATTTCTATTTGGATGATTAATGCTGCCGCTTTATTGCTTAACCGAAGCATGGCACGTATCCATTGTTGGTCTAACGCTCACGGTTCAAATAAATAATCCGTTTGGGATATTGGTTCCCAATTATTAATAATCTCCCGTTTGTAATTAGATAAATATTACATCAAAACTGGTCTCAAATTTGACAAAAAAAGTACAATGCCACTTTGTATTGGTGTCCATATGACAACATGATAAGTTTCATGAACATCAAATAAGTTTTGGATGTACTAGAATTTAAAAATCAAGATTCTCAATGTTTGAAATTTGTTGCACGGGGAGTAAACATGCACCCAGTGAGACACATGTGTTTTTGCAATCCATTTAGGTGCACTGTCACGTGTGCATGTAGCTCAAATTTGATTTTTGCACATTATACCCATAGAAAATCAATCAATCAATGTACTAAAACGTCTTAATGATCCTTGTGATTTTTTTGAAATTAAAACGTCCCTCCTTTTGTAACATGTATGTTCACCGCGGAATAATTAATTTAACATGCATCGTAGTTGCGGTGGATTCGCGGTGTGTGTGGGTGTGTGCGTCTGGGGGCGGCGGGTGGCTCGGAGTACACTATGAGTTGTGAGCCACCGTGTGGGTTGGCCGTTTTGTTAGGCAGGATGGTGCCACATCAGAGTCGTGAAATCGTTATTTAAAACATTACACAACCCTTTCATACATAAATGTTTTGGCCACATGTAGTCGATGGTTGTCCTACACAACACTCGATACTCGCGTGTGACGCTTTCTATGGGCCCGCGAGGTCGTCGCCCATCACTTTGACGAACAGCCGACAGTGAGGTTAATTTGGCCAGCAAGGTAGAATCTTTTTTGTTTGTGTTATGGTGGTATATAGTACGCGTCGAAGAGGTGGGAGGGGACTAGCATATATACTATACGTATGCGTCCATGAACAAGTACACCTCACTCAGTGTTGGGACTTTTTGGTTACCGAGGCATGTGCCACATCAAAATTGTGAAATTGGTTATTCAAACATCACACAACACCTTTTTGGGCCACATGCATATATATCCTAGCTAGGACACTCACATGTGATGCTTCCATCTGTGGGCACACGAGGCCATCGTCGATGCATGCATGCATGCATCACTTTGACCTACATCGGGAGAGGTTAATTAATTTCACCATCGATGAGGATTCTTTTGGGTTGTACATATATTACGGCACGAGCATATAGTATGCCATGAAGAGGGGGGAAAGGGACCATCATATGTAGTACGCTTGATATGAACCTCGCTCTGTGTGGGTGCATGGTTTACGGTTTTTGAGGCATGTGGCACATCAAAGTTGTGCATTTTGGGTATTCAACATATATCACTACAAAAAAAACACTTCCGTGATGATACATGTTTGTCACAGTAGGTCGCGTTTTTTGTCATGCATGTACATCCATGACGATTTTATGACAGAATCAAGATAGTCATATACGTGGCCGTAGAAGTGTTCCATGACATTACCAAAATTATCATCACAGAAGTGTCCACTTCCATGACGATAAATCGCGCATCACAGAAGTGCTTTCATCAAGGGTGACCAACACGTGGCATCCACCGTAACGGAACGCCCTAAGCTATCTGGTCCGGTTTTGGATCCGATAACCCGTTAAGAGCCCCGACCAATGGGGATTTTCCACATGTAAAATCATCATTGGCTGGAGGAAACACATGTCGGCTCACCGTTGGGACAGATGTCATCCACTCATTGGACCCAAAGCGCCTATGATACGTCGACACGTGGCACAACCCAATAGAGGCCCATTCCTGTGAAAAGGCCGGCCCGTTTGACTTGGTCAAAAGGTGGCGGGCCGGCCCACCTGACAAGCTTTGTTAATGGCATGTTACAGATAGCCCATTTACGTACCGCTAACCCAGGGCCTGTTTACGGCCTACCCGAATTAGGCCCAGTAGCGTCATCTGGGCTGTCCAATATAATTCCAGCCCGTTTTAACTTCCGGCCCATGTATGGCCCATGACGTCTTTCGGCCCATATGAGGCCCTTAATAACTCTCGGCCCATTAATGACCCGTGGTAAAATTGGCCCATAATGAACATTGTATCACTTTATACCCATTAATGACACGTGGTGAAACTGGCCCGTAATGAACAATGTATCACTTTATACCCATTAACGGCCCATTATTCCGTTGGGCCGTTCCCAGCCCATGATATCTCTCGGCCTTCTCAGGGCCCATTTATTCTTGGGCTCATTTCTAGCATTTGGTTACTTACGGCCCATTACTGTCATTTTCTGCTTTTGGGCCAAATTCAGCCCGTGGTTACAGTCAGCCCGTTTGTGGCCCGTTAATACGTTGGGCCGTTTTCACAGCGTCAACAAATACGGCCGATTAACGATGGCCCGTTATGGTCGGCCCATGAATGGACGATTTCAACTCTAGCCCATTCACAGCCAAAATGCGGTCTGTTATTGGCCCATGTTTGGCCAACCGATCATACGGCCCGTAGAAGGCCCATTGATGACATGGCCCGTAGAAGGCCCATTGTGTCTACGGCCCGTATAAGGCCCATTGTTTCTACGCCCCGTAGAAGGCCCATTGTTTCTACGGCCCTTAGAAGGCCCATTGTTTCTACGGCCCGTAGGAGGCCCATGTTAACTACAGCCGGTGGGCATCAAAGTTCGCCACCAGTGCAAATATAGGGAACACCCTACACTATGCAAAATGGCTTGTCGTTTTCTTCAAAGTGGCTGCACGTTAAGAACAAATTTTGTATCGCACCAAAACAAATTACAACTATAAAACAAAAGGAAGGTTGGCATAAAAGTTAACGATCTAGCGTATAAATGCACCACCGAAGTTCGAAGCTCAGTTCATTTGACCTGGTATTACGTTTTCATCTTTGTATTGTCCGATGGAGCACCATAACCTTCGCCTTGGTTCTCCTAGGCTCCTGAACAACATAGCAAATGTCTGATAGTCTAGTTTCAAAACCATGCATATCTTGACAACATTGAACAATGTCTCTCCTTGTTTCACAAAGGGTCTTTGTTAGGGAATGGACTTGTGTCTGGAGCGCAGATACAACATGGTTTTGAGCTTGCATATCTTGATCATGAGGCAGTTTGGCCGAGATTGCCTTAACAACAAACCCAGTATTACGCAGGAACGTGCTTTTGGCCTTTGTTAGTGGACAGTCTTGACCCACTGCAGCAAGAGTCGACATTGCGGTTATAGTTGCCTCGCCACCTTCGTAAGGTGGCGGTTCCACCATTTTTTCCATAGCTCGCTAAAAAGTTGAGGTTTTACATTAGTAGTACCGCAGCGTAAGATATTAAGGAGGCAGCAAAACCAAACAAAATAGCTTTGGTATATATACAGAACTTATTCTGGTGAACCCATGTAAAATATTAATTGTATTTTATTGCAAAGTACATAATAAAACCAGGTTCAAACATATGACCATGTACCATCACTAATGTATTGTCTATTTCTTCACACCGTATTGAGGGCTAAGGATAAAGAGACGAAGTTTATAATACAGTAAGCATAGTATGAAATCATTCATATCACAAAACAACTGAGAACAGACAAACATGCAATTGTAACATTGTGTGGGCAAGTCCAGCACGGAACTAGATTACAGGTCAAGATCAAAGGAACATCACTCATGTCTTTTAAACCTTGAAGGTGCAATGATGTGCTAAGACAATAGTGTATAAAATTGAAAAGAGTAATAGACATTGGCTGCAAACCATGCAGTTCAAGGCACAATCCAGAGTAAGTAGTAGTTAAAAGGCATGAGGATTAAGGACTTACAAAAGCGGCTTTGATTGGTGTAGTCATGCCCTTCTTCTTCTTTGGTGTGACAGTCCTTGAAGATTTCCACATCATTTGGTTCAGGTACTTTTTGGTCCTTGCGGGCTTTCCTCGCACTTGGAACAAGTCAATATAGATCACGATAATATGGTACAATGAAAAGAGTGAAATAGCAGCTAATTACAAGAGCCTCGCAATGTGCAATATAGCTATGAGATCCCGTAAATGCATTGGAATTTCACTTTAAATGCGTTTGGCCTTGTTCTTTGAACAGTGCACCTACAAGAAGATAGATTTGTGTGGCACATGCGTAAATAGGACTTCAACATGTGATCTGATCACATATATATAGTGTACCTGATACTTCGGATCAGACTAGTGTTTAACGAGGCCTCTCCAGTCTTCATCAGATACATATTCCACTGGAGATGTTTGGGCAAGTTCACTGTTAGCCTTTCCTTCAAAGTGAGTTTTCCTCAAGTTATACCGATACTGTCGTAGAGCAGACTTGAAAACATGGGTGCAAGCTTGTCTGGGTGCATCATCTTGGCTATCCAACTTGAAGCTCGTCTGTTGAAAATTATGGGAGTCTCATTATCAGCAACCTAGAAAGTATTGGACAGCGCAAGATGATATTACTAGTTTCCATACATAACCATACTTACATATAAATGGTCGAGGAAGGTGTTGAACTGGGTTTTGTCTTTGTCATTCCTGTACTGAATCCATGTTGGGAGGATACGTACATGACACCTAACAGCAACCGCTGCCTCTGATACTAACTTGGCTGACTCTGTAGCAGCACATGGCCTTTTTAAACCTGCCTCAAAACGGATCTCCACTCTTCCTCCTCTAGACTTAGTTAACCTATCGAGCATTATCCCTGATGTTTGTTTCCTCTTGCACCTAGGTACTAGTCCAATAACAAACATAGGAAGTGTTAGTGTACATCAAACTGTGAGACTACATATAAAGAAGCATGCAACTGTAACTTGACTCCAGCAACTACCTCTTGCTGTTGAAGCTCACAAAGTTCATATGATCTTGCCAACTCATCTTGTGTCAAGAGTGCTTCAGAAGTAGTGTCAGGTGGCAAGGGAGCTTGGGAACGTCTTTGCTAGCTGAGTTGACCAACGAGTAAATCGTGCAGCTGGTGGTACTTTGGAAGGTGTTGCAACAACTAGGGTTGTCTCTGCTTGTTTGGTGGCAGCTATTTGTTTCTGTTTGGCTTGTTCTACAGCTCGTGTAGCACGAGATACCCTGTCGGTACAATTTTCCGCTGGACTTTGACCTTCCATTGCACCATCAGTACCAGCAGAATCTGCAGGATTCTTCCGCTTCCCTTTCCATGTCGTTCTGTCTTGCTCCTCTTTCTCTGTGCCATGTTAAGTCAAGCCGACAAGAAAAACGAATAAAAATTTAGTTCTTTAAAACAAATTGATGCGTGATACAGACGAACTGAACTTTGATGTTAGACAACCACATGATAGGAGGGTGTAATATGTAAGAAAAACATGACGACATGAGATAACCAGAACTATGATGTGTAAACTAAGCAGAAGACATTTCACTAAATTAGAAGCAATGCAATGGAGGACACAGGCAAATGGTGACTCCCACCCTTCCACCCACCCATGGTGACTCCCATGGATATTTTGGCCCTCTTCCCTAATCTCCACCCCCGGCGATCCCAATGGACGGCCTCCTCCATTGGGACTTCTACCCCGGCCTTAAGGTCAAGGGCCAGGTGCGTGCCCGTTTTGGATCTACGGTTCACTTCGTCCCCAAACCCAACTCCAAGGAGTTCTTCCTTGAAGTTTCTTTCTCCTCGACCTCTTTTCCTCTCTCGGTGGAATCTGTTGGCTTGGCCCTCCAATCCTGTATTGGTGGTATCAGTGATGGTTTTAAGGTGCTTTGTTTGGGTGATCGTTGCTTTCGGTTTTCGGTGGCATCTAACCGTGTTGGACATTTCATTTATGGCCTACGAGATCGCATTTGGCCGGACTTCATATGTCATTTTCATCTTCATCGTGCTGCCAAATCTCATCATTGGCCTCATGGTTGGCATGCGCACACTGAGATCAATGATTTGGCCTCATCACCTGGCCCGGCTATCAAATCCAAATGGCTATCTTCCAAATCAGATGTGGTTCTTGACTCGGCTTCTATCTCCGTCCTTGAAAAATTTGGGTTGATCTCCAGGCGAGGATACCTCATCGGAGATTTCTTTTGGCAGGATTTTGGTTCCGTATTCTCCGGATAATCGTAATCTTTTTCGTATTGGGGCCGTTCATTTTCCAATCAGATCTGGATCATCAGATAAGCTGCCATCTTTTTAGGGCCATCGGTTTAAGCAAGTTTTATGGGATTCTATTCCAGATGATAAATTGCATTATATTCTTGATGGCTGGCAAGCGGGTTATGATAATGATAGTGTTATGCATATGTTGGATATATGCTCAGTTCCATCTAAGGATTATATCTATGCTTGGCTCAAACATTGCTCCCTATGTGATCATTTTGGTCATCCGGAATCAATTTGCACGTGTATCTTCTGTCAGCGATGTGGTTATATGACTGATACTTGTTCATGTTTGCAGCTTTTAACCGATCACAGGTTGTTATTGCATCATCGGATGTTGCACATCATGAGCCATGCATATCGGGCCGTTCTTTACCGCTCCACACATGTTTGGTCTGTTCAGCCTCGGGCCACCGGTCTGCTAACTGCCCTGGGCTCATGAGGTGCCCGCTGTGTCAATCTATTGGCCATTGGGCCTGCAAGCCCAATGTGTGTCATAAGTTACCCAAGCTATGTTGGGCACCGACCCCACCCCAGGCTTCTGTATCTAGTGAAATCCCACCCAATAGTGGAATGAGATCTTCTACAGTTTGTAATCCTATGGTGACTCATACGTTCCGTGCTTATCGGGATTCTAGAGAAGATATGGTTTGGGTTCGGTAGCAAAAGATCCTGCATCCGTCGGACGTGGCCTCATCTCATTGCTTGACGCTACGACTCCCTCCTCCACGGGCAGTCAAGTCCACCTGCCAAAAACCCCAATTGGGTGCGGCGACGTCCTCCTCGAGTTTGCCACCCCTGTCACCCGTGCCTCTGCCAAAAACCACAGCTTGCTCCTCTTCACCGGCCGCCCCTATTCCAATCCGTCGCTCTCCCTCATCAGCGACCATGGAGAATTTTCCGGTGCACCCCTTTGCCTTTGCTCCGGATGGATCGACGTTTGACCGCGGGCCTGCACATCGCGTCCAGCGCCATGTCATGGTGGTGGATGAGCCACCGCTTAACCATGTCATGTACGCCATTGTCACCATCGACCCACCCGTTCCTGATCATGAGAAGGATTTCTGGCTTGCAGAGGTCTGCCGCATTATCACAGTTGACCTAGGTTATGACTTGCTTGATGATTTCGTTTATCCGTTGGGCATTGGGTGTGTCAATTTTTCGGATATGGAGAGTAGAGATGCAGCGATTAGAGAAGCTCCTCATGCTTTGACTGATGACTCTACTTTCAATCTGGTTCCCCATGATGAAGGTCTGAATATGTGCATGCCTGCATTCGAGTATGAGGTCTGGGTTATGTTACTTGCTTTTCCTATGGATTATCAGACTGAGCATTATGTACACAAAGTAGTATCTAACTTTGGTAAACTTCTGGTTTGGCCTCACCCCGGGCAAAACAAGGTACGGGTTCTTGTCAAATGCCATATCAAGGATGTGGCCGAAGTCCCACACAGCCTTTTAGTCACCAGATTTGGTTTCTTGCCAGGTTTGGATCGCTCTTGGTCTGATCCTGTGTATGTTCTCAATGGACGTAATACTATTCCAGGACTGATGGGCACACCTTGATGAGATGGAAGCTCAACAAGCTCAGAATGACGCTGCTTGGAATGCACCTGCTCCTGCCCAAGATCAGCTTCAGGAGAATGGTTGGAGAGCTTGGCCTGTGATTCCTCCATCGTACACACGTTTTAGTTTCAGGTCCTTCTTTCAGTATGATGGCCCTTCACTCATGGATGGAGTGGACCCTGACCACAATGTGTTTGATAACTTGTCTGATGTTTGGTCCTCTGAAGATGAAATTGCTGTTGTTGAAAGCCTGACTGATAGTTTCATTGTGGGAAATCCTGCTGCCCGGACTGCATTTGCCAGAGCTGGAGGTGAATCCATTAACGTTGCTATTGTTATGGATTATGAGTTGCTTCTGTGGATGGGATCTATGCTCAAACGCATCTATACTCGTGCACTCACCAATGTGCCGGCCCAGAGCACAAGCTTTCCTGTTAACCCTTTCAAGTTTATTCAGAAACAACTGGAGGCAATCTGCGCTGTATGGATGCTGAACTTACAGCCTGAACCTGACTTCTTGTTCAGGATTTTCAGTTCTCAGTTTCAGTTGGGAATATGCATTGCTCCTCTACACTTGATTCATGATAACACATTGGTTTCTGCTGGTGACATGGTGGACGATAGTGCACAGTTTCAGTTGCAGGAGCCCAATGTTGTGGTCCCAGTGCTGGCAACTGATAGTTTTATTCAGCAGGCTGACCCGACTGCCCCACCATCTGATTCTGCTCCTCAACTGATTGCATCTTCATCGCTGTTCAATGAAGCTGCACCCCGCAATGGCAAAGCCTCACTTGACACCACTGCAGTACGGAGGAGCACTTGTTCGAACAAGTATGACGGCTTCAAGGTCCATCAGATCACTGATGTCAAGCAGAACCGATCCAGAGTGAAGGCCAGAGTCACTCCAACTGTTAGAACAATCTCCATGGCCGCGGCTCCTCTCCAAGCTTCACTCGAGGAGTGCCCGCCCCCCACTCCCATTCAGGATCTCCAGTAGGTGGGCATTCATTATGGAATTGCTCCTGATGATCTTTCTGAAGATAAGCTGCTGGCTGCCTAGCAGACCACCTTGATGAGGCTGTCTGATTTTCTTTATGCTCATGAATAAATCCTGGAATGTGCTGTCGTGGAATATCAGAGGGATTAACTCTGAAAACAAGCTTTTGGCGATTAGGAATGCGATTGATACTAGTGGCTATTCGGTACTATGTATCCAAGAAACTAAATGGGAATCTTTTGATTTAGCGTTTATTAAAACTTTCTGCCCCAAGCGCTTTGATAAATTTGTGTTTGAACCTTCGATTGGGGCCTCGGGTGGCATTCTAACTGTCTGGAATAGTTCAGTTTTTGTGAGCACACCCTGGCATGTGGAATCGTTTGCGGTGGGTGTTTCGTTTGTGTCCACACAGTCGAATGATTCCTGGAATTTGGTGAATGTCTATGGACCATGTACTGGTCAGAGACGATCAGACTTTACTTCCTGGTTGTTTGATCTTCATATCCCAGATAATGAAAATTGGTTAATATGGGGAGACTTTAATTTCATACGCTCCACAGGTAACATAAATAGACCGGGGGAGACGCTAATGATATGTTGCTTTTCAATGAGATAATTCGGGCGCACTCCCTAATGGAAATTCCTGTCAAAGGAAGGGCTTTCACCTGGAGTAACATGCAAGATGATCCACTCCTCGAACAACTTGATTGGTTCTTTTCTTCTTCACACTGGACCACCTCTTTCCCAAACACAATGGTTCTACCGCTGGGGAAGCCAGTGTCTGATCATATCCCGTGTGTACAAAATCCCAAAGTCCAAGTTGTTCCGTTTTCAGAATTTCTGGGTCAACCACACTGGATTCTCTGAAGTTGTTGCACGATCTTGGGATAAACCTTGTCACGCTCCTAACTTCGGTATTTGGTATGCAAAAACTTAAGTCGCTTAGGTATGATCTCAAGCATTGGAGCAGAGGCGTTTCTAATCTGAAAATTATGATCCAGAATAGTAATGACGCCCTGACCAACCTTGATGCCCTGGAGGATAAGAGAAATCTGTTTGTGCAGGAAGCGAACTTCAGGCGAATCCTGAAAGATCATCTAAACCGCCTCCTCAAATATCAAAATGATTACTGGAGAAAGAGATGCACAATCAGATATTTTAGGTTTGCTGATGAGAACACTAAACACTTTCAATCCCTAGCAACGGAGAGGTTTAGGCACAACTCCATTGCTAGTCTGCGAGAAGGCGATGTGGAGGTCATCGATCATGTTGGAAAGAAGGGGTGCTGTTCAACACGTACAAAGAACGTCTGGGTTTTTCTAAACCCACACACATGTGATTTCACCTACAATGGATCATCAAAAAGGTTGATGGCCTGGAGGTGTTATCGATCCCCTTTTCCACCGATGAGATTGATGCAGTAGTCAATGAAATGCCGGCCGACAGAGCCCCTGGACCCGATGGTTTTAATGGTTGTTTTCTCAAATCTTGCTGGCACATTATCAAGAAGGACATCTATGAGATGTGCCATGACTTCCATTACGGCAACCTTGATATATCTAGCATTAGTGAGGGATACATCACCCTAATACCAAAAATCTCCTCCCCGAAGACAGCCAACGACTACATACCCATCACTCTGCTCAATTGCTGCTTAAAAATCATCCCGAAGATTCTGGCCAATTGCTTGCAGAAACTCATCCTTAAAATCATTCACAAAAACCAGTATGGGTTCCTCAAAGGTAGAACCATACAGGACTGGCTTGCATGGTCGTTTGAATACATTCATCAGTGCCAAACATCTTCACGGGAGATTATGCTGCTCAAACTGGACTTTGCTAAATCCTTTGATACAATTAAACATGAGCCGATGTTGCAGATCATGAAACATATGGGGTTTGATGACAGATGGCTGGGTTGGATGAAGTCTATTTTCTCCTCTGATGTTTTCTCGGTGTTGTTGAATGGAGTCCCTGGTAGGAAATTCCCGTGCAAGTGTGGTGTGAGGCAAGGGGATCCCCTGTCACCCCTTATCTTTGTTCTGGTAGCTGACCTCCTCCAAGCAGCAATCAATAACGCTTTCACTCAGGGCTTGATCGAGCTACCTTTCCCCTGCGGTCAGAGAGGTGACTGCCCGGTCATCCAATACGCGGATGACACGACACTTGTCATGCCAGCCTACCCTGATCAAGCCACCCGCATGAAATCCATCCTAGTTGATTATGCTGACTCTG
Source organism: Aegilops bicornis (assembly GCA_021605145.1). Classification (NCBI taxonomy): domain Eukaryota; kingdom Viridiplantae; phylum Streptophyta; class Magnoliopsida; order Poales; family Poaceae; genus Aegilops; species Aegilops bicornis. Next base: position 394,169,018 of record CM038669.1, on the reverse strand, counting down.
TTGGTCTGAAAATTAACTTCCACAAGTCCACATTGATCCCCATCAATCTCGACTTACAGCAAGCTTCTACCCTAGCACAAATTTTTGGCTGCACGGTCGGGTCCCTACCCTTTACATACCTGGGTCTCCCCATGGGAACGACGAAACCAACACTGCTTGAACTCATGCCAATGGTATGTGGAGTTGAGAGAAAATTGTCCACGGCCCTTTCCTTGCTTTCAGCCGGTGCCAAGCTCACTCTGGTTAACTCTACCATTACATCGGTGATGATCTATGCTATGTGCACACTTAAGCTGCACCCAAAGTTGATTGAACACATTGACAAGCTACTTAGATACTGTCTGTTGGCCAAAAACATGGAGACGGGAGTTAAAAATAATTCTTTGGCTGCTTGGGAGCTGGTTTGTAGACCGAAGTGCAAAGGTGGCGGGGGGGGGGGGGGTGATTGACATCAAAACCCAGAACGTGGCACTCCTCCTCAAACACCTTTATAAGTTCTATAATCATCACGACGTCCCGTGGGTGACTCTGATATGGGACACATACTATGCGGGGAGAGTACCACATGCAGTAGACCCGATCGGCTCCTTCTGGTGGCATGATGTCATGCAGCTAAGTAACGTGTTTTGCGGCATCACTAAGGTTGCGATTGGGGATGGATCTTCAGCTTTGTTTTGGAAGGATGTGTGGATTGAGCATGATCATGAGGCACCACTCTCCGAGATCTTCCCCCGTGCCTTTTCCTTTTGCACAAATGAGGATGAGTCGATGGGCACTGTTTTGGCGGCTACTGACCCTGCTATGCTCTTCCATCTACCTCTGTATACCCAAGCGAGAGAGGAGGTGAGAGAGATTCAGCAAAGATCCAGGCATATCGTGCCAGAGAGGGGCTCCGCTGATTCTTGGGTTTGTACCCTTGGAGGAAAGTTCTCGGCCAGCAAGTACTACAATAACTGCTTTAGGGAAACGATTGCCGATGAGGCCTTTCTGTGGCTTTGGAAAGCCAAGAGCCCCATCAAATTCAAGATGTTTGGCTGGTTATTGCTGGTGGACCGTCTAAACACAAGGAACATGTTGAAACGTGGACACTATGCTGTTGTGGACAACAACTACGCATGCATGCTGTGCCAAAACCCGCCGGAGGAAACGGTTGAACACCTCTTTTTCTCATGCCCTTTTAGCCAGCGATGTTGGGCCAGAGTGGGATTATTATGGCCAAACGGGGGTAATAGGGTCTCTCTGTTGCATGCTGGAAAAATCAGTGGAGTCAGCCGCTGTTCGTGGATATTTTCTTGCTGGCCGCGTGGAGCATTTGGAAAGAGAGAAACAATGAATATTTCAGAGGGGTGCGTCACTCTTTCACTGCATGGCTAGATAGATTCAAAAATCTTTTAAGCCTGCATGGGCACAACTATAAAGAAGAGCTTTGCCCCTTCTTGGACTCTTATATACAAAACTTGTAACCTAGCAGCACTTTACTTTCTTAGTTGGTATGAGGGGGGCCCTCTAATACCCCTCACCTGTAATGATGTAAATTTTGTTGTGTGAGTAATACAAAGTCAGTGGGAGCCTCTCCCACTGTCGCCATTGTTAAAAAAACCAATGCAATGGAAGGTAGACACCATATGAAAGATGCTACAAATATCGCTCTGCCAAGTTAATAGTGTCTCATCATAAATGTCGTTTAAACAAATGTGAAGCAGTACAAGAAATAGATCATATGCAAGAAGCAAACAACATCACACTATCAAGTTAAAGGTCTCTCGTCATTAGTGTGATTGCATATTCATAGCATTGCATATTCACATCTTATGATGTGTAAACTAAGGAGAAGGCATTTCAACAAATTAGAAGCAATGAAAGCTAGACACCATATGAAATATGCAATGAATATCACTCTACCAAGTTAAAACTGTCTCGTCATAAGTGCCATTTCAACAAATTAGTAGTACAAGCTAGAAAAGAATGCGAGATGTAACCTATATCACACTCCTAAGTTAAACATGTCTTAAGATTAGTGATTGTTGCAGGTTACACAACAGTAGTAATTTGATGTAAGATCATGGTGTTATAGACAGATATTGTATGTTCTAGAAATAGGAACACATGTCTTATTCAAGTATAATGTGTAAAGTAAGCAGATAGAATTCAACAAAATTAGAAGCAATACAAGCTAGACACCACACATAACATGCAACCACATATAATAGTGCCAAGTTAGAGGGAGCACCGGTGATGGTGCACTAGGGGAGACGTGCTCATCATAAACACAACTACGTTGAGTGTCTATGCACGTGTTGCCTTGGAAATAATCTTGGGGGATTGAGGAGTAGAAACTATAGAGGCCCTCCGTTTAGAAGGAGCACCTTTATCCGCTGCCTTGCTAACTTCCTTCCGCTTTATTGATTTTGAATTGTCAAGTAAAACCAACAAGAAAAAGCAATAAAATTCTCTCTTCAGAACTCATTCATGCATGATACTAACAATCACTATGTCGGTGGAAAACGACACCTATGGGATCACAAGAATCCCTACTACGGTTAGCGGGGTGTGGGGTTGAGAGAAGAGCGGATCAAACAGATAGCACGCGGTTCGTTTATCCAGGTTCGGGCCGCGAGGATGCGTAAAACCCTACTCCTGCTTTGGTGGATGTTTATTTGTGTTCTTGAACTAGCTATGGGGCGTGAGGAGCTCCAAAAAGCCGAATCCCTCTCCTGGTCGCCTTGGGCCTCCTTTTATAGGAAAAAGGGGTTGCCACAGTGGCACACAGGAGGTGGGAAGGGCACATTGTTGCGAGGTTATCCCCTGCATTGCATGACAAGGCGCATTTAATGCATCCGCTTAGGTGTCCTCTTGCTTTATCGGGGACGGGGGCGAAGTCCGTCCCGTCCGCTGCCACTCCTCCTCGTGTTGACACGCGCGCTGGCCAGCGGTGCGTGCGATGCCATGTAGGCAGGCAGGCAACTGTGGTGGCGCGGTGGTGGGGTCTTCACGAACATATGCATGCCGCCACGCAGGTGCCTGCCCAGCTGGTTGGGTCGGCAGCTGCATGTGAATGGCGGTGGAGGCTCGGTCGGCACGGGCCTGGCGGTGGCCCTGTAGATGTCCTCGGCAAGGGCCTTGCCTGGGCCCCGGCAAGGGTCTTGCCGTGGCGCCCGCTGTCATCCCCGGCAAGGTGCTTGCCGGGGGTCTCGAGGTTTTCCTTGGTTGGGATCTCGCCAAGGGTCGTCGTCTTCTAGTGCTCATCTGATCTTGAATGTTTCTCCACAAACATCGGCATGCCACCACAGAGGTGTCTCCCGAGCCCTTGCCCCAATAGAGTAGACTATGGTGGGGGCTGTGGACTCAAGGGTGACTCGCTCCGTAGGCGTGGGGCAAGCTTCCGCGGCAAGGGTCTTGCCGGGGCTGCTAAGGCTGACCCCGGCAAGGATCTTGCCAGGGGGGGGGGCTGCTTCGTCCCTTTGCTCTTCGTGGTCTTGGCCTTGGCGTTGTTCCAGCTACCTTGGGTTTCGGTCTTACCCTGGCTCACCTCCCTTGCCCTGCTTGGTGTGGTTGTGGGCGTGGCTCTGACTGCCCGTGCACAGTCATAGGGGTACAAAAAGTGTACCCCTCTTTTTGTACACCGACAGGAGCCCCCGGGCCTGGGCCACACATAAGCGCAACGCGTTGTTGGGCTAGGCCCAGAACGGTGCGCGGGCAGGCGGGGCGGTTTTCACCGTGGTAAGATTTTTCGCGCGCTGCGCTTCCCACGACCCGCGCGCGCGGCGCGGCGTGGAGGGGTGTGCGTGACGTGGGCGGCATGCGTGAGGTTGGTTTCCGCACGCATGCGTCATGTCGTAGTAAAGGGGCGGCTCGCACCTTCCCCGTAAACGGAGGGAGGCGTGGAGGCGCGACCCATTTACTGAACGGGGCCAAGGCTCGGTCTTCAAGGAGTCCACTCCCCATGATCACGGGGTGAGGAGAGGTCGCCTCACCCGTCCCCTCAGTTCTGCACATCTACCACGCGTCTCCCATGCGCTTGGGGTGGCAAACAGTGGAGGCGGGAAACCGGGCCGTCGCTGGTTGAGGCAGCGGGTCGGCCCTGGTTCTCTGCGCCTCCCGTGTCTTGATTGGCTGAGCAGGGCGGCCAAGCCCCAACCCCGTTCCTTTATAAAGAGCGGGAAGGGTGGAATGGCATCCCGCATTCTTCCATCTTCTTCTTCCTTCTGCTTCCGCTCCTTTCTTCCATTCGTCATGGAGAAAGGAAATCCCGGTCCTTCGACGGTGGCGGCGAGGGTCGCCGCTCGACAATGCGTCCCTCCTCCTCCTGCGCTTGCGGTGGCAGAGCCGGCCGCGAGGGGAAGGGGGAGGGGGCGAGGCCGTGGCAGAGGCCGCATCGCTCGGGGAAGAGGAGGACGGGGTGGCACGCCGACCTCGCCCCCGCCAGCAGCTCCTCTTCCGATGGAGGGCCATGTTGGGGACGACCCCTGTGAGTTCTTCGTCAGGCTGCACCGGCCGCCGCGCCGTCGCCTTCGCCTCCCGACTCCATTCGCGCGGGAGATGGAGCTGGATCCACCGCAGTCGTTGCGGCTGCACATGAGGGGCTGCGGGATCAGTGGCACGCGGGTCCGCGTCGACTTCCCTGCTCCTCACGTGATGTATCTCCGTCGGGGATGGAAAACTTTTGCTCATATCCATAGCTTGACGGATGGGCTCACTCTCCACTTTAAGCTGATGGAGGGTGGCCTCCTCTCCGTCAAGGTCTTTGGGCACTTCAGGACTCGCGCAAGGTGCTGCGTGGAGAGCTGTTCTGATGATGAAGATTCCTCCTCGAGCAAGAGTGACGAGGAGGACAGCGACAACGACGACGAAGGTGGTAGGCGACAGGATGATGGGTCCGACTAGGCGTCGGGTGCCGCTCCGAGCGGCACCGGCGACCCCATCATCCGTGTTGCCGGCTCCTTGAACTTCTCAGGGTCTTCTCCTTGGGCGGCTGGCATTGGGAGGCTGCAGAAGAGGAAGAGGGTGGGCGGCAAGGCCGTCAAGTCGGAGTACACGGGCACTGACGCCTTCGACGCGTACTGACGTCCTGCCGCCTCGTCTTTGAGCTCCGCCTCCAGCGCTTCCATCACCATCCAGCCCTTGGACGGCCACCAAGATGTTCTCTTGGTGTCTTCTGCCACTCGTAGCTCGCCTAGGCGCCCCTTTTGCCCTTCTTGCCTCCTTGACCTGCCTCCTGAGGAGAGGGACAAGAAAGGGATTACGGGCACCTTATCTCTTTTTAGTTTGTAAGCCTTCGGGCCTTTGTTGAATTTAAAACTTGTAATCCCCTTGTTCATGTTTTCATTCCCTACAGACTGTACCTGAGCGGGATGTTTTTTTAATGAAAAAGGGATGTTTGCCGGGTTATTTGTTTGCGGGTGGAACCCACGACAAGGAATAAATCCTTGATATCTCTAAGATAAACATTTTCTCGCCTGGCAACAGGCCTTGCCGTCCCCCCACTTCGCTCGACCTTTCTCACGCCTTTGGCGGAGGCATGGATGAGGTGGGTTTAGGCTCCTTGTTTCACCCCTTCGCTGCCGCGACTATGACCAAACTCGGTCCCAGGAACGAGCCCTAGGGCCTAGAGTTAGGGGAGCACGGTAGCCTAAGGATAAAACGAGGTTTCACATACCTCAGTCCATAAGGGAATGCATGATAAGGGATGGAAAACTTATCTGAATCTGCAGCCCCCGGAAACCTCGGGTTGCCATGGGTGAATCTTTGCTCTTGCAGTCCCCGGTGACACTGGCTTGTTGGGGACCGGATGCCGGTCTGCCACTTTTTCTTCCCAAGCGGCTCGGCAAGGATATTCATGTGTCCTGCGAACCAAAGAAGACAAAGAAGGACAAAGAGACGCACACTCGACCTCTAAGCTAGGGGTTAGCCGCTGCTAAGCACTATCAACCCTAACCAAGGACGAGACTCGACCTAGCATGCATGCTAAAACTTAGGGCGCCAGTGCTTCATTTATTTATGCTCAGGGTCTGCGCCTGGCTTTGTACAAAGGGTTACATGCCTTACCGGCAAGGCTTGTACAAAAGATGGCTTGCTGGGGGGCCCGCCAAATCGTGCCTTATGGGTAAAACTTGCGAAGATGCTCAATGTTCCAGGAATTGCTCACTGGAATGGCATCTTCGGTCTCCAGGCGGACTGCGCCGGGCCTGGTGACTCGTATTACCCGATAAGGGCCTTCCCACTTTGGCGTCAACTTGTTGGTATTCTTGGCCGATTGAACGCGCCGAAGAACAAGGTCGCCTTCCTCAAAGCTTCGGGCATGAACCTTGCAGCTATGGTAGCGGCGCAAGGCATGCTGGTAGCGTTCTGCTCTCACAGCCGCCCAAAGACGATCTTCCTCAAGGAGCGTTGCGTCATCTTGGCGCAGTCGCTCTTGCTCAAGCTCATCATAAGCGAGCACTCGAGGTGACCCGTATATGAGTTCCGTGGGGAGAACTGCTTCTGCCCCGTATACCAGGGCAAAGAGTGTCTGGCCGGTGGCTCGATTTGGTGTCATTCTGATTGACCAAAGAACCGTCGGCAACTCGTCAATTCGGCGCCTTCCACTCTTGTGCAGCCTGTCAAAGGTCTTTGTCCTCAGGCCTCGCAGCACTTCAGCGTTTGCCCTCTCAGCTTGACCATTGCTTCGTGGGTGAGCAGCAGGCGAAAGCAGACTTTCTTTGCCGAGGTCTTGAATGTACTGCATGAAGGCGCGGCTTGTGAACTACGTGCCGTTGTCGGTGATGACCCTGTTGGGTACACCAAAACGGCACACTAGCCCTTTGAGGAACTTGACGGCTGACTGGGCTGTAACTTTCCTCACTGCTTCCTCCTCTGGCCACTTTGTGAACTTGTCGATTGCGATGTACAAGTACTCAAAGCCCCCGACAACGCGGGGGAAGGGGCCCAGTATGTCGAGCCCCCAGACCGAGAAAGGCCAGGAGAGAGGAATGGTTTGATGGGATTGAGCTAGCTGATGAAGCTTTTTTGAATGGAACTGACATGCTTCAAACTTGGTGACTAGCGTCGTCGCATCCTGGAGGGCAGTGGGCCAGAAGAAGCCCTGCCAAAATGCCTTCCCGGTAAGGGCTCTCGACCCTATGTGGGATCCACATATGCCTCCATGTATCTCCACCAACAGCCCTAGTCCTTCCTCTCGAGGGATACACTTCAATTTCAGACCGTTCGGCCTTTTTCTGTACAAGACGTCATCGACGAACTGATACATAGCAGACCGGCGGGCTACTTTTTCCGCTTCTTCCTGCTCCTCAGGAAGTTCCCCTATTTGGAGGAATCGGACGGTAGGCTGCGCCCATGCTGGAGCCTGAGGCTCGACGGTGAGGACCAAAGGCATTTCTTCCATCATAAGGGCGGCCGTCTCTACGGCAAGAGCTTGACGCTCTGTCGGAGCTGATCGCCCTACGACGGGCTCAGCGTCTCCGGCAACATCTTCGCCGGCGGCTCCGGGGAGCTCGGCGGGAAAGTACTTGCCGGGCCCTGATTTCCTTCTCTTGCTCTGCTCTGCTGATGGATCAACGGATGGCTGAGTTAGCTGAAGAACAAAGGTACCTGGTTCCACAAGCAGCTTGAGGGCAGCGCGCTTTGACAGGTAATCAGCGATGTCGTTCTCCGCTCAGGGAACGTGCTCTGCCTGTATACCATCAAAGCGTTCTTCCAGCTTTCTCACTTCATCTACGTAGGCCTTCATCAACGGGCTTTGGTAGTCTTTGTTGACTTGCTTGATGACAAGTTGCGAGTCGCCCCTGACGATGAGTTTCTTGATTCCGAGGTCTGCCGCGATCCTGAGACCAGCAAGCAGCCCTTCGTACTTGGCAGTATTGTTCGTCGACGCCTCCCTGGGGAAGCGCATTTGGACCACGTACTTGAGGTGCTCTCCAGTGGGCGCGACAAGCAGTACGCCAGCCCCAGCGCCCTGTAAGGAGAAAGCTCCATCAAAGTAGATGACCTAGTTGCAACTTGCCTCCTTGCCGGGGAGGAAAGTCTCCTGAGCTTCTTCATCAGGCGTCGTGGTCCATTCTGCAACGAACTCCGCCATGACTCGACTTTGGATCGTCGAGGTACTCTCAAATTTGAGGCCAAAGATGGACAGCTCCAGTGCCCACTCTACAATCCTTCCAGTCGCGTCTGGATTGTGCAATATCCGTTGTAGAGGGAGGCGAGTGACGACAGTGATTTCGTGCGCCTGGAAGTAGTGACGCAGCTTCCTCGAGGCTATGAGAAGGCTGAAGAGCAGTTTCTGCACACCGGAGTACCTTGTTCTAGCCCCCTGCAGGAGGGAGCTAACAAAGTAGACCGGGTGCTGCATCATTTTCCTCCTCGGCAGCACTCCCAATGGCTGCATCGTCTCTACGCCAATGGCATCAGGCTCTGTTGCTGCTATCACCTCATCGTCGACTCCTCTCTACGCCACTAGTGCGGCACTGACCACTTGGTTCGTTGCCGCCAAGTACAGGAGCAACGGTTCCTGTGGTTTAGGTGCAACTAGTACTGGCGTAGAGGAGAGATACCTCTTCAAATCTTGTAATGCCGCTTGACCGGTGTCCACTCCATCGGGCCCACCTTTTTCAAAATCTTAAAAAAGGGGAGGGCGCGCTCGGCGGACTTGGAGATGAACCTGCTCATGGCGGCAACGCAACCAGCAAGCCGACAGACATCCTTGACCCGCTTGGGCGCTTCAATCTGCTCTATAGCCTTGATCTTGTCCGGATTGGCCTCTATCCCACGCTGCGACACAAAGAACCCGAGAAGCTTGCCGGACGAGACGCCAAAGACGCACTTATCAGGGTTCAACTTGAGGTTGATCTTGCGTAGGTTTGCAAATGTCTCTTGTAAATCCGGTACGAGGGTCGCCCTATTCTTGGTTTTGACCACTATATCATCCATATAAGCTTCCATATTTCTATGGAGCTGGGGTTCAAAACCAATGTGGACCGCCCTTGCAAATGTTGAGCCAGCACTCTTCAACCCGAAAGGCATCCATATGAAACAATACGTACCACATGGGGTGATGAACGCTGTCTTCTCTTCGTCTTCTCTCGTCATGAAGATCTTGTGGTAGCCGGAGTAGGCGCCGAGGAATGACAACAAGTCACAACCAGCCGTGGAGTCAACAATCTGGTCGATGCGCGGCAATGGGAAAGGGTCCTTGGGACAAGCCTTATTGATATCTGTGTAATCAATACACAGCCTCCACTTTCCATTTGCCTTGCGCATTACCACTGGATTGGCCAACCACGTTGGATGGAGCACTCCTCTTACCAAACCCGCCGCTTCCAGTTTCCGGATCTTCTCTGTGATGAACTCTTGCCGCTCCAAAGCTTGCTTTCTGACCTTCTGCTTGACGGGCCGCGCATGAGGACAGACAGCAAGGTGGTGCTCAATCACCTCCCTGGGAACGCCGGGGATGTCGGATGCTTGCCATGCAAATACATATACATTCGCCCGCAGGAAGGTGACGAGCGCGTCTTCGTATTTGTCGTCAAGGGCGGAGCTTATGGTGAAAGCTCCTCCTGTGCCGTCCTCCTTGACGGATACCTTCTTGGTCTCCGGCGACGTGGCCCTGGATTTCTTGTTCCTGCCGGTGGAGCTCTCTGGCACGTTCTCGACAGGAGCACTACACTCCGAAGAGGTGCGCTTGCCGGAGTGGGTGTCTGAGGTCTCACCGGTCTTCTTCTTCTTCCCTCCTAGGGCTCCAGTGGCAGGAGCAACTGCCTTAGCGGCGGCGGCTGCTGCAACTGCTTCTTGGTAGAGTTGATCAGCGCAAATCAGCACATCTTTCTTGTCGGAGGGGACGGTGATGATCGTTACAGGCCCTGCACCTTCAGGGTGTTGAAGGCGTAGTGTGACGCTGCCATGAACTTGACCAGTGCTGGGCGGCCAAGGATCCTGTTGTAGGGCATCCTTGGCAACATCGAACACGATCCTTTCCGTCCTGTAGTTCAAATCACTCCCGAAGGTCACTGGGAGCATGACCTTCCCCTTTGGTTGAATCCTTCCCGGGTTGATCCCCTGGAACGTGCCCGTTTCTTCGAGGTCCCCGTCGGGAATCTGCAGCTTCTTGATCACGGCAGGCGAGATTAAGTTCAGACCGGCCCCGCCATCGACTAGCATCTTCGTCACCTTGAGGTTGCGTATTGTTGGTGAAACCAACAACGACAAGCACCCGACCGCAGTGGTGCGATCAGGGTGATCCTCAGTGTCAAAAATGATAGGTGTCTTTGGACCACTTCAATGACTTTTGGGCATCAAACGACGGCTCTGCTGCTATAATCTCACGCCACCTTTGTTTAAGGTGGCGGTGAGAGGTATGCATGAGGCCGCCATCATCGGCACATGGCCTCTGTAGCTTTCTGAAACTCTTGGTCACCGGACTCGTCATCCTCTTCGTGATCATCGTCTTCTGGCTTCTTGTCGCGGCCCCGGGCGGGCCTCTCTTGCTGTTTATCCTTACCGCGATGGCCTGCCCGGCCGTCACGCTTCTTGCCGGACCCCTCAGCACCGTCCTGGCCCTTCTCCTTGTCCCGCCTCTCATATTCAGCTTTTTGCTTCTCAGCAAGCAGCTCAACCTGTCGGCAGTTCTGGAGATCATGGCCTTTGGTGCGATGGATCTTGCAGTATTGCTTGTCGGAGTTCCCTGGCTTCTCGGCAGCCGCCAAGGTCTTAAGAAGTACACATCCGGCAATTTCCTTGCCGGGGTCATCTGCCTTGGTTTTCTTGGTGGAGCGGGCGTCATCAGATTCCTCGACGGCAAGCACAGCCTTACCCTTGCGCTTCCTGTTGCGGCGCCGACCTTTCTTCGCCGGGGCGGCAATATCCTCGTCTGAAGAGTCGGTTTCCACGCCGGCATCTTCGCCGGGGTACTTCCTTCCCTCTTCAGCCCGGGCACATCTGTCGGCAAGAACGTAGAGTTCCGCCACATCCTTCACCTTGTTCATTGCCAGCTCTTCGCGCATCTTGCGGTTGCGCACGTTCTGATGGAACGCGCTGATGATTGCGGCAGGATGAACATCAGGGATATTGTACTGTACCCGGCTGAATCTCTGTATGTACTTGCGCAGACTCTCGCCTCCCTTCTGGGGGATGACGTGCAGGTCGCTTGCTTGGCCATGGGCTTGGTGGCCTCCAGTAAAGGCGCCAACAAACTCATGGCACAAATCCGACCAAGAGGAAATAGAGTCTACTGGCAAGTGCATCAACCATGACATGGCATTGGGTTTAAGAGCCAATGGAAAGTAATTCGCAAGCACCTTATCGTCGCGGGCTCCGGCAGCTTGCATCGCGATGGTGTAGATGCTGAGGAACTCTGACGGGTGGGTCTTGCCGTTGTACTTCTCGCCAACGTCAGATTTGAAAGTGCGGTGAGTGGGCCACTGGAACTGCCGTAGCTCACGGGCAAAAGCCGGATAGCCTACCTCGTAAGGTAGACCTCCAGAGCTCTCCGGTGCTGGGTGGTTCACAGCAGGCCCTGCTCGCCTGTCTGACTGGTGGCGCGCTCCGCGCCGGCGCTCGATGGTGGTTCGAGCGTCTTCATGGGCTCGCTCCCGAAGAACTTGACGCTGGTCACAGTGGGTCCAGGGGTCAGACGACGCTATGGAGATGTCGTCGCCCGTAACGTCACGACGAGTCGACATCCGCGGTACCGGGCGAGGAGGGGGCGAATGCACCGTGGCCGCGGCGCCGCCGGTCCTCCCGCCGCTAGTGCATGGGACTCCATCGGAGCGTCGACCCGGGGGCCCCGTTGGTCTTGGTTCGTCCTTGTTGGCGACGGAAACAAGGCTTCGGATGGTGGCTCTCAATTTGCCGAGTTTCCCCGTAGCGGGAGGAAAGTCGAGGAGCAACTGCACGCGCGCCAGGGCCTCTGCTGGCGTCGGCGGCAGTGAAACCTGCATGGACCGCGACGCGCTTCGACTTCTAACCATGTCAGAAGGAGCTCTATCACGGCCCCGCGGTCGCACGCTGTTTTCGCCAGTGCTTCGGCGAGCGGGCAGGTCTTCTGCGTCCCGGGAGTGGTGCTCGGGGCTCTTCCCGCGGCAGCGTCTGGGATCTTCGGCGTGACGACGCCGTTCATCGCGCGTAGCTTGAGAGGAGTGCGCCGTGGGCGCCGGCGTGGGAGCCTTCGAGGTCACCACATCGCCTTCGGGCGGTGCGACGACGCCTCCGGGGGGCCCCGCGTCGCCTGCGGAGGGCCTGGCTCCATTTTTAGATTTGGCGACGTGCGGCTCATCGCCAAGCACGCGAACGTCGCCGCCTCCCAAGCTCCGGCTGCCGGGGTGGTGTTGGTGCTCGCGAGCTGCGCCCGGGTCCTTTCCGCGACCGGTCCGCTGCTCGCCCGCGTCGGACGGGCCGTCCGGCACCTGACGGGCCGACCATCACCGTTGTCTTCTTCTTGGGCACCATGGCGATGAAGAAGCGCTGAACTAACTGCTAAAGCCGATTCTCACAACTGCAACCCCCTACCTGGCGCGCCAAAGATGTCGGTGGAAAATGACACCTATGGGATCACAAGAATCCCTACTACGGTTAGCGGGGTGCGGGGTTGAGAGAAGAGTGGATCAAACAGATAGCACGCGGTTCGTTTATCCAGGTTCGGGCCGCGAGGATGCGTAAAACCCTACTCCTGCTTTGATGGATGTTTATTTGTGTTCTTGAACTAGCTATGCGGCGTGAGGAGCTCCAAAAGCCGAATCCCTCTCCTGGTCGCCTCGGGCCTCCTTTTATAGGAAAAAGGGGTTGTCACAGTGGCACACAGGAGGTGGAAAGGGCACAGTGTTGCGAGGATATCCCTCGCATTACATGACAAGGCGCATTTAATGCATCCGCTTAGGTGTCCTCTTGCTTTATCGGGGACGGGGGCAAAGTCCGTCCCGTCTGCTGCCGCTCCTCCTCATGTTGACACGCGCCCTGGCCAGCGGTGCGTGCAATGCCTTGTAGGCAGGCAGGCAGGAAGCTGTGGTGGCGCGGTGGTGGGGTCTTCGCGAAGATCTGCAAGCCACCACGCAGGTGCCTGCCCAGCTGGTTGGGTCGGCAGCTGCATGTGAACGGTGGTGGAGGCTCGGTCGGCGTGGGCCTGGCGGTGGCCCTGTAGATGTCCTCGGCAAGGGCCTTGCCGGGGCCCCGGCAAGGGTCTTGCCGTGGCGCCCGCTATCGTCCCCGGCAAGGCGCTTGCCGGGGGTCTCGTGGTTTTCCTTGGTTGGGATCTCGCCAAGGGTCGTCGTCTTCTAGTGCTCATCTGATCTTGAATGTTTCTTCACAAAGATCTGCATGCCACCACAGAGGTGTCTCCCGAGCCCTTGCCCCAACATAGTAGACTATGGTGGGGGCTGTGGACTCAAGGGTGACTCGCTCCGTAGGCGTGGGGCGAGCTGCCGCGGCAAGGGTCTTGTCGGGGCTGCTAAGGCTGACCCCAGCAAGGATCTTGCCGGGGGGGGGGGGGGAGCCTGCTTTGTCCCTTTGCTCTTCATGGTCTTGGCCTTGGCGTTGTTCCAGCTACCTTGGGCTTTGGTCTTACCCTAGCTCACCTCCCTTGCCCTGCTTGGTGTGGTCGTTGGCATGTCTCTGACTGCCCGTGCACAGTCATAGGGGTACAAAAAGTGTACCCCTCTTTTTGTACACCGACACACTACTTTGATGTAAGGCAAACACATGATAGCAGGATGGAATATGTACGAAAAATAGGACGGCATGGCATGTTCACAACTATTTGTGTAAACTAAGCAGAAACCATTCCACCAAATAATAAGCAATGCAAGCTAGACACCACATGAAAGATGCAACCAATATGACTCTGCCAAGTTAAAAGCGTCCCATCATAAATGGAATTTCAACAAATTAGAAGCAGCGCATGCTATAAATCATATGAAAGATGCAACTAATATCACAATCGCATATACTAAAGGTGTCTCATCATATTGATTGATGCGGATACAAAAAACAATAGTTTTATGTAAGGACATGCTTAATAGATGTATGTACTATGTACTAAATACAGGAAGGCATGTCACATTAACAAGTATAATGTATAAGCTAAGCAGAATAGCACATGTAGTTTAACCAGATTGGAAGAATTACAATCTAGATACCATATGCAACTTGCAACCACATATCACGCTGCCAAGTTAGAGCAAGCACCTGCGATGCTAGTGTAGGGGAAATGCGGTAATCAACTACAGAGCTACGTTCACTATCTTCATCTAGCCTTGCTGTTTCTTGAGAATCATGTCGGGAGGCTGATGCTGCATTCTTTAAATTAGGAGTAGTCCTCTTGCCTGACTGCCTCATCATAAGTGATTGATGATGGATACACTAAACATTAGTTTGATGTAAGAACATGGTTAATACAAAGATGTACTAGTATGTACCAAAAACAGAAAGGCATGTCATATTCAAAGGTATAATGTGTAAGCTAAGCAGATGCAATTTAACCAAATTGGAAGCAATACAAGCTAGACATCCGGCTGGAGTGGTGAGTATGATCATCTAGGACCTGAGAGCACGGTGGAGGCGGGCTGCTTCGCCACCATCGCGGCTTTTAGTTAGCTTCCAGTGACGCATGTCTTTCTTTGGGCTTGTCATGGCTCGGCCGAAGGCCTCGACTAGCTATTTGTTTTCTGGTGCTCACGGGATGGTGGTTCATGTACAAAATATCTTTCCTTATCTTAATAAAGACTGACTTCGGCCTTTCAAATACAAGCTAGACACCATATTGAACATAACCACATATGACACCGCGAAGTTAAAGCAAGCACTTGGGATGGTGGTTCATTGCGAGCAAGGTCATCAACTCCAGAGCTACGTTTACCGTCTCCATCTGCTGACACTGCACCCTTGATAGCGCTATAACGTGCCGTGCTTACCCGCGTAGAAAGCTGTAGCAACTTCTCTCTTTTCGTTTCTGCTTCTCTCGAGGCAGACTCTGAAATACCCTTGCATAAAAACACAATAGTGAGAGTATGTGTGAAGTGTGTGCAGAACTAGTGCACTGTAAAAGTAGCAGATAGCAGGTGGCTGAAAAATAAATGACATGAGACATATGATAGCTCTACAACATTGCATGGCAAACAAAATTAGATTCTACTCCGTATGATTTTGTAATATATGAGCACAGGAAATGCAGGTACTCCTCCAGCACACCACCACATGTGGTCATATCAAGATAACAGTCGACTGAAAATAAATAGGCCAGTCGATTTTTTTAATGAACTCTCCGATCTATAAGGAATGGGCAGATGGACTTCGTCTACCTCCCGCCAGTCACTGTTGACGATCTTTCTCGAACTGCCATCGACCACCGGCCCAGACCCCTACCTCCGCCGCCCCGCCCTCCCCTCAACCTCACACCATCGCCGTGCTTGGTAGCGCCCCCAGGCCATCCCTTTAATCCTGACCAACCTCTAGATCGGGCGCCAGTAGCTCTATGCCCCACACGCCCCTAAGATAAACACCGAGGCACTGCTTCCCCGACATAATAGGTGGACTAGCGGCTGTTACGCTGGGGAATGCTTCCGTTAATTGGGAATCAACTGAACAGGAATTGAAATTCAGGGGGGCGACGGACCTCTAGCTAAGGTGAAATAGTATATGAGGAGAAACCTTGTGCATCACGAGTTACTAGGAACATCTAGTATCAAGAAGAATCGGTCAGCTAGTGTCTTCTGTGGGATGAATACCGTCAAGCAGACACGTAAGATTTGCACGAATAAGGGAAGAGGAGTACCCTTATCGGTTGCCAGTGTGGTCTCCTCCATATGTCGCGGCGATCTTCTTTTTTCTCCTGGGGGAACCGATGTTTTGGAGAACCGTGGATCCTTGGACAAACCCATGGCCAAATTGTTGACTGTGTTGCCGTGGCCGTATATCAGTGGAGGGGAAGCAAATCCGAGGCGGCGAAGGACGGCGTAGCAGGAACAACTCCGGTGCGGTGGAGGGTGGCGAAGTTGGAGCGGTAGCGGTGAGGCATAGGACGGCGTGGTTGAACTGGCTCGGGTACGGACAGCTCGGCCTCGGCTTCAACTACTAGCCGTGGAGGGTGTTGCGGTTGAGGTTGCGGTGGACTACGACGTCGGGGTATCGGCTCCGGCGTGATGGAGGAGGGCGGAGGTTGATGGGTGGGATGGGGTGGCGGATGGAGGACGCCGGGGTTTTGCGACTGGTGGAGAGGTAGTGTTTGCGTCCACGGAGTACGAATGGGGAATCAGACGGGTGGGTGGGGGTGGGGGGGGTGGGGGGAACCATGTTTCAGTCTGGGACGCGCTTGTTTTTGGCTTTTTTGAACAGAAGATGGGACGCGCTTGTTTGAAGTTTGGGGAAAGTATAAACTTTGCCCCCTCTTAAATTTCGGACCTACTGCGGGTCGGGGGTAGGATGGTAATCCCAGGTGTCCCAAGTAGTGGGCGGGAGCGAGCCGCGTGTATGTGTGCTTAGGCAACCATTGTGTATGAATGTTTTTCAGAGGCGGTTGCGTGGCGTCTAGACGAAGCTACAAACCTACCCCAGTTTAGACCTTTGGATGTCGGGCCGGTAGGTTTCACGGGTCGGAGTTATTAGAAAAGTATTTTCCTTGTACTACCAAACATTGCTCTCATGCGGTTTCGGGCGTGTAGAGGCTCTTTTGGCGTTTCGTTCGAAATTTTGAAACACAAGCATTCACGTTTAGAGTACTCTTGAACTTTGAGGATTGACCTAAATAGACAACGTTAAATTTGACCTTGTATGTTTGAAAACCTCATTAAATTATCCGCTTCTTTTTGAAATTTTGTCACTTGAAAATACTATAACTACGATTATTTTGGAATGGAGGAGCTAAATTTGAATCTATTTTGTACACGACTACATATGCTATTATGTACAAAATCAGAGCAAAGATTGGTGCCTCTATCTTTGTCAGTGGACACAGAGTCCTTCACAATTATCCTATCTTTGTCTTGTACGACTAGTCATCCATGGGTCTCCCTAAATGCGTCACAGGCCGACCAATGTGGCGCAGGAGGGAACCGAACGAAGGGCCTTACCTCGACCCACTGGACCTCACGCGGTGACACACCCTCTGCCCCCATGTCTCGTTATCTTCTCACACCCACACATACCAACACAGACACCACACAAAAAAAATTCTCCTGGTGCCTCTATCCACTCCCCCCTTGCATATACACACTCAAGGGAATCTCTCGCCGTGACGTCATATTTGTCTCTCTCTCTCTAGACCACTCTCATTTCTCGTGCTATCTCTCCCACGCCCCCCAGCCAGCCCCTCTATCCATGCCTCTCTCGAATACGTAATACACACACATACCTCTCTAGGCCCTGCCAAATGCATCAACTACACATTCACACATGTTACATCACGTACCCCATTGATCTAAAAATCCCACTCTTCACGTTTATTTCGCATACAACATTCCTTTTGAATAAAGTGTGGCCAAAAAATTATTTTAGAATTTCTACATATATACAACATTACAAAGTTATATGGAGGAGTATGAACGCTAATTTGCATTGCATGGTGCCCACAATGATATTTATTCCGCACTGTGAATTTGTATACTTTTATACTATATATAAAGTTAGTCATAATAAAGAGAAACAAAGAGCATCTCTCCCTCCATCGCATACGCCCCCTCTACGCCCCTTTCACGTACGCACACAAACTATCTCCAGGTCATCTAAAAGTAAGCCCCCCGGCACATTCACGCATGTTTCATCTTTCTCTCGCGGTATATACAGTGACGATCATTGTATTTGAAGCGAAAGCACGATACGTACATTGGACTTCAGAATCCACTCATTACGGTCACCATTTATGTTTTGTGGTTATTATACAATCACAGGCTTACCGTACAACTCTGTATTTTCTCAAGACACGACTAGTTGACCAGTTAAATGCTCCACGTGGCACCTCCAGTGTTGCATCACATTATCTCACTACCATCGGGCCCACCTGTCGGCTTGTATCTACTCTACATCTACACTCTAATAAAATATAAAATACACTCCCATAAAAAGCAGAGTTGGTGATGATGGTGTGCCTGCCATCCTGCAATATAGGCCGTCCAATTTATATCTTACGGATAGGAAGAAACTATGACAATTTTGCAAAAAGGTACCCACACTCCTCTCCACATTTGCAAATAAGGCCTTCCCTCGTTCATCCTTTTCTCTCACAAGATAAACTAGTCATACAAATGCATCTTGATGTTACGTGCAACACACGGGCATCTTGCTAGTAAGAATGAAAACAAACGACAAAAAAATATTGGACGGTGGTTCGAAGTCATGACCGCGGGCGTAGCGGACAAGGTGGCCTTGTATTGGTATGTTGAGTCGTCTGTTTTAACACACAGGAGCTGGTGTGGTGATTATACACACACGCACACATGCACACGAACTGCATGCATGTAGCACTCACACGAACACATGCACCCACGCACGCATGCAACACTCACACGTACACACGCAGCCACGCACGCACGCAACACTCACACGCACACACGCATGCATGCATGCACACACCAGTGCACCACCCGACCAACACACACTCTCACGCTCAAGTGCTCAACTTACACGTGCATGCGCATACATCAGGCCCTGACAGACACATACACAACCAGGTGATTCCCGTGCGCGGGTTGGAGTCTTGTTGCGCCTGCATAAATTTGTGTTTATCTGACCTTTTCCTTTTCCCTATGCGAACTGATATGTGGGACCCACAAGGAACGTGGTCAATTTAACTACTCAACATGGTGCCATGCAAACTATTTGGCCAGTCAACAGAGTGCAATCCGATGCTGAACCGTGGGCAAGTGACTGTATAATCACCGCAAAACGTATATAGTGACCGTAATCAGCTTATTCTGAAGTTCGGTGACCGTAATCAACTTATTCTCTCTGTAGGCCCTCCAAAACTACATATCTACACGTTCTCGCATGTTACATCTAACAACTATGCAATACTGCACTACTACTACACTCTAACACAATAAATCATATGTGTTTTTAGTTTTACTAGATATCATATTGTTACTTAATTATTCGGTTTGCATACATTAAAATTTCCTTTGAAATGTATGGCCAGTATCATATACTGCGCGGGAAAAATCCCGCCCTTTCCCGTTTAATTGGGTTTGTATCGATGGATCGTGCGAAACAACAAAACTATAGTACTATACAGTACAAGTGACAGTTCACTGGGCCATCGTGTCGTGTACTCCTCCGTCATAAGAGTGGAGCGCTCGCTTTCATAGATCTTCTAGTCCCTTCCGCCGACATGTGGGACATCAAGCTACCGGGTCCACATGCCATACCGGAATACAGTGCAGAGCAGCCGGGGTGAAGCACCCAGTCATGGCGCCGACGTAGTAATGAGCAATGAGGCGTCAAATCACAAAGCTGCACCTTTCCCGCAGTTAAGTTGGAGGGACGAAGTAATAATGCTAAAAAAAGAAGTTGGAGGGATGAAGCAACCATCATTTCACTCGTTGCTGAATCCGCTTCTCCCTCATCTTCTTGAAGTTAACCACGTGTTGCTTCTGCCGTTGTTCTGCCTCATGTGGGACGCGGATCGGTTGGTAAAGCACTGACACGTGGGACCGCATGTTAGCAAACCGCCAGGACAACGTCCTCTAAAAATAATAAACCTCCCCCACCATCCGCGTGGAAAAATCACCTCCTTTTTACTAATATGGATTCTATAATTTTTTAGATCAATATAACTGAGATTTGTATAGATAGCACGCAGGAGCAAAACCAAGTGGTACAGTTAAGGGCATCCACAATGTGTAGCCAAATGTGAAAATAGCTTTTGGCATCATGGGACCATTGTGGCCGGTGTTGCCAAAGCCAAAAGGATGGAACCGAAGCTCCCTGATTGATTGATTGAAGGAATAGAAAAATGCAACGTCTCTCCTCTTTCTCCCGTGCTTGGACGCCTGTACAGTATAGAGCACAGAGTCTACTCCCCTGTCCCTTCTATCACAAATCACAAAGTAGTGAGGCGTCAAATCACGAAGCACAGACGAAGCAACCATCATTTCACTCTTCGCTGACTCCGCTTCTCCATCGTCTTCTTCAAGAAACCATCTCAACGCACTAAGCTGGACGGACGATGCTATTGTGTACGAGTAATACTAGTACATTTACGCGTCCTTTGGTTCAACGGACTTCCTGGATGCAAATAAGGCGGTTGTCTCGGCTTGCAGGAGGCACTTGCGAACGACTTACCGTGGCCTCCCTCAATGGTGTTCGCCGTCGAACACACTTCACCAAACCACAACGTTCGAGATATCGTCGACGTCACCGCAATGGGGAAGGAAGTCAAATATAGTTACTACCTCCATTTT
The DNA here is from genome assembly GCA_021605145.1 of Aegilops bicornis. Classification (NCBI taxonomy): domain Eukaryota; kingdom Viridiplantae; phylum Streptophyta; class Magnoliopsida; order Poales; family Poaceae; genus Aegilops; species Aegilops bicornis. The sequence continues at coordinate 394,148,649 of CM038669.1, read as the reverse complement.
TTTATACACAAGGTCAGTATATCAAAATTACAATTTGCAAAAGGCCACTAACACTAATCGAGGCAAAATTGATGGGGTTTGCCTCGTACTAGCAACCAAGGACATTAATATCCCCTGCATGCATGCGGAAGTGATATGGTTGGTTTGCATGGCGCTGCATTAATCAAGCGATGAGGAGTGAGATGGTTAGCTCTTTGGGCTTTGGAGAAAAAATATGCATTAATTGACACGTGAAATTAGGATTTGTATCGATTAATCCCGCGAAGGAAAACCCCGCCTTTCTTTTTTAACACTAGTACTCCTAGTACGTAGTACGTACTTATCCTGTTTGGGTCTAGGCCTTGCATTGCCATACTTCGCCACACATTTTTGCCAAGCTTGCCTAAAGTTTTCAAAATGAAAAGGAGGTACACTTGCGCATGGCTGTCGCGGTCGCACCGCACCCTCACACGGTCGCTCCTGCACGCCGCGATCGCATTGCACCCTCACACAGTCGCTCCTGCACGCCGCAAACTGAACCAAGGGAATGCACCCTCACTGACACGTGCTGTCGCATGTGAACAAACCAAACTCAGCCATCCTACCGCTGACACATAATTTTCGTTCATATAGTATGTTTATCCAACCGTATGTTGGGGAGTATCCGTACGGCCCGTGCAATGGTCTGTTGGGGAAGAAGACGAGGTGAGGAAGAAGGGTTAGGAGACGTAGGATATTCATCCAACCGCCTGAAATGGTAGACTAACCCAAGTCAGGCGACTTGCATAACAATATATGTTTTTACACAGCAAAAGATCCATAAAGACAACAACATAAAGAAAAACTATCATTGCTCGTGAAACGAGACGGCCTCGTCGTCTTTGTCTGCCGGCGTGAACCAGCAGTAGCTGCCGACGTGTGTCTCTGCACCGTGGTTGTCCTTGGCCTCCAGCTACTCGTTCACGCGGAGCGTGCGGGCGCTCTGCACGGGCGAGAGCACCGCCCGGTTCAAGTCGAGGATGCCCGGTTCCGACTGCAGGAGGGCCTCGATGGCAGCGGCATCCGCACGCTCCGTGTCGAGTCGAGCCTCTGCCGCCCGGTTCAAGTCCAGGACGTCCGGTTCCGCCTGCAGGAGGGCCTCGACGAGAGTGGCATCCGCACGCTCCGCGTCGAGTTGAGCCTCTACCGCCCGGTTCAAGTCCAGGATGTCCGGTTCCGACTGCAGGAGGGCCTCGATGGCAGCGGCATCTGCGCGCTCCACCTCAAGTTGAGCCTTCGCTGCCCAGTTCACATCCACGACATCCGGTTCCGCCTGCACGAGAGCCTCGATGGCAGCGGCACGCGCGCCCTCCGCGTCGAGTTGAGCCTTTGCCTCCGGTCCTCCTTTAGTATCGCCAGGTTGAACCGTTGGTCTGCCTGCACCATGGGGGACTCGGGCGCCGACACGAAGTCGACGTCCATCGTCTCATACCCATCGGGGGCCTTCTGCGCCGCGACCTCCGCCATGAACATTCGATCGGCTTCCTCCTCGTAGCTTGGCTCTAGAGAACTCGGGGATTGGCCCGTCGCAAAGCGAGCTTGGGAACGGAGGTCTGTGGCGCCGACCGCCGTCGCAATTTCTATGCGGCGCTCCGGCGTCAGCATCTTGTAGTGCGTGATCTTGCGGCGCACCATGGCTTTCCAGCGAACTAGGGGACGCTTGATGCGGGCTAGGGGATCAAAAGGTGGGGGAAGGGGCTGGAGATTAGGTGTGGTTTTAGGGCAGTGGCTGGCGTAGGCCGAGCAGCGAAGGTTCTGGTGTGAATAGTGGTTCCGGTGACAACCGGACAATTGGTTTTGATCAGACATCGCTCTTGTCGCGTTGCAGCCCGGCACGCTGGACCCTCCACGTCGCTCACCGAATGGAACAGGCTTCGTCTTGCGTTTTCACTCGCTTGTGGGACCGCAGTCGAGAGCAAACCGACGTCCCTCCCCCTCCCTCGCCCGCGTCATTTATACTACCACTCCCTCTGTTTTATGCAGAGTAAATAAAAACAGAGGGAGTATACTACGGATGAGGATCCCCTGACGTGGCCGAACCCATTGAGTAACTGACATGCGAGGCCTAGCAACCATGGGGTCCGCCAGTAAGTGACCGAAAGGGAGGGTAAGGCAGGGATACCTACGTCAGAGGATCCACTTCTACTACTACTCCCTCCTTCCATTTACTATAGAGGGCCTAATGCGTTTTTTGAGGCTAACTTTGACCAAATGTTAGAGTAATAATATATGACATGCAACTTACACAAAGCATACAATCAAATTCGTATGTGAAAGGAGCTTCCAATGATATAATTGTCACATTATACATCTCATGTACTATTAATCTTGTCAATAGTCAAATGCGGTTTTGAAAAACGCATTAGAGCATGGTTAATAATATAGCCAGTCGATGGCTATAAGGAACTGCCATGTCATTTATCGCCATCATCTATTATATGCACTCATACAGTAGTGTGGGCTATAAGGTTGGCTATTTGCCGCAAAAAAATTTATAAGGTTGGCTATTGTATTAGTACTTTTTTCCATCTCCTCTCCATCTCTTTCTTCATATTTATTGTATTTAACTAGGAATGCGTATATAGCTAGGCTCTTGCAAGAGAGCTCACTACCGTTACTTTTTCACATCTCTCTCCTCCACATAGGCCCTATATAAATGGAAGGAGGGAGTACTACTATGAGCACTTCATACTCTAGTACAGATGTTGTCAGTACAACACTAGTACTATTGGACAAGGAGCTTAAAAAAGTTACTATTGGACTGGCTATACGTGGAGAAATCCTAGTAGGAAGAGCATGCGCCAGAACAAGCACATTCACGTGGTTGAATACAAATTGGAAACCATCTCGAGTACAAATCTAGGAGTACGTACGAATCTAACAATATTGATTGGGCGTTGTTGAATGTTGATACTTTTTTGATCAAAGTAGAGATACTTTGACTACACATAAAACTTATATGTAAACTAGAAAGGATAGGAGGGAGTATATTGTACGTTCAAAAACGAAACGAACATTGAATATCCTTTATATATGATTTGTGGATGCTATGATCACCGGTTCAAAATTTTGAATCCGCCTTAGGTATCACACATGCCCCCACTCGTTCTCTCTCGATTTCATCTCGGGGTCCACAGATCGATTGAAAGAGGACTAGGGTGGGTACAATATGTTCATTTCGCTTATGAACGTACAATATACTCCGTCTGATCTGTTGGAAATATGCCCTAGAGGCAATAATAAAATATTATTATTATATTTCCTTGTTCATGATAATCGTCTGTTGTTCATGCTATAATTGTGTTATCCGGAAATCGTAATACATGTGTGAATACATAGACCACAACATGTCCCTAGTAAGCCTCTAGTTGACTAGCTCGTTGATCAACCGATAGTCATGGTTTCTCGACTATGGACATTGGATGTCGTTGATAACGGGATCACATCATTAGGAGAATGATGTGATGGACAAGACCCAATCCTAAGCATAGCACAAGATCGTGTAGTTCGTTTGCTAGAGCTTTTCCAATGTCAAGTATCTTTTCCTTAGACCAAGAGATCGTGTAACTCCCGGATACCGTAGGAGTGCTTTGGGTGTACCAAACGTCGCAACGTAACTGGGTGACTATAAAGGTATACTATGGGTATCTCCGAAAGTGTCTGTTGGGTTGACATGGATCGAGACTGGGATTTGTCACTCCGTATGACGGACATGTATCTCTAGGCCCACTCGGTAATGCATCATCATAATGCGCTCAAAATGACCAAGTGTTTGGTCACGGGATCATGCATTACGGTACGAATAAAATGACTTGCCGGTAACGAGATTGAACGAGGTATTGGGATACCGACGATCGAATCTCGGGCAAGTAACGTACCGATTGACAAAGGGAATTGTATACGGGGTTGCTTGAATCCTCGACATCGTGGTTCATCCGATGAGATCATCGAGGAGCATGTGGGAGCCAACATGGGTATCCAGATCCCGCTGTTGGTTATTGACCGGAGAGTCGTCTCGGTCATGTCTGCGTGTCTCCCGAACCTGTAGGGTCTACACACTTAAGGTTCGGCGAAGCTAGGGTTGTAGATATATGAGTATGCAGTAACCCGAAAGTTGTTCGGAGTCCCAGATGAGATCCCGGACGTCACGAGGAGTTCCAGAATGGTCCAGAGGTGAAGAATTATATATAGGAAGTGCAGTTTCGGCCATCGGGAAAGTTTCGGGGTCACCGGTATTGTCTGGGACCACCGGAAGGTCCCGAGGTCCATCGGTGGGGCCACCTATCCCGGAGGGCCCCATGGGCTGAAGTGGGAGGGGAACCAGCCTGGTGGGCTGGTGCGCCCCTGGCCCCCCTAGCCTAGGGTTGGGAACCCTAGGGGGGCGCCTCCACTTGCCTTGGGGGCAAGGCACCCCCTTGTGCCGCCCCTAGGAGATCCCATCTCCTAGGGCCGGCGCCCCCCTTGGGGACCCTATATATAGGGGGGAGGGAGGGCAGCCAGACCTTTGCACTTGGCGCCTCCCTTCCCCCTTGCTACACCTCTCCCTCCCGTAGACACTTGGCGAAGCCCTGCCGGGATCCCTGCTGCATCCACCACCACGCCGTCGTGCTGCTGGATCTCCATCAACCTCTCCTTCCCCCTTGCTGGATCAAGAAGGAGGTGTCGTCTTCCCCAACCGTACGTGTGTTGAACGCGGAGGTGCTGTCCGTTCAGCACTAGGATCATCGGTGATTTGGATCACGACGAGTACGACTCCCTCAACCCCGTTCTCTTGAACGCTTCCGCTCGCGATCTACAAGGGTATGTAGATGCAGTCCTATCTCGTTGCTAGATGAACTCATAGATTGATCTTGGTGAAACCGTAGGAAATTTTTTATTTTCTGCAACGTTCTCCAACAGTGATATGAGAGCTAGGTCTATGCGTAGTTCTCTTTGCACGAGTAGAACACAATTTGTTGTGGGCGTAGATGTTGTCAACTTTCTTGCCGCTACTAGTCTTATTTTGCTTAAGCGGTATTGTGGGATGAAGCGGCACGGACCGACCTTACACGTGCGCTTACGTGAGACAAAGTTCCACCGACTGACCTGCACTAGTTGCATAAGGTGGCTAGCGGGTGTCTGTCTCTCCCACTTTAGTTGGAGCGGATTCGATAAAAAGGGTCCTTATGAAGGGTAAATAGAAGTTGACAAATCACGTTGTGGCTTATACGTAGGTAAGAAAACGTTCTTGCTAGAACCCTATTGCAGCCACGTAAAACATGCAACAACTATTAGAGGACGTCTAACTTGTTTTTGCAGCAATTGCTACGTGATGTGATATGGCCAAAAGTTGTGATGAATGATGTATATGTGATGTATGAGATCATGTTCTTGTAATAGGAATCACGACTTGCATGTCGATGAGTATGACAACCGGCGAGCCATAGGAGTTGTCTTAATTATTGTATGACCTGTGTGTCATTGATTCAACGCCATGTAATTACTTTACTTTATTGCTAAACCGTTAGCCATAGTAGTAGAAGTAATAGTTGGCGAAACAACCCCATGGAGACACGATGATGGAGATCATGATGATGGAGATCATGGTGTCATGCCGGTGACAAGATGATCATGGAGCCCCAAGATGGAGATCAAAGGAGCTATATGATATTGGCCATATCATGTCACTATTATTTGATTGCATGTGATGTTTATCATGTTTTTGCATCTTGTTTACTTAGAACGACGGTAGTAAATAAGATGATCCCTCATAATAATTTCAAGAAAGTGTTCCCCCTAACTGTGCGCCGTTGCGAAAGTTCATTGTTTCGAAGCACCACGTGATGATCGGGTGTGATAGATTCTAACGTTCACATACAACGAGTGTAAGACAGATTTACACACGCAATACACTTAGGTTGACTTGACGAGCCTAGCATGTACGCATATGGCCTCGGAACACGTAAGACCGAAAGGTCGAGCATGAGTCGATAGTAGATAATGATCAACATGAAGATGTTCACCGATGTTGACTAGTCCGTCTCACGTGATGATCGGACACGGCCTAGTTTACTCGGATCATGTTTCACTTAGATGACTAGAGGGATGTCTATCTGAGTGGGAGTTCATTGAATAATTTGATTAGATGAACTTAATTATCATGAACTTAGTCTAAAAACCTTTGCATAAATGTCTTGTAGATCAAATGGCCAACGCTCATGTCAACATGAACTTCAACGTGTTCCTAGAGAAAACCAAGCTGAAAGATGATGGCAGCAACTATACGGACTGGGTCCTAACACGAGGATCATCCTCATAGCTGCCAAGAAAGAATATGTCCTAGAAGGACCGCTAGGTGAAGCACCCATCCCGCAGAAGACGTTATGAACGCTTGGCGATCCACGTGTTGATGATTACTCCCTCGTTCGGTGCGGCATGCTTTACGACTTAGAACCGGACTCCAAAAGCGTTTTAAGCAACACGGAGCATATGAGATGTTCGAGGAGCTGAAAATGGTTTTCCAAGCTCACGCCCGGGTCAAGAGATATGAAGTCCCCGACAAGTTCTATAGTCGTAAGATGGAAGAAAATAGTTCCGTCAGTGAGCACATACTCAAAATGTCTGGGTTGCACAACCGCCTGTCCCAGCTGGACATTAACCTCCCGGACGAGGAGGTCATTGACAGAATCCTTCAGTCGCTCCCACCGAGCTACAAGAGCTTTGTGATGAACCACAATATGCAGGGGATGGTGAAAACTATTCCTGAAGTATTTTCAATCTTTGAAGTCATGAGGTAGAAATCAAGAAGGAACATCAAGTGTTGATGGTCAATAAAACCACTAAGTTCAAGAAGGTCAAGGGTAAGAAGAACTTCAAGAAGGACGGCAAGGATGTTGCCGCCGCCGATAAGCCGATTCTTGCCGGAAGAAGTCAAAGAATGGTCCCAAGCCCGAGGATCGAGTGCTTTTATTGCAAAGGGAAGGGTCATCGAAGTGAACTGCCCCAAATACTTAGTGGACAAGAAGGCCGGCAACACTAAAGGTATATGTGATATACATGTAATTGATGTGTACCTTACCAGTACTCATAGTAGCTCCTGGGTATTTGATACTGGTGCCGTTGCTCACATTTGTAACTCAAAGCAGGAGCTGCGGAATAAACGGAGACTGGCGAAGGACGAGGTGACGATGCGCGTCGGGAATGGTTACAAGGTTGATGTGATCGCCGTCGGCACGCTACCTCTACATTTACCTACGGGATTAGTTTTCAAGCTCAATAATTGTTATTTAGTGCCAAGTTTGAGCACGAACATTGTATCTGGATCTCGTTTAATACAAGATGGCTACTCATTTAAATCCGAGAATAATGGTTGTTCTATTTATATGAGAGATATATTTTATGGTCATGCCCCGATGGTCAATGGTTTATTCTTAATGAATCTCGAATGTGATGTTACACATGTTCACAGTGTGAATACCAAAAGATGTAAGGTTGATAACGATAGTCCCACATACTTGTGGCACTGCCGCCTTGGTCACATTGGTGTCAAGCGCATGAAGAAGCTCCATGCCGATGGACTTTTAGAGTCTCTAGATCATGAATCATTTGACACATGCGAGCCATGCCTCATGGGCAAAATGACCAAGACTCCGTTCTCTGGAACAATGGAGCGAGCAACCAACTTATTGGAAATCATACATACTGATGTATGCGGTCCAATGAGCGCTGAGGCTCGCGGAGGATATCGTTATGTTCTCACTCTCACCGGATTTACTTGAGTAGATATGGGTATGTCTACTTGATGAAACACAAGTCTGAGACCTTTGAAAAGTTCAAGGAATTTCAGAATGAGGTAGAGAATCAACGTGACTGAAAGATAAAGTTCCTACAATCAGATCGTGGAGGAGAATATTTAAGTCACGGATTTCATACACACTTAAGGAAATGTGGAATCGTTTCACAACTCATGCCGCCTGGAACACCTCAGCGTAACGGTGTGTCCGAACGTCATAATCGCACTCTATTGGATATGGTGCGATCTATGATGTCTCTTACCTATTTACCGCTATCATTTTGGGGATACGCTCTAGAGACAGCTACATTCACTTTAAATAGGGCACCGTCTAAATCCGTTGAGACGACACCGTATGAATTATGGTTTGGGAAGAAACCTAAGCGTTGCTTTCTAAAAGTTTGGGGATGCGATGCTTATGTCAAGAAACTTCAACCTGAAAAGCTCGAACCCAAGTCAGAAAAATGCGTCTTCATAGGATACTCTAAGGAAACCATTGGGTATACCTTCTACCTTAGATCCAAAGGCAAGATCTTTGTAGCCAAGAATGGATCCTTCTTGGAGAAAGAGTTTCCCTCAAAAGGAGTAAGTGGGAGGAAAGTAGAACTCGATGAAGTACTACCTCTTGAACTGGAAAGTAGTACAGCTCAGGAAAATGTTCCTGTGGTGCCTACACCGACTGGAGAGGAAATTAATGATTATCAAGGTACTTCAGAACAAGTTGCTACTGAACTTCGTAGGTCCACAAGGACACGTTCCAAACCAGAGTGGTATGGCAACCCTGTCCTGGAAATCATGTTGTTAGACAACGGTGAACCTTCGAACTATGAAGAAGCGATGGCGGGCCCAGATTCCAACAAATGGCTTGAAGCCATGCAATCCGAGATAGGATCCGTGTATGAAAACAAAGTATGGACTTTGACAGACTTGCCCGATGATCGGCGAGCGATAGAAAACAAATGGATCTTTAAGAAGAAGACGGACGCGGATGGTAATGTTACCATCTATAAAGCTCGACTTGTCGCTAAGGGTTATCGGCAAGTTCAAGGGGTTGACTACGATGAGACTTTCTCTCCGTGAGCGAAGCTAAAGTCCGTCCGAATCATGTTAGCAATTGCCGCATACTATGATTATGAGATATGGCAGATGGATGTCAAAAGCGGCATTCCTTAACGGCTACCTTAAGGAAGAAGCGTATATGATGCAGCCGGAAGGTTTTGTCGACCCTAAGAATGCTAACAAGGTATGCAAGCTCCAGCGATCCATTTATGGGCTGGTGCAAGCATCTTGGAGTTGGAACATTCGCTTTGATGAGATGATCAAAGCGTTTGGGTTTATGCAGACTTATGGAGAAGCTTGCGTTTACAAGAAAGTGAGTGGGAGCTCTGTAGCATTTCTCATATTATATGTAGATGACATACTTTTGATGGGAAATGATATAGAACTTTTGGACAACATTAAGGCCTACTTGAATAAGAGTTTTTCAATGAAGGACCTTGGAGAAGCTGCTTATATATTAGGCATCAAGATCTATAGAGATAGATCGAGACGCCTCATAGGTCTTTCACAAAGCACATACCTTGATAAGATATTGAAGAAGTTCAATATGGATCGAGTCTAAGAAGGGTTCTTGCCTGTGTTGCAAGGTGTGAAATTGAGCTCGGCTCAATGTCCCACCACGGCAGTAAGATATAGAAGAGATGAGTGTCATCCCCTATGCCTCAGCCATAGGGTCTATTATGTATGCCATCTTTGTGTACCGGACTGATGTAAACCTTGCCGTAAGTTTGGTAGGAAGGTACCAAAGTAATCCCAGCAAGGAACACTGGACAGCGGTCAAGAATATTCTGAAGTACCTGATAAGGACTAAGGACATGTTTCTCGTTTATGGAGGTAATGAAGAGCTCGTCGTAAAGGGTTACATCAACGCTAGCTTCGACACAGATCTGGATGACTCCAAGTCACAAACCGAATACGTGTATATGTTGAATCATGGAGCAGTAAGCTGGTGCAGTTGCAAGAAAAGCGTCGTGGCGGGATCTACATGTGAAGCGGAGTACATGGCAGCCTCGGAGGCAACGCATGAAGTAATTTGGGTGAAGGAGTTCATCACCGACCTAGGAGTCATACCCAATGCGTCGGGGCCGATCAAACTCTTCTGTGACAACACTGGAGCTATTGCACTTGCCAAGGAGCCCATGTTTCACAAGAAGACCAGGCACATCAAGCGTCGCTTCAACTCCATTCGTGAAAATGTTCAAGATGGAGACATAGAAATTTGCAAAGTGCATACGGATCTGAATGTTGCAGATCCATTGACTAAACCTCTTCCGTGAGCATAACATGATCAACACCAGAACTCTATGGGTGTTTGATTCATCACAATGTAACTAGATTATTGACTCTAGTGCAAGTGGGAGACTGTTGGAAATATGCCCTAGAGGCAATAATAAAAGATTATTATTATATTTCCTTGTTCATGATAATCGCTCACATTGTTCATGCTATAATTGTGTTATCCGTAAATCGTAATACATGTGTGAATACATAGACCACAACATGTCCCCGATGAAGCCTCTAGTTGACTAGCTCGTTGATCAACCGATAGTCATGGTTTCTCGACTATGGACATTGGATGTCGTTGATAACGGGATCACATCATTAGGAGAATGATGTGATGGACAAGACCCAATCCTAAGCATAGCACAAGATCGTGTAGTTCGTTTGCTAGAGCTTTTCCAATGTCAAGTATCTTTTCCTTAGACCAAGAGATCGTGTAACTCCGGATACAGATGGGAGTGCTTTGGGTGTACCAAACGTCTCAAAGATAACTGGGTGACTATAAAGGTATACTACGGGTATCTCCGAAAGTGTCATTGGGTTGACATGGATCGAGACTGGATTTGTCACTCCGTGTATGACGGAGAGGTATCTCTGGGCCCACTCGGTAATGCATCATCATAATGAGCTCAAAGTGACCAAGTGTTTGGTCACGGATCATGCATTATGGTAATGCAGTAAAGTGACTTGCCGGTAACGAGATTGAACGAGGTATTGGGATACCGACGATCGAATCTCGGGCAAGTAACGTACCGATTGACAAAGGGAATTGTATACGGGGTTTCTTGAATCCTCGACATCGTGGTTCATCCGATGAGATCATCGAGGAGCATGTGGGAGCCAACATGGGTATCCAGATCCCGCTGTTGGTTATTGACCGGAGAGTCGTCTCGGTCATGTCTGCGTGTCTCCCGAACCCGTAGGGTCTACACACTTAAGGTTCGGCGACGCTAGGGTTGTAGAGATATGAGTATGCAGTAACCCGAAAATTGTTTGGAGTCCTGGATGAGATCCCGGACCTAACGAGGAGTTCCGGAATGGTCCGGAGGTGAAGAATTATATATAGGAAGTGCAGTTTCGGCCATCGGGAAAGTTTCGGGGGTCACCGGTATTGTACTGGGACTATGGAAGGGTTCCGGGGGTCCACCGGGTGGGGCCACCTATCCCGGAGGGCCCCATGGGCTGAAGTGGGAGGGGAACCAGCCCCTGGTGGGCTGGTGCGCCCCCAGGCCCCTGCGCCTAGGGTTGGGAACCCTAGGGGAGGCGCCCACTTGCCTTGGGGCAAGGCACCCCCTTGGCCGCCGCCCCCCCTAGGAGATCCCATCTCCTAGGGCCGGCGCCCCCCCTTGGGGACCCTATATATAGAGGGGGGGAGGGAGGGAAGCCGCACCTTTGCACTTGGCGCCTCCCTTCCCCCTTGCTACACCTGTCCCTCCCGCAGACGCTTGGCGAAGCCCTGCCGGATCCTCTGCATCCACCACCACGCCCGTCGTCTTGCTGGATCTCCATGAACCTCTCCTTCCCCTTGCCGGATCAAGAAGGAGGAGACGTCTTCCGCAACTGCACGTGTGTTGAGCGTGGAGGTGTTGTCCGTTCAAAGCACTAGGATCATCGGTGATTTGGATCACGACGAGTACGACTCCCTCAACCCCGTTCTCTTGAACGCTTTACTCATGATCTACAAGGGTATGTAGATGCACTCCTCTCTCGTTGCTAGATGAACTCATAGATTGATCTTGGTGAAACCGTAGGAAATTTTTTATTTTCTGCAACGTTCTCCAACATGATCCCCACAGACCCCCCCCCCCCGTGGGTCATTTCTATCATAGAAACAGACCAAACCTTTATATCCTTGCACGACACGCAATTGATATCTGAACATCAATCGATCTCGTCAACATGTATCGGGGCATGAACCGAATGGGATGTCAAAGCTAAGACGCGAAGCGACACGTAATGGAGGCAAAGTGAAACTTTAGACGAACCGTTTGTTTGTATGCATGTCGGACAAATTACAAAACATTGGAAATACAAGCATGGTCTAGGCTCACATGTGAATGATACTCGGCGGAATGTTCAAATGAGGCATGCGAGAGGATGGACTCGACCGGAGGGCGACATGATCGATGGAGAAGAGGGTTGGAGAGGAATGAGAAATAAGCAAACGCCACATGATTATACTTGAACGGCTCAAGTAAACAATAAGTTGTCTCGCTTGGCCAACATAGTGAAAGGACTAATGCGCAACACGGAGCACTGACGCTCGAATATGGCTGGGAAAACAGGGAAACCGACATGTGGGGCACACCTGTTGGGACAACGTAGCGCAGACTAGTCCAATGGAGGAGCTGGCCCACGACCTCCTCGCCAACGGCAGCCGTTCATGTGGGTCGTGGGGGCCAACAACATGGCGCAACTACAGCACTGCCTCTGGACACGGCAACCGCGGTGAGCGACACGCTCATCGTCGCTAGACACGGTCGGTTTTAGTGTGCCGTGGGTGGCGTTAGTGTTGTGGCACGACCAACAATATGTTTGGTTTGTGCCCAAGGTTGCCCCATCAAAGCATTGGGTAGCCAAAATTTTGGTTGAGGTTTTGGTTGCCCATGATTTGGCCGACATTGGAAGAAAAACGAACTAGAGTTGGCTAGAGTTCATTGGCATGCCAATAAAATGGCAACCATTCAAACAAAGACCAATCTTTGGGTCATGGCCAAAATTTTGGTAAGGTGCACTTTGGCCACAATCCAAACACACCCCAACACCCGGCTCATCGAGGATGCACGAGGTGCTGGAACGCGTCCGTGGAGTGGTGTAGCGCGGCCAACTGCATCCTCAGGACCTGAGACCATGCCGGGTTGTCTTGCTTTTTCAATGACATGCGTCGATCGCATGTGAGCAAAGGGCATCTCCAACGTTGCCACGACCGCAGCTGACTACCCTGGCACACCAAAAACCCTCGTCCCTCGCGCTGTCGCGAGGTGCGTTCAATGCCGGCGCCCGTTGCATTCATGTCGTTAAATCCGTATGCCGTCGTTAAGAGGCTCGGTGCCCGAGGAACCAACTCTGGCGACTTAATGACGCACCAGGACGCTTGGCCTCACCGAAATGCGCTACTTAAAACGACAACCACCAGCTAACCTCCACACCATAGCGCATCGTCCTCCTACCTGGCACCACATCTGCCAGGACCGCAAGCGCGAACACTCTGCGGGAGAGCTTGTCTTCGGGGATGAAGCTCGAGGTCGCCGCCCTCACTCAAGTCACCTCTCGCGATGCAATAGTGGCGTAGCCGGACGCGGACACGACCGCACAAGCGGTGGCCACGCTAGCGGCCGACGATGGGAGCACCGTCAGCCACGCGTCCTACTTGCCACCGTCCAACGTCCGGCACCGCCGATGTCGGGGACTCCTCCGAGGATGAGTAGGGCATGGGAGGCGGTAGGGCATGGTGTGCCAATTGGCCGGTCCATGTCCCATGTTCTACTCTTCCTTGCCGGAGACCGCACCTTCACTTCACGGGTCTTGAACCCCGCCCCCGTACATAGAGATAACAGATGGAGGAGGTCGGTCGCCGCCGTAGAATAGGTTTAGGGTTGGGTTTCTTTTATTTTTTTGTCCTATAAAAGTTCGAAATGTAATGAAAATCTGTCGTGTTTGCATTAATCTCGGCCGGTGTATATGAACTTTCACAATAATATAGAATATTGTAGGAGTACTAGAAAGATGCCCGTGCATTGCACGGAAGATCAAGATCTTGTGGGAGAAAAGGATGAACGAGGGAAGGCCATATCTGCAAATGTAGAGAGGAGTGTGGGTAAATTGTCATAGTTTCCTTCCTATCCGTTAGATATAGATCGGACGGCCTATATTGCAGGATGACAGGCACACCATCATCACCAACTCTACTTTTTATTGAACCGAGACAAACCTAACATGTGAAGTAAAATAAACACATAGGGTCTATACATACACAATTTATCTTAGGCACTCCAATAGTACGTCCACTACACATTCACGCATTTCACATCCTTCTACATCTACGAGAACCTACGAAAGGGTTAATGTAAATTGCCTCTCTCTCTCCTCCCCCGATTTTCATGGTGGTGGGCCCCTCCCCCCAATCTACAATCAACAGCTCACACGTTTCACATTACGTTAATTACGTAACTGGGATTATGTAGGTGTAGCATTACTCATCCTAAAAAACCCAACTAAGCCAACCTCCCAGCATATCGCGCGGGAAAAGACCCGGTCGCGCTGTTTTAGTCGGGATTATCGGATTACTAGTAGTTGTATCGATGGATTGCGCGAAGCAACATGTTTTTTGTTTGAGGGGGCGAAGCACCTAGTTTAATAGGAAAAAAGGCAGTGCACTCACAGCACCCCTGTCGCGGTCGCATTGCACCCCACACACGTTCAGTCCTACACACGGCTCACGCAAACGGAACGCGCTTCGGCTTGCCTCTTCACTGACACATGGGACTGCACTTGGAGAAACCGACCATGCGCCAAAATCCCCCTGCCCACCGCACGAAAATCCTCCCCCCACCCAAAAATTCCCCCCAAATCCTAGATTCAACCGCCCTTCAGCCAACTAGCCAATAATATTCCCCAAACCCCCCTCCCCCTCCCCCTCCACTCCATTCGTTCCGCCAAAACCGCCCTCCTCGCCACGCCGATACGTCGGCGCCGCGGTTCATCGAGGTGGGCGCACGGCGATCCTCTCGCTCCCATAGTACGCTCTCGTACACTGCCGTCCTCTAGCCGCACCGCCACTGCTGGTAACTATCTTGTGGAGGCGCACGACGGTCAGCGCCGCCAGTACTGGTGACGTTCGTGTGGAGACGTAAGGCGGTCAGCTTCTCCCACGGTATGCGCATTCTAGACTGAGGCCCCGTGCATGTCGGTGTACCGCTGAATGTTAGCTGATAGACGCTGTTAATCTCACTGTTTGCCGAACTAGTTTACAGTCAATATGCTCTGCTTAAGAAGCTTCCTTGCCCTGTTCTGCACTCAATCTGCTTAGCTGAGATGGCATGCCAAGGCCGATTAGTTGCTAAAATATCCTGCCATATATTTATTGTGACGTAGATTGCCATGGTCTAGTAGCCAATCTGTTAGGTGAAATAGCTCTACACCGTTTTATAGTCGATCTTTGTTGCTGCGATGGCCTTCGATAGTTTGATGGCTGTGTGCTCGGCCTCATTGACTACTGAAACAGCCTGCCATAATTTAGCACTCAAATCTGTTTGCTGAATTAGCTTTACATATATTTCGCTACTTAGATCTGCTCGTCCAAATATCTTGCCATAGCTTTAGACATCGACCTAGGTATTTTTTCTGGACTTCATAAAAAAAAGCATATATGTTTTTCCTGTAATATCTAGTAGAAGAACTAATTTGTATGTCTAACAGATGGAGAGGGCTTGGATAACTTCTGCCCGAAGATTCTCCGCTGCATATGTCGAGGGAGTTGAAAACTTCATGAACTTTATCAGAGCTGAGTACGGTGGTCTGAAATCAGATGTGCTCTGCCCGTGTAGCAGTTGTATGAATTCAGTTACAAGACCCCAGTCAACTATGCAAAATCATCTACACTTTAATGGGATGTCGGTCACATATACTAGGTGGGTTCATCATGGTGAAGCTGTGAACGTCAATGTTATTGACTACGTGGAAGCAGCAGGTCACCATCTTGATCTCTCGATGCTCAGTGGAAGAGGAGTACGAGGAGGTGGTGGTGGCGGAGCGATGAGTTTGACCAACATTGAAACAATGCTACAAAATGCTCGTGCATTCCGTGAACTTTCACATGCAGAAGAAAAACGGTGGGCCCGCATGTTGGAACAATGCAACGTGGCTGTCACCCCAAGAAATAAGCTGTCAGTATTCTCAGCTATGGTCACCTTTCTTCAGGTGAAGACATCTGAGCGGATGTCCAACAAATCATTCATTGCGATGTTGGATTCTTTTCGCAAAGCTTTCCCAGACGCGTCTAAGCTGCCACACACCTACAGTAAAATGAAGAATTTGCTTCATGCAGTTGGAATTGGATATGATATGATCCATGTTTGTAAGAATAATTGTGTTCTATTCTGGAAGGATTATGCCAACTTAAGTGAATGCCCGAAATGCAAATCATCAAGATGGAAAGATGGCGATCTTTGTGAAGAGGATTCCTCATAATGTTTTGAGACATTTTCCAATTACACCAAGATTGCAGAGGTTGTTTCATGATCTTTGAAACAAGAGAAGATGTCTTGTGGCATTCTAGGAACCAGAGTACAGAGATCGTAATGTAATGAGCCATCCATCACATGGTAGTGAGTGTAAAAGCTTCAATCGAAACATGAAAAGTTTGTCACGACCGAGAAACATTAGACTTGGCTTAGCTTCAGATGGATTTAACCCATTTGGCCACCAGAGTGCCACATATAGCATGTGGGCAGTGCTTGTTATCTCTCACAACATGCCTCCAAATGTCTGCACCAAAGAATCAAACTACATGATGGCCTTGCTCATCCCAGGTCCAAAAAGTCATGGAAAGGATTTTGATTTGTTCATGGAGCCACTTGTGGAGGAACTTCAACAGCTATGGAGGGGTGTTCTCACTCGAGACCTATATAGCAGCCCACCAGCTGATTTCTTTCTGCGTGCTGTTATAATTTGGTGGATCCATGATTATTCAGCTTTGGGCACTATGTCAGGGCAAACGTCACATGGTTACAATGCATGTGTTCGCTGTGACAGGAATCCGCTGTCATACGCAATACTTAGCAAGATCTGTTACATTGGACACCGTCGTTTCCGTGCCAAGGACAAGCCGCATCCTAGAAAATACCGAAGACATGTGTTCAATGCAAAGCATGAAAACCGTGATGCGCCAAAGAGGCTCACCGCCGATGAGTTG
This sequence comes from Aegilops bicornis, assembly GCA_021605145.1. Lineage (NCBI taxonomy): Eukaryota > Viridiplantae > Streptophyta > Magnoliopsida > Poales > Poaceae > Aegilops > Aegilops bicornis. The sequence goes on along the minus strand of CM038669.1, from coordinate 394,131,607 downwards.
CAAGTGGAATTAGAGAAGGTCAGGCATATTACGCCAGGAAACCATCGTGGTAATGGTAGCGGGAAAAGGAAGCATGGCAGGGCAGAAGAGAGATTATTGTTTACCCCGCAGTCCACTTTGTGGGACTTGGAGTATTGGAAAGATTTGGATCTGTGGCATAATCTTGATGTGATGCACATCGAGAAAAATATATGTGACATCATTATTGGCACACTTCTTAATATTGAAGGCATGACGAAAGATACCTTAAAATCTAGGATTGATTTAACACACGTGGGTATCAGACAGAATTTGCAAGTGCAAGATGAAGGTAAACCACGGGATATGGCATCAGCTGTGTACGTCTTGGACAAGGTAAAAAGAAAAGAATTCTGCAAGGTCCTGTCACGTGTGAGATTCCCACATGGATTTGCTTCCAACCCTGAAAGGAGAGTCAGTGCAGATGGAAACAAGGTACAAGGGTTGAAAACTCATGATTGCCACCTCCTACTTCAAAGGGTTTTACCTGTTATCCTTAGAGGATTGGGGCATACGACTTATACAGAGTAGTTACTGAGTTGGGACAATTCTTCGTGGAACTCTGCGAGAAATATCAGGATAGATGCTTTGGAGCGTCTTAGAGACAAGATACCAACTATCCTATGCGACCTTGAGAGGATATATCCTCCAGCCTTCTTTGATGTGATGGTGCATTTGGCTGTTCATCTACTTGATGAGGCACTACTTAGAGGTCCAGTACGGTATGGCTGGATGTACCCTATTGAAATGCTGCTAGACACTTTCAAGGGCTATGTTAGGAACAGCGCTAGACCCGAGGGTTCCATTGCAGAGGCCTACATTGTTACAGAAGCGTTGACATTCTGCTCAAAATACATTGAAACAGCTGATCAGCTTAGCAAAGAGGTGGATGAAGACAATCCCGGGCTCAATGTTTTTGATTATTCTGTTCGAGTTACAGGGAAGAGTTGAGAAGAGGACAAACCTAAAGATTTGGACAAAATGGTTTGGTATGTGTTGAATAACTGTCCTGAGATACTACCTTATATCAATTAAGTGCTAAGTACTGCAGCTTATACATCGTAATCTACTAAACTTGCATCATATTCTTATATATTTAGATGTTTGAAGCGATCATTATGTTGTGCAACATCTACAAAAAGGAGTTACTGCCGCAAAATCCAAGAAACATTGACAAACTGGTTATGGCAGGATTTGCGAAATGGTTCAAGAGCCATGTAAGCTTTTGAATTGCACTGTCAGTTTTTAATATATTGAGTACATAAGATGATCAGCTTGTCTATTTTCTAACCATAGGTTAAGAAGATGCGGGAGGATGGGCAGGCAGTTGATGATGCCCTTTACTCACTAGCAATGGGTCCTGATACTCGGGTAAGACATTATGAATCTTGCATTGTTGGAGATGTGCGCTACAACACCCGTGCACGAGACGGAGGCAGGAAGACACAAAACAGTGCCATCATGACCACGAATACGTATGACAAAGAGACAACTGAACTGTATGCTAACATAACAGACATTGTTCAGTTGCAGTATATCTCCAGTTTCGAGGATCATCGGTGTGTGGTTACATTGTCTTTGTCGTTAGTATAACCTGTTTTCCAGGATCGCAAAACCCAGAGCTGATGATTATTTCAAATCCATCAATGTCAAGGCGGTGTACCAGACCAAGGAGTCTTTTATTTTGGCAAAGCAAGCAACACAGATATTTTTCTTAGAAGACACATTTGCACGTAGCGATGACTGGAGAGTATTGCAAAGGTTTGAGCAGAGGAATTCATTTAATGAAGTTGCACAACAAGATGATGCTTACACTGCTCCTGATGTACAAGATAACACAGATGTTCCTAATATCTTTGAGAACCATCACGTCAATGACGCTGGCGAAAAGATTTCCTGTCGTGCTGTGGACATACAAGAGTTGATCAAGAAGAAGCCAACGTTCGAGGACGTTGAGGACGAAGAAGAATATGACACCTTGGGGAATTATGTTTCAGACTGATACACATGGCGAAGATGTTGATGCTGCTGCTGCGGATGATGATTACATTGCTTTTCTCGTATTTGCCTGTCAGAAGACGTTTTTTTATCTACTGTGTGAAATTGTGTTTGCTATGACAACTGAAACCTGATAAACATGTTGTTTAGTATTTTCCTGTGAGAACATCACTTGTTATGTATGCTGATATGTGTTTGGTGATTGTATGACGACTAAAACATGATGACATTGTTGTTTAGTTGTACTCATAATTGGCTGTGAAACTTGAATTTGATGACATAGTTTGCTCTTGGACTGCAATTTGCTTGATGTCTTCGAATGAGAACAAAGCTGACCCGACAGAGCCTCTGGTAATTTATTTATTTATTACCAAAAGGGCCTCTGCTATTTATTTATTTGTGAGCAAAAGGGGATACCCCCTGATTTCTATTAATAAAAATTATTAGATGTTCACAACACTACGCCCAGCCTGCTACACAAGTTTCATTCATTACTAGTTTCAGCAAAGTGCTCATGTCATAGCCACTAAATACATCACGAGTTCTACATACACTGCAAATAAAGAGACAATCATCCTACAAAACACATCAATTTTTCCCATTATCTTCACAAGGTCTTTCATCTCCTCATTGCTGTCAAGGCCGTTCAGTAGCTATTGCTTGGCCATGATTAGAGGAACTGCATCTTCAACCTTCTGCTCTGCATCTTCCTCTTCTGTCGTTCCTTCAGTTACTTGTCCAACACCCCAACCTACTGGTATTGGGATTCCTCGGCTAACCAAATAATCAGCGTAGTTGCACTCCCCCACATCAGAAACTTCCCAGAAATACAAATCACGCAAATCTTCCCTTTTCTGCATGAATCAAATTGGAAGATCATCAACCAAACTATTAAAAAATCAGCAACTGAAAGCAGCAGAACAACACTTAAACATATTATTACCCCATGATTCGGGCATTTGTAGAAGACTCAGCCAGGGTTGAGGATTGTGGTTGAGACGCGACGGATGACTCTGCGTGATTTGCAGCAGTGGCACCACACCAACGGCAGCGGGTTGCGAGGAGAAACCAGCTACGGTACGCGTGCCGGCGGGGGTGTAATGAGACCCACAGGCGACGGGTGGCGACTTGGCGCATATTTGGTTGTGCCTGCTGAAGAGCAGGTGGACGAGCAGCCAGCGGACATGGTTGCTGCAGCCAGAGCTTCTGATGCTAGGCACAATAAGTAGAGAAGAGGAGAAGCGAACGTTGGATATGTCAGTTTCATTACTTACAGAGTAGCATAGCACCATATATAGTCATAGTCTAGGTTTGGATTCGAACCAGCTACAGGAGCACGTCTCTCTTTTTTCTAAAACTCAAGAACGTCTCTTCTTTGGTACACTAGCTTGTTCTGTATGCCTTCTCAAGTCTTTGATTCCTCCATCTGACATCTGGGACCCACCGGAAGGGCCTCTGTATTCCACGAAAAAACGTGCCCCCCGCTGACAGGTCGGACCCACCAGCTATCTTCGCACACAAGGAAGTGCCTCCTTATTACGCACAAAAAATGAATACTCCCCACACCGGAACCCAAAGCATAATGGGAGGCTGACTTGTGGGCCTACCAAGTTGACGGGGATGGAGGGCTTTGTCAACTTAGTCAATATGAACGATTCTAGCTCCACTTACCGTACGATGTTCATCCGACGGCCGTAGTGCATTTTCAACCTCTGGTCTTCTTGCTCCAGCCGCCCAAAGCAGCGCCGTTCGTGCCGCCTACTCCTGCCTCCTGTGGTCGGCTGTGCTGTCGCGGAGGCCTCACCGCCCCCATACTCCTACCATCGCTGGCCAGGCCACCTCTCCACTCACCCACACCCCCTGTTATTCTACGGCGATGGAAGCCTCACACCGCAGCCGAACCAGTGAACCCTCGTAGTCCTCTCTGCGTGGGCATCCACTTCCGCGTCTTCCCCGGCTCCACGTCGTCCCCTTCCTAGGCCTCACCGTCGTCCACCGCCTTGGTGCTCTCGGCGTGGCATGGTCAATGTGGTCAACGACCGACTTCCATCGGAAGAGTACTCTACATGGAGGGGCTGACAGCTGGGTCCACGGCCACAACCCAGTTTATTTGTGATTTGCCAAGTAGGTCGCTTTGTCAGGCCTGTTGGGCTGCAAATCTTTCAAGACGAGGAGAGCTTCATTCGGCTGGCCGAGAAAATTACCTATCAGTAATGAGAAATGGGTTGTACATTTTTAAAACACATCAAACCGGCAATTAGTTTCAATTTTTTTTTTCATTTTGAGATTTTAAATTGCATTGATATTTATGCATGGACAATTTGTTGGATTGTATATTGATATAAATTCATTTTTAAAATCAGTTTGAATGTGACTCCAAATTTCGGGATTAAAAACAGTTCGGACCGCACCGAAATATGCAAAATTTCGTATAATTTTTTAACCGTGGCCACAATATGGGCTGTAATGCTAACAATAAGAATATGGGCTCTAAAAAACCTTAAGAATTAGCAAATGGGCTGTAAATTATTAGAAATAATTGCAGATGGGTTGTATGCTGTTTTCCACATATTTGAGGCTTTCCTAAAAAGGTTGACGCCAGCAAAGGATCGTTGGATGTCCATCCAACGACCGTCGTGCTTCTTCAATCTCTGCTCTTCTGCTCCGGCCGCTCAAACAAGCGCCGGTGGGACTGCTCGCTCCCTCCTCCCGTGGCCGGCGGTCTTTGCCACAGCTTCACCGCCCCACCGTACTCCCACCGCTCGCCTAGCCATCCCTCTACTCACCCACACCTGTTGTTATTCTCCGGCGACGGCAGATGAACCAGTAAACCCTGGCTCCGTGTCGTTCCCTTCCTAGGCCTCGCCGTCGTCCACCGCCTTGGTGCTCTCGGCGTGGCCTGGTCAACATGGTCAACGACCGACATGCATCTGGAGTGCGTTGTACGTGGAGAGGCTGACAGCTGGGTCCACGGCCACATGCAAGGAAATGCCTCCTTATTACGCGCAAAATAATGATTCCTCCACCTGACATCTGGGACCCACCGAAAGGGCCTCTGTATTTTGCGAAAAAAACGTTACCGTCGCTAAGAGCTCGGACCCACCAGCTATATCTTCGCACGCAAGGAAGTGCCTCCTTTTTACGCACAAAAGAATGAATACTCCCCCTGCTAGCTGGGACCCAGTATAGTGGGAGGCTGACTTGTGGGCCTACTAAGTTGATGGGGACGGAGGGCTTTGTCAACTTAGTCAATATGCACGATTCTAGCTCCAAAGGACCGTACGATGTCCATCCAACGACCGTAGTGCTTCTTCAACCTCTGGTCTTCTTGCTCCAGCCACCCAAACCAGCGCCGGTCGTGCCTCGTGCTCCTACCTCCCGTGGCCTCACCGCCCCCTACTACTCCCACAGCTGGCCAGGCCATACCTCTACTCACCCGCACCCCCTGTTATTCTGCGGCAACGGCAACCTCACACCGCAGCGAACCAGTGAACCCTCATACTCCTCTACGCGTGGGCATCCACTGCCGCGTCTTCCCCGGCTCCGTGTTGTCCCCTTCCTAGCCCTCGCCGTCGTCCACCGCCCTGGTGCTCTCGGCGCAGCATGGTCAAAGTGGTCAAGGAACGGCTACCATCGGACGTGGATCATGCGTGGAGAGGCCGATACCGGTCCACGGCCGCAGCAAGGAAGTGCCTCCTTATTACGCCGCAAAATAATTGTTCCTCCACCGACAATGGGACCCACCAGACCGCCACCGTATTTCATGAAAAACATTTCCCCACATCGCCGGGACCCACCAGCTACATCTTCGCAAGCAAGGAAGTGCATCCGGTAAAAAAAGCGATTCGCCCCCATTGCGGGGACCCACCAGCTACATCTTCGCACGCAAGGAAGTGCTCGATACCGGGACCCACCTGGTCGAAGCATACGTAGCATTGTCATTCTGGTCGCGAACATGTACGTACATACTGGTCGATGTAGAGGCACGCACGTAGCATGTACACGTACATACAACGGCTAGTGTGCAAGAAAGAAAATACGGCCACATATGTACATACGGGCGGGGTCTCGAACGCCTACTCACGCATATGTACGGCCAGGACTCGTGTACATGGATGGGTCAGAACGAAGAAACTGCGTCGTCGTCGTGTTCACGGGGAGGCAACGGAATGCGTCGTGTTCATCGGGAGGCAACGGAACGCGTGGGAGCCAACCGGCTTGGACGGAACAGCCGATGGAAACGAGGCCTGGCGTACCGCAGAACGGAGGAAACAGCCTTGTGTTCGACCGGCCACATTCGAAACGGGATCCTGTTCATCGGGAGGGGTCTGGCGTACCGCAAAACGGAGGAAACGGACCTCCTACGGTCGAAACGGGGTCCTGTTGATCAGGAGGGGTGTGGCATACCGCAAAACGGAGGGAACGGACTTGTGTTGGAGCGCTACGGTCGAAACGGGTGTCTTGTTCATCGGGAGGGGTGTGGCGTACCGCAAAACGGGACTCCACGGGATACTGTTCATCTCCACCGTCGACCCCCTCCAGCCTCCATGGGCTACTGTTCATCCACCGTCGACCTCCTCCAGCCTCCACCTGTGACTGTTCATCCACGGGCTCCTGTTCATCCAGCCTCCACCGCGCGCTACTCCACCGGCTACTGTTCAACCAGCCCTCTCCACGGGCTCCTGTTCAACCACCCTCCACGGGCTACCGTTCATTCAGCCCTCCACCGTCTCATCGCTCATCCAGCCCTCCACGGGGTCCTGTTCATCCAGCCCCAACCGGCTCGACCGATTGGGGTCCTCTTCATTCAGAGGTAACACCACGGGGTCCTGTTCATCCACCCCCACCGGGAACTGTTCATCCAAACCCCCCAGCAACGCTCACTGTTCATCCAGAGGCAGCATCGATCGGCTTCAGTTAGCAGCAGTAGCGAAGGAATCGCTCAATCGGGTTCAGTTAACAGCCATCGATCGATCGCTCGGGTTCAGTAACGCGTAGCCTGCAGTGCAATCGCACGGGTTCAGTTAGAGCCCAACGCCTTGCTCTGGTTCAGTTAGAGCCCAATGCCTCACACCCTCGCGCGTGCGTGTACGAGAGAAACGCGCATCGCTCGGCCCCGACCACCCACCGTAACCCGGAACACCCTGATATTTTCCTCGCCCTTGCTGCTACCACGGTTATTTCCATCATGGACGGCCCAAAGAATGTCATGCAGCTGCGTCTCCGGCCCGCCCAGGACGAAAAGCCCATTTTCTGTCATGATTTTTTGTCATAGAAGTAGGAGCCCGCCACATCTAGGATGATACCGGGTTTTGTCACAATTATCGTCATAGAAGTGTCATAAGTATGACAGAAAAAAAATTCGCCCGGCCTAAAATGTCACGGATGTGTCTTTTTTCATAGTGTATATGTTTGTCCCACACGCAAAGCGGTGGTGGTTGTCCTCCCACACCCACTTAAGGTTATCAGCGATATCGATGCTTTCCATCTGTGGGCCCGCTTGGTCCATCACTTCTTTTTGCCTGACAACAAGAGAGGTTAATTTGACTTAGGAGGGGATTATTATTTTTGCTCTGGGATGACATGCATGATACACTTTGAGCACACACACATGCATGTGTACGCATAAATCCCTCCCATCGAGTCGAAGTGGCTAGTACAGCGACACCATCATGATCTGATCTCGCTCTGTGTGGGGAGCTAGTGTACGGTTTTTGACACACGCGCCAGATCAATGTTGTGTATTCAAACATGCATGCACGCATCACCTCCATACATATGCATGTAGTGGTTGCCTTCGAATGATACACTCCCTCGCGTGGTTATCGGCGACAAGCCTATATATTCGTGGGCCCGCGTGGACATCCATGATCACCTTTACCAACAACAAGATAGGTTACCATGGCGGATTCGTCATTTGGTTCATGTTATCGTAGTATAGGTCATGGTGAGATTCAGACCTAATTAAGTTTGAGCGCATATACTATGCACGCATTTATGCATATATGAATCCCCGTCATTGGCTTGAAGTGTGGTGTAACATACATATGCATCGTCAACCTAACCCTCACTCAGTGTTGGGATTTCTAGTTCGAAATCACGGTGCCACATCAAAGTTGTTCCATTGTTACTCAAAACACACCTCTCCATACATATGTTTGGGCCACACGCATGAAGTGGTTTTCCTTGGGGACTATCTACTTGCGTGATTATTGGCGAGCTAGCCCATCGCTGGGGTCGCATGGACGGCCATCACTTTGACCAACAACAAGAGAGAGGTTGTACGACCAAGGTAGATTATCCTTGGTCCGTTTTACGATCCATCTTGGTGAGATATATGCCTCTCTGGCCCGCCGACTGAAAGTGTGTGTGGGGGGGGGGGGGTTGCTACATCGCACTTTGCTAGGTGAACCTCGGTTGGGGGGGCATGCATTCATAGCTTAATTAGGATTCCCTTCGTGGCGACACGAGGTGGGTGGGGGGCTGCTAGCTAAGTCACACTTTTCTAGGTGAACCTCGGTTGGGGGGAGGGGGGCATGCTCATAGCTAAGGATTCCCGTTGTGCTGACACGAGGGGGGCTGCTAGCTACTACCCACTTAGCTAGGAGAACCTCGGTTGGGGGGCATGCATTCATAGCTTAATTAGGATTCCCTTCGTGGCGACCACGAGGTGGGTGGGGGGCTGCTAGCTAATTCACACTTTTCTAGGTGAACCTCGGTTGGGGGGAGGGGGGCATGCTCATAGCTAAGGATTCCCTTTGTGCTGACACGAGGGGGGCTGCTAGCTACTTCGCACTTTGCTAGGTGAACCTCGGTTGGGGGGCTGGCATGTGCACTCATAGCTTAGGATTCCCTTCGTGCCGACACGAGGGAGGGGTGGCTTCTAGCTACTTCACACTTTGCTAGGGTTAACCTCGGTTGGGGGAGGGCATGCATTCATAGCTTAGGATTCCCTTGGGCCGACACGAGGAGGGGTTTGCTAGCTACTTCAAGACTTTGCTTGGTGATCCTCGGTTGGGGGGGGGCAGGTGCATTCATAGCTTAGGATTCCCTTCATGCCGACCACGAGGGAGGGGTGGCTTCTAGCTACTTTGCACTTTGCTAGGGTGAACCTCGGTTGGGGGGAGGGCATGCATTTATAGCTTAGCTAGGATCCCCTTCGTGCCGACACGAGGGAGGGGGGCTGCTAGCTACTTCGCACTTTGCTAGGTGAACCTCGGTTGGGGCGGGGCATGCATTCATAGCTTAGGAATCCCTTCGTGCCGACACGAGGGAGGGGGCTGCTAGCTCTACCTCACACTTTTCTAGGTGAACCTCGGTTTGTGGGCATGCATTCATAGATTATGATTACCTTCATGCCGACACGAGGGAGGGGGGCTGCTAGCTACTTCGCACTTTGCTAGGGTGAACCTCGGTTGGGGGCGGCATGCATTCATAGCTTAGGATTCCCTTCGTGCCGACACGAGGGAGGAGGGGTGCTGCTGGCTACTTCGCACTTTGATACTGTGCGCTTTGCGAGAGAGGTGTCGCATCGAAGTTGCATTTGGTATTTGAAAATCAAACCACCCTTTTGATACATAAATTTGGTCCACATGCAAGTGTGTTCGTGCTCTGACCCTCTCCCGTGTCATTTTTCGCCAAATTTATGAACATTAGACAAGTCGGATGACGCAACAGACATGGTTCACTCAAACTAACCGTGTGCCACGCCGGTGCACCTGTCACGCACACATCCGCACAGTACATTCGGCTCCACGAGGCTCCCCCTCTCAAAAATACCTACCTGCCTCGAGGGTTTTTCTATTTCATAACACACGGTTGTTATCTCCGGACCGTGTGCGATGTTTCTTGTTCCCAATCCTGCCTGCATCCCTAGAAAATATCTGCCCGCCTCGAGGTTTTTCTGTTTCATAACACACGCTTGTTATCTCCGGACCGTGTGTGATGCACTATCATCAAAATTTTCAATAGCCCGGCATTTCACTCCCGCGTTTGACTCCCGCGTAGTAAAATTTTCAGTACCCGCGTCATTTCCTCAAACACCCCGCGCCCCCACCACAAACACACACACACACACACACCAAAACCTCCTCGGGCGTGTGCGCTCACACACACACACACACACACTCCCTTGCTCGAAACCCTAGCAAAGTCTCCACCGCCGCCGCCGCAAGGCCTCCATTGTCAACATCTGCCGGTTTGCCCGTGCAGCTTACCCACCGATCTCCATACCTAGGCCGCCCTGAGTTTCTTAGATGACGCCTGCCAAACGCCCCCTTTCCCACAGATCCCCATCCCCCACTCCAGAGCGTCGCAGCCTAAGCCCAGTTACGCTTCCCGTGGAGCTCGAGGAGCGACTGGCCCAAAAGAGGTGTATAGCTGTCTTTTCGCCCGACGTCGCTGAGGAAGCTGACGACAATTACTGGTGGCAGGCACTCAAGCAGCGGGCTAGAGTATGCGGGCATATCTAGTCTGCCGGCTACGACATCGAGGTCATCGATAGCGATGCCCTAAGGTGGCCTATGTCACAGGTTAAGTGGCCCACCCCCAACCCCTTGGGTTCAACCGCCGTCGATCTCATCCATGGCCCCGCCACTGATCTCCTCTGGCTCGCTGTCAAAAAATTTCCATTCTATATCGCCATCGAGCCCCTTTTATCATTTCAGAAGGACACGTTCTGTGACGCTGGCTTAGGATCCACAGCTTCCAAGTCAGACCTCATCAACGCGACCACGAGGAGGGCACCCTCTCCGGTTCTTCCAAGGGGAAAGAGCCATCTTCTCTTCCAAGGGGAAAGCGCCTGTCTGCGACATTAGGGAGGGGACCCTATAGCCGTGCTCTTCCAAGAGGAAGGAGCCCATCTGCCACAACATGGAGCGCATCCAGGGTCTGTGCTCTTCCCACGGGAACGAGCCCATTCGTGACAAGTGAGGAAACCCATGATTTGTTTTGCCATGCCTCTTCACAGGGGGAAACCCATGATTTGTTTTGTCGAGTCCCTTTTGTAGTGTAGTGAGAATATGTCCACTTTTAATTGCTATATTTCGTTGTTTGCAGTATGCCCTGTTTATTTCAGTTGTTCACAATGTGATCCTCTATATGTGCAATTATTTACTGTGCAGTACATTTCATCAATCCAGTTTTAAACATACCGATAGGAATGCATATATTTGCTTGCTATTAAGCCTGTTATAGCTAGTATATGCCTCTTTTAAAGTTTCTTGATTGTTCAGTTTTTTGTAGTTAGCATATGTTCAGTTTCAAATGCTATCTTTGGTTGTTCGTAGTATGCCTTGTTTATTCCAGTTATTCACAATGTGATGTTCTATATGTGCAAGTATGAAATGTGCAGTTCAATTTCATCAGTACTAGTTTCAACAATACCACTATGAATGACTACATTTGGTTGCTGCATCTTGTAGTTAACATGCCTTTCCATTTTTATTTAACCATAACCAGTATACTTAGACTGACACAATACCAGTTTGAATGACCATGTTTGCTTGTTGTTAAATGTTTGGTCTGTTGCAGTTAGCACACCTTTGCACTTGTTTTGATTTACTAGCGTGCTTAAACCTGCACACTGAATCTATCTTTTGGAGATTATTTTGTCTGCCATGTGTAATTTTGGTTCATGTTTAGCCTGTTGTGCTTAACATGCTTCTTGATGTACCTACACAGGACAATTTTGGGAACGACCGTTGTTTTCCATCGAGGTTAGTTTCATCCCATGGCTTATATCTGCTCACTGTTCAGGATATCGGTAGCTGGTACCATATATGCAATCGGTGAATCGGACTTTTAACTGAATATATCTGCAACCCATTTTTCCTTAGGTTAACTAGGGCCATATGTAATATATCCGACGCTACATAGAAACATGCATTGTACTTACTGTCTAAATATGCAATCCTAGGCTACATAGCAACAAGGAAGAGTGTTACATTAATGTTCTAATGATGTCTAGATATACGTAGAAGAGCAGCAACAGCAACAACACAGCCCTATTTGGATACTCAACTTAGCTAGAGGTTAGAGTTAGTTTCTAGCTCATTACTAACCCTGAACTAACTCCATCCAAAGAGTTGTTTGGATGGCAGGGTTAGATTAACAATAAATGCACTAGGAGAACTAGCTCCAATTAGCACCTCTTGGGTTGGATAGTAGTTTTTTTGGGTGGGTTATAGATGCAACTAGCTCAAATTAGCCCTCATGTTTAGATATACTTTAGGGCTATTTGAGCCCGAACTAGCTCAAACTAACTGTAACCCATGGATACAGCAGCAGATAATTTGTAAGAATGAACTAAACTCTTTCCTGCCCATAATATAAGATGTTAATTCATCTAATATGTGAGTATATTGGATGTTATAAGATATTCCCTCCGTTCCTAAATATTTGTCTTTTAGAGATTTCAAATGGACTACCACATACGGATGTATATAGACATATTATAAAAGGGTGTTGTACTACATCATTGTGCAATTGCTGTTTAGCTTCTAATATTAACTTGGTGCTTTTAGGTGCATATGTCGTTCGTAAAGATCCATGTTTCGACCCTTTCTGCTTATGGGGCAATGAGATATCGATGAACCAGCATCAAGTGACGAAGCTGATAAAGATTGTTAGTAAAATGGGTCCAAAGATGGCAATTAAACTATTTGTTTACACTTTATCCAAGACAACAACGAACTGCAAGATGGTAAGTAAGAACTCTGACCTTCTTTTTATCGCCCATAATGAGTTGTGTTAGATGACAATGTCCGAATCTTTTCATTTGCGTTGGTTGCCAAAGAAGTTTACTCAAGATTACCTCTCACACTACATGATTGGTGGGCATGCAAAGGTTAAAGTATTTCTACCAGAACACGACGATTATCTACATGTTTTCATGAAGACCATGAAGGATGGGTGGTCGGCCATCACAAGGGGTTGGACTAGAGTCGTGCGTGCCTTCTGCATGGAGGTGGGCACAATATGGGCATTCCGCTTCACCTTGTTCAGCAGCCAGAATATATTTCGCCTCTTTATTTACCATCTTTAATAGTACAAGTATACAACTGTGGTTCATCATTCTTTATTTGGTTCTTTTGTAATTCTTCAACATATGCATGTATGAATCGAATAATGCATTGGGTGTTTGAACCTGATGGATATGAATAAAGCTATAGCATACATTCGAATTCAAATCCAAATCTGGTGCAATTTGGAAAAGCAACAATTAAATTACGGTGAAATTACGCTCTCCGGGTTGTTACGGCACACATGGTTGGTAAAACACAAACGTTTGCGATATGCACCATAATCGGAGATGGTTCACAGAGAGGAAATGTGAGCAAGCATGCACACAATTGCCGTTTGCAAAGCGTGTGCGATGTCAGACAATATCACAAACAGTGCGGGAAAATTAAATGTTTGTGTTAGTTGCCTTATCGTACACGATTCTCAACCATGAACTGTTTCTGATGAAGTATGCATCGTAAACGTTGCACCGCAGAATAGCGTATGTGATAGTTGTCATGCACGACGATGTTACGATGGTCCGATGTTTCGTAATCCTGTGCGGCACTCGTACGACGATTAGCTAATCTTGTTATCGATGAACCGTTTGTGATGGGCCGCGCATCATAAACGTTCTATAATAATGAACCGTTTGTGATGGGCCGCGCATCATAAATGTAGCACCACAGAATACCGACTGCGATGGCAATGCAAGCAGAAACGAGTAGGAGTACTGTAGGGGCCCTATCCCCGACGAAAAGAACTTGCATGACATCTTTTGTCCTACCCTCCCGCGCCAGGAGAGGGGGGGGGGCGCCCTGGTGGGTTGTGCCCACCCAGGTGCCCCTCTCCGGCAGGTCTTGGCTCCAGATATTCTTATTTATTATATAAAAATTCCTCGCGAAGTTTCGTTCCATTCCGAGAACTTTTATTTCTACACAAAAACAACACCATGGTAGTTCTGCTGAAACCAGTGTCAGTCCGGGGTTAGTTTCATTCAAATCATGCAAATTAGAGTCCAAAACAACATGAAAGCGTTAGGAAAATTAAATACGTTGGAGAGGTATCAAGACACGACCCCTTTGCTACCCTAAACAGACAAAAAGCAGACAAAACGAACGTCCGTTTGGGGTCGCGCGTTGGAGTTGGCCTAACAAAAAGGAAGAATCCAGTGTAGTTTTGCAAACGGAGTAGTGTGCATATGACATTTGAGGCTAGGCTCCTCTACGATGCCCTTGACTTGGCTGTGTTGAACATACGTTATCCATGCACATGTTGTTGGGGAACGCAGTATTTCAATTTTTTTACCTACGATCACACATGATCTATCTAGGAGATGCATAGTAACGAGACAGGACAGTGTGTCCACGTACCCTCGTAGACCGAAAGCGGAAGCGTTTAGTAACGCGGTTGATGTAGTCGAACGTCTTCGCGATCCAACCGATCCAAGCACCGAACGTACAACACCTCCGCGTTCAGCACACATTCAGCTCGATGACGTCCCTCGAACTCTTGATTCAGTTGAGGCCAAGGGAGAGTTCCATCAGCATGACGGCGTGGCCACGGTGATGATGAAGTTACCAGCACAGGGCTTCGCCTAAGCACTATGACGATATGCCCGAGGTGTGTAACTGTGGAGGGGGGCACCGCACACGGCTAAGACAAGAGTTGGTGTGTGTTCTAGCGGTGCCCCACCACATATATATAGTTGGGAGGGGGAGGGAGCAGTAGGAGGCGTGCCCCAAGTAGGAGGAATCCTACTTGGGGCCTAATCCTATTCGGCCTCCCCCCTTTCCATGTTTTCCGGAGCGAGAAGCAAAGAGGAGGGGGAGAGAAGGAAGGGAGGCCGAATTGCCCCCCTTTCCCTCTCTCTCCTCTCCATTGACTTTCTCCCCCCTATTCGGGCATATACGGGGCGCACAAGCCCACTAGGGGCTAGTCTGTCCCGCCCTAGGCCTAATAAGGCCCATATCTTGGCCGGGGGTGCCCGGAACCGTTTCGGTGACCCGATACGTACCTGGTACCCCCAAACCCTTCCGGTGTCCAAATACTATCGTACTATATATGAATCTTTACCTCTCGACTATTTCGAGACTCCTCGTCATGTCCTGATCTCATCCGGGACTCTAAACAACATTCGGTCATCAAATCACATAACTCATACAATATAAAATCATCATCGAACGTTAAGCGTGCGAACCCTATGGGTTCGAGAACTATGTAGACATGACCGAGACACCTCTCCGGTCAATAACCAATAGCGGAACCTGGATGCTCATATTGGCTCCCACATATTCTACGAAGATCTTTATCGGTCAAACCGCATAACAATATACGTTGTTCCCTTTGTCATCGGTATGTTACTTGCCCGAGATTCGAACGTCGGTATCATCATACCTATTTCAATCTCGTTACTCACAAGTCTCTTTACTAGTTCCGTAATGCATCATCCCGCAACTAACTGATTAGTCACATTGCTTGCAAGGCTTATAGTGATGTGCATTACCGAGAGGGCCCAGAGATACCTCTCCGATACACGGAGTGACAAATTCTAATCTCGATCTATGCCAACCCAACAAACACCTTCGGAGACACCTGTAGAGCACTTTATAATCACCCAGTTACGTTGTGACGTTTGATAGCACACAAGGTGTTCCTCCGGTATTCGGGAGTTGCATAATCTCATAGTCAGAGGAACATGTATAAGTCATGAAGAAGGCAATAGCAATAAAACTAAACGATCATAATGCTAAGCTAACGGATGGGTCTTGTCCATCACATCATTCTCTAATGATGTCATCCCGTTCATCAAATGACAACACATGTCTATGGTGAGGAAACATAACCATCTTTGATTAACGAGCTAGTCAAGTAGAGGCATACTAGGGGCACTCTGTTTTGTCTATGTATTCACACATGTACCAAGTTTCCGGTTAATACAATTCTAGCATGAATAATAAAAATTTATCAAGATATAAGGAAAAATAAATAACAACTTTATTATTGCCTCTAGGGCATATTTCCTTCACATGTATAGTACTAGAGTTTGTGTATTTTGTACTGTCGTGCCTCCTCTCTCCTCCGTATATTTGTACTTCTTGGGAGACAAGTAGAGGATGGCCCCCTGTACCTATATATGTGCTCATGCACACGATCAATCAATCATCGATGCATGCAATCCCTCTCTTCCTAACTTACATTGTATCAGATAGCACGTCGATCCTCTCCTAAACCTCTGCTGTCTCCAGCCGCCGCCGCCGCTGCCCTCCCTCCTACAGCTGCGCCACCCCCCTCTTCTCTCCCTCCCAAAACCCTAACCCTACAGCGCTGCCTCCGCTCCTCTGGTGGCCGCCACCACACTCCTTTGCGCTGCCGCCGCCTCCCTGGCCGCCGTCACGCCTCCTCCCTCCAGCCGCCGCCACGATGTCTTCTACTGCCACTACAAGAAATATGTCAACCTGTGACCTTCTGTCAGTGACCCTAGAAGAATTAGTCATAAATCTATGACCATTTGAGACCAATTGGTCAAAAGTTGTTCGGGGGGCTCCAAACCCAAAACCATAACGACCATTTTGGTTAGAAAGGTCATAATTTTCTTACACGAAATGGTCATAAAGCAAACATCACTGGTCCACTTCCTTATTTCTAGCTGATAACGACCAGTATAGATGCTCATAGCCTTTTAAATTGTGGTGCATTGCTATGACTAGGCGCCACCTCATCAGTTTTTCCTATGTGTCATGTCTATGTGTCAATTTTTCCGTAGGTTGTGAAGCAGCCTATATTTCTGTCATTCCCAAAGTTCCCCAAAAAATTGGGCATTCTTTACTATCCAAATCATTGCGTCATGAAAATATTCAACTCCATTTGGCTGGTAAATCTTCCTCAAGCAAATTTCCAAAGTTTTTGTCCAGCTCGAACTATTGTGAAGGAAGTACTAGCTAGGCATGTCCTAATGAGCTGATTTTTTGCCACCTCTTCTATATTCCCAAATAATAGCTCTCCACAAATTTTGAGCCCCATCTAACAATCCATGTGAGCTCAGCATCCAATCTTTGTTTGTGGTGATATTTTCAGTTTGTGAAGCAACTATATTTTATGTTAATTTGTAATTTATGAAAATTTACCACGACATGGCCTTGCCCATAGAACCTCCCTCCACCAAATTTTAGCTCATTTATTCTAGCCAATTTCCCTCAGCATTTTTCCCAAATTTCTGTTCAGTGGAGAGCACTGTGAAGGAAGTACCATTTCTTTTATCCAAATGGTATGAAATTTTTTAAGTGCCTTCATATGCCCAAATTATCATCCTCCTACAAATTTAAAATAAATCCATTCATTCATTTGAGTCTAGCTTCAAAATTCATATTTTTGTCCAGTGTGGTACGTTGCAAAGCAAGTGACACCTAGGCTCCTCCATTTGAGTTGCAAATTTTCCAAGACAGTGTCCTTAGTAGATGATCATCCTCGGCCAAAGCTCAAGCGCATTGGCCATGTGCATTTTCCCCACCACTAATCAAACACTTGGGTGCTAATTCATGTTTGAGCTCAGTTCAGTCTCCTTGTGAGATTCTTCTTTTGCCTTCTTCTTCCTTAAACCTACCGGCAGAGTGCCCAACCCACTAGACATGCCTAGGACGCCTAGAATGCGTGGAAACGCCACGGTCATGCGGTGACCACGCGGCGAGCATGCGAGTTTACGCGCTCTGGAGTTGGGGCCCTTGGCCACCATCCAAACCTGGTAATTTGGTCACATATAATGACACAATGCGAAGGTTTTCCAATTTTTTGATTTTTTTTTGAATTTTTTATGCCTGTTTCAAAATGCGGTCAAAACGGCGGGCATGACAGTTCCTAGCCAGTGGTTGAATCTTGGAAATTTTTTGGTGTTTCTCTGATTAAATAGATACTGATGTACCTAGAAATGATTTTTAGAAAAAATAAAGAGCAAACTATGAGGCAGCTTGCTACCTCTTGAGCATGCGTTGGTTTTCCCTTGAAGAGGAAAGGGTGATGCAGCAAAGTAGCGTATGTATTTCCCTCAGTTTTTGAGAACCAAGGTATCAATCCAGTAGGAGACAACGCACAAGTCACCTAGTACCTGCACAAACAATCAAGAACCTTGCAACCAACACGATAAAGGGGTTGTCAATCCCTTCACGGTCACTCGCAAAAGTGAGATCTAATAGAGATAGTAAAATAAATATTTTTGGTATTTTTGTTATATAGATTGGAAAGTAAAGATTACAAAATAGTAAACGAGATGCGATGTAAATAAAAGAGATGTAATATAATAGGAATGAGACCCGTGGGCCATAGGTTTCACTAGTGGCTTCTCTCAAGATAGCATGTATTACGATGGGTGAACAAATTACTGCCGAGCAATTGATAGAAAAACGCAAAGTTATGAAGATATCTAAGGAAATAATCATGAATATAGGCATCGCGTCCGTGTCAAGTAGACCGAAACGATTCTGCATCTACTACTATTACTCCACACATCGACCGTTTTCCAGCATGCATCTAGAGTATTAAGTTCATAAGAACGGAGTAACACATTAAGCAAGATGACATGATGTAGAGGGATAAACTCAAGCAATATGATATAATCCCCACCTTTTTATCCTTGATGGAACAATACAATACGTGCCTTATTACCCGTACTGTCACTAGGAAAGGACACCGCAAGATTGAAGCCAAAGCTAAGCACTTCTCCCATTGCAAGAAAGATCAATCTAGTAGGCCAAACTAAACTGATAATTCAAAGAGACTTGCAACATATCAAATCATGCATATAAGAATTCAGAGAAGAACCAAATAATATTCATAGATAATCTTGTTCATAAATCCACAATTCATCGGGTCTCGGCAAACACACCGCAAAAGAGTATTACATCGAATAGATCTCCAAGAACATCGAGGAGAACTTTGTATTGAGAATCAAAGAAAGAGTAGAAGCTATATAGCTAATAACTATGGACCCGAAGGTCTGTGGTAAACTACTCACGCTTCATCGGAGAGGCTATGGTGTTGATGTAGAAGCCCTCTGTGATCGATTCCCCCTCTGGCAGATCGCTAGAAAAGGCCCCAAGATGGGATCTCACGGGTACAGAAGGTTGCAGCGGTGGAAAAGTGGTTTCATGGCTCTCCCTGATGTTTCTAGGGTATAAGAGTATATATAGGCGAAAGAAGTACGTCGGTGGAGCTACGAGGGGCCCACAAGGGTGGGGGCGCGCCCTCCTGCCTCGTGGCTTCCTCGAGGCATACAAGACTTGGACTTCAAGTCTTCTGGATTGCTTACGGTCCAAGAAAGTTCATCGCGAAGGTTTAAATTCCGTTTGGACTCCGTTTGGTATTCCTTTTCTACGAAACTCTAAAATAGGCAAAAAAAAACAGAAATTGGCACTCGGCCTCCGGTTAATAGGTTAGTCCCAAAAATAATATAAAATAGCATATTAAATCCCATTAAACATCCAAAACATATAATATAATAGCATGGAACAATAAAAAAATTATAGATACGTTGGAGACGTATCAAGCATCCCCAAGCTTAATTCCTGCTCGTCCTCGAGTAGGTAAATGAAAAAAACATAATTTTTGATGTGGAATGCTACCTAACATAATTATCAATGTAATTTTCTTTATTGTGGCATGAATGTTCAGATCCGAAAGATTCAAGACAAAAGTTTAATATTGACATAAAAACAATAATACTTCAAGCATGCTAACAAAGCAATCATGTCTTCTCAAAATAACATGGCCAAAGAAAGCTATCCCTACAAAATCATATAGTCTGGCTATGCTCTATCTTCATCACACAAAATATTTAAATCATGCACAACCCCGATGACAAGCCAAGCAATTCTTTCATACTTTTTATGTTCTCAAACTTTTTCAATCTTCACGCAATACATGAGCGTGAGCCATGGACATAGCACTATAGGTGGAATAGAATGGTGGTTGTGGAGAAGACAGAAAGGAGGAATATAGTCTCACATCAACTAGGCATATCAACGGGCTATGGAGAGGCCCATCAATAGATATCAATGTGAGTGAGTAGGGATTGCCATGCAATGGATGCGCTAGAGGTATGAGTTTATGAAAACTCAACAAAAGAAACTAAGTGGGTGTGCATCCAACGTGCTTTCTCACGAAAACCTAGAGCACTTTGAGGAAGCCCATCATTGGAATATACAAGCCAAGTTCTATAACGAAAATTCCCACTAGTATATGAAAGTGACAAAATAAGAGACCCCCTATCATGAAGATCATGGTGCTACTTTGAAGCACAAGTGTGGAGAAAGGATAGTAGCATTGTCCCTTCTCTCTTTTTCTCTCTTTTTTGTTTGGCTTCTTTGGCCTCCCCTTTTCTTTTTTTATTTCCTCACACGGGACAATGCTCTAATAATGATGATCATCACACTTTTATTTTCTTACAACTCAAAAATTACAACTCAATACTTAGAACAAAATATGACTCTATATGAATGCCTCCGGCGGTGTACCGGGATGTGCAATGAATCAAGAGTGACATGTATGAAAAAATTATGGATGGTGGCTTTGCCACAAACACGATGTCAACTACATGATCATCCAAGGCAATATGACAATGATGGAGCGCGTCATAATAAACGGGACGGTGGAAAGTTGCATGGCAATATATCTAGGAATGGCTATGGAAATGCCATAATAGGTAGGTATGGTGGCTGTTTTGAGGAAGGTAAATGGTGGGTTTATGGTACGGCGAAAGTTGCGCGGTACTAGAGAGGCTAGCAATGGTGGAAGGGCGAGAGTGCGTATAATCCATGGACTCAACATTAGTCATAAAGAACTCACATACTTATTGCAAAAATCTATTAGTTATCAAAACGAAGTACTATGCGCATGCTCCTAGGGGGATAGATTGGTAGGAAAATACCATCGCTCGTCCTCAACCGCCACTCATAAGGAAGACAATAATAAATAGATCATGCTCCAACTTCGTCACATAACGGTTCACCATACGTGCATGCTACGGGAATCACAAACTTTAACACAAGTATCTCTCAAATTCACAACTACTCTACTAGCATGACTCTAATATCACCATCTTCATATCTCAAAACAATCATAAAGAATCAAACTTCTCATAGTATTCAACGCACTTTATATGAAAGTTTTTATCATACCCATCTTGGATGCCCATTATATTAGGACTAGTTTTATAGCCAAAGAAAATTACAATGCTGTTCTAAAAGACTCTCAAAATAATATAAGTGAAGCATGAGAGATCAATAATTTCTATAAAATAAAACCACCACCGTGCTCTAAAAAGATATAAGTGAAGCACTAGAGCAAAGTTATCTAGCTCAAAAGATATAGGTGAAGCACATAGAGTATTCTAATAAATTCTGATTCATGCGTGTCTCTATGAAGAGGTGTGTACCGCAAAGATGATTGTGGTAAAATAAAAAACAAAGACGTAAGTCATTCAAGACGCTCCAAGCAAAACACATATCATATGGTCAATAAAAATATAGCCTCAAGTAAAGTTACCGATAGACAAAGACGAAAGAGGGGATGCCTTCCGGGGCATCCCCAAGCTTAGTCTTTTGGTTTTCCTTGAATTTTACCTTGGGGTGCCTTGGGCATACCCAAGCTTAGGCTCTTGCCACTCCTTATTCCAAAATCCATCAAATCTTTACCCAAAAAGCTTGAAAACCTCACAACACAAAACTCAACAGAAAACTCGTGAGCTCCGTTAGTATAAGAAAAATAAACCACCAATTTTAGGTACTGTAATGAAATCATTCTTTATTTATATTGGTGTTAAACCTACTGTATTCCAACTTCTGTATGGTTCATACCCCCCGATACTACTCATAGATTCATCAAAATAAGCAAACAACACACGAAAAACAGAATCTGTCAAAAACGGAACAGTCTGTAGCAATCTGTTACTTTCGAATACTTATGTAACTCCAAAAATTCTACCAAATTAGGAAGACCAAGGTAATTGTTATATTAATCTTTTGAAAAAAGAATCAGGACAAAATATCTTTTCTGTGATTTATGAAAATTATTTTCGTGAGCACAAAGTTTCTGTCTTTTTCAGCAAGATCAAACAACTACCATCCAAGAAGATCATAAAGTTCTACTCTGCACAAACACTAACTAAAACACAAAAATACAATAATAACAGTAGGATGATGAATTATTTATTACTAAACAGTAGCAAAAATGTAGCGATCCGACCTCAAATGGTCAAGTCTCTGTGCTTCAGTGTCATCCCTGGATCGGTAATGCTGACACACACAGTACTCGAAGGATTTATAACAGAGTAGCAATCACACACTTATTACATCGAATGTCTCAAAAGAGAAATTATTACAATAAATATGGCTTAAGGACATCTAATACGATAATAGCGGAAGGCTTGGAAGATAAAGTGAGTCCATCAACTCCAACGGCATAGCTGAGCTGCACGGCAACGACCTAACGAACCTTACTCCTCGTCTGAAAAGTCTGCAACATGATACGTTGCAGCCCGGAATCGGGTCAACACATGGATTATGCTGGCAATATAACACAGTAGAGCACGAACGGAATAATGCTATCACTACATGCATATTTGGCTGGTGGAAAGCTCTATGGTTATAGTTTTTGCGAAAAGCCATTTTTTTCCTACAACAAAGGAATAAATTTTATTTTAAATATCATGGTAGTTGATACATCATTGAGAAGGTTCCTCCAACTCAATCCCAATTAGAAGTAATTATCAACCAAAAATATGAATTTAGAGTGATGAGATACTTAGGATAATCCAAGTACCAGATACTCAAGATGTCCATAACCGGGGACACGGCTAACCATGATTAGATTGTACACTCTGCAGAGGTTTGCGCACTTTTCCCCACAAGACTCGATCTCCTCCGTTGGATTTCTCCCACTACATGGTGTTTGAGAAACGGATGGCCGAGACACAGTCTTTCAGAAACATTAACTCTTTACTCCGGGCAGACCATACCAACCTACATCCCTCTACTTGCTGATCCACCTCTTCAAGAGCTCTTGCAACCTACTCAACTATGCTAGAGCCCATAATAGCTTGTGGCTGCACACGGAAGTTTCTAGCATGAAATATATCTCAGTTCCCTTTGAGCCTGGGTGGCGGACCTTAGGATTATCACACGGGTACTCCGGGATATCCTAGGACAACCTTTGGATTCTCCGGTGGCCGACAAGCAATCCACCCAGATGTGTATTAAAGTTGGCACCTTAAGTTGAACCATTAATTAAATCATCTCACATCTGTCATGGATTCACTCACCCAAACCACGTCTACGAGCATAGCATAGCAATATAAGCAATACGTAGAAGTAACTCCCAAGGGTTTGAATATAACAGGGCAATAGGTTCTACCTCATCAACTACTTCCCAATACCCACAAGTTAACCACATCCTAGTCATGCAATGTTTGAGGATTGGAACTAATGCATAAAAGCGGGTATGAAAGGAGTATGATCAATGTGTTACTTGCCTTGTCGACGATCCATAAAACCTAGGGACTCGTGGTAGCACGCTTCGCACTCGGGAATTACATGCAAACAAACAATAGCATACATAAGCATTCAAGCAAAGATGCACGGGCAAAACTCAAATAAGAAGAATTGACCAGAAAGTTCAACTTAAGAACTCCGGTTTGCGAAAAGAATCAAATCAAACGGAGCAACGAAACTCAAACTGCAAAAGAAACAAGATCCGTTTACTAATATGAACTAAGGTCAAATTTTACAGTACCAAAGTCTTGTTCAAGTTGATTAAATAGAAAGAGGGTTTTGAGACGAAGATCTAGGCGCTTGAATCGCCTGATTCCGATAAACGAGCGAAAAGATAAACTGAAACGAAAATCGGATCAGAAATCGCGATAGAAAATAATCGCGAAAAATCCGAGAAAAAGAAAAACTGACGAACAGGTTAACGAATGAACGTTCGCTGTCTGCGGCTAACTAGCAAACACGGTTCGTTAAAATGAACGTACGGATGAACGTCCGTTAAATAAACTAAACTGAGAAAACCAGCGAACCGATCTAAAAAAACAAACCTAGGGTTTTCTAAAAAAACGAACCGGTTTTAAAATAAAACCGACACTACAAAAAAAAGACACATCCGTGACATTTTGGGCCGAACGAAATTTTTTTCTGTCATACATATGACACTTCTATGACGATAATTGTGACAAAACTCGGTATCATCATAGATGTGGTGGGCTCCTACTTCTATGACAAAAATCATGACGGAAAATGGGCTTTTCGTCACCCGAAAGGGCCGGAGACGCAGCTGCATGACATTCTTTGGGCCGTCCATGATGGAAAAAACCGTGGTAGAAGCGAGGGGGAGGAAAATTTCGGGGAGTTCCCGGTTACGGTGGGAGGTCGGGGGCCAAGCGATGCGCGCTTCTCTCATACACGTCTGGCGTGTGCGTAGGCGTTAGCTCTAATCGAACCCGGCGGGGCATTGGGCTCTAATCGAACCCGAAATATTGCACCGCAGTTACGCGTTCTTTGAACCCGAGCGATCGATCGATGGCTGTTAACTAAACCCGATCGGCGATTCGCCGCCATCTGCTGCTAATCAAACCGATCGATGGGATGAAGCGGTGGCGTTGGCGGGGGTTGGATGAACAATGAGCGGTGGCGTTGCCTGCAGGTGAACAGGACCCGTGGTGTGGTGGAGGGCTGGATGAGCGATGAAGCGGTGGAGGGGTGCCCGTGGAGGGGTGGATGAACAGGACCCGTGGTGTGGAGGGCTGGATGAGCGATGAGCGGTGGAGGGTGCCCGTGGAGGGGTGGTTGAACAGATCCCGTGGTGTGGAGGGCTGGATGAGCGATGAGCGGTGGAGGGGTGCCCGTGGAGGAGTGGTTGAACAGGACCCCGTGGTGTGGAGGGCTGGTTGAACAAGAGCGGCGGAGGGGTGGTTGAGCGATGGCCGGTGGAGTAAGCGCACGGTGGAGGCTGGATGAACAGGAGCCCGTGGAGGCTGGATGAGCAGGAGCCCGTGGAGGCCGGAGGAGGTCGGCGGTGGAGATGAAACGGTATCCGTGGAGTCCCGTTTTGCGGTACGCCACACCCCTCTGATGAACAGGACCCCGTTTGACCGTGGCGCTCCAACACAAGTCCGTTTCCTCCGCTTTTGCGACGACACACCCCTCCCGATAACCGACCCCCTGCTTCGACCGTAGGAGGTCCGTTTCCTCCGTTTTGCGGTACGCCACACCCCTCCCGATCAACAGGACCCCCGTTTCGACCGTAGGAGGTCCGTTTCCTCCGTTTTGCGGTACGCCACACCCCTCCCGATGAACAGGATCCCGTTTCGAACGTGGCCAATCAAACACAAGGCCGTTTCCTCCGTTGTGCGGTACGCCAGGCCTCGTTTCCATCACATGTTCCATCCAAGCCCTCCCGATGAACACGACTACGCATTCCATTCTGACCCAGCCGGTTGGCTCCTACGCGTTCTGTTGCCTCCCGATGAACACGACGCATTCCGTTGCCTCCCCATGAACATGACGCATTCCGTTGCCTCCCCATGAACACGACGACGATGCTTTTTCTCCGTTCCGACCCAGCCATGTACACGAGCCACGGCCGTCAGACGTGATGCGCCGAGTAGGCGTTGAGACCCCGCCAGTATGTACACATACGTGGCCGTATTTTCTTTCTTGCACCACGGCGGCTGCGTGCGTGTACATGCTACGTGCGCGCCTCTACTATGACACGTGTGTGCCTCTACATCGACCAGTATATATGTACGTACACGTTCGCGACCAGAATGACAACGCTACGTACGCTTGGACCAGGTGGATCCCAACATTCTTCCCCAGATCCCCTCCCCTTCCCCTCCCCGACCCCCCAACCACGGCAAGCCACTGAATCTAGTCCTCCGCCGCAGCGGTGGACCTCACACCCCGCCGGATCTACCTTCCGCACCTTGGAATCCCCAACTGCCAACTCACCACTTCAACGGAGCCGCATCACTCGGCTTGTCCATCGCTTCCGTAACTCCTTGACCGCCATCATGGTCCACCGCACCGGATCTGCTAACTGGCGCCCTCGTCCACCATAGCGTAGGCCCTTCACTGACTCCCTCGTCCGCCCCTTCGCTGGCCCTTCATACAAGCCCTCGTCCGCCGCAACAGATCCGCCTCACCGAAAGCATCTGGCAACGCTACGCCCGAAGCCTTCGCCCACTGCACTGCACCCTCTCCACAGGCGCCATATTCAACTCCACCGCCCTGCTTTACCAGCGTCGTAGCCTCATCGGGTTATTTCGGTTTGTACTCCTTCGGTTTTCTCTTTATCGCAACTGTTCACTTACCACGATGAGCTTTCTTGTATGTCAACAGCGCCCGCAACTGCATTAACCGAGCCGCCAGCCGACGGTGACAATGGCCCAAACTCAACCGCAACACGAGCACCGTCGACGATCCTTAGCTATCAAGTATGACAACGATACCCATACGCCGCCGAGAATCAGGTACTATTATCCAACGGTCGGCGCCTACTTCACTTTCCTAGCATAAGCACCGCACCTTTGAATTTCTTCAGGGCATCATTGAGTTTTTCATGAGACGCGTTATTCTGCTTGCACCTGTAGGGCCATACTTCTGGCAGTGAACATGTTACATCTGCTAAATTACATACTAGTGCACATATAGTTAATATGCTTTAGTTTTGTTCTGATGTCACATGTTGGTTCCATCAGACTGCTTAATGTTCTCTATGCTTAATAACACATCAGCAAACTAGCATGTGGTTCCGCTGCTTTTTGTTCGTTTTACCCTACATTTTCTGCTGCTAGCTATTACATCACTGCTCCGAGCCTCTGTTCATTACTTGTTTGTGTGCTCTTGATCTTCCCAAGTTGCATGACTAATTTGATGCTTCTATTAATTATGGAGCTGCCAACCCCATCAAGCAAAATATTTGTTCTTTTGGGGCTGGCACGTCGAACAAGCATAAAAATAGAGGGAAGCAGATATACTCCCTTCGGTTGTATTTACTCTGCGCATAACTCTTGACCCGCATACCAAGGAGGGCACTGGTTTAATTTTTCTGGACTAATTTGCCAATTAATTAGGGCAGAGGCGGATGGGGCGGGGCAATAAAGGAAAGCAGCGCTAGGAATCAGCAACGCGCAGACTAATACGAGAAAACTGAGAAAAAGTTATACGCAAAGTAAAAAGAATCGGAGGGAGTATTGTCGTGTATGCACACACCCTTCTTTCATTAGTTTAGATGAACCATTGATGATCAATTCGGACCAGTGCATGCGACTAAAATTAATTTTACCTAAATAGATGGTGCAGAATAAATTACAACAACTAGATTTGCAACCACGGGATGCTGACGATATCTTCAAAGAACATTGCAACAGTAGCTAGGCTTCACAGAAACATATGGTAAGCCAGTCTGTTTTAGTACATGTGAAATGTAATGCGAGTGGGCTGCTTTCTTGGCTTGTGCCCTCAACGTGTAATCCTACCGAATTACAAATAGTTCAGCTGCTTTGCTGTATTGCTTGATTCGAATGCTTATTTGTTGTTACGCTATACCTAAGTTGGCTAATATGTCAGCAGTGCCTGTTGTACTATCATAAAGAAATGCATGCCTATTTCATTTGAGTCCTTAACTTTTCCTCTCAACTTCATCACAAGACTGTCTTCGTAGTTTATATGAGGCCACACTGTTAAGTGCTTTCTCAGATTATTTCAATTGCTTAGATGCCTTGGCAACTTAAATATAGTGGTTGTACACTTCCTTTCAACTAGGGATGTCAACTGGGTCCGGTTTAATCCCGATTAAAGTCCACTAGTGGTATGATAGTTCAAAAGAGTTTTTGTTTTTTTGAGGAAAATGAACTAGGGAGGTAGCAAAAACTAACTAGATGGGACTGGCGGATTTCGTTTATTTGCCACTTACATCCCTAGTTTCATCTTCCCATTTTAATTTCTTTTACCGATCTTTGCTTGAACCATTTGAATATAGTTTGCCATGCTCGGCAATAATTCGTCAAATCATTTACCATGTAAGCTTCTTTGCCTGGATCATACTATAACTATCTCTTCATTGATGTCCAATGGAAACCTTTCGTGATGGTGTTCACACTAGGACACGATGTATAACCACGAAATCTATTTGTGGAAGCAAAGGCGCCATCCATGTTACCAGATGGTAGCGATTCGGAGGCAACACCGCCGAGAGTAGTCTCGAGCACGTATATTATAGTGCTTGAGGCTCTACTAGAGGCAGAAAGAGATGGTGTGGCTGCCATGAATGAGGTAATATTTATCTTGAGGCTGGAAATTACGGAATTAGAGGCACGCATTATGCAAGCAACCCAAGAATTGGAGGAAGTAAGAATGTTGCATTTGAAGACGGAGGAGTCCTGCTATTTCTGCTATCTGAAGCCCAAGATAATCCCGGTTCTTCTTTAGATACCAGTTGAAATTTTCATTAGATTATTGTACTTGCATGTTGTGTCATGTCTCTGAATGGATTATGTTGCAAGACCCCCTATGTTGTCCATGTGTTGTAATGATCCTAATTTTTTAGGCGAGGTAATCCTCAGTACTTGTACGATTGACATAAGGTGAACTGTCTGTCGTGTGAGCATATTGTATTGGATGGAATAACTGTTTGACTCAGAGTGTATCCAACCTACCGAATTCGAAGATCACGACATTTCTAGGTCATAATCATATATAAAGGTGGAATAAATATTTGTTGTGGTTTTGAAGAAATAAATAACAAAACGTATAATCATCTGTGGATATTCGTAATCGAATACAAATTGGATTTGAATTTAGTTTGCCAGGTCCCAGGGCAAACGTGAATGCTAATTCTCCCAAGTTTTGAATGAAGCGGCTAAACACCCACTGTAATTTGTGGCCTGCTCGAAGCAAGTGTTTGCGAGATGGAAATTATTGTCTACCCCTGACACTTGACATCCTTATCGATAGGATTTACACTGCTGTCGATAGGGGTAGACTAGTAACTTCAATCAGACGTGACACGACAGCCTCTGAGCTAATTCAGACATGGTGGGCGCCAAACGTGGGCGGCAAAACACATTTGATTCAAGTTCGTCCGAAAGACATGTGTCTCTTACTCCATTTCCCCATTCATACACGGTGGGCGGCAAACAAACTCTCCTCGTCCAAAATTGATGTAGGCTTATATTTTTAATAGGGGCAGATGTGTAACTTCCATCAGACGTGACACAACCGCCCTACCTGTCAGCCCCGTTCATACACCATGGGCGCCAATCGTGGGCGGCAAAACACCCTCTCCTTGCCCGAAATCGATGTAGGCTAATATTTTAAATAGGGGCAGATGTGTAACTTCCATCAGACGTGACACAACCGCCCTACTTGTCAGCGCCGTTCATACACCGTGGGCGCCAACCGTGGGCGGCAAAACACCCTCTCCTTGCCCGAAATCGATGTAGGCTAATATTTTAAATAGGGGTAGATGTGTAACTTCCATCAGACGTGACACAACCGCCCTACCTGCCAGCCCCGTTCATACACCGTGGGCGCCAACCGTGGGCGGCAAAACACCCTCTCCTCGCCCGAAATAGTTACTGGCAAATATTTTGGAGATGTGAGATTACCATCCTATCCCCAACTGACGCGATGTCCGAATTTTTAAACGGGGGATAAGTTCATAACTTTCCCCCATTTCAGAGAAGCGCGTACCAAAGTTTGAGACCCCCCTCCCCTCCATTTCCCCATTCATACACCGTCGGGGGCACGACAACCTCCCACTGTGGCCAGCCTCCTCCGTCCGCCACCCCATCCTCCACCTTGCCGGAGCCGCTACCCCTACCCCGTCGTCCACTGCAAGAAATGGACGTCTCTCATCCACGGCGCTGGACCAGGATCCTTTCATCGCCTCCTCTCGCTTCATCGGCGCCGTCGTCCACCTTGTCGTTGCCGCTCCCTACGACCGCCTCGTCACGGCAACAGGATATATCCCCGACCCGGCCGTCTGCCGTCTAAAGTCTTCTTCCCGTCACGACAATATCGCACCAGCACCCTCAACGTGTCGGCATAGGCCTACACGGCGTCGCAAGAGAGGTGGTACTCTTCCATATGTGCTTAAGTTATTGATCTCACCCGGAAAATAGATCGTAATTTGTTTACTGTACTTTTCTTGTCCTTACCAAATCGTAGTGGCTAGTTAAAGCAAACATTGGTTGCGAAGTAGCTTTGTCCGGTTTGCACCTTCAGATCCGCCATGGCACGGGCACTATACTCGTAAACCTTATGGTTTCCCCCCTTTATATTCACTACCATCATCGTAGGTGCTTCGTGTCGTGCTAGCACTGCTCCTCAAGACATCAACCCAAAGCTTACGTGTTGAAATACGAATCTGATATGATGCTCATATCACTAAAACAGAGAACGTTTAATTGGTCACCTAATGTTCCTGTATTCGTTTCGAAAAGCATGTGCGCCACCCACTGGTCCAGCTAGTTTCACTTTCCTGATTTTTCTCTTGATGCTTAGGGTTTTCCCCTTTTATCTACTCTACTATGATCTGCTTGCGAAAATTGCTTTACGTCGTACTAGCATTACTCCACCCTTCAAGCTAAGCAACACAACACTCGAATTGAAAGCTTAGTTGTTCAAATATGATTGTGATATGATACTGATATTAGTTAACCGACACATTTAATTGGTTAGCTAAAGGTCCCACTTGGGTTTCCAAATGCATGTCGCGACATATAGAGAGACAACGTAATTGCATTTCTTTGTCACTTGTTGACCGTACTTTTTTGTCCATACCAAATCTTAGTTGTTATTTCAAAGCAAACATCGGTTGCTAACTACCCTTTGCACGGTTTGCAGCTTCAGATCTGCCATCCCACTGCCACGGTCAACACTGTACTCATCATGCTTATATTTTCCCCATTTTATGATGACCACAATCAGCCTACGTGGTTCGTGCCGTAATAGCACTGCTCCACCCATCGAGCTAAACAAGCTTAGTTGTACAAATTCATATATGATATTATTACTGATATTATTAAAACTGAGAGATGTTTAATTTGTTAGCAAAATGTTCCTACTTTAGTTTCGATATGCATGTGAGCCACA
This sequence comes from Aegilops bicornis, assembly GCA_021605145.1. NCBI lineage: Eukaryota > Viridiplantae > Streptophyta > Magnoliopsida > Poales > Poaceae > Aegilops > Aegilops bicornis. The sequence continues at coordinate 394,100,447 of CM038669.1, read as the reverse complement.
TATGGAGAGACCGGAAAGAATAGTATTTCTCTGTGCGCTCTGGTTCATCATGGGTGGCCAACCGACATTGTATTAAAAGACTTGTAATATCTTCAATCTACTTGCTCTTCGGCTCTTCTTTAAGATGATACTCTTATCTTGGGTCGACTGGTCAGGTCGAGTTGTTCTCCCTTAGTATATTTTGAATCTGTCAGGTCAGGTCAACTTGTTCTTATTTAGTATATGTTGAAGCTATCATCTGCGAAGTGTCATCACTTATGGAGCTCTCATATTTTGTGTAGTAGGCAACATAATATTAATGAAAGCAACAAATTACAGCATGCATGGCATCTTTTAAAAGAATTGCGTAGATAGCACAAAGGGGTTTCTGGGGAGGCGGTATTGGATTAGAATCACTTACGCATTACAAAGAAAATCTCACTTGTTTTTATGTTTTCATGCATGTCAGATATTGAACATTATCAAAATGATTATGAGAATGGGCACACGAGAGGAATATTGCGGAACGATCCACTGGCTAACAAATTTGGCATGGTGGAGGATGGCCTATCTTATTCACCCATCAAGGTGCTTGCTCTAACTTTGCAAAGTTGTATTGGTCGCACATATTTTGCTTCTGACCTCTTGCATTACTTCTACTTTGTTACACCATCTGCTTAGTTTAAGCATCATATATGAGTATATGCCATACCTATCCATTTTTCTGTACCTATTCCATGTCTCGTCACACTATGTTTTTCCAGTCAAATGTCGTTCTTTTGTAATAGATGTCCAAAAGGAAGAGGCTGAGTGTAGATCCTCAAGTAGTACAAACTAGGTATTTGGAAAAGGTAGTGATACATGTTAAATCAGATAGATCAGCAGCCACAGAAAACACAGGCCCAACTGTACCACACTTTACCCCTACTCCAGTGGCCAAACCCCTATTAGAACTGCTTTGGGAGCCCAAAGTCAGTCTTGTCTATGATATCAATTCAAAATTTGAACTCCTAAATTTCTGCTTGCGCCTTACCTTCTCTCTTTTATGAAAACTAATTTCAGATGAATCTCCTTCCTCAAAGGATCATACGATTTCAAAACAATAATGGGCTCTGCATTGCTCTTGTCACTACCTCTCTCTCTTTTGCCTTGTAACGCTGTACTTAATTAATTGCTATTTGATTATGTATCATCGATGCACTTTTGAGCTTCATTATCCTCTGCTTTCTTCCAATATTATTTGATCTATATTTACTCTCTGCAAAATGTAGAATAATGGCAACGCTTATAAAGAATTTTCTTTGGGGAATTTATTGAATTATCCTTCCATCAACATGGAGAAGGGCTTTGTCCAGCCGGTGTTAACATGTAATGTAAGTTCATCCTTCTCAAGCCTTCAAGCTTTGTTCTAGTATAGATTAGGATAGGCATCATTTCCTCCACTTTTTGTTTGCTTTCTTTGTTTACATCTGATTGGATGTTTGCAATAACTACCGATTTCAAATTGTAGTTGTAAAAACATGTTCCTTATGTAGAAACAGATCCATTTATTTGCTTATATAATTGTGAAACCTGTTACGTGTCTCCTTGTTTCTCTTTTCGACTTCGTATATCTTACGATTTGGTGTACTAGAGTAGGGGTACCCTAGTATCCCGAACTTGTGCACGCAGGCGATTCAACCCTCATGACAAGGCTTACCGGGTGACCGCCAAGGCCCTCCGTGGTTCCTTTGGAGCCGTTCAAGAACAAAGTATTCAAGCCAGGGAGACAAGGCCCCGGCAAGAGGAGCTTGCCGGGAAGGCCACCTCAGGCACCTACAAGACAAGACCCCGGCAAGAGGAGCTTGCAGGAAGGCCGATGAGCGACAAGCTTCCGGCGCGACAACATAACAGCCGCGGCAAAGGCGCTTGCCGCGGCAGACCTCTCTGTACCTCGCTCCAACAAGATCCACTAACGTGTGTCGCCTGGGCCTTTCCAGGCGCGCGTGGTGAGAGGCTGTGCAGCCAGCGATGCGAGGTGGCAAGCGGCGCTGGCAAGTTTGCCATCGTGACGGACGGTGGCGCCCCCTGACGGTCCCTGTTTGCACTGTTAGGGCGACAAGATGGGCATTTAATGCCTTTGTCCCTTGCCGTCAGGGTTAGGTATATTACACTATACACTGTACAAGTAGGTGTACCAACCACTGTTTTCCATTTGTACCCCCATCTACGTTGCCACACCTTGAGCCCTTGTACATATAAAAGGAGGCCCATGTGCAACGTAGAGGGGGGTTCGAACACTCTCACGCTAGGTCTTGTTAGCAGCTGGAGTATATTGTAGCTCTCGGCGCTCCCTAGAAAGAACACAATACAAATCATACATGCAGCAGTAGGAGTGTTATCTTTCCGGAGAGCTCCAAAGCTGGGTAAACCTCTCGCGTGCTTCGCCTCGATCTGCTCTTCGTGCGACCTCCGCTCCCCGCCGAACCGAAAGGGGCTCGGTCCGCCGGCCCCATAGGTGTTCGGGCCAGATCAGCCTGCCCCGACATTACGCCAGGCAGAACTTTAGGGAAGATAGTGAGCCAGACCATCTTGAGGACAGCGAGATGACCCCAAGGTCCTGTCTTGATGAAGACAGTGAGTTGAAGCTACTCACGGCGGGTGTGAGACAACCTCTGTGCGATTCTTTGCCTCAATCGATTCGACTTCTTGATCTCAACTTAAAGCGGAAAGGCTTGCTTCATTTCAGCTCCGACTTGAAGTCAAAGATGCAATGAAGATGTCGAGGAGGGCCGTGCACACCATCATGCCTTAAATCTAGTGTTGATGCATCTATCGTTGACTGGCGAGGTCTACTCGGCTTCTTGACTGTTTGGGGGGGCAGGCACAGCGGGCCTAGTGCCTTCTGAAGTGCTCTCGGTTTTGTATATTCTTTTGTCGGCGCGTTTATTTGCACTGGTGACGAACTTTGATGCCCAGTGGATGTAATATGTGTGATAGCCGTGATAGCCTAGTGTAAGTTGCTTGCTTATTTATTTCCTTGCTGTCTTGTTTATTTGTTTGCTTCTAGTCATTGCAGTTCTTTTTCCGTGGTTCGCTAGTGGCTGCAATAACCTATTTTTTAAAACTAGGCCACAATAACCATGGGTTATTGTGACACCGGGACTCCTACGGGCGGTAGAAACACTGGGCCTTCTACGGGCCGTAGAAACAATGGGCCTTCTACGGGCCTTAGAAACAATGGGCCTTCTACGGGCCTTAGAAACAATGGGCCTTCTACGGGTCGTATCATCAATGGGCCTTATACGGGCAGTATGATCGATGGCCAAACATGGGCCAATAACAGGCCGCATTATGGCCGTAAACGGGCTAGAGTTGGAATCGTCCGCTCATGGGCCGACCATAACGGGCCATCGTTAATAGGCCGTGTTGATGACGCTATGAAAACGGCCCAACGTGACAATGCACCACAAACGGACGATCAGTAACCACGGGCCGAATTTGGCCCTAGCGAGAAAAATGACAAAGAACGGGTCGTAAGTAAACGAATGCTGGAAATGAGCCAAAGAATAAATGGGCTCTGAGAAGGCCGAAAGATAACATGGGTTGGAAACGGCCCAACGGAATAACGGGCCGTTAATGGGTATAAAGTGATACACTGTTCATTACGGGCCAGTTTCACCACAGGCCGTTAATGAGTGTAAAGTGATACACTTTTCATTACGGGCCAGTTTCACCCGGGCCGTTAGTAGGCCAAGAGTTACGTAGGGCCTCATATGGGCTGAAAGACGTCATGGGCCATACATGGACCAGAAGTGAAAACGGGCTGGAATCATATTGGGTGGCCCAGATGACGCTACTGGGCCTAATTCGGATAGGGCGTAACGGGCCTTGGGTTAGCGGGTCAGTAAATGGGCTATATGCGAACATGCCGTTAGCGAGGCTTTCCATGGGCCGCCCGCCACCTTTGACCAAGTCAAGCGGGCGGCCTTTTCACGAGAATGGGTCTTTGTTGGGCCGTGCCATGTGTCGACGTATCATAGGCGCCTATCTGACCCACTAACGAGCTGACACATGTTTCGTCCGGCCAATAAGAATTTTACACATGGAAATTTCCCATTGGTCGGGGCTGTTAATGGGTTATCGGATCCAAAACCCGACCCGATAGCTTAACGACATTCCGGTATGGTGGATGCCACGTGTCGGTCACCCGTGACGAAAAGCACTTCGCGGACGCCGATTTATCGTCATGGAAGTGGACACTTCCGTGATGATAATTTTGGTAATGTCATGGAACACTTCTCTGACGACCGCAGGTATGACTATCTTGATTCTGTCATAAATTTGTCATGGATGTACATGCATGACAAAAAACGTGACCTACTGTGACAAACACGTATCATCACGGAAGTGTATTTTTTTTGTAGTGCGAACGGCGGCAGCGGCGGCTTATAACTCCGACGAGGTCCGGCCGGGCGGCGGCGCGGGCTAGGCGGCGAGGTTCAGCGGGCCGCGGGGTTCGGGTGGTGGTGAGGGGTCCGGGGGCGTCGTATATAAAGGAGGGGGGCTAGCTTGGGGGAGGGGGCAAGGCGGCGCGGGAGAGGAGTCCCGGTCGGACTCGGCCTTGATCAAGGGCCAGTCTCCGCTTGGGACGAGGCGACAGAGTGGATGGGTGGCTTGGCTTCAGCCCGAAGAGAAGATTTTCTTTTTAAAATAATTTCGCCAAAACTTAAATAAATCCTAGAAAAATATATAAAAAATATAAAAATACCAAAACAAATTTTGACCGTCTAAATAAAATATTTAGAACAAGATGAACATTTTCTTGGCCCTAAAATTCAATTTGAAAAACGTGCAATTTTTTCTAATGAAAATGAAATAGCAATAAAATCCGAATAAAATCAAATATTTGATTTTTAATATTTTTCCTCCAATATTTCAATTATTTTGGAGAAGTCATATTATCTCCTCTCATATATTTTAATATGAAATATTTTGGAGAGAAAAATAATTAAAACCAATAATCCTCGTTTCAATATTTGATAAAATTCAAATATGAAAACAATGAAATTCCCAACTCTCTCCGAGGGTCCTTGAGTTGCTTAGGACTTCGAGGATCGCGAAACAAAATGCAATAAAATATGATATGCATGAATGATCTATGTATAACATTCCATATTGAAATTTTGGGATGCTACAAACCTACCCCCCTTAAGATGAATCTCGCCCTCGAGATTCGGGTTGGCTAGAAAATAGGTGTGGGTGGTCTTTGCGAAGATCATCCTCTCATTCCCAGGTGGCTTCATCCTCGGTATGGTGGCTCCACTGAACTTTGCAAAACTTGATAACCTTGTTGCGGGTGACTCGGCTGGCAAATTCGAAGAATACTGACTGGCTTCTCCTCATAGGTCAGATCACTGTCCAACTGGATCGCCTCCAAGGGTACTGTATCTCTTAACGGTATATCGGCCATCTCAGCATGACACTTCTTCAGCTGTGAAACATGAAACACATCATGAACTCCCGACAGTCCTTGAGTAACTCAAACTTGTAGGCAACTTCTCCCATATGTTCCAAAACACGATCTGATCCAACAAATCTTGGGGCTAACTTTCCTTGACTCCAAAAGCGTTTCACTCCTCGCAAGGGTGACACTTTCATGAGATATGCTCTGTCTCCAATTTCATAGGTTACCTCCTTATGTTTCGAATCTGCATAACTCTTCTGCCTGGACTGAGCTACCTTCAGTCTATCTCGGATCAGCTTAAATTTCTCTTCAGACTCCTTGATCAAGTCTGGTCCAAACAACTACCGGTCTCCAACTTCATCCCACATCAACGGTGTTCTGCACCTTCGTCCATACAGGGCTTCGAACGGTGCCATCTTCAAACTGGCTTGGTAGCTATTGTTGTATGAGAACTCTACGTAGGGAAAATTGTAATCCCAACTAGATCCATAATCCAGTGCACAAGCCCTCAACATGTCCTCCAGAATCTGGTTGACTCTCTCGGTCATCCATCCATGCGTGGGTGGAATCTTTGTCTTGAACTCCAACCTTGTCCCCAAAGTCTGGTGCAGCTGATGCCAAAACTTTGAAGTAAACTGTGTTCCTCTATCTGATACTATGGTCCTCAGAACTCCATGCAGACATACAATCCTGGTCATGTATATCTTAGCCAAATTCGCACTTGTATAGGTGGTTTTCACTAGGATAAAGTGAGCCACTTTGGTCAAGCGATCAACTACTACCATATAGAATCATATCCTGATTTGGTCCTGGGCAATCTGGTGATAAAATCCATGCCAAGTTTATCCCACTTCCATTCGGGTATCGGCATAGGCTGTAACAATCCTGCTGGCTTTTGATGCTCTGCCTTCACTCTCTCACCTACATCACATACAGCTACATACTCGGCAATATCCTTCTTCATACCAGTCCACCAGAAACGTTCCTTCAAATCCAAATACATGTTGGTGTTTCCGGGGTGTATCGAGTATGGTGAGTCATGAGCCTCCTGAAGTATTAACTTCCTGATCTCTGTGTTATTGGGCACATAAACACGGTCCTCAAACCATAAGGTGTCGTGCTCATCCTCACGAAAACCTTTGGCCTTTCCTTTGCTCATTTTTTCTTTTATCTCGGCAATCTCTTTGTCATCCTTCTGAGCTTCTAGAATCTTTCCTAACAATGTAGACTGAACCTCCATTGTTGCAACAAAACCTCTAGGAACAATCTCCAATCGAAGTTCCCTGAGATCCTCGGCTAACTCCTTTGGCAATCCCGTGGTCACTAGGATGTTAGCGTAACTCTTCCGACTCAAGGGGTCTGCTACGACATTGTCCTTTCCTGGATGAAAGTGCAGCTTCATATCATAATCCTTTATAAGATCCAACCATCTCCTCTGCCTAAGGTTCAGCTCCTTCTGTGTGAAAATGTACTTCAAACTCTTATGATCAGTGTAGGGCAGGCTGATCTGGCCCACGAACATCTATGGTACCGGCGGACCGAGCCCCTTTCGGTTCGGCGGGGGGCGGAGGTCGCACGAAGATCAGATCGTGGCGAAGCACAGCGGTTTACCAACCGGAGCTCTCCGAAGAGATAATACTCCTCTTCTTTGCATGTCTGCGTGTATTGAGTTCTTGCTCGGGGCGCTTGAGTGCTACAAGACACACAAGCTGCTAGCGAGACCGGCGTGAGTGTTCTCCTCCCCTCTCGTTGCGCATGGGCCTCCTTTTATATGCTAAAGGGGTCTCCGACGGTGGCAACATAGACAAGGGTAAAAATGGAAAAGGAGTGGTTGGTACAGCTACTTATGCGATTAAGGTACGATGTACAGTGTATCATACCTAACCCTGACGGCAGGGGACAAAGGCATTAAATGCCCGTCTACGTCGCCCTAACAGTGCAAACAAGGACCGTCAGGGGCGTCCCCGCTTGCCAGATGGCAATCTTGTCAGCGTCGCTTGCCACCGCGCTCCGCTGGCCGCACGGCCTCTTTCCACGCTGGCGTGCTGGAAAGGTCCTGTGGCGACACGTTAGCGGATGTGCTTTGGAGCGCAGTCTTGGGTGGTGATACGCATGCAAGCGCCTTTGCAGCAGTTGTTGTCTTGTCGCGTCCGGAAGCTTATCGCTCATCGGGCCTTCCGACAAGCTCCTCTTGCCGGGCCTTGTCTCCTAGGTGCCTTGGGTGGCCTTCCCGGCAAGCTCCTCTTGTCGGGCCTTGTCTCCTTGGCTTGAATACTTTGTTCTTGAATGGCTCCACAGAACCACGGAGGACCTTGGCGGCCACAGGTATGCCTTGCAGCGGAGGCTGCAACTGCCCGTGCACAAGTTCGGGATACTAGGGTACCCCTACTCTAGTACACCGGCAGAGCCCCGGGCACAGGCCACCTGCAGTCTTGCGGCGCTGTTGGGCCGAGGCCCAAAAGCAGGCTGCAGGCACACGCGGCTGGGTTACGCCATAATTCACTCCGTACCCACCACGCCCTCCACAGGCAGCACCACGTCGAATGCGGCGTCGTGGGAGAGATCGATCGTGGGGGTTTCTTTATTCGGAAAAGCGGGCGTCCGCCCTCCCTCTTTATAAGCAGGAAGCAGGGCAGGTCGCCCACCTTGCCAGTTGCTGTCCAATCTCGAAAAACCTCCGCTGCTCCCCCCTTCTTCCCAAGGCTGAAGAGAGCAGCGCTCCGCCCCCCATCGCCACTAGCATCACCAACGCCGTCAATCTCCTCCACCGCCTCCGCCATGGCTCCGAAAGCCGACAAGGGAAGGCCGTGAAGTCGGCCAGGCGCGGCTCACGGCGCTGCGAAAGGAGCGGCAATCTTTCCCCTAGCTCGCCGCGAGGGAGCCGAGGAGAACTACCTCTTCCTGGTCGCCGGAGACGCAGCGCATCCGCGCCTGAAGGTACTCCCAGCTGCTGCTTGAACCGGCTCCGAATGGGTATCCCTTCTTGGCGCTCTTCTTCTCTGCGGGCTCTGCCCGCCTTTCTCTAATTTTTACGTGACATCATGAACACCTCTGGGCTCCGCCTCCTTGATTTCACCCCAACGCTGTTCTGACCATGGCAGTTTTCGCACATCTCTGCGAAAACTTTGTCGGAGTCCATCCAAACGTAGCCCTTTTCCGCCACTTCTTTATGCCCTGAGTTGAGAGAGGGGAGCCTCTTGCCGGCGGAATCGCTTGGATCTCAAGGATTGGTAAGAAGGAAGGCTATCTGGAGGGAGAGCTCCATAGCAAATGGGAGGAATGGAGGGCGGATTGGTGCTGGATTGTGGAGGAGAACTCCGCATGCCGTTTACCCAAATACCAAACCCCAATAGTGCGCGGCAACGATTGGAGCAACGTGGCCCCGGAAGATGCTAGGTTGAAGATTGTAGTCACCGAATCGCCGCCTCGGGCTTGCGGAGCTCCTTTATGCACCGTTAGCGCGAGACTTTCTTCGCCGCCGCATCGCCCCCTTGCAGGAGAGGAGGAGACCCGCCTGGGAGTTCCAGAATGCGGCGGATATCATGAGGCTGCGCCCGGGCCTAAATTTCAACTTCACCGTCTTGGAACTTGACGCGATGCTCTTGGAGCTGTTCAAGCCCGATCCTGATCATCCAGAAATGTTTAGGTTGCCGAGGGGTGTCGTTCCGCTGTGCAACAATTCCTCGCTTGACCGCATCCGTGCAATGATGCCGTTGTGCGACTTGCATGGAATTGTCCCAACTTGGCAAGAGCCTACAGATGACGTCGTGCGGCAGTTCTTTGACAGTCTGGTAGAAGTGCCGATCCGCCCCGACGAGCAGAAGAGCCTCACCCGCGACACCACCGATGATGAGATGCAGCGCATCGCCACCAGGTTGGAAGAAGCAGCGGTATTGCCGCTGGCGGTTCGGATTCACCGTGGAGGAGGCAGAGGCAGCAGAGGCGGCAAGCCTTGTCGAGCGAAAGGAGTTTGCCGGCGAGGAGGAGCTTGCCGAGCCTAAAGCTGAGTCGAACGAGCCCGCCGAGGGTGCCTTCTCCCCACCTTCAAACAGCCTTGTCATGCCGCGAAAGCGAGCCCCCCAGCTTCACTAAGAAGGCGTCTCCGCAAGGCCGAGAAGTAGCGGGCGGGCAGACGGGTCAACAGCCGCGCCAGCGAGACGCGCTCCACCGCTGCAAGCTGCTGTTGCAGCTGAGGAGCACCTCACGCCGCCAAGGAACCGGAGCGGGGCCCTCGCAGACCACCGCTTCGCTCCGCCAAGCGGCCAAGGGAAACTACTCCTCCGCCTCGTCGTACTGGAGGCAGGCCGGAATTTGATCTCTCCACGCTTAGCTCCGACGAGGAAGAAGAAGAGTAAGATTCTTTGCAGCATTTGTAGTTCTTCGGCTTGTTGCTTTGTCTTGTATCTGATTTGCTTCATTCTGAACCCATTCCTTTTCAGGGAGAGTGTCAAGAGAGCCAAGGCCCGATGATTGACATCAAGGGCGAACCCACCCATGACAGCAGGAGGCGCGTCTGAGACCACCTTGCCGGACGCTGCAACTCTTCCTCAAAGCAGCCCCAGCGCAGCCCCAGCGTAAGTATATGGTTTACTTCCTGCTGTTAGGCGTGCACGGATGCTCTTTCTTTCTTGATATCGGCTGATTTGTGTAGGAGCAGAGCAGCCTCACCAGAGTGCCACAAGCCGCCTCGACATGCCATCTGCTTTGACTACACCGCCAAGGGAGGATTCCCCGGCGAGGGAGCGTTCTCCGGCAAGGGAGACTTCTCCGGCAAGGGGCAGTTCTCCGGCAAGGGGCAGTTCTCCGGCAAGGGACAACTCTCCGGCAAGGGGGAGCTCTCCGGCAAGGGACAACACCAGCGATCCCCTGGCGGCGGAGACCATGACTGCAGACTCTAGCACAGGTAATCCTCTTGCCTGAAAACTTCCCTTGTGTTCTTCTTCTTCTGATTTTCTTTTTGAATATTTGCTTGACTTTTCTTCATCCATCCGCCATACGTAGCCAATGGAGACCGAGGTCGCCCGGTGAGGAGGACGCCAAGCTGCAATCGACGACGCCGCTGCCATCAAGAAAAAAAGTGGCGCCGACGAGCCCGCCGGGTGAAGAGGCCGCCAAAGTCGCCGCCCATAAAAAGCTGGCGAGGGGTCCGGCGATCGACTGACGGCCCCGAGGGCCTTGCAGGAGCGCCAGGCGCTTATACCCGACCGCTGATCCCTCCGCCGCTGCGGCAGCGTCGAACTCAAGAGCCCAGCCCGGCGCCTATTTGAAGGCCGGGGATGGCGTCTTCATCAAGCTCCCATGGGCGTCGAGCTCCAGGGCGCCGGCCGAAGGAGAAACGTTCGATGAAGAGCTGCTCGCCTCTGCTGGACTGACGCTGGTCGACGCACCAAACAGCAGCAGCAGCGAGTCTGAGGAAGAGCATTGCCATGAAGTCTTGTCGCTCTACCGCTACCGGACAAGTCAAGCTGGAATCCTGGGAAGCGCTTGTCGCGAAGGCGGGAGCAGACATCGAGAAGCGCGCGGAGGAGCTCCGGGGCGTCAACCAGGAAGCTCTCCGGTCCTTGGCAGCGGAGCGGGAGCAACTTGCCGAAGAGTGCAAAACCTTCCTCCTCGAGAAGGCTGAAGCTGAAGAGGAACAACGGCTTGCTGCCGAGAAGCTGTCTGCACAAGAAGGCGAGTTGGCGCAGCGGAAGGTTAATCTTGACAGCCACGAGGAGGATCTTGCCATGCGCGAGCAAACATTTTGGCGTGGCTCTCAAGGAAGCAAAGGATGCCTTGCCGCAGCTGCCGAGGCCGCCAAGAAGGAGCTGGAGACAAAGGTGGCGCAGCTGGAGGCCAATCTCAAGGAGAGCGGCGAGGAGCTTGCTGCACTCAAGCATGAACGCGAGAAGGACGCCTACACTCTTGGCGAGCTGCAGGGCCGTCTCGCCGAGAGGAGCAAGGAGCTCAGCGCTGCCAAGTACTCCAACACAGATCTTGAGTTGAAGCTGACCACCTTGACTCGAGGTATTTGGGCCAGGCGCCGAGGAGCAGGAGGTGGCCTTGAAGGAGAAGATCAAGGCCGACGAGGCGCTGCCGGGCGAGTCTTGCCGCCGCCGCCTGAATGCCTTGAGGGAGAATGTGGAGCACCGGACCGAGGGTCTCGTGGATGTTGCTGCAGCCATCGACAGGGAGCTGGCGGAGCTGGGGATGGTGGATCTTGGATATTCCTCCGGCGAGCACCTCCAACCCAGCGCCAAGCTCAGCTTATTCTTCAAGGGCGTGGTGACGGCCCTCCAGCGACTCCGGGAAGAAGTCCCAAAGAAGTTGGCCGAGGAGTCGCGCCAGATCTGCGTGGGAGCCCTTCAAAAGGTGCTGATGAAGGTGGCCTTCCGCAATCCAGGCCTCAACCTCACCAACGTCCTCAAATCCTTGCCGCCGGATGCTGATGTGGAGGCGCTCAAGACCCTTGTCGCACCCATCGTGGACAGGGTGAGAGGGATCAAGAGGGTTGAGGGCGATCCAGCGTGGATTAGGCCGCCCGCTTTCTCTTTTTCTTGCCGCTGCTGGTCATGTTATGTGAACAATCTATTAGAGCTGCGACAAGCTATCTTGTAATATAACTCTATTTCGGTAGCAATTGCTATGTTATTTCCTTTACTTGATTCCTTCCTTTGTATGTTTTTGCCCTCGCTTTTAGGGAACTTGTCGGCGCTGGCACTGGGCCATGGCCGAGTCTTGGGACGTCGTGACTTCTTTGGCGGTGCCGCTTCCGACAAAGCAACCTTGTCGCAACTAGTTGCAGCTCACTTAAGTTGTTGAGCGGACTCGAAACAAAGTAAGGCGCAACTAGCTACGAGTTGGTTCCTCCGCTGAGTTTTCCATACAAAGTACGGTCGTTCGAGGAAGATAACTTAAAAATTTAAAAATTGATTGCTCAAACTTTGGCAACTTAGCTTTTCTGTCGTTTGCTTCCCGGTAAGGCTAGACCTCTTTGAGCGATGCTTGGTCCACACCGTTATCTTCTCCTTTCCCCCCGGCAAACTTGTGTGCGAGGGAACCTTCCTTTCTTCGAGAAAGAGAAAGAAGAGAAAATAAAGATATGGAGCCTTATGGCTCGTTATTGCTTACTGGGGGTCAGTGCTGCACAAAGTGTCAGATAACGCATGCAAAATAGAAGTAGAAAGCATGAAATTGACAAGATGTGCGAAGCACACTAGCTTTACTTATGCACGGGGTCTGCGCCCAGCTTTGTACAAAGGATTACAGGCAACATCGGCAAGACTTGTACAAAAGGTGGTTGCCGGAACAGGTTCCGGCAACCGCATACTTTACGGTAAAACTTACGAAGATGCTCAATGTTCCGTGAGTTGCTCACCGAATGCCATCTTCGGTCTCAAAGCGAACAGCGCCGGGCCTAGTGACTCGTTTCACCCGGTAAGGCCTTCCCACTTCAAAGCATCAACTTGTTGGAATTCTTGGCGGACTGAACGCTACCAAGAACAAGGTTGCCTTCCTCGAGACTTGGCATTAACTTTGCGGCTATGGTAGCGGCGCGCCAAAGCTTCTTTGTATCGAGCAGCTCGTCTGACAGCCTGAAGACGATCCTCCTCAAGGAGCAGCGCGTCATCTTGTCGCATCTGCTCTTGCTCAAGCTCACCATAAGCGTGCACTCGAGGTGATCCGTATACGAGTTCCGTGGGGAGAACTGCCTCCGCTCCATAGACTAGAGCGAACGGTGTCTGGCCAGTGGCTCGATTTCGCGTCGTCCTGATCGACCAAAGAACCACCGGCAGCTCCTCAATCCAGTTTCTTCCGCACTTGTGCAGCACCGCCGAAAGTTACGGTCTTGAGCCAGCAAGAAGACTTCAAAGATTTGCCCTCTCCGCTTGACCGTTACTTCTCGGGTGAGCAACAGAAGCAAAGCAGACCTTGGCGCCAAGATCTTGGACGTACTGCATGAAGGTGCGGCTCGTGAATTGCGTGCCGTTGTCGGTGATGATCCTTTTAGGAATTCTGAAACGGCAAACAATCGACTGAAAGAACTTGATCACTGACCGTCTTTGTCACCTTCCTCATCGCTTCCACTTCCGGCCACTTTGTGAACTTGTCGATTGCAACGCATAAGTACTCAAAGCCCCGGCAACTCGTGGAAAGGGGCGAGGATGTCGATCCCCGCACCGAAAATGGCGGGATAAAGGGATCGTCTGGAGAGCTTGAGCTGGCTGGTGTATCTGCTTGGAATGGGCCTTGCACGCTTCACACTTGGTTACTTGTGCAGTTGCATCCTGGAGGGCTGTCGGCCAAAAGAAACCTTGCCGGAACGCTTTGCCGGCAAGTGCTCTTGCGCCAATATGATGACCACATATGCCTCCATGTATCTCTGCCAACAGCTTTTGTCCATCTTCCCGGTGAATACACTTCAATTTCACACTGTTGAGTCTTCTTCTGTACAGTGAGTTGTCGACAAACTGGTACATACTTGACTGCCGGGATACTCTTTCCGCTTCTTCTTGCTCTTCGGGAAGTTCTCCTGTTTGAAGGAAATGGACAATCTGTTGTGCCCATGCTGGAGCTTGCGGCTCGACAACAAGGACTAAAGGCACATCTGTCGCCAAGGGAACATCCGCTTCTACGGCGAGAACCTGCGGCTCCGTCGGAGCTTGACGTTCCCCGGCAAGCTTGCCGGAGCAAAACTTGTCGGGAGCGTCTGCTTCAACGGAACAAACCCTAGGGCTTGCCGGAGCAGACTGCTCCTCAGCACTTGCCGGTGGAGCTCGATGGTGCGTCCTCGACGGTAGCGCAGCACTCCGAAGAGGTGCGCTTGCCGGAGTGGGCATCAGAGCTCTTGCCGGACTTGGAGCGTCTGCTTCAACGGAACAAACCCTAGGACTCGTCAGAGCAGACTGCTCCTCAGCACCCTTGGTGTTGATCTTGAGGACCTTCTTGGCAGCGGCTTCGGGGAGCTCTGCCGGAAAATAGTCACCAGAAATCAACTTCCTCTTCTTGCTCTGCCCGGTTGATGGCGTAACAGACGGTTGAGTCAGCTTGAGCACAAAGATCCCTGGTTCCACAGGTAACTTAAGTGCAGCGCACTTCGACAGGTCATCAGCAATCTCGTTCTGAGCTCTTGGAATATATTCCATCTGTAGGCCGTCAAAGTGCTCTTCTAGCTTTCTCACTTCATCAACATAAGCTTCCATCAACGGACTCTGATAACTCTTGTTCACTTGGCGGATGACAAACTGTGAGTCACCCCTGACAATGAGCTTCTTGAACCCAAGGTCTACTGCGATCCTGAGACCGGCAAGCAAACCTTCATACTCTGCAGTATTGTTTGTTGCTTGTTCCTTGGGAAATTGCATCTGGACTACGTACCTGAGGTGCTCTCCGGTGGGTGCAACAAGTAGCACGCCCTTGCAAGACCGGGCGCCTTTGCAGCGAGAAGGCACCATCAAAGTACATCATCCACTCTTTGCTTGCTTCCTTGACGGGATGCTCGCTTCTGGAATTTCTTCATCTTGTGTTGGCGCCCATTCTGCTATGAACTCCGCCAATGATCTCGCTTTTGGATAGTTGAAGTGCTCTCAAACTTGAGGCCAAAGCTTGACAGTTCCAAGTGCCCACTCGACAATCCTGCTGTTGCCTCTGGATTTTGCGATTATCTTCTTCGGCCGAAAACGAGTGACGACTGTGATCTCATGTGCACGGAAGTAATGGCGCAGCTTTCTCGAGGCCATGAGGAGGCCGAAGCAATTTCTCGCACACCAGAGTACCTTGACCTAGCCCCCTGCAGAAGGGAACTGACAAAGTAAACTGGGCGCTGCACCATTCTTTTCTGCATCTTCTCATGCGTCTGCGCAGATCCATCCTTGTCGGGACCAGAGCTTGCCGGTGAAGCCCCCTGCTCGTCGCTGGATGCATCTGCCATGGTTGCTAGCTCATCATCCGCCTCCCTCTCCGCTACTAACGCAACACTAACCACTTGATTGGTTGCCGCTATATATAGCAGCAACTTCTTTTGTGGCTTAGGTGCGACAAGTGTTGGAGTGGAGGGATGTATCTCTTCAAGTCTCTGCAGCGCAGCCTCCGCTTCGAGTCCATTTCATCGGACCTGCCTTTTTCAAAATTTTGAAAAATGGCGAGGCCTTCAGCAGAACCTAGAGATAAACCTGCCGAGAGCAGCTACATAACCGGCAAGTCTTCGTACATCCTTGACGCGCTTTGGTGCTTCAATCTGCTCAATGGCCTTGATCTTGTCGGGATTGGCTTCAATTCCCCGCTGAGACACGAAGAACCCAAGAAGCTTGCCGGAAGGGACTCCAAACACACACTTCTCAGGGTTGAGCTTGAGGTTGATCTTGCGCAGATTTGCAAAGTTTCGTCTAAATCTTGAATTAGAGTCGCCTTGTCCTTGCTTTTGACCACTATGTCATCCATGTAGGCTTCCACATTTCTGTGCATTTGTGGCTCAAAAGCGTCATGGACTACTCTTGCAAATGTTGAACCAGCATTCTTTAATCCGAAAGGCATCCGTGACGAAAGCAGTATGTGCCACATGGGGTGATGAATGCGGTCTTCTCCTCATCCTCTTACGCCATGAAGATCTCGATGATATCCTGAGTATGCATCCAGAAATGAAAGCAAATCACATCCGGCCGTGGAGTCAACAATCTGGTCGATGCGCGGCAAGGGAAATGGGTCTTTGGGACAAGCTTTATTGACATCGGTAAAGTCGATACAAAGCCTCCATTTCCCGTTTTCCTTGCACACGACTACAGGATTGGCCAACCACGTAGGATGGAGCACTCCTCTGACAAGGCCTGCTGCTTCCAATTTCTTGATTTCTTGTGCGATGAATTCTTGGCGCTCCTTGCTCGCTTCGACTTTACCTTCGCTTGACGGGCCGCGATGAGGACAAATGGCAAGATGGTGCTCAATTACTTTCACAGGAACACGGGGATGTCGGACGGTTGCCACGCAAACACGTCGACGTTCGCCCGCAGGAAAGCAACGAGCGCCTTCCTATTTAGGGTCGAGAGTGGGCGATGGTGAAGGTACCACCAGTGCCGTCCTCCTTGGCGGACACCTTCTTGGTCTCTGGTGGAGCTGCCATCGTCTTCTTACACTTGCCGGTGGAGCTCGATGGTGCGTCCTCGATGGTAGCGCAGCACTCCGAAGAGGTGCGCTTGCCGGAGTGGGCATCAGAGCTCTTGCCGGACTTGATCTTCTTCTTCGCCCCGGGAGCTTCAGTGGCAAGTGGCTTGCAATCTCTAACCATTCTTTGCTTCCCGTTAGATCTTGTCGGGCGCAGATAAGAGCATCCTTCTTGTCGCCAGGGGCGGAGATGACACTTATCGGGCTGGCATCTTCAAAGATGTTGTATGCATAGTGAGAGGCTGCCATGAATTTGGCGAGTCTTTGGACGGCCAAGTATCCCATTGTAAGGCAATGGAAAGTCAAGAACGTCAAAAGTGACCCTCTCGATCCTGAAGTTCAACTTCACGCCAAATGTCACCGCAACGTCATCTTTCCCTTAGCTTGCTCCTTCCAAGATTGATTCCTTGGAATGTGCGGTCTCCTCGAGCTTCGCCCTCGAGGATCTGGAGTTTCGGAGCACCGCGGAGGAGATCGAGTTCAAGCGGCCCGCCGTCAACTAACATCTTAGTGACCTTGAGGTTGCGGATAGTTGGTGAAACCAACATCGGCAAGCACCCGACCGCAGATTCTGCGATCAGGGTGGTCCTCAATATCAAAGATGATAGGCGTCTTTGGACCATTTCGCAGGCTTGCGTGACTCGGACGGATGGTTCTACCGCATTGACTTCCCGCATCCTTTGCTTGAGCTGGCGGTGTGAGGTATGCGCAGAGAAGCACCGCCGTCAACGCACAGGACCTCTCGTGGCTTCTCGAACTCCTGCTCATCGGTCTCGTCATCATCCATGTCTTCATCATCGTCGTCGTCTTCATCCTTGTCGCGGCCGGAGAGGTCTGTCTCCTTGCCGCTTGGCCTTGCCGCGGCGTCCTCTTCGGCCGGGACGTTTCTTGCTAGCTCCTCCAGCACCTTCCTGGGCCTTCTACTTGTCGCGTCGTTCGTATTCAGCCTTCTGCTGCTCAACAAGCTGCTCGACCTTCTTGCAGCTCTGGAGGTCGTGGCCCTTGGTGCGGTGGATCTTGTAATCTTGTTTGTTGGAGCCGTCACGCTTGTCGGCGACCGCAATACTGGCAGTTGGTGCCGGTGGCAACCTCCTTGCCGGAGCTACCAGCTTTGGCTTTCTTGGCGCCACCTCCGTTGCCGGACTGCTCAACAACTAGCACATCTTTGCCTTTCTTCTTCCTGTTATTCCACCGCCGGTTTTTCTTTGCCGGGGTGGTCTCCTCACTATCAGATTCTGCCGCTTCAGTACTCTCTCCGGGGAGTCTCCTCCCTTCCTCGGCACGTGCACACTTGTCGGCTAGGGCATATAGCTCACTGACGTCTCTGTACTTGCACATCGCCATCTCCTCCCGCATCCTGCGGTTTCGCACGCTCGATGGAGCAGCTGATTATCAGCAGCGGGGTGGACATCTGGGATGTTGTCTTTGTCTGTGGCTGAATCTCTGAATGTACTTGCGGGGGCTCTCCTTCCTTCTCGGGCGGCAGATGAAGGTCGCTTTCTTGGCCATGGGGCTTGTGGCGCTGTAAAAGCGCCGACAAACCGATGGCATAGATCTGCCAAGAGGATATGGAGTTGTCCGGCAAGTGCATGAGCCAGATCTGACGTTGGGCTTGAGCACCGGTGAAGTAGTTGGTCAGATCTTGTCGTCTCGCCCCGGCAGCTTGCACCACGATGGTGTAGCTCTTTGAGGAACTCCGACGGATGCGTCTTGCCATCGCATTTCTCCGCACGTCGGCTTGAAATTCTTCTTGCCGGGCCCTTTGGACTTGTCGCAGCTCACGAGTGAACGCAGGGCAACCTACAGCGTCTGACAAGTCGCTGGTTCCTCTGGCGCATGCATGTCGATAGAGGGCCCAATGCGCTTGTCGGATTGGCCGCCGCTTCTCTTGGCGCTCGATGCGAAGTTCGGCGTCTTCTTCTTTGTCGTTCGTGAAGAACTTGGCGCTGATCGCGACGAGCTCGTGGATCCGATGATGCGGTGGAGTCGCTGTCGAGGTGGATCCGGCGAAGTCGGCGATCTTGGCCTTCGGGCGAGAGAGTGCATGGTGGTTGCACCCCACGGTTTTCGTCGCCACCGGCTCGTGTTTGGCAGTCCTGCCCGCGGCAGCGATGCACTTTCGGTATCGCGGGCGTCGCCGTTAGCAAAGCCGATGAGACTGAATGGTGGCCCTCCATTCATCGACCTTGTCGGCTGTTGGAGGGTAATCCAGGAGCAGTTGAGCTATCGCCAAAGCTTCTGCTGGAGTGGTGGGTTGCAGTGGCGAACGGCGCGAGGAGCGGGATATGCTCGGACTCCTAACTATGTTAGAAGGAGCAGTATCCCATCCAGGCGACCGTGCCTCGCTCGCGCCAGCATGTTGGCGTGAATGCTGGTCTTGAGCATCTCGAGATCCACCAGCTCGGTCTTGGTCCAACGAGCGTATGGCATTGTGAATACCATGACGCTGTCGGTCCCGCGCCTCCTGAGACGGGCGCGGTGCATGTATCTGAGACGCCGAGGTTCATGCAAGATTGTCCTTGGACTTCGCAGCACCGTGGGCTCTTCCGTCGACGTCCATTCTTCCGCCGGCGTCTACCCCACATCCCGTTTGCTCCGGTGGTGGTGGGTTCGACGCGGACGGAACATCTGCCGCCGAAGCCTTCTTCTTCGGCGGCATGTCGATGAAGATGACGAAGATCTAGCTCGTGTGGGCGCCGGATCAGGTTCACACAACCTCGACGCCCCCTACCTGGCGCGCCAAAGATGTTGGGCAAGCTGATCTGGCCCACGAACACCTATGGGACCGGCGGACCCAGCCCCATTCGGTTCGGCGGGGGGCGGAGGTCGCACGAAGAGCAGATCGAGGCGAAGCACACGAGTGGTTTTACCCAGCTTCGGAGCTCTCCCGGAGATAATACTCCCTACCGGCATGTCCGAGTGTATTGAGTTCTTGCTCGAGCGCTTGAGTGCTACAAGACACACAAGCTGCTAGCGAGACCGAGCATGAGTGTTCTCCTCCCCCTCTACGTTGCTCATGGGCCTCCTTTTATATGCTAAAGGGGTCTCCGACAGGTGGCAACGTAGACAAGGGTAAAAATGGAAAAGGAGTGGTTGGTACAGCTACTTGTACAGTGTACAATGTACAGTGTATCATACCTAACCCTGACGGCAGGGGACAAAGGCATTAAATGCCCGTCTACGTCGCCCTAACAGTGCAAACAGGGACCGTCGAAGCGCCCCGCTTGCCGATGGCAATCTTGTCACGTCGCTTGCCACAGCGCTCCGCTGGCCGCCGACGGCCTCTTGCCACGCAGCGCTGGAAAGGTCCTGAGGCGACACGTGGCGGTGTCTTTGGAAGCCTTGGTGCAGGTGGTATTGATGCGCGGCAAGCGCCTTGCCGCGGTTGTTGTCTTGTCGCGTCCGGAAGCTTGTCGCTCACCGGGCCTTCCGGCAAGCTCCTCTTGCCGGGGCCTTGTCTCCTAGGTGCCTTGGGTGGCCTTCCCGGCAAGCTCCTCTTGCCGGGGCCTTGTCTCCTTGGCTTGAATACTTTGTTCTTGAATGGCTCCACAGAACCACGGAGGACCTTGGCGGCCACCTGGTATGCCTTGTCATGAGGGGCTGAATCGCCTGCGTGCACAAGTTCGGGATACTAGGGTACCCCTACTCTAGTGCACCGACAATCAGTGTACACATCACAACGATTTCCAATAAGGTAATGTCTCCAAGTCTTGAGGGCATGCACTACTGCTGCTAACTCCAAATCATGCATGGCATAATTAAATTCATGCGGTTTTAGTTGTCGTGAGGCATACGAAACAACTCTTCCGTCCTGCATAAGCACACTTCCAAGTCCTAGGCGAGAGGCGTCGCTATACACTTGGAAATCCTTGCGTATATCCGGCAGAATCAGCACTCGGGCTGTAATCAAACGTTTCTTTAACTCCTTAAAACTTGCCTCACATTCTTCCGTCCATTTAAATTTGGTATCCTTCTTCAATAACTCCGTCATTGGCTTTGCAATCTTGGAAAAATTCTCAATGAATCTTCGATAGTATCCTGCGAATCCAAGAAAATTGCGGATCTCGCTAACTGAAGTGGGTGCCAACCATTCAAGGATCGATCGAACCTTGGTGGTCTCTTGCTATACCTTCTCACGATATAACATGTCCAAGGAATCCGACTTCCTTCAACCAAAACTCAAATTTGCTGAACTTGGCATACAATGGTGTTCCCCGAAGTTTCTCGAGAACTAAACGCAAATGCTCTTCGTGCTCCTCCTCATTCTTCGAGTATACCATTATATCATCAATGAACACCACAACAAACTTATCCAAATATTCCATGAACACTTTGTTCATCATGCTCATGAAATAGGCGAGGCGTTAGTCACCCAAATGACATGACCAGATATTCATACAACCCGTACCGTGTTGTGAATGCTGTCTTTGGTATATCCTTCTCTCGAATCTTCAGCTGGTGATATCCTGATCGCAGATCGATCTTTGAAAACACCTTAGCTCCTTGCAGCTGGTCAAACAAATCATTGATCATCGGAAGTGGGTATTTGTTCTTGATCGTCCCCTCATTCAACGCACGATAATCAAAAGCCATTCTTAGAGAATTATCCTTCTTCTCAACCCAAAGCACTGGGGCTCCCCATGGTGATGAACTCCAGCGAATGTAACATTTCTCCAATAACTCTTTGATCTGCTTCTTAATTTCCTCCAGATCATTTGCGGGCATCCGGTATGGTCGCTTCAATATAGGCCCGGTGCTTGGCAACAGTTCTATCAAAAACTCAATGTCTCGATCCGGTGGCATGCCTGGTAATTCCTCTGGAAAAACATCCGGGTAATCCTTCACTACACGCACTTCCGCCTGAACAACTCTCGTGAGGGTATCTACTTGGCTCCTCCTAGGCGCATGCCTAGATACATACTTAATCCTTTTCCCCTCAGGGGTGGTGAGATAAATCGAATTACTAGCACAGTCAATGCTTCCTCCATACTTTGACATCCAGTACATGCCTGATATCGCATCCAATCCTTGTGAATCCAAAATTATTAGGTCTGACAGGAAAACATGGCTACCAATGGTTAAGGGTATCTGATCGCACCATCGGCTAGCCATATACTCTGCTCCAGGTGAACTCATTAACAGAGGGGTCCTGAGGGTTTGGGTTGGTAGTTTAAACTCATCCACGAATCCCCTTGATATGTATGAATGTGATGCACCAGTATAAAAAAGAACAAGGGCGGTAAAAGACTTCACCAATAACTTACCAATAATCGCGTCTGGCTGCTCTTCAACCTCCTCCACGTTAACGTGGTTCACTTGTCCTTTGTTGAATGGATTGGGCTTCTTCCCAGCGCTCCCATTACCGTTTCCATTCTTCGCTTCAGGGCACTCTGTGGCATAGTGTCCAGTCTTCCCGCACTTAAAGCAAGTAATGTGACTCAGATCTCTCTTGGCGGGTGTGGCTGGATTGGAGTGCTTCTGATTGTTGCTTGTTCCGTTCCCAGTCCCATTCTTGGAACCATTGTGGTTATGCGAACTTCCTACGGTGTGGTTATGACCTCCATGGTTATGGGCAAGTCCTCCCGAGTTCGGGCTTAGGCGAGGTTTCTGCTGAGCTCCTGAGTTGTATCTTCCTTGCCCATACTTCCTCTTACGGCTCTCAATCTGCTGTTGTTTCCCATCAATCGTAAGAGCCTTATCTACCAACTCCTGGTAGTTGTTGAATGTTGCCACCATGAACTGCATGCTCATCTCATCATTCAGCCCTTCCATAAACTTTTCCTGCTTCAAGGCATCTGTGGCCACATCGTCAGGGGCATAGCGAGATAACTTGCTAAACTCATCCATGTACTGAGCTACAGTGCGGTCCCCCTGGCGTAAGTTGCGAAAATCACGCTTCTTCATGCTCATAGCTCCAGTTGAGACATGGGATGTGTGGAAAGCTTGCTGAAACTGATCCCAAGTGACGTTGGCTATGGGGAAAGTGGCCTTATAATTCTCCCGCCATGAGGCTGCTGGTCCATCTAATTGATGTGCGGCAAAGCGCACCTTCTCAGCATCTGTGCAACCTGCGGTGGTCAACTCCCTTCCAATACGGCATAGCCAATCATCAGCAACTATAGGCTCGGTGCTACTGGAAAACACCTGCGGCTGCAACCTCAGAAAGCGAGCTAAGTTGTCAACTGAAGGCGGGTTGTTGTTGCCTTGGTTCTAGACTAACAATTGCATCAAGGCATTCTGCTGCTGGATCAACTAAGTAAGCTCCGGTGGGAAGGCAAATCCGGAGTCATGTCTCAGAGGCATCTGGTGGGTTTAGAGGGGAGAGATTAGAATAGAGAAGGGGTCTAGTGAGAAAGCACTACCCATATGCACATGAGACAAACACAATCATTTCACTCACTCAATCAATCAAGGGCATAAAAACGGTCTAGAACTATCGTTGAAAGTGCTCAACTACTACTATATACATGGGGGAATACTACTAATTATTTGATGGTCATCTATAAATTTGGATTGGTGGAAGACTCCATGATGTTTGCTCCAGCTTCGTCTTCAAAGTCATCTTCACTGGGGTCGGAGTCGGTGTCGTCGATGATGATGTAGTTCTCCGGGCAAGTGGAATCATCGTCCTCTCCTCCTGGCGCGGGGTCTCCCATGAATACTCTGATCCTCTTTATCAGGTCGTCATTCTTCTCCAATAGTGTTGCAATTTCCTCCTCATATCCATCGCGTGTAGACTTAAGTTCTTCTTCCAGCTCGATGATCCTTGTCTTCTTTTTCTTCAAATCTATCATGTATGCGCACATCTGATCACCTGGCGTCGAATGTGCTAGTTTAACTCCTGGATGAAAGCTGCAATGGATCTGTCCTTCTTGGTGCTGATCATCTCCCATTGCTCATCTCGGCGCCCACATATCTGATAGATAGTGTCCTTAAGATCCTTGTTGTATAGTTCTCCAATGCGTCCCATGGTAATGTGGGCTGGCATGCTCTTGCCTAGGCTCCAGGTGGGTGCTTCAAAAGAAAACTCTATGGGCTTAGTGGTTGGCGAGAATGTCCTTCATGATACTTGAAATTGAATCATCCAGCGCTCCTCTTCTGGTAAAGTGGCGTTGTAAGTCCCGGTGAAGCTTGGTATTCCGATGTTCAAGTACCTATTGACTTCCTTCAGGTGGCGTCCAAAGGGTGTGTCTTCATCCGGTTGTGCAAACTTGTAGCGACCCGACCTCAAACGGTCAAGCCTCTGTGCTTCAGTGTCATCCCTGGATCGGTAATGCTGACACACACAGTACTTGAAGGATTTATAACAGAGTAGTAATCACACACTTAATACATCGAATGTCTCAAAAGAGAACTTATTACAATAAATATGGCTTAAGGCCATCTAATACGATAATAGAGGAAGGCTTGGAAGATAAAGTGAGTCCATCAACTTCAACGACATAGCTGAGCTGCACGGCAACGACCTAACGAACCTTACTCCTCGTCTGAAAAGTCTGTAACATGATACGTTGCCGCCCGAAAACGGGTCAGCACATGGAATATGCTGGCAATATAACACAGTAGAGAAAGAACAGAATAATGCTATCACTACATGCATATTTGGCTGGTGGAAAGCTCTATGGTTATAGTTTTTGTGAAAAGCCAATTTTTTCCTACAACAAAGGAATAAGTTTTATTTTAACTATCATGGTAGTTGAAACATCATTGAGAAGGTTCCTCCAACTCAATCCCAATTAGAAGTAATTATCAACCCAACATGTCGGAGTAATGGGCCACGGGTAGGCAGACCCGAGCCCCTGAACCTTTCAAAACATCGGGGCAGACTGCGCCCCTCAAGACGCCAAGACAAAAAGCCGCCTTCAGAAAGTCGGCAATGAGTCGCTGACCGCCCTCTAGGCCGAGTCCCGAGGCGGCCTCAGATCTAGCCGACTCCAGGCCGGGCGACCTCGAGACGAGGCCGGCTACAGGAGTCGGCCCGACCCCAACCACCTCTTGCCCGAGCGACTACGGCGGGATGGGATAAAGCCGCCATGCCCATCCTTCCCTGCCCATAAAGGGCAGGTATGGCCATAAGCGCCAGACCGATGGAGATCTTCGTCCGGCGCAGATCTTGTTTGCCACGCCCGGCCCACGACATCAGCCCGTGTGCTTTGATTCACCGTACCCACGATGGCCTGTCTGCATGCGACCCGAAGACGGCCGGACCCGCCTGTCGGCGGGAGTACCAAAGACGGCTAGAGCGCCCCAAAGACGGACCCGTTGGAGTCGGCCTCCGAGAGTCGGCCAGCCCCTCCCGCGGGCTCCACGTGCCATTAACCAGACAAGACGGAGAATGGCAACAGTGATCGCCCGCCGGGCGGCGGCACTATTGCCATGACCCCATGACCAAGCTCGCGTCATTAGAAGCACGACTACGATGTCAGTGGCCGCAAGACCTACCATGGCTGGCAAGGGCTGCCGGCCCCATGTCAAGTCCGTCGATGGGGCCCACTAGTCGGCGGGCCCCAGAAGCCGGCGAAGAAGACAACGACTTAGAGACTGACGGCTTGGACCCGCACCCAGCCGGATTACCGTTGTACCCCCGGGGGGTAGGCCTATATAAACCCCCCGAGGCACCCATGCAAAGGTTTGGAAGCTAGTAGTTTTAGACACACGCATAGAGGGTGAGAAGAGCTAGCCGTGCCCTTCTCCTCCCTCACCCCGAACAGCTCAAGGAGCATCTTGTACTCACTTTGCCGTAGTGATCATGCGGAGACCCCGCAGAGCAGCAGTAGGGGTGTTATCTCCTCGGAGAGCCGTGAAGCTGTGTAAGATTCGCTGGCGTGCATGTCTTCGCCTCATCCCGTTTCCAGGCACCGGCGACGTTCTACTCGCCCCCTCCATGATAAGCCATCCTTTGGCATATGTCGCACCCAACCCCCGACATTTGGCGCCCACCGTGGGGCCTCGGTGCACCGTCGTCCAGGAGATCTGCTGCAGACGGGAACCCTCTTCCTCCTCGGCGGCGCAGCCAGCCCGCACGCTTAGACGGTCGGCGCCGGCTGCATGGCCCCGAGGTCGCCCTGCAGCGGCGAGCTGCCTCGCCGAACTTGTCGGGCGAGGTTCGCCTCTCGACGAGCCTGCATACGGCGCAGTAACGGACGGCCCGGAAGCCTCCTCGCAGGCCTCCTCGAAAGCAGCTCCACGTCGCCGGGCGAGCCTGCCGCCAACCTGAGTCCGTGAGGCTCCACCAACCCGATCTTTGAAAGCTCCGACACCGCGTTGCTCGACGCGTTCCCCACCAACGTGGTGGTCTACGACGAGCCTCTCCCTCGCGCGGAGAGCGGCGGGAGCACCGTCACAGAGGTACTCGTCATCGGTCACGGCGAGCCTTCCGGCGAGGGAGCTCGCGACCCTCTCGACGCAGTTCTGCAAGACCTGACCGCCTCCATTCCGGAAGATGCCGACGCCGGAACACTGGAGGCACGCCGCATTCAGCTCCTTGTAGGCACACAGAAGCTGGCAAGCATGAGACGCTTGTCGGAAGCCTATCAGCGCGAGATGGATCGCGCTGTGGGCGGCTCACCGGCTCCGACTGGGCCTAGCCGCCTAGGCGCGGTCCGGCAGCGTGGCGCGGCCATTGCTAGTCTGTTTGGGGCCAGTCGCCCCGTGTACGCCATGCCCGCAGAGAACATTCGCGCTGCCCAGGCGGCGGCGGACGAGCTGGATAACTTCGAGGGCGAGGAGCGCCGCCTGATGACGGAGCGAGTCCAAGAGCTCTCGACGCGCCGTCGTGTAAGACGGCCGGCTGCCGCATCGGAGGCGCCACGACGACAACACGGGCGACTTGCCTCTCGCCGAGATCAAGGCGCAACGTCTCGACGCCGATCGGGCGGCGTCCGTGGAAGAAAGAACAAGGATCCGGCTGTCAGCCATAGCCGGACTCACATCTCCATCGAGCGCGACAAAGACGGCCGCTCGAGAGCAGTGGAGCGGCGGGACGACTATCAGCCTCCTCCTCCCCGCAGAGAAAGGCGAGTCTCTCGCCACCGTCGAAGCATCCGACTCGCGGCAACCGCCTTGGCGGCCGAGAGGGAGTCGGAGAGAACGACGCCCGCCACCGGATCGAGCGACTCCACCGATCCCTGGCGCTAGAAGAGGAGGACGAGTTGGGACCGCCCTGTTTCGGACCCCGCATCTGAGACGAACCTTTCCCCCGAGGATTCACACTCCCCCGAGACACACCCAAATACACCGGCTCCGTGAAGCCGGAGGACTGGCTGGTGGACTACTCCCGGCCGTCGGCCATAGCTTAACGGCAACAAGCGCGTTGTCGTAAAGTATGTTCCCCTCATGCTCCGTGGCACGGCCCGGACATGGTTGAACAGCTTGAAGCCCCACAAAGATCAACAAATGGGTCGACTTCACCGAGGCCTTCGTCCGCAACTTCACGAGCACATACAAGCGACCTCCCAAGCCTCGTCGATTGTCCTTGTCGTGCAAGGTCCCAACGAGTCTACTCGCGACTACCTCATCATGCGCTGGGCCGAGCTCCGTAACTCCTGCGAAGGAGTGCACGAGGTGCAGCAATCGAGTACTTCACCGCCGAAAGTGCGAGAAGGCACCCTCCTCAAGCACAAGCTCCTTTGCGACGAGCCGGAGACCCTCGACGAGCTGCTGGTCATAGGACACAAGTACGCCATCGCCGACTCCTCCATGAAGTCGAGATCAAGTCGATCTGACCGGCAAAGTAGCTCCTCATGCTCCCAGAACTCCATTTGGCGGCGCCCGATCGGCAGCAAGTCAGAATGATCATAGCGCAAGGCCCCGCAGCTGGCTTCCAACAGCCCGGCAGGTGGCGGCGATCGAACCGGCGGCGGAGGGCAGCCTCACCTTGCGCGAAGGGCGTCAAGTCAAGCCCCGGTTGCCGGCCTTCTCTTTCGAAAGCAGACTCGACGGACCACACCAAGTTCCACAGCCGTGCAAAGCCGCCAAACCACACCACCCGGAGTGCCATCGGCTCACCAGATCGCCAAGGAGACGGCCTTGCCCTCCGCTCACTTCTTTGGGCCGCCGCCTCCACCGCCGCCCCAGCAGCCGGCTGTCAGGCCAGTCGGCGCAGTACAAGACGATTACCCAGAAGATCACGACGCCTATGTCGTGTTTACCAGCGTGGCTGATGATCGCCGCAGCAGGCGGATGCGGCAGCAAGAAGTGAATGTAGTAGCATCAGATACCCCAGAATTCATGCACTGGTCCGAGAAACCCATTAGCTGGAGCCGTGCTGATCACCCAGAGGTGATGCCGAGTCCGGGATCCTACGCCCTGGTCTTGGGAGCCACCCTTGCCACGGATAGGCGGGCCGCTCGCTTCTCGCGAGTGCTAATAGACGAGGCAGCAGCATCAACATCCTGTACAAGGATACGATGGAGAAGCTAGGAATCAAACAAAGACAGCTTCAGCATAGTCGGACTGTGTTCCACGGAATTGTACCTGGCCTTTCCTGCTCACCGATTGGCAAGATTCGATAGACGTCCTCTTTGGGGACAAGGATCACTTTCGCCGAGAGCCGGTCACGGTTCGAAGTGGTGGACCTCGAACGCCCCTACCATGCCTTGCTTGGCCGACCTGCTTTGGCCAAGTTCATGGCGGTCCCCCACTACGCCTACCTCAAGATGAAGATGCCGAGTTCCAAGGGGATTCTGACCGTAGCCAGCGACTATAGAAAGTCGTCCGCCTGTGCAGCTGAAAGCAGCCGGCTGGCCGAGTCCCTGATGATCGCGACTGAGAAGCGGCTCCTGGATCGGATTATGGCAGTGGCCGGCAAGCAGCCAGAGATATCGCCCGACCCCAAGGAGTCAGAAGCTGAGGGCTCGTTCAAGCCGGCCAAAGAGACCAAGAAGATACCCTTGGACCCGGAGCACCCGGAGAAATACGCTGTCATAGGTGCAAATCTCGACAGCAAATAGGAAGGCGAGCTCGTCGATTTCCTCCGTGAGAATCAGGACATCTTCGCATGGTCCCCCAAAGACATGCTGTGTACCGACGGATTTCACGAGCACAAGTTACATGTCCGATCTGATGTGAAGCCCGTCGGTGACCCTTGCGCGCCTTTGTCGGAAGAGAAAAGAAGAGTTGTTGGAGAAGAGATAGCCCGGCTCCTCGCGGCGGTTTCATCATGGAAGTTTTCTTTCCAGTATGGTTGGCTAACCCGGTCTTGTTACTAAATAAGAACAAGCAGTGGCGTTTTTGTATTGACTACACAAGCCTCAACAATGCCTGCCCCTAGGACCCGTTAAGCTTTGCCAAGAATTGATCAGTGATAGACTCCACAGCCGGATGCGAGCTGTTGAGCTTCTTAGATGCATATTCAGGATATCACCAGATCAAGCTGAACCCGGCTGGCAGATTGAAGACCGCCTTCCTCACGCCGTTTGGAGCCTTCTGCTACCTGACCATGACGTTCGGCTTGAGGAACACCGGCGCCACCTTTCAACATTGCATGCAGAAGTGCCTCCTCAAGCAGCTTGGCAGAAACGCCCACGTTTACGTAGACGACATGGTGGTGAAGACGGAGAAGCGAGGAACGCTGTTGGAAGACCTCAAAGAGACCTCTGAAAACCTGCGCCGATTCCAGATCAAGCTCAACCCAGAGAAATGCGTCTTCGGAGTACCAGCCGGACAGCTCCTTGGCTTCCTGGTATCTGAAATCGGCATAGAGTGCAACCCCGTGAAGATCAAGGCGATCGAGAGGATGGAAGTACCCCGCCGACTGCTAGATGTGCAGAAGTTCACCGGCTGCTTGGCGTCTATCAGCCGATTCATCAGTCGGCTGGGCGAGAAAGCTCTTCCTCTGTACCAGCT
Source organism: Aegilops bicornis (assembly GCA_021605145.1). Lineage (NCBI taxonomy): Eukaryota > Viridiplantae > Streptophyta > Magnoliopsida > Poales > Poaceae > Aegilops > Aegilops bicornis. Next base: position 394,071,040 of record CM038669.1, on the reverse strand, counting down.
TATGAAGAAGACCACCTTCTTCGAATGGAACTCCAAGGCGGACGAAGCTTTTCTCCAGTTGAAGAGAATGCTGACTACTCCCCCAGTGCTGGCGGCTCCAACTCCAAAGGAGCCCATGCTCCTGTATATTGCCGCCACCGCCAGGTAGTCAAAGACAGCCATTGTAGTTGAACGCAAGGAGGAAGGCAAGGCGCTACCGTCCAGAGGCCAGACATTACGAGCGAGGTAATCGTCGACCTCCAAGCGTAACTACCCCACTACCGTAAGATGTGTTACGGCGTGCACTTTGCCGCCAAGAAGTTGAAGCCTTACTTTCAAGAGCATCCAATCTCCGTGGTTTGCACGGCCCCTCTATCAGTGATCATCGGAAGCCTAGTTGCTTCTGGCAGAGTGGCCAAATGGGCCATAGAGTTGGCCCCCTACACCATCTTTTACCAGCACCGCACCGCCATCAAGTCACAAGCACTGGCCGACTTCCTCGTCGATTGGGCCGAGACCCAGTATCTGCCGCCAACGCCCTACTCCACCCATTGGCGGATGCACTTTGATGGCTCGAAGATGAACACCGGCTTGGGAGCCGGCGTGGTCCTCACTTCCCCTAAGGGCGACAAGCTCAAGTACGTGCTGCAGATGCATTTCGCCGCCTCCAACAACGTCGCCGAATACGAGGCGCTCATCCACGGGTTCGGCTTGCCAAGAGCTTCGGCATTCACGGATCTCGCGGCTATGGCGACTCCGACTTGGTGGTCCAACAGTCATCCGTATTTGGGACGCCAAAGATGCAAATATGGCGAAGCTACCGCTTCGTACAGCAATTGAGTGGATATTTTGAGGGATGCGAATTCCTCCACGTGCCAAGGAACGACAACGACCAAGCAGATGCCCTGGCAAGAATTGGCTCCACCCGTCAGGCAATACCATCCGGCGTCGCCTTTCAGCGCCTTCTCAAGCCATCTGTCAAGCCGTCAACAGAGTCAGACTCCATTTTTGTGCCGACTCCCCCTGAAGAAGTCGGATCCGACTCCAAAGCCTCAGCAGACGGCACAAGAATCCTTGCAGACGCCCCCAAGAACGCGCTGGTAGCTTGAAGCCGCCCTGACTTCGTAACCCGCCCGGGGATCGCGGCGACCATTGCGAAGACTTTCAAGATCGCCCGGGATCGCACTAGCCGGCCTGGGACTTCTTCAACCCAAAGAAGCTGTCAGAGACTCCAACCCGCCGCCTCCCAGCCCATCCGCCTCGCCCAAGTAGCGATCTGGCGATCGAAGAAATAGCAAGACCTCATGGGCCCAAATTTCATCCTGAAGTTCTTAGTAAGCGGAGAGCTACCAACTGATGAAACCGTGGCTCGACAAGTGCAACGCCGAGTGGCAGCCTACACTATAGTCAATAGAGAGCTGGTCGGGCGTAGCGACACCGGTGTCTACCAGCGCTGCGTCGAATCAGAGCAAGGCCAAGCAATCCTTGAAGACATCCATCAGGGCGAGTGCGGCCATCATGCAGCCTCAAGAGCACTCGTCGCCAAAGCCTTCCGACACGGTTTCTTCTGGCCAACTGCCCTAGAAGAGGCCAAGGAATTAGTTCAAAAATGCAAGGGGTGCCAGGTGTTCTGCTCCAAGCCGCTTCACCGGCTTCAGCCATTAAGACTATCCCCATCGCCTCGCCCTTTGCTGTTTGGGGCCTGGACATGGTGGGACCATTCAAGACGGCACGAGGTGGCCTAACTCACTTACTTGTCGCGGTGGACAAGTTCACTAAATGGATAGAAGCAAAACCCATCAAGAAGTTGAATGGTCCTACGGTAGTGACTTTCATCGCCGACATCACGACTCGGTACGGCGTACCACACAGCATCATCACCGACAACGGCACAAATTTCGCCAAAGGCGCCCAGCCCGTTCTGCGGCGACGCAGGCATCCGACCGGACTTAGCGTCCGTTGCCCATCCGCAGCCAAAGCGGCCGTGGAGCGAGCGAACGGCCTCATCCTGTCTGGCATCAAGCCTCGACTGGTCGAACCACTGGAGCGTTCGGCCGGCTGCTGGCTTGAGGAGTTGCCAGCCGTCCTCTGGAGTCTGCGTACGACTCCAAACAAGTCAACTAGCTTCACACCCTTCTTCCTCGTCTACGGTGCCGAAGCCGTCATCCCAACGGATATAGAGTTCGACTCCCCGCGAGTCACCATGTACACCGAAGAGGAAGCAGAAGAAGCACGTCAAGACGGCGTCGATCTGCTGGAAGAGGGCCGGCTGTTGGCACTCAGCCGGTCCAGCATCTACCAGCAGAGCCTGCGCCGCTACTACAACAAGAAGGTCAAGCCAAGATCATTCCTAGAGGGCGACCTTGCTGATCCAGCAAACAGTCGGCCATCACAAGTTGTCGGTGCCTTGGGAAGGACCATTCATCATCAGTAAAGTGCTGGGCAACGACTCCTACTACCTGATCGACGCTCAGAAGCCCCGAGCACGCAAGAGGGACGACTCCGGTATGGAGACGGAGCGGCCATGGAATGCGAATCTCCTCTGAAGATTTTACAGTTGACGCAGTATGTACCGTGCTACCCCTTTGTGTTTGTAATACCAAGATTCCGGGCCCCCCGAGACGAGCTCGGGGACTGCCCTCTTTTGTTATCTGTATGATAAGAATTATGTCTTTGAGTATGTTACCCTTTGATTATGCTGTTTGGCATCGGGCTCGACTAGTCGGCCCGGGGACTCGCCGTCTTTGAGCTATGAAGTGCTTCCTGAAGTTAGACAAGTAGCATGCGGTGCCTAAGCGCCTCTCTGCCGAAGCCGTAGGCATGAGCGACTGTTTGCTGGGCAGGAGTAAGGTAGAGCGGGCGCCCACACGAAAAAATGGCTAAGGACCCTAAGCATAAACATAGTTTGAATCGGCTTCCAGCCCGTTTCGTGAAACCGACTCTTAAGAAGTCGGCTTGCCGTTTTCTACCCAACTTGCTTAAACGACTCTAAAAATAGGGCCAAGTACTTGCCTTCTCAAAGTAGCCAAGCACTTGACCTAGACGGCAATCCGCAGAGCGGTTGCCCGACGGGCAAGGCAGCATCTAAGGGAAGGCGGCAAAGGAAAAAGCCACAAGAGCAATAAGCAAGGAAACATAAAATTAAAATAATATTTACACAAACTTAGGCCCTTGGCCGGATCTTCGAACAAAGGTTCAGAATACACCCCGCGGGTGGAATTGCGCAAATTAACAAAGTTCTTTCAAAAGACTAGCAAACAGATAAAATAAAGGCAAGGCAGCGGCCTAAGAAGCAGCGGATGGGGTTGGAAGGCCGGAGGCGGCGGCGGCGTCAGGCGCCGGGGCGGCTGGCTGGGCAGTCTCGGCTTGATCGTCTCTGGCAACTGGCCTCGAGATGGCGCGGCTCGTTCTTTGAAGCGCTTGGTCGAGTTGAGGCTGGTCGCCCGCCCGCCTTCCTGGCGCCCATGTCGTGTCCGTCCTCCGCCTCGTCTTCATCCTCGGCGCTGGAGTCGATCACCTCCGTCGAGTCCTCGCCAGTAATGCAGGTTCATCGAACCACTCGGCGGTGCTTCCCCACCGTCTTCAAATTTCACTCGTGGACGAAGACGCTGGTGTCCGTAGTAGTCGTGATCGCCACCGCGACGCCGACAAGGCGCCCTCCGCGCCAGCAGCTGGCCCGCTTCGACCGAACGCGGCCAGCTGGTCCAGGTCGAGCCTCGATACCACGCCTTTGATTTAACTCCAGGCTCGGCGAAGCTCCGGCTGAGCCGCGGAGCCCTTCCAAGCATCAAGACGCCACGCGACCTCCGCCGGTCGGCCTGGGAGGCGCAGAACCGGCATGTCCGGCCATTGAGGCAGCGATCGCTGGGCACCGACACGCGAAAGACGGCGCGACATCCGATGTGCCGGGCGCAGACGAGCCTCGATGCTCGGGAGCTGCTCGTCAAGGGTCCGGGCGTTGGCTGCGATCTCGGTGCCACCCGCCCTCCGCGCCTCAAGGCTCGGCCTCGATGGCCTGATTGGCGCTGCGTGTGACCAGGGAAGAAGTCTGCCAAGAAGAAGAAGAAGCAAGTCAGAAAAAACAGGAGCCGGCTTAACCCATAGTCGGCAACCCAAAAGAAAAAGTAAAAGCAAACTAACCATCGACGATATCTTCGATTTCATGGAAGCCGGAGGTCACCGCGCCTCGCTTGGCCCAGGCGGAGCGCCGCTCTCAAATTCGGCCAGAGGGCGGCCTCTTTCTTCTCCGCCTCATCCTGCGCCGCCTTGAGTAGCTCCCTCATGCTCCGCCAGCGTAGCCAGAAATAGGTGTCGCGCTCTGCGGCGAGCTTGCCGCACTCCTCCTCTTTGGCGCCAAGAAGCGGTCTCGGCCGCATCTAGCTGCCCCAAGAGAGCGGCGTTGGACTCAAGAATAAAAGAAGAAGAAGGACGCAAAGTCGCCGCTAAGAAGGTCGCCAGAAGATCCGCCCGATCACAGCAGCGATCGGCCCGAATCTCGAGGACTACAGCCAGCTGGTGCGCCAAATACGCCTCGCCAAGAAGAAAACTCACCTCGGCTCCTCGCCAGCTCAAGAGCCCGCTTGTTCAGTTCTTCAACGTTATGTTGAAGGCGGAAGCGCGGAGGTTGTGATACCTGTAACAAGAATTCCGCATATAGGTAAAAACTTGGAAGTAAGCAATTAAAGTTCCGGGCCGCCGGCTCTTCAGCCGGCCCGTAACTCGGGATTACACCCGATGGTGTATTTGCCGCCTTACAGAGAAGATCAAGAGAAAATTCGGAAATGAAACATATCCGCACGGCGGATCGCGTTGCCAGGTGCGCCTTGGAAAGGTTCTGGAGGGCGTTGCCTTCGGCCCGCAGCTTCGCTTGGACGTCCAGGAGCGCCGTGTTCAGCGGGCTCGCGTTACGCCTCGCACCTCCACCCAACGGGCGCTGGGCGCTTGTCGCCTCAGGGCCGTGGATGGCCAGCTGGCGGCGCCCGGTCTCCAAGGGCGCTGCGCCGAGGTAGCCTTCTCAAGACGGCGCTCCGGGCGAAAGGCGACTTGAAGAAGCAGCTGCGCCACGGCCTCGTCGTCGGTCGGCGGCACAGGTGGGTCCGCCGGCTGTTTGCCTTGCGCGACCTCGGACTGCGGCGGAGGTGTCGCGGCCGCGCCCGGTGAAGAGACCTCGCCGCCTTCCCTTCCTACGACGGGGACCTCACCACCGACTCCCTCCGACTGCCCCGTGAACTCCGGCGGTGCTGGCGCTGAGCTCAGCGGAGTGACGAGCAGCGTCGACTGAAGGCGCGCGGCCTCCTCGGCTCGCTTTTTGTCAGCAGCGTCTTGACCGCCTTCTCGGCCTCCGCCTTCTCCGACGGGCGGCCTCCTCCTCGTCAGCGCTTCTCCTCGCATTTCACTCTGTCAGCCTCCCGAGGGCGGCCGCAGGTCAGCCCGCCGACTATTGCGGACGTCTCCGCCCGACCCCATGACGGCGGCGGTGACCCTCTCCAAGGTAAGGGATCCCTGATAAGAAAAAGGACATGAGAAGACCTGGGCAAGACGGCCCGTAAGAAAACAAGACAGAATAAAAAAATACTTACGCTGAGACCAGCGGTGGCTTCTTCACCTCCTTGCGGAAGCGGTTAGCCTCGCGACCGCTTCTTGTTGAAGTCATGGCCGCTCCTGAATTTCTTGGCACAGCCGCCGGCTGAGCCGCCCGCCCGGCGCCTCTTTATACGCCGCCTCGACCCCAAAGGCGGCGGAGGAGCTTGCGCTGGATGGCCGGCTTTGCTGGCGGGCGACTTCCTTCTCGCCATCATCATCGGGCCAGTTACGGTTGGTCGAAGGCCCGAGGTCGCCGGCCCTCCCCCTCCCTCGGCGTCGGCCTCCATCGCCGCCACACCCAAGTCGGGGTCATCGGCGTCGCTCTCCGCCCGGTCGGGGACAAATTCACGAGCCGGCCCCGCGGCGCCGGCCGAGGGCGGCATGAGAGGATTCTGAGTCAGAAAAGACCAAGGAAAGTTAGAGCCGGATCCCAAGAAGAAGGAAACAGAGAAGCAAGAGACGACTTACCAACGGCGGGGGATTAGCGCGCGAGTATGGCTCCTTGCCGAACTGCCATTCCTCCGTGAGGCTACAGTTCGCCAAGAAATTCACCGTGTCCACCACCTCCGCGTGGGGCATATCCTTGGAGCACAGCCGGCTGGGGTCCCGGCGGCCGCTCATCTGGCAGATCAGATGAGGTCGGCCTTGAAGAGGGAGAACCCGGTGCGCCATGAAGGCGGCTAGCAAGTCTGCCCCAGTCAGGCCCTCCGACTGTATCATTACGCGGAGCCGCGCGACGGCGGTGTTGCCTGCGGGAGTCAGCGACCGGGCCCTATAGGACCAGCTGGTGGGTCGGCTCACACCGCCGCCCATGTAGGGCGGCAAGTTGACCTCGCTTTTGGGGGCGACGTTCTTGACGAGAAGTATGAACGCTGCCACATCTTCACCGACTTGATGAGGAGATGGCAGGAAAGGGTTCTCGGCACCGCCTCCTCTTGGCAATGAACGTGCCGCCTGAGCCGCACGCGAGCGACGTGGGTCCCGAAGCCGCTGGAAGAATTCCCCACAGCTCGATGGTGGGGAGGACTCGAGAAAACCTTCGCATAAGGATGCGGCGGCCAGCACCACCGTGTTGGGGGTGAGCTGGTGCGGCCGAGCCCTGAAAAACTCCAAGAATGCGCGAAGAAGCCGCCGCCGGCAGCCAAGCTCACAGCATGAGGTGCGAGCGAAAATGACCCGCCGCCCTCCTCCGGCGCCGGCGTGATTTCGCCCCAGCGCTGGTCCGCACTAGGTGGCTGCCGGGGATGCGGCGCGTTTGATGAAGGAATTCAATGATGTCGTCGTCAATGATGGAGCCGTCCCACACGCCGGAGCGCGCGGTGGGAGGCGCGGCGGCGGATGAGGAGCTCATCTCCGCGACGCGGCGAGGCCCGACGCGGTGGAGCAAGGAAGAAAACGAGGCCCGGCACGGTGGAGCAAGGAAGAAGATGAGGCAGGGAGCGGGGAGGAGAGACTGAGCGTGCGTCACCGCCCCCTCCCTCCCCCCGCCTACTTATAGGCGCCTAGGCTGCGCCGAGGCGGGCGTGGGATTAATCGCGCCACGCCCCCACGCCTCACGATTTAACCCACGACATTACTGCCTTGCGATAACGGCGTGGGGAGCCCTAACCGCCCGCACGACCGCAGCCGGATCCGGCTGCGCCGGCATGGTAGTGGCGGGCCCGCTGATGGGCCCGTCTTGTCACGCTGCGATGGGTGGCGGTAGCCCCTACCGCTGGCGTCCGCACGGGTGGCCCGCAACGGGCGGCTCCGGAAGCTTATCAGCACGCCCGGATCCCGCCGCGACCTTCAAACCTTTGAAGAGCAAGACGGCCCCCACAAGGCCGACTCCGGCTCAAGATGGAGACGGGCGGGCGAGTCCAGATTCTCCTAACAAAGGATGAAGCTGCCGAGGCTCCTCGACAAGCTGCCCTCGGCACCTCACCAGCTTCGGGGACTACTGTCTGAGTAATGGGCCACGCGTAGGCGCACCCGAGCCCCTGAACCTTTCAAAACATCGGGCAGATCGCGCCTCAAGACGCCAAGACAAAAGTCGCCTTGAAAGTCGGCTCTGAGTCGCCGACCGCCTCTAGGCCGAGTCCTAGGCGGCCTCAGACGAGCCGACTCAAGCCGGCGACCTCGGCGAGGCCGGCCATGTGGAGTCGGCCCACGACCCCAACCACCTCTTGCTCGAGCGACTACGAGCGGGATGGGATAAAAGCCGCCTCATGCCCATCTCGCCTCGCCCATAAAGGCAGGTATGGCCTGAGCGCCAGATCGACGGAGATCTTCGTCCGGCAAAGATCGCTGCCACGCCGGCCCTGACATCAGCCCCGTGGGCAGATTCCTGTACCCACGATGGCCTGTCTGTACGACCCGAAGACGGCGGGACCCGCCTGTCGGCGGGAGTGCCGAAGACGGCGAGAGCGCCCCAAAGACGGACCCGTTGGAGTCGGCCTCCGGGAGTCGGCCGGCCCCTTCCGCGGGCTCCACGCGCCATTAACCAGACAAGACGGAGAATGACAACAGTGATCGCCCGCCGGGCGGAGGCACTTTTGCCATGACCCCATGACCAAGCTCGCGTCATTAGAAGCAAAGCTACAGTAATCTGCAGCCGGCATGACCCGCCCGCGGCGGGCAAGGGTTGTCGGCCCCATGCTGGGCCGTCGACGGGGCCCACTAGTCGGCGGGCCCCAGAAGCCGGCGGAGAAGACGGCGACTTAGAGACTGACGGCTTGGACCCGCACCCAGCCGGATTACCGTTGTACCCCCGGGGGGTAGGCCTATATAAACCCCCCGGGGCACCCATGCAAACGGTTGGAAGCTAGTAGTTTTAGACACACGCATAGAGGGAGAGAAGAGCTAGCCGTGCCCTTCTCCTCCCTCACCCCGAACAGCTCAAGGAGCATCTTGTACTCACTTTGCCGTAGTGATCATGCGGAGACCCCGCAGAGCAGCAGTAGGGGTATTATCTCCTCGGAGAGCCCTGAAGCTGGGTAAGATTCGCCGGCGTGCATGTCTTCGCCTCATCCCGTTTCCAGGCACCGGCGACGTTCTACTCGCCCCCTCCATGATAAGCCATCCTTTGGCATATGTCGCACCCAACCCCCGACACAACAATATTAATTTAGAGTGATGAGATACTCAAGATGTCCATAACGGGGGACACGGCTAACCATGATTGGATTGTACACTCTGCACAGGTTTGCGTACTTTTCCCCACAAGACTCGATCTCCCCCTTTGGATTTCTCGCACTACATGGTGTTTGAGAAAACGGATGACTGAGACACAGTCTTTCAGAAACATTAACTCTTTACTTCAGGCAGACCATACCAACCTACATCCCTCTACCTGCTGATCCACCTCTTCAAGAGCTCATGCAACCTACTCAACTATGCTAGAGCCCATAATAGCTTGTGGCTGCACACGGAAGTTTCTAGCATGAAATATATCTCAGTTCCCTTTGAGCCTGGGTGGCGGACCTTAGGATTATCACACGGGTACTCCGGGATATCCTAGGACAACACTGGATTCTCCAGGTGCCCGACAAGCAATCCAGCCAGATGTGTATTAAAGTTGCCACCTTAAGTTGAACCATTAATTAAATCATCTCACATCTGTCATGGATTCACTCACCCAAACCACGTCTACGAGCATAGCATAGCAATATAAGCAATGTGTAGAAGTAACTCCCAAGGGTTTGAATATAACAGGGCAATAGGTTCTACCTCATACTACTTCCCAATACCCACAAGTTAATCACATCCTAATCATGCAATGTTTGAGGATTGGAACTAATGCATAAAAAATGGGTATGAAAGGAGTATGATCAATGTGTTACTTGCCTTGCTGACGATCCGCAAAACCTAGGGACTCAGAGTAGCACGCTTAGACTCGGGAATTCTATGGCAAACAAACAATAGCATACATAAGCATTCAAGCAAAGATGAACGGCCAAAACTCAAGTAAGAAGAATTTACCAGAAAGTTCAACTTAAGAACTCGCGAACGAATCAAATCAAACGGGGCAACGAAACTCAAACTGCGAAAGAAACAAGATCCATTTACTAATCCAAACTAAGGTCAATATTACAGTAGCAAAGTCTTGTCCAAGTTGATTAAACCGAAAGAGGGTTTTGAGACGAAGATCTAGGCGCTTGAATCGCCTGATTCCGATAAACGAGCGAAAAGATAAACTGAAACGAAAATCGGATCAGAAATCACGATCGAAAATAATCGCGAAAAATCCGAGAAAAAAAAAATTGACGAACAGGATCGAACGAACGTTCGCTGTCTGCGGCTAACGAGCTAACACCGTTCGTTAAAACGAACGTACGGACGAACGTCCGCTAAATAAACTAAACTGAGAAAACCGGCATACCGATCTAAAAAAACGAACCTTGGGTTTTCTAAAAAAACTGAACCGGTTTTAAAATAAAACCGAACGGCGGCAGCGGCGGCTTATACCTCCGGCGAGGTCCGGCGAGGTGGGGTGCGCGGGCGGCGGCGGGCGGCAACGCTGCGCGGCGCGCGCTAAGGCGGCGGGCAGCAGCGACGGCATGTGGCGCTGGCTAAGCGACACGCCGGGCGGCAGGTTCACAAGCGGAGGGGTTCGGATGATTGTGAGGGGTCCGGGGGCGGCATATATAAAGGAGGGGGCTAGCTTGGGGGAGGTGGCAAGGCGGAGAGGAGTCCCTCGGACTTAGGCGGCGGCGGCGGTCTCCGCGTCGGGGAAGAGGCGGACGGCTCGGGCGGGCTGGGCCGGCCGGCTGGGCTTCGGCCCAGTCGGCGAAGAGAAGATTTTTTTAAATAATTTCGCCGAAACTTAAATAAATCCTAGAAAAATAAATAAAAAATCTAAAAATACCAAAACAAATTTTCACCGTTTAAATAAAATATTTAGAACAAGATGAACATTTTCTTGGCCCTAAAATGCAATTTGAAAAACGTGCATTTTTTTCTAATGCAAATGAAATAGCAATAAAATCCGAATAGAATCAAATATTTGATTTTAATATTTTTCCTCCAATATTTCAATTATTTTGGAGAAGTCATATTATCTCCTGTCATATATATTTTAATATGAAATAATTAAAATCAATAATCCTCGATTCAATATTTGATAAAATTCAAATATGAAAACAATGAAATCCCCAACTCACTCCGGGGGTCCTTGAGTTGCTTAGGAATTCGAGGATCGCGAAACAAAATGAAATAAATTATGATATGCATTAATGATCTATGTATAACATTCCAAATTGAAAATTTGGGATGTTACAAAAAAGCAAAGAACATAAATAAAATTGGGTTGCCTCCCAACAAGCGCTATCGTTTAACGCCCCTAGCTAGGCATAAAAACAAGAAAAGATCTAGGTATTGGCATCTTCTCCCTTTTGGTGATAAAGAGAGAATTTCTTATCTAAAGCACTTATCTTTCTATTTGTGAAAGTACGTGGCCATTAATTGTAGTAGAAAGATTATGCACACTACAAAAATTTGCATCTAAGATAGCCTTCATCTCTTTGATAATTTCATTCTGATAAAAACACAAAAGAGAGGTGGATTCAACCTTTTTACTCATGGGGTGCCAAAATATAGCTTTCATCTTTCCATAGGTATCGATGGCATCCCCCTCAAGAAAACCTTCTTCAAAAATAGAATCCAAAACTTGCTTGAAAGAAGAAGGTAAGCCAACATAAAAACTTTTTAAGTAAATCTCAATTTGATATTGGGGCACATAGCTGGCTCGGATCCTTAATAGCCTATCCCAAGAATCTTTCAAAGATTCATCAAGCAAATAACAAAAAATTCCGGGGTCATCTTCATCGAAATTATTCAAACTCTCATCGATAATCCTGGTAGGTCTTTCCATAGCATCATTATTTATGAGCTTAGAAAGGACAGAGGGACTATCCAAAGTATTAAAACCCGGGAGAAAACCCTTAGCCCCTTTTGGTTCGGCCATGGCGATAGAAAGGCAAAGGTTTTTGAAAATCGTTTTAGAAGTGGGGGAGAGGAAAACGAGAGGCGAATGGCAAATAATGTAATGCGAGGGAGAAGAGTTTATGATCGGTACTTGGTATGTCTTGACTTGGCGTAGATCTCCCCGACAACGGCGCCAGAAATCCTTATTGCTACCTCTTGAGCATGCGTTGGTTTTCCCTTGAAGAGGAAAGGGTGATGCAGCAAAGTAGCGTAAGTATTTCCCTCATTTTTTGGGAACCAAGGTATCAATCCAGTAGGAGACAACACACAAGTCACCTAGTACCTACACAAACAATCAAGAACCTTGCAACCAATGCAATAAAGGGGTTGTCAATCCCTTCATGATCACTTGCAAAAGTGAGATCTAATAGAGATAGTAAAATAAATATCTTTGGTATTTTTGTTGTATAGATTGGAAAGTAAAGATTGCAAAATAGTAAATGAGATGTGATGTAAATAAAAGAGATGTAATATAATAGGAAAGAGACCCAGGGGCCATAGGTTTCACTAGTGGCTTCTCTGAAGATAGCATGTATTACGATGGGTGAATAAATTACTGTCGAGCAATTGATAGAAAAGCGCATAGTTATGAAGATATCTAAGGCAATGATCATGAATATAGGCATCACGTCCGTGTCAATTAGACCGAAACAATTCCGCATCTACTACTATTACTCCACACATCGACCACTATCCAGCATGCATCTAAAGTATTAAGTTCATAAGAATGGAGTAACGCATTAAGCAAGATGACATGATGTAGAGGGATAAACTCAAGCAATGTGATATAAACCCCATATTTTTATCCTCGATGGCAACAATACAATACGTGCCTTGCTGCCCCATCACACTGGGAAAGGACACCGCAAGATTGAACCCAAAGCTAAGCACTTCGCCCATTGCAAGAAAGATCAATCTAGTAGGCCAAACTAAACCGATAATTCAAAGAGACTTGCAAAGATATCAAATCATCAGTGGTGCGCGTCGGTCCTAAACAAACGGTTTAAAACCCCTTTCCACGACGGCATTTGGAACCATCGCCAAGGGTGATAGGGTAGTCCTTCCCACACGACCCAGAAATCGTCGGGGATAGGGATCCTTGATGCATACTGTTGTCCCTATATAATCGTTTCCAGTATCTCGAATATCCCAAACGCTTCATCCTTGCTACTCGTTTGTGCTTGCATTGCCATCGCAGTCGGAGTATTGTGGTTCTGCCTAAAACCAGGCAGATTCTAGGCACGGGAGCTTTCCGGGCAGATTCGGGCATGGGAGATTTACGATGCCTGGCACATCACAAACAGTTCATGATTATAAACCGTGTACGATAGGTAGACAATCACACACATTTAGTTTTCCCGCACCGTATGTCATAGTGTCTGACATCACACACGCTTTGCAAACGACAAGTGTGTGCATGCTTACACGTGTTTCCTCTCTGTTAGCCGTCTCGGATTATGGTGTATATTGCAAATGTTTGTGTTTTACCAACCGTGTGTGCCGTAATGACCTGCACAATGTAATTTCGCCCAAATTTAATTGCTGCTATTTAAAATTGTACCTAATTTAAACTTGAAAGTAGGCTATAGCTTTATTCATATCCATCAGGTTCATACAACCAGTGCATTATTCGATTCACAGGTACATATGTTTAAGAATTACAGAAGCACCAAATAAAGAATGATGTACTAGGGTTCTATACTTGTAATATTACAGATGGTAAAGAAAGAGGCGGCAGACATTGCAGTTGCTGAACAAGGTGAAGCGAAATGGCCCTATTGTGCTCTCGTGGATGCAGAAGGCATGCAGGACTCTAGTCCAACCCCTTGTGATGGCCGACCGTCAATCATGTAGTTTGAGAGGTAATCTTGAGTAAACTGCTTCAGGATCCACTGCAAAAGAAAAAAAAGATTTAGATATTGTCATCTAACACAACTCATTACGGGCAGTAAAAAGAAGGATATAGGGTTCTTACTTACCATCCTGCAGTTCACTGTTGTCTTGCATAAAGTGTAAACAAATAGTTCGATTGACATCTTTTGACCCATTTTAGTAACAATCTTTATCAGTTTCCTCACTCGATGCTGGTTCATGAATATCTCATCGCCCCATACGCAGAAAGGGTTGAAGTGTGGATCTTTGGCAATGATATATGTACCTAAAAGCACCAAGTTAATATTAGAAGCTAAACAACAATTGAAAAATGATGTAGTACAACACTCCATCCATCCCATTATATTAGATTCTATTACATGTATATCTAGACATCATTAGAACATTAAGGTAACACTCTTCCTTGTTGCTATGTAACCTAGGATTGCATATTTAATCATTCCGTACAATGCATGTTGCTAAACAACAATTGAAAAACGAAGAGGCATGTTAACTGCAATATCCTTAACAACAACCAAATTTCGTAATTCATAGTGGTATTGTTGAAAATGTTATTGATGAAATTGAACTCTAGCCTTCCCCAAGTTGTGTTGAGGTCAAGATATTCCATTCCAACCACATAAATCTTGATCTCTAGCCTTCCCCAAGTTGCTTTCCACTCAAATAATCTTTCCACCAAATCCAAATCATGTGAGAGATAGTTGAGTGTTGGGGAGACTATCATTTGAAGCACAAGAGCAAGGAGTTCATCATCAACACACCATTTGTTACTTCTTGGAGAGTGGTGTCTCCTAGATTGGCTAGGTGTCACTTGGGAGCCTCCGTCAAGATTGTGGAGTTGAACCAAGGAGTTTGTAAGGGCAAGGAGATCGCCTACTTCGTGGAGATCTACCCGAGTGAGGCAAGTCCTTCGTGGACGACGGCCATGCTAGGATAGACATGGTTGCTTCTTCGTGGACCCTTCGTGGGTGGAGCCCTCCGTGGACTCGCGCAACCGTTACCCTTCGTGGGTTGAAGTATCCATCAACGTGGATGTACGATAGCACCACCTATCGGAACCATGGATAAAAAATCTCCGTGTCTCCAAATTGTGTTTGCACACTCCAATCCCATCCCTTTACATTCTTGCAACTTGCATGCTTTACTTTCCGCTGCTCATATACTCTTGTCGTGCTTGTTTGATATGTATTGTGAATGTTTGAACTTGTGCCAAAACTCCACATCAACTTAAGGAAACTAAAAACTGCAACTTTTCTCCTTAGAGTCTATTCACCCCCTCTAGACACCTCTTCTTGATCCTTTCAGTCGGTATCGGAGCTTTGGTTTCCATTGCCTTGGTTTATTCACCATTGGAGGAAGATGGATGTGTCTACATTGGGGAGTCTTAGACATAGAGTGCCTATTCTTGACGGAGAGTTCTTTCACGAATGGAAAAATGAGATGCTTGAGATTTTCAAAGAATATCATTTGAACAAGTACATTACTAGCCCTTGTGCACCTCATCTTGATCCTTTGCATCCTACCCTTGATGAGTCTATTGACATAATCCGCAACCTTTGAACTATTAATCTTATCACTAGAGGCTTGCCTAGAAACTTGATTGGATGTTTGCCTACTCCTGGGTGTGCCTACACTATATGGACATTTCTTGAGGAAATATTTCCAAACTATTCCTTGCAAAACTTAGATGAAATTCTCCATAAGTATATTGCCTTGAGTAAGATGAGTACTAGTGATCCTAAATTTGATGATTTTTTATTTGAGCTTCGTGACCTCATGCGTGCCAAAGGAGATGTTGGAATTATTAGCAATATCATTTTCAAAGCTATTAGAATTCATAAAGATGACCATTGTGATGATCATCTATCTAATGAATTACCCTCTCTAGGAGTTGATCAATCACAAGACGATGTTGAACATGGATACTATGATGAGAATGATGATAGTGACTATGATCTTGATGATGGGATGAGACACTTTGGTCTTATGGCTAACCTTCGCGGCTACATGGCCGGAGGAAAGGAATGGGTCCTTGATAGTGGATGTACTGACCATATGACCGGAGACAAGGATATGTTTCATGAGCTTGCTGAAAACGACGGACCCTCGGAAGTATGTCACCTTTGGTGATAACTCAAAGGGTAAGGTGGTTGGCCTCGGTAAGGTGGCCATCTCACATGGTAGCTCCACACAAAATGTCATGCACGTTGAATCTCTTGGGTACAATTTACTTTCAATATCTAGACTTGCTGATTTCGGTTTCAATGTCCTATTCACTGAAGTAGATTGCCAAGTGTTTCAGATAGACAATCATAAAATGGTCTTTACCGGTATACGTAGAGGTGATCTTTACATTGTCGATTTCACTAAAAAGGCTCAACCTAGAACTTGCTTAATTGCCAAATCTTCCAAAGGCTGGCTATGGCATAGAAGGTTAGGTCATGTGGGCATGCGAAATCTTGATAAGCTTATTAAAGATGATCATATACTTGGAGCAAAAGATGTTATATTTGACAAGGACAGACTTTGTAGTGCTTGTCAAGCAGGAAAACAAGTTGGAGGGAGTCACCCCATGAAGAACATCATGACCACGAGAAGACCGCTCGAGCTACTTCACATGGATCTCTTTGGTACCAATGCTTACAAGAGTCTCGGTGGTAACTCATTTGGTCTAGTCATAGTTGATGATTTTTCAAGATTTATGTGGGTGTTCTTTCTAGATGATAAATCGCAGGTCCAAAATATCTTCAAAAGCTTCGCTAGGAAAGCCCAAAATCAATTTGAAGTGAAGATCAAGAAGGTTCGGAGCGACAACGGAACGGAGTTCAAGAACGCAAATGTGGACACCTTTCTTGACGAAGAGGGGATTTCACACGAGTTCTCGGCCACGTACACACCTCAATAAAATGGACTTGTTGAGAGGAAGAACCGTACTCTTATTGAGATGGCAAGAACGATGCTTAATGAGTACAAGACACCAAAACACTTTTGGGCGGAAGCGGTTGAGACAGCTTGTCATGCAACAAATCGCTTGTATCTTCACAAGCTACTTGGCAAGACGGCATACGAGCTCCTCACCGGTAACAAACCCCAAGTTGGATACTTTTGAGTATTCTGCTCAAAGTGATTCATTCTTGATAAGCATCGTCGTTCTAAATTTGCTCCTAAATCTCATTAACGTTTCCAACTTGGTTATGGCTCAAACTCTCACACTTACCGTGTCTACAACAATTTCACCCGAAAGGTTGAAGAGACGGTAGATTTGAAGTTTGATGAATCTAACGGCTCGCAAGTAGAGCAATTGCCAATTGATGTAGGAGACAAAGACCCTTCGGATGCAATCCAAGACTTGTCTATTGGCAATGTTCGTCCAACGGAAGTGAAGGAGAGTACCTCGTCTGACCAAGTGGAAGCTTGTACCTCACGACAAGGTGAACCAAGAGTTGACACGGAAGCATCCACAAGTGGGACACACCAAGACGAAGAAAACGAGGAAGTACACCAAGATGAACATCAACAACCTCCCTCTCCACCACGACAAGAGAACGACAACATCAAAAATGAAGAAGGCCAAGAAGAAAGACAAGATGAAGAAGATGTTCCACCCCGATCAAAGCAAAAGCTCCCATGAGTTCGAGCAAGAGTTGCCAAAGACCATCCCGTCGAGAAAATCTACAATGATATCCAAACCGGGAGAATCACTCGCTCTAAAACTCGTTTGGCTAATTTTTGTGAACATTATTCATTCATCTCTAAGGTTGTAGAAGCATTGGAAGATCCGGATTGGATAAACGCTATGCATGAAGAGCTACACAACTTTGAGATAAATCTAGTGTGGACATTGGTTGAAAAGCCCGACAACAACCACAACATCATTGGTACCAAATGGGTGTTTCACAACAAGCAAGATGAAGATGGACAAGTAGTTCGCAACAAAGCACGTCTCGTGGCCCAAGGCTATACTCAAGTCGAAGCTATGGACTATGGTGAGACATATGCCCCCCTTGCTAGACTTGAGTCCATTCGTATCTTACTTGCTTATGCTAATCACCATGATATCACCTTGTACCAAATGGACATTAAAAGTGCTTTTCTAAATGGTGAAATTCAGGAGGAAGTTTATGTTAAGCAACCTCCCGGCTTTGTCAATCCTAAGAAACCTAATCATGTTTACAAACTTCACAAAGCTCTTTATGGTCTTAAACAAGCTCCTAGAGCATGGTATAAATGCTTGACCAAGTTCCTTATTGAAAAAGGCTTTGAAATTGGAAAAATACATTCTACTCTTTTTACTAAAAGGGTTAATAGAGAACTATTTGTGTGCCAAATTTATGTTGGTGATATTATATTTGGTTCGACTAACCCTCATTTTAGTGAGAAGTTTGGAAAGCTAATGTCGGAGAAGTTTGAGATGTCTATGATGAGTGAACTCAAATTCTTTCTCGGTTTGCAAATCAAGCAAACTAAGGAAGGTACCTTTGTTTCTCAAACAAAGTACACCAAGGACTTATTCAAGAAGTTCAATATGCAAGAATGATGTGACAGCCTGGTTTTTGCCCTCTTTCATTTGCTTGATTTTCATTTGGAGTCAATTTGAAATTTGGAGTTTTTGAATCTTTTCATATGGACTTAAACACTTGGGTACCCTTGGCTTTCACCCAAGTGCTTCATTTCCCTCCTTAATCATCATTCCCCTTCTGATCCACCCCAAAATAATCTTTGGAATGTTTTTCTTAAATGAAAAATATTCATTTTTCTCTCAAAAACCCTAGCTAGTTCTTTATGCTCCAAAGCAACCCCAATTTTTATGGCCCAGAAAAATATGAGAAAATTCACAAATATTATTTGAAACCTAGGGAACCTTCCTGAGCAAAAATATTTCATCACTTTTTTGAATCTTTTTGCTACAGAAAATATTTTCTGTTCTGGATAGAAATGGTACTTTCTACAGCAACTACCATTTTACTTGCTCCATTGTGCCTGGGTTTTCTTGTGCATTTTCACCTTAGTAGATCGTGACTAACCTCCCAAGCATAGCCCCCAAGTCCCAGCCATTTGACCTCAGTAACTGACCAGAACCTTAGTTGGCATGTAAAAACTCTTCTACTGCACCTGGATCCAAACCAAAGCGTGGTAAACTTCAAAACCACCACGAACAACATGCCAGGCATGATTTTTGGACGTAGGCTAGCCTGAGGGAAGATTTCGCGCGGTGACCACGCGTGTCCACCATGTCATACCTGCATGTCGACGCGCTCTGAGTGCCGCCGAGCGCTCTTTTCGCGCGTGCTCGCTTCCCCCGCCTGCCAGAGCGTGCCAAACCTCGCCACCATCCTTGTCTCAACGCCATTAACTCCACCCTGGCGCTCGCCGACGCCGGAGCTCGCCGCAGCGAGCACGGGCACGGTCCGGCCAACCCCACAGTGTGGTGCGCACTGTGCTCGTCGCCTTCTCCTAGTTCCTGTGCTCGTCCCCGTTCGCCAACAGTTGCCGCGTTAGCTACGTCGCCTTCTCCCCCTCTCACTGACGCCGCTCGTCGTCGGGCACCATGGACAGGTGTCCACCGGCGGATCCCGAACCCCCCTCTCCGCTCGCGTATAAATAGAGCCGCCCCAGCCTCCTCGAGCACCATCCACCACTCCCACACACCCCACAAGCGAGTAGGAAGCCGTAGCCCGGCCGGGCAGGCCGCGGGCCGCCGTCCTCGAGCTCGAGCTCGCCGGCGATCCCCTCGGGTCGCCGCGGTAGCTCCAACCCCTCCCAGGCCAGGGCGACACTTCCAGGGCCTTCGCCTCTCTCCGGTGAAGCCATCCCACCCCCTGGAGCCCCTGGAGTTGCCTCTGCACGCCGTCTTCCTAATCTCCGGCGACCACCGCGTTCTGCCTCCGCTTGCGAGGTTGTTTCCGATGCCGTCCGACCACCCCTAGCTACACTATGGGTACGGGCAGGTGCACCTCCGTCTCCTCTCTCCATCCCTCCCTCTCGTTTTGGCCAAGGAGCCCTCGTCGTCGGCGAGAGCTCCGGCGAAGCCGCGACTCCCTCTGTTTCTTTCTCCCCCTCCTCCTCATCTGACTAGCGAGGCCTGCTAGTCAGCCACTCTGTACGCGCGAAGCGGTACGAGTGGTGGCACCCCTGGGTTTTATGCCTTCGACGTCACCCCCCCCCCCCCCCAGTCTGTTTATTTTTATTCAAATTCATTTGAATTTACAGAACACTTCAAACGGCCATAACTCTTCAACCATAAGTCCAAATGGATTGATTCTTTTTGCATTTTGTTCTTTGCAAAGAAATCCAGCAACTCACCAAAGATGAGATTTTTCTGAGCCGTTTAGAATTTCTAGTGATTTTCAGAAGTGTTCTTGATATTTACTTTTTGTGTTTAAAATTATTTTCGGAGGATGAGGCTTGTCTTGAGGATCACCAGAAGGCTTGTGAACCTCATCTGCACTAAGGAAAGCCACAACAACATTTTCATGGTGTCATTTCAATATTTATGGTTTTCTTACTTGAATGAAATGATTAATCCATGCATTTAAATAACTATTATGTTATTTATATTCTGTTAAGTGTTTGTTAGTCATTATGCTTGATTTACAGAATGTTATAACTAGCTTAGTTGGTAAAGCCAAGCTAAGATCTATTTGTGGTGATGATAAAAATAATTTTGTTATGCATGTTAGTTAAGGTTATGTTCTTGCATAAATAAAATAGAAAATTTTGCATTTTTTGAGAGAGAACCACCTACACTTGTGTTGAGGTCAAGATATTCCATTCCAACCACATAAATCTTGATCTCTAGCCTTCCCCAAGTTGCTTTCCACTCAAATCATCTTTCCACCAAATCCAAATCCTGTGAGAGATAGTTGAGTGTTGGGGAGACTATCATTTGAAGCACAAGAGCAAGGAGTTCATCGACAACACACCATTTGGTACTTCTTGGAGAGTGGTGTCTCCTAGATTGGCTAGGTGTCACTTGGGAGCCTCCGTCAAGATTGTGGAGTTGAACCAAGGAGTTTGTAAGGGCAAGGAGATCGCCTACTTCATGAAGATCTACCCGAGTGAGGCAAGTCCTTCGTGGGCGACGGCCATGGTGGGATAGACAAGGTTGCTTCTTCGTGGACCCTTCGTGGGTGGAGCCCTCCGTGGACTCGCGCAACCGTTACCCTTCGTGGGTTGAAGTCTCCATCAACGTGGATGTACGATAGCACCACCTATCGGAACCATGGATAAAAAATCTCCGTGTCTCCAAATTGCATTTTCACACTCCAATCCCATCCCTTTACATTATTGCAACTTGCATGCTTTACTTTCCGCTGCTCATATACTCTTGTCGTGCTTGCTTGATATGTATTGTGAATGTTTAAACTTGTGCCAAAACTCCACATCAACTTAAGGAAACTAAAAACTACAACTTTTCTCCTTAGAGTCTATTCACCGCCCCTCTAGACACCTCTTCTCGATCCTTTCACAGGGCTACTAAAATTTTGGATCAAGGGCGAGCAGATATTTTTGAGATTCCGAGGGATGCAGAGGCGGGAGTAAAATGCCGGGGCTACTGAAAATTTGAATCAAGGGACTGAAGCAGAGTGGGAGTAACAGACATTGCACACGGTCCGCACATGCTAATCATGTGCTATCAAACAATAAAACCTTCCAGGCGGCAGATATTTTCAAGATTGTGAGGGATGCGGAGGCGGGAGTTTTGGGGGAGCGAGCTAGTGTGTTTGACACGCCGGATGTGGACTATAGCCGACGCACCTTCTCGCGTAAGCCATAGGCGTACTATACACCGACGGTGCTCCAAGATATTTTTACTACATCTCACACGGTTGGTGAAAATAAACTGTGTGGGATCTACTTGATTTGGATTACAAAATGGGGTCATAGTGGCAATGGACGGTGCTTGAATTGCTAGACCTTTTATCTGCAGTGAACATGCAACTGTATGTGTGTCGTAAAAGAATTGGAATTATTCACAGTTCCTTTGGACATTTCATACATTAAACAGGTTTTCTAGCCATTTCAGGTGCACAATTCAAAATTAAAATACATGCACATGCTCCAGTGCATACAAATTGGTTGAAAAATCAAATCTGTGTCCTTCAGTGCATGCTTAGGTCCCATGGAAGAAATGGGAATGAATTTTTCGAGGTTCGTTTGGACTTTTAATACATTAACTGGGTTTTCTAGGAATTTTATGTGCATAATTCAAATTTGAACTACAAGCGCATGCTGCAATGCACTAAACTTGGTTGAAAAATCACATGTGTGTCCTTGGGTGAATTTCTAGGTCCCATGCAAGAGATGGGAATGAATTTCAAACACCTGGGCAGTGTTGATTGCCGGCAAAACGTTGAGATACCTAGTTTTTAAATTCTAGTAAATCCAAAACTCGTCTGAAATTCATGAAACTTGGCATGCTATCATGGAGCGGCATCAACATGCCGTGGTGAAAATTTTGTCCCAGTTGGGGCGGGTTTGGGTATAAGCTTCTCACAAACCAGAGATTCTCACAACAAGCATGATGGTTTCGATAGGGAACGTACCACCTTTGGGGACGAGACGATATCCGTTCCCTCTTATTGCTTTCAAAAAGTTTCTAGTGTCAACATAGAACAACAGGAGTGGTGTGTTCAATCTTGGAATTTTTCGGGGTTCGTTTGGCCTTTTTTATACATTAACTGGGTTTTCTAGGCATTTTATGTGCAGAATTCAAATTTGAACTACAAGCACATGCTGTAGTGCACCAAAGTTAGTTGAAAAATCACATGTGTGTCCTTGGGTGAATTTCTAGGTCCCATGCAAGAGATGGAAATGAAATTCAAACACCATGGCCTTTATTGATTCTTAAAAGCGTCAAGATGCCTGGTTTTTAAATTCTAGTAAGTCCAAAACTCGTCTGAAATTCATGAAACTTGGCATGCTATCATGGAGCGGCATCAACATGCTGTGGTGAAAATTTTGTCCCATTTGGGGCTGGTTTGGGTATAAGCTTCTCACAAACCAAAGCTTCTCACAACAAGCATGATGGTTTTGTTAGGGAATGTACCACCTTTGGTGATGGGACGATATCTGTTGCCTCTTATTGCTTTCAAAAAATTTCTTGTGTCAACATAGAACAACAGGAGTGTTGTGTCCAATCTTGGAATTTTTCGGGTTCGTTTGGCATTTTTTAAATATTAACTGGGTTTTCTAGGCATTTTATGTGCATAATTCAAATTTTAACTACAAGCACATGCTCCAATGCATTAAAGTTGGTTGAAAAATCACATGTGTGTCCCTGGGTGAATTTCTAGGTCCCATGCAAGAGCTGGGAATGAAATTCAAACACCAGGGCACTGTTGATTGTCGGCAAAACGTTGAGATGCCTGGTTTTTAAATTCTAGTAAATCCAAAACTCGTATGAAATTCATGAAACTTGGCATGCTATCATGGAGAGGCATCAACATGCCATGGTAAACAATTTGTCCCATTTGGGGCAGGTTCGGGTATAAGCTTCTCACAAACGAGAGCTTCTCACAACATTCATGATGGTTTCGATAGGGAACGTCCCACCTTTGGGGATGAAATGATATCCATCGCCTCTTATTGCTTTCAAAAAATTTCTAGTGTCAACATAGAACAACAGGAGTGTTGTGTCGATTTTTGTGATTTTCGGGGTTCGTTTGGACATTTTTATGCATTAACTGGGTTTTCTAGGCATTTTATGTGCATAATTCAAATTTGAACTACAAGCACATGCTCCAATGCACTAAGGTTGGTTGAAATATCTAATATGTGTCCTTGGGTGAATTTCTAGGTCCCATCCAAGAGATGGGAATGAAATTCAAACACCAGGACACTATTGATTCCGGCAAAACATTGAGATGCCTGATTTTTAAATTCTAGTAAATCCAAAATTCGTCTGAAATTCATGAAACATGGCATGCTATCATGGAGCGGCATCAACATGTCGTGGTAAAAAAATTTGTCCCATTTAAGGTAGGTTTGGGTATATACTTCTCACAAACCAAAGCTTCTCACAATAAGCATGATGGTTTCGGTAAGGAACGTCCCACCTTTGGGGACGAAACGATATCCATTGCCTCGAGAGAGAAACAAGATCCGTTTACTAATCTGAACTAAAGTGAAATTTTACAGTGCCAAAATCTTGTTTAAGTTGATTAAACAGAAAGAGGGTCTCGAAACGAAGATCTGGGCGCTTGAATCGCCTGATTCCGACTAACGAGCGAAAAGATAAACAGAAACGAAAATCGGATCAGAAATCGCGATCGAGAATAATCGCAGAAAAATCTGATAAAAGAAATCTGACGAACAGACTAACGAACGAGCGTTCTTTAGCTGTAACTAACGGACGAAAATCGTTCGTCAAAACGAATGTACGGACGAACGTCCGCTAAATAGAAGAACCGGGAAAAAAACCGGCGAACCGATCTAAAAAAATGAACTAGGGTTTCTAAAAAACCGGCAACGGATCGGCGCGCTACCTCTGGCGGCTCCGTGGCGGGGTTAAGCGGGCGGCGTGAGGCTGCCTCGGCGGGGGCTGCTGTTGGCGGGGTTAAGTGGCGGTGGTGGTGGCTAGAAGTGGCGGCTATATAAAAGGGGCGGCTTGCTTGGCGAGGCGCCGGGAGGAGTCCGGCTCGGACTCTCCTCGGCGTCCATGCAGCCTGGCGCCTTGTGTGAGGAAGGCGGCACTGGGTTGGGCCGGCTGGCTCGGTGAGCTTGACCCGGTCGAGTATGAGGAAGTTTTTAAACAATTTCGCCGACAGAAAATAAATCCTAGAAAATAAAATAAAAATCTAAAAACACCAAAATAAATTTTCACAGTCTAAATAAAATATTTAGAACGAGATGAACATTTTCTTGGCCCTAAAATGCAATTTTGAAAATGTGCAATTTTTCTAATGCAAATAAAATCCAAATAAAATCAAGTAGATGATTTTAATATTTTTCCTCCAATATTTCAATTATTTTGGAGAAGTCATATTATCTCCTCTCATATATTTTAATATGAAATATTTTTCGGAGAGAAAATAGTTAAAACCAAAAATCCTCGTTTCATTATTTGATAAAAATCAAATATGAAAACCGGGAAATCCCCAACTCTCTCCGAGGGTCCTTGAGTTGCTTAGGATTTTAAGGATTGCGGAACGAAAATGCAATAAAATATGATATGTAAGAATGACCTATGTATAACATTCCAATTTGAAAATTTGGGATGTTACAAGGTCCTGATAACCCACAAGTATAGGGGATCACGATAGTCTTCGAGGGTAGTATTTCCCCCCAAATTTATTGATTTGACACAAGGGGAGCCAAAGAATATTTATGAGCCTTATTAGTTGAGTTGTCAATTCAACCACACCTGGAAAATAACATTTTTGCAGCAAAGTATTTAGTAGGTAGTACCGGTAAAAGTAGCAGTAGTAGCAGTAAGTTTTTTAGTGATTGTAACAACAACAGCAATAGTAGTAACTTAGCAAAGACAATATGAGCAAAGCGTAGGTATTGGATCAACGATGGATATTTGTGTGGTTGACATTCTTCATGTAACAGTCACAACCTAGAGCGATACACAATAGCTCCAATTCATCAATTCAATGTAGGCATGTATTCCATATATTAGTCGTGCGTGCTTATAATTAATAAGAACTTGCATGACATCTTTTGTCCTACCCTCCCGTGGCAGCGGGTCCATAAGGAAATCTAAGGGATATAAGGTCTCATTTTAGTAGAGAACCAGAACAAAGCATTAACACATGATGAATACGTGAACTCCTAGAATTACAGTCATCCCTGAAGAGTATCCCAATTATTTTCACCTTGGGGTCTACGGATTAGAACAATAACAAGTGGGTACAACTAGCAGATAGAATCAAGAACTCAAATATATTGATGATGGCAAAGAGGGTTCAGATCTGTAATCATGGCACTTGGGCCCTAGTGACAAGCATTAAGCATAACAAAGTCATAGTAACATCAATCTCAGAGCATAGTGGATACTAGGGATCAAGCCCTAGAAAATTGACTCTATTACATGATAAATCTCATCCAACTCCATCACCGTACAACAAGCATATGTAGGAATTACTCACTCCCGATGTTGAGCATCATGGAATTATTGTTGAAGAAAGGTTGATGATGATGACGACAACGAATCCTCCTCTTCGAAGCCCCGAACGGACTCCAAAACAACCCTGTCAATGAATAACGGGAGGTGGCGGCGGCTCCGTATCGTAAAATGCGATGAAACTTCTTCTCTATTATTTTCTTTGGAATTATAGGTTTGTATTAGGTCAGACGGAGCTTCGTGGGCCCCAGAAGGCAACAGGCCGCACCCTGTGGGGGGTAAGCGTGCCCTATTGCCTTCTGAGCAACTGGTGGCCCCATCCAGTGGATCTTTGTTCTATATTTTGTTTATCCAATAAAAAATCTCCGAAAAGTTTCGTCCCATTCCGAGAACTTCTATTTCTGCATGAAAATAACATCATGATAGTTCTGCTGAAAACAACATTTGTTCGCGTTAGTTTCATTCAAATCATGCAAATTAGAGTCTAAACGAAGAGCAAAACTGTTTGGAAAAAGTAGGTACGATGGAGACGTATCATCTGGTAAAAAGGATGCCCAGTCCTGAATTACTTATAAAAAATGCTCCCCTGTAAAGTTGAAAGTTGGCAGGAACCCCTGGATTCGACTAGCCACGGTTTGTGTTAGTATGGTAGACGAGGAGTGAAACTTTTTGCATGGGAACTTCCATTAATGTGTTTAGCATGGAACATATTGAATAGTTTGTCCTAAAAGCATTGGCAGGAAAAGTACACTTTTCGAATGAAGTTATCTCTGTTTTAAGCAATGAGCTCTGGCACATTAGCAAATCCTTGCCTCTATCTGTGAAGGGCCCATCTTTTATTCTTTAAGTTTTACTTTTATGCAAGAGTTAAAATATTTTCTCATATTCCAACACTAATTTTTCTCCACTTGGCAAGCATCATATGGTAGGTAAAGATCCATGCACATATATCCAATCAAATATATTTTACCATGAATTATTATTGTTGACAAAGTAAGTTGGGAGGCAAAATAAGCCTCTATCTTTCTTTGTGTTTGATCGATGTTGTTTGTTCTAAAAATATGCTTTGAGTACTAGCAATCATAGAAGACTATATGATAATTGAGTCTGTGGGGCTCTTATTTATACTTTTCTAAAAATAATTTGAATTGTAATTGTTTGGTGACTAAGAACATGGTTTGTTATGTATAAAGAGAGTTTATGGTCTATACTTTGACATGTGAATACCTTGCTACTTGATCATGAGATGTTTTATGAGAAATGAGTTCTTGTATATGATATATAATAATGCTAGAAAAAGTCATTAGAATTATCGTTGATCAAACTTATGCACTATTCTAGCATTCACACTTCATAAATTATTTATGTTATCATTTACCTACTTGAGGACGAGCAGGAATTAAGCTTGGGGATGTTGATACGTCTCCAATGTATCTACAATTTATGAAGTATTCATGCTATGTTTATAACAATCTTATATGGTTTTGGTGCACCTTTGGATTATTGTCAGGACCCCGATTCCAAATCACATCGATCTAGCCGGTAACACCTCATATCACTTTGCGGCCTCACGCACGGTATTCCCACGGGTGTCGCCTTACCATGGCCCGGGACCGTTTGCGCCTTTTGGCTCACGTATATGATAGTGTCGCTAGCATCCATATTACAGAGAACCCGGGCCGACATGGCTAGTCGTGAACCCAAAGCGGCACTAACCCATGGGGACAGCATACATGAATCACATCGAGCATGTCGGTCGCCAGCTGTGAATCCGGGCTGTAGCAGGGCTAACAGGACTCCGAGAACCCGGCTGTAGCAGGCTAGGCAGACTCGGATGTCACCGCGTGACATTTCCCCGAAGGACGGAACCACGAGGAACGAAGTGAAACACATGCCGGCCAGTCAAGTGTCCTGAGCAGTAGTGCTGGGCTAGCAGGACTCCGGTGAACCGGGCCGTAGCGGACTACTATGGCTCAAGGAAGCACTAGACTACAATTCCCCATAAGAGAGGCTGCCAAGGATAAACAACTAGATTGTCGGATCCCACACATACCAAGCATTTCAATCATACACACAATTTGCTCGATATGTGTAAATACAACATGGCATCACAACATAACTCTACGACTCAAGTATTTATTCATTAGGCTCAGGAGCCAAGATATTACAAACATGGGTCTCATGACCCAACATTCAAAGCATACAAGTCAAACACATGCGGAAGCTTAACATGTCTGAGTACAGACAACTATAAATGAAAAAGGCTGAGAAGCCTGACTATCTACTAGATCATGCCGACAGCACAAGATCGTAGCTGAGGTATCAAGCTAAACGTCGAAGTCCACGCGGAACTATTAGCGAGCCTGAGGTCTCTCTGCAAAACATGAATTAAGCAAACGTGAGTACAAATGTACCCAACAAGACTTACATCAGAACTAACTACATATGCATCGGTATCAACAAAGGGGGTGGTGGAGTTTAACTGCAGCAAGCTAGCTTTGACTCGATGGCTATCCTGAACTACGACTGCAAGTAACTCTTTTGAGGTGGCGCACACGAGTCCACATATTCACCAATCAATACACCACTATGGATCCGATCCCGTCTTCCTACGAGAACGCCATCCATAGCACGCTTATCTTGCGCATTTTAGAGTATCCACTTTCACTTGTCTATGAACTGTACAGGCAACCCAGAAGTCCTTTACCGCGGACACGGCTATTCGAATAGATCATTTATAACCCTGCAGGTGTGTACTTCTTCACACATGCTCTCGCCACTTACCACCATGTACACGTCGTGTATCTCGGCAACCTTCGAGCGGAAGCTTTGGCGAGGAGTCGGCCATGACCGACTAACCACACAAGTCTCTAGTCCAGGTTTATCGCCTATTCGGGTTCCATCCATGAGGAGATCCGGCCGAGTTTCGCCACAGCACCAAAATATGTGTGCAGGGTTCCCGAGACACCAAACGGGCGCTTCGGTACACCGGCCATAGTGTATCTACCGCATCATAGCCCACCCCTAGGGTCAGCCACGCATCGGCCTCCAACACATATCCTACAAACACCGTAAACTAGTTGCAACTCCCCGGACAGAGGGCAAGGGCGATTAATAAGTCGAGAGGGTCCATTGGTTTCGGGCCCAATGCATGGTAGTAACTGCTTCATGGATCACAAACACGTAACTCAGTTCTCGAGGACGGCTGCAATGAGACAACCCACCATGTACTCCTACATGGCCTATCACCGCTACCTTTACCAAATCGTGTTCACACACTTAGCTCCCAACAGAGGACATGTTCACACACCTCCGATTCATCCCCGATGAATCGGACTGACACAACTCTAAGCAATAGCAGCACGACAAACAAGCATGAATGAGTAGGCACATCAGGCTCAAACAACTCCTACTCATGCTAGTGGGTTTCATCTATTTACCGTGGCAATGACAGTCATGCAGAGGATAAGGGGTTCAACTACCGCAGCAAGTAACATATGATTCATTGTTGTCCTAATGCAGTAAAAGAGAGCAGGAGCGAGAGAGTGGGATTGTATCGGAATGAACAAGGGGGTTTTGCTTGCCTGGCACTTCTGAAGATAATATAGCTCTTCATCGGTGTCATCGAACTCATCGCCGAATCACGTCTATCGAGAGGGAACAACCACCGACAAACAAGAAGAAACACAATCAATGCAATGCGACAATATGATGCATGATCATGATATGTCAATATGCTGTGATTTGAGCTAATGCATCTAGCAGTAGGTTAAATGGAGTTGGTTTGAATCCAAGATTCAAATTCAAACTCCACATGTGGTTATTTAAATGTCATTCATACCATTTGTCCTAAACAGTAGTCATAAGTTGTTCTAACATGCATGACACCAGTACAGATGGATAGATTGGATTTTTCTGATCATTTTTCATATATAAATTATTTCATTCTGAGTTACGGTTGAATTTATATGAATTTTAGAAGTTTTGGATATTTTCTGGAATTTTGTGTATAAGATTAAATCCAGAAAACACATATTGCGTCAGCATGACATCACCCTGATGTCAGCAGGTCAACTGGGCGCCTCTAGCTCAAACCGGACCAGTGGGGTCCACTGGTCGATGGATCGGGCAGGTTAGTGACGCCGGCGATTGGGGCAGTCAACAGACACGTCGGCCTGATCAACTCGACTCGTGGGTCCCACGTGATTAAACTAATCTAAACAAGTTTAAGCCGTGGTTAGTTAAGGCGTGGGTCCCACACGTCAGTGAGAGAGGGAGCTAATTAGCAGGGTCATTAGCACTAACTAATCTACCTTGTCACCGGATTAACTCCGGCGATAACCGGAGTGCGGCGGCGATGCCCATCCGGCCAACTGCGGCGTCGGGAGGACGCGCGACAGGTCTCGTTGAACGGCCGCGACGCTGGGCGCGCGTCCAAATGGGTGGCTGCAACTGTGGCTGGGATGTCCCAGATGGCAACAGCAGCGAGGCGGGCGGCCGAGCTCGGCCTCGAGCGGCTAGGGGGCTACGGTGCGGCTACGGACGAGCTACTAGGTGCGTTCGGCTCCTGGGAGCGAGGTGAGGAAGATGACGCGCTCGGGCGCAAACTGCAGCATCCGTAGTGGCAGCGGCGACAAGGCCAGCGGCGGCCGAAGTTCGGCCGCGACGGGGCTATGGCCTAGAGCTCGCAAACGCGAGGGGAAAGAGAGGTGTTCGGATCAGGAGCTCACTGCGAGGTCAGAGAGAAGCTCGGCGGGCTCGGGGGCGTCCTGCGTGTGGCCAATCAACGGCGGTGGTGGTCGGAGCCCGAGGGGGAAGACGATGGTGGTGTCGGTGTTGCAGGGCGTCCGGGCTTGCACTTGCTGAGGGGAAAGTTTCACGACGTCGAGGCGGACGGCAGGGTCAGAACAGAGAGACACGAGAACGGCTGCGACCGCGGCGGTGCTCGTCGGCGGCCTCGGGTGCCCACGAACAGAGAGGGGAGGGAGCAGAGGAGGGGGAAGAGAGAGCTGCGAGGGGAACAGGGGGGAAAGGTCTCGGGCGTCTCCGTGGCGCGTTCAGAAGAGCCGGGGTGTCGCGGTGGAAGCAGGAGCTGGCGCGCGCGCGGCGACCACGCTCCCTGCCTACTGGCGCAGGGAGTGAGACGACAGAGGGGCTGCGTTGGTGGGCTGGGCTGGCTTTGGTGGGCTGGGCTGGCTTTGGTGGGCTACATAGGTAGGTGGCCAAGTAAGTGGCCTAGGTAGGCGTTCTCTCTCTCTTTTCTAAATTGTTTCTTTTTTCTATTTATTCTGCAATTGTTTTGATTTAATTAAAATGCCAAGGCATTTCCAAAAATGATGAAACTAGTCATGGCTACTGTTTAGAATATATCCAACAGTAAATATTTTTGTTTATGTTTATTTGAGCATTTAAAATATTTTATAGCATTTAAATGCCCAAATGCAAATACAATATGAATTAATTCAAAAATCCAGAATGGCCTAAAAATATGTGCATCATTTTTGTCAGAGGTGCTGGACCAATTCAAAAATGATGAACATTTCCAAAGGCAGTTTGGGATCATTGAAAAGATTTAAGTTTGAACCTGGTTGAATTCCATTTGCTGCTAGGGCTTATTATCCCCCGTTTCAAATTAAAGAAGTAATTTAGACAAGATGCATGGATTCTTGTGCTACTAAATTGCAAACAATTCTAGGGCTGTGACAACTCACCCCCACTAAACAAGAATCTCGTCCCGAGATTCAAGACGTGAGGTAAGAAGACAGAGGGGGCACAAACTATCACGGTCTTCACGATCCAGATGTCTTTCTCGAGGGTATTGACTCATTGCATCACCTTGATCTCGACGTCTTGCTTTGAGAACTACAACCAACATGACAACGAGAAGAAAGGGAGGATTTTAGAAGAATCAGTCTTCTTGAGGTCCGAGCAATTTAGGATCATCTTAATGATCACAAGATCAACTCACGGAATGAGACATAGAAACATCTCTGGAGCTGAGAGGCAACACATACATCAGGAGCGACAGAAGAAACCATTTGACGAGGGTTTCAAAGTAGCGAGGGAAATTGCCATGATTCCAAAACGGAGCACCTCAGGGAAGGTGACTCGAAGAAATATTCCCTTAAGTGGCAAAAAGAATTACTTTTGATTCAGAGATCTTTGAAACTCTTCATACCAGCTTAAAGCAATTTACAATTGATCGTTAGAAATAGCTCGAAGAGATGGCATACTCGAACTAGGATGGATGATGTGGACTACCTTGTTGAAGACAACGCAATGGATGATTTTTCTTATCACCGGAAATGGATGGGACTCATGGTAGGGCCACTTTTGAGGAAGATCCTGAACAAGAGTTACTAAGAAGGCAGCCCATGGAAATTGGCACAATGGAGATGCAAGCTGGGAACGGAATGCAACTGTTGGAATGTTCCAACCATCATATCTGCCTGAGATTCAGATCCGGTTGGTGATAGGATACTTCAGACTCAGCATGTCTGAAAAGAAAGTTTGCAACACGGATCGACGAGATGACGTTGCCAGATTCTCGGGGAAATGAACTACGATAGCAAGCTCCAAAACATGAGCTGGTTCTGCTACACACATGTGAACATGTTGTCCTAGACAAGCATGACTGAGGGAGTCCTGGACTAGGGGGTGTCCGGATAGCCGAACTGTCATCACGGCCGGACTCCAAGACTATGAAGATACAAGATTGAAGACTTCGTCCCATGTCCGGATGGGAATTTCCTTGGCGTGGAAGGCAAGCTTGGCGATACGGATATGTAGATCTCCTACCATTGTAACAGACTCTGTGTAACCCTAACCTATACGGTGTCTATATAAACCGGAGGGTTTTAGTCCGTAGGACGAACAACAATCATACCATAGGCTAGCTTCTAGGGTTTAGCCTCCTTGATCTCGTGGTAGATCTACTCTTGTACTACCCATATCATCAATATTAATCAAGCAGAAGTAGGGTATTACCTCCGTCTAGAGGGCCCAAACCTGGGTAAAAACATCGTGTCCCTTGTCTCCTGTTACCATCCGCCTAGACGCACAGTTCGAGACCCCCTACCCTAGATCCGCCGGTTTTGACACCGACATTGGTTCTTTCATTGAGAGTTCCTCTGTGTCCTCACCGATAGGCCCGATGGCTCCTTCGATCATCAACAACGACGCAGTCCAGGGTGAGACTTTTCTCCCCGGACAGATTTTCGTATTCGGCGGCTTTGCTGCTGGCCAATTCGCAGCCATCCGGAGCGAGATCGAAGCTACGCCCGCCATCGTGTCAGATTTGGAAGTTTGAACTATACGGCTGATGTCCGCGGAGACTTGATCTTCGACGGATTCGAGCCATAGCGCCGCCGCCTTTGTCTCGATCGCATGATCTAGCTTTGCGTACCAACGCCCACAGGCCGCACCAAAGATCCGCTCCGACCCTTAATCTGGAGCCGGATTCCCGATCAAGGATGAGTGGTTGGACACCGCCTCGGGGCTACGATCTCTACGGGCGATTGAGCCGAACTCCATCCTCGCCCTTTGCGAAGACCTTGACTCGGTGCCGACTCCTCTCCGGACTCCGAACCCTCCGCGCCCCTGCCAATCGCATCCGATTGGGCGTCGGTCATGGAGTTCACTGCCGCGGACATATTTCAGCACTCGCCCTTTGGCGACATCCTGAATTCGCTAAAGTCTCTTTCATTATTCGGAGAGCCATGGCCGGATTATGGTCAGGAAGGTTGGGATGCGGACGACAAAGAAATTCAACGCCCACCCACCACCCACTTCATAGCCACTGTCGAAAGCTTATACGACGTGCTCGATTTCGACTCCGAAGACATCGACGGTATGGACGATTTATGTAGGAGACAACCATGAACCATCACCTATAGGATGCTGGACAACCACCTCAGACCATGATGTATACATGGTGGATACACCTAAAGGAAATGAAGACGAGGAACAACGGGAGGCTACGAAGGATAAATCCCTCGAAAAGCAGTCAAAACGGCAACGTAAATGCCGAACCAAGTCCCGCCTCAAAAAAAACCAAGCCATAGAGCAGGGCGAACCGGTGGACGACGAACAAGCTATCGAGCAATCGTCCGAACAAGATAACTTGGATAAACAACCCGTCCCCGGCGAAGACAACAGTCCGGACGATCTCACGCCGGACAAACTGTTGGAGCAAAATAACCTCGAAAAGGCTCGCTGCCATCGCTGGCGTAGCCTGAAAAAGCGAAGCGGAAGCTCAAAACAGCGGAAGATGCACTCAGGATCGGATGGAGCAAAGTATTCAACACCGCAGATAAATGCGGTGACAACACCGAACAAAGA
Source organism: Aegilops bicornis (assembly GCA_021605145.1). Classification (NCBI taxonomy): domain Eukaryota; kingdom Viridiplantae; phylum Streptophyta; class Magnoliopsida; order Poales; family Poaceae; genus Aegilops; species Aegilops bicornis. The sequence continues at coordinate 394,037,211 of CM038669.1, read as the reverse complement.
GCTACCCAAAAAGAAAGCTACCGCCGAATTGACGAGGAGGCCTTAGAGCCCCCACAATCAAAAAGTAAGAAGGCCACCCGGTCGGATGGACGACCCCACGGCAAAAATAGAGCGGCAAATGGCGCCGCACACAAGCCGCTATGCGATCCACATAAGGATTCACATCAAAAGGATGGCCCAGTTAGGTCCATCTACGGGCCAAGAAAGCAAGCTCTTCAAAGCAATGCAACACGCCAAATATCCGAACATCACGGCACACCCAAGTACAGGGGCGCCGCACATCCCCTATGTTTCACCGATGAGGTACTGGATCACGAATTTCCAGCGGGATTCAAACCCGTAAACATAGAGGCATACGACGGAACAACAGACCCTGGAGTCTGGATTGAGGATTACATCCTCCACATACATATGGCTAGAGGAGATGGTCTCCATGCCATAAAATATTTACCCCTCAAACTCAAAGGGCCAGCTCGGCATTGGCTTAAAAGCCTCCCCGAAAATACCATTGGAAGCTGGGAAGAGCTCGAGGATGCGTTTCGGGCAAATTTTCAGGGGACCTATGTCCGCCTCCTGATGCGTAACGATCTAAGTCACATAACCCAACAAAGACGGAGAGTCAGCCCGAAATTTGAACAGGTTCCTTACTAAAAAGAACCAAATAGTCGACTGTTCGGACGCCGAAGCCTTAGCAGCCTTCAAACACAACGTCCAAGACGAATGGCTCGCCAGACACCTCGGCCAAGAAAAGCCAAGAACAATGGCCGCATTAACAAGCCTCATGACCAGTTTTTGCGCAGGAGAGGATAGCTGGCTAGCAAGATGCTGCACCAGCGACCGAAGTACATCCAAAGTCAGGGATGGAAACGGGAAACCCCGGCGCAATAAGGACCAGCGCCGGATTAAAGGGAACGGTCCAAAGAGCGCGGCTGTCAACGCCGGATTCAAAAGCTCACGGCAGAACAATAAAAAACTGCCCCTAAGGACAATAGCGATGAGCTATCCGACTTAAACAAAATCTTGGACAAGATATGTCAAATCCACAGTACTCCCGGGAGGCCTGCAAACGACACCCACAGAAATTGTTGGGTCTTCAAACAGTCCGGCAGAATCAACGCCGAACACAAGGGGCTCGACACACCAAGTGAAGATGATGACGAGCGCCACCAGCAGAGCCCCGGAAAACAAAAGAATTTCCCACAAGAAGTCAAAACAGTAAACTCACTTCACGTGATCAAAGGGAAAAACAGAGCGGCGCCCGCTCAAATGCGCGCCGCACAAACTACCCTAGCGGAGTCCCAACACCTGTTGTCAAAACCAATCACCTTCGACCATCAGACTATTCCGAAAGTATTCGAACGCAGGATGGACTGCCTTGATATTGGATCCCATAATTGACGGATTCCAATTTACACAGAGTCCTCATGGATGGGCAAGTGACATAAACCTGATATATCGAGGACACAATCCGCAGGATGGGGATCGACCCAACCAAAATTCGCCATAGCAACACCTCCTTTAAAGGGGTAATGCCAGCCCATATGCCCATTGTACGGGCTCCCTCATCGTTAGAAGTTGTGTTCGGTTCATCCGACAACTTCCGCCACGAAGTTAGTCTTCCATGTCGCCCCATTTAAAAGTAGCCATCAAGCACTATTGGGACGCGAAGCTTTCGCCCGCTTTAACGCAATACCGCATTATGCATCTCTAACACTTAAAATGCCCGGTCCACGCGGCATCATCTTGTTAAAAGGGAGTATTAAGTGTTACTCGAGCACGGAAGAACGTGAGACTGCCTTGACAGCCCCACACCTATCCGGCTCCGCTAGTCAAAGAACCTGAATAGGTCATTCAAACCCCGGACACGGCTAGACGAGTCCGGCGCCTACTAGCGGCATACCCCCATACAAGGGGCTGCATGCATGTGCAACGAGAGACAATAAAGCTCAATTTTCTTCACTTCTTAAAATCGTACTCTGTTTATTTAATATAAATTACATCTTTCGCACGATCTTTTTTCTTTCAAACTAAGTTCCTCTCTTTTACAGATGAACAACGTGCTACACCCGTCCAGGATACGGCTGCTTGGAGACACAGGCGCAGACGTGCAGTAGGGACCCGTTGCAAGGATTCTTTTCAGATTAAGACCCTGCGTAAACCTTTTTATTGTCTCTTGTTGATATACATCCCCCGGTTCCTTACTATAACCGAGGAGGAGGCTGGCGTTTTGGCATTGGCTGCACCAGAATTTTTGCGCGTACCTGGACACCAGGGGCTTAGGGCATTATTTTGCCCATTTTCATAAAGACCGAATAACTTAGGGAGTATTCGGCGTCTCGAGTTAGGCCTTATATGCATCAGCTCCGAATCATGTCTTTGGTCAAATGTTGGGTTGCCCGGCTCACGTGTTTTTGCTGCCTTACGTTCCGTTCTATCGGCTAACGCGGCACTAGGAGAACTACTGCGATTGTGCCCGGTTCGCCGGGCGAGCACCTCGAGAGAAAGCCGAAAAATCGTCATGATATAGCGAGAGACCGGTCAACCACTACGATGACTCACCGAATGTTTAGGATTCCTTCAGATTAACGAAGGACCGTTTTTCGGTCGAGCACATACGCACTCAATTCGGGAGAGTGCGGTGCCCCGAGGCTATATAGTAGCCCCACCCTCGAACTCCTATGGCTAAGTGAAAGTGATAAAGCATCATAGTCCGGTTGCTAGTTTGCTACGCTACCACCTCCTTAACAGGACCAAGACGTTGGATTAAGTGTGAAAAAGCGCCTTCTTTGCAAACACCCCCGCACTATGCGCGTGGGGGCTGAAGCCAAGGACTGCCATCTTTCAGGTTATATATACATATACATCAACGGCCGCCTGGAGTAGTTTACTACTTGAACGCACAAGTATAAAAAGCTCTTATATTATATTGAAACATTGTTTTCACAAATCATACATGTCATTAAAACACAATATCCTTCGAGCACTGCGTCTCTATTAAATGAGCGCCTTGCAGGACTTCCTCAAAGTAGTGCTCGGCAGGTACTCAGCTTCTGTCCGAATCTCGGGATGCAACGTCGGTGGCCTTCATCTCTGCCCAGTATGTCTTGACACGGGCCAGAGCCATCCGCGCTCCCTCAATGCACGCCGACCGCTTCATTGCGTCGATACGCGGTACCGTACCAAGAAACTGCTGCACTAGGCCAAAATAACTCTTCGGCCGGGTCCGCTGGCCACAAATGAGTCATGACATGCTTCATGGCAAGTCTGGATAATCGATTCAGCTCGGCCCATTCGCCAACCGATCGGTCAACGGAAGAGGACGCCCGGACTATGGAATTGCGACCAATATAGCTCTTCCCTTCAGGTTCTTCCGCCTCGGAAGTGCTCAATCGCGTCGCAGCCGCCGCTAAGTCCAGATAAGCATCCTCCGAACTCCACAACTTGTCCAACTGAGCATACTTTGGATCCGTGATATTTCCTCCGCAGCGTAAACGGTTTTCCAGCCCGTAATAGCCCCGGCCTGACTCAGCTCCTCCTTGGCAGCTCTCAAAGCGGAACGGGCATCCTTGGATTCGGCGGTGGCCTTTTTCAGGCCCTCTTGCTCCGCTTGACGTTCCTTTTCAAGAACCTCGCAGCGGTCGGTAATATTCTTCAACTTTCTGGCCATCTCGGCCATTTCCTCTTTGCTTCGGCAGTGAGCAGCCCGTTCGGCTTTTAGCTCTTCGGCCGCCCTTAAAGCGGCCGCATTACTACTTCTGGCTTGCTCTTTCGCTCGGGCGAGTTCCGCCCGCAGCTCCTCCACAGCAGCGGCACCATCTGCATTAAGCATACACGTAGTAAGGCATGGGCGTCAAGCTCCCTTACCAGGTGTCCGCGTAGAAGTCGCATACCTTGTGACTCGTCAAACCGTTTATTGACCCGGTAGCGATGTTCGTGATCCGCCTCGTCAAGTTGCCGCTTTAGTTCGGCATATTCATCGATCCCCGGCCATCGGACGCCCCGCCTACCGCTTAGGAGCGGCGATATGTTATAATTGAGATTTTGATCCTCGACGCTGTCAATTTTGATAGCATCTTTGAGTCTCGAGGCTACTATCTATACAGGGCGCATCCTATATGCATAACTGTCAGAAGGTACATCATTTTTGCGTACCTCGAACCCCGTCAGTAAGCTTCTGACGACTTCATGCAATCCGCTCTCCGCGGATGCAATTCTTTCAATCACCGAACCCATTAGAGCATGGTGATCTTCTGAGATAGCCGCTCGCCCAAGCAGATCCTTCAGCTCCTCCGGCCGCACACCACTTGGCGCCGGACCTTCCGGCCCCGCCGGACTTGGGGGAACCCTCCGCAACGACACCTCAGGGTCGTCCGCCTCACATGAGAGTGCGACAGGTGGAGGCGTTTCGCTCTCCATCATCTCCGGAAGAAGATCCCCCGAAGACGAGCTCTGCTGAGAAGGGCTGAGATCCGAACTACAAGGTACAATTTCGGTTATCTTCAGAAATAAATACAGGGATGTTCCTTACTTAAAAAGCCCCTTCCTTTTTACTTACGGCTCACTAGAGGGCTGATCCCCTTGGGAAAACAGTGCGGCTGGGGTACTTCCCAGCGCCGGACTCTCTGACGAAGATTTCTTTCCCCTCTTCGAGGCCTTGACCTCCAGATCTTCCGAAGCGGTCCTCTTCTCTCCTTGGAGGGTGGGACTTTTGATCCCTCCCTCCTCAAAGGCCTCCTTCGTGGAGGCAGTTGCTTCCCCGCTCCCCTCGCCTTCTTTAAAAGGCGCGGCCTCCAACATCTTGGCCAGCATGGGATCCGGCGTTTTCTCTGGGAGGGGAGCCGGACACCTTATTAACTTTGCCTTGGCTATCCACTCCTATTCAAGAAACGGCTCCTTTAAAGGGCATGCATATAATAAATGAATGAACAGCTTGTCCGGTTACAGGACTACTTACTTGAGTATCTGGGCGATTGCAGCTTAGTCCTGCGTCCTCAGTCAGGTCCGGACACTTTTCTTGTGATCCGAAGAACAGTTTATACATCTCCACGGGCGTCGTGCCCATAAAATTTTGGAGAGCTCGTGGTCCCTACGGATTAAATTCCCATAGGCGAAGGGGGCGACGTTTGCAGGGCAGAAGGCGCCGGATCAACATATGACAATCTTGGACGGCCTTGGTGCCCCTGGGGAGGTCTCGAATATGGCCCAGCAGCAAAGGAACGTCCTTGGACGGCCCCCAGTCGAGCCCCTTGTTGACCCATGACGCCAGCCGGTGTGGTGGACCTGAGCGGAAGGCGGGGAGCGCCACCCATTTGGTGCCCCTGGGAGCGGTGATATAAAACCACTCCCGTTGCCACAAACCAAGCTCCTCTTGAAAAGAGCCCTCGGGCCACGGAGCATCAGCGCATTTGCTTAGGACCGCCCCTCCGCACTCTGCTTGCTGCCCCTCGATCATCTATGGCTCCACCTTGAAGGTCTTGAGCCACAATCCAAAGTGAGGGGTAATATGGAGGAAGGCCTCACATATGACAATGAATGACAAGATATGGAGGATGGACTCCGGATTCAAGTCATGGAAATCCAGCCCATAATAAAACATGAGCCCCCGTACAAAGGGATCCGTCGGGAAGCCTAAACCCCAAAGGAAGTGGGACACGAATACCACGTTCTCGTCGGGCTCAGGAGTGGGAATGACCTGCCCTGGAGCAGGCAACCTATGCGAGATCTCGCCGGTTAGATACCTGGAGTCTCGCAGCTTTACCACGTCTTCTTCTGTGATGGAGGAAGACATCCATCGGCCGTGCTGGTCGGAGCCGGACATCATCGAAGGTCCGAAGCGCCTAAATCTGAAGCTTTGAGTGTTAGAACTCGAAGCGCGAGGCGAACTCGATGGAGGGTGTAAAAAAGAAGATGGCCTTGGTCTCATTATAAAGAGGTTGAATACCAAGAGCCCTCCTCGTGGTCGATTAGGACTCACCTTTGATAGAGGAGGCGTGCCAACTGGCACGGTGGGGTTACCCACGTCCGTATTGATGAGAATCCCGAAATAAGGGGGCACGATCTATGCTTTGATAAGACGTGCCAAGGAAATCGCCTCGCTAAACGCGCTGAGGTGGAATAGCAAAAAACAATTCATATAAAGACCTGGTCGTGGTGTGATGTCACGCCGCGGAATACGTCAGGAGATCTGTGCAAAAGTTATTCTCTCTACGGTGGTATGTGGAACTTGTTTTGCAGAGCCGGACACTATCCTTGTGTTCAAAACCTTCTATGGAGTATTCGGAGGAGGAACCCGCCTTGCAATGCCGAAGACAATATGCGGGCGGACTAAATGCGTCATTGAAGCCTGGTTCAGAGGCTACCGAGTGAGTCCTGGACTAGGGGTGTCCGGACAGCCGAACTATCGTCACGGCCGGACTCCAAGACTATGAAGATACAAGATTTAAGACTTCGTCCCGTGTCCGGATGGGACTTTCCTTGGCGTGGAAGGCAAGCTTGGCAATACGGATATGTAGATCTCCTACCATTGTAACCGACTCTGTGTAACCCTAACCTATCCGGTGTCTATATAAACCGGAGGGTTTTAGTCCGTAGGACGAACAACAATCATACCGTAGGCTAGCTTCTAGGGTTTAGCCTCCTTGATCTCGTGGTAGATCTACTCTTGTACTACCCATATCATCAATATTAATCAAGCAGGAGTAGGGTATTACCTCCGTCGAGAGGGCCCGAACCTGGGTAAAAACATCGTGTCCCTTGTCTCCTATTACCATCCGCCTAGACGCACAGTTCGGGACCCCCTACCCGAGATCCGCCGGTTTTGACACCGACAATGACCACCTAGTTGTCTTATAATAAAACACTACCGAGTTCAGGTTGGGAACCATCATCGAGGATAACGAAGTCCTAACATAAGTCATGACTAGTCGTTATGAAGGAACTCCTTCTCCTTGAACAAATCAATCAGTGGCTTGGTGTGCTAGGGATACATACGGAATGAAGATGATCAGTCTATCAAACCACATAATACTTCACACATGCATGACTGACTTGGGATGATTCCACAGGAAGCAAACAAGCTTTCTCGAATCCACGGCGACAACTTACATCAAATGCACGTGAGTTCGAGGAAGTCACTTCTCCATCCAGACTTATACCTCATGAGCGGAACATGAAGGCAATGCTTACAAAGTTTCCAACACTAGGTTGATGCTCAACATGAATCATGGGGGAGACAAAATGCTGATGATGGGCTCAACAACACCTCATCGGAATTTCCATATCACTGGACTTCCACCATCATGTGAACACCGTGATAGCATTGGTCAGACCAAAAGATGTAATGGTATATGCTCGAGGAATCAACCACGGGTAAGACAACATTACGAACATTGTTGGTTCTGATTTGACTTGATGATAGCCCATACTCAAGTCAAAGTTTCGACAAGGCAATAGATCCAACAACTGATCACGAGGACCAATCGACGGAGATATCATCTTTCTTCAACACACACACACACACAAGGATATCCCTTAGAATGAACCGGGTCAAATAAAGCTTTTATCTTCCAACTCTCCAATTATTGTTTAGCTTATCCAACTAGTTCAGGGGTATCCAACACAGATCCTTGGAGAAAGGGTGGTTTATGGAAAACCAACTTGATCATGAACCCAACATAGCGGTCAGGTGACAACCTGGTAATACTTCCGAGAGGATATTCGGAAATTCACGAACCACCGATATGTTATTAAGCTCGAGAACAATCTTGCTTTTCAGAGCAAGACGATATGATCAAACGAGCAAGGGATTGACATAATCCTAACTCATTGATCGAAGAGTGCACCAGAATAAGGACTAGGTAGCACGACCAACCTCAGGATGGTGATTCAATAACCAACATGCTAAGATGAAATTATTGTCCTTTAACTACCAAGCAACGGAGTTGCTAGGAGTATCGATTTCACACATCATAGTTCACTTGTCGGCATTCCGGTTACAACAACACGGGACCGAGGAATGAATAATGATAGCGAGAAGTATCACTACATCAAGAATTCATGAGAAATGGTGCAATTCTCATGACAATCCTGACATAAAGGGGGTAATACTCCGAGGTAGAACAGAATCAAAAGCGGGATTGGCATTTGATTTGCGGATTACAACTATTTTGACCCAATCCTGGATATGGATGAGGTACTAGAGTTTGTTTCTCCTAGTCATTCCGGAATAGAATGGCTTGACGGACCACAAGAGTAATAGGCATTGATGAACGAAGGCACGCATACTCTTGACTATCAATTGATAGACGAAGGTCAGAAAACAACTAAAAAGAGCAACTCAAAGGAACATATAATTTTCTGAGTTGTGGATGCATAGATTAGTATGTCGAGCGAAGCTCAACATTTCTTCCGGATAACCCATGCGGAAAGAGTAGAACTGGCAGATTTACAATTATGAATGGAGAACTTCTCAAGAGTACTCTGATTGTGATCCTTCGGTTCAGCGAGGAACTTCTTCCATAAGCGGTTCATAGTATTTGGAAGAAGGAAATACCACGGACCTCGAGGACTATCGCAAAGTTACTAATATCCTAAAGGAACTAGCAAACACTATCAACAGGAGGAAAGTAGGGTGAATCTCAGGTTCAAGAACCCAGGAATAGAATACCTACTACTAAATGGCATCACAGGATGCTTTCGAGAATAATGGCCAGAATCATCACACTGGGAACACAATACATGGCTAGATTACTAGGTGATACTCTAGACACATAGGGTCATAACAATAGCTCCAGCATTAATGTCAAGGCAATAGAGTACCACAATGCACCGGTTAGTGTGCTTATTCTGACCAAAAAGGACATCGGGAACGGAAAGAAAGGATTTGCAAATGCATCAGACTATTTAGAAACCTGGGATGACTCGGACAGCATAATTGTAAATGCTCAAAAGATTTGAGACATGCTACAAAAATGGTGGCATAACCACTCAGAAGCACAATATCAAGGGTTCGAGATCAACAGTTAACATACAGAAGTAGTAGGAACTGAAATGAAGCTTAAATCCAAAAGTCCTTTGAGTCTACGGATTAGTAACACGTGATCCTGATAGATAGATGAGAAGGCCTAGTCCTTAACCCACGTAGGAAAGAAGAGGATGACTCAGACCAGAAGGGCATAGGGTATAAGGAGTAAAAAGAGCCTTACGTTCCCTTCCACAATCAATTCCCTTACATAACTAAAGCATTTCTAGACTCAACTTGACCGGTTTGGCTTGGTAATCCTCTGAGGATCGAAGCTCGATACTAAAGCTGTCAGAACCTCGATTCCAAATCACATTGATCTAGCCGGTAACACCTCATATCACTTTATGGCCTCACGCACGGTATTCCCACGGGTGTCGCCTTACCATGGCCCGGGACCGTTTTCGCCTTTTGGCTCACGTATATGATAGTGTCGCTAGCATCCATATTACGAACCCGGGCCGACATGGCTAGTCGTGAACCCAAAGCGGCACTAACCCATGGGGACAGGCATACATGAATCACATCAAGCATGTCGGTCGACGTGTGAATCCGGCTGTAACACTGGCTAACAGGACTCAGGAACCCGGGCTGTAGCAGAGCTAGGCAGGACTCCGGATGTCACCGCGTGACATTTCCCGAAGGGACGAGACCACGAGCGTGAAACACATGCCGACTAGTCAAGTGTCCTGGCGGTAGTCTTTGGGCTAGCGAGGACTCCGGTGAACCGGCATCTTAGGACTACTATGGCTCAAGGAAGCACTAGACTACATTTCCCCATAAGAGAGGCTGCCAAGGATAAACAACTAGATTGTCGGATCCCACACATACCAAGCATTTCAATCATACACACAATATGCTCGATATGTGTAAATACAACATGGCATCACAACATAACTCTACGACTCAAGTATTTATTCATTAGGCTCCGAGGAGCCAAGATATTACAAACATGGGTCTCATGACCCAACATTCAAAGCATACAAGTCAAACACATGCGGAAGCTTAACATGTCTGAGTACAGACAACTATAAATGAAAAAGGATGAGAAGCCTGACTATCTACTAGATCCTGTTGAGGGCACAAGATCGTAGCTGAGGTATCAAGCTAAACGTCAAAGTCCACGCGGAACTATTAGCGAGACTGAAGTCTCTCTGCAAAACATAAATTAAGCAAACGTGAGTACAAATGTACCCAGCAAGACTTACATCAGAACTAACTACATATGCATCGGTATCAACAAAGGGGGTGGAGTTTAAGCTGCGGCAAGCCAGCTTTGACTCAGTGGCTATCCTGAACTACTACTACAAGTAACTCTTTTGAGGTGGCGCACACGAGTCCACATATTCACCAATCAATACACCACTATGGATCCGATCCCGTCTTCCTACGAGAACGCCATCCATAGCACGCTTATCTTGCGCATTTTAGAGTATCCACTTTCACTTGTCTATGAACTGCATGCAACCCGAAGTCCTTTACCGCGGACACGGCTATTCGAATAGATCATTTATAACCCTGCGGTGTGTACTTCTTCACACATGCTCTCGCCACTTACCACCATGTACACGTCGTGTATCTCGGCAACCTTCAAGCGGAAGCTTTGGCGAGAGTCGGCCACGACCTGACTAACCACACAAGTCTCTAGTCTAGGTTTATCGCCTATTCAGGTTCCATCCGCAAGGAGATCCGGCCGTAGTTTCGCTCACAGCCCCAAACGATGTGTGCAGGGTTCCCGAGACACCGAACGGGCGCTCGGTACACCGGGCCACAGTGTATCTACCGCATCATAGCCCACCCCTAGGGTCAGCGCTACGCACGGCCTCCAACACATATCCTACAAACACCAGAAACTAGTTGCAACTCCTGGACAGAGGGCAAGGGCAGTTAATAAGTCGAGAGGGTCCATTGGTTTCGGGCCCAATGTGTGATAGTAACCATTTCACGGATCACAAACACAGAACTCAATAACTGAGGACGGCTGCAATGAGACAACCCACCATGTACTCCTACATGGCCTCTCACTGCTACCTTTACCAAATCGTGTTCACACACTTAGCTCTCAACAATAGGACATGTTCACACACCTCTGATTCATCCCCGATGAATCAGACCTGACACAATTCTAAGCAATAGCAGGCACGACAAACAAGCATGAATGAGTAGGCACATCAGGGCTCAAACAACTCCTACTCATGCTAGTGGGTTTCATCTTTTTGCTGTGGCAATGACAGGTCATGCAGAGGATAAGGGGTTCAACTACCACAACAAGTAACAGATGATTCATTGTTGTCCTAATGCAGTAAAAGAGAGCAGGAGTGAGAGAGTGGGATTGTATCGGAATGAACAAGGGGGTTTTTCTTGCCTGGCACTTCTGAAGATAATATAGTTCTTCATCGGTGTCATCGAACTCATCGTCGGAATCACGTCTATCGAGAGGGAACAACCACCGACAAACAAGAAGAAACACAATCAATGCAATGCGACAATATGATGCATGATCATGATATGTCAATATGTTGTGATTTGAGCTAATGCATCTAGCAGTAGGTTAAATGGAGTCGGTTTGAATCCAAGATTCAAATTCAAACTCCACATGTGGTTATTTAAATGACATTCATACCATTTGTCCTAAACAGTAGTCATAAGTTGTTCTAACATGCATGAAACCAGTACATATGGATAGATTGGATTTTTCTGATCATTTTTCATATATATATTATTTCATTCTGAGTTACGGTTGAATTTATATGAATTTTAGAAGTTTTGGATATTTTCTGGAATTTTCTGTATAAGATTAAATCCAGAAAACACATATTGCGTCAGCATGACATCACCCTGATATCAGCAGGTCAACTGGGCGCCTCCAGGTCAAACCTGACCAGTGGGGTCCATCGTCGATGATCGGGCTGGTTAGTAATGACGCCGGCAATTGGGGCTGGTCAGCAGAACCGTCGGCCTGATCAACTCTGACTCGTGGGTCCCACGTGATTAAACTAATCTAAATAGAAGTTTAAGCCGTGGTTAGTTAAGGGCGTGGGTCCCATACGTCAGTGAGAGAGGGGGCTAACTAGCAGGGTCATTAGCACTAACTAATCTACCTTGTCACCAGATTAACTCCGGTGATAACCGGAGCGCGGCGGTGATGCCCGTCCGGCCAACTGCGACGTCGGGAGGACGCGCGATAGGTCTCGTTGGAACGGCCGCGACGCGACGCGTCCAGCGGTGGCTGCAGCTGTGGCTGGGGTGGCCGGTAGCGGCAACTGCGGCGAGCGAGGCAGCAACCGGAGCTCGGCCTCGAGCGGCTAGGGGGCTACGGTGCGGCTACGAACGAGCTACTAGGTGCGTTCGGCTCCTGGGAGCGAGGTGAGGAAGATGACGCGCTCGAGCGCAAACTGCAACGTCCGTAGCGGCAGCGGCGGCCGGAGTTCGCCTGCGACGGGGCTATGGCCTAGAGCTCGCAAACGCGAGGGGAAAGAGAGGGGTTCGGATCAGGAGCTCACTGCGAGTTCGGAGAGAAGCTCGGCGGGCTCGGGGGCGTCCTGCGTGCGGCGAATCAACGGCGGTGCTGGTCGGAGCCCGAGGGGGAAGACGACGGTGGTGTCAGTGTTGCAGGGCGTTCGGGCTTGCGCTTGCTGAGGGGAAAGCTTCACGGCGTCGAGGCGGACGGCAGGGTCAGAACGGAGAGACACGGGGACGGCTGCGATCGCGGCGGTGCTCGTCGGCGGCCTCGGGTGCCCACGAACAAAGAGGGCAGGGAGCAGAGGAGGGGGAAGAGAGAGCTGCGAGGGGAATAGGGGGAAAGGTCTCGGGCGTCTCCGTGGCGCGTTCAGAAGAGTCGGGGTGTCGCGGTGGAAGCAGGAGCTGGCGCGCGCGCGGCGACCACGCTCCCTGCCTACTGGCGCAGGGAGGGAGACGACAGAGGGGCTGCGGTGGTGGGCTGGGCTGGCTTTGGTGGGCTGCACAGGTAGGTGGCCAGGTAAGTGGCCCAGGTAGGCGTTCTCTCTCTCTTTTCTAAATTGTTTCTTTTTTCTATTTTTTCTGCAATTGTTTTGACTCTATTAAAATGCCAAGGCATTTCCAAAAATCATGAAACTAGTCATGGCTACTGTTTAGAATAGATCCAACAGTAAACATTTTAGTTTATGATTATTTGAGCATTTAAAAAATTTTATAGCATTTAAATGCCCAAATGCAAATACAATATGAATTAATTCAAAAATCCAGAATGGCCTAAAAATATGTGCATCATTTTTGTCAGAGGTGTTGGACCAATTCAAAAATGATGAACATATCTAAAGGCAGTTTGGGATCATTGAAAAGATTTAAGTTTGAACCTGGTTGAATTCCATTTGCTGCTAGGGTTTATTATCCCCCATTTCAAATTAAAGAAGTAATTTAGACAAGATGCATGGATGATTGTGCCACTAAATTGCAAACAATTCTAGGGCTGTGACAATTATTTTTATGGACAAACATATTAATCTAGAGCCCAATGTCAGTTCTATTTTTTGCATGTTTTTTCATAGAAATACCATACCAAACAAAGTCCAAACGCAATAAAATTGACGTAGATTTTTTATGGAATATATGTGATTTTTGGGAAAAAGAATCAACGCAAGATGATGCCCGAGGGCCCCACAAGGCAGGTTGGTGCGCCCTACCCCTGGGCTCACCGGCATGACTTATGGCCAGCCCATAGGTCAGTTGGAACCCTTCGTTTGCCACAAGAACACTAATTTTTGTAGAAATACCACCTCAAAATTTCAGCCCAGTCGGAGTTACGGATCTCCGAATATTAAAGAAATGTTGAAGGGCCAGAAAACAGATGCGAGAAACAGAAGACAACAGAGAGATCCAATCTAGAGGAGAGCTCCCTCTCTCCCTGGAGGGCCAAGGAATAAGAATAAGAAGAAGGAGGGCCTCCTTCCCCCTCTCCTCCGGTGGCGCTGAGACGCCTCCATCACCATCACCACCAACTTCTCCTCCGTTCTCAAGGTGATGTGCGAGTAGTTCATCCTCGATGTTGAGAGTATGTACTATTAGCTATGTGTTCAATCTCTCTCTCTCTCTCTCTCTCTCTCTCTCTCTCATGTTTTTTATTTGGCACGATCTTGATGTATCATGAGCTTTGTTAATATAGTTGGATTATATGAAGTTCTTCCCCTCATTCTTTGTTGTGATGAATTTTGCCTTGGAATTTAAAGTTTTGTATGTTGGATTGAATACTTTGGATTTGGGATCACTTGATGTATGTCTTGCTTGAGGATAGCCGTGGTGACAATGGGGTAATCTATTACGATCACCTGATATATGTTTTGGTAATTAACTTGCGAATTCTCGTGGTGACATTGGGGTAATCTAGGAATAAAGGTTGACATATGTTTTCATCATACTTTCCTTGATAGGAACTTTTGAGTGATTCTTTATAGCATGTTGAGGGATTATTATATGATTCAATTATGTTAGTGATGTTGAGAGATTTCACTTGTGAAAGTATGAACCCTAGGCCTTGTTTCTAAACATTGAGGCACTGCTTTTACACACTTTTGTTACTTGCTACCTTGCTATTTTATTTAATCAAATTATAAAAACCTATTTCTACCATACATATTACACTTGTATCACCATCTCTTCGCTGAACAAGTGCATATATACAATTGGCAACTATATTGGGTATGTTGGGGACACAAGAGATTTCTTGTATTTGATTGCAGGGTTGTTTGAGAGAGACCATATTCATCCTACACCTCCCACAAATTGATAAATCTTAGGTCATCCACTTGAGGAAAATTTGTTGTTGTCCTACAAAACTCTGCGCTTGGAGGCCCAACACAATTTTCAAGAATAAAATTGCGTAGTAGAGATCATATGTCAGGAACATATCTATAATTTTTGATTGTTTCATGCCAATATATTATCAGTCTTTCATGATTTATATACCATTTTATATCTTTTTTGGGAACTAACCTATTAACCTAGTGTCCAGTGACAATTCTTATTTTCTGCATGTTTTTGATTTTACAGAAAATCCATACCAAACGAAGTCCAAACATGAAAAATCTTTTTGATGATTTTCCCGTGGACTAAAAGACACCATAGAAGCTTCAGGAAGAGATAAGACGGCAGAAGATGGAGCCACAAGGCAGGGGGTGGGCCTAGCCCCCTTCTGGGCCCCTGGAGCCCCGTTTACCCTAATTCCATCGCTATAAATTCCTATATTTTCAGAAAACTTCTTACCAAGTCCCGAAACAACTTTTCCGCTGTCGCAATCCTCAATTCTTCCGCGATCCCATCTGGAGGCCTTTTCCAGTACTCTACCGGAGGGGGAAACCATTGGGGACCTATCTTCATCGACTTGGCTGCCTCCGGGATGACTTGCCATGAGTAACTCCCACAGGACATACGGGTCCATAGAAGTAGCTAGACGTCTCTCTCTCTCTCTCTCTCTCTCTCTCTCTCTCCCTCCCTCCCTCTCCCTCTCTTGATCTTCAACACAATGATCTAGTCTGAGATCAATCTGATGTAAAATTTCAGTGAGTTTATTGGGATCCGACGAATTGTGGGTTTATGATCAAATTATTTATTAAAAGGATTTGAATCTATTCCGAGATTTATAATGTGTGATTTTATAGCCTTGTATTTCTCTTCGATCTATCTATCTCTTTTGGCCAATTAGATCGATTTATCTTTAGTGGGAGAGGTGCTTAGTAGTAACTTCAATCTTGCGTTGTCCTTACCCTGTGACAAGAGGAGTTGTAAGGCACATATTTATATTGTTGCTACTAAGTGTAAAATGACGGGGTTTCGAACATATTATTTGGTCTTACTTTGTCTACATTATGTCATCATGCTCCAAGTATTACTCTATTTGTTATGAACTTAATACCATAAGATGCATGTTGGATAGCGGTCGAGGGGTGGAGTAATAGACTAATAGTAGTAGATGTTAGTAAGTTTAATGGTCTACTTGTCACACATGTAATGCCTATATATTGATCATGCCATGAAGAATCATCATAACTATGCGTTATTCTATCAATTGCCCAACAATGACTTGTTTACCCATCGTTGCTATGCTCATGAGAGAGATGCATCAAATGAACCTTATGGCCCCTGGGTCCATTCACTTCATATTTACTAAAACCCTAAAAATATTTGCTGCAATTTATTTATTTTTATTTGTCTTTTATCTATCTACCACTACTAGATTTAATCCTTGCAATTTGCGAGAACGAGGGGATTGACAACCCCCTTGTTGTTGTTGTTGTTGTTGTTGTTGTTGTTGTTGTTGTTGTTGTTGTTGTTGTTGTTGTTGTTGTTGTTGTTGTTGTTGTTGTTGTTGTTGTTGTTGTTGTTGTTGTTGTTGTTGTTGTTGTTGTTGTTGTTGTTGTTGTTGTTGTTGTTGTTGTTGTTGTTGTTGTTGTTGTTGTTGTTGTTGTTGTTGTTGTTGTTGTTGTTGTTGTTGTTGTTGTTGTTGTTGTTGTTGTTGTTGTTGTTGTTGTTGTTGTTGTTGTTGTTGTTGTTGTTGTTGTTGTTGTTGTTGTTATTCTTTGTTGATGTTCTTTATTCTTTATTCTTTATTCTTTATTCTTTATTCTTTATTCTTTGTTGTTGTTGTTGTTGTTATTCTTTATTCTTTGTTGATGTGTGTGTGTGTAGGTATCGTTTATCTTGTCTGAGTGGCGTCTCCTATTGGTTCGATAAACCTTTGTTCTTAACCGGGGTAAATAATTTTTGCTACTATACTGCTTCTCCCTTCCTCTTCGCAGAATCCCAATGCCTATCAGAAGTAGCAGGACCCCCTACCCGACATCTGTTGGATTTGACTCAATCACTATGGCAGCCAGAAGCGGGCGTGACAACGGTCCGGACGCCCCCCAAGTTTCTTTCCAGTTTGAAGGGTAAAGCACATCCGGATTGGTCGACAGAGCGACAAAGGTTCGCGTCGGATGGCCAAACATGCCTACACCGCTCGTCTAGATGGTTGCGGGCGGTTTGAGGTGCCCATATCTTATGATTATTTTACACTTTTTCAACATAGTACAATCGCAAGAGCTCATATATACGCGCATACACTCACCCATATGAATGCACACCCTACCTTTATGAGCACCTCTGAGAGATTGAGCTGGCATATCGTCTTCAGATTTACGAACTCATCACAGGCGCCTCGTCGACGATAGGAACTTCTCCTCCCACTGAAAGCGTATCACCGAAAAATCCTAAAATAAATTCAGGAAAATGCGAGCATCAGGACTTGAACCTGGTGAGCTGGGATACCAGTGTCCTCCTAATTATCCAACCATATGTTGGTACTTAGAGCATCTACAGCCGGACTTGGCAAATCCGGCCCCTCAGACGCCCGCGGACGCGGCCGAGCATGCCGGCGGGCGCATCTGGATGGGCCCTCATATTTTTTCTTCTGTGCATCCACATATCTCAAATCCAGACTCTCAAATCCATGAAAATACATGCACATCAATCATCACTGGTACGTGTCGGTGCTACACAAACGGTTTTTCACCCCTTTCCGCGACGACATTTGGAACCGTCGCCAAGTGAGTGTGTGCGATCGAGGGGTCCTTCCCACACGACCCAGAAATTGTTGGGGATAGGCCCTCATGGGACACAGGCTGGAGCCGTGTGCGATAGGGCGAGGCATCGAAACCCAATCATTTATGTAGGTATGTACACCCCACACGGTAATCCGAGAAAAACATTTCCGTAGGTATGTACATCCCACACGGTGAATCCTAGAAAAACACTTTCGTTTGTATGTATATCACACATAGTCAATCCAAGGAATACGTTTCCATTCTTATGTACATCCCACACAGTCAATCCAGGGAAAACGTTTCCATTCATATGTACATCCCACACAGTTTTATGTATACGCTCGTGTGTGAAATGTGTAACTATGACACACACTCTGCCTTGGTTAACTGCTTGCTTTCATTAACTACATCACACACGATTTGATGTAAAAAACTGTGTGGCATTGGGCTATCCATCACAAGCGCTTTTACTGCCAGAACCGTTTGCAAAGTTGCATGACCGTCAGTTCTCTTTTAATTTTTGCATGTAATTTATTATTCGAATTGGAAATTTTGAAATATGAAACATGCAATTCAAATTCTCAGCACAATGGTTCAACAACGAATCCATAAATAAAATTGCCAGTACAATATGCTCAGTGATTATAGGATTAGGCAGCAATTAATTATGATGAACCACAATATTTAAAGGCGGTAAAGGTGAAGAGATAAGTGTAAATCATTTTGACTGCCAACAGTGTTGAAGAAGCGTAATGCCCATAATGTTCCTTCCTGCATGCCATAGGCACGAACCACTTTTGTCCAACCCCTTGTGACGATCGCCCGCCCATCCTTCACCGCTTCAGGAAGACTTCTAGAGCATTATCATGGTAGTGTGAATTATATACTTTAACCTTAGTTGCCTCCACTCCGGTCAAGTAGTTTGCAAGGTAATCATCAGTAAATAGCTTCAGAAACCACTGAAAAGAGAAAAATATCGAATCTTGAGGTCTAATAGAGTAACTTGTTGTGGGCAGGGGAAAAGGCAACACATTTCTTACCATCCTAAAGTTCACTGTTTTCTTCGACAAAGTGTAAATAAAGAGCTTAATTCCAATCACCCGTTTCTTTCGCCTAACAATCTTTCTTAGTTTCCTCACTTGATGCTTGTTCATGAATATCTCATTGCACATACGCAAAAGTGATCGAAGCGTGGATCAGTACCGCTCATATATGTACCTACAAGCAACCAGTAAATGTTAGAAGCTAAACTGAGATTGCACAAATGATGTAAAATACAACTACCTATGTTCCTAAGTACACGTTTTTTTGAGATTTCAATATGAAATACATACGAATGTATATAGAATTATAGATATAGTTTAGATTATAATCTAGATTCAGTCATTTTGCTCCTTATGTAGTCTATAATGGAATCTCTAAAAATACTTATATTTAGGAATAGATGGTGTAAAAGACATGGGATGCAGCTAACCTCGACGGAAGACAACAGCATCGCCCATTGTAGCCCTGTGTAAGTACATGGAAAGCCAATGTTAACTACAACAGGGTTAACATCCACCAAAAATAGAAAATGGTAATAAAACGATAGCATCTGTAGTGATATCTTCATTTCGAAAGTGTAGCATGGTAGAAAAGGGACGGATTAAAAAATGGATACAACTGTTAATTGCAACAAGCTTAACAACATCCTAATTCATGTTTTGTAAGTTTGTAGCCACTGAAATATAACTCTTTAAAAATCGATACAACTGTTTATTGCAAGAGGCTTAATGGCCATTGAAACCGGTACTGATAAAAATGCAATTGGCAGAGTTAAACATCATAGGGCAGGTCTTTGCCAGGCGGTATAATGGCCCAGTTGTCTATAAAAAGGTAGGGAAAATAGCTAAAACATGTTAGGCATGTTCACTACAACATGCTTAATACATCGACCGTACAAAACATAGCCATTAATTGCAACTGGTATTGATAAGATTGAACTGGTGAGTACATACTTGATAAGTCCTGAGAGGTAGTTGTTGGGGCACTTCATCTTGGCCAGAGCCCGCCCAAAGTCACCGGTGGCGAAGGCGAGCTGTTCCTCCGGGTCAAAGCGTGGATCAGTGCCACTGACATGTGTACCTACAGGCAACCAGTAAATGGTAGAAGTTAAACTGCAATTGCACAAATTATGTGAAATACTGTAAGACATGGGATGCAGCTAACCTCGACGGCAAACAACAACATCGGCCGTTATGACCCTGCGTAAGTACATGGACATGCATGTTAAGTGGAACACGGTTAGCATCCACCAAAAATAGCAAATGGGCAGCATCTCTAGTATATCTTCATTGAGGAGAGTAGCATGGTAGAAAATGGACAGATTAAAAAATGGATACAACTGTTGATTGCAACAGGCTTAACAACATCCTAAGTCATGTTTTGTAAGTTTGTAGACATTGAAATACAACGGTTTAAACATGGATTCAACTGTTAATTGCAATAGGCTTAATAGACATTGAAACCGGTATTGATAAAAATGTAATTGGCATAGTTAAACATCACAAGGCAGGTGCTACCAGAGTAGAGAATGGCCCAGATGTCTATAAAAAGGTAGGGAAAGTAGCAAAATTGTTTTAGGCATGTTTACTAGAACATGCTTAATACGTCGACCGTACAGAACATAGCCATTAATTGCAACTGGTATTGGTAAGATTGAACTAGTGAGTACATACTTGGTAAGTCCTGAGAGGTAGTTGCTGGCACACTTCATATTGGCCAGAGCCCGCCCAAAGTAAGCGACGGCGGAGGCGAGCTGTTCCTCCGGTCGAAGCATGGATCAGTGCCACTGACATGTGTACCTATAGGCAACCAGTAAATGGTAGAAGTTAAACTGCAATTGCACAAATTATGTGAAATACTATAAGACATGGGATGCAGCTCACCTCGACGGCAAACAAAAGCATCGGCCATTATGACCCTGCATAAGTACATGGACAGGCATGTTAAGTACAACAGGGTTAGCATCCACTAATAATAGGAAATGGGCAGCATCTCTAGTGATATCCTGAGTCATGTAATGTAAGTTTGTTGCTGGTATTGGTGAAATTGAGCTGGACACGGTAATATTTGAACATCACACAGTGTGCAGTACTGAAATAAACAAGGCACGAACATGATTAATACATCAACCGTACAAATCATAGCCATTGCAAGTGGTATTGGTAAGATTTAGCTGGTCAGATCTTACTTGTTAAGTCGTGAGGGTAGTCGCTAGGGGACTTCATCTGGGCCAGAGCCTGCACTATGTCGGCAGCGGCAAGGTGTTCCTCCGGGTCAACACGCACATGGACCGCCATTAGCTCCTGGTGGTGGGGATTTGGAGGCATGAGGATGTTTTGCAGGCGCCATTTAAGCAATCAGGCCGGGGTCGTGATAGAGATCGGTGGGTTACGGCGGATCCGAGTAGAACATAGATGTGGTTGAAGGTGTGGTTGCGACGGCGGCCGTTTTAGATGCCGGTAGGGGGAGGCACGAGGGGGGGATACTGAGGGTGGGGATGTGGTTGGAGGAATAAATTCTGAAATCGCGCGCCTAATGAAAATTTCGCTGCAAAACTTGAAACTTGGCCGGGGGAAACACACAACACAGACGAAGGCGTATAATACTCGTGTGCGAGAAAAAACAAAGTTGGCAGATCCCGTCTCCAAAAATATTTACACGTGTACTTGATTTATTTCTGCCAATGGTACGCCTGGTTTATTAGGAAACATCGCACAGGTAACTAACATAAGGGTCATTAACTCAAAAAACGCAGACGGGTACGCCATAGAAACTGTGTGTTTTGTGATCTTCTAATGATTAACGCAAAAAAAACACGGGCACACATGCTAATCAACGCTCAAAGACCTCAAAGGATGCTCTTACCCACATTGTATGTTAATACTACAAACTTAAAGTACTACTGGTAATTTGCTCTAATACTACAAACTTAAACTACTTCTCATATGCTGCCATCAGGGCATGCTGGCTAGACATCGGCGTTCTCCTTCCCGGCCTTGTAGGCGGAAACACACTGTGCTTCGATCTCTGCCAAGCTCTCCTCACCACGGCGTGCAGCCTCTTTTTTGTTGCGGCGGCGGGACTCTCTTTTCTTGACTGCTTTCTTCCTTTTCCGCTCCTTCTATGCGGCTTTGGCCGCCTCTAGATCCACCACCCATTCGGCCATGGCACCCTCAAATTCCTCCCATGTAACTGCCTGGACGGCAGCGGCGATGAACTCGGCGCGGCGAGATGCCATCACTTCCTTACCATGTGTGCGGTCGCGGGCGGCAAGGAACGCGGCGCGGCGGGATGACATCGCTTCCTTACCAGTTATTGTGCACCACGGTGCCATGGACGACGCTTGGAGAGAGCTCTGGGATGAAGGGGCCAAGCAGCCGTACAGTGTGGTGGTATTCAAGAGCTCAACGACAAACGACAACAGAAATTTGGCTTCCCTTACAATTTTGCTTGTTCATTATCGCACATGGTTCATCTCCATCGCTTCCGGAAACAGTGTGTGCTGAGCCTATTGTGTGTTGCGTTATGATTGGTCGGAACCCCAGCACGCGGATCGCGCGTGTGCACCATAGGATGTGCCGCGATCGAACGGCAATCCACGTCCCTCACATCACACGCGTGCACCTGTAGCTGGATTGGATTTATATGCGCTAAATGCCTAGAAAATGAACATAATCCCCTAAATATGGTCAATGAGTCCGAGAAAATGCCAAATTTGAACACGGTGATTTGCAGGGTGTATGTTTGTCATAGGAAAAAAACTCCAGGGCAAAGAATGAAGAAAATATGGATTCCCCTTCAATCTTGGTGATTTCCCTCTCAAAAGCGTGGAACTTCTTGGGTGATGGTTCGATTTATGAAGGTCGTGCATGACGATATAAGCCAAACCTTCTCTAATTTTACCAGTGCATGGTGAGGTCATACCATGGCACACCATGCCAGGCGTCATG
The DNA here is from genome assembly GCA_021605145.1 of Aegilops bicornis. NCBI lineage: Eukaryota > Viridiplantae > Streptophyta > Magnoliopsida > Poales > Poaceae > Aegilops > Aegilops bicornis. Next base: position 394,014,640 of record CM038669.1, on the reverse strand, counting down.
TTTTTCAAGCATTTATTTCATTTTTTCTATAGTTGAAAACCCAATATACAAACGTTTGTGGTTGACTATTGCCACACATTTCATCAAAGTATTTGTCCCTTCCTTGTTAAAGGCATGAGAATTTACTAAATGGCAAGATTAAGGTTTTCCAGGCCGTTCTTGTGCACCCTTTCATGCACCAATTGTTTGAACTTGAATTATGTGCATTAATGCCTAGGAAATGCACATAATCCCCTAAATATGGCAAATGAACCCAAAAAGTGCCAAATTTGAACACGGTGATTTGCAGGTTGTATGTTCATCATAGAAAAAAACTCATGGACAAACGACAAAGGAAATTTGGACCCCCTTCAATCTTGGTGATTTCCCGCTCGAAACCATGAAACTTCCTCGGTGATGGTTCGATTTATGAAAGGCGTGCATCATGATACGTCTCCAACGTATCTATAATTTTTTACTGTTCCATGCTATTATATTATCTGTTTTGGATGTTTATGGGCTTTATAAACACTTTTATATTATTTTTGGGACTAACCTATTTAACCCAGAGCCCAGTGCCAGTTTCTGTTTTTCCTGTGTTTCAGTGTTTCGCAGAAAAGGAATATCAAACGGAGTCCAAACGGAATGAAACCTTCGGGAGAGTTATTTTTGGAACGGAAGCAATCCAGAAGACTTGGGGTGTACGTAGGGAAGCAACGAGGAAGGCACGAGGCAGTGGGCGCGCCCACCCCCTGGGCGCGCCCTCCACCCTCGTGGGCCCCTCGTGGCTCCCCTGACGTATTTCTTACTCCTATATATACCAATATACCCTAAAACCATTGGGGAACAGAATAGATCGGGAGTTCCGCCGCCGCAAGCCTCTTTAGCCACCAAAAACCAATCGGGACCCTGTTAGCCACCCTGGGAGGAACCCTCACCGTGGCCATCTTCATCATCTCGGTGCTCTCCATGACGAGGAGGGAGTAGTTCACCCTCGGGGCTGAGGGTATGTACCAGTAGCTATGTGTTTGATCTCTCACTCTCTCTCTTGTGTTCTTGATTTGACACGATCTTGATGTACCGCGAGCTTTGCTATTATAGTTGGATCTTATGATGTTTCTCCCCCTCTACTCTCTTGTAATGGATTGAGTTTTCCCTTTGAAGTTATCTTATCAGATTGAGTCTATAAGGATTTAAGAACACTTGATGTATGTCTTGCCGTGCTTATCTGTGGTGACAATGGGATATTCACGTGATCCACTTGATGTATGTTTTGGTGATCAACTTGCGGGTTCCGCTCGTGAACTTATGCATAGGGGTTGGCACACGTTTTCGTCTTGACTCTCCGGTAGAAACTTTGGGGCACTCTTTGAAGTACTTTGCATTGGTTTGAATAGATGAATCTGAGATTGTGTGATGCATATCGTATAATCATACCCACGGATACTTGAGGTGACATTGGAGTATCTAGGTGACATTAGGGTTTTGGTTGATTTGTGTCTTAAGGTGTTATTCTAGTACGGACTCTATGATAGATCGAACGGAAAGAATAGCTTCATGTTATTTTACTACGGACTCTTGAATAGATCGATCAGAAAGGATAACTTTGAGGTGGCTTCGTACCCTACAATAATCTCTTCGTTTGTTCTCCTCTATTAGTGACTTTGGAGTGACTCTTTTGTTGCATGTTGAGGGATATTTTGTGATCCATTTATGTTATTATTGTTGAGAGAACTTGCACTAGTGAAAGTATGAACCCTAGGCCTTGTATCCTAGCATTGCAATACCGTTTACGCTCACTTTTATTACTTGTTAACTTGCTGTTTTAATATTTTCATATAAAAAAAAACTATATATACCATACATATTGCACTTGTATCAGCATCTCTTCACGAACTAGTGCACCTATACAATTTACCATTGTATTGGGTGTGTTGGGGACACAAGAGATTCTTTGTTATTTGGTTGCAGGGTTGTTTGAGAGAGACCATCTTCATCCTACACCTCCCACGGATTGATAAACCTTAGGTCATCCACTTGAGGGAAGTTTGCTACTGTCCTACAAACCTTTGCACTTGGAGGCCCAACAACGTCTACAAGAAGAAGGTTGTGTAGTACACATCAAGCTCTTTTATGGCGCCGCTGTCGGGAGGTTGATTGGCGGCACTCACACCCCGTCAACTAAGCTCTTTTCTGGCGCCGTTGCCGGGGAGGTGAGTGCTTGAAGGTATATCTTTACATCTTGCAATCGAATCTTTTAGTTTCTTGTTTTATCACTAGTTAGTTTATAAAAGAAAACTACAAAAAAATGGAATTGAGGGTGCCTCATATGCTTCATCTTTTTAATGTCTTCCGTGAAAATAAGGATTCCGATAATTGTGCTCACTTGTTAGAGGAAGAATGCATTAAAATGTTTGGCACTAAATTTTTGAATGATGAGCATGATTGCAATGTTTTTAGTATGAATTCCTTGAATACCCATGATGCTAATGATATGCAAAGCCAGAAGCTTGGGGAAGCTATGTTTGCTGAAAATGATATTTTTTTGTCCCCCAAGTTTTGATGAGCAAATTTATTATGATGAAAGCATGCCTCCTATCTATGATGATTATTGTGATGACACGTATGCTATAAAGAAAAATGATAACCATGAAACTTGTCATCTTGATCTTAATTTTCAATCACATGATAGTTATTTTGTTGAGTTTGCTCCCACTACTATTGATGAGAACAAATTTGCTTACGTGGAGAGTAGTAAAATTTCTGTGCAAGTAGATCATGAAAAGAATGCTTTAGGTGCTGGTTATATTGTTTAATTTATTCATGATGCTACTGAAAATTATTATGAGAGAGGATCATATGCTTCTACATATTGCAATAATATCAAGTTTCCTCTCTATGTGCTTAAAGTTTTGAAGTTATGCTTGTTTTGCCTTCCTATGCTAGTTGATTATTGTTCCCATAAATTGTTTGATCATAAAATCCCTATGCATAGGAAGTGGGTTAGACTTAAATGTGCTTGTCATATTCTTCGTGATGCTCTCTTTATGTTTCAATTCTTATCCTTTATGTGAGCATCATTGAAATCATCATGCCTAGCTAGGGGCGTTAAACGTTAGCGCTTGTTGGGACGCAACCCAATTTTATTTTAGTTTCTTGCTTTTTAGTTATTTTTAGTAATAAATAGTCCATCTAGCTTCTGTTTATATGTGGTTTTATGTTTTAATTAGTGTTTGTGCCAAGTAAGACCTATAGGATCTTCTTGGATGATAGTTATTTGATCTTGCTGAAAATTCCAGAAACTTTCTGTTCACGAAAACAATTGTTAAAAATCACCAGAATATGATAAAATACTGATTCCAATTGCAGAAGATCAATAAACAAATTATATAGGTCTCCCTATTTTGGTAGAATTTCTAGAGTTCCAGAAGTATACGTTTGATACAGATTACTACAGACTGTTCTGTTTTTGACAGATTCTGTTTTCTATGTGTTGTTTGCTTATTTTGATGAATCTATGAGTAGTATCGGAGGGTATGAACCATAGAGAAGTTGGAACACAGTATATATTACACCAATATGGATTTAGAATGATTTCGCAACAGTACCAAAAGTGGTGATTTATTTTCTTATACTAACGGAGCTTACGAGTTTTCTGTTAAGTTTTGTGTTGTGAAGTTTTCAAGTTTTGGGTAGAGATTCGATGGACTATGTAATAAGGATTGGAAAGAGACAAAGCTTGGGGATTCCCAAGGCACCCCAAGGTAATATTCAAGGACAACAAAGAGCCTAAGCTTGGGGATGCCCCTGATGGCATCCCCTCTTTCGTCTTCATTCATCGGTAACTTTACTTGGAGCTATATTTTTATTCACCACATGATATGTGTTTTGCTTGGAGCGTCATGTCATTTTATTTTGTTTTGCTTGATGTTTGAATAAAGTATCAAGATCTGAAATTCTTAAAATGGGAGAGTCTTCACATAGTTGCATAATTATTCGACTACTCATTGATCTTTACTTATATCTTTCGCAGTAGTTTGTTGTTTGCTCTAGTACTTCACTTATATCTTTTAGAGCATGGTGGTAGTTTTATTTTTAAGAAATAGATGAACTCTCATGCTTCACTTATATTATTTTGAGAGTCCTAAACAGCATGGTAATTTGCTTGGGTTATGAAACTAGTCCTAATATGATGGGCATCCAAGATGGGTATAATAAAAACTTTCATATAGAGTGCATTGAATACTAAGAGAAGTTTGATACTTGATGATTGTTTTGAGATATGGAGATAGTGGTATTAAAGTTGTGCTAGTTGAGTAGTTGTGAATTTGAGAAATACTTGTGTTGAAGTTTGCAAGTCCCGTAGCATGCACGTATGGTAAATGTTGTGTGACAAATTTGAAACATGAGGTGTTCTTTGATTGTCATCCTTATGAGTGGTGGTCGGGGACGAGCGATGGTCTTTTCCTACCTATCTATCCCCCTAGGAGCATGCACGTAATGCTTGATTTTTGATGACTTGTAGATTTTTGCAATAAGTATGTGAGTTCTTTATGACTAATGTTGAGTCCATGGACTATAATCACTCTCACCCTTCCATCATTGCTAGCCTCTTCGGTACCGTGCATTGCCCTTTCTCACCTTGAGAGTTGGTGCAAACTTCGCCGGTGAATCCAAACCCCATGATACGGTATGCTCTATCACACATAAACCTCCTTATATCTTCCTCAAAACAACCACCATACCTACCTATTATGGCATTTCCATAGCCATTCCGAGATATATTGCCATGCAACTTTCCACCGTTCCGTTTATCATGACACGTTCATCATTGTCATATTGCTTTGCATGATCATGTAGTTGAAATAGTATTTGTGGCAAAGCCACCATTCATAATTCTTTCATACATGTCACTCTTGATTCATTGCATATCCTAGTACACCGCCGGAGGCATTCATATAGAGTCATACTTTGTTCTAGTATCGAGTTGTAATCATTGAGTTGTAAATAAATAGAAGTGTGATAACCATCATTTTCTAGAGCATTGTCCCAAGTGAGGAAAAAAAGAAAAAAAAAGAGAAAGGCCATAAAAAAAAGAAGGCCCAAAAAAATGAGAGAAAAAGAGAGAAGGGACAATGTTACTATCCTTTTTACCACACCTGTGCTTCAAAGTAGCACCATAATATTCATGATAGAGAGTCTCTTGTTTTGTCACTTTCATATACTAGTGGGAACTTGTCATTATAGAACTTGGCTTGTATATTCCAACAATGGGCTTCCTCAAATGCCCTAGGTCTTCGTGAGCAAGGAAGTTGGATGCACACCCATTTAGTTTCTTTTGTTGAGCTTTCATACATTTATAGCTCTAGTGCATCCGTTGCATGGCAATCCCTACTCCTTGCATTAACATCAATCGATGGGCATCTCCATAGCTCATTGATTAGCTGCATTGATGTGAGACTTTCTCCCTTTTTGTCTTCTCCACATAACCCCCATCATTATATTCTATTCCATCCATAGTGCTATATCCGTGGCTCACGCTCATGTATTGCGTGAAGGTTGAAAAAGTTTGAGATTACTAAAGTATGAAACAATTGCTTGGCTTGTCATCGGGGTTGTGCATGATGAGAACATTCTTGTGTGACGAAAATGGAGCATGACCAAACTATATGATTTTGTAGGGATGAACTTTCTTTGGCCATGTTATTTTGAGAAGACATAATTGCTTTGTCAGTATGCTTGAAGTATTACTATTTTATGTCAATATTAAACTTTTGCATTGAATCTTATGGATCTGAATATTCTTGCCACAATAAAGAAGATTACATTGATAAATATGTTAGGTAGCATTCCACATCAAAAATTCTGTTTTTATCATTTACCTACTCGAGGACGAGCGGGAATTAAGCTTGGGGATGATGTTACGTCTCCAACGTATCTATAATTTTTTATTGTTCCATGCTATTATATTATCTGTTTTGGATGTTTATGAGCTTTATTAAACACTTTTATATTATTTTTGGGACTAACCTATTAACCAAGAGCCCAGTGCCAGTTTCTGTTTTTCCCTTGTTTCAGTGTTTCGCAGAAAAGGAATATCAAACGGAGTCCAAACGAAAATGAAACCTTTGGGAGAGTTATTTTTGAAACGGAAGCAATCTAGAAGACTTGGGGTGTACGTAAGGGAAGCAATGAGGAAGGCACGAGGCAGGGGGCGCGCCCACCCCCCTGGGCGTGCCCTCCACCCTCATGGGCCCCTCGTGGCTCCCCTGACGAATTTCTTCCTCCTATATATACCAATATACCCTAAAACCATCGGGGGACAGAATAGATCGGGAGTTCCGCCGCCGCAAGCCTCTGTAGCCACCAAAAACCAATCGGGACCCTGTTCCGGCACCCTGCCGGAGGGGGGAACCCTCACCAGTGGCCATCTTCGTCATCCCGGCGCTCTCCATGACGAGGAGGGAGTAGTTCACCCTCGGGGCTGAGGGTATGTACCAGTAGCTATATGTTTGATATCTCTCTCTTGTATTCTTGATTCGGCACGATCTTGATCTACCGCGAGCTTTGCTATTATAGTTGGATCTTATGATGTTTCTCCCCCTCTACTCTCTTGTAATGGATTGAGTTTTCCCTCTGAAGTTATCTTATCAGATTGAGTCTTTAAGGATTTGAGAACACTTGATGTATGTCTTGCCGTGCTTATCTGTGGTGACAATGGGATATTCACGTGCTCCACTTGATGTATATTTTGGTGATCAACTTGCGGGTTCCGCTCGTGAACTTATGCATAGGGGTTGGCACACGTTTTCGTCTTGACTCTCTGGTAGAAACTTTGGGGCACTCTTTGAAGTACTTTGTGTTGGTTTGAATAGATGAATCTGAGATTGTGTGATGCATATCGTATAATCATACCCACGGATACTTGCGGTGACATTGGAGTATCTAGGTGACATTAGGGTTTTGGTTGATTTGTGTCTTAAGGTATTATTCTAGTACGAACTCTATGATAGATCGAACGGAAAGAATAGCTTCATGTTATTTTACTACGGACTCTTGAATAGATCGATCAGAAAGGATAACTTTGAGGTGGTTTCGTACCCTACCATAATCTCTTCATTTGTTCTCCTCTATTAGTGACTTTTGAGTGACTCTTTGTTGCATGTTGAGGGATATTTATGTGATCCAGTTATGTTATTATTGTTGAGAGAACTTGCACTAGTAAAAGTATGAACCCCAGGCCTTGTTTCCTAGCATTGCAATACCGTTTACGCTCACTTTTATTACTTGTTACCTTGCTGTTTTTATATTTTCATATTACAAAAACCTATATCTACCATCCATATTGCACCTTTATGACCATCTCTTCGCCGAACTAGTGCACCTATACAATTTACCATTGTATTGGGTGTGTTGGGGACACAAGAGACTCTTTGTTATTTGGTTGCAGGGTTGTTTGAGAGAGACCATCTTCATCCTACACCTCCCACGGATTGATAAACCTTAGGTCATCCACTTGAGGGAAATTTGCTACTGTCCTACAAACCTCTGCACTTGGAGGCCCAACAACGTCTACAAGAAGAAGGTTGTGTAGTAGACATCAAGCTCTTCTCTGGCTATTTGTTCTTGGGGAGGCTGGGTAAACGACACTCACACCCCGTCAACTAAGCTCTTTTCTTGCGCCGTTGCCGGGGAGGTGAGTGCTTGAAGGTATATCTTTACATCTTGCAATCGAATCTTTCGTTTCTTGTTTTATCACTAGTTAGTTTATAAAAGAAAACTACAAAAAAATGGAATTGAGGGTGCCTCATATGCTTCATTTTTTTATTGTCTTCCGTGAAAATAAGGATTCCGATAATTGTGCTCAATTGCTAGAGGAAGAATGCATTAAAATGTTTGGCACTAAATTTTTGAATGATGAGCATGATTGCAATGTTGTTAGTATGAATTCCTTGAATACCCATGATGTTAATGATATGCAAAGCCAGAAGCTTGGGGAAGCTATGTTTGATGAAGATGATATTTTTTTGTCCCCCAAGTTTTGATGAGCAAATTTATTATGATGAAAGCATGCCTCCTATCTATGATGATTATTGTGATGACACGTATGCTATAAAGAAAAATGATAACCATGAAACTTGTCATCTTGATCTTAATTTTCAATCACATGATAGTTATTTTGTTGAGTTTGCTCCACTACTATTGATGAGAACAAATTTGCTTACGTGGAGAGTAGTAAAATTTCTATGCAAGTAGATCATGAAAAGAATGCTTTAGGTGCTGGTTATATTGTTGAATTTATTCATGATGCTACTGAAAATTATTATGAGAGAGGATCATATGCTTCTACATATTGCAATAATATCAAGTTTCCTCTCTATGTGCTTAAAGTTTTGAAGTTATGCTTGTTTTGCCAAGGCATGGTGAGGCCATACCATGGCACCACGCCAGGCGTCATGTTTTCCAACCATGTGTTTCATCTTTGTATAGTTGTTAACCCAATAAACGATGCGTTTATGGTTGACTATTGCCACACATTTCCTTGAAATATCTGCCCATTCCTTGTAAAAGGCATGAGAATACTAAATAACACGAGCATGGTTTTCCAGACTGTTCTTTTGCTCCTTTTCATGCACCGATTGTTTGAATTTGAATTATGTCCATTAATGCCTAGAAAATGCACATAATCCCCTAAATATGGTAAATGAGTTCGGAAAAATGACAAATTTGAACACGTTGCATTTGAGCCGGTATGTTGATCGTTGGAAAAAAACTGAATGTCAAACTAGGACGGAAATTTGGATTCCCCTGCAATCTTGGGGATTTCCCTCTCGAAAGCATGGAACTTCCTCGGTGATGGTTCGATTATGATGACATAAGCCAAACCTTCTCAAAATTTTACCAGGGCATGGTGAGGTCATACCATGGCACCATGCGAGGCGTCATGTTTTTTAAGTATATATTTCATTTTTCTATAGTTAAAAACCCAACAAACAAACATTTGTGGTTGAATATTGCCAGCCATTTCATCGAAATATCTGTCCATTCCTTGTAAAAGGCACGAGAATTTACTAAATGGCATGATCATGGTTTTCCAGGCCGTTCTTGTGGACCCTTTCATGCACCGATTTTTTGAACTTGAATTATGTGCATTAATGCCAAGGAAATGCACATAATCCCCTAAATATGGCAAATGAACCCGGAAAAGTGCCAAATTTGAACATGGTGATTTGCAGGTTGTATGTTCATCATAGAAAAAAACTCGTGGACAAAGGACAAATGAAATTTGGATCCCCTTCAATCTTGGTGATTTCCCCCTCGAAACCATGAAACTTCCTCGGTGATGGTTCATTTTACGAAAGGCGTGCATGACGGCATTTTTACTAGGGTACGGTGAGGTCATACCATGGCACCACACCAGGCATCATGTTTTCCAAGCATGTATTTCATTTTTGTATAGTTGTTAACCTAGTAAACAACGCGTTTATGGTTGACTATTGCCACACATTTTCTTGAAATATCTGCCCATTCCTTGTAAAAGGCATGAGAATGTACTAAATAGCACGAGCATGGTTTTCCAGACCGTTCTTGTGCACCTTTTCATGCACCGATTGTTTGAATTTGAATTATGTGTATAATTAATGCCTTGAAAATAATCCCCAAAATATGGTAAATGAGTTCAAAAAAATGTCAAATTTGAACATGTTGCATTTGAGGAGGTATGTTGATCGTTGGAAAAAAACTGAATGACAAACTAGGACGGAAATTTGGATTCCCTTTCAATCTTGGTGATTTCCCTCTTGAAAGCATTGAACTTCCTCGGTGATGGTTCGATTTATGAAGGGCGTGCATGACGACATAAATCAAACCATCTCATCTTTTAACCAGGGCACGGTGAGGCCATACCATGGCACCATGCCAGGCGTCATGTTTTTCAAGCACAAATTTCATTGTTCTATATTTGATAACCCAGTAAATGACGCGTTTATGGTTGACTATTGCCACGCGTTCCGTTGAAATCTCTGCCCATTCCTTGTAAAAGGCTTGAGAAATTACTAAATACCACGAGTATGGTTTTTCTAGACCGTTCTTGTGCACCCTTTGATGCATTGATTGTTTGAATTCGAAGTATGTGCATTAATGCCTACAAAATGCACATAATCCCCTAAATATTGTAAATAAACCGAGAAAATTGTCAAATTTGAACATGGTGATTAGCAGGGTTTATGTTCATCATAGAAAAAAATTCATAGATGAAGGACAAAGGAAATTTGGATTCTCATTCCAACTCGGTGATTTACTATCGCACACGATTCATCTCCGTCGCATCTGCGAACCGTGTGTGTTCACTCACACATGCAAAAGGAAAAAAGAAAACCCTCGCCCACTTCGTCCCCACTCACTCGCCGCGGAATCCTCCGCAACTCTGCACCCTAATAAAGCTCGACCGCTGTTGGCGGCGGGCGTAGGTCCCGCTCCAAACGACACCGGATTTCGCCCCTACCACTTTCCGCCGCCTATCTGCACCGACATTCTAGACTCTGGTCGAATGGGGTTTTCTGCAGGATTGGGCCGGAGATTTTTCTCATGGAGAAGGTAATCAACTTAATTAGCAAAATATTCACTCATCTCTTATGGCAGTCCGTCCGTCACTGTTTATCAACCGGCGGAAATCGCAGTGGAATCATTTTTGTTCTAGCTGATTCGTGGGTGTTCATTCATGTGTCCATAGTGCGAGCACAAATCAGGCAACTGTGGTCGTGGCCAGTCAGAAACGAAGTTCTATCTCACCATTCCGGATGACTTCAGGGAGCGCTCGGTATGTTCAATCTCAACCTACCACGGTCGGCATGGCCTAAATTTGTGAACATATATCGTCTGTTGCTACATTATCTATATATTTGCATCAAATCTTTGTTACATTATCTATTTTTAATTCTATATTTTTGTACTCCCATATTTGATCTGTTCTATCAGTTACTCCCATATTTGCATCCTGCTCTGTTATTTCAATATATCTAATTTACGATCTTAATTTTCATTTCAAGCAGTACATCCCTTGCTTTGCAAGAACAAGAGTAGAAGGAAATCTTGGGCTTTACTTTGCTAATGACTCCCAGGATGTCATATTGATAACGCAACATGGATTTACAATGACGGTTAGCGTAAAACTTGATAAAGATGGTCACTCCTTTTTTAATGCGGACCTTTGGAGAAAAATGTCTAAGTGTTATGAACTGAAAGCTGGCAATAAAATTCTAGTGCGTGCATCACAGCCTAGTCAAATTAACATGGATGTTTACTTCCCCAACGTTATCATCCGATCAAAGTCTGATCGAGGTTAGTGTCCTTTCAACTTTGTCCATGATGTCATATTACTATTTAAGCAACCAATTGAGCACTATTTAAGCAACAAATTGTGATATCATATTCTGACTCCGTTCCTAGGCAGTAACAAATTCTATTTACCAATTTATGCGCACTATATATTCTTCTGCCATGTTCCGGGATATGCTAGATGCATAGTGAACGAATTGTATGTTACTAAGCGTAAAAAATTTCACTAGAAGGACTTGAAGCATGTCATAAACTTTGTTGATAATCTGACAGAGATAGCACGGCGTATGAACGCTGGATTTGGATAGGATTAATTAGACCTATGGTGCACACACTGAACAAGACCAATTGTGTGCACAAAACGCTGGTAAAAGTCTTATTTTAATGTTGACGCTCATAAACTATATATATCTTCAACGATATGTTACAATTGTTTTTTATTCTACATGTCAACAGAAACTGCCCTTGTAGCAGTTCCTAGATCGATTTCCCAGCATGGTTGAATTACACTTGTGCCTGCTAATAACACCAAAGTGATTGCAAGATACTGCATTTCCAGCAGAAATGGAACCATTCAAATTAACAAGTTCTTGCTTCTCGTGGCAATGCATCCATATAGGAAAATTGGAGACACTGTTCTACTCATGCTCTACCAAGGCACAGGAGGGCTCTTCCTTTTCATTGACGAGATGCTGAGTCGCCGTGATCAAGATGCTTCCATTGGATAGTTGTGGTTGTTGTCCCTCAACCTCTTAAAATGTGCTTACTGTTACTATATATGTTAAGTATGTAGATACAGATCATATGGTTGTTGGCCCTTAACCTCTTAAAATGTGATTGTTGTTACTATGTTAAGTATGTAGATGTAGACCATATGGTTGTCAAAACCGTGTTACGAAGATCCTCCTTTTGTCGAATAGTGTAACCACTATATATATGTTACTCAAATGCTGTTACCCAAGTTCATTAATTCTCATGAAAAGTATTAGTATCGTACACAGTTCATTGAGTTTAAGCGTGCCCGATGTCTAGAAGGCATTTGCATATTAACTGTCCATATTGCAAATTCACACACATGTTAACATAAAGAAACGTATGTGTAACATACTAATCATCGCACACGAGTACTCGCAGACGCATCGTGTGCGATACTCCTAGCCACCGCAAGCAACTAGTTTGCATTTTTCAAAGTTTTTTGTACACATGTAATCGCATACGAAGTAGTCAGATTGACTGTCTGTGTTGTAATTTCTCATCGCAAACAGTTCATCCGAGTCGGCTGTTTGCCACGTATCACACACATCTTGTTTACACGACTTGCTTGTGTTCTTTTGGCTCATTGCAAACAATTCATCCATGTGAACTGTATGCAGCATATCACACACATCTTGTTAAGTTGAACCGTTTTTGTTGTGTTTCCTAATCGAAAACAGTTCGTCTGAGTTAACCGTATGTCATATATCGCACACACATTGATATGGCTGCCCATTTCTGTTGTTCTACCTCATCGCAAACAGTTCGAATGGATTAACCGTGTGTCCTGCATCGCACACATTGTTATGGATGCCCGTTTCTTTTGTTTCGCCTCATCGCAAACAGTTCATTAAACTGAACCGTATGCCCTGCATCACACACGCAACTAAAGTTTGAACCGTGTTTGATGGCTCCACCATCGCAAACGTTTTGCAACTTTTTTGATGGTTTTTTTACACCACTGTTTGCGATTATTGCATCGCACACAGTTTCGGCAAAGGGTCTCTGATCGTAGTGTCGCGTTAGCAGTATCCTGCAGTAGTGCATGGAACACAATGTCGCACGTAAATATTAAATGTTGGTATCAAGCATACATAGTGTTTACATAAAATTTATTTGAAGTGCCAAACTTGAGCATTGCCTCCTTGGTTGCCATTGTGGATCCACATGTGCACCACAAGATCATTGAGTAGCTGCATGTGCACCTGCTGATTTTGAAGATTCTGATGCATCTGCAGAAAGTTCATAAACTGAGCCGCATCTTGATCTTCTGCGATTTCAACTTGTTCTCCGGCTGCTTCGAAATCATGGGTTTGGGCTACACCATCACCCTCATCCTCGACAATCATATTGTGCAGAATAACACAACATGTCATCAGCTGCCACAAAGTTTCTGATTCCCGCGTCATTGCAGCGCTCCGCACAATTCCCCAACGAGCTTGAAGCACACCAAATGCCCTCTCCACGTCCTTCCTAGCGGCTTTCTGCATTGTTGCAAAGTGACTCTGTTTATTGCCACGCGGCTCGGATATGGTCTTCACAAACGTCGCCCACTGAGGATAGATACCATCGGCAAGATAGTACCCCGTGTTGTAGTCTCAGCCGTTGACGCTGTAGTTGCATGGCGGTGATTCCCCATTGCAAAGCCTCCTGAAATCCATATGGCATGTTGATGTCCTTGTGAGAACCGGCATTTCAAAGAAAGCATGCCAAATCCATATGGCATGTGATGTCACCACTTCTAGTATGATGGTGATCTCTCTAGTGTGACCTTGATACATTCCCCTTAGTTCTTCGGGGAAGTTTTTGCATTGCCAATGCATACAATCAATTGATCCGAGCATTCCTGGAAACCCCTTTGCCTCTCCAATAGCCAACAACTTCTCCGTGTCCTGCGCATTTAGTTCTCTGAGATACTCCGGTCCAAACACCTCAACCACGACGCGAGCAAATTTGACAATAGTCTTGAGGCACGTGCTCTCCCCCATCCTGACCATCTCACCAACCACGTCTGCAGCAGTACCAAGTGCAAGCATCCATAGAGCAGTCGTGCCCTTCTGCTTGGCCGAGAAAGAGAGTTGGCCGCAACAATCCCTTCTCATCTTGAAGTAGTCTTCATGTGCCTCCACTCCCTCCACAATGCGCGAAAACAATGGTTTTCACATACCAAAACGATGACCAAACCATGGATCATCCGGGAAAGCAGGTGCGGGAGCAAAGTAGTCATTGTGCAAAGAGCTTTGCTGGGACACTCTGTCCGGTTGATCACTCTTCTCCTTTGATTGATCCCTTGAAGTTGAGAATATGCTCCACTTGCCGGTCCATTTCCTCTTGCATGCTCATGAGCATGATTATGCCCACTTCTTTGTCCGAATCCGACGAATCGAAGAACTCATCTTGAATCATTTGGTCAAGCTTTGTCGGTCCATACTCCTCGTCCGACGAAGCATCAAAATCCATCATTTACCTAACAAAATCACAATAATTCTAGTTGGTCAATGTGTCGAACACATCAAGCGCAAGGCGGAGTCGGAGAGTTGTCGGACGTACCACGGTGGCGTCCGGGCAGCATAACGTCCCCGTGGCAGGGCAGGAGCGCTCTTCCGAGTGGCGGCAGAGCACAGGAGCGACTACGGAAGCGGCGGGCCAGGCTGGCCGGGCAGTCTGGAGGAGAAAGAACAAAGGAGAGAGCAAATGGATTCGGCAATGGGGGGAGGATTTGGTGCAATGTGGGGTGGGATCGGGTTGTCGGGTTCGGCGTGGGCGCGTGCCGGCGCCGGGCGCCCTCATATCCGCCCCATATTTGGGCTGGATATGGGGGGTGCCGGTCAACCTGGTCGTTTGAGGGCCATTTAAGAAGCCCGTCTGGGTCAAAAAAATCGTGACCGGGCGGCTTGCCCGGGCGTTTGAGACGAGTTTGAGGAGTCCGGTTGTAGATGCTCTTAGCATTGCTAATCACCCACACACATCCACACAGCTAAACTTGGCTGCAAATACGCATGAGTTCGAGGGTTGCGGCCACAAACTCGTCATCCTCCGGGCGGGAGTTCCACGCTAATTTCCGCGAACCAACGGCGACGGCCAATGGCGCTCCAACGGGGGCTCCTGGGCGGGTCCCCTGATTTTTCCTAGGACAGGAAATTCCTCGCGCAGTCGCCTTCTTTATTTGGCCGGGTGACTTCCATTTGTTACCCCTTCGATACCTTCTCTCCCTCCGGCCGCCTTCCCACCCCGTCCACTAATCGGCAGCCGAGTTTTTTCCTCCCTACCTTATAAATCCAGTGCACAGTGCCCGCACTCGCCCCACACCACGCCCTTTCCTCTCCGGGCTACGCGGACAGGGACCAGAAAGGGAAGCCGCGGACGCGCCGTCCCTCCCCGCTCCTCTCCCTCTCTCCTCGCTTAGCCATTTCTGGTGAGCGCTCTGCCCTCTCAGATCTACCCGTTTTTATCGCGTTTGATCTCCGCTGGCTCGGATTTACTCACTTAATTCCTTCGTTGTTTACCGCGCTGCGCAGTTGGTGATTGGCCCGTTTCCGGCGGCGGAGAGGGGATCGATCGAGCTCCGCCAGCGGCAGGAAGGATGGTGCGGGGCAAGACGCAGATGAAGCGGATAGAGAACGCGACGAGCCGGCAGGTGACCTTCTCCAAGCGCAGGAACGGGCTGCTCAAGAAGGCCTTCGAGCTCTCCGTGCTCTGCGACGCCGAGGTCGCGCTCGTCGTCTTCTCCCCTCGCGGCAGGCTCTACGAGTTCGCCAGCGCCACCAGGTACCCCCACGCAAACGCCAAACCTTGAATCTAGTTTCCCTGCTGCTATTCGAAATTCCGGTTGCTGCTTGGGTTCTTGGGTTCTTGGGTTCATGGGCGAGGCGACGACACCGTCCGGCCGTCTAGCCGGCGTTTGCAATGCAGCGGTTGCTATTATTGGAGGCCGCGAACTCTTGTAGCTGCTGCTGCCATTCTTCCCCAAAGTGTCCGTACGGACCCGGTGCACACAGCTAATCAAAAAGCACAGGCCTGCTAGCTCGCTCTGCCTTTTGTCTCCGTCTCTCCCACAAATGTCACACACCACACCACAACCTTTGAGGCCGCTCTTCCTTCTCTCACTTTTGTCACACACACACACGCACGCACCTTTTGGCTTTTGCTTTTCTTCCCCCCCTCGATTTCTCCAGCTCCCTCTCACTCCCCCCGCAGTATCTCATGGAGCCTCGCAGCCTGCGTTCTCCCTGGCCTCTTCTCCTTCTTTCTTTCCTTTCGATCACGGCTGCTAGCGAGTCAAAGAGGTTCTGAAAAATGAAGGGCACACATGAGATCGTGTCAGGTACATGGAGCATAAGGCCGAAATTAATGATGAACAGCCAATGGGATCGAGCCTGGGAGTAAAAGGAGGCAGGCGTGCCCAGCAATTGCGGTGCGGCCGAGGAAGGAAGGCTGCGGCTACAGATGGAGAAAAAAGCTCATGTGACGTCCGAACTCGGGACTGCGAGCTTCACCTATAGAAGCAAAGTAATAATTTCTCTTGTGTTGGCACTTCGCAGTACCACCGCTGATTTGACCTGATATCTCTTCCGCTCTCCACTCGCGTCAGTTCCGTTCGTGGTATGGGCTGTGATTCGGCTGTGTGACCTTGGTCACAGTGGCACCGTACGCTGATTTCTTGCTTGATTGGTTGGGGTCCGCGCTCCTTGTCAGTTTCTGTGGTACATGCGATACTGTAGTTTCGGGGAGCTTTCTGATCCGGGTGTCCTTCGGATTTGACGAGTTTTAGTTTAGTCCTGAGCAGGAAAACTGCATGTTTCTCGATCGCCTGGGCCTGTAGGGTTTCATGCGTTGACCCTCATCAGCTGATTCGTCTTAAGTTAACTGTACGATAGAGAGCTTAGTATTACTTTGGTAGACCGCGGGCTAATCCACCTTAAACTTCTGTATGAAATCATAGTAGTATGTTTCGATCATTAATATACTATGGCAGGTCGTTTTTCGTTTTGGCCTAAACTTTCGGTACATATGATCAAGCCATAATTGGTAATTTTTCTATCTCCATGTTGGTAGAATTTTCCTGCCAACACTGTTAAACACATCACTTCTCCCAACCAAGTATGTAGACATGTCTTAAATTTTGGCTATATATAGTGTGACTGAACCAATTCAAACATACTCCCTCGGTAAAGAAATATAAGAACGTCTAGATCACTAAACTTGTGGTCTAAATGCTCTTATATTTCCTTAGGAGGGGAGTACCAGGCAGGCCTTCGGATAGGTTCGTGCATAGCCAATTGGTAAATGCGATAATAAAAGTACATCCCTTTTGTTAATATTAATTTTTCCATATAGTTTATACTCCCTCCATCCCAAAGTAAGTGTCGCTGATTTAGTACTAAGTTGTACTAAATCAACGACACTTATTTTGGACGGATCGGAGGGACTATATGTATTCATCTTTGTACTTGAAGCTAACAAGCAAACTGTAATTTTACTAGGATGAGTTATGGATATTTTCTACAGTCTTCCAACGAAATAATATGTGCAAGTTAGCGATGTATTGAGGCATTCAACATAGATGTTTCATGTTGGTAAGGAAGAGTAGTAGAAGCAAAGTTGATGCTTACCATTGCCTGTAAAGTTGGCCGTGCTTAGTAGAGTTTGTTCCTTTGTCTATAAAACAACCAAGTCCTAGTAACATAAGCTTGTGCCAAGATATAGCCTCAAATATAAAAGACCATATAAAGCAGATGTGTGTCATGTCTAATTGTCTATGTGTGTATGTGTGTGAGTATCAACTCTGGGAACTTTTATTTGCGCTGAGAATTATAGGCACCATATGATGTGCGGTCTATGTTTTCCTTCAAGATTTTTTAGTACTCTCTCCATCCCAAAATAAGTAACTCAACTTTGCACTAACATTTTTTAAGTGACTCAACTTTGCACTAACTTTAAAACTTAGTGCAAAGTTGAATCACTTATTTTGAAACGATGGGAGACTTGTGTAATAAATGATCACTCCGTTGTAACTAAGGAACAGTCTAAAATAACTGATCAGTGTTTCAGAATTAAAGAAGGAACTGTTTTGATAACAAGATTAATTATATGAAGAGTTCCATGGAAAACACAAAGCTCCCTTTTATTATCTAATTATTATTATTATAATCTATATTGTTGTTTTTCTTTAAATCTTAAAAGATATTTATAAAATTAATAACTCTATAGCAGGCAACGATGGCAACAATACTGAAAGAAGTAAGTTGTACTGCCTCTGCCCTGAATATGTTATCTTAGATTTGTCTAGAAACGGATGTACCTAACACGGTACATCCGTATCTAAACAAATCTAAGACGGCTAATTTGGGAAGGAGTTAATACTATATCCATCGATAGTTTGATATGACAAGTATACTTTCTAGATCGAGTATTCTATCTTTTAACAGTTATATACAGTACGGTCAGACATAGGTTGCACACACTTTGAATTCGAAACATGCATGCATGTTATCTTTTATGCAACTCTATTGATAAAGGAATCCAGTTATATTACTGAAAACGAAGTGTTGCCTATGTTTTGCTAAAATTCATGTTATTAGGCTATTCTTTTAACTCGCAAAAATATGTTCAGGTGGTACTCACACTAGTCTATGGAATAATTAGAAAATATTTCATGAGATAAAGTGTTGATTTCTATATTGTATGCTTACCAACAGGTTAATGATAGATAGGTCTTGAACAATTACACACTGAAGGAACTTACTTTACTATACTACGTATTTATTTAGTATACAACATTATTAATGAAAGTATTTATAAGAATTAGTAAATGTTTTTATTTAGTATAGAATTTTCTAGTACAGTAAATATCACATGCAATATTTATTGTCCACGTCCACTTTTAACAGAATTATATTTTGCCGATGGTACTGTAGTAATTGGACTAAACATTGAGCATTAATTATGATTATTTTTTCCCAAACAAGCTATTTTTCGTTAAGTATGACAAATTTATTTCCTTAAATAATAATCATTTATTCCCCATCTTATCTGCGATTAGCTTGGTAGGCTAATATTTAGTTTGTTCTTATCCACATATGTTAGAAAGTATATTTAGAATTACACATCTTTAGAATTGGTTAAGGTGTCTCCGAACCATAAGTACAAGATATTAGAGCTAACTAACCTTAAGCGAGTAAAACTAAAGAATGGTGCATGGGATTTCTCACGTAGTACTATTCATTATGGCAAAGTCAGCTTTGAGCCAAACAAGTACGTATTTAGTCTTGGATGTGTTACTTCGGCCATGCGATCCTCACATGGTCACATAACTTTCGAATCTGGTTCCCAAATGATATCCAACGGCTGAACTAAATTAGCAAACAGCATCCAAATATGGATTTACAATTGATAAATCACAATTAGAGTTTCATCCATTGCAATTTAAAGAGCGGGCATACTAGTAGCAATGTTTTGGCTACCAAGTAATCTTTTCTTTACTCAAGAGGCCAGGGTTTGCGGTTACCATGGTTACAGAATATGAATATGCTTCATTTTGGAAAAAAAATAAACGAAAATGAATATGCTGAAAGTTACATCAGTTCTCTAAATAATTAAAATTCTAGTAACTGCTCGGTAGCCACTCAATTATGAGAAAATTAATGCTGATTAATTGGGCCAGACGGGAACTAAAGTTTTTTTTTTGCCTCATAAGGCCATTTAACGAGGGGTTGGAAATGCAATTGGCGGTAATCAAAATTACCACCCGGCCTCGCACTACCATGTCAGGTGGGGCAAGCATTACCGCCACCAGCACCAAGTCTTGGGCCCAGTTAAACCATCTTTAGTAGGCAAGGCAATCTCGCGTAATTCCGGCATCACAGAAATAAATAGAAAAGTGGAGGGTTTACCTCAAGATCAATCTACCCCCCGCCGCCGCTCGAGGTGACACAACGCCAAAGCACAAACACCCTCATCCCTATCCTCCAACATCCCACGATTATCCCTCATAATCTAGGTCGTGACTACTTGAAGTACCTCCTCGATCAGTGCATATCTGACATCCCTCAGCACCACTAGGTTAGCAAGCTCCCCAGCTATTATTTCTTCATTGAATTCCACATGGGCAAGCTAAACATTGTGGTTGACGAAAAAGAGTTTCCCCCCACTTTGTATTACAAAGTAACAAACATTGTGGTTGATGCCTTGTCATCTTGAAAGGAACACCAAGGATTGTTGACAACACTGTGTAGCCCATCCTTCATGCTCTTGTCACCTTGCGCGCATCTATGGCCACATACCGAAAAAGGCTTTCGCCCCGCTTTATAAATAAAGCAAACCGCCACAAGACATACAACCAAAGCAGGTCCACACACACACACCACCCAAGTACCACAAACAAAATACAGAGGTTCTTTGAGGGCACAGCTCAACAAGCCCGGAAGAAAGAGAAAAAAACACAACACAGCAAAGCCTACCAGCAGAGATCTAGTCTGCTCCCGCGGCGGGCGGGCGGCGACAGTGCAGACGGCCATCGAGCGAAGATCGGTGATGAAGGCCGAGATGGCGTCGATCCGGGCGGCTAAGCGGCCGCCAAAGCTGCAAGAAACCCGAGAATTTGTAGAGAGCATCAAGAGCACGACGGAGGGAGAATGTTGGATCACAAGCTTATTGCGAGCGGTCCACAGCGTCGAGCAGGACCCCAACCTCCGACCACCTAATGTGGCGAGAGGTCGAGGGACATTTGGAGTTCAAAAAAAGGTCCGGAAATTGGTGGCACCAACTCCCACCGACAATCTCGCCAGCAGCTCCAAAGGAACCGGCGGAAACGCATAGCGAAGAAAATGTGATTGGAGTCTTGGGAACATCGCAGAGGGGGCGAATACAGTGCGGGCCATTTCGCTTATGGACCTCCACGCCGGGACGGGACCCGTCTACGGATCCACCGCCACATGAAGATGCGAATCTTGATGGACGCGAACGGACCACACCATCGAAAGGGGGAGGGGGGCGGATAAGGGAGCAATGGCCAAGTAAAGCGATTTGGTGGAGAACTGGCCAGACGGCTCCAGCCGCCAACGCATAAGGTCCTGGACGCCATCCACCAACGGCTCGTGAAGAGCAACGCAGTCAAGTAACTCACGCCAGGCGGCGGATTCCGCCGGCCCAAAAGGACGGCAGAAAGCAAGGCGCCCTAAGTCACTAAGGGCCCTATCAATGTAAATCATAGGGTCGATGAGATAGAGAAGAGGGTGGGGAAGCGGGCGCGAAGGAGAGTCTCGCCCAACGGTCGAACCAAAAAGCGTCGAGAGGCGGACCCCACCGAGATAGAGGTACCAATGCGAGCACCGGTAGGAGTTGGACGAGAGACCCGCTAAAACCGAGATCCGCCCGATTTACAGCGAAGGCAAGGGGTTGACCACGCAGATATTTACTCCGGATAATGTCCACCAGAGGCCACCACGACCTGCGCGATACGCCAAAGCCACCGGGAGAGAAGGGCGATATTCATCCGTTTAGAGCACATGATGCCTAATCCACCCTGCTCCCTGGGCTTGCAGATGTCCGGCCAGCTGACGATGTGATACTTCTGCTTGCCCTGACAACAAGAGGCAGGTATCCTCAGAGCTCTTTCGGGTTGCACTGATGGCCTTCTAAGATTTGGTGGACGCATCTACATCTTGTCATCCTCTCCACCATTCCCACCATACTTGCCTTGCTTGGCACATGACACGGCCGTGAGGGTATTGAAAGGACATTGCAATGCCTATGTACTGACTTCCATGTGCCAAGTGCTTAATATGTGTTGTGAATGACTTTGTGGATATTTGCCCATTTCCAACAGATTATGTTTCAGTATATGCACCCAAGAAGCCTCTTGCAATCCATGGCACTCCCATCCCACATTTGGGTACATATTAGCGCCTTTCATGAGTGCGTGGAAAACCAGTCATTTTTTTAGTGGTGGGTCTTTTCTCATTGATGGCACACTTCATTTTGCTTGTTCATTCCCTTCCTAATAGTAATAGTACGCGTGCTTTCTTCATCGACATATATAGCTTCATGGTCTACTAGAGACGATAGTGTATGATCAAGACCCTGTCTTTACAACTTAGCTAGAACTCTTAACCCTCTCTAGGGTTCAGTTCCACATGAGCTCTGCTTTCTATCCTCGGTCTAAAGACCAAACGAAGTTTGGGAATCATGTAATTGCAATGTATCTATGATGTATATAATAAACGGTCATTGCCGCAGTTGGCTCCAATGGCTTCCTTGGGTAGAATTATGCTATAATACACCCTTTCACACTGCAATAAGGCGTACTCCATTCAAGGTTGTTTTGCGCATGCCCCTGGCTCTATGGTTCTATGCTACTGGTGCAACAGTTGGTTCCTTACTTTAAGACCTAGATGAGTTCATTACTAATGAGTAATGTTATGATGCCAAGCATTGTGAACTCTTCTTGAATATTGATCAATAGATTGGCTCAGCCTACACACCATTCAATAGCTTCTTTGATAAATCATGGAAAGTTTGCGCCACGTCCATGCGGTAGGCCACCATGACATGTAGCTTGCGTACCCCGACGAGGGTTACACAACAACAGTGCCGAAGTCCATGCTCCGCTCACTGTACATGAGCACCACCTACAACATCACACTCCCTTTCATTGCCAAACTCGCACCTCCATCTCCCATATTGTCGCGGACGGCTCAATGTTGTGCTTGCCAAAGACAGAGGTTTACACAACCATGGCACCCGCTGATACCGAGATGTCGCCGCCTCCAGGCATTTGAGGTCGCTGGTGTTGACATATGTAACGCCCCCAGACAGGCTACTGGGTATGAGACCGCTACACCTGGCTATCACCTGGGATCTAGACTGTCCCACAAATCAACACTAGCCTTTCCTATGCGCTTTATCCTCACTCGTGCGCACTTACGATCAACTTTCCAGTCGGCCATCCATCCTCAAATTACCCCAGGCCAAACATGCTTAACTTGGATGTTCTTTGAACAAGAGCTTCTAGAAGAAAAAAAAGGTGTACCTTGTTGATGTGATTAGTCTATCAATCATCTTAACCTGAATGTTATATACACCCCCGCCTCTCTTGAAGGATTTGTTGTCATCATCAGCCTTATAGCAACGTTCCCTCTTAGCATACGCCTATGTGTGCCAATGCCAGCATCAACATGTGACATTTTGTGTGCCATGCAAATGACTGTGTCACTAACTTGTCCACGTTCAGGTAACCGCGAGGATCAACTCTGATACCATTATGTAACACCCTCGGACTGGCTACTGGAGATAAGGCCGCCATGCTTGTCAACCACCTGTGATCTAAACTGGCCCCACGGACCAACACTAGTCTTTCATGTACACTTTGTCCTCACTCATCCGCACCCGAGATCAACGTCCATAGGTCACCCATCCTCAAATTACCCTAGGCCAAGCACGTTTAACCTGGAGGTTCTTTGGAGATGAGATTTCAGAAAAAAAGGTGCACCTTGTTGATATGACTAGTCTATCGATCCTATTAATCCAGATGTTCTATAACAACATGCGCTTTGGCTGTAAAGTACCGCCATATTGTGTGTGCAGAGGTGCGGATCTGACTCCAATCCGGAGCAATGTCTTGTAGCTGGTACTGACGTGGCTGCGACAAGGGGGGTAGTGTGCGGCCATGGGGGCAGTAGCTAGTCGAACCTTGTTTGTCTCTTGGTCATGTAGTCAGTGGGCAGTGGTTGGCACCATGGTTGGCGTGTGTAGGTCTTGGCAGCAATGCCCCAATGCGAGCACTTTCTAAATCTGACAAGTGATGGGGTCCATGATAGAGGATGCAAGGGCGGTGTACCAAAGATACAGAAGACGTATTGAATAGATTGATTTGGATACAAAAGACTATATACTCTTTCTGATTGCAGGAGTAACTTCTAATCTACATCTTTAGTGGTTGTCTGGATATACATAATTAGCCATGAGTTTATAGAAAACTAGTTTTTAGCCGGCTTATAGTAAAATGAGTTTTACTAGTAGCTTTGTGAATAATCAGTATAGGAAAAATACTATTTGGATTAGGAAAGTGTAAGCTAGTCTTCCGATTTACTTGTTTGGATAACAATCCATATTCCCCTCTCCGTGAGTTGTGGAAGTAGGATGGCGTGAAAAAAGTGTAGGGCGTGAGGAAGTTAGTTAGGATCCAGTATTGCTAAATCACATTTTTGCGGAAACAACAAATAGTCGTTTTTGTATAAACATGAAATTCTGAGTTTCCTAGAAAAAAGTTCTACGTATACGCGGATTAGTTAGAATAGCCAGACAAGATTTTATGCGGTTAGACAAGTTTTCTAGTTTATAGGAATTGTGTTTTGTATATACTACCTATCCAAACAACCCCTTAATATGCATCAAAATTTGTAAACTTTTCTAGCGGTTGTACCTAAGCAAAGTTTAAGGATAGTTTAAGCCGGATGTTACATTCTTTAGTATCTCATTTCTGACCTTATTTTTTCTTGAAAACTAAATGCATTTCCAATAATGTTTTTACCTTTTCCGACATTGTTTCTATATCTTGATGTCCATAATCTCTCTGACAAAATATGCATTCTTGGTGCTCAACCATAATATGCTTAAAATCTTTATTTCTTTTGTCAGAAAGTAATTATTAAGTTCTAACTTTAGTTTTTTTTATTGTATGTGCGATTCAGCTTGCAGAAATCGATTGACCGCTATAAGGCTTATACAAAGGATACTGTTAATAACAAAACAGTACAGCCAGATATACAGGTGAAGATCCTAATATATGAACTTCCTGGTTGATTAAGACTTGAATCATCCATTACAATTATGTTCACAATATCTGACAAGTGATATCAAAGTTATAGTACATCCCCATTTTGTATATATTGAGGTCTTCTTATCCAGAATATAGCCATAACACAGTATAGCAGTGGCGCAATTTGCTTTGTCTCTTACAGCTGTATATTAATTTGTCAGTGACCGGCATGACAACTGTACATATTGATCCACACCACTGTAAATTCAATTGATACATACTAGCTAAAAGGCAAACCTGTACGACCATATAATGTACTTAATGTAGGAATATGATCACGATATGCTCTCTTTTATACTCCCTCCATCCTGAATTACTTGTCGCAAAATGGAGAAAATGAATGTATCTAGTACTAATTCGGACGGAGGGAGTACTGTATTTACCATGTTGACTAATGACTGGATCGGATGCACTTCTACGGCTTCAATGAATACAGCAAAACAAATGTTAATACTGACATGGTGGTGCATCTAAAGTTCTAAACCCTTGAGGATTATGCCATTCTTCATCTAACCAATTAAAAATCAGGAGCCATCAATGTTATTGCAACTAATTTATGCCAGCTCACTATTGCAATATCACATGGACGCATCTTACGAGCAAAAACATGAATATACTGCCCTTTTGTATTCTGTATATGTATAATAAGGACTTAAATGTTTGCTCTGGGCATTATAGTATGGCATGTGATGTGACGACACACATTCTTACGCTGAATCATCTGGAATCTGAACTGCAGCAAGTCAAAGCTGATGCTCTAAGCTTGGCAAAGAAACTTGAAGCTCTTGAAGATTCGAAGCGGTAAGCAATCTTGTCACTTTCTGAAGCCTAATTATACTTAGACAGCCGAAAATAATGCTGTGTTATATGAGGTGCAGAAAGATCTTGGGCGAAAATTTAGGAGGATGCTCTACTGAAGAACTGCATTTTCTGGAAGGAAAAATTGAGAAGAGTCTCCGCGTCATCAGAGGAAAGAAGGTTGGCTAGTTCAAAACTCTTGAATTCCACAAAACAGCTGAGATGCTCAATTTGACACGAACTAACATGAATCTGTATATGTGTTCACTGCACTGCCGCCAGACCCAGCTGCTCGAACAGCAGATAGCTAAACTGAAAGAGAAGGTATATCCTCAACTGATGCATAACCCCAAAGGCCAGAGTAACGTCTGGCGTGTCTTTTTTTTAAATAAAATCTTACAGCAGCCTGTGTACATAACTCACAGTACACACGACAGCTAATTCTTCATGCTTCTTGTATCTCTGTGTTCAGGAGAGGACGCTTCTCAAAGACAACGAAGACTTGCGCGGAAAGGTGATGACTTTGAACAAACTACTATCAGTCACTCTCACAGTGCAAACTTCGAACTGCTCTCCTTTTTTTTTTTTTGCAAGTAGAACTGCAGAGTACCTGATATCTTATATGCAAGAGACAGAGAGAGCATAGCAAATTAATCTCCCACCCATCATGTAATCAGTCACTGACGTCGATCTCGTCGCTGCAGCAGCTCAACCTTGAGGCGCCGCTGTTGCTTCCTGCCCCGAACAGCGTGGCACCCCTGCAGCCACGTGGCGAGCCAGCGCCAGAGCAGGAGCCGGTACCGAGGGACGAGGACGTGGAGACGGAGCTCTACATTGGGTTGCCCGGGGTTCGCTGCTCCAGCCGGCGGTCAGGTCAAGCCAAATAGGTAACCAGCCCGAAGGTTGAGCCTCACACCAATAAACTCTCTACAGATCCTTGAAGTGCCCGATCAGTAGTCCACCATTTCTGTTATTCTCTATATTTAGACAGAATCTGTAATGTCTTGCAAAGCTAAATTAGCGGCTGCGACGATGACAGACCCGCAGAGAACCTCTCACGACTGAACTCAAGTTGAAACGCCCAGCACACCAATTGTTTCTTGGCCTGGCTGTATATATAGAAATTACAAAGTTGCTGTCTCTCATGTCCCTATCGTTCTTCGTTTCCGGGCATTGTCCTTGTAAATTAGCGGTGATCGTGGTTTGTTCTCCTTGTAGCCGCGCTCCAATGTGGCGCCGGATCCCCTGAACTGTTTGCTATTTCTACCTCTAATATCGACCTGTGAAGCTTGCGCAAAATGAACTGATCGATATCTATAGTAAGGGTAAGAAAACAGTAAAAGCATCTAAAGTGTTGCTGCTTTCTATTCTACTAGATGACCCGGTGCGCCAAATAGCGCAGAGACCCATTTGAAACCATGTTCGTGTTGAGAAATATTTGCCTTTTTTAGTAACTTTATATTTGATCAAGGATAGAGACCATGTCAAACCTAAAGTGTTTTGAACGTGTATTTGGACAACGTGTCATTTGGCTCTATGTTACCCAAGTAAGGTGCATGGTCCAAATTCAAGCATCAAGGGTAATGATTCTAAACCTTTTGTAACAGAAACCTTTGTTAGTAACTTCGAGTTTTAGCAAGCACCGAGGGTAATAATTCTAAACCTTTTATATGAAAAATTAAAGAATACCTATATTCAAACTATATACTTTAGCATGTAAAACTAATTCAAACTGTGCAAGTTGAAATATTTAGAGACCGATCATAAAATTGCCGGCACCACTCTACTGCGACGCGAGGGCCGGCTTGCTGCACCTTCCCCACATAATTGGCCAGAAGGTATTTTAAAAATTTCAATTGTCTACATTAGTATTTCTTAGACACCATATAGAAGATGAGAGAACAGTAAAAACATTGTTAAATGAAAACTATGTACCTTAGCTATCTAAGGCTTATGAAAACTGCAATCTTGAAAGAGGAAAACAACATTAGAAATCTTAATGTTCCTGGTCCTGAATAGTGTATTCGTCTAAATATGTAGTTGATCACCCGGTGCAAAGTAAAAAAACTTCTCATGATATACCGCTGGGAACCTAAAAGCAAGTGATCATACATACAAACATTCTAAGGGAAAATGCGTAAACTCACAACTCAAACAAACTACTAACAGGACCATGTATGATTTTGCAGCTTAGAATCTAAATAAAACAGAACAGTGCATGTAACCTCTACCTAAATCTCACTACTAACTTTATTTGAACATTTATTCTTAGATCATCCTTACTCCTTTTTTGTACAAATCATGCAATATCTCTGTCTAAATCAATGCCAATGCATGCACATGCACAAGTCTGAACTAAACAACATATATGATATAGCATAATTATATGATCTAAAAT
The DNA here is from genome assembly GCA_021605145.1 of Aegilops bicornis. Taxonomy (NCBI): domain Eukaryota; kingdom Viridiplantae; phylum Streptophyta; class Magnoliopsida; order Poales; family Poaceae; genus Aegilops; species Aegilops bicornis. The sequence goes on along the minus strand of CM038669.1, from coordinate 393,986,558 downwards.
AGATGCATGATCAGGGGAGGAAGATGGTGAAGCCAAAGATGAGCAACTGAGATTGGGGAACGACGACCGACGAGCAGCATCCCATAGTGATGGCCGGCTCCATTCGACCATAACGCGAGCAACGCCGGAGCTCCAACCTGGCTGCTCCTTCCCCATGCCTGTCCAACTCATCCTCCCCTGCTTCTGAAGGAAATATGCCCTAGAGGCAATAATAAAGTTATTATTTATTTCCTTATATCATGATAAATGTTTATTATTCATGCTAGAATTGTATTAACAGGAAACATAATACATGTGTGAATACATAAACCTACAGAGTGTCACTAGTATGCCTCTACTTGACTAGCTCGTTAATCAAAGATGGTTGTGTTTCCTAACCATGAACAAGGAGTTGTTATTTGATTAACGGGATCACATCATTTGTTGAATGATCTGATTGACATGACCCATTCCATTAGCATAGCACCTGATCGTATAGTTTGTTGCTAGTGCTTTTCTTCATGACTTATACATGTTCCTATGACTATGAGATTATGCAACTCCTTTTTGCCTGAAGAACACTTTGGGTGCTACCAAACGTCACAACGTAACTGGGTGATTATAAAGGTACATTACAGGTGTCTCCGAAGGTACATGTTGGGTTGGCATATTTCGAGATTAGGATTTGTCACTCCGATTGTCGGAGAGGTATCTCTGGGCCCTCTCGGTAATGCACATCACATAAGCCTTGCAAGCATTGCAACTAAATGTGTTAGTTGTGAGATGATGTATTACGAAGCGAGTAAAGAGACTTGCGGTAGCGAGATTGAACTAGGTATTGGATACCGACGATCGAATCTCGGGCAAGTAACATACCGATGACAAAGGGAACAACGTATGTTGTTATGCGGTCCGACCGATAAAGATCTTCGTAGAATATGTAGGAGCCAATATGGGCATCCAGGTCCCGCTATTGGTTATTGACCGGAGAGGTGTCTCGGTCATGTCTACATAGTTCTCGAACCCGTAGGGTCCGTGACGCTTAACGTTTCGATGGCGATTACTATGAGTTTTTATGATGTTTCTGTACCGAAGGTTGTTCGAGTCCCGGATGAGATCACGGACGTGACGAGGAGTCTCGAAATGGTCGAGACATAAAGATTCATATATTGGAAGTCTATGTTTGGACATCGGAAGTGTTCCGGTGAAATTGGGAATTTTACCAAATGCTTAGGGAGGTTACCGAACCCCGGAATGCTAATGGGCCAACATGGGCCTTAGTGGAAAGGAGAAAAGGGGGCCCAAGTGCTGGCCGCACCTTCCCCCCTTCCCTAGTCCTATTAGGACTAGGAGAAGGGGGCGCCCCCCTCTCTCTCCCTTCCCACTTGGGGAAACCTAGTTGGACTAGGATTTGGGGGGGGAATCCTACTCCTAGTAGGAGTAGGACACCTGGCGCACCCTCCTTGGCCGGCCAGCCCTCCCCTTCCCTCCTTTATATACTGGCAGAGGGCACCCCATGACACACAAGTTGATCATTGAGATCGTTCCTTAGCCGTGTGCGGTGCCCCTTCCACCATATTACACCTCGAGAATACCGTGGCGGAGCTTAAGGCGAAGCCTGCCACGGTGGAACATCATCATCGTCACTGCGCCGTCGTCTTGTGAAACTCTCCCTCAACACTCGGCTGGATCGGAGTTCGAGGGACGTCATCGAGCTGAACGTGTGCGTAACTCGGAGGTGCCGACGTTCGGTACTTGGATCGGTTGGATCGTGAAGAAGTACGACTACTTCCTCTACGTTGCGTCAACGCTTCCGTTCTTTGGTCTACGAGGGTACGTAGACAACACTCTCATCTCGTTGCTATGCATCACCATGATCTTGCGTGATCGTAGGAAAATTTTTGAAATTACTACGTTCCCCAACAAAGTGGCATCCGAGCCTAGGTTTTATGGTTTGATGATATGCACGAGTAGAACACAAGTGAGTTGTGGACGATACAAGTCATCTTGCCTACCAAAGATGTCATACTTTGGTTCAGCGGTATTGTTGGAATGAGACGATCCAGACCAACCTTACGCGTGCATTTCCACGCGAGACCGGTTCCTCGGCGTGCTTTGCACATAGATGGCTTGTGGAAGACTGTCTCTCCAACTTTAGTTGAACCGAGTGTAGCTACGCCCGGTCCTTGAGAAGGTTAAACGGAGTCTATTTGACGAAGTATCGTTGTGGTTTTGACGCCGTAGGTGAGATTGGTTCTTGCTTAAGCCCGTAGCAGCCACGTAAAATTTGCAACAACAAAGTAGAGGACGTCTAACTTGTTTTTGCAGGGCATGTTGTGATGTGATATGGTCTAGACATGATGCTGAATTTTATTGTATGAGATGATCATGTTTTGTAACCGAAGTTATCGGCAATCGGCGGGAGCCATATGGTTGTCGCTTTATTGTATGCAATGCAATGCATACTGTAATGCTTTACTTTATCACTAAGCGGTAGCGATAGTCGTAGAAGCATAAGTTTGGCGAGGCGACAACGATGCTACGATGGAGATCAAGGTGTCGCGCCCGGTGACGATGGTGATCATGACGATTGCTTGAGATGGAGATCACAAGCACAAGATGATGATGGCCATATCATATCACTTATATTGATTGCATGTGATGTTAATCCTTTATGCATCTTATCTTGCTTTGATTGACGGTAGCATTATAAGATGATCCCTTACTAAATTATCAAGAAGTGTTCTCCCGAGTATGCACCGTTGCGAAAGTTCTTCGTCTTTGAGACACCACGTGATGATCGGGTGTGATAGGCTCTACGTTCAAATACAACGGGTGCAAAACAGTTGCACACGCAGAATACTCAGGTTATACTTGACGAGCTATGCATATAAGATATGACCTCGGAACACGAGACCGAAAGGTCGGCGTGAATCATATAGTAGATATGATCAACATATTGATGTTCACCATTGAAACTACTCCATCACACGTGATGATCGGTCATGGTGTAGTTGATATGGATCACGCAATCACTTAGAGAATTGGAGGATATTTTTCTAAGTGGGAGTTCTTAAGTAATATGATTAATTGAACTTAAATTTATCATGAACTTAGTACTGATAGTATCTTGCTTGTCTATGATGTGTAGATAGATGGCTCGTCTTTGTTGTTCCGTTGAATTTTAATGCGTTCCTTGAGAAAGCAAAGTTGAAAGATGATGGCAGCAATTACGGACTGGGTCCGTAACTTGAGGATTATCCTTATTGCTGCCACGGAAGAATTACGTCTGGAAGCACCGTTAGGTGCGGGCCTGGTGCAAGGGCTGCGCCGAAGTTGTGAACGTCTGGCAAAGCAAAGCTGATGACTACTCTATAGTTCGGTGTGCCATGCTTTCTACGGCTTAGAACCGGGACTTCAACGTCGTTTTGAACACCATGGAGCATATGAGATGTTCCAGAGTTGAAGTTAATATTCCAAGCGAATGCCCGGATTGAGAGATATGAAGTCTCCAATAAGTTCTATAGTCAGTAAGATGGAGGAGAACGGTTACATCGGTGAGCATATACTCGGAATGTCTGGATATAACAATCACTTGATTCAACGGGAGTTAATCTTCCGGATGATTGCGTCATTGACAGAATTCTCCAATCATCGCCACCAAGCTACAAGAGCTTCGTGATGAACTATAATATGCAAGGATGACCAAAACAATGCCCGAGCTCTTGGCGATCTTTGAAAGCAGCGGAGGTAGAAATCAAAAAGGAGCATCAAGTGTTGATGGTTAACAAAACCACTAGTTTCAAGAAAAAGGGCAAAGGAAAGAAAAGGAAACTTCAAAAGAACGGCAAGCAAGTTCTTGATCAAGAGAAGAAACCCAAGTCTGGTCCTAAGCCCAAACCCAGTGCTTCTATTGCAAGCATAGTCCTTTGGAAGCGGAACTGCCCCAAGTATTTGGCGGATAAGAAGGATGGCAAGGTTAACAAAGGTATATGTGATATACATGTTATTGATGTGTACCTTACTAATACTTTCATGATAGCACACAGGTATTTGATCTTGGTTACATTGCTAATATTTGCAACTCGAAGCAGGGGCTACGGATTAAGCGAAGATTGGCTAAGGGCGAGGTGACGATCTTGGCGTGGGAAATGGTTCCAAAGTCGATGTGATCGCAATCGACGCTACCTCTACATCTACCTTCGGGATTAGTATTAGACCTAAATAATTGTTATTTAGTACCAGCGTTGAGCATGAACATTATATCTGGATCTTGTTTGATGCGAGACGGTTATTCATTTAAATCGAGAGAATAATGGTTGTTCTATTTATATGAATAATATCTTTTATGGTCATGCACCATTGAAGAATGGTTTGTTTTTACTTAATCTTGATAGTAGTGATACACATATTCATAATTTTGAAACCAAAAGATGCAGAGTTGATAATGATGGTGAATCTTATTTGTTGCACTTCCGTTTAGGTCATATCGGTGTAAAGCGCATGAATAAACTCCATACTGATGGAGTTTTGGATTCACTTTATTATGAATCACTTGGCACTTGAGAAAAGTGCGTTATGGGCAATATGACTAAAACACCGTTCGAAGGAAATATGGAGAGAGCAACAGATTTATTGGAAATCATACATCTTGATGTATGTGGTCCAATGAATGTTGAGGCTCGTATGGCGGATATCGTTATTTTCTCACCTTCACAGATGATTTGAGCAGATATGGGTATATCTACTTAATGAAACACAAATCTGAAACATTTGAAAAGTTCAAAGAATTTCAGAGTGAAGTGGAAAATCATCGTAACAAGAAAATAAAGTTTCTACGATCTGATCGTGGAGGAGAATATTTGAGTTACGAGTTTGGCCTACATTTGAAACAATGCGGAATAGTTTCGCTTACGCCCACCTGGAACACCACAACGTAATGGTGTGTCCGAGCGTCATGTCGTACTTTATTAGATATGGTGCGATCTATGATGTCTCTTACTGATTTACCGCTATCGTTTTGGGGTTATGCTTTAGAGACGGCTACATTCACTTTAAATAGGGCACCATCTAAATCCGTTGAGACGACGCCTTATGAACTGTGGTTTGGCAAGAAACCAAAGTTGTCGTTTCTGAAAGTTTGGGGCTGCGATGCTTATGTGAAAAAGCTTCAACCTGATAAGCTCGAACCCAAATCGGAGAAATGTGTCTTCATAGGATACCCAAAGGAGACTGTTGGGTACACCTTCTATCACAGATCCGAAGGCAAGATTTTTGTTGCTAAATTCGGAAACTTTTTGGAGAAAGAGTTTCTCTCGAAAGAAGTGAGTGGGAGGAAAGTAGAACTTGATGAGATAATCGTATCTACTCCCTTATTGAGAAGTAGTACATCACGAAATCAGTTTCCGTGACACCTACACCAAATAGGGAGGAAGCTAATGATGATGATCATGAAACTTGGATCGAAGTTTCTCTGAACTTCGTAGATCAACCAGAGCAAGATCCGCACTGCAGTGAATGCAGTAATCCTATTCTGGAAGTCATGTTACTTTGGAACATGATGAACCTCACGAACTATGAAGAAGCGATGGTGAGCCCAGATTCCACAAAATGGCTTGAGGCCATGAAATCTGAGATGGGATCCATGTATGAGAACAAAGTGTGGACTTTGGTTGACTTGCCCGATGATCGGCAAGCAATTGAGAATAAATGGATCTTCAAGAAGAAGGCGGCGCTGATGGTAATATTCTTGTCTATAAAGCTCGACTTGTTGCAAAAGGTTTTCGACAAGTTCAAGGGATTGACTACGATGAGACCTTCTCACCCGTGGCGATGCTTAAGTCCGTCCGAATCATGTTAGCAATTGCCGCATTTTATGATTATGAAATTTGGCAAATGGATGTTAAAACTGCATTCCTGAATGGATTTACGGAAGAAGAGTTGTATATGATACAACCGAAGGTTTTGTCGATCCAAAGGAGCTAACAAAGTGTGCAAGCTCCAAATGATCCATTTATGGACTGGTGCAAGCCTCTCGGAGTTGGAATAAACGCGTTTTGATAGTGTGATCAAAGCATTTGGTTTTATCTGAGACTTTTGGAGAAGCTTTGTATTTACAAGAAAGTGAGTGGGAGCTCTGTAGCATTTACGATATTATATGTGGATGACATATTACTGATCGGAAATGATATAGAATTTCTGGATAGCATAAAGGGATACTTGAATAAGAGTTTTTCGATGAAAGACCTCGGTGAAGCTGCTTACATATTGGGCATTAAGATCTATAGAGATAGAGCAAGACGCCTAATAGGACTTTCACAAAGCACATACCTTGATAAAGTTTTGAAAAAGTTCAAAATGGATCGAGGCAAAGAAAGGGTTCTTGCCGGTGCTACAAGGTGTGAAGTTGAGTAAGACTCAATGCCCGACCACCGCAGAAGATAGAGAGAAAATGAAAGATGTTCCCTATGCTTCAGCCATAGGCTCTATCATGTATGCAATCTTGTGTACCAGACCTGATGTGTGCCTTCTTTGTAAGTTTGGCGGCGGTACCAAAGTAATCCAGGAGTGGATCACTGGACAGCGGTCAAGAACATCCTTAAGTACTTGAGAAGGACTAAGGATATGTTTCTCATTTATGGCGGTGACAAAGAACTCGTCGTAAACGGTTACGTCGACGCAAGCTTTGACACTGATCCGGACGATTCTAAATCGCAAACCGGATACGTATTTACATTAAACGGAGGAGCTGTCAGTTGGTGCAGTTCCAAACAAAGCGTCGTGGCGGGATCGACATGTGAAGCTGAGTACATAGCTGCTTTAAGCAGCTAATGAAGGAGTCTGGATGAAGGAGTTCATAACCGATCTAGGTGTTGTACCTAGTGTATCGGGTCCAATGAAAATCTTTTGTGACAATCTTGGTGCAATTGCCTTAGCAAAGGAATCCAGATTTCACAAGAGAACCAAGCACATCAAAAGACGCTTCAACTCCATCCGGATTTGGTCGGTGGGAGACATAGAGATATGCAAGATACATACGGATCTGAATGTTGCGAGACCGATTGACTAAGCCTCTTCCACGAGCAAAACATGATCGGCACCAAGACTCCATGGGTGTTAGAATCATTCTTGTGTAATCTAGATTATTGACTCTAGTGCAAGTGGGAGATGAAGGAAATATGCCTTAGAGGCAATAATAAAGTTATTATTTATTTCCTTATATCATGATAAATGTTTATTATTCATGCTAGAATTGTATTAACAGGAAACATAATACATGTGTGAATACATAAACCTACGGTGTCACTAGTATGCCTCTACTTGACTAGCTCGTTAATCAAAGATTGTTGTGTTTACTAACCTTGAACAAGGAGTTGTTATTTGATTAACGGGATCACATCATTGTTTGAATGATCTGATTGACATGACCCATTCCATTAGCATAGCACCTGATCGTATAGTTTGTTGCTAGTGCATTTCTTCACGACTTATACATGTTCCTATGACGATGAGATTATGCAACTCCGTTTGCTGAAGAACACTTTGGGTGCTACCAAGCGTCACAACGTAATCGGGTGATTATAAAGGTACATTACAGGTGTCTCCGAAGGTACATGTTGGGTTGGCATATTTCGAGATTAGGATTTGTCACTCCGATTGTCGGAGAGGTATCTCTGGGCCCTCTCGGTAATGCACATCACATAAGCCTTGCAAGCATTGCAACTAAATGTGTTAGTTGTGAGATGATGTATTACGAAACGAGTAAAGAGACTTGCCGGTAACGAGATTGAACTAGGTATTGGATACCGACGATCGAATCTCGGGCAAGTAACATACCGATGACAAAGGGACCAACGTATGTTGTTATGCGGTCTGACCGATAAAGATCTTCGTAGAATATGTAGGAGCCAATATGGGCATCCAGGTCCCGCTATTGGTTATTGACCAGAGAGGTGTCTCGGTCATGTCTACATAGTTCTCGAACCCGTAGGGTCCGCACGCTTAACGCTTCGATGGCGGTTACTATGAGTTTTTATGATGTTTCTGTACCGAAGGTTGTTCGAGTCCCGGATGAGATCACGGACGTGACGAGGAGTCTCGAAATGGTCGAGACATAAAGATTCATATATTGGAAGTCTATGTTTGGACATCGGAAGTGTTCCGGGTGAAATTGGGAATTTTACCAAATGCAAGGGAGGTTACCGGAACCCCGGAATGCTAATGGGCCAACATGGGCCTTAGTGGAAAGGAGAAAAGGGGCCCAAGTGCTGGCAAGCACCTTCCCCTTCCCTAGTCCTATTAGGACTAGGAGAAGGGGCGCCTCTCTCTCCCTTCCCACTTGGGGAAACCTAGTTGGACTAGGATTTGGGGAATCCTACTCCTAGTAGGAGTAGGACACCCTGGCGCACCCCTCCTTGGCCGCCAGCCCCTCCCTTCCCTCCTTTATATACAGGCGGAGGGCACCCCATGACACACAAGTTGATCATTGAGATCGTTCCTTAGCCGTGTGCGGTGCCCCTTCCACCATATTACACCTCGAGAATACCGTGGCGGAGCTTAGGCGAAGCCCTGCGCCGGTGGAACATCATCATCGTCCTGCACGTCGTCTTGTGAAACACTCCCACAACACTCGGCTGGATCGGAGTTCGAGGGACGTCATCGAGCTGAACGAGTGCAGAACTCGGAGGTGCCGTACGTTCGGTACTTGGATCGGTTGGATCGTGAAGAAGTACGACTACTTCCTCTACGTTGCGTCAACGCTTCCGTTGCTGGTCTACGAGGGTACGTAGACAACACTCTCATCTCGTTGCTATGCATCACCATGATCTTGCGTGATCGTAGGAAAATTTTTGAAATTACTACGTTCCCCAACAGCTTCTCCACACCAAGCATTGTAACATCCCAAATTTTTAATTTGGAATGTTATACATTAGGTCATCATGCATATCATATTTTTCTCGCATTTTCCGATCCTAGAAAATTTCACGCAACTCAAGGACCCTCGGAGAGAGTTGGAAGTTTCATTATTTTCATATTTGGGATTTCTCAAATTTTGAAAATAGGATCATTGGATTTATTTAATTATCTTCATAAAGTTTTTCCTATAAAAACTTAAGAGAGGGAATAATATGACTTTCCCAACATTTAGGAAAAATGGAGATATTATAAATAAATCAAAATTTGGTTTTGGAAGATTTATTTTGCTTAGGCAAAATGAGCATTTTAAAAAAATATGCATGTTTGCCGTTTTTAAAGTTCATTTTGTTCGACTCATTTTTAGGAGTCGGGGAAAATTAATTTTATTAAAATCGGAGTTCGTTTGGTATTTTTTTTAATCCGTTTTGTTTTGTTTTAAATAAAAAAAAACTGCGCGCCCCACAGGCCAAGGCCAAGCCCAACCTTGACCCGGCCCAGCCCGCCTCCGCCTCTCCCTCCCATGGGTCTCCCGCCGCCGCCTCGCCCCCTTGGGAGTCCGCCTCAGGCCAGCGCCCGGTGCCCCTTCCCCAAGCCGAGCACCCTCCTATTTATACCGCCCGCCCCTCCTCTCCCTCTCTCTCACCCTTGCCCGCCCTCACCCGAGGCCGAGCCCCCGCCCTTGCCGAGGGCCTTGCCGCCGTCTCCGTCGTCGCGGAGCACCCGCCGCCCTCGCCGCCCTCCCGACCCCGCCGCCACCCACCGCCCGTCGCCCGACCCGCCGGAGCCCCGCCGGCGAAGAGCCGCCGGAGGTAGCCCCTCGCCGCCGCCCCGATCCGATCCCGTTTTTTTTAAAAAGACCCGGTCCGGGTTTTTTTAGGATGTTTGGTTTTTTTTATTTTATTTTTCGGTTTTCTTATTTAGCGAACGTTCACCGACTCGTTCGTTTCAATGAACGCGTTCGTTGGATTAGTTCTGTTAACGAACGTCCGTTATTTAATCCGTTAAATCGTTTTCTTTTAATCGGATTTAATCCGTTATTTTTGATTCGATTTACGATCCGATTTTCAAATCTGTTTTATTTCTTGCTCGTTTATCGAATCGGTGATTCAAGCGCTTTGGAGTTTCGTTCTGAAACCGCCGTTCGACTAACCTACTTACGCAGAGTTTTGCTACTGTAAAATTTTGACTTAGTTTCAGATTTGCTAAACCGAGTCGTTCTCTCTCGAGTTCGACTTGATGCTTTATTTGATTCGATTCTTTTGCAACCAGGGTTCTTAAGTTGAACTATCTGGTTAGATCTTTTATTCGAGATTTCCCGTGCATTAGATGAGTACTTATTGTATGCTTGTTGTTTTGTCTGCGTTAGATCACCCGGAGTCGCCGCTTGTTACTTGAATCTCTAGGACTCGCGGATCATCAGCAAGGCAAGTAACACTTTGATCATACTCTTCTCATACCCAGTTTTTATGCATTAGATCAACCCTCAAACACTTGCATGGTTAGGATCTAATTAAATTGTGGGATGGGAAGTAGATTGAGGTAGTACCTATTACCTGTTTTATTATCAAACCCTTGGGAGTTACTTCTACGTTTGCTTATTATGCTATGCTATGCTAGTAGACGTGGATTGGGTGAGTGATATCCATGACAGATGTGAGATTGTTAATCTAATGGTTTATCTAAGGTGGCAACTTAAACACACATCTGGGTGGATTGAGGCACCTGGTTTCTATCAGGACTTGCCTGTTTTTCTTCGGACCGCCACCCAGGCTCTAAGGGATCATAAGATTATTCAAACTAGAAAAACTTCCGTGTGCAGCCACAAGCCAATTATGGGCTCTGGCATAGTTGACTAAGTTGTGCGAACTCTTACGGGTAGACTAGCAGATGTAGGGGAAAGTAGGTGTACCGGTCTACCCACAAGTAAGGTGCTAAGCGCTTCGAAAGACCTGTGTCTCGGTCATCCGTTTCTCAAACACCATGTAGTCACGAGAACCAAGCGGAGGCGATCGAGTCTTAATGTGGGGAAAAGTCGCTAAACCTCTGCAGAGTGTATAAACTAATCATGATTAGCCGTGTCCCCGGTTATGGACATCTTGAGTATCTAGTACTTGAATATCATGTGAATCTCAACATGTTACTTCTAATAATAAAGTTATTGGGTTTTGATGAGTACTTTTAATTGGGATTGAGGATGCTGTCAACCATTCTCAATGTTTAACAACCACCATGATAGTTAAACAAAATTATTCCTTTGATGTAGGGAAAACCAGCTTTATGCAAAAATGTAACCGTAGAGCCTTACCACCAGCCAAATATGCATGTAGTATAGGCTTGTTGCTTCATTGTTCTCTATGTGTTACATTGCCAGCATATTCCATGTGCTGACCCGTTTTGGCTGCAACTTTTCACGCTATGCAGACTTTTCGCATTTACGAGTAAGGTGTTAGGTCGTGGTTCTATACTCGATGATGCCGATGGAGTTGATGGACTCACTTGTCTTCCAATGTCTTCCGCTGTTATTATTAGATGGCCTTAAGCCATATTATTGTATTAAGTTCCCTTGTGGACAACGATGTAATAAGTGTGTGATTGCTACTCGCTATAAATCCTTGAAATCTTGTGTGGTGTCGGCATTCTTGATCCAGGGATGACATCGAGCACGAGCACTAGACCCATTCGGTCCGTCGCTCTGAAGAATGGTATCAGAGCACACGCTGACTATAGGACACGACCACTAAGATAAAGCCATAGACTACTATTCTCTTCCCATTTTCTAACTCCTCATCTTTTCTACTCTCTTTAGGATGAAGGACGCGAAGATCAAGTACACCCAACCGGATGAAGGCACACCTTTTGGATTCCACTTGAAGGAAGTTACCAAGTACCTGAACATTGGACTACCAAGCTTCACCGGGACTTTCAACGCCACTCTGCCTGAAGAGGAGCGCTGGAAGATTCAAGCTCACGTTCCAGAAGGACATTCGCCCCAATCACCAAGCCTATAGATAGTGTTTTGATTGCACCAACTTGGAGTCTGGGAAAGAGCATGGCAGCTCACATCACCATGGGACGCATTGGGGAAGTTTATCAAGAAGACCTCAAGGACACTATCTACCAGATTTGCGGACGCCGAGATGACAAATGGGAAGTCACAAGACCAAGAAGGATAGATCCATTGCAGCGTTCATTCAGAGTTAAACCAAAGCACATTCGGCCTTGAGAGAACCGGATGTGCAATGATATGTTGGAGTTGCGAATGCAAAGGGAAGGATCATCGAACTTGAAGAAGAACTAAAGACAACTCGCAAGGACTATATGGACGAGATCGTAGCTCTAGCAAGACACAATAACGATCTTAAGTACGAGATTGAAGAACTCAAGAAGAAGTTGGCGCTCGAGGAATGAAGACCAGTATGTCGATTGCCCAAGCGACTACATCAACATCGACGACACCGATTCGGATCCAAGTGAACCCGACTTTGAAGACGAAGTCGAGCGGACATTATGGAGTCTTCCACGGTTCAAATTAGTAGAAGTCCCCCACATATTAGTAGTATTCCCCATGTAAACATTATAGTACACGCACTTTTGCGATAGTTAGATCATTGTAAGCCCTTGTTTGATTGAATGAAGTGATTTTGTGTGTTTTGCTCATGTGCATTTGGGTAGTGATTCCCCTTAGACCTCATTCTATTCTAAATTCTCATCTTTTCTAAACCCATCGATGCCTCCAGACGCGACCCCAGATTCATTTTCCGCCAGAGATCACCCAACTGATCCGGCAGAGAATACCCTGATTCAAACATTGGTGCGTAACCGAGGCAACAACAACAACAACAACAATAACAACCCACCACCACCACCACTGCGGATCATCGACTCGTTTTCTTAGACTAAACCCGCGGTGTATTCCGGTAGCCGAGCCAATTGTAGCGGATGACCTGGCTCCGCAAGATAGGAAGGAGCTGACCCACTGCAGGATGCACAGATGGAGAAAGAGTGAAGTTTGCGGCACATCAGCTTGAAGGACCCAGCTGACATGGTGGGAGAATTTCACAGCCACTTACCACTGTAGACACATCACATGGGATCAATTTCAACAAGCTTTTCGCCTTGCCCATGTTTCAGCAGGAGCTATGGCCATGAAGAAGCGTGAGTTTCGCAACTTACGCCAAGGAGGAAGGACTGTTGGCGATGCGTGGATGACTTTAGTAAATTAGCACGTTATGCCCCGGATGACGTTGCTACCGATGCAACTAAACAGAGAAGTTTCTAGAAGGACTGAATGATGAGTTCAGCATGCCGTTGATGGTAGCCAGTTTCAATAACTACCAGGAGTTAGTAGACCGAGCCCTCATGATTGAAGGAAAGCGTGACAAATTGAGAACCGTAAGCGGAAGTTTGGGCAAGGGAAGTATAACTCTGGAGCTCAAAGAAACCTCGTTATACCCCTAAATCAGGAATTCAGTTTCAGCATACCCATGGAGGAGGTAATTCGCATAACCATAACAGCACCAAGAATGGGAGCAGGGAATGGAGGAAGCAGCAGACAGAATCGCACCAACCCGTCAACACCATCCAAAGTAGACCTGAGTCATATTACTTGCTTTAAGTGCCGCAAGACTGGGCATTATGCCAATGACTGTCGAAGGCCAGAATGGAAATGGCAATGGAAGCTCGAAAGAAGCCCAACCCTTTCAATAGGGGACAGGTGAACCACATTGATGTGGAGGAGGTTGAAGATCAGCCCGATGCACGATGTCGGTAAGTTTTTGGTTAAGTCATTTCTGCGGTTGTTCTTTTTCGACATCTTGGTGCATCGCATTCATACATATCAAGGGGATTTGTAGAGAAGTATAGCCTACCTACTCGGATTCTTAAAACCCCTTTGCTAGTAAGCTCACCAGAGGCGGAGTATATGGCCAGACAAGGATGTTTTCAAGTGCCATTAAGTATAGGAAGGCATGTATTCCCGCCGGATTTGATCATTCTGGAATCGCAAGGATTTGATGTAATTCTTGGTATGGATTGGCTGTCGATGTATGGAGGAAACATCGATTGCGCAAGTAAGACGATTTTGCTCACCACCCCAGAAGGAAGAAGGATTAAGTATGTATCACGGCACGAGCCGAGAAGAGCGCAAGTTAATTGCCTATCGTGAGTGGTGCAGGAAGAAGTACCAGTGGTGAAGGATTTTCCTGATGTATTTTCGGAAGAGTTGCCAGGAATGCCACCGGATAGAGACATTGAGTTTTGATAGAACTTTTGCCAGGAACAGGCCCTATATCGAAGCGACCATATAGGATGCCCGCACAGGATTTGGCGGAAATCAAGAAGCAGATTAAAGAGCTTTTGGATAAAGGTTTTATACGCCCAAGTTCTTCACCTTGGGCATCACCCGTTTTGCTAGTGGAGAAGAAGGACGGATCGTTAAGAATGGTTGTTGATTATCGTGGATTGAATGAAGTAACAATCAAGAACAAGTACCCACTACCTATGATAAATGATCTGTTTGATCGCTTGCAAGGAGCCAAGGTGTTTTCCAAGATCGACTTGCGATCGTGGTACCATCGATTGAAGATTCGGGAGCAGGACATACCCAAGACAGCATTTACCACGAGATATGGACTATCTGAGTATACCGTTATGTCATTTGGGTGACTAACGCACCAGCCTATTTCATGAACCTGATGAACAAAGTGTTTATGGAGTTTTTGGATAAGTTAAATGTGGTGTTCATTGATGACATTTTGATTTTCTCGAAGAATGAAGAGGAACACAAGGAACATTTGCGATTGGTTTTGAGAAGCGAGGGAACACCAGTTGTATGACAAGCTCAGCAAATGTGAGTTTTGGCTAAAGGAAGTTGGATTTCTCGGACATGTTATATCCGGAGAAGGGATAGCAGTTGACCCCATAAAAGTTGAGACCGTAACCAAATGGGAAGCACCAACGACAGTTGGAGAGATTCGGAGTTTCCTAGGACTCGCAGGATACTACCGAAGATTCATTGAGAATTTCTCAAGGATTGCTAAGCCTATGACTGAATTGTTGAAGAAGGAAAACAAATTTATATGGGACCGAGGACTGTGAGGCAAGTTTTCAGGAGTTGAAGAAAGATTGGTCACCTCACCGGTCTTGATATTGCCGGATCGGACTAAGGATTATGAGGTGTATTGCGGCCTTCACGCCGAGGACTTGGAGCGATGCTTATGCAGGAAGGAAGAGTTGTTTCGTATGCTTCCACGACAACTTAAGCCCCATGAGTTGAATTATGCCACTCATGATTTGGAGTTAGCAGCCGTTGTGCATGCCTTGAAGACGTGGAGACATTTTCTCATTGGAAATCATTGTGAAGTATATACGGATCACAAGAGTTTGAAGTACATCTTCACACAGAAGGAATTGAATCTCAGACAAAGGAGATGGTTAGAACTTATCAAGGATTATGACATGAGATTGCACTATCACCCCGGAAAGGCTAACGTTGTAGCAGACGCATTGAGCCGTAAGAGCCACGTCAATACCCTAAAGATGGGAGGAATACCCAATGAGTTAGCCGAGGACCTTCGAGAGCTATGTTTGGAAATAGTTCCGAGATGCTATGTAGCAGCATTGTAGATTCAATCGACACTGATCGACAAAATCAGAGAAGCCCAAAAGGCGGATAAGGAAGTTGCCTCTATAAAGGAGAAAATGAGCAAAGGAAAAGCTAAAGGATTTCGTGAGGATGATCACGATACCCTATGGTTTGAAGACCGTGTTTATGTGCCCAATGACCCGGAGATCGTGAAGTTGATTTTACAAGAAGCTCATGATTCACCCTATTCGATTCACCCAGGAAATACCAAGATGTATTTGGATTTGAAGAATACTTTACGGTGGACGGAATAAAGAAGGATATTGCGGAGTATGTAGCAGTTTGCAATGTATGTCGAGAAAGTAAAGGCGTAACATCGAAGCGGCCAGTTGTTACAACCATTGCCGATACCGAATGGAAGTGGGATAAACTAGGCATGGATTTTATCACAGGATTGCCAAAGACTCGTTCGTGATATGACTCGATTTGGGTTATAGTCGACCGTTTGACAAAGGTAGCTCATTTCATTCCGATCAAGACCACCTATAGCAGTGCTAAGTTGGCAAAGATATACATGACCAGAATTGTGTGCTTACGGAGTTCCGAGGAGCATCAGACGATAGAGGAACCCGGTTTACCTCGAAATTTTGGAACCGGTTACACGAAACATTGGGAACCCGATTGGAATTGATTACTTTCCACCCACAGACCGATGGATGCACCGAGAGAGTCAATCAGATTACGGAGGACATGCTTTGAGAGCTTGTGCCCTAGATTATGGATCTAGCTGGGATGAAAATTTGCCATATGCAGAATTTTCCTACAACAACGATTACCAAACCAGCTTGAAGATGGCACCTTCGAGGCTCTGTATGGAAGAAGGTGCAGGACACCGTTGTTATGGGACGAAACCGGAGATCGTCGGTTGTTTGGACCAGATTTGATTAAGGAGTTTGAGCAGAGAGTTAAGTTGATTCGAGATGTGCTCAAGGTAGCCCAGTCCGCACAAAAGAGCTATGCCGATTCAAAGCGCCAGCGATTGAGTATGAAGTTGGAGAGCAGTATATCTTAGTGTATCCCCGCTTGAGGAGTTAAGCGTTTTGGAGTTAAAGGAAAGTTAGCACCCGTTTCGTTGGACCGTATAAGATTTTGCAACGCATGGGAGAAGTTGCTTATAAGTTGGAATTACGGAAGGACTGTCGAGGAGTTCATGATGTATTCCATGTTTCTCGATTGAAGAAATGTCACCCGAGATAGCAGAGGTACCGTTAAGAGACACAAAGTGCCACCGAAGCAATTCAGTTGAAGGATGACTTGACATATGAGGAAAAACCAGTTAAGATTCTCGATTATGCCAGTGAGTTACCCGCAAGGT
Source organism: Aegilops bicornis (assembly GCA_021605145.1). NCBI lineage: Eukaryota > Viridiplantae > Streptophyta > Magnoliopsida > Poales > Poaceae > Aegilops > Aegilops bicornis. The sequence goes on along the minus strand of CM038669.1, from coordinate 393,969,705 downwards.
TATCAAGTTTTGCAAAGTTCGGTGGAGCCACCACACCGAGGATGAAGCCACCGGGAAAGAGAGGAAGTTTTGCTCAAGGACCACCTCACCTATTTTCTAGCCAACCCGAATCTCGAGGGCGAGATTCATCTTAAGAGGTAGGTTTGTAACATCCCAAATTTTTAATTTGGAATGTTATACATTAGGTCATCATGCATATCATATTTTTCTCGCATTTTCCGATCCTAGAAAATTTCACGCAACTCAAGGACCCTCGGAGAGAGTTGGAAGTTTCATTATTTTCATATTTGGGATTTCTCAAATTTTGAAAATAGGATCATTGATTTATTTAATTATCTTCATAAAGTTTTTCCTATAAAAACTTAAGAGAGGGAATAATATGACTTTCCCAACATTTAGGAAAAATGGAGATATTATAAATAAATCAAAATTTGGTTTTGGAAGATTTATTTTGCTTAGGCAAAATGAGCATTTAAAAAAAATGCATGTTTGCCGTTTTTAAAGTTCATTTTGTTCGACTCATTTTTAGGAGTCTGGGAAAATTAATTTTATTAAATTCGGTGTTCGTTTGGTATTTTTTTAATCCTTTTGTTTTGTTTTAAATAAAAAATCATGCTTCCCAGGCCAAGGCCCAGCAAGCCCAGCCCGGCCAATGCCCACCCGCCTGCCCGCCTCCTCTCCTCCCACGGTCTCCACGCCCGCCGCCTTGCCGCCTGGAGTCCGCCTCCGACCCGGCGCCCGGTGCCCCTTCCCAAGCCATGAGCACCCTCCTATTTATACCGCCGCCCCTCCTCTCTCTCTCTCACCCGCCCGCCCTCACCCGAGCCCGACCGAGCCCGCCACGCCGAGGGCCTTGCCATTGCCTCCCGTCGTCGGAGCACCCGCCGCCTCGCCGCCCTCCCGACCCGCCGCCACCCACCGCCTGTCGCCCGACTCACGGAGCCCGAGAGCCCGCCGAAGAGCCGCCGGAGGTAGCCCCTCGCCGCCGCCCCGATCCGATCCGTTTTTTTAAAAAGACCCGGTCCGGTTTTTTTTAGGATGTTTGGTTTTTTTTATTTTATTTTTCGGTTTTCTTATTTAGCGAACGTTCACCGACTCGTTTGTTTCAATGAACGCGTTCGTTGGATTAGTTCTGTTAACGAACGTCCGTTATTTAATCCGTTCGTCGTTTTCTTTTAATCGGATTTAATCCGTTATTTTTCAGATTCGATTTCTGATCCGATTTTCAAATCTGTTTTATTTCTTGCTCGTTTATCGGAATCAGGTGATTCAAGCGCCTGGAGTTTCGTTACGAAACCGCCGTTCCGACTAACCTACTTACGCAGAGTTTTGCTACTGTAAAATTTTGACTTAGTTTCAGATTTGCTAAACCGAGTCGTTCTCTCTCGAGTTCCGACTTTCGATGCTTTATTTGATTCGATTCTTTTGCAACTGTGGTTCTTAAGTTGAACTATCTGGTTAGATCTTTTATTCGAGATTTCCCGTGCATTAGATGAGTACTTATTGTATGCTTGTTGTTTTGTCTGCGTTAGATCACCGAGTGCGCCGCTTGTTACTTGAATCTCTAGGACTCGCGGATCATCGACAAGGCAAGTAACACTTTGATCATACTCTTCTCATACCCAGTTTTTATGCATTAGATCAACCTCAAACACTTGCATGGTTAGGATCTAATTAAATTGTGGGATGGGAAGTAGATTGAGGTAGTACCTATTACTGTTTTATTATCAAACCCTTGGGAGTTACTTCTACGTTTGCTTATTATGCTATGCTATGCTAGTAGACGTGGATTGGGTGAGTGATATCCATGATGTATGTGAGATTGTTAATCTAATGGTTTATCTAAGGTGGCAACTTAAACACACATCTGGGTGGATTGAGGCACCTGGTTTCTATCGAGGACTTGCCTGTTTTTCTTGGACCGCCACCGGGCTCTAAGGGATCATAAGATTATTCAAACTAGAAACTTCCGTGTGCAGCCACAAGCCAATTATGGGCTCTGGCATAGTTGACTAAGTTGTGCGAACTCTTACGGGTAGACTAGCGGATGTAGGGGAAAGTAGGTGTGCGGTCTACCCACAAGTAAGGTGCTAAGCGCTTCGAAGACTGTGTCTCGGTCATCCGCTTCTCAAACACCATGTAGTCACGAGAACCAAGAGGAGGCGATCGAGTCTTGTGGGGAAAAGTGCGCAAACCTCTGCAGAGTGTATAAACTAATCATGATTAGCCGTGTCCCCGGTTATGGACATCTTGAGTATCTAGTACTTGAATATCATGTGAATCTCAACATGTTACTTCTAATAATAAAGTTATTGGGTTTTGATGAGTACTTTTAATTGGGATTGAGGATGCTGTCAACCATTCTCAATGTTTAACAACCACCATGATAGTTAAATAAAATTATTCCTTTGATGTAGGGAAAAACCAGCTTTATGCAAAAATGTAATCAGAGAGCCTTACCACCAGCCAAATATGCATGTAGTATAGGCTTGTTGCTTCATTGTTCTCTATGTGTTACATTGCCAGCATATTCCATGTCTTGACCCGTTTTGGGCTGCAACTTTTCACGTTATGCACTTTTCTGAATTTAGTAAGGTGTTAGGTCGTGGTTCTATACTCATGATGCCGATGGAGTTGATGGACTCACTTGTCTTCCAATGTCTTCCGCTGTTATTATTAGATGGCCTTAAGCCATATTATTGTATTAAGTTCCCTTGTGGACAACGATGTAATAAGTGTGTGATTGCTACTCTGCTATAAATCCTTCGAAGTACTGTGTGGTGTCAGCATTACTGATCTAGGGATGACACTGAGCACAGAGCACTAGATCCATTCGGGTCTGGTCGCTACAAGCATGAAGACCACACCAGCCAGGCTCTCTTATGGCGACGACCTGCGCCCGATCCAGAATCCTTGCTGCACAAGGAAATAGATGACCCGAAGCATTCCAATAATTAGTAGCATCAGAGATCTCATACATAAGCGCATTCGTAAATATAACGGTTTACATTACGGTCAACGCAAAGATGAAGTCCAAAAGCTTCAAGTGAAGCAAGAAGAAAGGTTTAAAGATAGTTCAAGGTAAAGAAAATCCTTAGGGTTATTTACAACAATTTATTTAGGTTGCTTTCATAAAGCATAGTGCGACACCATCCAGTTAACAATATGAAGTGGATGGCCATCTATTCCTTGCTTCATGTTGGGAGACCAGCTCATGAACAGAAAGCATTCCAGCGAAAATACATGTTGGGAGACCAGCTGATGAACAGAAAGCATTCCAGCAAGGATGCACATACTTAATATGGTTTGGCTCATAACATAGTTGAAATTAGTTGTCTCAATAGTGCTTCACATTAATTTTGGTAGAAACATATTTCACATTAATTTTTGTAGAAACATATTTCACATTAATTTTAATTAAGAGGAGCAGGGGCATTTCCTCGATGAGATGGCAGATGCAAGCAATTGTGATCAACAGAAAAGGCTAAATCGTCGGTGTCGATTTACATAGATCAATGGAATAAATGCTCACAAATGAAATGACGGTGAAGGGATATGAATCTTGACTGGGTTGAACAAAGTAAATGGGATAAGCTTACCTTGCCACAGAGGCGATGACGCCCAACTTCAAGAATTAAAAAAAGGCAAGTACGCCAAGCAAAATCTGCAAGGGAAATTTTAATTCAGACATGGTACCACCTGGACATAGCAAGACATCATCCGGATGTCTAAAATGCACCTCACCTGCTGGAATCACCCTCGCCTCAGTGAAAGAAATATAGCCCAGTTTGACCCTGAATATGAAGCAAAAAGACATAATGAGACATGCTGAACCTGCAACCAATGAATGAATTGTCTGAACCTCACGCTCTTGTGATCTTGTCCAGCTTGCTACACCGTGCGCAGTGCTCACTGGCGCTTGCCATCTCCCAGCCGGCGAGCCTTCTTACTAATGCATCAATAACATGTATGAATTTTTCTCCAATTCTCTGAGATCTGAAGAAGGCATTGCAGTGATACAATTTTCCAAACTCATAGCATGATTCGAGACAATATAGAAATGGGGGAAAAATACAGTAGTGCGCATCAATTTTACTTACTTGTGCGAAAGCTGTCAGTCATGCGCATCAATGATTTCTCACGTGTTCTGTGTAAAGAAAACATACAAATATAAGTATATAAGATCGCCACTTTTGGATGAGTAATTATTTGCATTAAGGTTCAGAGAACGTCCTCTATTGCCTTACAGTCCAACTGGTAAATATAAGTATATAAGAAAAGCATACTATTTTGAAATGCAAGCCAGCAAGTAAAATAAGGCAACATGAGTTAGCTCCAAAGGATATAATATGATAAGAGGTCTCAGATTCCTCAAGTAATTCCTGTATATGGTTTATAAAATTGTAGTGTAATAGAATGAAAGCAAAAGTCTCCTTGGGATTTTCAAGCAAGCAAACAAAATCAGATCACACGGAGAAAGAAACACCTCTAATTTCTTGTTCATGTACTTCAAGCTCCACACAAATTCTGAACCAAATCAGATCTCAGACATTCTGTTTTTGAAATATCCCACGGAGAAAGAAGCATCTCTAATTTTCCCTAAAGCAACATGAGTTCGCTCCAAAGGATATAATCTGATAAGAGGGCTCACATTCCTCAAGTAATTCATTTATATGGTTTATAAAATTGTAGTGTAATAGAATGAAAGCAAAAAGTCTCCTTGGGATTTTCAAGCAAGCAAACAAAATCAGATCACACGGAGAAAGAAGCACCTCTAATTTCTTGTTCATGTACTTCAAGCTCCACACAAATTCTGAACAAAATCAGATCTCACACATTCTGTTTTTGAAATATCCCATGGAGAAAGAAGCATCTCTAATTCCCCCCTGATGTGCTTCTCCACACAAAATCTGAACCAAATCAGATCTCACACAATTGAGAAATAAAAGTGAGGGCAGTATTTTCACCTTGGGCTTGAATCATTAATCTGGTCATGGTGACGCCGCCCATGTAAAGCACGCTGCCCAGGTCTCTTCTTCCTAATGTGCAACACAAACTGAAGGCATGACATTACAATAAATTCAGAAATAGACAAACTCAAATGGATTTATTCAGTTCAGTTTAGAAAGTGGAGTTAAAATAGACTGCCCCTAATGAAGTCAAGTAATACTAATCACGAAAAATGATACATATTCAAAGCAGCCAACCAATCAGTACTTCCAAAAATCAGGAGAGGAAAACATAGTTGAGGAGCAGCAGGGCATGAGAGGAAGAGAGGGGATGGAGGAAATTACCTTGCCACGAGGAGTCACAGGTCGTCCTCGCCTTCAACGAACATGCACAGAGCAGCACAGGACAAGGACAAGGGCGTCCTTCTCACCAACCACCACTTTTCCTTAGCGGCCATGCTCCTCCGCAAGCACCATGAAGGCATGCCTGCCCTGATCTGCCACGAATCAAGAGATGAGCTCAGGTTACAATGCAAAGATGAGTAAACGATGAAGAAAAAGCTCAAAGGTGCCAAAACTGACATGCGGTTCGAAGATGCGGCAGAGACGCGATGGTTCCCCTTCGGCCAGCCGCCCACACGCGCCCCCTTCATCTCTCCTCCTGTCGAGCCCGCGGCGCGGCGTCTCTCCCGTCGGTCCACTTGCTGGCCACGCTGCAGCTCCTCTGCCCTGATGTGGGTGGTGGCTCGCCAACGGGCGTCCCCGGACCAAGCGGAGAGGGCTGGGAGACAGAGACAAGGGTGAGGGTTTGGCGAGGAAGAGAGGAGATGGATCTCACCACTCCCAACCTGAACTTGCCGGCAAGCCGTCCTCTGCTACCCCAACTTGCGCACCTCCAGCTCATGAGCAGATCCCCCACCATACCTCTCCTTTGCTCCTCCTCTATCATCGTGCATCATCGTCGAAGCTTGGGCCGTGCGGGTCCTGCGGTGCGTCGCCGAGGGGATGGGAGGCGGCGACAGCAGGAGGAGGCGGGGAAGAGAAGAGTGGAGGGAGGAGAGGGAGATAGAGAAGGGCTCGTGGCGGGGAGGGAGGAAGGAGAGATAGGAGGGAGCTCGGGGAGGCGGCTGCGGGTGCGGGGGAGGAAGGTTTGGGGGCTAGGTTTCTACAGGCGGAGCGGCTGACTTATACACCTGCACGTGAAAGTACGATAATGCCCTCGGCGGGGCACAAAATCTACAGGCGGTGGCACGAGTGATTTAAAGGCGACGTGGAGGGCGCGGTTCTGCCTAGCAGTCTAGGAGGCTTTACATGTTCAATTGAACTGTTGCTTTGTTTGAGTAGGATTATATCGAACTCTCGGGATTCGCGACACCATGTATCAACGTCGTGCCCCTTCAGATACCGAGTTGGGGGATTGTTTCTCTTGGACCCACATAGCCAGCGATCATTTCCCATGTGAGAGGACCCTAGCGAACAAATCTTTTCCCCCACGAGGATGGAGACAGGGAGTGTTTTTGTTCGCTGGGAAACCGTTGCAAGAAAAAAATGGCCCCAAAGTGCTATTGTGAGCTCGAGCTCACATGCTCTTAGATGAACAGTAAAATCCGAAAAAATAGTAAGAAATTCAAAATATTCTGAATTTTTTTGTCAAGAAACATTAAAGATTTTTCTACACGCGTGCAAATTTTTGCAATGGAATCACATTTATGGATGTGTCAACAAAAATATATCAATGCTTCGATATGCTTCCAAAAACACACTGTTTGGAGCATCAATTTTGTTGTTTTTGCCGGCAACTCCGCAAATGTTGTTTTTGCCCAGCTTTAGCATCAAAAAAAGAGGCCTTAACCATTGTAAAAAAAAGAGGCCTTAAAAGGCTAAAATTAATTCTCGGACAAATTAAACAACTAAAAACATACTCCCTCCGTTCCAAAATAGATGATCCAACTTTGTACTTAAGTTAGTACAAAGTTGAGTCATCTATTTTGGAATGGAGGGAGTACAAAGGTGCCATCCTTTTTATAATAAAAGAAACTGCATATCCAGTAATTCAAAATAATAATAAATATATTGTATATATTTTGATGTATAGAGATGAAAACTTTGAATTATCACTAGATCATGGTTTCAAGTACCTAACGAGTTGCCATGATTTTACTCTAAATAATCGCCATTCCAAAAACAAAATTTGGCTCTACAAAAAAATTAAAAAAAATGCGAGTGACATACTTGAATAAAAAAGAATTTATGATTTTTTCCGTGAAAATGTTTCTTGTCATGTCACTGAGCAAAATCCGCCATGTTTACGAGAACATCGTTTCTTTATTTTTTACATGGACCAATACATACATGTGTTAGTACAAAATTTCTAAAAGTTTGCCATGTTAGCATTACATATTCCACAAAAGAAAAGTTTTCCATGAATTAGAAAAAATTCATCAATTTGCCATGTGACGTTGTAATTTCATAAAATTATTGACACCACTTTGCAGGAGGAAAAAAATGAATTTTCCATGTGTGCATAAACATTTCTTTTTAAAAATACCATGAGTTAGTACACCAAGTTATTCTTTCCGATCGATCTATCAAGAGTTCGTACTAAAATAACACCGAAGCAAATTCATATTCATAATACTCAATCCAACACAAAGAACCTCAAAGAGTGCCCCAAGATTTCTACGAAGAAACAAAAGACGAGAATGTGCATCAACCCCTATGCATAGATTACTCCAATGTCACCTTGGGAATCGGCGAGTTGAGTGCCAAAACACATATCAAGTGAATCAATATGATACCCCCATTGTCACCACGGGTATTGATAGCAAGACATACATCAAGTGCTCTCAAATCCATAAAAGTATTCAATCTGATAAAATGAAATCTCAAAAGGAAAACTCAATTCACAACAAGATAGAGAGGGGAAAACACCATATGATCCGACTATATTAACAAAGCCCGCGATACATCAAGATCGTGCCATCTCAAGAACACGAGAGAGAGACAGATTAATCACATAGCTACTAGTACGAACCCTCAGCCCCGAGGATGGACTACTCCCTCATCATCATGGTGGCTGCCGGGATGATGAAGATAGCCACCGGTGATGATTTGCCCCTCTGGCGGACTGCTAGAACGGGGTCTAGATTGGTTTTTCATGGCTACAAACGCTTGCGGTGGCGAAACTTCTGATCTAGGGTTATTTCTGATGGTTTCTCTATTTATAGGATTTTTTGGCATTGGTTTCACGCGAAGATGGGCCTCGAGGTGAGCATAACCCACCGGGGCGCGCCTGGCCCCCCCTGGCGCTCCACAATGTCTTGTGCCCTACTCCTTCACCTTTTGGTCCTTCCACGTAGCTTCAGGGGTCTCTTTTGTTCCAAAAAAATCGTCAAAAAGTTTCAACTCATTTGGAGAACTTCCATTTCTGCACAAAAAACAACACCACGGTAGTTCTGCTGAAAACAACGTCAGTCTGGATTAGTTCCATGCAAATCATACCAAAACCATATAAGATTGTTGTAAACATGGCATGAATACTTTGTAAATTATAGATACGTTGGAGACGTATCAACATCCCGAAGCTTAATTCTTACTCGTCCTCGAGTAGGTAAATAATAAAAGAAATAATTTATGAAGTGTGAATGCTAGCAAAGTGCACAAGTTTGATCAATGATAGTTTCAATCACTTTTCCTAGCATCATAACATCAACTCTTTCTCATAAAACTTCTCATGTTAAAGTAGCAATTCAAAACAAAATTTTTGATGTGGAATGCTATCTATCATATTTATCATATACTCTTTTCTTTGTAGCATGGACATTTGGACTTGAATGATTCAAAGCAATAGTCTATAATTTGACACGAGGACCTCAATACTCAAGCATATCAACAAGCAACCATGTCTGTCAAAATATAAACACTAAAGAAAGCTATCCCTAACCCATCATGCTCAATCATTGATCCATTCATGAAACACACTCGCATATTAGCTACAATCAATGCTCGAGTACGATCATAGTGCCCCTTAGTTGGTGCTTGATAAGAGAAGATGGAGACTCGTATAAAAAACTAAAAATTGCATAAAGTAAATAGATAGGCCCTTCGTAGAGGGAAGTAGGGATTTGTAGAGGTGCCAGAGCTCAAAGCTTAAATTGAGAGATAAAAGATTTTGGGAGGCATACTTTTCCCGTCCACAAAAACGACTGAGTAATTCCCAACACTTTCCATGCTAGATATATCATAGGCGGTTCCGAAATAGAAAATAAAGTTTATTCCTTTTTCCACCATTATTTCACAATCCATGGCAAGTCGTATCCACGGGTGCCCTCCATACCAACACTTCCCAAGGAATTTATTATTTGACAACGTAAAGTAAATTTCTTTTTCATTTATGGACTGGGCATCCCTAATAACTTTGTCGTACTCTCATGCAATGACAAGTGAATAAACACTCATCTTGAGAATAACACATCTAGCATGGAAACTATTGGCCACCCCTTGCCGCTTCATGAGCGGTATGAGCACACAAAAAGGAAATTTATTTTGAAAATTAGAGATGGCACATACAAATTTGCTTAGAAAGGCACGGGAATACCGCATATAGGTAGGTACGGTGGGCTATGTGGCAAAACTAAGTTTAGTGATTTTGGATGCACAATTAGTATTTCCACTTAGTACAAATGGAGGCTAGCAAATAGATTGAGAAGCAACCAACCAAGAAACGAAAATTCACGTAAATGAGCATTGAGCATAACTAACACCGAATAATGCACCACAAGTAGGATATAATTTCATTGCATAACTATTGACTTTTTTGCTTGCATAGGGAATAACAAACCTTAACACCAATATTCTTACTAAAGTATAGTTACTCACCAACATGACTCACATATTATTATCTCCATATGGCTAAACTATTGCAAGGAATCAAACTTATCATATCCAATGATCTACATGAGAGTTTTTATTATATCCTTCTTGGATATTCATTATATTAGGACCAATTTCAAAGCTTGTGCAAATTGTCATCACTTATCAAATCTCGAAATAATATAAGTGAAGCATGAGAGTGTTCGACAAACTACTCCAAAAAGATACAAGTGAGGATCAAATGAGTAGTTAAGTAAATAGGTAGCTATTTGAGGACTCTCTCTTATTAAAAACTTTCAGACCTAAGTATTTTATTAAAACAGCAAACAAAACAAAATAAAATGGCATTCCAAGAATAGCACAACTCATGTGAAGAAGCAAAAACTTAGGCTCAACCAATACTAACCAATAATTGTTGAAGAAGAAAGGTGGGATGCCTACCGGGGCATACCCAAGCGTAGATGCTTGAGACTTCTTGGAATATCAACTTGGAATGCCTTAGGCATACCCTAGCTTTATCTCCGGTGTCTTCTTCATTCATCTCATATCACGGTTTCCCTAAATCTCAGAAACTCCATCCACACAAAACTCAACAAGAACTCGTGAGATAAGTTAGTATAAATCAATGCAAAACCTTATCATTCTCTACTATAGCAAATCACAAAAATTATTATTTAACATTTCATATTAAATGCCTCTGCATATTTAATACTCTATCCTCAAATAGAATCATTAAACAAGCAAACATATGCAAACAATGCAAACATAACAGCAATCTGTCTAAATAGAACAGTCTCTAAAGAGTGCAATATTCATCATACTTCCCTAACTCCAAAAATTATGAAAATTTACCACACTGTAGAAAATTTATTATAGCTTACTATGCAAAAAATGCAACCTTTTATCACATTGTTACTTTTCTAGAGAATTTTTGCATTATCGATAAACTTTCTGTTTTGAAACAGCAACTCATATACTTGCAAAATAAGCATGGCAAAGGCTATACTTGACATTTTTATTGAAGTAAAAGATGCAAAACATTATTATAGATAGCAAAAAGAAAATCAAAACAAAATAAAATGACGCTTCAAGCAAAACTCATATCATGTGACGAACGAAAATATAGCCCCAAGTAAGATTACCGATAATGTTGGAGACGAAAGAGGGGATGCCTTCCGGGGCACCCCCAAGCTTAGTTTCTTGGATCTTCCTTGAATATTAATTTGGGGTTCCTTGGGCATCCCCAAGCTTAGGGTCTTGTCACTCCTTATTCTCCTCATATCAATATGTCACCCAAAACTTGAAAACTTCAATCACACAAAACTTAACGAAACTTCGTGAGATAGGTTAGTATATGAAGCAAATCATTCACTTTGGTACTATCAAAGACAAGATTAATAATTTTTGTCACACAATGCCTACTGTACCTTGTCATTTCAACAATTTATATTGAGAAATATAAGCCATAGAAACTAGGAAACAAGCAAATTATGCATTGAAAACAGAATCTGTCAAAAACAGAACAATCTGTAATGATCTGGACAACTACCATACTTCTGCTACTCCAACAATTCTGAAAAATTAGGACAACATAGGGAATTTGTATATTTATCACCTGTAAACAAATCAGATAAAAAGCACGTTCGAGTGAATTTTGAAAATTCCTGGACTGAGCGCAAAAGTTTCCGTTTTTGCACAGATTCAAGTCAACTATCATCCACACTATCCCAAAGGCTTTACTTGGCACTTTATTGAAACAAAAGCAATAAAACATGATTACTACAGTAGCATAATCATGTGAAAACACAAAAACAATAGGTAAAAGTGTTGGGTTGTCTTCCAACAAGCCCTTTTCTTTAACGCCTTTAGCTAGGCATGATGAGTTCAATGATGCTCACATAAAAGATAAGGATTGAAACATAACAAGAGCATCGTGAATCATAAGTTCCTCTCTCATAATAATTTTCAGTAGCATCATGAATAGATTCATCAACATAACCATCACATAAAGAATTCTTTTCATGATCCAAAAGCATAGAAAATTTATTACTCTCCATATAAGCAATTTTATTCTCATTCACCATAGTGGGAGTATCATATGGAACTCAAATACTAAAAATTGTTTCCAAATTAAAAAGTAATGTTTAGTAAAATAATATTCAAAATTATGACAATAATTATCACTACTTTTTATAACATAAGTATCATCACAATAATCATCATAAGTAGCAACTTTGTTCTCATCATAGATAGTAGGCATGCAATCATCATAGCAAATTTGATCATTCGAAGTAGGGGGACGAAAAAGATCACCCTCATTAAGCATATCATCCCCAAGATTGGGAAAAACATTGATTGCAGCAAATAAATTCTCAAACATGTTATTCTCATCAAACATAGCATCCCCAGGCTTGTGGCTTGGCACATCATAAGCATAATCACTCTCATCATTAATAGCATGAATAGCACCAATGGTATAATAATTGCTATCATCATAATTTCCCAAGTTGGTGCTAAAAAGATTTCCAAGATTATAAGAAGTATCATGATCTTCCCAATCATAATCATCACAACAAGCAATAGGCATAACAAAATCATCATCAATAGTGCTCTCGGACATTGTGCCATATGACATAGAAGCAATATCATCATCAAGTGCATCATCTTCCATAATTATTTTTGATTCATTTTCATGAGGCACAACAATAATAGGAGAAACATTATTTGGGAGAGATACCTTTTACCTCTATTCTTTCTTCTTTTCTTCTTCTTCACCACATCATGTGTGGGTTTAATTAATTTTTTCAATCTTCTTATTGATGAGATTGCTTGAATAGGGAGCTCCTCCTAGTCACCTATTTCATCATGAGAGACAATAGGATGAAAAGTGGAAATCTTTACCCTTTCATTAGTATTTCTTTTATATTCTATTTTTTCCATCTTTCTATAATTGGAAATATAAGCATTCTCATTGCAATTTACCATGCAAAACATATAGATATTTTTTAGATTAGTTTCAATGTTGTCCGTGAGAATGAATACTTCAAACCAACCATTTTTATGTGTCAATTCATCACTCCCCAAAAATAGACAAAGCTCATTACAAAGTTTAAGGGTGATCAAGTCAATACAATATTTGGCCATGACTCGATCATGAAAAAGTTTGCATTGGAAATTAAGATGACCATCATTATTGCAAAGTTCACAAGTAATAGGACAAAGAGAACATAATTTTGTAGCAAATTCATCTATCACTTTGAGAAAAAAATTGGTCCTATCATGCTTATGCTTCGTATGAAATCTATCTTCCCTATAAGGCACGCCTTCACAAAGTCTTTCCACTCCACAAAAATTGACATGCTTATAAGAAACATTTTTGTCATGACTTGCATAATCATCATTAGAATTTTTGATATTCAAAGAATTCATAATAACAACATTGCAATCATGCTCATCATTCAAAGATTATATGCCAAACATTTTATTAAATTCTTCTTCTATCAATTGAGCACAATTTTCCTTTCCGTCATTTTCAAGAAAGACATGATAAAGACGAATAATATGAGGCCACCTCAGTTCCATTTTTTATAGTTTTCTTTTATAAACCAAACTAGTGATAAAACAAGAAACTAAAAGATTTGATTGCAAGATCTAAATATGTACCTTCAATCACTCACCTCCCCGGCAACGGCGCCAGAAAAGAGCTTGATGTCTACTACGCAACTTTATTCTTGTAGACTCGTGTTGGGCCTCCAAGCGCAGAGTTTTGTAGGACAGTATCAATTTTCCCTCAAGTGGATGACCTAAGGTTTATCAATCAGTGGGAGGTGTAGGATGAAGATGGCCTCTCTCAAACAACCCTGCAACCAAATAATAAAAAGTGTCCCCAACACACCAAATACAATGGTAATTTGTATAGGTGCACTAGTTCAGCGAAGAGATGGTGATACAAGTGTAGTAATGATAGTAGCTATCGATATTTGTAATAGTCACAATAAAAATAGCAAGGTAGCATGTAACAAAAGTGAGCACAAATGGTATTGCAATGCTTAAAACAAGGCCTAGGGTCCGTACTTTTGCTAGTGCAATCTCTGAACAATGCTAATATAATTGGATCATATAACCATCCCTCAACGTGTGATGAAGAATCACTCCAAAGTTCCTATCTAACGGAGAACATAAGAAGAAATTGTTTGTAGCTATTCTTTCGATCGATCTATCCAAGAGTTCGTACTAAAATAACACCAAGTTATTCTTTCCGATCGATCTATCAAGAGTTCATACTAAAATAACACTAAGTTATTCTTTCCGATCGATCTATCAAGAGTTTGTACTAAAATAACACCAAAGCAAATTCAAATTCATAATACTCAATCCAACACAAAGAACCTCAAAGAGTTCCCAAAGATTTCTACCAGAGAAACAAAGGAGGAGAACGTGCATCAACCCCCATGCATAGATTACCCCAATGTCACCTCGGGAATCCACGAGTTGAGTGACAAAACACATATCAAGTGAATCAATATGATACCCCATTGTCACCATGGGTATTCATAGCAAGACAGACATCAAGTGCTCTCAAATCCATAAAAGTATTCAATCCAATAAAACGAAATCTCAAAGGGAAAACTCAATTCATAACAAGATAGAGAGGGGAAAACACCATATGATTGAAGGCAATATGCCCTAGAGGCAATAATAAAGTTGGTATTTATGTTTCCTTATATCATGATCAATGTATATTATTCATGCTAGAATTTTATTAACCGGAAATTCAGTACATGTGTGAATACATGGACAAATAGAGTGTCACTAGTATGCCTCTACTTGACTAGCTCGTTAATCAAAGATGGTTAAGTTTCCTAGCCATAGACATGAGTTGTCATTTGATGAACGGGATCACATCATTAGATAATGATGTGATTGACTTGACCCATCCGTTATCTTGGCACTATGATCGTTTAGTTTATTGCTATTGCTTTCTTCATGACTTATACATGTTCCTATAACTATGAGATTATGCAACTCCCAAATACAGGAGGAACACTTAGTGTGCTATCAAATGTCACAACGTAACTGGGTGATTATAAAGATGCTCTATAGGTGTCTCCGATGGTGTTTGTTGAGTTGGCATAGATCAAGATTAGGATTTGTCACTCCGATTGTCAGAGAGGTATCTCTGGGCCCTCTCGGTAATGAACATCTCTATAAGCCTTGCAAGCAATGTAAGTAATGAGTTAGTTGCAGGACGATGCATTACGGAACGAGTAAAGAGACTTGCCGGTAATGAGATTGAACTAGGTATGATGATACCGACGACCGAATCTCGGGCAAGTAACATACCGATGACAAAGGGAACAACGTATGTTGTTATGCGGTTTGACCGATAAAGATCTTTCTAGAATATGTAGGAACCAATATGAGCATCCAGGTTCCGCTGTTGGTTATTGACCGGAGATGAGTCTCAGTCATGTCTACATAGTTCTCGAACCCGTAGGGTCCGCACGCTTAACGTTCGATGACGATAGGTATTATGAGTTTATGTGTTTTGGTGTACCGAAGGTAGTTCGGAGTCCTGGATGAGATTATGGACATGATGAGGAGTCTCGAAATGGTCGAGACATAAAGATTGATATATTGGATGACTATATTCGGACACAGGAATGGTTCCGAGGTGTATCAAGTATTTACCGGAGTACCGGGGGGTTACCAGAACCCCCCGGGGGTTAATGGGCATGGGCTTTAGTGGAAGAGAGGAGGAGGCGACCAAGTGGAGGGGCGCCCCCAAGCCCAATTCGAATTGGAAGGCCCCCCCTCTTTCCCTCTCTCCCTCTTCCCTTTCCTTCCCGTCCTAGTTGGACTAGGAAAGGGGTGAACCTACTCCTAGTAGGAGTAGGATTCCCCCCATTGGGGCGCACCCCATGAGGCCGGCCGGCCCCCTCCTCCCCTCCTTTATATACGGGGGAGGGGGCACCCCATAGACACACAAGTTGATTTCTTAGCCGTGTGTGGTGCCCCCCTCCACAGATTTCCACCTCGGTCATATTGTCGTAGTGCTTAGGCGAAGCCCTGCGTCAGTAACTTCATCATCACCGTCATCACGCCGTCGTGCTGATGAAACTCTCCCTCAACCTCAGCTGGATCTAGAGTTCGAGTGACGTCACCGAGCTGAACATGTGTAGATCGCAGAGGTTCCATGCGTTTGGTACTTGATCGGTTGGATCGCGAAGACGTTCGACTACATCAACTGCGTTACTTAACGCTTCCGCTTTCGGTCTACGAGGGTACGTGGACACACTCTCCCCGCTCGTTGCTATGCTTCTCCTAGATAGATCTTGCGTGATCGTAGGACTTTTTTTGAAATACTACGTTCCCAACAGTGGCATCCGAGCCAGGTCTATGCGTAGATGTTATATGCACGAGTAGAACACAAAGAGTTGTGGGCGTTAATAGTCATACTGCTTACCAACATGTCATACTTTGATTCGACGGTATTGTTGGATGAAGTGGCCCAGACCGACATTACATGACCGCGTTCATGAGACTGGTTCTACCGCCGTGCTTCGCACACAGGTGGATAGTGGGTGTCTGTTTCTCCAACTTTAGTTGAATCGAGCGTGACTACGCCCGGTCCTTGTTAAAGGTTAAAACATCACATTTCGCGAAAAATCGTTGTGGTTTTGATGCGTAGGTAAGAATGGTTCTTGCTAAGCCCGTAGCAGCCACGTAAAACTTGCAACAACAAAGTAGAGGACATCTAACTTGCTTTTGCAGGGCTTACAGTGATGTGATATGGTCAAGATGTGATGATATATAAATTGTTGTATGAGATGATCATGTTTTCTAACAGTTATCGGCAACTGGCGGGAGGGTTGTTGTTTTATTGTATGAAATGCAATCGCCATGTAATTGCTTTACTTTATCACTAAGCGATAGCGATAGTCGTAGTATCAATAGTTGTCGAGACGACAACGATGCTTCGATGGAGATCAAGGTGTCGAGCCGGTGATGATGGTGATCATGACGGTGCTTTGAAGACGGAGATCAAAGGCACAAGAGGATGATGGCCATATCATATCACTTATATTGATTGCTTGTGATGTTTATCCTTTATGCATCTTAGTTTGCTTAGTAAGGCGGTAGCATTATAAGATGATCTCTCACTAAATTTAAAGGTATAAGTGTTCTCCCTGAGTATGCACCCTTGCGACAGTTTGTCGTGCCGAGACACCACCTGATGATCGGGTGTGATAAGCACTACGTTCAGATACAATGGGTGCAAACCAGTTCTGCACACGCAGAATACTCTGGTTAAACTTGACGAGCCTAGCATATGCAGATATGGCCTCGGAACACTGAGACCGAAAGATCGAGCGTGAATCATATAGTAGATATGATCAACATAGTGATGTTCACCATTGAAATCTACTCCATATCACGTGATGATCAGACATGGTTTAGTTGATATGGATCACGTGATCACTTAGATGATTAGAGGGATGTCTATCTAAGTGGGAGTTCTTAAGTAATATGATTAATTGAACTTTAATTTATCATGAATTTAGTACCTGATAGTATTTTGCATGTCTATCTTGTTGTAGATAAATGGCCCGTACTCTTTGCTACGTTGAATTTTAATGTGTTCCTCTGAAAGCTAAGTTGAAAGATGATGGTAGCAACTACACGGACTGGTCTGTAATTTGAGGATTATCCTCGTTGCTTTGCACGGAAGAATTACGCCCTCGAAGCTTTGCTAGGTGCCAAACCCGTTCTTGAGAACAACACCAGATGTTATGAACGTCTGGCAGAGCAAAGCTGATGACTACTCGATAGTTCAGTGTGCCATCCGTTACGTGTGACACCCCCGATTCAATCATACACTAATCATACACGCAAGCGTGTACGGTCAAGATCAGGGACTCACAAGAAGATTTCACAACACAACTCTAAAAATAAAATAAGTCATACAAGCATCATAATACAAGCCAGGGGCCTCGAGGGCTCGAATACAAGTGCTCGATCATAGACGAGTCAGCGGAAGCAACAATATCTGAGTACAGACATAAGTTAAACAAGTTAAACTGGGATACAGATCGAAAGAGGCACATGCCTCCTGCCTGGGATCCTCCTAAACTACTCCTGGTCATCGTCAGCGGCCTGCACGTAGTAGGCATCTCCGGTGTAGTAGGAATCGTCATCGATGGTGGCGTCAAGCTCCGGGGCTCCAGCATCTGGTTGCGACAACCAGATAGAATGAAAAGGGGAAAAGAGGGAGAAAAGCAACCGTGAGTACTCATCCATAGTACTCGCAAGCAAGGATCTACACTACATATGCATGGGTATCTGTGTAAAAGGGAAATATCGGTGGACTGAACTGCAGAATGCCAGAATAAGGAGGGGATAGCTAGTCCTGTCGAAGACTACGCTTCTGGTAGCCTCCATCTTGCAGCATGTAGAAGAGAGTAGCTGGTAAGTTTACCAAGTAGCATCGCATAGCATAATCCTACCCAGCGATCCTCCCCTCGTTGCCCTGTGTGAGAGCGATCACCGGGTTATATCTCACTTGGAAGGGTGTGTTTTATTAAGTATCCGGTTCTAGTTGTCATAAGGTCAAGGTACAACTCCAAGTCGTCCTGTTTCCGAAGATCATGGCTTTTTGAATAGATAAACTTCCCTGCAGGGGTGCACCACATAACCCAACACGCTCGATCCCATTTGGCCGGACACACTTTCCTGGGTCATGCCCGACCTCGGAAGATCAACACGTCGCAGCCCCACATAGGCTGTGAGAGAGGTCAGCACGCCGGTCTAAATCCTATGGCGCAGGGGTCTGGGCCCATCGCCCATTGCACACCTGCACGTTGCATGGGCGACCGGAAGCAGACCTAGCCTAGCAGGCGTTCTAGTCCAATCGGTAGCGCCAGCCGGCCACGACTTCACGAAGGCTTGGTGATACCACGACGCCGAAAGTGCCCATAACTGTTCCAGCGTAGTTGGTTAGTGCGTATAGGCCGGTGGCGGACTCGAGATCAAATACCAAGATCTCGTTAAGCGTGTTAAGTATCCATGACGCGACAGGCCAGCCCACCTCCCTCCTAGGTGGTCTCAAGCTGCCCCTGTCGCTCCACCACAAAGTAACGATCGGGGCGTCGAGAACCCGGGCCCACCTCTCTGGGATGGAGCCACCCGCCCTTCAAATTTCATCTCCGAACAATATCATAAGTAGTGTAACAAAGATAAAGTATATAGCATATGCCCGTGATCACCTCCCGAAGTGATCACGGCCCAAAGAGTATAGCACGGCAGACGGACAAGAGTGTAGGGCCTTGATGTAACACTAGCATCCTATACTAAGCATTAGGATAGCAGGTAAGGGTAACAACTGTAGCAACAATGACAGGCTATGCAGCAGAATAGGATTAACCGAAAGCAGTAACATGCTACACTACTCTAATGCAAGCAGTAGAGAGAAGAATAGGCGATATCTGGTGATCAAGGGGGGGGGGGGCTTGCCTGATTGCTCTGGCGAGAAGGGGTCGTCAACACCGTAGTCGTACTGGGTAGCAGCGGCGTCGGTCTCAGTGTCTAACGAGAGAAGAGGGGGAGAAACAATAAATATAATGCAAACATAAGCATGATGATGGAAGACATGACAATGCGCGGTGTTATGTGTGCCCTAACGCGGTAGGAGGTGGTACCAGCGAAGGGGGGAAACTTCCGGGAAAGTATTCCTGGTGTTTCGCATTTTCGGACAGATGAACCGGAGGGGGAAAGTTGCGTGTTTGCTATGCTAGGAATGTGTGGTGGGCGAACGGGTTTCGTATCCGGATTTGTCTCCTCGTTCTGAGCAACTTTCATGTACAAAGTTTTTCCATCCGAGCTACGGTATAATTTATATTAATTTTCAAAGTTTTTAATCATTTTTGGAATTAACAGAATTAATTTAATTTGGAAATGCCATTATGATGTCGATCACATCGTGGTGATGTCGTGATCAAAAGTCAGTTGACTTGGTCAAACTAAGGCGTGGGTCCCGGTTTTCATTAACTTAGGTTAACTAAACAGGATTAGTTAGTTTAATAAGTGATTAGGTTAATTTAATAGATCTAATTAAGTTAACTAATTAAATAATTAATTATATTTTTTATTCTTCTTTTTTTACAGGGGCGTGGGTGGGGGCCCCACTGGGCAATGGCCCATAGGGCCAAATGGGCGCGGGCGGTGGATCGGGCACGGGGCGCCAGGACGCCCTCCCGCAGAGATGGAGGTTGTCCGTCTCCGGCGGCAGTGGCGAGGCCACGGCGAGTGGCCGGAGCGGCGGAAGCCAGAGGCTAAGACGAGCGAGGTGGCTGCGGCGGTGGTGCCAGCGGCAGCCGCACGGGAAGGCGACAGGGGGGGGGGGAGACGGTAGTTGCGGCGGGGATGGGGAAGGGCAGCAGCGGCTGCGGATGGCGCCAGCGCGCGCGACCATGGGTGCTCGAGGGGCACGAGCGAGCACGAGGAGGGGGCCGCGGGCGCGGGAGCTTGTGGGGTCAACGAGCGGACGACAGAGGAGCAGCCGCAGGCAAAGGAGCGAGCGGGGCATGCGCAGGCGCGACGCGACGGGGAGCGCGGGGGAGTGTGGCGGATCTGGCGGTGGCCTTGACAGCGCACTGGGCGCTTGGGTGCGAGCAGCGGTGCGCGCCAGGCGTGGCAGGAGCGAAGAAGGGAGAGGGAGGCACGACCCGCGTGGCAGCTCACCGCGTAGCTGTAGGGTGGTGGCAGTGGGGGTCGAGGAGGAGGACGGGGACGCGTCGTCGGCGAGGAGGAGAGGTCGAGGCGGCGGCGTTCGGTGACGACGTCGGCGAGCGAAAACCCGCAGGCGAAGCGGCGTCTGAGGAGGGGGCGAGGAGGAGGTTCGATGACGGGCGGGGCGGCGTCGGGTGATGGCTCCGGGCGACGGCAGCGAGGGGCTCCGACGAGGTGGGCGTCGGGGCGCCTGGGTCGGGCGGCGTTAGCGCTCCCGATCCAGATCTGGGGTCGGGGAGTGGGGAGAATGGGGAAGTGGGGGGGGGGGACCGTTTAGGGTTTCGGTGAGGGGTGGGGGGTATGTAGGCGCGACTGGGCCGGCCTGGTTGGCCGAGAGGCCAGATGGGCCGAGGCCCAGCAGGGGGCTCTCTTTTATTTTTGTTTGCTTTCTTTTTATGTTTTCATAATTTTCGTTTACTCTATTTTATTTTACTTTTAACTTCTTTAGCTTTGTGAAATATGACAATAGCTCCTAAATTAATGTCTCAGAATAACCCACCGCCTTAAAAAGTTTGGTGACTAAATAAACTAGTTTAACATTTGTTTATTATTTTAAAAGCATTCAAATAATTGTATTTGCTACTGTTTTGTTTAGTTTAGTGCATTTAAACCTTTTATGTTAATTTGGATTCATCACCATAATCATCTATGATTTATTTGCTATACTTCGAACATTTTAGACTTGACTTTTGAAAACTTTTCCCGTTTGACTTTATGTTAAATTTGAATTTCGAAATGGTTTTGAATCAACGCGAGTTTAATCAACAGTAATTGAGGTGACGTGGCATCATTAGCAGAGGGTTAATGTGGCTTAATTATCCGGGTGTCACAATTCTCCTCCACTACAAGAAATCTCGTCCCGAGATTTAAGAGGTAGAGTAAGGGGGAAAAGTCTGGTTATGAAATTCTAACGGATCTTCTCGGTCTTGGCTGCTCTTCTCGAAGCGATCGATCCATTATGTTGATGTCTTCATTTCTCTGCTTCAGGTCATCGTGATGAAGTCGACATTCTTTCTTCGGGAACTCCATCGTACTTACGAAAGAATTAAGGGTGGTTATTCTGGAAGAATGAACCTCTGCAAGGTTGACTACCTGGTAGCAAACATCGGGGGAACGTGGCGGAAGTAACTCTCGAACTGAAACTTAAGAAGATATCGAGAGCAAAGTAAGAAGGTACCATGAGAAGTTTCAAACGGATAGGCAAGCGTTCGATGCCTAATCGGAAGGTGAAAGGGGTTCGAGCAGCGAGAATAAGTATTTAAATGCGATACCGAATAGATCACTTGGCAGGTGGCCCGTGAGTTACATAAGAAGTCAAGTGCGAGGAATAACTTTGGGAATCGGGGGTGTACAGGAGAATCAGGTTTCGATCCTGTGGAACTTTGGATTATGGGCCCACCATGTGGTTAAAAGTAGGAAAAATGTTGATATCTTGCATGGTCATGATAGCAAGACATGTCAGAGGGTAGCTTATCAGTTATGTTGGCAACAATGTCGATACCAAGGGCGAGGGACGAAGAGAACCATTTCCCTTCTTGTTGAATGAGGCGGACCATTAGGCAAAGTTCTCGTCCATCGGTGGCTACCGAAATGTCATCAATTATAGTAACAGGGTCTTACTGGTAGAGTTGTACCATGAGGTGCTTACCTAAGCAGGGAATTACCACTGCTCAGTTAAGTAGATTATGTAACATCCCAAATTTTCAATTTGGCATGTTATACATAGGTCATCCATGCATATCATATTTTATTGCATTTTCGTTTGCAATCCTCGAAATCCTAAGCAACTCAAGGACCCTCGGAGAGAGTTGGGGATTTTCCAATTTTCATATTTGAATTTTATCAAATAATGAAGACGAGGATTTTGGATTTTATTATTTTTCTCTCCGGAAAATATTTCATGTTTAAATAATAAATGAGAGGAGATAATATGACTTCTCCAAAAATAATTGAAATACTGGAGGAAAAATGTTAAAATCATTATTTGGATTTTATTTTTTTATTTGGAATTTTATTTGCCCTAGAGAAAAATTTGCATGATTTAAAAATTGCATTTTAGGGGCCTAGAAAAGTTCATCTTGTTCTAAATATTTTATTTAGACAAAGAAAACTTGTTTTGGTATTTTTAGATTTTTATTTATTTTTCTAGGATTTTTATAAGTTTCGGCGGAACGTTTTTTTTTAAAGGGACCCAGCGATTGGGCCAAGGGCCCAGCCAGCAGCCGTCCCGGCCAGCCCTTGACCGCCACTTTGTCTTGTAGCGTCTTGCGCCGCCCGCCCTTTCAGACCGAGTCCGAGCCGGACTCCGTCTCCGCCGCCTTGCCACCTCCTCCAAGTCGCCGCCCGCCCTTCATATCTGCCGCCACCCTCCTCTAAACCACCACCACCACCGGAGCCGGGCCGCCCGAGCCCGCACCCGCCCGCCCGCCGCCTCTGGCCGCCGCCGCCTCCGCCGCCCGCACCCCGCCGCCACCGCCGCCCCTCGCCAGAGCCGCCCGCCCACGGACGACCTCATGGGAGGTAGCCTCGTCGCCGGTTTTTAGAAAACCCTTCGGTTTTTTGGAAAACCCTAGCCCGTTTTTCTTAGATCGGTTTTATTTTTTTTCCGGTTTATTTTGTTTTTGCGGCGTTGCTCGTTCGTTCGTTTTTACGAGCGTGTTAAATAGTTTAGTTTCTGCTAACGAACGTTCGTTCGTTTAGCCGTTCATCGTTTTCTTTTTATCGGATTTATTCCGCGATTTTCCTGATCGCGATTTCTAATCCGATGTTCGATCTAGTATAACTTTTCGCTCGTTTATCGGAATCAGGCGATTCAAGCGCGTGGAGTTTCATCTCGAAACCCTTTTTCCGAATAACCTACTCAAACCAGCTTTTGCCTCTGTAAAATTTGACCCTAGTTCAGATTAGTAACGGATCTTATTTCTTTCGCCGTTTGAGTTTCGTTGCTCGGTTTGGTTTGATTCTTTTTGCGAACCGGAGTTCTTAAATTGAACTCTCCGGTCAACCTCTTTTAGTAGAGTTTTGCTTGTGCATCTTTGCTTGTTGCTTATGTATGTTATTGTTTGCTTGCGATAGAATTCCCGGAGTGCGAAGCGTGTTACTACGAGTCTCTAGGATTCGCGGATCATCAGCAAGGCAAGTAACACTTTGATCATACTCTTTTCATACCCAGTTTTTATGCATTAGTTTCAATCCCCAAACATTGCATAATTAGGATATCATTAACTTGTGGGTTGGGAAGTAGATATTGAGATAGAACCTATTGCCCTGTTACTATCAAACCCTTGGGAGTTACTTCTACGCTTGCTTATTATTGCTATGCTATGCTCGTAGACATGGTTTGGGTTTGAGTGTATTCCATGACAGATGTTTAATTAATGGTTCAACTTAAGGTGGCAACTTTAATACACATCTGGGTGGATTGAGGCACCTGGGGAACCCAGTGTTGTTTGTTTTATTTTTGGAAATCCCGGGGTACCCGTGTGATCTTCCTATGGACCGCCACCCAGGCTCAAAGGGAACTGAGTTTATTCATGCTAGACACTTCCGTGTGCAGCCACAAGCTATTATGGGCTCTAGCATAGTTGAGTAAGTCATGTGAAGCTCTTGAATAGGTAGATCAGCGGTAGTGGGTTTTGTAGGTTTGGTATGGTCTACCGGAGTAGAGAGTTAATGTTTACGAAGACCGTGTCTCGGTCATCCGTTTCTCAAACACCATGTAGTGCGAGAAATTAACAGAGGCGATCGAGTCTTGTGGGGAAAAGTGCGCAAACCTCTGCAGAGTGTACAATCTAATCATGGTTAGCCGTGTCCCCGGTGTTGGAAATATGCCCTAGAGGCAATAATAAAAGGATTATTATTATATTTCCTTGTTCATGATAATTGTCTTTTATTCATGCTATAATTGTATTATCCGGAAATCATAATACATGTGTGAATACATAGACCACAATATGTCCCTAGTGAACCTCTAGTTGACTAGCTCGTTGATCAATAGATAGTCATGGTTTCACGACTATGGACATTGGATGTCATTGATAAGCGGGATCACATCATTAGGAGAATGATGTGATGGACAAGACCCAATCCTAAGCATAGCACAAGATCGTGTAGTTCGTTTTGCTAGAGCTTTTCCAATGTCAAGTATCTCTTCCTTAGACCATGAGATCGTGTAACTCCCGGATACCGTAGGAGTGCTTTGGGTGTACCAAAGCGTCCTGGCGTAATCGGGTGACTATAAAGGTGCACTACAGGTATCCCCGAAAGTGTACATTGGATTGACACGGATCGAGACTGGGATTTGTCACTCCGTGTTATGGAGAGGTATCACTGGGCCCACTCAGTAGTGCATCATCATAATGAGCTCAAAGTGACCAAGTGTCTGGTCACGGGATCATGCATTACGGTACGAGTAAAGTGACTTGATGGTAATGATATTGAACGAGGTATTGGGATACCGACGATCGAGTCTCGGGCAAGTAACATACCGTCTGACAAAGGGAATAGTATACGGGGTTGTTTGAATCCTCGATATCGTGGTTCATCCGATGAGATCATCGAGGAGAATGTGGGAGCCAACATGGGTATCCAGATCCCGCTGTTGGTTATTGCCCGAGAGCCGTCTCGGTCATGTCTACGTGCCTCCCGAACCCGTAGGGTCTACACATAAGGTTCGGTGGCGCTTAGGGTTGTATGAATATGAGTATGCAGTAAACCGAATGTTGTTGAGTCCGGATGAGATCCCGGACGTCACGAGGAGTTCGGAATGGTCCGGAGGTAAAGAATTATATATAGGAAGTATTGTTTTGACCATCGGGAAAGTTTGAGGTCATCCGTGTTGTCTGGGACCACCGGAAGGGTCCCGAGGTCCACCGGTGGGGCCACCCATCCTGGAGGGCCCCATGGGCTGAAGTGGGGAGGAACCAACCCATAGTGGGCTGGTGCGCCCCCTTGGCCCACTGCGCCTAGGGTTGAAACCCTAGGGTGGGGCGCCCACTGCCTTGGGGCACTCCACCCCTTGGCCGCGCCCCTTGGAGATTGATCTCCAGGGCGGAGCCACAGGGGCCTATATAAAGGGAGGGAGGGGCAGCCGCACCAAGTTCCGCGCCTCCCTCTCCCTGCCTCGCCTCTCCTCCTCCGTCACGTGCTTGGCGAAACCTGCCGGAGTCTTTGCTTCTCCACCAACACCACGCCGTCGTCTTGCTGCTGGAGCCATCTTCCTCAACCTCTCCTTCCCCTTGCTGGATCAAGAAGGAGGAGGCGTCATCCGCTCCGTCGTGTGTTGAGCAGCGGAGGTGCCGTCTGTTCGGCACTTGGTCATCGGTGATTTGGATCACGGCGAGTACGACTCCATCATCCACGTTCTAGTGAACACTTCCGCACGCGATCTACAAGTGGTATGTAGATGCAATCTCTCTCCCATGGCTCGTTGCTTAGATGAACTCATAGATGGATCTTGGTGAAACCGTAGGAAAAATTTTAATTTTCTGCAACGTTCCCCAACAGTGGCATCATGAGCTAGGTCTATGCGTAGTTCTCTATTGCACGAGTAGAACACAATTTTGTTGTGGGCGTAGATCTTGTCAACTTGCTTGCCGCTACTAGTCTTATCTTGCTTCAGCGGTATTGTGGGATGAAGCGGCCCGGACCAACCTTACACGTGCGCTTACGTGAGACCGGTTCAACGGCCGACATGCACTAGTTGCATAAGGTGGGTGGCGGGTGTCTGCCTCTCCCACTTTAGTTGGAGCGGATTCGATGAAAAGGGTCCTTATGAAGGGTAAATAGAAGTTGACAAAATCACGTTGTGGTTATTATTAGGTAAGAAAAGCGTTCTTGCTAGAACCCAATTGCAGCCACGTAAAAGATGCAACAACAATTAGAGGACGTCTAACTTGTTTTTGCAGCAATTGTCATGTGATGTGATATGGCGAGAAGTTGTGATGAATGATGAATGACATATTGTGATGTATGAGATCATGTTCTTGTAATAGGAATCACGACTTGCATGTCGATGAGTATGACAACGGCAGGAGCCATAGGAGTTGTCTTTATTTTTGTATGACCTGCGTGTCATTGAAGAGCATCATGTAAATTACTTTACTTTATTGCTAAACGCGTTAGCCATAGAAGTAGAAGTAGTCGTTAAGCGTGACAACTTCATGAAGACACGATGATGGAGATCATGATGATGGAGATCATGGTGTCATGCCGGTGACAAGATGATCATGGAGCCCGAAGATGGAGATCAATGGAGCTATATGATATTGGCCATATCATGTCACTACTATATAATTACATGTGATGTTTATTATGTTTATGCATCTTGTTTACTTAGAGCGACGGTAGTAAATAAGATGATCCTTACAACAATATCAAGAAGTGTTCTCCCTAAGCGTACCGTTGCTAAAGTTAAATGCGTTTGAAGCACCACGTGATGATCGGGTGTGATAGATCCTTACGTTCACATACAGCGGGTGTAAGACAGTTTTACACATGCAAAACACTTAGGGTTAACTTGACGAGCCTAGCATGTATGCAGACATGGCCTCGGAACACGGAGACGAAAGGTCGAACACGAGTCGTATGGAAGATACGATCAACATGAAGATGTTCACCGGCGATGACTAGTCCGTCTCACGTGATGATCGGACCACGGCCTAGTCGACTCGGATCGTGTAACACTTAGATGACTAGAGGGATGTCTAATATGAGTGGGAGTTCATTAAAATAATTTGATTAGATGAACTTAATTATCATGAACTTAGTCTAAAACCTTTGCAAATATGTCTTGTAGATCAAATGGCCAGCGCTCATGTCAACATGAACTTCAACGCGTTCCTAGAGAAAACCAAAATTTGAAAGATGATGGCAGCAACTATAATGGACTGGGTCCGAACACGACGATCATCCTCATAGCTGCCGAGGAAACAATATGTCCTAGAAGGACCGCTAGGTGACGCCTCCGTCCCGGAAGAACCAAGACATTATGAATGCTTGGCACTCTCATCTTGATGATTACTCCCTCGTTCGGTCGGCATGCATGCTTTACGACTTAGAACCGGGGCTCCAAAAGCGTTTTGAGCAACACGGAGCATATGAGATGTTCGAGGAGCTGAAACTAGTTTTCCAAGCTCATGCCGGTCGAGATATGAAGTCTCCGACAAGTTCTATAGTTGTAAGATGGAGGAAAACAGTTACATCGGTGAACACATACTCAAAATGTCTGGGTTGCACAACCGCCTTTGTCCCAGTGGACATAAACCTCCCGGACGAGGCGGTCATTAACAGAATCCTTGATCGCTCCCACCAAGCTACAAGAGCTTTGTGATGAACTACAATATGCAGGGGATGGTGAAGACCATTCCCGAAGTATTCTCAATCTTTGAAGTCGTGAGAGGTTGAAATCAAGAAAGAACATCAAGTGTTGATGGTCAATAAAACCACTAAGTTCAAAAAGGGCAAGGGTAAGAAGAACTTCAAGAAGGGCGGCAAGGATGTTCCAGCGCCCGGTAAGCAAGTTGCCGGAAGAAGTCAAAGAATGGACCCAATCCACGAGAGAGTGCTTTTATTACAAAGGGAAGGGCCCTTTGAAGCGGAACTGCCCCAAATACTTAGCGGACAAGAAGGCCGGCAACACTAAAGGTATATTTGATATACATGTAATTGATGTGTACCTTACCGATTACTCGTAGTAACTCACAGGTATTTGATACGGTGCCGTTGCTCATATTTGTAACTCACAGCAGGAGCTGCGGAATAAGCGGAGGCTGGCGAAGGGCAGGTGACGATCTTGGCGTCGGGAATGGTTCCAAGGTCGATGTGATCGCCGTCGGTATATTTGCCTCTACATTTACCTACGGGATTAGTTTTAAATCTCAATAATTGTTATTTGGTGCCAAGTTTGAGCATGAACATTGTATCAGGATCTCGTTTAATGCGAGATGGCTACTCATTTAAATCCGAGAATGATGGTTGTTCTATTTATATGAGAGATATGTTTTATGGTCATGCTCCGATGGTCAATGGTTTATTCTTAATGAATCTCGAGCGTAATATTACACATATTCATAGTGTGAATACCAAAAGATGTAAAGTTGATAACGATAGTCCCACATACTTGTGTACTTTGCCGCCTGTGGTCACATTGGTGTCAAGCGCATGAAGAAGCTCCATTCCGATGGACTTTTAGAGTCTCTCGATTATGAATCATTTGACACATGCGAACCATGCCTTATGGGCAAAATGACCAAGACTCCATTCTCCGGAACAATGGAGCGAGCAACCAACTTATTGGAAATCATACATACCGATGTGTGCGGTCCAATGAGCGTTGAGGCTCGCGGAGGATATCATTATGTTCTCACTCTCACAGACGATTAAGTAGATATGGGTATGTCTACTTGATGAAACACAAGTCTGAGACCTTTGAAAAGTTCAAGGAATTTCAGAATGAGGTAGAGAATCAACGTGACCGAAAAATAAAGTTCTTACGATCAGATCATGGAGGAGAATATTTAAGTCACGAATTTGGTACACACTTAAGGAAATGTGTAATCGTTTCACAACTCACGCCGCCTGGAACACCTCGGTAATGGTGTGTCCGAGCGTCGTGTCGCACTCTATTGGATATGGTGCGACCTATGATGTCTCTTACAGATTTACCGCTATCATTTTGGGGATACGCTCTAGAGACAACTACATTCACTTTAAATAGGGCACCGTCTAAATCTGTTGAGACGACACCGTATGAATTATGGTTTGGGAAGAAACCTAAGCTGTCATTTCTAAAAGTTTGGGGATGCGATGCTTATGTCAAGAAACTTCAACCTGAAAAGCTCGAACCCAAATCGGAAAAATGCGTCTTCATAGGATACCCTAAGGAAACCATTGGGTATACCTTCTACCTTAGATCCGAAGGCAAGATTTTTGTTGCCAAGAACGGATCCTTTCTGGAAAAAGAGTTTCTCTCGAAAGGAGTTTCTCTCAAAAGGAGTAAGTGGGAGGAAAGTAGAACTCGATGAAGTACTACCTCTTGAACCGGAAAGTAGTGCAGCTCAGGAAAATGTTCCTGTGGTGCCTACACCAACTGGAGAGGAAATTAATGATGATGATCAAGGTACTTCGGATCAAGTTGCTCTTGAACTTCGTGGGTCCACTAGGACACGTTCCGCACTGCAGTGGTACGGCAACCTGTCACGGAAATCATGTTGTTAGACAACGGTGAACCTTGAACTATGAAGAAGCGATGGCGGGACCAGATTCCAACAAATGGCTTGAAGCCATGCAATCCGAGATAGGATCCATGTATGAAAACAAAGTATGGACTTTGACAGACTTGCGGATGATCGGCGACGATAGAAAATAAATGGATCTTTAAGAAGAAGACGGACGCGGATGATAATGTCACCATCTGTAAAGCTCGACTTGTCGCTAAGGGTTATCGCCAAGTTCAAGGGATTGACTACGATGCGACTTTCTCTCCCGTAGCGAAGCTTAAGTCCGTCCGAATCATGTTAGCAATTGCCGCATACTATGATTATGAGATATGGCAGATGGACGTCAAAACAGCGTTCCTTAATAGTTATCTTAAGGAAGAGATGTATATGATGCAGCCGGAAGGTTTTGTCGACCCTAAGAATGCTAACAAGGTATGCAAGCTCCAGCGATCCATTTATGGGCTGGTGCAAGCATCTCGGAGTTGGAACATTCGCTTTGATGAGATGATCAAAGCGTTTGGGTTTATCTTGAGACTTATGGAGAAGCCTGCGTTTACAAGAAAGTGAGTAGGAGCTCTGTAGCATTTCTCATATTATATGTAGATGACATACTTTTGATGGGAAATGATATAGAACTCTTGGACAACATTAAGGCCTACTTGAATAAAAAGTTTTCAATGAAGGACCTTGGAGAAGCTGCTTATATATTAGGCATCAAGATCTATAGAGATAGATCGAGGCGCCTCATAGGTCTTTCACAAAGCACATACCTTGATAAGATTTTGAAGAAGTTCAAAATGGATCAGTCCAAGAAAGGGTTCTTGCTGTCTTTGCAAGGTGTGAGATTGAGCTCAGCTCAATGCCGACCACGGCAAAAGATAAAGAAGAGATGAGCGTCATCCCCTATGCCTCAGCCATAGGATCTATTATGTATGCCATGTCATGTACCGGACCAGACGTAAACCTTGCCGTAAGTTTGGTAGGAAGGTACCAAAGTAATCCCGACAAGGAACACTTTGGACAGCGGTCAAGAATATCCTGAAGTACCGAAAAGGACAAAGGACATGTTTCTCGTTTATGGAGGTGACGAAGAGCTCGTCAGTAAAGGGTTACGTCGGCGCTTAGCTTCGACACAGATTTGGATGACTCTAAGTCACAAACCGGATATGTGTATATGTTGAATGGTGGAGTAGTAAGCTGGTGCGATTTGCAAGCGAGGCGTCGTGGTGGGATCTACATGTGAAGCGGAGTACATGGCAGCCTCGGAGGCAGCGCATGAAGCAATTTGGGGAAGGAGTTCATCACCAACCTAGGAGTCATACCCAATGCGTCGGGGCCGATCAAACTCTTCTGTGACAACACCGGAGCTATTGCACTTGCCAAGGAGCCCAGGTTTCACAAGAAGACCAGGCACATCAAGCGTCGCTTCAACTCCATCCGTGAAAATGTTCAAGATGGAGACATAGAAATTTGCAAAGTGCATACGGATCTGAATGTCGCAGATCCGTTGACTAAACCTCTTCCGCGGGAAAAACATGATCAACACCAGAACTCTATGGGTGTTCGATTCATCACAATGTAACTAGATTATTGACTCTAGTGCAAGTGGGAGACTGTTGGAAATATGCCCTAGAGGCAATAATAAAAGGATTATTATTATATTTCCTTGTTCATGATAATTGTCTTTTATTCATGCTATAATTGTATTATCCGGAAATAGTAATACATGTGTGAATACATAGATATGTCCCTAGTGAGCCTCTAGTTGACTAGCTCGTTGATCAATAGATAGTCATGGTTTCCTGACTATGGACATTGGATGTCATTGATAGCGGGATCACATCATTAGGAGAATGATGTGATGGACAAGACCCAATCCTAAGCATAGCACAAGATCGTGTAGTTCGTTTTGCTAGAGCTTTTCCAATGTCAAGTATCTCTTCCTTAGACCATGAGATCGTGTAACTCCGGATACCGTAGGAGTGCTTTGGGTGTACCAAAGCGTCACAACGTAACTGGGTGACTATAAAGGTGCACTACCGGTATCTCGAAAGTGTCATTGGATTGACACGGATCGAGGCTGGATTTGTCACTCCGTGTTACGGAGAGGTATCACTTGGGCCCACTCGGTAGTGCATCATCATAATGAGCTCAAAGTGACCAAGTGTTTGGTCAGGATCATGCATTACAGATGCGAGTAAAGTGACTTGCCGGTAACGAGATTGAACGAGGTATTGGGATACCGACGATCGAGTCTCGGGCAAGTAACATACCGTCTGACAAAGGGAATAGTATACGGGGTTGTTTGAATCCTCGACATCGTGGTTCATACAATGAGATCATCGAGGAGCATGTGGGAGCCAACATGGGTATCCAGATCCCTCTGTTGGTTATTGCCCGAGAGCCGTCTCGGTCATGTCTACGTGCCTCCCGAACCCGTAGGGTCTACACACTTAAGGTTCGGTGACGCTAGGGTTGTATGAATATGAGTATGCAGTAAACCGAATGTTGTTCGGAGTCCGGATGAGATCCGGACGTCACGAGGAGTTCGGAATGGTCCTGAGGTAAAGAATTATATATAGGAAGTATTGTTTGACCATCGGGAAAGTTTGGGCTCACCGTGTATTGTCTGGGACCACCGGAAGGGTCCCGGGGGTCCACCGGGTGGGGCCACCCATCCCGGAGGGCCCCATGGGCTGAAGTGGGGAGGGGAACCAGCCCATAGTGGGCTGGTGCTCCCCCCTTGGCCCACCCCCTGCGCCTAGGGTTGAAACCCTAGGGTGGGGGGCGCCCCACTTGCCTTGGGGCACTCCACCCCTTGGCCGCCGCCCCCTTGGAGATTGGATCTCCAAGGGCAGCGCCTGGGGCCTATATAAAGGGAGGGGGAGGGCAGCCGCACTGAAGTTCTGGCGCCTCCTCTCCCTGCTACATCTCTCCTCCTCAAATCACGTGCTTGGCGAAGCCTGCCGGAGATCTTTGCTTCTCCACCAACACCACGCCGTCGTCTTTGCTGCTGGAGCCATCTTCCTCAACCTCTCCTTCCCCTTGCTGGATCAAGAAGGAGGAGGCGTCATCCGCTCCGTCACGTGTGTTGAACGCGGAGGTGCCGTCCGTTCGGCACTTTCGGTCATCGGTGATTTGGATCACGGCGAGTACGACTCCATCATCCACGTTCTAGTGAAGCAGCTTCCGCCTTGATCTACAAGTGGTATGTAGATGCAATCTCTCTCCCATGACTCGTTGCTTAGATGAACTCATAGATGGATCTTGGTGAAACCGTAGGAAATTTTTTAATTTTCTGCAACGTTCCCCAACACCCGGTTATGGACAATTCTGAGTATCTAGTACCTGAGTATTCACATGTATCTCATCACTCTATATTAATATTGCTGGGATGTTAATTACTCTAATTGGGATTGAGTTGGGGTTATACCTTCTCAATGATGTTTCGACCACCATGATAGTTAAATTAAAGTATATTCCTTTGTTGTAGGGAAAAATTGGCTTTCCGCAAAACTATAACCATAGAGCTTTCCACCAGCCAAATATTACATGTAGTGATAGCATTATTCTGTTCCTGCTCTACTATGTTATATTGCCAGCATATTCCATGTGCTGACCCGTTCTCGGGCTGCAACGTATTATGTTGCAGACTTTTCAGACGAGGAGTAAGGATTGTTAGGTCGTTGCCGTGCAGCTCAGCTATGCCGTTGGAGTTGATGGACTCACTTTATCTTTCAAGCCTTCCGCTGTTATCGCATTAGATGGCCTTAAGCCATATTATTGTAATAGTTCTCTTTTGAGACATTCGTTGTAATAAGTGTGTGATTTCTACTCTGTTATAAATCCTTGGAGTACTGTGTGTGTCGGCATTACTGATCCAGGGATGACACTGAAACACAGAGACTTGACCATCTGAGGTCGGGTCGCTACAAGATGGTATCAGAGCACACGCTGAGTGTAGGACACGACCACTAAGATAAAACCAAAGGTCACTCTTCTCTACCCATTTCTGACTCCTCTCCATTTTTCCAGTCTTTAGGATGACGAAGATGAAGTATAAGTTTTCACAACCGGATGAAGACACACCTTTTGGACGCCACTTGAAGGAAGTCACTAGGTACCTGAATATTGGAATACCAAGCTTCACCGGGACGTACAACGCCACCTTACCAGAAGAAGAGTGCTGGAAGATTCAAGCTCTAGTTCCCGGAAGGACGTTTGCACCAAGCACCGAGCCCATAGTGTGTGTTTTCAATGCACCAACATGGAGTTTGGGAAAGAGTATGGCAGCTCACATTACCATGGGACGCATTGGTGAAGTCTACAACAAGGAGCTTAAAGACACCATATATCAAATATGTGGGCGCCGAGACGAGCAATGGGAAGTAATCAGCACCAAGAAGGATAGATCCATTGCATCTTACATCCAGGAACTAAACCAGCACATTCGACGTCAGGAGAACCAGATGTGGGTAGACATGATGGATTTGAAGAAGGCGAAAACTAGGATCATCGAGCTGGAAGAAGAACTCAAGTTTACACGCGATGGATATGAGGAAGAAATCAAGACCCAACTGGAGAAGAATGACGACCTAGTCAAGAAGATCGGAGTCTTCATGGGAGGACCAGCACCGAAAGAAGAGGAAGAAGATCCCACTTGCCCGGACAACTACATCATCATCGGCGACACCGACTCTGATCCAAGTGATGATGACTATGAAGACGAAGCTGGAAGCGGACATCATGGAGTCTTCCACCGATCAAAGTTTCTAGATGACCACCATATAATAGTAGTATTCCCCATGTAATCGGTAGTAGTTGAGCACTTATGCGATATTTCTAGACCGTTTTGTATGCTCTTGCTTGATTGATTGAATGAATGTGTGTGTTTGCCTCATGTGCATATGGGTAGTGTTTTCTTGCTAGACCTCTTTCTATTCTAATCTCTTCCATCTAAACCCTCAGATGCCTCCGAGACGTGACCTCGGTTTTGTTTTCCCACCGGAGCTCACCCAGTTGATCCAGCAGCAGAATGCCTTGATGCAGTTGCTAGTTCAGAACCAGGGCAACAACAACAACAACAACAACCCGCCGCCAGTGGACAATTTAGCCCGTTTTCTGAGGTTACAACCGCTGGTGTTTTCCAGTAGCACCGAGCCAATAGTTGCTGATGATTGGCTACGCCGTATTGGAAGGGAGTTAACCACCGCAGGATGCACGGATGCTGAGAAGGTGCGCTTTGCCGCACATCAATTGGATGGACCAGCAGCCGCATGGTGGGAGAATTACACGGCTACTTTTCCTATAGCCAATGTCACTTGGGATCAGTTTCAACAAGCCTTTCGCACGGCCCATGTTTCAACTGGACCCATGCAGATGAAGAAGCGTGAGTTTCGCAACTTACGCCAGGAACGTCTTTGTGGCTGTCGTGGATGAGTTTAGTAAGTTATCACGCTATGCCCCCGATGATGTGGCCACGGATGCATGAAGCGAGGAGAAGTTTATGGAAGGGCTGAGCGATGAGATGAGCATGCAGTTGATGGTGGCAACTTTCAACAACTACCAGGAGTTGGTAGACAAGGCCCTCATGATTGAAGGAAAGCAGCAGCAAATTGAGAGTTGTAAGAGGAAGTATGGACAAGGGAAGTACAACTTAGGAGCTCACCAGAAGCCTCTCTTAACCCCGAACCCGGGAGGACTTGTTCATAACCATGGAGGCCATAACCATACTGGAGGAGGACCGCATAACCAAAATGGTGCGAAGAATAGGAATGGGAACGAAGTCAATAACAATCAGAATCGCTCTAACCCATCTACACCCGCCAAGAGGGACTTAAGCCAAGTTATTTGTTTTAAGTGCGGGAAGATAGGGCACTATGCCAATGATTGCCCTGAAGGAAGGAATGGAAACGGAAATGGGAGCGCTGGGAAGAAGCCAAATCCATTCAACAAAAGGACAAGTGAACCACGTTAACGTGGAGGAAGCTGAAGAGCAGCCAGACGCGGTAATAGGTAAGTTTTTGGTTAAGTCATTTACCGCTATTGTTCTTTTAAATCTTGGTGCATCGCATTCATACATATCAAGGGGATTTGTGGATAAGTTTAAGTTACCAACCCAAACCCTTAGGACCTCTCTTTTAGTGAGCTACTTTGGAGGCCAGTACATGGCTAGCAGATGGTGCCCCAGATACCCCTAATCATTGGCACGCATGTTTTCCGTCGACCTAATTATCTTGGAGTCGCAAGGATTGGATGTGATATTAGGTATGGACTGGATGTCAAAGTATGGAGGAAGTATTGATTTGTGCTAGCAAGTCAATTTATCTTACCACTCGAGAGGAAAAAGGATTAAGTATGTATCTAGGCATGTGCCTAGGAGGAGCCAAGTAAATGCCCTCACGGGAGTTATGCAGAGGAAGTACATAGTAAAGGATTATCCGGATGTTTTTCCGGAGGAGTTACGGGCATGCCACGGATCGAGACATCGAAGTTTCTGATAGAACTATTGCCAGGTACAGGGCCAATATCCAAGAGACCCTATCGGATGCCCGCAAATGATCTGGAGGAAATTAAGAAGCAGATCAAGGAGCTATTAGAGAAAGGTTACATTCGTAGAAGTTCATCACCTTGGGGAGCCCCAGTACTTTTGGTTGAGAAGAAGGATAAATCCCTAAGGATGGTTGTTGATTACCGAGCTCTGAATGAAGTAATGATAAAGAACAAGTATCCATTACCAATGATTAATGATCTGTTTGATCAGTTGCAAGGAGCTAAGGTGTTTTCGAAGATTGATCTACGATCAGGATACCATCAGTTGAAGATCCGAGAGAAGGATATACCAAAGACAGCATTTACCACACGGTATGGATTATATGAGTATACGGTCATGTCATTTGGACTGACTAACGCCCCCGCCTATTTCATGAGTATGGTGAACAAAGTGTTCATGGAGTATTTGGACAAGTTTGTTGTGTTGTTTATTGATGATATTATGGTTTACTTGAAGAACGAAGAGGAACATGCGGAACATCTACGTTTGGTTCTCGAGAAACTCAGGGAACACCAGTTATACGCCAAATTCAGCAAGTGCGAGTTTTGGTTGAAGGAAGTTGGATTTCTTGGGCATGTTATATCGGAGAGGGTATAGCGTAAGACCCGGTAAGGTTCGATCGATCCTTTGAATGGTTGGCACCCACTTCGATCGTGAGATTCGCGATTTCCTTGGTGGCGAGGATATTATCGGAGATTCATTGAGAATTTTTCCAAGATTGCTAAGACAATGACTGAATTGCTAAAGAAGGATACTAAGTTCAAATGGACGGAGGATTGCGAGACAAGCTTTCAAGAGTTGAAGAAAGCGGTTGACTACAGCCCCAGTCTTGACATTGCGGATATACATAAGGAGTTTCAAGTGTATTGCGGCGCCTCTTGCTTGCATCGGGATGTGTGCTTATGCGGGGCCGGAAAGGTTGTTTCGTATGACTCACGACAATGAAGCCTCATGAGTTGAACTATGCCACGCATGATTTGGAGCTAGCAAGCGGTAGTGCACGCCTGAAGACTTGGAGACATTATCTTATTGGAAACCGTTGTGATATGTACACGGATCATAAGAGTTTGAAGTACATTTTCACTCAAAAGGAGTTAAACCTTAGGCAGAGGAGATGGTTGGAACTTATAAAGGATTACGACATGAAGCTGCACTATCGTCCAGGAAGGGCCAATGTCGTAGCAGACGCCTTGAGCCGGAAGAGTTACGCTAATATCCTTGAAAGTAGAGGACTGCCAAAGGAGTTAGCTGAGGATATTATGGAACTTCGGTTGGAGATTGTTCCAAGAGGTTTCATTGCAACGATGGAGGTTCAGTCTACATTGTTGGACAAGGTACGGGAAGCTCAGAAGAAAGACAAAGAGATTGCTGAAATAAAGGAGAAGATGAGCGAAGGAAAAGCCAAAGGTTTTCGCGAGGACTAGCACGATACCTTGTGGTTTGAGGACCGAGTTTATGTGCCCAATAACCCGTAGATTAGGAAATTAATACTTGAGGCCCATGACTCACCATACTCGATACACCCCGGAAACACCAAGATGTATTTGGATTTGAAGGAACGTTTCTGGTGGACTGGTATGAAGAAGGATATTGCCGAGTATGTAGCCGTATGTGATGTATGTCAGAGAGTGAAGGCAGAGCATCAGAAGCCAGCAGGACTGTTATAGCCTATGCCGATACCCGAATGGAAGTTGGATAAACTTGGCATGGACTTTATCACCGGACTACCCAGAACCAAAGCAGGATATGACTTAATATGGGTAGTAGTGGATCGTTTGACCAAAGTAGCTCACTTCATCCCAGTGAAAACAACTTATACAAGTGCAAAGTTGGCCAAAATATATATGTCCAGGATCGTATGTTTGCATGGAGTTCCGAGGACCATCTTATCAGATAGAGGAACAAAGTTTACTTCAAAGTTTTGGCATCAGTTACATCGGACCACAGGTGCAGATTGGAGTTCAAGATCGCATTCCATCCATGAGCGGATGGGCGAATGAAGAGAGTCAATCAGATTAGGAGGACATGTTGAGAGCACATGCGCTAGATTATGGATCTAGTTGGGATGACAATTTGCCTTATGCAGAGTTCTCATACAACAATAGCTACCAAGCCAGTTTGAAGATGGCACCGTTTGAAGCTTTGTATGGACGCAGATGTAGAACACCTCTGATGTGGGATGAGGTAGGAGACCGTCAGTTGTTTGGACCAGATTTGATCAAAGAGTCCGAAGAGAAGGTTAAACTAATTCGAGACAGATTAAAGATTGCTCGATCCAGCGGAAGAGTTATGCAGATTCAAAACGCAAGGAAGTAACCTATGAAATTGGAGACAGAGCCTATCTGCAAGTATCACCCTCGCGAGGAGTGAAACGTTTTGAAGTTAAGGGAAAACTAGCCCCAAGATTTGTAGGACCGTACCGTGTTTTGGAACGGATGGGAGAGGTTGCCTACAAACTGGAGTTACCTGAAGGATTGTCAGGAGTTCACGATGTGTTCCACGTATCAAAGTTGAAGAAGTGTCATGCAGAGATGGCCGATTTACCGTTAAGAGATACAGTGCCCCTGGAGGCGATTCAGTTGGATAGTAATCTGACCTATGAGGAGAAGCCAATAAAGATTCTTGACTTTGATAGCCGAGTCACTCGCAGCAAGGTTATCAAGTTTTGCAAAGTTCAGTGGAGCCACCATACTGAGGAAGAAGCCACCTTGGAACGAGAAGATGATATTCGCAAGGACCACCCGCACCTATTCTCTAGCCAACCCAAATCTCGAGGGCGAGATTCATCTTAAGCGGGGTAGGTTTGTAACATCCCAAATTTTCAATTTGGCATGTTATACATAGGTCATCCATGCATATCATATTTTATTGCATTTTCGTTTGCAATCCTCGAAATCCTAAGCAACTCAAGGACCCTCGGAGAGAGTTGGGGATTTTCCGATTTTCATATTTGAATTTTATCAAATAATGAAGACGAGGATTTTGGATTTTTTTTTTCTCTCCGGAAAATATTTCATGTTTAAATAATAAATGAGAGGAGATAATATGACTTCTCCAAAAATAATTGAAATACCGGAGGAAAAATGTTAAAATCATGATTTGGATTTTATTTTTTTATTTGGAATTTTATTTGCCCTAGAGAAAAATTTGCATGATTTAAAAATTGCATTTTAGGGGCCAAGAAAAGTTCATCTTGTTCTAAATATTTTATTTAGACAAAGAAAACTTGTTTTGGTATTTTTAGATTTTTATTTATTTTTGTAGGATTTTTATAAGTGTCGGCGGAACGTTTTTTTTAAAAAAGGGGACCCGCACCCAGAGCCAAGGGCCCGGCCGAGCCAGCCTAGCCCGGCCGCCGCCGCTTTGTGCCAGCGTCTTGCCGCCCGCCGCCGCCGCTTTGTGCCAGCGTCTTGCCGCCGCCGCCCTTTGTGCCGCGCGTCTTGCCGCCGCCGCCCTTTTCGGACCGAGTCCGAGCCGGACTCCGTCTCCGCCGCCTTGCCCCTCCTCCAAGTCGCCCCACCCTTTATAGACGCCGCCACCCCCCTCTAAACCACCACCACCACCGGAGCCCGGAGCCGCCCGAGCCTCGACTGGCCGAGCGCCACTGCGCCTCCGCGCCCGCACCCTGCCGCCACCGTCGCCCTCAGCCTTGGAGCCGCCCACCCGCCGGACGACCTCGCCGGAGGTAGCCCCTCGTCGCCGGTTTTTTTAGAAAACCCTTCGGGTTTTTTTGGAAAACCCTAGGCCATTTTTTTCTTAGATCGGTTTTTTTTCGGTTTTTGTTTTGCGGCGTTAAACATTCGTTCATTTTTACGAGCGTGTTAAATGCGTTTAGTTTCTGCTAACGAACGTTCGTTCGTTTAGCCGTTCGTCGTTTTCTTTTTATCGGATTTATTCCGCGATTTTCCTGATCGCGATTTCTAATCCGATGTTCGATCTAGTATTACTTTTCGCTCGTTTATCTGAATCTGGCGATTCAAGCGCCTGGAGTTTCATCTCGAAACCCTTTTTCCGAATAACCTACTCAAACCAGCTTTTGCCTCTGTAAAATTTGACCCTAGTTCAGATTAGTAAACGGATCTTATTTCTTTTGCCGTTTGAGTTTCGTTGCTCGGTTTGGTTTGATTCTTTTTGTGAGCCGGAGTTTTTAAATTGAACTCTCCGGTCAACCTCTTTTAGTAGAGTTTTGCTTGTGCATCTTTGCTTGTTGCTTATGTATGTTATTGTTTGCTTGCGATAGAATTCCCGGAGTGCGAAGCGTGTTACTATGAGTCTCTAGGATTCGCGGATCGTCAGCAAGGCAAGTAACACTTTGATCATACTCTTTTCATACCCAGGTTTTATGCATTAGTTT
This sequence comes from Aegilops bicornis, assembly GCA_021605145.1. Lineage (NCBI taxonomy): Eukaryota > Viridiplantae > Streptophyta > Magnoliopsida > Poales > Poaceae > Aegilops > Aegilops bicornis. The sequence goes on along the minus strand of CM038669.1, from coordinate 393,928,971 downwards.
CAATCCTCAAACATTGCAAAAGTAGGATATCATTAACTTGTGGGTTGGGAAGTAGATATTGAGATAGAAACTATTGCCTGTTACTATCAAACCCTTGGGAGTTACTTCTACGCTTGCTTATTATTGCTATGCTATGCTCGTGAGACGTGGTTTGGGTTTGAGTGTATTCCATGACAGATGTGAGATTATTAATTAATGGTTCAACTTAAGGTGGCAACTTTAATACACATCTGGGTGGATCGAGGCACCGGGGAACCCAGTGTTGTCTGTTTTTTTGGAAATCCCGGGGTACGCGTGTGATCTTCCTATGGACCGCCACCCAGGCTCAAAGGGAACTGAGTTTATTCATGCTAGACACTTCCGTGTGCAGCCACAAGCTATTATGGGCTCTAGCATAGTTGAGTAAGTTACGTGAAGCTCTTGAAGAGGTAGATCAACACGTAGTGGGTTTTGTAGGTTTGGTATGGTCTACCCGGAGTAGAGAGTTAATGTTTACGAAGATCGTGTCTCGGTCATCCGTTTCTCAAACACCATGTAGTCACGAGAAATTAACGGAGGCGATCGAGTCTTGTGGGGAAAAGTCATGAAACCTCTGCGAGTGTACAATCTAATCATGGTTAGCCGTGTCCCCGGTTATGGACAATTCTGAGTATCTAGTACCTGAGTATTCACATGTATCTCATCACTCTATATTAATATTGCTGGGATGTTAATTACTCTAATTGGGATTGAGTTGGGGTTATACCTTCTCAATGATGTTTCAACCACCATGATAGTTAAATTAAAGTATATTCCTTTGTTGTAGGGAAAAATTGACTTTCCGCAAAACTATAACCATAGAGCTTTCCACCAGCCAAATATTGCATGTAGTGATAGCATTATTCTGTTCCTGCTCTACTGTGTTATATTGCCAGCATATTCCATGTGCTGACCCGTTCTCGAGCTGCAACGTATTATGTTGCATACTTTTCAGACGAGGAGTAAGGATCATTAGGTCGTTGCCGTGCAACTCAGCTATGCCGTTGGAGTTGATGGACTCACTTTATCTTTCAAGCCTCCCGCTGTTATCGAATTAGATGGCCTTAAGCCATATTATTGTAATAAGTTCTCTTTTGAGACATTCGTTGTAATAAGTGTGTGATTGCTACTCTGTTATAAATCCTTCGAGTACTGTGTGTGTCGGCATTACTGATCCAGGGATGACACTAAAACACAGAGACTTGACCATCTGAGGTCGGGTCGCTACAGATTATTAGAAAGTTTGAACAAAACAACGGAAAGGAAAATGTGTTTAAACACATATTTGAGGGGTATATCCTTCCCAAATTCAAGTAGAGGATGATATCCAAGATAGGATATAAAGTAGAAAACCCTTTAGATAAGAGGAGTGAAATTTCATGACATTACCCATACAACGGTGTTTGGATAATTCATAAAGAAATTTTAGCATTGGGCTTCAAATGTTCTTGTTGAAAAACGGAGTACCATGAATATGCCTCGAGATAGCATTGACATGGTCATCAGGTGAAGATCGGACTGTGGAAACACAAAGGATCCATCAGGAATAACTTGTAGAACAAGTCTTACAATTTCCTCATGGAAGAATGGATAGCCTTGCTAAAAGGAAAATTATAACAATAGGTCCTCCGGTCAGGTGTGCTAAGCATGACATCACCTTATCGGGTCATATGAGGATCAATGTTATAACTCTTGAAAATATGTTCCAACCATCATATCTGACCGAGATTCAGATCTGATTGGTGTCAAGATACCTCAGACACGGGATGCCTGAGAAGAAAAGGTGCAATGCAAATTGACGAAATGACATGGTAAGATTCTCGGGGAATGAACTATGGGAGTGAGTTCCGAAACAAGTGTTCATCATTAAACTAAGGAGAGGATGATGAGGTGGCTGATGCTCAGGGACAACTCATCAAGATTTCCAAAAAGATGGATTTCCACAGTCATGTGAACAAGGAGATAACATTTGTCAGATCAAATGATATAATGGTGTGCTAGAGGAAAGCATGCTCAATTGAACATTGATTGAAAGGTGCAACCGAAATATGGGTTGGGTCCCATGATCAATGTTTGAATGCTAACTAAATGAACAAAAGAAGTAGAATGAAACTATCGACCATTAACTTACAAGCAATAGGGTTGCTAGAAGTTTTGAATTTTACACATCATAGTGCATTTGTTGGTATTCCGGTTAGAAACAACACGAGGAACAAGGAATAATGGTGATGGTGAGAAGTATCACTATGTATCAAGGATTCTCAAGACATGGTGAAATTCTCACAACAGCCTCGACATACGAGACAGTAATACTTCAAGGTAGAACATAATACGAGCTGGATTGCAAGTTGCATCCATAGCATGAATAAGTTTGTGACGGAAGGAAGGTAAGGATGTTGTCAATGGTAACTCAAATTACCAAGGGACGAGTGTCGTGGAATTGTCACGGCAGATGTCCTCTTGCCATGACTTAAACGTGGAGCCATCGCAACTAGGAAGCTCAAAGGGGTTAATGGGACAAGAGACACGAGAGAGTTTTTATACTAGTTTGGCCCCTTACGATGAAGGTAAAAGCCTACGTCTAGTTGGGTCGGTATTGCGAGGGTTTCGATAACCAGGGGGCGAGATACGCTATGCCCGGCTCTCGATTGGATGTTACTTGTCCTAAGCCACCGGCGGGTCGTCCCCTTATATATATGGGTCGACGCCCTCCGGCCTACAAAGTCCCGGCCGGCTCATAAACAGTGTCCGGCTCGGCGACTAGTTAATCCTGCCTTATAATACAAGTCATGCCAATACGGCGGTTTATCACTACGGGCCTTAAGTCGCCTATGGGCTTTAGGCCCTTTATTGAACCGGCGTCTTCAGCTTGATCTTGGGTAATGCCAATAAGGTGAATCATCTTGCGTAACCCGGCCCCTCCTGGGCAGTTTACACAAATAGTTATATCCCCAACATTAGGCCCCAGATTGATTTGAACCGGTTCATGTCAATCTTGAATACCTTAAGGAAAAGCCTTCTGTCTTCTGTATGTGCAAAGGTTATAACCCGCTGTGACGTCATCTTCTGGATTCATGATAACCCGCCATGATGTCATCTTCCATTAAATGCATATTTTATTTTGTCATATCTTAATGGATCTTTATCTTTACTGGCCATTCCGAAAATCGAGGCGTCGGAGTAGTTGGATAATCACGCCTGGTCCCCTCGTTTCTCGCGCTTTCTTAGTCAGTCCGCCCTTATAAATAGGCACGTCCCCTAGATCTTTTCCATCCTCCCCCTTCTGTCATCTTCTTCCTCTCACGACTCCTCTGCTGCTCGAGCTCCGCCGCTGCCGCCGCAGAGCGTCTCATCTTCGCCAACTCATGCCGCTGCATCAACCTGAACCCGACCAGAGATCGACGACGAACCTCCGCAGCAAGTCTGCATTCGTAAGTTCCTTCCCTTTCATATCCTAGATCCCCATTAGGATTTTCAAGTTCCTCGGTGTTCGTCGCTGTTCGTCACGAACCCTTCATAGATTTCACCACCGCAGCCTGATTTGATCTTAAAGGGAGTATAAACTCATGCGGTAGTGGTTCCGCCCCCATCTTAAATGCAAATAGATCCCCTTTCGCTTGTATAGAGGCCTCATTCGAGCTTATGAACTTCTCTGTACTAGTTTTAGGTCTAGAATATTTTCTTTTCTGAACGATCGTTTGATCCAAAATAATAGCTGCAACCTGCGAAACCTGTTTGTTCCATACTTAGTCAAAAAAAATTGCATCTGTTAGATCCGTTTAACCACGGCAATCCGTATGGCCGGTTTAAAAAGACAACACTGATTGACAGGCTTGCCTGCTCCTGGCGGTTTAAAATAACTTAACTGCTTCTAATACCCCTGGCGGCTTAAATAACCAGATACAATTAGCCATATGTCATTAGGCCCCTTCGCAAGCCGCCATCTTGAATAGACTTTAAAATGTTCTCCTCCGGGTTAAATTGAGCCAGATTTTTTTTTGTCATAGGCTTCCATCTGCATAATTGCACCCAAGGCTCCCAAAGCACCCGTGACCTGCAATTGGGTCAAATCCATTGTGACTGAAAGCACCTTGACTGATTTTGTGAAGACTGGCTATCTACCCAAAAAAGAAGTCATGTCCTATCGTGCTCCTAATCCCGTCAGAAGAAAAACCTCAACCCAAGGAAGGGGAAGTTGTTGTCTTTACTGATCATATGAACCGGGGCTTTTCTCCACCCGACTCAAAATTCTTCAAGGATGTCTTGCACTTTTTTGACCTCAGACCTCAAGATATCGGGCCCAACTCCGTATCAAACATTTGCAACTTCCAAGTCTTTTGCGAGGTGTATCTTGGAGAACAACCCAACCTATTACTTTCCAGAGATTTGTTTTACTTAAACCGCCAGAATGAACGTGCCAATGGGCCCAGCCTGGAACTTGGTGATATCTCAATTCAGCGACGGAGGGATTGCCTTTTCCCATATGCTGAGCCGCCAAGCCACCCTAAGGATTGGAACCAGACGTGGTTCTATTGCCAGGATACTTCTCCAGCTAATGAGAACCCGCTGCCCGGCTTTCGCGCTCTGCGTCTCCAGTCCAACCATCCACTACCGGATAAGTTATCTGTCGTTGAACGTCTACAACTTGCTCCCACCATAAAGAAAATCAAGGCTCTTTTGGGGAACGGCTTAGATGGCATTGATTTGGTCCGAGTCTGGATCTCATGGCGGGTAATTCCGTTAAGCCGCCGCCCTGGCTTGATGTGCACCTACACAGGCGAAAAGGATGACCCGCTGCGTCATTGTCCCGATGATTTACATGATGATATGGTTGAAGCCATGACCCAATCTCTTTTGAAAGAGGGCTCAGTGGTTAATAACACCTTCGGCTTACTTCCGTTCTGCAAGAATAATCCGGCTCCCCCAGTAAGTCATCAACCTAAAAAAATTGTGCTTTCATTGTGGAACGCTTTGCTTTTACTCATAACCCTTTCTCATTATTCATAGGCAAATGACAAATTCTGGAAAGTCCAGTATGACCACGAGGCTGCCAAATGGGCCAGATCGACCAAGAGAGCCGAGAGAAAAGCCGCCAAGGCAGGAACCCAGAAGAAGAAGAAGCCAAGAACTTCAGATTTACTTAAACTGGACGATACTTCTGATGATGAAGAAGAGGTAATCCTTAACTCCCCTGACTCTTTCATCATTATCTTATTAACATTAATTCCTTTCAGGGTGACACGGAAACAACCAAGCGAGTTGAGGAAGAGGTAATATCTATTTCCTCAGACTCACAACCCTTGCCAAGACCGAAATTCGACAAGTAACCCGTAAAGTAAGGTTTTCACACCCTTTAGCTCATTTGGACCCTCACTTTCTTTTGAAGCAACAACATCATGAGAGCCGCCGTCAAACCCGGACCAGTGGGGGCGACGAGTTATCCTCCGGTTTACCCAATACTCCTTCTCGGAAGCGCCTGGTCGAGGTTTTGTCTCTTACCCACTCTTATTATCTTCTTAATCAGGTTGCATATCATCTTCTAATCTTTCTTTGAACAGAAAACTGCCCGTACTTCCTCTGGCGAATCAATGTAGTCCAATATGCCGGCTTTCAAAACTGCTCTAGGGTAATGATAACCTGTTTATCTTATGCTTATCTTACTCATGCTTTTGTACTAATCCTTCTGATTTGCACACAGCGTACAAGTGAAGCCCAACAAAAGGGCGAAGAAAAACAAGCCGGCCAAAGAACCGGTCATGACTGAACCGGAGCTTGGAACATCTGCCCCTGACACCTCCACACATGAGCCACAGCCTGAACCAACTCACGACATCCCAGCGCCAACTTCTGATCCACCTGCCGAACAAGCTTTTGACGGCTTGGATAACCCGGAGGTCCCTAGCCCGGCCAAGGCGGATGACCCGGACGTCGAGATTATTAAGACCGGCTTTGTTGAGCCGGGAAGGCCCACTGTGCTGGCCAAGTGCTCTGCCAAGGAAGAACTTCTGGAACACCGCAAAGCCAAGCTGGACATCACTGATTATACTCATCTGAGTATTGGAGAATTTGTCTCTGGCTATATAAGTCAAGTGCACAGCAGCCGTGACCTGGAAGTTGACATGGTGAAACAAATACAACAAAAATCTGAGGTATAACTCTTGTTGTTATTCTTTATTTATCCTTACTTCACCAGCCCCCAAGTCTATTGCTTATGACAAAATATGCCGTAGACTTAATATTAGCTTAGTAATGTTTACCAGAAGCCCGGCTTATCCTGTAACACCTGAAAAACCGGCTTAGAACAGGATGTTTGAACCAGTCCTTACCATGTTATAATTAAATACTTGAACAACAATATGCATTAGCCCCCAAGTGCCAAGTATCTTTTCTTGCAAGGTGCTTGGGACTTAATTTCCATGAACATTGCGATAATTCATAGTTCTTCAGCATACATTAGCCCCCAAGTGCCAAGCATCTTTGCTTGCAAGGTGCTTGGGACTTAATGTTGCATTATAATGATACTGACTGTAACTTGGCCATTAATACAGGCCGCCATGAACCAATTTGAATCGGAGATCTCTGACTTGAAGAACCGCCTGGAAGCTCAGGAGGCTGAAACCCAAAAGGCCAACTCCAAATTTGAGTTCAGTGTATCTGAACAAGAGAAATTGAAGAAAAGCTTTGTAGCAGACAAGAAGGCATGGGCTGATGAAAAGGTCTCCTTGATCAACTGGGCAGAAAAAGCGGAGGCATCTCTTGCAGAAACAACTGCCGAGCTATCCGGCTTAAAATGCCACGTATCTCAGATGGTTTCAGCAATCTTTGGTAAGTTACTCTGCAAGTGTTAGACACTTTAAATATTCTCTCGACAAGCATCTTAATTATCACCGACTCACTTGATGTATTTTAATGCAGGCCCCAGGAGCTCCAATCTGAACCAGAGTATGGTGATAAAGCTGAAGGCGGTTTATACCCTGGTGGAACAACTCTACACCGGGTCACAACGTGCTTTAGCCATTGTGGCTTTGTCAAATGAGGTTCCAAATCTCGTGGCGGACATACTAAGGCGGCTTGCCGTGTTACCACAACGGGTCCAATAGTTAAGGCGGGCGTCTGCAAGAGCCGGAGCCATAGCCGCATTAAGCCGGGCCAAAGCATGGCTACCAGAGCTAGACCCGGCCGATATCGCCCTTGGGTATCCAAGCCTGAAAGAGGACGGCACCCCATTTGACCAGAAGGACTTCGCTGCCTGCGTGAAGGGGATTCGCCCTCTAGCCACTCTGATTGGGAATGACACAGACCTTTCCAAGTACCAACCGGGTTATGACAACCAGAATCAGAGGATCCCAATGCCACACTATGATGCAGTCAGCCTGATCCCTCCAATTCGTAAGCATACCTTTGCCCCTGAAGTCGATCTGGCCGGGTTAATTGATGATGAAGCTGAATTTGAAGCTTTTAGTCGCATTGACTGGTCATCATCAACCTTCCAGGACAGGGCAACAGACGGAGGAGCGGAAAGGGATGATCCGGAAGCTTCAGGTCAACAAAACGAGTGATCCGTCTGGCGACTTATATTTGTGTCTCGCTAAAAACAATGCTTCATTATATGGACTCGGAGAGTCATGTAATAGGGTAGCAAAACACTTTAATTTTGTCGTGCCATCGCGCAAGGGTGCGGTACTCAACACTGGTTAAGCCGCCATCTTATATCCCTCCGTTTTGCACTGATCTTCTGCTTTCCTTAAAAATCTGCTTTAATTGCCCTGCATACAGAACAAAACGCAAGTCCCTTGGCGGCTTACCGCATGGCGGGTCATATATTTTACAGATAACCCGGAGTACGAATCAAAAAAATGTAAAAGGTCGGTTCTCAATTATATCATTAAGACATAATCGTAACAACATAGCTGTGATCCTTTCGTTACCCTGCCGGTTTATATGACCCGAATAATGAAGGTAAGAGCTCAATCCTGAAAAACCCGGCACATATGATGTTTGTTATGTGCTAACAACTGTATTTGATCAAAATTAAGCCGGTGGAATAAAAATCACCCCATAAACGCTTTCAAAAAATGATCTCGAAATAGTCAAACAATTGTGATTGCATAGTGTTATGAAAAATAGACAAAATTCAAAGGCTTCTGCTTCGAATACGATCAGTAAACCGTTCCAAAGAGGTTAAGCTAAGATTCAGATACGATCATATAGCCCCCAGTGGCTTTGGCGTTGCCGATCAAGAGGGTATCGACAGCTATGTTCTCTTTGGTTCGAATACAACCTATGTTTGAACAGGAAGCCCCCAAGTGACCTTGAAAGTTGTTTAATGATGCTGATTCGAATACGATGCACGTCAGACTCAAAGGGGTTGAGCTATGATTCGGATACGATCAAGAAGCCCCCTAGTGAGCTTGGCAGTATGCCGATCAAGAGGGTATCGACAGCTATGCTCTCTTTGGTTCTAATACGACCTATGTTTGAACAGGAAGCCCCCAAGTGATCATGGCTAGATTCAGATATGATCATAAGCCGTACAAAAGGGAAAGCCGGATTCAAATATGATCTGCTCCCTGTTGGTTGTTTCCACAATATAATAAAGAAGACATGTAAAATTTTGAGGGACGGAGGTCCTGCTTTATTGCTTTTCATAATATATACATCGTCAAAATATGTACATCCTAAGAGCCGGTGGCTCAAGTATAGTAAGGCCGAAGATGAGCGATATTCCACGGCCAGCGGGTCTCCTCCTCCGACTTATGTGAGTCTTTGTGCTCTAGAACATCGATGAGGTAATATGACCCGTTGTTCAGGTTCTTGCTGACCACAAAGGGTCCTTCCCAAGGGGGGGGGGGGACAACTTGTGCATTTCGGATTGATCCTGGATGAGCAGAGCACTAAGTCACCTTCTGAAAGGTTCTGGATCTAACCGGTAGTGTGGTAGCGGCCTTGGTCTTAGCGGTAAATCTACGGCGGGCTATTGCCAAATCACGCTTCTTATCCAACAAATCAAGTGCATCTGACGAGCTTGTTCATTATCGCCTTCAACGTAAGCCGCCACTCGGGCGAGTCATGACGGATGTCACTTGGCGGGACCGCCTACGCTCGTAAACCATGAAGAAAGGTGTATAACCCGTAGATCTGTTAGGTATAGTGTTGATGCTCCAAATCACAGAGGGTAATTCCTCCACCCAACAACCCGGCGTCCGCTGTAAGGGGACCATGAGCCGGGGTTTTATACCTTTCAAAATCTCCTGATTGGCTCTTTCAGCTTGACCATTGGATTGAGGATGAGCTACCGCCGAAACATCAAGCCGGATATGTTCTCGTTGACAAAACTCCTCCATAGCACCTTTGGAAAGGTTAGTGCCATTGTCAGTTATGATGCTGTGTGGAAAACCAAAACGAAAGATCACCTTTTTCATGAACTGAACCGCCGTGGCTGCATCACACTTACTGACCGGCTCTGCCTCAACCCACTTTGTAAATTTATCGACCGCCACTAGGAGGTGTGTCTTTTTATCCTTGGACCTTTTGAAAGGCCCGACCATATCAAGCCCCCAGACTGCAAACGGCCAAGTAATTGGAATCATTCTCAATTCTTGAGCTGGCACATGAGCTAGTCGTGAGAATATTTGGCAACCGTCACATTTACTGACCAGATCTTCCGCATCAGCATGAGCCGTCAGCCAATAAAAACCATGACGGAAAGCCTTGGCCACAAGATATTTTTAGCTGGCATGATGACCACAATCGCCCTCATGGATCTCACGAAGTATTTCCTGACCTTCTACAGGTGACACACAACATTGAAACGCCCCAGTGACACTGCCATGATGCAACTCACCATGAACAATTGTCATGGATTTAGACCGCCGGATGATTTGTCTCGCCAAGGTCTCATCCTCAGGCAACTCTCCTCGGGTCATGTAAGCTAAATATGGAACTATCCAATCCGGGATGACGTGAAGAGCCGCCGCCAGCTGCGCTTCCGGGTCTGGAACAACTAAGTCTTCCTCTGTGGGTAACTTGACAGAAGGATTATGCAAAACATCCAAAAAGGTGTTAGGCGGCACCGGCTTACGCTGAGATCCCAGCTGGCTTAAAGCATCAACCACCTCATTCTTCCTTTGATCAATGTGCTCCACTTGATAACCCTTTAAGTGCCCGGCTACAGCATCAACTTCTCGGCGATAAGCCGCCATGAGGGGATCCTTAGAGTCCCACTTGCCTGACACCTGTTGAGCCACCAGATCTGAGTCGCCCAAGCACCTTACCCGTCTTAAATTCATCTCCTTGGCCATCCGAAGACCATGGAGCAAGGCCTCATATTCAGCTGCATTGTTAGTACAAGGAAACATGAGCGAGCACATAACAAAATTTGTCACCTCGAGGGAAGCTAAAACGACTCCAGCCCATGAGCCTTCCAACTACTGGATCCGTCAAAGTGAATAGTCCAATATGTGTTATCAAGCTTCTCCTCGGTGTCTGCAGCTCTATCCAATCATTGATGAAGTCCACGGGCTTGAGACTTAATAGCAGTGCGTGGCACATACTTTAAACCATGAGGCCCAAGCTCAATGGCCCACTTGGTGACTCGTCCTGTGGCCTCTCTATTCTGGATGATGTCTCCCAAGGGAGCAGAGCTTACCACGGTGATGGGGTGACCCTGGAAGTATTGCTTAAGCTTCCGGCTCGCCATGAACACCCCGTAAACAAGCTTCTGCCAATGTGGATATCTTTGCTTAGACTCAATGAGCACCTCACTGATGTAGTAAACTGGCCGTTGAACCGCGTGCTCTTTGCCAGCCTCCTTGCGCTCCACCACAATTGCAACACTGACAGCACGCGAGTTAGCGGCTACGTATAAAAGCAGCGGCTCTTTGTCAATGGGAGCCGCAAGGACCGGCGGCTCAAATAACTGTCTCTTTAAATCTTCAAAGGCAACATCAGCAGCATCACTCCAGACAAAAGTGTCTGTTTTCTTCATCATCTGATACAACGGTATGGCCTTCTCACCTAACCGGCTTATGAACCGGCTTAAAGTAGCAATACGACCCGCCAGTCGCTGAACATCATTGATGCACACCGGTTAAGCCAAAGAGGTAATCGCCTCGATCTTCTCCGGATTAGCTTCAATGCCTCTGTTAGAGACCAGAAAACCCAAAAGCTTGCCTGCTGGCACGCCGAACACACATTTGGCCGGGTTAAGCACCATCTTGTAGACCCGGAGATTGTCAAAGGTTTCCTTTAGATCATCTATCAAGGTTTCCTTCTCTCTGGATTTAACCACTATATCATCTGACGGCGTTCTGGGAACGGGGGTCCCCAGACTTGCCTGCCTGCGGCTCGCGGCGTGGCTCAAAGGAGGCCCAGGACAGCCCATCTTCATCAACGCAAGCTCAAGACCCTCGCGAGGGGCCAAGCCTCGCGGGGCGGACGACCAGGAGCTTCCTAGGGCACGGCCTCGTCAGGCTGGCTCATGAGGAGGCGGAGAGTTCAAGGGAGGGTACCCTGCGAGGTGCCCGTGACGCAAGCCATGACGACCAAGGGCGCCCGGTCGGGCGCCCGGCCAGCGTGGCGTCCTCCTTTCCTCTTTGGTGCAAAGGGAGCAAGCGCGGCGAGAGCATCAAGCAAAGGCATCCGTTTGGTGCAACAAGACCAAGACCAGCCCCAACGGCTGGAAGGGAGTCATCGTGGAGCCCAAGCGGCGTCATCACCAGAGCCTTTGGCGGCGAGGACCAACTTTAGTCAGGATAAGTGTACCCGCTCTTCCCCTTCAAAATGGCCAATTGTTGGCGCCCTTCCCGCTCAATATTTGGGAAGAGGCCCAGGGCCTTCGTCTATATAAGTAGAGCTAGCCACCATGGTAGAGGGGTACGGAGAAGAAGGGAGAGGGATCCGGCATTTGGAATCCAGAGAGAGAGAGAGGGACCCGATCCTCAAGCTAGAGCGACGGGACTGTTCATCACACCCACCAAGAACAGACCCTCGCGAGGCTGTTCTTCCCTGTACTGTTCTTCATCAGCCCCAGAGGCAATCCACCACACCACAAACTAGAGTAGGGTATTACACCACAACGGTGGCCCGAACTAGTATAAATCTCTTGTCTCTTGTGTTGTTCTTCTTAGTAGTTTAGGTTCTTGCGATTCGGCGAGGTACGAGACGGCGGAGGGTTGGATCTCCGCGCGCACCCCAGAGTTCTAACCTCAAGGGTCTGCCGGAACCCGAAATCCGACAATTGGCGCGCCAGGTAGGGGTGCGCCGGAATCCACGTTCTGCCACCTCGTGTCCCGTCGCATCGCCACCACCATGTCCGGCTACCAAGCGGGCAACCCAGATCCTTGGGCAGCGTGGCCCGCCCACACAGAGCCGCTCGCCTCGGGCGACCCCGTGCCCCAGGCAGCTCGCGGTCCGCAGGGCGCTGCGGGCCGCGGGCGACGCAGACAGGCTTCGACGGCTCTCACGCCGTGGCAGGCACGGTCGGCAGCAAGGGCCTCCAATCACGCCGCGACCACATCACCGTACACCCGCCGGGAGCAGGCGAACTCGAGGGCCGCGCCCATAGTGGCCCGAGAGCTGCTGCAGTGCATGCTACTGGAGAGCGGTCGTGATGTGCTGCTGGAGCGAGTGGCGGAGCTCCTGGGCTTCGCCGCCTCGGGGGCTCACCCCTTCTGCACCCAGCTTCCACCTCAGGCCGAGGCTGCCCGCAGGGGGCTCCACAGCAGCGCCCGCGGGCTCCAAGGCTACTCCAACACCGGCGAAGCTGTCAGCGCCGGGCCGGCGGCGGGGTTGCCCCCGCCTCCGGCCCGCGGTGAAGAAGGACTCGACATAACTCACGGTCCTAGCGGACCGCCGCGCCACCACCCCACGGTGGGCGCGTCAAGCAGAGCAGCAATGCATGCTCAGCACTACGGCGTGGCCTTCGGGATGACGGCGCCGAAAGAATACCTGCCCCACATTATGGACCAAGGGCACCCGCATGAGGGAGAACAAGACTTGCTCCTCAGCCCAAGCTGGGGGGATGAGGCGACAGAAGCCGCGCTCTTCCAGCAGCCTCGAGACGGTCCCACTGGTCACGCCCGGGCGGCGATTATCGGTCTTGCTACTTCCTCAAGAGCAAACATACGCTAACCATAGGTCGCGGGAGGTACAGTCGCCCACGATGGCGGCTGCCCCGCTCGCGATCTCCTACCCCTCGGGAGGGGGGGCGAGGGGCTGCCGGAGGGCAGAGATCCGACATCACCACCGTGGCGTTCGGAGCAAGGCGTTCTCAGGAGGTAGGCCCTCTGCTAGGGAGGTGCCTCAGGGCCTGCCCCTGGCGGAGGACCCGTGGTCGTCGGGGGAACCGCTGGCGACCGCTCTACCCCACCGGTGGCGTCCTGGTTTCCGGTCGTCGTTGGTGGCACTAGAGTGTGGCGCAAGGCGGGGCCGTCGTCTGGCGATATGAAGCAAGGCCGGTACCTGTGAAGAAGGCCCGGTGCACTGAAGCTTCGCCGCCCGTGACACTCTCACGTAATAATGAGTGGGGCTGTACACGCCACAGAGTCTCGGGGTGCCGGCCTCGAGCCTGGGGCTCCCTCACGCCCGATGGCAGCACTTAGCTCATGCTGGTGAGAAGACGTCCAAGACTAGACTAGGTGCCGGACGCGGATTTTCTTCTGCTTTCGTTGCCTTCCATTTGGTTGTCGCTTTCCCCCTGCTGGATTTACATTGGATTCGAATTTGAGATTTGCGTGTGTTCGGGGAAGGGGTGCTTAGTCTCGTTCGAGAAAATCTCTCGCGTTTCGGTTACAACTCCGCCTCAGCTGCCTCCCCTTGCGAGCCCCTCACGAGCCGGGCCAGGCCAAGCTTGCGCGCAGCCCAGCCTGTCGCCGCTGCGTCCTCTCCGGAGGGTTTTTACTGCAGGTCCTGCGGATTCGATAAGTAGACACTCAGATCGCCTCAGCCTCCCACAGGCTATCTCGGGGCTCATACGAAACAAAGGTAAACCATCCAATTAGCACGTCGCTTAGCCAACCACTTGACACGGGCGTATGGTCAATGTAACACCTGCTAATACGGAGAATACAAGTTTTACATGAGGGGCTCCCCCTCCCAAAATGCTCTCACCTCCATCAGGCCACGACCACGCCGTCGTCGTCCGAAGCGAAGGCCCAGACGAGGGCATCCACGTTGTCTTCCACCCCGTGCGCCAGGTCGCCCCGGACGGCCTGGGGAACTGGGGCGATGGCTGCGTCAAAATCGAAGTGGGGGTCCATGTCCCGGAGATGGCTGAAGACACGAGAGAAGGCGCGCCCGAGCAGCGCGCGGCTCCTCTCCTCCACCAACCTGTTGGCCCTGACCGAACGCGCCTCCAGCCGCGCCACCACGTCAGTGAAGAACTGGAGGTTGCCGGTGTAGTTAACAGCGTCGCGCGCGCCTACTGCCGCCTCGCAGATATTATCCAAGGCTGCGTTAGCTCTTTCCCGGAGCGTGGCGAGCATGGGACCGTGCTCATGCTCCAGGATTCGCCGCTGACGCATCTCGTCCGTGTTCTGGCGCACGACAGCCTCGGCCTCCTCCACCCGTTGGCGAAGAAGGAGCGCCTCGACCTGAGAGGTGGTGGACTCCCTCAGCGCCACCTCAAGGGCAGCCCGAAGAGCATCGGCCCGCCGCGTCGCCTCCTCCAGCTTGGCCCTCAAGGCAGCAGTCCTGCCCTCAGCCTCGGCCTTGACCAAACCCAGCCGCTCCTCAAACTCGCGCTCGAGCCGCCACTCGGCGTCCGACCTCCTCCAGGACGCGGGCTTCCCGTGCAGCGACCTCATCCTCTGCACGCGTCGCCAAGCGCTCCCTCGTCTCAAGCGCCGTACTTTCGCGCCGCGTTCGGCTTCAAGCGTCGGCGCCTCCTCACGCTCTGGAGCTCCGCCCGAGTCGCCGGAGGCCACCTTCATCGATGCAAGGGCTGCCTCGCGCAGCTCCACTTGCTCCTCAACGAGTGACACCGGGCGAGAGCTCCCGTGCCCGCTCCTCCGCCGCCTCTCGCCGCTGTTAGCTACCGGGCCTCCTCGGCGGCGAGAACAGGCCTCCCGAGAGGCTGCCCGCCACGCCTTGGCCTCTTCATCATCAAGATCGCTGGCGCCCAGCGCAAAGCGGTGCGCCCTCCAGCTCGCGCCTCTCTGCGGCCAGGCGCAGGCCCTCGGCCTCAAGGCGCGCGTCTTCGTCAGCAAGCTCTCCACCAAGAAGGCTCACCGCATCGGCCGCCCTTCGAGGAAATACTTGGCGAAGGGCGCGGCGCTCCCGGGCGCGCTCGCGCACGTCCTCCACACCATCAACCGCCCTAGGCGGGCGCCGAGAGCCGCGAATCAACACTCCCCCTCCGGGCAAAGGGCTGGGGGCTGGCACCCTCCCGACGGCCGGGCGTCTTCTTGCCCGAAGCCCGGCACAGAGCCAGCCCATCCCAGACGAGCGCGAGGCGCCTCGGCCAATCGCCGTCCACGACCAGGCGAGAAGCCTGGCAGGCTAGCTATGCCACGTGAAGGCTCGCGAGGAAGGATCGCGAGGCGCGCAGGGCCACGACGCGCCACGGGACGGCTCACCTCCCCGGTCGCCCTCACCACAAGGGCTCCACTGCTTGGAGCACTCGAGGACTGGGGAGGGGGCGAAGCCGGGGAGGACGGCTCCTCACCCGTCTCCGTGAGCTCGGCAGGAAGGGGCCTGCAGGGCAAGGATCAGTACGAGCAACAGAAGAATCTGGAGCTGGCGAAGGAGAAGGCTTACTCATCAGTGGCGAAGTACTTCCTACGCTTCAACAGGCGACAAGGGTAATCATCGCCCAGGGCCTCCCTTCTCTTCCGGAGGGCCTCGAAGTTCATGCGGAAACGACCCAAGATCTGAGCGCAGGGATCAGCTTGTAGCGAGGGAGAAGCATCAAGGCGTCTTGCGTCAGGGGTGTCTGCCTGACGCGCGCTGCTAGTCGCCTCACCAAGAGAAGCAGCAGGGGCCTCGAAGGCTCCATCCGCGGGCGCTGCGGGCGGCTGCCTGCCGCCCTCATCCGCAGCGGCATGAGGCTCAGGAGCTGCCCCCTCACGAGCATCGCCCGACGCTGTCACCCCGGTGGGGGTCCCTTCGGCCTCTGGCGGCTCGTGCCTCTCTGCTCCGCCACTTGAGGAGGAGCCGCCTTGGCCGACTGGAAGGGCTGTTACCACCACTGGATTACAGCGAGGCCCCACAGAGACCAGCGGGGCGCAGCCCCCATTCGTCGAAGATAGGCATCTGGTTCACCAAATCACCCCTATTCCGGCAGAGGTACAGCAAGGCCCCTTCATGCCGGATGCCACCGGGGTTAGGATCGCCAGTCAGGACCAGGAGCACTTTCCTTAGCGCTTCAGGCGTCAGGTCTTCTTCCTGGAGCCTCATACGATCGCCAGGCCCGCTGAAGGCCCACATCCGGTGGGAATGGCGCTGGAGAGGAGCAATGCGGCGCATCGGGGAACTCCTTCACCACCTTGGTATTTGTCACAACAAGCGACCTCGAGGAGCGAAGCGGTGCCAGACAAAGATGAGCCGAGGGCTTGAAAGTGTCTCCTGGCCCCAGCCTGAATTGGGGACAGCAGGCGAGGTTGGCTCCGATAGCAGGGGGCTGGGCACCCCCACATCCACGTACAGCCACCTCTCACGGAACTCAGCCGCGGGTGGAGGCAGGCTGAAGTCAATCCCTGAGGCCACTGTCTCGGGTGCGGCGACGAAGCTCACGCACGCCGAGCATTGAGTGGGGTCGACAAGGCGCAGAGAGAAGAAGTGGCGCAGCAAGGCACGAAATAAGGAGGCGTGGGGAACAGTGCCGCCCACGTCCAATCAACCGCCACGCATCGCCCAAGGCCGCAGGCTGTTAGGGCCGGCGACATTTCGCACTTGCCCTTTCGCCTCACTACTTGGCCAAGTTCGGGCGCGCCGTGGGCCCGGGGGCTGCTGTCGGCGTTAAGGAGCAGGGGTCCCAGACTTGCCACTGCGGCCCAGCGGCGTGGCTCAAAGGAGGCCCAGGACAGCCCATCTTCATCAACGCAAGCTCAAGACCCTCACGAGGGGCCAAGCCTCGCGAGGAGGACGACCAGGAGCTTCCTCAGGCACGGCCTCGTCAGGCTGGCTCATGAGGAGGCGGAGAGTTCAAGGCAGGGTACCTCGCGAGGTGCCCGTGACGCAAGCCATGACTACCAAGGGCGCCAGTCGGGCGCCAGCCGCGCAGCGTCCTCATTTCCTCTTTGGTGCAAAGCGAGCAAGCGCAGGCGAGAGCATCAAGCAGAGGCATCCGTTTCGGTGCAACAAGACCAAGACCAGCCCCAACGGCTGGGAGGGAGTCATCGTGGAGCCCAAGCAGGCATCATCACCTGAGCCTTTGGCAGGCGAGGACCAACTCTAGTCAGGATAAGTGTACCCGCTGTTCCCCTTCAAAATGGCCAATTGTTGGCGCCCTTCCCGCTCAATATTTGGGAAGAGGCCCAGGGCCTTCGTCTATATAAGTAGAGCTAGCCACCATGGTAGAGGGGGACGGAGAAGAAGGGAGAGGGATCCGGCATTTGGAATCCAGAGAGAGAGAGGGACCCGATCCTCAAGCTAGAGCGACGGGACACCACTTAGCAGTTCATCACACCCACCAAGAATAGACCCTCGCGAGGCTGTTCTTCCCTGTACTGTTCTTCATCAGCCCCAGAGGCAATCCACCACACCACAAACTAGAGTAGGGTATTACACCACAACCGTGGCCCGAACTAGTATAAATCTCTTGTCTCTTGTGTTGTTCTTCTTAGTAGTTTAGGTTCTTGCGATTTGGCGAGGTACGAGACGGCGGAGGGTTGGATCTCCGCGCGCACCCCAGAGTTCGAACCTCAAGGGTCTGCCGGAACCCGAAATCCGACATCATCCACATAAGCGTGAACATTGCACCCAATCTGATTGTGGAGACAGTTCTATAGACATCGTTGATAAGTTGCCTGGGCACTCTTGAGCCCGAACGGCATAGATACATAGCAGAAGGCTCCAAACGGAGTGATGAAGGCCGTCTTCTCCTGGTCCTTAACTGCCATCTTGATCTGATGATAACCAGAGTAAGCATCCAAAAAGCTCAAACACTCACAACCCGCCGTAGAATCAATGATCTGATCTATACGGGCGAGAGCAAAAGGATCAGCCGGATAAGCCTTATTTAAGTCCATGTAATCCACACACATCCGCCAGGTGCCGTTCTTTTTAAGTACAAGCACCGGGTTAGCCAACCACTCTGGGTGAAAAACTTCAACAATAAACCCGGCCGCCAAGAGCCGGGCCACCTCCTCACCAATAGCTTTCCGTCTCTCTTCATTGAACCGCCGCAGAAATTGCCTGACCGGCTTAAACTACAGATCAATATTAAGAGTGTGCTCAGCGACTTCTCTCGGTACACCCGGCATGCCAGAAGGTTTCCATGCAAAGATGTCCCGATTCTCATGGATGAACTCGATGAGCGCGCTTTCCTATTTAGGATCCAGATTAGCGATCTTTGAATTGTTTAGATGAGTCGCCTGGAGTAAAATCAACAAGCTTGGTTTCATCAGCTGACTTAAACTTCATCGCCGGGTCATGCTCTATGGTTGGCTTCTTCAGAGATGTCATATCCGCCGGGTCAACTTTATCTTGGTAAAACTTCAGCTCCTCAGCTGCACAAACAGACTCGGCATAAGCAGCATCCCCCTCCTCACATTCCAGGGCTATCTTTCGACTCCCATGCACAGTAATGGTGCCCTTGTGACCCAGCATGTTAAGCTGCAAATAAAATAACACGACCGCGTCATGAATTTGGCGTAAGCCGGTCATCCAAACAAAGCGTGATATGGACTCCGGATTTTGACTACCTCAAAAGTTAGTTTCTCAGCCCTAGAATCATACTCATCTCCAAAGGCTACCTCCAACTCAATCTTACCAACTGGGTATGCTGACTTACCAGGCACCACTCCATGGAAAACAGTGTTGGATGTCTTTAAATTTTTGTCAGTCAACCCCATACGCCGAAAGGTCTCATACTAGAGGATGTTGATGCTGCTATCTCCGTCCATGAGTACCTTAGTGAATTTATATCCACCAACTTGAGGTGCTACCACCAAAGCTAACTGACCCGGATTGTCAACTCGGGGAGGGTGATCTTCCCTACTCCACACAATAGGCTGCTCTGACCACCTTAAATAACGGGGAACCGCCGGCTCAACAGCATTCACAGCCCTTTTATGAAGCTTATGGTCTCGTTTGCATAAGCTAGTGGTGAACACATGATACTGTCCACTATTCAGTTGCTTTGGATTGCTCTAATAACCCATTCTGGCTGCTGCTGACCTCCTGACGATGCTGCTGATTATAGCCACCTTGATTTCCCTGAAAGCCGGAATTTGAACCGCCACCCGGGCCATGAAAACCGCCGCCACCTGAGCCGCCACCCGACCCATGATTGCCGTCGAACGTGTTGGAATTTTTGAAAGCTTTCATGATCGCACAATCCTTCCATAAGTGAGTGGTCGGCCTTTCCCGAATGCCATGCCTCGGACAGGGTTCATTAAGCAGTTGCTCAAGAGACGGGCCTGACCAGCCGGGCCGAGGGGGTGGCCTTCCCTTGCATCGCTGATTGTTACCCTGGGAATTGGAGTTGGCCACGAACTCCGGGTTACCATCGGCCTTATGCTTGTTGCCTCCTTTATTTGCCGGGTTATGCTGCTGACCCTTTCCGTTGCCGTTCTTATTTCCCTTCTCTGTCATTTCCTCATCAGACGCGGGATCCTTGGTACTATCAGAATCGGCGTATTTGACTAGAGCCGCCATCAGCTGACCCATATCATTACAATCACGCTTGAGGCGCCCCAGCTTCTGTCTCAGCGGTTCAAATCAGCATTTTTTCTCCAACATTAATAATGCAGAGCTGGCATCCATGTTATCAGACAAAAGTATTATCTCCTTGACCCAGCGCAACCAATGAGTGGTAGATTCACCCTCCTCTTTCTTACAATTAGTCAAGTCCACAATTGACATGGATTGCTTGCAGGTATCTTTGAAGTTCTGAATGAACCGGGCCTTTAACTCTGCCCATGAGCCAATGGAATTAGGCGGCAGGCCCTTTAACCAAGTCCGGGTCGTTCCATCCAACATCATGGTGAAGTAATTAGCCATTTCCGCGTCACTGACCTCCAACAGTTCCATGGTGTAAGTGCATCTAGTGCCCCTTAGTGATTTTGGTGTATTGAAGACTTATAGGTTAAGGGACTAATGCGTTTATGAGTGTACACAGGTCTATAAGTCTATGAGGAGTTTGATATTTATAGAGAAAGTCGACCCCTAAAAATGAAGTTCTTTGACTGAAGACTTTGGTATTCTGAAGACTTTCTGAAGACTTTGAAAGTGAAGAAATTGGTGTGACCTTGAAGACTTGGTATTCATTCGAGGAATATGAAGCATGAAGACTTTTGTTTTCGCAGTTTCTTTTTCTCTTTCTTGAGTCATAGTAAACACCGTATTATTAAAGGGGTCGAGGAAATACTAAGGAAAAATTTCCATGTTTTGCTCAACTCAAAATCCTACACCTAACAATCCCTTCGAGTGAAGCCATTGGAAATCTCATACAGTTCAGTCAATTTCTTGATGTGAGACGAAGTTCTTCCGGTCTCGAGGAATTTGTCCCGACCGAGGAGTTAGGAATTCGCCAAAGGAGGATTGCCTACGGGAGGAGCATGATAGCCCGGAGGAATTTGAGCCTCAAATTTCCGATCGTTGTTATGCTTCTTGGCACCGTCGCAAAATATCTTATCCACCTAACAGTCATATCATTGAAGGGCATTTATGTCTTATCATGTCGGGCTGCTCCCTAGGCTATAAATAGCCGCCCCCTACAACCACTAGCTGGTTGGCTGCTCTGAGAGAAACTGACACTTGTCATTTGAGAGCATCCCATCCTCCGAGGACTTTGAGCGAAAATCATCAAGTGGAGAAAAACCCAAAACCCAAACCCAAACACCTACAAACCCAAAGTGATTGAGCATCACTGAAGAGATTGATCCTGTGTGGATCTGACGCTTGTTACCTTTGAAGATTGTGCTTCTTCCAGACGGTTAGGCGTCATGGTCTAGAGCATCCAAGAGGAATTGTGGATTGCCGAGTGACCGAGTTTGTGAAGGTTCGGAAGGCACCTGAAGACTTACCGTGAGTGATTGGGTGAGGTCTGTGTGACCTTAGCTCAAGGAGAATACGGTGAGGACTGTGTGTCCGGGACTGTGTGTCCTCAGGTTTAAATACCTAGCCGCTCCAACCAGATGTACAACTGAGACAGCAGTTGGAACTAGTCTACCGAATCGTTGTCTTCACCAAGCCAACTAGTTCTATTTCCTCAACTCTTTCATTTCCTCATTACTGTGTTGTGTGCTTATTCATATCTGTGTTTGAAGACTTTGACTGAAAACTTTCTCAATTTCCTCAGTTCAATTTCTTCAGTCTGTTTGTCTTCATCCCGAGCTATCCTGTGTTTACGCTTTCAGTACTCTGTGCTTGTTTTCATTTCATCATGATGACCATGCTTGTATTCTGTTATGCTTACTTTTGAGTACTTATTCCGCTGCAAGTAGTTCTTCGCTAAGGAATTTCCTCACTAGCAAATTCCTCAGTGAAGAATTCATAAAAATCGCCTATTCACCCCCCTCTAGTCAATATAACGCACTTTCAATTGGTATCAGAGCAAGGTACTCCCTTGTTTTGTGTGATTTTGGTTTAACCGCCTGGAGTTTTAGTTATGTCGACC
This sequence comes from Aegilops bicornis, assembly GCA_021605145.1. NCBI lineage: Eukaryota > Viridiplantae > Streptophyta > Magnoliopsida > Poales > Poaceae > Aegilops > Aegilops bicornis. The sequence continues at coordinate 393,907,172 of CM038669.1, read as the reverse complement.
ACAGGTATGAAGAAAGTGACAAGCCCCACCTTTGACGGTCACGAGTATCCCAAGTGGAAGGCCATGATGAAGAAGCGCCTCATGGTGATGAACAATGAACTGTGGACCGTCACTGAGATTGGTCTTACCGATCTGTGTAAGACGGCGGGAGCTGATGACATTCGCAAGTACACTCTTCTAAACCTCACGGCGAAGGATGTCATCTGCTCCTATCTGTCTCAAAATCAGTTCAGGAACATCATGCATCTCGATCATGCAAAGCTTATCTGGGACCGTCTCTCTGAGGTCTATGAAGGTCATCGAACCCGTCATGATCCTTGGTTTGAGGACTTCAAGTAATCTCTCAAAGCGATGACATTCGAACCAGAATCATCATCCTCTCCATCATGCCTTATGGCAAAAAGTGCTGAGGTAACTGAATGCTACCTATCCGAGTCAAGTGATGATGAATCTGGTGATGAATTTGGACCCAGCTATGTCAAACTTGCTTCCCTTGTCACTAAGCAACAAAGAGCTTTAGAAAAAGTTCAATACATGCTAAATAAGAGCGATGATATGTTGGGTGAAGAAATGGATCAGTCAAAAGCTTTGGCTGAAAGTCTTTAGAGACTTCATACTAAGTATGATACCCTTCAAGATCAACATAACACTCTCTTATCTGATCATGAGAAGCTTTCTTATGAATTTATTCAAAGAAAGCAAGATCTTGAGAAGCTAAGAGTGAGTTATGAAGATCTTCGTAAGGAGCGATTCATTACTTGCTCAACAAATCAAGCTGCTTTCGGAAGAATTTGTTCCTCCATGTTTGAAATGCATTGAGCGTGAATCTGCTAATTCTTCACCTGAATGTTCAAATGCTTCTAATGTTACAAATTCTTCACCTGCCTCTGCTATCACTAATTCCACATCTGAGGACATTGCTAGTATCACTGACGATGCAGGGCTGAAGGAATTGTACATGACAGGCATGTACAAAAGCCTCAAAGGGCATCAGACTCTGTGTGATGTGCTTAAAAAGCACATATTCAATAGGAACCCTAGGAAAGAGGATATTGCCTTTGAGAGGAAACTCAATGCTGATGGTACATATTGGAAGCCTGAGCAGTACCCCAAAACCTCATGGGTTGCTGCAAAGGGACCTCCAGTTGATCCATCTAATCTATCCGGCTTTACATGTGAATCTCCTCATTCTTCTGATGAGTCATTTGATTCCAACTATAAACTGTTCAAAAATCAGAATGGTGAAGTATTTGCTAGATATGTTGGTACTAACTGCAGGAACGGTTCCCCTTTGAAGAAAATCTGGGTTCCCAAAAGGTGCCTTAAAAGTCTTCAGGTGAATGTCCTCATGACACCACCTGTGAAGAATAGGAACCCCAGATCAAATTCTTCATATGGACCAAATTCTTCATATGGATCCAAGTCCTCATACAGACCAAATTGCTCACGTGGATCATATTCCTCAAAAGGATCAAAGTCCTCATATGATTATCATCGTGCTAACAACTCTGTTTCGCAGGGAAGAGCTAAGGGCTATGAATATGAGCATTATTCTTCTAATCATTATGTTCATAAGTCCTTGAAGAATTTCTTTGCTTATTCATATGCTTACCCTAACTCCTCTTATGTGAAACAAAATTGATTGGCTTCTATGCCACTTTTCTCGTATGGAGCTCGCAGAGTGATGAACTCTTTGCCACCCCTTCAGATGTGGGTGGTGAAGAAAAAGAACTAATCGCTTCTGCAGGATCAGGTCTCCAGACATGCGTGAACGTCTGAAGAATTTGCTGGAGACCTGAAAAATGCCTGGAAGGACACAGGCTAATCTTGAAGAAATGAACTTTCATTTCTCACGTCCTCATACTACTTTATCTGTTCTATTACTTGATGAAATTGATCTGATGAATTGTGATGTCATATTCTTCGGTGATGAAGTATATGAAGTTCGTAAGCTGCACTAATTCATCTGCAGGATGATCAACCCAAAGCCACTGAGTGGGTCCTCGATAGTGGATGTACAAATCACATGACTGGTGACAAGAATCTATTGATGGATGCGTCCTTATCACCATCGCATCTGAAGCATATCATCTTCACGACAAAGGCAAAAGTCAGGTATTGGGTCTAGGTAAGGTTGCGATCACAAAGGATCGACACATGGACAAAGTCATGCTTGTCGAGTCCTTAGGATACAATATTATGTCTGTCTCAATGCTTTGTGATCTTGATATGGTTGTTGTCTTTGGCAAGTATCGTTGTGTTGTGGTTATGGAAGCTGAAAATTCCAAAGTCTTCGAAGGCTTTAGGAGAGGAGACTTGTATATTGTTGATTTCTCTACAGGACCACGACCAGCTGTGTGCCTACTTGCAAAAGCTTCAGAAGGCTGGCTCTGGCATCGACGACTTGGTCATGCAGTCATGAGGAATTTGCACACGCTTGCGAAGAAGAAGCACGTCATTGGCATTGAGAATGTCAAATTCCTCAAGGATCACTTATGCGGAGCCTGTGAAGCTGGAAAGATGACCAAGGCTAAGCATCCAGCGAAGACTATCTTGAGCACTACTCGACCATTTGAATTGCTTCACATGGATCTCTTTGGTCCTAATCATTATTCTGCTGTTTCAAATGAAATATCTCAATATGGCTTTGTTATGTTGATGATTACTCTCGTTACACATGGGTACACCTTATTACTTACAAACATGAAGTGCAGGAAGTCTTCAAATGATTTTCCTCGAGGGCTTCAACCAACTTTGGTGTGAAGATCGAGCACATCAGAAGTGACAATGGAACTGAGTTCAATAATTCGGGTCTCGATGACTATCTTGATGAACTTGGTATTACTCATGAGTTATCTGCTCCTTATACTCCTCAACAGAATGGCGCCGTGAAGCGCAAGAACAGGACTCTTGCTGAGATGGCTCACACTATGCTTGATGAATACAAAAGGCCTCGTCATTTCTAGATTGATGCAATTGATACTGCGTGCCACATCATCAACAGAGTATATCTTCACAAATTGTTCAAGAAGACTGCATATGAACTCCTCACTGACAAGAAACCCAATGTGAGTTATTTCCAAGTCTTCGGTGCTAAATGCTGGATTAGAGATCCTCATCACAACTCTAAATTTGCACCGAAAGCACATGAAGGTTTTATGCTTGGTTACGGGAAGGACTCGCACACCTATAGAGTCTTCAACAACGTTCTTCACAAGGTTGTTGAAACTGTAGATGTGTGGTTCGATGAAACTAATGGCTCGCAAAGAGAGCACCTACCTTCTGTGATAGATGAACCAGCACCTGAGGAAACTACCAAGTTCAAGGCGGCTGAGGATGTCATTCCTACTGAAGAATCTGGTGAAGAATTCATTCCATAACGTGAAGAACGTCGAGCTGATGCACCTGAGGAAAATGCTGAAGAAAATGTTGATCAAATTCCTCGACAACAACCAGCTCATCCTCGCATTGCAAAACAAGTGCAAGTTGAAAAGATCATCGATGACATTGAAGCACCAGGTCCTCTCACATGCTCAAAAGCTTCACATTTGTCTAACTTTTGTGGGCACTATGCTTTTTTCTCTTTCAAAGAGCCGACTAAGGTAGATGAAGCATTTCTGGAGCCTGAATGGATTCAGGCCATGCAAGAAGAATTACATCAATTCGAGCTCAACAACGTCTGGGAACTGGTCAAACGTCCAGATCCTTGCAAGCACAATATCATTGGCACAAAGTGGATCTACCGCAACAAGCAAGATGAAAATGGCCTTGTGGTGAGGAATAAAGGCACGGCTTGTAGCTCAAGGCTACACACGAGTTGAAGGAATTGATTTCGATGAAACTTTTGCACTGTTGCTAGACTTGAGGCTATTCGCATATTACTTGCTTATGCTAACCATCATGATATCACTTTATATCAAATGGATGTGAAAAGTGCATTCCTCAATGGTAAGCTTGAGGAAGAAGTATATGTTGCTCAACGCCCAGGTTTTGAAGATCCAAAGTATCTTGACAAAGTCTTCAGACTCAACAAGGCCCTCTATGGCCTCAAGCAGGCCCCTCGGGCGTGGTATGATACTTTGAAGGAATTCCTCATGAAGAATGGCTTCACACCCGGTTCACTCGACCCCACTCTCTTTACTAAATCTTATGATGGTGAGCTGTTTGTGTGCCAAATATATGTTGATGATATTATCTTTGGCTGTATTGACCAACGCTATAGGGATGAGTTTGCCTATATGATGAGTGAAGAATATCAAATGTCTATGATGGGAGAGTTGAAATTCTTCTTAGGTCTTCAAATTCGTCAACAACGCAATGGCATATTCATATCTCAGGAGAAATACCTCAAGGATGTTTTGAGGAAATTCGGCATGCAAGATTGCAAAAGGCGTCAAAATTCCTATGCCCACAAATGGCCATCGTGCCTTGATGAAAAGCGGTATTGACTTGATCATAAGGTATACTGCTCCATGATTGGTTCTTTATTGTACTTATGTGCATCTAGGCCAAATATAATGCTTAGTGTTTGCATGTGTGCCCGATTTCAAGCTACACGAAGGAATCACACCATAAAATTTGTGAAGCATATTCTTCGATATCTAGCTCACACACCAACACTAGGATTATGGTACCCCAAGGGCTCGGCTTTTGATCTCATTGGATATTCTGACTCTGACTATGCTAGTGATTGTGTGGACCGCAAGTCAACATCTGGTACATGCCATTTCCTCGGACAATCTTTGGTCTGTTGGTCCTCGAAGAAACAGAACTGCGTATCACTTCTCTCTTTGAAGCTGAATACATTGCTGCCGGGTTCTTGCTGTGCTCAACTGCTATGGATGAAGCAAACTCTCAAGGACTATGGCGTAACGTGAAGAATGTGCCTCTCCTCTGTGACAATGAGAGTGCCATCAAGATTGCTCACAACCCGATTCACCACTCGAAGACAAAGCACATTCAGATTCGTCATCATTTTCTTCGTGATCATGTGTTGAAGGGCGACATTTCTATTGAGCATGTGAAGACTGAAGAACAGCTAGCCGATATCTTCACAAAGCCCTTGGATGAGAAGAGATTTAGCAAGTTGCGGTGTGAGCTAAATATCTTGGAGTCTTCAAATGTTCTTTGAAAAGGACACTCATCCTAACACTTATGCAAAATTGATGACTTAGATGTGCAACACATGAAGAAACATTTTTCTTCAACCAATGAAGAATAACACTCTAAGTGTGAAGAAATTAACGAAGAACTTGATTCTTAGAACCCTACGACAATTGTACGCGGTGTCTGAAATCATCATTCTTATATGGTGGGTCACACGACCACCGAAGTTGAAATTCTTCAATTTGAGTTTTTCCTCATTTTCTTGAAATTCTTCAGTTTTTCAAATTCTTCAACTTCGCAAAATCTTCACTGTTTCCGTCGTTTGTCTTCAATGGCTATATATATATATATATATATATATATATATATATATATATATATATATATATATATATATATATATATATATATATATATATGAGTTTATGTCCTCTACTGACATTCACTTATGGCTAATTCTTCAAGTTGGTTTTTACGCTAAGTGAATGTGATCGGACCCTTCCCCTCTATGCTATACTCAACCCAATCTATTCACAAATTCTTCATGTGCATTCTATTTGAAACTCGTTCAAAATCTTCACTGTGTCCTTGTCAGCTGAAGAATTTGCGAACGAAACGTTAAAACTTATCTTATCCAAAATTTCCGGTTTTGCCGCTCAACCCGTTCCGCATCCCAGGATAGACTTATCTATTCACCCACGATCTAACACGATCTCCACTTCTCACTACGTGGGTGACACATGTCATGCGAATGAGAAGGGTCAGGGGCACGTTCGTCCAAAATCTTCGGGCGAACAGTTTCTCACTGTGGCTATAAATACCCCCTCTCCCCTTCCTCACTTCCTTTACTCCGCTCAAGCTTCTCAAACCCTAGCACCGCCGCTACTCCATCGTCACCAGTGAGAAAGAGCTTCACTGCCTCGACCTCGTCGCCGTCGTACTCGCGCCGGCCGCGGAAATCTTCACTCCGCCGCCGCCGTAGGCGTCTTCCTCCGCCGAGTTAGGGCGTGGAAGATCTACACAGACGAACTTCACTTCTCCACCTCACTGTTCGTCGTGTTCTTCATCCAGGGTAATTAAAAGTTACTTTTACTGCCCTCTTTGATTCGAATGTTTTCTACAAAATCTTCAAAGGTGTTTTTCTTCAAATCCTCACACACTAAAACACCTCACAAGTCATCTGTTCTTGATTCGTTTCTCTAAGCATCATTTTTCTTCAAGATTCCTCAATTGTGTGGATCTTCGATCTATACAACTCTGGAACCTAAGACAAAGAACGCTTAGTGAAATTCTTCAAGACTCATCTGGTCAAATTCCTCAAACTTTTTTTGAAAAACCTTCTGAGAACGCATATGACCTCTCCAAATTCCTCGCAACTATACTCTATTCACAGGTACTCATGTCCGCTGCTGAATCACTAGGTTCTCATCAATTTAAATCATTTGCAGCGTTCCTCGAAGAAAAGTTGCATACTTCTTCAGAGAATTCGATTGTTCAAATTCCTCAACTGAAGAATATGGCAGACGGTAAGAAGCCGCAGAAAGGAGGAAAGAAGCCCGAGGTCATGACTGCTTTTGAGATCCCTGATGATATATATAAAGACTATTGCACTCCTGATGAGGCCAAGTTTGGTAAGGAGAACAAAAATCAGCGCAAGCTGCGCATCCAGAGGATTGGAAGGAGATGGGCAAGAGAATGGAGGGAGTATAGGTATGTAACTCCAAAGTACATGAAGAAATTCGCACTCAATCCTCCATGCCCAAGACCTCCATTGGCACCTGGCCAAGAAGCTGACCCCACCAGCATCAAGCGTGGTGAGGATTTTCCTGAAGAATGGGCCAAGCGCCAAGCCAAGTTGGCTAGACAAGCCAAAGAAGCAGTGAGGAAATTCAATGAAGACTCTGCTGCTGCTGCTGCCACTGAGGCCTCTGTCAAGCCTAAGAAATCAATGGCAAAGAAGCCTGCGCGCAAGCCAAGTGCTTTACCAACAATGCCCTCAAGGCCAAGTTCCTCAGCTATGCCCTCACGGCCAGAATCTTCAAAGTCCTCAAGGCCAATTCCTCATGCTGCTCCTGCTCCACCAGAATCCTCAGCTCCTCCAAAATCCTCAGATGTTCCGACAAAGTCCTCAGCACCTGTGCATCTTGCCACGTGCCAAAGGACTACATGCATCTCCATTGCCTCAGGTGTCTCAGCTAGTTCTTCAGCTGCACCAAATTATTCAATAGGACCCTCTCTGCTGAAGACAAAGGTAACTGCTGGACGAGGTCCTCGCCCTAGTCCTCAGAAGAAGCAAGTCGCCTTCCAAGTGCCGTCTGAATAAGACGAAGCTGATGATGATGAACTTGCTGAAATCATCAGAGACAGGCAAGTCAGGGCCGCTAGAGCCAAAGGCACAAATGTGCCACTGCTTTTGGATCCGAGGTTGATCCTCGATTATATTGATCTCTGGCACAAGGATCCAAATACTCCTATGCCTAACGTCAAGTTGACTCCTGGTCAAAATCACATGCTGACTCATTTCATCCAAGAAGAGAAATGGAAATATGAGAAGGCCAGGCAGATCAAGAAGGCACAGTACAAGAAAGAGAAATTTCTGAAGAACAACGTTATCTCTATGACAACTGATGAACTTATAAAAGTCCAGTCTGAAATCAAAACCCTCAGCGATGATTTCAATGCCTACTATGCTGATTGGCAAGGAGCCAAAGTCAGGTTTGTTAAACTGACTGAGAAGTTCACCTCCAATGTTGCAGCCCCATTCAGAAGTTCACCTCCAATGTTGCAGCCCCAACGCAACAGGAAATTCCTCAGGCTGAAGCATCTGCTCAGCAAACTGAAGAACATGCCAGCACCGCTGATGACTTTCAGGCTGCTGAAGAAAATGTGAGTTCCAGGGCTGATGACTCCATTCCAGCCGCTGAAGAAATTGCCAGGGCATCCACTAGTGGTGCGCCTGAAGACACTGAAGAAGTCAGGGCAACTGCATCAGTTGTGCCCGAAGAACAACAACCAAATTCCTCTGCTCCTCCTCGGCCTACACCAACTCCAATCCTTCCATCTGCATCAGATGTGAAGAAGACCAAGGCTGCAGAGCGTGTAGTAGTGAAGAAAAGGAAAGCATCAGCTGCTTCAGATTCTTCAGCTCCGATGAAGATGAAGCCTATGCCAAGTTCATTTGCAAATCCAATTGATGCTATTCCGATCTCAACCATGCCATCAAAGGACCTAGTTCCTTTTGGTGAAGAATATGTGATCCCTAGCGGATCTGATGAAGAAAATCATTCTGCTGCTTCGTAAGAGCAGATTGATGAAGAAATTGAAGTGGATACGATCCCTTCAACACCTGTTGTCTCCTCGCCCATGCCTCAGTTCACAGCTGAAGAGGCTGGCGTTGAAGAAATGGAAGATGAAGATGTGGACATTGGGAGTACTACACCAGTGATGAATGATGACTTTTGGGAAAGTCAGCACCCCAACTATCCACTCTTGACCCCTCTACAGCAAATTCCTCGGTCCCCTGCACCAACTGTTCAAATGGGCGCTGACGAAACTCACCCCACCTCATCTGTACGTGAAGAAATTCCAGCCACTAGTGCTGAAGAAACTACTGCTGCTGATCACTTGAACACCTTGATCGCCCTTTGAAGAGGAACCAGAAATTCCTCGGCTGAGGACCCTGAGATTGCGATCCCTGAGGTTGTGATGCAACTCACTGACACTCCTCTGCCCAAGCCAAAGGATCCATTCTCACGCAAGCAAAAATTCAAGGCTGAAGATTTCTTCGGCGAGCATGTATTCTTCACAGATTACAACCCCTATGATTCTGCTCGCATAAGGAAGAGGCGTTTCTGGACTGCCAGTCAGGCTAATTTTTATTCCTCAGTGCTGTTCAACAAAGACAAAGTCTTCGATCATGCACACATTCCTCATGTGGATATGGAATCTCTGCCATGCTTCGAGCCAGTCCTCAGTGTTCTTCACGATGCTGGATTGTTAAATTTCTACACTGACATATGTGATTGGAATGAAGAACTCATTCTTCAATTTTATGCGACGCTTCACATCATAGGAGATTCTAAAGATGTGAATTCATGGGTGTTGGACTAGATATCTGAAAACACTCACTACAAGGCACCAACTACTGAATTGCTTCGTGCCCTACCACTCAGTCCTCCCCTTGGAGCTGCTCGATGTGTCTACAGCTAACCTGAGCTTACAAATCATTACATGCAAGTGCTGATGCAGCCTTTGAAGCCAGGGCAGGCCCCACGAACCAAATTCCTCGTCAAGGAATTACTTTATGTGCCTCGGACTGTCTATCGCATTCTGACGAAGACATTGAGTCCAATCAAGGGCCACGACTCAAATGAAGAAGAAGTTGTTGGCATCATGAAGAATCTTCTCTTCAATATCATTCATGGCGTTCCCGTCAACTTCTATGATTTCTTCATGAGGACTCTGGCCAATGTCGCTATGTCACCTTTTGAGCTGAAGCCTTATGCACCTTGGCTTAATTATGAGATTCATCAGAACAAGGTCTTCACTCAACTATAAAGCTGATACACTGAACCACTGCATCTACTTGCCTCTGATTGAAGTCCTCAAATGGACATTTTCCTCAGCTGATGACAAAGGCAAGGCCACTGCTGTTATAGATGAAGGCATTCATCCATTGGTTGGTCAATTTCGCAAGGCTGCATCCTACTCAATCAATGACGACTCTGCCACCCATGACTCTGCCGCCAACACAGCCAAGCAAAATCCTCAAGGCACAGCACCCAGGGTGATGACTGATCGTGAGCTACTCCTCAGTCTTCATCAGAAGGTTGATCGCAATCATAAATGGGTCAAGAGACAGTTTGGTTCAATTCTTCACAACATGACCTCAGCCCATAATGGCGTGAAGAAAAATCAATACTACCTCCATGAAACCTTCAACCGTACCTGGGCTGTTTTGTCTCATGCCTACAGCGAAGAAGATCTGAAGAAAATGGGTCTCAAGGAAGACTTTGTATGCGCACCTCCGAAGAAATACAAGAAGGTCAAGGTTCCTTCCTTGGTGGCCAGCTCCTATTCTTCATCGCGTGACAGCGATGAACATGAAGACTTGGGCGACAACTGCGGCGGGCCCTACTACGACAAAGCGACCCGACAACGCTGGCGCTCCTTCATCAACTTGATATTCTTTAGGGGCGTTAGTCCTCAGTTTCGATCCTTTTGGTCATTTGATGACAAAGGGGGAGAAATTTGAGTTAGTCTTCAAACGGGTCTATTATATGGGCGTTTTTTTGCTAAGTTACGACTCTCGTTCTTCTGATGACTTTGTTGGATCGAGTTGTAAACTTAAACCCGATGGTGCTCTGATACTTTTGATGCGTTACTCTGCATGCTTATTCCTCGTTAATATTACTGCACGCATGCTGAATTTCACCAGTCACCATATTTCATCATGCATTTCAAATTCTTCATTGTATATATGTCAAATGCGTGTATGAATTACAAGATATAGGGGGACATCTCCATGATTCAACTCTTCAAGTGTGCATTGCTTCAAAAGCAAATTCCTCACTATGCACATCTTCAGGGGGAGTTCTTCTATATCTTGCAATCAAATTCCTCAATATCAGTATTTACACTTCATATGTTTATCCCCGTTGAAAACTTAACCTATATTGTCATCAGTCACCAAAAAGGGGGAGATTGTAGGTGCATCTAGTGCCCCTTAGTGATTTTGGTGTATTGAAGACTTATAGGTTAAGGGACTAATGCGTTTATGAGTGTACACAGGTCTATAAGTCTATGAGGAGTTTGGTATTTCTGAGAGAAAGTCGACCCCTAAAATGAAGTTCTTTGGTCAAGACTTTGGTATTCTGAAGACTTTCTGAAGACTTTGAAAGTGAAGAAATTGGTGTGACCTTGAAGACTTGGTATTCATTCGAGGAATATGAAGCATGAAGATTTTTGTTTTCGTAGTTTCATTTTCTCTTTCTTGAGTCATAGGAAACACCGTACTATTAAAGGGGGTCGAGAAAATACTAAGGAAAAATTTCCATGTTATGCTCAACTCAAAATCCTACACCTACCAATCCCTTCGAGTGAAGCCATTGGAAATCTCATACAGTTAAGTCAATTTCTTGATGAGACGAAGTTCTTACGGTCTCGAGGAATTTGTCTGGCCCGAGGAGTTAGGAATTCGCCCGGTGTGGATTGCGTACCTGATGAGGAACATGATAGCCCGGAGGAATTTGAGCCTCAAATTTCGGACCCGTTGTTGTCTTTGCGCCGGTATGTCGCAAAATATCTTATCCACCTAACAGTCATATCATTGAAGGGCATTTATGTCTTATCATGTCGGCCTGCTCCCTAGGCTATAAATAGCCTCCCCCTACAACCACTAGCTGGTTGTCTGCTCTGAGAGAAACTGACACTTGTCATTTGAGAGCATCCCATCCTCCGAGGACTTTGAGCGAAAATCATCAAGTGAGGAAAAACCCGAAACCCAAACCCAAACACCTACAAACCCAAAGTTATTGAGCATCACTGAAGAGATTGATCCTGTGTGGATCCGACGGTTGTTACCTTTGAAGACTGTGCTTCTTCCATACGGTTAGGCGTCATGGTCTAGAGCATCCAAGAGGAATTGTGGATTGCCGAGTGACCGAGTTTGTGAAGGTTCGGAAGTCACCTGAAGACTTACCACGAGTGATTGGGCGAGGTCTATGTGACATTAGCTCAAGGAGAATACGGTGAGGGCTGTGTGTCCGGGTTTAAATACCTAGCCCCTCCAACCAGATGTACAACTGAGACAGCAGTTGGAACTGGTCTACCAAATCATTGTCTTCACCAAGCCAACTGGTTCTATTTCCTCAACTCTTTCATTTCTCATTACTGTGTTGTGTGCTTATTCATATCTGTGTTTGAAGACTTTGACTGAAGACTTTCTCAATTTCCCCAGTTCAATTTCTTCGGTCTGTTTGTCTTCATCCTGAGCTATCCTGTGTTTATGCTTTCAGTACTCTGTGCTTGTTTTCATTTCATCATGATGACCATGCTTGTATTCTGTTACGCTTACTTTTGAGTACTTATTCCGCTGCAAGTAGTTCTTCGCTAAGGAATTTCCTCACTAGCAAATTCCTCAGTGAAGAATTCATAAAAATCGCCTATTCACCCCCCTCTAGTCGATATAACGCACTTTCACATGGCCATCTCATAGCTTTCGATCCATGCCCCGGGCTGTAAGTCGGCCGTATAATTTGGCACCTTTCGAGGTCCCTTGAAGTCCTTGGGCAGACACACATTACGCAAAGCTGGCACTAAACAAGGAACACCGCCGGTTCTAGTGGCCACTCCTGCCTCAACAGAAGTCGTTGGATAGTCCGGGAAGGTTTGATGAGCCACCTGTTGAGCCGCCAGTTGAGCCGCCCGCTCGTCCTCTTGACGTATCATGTCCTGCACCAGATTATAACCGCCGGGCTGGTTACGGCGCTGGGCGTTGCTTGACAAAGCCTCCGACTCCATATGCCTGTTGTAACTTGGGTTCCGGCTTGGGCGAGGAGTCGAATGAATCCTGTCTCGACTATAGGAATAAGCCTCCTGCTGAGCAAGAGCCGTCTGGACAAGTTCTCTGATCCTTCGCGTCTCCACCGCTATTGGATCGTCGCCGTCCACTGGGATAGCCGCCAAACATGCCGATGCTGCGATCAAGTTCTCCATGGGGTTAGAAAAGTGACCCGGTGGTGTTGGTATGTAGCGGGGCGGGGCCATATTCACATGAGGAGGTGCCATCACCCGAGGCTGAACCGGTCCCCCTGCTCCGGATGTTACGAATTGATTTGCCTCTGGCGGGTTACTAGGGCCTGCTCCGGGTGTGGAGAAAAGGTTCCGAGGATCATAAACCGGAGGAAAACGGGATTGAGTTTTCTGGTGTCTCATCCTCATCACTTCGTTAGATGCATTCAGGCTCATCGTAAGCTGGAAAGTCTCTGACTGGAGCTGTTGGGCCCGTGCATCCAAAGCCACTCGTTCTGCGGCCAACCTGGTATCCTCAGCCGCTAAGGCCTCCTTGGCCCAGGCTATTTCCTCACGTACCTGTGCCACCTCTGCATTGTGTTCATCTTGACTTGCCGGAATAATTGTGGCGGTTAACAGGGCCGTCAATTTGTCCATGAGATCAATCAAGACTGAGCGGGCGGTAGCAGGGCCTCCTGCCCACCGCTCCTCGACCGGATGTAATTGCTGCCGCAGCCGTAGAGTTTTGGCCGGGTTGAGTACCAGCCATGAAGATCCCTACCCTGCTTGGCGGCTCAAAGGGGTCAAGAATACTGCTGCCATCGAAACATCCCCCAAGCTTGCCATCTTGCAGTTGATACAACGAATCCGTTTCACCAGTGGACGAATCACCATCGGAGTGGACGGCCATCTCACCACCATCTACGGACCTTTCAGAAAATTCCTCTCTGTGGATACAACCCACGAAAGCACGCTTCATGACGGGTTGAGCCCAGCTGGGTCTTGCGCGCTGAGCCGTCTCGACGATGTCGGTGCAGTTGTCCGGCTCAGGGCCCAGCTCACCAATTCGGCCGATGAAGACGTGGATTCCTCCGAAGGGGACCTGGTACCCGTACTCAATTGAGCCGGCGTCGGGGCCCCATCCTTCATCGTCGATGTAGATCTTGCCGTGATGATTCTTGGTCATCCTGCCCATAGTGTATCCCTTGAGCCCTTCGAAGTTGCCCTTCAAGAACTCAAATCCACCATGCGCTGGCCCCACAGTAGGCGCCAACTGTCGTGGAATTGTCATGGCAGATGTCCTCTTGCAAGGACTTAAACGTGGAGCCATCGCAACTAGGAAGCTCAAAGGGGTTAACGGGACAAGGGACACGAGAGAGTTTTTATACTAGTTCGGCCCCTTACGATGAAGGTAAAAGCCTACGTCTAGTTGGGTTGGTATTACGAGGGTTTCGATAACCAGGGAGCAAGATACGCTATGCCTGGCTCTCGATTGGATGTTACTTGCCCTAAGCCGCCGGCGGGTCGTCCACTTATATACACGGGTCGACGCCCTCCGGCCTACAGAGTCCTGGCCGGCTCATAAACAGTGTCCGGCTTGGTGACTAGTTAACCCTGCCTTATAATACAAGTCATGCCAATACGGTGGTTTATCACTACGGGCCTTAAGTCGCCTGTGGGCTTTAGGCCCTTTATTGAACCGGCGTCTTCAGCTTGATCTTGGGCTTCATAAGGTGAATCGTCTTGCGTAACCCGGCCCCTCCTGGGCGGTTTACACAAATAGTTATATCCCCAACAACGAGGGTGGTACTTATCATCATGAATTCGATTGGTATCCTGGAAGGAGTCAAAATGTTGATGATGATCACAACAAATTTTCTCGAGGGGCTCCATGAAGAAGTAATCGAACAACGACTACATCAAGTAAAAGGACTAATGCATCAAAATTATTGGAACCACATATACGACACAAACTCGGAATCAAGCTTGTTGTTCAAGGCGAAATGATATGACGAGGGAAGTCGATGTAAGCTTAGCTCATCATCGAAAATCGTGCTTCAGAAAGAAGGACCAGACAGCATAGTTAAAAGTTGCACGATAATGATATAGCCGATCAGGCTAGGAATGACTTGAAGGGTTATTAAATCATAAGCAACGAAAATTACTTAGAGTTATTGAATCGGAGTGCGGAATCGATTCACTTAACGGTGTTCTCGAGTGACTAATAACTCAGAACCCGAGGGAAATTGGAATTGGCGAGAATAATAGTTGATGAAGAACTCATAAGAAGTTATGTAGTTCCGTGGTACTCTTGAGATACCAGAGTGTAATGCTCGATGGTAGATCAAAGTAAGGGTTGGACAGGTGCAATGATCTGCAGAAGACAAGTACTTCAACTTGTTTGAGAAATGGTATTTAAAAGGAGAACATGGCCGGAACAACGATTGCAAAATGTCAGATCCCAGATATAAGATAAACTTATAGCAAGGAAATATTTACTTGAAGAGAAGTTTTAATGATACGATCTACATCATTTCCATGGGCATGAACACAAAGTTCAAGGTCGACTCCCACTTCTCCAATGCGAGACCATTCATTCACTGCTCTGATAAAAATGATTTCAGTGTGAAAACCTACCGGGTGAATTACTAGAGGAGTATGACCCGTGAAAACTTTTGGGTTCTCACTGATTAAGGAAGGCGTTGGTTCAACCCATCAGGGCATATTAGGAACATATACCACAAACCTCAGGAGTAAATAACAAAAACTTGAAAGTAGATCATGTTCGGAAAGGCAGAGGATACAATTTACCGAAGGAATTATGTATCAGGGGAAGAACTCAAGGTTTTGAGAATATGCCGGAACGGTCGGATAATAATCCACAAAAGGATCTGGCGGACCGCAAAGAATCATATGTGAGTATCGATACTCAACCAGAATAAGAAAGCATGCAAGGAGATCAAATTATAGAAACAACCGACTAATTCAATCAAATGCAAAGGAATTATGTTTTCCAAATCAAGAGATCAGAAGCAAACGGTCTGATCAAAGATGGATAAGTTGAATAGGCTTAGGTATACAATCGATAGCAATTTGATTGGGCGAGAACCATCTCATATTTAAAATTGGCGTCTGAGCCAGAAGGGTGAATTCTACGATTCGATTGAGGATTGCGAGCAACTGCAACATATTGAATTAACAGACTCAAAATGATAATGACAAAGGATGTCAATAAGATTACTAGACTTATGGGATTAATCATAATGCAAGTAAGCAAGAATTTCAAGAGCAAAAGGCTCCTAGGGATTTTTAGAAGATCGAATGGTATTTTTAAGACTTTTGTGAAACACATGATCAACTGGGGATGAGCGGATACTCGACAAGTGCGAGGATTTATTCGTAGGGGTATTCATGTGGTAAAGAACTGCTAGGCAGTAAGCTCAAAGGATTCTCAGGACAACAGAGAGTATTTCGGGACATCTTGTAATAACAAGATCAACGGGGAATGATTGTATGAATGGCAACTGTATGCAGTTTTCATAGGGGTTCACGGTGGAAGGAAATCCCAAATGCGATGTCACAAAGACTCGAGAGAACATCGTCTGATAACCCGGAATCTTCTAGTGCAGCAGGCGATCATCTGAAGTGAGGGGCTCTCCGGGAGAAAGTATTTTCGAGAACCTAAAGTTAGTTTTGTTTTTAGCAAAATCATTTAACCCGAATAGAAGAGGGCTTGGAGTCCCAGAGTAAAGATCAAGGAGTAAAAGATCCTAATACCACCGAATGGCGACGTGGGCCCATGGGCCGCACAGCCATGTTAGTAAAAGTTTTGTAATATCTAGACTCGACTTTGGCCAAGGAGTGTGGAAGGGGGATTCCTACAGGCAGTCGGCTCTGATACCAACCTGTGACGCCCCCGATTCAATCATACACTAATCATACACGCAAACGTGAACGATCAAGATCAGGGACTCACGGGAAGATATCACTACACAACTCTAAAAATAAAATAAGTCATAGAAGCATCATAGTACAAGCCAGGGGCCTCGAGGGCTCGAATACAAGTGCTCGATCATAGACGAGTCAGCGGAAGCAACAATATCTGAGTATAGACATAAGTTAAACAAGTTGCCATAAGATGGCTAGCACAAAGCCCCAGGATCTGAGATCGAGAAAGAGGCATAGGCCTCCGGCCTGGGATCCTCCTAAACTACTCCTGGTCGTCGTCAGCGGCCTGCACGTAGTAGGCATCTCTGGTGTAGTAGGAATTGTCATCGACAATGGCATCAAGCTCTGGGGCTCCAGCATCTGGTTGCGACAACCAGGTAGAATGGAAAGGGGGAAAAGAGGGAGAAAAGCAACCGTGAGTACTCATCCAAAGTACTTGCAAGCAAGGATCTACACTACATATGCATGGGTATCTGTGTAAAAGGGCAATATCGATGGACTGAACTACAGAATGCTAGAATAAGGAGGGGATAGCTAGTCCTGTCGAAGACTACGCTTCAGCCTCCATCTTGCAGCATGTAGAAGAGAGTAGCTGGTAAGTTCACCAATTAGCATCGCATAGCATAATCCTACCCGGCGATCCTCCCCTCGTCTCCCTGTGTGAGAGCGATCACCGGGTTATATCTGGCACTTGGAAGGTGTGTTTTTATTAAGTATCCGGTTCTAATTATCATAAGGTCAAGGTACAACTCCAAGTCGTCCTGTTACCGAAGATCACGGCTATTCGAATAGATAAACTTCCCTGCAGGGGTGCACCACATAAGCCAACACGCTCAATCCCATTTGACCGAACACACTTTCCTGGGTCATGGCCGGCCTCGGAAGATCAACACGTCGCAGCCCCACCTAGGCACAACAAAGATGTCAACACCCCGGTCTAAATCCTATGGCGCAGGGGTTTGGGCCCATCGCCCATTGCACACCTGCACGTTGCATGGGCGGCAGGAAGCAAACCTAGCCTAGCAGGCGTTCCAGTCCAATCGGGCGAGCGCTGCTCAGTCACTGACGTCACGAAGGCTTCGGCTGATATCACAACACCGAGTGCCCATAACTGTTCCCGCATAGTTGGTTAGTGCATATAGGCCAGTGGCCAAACTCAGATCAAATACCAAGATCTCGTTAAGCGTGTTAAGTATCCGCGAACGCCGACCAGGGCCAGGCCCACCTCCCTCCTAGGTGGTCTCAACCTGCCTTGTCGCTCCGCCACAAAGTAACAGTCGGGGGACATTGGGAACCCAGGCCCACCTCTACCGGGATGGAGCCACCTGCCCCTTCAGTCCCCATCTCCGAACAGTATCATAAGTAATGTAACAGTATAAAGTATATAGCATATGCCCGTGATCACCTCCCGAAGTGATCACGGCCCGATAATATAGCATGGCGGGGCGGACAAGAGTGTAGGGCCTTGATGGAACACTAGCATCCTATACTAAGCATTAGGATAGCGGTAAGGGTAACAAGCGTAGCAACAATGACATGCTATGCAGCAGAATAGGATTAACGAAAGCGGTAACATGCTACACTACTCTAATGCAAGCGAGAGAGAAGAATAAGCGATATTTGGTGATCAAGGGGGCTTGCCTGGTTGCTCTGGCAAGAAGGGGTCGTCAACACCGTAGTCGTACTGGGTAGCAGCGGCGTCGGTCTTAGTGTCTAACGAGATAAGCGGGGGGAGAAACAATAAATATAATGCAAACATAAGCATGACGATGGAGGACATGACAATGCACGGTGCTATGTGTGCCCTAACACGGTAGGAGGTGGTACCAGCGAAGGGGGAAACATCCGGGAAAGTATTCCCGGTGTTTTGCGTTTTCGGACAGATGAACCGGAGGGGGAAAGTTGCGTGTTTGATATGCTAGGGATGTGTGGCGGACGAACGGGCTGCGTATCCAGATTCGTCTCGTCATTCTGAGCAACTTTCATGTACAAAGTTTTTTCCTCCGAGCTACGGTTTAATTTATATTAATTTTCAAAGTTTTTAATCATTTTTGGAATTAACAGAATTAATTTAATTTGGAAATGCCATTATGATGTCAGCATGACATCAGGGTGATGTCAGCAGTCAAAAGTCAGTTGACTTGGTCAAACTGAGGCGTGGGTCCCGGTTGTCATTGACTTAGGTTAACTAAACAGGATTAGGTTAATTTAATAGATCTAGTTAAGTTAACTAATTAAGTAATTAATTAATTAATTATATTTTTATCCTTCTTTTTTTACAGGGGCGTGGGTGGGGGCCCACTGGGCAGTGGCCCATAGGGCCAGACGGGCACGGGTGGTGGATCAGGCGCGGGGCGCCAGGACACCCTCCCGTAGCGACGGAGGTTGTCCGCCTCTGACGGCAGTGGCGAGGCCACGACGAGTGGCCGGAGCGGTGGAAGCCAGAGGAAGAGACGAGCGAGGTGGTTGTGGCGGTGGTGCTGGCGGCAGCCGCAGGGGAAGGCGACGGGGGGTGGAGACGGTAGCTGCGGCGGGGATGGGGAAGAAGCGGCATGGGCACCAGCCATGGCGCTGGCGAGCGAGCTCTTGGTGCGGGAGCTTGTGGGGTCGACGAGCGGACGGCAGAGGAGCATTCGCAAGCAAAGGAGCGAGTGGGGCATGCGCGGGCGCGACGCGGCGGGGAGCGAGCGGGATTGTGGCGGATGCGGCGGTGAGCGCGATGGAGCGCACTCATGGCGCTCGGGTGCGGGACGGCGGTGCGCGGGCGCACGCATCGGGCATGGCCGGGAGCAGAGAGGGGGGAGAGGGGAGGCGCGACCAGCGTGGCAGCTCACGGCGTAGCTGTAGGGGTGGCAGTGGGGGTCGAGGAGGAGGACGGGGACGCGTCGCTGGCGAGGAGAAGAGGTCGAGGCGGCGGTGTTCGGTGACGATGTCGGCGAGGCAGAGGCCACAGGCGGGCGACGTGCGAGGGAGGAGGGGCGAGGAGGAGGTTCGGTGACGGGGCAGGGCGGTGTCGGTTGATGGCTCCGGGTGACGGCAGCGAGGCGCTCCGACGAGGTGGGCGTCGGGGGCGCCTGGGTCGGGGCGGCGAGCGTTGTGCGCTCCCAATCCAGATCTTGGGGGCGATCGGGGGTGGGGAGAATGGGATGTGGGGAGGAGCAGTTTAGGGTTTTGGTCGGGTGGGGGTATGTAGGCGTGTCTGGGCGGCTGGTTGTGAGGCCAGTGGGCGAGGCCCAAGTGAGGAGGGTTCTCTTTTATTTTTGTTTGCTTTCTTTTTATCTTTTTGTAATTTTCTTTTATTCTGTTTTATTTTACTTTTAATTTCTTTAGCTGTGTGAAATAAGACAATAGATCCTAAATTAATGTCTCAGAATAACCCACTGCCTTAATAAGTTTGGTGACTAAATAAACTAGTTTAACATTTGTTTATTATTTTAAAAGCATTCAAATAATTGTATTTGCTACTGTTTTGTTTAGTTTAGTGCATTTAAACCTTTTATGTTAATTTGGATTCATCACCATAATCATCTATGATTTATTTGCTACACTTCAAACATTTTAGACTTGACTTTTGAAAACTTTTCCCGTTGACTTTATGTTAAATTTGAATTTCGAAACGGTTTTGAATCAACGCGAGTTTAATCAACAGTAATCGAGGTGATGTGGCATCATTAGCAGAGGGTTACTGTGGCTTAATTATCCGGGTGTCACATTACGGCTTAGAAGTGGGATTTCAATGATGTTTTGAACATCATGGAGCATATGAGATGTTTCAGGAGTTGAAGTTAATATTTCAAGCAAGTGCCCGAATTGAGAGATATGAGGTCTCCACTAAGTTCTACAGCTGCAAAATTGAGGAGAATAGTTATGTCAGTGAACATATACTCAGAATGTCTGGGTACAACAATCACTTGACTCAGCTGGGAGTTAATCTTCCGGTTGATAGTGTCATTGACAGAGTTCTTCGATCACTGCCACCAAGCTACAAGAGCTTCGTGATGAACTATAATATGCAAGGGATGGATAAGACGATTCCCGAGGTCTTTGCAACGCTAAAGGCTGCGGAGGTAGAAATCCAGAAGGAGCATCAAGTGTTGATGGTCAACAAGACCACTAGTTTCAAGAAGAAGGGCAAAGGTAAGAATGGGATCTTCAAGAGGAACGGCAAGCAAGTTGCTGCTCAAGTGAAGAAGCCCAAGTCTGGACCTAAGCACGAGGCCGAAAGTGCTTCTCTTGCAAAGGGACTGGTCCTTTGGAAGCGGAACTGCCCCAAGTATTTGGCGGATAAGAAGGATGGCAAAGTGAAAGGTATATTTGATATACATGTTATTGATGTGTACCTTAGTAATGCTCGTAGTAGCGCCTGCGTATTAGATACTGGTTTTGTTGCTCACATTTGCAACTCGAAATAGGGGCTACGGATTAAACAAAGATTGGCTAAGGACGAGGTGACGATGCCTGTGGGAAATGGTTCCAAAGTCGATGTGATCACCGTCGGCACGCTACCTCTACATCTACCTTCGGGATTAGTTTTAGACCTGAATAATTGTTATTTGGTGCCAGCGTTAAGCATGAACATTATATCTGGATCCTGTTTGATGTGAGACAGTTATTCATTTAAATCAGAGAATAACGGTTGTTCTATTTATATGATTAATATCTTTTATGGTCATGCACCCTTGATGAGTGGTCTATTTTTATTAAATCTCGATAGTAGTGATACACATATTCATAGTATTGAAGCCAAAAGATATAAGTTTAATAATGATAGTGCAACTTATTTGTGGCACTGCCATTTAGGTCATATTGGTGTAAAGCGCATGAAGAAACTCCATGCTGATGGGCTTTTGGAATCACTTGATGCTTGTGAACCATGCCGCATGGGCAAGATGACTAAGACTCCGTTCTCCGGAACAATGGAGCAAGCAACAGACTTGTTGGAAATAATACATACTGATGTATGCGGTCCGATGAGTGTTGATGCTCGCGCGGGTATTGTTATTTTCTGACCTTCATAGATGATTTGAGCAGATATGGGTATATCTACTTGATGAAGCATAAGTCTGAAACATTTGAAAAGTTCAAAGAATTTTAGAGTGAAGTGCAAAATCGTCGTAACAAGAAAATAAAGTTTCTATGATCTGAACGTGCAGGTGAATATTTGAGTTACGAGTTTGGTTTTCATTTGAAGCAATGCAGAATAGTTTCGCAACTCACGCCACCTGGAACACCACAGCGTAATGGTGTGTCCGAACGTCGTAACCGTACTTTATTAGATATGGTGCGATCTATGATGTCTCTTACTGATTTACCGCTATCGTTTTGGGGTTATGCTTTAGAGACGGCTGCATTCATGTTAAATAGGGCACCATCTAAATCCGTTGAGACGACACCATATGAACTATGGTTTGGCAAGAAACCCAAGTTGTCATTTCTTAAAGTTTGCGGCTGCGATGTTTATGTGAAAAAGCTTCAACCTGATAAGCTCGAACCCAAATCAGAGAAATGTTCATAGGATACCAAAAGAGACTGTTGGGTACACCTTCTATCACAGATCTGAAGGCAAGATAATCGTTGCCAAGAATGGATCCTTTCTACAGGAGTTTCTCTCGAAAGAAGTGAGTGGGAGGAAAGTAGAACCTGATGAGGTAATTGTACCTACTCCCTTATTGGAAAGTAGTACATCACATAAATCAGTTCCAGTGATTCCTACACCAATTAGTGAGGAGGCTAAGGATGATGATCATGAAACTTCTGATCAAGTTACTACCGAACCTCGTAGGTCAACCAGAGTAAGCTCCGCACCAGAATGGTACGGTAATCCTATTCTGGAAGTCGTGTTACTTGACCATGAAGAGCCTACGAACTATGAGGAAGCGATGATGAGCCCAGATTCCGCGAAATGGCTTGAGGCCATGAAATCTGAGATGGGATCCATGTATGAGAACAAAGTGTGGACTTGGTTGACTTGCCCAATGAGCGGCAAGCCATAGAGAATAAATGGATCTTCAGGAAGAAGACTGACGCTGACGGTAATGTTACAGTCTACAAAGCTTGACTTGTTGCAAAAGGTTTTTGACAAGTCCAAGGAATTGACTACGATGAGACCCTCTCACCCGTAACGATGCTTAAGTCCGTCCGAATCATGTTAGCAATTGCCGCATTTTATGATTGTGAAATTTGGCAAATGGATGTCAAAACTACATTCCTTAATGGATATATTAAAGAAGAGTTGTATATGATGCAACCAAAAAGTTTTGTCGATCGAAAAGGTGCTTACAAAGTGTGCAAGCTCCAGCGATCCATTTATGGACTGGTGCAAGAATCTTGGAGTTGGAATATACACTTTGATAGTGTGATCAAAGCATATGGTTTATACAGACTTTTGGAGAAACCTGTATTTACAAGAAAGTGAGTGGGAGTTCTGTAGCATTTCTGATATTATATGTGGATGACATATTGTTGATCGGAAATGATACTGAATTTCTGAATAGCATAAAAGGATACTTGAATAAGAATTTTTCAATGAAAGACCTCGGTGAAGCTGCTTATATATTGGGCATCAAGATCTATAGAGATAGATCAACATGCTTAATTGGACTTTCACAAAGCACATACCTTGATAAAGTTTTGAAGAAGTTCAAAATGGATCAAGGAAAGAAAGGCTTCTTGCCTGTGTTACAAGGTGTGAAGTTGAGTCAGACTCAATGCCCGACCACTTCAGAAGATAGAGAGAAAATGGAAGTCATTCTCTATGCTTCAGCCATAGGATCTATCATGTATGTAATGCCGTGTACCAGACCTGATGTGTGCCTTGCCATTAGTTTAGCAGGGAGGTACCAAAGTATCACTGGACAGCGGTCAAGAACATCCTGAAATACCCAAAAAGGACTAAGGATATGTTTCTCGTTTATAGAGGTGACAAAGAGCTCGTCCTAAATGGTTACGTCAATGCAAGCTTTGACACAAATCCGGATGACTCTAAGTCACAAACCGGATACGTATTTATATTAAATGGAGGAGGTGTAAGTTGGTGCAGTTCCAGGAAGAGCGTCGTGGCGGGATCTACATGTGAATCAGAGTACATAGCTGCTTCGGAAGCAGCAAATGAAGGAGTCTGGATGAAGGAGTTCATATCCGATCTAGGTGTCATACCTAGTGCATCGGGTCCAAGGAAAATCTTTTGTGATAATACTGGTGCAATTGCCTTGGCCCAGGAATCCAGATTTCACAAGAGAACCACGCACATCAAGAGACGCTTCAATTCCATCCGTGATCAAGTCAAGGAGGGAGACATAGAGATTTGCAAGATACATACGGATCTGAATGTTGCAGACCCGTTGACTAAGCCTCTCTCATGAGCAAAACATGATCAACACCAAGACTCCATGGGTGTTAGAATCATTACTGTGTAATCTAGATTGTTGACTCTAGTGCAAGTGGAAGACTGAAGGAAATATACCCTAGAGGCAATGATAAATCTGTTATTTATATTTCCTTATCTCATGATAAATTTTTATTATTCATGCTAGAATTGTATTAACCGGAAACTTAGTACATGTGTGAATACATAGACAAACAGAGTGTCACTAGTATGCCTCTACTTGACTAGCTTGTTAATCAAAGATGGTTAAGTTTCCTAGCCATAGACATGAGTTGTCGTTTTATGAACGAGATCACATCATTAGAGAATGATGTGATTGACTTGACCTATCCATTAGCTTAGCACTATGATCGTTTAGTTTATTGCCATTGCTTTCTTCATGACTTATACATGTTCCTATGACTATGAGATTATGCAACTCCTAAATACTGAAGGAACACTTAGTGTGCTATCAAACATCACAACATAACTGGGTGATTATAAAGATGCTCTACAGGTGTCTCCGATGGTGTTTGTTGAGTTGGAATAGATCGAGATTAGGATTTGTCACTCTGATTGTCGGAGAGGTATCTCTGGGCCCTCTCGATAATGCACATCACTATAAGCCTTGCAAGCAATGTAACTAATGAGTTAGTTGCGGTATGATGCATTAAGGAACGAGTAGAGAGACTTGCTAGTAACGAGATTGAAATAGGTATGATGATACAGACGATCGAATCTCGGGCAAGTAACATACCGATGATGAAGGGAACAACGTATGTTGTTATGCGGTTTGACCGATAAAGATCTTCGTAGAATATGTAGGAACCAATATGAGCATCCAGGTTCCACTATTGGTTATTGACCAGAGATGAGTCGCGGTCATGTCTACATAGTTCTCAAACCCGTAGGGTCAGCACGCTTAATGTTCGATGACGATCGGTATTATGAGTTTATGTGCTTTTATGTACCGAAGGTAGTTCGGACTCCCGGATGAGATCACGGACATGACGAGGAGTCTCAAAATGTTCAAGACATAAATATTGATATATTGGATGACTATATTCGGACACAGGAATTGTTCCGAGGTGTATCTAGTATTCTGCAGATGCAGGGGTTACAGGAACCCCGGGGGTTAATGGGCCTTCATGGGCTTTAGTGGAAGAGTGGAGGATGCGACCAAGTGGAGGGGCGCCCCCCCCCCAAGCCCAATCCGAATTGGGAGGGGGGCCGCCCCCCCCCCCTTTCCTTCTCTCTCTCTTCCCTTTCCTTCCCCTCCTAGTTGGACTAGGAAATGGGGGAATCTACTCCTAGTAGGAGTAGGATTGTAACATCCCAAATTTTCAATTTGGCATGTTATACATAGGTCATCCATGCATATCATATTTTATTGCATTTTCGTTTGCAATCCTCGAAATCCTAAGCAACTCAAGGACCCTCGGAGAAAGTTGGGGATTTCGATTTTCATATTTGAATTTTATCAAATAATGAAGACGAGGATTTTGGATTTTATTATTTTTCTCTCCGGAAAATATTTCATGTTTAAATAATAAATGAGGGAGATAATATGACTTCTCCAAAAATAATTGAAATACCGGAGGAAAAATGTTAAAATCATTATTTGGATTTTATTTTATTTATTTGCAATTTTATTTGCCCTAGAGAAAAAATTGCATGATTTAAAAATTGCATTTTAGAAGCCAAGAAAAGTTCATCTTGTTCTAAATATTTTATTTAGACAAAGAAAACTTGTTTTGGTATTTTTAGATTTTTATTTATTTTTCTAGGATTTTTATAAGTTTGGTAGACGTTTAGAAAAAGGGACCCTCGCCGTGGGCCAAGGGCCCTAGCCAGCAGCCGGCCCGGCCAACCCGCCCTTTGTCTTGTAGCGTCTTGCCCGCCGCCCGCCCTCGGACGGAGCAGAGCCGAACTCCGTCTCGCGCCGCCTTGCCCTCCTCCAAATCGCCGCCCCTGCCCTTTATATCGCGCCACCCCCCCCCTCTAAACCACCACCACCACCGGGCCGGAGCCGCCCGAGCCCTGCACCCCTTGAGCACCGCCGCGCCGCCTCTAGCCGCCGTCGCCGCCGCCTCCAGCGCCCGCCCGCACCCGCCGCCACCGCCGCCCATTGCCGAGCCCGCCCGGAAACGCCCGCCCGCCAGACGACCTCGGCCAGGTAGCCCCTCGTCGCCGGTTTTTTAGAAAACCCTTGGTTTTGGAAAACCCTAGCCCGTTTTTTCTTAGATCGGTTTTATTTTTTTGGTTTATTTTGTTTTGTGAGCCTTCTTTCGTTAGATTCGTTTTACGAGCGTGTTCCTCGTTAGTTTACGCTATGAGCGTTACGTTCGTTTAGCCGTTCGTCGTTTTCTTTTATCGGATTTATTCCGCGATTATTCGATCGCGATTTACGATCCGATGTTCGGACTAGTATAACTTTTCGCTCGTTTATCGGAATCAGGCGATTCAAGCGCCTGGAGTTTCATCTCGAAACCCTCTTTCCGATTAGCCAACTCAAACAAGTTTTTGCCTCTGTAAAATTTGACCCTAGTTGAGATTAGTAGACGGATCTTGTTTCTTTCGCCGTTTGAGTTTCGTTGCTCCGTTTGGTTTGATTTTTCTTGTGAACCGGAGTTCTTAAGTTGAACTCTCCGGTCAACCTCTTTCAGTTGAAGTTTCGTTTGTGCATCTTTGCTTGTTGCTTATGTATGTATTGTTTGCTTGCGATAGAATACCGGAGTCTGCGGCGTGTTACTCTGAGTCTCTAGGATTCACGGATCGTCAGCAAGGCAAGTAACACTTGATCATATTCCCTTTCATACCCAGTTTTTATGCATTAGTTCAACCCTCAAACATTGCATGGTTAGGATGTCATTAATTTGTGGGTTGGGAAGTAGATGATGAGGTAGGAACCTATTGCCCCGTTACTATCAAACCCTTGGGAGTTACTTCTACGTGTTGCTATTATTGCTATGCTATGCTCGTGAAGCGTGGTTTGGGTTTGAGAGATATTCATGACAGATGTGAGATTGGTAACTAATGGTTTACTTTAAGGTGGCAACTTAAATACACATCTGGGTGGATTGAGGCACCTGGGGAACCCAGTGTTGTCTGTTTTATTTTCTGGAAATCCTAGGGTACCCGTGTGATCTTCCTATGGACTGCCACCCAGGCTCAAAGGGAACTGACTTTATTCATGCTAGAAACTTCCGTGTGCAGCCACAAGCTATTATGGGCTCTAGCATAGTTGAGTAAGTTACTTGAAGCTCTTGAAGAGGTATGTCAGCAGTTAGTGGTTTTTATAGGTTTGGTATGATCTATCCGGAGTAGAGAGTTTATGTTTCTGAAAGACTGTGTCTCGTTCATAAGTTTCTCAAACACCACATGGTCACGAGAAACCAACGGAGGCGATTGAGTCTTGTGGGGAAAGGTGCGCAAACCTCTGCAGAGTGTATAATCAAATCATGGTTAGCCGTGTCCCCGGTTATGGACAAATTCTGAGTATCTAGTACTTGAGTATTCACATGTATCTCATCACTCTAAATTAATATTGCTGGGTTGTTAATTACTTTAATTGGGATTGAGTTGGGGTTATACCTTCTCAATGATGTTTCAACCACCATGATAGTTAAATTAAAATCTATTCCTTTCTTTGTAGGGAAAAATTGGCTTTCCAAAGCTGTAACCATAGAGCTTTCCACCAGCCAAATATGCATGTAGTGGTAGCATTATTACATTATTGCTCTATTGTGTTACATTGCCGGCATATTCCATGTCTTGACCCATTCTCGGGCTGCAACGTATTATCTTGCGAGACTTTTGAACGAGGAGTAAGGTTCGATAGGTCGTTGCCGTGCAGCTCGGCTATGCCGTTGGAGTTGATGGACTCACTTTACCTTCCAAGCCTTCCATTTGTTATCGTATTAGATGGCCTTAAGCCATATTATTGTAATAAGTTGTCTTTTGAGACTTTCGATGTAATAAGTGTGTGATTGCTACTCTGTTATAAATCCTTGATCTTTGTGTGTGTCAAGATTACCGATCCGAGGATGACACGGAAGCACGAGACTTGACCATCTGAGGTCGGGTCGCTACAAGATGGTATCGAGCACCACTTGAGTGTAGGACATGACCACTAAGATAAAACCATAGGTCACTCTTCTCTACTCATTTCGACTCCTCTCCATTTTCCACTCTTTAGGATAGCGGAGATGAAGTACAAGTTTGCACTGGCAGGATGAAGACACACCTTTTGGGCGCCACTTGAAGGAAGTCACTAGGTACCTGAATATTGGAATACCAAGCTTCACCGGACGTACAAAGCCACCTTACCGAGAAGAAGAGTCTTTGGAAGATTCAAGCTCTAGTTCCGGAAGGATGTTTGCGTAAACCACGGAGCCCATAGTGTGTGTTTTCAATGCACCAACATGGATTTTGGGAAAGAGTATGGCAGCTCACATTACCATGGGGCGCATTGGTGAAGTCTGCAATAAGGAGCTTAAAGACACCATATATATATCAAATATGTGGCGCCGAGGGCGAGCAATGGGAATGTCGGCACCAAGAAGGATAGATCCATTGCAGCTTACATCCAGGAGCTAAACCAGCACATTCGGCGTCAGAGAACCGGATGTCTTGTGAGACATGATGGATTTGGAGAAAGGCGAAAACTAGGATCATCGGCTGGAGGAAGAACTCAAGTTTACAGCGATGTATATGAGGAAGAAATCAAGACCCTCTTTGGAGAAGAATGACGACCTAGTCAAGAAGATCGGAGTCTTCATGGGAGGACCAACACGAAAGAAGAGGAAGAAGATCCCACTTGCCCGGACAACTACATCATCATCGGCGACACCGACTACGATCCAAGTGATGATGACTATGAAGAAACGATGGAGCGGAACATCATGGAGTCTTCCACCGATCAAAGTTTCTAGATGACCACCATATAATAGTAGTAATCCCCCATGTAATCAGTAGTAGTTGAGCACTTATGCGATAGTGTCGGCGTTCTGGGAACGGGGGTCCCCAGACTTGCCTGCCTGCGGCCTGCGACGTGGCTCAAAGGAGGCCCAGGACAACCCATCTTCATCAACGCAAGCTCAAGATCCTCGCGAGGGGCCAAGCCTCATGAGGCGGACGACAGGAGCTTCCTCGGGCATGGCCTCGTCGAGGCTGGCTCATGAGGAGGCGGAGAGTTCAAGGCAGGGTACCTCGCGAGGTTCCCGTGGCGCAAGCTCATGACGACCAAGAGGCGCCCGATCGAGGCGCCCGACCGTCTGACGTCCTCCTTTCCTCTTTGGTGCAAAGGGAGCAAGCGCAGCCGAGAGCATCAAGCAAAGGCATCCTTTTCGGTGCAACAAGACCAAGACCAACCCCAGCAGGCTGGAAGGGAGTCATCGTGGAGCCCAAGCGAGGCGTCATCACGAGCCTTTGGCGGCGAGGACCAACTTTAGTCAGGATAAGTGTACCCGCTGTTCCCCTTCAAAATGGCCAATTATTGGCGCCCTTCCCGCTCAATATTTGGGGAGAGGCCCAGGGCCTTCGTCTATATAAGTAGAGCTAGCCACCATCATAGAAGGATCCGGCATTGGGAATCCAGAGAGAGAGATAGAGACCCGATCCTCAAGCTAGAACGACGGGACACCACCTAGCAGTTCATCACAACCACCAAGAACAGACCCTCGCGAGGCTGTTCTTCCTATCTTATTCTTCATCAGCCCAGAGGCAATCCACCACATCACAAACTAGAGTAGGGTATTACACCACAGCGGTGGCCCGAACTAGTATAAATCTTGCGTCTCTTGTGTTGTTCTTGCTAGTAGTTTAGGTCCCTGCGATTCTGCGAGTGCGAGGCGGTGGAGGGTTGGATCTCCGCGCGCACCCGAGTTCGAACCTCAAGGGTCTGCGGAACCCGAAATCCGACATTTGGCGCGCCCGAGTAAAGTGCGCGGAATCTACCTTTAAATGCGCCTCGTTCTTCCCGACCACGCAACCATATGCGGCGCTCGTCGGGCCCGCGCCAGCGCCGAGTCTCCTCGCCTCCCATGTTGCCCGAGCGGCTCCCGTCGTGGGCGTCCTCGTCGTTCCCGTCACCTGTTGTCAATGCCGCCACCAGCCCGGGCGAAACGAGCAAAAGCGTCGTCCCAGCACCCGTCCATGAGGCGGGGCGGCCGCACCGCCACGCGCCGCTCACCCCGCTGGTTCTTCGTCGCGCGCGCCCAGCAGCTGCCATGGAAAACCCGAGCTGCACTCATCGCGACCAACGAGCTCCTGCGCTACCGCCCGTCGGCAGCGTCTCTGAAGAATGGATCAACCGCGTCGCCCGACCTCATCCAGCGCTGCGAAGGCGACCCAGCGCCGTCCGTCTCGCTGCACGCGCCCGCCCAGCGGCGATGAAACTCCGGGCGCCTCAGCCACCTCCTCCTCAAGACAGCGCCACAGCCCCAAGCGTCACGGCCTGGCGGAACCCGTTCCGCCCGAGCACCGGCAGCGGCGAGCAGAGCTGCCAAGAAGTTCCTCGCCCGCAGAAGCTGCCCGGCGCTCCCGCTCCAGACGTCAAGACCCTCGCTGCCCCAGCCCCGCGCAGGAGGCTGCAAGACCAAGCTCTCTGTCGTCCGAGGCCCCCGCAGCCACGGCAGCTGCCGCACCTTCACCACCGAGCTGCGCAGCTGTCGCGTAGCCCGCCAAGTTCAAGCCAGACCTGCCTCCTCGCTTCTGACGGCACGGCTGACCCTCTGAGTTCCTCCAGCTCTGAGCTGGGCATCGAGGCTGCTGCCAGGGACGAAAAGGGTCATGGCGAACTGGTTTCCCATAGCGCTCAGGGCCGGAGCCCTTTTGGCTCCTGAATCTGGCCCCGAGCACGATCTCTTCTGGGCGAGATGCGCACCCGCTTCATCGCCAACTTCCAAGGTACTCGCGACCGGCCACCCGCCGTGGCGACATGCGCCGGATCAAGCAGCAGCGGGGAAACCACGCAAAAGTACATCCAGCGCTTCAACAGCAGCGCCTCAAGATCCCGGGGAGTAACGGAGGAGGCCATCATCTCTGCCTTCTCCGACGGCGTGCTCGGCGTCAAGATGAAGGAGGAGGCTGGCGATGCATGAAGACTGTGCACCTCTCTGGAGCTGTTCAACTTGGCGACCAAGTGCGCGGGGCTGAGGAGGCGCCTCTCCCTCCTCGAGCTACTGCCCGTGGATCCCGAAGAGAAGAAGTCCATGGCGAAGGGCGTGAAGTGCAAGGGGCTGCCGTGCTCATGCGGTGAACCGGACACCTGCGAGGCGAGATCAGCCCGAGTCCTCTAAGGGCAGCAGTACTGTGTGTACCACGACCTCCACACCCACAACACCAATGAATGTCAAGAGCTACGGGCGTCTTGCGCGAAGAAGGCGGCATACGCCCCGCGCAGCGACCAGCTACTGACCGAGGAGGAGGAAGGAATGCAGACGCTGGGAAGACCCGCGGCCCAGCGCCAAGGTGGCGCGACCAACCTCGTGAGGACGGCTGGCAAGACCCACCTCGCGAGGGGGATGGAGGATCAGCCTCGTGAGGATCATCCGCAAGAGCATGAGCCTTCCTCCGCTGCCGCCGCCACCAAGGAGAGTCGAAGACCGTCATTAGGGACGAGGGGCTGGGGGCTTCCGGGAAGCGTGTGCGATCACTGCATCTGGCGGAGCTCAAGCCTGACCTCTCACCGCATCTTCAAGCAGTTCGCCCGTGAAGTGATTGCAGTCCTCCCCAAGCTCGAGTCCACGTGCCCTCTCAGGTGGTCGGCGTGCGCCATCACGTTCAGCTCAGCGGATCAACTCAAGTGCGCAGCCACAGCCGGAGTTCTTCCGATGCTTTGCTCCCCAATCATCAGCAATGTGCTAGTCACCAAGACCCTCATCGGCAATGGAGCGAGGGCTCAACGTCACTGTCGTGGAGACATTCAACAATCTTCAAGTGCCTTCTGATCGGCTCCAGCCAACCAAGCCTTTCTCCGGAGTCACCGACGGCTCCACGGTCCCGATCGGGCAGGTCCGCCTTCCTGTCACCTTTGGGGCCCGCGACAACTACCACACCAAGCTCATCGACTTCGACATCGCACACATTCGCCTGCCGTACAACGCCATCCTCGGGTACCCAGCGTTGGCCAAATTCATGGCCGTAACCCACCATGGCTACAACATCCTCAAGATGCCGAGAAGCGGTGAGTCATCTCGGTGCCACAGCAGAGAGAGAGATGCAGTGTGCTCCACAGGCGAGCTTTTTGAGCTGCATCATTTGGAAGACCCAGACCACAATGACGAGGATGCCTCCGAGGCAACACCCAAGAAGAAGAAGACATCGACCGACCCGACTCTTCAAGAGGCAGGCCCCTCGGGGCCCTTGCGAGGCCAGGGGGGCCTCCTTCCATCGCATAGGAAAGTCGCCCAGCGCCCTCCTCATCACGAGGGCTCGAGGGCTCTCCCACGGAGGCCGCCCGACCTCGCCCGAGGTCTCGAGGGGCCTTTCGGGCACTGCGATGGGCGTGTTTTGAAGCACGTTTCCATAGCGGGGAGCAAGACCGGGAGGACAGAACCCTCAAGAGTTCATCGGCAAGGCCATTCAGGAGCTCTGAGGAGTCAAGGGTCATGAGGGCAGCCGCCCGCCTACCCAGTGGCCCCCCATCCAGGCCGAGGATGGTGGGTTGCTGGCGTCTGCATCGACATACCAAGGCTCAACTGAGCCACATCTCAAGAGCGCCTCTGGCCCTCGCGAGTGGGGCGTTGCGAGTCCGCCCCTGACTACGTCTGCATGCCTTATGGCACCTTGCCAAGCGCTGCTGCGCACCAGCGTCTCATGAGGACCATCTGGAGGCTCAAGAGGTCGAGCCACGCGCAGCCTGGCGGAGATGGAGATGGCCCATGAGGAGCCGCCCGGCGCCTCCGGAGCCTCCGAGGCCCGGGCACAGGGGCTCGTGAGGATCGGCTCCCGCAGCCCACCGAGTCTGCTACACCAACAACCCTTCATCCCCAACATCACCAGGTGACATCCTTAAGTTTTATTTCCGGCTGGGAGCGCCTTCAGGGCCGCATTATTACCAGGCCGCGTGGGTCCGTCCCTGCGTCATGTATCCCTTTTATTTCATGTCTTTAGCTTATCCTGTGGGGGGCGCCCCTTGGGCAGCATCATCCCCAAGCCGCTCGGGCCACTCCCAGCGGCATGTATCCTTCATGCGTTTTCCTTAGGATTATGCTCTCGTTCCACCATGCTTGTTATTTGGTGCCTTTTCCTGGGTGGCGAAATCTTGCACGTTAAAGGGGGGGTGCCTGAGCATCGCGACTCAGGGCTCCTACCGGCTCTCCGGCCCTCACCCTCTGGTCTTGTCCATGGCATCGCGACACAGCTTGCCGCAACGGTGAGACCAGCCCGAGCCGGGACGAGGACGTGGGAGTTTAAATCATCCAATCCAGCTTCTGCGTTAAAGGGGGTGCACGAGCATCGCGACTCGGGGCTCCTACGGCTCTCGGCCCTCACCCTCTGGTCTTGTCCATGGCATCGCGACCTGGCTTGGCAACGGCCGAGACCAGCCCGAGAGCCGGACCCGAGGACGAGAGTTGTTGCGTCGACCCTTTTGCGCCTTTAAAGGGGGTGCACGAGCATCGCGACTCAGGGCTCCTACCGGCTCTCCGGCCCTCACCCTCTGGTCTTGTCCATGGCATCGCGACCTGGCTTGCCGGCAGGTGAGACCAACCCGAGAGCCGGGACCGAGGGCGTGGGTGCGTCATCTAACCTAGCTTGCGCGTTAAAGGGGGTGCACGAGCATCGCGACTCGGAGCTCCCTACCGGCTCTCCGGCCCTCACCCTCTGGTCTTGTCCATGGCATCGTGACCTGGCTTGCCCGGCGATGGCTGAGACCAGCCGAGCCGGGACCGAGGGCGTGGGGAAGTTGCTGCGTCTGACCCAGCTTGCGCGTTAAAGGGGGGGGTGCCTGAGCATTGCGACTCATGGCTCCTACTGGCTCTCCGGCCCTCACCCTCTGGTCTTGTCCATGGCATCGCGACCTGGCTTGCCCGCGACGGCTGAGACTAGCCCGAGAGCCGGGACCCGAGGATGTAGAGTTGCGTCATCTAACCTAGCTTGCGCGTTAAAGGGGGTGCACGAGCATCGCGACTCAGGGCTCCTACCAGCTCTTGACCCTCACCCTCTGGTCTTGTCCATGGCATCGCGACACAGCTTTCCAGCGATGGCTGAGACCAGCCCGAGCCGGGACCCAAGGCGTGAAACAAGACATCTGGCCAAATTTGCGAGGAACACACTCGAAGATAAGGCCCAGAGCAGGCGCAACCCGCCTTGAGGTAGGGCCTCGTGGAGTCCTGCTGGCTCACGGGTGCCCAGATACACCTCGTCCGGCCCTACCGTGCCGGCCACGTGTCGAGGTGAAATATGCTCGCCTGGCTCCTCCCGGGAGAGCCCTCCTCACGTTCGATGGAAGCACCATGCTCAGCTGGCTGACGACAGTTCCGAGGAGCGGCTATGCCCGTACGCATGCGGGAGCGCTATGCTCCACGCTGGTGATAAACAACTGAGGGTGGCCTCCGGGTCGCATCAACCTCAAGGAGCGAGCTCGATGTCAGCCTCGTCTGCGCCTCCTCGGGAGCACCGCCTTGAGGCTGAGCCTGAGGCTGCGCACAGGTCACGCCAGACGCCGCGCCACCCAGCCAGGCCCCTCGGGCCTGACCGTCGCCGTCACTCCCGAAAGGAGCCAAGGTACGCATGCCGTTTGAGCGTCAAGGGGACTCCTGAGCATCGCGACTCGAGAGCCTAACTGGTCACGTCGCCCCTCACCCCTTAGTTCCGAAAGGCTAACGGCGGTTGAGGTATCTGTGAGGCAGACTCTGCTGAGCGACAACGGTGGGTCCACCCGCGTCTTACCTCCCTACTTGCTGTTCGTGCACCAAGGGGGACTCCTGAGCATCGCGACTCAGGAGCCTAACTTGTCACGTAGCCCCTCACTCCTTGGTCCCGTCCTGGTTTCCGGTCGGGCTAGCAGCGGCCGAGGTATCTTGGCGGGGCAGACTCTGCGGCGTAGAACATAAGCAAGTAGGAAGCACAAATTTCAAGGAATTCAAAAGCAAATATTACAGTCCACACTGTTATCATAATACCAAGCATAAGTCTAAATGCCTCCCGAGGCATGATACACGTCTTGAGGAATTAAAAGCAAGACAGGAGCCACAACGGAGTCACTTGTCGGCGGTGGAGTAGCGCGAGTGGGCTCGCCTCGTGAAGTAGCAGGGCCGGCAGCGCCTCGCTTCGGCTTGGTCCTGAAGGCCCGGAACTTCCCCAACAGAGCCTCCGCGCGACCCTTCACAGCCTCGCCAGCGGCAGCTGCATCTTGCAGCTGCCGGCTCAAGTGACTGTCCATGTCGTATTTGGGATCGCGAAGATAGATGTGGGTGAGGATCCGCGTCGATGCCGCGAAGACAAGACATGCGCCTCGGCCTCAGCCGTGGGGCCAAGACCAAGGGAGACATCTTCAAGAGCGCGAATCAGGAAGGGAACCAGCTTGGCGGGGCCGTCCTCTACGCCGGCCAGTGGGCTCTCCAGGCCGCTATCATAAAGCTCCCTCAGCAAGGCACGAGCCTTCACCTCCATATCCATTAAGGCCACGCGATCTTCGGCAAGAACCTGCGCATTGGCGTCCAGCTCGACCTTCCTCGCCTCCAGTTCCTGCTCCAGTGCATCAAGGCGGTCACGACGCTTCTTCAGCTTGGCCTCCCGGTCCTTGGCGGCCGCCTCGCGAGCCTTCATGCTTTCCTCCTGCTCCTGGCGGGCCAGGCCTCCTCGGCGAAGCTGGTTCTGCAGGCCCCTCAGCTCGCCCTCCAGCGCCACAGCGACCTTGGATGCTAGCTGCCTCCCCCAGGGCAGCATCGCGGGCTACCTTCGCCTCACGAACAGCCTGCTT
Organism: Aegilops bicornis; assembly: GCA_021605145.1. NCBI lineage: Eukaryota > Viridiplantae > Streptophyta > Magnoliopsida > Poales > Poaceae > Aegilops > Aegilops bicornis. Next base: position 393,871,314 of record CM038669.1, on the reverse strand, counting down.
CTCCTCATCGCAAGCCGTCGAGGCCTGGACCAGCGCCGCCCAATCGAGCGTCGGCGCGAATCAGCCAGAGGCAGCTCAAGCGCCCGGCCTGGCGAGGTCGGCGCCCGTAAGATCTGCCGCAGCCGGTCCAGTTCAGCGGCAGCGCGATCCAGGACTGTGGGAGGAGTCGGAGAGACAGCAGTTGGTGGAGTAGGAGGAGATGGCGGCGGCGTAACCACTGTGCCCTGAGGCGGAACCAGCGGCGCCACGACAACAGTGGAGGCAGCGCCAAGCAAGGGCACCTCGGAGGTCGCTTGGACCAAGGGGGCTGAGCTCGCCCCAGCGGGCTCAACCAGGCCTTGCGAGGACGCCCGGGCAGGAGAGGCCTGGGCGTCGAGATCATCTCCTTTTTCGGGCAGAGGCACCGCCACGGATGGGGCCTCAGGAGCCCCCTTCAGCTTCTTCGCCGTGGGCGCCAGCCTGGCCGAAGAACATGGACATCAGACCTCGTCGACAGGGCAATAATCAAAACGGGAAGCAGGCACTTACAGGTCGTCGCCGGTGGACTCGAGCAGCCTCCGGCCATACTTGAAGCCCGAGATCCGGCTGCGAGGATCAGCTTCAAGGGGACCGAGGCAGGAGGCGTGTCTGCCGGACCGCCCGGGGCAGGCGGACCCAGCGAGGACCAGCCCAGTCCGGTCCTTCTTCGGGATCGGGGGCAGGCTTCTGCCTCCCCGCTCACCCTCATCCTCGTCGTCGTCGCTCTCGGGGAGGCGGAGAACGCGGGGCCTGCGCCGCAGGGGGGGAGCCCTCGACTCTGCCCCCGAATCAACCCCCTCTCATGGCTCCCTTTCGTCCACCTCTTCGCCGGAGTCGGAAGAGGACACGTCCATCAGGTCCTTTGGAGCCTCCGCGGGCACGAGCCCGTCCCCATTGAAGGCGGGTATGGACCCCACAACCTGCTCCCAATCCTCGCAAAGAAACAGGGGCGCGGGGGCGCCCTCCGGTCTCGGCACATCGCCCCCAACCAAGGACTGGAGGACCGTCGCCAGATCCTCGCCGGCCAGGGCCACGGGGCTCGGGCGAGGCCTCCCATCGGAAGCGTCTTGGCGAAGCGAGCCGATTGGTGCTCGGGAACTCCCTCGGCGGCCTTGCAGTCAGCCTCGCCCGCCCGCGTCGGCCCGGCCAGATCTGCATCCATCTTCTCGGCCACCGGCTTGGCGTGGGGATCCGGCTTCGCTCGGGACCAGTCGTCAGTGCTCTCGGCCGGGCTCCGTGGGCGGGATCAGCCGAGGTGGATTCGCCAGCATCCACCAAGACCCACTTGCTCGAAGCCCTCAATCCGCTTCCGGGGTTTGAAATGGCGATGGCTCCGCCATATATGCGATGAAGCTTCAGCGCCTGTGGCGGAACCACGGGAGGCTCGGAGGAAGAAGTAGTGGCGCAGCAAGGCCACCGAGGGCTTCACCCCAACATGGGCCTCACAATAGTAGGCGAAGATTGCCAGAAGAAGGACGGAGTTGGGATGGAGGTGCAGAGCTCGGGTGTTGTAGTGATGGAGGACGGAGAAGAAGAACTCAGAGAAGGGAGGCGCCAGACCAGCAATGATGGCGCTCGCGAAGAAGCAGGTAGAAGGTACTCCCCGACCCTCGAGGCGGAGGAGCCGACCTTGAACACCGCCCGTTCCATTGGCGCCCTGCGCCTCCGCCAACCGGCGCATCAGAGCAAGGCTACTTGTTGACACGTTCGGCGGGTCCAGGGCAGGAGAGTACCAGGCTCCGGCCGGGGTTTGGCAAGGAGCCATGACTGGCTAGGGCACGAAGGCGGAGTGGATCTAAAGGTCTTGGAAGCAGGGAGGAGAGGTGCAAGAAAGGGGAGCTGAGCAGCAACTGGAGAAAGTAAAGGAGGCAAGGAATATGCCGCTCTATTATCAACCCGCGCGGTTGCAGAGGGGCCCACGTCCAATCAACCGCCACGCGGCGCCCAAGGCCGCAGGCTGTTAGGGCCCACGATGCTTCGTACTTGCCCTTTCGCCTCTCTGCACGGCCAAGGTCGGGCGTGCCATGGCCCCGGGGGCTACTGTCGGCGTTTTGGGAACGGGGGTCCCCAGACTTGCCTGCCCGCGGCCTGCGGCGTGGCTCAAAGGAGGCCCAGGACAGCCCATCTTCATCAACGCAAGCTCAAGACCCTCGCGAGGGGCCAAGCCTCGTGGGGCGGACGACCAGGAGCTTCCTCGAGCACGGCCTCGTCAGCTGGCTCATGAGGAGGCGGAGAGTTCAAAGCGGGGTACCTCGCGAGGTGCCCGTGATGCAAGCCATGACGACCAAGGGCGCCCGATCCGGGCGCCCGGCCATGGCGTCCTCCTTTCCTCTTTGGTGCAAAGGGAGCAAGCGCGGCGAGAGCATCAAGCAAAGGCATCCGTTTGATTGCAACAAGACCAAGACCAGCCCCAGCGGCTGGAAGGAGTCATCATGGAGCCCAAGCGAGCGTCATCACGGAAGCATTTGGCAGGCGAGGACCGACTTTAGTCAGGATAAGTGTACCCGCTGTTCCCCTTCAAAATGGCCAATTGTTGGCGCCCTTCCCGCTCAATATTTGGGGAGAGGCCCAGGGCCTTCGTCTATATAAGTAGAGCTAGCCACCATCATAGAAGGATCTGGCATTGGGAATCCAGAGAGAGAGATAGAGACCCGATCCTCAAGCTAGAGCGACGGGACACCACCTAGCAGTTCATCACACCCACCAAGAACAGACCCTCGCGAGGCTGTTCTTCCCTGTACTGTTCTTCATCAGCCCAAGAGGCAATCCACCACACCACAAACTAGAGTAGGGTATTACACCACAACGGTGGCCCGAACTACTATAAATCTTGCGTCTCTTGTGCTGTTCTTGCTAGTAGTTTAGGTCCCTGCGATTCGGCGAGGTACGAGACGGTGGAGGGTTGGATCTCCGCGCGCACCCCGGAGTTCGAACCTCAAGGGTCTGCCGGAACCCGAAATCCGACAGATAGTTCTAGACCGTTTTGTATGCTCTTGCTTGATTGATTAAATGAATGTGTGTGTTTGCCTCATGTGCATATGGGTAGTGTTTTCTCGCTAGACCTCTTTCTATTCTAATCTCTTCCATCTAAACCCTCAGATGCCTCCGAGACGTGACCCGGTTTTGTTTTCCCACGAAGCTCACCCAGTTGATCCGGCAGAATGCCTTGATGCGATTGCTAGTTCAGTAACCGAGGCAACAACAACAACAACAACCCGCCACCGATGGACAATTTAGCCCGTTTTACGAGGTTACAACCGTCGGTGTTTTCAGTAGCACCGAGCCAATAGTTCTTGATGATTGGCTACGCCCGTATTGGAAGGAGTTAACCACCGCGGGATGCACGGATCTTTGAAAAGGTGCGCTTTGCCGCACATCAATTGGATGGACCAGCGGCCGCATGGTGGGAGAATTACACGGCTACTTTTCCTATAGCCAATGTCACTTGGGACCAGTTCCAACAAGCTTTTACTTACGGCCCATGTTTCAACTGGAGCCATGCAGATAAAAAGCGTGAGTTTCGCAACTTACGCCCGAAGAACCGTACTATGGCCCAAAGATGTGGATGAGTTTAGCAAGTTATCACGCTATGCCCCTGATGATGTGGCCACAGATGCCGCGAAGCAAGAGAAGTTTATGGAAGGGCTGAATGATGAGATGAGTATGCAGTTGATGGTGGCAACTTTCAACAACTACCAAGAGTCGGTAGATAAGGCCCTAATGATTGAAGGAAAGCAGCAGCAAATTGAGAGCTGTAAGAGGAAATATGGACAAGGGAAGTACAACTCAGGAGCTCACCAGAAGCCTCGTTTAACCCCGAACTCGAGAGGACTTGTTCATAACCATGGAGGTCATAACCATACTGGAGGTGGATCGCATAATCAAAATGGTGCGAAGAATGGGAATGGGAATGGAGCTAACAATAATCAGAATCGCTCTAATCCATCTACACCCGCCAAGAGGGACTTAAGCCAAGTTATTTGCTTTAAGTGCGGGAAGACAGGGCACTATGCCAACGACTGCCCTGAAGGAAAGAATGGAAACGGAAATGGGAGCGCTGGGAAGAAGCCCAATCCATTCAACAAAGGACAAGTGAACCACGTTAACGTGGAGGAAGTTGAAGAAACAACGGACATGGTAATAGGTAAGTTTTGGTTGGGTCATTTACCGCTATTGTTCTTTTAAATCTTTGGTGCATCGCATTCATACATATCAAGGGGATTTGTGGATAAGTTTAAGTTACCAACCCAAACCCTTAGGACCCCTCTTTTAGTGAGCTACTTTGGAGGCAGAGTACATGGCTTGCAGATGGTGCCCCCAGATACCCCTAATCATTGGCACGCATGTTTTTCGTCTGACCTAATTATCTTGGAGTCGCATGGATTGGATGTGATATTAGGTATGGACTGGATGTCAAAGTATGGAGGAAGTATTGACTGTGCTAGCAAGTCAATTTATCTTACCATCCCAGAGGGAAAAAGGATTAAGTATGTATCTAGGCATGTGCCTAGGAGGAGCCAAGTGAATGCCCTCACGGAGTTATGCAGGAGGAAGTACACCTTAGTAAAGGATTATCCGGATGTTTTTCCGGAGGAGTTACCGGGCATGCCACGGATCGAGACATCGTGTTTGATAGAACTATTGCGGTGCTGGGGCCAATATCCAAGAGACCCTATCGGATGCCCGCAAATGATCTGGAGGAAATTAAGAAGCGGATCAAGGAGCTATTAGAGAAAGGTTACATTCGTAGAAGTTCATCACCTTAGGGAGCCCCAAAGTACTTTTTGGTTGAGAAGAAGGATAAATCCCTAAGGATGGTTGTTGATTACCGAGCTCTGAATGAAGTAACGATAAAGAACAAGTATCCATTACCAATGATTAATGATCTGTTTGATCAGTTGCAAGGAGCTAAGGTGTTTTTGAAGATTGATCTCTGATCGAGGATACCATCGATTGAAGATCCGAGAGAAGGATATACCAAAGACAACATTTACCACACGGTATGGATTATATGAGTATACGGTCATGTCATTTGGGTGACTAACGCCCCGCCTATTTCATGAGTATGATGAACAAAGTGTTCATGGAGTATTTGGACAAGTTTGTTGTGGTGTTTATTGATGATATTATGGTTTACTCGAAGAGCGAAGAGGAACATGCGGAACATCTACGTTTGGTTCTCGAGAAACTTCGAGGAACACCGATTATACGCCAAATTCAGCAAGTGCGAGTTTTGGTTGAAGGAAGTTGGATTTCTTGGGCATGTTATATCAGGAGAGGTATAGCAGTAGACCCGATGAAGGTTCGGTCGATCCTTTGAATGGTTGGCACCCACTTGATCGGCGAGATTCGCGATTTCCTTGGACCGGCGAGGATATTATCGGAGATTCATTGAGAATTTTTCCAAGATTGCTAAGCCAATGACTGAATTGGTAAAGAAGGATACTAAGTTCAAATGGATGAGAGGATTGCGAGACAAGCTTTCAAGAGTTGAAGAAAGCGGTTGACTATAGCCCCAGTCTTGACATTGCCGGATATACATAAGGAGTTTCAAGTGTATTGTGGCGCCTCTCGCTTGGGACTTGGATGTGTTCTTATGCGAGACGGAAAAAGTTGTTTCAGATGCCTCCACGACAATTTGAAGCCACATGAGTTGAACTATGCCACGCATGATTTGGAGTTAGCATTTGTAGTACATGCGCTGAAGACACAGAGACATTATCTTATTGGAAACCGTTGTGATGTGTACACGGATCATAAGAGTTTGAAGTACATTTTCACACAGAAGGAGTTAAACCTCAGACAGAGGAGATGGCTAGAACTCATAAAGGATTACGACATGAAGCTACACTTTCATCCAGGAAAGGCCAACGTCGTAGCAGACGCTTTGAGCCGGAAGGGTTACGCCAATAGCCTTGAAAGCAAAGGATTGCCAAAGGAGTTAGCTGCGGAGATCATGGAACTTCGATTGGAGATTGTTCCAAGAGGTTTTCTTGCAACAATGGAGGTTCAGTCGACGTTATTGAACAAGATTCGAGAAGCTCGGAAGGAGGATAAAGAGATTGCTGAGATAAAAGAGAAGATGGGCAAAGGAAAATCCAAAGGTTTTCGTGAGGATGAGCACGATACCTTGTGGTTTTGAGGACCGGATTTATGTGCCCAAGAATTCGGAAATCAGGAAGTTAATACTTTAGGAGGCCCATGACTCACCATACTCGATTCACCCCGGAAACACCAAGATGTATTTGGACCTGAAGGAACGTTTCTGGTGGACTAGTATGAAGAAGGATATTGCCGAGTATGTAGCCGTTTGTGATGTATGTCGAGAGTGAAGGCAGAGCATCAAAAGCCAGCGGGGATCTGTTGCAGCCTATGCCAATACCCGAATGGAAGTGGGACAAACTTGGCATGGATTTTATCACCGGATTACCCAGAACCAAAGCGGGATATGATTCAATATGGGTAGTTGTGGATCGTTTGACCAAAGTAGCTCACTTCATCCCAGTGAAAACAACTTATACAAGTGCCAAGTTGGCCAAGATATATATGACCAGGATCTTATGTTTGCACGGAGTTCCGAGGAGCATCATATCAGATAGAGGAACACAGTTTACTTCAAAGTTTTGGCATCAGCTACTCCAGACTTTGGGTACCAGATTGGAGTTTAGTACCGCATTCCACCCACAGACGGATGGACAGACAGAGAGAGTCAACCAGATTCTGGAGGACATGTTGAGAGCCTGTGCGCTAGATTATGAATCTAGTTGGGATGACAATTTGCCGTACGCGGAGTTCTCGTACAACAACAGCTACCGAGGCCGGTTTGAAGATGGCACCGTTCGAAGCTACTGTATGGGCCGGATGTAGAACACCATTAATGTGGGATGAGGTTGGAGACCGTCGGTTGTTTGGACCAGATTTGATCAAGGAATCGGAGGAGAAGGTTAAACTGATCGAGATGGACTAAAGATTGCTCGATCTAGACAGAAGAGTTACGCAAATTGAAACACAAGGAAGTAACCTATGAAATTGGAGATGATCCTATCTCATGCAGTATCACCCTTGAGGGAGTGAAAGCGTTTTTGGAGTAAAGGGAAAGTTAGTCCCAAGATTTGTAGGACCGTATCGTGTTTTGGAACGGATGGGAGAAGTTTCCTACAAGCTGGAGTTACCTGAAGGATTGTCAGGAGTTCAGGATGTGTTTCACGTATCACAGCTGAAGAACTGCCACGCTGAGATGGCCGATATACCGTTAAAGGATACAGTGCCCCTAGAGGCGTCTGATTGGCTAGTAATTTGACTTATGAGGAGAAGCCGGTAAAGATTCTTGATTTGACGATCGAGTCACTTTCACAAGGTTATCAAGTTTTGTAAAGTTCGATTGGAGCCACCATACCGAGGAGGAAGCCACACAGGAGCAAGAAGATGATATTCGCAAGGACCATCCGCACCTATTTTCTAGCCAACCCGAATCTCGAGGGCCAGATTCATCTTAAGGGGGGTAGGTTTGTAACATCCCAAATTTTCAATTTGGCATGTTATACATAGGTCATCCATGCATATCATATTTTATTGCATTTTCGTTTGCAATCCTCGAAATCCTAAGCAACTCAAGGACCCTCGGAGAGAGTTGGGGATTTTCCGATTTTCATATTTGAATTTTATCAAATAATGAAGACGAGGATTTTGGATTTTATTATTTTTCTCTCCGGAAAATATTTCATGTTTAAATAATAAATGAGAGGAGATAATATGACTTTTCCAAAATAATTGAAATACCGAGGAAAATGTTAAAATCATTATTTGGATTTTATTTTATTTATTTGGAATTTTATTTGCCCTAGAGAAAAATTTGCATGATTTAAAAATTTCATTTTAGGGGCCAAGAAAAGTTCATCTTGTTCTAAATATTTTATTTAGACAAAGAAAACTTGTTTTGGTATTTTTAGATTTTTATTTATTTTTCTAGGATTTTTATAAGTTTCGGCGGAACGTTTAAAAAAAAGGGGACCCGCGCCCGACTGGGCCAAGGGCCCAGCCGAGCAGGCCGGCCCAGCCAGCCGCCGCCGCCGCACTCGATCGAGTCAGGCCGGACTCCGTCTCTCGCGCCGCCTTGCCCCCTCCTCCAAGTCGCCGCCCCGCCCTTTATATACGCCCCCGCTCTAAACCACCACCACCACCGAGCCCGAGCCGCCCGAGCCCCACTTGAGTCACCGCCTCCCGCGCCGCCCCACACCCCCCCCCCACCCCCCCCCCCGCGCCCAGCCCCGCCGGACGACCTCGCTGGAGGTAGCCCCTCGTCGCCGGTTTTTTTAGAAAACCCTTCGGTTTTTTTGGAAAACCCTAGCCCGTTTTTTTTTCTTAGATCGGTTTTTATTTTTTTCGGTTTATTTTGTTTTGTGAGCCTTCGCTCGTTCGTTCGTTTTTACGAACGTGTTCCTCGTTTAGTTTCTGCTAACGAACGTTCGTTCGTTTAGCCGTTCGTCGTTTTCTTTTATCGGATTTATTCCGCGATTATTCCGATCGCGATTTCTGATCTGATGTTCGGACTAGTATAACTTTTCGTTCGTTTATCGGAATCAGGCGATTCAAGCGCCTAGAGTTTCATCTCGAAACCCTCTTTCCGATTAGCCAACTCAAACAAGTTTTTGCCTCTGTAAAATTTGACCCTAGTTCAGATTAGTAAACGGATCTTGTTTCTTTCGCCGTTCGAGTTTCGTTGCTCCGTTTGGTTTGATTTTTCTTATGAACCGGAGTTCTTAAGTTGAACTCTCCAGTCAACCTCTTTCAGTTGAAGTTTCGTTTGTGCATCTTTGCTTGTTGCTTATGTATGTATTGTTTGCTTGTGATAGAACTCCCGGAGTGCGAAGCGTGTTACTACGAGTCTCTAGGATTCACGGATCGTCAGCAAGGCAAGTAACACTTGATCATATTCCCTTTCATACCCAGTTTTTATGCATTAGTTCAACCCTCAAACATTGCATGGTTAGGATGTCATTAATTTCTGGGTTGGGAAGTAGATGATGAGGTAGGAACCTATTGCCCTGTTACTATCAAACCCTTGGGAGTTACTTCTACGTGTTGCTATTATTGCTATGTTATGCTCGTAGACGTGGTTTGGGTTTGAGAGATATTCATGACAGATGTGAGATTGTTAACTAATGGTTTACTTTAAGGTGGCAACTTAAATACACATCTGGGTGGATTGAGGCACCTGGGGAACCCAGTGTTGTCTGTTTTATTTTCTGGAAATCCCGGGGTACCCGTGTGATCTTCCTATGGACCGCCACCCAGGCTCAAAGGGAACTGAGTTTATTCATGCTAGAAACTTCCGTGTGCAGCCACAAGCTATTATGGGCTCTAGCATAGTTGAGTAAGTTACGTGAAGCTCTTGAAGAGGTAGATCAGCAGGTAGTGGGTTTTATAGGTTTGGTATGATCTATCCGGAGGAGAGAGTTAATGTTTTTGAAAGATTGTGTCTCGGTCATCCGTTTCTCAAACACCCTGTAGTGCGAGAAACCAACGGAGGCGATCGAGTCTTGTGGGGAAAACTGCGCAAACCTCTGCAGAGTGTATAATCTAATCATGGTTAGCCGTGTCCCCGGTTATGGACAAATTCTGAGTATCTAGTACTTGAGTATTCACATGTATCTCATCACTCTAAATTAATATTGCCGGGTTGTTAATTACTTTAATTGGGATTGAGTTGGGGTTATACCTTCTCAATGATGTTTCAACCACCATGATAGTTAAATTAAAATTTATTCCTTTGCTGTAGGAAAAAATTGGCTTTACGCAAAACTGTAACCATAGAGCTTTCCACCAGCCAAATATGCATGTAGTGGTAGCATTATTCTGTTATTGCTCTATTGTGTTACATTGCCAGCATATTCCATGTGCTGACCCGTTCTCGGGCTGCAACGTATTATGTTGCAGACTTTTCAGATGAGGAGTAAGGTTCGATAGGTCGTTGCCGTGCAGCTCAGCTATGTCGTTGGAGTTGATGGACTCACTTTACCTTCCAAGCCTTCCATTTGTTATCGTATTAGATGGCCTTAAGCCATATTATTGTAATAAGTTCTCTTTTGAGAGTTTCGATGTAATAAGTGTGTGATTGCTACTCTGTTATAAATCCTTCGAGTACTGTGTGTGTCAGCATTACCGATCCAGGGATGACACGGAAGCACAGAGACTTGACCATCTGAGGTCGGGTCGCTACAAGGATTCCCCCCTTGGGGCGCACCCCATGAGGCCGGCCGGCCCCCTCCTATCCTCCTTTATATACGGGGCAGGGGGGCACCCCATAGACACACAAGTTCATTTCTTAGTCGTGTGTGGTGCCCCCCTCCACAGATTTCCACCTCGGTCATATTGTCGTAGTGCTTAGGCGAAGCCCTGTGGCGGTAACTTCTTCATCACCGTGACCACGCCGTCGTGCTGACGAAACTCTCCCTCAACCTCAGTTGGATCTAGGGTTCAAGGGACGTCACCGAGTTGAACGTGTGCAGATCGCGGAGTTGCGGTGCGTTCGGTACTTGATCGGCTGGATCGCGAAGACGTTCGACTACATCAACCGCGTTACTTAATGCTTCCGCTTTTGGTCTACGAGGGTACGTGGACACACTCTCCCCGCTCGTTGCTATGCTTCTCCTATATAGATCTTGCGTGATCATAGGAAATTTTGTGAAAAACTATGTTCCCCAACAATGATCCGACTATATTAACAAAGCCTGTGATACATGAAGATCGTGCCATCTCAAGAACCCGAGAGAGAGAAAGAGAGAGAGAGAGAGAGAGAGAGAGAGAGAGAGATTAAACACATAGCTACTAGTATGAACCCTTAGCCCTAAGGGTGGACTACTCCCTCCTCATCATGGTGGCCGCTAGGATGATGAAGATGGCTACCGGTGATGATTTCCCCCTCCGGTGGACTGCCAGAACGGGTCTAGATTGGTTTCTCGTGGCTATAGAGGCTTGCGGTGGCGAAACTTCTGATATAGGGTTATTTTGTATGGTTTCTCTATTTATAGGATTTTTTGGTGTTGATTTCACGCGAAGATGGGCCTCGAGGTGAGCACAACCCACCGGGGCGCGCCCCGATGTCTTGTTCCCTACTCCTTCACCTTATGGTCCTTCCATTAAGCTTCGGGGGTCTCTTTTGTTCCAAAAAATCATCAAAAAGTTTTAGCTCATTTGGAGAACTTTCATTTCTGCACAAAAAACAACACCATGGTAGTTCTGTTGAAAACATCGTCAGTTTGGGTTAGTTCCATGCAAATCATACCAAAACCATATAAAATTGTTGTAAACATGGCACGAATACTTCATAAATTATAGATACATTGCAGACGTATCAAGGGGGCGCGGCTAGGGGCAGGAGCCCAAGTGGGATTTGGCCCCACTTGGGGCGCCACCTGACTGCCTCCCCTCTCCCGCACCTATATATATGAGGGAGGGGGCGCCTGAAAGGTCTCCAACGTATCTATAAGTTTTTATTGTTCCATGCTATTATCTTATCTGTTTTGGATGTTTTATATGCAATATTATGCTATTTTATATTATTTTTGGGACTAACTTATTAACCTAGAGCCGAGTGCCAGTTTCTGTTTTTCCTTGTTTTTGAGTTTCGCAGAAAAGGATTACCAAACGGAGTACAAATGGAATAAACTTCACGCTGATTTTTCTTGGACCAGAAGACAGCCAGAGGACTTGGAGTCCAAGCCAGAAGAGCCACGAGGCGGCGGCAAGGGTGGTGGGCGCGCCCCTACCTTGGGCCCCCCTCGGGACTCTCCTGACCTACCTCTTCGTCCTATATATTCACATATATTCCAGAACCCTCAAAGAGAGCCACAAAATACTTTTCCGCCATCGCAACCTTCTGTTCCTGTGAGATCCCATCTTGGGGCCTTTTCCGGCATCCTGCCGGAGGGGGATTCGATCATGGAGGGCATCTACATCAATCCTATTGCCCTTCTGATGAAGCGTGAGTAGTTTACCACAGACCTACAGGTACATAGCTAGTAGCTAGATGGCTTCTTCTCTCTCTTTGATTCTCAATACCATGTTCTCCTCGATGTTCTTGGAGATCTATCCGATGTAATCTTATTTTGCAGTGTGTTTGTCGAGATCCGATGAATTGTGGATTTATGATCAACTTATCTATGAATATTATTTGAATCTTCTCTGACTTCTTTTATGCATGATTTGATATCTTTGTATTTCTCTTCGAATTATCGGTTTGGTTTGGCCAACTAGAATGGTTTTTCTTGCAATGGGAGAGGTGCTTAGCTTTGGGTTCAATCTTGCATGATTTCACCTAGTGACAAAGTAGGGGTAGCGAGACATGTATTTCATTATTGCCATCGAGGATTAAAAGATGGAGTTTGCATCATATTGCTTGAGTTTATTCCTCTACATCATGTCATCTTACTTAAGGCGCTACTCCATTATTTATGAACTTAATACTCTAGATGCATGTTGGATAGCAGTCAATGTGTGGAGTAATAGTAGTAGATGCAGACATGTCGGTGTACTAGAGTAGGGGTACCCTAGTATCCCGAACTTGTGCACGGGCAGTTGCAGCCCTCCGCGGCAAGGCTTACCGAGTGACCGCCAAGGTCCTCCGTGGTTCCTTTGGAGCCATTCAAGAACAAAGTATCCAAGCCAAGGGGACAAGGCCCCGGCAAGAGGAGCTTGCCGGGAAGGCCACCCAAAGCACCTACAAGACAAGGCCCCGGCAAGAGGAGCTTGCGGGAAGGCCCAATGAGCGACAAGCTTCCGGCGCGACAAGACAACAACATGGCAAAAGGCGCTTGCATGCCAGGCCACCTCTCAGACCTATGCTCCAGCGCATCCACTAACGTGTCACCACAGGACCTTTCCGGTAGCGTGGCGAGAGGTCTGTGCAGCCAGCAGTGCGAGGTGGCAAGCGGCCGACAAGTTTGCCATCGTGGCAAGCGGTGGCGCCCCTGACGGTCCCTGTTTGCACTGTTAGGGCGACGTAGACGGGCATTTAATGCCTTTGTCCCCTGCCGTCAGGGTTAGGTATGGTACACTGTACACTGTACAAGTAGGTGTACCAACCACTCCTTTTCCGTTTTTGCCCTTGTCTACGTTGCCACCTGTCGGAGACCCCTTGAGCATATAAAAGGAGGCCCATGCATAGCGTAGGGAGGGTCGGTTCCCCCCACGCCGTCTCGTTAGCGGCTTCGTGTGTCTTTGTAGCACTCAAGCGCTCTGAGCAAACGCATAATACACCTAGACATGCAGCAGTAGGAGTGTTATCTTTCCGGAGAGCTCCGAAGCTGGGTAAACCTCTCGTCTGCCTCGCCTCGATCTGCTCTTCGTGCGACCTCCGCTCCCCGCCGAATCGAAAGGGGCTCGGTCCGCCGGTCCCATAGGTGTTCGTGGGACAGATCAGCCTGCCCCGACATCTTTGGCGCGCCAGGTAGGGGGCGTCGAGGTTGTGTGGACCTGATCCAGCGTCTACACGAGCTAGATCTTCATCATCTTCATCAACATGCCACCGAAGAAGAAAGCTTCGGCGGCAGAAGCCCCGTTCGCGTCGAACCCACCACCCCCGGAGCAAACGGGTGGTGGGGTAGACGCCGGCGGAAGAATGGACGGCGACGGGGGAGCTCTCGGTGCTGCCAAGTCCAAGGACAAGGCTGCGCAGAACATCGGGCGTCCGTGACATGCACCGCGCCCGTCTCGGGAGGCGCGGACCGACCCGGCGTCATGGCATTCACAACGCCATACGCTCGTTGGACCGAGATCGAGCTGGTGGATCTCGAGATGCTCAAGACCAGCATGCGGCGCCAACATCTTTGGCCTTGGCGAGCGAAACGCGGTCGCCTGGACGGGATACTGCTCCTTCTAACATAGTTAGAAGTCCGAGCATATCCCGCTCCTCGCGCCGTTCGCCACTGCCACCCACCACTCCAGCAGAAGCTTTGGCAAGAGCACAACTGCTCTTAGATTACCCTCCAACGACCGACAAGGTTGATGAATGGAGGGCCACCATTCAGAGTCTCATTGGCTTTGCCAACGGCGACGCTCCGCGGCAGCCGAGTGCATCGCTGCCGCGGCAAGACCCCCAAGCACGAGCCGGTGGCGACGAGACCGGTGGGGGTGCAACCACCATGCACTCTCCGCCCCGAAGGCCAAGATCGCCGACTCGCCGGATCCACCTCGACAGCGACTCCACCGCATCATCGGATCCACGAGCTCCCTCGCGCCAAGTTCTTCACGAACGACAGCAAGAAGACGCTCGAAATCGCATCGAGCGCCGAAGAGAAGCGCCGCGTCAATCCGACAAGCGCGCTGGGCCCTCTGTTGACATGCATGCGCCCGGAAGGAACCGGCGACTTGCCGTCTGACGATGGGTTGCCCTGCGTTCACTCGTGAGCTGCAGCAAGTCCAGATGGCCCAAAGAAGAAAAACTTCAAGCGGGCGTACCAGAGAAATGCACGACGGCAAGACACATCCGTCGGAGTTCCTCGGCATCTACACCATCGCGGTGCGAGGCTGCGGGGCGAGACGACAAGATTGCCAACTACTTCGGCGGTGCTCAAGCCCAATGTCAGATCCTGGCTCATGCACTTGCCGGACAACTCCATATCCTCTTGGGCAGATCTATGCCATCAGTTTGTCGGCGCCTTTACAGGCGGCCACAAGCCCCATGGCCAAGAAAGCAACCTTCATCTGCTCGCCCAGAAGGAAGGAGAGCCCCTGCGCAAATACATTCAGAGATTCAGCCGCGTACAACACAACATCCCAGATGTCCACCCTGCCCTTGATGATCAGCGCGTTCCATCGAGCGTGCGAAACTGCAGGATCGCGGAGGAGATGGCTATGTGCAAGATCAGAGACGTCAGTGAGCTTTATGCCCTGGCCGACAAGTGTGCACGTGTTGAGGAAGGGAGGAGACTCACGGAGAGAATACTGAAGCAGGAGGGTCTGATAGTGAGGAGACCGCCCCGGCAAGGAAATACCGGCGGCGGAACAATAGGAAGAAGAAAGGCAAATATGTGCTAGTTGTTGAGCAGTCCGACAACGGAGGTGGCGCCAGGAAAGCCAAAGCTGGTAGCTCCGGCAAGGAGGTTGCCTCTGGCACCAACTGCCAGGCTGTGGCGGTCGCCGACAAGCAGGACGGCTCCAACAAGCGATCTTGCAAGATCCACCGAACCAAGGGCCATGACCTCCGTAGCTGCAAGAAGGTCGAGCAGCTTGTCGAGCAAGCAGCGAGGCTGAATATGAGCAGCCGCGACAAGGAGAAGGCCCAGGAGGTGTCTTTGAAGGAGCTAGCAAGAAGCGTCCGGCCGAGGAGGGCCGCCGTGGCAAGGCCAAGCAGCGGCAAGGAGACAGACCTCCCAGCTGGCGCGACAAGGATGAAGACGACGATGATGATGAAGACATGGATGATGGCCGAGACCGATGAGCGGGAGTTCCGAAAGCCACAGAGGTCACTGTGCGTTGGCGGTGCTTCTCTGCATACCTCCCACCGCCAGCTCAAGCAGTGGATGCGAGAGGTCAATGCGGCAGAACCATCCATCGAGTCACGCAAGCCTCTGAAATGGTCCAGCACGCCTATCATCTTTGATATTGAGGACCACCCTGATCGCGTAACTGCGGTCGGGTGCTTGCCGATGTTGGTTTCACCAACTATCCGCAACCTCAAGGTCACCAAGATGTTAGTTGACGGCGGGGCCGGCTTGAACCTGATCTCCTCTGCGGTGCTCCAGAAACTCCAGATCCCTGATGGCGAGCTCGAAGAGACCGGCACATTCCAAGGAATCATCCCGGGAAGGAGCAAGCCGAAGGGAAAGATCACGTTGCCGGTAACATTTGGCAGCGAGTTGAACTTCAGAACTGAGAGGGTCACCTTTGACGTCGCTGACTTTCCATTGCCTTATAATGGGATACTTGGCCGTCCAGCACTCGCCAAGTTCATGGCCGCCTCTCACTATGCATACAACATGCTGAAGATGCCAGGCCCGGTAAGTGTCATCTATGTCCCTAGCGACAAGAAGGATGCTCTTATCTGCGCCGACAAGATCTACCGGGAAGCAGCTGCTGCAACAGATTGCAAGCCACTTGCCGCTGAAGCTCCCGGGGGGAAGAAGAAGACCAAGTCCGGCAAGAGCTCTGATGCCCACTCCGGTAAGCGCACCTCTTGGTGCTGCGCTACCGTCGAGGAGCGCACCATCGAGCTCCACCGGCAAGTGTAAGAAAGGCGATGGCAGCTCCACCAGAGACCAAGAAGGTGTCCGCCAAGGAGGACGGCACTGGTGGTACCTTCACCATCAGTGCCACTCTCGACCCTAAATAGGAAAGCGCGCTCGTTGCTTTCCCGCGGGCGAACGTCGACGTGTTTGCATGGCAACCATCTGACATCCCAGTGTTCCCGAAAGTAATTGAGCACCATCTTGTCGCTTGTCCTCATCGCGGCCCGTCAAGCGAAAGTCGAGAAGCGAGCGGTGGGCGCCAAGAGTTCATCGCAGAAGAAATCAAGAAATTGGAAGCGGCAGGCCTTGTCGGAGGAGTGCTCCATCCCTCGTGGTTGGCCAATCCTGTAGTTATGCATAAGGCTAACGGGAAATGGAGGCTTTGTATCGACTTTACCGATGTCAATAAAGCTTGTCCCAAAGACCCATTTCCCTTGCGGCGCATCGACCAGATTGTTGACTCCACGGCGGATGTGATTTGCTTTCATTTACGGATGCATACTCGAGATATCATCGGATCTTCATGGCAGAAGAGGATGAGGAGAAGACTGCATTCATCACCCCATGTGGCACATACTGTTTTGTACGGATGCCCTTCGGGTTAAAGAATGCTGGTTCAACATTTTCAAGAGTAGTTCATGACTCTTTTGAACCGCAAATGCACAGAAATGTGGAAGCCTACATGGACGACATAGTGGTCAAAAGCAAGGACAAGGCGACTCTGATTCAAGATTTAGACGAAACCTTTGCAAATCTGCGTAAGATCAACCTCAAGCTCAACCCCGAGAAGTGCGTGTTTGGAGTCCCTTCCGCAAGCTTCTCGGGTTCTTACGTGGTCTCAGCGGGGAAATGAGGCCAATCCCGACAAGATCAAGGCCATTGAGCAGATTGAAGCACCAAAGCGCGTCAAGGATGTACGAAGGCTTGCCGGTTGCGTAGCTGCTCTCAGCAGGTTTATCTCTAGGTCGGTTGAGCGCGCCCTGCCATTTTTCAAAATCTTGAAAAAGGAAGGTCCGATGAGATGGACTCCGGAAGCGGAGGCTGCGCTGCAGGACTTGAAGAGATACCTGTCCTCCACTCCAACACTTGTCGCACCTAAGCCACAAGAGAAGTTGCTGCTATATATAGCGGCAACCAGTCAAGTGGTTAGTGTTGCGTTAGTAGCGGAGAGGGAGGCGGATGATGAGCTAGCAACCGTGGCAGATGCATCCAGCGACAAGCAGGGGGCTTCATCGGCAAGCTCTGGTCCCGACAAGGACGGATCTGCGCAGACGCATGAGAAGATGCAGAAAAGAATGGTGCAGCGCCCAGTTTACTTTGTCAGTTCCCTTCTGCATGGGGCTAGGTCAAGGTACTCTGGTGTGCAGAAATTGCTTTTCGGCCTCCTCATGGCCTCGAGAAAGCTGCGCCATTACTTCCAAGCACATGAGATCACAGTCGTCACTCGTTTTTCCGGCTGAAGAGGATACTGCAAAATCCAGAGGCAAGCTGGCAGGATTGTCGAGTGGGCCTTTGGAACTGTCAAGCTTTGGCCTCAAGTTTGAGAGCACTTCAACTATCCAAAGCAGGGCATTGGCCGAGTTCATAGCAGAATGGACGCCAACACAAGATGAAGAAATTCCAGAAACAAGCATCCCCGTCAAGGAGGCAAGCAAGGAGTGGCTGATGTACTTTGATGGTGCCTTCTCGCTGCAAGGCGCTGGTGCGGGCGTGCTACTTGTTGCACCCACCGGAGAGCACCTCAAGTAACGTAGTCCGGATGCACTTTCCCAAGGAGCAAGCAACAAACAATACCGCAGAGTATGAAGGTTTGCTTGCCGGTCTCAGATCGCATGAGACCTTGGGGTCAAGAAGCTCATTGTCGGGGTGACTCACAGCTTGTCATTCGCCAAGTGAACAAGAATTATCGAGTCCGTTGATGGAAGCCTATGTTGATGAAGTGAGGAAAATTTGGAAGAACATTTTGACGGCCTACAGATGGAATATATTCCAAGGGCTCAGAACGACATTGCTGATGGCATGTCAAAGTGCGCCGCACTTAAGTTACCTGTGGAACCAGCACTACTACAAAAAGGGCTATAGATGGAATGGCCACTAATGGCGCACCTGTGATGTGGTGCGCCATTACTATATTCTAATGGCGCACCATGTCTCGGTGCGCCATTAATGTAATATATTACTAATGGCGCACTGGTGTGTGGTGCGCCATTAGTAGTTTAAAAAAAACATAAAAATAAATTTTGTTACTAATGGCGCACCGTTGCATAGTGCGCCATTACTAATTGACATAGTAATGGCGCACCACATCCGTCGTGCGCCATTAGTAGTTTTGAAAAAAAAGAAAAAAAATTGTTACTAATGGCGCACCATGTCTCGGTGCGCCATTACTAGTTTTAACTAGTAATGGCGCACTTTCCACTGGTGCGCCATTACTAAGATTTTTCAAAAAAATCACAAAAATATCAATTTTTTTAATTTTTGTCAAAACTACTAATGGCGCACCGTGGTATGGTGCGCCATTACTAGTTGAACTAGTAATGACGCACCATGCCACGGTGCGCCATTAGTAACTTGGCCACCACTTCCGCCGAATGCACCCCCCCCCTGTGGATCGCCTTTTCAGTTTTAAAAAAAATAAAAGAAAATGATGGAAATGTCAAAAAAATAAAAGAAAATATGTTTCCCATGTGATATGTGCTCTAGTTTTTGGGAAAAATTACAAATATGAATTTCGACTTTATTTGCAAAATGTCTCTGAAAATTTGTAAAATGGGCATAACTTTTGCATACGAACTTCGGATGAAAAAGTTTTTATATGAAAAATCATCTACTCGAAAAGTTACATCCAAATTTAACTGGGGGAACCCTGTTAAACATTTTCAAAATCCCCAAAAACCTAACAGAAAAAAAGTTACGGGGCTTTCAAGATCTAGCGGCAAAAATATTCAAAAAATTTCAAACTTACTAGTGGCGCACCGTTGGATGTGGTGCGCCACTAGTAACAGAAAAAAAAATGGTTTTGAATTTTTTTTTTGAATTTTTTTTCAAAAAATGATACGTAATATTAACGTGAAGTTTGAAATATTTTTCAAAATTTCATCATATTCATGAACATGAACAAAGTCCTAGACATCAACAAGGTATAACAGATTGATATGCTAGATATATCAACAAGTGCACTCGTGAAGTGATTCTTTGGGGTTGGATAGAACTCTGAAGTTAAGCGTGCTTGGGCTGGAGTAGTGTGAGGATGGGTGACCTTTCGGGAAGTTTGACCACGGAGTGCGATTTGACCTGAGATTAAGCATATTGACCCGAGATTAAGCCATAGTGAACTGAGATTAAGAAAAAATTGAAAAAAAAAACTAAAAGAAAATTCTGAAAAAAATTTGAAAAAAAAAATTTGAAAAAAAAATTCTGAAAAAATTTTGAAAAAAAAAATTGAAAATAAATACTAATGGCGCATCACCGGGTAGTGCGCCATTAGTATGCTGCGGTTACTAATGGCGCATCCAGAGGTGGTGCGCCATTAGTATGCCAAAGCACCTGGGTATACATGGCCCTGGGAGGCATACTAATGGCGCACCTGGCCTATACTAATGGCGCACCAGCGCGCCATTAGTATACTCGAATACTAATGGCGCATGGGTGGTGCGCCATTAGTAAAAATTACTAATGGCGTGCTATTAATGGCGCACCACAGATGCGCCATTAGTAGGTGTTTTTGTAGTAGTGCAGGGATCTTTGTGCTCAAGCTGACTCAACCGTCTGTAACGCCATCAACCGGACAGAGCAAGAAGAGGAAGTTGATCTCTAGTGACTACTTTCCGGCAGAGCTTCCCGAAGCCGCCGCCAAGAAGGTCCCCAAGATCGACACCAATCTTTGAGGAAGCGATCTGCTCCGACAAGCCCCGAGGTTTGTTTCGTTGAAGCGAGCGCTCCCAACAAGTTTTGCTCCGGCAAGCTTGCCGGGAACGTCAAGCTCGGCTGAGCTGCGAGTTCTCGCCAGAGAAGCGGATGTTCCCGCAGCAGCGAATGTGCCTTTAGTCCTTGTTGTCGAGCCGCAAGCTCCAACATGGGCACAGCAGATCGTCCATTTCCTTGAACAAGAGAACTTCGAAGAGCAAGAAGAAGCGGAAAAGAGTAGCCCGGCGGTCAAGTATGTACCAGTTTTTCGACAAAGGCACTGCATGCGAGAAGAAGACTCAACGGTGTGAAATTGAAGTGTATTCGCCGGGAAGACGGACAAAAGCTGTTGGCGAAGATACATGGAGGCATATGTGGTCATCACATTGGCGCTGTGGCACTTGCCGCAAAGCGTTACGGCAAGGTTTCTTTTGGCCGACAGCCCTCCGAGGATGCAACTGCACAAGTAACCAAGTGTGAAGCGTGCGGTTCCATTCCAAGCAGATACACCAGCCAGCTCAAGCTCTCCAGACGATCCCTTTATCACGGCCATTTTTGGTGCAGGGCTCGACATCCTCGGCCCCTTTCTCCGAAGCTGTCGGGGCTTTGAGTACTTATGCGTTGCAATCGACAAGTTCACAAAGTGGCCGGAAGTGGAAGCGATGAGGAAGGTGACAGCAAATCGGCCGATCAAGTTCTTGGTCGATTGTTTGCCATTTCGAATCCCTAACAGGATCATCACCGACAACGGCACGCAGTTCACGAGCCGCACCTTCATGCAAGATACGTCCAAGATCTTGGCGCCAAAAGGTCTGCTTCGCTTCGTTGCTCATCCGAGAAGCAACGGTCAAGCGGAGAGGGCAAATCTTTGAAGTGCTTCGCGGGCTCAAGACCGAGAACTTCGACGAGCTGCACAAGTCTGCGTAAGAAAGCTGGATTGAGGCTGCCGGTGGTTCTTTGGTCGATCGTCGGGGACGACGCCAAATCGAGCCACTAGCCGGACACCTTCGCTCTAGTCTATGGAGCAGGCGGTTCTCCCCACGGAACTCGTGATACGGATCGCCTCGAGTGCTCGCTTATGATGAGCTTGAGCAAGAGCAGCTGCGACAAGATGACGCGCTGCTCCTTGAGGATGATCGTCTTGATGCAGACGAGCTGCTCGGTACCCGCAAGCTTTGCGCCGCTACCATAGCCGCAGTTAATGCCAGAAGTCTCGAGGAAAGGCGACCTTGTTCTTGGTAGCGTTCAGTCCGCCAAGAATTCCAACAAGTTGGCCTTGAAGTGGGAAGGCCCTTTCCGGGTGAAAGCGAGTCACTAGGCTGTTGGCCTTGAGACCGAAGATGGCATTCGGTGAGCAACTCCTGGAACATTGAGCATCTTCGTAAGTTTTACCCGTGAAGCGCGGTTGCGGAACCTGTTAAAGCAACCACCTTTTGTACAAGTCTTGCCGTTGTTGCATGTAATCCTTTGTACAAAGCCGGGCGCAGACCCCGTGCATAAGTAAAGCTAGTGTGCTTCGCACATCTTGTCAATTTCATGCTTTTTTACTTCTATTTGCATGCGTTATCTGACACTTTGTGCATCACCTACCCCGGTAAGTAATAGCGAGCCATAAGGCTCCATATCTTTATTTTCTCTTCTTTCTCTTTCTCAAAGAAAAGAAGGTTCCCTCGCACACAAGTTTGCCGGGGGGAAAGGAGAAGATAATGGTGTGGACCAAGCGTCGCTCAAGGAAGTCTAGCCTTACCTTGAAGCAAACGACAAAAAAGCTAAGTTGCCAAAGTTTGAGCAATCAGTTTTAAAATTTTTAAGTTATCTTCCTCGAACGACCGTACTTTGTATGGAAAACACATGCGTGAGAGGAACCAACTCGTAGCTAGTTAAGCCCTTACTTTGTTTCGAGTCCGCTCAACAACTTAAGTGAGCTGCGACTAGTTGCGACAAGGTTGCTTGTCGAAGCGGCACCGCCGGCAGGCCGACGTCCGCACTCAGCTCATGACTCAAGTGCCCGCGCCGACAAGTTCCCTAAAAGCGTAGGGCAAAAACATACAAAGGAAGGAATCAGGTAAAGGAAATAACATAGCAATTGATACCCAAAATAGAGTTATATTACAAGATAGCTTGCCACAGCTCTAATGGATTGTTCCTATGACATGACTAGCAGCGGCAAGAGAAAGAGAAAAGCAGGCGGCCTAATCTATGCGATCGCCTCAACCCTCTTGATTCCGCTCACCACATCCCACGATGGGTGCGACAAGGGTCTTGAGCGCCTCCACATCAGCATTCGGCGGCAAGGACTTGAGGGCGTTGGTGAGGTTGAGGCCTGGATTATGGAAGGCCACCTTCATCAAGACCTTTTGGAGAGCTCCAGCGCAGATCTGGCGCGACTCCTCGGCCAGCTGTTTTGGGACTTCTTCCCAGTCATTTGGAGGGCCGTCACCACGCCCTTGAAGAACAAGCTAAGCTTGGCGCTGGGTTGGAGGTGCTCGTCGGAGGAATATCCAAGATCCACCATCCCCAGCTCCCTGTTGATGGCTGCAGCAACATCCACGAGACCCTCGGTCCAGTGCTCCACATTCTCCCTCAAGGCACTCTGGGCGGCAACAGCGCTCGCCCGCAGCGCCTCGGCGGCCTTGATCTTCTCCTTCAAGGCCGCCTCCTGCTCCCTGGCGCCGTCTAGCGCCTGAGTCAAAGTAGTTAGCTTCAACTCAAGATCTGCATTGGAGTCCTTGGCGGCGCTGAGCTCCTTGATCCTCTCGGTGAGACGGCCCTGCAGCTCGCCAAGAGTGTAGGCGTCCTTCTCACGCTTGTGCTTGAGTGCAGCAAGCTCCTCGCCGCTCTCCTTGAGGCCCGGCCTCCAAGCTGCGCCACCTTCGTCTCCGGCTCCTTCTTGGCAGCCTCGGCAAGTGGCGGCATCCTTTGCTTCCTTGAGAGCCCGCCAAATGTTTGCTCGCGCATGGCAAGATCCTCCTCGTGGCTGTCAAGGTTAACCTTCCGCTGCGCCAACTCGCCTTCTGCTTGAGATAGCTTCTTGGTGGCAAGCAGCTGTTCCTCCTCGGCTTGACCTTCTCGAGGAGGAAGGCTTTGCGCTCCTCGGCAAGCCACTCCCTCTCCTCTGCCAAGGACCGGAGAGCTTCCTGGTTGCGGCCCCGGAGCTCCTCCGCGCGCTTCTCGATGTCTAATCCCGCCTTCGCGACAAGCGCCTCCCGGGATTCCATCTTGGCTTGTCGGGCGCGGTAGAGCGACAACAGCTTCTGCAGCAGCTGCTCCTCGGGCTCGCCGCCGCTGCTTAGCGTCGACTAGCGTCGATCCAGCGGAGGCGAGCAGCTCTTCATCAAAAGTTTCTCCTTCGGCCGGCGCCTTGGAGCTCGACTCCCATGGGAGCTTGATGAAGACGCCATCGCCGGCCTTCAAATAGGCGCCGGGCTGGGGCTCTTCGGAGCCCGACGCTGCCGCAGCGGCGGAGGGATCGGCGGTCGGCGTAGCGCCTGGCGCTCCTGCGGCCTCAGGGTCATCAGTGCGATCGCCAAACCCCTCGCCGGCTTCTGCGGCGGCAGCTTTGGCGGCCTCTTCACCGGCGAGCTCGTCAGCGCCGGCTTCTTCTTTGATGGCGGCGGCGTCATCAGTGTTGCCGCACACGTCCTCCTTGCCGGCGACCTCGGTCTCCATTGGCTCTGTGGCGGATGGATGAAGAAAATTCAAGCAAATATTCAAAAACAAAATCAGAAGAAGAAGAACACAAGGGAAGTTTTCAGGCGAGAAGATTACCTATGCCGAGGTCTGCGGCCATGGTCTCCGCCGCCAAGGGATCGCTGGTGCCGTCCCTTGCCGGAGAGCTGCCCCTTGCCGGAGAAGTCTCCCTTGCCGGAGACTGCTCCCTTGTCGGGGAATCCTCCCTTGGCGGTGTAGTCGAAGCAGAAGGAGGCTGCTCTGCTCCTATACAAATCAACAGTCAGATATCAACAAAGAAAAGAGCACCCATGCACGCCGAACAACAAGAAGTAGACCATATACTTACGCTGGGGGCTGCGCTGGGGGCTGCTTTGAAGAAGAGTTGCCGCATCCGGCAAGGTAGTCTCGGACGTGCCTCCTGCTGTCGCAGTGGGTTCATCCTCGACGACAATCACGGGGTCTTGGCTCTCTTCGACATTCTCTGGGCCAGTGTCCTGAAAAGGAATGGGTTCAGAGTAAAGCAAATCAGATACAAGACAAAGCAACAAATCAAAGAATTACAAGTACCGCAAGGACTCTTACTCTTCTTCTTCCTCGTAGGAGCTGAGCGCGGAGAGGTCAAATTCTGGCCCGCCTCCAGTACGACGAGGCGGAGGAGTGGGTTCCCTTGGACGCTTGGCGGGAGCGGAACCGGTGGTCTGTGAGGGCCCCGCTCCGATTGCCTTGAGCGGCGTGAGGTGCTCCCGTGGCAACAGTGCTTGCCGCGGTGGGAGCCAGCATGGCCTGTGGCTGTTGGCCCATATGCCGCCCCGCTACGTCTCCGGCCTTGCGAAGACGCCTTCTTGGTGGAGCTGGTGGCTCCGCTCGCTGCAAGCTGCTTGAAGGTGGGGAGGATGCGCCCTCGGCGGGCTCGCTCGACTCGGCTTCAGGGTCGGCAAGCTCCTCCTCGCCGGCAAACTCCTTTCGCTCGACAAGGCTTGCCGCCTCTGCTGCCTCTGCCTCCTCCACGGTGAAGCCAAACTTCGCCCGCCCTTGTGGCCTTGCCGCCTCTTCCAGCTGGTGGCGTCGCTGCATCTCATCATCGGTGGTGTCATGGTGAGGCCCCTCTGCTTCGTCGGGCGGACCGACATTTCTACCAGATTGTCAAAGAACTGCCGCTGCGCGTCATCTCGACGGCTCTTGCCAAGTTGGGACAATTCCATGTGAGTCGCACGACGGCACCATTACCTGGATGCGGTCAAGCGGAATTTTGCACCTGGAACGACGCCTCGGCAACCTAAACATCTGGATGATCGAGGATTGGGCTTCAACAGCTCTAAGAGCATCGCGTCAAGCTCCAAGACGGTGAAGTTGAAGTTGAGGCCTGGGTGCAGCCTCATGATATCTGCCGCGTTCTGAAACTCCCAGGCAGGTCTCCTCCTCTTCTGCAAGGGAAGCGTCTGGCGGCGAAGAAAGTCTGCGCCCGGTATTGCCTCTGATGAGCCAGCAAGCCCGAGGCGCAGGATTCGGTGATCGCAATCTTCAGCCTAACGTCTTCGGGGCGGATTGCTCCAATCGTTGCCGCGCACTCTTTGGGGTTTGGCGCGGTAAATGGCTGCGGGTTCTCCTCGACAATCCAGCACCAATCCGCCTTCCATTCCTCCCATTTGCTACGGAGCTCTCCCTCCAGATAGGCTTCCTTCTTGCCGACCCTGGAGATCCAAGCGATTCCTCCAGCAAGAGGCTCCCCTCTCTCGACTCGGGGTAAAAAGAAGTGGCGGAAAAGGGCTACATTTGGGTGGACTCCGACAAAGTTTTCGCAGAGATGTGCGAAAACTGCCATGGTCAGAACGGCATTGGGGGTGAAATCAAGGAGGCGGAACCCGTAGGTGTTCATGATGTCACAAAAGAATTAGAGAAAGGCGGGCAGAGCCCAGATAGAAAGAGCGCGAAGAAGGGATACCCCGTCGGGGCCAATTCCGAAGCAGCGGCGGGGAGTACCTTCGTGCGCGGATGCGCTCGCGTCTCCGTCGACCAGAAGAGGTAGTAGTTCTCCCTCAGCTCCCTCGCGGTGAGCTGGGGGGGGAGATGGCCCGCTCCTTCCGCAGCGCCGCAAGCCGCTGCGCCTCGGCCGATTTCACGCCCTTCCCCTTGTCGGCTTTCGGAGCCACGGCGGAGGCGGTGGAGGAGATCGACGGCGTTGGTGATGCTGGTGGCGATGGGGGCGCTGCTCTCTTCAACTTGGGAAGAAGGGGGAGCAGCGGAGGTTTTCTCGAGATGGGACAGCAAGCGGCAAGGTGGCGACCTGCCCTGTTTCCCTGCTTATAAAGGGGAGGCGGGCGTTCCGTTATTCCGAATAAATAAACCCCCCACGATCTCGCCCACGATCTCTCACACGACACCGCATTCGATGCGTGCCGTTCGAGGAGGGCGTGGTGGGTCCGTGGTGAGATTCTGGCGTGACCGGGCAGCGTGTGCCTGCCCTGTTTGGGCCTGGCCCAACAGCGCTTCGGCACCGTGTGTGGCCCAGGCAGGCTCTGTCGGTGTACTAGAGTAGGGTACCCTAGTATCCCGAACTTGTGCACGCAGGCGATTGCAGCCCTCCGCGGCAAGGCTTACCGAGTGACCGCCAAGGTCCTCTGTGGTTCCTTTGGAGCCATTCAAGAACAAAGTATCCAAGCCAAGGGGACAAGGCCCCGGCAAGAGGAGCTTGCTGGGAAGGCCACCCAAAGCACCTACAAGACAAGGCCCCGGCAAGAGGAGCTTGCCGGGAAGGCCCAATGAGCGACAAGCTTCCGGGCGCGACAAGACAACAACCGCGGAAAGGCGCTTGCCTCGGCAGGCCACCTCTCTATACCTACGCTCCAGCGCATCCACTAACGTGTCATACAGGACCTTTCCGGTAGCGTGGCGAGAGGTCTGTGCAGCCAGGTCTGCGAGGTGGAAAGCGGCGCTGACAAGATTGCCATCGTGGCAAGCGGTGGCCCCCCTGACGGTCCCTGTTTGCACTGTTAGGGCGACGTAGACGGGCATTTAATGCCTTTGTCCCCTGCCGTCAGGGTTAGGTATGGTACACTGTACACTGTACAAGTAGGTGTACCAACCACTCCTTTTCCATTTTTGCCCTTGTCTACGTTGCCACCTGTCGGAGACCCCTTCAGCATATAAAAGGAGGCCCATGCGCAACGTAGGGAGGGTCGGTTCCCCCCCCCCCCCCACGCTCAGTCTCGTTAGCAGCTCGTGTGTCTTTGTAGCACTCAGCGCTCCGAGCAAGAACGCATAATACACCAAGACATGCGGCAGTAGGAGTGTTATCTCTCGGAGAGCTCCGGCTGGGTAAACCTCTCGTGTGCTTTGCCTCGATCTGCTCTTCGTGCGACCTCCGCTCCCCGCCGAACCGAAAGGGGCTCGGTCTGCCGGTCCCATAGGTGTTCGTGGGCCAGATCAGCCTGCCCCGACGAGACAGGAGTCGGTCCACTTGACAAAGACGTGATGCATGTATGCATAATCATTGCCTTGGATATTGTCGTAACTTTGCGCTTTTCTATCAATTGCTCGATAGTAATTTGTTCACCCACCGTATTATTTGCCTTCAAGCGAGAAGCCTCTAGTTAGACCTATGGCCCCCGGGTCTATTTTCCATCATATTTGTTTCCGATCTACTATTTTGCAAACTTTTATTTTCAGACCTATAAACCAAAAAAACCCAAAAATATTTTATCTTTTATTTAGTTTTATCTATCTCTATCATATTTCACTTATGCAAGCGACCGTGAAGGGATTGACAACCCCTTTATCGTGTTGGGTGCAAGTGTTTGATTGTTTGTGCAGGTGCATCTATTGGGGACTTGCACGTTTCTCATACTGTATTAATACCTTGGTTCTTAAAAGAGGGAAATACTTATCTCTATTGTGTTACATCACCCTTTCCTCTTCAAGGGAAAAACCAACGCAGGCTCAAGAAGTAGAAGGAAGAATTTCTGGCGCCGTTGCCGGGGAGATCTACGTCAAGCCTACCAAGTACGCATCATAAACTCTCATCCCTTGCATTAAATTATTTGCCAATTGCCTCTCGTTTTCCTCTCCCCCATTCTAAAATGATTTTAAAATGCCTTTTTACTCGCCCTTCTTTCGTTCGTCTTTTCGTTTGCTTTTTGTTTGCTCGTGTGTTGGATTGCTTGCTTTGTCATGATGACTCAAGAGAATACCAAATTGTGTGATTTTTCCAATACTCATAATAATGTTTTTATTAGTACTCCGATTTCTCCCGCCACTAGTACGAAATCTTATGAAAGTAATGCCGCTTTGCTGAATCTTGTTATGAAAGATCAATTTTTCGGCCTTCCTAGTGAAGATGCCGCATCCCATCTAAATAAATTTTGTTTAGTTGTGTGATATGCAAAATAAGAAAGATGTGGATAATGATATTGTTAAATTGAAGCTATTTCCATTCTCACTACGAGATCGTGCTAAAACTTGGTTTCATCTTTGCCTAAAAATAGTATTGATTCATGGAATATGTGTAAAGATACTTTTATTTCCAAGTATTTTCCTCCTGCTAAGACCATCACCCTTAGGAACGATATTATGAATTTTAAGCAACTTGATTATGAACATGTTGCACACTCTTGGGAGAGGATGAAATTGATGATACGAAATTTCCCTACTCATGGTTTAAATTTGTGGATGATCATACAAAATTTTTATGCCAGATTGAATTTTGCGTCTAGAAATCTTTTAGATTCGGCCACGGGACATAATTTTTTGGAAATTACTTTAGGAGAAGATACTAAACTCCTAGATAATATTATGGTTAATTATTCTCAATGGCATACCGAAAGATCTTACGCTAGTAAAAAGTGCATGTGATTGAAGAGATTAATGTTTTGAGTGGAAAGATGGATGAACTTATGAAATTGTTTGCTAGAAAGAGTGCTCCTATTGATCCTAATGATATGCCTTTGTCTAGTTTGATTGATAATAATAATGAACCTATGGATGTGAATTTTGTTCGTAGGAACAATTTTGGCAATAACGCGTATAGAGGTAAGTTTAATCCTAGGCCGTTTCATAGTAATTCCTCTAATAATTATGATAATTCCTACAACCATTCTTTTGGAAATTATAATAAGAATCCTTCTAATATTGAGAACAATATTAAAGAATTTATTAGTTCGCAAAAGAATTTCAATGCTTTGGTTGAAGAAAAATTGCTTAAGGTTGATGATTTGGATAGGAATGTGGATAGAATTTCTCTTGAAGTTGATTCTTTGAAAATTAGATCTATTCCACCCAAGCATGATATTAATGAATCTCTGAAAGCTGTGATAATTTCCATCGATAAGTGCAAAGAAAGAACCACTAAGATGCGTGCTAAGCGAGATTGGTTTGTAAAAGCGTGTTCTTCTAGTTTTTGTGAAAATAATGGTGAAGATCTTAAAGTCATTGATGTGACTCCTATTGAATCTTTGTTTTAAAATATAAATCTTGATAAAGATGGGACTGAAGATGAGTCAACCTTAGTTAAAAGGCGTCCCAATAATTTGGAGTTTATAGATCTTGATGCAAAAATTGATAAAAGTAGGATTGGAGAGGTCAAAACTTTAAGTAGCGATGAACCCACTCTTTTGGATTTCAAGGAATTTAATTATGATAATTATTCTTTGACAGATTGTATTTCCTTATTGCAATCGATGTTGAATTCTCCTCATGCTTATAATCATAATAAATCTTTTACTAAACTCATCGTTGATGCTATGATGAGATCTTTTGAAGAAAGCTCGAATTGGAAGTTTCTATTCCTAGAAAAGTTTATGATGAGTGGGAACCTACTATTAAGATCAAGATTACAGATTATGAGTGCCATGTTTGTGCGATTTGGGTGCTAGCATTTCCACGATTCCAAAATCTTTATGTGATGTGTTAGGTTTCCGTGAATTTGATGATTGTTCTTTAAATTTGTATCTTGCAGATTCCACTATTAAGAAACCTATGGGAGAATTAATGATGTTATTATTGTCGCAAATAGGAATTATGTGCCCGTAGATTTCATTGTTCTTGATATAGATTGCAATCCTAAATATCCTATTATTCTTGGTAGACCTTTCCTTAGAATGATTGGTGCAATTATTGATATGAAAGAAGGAAGCATTAGATTTCAATTTCCGTTAAGGAAGGGCATGGAACACTTTCCTAGAAAAAAATTAAGTTTCCATATGAATCTATTATGAGAGCTACTTATGGATGGCATGCCAAAGATGACAACATCTAGATCTATGTTTTTATGCCTAGCTAAGGGCGTTAAACAATAGCGCTTGTTGGGAGGCAACCCAATTTTATTTTTGTTCTTGCTTTTTTTTGGTTCTGTATTTCAATAAATAATTCATTTAGCCTCTGGTTAAATGTTTTTTCATGTTTCAGTTAGTGTTTGGGCCAAGTAAGACCTTTGGGATGGCTTACAGTGATAGTTGATTCGATCTTGCTAAAAATAGAAACTTTTGCGCCAAGTAAAATAATTTTCAAAGATCACAGAAGTGTGTTTCTTATCTGCATCTTTACACAAGATTTACATACAAATTTCCCAGGTTTTCCTAATTTTTCAAAATTGTTGGAGTTACATAAGTATTCCAAGTTTTCAGATTGCTACAGACTATTCTGTTTTTGACAGATTATGTTTTCTATGTGTTGTTTGCTTATTTTGATGAATCTATGGGCAGTATCGGGGGGTATGAACCATGGAGAAGTTGGAATACATTAGATATAATCCAATATAAATAAAGAATTTGTTCACAATAGTACCAAAAAGTGGTGATTTATTTTCTTATACTAACGGATCTCACGAGTTTTCTGTTGAGTTTTGTGTTGTGAAGTTTTCAAGTTTTGGGTAAAGATTTGATGGACTATGGAATAAGGAGTGGCAAGAGCCTAAGCTTGGGGATGCCCAAGGCACCGCAAGGTAATATTCAAGGACAACCAAGAGCCTAAGCTTGGGGATGCCCCGGATTGCATCCCTTTTTTCGTCTTCGTCTATCGGTAAATTTACTTGAGGCTATATTTTTATTCACCACATGATATGTGTTTTGCTTGGAGCGTCTTGTATGATATGAGTATTTTATTTTTAGTTTGCCACAATCATTCTTGCTGTACACACCTTTTGAGAGGGACATACATGAATCGTGATTTATTAGAATACTCTATGTGATTCACTTATATCTTTTGAGCAAGGCAATTTTGCTCTAGTGCTTCACTTATATCTTTTTAGAGCACGGCGGTGGCTTTATTTTGTTGGAATTGTTGAACTCTCATGCTTCACTTATATTACTTTGAGACTCTCTCTAAACAGCATGGTAATTTGCTTTGGTTATAAATTTAGTCCTAATGTGATGGGCATCCAAGAGGTATAAAGATGGTGATATTAGAGTCATGCTAGTGAGTAATTGTGGATTGTAGGAATACTTGTGTTAAAGTTTGTGATTCCCATAGCATGCACGTATGGTGAACCGTTATGTCATGAAGTCGGGGCATGATTTATTTATTGAGTTTCTTCCTTATGAGTTGTAGTCGGGGACAAGCGATGGTCTTTTCCTACCAATATATCCCCTAGGAGCATGCGCATAGTACTTTGTTTCAACGACTAATAGATTTTTGCAATAAGTATGTGAGTTCTTTATGACTAATGTTGAGTCCATGGATTATACACACTCTCACCCTTCCGCCATAGCTAGCCTCTCTAGTACCACGCTACTTTCGCCGGTGCCTTACACCCACCTTATACCTTCCTCAAAACAGCCACCATACCTACCTATTATGGAATTTCCATAGCCATTCTGAGATATATTGCCATGCAACATCCACCGTTTCGTTTCATTATGACACGTGATATGTCCATTTTGCATCATGCTTTTATATTAATATTTATTGAATTATGGGCTGTTATTACACATTATATCACAATAGTTATGCCTATTCTCTCTTATTTTATAAGGTTTACATGAAGTGGGAGAATGCCGACAGCTGGAATTCTGGACTAGAAAAGGAGCAAATATTTTAGACCTATTCTGCACAACCCCAAAAGTCCTGAAACTTCACGGAGCATGTTTTTGGAATATATAAAAAAATTGGGCGAAAAAAGTACCAGAGGGGGGCCACCAGCCAACCACAAGGGTGCAGGGCGCGCCCTACCCCCTGGGATTGCCCCCGACCTTGTGGGCCCCCTGGCAGGCCTCCGGTGCCCATCTTCTGCTATATGGTGTCTTTTACCCAGGAAAAAAAATAAGAAGGAAGCATTCGGGATGAAGCGCCGCCGTCTCGAGGCGGAACCTGGGCAGAACCAATCTAGGGCTCCGGCGGAGCTGTTCTGCTGGGGAAACATCCCTCCGGGAGGGGGAAATCATCGCCATCGTCATCACCATCGATCCTCTCATCGAGAGGGGGTCAATCTCCATCAACATCTTCACCAGCACCATCTCCTCTCAAACCCTAGTTCATCTCTTGTATTCGATCTTGGTCCCAAAATCTCAGATTGGTACCTGTGGGTTGCTAGTGGTGTTGATTACTCCTTGTAGTTGATGCTAGGTGGTTAATTTGGTGGAAGATCATATGTTCAGATCCTTAATGATAATTAATACTCCTCTGATTATGATTTGAATATGCTTTGTGAGTAGTTACGTTTGTTCATGAGGACATGGGAGAAGACTTGTTGTAAGTAGTCATGTGAATTTGGTATTCGTTCGATATTTTGATGAGATGTATGTTGTCTCTCCTCTAGAGGTGTTATGTGAACATCGACTATGACACTTCACCTTTATTTGGGCCTAGGGGAAGGCATTGGGAAGTAATAAGTAGATGATGGATTGCTAGAGTGACGTGCTTAAACCCTAGTTTATGCGTTGCTTCGTAAGGGCTGATTTGGATCCATATGTTCCATGCTATGGTTAGGTTTACCTTAATACTTATTTCGTAGTTGCGGATTCTTGCGAGAGGGGTTAATCATAAGGGGGAAGCTTGTGCAAGGAAGGGAAGCACCCAAGCACCGGTCCATCCACATATCAAATTATCAAAGTAACGAACGCGAATCATATGAGCATGATGAAAACTAACTTGACAGTAATTCCCATGTGTCCTCGGGAGCACTTTGCTTTATATAAGAATTTGTCAAGGATTATCCTTTACTACAAAAAGGATTGGTCCACCTTGTTGCACCTTATTTACTTTATTTACTTGTTACCCGTTATGATTTACCTTATCACAAAACTATCTATTACGATAATTTTAGTGCTTGCAGAGAATACCTTCTTTGAAAACCACTTGTCATTTCCTTCGCTCCTCGTTGGGTTCGACACTCTTACTTATTGAAAGGACTATGATAGATCCCTATACTTTTGGGTCATCAAGACTCTTTTCTGGCGCCGTTGCCGGGGAGTGAAGCGCCTTTGGTAAGGAAACATTTATATAGTGTGCTGAAATTTACTATCACTTGTTACTATGGAAAATAATCCTTTGAGGGGTTTGTTCGGGGTATCTTCACCTCGACCGGAACCACAATTAGCTACACCTCAACCTACTGCACCTACTGAAAAATTTATTATGAAATCCCTTCGGGTATGATAGAGAAACTGCTAGCTAATCCTTATGCAGGAGATGGAACATTACATCCTGATATGCACCTAATCTATGTGGATGAAGTTTGTGGATTATTTAAGCTTGCAGGTATGCCCGAGGAATTTGTCAAGAAGAAAGTCTTCCCTTTATCTTCAAAGGGAAAGGCATTGACATGGTATAGGCTATTGGATGATATTGGATCATGGAACTACAACCGAGTGAAATTGGAATTTCATCAGAAGTTTTATCCTATGTGTGTGGTTCATCGTGATCGGAATTATATATATAATTTTTGGCCTTGTGAAGGAGAAATTATCATTCAAGCTTGGGGGAGGCTTAAGTCAATGTTATATTCATGCCCCAATCATGAGCTCTCAAGAGAAATTATTATTCAAAATTTTTATGCTCGACTTTCTCATAATGATCGATCCATGCTCGATACTTCTTGTACTGGTTCCTATATGAAGAAGGATATTGAATTAACGTGCAACTTATTGGAAAGAATTAAACGCAACTCTAAAGATTGGGATCTCGAAGAAGGTAAGGAGTCAGGTATAAACCTTAAGTTTGATTGTGTTAAATCTTTTATGGATACGGATGCTTTTCGTGATTTTAGCACTAAATATGGACTTGACTCTGAGATAGTAGCTTCTTTCTGCGAATCATTTGCTACTCATGTCGATCTCCCTAAGGAGAAGTGGTTTAAATACCACCCTCCCATTGAAGTTAAAGTAGTTGAACCTATATTAAAGTTGAAGAAGAAACTATTATTTATAATGTTGATCCTATTGTTCCTACTGCTTACGTTGAGAAACCACCTTTCCCTGTTAGAATAAAGGATCATGCTAAAGCTTCAACTGTGGTCAATAAAAGTAATATTAGATCACCCAAACCCTCTGAGCAAATTAAAGTTGAACCTAGTATTGCTATGGTTAAATATCTATTGGTAGATAATATAGATGGGCATGTTATTTACTTCTGTGATGAAGCTACTAGGATAGCTAAACCTGATATGAAAGATAAACATAGACCTATTGTTGGCATGCCTGTTATTTCTGTTTAAATAGGAGATCATTGTTATCATGGCTTATGTGATGTAGGTGCTAGTGTCACTGCAATTCCTTATACCTTATATAAAGAAATTATGAATGATATTGCACCAGGTGAGATAGAAGATATTGGTGTTACTATTAAGCTTGGTAATAGAGATACTATATCACCAATTGGGATTGTTAGAGATGTTGAAGTCTTGTGTGGGAAGAAAAAATATCCTACTGATTTTCTTTTTCTTGCTTCCTCACAAGATAATTTTTGTCCCATTATATTTGGTAGACCCTTCTTGAATACTATTAATGCTAGGATAGACTGCAAGAAAGATATTGTTACTATTGGTTTGGGGAATATGTCTCATTATTTTAATTTCTCTAAATTTTGTAGACAACCCCATGATAAAGAATTGCCTAGTAAGGATGAAATTATTGGTCTTGCTTCTATTGCCGTGCCTCCTTATGATCCTTTAGAACAATATTTGCTAGACCATGAAAATGATATGTATATGAATGAAAGAAGGGAAATAGATGAAGTATTCTTTAATCAAGGATCTATTTTGAAACACAATTTTCCTATTGAAATCCTTAGAGAAGCTCCTCCACCCAAGGGTGATCCCGTGTTTGAGCTTAAACAATTACCTGATACTCTGAAATATGCTTATCTTGATGAAAAGAAGATATATCATGTTATTATTAGTGCTAACCTTTCAGAGGATGAAGAAAAAAATTTATTGAAAACTCTAAAGAAGCATCGTGCTGCTATTGGGTATACTCTTGATGATCTTAAGGGCATTAGTCCCACTATATGCCAACACAAAATTAAATTGGCAAAAGATGCTAAACCAGTTGTTGATCATCAACGACGGTTAAATCCTAAGATGAAATAAGTGGTATGAAATCAAATACTAAAGCTTCTGGAGGCAGGTATAATTTATCCTATTGCTGATAGTCAATGGGTAAGTCCTGTTCACTGTGTCCCTAACAAGGGAGGTATTACTGTTGTTCCTAATGACAAGAATGAATTGATTCCTCAAAGAATTGTTACAGGTTATAGGATGGTAATTGATTTTCGCAAATTAAATAAAGCTACTAGAAAAGATCATGACCCTCTACCTTTTATTGATCAAATGCGGACATACTCATTTTTGCTTGCTAGTTGGTTATTCTGGTTTCTCTCAAATACCTGTGTCAAAAGAGGATCAAGAGGAAACCACTTTTACTTGCCCTTTCGATACCTTTGCTTATAGACGTGTGCCTTTTGGTTTATGCAATGCACCTGCTACCTTTCAAAGATGTATGACTGCTATATTCTCTGACTTTTGTGAAAAGATTATCGAGGTTTTCATCGATGATTTCTTCGTTTACGGAACTTCCTTTGATGATTGCTTAAGCAACCTTGATCAAGTTTTGCAGAGATATGAAGAAACTAATCTTGTCTTGAATTGGGAGAAGTGCCACTTTATGGTTAATGAAGGTATTGTCTTGGGGCATAAAATTTCTGAAAGAGGTATTGAAGTTGACAAAAATGCAGTGTCCTAAAGATATCAAAGGTATAAGAAGTTTCCTTGGTCATGCTGGATTCTATAGGAGATTTATTAAAGACTTCTCTAAAATTTATAGGCCTCTCACTAATCTCTGGCAAAAAGATGTTCCTTTTGCTTTTGATGATGATTGTGTAGAAGCATTTGAAATACTTAAGAAAGCCTTGATTTTTGTACCTATTGTTCAGCCACCTGATTGGAATCTACCCTTTGGGATTATGTGTGATGCTAGTGATTATGCTGTTGGAGTTGTTCTAGGACAAAGAGTTGACAAGAAATTAAATGTTATTCAGTATGCTAGTAAAACTCTAGACAGTGCCTAGAGAAATTATGCTACCACTGATAAGGAATTTTTAGCAGTTGTATTTGCATGTGATAAGTTCAGACCTTATATTGTTGATTCCAAAGTAACTGTTCACACTGACCATGCTACCATTAAATATCTTATGCAAAAGAAAGATGCCACACCTGGATTTATTAGATGGGTTCTCTTCTTACAAGAATTCGATTTGCATATTATTGATAGAAAGGGAGCTGAGAACCCCGTTGCAGACAACTTGTCTAGGTTAGAATATGTTCTTGATGACCCACTACCTATTGATGATAGCTTTCTTGATGAATAATTAAATTTCATAAATGCCTCTCATAACACTCCATGGTATGCTGATTATGCTAATTACATTGTTGCTAAATCTATTCCACCTAGTTTCACATACCATCAAAATAAAAAGTTTTTCTATGATTTAAGACATTACTTTTGGGATGACCCACACCTTTATAAAGAAGGAGTAGATGGTGTTATTAGATGTTGTGTACCTGAGCATGAACATGAACATATCCTATGCAAGCGCCACTCCGAGTCCTACGGAGGACACCATGCGGGAGATAGAACTGCACATAAGGTATTGCCATCCGGTTTCTATTGGCCCACTCTTTTTAAGGATGCACGTTAGTTTGTCTTGTCTTGTCAATGTCAAAGAATTGGTAATATTAGTAGACGTCAGGAAATGCCTATGAACTATTCACTTGTTACTGAACCATTTGATGGTTGGGGCTTTGATTATATGGGACCTTTTCCTTCCTCTAATGGGTATACACATATTTTAGTTGATGTTTATTATGTTACTAAGTGGGTAGAAGCTATTCCAACAAGTAGTGCTGATCATAACACTTCTATTAAGATGCTTAAAGAAGTTATTTTTCTGAGGTTTGGAGTCCCCCGATATTTCATGACTGATGGTGGCTCACATTTTATTCATGGTGCTTTCCGTAAAATGTTTGCTAAGTATGATGTTAATCATAGAATTGCATCTCCATATCATCCTCAGTCTAGTGGTCAAGTAGAACTGAGCAATAGAGAGATTAAATTAATTTTGCAAAAGATGGTTAATAGATCTAGAAAGAATTGGTCTAAGAAACTTGATGATGCTTTGTGGGCTTATAGAACTGCTTATAAAAATCCTATGGGTATGTCTCCGTATAAAATGGTTTATGGAAAAGAATGTCACGTGCCTCTTGAGCTAGAACATAAGGCATGTTGGGCTATTAAAGAGCTCAATTATGATTTCAAACTTGCCGGAGAGAAGAGGTTATTTGACATTAGCTCACTTGATGAATGGAGAACCGAAGCCTATGAGAATGCCAAGTTGTTTAAAGAAAAAGTTAAAAGATCGCATGATAGGAGGATACAAAAGCGTGAGTTTAATGTTGGTGATCATGTTTTGCTATACAACTCTCGTTTAATATTTTTTGCAGGAAAGCTTCTCTCTAAATGGGAAGGCCCTTACATTGTCGAGGAGGTCTATCGTTCCGGTGCCATAAAAATTAACAATGCCGAAGGCAAAAATCCGAAGGTGTAAACGGTCAAAGACTCAAACATTATATCTCAGGTACTCCCATAAATGTTGAGACTAATATAATTGATACCGTAAACCCGGAGGAGTACATAAGGGACACTTTCCAGAAAATTTTAGACTCCGAAAAGGAATAGGTATGTGGTACGGTAAGTAAAGCGACTCCAAGACGTTTCCAATGTTAAATTTTCTCTGTTTTGGAATATTTAAAAAATTAGTAAAATTAAAAGTAGCCTTAAAGAGACAAGAGGCCACCACAAGGGTGGAGGGCGCGCCCCCAGACCTTGTGGCCACCTGTGTGCCCTTCGGATTACGTTTTCTTGCAGAATACTTCTTATGGTCGGTAAAAAATCATTATATAATCTCCCGAAGGTTTTGACCACCGTACCACGCAAAAATCCCCCGTTCTTGTTTTGAGTTGTTCCTGCATCAGATTTGGAGCAAGATGTCTTTGCAAGAGTCGGCAAATTGAGTATGAAGCTGGCCTATTGACCCGGATTTTCTAGAAGAAGGAAATTATAAGGAATTAAGGATGATCAGGTGCCGGCTTACAAGAATTATTAACCCGGAGCACAATCTGTCAAATTTGAATTTGTGTTTGTTTACAGGATCAGTTTAACATGGATAAATCCAAATTAAACAAGGGGCTAATGTCGAGGATATACCCCGCGGTATGAGTCGGCTGGAGATATGACCCGACTGGGACTTGGTGACTCATTGGTAAGCCAGCAGATTATAAGCCGGCTGACAGTTATAAGCCGACAGACAGTTGTAAGCTGGCACACAGTGGTAAGCCGGCAGGCAGTTATAACCCGGCAGACAGTTATGACCTGGCAGACAGTTATGACCCGACAGACAGAGTCGCCTGGGGTTAAGAAGCCCGAGACGTTAAGAAGTCCGAGACATTAAGAAGCCCAAGATGTTAAGAAGCCCATGGTGAGACGTCAGAATAGGTTAAGTCCCAATCCAAGTTGGACTCTACATGTAACCTGCCCCTTCAACTTATATAAGGAGGGGTAGGGAACCCCAAGAGGAGAGGTTGAATAATCTCTAGGGCTAGACACAATGAGAAGATAGCCGGCTTATACGGAGACTCCCTCGTGATGATAATGAGACCTAGCCACAAACAGCATGTAGGGTTGTTACCGGATGATGTTTCCCGGGGCCCGAAGCTGTCTAAACCCTTGTCTTGTGTTGCGTCTCTTGATTCCGATCAACCCCTCTCAAGCTACCACATAGATGCGTTGGCCTCACGACTAAGTCCTCACACTAGGACATCTGTCGTGACAAATCCACGACAGTCGGGGAGAGTCGGGTATCTCACCCGGCACCAGGCCCAAGAGCATACAGTGATGTTGACCAGTTTGGGCCAGCAACGGAGGAAGAGATGGAGGCTGACGTGAAAAGAGTGGATGCCATGGATGAGGATCAAGAAGTTACCTCTTGTCTTCAAACCAGATTCATGCTAGAGGAACTTCAGAGCTCAGCAATACCAAATTCGGTTATTCCTCCCAATGCTAGATTTCTCTCTTACGAAAATATGAAAAAGAGTGTTGCTTTTCTACCGCGGCAAGGAAACATCCATGGGTGGATGGAGCTCTAGCCATCACGGGTAAACTTCGCAAGGAAGTGATGGATCTTAAGCAGCAAACTAATAAGCTCGAGGAAGAGAATTGTATCCAAAGGGGCATCATCGCCAAGAATATTACATCACCACCTCTGAAAAAAGAGATCTAAATACATGGGCATGGGCACTCCCCTTGGCAACTGCCAAGCTTGGGGGAGTGCCCCGGTATCGTATCACGATCACATCTTTATCTTTATCATTTTTCTTAGTTCGATCCTTTTGGTTATATCTTGATCTAGTGGAATAAAGTTTTACTATGATCTAGCTTTGAGTTTTGCTTTATGTTCCCTCTTTGTAATCGAGTCTGAGATATATAATAAAGAGTAGTTTTGATATAAGGGCTTTGCTTTCTTGCTATGATCTTGAGGGAATTAAATAAGAGAAAGAATAAAAGAATAAAAGATAATATATTGATCTTATGGAGAGTAATGACTTCACATATAAAGAGTATGATGAATAAAAGTTGTTGAGTTTTGACAAGCATAGTTTCGGTCATTGTTGCGATTAATAGGAAGTAATAATGTAACATCCCAATTTTCAATTTGGATGTTAATCACTAGGTCATCATATGCATCCATGATTCTTGCATTTTGAATTTGTTTTATTTGGACATTTTGATCCTAGAGACCTTATGCAACTCAAGGACCATTTGAGAGAGTTGGAGGTTTACATAAAATCCATTTTTGAATTTTTCAAAATTGGTAAATTGGATCAAAGTGATTTTTATTTGAAAATTATTTTTCTGATTATTTCAAAATAAATAAAATAATGAGAGAAGATAATATGACTTCTTCAAAACATAGGAAATAATGGAAATTTAATTTTGAATAAAAATATTTATTTTATTTGAATTTTTATTTGAGGTTTTATTCGAGTAAATTAGGGAAAAATTGCATTTTAGCCCAGAAAAATGTTCATGTTGTCCTAAATATTAGGACATGACCATGATTTTTTTTGGGATTTTAAAGATTTTTATTTATTTTATTTTGATTTTCATATTTTCACG
Organism: Aegilops bicornis; assembly: GCA_021605145.1. Lineage (NCBI taxonomy): Eukaryota > Viridiplantae > Streptophyta > Magnoliopsida > Poales > Poaceae > Aegilops > Aegilops bicornis. The sequence goes on along the minus strand of CM038669.1, from coordinate 393,830,837 downwards.
GTGAAATTGTGTTTTTTTAAAGTTCTTGGGCCGGCCCAGCCGCAGCCAGGCCACGGCCCAGCTTGCAACCGCCACCGTTGCCGCCGTCCCTGAGTCGGACTCTGGCAGAAGTCCGAGCCGCCGCCGCCCCGGCCGCCCCCTAACCCAAGTCGCCCCCCCCCCCAGGCTTTATAAGCCGAGGCCCCGGGCCCTCTCCACCCTGTCGATTCCCTCTGTCCAGATAAACAACTTGAACATGATTTTGAAAATTTAAAATTTGGTTTCAAGCAGATTTGTTTTCAAACTTCTTTTGATCGTAGTTTGAGTTTCGTATCTCCGATTCGATTGATTCTTTTTGCAAATCGGAGCTCTTCACATGAACTTTCTGTTTAGATTCTTTTTGTTTGGTTTTACCTTTTCATCTTATGCTTGAGTGCTTATGTGTGCTATTGTTTGTTCACGATAGAGTTTCTGGAGTGCGAGGCTTGGTACTACGAATCTCTAGGGTTTTCTGATCGTCAGCAAGGCAAGTGTCGGATCACGGGTTCCGGCAAAACCCTCAAGGTTCGAACACTAGGGTGCGCGCGAAGATTTCCTCCCTACCGATCTGCATCCTAACTGGCTAAGATCTCAAGAACGAGCTTGACGAACTCACAACACAGGGGACACAAGAATTATACTGGTTCGGGCCACCGTTGTGGTGTAATACCCTACTCCAGTGTGGTGGTGGTGGATTGCCTCTTGGGCTGATGATGAACAGTACAAGGGGAAGAACATCCTCCTGAGGTTGAGGTATTCTTATGCTCGGTTTGTGGCTAAGGGTTGGCTCTCCATCCCCTCCCCCTACCGGTGTGGTGGCTAGTACTATTTATAGAGGCCCTGGTCCTCTCCCCAAATATTGAGCGGGAAGGGAGCCAACAACGGCCAATTTGAAAGGGGACATCTAGTACAACTTATCCTGACAAAAGCGGTCTTCGCCTGCAAAAGGCTCTGGTGGTGACGCCGCCTTGGGCTCCATGGTGACCTCCGTCTTGCCGTCCTTCTCTACTTGGTCTCGTTGCACCGATATGGAAACCTTTGCTTGATGCCTCGGTACTCCGCTCATGCGCTTGCCTCCTTAGCACAAATAGGAAACAAGGACGCTGTGCGCGCTGGCGCCTGTCTGGTGTCAATTGTCATGGCTCACGTCACGAGAACCTCGCGAGGTTTTCCTTGCCTTGATCTCTCCGCCCCTCACGGGCCTGCATGGTGAGGCCGCTCCTGAGGAGGTCTTTCGTCGTCCGCCTCGCGAGGCTTGGCCCCTCGCGAGGGTCTTGAATGCCTTGTTGATGAAGTTGGGACGTACATGCCTGCTAGCACAACCACGCCGTTGGCCGCAGGCAGGCAAGTCTGGGGGCCCCCATTCCCAGAATGCCGACAGTAGCCCCTGGGCCCAAGGAGCGCATGGGCTTGGCTTCGAGACGAAGCCAAAGGTCAAGTACGGAGCGCCGCGGGCCCCAAAAGCCTGCGGCCTTGGTCGACGCGTGGCGGTTGATTGGACGTGGGCGTCTCCGCTTCCTCACGCTGCCTCGGCAACTGCCCGACTTGACAAAAGGCTGGCGCAGACAGTGCTTGCCTTCATTTCTTCTCTTCGCCTTGCTCAGATCCCCTTTCTTGCGCCCTGCTTCCGAAATCCTCAGATCTTCTTCCACCTCCTTTCGCACCAACGACTAATGGCGCCTCGCAAAGTCAAGCCTTCTGCGTCGCCGGCTTGGTACGAGCCTGCTCTCAACGCGCCCAACGTCTCGGAGAAGATCCTGGCCTCCACGTGCTTGCTGACGGCGGGGGAGAGCAATGAATGGGGGAAGACAGAGCTTTGGGTTGCCTCCGTCGAGCCGGAGCCCGACGGGAGCATGTTCCTCCCCTTCTTCACGAGCAGCATCACCGCCGGGTTGGTTTCTCCCTTCTCTGATTTCTTCTATGAGGTCCTCGACCACTAAGGGCTACAGGCGCTGCATCTCCATCCCAACTCCATCCTTCTCTTGTCCATTTTCGCCTACTATTGCGAGGCATATCTGGGCGTGATGTCGTCCGTGGCTCTCCTGCGCCACTTCTTCTTCCTTCGCGTTAGCAACGGTCATATCTCCGGGTGCGCCAATTTCATCGTGTCCGGCAAGGCCAACTTGATCTTGAACACTGGGAAGAGGGTTGACAACCTCAGGGCCAAATGGGTCATGATGAGCGCCAAGCGCGTTCACTCGCGCTTGGTGCTGCCGACGAAGATGCCCCAGTCCGACAAGGGGTGGTCTCGTGCAGAGCTGGCTGCTGTGTTACATCCCAAATTTACAACTTGGAATGTTATACATAGATCATTCATGCATATCATATTTTATTGCATATTGGTTTCGCGATCCTCAAAATTCTAAGCAACTCAAGGACCCTCGGAGAGAGTTGGGGCTTTCACTGTTTTGATATTTGAATTTTATCAAATATCGAAACGAGGATCAATTGGTTTTGTTATTTTTCTCTCCGAAAATATTTCATATAAAAAAATATGAGAGGGGATAATATGACTTCCCTAAAAACAATGAAATATTGGAGGAAAAATATTAAAAACAAATAAATATTTTATTTGGGATTTTATGGCTATTTTATTTGGATAGGAAAAATACACGTTTTTCAAAATTGCATTTTAGGCCCAAATAATTGTTCACCTTGTCCGATAGATTTTTAGAGGACGGGGAGAATTTTTTTTGGGATTTTAGGCGACCGTTTAGTATTTTTTTTGGTGTTTTTCTGCGCGGAATTTATTAAAAAAATGTTTTCCGCCGGACCGAACTGGGTCGAGGCCCAGTTGGCTAGCCGCGCCAGCCCGCCCCTCGCCCCGACCGACCCCGACAGGAGTCCGGCCGGCGTATGCCGCCGCCGAGTCCGGGGAGGACTCCTCCTCCCCCGGCTCCTTGCCCAAGCCGACGCCTCGCCCAACCCATTAAAGGCCGAGCCGACCTCCGCCTCGACCCCCACACCACCACCGCCACCCGCAGCCATGACTCCGCGCCACCGCCCCACCGCCCAGCCATTGTCATACGCCGCCGCCGCCTAACCGACGCCATGCCGACTTCCCTGGAGCCACCGCCTTTTTTTCTCTCGTCGGTTTATTTCGGTAAACCCTAGATCTAGATCCGGTTTTTTTAAGTTCCGGTTTATTCTTTTAGGTCGGTTTTTCCCATCGGTTTAATTATTTAGCGAACGCCTGTTCGTTCGTTCGTTTTAACGAACGGTTTTCACCCGTTACCCACAGACAGCGAACGTTCGTTTGTTAGCCTGTTCGTCAGTTTTTCTTTTTCTCGGATTTTTTGTGATTATTCTCGATCGCGATTTCTGATCTGATTTTCGTTTTAGTTTAACATTTCGCTCGTTTGTCGAAATCAGGCGATTCAAGTGCCTAGATCTTTGTCTCGAAGCCCTCTTTCTGTTTAACCAACTTGAACAAGATTTTGGTACTGTAAATTTGACTTCAGTCTAGATTAGTAAACGAATCTTGTTTCTTTTCCAGTTTGAGTTTCGTTGCTCCGTTTGATTTGATTCTTTTTGCAAACCGGAGTTCTTAAGTTGAACTTTCTGGTGAGATATTCTTATTTGAAGAAGGATACCAGTTTTAAATGGACGGAAGAATGTGAGGCGAGTTTTCAGGAGTTAAAGAAACATTTGACTACAGCCCCAGTGCTGATTCTGCCGGATATACGCAAGGATTTCCAAGTGTATTGCGACGCCTCTCGCTTAGGACTTGGAAGTGTGCTTATGCAGGATGGACGAGTTGTTTCGTATGCCTCACGACAACTAAAACCGCACGAATTGAATTATGCCACGCATGATTTGGAGTTAGCAGATGTAGTGCATGCACTCAAGACTTGGAGACCTTACCTTATTGGAAACCATTGTGATGTGTACACTGATCATAAGAGTTTGAAGTACATTTTCACACAGAAGGAGCTGAACCTTAGGCAGAGGAGGTGGTTGGAGCTTATTAAGGATTATGACATGAAGCTTCACTATCATCCAGGCAAGGCCAATGTAAATGCAGTGCGCTTTGAGCTGAAGAGTTATGCTAACACCCTCGTAAGCACAGGATTGCCAAAGGAGTTAGCAGATAATCTCAGGGAACTTCGATTGGAGATTGTTCCTAGAGGTTTTGTTGCAACAATGGAAGTTCAGTCTACATTGTTAGGAAAGATTCGAGAAGCTCAGAAGGATGACAAAGAGATTGCCGAGATAAAATAGAGAATGAGCAAAGGAAAGGCCAAAGGTTTTCGTGAGGATGAGCACGACACCTTATGGTTTGAGGACCGTGTTTATGTGCCCAATAAAACAGAGATCAGGAAGTTAATACTTCAGGAGGCTCATGACTCACCATACTCGATACACCCCGGAAACACCAAGATGTATTTGGATTTGAAGGAATGTTTCTGGTGGACTGGTATGAAGAAGGATATTGCCGAGTATGTAGCCGTATGTGATGTATGTCAGAGAGTGAAGGTGGAACAACAAAAGCCAGGATTGTTACGACCTATGCCGATACCCGAATGGAAGTGGGATAAGCTTGGCATGGATTTCATCACCGGATTGCCCAGGACCAAATCAGGATATGATTCTATATGGGTAGTAGTTGATCACTTGACCAAAGTGGCTCACTTTATCCTAGTGAAAACCACCTATACAAGTGCGAAGTTGGCCAAGATATACATGACCAGGATAGTATGTCTGCATGGAGTTCCAAGACCATCATATCAGATAGAGAAACACAGTTTACCTCAAAGTTTTGGCATCAGCTGCACCAGTCTTTGGGTACAAGGCTAGAGTTCAGTACAACATTCCATCCGCAGACAGATGGACAGACCGAGAGAGTCAATCAGATTCTGGAGGACATGTTGAGAGCTTGTGCATTGAATTATGGATCTAGTTGGGATGACAATTTAACCTACGCGGAGTTCTCATACAATAATAGCTATCAGGCCAGTTTGAAGATGGCACCATTTGAATCCCTGTATGGAAGGAGATGTCGAACACCGTTGATGTGGGATGAAGTTGGAGACCGCCAGTTGTTTGGACCGGATTTGATCAAGGAGTCTGAAGAGAAGGTTAAGTTGATTCGAGATAGACTGAAGGTAGCTCAGTCCAGGAAGAAGAGTTATGCAGATTCAAACGCAAGGAAGTAACCTATGAAATTGGGGACAACGCATATCTGTGAGTGTCACCTCTACGAGGAGTGAAACGTTTTGGAGTTAAGGGAAAGTTAGCCCCGAGATTTGTAGGACCATACCGAATTTTGGAACATATGGGAGAGGTTGCCTACAAGTTGGAGTTACCTGAAAGACTGTCAGGAGTTCATGATGTGTTTCATGTTTCATAGTTGAAGAAGTGTCATGCTGAGATGGCCGATATACCACTAAGAGATACAGTGCCCTTGGAAGTGATTCAGTTGTCCAGTGACCTGACCTATGAGGAGAAGCCAGTCAGGATTCTTGAATTTGCCAGCCGAGTCACCCGCAGCAAGGTTATCAAGTTTTGCAAAGTTCAGTGGAGCCACCATACCGTGGACGAAACCACCTGGGAACGAGAGAATGATCTTCGCAAAGACTACCCACACCTATTTTCTAGCCAACCCGAATCTCGAGGGCGAGATTCATCTTAAGGGGGGTAGGTTTGTAACATCCCAAATTTTCAATTTGGAATGTTATACATAGATCATTCATGCATATCATATTTTATTGCATATTCGTTTTGCGATCCTCGAAATTATAAGCAACTCAAGGACCCTCGGAGAGAGTTGGGGATTTCACTGTTTTCATATTTGAATTTTATAAAATATCGAAACGAGGATCAATTTGTTTTGTTATTTTTCTCTTTGAAAATATTTCATATAAAAAAAATATGAGAGGGATAATATGACTTCCCCAAAAACAATGAAATATTGGAGGAAAATATTCAAAACAAATAAATATTTTATTTGGGATTTTATTGCAATTTTATTTGCATAGGAAAAATACGCATTTTTCAAAATTGCATTTTAGGCCCAAATAAATGTTCACCTTGTCCGGTAGATTTTTAGAGGACGGGGAAAATTTATTTCAGGATTTTTGGCGATCGTTTAGTATTTATTTTTGGTGTTTTTCTGTGTGGAATTTATTTAAAAAAAAATCCGCTGGACCGAACTGGGCCGAGGCCTGGCCAGTTAGCCACCGCCCGCCTCGCCCCAACCGACTCGATCGAGTCCGTGGCGCCTGTTGCCCGCCACGAATCCGGGAGGCTCCTCCTCCCGGCCTTGCCCAAGCCGCCTCTTGAAGCCCTTTAAAGGCCAAGCCGACCCCGCCTCGACCCCACACCACCACCGCCAGCCCTGCCGCACAGCTCCGCCGCCGCCAGCGTCGGCGCCCATGAGTCAGCCGCTGTTTTTTCTCTCGTCGGTTTATTTCGGTAAACCCTAGATCTAGATCCAGTTTTTTAAATTCCGGTTTATTCTTTTAGATCGGTTTTTCCCGTCGGTTTATTTATTTAGCGAACGCCTGTTCATTCATTCGTTTTAACGAATGGTTTTCACCAGTTACCTGCAGAGACCAAACGTTCGTTCGTTAGCCTGTTAGCCTGTTCGTCAGTTTTTCTTTTTCTCGGATTTTTTCGGGATTATTTTCGATCGTGATTTCTGATCCAATTTTCGTTTTAGTTTAACTTTTCGCTCGTTTGTCGGAATCAGGCAATTCAAGCGCCTAGATCTTCGTCTCGAAGCCCTCTTTCTGTTTAACCAACTTGAACAAGATTTTGGTACTGTAAAATTTGACTTTAGTCCATATTAGTAAACGAATCTTGTTTCTTTTGGAGTTTGAGTTTCGTTGCTCCGTTTGATTTGATTCTTTTTGCAAACCGGAGTTCTTAAGTTGAACTTTCTGGTTAGATCTTCTTATTTGAGTTTTACCCGTGCATCTTTGCTTGATTGCTTATGTATGCTATTGTTTGTTTGAGATAGAATTCCCGAAGTGCGAAGCGTGCTACTACGAGCCTCTAGGTTTTGCGGATCATCAGCAAGGCAAGTAACACATTGATCATACTCTTTTCATACCCAGTTTTTATGCATTAGCTCCAATGCTCAAACACTGCATGATTAGGATGTGATTAACTTGTGGGGTATTGGGAAGTAGTTGATGAGGTAGAACCTATTGCCCTGTTATTATCAAACCCTTGGGAGTCACTTCTACGTATTGCTTATATTGCTATGCTATGCTCATAGACATGGTTTGGGTGAGTGAATCCATGATAGATGTGAGGTTGTTAATTAAACGTTCAACTTAAGGTGGCAACTTTAATACACATCTGGGTGGATTGCTTGTCGGGCACCTGGAGAATCCAGTGTTGTCCTAGGATATGCCGGAGTACTCGTGTGATAATCCTAAGGTCCGCCATCCAGGATCAAAGGGAACTGAGATATTTCATGCTAGAAACTTCCGTGTGCAGCCACAAGCTATTATGGGCTCTAGCATAGTTGAGTAAGTTGCATGACCTCTTCCAGTAGTAGGCTAGCAGATGTAGAGGGATGTAGGTTGGTATTGTCTACCCGGGATTAGAGGTAGTGCTTCTGAAAGACAGTGTCTCGGTCATCCGTTTCTCAAACACCATGTAGTGCGAGAAATCCAACGGAGGCAATCGAGTCTTGTGGGGAGAAGTGCGCAAACCTCTGCAGAGTGTACAATCTAACCATGGTTAGCCGTGTCCCCGGTTATGGACATCTTGAGTATCTAGTACTTGGATTATCATATGTATCTCATCACTCTAATTTAATATTGTTGGGTTGATAATTACTTTTTAATTGGGATTGAGTTGGAGGAACCTTCTCAATGATGTTTCAACTACCATGATAGTTAAAATAAAACTTATTCCTTTGTTGTAGGGAAAAATTGGATTTTCGCAAAACTATAACCATAGAGCCTTTCCACCAGCCAAATATGCATGTAGTCATAGCATTACTCTGTTCTTGCTCTACTGTGTTATATTGCCAGCATATTCCATGTGCTGACCCATTCTCGGGCTACGATGTATTATGTTGCAGACTTTTCAGACGATGAGTAAGGTTCGTTAGGTCGTTGCCGTGCAGCTCAGCTATGCTGTTGGAGTTGATGGACTCACTTTATCTTCCAAGCCTTCCGCTGTTATCGTATTAGATGGCCTTATGCCATATTGTAATAAGTTCTCCTTGAGACATTTGATGTAATAAGTGTGTGATTGGTACTCTGTTATAAATCCTTCGAGTACTGTGTGTGTCAGACTTACTGATCCAGGGATGACACTGAAGCACAGAGACTTGACCATTTGAGGTCGCGTTGCTACATGATGAGCGGGCATCATCAGTGTTGGAGCAGATGAAGATCGACTTGAAGTCGGGCAACGCGAAGGCGGCCAAAGTGTCAGGGGCCATGCTCCTGAGGGAATTCTTGACGTTGCGCGTTGCTCCACTTCAGGCGCGCACGCCCCCTTTGTGGAGGCTCGGAGATGAAGAGGACAAGATTCGCCTGAGCCTAGAGGCCCTGCCTGACGATGAGCTGACTGCTGTTCTGCGCCTCTTGGTTGGGGACAACCAGGAGTACCCACCGAGCGCCTTCGTTCCCTTGTTCCACCGCAAGGACTGGGAGCAGATCGTGGCCTCCAGGCCGACCTTTGACGCGCGCGGGCTGGTGCTGCCGGTGCTTGCTGGGGCCCCTGGAGCGCCGAGGCCGGTGGAGCTGTCTTCTGATGAGTCCCGCGGGGAGGAAGAGGGGGAGGAGGACTCGGAGGAGACCCCCGAGGAGATGGGAGAAAACTCCCCCTTGATCAAGGCTAACATCCTCCGCGCCCTTCCTGACGACGCCGAGGTCGACACCCGCCAGGAGGAGGGAGAGCTGCCTGCTATCCCGACGAATGGTAGGTCATCGCTAATTTCTTGTGGTGCCGCCTCGGCCTTGACGTCGCCTGGAGCCGGCTCTGGCCCTTCTGCTGCGTTGTCTTATGCCTCCGGAGCCCGTGAGCCCACTCCTTAGGCTCCGATGCTTTCGGGTTTTAGGCTCCCCAAGCGGAGGGTGGACTATGTCGCGGTGGATCAGTAAGTGCTTTGAGCTTCATCTTGTTCCTGCTTGTACTTGCTATTTTCTGACGTTCACCCTTGCTTGATCAGGCGATGCCTTCAGCGAAGAAAAGGAAGGACGATGCAGTGGTTGTGCCCCCCTCTGCGGAGAAAGGAGGCGACAGCAATTGCACCTCCCCTGCCTGGTCGCCCTCGCGGGGCCAAGAGGAGCATCGTCGGGAGGAGTCAGCCCCCGTGGCCCCGCTGGCTCCGGAAGTGCCGGTGCCTGGCTCGGATGAAGAGGCCCCCCAAGGCTCTGGAGCCCTTGATCTCCCAGGCTCTGGTGACAACGCCGCCCCCTCCCCTGCTGCGCCTCTGGCCCCAGGTTCTTCTGCTTCCTCTGCCGCCTTGGAGCGCATCCTTTTAGGGATGGCCCAGCTGCGGGAAGATCTCCTGGGCGCGGACCCGCGTCTGGCAGCCGGGCGCCTGGAGCTGGCCTCTGGCTGGCTTCACTCTGACTCGGCTATTCAAGCATCACTGAGCCAGGCCGCGGCGGCTTCCGAGAAGGAGAAGCAGGCTGCCGCCAAAGCTGCGGCCGATCGCGAGGCGGCGCTGAAGGACGCCGAGGCTTCCCGCAACCACTGCCGAGAGCTGGAGGACGAGCTGAAGGGCCTGCGCGACCAACGCAAGGAAGAAGCATGTGGCCGCCAGGAAAAGGAGGAGGAGATGAGGGCCCGGGAGGATGCCATCAAGGGCCGCGACACCGAGCTGGGAGAGCTGGCGAAGGCGCAGGCCGCGGAGCGCAGCCGACTGGAGGAGTTGGAGTGGAAGGCGAAGGCGAAGGAGGCCGATCTTGATGCCAAGGCGAAGGTCCTGGCTAAAGACCGTGTGGCCTTCTCGCTTCTTGAGGAGAGGTCTAGCATGGCGCTGAAGCCACTGTACGAGAAGGGCTTGCAGAAGCCGCTGACCACCGACGAGGATGGCCCTGCTCAGCTGCTTCCCCACTTGATGAAGGAACTCAAGGAAGTCATGGAGGGCATCGGTCCCATGGCTGAGGCAGAGGCTCGTGTCCTTTCTTCAGCTGCACTGAAGTGTGTCTTTAGCCATCTATACCTTCGTGATCCCAATGCTCATCTTGACGAGCTGCTGGATCCTGTAGCTGACGAACACTGCACGGCTGTCGCCGCAGCCGTGAAAGGTCAAGTGGAGTCCCTGTTGAAGAAGTTCTGCGGCTTCGTCCTCGCGCCTTCAACCGGCGATGCCACCAATCCTGCGGCCCCGGCTGACGGTGCAGGCGAAGGCGACACCACCAAGGGAGGAGCACCTTCTGCGGGTGACGACGGCGTCCAGAGGTGACTTGCTTGCGGCTGCTTCCCTGTTTATTCTTGCAATATGCATCATGCCTCGTGGAGGCGTTTAAACTCGTGCTTGGTATTTAGGAGAACGATATGGCCTGTAATATTTGCTTTGAGATTTTGCGATTTTCTTCCTATCTGCTTTGTGTTCTGCGTCGGCAGAGCCAGGCCTCACGCATACCTCAACCGCCGTTGGGCGGCCAGGAACCGGGGCCGGACCAAGGAGTGAGGGGCTACGTGACCAGTTAGGCTCCTGAGTCGCGATGCTCAGGAGTCCCCCTTGATGCGCAAATAGCTTATAAGAAGGGTACGCAAGGATAGGTTAATGTTCTACCTCGGCAGAGCCCGGCCCCGCGCATACCTCAACCACCGTTGGGCCGACCAGAGACCTGGACGAACCAAGGAGTGAGGGGCTACGTGACCAGTTAGGCTCCTGATTCGCGATGCTCAGGAGTCCCCCTTGACGTGCAAACAATCTCCATAACTTTTTCCTCGCCGAGGCTCGGCTCGGGAGGGGCGTGCGACGTCCAGGTCCGAGGGACCTGGTTGGGTGGCGTACGCTTGGGCATGACCCGAGCACAGCCCCCGTGCCCAGCCCCCTCGTGTGGCTCTCCCAAGGGGAGGCGTTGCGGTGAGGCCGGACACTGAGCTCTGGGCTCCCTGAGGTTGGTGCGGCCGTGGGGCCGCCCTCAGTTGTTTATCACCAGCACCGAGCGTAGTGCTTCCGCTTGTGCACGGGCATAGCCGCTCCTCGGTAGTGTCGACGGCCAGCGCGGAGCATAGTGCTTCCACTGGGGCATGGGAGGGCTCCCCATCGGGAGAGCCCCAGGGCGTGTACAGCCCCGCCCTGACATGTGGCTTGCACGGCAGGGCTAGACGAGGTGTATCTGGGCACTCGTGAGCCAGCGCGGGACTCACGAGGCCCTACCTCAAGGCGGGTTGCGCCTGGTCTTGGTTCTTGTTTGCTGTGTTGTCCTGTGAGGTGGTCAGACAACCTGTGCCGAACGAATCTCCTAAGGTTTATCACGTGAGAAAGCCAAGAACCAACGGCCCTAGGAGGTGACGTGAACGGGGCCGGCCCACCAGACAGAGCTCAGCCGTTGGATTTATCGACGCTGCAGGGACGGGCCCGAGCATAGACGCCGTGCTCAACTTGCTCACGCGAAGGGTCCTGAAGAAAGTCGGTCGGCGCGCGGCTCCCATGGTGGGTGGCGATCGAGCAGGTAATAGTCATAGGTAGATTAAGCATGGAAAGCATACTGGTTTAAGTAAATGCGGTAAAGGTACATGCCACTGGGTCAGGCCCGAGCGGCTTGGGGATGATGCAGCCCGTTGGGCGCCCCCAACAAGGTAAGCTAAAGACATAAAAGGGATACATGCCACAAGGACGGACCCACGCGGCCTGGGAATGATGTAGCCCGAGGGACGCTCCCAGCTAAATGAACTTGGAAAATGTCACCTGGTTCTGTTGACGAAGGAGAGTTGAGGCAGCTGAAGGTACGCGGCGAAGGGGTCACCTCTCATGAGCCACCAGGGTCCTGAGCCTTAGGAGGCTCTGGGGGTCCAAGTGGTTCCCTGAGGATCGTCTCCATCTGTGTCAGCATAGCGTGGTGCCTGGCTTCCTGAGCCGCCAGGATGCTCCACATATTGCACTGATGGGCGGTCACCATGCTCGGCAAGCCAAAAGGCATGCAAACGTAGCTGTGAGGTGGGCCCTCGCAGCGTCCAACGCGCGAAGGCCAGAAGAGCTCCTGAGAGGCGGCCCTGTTGAGCCCTGGGACATCGATGCAGACGCGCAGCCCATCATCCTCGCCTGGATGGGGAGCTGCGCCTGGTGAGCGGCGGCCGCCGCGCATGGCCCTTGCGTATTGCAGTTCCTGGGTGGTCTTGGTGATGAACTCCTGAGCGATGGGCGCTCCTCGCCCTGTGTCCTCCTGAGGGAAACGTGTCATGAAGCACGCCTCTAAGTGGTGCCCAAGCGGCTCCCTCATGATGTTGGCAAGGTCTGAGGCCCTCTAGAAGAGAGCCCCTGAGCCCTGCCCGAGAAGGCGCCGGACACGCTTTCCTATGCGATGGAGGGAGGTGCCCCAGGTGAGGGCGCTGATCCTGACGAGGTTCCAGCTGCAACGCCACCCTCCGGAGGTCCTGCACAGCGCAGATGCTTCTTCTTCTTGGGGGTGGTCTCAGGAGGGCACTCGCCCTTGCTGTCCGGGTCGTCGATTGCTGCATCTTGGACGGCACACTCGAGGGAGCACACCGCATCTCTTTCTTCGCACAGGACTATGATGATTCCGTCGCTTCCTAGCATCTTGAGGACATTGTAGCCGTGATAAGTCACCGCCATGAACTTGGCCAGGGCTGGGTACACGAGGATCGCATTGTATGGCAGGCGGATGTAGGCGACGTCGAAGTCGATGAGCTCGGTGCGGTAGTTGTTGCGTTCCCAGAAGGTGACAGGGAGGCGGACCTGCCCTATCGGTGTGGTGGAACCGTCGGTCACTCCTGAGAAATGCTTGGTAGGCTGAAGCTGGTCATATGGCACTTGGAGGTTGTCAAACGTGTCAACGGACAGGACGTTGAGCCCTGCGTCGCCGTCGATGAGGGTCTTGGTAACTTGCACGTTGCTGATGACTGGTGAACAAAGCATTGGGAGGGCGCCAGCGGTAGCTGCGCACTTGAGCTGATCTGCCGAACTGAAGGTGATGGTGCACTTGGACCACCTGAGCGGGCGTGTGGCCTCGAGCTTGGGGAGGACTGCATTCACTTCACGAGCAAACTGTTTGAAGATACGCTGCGAGGCTGGGGCCTGAGCTCCGCCCAAGATGCAGGCGATAGCACGTGGCTCCTGGAAGCCCCTAGCCCCCTTGTCTTGGTGGTGGTCGCCGTTCCTTCTTGGCGGTGGTGGTAGCGGAGGAAGACCGGCATTGCCCTGAGGACGATCCTCACGAGGCTGGTCCCTCCAGGCACCCTCGAGAGGCTGATCTTGCCAGCGGTCCTCACGAGGCTGGTCGCGCCATTCCTGGTGCGCCATGGTCGTCCCAGCGTCTGCCACCACGTCCTCCCCCTCGGCTGTAGCCCCGTCCGCTGCACTCGGGGCGTCGACCGAAGCGTCCTTCTCGGATGGCCCTCATCTCTTGACAATCGCTGGTGTTGTGGGTGTGCAGGTTATGGAAGGCGCAGAACGGTTGGCTACTCTTGGATGACTCAGGCTGGTCTCTACCGTGCTTGGTGTCTAGTTCCGCCGCGAGCACGGCTACTCCCTTGCCCTTCACGTCCTTGGCCTTGGCTTTCTTCTCCTCCGGGTCCGCAGCTGGGAGCTCGAGGAGGGAGAGGCGCCCCTCCTCAGCTCTTGCGCACTTGGTCGCCAGGTTGAACAACTCTAGAGACCTGCACAACTCCTCGTGGATGGCGAGCTCCTCCTTCATCTTGACGTCACGGACGCCATCAGAGAACGCGGAGATGATGGCCTCGTCCGTCACCTTGGGGATCTTGAGGCGGACGTTGTTGAAGCGCTAGATGTACTTCTGGAGGATCTCTCCTGGTTGTTGCTTGACGCGGCGCAGGTCACCCGCGGCCGGTGGGCGGTCGCGAGTGCCCTGGAAGTTGGCAACGAAACGGTTGCGCATCTCATCCCAAGAGGAGATCGAGCCTGGGGGCAGATTCAGGAGCCAGGAGCGGGCACCATCCTTGAGAGCCACGGGGAAGCAGTTTGCCATGACTTTCTCGTCACCGTTGGCCGCCTCGATGCTCAGCTCGTAGAGCTGCAGGAACTCCGCGGGGTCGGGGGTGCCGTCGTAGTGAGGAGGCAGATCTGGCTTGAACTTGCCCAACCAGGCGACGCTACGCAGCTCGGGGGTAAAGGCGCGGCAGCCGGCCGTGGTCACCGGGGCCTGCCTTGGAGGTGGAGCTTGGTCTTGGTGCCCGCGCGCCGCTACGGCAAGCGGCGCGGGCCCTCGCTGCAGCAGATGATCCTGGCACGGCGGAGCGAGGAGCGGCGGGGCGTTCTCTTGCGGTCGAGGGACTTCTTGACAGCTTCTTTCTTCACGCGCGGGCGCCGGACGCGGTGGGTCACGTCATGGAGCCGCGCGCCTTGGCGCCAGGGCACTGTCTTGGGGCAGAGGTGGTGGAGGTGCTCCATGAGCTACATCGCCTGTAGCTGGCGGAGGGCGAGGCGGAGAGAGGGACGGCGCAGGGGAGCCCTCTGCGGCGCGGACAAGCTCGGCGATACGGTCGAGCCAGTCCTCGTAGAGGTCATCGACTGGGCGGTAGCGCAGGAGCTCGTGCGCCATGAGGAGCGCGTCCATGGGAGCGCGACGTGCATCGGAGGAGGAACCGGCCGGGGTCAGCGATGGAGTGGGGGTGCGGCCATCCCGCCGCACCGAGGGGTGCAGCAAGGACGCTTGCTGCTCGTTCCCCGCCTTGCCGGTGGCGGCGTTGGTGGCAGGCGACGGAGAACAACGGGTGGCCCACCGACGGGAGGTGTCTGAGCGACACGGGTGGCGAGGGCAGCCCGGCGCTCAGCACGAGCACGGCGAGCGTCCACCATGGAGACGACGGAGCAACTGGGCGCAGAGCAATGGAAAGGAAGCTTCGGCGCACCCCTACCTGGCGCACCAAATGCCGGATCACGGGTTCCGACAAAACCCTCAAGGTTCGAACACTGGGGTGCGCGCGAAGATTTCCTCCCTACCGATCCGCGTCCTAACTGGCTAAGATCTCAAGAGCGAGCTCGACGAACTCATAACACAAAGGACACAAGAATTATACTGGTTCGGGCCACCGTTATGGTGTAATACCCTACTCCAGTGTGGTGGTGGTGGATTGCCTCTTGGGCTGATGACGAACAGTACAAGGGGAAGAACAGCCTCCTGAGGTCTAGGTGTTCTTGTGCTCGGTGTGTGGCTAAGGGTTGGCTCTCCATCCCCTCCCCCTACCAGTGTGGTGGCTATTCCTATTTATAGAGGCCCTGGTCATCTCCCCAAATATTGAGCGGGAAGGGAGCCAACAACGACCAATTTGAAAGGGGACAGCTAGTACAGCTTATCCTGACAAAAGCAGTCTTCGCCTGCAAAAGGCTCCGATGGTGACGCCGCCTTGGGCTCCATGGTGACCTCCATCTTGCCGTCATTTTGGTCTTGGTCTCGTTGCACCGATATGGAGACCTTTGCTTGATGCCTTGGTACTCCGCGCCTGCTCTTGCCTCCTTAGCACCAAAGAGGAAACAAGGACGTTACTCGCGCTGGCGCCCGCCTAGCGCCCACCTGGTGTCGATCGTCATGGCTCATGTCACGACAGCCTCGCGATGTTTTCCTTGCCTTGATCTCTCCGCCCCTCACGAGCCTGCCTGGTGAGGCCGCTCCTGAGGAGGTCTTGCGTCGTCCGCCTCGTGAGACTTGGCCCCTTGCGAGGGTCTTGAATGCCTTGTTGATGAAGATGGGCCGTACAGGCCTGCTAGCACAGCCACACCGTGGGCCGCAGGCAGGCAAGTCTGGGGACCCCCGTTCCCAGAACGCCGAGAGCAAGTAACATTTTGATCATATCCCTTTATTACCCAGTTTTTATGCATTAGTTTCAACCCTCAAACATTGCATGAATAGGATGTTATAAACATGTGGGGATTGGGAAGTAGTTGATGAGGTAGGAACCTAGTGTCTTCTATTCAAACCCCTGGGTGTTTCTACGTTATGCTTACACTGCTATGCCATGCTCGTAGACGTGGATTGGTTTGTGAGACTCATGAAAGATGTGAGAGTTATTTATACCTAAGGCTTAACTTAAGGTGGCTACTTTAATACACATCTGGGTGGATTGTTTGTGGGCACCTGGGGAATCCAGTGTTGTCCAAGGAGATCCCGGGGTATCCGTGTGATCATCCTATGGTTCGCCACCCAGGATCAAAGGGATCATAAGATTATTCATGCTAGAAACTTCCGTGTGCAGACACAAGCCATTATGGGCTCTAGCATAGTTGAGTAAGTTGTGGGAATCCTTTCCATGATGGGCTAGCAGATGTAGGGGATTGTAGGTGTATCGGCCTATCTATCGGTTAAGGGGACCTCTTCGGAAAGACTGTGTCTCGGTCATCCGTTTCTCAAACATCATGCAGTGCAAGAAATACAACGGAGGAGATCGAGTCTTGTGGGGAAAAGTGCGCAAACCTCTGCAGAGTGTACAAACTAATCATGGTTAGCCGTGTCCCCGGTTATGGACATCTTGAGTATCTGGTACTTGAATTATTGATTTGACCTCGTCACGTTGTTTAAATTAATTTGCTGGGTTATTAATGTTAATTTGGGATTGACTTGGGGTTACCTTCTCAATATTTTCAACAAACTTTGTAGTTAAATAAAATATATTCCTTTGTTGTAGGGAAAATTAGCTTTATGCAAATGATAACCGTAGAGCCTCCACCAGCCAAATATGCATGTAGTGATAGTTGTTATTTGTTCAATGCTCTATGGTGTTATCTTGCCAGCATATTCCATGTGCTGACCTACACGGCTGCAACGTACCATGTTGCAGAATTTTCAGACGAAGAGTAAGGTGCGCTAGGCCGTTGTCGTGCACTCAGTACTGCCATGGAGTTGGATGGACTCAATTACCTTCGATGCTTCCGCAATTATCTTATTTAGATGGCCCTCAGCATATTATTGTAATAAGTACTCTTTCTGAGACACTCGATGTAATAAGTGTGTGAGTGAACTCTGTTATAAATCCTCGAGTATTGTGTGTGTCAGCAATACCGATCGAGGGATGACACTTAAGCACAGAGATTTGACTGTTTGAGGTCGGGTCGCTACAAGATGGTATCAGAGCACACACTGACTATAGGACACGACCACTAGGAAAAGCCACCAGATACTCTTCTCTACTCATTTCTAACTCTTCTCCATTTCTACTCTATAGATGGAGGACCCAAGGAACAAATTCACTCAACCAGATGATGACACCCCTTTCGGACGACACTTGAAGGAAGTCACTAGATACCTGAGCATCAGAATACCAAGCTTCACCAGGATCTACACTGCCACTCTACCAGAAGAGGAGCGCTGCATGATACGAGTTCATGTTTTAGGAAGGACGTTCGCGCCAGTTACCGAGCCCATCGAGTTTTCCTTTGATGCACCAACCTGGAGTCTGGGAAAGAGCATGGCCGCCCACATCTCCATTGGACGCATCGGCGAGGTATACAACTAGGATCTTAAGGACACCATCTACCAGATATGTGGACGTCGAGATGAGCAATGGGAGATGATTTGCACCAGGAAGGATAAGTCAATTGCAGCCTACATACATGAGTTTAATCAGCACATTCGTCATCAGGAGAACCAAATGTGCGCCAACATGATAGACATGAAGAAGGTGATGACCCGGAACATGGAGCTGGAGGAAGAACTCAAGTCTACGCACGATGGTTATGAAGAAGAAATTGTAGTACTACTGCAAAAGAATGAAGATCTGAAGAAGAAGCTAGGAATATTCATGGGTGATCATGAACCTGGAGTGGACATTCCTTCAGAGGATTACATCATACTAGATGACGCAGACTCCGACCCCGACAGCGGTGATGATTATGACGACGAAGCTGCATGTCGGGGAGGCTGATCGTACCCACGGACACCTATGGGGCCGGCGGACCAGGCCCCTTTGTGGTTCGGAGGGGGGCGGAGATCGCACAAAGAGCGGATCGAGGCGAGGCACACGAGCAGTTTACCCAACTTCGGAGCTCTCCGGAGAGATAAAACTCCTACTGCTGCTTGTTTGATGTATTGTGTTCTTGCTAGGGAGCGATGAGAGCTACAAAACCTAGCGTGAGTGTATCTGGTCTCGAGTGAGTCGAACGAACCGAACCTTGAAACCGAACCCCCTCTACGTTGCACATGGGCCTCCTTTTATATGCTCAAGGGGTCTCCGACAGGTGGCAACATAGACGAGGGTACAAATGTAAAAACAGGAGTTGGTACACCTACTCGAGCGATTATGCAGTGCAAAATACCCTAACTCGACGGCAAGGGACAAAAGCAATAAATGCCCGTCGATGTCGCCCAAATAGTGCAACAGAGACCGTCAGTGCGCCTCCGCCGCCACGATGGCAAGCTTGTCGGCGCCCGCTTATCGCTGCTCTCCGCTGGCTGCACAGCCTCTCGACTGTAGCGCATGGAACGGTCCCATGGCGACACGTCATTTGGATGAGCTGGAGCGGAGATGGAGAGAGGTTGCTTGTGCAAGCGCCTTTGCCGCGGCGAATCCTTGCCGCGTCCGGAGGCTTGTCACGCTCGAGCCTTCCCGGCAAGCTCCTCTTGCCGGGGCCTTGTCTTCTGCATGCCTTGAGTGGCCTTCCGACAAGCTCCTCTTGCCGGGCCTTGTCTTCTTAATCAAATACTTTGTTCTTGAATGGCTCCAAAGGAACCACGGAGGATCTTGGCGGTGACGAGGCAAACCTGCCGCTGGTGCAATCGTCTGCGTGCAATGCACGGGATACTAGGGTACCCCTACTCTAGTACACCGACAGAGCCCCGGCCTGGGCGTGACATCGTGCCGAGCGCTGTCGGGCCAGGCCCAAAACAGTGCACGGTCACACGCGGCCTCGACCACGTCGCAGCTCGCCCCGGACCCACCACGATCCCCACTAACGGCACGCACCGGACGTGGCGTCGTGCGAGAGATCGTGGGCGCGGTCGTGGGGGTTTCTTTATTAGCAAAAGCGGAACGTCCGCCCCCTCCCCCTCTTTATAAGCGGAGGAAACAGGGGCAGGCCGTCCACTCCGCCATCACTGTCTTGTCAAGAAAACCACCGCCGCTCCCCCCTTCTTCTCCGGTGCGAAGAGAGCAGCGCCCCGCCCCCTTTCGCCACAAGCGCGCTCACCGCCGTCGGCCTCGTCCGCCGCCCTCGCCATGGCTCCGAAAGCCGACAAGGAGAAGGGCGTCAAGTCGGCCGAGGCGCAGCGGCTCGCGGCGTTGCGCAAGGAGCGGGCCATCTTCCCCCCGCAGCTCGGCGCAAGGGAGCTGCGGAACGTCTTCTACCTCTTTTGGTCGACGGAGACGCCAGGCGCATCCGCGCACGAGGGTACTCCCGCCTCCGCCTCGATTTGGCCCCCACAAGGTACCCTTTTTCGCTTTTTTTCTATTGCGGGCTTTGCCCGCCCTTTTCCGAGTTCTTCGGCGACATCATGAACACGTTTGGCCTCCGCCTCCTTGATTTCACCCCCAACGCCGTCTTGACCATGGCAGTTTTCGCGCATCTTTGCGAAAACTTTGTCGGAGTCCACCCAAATGTGGCACTCTTCCGCCATTTCTTCGTGCCCCGCGTCGAGAGAGGAGAGCCACTTGCCGGAGGGATAGCTTGGGTCTCCAGGATCGGCAAGAAAGAAGCCTACCTGGAAGGAGAGTTCCGCAACAAGTGGGAGGAGTGGAGAGCCAACTGGTGCTGGGTCGTAGAGGAGAACCCGCAGCCCTTCACCGCCGTGCGCCAAGCCCCAATAGTGCGCGGTAGAGATTGGAGTAACTTGGCGCCGGAGGATGCGAAGTTGAAGATAGTTGTGACCCGGATTCTGCGCCTCAGGCTTGCCGGATTAACCGTAGGCGCAGTTGGCGCAGACTTCCTTCGCCGCCGCATCGCTCCCTTGCAGGAAAGGAGGAGGCCTGCTTGGGAGTTCCAAAATGCGGCAGACATCATGAGGTTGCGCCCGGGTCTGGAATCGAACTTCACCGTCTTGGAGCTGGATGCGATGCTGCTCGAGCTGTTCAAGAACGACCCCGACCACCCTGAGTGGTTTAGGTTGCCGAGGGGGGTCGTCCCTTTGTGCAACAACTCGGCGCTCGACCGCATCCGCGCCATGATGTCGTTGTGCGACTCCCATGGGATCGTCCCAACCTGGCAGGAGCCCCCGACAAGGTCGTGCAGCAGTTCTTCGACGACTTGGAAGAAGTGTCGATCCGCTCCGACGAGCAGAAAAAGCTCACCCGCGACACCACCGACGAGGAGATGGCGCGGATTGCCACCAGGGTGGAGGAGGCGGCAGCAGCCACTGCCGCTGGAGCCTTCGGGTTCACCGTGGAGGAGGCGGACGCTGCGAAGGCGGCAAGCCTTGCCGAGCGAGGGGAGATCACCGGCGAGGACGAGCTTGTCGAGCCCGAGGCCGGGTCGAGTGGACCCGCCGAGGGCGCTTCTTCTCCACCACCCAGCGACTTGCCGCCCGGAGAGCCCTTGGCCCGCCAAGAGGCGTCTCCGCAAGGCCGGAGATGAGTCGGGCGGCAGATCGCCCACAAAGAAGGCGCGGCCATGACGCTCTACCGCGACAAGCGAGGTTGCAGGAGCGCCCTCACACTGCCGCGACAACTGGGCGGGATCTTCTCAGGCCACCACCGACGCCCGCTTAAGCGGCCAAGAGAGCCCACTCCCCGCCTCGTCGCACCGGGAGGCGAGCCAGAGTTTGACTTCTCCGCTCGGCTCCGAGGAGGAAGGCGAAGAGTAAGCTCTTGAGATTTGTGCTTGTATTTCTTCAATTTTATTGCTTCATCTTGAATCTGATTTGCTTCATTCTGGACTCTTTCCTTTTCAGGACGCTGGCCCAGAGAGCGTCGAAGAGGGCCAAGATCCCGACGGTCGTTGTTGAGGACGATTCTCCCGTGGCGACAGGGGACGCGTCCGAGACCCCCTTGCCGGACCCGGCAACCCTTCCTCGGAGCAGCCCCCAGCACAGCCCCCAGAGTAAGTGTGCAGTTTTCTCCTCACTATTAGGTGTGCAGGGGTGTCCCTTCTTCGTCGATACCTGATTGTTTGTTTGTGTAGGAGCAGAGCAGCCTCATCAGGAGGGTTCGGCAGCCGCCCCCGAGATCTTGTCTGCTGCCACTACGCCGCCAAGGGAGGAACCTCCGGCAAGGGAGCACCCTCCGACAAGGGAGGCCACTCCGACAAGGGAGGCCACTCCGACAAGGGAGGCTACCCCGGCAAGGGACAGCGCCAGTGACCCTCCAGTGGTCGAGGCCATGGTTGCGGATCCCGTTGCAGGTAATTTCCTTACACGAAAATCTCCCTTGGGCTTGCTTTCTTTTGTTTCTCTTTTTGAACATCTGCTTGACTGCTCTTTCTTCGTCTGACGCAGAGCCGATGGAGGTCCAGGCCGCCGGCGAGGAGGAAGTGCGCGGCAACACTGACGAGGCCGCCGTCGAGGAAGAAGAGGTTGTTGTTGTGGAAAAAGAGGCCGTCGCCGACGAGCCTGTTGGCGAGGAGGCCACCGAGGCTGCCGACGCAGAGGCCGGCGAGGGGTCGGGCGATCGCACTGACGGCCCTGAGGCCGCAGGAGCGCCAAGCGCTACCGACAGCCGACTCCCCGTCGGCTGCTGCGGCGTCAGGCTCCGAGGAGCCCAAGATGGCGCCTACCTAAAGGCCGGTGGCGTCTTCATCAAGCTCCCACAGGAACCGAGCTCCAGGGCGCCGGTCGAAGGAGAGACCTTCGACGGCGAGCTACTCGCCTCCGCTGGGCTGACGCTGGTGGACGCGCCAAGCGGCAGCAGCGGCGAGTCTGAGGAGGAGCAGCTGCTGAAGAAGCTGTTGTCGCTCTACCGCGCCCGGCAGGCCAAGTTGGAGACCCGGGAAGCACTTGTCGCGAGGCAGGAGCGGACATGGAGAAGCGTCTTAAGAGCTCCGGGCGCCAACCAAGAAGCTCTCCGCGACGAAAGGTAAGCACGGGGCAACTTGCGTAAGAGCGCACGGCCTTCGTCCTTGAGAAGGCCGCGGTGAGGAGGAGCAGCGGCTGGCTGCCGAGAAGCTCTCCGCAGAAAGCGAAAGGGCGCAGCGGAAGGTCAACCTGGACAGCCACGAAGAAGACCTTGCAGCCGCCGAGAGTCACTTACGGGCGCTTCAGGAAGCGAAGGATGCTGCCGCAGCCGCCGAGGCCGCCAAGGAAGAGTCAAGGCGAAGGTGGCACAGCTGGAGGCCAGCCTCAAGAAGAGCGGCGAAGAGCTTGCCGTGCTCAAGCGTGGCGTGAGAAGGACGCCTACACTCTTGGCGAGCTGCAGTCGTCTGTTGATAGAGGCAAGGAGCTCGATGCCGCCAAGGATTCCAAGGCGGATCTTGAGCTGAAGCTGACCACCCTGACGCAGACGTTGGACGGCGCCAGAGAGCGGGAGGTGGGCTTGTTGGAGGCGATCAAGGCCAAGGAGGAGCTGCTAGCGAACGCCGCCTCCATCCAGAGCACCTTGAGGGAGAGCGTGGAGCATCGGATCAAGGTCTTGTGGACACCGCCGCCGACATCCACAACGAGCTGATGGAGCTAGGGATGACGGACCTTGCATACTCCTCCGACGAGCATCTTCAACCCAGCGCCAAACTCAGTTTGTTCTTCAAAGGCGTGGCGACGGGTCTCCAGCGACTCCGGGAAGAGGTCCCAAAGCAGCTGGCCGAGGAATCATGCCAGATCTGTGCAGGAGCCCTCGAGAAGGTGTTGATAAAGGTGGCCTTCCGCAATCCGGGCCTCAACCTTAACGGCGTCCTCAGATCCTTGCCGCCAGATGCCAACATGGAGGAGCTCAAAGCCCTTGTCGCACCCATTGTGGACAAGGTGAACAAGATCAAGCGGATTGAGGGCGACCGCATGGACTAGGCCGCCAACTTTATCTTTCCCTTGTCGCTGCTGATCATGTTTAGAACACTTTGTTAGATCAGCGACAAGTTATTTTGTAATATACTCTATCTTAGGCGATCAATGCAACGTTATTTCCTCTACTTGATTCCTTCCTTTGTACGTTTACGCCTTTACGCATTTGGGGACTTGTTTGCGGGCACTTTTGCCGCATGAGCGCCGATCGGAACGTCAGTTTCGGCGATGCCGCCTCCGACAAAGCAACCTTGTCGCGACTAGCCGCAGCTCACTTAAGTTGTTGAGCGGACTTGAAACAAAGTAAGGGCGCGACTAGTCAAGCGAGTTGGTTCCTCTGCGCATGTGTTTTCCATACAAAGTACTATCGTTCGAGGAAGATAACTTAAAATTTAAAAATTGATTGCTCAAACTTTGGCAACTTAGCTTTTACATCTCTTGCTTCCCGATGAGGTGAAACTTCCTCGGCGGTGCCTGGTCCATAGTATTATCTCCTCCTCCCCTGGTTAACTTGTGCGCGAGGGAGCCTTCCTTTCTTTGAGAAAAGAGAAAGAAGAGGAAATAAAGTTATGGAGCCTAAGCGGCTTGATTTTGCTTACCGGTGTGGTTGCGCACAAAGTGTTAGTCAAAACATGCAATAAAATGATGAAAGCATGAATTTGACAAGTTGTGCGCAACACATGAGCTTCTGAGATGCACGGGTCTGCTTTGGCTTTGTACAAAGGATTACATGCAACAGCGGCAAGACTTGTACAAAAGGTGGTTCTTGGGAGCAGGTTCCATAACCGCCGCCCTATGGGTAAAACTTACGAAGATGCTCAATGTTCCAGGAGTTGCTCACCGAATGCCATCTTCGGTCTCAAGGCGACGACACCGAGCCTAGTGACTCGTTTCACCCGATAAGGGCCTTCCCACTTCGCATCAACTTGTTTGAATTGTTGGCGGACTGAACGCAGCGAAGAACAAGGTCGCCTTCCTCGAGACTTCGCACTAACTCTGCGGCTATGGTAGCGACGCAAAGCTTGTTGGTAGCGAGCAGCTCGCCTGACACCACTGAAGAGCGATCTTCCTCAAGGAGCGGTAGCGTCATCTTGTCGTAGCTGCTCTTGCTCAAGCTCATCGTAAAGCGAGCACTCGAGGCGATCCGTATACGAGTTCCGTGGGGAGAACTGCCTGCTCCATAGACTAGAGAAAAAGGTGTCCGGCCGGTGGCTCGATTTGGCGTCGTCTGATCGACCAAAGAACCACCGTAGCTCCTCGATCCAGCTTTCTTCCGCACTTGTGCAGCACTGTCGAAAAGTTCTGGTCTTGAGCCCGCGCAGACTTCAAGATTTGCCCTCTCCGGCTTGACCGTTGCTTCTAAGCGAGCAACGAAGCAAAGCAGACCTTGGCGCCAAGATCTTGGATGTCTTGCATGAAGGTGCGAGTCAGAATTGTGTGCCGTTGTCGGTGATGATCCTGTTAGGGATTCGAAACGACAAACAATCGACTGAAGAACTTGATCACGACCGTGCCGTCACCTTCCTCATCGCTTCCACTTCCGCCACTTTGTGAACTTGTCGATGGCGACGCATAAGTACTCAAAGCCCCGACAGCTTCGGGGAAGGGGCCGAGATGTCGAGCCCCGGACGAAAATGGCCGGGATAAAGGGATCGTCTGGAGAGCTTGAGCTGGCTGGTGTATCTGTTTGGAATGGAACCGCACGCTTCACACTTGGTTACTTGTGCAGTTGCATCCCGGAGGGTCGTCGGCGGAAGAAACCTTGCCGGAAAGCTTTGCCGGCAAGTGCTCTTGGCGCCAATGTGGTGACCACATATGCCTCCATGTATCTCTCGCCATCAGCTTGTCCATCTTCCCCGAATACACTTCAATTTCACACCGTTGAGTCTTCTTACATGCGATTATCTTTGTCGACAAACTGGTACATACTTGATCGCCGGGCTACTCTTTCCGCTTCTTCTTGCTCTTCGGAAGATCTCACATGCGAAGGAAATGGACAATCTGCTGCGCCCATGCTGGAGCTTGTGGCTCGACAACAAGGACCAAAGGCACATCTGTTGCTGCGGGAACATCAGCTTCTACGGCAAGAACCTGCGGCTCTGCCGGAGCTTGATGTTCCCCGGCAAGCTTGCCGGAGCAAGACTTGTCGGGAGCGTCTGCTTCAACGAAACAAACCATGGGGCTTGTCGGAGCAGACTGCCCCTCAGCACTGTTGGTGTTGATCTTGGGGACCTTTTGCAACGACGGCTTGGAAGCTCGGCCGAAAGTAGTCACCAGAGGTCAACTTCCTCTTCTTGCTTTGTCCAGTTGATGGTGTTACGGTTGGCTGAGTCGAGCTTGAGCACGAAAATCCCTGGTTCCACACAGCAACTTAAGTCACGGCACACTTGACAGGCCGTCAGCAATATCATTCTGAGCTCTTGGAACATGTTCCATTTGCAGGCCGTCAAAGTGCTCTTCTAGCTTCCTCACTTCATCAACGTAGGCTTCCATCAACGGACTCTGGTAATCTTTGTTCACTTGGCGGACGACAAGTTGCGAGTCACCCCTGACAATAAGCTTTTTGATCCCAAGGTCCATCATGATCCTCGAGACCGGCAAGCAAGCCTTCATACTCTACAGTATTGTTTGTTGCTTGCTCCTTGGGAAAGTGCATCCGGACTACGTGCTTGAGGTGCTCTCCGGTGGAGTGCGATAAGCGACGCCGCACTTTGGCGCCTTTGCGGCGAGAAGGCACCATCAAAGTACATCACCACTCTTTGCTTGCTTCCTTGGCGGGAATGCTCGTCTCCTAATCTCTTCATCCGGCGTTGGCGTCCATTACGCTATGAATTCTGCCAACGCTACGCTTTGGATAGTTGATGTGCTTTCAAACTTGAGACCAAAGCTTGATAGTTCCAATGCCCACTCGACAATCCTGCCCGTTGCTTACGGATTCTGCGGTATCCTCTTCAGCGGAAAGCGGTGACAACTGTGATCTCATGTGCTTGGAAGTAATGGCGCAGCTTTCTCGAGGCCATGAGGAGGCCGAAAAGCAATTTCTGCACACCACAGTACCTTGACCTAGCCCCCTGCAGGAGGGAACTGACAAAGTAGACTGGGCGCTGCACCATCCTTTTCTGCATCTGGTCATGCGTCTTCGTGGACTCGTCCTTGTCGGGACCCGAGCTTGTCGGCAAAGCCCCACAGCAGCCATTGGATGTGCTTGCCGTGGTTGCTTTGGCTCGTCATCCGCCTCCCTCTCCGCTACTAACGCAGCACTAACCACTTGATTGGTTGCCGCTATATATAGCAACAACTTCTCTTGTGGCTTAGGTGCGACAAGTGTTGGAGTGGAGGACAGGTATCTCTTCAAGTCCTGCAAGCGCAGCCTCCGCCGAGTCCATTTCTTTGGACCTGCCTTTTTCAAAATTTTGAAAAATGGCGAGGCGCGCCAGAACCTAGAAATAAACCTCTTTGAGAGCGACTCATGGCCAACCGCAAGTCTTCGTACATCCTTGGCGCTTTGGTGCTTCAATCTGCTCAATGGCCTTGATCTTGTCGGGATTAGCTTCAATCCCTCGTTGAGACACGAAGAACCCGAGAAGCTTGCGGAAGGGACTCCAAACACGCACTTCTCAGGGTTGAGCTTAAGGTTGATCTTGCGCAGATTTGCAAAGGTCTCGCCCAAATCTTGAACTAGAGTTGCTTTGTCCTTGCTTTTGACCACTATGTCATCCATGTAGGCTTCTACATTTCTGTGCATTTGCGGCTCAAAAGCGTCATGGACTACCCTTGCAAATGTTGAACCGGCATTCTTCAAACCGAAAGGCATCCGTATGAAACAGTATGTGCCACATGGTGTAATGAATGCGGTCTTCTCCTCATCTTCTTCAGCCATGAAGATCTAATGATATCTCGAGTATGCATCAAGAAACGAAAGCAAATCACATCCAGCCGTGGAGTCGACAATCTGGTCAATGCGCGGCAAGGGAAATGGATCTTTGGGACAAGCTTTATTAACATCCATGAAGTCAATACAAAGTCTCCATTTTCCATTTGCTTTGCGCACGACTACAGGATTGGCCAACCACGTAGGATGGAGCACTCCTCTGACAAGGCCTGCTGCTTCCAGCTTCTTGATCTCTTCTGCTATGAATTCTTGGCGCTCCACCGCTTGCTTTCCCGACTTTTTGCTTGACGGGCCGCGCATGAGGACAAACGGCCAAAGCGGTGCTCAATCACTTTCATTGGGAACACTGGGATGTCGACGGTTGCCATGCAAACACGCCGACATTCGCCCATGAGGAAAGCAACGCGCGCCTTCCTATTTAGGGTCGAGGGAGGCAGCGATGGTAAAGGTACCACCGAGGCCGTCCTCCTTGGCGAGCACCTTCTTGGTCTTTGGCGGAGCCACCATCTTCTTGCACTTGCCGGTGGAGCTCGATGGTGCGTCCTCGACGGTAGCGCAACACTCCGAAGAGGTGCGCTTGCGGAGTGAGCATCGAGCCCTTGCGGACTTGGACTTTGTCTTCTTCCCCGGAGCTTCAGCGGCAAGTGTGTGGCAATCTGTCGCGGCTGCCGCATCCCGGTAGATCTTGTCGGCACAGATAAGGGCATCCTTCTTGTCGCCATGGACAGAGATGACGCTTATCGGGCCTGGCATCTTGAGTAGGTTGTAGGCGTAGTGAGAGGCTGCCATGAACTTGGCGAGTGCTGGACGACCAAGTATCCCATTGTAAGGCAATGGGAAATCAGCAACGTCAAATGTGACCCACTCAGTCCTAAAGTTCAGCTCGCTGCCAAATGTTACCGGCAACGTAATCTTCCCCTTTGGCTTGCTCCTTCCCGGATTGATTCCTTGGAAGGTACCGGTCTCTTTGAGCTCGCTGTCAGGGATTTGAAGCTTCGGAGCACCGCGAGGAGATCAGATTCAAGCCGGCCCGCCGTCAACTAGCATTTTGGTGACCTTGAGGTTGCGGATGGTTGGTGAGACCAACATCGGCAAGCACCCGACCGATTATGCGATCGGTGGTGGTCCTAAATATCAAAAATGATAGGCGTCTTGGACCACTTCAGAGGCTTGCGTGACTCTCACGGATGGTTCCGCTGCATTGACCTCCCGCATCCATTGCTTGAGTTGGCGGTGGGAGGTATGCGAGAAGCACCTCCGCCAACGCAGAGGACCTCTGTGGCTTTCAAACTCCTGCTCATCGGCGCCGCGTCTTCTATATCTTCGCCATCGTCATCATCTTCATCCTTGTCGCGCCGCTGGGAGGTCTGTCTCCTTGCCGCTGCTTGGCCTTGCCAGCGACGTCCTCCCGGCCGGGGCGTTTCTTGCTTGCTCCCCAGCACCTTCCTGGCCTTCTCCTTGTCGCGCCGGCCAGACTCAGCTCTCTGCTGTTCGACAAGCTGCTCGACCTTCTTGCAGCTCTGGAGGTCGTGGCCCTTGGTGCGGTGGATCTTGCAGTCTTGCTTGCGGAGCTGTCACCGCTTGTCGGCGGCCGCCACCGACCAGTGGTTGGCGTCGGTGACAACCTCCTTGCCGTAGCCACCACCCTTGGCGTTCTTATCGCCACCTCCGTTGCGGACTGCTCAACAGCTAGCACTTCTCTACTTTTCTTCTTCCTGTTGCCTCGCCATGCCCTTCTTTGCCGGGCGGTCTCCTCACTGTCGGATCCTCGCTTCCGCATTCTCTCCTCGAGTCTCCTCCCTTCCTCGGTAGCGTGCACACTTGTCGGCCAAGGCGTACAATTCATCGACGCCCTTGACTTTGCACATCGCCATCTCCTCCCTCATCCCGTGGTTCCGCACATTACGATGAAATCGCTGGTCACCTTGTGGCGCGTGGGCGTCTGGGATGTTGTAGTGCACACGGCTGAATCTCTGAATGAACTTGCATTGGACTCTCCTTCCTTACAGGCGAGCAAATGAAGGTCACTCTCTTGGCCATGCGGCTTGTGGCCACACGTGAAGGCGCCAACAAACTGATGGCACAGATCTGCCCAAGAGGATATGGAGCTGTCCGGCAAGTGCATGAGCCAAGATCTCGGCGTTGGGCTTGAGCACGGCGGGAAGTAGTTGGCGAGGATCTTGTCGTCCGTCCCCGCAGCCTGCACCGCGATGGTGTAGATGCCGAGGAACTCCGACGGATGCATCCTGCCATCATACTTCTCCGCACGTCTGGTTTGAAGTTTTTCTGGTTGGGCCATCGGACTTGCTGCAGCTCACGAGTGAACGCAGGGCAACCTACAGCGTCACAGACGCAAGTCGCTGGCTCCTCCGGTCTTGCGCGCATGTCAGCAGAAAGGCCAGCGCGGCAGCCGGACTGACGTCGCGCTTCTCTTCGGCGCTCGATGCGAGTTCGAGCGTCCTCTTGTTGTCGCTCGTGAAGAACTTGGCGCTGATCGCGGTGAGCTCGCGGATCCGACGACGCGGTGGAGTCGCTGTCGAGGTGGATCCGGTGAGTCGGCGATCTTGGCCTTCATGGCGGAGAGTGCACGGTGGTTGCACCTCCGACAGTCTCGTCGCCACCGGCTCGTGCCTTGTCGTCTCGCCGCGGCGATGATGGCGGTAGTTGCCGCGAGCGCCGCCGTTGGCAAAGCCGATGAGGCTCGATAGTGGCCTCCACTCGCCGACCTTCTCGGCCGTTGGAGGGTAGTCGAGGAGCAGCCGAGCTCTCGCCGTAGCTTCGCTGGAGTAGTGGGTGGCATTGGCGAGCAGTGCGAGGAGCGGATATGCTCGGACTTCTAACCACGTTAGAAGGAGCAGCACCCGTCCGGCGACCGTATCTCACTCGTGCCGGCATGTTGGCGCGCATGCTGGTCTTGAGGGTCTCGATCCAACGAGCGTATGGCATTGTGGGCGCCATGACGTTGTTGGTCCCGCGTCTCCTGAGATGGGCGCGGGGGATGTGCGGACGCCGAGGTTTGCGAGGCCTTGTCCTTGGACTTGGCAACGTCGCGAAAACCTTCGTCGGCGCCCGTTCCTCCGCCGGCGTCTGCCCCACCACCCGTTTGCTGCGGTGAGGGTGGATACGACGCGGACGGCTCTGCTGCCGCCGAAGCCTTCTTCTTCGGTGGCATGTTGAGGAAGATGTTGAGGACGCTGCTCGTGTGAACGCCGGATCAGATTCACACGGCCTCGACGCCCCCTACCTGGCGCGCCAAAGATGTCGGGGAGGCTGATCGTACCCACGGACACCTATGGGGCCGGCGGACCAGGCCCCTTTGTGGTTCGGAGGGGGGCGGAGATCGCACGAAGAGCGGATCGAGGCGAGGCACACGAGCAGTTTACCCAGCTTCAGAGCTCTCCGGAGAGATAAAACTCCTACTGCTGCTTGTTTGATGTATTGTGTTCTTGCTAGGGAGCGATGAGAGCTACAAAACCTAGCGTGAGTGTATCTGGTCTCGAGTGATTCGAACGAACCGAACCTCGAAACCGAACCCCCTCTACGTTGCACATGGGCCTCCTTTTATATGCTCAAGGGGTCTCCGACAGGTGGCAACATAGACGAGGGTAAAAATGTAAAAACAGGAGTTGGTACACCTACTCGAGAGCGATTATGCGATGCAAAATACCTAACTCGGCGGCAAGGGACAAAAGCAATAAATGTCCGTCGATTGTCGCCCCAAGCGATTACAGAGAGACCGTCGAGTGCGCCTCCGCCGCCACGATGGCAAGCTTGTCGATTACCGCTTATCGCTGCTCTCCGCTGGCTGCACCCCTCTCGACACGCCAGCGCATGGAGCGGTCCCATGGCGACACGTCGCTGGATGAGCTGGAGTGGAGATGGAGAGAGGTTGCTTGCAGCGGCAAAGCGCCTTGCTGCGGCGAATCCTTGCAGCGTCTGGAGGCTTGTCGGCGCCCGAGCCTTCCCGGCAAGCTCCTCTTGTCAAGCCTTGTCTTCTGCATGCCTTGAGTGGCCTTCCGACAAGCTCCTCTTGCCGGGGCCTTGTCTTCTTAATCAAATACTTTGTTCTTGAATGGATCCAAAGGAACCACGGAGGATCTTAGGCGGTGACGAGGCAAACCACGCAGCGAGGGTCTTTATCGTCTGCGTGCACGAGTACGGGATACTAGGGTACCCCTACTCTAGTACACCGACACTGCAGCACATATTATGGAGTCTTCCAGCAATCAAAATTTCTAGTTGACCACCATATTACCATTAGTATCCTCCCATGTATATAGTAATAGTCCGTGAGCTTTTGTAACGGTAGTTTAGTTCAATTGTATGATCTTGTTTGAATTGAGTGGTGTGAAATTAATGTGTTTGTTTCATGTGCATATGGGTAGTGATTTCTCTTTAGAACTCACTCCATTTTGTTCTCACCCCTCTAAACCTATCAGATGCCTCTGAGACGTGACCCCGGATTTGTCTTCCCACCGGAGCTCACTCTGTTGATCCAACAGCAGAATGCCTTGATGCAATTGCTAGTCTAGAACCAAGGCAACAACAACAACCCACCGCCACCACCTCAAGTGGACAACTTAGCCCATTTTCCAAGGTTGAATCTGCCGGTGTTTTCTAGTAGCACCGAGCCGATTGTTGCTGATGAATGGCTCTGCAAGATTGGAAGGGAGCTGACCACCGCAGGTTGCACAGATGCTGAAAAGGTGCGCTTTTCCGCACATCAACTGGATGGACCCACAGCCTCATGGTGGGAGAATTACACCGCCACTTTCCTCGTGGCCAATGCCACTTGGGACCAGTTTTAGCAAGCATTCCGCACTGCTAATGTCTCAGCTGGAGCTATGAGCACGAAGAAGCGTGAGTTTCGCAACTTACGCCAGGGAAACCGTATTGTGGCACAATACGTGGATGAGTTCAGCAAGTTAGCTCGCTATGCCCCAGATGATGTGGCCACAGATGCCACAAAGCAGGAGACGTTTATGGAGGGGTTGAATGACGAGCTGAGTATGCAGTTGATGGTGGCAACATTCACCAACTAACATGAGTTGGTAGATAGGGCCCTCATGATTGAAGGAAAGAAGCAGCAGATTGAGAACCGCAAACGGAAGTTATGGACAAGGGAAGTACAACTCTGGAGCTCAGCAGAAGCCTCGTTTTACCCCGAACTCGGGAGGACATACCCATCATAACCATGGAGGCCATACTCACAATGGAGGAAGTTTACACAACCATAGTGGCCCTAAGAATGGGAATGGGAATGGAGGAAACAACAGTCGGAGCCGTTCCAACCCGGCAACACCCGCCAAGAAGGATTTGAGCCATGTTACTTGTTACAAGTGCGGGATGACTGGCCACTACGCCAATGATTGTTCTGAGCTGAAGAATGGTAACGGCAATGGAAGCTCAGGGAAGAAGCCAAACCCTTTCACCAGAGGGCAGGCGAACCACCGCAACATGGAGGAAGTTGAAGAGCAGCCAGATGCAGTTATTGGTAAGTGATTTATTAAGTCATTTACAGCTATTGTTCTTTTTAACACCCGTGCATCGCATTCATACATATCAAGGGGATTTGTGGATAAGTTTAAGTTACCCACCATAGCTCTTAAGACACCTATGTTAGTAAGCTCACCAGGAGCGGAGTATATGGCCAGCAGAGGATGTTTTCAGCTGCCATTGACCATAGGTAGCACTACAAAAAAAAGACACATCCGTGACCTTTTGGACCGAATGATTTTTTTTCTATCATACTTATGACACTTCTATGACGATAATTGTGAAAAAACCAGGTATCATCATAGATGTGGTGGGCTCCTACTTCTATGACAAAAAATCATGACAGAAAATGGGCTTTTCGTCTTGGGAGGGCCGGAGACGCAGCTGCATTACATTCTTTGGGCCGTCCATGACAGAGAAAACCGTGGTAGAAGCGAGGGCGAGGAAAATATCAGGGGAGTTCCCGGTTACGGTGGGTGGTCGGGGGCGATGCGCTGCTTTCTCTCGCACGACGCTGCTGCAGGTGCGAGGCGCGCTAAGCTCTAACTGAGCATGAGCAATTGCACTACAGGCTATGCGTTACTGAACCCGAGCGATTGATCGATCCCTTGCTGTTAATGAACTGGTGATTCGCCGCTCTGCTGTCAAGCTAAGCCGATCGAACACTGCTGCCTCCTTCCCTTGATGAACAGTGAGTGTTGTTGGGGGATTTGGATGAGCAGTTCCCGGTGGGGGTTGGATGAACAGGACCCCGTGGTAGTATGTAGAGGTTGTTGCCGCTGGATGAACAGTACCCTGGCCGATCGAGCCGGTGGATGAACAGGACCCTGTGGAGGGCTGAATGAACAGGACCCCGTGGAGGGCTGGTTGAACAGTAGCCAGTGGAGGGCTGGTTGAACAGTAGTCGATGGAGGGCTGGATGAACAGTAGCCCGTGGAGGGGTGGTTGAACAGGACCCCAGTGGAGAGGGCTGGTTGAACAGTAGCCGGTGGAGGAGCGCGCGGTGGAGGCTGGATGAACAGGAGCCCGTGGATGAACAGTAGCCCGTGGAGGCTGGAGGAGGTCGACGGTGGATGAACAGTAGCCCATGGAGTCCCGCTTTGCGGTACGCCACACCCCTGCCGATGAACAGGACCCCCGTTTCGACCGTAGTGCTCCAACACAAGTCCGTTTTGCAATACGCCACACCCCTCCCGGTCAACAGGACCCCGTTTCGACCGTAGGAGGTCCAACAAAAGCCCGTTTCCTCCGTTTTGCGGTACGCCAGACCCCTCCCGATGAACAGGATCCCGTTTCGACTGTGGCCGGTCGAACACAAGGCCGTTTCCTCCGTTCTGTGGTACGCCAGGCCTCATTTCCATCGCCTGTTCCGTCCAAGCCAGTTGGCTCCCGATGAACAGCACGCGGTCCATTGCCTCCCGATGAACACGACGCATTTCGTTGCCTCACCATGAACACGACGACGACGCAGTTTCTCCGATCCGACCCAGCCATGTACACGAGCCCTGGCCGTACGTATGCGCGACTAGGCGTTCGAGACCCCTCCCGTATGTACATATGTGGCCGTATTTTCTTTCTTGCACCATGGCCGTTGTACGTACGCGTACATGCTACGTGCGCGCCTCTACTACGACATGTGCCCTTCCTTACACGGCCACGGTTCATCACTGCAGCCTGCAGACAGACCGATCGACCAGTATGTACATACACGTTTGCTACCAGAATGACAGCGCTACATACGCTTCGACCGGGTGGGTCCCAACTGTCAGGCACTTCCTTGCGTGCGAAGATGTAGGTGGTGGGTCCCAGCAGTCAGGGGGGCGAATAAATTTATTTTTGCCCGTAATATGCACGCACTTCCTTGCATGCGAAGATGTAGCTGCTGGGTCCCAGCAGTCAGGGTGAAACGTTTTTTTCGTGAAATACGATGGCCCGTCTGGTGGGTCCCTGATGTCAGGCAGAGGAATTATTTTCCACATAATAAGGATGGACTTCCTTGCTGACCATGGACCCGGTATCGACCTCTCCACGTCTGATACTCTTAGATGGAAGTTGTTCCTTGACCATGTTGATCACGCCGCGCCGAGAGCACCAGGGCGATGGACGACGGCGAGGCCTAGGAAGGGGACGATGCATAGCTGGGGAAGACGCGACAGTGGATGCCCATGCAGAGAGGAGTACGAGGGTTCACTGGTTCGGCTCCGGTGTGAGGCTGTCGTCGCCGCAGAATAACAGGGGGTGTGGGTGAGTGGAGGGATGGCCTGGCCAGCGGTGGGAGTGTTGGAAATATGCCCTAGAGGCAATAATAAAGTGGTTATTATTATATTTCCTTGTTCATGATAATTGTCTATTGTTCATGCTATAATTGTGTTATCCGAAAATCATAATACATGTGTGAATACATAGACCACAACATGTCCCTAGTGAGCCTCTAGTTGACTAGCTCGTTGATCAATAGATGGTTACGGTTTCTTGACCATGGACATTGGATGTCATTGATAACGGGATCACATCATTAGAGAATGATGTGATGGACAAGACCCAATCCTAAGCATATCACAAGATCGTGTAGTTCGTCTGCTAAAGCTTTTATAATGTCAAGTATCATTTCCTTAGACCATGAGATTGTGCAACTCCCGAATACCGTAGGTATGCTTTGGGTGTGCCAAACATCACAACATAACTGGGTGGCTATAAAGGCACAATACGGGTATCTCCGAAAGTCTATGTTGGGTTGGCACGAATCGAGACTGGGATTTGTCACTCAGTGTGACGGAGAGGTATCTCTAGGCCCACTCGGTAGGACATCATCATAATGAGCTCAATGTGACCAAGGAGTTGATCATGGGATGATGTGTTACGAACGAGTAAAGATACTTGTCGGTAACGAGATTGAACAAGGTATAGGGATACCGACGATCGAATCTCGGGCAAGTATCATACCGGTAGACAAAGGGAATTGTGTACGGGATTGATTGAATCCCCGACATCATGGTTCATCCGATGAGATCATCGTGGAACATGTGGAAGCCAACATGGGTATCAGATCCCGCTGCTGGTTATTGGTCGGAGAGGTGTCTCGATCATGTCTACATGGTTCCCGAACCCGTAGGGTCTACACATAAGGTTCGGTGACGCTTAGAGTTGTTATGGGAAATAGTATGGTTACGAATGTTGTTAGTCCCGGATGAGATCCCGGACATCACGAGGAGTTCGGAATGGTCCGTAGGTGAAGATTTATATATGGGAAGTCATCATACGGTCACCGAAGTATTGAGGGGTTTCTTGCGGTATTGTACCGGGACCACCGAAGGGTATTCGAGGGTCCACCTGCCCCGGAGGGCCCTATGGGCTGTATGTGGAAGGGAACCATCCCCTAAGTGGGCTGGGCGCCATCCCCCCTTAGGGCCCATGCGCCTAGGGTTGAGGGGGGACCCCAAGGGGGGCGCCCCCTTGGCTTGGGGGGCAAGCCCCCTCCCCTTGGCCGCCACCCCCGCTCTAGATCTCATCTAGAGGGGTCGGCCCCCTTCCCCCTTCGCCCTATAAATAGAGAGGAAGAGGGAGGGCAGCAGCACCTCATCCAAGGCGCAGCCCAACCCCTCTCCAACACCCCATCCTCCTCCGTTGAGCTTGGCGAAGCCCAGCCGAATAACTGCAAGCTCCACCACCACGCCGTCGTGCTACCGGAGTTCTTCCCCCACTTCTCCTTTCCCCTTGCTGGAACAACAAGGAGGAGACGTACCCGTGCTGTACGTGTGTTGAACGAGAAGGCGCCGTTGTTCGGCGCTTAGATCGGAATCAACCGCGATCTGAATTGCTGCGAGTATGACGCTTCTGCGTCGCGATCTTCAAGGGTATGAAGATGCACTCCCCTCTCTCTCGTTGCTAGTCTCTCCATAGATTGATCTTGGTGATGTGTAGAAATGTTTTGATTTCTTGAACGATCCCCAACAGGGAGTAGTAGGGGGCGGTGAGGCCTCTGCAGCAGCACAGCTGGCCACGGGAGGCAGGAGCTGGCGGCACGACCGGCGCTGCTTTGGGCGGCTAGAGCAAGAAGACCAGAGGTTGAAGAAGCACTCTGCCGTTGGATGGACATCGTCACATCCTTTGGAGCTAGAATCGTTCATATTGACTAAGTTGACAAAGCCCTCCGTCCCGGTCAACTTAGTAGGCCCAAGTCAGCCTCCCACTATGTTAGGTCCCAGCTAGCAGGGGGAGTATTCATTTTTTTTGTGCGTAATAAGGAGGCACTTCCTTGCGTGCGAAGATATAGCTGGTGGGTCCGACCTGTCAGTGGGGGGAACATTTTTTTCGTGAAATACAGAGGCCCTTCCGGTGGGTCCCAGATGTCAGGTGGAGGAATCATCATTTTGCGCGTAATAAGGAGGCAATACCCAGCTGTCAGCCTCTCCACGTACAATCCACTTCCGATGGATGTCGTTCGTTGACCACATTGACCACGCCGCGCCGAGAGCCACAAGGGCGGTGGACGATGGCGAGGCCTAGGAAGGGAACAACACGGAGCCGGGGAAGACTCGACCGTGGTTGCCCACGCGGATTAGGAGTCTGAGGTTCTTGGTCAAAGGTGCCATCGCCGGAAAATAACGGGGCGTGTGGGTGAGTAGAGGAATGGCACGGCCAAAGAATGGAGTAGGGTGGGGCGGTGCGGCTTTGTCGCGGCAAAGACAGCCGCCACGAAGGCGGAGCGAGGCAGTCCCATCGGCGTTGGTTTGGTAATTTGGAGCAAGAAGATCGAGATATTGAAGAAGCGGACGGCTGTTGGATTAACATCCAACGGTCCTTTGTTTCTAGAATCGTTTGTGGACTAAGTTGACAAAGCCTTTCGTACACGTCAACCTAGTAGACCCACAAGTCAGCTTCCAAATCTGTCCCAAATAGCATAGAGCCTGAAATTTCTAGCCAGATTCAAATTAATTTAAAAACTAAACATACCTTAATTTAAATCCAATGAAATTTTACCCGCACAAAAACAATGAAATTTAAAATATCAAAATCCGAAAGAAAAAAATTATTTTGGAACTAATTGCCTGTTTGCTGTATTTTTTCATTTTACAGCCCATTTATTATTACTTATATCCCATTTCTTATTACTTATAGCCCATTTTCTGGGCAAAATGCATCCCTCCTCGTCTTGAAAGATTTCCGGCCAAAGAGGCGTAGAAAAGCAAGTAGGCCTACGTTGGTTATTCTGCAAAAAACAAAATAGCTGGGCTAGTCATTTTCAGAAAGGAAAAAAAACAAACTGGGCTGTTCATGTGCTAAACATATGAAATAAAAGCCTGGGCTAGACGGGCCACAGCTCCCGCACAACCCAGTTCCCTTCTCCGTCCCGAAAAAACAAAATTACTGCGCGCGCTGCTAGGTCCCTACTATCATCCTCACCATGCACAGTCATATCCTTATTCCTCTCGGTTGTTGACCATGTTGACAACACCGGAGGGCAGTGCTGCGGCGAGCGAACCAAGGCGGAGGACGATGGTGAGGCCTCGGATGGGAACAAACAGGAGTCGGGGAAGATGCGCGGAGTTTTAGGGTGTGATGTGGCCACGATGCGTGCGCGGCAGCACAACCAGCCATGTGAGGCGGGAGCAGGCGTCCCGCCGGCGCTGGTTTGGCTTTGGCGGCTGGAGGAAGAAGAGACCGAAGAAACACGACAGGCGTTGAATGTCAATACAATGTTCAAGGTTGGCACAATCGTTTGTTGACTAAGCCCACACCAAGTAGCATACTTTTTATATATAGGAAGAAAAGAAAAGCTGGGCTCGTTCGCCTGGTAACATTCCTGAAACTGCGACCGTTCGATCTTGCATCGCAACTTAAACTGCGAGGAAAATGTGTTCGTCTGCCATCCTCCTCCTAGGGAATGTTCGCCACATAAGTGACTAGCACCCTTGGTATTCAACCGAGAGGCCTTGGGTTCGAGTCCCAGGAACTCTCAATTTTGTCCTCCTTCCTTCCTCTAAAAAAAGAAAGAAAATCAAAGACTTGATAAGGCGTACAGAACAAGCTAGTGTACCAGTAAAGAGATGTTGCTGAGTTTTAGAAAAAAGAGAGACGTGCTCCTGTATCTGGTTCGAATCCAAACCTAGACAATGACTATATAGGGTGCTATGCTACTCTGCAAGTAATGAAACTGACATATCCAACATTCGCTTCTCCTCTTCTCTACTTACTCTGCCTAGCATCGAAAGCTCTGGCCGCAACAACCATGTCCGCTGGCTGCTCATCCACCGCTCTTGACGAGCAACAACCAGATATGCGCCAAGTCGCCACCCGTACCATCGCCTATGGGTCTCATCACACCCCCGCCGACACACGCACCGCAGCGCGTTGCTCATCGCAACCCACTGTCGTTGGTGTGGTGCCACTACTGCAAACCACGCAGAGTCATCCGTCGCATCTCAACCACAATCCTCAACCCTGACCAAGTCTTCTGCAAATGCCCGAATTATGGGGTAATAATATGTTTAAGTGTTGTTCTGCTGCTTTCAGTTGCTGATTTTTTTAATAGTTTGGTTGATGATCTTCCAATTTGATTCGTGCAGAAAAGGGAAGATTCATGTGATTTGTATTACTGGGAACTTGCTGCTGTGGGGGAATGCAACTACTATGATTATTTGGTTAGCCGATGAATCCCAATACCAGCAGGTTGGGGTGTTGGACAAGTATCTGAAGGAACGACAAAAGAGGAAGATGCAGAGCAGAAGGTTAAAGATGCAGTTCCTCTGATCATGGCCAAGCAACAGCTGCTGAACTACCTTGACAGCAATGAGGGGATGAAAGAGCTTGTGAAGATAATGGGCAAAATCGATGTGCCCTGTAGGATGACTGTCTCTTTATTTGCAGTGTATGTAGCACTCGTGATGTATTTAGTGGCTATGACATGAGCACTTTGTTGAAACTAGTAATGAGTGAAACCTGTGTAGCAGGCCAGGTGTAGTGTTGTGAACATATAATGATTTCTATTAATGGAAATCAGGGGGGTATCCCCTTTTTCTCATAAATAAATAAATAGCAGAGGCCCTTTTGGTAATCAATAAATAAATTAGCAGAGGCCACATCGAATGTCGACTTTGTTCCCATTCGAAGACGTCAAGCAAATTGTAGTCCAACATCAAACTATGTCATCAAATTCAAGTTTCACAGCCAAATATGAGTACAACTAAACAACAATGTCGTCATGTTTTACTCGTCATACAATCACCAAACACAAATTAACATACATAACAAGTGATGTTCTCACAGCAAAATACTAAACAACACGTTCATCAGGTTTCAGTTTCATAGCAAGCACAATTTCACATAGTAGATAAAGAAACATCTTCTGACAGGCAAATACGAAAAAAGCAATCTAATCATCATTCGCAGCAGCAACATCAACATCTTCGCCATGTGTATCAGTCTGAATCGTAATTCCCCAGAGTGTCATCTTCTTCTTCATCCTCAGTGTCCTCGAACGTTGGCTTCTTCATGATCTACTCTTGTATGTCCACAGGTAATCTTTTCGCCAGCGTCATTGACGTGATGGTTCTCAAAGATATTAGGAACATCTGTGGAATCTTGTACATCAGGAGCGGTGTAAGCATCATCTTGTTGTGCAACTTCATTAAACGAATTCCTCTGCTCAAACCTTTGCAATACTCTCCAGTCATCGCTACGTGCAAATGTGTCTTCCAAGAAAAAAAATATGTGTTGCTTGATTTGCCAAAATAAAAGGCTCGTTGGTCTAGTACACCACCTTGACATTGATGGATTTGAAATAATCATCAGCTCTGAGTTTTGCGATCCTGGAAAACAGGTTATACCAACGATGACAATGTAACCACACACTGATGATCCTCGAAACTGGAGATATACTGCAACTGAACAATGTTTGTTATGTTAGCATACATTTCAGTTGTCACTCCGTCGTACGTATCCGTGCTCATGATGGCACTGTTTTGTGTCTTCCTGCCTTCATCGCGTGCAAGGGTGTTGTAGCGCACATCTCCAACAACGCAAGATTAATAATGTCTTACCCAAGTATCAGGACCCATTGCTAGTGCGTAAAGGGCATTATCAACTACCTGCCCATCCTCCGGCATCTTCTTAACCTATGTTTAGAAAATAGGCAAGTTGATCATCTTATGTACTCAATATATTAAAAAAACTAACAATGCAATTCAATAGCTTACATGGCTCTTGAACCATTTCGCAAATCCTGCCATAACCAGTTTGTCAATGTTTCTTGGATTTTGCTGCAGTAACTCGTTTTTGTAGATGCTGCACAACATAGTGATCACGTCAAACATCTAAATATATAAGAATGTGCTGCAAGTTAGTAGATTACGATGTATAAGCTGCAATACTTAGCACTTACTTGATATAAGGTAGTATCTCAGGACAGTTATTCAACACATACCAAACCATTTTGTCCAAATCTTTAGGTTTGTCCTCTTGTCGACTCTTTCCTGTAACACGAACAGAATAATCGAAAACATTGAGCCCGGGATTTTCTTCACCCACCTCTTTGCTAAGTTGATCAGTTGTGTCGGCGTTACGGGGCAGGGTCCCCAGACTTGCACACTGCTGACTGCTGCCGTGGCTCAAAGGAGGCCAGGACAGCCCATCTTCATCAGCATAAGCTCAAGACCTCGCGAGGGGCCAAGCCTCATGAGGCGGACGACAAGGAGCTTCCTCGAGCCACGGCCTCGTCAGGCAGCTCATGAGGAGGCGGAGAGTTCAAGGCAGGGTACCTCACAAGGTGCCCATGACGCCGCCATGGCGACCAAGGGCGCCAATCGGCGCCCGGCCGCATGGCGTCCTCCTTTTCCTCTTTGGTGCAAAGGGAGCAAGCGCGGCGAGAGCATCAAGCAAAGGCATCCGTTTGATTGCAACAAGACCAAGACCAGCCCCAACGGGCTGGAAGGGAGTCATCGTGGAGCCCAAGCAGGCGTCATCACCAGAGCCTTTGGCGGCGAGGACCAACTTTAGTCGAGGATAAGTGTACCCGCTGTTCCCCTTCAAAATGGCTAATTGTTGGCGCCCTTCCCACTCAATATTTGGGAAGAGGCCCAGGCCTTCGTCTATATAAGTAGAGCTAGCCACCATAGTAGGGATCTGGCATTCGAATCCAGAGAGAGAGATAGAGACCCGATCCTCAAGCTAGAGCGACGGAACACCACCTAGCGATTCATCACACCCGCCAAGAACCCTCGCGAGGCTGTTCTTCCTCAGACTGCTCCTCATCAGCCCAAGAGGCAATCCACCACACCACAAACTAGAGTAGGGTATTACACCACAACGGTGGCCCGAACTAGTATAAATCTTGCGTCTCTTGTGCAGTTATGTTTAGTAGTTTAGGTCCCTGCGATTCGGCGAAGTACGAGACGGTGGAGGGTTGGATCTCCGCGCGCACCCCAGAGTTCGAACCTTAAGGGTCTGCCGGAACCCGAAATCCGACATTTCGCGCGCCAGGTAGGGGTGCGCCGGAATCCAACTTCTGCCACCTCGTGTCCCGTCGCATCGCCACCACCATGTCCGGCGACCAAGCGGGCAACCCAGATCCTTGATGGCGTGGCCGCCATGCCGCTTCGCCTCGGCGACCCTGCCCGAGCAGCTCAAGCGGTCCGCGAAGGGCGCTGCGGTCATGGCGACGCCGACGAGCTTCGACGGCTCTCACGCGCGGCAGCGCGGTCGGGCAAGAAACCTCCAATCACGCCATGACCACATCACCGTACACCCGCCGGAAGCAAAGCGAACTTCGAGGGTCGTGCTCCTGATGGCCGAGCTGCTGCAGTGCAAAGGCTCTTTGGAGAGCGGCCGCGACGTCTTCTTTGGAAGCGAGTGGCGGAGCTCCTGGCTTCGCGCCTCGAGGCTCACCCTTCTGCACCCAACTTCCATCTCAGGCCCAGGGCGGCTCGCACGGGGGCTCCGCGCGTGCCCGCGGGCTCCTAAGCTACTCCAACACCGGTGAAGCTGTCAGCACCGGGCCGGCGGCGGGGTTGCCCCCGCCCCCGGCCCGCGGAGAAGAAGGACTAGACGCAACTCACTGCCCTGGTGGGCCGTCGCGCCACCACCCCACGGCGGTCACATCAAGCAGAGCAGCATGGCACGCTCAGCATTACGGCGTGGCCTTCGGGATGACGGCGCCGGAGGAATACGTGCCCCACATGATGGATCAAGGGCACCCGCATGAGGGAGAGCAAGGCTTGCTTCTCAGCCCGAGCTGGGGATTGAGGCGCCAGAAGCCGAGCTCTTCCAGGAGCCTCGAGACGGTCCCACTGGTCACGCCGGGGGCGACGATTATCGGGTACCGCTACTTCCTCAAGAGCAAACATACGCTAACCATAGGTCGCAGGAGGTACAGGTCGCCATGACGAGTGGCTGCCCCGCTCCCGCAGTCTCCTACCCCTCGGGAGGGGGGGCGCAGGGCTGCCGGAGAGGGAAGAGATCGACACCACCACCGCGGCATTGAACAAGCGTTCTCGTGGAGGTAGGCCCTCTGCTGGGAGGTGCCTCGGGGCCTGCCTGGCGGAGGACCCGTGGTCGTCGGGGAACCGTGGCGACCGCTCTACCCCATCGGCGCGCCCCTGGTTTCCGGTCGTCGTTGATGGCACTAGAGTGTGGCGCAAGGCGGGGCCTCGTCTGGCGATATGAAGCAAGGCGGTACTGTGAAGAAGGCCCAAGGCTCGTGAAGCTCGCCGCCCGTGACACTCTCACATAATAATGAGTGGGGTTACACGCCCCGAGTCTCAAGGGTGCCGGCCTCAGCCCCTGGGCTCCCTCCCACGCCTGATGCAGCACTTAGCTCCACTGGTGAGAAGACGCGTCCAAGACTAGACTAGGTGCCGGACGCGGCTTTTCTTCTGCTTTCGCCCTTCCATTTGATTGTCGCTTTCCCCATTGGATTTAAGTTGGATTCGAATTTGAGATTTGCGTGTGTTCGAAGGGGTGCTTAGTCTCGTTCGAGCAAATCTCTCGCGTTTGATTACAACTCCGCCTCAGCTGCCTCCCTCATGAGCCCCTCATGAGCTGGGGCTAGGCTTAGCTTATGCGCAGCCCTTGCCTGTCAGCACAAGGCCCTCTCCGGAGGGTTTTACTGCAGGTCCCTCTGAATTCGGTCAGAGACACTCAGATCGCCTCGGCCTCCCACAGGCTATCTCGGGGCTCAGATTAAACAAAGGTAAACCAGCCAACTAGCACGTTGCTTAGCCAACCACTTGGCGCCGGGCGTATGGGCGATGTAACACCTGCTAACACGATGAACACAAGTTTTACATGAGGGCTCCCCTCCCAAAATGCTCTCACAACCATCGTGCCAAAACCTGAGTTCTATTCATGCAGGGTAACGGAACAGGGACAATACATAATCAGTCGGATAAATCCCCCAATGCGTCCTCAGGAGCACCTCCCGAGCCGTTGCTGGCATCGCTGGCCTCGCCATCGCTGTCTGCGTGATCGTCGGCGGCGTCTGGGCCGTTCACCACGCCGCCCTCATCGGCGGCCATGACCACGCCGTCGTC
Source organism: Aegilops bicornis (assembly GCA_021605145.1). NCBI lineage: Eukaryota > Viridiplantae > Streptophyta > Magnoliopsida > Poales > Poaceae > Aegilops > Aegilops bicornis. The sequence continues at coordinate 393,786,927 of CM038669.1, read as the reverse complement.
GTCCGGCGAAGGCCGGACGAGGGCATCCACGTTGTCTTCCACCCGGTGCACCAGTGTCGCCCGGACGGCCCGGGAAGCTGGGCTATGGCTGCGTCAAAATCGAAGTGGGGTCCATGTCCGGAGATGGCTGAAGACACGAGAGAAGCGGCGCCCGAGCAGCGCGCGGCTCCTCTCCTCCACCAACCTGTTGGCCACGACCGGCCAGCGCCTCGGTAGCGCCACCACGTCGGTGAAGAACTGAAGGTTGCCGGCGTAGTTAACCGCGTGCGGCTCGCGTACTGCCGCCTCGCAAATATTATCCAAGGTTGCATTGGCTCTTTCCCGGAGCATGGCGATCATGGGACCGTGCTCATGCTCCAGGATTCGCCGCTGACGCATCTCGTCCGCATTCTGGCGCGCGACGGCCTCGGCCTCGTCCACCCGTTGGCGAAAAAGGAGCGCCTCGGCCTGAGAGGTGGTGGACTCACTCTGCGCCACCTCAAGGGCGGCCCGAAGAGCATCGGCCCGCCGTGTCGCCTCCTCATGCTTGGCCCTCAAGGCAGCAGTCCTGCCCTCAGCCTCGGCCTTGATCAACCCCAGCCGCTCCTCAAACTCGCGCTTTCGAGGTTCAAGCGCGCCGCCGCCACTCGGCGTCAGGCCTCCTCCAGGCCGCGGGCTTCCAGCGCCGCGACCTCATCCTCTGCCTGTCGCCAAAGCGCTCCCTGCGTCTCCAAGCGCCGTACTGGCAGCGTTAGCGGCTTCAGCGTCGGCGCCTCCTCACGCTTTCTGGAGCTCCGTCCGGGTGCGGGAGGCCACCTTCATCGACGCAAGGGCTGCCTCGCGCAGCTCCACTTGCTCCTCCAATAAGTGACACCGGGCCAGGAGTTCTCGTGCCCGCTCCTCCGCCGCCTCTCGCCGCCTGTTAGCTGCACGGGCCTCCTCGGCGGCCCGAGAGTAGGCCTCCCGAGAGCTGCCGCCAACATGCCTTGGCCTCTTCATCACCAAGATCGCGCTGGTGGCGCGCGAGGGCGACAGCGCCCTCCAGCTCGCGCCTCTCTGCAGCCAGGCGCAGGCCCTTGGCCTCAAGGCGCGCGTCTTCATCAGTGAGCTCTTCACCAAGCAGGCTCACCGCGTCAGCCGCCCTTCAAAGAAATCCTTGGCGAAGGGCGCGGCGCTCCCGGGCGCGCTCGCTCACGTCCTCCACACCATCAACTGCCCCAGACGGGCGCCGGGAGCCGCGAATCAACACTCCCCCTCCGGCGGGGGCTGAGGCTGGCACCTCGACGGCCGGGTGCGCCGCGCCGAGCCCGGCACAGAGCCAGCCCATCCCGAGACGAGGCGTGAGAGCGCCTCGGCCAATCGCCGTCCACGACTGGCGAGAAGCCCATGGCAGGCTAGCTATGCCACCGGAAGGCTCGCGAGGAAGGATCACAAAGCGCCTTGAGGCCACGACGCGCCTCGGGGCAGTTCACCTCCCGATCGCCCTCACCACAAGGCTCCACTGCTTGAAGCACTCAAGGGACGGAGGAGGCTGCCGGGAGGACGGCTCCTCACCGTCTCCGTGAGCTCGGCAGAAGGGGCACTGCAGGCAAGGATCAAGACAAGAAGGAGAAGAATCAGGAGCTGGAGAAGGAGAAGGCTTACTCATCAAGGTGGCGAAGTACTTCCTGGCAAGGCTTCAAAGTGAGGCGACAAGGGTAATCATCGCCCGTGGCCCCCCTTCTCTTCCGGAGGGCCTCGAAGTTCACGCAGCAGGCGACCCAAGATTTGAGCGCAGGGTCAAGATGCGGCGAGGAGGAGCATCAAAGGCGACCAGCGTCAGGCGTCCGCTGGCCATCGACCGCCTCACCAAGAGAAGCAGCAGGGGCCTCGGGGGCTCCATCCGCAGGCGCTGCGGGCGGCTGCCTGCCGCCCTCAGTCGCGGCGGCATGAGCCTCAGGAGCTGCCCCCATATGAGCCACGCCCGGCGCTGTCACCCCGGCGGGGGTCCCTTCGGCCTCTGGCGGCTCGTGCCTCCCTGCTTCGCCACTAGAGGAGGAGCCGCCTTGGCCGACTGGAAGGGCTGTCACCATCACTGGATTCTCGCGAGGCCCCTGGAGACCAGCGGGGCGCGGCCCCCATTCGTCGAAGATAGGCATATGGTTCACCAAATCACCCCTGTTCTGGCAGAGGTACAGCAAGGCCCCTTCATGCCGGATGCCACCGGGGTTAGGGTCGCCAGTTAGGACCAGGAGCACTTTCCTTAGTGCTTCAGGCGTCAGGTCTTCTTCCTGGAGCCTCATACGATCACCAGGCCCGCTGAAGGCCCACATCCGGTGGGGATGGCGTTGGATGTGAGCAATGCGCGCATCAGAACTCCTTCACCACCTTGGGCGCTATCACGACAAGCAACCTCAAGAACGCAGCGGCGCCCAGACGAAGATGAGCCGAGGGCTTGAAAGCGCCTCCTCGCCCCAAATTGAATTGGGGACAAGAAAGTAGGTCGGCTCGATGGCGAGGCTGAGCACCCCACATCCACGCATAACCACCTCTCGCGGAACTCAGCCGCGGGCGGAGGCAGGCTGAAGTCGATCCCTGAGGCCGCTGTCTCGGGCGCGGCGACAAAGCTCACGCACGCCGAGCATTGGGTGGGGTCAACAAGGCACAGAGAGAAGAAGTGGCGCAACAAGGCAATCGAAGGAAGGATGCCCATCATTGCTTCGCAAACGAAGGCGAAGACCGAAAGGAGAGTGATGGACTCAGGACCCAGATGCATCATGTGGATCTGATAGTGGGAAAGCACGACATTGAAGAAATCAGAAAAGGGGGGACCAGCCCCGCCCACAAGGCGTCAGCGAAATACCGGACCTCGGTGACTATCCTGTCGATGGAGAAGTGGGATGCGGGCCAAGCCATCGTCCTCCCGCACTCGTTGAAGGAGGTGGCCAGAGCCGAACTAACCTTGCCCAAGCCCTCTAGATTGAGTATGATCGATGGGTCGACAGCGGAAGCCGCCGGCGGCGGCGAGCGAGGCGGAGGCACAGGTTTCTTCCCTTTCCCCTTCGGCCAGAGCCATGGCGATTGGAAGGGGGAGGGGGAGATTCGAGATTGGATTGGAAATGGAAGCTGGAGTTCGAGAGGGGGAAGGACTGAAGCGCACAAGCAGCAGAGAGGGGAACAGATATGTGCAGCAGCGTGTCCGCCTAGCAAGGCACGAAATAAGGAGGCGTGGGGGAACAGTGCCGCCCATGTCCAATCAACCGCCACGCGTCACCCAAGGCTGCAGGCTGTTAGGGCCCGCGACGCTTCGCGCTTGCCCTTTCGCCTCTCTGCCCGGCCAAGTTCGGGCGCGCCATGGGCCCGGGCCTCTTGTCGGCGTTGCAGGAGCAGGGGTCCCTAGACTTGCACTGCGGCCTGCGGGCGTGGCTCAAAGGAGGCCCAGGACAGCCATCTTCATCAACGCAGCTCAAGACCTCGCGAGGGGCCAAGCCTCATGAGGTGGACGACAAGGAGCTTCCTCGAGCACGGCCTCGTCAGTGGCTCATGAGGAGGCGGGAGATTTCAAGGCAGGGTACCTCGCGAGGTGCCCATGACGCATAGCCATGACGACCAAGGGCGCCAGCCGGGCGCCAGCCATGGCGTCCTCCTTTCCTCTTTGGTGCAAAGGGAGCAAGCGCAGCGAGAGCATCAAGCAAAGGCATCCGCTTCGGCGCAACAAAACCAAGACCAGCCCCAACGGCCGGAAGGAGTCATCGTGGAGCCCAAGCAGGCGTCATCACCAGAGCCTTTGGCGCGAGGACCAACTTTAGTCAGGATAAGTGTATCCGATGTTCCCCTTCAAAATGGCCAATTGTTGGCGCCCTTCCCGCTCAATATTTGGGAAGAGGCCCAGGGCCTTCGTCTATATAAGTAGAGCTAGCCACCATAGTAGGGGATCTGGCATTCGAAATCCAGAGAGAGAGATAGAGACCCGATCCTCAAGCTAGAGCGACGGAACACCACCTAGCAGTTCATCACACCCGCCAAGAACAGACCCTCGCGAGGCTGTTCTTCCCTGTACTGTTCCTCATCAGCCCAAGAGGCAATCCACCACACCACAAACTAGAGTAGGGTATTACACCACAACAGTGGCCCGAACTAGTATAAATCTTGCGTCTCTTGTGCAGTTCTGTTTAGTAGTTTAGGTCCCTGCGATTCGGCGAAGTACGAGACGATGGCGGGTTGGATCTCCGCGCACACCCCAGAGTTCGAACCTTAAGGGTCTGCCGGAACCCAAAATCTGACAAGTTGTTTCAATGTATTTTGAGCAGAATGTCAATGCTTCTGTAGCAATGTAGGCCTCTGCAGGAACCCTCAGGTCTAGCTCTGTTCCTGACATAGCCCTTGAAAGTGCCTAGCCGCCTTTCAATAGGGTACATCCAGCCATACTGCACTGGACCCTAAGTAGTGCCTCATCAGGTAGATGAACAGCCAAATGCACCACCACATCAAAGAAGGCTGGAGGATATATCTTCTCAAGGTCGCATAGGATAGTTAGTACCTTTTCTCTAAGACGCTGTAAAGCATCTATCCTGATATTTCTACTACAGAGTTCCCTGAAGAATTGTCCCAACTCTGCAACTGCTCTGTATAAGTCAGGGCGGCCCAATCCTCTAAGGATAACAGGTAAAACCCTTTGAAGTAGGATGTGGCAGTCATGAGTTTTCAACCCTTGTACCTTTTTTCCATCTCGTGACCGACTCTCCTTTCAGGGTTGGAAGCAAATCCATGTGGGAATCTCACACGTGACAGGACCTCGCAGGATTCTTTTCTTTTTACCTTGTCCAAGACGTACACAACTGGTGCCATATCCCGTAGTTTACCTTCATCTTGCACGTGCAAATCCTTTCTGATACCCAGATGTGTCAAATCAATCCTAGATTTTAAGGTATCTTTCGTCTTGCCTTCAATATTAATAAGTGTGCCGACAATGCTGTCACATATATTTTTATCGATGTGCATCACGTCAAGATTATGCCGCAGATCCAAATCTTTCCAATACTCCAAGTTCCACAAAGTGGACCTGTGGGTAAACAATAATCTCTCTTCTGCCTTGCCACGCTTCCTTTTCCCACTACCATTACCAGGATGGTTTCCTGGTGTAATATGCCTGACCTTCTCTAATTCCACTTGCAACTCATCAGCAGTGAGCCTCTTTGGCGCATCACGGTTTTCATGCTTTGCATTGAACACATGTCTTAGGTATTTTGTAGGACGCAGCTTGTCCTTGGCAAGGAAACGTCGATGTACAATGTAACAGATCTTGCTAAGTATTGCGTATGACAGTGGATTCCCGTCACAGCAAACACATGCATTGTAACCATGTGTCGTTCTCCCTGACATAGTGCCCAAATCCAGATAATCATGGATGCACCAAATTATAACAGCACGCAGAAAGAAATCAGCTGGTGGGTTGCTATATAGGTCTCGAGTGAGAACACCCTTCCATAGCTGTTGAAGTTCCTCCACAAGAGGCTCTGTGAATAAATCAAAATCCTTTCCCAGACTTTTTTGGACCTGGGATGAGCAAGGCCATCATGTAGTTTGATTCTTTGGTGCAGACATTTGGAGGCATGTTGTAAGAGATAACAAGCACTGGCCACATGCTATATGTGGCGCTTTGGTGGCCAAAAGGGTTAAATCCATCTGAAGCTAAGCCAAGTCTAATGTTTCTCGGGTCAGGAGCAAACTTTTTGTGTTTCTGATTGAAGATTTGTCACTCACTACCATGAGATGGATGGCTCATTACATTCTGATCTCTGTACTCCTGGTTCCTAGAATGCCACAGTATATCATCTCTTGTTTCAACATCATGAAACAACCTCTGCAATCTTGGTGTAATTGGAAAATGTCTCAGAACATTATGAGGAGCTCTCTTCACAGCATCGCCATCTTGATGATTTGCATTTCGGGCATTCACTTAAGTTGGCATAATCCTTCCGGAACAGAACACAATTATTCTTACAAACATGGATCATATCATATCCAATTCCAACTGCACAAAGGAAATTCTTCATTTTACTGTAGGTGTGTGGCAGCTCATACACATCTGGGAAAGATTTGCGGAAAGGAGCCAACATCGCATCGAATGATTTGTTGGTCATCCGCTCAGATGTCTTCACCTGAAGAAAGGTGACCATAGCTGAGAATACTGACAACTTATTTCCTGGGGTGACATCCATGTTGCATTGTTCCAACATGCGGGCCCACAATTTTTATTCTTCAGCTGAAAGTTGACAAAATGCACGAGCATTTCTTAGCATTGTTTCAATGTTGGTCAAACTCTGTCGGAGTAATGGGCCACGGGTAGGCAAACCCGAGCCCCTGGACCTTTCAAAACATCGGGGCAGACTGCGCCCCTCAAGACCCCAAGACGAGGGGCCGTCTTCTGAGAGTCGGCGGCCAGCCGCCATGGCCCCCTCCTAGCCGAGTCCCAGAGACGGCCTCAAGATGGGTCGACTCCCAGCCAGCGACTTCCGAAGAGCCGGCTGTGGGGAGTCGGCCCTCGACTCTAACCACCTCCTGCCTGTGCGACTACGGATGGGATGGGATAAAGCCGCCTCGCAGCCCATCCCTGCCCTGCTCATAAAGGACAGGCATGGCCACAGGCGCCCGTCTTGTGAGATCTCTGTCCGTGCCACACTGCCGCCACGCCACAGACGTCGGCCAGTGGCAGATTCCTGTACCCATGATGGCCTGTCTGTACGACCCGAAGACGGCGGGACCCGCCTGTCGGCGGGAGTGCAGAAGATGGCGAGAGCGCCCCAAGACGGACCCGCTGGAAGTCGGCATCCGAGAGTCGGCCGACTCCTCCCACGGGCTCCATGCGCCATTAACCAGACGAGACAGGGAATGGCAACAGTGTTCGCCCGCCAGGCGGCGGCACTGTTGCCATGACCCCACGACCAAGCTCGTGTCATTAGAAGCGCGGCTACAGTAACCCGCAGCCGGCAAGACCCGCCCGCGGCGGACAAGGGCTGTCGGCCCCATGCTGGACCGTCAAGGGCCCACTAGTCGGCGGGCTCCGTCGGCGGAGAAGAAGGCGACTTAAGAGATCGACGGTTGGGACTGCGCCACCGGATTACCGATGTACCCAGAGGTAGGCCTATATAAACCCCCCGGGCACCCATGCAAAGGGTTGGAACCTAGTAGTTTGACACACACAAAGAGGGAAGAGAACAGCTAGCCGTGCCCTTCTCCTTCCTCACCCCGAACAGCTCAAGGAGCAACCTTGTACTCACTTTGTCATAGTGATCATGCGGAGACCCTGCAGAAAGCAGCGGTAGGGGTGTTATCTCCCCGGAGAGCCACGAAGCTGGGTAAGATCCGCCACGCGTGCATGCCTTCACCTCATCCCTGTTTCGAGCACCGGCTGACGTTCTACTCGCCCCTCCATGATAAGCCATCCTTTGGCATATGTCGCACCTAACCCCGACAAACTCATCGGCTCCGCCACCACCACCACCTCCTCCTCTTCCACACAGGCATCAGCGGATCAAGATGGTGATCTGCTGCTTCCACGTAATCGATAACATCGAAGTTCATAGCTTCACCATGATGAACCCACCTAGTATATGTGACCGACATCCCATACAAGTGTAGATGATTTTGCACAGTTGATCGGGATCTTGTAACTGAATTCATACAATCGCTACAGGCGAAAGCACATCTGATTTCGGACCACCGTACTCAGCTCTGATAAAATTCATGAAGTTTTCAACCCCCTCGACATATGCAGCAGAGAATCTTCGAGCAGAAGTTATCCAAGTCTTGTCCATCTGTTAGACATAAAAATTAGTTCTTCTACTAGATATTACAGTAAAAACATATATTCTTTTTTATGAAGTCCACAAAAAAATACCTAGGTCGATGTCTAAAGCTATGGCAACATATTTGGACGAGCAGATCTAAGTAACGAGATATATGTAAAGCTAATTCAGAAAACAGATATGAGTGCTACATTATGGCAGGCTATTTCAGCAGTCAATGAGGCCGAGCACACAGCCATCAAACTATCGAAGGCCATCGCAGCAACAAAGATCGAGTATAAAACGGTGTACAGCTATTTCACCTAACAGATTGGCTATTAGACCATGGCAATCTACGTCATAATAAATATATGGCAGGATATTTTAGCAAATAATCAGGCTTGGCATGCCATCTCAGCTAAGCAGATTGAGTGCAGAACAGGGCAAGGAAGCTTCTTAAGCAGAGCATATTGACTGTAAACTACTTCGGCCAACAGTGAGATTAACAGCATCTATCAGCTAACATTTAGCGCTACACCAACATGCACGGGGCCTCAATCTAGAATGTGTGTACCGTGGGAGAAGCTGACCGTCGTGCGTCTCCACACGAACGTCGCCAGCGGTGGCGGTGCTGACCACCGTGCGCCTCCACAAGAACGTCATGCGTCCCCTCGATGAACCGCGGGAGCGAGAGGATCGCCATGCGTCCCCTTGATGAACCGCGGCGCCGACGTTTCTGCGCGGCGGGGATGGCGACTTTGGCGGAGAGAATGGAGTGGAGGGGGACGGGGGGAGGCGGTTTGGGGGATATTATTGGGTAGATGGCTGAAGGGCGGTTGAATTTGGGATTTGGGGGAATTTTGGGGGGGGGGGGGATTTTGCGCGGTGGGCGGGCGGAGTTTGGCGTATGGGCGGTTTCTCCAAGTGTAGTACCAAATGTCAGTGAAGAAGCAAGCGAGCGTTCCGCTTATGCGTGAGCCGTGTGCAGGACCGAATGTGTGTGGGGTGCAATCACGACCCATGACAGGGTGCTGTTAGTGTACAACCTTTTTTCCTTTTAATAAACTAGGTGCTTCGCCCCCTAAAGAAAAAAAACTTGGTGCTTCGCGCGATCCATCGATACTACTACTAGTAATCCGGTAATCCCGACTAAAACAATGGCGGGTCTTTTCGCACGCGATATGCTGGGAGGTTGGCTTAGTTGGGTTTTTTAGGACGAGTAATGCTACACCTACGTAATCCCAGTTACGTAATTAACATAATGTGAATCGTGTGAGTTGTTGATTGTAGATTAGGGGGGGAGGGAGTGGCCCACCACCATGAGAATCAAGGAGGAGAGAGAGAAGCAATTTACGTTAACCCTTTTGTAGGTTCCCGTAGATGTAGAAAGATGTGAAATGCGTGAATGTGTAGTGGACGTACTATTGGAGTGCCTAAGATAAATTGTGTATGTAGACTATATGTTTATTTTACTTCGCATGTTAGCTTTGTCTTGGTTCAATAAAAAGCAGAGTTGGTGATGATGGTGTGCCTGCCATCCTGCAACATAGGCCGTCTGATCTATATCTAACGGATAGGAAGGAAACTATGACAATTTACCCGCACTCCTCTCCACATTTGCAGATACGGCCTTCCCTCGTTCATCCTTTTCTCCCACAAGATCTTGATGTTCCGTGCAACGCACGGGCATCTTTCTAGTACTCCTACAATATACTATATTATTGTGAAAGTTCATATACACCGGCCGAGATTAATGCAAACACGTCAGATTTTCATTACATTTCAAACTTTTATAGGACAGAAAAATAGAAGAAACCCGACCCTAAACCTATTCTACGGCGGCGACCGATGTCCTCCATCTGCGACCTCCATGTACAGGGGCGGGGTTCAAGACCCGTGAAGTGAAGCTGCGGTCTCCGGCGAGGAAGAGTACAACACAGGAGACGGACCGGCCAGTTGGCATACCATGCCATGCCGCCTCCCATGCCCTACTCATCCTCGGAGGAGTCCCCGACCTCGGCGGTGCTGGACGTTGGACGGCGGCAAGTAGGATGCGTGGCTGACGGTGCTTCCATCGTTGGCATGGCGTACACCGCCAGCTTGTCTGGCGACTTGAGCGAGGCGGAGACCTCGAAGCTTCATCCCAAAACAAGCTCTCCCACTTAGCGTTCGCGCTCACGGTCATGGCGGATGTGGTGCCAGGTAGCAGGATGATGCGCTATGGTGTGGAGGTTAGCTGGGCGTTGCCGCTTTAAGTAGCGCATTCCGGTGAGGCCAAGCGTCCGGGTGCGTCGTTAAGTCACCGGAGTTGGTTCCTCCGACACCGAGCCTCTTAACAATGGCATATGGACGGACGGCATGAATGCGGGCACCTGGCGCCGGCTGGGAACACACCGTGCGATGACGCGAGGGACGAGGGTTTTTGGTGTGCCAGGGTAGTCAGTTGCGGTCGTGGCAACGTTGGAGATGCCCTTTGCTCACATGCGACCCCACATGTCATCAAAAAAGCAAGACGACCCGGCATGGTCTCAGGTCATGGGGATGCAGTTGGCCGCGCTACACCACTCCGCGGACGCGTCGCGGCGCACGCGCACTTCGGCGCCCCGTGCATCCTCGACGAGCCGGGTGTTGATCTGTTGGTCGCCGTTACGCTTAACGCCACCCTCGGCATATCGAAACCCACTGTGTAAAGCGACGATGAGCATGTCGCTCCCGCATGCCTCATTTGAACATTCCGCCGAGTACCATTCACATGTGGGCCTAGACCATGCTTGTATTTCCAATGTTGTAATTTGTCCTACATGCATACAAACAAACGGTTCGTTTAGAGTTTCACTTTGCCTCCACTACGTGTCGCTTCACGTCTTAGTTTTGACATCCCATTAGCTTCATGCCCCGACACATCTTGACGAGATCGATTGATGTTGAGATATCAATTTGCGTGTCGTGCAAGGAGATAAAGATTTGGTCTGTTTCTATGATCGATTGATATTGTTCGCTCATAAGCGAAACGAACGTATTGTACCCACCCTAGTCCTCTTTCAATCGATCTCCGGACCCCGAGATGAAATCGAGAGAGAACGAGTGGGTGCATGTGTGATACGTAAGGCGGATTCAAAATTTTCAACCGGTGACCATAGCATCCAAAAATCATATATAAAGGGTATTCAATGCTCGTTTCGCTCTTGGACATACAATATACTCCCTCCGATCCTTCCTAGTAGTTTACATATAAGTTTTATGTGTAGTCAAAGTATCTCTACTTTGATCAAACTTACAGAAAAAGTATCAACATTCAACAATGCCCAATCAATATTTTTAGATTCGTACGTACTCCTAGATTCGTACATACTCCATTCAGAGATCAATTAGCTAAAGTTGTTAAAACAATAGTAATAGTGGAGTACTGACAACATCTGTAATAGAGTATACATTGCTCATAGTACTCCCTCCTTCCATTTATATAGGGCCTATGTGGAGGAGAGAGATGTGAAAAAGTAAAGGGAGTGAGCTCTCATGCAAGATCCTAGCTATATACGCATTCCTAGTTAAATACAATAAATATGAAGAAAGAAATAGAGAGGAGATGGAAAAAAGTACTAATACAATAGCCAACCTTATTTTTTTTGCGGGAAATGCTACCTCTTGAGCTTGCGTTGGTTTTCCCCGAAGAGGAGAGGATGATGCAGCAAAGTAGTATAAGTATTTCCCTCGGTTTTTGAGAACCAAGGTATCAATCCAGTAGGAGGCCACACGCAAGTCCCTTGTACCTACACAAAAACAATAGCTCAACGCAACCAACGCGATTAGGGGTTGTCAATCCCTTCACGGTCACTTACGAGAGTGAGATCTGATAGAGATGATAGATAATATTTTTGGTATTCTTGATATAAAGATGCAAAGCAAAAAGTAAAAAGCAAAGTAAAAAGCAAAGCAAGATTTAAGTGATGGAGATTGATATGATGAGAACAGACCCGAGGGCCATAGGTTTCACTAGTGGCTTCTCTCAAGAGCATAAGTATTCTATGGTGGGTGAACAAATTACTGTTGAGCAATTGACATAATTTAGCATAGTTATGAGAATATCTAGGCATGATCATGTATATAGGCATCACGTCCGAGACAAGTAGACCGACTCCTGCCTGCATCTACTACTATTACTCCACTCATCGACCGCTATCCAGCATGCATCTAGAGTATTAAGTTAAAAACAGAGTAATGCTTTAAGCAAGATGACATGATGTTGAGAGATAAATTCATGCAATATGAAATAAACCCCATCTTGTTATCCTCGATGGCAACGATGCAATACATGCCTTGCTGCCCCTTCCGTCGCTGGGAAAGGACACCGCAAGATCGAACCCAAAGCTAACACTTCTCCCATGGCAAGAAAAACCAATCTAGTAGGCCAAACCAAACTGATAATTCGAAGAGACTTGCAAAGATAACCAATCATACATAAAAGAATTCAGAGAAGATTCAAATATTATTCATAGATAGACTTGATCATAAACCCAAAATTCATCTGTCTCAACAAACACAGCGCAAAAAGAAGATTACATCGAATGGATCTTCACAAGAGAGGGGGAGAACATTGTATTGAGATCCAAAAAGAGAGAAGAAGCCATCTGGCTACTAACTATGGACCCGAAGGTCTGAGGTAAACTACTCACACTTCATCGGAGGGGCTATGATGATGTAGAAGCCCTCCGTGATGACGGCCCTCTCCGGTGGGGCTCCGGAACAGGCCCCGAGATGGGATCTCATGGATCTGAGAAAGTTGCGCGGTGTAATTAGGTTTTTGGCTCCGTGTCGATCATTTGAAGTGCGTGAGGTATATATAGGACGAAGGAGTACGTCGGTGGAGCTCCGAGGGGCCCACGAGGCAGGGGGGCGCGCCCCCCACCCTCGTGACCGCCTCTTGGCTCCGTTGGAGTAGGGTCCAAGTCTCCTGGATCACGTTCGGTGATAAAATCAAGTTCCCGAAGGTTTCGTTCCATTTGGACTCGTTTGATATTCCGTTTCTTTGAAACACTGAAATAGGCACAAAACAGCAATTATGGGCTAGGCCTCCGGTTAATAGGTTAGTCCCGAAAATAATATAAAAGTGGAAAATAAAGCCCAGTGTAGTCCAAAACAGTAGATAATATAGTATGGAGCAAATAAAAATGATAGATACGTTGGAGACGTATCAGGCATCCCCAAGCTTAATTCCTGCTCGTCCTCGAGTAGGTAAATGATAAAAAGAGAATTTTTTATGCAGAGTGCTACGTGGCATAATGCAAATCTTCTTAACTGTGGTATGAATATTCGGATTCGAAAGATTCAAGACAAAAGTTTATATTGACATAAAAATTATAATACTTCAAGCATACTAATAAAGCAATTATGTCTTCTCAAAATAACATGGCCAAAGAAAGTTATCCCTACAAAATCATATAGTCCTGCTATGCTCTATCTTCACCACACAAAGTATTTAAATCATGCACAACCCCGATGACTAGCCAAGCAATTGTTTCATACTTTAACATTTTCAAAACTTTTTCAATCTTCACGCAATACATGAGCGTGAGCCAAGGATAGAGCACTATAGGTGGAATAGAATGGTGGTTGTGGAGAAGACCAAAAGAGGGGAAGATAGTCTCACATCAACTAGGCGTATCAATGGGCTATGGAGATGCCCATCAATAGATATCAATGTGAGTGAGTAGGGATTGCCATGCAACGGATGCACTAGAGCTATAAGTATATGAAAGCTCATCAAAAGAAACTAAGTGGGTGTGCATCCAACTCGCTTGCTCACGAAGACCTAGGGAAATTTGAGGAAGCCCATCATTGGAATATACAAGCCAAGTTATATAATGAAAAATTCCCACTAGTATATGAAAGTGACAAAATGAGAGACTCTCTATCATGAAGATCATGGCGCTACTTTGAAGCACAAGTGTGGTAAAAGGATAGTAACATTGTCCCTTCTCTCTTTTTCTCTCATTTTTTTATTTGGGCCTTTTCTCTTTTTTTATGGCCTCTTTTTTTTCGTCTGGAGTCTCATCCCGACTTATGGGGGCATTATAGTCTCCATCATCCTTTCCTCACTTGGGACAATGCTCTAAAAATTGATGATCATCACACTTTTATTTTTCTTACAACTCAACACTTAGAACAAATATGACTCTATATGAATGCCTCCGGCGGTGTACCGGGATATGCAATGAATCAAGAGTGACATGTATGAAAGAATTATGAACGGTGGCTTTGCCACAAATACGATGTCGACTACATGATCATGCAAAGCAATATGTCAATGATGGAGCGTGTCATAATAAACGGAACGGTGGTAAGTTGCATTGCAATATATCTCGGAATGGCTATGGAAATGCCATAATAGGTAGGTATGGTGGCTGTTTTGAGGAAGGTATATGGTGGGTGTATGATACCGGTGAAAAGTGCGCGGTATTAGAGAGGGTAGCAATGGTGGAAGGATGGGAAAAAGTGTGTATAATCCATGGACTCAACATTAGTCATAAAGAACTCATATACTTATTGCAAAAATCTAGAAGTTATCAAAGCAAAGTATTACGCGCATGATCCTAGGGGATAGATTGGTAGGAAAAGACCATCGCTCGTCCCCGACCGCCACTCATAAGGAAGACAATCAATAAATAAATCATGCTCCGACTTCATCACATAACGGTTCACCATACGTGCATGCTACGGGAATCTCAAACTTTAACACAAGTATTTCTCAAATTCACAACTACTCAACTAGCATGACTCTAATATCAACATCTTCATATCTCAAAACAATTATCAAGCATCAATCTTTTCTTAGTATTCAACGCACTCAAAAGAAAGTTTCACAAAACTTGAACACCAAGCATATTAATATTAAGCAAATTACCATGCTATTAAGACTCTCAAAATAATCTAAGTGAAGCATGATATATCAATAGTTTCTATAAAACAAATCCACTACCGTGCTCTAAAAGATCTAAGTGAAGCACATAAAGCAAAATTATCAAGCTCAAAAGATATAAGTGAAGCACATAGAGCAAAACTACATAACTCAAAAGATATAAGTGAAGCACATAGAGTATTCTATCAAATTCCAATTCATGTATGGCTCTCTCAAAAGGTGTGTACAGCAAGGATGATTGTGGCACACTAACAAACAAAGACACAAATTATACAAGACGCTCCAAGCAAAACACATATCATGTGGTGAATAAAAATATAGCTCCAAGTAAAATTACCGATGGAAGTAGAAGAAAGAGGGGATGCCTTCCGGGGCATCCCCAAGCTTTGAATTTTTGGTGTCCTTGGATTATCTTGGGGGTGCCATGGGCATCCCCAAGCTTAGCCTCTTGCCACTCCTTGTTCCATAATCCATCAAAATATTTCACCCAAAACTTGAAAACTTCACAACACAAAACTCAATAGAAATCTCGTGAGCTCCGTTAGAGAAAGAAAACAAAAGACCACTTCAAGGTACTGTAATTAACTCATTATTTATTTATATTGCTGTTAAACCTACTGTATTCCAACTTCTCTATGGATTATAAACTATTTTACTAGCCATAGATTCATCAAAATAAGCAAACAACACACGAAAAACAGAATCTGTCAAAAATAGAACAGTCTGTAGTAATCTGTTACTAACGCAAACTTCTAGAACTCCAAAAATTCTACCAAAATTGGACGGCCTAGACAATTCGTTTATTGATCAGCAGAAATTGTAATCAGTATTTTATCACGTTCTGGTGATTTTTAATAATTCGGGCACTGAGCGCAAAGTTTCTGGAAATTACAGCAAGATCAAATAACTATCATCCAAGAAGATCCAATAGGTCTAACTTGGCACAAACACTAACTAAAACACAAAACCACATCCAAACATAAGGTAGATGGGTTATTTATTACTAATCAGCAAGGAAAAATATTGGGTTGTCTCCCAACAAGTGCTTTTCTTTAAAGCCTTTTAGCTAGGCATTGAGATTTCAATGATGCTCACAAGAAAGACAAGAATTGAGGCACAAAGAGAGCATCATAAAACATGTGACAAACACAATTAAGTCTAACACACTTCCTATGCATAGGCATATTATAGGCAAACAAATTATCATAGCAAGCAAAAACTAACATATGCAAGGAAGCGGAAAGAAACAATAGCAATATCAACATAAAGAGAGGTAATTTATTATCATGAAAATTTCTATGACCATATTTTCCTCTCTCATAATAATTACATGTGGGACCATAAACAAATTCAACAATATAGCTATCACAAAAAATATTCTCAACAAGATCCACATGCATGTGAAGTTGACACTCTTCCAAAATAGTGGGATTATCATTAACTAAAGTCATGATTTCTCCGAGCCCACTTTTATCAAAAATTTCATAAGATTGAATGTTATCCAAATATGTGGGATCTAAAGTTGACACTCTTCCAAACCCACTTTTAATATTATTGCAAACAATATTATCAATCTCATATTCATCATGGGGTTTAAATAAATTTTCAAGATCATAGGAAGAATCACCCCAATCATGACCATTGCAACAAGTAGTAGACATAGCAAAACTAGCATCCCCAAGCTTAGGGTTTTGCATATTATTATCACAATTAACATCAAGAGAATTTATATTAAAATCATTTCAATCATGCTTTTTATTCAAAGATCTATCGTGAAGCACTTCATCACAACTTTCAGATTTACGGATCTCAGGCAAAAGCTTATAAAGATAATCTAGTGCATCCAAATCACTAGGAATTGGTTCATCATAATTGGATCTCTTAAAAAGATTGGCAAGCGGATGAGGATCCATGGATATTAGCTTCTTTGTTTAGGAATAAATACTCAACTATTTCAACCAAGCGAGAAAACGAGCCAAGAAAGACATAAAGGCGAACGGAAAAGAGAGGGCGAATAAAACGGCAAGGGTGAAGTGGGGGAGAGGAAAACTAGAGGCAAATGGCAACTAAAGTAATGTGAGAGATAGGGATTGTGATGGGTACTTGGTATGTTGACTTTTGTGCAGACTCCCCGGCAACGGCGCCAGAAATTCTTCTTGCTACCTATTGAGCTTGCAGCAAAGTAGCGTAAGTATTTCCCTCAGTTTTTGAGAACCAAGGTATCAATCCAGTAGGAGGCCACACGCAAGTCCCTCGTACCTACACAAAAACAATAGCTCAACGCAACCAACGCGATTAGGGGTTGTCAATCCCTTCACGGTCACTTACGAGAGTGAGATCTGATAGAGATGATAGATAATATTTTTGGTATTTTTCATATAAAGATGCAAAGCAAAAAGTAAAAAGCAAAGCAATATTAAAGTGATGGAGATTGATATGATGAGAACAAACCCAGGGGCCATAGGTTTCACTAGTGGCTTCTCTCAAGAGCATAAGTATTCTACGGTGGGTGAACAAATTACTGTTGAGCAATTGACAGAATTGAGCATAGTTATGAGAATATCTAGGCATGATCATGTATATAGGCATCACGTCCGAGACAAGTAGACCGACTCCTGCCTGCATCTACTACTATTACTCCACTCATCGACCGCTATACAGCATGCATCGAGAGTATTAAGTTAAAAACAGAGTAACGCTTTAAGCAAGATGACATGATGTTGAGAGATAAATTCATGCAATATGAAATAAACCCCATCTTGTTATCCTCGATGGCAACGATGCAATACATGCCTTGCTGCCCCTTCCGTCGCTGGGAAAGGACACCGCAAGATCGAACCCAAGGCTAAGCACTTCTCCCATGGCAAGAAAAACCAATCTAGTAGGCCAAACCAAACTGATAATTCGAAGAGACTTGCAAAGATAACCAATCATACATAAAAGAATTCAGAGAAGATTCAAATATTATTCATAGATAGACTTGATCATAAACCCACAATTCATCTGTCTCAACAAACACACCGCAAAAAGAAGATTACATCGAATAGATCTCCACAAGAGAGGGGGAGAACATTGTATTGAGATCCAAAAAGAGAGAAGAAGCCATCTAGCTACTAACTATGGACCCGAAGGTCTGAGGTAAACTACGCACACTTCATCGGAGGGGCTATGATGATGTAGAAGCCCTCCGTGATGACGGCTCTCTCTGGCGGAGCTCCGGAACAGGCCCCAAGATGGGATCTCGTGGATACAGAAAGTTGCGGCGGTGGAATTAGGTTTTTGGCTCCGTATCCGATCGTTTGGGGGTACGTAGGTATATATAGGAGGAAGGAGTACGTCGGTGGAGCTTCGAGGGTCCCACGAGGCAGGGGGCGCGCCCAGGGGGGCGCCCCCACCCTCATGACCGCCTCTTGGCTCCCTTCGAGTAGGGTCCAAGTCTCCTGGATCACGTTCGGTGAGAAAATCACGTTCCCGAAGGTTTCATTCCGTTTGGACTCCGTTTGATATTCCGTTTCTTGAAACACCGAAATAGGCAAAAACAACATTACAGGCTGGGCCTCCGGTTAATAGGTTAGTCCCAAAATAATATAAAAGTGGAAAATAAAGCCCAATATAGTCCAAAACAGTAGATAATATAGCATGGAGCAATAAAATTATAGATACGTTGGAGACGATTGTGAAACAGCCCACACTCAGTATGAGTGCATATAGATGATGGCTATAGATGACATGGCGGTTCCTTATAGCCATCGGATGGCTATATTATTAACCATGCTCTAATGCGTTTTTCAAAACCGCCTTTGACTATTGACAAGATTAATAGTACATGAGATGTATAATGTGAAAATTATATCATTGGAAGCTCCTTTCACATACGAATTTGACCGTATGCTTTGTGTAAGTTGCATGTCTCTACTCCTATAAAAGACTCAGTTGGTGATGATGGTGTGTTTGCCATCCGTCATTTCTGGCCATTAGATCTACATCTAATGGCTGCGAGGTAAGTTGTGGCATTTTTATAACAATAGCCCACTTCTCTGCTCCAATTTCAAGAAAACCCCTTATTATCTTGATAGCAACCACATCCCTCCCTCGCCTCGTCAAAACAACCTAAGAAATATATTTTGAGTGAAATGTAATACATTTTTAGTGGTATATATGTATATCGAAACAAGAGTGTTTTCTTTCAAGTTTGTGAACAAGTACTATTATACTTTGGATCCGTTGCAACGCACGGGCACATTGCTAGTCATATATTATTACTCTAACATTAGCTCAAAGTTAGCCTCGAAAAACGCATTAGGCCATGTAGATGGAAGGAGGGAGTAGTAGTGGAAGTGGATCCTCTGACGTAGTTATCCCCGCCTTACCCTCCCTTTCGTTCACTTACTAGCGGACGACATGCTTGCTAGGCCCCGCATGTCAGTTACTCAATGGGTTCGGCCACGTCAGTGGATCCTCATCCATAGTATACTCCCTCTATTTTGATTACTCCGCATAAAACAGAGGGAGTGGTAGTATAAATGATGTGGGCGGGGGAGGGGGAGGGACGTCGGTTTGCTCTCAACTGTGGTCCCACAAGCGAGCGAAAACGCAAGACGAAGCGCCTTCCATTCGATAAGCGACGTGGAGGGTCCAGCGTGTCGTGGTTCAACGCGAACGCGACAAGAGTGATGTACAGTCAAAACCATTGACCGGTCGTCACCATAACCACTATTCACACCAGAACCTTAGCTGCTCGGCATATGCCAGCCATTGCCCCAAAACCACACCTCCTCTCCAGCCCATCCCCCGACCTTTCGATCCCCTAGCCCGGATCAAGCATCCCCTAGTTTGCTGGAAAGCCATGGTGTGCTGCAAGATCATGTATTACAAGATGCTGATGCTGGAGCACCACATAGAAATCGCGGCAGCGGTCAGCGCCACAGACCTCCGTTCCCAAGCTCGCTTTGCGGCGGGCAAATCCCCGAGTTCTCTGGAGCCAAGCTACGAGGAGGAGGAAGCCGATCCAATGTTCATGGTGGAGGTTGCGGCACAGAAGGCCCCCAATGGGTATGAGACGATGGACATCGACTTCATGCCGGCGTCTGGGTCCCCCATGGTGTAGGCGTACCAACCGTTCAACCTGGCGAAACTAAAGGAGGACCAGGAGGCAGAGGCTCAACTCAACACAGAGCGCGCGCATGCCGCTGCCATCGAGGCTCTCCTGTAGGCTGAACCGGATGTCGTGTATGTGAACCGGGCGGCGGAGGCTCAACTTGAGGCGGAGCGCGCGGATGCTGCTGCCATCGAGGCCATCCTGTAGGTGGAACCGGACGTCCTCGACTTGAACCGGGCGGCAGAGGCTCAACTCAACACGGAGCGCGCGGATGCCGCTGCCATCGAGGCCCTCCTGCAGGCGGAACTAGACGTCCTCGACTTGAACCGGGCGGCGGAGGCACAACTCGACGCGGAGCGTGCGGATGCCGTTGCCATCGACGCCCTCCTGCAGGTGGAACCAGACGTCCTCGACTTGAACCGAGCGGTGCTCTCGTCCGTGCAGAGCGCCCGCACACTCGGCGTGAACGAGTAGCTGGAGGCCGAGGACAACCACGGTGTGGAGACACACGTCGGCAGCTACGGCTGGTTCGTGCCGCCAGCCAAAGACGACGAGGCTGACTCGTTCCGCGAGCAGTGATAGTTTTTCTTTATGTTGTTGTTTTTAGGGATCTTTTGCTGTGCAAAAACATATATGGTTATGCAAGTCGCCTGACTTTCATCATTTGGGTCAGTCTACCATTTCAGGCTGTTGGATGAATATCCTACGTCTCCTAACCCTTCTTCCCACCTCTTCTTCTTCCCCAACAGACCACCTCACAGGCTGTACGGATCCTCCCCAACATGTGGTTGGATAAACATACTGTATGAACGAAAATTATGTGTCAGCGGTAGGATGGCTGAGTTTGGTTTGTTCACATGCGGTAGCATGTGTCAGTGAGGGTGAGTTCCCTTGGTTGGGTTTAAGGCGTGCAGGAGCGACTGTGTGCGGGTGCGGAGCGACCGTGTGAGGGTGCGTTGCGACCGCGACAGCCGTGCACAAGTGTACCTCCTTTTCGTTTTGAAAACTTTAGGCAAGCTTGGCAAAAATGTGTGGCGAAGTATGGCAATGCAAGGCCTGGACCCAAACAGGATAAGTACGTACATACTAGGAGTACTGGTGTTAATAAACAAAGGCGGGGTTTTCCTACACGGGATTAATCGATACAAATCCTTGTTTGACGTGTCAATTAATGTGTATTTTTTTCCAAAGCCCAAAGAGCTAACCATTTCACTCCTCGTCGCTTGATTAATGCAGCGCCATGCAAACCAACCTTCTCACTTCCGCATGCATGCAAGGGTATATTAATGTCCTTGGTTGCTAGTACGAGGCAAACCCCATCAATTGTGCACCGATTAGTGTTAGTGGCCTTTTGCAAATTGTAATTTTGATATACTGGCCTTGTGTACAAAAAAATGGAGGTAGTAACTATTTGACTTCCTTCCCCATTGTGGTGACGTCGACGATATCTCGAACGTTGTGGTTTGACGAAGTGCATTCGATAGAGAACACCGTTGAGGGAGACCACCGGACGCAAGTGCCGCCTGCAAGCCGAGACAACCGCCTTATTTGCATCCAGGAAGTCTGTTGAACCAAAGGACGCGTAAATGTACTAGTACTACTAGTACACAATATCGTCGTCCGTCCAGCTTAGTGCAGTGAGGTGGTTTCTCGAAGAAGACGATGGAGAAGCGGAGTCAGCGAAGAGTGAAATGATGGTTTCTTCGTCTGTGCTTTGTGATTTGACGCCTCAATGCTTTGTGATTTGTGATAGAAGGGACAAGGGAGTAGACTCTATGATCTATACTGTAAATACGTCCAAGCACGGGAGCAAGAGGCGAGACGTTGCATTTTCTATTCCTTCAATCAATCAATCAGGGAGCTTCGGTTCCATCTTTTTGGCTTTGGCAGCACCGTCCACAAATGGTTCCCATCAATGCCAAAAGCTATTTTCACATTTGGCTACACATTGTGGATGCCCTTAACCATACCACTTGGTTTTGCTCCTATGTGCTATCTATACAAATCTCAATTATATTGATCTAAAAAATTATAGAATCAAGATTAGTAAAAAGGAGGTGATTTTGTCGTGCGGATGGTGGGGGAGGTTTCTTATTTTTAGAGGACGTTGGCCTGGTGGTTTACTAACATGCGGTCCCACGTGTCAGTGCTTTACGAAGCCGATCCGCGTCCCACATGAGGCAGAACAACGGCAGAAGCAACACGTGGTTAACTTGAGGAAGATCTTATAAAAAAACTTGAAGAAGATGAGGGAGAAGCGGATTCAAGAGAAGGTTAAATGATGGTTGCTTCGTCCCTCCAACTTCATTTTTTAGCATTATTACCTCGTCCCTCCAACTTAACTGCGGGAAAGGTTGCTACCTCTTGAGCACTGTGTTGGTTTTCCTTGAAGAGGAAAGGGTGATGCGGTAAAGCAGCGTAAGTATTTCACTCAGTTTTTGAGAACCAAGGTATCAATCTAGTAGGAGGCCACACACGAGTCCCTCGCACCTACACAAACAAATAAATCCTCGCAACCAACGCAATAAAGGGGTTATCAATCCCTTCACAATCACTTACGAGAGTGAGATCTGATAGATGTGATAAGATAATATTTTTGGTATTTTTATGATAAAGATGCAAAGTAAAATAAAAGTCAATAAAAATAGCTAAGTGTTGGAAGATTAATATGATGGAAAATAGACCCGGGGGCCATAGGTTTCACAAGTGGCTTCTCTCGAGAGCATAAGTATTACGGTGGGTGAACAAATTACTGTCGAGCAATTGATAGAATTGAGCATAGTTATGAGAATATCTAGGTATGATCATGTATATAGGCATCATGTCCACGACAAGTAGACCGAAACGATTCTGCATCTACTACTATTACTCCACACATCGACCGCTATCCAGCATGCATCTAGAGTATTAAGTTCATAAGAACAGAGTAATTCTTTAAGCAAGATGACATGATGCAGAGGGATAAACTCATGCAATATGATATAAATCCCATCTTTTTATCCTCGATGGCAACAATACAATACATGCCTTGCTGCCCTAACATCCTTTGGGAAAGGACACCGCAAGATTGAACCCAAAGCTAAGCACTTCTCCCATTGCAAGAAAGATCAATCTAGTCGGCCAAACCAAACTAATAATTCGAAGAGACTTGCAAAGATAACCAAACATACATAAAAGAATTCAGAGGAGATTCAAATATTGTTCATAGATAAACTTGATCATAAACCCACAATTCATCGGTCTCGACAAACACACCGCAAAAGAAGAATTACATCAAATAGATCACCAAGAGAATTGAGGAGAACTTTGTATTGAGATCCAAAGAGAGAGAAGAAGCCATCTAGCTGATAACTATGGACCCGAAGGTCTGAGGTAAACTACTCACACATCATCGGAGAGGCTATGGTGTTGATGTGGAAGCCCTCCATGATCATGCCCCCTCCGGCAAGAAACCGGAAAAGGCCCCAAGATGGGATCTCACGGGTACAGAAGGTTGCGGCGGTGGAATTAGGGTTTTGGATCCGTATATGATGTTTCTAGGGTGTATGGGTATATATAGGAGGAAGAAGTACGTCGGTGGAGCAACATGGGCCCCATGAGGGTGGAGGGCACGCCTGGGGGAGGTGGGCGCGCCCCCTACCTCGTGCTCTCCTCGTTGATTGCTTTACGTACACTCCAAGTCCTCTAGATCACGTTTGTTCTGAAAATCACGTTCCCGAAGGTTTCATTCCGTTTGGACTCCGTCTTATATCCTTTTCCTTCGAAACACTGAAATAGGCAAAAAAAGAGCAATTTGGGCTGGGCCTCCGGTTAATAGGTTAGTCCCAAAAATAATATAGAAGTGTATAATAAAGCTCATTAAACATCCAAAATAGAATATAATATAGCATGGAACAATCAAAAATTATAGATACGTTGGAGACGTATCAAGCATCCCCAAGCTTAATTCCTGCTTGTCCTGGAGTAGGTAAATGATAAAAACAGAATTTTTGATGTGGAATTGAAAGTGCAACTATCCCTAGGTGGTTTTGGTAATTCCTAACAACATATAGCTCATTGAGCTAATGCTATTTCAAGATTAATATTTCAGGAAAGCTCAATGATTCGCATGGCATGGATGAGAAAACTGGACCCCTCAAAATGCTAAGGACAAAAGGATTGGCTCAAGCTCAAAGCTCAAGACTCTACATTTTCTATTTTAGTGATCCAAGATCTCATTGAGTCTATGTAGCGACCCGACCTCAGATGGTCAAGTCTCTGTGCCTCCGTGTCATCCCTGGATCGGTAATGCTGACACACACAGTACTCGAAGGATTTATAACAGAGTAGCAATCACACACTTATTACATCGAATGTCTCAAAAGAGAACTTATTACAATAATATGGCTTAAGGCCATCTAATACGATAACAACGGAAGGCTTGGAAGATAAAGTGAGTCCATAAACTCTAACGGCATAGCTGAGCTGCACGGCAACGACCTATCGAACCTTACTCCTTGTCTGAAAAGTCTGCAACATAATACGTTGCAGCCCGAGAACGGGTCAAGACATGGAATATGCCGCAATGTAACACAATAGAGCAATAACAGAATAATGCTACCACTACATGCATATTTGGCTGGTGGAAAGCTCTACGGTTCGCTTTATGGAAATCAAATTTTTCCCTACAACAAAGGAATAAATTTTAATTTAACTATCATGGTGGTTGAAACATCATTGAGAAGGTATAACCCCAACTCAATCCCAATTAAGGTACTTAACATCCCAGCAATATTAATTTAGAGTGATGAGATACATGTGAATACTCAAGTACTAGATACTCAGAATTGTCCATAACCGGGGACACGGCTAACCATGATTAGATTGTACACTCTGCAGAGGTTTGCGCACTTTTCCCCACAAGACTCGATCGCCTCCGTTGATTTCTCGCACTGCATGGTCTTTGAGAAACGGATGACCGAGACACAGTCTTTCAGAAACATTAACTCTTTACTCCGTGTAGACCATACCAAACCTACAAAACCCACTACCTGCTGATCTACCTCTTCAAGAGCTTCACATAACTTACTCAACTATGCTAGAGCCCATAATAGCTTGTGGCTGCACACGGAAGTTTCTAGCATGAATAATCTCAGTTCCTTTGAGCACAGGTGGCGGTCCATAGGAATATCACACGGGTACCCCGGGCTTTCCAAAAATAAAACAGACAACACTGGGTTCCCCAGGTGCCTCAATCCACCCAGATGTGTATTAAAGTAGACCATTAATTAACAATCTCACACCTGTCATGGATACACTCAAACCCAATCCACGTCTACGAGCATAGCATGGCAATATAAGCATAACGTAGAAGTACCTCCCAAGGGTTTGACAAGAATAGGCAATAGGTTCCTACCTCATCATCTACTTCCCAACCCACAAATTAATGATATCCTAACCATGCAATGTTTGAGGGTTGAAACTAATGCATAAAAACTGGGTATGAAAAGAGTATGATCAAAGTGTTACTTGCCTTGTCGACGGTCCGGAATCCCGGAGACTCGTAGTAACACGCTCAAGACTCAGGAATTCTATCGCAAACAAACAATACACACATAAGCAACAAGCAAAGATGCACAGACGAAACTTCAACTGAAAGAGGTTGACCAGAGAGTTCAACTTAAGAAGAATCAAACCAAACGGAGCAACGAAACTCAAACGGCGAAAGAAACAAGATCCGTTTACTAATCTGAACTAGGGTCAAATTTTACAGAGGCAAAAACTTATTTGAGTTGGCTATTCGGAAAGAGGGTTTCAAGATGAAACTCCAGGCGCTTGAATCGCCTTATTCTGATAAACGAGCGAAAAGTTAAACTAGTTCGAACCTCGGATCAGAAATCGCGATCAGAAAAATCGCGGAATAAATCCGATAAAAAGAAAACGACGAACGGCTAAACGAACGAACGTTCGTTAGCAGAAACTAAACGACGAACACGTTCGTTGGAACAAATGAACGAGCGAACGCTCGCTAAACAAATAAACCAGAGAATAAAACCGATCTATAAAAAAACAAACTAGGGTTTTTGAAAAAAACCGAAGGGGTTTTCTAAAAAAACCGGGCGGCGGTGGCTACCTCCGGCGAGGTCGTCCGGCGGGCGGGCGGCTCCGGCGGGGCTCGGCGAGGGGCGGCGGGTGTCACGACCGGTTTTTCAATAAAAATATTTATTGAACAACCGACCTTTGAAGTCCAATATGAGGTAAATCCTTCATACCGGTTGACAAAACTTTTATACAAGAAGCCAGTAGCATTACAATATTACAAGGGTCGGACTGAAGATGCCCAACCAATTATTACAACACGCCAATGATTAAACATAGTGGCGGATATGACTCAAAGGTGTGGGGTGGAAATACTACCGACTCGAGCTATGAGTGGTTGGTGGAATAACACATCGGGATGGTTAATAAGTCTACTGCGTTGGCGGCTCATCGACCGTCGAGGTGAGGCTCGATGAATTTATCTGGGTAGCGGAAGCGGATATATCACAATGACTGATCCAGGGGTTGCACGAGACTGACTGGGATTCCTCTAGGCGTCGGACTCGCTATCGAACTCTTCATCCATGAGATCGCCTTCGTCAGGATCTGGCCAAATCAACAAGCCAGGTGAGTACTATGAAAGTACTCGCAAGACAGTTCGGACAAAAGATATAAAAATGAATGCATGAATGCAACATGGTTAATCTCAACATTTCTCAATTAAAACAGCATAGCAAAAATAATCAAGAAGGGAATCGGCGGTAGTCCGCTCAAAAACCCAAAGAAGATAAAACTCAAAACCGATCGGGTGTCTGAAGCGACGCCTCGAAGGGTGAAGAAATAAGCAAAACATGCCGCAGTCGGGCGTCTGAGCGACACCTCATAAAGGGCTTATATTGAAAATAAAGATACATGCGTGCTGCAGTCGGACGTCTGAGCGACATCACAGAAAGGGCTTATAATGAAAGTAAATAACAACAATGCCACAGTCGGACGTCTGAGCGACATCACAGAAAGGGCTTATAATGAAAGTAAATAACAACAATGCCACAGTCGGACGTCTGAGCGACGTCACAGAAAGGGCTTATAATGAAAGTAAATAACAACAATGTCGCAGTCGGACGTCTGAACGACATCACAGAAAGGGCTTATAATGAAAGTAAATAACAACAATGCCGCAGTCGGACGTCTGAGCGACATCACAGAAAGGGCTTATAATGAAAATAAATAACAAAAATGCCGCAGTCGGACGTCTAAGCGACATAACAGAAAGGGCTTTCATCACAAAGATATAGCACTCATAATAAATATTCAACACATGAATATAAAAGGGTTAGTCCATCCACAGGAATAAACATTTAACCGGACTTAGTACTCATGTGAATCACCGAGTATTCTGTCACCAAACCGGACACTTGTCGATAAGATAATACGTAACTTGGACATGGATAAGATGATTTGAGGATTTATGACTCTGCAGAGTTCGTACTAAAATTACTCACACCCAACGGATTTTCGTAGTCCTGAAGGACTAGTTCCGTTTATGGCATTTCGGAAGAAATACAGCTAACCAAAGACACACCCATCCTACCTCACGTAATGCCGTGAATCACCCTAGACATCGTCCGAGACAAACTTTTGAGACGGGAGATCACAATCTCGAATAGCATGGGATCAAATTTATATTCACAGCTCTAAGGGTGCCCCTCTCGGTCCCAACCGGAAACACCCATGCCCCCTCGACCGGATGATCGCTTTAATCCAGGCCATGGAACCATCATCACGGCCTCTCCATTTGGTGTGTACCAGAAAGCGGTTTGCAACTTACTAAGCCATATCCCTTGCGGAAAACATGTGGTAGTAATGGGAAGGAAATGGATGGAAACCGAATCGACACGGGTTGACATCAAGTCAAAATGGTATGGCACAAGACTGGCATGCTACGACACTGCCATCTTACCCATCCTCATGCCAACACATGGCCATGCACATTCACATCCATCACGTATGGATTACCAAACATGCTTGCCTGGTTCGGAGTAGTCGGGGTCTAGCTCGGCGAAGTTCGCGGTTCCGTCACCTCCTCCGGAACCTACGGTATAGCGAAAAGGCATACTAACGTGAAAACCAACGCGTGCATAAAAGTTGTTCCAAAATTTTCCAAATAAATCCCATAAAAAACTAGACAAAATTATAAGACTGTCAGAAAAAGAATCACTCAAAAATCACTTTTTATTAAAGAGTTATAAGGGTTTCTGTCCAGGGACTCATCTGTAATGAAATGTAAAAGTTCGAGGGTTTAAGCGAGAAAACAGAAGACGGTTCGAATAGAAACCGCAAGCCCACATGGAAAACGATTCTGCAAGGCGCCAACGGAAAAGCAGTTCGCGGGAAAAGAAAGAGAGGTGACATGGGGGTCCACATGTCGAGTTAAAAGACCTCGCCGGCGCCCGAAGGCCGCGGTGGTCGCCGGCGTCGAACCACGGCGAGTCAGGGAGATCGGAGTGTACCAAGAGTATCAGCATGTCCTTCCGCGTCGGTGGGTGGTGGACTTGGGCATCGGGGAGCACCACGTCGACGGCGACACTTTCTTCGGCGGACGGCGGCTCGGGCGATGGTAGATCTCGTCGAGGAGGGCTGCAAGGACCGAATTGAGGTGGGGGTTAGAGCACTAGGTGTAAGAGGAGGCTGCGGACGAGGTTTGAGCGCCGGAGATGGCCTCACCGCAGTGAATCAAGCTGGTGGCCGAGGCGGATCGGGGCGGCCGGAGTTGGGGGAGGAGACCTCCTCGAGGTCCTCCCAGTGGCTAGGCAGGGTCTTGGTGAAGTGCGTGGGTGGTGTGCACGAGAGCGAGCTCGGGGCTCCTTTTTATAGGCGATCCGAGGCGGTGGCCATGAACGGACTTCTCCGGTGATGGTTACGGCGGCGCAGAGCTTGGTCGGGGAGGTTTAGGGAGTGGGGCGTTAGCGTGGAGTTCCACTGGTGCCGTTTTGACGCTAAACCAACTTGGATTAGGAGCCCTGGGTGGATTCGACGGAACTGGGCGGCGCGGGTCCGTCGGCAGCAGAGAGCACGCTCTGTGCGTGCCGCGCCATGGCGACGGTGTTGCATGCGCGTGCTGGCGAGGAAGTGGCCACGCGGAGCCACCAGATGGATTGGGCAGCGCCGAACGGCATTACTCCGCTGTTCTGCTCCCGGTCGGCCGTTACGGTGGTTCGGCCACCGCAAGACACGCCGGCGCAGGCGGGCCAGGGTGCCACCGACGCCAGGAACGCGCCAAGCACGCGTGTGAGGCTCCGGACAGGCACGCTAGTCCGTGAGCAACGTGCCAAAGGCACTGTGAACATGTGACTGAATTAACTGATGAAGATTGACACTGAAACTCTGAACTTTCTGAATTTAACTGAAGATGCACAGAAACAGTGCATGCAAGGTGTTCGACAGAATGGTTTTGGCACGTGGGAAATTTTTCTTGAGCTGATCTTCGGTGTGGTGGTCTCTCATTGCATCTCAGGGCTGCCTGAATTTTGGTAGAATTTTTGGAGAAGTGTAGATATGAATTTCACCAAATTTGGCAAATCTGGTCCAAACTTGCAGTGAGTGAAATTTGAAATATTTGAGAAGTAGAAGAGTGGATCAAGATGGTTCTGGGTTGTGGGTACCAAGGACTATCCAAGGGAGTTGGTTTGAGGTCAAAACTCAAAAGCATTAGGGTACTTGCTTTGCAAATCACTTAGGCTCAAAAGAAAAGACAGAATTATTTTGGGAGAGGAAATAATTGGAATAAAGTCCAAAAATGGGTTTTACTAGTTTGGACAGAATGTTTGAGTGGTACCAAAGTGGAAGGAGGGTTTTGGGAGAAATTTACCACAAGAGGCATGGTAAAATCAAGGATGGATCAAAACCAAAGAATAACCCAAAACCAAAAAGGTTTCTTTTTAGAAGAAAATAAATCCAAGACATGTTTTTTTTTGAGAAGAAAACTCAGAAGAGAGGTTTTTAAGAAGGGTTTAGATGACCTTCTTCAAACCAAGCAAGGCTTTTGCTGAAAACAAAAACAACAAAAAATTTGGAGTGTCACAGCGGGGTGGCGGCGAGGGCGCGGGCGGCGCGGGAGGCGGCGGTGGCGACCTACGGCGGCGGGCGGGCGACTGGCGAGGCGCGGGCAGGCGGTGGGTTCGGCTCAAGGGCGAGGCGAGGCGGGCGACTCGGCGGTGGTGGCGGCTAGAGGGGGCGGCTTATATAGGTTGGGGGCTCCGACTTGGGAGGGTCGAGGCGGCGGGAGGCGGCGGGCGACCTGACTCTCCGAGTCCGGCCAATGGCAGTGGGGGAGGCGGCGGCGCGGGTGGACCGGCCTGGCTCGGTTGGGCTTCGGCCCAGTCGGGCGCGAGTCCTCTTTTTTTTTAAACGCTCCGCCGACTAAGAAAAATCCTAGAAAAATAAAAATAAAAATCTGAAAATTCCAAAATAAATTTTCTCCGTCTAAATGAAATATTTAGGACAGGATGAACTTTTCTTGGCCCCTAAAATGCAATTTTTTAAAACATGAAAATTTTTCTAGGGCGAATAAAATTCCAAAAAATCAAATAAAAACCAAATAACGATTTTAACATTTTTCCTCCGATATTTCAATTATTTTGGAGAAGTCATATTATCTCCCCTCATTTATTATTTTAAAATGAAATATTTTCTGGAGAGAAAATAATTAAAATAAAAAATCCTCGTCTTCAGTATTTGATAAAAATCAAATATGAAAATCGAAAAAATCCCCAACTCTCTCCGAGGGTCCTTGAGTTGCTTAGGATTTCGAGGATTGCAAACGAAAATGCAATAAAATATGATATGCATGGATGACCTATGTATAACATGCCAAATTGAAAATTTGGGATGTTACAAACCTACCCCCCTTAAGATGAATCTAAGCCCTCGAGATTCGGGTTAACTAGAAAATAGGTGCGGTGGTCCTTGCGAATATCCTCTTCTCGCTCCTGTGTGGCTTCCTCCTCGGTATGGTGGCTCCACCGAACTTTGCAAAACTTGATAACCTTGTCATGCGAGTGACTCAATCGTCGAAATCAAGAATCTTTATTGGCTTTTCCTCATAGGTCAAATTACTATCCAGCTGAATCGCCTCCAAAGGCACTGTATCATTTAACGGTATATCGGCCATCTCAGCGTGGCACTTCTTCAGTTGTGATACGTGAAACACATCGTGAACTCCTAACAATCCTTCAGGTAACTCCAGCTTGTAGTCAACTTCTCCCATCCGTTCTAAAACACGATACGGTCCTACAAATCTTGGGGCTAACTTTCCCTTAACTCCAAAACGTTTCACTCCCCTCAAGGGTGATACTCATGAGATAGGCTTTGTCTCCAATTTCATAGGTTACTTCCTTGCGTTTTGAATCTGCATAACTCTTCTGTCTAGACTGAGCAATCTTTAGTCTGTCTCTGATCAGTTTAACCTTCTCTTCTGATTCATTAATCAAATCTGGTCCAAACAACTGACGATCTCCAACCTCATCCCACATCAATGGTGTTCTACATCTGCGTCCATATAGGGCTTCGAACGGTGCCATCTTCAAACTGGCCTGGTAGCTGTTGTTGTATGAGAACTCTGTGTACGGCAAGTTGACATCCCAACTAGATCCATAATCTAGCGCATGTGCTCTCAACATGTCTTCCGTAATCTGATTGGCTCTCGGTCGATCCATCCGTCTGCGGGTGAAAAGCGGTACTGAACTCCAATCTGGTACCCAAAGTCTGGTGTAGCTGATGCCAAAACTTTGAAGTAAATTGTGTTCCTCTATCTGATACGATGCTCCTCGGAACTCTGTGGAAACATACGATCCTGGACATATATATCTTGGCCAACTTAGCACTTGTATAGGTTGTTTTCACTGGGATGAAATGGGCTACTTTGGTCAAACGATACACAACTACCCATATTGAATCATATCCTGCCTTGGTTCTGGGTAATCCGGTAATAAAGTCCATGCCAAGTTTGTCCCACTTCCATTCGGGTATTGGCATAGGTCATAACAGTCCTGCCGCTTCTGATGCTCTGCCTTCACTCTCTGACATACATCACATACGGCTACATACTCGGCAATATCCTTCTTCATACCAGTCCACCAGAAACGTTCCTTCAAGTCCAAATACATCTTGGTGTTTTCGGGGTGAATCGAGTATGGTGAGTCATGGGCCTCCTAAAGTATTAACTTCCTGATCTCCGGATTGTTTGGCACATAAATCCGGTCCTCAAACCACAAGGTATCATGCTCATCTTCGCGAAAACCTTTGGCTTTTCCTTCGCCCATCTTCTCTCTTATCTCAGCAATCTCTTTGTCCTCCTTCTGAGCTTCTCGAATCTTGTTCAATAACGTCGACTGAACCTCCATTGTTGCAAGAAAACCTCTTGGAACAATCTCCAATCGAAGTTCCATGATCTCTGCAGCTAACTCCTTTGGCAATCCTTTGCTTTCAAGGATATTAGCATAACTCCTCCGGCTCAAAGCGTCTGCTACGACGTTGGCCTTTCCTGGATGATAGTGTAGCTTCATGTCGTAATCCTTTATAAGTTCCAGCCATCTCGAGGTTTAACTCCTTCTGTGTGAAAATGTACTTCAAACTCTTATGATCCGTGTACACATCGCAACGGTTTCCAATAAGATAATGTCTCCAGGTCTTCAACGCATGTACTACAGCAGCTAACTCCAAATCATGCATGGCATAGTTCAACTCATGTGACTTCAGTTGTCGTGAGGCATACGAAACAACTTTTCCGTCCCGCATAAGAACACATCCAAGTCCCAAGCGAGAGGCGTCACAATACACTTGAAACTCCTTATGTATATCTGGCAATGTCAGCACTGGGGCTGTAGTCAACCGTTTCTTCAACTCCTGAAAGCTTGTCTCGCAATCCTCTGTCCATTTGAACTTAGTATCCTTCTTTAGCAATTCAGTCATTGGCTTAGCAATCTTGGAAAAATCTCAATGAATCTCCGATAATATCCTGCCAGTCCGAGGAAATCATGGATCTCGCCGATCAAGTGGGTGCCAACCATTCAAAGGATCGATCAACCTTCTTTGGGATCTACTGCTATACCCTCTCCTGATATAACATGCCCAAGCAATCCAACTTCTTTCAACCAAAACTCGCACTTGCTGAATTTGGCGTATAACTGGTGTTCCCTGAGTTTCTCGAGAACCAAATGCAGATGTTCCGCGTGCTCCTCTTCATTCTTCGAGTATACCATAATATCATCAATAAACACCACAACAAACTTGTCCAAATACTCCATGAACACCTTGTTCATCATACTCATGAAATAGGCAGGGGCGTTAGTCAGTCCAAATGACATGACCGTATGCTCATATAATCCATACCGTGTGGTAAATGCTGTCTTTGGTATATCCTTCTCTTGGATATTCAACTGATGGTATCCTGATCGTAGATCAATCTTTGAAAACACCTTAGCTCCTTGCAACTGATCAAACAGATCATTAATCATCGGTAAGGGATACTTGTTCTTTATCGTTACTTCATTCAGAGCTCGGTAATCAACAACCATCCTCAGGGATTTATCCTTCTTCTCCACCAAAAGTACCGGGGCTCCCCAAGGTGATGAACTTCTACGAATGTAACCTTTCCCCAATAGCTCCTTGATCAGCTTCTTAATTTCCTCCAGATCATTTGCGGGCATCCGATAGGGTCTCTTGGATATTGGCCCTGTACCTGGCAATAGCTCTATCAGAAACTCGATGTATCGATCCGGTGGCATGCCTGGTAACTCCTCTGGGAAAACATCCGGATAATCCTTTACTATAGGTACTTCCTCCTGTACAACTCCCGTGAGGGCATTCACTTGGCTCCTCCTAGGCACATGCCTAGATACATACTTAATCCTTTTTTCCCCCTGGGGTGGTAAGATAAATTGACTTGCTAGCACAGTCAATACTTCCTCCATACTTTGACATCCAGTCCATACTTAATATCACATCCAATCCTTGCGACTCCAAGATAATTAGGTCAGACGGAAAAACATGCGTGCCAATGATTAGGGGTATCTGGGTGCACCATCTGCTAGCCATGTACTCTGCTCCAAAGTAGCTCACTAGAAGAGGGGTCCTAAGGGTTTGGGTTGGTAACTTAAACTTTTCCACAAATCCCTTGATATGTATGAATGCGATGCACCAAGTATAAAAAGAACAATAGCGGTAAATGGTGAACCAAAACTTACCTATTACAGTCCGCTGCTCTTCAACTTCCTCCACGTTAACGTGGTTCACTTGTCCTTTGTTGAATGGATTGGGCTTCTTCCCGCCGCTTCCATTTCTGTTTCCATTCTTTCCTTGAGGCAGTCATTGGCATAGTGCCTGTCTTCCCGCACTTGAAGCAAATAACTTGGCTTAAGTCCCTCTTGGCGGGTGTAGCTGGGTTAGAGCGATTCTGATTATTGTTGCCTCCATTCCCATTCCCGTTCTTCGCACCATTTTGATTATGCGATCCTCCTCCAAAGATGGTTATGACCTCCATGGTTATGAACAAGTCCTCCCGAGTTCGGGGTTAAGCGAGGCTTCTGGTGAGTTCCTGAGTTATACTTCCCTTGTCCATACTTCCTCTTACGGTTCTCAATCTGCTGTTGCTTCCCTTCAATCATTAGGGCCTTATATACCAACTCCTGGTAGTTGTTGAAAGTTGCCACCATCAACTGCATACTCATCTCATCATTCAGCCCTTCCATAAACTTCTCCTGCTTTGCGGCATCTGTGGCCACATCATCAGGGGCATAGCGTGATAACTTGCTAAACTCATCCACGTACTGGGCCACAGTACGGTTCCCCTGGCGTAAGTTGTGAAACTCACGCTTCTTTATCTACATGGCTCCAGTTGAGACATAGGCCGTGCGGAAAGCTTGTTGGAACTGGTCCCAAGTGACATTGGCTATAGGAAAAGTAGCCGTGTAATTCTCCCACCATGCGGCTGCTGGTCCATCCAATTGATGTGCGGCAAAGCGCACCCTTTCAAAGATCCGTGCATCCTGCGGTGGTTAACTCCTTCCAATTGGCGTAGCCAATCATCAACAACTATTGGCTCGGTGCTCTTTGGAAAACACCGCGGTTGTAGCCTCGTAAAACGGGTTAAATTGTCCACCGGGCGGCGGGTTGTTGTTGGCATTGTTGTTGTTGTTTTTGCACAGTTACGAACTAGCAATTGCATCAAGGCATTCTCGCTGCTGGATCAACTTGGTGAGCTCCGGTGGAAAACAAAACCGGGTCACGTCTGAGGCATCCGAGGGTTTTAGATGGAAGAGATTAGAATAGAAAAAGATCTAGGGAAACACTACCCATATGCATATGAGGCAAACACACACATTCATTCAATCAATCAAGCAAGGGCATACAAAACGGTCTAGGACTATCGCATAAGTGCTCAACTACTATTAATTACATGGGGGAAATACTACTATTATATGGTGGTCATCTAGAAATTTTGATCGGTGGAAGACTCCATGATGTCTGCTCCAGGTTCATCTTCGTAGTCATCATCACTTGGGTCAGAGTCGGTGTAAATGCGATGATGATGTAGTTGTCCGGACAAGTGGGATCTTCTTCCTCTTCTTCCGTGCCGGTCCTCCCATGAAGACTCCGGTCTTCTTGACTAGGTCGTCATTCTTCTCCGATGAGGGTCTTGATTTCTTCCTCATATCCATCGCGTGTAAACTTGAGTTCTTCCTCCATTTCGATGATCCTAGTTTTCGCCTTCTTCATCTCCATCATGTCTGCGACATCCTGGTTCTCCTGACGTCGAATGTGCCGGGTTTAGCTCCTGGATGTATGCTGCAATGGATCTATCCTTCTTGGTGCTGATTACTTCCCATTGCTCGTCTCGGCGCCCACATATTTGATATATGGTGTCTTTAAGCTCCCTATTGTAGACTTCACCAATGCATCCCATGGTAATGTGAGCTGCCATAATCTTGCCAAGGCTCCAGGTGGGTGCTTCAAAGGAAAACTCTATGGGCTTGGAAGTTGGCGAGAACGTCCTTCCTGGAACTTGTACTTGAATCATCCAGCGCTCTTCTTCTGGTAAAGTGGCGTTGTACATCCCGGTGAAGCTTGGTATTCCAATATTCAGGTACCTAGTGACTTCCTTCAAGTGGCGTCCAAAAGGTGTGTCTTCATCCGGTTGTGCAAACTTGTTCTTCATCTCCGTCATTCTAAAGAGTGGAAAAATGGAGAGGAGTCAGAAATGAGTAGAGAAGAGTGACCTATGGTTTTATCTTAGTGGTCGTGTCCTACACTCAGCGTGTGCTTCGATACCATCTTGTAGCGACCCGACCTCAGATGGTCAAGTATCTGTGCTTCCGTGTCATCCCTGGATCGGTAATGCTGACACACACAGTACTCGAAGAATTTATAACAGAGTAGCAATCACACACTTATTACATCGAATGTCTCAAAAGAGAACTAATTACAATAATATGGCTTAAGGCCATCTAATACGATAACAGCGGAAGGCTTGGAAGATAAAGCGAGTCCATCAACTCCAACGGCATAGCTGAGCTGCACGGCAACGACCTATCAAACCTTACTCCTCGTCTGAAAAGTCTGCAACATAATACATTGCAGCCCGAGAACGGGTCAGCACATGGAATATCTTTGGCAATGTAACACAATAGAGCAATAACAGAATAATGCTACCATTACATGCATATTTGGCTGGTGGAAAGCTCTACGGTTACAGTTTTGCGAAAAGCCAATTTTTCCCTACAACAAAGGAATAAATTTTAATTTAACTATCATGGTGGTTGAAACATCATTGAGAAGGTATAACCCCAACTCAATCCCAATTAAGGTACTTAACATCCCAGCAATATTAATTTAGAGTGATGAGATACATGTGAATACTCAAGTACTAGATACTCGTAATTGTCCATAACCGGGGACACGGCTAACCACGATTTGATTGTACACTCTGCAGAGGTTTGCGCACTTTTCCCCACAAGACTCGATCGCCTCCATTGATTTCTCGCACTGCATGGTGTTTGAGAAACAGATGACCGAGACACGCTTTTCGTAAACATTAACTCTTTACTCCAGGTAGACCATACCAAACCTACAAAACCCACTACCTGCTGATCTACCTCTTCAAGAGCTTCACGTAACTTACTCAACTATGCTAGAGCCCATAATAGCTTATGGCTGCACACGGAAGTTTCTAGCATGAATAATCTTAGTTCCCTTTGAGCCTTGGTGGCGGTCCATAGGAAGATCACACGAGTACCCCGGGATTTCCAAAAATAAAACAGACAATACTGGGTTCCCCAGGTGCCTCAATTCACCCAGATGTGTATTAAAGTTGCCACCTTAAAGTAGACCATTAATTAACAATCTCACAACTGTCATGAATACACTCAAACCCAATCCACGTCTACGAGCATAGCATGGCAATATAAGCATAACGTAGAAGTAAATCCCAAGGGTTTGACAAGAATGAGGCAATAGGTTCCTACCTCATCATCTACTTCCCAACCCACAAATTAATGACATCCTAACCATGCAATGTTTGAGGGTTGAAACTAATGCATAAAAACTGGGTATGAAAAGAGTATGATCAAAGTGTTACTTGCCTTGCTGACGGTCCGGGAATCCCAGAGACTCGTAGTAACACGCTTCGCACTCCGGGAATTCTATTGCAAACAAACAATACACACATAAGCAACAAGCAAAGATGCATAGACGAAACTTCAACTAAAAGAGGTTGACCGGAGAGTTCAACTTAAGAACTCCGGTTCACAAGAAGAATCAAACCAAACGGAGCAACGAAACTCAAACGGCGAAAGAAACAAGATCCGTTTACTAATCTGAACTAGGGTCAAATTTTACAGAGGCAAAAACTTATTTGAGTTGGCTATTCGGAAAGAGGGTTTCGAGATGAAACTCCAGGCGCTTGAATCGCCTGATTCCGATAAACGAGCGAAAAGTTAATCTAGTTCGAACCTCATATCAGAAATCGCGATCGGAAAAATCATGGAATAAATCCGATAAAAAGAAAACGACGAACGGCTAAACGAACGAACGTTCGTTAGCAGAAACTAAACGACGAACACGTTCGTTAGAACGAACGAACGAGCGAACGCTCGCTAAACAAATAAACCAGAGAATAAAACCGATCTATAAAAAAACGAACTAGGGTTTTAAAAAAACCGAAGGGGTTTTCTAAAAAAACCGGGCGGCGGCGGCTACCTCCGGCGAGGTCGTTCGGCGGGCGGCCCCGGGCTCGGCGAGGGGCGGCGGGTGGCGGCGAGGGCGCGGGAGGCGGCGACTCGGGCGAGGCGCGGCGGGCGGCGGGGTTCGGCTCACGGGCGAGGCGAGGCGGGCAACTCCGGCAGCGGTGGTGGCGGCTAGAGGTGCGGCTTATATAGGTTGGGGGCTCCGACTTGGGGAGGGGTCGGGCGGG
Source organism: Aegilops bicornis (assembly GCA_021605145.1). Classification (NCBI taxonomy): domain Eukaryota; kingdom Viridiplantae; phylum Streptophyta; class Magnoliopsida; order Poales; family Poaceae; genus Aegilops; species Aegilops bicornis. Next base: position 393,748,684 of record CM038669.1, on the reverse strand, counting down.
CGGAGGCGGCGACCGGACTCTCCCGAGTCCCAAGGCAACATGGCGGGGAGGCGGCGGGCGGGCGGCTGGCTGGCTTGACCGCCCACGGGCGCGGGTCCTCTTTTTTTTTAATCATTCCGCCGACTAAGAAAAATCCTAGAAAAATAAAAAAATCTGAAAATTCCAAAATAAGTTTTCTCCGTCTAAATGAAATATTTAGGACAGGATGAACTTTTCTTGGCCCCTAAAATGCAATTTGTTAAAACATGCAAATTTGTTCTAGGGCGAATTAAATTCCAAAAAATCAAATAAAAACCAAATAATGATTTTAACATTTTTCCTCCGATATTTCAATTATTTTGGAGAAGTCATATTATCTCCCCTCATTTATTATTTTAAAATGAAATATTTTCCGGAGAGAAAATAATTAAAATAAAAAATCCTCATCTTCAGTATTTGATAAAAATCAAATATGAAAATCGGAAAATCCCCAACTCTCTCCGAGGGTCCTTGAGTTTCTTAGGATTTCGAGGATTGCAAACGAAAATGCAATAAAATATGATATGCATGGATGACCTATGTATAACATTCCAAATTTCTAAAATTTGGGATGTTACAATCTATAGGAAAAGCCAATACTATCAAGGAGGGATGAGGTGTTGCTTAATGAGGCTCTTGCTCAAAGTGCTTAGTGATATGCTCCATAGCTCTCAACTACTTTCTCACATCCACATATGACCTAAACCAAAAGTCAAACTCGGCCCCACCGATTCTTTCTATCCGGCGCCACCAAGTTCGGGATGTCATAGCCACCGCCACAAACCCTAGGCAAATCGGTCTCATCGATAGGGATCTCGGTCTCACCGAGATGGGATTATAATCTCTCTGTTTCCCTTTGTAACGCTTTCAGTCCCACCGAGATGAGCGATCGGTCCCACCGAGATTGCAATGTAAACTCTCTGTTTCCCTTTCGTAACATTTCGGTCTCATCGAAATGAGCGAATCGGTCCCACCGAGTTTACCTGACCAACTCTCTGGTTAGCTTATTACCAAAATCGGTCTCACCGAAGTTTGTATGTCGGTCTCACCGAGATTACGTTATGCCCTAACCCTAACCATATCGGTCCTACCGAGTAGCATGTCGATCCACGAAAATCCTAACGGTCACTAGATTTGTTGAATCGGTCCGACCGAGTTTATCAATTCGGTCCCACCGAGTTTGGCAAGTTGTGTGTAACGGTTAGATTTTGTGTGGAGGCTATAAATACCCCTCCACCTCCTCTTCATTCGTGGAGAGAGCAATCATAACGAACCTACACTTCCAACTTACATTTTCTGAGAGAGAACCACCTACACTTGTGTTGAGGCCAAGATAATCCATTCCTACCATATGAATATTGATCTCTAGCCTTCCCCAAGTTGCTTTCCACTCAAATCTTCTTTCCACCAAATCCATATCCTGTGAGAGAGAGAGAGTTGAGTGTTGGGGAGACTATCATTTGAAGCACAAGAGCAAGGATTTCATCATCAACACACCATTTGTTACTTCTTGGAGAGTGGTGTCTCCTAGATTGGCTAGGTGTCACTTGGGAGCCTCCGACAAGATTGTGGAGTTGAACCAAGGAGTTTGTAATGGCAAGGAGATCGCCTACTTCGTGAAGATCTACCGCTAGTGAGGCAAGTCCTTCGTGGGCGACGTCCATGGTGGGATAGACAAGGTTGCTTCTTCGTGGACCCTTCGTGGGTGGAGCCCTCCGTGGACTCACGCAACCTTTACCCTTCGTGGGTTGAAGTCTCCATCAACGTGGATGTACAATAGCACCACCTATAGGAACCACGACAAAAACATATGTGTCTCCTATTGCATTTGAATCCTCCAAACCCTTCCCTTTACATTCTTGCAAGTTGCATGCTTTACTTTCCGCTGCTCATATACTCTTTGCATGCTTGCTTGAATTGTGTTAAGATTGCTTGACTTGTCCAAAGTTGCTAAAATCTGCCAAGAACTAAAATTTGGAAAAGGCTAGATTTTTATTTGGTCAAGTAGTCTAATCACCCCCCCTCTAGACATACTTTCGATCCTACAAGAATGCTACTTAGCATAATTTTCAATGTAACCCTCTTAATTGTGGTATAAATATTCAGATCCAAAAGATTCAAGATAAAAGTTTAATATTGACATAAAAGTAATAATACTTCAAGCATACTAACTAAGCAATTATGTCTTCTCAAAATAACATGGCCAAAGAAAGTTCATCCATACAAAATCATATAGTTTGGTCATGCTCCATTTTCGTCACACAAGAATGCTCTCATCATGCACAACCCCGATGACAAGCCAAGCAATTGTTTCATACTTTAGTAATCTCAAACTTTTTCAACTTTCACGCAATACATGAGCGTGAGCCATGGATATAGCACTATGGGTGGAAAAGAATATAATGATGGGGGTTATGTGGAGAAGACAAAAAAGGAGAAAGTCTCACATCAACGCGGCTAATCAACGGGCTATGGAGATGCCCATCAATTGATGTCAATGCAAGGAGTAGGGATTGCCATGCAACGGATGCACTAGAGCTATAAATGTATGAAAGCTCAACAAAAGAAACTAAGTGGGTGAGCATCCAACTTGCTTGCTCACGAAGACCTAGGGCATTTGAGGAAGCCCATTATTGGAATATACAATCCAAGTTCTATAACAAAAAATTCCCACTAGTATTTGAAAGTGACAAAACAAGAGACTATCTATCATAAGGATCATGGTGCTACTTTGAAGCACAAGTATGGAAAAACATAGTAGCATTGCCCCTATTAATTTTCTTTTCTTCTTTTTTTGGGCCTCTCTTTTTTTTATTTTGGCCATTCTCTTTTTTTCTCTTTTTTTCTTTTTTTGGGACAATGCTCTATGAATGATGATCATCACAATTCTATTTGTTTACAACTCAATGATTACAACTCGTTACTAGAACAAAGTATGATTTTACATGAATGCCTCCGGCGGTGTACCGGGATGGGCAATGAATCAAGAGTGACATGTATGATAATATGCATGGTGGCTTTGCCACAAATACGAGGTCAACTACATGATCATGCAAGGCAATATGACAATGATGAACGTATCATGATAAACGGAACGGTGGAAATTTGCATGGCAATATATCTCGGAATGGCTATGGAAATGCCATAATAGGTAGGTATGGTGGCTGTTTTGAGGAAGATATAAGCAGGTTTATGTGTGATAGAGCGTATCGTATCACGGGGTTTGGATGCACCGGCGAAGTTTGCACCAACTCTCAAGGTTAGAAAGGGCAATGCACGGTACCGAAGAGGCTAGCAATGATGGAAGGGTAAGAGTGCGTATAATCCATGGACTCAACATTAGTCATAAAGAACTCACATACTTATTGCAAATATCTACAAGTCATCAAAACCAAGCACTACGCATGCTCCTAGGGGATAGATTGGTATGAAAAGACCATCGCTCGTCCCCGACCTCCACTCATAAGGAGGACAATCAAAGAACACCTCATGTTTCAAATTTGTTACACAACGTTTACCATACGTGCATGCTACGGGACTTGCAAGCTTCAACACAAGTATTTCTCAAATCCATAACTACTCAACTACCACAACTTTAATATCACTACCTCCATATCTCAAAACAATCATCAAGCATCGAACTTTTCTTAGTATTCAACACACTCATAAGAAAGTTTTTACTAATTTTGAATACCTAGCATATTAGGATTAATTTCCTAATTTAAGAAAATTACCATGCTGTATTGCAGGACTCTCAAAATAATATAAGTTAAGCATGAGAGAACAATAGTTTCTATAAAACAAATTCACCACCGCGTTCTAAAAGATATAAGTGAAGCACTAGAGCAAAACCTATATAGCTCAAAAGATATAAGTGAAGCACATAGAGTATTCTAATAAATTCCGAATCATGTGTGTCTCTCTCAAAAGATGTGTACAGAAAAGATTATTGTGGTAAACTAAAAAAGCAAGGACTCAAATTATACAAGACGCTCCAAGCAAAACACATATCATGTGGTGAATAAAAATATAGCTCCAAGTAAAGTTACCTATGGACGAAGACGAAAGAGGGGATGCCTTCCGGGGCATCCCCAAGTTTTGGCTTTTTGGTGTCCTTAGATTATCTTGGGGTGCCATGGGAATCCCCAATCTTAGGCTCTTGCCACTCCTTGTTCCATAATCCATCAAATCTTTACCCAAAACTTGAAAACTTCACAACACAAAACTCAACAGAAAATCTCGTGAGCTCCGTTAGCAAAAGAAAACAAAACACCACTTCAAGGTACTGTATTGAACTAATTCTTTATTTGTATTGGTGTTAAACTTAATGTATTCCAACTTTTCTATGGTTTATAAACTATTTTACTAGCCATAGATTCATCAAAATAAGCAAACAACACACACAAAACAGAATCTGTTAAAAACAGAACAGTCTGTAGTAATATGTAACTAACGCAAACTTCTGGAACTCAGTAAAATCCACCAACATAGGAAGACCTAGATAATTTGTTTATTGATCTACTGTAATTGGAATCAGTATTTTATCACGTTCTGGTGATTTTTAACAATTGTTTTCGTGAACAGAAAGTTTCTGGAATTTTCAGCAAGATCAAATAACTATCATCCAAGAAGATCCTATAGGTTTAACTTGGCACAAACACTAATTAAAACACAAAAACAAATCTAACCAGAGGCTAGATCAAAGGTTTATTCCTAAACAGAAGAAAAAAGCAAGAAACTAAAAATAAATTGGGTTGCCTCCCAACAAGCGCTATCGTTTAACGCCCCTAGCTAGGCATAAAAACGAGGATAGATTAATAGATTCATAAGTGGCTCTCATAATAGATTCATAAGGCAATTTAATTTTCTTTCTAGGGAAGTGTTCCATGCCTTTCCTTAGTGGAAATTGGAATCTAATATTTCCTTCCTTCATATCAACAATTGCACCAATCGTTCTAAGGAAAGGTCTACCAAGAATAATATGACATGAAGGATTGCAATCTATATCAAGAACAATAAAATCTACGGGCACATAGTTCCTATTTGCAACAATAAGAACATCATTAATTCTTCCCATATGTTTCTTAATGGTGGAATCTGCGAAGTGCAAGTTTAAAGAGCAATCATCAAATTCGCGGAAACCTAACAAATCACACAAAGTTTTTGGAATCGTGGAAACACTAGCACCCAAATCACACAAAGCATAACATTCATGATCTTTAATTTTAATATTAATAGTAGGTTCCCACTCATCATAAAGTTTTGAGGGATAGAAACTTCCAACTCAAGTTTTTCTTCATGAGATTGCATTAAATCATCAACGATATGTTTAGTAAAAGCTTTATTTTGACTATAAGCATGAGGAGAATTTAGCACGGATTGCAACAAGGAAATACAATCTATCAAAGAGCAATTATAATAATTAAATTCCTTGAAATCCAAAATAGTGGGTTCATTGATATCTAAAGTTTTGACCTCTTCAATATTACTCAATTTTAGCATCAAGATCTAAAAACTCCGAATTTTTGGAATGCCTTCTAGGTAAAGGTGGCTCATCTCCAGTCCCATCATTATCAAGATTCATATTGCAAAACAAAGATTTAATAGGGGACACATCAATAACTTTTAGATCTTCATCTTTATTCTCACAAAAACTAGAAGAACACGCTTTCACAAAGCAATCTTTCTTAGTACGCATCCTAGCGGTTCTTTCTTTGCACTCATCAATGGAAATTTTCATGGATTTGAGAGACTCGCTGATATCATGCTTAGGTGGAATAGATCTAAGCTTCAAAGAATCAACATCAAGAGAAATTCTATCAACGTTCCTAGCCAACTCATCAACTTTAAGCAATTTCTCTTCAAGCAAAGTATTGAAATTCTTTTGCGAATTTATAAACTCTTTAACACAAGTCTCAAAATAAGAGGGCATCTTATTAAAATTTCCATAAAAATTGTTGTAGGAATTACCATAATTATCAGAGGAATTACTAGGATACGGCCTAGGATTAAAGTTTCCTGTATACGCGTTGTTACCAAAATTATTCCTACCAAAAAAATTCACGTCCAAAGATTCATTATTATTCTCAATCAAAGTAGACAAAGGCATATCATTAGGATCATAAGAAACACTTTTAGTAGCAAATAATTTCATAAGTTCATCCATCTTTCCACTCAAAACATTAATTGCTTCTATCGCATGCACTTTATTATTATTATATCTTTTAGTATACCATTGAGAATAATTAACAATAATATTATCTAGGAGTTTAGTAGCTTCTCCTAAAGTGATTTCCATAAAACTGCCTCCCACGGCTGAATCCAAAAGATTTCTAGAAGCAAAATTCTGTCCGGCATAAAAAAATTGTATAGTCATCCAAAGATTCAAACCATGTGTAGGGCAATTACGTATCATTAATTTCATCCTCTCCCAAGCTTGTGCAACATGTTCATGATCAAGTTGTTTAAAATTCATAATATCATTTCTAAGAGAGATGATCTTAGCAGGAGGAAAATACTTAGAGATAAAAGCATCTTTGCACTTATTCCACGAATCAATACTATTTTTGGGCAAAGACGAAAACCAAGTTTTAGCACGATCTCTAAGCAAAAATGGAAATAGTTTCAACTTAACAATATCATTGTCCACATCTTTCTTCTTTTGCATATCACACAAATCAACAAAGCTATTTAGATGGTTAGCGACATCTTCACTAGGAAGGCCGTGAATTGATCTTTCATGACAAGATTCAACAAAGCAGCATTAATTTCACAAGATTCAGCATCGCTAAGAGGAGCAATCGGAGTGCTAAGAAAATCATTGTTGTTGGTATTGGTAAAGTCAAACAATTTAGTATTATCTTGAGCCATAGTGACAAGCAAGCAATCCGACACGAGCAAACAAGAAGCGAGCGAAAAAGAGGCAAACGGAAAAGAGGGGCGAATAAAACGGCAAGGGTGAAGTGGGGGAGAGGAACACGAGAGGCAAATGGCAAATAATGTAATGAAAGGGATAAGAGTTTGTGATGGGTACTTGGTATGTCTTGACTTGTGCGTAGACTCCCGACAGCGGCGCGGAAATCCTTCTTGCTACCTCTTGAGCACTGCGTTGGTTTTCCCTTGAAGAGGAAAGGGTGATGCAGTAAAGTAGCGTAAGTATTTCCCTCAGTTTTTTGAGAACCAAGGTATCATTCCAGTAGGAGGCCACGCTCGAGTCCCACACACCTACACAAACAAATAAGAACCTCGCAACCAACGCGATAAAGGGGTTGCCAATCCCTTCACGGTCACTTACGAGAGTGAGATCTGATAGATATGATAAGATAATATTTCTGGTATTTTTATGATAAAGAGAAATAAAGAGGCAAAGTAAAAATAAACGACAATAAAAAATAGCTAAGTGTTGGAAGATTAATATGATGGAGAATAGACACGGGGCCCGTAGGTTTCACTAGTGGCTTCTCTCAGTAGCATAAGTATTACGGTGGGTGAACAAATTACTGTCGAGCAATTGATAGAATTGAGCATAGTTATGAGAATATCTAGGTATGATCATGTATATAGGCATCACGTCCACGAAAAGTAGACCGAAACGATTCTGCATCTACTACTATTACTCCACACATCGACCGCTATCCAGCTTGCATATAGAGTATTAAGTTCATAAGAACAGAGTAATGCTTTAAGCAAGATGACATGATGTAGAGGGATAAACTCATGCAATATGATATAAACCCCATCTTTTATCCTCGATGGCAACAATACAATACGTGCCTTGCTGCCCTAACATCCTTTGGGAAAGGACACCGCAAGATTGAACCCAAAGCTAAGCACTTCTCCCATTGAAAGACAGATCAATCTAGTAGGCCAAATCAAACTGATAATTCGAAGAGACTTGCAAAGATAACCAATCATACATAAAAGAATTCAGAGGAGATTCAAATATTGTTCATAGATAAACTTGATCATAAACCCACAATTCATCGGTCTCGACAAACACACTGCAAAAGAAGAATTACATCAAATAGATCTCTAAGAGAATCGAGGAAAACTTTGTATTGAGATCCAAAGAGAGAGAGAAGAAGCCATCTAGCTAATAACTATGGACCCGAAGGTCTAAGGTAAACTACTCACACATCATCGGAGAGGCTATGGTGTTGATGTAGAAGCCCTCCATGATCAATGCCCCCTCTAGCAGGACACCGGAAAAGGCCCCAGGATGGGATCTCACGGGTACGGAAGGTTGCGGCAATGGAATTAGGGTTTTGGCGTGCCCCCCTACCTCGTGCTCTCCTCGTTGATTGCTTTACGTAGACTCCAAGTCCTCTGGATCATGTTTGTTCCAAAAATCACGTTCTCGAAGGTTTCATTCTGTTTGGACTCCGTATGATGTCCTTTTCCTTCGAAACACTGAAATAGGCAAAAAAAAAACAGCAATTTGGGTTGGGCCTCCGGTTAATAGATTAGTCCCAAAAATAATATAAAAGTGTATAATAAAGCCCATTAGACATCCAAAACAGAATATAATATAGGATGGAACAATAAAAAATTATAGATACGTTGGAGACGTATCAATCTCCTCGGCAAGGATCTTGCCAAGGTTCGTCGTCTTCTGGTCCTCATCTGATCTTGTGTGTTTATGATCTTGTTGAAGATCTGCATGCCACCACAGAGGCGCCTCCCGAGCCTTGGTTCCAAGGTGGTTGGTTGGTGGCGTTGGAACCCGCGGGCTCAAGGGTGGCTTGCTCTGCTGGCGTCAGGCAAGTCGCCTCGGCAAGGCTCTTGCCGGGGCTGCGGAGGCTGCCCCGGCAAGGGTCTTGCTGGGGGAATCCACCTCGCCCTCTTGCTCTTTGTGTCTCTTGGTATTGGTGTTGCTTTGGTTGCCTTGTGCTTCAGCTTCCCTCTTCTGCCCTGCGTAGTGTGGCCGTGGGCGCGGCTCTGACTGCCCGTGCACAAGTAAAGGGGTAAAAAGGAGTGCCCCTACTTTTGTACACCGACAGCCAAGCGGGCGCCAGCGTGCACAGTGTCCTCGTTTCCTCTTTTTTGCTAAGGAGGCAAGCGCAAGCGAAGAGTACCAAGGCATCGAGCAAAGGTTTCCATATCGGTGCATCGAGACCAAGACCAGCAGGACGGCAAGATGGAGGTCACCGTGGAGCCCGAGACGGCGTCACCACCTGAGCCTTTGGCAGGCGATGACTGCTTTTGTCAGTATAGCTTGTACTAGCTTTCCCCTTTCAAATTGGCCATTGTTGGCTCCCTTCCCGCTCAATATTTGGGAAGAGGACCAGGGCCTCTATAAATACGGCTAGCGACCATAGTAGGAGCTCTAAAAAAATACACTTCCGTGATGATACGTGTTTGTCATAGTAGGTCGCGTTTTTTGTCATGCATGTACATCCATGCCAAATTTATGACAGAATCAAGATAGTCATACTTGTCCTGTCGTAGAAGTGTTCCATGACATTACCAAAATTATCATCACGGAAGTGTCCACTTCCATGACGATAAATCGCGCGTCACGTAAGTGCTTTTCGTCAAGGGTGACCGACACGTGGCATCCACCGTAGCGAACGCCGTTAAGCTATCGGGTCGGGTTTTGGATCCGATAACCCGTTAACAGCCCGACCAATGGGGATTTTCCACGTGTAAAATCATCATTGGCTAGAGGAAACACGATGTCGGCTCATCGTCGGGACAGATGTCATCCACTCCTTTGATGTAGGCTCCTATGATACGTCGACACGTGGCACGGCCCAACAAGTTTAAATGGGCTGGCCCAACTAAAGGCCCACAAGATTTTGTGGACCATAATGGGCCGGCCCAGCTAAAGGCCCACGAGATTTTGCGGACCATAATAGGCTAGCCCAGCTAAAGGCCCACAAGATTTTGCGGGCCATAATGGGCCGGCCCAGGTAAAGGCCCACAAGATTTTTTGTGTGCCTTAATGGGCCGGCCCAGGTAAAGGCCCACAAGATTCTTGCGGATCATAATGGGCCGGCCCAGCTAAAGTCCCACGAGATTTCACTGACTTTAATGGGCCGGCCCAGGTGTAGGCCCAGAAGATTTTGAGGACCCTAGTAGGCCGGCCCATTAACTGCCTGCCATGTTTTGGGCCAAATGTCGGCCCATATTTGATCCGGTCCATTAATGGCCGGCCACGCTCCAGGCCTAATAGTGGCCCATATGTGATCCGGCCCGTTAAAGGCCTACCACGTTCTGGGACAAATTACAGCCCAGATCAGGTCCGGCCCTTTAAGAGGCTTTGGGCTCAATTATGGCCCATATCAGATTCGGCCCGTCAACTAGACACTATGCTTTTGGGCCCACTTCCTAAAGGCCCACTTAGTAATTCGGCCTGATATTATTTTTGTCCTGTTAAGGGCCCGTTTAGCATTTCGGCCCTATATTAATTTCAGCATGTTAAAAGCTCGTCATATAGTTGGGCCTAACTACGGCCCGGTTTGCATCCGCCCTTTCATGACCGATATCTGATTGGGCCAAACAAGGACCGGGACAATTTTTTGGCCAGTTAAAAGCCCGTGATTTGATCCGCACAATCATGGGCCGGGGTTCATTTCGGGCTGCTGCCGGCCCGTGAGCTGTTCGGCACGTTTCAGTCCCAACCTACATCGTGCTTGCATGACGGCCCGATTATGTACCGTAATTTTACGGTTTAGCCGATTCTTTGCGAAGGCAGGATATATATACTGATAAAATAACCGCATCATCGTGAATAAGAAAAAACCTAGACTATACAATAAAGAAATTACGGCATATTACATCCACTTGGCATCAAAGTTCGCCACTATGATAATAAAGCACAAACAGACAACAGATTACATACACTGGGCATCAAAGATCGCCACCAGTGCAAATACACACGCAGACAAAATAATATACAAAACCGACAGCACTTCAATAGAGTTCAAGAAAGGTTAGCCCTGCTGGGGAGTTGCAGCGCAAGCAGCTGAGAAAGATGATGAGACTGCGCTTGTTCAACACTTATATCTTCCTCACTCTGAAAGATAAACAAGCAGACAGATGACAGGTTTTGCACATAAAAGTATCGGTCTTGACAATTCATCACATTTCTTCTTGTGAATAAAGTGACACAGTTTAAATTTGCATTAATACAATATGGTATTGTTCAGGTCAAGGCATGGCAGGAAATGACATTGTGAAGGAGTTGGCAGCTTCACGACACCAATCGGATTACGGATCAAGAACTCATAAGTATCAATGGTTAGTGTGTTGTCAATTTATACCATTTTAGATTGGCAAATAAAGAGACGGTTTAAATAATAGTAGAATGATATGACATTGTTCATAGTTAAGACATTGCAGAATATGACATTGTCTTTGTAGTGGGTAGGTTCACCACACCATTGGATTACGGATGAAGAATGAAGCATACATGCAGTGCAAAAGAAGGTCACTTGCTCTATATAGTTTAATTTACATGGTATGAAGAAGGAACTTGGTTGTACAACTGAAAACTTAAATTGAGAAAGGACAAACTTTTGTTTATGAACTACATATAATAAACTTTAAACAAGCAATTTGATGCAAACACCAAAAATAAACAGCTGTTGCAGTCATGCCTAACCAAATATATACAACAAAGTTTGAAGGCTTGAGATGGACAAACTCACATTATTGGTGAAGACATGCTCTATAAGGGCCTTGTCCATGCTGATGGGGGGGGGGGGGCAATTCAAGAAGTTTACCACAGAATCTTCTTCAAAAGCATTGCCTTTATTCTACATTTTGTTAAGAGTAAATATAGATGTGATAATATACGAAAAAATGGAGAATATTTAAGATAACATGAAGAGTGATGCTACATAACCAAGTTGCTATAAATGTAAGTGCAGTGATGCAGTGCAAAAGGTACAACCAAGAGCAATGCAGCTAAACTTATTCAGTACCAACCTTATGGTAAGAGTAAATATAGATCGATGTGTAGAAAATGGAGGGCAAAGGAAAATAAGCTGCAGAGTGATGGTACATGAACAACTACTGTCATTATAAGTACAGCGATAAAGGACAGCATGTACTTACAAGAACAATGCAGAGCTAAAAACATTGGCATTGGATATATTCTACATTAATGTAACCATTCATACAGATCAGATAATTTGGAGCGAACAATTGATAAGCAAGCTATCATGCATACTGCTATCACATAATGAACCAGGTATGTATGCAAGTACAGTGATACATGACAAAAGGTACTAACAAGAGCAAAGCAGCGGGCAGCATATTTGCGATATCCTGTCGTTCTTGTCAAACCGGAATTCTTCTTCGAGCATATTTCCTGCAAAAAACATCCGTAAGGCACATGCGGAAAAGTAGAAGTTGAAATTGTCATGTGATTTCATAGACAGTACCTCATCCTGGGAACGAGAGCAGTGCATCACAAGGTTTTTCCATTCAATGTCTCCTAAATTTAGCACAGGAAACTTCACCGGAAATTCGTTTATAGACTTGCCATCAAAGTGTGATTTCCTCAGGTAACACCGATACTGCTGCAATGCTTCCTTGAAAAGCACAAGCAAGCTTTGCTCGTCATGACTATCCAGATTGACCCTCGCCAAGTTACAACAATGTAATGTAAATCATTGATGTGTTCAATCAGCAGAAAACAGGAAAATAATAACCATGAATAATAGCACTTACACGTAAGTTAGACAGGAAGATGTGAAAATGGTGTTTGTCTTCACAACAATCTTCCCATGATGGGAATATATGCACGTAGTCCCTAACAACATTGAAAGCATTGTCTTTTAAACTGGGAATAAATGGAATGGGGTTCCAATCTGCAGGAATTGGCCGTCTCTGCAGTTGGGATAGGTCTTCGGCGGTGGACTTGCTGTACTTTTTTCTTTGGAGTGGGATTTTTCTATGGTACAGCTGGTGCTATGGCAAATCAAATCGGTATACCTTTTGCTGGAGTGCAGGTCCTGCGTGGTGGGGCTAGTGGTGTGGCCAGTGAAGTATGGGTACAGTCTGCTGGAGGCGGTCCTACGTTTTGTGTCACTGGTTGTACAACCAATATAAGTGGGGTGTTGTCTGATTTCTACGGCACCACCACGTTTTTCGAGGACTTTGCTGGTGCTCCTTCAGGTTCGGCAATCACCCTCTTCCTTTTTGATGTCTGATGCACAAGAACAACATTTGAGTGGAAAAACATGGTATGATGACAATTTGGAATATGTATTGATAATGGATGGGCATGGCATCTCGACATATATGATGAGTAAACTAAGAAGATGGCGGTGCAACAAAGTAGAAGAAATGCAAGACAACATATGCAAGATCTGGCAGATCAATAAAACCTTGCCAAATTAGAACAGGCACCTTGATGGGTGAACAGGACAGACCATCTGCCTTTGACTCCTCGAGGTTAGAATAGTCATTAGGATGATATTCTGAACAAGAATCAACAGGTGGGGAGTGTTGGGGATATAACTATTTGTGTAAGCCGCCCAGGAGGGGTCGGGTTACGTAAATAGTTACCAGACAGAAGCCCAAGTCCAAGCCTGAAGATGGCGTCTCAACAAGGGGCCTAAGGCCCACAGGCGACTTAAAGCCCGTTGCGATGAAACCGCCATAATGGCATGACTTGTATCATAAGGTAGACTTGACTAGTCACCGAGCGGACCTTTGTTTATGAGCCGGCCGGGACTCATAAGCCATGAGCGTCAACCCGTGTATATAAGGGGACGACCAGCCCGGCTTAGGCGAGAAACAACCCTTCGAGAACCGGGCATAGCGTATCTCGCTCCCTGGTCATCGAAACCTCAAGCAATACCAACCCAACTAGACGTAGGCTTACCTTCGCCGTAAGGAGCCGAACTAGTATAAACCCTCTCGTGTCCTTCGTCCCGATTAACCCCTTTAAGCTTCCTAGTTGCGATGGCTCCACGATTAAGTCCTTGCAAGAGGACATCTGCCGTGACAAATCCACGACAGTTGGCGCCCACCATGGGGCCGGTATGCGGTGGATTTGAGTTCTTGAAGGGCAGCTTCGAATGGCTCAAGGGATACGCAGTGGGCCGGATGACCAAGATTCGTCGTGGCAAGATCTACATCGACAACGAAGGCTGGGGCCCCGAGGCTGACTCAATTGAGTATGGGTACCGGGTCCCCTTTGGCGGAATTCATGTCTTCATCGGCCGGATTGCTGAGCCGGGCCCAGAGCCGGACATCTGTACCGACCTCATTGAGACGGCTCAGCGTGCGAGACCCGCTCAGATTCAACCTATGATGAAGCGTGCCTTTGGGGGCTGTGTTCATGGAGAGGCACTTTCGGAAGGATCTAAGGATGGCGAAGAGATGGCCGTCCCATCAGATGACAATTCGTCCTCCGGTTCAACAGATTCTCTGTATCAGGTCCAAGAAGGCATGCTAGGGGGCTGTTCGGACGACTCTAGCATTCGAGATTGCTATGAGCTGCCAAGCTGGGCATGAGTCTTCATGGCTGGTACCCAACCAGGTGAAAACTCGACGGCGACAACAATCACGTCCGGGTTAGGAGCGGCCGGGGCAGGAGGCCCCGCGCGCCCGCCGGCTCAGGTGCTGATAGATCTTAGGGACAAGTTGACGGCCTTGTTAACCTCCACGGTTATTCCTGCAAATCCAGATGAACATAACGCGGAGGTGGCAAAGGTACGTGAGGAGATAGCCCAGGCTAAGGAGGCCTTGGCGGCTGAGGACACCAGGCTAGTTGCGGAGCGGGCAGATTTGGATGCACGGGCGCAGCGACTCCAGTCAGAGGCTTTCCAGCTTAGTATGAATCTGAATGCATCCAATGAGGTGATGAGAAGGAGACATCAGAAAACCCAGTTCCGTCTGCCTCAGGTTTACGATCCTCGGAATCTTTTCACGACACCCGAAGCTGGTCCTAGCAATCCGCCCGAAGCCAATCAATTTATGACACCCGGAGCAGGAGGGCCGGTTCAGCCTCGAGAGACGGCACCTCTTCACAGGAGCATGGCCCCGCCCTGATACATACCAACACCTCCGGGCCACTTTTCCAACCCCATGGAGAACCTGATAGCAGCATCGGCGCGTCTGGCGGCTCTTCCAGTGGATGGTGATGACCCGACGACAGTGGAAACCCGGAGGGTTAGGGAGCTTCTTCAGACGGCCTTGGCACAGCAAGAGGCCTATTCTTCCAGCAGGGACAGGATTCATTCCACTCCTCAGCCTTGGGTAGCACCTCGACCAAACCAGAGTCCGAGTTACAGCAGACACATGGAGTCAGAGGCTTTATCAAGTAAAGCCCAGCGTCGCAACCAACCCGGCGGTTATAACCCGGTGCAGGATCGATTGCGTCAGGAGGATGAACGGGCGGCTCAAATAGTGGCTCAACAGACGGCGTATGATGGTTTCCCAGAGTATCCAATGACTTCTGTTGGAGCAGGGGTGGCCACTAGAACCGGTGGTGTCCCTTGTCTGGTGCCGGCTCTACGAGATGTACGTCTGCCCAAGGATTTCAAGGGTCCTCGAAAGGTGCCGAATTACGGCCGACTTACGGTAGGGCATGGGTTGAAAGTTACGAGATGGCCATGGAATTATTGGAAGTCAGCGACGCGGCAATGGCTAAGTATTTCACCATGATGTTAGATGGAACGGCCCGAACTTGGTTGAAAAGCTTGCCTCCCAATTCCATCAGTTCATGGGCCGAGTTAAAGGCCGGTTCATCCGAACTTTAAAGATACTTGCAAGCAATCTATGTCCATTGTGGACTTGACCAATTGTAAGCGGGAGGAGGGTGAGTCCACAACTCATTGCGTCTTGGTCAAAGAAATAATACATTCATCTGATAAGATGGATGCCGTCTCTGCAGTACTTATGCTCCATCAGAATTGTCGTTCGTGCCGCTGAAGCAGAAGCTGGGGCGCCTTAAGCTTGATTGCAATGACATGGGTACGCTGATGGCGGCTTTGGTTAAATATGCCGATTCTGATACTACTGATGATCCCGTGTCTGAGGAGGAAAAGACAGGGAAGGGAAAGAAGAACGACAACGGAAAGGGTCAGCAGTAATAGCCGGTAAATCAAGGTGGTAACAAGCGTAAGCCGGACGGTAACCCGGCGTTTGTGGCCAATGCTAATGCCCAAGGTAATAACAAGAAGCGTAAGGGGAGAGGACCTCCTCGATCTGGTGGCTCAGGTCCATCTCTTGAGCAGCTTTTGAATGAGCCTTGTCCAAGACACAGTACTTGAGAAAATCCTGCCACCCACTGATGGAAGGACTGCACGATCATGAAGGCTTTCAAGAATTCAAACATGTTTGATGGCAATCACGGATCGGTGGCGGTTCAGAGCAGTGTGGTTTCCATGGCCCGGTGGCGGCTCAAGTTCCGGTTTTCAAGGTGGTCAAGGTGGCTATAATCAGCAGCGATCCGGTCAAGGAGGACAAGATGGCAACAACAACAAGTTATCGAGCCATCCAAAACAGTTAAACAAAGGCAATACCATGTGTTTACCACTAACTTGTGTAAACGTGACCGTAAGGTTCATAAAAGGGTTGTGAATTCGGTTGAACCGCGGTTCCCCGTTATCCGAGGTGGTCGTAACAGCCTATCATTTGGAGTAGAGAAGATCACCCCCCCCCCCCCGGGTTGATCACCCGGGTCAGTTAGCCTTGGTGGTAGCCCCTCGGGTTGGTGGATATAAATTCACTAAGGTGCTCATGGACGGCGGAAGCAGCTTCAATATTCTCTATTATGAGACCTTTTGCCGTATGGGTCTGACTGATAAGGACTTGAGGACGTCCAACACTGTTTTCCATGGGGTGGTACCCGGTAAGTCGGCGTATCCTGTTGGAAAGATCGAGCTGGAAGTGGCTTTTGGAGAAGAATACGATTCGAGCTGAGAAGGCGACGTTTGAGGTAGTCAAAATCGAAGCCCATATCATGCTCTCTGTTTGGACGGCCGGCTTATGCCAAGTTCATGGCACGGCCGTGTTATGTTTATCTGCAGCTCAAGATGCCGGGTTACAAGGGCACCATCACATGCATGGGAGTCAAAGGTGGCCTTGGAGTGCGAGGAAGGAGATGCGGCTTATGCTGAATCCGTTTGTGCTGAAGAGGAGCTGAAGTTTTATCAAACTAATGTTGACCCAGAAAATATGACCTCTTTGAAGAAGCCAACCACAGAGCAGGACTCGGCTTTGAAATTTAAGTCGGCCGCCGAGACAAAACTGGTTGACTTCACTCCAGATGACTCTTCCAAGCAGTTCAACATCAGTACCAATTTGGATCCCAAATAGGAAAGCGCGCTCATCGAGTTCATCCGTGAGAACCGGGACATCTTTGCATGGAAACCTTCTGACATGCCGGGTGTCCCGAGAGAACTCGCTGAGCACACTCTTGATATAGATCCAAAGTATAAGCCGGTCAAGCATTTTCTCCGGCAATTCAATGAGGAAAGGCGAAAGGCTATAGGGGAAGAGGTCGCTCGGCTCTTAGCGGCAGGGTTCATCGTGGAAGTTTTTCACCCAGAGTGGTTGGCTAACCCGGTGCTTGTGCTCAAGAAAAACGGCACTTGGCGGATGTGTGTCGATTACATGGACCTAAATAAAGCTTGTCCGGCTGATCCCTTTGCTCTGCCCCGCATTGATCAAATCATCATGCCACTGTGGGTTGCGAGCGGTTGAGCTTTTTGGATGCTTACTCTGGTTATCATTAGATCAAGATGGCAGTTAAGGACCAGGAGAAGACGGCTTTCATTACTCCATTTGGAGCCTTCTGCTATGTGTCTATGCCGTTTGGGCTCAAGAGTGCCCAGGCGACTTATCGGCCGGTGTGTGCGTAATTGTCTCCACAATCAGATTGGGCGCAATGTTCATGCTTATGTGGATGACATTGTGGTGAAGTCCAGAGAGAAGGAAACCTTGATCTCTGATTTAAGGGAAACCTTTGATAATCTCCGGGTCTACAAGATGATGCTTAACCCGGACAAGTGCGTATTTGGTGTACCTGCAAGCAAACTTTTGGGGTTCCTGGTCTCAAACAGGGGCATTGAAGCTAACCCGAAGAAGATCAAGGCAATTACATCTCTGGCTAAGCCGGCATGCATCAATGATGTTCAGCGACTGGCGGGTCGCGTTGCTGCTTTAAGCCCATTCATAAGCCGGCTAGGGGAGAAGGCTTTACCGTTGTATCAGATGATGAAGAAAGCATACACCTTTATGCAGGTGAGGCTGATGCTGCTTTTGAAGATTTAAAGAGACAATTGGCTGAGCCGCCGGTTCTCGCAGCTCCGATTGATAAAGAGCCATTTCTATTGTATGTTGCTGCTAACTCACGTGATGTTAGTGTGGCTATTGTGGTGGAGCGTAAGGGGACTGGCAAGGAGCATCCGGTTCGTGACGGTTTATTACATCGATGAGGTGCTCATAGAGTCCAAGCAAAGGTATCCGCATTGGCGAAACTGGTTTATGGGGTGTTCATGGTGAGCCGGAAGCTAAAACAGTACTTCTGGGTCATCCTATAAGCGTGGTAAGTTCAGCCCCTTGGGAGACATCATCCGAATAGGGAAGCCACGGGGCGAGTTGCCAAGTGGACCATCGAGCTTGGGCCTCACGGTTTGAAGTATATGCAGCGCACAGCTATCAAGTCTCAATCCCTAGTGGACTTTATTAATGATTGGACGGAGTTGCGAGCACCGGAGGAGAAGCCGGATAACACGTATTGGACTATTCACTTTTATGGGTCCACTGTTTTGGAAGGCTCGGGGGCTGGAGTTGTTTTAACTTCCCCTCGAGGTGACAAATTTTGTTATGTGCTCCGGCTTATGTTTCCCTGTACTAACAATGCAGCTGAATATGAGGCCTTACTCCATGGCCTCCTGATGGCCAAGGAGATGAATTTAAGCCGTGTTAGATGCTTGGGCGATTAAGACCTCGTTGCTCAACAGGTGTCGGGCACGTGGGATTCTAAGGATCCCCTTATGGCGGCTTATCGTCGTGAAGTTGATGCGGTGGCTGGGCACTTCAAGGGTTATCAAGTAGAGCACATTGACCGAAGGAAGAACGAGGCGGCTGATGCGTTAAGCCGGCTGGGGTCTCAGCGTAAGCTAGTGCCGCCTAATACTTTCCTTGACATTTTGCATAACCCTTCTGTCAGAGTGCCTACAGAGGAAGAGCTTGCAGTGCCAGACCCGGAGGCGCAGCTGGTGGCGGCTCTCCATGCCATCCCGGACTAGACGGTTCCATACTTAGCCTATATGACCCGCGGAGAGTTGCCTGAGGACGAGACCTTGGCAAGACAAATCATCAGGCGGTCCAAGTCCATGACGATTGTTCACGGCGAGCTGCATCACCGCAGCGTCACTGGGGCGTTTCAGCGTTGTGTATCACCTACGGAGGGCCAGGAAATACTTCGTGAGATTCATGAAGGTGATTGCGGTCATCATGCCGGTTCAAAGTCTCTGGTAGCCAAGGCTTTTCGTCATGGTTTTTATTGGCTGACGGCTCATTCTGATGCGGAGGATCTGGTCAGTAAATGTGACGGATGTCAAAAATTCTCAAGACGAGCTCATGTGCCGGCTCAAGAATTGAGGATGATTCCAATTACTTGGTCGTTTGCGATGCTGGGGCTTGATATGGTTGGACCTTTCAAAAGGTCTAAAGATAAGAAGACACACACTGTTGGTGGCGATGGATAAATTCACCAAGTGGGTTGAAGCGTAACCGGTCGATAAGTGTGATGCAGCCACGGCGGTTCAGTTCATCAAAAGGTGATCTTTCATTTTGGTTTTCCATGCAAGATTATAACCGATAATGGCACTAATCTCTCCAAGGGTGCCATGGAAGAGTTCTGTCAACAAGAGCACATCCGGCTTGATGTTTCGAGTTGCTCACCCCCGCCTAATGGTCAGAAAGAGCTAATCAAGAGATCTTGAAAGGTATCAAACCCGGCTCTTAGTTCCTTTACAGCGAACTCCGGGTTGTTGGGTGGAGGAATTACCTTCGTGCTATGGAGCATCAACACAAAGCCCAACAGTCTCATCGTTACACACCCTTCTTCATGGTGTATGCAGGCGAGGCGGTTCTGCCAAGTGACATCCGGCATGATTCACCCTGGGTGGCGGCTTACGTTGAGGCTGATAACGAAAAAGCTCGTCAGGATGCACTTTTGTTGGATGAAGAGCGAGACTTGGCTATAGCCCGCTCGGCGATTTACCAGCAAGACCTGCGCCGTTATCACAGCCGCCGGGTTAGAAGCAGAACTTTCCAGGAAGGTGATTTAGTTCTTCAGCTCATCCAGGATCAAACTGATATGCACAAGCTGTCCCCTCCTTGGGAAGGACCTTTCATGGTCAGCAAGAATCTCAACAACGGGTCATATTACCTCATCGATGTTCGAGAGCACAAAGACTCACGTAAGTCGGAGGAGGAGACCCGCCGTGGAACATAAGCGCATCTCCAAATTTCACTATACTTAAGCCGCTGGCTTTCAGAGTATATTTATCTTTTCTTTTTTAACAATGTATATATTATAAGGCAATAAAGCAGGACCTCTTTCTTTTCCATCCTACAAGGTTTATGTGTCTTCTTTACCAGGTGATGGAAACGACTAACAGGGAGCGGATCATATCTGAATCCGGCTTTCCCTTTGGTCCGGCTTATGATCATATCTGAATCAAGCCATGGTCATTTGGGGGCTTCCTGTTCAAACATAGGTCGTATTCAAACCGAAGAGAACATAGCTGTCGATACCCAATTGATTGGCACACTGCCGAACGCACTTGGGGGCTTCTTGATCATATTTGAATCATAGCTTAACCTCTTTGGGTCTGACGTGGATCGTATTCGAATCAGCGTCATTAAACAACTCTCATGGTCACTTGGGGCTTCTGTTCAAACATAGGTCGATTCAACCAAAGAGAACATAGCTGTCGATACCCATTTGATCGGCATCGCCAAAGCCATTGGGGGCTATATGATCGTATCCGAATCTTAGCTTAACCCCTCTGGAACGGTTCTACTAATTGTATTCGAGTCAGAGGCCTTTGAAAATCAGGTTTACTTTATTCTATAAGAGTAAATAATACTAAGGGCCAGGTAAACATTATATGTGCCAATTTTCAGAAGTTAAGTATGACTGTCTGCTTTTTTGGGATCAAGTAAGCCGGTAAGGTACGCCTTAAACCGGTTGATACTTATGATGTTTTGGTTCCTACTCCATATTAATGTTATCTTACATGACCCCGAATGTGGTGAGATGCCAAAGAAAGTTTTTGTTTTATACACAGAGTAAAGCAGAAAGCTTTTGGATGATTCAAGCAAGCCGGCAGTGCACATTGTTGGCGGCTTGAGACATTGTTAAGCACCGCAAAACATGCGCGAAGGCATGACAGAGTTAAGGAGTTTTCTCTATCCTATTACAAGACTCCCCGAGTCTAAAGTAAGTGAAGCATTGTTTTATAAAAGTCATAACACATCTGGCGGCTCATTCTTCCGGCTGGCTTGATGACTCCGGGTTATCCTTCCCCGCCTCTCCTTTGGTTGCTTTGTCCTGGAAGGTTGACGAGGTCCAGTCAATGCCGCTTAAGGCTTCAAATTCAGCTTCATCATCTATTAAACTGGTTGGGTCAACTTCAGGAGCAAAGGTATGCTTACGAGTTGGAGGATCTGCTAACATCATCATAATGCGGAGTTGGAATCCTTCGGTTCTCGTTGTCATAACCCGGTGGTACTTTGTAAGATCAATATCGTTCGATGATGGTGGCCCACAGGACGTCTGACTCTCACAGGTGGTGAAGTCTGATTGACTGAATGCAGAGCCGTCCTCCTTTAAGCTGGGGTATCCAAGAGCAAAATCGTTTAAGTCTAGCTCTGGAGCCAATGCTTTGGCCCGGCTTAAGGCGGATATGGCCCCGGCTCTACCAGATGCTCACCTTAACTCCTAAATCCGTTGAGGTAACACGGCAAGCCACTTGAGTACATCTTGCAGGAGATAAGGAGCATCATTTGATAAATCCACAACGGCTAAAGCACGTTGTGACCCGGTGTATAGTTGTTCCACCAGAGTGTACACCGCCTTAAGCTTGACCAACATATTTTGCTTGAGGTTCGTGCTCCTGGGGCCTGCGTTTATACATATAAGGTGAGCCGGAGTTAACAATTAAAATAGACATCAAAGGAACCATTGTCATATTCAGAGTTATACATAGTAACTTACCGAAGATTGCTGAGACCATTTGAGATATCTGGTGCTTTAAGCCGTACAGCTCGGCGGTTGCCTCGGCAAGAGATGCCTCTGTTGTTTCAGCCCGAGTCACCAGTGAAGCCCTCTCCTCAACCCAAGTTTTCTTCTCCGATTCAAAATTTTTCTTCAGTTTCTCTTGTTCGGAGACACTGAATTCAAACTTGGAGTTGGCTTTCTGAGTTTCAAGCTCTTGGGTTTTCAACTGACTCTTCAGATCAGCAATCTCCGCCTCAAATTGACTTATGGCGGCCTGCATCAACATCAGGTTATGGTAAGAATCACGGTAAGATTACATTAAAGTCCCAAACACTTTACAAGTAAAGATACTTGGCACTTGGGGGCTAATGTATGCTTAAAGAATTCTTAACCTATTTTACCGGGTCATGTGTATTAAGTCTCAAGCACTTTACAAGTAAAGGCACTTGACACTTGGGGGCTAATGTGTAACCCAAATTCAAAGTTTCATGCTATCACCGAGTTAAATATATTCAATTTAAGCCGGACAAAACTAGCAGTAAGTAGATTTCTAAGTCTACATCATATTCATTCATAAGCAATAGACTTGGGGGCTGATACAGTAAGTAAGGTCCAGGAAAAAGTTAAAGGTATACCTCAGATTTATGTTGTATTTGCTTCACCATGTCAATTTCCAGGTCACGGCTATTGTGCACTTGGTTCAAATAGCCCGAGACTATATCACCAATGCTTAGGTGAGTATAATCAGTGATGTCATGTTTGGTTTTCCGACGTTGGGCAAACTCCTCCTTGGCAGTGCATCGAGCAAGGACAGTAGGACGGCCTGGTTCAACATATTGGCTTTTCAGAAATTCAACTTCTGGTTCAGTCGTCTTAACCGGGCTAGGAATTTCCGGCTGTTCAGAATCGTGGACAACGTCTTCTGCAGGCAGGTCAGAGGTTGACACCGGAATATCAAAAGCCGGTTCAGGCGGTGGTTGATGAGTGGAGCTATCAGGAACGGATGAGGCAATTGCCGGTTCAGTGACCACCGGGTCTCGGGAAAAATTATTCTTTTTGGCCTTCTTGCTAGGCTTCACTTGCAGGCTGTCACTCAAAGTGGAAGGATGAGTACCAATGAATAAGTATGGAAAAACTTAAGGTAAGAAAGGTGGCATTACCCGGGAGCTGTTTTAAAAGCCGGCATGTTTGATTGCATCGACTCACGGAAGACGTGAAGGTATCCTGATAATTAGAGTCAGAAGAATTGAGGGGTCGGCGAATTAGACCCGCCAAAGGAAAAGCAGAATGTAAATTGGAGATAACCTCGATCCGGCGCTTCCTGGTTATATCGGGTAAGCCGGAGGAGAGTTCTGCGTCTTGAGTGGCCCGAGTTTGCCTCCGGTTCTCAAGTTGTTGTTGCTTCAAAAGAAATTGAGGATCTTGGTAAGCTAGAGGGTGTGAAAAACCTACTTTCCGGGTCACCCTTCAGATTTTTTATGTTAGCAAAGGCTCTGAGTCAGAGGAAATTATAGTTACCTCTTCGCCAGCTGCTTGACTGTTTCCAGTATCTTCCTAAAAGGATCAAATGTCAGTAAAGTAATGGCAAAGGAGTTAAAGAAAATTGAGAAAGATTACCTCTTCCTCATCCGAAGAAGAGTCATCCAATTTAAACATGTCAGAGGCGTTGGGTTTCTTCTTCCTAGAGGTGCCCGTCCTGGTGGCTTTTCTTTCAGTTTTCTTGGCATACGGCCTGTTTAGCAGCCTCATGGTCATACTTGACCTTCCGTAAGTCATCACCGGCTGTGGAAACAGATAAAGAATCATAAGTATAAGAAGGTAACATATAAAAGAGTATTTGTGAAGACTAGTAACTTACCGCAGGAGCCGTGTTCTTCTTGTAGAAGGGAAGTAAGCGAAGGTATTATCGTTCTGATGCCTTCCTTCAACAGAGATTGGGTGTAGCATCTACCGCATTGTCGGATAAATCATCGAGCTATGACGCGTCGAGTCATCCTTTTTCGCTGTATAAGTACACATTAAGCGGGCGGCGGCTTAATGGTAGTATCCGCCAGTGACCCGGACTCGAACCGGATCGATGCCATTTAAACCGTTCCCTAGAAGAGCTTTGATCTTCTTGATGGTGGGGTTGAGGCGAGGCGTTCAACACCGGATAACTTATCTGCCGGATGATTGGATTCGAGATGCGAGCGCGAAAAGGCAGGCGATGGCTTCTCATCAGCCGGTGATGTATCTTGGCAGTAGAACCATGTCTGGTTCCAGTCCTTCGGGTGACTTGGCAGTTCAGCATAGGGGAAAAGACAATCTCTTCGCCACTGGATGGAAATGCCGCCAAGTTCAAGACTAGGCCCGTTGGCACGTTCGTTTTGACGGTTCAGATAAAAAAGTTCTCTGAACAAGAGCATATTTGGTTCTTCTCCCAGGTACACTTCACAGAAAACTTGAAAATTGCAGAGATTTGACACGGAATTGGGCCCGATGTCTTGAGGTCTAAGGTCAAAGAAATTCAGAACTTCTCTAAAAAATTTTGAGCCGGGAGGGGCAAATCCTCGGTTCATGTGATCCGTGAAAACTATCACTTCCCCGTCTTTTGGTTGAGGTTTTTCTTCGGATGGGTCAGGAACATGATAAGACATGACCTCCTTTTTTGGCAGATGGCCAGATTTCACAAATTCGGCCGATTTACTCTTAGTGATTGTGGATGGGACCCACTGCAGGTTACAGAACTTTGTCATTTAGGTGCCATGACAACAGTTGGCCTATTACAAAAGAAGAAGTTCCGGTTCAAATTTTAACCCGGGAGGAAAATGTCCAAATTACTGAAGGTAGCGGCTTACGAAGGGGCCTAATGATATAAGGGTGATTGTGCAACAATATTTAAGCCTCTACAAACATCAAGAGCGATTCAAAAAATTTAAAGTCATGAGAAGACGGCAAGGATTACAGCTCAGTATCACTTATTTAAACCGGACACCTGGACAATTTTAAGGGCATTTACCAGAAGAAGCTTTCCGGATGATAGAAACAAGTTTCACAGATGACAGCTATTATTTTGGATCAAATTATTGTTCTGAAAGAAATTTTTTCTAGACCTAAAACAGAGCAGAGAAGTTCACGCACTCAAAGAAAGTTCCCAAACAAGGGAGATGAGATCTGTTTTTATACAAGATCAACACAAACAACTACCGCAACAGTTCTGCACAGTTTTTACGATCTAAGCAGGTTGTGGAGGTGCAAGCTAGCAAGGGTTTGCGTCGGGCGGTGATGAACGCCGACGAACTCAGGAAAGTTTCGATGCAGATCTAAAGAAAGGAAAGGATAGGAACTCACGGATGAACTCGAGCTACGGAGGTTCATCGTCGATTTCTGGTCTGAGTCAGGCTGATGCAGCGGCCTGAGTTGATGAAGACGAGGGGTTCGACGGCGGCGGCGGCAGAGCTTGAGTGACATAGAAGAGAGGAAGAAGACGACTGGAAGGAGAAGAATGAAAGACCTGAAGTCGCGCCTATTTATAGGGAGAGGATAACTGAGATGGCGCGGGAAGCAAGGAGATAAGAATTACTATCCAGCGGCCCCGACGCCTCGATTCTCGGAACGGGCAATAAAGACAAAGATCCGTTGGGCCGATTCGGTGGAAAAAAGGAAAGATGGCGTCATGATGGGTTAACATGGATCCAAAGAGTGACATCACGCCGGGTTAAAGAAATTCTTTTTGTGCAGTCCGAAGACTGAAGATTTATGTTTTAAGTTATTTTAAGATTGACATGAGCAGGTTCAAATCAATCTGGGGCCTAATGTTGGCGATATAACTATTTGTGTAAGCCGCCCAGGAGGGGCCGGGTTACGTAAATAGTTACTATACAGAAGCCCAAGTCCAAGCCTGAAGATGGCGTCTCAACAAGGGGCCTAAGGCCCACAGGCGACTTAAAGCCCGTTGTAGTAAACCGCCATAATGGCATGACTTGTATCATAAGGTAGACTTGACTAGTCATCGAGCCACACACTGTTTATGAGCCGGTCGGGACTCTGTAAGCCGCAGGGCGTCAACCCGTGTATACAAGGGGACGACCGCCGGCGGCTTAGGGCAGGAAACAACCCTTCGAGAACCGGGCATAGCATATCTCGCTCCCTGGTCATCGAAACCTCAAGCAATACCAACCCAACTAGATGTAGGCTTACCTTCACCGTAAGGAGCCGAACTAGTATAAACCCTCTCGTGTCCTTCGTCCCGATTAACCCCTTTAAGCTTCCTAGTTGCGATGGCTCCACGATTAAGTCCTTGCAAGAGGACATCTGCCGTGACAATTCCACGACAGTTGGCGCCCACCGTGGGGCCGGCACACGGTGGATTTGAGTTCTTGAAGGGAAGCTTCGAAGGGCTCAAGGGATACAGAGTGGGCCGGATGACCAAGAGTCGTCGTGGCAAGATCTACATCGACAACGAAGGCTGGGGCCCCGAGGCCGACTCAATTGAGTACGGGTACCGGGTCCCCTTTGGCGGAATTCATGTCTTCATCGGCCGGATTGGTGAGCCGGGCCCAGAGCCGGACAGCTGTACCGACCTCATCGAGACGGGCTCGGCGAGACCCGCTCAGATTCAACCTAAGATGAAGCGTGCCTTTGTGGGCTATGTTCATGGAGAGGCACTTTCGGAAGGATCTAAGGATGGCGAAGAGACGGCCGTCCCATCAGATGATGATTCTTCATCCGGTTCAACAGATTCTCTGTATCAGGTCCAAGAAGGCATGCTAGGGGGCTGTTCGGACGACTCTAGCGTTCGAGATTTCTATGAGCCGCCAAGCTGGGCAGGAGTCTTCATGGCTGGTACCCAACCCGGTCAAAACTCGACGGCTGCGACAGCAATCACGTCCGGGTTAGGAGCGGCCGGGGCAGGAGGCCCCGCGCGCCAGCCGGCTCAGGTGCTGATAGATCTTATGGACAAGTTGACGGCCTTGTTAACCTCCATTGTTATTCTTGCAAATCCAGATGAACATAACGCGGAGGTGGCAAAGGTATGTGAGGAGATAGCCCAGGCCAAGGAGGCCTTGGCGGCTGAGGACACCAGGCTAGTTGCGGAGCGGGTGGCTTTGGATGCACGGGCGCAACGACTCCAGTCAGAGGCTTTCCAGCTTAATATGAATCTGAATGCATCCAATGAGGTGATGAGAAGGAGACATCAGAAAACCCAGTCCCGTCTGCCTCCGGTTTACGATCCTCGGAATCTTTTCACGACACCCGGAGCTGGTCCTAGCAATCCGCCCGAAGCCAATCAATTTATGACACCCGGAGCAGGAGGGCCGGTTCAGCCTCGAGAGATGGCACCTCTTCACGGAGCATGGCCCGCCTCGATACATACCAACACCTCCGGGCCACTTTTCCAACCCCATGGAGAACTCGATAGCGGCATCGGCGTGTCTTGCGGCTCTTCCAAAGTGGATGGTGACGACCGACGGCGGTGGATACCCGGAGGGTTAGGAGCTTCTTCGCACGGCCTTGGCACAAAGAAGAGGCCTATTCTTCTGACGAGGCGAGATTCATTCCACTCCTCAGCCTTGGGTAGCACCTCGACCAAACCAGAGTCCGAGTTACAGCAGACACATGGAGTCAGAGGCTTTATCAAGTAATGCCCAGCGTCGCAACCAACCCGGCGGTTATAACCCGGTGCAGGATCGATTGCGTCAGGAGGATGAACGGGCGGCTCAATTAGCGGCTCAGCAGACGGCGTATGATGGTTTCCCAGAGTATCCAATGACTTCTGTTGGAGCAGGGGTGGCCACTAGAACCGGTGGTGTCCCTTATGCAGTGCGGCTCTCTGAGATGTACGTCTGCCCAAGGATTTCAAGGGTCCTCGAAAGGTGCCGAATTACACGGCCGACTTACAGCCAGGGGCATGGGTTGAAAGTTACGAGATGGCCATGGAATTATTGGAAGTCGGCGACGCGGCAATGGCTTAGTATTTCACCATGATGTTAGATGGAACGTCCCAAACTTGGTTGAAAAGCTTGCCTCCCTATTCCGCCAGTTCATGGGCCGAGTTAAAGGCCCGGTTCATCTAGAACTTTAAATATACTTGCAAGCAATCAACAGGTGGGGAGCGGACGAGTTTCATTGCTTCCAGAATGGCAGTCAATGCCTTGGTGCCAATTTTGTTAGTCATTGCAGTGTTCCACAATATTCTTCTGATGCACGGATTCTGATATTCACTGTAATTGTGTATAATATCTGAGAACCATGTAAACATAAATAGTTGTGAGATTATCTTTGAAATG
Source organism: Aegilops bicornis (assembly GCA_021605145.1). NCBI lineage: Eukaryota > Viridiplantae > Streptophyta > Magnoliopsida > Poales > Poaceae > Aegilops > Aegilops bicornis. Next base: position 393,720,196 of record CM038669.1, on the reverse strand, counting down.
CAGATGATATTCTAATATAGGGGCGCCCCTGTAAACACTTGTGTGCTATCACTGAATTCTGATGAGAGAGCTCATGTGTGCTGTAATATGGTGCGTGCATTTATATAATCTGGCACAAGTACACAAAAAAATAGGCTCCGAGTAAGGATAGCGGCGGATGGTAGGTTCATAATATCTTTGTATAGAGTTTATTGCCAAACCATGATAACCAGAGCACACAACAACTAGGCAGATCATAGTGTACATAACGAGGTACACCATAACCAGGATATATAAATCGGAAAGTGGAACTGGCTGGAAATTACGGTGTTGTATTGCCGCTAGTAATTGAAAGCCTATCGATCACGCATGAGCCAGCTCTATCACCGTTGATCGCAGATGTCCCTCGCCCCTTCGACAAGGAACATCATGCTTCCCATACAGAACACCGACGGGCCACCGGCGAACCACCGCCCCACCGCTGTGTTCCTCGCCACCCCACCCCGCCCCCACCCGCGTCGAGTTTTCTTCGTTCGACGAGGCCCCACCATCGCCCCCCACAACCATCGTCCCCACCCGAGCCCCTTCAATCGCACCGGCGAACTCCGGGGAGCTCTGAAAAATCGACTGACCCAATTTTGAAATTTAGTCTACTGTGATTTAACTAGTGTGGAATATAAAAGGGGAAAACCATAAGCATTGCGAGTATGGTGTTGAGCGTGCCATGGTGGATCTGAAGGTGCAAACCGGACAAAGGCAACTTCGCAACCAATACAAGAAATCAGAGTAAAGCAGTGGCGATCTATTTTCTTGCTGCGATAAATAAGTTGAGCAGATATGAAAGAGTACCGCCTGTGCGGCACCGTGTCACGTGTCTGAGAATTTGACGGTGCTACGGTAGCGATGGCTGTCGGCGGCGTGGAAGCAGATCTAGGAGGGTAGATGGTGGCGGCAGGGCACGGTGGACGAGACGGTCGTAGGAGCGACGCCGGCAAGGTGGACGACGGCGGGGATGAAGCGAGAGGACGGGATGCAAGGATCCCGGTCCGAAGCCGTGGATGAGAGAGGTCGATCTCTTGTAATGGACGGTGGCGTCGGGGTATCAGCTCCGGCATGGTGGAGGAGGACGGCGGTGGATGGGGTGGCGGACGGCGGTGGACGGAGGAGGGTGGGGTGGAGAGGGTGTTTTGGCGCCCACGGAGTACGAATGGGGAAAAGGGAGGTAGAGAGGAAGGGGGGAACCTTGTATTCATGGCGCGCTTGTCTCGAATGCGAGGAAATTTACAAACTTAGCCCCCATTTCAAATTTCTACTACATCACAGCAACACTAGTCGGTTGGGGATAGGATGGTAATCTCGCATACACCGAATATTTGCCGACGAGAGTTTGTTTTTGGCGCCCATCGTGTATGAATATGAATCGGGGAGGGAGTCGATTTCGGCCGAGGACACACTGTGTTTTGGCGCCCACCGTGTATGAATCCGGGTGAGAGGCGGTTACGTCACGTTTGGGTGAAATTACAAACCTACCCCTATCGAAACATATAGAAATCCAGCATATAAGCTTTGCATGGCAGGGATAGGCAGTAGTGATTTCCATCTCGCAGATTTTGGTTTCGGGCGGTTACTGCGACTTTCCCCGCTTCGTTCAAATTTTGCAGAGTGCACGCTTACCGTGCCAACTCAATTCGAATCCCGTTTGTATTCTATTTTTTTCGGCTGGGATCCATTTTCAATTGGAATTACATTCTATATACATCATTTTTTATATATATACTTTCAAAAGCACAACACCATTTATACATAAATATGGTTTACAAATGGCATGATCTCAGATTCATAAGGTTGTATCCATCAATTTGGATTTTCAAATATTTGAAACCACTTTATGTTGAAATCCAATGTATGCATTCCTCGCTAACTGTCTCCAATTAATGTGTGCTTCATGCGTTTTTTTTACTTCTCAAACATGTATAATGTGTTTCACACACGCAACATATAGTGTAATCCCGTTTAGACATTAATTGCATATAAACCATGCATTGTTTGTAATTGAAGAATCTATGGATCACCAATATTGATAAACTATATAACATTACACGTGTGCCCAAATTCAAATGAATATGCATGTTCGATACACCAATTTGCGTTATGATATTATCGATGTCGTGATCTCCAGTTTAAATATTTGAATCCCTTTAATCCAGATATTCGCCTCATATAGCTATCACTCATGCTTATATAGGACTATCTCTCTGGACCTATATCTGCGTTCATCGTCTCTCAGGTATCTCTCGTGCTACCTGTATGTCGACAATGATCTTTTATCTTCATAAGACGGTACTCTCTCCCTCGACCTTCATCACTCTATCTCTCTCTAAGTATATCTCGCTCCCTGCTATGTGTCTCTAACTATGATTCTCCATTTGGAATCTCTTTCTCTCACACAAACACAAAACTTGGTCTCCTGTGGTCTCATTTCTCTCTACTATTCCCATGTGTGCCACTCGCACACCCCTCATCTGAGAGATATCTTTTGCTCCTTAGATATGAGAACCTCGACTCTTCCTCTTCAATATCTCTTTCTCACACACAAACACAAACTCTGTCTCTCGTGGTCTCATATTTCTCCATTGTTCTCTTGTATGTCGCTCACACACACCCTCTCTCCCTAGAGATATATTGTGTTCCCTCATATGTCTCTCTAGCTATCACTCTCGTTGTGAAATATCTTTCTCTCTCGCAGACACAAAACTCCGTCTCTCTGGATCTCATTTCTATCTGATATCTGTTTGTATGTGACTCACACGCACCCTCTCTCTATCTCTCACACCCACACACATAACCTAGCCTTCTGATCCACTCGACTCCTATCTCTAACGCACACTAGCTAGCATCTTTATCTTTCTATTTATCTGTTTCTCCATCAACCTTGTTTCTCGCCCTCACTCTTGATTCCTATCACGCACACTACATACGTTTCTCTCTACATGCAGTCAAGTGCCCTCTTACACACATATATAACTTCACCCTTTGAACCACCCGACGGTCATCTCCAACACCCAAACTAGCGGATGTCCCTCTAGCTAGCATCTCCATCTCTGTATCTATCTAAAGTTTCTCCGTCAACATTTCTTTCTCGCACGGAGTCTTGCTTCCTATCACCCACACTATATATGTCTCTCCATACATATGCATTTATAGGTTGGTCTCTTTTGCACAATCGTTGCGCCTCACTCCCTCTACTCGCCATAGATGCATGCTCCAGCCCACGCCACTATCTCTTAAAGACAAAAACACATGCTCAATTGTCGGGACTTCTTCCATGCATTCTCACATGCATGCATATTGTCACACCGATCCGTCTCTCCCATGTCGTTGATCTTATGACTTATGTCTTCTTTCTTTTATCTCGATCATGCGCGCGCCCACACACACATCCCGCGTATACATGTATACCTCTCACACATGCACGTTCAAGGTCTCTGTCTCATACGTAGTTAATTACCCTCAATACTAACGCCACATCGAATCGTTCTCCTCTTTTGTGCACATAACTTCCGCCTGGATGGGTAAAACACACACTCACACTTAACCATCTCCTTCTAGCTACCCCCCGCCTCTCACTCTTCCCCTATATCCCCGAAACCAATAAGACCATCCCTTAGTTTAATTCCCGCCTACATGCACCATCGATATATAGTAGTCTTCCTCGGTGTCTCTCGAACAAACACGTTCTCTCGAAGTCGACTCCTCTCACGCGCGCACACCTTCTCTTCCCTCTCTACGGGAATTTTCTCTCTCGCACCCCATCGTTCGTGGCCTCTGCCATGCACATCACCTCTCTATGATGAAAGCCATGCACACTTAAATTACATCCGCCACAGAGGACCCCGCGACACACACACACACACACGCATGCACCCCCTAACACACACACACTAAGACTCCATCTCTCTCTCTCTCACACACACACACGCAAGCACGCACGCCCCCCCCCCCACACACACACTAAGACTCCATCTCTCTCCCTCTCTCTCACACACACACAAACTAAGACTCCATCTCTCTCCTCTCTCTCTCTCTCTCTCTCTCTCACACACACACACACACACACACACCCCACACACACACACACTAAGACTCTATCTCACACACACATGCTCTAGGTGGAGCATTTGTTCCTACCACCCTTCATCCAACCTTACCCGTATGATAAACAATCACCTTTATTTACTTGCATAACATGGACAAATTCCACTTTACTTTAGTTGTCAGCAAACTTATCATCTGTACCCTTATAAAAAAACGAGTTGGTGGTGATGGTGTGCCTGCCATCTTGTAACATAGACCGTATGATCTATATCTGAGGATAGAAAGCAAACTATGATAATTTTGCAAAAGATACCCGCACCTCTCTCCACATCATTATCTCCCGCAACCTCATTGCTCAGCAATTAAAAAGGGAATAAGTCTCTGGAACAATCTAGCATGCATGGTGGCCGCTGCCACCTGCCGGCGCCGTCCATCCCCATGCCTCCGCCCATTCCGACCACCACCACCACCACGCCCACTCCTCCTCACCTTATCTCTCATCTTTCATTTTTTCGATGACATTCTCGAGATACCAGTTTTCCGATAAAATTCTCGAGATATCATTAGTTTTTACACATGGGATTACTACTGCATGGGTCAATCACAACAGGTGTTCTGTAAAAAAAATGCATATTGATGTTCCATGCAATGCACGAGAATCTTGCTTGTAATTATATAATGCAAATCACGAGAAGGAAGTGAATTTTTTTTGACACAACCACGTTAACATGGCCACGTAAATCACTAGCTAAAGTAAATACCATTATACTTATATCCCGATGCAAAAGGTTGAGTACATGTCCGAAGAGTAGAGTCGCACACACGCACTGCCTCTCGTAATCTCTCACACACACACACCAGTTACGTGACGCCCACTTAAGCAGACACGTATGTTACAATTTTTGCACCCGCGGGTACACGTGATGCTGCGCATTTATTTAAGCCAGAAGGCAACCCAAACAGTAGCTGCATTCATTCTCCTCCCGCCGCCTCTTCTCTGGTCGCCGTCGCCCGGTAGCCATGGGCCGGCCGAAGGTAACAACATACGCCATACTCCCGCCGGAGCGGCGCTTTAATATGGAAATTTTAGTGGTCATGCATGCATCTTTTTGTGCTAGCACTCCTATATAAGGGTTGACCGATCGCTTCTCGCGGACGTGCGCGAGCGGTGGAAGAGGAAGGAGAAGGGAAGCGGGCTATGGAGTAACGTTTTTACCACAATTTCTTAGGAAACTGAGTGCAATAATTGAGTAGTTTTGCAAACTACCAAGATTACACCAAACAGTTCAAAACCTATACTCCCTTTCGGGTAGCGCTTCCAGCGTGAAAGCGGTCAGCGCCTCAGGCGTCGATTGCCGCATTAATGCTCGGCCAGAGTGGAGGCGACCTCTCACTGGCACCGGCTTTGAAGTGGCGCGACAGCCGAGAGAGCACCGCTTCCCGGTGCACGCGACTGCTCCGCGTCGAGACTGGCCATAGGCCCTGTTTGGATCCATGGGTTAGAGTTAGTTTGAGCTAGTTGGGGCTCAAATAGCCCTAAACTATCCAAGCATGAGGGTTTAAATTGGAGCAAGTTGCACCGAACCCACCAAAAAAACTATCCCACCCAAGAGGTGCTAACTGGAGATAGTTCTCATTGGGACCACTGAAAAATCACTTTTCTCTCTCCATGAAGTGAATTTATTGTCAATCTAACCCTGTCACCCAAACACCTCTTTGGCTACAGTTAGTTCAGGGTTAGTCATGAGTTAGTCTAACCTCTAGCTAAGTTAGAGTATCAAACAAGAGCAATATAAGACATGCAAGTTGCTCAAAGCATACAGGCAAATTCGTACGTGAAAGGATTTTTTTATTTTTGAAAACGGAACGTGAAAGGATTTTTTTTAGGATGCTCTTGGCATGTCGCTAACATGTGATAGTTAACCGACCTCAATAGACGGCAGAAATGCTAGCCAACAGCACTTTGATAGAGACGAGGAGGGAGAAGCGATACAGGCTGCTGGATTACTAGAGATAGGTGTCGCACGGAAGCCAAGAAATATGGTGATAGCGTGGGTTAGCCATGTACTAGTATGATACTACACCGGGCTGCCGTGTTTCTTACTCTTCCAGTCCACTGTGGAGATGATTGGTTAATTTTATATCGCTGAATAATATTAAATATTATGAGTGCAGACGCTCCACCACGAGGTTCCTTGCTCCTTCTCGGCCGTCCGGAATCTATGTTCTTCCACTCTATTTTTTTAACGTGAGCTTTGTTCATCCTTTTGCCAACACGCGAGACATCTAGCATCAAGGTGCACGTGTTATGCAAGGATAGTTCCATCTATATGAAGAACACGTGGGACTGGAACTACGAGACGAACATGTACCCGTGGAGTGGACGTCTGAACCTGAGTAATGTAGCACAGTAAGTGAAGTAGAAAGGCACAAATAGTATGAACATGCGTGGCATATAGGGTGTGTTTGGTTGCGTTCTCATCTCAACATAGTTGTTCCCTCTTCATGCATGCTCAACTCACACCCCTCTTCATGCGTGCTCTCTTCATGCATGCTTCTAGTGTATTTGTGCTAAACTAGTGTGGACTCATGCACCCTCCATACACTCTACCGAACACCCAAAAGTAGGTCGAGAAGGGAACTCTTGGGCGGCATTTGTCTCTTACTAAGTAATAACACTAAATTTTGTAAGTGCAATGCACGGTGATGTTATGGTGTACGTGCCTAAGTACTCTACTACTACTATATTAGTTGGAGGCACATATTAACTTTTATATTTGTTTACGTGTATGCCCCGAGACCTTCCAACTAGACGTGTCTTTGTCTCCAGGTCGCACTTTGTATCGTTCATACCACTAAGTACTACTACGTGTGGTCTCCGACCCAGAAGTGGAAGAAGTGGAGACGCTCTACCACGCTGTTTTTTACGCTGGGCTCTACCACGCTGTTCATGTCCCACTCCTTTCGCTAACGTGTGGGACATCCAGCACGCGCCATGTTTGGCACCCTTCGTCGTAAGAGTTGAAACGCTAGCATTCATCAGAAATAAAAAATAATTATAAATCGGCAGTGATACTATTTTTTTGCGAACCAATCAGCAGTGATACTATACCACGCGGTATCCTTGCTCCTCGATATCGGAAAGAATACTTCCGTTCGCCAACATGTGGGACGTCGACCATCCTGGTCCACTTGCCATGCACGCAGAACTCCAAGGGAGTCACCCAGTCGTCACACAAAGAATAACAATGACTAATGAGCCGTCAAATCACGTGCCCACTTCCGAATTTGAAGTTGCTTGGACGAAGGAACCATCGTGACTTCGTTGAATTCCGCTTCTTGAAGAAAACTACTGTACCAGCAGATCGCTAGCCTGATGAGTTACTCCAACAGAGGCCTCCTTTCGTTCATAGGATAGGAATATGAAAATCATAGGAAGTGAGATGACATGCATCTCAATTCCTATAGAGAAAGAGATGCCATTTGATGCTTAGGATATGAATTTTTCCATTTAGTCTAGGCTAATGTACTGGTAATTTGCTCTAAAAACTACAGTAGTAACTAGTAGTACCGGTACATGCTCGTACTCAAACACACACACACACACACAAACACACACACACACACTAACTACTATTACTACTACTTCTCACATGCTGGCCAGACGCCGTCGTTCTCCTTCCCGGCTTTGTCGGCGACACCCCACCGTGCTTGGATCTCTGCCGACCTCTCCGCAGCAGCGCGTGCGTCTTTTTCTTTCTTGCGGCGGCGGGCCTCTCTTTTCTTGAGTGCTTTCTGACTTTTCCGCTCCCTCTGTGCGGCTTTGGCTGCCTCTTGCTCTACCGCCCATTTGTCCTTGGCATCTTCAAATTCCTCCCACATAGTTGTGAGGTCGCGAGCGGCGATGAATAGGCCCGGCGGGATGCCATCGCTTCCCTACCATTTTGTGTGCGGTCATGGGCGGCGAGGAACTCGGCGTGGCGGGATGCCATCGCTGCCTTACCAGTTAGTATGCGGCGCGGTGGCATGAACGACGCTTGGTGAGAGCTCTGGGGTGGAGTGGCCGGACAACCGTATAGTGCATTGGTTTGTCAAGAGCTCAAGGACAGAAGACGAAGAAAATTTGGATTCCCCTTCAATCCTGGTCATTTATTACCGAGTAAAATGCATTGGCGGTCATCGAACTTGTCTTGATAGCTCACTTTGATAATTGTATACGAGATATGGTGATTATACGGTCCACGGCTCAGCGTATAGCTCCGTATTTGTCTGGTTGACCACCAAACAGTCCGCATGCGCCTCATCAGCTCGTGTTCTTTATCTATCTACGCGGGCCTACCTGTCAATGGAGAAAGAAATACTGTAAAAACCAAAATTATGCTAGATTCAGGACCGCTTCCGGAGCCCGCTCTCACCGCCCTGGCCCCTCAAGACGCCAGCTGGCCGCCGCATGCATGCATAGCAAGTAGTACTCCTTATGTGGAGAGGAGAGAGAGGCATTGACAAAGTCAAGGAGTGGGCTCTGCAAGAGCCCGTCTCTACACGTGCTCCTAGGTATAAAAAAAATAATTCTAAAAAAGGCATAAAAAACAATTGTGTATTAAAAAAAGAAAGGTAAAAAACATTTGAGAGGAAATAGATAGAGAGAAAGTGAGAAAAAGCTGTAACTTTGGGCATTACATGAGGAAGGAGGGAGTGGTGCACATGCCAAGTTCACTGGCTGCCGTGTTTCACACTCCTCCGTCAGAATAAAGGAGACAATAGCTTTCATCAAAAATAAACAATGAATACTCGTTGCTCGTCCTGTATATCGGTAAGAATACTTTCATTCGCCGACATGTGGGACGTCGACCATCCTGGTCCACCTGCCATGCACAAAATTATCCTGGTCTACCCCAGTCGTATCGCAGGCCAAACCTTTCCCACTGTAAGTTGTTTGGACGAAGGAACCATCATGACTTCGTTGAATTCCGCTTCTTCAAGAAAACTTACTGTACCCGCAATACTGCTACCACACGCGAAGACTGGACGACACTGTACCACGTCATATCACCAAAACCCACTAGGCCAAACTAGCCCGCCTAGGTCATCTATTTCGGAAGGGAGTACGTCTCTACACTGCTATGATTTTGTGTTGCACGTCATATCACTGATACCCACTAGGCCAAACTAGCCCGCCTAGGTCATCGATCGCTAAGCCTACAATTTTAGGAGCTAGGGCTATTGGTCGATCGACGAGGGATAAGTATAAGCGTACCACGAGCTCATCACCAACGCTTCTCTTCGGTGAGTGTTTTGCAAGTACTATAACTCGCACAAGAGCTAGCCTACTAACACCAAGAATCATCAAACAAGCCCTGCTGATATGATAAACAGTTCAAACTTACATCTAATCATGCCATATATTACATCAAAAGCTGGTGAGGATACATCTGTTTCCATAACTCGGAGAGGGTTCGCATGATTCATTACATGATTCACTATCAAACAAAAGTAGCAAGATCCACCCACACAAGACAGTGCACTAGCCCTAGGATGGTTTGATAACACGCATCATTCTGGTAATTAAACACAGCGCAATGCAAACTACCCTGAAGGATTAGCGCGACCAACTATTTATTGCATGGATCTCTCGGGCAATGACCACAACACGGACAACGGCATGGGAATTGATTTCTGGGGCGATGTCCGCAGGACTGACCACGACATCGGAATCGATCTCTGGGGCGATGTCCACAGGATGGACAGCGGCATCGGAATCGATCTCCGGGGCGATGCCAATAGGACGGGCCACGACATCGGAATCATCAAGGACGTCCACCGGCACCTGCACAACCCTAACATATTAGCAAGCACATTGCAAATAATCAAAAACCACAACTATGGTAATAAGCCATTATTTTTTACCTTGTGCAGCTCACCGGGGGATCTCATCCCTCCGGGGCCATCTCCTCGTCCTCGATAGGGGCCATCTCCTTGCCAGGGGAATACTACTTCTCAACGACGACTATCTCCTCAAACTCGGTCTTGAGCTCACATAGGTGGCAGTTAGAGTTCCTGGGGTAGGCACGGTGGGGCCCTTGCTGTTCTTCCAACTTTCTTTGAGGAGTTCGTCCACCAACATCCTCAACTCTTGGGCCAGTGCTTGTTTCTTGGAGTTCTTCATCTCCATGGGTTGGCCTGCCAACATGGTCAACTCGTTGGTCGGTTCTCGCTTCATGGAGATCACTGTCTCCAGTGGGTTGTCCGCCGGCAACTCTTTGCCTAGTGCTCCAAGATCCATCAATGAACTGACAAACAAAAAGAAAACGAAAGGAAACCACAATCGCAATGAAAATGGGAAAAGAATAGGATGTGAGAATCGATTGGTGCTTCGCAAAAAGAAGATTCTTGGAATGAAAATATAGCAGCATAACTGATTCGCCCACCTTTCCTTCGTCGGTATAGAAGAAAAATGGCAGAAGTGAGTAGCACAGGAGGAGGTTTTCTTCAAGAAAGGGAAGAAAGGGCTTGAACAAGCGTTCCAGTGAAATGATGGTTGCTTCGTCCAGTCCAACTTGGAGGCCACCTTACCACTGCTGGTAAAGGTGTGGGTTTTGTGATATGACGGGTCATGACGGCCACACAGGGGTGGCAGGTGAGTCTCGACTGTAGCACCTAGCTGTGATTTGGTGGATGGCACGCGGGCCCGGATGCTTTGAAATGTCCCGCATGTCGATAGAGCGGCTAGTCATATAGGAGTGCTCAATATTGTGCACCGCGACCAAGGCGGAGAGAAAAACGAGAGAACTACGTAATTAATGCATGAGTTTAATTAGGGTAGTTTTGTAAAGTACGAGATACATTCCTCCAATCGCAAAATGCCTTGGTTCATGAGATTTGAGATTTGAGCCCTATAAACCGGAAGGGAGGGAGTACTGCACACGGTGTAGTCTAGTCACTTGTTGAAATCTCTAGAAAGGCAAATACCCCTTTCCGGTTTACAGGGCTATACTACTCCCTCCGTCTAGGTGTGTAAATCATCTTACTTAAAACCAAATAGTCCCAAAACACTTAGGCGCGGTGCATTAACTTCTACCTTATTTCTTGTTTCTTGACATATCAACCAATAAGAGATGACAGGTGTGCATGATTTTAATGACTTGCAATGGCTAGTTCATTGCATGCAATGCTATTAATTAGCAAATAAACATTGGTGACCCCAGGAGGAAACGGTGCTAAGAGTGTGGACCTATGCAGAATGAGTATCAACCAATGGATAATGGAGTTTAATTGTTAAACAATAGCAATTTTTTCTCATGCAAGAGCCTGGCTAGTACTCCAAGGAACCGCACCACGCGAGCGTTCGCAACTGCCACGTTCGGGTTGCGCTTGGCTCTTCGCCTCTTCGAGAAGACGAACAATAATGATGTTACTCCTACTTCTACAGTATCGAATCCACTGCTGCATGTCCGTCCACCTCGTGCGGGAGGGATAGCGAAAGCTTCAACTTATCGCTTCCCGCCTTTGCGTCTATGATAGGTGGGCCCAACAGGTGGTTGGCCCTCCCGTCATGCAGCCAAAGGCAAAAGTGCTAAGGCACCGGAGCTCAGTCCGCGAGGGAGAGGGCGTTGTAGTAATCAAATTTCTCGGTCTTGTACGAGTTGACGAAGATAGGGGTTGCTTGCTTGCTAGGGTTGCTTGCTAGGGTTGCTCACTACGTATATATAGGTCGGAGCCTCCGCGCTTGCTTGCTAGGGTTGCTCTATTCACACACTCTCATCCTCTCCAGATTTAAACAAGATAGGGGTAGTAACACTGTCTTTCTCCCTTCAAAAAACACTAGCTTTCTATCCTCACCGCTGGTTACAGATCCGGACGTATCCCCCTCCGCCGGTGAAGGGAGGAGGGCAGCGTTTAGGCCGTCGTCGACAGCGAGGAGGAGACCCACCGCCGGGCACTGCTATCTCCGGCCGAGCGGGCGAGGGAAGCGACCCACTACCGCCGCACCGCTATATCTCGGCCGAAGCGCCGGGCTGGAGGTCCTCCGATCCTTCTGCGTTGCTCAGGCGAATCCGCCTCCCGCTGCCCACCTATGCACATCCCGACGACCTTCGTGTATATCTTTGTTCGAAACCGCTTTAGCTCTACTTCCCCAAATTTGCTACGTCCCTGCATGTGCATCATTTTCTACCTCTCAGCCCCTCTCGATCGGATGGTCCAACGTCACATATTTTTTTTCTTCTATTGTTAGAGGTAAAGCTACTTCATGGAGTCGAATCTTGTACACCCTTCGTCCGAAAATACTTGTCATTGGAATGGATGTATCTAGATGTATTTTAGTTCTAGACACATCCATTTTGATGACAAGTAATTCTGGATGGATGGAGTACTTGGTTCAAACAAGAAATAAAGTGGGGGTGGGGGAATTTAGTATGTACATTGGACTTGGTACAAACAGGAAAGAAAGGGGGTGAAAGTAGTACAGACTGGTCATCCAACCGGTCTCTTGGTCGAAAAGGGAAATATAGGGGTAACGCAGTACACAGTGGTATGACCAGGACTAGATTTGCTATCCACACATAGGAGTAGGTGGCTAGAGTGAAAAAAATGGGACCAACCCAGATATGTTTCTTGGATGTTTGTTTCTCAGGGCAACAAACTATGAATCACCACTTTATGCCCCTCATTTACGTACATGGTGCCGGATTTGGTGCACCCACTGTCCCATGCCCTTATACCAAATATTTAGGCTCCATTTGGAATAAAGGGGCAGAAAACATAGGTCTTGATGAAAATACAGGAATTGGAAAGGAATGTAGGTATAAATCTATGGAACATCGAACTGGAGGAAACTCTCAAGAGAATGTGTTCGGATGGACTATGAAATGTACAGATTTGTTTTTTTAGAGTAGCATGCTTGGCAGTATGAGATGCTATTTGTTTATTCAAATCAGCATGCTGACTACTCTTGTCCTCACCTCACGTACCACACATAGGTTGATTTTTTTATTCCGCAACACAAAGCACAACAACTCTGTCTAACGCATGGCGCCGAAGCGCGCTTTGCCTCGCTTCCGCCCAAAATATGAGCAGCGCATGGATGTTTCTAATCCTATGGAATCAGTACTACCAGACCAGCTTTCCTATGAAACACTATTCACCTTTCCCGTGTTCCGAACGGTTGGAAGGGAAAGAATACCGTAGGAATTGTGTTCCTACGAAAATCCTGCACGAAACCAGTGAACCGAACGCAGCCTTAGTTGTTCTTAATCTAATGTCCCTGGTAAAAATGAAGCCATGCCACTATTATAAGCCATTACAAGTTTAGCCAAATGTTTTTGCCTGTAATTGTTTGAGACTCCGATTGTTTCCTCTATGCCTTTTTGTGCAAACAGGCATATCCAATTCACCTGGTTGCTGTTGTGACCTTTTGGTGCAATGCACAAAACTCTTCTTGAAAGAAGTGACTTTTGTGTTGTTTAACTGGAATGTCAGAATGGAACAGTTGGTTCATTTTGCTGGAACTGCACAAAGGGAGATCTGTGTTCTAATCCTCGTCATCCATAGTGGCGCCATAACCTTCCTTTAGGTAAGAATGATATTTAATGCATGTGTTCATCTCTATTTTCCGACTGCCATGAGAAAATAATGCTATTTTTTACTAGTACACTTGTACTCCCTCACTGACAAAACCAATTCTGAATTAGAAGGCCAATCATGTACTTGGTTTCACCAACTGGTGAGGAGAAAGAGAAACAGAGCATGAAGAGGAGGAGGAAGAAGAAGAAGAATAAACAGTGCCAAGGCGATCTTGCTGAAGCCAGAGGCCTCAGTCGAGGCCATTCAAGGGCTCCAGCAACGACTACCTTACATGTGAGACGATCCTCCAGGGAGCCCTTCCACTTCTGCTGTCTCACTTAATTAATTAGGAGTACTTAAGTACCACTAATTTATTACTGCCTAATTTTCCTGTTGGAGTTAAACAAATCTTTAGTAGGACCCTATGCCGAATCATGTACGTGTGTATGTTTGTCTATGGAGGTGAATCATGTGGTGGAGCAGGGAGGGAATATTATTAGTGTCATGACATAATAGTGCTATTGTTTTGCATGTCAATTTATTGCCATTGGTTCAATGAGGCAATGTTTTATGTATTGTTCATCATGAATTTGATGCTACCGGTTGAGTAATATGCTAATGTCTTCCTATCCTTTCTCACTAAGCTAATGAAGGTTTCACCTTGTTCCTACTTGTGCAAACAGGGATCATGTTGTGCCAATCATACATTAAATTGAACTACACAAGACAATACAATGAACTGTATCCCAGCCAAAGGCTTTAACTCTGCTGGAAGTTCTTGATAATCTTTCGATATAATCTCAAAGATCGGTAAACAAGAGTGATTTCAACCATACATTTGAATTGCACAAAAATATATACTATTGTGCGATTCCAGTGAGTGCTTTATCATCTCTTATGGGACTACAAGATTAAGCTTTTTTTCTCAGGTTGGTATGGGCCTAAGGCCTTCATCCATATTAGTTTGCTGTCATCTCTATTTGTATCGTACTCGTCATGAGAAACTCCTTTATCTTTGCACGTTAAAGTTTTGCAACCTATGATAAATGGCAATGCTTTGAGTGTTGAGTTGAGCTAATTGGCACTGATTAAATAAACTAATACCTCTCTTTAAGAAAGACTACTATGTTGCTAACTTTACCCATTAAGATAATGAGGGTGCTTCTATTTGTTAGTGTATGTTTCATAAACTAGTCCCATTATTACAGTAATCTCACTCTCTCAATATATGTGCCAACAGGGATGCTCGATTTTGGTGGAACTGCACAAAAACTTTGGGTGCTTCATTGCCTCGACAGCTTCCGTCTTTTGTGTCAGTCAAAGGAAATAGTAATTGATATGCTACTTCACACAGGTTGGTACTGGTCTTTATCCTGATTATTGTGCCTGTCATATGTATTGGTAATTTGGTATTGTGCTACTGTTTGTCGATTTCTTAAAGGAGTAATTTGGAGCCTGAACTCGCAGGCAAATCATTGTTATGCTACCTCACACAGGTTGGTACTGGTCTTTATCCTGATTATTGTGCCTGTCATATGTATTGGTAATTTGGTATTGTGCTACTGTTTGTCGATTTCATAAAGGAGTAATTTGGAGCCTGAACTCGCAGGCAAATCATTACATCGGGTGATTTCAGTAGAACTGCACAAAATGATCAGATGGACAGGTACTTATGCTGGTGCTATGTACTCCAAAGTTCACTTAGACAAGCATCGATGTTGACAAGAAGTGCCTATATTCATTCGAGTATCAACCGACGTCAACCAATTGTCAAACTCCAAGTGTTAGGAGAGTGAACGCCAAAAATATTGCTTGGTGCATAGCCCAGAAAAACGCAGTACAGTCTTTGGTCCCAACTTGTGCCTTTTGGTTATCGGCACATATGGTAGCGAACTATATTGCATGGAGTCTAAAGATTACGCAAGTTGGTTGACGCGTATATTCATCGGCACTTCATCACCGCACGCCAAGGATGCTCCATTTCAGTTGAAATGCACAAAAAATTTGGGTGGTTCATTTTCTCAACCGCCTCCTTTCTCGTCTGCAATGTAGAATTTTGGCGAGATACATGACCAAGATGAGCCAGTAAACTGGTTGGATGAAAGTAGTGGCCAAGTTTCTCAAACCTCCCTCGGCACGAGGCCACTATTTGAGGATAAACCTGCAAGCAAAGTTCAGATTGTCTGTGCTGCCTCTTATGTACTCGAAAGTTTACTCGCACAAGAACTAATTTTAGCAAGAAGTACCTCCAATTGAACACCATTTACCAGTCTGTACCCTAGGTAATTAAAGTTCGTCCATGGATCATATTGGCTGTGATCTCAATCATTTGGATGCATAAACATACTGAACATGTGTATATCTGAATCTTTTTGTAAATTATGTATGATTATTGTCGTGTGATCTATCAATCATTTGGATGCATAGATATGCTGAGCTTGTGTATATATGAATCTTGAGTTGTTGATTTGTGAATGTTGGCTATGGATATGAACGTGTCCTGTGAACCTGAGTTTGATATGAATGTTTACCTTTTCTGTTGTATTTGTGTGTGAACTTGTTAGTATGCCTACTGTGGGGTATAAAACGCAGGTCTCTTATAAAAGTAATGATGTGTCCAATTTATGTTTTCCCTTCTAACCACATTATATATATTTATATTATACTATTATCGTATATTTTATAGAGACTTATATATACATTATAAAAACATCCCAACTTATAAAAGTAAATGTTTAACGGATGTTGGCAAGGAAAATCCTGGTTGTTTTTGACTCATGAGCAAGGAAAATCCTGGTGATTGCGTACGAAAGCTTGCGAAGATTTTAAGGACCAATTTAATAATAACGCGCTCATTTTTATTTTGAGCAATAACTCGCTAATTTCTTAATTATATATATATATATATAATGTGCCTCTCCGGTTTATTCTTTGATATTAATTGCTCCTTCTAACATAACATTGTACTCCCTCCGTCCGAAAATACTTGTCATCAAAATGGACAAAAAGGGATGTATCTAAAACTAAAATACATCAAGATACATCCCTTTTATCCATTTTGATGACAAGTATTTTCGGACGGAGGGAGTTATATAACGAGCCAACCTAATACGTGTATTTCAAGGAAGTGCAAATGGGCTGGGATTTCTTAGAAAATATAAATGGGCCTGATTGACGCGAAATTATTTGTTCACCCAGCCCAGCAAATGGATTGTACATTCTAGAAAACATGGGTTAAATATATGCCACATTTTTGCAGGCTAACATGTGGGCCAATAGGTCGAAGCCTACGCAGGGCGTTGTCAACTTGGTCAACAAATCATTATGTCATCCACATCCATTGGATTTAGATTCAACGGCCGGCATGCACCTTCAATCTCTCGTCTTCTTCCTCCAGCGTCGCCGGGACCGCCTGGTCTGGCCTCCCGCGGCTAGCAGATCTTCTTAGCACGCATCGCTGCGAAGCGCTACCCCACCGCCGGCCAGGCTATCCCTCCACCCCTCGACACCTCCTGTTATTCTCCACAGACTACAGCCCCACGCCGCAACAGAACCAGTTATAACCCTTCTCCTCCTCTCAATCTGCGATTCCACTGCCGCGTTTTCCCATCTCCGAGTCGTTCCCGTCCGGGGCCTCACTGTCGTCCACCGCCTCACTGCGTTCGGTGCGGCGTGGTCAACAAACGAGAGTCATCGGAAGAGGACTTTATGAGGAGAGCCTGACGGCTGGGACCCACGAGGTCCATGGTCGCACGCAAGGAAAGTTCCTCCTTATTAAGCTGAAAAAAAATGTTTCCTCCACCTGACAGCTGGGACTCACCAGCTGTATCTTCGCACGGAAGGAAGTGCCTCCTTGTTTTGTGAAAAAAATTATTCATCCCGTTGACAATTTGGGACCCGTCAGTTGGTGGTGACTTGTGGGCCTACTAAGCGGGCGATGTACGCACGGCTTTGTCAACTTAATCAACAAATGATTCTAGCAAATGGACCGTTGGGTGTTAATCCAACAGCCGTGCTCCTTCTTCAACCTCTCGTTCTTGCTCCACTGTCTCCATTAGGCGGCTGCATGGCTGTGCTGCCGCACACCCGAACCAGTGAAGTTTCCCACTCCTCTCCATCTATGACTCCACTACAGCTTAATAAATAGTAACGTCTAACTGAGCTAGTTAGTTAGATGCGTACACTTGGTGTAGTAGGATCTTTATTTAGTTTGATGCATACACTTGTTCTTTTTTGGTAGCCCTTTTGTAATGATGGATGATGTTTGGTTTGGAAGAGAGAGCTGCTTCTTCACTCTTCCGCCTGCTTATCGCTTCTACATTGCACCCCCAGCCCTAGTTCTTTCTTTGCTGTTTTCAATGTACAATTAGTAGTATATTTAAATGCATTGGTTGAATAAATGTGTTGTTAGAACGACAAACACAATGTTTTGGAAGTCGTTGCACAGTTCGATCCTTTAGTGCCCCGTACCATACGTAGGGCATACTATTTATCGTACAGAACACTTTTTTTTGAAACTCGGAACACATTTTCCACTTGTTGATAACATGCAGCCCACTGATGAAGGCCCAATAGAGAAGCCCATAATTAACTGGAAGGGAGGCTCTCACATGAATCCGGCCCAGGTACATGCTCATGGTCCCCTAAATATAAATAAGTAAATAAATAAATAAATAAAGCTAAATGCTCATGCACCAGTTCTTTGGGAAAATAGGTAGCCCAATATTTCTTTTTGAAGAATACCCAAGCTAGGCCTATTTGTTTTCTCCGAATTACTGGGCTGCAAATCTTTCAAGACGAGGAGGGATGCATTCCGGCCTGGCTTAAGAGTATGGTCAATGTCTGTTAGAAGTAATATCAAAAGGGGTTGAAAATTCCAAAAAAATTATAGCAAATGGGATATAAGTTTCTTTTTTTTGTTCTTCACTGATATCTTATACGTATTTCATTGGATTTAACATGACATAGTAATAATTTATTTTTAAATTTGTTTTAGTATGGCTATTAATTTTGGATTAAGAATATTTCGTTCCCCAGCAAAAAATTGCGAATTTTCAAAATTTCCCACATATTTAGTTAATTTTTTGACCACAATGCATTGACCAGAAAATGGCCAGCAATTCTAAAAATGGAAAACGGGCTGCAATAAATTCCACATGAATTAGAAAATGAGTAAAAATTATAAAAATAATAGCAAATGGGCTGTACATGCCACAGATTTCGAGGCTGACTTGTTTACGCAAGGCTTTGTCAGTGAACACACGATTCTAGCAGCAGTTAGTGTTGGATGTCCATCCAACGGCCGACATGCTTCTTCTATCTCTGATCTTCCTGCTCCAGCCGCCTAAACTAGCGCCGGCGGGACTGCGTGCTCCCTCCTCTTGTGGCCGTTGTGTTGCCTTGAGCTTCCCCGACCCACCCTACTCCCTCCGTGGCCTGGCCACGCAATCAACTGCCTCCTTATTACGCGAAAAAAACGATTCCTCCCACTGACATCTGGGGCGCACCGGTTGGGAGCCTGACCCGTGGGCCTACTAAGTTGATGCGTACGCAGAGCTTGTCAACTTAGTCAACAAACGGTTCTAGCAGCAGTAACTGTTGGATTTGAATCGAACGGTCCTGCAGCTTATTCAATCGATGCTCTTCTTGCACCAGCTGCCCAAACCAGCGCCGGCGAGACCTCCTGCTCCGCCTCCAAAGGGTGGTCAGATCTTTGCCGATGAGGCCTCATCGCCCCCTACTACTGCCACCGCTAGCCAGGCCCTGCGGCGACGGCAGCCACACACCGCAGCCGAACCAGTGAACCCTCGTACTCCTCTCCGCGTGGGCATCCACTGCCGCGTCTTCCCCGACTCCGCTCGTCCGCCTTGGTGCTCTCGGCGTGGTGTGGTCAACATGGTCAACGACATTCCATCGGAAGAGTACTGTACGTGGAGAGGCTGACAGTTGGGTCCACGGCCACAACCCAGTTTTTTTGTGATTTGCCAAGTAAGTCGCTTTGTCAGGCCTGTTGGGCTGCAAATCTTTCAAGACGAGGAGAGCTTTCATTAATTTGGCGAGAAAATGGCCCATCAGTAATGAGAAATGGGTTGTACATTTTTAAAACACATCAAACCGGCAATTAGTTTCAAATAACTTTTTTTCATTTCAAGATTTGAAATTACATTAATTTTTATGTGTGGAGAATTTGTTGGATTTTATATTAATATACATTTATTTTTAAAATCAGTTTGAATGTGAGTCGAAATTTCGGGATTAAAAACAGTTCGGACCGCTTTTGAAATATGCAAATTTTCGTATAATTTTTTAACCGTGGCCACAATATGGGATGTAATGCTAACAAAAAGAATATGGGCTCCAAAAAAACCTTAATAATTAGCAAATGGGTTGTAAATTATTAGAAATAATGGCAGATGGGTTGTATGCTGTTTTCCACAGATTTGAGGCTTTCCTAAAAAAAGGTTGACGCACAAGCAGTGACTGTTGGATGGTCATCCAACGGCCGTCGTGCTTCTTCAATCTCTGCTCTTCCTGCTCCAGCCGCTCAAATAGGCGCCAAGCGGACTGCTCGCTTCCCTCCTCCCTGCGGGCTCTGCTCTGCCAGACGGGCCTCACCGCCCCACCGTTCCCACCGCTGGCCTAGCCATCCCTCTACTCACCCACACTGCCGTTATTCTCCGTGACGGCAGACGAACTAGTAAACCCTCGTGACAACAGACTCCCCTCCGCGTGGGAAACAACTGCCGAAGTCTTCCCTACCTCCGTGTCGTTCCTTCCTAGGGCTTTCGTCGTCCACCGCCTTGGTGCTCTCGGCGTGGCCTGGTCAACGTGGTCAACGAATCGACATGCATCTGAAGTGGACTTTACGGAGAGGCCGACACTGGGTCCACGGTCGCCGCAAGGAAATGCCTCCTTATTACGCCGCAAAATAATGATTCCTCCACGACATCAGGGACCCAACGAAAAGGGCCTCTGTATTTCGCAAAAAAGTTACCGTCACGACTCGGACCCACCGGCTATATCTTCGCACGCAAGGAAGTGCCTCCTTATTACGCACAAAAAATGAATACTCCCTTGTTAGCTGGGACCCAAAGATAGTGGCGGGCTGACTTGTGGGCCTACTAAGTTGACGGGACGGAGGGCTTTGTCAACTTAGTCAATATGCACGATTGTAGCTCCATGACCGTCGATGTCCATCCAACGGCCGTAGTGCTTCTTCAACCTCTGGTCTTCTTGCTCCGGCCGCCCAAACCAAAGGCCGGTCATGCCTCGTGCTCCTGCCTCCCGTGGCCGGCTGCGATGCCGCGGAGGCCTCACCGCCCCTACTACTCCCACCGCTGGCCAGGCCATCCCTCTAGTCACCCACACCCCTCGTTATTCTCAAGGGCGACGGCAGCCTCACACCGTGGCGAACTAGTGAACCCTCGTACTTCTCTACACGTGGGCATCCACTGCCGCGTCTTCCCCGGCTCCGCGTCGTCCCCTTCCTAGGCCTTGCTGTCGTCCACCTCCCTAGTGCTCTCAGCGCGGCGTGGTCAACGTGGTCAAGGAACGGCTTCCATCGGACGTGGACTGTACTTGGAGAGGCTGACAGCTGGGTCCACGGCCGCAGCAAGGAAGTGCCTCCTTATTACGTGCAAAATAAATATTCCTCCACCTGACAGCGGGGACCCACCGGACGGGCCACCGTATTTCGCCCCACTGGGACCCACCAGCTACATCTTCGCCGCGCAAGGAAGTGCACGGCGGTCGGGACCCACCTGGTCGAAGCGTACGTAGCATTGTCATTCTGGTCGCGTACGTGTACGTACATATATACTGGTGGATGTAGAGGCGCGCACGTGTCGTAGTAGAGGCGGCTAGCGTGCAAGAAAGAAAATACGACCACATATGTGTACATACGGGCGTGGTCTCGAACGCCTACTCGCGCATACGTACGGTGAGGGCTCGTTGACATGGCTGGGTCGGAAGGAGAAACAGCATCGTCGTCGTGTTCATCGGGAGGCAACGGAATGCATCTTGTTCATGGGGAGGCAACGGAATGCGTCGTTTTCATCGGGAGGCAATGGAACGCGTGGGAGCCAACCGGCTGGGTTGGAACGGAATGCGTGGTCGTGTTCATCGGGAGGGCTTGGACGGAAGAGGCGATGGAAACGAGGCCTGGCGTACCGCAGAACGGAGGGAACGGCCTTGTGTTCGACCGGCCACGTTCGAAACGAGATCCTGTTCATCGGGAGGGGTGCAGCGTCTGGACAAAGCGGAGGAAACGGACCTCCTACGGTCGAAACAGGGGTCTTGTAGATCGGGAGGGCTGTGGCGTACCGCAAAACGGATGAAACAGACTTGTGTTGGAGCGCTAAGGTCGAAACGGGGGTCCTGTTCATCGGGAGGGGTGTGGCATACCGCAAAACGGGACTCCACGGGATACTGTTCATCTCCACCGTCGACCCCCTCCAGCCTCCACAAGCTACTGTTCATCCACCGTCAACCTCCTCCAGCCTCCACCTGCGACTGTTCATCCACGGGCTCCTGTTCATCCAGCCTCCACCGCACACTACTCCAACGGCTACTGTTGAATCAGCCCTCTCCACGGGCTCCTGTTCAACCACCCCTCCACGGGCTACCGCTCATCCTGCCCTCCACCGCTTCATCGTTCATCCACCCCTCCACGGGTGGTCCTATTCATCTAGCCCTCCACGGGTCCTGTTCATCCAGCCCCAACCGGCTCGATTGATCGGGGTCCTGTTCATCCAGAGGCAACACCACGGGTCCTGTTCATCCACCCCCACCGGGAACTGTTCATCCAACCCCCCCCAGTAACGCTCACTGTTCATCCAGAGGCAGCATCGATCGGCTTGATTAGCGATAATGGCGAAGGAACCGCTCGATCGGGTTCGATTAATAGCCATCGATTGATCGCTCGGGTTCGATGTAACGTAACTGCAGCCGCAATCGCCGGGTTCGATTAGAGCCCAACGCCTCGCTCGGGTTCAGTTAGAGCCAACGCCTCGCACACATGCGTGTACCTGTACGAGAGAAACGCGCATCGCTCGGCCCCCGACCTCCCACCATAACCGAGAACTCCCCGAAATTTTCCTCGCCCTCGCTTCTACCACGATTTTTTCCGTCATGGACGGCCCAAAGAATGTCATGCAGCTGCGACTCCGGCCCACCGGAGACGAAAAGCCCATTTTTTCGTCATGATTTTTGTCATAGAAGTAGGAGCCCACCACATCTATGATGATACCGGGTTTTGTCACAATTATCGTCATAGAAGTGTCATATGTATGACAGAAAAAAATTCGTTCGGCCCAAAATGTCACGGATGTGTCATTTTTTTTGTAGTGGTGGCAACTGGTCTCGGATGGATTCAGATCATACTCACCCACTAGAACCCATTCCGTTCATCCTCACACCCACCAAGCACAAGAACACCTCACCTCAAGAGGCTGTTCTTCCCCTTGTACTGTTCATCCTCAGCCCGAGAGGCAATCCACCACACCACACTGGAGTAGGGTATTACACCACAACGGTGGCCCGAACCTGTATAAATCTTGTGTCTCTTGTGTTGCGAGTTCGTCGAGCTAGCCTTTGAGATCATGGCGAGGTTGAGGGCGTGATTAGGTAGGGGGAGATCTTCACGCGCACCCCAGTGTTCGAACCTTGAGGTTTTTGCCGGAATCCGAAATCTGACAGTTTGCTTGCCAGATCTTTACATTTTCTTTTTTGAACACCGGATATTTACATCGTCTGATGATTTTTTCACTCGCACACAAGTACACAAAAATATGATTTTTCAAACCGTTATGGTTAGCCATTGCATGTAGATGTAGTTCAAATTTGAATTACGATCATTAAATGGCTAGAAAATCACTTAAATGTCTTTAAAAGGTCAAATGACCCATGAAAATTTCCAAATTTTCACATGACAGTTGTATTAGTGCACGTTAAACATAGAAAAAAACTGAAGGCCGTAAGAGGAAGCTATCTCCTGTTTGTCATCAAACATGCATTGTTCCCTCTCGGAACCATGAACCTTCTAGTGAGTTGCTCCGGTTTGTGAGGGGGGTGTGTCCAAACTTTCGTCAAACATGCCAATTTTTTTTACCACATCATCTTGGTGGCATGACATTACATCAAGCAAGGTTTCATGTTTTTCTGCTCATTTTTTAATTTTTTGGAATTAAAATGCCATGGCACTCCATGCATGTGCCCATGCCGTGAGACCACTATGTTTGAAAATTCCTTCTATTTTACTGCACATGGAATTAACTCGTACGCAAGTACACAAATATGATTTTTCAAACCGTTATGGTTAGTTGTTGCATGTAGATGTAGTTCAAATTTGAATTACGGTCATTAAATGGCTAGAAAATCACTTAAATGTCTTTAAAAGGTCAAATGACTGCTAGAATTTTCCAAATTTTCACAGTATAGTTGTAGTAGTGCATGTTAAACATAGAAAAAAATTGAAGGCCGTAAGAGGAAGCAATCTCCTGTTCGTCATCAAACATGCACTGTTCCCTCTCGGAACCACGAGCCTTCTAGTGAGTTACTCTGGTTTGTGAGGGGTCTGTGTCCAAACTTTCATCAAACATACCAAATTTTTTACCACATCATCTTGGTGGTATGACCTTACATCAAGCAAGGTTTCATGTTTTTCTGATAATTTTTTTATTTTTTTTGGAATTAAAATGCCATGGCACTCCATGCATACATATGCATGTGTCCATGTCGTGAGACCAATATGTTTGAAAATTCCTTCTAATTTACTGCACATGGAATTTGCTCGCACACAAGTACACAAATATGGTTTTTCAAACCGTTATGGTTAGGCGTTGCATGTAGATGTAGTTCAAATTTGAATTACGGTCATTAAATGGCTTGAAAATCACTTAAATGTCTTCAAAAGGTCAAATGACCCATAGAATTTTCCTAATTTTCACATTACAGTTGTAGTACTGCATGTTAAACATAGAAAAAATTGAAGGCCGTAAGGGGAAGCTATCTCCCGTTTATCATCAAACATGCATTGTTCCCTCTCGAAACCACGAGCCTTCTAGTGAGTTGCTCCGGTTTGTGAGGGGAGTGTCCAAACTTTCGTCAAACATGCCAATTTTTTACGACATCATCTTGGTGGCATGACATTACATCAAGCAAGGTTTCATGTGTTTCGGATATTTTTTTAATTTTTTGGAATTAAAATGCCATGTCACTCCATGCATACATATGCATGTGTCCATGTAGTGAGACAAATATGTTTGAAAATTCCTTCTAATTTACTGCACATGGAATTAACTCGCACACAAGTACACAAATATGGTGTTTCAAACCGTTATGGTTAGGCATTGCATGTAGATATAGTTCAAATTTGAATTACGGTCATTAAATGGCTAGAAAATTACTTAAATGTCTTTTAAAAGGTCAAATGACCCATAGAATTTTCCAAATTTTCACATTACAGTTGTAGTAGTGCATGTTAAACGTAGAAAAAAATTGAAGGCCGTAAGAGGAAGCTATCTCCCGTTCGTCATCAAACATGCATTGTTCACTCTCGGAACCACGAGCCTTCTACTGAGTTGCTCCGGTTTGTGAGGGGTGTGTGTCCAAACTTTCGTCAAACATGCCAAAATTTTTACCACATCATCTTTGTGGCATGACATTACATCAACCAAGGTTTCATGTGTTTCTGATATTTTTTTAAATTTTTGGAATTTAAATGCCATGGCACTCCATGCATACATATGCATGTGTCCATGTCGTGAGACAAATATGTTTGAAAATTCTTTCTAATTTACTGCACTTGGAATTAACTCACACACAAGTACACAAATATGATTTTTCAAACCGTTATGGTTAGCCGTTGCTTGTAGATGTAGTTCAAATTTGAATTACGGCATTAAATGGCTAGAAAATCACTTAAATGTCTTCAAAACGCCAAATGACCCCTGAAATTTTCCAAATTTGCACATGATAGTTGTATTAGTGCACGATACACGTAGAAAATATTTGAAGGCTATTAGTGGAAGCTATCTCCCGTTCGTCATCAAACATGCATTGTTCCCTCTTAGAACCACGAGCCTTCTAGTGAGTTGCTCCAGTTTGTGAGGGGTGTGTGTCCAAACTTTCATCAAACATGCCAATTTTTTTACCACATCATCTTGGTGGCATGACATTATGTCAAGCAAGGTTTCATGTGTTTCTGATATTTTTTATTTTTTTGGAATATAAATGCCATGGCAGTCCATGCTTAATTGTTTCATAGCCATTAGACCAATATGTTTGAAAAATCCTTCCAATTTACTGCACATGGAATTAAATCGCACACAAGTACACAAAATATGACTTTTCAAACCATTATGGTTACCTGTTGCATGTACATGTAGTTCAAATTTCAATTACGGTCATTAAATGGCTAGAAAATCACTTAAATGTCTTAAAATTCCAAATTACCCCTGAAATTTTCCAAAATTTGACATGACAGTTGTATTAGTATACAAAATTTCTTGTTCATTTAAAACACCATCCGTTGCCACTTTACTCCAAATTCGTCTTTCACAGCTAATATAAAATATCTACACAGTTGTTTTCTAGGAACCGTTTGCAATGAAAATATCTGGGTCTATTTAAGTCTCCCTCCTTAAGCTTCACCGGCTCGTCTGCTCCAGTGTCGGCAATCCCCGAATCCACGAATCTTGATCCCCATTCCCGCACCCCCTTGTTGCAAAGATGACACCATGGAAATGCTTCGTGAAGGCGCGCACGATGGCTGCGTCCCCCCCGAGCGCCGCCGCCTGCGCCGAGAGCGTGACCGCCTACGCCAAGAGTGTCGCCGCATCCTCATTGAGCGTGGCTGCTTCCACCGAGAGGACGTCTGCGACAGCTGCAGCAGCCGAGACAGCTGCAGCTACTGCAGCGACGGTGGCTGCAAACGCCGAGAGCGCTCAAGCTGCCGTCTGTGCCGCCCATGTCGCCTGGCCCAGGTCGAGGCCATCCACGCCAAGGTCGAGGGTGCACACGCCAAGATACTCCAGGTCACCTCAGACTCCAGCATGCAACCCACGTCCGAAAAGGCGGCGGTGGCCATGGAGCACCTGCTTCCTCATGACGTCGCCGAGCGGGAGCTGGAGATGCAGGAGGCAGTGGAGATCGAGGAGCAACGAGAGGATAAGTTGCGCGTGGCCGAGGTCGAGCTAGAAAAAAGTCTATCCATCGAGGAATCGGCGGTGGAGTACCAACGCGAGCTCTGGTGCATCCAATGCTACGAGTACTACAACCTTGAGGGCGGCACCGAGGACGAGGACGTGGATGCGGTCGACTTCAGCAGGGGGGACACGGACTCCACCAACTGCGGCATGTCGCTAGGACAAATCATCGACGTCTCATCTCACACCGGCGATGCATAGGCCGGCGCGGTCGCGGATTTGTTAAAATTATGCGTACTTAGGCTTTGTTTTTAATGTTGGTCTTTTGTTAGAGCAATGTTTAGGTCAACTGGCTCTGTTAAATTATGCAATGACGTACCCGGGGAAATTTCCATCAAAATTTGAATTATCAAACTCATCCCATGTGCGTAAAGCAGAAGAATCGTTTACGATGCACACAATCGTTCAAAGTGAATGGTCCGGTGGCACCGCGCGCAAAGTTTCCCTCCACATTTCAAAATTTTTCGCCTACCGCCAAAATATATACACCCGCCCCTCCCCCCTTTCCCACCCCCTTTTCTCCCCGACCACAAGTCACATTTCCCCTGTTTCCTCCTTCCTTCCTTCCTTCCTTCCTTCCTAAGCTATAGCCGCTTCCTCACTCTCGCCGTCTCGCATCCTACCACCGGGATCGCCATGGTCTTCTTCAATGACCTCTCCAGCGGTTCCTGCTCCGGCGACGACTCCTTCACCACCCGGGTATGCCTCTCTTCTCTCTCTCGGGCTATGACTTGGAATGAAGGATTTTTACTCGGCGGTCAATTTGAGTCATTTCTTCCTCTTGTAACGCCCTAGGACCATCAATGGCAACGGATGGAGCGGGGTGGATGAAGATCTATCTGTTCGTTGTCACCATAAATCTCCATGTGTGAAGCTAATTGCGTTTGAATCTGTGGATAGTGGGAGGAAGTTTTTTGCATGTGCAGAGAAGGTTAGACCCTCTTTCGTTGTTACAACTAATTTTTTAGATGTGATTCAGACACTGTCACGGTCCCAACCCATTCATACCACACCTTCAACCAAACGCATCCTAAGACAGTGTCACAGTTTGTACCTAGTATCTAAAATTGTTGCCATCTCATAAACGGCGCCATTAGAAAATTATTTGGCACCGCTTCAGCTGTTTGTGCAGCCAACTGGTACACACATCCGAGCAGCCAAGCTGTAAAATACTAAATCTTTATGGCACGAAGGAACAGGGCATTGGAGCAACTAGGTGCTCCGGGGTCCGGGTCCCTGATTTTATTCGCTGCATCGGCTCACCAGTGCAGGGAACCGGTGCGGGATATAGCAACAGTTGTATTTACACCAGTTTTGGCATACATAGTGGATGGCCTTAGTGCTATTAGTTCTATGTTACTAAATTTGTGCATGTACACACCTGTTAGTATCAATTTACTGTCATCCAAACACGGTCGCTATGCTGTTGCAGTTATATTTACCTTCCTCATAAAATGTTTAATTTGTTATTTATTGTACATGAGTAAGAACTTGCAGCGTTGTTGTAGTTAATTATAGCTTCTGATGTTCCAGAATTTGGTTGGTGTCTCAGTAGCAATTAATTCATTTGCACATTGATCTTTTGAGAAGATATGACATAATTAACATGTTTCTTCAGTTTTTCTAAATAAGCATTGGTGATTTTCTATGTTGCTATAAACCCATTTCCCCTACAATTGTTACTGATCTAGTTTTAAATATTATAGGATGAACAGAAGTGTTCTTACTTGGAGTGGTTTGATCAAGGCTAGCCACAGTCTTTGAAGATGTGCCTAGCGATGCTCTAGAGCATGTATGAGGAAGAGAACAGACGTAGGCTTAGAGAAAGTGTTATCAACGCTGAAGAATATTTGAAGATGCAGGATAAAAAGAGGAAGGTGGAGAATGAACTCAGATTTTTTAAATCAGACTTTTCTAAGATGGTGTTGGCGAAGGAGGAGGCACTTTCCTAGTTGGCCAGTGCAAAACAGGTTCTTACTGAGCTGAAAGCAGAGGTGGATAAGATGAGCATGGATGATCTCGATTATGGAAATGAATATATTGTTCTTATGAAGTTGAACTAGCTATATGTTGTACTGTGCTGTTTTCATGTAGCGATCGTGCTGTGATGTTATGATATATTTATGTGCCTGATATGAAATTGGCAAACAGCTGTTCGATATGAAATGTGAATTTGCATAATACTGGAATTATTAATTTTAAACTAATAAACCTGCTAAATGCGTCATGGAACTTTGCAAACGGTTCTAGCGGTAAAAGCGCTTGTTATGGATAGCCCAATGCCACACAGTTTTGTTCATCAAATTGTGTGTGATGTAGTTGATAAAAGCAAACAGTTAACCAAGGCAGAGCATGTGTGACAGTTACACCTTTCACACACGATCCTACACATAAAACTGTGTGGGATGTACATACTAAGGAAAACGTTTCCCTGGATTGACTGTGTGGGATGTACATAAGAACGAAAACGTTTTCCCTGGATTGACTATGTGGGATGTACATACGAACGGAAACGTATTCCTTAGATTGACTGTGTGTCATATACATACCTACGAAAATGTTTTTCTAGGGAATCACTGTGTGGGATGTACATACCTACAGAAATGATTGGGTTTCGATGCCTCGCCTGATCGCACAGGTGCTCATTTGGTGTCTCAGGAGGGCCTATCCCCGACGATTTCTGGGTCGTGTGGGAAGGACCCCCTATCACCGACACTCACTTGGCGACGGTCCCAAATGCCATCGCGGAAAGGGGTTAAAACCGTTTGTATAGCACCGACGCGTACGAGTGAACTTGTAACAATTCTTTGTGGAATAAGTTCATTCTTATCATTAGGAACAACAGTTATACCTCCTTTCTTAGGGACACAATGAACAAAACTTACCCATCTACTATCAGCTCTAAGATAGATTATACCTTCTTCTAGAAGTTCTAATATTTTTGTTCTTACCACTTCCTTCATTTTTGGATTTAACTGACGTTGGTGATCAACAACGGGTTTAGCATCAGGTTCCATATTAATTTTGTGCTGACATAGAGTGGGACTAATGCCCATTAAATCATCCAGAGTATATCCAATAGCAGCTCGGTGCTTCCTTAGAACTTTCAATAATCTTTCTTCTTCATGTTCTGAAAGGTTAGCACTAATAATAACAGGATGTATCTTCTTTTCATCAAGATAAGCATATTTCAAAGTGTCTGGCAATTGTTTTAATTCAAACACAGGATCGCCTTTAGGTGGAGGAGGTCCTCCTAGAGTTTCAATAGGAAAATTGTGTTTAAGCAGAGGACATTGTTCCAAGAAAATCTTATCTATTTCATTTCTTTCATGCATATGAAAATCATTTTCATGGTCTAGCAAATATTGTTCTAAAGGATCAGTAGGTGGTACAACAATAGAAGCAAGACCAATTAATTCACCTTACTAGGAAATTCTTTTTCATGAATCTTTTTACTAAACTTGGAAACATTAAACTCATGAGACTCATCACCAAAACTAACACCGATAGTTTGTTTCTCACAATCTATCTTAGCATTAACGATGTTCAAGAATGGTCTACCAAAGATAATGGGACAAAAGTCATCTTGTGGGGAACCAAGAGCAAGAAAATCAGTAGGGTATTTTATTTTCCCACACAAGACTTCAACATCTCTAACAATCCCAATAGGTGATATAGTGTTTCTATTAGCAAGTTTAATAGTAACATATATTTCTTCTATCTCTGCGGGTGCTATGTCATTCATAATTTCCTGATATAAGGTGTAAGGAATAGCACTCACACTAGCACCTATGTCACATAAACCATGATAACAGTGATCTCCTATTTTAACTGAGACAACGGGCATGCCAACAACATGTCTATGTTTATCCTTTTTATCAGGTTTGGCAATTCTAGCAGCTTCTTCATAGAAGTAAATAACATGCCCATCCATATCTTCTTCCAAGATATATTTAACCGTAGCAATACTAGGTTCTACTTTAAATTGTTCATCAGGTTTAGGTGTTCTAATATAGCTTTTGATGACCATAGTCGAAACTTTAGCATGTTACTTTATCCTAACAGGGAAAGGTGGTTTCTCAATATAAGTAGGAGGAACGACTGGATCAATGTTGTAAAGTATAGTTTCTTCTTTAACTGGTACTGGTTCTTTGATTTCTTCTTTAATAGGTGGGTGATATTTAAACCACTTCTCTTTATGGAGATCAACATGAGTAGCAAATGATTCACAAAAGGAGGCTACTATCTCAAAGTCAAGTCCATATTTAGTGCTATACTTTTGAAAAGCATCGGTATCCATAAAAGATTTAACACAATCATACTTAAGTTTAATACCTGACTCTTTACCTTTGTCGAGTTCCCAACCTTCAGAGTTGCGTTTAATTCTTTCCAAAAGATCCCATCGGAATTCAATAGTCTTCTTCATAAAAGAACCAGCACAAGAAGTATCAAGCATGGTTTGATCATTACGAGAAAGTTGAGCATACAAGTTCTGGATAATAATTTATCTTGAGAGCTCATGATTGGGGATGAATATAACATTGACTTAAGCCTCCCCCAAGCTAGAGCGATACTTTCTCCTTCATGAGGGCAAAAATTATATATATAATTCCGATCACGATGAACTAGATGCATAGGATAATTTTTTTGGTGGAACTCCAATTTGAAATGATTCCAATTCCAAGATCCAATATCATCGCACAGCCTATACCATGCCAATGCTTTTCCCTTCAAAGATAAAGGGAAAACCTTTTCATAACTTCATCTTCAGGTAAACCTGCAATCTTGAACAATCCACAAATTTGTTCTACATATATCAAGTGCATATCAAGATGTTCGGTTCCATCTCCTGCATAAGGATTAGCTAGCAGTTGTTCTATCATACCTAAAGGAATTTCATGTTCAATATTTTCAGTATGTGCAGTAGGTTGAGGGGTAGCCAATTGTGGTTCCGGTCGAGGTGAAGATACCCCGAACAAACCCCTCAAAGGATTGTTTTCCATAGTAAAAAGTGACAATAAATTTCAGCACACTATATAAATGTTTCCTTACCAAATTTCACTTACCAAAGGGGCTTCAATCCCCGGCGACGGCGCCAGAAAATAGCCTTGATGACCCACAAGTATAGGGGATCAATTGTAGCTCTTTTCGATAAGTAAGAGTGTCGAACGCAACGAGGAGCAGAAGGAAATGACAAGTGGTTTTCAGCAAGGTAATGTCTGCAAGTGCTGAAATTGTAAGTAACTGAGTAGTTTGATAGCAAGATAATTTGTAACGGGCAAGTAACGATAGTAATAACAAAAGTGCAGCAAGGTAGCCCAATCCTTTTGAGGCAAAGGACAGGCCAAAACGGTCTCTTATGATAAGCAAAGCGTTCTTGAGGGTACACGGGATTTTCATCTAGTACCTTCATCATGTTGGTTTAATACGTGTTCGGTACTTTGATAATTTGACATGTGGGTGGACCGGTGCTTAGGTGTCGGTGTACTAGAGTAGGGGTACCCTAGTATCCCGTACTCGTGCACGGACAGTTGCAGCACCCCGCGGCAAGGTTTGCCTCGTCACCGCCAATATCCTCCGTGGCTCCTTTGGAGCCATTCAAGAATAAAGTATTAGATTGAGAAGACAAGGTCCCGACAAGAGGAGCTTGTCGGGAAGGCCGCTCCAGGCACGCAGAAGACAAGGCCCCGGCAAGAGGAGCTTGCCGGGAAGGCTAGGGGCGCGACAAGTCTCCGGGCGCGACAAGGATTCGGCCGCGGCAAGGCGCTTGCCGCGGAATGCAACCTCCCTCCGCCGCCGCTCCAGCTCACCCAACGACGTGTCGCCATGGGACCGTTCCATGGGCGCGTGTCGAGCGGCTGTGCAGCCAGCGGAGAGCAGCGATAAGCGGCAGCGACAAAGCTCGCCATCGTGGCGGCGGAGGCGCACTGACGGTCTCAAGTTGCCTTTGTTTGGGCGACAACGACGGCATTTATTGCTTTTGTCCCCGCCACGAGTTAGGTATTTTGCACTATACACTCGCTCAAGTAGGTGTACCAACTCCTGTTTTACATTTGTACCCTCGCCTATGTTGCCACATGTCGGAGACCCCTTGAGCATATAAAAGGAGGCCCGAGTGCAACGTGAAGGGGTTCGCCCATTCGGTTCATTGGACTCACTCAAGACCAGATACTCCCACGCTTAGGTTTTGTAGCGTACATTGCTCCCTAGCAAGAACACAATAGATCAAACAAGCAGCAGTAGGGAGTTTTATCTCTCCGGAGAGCTCCGGCTGGGTAAACCGCCGTGTGCATCGCCTCGATCCGCTCTTCAGGCGATCTCCGCCTCCGAACCACAAGGCCTGCTCCGCCGCCCCATAGGTGTCCGTGGGTACGATCAGCCTCCCGACATCTTCGGGCGCGCTGTAAAAGCGTCGAGGCCGTGTGAATCTGATCCGGCGTTCACACGAGCAACGCTATCAACATCTTCCTCAACATGCCACCGAAGAAGAAGGCTTGGCGGCGGAGCCGTCCGCGTCGTATCCGCCCTCACCGCAGCAAACGGGTGGTGGGGGCGGGGGCTGGCGGAGGAACGGCGCCGACGAAGGTGCTCGCGACGCTGCCAAGTCCAAGGACAAGGCACCGCAAACCTCGGCGTCGCGCATCCCCGCGCCCATCTCAGAGACGCGGGACCAACAACGTCATGGCGTTCACAACGCCATACGTTCGCTGGATCGAGACCCTCAAGACCAGCATACGCGCCAACATGCCGGGCACGAGTGAGATACGCCGCCCGGACGGGCGCTGCTCCTTCTAACGGTTAGAAGTCCGGCGTGTCCCGCTCCTCCCACCGTTCTCCAATGCCACCCACTACTCCAGCAGAAGCTCTGGCGAGAGCTCAGCTGCTCCTTGACTACCCTCCAACGGCCGACAAGGTCGACGAGTGGAGGGCCACTATCCAGAGCCTCATCGGTTTGCCAACGGCGACGCTCCGCGGCAACCAACGCCATCGTTGCCGCGGCGTGACGACAAGGCACGAGCCGGTGGCGACGACACTGTCGGAGGTGCAACCACCGTGCACTCTCCGCCAAAAGGGCCAAGATCGCCGACTCGCCGGATCTACCTCGATAGCGACTCCACTGCGTCGGATCCGCGAGTTCGCCGCGATCGGCGCCAAGTTCTTCATGAGCGACAACAAGAGGACGCTCGAACTCGCATCGAGCGCCCGAAGAGAAGCGCGACGTCGATCCGACAAGCGCCGCTGGGCCTTCTGTTGACATGCACGTGCCGGAGGGGCCAGCGACTTGTCAGACGCGGTAGGTTGCCCCTGCGTTCACTCGTGAGCAGCGGCAAGTCCAAAGGGCCCAGCCGTAAAACTTCAAACCAGACGTGCCGGAGAAGTATGATGGCCGGACGCACCCGTCGGAGTTCCTCAAAGCATCTACACCATCGTGGTGCAGGCTGCGGGGGACGGGCGACAAGATCTCGCCAACTACTTCCGCTCGTGCTCAAGCCCAACGTCGAGATCTTGCCTCATGCACTTGCCGGACAGCTCCATATCCTCTTGGGCAGATCTGCGCCATCGGTTTGTTGGCGCCTTCACGGTGGCCACAAACCTCATGGCCAAGAGAGTGACCTTCACTTGCTCGCCTGTAAGGAAGGAGAGTCCCTGCGCAAGTTCATTCGAGATTCAGCCGTGTGCACTACAACATCCCGTGACGTCCAACCCGCGGTGATCAGCGCATTTCATCGTAATGTGCGGAACCGTAGGATGAGGGAGGAGATGGCGATGTGCAAAGTCAAGGACGTCGATGAGCTGTACGCATACAGGCGACAATTGTGCACGCTACCGAGGAAGGGAGGAGACTCCTAGAGAGAATGCGTAAGCAGGGTCTCGACAAGGATGACACCGCCCGGCAAAGAAGGGCCGGCGGCGAGGCAACCAGAAGAAGAAAAGCAGAGAGGTGCTAGCTGTCGAGCAGTCCGCAAAGGAGGCGGCGACAAGAACGCCAAGGCTGGTGGCTCTGGCAAGGAGGTTGTCACGACGCCAACCACCGGTCGGTGGCGGCCGCCGACAAGCGTGACAGCTCCGCAAGCAAGATCAAGAAGATCCACCGCACCGAGGGCCACGATCTCAAGAGCTGCAAGAAAGTCGAGCAGCTTGTCGAACAGCAGAGAGCTGAGTACGAGCGGCGAGACAAGGAGAAGGCCCAGGAAGGTGCTGGGGGAGCAAGCAAGAAACGTCCCGGCCGGGGAGGACGCCGCGGCAAGGTCAAGCAGCGACAAGGAGATAGACCTCCCCATGGTCACGACAAGGATGAAGATGATAACGACAACGAAGATATGGAAGACGACGACGCCGACGAGCAGGAGTTTCAGAAAGCCACAGAGGTTCTCTGCGTTGACGGAGGTGCTTCCCTGCATACCTCCCGCCGCCAATTCAAGCAATGGATGCGG
Organism: Aegilops bicornis; assembly: GCA_021605145.1. Taxonomy (NCBI): domain Eukaryota; kingdom Viridiplantae; phylum Streptophyta; class Magnoliopsida; order Poales; family Poaceae; genus Aegilops; species Aegilops bicornis. Next base: position 393,684,921 of record CM038669.1, on the reverse strand, counting down.
GAGGTCAATGCAGCGGAACCATCCGTAGAGTCACGCAAGCCTCTCAAGTGGTCCAGCACGCCTATCATTTTTGATATTGAGGACCACCCTGATCGCATAACTGCGGTCGGGTGCTTGCCGATGTTGGTCTCTCCAACCATCCGCAACCTCAAGGTCACAAAAATGTTAGTTGACGGCGGGGCCGGCTTAAATCCGATCTCCTCCGCGGTACTCCGTAAGCTTCAAATCCTCGACAATGAGCTCGAAGAGACCGGAACCTTCCAAGGAATCAATCCGGGAAGGAGCAAGTCAAGGGAAGATTACGTTGCGGTCACATTTGGCGCCGAGCTGAACTTCAGATCGAGAGGGTTACGTTTGACGTCAGCCGATTTCCCATTGCCTTACAATGGGATACTTGGCCGCCCAAAGACTCGCCAAGTTCATGGCAGCCTCTCACTATGCCTACAACCTACTCAAGATGTCGGGCCCGATAAGCGTCATCTCCTGTCCATGGCGACAAGAAGGATGCCCTTATCTGTGCCGACAAGATCTTCCGGATGCAGCAGCCGCGACGGATTGCCGACACTTGCCGCTGAAGCTCCCGGGGAAGAAGACCAAGTCCAAGTCCGGCAAGGGCTCGATGCTCACTCCGCAAGCGCGCCTCTTGGAGTGCTGCGCTACCGTCGAGGACGCACCATCGAGCTCCACCGCAAGTGCAAGAAGATGGTGGCTCCGAAGACCAAGAAGGTGCCCGCCAAGGAGGACAGCGCTGATGGTACCTTCACCATCGCTGCTTCTCTCGACCCCAAATAGGAAGGCGCTCGTTGCTTTCCTCGGGCGAATCGTCGACGTGTTTGCATGGCAACCGCCCGATATCCCCGTGTTCCCAGAAAGTGATTGAGCACCGCCGCCGTTTGTCCTCATGCGCGGCCCGTCAAGCAAAAAGTCGAAGCAAGCGGTGGGCGCCAAGAATTCATAGTCAAGAGATCAAGAAACCGGAAGCAGCAGGCCTTGTCGAGGAGTGCTCCATCCTACGTGGTTGGCCAATCCTGTAGTCGCGCAAGGCAAATGGGAAATGGAGACTTTGTATTGACTTCACGGATGTTAATAAAGCTTGTCCCAAAGACCCATTTCCCTTGCCGGCGCATTGACCAGATTGTTGACTCCACGGTGGATGTGATTTGCTTTCGTTTCTTGATGCCTACTCAGATACCATCGGATCTTCATGGCTGAAGAAGATGAAGAGAAGACCGCATTCATCACACCATGTGGCACGTACTTTTCATACGGATGCCTTCGGTTTGAAGAATGCTGGTTCAACATTTGCAAGGGTAGTCCATGATGCTTTTGAGCCGCAAATGCACGTAAATGTAGAAGCCTACATGGATGACATGGTGGTCAAGAGCAAGGACAAAGCAACTTTGGTTCAAGATTTGGGCGAGACCTTTGCAAATCTCCGCAAGATCAACCTCAAGCTCAACCCCGAGAAGTGCGTGTTTGGAGTCCCTTCCGCAAGCTTCTCGGTTCTTCGTGGTCTCAAATGAGGATTGAAGCTAATCCCGACAAGATCAAGGGCGTTGAGCAGATTGAAGCACCAAAGCGTCAAGGATGTACGAAGACTTGCGGTTGCGTGGCTGCTCTCAAGAGGTTTATTTCTAGGTTCTGCTGAACGCTACCGCCATTTTTCAAAATTTTGAAAAAGGCAGGTCCAAGAAATGGACTCCCGAAGCGGAGGCTGCGCTGCAGGACTTGAAGAGATACCTGTCCTCTACTCCAACACTTGTCGCACCTAAGCCACATGAGAAGTTGCTACTGTACATAGCAGCAACCAATCAAGTGGTTAGTGCTGCGTTAGTAGCGGAGAGGGAGGCGGATGACGAGCCAGCAACCACGGCAAGCCCATCCAGCGACAAGCAGGGGGCTTCGCCGACAAGCTCTGGTCCCGACAAGGATGAGTCCGCGCAGACACATGAACAGATACAGAAAAGGATGGTGCAGCGCCCAGTCTATTTTGTCAGCTCCCTTCTGCAAGGGGCTAGGTCAAGGTACTCTGGCGTGCAGAAATTGCTTTTCGGCCTCCTCATGGCCTCGAGAAAGCTGCGCCATTACTTTCAAGCACATGAGATCACAGTTGTCACTCGCTTTCCTCAAGAGGATACTGCGAGAATCCGTGCGGCAGGCAGGATTGTCGAGTGGGCATCGAGCTGTCAAGCTTTGGTCTCAAGTTTGAAAGCACATCAACTATCCAAAGCAGTAGCATTAGCAGAATTCATAGCGTAATGGACGCCAACGCCAGATGAAGAGATTCCGGAGACGAGCATTCCCGTCAAAGAAGCAAGCAAAGAGTGGCTGATGTACTTTGATGGTGCCTTCTCGCTGCAAAGGCGCGGTGCGGCGTCGCTTATCGCACCCACCGGAGAGCACCTCAAATCGTCGTCCGGATGCACTTTCCCAAGGAGCAAGCGACAAACAATACTGCAGAGTATGAAGGTTTGCTTGCCGGTCTCAAGATCGCCGTGGACCTTGGGATCAAGAAGCTTATTGTCAGGGGTGACTTGCAACTCGTCGTCCGCCAAGTCAACAAAGATTACCAGAGTCCGTTGATGGAAGCTTACGTCGATGAAGTGAGGAAGCTAGAAGAGCACTTTGACGGCCTGCAAATGGAACATGTTCCAAGAACTCGTAATGATATTGCCGACGGCTTTGTCAGTGCGCTGCGCTTAAGTTACACTGTGGAACCAGGATTTTCGTGCTCAAGCTAACTCAACCAACCGTAACACCATCAACCGGACAGTAACAAGAAGAGGAAGTTGGCCTCTGGTGACTACTTTCCGGCTGTAGCTTCCCGAAGCCGCTGCTGCAAAGGTCCCCAAGATCAACACCAACAAGGTCTTTGAGGAGCGATGCGCTCCGGCTGCACCGGGTTTGTTTCGTTGAAGCAAATGCTCCCGACAAGTCTTGCTCCGGCAAGCTTGTCGGGAGCATCAAGCTCCGGCAGGCCGCAGGTCCTCGCCGTGGAAGCTGATGTTCCCGCAGCAGCAGATGTGCCTTTAGTCCTTGTTGTCGAGCCGCAAGCTCCAAAGATGGGCGCAGCAGATTGTCCATTTCCTTCAGACAGAGAACTTCCCAAGAGCAGGAAGAAGCGGAAAGAGTAGCCCGGCAGTCAAGTATGTACCAGTTTGTCGACAAAGATAACTGCATGTAAGAAGACTCAACGGTGTGAAATTGAAGTGTATTCGGGGAAGATGGATGTAAGCTGTTGGCGAAGATACATGGAGGCATATGTGGTCACCACATTGGCAAGAAGAGCACTTGCCGGCAAAGCTTTCCGGCAAGGTTTCTTCCGCCGACAGCCCTCCGTGATGCAACTGCACAAGTAACCAAGTGTGAAGCGTGTCGGCCCATTCCAAACAGATACACCAGCCAGCTCAAGCTCTCCGGGCGATCCCTTTATCCTCGCCATTTTCGTCCGGGGCTCGACATCCTCGGCCCCTTCCCCGAAGCCGTCGGGGCTTTGAGTACTTGTACGTCGCCATCGACAAGTTCACAAAGTGGCCGGAAGTGGAAGCGATGAGGAAGGTGACAAAGACACAGTCAAGTTCTTTCAGTCGATTGTTTGCCGCTTCGAATCCCTAACCGGATCATCACCGACAACGGCACACAATTCTGGTCGCACCTTCATGCAAGACGTCCAAGACCTTGGCGCCAAGGTTCTGCTTTGCTTCATTGCTCACCCGAGAAGCTACGGTCAAGCGAGAGGGCAAACGCTGAAGTGCTGCACGGACTCAAGACCAGAACTTTCGGCTGCTGCACAAGTGCGGAAGAAACTGGATCGAGGAGCTGCCGGTGGTTCTTTGGTCGATCAGACGACGCCAAATCGAGCCACCGCCGTGCACCCTTTGCTCTAGTCTATGGAGCAGAGGCGGTTCTCCCCACGGAACTTCAGATACGGGTCGCCTCGAGTGCTCGCTTATGATGAGTTTGAGCAAGAGTAGCTGCGACAAGATGACGCTACCGCTCCTTGAGGAGGATCGTCTTGAGCTGCCGTCAGGCGAGCCGCTTCGCTACCAAGAAGCCTGCGTCGCTACCATGGCCGCAGGGTTAATGCCAGAAGTCTCGAGGAAGGCGACCTTGTTCTTCGGCGCTGCTCAGTCCGCCAAGAATTCAAACAAGTTGACGCCTTGAAGTGGGAAGGCCCTTATCGGGTGAAACGAAGTCACTAGGCTCAGCGCTGTCCGCTTTGAGACCGAAGATGGCATTCCGTGAGCAACTCCTGGAACATTGAGCATCTTCGTAAGTTTTACCCATATATGCGCGGTTGTCGGGACCCGTCCCGGCAACCACCTTTTGTACAAGTCTTGCCGCTGTTGCATGTGATCCTTTGTACAAAGCCGGGCGCAGAACCCGTGCATCAGTAAAGCCCATGTGTTGCGCACAGCCCGTCAAGTTCATGCTTTCGTCAATTTATTGCATGTTTTGGCTAACACTTTGTGCAGCAACCACACCCGGTAAGCGTAATCGAGCCACTGGGCTCCATAACGTTATTTCCTCTTCTTTATCTTGTCGCAAAGAAAGGGAGGCTCCCTCGCCGCACAAGTTAACCAGGGGAAGGAGGAGATAATATTGTGGACGTAGCACCGCCGAGGAAGTCTCACCTCATCGGGAAGCAAGAGATGTAAAAGCTAAGTTGCCAAAGTCTCGAGCAATCAATTTTTAAATTTTCAAGTTATCTTCCTCGAACGGTAGTACTTTGTAATGGAGAACCCGTGCGCAGAGGAGCCAACTCGCCGGCTAGTCGCGCCCTTACTTTGTTTCGAGTCCGCTCAACAACTTAAGTGAGCTGCGACTAGTCACGACAAGGTTGCTTGTCGGAGGCGGCACTGCCAGCAGGCTGCTGACGTTCCGCACTCAGCGCTCGCGACAAAAGTGCCTGCACCGGCAAGTCCCCTAAATGCGCAGGCGTAAACGCATAAAGGAAGGAATCAAGTAGAGGAAATAACATTGCATTGATCGATCGGTGATAAATTTTAAAGTTATCTTCCTTGAACGACCGCGCTTTGTATGAAAAACTCAGCGGAGGAACCGAATCGTGATCGGTCGCCCTTACTTTGTTTCGAGTCCGCTCAACAACTTAAGTGAGCTGCAACTAGTCCGCGACAAGGTTACTTGTCGGTAGCAACCCGCCGCCAAAGAAGCTGCGAAGTTCTGCACTTTCGGCGCCATGCAAGGGTGCTCGCACCGCAAGTTTCCACAAAAGCGTGGGCAAAAACATACAAAGCCGTAAATCAAGTAGAGGAAATAACGTTGCATTGATCGATTCACCTAAGATAGAGTATATTATAGAATAACTTGTCGCTGATCTAACAAAGTTTTCTAAACATGATCGATGGCGACAAGGGAAAGATAAGGTTGGCGGCCTAGTCCACGCGGTCGCCCTCAATCCTCTTGATCTTGTTCACCTTGTCCACAATGGGTGCGACAAGGGCCTTGAGCTCCTCCACGTTGGCTTCGGCCGGCAAGGATCTGAGGACGCCGTTGAGGTTGAGGCCCGGGTTGCGGAAGGCCACCTTCATCAACACCTTCTCGAGGGCCCCTGCACAGACCTGGCGTGATTCCTCAGCCAGCTGCTTGGGACCTCCTCTCGAGTCGCCGGAGGCCCGCCACCACGCCTTTGAAGAATAGGCTAAGCTTGACGCTGGGTTGGAGATGCTCGTCGGAGGAGTACGCAAGGTCTGCCATCCCCAAATTCTATCACTCGTTGTGGATGTCGGCGGAGGTGTCCACAAGACCTTCGGTCCAGTGCTCCATACTCTCCCTCAAAGTGTTCTGGACGGAGACGACATTCGCCAGCAGCTCCTCCTTGGCCTTGATCGCCTCCAACAAGCCCGACTCCCGCTCTCTAGCGCCATCCAACATCTGCGTCAGAGTGGTCAGCTTCAGCTCAAGATCCGCCTTGGAATCCTTGGCGGCATCGAGCTCCTTGGCCCTGTCAGCGAGACGGACCTGCAGCTCGCCCAGTGTATGGGCGTCCTTCTCGCGCTCACGCTTGAGCACGGCAAGCTCTTCGCCGCTCTTCTTGAGGGTGGCCTCCAGCTGTGCCACTTTCGCCTTCAGCTCTTCCTTGGCGGCCTCGGCGGCTGCGGCAGCGTCCTTCGCTTCCTGAAGCGCCCCGCCAAGCGACTCTTCACACGCGGCAAGGTCCTCCTCATGGCTGTCCAGGTTGACCTTCCGCTGCGCCAACTCGCTTTCCTGCGCGGCGAGCTTCTCGGCAGCCAGCCCGCTTCCTCATCACCGGCCTTCTCAAGGATGAAGGCCGTGCGCTTCGCGAACTGCTCCTGCGCTTCCGCCACGTCGCGGAGGGTTTCTTTGTTGGCGCCCGGAGCTCCTCGGGCGCGCTTCACCATATCCGCTCCCGCCTCGCGACAAGGGCTTCCGGGTCTCTAACTTGGCTGCCGGGCGCGGTAGAGCGACAAGAGCTTCTTCAAGAGCTCCTTCTCGGACTCGCCGCTGCTGCTGCTTGGCGCGTCCACCAGCGTCAGGCCAGCGGAGGCGAGTAGCTCGCCGTCGAAGGTCTCGCCCTCGACCGGCGCCCTGGAGCTCGGTTCCCAGGGGAGCTTGATGAAGACGCCTTCGCCGGCCCTCAGGTAGGCACCGGGCTGGGGCTCCTCGGAGCCTGACGCCGCGGCAGCGGCGGGGGAGTCGGCTGTCGGTGCAGCGCTTGCCGCTCCTGCGGCCTCGGGCTGCCAAGACGATCACCGACCGCTGCCCCTCGCCCGGCCTCTGCGTCAGCCTCGGTGGCCTCCTCGCCAACAAAGCCTCGTCGGCCACACGGCCTCTTCCTCCACGACGACGACCTCTTCTTCTTCGACGGCGGCCTCGTCGGTGTTGCTGCGTTTCCTCCTCGCCGGCGGCCTCGACCTCCATCGGTTCTGCGTCAGGCGAAGAAAGAGCGATCAAGCAGATATTCAAAAAAGAGGAACAAAAGGAAGCAAGCCCAAGGGAAAATCCCATGTAAGGGAGTTACCTGCAACGGGATCCGCAGCTATGACCTCGACCACTAGAGGGTCGCTGGCGCCGTCCCTTGCCGGGGTAGCCTCCCTTGCCGGAGTGGCCTCCTTTGCCGGGGTGGCCTCCCTTGTCGGAGGGAGCTCTCTTGCCGGGGAATTCTCCCTTGGCGGCGTGGTGGCATGGGCAGGATCTAGGAGGCGGAGTCCGAGCCCTCATGATGAGACTGCTCTGCTCCTGTGCAAGCACACGGTCAGATATCAACCATGAAAGGGCACCCCCGCACGCCTAAAGGCAAGGAGAAAACTACACACTTACTCACAGGGGGCTGTCTTTGGGGGCTGCTCTGGGAAGGGTCGCTGGTCCGCAAGGTGGTCTCGGACGTGTCCCCCGCCGCCACGGGAATCGCCCTGACGACGATCGTCGGGATCTTGGCCCTCTTCGCCGCTCTCTGGGCCAGCGTCCTGGAAAGGAAAGAGTCCAGAACGAAACAAATCAGATTCAAGAAGAAGTGATAAAAATTGAAGAAATACAAGCACAAGTTTCAAGAGCTTACTCTTCGCCTTCCTCCTCGGAGCTGAGCGCGGAGAAGTCAAACTCCGGCCCGCCTCCTCCGGTGCGATGAGGCGGGGGAGTGGGCTCTCTTGGCCGCTTGGCGGAGGCGTCGGCGGTGGCCTGAGAAGATTTCGCCCCAGTTGTCGCTGCGGTTTGGGCGCCTCATGCAACCTCGCTTGCAGCGGTGGAAGCGCGTCGAGCGGCGCTGCAATGTGGGCCGGCTGTCGCCCGGCTCGTCTCCGGAGACGCCTCCTCGGCGGAGCCGGGCTCACAGCGGCAAGTCGCTTAGCGGCGGGAAGAAGCGCCCTCGGCGGGTCCACTCGTCCGGCCTCGGTCCCGACGAGCTTCGTCATCGCCAGCGACCTCCCTCGCTCGGCAAGGCTTGCCGCCGCCTCCTCCGCCTCCTCCACGGTGAACTCGAAGGCTCCGTGGCAGCGGCTGCTGCCGCCTCCTCCGCCCTGGTAGCGATCCACGCTATCTCCTGGTCGGTGGTGTCTCGGGTGAGTCTCTTCTGCTCGTCGGAGCAGATCGGCACCTCTTGCAAGTCGTCGAAGAATTGCTGCACGACCTCGTCGGGGGGCTCCTGCCAGGTCAGGACGATCCCGTGGGAGTCACACAGCGGCATCATGGCGCGGATGCGGTCGAGCGCCGAGTTGTTGCACAAAGGGACGACCCCCCGCGGCAACCTAAACCACTCGGGGTGCTCGGGGTCGTTCTTGAACAGCTCGAGCAGCACCGAGTCCAGCTCCATGACAGTGAAGTTCCAATTCAGGCCCGGGCGCAGCCTCATGATGTCCGCCGCATTCTGGAACTCCCAAGCAGGCCTCCTCCTTTCCTGCAAGGGAAGCGATGCGGGCGGCGAATGAAGTTCTGCGCCAATCAAGCGCCAACAGTTAACCCGACAAGCCCGAGGCGCAGAATTGGTCACAAAGCTATCTTCAGCCTCGCATCCTCCGGCGCCAAGTTACTCCAATCCTTGCCGCGCGCAATTGGGGTTTTGGCGCCTTGCGGTGCAGGGCTGTGGGTCCTCCTCACGACTCCAGCGCAGTTTGCTCTCCACTCCTCCCACTTGTTCCGGAACTCCCCTCTAGGTAGGCCTCTTTCTTGCCGATCCTAGAGACCTGTGCTATCCCTCCGGCAAGGGGCTCTCCTCTCTCGACGCTGGGAACAAAGAAATGGCGGAAGAGTGCCACGTTCGGTGGACTCCGACAAAGTTTTCGCACAAATCTTGAAAACTGCCATGGTCAAGATGGCGTTGGGGGTGAAATCAAGGAGGCGGAGGCCAAAGGTGTTCATTATGTCGCATAAAGAACTTCGAATACGGGCGGCAAAGACCGCAATAGAAGAAAAGGGCGAAGAAAGGGTACCCTGTTGGGGCCAGATCAGCGGCGGAGGCGGCGAGCACCCTCGTGCGCGGATGCGCCCGAGTCTCCGTCGACCAGAAAAGATAGTAGACGTCCCGCAACTCCCGTGCGCCGAGCTGCGGGGGGAAGACGGCTCGCTCCTTGTGCAGCGCCGCGAGCCGCTACGCCTCGGCCGACTTGACGCCCTTCTCCTTATCGGCCTTCGGGGCCATGGCGAGGGGGCGGAGGAGGTCAACGGCGGTGAGTGTGCTTGTGGCGAAAGGGGGGGCGAGGCGCTGCTCTCTTTGCACCGGAGAAGGAGAGGGGAGCGGCGGTGGTTTCTTGACCTGCCTCTGTTTCCTCCGCTTATAAAGGGGAGGAGGGGGGCGGACGTTCCGCATATATTAATAAAGAACTCCCCACGACCGCGCCCACGATCTCTCGCACGACGCCACCTCCGGTGCGTGCCGTTAGTGGGGATCGTGGTGGGTCCGGGCGAAGTTGCGGCGTGGTCGAGGCCGCGTGTCCGCTGCAGATTCTGGGCCTGGCCCGACAAGCGCTCGGCACCGTGTACGGCCCAGGCCCGGGGGCTCCTGTCGGTGTACTAGAGTAGGGGTACCCTAGTATCCCGTACTCGTGCACGGACAGTTGCAGCACCCCGCGGCAAGGTTTGCCTCATCACCGCCAATATCCTCCGTGGCTCCTTTGGAGCCAATCAAGAATAAAGTATTAGATTGAGAAGACAAGGTCCCGACAAGAGGAGCTTGTCGGGAAGGCCGCTCGAGCACGCGAAGACAAGGCCCGGCAAGAGGAGCTTGCCGAGAAGGCTCGGGCGCGACAAGTCTCCGGAGCGACAAGGATTCGCCGCGGCAAGGCGCTTGCCGCGGCATGCAACCTCTCCTCCGCCGCTCCAGCTCACCCAATGACGTGTCGCCATGGTACCGTTCCATGGGCGCGTGTCGAGCGGCTGTGTAGCCAGCGGAGAGCAGCGATAAGCGGCGGTGACAGGCTCGCCATCGTGGCGTGCGGAGGCGCACCTGACGGTCTCTGTAATCGTTTGGGCGACAACGACGGGCATTTATTGCTTTTGTCCCCGCCGCCGAGTTAGGTATTTTGCACTGTACACTGTTCAAGTAGGTGTACCAACTCCTGTTTTTACATTTGTACCCTCGCCTATGTTGCCACCTGTCGGAGACCCCTTGAGCATATAAAAGGAGGCCCGAGTGCAACGTAGAAGGGGTTCGGCCCATTCGGTTCATTGGACTCACTCGAGACCAGATACTCCCACGCTAGGTTTTGTAGCGTACATTGCTCCCTAGCAAGAACACAATAGATCAAACAAGCAGCAGTAGGAGTTTTATCTCTCCGGAGAGCTCCGAAGCTGGGTAAACCGCTCGTGTGCATCGCCTCGATCCGCTCTTCGTGCGATCTCCGCCCCCCTCCGAACCACAAGGGGCCTGCTCCGCCGGCCCCATAGGTGTCCGTGGGTACGATCAGCCTCCCCGACATTAGGTGTTGTTCTTACTTGAACAAACCTCCTACTTATGTTTAACCCTCCCGCAAGCATCCGCAACTACGAGAAAAGTATAATGAATAAATTCTAACCATAGCATTAAACTTTTGGATCCAATCAGTCCCTTGCGGAATAGCGCATAAACTGGGGTTTAAGCTTCTGTCACTCTCGCAACCCATCATCTAATTGCTACTCCACAATGCATTCCCTTAGGCCCAAATAGGGTGAAGTGTCAGGTAGTGGACGTTCACATGACACCACTAAGGGAATCACAACATACATACTATCAAAATATCGAACACATATCAAGTTCACATGATTAGTTGCAACATGATTTATCCCGTGACCTCAAGAACAAAAGTAACTACTCACAAATGATAATCATTCTCAAGATTAGAAGGGTATTAAATAGCATATTGGATCTGAACATATAATCTTCCACCAATAAACCATATAGTAATCAACTACAAGATGTAATCAACACTACTAGTGACCCACAAGCACCAATCTATAGTTCCGGTAACAAGATTGAACACAACAGATGAACTAGGGTTTGATGAAGATTTCCCTCCCCAAGATGGGAGAGTTGTTGGTGATGATGGTGACGATGACTTCCCCCTCCAGGAGGGAAGTTCCCCTGGCGGAATCGCTCCGCCAGAGGGCAAAAGTGCTCCTGCCCAAGTTCCGCCTCGAGATGGCGGCGCTCCGTCCCGAAAATCCTCTCCTTCTTTTTTCTAGGTCAAAATGACCTATATACCAGAAGATGGGCACCGGAGGTAGGCCTGGGTGAGCACAACCCACCAGGGCGCGCCTGGGCTCCCTGGCGCGCCCAGGTGGGTTGTGCCCACCTGGTGGGCCCCCTCTGGTAGTTATTTGCTCCAATATTCATCATATATTTCATAAAAAATCTCTGTGAAGTTTTAGCTTGTTTGGAGTTGTGCAGAATAGGTGGCCTGGCGTAGCTTTTGCAGATCCAGATTTCCAGCTGCCGAAATTCTCCCTCTTTGTGTATACTTTGCATATTATAGGAGAAAAGGCATTAGAATTACTCCAAAAAGCATTATTATGGATAAAACATTATAAATAACATTAAGAAAACATGATGCAAAATGGACATGTCAATGACTATCTTGATTTTTTCATAAAATCATCATGGATGTACATGCATGACAGAAAACGTGACCTACTATGACAAACACATGTCATCACGGAAGTGGTTCTTTGTAGTGCCTGGAGCGCTTGTTGATTGTTTTGGGAATAGAAATCTGTATCGATTGTCTCCAAATAAAGTCGCCTCACCTTAAAAGCATTGGAATTTGTTTTTAAGGACATCAGCTCATCATCGAAGATGCCCCTTCACTTCAAAGGTTGCTCCTTGATTATCCCAAATTTTCAATTTGGAATGTTTTACAATTATTAGCTAAGCATCTAATGCATTTTGTTTGAATTGAGTGACATTTCGAAATTTTCAGAGGCACTTGAGTTTTGTTTGGATTCAACTTGGCATTTGAAAATTTATTTCAAAAATACCTGACAAATACTTGAGCAAAAGTATGAGAGGAGTAAACATGACACTCCAAAGAAAAATGTCAGAAGAAAATATTGCCAAAAAAGTTTGAATTCAAAGTTGATTTTATTTGGAATTTGCAAAAGGTGTTTTATTTTAGTTTCTGTTTTACCTCTGGAAAAATGTCCATGTTGTAGGATTAATCCTTCTGAGTTTACTAATATATATATATGTTCTTTATAAAAATATTATATATTTCTCTATATTTTACTTTTTTCCTCTCTGCCTTAATTAAAAAACATGCCAGCGCTTAGGCCAACTGCCCAGCCGGCCTTGAATGACCCACCAGGCCCGAGCTGGCTCACCGCCGCACCACACCGACCCCGTTCTGATAGACCGCCCGATCGCTCTCCCTCTCTCTCTCGATCTCCCTCTCCCTCACTGACCCGTCGGCCCCACCCCTTCTCTTTCCTCCTCGCGCACGCAATTCTGCCCGTAGCGCGTCCAGAGCGCGTCGGTTTTTTCGATCCTCTCGGGATTGTGATCCCGAGTCAACCCCTCGCCCACGCTTATGCCCTATATAAACCCCTCGGCCTCCTCTCTCGATCCCCCTAAAACCCTAAGCTCAACTCCACCCGTAGCTCACGCCCTCGCCAAACGCATCTCGCCGTTACCGCCGCAGTTCGCCGCCCGTTCCGACTCCGGTGAGCACTCCCTCGACCCCAATGTCCACCCACATACTTCCGTCGCCGTTTCCCACCTTTTTGACATGGTCTTTCGCCCTCTTACCCACAGCAGCAACGACCCCGAGCTCGTCCGTCACCCGCCGGAGCTGCAGAGCACCGGGCTCTGTTTCGCCTCGCCCTCGACGTCCGTGCCATCCCCGACCTCCAACAACTCCACCACCACCTCTGCCTCGCTCCGCCGCATCGCCCCTACGTCACTGCCGTCGCCCCGGACCACCGGAGCCCCTCCGCCACCGACGCCCGAGTCGCCGCCGTCGCCTCCGTCCGTCGCCCCTGCCCGCTGTAATCCCGAGCCCGCTCCACCGTTGGATCTAGCATGTATGGCTTAGATTAGATCCGCGAAGGGTTATGTTATTTTCAATAGACCGGTTGAGTTTTCGGTTTTTTCTCCGGTTTAGATCTAGTCAGTTTTACAGATCGGTTTTCTTTATTTTAGCCCGTGGAAGCATTGGTCTATTAAGCGCTTTGGCGCTGTTTAGTTTTAGAACGCTCACTGTTTCGGCCGCTAGCGCCTTAGTTGTTTTTTTTGTTTAATTTTTGTTTCTGTTTTTAACATAATAGTTCCAATTTTGTAAAATATGTATCTTTTAGGTTATTTAATATTTTTAGTTGATTCTTTTTTTTTTGTTAGTTTACAAATTTCCTATAGTTTCTGTTGAAAATAGTTTCGGCCATGTCTGAGTTTAAATTTTTTTATTAGTTTTAGTCAGATTAGTATTTCTGCTATAAATCGAGTTAGGATTATTTTATTTTAGTGATTCTTTTTGTCACTGCTTTGTTTTGACCTTGCCTAGCAGTAGGAATTTATTTGGGGATTTTTATTCTTTATTAAAAATAGTTTTACTCGAAAACAAGCTTGTCTAGTTTTTTTAGCTTGCTGCTGTGTTCTGTTGTTCTAGTTATTTCAAAATTTTATTTTACCTCTTTTGTATTTTATTTCAGATTTGTTTTTGTAGTTTTAGAACTTGAACTTTTATTTACAGAAAAGAAAATGTTTATTTTATTTTCTTGCTAGTTGTTGGCTTAGAGTTCTTCGAGTTTTCTTTGGTTTTGGTTTGATTGCTTTTGTGTGATTTATGTTGGCTTGTTGTTATTTTAATATAGTTGTATGCTTATGTATTCATTGTTTGCTTCGATAGAATTCCCGGAGTGTGAGGCCTGCTATTACGAGTCACTAGCTTTCGAAGACCGTCAGCCAGGCAAGTCATGTGATCATGTTTTACAATAGCTATGATTTTGTTGCATTAGGATTATTCCTCCCCACCATGCATGCAGTAGGAGAATTTTTAAGTTGTGTTCTTGAGTAGTATCATGAGGTAGGATGAACCAAATTCCCCCATTGCCCGGGACGATGTAGTTTATTTTGCTATGCTCGAAGACGGGATTGGTTGAGAGATTCATAAGGGAGATGTGAGAGTCAAGATGATGACAACCCCATGACTTCAAGCTCAAGATGGACTCCAAATTCACTACTCGGTGGAGGACAGTTGACGGGCACCCTGGAGAAACCAGCGGATGGCCGGGATGCATGGAGAAGCGCCATGACATCTTGCGGAAAGCTTCACCCAGCCACGAAGAGACGGATGGATACACCTTGACCGGAAGCATACCTATGCAGCCGCAAGCCATTATGGGCTCTAGCTGGGTTGAAGGCGTGACTCTGGACGGACGGTGCCAGCAGATGTAGAAGAACGGTAGGACATGGATGGGCACCGGCAGTGCCCAGAGGAACTCTACGGAAGGCCCTGTTTCGTTCGTCCCGTCTTCAAACACCAGGCAGTGCGAGGACATAAAGGAGGGAACGAATCTTGCGAGTAAAGTGCACAAGACTCTACAGAGTGAAAACCTAATCGATTAGCCGTGTCCCCGGTTACGGACATTTGAGCCTCTGGAATTGGAGTATTTCGGAAATCTCAACACCGAACTTAATAAATTAATTGAGGGGTTATTTAATAATTGGGAATTGAGACATTGGTTGGCGGAACCATCTCATTAACAACCAACATTTTGTAGTAATTGCAAGCAAGTCCTTTGTTGTAGGAAAAAAACTGGATTTTTCGCAAAAACATAAAACTTAGAGCCCCATAGCCAAATTGTATATAGTATTAGCATTTTTATTATTGTCTTTCTCTGTGACTTGTCGGCATATTCAAAATGCTGACCTACACGGCTTTAACGTCTCATGTTGCAGAGGAGTTTTCCGGCCAGGAGTGAGGCTATGATCTACGCTTGGCGATCTACGCTTCCGCAGCTTTATTTAGTTTATTTCTCATGAGTTGCCCTTCGGCCGAATTTATGAGAATCGTGTAATAAATTCAGGTGTGATTGAACTTTGAATCTTTTCATGAATGTACTGTGTGTGCCAGCATGATCTTGGGATGGTACAGCTACACAGAGACTTGACCGATTTCGGGTCGGGTCGCTACATTGTTATATACCTTCTCAAATAATTGTTGTCTCTGCGCCTAAATTGGAGACCTTGGGTGTCATTCGTGATCCATTTAAATTTCACAAGATGGTGTTTGGCTCCACACTTATTCAGGTACTGTATATTATCATCCACACTTTTGTAATGATAAGCTGCATTTTTCATTTGTGTACATAAGTTTTATATCATCTTGGAGTACACTTTGGATACTAATATTATGTTATATGCCTAATGAAGAGTTCGTCTATCTATAGCCTATCAATGGTGTTGGATTCTGTCAAGATCCTATATATCAGAATGTTTAGTATTGATCTGAACACAATTATTGGCGTGTTGCGATGCTTTCCATGTCAGGATAATTTCTATATAAAGGTGATTATTTCATGCACATTGAAAGCCCATATATATTGTATTAGACTTACCATTCAGTTGTCGCTCTTTCGACATACTATTTTTTTAGACCTTAACTGTTTTCAATCTTCATGTCTATGTAGGCACTAACACATGGAGAAAAACATATAACCAATCGGTGGCGTAATAAGCACCGGGATTTTCTCAATTCTCATGACATTTGTTTGAGGAAAATAGCGATGGAAATATATGCATCCAACCAGGCAAACAAATGCTTGGTCACATTCTTCCTGATGAATGCGAGGTTACTATTGTCAATGAGGCTTAAGTTTTTCAACAAGAAATTTCTCATGGATGGATATGTTGAACAGAAAAAAAAAGAAGTTTTAGGTGGACAAATGGGGTTCTGAACGCGCTCGACTTCTATCTACAACAACTTGTGGTCATATTCCAGTAAACTTTTTGGCACATGATGTTGATTTTATGGATCAGACTGATCCATTTGTTTGTGACTGCCAAAAACGATGGTTGGGTTAGATGTTATTGCCATGTTAAGTCTGGGTTTTGTCTAAACCTGGTGAAAAATTAATCCTTGGGCTTTTTTACCGTTTGTAAGCTTGAGTTAGATGTTGTTGCCCTTTTCATCTCAGAAGTGACCGTCAGATTTTATTTGAAACAAGGCAAATGGCTTGCCATTTCATTAATTAAAGAGAGAAATATTGTAAGAAATAACAACCAAGGCAAATAAGATCACGACCGCTGGCTGCTTGAGCTCATTGTGCATTATAGAACCCAAGTGCTTAGCGCCCGCCAGCACCCACAACTTATTTTGAGCTAGCACACCAAATAGGATGCAATTACTCATAAGAAAGGTTGCATGGCCATGACAGATTCGGATTCTGATATTTGGGACCCATGAGGAAAAAGCCTATCCAAGGTGGTGTCGACTTACTCAACAAACGATTATGCCTACCAGTCGTTGGATTGACATCCAACATCTGTCATGTTTCTTCTATATCTTTGTCTTCTTCCTCTAGCCGCCCAAACCAAACATTGTCATCGGTCATGCCTGCTCCTGCCTCACACGGCTGGCTGCGCCTCCGCCGCCGTGCCGTACGCTCAAACATTGGCTAGTCCATCCCTTCTATTCCCCGACACGTCCTGTTATTCTCTGGTGACGTCATCCCCAACCCGCACCCGGCCACACCCGAACTAGTCAACCCTTGTAGTCCCCTCCGCCTACGACTACACTGCTGCATCTTCCATGGCTCATGTTCGTTCCTGTCCGAGGCCTCATCATCGTCCTTCACCTTGGTTCGCTCACCGTGTGCGGTGCGCCGCCGTCTAGCATAGTCAGAGGATAACAATAGGGACCCACCAGAGTCATGGCAGTATGCAAGCAACTACCTCATTATTACAAGCCAAAAAAATTCTTCCTCCTAATGGTTTGACATCTGGGTCCCACGCCATTATCAACGTACAATCAATAAACTAGAGAATTACACAACGAGCGGCTGACACCAGGGACCCAGCAGGTCGCATAGTTGTTATTTAGTTTTAGAGACGAAGAAGGGTATCAACGGGGCTGTGCAGGGGATGTGGCCCATCTAGCCCAGGGTTTTATTTTATGTTTACCACATGACGAGCCCAGTTGTTTTTATTTTCTTTCTGAAAATGGCGAGCCCGGTTCTATTTTTTTACAGAACACCCAAGCTAGGCCTGCTAGGCTTCAAATCTTTCAAGAAGATGACGGATGTATTCGCTTGCCTAGAAAATGGGCTATAAGTAGTAAGAAATGGGCTGTAAATTTTAAAAACACAACAAACTAGCAATTAGTTTCAAATTGCTTTTTTTAGGTTTCGTGATTTTAAATTTCATTGGTTGTTTTTGCGGGGGAAATTAAGTTGGATTTTAAATTGATATAAATTTACTTTTCAAATTAGTTTGAATGTGACTCGAAATTTCAGGATTAAAAACTGTTCGGACCACATCGAAATATGTAGAATTTCGTTGTATTTTTTAACCGTGGCCAAATTATGGGTTATAATGCTACAAAAAGAATATGGGCTCCAAAAAAGTCTTTAAGAATTAGCAAATGGGTTGTAAAGTATTATAAAGTGGAGAGGCCGACTGTAGAGGCCCATGGCCGCATGCAAGCAAGTGCCTCCTTATCAGGCAAACAAAAATGATTGCACCTCCTGGTAGCTGGGACCCACCAGCTACATCTTCGGATGCAACGAAGTGCCTCCTTATTACACGAGAAAAAAAAGTTTCCTTCACCTGACAGCTAAGACCCACCATCTACATCTTTGCACGCAAGGAACTGCCTCCTTATTCCGCGTGAGAAAAATGATTCCTCCCGCTTCTAGGTGGAACCCACCAGATTTGGTGGCCGACTCATGGGCCTACAAAGTTGCCGCGTACGCTGGGTTTTGTCAACCTAGTCAACAAACGATTCTACTAGCAATGACCGTTGGATGTTAATACAACGGCCACGCTGCTTCTTCAACCTCTTATCTTCGTCCTCCAGCCACCCAAACTAGCACCGGCAGGACCGCCTGCTCCTACCTCCCATGGCCGGTTGTGCTATCACCGCTGGCCATGCCATCCCTCTACTCATCAACACCTCCTGTTATTTTCTGGTGACGGTAGCCTCACACCGCAGCCGAACCAGTCAACCCTCGTACTCCCCTCCGTCTGGGCATCCACTACCACGTGTTCCCCGGCTCTGCGTCGTTCCCTTCCTAGCCTCGCCGTCATCCGCAGCCTTGGTGCTCTCGGTGCGGCGTGGTCGACGTGGTCAACAAATGACAACCATCGGAAGACGACAGTACATGGTGACGCTGACAGCTGGACCCACCAGCTACATCTTCGAAAGCAAGGAAGTGCCTCCTTATTAATCGCAAAAAATATGATTCCTCCCCCCTGACAGTTGGGACCCACCAGCTATATCTTCGCACGCTAAGAAGTGCCTCCTTATCCTCCGTGACAGCTGGGACCAACCCGGTCGAAGCATACGTAGCATTGTCTGTCTGGTCGCAAACGTGTACGTAGTGTTGTCGTAGTACAGTCTGGCCCCTACGTAGCAGTCCGCGTAGTCCCGTCTAAATTGAGTACATGTACGTACAACAACGCTGTAAAAAGTATGGGCACATACATACATATAGCCGGGGTCTCAAACTCGTACTCAAGCATACATACGACCAGGGCTCATGTACATGGATAGGCAACGGACGGCAGCAACGGCCTCCTGTTCATTGACAGCCAACCGGCTAGGTTGGAACGAAGGAAACATCGTCGTGTTCACCGGGAGCCAATCGACTGGGTCGGAATGCGTCATGTTCATCGGGAGCGAAGCCACTCGGTCAGAACACGTGTTGTTCATCGAGAGCCAACCGGCTTGGACAGAATAGCCGAAACGGGGTCTGGCGTACCACAAAACAAATGGCCTTTTATTCAGCCGCCTACAGTTGAAACGAGGTCCTGTTCATCGGGAGGGGTCTGGCGTACCGCAAAACGGAGGAAACGGACTTCCGTTCGAGCGCCTACGGTCGAAATGGGGTCATGTTGATCGAGAGGGGTCTGGCGTACCGCAAAATAGAGGAAACGGACTTCTCTTCAACTGCCTACTATCAAACGGGGTCTTGTTCATCATGAGGGGTGTGGCGTACTGCAAAAGGATATTCCATGGGCTACTATTCATCCACCGTCGACCTACTGCCTCTCGCTCCAGCCTCCATGGGGTACTGTTCATCCATCGTCGTCCTCCAGGCTCCACCAGCTAATATTCATAGAGCCTCAACGGGGTAATGTTCGTCCACCCCCAACCGGCTGGGGTGTAGCGGCCTCCTCGGGGTCCTGTTCATCCAGCGGCAACCGCCTACTACCACGGGGTCCTGTTCATCCAACCCCCACAGGGAACTGTTCATCCAGAGCTAACAAACCGGCTCGACTCGCCACGTCTCGACTCGTTCTACGTATCAGGCACGCGGTAGAAATGGTCACTATTCATCGAGAGGCAACCCAACACCGGCTGGCTACGTCTCTCACGGGCAAGCTTTAAAATATCGGATATCGGGTTCATATCTATTTGGCTTTGACATATCGGATATCGGATGACGGGTGATATATCGGGCGATATGTAGATATATCGGAGAAAACATGTCTAGTTTTTTTCATTATTATTGTTCAAAACAATTATGTTCAGTAAAAGAAAATGTATGATGTCAATGATTTAACATAACACTTTTAGATTCCTAGTTTATTAACTTGTTGATTAAGAAATTATTAATGTAAGATTCACAAAATCCTTACTCTATGATTAGAAACAATATGATATATGTGCATTTGTACAAAAAATTTTGCATGACTTTGATAATATATAGTCAGGTTGTAAATGCATAACGTTATTTTATTGCTTTCTAATCAAGAATTGTTGTGATCTACGTATCGTTCTATATCAGTGGACATATCGGGCTAGATATCGGTCATATCGGTCGATATTTCAGTCCATATCGGATGATATGTTGGAAAATGATATTTACCAAATCATATGTTATGTTTATATCGGTAGGGCCCCAAAAGTGATATATCGGTCGTATTGGCCTAGATTTAAAAGCTTGCTCACGGGGGCTCAATCGGCTTCAGTAAGCAGCAGCAGCGATCGATCGCTCGGGTTCAGTTAGCAGCAGCAGCAGTGAAAGAATCGCGGTCGGGTTCAGTCAGCAGTGAATGAATCGCTCGGGTTCAGTTAACAGCCAAGGGAGCGATCGCTTGATCGGGTTCAGTAACGTAGCTAGTGCGATCTCTCGGGTTCAGTTAGCCAACGCCCTTGCACACACACGCGTACGAGAGAAATGTGGAATTAACAGCCATCGATCGATTGCTCGGGTTCAGTTAACAGCCATCGATCGATCGCTCGGGTTCAGTTAACAGCCATCGATCGATCGCTCGGGTTCAGTAACGCGTAGCCTGCAGTGCAATCGCTCGGGTTCAGTTAGAGCCCAACGCCTCGCTCGGGTTCAGTTAGATCCCAACGCCTCGCACCCACGCGCGTGCGTGTATGAGAGAAACACGCATCGCTTGACACCGACCACCCACCGTAACCGGGAACTCCCTGATATTTTCCTCGCCCTCGTTTCTACCATGATTTTTTCCGTCATGGACGGCCCAAAGAATGTCATGCAGGTGCGTCTCCAGCCCGCCCAGGACGAAAAGCCCAATTTATGTCAGTATTTTTTGTCATAGAAGTAGGAGCCCACCACATCTATGATGATACATGTTTTTGTCACGATTATCATCATAGAAGTGTCATAAGCATGACAGGAAAAAAATTGTTCGGCCCATAATGTCACGAATGTGTCTATTTTTTGTAGTGATGCCATGTGTTGGTTACCCTTGACGAAAGCACTTCCATGACGTGTCATTTATCGTCATGGAAGTGGACACTTTCCTGATGATAATTTGAGTATTGTCATGGAACACTTCTATGACAGCACAGGTATGACTATCTTGATTTTGTCATAAAATTATCATGGATGTACATGCATGATAGAAAACGTGACCTACTATGACAAACACGTATCATCATGGAACTATTTTTTTGTAGTGTATGACGTTGGAAGAACGATCATATTGAATGGCCCCAATACTTGTCTGTTAAACTTTGTGATTATATCGTCTGAAATCATCTGTTATAAGACGGAGTGTTATCATGTGTTTTAGTTCCTTAGACCATGAGAGTATCTCGGTCACTTCATACCAAACGATGGGCTTTGGGGTTGCTCAAACTTCATCTGTAACAAGGTGATCATAATAACAACTTGTAGGTTCACCGGCAAGTTTGACAATTGACCAGATAGCTCGAGACTAGGATTTTCTCCTCTGATGATGGAGAGATATTCTTAGGGGCCCTCTTAGTGTGACAGCATCCATCATCATCTAGCCAAACACGGGTGACTGCATCACGGGGATGCCAGAACACATCAACGAGAAAGAAGAACAAAACCGGTAACGGGAGCAATAGTATAGTGAGCATGGTGATGACAAAAGAGGATACTAATGCACACCGGGTTTTGTAAAGTATCATGAAGCAAAGTGAACATCACAAGATAACCAAAGGTTCACTCGAATATCATTCATGTAATCATAGGGACCGATATGGATGTCCACGGTTCTGCTATTGGTTATTGAACAAAGGTATTCTCGTTCATGTCTATGATTTACCGAACCTACGGGGTCACAAGCTTAAGGTAATCAAGATCTACTAAGTGTTAGTAGTGCCAGAGTGATGAGAATATATTTGTAAAATTGTTTCATTAATATCCGGAATAGTTCTGAGAGGTTTTGGAAGCGTTGCGGGGTCACCAGAAGGGTTTCGGTGAATATCGAATAATACGGGGTATTGTCTATTAATAATATATAGATGGAAAATGTTTTTGGGGATGTTAATTTATATATATAATGCTCTGAAAATGTTTAAAACAAATATATATTTAATTTAATATCAATGGGCCTAATAAGGCGAAGAGATGGAAGGCAACTTGGGCCACAAGGGCCCAAGTTGGAGGGCGCCTGGCGTTTCTTGTCATGGGGGAGGGTTGGACAAGGGGAGGTATTCAAATTCCCTCTCCCTAGGCCAGCGCCCCAAGGGGACTTTCCCTCTTTGGTGGTTGCCCTCTCTTCCTCCTCCAACCTATATATACTAGACGATTTCCACCCTATGAGACACAAGTTTTGCAACCTCCTCTAGTTGATCTAGTTCTTGTTAGTCCTAGTTGATCAATTAGATCTAGCCCTAGCCACCTATAATACTCATAATTATAAGCTCCGTGTGGTTCTAATCGCCTCCCTCTAATTCTCCGGCGATCATTAGCTCTGGACGGCGAAGCACTGCCGGATCGTGAACACCATACACTTGCAACAAAGTAGAGAGGCCATGATTTTGGTCTTCCATTCGAGGGCGGTTCGCAGGATCGTCATCGACATTCGAGGGACACCAAGTATGATCTACACCAACTCGTCTACTTCCACTGCACTCTGGAGTGGGTAACGATGGTTGATCCAAACCTGTGATGCATCTTCATATTGTTCTTGGGTGTTCATAGGGCGATTTTTTTGTTTTCTACTATGTTTCCAAACAAATCATAGTAATAAAACCAAAAATACCGTGATGCAATTTATTTACTTTAATCTTGTTTTACAATTTATAAATGTACCTATAAAAGATGTGATCCTTGCAAGTAGCGAGTTCAAGGGGATTGACAACCCTCTTGCCCGCGTGATGTCTGCTAGACTACGTCGGTATTTCTCCAAAGAGGAAGGCATGATGCAAGCATAGCAATGGTAGGTATTTCCCTCAGTGATGAGACCAAGGTTATCAAACTAGTAGGAGAACCAAGCAACACTATGTAAACAACACCTGCACACAAATAACAAATGCTCGCAACCCGATGTGTTAAAGGGGTTGTCAATCCCTTTCGGGTAACGGCGCCAGAAATTGGCAAACGGACGTGAGAGAGTTGTAATAATTTGATAGATCGAATGCCAAATAAAATAAAGTGCAGCAAGGTATTTTTGTCTTTTTAGTTTAATAGATCTGAAAATAAAAGCAAATAAAATAGATCGCAAAGGCAAATATATTAAAGAAGAGACCCGGGGGCCGTAGATTTCACTAGTGGCTTCTCTCGAGAAAAATAGCACACGGTGGGTAAACAAATTATTGTTGGGCAATTGATAGAACTTCAAATAATCATGACAATATCCAGGCAATGATCATTATATAGGCATCACGGCCAAGGTTAGTAGACCGACACCAGCCTGCATCTACTACTATTACTCCACACATCGACCGCTATCCAGCATGCATCTGGTGTATTAAGTTCATAGAGAAACGGAGTAATGCAATAAGAACGATGACATGATGTAGACAAGATCTATTTATGTAGAAATAGACCCCATCTTGTTATCCTTAATAGCAACAATACATATGTGTCGGTTCCCCTTCTGTCACTGGGATCAAGCACCGTAAGATCAAACCCATCACAAAGCACCTCTTTCCATTGCAAGATAAATAGATCAAGTTGGCCAAACAAAACCCAAATATCATATAAGAAATACGAGGCTATAAGCAATCATGCATATAAGAGATCAAAGAAGACTCAAATAACTTTCATGGATAAAAAGATAGATCTGATCATAAACTCAAAGTTCATTTGATCCCAACAAACACACCGCAAAAAGAGTTAAATCATATGGATCTCCAAGAGACCATTGTATTGAGAATCAAACGAGAGAGAGGAAGCCATCTAGCTACTAAGTACAGACCTGTAGGTCTACAAGGGAGTACTCACGCATTATCGGAGAGGCACCAATAGGCATGATGGACCCCTCTGTGATGGTGTCTAGATTGGATCTAGTGGTTCTGGACTCTGCGGCGGCTGGAATTGATTTTCGTCGCCTCCCCTAGGGTTTCTAGAATATTGGGGTATTTATAGAGCAAAGAGTCGGTTCAGGAGGCACGCGAGGTGGGCACAACCCACTAGGGCGCGCCTGGGCCTCCAGGCGTGCCCTTGTGGGTTGTGCTCCCCTCGGAGCACCCCTAGGCGCTTCTCCGGCCCACTGGACGTCTTATGGTCCAAAAAAATCCACCAAATGTTTCGCTTTGCTTGGACTCCGTTTGGTATTGATTTCCTGCGATGTAAAAAACATGTAGAAAACAGCAACTCGCACTTGGCACTATGTCAATAGGTTAGTACCAAAAAATGATATACAATGACTATAAAATGATTATAAAACATCCAAGTATGATAATATAACAGCATGGAACAATCAAATATTATAGATACGTTGGAGACGTATCAGCATCCCCAAGCTTAATTCATGCTCGTTCTCGAGAGGTAAATGATAAAAACAGAATTTTTGATGTGGAATGCTGCCTAACATGTCATCTCATATTATTTTCTTTATAGCATGGACATTTGGACTTTTATATTGTTCAAAGCAATAGTCTAGTTTGGACATGAGACTTAAATACTCAAGCATATCAAAAATCAACCATGTCTTTTAAAATATCAATGCTAAAATAAGTTATCCCTAGCCTATCATGCTCAATCATTGATCCATTCATGAAACGACTTTTGATATTAGCTACACCCAATGATCAAGTACGATCATAGTGCCCCCTAGTTGGTGCTTTATAAGAGAAGATGGAGACTCAAATTAAAAAATTGCATAAAGTAGCAGAAAGGCCCTTCGTAGAGGGAAGTTGGGATTCGTAGAGGTGCCAGAGCTCAAAGCAAAAACTGGGAGATAAAAACATTTTGAGAGGCATACTTTTCCCACCAACAAAAATGACTTAGAGCTCCCAACACTTTCCATTCTAGATATATCATAGGCGGTTCCCAAACAAAAAATAAAGTTTATTCCTTTTTGAACCATACTTTCACTTTCCATGGCTAACCGTATCCACGGGTGCCCTCCATACCAATACTTTCCAAGGAATTTATTATTTCATAACATAAAGTAAATTCATTTTTTATTTCGGGACTGGGCATCCCTAATACCTTTGCCTTACTCTCGTGCAATGACAAGTGAATAAACACTCATCGTGATAATAACACATCTAGCATGGAAAATATTAGCCTCCCTTCACCGCCTTGCGAGCGGTACGAGCACACAAAAGAGAAATTAATTTTGAAAATTAGAGTTGGCACATATAAATTTGCTTAGAATGGCAAAATAATACCGCATATAGGTAGGTATAGTGGACTCATATGGCAAAACTAGTTTAAAGGATTTTGGATGCACAAGTAGTGATCATACTTAGTGCAAAATGAAGGCTAGCAAAAGATTGAGAAGCGACCAACCAAGAAACGAATAATCTTATAAGCGAGCATTGAGCACAATTAACACTGAATAATGCACCACAAGTAGGATGTAATTTCATTGCATGACTATTGACTTTCGTGCTTGCATAGGGAATCACAAACCTTAACACCAATATTCTTACTAAAGCACAATTACTCATCAACATGACTCACATATCACATCATAATATCTCAAAACTATTACAAAGAATCAAGTTTATTTTTTCCAATGATCTTCATGAAAGTTTTTATTATATCCTCCTTGGATATCTATCACTTTGGAACTAGTTTCATATGTTGCTTTTAATTAAGCTCAAAAAAATATAAGTGAAGACCATGAGCATAATATTTCTTTCTCTCAAATTAATTTAAGTGAAGCAGGAGAGAATTTCTTGAAAATTTTACTAACTCTCAAATAAATCTAAGTGAAGCAAGAGAGCATTTCTTCAAAAATACTAAAGCACACCATGCTCAAAAAGATATAATTGAAGTACTAGAGAAATTCCATAGCCCATAAAGATTTAAGTGAAGCAAAGAGAGCAATTCTAACAAGTCATGGCATAATTTTGGCTCTCTCAAATAGGTTTGTCAAGCAAGGAATCGAGACTTAAAACACAAAGCAAAACAAGCAAAGACTCATATCATACAGGACGCTCCAAGCAAAACTCATAGTATGCGACGAACAAAAATATAGCTTCGAGTAAAATACTGATGGTCGTTAGAAGAAAGAGGGGATGCCACTCGAGGCATCCCCAAGCTTAGTTGCTTGCTTCTCTTTGGATAATAGCTTGGGATGCCATGGGCATCCCCAAGCTTAGGCTCTTCTTACTCCTTATTCCTTCATCCATCGTAACATCACCCAAAACATGAAAACTTCAATCACACAAAACTCAACAAAACCTTCGTGAGATCCGTTAGTATAAGAAAATAAATCACTACCATACGTACTGTTACAACCCATTCATATTTTATTCTTGCATTATATCTATTGTATTCCAACTTTTCTATTGCAAAATCTCTTCAAAGAAAACCATAGAATCATCAAAACAAGCACACAACGCAAAGAAAACAGAATCTGACAAAAACATAATAGTCTATAGTAATATGGATATTTCGAATACTTCTGAAACTCCAAAAATCCTGAGAAATTGGGATAGCCTCAGCAATTTGTATATAAATCTACTGTAAAAAATTCAGAATTTT
The DNA here is from genome assembly GCA_021605145.1 of Aegilops bicornis. Taxonomy (NCBI): domain Eukaryota; kingdom Viridiplantae; phylum Streptophyta; class Magnoliopsida; order Poales; family Poaceae; genus Aegilops; species Aegilops bicornis. The sequence goes on along the minus strand of CM038669.1, from coordinate 393,658,425 downwards.
TCATCGCTTTTGTGATTTTTAAAAATTGTAACTCTGGACGCAAAAGTTCTTGTTTTTTCAGCAAGATCAAACAACTATCACCCAAGAAGATGCTAATGGCTTTACTTGGCACAAAAAGTAATTAATACACAAAAAACACAATCATATAACAGTAGCATAATTGTGCAAACACTCAAGAACAGAAAGAAAAAAGAAAAAAATAAATTTTATTCATTGGGTTGCCTCCCAATAAGCGTTATTGTTTCACACCCCTAGCTAGGTATAGAGCACGGATCTAAGTTTTGTCATCCTTGTCCAACTCTTCAATCAAACACTTAGAATTGTTCAAAGATTTAGCATAAAGATTTTCAATGACAATACTCCTATGAACAAATTTAAACAATTCATTCTTGCCCAAGGGATATCTTATAACTTCAACAAAATCTGGGTGGATACTAATCATCTTAAGATCTTCTTTACTATTATTACTAGAAGTAGCACCCTTGTTCTTAGTAACTTGACTAATATTGCCAATCTTTACGACAGTTTTTTCAATAGTTTTAGCGGAAGCAAAACCTGTGCTTAAATTACTAAAGATTTCTTCCAGCTTATCAATCTGAGACGGGCTTTCTTCAATTCTTTCATGAATTGCGGTCCCCTTTTCTTTTAACAACTTAAAAACTTCTCCCGCTTTTGACCCAATCTTACTAGCAAAATTATGCATCATTTTATCCAAGTTTTCAATGTGCTCTTCAGTAAGCATTTTTGATGACCCACAAGTATAGGGGATCAATTTTAGCTCTTTTAGATAAGAGTGTCAAACCCAACGAGGAGCAGAAGGAAATGACAAGTAGTTTTCAGTAAGGTAGTGTCTGCAAGTGCTGAAATTGTAAGTAGCGGAGTAGTTTGATAGCAAGATAATTTGTAACGAGCAAGTAACGATAGTAGTAACAAAAGTGCAGCAAGGTAGCACAATCCTTTTGAGCCAAAGGACAGGCCAAAACGGTCTCTTATGATAAGCAAAGCGTTCTTGAGGGTACACGGGAATTTCATCTAGTCACTTACACCATGTTGGTTTGATTTATGTTCGCTACATTGATAATTTGATATGTGGGTGTACCGGTGCTTAGGTGTTGTTCTTACTTGAACAAACCTGTACTTATGATTAACCCTCCCGCAAGCATCCGCAACTATGAGAAAAGTATTAAGAATAAATTCTAACCATAGCATTAAACTTTGGGATCCAATCGGTCCCTTACGGAATAGCGCATAAACTGGGGTTTAAGTTTACATCACTCTCGCAACCCACCATCTAATTGCTACTCCACAATGCATTTCCTTAGGCCCAAATATGGTGAAGTGTCATGTAGTCGACGTTCACATGACACCACTAAGGGAATCACAACATACATACTATCAAAATATCCAACACATATCAAGTTCACATGATTACTTGCTACATGATTTCTCCCGTGACCTCAAGAACAAAAGTGACTACTCACAAATAATAAACATGCTCATGATCAGAGGAGTATTAAATAGCATATTGGATCTGAACATCTAATCTTCCACCAAATAAACCATATAGTAATCAACTACAAGATGTAATCAACACTACTAGAACCCACAAGCACCAATCTATATTTCCGGTAACAAGAGTGAACACAAGAGATGAACTAGGGTTTGAGATGAGATGGTGCTGTTGAAGATGTTGATGGAGATTGCCCTCCCCAAGATGGGAAAGTTGTTGGTGATGATGATGACGATGATTTCCCCCTCCAGGAGGGAAGTTCCCTTGGCGGAATCGCTCCACCGGAGGGCAAAAGTGCTCCTGCCCAAGTTCCGCCTCGAGGCAGCGGCGCTTCGTCCCGAAAGTCCTCCTCTTTTTTTCTAGGTCAAAATGACTTATATACCAGAAGATGGGCAACAGAGATGGGCTGAGGAGGCCACAACCCCCCAGGGCGCGCCAGGGGGGCCTGGCGCGCCCAGTTGGGTGGCCCCCCTCTGGTGGTTATTTGTTCCGGTAATTCTTATTTATTCCATAACAAATCCTCGTGAAGTTTCAGCCTGTTTGGAGTTGTGCAGAATAGGTAGCCTGACGTAGATTTTCCAGGTCCAGATTTCTAGCTGCCGGAATTCTCCCTCTTGGTGTGTACCTAGAAAATTATGAGAGAAAAGGCATTAGAATTACTCCAAAAGGCATTATTGTGGATAAAAAAATTATAAATAACATTAAGAAAACATGATGCAAAATGGACGTATCAACTCCCCCAAGCGTAGACCTCGCTTGTCCTCAAGCGAAAAAAAATCAAAAAACATGTCCACATGCTTTGAGAGAGAGGTGTCGATAAAAACAATATACGGACATAGAGGCATCATGTTGATTATTATAACAGCAACAAAATTAAACATATAACTTTTATCAAATACTTCTCATGAATAGTAATAGTTCATCACACAGTCGAAGTATAAAGCGAAAACTCTATTAGAACCCAACAAACTATGTTCTCTGTCAACTTTGCAACTGCAATTCATCATCTTTTCAGGAAGTGTCACGTATCGGAGCCTTTATGCAAGTCCACATACTCAACCATCATATAGTCTTCTATGATTGCTAACACTCACCTCGTACCCATGAGCAAAACATTTCAACCGGACACATAGAAAGATAGGGGCTTATAGTTTTGCCTCCCAACGTACTCACCTCAAGGGTGATGTCAACAATAATAACTCATGCTATCTATATTCAACTGTACATATGTGCCTAGATCTTTCCTCACCACATGATGCTTGCCAAATGAGAAAAACAAAAGGAATAGAAGGAAAACTTTGACTCTTTGCATAAAAGTAAATACATGAAAGTAAAAGATAGGCCCTTCGCAGAGGGAAGCACAGGTTGCCATGCGCTTATTTGTTTGTATGCTCAATCCCTTAGTGCAAAAGAATGTCACGTTGTATTGCCCCTTAAGATGACAACATTATTATGCAGTCCGTCGCTTTTATTCTTTGTCATCCAAGTTCGTACAGCGCTCAATTTTCTCTTACACTAAATGATATCACACTTTTAGAAGCAATTTTTATTGCCTTTTTGCACCGATGACAACTTACTTGAGGGATCTTGCTCAATCCCTATGTAACATCCCAAATTTTCAATTTGGAATGTTATACATTAGGTCATCATTTATATCATATTTTTCTCGCATTTTCCGATCCTAGAAAATTTCACGCAACTCAAGGACCCTCGGAGAGAGTTGGAAGTTTCATTATTTTCAAATTTGGGATTTCTCAAATTTTGGAAATAGGATCATTGGATTTATTTAAATTATCTTCATAAAGTTTTTTCTATAAAAATATTTTGAGAGGGAATAATATGACTTTCCCAACATTTAGGAAAAACGAAGATTTTATAAATAAATCAAACTTGGTTTTTGAAAGATTTATTTTGCTTAGGCAAAAATGAGCATTTTAAAAATTATTGCATGTTTGCCGTTTTTAAAAGTTCATTTTGTTCGACTCATTTTTAGGAGTCGGGGAAAATTTGTTTTATTTAAATCGGAGTTCATTTGGTATTTTTTAAATTCGTTTGCTTAATTTAAAAAATCGCGCCTTTGCCAAGGCCCACTGACCCAGCCAGCCAGCCGGCCCAGCCGCCGCCTCCCTCCTCTCCCTCAAGACGCCGCCTTGAGTCCCGCTGGGGCAGCCCGCCGCCGTCGAGTCCGGCTCCGCCCGCCTCCCCGGCTTGCCCTCCCCCAAGCCACCCCCGCCGCCCCCCTCCCTCTTAAATACCGCCCCCTCTCTCTCACCGCCCGCCTAGCCGAGTCCGCCGCCCTTGTGAACGCCGCCGCCTGTCCCTTGACGCCGGGAGCCCCGCCGCCCCTCGCCGCCCCCTCGACCCCGCCGCCTGAGCCGCCGAGCCCATGGCGATCACCGGAGGTAGCCCCGTCCGATCCGGTTTTCCCCTAAAAACCCGATCCGGTTTATTTTAAAAAAAAGGATGTTCGTTTTTTTTTTCAAACCTAGATTGGTTTTATTTTTTTTCGGTTTTCTTATTTAGTGAACGTTCACCGACCTGTTCGTTTCAATGAACGCGTTCGTTGGATTAGTTCTGTTAACGAACGTCCGTTATTTAATCCGTTAAATGCGTTTTCTTTTAAATCGGATTTAATCCATTATTTTCAGATTCGATTTCTGATCCGATTTTCAAATCTGTTTTATTTCTTGCTCGTTTATCGGAATCAGGTGATTCAAGCGCCTGGAGTTTCGTAACGAAACCGCCATTCCGACTACCCTACTTACACAGAGTTTTGCTACTATGAAATTTTGACCTAATTTCAGATTGCTAAACCGAGTCGTTCTCTCTCGAGTTCCGACTTTCGATGCTTTATTTGATTCGATTCTTTTGCAACCAGGGTTCTTAAGTTGGACTATCTGGTTAGATCTTTTATTCGAGATTTCCCTGTGCATTAGATGAGTACTTATTGTATGCTTGTTGTTTGTCTACGTTAGATCACCCGGAGTGCGCCGCTTGTTACTTCGAATCTCTAGGACTCGCGGATCATCGACAAGGCAAGTAACACTTTGATCATGCCTTTTCTACTACCCAGTTTTTATGCATTAGATCAAACCCTCAAACACTTGCATGTTTAGGATCTAATTAAATTGTGGGATGGGAAGTAGATTGAGGTAGTACCTATTACCGGTTTTACTTATGAAACCTTGGGAGTTACTTCTACGCTTGCTTATTTGCCATGCTATGCTAGTAGACGTGGATTGGGTGAGTGAATATCCATGACAGATGTGAGATTGTTAATTAATGGTTTATCTAAGGTGGCAACCTAAACACACATCTGGGTGGATTGAGGCACCTGGTTTCTATCAGACTTGCTCAGATTTCTTGGACCGCCACCCGTGCTCTAAGGGATCATAAGATTATTCAAACTGGAAACTTCCGTGTGCAGCCACAAGCCAATTATGGGCTCTGGCGTAGTTGACTAAGTTGTGCGAACTCTTACGGGTAGGCTAGCTGATGTAGGGGTTGTAGGTTGGTACGGTCTACCCACATGTAAGGTGCTAGCGCTTCTGAAATACTATGTCTCGGTCAACCTACTCTCAAACACAAAGAAGTGCGACAACCAAACGAAGGCGAACGAGTCTTGTGGGGAAAAGTCGCAAACCTCTGCAGAGTGTATAAACTAATCATGATTAGCCGTGTCCCGGTTATGGACATCTTGAGTATCTAGTACTTGAATATCATGTGAATCTCAACATGTTACTTCTAATAATAAAGTTATTGGGTTTTAATGAGTACTTTTTAATTGGGATTGAGGATGTTGTCAACCATTCTCAATGTTTAACAACCACCATGATAGTTAAATAAAATTATTCCTTTGATGTAGGGAAAATCAGCTTTATGCAAAAATGTAAATCAGAGAGCCTTACCACCAGCCATATATGCATGTAGTATAGGCTTGTTGCTTCATTGTTCTCTATGTGTTACATTGCCGATATTCCATGTCTGACCCGTTTTCGGGCTGCAACTTTTCACGCTGCGCACTTTTCGCACGTCGAGTAAGGTGTTAGGTCGTGGTTCTATACTCAGTGATGCCGATGGAGTTGATGGACTCACTTGTCTTCCAAGCCTTCCGCTGTTATTATTAGATGGCCTTAAGCCATATTATTGTATTAAGTTCTCTTGTGGACAACGATGTAATAAGTGTGTGATTGCTACTCTGCTATAAATCCTTCGGCATCTTGTGTGGTGTCAACATTCGATCCAGGATGACACTGAGCACGAGCGCTAGATCCATTCGGTCCGGTCGCTCTGAAGAGAATGGTATCGAGCACACGCCGATCGAGAGACACGACCACTAAGATAAAGCCATAGATCACTATTCTCATCCCATTTTCTAACTCCTCATCTTTTCTACTCTCTTTAGGATGAAGGACGCGAAGATCAAGTACACCCAACCGGATGAAGGCACACCTTTTGGATTTCACTTGAAGGAAGTTACCAAATACCGAACATTGGATTACCGAGCTTCACCGGACTTTCAACGCCACTCGTCAAGAGGAGCGCTGGAAGATTCACGCTCACGTTCCAGAAGGACATTCGCCCCAATCACCAAGCCTATAGATAGTGTTTTCGATTGCACCAACTTGGAGTGCTGGAAAGAGCATGGCAGCTCACATCACCATGGGACGCATTGGAGAAGTTTATCAAGAAGACCTTAAGGACACAATCTACCAGATTTGGACGCCGAGATGACAAATGGGACGTCGTCAAGACCAAGAAGGATAGATCCATTGCAGCATTCATCCAGAGTTAAACCAGCACATTCGACGCCAGAGAACCGGATGTGCAATGATATGTTGGAGTTGCAGAATGCAAAGGAAGGATCATCAAACTTGAAGAAGAACTAAAGACAACTCGCAAGGACTATATGGACGAGATCGTAGCTCTAGCAAGACACAATAACGATCTTAAGTACGAGATTGAAGAACTGAAGAAGAAGTTGGCGCTTAGGAATGAAGACCAAGATGTCGATTGCCCAAGCGACTACATCAACATCGACGGCACCGATTCGGATCCAAGTGAACCCGACTTTGAAGACGGTGGAGCGGACATCATGGAGTCTTCCACCGGTTCAAATTAGTAGAAGTCCCCCAAATATTAGTAGTATTCCCTCCATGTAAACCTTATAGTACACGCACTTTTGCGATAGTTAGATCGTTGTAAGCCTTTGTTTGATTGAATGAAGTGATTTTGTGTGTATTTGCTCATGTGCATTTGGGTAGTGATTCCCCTTAGACCTCATTCTACTCTCAATTCTCATCTTTTCTAAACCCATCAGATGCCTCCGAGACGCCGACCCGGATTCGCTTTTCCCGCCAGAGATCACCCAATCGATCCAAAGAAGGTATACCCCGATTCAAACATTGGTGCGTAACTGTGGCAACAACAACAACAACAACCCACCGCCACCACCACCGCGGATCATCGACTTGTTTCCTTAGACTAAACCCGCCGTGTATTCCAAGAGCACCGAGCCAATTGTAGCAGATGACCGGCTCCGCAAGATAGGAAGGGAGCTGGCCACCGCAGGATGCACGGATGGAGAAAGAGTGAAGTTTGCGGCACATCAGCTTGAAGGACCCGCAGCAGATGGTGGGAGAATTTCACAGCCACTTACCCTATAGACAACTTTGTCACATGGGATCAATTTCAGCAAGCTTTTCGACCGCCCATGTTTCAGCAGGAGCTATGGCCATGAAGAAGCGTGAGTTTGCAATTTACGCCAAGGAGGAAGGACTGTTGGCGATGCGTGGATGACTTTAGTAAACTAGCACGTTATGCCCCGGATGACGTTACTCTTGATGCAGCTAAACAGAGAAGTTTCTAGAAGGATTGAATGATGAGTTCAAGATGCCGTTGATGGTAGCCAGTTTCAATAACTACCAGGAGTTAGTAGACCGAGCCCTCATGATTGAAGGAAAGCAGCAAGAAATTGAGAACCGTGGCGGAAGTACGGCAAGGGAAGTATAACTGGAGCTCAAAGAGAAACCTCGTTATACCCCTAAGTCAGAATTCAGTTTCAAAGATACCCATGGAGGAGGTAATTCGCATAACCACAATAGCACCAAGAATGGGAACGGGAATGGAGGAAGTAATGGACAGAATCGCACCAACCCGTCAACACCATCCAAAGTAGACCTGAGTCATATTACTTGCTTTAAGTGCCGCAAGACTGGGCATTATGCAAATGATCGCCCGTAAGGCCGAATGGAAATGGCAATGGAAGCTCGAAAGAAGCCCAACCCTTTCAATAGGGGATAGGTGAACCACATTGAAGTGGAGGAGGTTGAAGATCAGCCCGATGCAAGATGTCGGTAAGTTTTGGTTAAGTCATTTCTGCGGTTGTTCTTTTCGACATCGTGCATCGCATTCATACATATCAAGGGATTTGTGGATAAGTACAAGTTACCAACCCAAGCCCTTAGGTCACCCATGCTAGTAACCTCACCCGGAGCAGTACATGGCTAGTAAATGGTGTGATCGACCGCCATTAAGGATTGGACACTATGTTTTCCACTCGGACCTAATAGTTACGGAATCCCAAGGATTGGATGTGATATTAGGTATGGATTGGTTATCAAGGTATGGAGGAAACATAGATTGCACCACAAAGTCAATTTTGCTCACCACACCAGAAGGAAGAAGGATTAAGTATGTATCACGGCATCAGCCGAGAAGAGCGCAAGTCAATTGCTTATCAGGAGTGGTGCGGGAAGAAGTACCAGTGGTGAAGGATTTTCCTGATGTATTTCCTAAGAGTTGCTGAATGCCACCGGATAGAGACATTGAGTTTTGATCGAGCTGTTGCCGAGAACAGGCCCGATATCGAAGCGACCGTGATAGGATGCCAAAGACAGATTTGGCGGAAATCAAGAAGCGATTAAGGAGCTTTTGGATAAAGGTTTTATACGCCCAAGTTCTTCACCTTGGGGATCACCCGCTTTGCTAGTGGAGAAGAAGGACGGATCGTTAAGAATGGTTGTTGATTATCGTGGATTGAATGAAGTAACAATCAAGAACAAGTACCCACTACCTATGATAAATGATCTGTTTGATCGCTTGCAAGGAGCCAAGGTGTTTTCCAAGATCGACTTTAAGTAATGGTACCATCGATTGAAGATTCGGGAGCGAGGACATACCCAAGACAGCATTTACCACGAGATATGGACTATACGAGTATACCGTTATGTCATTTGGACTGACTAACGCACCAGCCTATTTCATGAACCTGATGAACAAAGTGTTTATGGAGTTTTTGGATAAGTTCGTCGTGGTGTTCATTGATGACATTTTGATTTTCTCGAAGAATGAAGAGGAACACAAGGAACATTTGCGATTGGTTTTGGAGAAACCGAGGGAACACCAGTTGTATGCCAAGTTCAAAGAAATGTGAGTTTTGGCTAAAGGAAGTGGATTTCTCGGACATGTTATATCCGGAGAAGGGATAGCAGTTGACCCCACAAAAGTTGAGACCGTAACCAAATGGGAAGCACCAACGACAGTTGGAGAGATTCGGAGTTTCCTTGGACTCGCAGGATACTACCGAAGGTTCGAGAATTTCTCAAGGATTGCTAAGCCTATGACAGAATTGTTGAAGAAGGAAAACAAATTCATATGGACTGAGGACTGTGAGGCAAGTTTTCAGGAGTTGAAGAAAGATTGGTTACCTCACCAGTTTTGATACTGCCAGATCAGACTAAGGATTATGAGGTGTATTGCGACGCTTCACGTCGAGGACTTGGAGCAGTGCTTATGCAGGAAGGAAGAGTTGTTTCGTATGCTTCACGACAACTTAAGCCCCATGAGTTGAATTATGCCACTCATGATTTGGAGTTAGCAGCCGTTGTGCATGCCCTGAAGACATGGAGACATTTTCTCATTGGAAATCATTGTGAAGTATATACGGACCACAAGAGTTTGAAGTACATCTTCACACGTAAGGAATTGAATCTCGGACAAAGGAGATGGTTAGAGCTTATCAAGGATTATGACATGAGATTGCATTATCACCCGGGAAGGCTAATGTCGTAGCAGGCGCATTGAGCCGTAAGAGCCACGTCAATACCCTAATGATGGGAGGAATACCCAATGAGTTAGCCGAGGACCTTCGAGAGCTATGTTTGGAAATAGTTCGAGAGGCTATGTAGCAGCATTGGAGATTCAATGACAGCGATGGACAAAATCGGAGAAGCCCAAAAGGCGAGATAAGGAAGTTGCCTCTATAAAGGAGAAAATGAGCAAAGGAAAAGCTAAAGGATTTCGTGAGGATGAGCACGATACCCTATGGTTTGAAGACCGTGTTTATGTGCCCAATGACCCGTAGATCGTGAAGTTGATTTTACAAGAAGCTCATGATTCACCCTATTCGATTCACCCAGAAATACCAAGATGTACTTGGATTTGAAGAATACTTTCGGTGGACCCGAATGAAGAAGGATATTGCGGAGTATGTAGCAGTTTGTGATGTATGTCGGAAAGTAAAGGCGTAACATCGTAAGCCGCCAGGATTGTTACAACCATTCCCGATACCCGAATGGAAGTGGGATAAACTAGGCATGGATTTTATCACAGGATTACCAAAGACTCGTTCAGGATATGACTCGATTTGGGTTATAGTCGACCGTTTAACAAAGGTAGCTCATTTTATTCCAGTCAAGACCACCTATAGCAGTGCTAAGTTGGCAAAGATATACATGACCAGAATTGTGTGCTTACACGGAGTTCCGAGGAACATCGTATCAGATAGAGGAACCCATTTTACCTCGAAATTTTGGAATCAGTTGCACGAAACATTGGGAACCCGATTGGAATTCAGACATGCTTTCCACCCATTGCACCGATGGGATGTAATCGAGAGAGTCAATCAGATTTTGGAAGATATGCTGAGAGCTTGTGCACTAGATTATGGATCTAGCTGGGATGATAATTTGTCGTATGCATAATTTTCCTACAACAACAGTTACCAAACTAGTTTGAAGATGGCACCTTTTGAGGCTTTGTATGGAAGAAGGTGCAGGACACCGTTGTTATGGGACGAAACTGGAGATCGTCAGTTGTTTGGACCAGATTTGATTAAGGAGTCCGAACAGAAAGTTAAGTTGATTCGAGACAGGCTCAAGGTAGCCCAGTCCAGACAAAAGAGCTATGCCGATTCAAAGCGCAGCGATTGAGTATGAAGTTGGAGACAGAGTATATCTCAGAGTATCCCCGCTTCGAGGAGTTAAGCGTTTTGGAGTTAAAGGAAAGTTAGCACCCCGTTTCGTTGGACCGTATAAGATTTTGCAACGCATGGGAGAAGTTGCGTATAAGTTGGAATTGCCGAAGGACTGTCGGGAGTTCATGATGTATTCCATGTTTCTCGATTGAAGAAATGTCACCCGAGATAGCAGAGGTACCGTTAAGAGACACAAGTACTTTGGAAGCAATTCAGTTGAAGGATGATTTGACATATGAGGAAAACCGGTTAAGATTCTCGATTATGCCAGCAGAGTTACCGCAGCAAGGTTATCAAGTTTTGCAAAGTTCAAGGAACCACCACACTAAGGATGAAGCCACCAGGAAAGAGAGGAAGTTTTGCTCAAGGACCACCTCACCTATTTTCTAACCAACCCGAATCTCGAGGGCGAGATTCATCTTAAGGGGGTAGGTTTGTAACATCCCAAATTTTCAATTTGGAATGTTATACATTAGGTCATCATGCATATCATATTTTTCTCGCATTTACCGATCCTAGAAAATTTCACGCAACTCAAGGACCCTCGGAGAGAGTTGGAAGTTTCATTATTTTCAAATTTGGGATTTCTCAAATCTTGGAAATAGGATCATTGGATTTATTTAAATTATCTTCATAAAGTTTTTTCTATAAAAATATTTTGAGAGGGAATAATATGACTTTCCCAACATTTAGGAAAAAGCGAAGATTTTATAAATAAATCAAACTTGGTTTTTGAAAGATTTATTTTGCTTAGGCAAAATGAGCATTTTAAAATTATTGCATGTTTGCCGCTTTTAAAAGTTCATTTTGTTCGACTCATTTTTAGGAGTCGGGGAAAATTTGTTTTATTTAAATCGGAGTTCATTTGGTATTTTTTAAATTCGCTTCGCTTTTAATTTAAAAAAAATCGCGCCGCCCCACAGGCCAAGGCCTGCCCGCCCGGCCAGCCGAACCCGGCCAGTGCGCCGCCTCCCTCCTCTCCCTCAGCCTTGGCCCATGAAGTCCTTCGGGGGCAGCGCCCGCCGCCGTCAGTCCGGCTCCGCCCGCCTCCCCGGCTTGCCCTCCCCAAGCCACCCGCCGCCCCTCCCCTCTTAAATACCGCCCCCCTCTCTCTCACCCTTGCCGCCCCTATCACTTGCCGCCCGAACGCCGCCGGCCGTCCCGCCCAGCCGAGCCCCGCCGCCCTCGCCGCCCCTCCTGACCCCCGCCGCCCCTCGCCCGCCGCCCGGAGCCCCGCCGGCGATCACCGGAGGTAGCCCCGTCCGATCCGGTTTTCCCCTAAAAACCCGACCCGGTTTATTAAAAAAAAAAGATGTTCGTTTTTTTTAAAACCTAGATTGGTTTTATTTTTTTCGGTTTTCTTATTTAGTGAACGTTCACCGACCCGTTCGTTTCAATGAACGCGTTCGTTGGATTAGTTCTGTTAACGAACGTCCGTTATTTAATCCGTTCGTCGTTTTCTTTTAAATCGGATTTAATCCATTATTTTTGATTCGATTTACGATCCGATTTTCAAATCTGTTTTATTTCTTGCTCGTTTATCGGAATCGGGTGATTCAAGCGCTGGAGTTTCAGAACGAAACCGCCGTTCGACTACCCTACTTACACAGAGTTTTGCTACTATGAAATTTTGACCTAATTTCAGATTGCTAAACCGAGTCGTTCTCTCTCGAGTTCCGACTTTCGATGCTTTATTTGATTCGATTCTTTTGCAACCAGGGTTCTTAAGTTGGACTATCTGGTTAGATCCTTTATTCGAGATTTCCCTGTGCATTAGATGAGTACTTATTGTATGCTTGTTGTTTGTCTGCGTTAGATCACCCGGAGTGCGTCGCTTGTTACTTCGAATCTCTAGGACTCGCGGATCATCAGCAAGGCAAGTAACACATGATCATAACTTTTCAAAAAACCAGTATTTATGCATTAGATCAAACCCTCAAACACTTGCATGTTTAGGATCTAATTAAATTGTGGGATGGGAAGTAGATTGAGGTAGTACCTATTACCGGTTTTACTTATGAAACCTTGGGAGTTACTTCTACGTTTGCTTATTTGCCATGCTATGCTAGTAGACGTGGATTGGGTGAGTGAATATCCATGACAGATGTGAGATTGTTAATTAATGGTTTATCTAAGGTGGCAACCTAAACACACATCTGGGTGGATTGAGGCACCTGGTTTCTATCAGGACTTGCTCAGATTTCTTCGGACCGCCACCCGTGCTCTAAGGGATCATAAGATTATTCAAACTGGAAACTTCCGTGTGCAGCCACAAGCCAATTATGGCCTCATGGCGTAGTTGACTAAGTTGTGCGAACTCTTACGGGTAGGCTAGCTGATGTAGGGGTTGTAGGTTGGTACGGTCTACCCACATGTAAGGTGCTAAGCGCTTCGAAAGACTATGTCTCGGTCATCCGCTCTCAAACACCATGTAGTGCGAGAACCAAACGGAGGCGATCGAGTCTTGTGGGGAAAAGTGCGCAAACCTCTGCAGAGTGTATAAACTAATCATGATTAGCCGTGTCCCCGGTTATGGACATCTTGAGTATCTAGTACTTGAATATCATGTGAATCTCAACATGTTACTTCTAATAATAAAGTTATTGGGTTTTAATGAGTACTTTTTAATTGGGATTGAGGATGTCGTCAACCATTCTCAATGTTTAACAACCACCATGATAGTTAAATAAAATTATTCCTTTGATGTAGGGAAAATCAGCTTTATGCAAAAATGTAACCGAGAGCCTTACCACCAGCCATATATGCATGTAGTATAGGCTTGTTGCTTCATTGTTCTCTATGTGTTACATTGCCAGATATTCCATGTGTTGACCCGTTTTGGGCTGCAACTTTTCACGCTGCAGACTTTTCGCACGTCGAGTAAGGTGTTAGGTCGTGGTTCTATACTCGGTGATGCCGATGGAGTTGATGGACTCACTTGTCTTCCAAGCCTTCCATTGTTATTATTAGATGGCCTTAAGCCATATTATTGTATTAAGTTCCCTTGTGGACAACGATGTAATAAGTGTGTGATTGCTACTCTGCTATAAATCCTTCGAAGTACTGTGTGGTGTCAGCATTACTGATCCAGGGATGACACTGAGCACAGAGCGCTAGATCCATTCGGGTCTGGTCGCTACACCCTAGGTATGTATGGTGGACAGTTGAAAGTAAGATTTGGGTTTAAGGGGTTTTGGATGCACAAGTAGTATCTCTACTTAGTGTGGAATTTTTGGCTAGCAAAGATAGGGGGCAAGCACCACATGTTGAAGGATCTATGAAAATATGACTTCTATGTGAATATAAACAAACATAAACCATTAAGTTGTCTTCCTTGTCCAACGTCAACAATTTTGGCATATAATATTTTGATGAGGGCTCACAATCACAAATGATTTCTAGGATATTATATTTATATGTGAATCTTCTCTTCCCTTATTAATTCTTTCATGAGTTGCATCATTGACTAATGATATGTTTGTCAACCTCTAATAAAATTTTCTACTTATACTTTTCCTTATATGGTGCCATCACCTACCATAGGATTAGTATATAATCTTATTGATTTATTTCCTTTCTCCTTTTTTATTCCCTTTCTCTTTTCTTTCTTTATTTCTTCTCTTTTATTCGCAACATGAAAGTAAAGAAAGCAAAAACTCAAACTAAACTTAATTATATAACTTGCACACGATTACAAGGATAGATCATTAAGCAAACTCTCAAGAAGAAAGGATCGAACTAAACTTTTATTCATCTAATGCAAAAGATCGAACTAAAATAAGTAGAAGTAATAAGATAGTGGGATGATACGATATCGGGGCACCTCCCCCAAGCTTGGCGGAAGCCATGGGGAGTGTCGATACCCGATACTTAGTTATCCTTTGGTGGTGAAGAATATATTGGTGATGAAGGAGAGATCTTGTCGTCGGATTTCCATGGCAGTGGTCCACCATCATAAGAGGAGGAGTGAGTCTCACGGGTCCTGCAACTAGCAGCCAAACTCATACATTTGAACCTCGCCTCATATTCAAAGACTTGGTTTTGGAGGTCATAGATCTGGCTTTGGAGGAAGTTGATTTGCTCGTTGAGGGTGAAAACGCTGTCCTTCATGGGCTTGCCATCCACCTTGAGATCACGAGAGAGGTCCGTGATCATGCGGTGATTAGCATTGAGCCCACGCTCCACCATCCCCTTGCACCGGAAGACTTCCTGCTCCATTGCTTCAAGCCTAGCCTCCATGGTTCCCGTGCCCTTGGGACCTTGCTCATCGCGGATGTACAGCGCCCCCTCATGCATCTGGATGGTTTGAGGGTGCTGCACCACCTCCCGCGGACAAGGGTTGATGACGTTCTTGAAGAACTTGTCCTTGGAGGAGCTTGAAGAGGCCATAATAGATGGGATCTGACAGAAAAAAGCAGGGAAAAAGAGAATAGAGGATTTCTCCGCGATACAGTGACCAACAAGTTTGGGAAGTATATATAGATTTTTTTTATCTTGGAGGACAAGCATACGGAATAAAAACGGAGTACGGAAGGTGTCCCAGGTGGGCACAACCCACTTGGGCGCGCCCTGGTGTATTGTGCCCACCAGGGTACGCTTCCTGGAAGTTTCTTTATTCCTAAAATTCTTAAATATTCCAAAACTAACAAAAAATATTTTTGCGGATTTTTCGGAGTTCGTTTACTTACCGTATCACGTACCTCCTTATTTTCACGATTCTGAAGTGTTCCGGAAGGACTCTTTTATGTGCCCTTACCGTGTCAAAGTTTGGATAATGTTACTTTCAACATTAATAGGCATACCTGAGATGTAATGCTTTATTCGTTGCCCATTGACAACCTTCGGGTTAGTACCTTCGGAATTATTTATTTTGATGGCTCTAGACCGGTAAACCTCCTCGATGACATATGGGCCTTCCCATTTTGAGAGGACTTTTCCTGCAAAGAATCTAAAACGAGAGTTGTACAAAAGAACATATTCTCCAACTTTAAACTCGCGCTTTTGAATTCTTTTTTCATGCCACCTTTTAACTTTTTCTTTAAATAATTTTGCATTTTCATAAGCTTGGGTTCTCCATTCATCTAGAGAGCTAATATCAAATAACCTCTTTTCACCAGCAAGTTTGAAATCATAGTTGAGCTCTTTAACTGCCCAATATGCTTTATGTTCTAACTCAAGAGGCAAATGACAAGCTTTTCCATCAACCATTTTTTATGGAGACATACCCATAGGATTTTTATATGTTCTTCTATAAGCCCAAAGTGCATCATCTAATTTCTTAGACCAATTCTTCCTGGACCTATTAACAGCCTTTTGCAAAATTAATTTTATTTCTCTATTGCTAAGTTCAACTTGACCACTAGACTGAGGATGATAGGGTGATGCAATTCTATGGTTAACATCATACTTGGCAAGCATCTTACGGAAAGCACCATGAATAAAGTGTGAACCACCGTCGGTCATTAAATATCTAGGGACTCCAAACCTTGGGAAAATAACTTCCTTAAGCATTTTAATAGAGGTGTTGTGATCAGCACTGCTAGTTGGAATAGCTTCTACCCATTTAGTAACATAATCAACAAAGAACTGAATATGTGTATACCCATTAGAGGAAGGAAAAGGTCCCATGTAATCAAATCCCCAAACATCAAATGGTTCAACGGCAAGAGAATAATTCATAGGCATTTCTTGACGCTTACTGATATTACCTATTCTTTGACATTCATCACAAGATGAGACAAACTTACGGGCATCCTTGAAGAGAGTAAGCCAATAAAATCAAGATTCCAATACCGTGTGAGCAGTTCTATCTCCAGCATGATGCCTGATAACCCACAAGTATAGGGGATCGCAACAGTTTTCGAGGGTAGAGTATTCAACCCAAATTTATTGATTCGACACAAGGGGAGCCAAAGAATATCCTCAAGTATTAGCAGCTGAGTTGTCAATTCAACCACACAGAAACTTAGTATCTGCAGCAAAGTGTTTAGTAGCAAAGTAATATGATAGTGGTGGTAACGGTAACAAAAGAGTAGTGCAAGCAATAGTAAATATTTTGGTATTTTGTAGTGATTGTAAAGATGGCAAGCGGGAAAGTAAATAAGCGTAAACCAGTATATGGAAAACTTCAGAGGCACCGGATCAGCGATGGATAATTATGCGGATCACGGTTCATCATGTAACAGATCATAACATAGGGTGACACAGAACTAGCTCCAATTAAATCAATGTAATGTAGGCATGTATTCGTATATAGTCATACGTGCTTATGGAAAAGAACTTGCATGACATCTTTTGTCCTACCCTCCAGTGGCAGCGGGGTCCTATCGGAAACTAAGTGATATTAAGGCCTCCTTTTAATAAAGAACCGGAACAAAGCATTAGCACATAGTGAATACATGAAATCCTCAAACTCTGGTCATCACCAGGAGTGGTCCCGATTATTGTCACTTCGGGGTTGCCGGATCATAACATCTAGTAGGTGACTATAGACTTGCAAGATAGGATCAAGAACTCACATATATTTATGAAAACATAATAGGTTCAGATCTGAAATCATGGCACTCAGGCCCTAGTGACAAGCATTAAGCATAGAAAAGTCATAGCAACATCAATCTCAGAACATAGTGGATACTAGGGATCAAACCCTAACAAAACTAACTCGATTACATGATAAATCTCATCCAACCCATCACCGTCCAGCAAGCCTACGATGGAATTACTCACGCACGGCGGTGAGCATCATGAAATTGGTGATGGAGGATGGTTGATGATGATGACGGCAATGAATCCCCATCTCCGGAGCCCCAAACGGACTCCAGATCAGCCCTCCCGAGAGGTTTTAGGGCTTGGCGGCGGCTCCGTATCGTAAACGCGATGATTTCTTCTCTCTGATTTTTTTTCTCTCTGAAAGCAGATATATAGAGTTGGAGTTGGCGTCGCAGGGCATCCAGGGGGCCCACGAGGTAGGGGGGTGCGCCCTAGAGGGGGGGGCGCCCCCACCCTCGTGGACAGGGTGTGGGCCCCCTGGTCTTCATCTTTGGTGAGGATTTTTTATTATTTTTTCTAAGATGTTCCGTGGAGTTTCATGTCATTCCGAGAATATTTGTTTTCTGCACTTAAAACAACACCATGGCAATTCTGCTGAAAACAGTATCAGTCCAGGTTAGTTCCATTCAAATCATACAAGTTAGAGTCCAAAACAAGGGCAAAAGTGTTTGGAAAAGTAGATACGGCGGAGACGTATCAACTCCCCCAAGCTTAAACCCTTGCTTGTCCTCAAGCAATTCAGTTGACAAACTTAAATAAAGAAAGAAAAACTTTTACAAACTCTGTTTGCTCTTGTTGTTGTAACTATGTTAATCCAACATTCAATTTTTTAGCAAAGATCATAACTAACCACATTTGCAATAATTCTTAGGTCTCGTAATTACTCATATCAATAGCATAATCAACTAGCAAGCCATAATAATAAATCTCGGATGACAACACTTTCTCAAAACAACCATAATATGATATAACAAGATGGTATCTCGCTAGCCCTTTACGAGACCGCATAAAACATAAATGCAGAGCACCTTTAAAGATCAAGGACTGACTAGACATTGTAATTCATGGTAAAAGAGATCCAATCATAGTCATACCCAATATAAATTAACAATGATGAATGCAAATGACAGTTGTGCTCTCCAGCTAGTACTTTTTAATAAGAGGGTGATGACTCAACATAAAAGTAAAGGGATAGGCCCTTCGCAGAGGGAAGCAGGGATTTGTAGAGGTGCGAGAGCTCAATTTTGAAATAGAGATAAATTGCATTTTGAGCGGTATACTTTCATTGTCAACGTAGCAACTAAGAGATGGCGATATCTTCCATGCTAAACACATTATAGGCGGTTCCCAAACAGAATGGTAAAGTTTATACTCCCCCTCCACCAACAAGCATCAATCCATGACTTGCTCGAAACAACGAGTGTCTCCAACATACATCAGGTCCCAGGGGGAGTTTTGTTTGCAATTAATTTTGATTTAGTTTGCATAAAGCATGGGACTGGGCATCCCGGTGACCAGCCATTTTCTCGTGAGTGAGGAGCGGAGTCCACTCCTCTTGAGAATAACCTGCCTAACACGGAAGATAAGGACAGCCTTGGTTGATACATGAGCTATTCGAGCATACAAAACAAAATGTTTATTTGAAGGTTTAGAGTTTGGCACATACAAATTTACTTGGAACACGGGTAGATACCGCATATAGGAAGGTATAGTGGACTCGTCTGGAATAACTTTGGGGTTTAAAGGATTGGATGCACAAGCAGTATTCCTGCTTAGTACAGGTGAAGGCTAGCAAAAGACTGGGAAGCGACCAACTAGAGAGTGACAACAGCCATGTACATGCATTAAAATTAATAAACATTGGATGCAAGCATGAGTAGGATATAATCCACCATGAACATAAATGTCGTGAAGGCTATGTTGATTTGTTTCAACTACATGCGTGAACATGTGCCAAGTCAAGTCACTTAAATCATTCAAAGGAGGATACCACCCCATCATACCACATCATAATCATCTCAATAGCATGTTGGCACACAAGGTAAACCATTATAACTCATAGCTAATCAAGCATGGCACAAGCACTATGATTTCTAGTTGTCATTGCAAACATGTTTATTCATAATAAGCTGAATCAGGAACGATGAACTCATCATATTTACAAAAACAAAAGAGGTCGAGTTCATACCAGCTTTTCTCATCTCAGTCAGTCCATCATATATGTCATCATAATTGCCTTTCACTTGCACGATCAAACGGTGTGAATAATAATAAGAGTGCATGTGCATTGGACTAAGCTGGAATCTGCGAGCATTCAATAAACAGGAGAAGGCAAGGCAATATGGGCTCTGGGTTAAATCAACAATAATGCATACAAGAGCCACTTCAACAATTTAATCATGGTCTTCTCCTATCGACCTCCAAAGAAAAGAAAAGAAATAAAAACTATTTACACGGGAAAGCTCCCAACAAGCAAAAGAAGAATGGGAAATATTTTTGGGTTTTCTTTTTACTTACTACTACAGCAAGAAAGTAAACTACTACTATTTTTTTTTTGGTTTATCTTAAGGTTTAACAAACACACGAGAAGAAAGCAGGAAAAAAAGAAAATAAACTAGCATGGATATTACAGTGAAAGAGTATGAGCACCGACATCTAGCAATGAGTGTGTGTGAACATAAATGTAATGTCGGTGAGAAATACGTACTCCCCCAAGCTTAGGCTTTTGCCCTAAGTTGGTCTATTGCCAGGGATAGCCTGGCGGATACCCGTAGGTGTAGCTTGGGTCGTACTGCGACGAAGAATAGTTGGAGTCATACTGTGATGCAGCGGTTATCGCCTTTCTTGAGCTGCAGCGTGAGTCGGGCAGCTTCCGCTCTCCTCTCGTACTCATCTGCCACCTCTCTGATGATAACATATCTTCTTTTTGTCTGTGAATCAAAGAGGGCAGGAGCTGGGAGAGTAATACAGACAACATGTCGTTTGTTAAAAATTAAACGATACAAGAGGGGTGATTCGGGCCTCTCGACAAAATGATGTGAAGCCATGGAGTTATAATCTAAATATGCAGGAGGCAACTCCGTATCACCCTCACGAATGTCTATCTCAAGAAAATTAGCTAAGCGGGTTGCATAAATTCCTTCGAAGAAATCTCCATTATATCTATTATGATGCAACCTACGAGCTACAATGGCTCCCATATGATAAGATTGGTCTCCTAACACAGCATTCCTGAGAATGCTAAGGTCGAGACACACATGTGACATGCTTCATCCTTAGCATTTATGCATCTACCTATGAAGAGAGCAAAATAATGTATAGCAGGAAAGTGAATGCTCCCTATGGTAGCTTGCGTTATATCTCTAGATTCCCCCACAGTTATACTAGCAAGAAAGTTTCTAAATTCAGATTTAGGGGGATCCCTAACACTACCCCATGATGGAAGTTTGCAAGCTGAAGTGAAATCCTCTAAGTCCATGGTATAAGATTTGTCATATAGATCAAACATGACTGAAGGAGAATTACGCGAAGATGAATACTCAAACCTCCTCACAAATGAACTTGTGAGATCATGATATTGGGGGCATTTGTCAGCCTCAAAATCCTCAAGACCGGCATTATGCAAATATGCTTTGAATTCTTCTTTAATTCCATACGGTCCATAAAATTTTCCGACGGCCATTCGCAAGGCCGCACTAGAGCGTCTCTTGGTGGTTCCTCGTCAGCCTCACGCATAGCAATTCTGGGTCCTTGCTTCTTAGAAGAACCACCTTGGAACATCTTCCTAAGCATAATGCTTTTTCTGAAAAATTTCTGAAATTTTTAGTAACTTCAAAAAAAAGTGAACCAACTTCAATAAAACTGATAGCAACTACTCCTACAAGTGCCTAGAGCCTATATCAAGCATTAGAACTACTTGGAACCATATAAATTTGACATGCAAGCTCAAGAACATGGTCACCTATGCAGAACAAATTTGCAAAGAATAAAGCACTAGAACAAAAACTAATTGGACCAATGGAGGAGTCACATACCAAGGAACAATCTCCCCAAGCAGTTTTGCGAGAGGTGCTTTGAGCAAGGAGATCGAATATCACAACAAAAGTGGCTGGAACTCGTGCTTGAGTTGGTTTTTCGGGTTTGTGTGAGACAGAGGGAGAAGATGGGTGCTGGGATAAGTGGAGGAGGGCCACCGTGGGCCCACGAGGCAGGAGGGCGCGCCCTAGGAGGGGGGGCGCCCACCACCCTCGTGGCTAGGTGGCAGCTCCTCCCGCGGTAATTTTTGCACAGTAAATCCTCAAATATTCCCGAAAAAATCATATCAAAATGGCATGTCATTCTGAGGACTTTTATTTTCAGGATATGTTTATATTGCTCGATAAGACAGGAAACAGACAGAAAAAATACTATTTTTACTTTAATTCTACTAAATTACAGAAAATATAGAGAGGGTACAGAAGGTTGTGCTTCGAGTTTCATCCATCTCATGCTCATAAAAAAGAATCCACTAACAAGGTTGATCAAGTCTTGTTAACAAACTCATTCTGATAATCATGAAACCAGAGAAATTTCGAATAACACTAGGTTACCTCAACGGGGATATGCACATCCCCAATAATAAGTATATCATATTTCTTTTTGACAGTAGGAAGAAAAAATTCAAAACCGCCAATTATAATCGATGAACTTTTTCCAATGGAGTTGATACTATGAACTTGAGGTTGTTTCCTCGGAAAGTGCACCGTATGCTCATTACCATTAACATGAAAAGTGACATTGCCTTTGTTGCAATCAATAACAGCCCCTGCAGTATTAAGAAAAGTTCTTCCAAGAATAATAGACATACTATCATCCTCGGGAATATCAAGAATAACAAAGTCCGTTAAAATAGTAACGTTTGCAACCACAACAGGCAAATCCTCACAAATACAGACAGGTATAGAATTTAATTTATCGACCATTTGCAAAGATATTTCAAGAGGGTGTCAACTTATTCAAGTCAAGTCTACGATATAAAGAGAGAGGCATAACACTAACACTGGCTCCAAGATCACATAAAGCAGTTTTAATATAATTTCTTTTAATGGAGCAAGGTATAGTAGGTACTCCGGGATCTCCAAGTTTCTTTGGTATTCCACCCTTAAAAGTATAATTAGCAAGCATGGTGGAAATTTCAGCTTCCGGTATCTTTCTTTTATTAGTAATGATATCCTTCATATATTTAGCATAAGGATTTGTTTTGAGCACATCGCTTAATCGCATACATAAAAGATAGGCCTAATCATTTCAAAGAAAGCGCGCAAAATGCTCATCATCCTTTTTCCTGGATGTTTTGGGAGGAAAAGGCATGGGTTTCTGAACCCATGGTTCTCTTTCTTTACCATGTTTCCTAGCAACAAAGTCTCTTTTATCATAACGTTGATTCTTTGATTGTGGGTTATCAAGATCAATAGCAGGTTCAATTTCTACATCATTATCATTACTAGGTTGAGCATCATCATTAATATTCTCCCTAGGTTCATGTTCATTACTAGATTGTGTTTCAGCATCAGACATAGATATATCATTTGGATTATCAGGTGGTTCAGCAATAGGTTCACTAGAAGTTTGCACAGTTCTATCATTTTTCTTTTTCTTCTTTTTATAAGAACTAGGAACATCAATATTATTTCTCTGAGAATCTTGCTCGATTCTCTTAGGGTGGCCTTCAGGATACAAAGGTTCCTGAGTCATTCTACCAGTTCTAGTAGCCACTCTAACAGCATAATCATTTTTCTTACTATTAATTTCATCAAGCACTTCTTTTTGAGCTTTAAGTACTTGTTCTAGTTGAGTGGTAACCATAGAAGCATGTTTGCTAACAAGTTTTAGTTCACCTTTAATATTAGCCATATAATCACCCAAGTATTTAATCATGTCGGAATCATATTTCAATTGTATACCAAAATAAGCATTGAAGTTTTCTTGCTTGACAATAAAATTATCAAACTCTTCTAAGCATTGTCTAGCAATTTTAGTAGGAGGGATTTCAGCTTTATCATATCTATAGAGAGAATTTACCTTTACTACCTGTGTCGGGATATCGGGATCAGGAGGTTCTTCAATAAATAAGGGATTCAAATCATATACTTCTTCAACAGGCGGTATATTAAGACCATGTATTTCTTCAATAGGAGGTAAATTCTTAACATCTTCAGCTTTAATACCTTTTTCTTTCATAGATTTGTTTGCTTCTTGCATATCTTCGGGACTGAGAAATAGAACACCTCTCTTCTTCGGAGTTAGTTTAGGAATAGGCTCATTAATTGGGGCAGGAGCTGGCTCAGGAGCTGGCTCAGGAGGTGCCCAATTATTTTCATTTGTCAACATATTGTTCAATAGAATTTCAGCTTCATCCGGTGTTCTTTCCCTGAAAAGAGAACCAACACAACTATCCACGTAATCTCTGGAAGCATCGATTAGTCCATTATAAAAGATATCAAGTATTTCAGGTTTCTTAAGAGGATGATCAGGCAAAGCATTAAGTAACTTGAGAAGCCTGCCCCAAGCTTGTGGGAGACTCTCTTCTTTAATTTGCACAAAGTTGTATATTTCCCTCAAGGCAGCTTGTTTCTTATGAGCAGTGAAATATTTAGCAGAGAAGTAATAAATCATATCCTGGGGACTACGCACACAACCAGGATCAAGAGAATTAAACCATATCTTAGCATCACCCTTTAATGAGAATGGAAATATCTTAAGTATATAAAAGTAGCGAGATCTCTCATCTTTAGTAAACAGGGAAGCTACATCATTTAACTTAGTAAGATGTGCCACAACAGTTTCAGATTCATAGCCATAAAAAGGATCAGATTCAACCAAAGTAATTATATCAGGATCAACAAAGAATTCATAATCCTTATCAGGAACACAGATAGGGGAATTAGCAAAAGCAGGGTCGGGTTTCATTTTATCCCTAAGTGATTCTTTGTTCCATTTAACTAATAGCCTCTTGAGCTCATATCTATATTTGCAAGCTAAAATAGCGGCAGAAGATTCCATATCAAAAAGATAACCCTCAGGAATAACAAGCATATTTTCATCATCACTATCATCATCGTATTCAGATTC
This sequence comes from Aegilops bicornis, assembly GCA_021605145.1. Lineage (NCBI taxonomy): Eukaryota > Viridiplantae > Streptophyta > Magnoliopsida > Poales > Poaceae > Aegilops > Aegilops bicornis. The sequence continues at coordinate 393,634,000 of CM038669.1, read as the reverse complement.
AATAATTTCCTTTTCTCTAGCCCTAGCAATTTGTTCATCAAGAAATTCACTAAGGGGCACAGTAGTATCAGGCATAGAAACAGTTTCATCATAAGTATCATGCATAACAGAAGTAGCATCATCAATAACATGCGACATATCAGAACGAATATCAGAAGTAGGTTTAGGTGTCGCTAGCTTACTCATAACAGAAGGTGAATCAAGTGCAAGGCTAGATGGCAGTTCCTTACCTCCCCTCGTAGTTGAGGGATAAATTGTTGTCTTAGCGTCTTTCAAGTTCTTCATAGTGTCCAGCAAATATAAATCCCAAGTGACTCAAAGAATAGAGCTATGCTCCCCGGCAACGGCGCCAGAAAAAGGTCTTGATAACCCACAAGTATAGGGGATCGCAACAGTTTTTAAGGGTAGAGTATTCAACCCAAATTTATTGATTCGACACAAGGGGAGCCAAAGAATATTCTCAAGTATTAGCAGCTGAGTTGTCAATTCAACCACACCTGGAAACTTAGTATCTGCAGCAAAGTGTTTAGTAGCAAAGTAACATGATAGTGGTGGTAACGATAACAAAAGAGTAGTGCAAGCAATAGTAAATATTTTTGGTATTTTGTAGTGATTGTATGATGGCAATGAGGAAAGTAAATAAGCGTAAACCAGTATATGGAAAACTCATAGGCACCGAATCAGTGATGGATAATTATGCCGGATGCGGTTCATCATGTAACAGTCATAACATAGGGTGACACAGAACTAGCTCCAATTCGTCAATGTAATGTAGGCATGTATTCCGTATATAGTCATACGTGCTTATGGAAAAGAACTTGCATGACATCTTTTGTCCTACCCTCCCGTGGCACAGGGTCCTATCGGAAACTAAGGGATATTAAGGCCTCCTTTTAATAGAGAACCGGAACAAAGCATTAGCACATAGTGAATACATGAACTACTCAAACTATGGTCATCATCGGGAGTGGTCCCGATTATTGTCACTTCGGGTTGCGGATCATAACACATAGTAGGTGACTATAGAATTGCAAGATAGGATCGAGAACTCACATATATTCATGAAAACATAATAGGTTCAGATCTGAAATCATGGCACTCGGGCCCTAGTGACAAGCATTAAGCATAGCAAAGTCATAGCAACATCAATCTCGTAACATAGTGGATACTAGGATCAAACCCTAACAAAACTAACTCGATTACATGATAAATCTCATCCAACCCATCACCGTCCAGCAAGCCTACGATGGAATTACTCACGCATGCGGTGAGCATCATGAAATTGGTGATGGAGGATGGTTGATGATGACGACGGCGACGAATCCCCCTCTCCGGAGCCCCGAACGGAGTCTAGATCAGCCCTCCCGAGAGGTTTTAGGGCTTGGCGGCGGCTCCGTATCGTAAATGCGATGATTTCTTCTCTCTGATTTTTTCTCTCCGAAAGCAGATATATAGTTGGAGTTGGCGTCACAGGGCATCCAGGTGGCCCACGAGGTAGGGGCGCGCCCTAGAGGGGGGGCGCGCCCCCCACCCTCGTGGACAGGGTGTGGGCCCCCTGGTCTTCATCTTTGGCGAGGATTTTTTATTATTTTTTCTAAGATGTTCCGTGGAGTTTCAGGTCATTCCGAGAATATTTGTTTTCTGCACATAAAACAACACCATGGCAATTCTGCTGAAAACAGCGCCAGTCCGGGTTAGTTCCATTCAAATCATACAAGTTAGAGTCCAAAACAAGGGCAAAAGTGTTTGGAAAAGTAGATACGACGGAGACGTATCAATGCCCTCCATAAGCCTCAGAGTGACATTTCCATAGGATTAGTCCCTGTTCATGCTCCGGTAAACAACGTCTAATAATACCATCTACTCCTTTATAAAGATGTGGGTCATCCCAAAAGTAATGTCTGAAATCGTAGAAGAATTTTTTCTTTTGTTGGTATGTAAAGCTAGGTGGTAAATATTTAGCAACAATGTAATTAGCATAATCAGCATACCAAGGAGTACTATGAGAAACATTTATTGCAGCTAACTGCTCATCAGGAAAACTATCATCAATAGGTAGTGGGTCATCAAGCACATTTTCAAGCCTAGACAAGTTATCAGCTACTGGGTTCTCAGCTCCTTTTCTATCAGTGATATGTAAATCAAATTCTTGCAACAAGAGAACCCATCGAATAAGTCTAGGTTTAGCATATTTCTTCCCATAAGGTATTTAATAGCAGCATGGTCTGTGTGAATAGTTACTTTTGAATCAACAATATAAGGTCTAAATTTATCAAAAGCAAACACCACTGCTAAAAATTCTTTTTCAATAGTAGCATAATTTCTTTGAGCACTGTCTAGAGTTTTACTAGCATAATGAATGACATTCAATTTCTTATCAACTCTTTGTCCTAGAACAGCACCAACAGCATAATCAGTAGCATCACACATAATTTCAAAAGGCAAGTTCCAATCAGGTGGTTGAACAATAGGTGCAGAAATTAAGGCTTTTTTGAGTGTTTCAAAGGCTTCTAAACAATCATCATCAAAAACAAAAGGACTATCCTTCTGCAAGAGACTAGGAGGCCTAGAAATTTTAGAAAAGTCTTTGATAAATCTCCTATAGAAACCAGCATGGCCTAGGAAACTACGAATACCTTTTATATCTTTAGGACATGGCATTTTCTCAATTGCATCAACCTTAGCTTGGTCCAGTTCAATACCTCTTTCAGAAATTTTATGACCCAAGACAATGCCTTCATTAACCATAAAGTGACACTTCTCCCAATTCAAGACAAGATTTGTTTGTTCACATCTCTGTAAAACTCGCTCAAGATTGCTTAAACAGTCATCAAAAGACTTCCCATAAACAGAAAAGTCATCCATGAAAACCTCAAGAATCTTTTCACAAAAGTCAGAGAATATAGCAGTAATACATCTTTGAAAGGTAGCAAGTGCATTACATAAACCAAAAAGCATACGTCTATAAGCATAGGTTCCAAAGGGACAAGTAAAAGTGGTCTTTTCTTGATCAAAGTTGAGAAAGCAATTATTTGTGAAAAGCCAGAATATCCATCAAGGAAGCAAAAGTGTGTGTGCTTAGATAATCTTTCAAGCATTTGATCAATAAAAGGTAAAGGGTAATGATCTTTTCTAGTTGCTTTATTTAATTTTCTGAAATCAATTACCATTCTATAGCCTGTAACAATTCTTTGTGGAATAAGTTCATTCTTATCATTAGGAACAACAGTAATACCTCCTTTCTTAGGAACACAATGAACAGGACTTACCCATCTACTATCAGCTATGGGATAGATTATACCTGCCTCCAGAAGTTTTAAGATTTCCGTTCTTACCACTTCCTTCATTTTTGGATTTAACTGACATTGGTGATCAACAACGGGTTTAGCATCAGGTTCCATATTAATTTTCTTCTGACATAGAGTGGGACTAATGCCCTTTAAATCATCAAGAGTATATCCAATAGCAGCCCGGTGCTCCCTTAGAACTTTCAATAATCTTTCTTCTTCATGTTTTGAAAGGTTAGCACTAATAATAACAGGATATATCTTCTTTTCATCAAGACAAGCATATTTCAAAGTGTCTGGCAATTGTTTTAATTCAAACATAGGATCACCTTTAGGTGGAGGAGGACCTCCTAGAGTTTCAATCGGCAAATTGTGTTTAAGCAGATTCAAAGAAAATTTTATCTATTTCATTTCTTTCATGCACATGTAAATCATTTTCATGGTCTAGCAAATATTGTTCTAAAGGATCAGTAGGTGGAACAGCAATAGAAGCAAGACCAATTAATTCATCCTTACTAGGCAATTCTTTTTCATGAAGATTTCTACTAAACTTGGAAAAATTAAACTCATGAGACTCATCACCAAAGCTAACACCAATAGTTTGTTTCTTACAATCTATCTTAGCATTAACTGTATTCAAGAAAGGTCTACCAAAGATAATGGGACAAAAGTCATCTTGTGGGGAACCAAGAACAAGAAAATCAGTAGGGTATTTTATTTTCCCACACAAGACTTCAACGTCTCTAACAATCCCAAATGGTGATATGGTGTCTCTATTAGCAAGTTTAATAGTAGGGGCAATTGCATTTTTACCCCTAGTTGGTTCCTACCCACGGGTTTTGCCCTTACTTTTCGAGCTTGCTCAGTTTTGCCCTTACTTTTTCCGTCCAGGTCCCTCAAATGCCCTTTGACCGTTTGACCAAAACTTTGAAAATTCATAACTAATTCATATGATCTCAGAAAAATGCAAATAAGATATCAAAATGTTGGATAAACATTACCTTTATGTGCATATCATTTGCTTTCGGACAAAAGCACCCTTTAAACTCCACGAGGTAATTAATGTTATTAACATTATTAAAAATAAAAAGGTATAAACAATATTTTTTTCATGAATAAAATTAACATGCAAATGTAGGTGATGTTTTGTGAACATGCTGATATGTTTTTTACATTTTTGTGAGTTCGTATCATGTTGTTATGAAGTTTCGAAATAATGGTGAAAGTCGTTAGTACAGTCTTAAGAAGATGATACGAACTTCGAAAATGCAAATAAGATATCCTGGATGTTCGTAAAACATCACATACATTTGCATGTAATTTTATTCATGAAAAAATATTGTTTATACCTTTTATTTTTAATAATGTTAATAACATTAATTACCTCGTAGTTTAAAGGGTGCTTTTGTCCTGAAGCAAATGATATGCACATCAAGGTAATGTTTATCCTAACATTTTATATCTTATTTGCATTTTTCTCGAAGTTCATATGAATTAGTTATGAATTTTCAAAGTTTTGGTCAAACGGTCAAAGGGCATTTGAGGGACCTGGACAGAAAAAGTAAGGGCAAAACTGAGCAAGCTCGAAAAGTAAGGGCAAAACCCGTGGGTAGGAACCAACTAGGGGTAAAAATGGAATTGTCCCTTAATAGTAACATCTATGTCTTCTAACTCTACAGGTGTTATGTCTTTCATAATTTCTTGATATAAAGTGTAAGGAATAGCACTCACACTAGCACCCATGTCACATAAACCATGATAACAGTGATCTCCTATTTTAATTGAGATGACAGGCATGCCAACAATAGGTCTATGTTTATCCTTTTTATTAGGTTGGGCAATTCTAGCAGCTTCTTCACAGAAGTAAATAACATGCCCATCTATATCTTCTTCTAAGAGATCTTTAACCATAGCAATGCTAGGTTCTACTTTGATTTGTTCATCAGGTTTAGGTGTTCTAATATAGCTTTTGTTAACCACAGTTGAAACCTTAGCATGTTCCTCTATCCTAATAGGGAAAGGTGGTTTCTCAATATAAGCAGAAGGAACAACTGGATCAACATTATGAAGTATAGTTTCTTCTTTAACTAGTACCAGTTCTTTAATTTCTTCTTTAATAGGTGGATGATATTTAAACCACTTCTCTTTAGGGAGTTCAACATGAGTAGCAAATGATTCACAAAAGGAGACTACTATCTCAGAGTCAAGTCCATATTTAGTGCTAAACTTTTGAAAAGCATCGGTATCCATAAAAGAATTAACACAATCATATTTAATTTTAATACCTGACTCTTTACCTTCGTCGAGTTCCCAATCTTCAGAGTTGCTTTAATTCTTTCCAAAAGATCCCATCGGAATTCAATAATCTTCTTCATAAAAGAACCAGCATAAGAAGTATTAAGCATGGTTTGATCATTACGAGAAAGCCGAGCATAAAAATTCTGGATAATAATTTCTCTTGAGAGCTCATGATTAGCGCATGAATATAACATTGACTTAAGCCTCCCCCAAGCTAGAGCGATACTTTCTCCTTCACGAGGCCAAAAATTGTATATATATAATTCCAATCACGATGAACTAGATGCATAGGATTTTTTTTTGATGGAACTCGAATTTCAAACGATTCCAATTCCATGATCCAATATCATCGCATAGCCTATACCATGCCAATGCTTTTCCCCTCAAATATAAAGGGAAAACCTTTTTCATAACTTCATCTGTGGGTAAACCTACAAGCTTAAACAATCCACAAATTTGCTCCACATATATCAAGTGCATATCAGGATGTTCGGTTCCATCTCCTGCATAAGGATTAGCTAGCAGTTGTTCTATCATACCCGAAGAAATTTCATATTCAATATTTTCAGTAGGTGCAGTAGGTTGAGGGGTAATTAATTTTGGTTCCGGACAAGGTGAACATACCCTGAACAAACCCGAGGTGGGCACGAGGCCCATGCGCGTCCTGGTGGGTTGTTCTCCCCTCGAAGCACCCCCCAGGTGCTTCTCCAGCCCACTGGATGTCTTCTGGTCCAAAAAATCCACAAAAAGTTTTGCTGCGTTTGGACTCCATTTGGTATTGATTTCCTGCGATTTAAAAAACATGCAGAAGACAGCAACTGGCACTTGGCACTATGTCACTAGGTTAGTACTGAAAAATGATATAAAAATGACTATAAAATGATTATAAAACATCCAAGGATGAATAACAGCATTGAACAACAAAAAATTATAGATATGTTGGAGACGTATCACCGCGTTAGGTGCAAGTATTTGATTTGGCGTGTGCAGGTGCTGTTCACTAGGATTTGCATGGTTCTCCTTTTGGTTCTACAAACCTTGGTTCTCACTGAGGGAAATACTTATCTGTACTGTACTGCTTCACCCTTCCTCTTCGAGGAAAATCCCAACGCAGCTCAAAAGTAGCAATATACATGCTTTAGGAGAGCTTCAGAACAGTGCTTACGAGAGCACCCGGTTGTTCAAAGAGAAGGTTAAGATGTAGCATGATCATAAGATCATAAAACAAACATTTGCTGCAGGGGACAAAGTCCTCCTATTTAACTCTCATCTCAAGTTGTTTCCAGGGAAACACATGTCTCAATGGGAAGGCCCTTACGAGATTGAAGAAGTCTATAATTCCGGAGTTGTTCGAATGAAAGGGGGAAATATTGACCTTGGAACATGAATGGACAATGTTTGGAGCTATGCCTCGCTGGCAAACAAAAAGAAGAACGACAATAAGTTTTATCATGATCGAGGAAGCTGAATCCCTTAGGAGAAAACAAAAGGTATGAAAAAGTACCATTCTATCATAGATGTATGTCGGGGCAGGCTGATCTAGCCCACGAACACCTATGGGACCGGCGGACCGAGCCCCTTTTGGTTCGGCGGGGGGCGGAGGTCGCACAAAGAGCAGATCGGGGCGAAGCACATGAGCGGTTTACCCAGCTTCGGAGCTCTCCGGAGAGATAACACTCCTACTGCTGCATGTCTGAGTGTATTGAGTTCTTGCTCGGGAGCGCTTGAGTGCTACAGTACACACAAGCTGCTAACGAGACCGAGCGTGGGTGTGGTCTGGCTTAGAACCTTTTGAACCCCGTTTCCACGTTGCGCATGGGCCTCCTTTTATATGCTCAAGGGGTCTCCGACAGGTGGCAACATAGACAAGGGTAAAGATGGAAAAGGAGTGGTTGGTACAGCTACTTGTACAGTGTATCATACCTAACCCTGACGGCAGGGGACAAAGGCATTAAATGCCCGCTCACGCCGCCTCTAACACTGCAAACAAGGACCGTCGGGACGCCACCGCTGCCGATGGCAATCTTGTCAGCGCCGCTTGCCACAAGACCGCCCGGCTGCATCGACCTCTCGCCACGCTTGGCGCTGGAAAGGTCTCGAGGCGACACGTTAGTGGATGTCTTTGGAGCGCAGTGCAGTGGTGGTGGTCTGCCGCGGTTGTTGTCTTGTCGCGTCCGGAAGCTTGTCGCTCACCGGGCCTTCCCGGCAAGCTCCTCTTGCCGGGGCCTTGTCTTCTAGGCGCCTTGGTTGGCCTTCCCGGCAAGCTCCTCTTGCCGGGGGCTTTGTCTCCTAGGTGCCTTGGGTGGCCTTCCCGGCAAGCTCCTCTTGCCGGGGCCTTGTCTCCTTGGCTTGAATACTTTGTTCTTGAATGGCTCCAAAGGAACCACGGAGGACCTTGGCGGTCACCCGGCAAGCCCTGCCGCGGAGGGCTGCAACTGCCCGTGCACAAGTTCGGGATACTAGGGTACCCCTACTCTAGTACACCGACAATGTAAATATCGGCTTAAAATTTATTTTTGTTGAGATAGACTTGTTTAATCTCGTGACTGAATCATCAAAGTTTTTGTCTAGAATTGGAGGTTTTCAACACTAACTTTTCAGGTAAGGCTGCAACTGCCCGTGCACAAGTTCGGGATACTAGGGTACCCCTACTCTAGTACACCGACAGGAGCCCCCGGGCCTGGGCCATACACGGTGCCGAGCGCTGTTGGGCCAGGCCCAAAACAGCAGACGGGCATCGCCGCCTGGGTTACACCGTAACTCACTCCGGACCCACCACGCTCTCCACGAATGGCACGCGTCGAATGCGGCGTCGTGGGAGAGATCGTGGGTGGTTTATTTATTCGGAAAAACGGAACGTCTGCCTCCTCCTTCCTTATAAGCAGGGGAAACAGGGGCAGTCCACCCATCTCGCCAGTTGCTGTCCAATCTCGAAAAACCTCTGCTGCTCCCCCCTTCCTCCCAAGGCTGAAAGGAGAGCAGCGCTCCACCCCCCATCGCCACCAGCATCACCAACGCCGTCGACCTCCCTCACCACCTCCGCCATGGCTCCGAAAGCTGACAAGGGGAGGGTCGTGAAGTCGGCCGAGGCGCAAGCTGCTTGCGGCATCGGAAGGAGCGGGCAATCTCCCCCATTTCGCCGCGAGGGAGCCGAGGAGCTGCCAGGAACCGGCTCCGAATGGGTACCCTTTCTTCGCTGTTCTTCTCTGCGGGCTCTGCCGCCCTTCTCTGAATTTTTCTGTGATATCATGAACACCTATGGGTTCCGCCTCCTTGACTTCACCCCCAATGCCGTTCTGACCATGGCAGTTTTCGCACATCTCTGCGAAAACTTTGTCGGAGTCCATCCAAATGTAGCCCTTTTCCGCCACTTCTTTATGCCCCGAGTTGAGAGAGGGGAGCGTCTTTCCGGTGGGATCGCCTGGATCTCGAGGACCGGCAAGAAGGAAGCTTATCTGGAGGGAGAGCTCCACAACAAATGGGATGAGTGGAGAGCGGACTGGTGCTGGATTGTCGAGGAGAACTCCAGCTGCCATCGCCCGCCAAACCCCGGTAGTACGCTGGCAACGATTGGAGCGATGCGGCCCCGAAGACGCTTAGGCTGAAGATTGCCGTCATCCGGATCCCTACGCTGAGGCTTGCCGGACTCACTTTGTAGGTGCCGTTGGTGCAGATTTCGCCGTTCTTTGCGCCGCCCCTGCGAGAGGAGGAGACCTGCCTGGGAGTTCCGGAACACGGCGGATATCATGAGGTTGCGCCCGGGCCTCAACTTCAATTTCACTGTCCTGGAACTGGACGCGATGCTCTTGGAGCTGTTCAAGCACGATCCTGAGCATCCCGGAGTGTTCAGGTTGCCGAAGAATGTCGTTCCGCTGTGCAACAATTCCTCGCTTGACCGCATCCGTGCAATGATGCCGTTGTGCGACTCGCATGGAATCATTCCAACCTGGCAAGAGCCTGCAAATGACGTCGTGCGAGTGTTCTTTGACAGCCTGGTAGAAGTGCCGGTCCGCCCGATGAATGTAAGAGCCTCACCCGCGACACCACCAATGATGAGATGCAGCGCATCGCCACCAGGCTGGAAGAGGCGGCAGCAGCCGCTGCCGCGGGCGAGTTCGGTTTCACCGTGGAGGAGGCGGAGGCAGCAGAGGCGGCAAGCCTTGTCGAGCGAGGGGAGTTTGCCGGCGAGGAAGAGCTTGTCGGGCCTAAAGCTGAGTTGAGCGAGCCACGAGGGCGCCTCCTCCCTCCTTCGGATAGCTTGCCGCGAGCGGAGCCCCAGCTCCACCAAGAAGGCGTCTCCGCAAGGCGGAGACGTGGCGGGCGGCAGACGGGTCAACACCGTCGCGCGCCGCGACGCGCTTCCACCGCGGCAAGCATCAAGTTGCCGCTGGAGCACCTCACGCCGCTGCGGCAACTGGTGAGGTGCCCTCGCAGACCACCTCTTCTGCTCCCGCCAATCGGCCAAGGGAACCTACTCCTCCTTTTCGTCACACTGGAGGCGAGCCATAATTTGATCTCTCCGCTCGGCTCAAGCGAGGAAGAAGACGAGTAAGATTCTTTGCAGCATTTGTAGTTCTTGACTTGTTGCTTTGTCTTGTATCGATATGCTTCACTCAACCCATTCCCTTCGTGACGCCGCCCGTAGAGCGTCGAAGAGAGCCAAGGCCCCGGTGATTGTCATCGAGGACGAACCCACCATAGCAGCAGGAGGCGCGTCGAGACCACCTTGCCGGACACGACAACTCTTCCTCAGCAGCCCCCCAGCGTAAGTATATGGTTTACTTCCTATTGTTAGGCGTGCATGGGTGCCCTTTCTTTGCCGATATCGGCTCGCTGATTTGTGTAGGAGCAGAGCAGCCTTACCAGAGTGCCAAGCCGCCTCTGACATGCCTTCTGCTTCGACTACACCGCCAAGGGAGGATTCCCGGCAAGGAGCGTTCTCCGGCAAGGGAGACTTCTCCGCAAGGGCAGTTCTCCGACAAGGACAGCACCAGCGATCCCCTGGTGGCGGAGACCATGACTGCAGACCCTAGCACAGGTGATCCTCTTGCTTGAAAACTTCCCTTGTGTTCTTCTTCTTCTGGTTTTCTTTTTGAATATTTGCTTGACTTCTCTTCATTTTTCGGTCGTCCACAAAGCCAATGGAGACCGAGGTCGCCGGCGAGGAGGACGTGCACGGCAATACAGACGACGCCGCTGTCATCAAAGAAGAAGCTGGCGCCGATGAGCCCGCCGGTGAAGAGGCCGCCAAAGCTGCCGCCGCAGAAGCTGGCGAGGGGTCTGGCGATCGTACTGACGACCCTGAGGCCGCAGGAGCGCCAGGCGCTACGCTGACTGTCGATCCCTCCGCCGCTGTGGCGTCAGACTCGAAGAGACCCAGCCAGCGCCTATTTGAAGGCCGGCGATGGCGTCTTCATCAACCTCCCATGGGCGTCGAGCTCCAGGGCGCCGGCCGAAGGAGAAACTTTTGATGAGGAGCTGCTCGCCTCCGCTGGACTAACGCTGGTCGACGCACCAAACAGCAGCAGTGGCGAGTCTGAGGAGGAGCAGCTGCTGCGGAAGCTGCTGTCGCTCTACCGCTACCGGCTGCCAAGCTGGAATCCCGGGAAGCGCTTGTCGCGAAGGCGGGAGCAGACATCGAGAAGCGCGCGGAGGAGCTCCGGGGCCTTAACCAGGAAGCTCTCCGGTCCTTGGCAGCGGAGCGGGAGCAACTCGCCGAAGAGCGCAAAGCCTTCCTCCTCGAGAAGGCTGAAGCTGAAGAGCAACAGCGGCTTGCTGCCGAGTAACTGTCTGCGCAGGAAGGCGAGTTGGCGGAGCGGAAGGTTAATCTTGACAGCCACGAGGAGGATTTTGCCATGCGCGAGCAAACATTTGGCGGGGCTCTCAAGGAAGCAAAGGATGCTGCCGCAGCTGCCGAGGCCGCCAAGAAGGAGCTGGAGACAAAGGTGGCGCAGTTGGTGGCCAATCTCAAGGAGAGCGGCGAGGAGCTTGCTGCACTCAAGCACAAGCGCGAGAAGGACGCCTACACTCTTGGTGAGCTGCAGGGCCGTCTCGCCGAGAGGAGCAAGGAGCTCAGCACGCCAAGGACTCCAATGCAGATCTTGAGTTGAAGCCGACCACCTTGACTCGGTATTTGGGCCAGCGCCAGGGAGCAGGAGGTGGCCTTGAAGGAGAAGATCAAGGCCGACGAGGCGCTGCTGGCGAGTGTTGTTGCCGCCCAGCATACCTTTAGGGAGAATGTGGAGCTCTGGACCGAGGGTCTCGTGGATGTTGCAGCAGCCATCGACGGGGAGCTGGCGCAGCTGGGGATGGAGGACCTTGGGTATTCCTCCGACGAGCACCTCCAACCCAGCGCCAAGCTCAGCTTGTTCTTCAAGGGCGTGGTGACGGCCCTCCAGCGACTCCGGGAAGAAGTCCCAAAGCAGCTGGCCGAGGAGTCGCGCCAGATCTGCTGGGAGCTCTCCAAAAGGTCTTGATGAAGGTGGCCTTCATAATCCAGGCCTCAACCTCACCAACGTCCTCAAGTCCTTGCCGCCCGAATGCTGATGTGGAGGCGCTCAAGACCCTTGTCGCACCCATCGTGGACAGGGTGAGCGGGATCAAGAGGGTTGAGGGCGATCGCGTAGATTAGGCCGCCCGCTTTCTCTTTTTCTTTCCGCCGCTGGTCATGTCATGAGAACAATCTATTAGAGCTGCGACAAGCTATCTTGTAATATAACTCTATTTCGGGTAGTGATTGCTATGTTATTTCCTTTACTTGATTCCTTCCTTTGTACGTTTTTGCCCTACGCTTTTAGGGAACTTGTCGGCGAGGCACTGGCATGAAGCCGAAAGTGCGGGACTTCAAGACCTTCTTTGGCGATGCCGCCATCGACAAGAAACCTTGTCGCAACTAGTCACAGCTCACTTAAGTTGTTGAGCGGACTCAAAACAAAGTAAGGCGCAACTAGCTACGAGTTGGTTCCTCCGCACAAGTTTTCCATACAAAAATGCAGTCGTTCGAGGAAGATAACTTAAAAATTTTAAAACTGATTGCTCAAACTTTAGCAACTTAGCTTTTCTGTCGTTTGCTTCCGATAAGGCTAGACTTCCTTGTGCGACGCTTGGTCCACACCATTATCTTCTCCTTGCCCCCCGGCAAACTTGTGGGCGAGGGAACCTTCCTTTCTTTGAGAAAGAGAAAGAAGAGAAAATAAAGATATGGAGCCTTATGGCTCGTTATTGCTTACCGGGGTAGGTGCTGCACAAAGTGTCGATAATGCATGCAAAATAGAAGGAGAAAGCATGAAATTGACAAGATGTGCGAAGCACATTAGCTTTGCTTATGCACGGGGTCTGCGCCCGGCTTTGTACAAAGGATTACATGCAACATCGGCAAGGCTTGTACAAAAGGTGGTTGCCGGAACAGGTTCCGGCAACCGTGCCCTACGAGTAAAACTTACGAAGATGCTCCCATCTTCGGTCTCAAGGCGGACAGTGCCAGGCCTAGTGACTCGTTTCACCCGGTAAGGGCCTTCCCACTTTGGCGTCAACTTGTTGGAATTCTTGGCGGACTGAACGCGCCGAAGAACAAGGTCGCCTTCCTCAAGACTTCCTGCATTAACTTTGCGGCTATGGTAGCGGCGCAAAGCTTGCTGGTATCGAGCAGCTCGTACAGCGGCCTGAAGACGGTCCTCCTCAAGGAGCAACGCGTCATCTTGTCGCAACTGCTCTTGCTCAAGGTCATCATAAGCGAGCACTTGAGGTGACCCGTATACGAAGTTTCGTGGGAGAACTGCCTCTGCTCCATAGACTAGAGCGAAGGTGTCGGCCGGTGGCTCGATTTGGCGTCGTCTGATCGACCAAAGAACCACCGGCAGCTCCTCAATCCAGCTTCTTTCCGCACTTGTGCAGCACAGCCGAAGTTCTCGGTCTTGAGCCCGTAGAGCACTTCAAAGATTCGCCTCTCCACTTGACCGTTACTTCTCGGATGAGCAATGCGAAGCGGCAGAACCTTGGCGCCAAGATCTTGGACGTCTTGCATGAAGGTGCGGCTCGTGAATTGCGTGCCGTTGTCGGTGATGATCCTGTTAGGGATTCCAAACGGCAAACAATCGACCAAGAACTTGATCACGACCGTGTTGTCACCTTCCTCATCGCTTCCACTTCCGCCATTTTGTGAACTTGTCGATTGCAACGCATAAGTACTCAAAGCCCCGACAGCTCGGGGAAGGGGCCGAGATGTCGAGCCCCTGCATCAAAAATGGCCGTGATAAAGGGATCGTCTGGAGAGCTTGAGCTGGCTGGTGTATCTGCTTGGAATGGAACCGCACGCTTCACACTTGGTTACTTGTGCAGCTTGCATCCTCGAGGGCTGTCGGCCAAAAGAAACCTTGCCGTAACGCTTTTGCCGGCAAGTCCTTCCGGCACCAATGTGGTGACCACATATGCCTCCATGTATCTCTCGCCAATGCCTTTTGTCCTTCTTCCCGGTGAATACACTTCAATTTCACACCGTTGAGTCTCCTTCTGTACAGTGTGTTGTCGACAAACTGGTACATACTTGACTGTGGGGCTACTCTTTCCGCTTCTTCTTGCTCTTCGGGAAGTTCTCCTGTCTGAAGGAAACGGACAATCTGATGTGCCCATGCTGGAGCTTGCGGCTCGACAACAAGGACTAAAGGCACATCTGCTGCTGCGGGAACATCCGCTTCCACGGCGAGAACTCGCGGCTCACCGAGCTTGACGTTCCCGGCAAGCTTGCCGGAGCAAAACTTGTCGGGAGCGCTCGCTTCAACGGAACAAACCTAGGGCTTGCCGGAGCAGATCGCTTCCTCAAGACCCTTTTGGTGGTGATCTTGGGGACCTTCTTGGCAGCGGCTTCGGGAGCTCTGCCGGAAAATAGTCACCAATCAACTTCCTCTTCTTGCTCATCCAGCTTGATGGCGTTACAGATGGTTGAGTCAGCTTGAGCACAAAGATCCCTGGTTCCACAGTAACTTAAGTGCGGCGCGACTTCGACAAAGCCATCAAGAATGTCGCTCGAGCTCTTGGAATATATTCCATCTGTAGGCCGTCAAAGTGCTCTTCTAATTTTCTCACTTCATCAACGTAAGCTTCCATCAACGGACTCTGATAACTCTTGTTCACTTGGCGAATGACAAGCTGTGAGCCACCCCTGACAATGAGCTTCTTGATCCCAAGGTCTACTGCAATCCTGAGACCGGCAAGCAAACCTTCATACTCCGCAGTATTGTTTGTTGCTTGCTCCTTGGGAAAGTGCATCCGACTACGACTTGAGGTGCTCTCCATTGGGTGCAACAAGTAGCACGCCGCACCGGGCGCCTTTGCAGCGAGAAGGTACCATCAAAGTACATCAGCCACTCTTTGCTTGCCTCCTTGACGGGATGCTCGTTTCTAGAATTTCTTCATCTTGTGTTGGCGCCCATTCTGCCATTTAACTCCGCCAATGCTCGCTTTTGGATAGTTGAAGTGCTCTCAAACTTGAGGCCAAAGCTTTACGATTCTGATGCCCACTCGACAATCCTGCCTGTTGCCTCTGGATTTTGCAAGATCCTCTTCAGCCGAAAACGAGTGACGACTGTGATCTCATGTGCCCGGAAGTAATGGCGCAGCTTTCTCGAGGCCATGAGGAGGCCGAAGCAATTTCGCACACCGTAGTACCTTGACCTAGCCCCCTGCAGAAGGGAACTGACAAAGTAAACTGGGCGCTGCACCATTCTTTTATGCATCTTCTCATGCGTCTGCGTAGATCCATCCTTGTCGGGACCAGAGCTTGCCGGTGAAGCCCCCGCCGTCATTTGGATGCATCTGCCATGGTTGCTTGCTCATCATCCGCCTCCCTCTCCGCTACTAACGCAGCACTAACCACTTGATTGGTTGCCGCTATATATAGCAACAACTTCTCATGTGGCTTAGGTGCGACAAGTGTTGGAGTGGAGGACAGGTATCTCTTCAAGTCCTCCAACAAGCAGCCTCCGCTTCCGAGTCCATTTCATCGGACCTGCCTTTTTCAAGATTTTGGAAAATGGCGTAGGCGCCAACAGACTCTAGAGATAAACCTGCTAAGAGCAGCTACGCAACCGCAAGCCTTCAGACATCCTTGACGCGCCTTGGTGCTTCAATCTGCTCAATGGCCTTGATCTTGTCGGGATTGGCTTCAATTCCCCATCGAGACATTTAAGAACCCGAGAAGCTTGCCGGAAGGGACTCCAAACACACACTTTTCGGGGTTGAGCTTGAGGTAGATCTTGCGCAGATTTGCAAAGGTTTCATCTAAATCTTGAATCAGAGTCGCCTTGTCCTTGCTTTTGACCACTATGTCATCCATGTAGGCTTCCACATTTCTGTGTATTTGCGGCTCAAAAGCGTCATGGACTACTCTTGCAAATGTTGAACCAGCATTCTTTAACCCGAAGGGCATCCAGACGTAAACAGTATGTGCCACATGGGGTGATGAATGCGGTCTTCTCCTCATCCTCTTCTGCCATGAAGATCTGATGATATCCTCGAGTATGTATCCGTAAATGAAAGCAAATCACATCCGCCGTGGTGTCAACAATCTGGTCGATGCGCGGCAAGGGAAATGGGTCTTTGGGACAAGTTTTATTGACATCGGTAAAGTCGATACAAAGCCTCCATTTCCCGTTTGCCTTGCGCACGACTACAGGATTGGCCAACCACGTAGGATGGAGCACTCCTCGACAAGGCCTGCCGCTTCCAATTTCTTGATTTCTTCTGCGATGAATTCTTGGCGCCCACCGCTCGCTTCGACTTTCGCTGACGGGCCGCGCGATGAGGACAGACGGCAAGATGGTGCTCAATTACTTTCCTGGGAACACCGGGGATGTCAGACGGTTGCCATGCAAACACGTCGACGTTCGCCCGCAGGAAAGCAACGAGCGCGCCTTCCTATTTAAGGTCGAGAGTGGCACTGATGGTGAAAGTACCACCAGTGTCGTCCTCCTTGGCGGACACCTTCTTGGTCTCTGGTGGAGCTACCATCATCTTCTTACACTTGCCGGTGGAGCTCGATGGTGCGTCGTCGACGGTAGCGCAGCACCAAGAGGTGCGCTTGCGGAGTGGGCATCGAGCTCTTGCCGGACTTGGTCTTCTTCTTCGCCCGGAGCTTCAGCGGCAAGTGGCTTGCAATCTGCCGTCTTCCGCTTCCGGTAGATCTTGTTGGCACAGATAAGAGCATCCTTCTTGTCGCCAGGACAGAGATGACACTTATCGGGCCTGGCATCTTCAAAGATGTTGTATGCATAGTGAGAGGCTGTCATGAATTTGGCGAAGTGCTGGATTTGCCAAGTATCCCATTGTAAGGCAATGGAAAGTCAAGAACATCAAAAGTGACCCTCTCAGTCCTGAAGTTCAACTTCACGGCCAAATGTCACCGCAACGTGATCTTTCCTTCGCTTGCTCCTTCGCGGATTGATTCCTTGAATGTGCCGCCTCTTCGAGCTCGCCGCCGTGATCTGGAGTTTCGGAGCACCGTGGAGGAGATCAGGTTCAAGCCGCCCCGCCACAACTAGCATCTTAGTGACCTTGAGGTTGCGGATAGTTGGTGAAACCAACATCGGCAAGCACCCGACCGCAGCTACGCCGATCGTGGTGGTCCTCAATATCAAAGATGATAGGCGTCTTGGACCATTTCGTAGGCTTGCGTGACTCGACGGATGGTTCTGCCGCATTGACTTCCCGCATCCACTGCTTGAGATGGCGGTGTGAAGTATGCAGAGAAGCACCGCCGTCAACGCACAGGACCTCTGTGGCTTTCTGGAACTCCTGCTCATCGGTCTCGTCATCATCCATGTCTTCATCATCGCTGCCGTCTTCATCCTTGTAGCGGCCGCGAGGGTCTGCCTCCTTGCCGCTGCTTGGCCTTTGCTGCGCGTCCTCCTCGGCCGGACGTTTCTTGCTAGCTCCTCCAAAGACCTTCCTGGGCCTTCTCCTTGTCGCGTCGTTCGTATTCAGCCTTCTGCTGCTCGACAAGCTGCTCGACCTTTTTGCAGCTCTAGAGGTCATGGCCCTTGGTGCGGTGGATCTTGCAGTACTGTTTGTTGGAGCCGTCCTGCTTGTCGGCGACCACCACAGCCTGGCAGTTGGTGCCAGCGGCAACCTCCTTGCCGGAGCTACCAGCTTTGGCTTTCTTGGCGCCACCTCCGTTGCCGGACTGCTCAACAACTAGCACATCTTTGCCTTTCTTCTTCCTGTTGTTCCGCCGCCGGTTTTTCTTTGCCGGGGCGGTCTCCTCACTATCAGATCCTCCTGCTTCAGTATTCTCTCCGGGGACTCTCCTCCCTTCTTCAACACGTGCACACTTGTCGGCCAGGGCATACAGCTCACTAACGTCTCTGATCTTGCACATCGCCATCTCCTCCGCATCCCGCGGTTTCGCGACGCTCGATGGAACACGCTGATTACCGCGGCAGGGTGGACATCTGGGATGTTGTGCTGTACGCGGCTGAATCTCTGAATGTACTTCGCAGGGGCTCTCCTTCCTTCTGGGCGAGCAGATGAAGGTCGCTTTCTTGGCCATGGGGCTTGTGGCCGCCTGTAAAGGCGCCGACAAACTGATGGCATAGATCTGCCCAAGAGGATACGGAGTTGTCCGGCAAGTGCATGAGCCAGGATCTGACATTGGGCTTGAGCACCAGCGGGAAGTAGTTGGCCAGGATCTTGTCGTCTCGCCCCGCAGCTTGCACCGCGATGGTGTAGATGTCGAGGAACTCCGACGGATGCGTCTTGCCGCCTTACTTCTACGCACGCGTCGGCTTGAAATTCTTCTTGCCGGGCCACTAGACTTATCGCAGCTCACGAGTGAACGCAGGGCAACCTACCGCAGACGGCAAGTCGCTGGTTCTCTCGGGCGCATGCATGTCGACAGAGGGCCCAAGCCGCTGGTCGGATTGACGCCGCGCTTCTCTTCGGGCGCCGATGCGAAGTTCGAGCGTCTTCTTCTTTGTCGCTGCTCGTGAAGAACTTGGCGCTGATCGCGGAGAGCTCGCGGATCCGATGATGTGGTGGAGTCGCTGTCGAGGTGGATCCGACGAGTCGGCGATCTTGGCCTTCGGGGTGGAGAGTGCATGGTGGTTGCACCCCACCGGTTTCGTCGCCACCGGCTCGTGCTTGGCAGTCCTGCCACGGCAGCGATGCACTCGGCTTCCGCGGAGCGTCGCCGTTGGCAAAGCCGATGAGACTCTGAATGGTGGCCCTCCATTCATCGACCTTGTCGGCTGTTGGAGGGTAATCCAGAGCAGCTTGAGCTCTCGCCAAAGCTTCGCTGGAGTGGTGGGTGGCGATGGCGAACGGCGCGAGGAGCGGGATATGCTCGGACTTCTAACTATGTTAGAAGGAGCAGCATCCCGTCCAGGCGACCGTGCCTCGCTCGCGCCAGCATGTTGGCGTGCATGCTGGTCTTGAGCATCCCGAGATCCACCAGCTCGATCTTGGTCCAACGAGCGTATGGCGTTGTGAATACCATGACGCCGTCGGTCTCGCGCCTCCTGAGACGGGCGCGGTGCATGTACGGACGCCGAGGTCTGCACAGCCTTGTCCTTGGACTTGGCAGCACCGTGGGCTCCCCCGTCGACGTCCATTCTTCCGCCGGCGTCTACCCCACCACCCGTTTGCTCCGGTGGTGGTGGGTTCGACGCGGACGGAACATCTGCCGCCGAAGCCTTGTTCTTCGGTGGCATGTCGATGAAGATGATGAAGATCTAGCTCGTGTGGACGCCGGGTCAGGTTCACACAATCTCGACGCCACCCCTACCTGGCGCGCCAAAGATGTCGGGGCAGGCTGATCTGGCCCACGAACACCTATGGGACCGGCGGACCGAGCCCCTTTTGGTTCGGCGGGGGGCGGAGGTCGCACGAAGAGCAGATCGGGGCGAAGCACACGAGCGGTTTGCCCAGCTTCGGAGCTCTCCGGAGAGATAACAGTCCTACTGCTGCATGTCTGAGTGTATTGAGTTCTTGCTCGGGAGCGCTTGAGTGCTACAGTACACACAAGCTACTAACGAGACCGAGCGTGGGCGTGGTCTGGCTTAGAACCTTTTGAACCCCCTTTCCACGTTGCGCATGGGCCTCCTTTTATATGCTCAAGGGGTCTCTGACAGGTGGCAACGTAGACAAGGGTAAAAATGGAAAAGGAGTGGTTGGTACAGCTACTTGTACAGTGTATCATACCTAACCCTGACGGCAGGGGACAAAGGCATTAAATGCCCGTCTACGTCGCCCTAACAGTGCAAACAGGGACCGTCAGGGATGCCACCGCTTGCCAGATGGCAATCTTGTCAGCGCCGCTTGCCACCGTGCACCACCGGCTGCACGGCCTCTCGCCACGCGCGCCTGGAAAGGTCTCAGGGCGACACGTTAGTGGATGTGCTGGAGCGCAGGTGCAGGGTGGTGGTCTGCCGCGGTAAGCGCCTTGCCACGTTTGTTGTCTTGTCGCGTCCGGAAGCTTGTCGCTCACCGGGCCTTCCCGGCAAGCTCCTCTTGCCAAGGCCTTGTCTTCTAGGCGCCTTGGCTGGCCTTCCCTGCAAGCTCCTCTTGCCGGGGGCTTTGTCTCCTAGGTGCCTTGGGTGGCCTTCCCGGCAAGCTCCTCTTGCCGGGGCCTTGTCTCCTTGGCTTGAATACTTTGTTCTTGAATGGCTCCAAAGGAACCACGGAGGACCTTGGCGGTCACCCGGAAAGCCCTGCCGCCATGAGGGCTGCAATCGCCCGATGCACAAGTTCGGGATACTAGGGTACCCCTACTCTAGTACACCGACAATGTAAATATCGGCTTAAA
This sequence comes from Aegilops bicornis, assembly GCA_021605145.1. NCBI lineage: Eukaryota > Viridiplantae > Streptophyta > Magnoliopsida > Poales > Poaceae > Aegilops > Aegilops bicornis. The sequence continues at coordinate 393,613,621 of CM038669.1, read as the reverse complement.
ATTTATTTTTGTTGAGATAGACTTGTTTAATCTCGTGACTGAATCATCAAAGTTTTTGTCTAGAATTGGAGGTTTTCATCACTAACTTTTCAGGCAAGAAAGAACTTCTATGGAAGAAGTTGAAGAAGGGACCAACAGAAGAAAAGACGACATATCATACGACTGTAGTTGGTCGTATGGAAGGAAGGCGGAAATGACGATGATCACAGAGAGAATGATGATGTTTCATGCGAGTGCCTACGGTTGGATGCATGATCGAACATCTTGAAGGAAATATCCCCTAGAGGCAATAATAAAGTTGTTATTTATATTTCCTTATATCATGATAAATGTTTATTATTCATGCTAGAATTGTATTAACCGAAAACTTAGTACATGTGTGAATACATAGAAAAACAGAGTGTCACTAGTATGCCTCTACTTGACTAGCTCGTTAATCAAAGCTGGTTAAGTTTCCTAGCCATGGACAAAGAGTTGTCATTTGATGAACGGGATCACATCATTAGAGAATGATGTGATTGACTTGACCCATCCGTTAGCTTAGCACTATGATCATTTAGCTTATTGCTATTGCTTTCTTCATAACTTATACATGTTCCTATGACTATGAGATTATGCAACTCCCGAATACCGGAGGAACACTTAGTGTGCTATCAAACGTCACAACGTGAATCGGGTGATTATAAAGATGCTCTCTGAGTGTCTTCGATGGTGTTTGTTGAGTTGGCATAGATCGAGATTAGGATTTGTCACTCTGATTGTCGGAGAGGTATCTCTGGTCCCTCTCGGTAATGCACATCACTATAAGCCTTGCAAGCAATGTGACTAATGAGTTAGTTACGGGATGATGCATTACGGAACGAGTAAAGAGACTTGTCGGTAATGAGATTGAACTCGGTATTGAGATACTGACGATCGTATCTCGGGCAAGTAACATACCGATGACAAAAGGAACAACGTATGTTGTTATGCAGTTTGACCGATAAAGATCTCCGTAGAATATGTAGGAACCAATATGAGCATCTAGGTTCCGCTATTGGTTATTGACCGGAGATGAGTCTCGGTCATGTCTACATAGTTCTCGAACCCGTAGGGTCCGCACGCTTAACGTTTGGTGACGATCGGTATTATGAGTTTATGTGTTTTGATGTACCGAAGGTAGTTTGGAGTCCCGGATATGATCATGAACATGACGAGGAGTCTCGAAATGGTCGAGACATAAAGATTGATATATTGGAAGGCTATGTTTGGACATCGGAAGAGTTCCGAATGAGTTCGGGCATTTATCGGAGTACCGGGGGGTTACCGGAACCCCCCGGGGAGTTAATGGGCCCTAATGGGCTTTAGTGGAGAGAGAGAGGGGCGGCCAGGGCAGTCCATGCGCCCCCTCCCCCTTGGGTCTGAATTGGACTAGGGAAGGGGGTGGCGCCCCCTTTCCTTCTCCCTCTTTCCCCCTTCCCTCTTCTCTTACTCCAACAAGGGAAAGGGGGAATCCTACTCCCACCGGGAGTAGGACTCTCCCCTTGGGCGCGCCATAGAGGGCCGGCCCTCCCGCTCCTCCACTCCTTTATATATGGGGTAGGGGGGCACCCCATAGACACACAAGTTGATTGTTTAGCCGTGTGCGGTGCCCCCCTCCATAGATTTCCACCTCGGTCAAATCGTTGTAGTGCTTAGGCGAAGCCCTGCGACGGTAACTTCATCATCACCGTCATCACGTTGTCGTGCTGATGAAACTCTCCCTCGACCTCAGCTGGATCTAGAGTTCGTGGGACGTCACCGTGATGAACGTGTGCAGATCGCGGAGGTGCCATACCTTCGGTGCTAGGATCGGTCGGATCGTGAAGACGTACGATTACATCAATCGCATTGTCATAACACTTCCGCTTTCGGTCTATGAGGGTACGTGGACAACACTCTCCCCTCTCGTTGCTATGCATCACCTAGATGGATCTTGTGTGTGCGTAGGCAATTTTTTTGAGTTACTATGTTCCCCAATTGTGGCATCTGAGCCAGGTCTACGCGTAGATGTTATATGCACGAGTAGAACACAAAGAGTTGTGGGCGATAATAGTCATACTGCTTACCAGCATGTCATACTTTGATTCGGCGGTATTGTTGGATGAAGCGGCTCAGACTGACATTTCGCATACGCTTACGCGAGACTAGTTCTACCGACGTGCTTCGCACACAGGTGGCTAGTGGGTGTCTGTTTCTCCAACTTTAGTTGAATCGAGTGTGACTACGCCTGGTCCTTGTTGAAGGTTAAAACAACAAACTTGACGAAAAATCATTGTGGTTTTGATGCGTAGGTAAGAACGGTTCTTGCTCAGCCCGTAGCAGCCACGTAAAACTTGCAACAACAAAGTAGAGGACGTCTAACTTGTTTTTGCAGGGCATGTTGTGATGTGATATGGTCAAGACGTGATGATATCTAAATTGTTGTATGAGATGATCATTGTCGGTGTCAAAACCGGCGGATCTCGGGTAGGGGGTCCCGAACTGTGCATCTAAGGCGGATGGTAACAGGAGGCAGGGGACACGATGTTTACCCAGGTTCGGGCCCTCTCGATGGAGGTAATACCCTACTTCCTGCTTGATTGATCTTGATGATATGAGTAGTACAAGAGTTGATCTACCACGAGATCATAGAGGCTAAACCCTAGAAGCTAGCCTATGGTATGATTGTTGTTGTCCTCTGGACTAAACCCTCCGGCTTATATAGACACCGGAGGGGCTAGGGTTACACAGAGTCGGTTACAAGGGAGGAGATCTACATATCCGTGTCGCCAAGCTTGCCTTCCACTCCAAGGAGAGTCCCATCCAGGACACGAGACGAAGTCTTCAATATTGTATCTTCATAGTCCAACAGTCCGCCAAAGGATATAGTCCGGCTGTCTGGATACCCCTAATCCAGGACTCCTCAAGAGCCCTCGAACCAGGCTTCAATGACGATGAGTCCGGCGTGTAGATTGTCTTCGCATTGCAAGGCGGGTTCCTCCTCCGAATACTCCATAGAAGATCTTGAACACAAGGATAGTGTCCGGCTCTGCAAAACAAGTTCCACATACCACCGTAGAGAGAATAATATTTCCACAAATCCAATCTGCTGACACGCTTGATATCATGACATCATTCCACGGCCCGGTCATTATTCGAACCGTTTTTCTCAACCAGCCTTGGCGCATATCGTGAGGCGGTTTCTTTGGCACGTCTTGTCGAAGCAGAGATCGTGTCCCCTTATCGCGGGATTCTCATCAATACGAGCGTGGGTAACCCAACCGCACCATCAATTACGGCGCTTGGGGAATAAGCGGGTTTACTAGGCTAGTGGGGGCGTACAGTTTTGTCTGCCTTTATAAAGGGATAAGAGTTCACCTTTTTTTTCACCCACGCCTTCTTCCTCCTTGCTTATCCATTCCCGCACACTCGAGCTCCAACACCCAAGTTCGCACCTTTCTCCTCACAGCGCTCCAATCATGTCCGGAGCGGGAGGCAAGTGGATGAAATCCTCCGTCCCGGAGGAGGACATCAGGAAGCTGCGGGGAGCCGGATACTTGGCCGCGGATATCGCGCACCGGCTGCCCGATGAGGGGCAGATCGTCCCTACCCTGGAACCTTACGAGAGGGTAGTTTTCCTCACCCACTTCATCCACGGACTGGGGTTCCATGATCTGGCCCCGATCTTTATCCTCAACATCTCGAGGTTTATCGTCGTGTGCGAGGCCTTCCTCCGCGTCCAGCCCCACTTCGGCTTGTGGCTGAAAACCTTCAATGTCAAGCCGAAGGTTGTAGGCGGCTAGCAAGCGGAATGCGGAGGCGCCATGGTGGGCAAAATGCACAATGTCACATGGCTCGAGGGCTCCTATGTGGAGACCATAAAGGGGTGGCAATCGGGTTGGTTCTACATCACCGAGCCGCGTGACACCAACTGGGTGGCGGCCCCCGAGTTCTGATCCGAAATCCCCATGCGGCTTACCTCCTGGAAAGAGAAGGGCTTGTCCTGGGGTTCATCGATAGAGCTGGTCGGACTCCAGACGTGTATCCGGAACATGATAAGCAAGAAACTCAAGCTTGTCAATGTGGTCCAGGTCATGCTCTTTCGCCGGATCCTCCCGTGTAAACAACGGGCGTTTAATTTATGGGAGTTCAACCCGGCCTAGCACCAGACTCTGCGCGAGCTCTTTGACACGACGCACAAGGACATCTGGAGGGTGCTGTTCAAGGGCGCCGAGGTCCCCCCTTCCCTTACCGAGGACCGCGGACTTAGCGCGAAGCGCCCTGCGAATCCGGTAAGTTCTCTACACCCTATAGGGTATTTACTTTCCCCGGTCTAATCATGTGCGGGATCTGAGCTCCCATGCCTTTGACAGGACTGGGTGGAGACATCGGAGCAGATCGACTGCCCGGCCCCACTGCCCGAAGATCCGGCCAACGCTCTCCTGATGGAGATGCTGACTCCGACACCTTATGAGGTGCCGGAGAAGAAGACCAAGAAGAAGGCCACGGGGGCCGAAAGAGTTCCCGGCGTCAGGTGGTATCGGACTCATCATCCGATAACTCCGAGACGCACTCCTCTCGTGAAAACGAGGAGGAGAAAGATGAAGGTTCTCCCCGTCCAGCCGGGGGAGACAAGAAAAGGAAGGCCGCCCCAACCGGGGAGGCCGAAGGGTCCAAGAAGGGAAGGACTCTCCTTCCGGACTGTTCTACGACCGCCGCGCATAGCGAAGACGAGTGGTTGCCCAGGGACAAGCCCCTGGCGAAGTCGTAAGTATTCGTATACCAGAGTAATTCATGGTATGCTTTTATTGCACTGCTTCTCCTTACGCCGAATATGATTATCCAGTCCGTCCCGAGCCCGCATCGACGTATCTTCGTCGGACGGTTCTTTGGACCCTTCGGATATGAATAGTGATTCACTTCCAACCACTTCCTCCCCTCGCCCTACGGACAACGTTGAGGTGTTGTCTCAAAAAGCACCAAGCCGAGGGGAGGTGGTCCTGGAGGCGCCTCGAGGCGACCTTCCGGACCCTGGGCGCAAAGGGAGCAAAACTCCCACGGGCTCCAAGTTCGGCCCTCCACGGAGCGAACCACCAGTGGTCCCGAACTCCGGCAGGCGGCCCCCTATTAAGAGGGGCAAGCCGCCCGTGTCGGTGACCTCTGTCCATCCAGAGGCACCGGACAACTTGCTGGAAGTGCTTCGCGGCGCTTCCATCGACGAAGAGCACCGCACTATTATGAGTGCGGTGATCAAGAAGGTTCAGTCCGCCAAGAGCGGATCGATCAAGCATGTGCCAGCCTCCTAACAGGCTTTGAGGTGAGTAATCGAAATATAGGAAAATATTACCGCATAGACAAGAGCCCCTCGATGCTGCATTTGGCGTTATGAAGAAAAGCCGAATAGAGGATCAAATAATAACTGCAGGAGTCTAATCCAAATATGTCTATATGCGTATGCAAAGCTTCATCAAGCCGCTGCCGCAGATCATGGAGGTCGCCAAGATCAAGCGTAACCTCGAGCGGTCCGGGGAAGAACTCGGCCTTGCCAAGAGGCAGCTCGAGGAGAACAAAGGTAAGAAATACCTTGTCTATATGTAAAAAAGAAATTTGGTTGCAAGATAATAGGATCATCATGAATGTGCCAGGGACCACGACCGAAGTGGCGACCCTAAAGCAGGCGCTGTCCGAGGCCGAAAACAAAGCGGCCAAGGAGCGCACCGAGTGAGAAAAACAAGAAGCCCGAGTAGGCAAGGTGCAGCAAGAGCTCGAGGCACTCATGAGGAAGCACGAGTCCTCGGAGCTTGACTCGAAGACGCGAGAGTCCGAGCTTGCCAAGGCCCTCGAAAGCACAAAACATGCCAAGGCCGAAGCCCAAAAGGCCCTCCAGGAGATTGAGACGGTGAAGAAGATAGCGGCGGGTAAGGCATTCATTATGCAAAGCAAGCATGTGAAAGAAAATTTCTATTTACTTACCCGAGTTCGGAGCTCTCCAGGGGCGTTTGCAGATCTGCCCTGCAGTGTGTCTGATGCCGCGGAGTTCTACCGGGCTGAGGAGGGGAGCTCGACGGAGAAGGTGTTCTGGTCTCAGTATACTGGGACCGAAAACCCGATGCCCTTGAGCGACCAGCTAAAGCAACTGGCCGAGCTCCACAAGGCGGCCGAATAGGCCATGAAGGGCCTTATAGTCCGGATGTGGCCTGGCGATGCCCTTCCCAACAGCTACTTCGGCCTGGTGAGGCGGCTTATGGATGCCTGCCCACGGCTGGAAGTCATAAAGCGGTCCGTCTACATCGAAGGTGCACGCAGGGCTATTGCCCCGTGCGAAGGTGCACTCGGCCAAGATGGACGCCGAGAAGCTGGTGAAGGAGGGGCCGCCGCAGGGCAAGGAGCATCGCCACCCTGAAATGTATTATGAGGGTGTCCTGAAGGGTGCCCGTCTTGTGGCGGACGAGTGTTCCAAAGATGTAATTTTTGAATGAACTTGCTCATGTGATCCTGTATTATGAAAACTAGTTCATGTGCGCTATGCAACGCTTTTGTATAAAATATTACCTTCATGCGGCCGCTTATAAAATCTGAGAGTTGGCAAGTCGCCGGCTTCGCCCACATGCAACTAGTGCTTTGGGGTGTTCGGGATAAATCTGAGCACTCTTTTTCCCATCTTTGGGTCCTTCGAGGAGATGCTCAAATAGAACGAACCAGGCAATCGGACTATAATGCTTTATCACTCTCACTTAGCCATAGAAGTCTACAATTTTAAATCTTGGCGAAGCCCCTAGTATTCGGAAGGCCGAATTTGGGGCGCTATCCATGCCTAAGTCGGACAAGGCCGACTCCTCGCCCGGAGCGGAAAAAGTCGTTAGGGACTTGAGACCTCTCAAACAGCGACCAGCTCTCGCCTCATCATGACAGTCAGTTTTAGCTTTCTCTACTGAGGTCCTCGGCCGGAAGAACCGGGGCACAATCTCAGTAGTTCTCCCAGTGCTACCTTAGCCGATATAGCGGAACGTAAGGTACCAAAACATGGGAGCCGGGCAAACCCAACTATTGACCCAAGACATGATTCGGAGCTGATGCATATAATGCTATAAGTTCGGGGTGCCGCACTGTCGAAAGTGTTCGAACTTCTCAGGCCGTATTATGGGGTATACAGAAGCCCCTGGCGTATTGGCCGTACCAGACTGTACGGGTGCTGACTGTTATAAATGAACATATATAAAAAAAGAATATAGAATGCAATAATAGACTAGTGCTATGCATTGCTTATTAAAAAATGCATCAAAGCGCACTGATACAAGTAGTGCGATAAGCAAAAAATAGGACTATTTGACATGTCCCATCCAAGGGCAGACTGCAGACTAGTATTTAAAGCAGGTATTACACTTGTTAACAGAGACCACCTGGGGATTCCATTGTGCGATGTAGCTTCCTGCCGCCTTGGTTGTTGTATCATGTGTCCGGCAATCGTACTGTCGGATAGTGCTTCCAGAGAGTCAAGTCCTGAAAGAGAAAGAACGATAGCAGCAGCCAGCCCCTAGTGCGGTTGAGCCGCATTGTGGGACGTGCCATGGTCGTGCCCCCGCCAATCGTCCATGGTATTTTCAATGCGTAATTATGTACGCGCGGCACGGATTTCGCCGTTTGACTGAGACCGTATGGGCCGAAATGCTAGGCGAAGCTCGAACGCGTGCCAGCGATCTGTTGCAGGTTAGCCCCGACGCGCTTGACAGTGTCCGGCGGCTTTATCGCCGAACTGGTGGATTGCCTTAAAAGCCTGCTTTGTGCTTCTGCTGTGAGGGCCGCAGTGTGCTCCTCCGTACGGAGCGAGCGCTCTGTGTTTCCATTGACTGTGATGACCCCCCGAGGTCCTGGCATCTTGAGCTTGAGGTATGCATAATGCGGTACTGCGTTGAATCTTGCAAACGCGGTTCGCCCGAGCAGTGCGTGATAGCCACTGCGGAACGGGACGATATCGAAGATTAACTCCTTGCTTCAGAAGTTGTTCGGAGATCCGAAGACCACTTCCAGTGTGATTGAGCCCGTACAATGGGCCTCTACACCTGGGATGACGCCTTTAAAGGTCGTTTTTGTGGGTTTGATCCTCGAGGGGTCTATACCCATTTTGCGCACTGTATCCTGATAGAGCAGGTTCAGGCTGCTGCCGCCATCCATAAGGACTCGAGTGAGGTGGAATCTGTCAATGCTAAGACCAATGCGGCAGATCCGCCATGACGGATACTAGTGGGGTGGTCCCTGCGATCGAAGGTGATTGGACAAGAGGACCATGGGTTGAACTTTGGGGCGACGGGCTCCATCGCATATACATCCCTTATCGCACGCCTGCTCCCTCTTGGGGATGTGGGTTGCGTATATCATGTTCACCGTCCTCACTTGTGGGGGGAACCTCTTCTGTCCTCCCGTGTTCGGCGGCCGTGGCTCTTCCTCGTCATCGTTGTGCAGCCACTTGTCCTTGTTTTCGGCGTTTAACTTGCCGGCCTGCTTGAACACCCAGCATTCTCTGTTGGTGTGATTGGCTGGCTTATCGGGGGTGCCGTGTATTTGACACGAGCGATCGAGTATGTAGTCCAAACTGGACGGGCCCGGAGTGCTTCTTTTGAATGGCTTTTTCCATTGACCGGGTTTAGAGCCTCTGAATCCGGCATTGACTGCCGTATCCCCGGTGTTATCGCCGTTGTTGCGGTGGTTGTGTTTGCTGCGACGTGGCCTGTCGTTACTGTCCTTGGTATCCGAAGTGCCAAGGTTTCTTGATATGTTGTTGTTGCGAGCCAGCCAGCTATCCTCTCCCGCGCAAAAGAGGGTCATGAGTGTCATGAGGGCTCCCATAGACTTCGGCTTTTCCTGGCCAAGGTGCCGGGTGAGCCACTCATCACGGATGTTGTGCTTAAATGCCGCTAAGGCCTCTGCATCTGAACAGTCGACAATTTGACTTTTCTTGGTTAGGAACCGTGTTCAGAATTGCCTGGCCGATTCCCCTAGCTGCTGAATTATGTGGCTCAAGTCATCGGCATCTGGTGGTCGCACATAAGTGCCCTGGAAGTTGTCGAGGAATGCGTCTTCCAGATCCTCCCAACAGCCAACGGAGTCTGCTGGCAAGCTATTCAGCCAATGCCGAGCTGGTCCTTTAAGTTTTAATGGGAGGTACTTGATGGCATGTAGATCATTACCGCGGGCCATGTGGTTGTGGAGGAGGAAGTCTTCGATCCATACCGCGGGATTTGTTGTGCCATCATATGATTCGATATTTACGGGTTAAAAACCCTTTGGGAATTCATGCTCCATTACTTCGTGAGTGAAGCATAGGGGGTGTGACGCGCCTCTGTGCAGGGCTATATCGTGGTGCAGCTCATATGAGTCTTGCCTGCTGTATTCGGCCCGACCGGATTTGCTTTTACAGTATCCGGTGTGGCGGTCACCGTCCCGCGTAGGGGCGTGCCCTCGTGATCCGTAGATTGATCTTGCGTGTTTTGCCCTGTCTTCCAATACGTCTCGCAGGTCTCGCGTGTTTCCCGGTGCCTTGGTATTTTTGTTTGAGTGGCGGCAGGGTGCGGGCTGAGCTTCTGGCTGAAATGCCTCTCTTTCTCGGCCACGAGGTGGCCGATCGGCCTCGTCATACACTGGTGATGTAGGTTTCAATGCTTCCTCCTCAAGTCGGGGTAGCAACCTGCGGTTTGGGTGACCCTTGGAGGGGCGTTCGAGTTCGTATTCCTCGGCCGCAAGGACTTTAGTCCATCTGTCTGCTAGCAAATCATGATCAGCACGAAGTTGTTGTTGTTTTTTCTTCAGGCTATTTGTTGTGGCTATAAACCGGCGCTTAAAGCGCTCCTGCTCGACGGGATCCTCGGGTATGACAAATTCTTCGTCGTCGAGGCTCACTTCGTCTTTGTAGAGAGGCATGTAATTGTCATCCTCCGCTTCTCCCTCTGCCGCTCACTCAGGAGGGCTGGCTTGTTCGTCCTCCGGCTCTAGATCTTGCTGGAGGGGATTGTCATCATCTTCGGCACTGTCCAGAATCATTATCTCCGGTGCCGTATCACCGCTTTTCTTTGTGGCGAGACTTAGAGCGGCGCCGCTGACGTCGGCGCTTGGGTTGCTTCTTGGAGGGGTCATCCTCCGCTGTCTTGTCGCCATTGCCTTCTTTGGGTGTATCCACCATATATATATCATATGATGAGGTGGCGCTCTAGTGCCCCGTGGGCAGTGGTTCCTGTTCGTCTCCTTCATCGTTGTCCATATCATCGATGTCTTCGGAGTCGAAATCGAGCATGTCGGCTAAATCATCGACAGTGGATACTAAGTGGGTGGTGGGTGGGGAGTGAATTTCTTCGTCATCCGCATCCCGTTCTAGCCGAACATAGTTCGGCCAAGATTCTCCTGACAGGGAGAGAGACCTTAACGAGTTTAGTACATCGCCGAAGGGCGAGTGCTGAAAGATATCCGCGGAGGTGAACTCCATGATCGGCGCCCAATCGGATTCTATGGGCATGGGCGCAGGCGGTTCGGAGTCCGTGGCCGGAGACGAGTCCATTGGTTCGGCGTCACGGCTCTCGTGAGGGGTAAGGTCAGTATTCGGCTCTATCGCCATCGAGGGTGCGGCCTCCAAGGTGGGGTCTATCCGCCCGCCCTCGGATGGCGCAGTCTATTCTGGATTGAAGGCCGGAGTGGTTGCTGGCGTGATTTCCCGAACACTGTCCGACGACAGAGCTACATCGTGCTCGTCGTGATCGTGCGGCACACCTGGCATGGGCTCGAATCCGTCGAAGATCAAGTCTCCACGGATGTCGGCAGTGTAATTCAAGTTTCCAAACCTGACCTGGTGGCCAGGGGCGTAGCTCTCGATCTACTCCAGATGGCCAAGCGAGTTGGCCCGCAGTGCGAAGCCGCCGAATACGAAGATCTGTCCGGGGAGGAAAACCTCACCCTGGACTGCATCGTTATCGATGATTGGAGGAGCCATCCGGCTTTACAGCAACGACACAGTGGAACTCTCAATGAAAGCACCAATGTCGGTGTCAAAACCAGCGGATCTCGGGTAGGGGCTCCCGAACTGTGCGTCTAAGGCGGATGGTAACAGGAGGCAGGGGACACGATATTTACCCAGGTTCGGGCCCTCTCGATGGAGGTAATACCCTACTTCCTGCTTGATTGATCTTGATGATATGAGTAGTACAAGAGTTGATCTACCACGAGATCGTAGAGGCTAAACCCTAGAAGCTAGCCTATGGTATGATTGTTGTTGTCCTACGGACTAAACCCTCCGCTTTATAGACACCGGAGGGGGCTAGGGTTACACAGAGTCAGTTACAAGGGAGGAGACCTACATATCCGTATCGCCAAGCTTGCCTTCCACGCCAAGGAGAGTCCCATCCAGACACGAGACGAAGTCTTCAATCTTGTGTCTTCATAGTCCAATAGTCCGGCCAAAGGATATAGTCCGGCTATCCGGATACCCCCTAATCCAGGACTCCCTCAATCATCTTTTGTAACACAGTTATCGGCAACTGGCAGGAGCCATATGGTTGTCGCTTTATTGTATGAAATGCAATTGCCATGTAATTGCTTTACTTTATCACGAAGCGGTAGCAATAGTTGTAGAGGCAATAGTTGGCGAAACGACAACGATGCTTCGATGGAGATCAAGGTGTCAAGCCGGTGACAATGGTGATCATGACGGTGCTTTGGAGATGGAGATCAAAGGCACAAGATGATGATGGCCATATCATATCACTTATATTGATTGCATGTGATGTTTATCCTTTATGCATCTTATTTTGCTTAGTACGGCGGTAGCATTATAAGATGATCTCTCACTAAATTTCAAGGTAAAAGTGTTCTCCCGAGTATGCACCGTTACTCTGATTAAATGTCGTCTTTGAGACACCACGTGATGATCGGGTGTGATAAGCTCTATGTTCACATACAACGGGTGCAAGCCAGTTTTGCACACGCAGAATACTCGGGTTAAACTTGACGAGCCTAGCATATGGAGATATGGCCTCGGAACATTGAGACTGAAAGGTCGAGCGTGAATCATATAGTAGATATGATCACAGTGATGTTCACCATTGAAAACTATTCCATCTCACGTGATGATCGGACATGGTTTAGTTGATGTGGATCACGTGATCACTTAGATGATTACAGGGATGTCTATCTGAGTGGGAGTTCTTATGTAATATGATTAATTGAACTTTAATTTATCATGAACTTAGTACCTGATAGTATTTTGCATGTCTATGTTGTTGTAGATAGATGGCATGTGCTGTTGTTCCGTTGAATTTTGATATGTTCCTAGAGAAAAACTATGTTGAAAGATGATAGTAGCAACGATGCGGACTTGGTCTGTGATCTGAGGATTATCCTTGTCGCTGCACAGAAGAATTATGTCCATGATGCACCGCTAAGTGACAGAGCTATTGCAGGAGCAGATGCACACATTATGAACGTTTGACAAAGCTCGGTATGATGACTACTTAATATTTTAGTGCACCATGCTTTACGGCTTAGAACCGGGACTTCAAAAACATTTTTGAACGCCACGGAGCATACAAGATGTTCTAAGAGTCGAAATTTGCATTTCATACTCATGCCCGTGTCGGGAGGTATGAGACCTCTGATAGTACTTTGCCTACAAGATGGAGGAGAATAGCTAAACAAGTGAGCATGTGCTCAGATTGTCTGGGTACTACAATTGCTTGAATCAAGTGGGAGTTAATCTTCCAGATAAGATAGTAATTGACAAAGTTCTCTAGTCACTATCACCAAGTTACTAGAACTTAGTGACGAACTATAATATGCAAGGGATCACAAAAGTAATTCCCATGCTCTTCGCGATGCTGAAATCGGCGAAGGTAGAAATCAAGAAATAGCATCAAGTGTTGATGGTTAACAAGACCACTAGTTTCAAGAAAAGGGCAAAGGGATGGAAAGAGGAACTTCAAAGAAGAATAGCAAGCAAGTTGCTACTCCCATGAAGAAGCCCAAATCTAGACCCAAGCACAGGCCGAAAGTGCTTCTCTTGCAAAGGAAATGGTCCTTTGGAAGTGGAACTGCCCTAGATACTTGGCAGATAAGAAGGATGGCAAAGTGAACAAAAGTATATTTTATATACATGTTATTGATGTGTACTTTACTAGTGTTTATAGCAACCCCTCAGTATTTGATACTGGTTTAGTCGCTACGAGTAGTAACTAAAAAAGGAGTTGCAGAATGAACATAGAATAGTTATGGGCAAGCTGATGATGAGTGTTGGAAATAATTCCAAGGTTGATAAGATCACCATTGCACACTCCCTCTACCTTCGAGATTAGTGTTGGACCAACATAAATGTTATTTGGTGTTTGCGTTGAGCATGAATATGATTGGATCATGTTTATTGCAATACGGTTATTCATTTAAGTCAAAGAATAATTGTTATTATGTTTACATGAATAAAACCTTCTATGGTCATACACTTAATAAAAATGGTTTATTGAAACTCGATCGTAATGATACACATTCATAATATTGATGCCAAAAGATGCAAATTTGATAATGATAGTGCAACATATTTGTGGCACTGCCGCTTACGTCATATTGGTGTAAAGCGCATGAAGAAACTCCATCCTGATGGGCTTTTGGAATCACTTGATTATGAATCACTTGATGCTTGCGAACCATGCCTCATGGGCAAGATGACTAAGACTCCGTTCTCCAGAACAATGGAGCAAGCATCTGACTTATTGGAAATAATACATATTGATGTATACGACCCGACGAGTGTTGAGGCTCACGGCAGGTATCGTTATTTTCCGACCTTCACAGATGATTTGAGCAGATATGGGTATATCTACTTGATGAAACATAAGTCTGAAACATTTGAAAAGTTCAAAGAATTTCAGAGTGAAGTGGAAAATCATCGTAACAAGAAAGAAAATGTTTCTACGATCTGACCGCGGAGACAAATATTTGAGTTACGAGTTTGGTCTTCATTTGAAACAATGTGGAATAGTTTCACAACTCACGCCACCTGGAACACCACGGCATAATGGTGTGTCCGAACGTCATAACCGTACGTTATTAGATATGGTACGATCTATGATGTCTCTTACCGATTTATCACTATCGTTTTGGGGTTATGTATTAGAGACAACTGCATTCACGTTAAATAGGGCACCATCTAAATCCATTGAGACGACACCATATGAACTGTGGTTTGTCAAGAAACCTAAGCTGTCGTTTCTTAAAATTTGGGGTTGCGATGCTTATGTGAAAAAGTTCCAGCCTCATAAGCTCAAACCCAAATCGGAGAAGTGTGTCTTCATAGGATACCCAAAAGAAACTGTTGGGTATACCTTCTATCACAGATCCAAAGGCAAGATCTTTGTTGCTAAGAGTGGATCCTTTCTAGAGAAGGAGTTTCCCTCGAAAGAAGTGAGTGGGAGGAAAGTAGAACTTGATGAGGTAATTGTACCTGCTCCCTTATTGGAAAGTAATTCATCACAGAAATCAGTTCCGGTGATTCCTACACCAATTAGTGAGGAAGCTAATGATGATGATCATGAAACTTTTGATCAAGTTACTACCCAACCTCGTAGGTCAACCAGAGTAAGATCCGCACCAGAGTGGTACGGTAATACTATTCTCGAAGTCATGTTACTATGAGGAAGCGATGATGAGCCCAAATTCCGCAAAATGGCTTGAGGCCATGAAATCTGAGATGGGATCCATGTATGAGAACAAAGTATGGACTTTTATTGACTTGCCCGATGATCGGCGAGCCATTAAGATTAAATGGATCTTCAAAAGGAAGACGGACGCTGATAGTAGTGTTACTATCTACAAAGCTCGAATTGTCGCAAAAGGTTTTCGACAAGTTCAAGGTGCTGACTACGATGAGAGTTTCTCACTCGTATTTATGCTTAAAGTCTGTCCGAATCATGTTAGCAATTGCCACATTTTATGAAATCTGGCAAATGGATGTCAAAACTGCATTCCTCAATGGATTTCTTAAAGTAGAGTTGTATATGATACAACTAGAAGGTTTTATCGATCCTAAAGGTGCTAACGAAATGTGCAAGCTCCAGAAATCCATCTATGGACTGGTGCAAGCATCTCGGAGTTGGAATATACGCTTTGATGAGTTGATCAAAGCATATAGTTTTATACAGACTTGCCGTAAAGCCTGTTTTTACAAGAAAGTGAGTGGGAGCACTACAACATTTCTGATAAGTATATGTGAATGACATATTGTTGATCGGAAATAATGTAGAATTTTCTGGAAAGCATAAAGGAGTGTTTGAAAGGAATTTTTTTCAAAGAAAGACCTTGGTGAAGCTGCTTACATATTGAGCATCAAGATCTATAGAGATAGATCAAGACGCTTGATAAATTTTTCCAATGAGTACATACCCTGACAAGTTTTTGAAGTAGTTCAAAATGGAACAGTCAAACAAGGAGTTCTTGCCTGTGTTGCAAGGTGTGAAGTTGAGTAAAGACTGAAAACCCGACCACGGCAGAAAATAGAAAGAGAATGAAAAGTCATACCCTATGCCTCAGTCATAGGTTCTATAAAGTATGCTATGTTGTGTACCAGACCTATTGTGTACCTCACCATGAGTTTGATGATGAGTTAAGTTTACTAGACATGGAAAAAGAGTTGTCATTTCATGAACGGGATCACATCATTAGAGAATGATGTGATTGACTTGACCCATCCGTTAGCTTAGCACTATGATCGTTTAGTTTATTGCTATTGCCTTCTTCATAACTTATACATGTTCCTATGACTATGAGATTATGCAACTCCCGAATACCGGAGGAACACTTAGTGTGCTATCAAACATCACAACTTAACTGGGTGACTATAAAGATGCTCTCTGTGTGTCTCCGATGGTGTTTGTTGAGTTGGCATAGATCGAGATTAGGATTTGTCACTCCGATTGTCGGAGAGGTATCTCTAGGCCCTCTCGGTAATGCACATCACTATAAGCCTTGCAAGCAATGTGACTAATGAGTTAGTTACAGGATGATGCATTACGGAACGAGTAAAGAGACTTGCCGGTAACGAGATTGAACTAGGTATTGAGATACCGACGATCGAATCTCGGGCAAGTAACATACTGATGACAAAAGGAACAACGTATGTTGTTATGCGGTTTGACCGATAAAGATCTTCGTAGAATATGTAGGAACCAATATGAGCATCCATGTTCCGCTATTGGTTATTGACCGGAGATGAGTATCGGTCATGTCTACATAGTTCTCGAACCCGTAGGGTCTGCACGCTTAACGTTCAGTGACGATTGGTATTATGGGTTTATGTGCTTTGATGTACCGAAGGTATTTCGGAGTCCCAGATATGATCACGGACATGACGAGGAGTCTCTAAATGGTCAGACATAAAGATTGATATATTGGAAGGCTATGTTTGGACATCGGAAGGGTTCCGAATGAGTTCGGGCATTTATCGGAGTACCGGGGGGTTACCGGAACCCCCCGGGGAGTTATTGGGCCCAAATGGTCTTTAGTGGAGAGAGAGAGGGGCGGCCAGGGCAGGCCACGCGCCCCCTCCCCCTTGGGTCCGAATTGGACTAGGGAAGGGGGGCGGCGTCCCCCTTTCCTTCTCCCTCTTTCCTCCTTCCCTCTTCTCCTACTCCAACAAGGGAAAGGGGGAATCCTTCTCCCATCGGGAGTAGGACTCCCCCCTTTGGCGTGCCATAGAGGACCGGCCCTCCCCCTCCTCCACTCCTTTATATACGGGGGAGGGGGCACCCCACAGACACACAAGTTGATTGTTTAGCCGTGTCTGGTGCCCCCCTCCACAGATTTCCACCTCAGTCATATCGTTGTAGTGCTTAGGTGAAGCCCTGCGACGGTAAATTCATCATCACCGTCATCACGCCGTCATGCTAAAGAAACTCTCCCTCGGCCTCAGCTGGATCTAGAGTTCATGGGACGTCACTGAGCTGAACGTGTGCAGATCGCGGAGGTGTCGTACCTTCAGTCCTTGGATCGGTCGGATCGTGAAGACGTACGACTACATCAACCGCGTTGTCATAACACTTCTGCTTTAGGTCTACGAGGGGTACGTGGACAACACTCTCCCCTCTCGTTTCTATGCATCACCTAGATGGATCTTGCGTGCGCGTAGGCAATTTTTTTTGAATTACTACGTTCCCCAACACATCTCCTGTTTGACAAAGTGTTTGGCGACAGAGCGAACGATGGTGTATCATGCAATTAGTAGAGTTCACATGAGCGGTCACATGGATACATCACAGTAATAGGTTAGTTTAGTTTAAAAAGAGAGAGAGAGAGAGAGAGAGAGAGAGAAGGGCTCAGCAACAAGCCATAAGGCTGGTCGTGCGAGAACCCCCGCTACTATATGGAAGGTCGTCGATTGGTGTGCTACCGCAATTTTTTCCTGATTTTCTTTTGATCTCGTTCTAACTAAGTCTTTATGCCTAATCTCGTGATTACCAAGGGTCTAAACCTCTATAAAGGGCTGAGACGCACATCCCTCAGCCCCAAACCAATCTAATCTCAAGTCTCTTTTGCTTGCCACCTCCTCTAAAAAGCTTTAGTTTTCAGATGACGAGAACGGGCACCGCCATGAACACCAAAGTCTTCATCAACCACCAACTGCATCATCCCTTTCCCCAATATTGATGAAGTGGTGCCCGCTAGATGGGAGGACTTGAGAAAGTTGACCTTAAGGACGAAACGCGCCCAGAGGAAGCGACCGACATTAAGGTGAAGGTACTAGAGATCAAGGAGGAAGAACCAGAACATGAATAAGATGACGAATCCGGACCACATGAGTACCCTCCAAACCCTTATCAGTTCAACATCTGAGGATCTATTATGTTATTTCCTCTTGGGCCTCCCCAAAAGAAGTGGTGAAATGAACCACCTACTCTAGAGGAGATAAAGGAAAAGATCATGGATCTGGAGCAAGTTTCAAAGGCTTGCGTGAACACTATTGGAGAGTGTATTGACTCTTATTGGTTGATGAGAAAAGACCTAGAGGAAAGGGTCGATGGTCTCTTCCATAGGATTGGTCTCATGGCTGACACCATTAATCAAAACACTATACAACTTGACACGATTAACCTATGATGTAGATCATCAGCAGGTCGTGATCAAGGAGATGAGGGAACGCTTTAGGAACATATTCACCGCCTACAAGGATACCCGGGAGTGAGCATGAAATGCTAAGTGCCTGGATCTTCCCGTCTTGTTGTAAGATTGGGGGAGTTCATGTGCACTTTGTATCTTTACCTTCCTGCAAGTCGAGATTAGTTTGCAGTTTTTATCTCCAATAAGTTTGAACTATAGATTTCCTTTTTGAATAAGCGATGATTCTTCCTGATGATTATTTGGATGTCTTGATGTGTGAGATCATTATTGCTTTCTTGAGAACATACATGATGATAATTGTGATCTAAATAGTAACACATAATTACCTACATGATGGTTATAAGTACTCCACATTGCAGTTGTTAAGTTTTTGAATGGAGATGAAATAACTATATATGCTAGTTCATTAGAGGGTCAACTGATAAAAGGGCAAGCAAAAAAATAAATAAATCCTCTTAATTTGAAAAGTGCTTTTACAAAAAGAGTTATCCTGAGATTCATCTTTAGCTTGTGTTTCACATGTTCCAATGACAAGAGACAAAATATCTAAAGTAATGAATCTCTAAAAGAAAGAGGAGAAAGAATCCTCTTCTGCATGCCTGATTGAAACAATGATGAACTAGGGGAGTTCTTACATGTCCACAATAAAATTGAGTAACAATGTGCAGTTGCATGCATGATCATTATCATAGTGAGGATGAGATATCATTTGTCATAACTCTTTTTATCCCTACTCATTCCTATAACCAATCATGGACTAGTGCTTCTCTCATATTTGTATCTCATAAATAACAAGTTGTCCTTGTTCTTTACAAGCTACGGTACTTGCTTGGGGACGAGCAAGACTTATGCTTGGGGGAGTTTATGAGTCCAATTTATGTGATAATTCGGATAGTTATTTTCTGTCTACATTGTAGGCTTTTGTGGAATTTTACCGCGTTCAGCACCTCTTTTTGTTGATATCCCTCGGGTAACGATTTATTTTGGACCATTTATCACTTTATGGAAGAAATCCCAGGAAATGGTAGTGGAATCACATATTTAATGTGATAATCACATATCATAAAAGAATCAAGCAAGGAGGCCAAAGGAGGAGGAGTCGGAATGCTTACAAAGCCAAAAACGACATTCCATATGACCGCACCCACTCGTATGGGCGGTCGTATGAGGTGCCAGTGGCGCCTCCTGATCGACTACTTCCACCCCGTGAAATCGAATCGAGGAGCAGACACATGAAGAGACTAGAAACTCATCCAGAAGGCGGAACCCTAGCCTCCGGAGTCCATCCAGAGGAGGGGTTGACAAGGAGAAGGGGGCCATCTTCATCACCAAGCACCAGGAGGCTACAACATCAACACCACTATCATCATCACCATCATCATCACCACCACTGTCATCGTCATCACCATCCACCTCCTTATCGTTGTAACATTAGCAGCCCTAGTGGATCGTCTTGTGTGTTACTTGTATCATCCACTCATGTTTGTCATCACCCATCATGATGTTTATTGTCTCCATGTATGAGTAGACCCCTAGTTCTCGGGGATATGGAGGAACCTTGGTATGCATAGGATTTGAATCGTTACTTTGGATATGAGAACTGATACGTCTCCAACGTATCTATAATTTTTTTATTATTCCATGCTATTATATTATCTGTTTTGGATGTTTTATATGCATTAATATGCTATTTTATATTATTTTTAGGACTAACTTACTAACCTAGAGCCAAGTGCCAGTTTATGTTTTTCCTTATTTCTGGCTTTTTCAGAAAAGGAATATCAAAGGGAGTCCAAATGGAATAAAACATTTGCGATAATATTTCTTGGACCAGAATGTCGGGGAGGCTGATCGTACCCACGAACACCTATGGGGCCGGCGGACCAGGCCCCTTTGTGGTTCGGAGGGGGGCGGAGATCGCACGAAGAGCGGATCGAGGCGAGGCACACGAGCAGTTTACCCAGCTTCGAGCTCTCCGGAGAGATAACACTCCTACCGCTGCTTGTTTGATGTATTGTGTTCTTGCCGAGGAGCGATGCGAGCTACAAAACCTAAGCGTGAGCGTATCTGGTCTCTAATGAGTCGAATGAACCGAACCTCGAACCCCCTCTACGTTGCGCATGGGCCTCCTTTTATATGCTCAAGGGTCTCCGGCTGTGGCAACATAGGCGAGGGTACAAATGTAAAACAGGGTTGGTACACCTACTCGAGCGATTATGCAGTGCAAAATACCTAACTCGACGGCAAGGGACAAAAGCAATAAATGCCCGTCGGTGTCGCCAAACAAAGGCAACAGAGACCGTCAGGTGCGCCACCGCTCGCCACGATGGCAAGCTTGTCAGCGCCACTTATCGCTGCTCTCCGCTGGCTGCACAGCCTCTCAACACGCGGGCATGGAATGGTCCCATGGCGACACGTTGCTG
This sequence comes from Aegilops bicornis, assembly GCA_021605145.1. Lineage (NCBI taxonomy): Eukaryota > Viridiplantae > Streptophyta > Magnoliopsida > Poales > Poaceae > Aegilops > Aegilops bicornis. Next base: position 393,593,060 of record CM038669.1, on the reverse strand, counting down.
GATGAGCTGGAGCGGAGATGGAGGGAGGTTGCTTGCCGCGGCAAGCGCCTTGTGCCGCGAATCCTTGTCGCGTCCGGAGGCTTGTCGCGCTCCGAGCCTTCCCGGCAAGCTCCTCTTGCCGGGGCCTTGTCTTCTGCATGCCTTGAGTGGTCTTCCCGGCAAGCTCCTCTTGTCGGGGTCTTGTCTTCTTAATCAAATACTTTGTTATTGAATGGCTCCAAAGGAGCCACGGAGGATCTTGGCGGTGACGAGGCAAACCCTGCCGCTGGTGCTGCAATCGTCCGTGCTGCAGTCACGGGATACTAGGGTACCCCTACTTTAGTACACCGGCAGAGCCCCGGGCCTGGGCCGTACATGGTGCCGAGCGTTGTCGGGCCAGGCCCAAAACAGTGCACGGTCACACGCGGCCTCGACCACTTCGCAACTCGCCCCGGACCCACCACGACCCCCACTAACGGCACGCACCGGTCGTGGCGCCGTCTGCGAAGATCGTGGGCGTGGTCGTGGGGGTTTCTTTATTAGGAAAAGCGGGCGTCCGCCTCCCCCGCGTTATAAGCGGAGGAAAACCGGGGCAGGCCGTCCCCTCCGCCCTTGTTGTCGTGTCAAGAAAACCACCGCCGCTCCCCCCGTCGTCTCCAGGGCGGAGAGAGCAGCGCCCCGCCCCCGGTCGCCACGAGCGCGCTGACCGCCGTCGGCCTCCTCCGCCGCCCTCGCCATGGCTCCGAAAGTCGACAAGGAGAAGGGCGTCAAGTCGGCCGAGGCGCAGCGGCTCCCGGCGCTGCGCAAGGAGCGGGCCATCTTCCCCCCGTAGCTCGGCGCAAGGGAGCTACGGGACGTCTTCTACCTCTTCTGGTCGACGGAGACGCGTGCGCATCCGCGCACGAGGGTACTCCCCGCCTCCGCTTCGATTTGGCCCCAACTGGTACCCTTCTTTGCCCTTTTCTTCTATTGCGGGCTTTGCCCGCCCTTTTCCGAGTTCTTCTGTGATATCATGAACACATATGGCCTCCGCCTCCTTGATTTCACCCCCAACGCCGTCTTGACCATGGCAGTTTTCGCGCACCTTTTGCGAAAATTTTGTCGGAGTCCACCCAAACGTGGCACTCTTCCGCCACTTCTTCGTGCCCCGCATCGAGAGAGGAGAGCCACTTGCCGGAGGGATAGCTTGGATCTCCAGGATCGGCAAGAAAGAAGCCTATCTGGAAGGAGAGTTCCGCAACAAGTGGGAGGAGTGGAGAGCCAATTGGTGTTGGGTCGTAGAGGAGAACCCGCAGCCCTTCACTGCCGTGCGCCAAACCCCAGTAGTGCGCGGCAGAGATCGGAGTAACTTGGCGCCGGAGGATGCTAGGTTGAAGATAGCTGTGACCCGGATTTTGCGCCTCAGGCTTGCCGTATTAACCATAGGCGCGATTGGCGCAGACTTCCTTCGCCGCCGCCATCGCTTCCCTTGCAGGAGAGGAGGAGGCCTGCTTGGGAGTTCCAAAATGCTGCATACATTATGAGGTTGCGCCCGGGCCTGAACTGGAATTTCACCGTCTTGGAGTTGGATGCGATGCTGCTAGAGCTGTTCAAGAACGACCCCGATCACCCTGAGTGGTTTAGGTTGCCGAGGGGGGTCGTCCCATTGTGCAACAACTCGGCGCTCGACCGCATCCGCGCCATGATGCCGTTGTGCGATTCCCATGGGATCGTTCCAACCTGGCAGGAGCCCCCCGACGAGGTCGTGCAGCAGTTCTTCGACGACTTGGAAGAAGTGCCGATCCGCTCCGACGAGCAGAAAAGGCTCACTCGCAACGCTACCAACGAGGAGATGGCGCGTATTGCCACCAGGGTGGAGGAGGCGGCAGCAGCCGCTGCCGCCGGAGCCTTTGGGTATACCGTGGAGGAGGCGGACGCTGCAAAGGCGGCAAGCCTTGCCGAGCGAAGGGAGATCGCCGGCGAGGACGAGCTTGTCGAGCCCGAGGCCGGGTCGAGTGGACCCGCCGAGGGCGCTTCTTCTCCACCACCCAGCGACTTGCCGCCAGCCGGAGCCCCGGTTTCGCCAAGAGGCGTCTCCGCAAGGTCGGAGACGAGTCGGGCGGCAGATCGCCCACAAGATAGCGCCAGCGACGCGCTTCTACCGCGGCAAGCGATGTTGCCGCTGAGCGCCTCACCTTCTGCGACAAGCTGGGCGGGATCTTCTCGAGCCACCGCCGAGGCCTCCGCCAAGCGGCCAAGAGAGCCTACTCCCCCGCCTCGTCGCACCGGAGGCGAGCCGGAGTTTGACTTCTCCGCGCTCAGCTCCGAGGAGGAAGACGAAGAGTAAGCTCTTGAGATTGTGCTGGTATTTCTTCAATTTTATTGCTTCATCTTGAATCTGATTTGCTTCATTCTGGGCTCTTTCCTTTTCAGGACGCTGGCCCAGAGAGCGTCAAAGAGGGCCAAGATCTCGACGGTCGTCGTTGAGGACGATTCTCCTGTGGCAACAGGGGACGCGTCCGAGACCCTCTTGCCGGACCCGGCAACCCTTCCTCAGAGCAGCCCCCAAAGACAGCCCCCAAGTAAGTGTGCGGTTCCTCCTTACTATTAGGTGTGCAGGGGTGCTCCTTCTTCGTTGATACCTGATTGTTTGCTTGTGTAGGAGCAGAGCAGCCTCATCAGGAGGGCTCGGAAGCCGCCCCCGAAATCCTGCCTGCTGCCACTACGCCGCCAAGGGAGGATTCTCCGGCAAGGGAGCGCCCTCCGACAAGGGAGGCCACTCCGGTAGGAGGCTACCCGGCAAGGGACAGCGCCCTGACCCTCCAAAGTGGTCGAGGCCATGGGCTGCGGATCCCGTTGCAGGTAATTTCCTTACGAAAATTTCCCTTGGGCTTGTTTTCTTTTGTTTCTCTTTTGAACATTTGCTTGACTGCTCCTTCTTCGTCGGCCTTGAGCCGATGGAGGTCGAGGCTGCCGGCGAGGAAGCGGCAGCGGCAACACCGACGAGGCCGCCCGTCGTGGAAGAAGAGGTCGTTCTTTGTGGAAGAAGAGGCCGTCGCCGACGAGCCTGATGGCGAGAAGGCCACCAAGGCTGCCGGGCGCAGAATTTGGCGAGGGTCGGGCGATCGCCTTGGCCCTTGAGGCCGCAGGAGCGCCAGCGCTACACCGACAGACTCCCCCGCTGTTGCGGCGTCAGTTCGAGGAGCCCCAGCCCGGCGCCTACCAAGGCCGGGCGAGGGTGTCTTCATCAAACTCCCACAGGAACCGAAGCTCAGGGCACCGGTCAAGGAGAGACCTTCGACGGCGAAGCTACTCACCTCTCATTGGCCGACGCTGGTGGACGCACCAAGCAGCAAAGAAGCGGCGTAGTCCGAGGAGGAGCCATCAAGAAATTCTTTGTCGCTCTACCGCGCCCGGCAAGCCAAGTTGGAGTCCCGGAAGCACTTGTCGCGAGGGCAGGAGTGGACATGGAGAAGCGCGTAAGAGCTCCGTGAGCGCCAACCAAGAAACTCTCCGCGACGTAGCGTAAGCGCTGGGGCAACTTGCGTAAGAGCGCACGCCTTCATCCTTGAGAAGGCCGCACCGAGGAGGAGCAGCGGCTGGTCAGTCGAGAAGCTCCGCGCAGAAAGCGAAGCCGGGCGCAGCGGAAGGTCAACCTGGACAGCCACGAAGAAGACCTTGCCGCACGCGAGGAGTCACTTGGCGGGCGCTTTAAGGAAGCGGAGGATGCTGCCGCAGCCGCCGAGGCCGCCAAGGAAGAGTTGAAGGCGAAGGTGGCACACCGAGGCCAGCCTCAAGAAGAGCGGCGAAGAGCTTGCCGCGCTCAAGCATGAGCGTGAGAAGGACGCCTACACTCTTGGCGAGCTGCAGAGTCGTCTCGCTGATAGGGCAAGGAGCTCGACGCTGCCAAGGATTCCAAGTCGGATCTTGAGCTGAAGCTGACCACCCTGACGCAGATGTTGGACGGCGCCAGAGAGCGGGAGGTGGGTTTGTTGGAGACGATCAAGGCCAAGGAGGAGCTGCTAGCGAATGCTGCCTCCACCAGCAGCACCTTGAGGGAGAGCGTGGAGCACTTGGATCAAGGTCTTGTGGACACCGCCGCCAACATCCACAACGAAATGATGGAGCTGGGGATGACGGACCTTGCATACTCCTCCGACGAGCATCTCCAACCCAGCGCCAAACTCAGCTTATTCTTCAAAGGCGTGGTGACGGGTCTCCAGCGACTCCGAGAAGAGGTCCCAAAGCAGCTGGCCGAGGAATCACGCCAGATCTGTGCAGGAGCCCTCGAGAAGGTGTTGATAAAGGTGGCCTTCCGCAATCCGGGCCTCAACCTTAACGGCGTCCTCAGATCCTTGCCGCCAGATGCCAACGTGGAGGAGCTCAAAGCCCTTGTCGCACCCATTGTGGACAAGGTGAACAAGATCAAGCGGATCGATGGCGACCGCGTAGACTAGGCCGCCAATTTTATCTTTCCCTTGTCGTCACGATCATGTTTAGAACACTTTGTTAGATCAGCGACAAGTTATTTTGTAATATGCTCTATCTTAGGCGATCAATGCAACGTTATTTCCTCTACTTGATTCCTTCCTTTGTAATGCGTTTACGCCTTACGCATTTGGGGGACTTGTCGGTGCGGGCACTTTTGCCATGAGCCGAAGTGCGGAACGTCACAGCTTCTTTGGCGATTGCCACCTCCAACAAGCAACCTTGTCGCGACTAGCCGCAGCTCACTTAAGTTGTTGAGCGGACTCGAAACAAAGTAAGGGCGCCGACTAGCCTCATGAGTTGGTTCCTCTCACGCATGTGTTTTCCATACAAAGTACTCTCGTTCGAGGAAGATAACTTAAAAATTTAAAAATTGATTGCTCAAACTTTGGCAACTTAGCTTTTCTGTCTCTTGCTTCCCGATAAGGCGAAACTTCCTCGAGCGGTGCCTGGTCCATAGTATTATCTTCTCCTTCCCCCCTGGTTAACTTGTGCGCGAGGGAGCCTTCCTTTCTTTGAGAAAAGAGAAAGAAGAGGAAATAAAGTTATGGAGCCTAGCGGCTCGATTTTGCTTACCGGGTGTGGTTGCTGCACAAAGTGTTAGTCAAAACATGCAATAAAATGATGAAAGCATGAATTTGACAAGTTGTGCGCAACACATGAGCTTTACTGATGCACGGGGTCTGCGCCCGGCTTTGTACAAAGGATTACATGCAACATCGGCAAGACTTGTACAAAAGGTGGTTGCGGAACGGGTTCCGCAACCGCGCCTCTATGGGTAAAACTTACGAAGATGCTCAATGTTCCAGGAGTTGCTCACGGGATGCCATCTTCGGTCTCAAAGGCGGACAGCGCCAGGCCTAGTGACTCGTTTCACCCGATAAGGGCCTTCCCACTTCAAGGCGTCAACTTATTTGAATTCTTGGCGGTCTGAACGCTACCAAGAACAAGGTCGCCTTCCTCGAGACTTCTGGCACTAACTTTGCGGCTATGGTAGCGACGCAAAGCTTGTCTGGTAGCGAGCAGCTCGCCTGGCCTGAAGACGATCCTCCTCAAGGAGCAGCACGTCATCTTGTTGCAGCTGCTCTTGCTCAAGCTCATCATAAGCGAGCACTCGAGGCGATCCGTGTACGAGTTCCGTGGGGAGAACTTCCTCTGCTCCATAGACTAGAGCAAAGGGTGTCTGGCCAGTGGCTCGATTTGGCGTCGTCCTGATCGACCAAAGAACCACCGGCAGCTCCTCAATCCAGTTTCTTCCGCACTTGTGTAGCCTGTCGAAAGTTCTGGTCTTGAGCCCGCAGCACTTCAAAGATTTGCCCTCTTCGCTTGACCGCTGCTTCTCGGGTGAGCAACGGAAGCAAAGCAGACCTTGGCGCCAAGATCTTGGACGCGTCGCATGAAGGTGCGACTCAGAAATTATGTGGCGTTGTCGGTGATGATCCTGTTAGGGATTCAAACGGCAAACAATCGACCAAGGACTTGATCACGATCGGCCGTCACCTTCCTCACCGCTTCCACTTCCGCCACTTTGTGAACTTGTCGATGGCGACGCATAAGTATTCAAAGCCCCGACAGCTCGGGGGAAGGGGCCGAGGATGTCGAGCCCCCAGACCAAAAATGGCCAGGATAAAGGGATCGTCTGGAGAGCCTGAGCTGGTCGGTGTATCTGTTTGGAATGGAACTGGCACGCTTCACACTTGGTTACTTGCGCAGTTGCATCCTGGAGGGCTGTTGGCCAGAAGAAACCTTGCCGGAAAGCTTTGCCAGCAAGTGCTCTCGCGCCAATGTGGTGACCACATATGCCTCCGTGTATCTCTCGCCAAAAGCTTCATTCCATCTTCCCAGGAATACACTTCAATTTCACACCGGTGAGTCTTCTTCTTGCAAGATGCTATCGACAAACTGGTACATACTCGATCGCCGGGCTACTCTTTCCGCTTCTTCTCGCTCTTCGGAAGTTCTCTGTCTGAAGGAAATGGACAATCTGCCGTGCCCATGCCGGAGCTTGCGGCTCGACAACAAGGACCAAAGGCACATCTGCTGCTGCGGAACATCAGCTTCTACGGCAAGAACTCGCGGCTCTGCCGAGCTTGACGCCCCGCAAGCTTGCCGGAGCAAAATTGGCGGAAGCGTCTCGCTTCAACGAAACAAACCACAGGGCTTGTCGGAGCAGACCGCCTCAAAGATCGTTGGCGTTGATCTTGGGGACCTTTGCAACGACGGCTTCGGGAAGCTCTGCCGGAAAGTAGTCACCAGAGATCAACTTCCTCTTCTTGCTTTGTCCAGTTGATGGTGTTGCGGTTGGTTGAGTCAGCTTGAGCACGAAAATCCCTGGTTCCACAGGCAACTTAAGTGCAGCGCACTTTGACAGCCATCGCTAATATCATTCGAGCTCTTGGAACATGTTCCATTTGCAGGCCGTCAAAGTGCTCTTCTAGCTTCCTCACTTCATCAACGTGAGGCTTCCATCAACGGACTCGTAATCTTTGTTCACTTGGCGGACGACAAGTTGCGAGTCACCCCGACAATAAGCTTTTTGATCCCAAGGTCCATCATGATCTCGAGACCGGCAAGCAAACCTTCATACTGCAGATTGTTTGTTGCTTGCTCCTTGGGAAAGTGCATCCGACTACGACTTGAGGTGCTCTCCGGTGGGTGCGATAAGCAAGACGCCAAGACCGGGCGCCTTTGCGGCGAGAAGGCACCATCAAAGTACATCAAACACTCTTTGCTTGCTTCCTTGACGGGAATGCTCGTCTCCTAATCTCTTCATCCGGCGTTGGCGCCCATTCTGCTATGAATTCTGCCAACGCTCGCTTTGGATAGTTGATGTGCTTTCAAACTTGAGACCAAAGCTTGACAGTTCCAATGCCCACTCAACAATCCTGCCCGTTGCTTCTGGATTCTGCAGATCCTCTTCAGCGGAAAGCGAGTGACAATCGTGATCTCATGTGCTTGGAAGTAATGGCGCAGCTTTCTCGAGGCCATGAGGAGGCCGAAAAGCAATTTCGCACACCAGAGTACCTCGACCTAGCCCCTGCAGGAGGGAATCGACAAAGTAGACTGGGCGCTGCACCATCCTTTTCGGCATCTGGTCATGCGTCTGCGTGGATTCGTCCTTGTCGGGACCAGAGCCTGTCGGCGAAGCCCCCTGCTTGTCGCTGGATGTGCTTGCCGTGGTTGCTGGCTCGTCATCCGCCTCCCTCTCCGCTACTAACGCAGCACTAACCACTTGATTGGTTGTCGCCTATATATAGCGCAACTTCTCTTGTGGCTTAGGTGCGACAAGTGTTGGAGTGGAGGACAGGTATCTCTTCAAGTCTCTGCAGCGCAGCCTCCGCTTCGAGTCCATTTCATTGGACCCGCTTTTTCAAAATCTTGAAAAGCGGCAGGCGCGCCAGCAGACCTAGAAATAAACTCTTTGAGAGCAGCTACGCAACCGGCAAGTCTTCGTACATCCTTGACGCGCTTTGGTGCTTCAATCTGCTCAATGGCCTTGATCTTGTCGGGATTAGCTTCAATCCCCCGCTGAGACACGAAGAACCCGAGAAGCTTGCCAGAAGGGACTCCAAACACGCACTTCTCGAGGTTGAGCTTGAGGTTGATCTTGCGCAGATTTGCAAAGGTCTCGCCCTAATCTTGAACCAGAGTTGCTTTGTCCTTGCTTTTGACCACTATGTCATCCATGTAGGCTTCTACATTTACATGCATTTGCGGCTCAAAAGCGTCATGGACTACCTTTGCAAATGTTGAACCAGCATTCTTCAAACCGAAAGGCATCCGTATGAAACAAAGATGTGCCACATCGTGTAATGAATGCGGTCTTCTCCTCATCTTCTTCAGCCATGAAGATCTGATGGTATCCCGAGTATGCATCAAGAAACGAAAGCAAATCACATCCAGCCGTGGAGTCAACAATCTGGTCAATGCACGGCAAGGGAAATGGATCTTTGGGACAAGCTTTATTAACATCCGTGAAGTCAATACAAAGTCTCCATTTTCCATTTGCCTTGCGCACGACTACAGGATTGGCCAACCACGTAGGATGGAGCACTCCTCTGACAAGGCCTGCTGCTTCCAGTTTCTTGATCTCTTCGACTATGAATTCTTGGCGTTCCAACGCTTGCTTCCCGACTTTTTGCTTGACGGGCCGTGCATGAGGATTAAACGGCCAGGCGGTGCTCAATCACTTTCACAGGAACACCGGGGATGTCGACGGTTGCCATGCAAACACGCCGACATTCGCCCAGGAAAGCAACGAGCGCCTTCCTATTTAGGGTCGAGAGAGGCACTGATGGTAAAGGTACCACCAGTGCCGTCCTCCTTGGTGGGCACCTTCTTGGTCTTTGGCGGAGCTACCATCTTCTTGCACTTGCCGGTGGAGCTCGGTGGTGCGTCCTCGATGGTAGCGCAGCACTCCGAAGAGGTGCGCTTGCCGGATTAAGCATCAGAGCTCTTGCCGGACTTGGACTTTGTTTTCTTCCCCCCGGGAGCTTCAGCGGCAAGTGTTTGGCAATCTGTCGCGGCTGCTGCATCCCGGTAGATCTTGTCGGCACAGATAAGGGCATCCTTCTTGTCGCCATGGACAGAGATGACGCTTATCGGGCCTGGCATCTTGAGTAAGTTGTAGGCGTAGTGAGAGGCTGCCATGAACTTGGCGAGTGCTGGACGGCCAAGTATCCCATTATAAGGTAATGGGAAATCGGTAACGTCGAATGTGACCCTCTCAGTCCTAAAGTTCAGCTCGCTGCCAAATGTTACCGGCAACGTAATCTTCCCCTTCGCTTGCTCCTTCCGGATTGATTCCTTGGAAAGTGCCGGTCTCTTCGAGCTCGCTGTCATGGATTTGAAGCTTCTGGAGCACCGCGGAGGAGATCAGATTCAAGCCGGCCCCGCCGTCAACTAGCATTTTGGTGACCTTGAGGTTGCGGATGGTTGGTGAGACCAACATCGGCAAGCACTCGACCGCAGTTATGCGATCAGGGTGGTCCTCAATATCAAAGATGATAGGCGTCTTTGGACCACTTCGAGGCTTGCGTGACTCTACGGATGGTTCCATTGCATTGACCTCCCGCATCCATTGCTTGAGTTGGCGGTGGAGGTATGTAGGAAGCACCTCCGTCAATGCAAAGGACCTCGGTGGCTTTCAAACTCCTGCTCATCGGGCGCCGCTGCCTTCCATATCTTCGCTGCCGTCATCATCTTCATCCTTATCGCGCCGCTGGGAGGTCTGTCTCTTGCCGTTGCTTGGCCTTGCCACAAGGCGTCCTCCCCCGCCGGACGTTTCTTGCTTGCTCCCTCAAAGCACCTTCCTGGCCTTCTCTTTGTCGCACCGCTGCAGACTCAGCCCTCTCGCTGTTCAACAAGCTGCTCGACCTTCTTGCAGCTCTGGAGGTCATGGCCCTTGGTGCGGTGGATCTTGCAAGATCTTGCTTGTCGGAGCCGCCCCGCTTGTCGGCGGCCGCCACCGACCGGTGGTGGGCGTCGTGGCAACCTCCTTGCCGGAGCCACCAGCCTTGGCGTTCTTGTCGCCACCTCCGCTGTCGGACTGCTCAACAGCTAGCACTTCTCTACCTTTCTTCTTCATGTTGCCTCGCCACGCTCTTCTTTGCCGGGCGGCCTCCTCACTGCCGAGATCCTCGCTTCCGCATTCTCTCCCCGGGAGTCTCCTCCTTCCTCAACAGTGCACACTTGTCGGCCAAGGCGTACAGCTCACCGACGTCCTTGACTTTGCACATCGCCATCTCCTCCCTCATCCTGCGGTTCCGCACATTCTCGATGAAACGCTGATCACCACGGCAGGGTGGACATCCGATGTTGTAGTGCACACGGCTAAATCTCTGAATGAATTTGCGCAGGGACTCTCCTTCCTTCCGGCGAGCAAATGAAGGTCACTCTCTTGGCCATGAGGTTTGTGGCCACCGTGAAGGCGCCAACAAACCGATGGCATGATATGCCCAAGAGGATATGGAGCTGTCCGGCAAGTGCATGAGCCAAGATCTCGACGTTGGGCTTGAGCACGAAAGGGAAGTAGTTGGCGAGGATCTTGTCGTCCGTCCTCCCGCAGCCTGCACCGCGATGGTGTAGATGCCGAGGAACTCCGACGGATGTGTCCTGCCATCATACTTCTCCCGCACGCCTGGTTTGAAGTTTTTCGGCTGGGCCACTGGACTTGCCGCAGCTCACGAGTGAACGCAGGGCAACCTACCGCGTCACGGCAAGTCGCCTGGCTCCTCCGGGCGCTGCGACGCCAACGAAGGCCCAGCGCTTGTCGGATCGACGTCGGCGCTTCTCTCCGGGCGCCGATGCGAAGTTCGAAGCGTCCTCTTGTTGTCGCTCATGAAGAACTTGGCGCTGATCGCGGCGAGCTCATGGATCCGGCGACGCGGTGGAGTCGCCAGAGAGGTGGATCCGGTGAGTCGGCGATCTTGGCCTTCGTGGCGGAGAGTGCATGGTGGTTGCACCTCCGACAGTCTGCCGCCACCGGCTCGTGCCTTGTCGTCTTGCCGCAGCAATGATGGCGTTGGTTGCCGCGAGCGCCGCTGCTGGCACAGCCGATGAGGCTCTGGATAGTGGCCCTCCACTCGTCGACCTTGTTGGCCGTTGGAGGGTAGTCGAGGAGCAGCTGAGCTCTTGCCAGAGCTTCTGCTGGAGTAGTGGGTGGCATTGGCGAACGGTGCGAGGAGCGGGATATGCTCGGACTTCTAACTACGTTAGAAGGAGCAGCACCCCGTCCAGGCGACCGTATCTCACTCGTGCCAGCATGTTGGCGCGCATGCTGGTCTTGAGGGTCTCGATCCAACGAACGTATGGCATTGTGAACGCCGTGACGTTGTTGGTCCCGCGTCTCCTGAGATGGGCGCGGGGGATGCACGGACGCCGAGGTTTGCGGGGCCTTGTCCTTGGACTTGGCAACGTCGCGAACACCTTCGCTTGGCGCCGTTCCTCACAAGGCGTCGCCCCACCACCCGCTTGTTGCGGTGAGGGTGGGTACGACGCGACGGCTCTGCTGCCGCCAAGCCTTCTTCTTCGGTGGCATGTTGAGGAAGATGTGGAGGACGCTGCTCGTGTGAACGCCGGATCAGATTCACACGCCTCGACGCCCCATACCGGGCGCGCCAAAGATGTCGGGAGGCTGATCGTACCCACGAACACCTATGGGGCCGGGCGGACCAGGCCCCTTTGTGGTTCGGAGGGGTGGAGATCGCACGAAGAGCGGATCGAGGCGAGGCACACGAGCAGTTTACCCAGCTTCGGAGCTCTCCGAGAGATAACACTCCTACCGCTGCTTGTTTGATGTATTGTGTTCTTGCCGAGGAGCGATGCGAGCTACAAAACCTAGCGTGAGCGTATCTGGTCTCTAATGAGTCGAATGAACCGAACCTCGAACCCCCCACGCTATGCATGGGCCTCCTTTATATGCTCAAGGGTCTCCGACAGGTGGCAACATAGGCGAGGGTACAAATGTAAAACAGGGGTTGGTACACCTACTCGAGCGATTAAAGGTGCAAAATACCTAACTCGACGGCAAGGGACAAAAGCAATAAATGCCCGCCGTTGTCGCCCCAAACAAGGCAACAGAGACCGTCAGTGCGCCACCGCCGCCAGATGGCAAGCTTGTCGGCGCCGCTTATCGCTGCTCTCCCGCTGGCTGCACAGCCTCTCGACACGCTGCGATGCATGGAATGGTCCCATGGCGACACGTTGCTGGATGAGCTGGAGCGGAGATGGAGAGAGGTTGCTTGTCGCGGCAAGCGCCTTTGCCGCGTCGAATCCTTGTCGCGTCCGGAGGCTTGTCGCGCTCCGAGCCTTCCCGGCAAGCTCCTCTTGCCGGGGCCTTGTCCTCTGCATTCCTTGAGTGGTCTTCCCGGCAAGCTCCTCTTGCCGGGGTCTTGTCTTCTTAATCAAATACTTTGTTCTTGAATGGCTCCAAAGGAGCCACGGAGGATCTTGGCGGTGACGAGGCAAACCCTGCCGCTGGTGTCAAGAATCGTCTGCACGTAGCACGGGATACTAGGGTACCCCTACTTTAGTACACCGACACAGAAGACACCTACTTGACTTGGAGAGAGGGCCAGAAGAGTCCCGAGGAGACCACGAGCCCACAGGGAGCGCCCCAGGGGGGCATGCCCCCTGGCATGTGGGCCCCTTGGGAGTCCCCCAACCCTAGTTCCACCTCTAAATTCTCAAATATTACCCAAACGTCAAAAGTGTCCACAAAAATACTTTTCCACCATCGCAAACCTCTATTCCCGTGAGATCCCATCTTGGGGCCTTTTTCGGTGATCTGCCAGAGGGGGATTCGATCACGAAGGGCCTCTACATCAACCTTGCTGCCCTACCAATGATGTGTGAGTAGTTTACCACAGACCTACGGGTCCATAGCTAGTAGCTAGATGGCTTCTTCTCTCCCTTTGCCTAAGTTTCCCTATTTTTTTAGAATTTTTAGAGTTACATAAGTATACCAAGTTTTCATATTGCTACAGACTATTATGTTTTACACAGATTCTGTTTTTATTGTGTTCTTTGCTTATTTTGATGAATCTGTGGGTAGTATCAGGGGGGGGGGTATGAACCATGGATAAGTTGGACTACAGTAGATATAACATCATTATAAATTTATAATGAGTTCACAACAGTACCTAAGTGGTTATTTGCTTTTCTTACACTAATGGATCTTATGAGTTTTCTGTTGAGTTTTGTGTTGTGAAGTTTTCAAGTTTTGGGTAAGGATTTGATGGACTATGGAATAAGGAGTGGAAAGAGCCTAAGATTGGGGATGCCCAAGGCACCCCAAGGTAATAATCAAGGACAACCAAGCATCTAAGCTTGGGGATGCCCCGGATGGCATCCCCTCTTTCGTCTTCAACCCATCGGTAAATTTACTTGAGGCTATATTTTTATTCACCACATGATATGTGTTTTGCTTGGAGCGTCCTGTATGATATGAGTCTTTGATTTTTAGTTTGCCGCAATCATCCTTGTTGTACACACCTTTTGAGAGGGACACACATTAATCGTGAATTTATTAGAATACTCTGTGTGCTTCACTTATATCTTTTGAGCTAGGCAATTTTCTCTAGTGCTTCACTTATATCTTGTTAGAGCATGGCGGTGGTTTTATTTTATAGAAATTGTTGAACTCTCATGCTTCACTTATATTATTTTGAGAGTTTAAACAGCATGGTAATTTGCTTAGGTTATGAATTTAGTCCTAATATGATGGGCATCCAAGAGGGATATAATAAAAACTTTCATATAAAGAGCATTGAGTATATGAGAAGTTTGATTCCTTGCATTTGTTTTGAGATATAAAGATGGTGATATTAGATTCATGCTAGTGAGTAATTATGGATTGGTAGAAATACTTGTGTTAAAGTTTGCGATTCTCGTAGCATGCACATATGGTGAACCGTTATGTGATGAAGTTGGAGCATGATTTATTTTTTGATTGTATTCCTTATGAGTGGCGGTCGGGGACGAGTGATGGTCTTTTCCTACCAATCTATCCCCCTAGGAGCATGCGTGTAGTACTTTGTGATGGCTAATAATTTTTTGCAATAAGTATGTGAGTTCTTTAAGACTAATGTTGAGTCCATGGATATACGCACTCTCACCCTTCCACCATTGCTACCCTCTCTAGTACCGTGCAACTTTCATCGGTGCATTACACCCACCATATACCCTTCCTCAAAACAACCAACATACCTACCTATTATGGCATTTCCATAGCCATTCCGACATATATTGCCATGCAACTTCCACCGTTTCGTTTATTATGACACGCACCATCATTCTCATATTGTTCTCATATGCATGAGGCATTCATATGGAGTCATATCATTTTTCTAGCATCGTGTTGTAATTCTTGAGTTGTAAGTAAATAAAAGTGTGTTGATTATCATTATTAGAACATTGTCCCATGTGAGGAAAGGATGATGGAAGATATGATTCACTCACAAGTTGGGATGAGTCTCCGGACTTTATAAAAACTAAAAGAGGCCAAAGAAGCCCAACGAAAAAAAAAAGAGAGAAAAAGAGAGAAGGGACAATGTTACTATCTTTTTTCCACACTTGTGCTTCCAAGTAGCACCATGATCTTCATGATAGAGAGTCTCCAATTTTGTCACTTTCATATACTAGTGGGAATTTTTCATTATAGAACTTGGCTTGTATATTCCAATGATGGGCTTCCTCAAACTTCCCTAGGTCTTCGTGAGCAAGCAAGTTGGATGCACACCCACTTAGTTTCTTTTTGAGCTTTCATACACTTATAGATCTAGTGCATCCGTTGCATGGCAATCCCTACTCACTTGCATCGATATCGATTGATGGGCATCTCCATAGCCCATTAATTTTCCTAGTTGATGTGAGACTTTCTCCTTCTTTTTGTCTTCTCCACAACCACCATATTTTATTCCACCTATAGTGATATATCCATTGCTCACGCTCATGTATTGCGTGAAAGTTGAAAAGGTTTGAGAACACCAAAAGTATGAAACAATTTCTTGGCTTGTCATCGGGGTTGTGCATGATGAAATACTTTGTGTGATGAAGATGGAGCATAGCCAGACTACATGATTTTGTAGGGATAACTTTCTTTGGCCATGTTATTTTGAGAAGACATGATTGCTTCATTAGTATACTTGTAGTATTATTGTTTTTATGTCAATATTAAACTTTTGTTTCGAATCTTATGGATCTGAATATTCTTGCCACAATAAAGAAGATTGCATTGATAATATGTTAGGTAGCATATTCTGTTTTCTCCATTTACCTACTCGAGGATGAGCAGGAATTAAGCTTGGGGATACTTGATACGTCTCCAACGTATCTATAATTTTTTATTATTCCATGTGTATTATATTATCTGTTTTGGATGTTCTATATGCATCAATATGCTATTTTATATTATTTTTGGGACTAACTATTAACCTAGAGCCCAGTACCAGTTTCTGTTTTTCCTTGTTTTTGGCTTTTTCAGAAAAAGAATATAAAACGGAGTCCAAACGGAATAAAACTTTCGTGATGATTTATCTTGGACCAGAAGACACCTATGTGACTTGGAGAGAGGGCCAGAAGAGTCTCGAGGAGACCACAAGCCCTCAGGACGCGCCCCAGGGGGGCGCCCCTAGCTTGTGGGCCCCTCGGGAGTCACCCAACCCTAGTTACACCTCTATAAATTCTCAAATATTCCCCAAACATCAGAAGCATCCACAAAAATACATTTCCGCTGCCGCAAGCCTATGTTCCCGTGAGATCCCATCTTGGGGCCTTTTCCGGCGATCAGCCTGTAACACCCCGGACACACCTGCTGGTGGTCGTTACTCCTGGAGGGATCTAGACTGGCCCCATAGATCAATACCAGTCTTTTTTGCGCACTTTGTCCTCACTCATGCGCACCCGAGACACTACAAAAAAAATACACTTCCGTGATGATACGTGTTTGTCACAGTAGGTCGCGTTTTTTGTCATGCATGTACATCCATGGCAAATTTATTACAGAATCAAGATAGTCATACCGTCTTTGTCATAGAAGTGTTCCATGACATTGCCAAAATTATCATCACGGAAGTGTCCACTTCCATGATGATAAATCTTGCGTCACAGAAGTGCTTTCGTCAAGGGTGACCGACACGTGGCATCCACCATAACGGAACGCCGTTAAGCTATCAGTCGGGTTTTGGATCCGATAACCCGTTAATGTACCACCAATGGGAAATTTCCACGTGTAAAATTCTTATTGGCCGGACGAAACACGTGTCGGCTCGTCGATTGGGTCGAGATAGGCGCCTATGATATGTCAACACGTGCCACGGCCCACCATCGCCCATTTAGCTTACAAAGCCGCCCGTTTGACTTGGTCAAAGTTAACGGGCTGGCCCATGAAAAGCCTGTTAACGGTCTCTTCGCAAATAGCCCATTTTACGGCCCGTTAGGCACTAAAGGAAATCGGCCCAACAACGTCATGTGGCCCGTCGAATATAACACCAGCCCATTTCACTTTCGGCCCATGTATGGCCCAACGACGTCTTTCGGCCCATATGAGGCCCTCGTATCTTTTGGCCCTTTACAGGCCCACGGTGACTCTAGCCCATAATGAACAGTAATTTTCTTTGTACCCGTTAACGGCCCGTGATTTACATGGGCCGTTTCTAGCCCGTGTTAGCTTTCGGCCTATTGACGGCCCATACGTTCTTGGGCTCCTTTTCGGCCCTCGATTACTTCCGGCCCGTTACTGGCTTGTTCCCCTAATGGGCCAATTTCAGCCCATGGCAAGAGTCGACCCGTTACTGGCATGTTCCCCAAATGGGCCAAATTACGCCCATGGCAAGAGTCGGCCCGTTACTGGCCTGTTACCCTAATGGGCCAAATTCGGCCCATGGCAAGAGTCGGCCCGTTTCTGGCCAGCCTGTCCTATATTTTGGCCCTTTAACAACCCGTTATGCCTGTGACAGAATTAAGCTTTTGCAGTCCTACGGCCTGTTAACGGCCCATTACCGTGCTGGGCCGATACCAATTACACCCGATTACGGCCCATGTAAACCCATTTATCCGACGGCCCTAGGCCCATTTATCGATGGCCCGAGGCCCACCGATTACAGGCCCATTTATCGACGGCCCATAGGAGACCCATGGATCCTACGGCCCGTATATGGCCCATGGGTAGTTGCGGCCACTAGCAAACCAGGGAAAAAGAAGACTAGGAAATAAATAAGGCCCAAACTAATGCTAGGCTATTAAGGCGATTGCACATATTACATCCACTCGGCATCAAAGATCGCCACCAGTGCAAATATAGGGAACACCCTACACTATACAAAAATGGCTTGCTGTTTTCTTCAAATTGGTGGCTGCATCGTTAAGAATAAATTTTGTATCGCACCAAAACAAATTACAACTATATAACAAAAGGAAGGTTGGCATAAAACTTAATACCAGCGGATAAATGCACCACCGTAAGTTCAAGCTCGGTTCATTTGACCTGGACATTACGTTTTCATGCTCTATTGTCCGATGGAACACCATAACCCTCGCCTTCATTTCTCCTAGGCTCCTGAACAACATAGCAAATGTCCGATAGTCTGGTTTCAAAACCATGCATATCTTGACGACATTGAGCAATGTTTCTCCTTGTTTCACAAAGGGCCTCTGTTAGGGAATGGACTTGTGTCCGAGCGTAGATACAACATTGCTTTGAGCTTGCATATCTTGATCATGAGGCAGTTTGGACGATATTGCCTTAACAACCAACCCAAGATACGCAGAACGTGCTTTTGGCACCGTTAGTGGATGTGCAGTCGACCCACCGCAGCAAGAGCCGACATTGCGGTTATAGTTGCCTCACCACCTTCGTAAGGTGGCGGTTCCACCATTTTTTCCATAGCTCGCTGAAAAGTTGAGGTTTTACATTAGTAGTACCGTAGCGTAAGATATTAAGGAGGCAAAGAAACCAAACAAAATAGCTTTGGTCTATACAGAACTTATTCTGGTGAACCCATGTAAAATATTAGTTGTATTTTATTGCAAAGTACATAATAAAACCAGGTTCCAAACATATGACCATGTACCATCGCTAATGTATTGTCTATTTCTTCACATTGTATTGAGGGCTAAGGATAAAGAGACGAAGTTTATAATACGGTAAGCATAGTATGACATCATTCATATCACAAAACAACTGAGAACAGACAAACATGCAATTGTAACATTGTGTGGGCAAGTCCAGCACGGAACTAGATTACGGTTCAAGATCAAAGGAACATCACTCCTCCCTTTCAAACCTTGTAAGGTGCAATGATACGCTAAGAAAATTGTGTATAAAATTGAAAAGAGTAATAGACATTGGCTGCAAACCATGCAGTTCAAGGCACAAGTCAGAGTAAGTAGTAGTTAAAAGGCATGAGGATTAAGGACTTACAACAATGGCTTTGACTGGTGTAGTCATGCCCTTCTTCTTCTTTGGTGTGACAGTCCTTGAAGATCTCCACAACATTTGGTTCAGGTACTTTTTGGTCCTTGCAGGCTTTCCTCTCGCATTTCGAACAAGTCAATATAGATCCGATAATATGGTACAATGAAAAGAGTGAAACAATGACTAATTACAAGAGCCTCGCAAGATGCAATATAGCTACGAGATCTTGTAAATGCATTGAATTTCACTTTCAGACGGTTGGCCTTGTTCTTTGAACAGTTCACCTACAAGAAGATAGATTTGTGTGGCACATGCGTCAATAGGACTTCAACATGTGATCCGATCACATATATATAATGTACCGATACTTGGATCGGACCAAGTGTTTAACAAGGCCCTCCAGTCTTCATCCAATATATTTTCCATCGAGATGTTTGGGAAAGTTCACTATTAGCCTTGCCTTCAAAGTGAGTTTTCCTCAAGTTATACCGATCTTGTCAGCAGAAAGCAGACTTGAAAACATGGGTGCAAGCTTGTCTGGTTGCATCATCTTGGCTATCCAACTTGAACCTCATCTGTTGATAATTATGGGAGTCTCATTATCAGCAACGTAGAAAGTATGTGACAGAGCAAGACGATATTACTAGTTTCCATACATAACCATACTTACAGATAAATGGTCGAGGAAGGTGTTGAACTGGGTTTAGTCTTTGCCATTCCTGTACTGAATCCATGTTGGGAGGATAAGTACATGACACCTAAAGGAAACCGCTGCCTCTGATACTAACTTGGCTGACTCTGTAGCATCACGTGGCCTTTTTAAACCTACCTCAAAACGGATCTCCATTCTTCCTCCTCTAGATTTAGTTAACCTATCGAGCATTATCCCCGATGTTTGTTTCCTCTTACGCCTAGGTGCTAGTCCAACAACAAACATAGGAAGTGTTAGTGTACATCAAACCGTGAGACTACATATAAAGAAGCATGCAATCAGAATTTGACTCCAGCAACTACCTTCTTGCTATTGAAGCTCACAAGGTTCATCTGATATTGCCAACTCGTCTTGTGTCAAGAGTGCTTGGGAAGTAGTGTCAGTGGCAAGGGAGCTTGGGAACGTCTTTGCTAGCTCGGTTGGCCTTGACGTGTATGTCGTGGCAACTAGTAGTACCGTGGTAGGTGTTGCAAGAACTAGGGTTGTCTCTGCTTGTTTGGTGGCAGCTATTTGTTTCATTTGGATTTTTTTGCTGTTCGTGTAGCATGGGATGCCGTGTTTGTAGAATTTTCCGCTGGACTTTCACCTTCTATTGCACCATCAGTACCAGCAGAATCTGCAGGATTCATCCGCTTCTCATTCCCTGCCATTCTCTGTTTCTTCCTCTTTCTCTGTGCCATGTTAAGTCAAGCCGACAAGAAAAATGAATAAAATTTAGTTCTTCAGAACAAATTGATGCGTGATGCAGACGAATAAAACTTTGATGTTAGACAACCACATGATAGGAGGATGTAATATGTATGAAAAACAGGACGGAAGAGATAACCAGAACTATGATGTGTAAACTAAGAAGAAGACATTTCACCAAATTAGAAGCAATGCAATGGAAGGTAGACACCATATGAAAGATGCTACAAATATCGCTCTACCAAGTTAATAAAGTTGTCTCAAAGATAAATGTCGCTTTTAAAAATGTGAAGCAAAGATAAGAAATAAATCATATGCAAGATGCAAACAACATCACACTACCATGTTAGAGGTCTCGTCATTAGTGCCATTGCATATTCACAGCTTATGATGTGTAAACTAATGAGAAGGCATTTCAACAAATTAGAAGCAATGAAAGCTAGACACCATATGAAAGATGCAAATAATATTACTCTACCAAGTTAAAATTGTCTCGTCATAGGTGCCATTTCAACAAATTAGTAGTACAAGCTAGAAAAGAATGTGAGATGTAACCTATATCACACTCCGAAGTCAAACGTGTCTTATGATAAGTGATTGTTGCAGGTTACACAACAAGTAGTAATTTGATGTAAGAACATGGTGTGATAGATGATATTGTATGTTCTAGAAATAGGAACACGTGTCTTATTCAAGTATAATGTGTAAAGTAAGCGATGGAATTCAACAAAATTAGAAGCAATACAAGCTAGACATCACACATAACCTGCAACCACATATAACGATTGCCAAGTTAGAGGGAGCACCAAAGTGATGCTGCACTAGGGGAGACGTGCTCATCATAAACACAACTTTGTTGAGTGTCTATGCATGTGTTGTCTTGGAAATCATCTTGGGGGTGTGGAGGAGTAGAAATCAGAGAGGCCTCCGCTTGGAAGGAGCACCTTTATCCGCTGCCTTGCTAACTTCCTTCCGCTTTATTGATTTTGAATTGTCAAGTAAAACCGACAAGAAAAAGCAATAAAATTCTCTTCGTAACTCATTCATGCATGATACCGACAATCACTACTTTGATGTAAGGCAAACACATGATACCAGGATGGAATATGTACGAAAAACAGACGGCATGGCATGTTCACAACTGCTTGTGTAAACTAAGCGTAAACCATTCCAGCAAATAAGAAGCAATGCAAGCTAGACACCACATGAAAGATGCAACCAATATGATCGCCAAGTTAAGAGCGTCCCATCATAAATGGAATTTCAACAAATTAGAAGCAGCGCATGCTATAAATCATATGAAAGATGCAACTAATATCGCATCGCATATACTAAAGGTGTCTTGTCATATTGATTGATGCGGATACAAAAAACAATAGTTTTATGTAAGGACGTGCTTAATAGACAGATGTACTATGTACTAAATACGTGAAGGCATGTCACATTAACAGGTATAATGTCACATTTACAGAGTATAAGCTAAACAGACTAGCACATGCAGTTTAACCAGATTGGAAGAATTACAATCTAGACACCATATGCAACATGCAACCACATATCACGCTGCCAAGTTAGAGCAAGCACTGCAATGCTAGTGTAGGGGAAATGCTGTAATCAACTATAGAGCTACGTTCACTATCTTCATCTAGCATTTCGCTTTCTTGAGAATCATGTCGGAGGTCGACGATGCATTCTTTAAATGAGGAGTAGTCCCCTTGCCTCTGCCTCATCATAAGTTATTGATCAGGGATACACAAGAACATTAGTTTGATGTAAGAACATGGTTAATACACGTATGTACTAGTATGTACCAAAATAGAAAGGCATGTCATATTCAAAGGTATAATGTGTAAGCTAAGCAGATGCAATTTAACCAAACTGGAAGCAATACAAGCTAGACATCCGGCTGGAGTGGTGAACATGATCATCTAGGACCCGAGAGCACGGTGGGAGGCGGGCTGCTTCGCCACCATCGCTGCTTTTTAGTTGGCTTCTAGGTGATGCCTGTCTTTCTTTGGGCTTGTCACTAGCTTCGCCAAAGGCCTCGACTAGCTATTTGTCTTCCGTGCTCACGGGGTGGTGGTTCATGTAAAAAATATCTTTCCTTATCTTAATAAAGACCAACTTCGGCCTTTCGAATACAAGCTAGACACCAACATGCAACCACATATGACACCGCGAAGTTAAAGCAAGCACCTGGGATGGTGGTTCATTGCGAGCGATAT
This sequence comes from Aegilops bicornis, assembly GCA_021605145.1. NCBI lineage: Eukaryota > Viridiplantae > Streptophyta > Magnoliopsida > Poales > Poaceae > Aegilops > Aegilops bicornis. Next base: position 393,571,075 of record CM038669.1, on the reverse strand, counting down.
CATCAACACAAAGCTACGTTTACCGTCTCCATCTGCTGACACTGCACCCTTTATAGCGTTGTAACGTGTCTTGCCTACCCGTATACCAAGCTGGAGCGACTTCTCTCTTTTCTTTTCTGCTTCTCTCAAGGCAGAGTCTGAAATACCCTTGCATAAAAACACAATAGTGAGAGTATGGGTGAAGTGTGTGCGTAACTAGTGCATCGTAAAAGTAGCGTATAGCAGGTGGCTTAAAAATAAATTACAGGAGACATATGATAGCTCTACAACATTGCATGGCAAACAAAATTAGATTCTACTCCATATGATTTTGTAATATATGAGCACAGGAAATGCAGGTACTCCTCCAGCACACCACCACATGTGGTCATATCTAAGATAACAGTCGACTAAAAATAAATAGGTCAGTCCATTTTTCTAATGAATCGTCCGATCTATAAGGAATGGGCAGATGGCCTTCGTCTACCTCCCGCCAGTCACCGTTGACGATCTTTCTCGAACCGCCAGCGACCACCGGCCTAGACCCGTGCCTCCGCCGCCCCGCCCTCCCATCGACCTCACACCACCGCCGTGCGTGGCAGCGCCCCCAAGCCATCCCTTTAATCCCGGCCGACCTCCAGATCGAGCGCCAAGAGTTTCAGGCTGCGTAACCCCTAAGATAAACACCAAGGCGGCGCTTCCGGGCGTAATAGTCGTACTAAGCGCACATTACGCCGGGAATGCTTCCATTAATTGGGAATCAACTGCCAGAAATTGAAATTGTGGGGCGACGGACCTCTAGCTAAGGTGAAATAGTATATGAGGAGAAACCTTGTGCATCGCGAGTTACTAGGAACATCTAGTATCAAGAAGAAGCGGTCAACTAGTCTCTTCTGTGGGATGAATATCGTGCAAGCAGAGACGTAAGATTTGCACGAATAAGGGAAGAGGAGTACCTTCTTCTGTTGCCGGTGTGGTCACCTCCACATGTCGCGCCGATCTTCTTGTTTTTACCGGGGAAACCGATGTTCTGGAGGGTGCAGGCTTGGACGAACCCATGGCCAAATTGTTGACTGTGTTGCCGTGGCTGTATGTCCGTGGAGGGGAAGCAGATTCGAGGCGGCGAAGGACGGCGTAGCAGGAACAGCTACGGTGTGGTGGAGGGTGGCGAAGTTGGAGCGGCAGCGGTGAGGCGCAGGATGGCGTGGTTGAACTGGCTCGGGTACGGACGGCTCGGCCTCGGCTTCAACTACTAGCCGTGGAGGGCGTTATGTTGAGGTTGCGGTGGACGGCACCGTTGGGGTATCGGCTCCGGCGTGATGGAGGAGGGCGGCGGTTGATGGGTGGGATGGGGTGGCGGACAGAGGACGGGGTTTCATGGCTGGTGGAGAGGTAGTTTGGCGCCCACAGAGTACTGAATGGGGAATCAGACGGGTGGGGGAACCATGTTTGATGCAGGGACGCGCTTGTTTTTGGCTTTTTGAATGTAAGATGGGACGCGCTTGTTTGAAATTTGGGGAAAGTACAAACTTTGCCCCCTCTTAAATTTCGGACCCTCTGCAGGTCGGGGTAGGATGGTAATCCTGTGTGTCCCAAATAGTGGGCGGAAGCGATTTCGCCGTAGCATGTGTGCTTAGGCGGCCATTGTGTATGAATGTTTTTCGGAGGCGGTTGCGTGGCGTCTAGATGAAGCTACAAACCTACCCCGGTTTATACCTTTGGACGTCGGGCCGGTAGGTTTCACAGCTCGGAGTTATTAGAAAAGTAATTTCCTTGTACTACCAAACATTGGTCTCACGCGGTTTTCAAGTAGTAGAGGCTCTTTTGGCGCTTCGTTCAAATTTTGAAACACAAGCATTCACGTTTAGAGTACTCTTGAACTATGAGGATTGACCTAAATAGACAACGTTATATTTGACCTTGTATGTTTGAAAACCTCATTAAATTATCCGCTTCCTTTTGAAATTTTGACACTTGAAAATCCTATAACTATGATTATTTTGGAATGGAGGAGCTAAATTTGAATCTATTTTGTACACGACTACATATGCTATTATGTACAAAATCGAGCAAAGATTGGTACCCCATAGTTTAGGTATGGTTTACAAATGCCATGATATCAAATTCAAATAATTGAATGGACTTCATGTTGAATTCGATTTTTTTAAACAACCTTAGGTTGAATTCAAATGTATACTAGTTCATAGGTAGCTATTTATAAATGTCCATTGTGTAACTTTCGTACGTATAATGTGCTTTACACACACAGCATGAACTATACTCACGTTTATATTCGATTGCTAAAGCGATACATTGTCTAGAGTTCAAAATACTAACTATGTGGATCAATTGTGTCGAATAATAACATAGACATGCTCAAATTCGATAGAATCTAGATGTCTGATGGATCAATGACCGCTCCTTACGTGAATTGCAAATATCATGATCACATCCTAATATTTGGATACAATTTATATCTTTCATCAATGTGTAGAGCAATCTTTTACGTGTAGTTTCACTCTCCATCGGTGGTCTCTCACACATGCTCACACACTCTCTCCCGAGGTGTCTTTCTCGCACACATTCTCTAGCTCCCTCTCGTAACCATTTACAACTGTTTTCACTAACCTTTACCACAAGCACTCTTCCTCTCGCAAACATACACACGCACAATCATCATCGACCCTTTCTATATACATGGACCTGCCTACGTGTCTCATGTACGCACATTATCTTTACGCCTGTCTCTCATGCATTATCTCACACCTCTCTTCCTAATCGACGAGTATGATTCTAGCGAGCATTCTGTAGGATGCCCCTTAAAGTTAGGTTGGATGAATAGTAATATCGTAGATAAAGGGGTTACCTTAGTCCGAGAACCTAGGGTTACAAATCCTAGCCGGCTTTGTCAAGGACACAGAGTCCTTCACAATTCTGCTATCTTTGTCTTGTACGACTAGTCATCCATGGGTCTTCCTAAATGTGTCATGGGCCGACCAATGTGGCGCAGACGGAACCGAACAAAGGGCCTCACCTCGACCCACGGACCTCATGCGGTGACACACCCTTTGCCCCCACGTCTCATTATATTCTCACACCCACACATACCAACACAAACACCACACACACAGAAAATTTCTCCCGGTGCCTCTATTCCCTCCCCCCTTGCATATACACACTCAAGGGAATGGAATCTCTTGTCGTGACGTCATATTCGTCTCTCTCTAGACCACCCTCATTTCTTGTGCTATCCCTCCCACCCCCCCTGGCCGGCCCCTCTATCCATGCCTCTCTCGAATCGTAATACACACACATACCTCTCTAGGCCCCGCCAAATGCATCAACTACACATTCACACATGTTACATCACGTACCCCATTGATCTAAAAAGCCCTCTTTTCACGTTTATTTTGCATACAACATTCCTTTTGGATAAAGTGTGGCCAAAAAATTATTTTAGAGTTTCTACATATATACAACATTACAAAGTTATATGGAGGAGTACGAACGCCAATTTGCATTGCATTGTGCCCACAATGATATTTATTCCGCACTGTGAATTTGTATATTTTTATACTATATACAAAGTTAGTCATAATAAAGAGAAACGAAGAGCATCTCTCTCTCCGTCGCATACCCCCCCCCCTGTATGCCCCTTTCACGTATGCACACAAAACTATCTCCATGTCCTCTAAAAGTAAGCCCCCAGAAAATTCACGCGTGTTTCATCTTTCTCTCGCGATATATGCAATGATGATCATTGTATTTGAAGTGAAAGCACGATACATACATTGGACTTCATAATCCACTCATTACGGTCACCGTTTACGTTTAGTGGTTATTATACAGTCACGGGCTCACCGTACAACTTTGTATTTGCTCATGACATGACTAGTTGACCAGTTGAACGCTCCACGTGGCACCTCTAGTGTTGCATCACATTATCTCACTAACATCGTGCCCACCTGTCGACTTGTATCTACTCTACATCTACACTATTATAAAATACATAAAATACACTCTTATAAAAAAGCGAGTTGGTGATGATGGTGTGCACGCCATCCTGCAATATAGGCCGTCCGATTTATATCGACGGATAGGAAAGAAACTATGGCAGTTTTGCAAAAGGTACCCACACACCTCTCCACATTTGCAAATAAGGCCTTCCCTTGTTCATCCTTTTCTCTCACAAGATAAACAAGTCATACAAATGCATCTTGATGTTACGTGCAACGCACGGGCATCTTGCTAGTAAGAATGAAAACAAACGACAAAAAATATATTTGGACGGTGGTTCGAAGTCATGACCGCGGGCACAGCGGACAAGGTGGCCTTGTATTGGTATGCTGAGCCGTCTATTTTAACACACATGAGCTGGTGTGGTGATTATACACACATGCACGCATGCACACGAACTCCATCTACACAACACTCACACAAACACATGCACCCACGCACGCACGCAACACTCACACATACACACGCAGCCACACACGCACGCAACACTCACACGCACACACGCACGCATGCATGCACACACCAGTACACCACACGACCAACACACACTCTCACGCTCAAGTGCTCAACCTACACGAGCATGCGCACACATCGAATACAGCAGGACACATACACAACCAGGTGATTCCAGCGCGGGTTGGAGCCTTGTCGCTACCTGCGTAAATTTGTGTTTATCCGACCTTTTCCTATGCGAATCGACAGTGGGACCCACAAGGAATGTGGTCAATTTAACTAGTCAACATGGCGCCATGCAGACTATTTGGCCGGTCAACAAAGTGCAATCCGATGCTGAACTGTGAGCAAGTGACCGGATAATCACCGCAAAACGTATATAGTGACCGTAATTAGCTTATTCTGAAGTTCGGTGACCGTATTGCGCTTTTCTCTCTGTAGGCCCTCCAAAACTACTCCCTCTGTCCCAAAATATAAGAACGTTTTTAACACTACACTAGTGTCAAAAACGTTCTTATATTATGGGATGGAGGGAGTACATCTCTACACGTTCTCGCATGTTACATCTAACAACTATGCAATACAACACTACTACTACACTCTAACACAATAAATCATATGTGTTTTTAGTTTTACTAGATATCATATTGTTACTTATAATTATTCAGTTTGCATACATTAAAATTGCCTTTGAAATGTATGGCCAAGATTATCTACCGCGCTGGGAAAATCCGCCCTTTCCTGTTTAATCGGGTTTGTATCGATGGATCGTGCGAAACAGCAAAACTATAGTACTATACAAGACAAGTGACAGTCCCTTTGGGTAAATGCGTGTCGTCTGCTCCTCCGTCGTAAGAGTGGAGCGCCGCTTTCATAAATCTTCTAGTCCCTTTCACGACATGTGGGACATCAAGCTACCGGGTCCACGTGCCATACCGAATACAAGCAGAGCAGCGGGGTGAAGCACCCAGTCATGGCACCGGCTTAGTAATGAGCAATGAGGCGTCAAATCACAAAGCTGCACCTTTCCCTTGATTAAGTTGGAGGGATGAAGTAATAATGCTAAAAAAGAAGTTGGAGGGACGAAGCAACCATCATTTCACTCGTTGCTGAATCCGCTTCTCCCTCATCTTCTTCAACTTAACCACGTGTTGCTTTTGCGTTGTTCTGCCTCATGTGGGACACGGATCAGCTTGGTAAAGCACTGACATGTGGGACCGCATGTTAGCAAACCGCCAGGACAACATCCTCCAAAAATAAGAAACCTCTCCCGCCATCCGCGCGGCAAAATCGCCTCCTTTTTACTAATCTTTGATTCTATAATTTTTTAGATCAATATAATTGAGATTTGTATAGATAGCACACAGGAGCAAAACCAAGTGGTATGGTTAAGGGCATCCACAATGTGTAGCCAAATGTGAAAATAGCTTTTGGCATCATGGGAACCATTGTGGATGGCGTTGCCAAAGCCAAAAAGATGGAACCGAAGCTCACGATTGATTGATTGAAGGAATAGAAAATGCAACGTCTCTCCTCTTTCTCCCATGCTTGGACGCATGTAGGAGTAGTACAAAGATAGAGCACAGAGTCTACTCCCTTGTCCCTTCTATCACAAATCACAAAGCGGTGAGGCGTCAAATCACAAATCACCAGACGAAGCAACTATCATTTCACTCTTCACGACTCCGCTTCTCCATCGTCTTCTTCGAGAAACCATCTCACCGCACTAGTACTCCTAGTAGTAGTACTAGTAAAGGACTTCCTGGATGCAAATAAGGCGGTTGTCTCGGCTTGCAGGCGGCACTTGCGAACGACTTACCATGGTCTCCCTCAATGGTGTTCTCCGTTGAACGCACTTCACCAAACCACAAAAAAAAGTCGTCGACGTCACTGCAATGGGCAAGGAATTCAAATATAGCTACTACCTCCATTTTTTTGTACACAAGGACAGTATATTAAAATTACAATTTGCAAAGGGCCACTAACACTAATCGAGGCAAAATTGATGGGGTTAGCAACCAAGGACATTAATATCACATGCATGCATGCGGAAGTGAGAAGGTTCGTTTGCATGGCGCTGCATTAATCAAGCGATGAGGAGTGAGATGGTTAGCTCTTTGGTCTTTCGAGAAAAAAATACGCATTAATTGACACGTGAAACGAGGATTTGTATCGAAAGAAAACTCCGTCTTTATTTTTTAACACTAGTACTCCTAGTACGTACGTACTTATCCTGTTTGGGTCTAGGCCTTGCATTGCCAAACTTCGCCATACATTTTTGCCAAGCTTGCCTAAAGTTTTCAAAATGAGAAGGAGGTACACTTGTGCATCGGCCGTCAGCGGTCGCACCGCACCTCACACGGTCGCTTCGCACGCCGCGATCGCACCGCACCCTCACACTTCGCTCCTGCACGCCGCAAACCCAACCAAGGGAACGCACCCTCGGCGACACGTCTTTGTCGCATGTGAACAAACCAAACTCAGCCATCCTATCGCTGACACATAATTTTCGTTCATAGAGTATGTCTATCCAACCGGAGTATCCGTACGGCCCGTGCGATGGTCTGTTGGGGAAGAAGAAGAGGTGAGGAAGAAGGAAAGAAGGGTTAGGAAACGTAGGATATTCAGCCAACCGCCTGAAATGGTAGACTCAGGCGACTTGCATAACAAATAGTATGTTTTTACACAGCAAAAGATCCATAATAATAAAAACAACAACATAAAGAAAAACTATCACTGCTCGCGGAAAGAGACGGCCTCGTCGTCTTTGGCTGCCGGCGCGAACCAGCCGTCGCTGCCGACGTGTGTCTCCGCACCGTGGTTGTCCTCGGCCTCCAGCTACTCGTTCAAGCGGAGCGTGCGGGCGCTTTGCACGGACGAGAGCACAGCCCGGTTCAAGTCGAGGACGTCCGGTTCCGCCTGCAGGAGGGCCTCGATGGCAGCGGCATCCGCGTGCTCTGCATCGAGTCGAGCCTCCGCCGCCCGGTTCAAGTCCAGGACTTCCGGTTCCGCCGGCAGGAGGGCGTCGATGAGAGCGGCATCCGCGTGCTCCGCGTCGAGTCGAGCCTCTGCCGCACGGATCAAGTCCAGACTTCCGGTTCCGCTGCGAGGGCGTCGATGAGCGGCATCCGTGCCCTCTGCGTCGAGTCGAGCCTCTGCCGCCCGGTTCATGTCCAGCACGTCCGGTTCCGCCTGCAGGAGGGCCTCGATGGCAGCGGCATCCGCGCGCTCCGCCTCAAGTTGAGCCTCCGCCGCCCGGTTCACATCCACGACATCCGGTTCCGCCTGTAGGAGAGCCTTGATGGCAGCGGCATGCGCGCACTCCGCGTCGAGTCGACCTCCACAGTGAACATTGGATCGGCTTCCTCCTCCTCGTAGCTTGGCTCCAGAGAACTAGGGGATTGGCCCGCCGCAAAGAGAGCTTGGGAACGGAGGTCTGTGGCACCTACCGCCGCCGCGATTTCTGCGCGACGCTCCGGCGTCAGCATCTTGTAGTAAGTTATCTTGCGGTGCACCATGGCTTTCTGGCGAACTAGGGGACGCTTGATGCGGGCTAGAGGATCGAAAGGTGGGGGAATGGGCTGGAGATTTGGTGTGGTTTTAGGGCAGTGGCTGGCGTAGGCCGAGCGAAAAGGTTCCGTGTGAATAGTGGTTCGGTGGCAACCGGTCAATCAGTTTTGGCTGTACATCACTCTTGTCGCATTAGTTGCAGCCCGCACGCTGGACCCTCCACGTCGCTCACCGAATGGAACGCGCTTCGCCTTGCATTTTCGCCGCTTGTGGGACCGCAGCTTGAGAGCAAACCGACGTCCCTCCCTCCCCGCCTGCGTCATTTATTATACCACTACTCCCTCCGTTTTATGCATAGTAAATAAAAACAGAGGGAGTATACTACGGATGAGGATCCCCTGACATGGCCGAACCCATTGAGTAACTGACATGCGGGGCCTAGCAAGCATGGGGTTCGCCAGTAAGTGACCGAAAGGGAGGGTAAGGCAGGGATACCTACGTCAGAGGATCCACTTCCACTATACTACTTTGACCAAGTGTTAGAGTAATAATATATGACATGCAACTTACACAAATGTTAGAGTAATAATATATGACATGCAACTTACACAAAGCATACAGGGTCTAATGCGTTTTTTAGGCTAACTTTGACCAAATGTTAGAGTAATAATATATGACATGCAACTTACACAAAGCATATGGTCAATTTCAGATGTGAAAGGAGTTTCCAATGATATAATTTTTACATTATACATCTCATGTACTCCCTCCGCCTAGGTGTGTAAGTCATCTTACGAAAACCAAATAATCCCAAAACACGAGGCGCGGTGCATTAACTTCTACCTCGTTTCTTGTTTATTGACATATGAACCATTAAGAGTTGTGGTTGTGCATGCTTTTATTGACCTGTTACTATCAAACATGACATGCAGTGGTTAGTTCATTGCATGCAATACTATTAATTAGAAAATAAACATTAATGTCTCTCATTTTCCCCTCCTCCTTGGTCACGGTGCACAGCCTAAGATGACTTACTCACCTATGTGAAAGGAGTACTATTAATCTTGTCAATAGTCAAATTGGAAACCATCTTGAGTACAAATCTAGGAGTACGTACGGATCTAACAATATTGATTGGGCGTTGTTGAATGTTGATACCTTTTTTATCATAGTAGAGATACTTTGACTACACATAAAACTTATATGTAAGGTAGAAAGGATAGGAGGGAGTATATTGTATGTTCAAAAACGAAACGAACATTGAATACCCTTTATATATGATTTACGGATGCTATGATCACCGGTTCAAAATTTTGAATCCGCCTTCACGTGCCCCCACTCGTTCCCTCTCGATTTCATCTCGGGGTCCGGAGATCTATTGAAAGAGGACTAGGGTGGGTACATGCGAATGATACTCGGCGGAATGTTCAAATGAGGCATGCGGGAGGATGGACTCGACTGGAGGGCGACATGATCGATGGAGAAGAGGGTTGGAGAGGAATGAGAAATAAGCAAACGCCACATGATTACACTTGAACGGCTCAAATAAACAATAAGTTGTCTCGCTTGGCCTACATAGTGAAAGTCCTAATGCGCAACACGGAGCACTGACGCTCGAATATGGCCGGGAAAACAGGGATACCGACATGTGGGGCACACCCGTCGGGACGATGTAGCGCAGACTAGTCCAATGGAGCAGCTGGCCCACGACCTCCTCGCCACCAAAAAGCGTTCATGTGGGTCTTTGGGGCCAACAACGGGTCGCAGCTCCAGCACCGCCTCTAGACACGGCGACCGCGGTGAGCGACACGCTCATATCATCGATAGACACGGTCGGTTTCAGTGTGCCGAGGGTGGCATTTGTGTTGTGGCACGACCAACGGTATGTTTGGTTTGTGCCAAGGTTGCCCCATCAAAGCATTGGGTAGCCAAAATTTTGGTTGAGGTATTGGTTGCCCATGATTTGGCCGACATTGGAAAGAAAAATGAACTAGAGTTGGCTAGAGTTCATTGGCATGCCAAAGAAATGGCAACCATCCAAACAAAGACCAATCTTTGGGTCATGACCAAAATTTTGGTGAGGTGCACTTTGGCCACAATCCAAACACACCCCAACACCCGCCTCGTCGAGGATGCACAGGGTGCCGCGATGCGTCCGCGGAGTGGTGTAGCGCGGCCAACTGCATCCTCTGGACCTGAGACCATGCCGGGTCGTCTTGCTTTTTCAATGACATGCGGGGATCGCATTTGAGAAAAGGGCATCTCCAACGTTGCCACGACCGCAGCTGACTACCCTGGCACACCAAAGCCCTCGTCCCTCGCGCCGTCGCACGGTGCGTTCCCAGCCGGCGCCAGCTGCCCGCATTCATGTCGTCTGTTCGTATGTCGTCGTTAAGAGGCTCGGTGCCCGAGGAACCAACTCCGGTGACTTAATGACGCACCCGGATGCTTGACCTCACCGGAATGCACTACTTAAAGCGGCAACGCCCAGCTAACCTCCACACCATAGCGCATCGTCCTCCTACCTGGCACCACATCCACCATGACCGCAAGTGCGAACGCTCTGCGGGAGAGCTTGTCTTCGGGGATGAAGCTCGAGGTCGCCGCCCTCGCTCAAGTCGCCTCTCGCGACGCAATAGCGGCGTAGCCGGATGTGGACGCGACCGCACAAGCAGTGGCCACGCTGGCGGCCGACGATGGGAGCACCGTCAGCCACGCGTCCTACTTGCCGCCGTCCAACGTTCGGCACCGCCGAGGTCGGGGACTCCTCCGAGGATGAGTATGGCATGGGAGGCGGCAGGGCATGGTGTGCTAACTGGCCGGTCCGTATCCCGTGTTCTACTCTTCCTCGCCGGAGACCGCACCTTCACTTCACGTGTCTTGAACCCCGCCCCCGTACATAGAGATCGCAGATGGAGGACGTTGGTCGCCGCCATAGAATAGGTTTAGGGTCGGGTTTCTTTTATTTTTCTGTCTTATAAAAGTTCAAAATGTGATGAAAATCTGCCGTGTTTGCATTAATCTCGGCCGGTGTATATGAACTTTCACAATAATATACATATTGTAGGAGTACTAGTGCACTGAAGATCAAGATCTTGTGGGAGAAAAGGATGAACGAGGGAAAGCCTTATCTCCAAATGTGGAGAGGAGTGCGGGTAAATTGTCATAGTTTCCTTCCTATCCGTTAGATATAGATCGGACGGCCTATATTGCAGGATGACAGCACACCATCATCACCAACTCTGCTTTTTATTGAACCGAGACAAATCTAAAAAACCCAACGGCCAACCTCCCAAAGATATTGTGCGGGAAAAGACCCGCAGCGTCGTTTTAGTCGGGATTACCGGATTACTAGTAGTAGTATTGATGGATCGCGAAGAAACATTTTTTAGGGGCGAAGCACCTAGTTTAAAAGGAAAAAGGTGGTACACTCACAGCACTCTGTCAGCGGTCGCATTGCACTCCACACACGCTCGATCCTGCACACGGCTCACGCAAACGGAACGCGCTTCGGCTTGCCTCTTCACTGACACGTGGGACTGCACTTGGAGAAACCGACCACGCGCCAAACTCCCCCCGCCCACCGCGCGAAAATCCTCCCCCCCCCCCACAACAAAATTCCCCCCAAATTCGATTCAACCGCCCTTCGGCCAAATATTCCCCAAACCCCCTCCCCGTCCCCCTCCACTCCATTCGCTGGGCTAAAGCCGCCCTCCGCCAAGGCCGATACGTCGGGCGCCATGTTCGTCGAGGGGACGACGGCGATCCTCTCGCTCCCACAATACGCCTCAGAGACTGCCGCCCTCTAGTCGCACCGCCACCTTCGCTACGTTCTTGTGGAGGTGCATCGGCGTCAGTCCGCCATCACCGGGCGACGTTCAGGTGGAGACGACGCGGTCGCCTTCTCCCACGGTATCGCGATTCTAGACCGAGGCCCCGTTCATGTCGGTGTAGCGTTGAATGTTAGCCGATAGACGCCGTTAATCTCACTATTTGCGAAGTAGTTTCTTGTCAATATGCTCGCTTAAGAAGCTTCCTTGCCCTGCTCGCACTCAATCATGCTTAGCTGAGATGGCATGCCAAGGCCGATTAGTTGCTAAACTATCCTGCCATATATTTATTGTGACGTAGATTGCCATGGTCTAGTAGCCAATCTGTTAGGTGAAATAGCTCTACACCGCTTTTATACTCGATCTTTGTTGCTGCGATGGCCTTCGATAGTTTGATGGCTGTGTGCTCGGGCTCATTGATCTTTGAAACAGCCTGCCATAATTTAGCACTCAAATCTGTTTGCTGAATTAGCTTTACATATATTTCGTTACTTAGATCTGCTCGTCCAAATATTTTGCCATAGCTTTAGACATCGACGTAGGTATTTTTTTTCGGACTTCATAAAAAAGCATATATGTTTTTCCTGTAATATCTAGTAGAAGAACTAATTTCTATGTCTAACAGATGGGACAGACTTGGATAACTTCTGCTCAAAGATTCTCCGCTACATATGTCGAGGGGGTTGAAAACTTCATGATCTTTATCCGAGCTGAGTACGGTGGTCCGAAATCAGATGTGCTCTGCCCGTGTAGCAGTTGTATGAATTCAGTTACAAGACCCCAGTCAACTGTGCAAAATCATCTACACTCGTATGGGATGTTGGTCACATATACTAGGTGGGTTCATCATCTTGATTTGCCTGATGCTCAGGTGGAAGAGGAGGAGGTGGTGGTGGTGGCGGAGCCAGTGAGTTTGACCAACATTGAAACAATGCTACGAAATGCTCGTGCATTCCGTGAACTTTCACCTGCAGAAGAAAAACGGTGGGCCCGCATGTTGGAACAATGCAACGTTGCTGTCACCCCGGGAAATAAGCTGTCAGTATTCTCAGCTATGGTCACCTTTCTTCAGGTGAAGACATCTGATCGGATGACCAACAAATCATTCGATGCGATGTTGGCTGCTTTCCGCAAATCTTTACCGAGATGCGTCTGAGCTGCCACACACCTACAAAGAAACGAAGAATTTCCTTCGTGCGGTTGGAATTGGATATGATATGATCCATGTTTGTAAGAATAATTGTGTTACATTAGGAAGGATTATGCCAACTTAAGTGAATGCCCGAAATGTGAATCATCAAGATGGAAAGATGGCGATGCTGTGAAGAGGGTTCCTCATAATGTTCTCGAGACATTTTCCAATTACACCAAGATTGCGGAGGTTGTTTCATGATCTTTGAAACAAGAGAGGATGTACTGTGGCATTCTATGAACCAGGAGTACAGAGATCGAATGTAATGAGCCATCCATCTCATGGTAGTGAGCGGAAAAGCTTCAATGATAAACGCAAAGAGTTTCTTTGTCACGACCGAGAAACATTAGACTTGGCTTAGCTTCGGATGGATTTAACCCATTTGGCCACTCAGCGCCACATATAGCATGTGGCGATTGCTTGTTATCCCTTACAACATGCCTCCAAATGTTCGCACTAAAGAAACAAACTACATGATGGCCTTGCTCATCCCAGTCCAAAAACTCCCGGAAAGGATTTTGATTTGTTCATGGAGCCTCTTGTGGAGGAACTTCAATAGCTATGGAAGGGTGTTCTCACTCGAGACCTATATAGCAGCCCACCTGATTTCTTTACGTGTGTTGTTGTAATTTGGTGCATCCATGATTATCCGGCTTTGGGCACTATGTCGTAGGCGAGCGACACATGGTTACAATGCATGTGTTCGATGTGACAGAATCATTGTCATACGCAATACTTAGCAAGATTCATTACATTGGAAACCGTTGTTTCCTTGCCAAGGACAAGCCGCATCCTAGAAAATACCGAAGACATGTGTTCAATGCAAAGCATGAAAACCGTGATGCGCCAAAGAGGCTCACCGCCGATGAGTTGCAAGTGGAATTAGAGAAGGTCGGGCATATTACACCAGGAAACCATCCTGGTAATGGTGGCGGGAAAAGGAAGCATGGCACGGTAGGAGAGAGATTATTGTTTACCCGCAGGTCCACTTTGTGGGACTTGGAGTATTGGAAAGATTTGGATCTGCGGCATAATCTTGATGTGATGCACATCGAGAAAAATATATGTGACAAGATTATCGGCACACTTCTTAACATTGAAGGCAAGACGAAAGATACCTTAAAATCTAGGATTGATTTGACACACTGGTATCGAGAAAAGGATTTGCAGTGCAAGATGAAGGTAAACCACGGGATATGGCACCACCGTGGTACGCCTTGGACAAGGTAAAAAGAAAAGAATTACAGAGGTCCCACACGTGTGAGATTCCCACATGGATTTGCTTCCAACCCTGAAAGGAGAGTCAGTGCAGATGGAAACAAGGTACAAGGGTTAAAAACTCATGACTGCCACGTCCTACTTCAAAGGGTTTTACCTGTTATCCTTAGAGGATTGGGCCGCCCTGACTTATACAGCCAGCTTGCAAGAGTTGGGACAATTCTTCAGGGAACTCTGCAGTAGAAATATTAGGATAGATGCTTTGGAGCATCTTAGAGACAAGATACCAACTATCCTATGCGACCTTGAGAAGATATATCCTCCAGCCTTCTTTGATGTGATGGTGCATTTGGCTGTTCATCCACCTGATGAGGCACTACTTAGAGGTCCAAAGACAAGATGGCTGGATGTACCCTATTGGAAGGCGGCTAGGCACTTTCAAGGGCTATGTTAGGAAACAGAGCTAGACCCGAGGGTTCCATTGCAGAGGCCTACATTGCTACAAAAGCGTTGACATTCCGCTTCAAAATACATTGAAAACGGTGATCACTTAGCAAAGAGGTGGGTGAAGACAATCTCGGGCTCAATGTTTTCCATTATTCTGTTTGAGTTACAAGGAAGAGTCGACAACAGGACAAACCTAAAGATTTGGACAAAATGGTTTGGTATGTGTTGAATAACTGTCCTGAGATACTACCTTATATCAAGTAAGTGCAGTACTGCAACTTATACATCGTAATCTACTAAACTTGCAAAGACATTCTTATATATTTAGATGTTTGACGCGATCACTATGTTGTGTAGCATGTACAAAGAGGAGTTATCGCCGAAAATCCAAGAAACATTGACAAACCGGTTATGGCAGGATTTGCGTAAATGGTTCAAGAACCATGTAAGCTTTTGAAGTGCACTGTCAGTTTTTTAATATATTGAGTACATAAGATGACCAACTTGTCTATTTTCTAACCATAGGTTAAGAAGATGCGGGAGGATGGGCAGGCAGTTGATGATGCCCTTTACTCACTAGCAATGGGTCTTGATACTCGGGTAAGACATTATGAATCTTGCGTTGTTGGAGATGTGCGCTACAACACCCTTGCACGAGACAAAGGCAGAAGACACAAAAGCAGTGCCATCATGAGCACGGATACGTATGACAAAGAGACAATGAAATGTATGCTAACATAACAGATATTGTTCGCTTGCGGTATATCTCCGATTTCGAGGACCATCGGTGTGTGGTTACATTGTCTTTGTCGTTGGTATAACCTGTTTTCCAGATCGCAAAACCCAGAAATGATGATTATTTCAAATCCATCAATATCAAGGCGGCGTACTGCACCAACGAGCCTTTTATTTTGGCAAATCAAGCAACACAGATATTTTTCTTGGAAGACACATTTGCACATAGCGATAATCGGAGAGTATTGCAAAGGTTTGAGCAGAGGAATTCGTTTAATGAAGTTGCACAACAAGATGATGCTTACACCGCTCTGATGTACAAGATAACACAGATGTTCCTAATATCTTTGAGAACCATCACGTCAATGACGCCGCGAAAAGACCGCTTGTCGTCTTTGTGGACATACAAGAGTTGATCAAGAAGAAGCCAACGTTCGAGGACGTTGAGGACGAAGAAGAAGATGACACCGTGGGTAATTACGATTCGCACCGATACACATGGCGAAGATGTTGACGCTTCTGCTGCGGATGATGATTACATTGCTTTTTGTCGACGGCTCGCCATAAGACGCTTTTTTATCTACTATGTGAAATTGTGTTTGCTATGACAACTGAAACCCGATGAACATGTTGTTTAGTATTTTGGCCGTGAGAACATCACTTGTTATGTATGCTGATTTGTGTTTGCTGATTGTATGACAACTAAAACATGATGACATTGTTGTTTAGTTGTACTCATATTTGGTCGTGAAACTTGAATTTGATGACATAGTTTGCTGTTGGACTGCAATTTGCTCGACGTCTTTGAATGAGAACAAAGCTGACCCAACAGGCCTCTGCTATCTATTTATTTATATGAGCAAAGGGATACCCCTGATTTACATTAATAGAAACCATTAGATGTTCACAACACTACGCCCTTGACTGCTACATGTGTTTCATTCACTACTAGTTTCAAGAAAGTGCTCATGCCGTAGCCCTTTGAATACATCACGAAGTGCTACATACACTGCAAATAAAGAGACAATCATCCTACAGAGCACATCGATTTTGCCCATTATCTTCACAAGCTCTTTCATCTCCCCATTGCTTTCAAGGCCATTCAGCAGCTGTTGCTTGGCCATGATCAGAGGAATTGCGTCTTTAACCTTCTGCTCTGCATCTTCCTCTTCAGCCATTCCTTCAGTTACTTGTCCAACACCCGAACCTGCTGGTATTGGGATTCCTCGGCTAACCAAATAATCAGCGTAGTTGCATTCCCCACATCAAGAACTTCCCGTAAATACAAATCACACGAATCTTCCCTTTTCGCATGAATCAAATTGGAAGATCATCAACCAAACTATTAAAAAATCAGCAATCGAAAGCAGCAGAACAACACTTAAACATATTATTACCCCATGATTCGGCATTTGTAGAAGACTCGGCCAGGGTTGTCGATTGTGGTTGAGATGCGACGGATGACTCTGCGTGATTTGCAGGAGTGGCACCACACCAACGTCAGCGGGTTGCGATGAGCAATCGGCTGCAGTGCGCATGCCAGCGGGGGTGTGATGAGACCCACAGGCGATGGTACGGGTGGCGACTTGGCGCATATCTGGTTGTTACTGCCGAAGAGCGGTGGACGAGCAGCCGGCGGACATGGTTGTGCCGCGGCCAGAGCTTCTGATGCTAGGCAGAGTAAGTAGAGAAGAGGAGAAGCAAACGTTGGATATTTCAGTTTCATTACTTGCAGAGTAGCATAGCACCATATATAGTCATAGTCTAGGTTTGGATTCGAACCAGCTACAGGAGCACGTCTTTCTTTTTTCTAAAACTCGGCAACGTCTCTTTACTGGTACACTAGCTTGTTTTGTACGCCTTCCCAAGTCTTTGATTTTCTTTCCCTTTTTTTGCGAGGAAGGAAGGAGGACAAAATTGAGAGTTCCTCGGACTCGAACCCAAGACCTCTCGGTTGAAAACCAAGGGTGCTAGTCGCTTATGTGGCGAACGTTCCTTGTGAGGAGGACGGCAGACGAACGCATTTTCCTCGCAGTTTTCTTCCTATATATAAAAAGTATGCTACTTGGTGTCCGCTTAGTCAAAAAAGATTGTGCCAACCTTGACCGTTCGATTGACATTTAACGTCATCGCGTTTCTTGATCTCTTCTTCCTCGAGCCGCCAAAGCCAAACCAGCGCGGCGGACCGCCTCCCGCCTCCCATGGCTGGCTGTGATCTTCCCGGCCCTGTTCGCTCCCGTCCGAGGCCTCACCATCGTCCTCCGCTTCGCCTGCCTTCGCCTCTTGGTGTTGTCAACATGGTCAACAACCGAGAGGAATAAGGAGATGACTGTACATGGTGAGGATGACAAGAGGGACCCAAAGAAGCCTTGCAGTAATTTTGTTTTTTCGGGACGGAGAAGGGTATCAACTGGTTGTGCGGGACCCGTGGCCCGCCTAGCCTGTGCTTTTATTTCATATGTTTAGAACATGACCAGCCTGGGCTTTGTTTTTTTTTCCTTTACGAAAAATGGCTAGCCGACTATTTTGTTTTTTGCGTAATAACCAACATAGGCCTACTTGCTTTTCTACACCTTCTTTGGGCGGAAATCTTTCAAGACGAGGAGGATGCATTTTGCCCGAGAAAATGGGCTATAAGTAATAAGAAATGGGCTATAAGTAATAATAAATGGGCTATAAGTAATAATAAATGGGCTATAAGTAATAATAAATGGGTCAGAATGAAAATAATACTGACAAGCAGGCAATTAGTTCCCAAATATTGTTTTATTTCGGATTTTGATATTTTAAATTTCATTGTTTTGTAAAGGGTAAAATTTCATTGAATTTAAATTAAGGTATATTTAGATTTAAAATTAATTTGAATCCGGCTAGAAATTTCGGGTTGTATCTTTGTTTGGGACAGATTTGGAGGCTGACTTGTAGGTCTACTAGGTTGACGTGTACTTTGGCTTTGTCAACTTAGTCCACAAACGATTCTAGTAGCAGTGACCGTTGGATGTTAATCCAACGGTCGTGCTGCTTCCTAAATATCTGATCTTCTTGCTCTAGCCGCCCAAACCAGCTCCGGTGGGACTGCCTGCTCCCGCCTCCCGTGGCCGGTTGCCCGCCAAGACCCGCACCGCCCACCCTACTTCATTCTTGGCGAGGCCATTCCTCTACTCACCCACTCCTCCTGTTATTTTTCCGCAACGGCAGCCGCACCAAGAACCCTCAGATTCCCCACCGCGTGGCAACCATTGCCGAAGTCTTCCCGGCTCCGTGTCGTTCCTTCCTAGGCCTCGCCGTCGTCCACCACCATGGTGCTCTCGGCGCAGCCTGGTCAACATGGTCAACGAACGACATCCATCGGCCGTGGATCTGTCTGGCATAAAATAATGATTCCTCCACCTGACAGCTGGGACCCACCGGAAAGGCCTCTGTATTTCGCGAAAAAAACGTTCCCCCCGCTGACATGTCGGACACAGCAGCTATATCTTCGCACGCAAGGAAGTGCCTCCTTATTATGCACAAGAAAATGAATACCCACCCTGCTAGATGGGACCCACCATAGTGGGAGGATGACTTGTGGGCCAACTAAGTTGACGGGGATGGAGGGCTTTGTCAACTTAGCCAATATGAACGATTCTAGCTCCAGTGACCGTACGATGTCCATCCAATGGCCATAGTGATTCTTCAACCTCTGGTCTTCTTGCTCCAGCCGCCCAAAGCGGCCGGTCGTGCCGCGTGCTCCACGCCTCGTGGCCGGGTTGTGATGCCGCGAGGCCTCATCGCCTACTACTCCCACCGCTGGCCCAGGTATCCCTCTACTCACCCACACCCCCTGTTATTCTGGCGGCGGCAGCCTCATGTCAGCAGCCGAACCAAGAACCTCGTACTCCTCTCCGCTGGCTACCATCGCTGCGTCTTCCCGTCTCCGCGTCGTCCCTTCCTAGGCCTCGTTGTCGTCTGCACCACCGCCACGGTGCTCTCGGTAGCGTGGTCAACATGGTCAACGACCGACTTCCATCGGAAGAGCATCAGACGTGGAGAGGGCGACAATTTGGGTCCAGCGGCCGCAAGGAAGTGCCTCCTTATTACGCCAAAATAATTATTCCTCCACCGACAGAGGGACCCACCGGACGGGACACCTTATTTCGCTAAAAAAACGCTTCCCCGACCATTGGGACCCACCGGACGGGCCAGATTTCGCAAAAACGTTCCTCATACTGTCACCGGACCCACCGGAAGTGCCTCCTTATTACGCACAAAAAAAGAGTACTCCTTGCTAGCTGGGACCCACCATGGTGGGAGGCTGACTTAGGGCCTACTAAGTTGATCGACGGGGCCTTTGTTAACTTTAGTCAATATGAACGATTCTAGCTCCGAAGGATCTGTCGATGTCCATCCGGTCAGAAGTGCTTCTTCAACCTTTGGTCTTCTTGCTCCGGCCGCCCAAGCGCCGGTCATGCCGCATGCTCCTGCCTCGTGGCCCATTTGTCTTTGTGAGGCCTCACCGCCCCTACTATTCCCACTGGCCAGCCCTGCGGCGGCGGCAACAACCAGTTGAACCTCAGACTCCTCTCCGCGCAGGCTTCCACTGCCGCGTCTTCCCTGGCTCCCCATCGTCCCCTTCTTAGGCCTCGCCGTCGTCCACCGCCCTGGTGCTCTCGGCGCAGCATGGTCAACGTGGTCAAGGAACGACTTCCATCGGACGTGGACTATATGTGGAGAGGCTGACAGCTGGGTCCACGGCTGTGATGTCTACTACACAACCTTCTTCTTGTAGACGTTGTTGGGCCTGCAAGTGCACAGGTTTGTAGGACAGTAGCAAATTTCCCTCAAGTGGATGACCTAAGGTTTATCAATCCTTGGGAGGCGTGGGATGAAGATGGTCTCTCTCAAACAACCCCGCAACCAAATAACAAAGAGTCTCTTGTGTCCCCAACACACCCAATACAATGGTAAATTGTATAGGTGCACTAGTTCGGCGAAGAGATGGTGATACAAGTGCAATATGGATAGTAGATAAAGGTAATTGTAATCTGAAATTATAAAAACAGCAAGGTAACTAATGATAAACGTGAGCGTAAACGGTATTGCAATGATAGGAAACAAGGCCTAGGGTTCATACTTCCGCTAGTGCAAGTTCTCTCAACAATAATAACATAGATAGATCATATAACAATCCTCAACATGCAACAAAGAGTCACTCCAAAGCCACTAATAGCGGAGAACAAACGTAGAGATTATGGTAGGGTATGAAACCACCTCAAAGTTATTCTTTCCAATCAACCCGTTGGGCTATTCCTATAAGTGTCACAAACAGCCCTAGAGTTCGTACTAGAATAACACCTTAAGACACAAATCAATCAAAACCCTAATGTCACCTAGATACTCCAATGTCACCTCAAGTATCCGTGGGCATGATTATACGATATGCATCACACAATCTCAGATTCATCCAACCAACATAAAAGTACTTCAAAGAGTGCCCCAAAGTTTCTACCGGAGAATCGCGACGAAAACGTGTGCCAACCCCTATGCATAGGTTCATGGGCGGAACCCGCAAGTTGGTCACCAAAACATACATCAAGTGGCACATGATATCCCATTGTCACCACAGATAATCACGGCAAGACATACATCAAGTGTTCTCAAATCTTTAAAGACTCAATCCGATAACATAACTTCAAAGGGGAAACTCAATTCATCACAAGAGAGTAGAGGGGAGAAGAAACATAGGATCCAACTATAATAGCAAAGCTCATGATACATCAAGATCGTGCCAAATCAAGAACACGAGAGAGAGATCAAACACATAGCTCGTACATACCCTCAGCCCCGAGGGTGAACTACTCCCTCCTCGTCATGGAGAGCGCCGGATGATGAAGATGGCCACCGGTGATGGATTCCTCCCTCGGTGCCGGAACGGGCTCCCGAGAGGTTTTTGGTGGCTACAGAGGCTTGCGGTGGCGGAACTCCCGATCTATCTTCTGTTCTGGAAGTTTTTCGATACTTAGGTATATATGGGTGAAAGGAGTACGTCGGTGGAGCTACATGGGCCCCACGAGGCAGGGGCGCGCCTAGGGGGGTGGGCGCGCCCCCCACCCTCGTGAGCACCTCCCGTATCTTCTGACGTGGGGTCCAAGTCCATAGGGTGGCTTTCCTTCCAAAAATAACGTTTCCTGTTGATTTCGTTCCGTTTTGACTCCGTCTGATATTCCTTTTCCTCGAAACACTGAAATAGGCATAAAACAGCAAATCTGGGCTGGGCCTCCGGTTAATAGGTTAGTCACAAAAATAATATAAAAGTGGATAATAAAGCCCAATATTGCCTAAAACAGTAGATAAAGTAGCATGGAGCAATCAAAAATTATAGATATGTTGAAGACGTATCAAGCATCCCCAAGCTTAATTCCTGCTCGTCCTCGAGTAGGTAAATGATAAAAAAGAATTTTTGATGCGGAGTGATACTTTGGCATAATTTCAATGTAAATCTTCTTAATTGTGGTATGAATATTCAGATCCAAATGAATACAAAATAAAAGTTCATATTGATAAAATAAATAGTAATACTTCAAGCATACTAATGAAAGTAATCATGTCTTCTCAAAATAACATGGCAAAAGAAAGTTCATCCCTACAAAATCATATAGTTAGGCTATGCTTCATTTTCACACACAAAGATGTTCCCAACTTCTATACCCCGATGACAAGCCAAGGAATTGTTTCATACTTAAATAATCTCAAACTTTTTCAACCTTCACGCAATACATGAGCGTGAGCCATGGATATAACACTATGGGTGGAATAGAGTATGATGATGGGGATTGCGTTGGGAAGACAAAAAAGGAGAAAGTCTCACATTGACAAGGATAATCAACGGGCTATGGAGATGCCCATCAATTGATGTCAACATGAGGAGTAGGGATTGCCATGCAACGGATGCACTAGAGCTATAAATGAATGCTCAACAAAAGAAAACTAGTGGGTGTGCATCCAACTTGCTTGCTCACGAAGACCTAGGGAATTTGAGGAAGCCCATCGTAGGAATATACAAGCCAAGTTCTATAATGAAAAATTCCCACTAGTATGAAAAAGACAACTTATGAGACTCACTATATGAAAAACATGGTGCTACTTTGAAGCACAATATATGAGACTCACTACATGAAGAACAAGGTGCTACTTTGAAGCACAAGTGTGGAAAAAGAGATAGTAACATTGCCCTTTTTTTGGCCCTTTCTTTTTTTTGGCCTTTCTCTTTTTTCTTTTCTTTTTTTTCTTGTTTTGGGCAATGCTCTAATAATGATGATCATCACACTTCTATTGATTACAACATAAGGATTACAACTCGAAACTAGAACAAGATATGACTCTATATGAATGCCTCCGTGATGTAATCGATGGTGCAATGAATCAAGAGTGACATGTATGAAAAATAATGCATGGTGGCTTTGCCACAAATACGATGTCAACTACATGATCATGCAATGGCAATATGACAAAGGTAAAGTATGTCATGATGATGATGAACGGAACGGTGGAAAGTTGCATGGCAATATATCTCGGAATGGCTATGGAAATGCCATAATAAGTAGGTATGGTGGCTGTTTTGAGGAATATATAAGGAGGTTTATGTGTGATAGAGCGTATCATATCACGGGGTTTGGATGCACCGGCGAAGTTTGCACCAACTCTCAAGGTAAGAAAGGGCAATGCACGGCATCAAGAGGCTAGCAAAGGCGGAAAGGTAAAAGTGCGTATAATCCATGGACTCAACATTAGTCGAAAGAACTCATATAATTATTGCAAAAATTTAGAAGTCATCAAAAATCAAGCACTACGCGCATGCTCCTAGGGGGATAGATTGGTAGGAAAGCTCGTCCCCGACCGCCACTCATAAGGATGCACAAGCTAGGTACACTTCATGTTTCAAATTTGTTACACAACTTTAACCATACGTGCATGCTACGGGATTTGCTAACTTCAACACAAGCATTCTTTAAATTCATAATCACCCAACTAGCATGACTTTAATATCACTACCTTCATATCTCAAAACAATTATCAAGTATCAAACTTTTCTTAGTATTCAACGCACTCAAAAGAAAGTTTCACATGTCTTGAATACCAAGTATAATAATTTTAAGCAAATTACCATGATATTAATGACTCTCAAAATAATATAAGTGAAGCATGAGAGTTCATATATTTCTTCAAAATAAAACCACCATTGTGCTCTAAAAGATATAAGTGAAGCACTAGAGCAAATGACAAACTACTCCGAAAGATATAAGTGAAGATCAATGAGTAGTCGAATAATTATGTAACTATGTGAAGACTCTCCCATTTAATAATTTCAGATCTTGATACTTTATTGAAACAGCAAGCAAAGCTAAATAAAACTACATTGCAAGGATAGCACAACTCATGTGAAGAAGCAAAAACTTAGGCTCAACCGATAATAACCGATAGTTGTTGAAGAAGAAAGGTGGGATGCCTACCGGGGCATCCCCAAGCTTAGATGCTTGAGACTTCTTGAAATATTATCTTGGGGTGCCTTGGGCATCCCCAAGCTTGAGCTTTTATGTCTCCTTAATTTCTCTCATATCATGGTTTCTCTTTTTTTATCAAAAGCTTCATTCACAACAAACTCAACAAGAACTCGTGAGATAGGTTAGTACAAACCAATGCAAAACCTTATCATTTTATACTGTAACAAATCACTAAAATTATTATTCAACATTGCATAATAAATGCTTCTGCATATTTAATACTCCTATACTCAAATAGAATCATTAAACAAGCAAACATATGCAAACAATGCAAACATAACAGCAATCTGCCAAAACAGTACAGTCTGTGAAGAATGCAAGAGTATCAATACTTCCCTAACTCCAAAAATTATTAACTAAAATTCCCACTGTAATAAATTTATCAGAGCTCAATATGCAAAAAGATTCAACATTATACCACTCTCTGACTTTTCTAGGGAATTTTTGCAACAGCGGTAAACTTTCTGTTTTCAAACAGCAACATGTATACTAGAAAAATAAGCATGGCAAAGGCTATCCTTGACTTTTTATTGAAACTAAAGATGCAAAACATTATTCTAAATAACAGATATCAAATACTAACAAAAAAAATGACTCTCCAAGCAAAACACATATCATGTGGTGAATAAAAATATAGCTCCAAGTAAAGTTACCGATAAACGAAGACGAAAGAGGGGATGCCTTCCGGGGCATCCCCAAGCTTAGGCTCTTGGTTGTACTTGAATATTACCTTGGGGTGCCTTGGGCATCCCCAAGCTTAGGCTCTTTCCACTCCTTATTCCATAGTCCATCGAAGCTTTACCCAAAACTTGAAACCTTCAACCACACAAAACTTAACAGAAAACTCGTGAGCTCCGTTAGCGAAAGAAAACAAAAGACCACTTCAAGGTACTGTAATGAACTCATAATTTATTTATATTGGTGTTAAACCTACTGTATTCCAACTTCTATATGGTTTATAAACTATTTTACTAGCCATAGAGTCATCAAAATAAGCAAACAACACAATGAAAACAGAATCTGTCAAAAACAGAACAGTCTGTAGTAATCTGTAACTAACGCAAACTTCTGGAACTCCAAAAATTCTAAAATAAATTGGTGGACCTGAGGAATTTGTCTAGTAATCATCTTAAAAAAGATTCAACTAAATATCACTCTCCAGTAAAAAGTTTTAGCTAATTTCGTGAGTGCTAAAGTTTCTGTTTTTTAAGCATGATCATAAAGACTTCACCCAAGTCTTCCCAAAGGTTCTACTTGGCACAAACACTAATTAAACACAAAACCACATCTAAACAGCATCTAGATGGATTATTTATTACTAAACAGAACCAGAAAGCAAGAAACTAAAATAAAATTGGGTTGCCTCCCAACAAGCGCTATCGTTTAACGCCCCTAGCTAGGCATGATGATTTCAATGATGCTCACATAAAAGATAAGAATTGAAACATAAAGAGAGCATCATGAAGCATATGACAAGCACATTTAAGTCTAACCCACTTCCTATGCATAGGGATTTTGTGAGCAAACAACTTATGGGAACAAGAACCAACTTGCATAGGAAGGTAAAACAAACATAACTTCAAAACTGTAAGCACATAGAGAGGAAACTTGATATTATTGCAATATGTAGAAGCATATGATCCTCTCTCATAATAATTTTCAGTAGCATAATGAATGAATTCAACAATATAACCAGCACCTAAATCATTCTTTTCATGATCTACTTGCATAGAATTTTTATTACTCTCCACGTAAGCAAAATTCTTCTCATGAATAATAGTGGGAGCAAACTCAACCAAATAACTATCATGTGATTGAAAATTAAGATCAAGATGACAAGTTTCATGGTTATCATTATTCTTCAAAGCATACGTGTCATCACAATAATCATCATAGATAGGAGGCATGCTTTCATCATAGTAATTTTGCTCATCAAAGCTTGGGGGACAAAAAATATCATATTCATCAAACATAGCTTCCCCAAGCTTGTGGCTTTGCATATCATTAGCATCATGGATATTCAAGGAATTTATACTAACAACATTGCAATCATGCTCATCATACAAAGATTTAGTGCCAAACATTTTATAGATTTTTTCTTCTAGCACTTGAGCACAATTTTCCTTTCCATCATTCGCACGAAAGATATTAAAAAGATGAAGCGTATGAGACAAGCTCAATTCCATTTTTTTGTAGTTTTCTTTTATAAACTAAACTAGTGCTAAACAAGAAACAAAAAGATTTGATTGCAAGATCTAAAGATATACCTTCAAGCACTCACCTCCCCGGCAACAGCGCCAGAAAAGAGCTTAGTTGACGGGGTGTGAGTGAGTGCCCTTTACCTAGCCTCCCCGGCAACGGCGCCAGAAAAGAGCTTGATGTCTACTACACAACCTTCTTCTTGTAGACGTTGTTGGGCCTGCAAGTGCACAGGTTTGTAGGACAGTAGCAAATTTCCCTCAAGCGGATGACCTAAGGTTTATCAATCCGTGGGAGGTGTAGGATGAAGATGGTCTCTCTCAAACAACCCTGCAACCAAATAACAAAGAGTCTCTTGTGTCCCCAACACACCCAATACAATGGTAAATTGTATAGGTGCACTAGTTCGGTAAGAGATGGTGATACAAGTGCAATATGGATAGTAGATAAAGGTAATTGTAATCTGAAATTATAAAAACAGCAAGGTAACTAATGATAAACGTGAGCCTAAACGGTATTGCAATGATAGGAAACAAGGCCTATGGTTCATACTTTCGCTAGTGCAAGTTCTCTCAACAATAATAACATAGATAGATCATATAACAATCCCTCAACATGCAACAAAGAGTCACTCCAAAGCCACTAATAGCGGAGAACAAACGTAGAGATTATGGTAGGGTACGAAACCACCTCAAAGTTATTCTTTCCAATCAATCCGTTGGGCTATTCCTATAAGTGTCACAAACAGCCCTAGAGTTCGTACTAGAATAACACCTTAAGACACAAATCAATCAAAACCCTAATGTCACCTAGATACTCCAATGTCACCTCAAGTATCCGTGGGCATGATTATACGATATGCATCACACAATCTCAGATTCATCCAACCCCAAAGTTTCTACTGGAGAATCACGACGAAAACGTGTGCCAACCCCTACGCATAGGTTCATGGGCAGAACCCGCAAGTTGGTCACCAAAACATACATCAAGTGGCACATGATATACCATTGTCACCACAGATAATCACGGCAAGACATACATCAAGTGTTCTCAAATCTTTAAAGACTCAATCCGATAACATAACTTCAATGGGGAAACTCAATTCATCACAAGAGAGTAGAGGGGGAGAAGAAACATAGGATCCAACTATAATAGCAAAGCTCGCGATACATCAAGATCATGCCAAATCAAGAACATGAGAGAAAGAGAGATCAAACACATAGCTACTAGTACATACCCTCAGCCCCGAGGGTGAACTACTCCTTCCTTGTCATGGAGAGCGCCGGGATGATGAAGATGGCCACCGGTGACGGATTCCCCCTCCGGCAGGGTGCCGGAACGGGCTCCCGAGAGGTTTTTGGTGGCTACAGAGGCTTGCGGCGGCGGAACTCCCGATCTATCTTCTGTTCTGGAAGTTTTTCGATACGTAGATATATATGGGTGAAAGGAGTACGTCGTTGGAGCTACGGGGGCCCCACGAGGCAGGGGGCGCGCCCAGGGGGGTGGGCGCGCCCCCCACCCTTGTGAGCACCTCCCGTATCTTCTGACGCGGGGTCCAAGTCTATCGGGTGGCTTTCCTTCCAAAAATAACTTTTCTAGTTGATTTCGTTCCGTTTTGACTCCGTCTGATATTCCTTTTCCTCGAAACACTGAAATAGGCATAAAACAGCAAATCTGGGCTGGGCCTCCGGTTAATAGGTTAGTCACAAAAATAATATAAAAGTGGATAATAAAGCCCAATATTGCCTAAAGAGTAGATAAAGTAGCATGGAGCAATCAAAAATTATAAATACGTTGAAGACGTATCAGGTCGCAGCAAGGAAGTGCCTCCTTATTACGCGGAAAATAATGATTCCTCCACCTGACAGCTGGGACCCACCGGATGGGGCAATCAGATTTCGCGAAAAAACGCTTTCTCCACGATCATGGGACCCACCAGCTACATCTTCGCACGCAAGGAAGTGCGTCCGCAAAAAACAAAACGACGGTTGCCCACCGCCGGGACCCACCAATGACACCTTCGCACACAAGGAAATGCGCCCAGCAAAAAAAGATTCGCCCGATTGCTGGGACCCACCAGCTACATCTTTGCACGCAAGGAAGTGCGTCCGGCAAAAACCAAAACGATTCGCCCCACGCTGTTGGGACCCACCAGCTACATCTTCGCACGCAAGGAAGTGCTGACGGTCGGGACCCACCTGGTCGGGCGTCGTGGTGTTGTCATTCGTCACGCGAGCGTGTACGTACATACTTGGTCGATGTAGAGGCGCCGCACGTGTCGTAGATGTAGAGGCGCCGCACGTCGTAGTAGAGGCGCCGACGTAGCATGTACACGCGTCGTCATGGCGAGGGTGCAAGAAAGAAAATATGGCCACGCACATACATACGGGCAGGGTCTCGAACGCCTACTCGGCGCATACGTACATGGCTGGGTCGGAACGGGAAACAAGATCGCCGTCGTGTTCATGGTGAGCCAACCGGCTGGGTCGGAACGGAATGCGTGGCCGTGTTCATCGGGAGGGCTTGGGACGGAACAGGCGATGGAAGCGAGGGCTGGCGCGCATGAACGGAGGAAACGGACCTCCTACGCTTGAGCACGGGTCCTGTTGATCGGGAGGGTGTGGCGTGCCGCAAAAGCGGAGGAAACAGACCTCCTACGGTCGAAACGAGGGTCTTGTTGATAGGGAGGGTGTGGCGTGCAAAAAGCAGAGGAAACGGACCTCCTACGGTCGAAACGGGGTCCTGTTGATCGGGAGGGGTGTGGCGTACCGCAAAACGGACGAAACGGACCTCCTACGGTCGAAACGGGGGTCCTGTTCATCGGGAGGGGTGTGGCGTACAGCAAAACGGGACTCCATGGGATACTGTTCATCTCCACCGTCGACCTCCTCCAGCCTCCACGGGCTACCGTCGACCTCCTCCAGCCTCCACGGGCTCCTGTTCATCCAGCCTCCACCGCGCTACTCCACCGGCTACAGGACAACCACCCCTCCACGGGCACCCCTCCACCGCTCATCGCTCATCCAACCCTCCACACCACGGGGTCCTGTTCAACCACCCCTCCATGGCCACCCCTCCACCGTCTACTGTTCATCCAGCCCTCCACACCACGGGTTCCTGTTCATCCAGAGGCAACGCCACCGCTCACTGTTCATCCAAACCCCCCGCAACGCTCACTGTTCATCCCAGAGGCAACATCGATCGGCTTCAGATTAGCAACAAGAGCGGGCGAATCGCTCCATCGGGTTCGATTCACAACCATCGATCGATCGCTCGGGTTCGATGAACGCGTAACTGCGGTCTGCAATCGCCGGGTTCGATTAGAGCCCAACGCCTCGCTTCGGCTTCGATTAGAGCCAACGCCTCACACACGCCAGCGTCGTCACGAGAAAGCAGCGCATCGCCGCCCCCACCTCCCATCAGAACCGCAACTCCCGAAATTTTCCTCCCCTCGCTTCTACCATGGTTTTTTCCGTCATGGACGGCCCAAAGAATGTCATGCAGCTGCACCTCCGGCCCGCCCAGACGAAAAGCCCATTTTTCCGTCATGATTTTTGTCATAGAAGTAGGAGCCCACCACATCTATGATGATACCGGGTTTTGTCACAATTATCGTCATAGAAGTGTCATATGTATGACAGAAAAAAAATTCGTTCGGCCCAAAATGTCACGGATGTGTCTTTTTTTTGTAGTGAGAGCAACTTCTCGGTCGGTCACCCATCTTGAAACTACTCCAAGCTGAGCATGCTTAACTTTGGAGTTCTTTCCAAATGGGCTCCCGGAAAAGAAGGAATTCCTTATTGATATGAGTAGTCTATCATCCCTAATAAGCCAGGCTATCACATACACCCCTACTCAGAGGAACCGACGTCCTCGTCGGGCCACAGGAACGTTCCCTCTTGGCACATACGTCTATGCATCCAGTCCGGTACATGTGCCATGTCGTGTGCCACGATGGGTCACAAACGTCATGAACAACATGACCGCGCACATGTTCGCAAACATCCGTGTAACCACGAGGGCCAACTCTCATACCAACTTGTAACGCCCCAGACACACACGCCAGTGGTCGTTACTCCTGGCGGGATCTAGACTGGCCCCACAGATCAATACTAGTCTTTTCTGCGCACTTTGTCCTCACTCATTCGCACCCGGGAGCAACTTCCCGGTCGGTCACCCATCCTGAAACTACTCCAAGCTGAGCACGCTTAACTTTGGAGTTCTTTCCAAATGGGCTCCCGGAAAAGAAGGAATTCCTTATTGATATGAGTAGTCTATCATCCCTAATAAGCCAAGCTATCACACTACCAGAGGGAGATTCGATCACGGAGGGCCTCTACATCAACATTGCTGCCCTACCGATGATGTGTGAGTAGTTTACCACAGACCTACGGGTCCATAGCTAGTAGCTAGATGGCTTCTTCTCTCTCTTTGATTTTCAATACCATGTTCTCCTCGTTGTTCTTGGAGTTCTATCCGATGTAATCTTCTTTTGCGGTGTGTCTGTTGAGATCCGATGAACTACGGATTTATGATAAAATTATCTATGCATATTATTCGAGTCTCCTCTGAATTCCTATATGCATGATTTGATAGCTTTGTACTTCTCTCCAATCTATTGATTTGGTTTGGCCAACCAGATTGATTTATCTTGCAATGGGAGAGGTGCTTTGTGATGGGTTCAATCTTGTGGTGTCCTCACCCAGTGATATAGTAGGAGTAGCGAGGCACGTATTGTATTGTTGCCATTAAGGGTAGAAAGCTGGGGTTTATATCATATTGCTTGAGTTTATCCCTCTATATCATGTCATATTGCTTAATGCGTTACTCTATTGAACTTAATACTCTAGATGCAGGCAGGAGTCGGTCGATGTGTGGAGTAATAGTAGTAGATGCAAAATATTTTCGGTCTACTTGTCACGGACGTGATGCCTATATTCATGATCATTGTTTTAGATATCGTCATAACTATGCGCTTTTCTATCAATTGCTCAACAGTAATTTGTTTACCCAC
Source organism: Aegilops bicornis (assembly GCA_021605145.1). Lineage (NCBI taxonomy): Eukaryota > Viridiplantae > Streptophyta > Magnoliopsida > Poales > Poaceae > Aegilops > Aegilops bicornis. The sequence goes on along the minus strand of CM038669.1, from coordinate 393,539,941 downwards.
CGTATGCTTTATTCAAGAGAGAGCCTCTAGTGAATCCTATGGCCTCGGGTCTATTTTCCATCATATATTTTCAGATCTACAAAACCAAAAACCCAAAAATATCTTGCTGCAATTTATTTATTTTACTTTAGTTTGCTCTTTTATTTATCTTTTATACCTATCCCTATTATATCTCACTCTTGTTTGAGACCGTGAAGGGATTGACAACACCTTTTTCACGTTGAATGCAAGTGTTTGTTAGTTTGTGCAGGTGCATATACTGGAGACTTGCTTATGCCTCCTACTGGATTGATAACTTGGTTCTTAACCAAGGGAAATACTTATCTCTACTTTGCTGCATCACCCTTTCCTCTTCAAGGGAAAATCAACGCAAGCTCAAGAAGTAGCAAGATCCTCTATTGAATGCTTAGTTTAATAACTTCGTGAATATTGTGAAGGGGGCCCACTCAACATTATTGCCTTATGGCCACGAAGTATCTCACTATCGTTGTAAAAGGACTAGGACGTGAAGGTAATTTGAGGTGACATTAAAAGGCTTTACTCCTAACCTTTGCAATTGATAGGGGAATTACGGAGAATCCTTAGAGAGGCCGTGTCCATGGGGTAAACCCTTGATGATCATAGTTGTAACCCTATGGGGGAGACAATGGTGGTTGCGCGCATGTCACGATGTCAACTTCGAGTTGAACGTGATCTGTACCTCGCTCCGCCCAACATAATCGTCAAGAGTGGCTCAACTATCCATACCATACTATGCCCCAGCATACGTGTGCTAGAAACATACCAATGGGGATTCTGGACTCCCTGAGAACGCCTTACTCCTCTGCTATTCCATCAGTCACTTCAACTATTGTTTACTTATTACCTTTATGTTTTTTATTTTAAAGCTTTGTTCACAACCCCATTATAATTTAATTCTGCCCTCACTTTGTTTGGAGTCTATAATTATCTACATGCACAAATCCATAATTCATTACAAGAGGCAAAAGTATGATTCAAGTGCTCTCCATGGGATTAAAATTCTTACTTTGAAACGACTACAACTGAACCCTGTGCACTTGCGGACTATCAATGATCTACCACAAGATCATTGTGTGTTGTCTACAAGCCCTACCCTCGGTTTATGTAGGTACCGGGGGTCTACGGTTAAAATTAGGTCAGCTACATAGAAGGTAAAACGTGTTGTAGACGATTTCTAAGTCTTGGAGTATGCGCCAAGTCTAAGAAATGTTCCTTCTACGCTCCGTGGGCCGTCTTGAGATTGTCTGCTGGTGAACTGGCATGGGGTCATTGGTCCGGCCCACCTGGCCGGGAGACGACGTGGTGAGTGACCCCTAATCTAGGACACCATCAATACCGCCCGTCACAATTGAATGTGCTCAGGCCCATGTGAAGTTCATACCAAATACATGCCAAATACATATTCAGATACTAACAAAGAAGAGTACTAAATCCCATCGCCACTCCTCCAAGCGAACAAGGCGGTTAGGGTTTTAGCCCCCATTGGCAGTGGCGCCGATCTGTCTTGTCTACTGTGGCTTTAGGGCCATGGGGTGTGGTGGATCCCAACCCTTGTCGGGATGAGACTTCATTTTATATGTTTCTTTGAGTTGTGCTAAGGTTGGTGTCCTGCTCAGTAAGATGAGACGGCAGCGGCTGCCTACAGAGGAAATAAGGTTGTTCCCGCCTAGCCCCCGTCCCGGTGATGCGTCTAGCATCGTCGGATGGCATGTGGAGGTGTGTCTCCGGCAGATCTCGCACGATTTGGTCGGTGGTTGTCTTTGGTGGATCTGCTCGGATCCGGTGTTCGTTCATCCACGTGAGTGTGTCTTCAAGTTGGATCCTTTTCAACAACGTTTCTCTCCAACGATGATGGTTAATATTTTGGTCCGCTGGTCATATGAGGCCTTAGCATGATGACTTCCTGACTGTCTACTATAATAAGTTTTGCCCAACTCCAGCAAGGAAGGATGATGACGGCGGTGTGCCTCCGGCTCACTGTAGTGCTTGTAGTCATCGCTAGGTGGTTTACGAATCTAGATGTATTTTTTTATTTCTGGTGTTCATTGTACTACCATGATTAATGACAAACCTATGGAAAATGTTTGTTATCAACCGGATGAAAACAGGCTCGCTAAAACCGCTCGCTATGAGCGACACGTGTCCCAGTCAGGCCCGCCCACGCTCAACCTTGTCTTCTCGTCTCTTCCACCTGACTCGGTCGATCCCTTTCTTTCCTCGTCCCCACCGCCCGCTCCCTGCTCTGGCCGCCGCCACCACCTCGCGGTCTCTACTCCCGCCACCATGGATGCGCTCCAAGCAACGGCACCCAAGCTCCAAATAGATGCTGCTGTTGGAAATATGCCCTAGAGGCAATAATAAAAGATTATTATTATATTTCCTTGTTCATGATAATTGTCTGTTGTTCATGCTATAATTGTGTTATCCGGAAATCGTAATACATGTGTGAATACATAGACCACAACATGTCCCTAGTAAGCCTCTAGTTGACTAGCTCGTTGATCAACCGATAGTCATGGTTTCGACTATGGACATTGGATGTCGTTGATGACGGGATCACATCATTAGGAGAATGATGTGATGGACAAGACCCAATCCTAAGCATAGCACAAGATCGTATAGTTCGTTTGCTAGAGCTTTTCCAATGTCAAGTATCTTTTCCTTAGACCATGAGATCGTTTAACTCCCGGACACCGTAGGAGTGCTTTGGGTTTACCAAACGTCAAAACGTAACTGGGTGACTATAAAGGTATACTACGGGTATCTCCAAAAGTGTCTGTTGGGTTGACACGGATCGAGACTGGGATTTTTCACTCCGTATGACGGAGAGGTATCTCTGGGCCCACTCGGTAATGCATCATCATAATGAGCTCAAAGTGACCAAGTGTTTGGTCACGGGATCATGCATTACGTTATGAGTAAAGCGACTTGCCGGTAACGAGATTGAACGAGGTATTGGGATACCGACAATCGAATCTCGGGCAAGTAACGTACCGATTGACAAAGGGAATTGTATACGGGGTTGCTTGAATCCTCGACATCATGGTTCATCCGATGAGATCATCGAGGAGCATGTGGGAGCCAACATGGGTATCCAGATCCCGCTGTTGGTTATTGACCGGAGAGTCGTCTCGGTCATGTCTACGTGTCTCCCGAACCCATAGGGTCTACACACTTAAGGTTCGGTGACTCTAGGGTTATTAGGAAGACTTGTATGTGATTACCGAATGTTGTTCGGAGTCCCGAATAAGATCCCGGACGTCACGAGGAGTTCCGGAATGGTCCGGAGGTGAAGATTTATATATGGGAAGTTGTCATACGGTCATCGGAAAGGTTCGGGGGCATATCGGTATTGTACCGGGGCCACCAGAGGGGTTCCGGGGGTCCACCGGAGGGCCACCTCTCTCGGAGGGCCTCATGGGCCATAGTGGGCAGGGAACCAGCCTGGAGGGCTGGGCGCATCCCCCTTTGGGCCCATGCGCCTAGGGTTGGGGAACCCTAGTGGGGCGCCCCCCTTGCTTGGGGGCAAGCCCTCCCTTGAGCCGCCCGCCCCCTCTAGATCTCATCTAGAGGGGGCCGGCCCCCTTCCCCTTCCCCTATAAATAGAGGGGCGAGGGGAGGGCTGCAAAAAACATCCAAGGAGCAGCCCCTCCCCTCCCCAACACCTCTCCTCCTCCGTTAAGAGCTTGCCGAAGCCCTACCGGAGTACTGCCTCTCCATCACCACCACGCCCGTCGTCTTTGCTGCTGGAGCTCTCTTCCTCAACCTCTCCCTCCACCTTGCTGGATCAAGGCGCGGGAGACGTCTCTGCTCCGTACGTGTGTTGAACGCGGAGGTGCTGTCCGTTCAGCACTAGGATCATCGGTGATTTTGATCACGTCGAGTACGACTCCCTCAACCCCGTTCTCTTGAACGCTTCCGCTCACGATCTACAAGGGTATGTAGATGCGCTCCTTTCTCTCGTTGCTAGATGAACTCATAGATTGATCTTGGTGAAAGCGTAGAATTTTTTATTTTCTGCAACGTTCCCCATCAGTGGCATCAGAGCTAGGTCTATGCGTAGTTCTCTTTGCACGAGTAGAACACAATTTGTTGTGGGCGTAGATGTTGTCAACTTTCTTGCCTCTGCTAATTTTATTTTGCTTCAGCGGTATTGTGGGATGAAGCGGCCCGGACCGACCTTACACGTACGCTTACGTGAGACAGGTTCCACCGACTGACATGCACTAGTTGCATAAGGTGGCTAGCGGGTGTCTGTCTCTCCCACTTTAGTTGGAGCGGATTCGATGAAAAGGGTCCTTATGAAGGGTAAATAGAAGTTGACAAATCACGTTGTGGCTTATACATAGGTAAGAAAACGTTCTTGCTAGAACCCTATTGCAGCCACGTAAAACATGCAACAACAATTAGAGGACGTCTAACTTGTTTTTGCAGCAATTGCTTTGTGATGTGATATGGCCAAAAGTTGTGAGGAATGATGTATATGAGATGTATGAGATCATGTTCTTGTAATAGGAATCACGACTTGCATGTCGATGAGTATGACAACCGGCAGGAGCCATAGGAGTTGTCTTAATTATTGTATGACCTGCGTGTCATTGATTCAACGCCATGTAATTACTTTACTTTATTGCTAAGCCGTTAGCCATAGTAGTAGAAGTAATAGTTGGCGAAGCAACCCCATGGAGACACGATGATGGAGATCATGGTGTCATGCCGGTGACAAGATGATCATGGAGCCCCAAGATGGAGATCAAAGGAGCTATATGATATTGGCCATATCATGTCACTATTATTTGATTGCATGTGATGTTTATCATGTTTTTGCATCTTGTTTACTTAGAACGACGGTAGTAAATAAGATGATCCTCATAATAATTTCAAGAAAGTGTTCCCCCTAAGCGTGCGCCGTTCTATGTAAAGTTCGTTGTTTCGAAGCACCACGTGATGATCGGGTGTGATAGATTCTAACGTTCACATACAACGGGTGTAGGACAGATTTACACACGCAATACACTTAGGTTGACTTGACGAGCCTAGCATGTACAGACATGGCCTCGGAACACAGAAGACCGAAAGGTTGAGCATGAGTCGTATAGTAGATACGATCAACATGAACATGTTCATCGATGTTGACTAGTCCGTCTCATGGGATGATCGGACACGGCCTAATTGACTCGGATCATGTTTCACTTAGATGACTAGAGGGATGTCTATCTGAGTGGGAGTTCATTGAATAATTTGATTAGATGAACTTAATTATCATGAACTTAGTCTAGAAACCTTTGCATAAATGTCTTGTAGATCAAATGGCCAACGCTCATGTCAACATGAACTTCAACGCGTTCCTAGAGAAAACCAAGCTGAAAGATTATGGCAGCAACTATACGGACTGGGTCCGGAACCTGACGATCATCCTCATAGCTGCCAAGAAAGCATATGTCCTAGAAGGACCGCTAGGTGAAGCACCCATCCCAGAGAACCAAGACGTTATGAATGCTTGGCAGTCACGTGCTGATGATTACTCCCTCGTTCGGTCACGGCATGCTTTACAACTTAGAACCGGGGCTCCAAAAACGTTTTGAGCGACACGGAGCATATGAGATGTTCGAGGAGCTGAAAATGGTTTTCCAAGCTCATGCCCGGGTCGAGAGATATGAAGTCTCCGACAAGTTCTATAGTTTTAAGATGGAGGAAAACAGTTCTGTCAGTGAGCACATACTCAAAATGTCTGGGTTGCACAACCGCCTGTCCCAGCTGGACATTAACCTCCCAGACGAGGCGGTCATTGACAGAATCCTTCAGTCGCTCCCACCAAGCTACAAGAGCTTTGTGATGAACTACAATATGCAGGTGGTGAAAACTATTCCTGAAGTATTTTCAATCCTGAAATCAGCGGAGGTAGAAATCAAAAAGGAACATCAAGTGTTGATGGTCAATAAAACCACTAAGTTCAAGAAGGGCAAGGGTAAGAAGAACTTCAAGAAGGACGGCAAGGAAGTTGTCGGGAAGAAGTCAAAGAATGGACCCAAGCCTGAGACTGAGTGCTTTTATTGCAAAGGGAATGGTCACTGGAAGCGGAACTGCCCCAAATACTTAGCGGACAAGAAGGCCGGCAACACTAAAGGTATATGTGATATACATGTAATTGATGTGTACCTTACCGAGACTCGTAGTAGCTCCCCGGTATTTGATACCGGTGCCGTTGCTCATATTTGTAACTCAAAGCAGGAGCTGCGGAATAAGCGGAGACTGGTGAAGGACGAGGTGACGACGCGTCGGGAATGGTTCCAAGGTCGATGTGATCGCCGTCGGCACGCTACCTCTACATTTACCTACGGGATTAGTTTTGAACCTCAACAATTGTTATTTAGTGCCAGCTTTGAGCATGAACATTGTATCTGGATCTCGTTTAATGCGAGATGGCTACTCATTTAAATCAGAGAATAATGGTTGTTCTATTTATATGAGAGATATGTTTTGTGGTCATGCCCCGCCGGTCAATGGTTTATTCTTAATGAATCTCGAACGTAATGTTACACATATTCATAGTGTGAATACCAAAAGATGTAAAGTTGATAACGATAGTTCCACATACTTGTGGCACTGTCGCCTTGGTCACATTGATGTCAAGCGCATGAAGAAGCTCCATGCCGATGGACTTTTAGAGTCTCTAGATTATGAATCATTTGACACATGCGAGCCATGACTCATGGGCAAAATGACCAAGACTCCGTTCTACGGAACAATGGAGCGAGCAACCAACTTATTGGAAATCATACATACTGATGTGTGCGGTCCAATGAGCGTTGAGGCTCACGGAGGATATCGTTATGTTCTCACTCTCACTGATGACTTAAGTAGATATGGGTATGTCTACTTGATGAAACACAAGTCTGAGACCTTTGAAAAGTTCAAGGAATTTCAGAATGAGGTAGAGAATCAACGTGACCGAAAAATAAAGTTCTTACGATCGGATCGTGGAGGAGAATATTTAAGTCACGAATTTGGTACGCACTTAAGGAAATGTGGAATCGTTTCACAACTCACGCTACCGAACACCTCAACAGAACGGTGTGTCCGAACGTCGTAATCGCACTCTATTGGATATGGTGCGATCTATGATGTCTCTTACCGATTTACCGCTATCATTTTGGGGATACGCTCTAGAGACAGCTACATACACTTTAAATAGGGCACCGTCTAGATCCGTTGAGACGACACCGTATGAATTATGGTTTGGGAAGAAACCTAAGCTGTCGTTTCTAAAAGTTTGGGGAAGCGATACTTATGTCAAGAAACTTCAACCTGAAAAGCTCGAACCCAAGTCGGAAAAATGCGTCTTCATAGGATACCCTGAGGAAACCATTGGGTATACCTTCTACCTTAGATCCGAAGGCAAGATCTTTGTTGCCAAGAACGGATCCTTTCTGGAAAAAGAGTTTCTCTCGAAAGGAGTAAGTGGGAGGAAAGTAGAACTCGACGAAGTACTACCTCTTGAACTGGAAAGTAGTGCAGCTCAGGAAAATGTTCCTGCGGTGCCTACACCGACTGGAGAGGAAATTAATGATGATGATCAAGGTACTTCAGATCAAGTTGCTCTTGAACCCGTGAGGTCCACAAGGACACGTTCCACACCAGTGGTATGGCAACCCTGTCACGGAAATCATGTTGTTAGACAACGGTGAACCTTGAACTATGAAGAAGCGATAGCGGCCCAGATTCCAACAAATGGCTTGAAGCCATGCAATCCGAGATAGGATCCATGTATGAAAACAAAGTATGGACTTTGACAGACTTGCCCGATGATCGACGAGCGATAGAAAACAAATGGATCTTTAAGAAGAAGACGGACGCGGATGGTAATGTTATCATTTATAAAGCTTGACTTGTCGCTAAGGGTTATCGACAAGTTCAAGGGGTTGACTACGATGAGACTTACTCTCCCCGTAGCGAAGCTGAAGTCCGTCCGAATCATGTTAGCAATTGCCGCATACTATGATTATGAGATATGGCAAATGGACGTCAAAACGGCATTCCTTAACGGCTATCTTAAGGAAGAACTGTATATGATGCAGCCGGAAGGTTTTGTCGACCCTAAGAATGCTAACAAGGTATGCAAGCTCCAATGATCCATTTATGGGCTGGTGCAAGCATCTCGGAGTTGGAACATTCGCTTTGATGAGATGATCAAAGCGTTTGGGTTTATCTTGAGACTTATGGAGAAGCCTGCGTTTACAAGAAAGTGAGTGGGAGCTCTGTAGCATTTCTCATATTATATGTAGATGACATACTTTTGATGGGAAATGATATAGAACTCTTGGACAACATTAAGGCCTACTTGAATACGTGTTTTTCAATGAAGGACCTTGGAGAACCTGCTTATATATTAGGCATCAAGATCTATAGAGATAGATCGAGACGCCTCATAGGTCTTTCACAAAGCACATACCTTGATAAGATATTGAAGAAGTTCAATATGGATCGCCTAAGAAGGGGTTCTTGCACATGTTGCAAGGTGTGAAATTGAGCTCGGCTCAATGTCCCACCACGGCAGAAGATATAGAAGAGATGAGTGTCATCCCTATGCCTCAGCCATAGGGTCTATTATGTAAGCCATCTTTGTGTACCGGACCTTATGTAAACCTTGCCGTAAGTTTGGTAGGAAGGTACCAAAGTAATCCCGCAAGGAACACCGGATGACGGTCAAGAATATCCTGAAGTACACAAGAGGACTAAGGATATGTTTCTCGTTTATGGAGGTGACGAAGAGCTCGTCGTAAGGGGTTACGTCGACGCTAGCTTCGACCCAGATCTGGATGACTCCAAGTCACAAACCGGATACGTGTATATGTTGAATCGTGGAGCGATGGTAGTGCGATTTACCAAGCGAGGCGTCGTGGCGGGATCTACATGTGAAGCGGAATACATGGCAGCCTCGGAGGCAGCGCATGAAGCAATTTGGATGAAGGAGTTCATCACCGACCTAGGAGTCATACCCAATGCGTCGGGGCCGATCAAACTCTTCTCGTGACAACTCGAGCTATTGCACTTGCCAAGGAGCCGTGTTTCACAAGAAGACCAGATCACATCAAGCGTCGCTTCAACTCCATCCGTGAAAATGTTCAAGATGGAGACATAGATATTCTTGAAGTGCATACAGATCTGAATGTCGCAGATCCGTTGACTAAACCTCTTCCATGAAAGCAAAACATGATCAACACCAGAACTCTATGGGTGTTCGATTCATCACAATGTAACTAGATTATTGACTCTAGTGCAAGTGGGAGACTGTTGGAAATATGCCCTAGAGGCAATAACAAAAGATTATTATTATATTTCCTTGTTCATGATAATCAAATGCATTGTTCATGCTATAATTGTGTTATCCGGAAATCGTAATACATGTGTGAATACATAGACCACAACATGTCCCTAGTAAGCCTCTAGTTGACTAGCTCGTTGATCAACTGATAGTCATGGTTTCCTGACTATGGACATTGGATGTCGTTGATGACAGGATCACATCATTAGGAGAATGATGTGATGGACAAGACCCAATCCTAAGCATAGCACAAGATTGTATAGCTCGTTTGCTAGAGCTTTTCCAATATCAAGTATCTTTTCCTTAGACCATGAGATCGTGTAACTCCCGGACACCGTAGGAGTGCTTTGAGTTTACCAAACGTCACAACGTAACTGGGTGACTATAAAGGTATACTACGGGTATCTCCGAAATTGTCTGTTGGGTTGACACCGATCGAGACTGGGATTTGTCACTCCGTATGACGGAGAGGTGTCTCTGGGCCCACTCGGTAATGCATCATCATAATGAGCTCAAAGTGACCAAGTGTCTGGTCACGGGATCATGCATTACGGTACGAGTAAAGTGACTTGCCGGTAACTAGATTGAGCGAGGTATTGGGACACCGACGATCGAATCTCGGGCAAGTAACGCATCGATTGACAAAGGGAATTGTATACGGGGTTGCTTGAATCCTCGACATCGTGGTTCATCCGATGAGATCATCGAGGAGCATGTGGGAGCCAACATGGGTATCCATATCCGCTGTTGTTTATTGGCCAGGAGAGTCGTCTCGGTCATGTCTCGTGTCTCCCGAACCTGTAGGGTCTACACACTTAAGGTTCGGTGGCGCTAGGGTTATTAGGAAGACTTGTATGTGATTACCGAATGTTGTCCGGAGTCCGGATAAGATCCCGGATGTCACGAGGAGTTCGGAATGGTCCGGAGGTGAAGATTTATATATGGGAAGTTGTCATACGGTCACGGAAAGGTTACAGGGCATATCGGTATTGTCTGGGGGCCACCGGAGGGGTTCCGGGTCCACCGGGAGGCCACCTCTCTCGGAGGGCCTCATGGGCCGTAGTAGGCAGGGAACCAGCCTGGAGGGCTGGGTGCATCCCTTTGGGCCCATGCGCCTAGGGTTGGGGGAACCCTAGTGGGGCGCCCTTGCTTGGGGGCAAGCCTCCCTTGCCCCCTCTAGATCTCATCTAGAGGGGTCGGCCCCTTCCCCTTCCCCTATAAATAGAGGCGAGGGAGGGCTGCAAACAACATCCAAGGCGCAGCCCTCCCTCCCAACACCTCTCCTCCTCCGTTAAGAGCTTGGCGAGCCTTGCTTAGAATCTTGCCTCTCCATCACCACCACGCCGTCGTCTTTGCTGGAGCTCTCTTCCTCAACCTCTCCCTCCACCTTGCTTTGGATCAAGGTGCGGGAGACGTCTCTGCACGACGTGTGTTGAACGCGGAGGTGTTGTCCGTTCAGCACTAGGATCATCGGTGATTTGGATCACGCCGAGTACGACTCCCTCAACCCGTTACATTGAACGCTTCCGCTCGCGATCTACAAAGGTATGTAGATGCACTCCTTTCTCTCGTTGCTAGATGAACTCATAGATTGATCTTGGTGAAAGCGTAGAATTTTTTTATTTTCTGCAACGTTCCCCAACAGCTGCCTCCCAAGCTCCTAATGCGCCGCTACACCGAAGTTGCAATGCGAGCTGCCCAAGCCCACGTGTTGGCGCTGCGTTTGCAGCGCTCGTCGCTGACGAGCGGTAGGGTGTCGCCGATGACTACCGACGATGCAGCACTGACACCACTGTAGAGAGGCACAAGGCGCGGTGATGCTGCGATTCTTCGGTGCTACAGGAGCTGCAATGCATCGCTTGTCGGGGCTGCAATGGAGCGCCGCCGCAGTCATCAGGCTGCAATGGAGCTCTGCCGTTGATGCATTGGAGCGTCGCCGTGGTCATCAGAATGCAGCGGAGCTCCGCCGTTGATGCATTGGAGCACCACCACGGTCCTGAGGCTGCAATGGAGCTTCGCCGGTGCTGCGACGGCGACCGCGACGGGCCAGCCATGGCGGTTGCAACTCCGGCACTGCAATGGAGCTCCATTGGTGCTGCTACGACGACCGCGATGGGCCGGCCATGGCGGTTGCAACTCCGACGCTGCAATGGAGCTCCGCCGGTGCTGCTACGACGACCGCGATGGGCCGGCCATGGCGGTTGCAACTCCAGCGATGCAATGGATTCCGTTAGTGCAGCGACGGGCCGGCCATGGCCGTTGCAACTTCGGCACTGCAATGGAGCTTTGCATGTGCTGTGACGACGACCACGACATCCCGACCATGGCGTTGTCATGGAGCTTTTGCCGCACCCTCGCGCTGCATTCGAGCTTTGTTGGGGCTGGAATGGAGCACCACCGGGGCTGTGGAAGTTGTGACGTTATGCAATGGAGATTCGCGCGGCTGCAATGGAGCTTCGCTAGATGCCTCAGGTGCTGCGTTGAAGCCGGCGTTGCTTACTTGCTGTGGTCGAACGGTCACTGGCGCGTAGATCAGACGGCTAGCGAGGCGGATGATTTCTCAGAGAAATCATCCGATTGATTTATAGCAACCGCCCAAACCTATTGCAAGTTTCTGGAAGAAAATAGTACATCTTCAAATACAAGGGAGGCGCTGATCTAAATGCGAGCGGGCGGCTGAGATTTGAGGAGCAACTGAGCCTGGGCTAGAATCGAATTTTCGGGAGAAAAGAGATTTCGCTGGGAAAAAGAGAAGAACAGAGATAAAAGGGAAAGGAAGAATTAACGCATCGTCATCTGCGCAGACTCCGAAACCCAAACCCCAGACTCAGCGACAGAGAGCAGCCAGCAGCCTCCGCCGCCGCCGCCCATGTCAGGAGGAGGGATCGCGCGGGGCCGCCTCGCGGAGGAGCGCAAGGCCTGGCGCAAGAACCACCCCCATGTCCGTATCACCCCCCCTCCCCCTTCGCGTCTCACCCCCGCCCCTCCTACCGGCGATTCGGGTCTTGATCTGGTCCTTCTGGTTCGCAGGGATTCGTCGCGAAGCCGGAGACGGTGGCCGACGGGTCGGTGAATCTCATGATCTGGAATTGCACCATCCCCGGAAAGCAGGGGGTAAGTACCTGAGTAACTGTGGAGCGCCCGAACCCACCCCCCCTCGATTCGATCTGGTTTGGTCTGTGAGGCAAAGGGCTTGTCTTTGATAGTTATATATTGCGCAATCGCCTATTGCGCGTGTGTGAAAATTGAGGGTTTCTGGACTTTCGTGGTATTATTACAGTAGTAGACTACTAAAACTAGGTTCGATTGGTGCTTTGGTCTATGTCTGGTGGTTCATCTATGGATTATGTTAACTATTTGTTGGATTGGGTATTAGGAACTGTGATGTTATTCGTGACAAATTACTAATCTTCAGTTCTTCCTCATCGCGTATCTGTTACCCTAACCTAGGAGCTATAGAACTAATGTGCCTTTTGTCCATACTTTGCGTACAACAAAACTGTAATACAACATCAGTGGCAACAAAGCCTTGATTCCCAAGCATGTTTATGCAGGCTAGATATGAAACACACTACATGAGCCACAGGATAACAAGCAAATATTTAATAATTTTGGCCACATGTGGATAGATACTTTTCTATAACACAATTTGCCTTTGCCCATTCTGATGTGACCAGGGAACTCAAGTTATCTGGCCATGCCTTTTTTTTTTGGAATCAGGCAGGTGTACTGCCAATGCATTTAAGAAGAAAAGAAGTTTTTACATGATCAAACAATCAGGTCCAAAAAGATCAGACCTCAATAAAATAAAATTAATAACGACTACTCGTGTCTATTAGTAGTGGGCGCTGCGAAACAAACCCATCGAAACCCAAACTGCACCGAGCTTTAGAAGATAAACATCATGCTTAATGCGCTCAGCTAGACGTTTCTGTAGATGTGCATTGCTCAAAAACGCGTCTGTTGTGTTCCTTAATATGTGCCAACTGCAGTAGCTATATGCTACAGCTGAGTGTAGACAAGCCGTAGGAGTATGCAATGCACCTTACGGTGCTGCTCATCCATTCATGTGTATATATGGTACACTTTACAAAAGAGGCATAGAGCGCAGTCCGCAGTTTTCACAAGGCACGACGTGCGCGAGAAGTGGTGATCTTGTGCGGCGTGCATGGCCACGTGAGACCAGAATGTGCAGCTTGGGTGATTGCTGCTTGCACTGAGAGTCTGAGATCAAAGAGTCGTCAACTCGTCACTGATAGCTGCTGAAAAAGAAAACCTCCAGGCTGCTGGCAAAGTGACCTGATGATGAGCAAGGTGTAACGTTAGCTTATCAAACCAGTTTTGGCCATGAGAGTCCAGATGCCAAAAGAGTATGGTTACACTAGGATCAGGCATGTAGAGTTTTCAGGAAGCTCATCACATAGGGTGATAGGGAGCACATGGTGTTGTTTGGGATGCCATGGTTAGAAATATTTTTATTGGTGAGAAGCCTTTCCTGAAGCCAAAGCCAAATAAAGTATCGGTACTTATGTTCCATTTTCATAGTCCAGACCTTGGTGAGGTCGACACTACAATAGGATCCCTAAAATGGCAAATGTAGGCAGGAGAGGCTGAGTACGACCTGTTAGCAGATGCCATGCTTTCCTGCTGCCGTTTTTGAGACCAGTGGGAAAGGATTCACAACAATGCCACAGACATGCAAAGTTGTTGAATCAACAGGGGGAGGAGTAGGACGGAATTTCTGTATAGATAGATAATGTGCAGTCAAACCATTCTGCCTTGCATCTGGTGGACTTTGCTATCTCTTGCATATGTTTTCCCAGTTCTGTGATATGACTGTTGTGGTGAATATATGTTCTTCACTTCGTATTTCTCTTTCTTGTTTTGTCATGCTGTTAACTCATTGCTCACTTGGTAATTGGTATATCTCTTTCTTGTTTTGTCGTCCCTGTTAATTCATTCCAAAAGGTCTGGATTTTTTGACTGAAGTGTCTTAACTACTCCTTCGTCATTTGCGCAGACTGATTGGGAAAGTGGATACTACCCACTTACTCTCCATTTCAGTGAGGACTACCCTAGCAAACCTCCCAAGTGCAAGTTCCCGCAGGGTTTTTTCCACCCAAATGTCTATCCTTCAGGGACGGTCTGCCTCTCGATTCTCAATGAGGATAGTGTAAGCCCAGCAAAGCTATTTTCTTAGGTTTTATTGAAATGGCACACCACCAAATTTACAGTTCAAGTTGCATATTCTCAGGGTTGGAGACCTGCCATCACTGTTAAGCAGATTCTAGTTGGAATACAGGATTTGCTTGATCAACCTAATCCAGCTGATCCTGCCCAGACTGATGGTTATCACCTCTTTATCCAGGTTAGAATTTAAAACTGAGCAAGATTCTTTCATCCGTTAGTCCTTCAGTATCATCCGTTCACATTGTTTCTTTTGCTTTGCAGGATCCAGCAGAGTACAAGAGACGCATTCGGCTGCAGGCCAAGCAGTACCCTGCTCTGGTTTGAGGATCCAACGTAGCAGTCTAAAATCATAAATTACCGCACCTGAAAATATGAAGTATGACTAAATATAACCGAAAGCGGGGTATTGTGGAGAGCTTTCCATTGTGACCGTGGACATTTGTGACGTGTGGTCTGGTGTTGACCAAACAAAACTCAGGTCCTGCTTGAATGATGGATGTGTGGATACTTTTGAACTTAACTCCTTGATTGTGTCTTCTTGACTTTTTTTGTGTGATTGTTTCGGTGATCTCTTCAAAAATAATTTGATGTGAACACTTCCTTTTAAAGGAAGATGTAAAAGAAGGGGTAAGGCAACCCAGTTGAACCCTAAAAACAGTAGGACTTTAAAAAGGGGACGCGTCTTCAACAAAGTTTTATTGTCTGTAAGCGATTTCTTGTTAGGAGAATTGATCTTTGCTTGTTATTTTTACAAATCAGTATTCTTGTGGCTTGGTGTTATTAGGGTTGTACCAACTTTAGTCTGTCCACCAGCCACCTCTGATTGCACGGAAAATTCTTAATTGAACTAGGGTGTTTTTAGGCACAATACCTGCAAACATTTTGCTTTGATCGCGCTGCAGAGTTTTTCACTATCAGTGCGTGCGTCAAACCCCCCGTGGTTCACATGGACAGGGGCAACGCGCGACGGTGTCCTAGAGAAAGTAAGGAACGAAGTAACGAAAAACGGTAGAGGGCAACAATCACCCAAGCATAGCACCGCAGAGCGTTGTCAGTGTCACAGCTCCTGCTTCTTGTGCTGTGCCTCAGACCTTCGCTTCGACTCCTATTTGAAGTTGGCGCGAGCCTGGTACGTGAGCCCGATGCTCCAGCTCGCCGGCGCGGCGTCGGCGGCGACGATGGTCAGCCCGGTGGTGTAGGAGGTGAGCTTGAAGCTGAGCGCCTGGCCGCCGAGCTGCCCGAACGCCTGGTACGAGGCGCCCCAGTTGTGGCTCATGCGCAGCCACCCCATGCCGCCACCGCCCTTCACCCACATCTCCCCGACGTCGCCGGCGCCGCCGACGTTGGTGACGTACACCAGCAGCCAGTGCGGGTTCCCCTGGAACGCGAACCGGATCCCGCCCTTGCGCATGCACGGCACCCTGCGGTACATGACGGGGACGATGCCCGCATGCCAGTCGGCCATCTTCTTGAAGGCCGGGATGGCGAGGTCGAAGTGGGTGCGCGGCGGGTTGCACCAACCGCCGTTGTTGGTGTCCTGTGCCCAGTTGGGCGGGCACAGGTTGGTCGCGGTCACCGTGATCACCGGCGAGCCCCTGTAGCAGGCCGTGGCTTTCACGCACCGGATCTGGTAGCACGTCCCGCACCCGTAGCCGTCCAGGAACAGCGTCGAGCTCAGCGCCGCCGTGTCCGCGCCGTACCCCGCCGTGATGTCGTACCCGCACGCCCCACCTGCGAGAACACAAGCACGATACATCAGCATAACAAGGAATAAGCATGCATGGTCATTGATCAATGTAGTACGTGTGCAGTGCAGGCGACGTACCCATCGTCTCGGCCGTAGCCTCGTCGCCGTAGAACGTGGCGTGGGCGGGAGTCCACTGCATGGCCCGGAACCTGGCGTCCACGGTGGTGGCCACGCCGGCAAGGGAGACGAGGAGGACCAAGACGGCCGCGGACTTGGACGCAGCAGAAGCCATTGCCTTCGCTTCGCTTTGCCTTGTAGCAGTGCTCTCTTCTTGGCTGAGTTCTGTCAGAAGAGGGCATGGGGCGAGTGGATTTATAGTGTGCACTACGTCGGATTGGATCAATCATTGTGGTGGTTAGATCAGCCGGTGATGATTGAGGAGGAACATATATCGTTCAATCTTCGGGCCAAGTCGTGCCTGCACGCACTCGCGAAATCGTGGAGATTTGTACGGCGTGGCATACGTGCGGGCAAGGAACCGAGCTGTACTCTGTTATTCTGCCGTTTTGCTGGTAGGCCGGATTTTGTATGTTTTTCTCCTTCGAAAAGGAATTTCGCATGTTGGAACTGTGTCTTTTAATTTCTAATCACGATATGTTATTTTTCTGGGAGAGATCGGATAGGTTAACATTCTTATTCTAGGTTGGACAGAGTTACATATACAATGAACAGGCCGTGTGTCTTCCCTTTCCGGAGAAGCAGTTGATCTTGGCCATCGGATCAATGATTTAGCCACGGGCACGGAAGACTGGACCTCACTCAAATAAAAGCATTTTTTTTCAAGCTTATTTGCTTGAGCTGTAAATAAAAGAGCAAAGCAATTCCAACATAAATTGTCTACCGTAAAAAAAGACATAAACTCTCTATGCCTTTCTATAGACCCCCTAGTAGATAATGTACTTAAAACAAATTCAAAACTAGCACTACTAACACAGGCTGAAGAGAATGACCTTGAAAAATAATAAGGTCTTAAAAATGATTTTTTTAAGGTCGTTGATACCTGTCCAAGAAGGCAAATGTCTCTAAATCTAATCGTGATTCATCATGAGAGGTATGTTTTGGAATAACAAATGTTTAGTGACTTGGCTAAACATAACAATATCACCGATTATGTGAGGGGTACCATTACAAAGTCCGGTAAATGTGACTTCCCGACAAATGTTCTAGACCATTTTTCATGTGGTTACAATTGTGTGTTGTGCATTTTACCCTACTCTGTGAGGTCCAATGCAATCTTGCCTCACATCCACTCAACATACATGTTACTTCTGGCTATGTTGAAGGTTGAATATCATATTAAGTTTCACCGTTGGAACAAGTGTAATAACTTTTTGAGTTTAGTAGTCATGTATGGCGCATCTTAAGAGGAGTTTTTTTTGTTTTCCTTAAGAAATTTGTTAGCACATGTCGTGATAACCAACATCCAATGTTCATTTGGGGGTGGGGGGATATTTTGTTATCAACGTGAGAAGAACAGTGACCAGTTGGACAAGTGATGGCCTTTCATGTTCAGTGATATCATCCATAGCTTGGACCTACGGAAGATCATTGTGTTTGGTCGCCAGTTCACTTGGTTGGATAGTCAACCGGTTCCTACTTATGAAAAACTTGACCGGGTTCTAGCAACCACTAACAAGGAAAATAAGTTTCCCTAGCTTCGTTACGGGCATTGCAAAGAATAAATGCCTTATCGGGTCATGCTCAACTGCTAACTGATTTTGATCAAACTTCCCAATCAAGTAAACATCCTAAGTTCAAACTCGAGTTGAGATGGCTTACCAGAGAGGGCTTTGCTGATCTGGTTAAGAAAGTTTGGGCTACACAACGACGGGGTAATACACCCATTCAATGATGGAATTCTGGGATCCATGAATGCAATGATTCCTACATGGATGGGCTAAGAATATCGTCGATCTGGAAAACGGAAACGTCGATGTTGTCTTCCATGATTGACAAGCTCGATAATAACACGGAGGTACGACCACTATCCTATATAGATATTAAGAAAAAAGCAACTTAAACAAGTGGATAGCCCGTCTCTTGCATGAGGAAGAAATTAAATGGTATCAACATACAGTTACAGTTGCTGGCTCACGGAAATGATAATGTGAAATACTTTAATATGCTCGCCAACGAGAGGTACGGGAAGAAACATATCTTTGTGCTCGACCCGGATGAGGGTCGTACCGGGGGGTCACTATGGAATTTCATTATAAAATATTACAAATACCTTTATGGACCACCAGTTGGGAGCAATTTCTCGCTGGATGAGTCCATAACAGATGACATCCTCGAGTCTCAGAGGCGGAAAAATGTATTTTTAGTGCTCCGTTTTCTGAAGGGAAATTTGATGATGAAGCGTTTTAGATGGAAAACATAAAGCTCCCGAGCCGGCTGAGTCATCTTTAAGACGAAACATATTCAACGGGGTTGCTGTGATGCATGAAATCATACACAAGCTTCACCAATTTTTTTTACTATAAAGTCAAGTACCATTTATTTACAAATTATCTGTGTGAAGGGGCTCTCGCCGTAGTAGTGGAGGTCGGTTGAGAGTTTTATCTTTGGTGGTAGTGTCTCCATCATGGTCAATGATGACATTTACAACTACTTCCAGACTTGAAAGGGTCTGCCAAGGGTACCCCTTGTCCCCTATCTTGTTCAATATTGTGGCAAGCATGCTTGCTATTATCATTGAATGGGCTAAAGTGGCCGCACATAATAGCGATATGGTTTTATGGACCATGACTTGGATAAAGCAAGAAATCTTAAGTTGTTTTTATGTGCTTTTGAGGCTTTCGGTCCTGAAAATAAATTTCCACAAGAGCGATTTTTACGCTTTCTTTGTGGTTGTAGATTCAAAGATCCGAGTATCGAGATCTTGATTTCCAGCTTGGGTTTTTTCTGATCCGGTACATTGTATTCCTATCCACTACTGGTGACTTACTGTAGCCGGGTGGAAATAGGTGGAAGAGCGACTAGAGAAATGCCTTGCAGCTACAAGTGAAAACCTCTTTTATATGGGAGATGCTTGGTTTTAATCAACTCCTTCCTCATCAACATGGTCCTGTACATTTTCTTGTTCTTTCACATACCCCAGGGGGCACTACAAAGGCTGAACTACTTTAGGTCTATAATTTTCTGGCTAAGTGATAACGGTAGGAAGAAATATTGGTTTGCTATGTGTAATGTGATGTGTCAGCCAAAAGCCAGGGTGGTTTAGGTATTCAGGATATTTTGGGAGAATCATTGCCCTTATGAGTGTAATTTATATAAGCTCCTTATTGAGAATGGGGTGGGGTAGAAAATAATTCATAATAAGAACGTGGGATATAAAGCCATCTCTCAACTCCTTTGAACACAGTCTAACCCCCATCTCTTGTCTAGCCTGATGAAGCTCGATGATTTCTTTTTCCAAGTTAGCATTTTCTTGGTCTGGGAAGGTTCCTAATTAGATTCAGGAATGACACTTGGCTGGGGACCACTCCCCTTAAGGGCAAAACCCAAAATAGTATCGAATGATTAAACATAAATTCCAACAATCCTACAAGTCCTGGGAATTTTCTTTTGAAGCTCTGGACAGTGGGGGAACCCCTACTGACTTTTTATTAATCAAAAGGCAATACATTAAAAGTCCTGGGTCAATCCGAACTCGATGTTTATCTTTTAGAATGACTACCCAAACAAAACCAAACTACATGGTACATTCAGATAGCATGAGCGGGCGTAGCTCTATCGGCACATCCACAATTATCAGTGAGTCTCCCTCTCGCCTCCCCCTGGCCGCAAGCTCATGGGACAGTTTGTTCTTGCTTCTTTTTAACACCTTTGACTCTGACGGAGTTGAAAATCCTCACCGTGTTTTTTATGTCACTGATAGTCGAGAAGCATGCAGACCTATTCTAGCTTCCTTCCTCCAATTTCTTTGCAAGCAAGGCACAATCCTCTCAATGATTAGGTTGTCCCGGTAGCTGGCCAATAGTGCAATGATTCCCATCAGTATCGTCTATCCCTCAGCTTCTTGCACAGTTCTACATGCATTCATCGATCTACATGCCGAAAATAAACCCAAACTCTGGTAGTCACGGGCGACAGCACCCGCCCAACACTGCCCAGTCTCCGACAGAAATCCGCGTTTGTGTTTAATTTAACCACACCCATCGGTGGCTTATCCCATGTTGGAGAATGATGTGGCTTGAAGCTACGTCGGTATTTCCCCAAAGAGGAAGGGATGATGCAGCACAACAGTGGTAGGTATTTCCCTCAGATATGAAACCAAGGTTATCGAGCCAGTAGGAGAACCAAGCAACACAACGTAAACAACCCCTGCACACAGATAACAAATCCTCACAACCCAACGTGTAAAAGAGGTTGTCAATCCCTTTCTGGTAGCGGCACCTCAAGATAGGTAAACGGACGTGAGATAAAATTGTAGTAAATTGATAGATCGAACACCAAATAAAATAAATAAGAATAAATTGCAGCAAGGTATTTTTGGTTTAATAGATCTAAAAGTAAATGCAACGGAAAAGTAGATCGCAAAGGCAAATATATGAGAAAGAGACCCGGGGGTCGTAGATTTCACTAGTGGCTTAACTCGAGAAAAATAGCAAATAGTGGGTGAACAAATTACTGTTGGGAAATTAATAGAACTTCAAATAATCATGACGATATCCAGGCAATGATCATTATATAGGCATCACGTCCAAGATTAGTAGACCGACTCCTGCCTGCATCTACTACTATTACTACACACATCGATCGCTATCCAGCATGCATCTACTGTATTAAGTTCATGGAAAAATGCAGTAATGCAATAAGAACAATGACATGATGTAGACAAGATCTATCTATGTAGAGACAGACCCCGTCGTTTTATCCTTAGTAGCAACGATACATACGTGTCGGTTCCCCTTCTGTCACTGGGGTCAAGCACCGTAAGATCGAACCCACTACAAAGCACCTCTTCCCATTGCAAGATAAATAGATCAAGTTGGCCAAACAAAACCGAAATATCGGAGAAGAAATACGAGGCTATAAGAGATCATGCATAAAATAGATCAAAGAAACTCAAATACTTTCATGGATATAAAAAGATAGAACTGATCATAAACTCAAAGTTCATCGATCCCAACAAACACACCGCAAAAGAGTTACATCATATGGATCTCCAAGAGACCATTGTATTGAGAATTCAGCGAGAGAGAGAAAGCCATCTAGCTACTAACTACGGACCCCGAAGGTCTACAAAGAACTACTCACGCATCATCGGAGAGGCACCAATGGAGGTGGTGAACCCCATCTGAGATGGTGTCTAGATAGGATCTGGTGGTTCTGGACTCTGCGGCGGCTGGATGAATATTCCGTCGATGCCTTTAGGGTTTCTGGAATATTGGGGTACTTATAGAGCTAAGAGTTGGTCCGGGGGGCACCCGAGGTGGGCACAACCCACCAGGGCGTGCCTGGGCCTCCTGGCGCGCCCTGGTGGGTTGTGTTCTCCCCGGAGCACCCCCAAGCACAGCTAGGGCCCATTACGTTCCTTCTGGTAAAAAAAATCTCCGTAAAGTTTTCTTGCGTTTGGACTCCGTTTGATATTGATTTCCTGCGATGTAAAAAACATGCAGAAAACAACAACTGGCACTTGGCACTATGTCAATAGGTTAGTACCAAAAAATGATGTAAAATGACTATAAAATGATTATAAAACATCCAAGATTGATAATATAACATCATGGAACAATAAAAAATTATAGATACGTTGGAGACGATCGGCATCTAAGCTTAACTCCTACTCGTCCTCGAGTAGGGAAGTGATAAAAACAGATTTTTTGATGTGGAATGCTGCCTATCATGTCATATCATATTTCTTTCTTTATAGCATGGACATTTGGACTTTTATATTGTTCAAAGCAATAGTCTTGTTTTGACATGATAATTTAAATACTCAAGCATATCAACAAGCAACCATGTCTTTCAAAATATCAACGCTAAAATAAGTTATCCCTAGCCCATCATGCTCAACCATTGATCCATTCATGAAACACACTCACATATTAGCTACACTCAATACTCAAGTACGATCATATTGCCTCCTAGTTTGTGATTTTATAAGAGAAGATGGAGACTCAAAAATAGAAATTGCATAAAGTAAGAGAAAGGCCCTTGGCAGAGGGAAGTAGGGAATTGTAGAGGTGCCAGAGCTCAAAGCGAAAAACTTAGAGATAAAAACATTTTGCGAGGTGTATCCATCCCACCAACGAAAACGGCTTAGAATTCCCAACACTTTCGATGCTAGATATATCATAGGCGGTTCCCAAACAGAAAATAAAGTTTATTCCTTTTTCAACCTAACTTTCACTTTCCATGGCTAACCGTATCCACGGTTGCCCTCCATACCAACACTTCCCAAGGAATTTATTATTTGATAACATAAAGTAAATTCATTTTTCATTTCGGGACTAGACATTCCTAATAACTTTGCCTTACTCTCGTGCAATGACAAGTGAATAAACACTCATCTTGAGAATAACACATTTAGCATGAAAAATATTAGCCACCCCTCACCGCTCCGCGAGCAAAACGAACACACAAAAGAGAAGTTTATTTTGAAAATTAAAGATGGCACATAAAAATTTGCTTAGAACGGCAAAATAATACCGCATATAGGTAGATATAGTGGACTCATATGGCAAAACTGGTTTAAAGGTTTTTGGATGCACAAGTAGAGATCATACTTGGTGCAAAATGAAGGCTAGCAAAAGATTGAGAAGCGACCAACCAAGAAACGGATAATCTCATAAGCGAGCATTAAGCTTAATTAATACCGAATAATGCACCACAAGTTGGATATAATTTCATTGCATGACTATTGACTTTCGTGCTTGCATAGGGAATCACAAACCTTAACATCAATATTCTTACTAAAGCATAATTACTCATCAACATAACTCACATATCACATCATCATATCTCGAAACTATTACTAAGAATCAAGTTTATTTTGTCCAATGATCTTCATGAAAGTTTTTATTATATCCTTCTTGGATATCTATCACTTTGGGACTAATTTTCATGTGTTGCTTTTCATAAGCTCAAACAAATATAAATGAAGATAATGAGCATAATTTTTCTTCTTTCTCTCAAATTAATTTAAGTGAAGCAAGAGAGAATTTTTGAAAATTTTACTAACTCTCAAATAAATCTAAGTGAAGCAAGAGAGCATTTCTTCAAAAATACTAAAGCACACTGTGCTTAAAAAGATACAAGTGAAGCACTAGAGCAAGTCCATAGCTCATAAAAATTTAAGTGAAGCATAGAGAGCAATTCTAACAAGTCATGCCATAATTTTGGCTCTCCCAAATAGGTGTGTCCAGCAAGGGATCAAGACTTAAAACACAAAATAAAATAAGCAAAGACTCATATCTTAAAAGACGCTGCAAGCAAAACACATAGTATGTGACGAATAAAAATGTAGCTTCGAGTAAAGTACCGATGGTTGTTAGAAGAAAGAGGGGATGCCACTTGGGGGTATCCCCAAGCTTAGTTGGTTGCTCATTTTTGGATAAAGCTTGGGATGCCGGGGCATCCCCAAGCTTAGGCTCTTCTACTCATTATTCCTTCATCCATCGTAAGATAACCCAAAACTTGAAAACTTCAATCACACAAAACTCAACAAAACCTTCGTGAGATCCGTTAGTGTAAGAAAGCAAATCACTACTATAAGTACTGTACCAAACCAATTCATATTTTATTTTTGCATTATATCTACTGTATTTCAACTTTTCTATGGCAAAAACTCATCAAAGAAAACCATAGAGCCGTCAAAATAAGCACACAACGCAAAGAAAACAGAATCTGTCAAAACAGAATAGTCTGTAGTAATCTCACTATTTCGAAAACTTCTGGAACTCCAAGGACGACCTGAGCAATTTTTATATTAATCTTCTGCAAAAAGAATTGGTATTTTATCATGCTCTGGTAAAAAATGAGAATTGTTTTCGTGAGCGCAAAAGTTTTTGTTTTTTAGCAAGATCAAACAACTATCACCCCAAGAAGATCCTAAAGCCTTTACTTGGCACAAACACTAATTGAAACACAATTATAACAGTAGCATAATTGTGCAAACACTCAAGAACAGAAAGCAAAAAAGAAAAAATAAATTTTATTCATTGGGTTGCCTCCCAACGAGCGCTATAGTTTTACGCCCTTAGCTAGGCATAAAGCAAGGATCTAAGTTTTGTCATCCTTCCTCTTAATTTTATTAGAGGTATTTTCATCATGGGGTTTTGTAAACACAACATAAAACATATTATCCATAGAAACCTTAGCGTTCCTAAGTTGGTGTTCATCATAACCTTTTTGATTCTCCGCAACAATCCAAGAGTAATGTTGATTGACATTATTGAAAACCTGTTGGATTATATCTAAAACATGGACTTCCTTTTTGATATTCTCATCAAAGATTTTATTATCCCCAAGAAAATGTATTAAAGCATAGTCACTATTGTAAAGAATTTCATCTATCACAAGTTTTTCACGATTCATACCATAAAAATCAAAGATTTGCCTAGCTTCCCGTATTATGTAGTCAAACTCATTCATAAGAACGAGAGTGGCCAACTTTTTAGCCATAGGATTCTATATAACGGGAAGCTCAAAAAACAATCTTTGCAAAGTAGGATGGGTATGAATAAATTTACTTTCAAGTTTCAGAACTAGTGCTGAAACAGCTATTGGGGAACGTAGCAATTTCAAAAAAATTCATACGCACACGCAAGATCATGGTGATGCATAGCAACGAGAGGGGAGAGTGTTGTCCACGTACCCTCATAGACCAAAAGCGGAAGCGTTAGCACGACGCGGTTGATGCAGTCGTACGTCTTCACGATCCGACCGATCAAGTACCGAACGCACGTCACCTCCGAGTTCAGCACACGTTCAGCCCGATGACGTCCCTCGAACTCCGATCCAGCCGAGTCTTGAGGGAGAGTTTCGTCAGCACGACGGCGTGGTGACAATGTTGATGTTCTACCGATGTAGGGCTTCGCCTAAGCACCGCAACAGTATTATCGAGGTGGACTATGGTGGAGGGGGGCACCGCACACGGCTAAAAGATCTAACAGATCAATTGTTGTGTCTCTAGGGTGACCCCTGCCCCCGTATATAAAGGAGCAAGGGGGGGGGGGTGCGGCCGGCCTAGAGAGGGGGCACGCCAGGAGGAGTCCTACTCCTACCGGGAGTAGGACTCCCCCCTTTTCCTTGTTGGACTATGAGAGAGAGGGGCAAGAGGTGGAGGAGAAGAAGGAAGGCGCCCCCCTCTCCTGTCCAATTAGGACTACGGGGGAGGCGCGGCCCTTGCCCCTGGCGCCTCCTCTCTCTTCCACCAAGGCCCACTAAGGCCCATTAAGTCCCGGGGTTCGGTAACCTCCGGTACTCGATAAAATCCGATTTCACCGGAACACTTCCGATATCCAAACATAGGATTCCAATATATCAATCTTCATGTATCGACCATTTCGAGACTCCTCGTCATGTCCGTGATCACATCCGGACTCGAGACAACCTTCAGTACATCAAAACATATAAACTCATAATATAACTGTCATCGAAACGTTAAGCATGCGGACCCTACGGGTTCAAGAACTATGTAGACATGACCAATACACATCTCCAGTCAATAAACAATAGCGGAACCTGGATGCTCATATTGGCTCCCACATATTCTACGAAGATCTTTATCGGTCTGGCCGCATAACAACATACGTTGTTCCCTTTGTCATCAGTATGTTACTTGCCCGAGGTTCGATCGTCGGTATCTCCATACCTAGTTCAATCTCGTTACCGGCAAGTCTCTTTACTCGTTCCGTAATACATCTTCCCGTAACTAACTCATTAGTTGCAATGCTTGCAAGGCTTAAGTGATGTGCATTACCGAGAGGGCCCAGAGATACCTCTCCGACAATCGGAGTGACAAATCCTAATCTCGAAATACGCCAACCCAACAAGTACCTTCGGAGACACCTGTAGAGCACCTTTATAATCACCCGATTACGTTGTGACATTTTGTAGCACACAAAGTGTTCCTTGGTAAACGGAGTTGCATAATCTCATAGGCATAGGAACATGTATAAGTCATGAAGAAAGCAATAGCAACATACTAAGCGATGGTGTGCTAAGCTAACGGAATGGGTCATGTAAATCACATCATTCTCCTAATGATGTGATCCCGATTAATCAAATGACAACTCATGTCTATGGTTAGGAAACATAACCATCTTTGATCAACGAGCTAGCCAAGTAGAGGCATACTAGTGACACTGTTTGTCTATGTATTCACACATGTATTATGTTTCCGGTTAATACAATTCTAGCATGAATAATAAACATTTATCATGATATAAGGAAAAATAATAACTTTATTATTGCCTCTAGGGCATATTTCCTTGAGTCTCACACTTGCACTAGAGTCAATAATCTAGATTACACTGTAATGATTCTAACACCCATGGAGCCTTGGTGCTGATCATGTTTTGCTCGTGGAAGAGGCTTAGTCAACGGGTCTGCAACATTCAGATCCATATGTATCTTGCAAATTTCTATGTCTCCCACCTGGACTAAATCCCGGATGGAATTGAAGCGTCTCTTGATGTGCTTGGTTCTCTTGTGAAATATGGATTCCTTCGCCAAGGCAATTGCTCCAGTATTGTCACAAAAGATTTTCATTGGACCCGATGCACTAGGTATGACACCTAGTGTTGGAAATATGCCCTAGAGGCAATAATAAAATATTATTATTATATTTCCTTGTTCATGATAATCGTCTGTTGTTCATGCTATAATTGTGTTATCCGGAAATCGTAATACATGTGTGAATACATAGACCACAACATGTCCCTAGTAAGCCTCTAGTTGACTAGCTCGTTGATCAACTGGTAGTCATGGTTTCGACTATGGACATTGGATGTTGTTGATAACGGGATCACATCATTAGGTGAATGATGTGATGGACAAGACCTAATCCTAAGCATAGCACAAGATCGTGTCGTTCGTTTGCTAGAGTTTTTCCAATGTCAAGTATCTTTTCCTTAGACCATGAGATCGTGTAACTCCCGGATACCGTAAGAGTGCTTTGGGTGTACCAAAGCGTCACAACGTAATCGGGTGACTATAAAGGTATACTACGGTATCTCCGAAAGTGTCATTGGGTTGACACGGATCGAGGCTGGATTTGTCACTCCGTATGACGGAGAGGTATCTCTGGGCCCACTCGGTAATGCATCATCATAATGAGCTCAAAGTGACCAAGTGTCTGGTCACGGGATCATGCATTACTGATGCAGTAAAGTGACTTGCCGGGTAACGAGATTGAACGAGGTATTGGGATACCGACGATCGAATCTCGGGCAAGTAACATACCGATTGACAAAGGGAATTGTATACGGGGTTGCTTGAATCCTTGAAATCGTGGTTCATCCGATGAGATCATCGAGGAGCATGTGGGAGCCAACATGGGTATCCAGATTCCGCTGTTGGTTATTGGTCGGAGAGCAGTCTCGGTCATGTCTAGGTGTCTCCCAAACCCGTAGGGTCTACACACTTAAGGTTCGGTGACGCTAGGGTTGTAGAGATATTAGTATGCAGCAAACCGAAAGTTGTTTGGAGTCCCGGATGAGATCCCGGACGTCACGAGGAGTTCCGTAATGGTCCGGAGGTAAAGAATTATATATGGGAAGTCGAGTTTCGGCCATCGGGAAAGTTTCGGGGGTCACCGGTATTGTACCGGGACCGGAAGGGTCCCGGGGGTCCACCAGGTGGGGCCACCTATCCTGGAGGGCCCCATAGGCTGAAGTGGGAGGGGAACCAGCCCCTGGTGGGATGGTGCGCCCCCCCTTTCCCCCCCTGCGCCTAGGGTTGGGAACCCTAGGGGAG
The DNA here is from genome assembly GCA_021605145.1 of Aegilops bicornis. Taxonomy (NCBI): domain Eukaryota; kingdom Viridiplantae; phylum Streptophyta; class Magnoliopsida; order Poales; family Poaceae; genus Aegilops; species Aegilops bicornis. The sequence continues at coordinate 393,511,730 of CM038669.1, read as the reverse complement.
GCGCCCACTTGCCTTGGGGGCAAGGCACCCCTTGGCCGCCGCCCCTAGGAGATCCCATCTCCTAGGGCCGACGCCCCAGGGACCCTATATATAGAGGGGAGGGAGGCAGCCGCACCCTTGAACTTGGCGCCTCCCTTCCCCTTGCTACACCTCTCTCGCCCATGGGGCGGCTTGGCGAAGCCTCGGGATCCTGCTGCATCCACCACCACGCCGTCGTCTTCTTTGGATCTTCATCAACCTCTCCTTCCCCCTTGTTGGATCAAGAAGGAGGAGAAGTCACGCTGACCGTACGTGTGTTGAACGCGGAGGTGCCGTCCGTTCGGCGCAAGGATCTCCGGTGATTTGGATCACGACGAGTACGACTCCCTCAATACCGTTCTCTTGAACGCTTCCGCTCGATCTACAAGGGTATGTAGATGCACTCCTCTCTCTCGTTGCTAGATGAACTCATAGATTGATCTTGGTGAAACCGTAGGAAATTTTTTGTTTTCTGCAACGTTCCCCAACAAATGGCATCATGAGCTAGGTCTATGCGTAGTTCTCTTTGAACGAGTAGAACACAATTTGTTGTGGGCGTAGATGTTGTCAACTTTCTTGGCACTACTAGTCTTATTTTGCTTCAGCGGTATTGTGGGATGAAGCGGCCCAGACCGACCTTACACGTACGCTTACGTGAGACAGGTTCCACCGGGACATGCACTAGTTGCATAAGGTGGCTAGCGGGTGTCTGTCTCTCCCACTTTAGTTGGAGCGGATTCGATGAAAAGGGTCCTTATGAAGGGTAAATAGAAGTTGACAAATCACGTTGTGGTTTTTCACGTAGGTAAGAAAACGTTCTTGCTAGAACCCTATTGCAGCCACGTAAAAGATGCAACAACAATTAGAGGACGTCTAACTTGTTTTTGCAGCAATTCCTTTGTGATGTGATATGGCCAAAAGTTGTGATGAATGATGTATATGTGATGTATGAGATCATGTTCTTGTAATAGGAATCACGACTTGCATGTCGATGAGTATGACAACCGGCAAGAGCCATAGGAGTTGTCTTAATTATTGTATGACCCGCGTGTCATTGATTCAACGCCATGTAATTACTTTACTTTGTTGCTAAACCGTTAGCCATAGTAGTAGAAGTAATAGTTGGCGAGCAACCCCATAGAGATACGATGATGGAGATCATGATGATGGAGATCATGGTGTCATGCCGGTGACAAGATGATCATGGAGCCCCGAAGATGGAGATCAAAAGGAGCTATATGATGTTGGCCATATCATGTCACCATTATTTGATTGCATGTGATGTTTATCATGTTTATGCATCTTGTTTACTTAGAACGACGGTAGTAAATAAGATGATCCCTCATAATAAATTTAAGAAAGTGTTCCCCTAAGCGTATGCGCCGTTCAAAGTTCGTTGTTTCAAGCACCACGTGATGATCGGGTGTGATAGATTCTAATGTTCACATACAACGGGTGTAAGACAGATTTACACATGCATAAACACTTAGGTTAACTTGACGAGCCTAGCATGTACAGACATGGCCTCGGAACACAAGAGACCGAAAGGTCGAACATGAGTCGTATGAAAGATAGGATCAACATGGAGATGTTCACCGATGATGACTAGTCCGTCTCACGTGATGATCGGACATGGCCTAGTCGACTCGGATCATGTATCACTTAGATGACCAGAGGGATGTCTAAACTGAGTGGGAGTTCATTAAATAATTTGATTAGATGAACTTAATTATCATGAACTTAGTCTAAAAACCTTTGCATAAATGTCTTGTAGATCAAATGGCCAACGCTCATGTCAACAAGAACTTCAACGCAGCGTTCCTAGAAAACCAAGCTGAAAGATGATGGCAGCAACTAGGCGGATTTGGGTCCTAACACGAGGATCATCCTCATAGCTGCCAAGAAAGCATATGTCCTAGAAGGACCGCTAGGTGAAGCACCCATCCCAGAGAACCAAGACGTTATGAACGCTTGGCAGTCACGTGCTAATGATTACTCCCTCGTTCAGTGCGGCATGCTTTACAGCTTAGGACCGGGGCTCCAAAAGCGTTTTGAGCGACACGGAGCATATGAGATGTTCGAGGGGCTGAAAATGGTTTTCCAAGCTCATGCCCGGGTCGAGAGATATGAAGTCTCCGACAAGTTCTATAGTTGTAAGATGGAGGAAAATAGTTACATCGGTGAGCACATACTCAAAATGTCTGGGTTGCACAACCGTCTTTGTCCCGGACATTAACCTCCCGGACGAGGCAGTCATTGTGACAGAATCCTTCATCGCTCCCACCGAGCTACAAGAGCTTTGTGATGAACTACAATATGCGGGGATGGTGAAAACTAATCCTGAAGTATTTTCAATGCTGAAGTCAGCAGAGGTAGAAATCAAGAAGGAACATCAAGTGTTGACGGTCAATAAAACCACTAAGTTCAAGAAGGTCAAGGGTAAGAAGAACTTCAAGAAGGACGGCAAGGATGTTGCCGCGCCCAGGAAGCCAGTTGCCGGGAAGAAGTCAAAGAATGGACCCAAGCACGAGACCAGTGCTTTTATTGCAAAGGGAAGGGTCCTTTGGAAGCGGAACTGCCCCAAATACTTAGCGGACAAGAAGGCCGGAAACACTAAAGGTATATGTGATATACATGTAATTGATGTGTACCTTACCGGTACTCGTAGTAGCTCACAGGTATTTGATACCGTGCCGTTGCTCATATTTGTAACTCAAAGCAGAGCTGCGGAATAAGCGGAGGCTGGCGAAGGGCGAGGTGACGATGCTTGGCGTCGGGAATGGTTCCAAGGTCGATGTGATCGCCGTCGGCACGCTACCTCTACATTTACCTACAGGATTAGTTTCAAACCTCAATAATTGTTATTTAGTGCCAAGTTTGAGCATGAACATTGTATCTGGATCTCGTTTAATACGAGATGGCTACTCATTTAAATCCGAGAATAATGGTTGTTCTATTTATGTGAGAGATATGTTTTATGGTCATGCCCCGTTGGTCAATGGTTTATTCTTAATGAATCTCGAACGTAATGTTACACATATTCATAGTGTGAATACCAAAAGATGTAAAGTTGATAACGATAGTCCCACATACTTGTGGCACGCCGCCTTGGTCACATTGGTGTCAAGCGCATGAAGAAGCTCCATGCCGATGGACTTTTAGAGTCTCTAGATTATGAATCATTTGACACGTCACGAGCCATGCCTCATGGGCAAAATGACCAAGACTCCGTTCTCAGGAACAATGGAGCGAGCAACCAACTTATTGGAAATCATACATACCGATGTATGCGGTCCAATGAGCGTTGAGGCTCGCGGAGGATATCGTTATGTTCTCACTCTCACTGATGACTTAAGTAGATATGGGTATGTCTACTTGATGAAACACAAGTCTGAGACCTTTGAAAAGTTCAAGGAATTTCAGAATGAGGTAGAGAATCAACTTGACCAAAAAATAAAGTTCTTACGATCAGATCGTGGAGGAGAATATTTAAGTCACGAATTTGGTACGCACTTAAGGAAATGTGGAATCATTTCACAACTCACGCCACCTGGAACACCTCGGTAAATAGAACGGTGTGTCCGAACGTCAGAATGTCGCAGTCTATTGGATATGGTGCGATCTATGATGTCTCTTACCGATTTACCGCTATCATTTTGGGGATACGCTCTAGAGACAGCTACATTCACTTTAAATAGGGCACCGTCTAAATCCGTTGAGACGACACCGTATGAATTATGGTTTGGGAAGAAACCTAAGTGTCGTTTCTAAAAGTTTGGGGATGCGATGCTTATGTCAAGAAACTTCAACCTGAAAATCTCGAACCCAAATCGGAAAATGCGTCTTCATAGGATACCCTAAGGAAACCATTGGGTATACCTTCTACCTTAGATCCAAGGCAAGATCTTTGTTGCCAAGAACGGATCCTTCCTGGAGAAAGAGTTTCTCTCGAAAGGAGTAAGTGGGAGGAAAGTAGAACTCGATGAAGTACTACCTCTTGAACCGGAAAGTAGTGCAGCTCAGGAAAATGTTCATGTGGTGCCTACACCGACTGGAGAGGAAATTAATGATGATGATCAAGGTACTTCAGATCAAGTTGCTACTGAACTTCGTAGGTCCACGAGGACACGTTCCACACCAGAGTGGTATTGCAACCCTGTCCTAGAAATCATGTTGTTAGACAACGGTGAACCTTCGAACTATGAAGAAGCGATGGCGGGCCCAGATTCCAATGAATGGCTTGAAGCCATGCAATCTGAGATAGGATCTATGTATGAAAACAAAGTATGGACTTTCACAAACTTGCCCGATGATCGGCGAGCGATAGAAAACAAATGGATCTTTAAGAAGAAGACTGACGTGGATGGTAATGTTACCATCTATAAAGCTCGACTTGTCGCTAATGTTTATCGACAAGTTCAAGGGGTTGACTACGATGAGACATTCTCTCCCGTAGCGAAGCTGAAGTCCGTCCGAATCATGTTAGCAATTGCCGCATACTATCATTATGAGATATGGCAAATGGACGTCAAAACGGCATTCCTTAACGGCTATCTTAAGGAAGAACTGTATATGATGCAGCCGGAAGGTTTTGTCGACCCTAAGAATGCTAACAAGGTATGCAAGCTCCACTATCCATTTATGGGCTGGTGCAAGCATCTCGGAGTTGGAACATTCGCTTTGATGAGATGATCAAAGCGTTTGGGTTTATCTTGAGACTTATGGAGAAGCCTGCGTTTACAAGAAAGTGAGTGGGAGCTCTGTAGCATTTCTCATATTATATGTAGATGACATACTTTTGATGGGAAATGATATAGAACTTTTGACAACATTAAGGCCTTCTTGAATAAGAGATTTTCAATGAAGGACCTTGGAGAAGCTGCTTATATATTAGGCATCAAGATCTATACTGAGATAGATCGAGGCGCCTCATAGGTCTTTCACAAAGCACATACCTTGATAAGATATTGAAGAAGTTCAATATGGATCAGTCTAAGAAGGGTTCTTGCACGTGTTGCAAGGTGTGAAATTGAGCTCGGCTCAATGTCCCACCACGGCGAGAAGATATAGAAGAGATGAGTGTCATCCCCTATGCCTCAGCCATAGGGTCTATTATGTATGTCATCTTTGTGTACGCAGACCTGATTTAAACCTTGCCGTAAGTTTGGTAGGAAGGTACCAAAGTAATCCCGACAAGGAACACCGGATGGTCAAGAATATCCTGAAGTACCTGAAAAGGACTAAGGACATGTTTCTCGTTTATGGAGGTGACGAAGAGCTTGTCGTAAAGGGTTACGTCGATGTTAGCTTCGACACAGATCTGGATGACTCAAAGTCACAAACCGGATATGTGTATATGTTGAATGGTGGAGCAGTGAGCTGGTGCGATTTAAGCGAGGCGTCGTGGCGGGATCTACATGTGAAGCGGAACACATGGCAGCCTCGGAGGCAGCGCATGAAGCAATTTGGGTGAAGGAATTCATCACCGACCTAGGAGTCATACCCAATGCGTCGGGGCCGATCAAACTCTTCTGTGACAACACTGGAGCTATTGCACTTGCCAAGGAGCCCAGGTTTCCCAAGAAGACCAGGCACATCAAGCGTCGCTTCAACTCCATTCGTGAAAATGTTCAAGATGGAGACATAGAAATTTTCAAAGTGCATACAGATCTGAATGTCACAGATCCGTTGACTAAATCTCTTCCGCGAGCAAAACATGATCAACACCAAAACTCTATGGGTGTTCGATTCATCACAGTGTAACTAGATTATTGACTCTAGTGCAAGTGGGAGACTATTGGAAATATGCCCTAGAGGCAATAATAAAAGATTATTATTATATTTCCTTGTTCATGATAATCGTCTGTTCATGCTATAATTGTGTTATCCAGAAATCGTAATACATGTGTGAATACATAGACCACAACATGTCCCTAGTAAGCCTCTAGTTGACTAGCTCGTTGATCAACTGATAGTCATGGTTTCCTAACTATGGACATTGGATGTCGTTGATAACGGGATCACATCATTATGTGAATGATGTGATGGACAAGACCCAATACTAAGCATAGCACAAGATCGTGTAGTTCGTTTGCTAGAGCTTTTCCAATGTCAAGTATCTTTTCCTTAGACCATGAGATCGTGTAACTCCCGGATACCGTAGGAGTGCTTTGGGTGTACCAAACGTCACAACGTAACTGGGTGACTATAAAGGTATACTACGGGTATCTCCGAAATTTTCTGTTGGGTTGACACGGATCGAGACTGGGATTTGTCACTCCGTATGACGGAGAGGTATCGCGGTAATGCATCATCATAATGAGCTCAAAGTGACCAAGTGTCTGGTCACGGGATCATGCATTACGGTACGAGTAAAGTGACTTGCCGGTAACGAGATTGAACGAGGTATTGGGATACCGATGATCGAATCTCGAGCAAGTAACATACCGATTGACAAAGGGAATTGTATACGGGGTTGCTTGAATCCTCTACATCGTGGTTCATCCGATGAGATCATCGAGGAGCATGTGGGAGCCAACATGGGTATCCAGATCCCGCTGTTGGTTATTGGCCGGAGAGCAGTCTCGGTCATGTCTACGTGTCTCCCGAACCCGTAGGGTCTACACATAAGGTTCGGTGGCGCTTAGGGTTGTAGAGATATTAGTATGCAGCAAACCGAAAGTTGTTCGAGTCCGGATGAGATCCCGGACGTCACGAGGAGTTACGGAATGGTCCGTAGGTAAAGAATTATATTTGGGAAGTCGAGTTTGACCATCGGGAAAGTTTGAGGTCACGGTATTGTACCGGGACCACCGGAAGGGTCCCGAGGGTCCACCGGGTGGGGCCACCTATCCCGGAGGGCCCCATGGGCTGAAGTGGGAGGGGAACCAGCCTCTGGTGGGCTTGTGCGCCCCCCTTGGGCGCCCTCTGCGCCTAGGGTTGGGAACCCTAGGGGAGGGGGCGCCTCCACTTGCCTTGGGGGGCAAGGCACCCCCCTTGGCCGTCGCCTCCCCTAGGAGATCCCATCTCCTAGGGCCGGCACCCCCGTGGGGACCCTATATATAGAGGGGGGGAGGGAGGGCAGCCGCACCCTTGAACTTGGCGCCTCCCTTCCCCCTTAGCAAGAATCGTTCTTACCTACGCATCAAAACCACAACGATAGTTTGTCAAGTTGTTGCTGTTTTAACCTTCGCAAGGACCGGGCGTAGCCACACTCGGTTCAACTAAAGTTGGAGAAACCGACACCCGCCAGCCACCCATGTGCAAAGCACGTCGGTAGAACCAGTCTCGCGTAAGCGTACGCGTAATGTCGGTCCGGGCCGCTTCATCCAACAATACCGCCGAACCAAAGTATGACATGCTGGTAAGCAGTATGACTTATATCACCCACAACTCACTTGTTTCTACTCATGCATATGACATCTACGCATAAAACCAGGCTCCGATGCCACAGTTGGGGAACGTAGTAATTTCAAAAAATTCCTACGCACACGCAAGATCATGGTGATGCATAGCAATGAGAGGGGAAAGTGTTGTCCACGTACCCTCGTAGACCAAAAGCGGAAGCGTTAGCACAACGCGGTTGATGTAGTCGTACGTCTTCACAATCCGACCGATCAAGTACCGAGCATACGGCACCTCCGAGTTCAGCACACGTTCAGCCCGATGGCGTCCCTTGAACTCCGATCCAGCCGAGTGTTGAGGGAGAGTTCGTCGACCTGACGGTGTGGTGACGATGTTGATGTTCTACCGACGCAGGGCTTCGCCTAAGCAGCGCTACAGTATTATCGAGGTGGACTATGGTGGAGGGGGGCACCGCACACGGCTAAAAGATCTAACAGATCAATTTTTGTGTCTCTAGGGTGCCCCCCTGCCCCTGTATATAAAGGAGCAAGGGGGGGTGCGGCCGGCCTAGAGAGGGGGCGCGCCAGGAGGAGTCCTACTCCTATAGGGAGTAGGACTCCCCCCCTTTTCCTTGTTGGGCTAGGAGAGAGAGGGGAAAGAGGTGGAGGAGAAGAAGGAAGGGTGCGCCGCCCCCTCTCCTTGTCCTATTCGGACTAGGGGGGAGGGGGCGCGGCCCTTGCCCTGGCCGCCTCCTCTCTCTTGCACCAAGGCCCACTAAGGCCCATTAGGTCCCCGGGGGGTTCCGGTAACCTTCCTACTCGGTAAAATCCCGATTTCACCGGAACACTTCGATATCCAAACATAGGCTTCCAATATATCAATCTTCATGTCTCGACCATTTCGAGACTCCTCGTCATGTCCGTAATCACATCCGGGACTCCGAACAACCTTCGGTTCATCAAAACATATAAACTCATAATATAACTGTCATCAAAACATTAAGCGTGCGGACCCTACGGGTTCGAGAACTATGTAGACATGACCGAGACACATCTCTGGTCAATAACCAATAGCGGAATCTGGATGTTCATATTGGCTCCCACATATTCTGCGAAGATCTTTATCGGTCTGACCGCCTAACAACATACATTGTTCCCTTTGTCATCGGTATGTTACTTGCCCGAGATTCGATCGTCGGTATCTCAATACCTAGTTCAGTCTAGATTCGGCAAGTCTCTTTACTCGTTCCGTAATACATAATCACGCAACTAACTCATTAGTTGCAATGCTTGCAAGGCTTAAGTGATGTGCATTACCTAGAGGGCCCAGAGATACCTCTCCGACAATCGGAGTGACAAATCCTAATCTCGAAATACGCCAACCCAACAAGTACCTTCGGAGACACCTGTAGAGCACCTTTATAATCACCCAGTTAGGTTGTGACATTTGGTAGCATACAAAGTGTTCCTCCGGTAAACGGGAGTTGCATAATCTCATAGTCATAGGAACATGTATAAGTCATGAAGAAAGCAATAGCAACATGCTAAGCTAACAGAATGGGTCATGTCAATCACATCATTCTCCTAATGATGTGATCCCATTAATCAAATGAAAACTCATGTCTATGGTTAGGAAACATAACCATCTTTGATCAACGAGCTAGTCAAGTAGAGGCATACTAGTGACACTCTGTTTGTCTATGTATTCACACATGTATTATGTTTGCGATTAATGCAATTCTAGCATGAATAATAAACATTTATCATGATATAAGGAAATAAATAATAACTTTATTATTGCCTCTAGGGCATATTTCCTTCAACAGCATCCACATAAGATCTAGTAGCTTTAAGTATAGGAGCATCATCAAGACTCAAATTTCCCACACAATTGAAAAATTCTTGGATACGTTCTTTTCCCATAACGTTCCCTTGCCCCAAGATAAAAGTTTTAGCATCCAGATTACCCGTACGTCCAATCTTAGGAGTTAGGCCATCATCTGTCAGTGCCATACCGAAATCACTCATGATTGCAAGCAAGGAATAGATCCGACGAGAAAAAGGCGAACAAAAAAGAGAGGCGAATAAAACACAAATTTTTGTGAAGTGGGGGAGAGGAAAACGAGAGGCAAATAGCAAATAATGTAAATTGCGAGGAGATGAGATTTGTGATTAGGAACCTGGTATATGTTGAAGATCGTCCCCGGCAACAGCGCCAGAAATTCCTTTTGATGCGGCTTGAAGCTACGTCGGTATTTCCCCAAAGAGGAAGGGATGATGCAGCACAACTGCGGTAGGTCTTTCCCTCAGATATGAAACCAACGTTATCGAACCAGTAGGAGAACCAAGCAACACAACGTAAACAAGCATGCACACAGATAACAAATCCTCTCAACCCGATGTGTAAAAGGGGTTGTCAATCCCTTTCGGGTAGCGGCGCCTCAAGATACGCAAATGGACGTGAGATAAAATTGTAGTAAATTGATAGATCGAACACCAAATAAAATAAATAAGAATAAATTGCAGCAAGGTATTTTTTTATTTTTGGTATAATAGATCTGAAAATAAATGCAACGGAAAATAAGATCACAAAGGCAAATATATGAGAAAGAGACCCGGGGGCCGTAGATTTCACTAGTGGCTTCTCTCGAGAAAAATAGCAAATGGTGGGTGAACAAATTACTGTTGGGCAATTGATAGGACTTCAAATAATCATGACGGTATCCAGGCAATGATCATTATATAGGCATCACGTCCAAGATTAGTAGACCGACTCCTACCTGCATCTACTACTATTACTCCACACATCGACTGTTATCCAGCATGCATCTAGTGTATTAAGTTCATGGGAAAACAGAGTAATGCAATAAGAACGATGACATGATGTAGACAAGATCTATCTATGTAGATTTAGAACCCATCGTTTTATCCTTAGTAGCAACGATACATACATGTTGATTCCCCTTCTGTCACTGGGATCAAGCACCGTAAGATCGAACCCACTACAAAGCACCTCTTCCCATTGCAAGATAAATAGATCAAGTTGGCCAAACAAAACCTAAATATCGGAGAAGAAATACGAGGCTATAAGAGATCATGCATAAAAGAGATCAAAGAAACTCAAATACTTTCATGGATATAAAAAGATAGATCTGATCATAAACTCAAAGTTCATCGATGCCAACAAACACACCGCAAAAGAGTTCCATCAGATGGATCTCCAAGAGACCATTGTATTGAGAATTCAGAGAGAGAGAGAGAAATCCATCTAGCTACTAACTACGGACATGAAGGTCCACAAAGAACTACTCACGCATCATCGGAGAGGCACCAATGGAGGTGGTGAACCCCATCTGAGATGGTGTCTTGCTACCTCTTCAGCAGTGCGTTGGATTTCCTTGAAGAGGAAAGGTGATGCAGCACAGTAGCATAAGTCTTTCCCTCCGTTCTTGAGAACCAAGGTATCAATCCAGTAGGAGGCTACGCGCGAGTCCCTCGTACCCGCACAAAGCAAATAACTGCTCGCAACCAACGCGATAAGGGGTTGTCAATTGCTTCACGGTCACTTACGAGAGTGAGATCTGATAGATATGATAGGATAATATTTTTGGTATTTTTTTGATAGAGATGCAAAGTAAAATAAAAGCAAAGTAAAAAAGCAAAGCAAATAACTAAGTATCGGAAGATTGATATGATGAAGATAGACCCGGGGGCCATAGGTTTCACTAGTGGCTTCTCTCAAGAGCATAAGTATTTTACGGTGGGTGAACGAATTACTGTTGAGCAATTGACAGAATTGAGCATAGTTATGAGAGTATCTAGGTATGATCATGTATATAGGCATCACGTCCGAGACAAGTAGACCGACTCACCTTTGCATCTACTACTATTACTCCACTCATCGACCGCTATCCAGCATGCATCTAGAGTATTAAGTTCAAGAAAACAGAGTAACGCCTTAAGCAAGATGCCATGATGTAGAGGGATAAATTCATGCAATATGATAAAAACCCCATCTTGTTATCCTCGATGGCAACAATACAATACGTGCCTTGCTGCCCCTCATCCTTTGGGAAAGGACACCGCAAGATTGAACCCAAAGCTAAGCACTTCTCCGTTGCAAGAAAGATCAATCTAGTAGGCCAAACCAAACTGATAATTCAAGAGACTTGCAAAGATAACCAATCATACATAAAACAATTACGAGAAGATTCAAATATTGTTCATAGATAATCTTGAACATAAACCCACAATTCATCGATCTCAACAAACACACCGCAAAATAAGATTACATCGAATAGATCTCCACGAGAGAGGGGAGAACATTGTATTGAGATCCAAAAAGAGAAGAAGCCATCTAGCTACTAACTATGGACCCGAAGGTCCAAGTAAACTACTCACACTTCATCGGAGAGGCTATGGTGTTGATGTAGAAGCCCTCCGTGATGGATGCCCCCTCGTGAACTTTGGAACAGGCCCCAAGATGGGATCTCGTGGGAGTCTGTAAGGTTGCAGCGGTGGAATTAGGTTTTGGCTCCGTGTCGATTGTTTGGGGTACGTAGGTATATATAGGAGGAAGAATGCGTCGGTGGAGCAACAGGGGCCCATGAGGGTGGAGGGCGCACGGGGGTAGGCGCGCCCCCTACCTCGTGCCTTCCTCTTTTCTTTCTTGACGTAGGGTCCAAGTCTCCTGGATCATGTTCGGTGAGAAAATCACGTTCCCGAAGGTTGCATTCCGTTTGGACTCCGTTTGATATTCCGTTTCTTCGAAACTCTGAAATAGGCAAAAAACAGCAATTCTGGGCTGGGCCTCCGGTTAATAGGTTAGTCCCAAAAATAATAGAAAAGTGGATAATAAAGCCCAATAATGTCCAAAGCAGTAGATAATATAACATGGAGCAATCAAAAATTATAGATACGTTGGAGACGTATCAGGCATCCCCAAGCTTAATTCCTGCTCGTCCTCGAGTAGGTCAATGATACTAAAGATAATTTTTGATGCGGAGTGCTACTTGGCATAATATCAATGTAATTCTTCTTAATTGTGGTATGAATATTCAGATCCGAAAGATTCAAGACAAAAGTTTAATATTGACATAAAAATAATAATACTTCAAGCATACTAACAAAGCAATCATGTCTTCTCGAAATAACATGGCCAAAGAAAGTCATCCCTACAAAATCATATAGTCTGGCTATGCTCTATCTTCACCACACAAAGTATTTAAATCATGCACAACCCCGATGACAAGCCAAACAATTGTTTCATACTTTTAACATTCTCAAACTTTTTCAATCTTCACGCAATACATGAGCGTGAGCCATGGATATAGCACTATATGTGGAATAGAATGGTGGTTGTGGAGAAGGCAAAAAAGGGGAAGATAGTCTCACATCAACTAGGCGTGTCGGCCGGGCTATGGAGATGCCCATCAATAGATATCAATGTGAGTGAGTAGGGATTGCCATGCAACGGATGCACTAGAGCTATAAGCATATGAAAGCTCAACAAAAGAAACTAAGTGGGTGTGTATCCAACTCGCTTGCTCACGAAGACCTAGGGCATTTTGAGGAAGCCCATCATTGGAATATACAAGCCAAGTTCTATAATGAAAAATTCCCACTAGTATATGAAAGTGACAAAATGGGAGACTCTCTATCATGAAGATCATGGTGCTACTTTGAAGCACAAGTGTGGTAACATTGTCCCTTCTCTCTTTTTCTCTAATTTTTTTATTTGGGCCTTTTCTCCTTTTTATGGCCTCTTTTTTTTAGTCCGGAGTCTCATCCCGACTTGTGGGGGAATCATAGTCTCCATCATCCTTTCCTCACTTGGGACAATGCTCTAATAATGAAGATCATCACACTTTTATTTTCTTACAACTCAACAATTACAACTCGATACTTAGAACAAAATATGACTCTATATGAATGCCTCCGGTGGTGTCGGGATATGCAATGAATCAAGAGTGACATGTATGAAAGAATTATGAACGGTGGCTTTGCCACAAATACGATGTCAACTACATGATCATGCTAAGCAATATGACAATGATGGAGCGTGTCATAATAAATGGAACGGTGGAAAGTTGAATGGCAATATATCTCGGAATGCCTATGGAAATGCCATGATAGGAAGGTATGGTGGCTGTTTTGAGGAAGGTATATGGTGGGTGTATGATACCGGCGAAAAGTGTGCGGTACTAGAGAGGCTAGCAATGGTGGAAGGAAGAAGAGTGCATATAATCCATGGACTCAACATTAGTCATAAAGAACTCATATACTTATTGCAAAGATCTATAAGTTATCAAAGCAAAGTATTACGCGCATGCTCCTAGGGGGATAGATTGGTAGGAAAAGACCATCGCTCGTCCCCGACCGCCACTCATAAGGAATACAATCAATAAATAAATCATGCTCCGACTTCATCACATAACGGTTCACCATAATGCATGCTACGGGAATTACAAACTTTAACACAAGTATTTCTCAAATTCACAACTACTCAACTAGCATGACTCTAATATCACCATCTTCATATCTCAAAACAATTATCAAGCATCAAACTTCTCTTAGTATTCAACACACTCAAAAGAAAGTTTTACAAATCTTGAATACCAAGCATATTTAGGATTATTAAAGAAAGTTACCATGCTATTTAAGACTCTCAAAATAATCTAAGTGAAGCATGAGAGATCAATTGTTTATATAAAACAAATCCACCACCGTGCTCTAAAAGATATAAGTGAAGCACTAGAGCAAAACTATATAACTCAAAAGATATAAGCGAAGCACATAGAGTATTCTAACAAATTACAAATCATGTATGGCTCTCTCGGAAGGTGTGTACAGCAAGGATGATTGTGGTAAACTAAAAAATAAAAGACTCAAATCATACAAGACGCTCCAAGCAAAACACATATCATGTGGTGAATAAAAATATAGCTCCAAGTAAAGTTACCGAGGGAAGTAGACGAAAGAGGGGATGCCTTCCGGGGCATCCCCAAGCTTTGGCTTTTTGGTGTCCTTAGATTATCTTGGGGATGCCATGGGAATCCCCAAGCTTAGGCTCCTGCCACTCCTTGTTCCATAATCCATCAAAAATCTTTCACCCAAAACTTGAAAACTTCACAACATAAAACTCAACAGAAATCTCGTGAGCTCTGTTAGCGAAAGAAAACAAAAGACCACTTCAAGGTACTGTAATGAACTCATTATTTATTTATATTTGTGTTAAACCTACTGTATTCCAACTTATCTATGGTTTATAAACTATTTTACTAGCCATAGATTCATCAAAATAAGCAAACAACACACGAAAAACAGAATCTGTCAAAAACAGAATAGTCTGTAGTAATCTGTAACTAACGCAAACTTCTGGAACTCAAAAAAATCAGCTAAAATAGGACGACCTAGAAAATTTGTTTATTGATCATATGCAATTGGAATTACTATTTTATCTCATTCTGGTGATTTTTAATAATTGTTTTCTTGAACAGAAAGTTTCTTGAAATTACAGCAAGATCAAATAACTATCATCCAAGAAGATCCTATAGGTTTAACTTGGCACAAACACTAATTAAAACATAAAAACACATCTAACCAGAGGCTAGATCAAATATTTATTCCTAAACAGAAGAAAAAAGAAAAAAAAAACTTAAAATAAAATTGGGTTGCCTCCCAACAAGCGCTATCGTTTAACGCCCCTAGCTAGGCATAATAGCAAGGATAGATCTAGGTATTGCCATCTTTGGTAGGCAATCCATAAGTGGCTCTCATGATAGATTCATATGGTAATTTTATTTTCTTCCTAGGGAAGTGTTCCATGCCTTTCCTTAATGGAAATTGGAATCTAATATTCCCTTCCTTCATATCAATAATTGCACCAATCGTTCTAAGGAAAGGTCTACCAAGAATAATAGGACATGAAGGATTGCAATCTATATCAAGAACGATAAAATCTACGGGCACATAATTCCTATTTGCAACAATAAGAACAGAATTAATTCTTCCCATAGGTTTCTTAATAGTGGAATCCGCAAGGTGCAAGTTTAGAGAGCAATCATCAAAATCACGGAAATTTAGCAAATCGCACAAAGTTTTGGGAATAGTGGAGACACTAGCACCCAAATCACATAAAGCATAGAACTGATGATCCTTAATCTTAATTTTAATAGTTGGTTCCCACTCGTCATAAAGTTTTCTAGGGATAGAAACTTCCAACTCAAGTTTTTCTTCATAATATTGCATCAAGGCATCAACAATATGTTTGGTAAAAGCTTTATTTTGACTATAAGCATGAGGAGAATTTAGCACGGATTGTAACAAGGAAACACAATCAATCAAAGAGAAATTTTCATAGTTAAATTCCTTGAAATCCAAAATAGTGGGTTTAGCAGCATCTAGGGTTTTGATTTCTTCAATCCCACTTTTATCAATTTTAGCATCAAGATCTAAAAACTCCGAATTTTTGGAACGCCTTCTAGGTAAAGGTGGATCATATTCAATCTCATCATTATCAAGATTCATATTGCAAAACAAATATTTAATAGGGGACACATCAATAACTTTTAGATATTCATATTTATTTTCATAGAAATCCGGTTTAGCGGCCATCCTATTAACTAAGGTAGCCTGCTTATCCGTCAGCAGTCAATTTCTCAAGACGAGCAATTTGGGATCTTAAACCATCAAATTCTTTAGACATACAATCGAGCTCTTTATTCATATAACTCATAAAACTTTTTTGTTCCTTAAGCTCGTTTCTGAAGAAATTATTATGCTCAAATTGCAAAACCATAAAACTCCTAACGTTGCTTTCGATCTCTTCTAGCCTTTTAAGGTGAAGATCACTGAATCTAGGTAGATCCATCGTGACAAGCAAGCAATCCAACACACGAGCAAACAAAAGGGAAGCGAAAAAGAAGCAAACGGAAAAGAGATGGCGAATAAAACGGCAAGGGTGAAGTGGGGGAGAGGAAAACGAGAGGCAAATGGAAAATAATGTAATGCGGGAGATAAGGGATTGTGATAGGTACTTGGTATGTTGACTTTTGCGTAGACTCCCCGGCAACGGCGCCAGCAATTCTTCTTGCTACCTCTTGAGCACTGTGTTGGATTTCCTTGAAGAGGAAAGGTGATGCAACACAGTAGCGTAAGTATTTCCCTCAGTTTTTGAGAACCAAGGTATCAATCCAGTAGGAGGCTACGCGCGAGTCCCTCGTACCTGCACAAAGCAAATAACTCCTCGCAACCAACGCGATAAGGGGTTGTCAATCCCTTCACGGTCACTTACGAGAGTGAGATCTGATAGATATGATAGGATAATATTTTTGGTATTTTTTTGTGATAGAGATGCAAAGTAAAATAAAAGCAAAGTAAAAAAGCAAAGCAAATAACTAAGTATTGGAAGATTGATATGATGAAGATAGACCAGAGGGCCATAGGTTTCACTAGTGGCTTCTCTCAAGAGCATAAGTATTTTACGGTGGGTGAGCAATTCTTTGTTGAGCAATTGATGAGAATTGAGCATAGTTATGAGAGTATCTAGGTATGATCATGTATATAGGCATCATGTCCGAGACAAGTAGACCGACTCCTGCCTGCATCTACTACTATTACTCCACTCATCGACCTCTATCCAGCATGCATCTAGAGTATTAAGTTCAAGAAAATAGAGTAACGCCTTAAGCAATATGACATGATGTAGAGGGATAAATTCATGCAATATGATAAAAACCCCATCTTGTTATCGTCGATGGCAACAATACAATACGTACCTTGCTGCCCCTCTCATCCTTTGGAAAAGGACACCATAAGATTGAACCCAAAGCTAAGCACTTCTCCCATTGCAAGAAAGATCAATCTAGTAGGCCAAACCAAACTGATAATTCAAAGAGACTTGCAAAGATAACCAATCATACATAAAAGAATTCAGATAAGATTCAAATATTGTTCATAGATAATCTTGATCATAAACCCACAATTCATCGGTCTCAACAAACACACCGCAAAAAGAAGATTACATTGAATAGATCTCCACGAGAGAGGGAGAACATTGTATTGAGATCCAAAAGAGAGAAGAAGCCATCTAGCTACTAACTATGGACCCGAAGGTCTGAAGTAAACTACTCACACTTCATCGGAGAGGCTATGGTGTTGATGTAGAAGCCCTCCATGATGGATGCCCCCTCGTGAGCTCGAGCAGGCCCAAGATGGGATCTCGTGGAGTCTGAGAAGGTTGTGGCGGTGGAATTAGGTTTTGGCTCCATATCTGATCGTTTGAGAGTGCGTAGGTATATATAGGAGGAAGGAGAATGCGTCGGTGGAGCAACAGGGGCCCACGAGGGTGGAGGCGGCGCTTTGGGGGGTGGCGCCCCCCTACCTCGTGCCTTCCTCTTTTCTTTCTTCACGTAGGGTCCAAGTCTCCTGGATCATGTTCAGTGAGAAAATCACGTTTCCGAAGGTTTCATTCCGTTTGGACTCCGTTTGATATTCCGTTTCTTCGAAACTCCGAAATAGGCAAAAAACAACAACTCTGGGCTGGGCCTCCGGTTAATAGGTTAGTCCCAAAAATAATATAAAAGTGGATAATAAAGCCCAATAATGTCCAAAATAGTAGATAATATAGCATGGAGCAATAAAAAATTATAGATACGTTGGAGATGTATCATGTCTAGATTGGATCTGGTGGTTCTGGACTTTGCGACAGCTGGATGAATATTTCGTCGATGCCTTTAGGGTTTCTGGAATATTGGGGTATTTCTAGAATAAAGAGGCGGTCTGGGGGGCACCCGAGGTGGGAACAACCCACCAGGCCATGCCTGGGCCTCTTGGCACGCCCTGGTGGGTTGTACTCTCCTCGGAACACCCCAGGCACAGCCAGGGCCCATTACGTTCCTTCTAGTCCAAAAAAGTCTCCGTAAAGTTTCGTTGCGTTTGGACTCCGTTTGATATTGATTTCCTGTGATGTAAAAAACATCCAGAAAACAGCAACTGGCACTTGGCACTATGTCAATAGGTTAGTACCAAAAAATGATATAAAATGATTATAAAACATCCAAGATTGACAATATAACAGCATGGAACAATAAAAAATTATAGATATGTTGGAGACGTATCAGCATCCCCAAGCTTAACTCCTACTCGTCCTCGAGTAGGGAAGTGATAATTTTTTTTGATGTGGAATGCTTCCTATCATGTCATATCATACTTCTTTCTTTATAGCATGGACATTTGGAATTTTATATTGTTCAAAGCAATAGTCTAGTTTTGACATGATAATTTAATACTCAAGCATATCAACAAGCAACCATGTCTTTCAAAATATCAACGCTAAAATAAGTTATCCCTAGCCCATCATGCTCAACCATTGATCCATTCATGAAATACACTCGCATATTAGCTACACTCAATACTCAAGTACGATCATATTGCCTCCTAGTTGGTGCTTTTATAAGAGAAGATGGAGACTCAAAAATAAAAATTGCATAAAGTAAGAGAAAGGCCCTTCGCAGAGGGAAGTAGGGAATTGTAGAGGTGCCAGAGCTCAAAGCGAAAAACTTAGAGATAAAAACATTTTGGGAGGTGTATCCATCCCACCAACGAAAACGACTTAGAGTTCCCAACACTTTCCATGCTAGATATATCATAGGCGGTTCCCAAACAGAAAATGAAGTTTATTCCTTTTTCAACCATACCTTCACTTTTCATGGCTAGCCGTATCCACGGTTGCCCTCCATACCAACACTTCCCAAGGAATTTATTATTTGACAACATAAAGTAAATTCATTGTTCATTTCGGGACTGGGCATCCCTAATACCTTTGCCTTACTCTTGTGCAATGACAAGTGAATAAAAACTCATCTTGAGAATAACACGTCTAGAATGGAAAATATTAGCCACCCCTCACCGCTCCGCGAGCGAAACGAACACACAAAAGGGAAGTTTATTTTGAAAATTAGAGATGACACATACAAATTTGCTTAGAATGGTAAAAGAATACAACATATAGGTAGATATAGTGGACTCATATGGCAAAACTGGTTTAAAGGTTTTTGGATGCACAAGTAGAGATCATACTTAGTGCAAAATGACGGCTAGCAAAAGATTGAGAAGCGACCAACCAAGAAATAGATAATCTCATAAGAGAGCATTAAGCATAATTAACACCGAATAATGCACCATAAGTAGGACATAATTTCATTGCATGAATATTGACTTTCGTGCTTGCATAGGGGATCACAAACCTTAACACCAATATTCTTACTAAAGCATAATTACTCATCAGCACAACTCACATATCACATCATCATATCTCAAAACTATTACTAAGAATCAAGTTTATTTTGTCCGATGATCTTCATGAAAGTTTTTATTATATCCTTCTTGGATATCTATCTCATTGGGACTAATTTCCAAGTGTTGCTTTTCATAAGCTAAAACAAATATAAGTGAAGATCATGAGCATAGTTTTTCTTCTTTCTCTCAAATTAATTTAAGTGAAGCAAGAGAGAATTTCTTGAAAATTTTACTAACTCTCAAATAAGTCTAAGTGAAGCAAGAGAGCATTTATTCAAAAATACTAAAGCACACCATGCTCAAAAAGATATAAGTGAAGCACTAGAGCAAGTCCATAGCTCATAAAAATTTAAGTGAAGCATAGAGAGCAATTCTAACAAGTCATGACATAATTTTGGCTCTCCCAAATAGGTGTGTCCAGCAAGGGATCAAGACTTAAAACACAAAATAAAACAAGGAAAGACTCATATCTTACAAGACGCTCCAAGCAAAACACATAGTATGCGACGAATAAAAATATAGCTTCCAGTAAAATACCGATGGTCGTTAGAAGAAAGAGGGGATGCCACTCGGGGGCATCCCCAAGCTTAGTTGGTTGCTCATTTTTGGATAATAGCTTGGGATGCCGGGGCATCCCCAAGCTTAGTCTCTTCTACTCCTTATTACTTCATCCATCGTAAGATAACCCAAAACTTGAAAACTTCAATCACACAAAACTCAACAAAACCATGGTGAGATCCGTTAGTGTAAGAAAGCAAATCACTACTATAAGTACCGTACCAAACCAATTCATATTTTATTTTTGCCTTATTTCTATTGTATTTCAACTTTTCTATGGCAAAAACTCATCAAAGAAAACCATAGAGCCATCAAAATAAGCACACAACGCAAAGAAAAAAGAATTTCTCAAAATAGAACAGTCTGTAGCAATCTGACTATTTCGAAAACTTCTGGAACTCCAAAAATGCTGAAAATTTAGGACGACCTGAGAAATTTGTATTAATCTTCTGCAAAAATAATTGGTATTTTATCACGCTCTGGTAAAAAACGAGAATTGTTTTCATGAGCGCAAACGTTTCTGTTTTCAGCAAGATCAAACAACTATCACCCAAGAAGATCCTAAAGGCTTTACTTGGCACAAACACTAATTAAAACAAAAAAACACAATCATAACAGTAGCATAATTGTGCAAACACTCAAGAACAGAAAGCAAAAAGCAAAAATAAATTTTATTCATTGGATTGCCTCCCAACAAGCGCTATAGTTTTACGCCCTTAGCTAGGCATAAAGCAAGGTTCTAAGTTTTGTCATCTTTGGTTCGAGATCCATAAGATGCCCTCATGATTGATTCATATGATGGCCTAGTTCTTGTTCTAGGAAAGTGTTCCATACCCTTCCTCAATGGAAATTGGAACTTAATATTTCCTTCTTTCATATCAATCACGACACCGATAGTGCGTAAAAACGGTCTACCAAGAATAATTGGGCAAGACGGATTGCAATCAATATCAAGAACAATAAAATCTATGGGCACATAATTCCTATTTGCAAGAATAAGAACATCATTGATTCTTCCCATAGGCTTTTTAATAGTAGAATCCGCCAAGTGCAAATTTAAAGGACAATCTTCATGATCGGTAAGACCAAGCACATCACATAGAGATTTAGGAATTGTAGAAACACTAGCACCCAAGTCACACAAAGCAAAACATTCATAATTTTTAATATTGACTTTGATAGTAGGTTCCCACTCATCATGCAATTTTCTAGGAATTGATACTTCTAATTCCAATTTTTCTTCAAAAGCTTCATCATAGCATCGACAATATGTTTAGTAAAAGATTTGTTTTGTTCATAAGCATGGGGTGAATATATCATGGATTTCAACAAAGAAATACAATAAATCAAAGAGCAACTATCATAATTAAAGTCTTTGTAATCCAAAAGAGTGGGCACATCACTAACTAAAGTTTTGACCTCTTCAAACCCACTTTCATCAATTTTCTCAACAAGATTTTCACCCTCTGAAATATGGGACGCCTTCTACCTAAAGTTGACTCTTCTCCAGTCCCTTTTTGATCAAACTTAACTTTACTAAACAAGGAATCAATAGAAGAAACACCAATCATTTTAAGATCTTCATCACTTTTGCGAAAGAAGTCACTACAAAAAGTTTTTTCTAAAAATTCTCTTGTAGCTCTAAGCATATCGGTTCTTTTATTACTTTCATCCATAGAAACATAAAGAGCTTTAATTTATTCATTTACTTTAGGCACAAAAAATTTCATCTTGAGATTTTCCACATCATGAGCAATTCTATCAACACTTCTAGACAAATCATCAATCTTACTCAACTTTTCTTCTATGGAAGTGTTGAAAACCTTTTGCGTGTTGATAAATTCTTTAATATTGTTCTCAAGATCAGAGGTGTTCCTATTATTATTATAAGATTGATTTCCATAGGAATTACCATAATTATTGGAGGAATTACTAGGAAAAGGCCTAGGATTAAAATTACCTCTATAAGCATTGTTGTTGAAATTATTTCGAGAGATAAAATCCACATCTATGGCATCACTATTTTGCTCAATCAAAGTAGACAAAGGCATGTCATTAAAATCAATAGGAGCACTTTTACTAGAAACCAATTTCATAAGAGCATCAACTTTTTCACACAAAGAAGAAATTTCTTCAACCGAATTTAGCAAAGCAATTTGGAGTACCATGTGGTATTAGCATGCACTAAGAGTACCAAATTTTTCTTAGTGCATGCTAATACCGATACTATTGCGAGGCAAAGAAGAGAACTAAATTTTTGCAGAATCACGCAAAGAAAACGGAAATAATTTCATCTTCACCACATCATTGTCCACATATTTTTTCTTCTACATATCACACAATTCCACGAAGGTATTAAGATGGGATGCAGCATCCTCATTAGGAGTACTGGAAAATTGATCTTTCATAACAAAATTTAGCAAAGCAGTATTAATATCACAAGACTCCGCACTAGTGACGGGAGGAGCAATCGGAGTGCCAATAAAATCATTGTTGTTGGTATTTGAGAAATCACATAACTTGGTGTTCTCTTGAGTCATGATGACTACACAACAAGATTGCACTCAAAAACAGATCCAGCAAGAAAAAGGCAAACGAAAAAGAGAGGCGAATAAAACGACAAATTTTTGTGAAGTGGGGGAGAGGAAAACAAGAGGCAAATGGCAAATAATGTAAATTGTGAGGAGATGAGATTTGTGATTAGGAACCTGGTATATGTTGAAGATCCTCCCCGGCAATGGCGCCAGAAATTCCTTTTGATGCGGCTTGAAGCTACGTCGGTATTTCTCCAAAGAGGAAGGGATGATGCAGCACAACAGCGGTAGGTATTTCCCTCAGATATGAAACCAAGGTTATCGAACTAGTAGGAGAACCAAGCAACACAACGTAAACAACCCTCCATACAGATAACAAATCCTCGCAACCCGACGTGTAAAAGGGGTTGTCAATCCCTTTCGATGTGGCGCCTCAAGATAGGCAAACTGACGTGAGATAAAATTGTAGTAAATTGATAGATCGAACGCCAAATAAAGTACATAAGAATAAATTGCAGCAAGGTATTTTTGTATTTTTGGTTTAATATATTTGAAAATAAATGCAACAAAAAAGTAGATCGCTAAGGCAAATATATGAGAAAGAGACCCGGGGGCCGTAGATTTCACTAGTGGCTTCTCTCGAGAAAAATAGCAAACGGTGGGTGAAAAAATTACTGTTGGGAAATTGATAGAACTTCAAATACTCATGATGATATCTAGGCAATGATCATTATATAGGCATCACGTCCAAGATTAGTAGACCGACTCCTGCCTGCATCTACTACTATTACTCCACACATCGACCGCTATTCATCATGCATCTAGTGTATTAAGTTCATGGAAAAACGGAGTAATGCAATAAGAACGATGACATGATGTAGACAATATCTATATATGTAGAGATATACCCTATCGTTTTATCCTTAGTAGCAACAATACATACGTGTTGGTTCCCCTTCTATCACTGGGATCAAGCACTGTAGGATCGAACCCACTACAAAGCACCTCTTCCCATTGCAAGATAAATAGATCAAGTTGGCCAAACGAAACCCAAATATCAGAGAAGAAATACGAGGCTATAAGAGATCATGCATAAAAGAGATCAAAGAAACTCAAATACTTTCATGGATATAAAAAGATAGATCTGATCATAAACTCAAAGTTCATCGATCCCAACAAACTCACCGCAAAAGAGTTACATCATATGGATCTCCAAGAGACCATTGTATTGAGAATTCAGCGAGAGAGAGAAAGCCATCTAGGTACTAACTACGGACCTGAAGGTCTACAAAGAACTACTCACGCATCATCGGAGTGGCACCAATGGAGGTGGTGAACCCCATCCGAGATGTTGTCTAGATTAGATCTGGTGGTTCTGGACTCTGCGACGGCTGGATGAATATTTCGTCGATGCCTTTAGGGTTTTGGAATATTGGGGTATTTATAGAGCAAAGAGGCGGTCCGGGGGGCACCCGAGGTAGGCACAACCCACCAGGGCGTGCCTGGGCCTCCTGGCGTGCCCTGGTGGGATGTGCTCTCCTCGGAGCACCCCCCAGGCGCAGCCATGGCCCATTATGTTCCTTTTGGTCCAAAAAAATCTCCGTAAAGTTTCGTTGCGTTTGGACTTTGTTTGATATTGTTTTCTTGCGATGTAAAAAACATGCAGAAAACAGCAACTGACACTTGGCACTATGTCAATAGGTTAGTACCAAAAAATGATGTAAAATGACTATAAAATGATTATAAAACATCCAAGATTGATAATATAACAGCATGGAACAATAAAAAAATTATAGATACGTTGGAGACGTATCAGAGAACTCTTTGTGCTCAACAGATCCCGAGGCTCGGATGCTCCAGAGACAAATAAAGACTAAGTGCTTCTTCCATTAGTGCCATCTATCATAGCCAGGTTTCTTATCTCCTGCTCGTACCCAACCAGGAAACTCATGGATCTCAAGACCGACTCTTTGCCTTCCTGATACACACAATCCTCCCGAAGGAACCATGAATGCCACAACAAGAGAAGGGTTTTTACTCTGATCTCCGGATCATGCTTATCCAACAGAACTTGGAGCTAGTCACTTCGAGTGTACCAGAATTCATGTTCGTACGGAATCACCCACTCCTTCCTCATAGCAAACCTCAACGCCCTACTCTTAGTGCATGCTAATACCACATGGTACTCATCCTCGTCTCCATGTCCGCATATCTCACATGTGCTATCATGAACAATCATACATTTACACTTGTTCTTCTTTGTTGCTAGCATTCCCGTGGAAACTCTCTAGCCAAAGATCTTGATTCTCTTCGGGATATTCAACTTCCAGATGATGTCCCAAATAATCATATTCCCTACTCTAGAGGTGGAGGAGAAAGCGCCTGCAGTTGTGTTACGTTCCAGACTAGCCGCCAGTTTATATGCACTCGAGACGGTGGAATTGCCATTTTTCTCGTAATGCCGGGCAAAATAATAATCCACTTTAGCGAAGGAATTTTTATCTTGAGAATTTCCTCCGCGTCGAACGGGAAGAAAATATTTTCAATCAGTTCCAACTTCCAGTCTTTTGTCTCCGGATCAATTAGTTGGTTAGCCTAACGAAGTCTGGATCGCCTCCTGAAACATGCAGGTCTCAAACCCTCATTTCGTGGGATCCATTGGTCATGTTGAATTTGTATGTGATAAAATGTTGAAATGTTTTGCACAGTAAGCTATAATAAATTTTCTACAACATGGTAAATTTTTAGAATTTTGGAGTTAGGTAAAGTATGAGTATAATTGGACTCTTTACAGACTGTCCCGTTAAGACAGATTGCTGTTATTTTTTGCATTGTTTGCATATGTTTGCTTGTTTAACGATTCTATTTGAGGATAGGAGTATTAAATATGCAGAGGAATTTAGTATGCAATTTTAAATAATAATTTTAGTGATTTGCTACAATAGAGAATGATAAGGTTATTGCATTGATATACACTAACTTATCTCACGAGTTCTTGTTGAGTTTTGTGTGGATGAAGTTTTTAAGATTTAGGGAAACTGTAATATAAAAGGAATTAAGGACACACAAAAGCTCAAGCTTGGGGATGCCCAAGGCATCCCAAGATAATATTTCAAGAAGTCTCAAGCATCTAAGCTTGGGGATGCCCCGGTAGGCATCCCACCTGCCTTCATCAACAATTATTGGTTAGCCTCGATTGAGCCTAATTTTTTGCTTCTTCACATGATGTATGCTATTCTTGAAATGTCATTTTATTTTGTTTTGCTTTATTTTTTAATAAACTACTTAGATATGAAAGTTTTTAAATAAGAGAGAGACCTCAAATAGCTACCCATTTACTTAACTACTCGCTTGAACTTCCCTTATATCTTTTTGGAGTAGTTTGTCTTTTACTCGTGTGCTTCACTTATATCCTATGAGTAAATTGTTGAATGAATTGAATATCATAAAGTTGAAATTATATGTGCTTCACATGCTTGTATTATACCTAGTAGTAGCTTCACATTGGGTTTAGAAAGTGAAATCTTTTGAAGCTTGACAATCACAATATTGGTCATACAAGCAATTCATGAATGATTAGTATAAGGAAGATAATTTTGACATACAAATATATTATCTTGGAAATCTTCTATGATTGTGAATACCCATTAATTATTTTCAAACTTGAGCAAATTAGTTGAAGTTGGACAAGGAAGACAACGTAATGAGTTATGGTTGTGTATATTTGTATATAAGTTATATTGTTATGGATCCTCCAACATGTGGTGTTTGCTTAGGATCCTCTGCTAGCCAAAATTTTGTACTAAGTAGAGATACTAATTGTGCATCCAAAAACCCTTAAACGCAGTTTCTTGCCATGAGTGTCCACCATACCTACCTATGGATTGAATAAGATCCCTCAATTAAGTTGTCATTGGTGCATAAAGCAATAAAAATTGCTCCTAAATATGTCTGATCTTTTATTATAAGGGAAAATAAGCATTGTACAAACTTGTGATGGCAAAGTAATAAAAGCGACGGACATCATAATAAAGGTTTCTATCATAAGGGGCAATATAATGTGACGTTCCTTTGTATTAAGAGATTGTGCATCCAAAAATAAAAAGCGCATGACAACCTCTACTTCCCTCTGCGAAGGGCCTATCTTTTACTTTTCAGTATTTACTTTTATGTAAGAGTTAATAGTATGCATTCTCATTTCAACCTCAATTATTCTCTAGTTGGCAAGCATCATGTGGTGGGGAAAGATCCAGGCACATATGTCCAGTCAAGTATATTTGATCATGATTTATTATTGCTGACAATTATCTCTATGATAAATGAATTGGGAGGCAAAACATTAAGCCCCTATCTTTCTCTGTGTTCGATGGATGCCAGTTGTTCTAAAAATATGCTTTGAGTACTAGCAATCATAGAAGACTATATGATGATTGAGTATGTAGAGTTATTACTTAGACTTTGTTGAATAAGTTGAATTGCAATTGTTTGGTGACTAAGAATATAGGCTGTTAAGTTTCAAGAGAATTCATTGTTTGAAACATAACATGTGAATAGGTTGCTACTTTAACATGAGAAGTTGTATGAGAAATAGTTGTTGTTATGATGCTAGGAGAAATGATTGAAATTATCATTGATCAACTTACACACTATGCTAGCATTCACACTTCATAAATTATTTCTTTTATCATTTATCTACTCGTGGACGAGCAGGAATTAAGCTTGGGGATGCTGACACGTCTCCAACGTATCTATAATTTATGAAGTATTCATGCCATGTTTACAATAATTTTATATGGTTTTGGTACGATTTGAATGGAACTAACCCGGATTGACGTCGTTTTCAGCAAAACTACCATGGTGTTGTTTTTGTGCAAAACTAAAATTTCTCGTAATTTGACGAAACTTTTTGAGGATTTTTTCATAAGAAAAGAGAAATAATGGAGAAAAGAACCACCAGATGGGGGCCCTGCTACCCACAAGACACCAAGGCACGCCACCCCCTCCCTGGCGCGCCCTGGTGGGTGGTGGGCCCCCTGAGGCCCATCTTCGCGTGATTCCAACGCTGAAAAATCCTATATATTCAGAAACACCCGAATGTTAACCTAGATCAGAAGTTCTGCCACTTCAAGCCTCTGTAGCCACGAAAAACCAATCGGGAGATCGTTCCGGTACGTTACCGGAGGGGGAAATCATCATGGGAGGCCATCTTCATCATCCCTAGGGCCACCATGATGAGGAGGGAGTAGTCCACCCTCGGGGCTGAGGGTTTGTATCAGTAGCTATGTGTTTAATATCTCTCTCTCTCTCTCTCTCTCTCTCTCGTGTTCTTGAGTTGGCACGATATTGATGTATCGCGAGATTTGTTAATATAGTTGGATCATATGGTGTTTCCCCCTATCTATCTTGTTACTTTTATGGATTTGAGAGCACTTGATGTATGTCTTGGCACTCAACTCGTGGATTCCCGAGGTGACATTGGGGTAATCTATGCATAGGGGTTGATGCACATTTTCGTCCTTGTTTCTCCGGTAGAAATCTTGGGGCACTCTTTGAGGTTATTTGTGTTGGATTGAGTATTATGAATCTGAAATTGTTTGATGCATATCGTATAATCAACTCACGGATACTCGTGGTGACATTGAAATATTTAGGTGACATTAGAGTTGGTTGATGTGTATCATATGGTGCTATTTTTAATAGAAATATGCCCTAGAGGCAATAATAAAGTTGTTATTTATATTTCCTTATATCATGATAAATGTTTATTATTCATGCCAGAATTCTATTAACCGGAAACTTAGTACATGTGTGAATACATAGACAAACAGAGTGTCCCTAGTATGCCTCTACTTGACTAGCTCGTTAATCAGAGATGGTTAAGTTTCATAACCATAGACATGTGTTGTCATTTGATGAATAGGATCACATCATTAGAGAATGATGTGATGGACAAGACCCATCCATTAGCTTAGCATAATGATCGTTTAGTTTTATTGCTATTGCTTTCTTCATGACTTATACATATTCCTCTAACCATGAGATTATGCAACTCCCGAATACTGGAGGAACACTTTGTGTGCTATCAAATGTCACAATATAGCTGGGTGATTATAAAGATGCTCTACAGGTGTCTCTGATGGTGTTTGTTGAGTTGGCATAGATCGAGATTAGTATTTGTCACTCCCTGTATCGGAGAGGTATCTCTGGGCCCTCTCGGTAATGCACATCACTATAAGCCTTGCAAGCAATGTGACTAATGAGTTAGTTACATGATGATGCAATATGGAATGAGTAAAGAGACTTGCCGGTAACGAGATTGAACTAGGTATGATGATACCGATGATCGAATCTCGGGCAAGTAACATACCGATGACAGAGGGAATAATATGTCGTTATGCAGTTTGACCGATAAAGATCTTCGTAGAATATGTAGGAGCCAATATGAGCATCCAGGTTCCGCTATTGGTTATTGACCGGAGATGTGTCTCGGCCATGTCTACATAGTTCTCGAACTCGTAGGGTCCACACACTCAACGTTCGATGATGATTTGTATTATGAGTTATGTGTTTTTGTGACCGAAGTTTGTTCGGAGTCCCGGATGAGGTCACAGACATGACGAGGAGTCTTGGAATGGTCGAGAGGTAAATATTCATATATTGGAAGGTTGTATTCGGACATCGGAATGGTTCCGAGTGGTTCGGGTATTTTATCGGAGTACCGAGGGGTTACCGGAACCCCCCGGGGGAATATTGGGCCTACACGGGCCATAGGGGAGAGGGGAGGCAGCCCACAAGGGGTGGTCGCGCCCCTCCCTATAGGGAGTCCGAATAGGACTAGGGAGGGGTGCGCCCCCCTTTCCCTCTCCTCTTCCTCTCCCTTCCCTCTTTCCCCCTCCGAAAAGGAAAGGGAGTCCAACTAGGATTGGAGTCCTAGTTGGACTCCCCCCTTTGGCGCGCCCCCTAGGCCATACACCTCATCCCCTCGTCCTTCTATATACGGGGGCGGGGGGCACCCTAAAGGCACAACAATTGTCCCTTAGCCATGTGCGGTGCCCTCCTCCACAGTTTACCACCTCGGTCATATTGTCGTAATGCTTAGGCGAAGCCCTGCGTGGATCACATCACCAACACCGTCGCCACGCCATCGTGCTGACGGAACTCTCCCTCAACCCTCTACTGGATCAAGAGCTCGAGGGACGTCATCATGCTGAACGTGTGTTAAACCCGCAGGTGCCGTACGTTCGGTACTTGGATCGGTTGGATCATGAAGACATTCGACTACATCAAACGCGTTACATAACGCTTCCGCTTTCGGTCTACGATGGTATGTGGACACACTCTCCCGTCTCATTGCTATGCATCTCCTAGATAGATCTTGCGTGATCATAGGATTTTTTTTCAAATTACTACGTTCCCCAACAGTGGCATCCCAGCCAGGTCTATGCGTAGATGATATGCACGAGTAGAACACAAAGAGTTGTGGGCGATAATAGTCATACTGCTTACCACCAACATCTTACTTTGATTCGGCGGGATTGTTGGATGAAGCGGACCGGACCGACATTACATGACCGTGTTCATGAGACTGGTTCTACCGACGTGCTTCGCACACAGGTGGCTAGCGGGTGTCTGTTTCTCCAACTTTAGTTGAATCAAGTTTGACTACGGCCGGTCCTTGTTGAAGGTTAAAACAACACACTTGATGAAAAATCATTGTGGTTTTGATGCATAGGTAAGAAGGGTTCTTGCTAGAAGCCCAAAGCAGCCACGTAAAACTTGCAACAACAAAGTAGAGGACGTCTAACTTGTTTTTGCAGGGCATGTTGTGATGTGATATGGTCAAGACATGATGAGATATAAATTGTTGTATAAGATGATCATGTTTTGTAAAAGTTATCGGCAACTGGCAGGAGCCTTATGGTTGTCGCTTTATTGTATGAAATGCAATCGCCATGTAATTGATTTACTTTTCACTAAGTGGTAGCGATAGTCGTGGAAGCAATTGTTGGCGCGACGACAACGATGCTACGATGGAGATCAAGGTGTCAAGCCAGTGATGATGGAGATCATGACGATGCTTTGGAGATGGAGATCAAAGGCACAAGATGATGATGGCCATATCATGTCACATATTTTGATTGCATGTGATGTTTATCCTTTATGCATCTTATTTTGCTTAGTACGGCGGTAGCATTATAAGATGATCCCTCACTAAATTTCAATGTATAAGTGTTCTCCCTGAGTATGCACCGTTGCTACAGTTCGCCGTGCCAAGACACCATGTGATGATCGGGTGTGATAAGCTCTATGTTCACATACAATGGGTGCAAGCCAGTTTTGCACGTGCAGAATACTCGGGTGAAACTTGGAAGCCTAGCATATGCGGATATGGCCTCGGAACACTTTGAGACCGAAAGGTCGAGCGTGAATCATATAGTAGATATGATCAACATAGTGATGTTCACCATTGAAAACTACTCCATCTCACGTGATGATCGGACATGGTTTAGTTGATATGGATCACGTGATCATTTATATGACTAGAGGGATGTCTATCTAAGTGGGAGTTCTTAAGTAATATGATTAATTGAACTTTAATTTATCATGAACTTAGTACTTGATAGTCTTTGCATATCTATGTTGTTGTAAAACAATGGCCCATGCTACCGTCCCCTTGAATTTTAATGCGTTCCTAGAGAAAGCTAAGTTGAAATATGATGGTAGCAACTACACGGACTGGGTCCGTAACTTGAGGATTATCCTCAGTGCTGCACACAAGAATTACATCCTGGAATTAGCGCTAGGTGCAAGACCCGCTGCAGGAGCAACTCCGGACGTTATGAACGTCTGGCAGAGCAAAGCTGATGACTACTCGATAGTTCAGTGTGCCATGCTTTACGGCTTAGAATCGGGACTTCAAAGATGTTTTGAACGTCATGGAGCATATGAGATGTTCCAGGAGTTGAAGTTAATATTTCAAGCAAATGCCCGAGTTGAGAGATATAAAGTCTCCAACAAGTTATATAGCTGCAAGATGGAGTAGAATAGTTACATCGGTGAACATATACTCAAAATGTCTGGGTATCATAACCATTTGACTCAGCTGGGAGTTAATCTTCCTGATGATAGTGTCATTGACAAAGTTCTTCAATCACTGCCACCAAGCTATAAAGGCTTCATGATGAACTATAATATGCAAGGGATGGAAAAGACAATTCCCGAGCTCTTCGCGATGCTAAAGGCTGCGGAGGAAGAAATCAAGAAGGAGCATCAAGAGTTGATGGTTAACAAGACTACTAGTTTAAAAAAAAGGGCAAAGGGAAGAAGGGAAACTTCAAGAAGAACAACAAGCAAGTTGCTGCTCAAGGGAAGAATCCCAAGTCTGGACCTAAGCCTAAGACTGAGTGCTTCTACTGCAAAGCGGCTGGTCATTGGAAGCGGAACTTCCCCAAGTACTTGGCAGATAAGAAGGATGGCAAAGTGAAAGGTATATTTGATATACATGTTATTGATGTGTACCTAACTAATGCTCGTAGTAGTACACAGGTATTTGATCTTTGGTTACATTGCTCATATTTGCAACTAAAAACAGGGGCTACGGATTAAACGAAGATTGTCAAAGGAGGAGGTGATGATGCGAGTGAGAAATAGTTCCAAAGTCGATGTGATCGTCATCGGCACACTACCTCTACATCTACCGTCGGGATTAGTTTTAGACCTGAATAATTGTTATTTGGTGCCAGCGTTGAGCATGAACATTATATATGGATCTTGTTTGATGTGAGACGGTTATTCATTTAAATCAGAGAATAATGGTTGTTCTATTTATATGAGTAATATCTTTTATGGTCATGAACCATTGATGAGTAGTCTATTTTTGTTGAATCGATTGTAGTAATACACATATTCATAATATTCAAGCCAAAAGATGCAAAGTTAATAATGATAGTGCAACTTATTTGTGGCACCGCTGTTTAGGTCATATTGGTGTAAAACACATGAAGAAACTCCATGCTGATGGGATTTTGGAATCACTTGATTATGAATCACTTGATGCTTGCGAACCATGCCTCATGGGCAAGATGACTAAGACTCCGTTCTCCGGAACAATGGAGCGAAACAATGACTTGTTGGAAATAATACATCTTGATGTATGCAATCCGATGAGTGCTTTGAGGCTCATGGCGAGTATCATTATTTTCTGACCTTCACAAATGATTTGAGCAGATATGGGTATATCTACTTAATGAAACATAAGTCTGAAACATTTGATAAGTTCAAAGAATTTCAGAGTGAAGTGGAAAATCATCGTAACAAGAAAATAAAATTTTTACGATCTGATCGTGGAGTTGAATATTTGAGTTATGAGTTTGGTCTTCATTTGTAACAATTTGCAATAGTTTCACAACTCACGCCACCTGGAACACCACAACGTAATGGTGTGTCCGAACATCGTAATCGTACTTTGTTAGATATGGTGCGATCTATGATGTCTCTTACTGATTTACCGTATCATTTTGGGGTTATGCTTTGGAGACGACTGCATTCACGTTAAATAGGGCACCATCTAAATCCGATGAGACGACACCATATGAACTATGGTTTGGCAAGAAACCTAAGTCATGCGTTTCTTAAAGTTTTGGGCTGCGATGCTTATGTGAAAAAGCTTCAACCTGATAAGCTCGAACCCAAATCAGAGAATTGTGTCTTCATAGGATACCCAAAGGAGACTGTTGGGTACACCTTCTATCACAGATTCGAAGGCAAGATATTCATTGCTAAGAATGGATCCTCTCTAGCGAAGGAGTTTCTCTCGAAAGAAGTGAGTGGGAGGAAAGTAGAACTTGATGAGGTAATTGTACCTTCTCCAGAATTTGAAAGTAGTACATCAGAGAAATAAATTCCAGTGATTCCTACACCAATTAGTGAGAAAGCTAATGATGATGATCATGAAACTTTAGATCAAGTTACTACCGAACCTCGTAGGTAAACCAGAGTACGATCCGCACCAGAATGGTATGGTAATCCTATTATGGAGGTCATGTTACTTGACAATGATGAACCTACAAACTATGAGGAAGCGATGATGAGCCCAGATTTTGCAAAATGGCTTGAGGCCATGAAATCTGAGATGGGATCCATGTATGGGAACAAAGTGTGGACTTTGGTTGACTTGCACGATGATCGGCAAGCCATAGAGAATAAATGGATCTTCAAGAAGAAGACTGACACTGACGGTAATGTTACTGTCTATAAAGCTCGACTTGTTGCGAAAGGTTTTCGACAAGTTCAAGGAGTTGACTGCGATGAGACCTTCTCACCTGTAGCGATGCTTAAGTCTGTCTGAATCATGTTAGCAATTTCCGCATTTTATGATTATGAAATTTGGCAAATGGATGTCAAAACTGCATACCTTAATGGATATCTTAAAGAAGAGTTGTATATGATGCAACCAGAAGGTTTTGTCGATCCTAAAGGTGCTAACAAAGTGTGCAAGCTCCAGCGATCCATTTATGGACTGGTGCAAGCCTCTCGGAGTTGGAATATACGCTTTGATAGTGTGATCAAAGCATATGGTTTTATATAGACTTTTGGAGAAGCCTGTATTTACAAGAAAGTGAGTGGGAGCTCTATAGTATTTCTAATATTTTATTTGGATGACATATTGTTGATTGGAACTAATACAGAATTTCTGGATAGCATAAAAGGATACTTGAATAATACTTTTTCAATGAAAGACCTCGGTGAAGCTGCTTATATATTGGGCATCAAGATTTATAGAGATAGATCAAGACGCTTAACTGGACTTTCACAAAGCACATACCTTGATAAAGTTTTGAAGAAGTTCAAAATGGATCAGTAAAAGAAAGGGTTCTTACCTGTGTTACAAGGTGTGAAATTGAGCCAGACTCAATGCCCGATCACTACAGAAGATAGAGAGAAAATGAAAGTCATTCCTTATGCCTCAGCCATAGGTTCTATCATGTATGCAATGCTGTGTATCAGACCTGATGTGTGCCTTGCTATAAGTTTAGCAGGGAGGTACCAAAGTAATCCAGGAGTGGATCACTGGACAGGGGTCAAGAACATCCTGAAATACCTGAAAAGGACTAAGGATATGTTTCTCGTTTATGGAGGTGACAAAGAGCTTGTCGTAAATGGTTACATCGATGCAAGCTTCGACACTAATCCGGATGACTCTAAGTCACAAACCGGATATGTATTTATATTTAATGGTGGAGCTGTAAGTTGGTGCAGTTCCAAGCAGAGCGTCGTGGCGGGATCTACGTGTGAAGCGGAGTATATAGCTGCTTCGGAAGAAGCAAATGAAGGAGTCTGGATGAAGGAGTTCATATCCGATCTAGGCGTAATACCTAGTGCATCGGGTCCAATGAAAATCTTTTGTGACAATACTGGAGCAATTGCCTTGGCGAAGGAATCCAGATTTCATAAGAGAACCAAACACATCAATGGACGCTTCAATTCCATCCACGATCAAGTCAAGGAGGGAGACATAGAGATTTGCATTATACATACGGATCTGAATGTTGCAGACCCGTTGAGTATGCCTCTTCCACGAGCAAAACATGATCAACACCAAGACTCCATGGGTGTGAGAATCATTACTATGTAATCTAGATTATTGACTCTAGTGCAAGTGGGAGACTGAAGGAAATATGCCCTAGAGGCAATAATAAAGTTGTTATTTATATTTCCTTATATCATGATAAATGTTTATTATTCATGCTAGAATTGTATTAACTGGAAACTTAGTACATGTGTGAATACATAGAAAAACGGAGTGTCCCTAGTATGCTCTACTTGACTAGCTTGTTAATCAGAGATGGTTAAGTTTCCTAACCGTAGACATGTGTTGTAATTTTATGAACGGGATCACATCATTAGAGAATGATGTGATATACAAGACCCATCCTTTAGCTTAGCATAATGATCGTTTAGTTTCATTGCAATTGCTTTCTTCATGACATATACATATTCCTCTGACTATGAGATTATGCAACTCCCAAATACCGGAGGAACACTTTGTGTGCTATCAAACGTCACAACGTAACTGGGTGATTATAAAGATGCTCTACAGGTGTCTCCGATGGTGTTTGTTTAGTTGGCATAGATCGAGATTAGGATTTGTCACTCGTTGTATCGGAGAGTTATCTCTCGGCCCTCTCGGTAATTCACATCACTTTAAGCCTTGCAAGCAATATGACTAATGAGTTAGTTATGGGATGACGCATTACGGAACGAGTAAAGAGACTTGCCGGTAACAAGATTGAACTAGGTATGATGATACCGACGATCGAATCTCGGGCAAGTAACATACCGATGACAAAGGGAATGACGTATGTTGTTATGCGGTTTGACCAATAAATATCTTCGTAGAATATGTAGGAGCCAATATGAGCATATAGGTTCCGCTATTGGTTATTGACCGGAGATGTGTCTCGGTCATGTCTACATAGTTCTCGAACCCGTCGGCTCCGCACGCTTAACGTTCGATGACGATTTGTATTATGAGTTATGTGTTTTGGTGACTGAAGTTTGTTCGGAGTCCCGGATGGGATCACGGACACGACGAGGAGTCTCGAAATGGTCGAGAGCTAAAGATTAATATATTGGAAGGTTGTATTCGGACATTGGAATGGTTCCGAGTGGTTCGGGTATTTTATCGGAGTACCGAGGGGTTACCGGAACCCCTCGGGGGAATATTGGGCCTACATGGGCCATAGGGGAGAGGGGTGGCTGCGCCCCCTCCCTATAGGGAGTCAGAATTGTACTAGGGAGGGGGCGCCCCCCTTTCCTTCTCCTCTTCCTCTCCCTTCCCTCTTTCCCCCCTCCGAAAAAGGAAAGTGAGTCCAACTAGGATTGGGAGTCCTAGTTCGACTCCCCCCTTTGGCGCGCCCCCTAGGTCGGCCGCCTCCTTCCCTCCTCCTTTATATACGGGGCCCGGGGTGCACCCAAAGGCACATCAATTGTCCCTTAGCCGTGTGCGGTGCTACCCTCCACACTTTACCACCTCGGTCAAATTGTCGTAATGCTTAGGCGAAACCCTGCATGGATCACATCACCAACACCGTCGCCACGCCGTGGTGCTGACGGAACTCTCCCTCAACCCTCTACTGGATCAAGAGCTCGAGGGATGTCATCATGCTAAACGTGTGCTGAACACGAAGGTGCCGTACGTTCGGTACTTGGCTCGTGAAGACGTTCGACTACATCAACCGCATTACATAACGCTTTCGCTTTCGGTCTACGAGGGTATGTAGACACACTCTCCCCTCTTGTTGCTATGCATCTCCTAGATAGATCTTGCGTGATCGTAGGATTTATTTTGAATTACTACGTTCCCCAACAATTTTAGTACGAACTCTTGGGTTGTTTGTGACACTTATACGGATAGCTCGATAGGTCGATCAGAAAGGATAACTTTGAGGTGGTTTTGTACCCTAGAAACAATTTCATCTTATGTTCTTCACCAGATAAGAACTTTGGAGTGATTCTTCGTCGCATGTTGAGGGATGGTTATATGATCCAATTATATTAGCATTGCTGAGATATCGCACTAGCGAAAGTACGGACCCTAGGCCTCATTTTCAAGCATTGTCTGTCGGCGTTCTGGGAACGGGGGTCCCCAGACTTGCCTGCCTGCGGCCCACGGTGTGGCTTTGCTAGCAGGCCTGTACGGCCCATCTTCATCAACAAGGCATTCAAGACCCTCGCGAGGGGCAAAGCCTCACGAGGTGGACGACGCAACACCTCCTCAAGAGCGGCCTCGCCGGGCAGGCTCGCGAGGGGTGGAGAGATCAAGGCAAGGCAAAGCTCGCGAGGTTCTCGTGACGTGAGCCATGACGATCGAGACCAAGCGGGCGCCAGCGCGCGTAGCGTCCTTGTTTCCTCTTTGGTGCAAAGTAGGCAAGCGCATGCGCGGAGCACCGAGGCATCAAAAAAAGGTTTCCATATTAGTGCAACGAGACCGAGACCAGCAGGACGGCAAGACGGAGGTCACCATGGAGCCCAAGGCGGCGTCACCACTAGAGCCTTTTGCGGTGAAGACCGCTTTGTCGAGATAAGCTGTACTAGATGTCCCCTTTCAAATTGGCCGTTGTTGGCTCCCTTCCCGCTCAATATTTGGGGAGAGGACCAGGGCCTATATAAGTAGGGCTAGCCACCACCGTAAAAAAGAACGGATCAAGAGACAACTGAGCCTCAGGCATATGATCTTTAGCCACACACCAAGCACAAGAACAGCTCAACCTCAGGAGGCTGTTCTTCCCCTTGTACTGTTCATCATCAGCCCAAGAGGCAATCCACCACCACCACATTGGAGTAGGGTATTACACCACAACAGTGGCCCAAACCAGTATAAATCTTGTGTCCCTTGTGTTGTGAGTTCGTCGAGTTAGTCCGTGAGATCTTAGCAAAGCTAGGACGTGGATCGGTAGGGGGGGAATCTTCGTGCGCACCCCAATGTTTGAACCTTGAGGGTTTTGCCAGAACCCGTGATCCGACATTTGGCGTGCCAGGTAGGGGTGCACTGTAGCCTTCCCTCTGCCAATCTACGCTCCGCCACCACCGCGCTCCGCCCTCATGGCAGGCGCCTCGCTACCGGCTCCGACGGCCGGCGCTGACGACGGGGCCAGGGGGCTCCGAGCCCTGGCCCCCGCCTTGCGGCAGGTGCAGTGGCCACCCAAGTTCAAGCCGGAGATGCCGCCGCGCTACGACGGCGTGGCGGACCCGACAGCTTTCCTGCTGGCATACGAGGAGGCCGTCCCCGAAGCCGGGGGCGACGACAAGGTCATGGCCAACTGGTTTCCCATGGGCCTCACCAGCGCGTCGTGCGCCTGGCTGCTCAACCTCCCCGGATCCATGGTGGCATCTTGGGAGGAGCTGCGCGACCTCTTCATTGCACACTACGCGACACCAGCGCACCACGCGGTCACGGCCCTACTAGGCGGCTCTCAAGAACCGCCTTCAGATCACCATGTCAAGCCATTCCTTCGCGGATCGGGCGCCGCTTGCCTGGCCTTCGGGGCTCTGTCGGGCTGGGCCGCGCCCGAAGCCGACCTCACCTTCAACTCAGAAGACCACCCCGTCACCACCGCCGGCTCAGATATGCTCCCAATGCTCTGCACGCCCACTATCTACAACGTGGCCGTCATCAAGACCCTCATCGACGGCGGCGCCGGCCTCAACGTGCTCTCTATGGAGGCCTCAACCTTCTTCACATGCCGCTCGAGCGGCTTAGCCTCAGCAAGCCTTTCTCAGGAGTCGGCGGCGGCACCGCCCACTCCTTGGGGCAGATCCGCCTCCCCCTCACCTTCGGCACGCACGACAACTACCGCACCGAACTGGTCGACTTCGACATCGCCCGCATCGGCCTCCCGTACAACGGCATCCTCGGGTACCCAGCACTGGCCCAATTCATGGCAGTAACCCACCCAGCATACAACCTCATGAAGATGCCTGGAGGCAAGGGTGTCCTCACTATCAAGGGGGACGCCAAGGAGGCAGTGGCGGCGCTCAAGCTTGCCTTCAAGACCGCCACGGCGGCATAGCCCGTTGGCACGGGCGTCTCCGAGGCTAAGGGGGCTGCACCAACCAAGAAGAAGCAGCTGTTCACCCAAGACAAGGCGGAAACCAAGCAGGTATCGGTCGATGAAGACGTACCCTCGGGAGCCACCTTTACCATAGGTGCCGACCTCGACCCGGGCCAAGAGGAAGCGTTGGTGAAGTTCTTGCGTGCAAACAAGGAGATATTCGTGTGGGAGCCCAAGCAGCTGGTGGGTGTCCCGAGAGAAGTGATTCAACATCACTTGAGGGTGTGCCCCAATGTATGCCTGGTGAAGCAGCGGGCGAG
The DNA here is from genome assembly GCA_021605145.1 of Aegilops bicornis. NCBI lineage: Eukaryota > Viridiplantae > Streptophyta > Magnoliopsida > Poales > Poaceae > Aegilops > Aegilops bicornis. Next base: position 393,472,104 of record CM038669.1, on the reverse strand, counting down.
ACGGCAGTCCACAGAGAAGCATGCCTTCATCATCCAAGAGACCCGCAAGTTGGAGGCAGCGGGTGCCATTCGCATGGTTCGGTACCCCGAATGGCTAGCGAACCCCGTCGTAGTGCCGAAGAAAGGCGGGAAGGAGCGAATGTGCGTCGACTTCACCAACCTCAACAAGGCCTGCCCCCAAGATCCGTTCATGCTCCCACGCATCGACCAGATCGTTGACTCCACCGCCGAGTGCGACCTGCTGTGCTTCCTGGATGCGTTCTCAGGGTATCACCAGATCAAGATGGCGGTAGAAGATGTAGAGAAGACAGCCTTCCTGACCCCGTGTGGGGTGTACTGCTACACCTGCATGCCCTTCAGACTACGCAATGCGGGCGCGACCTTTCAGCAGTTGATACACATCGCCTTAGGGCGGCAGTTCGGGAGAAACGCGGAGGCCTACGTCGACGACATTGTGGTGAAGTCTCGGGCGGCAAGAACCTTGATCCAAGATCTAGAGGAGACCTTCGTGAGCCTGCGCCAGGTGAACTTGCGACTTAATCCAGAAAATGCGTGTTCGGTGTCCCTTCACGCAGCTTTGGGATTCCTCGTGTCCCACAGAGGGATCGAGGCGAACCCGGAGAAGATCAAGGCCATTGAAGACACGAACCCACCGCAGACCCTAAGGAAATGCAGAAGCTGGCTGGTCGGGTGACCTCGTTGGGGCACTTCATCTCCAAGCTGGGAGAGCGCGCCCTACCCTTCTTCAAGCTGATGAAGAAGAAGGGCCCGTTCGAGTGGACCCCGAAGGCCGATCAAGCTTTTCAAGACCTCAAGAGCTACCTGACCAGCACTCCAGTGATGGTGGCGCCGTGACCTCTCGAGCCCCTAGTACTTTACCTTGCCGCCACTCCGTACTCCGCTAGTGCAGAACTGGTGGCGGTTCGGGAAGAGCACCAAGCCAAAGGCGCATCGCGCCAAGCTACAGCCGGGGTGACGCCAGATCAGGAAGGCGCAGCCAGAGCCGTAGCGGCATCAACAGGGGACCAAGCTCGGCAGGACGCCGCCGCCAGGGTCCCGACAAGCGATCAAGCGTCGAAGGTTCCATCACCTCAGGAGACACCCCATCTTCCGCAAGACATGAGCCTCACCAACGCGCCAGCCCTCGTTGAGCACCCGGTGTATTTCATCAGCACGGTGTTGCGGGACGCAAGGGCACGATACCCCATGCCCCAAAAGCTCCTTCTCGCGCTCTTGGTGGCCTCGCGCAAGTTGCGGCACTACTTCCAGGGCCACCCCATCAAGGTCGTCTCAGCCTACCCATTGGAGAGAGTGCTCAGGAGCCCCAACTCTGCTGGAAGGGTCACTGGGTGGAACATCAAGCTGCAGGCATTCCAGTTGGAGTTCAGCACTACCAGGGTCATCAAGGGAGCTGCACTCGCTGATTTTGTGGCAAAATGGATGGATGCCCCGACGCTGGAAGTAGGCGAGAATTGGTCCACCTCGCCAGGAAGTAAGGCGCCCGACGGCTGGGTCATGTATTTCGATGGTACCTTCGCACACCAGGGCACGGGGGCTGGAGCAGTACTCGTCTCGCCCACTCAAGACAAGATCTACTACTGTTGTCTGACTCTGCTTTCAGCGAGAAGGTCTCCAACAACATTGCAGAATCTGAAGACCGATAGCTGGCACAGCTGCGGCAGCCCTGGGGTGAAGCGCCTCACCGTCAGGGGCGACTCGCAGCTTCTCGTCAACTTCTCCAACAAAGTATATGAGCCGAAGTACGATCACATGGAGGCATACCTCGCAGAAGTGCGCAAGATGGAGAAGCAGTTCCTGGGCCTGGAGTTGCAGCACTTGCCCCGTGGCACCAACAAGGAAGCTGACGACATCGCCAAGAGGGCATCCAAGCGGCAGCCCCAAGAGCCTGGTGTCGGTGTCAAAACCGGCGGATCTCGGGTAGGGGGTCCCGAACTGTGCGTCTAGGCGGATGGTAACAGGAGACAAGGGACACGATGTTTTTACCCAGGTTCGGACCCTCTCGATGGAGGTAATACCCTACTCCTGCTTGATTGATATTGATGATATGGGTAGTACAAGAGTAGGTCTACCACGAGATCAGAGAGGCTAAACCCTAGAAGCTAGCCTATGGTATTATTGTTGTTCGTCCTACGGACTAAAACCCTTCGGTTTATATAGACACCAGATAGGGTTAGGGTTACAGTAGTCGGTTACAATGGTAGGAGATCTACATATCCGTATCGCCAAGCTTGCCTTCCATGCCAAGGAAAGTCCTATCCTGACAAGGGACGAAGTCTTCAATCTTGTATCTTCATAGTCCTCGAGTCCGCCAGCGGTGATAGTTCGGCTATCCGGACACCCCCTAGTCCAGGACTCCCTCAGTAGCCCCTGAACCAGGCTTCAATGACGACGAGTCCGACGCGCATATTGTCTTTGGCATTGCAAGGCGGGTTCCTCCTCCGAATACTTAGAAGGTTTTGAACACAAGGATAGTGTCCAGCTCTGCAAAACAAGTTCCACATACCACCGTAGAGAGAATAGTTTTTGCACAGATCTGCTGACGTATTCCGTGGCGTGACATCACACCACGGCCAAGCCTTTATTCGAATCGTTTTTTACTGTCCCACCTCAGCGCGTTTAGCGAGGCGATTTCCTTGGCACGTCTTATCAAAGCGTAGATCGTGCCCCGTATTCCGGGATTCTCATCAATACGGACGTGGGTAACCCAACGTGCCCGCTGGCACGCCTCCTCTATCGGGCGAGTCCCAATCGACCACGGGGAGGGCTCTTGGTATTCAACCTCTTTATAATGAGACCAAGGCCCTCTTCTTTTTTCCACCCTCCATCGAGTTCGCCTCACGCTTCAAGTTCTAACACCCAAAGCTTCAGATTTAGGCGCCGGACCTTCGACAATGTCCGGCTCCGACCAGCTCGGCCGATGGATGTCTTCTTCCGTCACAGAAGAAGATGTGCTAAAGCTGCGAGACGCCAGGTATTTAACCAGCGAGATTTCGCATAGGCTGCCTGCTCCAGGGAAGGTCATTCCCACTCCCGAGCCCGGCGAGAGCATGGTGTTCGTATCTCACTTCCTTCGGGGTTTAGGCTTCCCGACGGATCCCTTTTATGCGGGGCTCATGTTTTATTATGGGCTGGATTTCCATGACTTGAATCCGAGTCCATCCTCCATATCTCGTCATTCATTGTCGTATGTGAAGCTTTCCTCCATATTACCCCTCACTTTGGATTGTGGATCAAGACCTTCAAGGTGGAGCCAAGATGATCGAGGGGCAACAAGCAGAGTCGGAGGGGCGGTCATAAGCAAGTGTGCCGATGCTCCGGGCCCGAGTGCTCTTTTCAAGAGGAGCTTGGTTTGTGGCGGCGGGAGTGGTTTTATATCACCGCTCCTGTGGGCACTAAATGGGTGGCGCCACCCGCCTTCCGCCAGTCCACCACAGCAGCTGGCATCATGGGTCAACCGGGGCTCGACTGGGGCCGTCCAAGGGCGTTCCTACATTGCGAGGCCGTATTCGAGACCTCCAAGAAAGAGAGATCAATCTGGTCGTGCAGTGCGAGTTATGCTGATTGGCGCCACGCCTGCAAACGTCGCCCCCTGCGTCTGTGGGAGTTTACTCCGGAGGGACCATGAGCTCTCCAACATTTTCTGGGCGCGATGCCCAAGGAGATGTACAAACCGTTCTTCGGATCACAAGAGAACTGTCCGGACTTGACCGAGGGCCGAGGTCTAAGCTGCAATCACCGGATACTCAAGTAAGTAACCTCAGAACCCGGACAGGCTGTTCATTCATTTATCATATATATGCCCTTTAAAGGAGCCATTTCTTGAATAGGAGTGGATAGCCAAGGCAAAGTTGATAAGGTGTCCGGTTCCCCTCCCGGAGACCACGCGGATCCCATCTTGACCAAGATGTTGAAGGCCGCCTTTTAAAGAAGGCGAAGGGGGAGCAGAAGCAAGCGCCTCCATGAAGGAGGATTTTAAGGAAGAGGGATCAGGATCCTCCCTCCAAGGGAGAAGAGGACCGCTCAAGACCCGGAAGCCAAGGCCTCAAAGCGGGAAAGAAGTCTTCTTCAGAAAGTCCGCGCCGGAAGTACCCCAGCCGCACTATTTCCCCAAGGATCAGCCCTCCAATGAGCCGTAAGTAAAAAGAAGGGGTCCTGTGAATAAAGAACATCCCTGTATTTATTTTGAAGATAACCAAAATTGTACCTTGTAGTTCGGATCTCAGCCCTTCTCAAAGTGAGCTCGTCTTGAGGATCTTCGTCCGAGATGATAGAGAGCGAAACACCTCCACCTATCGGCGCCTTCAGTGCGGCGAAGCGACCCTAAAGTGTCGTCATGGAGAGTTTCCCGAGTCCGGCGGGGCAGACGGTCCGGCGCCAATCGGGCGTCTTGATCGGAGGAGCTGAAGGACCTGCTCGAGGCGGCGTATATCTCGAGAAGATCACCGTGCGCTAATGGCTATGGTAATTGAAAGAATTGCATCCGCCGAGAGCGGATTGCATGAAGCCGCCAGTTCTTGACGGGGTTTGAGGTACGAAAAATGATGTACCTTCGGCGATTATGCATATAGAATGCGCCTTGTATAGATAGTAGCCCACGAGACTCGGTATGCCGTCTGGCCAACCGACGTGCCGAGGATTATAATCTCAGTACTAACATGTCGCCGTTCCTATGTAGGTGGCGGGGCGTCCGGTGGCTAGCCGAACTGATGAATTTGCCGAACTAAAGCCGCAACTTGACGAGGCGGATGCGGACATCGCGCTGGTCAATAAACGGATTGACGAGTCACAAGGTATGCGACTTCTCCGCGGACACCTGGTAAGGGAGCTTGACGCCCATGCCTTACTACTTGTATGCTTTGAAGCAGACGGTGCCGCTGCTGTGGAGAGGCTGCTGGCGGAACTTGCCCGAGCTAAAGAGCAAGCCCGAAAGAGTAATGCGGCCGCTTTAAAGGCGGTCAAGAGCTGAAAGTCGAGCGGGCTGCTCCTTTGCCGAAGCAAAGAGGAAATGGCCGATTTGGCCTCAAACTGAAGAATACTACCGACGCTGCGAGGTTCATGAAAAAGAACGTCAAAGCGGAACAAGAGGACCTGAAAAGGCCACCGCCGAATCCAAGGATGCCCGTTCCGCTATGAGAGCTGCCAAGGAGGAGCTGAGTCGGGGCGGGATATTGCGGCTGGAAAACCGCTTTCGCCTGCGGAGGAAATATACGGATCCGAAGTATGCTCAGTTGGACAAGCTGTGGAGTTCGGAGGATGCTTGTCTGGACTTAGCAGCGAGCGCTGCGGACACGATTGAGCACTTCCGAGGCCAGAAGGGGCACGGAAGGGAAGAGCTATTTTGGTCGCAATTCAATAGTCCGGAGCGTCCTCTTCCGTTGACCGATCGGTTGGCCGAATGGGACGAGCTGAATCGATTATCCGGACTTGCCATGAAGCATGTCATGACTCATTTGTGGCCAGGCGGACCCCAGCCGAAGAGTTATTTTGGTTTAGTGCAGCAGTTCCTTGGTGCGGTATCGCGTATCGACGCAATGAAGCGGTCGGCGTGTATTGAGGGGGCGCGGATGGCTCTTGCCCGTGTCAAGGCATACTGGGCTGAGATGAAGGCCACCGATATTGCGTCCCCAGATTCGGACGGCAGCCGAGTACCAGTCGAGCGCTATTTTGAGGAAGTTCTTTCGGGCGCTCGTTTAATAGAGACGCAGTGCTCGAAGGATGTTATGTTTGAATGACATGTATAATTTTATGAAACAACGTTTCAATTTAATGTAAGAGCTTTTTATACTTGTGCCTTCAAGTAGCAAACTACCTCTGTCGCGGCCGTTGATGTATATATGTATATAACCTGAAAGATGGCAGTCTTGACTTCAACCCCACGCACATAGTGCGGGGTGTTTGCAAAGAAGTCGGCGCTTTCACACTTAATCCAACATCTTGGTCCTATAAAGGAGGTGGTAGCGTAGCAAACTAGGCAACGGACTATAATGCTTTATCACTTTCACTTAGCCATAGGAGTTCGATGGTGGGGCTACTATATAGCCCACAGGGCACCGCACTCTCCCGAATTCGGGTGCGTATGTGCTGGCCCGGAAAAGCGGTCCTTCGTTAATGCGGAGGAATTCTAAACATTCCGGTGAGTCATCGAGTGGTTGATCAGTCTCTCGCTATATCATGACAGTCAGTTTTCGGCTTTCTCTACTGAGGTACTCGCCCGGCCGAACTGGGGCACAATCGCAGTAGTTCTCCTGGTGCTGCGTTAGCCGATAGAACGGAACGTAAGGCAGCAAAACACAGGAGCCGGGCAAACCCAACATTTGACCAAAGACATGATTTAGAGCTGATGCATATAAGGCCTAACTCGAGATGCCGAACACTCCCTAAGGTATTCGGTCTTTTATAAAGCGGGTCGAGCAATGCCCTTGGTAACAAGCCCCTGGTGTCCAGGTACGTGCAAAATTCTGACGCGGCCGATGCCAAAACGCCAGCCTCCTCCTCGGTTATAATAAGAGACCGGGGGATGAGTAACAATAAGAGACAATGAAAAAGGTTTACGCAGGGTCTTAATCTGAAAAGAATCCTTGCAACGGGTCCTCGCTGCACGTCTGCGCCCGTGTCTCCGTTGTGCAGTATCCTGGATGGGTATATAGCAGCGTTCATCTCAGTAAAGAGAGGAACTTAGTTTGAAAAGATCGCTAAAATGTAATTGGAAATAAAATAGAGTATGATTAAAAATGAGTAAAATGGAGCTTTATTGTCTCTTGTTGTACATGCGTGGAGCCCCTTGTAAGAAGTGCAGCGGCTAGTAAGCATCATGTTTATTTATGCCGGACTCGCCTAACCTGTCGAGGGTCCGAACGACCTGCTTTAGACGCTTTTGGCCAGCAAGGCCGTATTAGTGTGAGGCTGTTAAGGCAGTCTCACATTCTTTCCTTGAGGGACACGCGCATCTTCCCTTTAATGAAATGATGCCTCGTGGACCGGGCATTTTAAGTTTAAGAGATGCATAATGTGGTATTGCGTTAAAGCGGGCGAAAGCTTCGCGTCCCAGTAGTGCTTGATGGCTACTTTTAAATGGGGCGATGTGGAAGACCAACTTTTCCGGCGGAAGTTGTCGGGTGAGCCAACATAACTTCCAATAGTAGGGAGCTCGTACAATGGGCATATGTGCACGGCATTATTCCTTGGAAGGAAGTGTTGCTATGGCTAATCCTGTTTGGGTTTAGCCCCATGTTGCGGATTGTGTCCTCGACATAGCAGGTTTAAATCACTGCCGCTGTCCATTAGGACTTGCGTAAATTGAAGACCGTCGATTATAGGTTCTAGTATCAAGGCAGTCCATCCTGCGTTAGGATACTTTCGGAGTAGTCACGATGGTCGAAGGTAATTGGTTTTGACAACCGGTGTTGGGACTCACTGGGTAGATTGTGCGTAGCGTGATTCAATGGGTGCCGCTCTGTTTTCCCTTTGTTACTTGAAGTAAGTTGACCTCTTGTGGGAAATTCTTTTCGTTTTCGGGCTCTGCTTGTGGTGCTCGTCATCATCCTCACTTGGTGTGTCGAGCCCCTTGTGTTCGGCGTTGAGTCTGCGGACTGGTTGAAGACCCAACAATCTCTGTGGGTATGGTTTGCGGGCTTCGAGAATCTTGTGGATTTGGCATATCTTGTCCAAGATTTTGTTTAAGTTGGATAGCTCATCGCTATTGTCCTTAAGGGGCAGTTTTTATTGTTCTGTCGTGAGCTTTTGAATCCGGCGTTGATCAAGGCGCTCTTTGGACCGTTCCCTTAATCCGCGCTGGTCCTTGCTACGTCATGGTTTCCCATTCCCATCCTCGACTTCAGATGTACTTGGGTCGCTGATGCGCATCTTGCTAGCCAGCTATCCTCTCCCGCAAAAGCGGGTCATGAGGCTTGTTAGTGCGGCCATTGTTCTTGGCTTTTCTGGCCAAGGTGTTCAGCGAGCCATTCGTCTCGGACGTTGTGTTTAAAAGCTGCTAAGGCTTCAAGCGTCCGGACAATCGACTATTTGGTTCTTTTTGGTGAGGAACCTGTTCCGCAATTTTCGAAATGACTCCCGGGCTGTTGGGTTATGTGACTTAAATCGTCTGCGTCCGGAGGTCGAACATAGGTTCCCTGGAAATTGGCCCGAAAAGCATCCTCAAGCTCTTCCCAACTACCAATGGTGTTTTCGGGGAGGCTTTTAAGCCAATGCCGGGCTGGCCCTTTGAGCTTGAGGGGTAGGTATTTTATGGCGTGGAGATCATCTCCTCCGCCATATGTATGTGGAGGATATAATCCTCAATCCGGACTCGAAGTGCATCGTTCCGTCGTATGCCTCTATGTTTACGGGCTTGAATCCCGCTGGAAATTCATGATCCAGCACCTCATCGGTGAAACATAGAGGGTGCGCGGCGCCCCTGTATTTGGGTGTGCCGTGATGTTCGGATATTTGACGTGTTGTATTGCTCGCCAGAACTTGTTTCCTTGGCCCGTAGATAGATCTAACTGGGCCATCCTTTTGGTGCGAATCCTTATGCGGATCGCGTCTTTGGCTTAATGTGCGGCACCGCTTGCCGCTCTCGCTTGCCATGTGGTCGTCTATCCGACCCGGCCTCTTTGTTTTTTGATCGTGGGGCTCTATGGCCTCCTCATCGAATTCGGGCGATAGTTTGCGCTTTGGGTAGCTCTTTGCTTGGAGGCTGTCGCCATATTTGTCTGCGGTGTTGAGTAATTTACTCCATCTCATTCGGAGTCGTCTTCCGCTGTTACGAGCCTCTGTTTACCTTTTTTCAAGCTATCTTGTGATGGCGAGAGCTCTTTGTGGAGGTTCTTCTGATCCAATGACGTGTCCGGCGTGAGATCGTCCGGACTGTTGTCCTTGCTTAGGGGGACGGGTTGTTTGTCCAAAGTTGGCCTGTTCGGATGGTTGCTCAATGGCATGTTAAATGCGTTGGCGGCTCACCCTGCTCCATGCCCGGGTCTGTGTGGGCGCTATCTTTGTCGAGGTGGGGTTTTGAGCGGCGCTTACGCTGCCGCTTTGACCGCTTCGAGGGAATTTTCTTTCGCGTCTAAATCGTTCCTCGTTATCGCTTCCCTTAGGTGTGTCCACCATATATATATCGTAAGTTGAGTGGCCATCCAGTGCCCTGTGGGCGCTGGTTCTTGGTCTTCTCCGGCATCGTTGTCCATATCGTCGATGTCCTCGGAGTCGAAGTCGAGCATGTCTGTTAAGTCGTCGACAGTGGCTACAAAGTGGGTGGTGGGTGGGCGTTGAATTTCTTCGTCGTCCGAATCCCAACCTTCCTGACCGTAGTTCGGCCAGGGCTCCCCTGACAAAGAGAGAGACTTTAATGAGTTCATGATATCGCCAAAGGCGAGTCTTTGAAAGATGTCCGCGGGCGGTGAACTCCATAACCGGCGCCTTGATCGGATTCGGTGGCGGTATGAGGAGGTTCGGAGTCGTGAAAGGAGTCCGGCACCTAGGAGTCACGAGCTTTGCAAAGGACATGGATGGTGTTTGGCTCAATCGCCAGAGATTTTAGCCCCGGCGGTGTCCAACCAACCGCCCTCGATCGGCGAACCGGCTCCGGATTAAGGGTCGGGCAGGCATCGTGCGGCCTCTGTGGCACTGCTCGTAGCAGAGCTAGATCGTACCCATCGAGACAGTACGGCACGCGAGGCTGTGGCTCGAATCCGTCGAAGATCAAGTCTCCGCGGACATCGGCCGTATAGTTCAAGCTTCCAAATCTGACCTGATGGCCAGGGGCGTAGCTTTCGATCTGCTCCAGATGGCCTAGCGAATTGGCCCACAGTGCAAAGCCGCCGAATCGAAGATCTGTCCGGGAGAAAAGTCTCACCGGATCAAGGCTGCGTCGTTCTTGATGATTGAAGGAGCCATCGGGCCTATAGGTGACGACAAAGAGGAACTCTCAATGAAAGCACATATGTCGTTGTCAAAACCTTCTGATCTCGTGTAGGTGGTCCAGAACTGTGCGTCTAGGCGGATGGTAACAGGAGACAAGGGACACGATGTTTTACCCAGGTTCGGGCCCTCTCGATGGAGGTAATACCCTACTCCTGCTTGATTGATATTGATGATATGGGTAGTACAAGAGTAGATCTACCACGAGATCGGAGAGGCTAAACCCTAGAAGCTAGCCTATGGTATGATTGTTGTTCGATCCTCTGGACTAAAACCCTTCGGTTTATATAGACACTGGATAGGGTTAGGGTTACACAGAGTCGGTTACAATGGTAGGAGATCTACATATCCGTATCGCCAAGCTTGCCTTCCACGCCAAGGAAAGTCCTATCCGGACAAGGGACGAAGTCTTCAATCTTGTATCTTCATAGTCTAGGAGTCTGGCCAACGGTGATAGTTCGGCTATCCGGACACCCCCTAGTCCAGGACTCCCTCACCTGGCGTCTTCAAGGAGCGGCTCTTCAAGCCGTCAGCAACGCCACCACTTTCAAGGATAGCTCAGCCTCGGGAGGAGCTCCTGCAGCCGCCTGCCACAGGAGCCCCAGCCTGTGGCCCGACTTCGGGAGCGCGCCTACTCTTGGCGCTCGAGCCCCAAGAGGGATGCTGGACCAAGGAATTCAAGGAATACCTGATGCAAGGGACATTGCCGGAGAAGGAGGAGGACACGGAGCGTGTGGCCCGGCAGGCCACAGCATACTGCATCCGGGATGGTGAATTGTACAGGAAGCGACGAAATGACGTTTCACTGTGTTGCATCTCTAGAGACCAGGGGAAGGATTTGCTATCTGACATACACGGAGGGGACTGCGGGCACCACTCGTCATCATGGACCCTCGTCGGCAAGGCATTCCGCAGCGGATTCTCTTGCCCACAGCTCAACGACGCAGCCGAGCTGGTGAAGTCCTGTGAAGCCTGCCAGTTCCACGCCAAGCAGATCCATCAGCCGGCTCAGGGCCTCCAGACTATCCCACTCACATGGTTGTTCGCGGTCTGGGGGCTGGATATCTTGGGCCCATTTCCTCGAGCGCCAGGGGGCTACCGCTACCTCTACGTCGCCATCGACAAGTTCACCAAGTGGGCGGAAGTGGAAGCCGTCCGCACCATCCCAGCTGGTTCCGCGGTCAAGTTCATCAAGGGTCTCGTGAGCCGTTTCGGGGTCCCCAACCGCATCATCACTGATAACGGCTCGCAGTTCACTAGTAATCTCTTCAGAACATACTGTGCTAACCTTGGAACGCAGATCTGCTACGCTTCAGTGGCACACCCCAGGAGCAATGGTCAGGCCGAATGCGCCAACGCAGAGGTCCTGAGGGACTCAAGACCAGGACTTTCAAGAAGAAGCTCGAGGCCTGCGGCAAGGGCTGGTACGACGAGCTCCAGTCCGTGCTGTGGTCCATCCGCACCACCGCCACCAAGCCAACGGGTGAGACCCCATTCTTCCTCATCTACGGAGCAGAAGCGGTCCTCCCTCACGAGGTCAGGCATCTCTCCGCACGGGTCCTGGTGTTTGATGAAACGCAGCAGGACGCCACGCGAGGGATGGACCTCATGCTGGGGAAGGAACGCCGCCGTGAAGCCGCACTACAGGCGGCAAGGTACTAGCAGGTGTTACGGCGATACCATTGCCGCAACATCCGCTCCAGGACGCTCGAGGCGGGTGACCTCGTCCTGAGGCGGGTCCTCTCCAGGGAAGGGTTGCATAAGCTCTCACCCATGTGGGAGGGCCTGTTCAAGGTCGTCCATGTCTCCAGGCCTGGTGCTGCGCGCTTGGAGACACAGGACAGGGTGCCCATCCAGAGCGCCTGGAACATCCGGCACCTCCAGAAGATCTACCCATGAAGCAAGGCCCAACGCCTGTGAAGAAAGGCCCATTGCCTGTGAAGATCGCCGCCCGTGTCACTCTCACGTAATAATGAGTGGGGTTGTACACGCCCCGGAGTCTCAGGAGTGCCGCCCTCGGGCCTCGGGGGCTCCCTCCCACGTCTTAGTGGCAGCACTTAGCTCCGCGCTGGTGAGAAGACTTGAAGACTAGGCTAGGTGCCGGACGCGGCTTTTCATTTGCTTTCCATAGTTGGCTCGCCTCCTTTTAATCGAAAGTTTGCTTCTGGAGTTCCTTGCTGGTTTGGCTCCATCGTGTTTTGCTACTGTTTCCGGTTACAATTTAACCTGTTTTCTCTCTCGCGCGTAGCTCGCGAGGGGGCTAGGCAGGCGCCCTCACGAGCCTTTTTCCTTTCCTCTGCCCTTCATCTGTTTCTTCGCGAGGCATTCTCGTTCGAGCCAACAAGCTGGCGCACCTCTCCTGATCCGTGCCCCTCGGGTATCGCGATATGAAACGCTGGGTCTAGGCTCGGGTGAACGATGAGCCTCCGGGCGACGGTCCTAACAAGTTTTTTGCGTTCCCTAACACCCGCCAAGTCAAGGAAGGCCTCCACAGGCACCAGGAAGCGAGTCCTGTCGCGAGGAGGAGGCTACCCCAAGCAAGCCAATCTAAGTTACCTCTACACAAAATAACGACACAACACGGAAACAACAGACACAGCATAATGATTGGGAAATCATAGTTCGATACACGCCCCCCGGGGCCCATACTGGTTTCTTATTTATGCAGGAAAGAAAGGAAGAACAAAATAAAGCGGCGCTTGCCCCTATGGAGGTCCATGGAGGCAGGCTCCTGGCGCCGTCCTGAGCTCAGCCAGACCCCTCCTCGTGCTTCACGGAGACGCGACGATGAGGCGACCCGCCGCCACCTTCGAAGCGGGCGCGGCGGCAGGGCGGCTGGTCGTAGCCGCCGCTGCTGGAGCTCTCACCAGAAGAAGAGCCGTCGTAGCTGGACGAGATGCGGTCGGCACCAAGGGCGGGTTCGCCCTCCTCCTCGTCCCGACCATCGCCAATGCCGAGCACCTCCTGGTCATCGTTCACCTCGGGGCCGCACCCGGCGCGGCGACCATCTTCTCCAAACACCCTCACGTAGAGGGTCGCATCACCGTCGTATTTGAAATGGAGGGTGCACCGCCTACCCAGGCCGCGCACGCGGGCAAATATCTGCCAACCGCGGGCCAGAGCTATGTTGCCTGCGGCGGAGACCTCAACCACACCCCAAGAAGCTCTGCTGCACCAGCCGTCCGCCTGCAGCCAGAGCCCGTCTGGACTGGAGGCCGGCAACTCGTCAGCGAAGAAGCACGTAAGCTGAAACCAGTTACTGACCGGGTTCTCCGACCAGACGACGAACTCCGGCAACACCTCTGCAGAATGGAAGCGCGGCCGGGGAGGCCGCGCGACCATGGCGCGTCTCCCTTCGTCAACAGGGCTCCCGCGACTGGAACGACCCCTGCCACGCGCAGCGGCGCCACCGCGGGAACGGGGGGCCACGGCGGGGGTCGCGGTGTGCTTACGGGGACGGCCGCGTCCACGCTTGGGCGCCAAGGAACCGGGCCCCTCGCGAGGGGCCTTACCCTTCTCTGCAGCGGAGAACCTCTTCGACGGCGCCATTGGAGTCGGCGGTGGAGCAGAAGAAGAAGCAAGCAGAACGGCAAGAAATGGGCGACAGAGGCTCTACCCCCTCCTCATTTATAGCAGGAGAAGGCCAAACAGCGCCCCCCACAATCACAGGTAATGATGGTTTTCCTTGCATGTCGCAAGGACTTGTCCAGTTGGGCAGTTGCCGAGGCAGCATGGGGAAGCGGAGACACCCACGTCCAATCAACCACCACCGTCGACCAAGGCCGCAGACTATTGGGGCCCGCGGCGCTCTGCACTTGACCTTTGGCTTCGCCTTGAAGCCAAGTCCAAGCGCGCCTTGGGCCCGGGGGCTACTGTCGGCGTTTTAGGAACGGGGGTCCCCAGACTTGCCTGCCTGCAGCCCATGGCGTGGCTTTGCTAGCAGGCCTGTACGTCCCATCTTCATCAACAAGGCATTCAAGACCCTCGCAAGGGGCCAAGCCTCGCGAGGCGGACGACGCAAGACCTCCTCAGGAGCGGCCTCGCCAGGCAGGCTCACGAGGGGCGGAGAGATCAAGGCAAGGCAAACCTCACGATGTTCTCGTGACATGAGCCATGCCGATCGATACCAGGCCGGCGCCAGGCAGGCGCCAGCGCGCGCAGCGTCCTTGTTTCCTCTTTGGTGCAAAGGAGGCAAGCGCAGGCGCGGAGTACTGAGGCATCAAACAAAGGTTTCCATATCAGTGCAACGAGACCAAGACCAGCAGGACAGCAAGATGGAGGTCACCATGGAGCCCAAGGAGGTGTCACCACCAGAGCCTTTTGCAGGCGAAGACCGCTTTTGTCAGGATAAGCTGTACTAGTTGTCCCCTTTCAAATTGGCCGTTGTTGGCTCCCTTCCCGCTCAATATTTGGGGAGAGGACCAGGGCCTATATAAGTAGGTCTAGCCACCACCATAAAAAAGAACGGATCAAGAGACAACTGAGCCTCAGGCATCTGATCTTTAGCCACACACCAAGCAAAAGAACACCTCAACCTCAGGAGGCTGTTCTTCCCCTTGTACAGTTCATCATCAGCCCAGGAGGCAATCCACCACCACCACACTGGAGTAGGGTATTACACCACAACGGTGGCCTGAACCAGTATAAATCTTGTGTCCCTTGTGTTGTGAGTTCGTCGAGTTAGTCCGTGAGATCTTAGCAAATCTAGGACGTGGATCGGTAGGGGGGGAAATCTTCGTGCGCACCCCCAGTGTTCGAACCTTGAGGGTTTTGCCGGATCCCGTGATTCGACATTGCCATACCGTTTGTGCTCAGTTTTGTTATTTGCTACCTTGCTATTTTTTATTGTTCCTATTACAAAAATAATCAATATCTACTATCATTACTACACTTGTATCACCTTCTCTTCGCCGAACTAGTGCACATATACAATTTACCATTGTATTTGGTGTGTTGGGGACACAAGAGACTCTTTGTTATTTGGTTGTAGGGTTGTTTGAGAGAGAACATCTTCATCCTACGTCTCCCACGATTGATAAATCTTTGGTCATCCACTTGAGGGAAAATTGCTACTGTCCTACAAAACTCTGCGCTTGGAGGCCCAACACGAGTCTACAAGAATAAAGTTGCGTAGTAGACATCAGTGGACTACCCCCTCATCATCATGGTGGCCGCCGACATGATGAAGATGACCTCCGGTGATGATTCCCCCCTCCGGCTGGGTGCCGAAACAGGGTCTATATTGTTTTTTCGTGGCTACAGAGGCTTACGGTGGCGGAACTTCTAATCTAGGGTTATTTCTGGGGGTTTATGTATTTATAGGATTTTCGGCGTCGGTCTCACATCCAGATGGGCTTCGAGGGGCCCACTACCCACCTGCCCATGGCCAAGGCCTCTGGCGCGCCCTGGTGGGTAGTGGCCACCTCCTTCACCTACTGGTCCACCCACGAAGCTTCTAGTGCCTCTTTTGTTCCAAAAAAATCGTCTAAAAGTTTTGTTGCACTTGGAGAACTTTTATTTCTGCACAAAAAACAACACCACGGTAGTTCTGCTGAAAACAGCGTCACTTTGGATTAGTTCCATTCAAATCATACCAAAACCATATAAAATTGTTGTAAACATGGCATGAATACTTCATAAATTATAGATACGTTGGAGATGTATCAGTACCTTGGTTATCACTGAGGGAAATACTTATCTCTGTTGTGCTACATCTCCTCTCCTCTTCGGGGAAAATCCCAACACAATTCACAAGTAGCAGTGCGCCTCCTAGTGATTGCTTCTTCCTTCCTTTCCAGGTTCTCACGCGATTTCTCCCCTTTTTAACCCATTTCCCGTGGAAACACGTCAAAGAGAGAATTTGAGGAATCCTTTGCATTCATTAGTCATCAGTAGAAATATCGGAGCCAATATCTCTATTTAAATGAAATATCTCGACGTAAACTAAGGGTGAATGAGTGTAAAAATATCACTTATCGGTAACTCCCATTTCTGGTCTTGCTTGATGAAGACCAATGATTTTTTTTTCAAGTTGGCATTTCATGGTAAGGGATGATTCTCAATTTAGATTGTGGGAGGCACTTGGTTGAGGACCACATTTGTGATGTGTGGTCCGGTGTTGACCAAACAAAAATCAGGTCCTCCAGCTTGAATGATGGATGTATGGATACTTTTGAACTTAAATCCTTCATTGTGTCTTCTCTTGATTTTTGTTGTTGTTTCGATGGTCTCTTAAAAAAATAATTAGGTGTGCACAGCGGCACCCTTTTCAAAGAAGAGGCAAGAGATGGGGTAGGCAACCTAGTTAAAACCCATAGGACTTTAAAAGGGGGAAGGGCTTTCAACGAAGTTATAATTCTTTGTGGGCGATTTCTCGCCGGGAGAATTTGTGTTGATTATTTTTACAAATAATTATACGGATCTCGTCGAAAATGCTAGGGGTGGGGCCGAGGTGTGATGAGCTAGGCCATTTTGATATTTTGCCCCTATTTTTAGCTGGTATATATGGGTTGGGTCAAGATCTTACGGTGGGGTCTGCCCCTACTCATGGATTGCTCTCTTGGTTATTAGGGAAACTCCAAAGGGCCAACGTATTTCGTGGGCCCGCGTCCATTTGGATGTGCGTAGTAAAAACATGGCCCAACACGCCAACGCAAATGGACAATCATCTGTTTTCTTATCCGTTCAACCCATTTCGAGCCCAAATTTGGTCTGGATTTGGGTCCACGCGGACATGCAACGGATGCCCACGATGCCCTCCTCTGGCTCGGTTGTCAGTGGCACAAAGGACATTCCACCCCCTTCGAAACGAGCTCGGCCTCCCTAGCCTTGTCGCCCTGTCAACGCCACCCAACTTCTGGCATCTTTGTCACCTCCCGCCTCGCCGCCGTCTCCACATGCACGGACCACGCATCCACTGTCGCCCCCACTCGCCAGCGTTGATTATGCTTCTTTGCCGCAAACGGTTTAACTCACGGGCCGCACCCTACCCAGGGTCGTCGCGGCCCTTTCAGCACACCAACGGTACCTCCACAGTCATCGCCAAAGGACGCGTGGTTCATCGATCAAGGACGAGCCCTACTGCCTGAACGAGAATGACTAGGTATCCACTGGTCGAGTCTCGTCCACGCGCGCCCACAACATGTTCGACCATTTCCCTAGCCGAGACTTTTCCACGCCCACCACTGTCCAGTGAGGTATGGATTCACATCACTCGGAAGGCTCATCGCAGATAGCGTGGACAAGTTTTTTTTCAATAATTTCGTATGTTCATCCTCGTCTGAAGAATCATCCGAAGATGATGATGTGGTTGCTACACTTCTCATGGATAAATACATGCAAGGCAGTGACCATTTTCAGGATCAATACCGGGCCATGCACATGGGTTTAACAGAGAAAATGACCATGACCTACTCTTTAACAACTATCTCC
This sequence comes from Aegilops bicornis, assembly GCA_021605145.1. Lineage (NCBI taxonomy): Eukaryota > Viridiplantae > Streptophyta > Magnoliopsida > Poales > Poaceae > Aegilops > Aegilops bicornis. The sequence goes on along the minus strand of CM038669.1, from coordinate 393,454,734 downwards.
ATCGGACAAAACCACTATTCCCTGCCAAGCTTTTTAGGCGATACTTCCGGATGGGGAGACCATTGTTTAACCGTATTCGTAGGGAGTGCTGGGTTATGATGATTATTTCACTGCCAAGTATGATGCCCTTGGAAAGGTTGGCTTCACCTCTTATGAAAAATGCACTGCATCTATTCAGATGCTTGCATATCGAGTTCCCCGTGATCTAGTTGATGAGTGCATACGCATTAGTAAATTCACATGACTTGAGTTATTGTGGTTCTGCAAAGCAGTAGTTAGAGTGTTTGTCCCAGAGTACTTGAGAGAACTAAATGTTGAGGAAACAACCCGGTTGTTGTCGATCAATGCTTCTAGAGGTTTTCCCGGGATGCTCGGAAGTATAGATTGTCTGCACCGGAAGTGGAACATTTTCTTGGCAGGGGCAGTATAAGGGACATGTTGATGGTTGCACAGCCATACTTGAAGCTGTGGCATCACAAGATATCTAGATTTGGCACTCATTTTTCGGCATGGCGGGTTCTCACAATGACAGCAACGTGTTTCAGTGCTCTCCGGTGTTCTCGAGGCTTTCGGAAGGCCATTTCCCAAAGATCAACAATGATAAATGTACACCAATACAACAAAAGGGATACTACCCAGCGGATGGTATATATCCTTAGTGTTCTACATTTTGTGTAGAAAATCGCCGAGCCCCAAGGAGAAGAGGGCTAGGTTTGCCAAAAAACAAGGGGGTGCTAGGAAGGATGTAGAGCGTGTATTTGGTGTGCTCCAATCTTGTTGGGTTATTGTTCGGTGTCTTACTAGAACATGGAACGCTTGCATTACATTCGAAGTAATGACAGGTTATGTGATCATGCACAACATGATCATAAGGGTGAGCATGATGAACATCTTCTATGACCAAAGATGAGATTAAGATGGTGAGTTAGTTGAGCTCGAGGGCAAAGCGGCAATGTTTGCACAACTCAACCAATTTCATCATGAAATACATGATCAAGCAACTCACATTCAAATTCAAATGATTTGGTTGAACATATGTGGACTCACATAGGAAAACAATAGTTGTATCAACTCTTTTTCTTTCAATTTAATTGCTACAATTTTAAATTTATGTAGTTGTAAAACTATGTGATTCCTATTTGTTTGGTTGTAAGTTATCTGACTTATTTGTTTAATAATGTGCAATGTTTCGTTCATTTGTTTATTTCATGTAAATGTGTAGAATGTCTAAAATGAGAAATTTTAGATAAAAAAACTGCGGTGCGTATCAAATGGATCACCTGTTGGACACATCAGCCAGAAAAGAGCGGACAAGGGGCATACGCGGCCCCTCCTAACCACATAAACAAATAGAAAGCAAACAAATTCAGCGTCCATTTGGGTCGGCCGATTGGAGTTGGCCTTAGGGATGTACAGTCTATCCAGCAACCACCTCCGATTGTGTACATAGAAGTGACACCGAAAAATCTTCATTGAACTAATATTTTTAGGCACAATACAACCTGCAAATATTTTGCTTTGATCGTGCTGCAGAGTTTTCACTATCAGTGCGTGCGTCAAACCCCCTGCGGTCCACATGGACAGGGGCAACGCGCGACGGTGTCCTAGAGATAACTGAAAATAAGGAACGACGCAACGAAAACGGTAGAGGGCAACGATCATCCCAGCATAGCACCGCAGAGCGTTGTCATTGTCACCGCTCCTGCTTCTTGTGCTGTGCCTCAGACCTTCGCTTCGACTCCTATTTGAAGTTGGCGCGAACCTGGTACGTGAGCCCGATGCTCCAGCTCGTCGGCGCGGCGTCTGCGGCGATGATGGTCAGCCCGGTGGTGTAGGAGGTGAGCTTGAAGCTGAGTGCCTGGCCACCGAGCCGCCCGAACGCCTGGTACGAGGCGCCCCAGTTGTGGCTCATGCGCAGCCACCCCATGCCGCCACCGCCCTTCACCCACATCTCCCCGACGTCGCCGGCGCCGCCGACGTTGGTGACGTACACCAGCAGCCAGTGCGGGTTCCCCTGGAACGCGAACCGGATCCCGCCCTTGCGCATGCACGGCACCCTGCGGTACATGACGGGGACGATGCCCGCATGCCAGTCGGCCATCTTCTTGAAGGCCGGGATGGCGAGGTCGAAGTGGGTGCGCGGCGGGTTGCACCAGCCGCCGTTGTTGGTGTCCTGCGCCCAGTTGGGCGGGCACAGGTTGGTCGCGGTCACCGTGATCACCGGCGAGCCCCTGTAGCAGGCCGTGGCTTTCACGCACCGGATCTGGTAGCACGTCCCGCACCCGTAGCCGTCCAGGAACAGCGTCGAGCTCAGCGCCGCCGTGTCCGCGCCGTACCCCGCCGTGATGTCGTACCCGCACGCCCCGCCTGCGAGAACACAAGCACGATACATCAGCATAACAAGGAATAAGCATGCATGGTCATTGATCAATGTAGTACGTGTGCAGTGCAGGCGACGTACCCATCGTCTCGGCCGTAGCCTCGTCGCCGTAGAACGTGGCGTGGGCGGGAGTCCACTGCATGGCCCGGAACCTGGCGTCCACGGTGGTGGCCACGCCGGCAAGGGAGACGAGGAGGACCAAGACGGCCGCGGACTTGGACGCAGCAGAAGCCATTGCCTTCGCTTCGCTTTGCCTTGTAGTAGTGCTCTCTTCTTGGCTGAGTTCTGTCAGAAGATGGCATGGGGCGAGTGGATTTATAGTGTGCACTACGTCGGATTGGATCAATCAGTGTGGTGGTTAGATCAGCCGGTGATGATTGAGGAGGAACATATATCGTTCAATCTTCGGGCCAAGTCGTGCCTGCACGCACTCGCGAAATCGTGGAGATTTGTACGGCGTGGCATACGTGCGGGCAAGGAACCGAGCTGTACTCTGTTATTCTGCCGTTTTGCTGGTAGGCCGGATTTTGTATGGTTTTCTCCTTCGAAAAGGAATTTCGCATGTTGGAACTGTGTCTTTTAATTTCTAATCACGATGTGTTATTTTTCTGGGAGAGATCGGATAGGTTAACATTCTTATCCTAGGTTAGACAGAGTTATATATACAATGAACAGGCCGTGTGTCTTCCCTTTGCCAAAAAAAGGTTTCCCCGCTTTGTATACAAAGCAACCAACCAAACATCCAATGATAAGTGCTGGGGCAGAAGCAGCACAGTCACGCCTAAAAAAAAAAGAAGAGAAAATATAAAAGAAACTAATGCCAATAACGGCGGATCGACAAAAAAACGAAGAAGCCTCGAGGCCGCTGCACCCACCGGAGATCGCCCACCAAGCTCCGAGCTTCCGAAGCGCCGGTACCAATCAGCACCTCCAAGAAGGAACGCGACGATGACGACGCTGCTGCCAAGGGTTTCCCCCGGTACGCTGTGAGGAGAGAGGAAGGGTAGCCCCGACGCCCTTCAGGAAGGTCAGGCGGTACCCACAAGCGCCACCGCGTCAGTGTCGGCCAAGCCAACAGAGATTTCTCCCGATCCCAACCACCACCTCAGGCACTCCAGAGCTCGCCACCAAACAGACCCTCACCCTGCGCCAACCCGGTCACGAAGCTTCTCACGCCGTCTCACCACGGCACCGTGAAGCATGGTCCGCACAAAGAAGGAGAGGAGCCGGGACTATGGCACCAGCATCGTCGGCACGCGGGAGGGCCCCACCTCCACCGTCCCGGCGGTAGCTGACCGGACGCAATAGCAGGAACATACCAGGCCCGTGGCCGCACAGGCCCGTGGCCGCACAGGCCCGGCCGGGATCTCCGAGGCCCGTAAAGTTCCCGCCTTCGCGCTGCAGCCGGCACGCCGTCGACGCCGCCGCCCCTGTCCAAGCCGCTCCCCTGCCTCCCCGCACAGAGAGCCGCCAAGTGGAAGCACCACCACCACGCGCGCCGCCGGCCACCACCACCAGGTCGCCGGACCACCACCGGCCGAGTCGCACCACCACCGCACGCCCGCGACGGAGGGGAAACCAACGCAGCCGCCGAGGGCCCGAAGCCGGACCCCAGCCGCCGAACACGCCGCCTGCAGCCCGCGCCGCCGGACGGGACGGCCGCCACGGCGAGGCGCACACCACCGCGCAGCCGGCCACGCCGCGCCACGCCCGACAGAGACGCGTGCCGCCACGCCATGGTGCCCAGCGTCAGACTGCTACCAAGCACCAAGGAGCGGCCCGCGCCGCCTGGCCGCGCTGGGAAGACCAGGCCTCGCCCGCCGCCCGCCGCCCGGTCGGGCTTCGCCCGGCCGCGCCCCCTGGCGGCGGCGAGGGAGGAGGGAGGAGGAGGGGACGCTCGCGGCGAGCGGATCTGGGGGCCCTCGCCGGCCGCCTCGCGGGTGGCGGTGCGGGGAGGGAAACCTAGCGGGGAGTGTCTGTTGTTTTGCAGGTACTTATCGATGTCGTGTGTCTTCCCTTTCCGGAGAAGCAGTTGATCTTGGCCATCGGATCAATGATTTAGCCACGGGCACGGAAGATTGGACCTCACTCAAATAAAAGCATTTTTTTTCAAGCTTATTTGCTTGAGTTGTAAAGAAAAGAGCAAAGCAATTCCAACATAAATTGTCTACCGTAAAAAAAGACATAAACTCTCTATGCCTTTCTATAGACCCCCTAGTAGATAATGTACTTAAAACAAACTCAAAACTAGCACTACTAACAAAGGCTGAAGAGAATGACCTTGAAAAATAATAAGGTCTTAAAAATGATTTTTTAAGGTCGTTGATACCTGTCCAAGAAGGCAAATGTCTCTAAATCTAACCGTGATTCATCATGAGAGGTATGTTTTGGAATAACAAATGTTTACTGACTTGGCTAAACATAACAATATCACCGATTATGTGAGGGGTACCATTACAAAGTCCGGTAAATGTGACTTCCCGACAAATGTTCTAGACCATTTTTCATGTGGTTACAATTGTGTGTTGTGCATTCTACCCTACTCTATGAGGTCCAATGCAATCTTGCCTCGCATCCACTCAACATACATGTTACTTCTGGCTATGTTGAAGGTTGAATATTATATTAAGTTTCACCGTTGGAACAAGTGTAATAACTTTTTGAGTTTAGTAGTCATGTATGGCGCATCTTAAGAGGAGTTTTGTTTTGTTTTCCTTAAGAAATTTGTTAGCACATGTCGTGATAACCAACATCCAATGTTCATATGGGGGTGGGGGGATATTTTGTTATCAACGTGAGAAGAACAATGACCAGTTGGACAAGCGATGGCCTTTCATGTTCAGTGATATCATCCATAGCTTGGACCTACGGAAGATCATTGTGTTTGGTCGCCAGTTCACTTGGCTGGATAGTCAACCGGTTCCCACTTATGAAAAACTTGACCGGATTCTAGCAACCACTAACAAGGAAAATAAGTTTCCCCTAGCTTCGTTACGGGCATTGCAAAGAATAAATGCCTTATCGGGTCATGCTCAACTGCTAACCGATTTTGATCAAACTTCCCAATCAAGTAAACATCCTAAGTTCAAACTCGATTTGAGATGGCTTACTAGTGAGGTCTTTGCCGATCTGGTTAAGAAAGTTTGGGCTAGACAACGATGAGGTAATACACCCATTCAATGATGGAATTCTAGGATCCATGAATGCGACGATTCCTACATGGATGGGCTAAGCATATCGTCGATCTGTAAAAGGGAAACGTCGATGTTGCCTTCCATGATTGACAAGCTCAATAATATCACGGAGGTACGACCACTATCCTATCTAGATATTGAGAGAGAAAAGCCAATTAAACAAGTGGATATCCCATCTCTTGCATGATGAAGAAATTAAATGGTATCAACATACAGTTAAAGTTTCTGGCTCATGGAAATGATAATGCGAAATACTTTAATATGCTCGCTAATGAGAGGTATAGGAAGAAACATATCTTTGTGCTCGACCAGGATGAGGGGGTCGACGCTGCTGGGGACTACTAGGAAAACCCTAGCAGTAGCGCTGGTTTTGTGCTCACTAGTAGCGCCGGGTAGGCGCTACTAATAAGGCGCTACAGTTATTGCTTAGCGATACGCTGCGTGCAAGCGCCATCTGCTAGGACAAATAGCTGCAGCGTTTGTTCACTCCCCACGCCATCGCTAATGTAACTACTGGCAACATGTTTTCTCTCCATCGCTTCTAGTATTCTTTTTTATTTTTTTATTTTGTATTTTAGTGTATTTATGCGCCATCGCACAAATATTGGTACAATACCAGTTATGAGGTTTACATCATTATGTCCATAACAGTGTGTCAAATGAAGGTGGATTAGGTTCAAGTGGAGGCAATATGTGGTGCATGTCAAAAGTATACTACTAATCCAAACTTGATCTAGTTTGGACTAGTAGTACTTTCGATGTGCACCACATGTTGCCTCCACTTGAATCTAATCCGCGAGCACAAGCTATTTAATCATCATCATAGTCATTAGCACCAACAGTATTTATTTAATCACCACTAACACTAGCTAATAATAATCATCATACTCATTACCACCAACACTAGCTATTTTATCATCATAGTAATAGTGTAGCACATCATCATCCTCAAACTCATTTCTAGCTAGTTAATCACTCCTGCTGCTCTCTCTTAGGTAAAATAACATAAAACATGTGTAGCTCTCCTCCTTGATCAAGTTGGAGCATGCAGATGAACCTGTCTCCTAATCGTGGGTAGCGCTTCTGTTTGCTGCCCCCTAGTACTTCTCTGCCTCCCCATCACATATTTGGTCCTGTCTTGCACTATTAAGCATCCGTCGCTAATCTTGAATGCACTAAAGTAATCTATAGGATATCTTGGCCGTAAGCTAATAATACTCATGGTACCTTTAGTCTCGATCCCATAAGGCACAACATTCATCGGGAGTCCCTGTTGAAGAACATCGTATGGTAACATACTTAGCAATGAAGTTTAGCTTCAAAAATAATGTACAGAAAAGATGCACTAAGGAAAAATAGTAAAAATCTTACCATCCTTCCTAAATAGATGTGACCGTAGTTCATTACGAACACTATTGGTCACACGTTTTCAGTACTAATATTTCTAAATGCAGGAAGAAAATTTGTCTTGACAGTATCAAGATCCTCAAGCCATGAAACATAATGACTGAGCTCCTCGCAGTTTAGTTCAGCCACGGGACAGTAGCAGGTCCTGTCTACCAAGCGCTGGACATGTTTGCTTGCACCGAAATAAGCTGACAATACAAATTAGTTGTCAACTATTTTTGAATAAACAATATCAAAGACATAAATATGGTTGAGAAACTTACATAATGGTATAACTGGAGGCGTCTGCACATCGACCCAGATGTCGGTATTACCTTCAATATCATCTTCCGGACGAATATCAAAGGTGATAACCATATCAGGCTCAAATGCATAAGTCTTTCATAGTGCTCGCCATGTTTTGCATCCAAAATAGGTGTAGTAGTCTGAATTGTATAATTTTGCGTGGAAAATATAACCATGCTCGGTCTTCAAGTAAACTTTCTTTACCTCCATAGTATGACTGAAACCTATCTTATCCAATACAAAAACTCTTGCATGGCAGGGGATACGCTAGTAGAATAGTAAAAAATATATAAGTTGAAGCAAATGAAGCAGATGTCATGCTTAATTACGAAAAAAGACTTGTTGTTGTGACTTACTGTATCCACTTCAAAGTTCTCATCCAGCTTGATGTTGAAGCGCCTATCATCATCTAGGAAGATTCCGTCGCACAGGCCGCGCTCGTCTTCGCGGTATTTGCAAATACCGAAATCCTTTTCGTCGTCAGACATTTCCTATGTTCATAGTTAAAACATTAATTAAAAATCGATCGAAGACAACTACCAGGATACTCAACACACAAATCCGGGGCACTCGATATTTCCTACATATTCGGGCACAAGTCATGCCAAAATTCACGAAAAAATCCGGCATGACCTTTGCTAAAATAGGACATATCGAGCGCCTGAAATTTGCCGGAACGGAAATGAATCAACACTCCGGCAAAACATAGGCCACTCGGAGGTGTAACCTGCAAACTTGAACGACCAGTTGGATATTGAGCAACACAAGATATACATTTCAAAATATCTTATAGGACTCAAATTAGCATGCATTCAATAAGCAAAAGTAAATCATCTGATGCGTCCGTACATCATCGAATATTATCACTAATACATCCCGAATAGTGTCATACATATAACATCACTAATACAACTAAAACCCTAGCACACGACGGGTATCAGCGCGGGCGGTGGACACCCACAGAGAAGGAACCATCACGGTATCATAGCCCCAGTGAGATCCCTGGAGAACCTGCCAGGTATTAGAGAACCTGTGCTCCAACGCAAACAAGTAGCGACGGACGTGCACGTCCTCCTCAATGACACGGTGATGCACCACCTCCGCGGAGTCCTCGAGCCTCTGGACCGTCACTGGCCCACGCGACCGCCACCAAAGAAGGTTCGGGTCAACGATAGGTTGGCTCCTCACCAACCTGCGCCCCTCGGTAGGTAGCGCCTCCCAGTACCACCCCGGCGGAGCCAATCCCGGACATGGCCCATCTGGTCAAGCAAGTGTCGTCCTCCGCCGACTCGACGACGAGGATGCGGGATAGGCATCGTCCACGTCGATGCGGGAAAAATTGCTTTAACTATAAAAATAGCAACAAGTTCTTACTAACTAGTTCTATTAATTCAACTAGTTCTTACTAAAAATAAACTTACTATAAATAAAAATATTCTAGTACCTAATTAGTACCTAGTTCTTACTAACTAATTAGTACCTAGGAACTACTGCCCTAATTACCATCTAATTTGATGAACCTATAGGGGTGGAAAGTGGTAGTGGATATTCCAATTATCCAACTATAAAGTGAAATAAGTGGTCAAATTTTACTCATTTTATGATTCATCTTAGAAATTTGATTCGCTTCACCCTTACATGAACCCTAACTCATTTGAGCTGCATCCGCATCCGATTCGCTTTCCACCCTTACATGAACCCTAACTAATTTGATGCAACTAAAATATAAAGAAACCCTAGGCAGAGGTAGGGGAGAGGGAGGAGCAGGCGTGCTCACCTCGGGTGCCTGCGACGAGGGAGGGGCAGGCGGCGTCGAGGTCGGGGTCGAGCTCGGGCGCGCGGCGGATGGCGGCGTCGAGGTCGGGGTCGGGGCGGTGTCCGGCGGCGTTGAGGTTGGGGGCGGCGGCGTTGAATCTGGGTGGGGGCGTGGGGTGTCGGAGAGGCTGGCGGCCGACGGGCCACGGAGGCGGCGAGAGTGGAGAGTTGGATTTGGGGAAGTGGCCGTGGGGAAGGACGAACCCGTGGTTAAGTCGAAGTAGCGATGGCTGCGTTCGAAAGGGCGCCATCGCTACGTTAGCTACAAACTGCTCGAATAAACGCTACTGCTACTCCATTCTCTTTTCCCCCCTTTTTCATTTAGTTTTCTTCACATTTTATTTTTTTCCTTTCACCTTATTCTATTTCTTTCATTTTCAATTACCTTTCTATTTGCTTTCCATTTAATTTTATATCCTTTAGCAGAGCGAAGTTTAGACCAAAACGCTACCGCTACAAAGAAAGTAGCGGTAGCGCGGTTCGTTATAGGTCGCTACTACTATGTGTAGCCTATCGGCTAAGCCGTGGGAATTTTAGTAGTAACGTGTTTAGAACAAGACGCGCTACTGCTAGAACTTTATCTGCAGCGCGGTTTGCACAGACGCGCTACTGCTACTTAGCACCAGCGTACTTTTTTGACCCTCGCTACTGCTAAAGTTCTGTGTATAAGGTTTTCCCTAGTAGTGGGGGGTCGCTATAGAATTTCATTATAAAATATTACGAATATCTTTATGGACCACGTTGGGAGCAATTTCTCGCTGGATAAGTCCATGACAGATGGCATCTCTCGAGTCTAAGAGGCGGAAAAATGTGTTTTTAGTGCTTCGTTTTCTGAAGGAAAATTTGATGAAGAAGTGTTTTAGATGGAACACATAAAGCTCCCGAGTCAGCTGAGTTACGACGGAACATACTCGATGGGGTTGTTGTGCTGCATGAAACCATACACAAGCTTCACCAGAATTCTTTTACTATAAAGTCAAGTAACCATTTCTTCTACAAAATTATCTGTGTGAAGGGGCTCTCGCCGTAGTAGTGGAGGTCAACTGAGAGTTTTATCTTTCGTGGTAGTGTCGCCATCAAGGTCAATGATAACGTCGACAACTACTTCCAAACTTGAAAGGGTCTCTGCCAAGGGTACCCCTTGTCCCCTATCTTGTTCAATATTATGGCAAGCATGCTTGCTATTATCATTGAATGGGATAAAGTGGCCGCACGTAATAGATATGTGATTTGATGGACCATTACTTGGATAAAGTAAGAAATCTTAAGTTGTTTTTATGCCCTTTCGAGGAGTTTTCGGGTCTGAAAATAAATTTCCACAAGAGCATTTTTTTGCTTTGCTGAGGTTGTAGATTCAATGTCTGAGTATGCTGAGATCTTCGGTTTCCAACTTGGATTGTTTCCAATCCGATAAATTGGTATTCCTATCCACTACTGGTGACTTACTATAGCCGGGTGGAAATACGTGGAAGAGCGACTAGAGAAACACCTTGCATCTATAAGGGAAAACCTCATTCATATGGGAGACGCTTGGTTTTAATCAACTCCTTCCTCAGCAACATGGTCTTGTACAGGTTGTTGTTCTTTCACGTACCCGAGGGGGAACTGCAGAGGCTGAACTACTTTAGGTTCAGAATTTTCTATAAAATATTACAGATATCTTTATGGATCACCAGTTGGGAGCAATTTCTCGTTCGATGAGTCCATAACAGATGACATCTCTCGAGTCGCAGAGGCAAGTGTTTTTAGTGCTCCGTTTTGAGAAGGGAAATTTGATGATGAGGTGTTTTAGATGGAACACATAAAGCTCCCGAGCCGGCTGAGTCATCTTTAGGACGGAACATACTCGATGGGGTTGTTGTGCTGCATGAAACCGTACACAAGCTTCACAAGAAAAAATTACTATAAAGTCAAGTAACCATTTCTGAAGGAAATATGCCCTAGAGGCAATAATAAAGTTGTTATTTTATATTTCCTTGTTCATGATAAAGGTTTTTTATTCATGCTAGAATTGTACTGATCGCAAACCTAAATACATGTGTGAATACATAAACAAACACCATGTCCCTAGTGAGCCTCTACTTGACTAGCTCGTTGATCAAAGATGGTTATGGTTTCCTAACCATGGACATGTGTTGTCATTTGATAATGGGGTCACATCATTAGGAGAATGATGTGATGGACAAGACCCATCTGTTAGCTTAGCATATTGATCGTTCAGTTTTATTGCTATTGCTTTCTTCATGTCAAACACATATTGCTTCGACTATGAGATTATGGAACTCCCGGATACCAGAGGAATGCCTTGTGTGCTATCAAACATCACAACGTAACTGGGTGATTATAAAGATGCTCTATAGGTATCTGGAAAGGTGTTTGTTGAGTTGGCATAGATTGATACTACGATTTGTCACTCCGAGTATCGAAGAGGTATCTCTGGGCCCTCTCGGTAATACACATCATAAGCTTGCAAGCAAACGACTAAGGAGTTAGTCACGAGGTGATGTATTACAGAACGAGTAAAGAGACTTGTCGGTAACGAGATTGAACTAGGTATGCAGATACGAAGACCGACTCTCGGGCAAGTAACATACCGATGGACAAAGGGAATTACGTATGTTGTCATAACGGTTCGACAGATAAAGATCTTTGTAGAATATGTAGGAGCCGATATGGGCATCCAGGTTCCGCTATTGGTTATTGACCGGAGAGGTGTCTCGGTCATGTCTACATAGTTCTCGAACCGGTAGGGTCCGTACGCTTAACGTTTGATGACGATATAGTATTATATGAGTTATGTGATTTGGTGCCCAAATGTTGTTTGGAGTCCCGGATTAGATCACGGACATGACAAGGAGTCACGAAATGGTCGAGAGGTAAAGATTTATATATAGGACGATGGTATTCGGACACTCGAAGTGTTTTTGGGGGTACCGGGTACTTATCGGGTGACCGGAAGGGGTTCCGGGCACCCCCGGCAAAAGATATGGGCCTTATGGGCGAAGAGGGGAAACGCACCAGCCATAAGGGACTGGTGCTCCCCACATATGGGCCGGCCTAAGAGGAGAAGTAAAGAGGGGAAAGGGACGAATGAAATATGCCCTAGAGGCAATAATAAAGTTGTTATTTATATTGAGGGGAAAGGGATGCTCTATAGGTGTCTCCGATGGTGTTTGTTGAGTTGGCATAGATCGAGATTAGGATTTGTCACTCCGAGTACAGGAGAGGTATCTCTGGGCCCTCTCAGTAATGCACATCACTATAATCCTTGCAAGCAATGTGACTAATGAGTTAGTTACAGGATGATGCATTACAGAACGAGTAAAGAGACTTGCCGGTAACGAGATTGAACTAGGTATGATGATACCGACGATCTAATCTCGGGCAAGTAACATACCGATGACAAAGGGAAATAACGTATGTTGTTATGCGGTTTAACCGATAAAGATCTTTGTCGGTGTCAAAACCGGCGGATCTCGGGTAGGGGGTCCCGAACTGTGCGTCTAGGCGGATGGTAACAGGAGACGAGGGACACGATGTTTTACCTGTGTTCAGCCCTCTTGATGGAGGTAAAACCCTACGCCCCGCTAGATTAATATTGATGATGTGTGTTACAAGAGTGGATCTACCACGAGATCAAAGAGGCTAAACCCTAGAAGCTAGCCTATGGTATGATTGTTGTTCGTCCCTACGGACTAAAAACCTCCGATTTATATAGACACCGGATAGGGTTAGGGTTACACGTAGTCGGTTACAAAGGTAGGAGATCTACATATCCAGACGCCAAGCTTGCCTTCCACGCCAAGGAAAGTCCCATCCGGACACGGGACGAAGTCTTCAATCTTGTATCTTCATAGTCTTGGAGTCCGCCGATGATGATAGTTCGCTATCCGGACACCCCCTAGTCCGGAACTCCTCAAGAGTCTCCTCAACCAGGCTTCAATGACGATGGGTCCGCGCGCATATTGTCTTCGCATTGCAAGGCGGGTTCTTCCTCCGAATAATTTATAGAAGATTGTGAACACCAGGATAGTGTCCGGCTCTGCAAAAATAAATTCCACATACCACCGTAGCAAGAATAATATTACACAAGATCAATCTGCTGACGTATTTTGTGGCGTGACGTTGCACCACTACCAAGCCTTTATTCAAATTGTTTTTACTGTTCCACCTCGGTAGCGTTTAGCGAAGCGGTTTCCTTGGCACGTCTTGTCGAGGCAGAGATCGTGTCCCCCTTAGTCCGGGAGTCCCATCAATACGGACGTGGGTAACCCAACCGTGCCATTGATTGTGGCGCTTGGGAGATAAGCGAGTTTTACCAGGCCGGTGGGGACACATGTTTTTGTCCGCCCATATAAGGGGATAAGGATCCAGCCCTTTTACCTGCGCCTTCTTCCTCCTTGGCTTATCCATCTCCGCGAACTCGAGCTCTAGCGCCCCAGTCCGCACTTTCCTCCTCAACCTTCTCCAACCATGTCAGGAGCGGGAGGCAGATGGATGGCCTCCTCCGTCACGGAGGGGCACATCACAAGATCGCTGGAGGCCGGATACTTGTCCGCGATATCGCCAAGACAGGCTGCCGACGCTGGGCAGCTTATTCCAACCCCCAGTCCCCATGAGAGGGTGGTATTTCTCCCCACTTCCTCCGCGGACTAGGTTTTCCACTTCACCCATTTGTCCGGGGCTCATGTTCTACCACGGCCTGGACTTCCATGACCTGGCCCAATTTCGTCCTCAACGTCTTGGCGTTTATCGTCATGTGCGAGGCCTTCCTTCATCTAGCCCCACTTCAAGCTTAGGCTCAAGACCTTCAAAGGTCAAGTCAAGGTTGTGAAGGGCAGCTGCCGAGTGCGGAGGCCCCAGGGATGGCAAGAGGGCCAAACTCCGATGGCTCGAGGGCTCCTTTGTGGAGACAATAAAGGGGTGGCAATCGGGGTGGTTCTACGTCACCGAGCCACGCGACCCTGAATGGGTGGCGGCCCCCGAATTCAGATCTGGATTCCCCACACGGCTCTCGTCATGGAAAGAGACGGGCCTGAAGTGGGGGATTCGGACGAGCTATCCGGACTCCAAACACGCGTCCGGAACCTGGTGGACAAGAACCGCAGGTTTGTCGACGTAATCCAGGTGATGCTCATCCGCCGGATTCTCCCATGCCAACAACGGGACTTCAACCTGTGGGAGTTCAATCCAGCACAGCACCGAACCTTGAGCTGGCTCTTCGATACCACGTACGAAGATGCCTGGAAGGTGCTGTTCAAGGGCGCCGAAGCCCCCGTATCCGCTAACAAAGATCGCGGATACAGCTCGCGGCATCAAGCCGTTGAGTTAAGTTATTTTAACCTTTACGTGACTCCTTTTCCATAGTTTGACTCTCACGGGATCCGAAAACTCCCTATTCTTCGGCAGTGTCTGGTTGAAGACGCCCGGACAGATTAATCGTCTGCCTTTGCTGTGAAGACCCAGCAGACGCCTGATTGACGGGGCTGGCTCCGCACCCCATGTAGTGCCGGAGAAGAAGGCCAAGAAGGAGGCTACGGAACTCGAAGGAGCACCCGGCGCTTGAGTCTTTGTCGGATTCTGAAGCAGAATCTTCTCCTGAAGACGAGGAGGAAGAAGAAGAAGCTTCTCTCCCAGCGGGGGAGGAGAGGAAAAGGAAGGCCGCCCCAACTAGGGAGGCCAGAGGGTCCAAGAAGGGTAGAACCCTTCCTCCGGACTTCTCCACCAACGTCGACGACGACGAGGGGGATCGGCCTACGAGGGCCAAGCCCCTGGCGAGATCGTAAGTGTACGGATACCCGTGGCTTTTTATTATCGCAGAGTGTTCTCTAATGTCGAACACCGTGCAGCTCGCCCAAAGGCGAAGTTCGTCGATTCATCGAGCGGGTCCCTCGGCTCGTCGGAAATGGATAGTGCCGCTTCCGATCGCCTCCTCGCCTCATGCTTGGGACAACGCCACAAGCGGGCTCAAAGGGGCTTGGTCACGAGGAGGTGGCGCAGGAGGTGCCACAAGGCAACCTCCCACTCCAGCGCGTGGGGGCAAGACCCCCAGGGGCTCTAAGCCCGACCCTTGTCCGGGCTTCATGCCGGAACCTTCAGTGGTTCCGGAGTCCGGTAAACAATCCCTTCGCAAGAAGGGTAAGACGCCGGTGTCCTTCGTCCAACCGAGGCACCGGATAGCCATTAGAGGCGCTCAACGGCGCCTCCATCGAGGAGGAGCACCGCACCGCTATGAGTGCGGTGATCCGACAGCTTCAGTCCGCCAGAGCGGGTGACCAAGCCTGTACCAGCCTCTATCGGGCTTTGAGGTAAGAAATTTCAATATATGTAAAATGGTACCGCAGACAGTAGCCCACGATGCTCGGTTCGGTGTTCGGAAAGAAAAACCGGATCGAGGATCTTTAGAAAGATAAACGCAGAGCCATAAAAATATGTCAATATGGGATTGCAGGTTGTCTGCCGACCTCCGCCCGATCATGGAGGTCAATACTTTGAAGAAAAACCTCGGCGGTCCGAGAACGAGCTCGGCCATGCCAAGAAGCAGCTCGAGGAAAAGAAGGTGAGTAATACCTTATGAAAATTGTACCTTACGTAAAAGGATTTGGTTGCAAGAAAAATGACAAGGATAACGTGGGTATTGTAGGGGCCGCTTAACGAGGTGGCGACCACGAAGGAGGCGGTGGCCGCGGCCGAGCGTAATGTGGCATGAACGCACCGAGCGAGAGAAGCAGGAGGCGGGTGGCGGAGGTACAGCAAGAGCTCCAGGATCTCGTGAAAAAACATGAGAACTTGGAGCGTGACTCGAAGACTCGAGAGTCTGAGCTTGCAACGGCTCTTGAGAGTGCCAAAACCGCTAAGGCCGAATCCTGCAAGGCCCTCCAGGAGATTGAGGCGGTGAAGAAAATAGTAGCGGGTAAGGCATTTTTCATGCAGAGTAAGCATGTGAGTGTTATTTACCTGTTGCTTACCCGAATTCGGAGCTCTCCAGGGGCGTTCGCAGAGCTTCCTTGCAGCGTGTCCGATGCTGCCGCATTCTACCGGGCCGAGGAGGGGAGCTCAGCGGAGAAGGTCTTCTGGTCTCAGTATGCTAAGGCCGGCCATCCGGTGCCCCTTAGCGACCAGCTGAAGCAGCTGGTCGAGCTCCACAAGGTGGCCGAACAGGCCATGAAGGGCCTCATAGTTCGGCTGTGGCCTAAGGAGGCCATGCCAGGGAGCTACTTCGGCCTGGTGCGGTGGCTGGTGGATGCTTGCCCGTGGGTTGAAGTTATCAAGCATTCCGCTTGTATCGAGGTGCCTGTCGGGCCCTTGCCCGCAAAGTGCACCGGGGCAAGATGGATGCCTGTAAGCTCGTGACGGACCCGCCACCAGAGGGCAAGGAGCACCGCACGCCCGAGATGTATTATAAGAGTGTTTGAAGGGCGCCCACACTATTGCGGGTGAGTGCTCCAAAGATGTAATATTTGAGTAGACCCGCATTTTGTTATCCGTCTTGCGCTGAAAACTTAGTTCATATGTGCTAAGCAACGCTTGTTAATTTAAAATATTACCTTATGTGCGGCTGTTTATCAAATCGAGAGATGGCAAGTCGTCGGGCTTCAGCCCCCATGCCACGAGTCTTTGGGGTGTTCGGATAAACTTGAGCGCTCTTGTTCCCATTTTTGGGTCCATCTAGGGAGGTGCTCAACACAACGAACAAGGCAACCGGACTTATAATGCTTGAACACTCTCACTTAGCCATAGAATTCTATAATTTTAAATTTCGGCGAAGCCCCTAGTCTTCGGAAGGCCAAATTTGGGGCGCTATCCATGCCTTGGCCGGACAAAGATCCGCTCCTCGCCTAAGCGGCATAAGTCTTTAAGGACTCGCAAAAACCTCTCGAACAATGACGGTCTCGCGCCTCATCATGACGGTCAGTTTTAGCTTTCCATCGAGGCGTTAACTCAGCCGAAATGAGGCGGAATCGCGATGGTTCTCCGGTGCTACCTTAGCCGATATAACGGAACGTAAGGTACCAAAACACGGAGCCGGGCAAACCCAACTATTGACCCAAGACATGATTCGAGCCGATGCATATAGTGCTATAAGTTCGGGGTGCCGCACTTGTGAAAGTGTTCGGACTCATCACACCATAACGTGGGAAACATAAGCCCCTGGTGTATATTAGCCGTACCAAAGTGTACGGACGCAACATGTCGTGAATGAACATAGGTATGAAAAAGAAATGCAATTATAAGCAAAAAGGTGATGCATTGTTTTATTCAATAAGTGCTGCTACTTAATGCGTAACGATACAAATAGTGCGATAAGCAAGGTAGGAGATTAAACATGTCCCCTCCGTGGGTAGGCTGCAGATTGGTGTATGAAAATGCTCGTAATGGAGACCACCAGATATTCGTTGTAGCCTTTATCCTTCCACCTGGCTGTTGCATCGTGAGTTCGGCAGTGCCGCCGGACAGAACTTCCGACAAATGGAGTCCTGAGGTTAAAAAGTAAAAGGTAAAAAGAAAAGAAAAAGGAACGAAAAACTTGAGAGCCACTTGTGTGGTTGAGCCCGCATTGGGTGTATTGTGGTCGTGCCCCCCCCTCCCATGCCCATGGTATCTTCAGAGCATAATGGTGTATGCGAAGGACCTGCTTTGGACGTTTCGCAGAGCTGGGTTGGGGCCGCATCGCTATGCGTGCTCGGAACGTGCTGTGGTCTTGTTGTAAGTTACTCCGGCGCGCTTGGTCGTGTCCGCCGCTTAACGGCCAGATTCGATAATTGCCTTAAGAGGCTGCATTGCACTTCGCCATGAGTCGCTGTATGTTCCTCCGTCGGAAGAGAACGTTCGATGTTTCCATTGATCGTAATGACTCCTCGAGGGCCTCGCATCTTGAACTTGAGGTATGCGTAATGGCACCGCTGTTGAACTTTGTAACGCTGCACGTCCGAGCAAGGCATGATAGCCGCCATGAACGGGACTATGTCGAAGATTAACTCCTCGCTCGGAAGTTATCCGGGATCCAAGACCACTTCTAGTGTAATTGAGCTTGTACAATTGGCTTCTACACCTGGTATGACGCCTTTAAAGGTCGTTTTGGTAGGTTTAATCCTTGAGGGTCTATGCCCATTTTGCGCACCGTATCCGGTAAAGCAGGTTCAGGCTGCTGCAGCCGTCCATCGGGACTCGTTAGGTGAAATCCATCGACGATTGGGTCTAGGACCGGTCTGGCGCGAATCCGCCGTGGCGGATCTTTGAGTGGTGGTCCTTCGATCAAAAGTGATCGGGCAGGAGGACCATGGATTGAACTTCGGGCAACCGCTCCATCGCGTAGACATCCCTGAGTGCACGCTTTCGCTCCCTTTTGGGTATGTGCGTTCCGTATATCATGTTCACCGTCCGCACCTGTGGGGGGAAACCCTTCTGTCCTCTATTGTTCGGTGGTTGGGTCTCGCCTCGCCATCGCTATGCAGCCCCTTGTCATTGTTTTCGCAATTAACTTGCTCGCCTGCTTGAATACCCAACAGTCCCTCGCTGGTGTGGTTAGCTGGCTTTTTCGGGGTGTCGTATCCGCACAAGCGGTCGAAAGTATTCGGTCCAAATTGACGGACCCAGAGTAGTTCGTTTGAATGGCTTTTTCACGACCGGTTTAGAGCCTTTGAATCCGCATTGACCGTCAGATCCTCAATATTGTCGCCGTTAGTGCGGCGTTTGTTTTTGTTACGATGCGGCCTGCCGTTTTGGTCCTTGAAGTCCGGACTGCCAGAATTTTTGCTGAGGTTGTTGCTGCGTGCTAGCCAGCTATCCTCACCCGCGCAGAAGCGGGTCATGAGTGATGTGAGGGCTGCCATGGATTTCGGCGCTTTTCCTGTCCTAGGTGCCGGACAATCCACTCGTCGCGGATGTTATGCTTGAAGGCCGCGAGGGCCTCCGCATCCGGACGATCGATTTATTTGGTTTTTCTTGGTTAAGAACCATGTCCGTAATTGTCCGCCGATTCGTCGCTGCTGAATTATGTGGCTTAGGTCATCGGCGTTCGGTGGTCGCACATAAGTGCCCTGAAGTTATCGAGGAATGCGGTTTGTGTCCTCCCAGCTCCCAATTGACTCTGCCGCAAGCTGTTGAGCCAATGCCGGGCTGGTCCTTTAAGCTTGAGGGGGAGGTATTTGATGGCGTGAAGATCGTCACCGCGGGCCATGTGGATCTGAAGGAGATAGTCTTCGATCCAAACCGCGGGGTCTGTTGTGCCATCATAGTATTCAATATTGACGTGTTTAAACCCTTCGGGGATTTGATGATCCATTACTTCGTCTATGAAGCATAGTGGGTGTGCGGCGCCTCTGTACTGGGCGATATCACGACGGAGCTCAAAAGAGCTCGGTCTGTTTTGTTTGGCCCGACCGACTTATCATGTCCGCGCCGACGATTGTCGCCACGCACCATGGGCGCCCACGCCGATCCATAGATCGATCTTGATTGTCTTGCCTTGTCCTCCAATATATCTCGCAGTCCCGAGCGCGTTCCCCTTTGGCCATGTGCTTTTGAGCGATGCCGGGTGCAGTTCTAGTGAAGGGCCTAGAGGCCTCTCTGTCATGACCACGGGTGGTCGGTCACCGTATTGTCTCCTGGTGATGCGGGTTCGTAAGCCTCCTCCTCTAATCGGGGAGCAGCTTGCGTTTAGGGTAGCTTTTGAGGGGCGTTCGAGCTCATGCTCTTCGCCGCGAGGACTTCGGTCCATCTGGTCGGCTAGCAGATCCCGATCAGCTATAAGTCGTTGTCGCTTTTTCTTTAGGCTGTTCGCCGTGGCCATAAGCCTCGCGTATAAAATGCTCTTGTTCGACGGGATTCTCAGCACGCACGAATTCATTGTCGTCGAGGCTTGCTTCGTCTTCGGAGGGAGGCATATAATCCTCTACTGCTCTTCTTGCCGCTCTCTCTTGAGGGTCTGGCGTCTTCATCCTCCCTGCGATGGATCTTGCTGGAGTGGATTGTCTTCGCAATGTCCGGTGTATTGTTATCTCCGGTCAAGGGAATCTTCATTCTTGCTGTGGCGGATTTAGAGCGGCGCCACGACGCCGGGCGCTTCGGTTGTTTCTTGGAGGGGTCATCCTCCGTTGTTCCATCGTCGTTCCCATCTTTTGGGATGTCCACCATGTATATGTCGTATGACGAGGTGGCCTTCCAGTGCCCTATAGGCGCTCGGTCTTGGTCGTCTCCGGCATCGTCGTCCATACCGTCGATGTCTTCGGAGTCGTAGTCTAGCATGTTGGTTAGGTCGCCGACGGCGGCAACCAAGTGGGTGGTGGGTGGGCGTCGAATTTCTTCGTCGACCGTATCCCAACCTTCCTGATCGTAGTCCGGCCAGGCTCTCTGGATAAAGAGAGAGACTTTAGTGAATTCAGGATGTCTCCAAAAGGCGAGTGTTGAAAGATGTCCGCGGCCGTGAAATCCATAACGGGCGCCCAATCGGATTCGACCGGCAAGGGCGCGGAGGGTTCGGAGTCCGGACAGGAGTCCGGCGCCCTGGAGTCGGAGTCTTTGCAAAGGACAGGGATGGAGTTCGGCTTGATCGCCGTAGAGATTGTAGCCCCCGAGGCGGTGTCCAACCACTCGTCCTCGGTCAGAATCCGGCCCGGATTAAGGGCCGAGCAGACATCGGTGCGGCCTCCGAGGCAATCGCTCGTCTGCAGAGCTAGATCATGCCCATCGAGACAAAGGCGGCATCGCTTGGCTTGCGGCTCGAATCCGTCGAAGATCAAGTCTCCGCGGATATCGGCCGTATAGTTTAAACTTCCAAATCTGACCTGGTGGCGGGCGTAGCTTCGATCTGCTCCAGATGGCCAAGCGAATTGGCCCGCAGTGCAAAGCCGCCGAACACAAAGATCTGTCCGGGGAGAAAAGTCTCACCCTGGACCGCGTTGTTGTTGATGATCGGAGGAGCCATCGGGCCTATCGGCGACGACACAGAGGAACTCTCAATGAAAGCACCAATGTCGGTGTCAAAACCGGCGGATCTCGGGTAGGGAGTCCCGAATCGCGTCTAGGCGGATGGTAACAGGAGACGAGGGACATGATGTTTTACCTGTGTTCGGGCCCTCTTGATGGAGGTAAAACCCGACATCCTGCTAGATTAATATTGATGATGTGTGTTACAAGAGTGGATCTACCACGAGATCAAAGAGGCTAAACCCTAGAAGCTAGCCTATGGTATGATTGTTGTTCGTCCTTCGGACTAAAACCCTCTAGTTTATATAGGCACCAGATAGGGTTAGGGTTACACAGAGTCGGTTACAAAGGTAGGAGATCTAAATATCCCTATCGCCAAGCGTGCCTTCCACCCCAAGGAAAGTCCCATCCGGACACGGGACGAAGTCTTCAATCTTGTATCTTCATAGTCTTGGAGTCCGGCTGATGATGATAGTTCGGCTATCCGGACACCCCCTAGTCCGGTACTCCCTCAATCTTCGTAGAATATGTAGGAGCCAATATGAGCATCTAGGTTCCGCTATTGGTTATTGACCGGAGATGTGTCTCGGTCATGTCTACATAGTTCTTGAACCCGTAGGGTCCGCACGCTTAATGTTTAATGACGATTTGTGTTAGAGTTATGTGATTTGATGACCTAAGTTTGTTCGGAGTCCCGGATGAGATCACGGACATGACGAGGAGTCTTGAAATGGTCAAGAGCTAAAGATTCATATATTGGAAGGTTACATTCGGACACCGGAATGGTTCGGGAAGTTTTGGATAAGTTTCGGAGTACCGGGGGTTACCGGACCCCCCCCCCCCCCGGGAAGGTAATGGGCCAACATGGGCCTTAGTGGAGGAGAGAGGGCCGACCATAGGAGGAGCCCCCCCCCCTTGCCAATCCGTATTGGACAAGGGGTGGGGGCGGCGCCCCCACCCCCTTTCCCTCTCCTACTCCTTCTCTCTTTCCCCCTTTGCTTCTCCGGAAAAGGAAAAAGGAAGGGGAATCCTACTAGGACTTGGGAGTCCTAGTAGGACTCCCCACACTTGGCGCGCCCCTAGGGGGACGGCCTCCTCCTCCTCCCTCCTTTATATACGGGGGCAGGGGGCACCCCAAAGGCACACCAGACAATCCCTTAGCCGTGTGTGGTGCCCGCCTCCATAGTTCAACACCTCGGTCATATCGTCGTAGTGCTTAGGTGAAGCCCTGTGCTGGTAACTTCTCCATCACTGTCGCCACGCCGTCGTGCTAACGGAACTCTCCCTCGCCCTCAACTGGATCAAGAGCTCGAGGGACGTCATCGTGCTGAACATGTGCTGAACACGGAGGTGCCGTACGTTCGACCACATCAACGCGTTACTAAACGCTTCCTCTTTTGGTCTACGAGGGTATGTGGACACACTCTCCCGTCTTGTTGCTATGCATCTCCAAGATAGATCTTGCGTGATTGTAGGAAAATTTTGAAATACTGAGTTCTCCAACAGTGGCATCCGAGCCAGGTCTATGCGTAGATGTTATATGCACGAGTAGAACACAAAGAGTTGTGGGCGATAATAGTCATACTGCATACCACCAACGTCTTACTTTGATTCGGCGGTATTGTTGGATGAAGCGGCCGGACCGACATTACATGACCGCGTTCATGAGACTGGTTCTACCGACGTGCTTCGCATACGTGGTGGTGGCGGTGTCTGTTTCTCCAACTTTAGTTGAATCGAGTTTGACTACGGCCGGTCCTTGTTGAAGGTTAAAACATCACACTTGACGAAAAATCATTGTGGTTTTGATGCGTAGGTAAGAACGGTTCTTGCTAAAAGCCCGTAGCAGCCACGTAAAACTTGCAATAACAAAGTAGAGGACGTCTAACTTGTTTTTGCAGGGCATTTTGTTATGTGATATGGTCAAGACGTGATGAGATATAAATTGTTGTATGAGATGATCATGTTTTGTAGAAGTTATCGGCAACTGGCAGGAGCCTTATGGTTGTCTCTTTATTGTATGAAATGCAATCGCCATGTAATTGCTTTACTTTATCACTAAGCGGTAGCGATAATCGTAGAAGCAATAGTTGGCGAGACGACAACGATGCTACGATGGAGATCAAGGTGTCAAGCCGGTGATGATGGAGATCATGACGGTGCTTTGGAGATGGAGATCAAAGGCACAAGATGATGATGGCCATATCATGTCACATATTTTCATTGCATGTGATGTTTATCCTTTATGCATCTTATTTTGCTTAGTACGGCGGTAGCATTATAAGATGATCCCTCACTAAATTTCAAGGTATAAGTGTTCTCCCTGAGTATGCACCGTTGCTATAGTTCTTCGTGCTGAGACACCACGTGATGATCAGTTGTGATAAGCTCTACGTTCACATACAACGGGTGCAAGCCAGTTTTGCACATGCAGAATACTCGGGTTAAACTTGACGAGCCTAGCATATGCAGATATTGGCTCGAGCAATCGAGACCGAAGGTCGAACGTGAATCATATAGTAGATATGATCAACATAGTGATGTTCACCATTGAAAACTACTCCATCTCACGTGATGATGGGACATGGTTTAGTTGATATGGATCACGTGATCATTTAGATGACTAGAGGGATGTCTATCTAAGTGGGAGTTCTTAAGTAATATGATTAATTGAACTTTAATTTATCATGAACTTAGTATTTGATAGTATTTGCATGTCTATGTTGTTGTAGATCAATGGCCCGTGCTACCGCTCCCTTGAATTTTAATGCGTTCCTAAAGAAAGTTAAGTTGAAAGATGATGGTAGCAACTACACGGACTGGGTCCATAACTTGAGGATTATCCTCATTGCTGCATAGAAGAATTACGTCCTGGAAGCACCGCTAGGTGCAAGACCCGCTACAGGAGCAACTGCAGACGTTATGAACGTCTGGCGGAGAAAAGCTTATGACTACTCGATAGTTCAGTGCCATGCTTTACGGCTTAGAATCGGGAGTTCAAAGACGTTTTGAACGTCATGTAGCATATAAGATGTTCCAGGATTTGAAGTTAATATTTCAAGCAAATGCCCGAGTTGAGATATGAAGTCTCCAACAAGTTCTATAGCTGCAAAAAGGAGGAGAATAGTTCTGTCAGTGAACACATACTCAGAATGTCTGGGTACCACAACCACTTGACGCAGCTAGGAGTTAATCTTCCTGATGATAGTGTCATTGCCAGAGTTCTTCAATCACAGCCACCAAGCTATAAAGGCTTCGTGATGAACTATAATATGCAAGGGATGGAGAAGTCTATTCCCGAGCTCTTCGCGATGCTAAAGGCTGCGAAGGTAGAAATCAAGAAGGAGCATCAAGTGTTGATGGTTAACAAGATCACTAGTTTCAAGAAAAAGGGCAAAGGGAAGAAGGGGAACTTCAAGAAGAACAGCAAGCCAGTTGCTGCTCAAGGGAATAAGCCCAAGTCTGGACCTAAGACTGAGACTGAGTGCTTCTACTGCAAAGGGACTGGTCACTGGAAGCGGAACTGCCCCAAGTATTTGGTGGATAAGAAGGATGGCAAAGTGAAAGGTATATTTGATATACATGTTATTGATGTGTACCTTACTAATTCTCGTAGTAGCGCCTGGGTATTTGATACTGGTTCTGTTGCTCATATTTGTAGTTCGAAACATGGGCTACGGATTAAATGAAGATTGGCTAAGGACGAGGTGACGATGCGCGAGGGAAATGGTTCCAAAGTCGATGTGATCGCCTTCGGCACGCTACCTCTACATCTACCATCGGGATTAGTTCTAGACCTGAATAATTGTTATTTGGTGCCAGCGCTGAGCATGAACATTATATCTGGATCTTGTTTGATGCGAGACGGTTATTCATTTAAATCAGAGAATAATGGTTGTTCTATTTATATGAGTAATATCTTTTATGGTCATGCACCCTTGAAGAGTAGTCTACTTTTGTTGAATCTTGATGGTAGTGATACACATGTTCATAATATTGAATCCAAAAGATGCAAAGTTAATAATGTTAGTGCAACTTATTTGTGGCACTGCCGTTTAGGTCATATTTGTGTAAAGCGCATGAAGAAACTCCATGCTGATGGGCTTTTGGAATCACTTGATGCTTGCGAACCATGCCTCATGGGCAAGATGACTAAGACTTCGTTCTCCGGAACAATGAGCGAGGAACTGACTTGTTGGAAATAATACATACTGATGTATGCGGTCCGATGAGTGTTGAGGCTCGCGGTGGGTATCGTTATTTTCTGACCTTCACAGATGATTTGAGCATATATGGGTATTTCTACTTGATGAAACATAAATCTGAAACATTTGAAAAGTTCAAAGAATTTCAGAGTGAAGGAGAAAATCATCGTAACAAGAAAATAAAGTTTCTACGATCTAATCATGGAGGAGAATATTTGAGTTATGAGTTTGGTCTTCATTTGAAACAATGTGAAATAGTTTCGCAACTCACGCCACCTGGAACACCACAGCGTAATGGTGTGTCCGAACATCATAACCGTACTTTATTAGATATGGCACGATCGATGATGTCTCTTACTGATTTACCGCTATCGTTTTGGGGTTATGCTTTAGAGACGGTTGCATTCACGTTAAATAGGGCACCATCTAAATCCGTTGAGATGACACCATATGAACTGTGGTTTGGCAAGAAACCTAAGATGTCGTTTCTTAGAGTTTGGGGCTGTGATGCTTATGTGAAAAAGCTTCAACCTGATAAGCTCGAACCCAAATCGGAGAAATGTGTCTTCATAGGATACCCAAAAGCGGTATTGGGTACACCTTCTATCACAGATCCTAAGGCAAGATATTCGTTGCTAAGAATGGATCCTTTCTAGAGAAGGAGTTTCTCTCGAAAGAAGTGAGTGGGAGGAAAGTAGAACTTGATGAGGTAATTGTACCTTATCCCGAATTGGAAAGTACTTCATCACAGAAATCAGTTCCAGGGATTCCTACACCAATTAGTGAGGAAGCTAATGCAACCAGAAGGTTTTGTCGATCCTAAAGGTGCTAACAAAGTGTGCAAGCTCCAGCAATCCATTTATGGACTGGTGCAAGCCTCTCGGAGTTGGAATATATGTTTTGATAGTGTGATCAAAGCATATGGTTTTATACAGACTTTTAGAGAAGCCTGTATTTACAAGAAAGTGAGTGGGAGCTCTGTAGAATTTCTAATATTATATGTGGATGACATATTGTTGATTGGAAATAATACAGAATTTATGGATAGCATAAAAGGACACTTGAATAAGAATTTTTCAATGAAAGACCTCGGTGAAGCAGCTTATATATTGGGCATCAATATCTATATAGATAGATAAAGACGCTTAATTGGATTTTCACAAAGCACATACCTTGATAAAGTTTTGAAGAAGTTCAAAATAGATCAGTCAATGAAAGGGTTCTTACTTGTGTTACAAGGTGTGAAGTTGAATCAGACTCAATGCCCGACCACTGCAGAAGATAGAGAGAAAATGAAAGTCATTCCCTATACTTCAGCCATAGGTTCTATCATGTATGCAATGCTGTGTACCAGACCTAATGTGTGCCTTGCTATAAGTTTAGCAGGGAGGTACCAAAGTAATCCAGGAGTGGATCACTGGACAGCGGTCAAGAACATCCTGAAATACCTGAAAAGGACTAAGATATGTTTCTCGTTTATGGAGGTGACAAAGAGCTCGTCATAAATGGTTACGTCGATGAAAGCTTTGACACTGATCCGGATGACTCTAAGTCACAAATGGATACATATTTATATTGAATGGTGGAGCTGTCAGTTGGTGCAGTTCCAAGCAGAGCCTCGTGGCGGGATCTACGTGTGAAGCAGAGTACATAGCTGCTTCGGAAGCAGCAAATGAAGGAGTCTGGATGAAGGAGTTCATATCCGATCTAGGTGTAATACCTAGTGCATCGGGTCCAATGAAAATCTTTTGTGACAATACTGGAGCAATATCCTTGGCGAAGGAATCCAGATTTCACAAGAGAACCAAACACATTAAGAGACGCTTCAATTCCATCCACGATCAAGTCAAGGAGGGAGACATATAGATTAGCAAAATACATATGGATCTGAATGTTGCAGACCCATTGACTAAGCCTCTCTCACGAGCAAAACATGATCACCACCAAGACTCCATGGGTGTTAGAATCATTACTATGTAATCTAGATTATTGACTCTAGTGCAAGTGGGAGACTGAAGGAAATATGCCCTAGAGGCAATAAAAAAGTTGTTATTCATATTTCCTCATATCATGATAAATGTTTATTATTCATGCTAGAATTGTATTAACCGGAAACTTAGTACATGTGTGAATACATAGACAAACAGAGTGTTCCTAGTATGCCTCTACTTGACTAGCTCGTTAATCAAAGATGGTTAAGTTTCCTTACCATAGACATGTGTTGTCATTTGATGAACAGGATCACATCATTAGAGAATGATGTGATGGACAAGACCCATCCGTCAGCTTAGCATATTGATCATTTAGTTTTATTGCTATTGCTTTCTTCATGACTTATACATATTCCTCTGACTATGAGATTATGCAACTCCCGAATACCGAGGATCACTTTGTGTGCTATGAAACATCACAATGTAACTGGGTGATTATAAAGATGCTCTACAGGTGTCTCCGATGGTGTCTGTTGACTTGGCATAGGTTGATATTAGGATTTGTCACTCCGAGTATCGGAGAGGTATCTCTGGGCCCTCTCGGTAAGCACATCACTATAAGCCTTGCAAGCAATGTGACTAATGAGTTAGTTACGGGATGATGCATTACGGAACGAGTAAAGAGACTTGCCGATAACAAGATTGAACTAGGTACGATGATGCCGACGATTGAATCTCAGGCAAGTAACATACCGATGACAAAGGGAATGACGTATGTTGTTATGCGGTTTGACCGATAAACATCTTCGTAGAATATGTAGGATCCAATATGAGCATCCAGGTTCTGCTATTGTTTATTGACCGGAGATGTGTCTCGGTCATGTCTACATAGTTCTCGAACCCGTAGGGTCCGCACGCTTAACGTTCGATGACGATTTGTATTACGAGTTATGTTATTTGATGAACGAAGTTTGTTCGGAGTCCCGGATGAGATCACAAACATGATGAGGAGTCTCGAAATGGTCAAGAGGTAAAGATTCATATATTGGAAGGTTACATTCGGGCACCGGAATGGTTCGGGAAGTTTCAGATAAGTTTCGGAGTACGGGAGTTACCGGAACCCCCCTCCCCCCCCCCCCGGAAGGTAATGGGCTAACATGGGCCTTAGTGGAGGAGAGAGGGCCGGCCATAGGAGGAGGCACGCTCCCCCCTTGCCAATCCGTATTGGAAAAGGGGTGGGGGTGGCGCCTCCCCTTTCCCTCTCGTACTCCTTCTCTCTTTCCCCCTTTGCTACTCCGGAAAAGGAAAAAGGAAGGGGAATCCTACTAGGACTCGGGACTCCTAGTAGGACTCCCCACACTTGGTGCGCCCCTAGGGGGCTGGCCTCCTCCTCCCTCCTTTATATACGGGGGCAGGGGGCACCCCAAAGGCACAACAGATAGTCTCTTAGCCGTGCGCGGTGCCCCCCTCCACAATTCAACACCTCGGTCACTAGCGCTTAGGTGAAGCCCTGCGCCGGTAAATTCATCATCACCGTCGCCACGCCGTCTGATACGTCTCCAACGTATCTATAGTTTTTTATTGTTCCATGCTGTTTTATTATCAATCTTGGATGTTTTATAATCATTTTATATTCATTTTATATCATTTTTTGCTACTAACCTATTGACATAGTGCCAAGTGCGAGTTGCTGTTTTTTTCCATGTTTTTTACATCGCAGGAAATCAATATCAAACGGGGTCCAAATGCCACGTAACTTCACGATGATTTTTTATGGGCCAAAAGGAAGGCAATGGGCCCTGGTTGAACCTGGGGAGTGCCCCGAGGGGGGCACAACCCACAAAGGCGCGCCAGGAGGCCCAGGCACGCCCTGGTGGGTTGTGCCCACCACGGGTGCCCCCCGGACCGCCTCTTTTCTCTATAAATACCCCAATATTCCAGAAACCCTAGGGGAGTCGACGAAATATTCATCCAGCCGCCACAGAGTCCGGAACCACCAAATCCAATCTGGACACCATCACAGAGGGGTTCACCACTTGCATTGGTGCCTCTCCGATGATGTAACTCTTTTGCGGTGTGTTTATTGGGATCTGATGAACTTCGAGTTTATGATCAGTTATATATTTTTATATCCATGAAAGTTATTTGAGTTTCTTTCATCTCTTATATGCATGATCTCTTATAGCCTCGTATTTCTTCTCAGATATTTGGGTTTTGTTTGGCCAACTTGATCTATTTATCTTTCAATGGGAAGAGGTGCCCGGTAGTGGGTTCGATCTTACGGTGCTCGATTCGAGTGACAGAAAGGGAACCGACATGTATGTATCATTGCTATGAAGGATAAAAAGACGAGATATATATCTACCGCCATATAGATAAATGGATATTGTCTACATCATGTCATCATTCATATTGCATTACTCTGTTTTTCCATGAACTTAATACACTAGATGCATGCTGGATAGCGGTCGATGTGTGGAGTAATAGTAGTAGATGCAGGTGAGTCGGTCTACTAATCTTGGACGTGATGCCTATGTAATGATCATTGCCTGGATATCATCATAATTGTTTGAAGTTCTATCAATTTCCCAACAGTAATTTGTTTACCCACCGTTTGCTATTTTTCTCGAGAGAAGCCACTAGTGAAACTTATGGCCTCCGGGTCTTCTTTCTCATATATTTGCCTTGCGATCTACTTTTCCTTTGCATTTTATTCAGATCTATTAAACCAAAAAATACAAAAATACCTTGTTGTGTTTTATCTTTATTTATTTTATTTGGCGTTCGATCTATCAATCTACTATAATTTACCTCACGTCCGCTTGCCTATCTTGAGGCGCCGTACCCCGGAAGGGATTGACAACCCCTTTAACTCATTGGGTTGCGAGGTGTTGTTGTTTGTGTGCAGGTGTTGTTTAGGTTGTGTTGGTTGGTCCTCCTACTGGTTCGATACCTTGGTTTCATAACTGAGGGAAATACCTACCGTCGCTGTGCTACATCATCCCTCCCTCTCCGGGGAAATACCGAGGTAGTTGCAGCTACCATCACCGTCGTGCTGACGGAACTCTCCCTCGTCCTCAACTAGATCAAGAGCTCGAGGGACGTCATCGTGTTGAATGTGTGCTGAACACGGAGGTGCCGTACGTTCGGTACTTGGATCGGTTGGATCGTGAAGACGTTCGACTACATCAACCGCGTTACTAAACGCTTCCGCTTTCGGTCTACGAGGGTAAGTGGACACACTCTCCCATCTCGTTGCTATGCATCTCCTAGATAGATCTTGCGTGATCGTAGGAAAATTTTGAAATACTGCATTCTCCAACAAGGGAAAGGAAAGTGTGGAATAGGATTCCCCCTTCCTTCCCTCTCTCTTCCCCCTCTTTCCTACTTCCTCCGACAAATATGGCAGGGGGGCGCGTGGCTTGGGAGGAGCCCAAGTAGGATTCAGTCCTACTTGGGGCGCCCCTTGGCCTCTACCCTTCCTCTCCCACCTATATATATGTGGGAGGGGGCACCTAGCACACACTAGACAATTGCCTAGCCGTCTGCGGCGCCCCCTCCACCGTTTACACCCCCGGTCATATTTTCATAGTGCTTAGGTAAAGCCTTGCGGAGATCACTTCACCATCACCGTCACCACGCCGTCGTGCTGACGGAACTCATCTACTACCTCAACGTCTTGCTGGATCAAGAAGCCGAGGGACGTCACCGAGTTGAATGTGTGCAGAACACGGAGGTGCCGTGTGTTCGGTACTTGATCGGTTGACGTGAGAAGAAGTTTGACTACATCAATCGCGTTGTGAAACGCTTCCGCTTACGGTCAATGAGGATACGTAGAAACACTCCTCCCCTCGTTGATATGCATCTCCATGGATAGCTCGTTGCGTGTGCATAGAAAAAAATTTGTTTTCCATGCAATGATTCCCAACAGTGGCATCCGAGCCAGGTTATGCATAGATGATATGCACGAGTAGAACACAATGAGTTGTGGACGGTGATAGTCATACTGCTTACCACCAACGTCTTATTTTGATTCCGCGGTATTGTGGGATGAAGCGGCCCCGACCAACCTTACATGTCCACGCACATGAGACCGGTTCCACCGCCAGACATGCAACTAGCTTTGCATAAAGGTGGCCGATGGGTGTCTATTTCTCCTACTTTAGTTGAATCGAATTTGACTGTGGCCGGTCCTTGAAGAAGATTAAAACAGCAAACTTGACAAATGCCGTTTCTTGTTTGATGCGTAGGTAAGTACGGTTCTTGCTAGAAGCCCATAGCAGCCACGTAAAACTTGCAACAACAAAGTAGAGGACATATAACTTGTTTTGGCAAGGCATGTTGTGATGTGATATGGTCAAGACATGATGTGATAAACGTTATTGTATGAGATGATCATGTTTTGTAAGATATCTGACAACCGGCAGGACCCTTATGGTTGTCTCTTTATTGTATGAAATGCAAAAGCCATGCAATTGCTTTACTTTATCACTATGCGTTATCGATAGTTGTAGAAGCAATAGTTGGTGAGACGACCACGACGCTACGATGGAGATCAAGGTGTCGAGCCGGTGACGATGGAGATCCTGACGATGCTTTGGAGATGGAGATCAAAAGCACAAGATGATGTTGGCCATATCATGTCATATATTTTGATTGCATGTGATCACTAGAAAAAAGACACATCCGTGACATTTAGGGCCTAATGTAATTTTTTTGTCATACTTATGACGATAATTGTGACAAAACCCGGTATCATCATAGATGTGGTGGGCTTCTACTTCTATGACAAAACATCATGATAGAAAATGGGCTTTTCGTCCTGGGCAGGCCGGAAACGCAGCTGCATGACATTCTTTGGGACGTCCATGACGGAAAAAACCATGGTAGAAGCAAGGGCACGGAAAATATCGGGGAGTTCTCGGTACGGTGGGTGGTCGGGGGCCGAGCGATGCACGTTTCTCTCGTACACGTACGCGCGTGGGTGCGAGGCGTTGGGCTCTAACTGAACCCGAGCGAGGCGTTTGCCTCATCGAACCCGGAGCGACAGACCGCAGGCTACGCGTTCTATCGAACCCGAGCGATCGATCGATGGCTGTTAACTGAACCTGATCGAGCGATTCCTTCGTTCGTTACTGCTACTAACTAAAGCCGATCTAACACTACTGCCTCCTTCCCTTGATGAACAATGAGCGTTGTTGGGGGGTTTGGATGAACAGTTCCCAGTGGGGGGTTTGATGAACGGGACCCCGTGTTGCCGCTGGATGAACAGGACCCCGATCGATCGAGCCGGTTGGGCGTGGATGAACAGGACCCCGTGGAGGGCTGGATGAACAGGACCCCATGGAGGGAAGGTTGAACAGTAGCAGATGGAGGGTTGGTTGAACAGTAGCCGGTGGAGGGCTGGATGAACAGTAGCCCGTGGAGGGGTGGTTGAACAGACCCCGTGGAGAGGGCTGGTTGAACAGTAGCCGGTGGAGGAGCGCGCGGTGGAGGCTGGATGAACAGGAGCCCGTGGATGAACAGTCGCATGTGGAGGCTGGAGGAGGTCGACGGTGGAGATGAACAATATCCCGCGGAGTCCCGTTTTGCAATACGCCACACCCCTCCCGATGAACAGGACCCCCGTTTCGACCATGGCGCTCCAACACAAGTCTGTTTCCTCCGTTTTGTGGTACGCCACACCCCTCCCGGTTGAACACAAGGCTGTTTCCTCCATTCTGCGGTACGCCAGTCCTCGTTTCCATCGGCTGTTCCGTCCAAGCCGGTTGGCTCCCGATGAACAGCACGTGTTCCGTTGCCTCCCGATGAACAAGACGCATTCTGTTGCCTCCCCATGAACACGACGACGACGCAGCTTCTCCGTTCCGACCCAACCATGTACACGAGCCCTGGCCGTACGTATGCGTGAGATAGGCGTTCGAGACCCTTCCCGTATGTACATACGTGGCCGTATTTTCTTTCTTGCACCCTAGCCGCTGTACGTACGTGTACATGCTATGTGCGCGCCTCTACTACGACACGTGTGTGCCTCTACTACGACACATGCGCGCCTCTACATCGACCAGTATATACGTACACGTTCACGCCCAGAATGGCAAAGCTACGTACGCTTCGACCAGGTGGGTCCCGACTGTGAGGCACTTCCTTGCATGCGAATATGTAGCTAGTGGGTCCAGCCAGTTAGGGGGGCGAATCATTTTTTTGCCTGTAATATGGACGCACTTCCTTGCATGCGAAGATGTAGCTGGTGAGTCCCAGCAGTTAGGGGGAAACCTTTTTTTTTCACAAAATACGGTGGCCCGTCCAGTGGGTCCCTGCTGTCAGGTGGAGGACTAATTATTTTGCGCGTAATAAGGAGGCACTTCCTTGCTGCGGCCATGGACCCAGCTGTCAGCTTCTCCACATACAGTACTCTTCCGACGGAAGTCGTTCGTTGACCACATTGACCACGCCGCGTCGAGAGCACCAGGGCAGTGGACGACGACGAGGCCTAGGAAGGGGAAGACGCAGAGCCGGGGAAGACGCGGCAGTGGATGCCTACACGGAGGGGAGTATGTGGGTTGACTACTTCGGCTATGGTGTGAGGCTGCCGTCGCCGGAGAATAACATGAGGTGTGGGTGAGTATAGAGGGATGGCATGGCCAGCAGTGGCAGCACAACTGAACATGGGAGGCAAGAGCAGGCGGCACGACCGACGCTTGTTTGGGCGGCTGGAGCAAGAAGACCAGAGGTTGAAGAAACACTACGGTCACTGGAGCTAGAATCGTTCATATTGACTAAGTTGACAAAGCCCTCCATCCCCGTCAACTTAGTAGGCCCACAAGTCAGCCTCCCACGCAGGGGGATATCCATTTTTTTGTGCGTAATAAGGAGGCACTTCCTTGCATGCGAAGATATAGCTGGTGGGTCCGAGCTGTCAGTGGGGGGAACGTTTTTTTTCGTGAAATACAGAGGCCCTTCTGGTGGGTCCCAGATGTCAGGTGGAGGAATCATTATTTTGCGTGCAATAAGTGTTGGGGAACGTAGTAATTTCAAAAAAATTCCTACGTACACGGAAGATCATGGTGATGCATAGCAACAAGAGGGGAGAGTGTTGTCCACGTACCCTTGTAGACCGAAAGCGGAAGCGTTATGACAACGCGGTTGATGTAGTCGTACATCTTCACGATCGACCAATCATATTACCGAACGTATGACACCTCCGCTATCTGCACACGTTCAGCTCGGTGACGTCCCACGAACTCACGATCCAGCAGAGTGTCGAGGGAGAGCTTCATTCGCACAACGGCATGATGACGGTGATGATGAAGCTACCGGCGCAGGGCTTCGCCTAAGCACTGCGATGATATGACCGAGGTGGATTATGGTGGAGGGGGGCACCACACACGGCTAAGAGAGCAATGATCAACTTATGTGTCTATCGGATGCCCCCTGGCCACGCATATAAAGGATGGAGCGAGGAGGATGCCGACCCTCATAGGGCGCGCCCAAAGTGTGGAGTCCTACTAGGACTCCCTATTCCTAGTAGGATTCCGCCTCCCACATGGAATAGGAAAAAGGGAAGGGGGAAGGAGAAGGAAGGAAGGGGGCGCCCCCTTTGCCTAGTCCAATTCGGACCACTCCATGGGGAAGGGGCGCGGCCACCTTGAGGCCTTTCTCTCCTTTCCCGTATGGCCCATTAAGGCCCAGTACGAATTCCCGTAACTCTCTAGTACTCCGAAAAATACCCGAATCACTCGGAACCTTTCCGATGTCCGAATATAGCTTTCCAATATATCGATCTTTACATCTTGACCATTTCAAGACTCCTCATCATGTCGCCGATCTCACCAGGGACACCGAACAAACTTCGGTCATCAAATCACATAACTCATAATACAAATCGTCACAGAACATTAAGCGTGCGGACCCTACGTGTTCGAGAACTATGTAGACATGACCGAGGCATGTCTCCGGTCAATAACCAATAGCGGAACCTGGATGCTCATATTGGCTCCTACATATTCTACGACGATCTTTATCGGTCAAACCGCATAACAGCATACGTTGTTCCCTTTGTCATCGGTATGTTACTTGCCCGAGATTCGATCGTCGGTATCTCAATACCTAGTTCAATCTCGTTACCGACAAGTCTCTTTACTCGCTCATAATGCATCATCCCGCAACTAACTCATTAGTCACATTGCTTGCAAGGCTTATAGTGATGTGCATTAATGAGAGGGCCCAGAGATACCTCTCCGACAATCGGAGTGACAAATCCTAATTTTGATCTATGCCAACTCAACAAGTACCATCGGAGACACCTGTAGAGCACCTTTATAATCACCCAGTTATGTTGTGACGTTTCGTAGCACACAAAGTGTTCCTCCGGTATCCGAGAGTTGCATAATCTCATATTCATAGGAACATGTATAAGTCATGAAGAAAGCAATAGCAATATACTAAACGATCAAGTGCTAAGCTAACGGAATGGGTCAAGTCAATCACATCATTCTCTAATGATGTGATCCCGTTAATCAAATGACAACTCATGTCTATGGCTAGGAAACTTAACTATCTTTGATTCAACGAGCTAGTCAAGTAGAGGCATACTAGTGACACTCTGTTTGTCTATGTATCCACACATGTACTAAGTTTCCGGTTAATACAATTCTAGCATGAATAATAAACATTTATCATGAAATAAGGAAATAAATAATAACTTTATTATTGCCTCTAGGGCATATTTCCTTCAGTCTCCCACTTGCACTAGAGTCAATAATCTAGTTCACATTGCCATGTGATTTAACACCAATAGTTCACATCACCATGTGATTAACACACATAGTTCACATCGCCATGTGACCAACACTCAAAGGGTTTACTAGAGTAAGTAATCTTAGTTCACATCGCCATGTGATTAACACCCAAAGAGTACTAACGTGTGATCAT
The DNA here is from genome assembly GCA_021605145.1 of Aegilops bicornis. NCBI lineage: Eukaryota > Viridiplantae > Streptophyta > Magnoliopsida > Poales > Poaceae > Aegilops > Aegilops bicornis. The sequence goes on along the minus strand of CM038669.1, from coordinate 393,418,655 downwards.
GTTTTGCTTGTGAGGGAAGTTTAGTCAACGGGTTTGCCATATTCAGATCCGTATGTATTTTTCAAATTTCTATGTCAACAATGCTCTGCAGGGAGCTACTCTAGCTAATTGCTCCCACTTTCAATATGTATCTAGATTGAGACTTAGAGTCATCTGGATCAGTGTCAAAACTTGAATCGACGTAACCCTTTAAGACAAACCTTTTATCACCTCCATAATCGAGAAACATATCCTTATTCCACTAAGGATAATTTTGACTGATGTCCAGTGATCTACTCCTAGATCACTATTGTACTCCCTTGCCAAACTTAGTGTAGGGTATACAATAGATCTGATACACAGCATGGCATACTTTATAGAACTTATGGCTGAGGCATAGGGAATGACTTTCATTCTCTTTCTATCTTCTGTCGTGGTCGGGCTTTGAGTCTTACTCAATTTCACACCTTGTAACACATGCAAGAACTCTTTCTTTGACTGTTCCATTTTGAACTACTTCAAAATCTTGTCAAGGTATGTACTCATAGAAAAAAACTTATCAAGCGTCTTGATCTATCTCTATAGATCTTGATGCTCAATATGTAAGCATCTTCACCGAGGTCTTTCTTTGAAAAAACTCCTTTCAAATACTCATTTATGCTTTCCAGAAAATTCTACATTATTTCCAATCAACAATATGTCATTCACATATACTTATGAGAAATGATGTAGTGCTCCCACTCACTTTCTTGTAAATACAGGCTTCACCGCAAGTCTATATAAAACTATATGCTTTGATCAACTCATTAAAGCGTATATTCCAACTCCGAGATGCTTGCACCAGTCCATAGATGGATCGCTGGAGCTGGCACATTTTGTTAGCACCTTTAGAATCGACAAAACCTTCTGGTTGCATCATATACAACTCTTCTTTAAGAAATTCATTAAGGAATGTAGTTTTGACATCCATTTGCCAGATTTCATTAAATGTGGCAATTTGCTAACATGATTCGCACAGACTTAAGCATCGCTACGATTGATAAAATCTCATCGTAGTCAACACCTTGAACTTTGTCAAAAACCATTTCCTACAATTCTAGCTTTGTAGATAGTAACACTACTATCAGCGTCTGTCTTCCTCTTGAAAATCCATTTATTTTCTATGGCTTTCCGATCATCGGGCAAGTCAACCAAAGTCCACACTTTGTTCTCATACATGGATCCCATCTCAGATTTCATGGCCTCAAGCCATTTTGCGGAATCTGGGCTCATCATCGCTTCCTCATAGTTCGTAGGTTCGTCATGGTCAAGTAACATGACCTCCAGAACAGGATTACCATACCACTCTGGTGCGGATCTCACTCTGGTTGACATACGAGGTTCGGTAGTAACTTGATCTGAAGTTACATGATCATCATCATTAGCTTCCTCACTAATTGGTTTAGGAGTCACAGGAACAGATTTCTGTGATGAACTACTTTCCAATAAGGGAGCAGGTACAGTTACCTCATCAAGTTCTACTTTCCTCCCACTCACTTCTTTCGAGAGAAGCTCCTTCTCTAGAAAGGATCCATTCTTAGCAACGAATGTTTTTCCTTCGAATCTGTGATAGAAGGTGTACCCAACTATCTCCTTTGGGTATCCTATGAAGACACATTTCTTTGATGTGGGTTTGAGCTTATCAGAATGAAACATCTTCACATAAGCATCGCAAACCCAAACTTTAAGAAATGACAACTTTGGTTTCTTGCCAAACCATAGTCCATATGGTGTCGTCTCAACGGATTTAGATGGTGCCCTATTTAACATGAATGCAGCCGTCTCTAATGCATAACCCAAAAATAATTGTGGTAAATCGGTAAGAGACATCATAGATTGCACCATATCTAATAAAGTACGGTTACGATGTTCGGACACACCATTATGCTGTGGTGTTCCAGGTGGCGAGAGTTGCGAAACTATTCCGCATTGTTTCAAATGAAGACCAAACTCGTAACTCAAATATACTCCTCCACGATCAGATCATAGAAACTTTATTTTCTTGTTACGATGATTTTCCACTTCACGCTGAAATTATTTGAACTTTTCAAATGTTTCAGATTTATGTTTCATCAAGTAGATATACCCATATCTGCTCAAATCATCTGTGAAGGTGAGAAAATAACGATACCTGTCGCGAGCCTCAACACTCATCGGACTGCATACTTCAGTATGTATTATTTCCAACAAGTCTATTGCTCGCTCCATTGTTCCGGGGAACGGAGTCTTAGTCATCTTGCCCATGAGGCATGGTTCGCAAGCATCAACTGATTCATAATGAAGTGATTCCAAAAGCCCATCAGCATGGATTTTCTTCATGCGCTTTACACCAATATGACCTAAACGGCAGTGCCACAAATAAGTTGCACTATCATTATTAACTTTACATCTTTTGGCTTCAGTATTATGAATATGTGTATCACTATGATCGAGATTCAATAAACCATTCACCTTGGGTGTATGACCATTGAAGGTTTTATCATGTAAACAGAACAACAATTATTCTCTGACTTTAAATGAATAATCAGATTGCAATAAACATGATCAAATCATATTCATGCTTAACACAAACACCAAATAACATTTATTTAGGTTCAACACTAATCCCGAAAGTATAGGGAGTGTGCGATGATGATCATATCAATCTTGGAACCACTTCCAACACACGTCATCACTTCGCCCTTAACTAGTCTCTGTTCATTGTGCAACTCCCGTTTCGAGTTACTAATCTTAGCAACTGAACTAGTATCAAATACTGAGGGGTTGCTATAAACACTAGTAAAGTACACATCAATAACATGTATATCAAATATACCTTTGTTCACTTTGCCATCCTTCTTATCCGCCAAATACTTGGGGCAATTCTACTTCTAGTGACCAGTCCCTTTGAAGTAGAAGCACTTATTCTCAGGCTTAGGTCCAGACTTGGGCTTTTTCACTTGAGCAGCAACTTGCTTGTCGTTCTTCCTGAAGTTCCCCTTCTTCCCTTTGCCCTTTTCTTGAAACTAGTGGTCTTGTCAACCATCAACACTTGATTCTTTTCTTGATTTCTACCTTCGTCGATTTCAGCATCACAAAGAGCTTGGGAATCGTTTCCGTTATCCCTTGCATATTATAGTTCATCACGAAGTTCTAGTAACTTGGTGATAGTGACTAGAGAACTTTGTCAGTCACTATCTTATCTGGAAGATTAACTCCCACTTGATTCAAGTGATTGTAGTACTCAGACATTCTAAGCACATGCTCACTAGTTGAGCTATTCTCCTCCATCTTGTAGGCAAAGTGCTTGTCAAAGGTCTCATACCTTTCGACATGGGCATGAGTCTGAAATACTAATTTCAACTCTTGGAACATCTCATATGCTCTGTGGCATTCAAAACGTCTTTGAAGCCTCGATTCTAAGCCGTAAAGTATGGTGCACTAAACTATCAAGTAGTCATCATATCGAGCTTGCCAAACGTTCATAACGTCTACATCGGCTCCTGCAATCGGTCTGTCACCTAGCGGTGCATCAAGGGCATAATTCTTCTGTGCAGCAATGAGGATAATCCTCAGATCACGGATCCAATCCGCATCATTTCTACTAACATCTTTCAACTTAGTTTTCTCTAGGAACATATCAAAATAAAACAGGGGAGCTAAACGCGAGCTATTGATCTACAACATAGATATGCTAATACTACCATGACTAAGTTCATGATAAATTTAAAGTTCAATTAATCATATTACTTAAGAACTCCCACTTAGATAGACATCCCTCTAATCATCTAAGTGATCACGTGATCCATATCAACTAAACCATGTCCGATCATCACGTGAGATGGAGTAGTTTTCAATGGTGAACATCACTATGTTGATCATATCTACTATATGATTCACGCCGACCTTCGGTCTCAGTGTTCCGAGGCCATATCTGCATATGCTAGGCTTGTCAAGTTTAACCCGAGTATTCTGCGTGTGCAAAACCGGCTTGCACCCGTTGTATGTGAACGTAGAGCTTATCACACCCGATCATCACGTGGTGTCTCGGCACGACAAACTTTCACAACGGTGCATACTTAGGGAGAACACTTATACCTTGAAATTTAGTGAGAGATCATCTTATAATGCTACCGTTAATCAAAGCAGAATAAGATGCATAAAGGATAAACATCACATGCAATCAATATAAGTGATATGATATGGCCATCATCATCTTGTGCCGTTGATCTCCATCTCCAAAGCACCGTCATGATCACCATCGTCACCGGCGCGACACCTTCATCTCCATTGTAGCATCATTGTCGTCTTGCCAACTATTGCTTCTACGACTATCGCTACCGCTTAGTGATAAAGTAAATCAATTACATGGCGATTGCATTTCATACAATAAAGTGACAACCATATGGCTCCTGCCAGTTGCCGATAACTCCATTACAAAACATGCTCATCTCATACAATACAATTTAGCATCATGTCTTGACCATATCACATCACAACATGCCCTACAAAAACAAGTTAGACGTCCTCTACTTTGTTGTTGCAAGTTTTACGTGGCTGCTATGGGCTGAGCAAGAACCGTTCTTACCTATGCATCAAAACCACAATGATTTTTTCGTCAAGTATGTGCTGTTTTAACCTTCAACAAGGACCGGGCGTAGCCACACTCGATTCAACTAAAGTTGGAGAAACTGACACCCGCCAGCCACCTGCGTGCAAAGCACATCGGTAGAACCAGCCTCGCGTAAGCGTACGCGTAATGTCGCTCCGGGCCGCTTCATCCAACAATACCGCCGAATCAAATTATGACATGCTGGTAAGCAGTATGACTATTATCGCCCACAACTCACTTGTGTTCAACTCGTGTATATAACATCTACGCATAAACCTGGCTCGGATGCCACTGTTGGGGAACGTAGTAATTTCAAAAAAAATCCTACGCACACGCAAGATCATGGTGATGCATAGCAACGAGAGGGGAGAGTGTTGTCCACATACCCTCATAGACCGAAAGCATAACCGTTATGACAACGCGGTTGATGTAGTCGTACGTCTTCACGATCGACCGATCCTAGTACCGAACGTACGACACCTCCGCGATCTGCACACGTTCAGCTCGGTGACGTCCCACGAACTCATGATCCAGCAAAGTGTCGAGGGAGAGCTTCGTTAGCACGACGGTGTGATGACGATGATGATGAAGCTACCGGCGCAGGGCTTCGCCTAAGCACTACGACGATATGACCGAGGTGGATTATGGTGGAGGGGGGCACCGCACACGGCTAAGAGATCAATGATCAACTTGTGTGTCTATGGGGTGCCCCCTGGCCACTTATATAAAGGATGGAGGGAGGAGGAGGCCGACCCTCATAGGGCACACCCAAAGTGTGGAGTCCTACTAGGACTCCCTAGTCCTAGTAGGATTCCACCTCCCACATGAAATAGAAAAAAGGGAAGGGAGAAGGAGAAGGAAGGAAGGGGGCGCCCCCTTTCCCTAGTCCAATTCGGACCAGTCCATGGGGAAGGGGCGCGACCACCCTTGAGGCCTTTCTCTCCTTTCCCGTATGGCCCATTAAGGCCCAATACGAATTCCCGTAACTCTCCGGTACTCCGAAAAATAGCCGAATCACTCAGAACATTTCCGATGTCCGAATATAGCCTTTCAATATATCGATCTTTACGTCTCGACCATTTCGAGACTCCTCGTCATGTCCCCGATCTTATCTGGGACTCCGAACAAACTTTGGTCATCAAATCACATAACTCATAATACATATTGTCACAGAACGTTAAGCGTGCGGACCCTACGGGTTCGAGAACTATGTAGACATGACCGAGACATGTCTCCGGTCAATAACCAATAGAGGAACCTGGATGCTCATATTGGCTCCTACATATTCTACGAAGATCTTTATCAGTCAAATTGCATAACAACATACGTTGTTCCCTTTGTCATCGGTATGTTACTTGCCCGAGATTCGATCGTCGGTATCTCAATACCTAGTTCAATCTCGTTACCGGCGAGTCTCTTTACTCATTGTGTAATGCATTATCACGCAACTAACTCATTAGTCACATTGCTTGCAAGGCTTATAGTGATGTGCATTATCGAGAGGGCCCAGAGATACCTCTCCGACAATCGAAGAGACAAATCCAAATCTCGATCTATGCCAACTCAACAAGTACCATCGGAGACACCTGTAGAGCACCTTTATAATCACCCAGTTACGTTGTGACGTTTGGTAGCACACAAAGTGTTCCTCCAGTATCCGGGAGTTGCATAATCTCATAGTCATAGGAACATGTATAAGTCATGAAGAAAGCAATAGCAATATACTAAACGATCTAGTGCTAAGCTAACGGAATGGGTCAAGTCAATCACATCATTCTCTAATGATGTGATCCCGTTTATCAAATGAAAACTCATGTCTATGGCTAGGAAACTTAACCATCTTTGATTCAACGAGCTAGTCAAGTAGAGGCATACTAGTGACACTCTGTTTGTCTATGTATCCACACATGTACTAAGTTTCCGGTTAATACAATTCTAGCATGAATAATAAACATTTATCATGAAATAAGGAAATAAATAATAACTTTATTATTGCCTCTACGGCATATTCCTTCAATAAGGAGGCATTTCCTTGTGTGCGGCCGTGGACCCAGCTGTCAGCCTCTCCACGTATAGTCCACTTCCGATGGATGTCGTTCGTTGACCATGTTGACCACACCGGACCGAGAGCACCAGGGCGGTGGACGACGGTGAGGCCTACGAAGGGAACGACACAGAGCCGGGGATGACATGGCAGTGGCTGCCCACGCGGTGGGGAGTATGAGGGTTGACTGGTTCGGCTGCCGTCGCCGGAAAATAACAGGAGGTGTGGGTGAGTAGAGGGATAGCCAGGCCAGGGATGCGAGTATGGTGGGGCCGTGAGGCCTGCCCGGCAGCACAGCCGGCCACGGGAGGCGGGAGCAGGCGGTTCCGCCGGCGCTGATTTGCGCGGCTGGTGCAGGAAGATCAGAGACTAAAGAAGCACGATTGTCGTTAGATTGACCTGTAATGGTCTGACGCTGGTAGAGTCGATTGTTGACTAAGTTTTTTTTTGAGAAACCTTGTGTACGCATGAACTTTGTAGGCCCACAAGTCAGCCTCCAAATCTGTGGCAGACAACATAGAGCCCATTTGCTAAAAAATATATAATTTGCAGCCCATTTGTTGATTCTTAAGTAATTTATTACAGACCATTTTCTGCCCAGGACCACGGTCAAAAATTTCAACCTTATTTTGCATATTTTGGTGGAGTCCGAACTGTTGTAATCCCGAAATGATAAAAAAAATTAAGAACTTATTGATTTGCCAAAAAAATCATTTTGTTTTTGTAAGCAAATAAGACGTGGGACAATTGAGTTGGTTTAAGGGAAAACTAGTGGTAAAAAAATCAGCGCTGGGAGGGAAAACAACAACGAAAATAAGGATCTAAATATGAAAAGGGAACTTTATGTATTTTTAGTATAATGATATGTGTATACGAACTAGTAAACCTATAGGTAGAGATTAGAAAACGAATGTAGGACATGGCGTTTCAAGAGGAAAATATAACTGGGATGTGTGTTTGATTCGGTAAAAAAACTGCCTGCGGATGTTGTAAGACAAAATATAACTAACGCTGGCGGGCCAAAGGCCAGTAGATACCTGCTGGATCTTTGTGCCCCGTTGTCATTATGGGTTGGGCCTGTTAAAAACAAAACCAAGCCTGGGCAGTCTACAGCCCAGTTGAAACTTGCTCGACCTGAAAAAACAATATACCTGCTCAACAAACGAGAGAATTCTGCAACTGGCATCGATAATCGGGATGCAACAGGTATATTGTTTTTTCATCGTGATAATAAGTGCACGCACTTGTTTCGAAAAATTTGGAGAACTGGGAATTTGAACGGCAGGTGCTTATGCTACCCATCAAATAAAAATCAGGTGCCTGAAAATTCGTTTCGAAACAAATGATTCAGCTTTATATCCACGTCGACCCTCGGCATGATGGTTGTAATTAAATGCCAAGTTCATACCGAAAGATCGTTAACAACAATACCAACTTGCGGACGACAAGGTAGTACAAGTACCAATACCAAACTAACTTATAATCTTTTTACTCCTGGCCCTAGTGTTTGTCTGGTAGAAAATCTTGCGGAGGACCAGCTCCGCTCCTTCTCTTGCTCCAGTCCCCGAGGTGGTACTGGTGCATCATCCAGATTGGTCCTCTCACGATCGAAGTTCTTGTTGGTGTGCAGCACCGAACCTTTTGCTGCCCGTCACGCCGTTGACCACCACCGGCAAGGTATTGCCGGTCTTGTGCCACATCACGTGCATGCGGCACTTCGACAGTATCTTGCGACGCGTCCACGTGCCCCTTTTGAATGCCCTGGAATTGCGCTGGAAGAAATGCCTGCTTAGGACACTCGGTGTGATACATGTAGTATTGTCAAATACAGGTTTTAGTGTGCGTGGTTGGCATTTTCATAACATCTTTGGCATGTTGCAGTCACTTGTTTCACTTTTTATTAACTATCAAATTGTACTTTCTTCACTAGGTCTGCGTCTAAAAAGAAAAATAGAGCTATAAACAAAGGAATATGTTTGTGCAAGTAGATGGCCGATCGGTGTCTTGCCTGGAAGTTTCTCAGGATGGGTGTAGCATATGCCGTGCTCGCTGTCGATGGTTGGTATGAACAAACCGATGAGAGGGTGAGATCTCGCGCTGTCAGTAGTCACTTTGGCCTTAAGGTGCTCGATCAGCTCCTGATCCATGGGATCGAACTTGACGCCAGCTGGTAGCACCGTCCAATCCTTCTTGGACTTGCATCGGTTAATTCCAGTTATATGGTACTGAATGTATGATCAATCGACTGTTTTAAGTGAATGATGAAAGATTTCGACAGATAAGTGGTACTCCAAATCTGAAGTCCACAATACCTGAAGACGCCGTCGGGATTCTTGTGTCACCTCACGCACAGCGTGTTGTCATGTCAATTCAATGTGTGGACATGATGAATAATTTGACTGACATATACTAGTACTGCTACTGTACTACTTACTAGTCGTATTTAGTATCACATTTTAACCATAGGTTTAACTAACAAGTACACGCTTGAAGCCTAATTGATACATTATATATATATATATATATATATATATATATATATATATATATATAGCTTCTGCACAGCATCTCCATCATCATTATCAGTACATCCTACGTAGGTGAGTTAGGATGCACTTGATCCCAGAAAGGTATTTGTCCTTCAAACCAGAGGAGTGCTTCAAACTAACAACAGTACATAATATCCAACAAAAGAGGGTCGTGTTACAGCAGCAGAATACATGGATCAGTCTAGATATCAGTACGAATCAAGTTGTGCATATTTGTTGTTGGCATGAACCACATCGCCGCATGTCGGGTTTGCAAAAGCCATCCATCGCATGGAAGCTTGATGCCTTTCACACACTAAAGATTATCTGGCAACAAGCTATGTCGACGAATCTCTGGATATGGTGATTCATGAAACCCATGGTATGGTGTGTAAACACAGTCCCCCCTGGCGAATGGAAGTTGCATAGCACGGTAATCATCGCCGGTGATATGATCGATGATTGGTTGGATGATTGGATAATTGAGCCCGAGGAACATGGAGTGGTTGCCGAGGCTGTAAACCCGCCTCCAGTTGAATACGCCTGGCCCAACGGAGCTGGGATCTTTCTCGAACACGAAGCAGCCATAGCCATCAATGTTACGAACGCCCCAGGCATTGTACTGCGTGTGGTTTGATGTAATGGTTTGGTCAATTTGTTACGTGCGAATGAGCATCAAATGACCGCCGTCAATTTGAACGGCGATAAACCACCACCCATCGGCTGGTATGATTCTAGGTCCCGAATCATGAAGGCCAAGACGGCGTCTTCTGCAACAACTCGAATTAGAGACCAAAAGGACAAAAATAAACAATCATGTTCAGAGTATGTGTGGAATTAAGATTATTATAACAATGAGACATATCATAGACAGAGAATTGCAATGTCGTGGTCATAATCATACCCCAAGTAAAAAAATAAGCCAATGGCATTCATATTCTAGCAATATGTCATGGTTCAAACATCATGTCGGTGTACAAAAGTAGGGGCTCTCCTTTTGACCCCTTTACTTGTGCACGGGCAGTCAGGGCCTCCCGCCACGGCCGCACATAACAGGGCAGGAAGAGGGGAGCCGGAGAGAAGCCGAAGGCACAAGACGAAGCAAAGCAACGCCAAGGCAAAGGCCACAAAGAGCAAAGGGACGAAGCAGGTTCCCCGGCAGGAGGCCCTTGCCGGGGCAGCTCGCCCCACACCGACGGAGCGAGCCACCCTTGAGCCCACGGTCCCCAACGCCATCATCCACATGGGGCCAGGGCTCGAGAAGGCACCTCCGAGGTGGCATGCAGATCTTTGTGAAGACATATCCAAGAATAGACGAGGATTAGAAAACGACGACCCCGGCAAGACCCTTGCCGGGGAAGACGGTGTACCACGGCAAGACTCTTGCCGGGCCACCCGGCAAGGCCCTCGCCAAGCGCACCAGCAGGGCCATCGTCAGGCCCGCACCAGCCAAGTCTCCGCCACCGTTCACATGCAGCTGCCGACCCAACCAGCCGGGCAGGCACCTGCGTGGCAACATGCAACCCTTTATGGAGGCTCCACCACCGCGCCACCTCAGCGGCCTGCCTGCCTAGATGGCACCGCATGCATCGCTGGCTAGGGCGCGTGTCGAAGCTTGGAGGAGCGGCGTCGGACGGGACGGGCCTCGCCCCCATCCCCGATAAAGTGAAGGGGCACCTAAGCCTCGCATTAAATGCATCTTGTCCTGTAATACGAAGGATAACCATGTAACACTGTTGCCTTTCCACCTCCTGTGTGCCACTATGGAAACCCCTTTTTCTATAAAAGGAGGCCCAAGGCGACGAAGAGAAGGATTCGGCTTTCTTGGAGCTCGTTACACCCCGTAGCTAGTTCAAGAACTCAGATATACATCCACCAAAGCAGGACTAGGGTTTTACGCATCCTCGCGGCCCAAACCTGGATAAACGAACCGTGTGCTCTCTGTTAAACCCGCTCTTCTCTCAACCCCGTGCCCCGCAACCGCAGTAGGGATTCTTGTGATCGCATAGGTGTCGTTTTCCACTGACATCTTTGGCGCGCCAGGTAGGGGTGCGTGTTTGTGAGAATCGGTTTTAGCAGTTAAGTGAGCGTTTCTTCATCGCGATGGCTCTAAGAGAAGCAGGAGAAGGGGTCAAAAGATCGATGTCGGCGCGACTACAAGCAGAAGCTAAGTCACATCAAACCCTGACTACTTTCTTTCCTTTTTATATGAGGCTATTTCCCTCAGAGATGTCGTGCCTTTGTATGGAAAACCTGCACGCCAGGGGGCTCTCCCGCTATCGGCAACGGCCTTGCCCTGTTTCAAGTCTGCTCAACAGCTCAAGGAGCTGCGTCGAGAGCGGCAGGGTAGCCTTCCGCGATTGACAACGCTCTCGATTCTGACTCGAGTCAAGCTCGGCGATTCGGCGGCGCGTTAAACGATGGGTGGCTCGCCCGGCAGCACGCATACTCGGCAGGCCAATGGGGATCCGTCCCCAAGACGCCACCTTGGGCTTTCGTGCCGGCGAACCTGCCCAGTTGGCGTAGGGTGCGCATACAAAGGGAATTGAACAGGGAAATAACATGCATAATACAGAAAGTGTTGCAGTGTTATGTTACATCAAATTGTTGCCGCGGTTCTAACTAGAGATAGCAATTGTCTTGGTTGTGAACCCGCAGCGGCAATAAGGAACGGGATGCCTAATCCCGGCGCTAGCCCTCAACCCTCAGAATTCCGCCAACACGGCTGATGATGGGCTTGATGCGCTCCCTGAGCGGCGTGAGGTCGACACCCTCCGCAAGCTCTCCAAAGACGGGCGTCAAGTCGAGTTCGGGGTACCAGTGCACCACCTTGGTGAGAAGCTTGGTCATGGCGCCCTGACAAAGCATCCGGGACTCCTCGGCCAGTGAGGTCGCCCGGTTGGCGTGGAGCGCTCCAGAGCATGGACGACCTTCTCAAAGAACAAGGTCAGGCAGCAATTGGCGCTCACTCTCCGCTCCGGGACATACCTCACGTCCGGCATCCCCATGGTGGCAAACTGCGCGGCGGCCTGGTTGTCGATGGTGGCAAGGCGTTCGAGCCAACGGTTCTCACCCGCCACATGATCGGCGAAGTTGAGGCCTTCGTTCTCCCACAATTGCTTCTCGCCCTCCAGCGCCTTGGCCAGGGCTTCCTCTCAAGTCTTGGCCTCCTCCAGCGCCTCCTCGAGACCCTTCAGCTTCAGCTTGAGATCCCCGATGGAGTTGCTGGCCTCGGCAAGCTCCCCAGCCTTGCTGATGACCGCGCCCTGTGCCTCCGTTAAAGCACCGTTAAGCGTGTCCTTCTCCCGGGACAGCTTCAGCGCCTGCTCCTTCAGCCCGTCGCGCTCCTCCTCCAGCTCCTTCACCTTGCCGGCATGAACCTGGGCCTGGGCATTGAGTGCCTCCTTGTGCCTCTGCTCCAGCTCACGGGTCCGCTGCAGGACAAGCTTCTCCACCTCGGCATCCTTGCCATGGAGCATGGCGGCAAGCTTCTCCTCACGTGCGGCAAGGTCCTCCTCCTGGGAGTTCAGTGCGGCCTCGCGCTGGGTCCGAACGGCCTCGGCGGCCTCGGCCGAGTTCTTCGCCGCCTCTGAGCTTTCTCGACGTCGGCAAGCTTCATGGTAAGCTCCACGTCGTGCCTGGCCTGCTCGCCCTGGGCAGCCTTGAGCTCCTCGTGGGCCTCGCGGAACCAGTTATGCGCCTCAGCAATGCGCTTCTAGAGGTCCGCCTCCGCCTTCTCCACCATCGCCGTCTTGGACTTAACCTGGTCCAGACGGGCGCGGTAGAGCGCCTGGAGCTTCCGGAAGCTGCCGCCCATGGCATGGAGGAGCCGCTCCTCCTGCGAGCCGTCGCCGCCAACGATTGGCTCGTCGACGACGTCAAGCCCGGCAGCGGCAAGCACTTCGTCGTCGAACACCTGTCCCTCGACGTGTGTCCTGGTGCTCGACGCGTCTGGAAGGTGAATGAACAAGTCGTCGCTCACCCTCAGGTACTTGCCGGAGCCGGAAGCAGCAGAGGAGGAAGGCTGATCGCCAGCCTCCTCCTCCTTCTCCTCGGTAGCGGCCCCGCCGGAGTCCCCGACAGGCCCCTTGCCGGTCTCCTCAGTGGCGGCCTTGCCGGCCTCCCCGGCGGGCCCCTTGGCGGCGTCCTCAGCAAGCCCCTTGCCGGCCTCCTTAGCGGTAGCCTTGTCGGCCTCCCCGGTAGGCCCCTCGGCGGCCTCCTCGGCAGCGTCCTTGGCGGCCTCCTCGGCACTGACCTTCTCGGCGTCCACCTCGGCGGCCTTGGCGACACCCTCGATGACGGCATCCACGTCCTCTGGGTTCACTGAGGAGGGGTCTGGGCACCAAAGACAGGGGTGAGGCAAGGCCAAGGCCAAGAACCAGAAAGAAGAAGAAGCAGGGATGAACGGCGAACGACTTACCGTTGCCGGCACCCGGCTGGGAAACGGAAGTCCCCTCCCCGCCAACATTTGGCGTCGAGGCAAAGCCGCCGGCGCCCAAGTTCTCTTCCTCCTCCTCCGTGTGTGTGGGCTCGGTGCTTGGCACCCTTGCCGGGGACGCCCCTCGGGGCGGTGTGGTCGATGGGGGCGGCATGTTGGGGGTAGCCCCCTGTGGCTCCTCCTGCTGCCGCTCCCCTCCTGCACACCTGGCAAGGTCAGCACCAAAGTGTCGCGCCCCTGACACATGTTGAAGAGAGAAGAATGATGAACTTATGCTGGGGGCTTTGTCGGGGGCTGCTATCCGGGCTGCTCAACACCACCAGGGGCGCACTCGGAGTACCAGCAGGGGGCTGGCCACCCGCCGAGACCTTGGCCCTCTTCACTCTCTGGGCCAGCCTCTCCTCGTCCCTGCAAGAATTACGACAAGTCAAGATAAGCAACACAGAGTGAGAAGGCAGAGATAATGAAAAAGGAACCGCATGCTTACTCGTCGTCCGCCTCCTCCTCTGATGTCTTCCTCTTCCTCCTCGGGCTGAGGGATCCATAGTCGAAGGTGACCTCCGTGTCAACACCCACGGGAGAAGGGGAAGGAGGTGGCGTCTGGGCACGCTTGGATGAAGAAGGGGCGGCCGTCTTCTTCTTCACCGCGACCTTCGCCGGCTTCTTCGCCGCCGTGGCCCTCGTGTGGGGCCGGGACCCCTCCAAGGTCAGTTGCGGCTGCGCAGCCCTGGAGGGCCGAACCGGCTCACTGGAACCGGCCCGCCGTAGGGCTACCCCCTCCCCGCAGGTGGTGTCGGCTCTGCGACCACGTCCTCCTCCTCCGACGACTCGCCGGTCACATCATCAACTAGTGGAGCCTCGGTGCCGGCACTGCTGGCTCCCCCGGCAGCCGCCGCCCACCGGGCAAGCTCCTCCTCCTCCGCGGGCGTCACGGCCTTGTCCTCCATGCCGCCATCGTTGCCGGCCTCCCTAGCGAGCTGCGCCTCCCTCGCCCTGGTGGCGATGTAGTCCTGCTCCGCCTGGGAGGTGTCCTGGACAAGCAGCCGCTCGGCATCGGCATCGACATACCTCTTGTGCAGGGAGTCAAAGAACTGCTGCACCTCGGCGTCCTCCGGCTCCTTCCAGCTTGGGTCGGGGCCATGCGCGTTGCAGTCCGACATCATAGCAATGATATTGGACCGACGCGAGTTATTACACAACGGGACCACCCCCGTTGGCAGCTTGAACAACGGCCCCTTGAGGACCTTGCCGGCCTTCGCGGCGGCCCTCGCGACCTTGCCGGTCCGCTCAACCTCGTCTTCACAGCCCACGTTGAGCTGGAAGATCCGCTGGCAGAAATGGGCGTGCGCCATCACTGTGAAGTTGTGATCAAGGCCTGGGCGGAGTCGCATGATGTCAGCGGGGTTCGTGAAGAGCCAGGCTGGCCTCCCCTTATTATGCAGCGGAGCAATCCGGCGGCGGATGAAGTCCGCCCCGATCATTTCGAGGGTGAGCCCGGCCTGGGTAAGCCGGAGAATCCTGGTGGTAGCAACCGTGAGCTTCCTGTTGGCGGCATCAACATCGCTCCAATCACTGCCATGAATCGGTGGCGCCCGGCGAACTTTGCAGAACGCCGGCGGGTCCTTCTCTTCAATCCAGCACCACCGGCCCCGCCACTCCTCCCACCTCTCCTTCATGGCACCGTCCGGGTACGCCCCCTTGGATCTTGGGATCCAGGTGATGCAACCAAAGATGGCGCCCCCCGGCTGGATCCGAGGGGAGAAGTAATGGCGGAAGAGCGCCGTGTTGGGGTGCACCCCGGCGAAGCCTTCGCAAAGGTGTGCGAAAAGGGCCATGCACGCCACCGCGTTCGGAGTAAAATCCAAGAGGCGAAAGCCAAAGGTGTGCATGATGTCACTGAAGAAATCAGAGAAGGGAGGGCAGAGCCCGCAAGAAAAGTAATCAACAAAGAAGGGGTACCGATTTGGGGCAGGGTCGGTGCAGGCGGCGGGGATGGCGTGCGTGGCCGGGGGCCCCGAATTCCACCCCCCCCCCCCCCCCGTCTTCACTCCCCACAGGGGCCTGAAGAGGTCCCGAAGCTCGAACACGTCGACCGTTGAGGGGAAGAAGAAGGCGGACTGCGTCCGTTGCCCCGACAGCGCGCTCTCCGATGGCTCCATAGCCCCGGCATCTTTGGCCACCCCCTTGCCCTTGGTGGATTTTGGCGCCATGGTGGCTGAAGGAGGAGCGGAGGGCGGCAGAAGCACAACGGCGGCGAGCGGAGAAGAAGCTTGGAGAAGAGGAGGAAGACAGGCGGAGGCCTCCGAGATTGGGGTTGTGCAAGGGTAAAAGGAATAGTGCGCCCGCGGTTATTCCTTTTTATGGGGAAGCCGCGGGTCACGCTGCCCATTTACTGCGATGTGACGCATGCGTGTGAAACCGCCCCACGCATGCCGCCCATGTCACGCACGCCCCTCCACGCCAAGACAAGACGCTGCTGGTCGTGGGAGGCACAGCAAAAATCTTACATGGTAAAATCCGCCCCAACTGCTCACAAGACCGCTTACGGGCCTGACCCAACAACGTGTTGCGCTTATGTGTGGCCCAGGCCCGAGGGCTCCTGTCGGTGTACAAAAGTAGGGGCTCTCCTTTTGACCCCTTTACTTGTGCACGGGCAACCAGAGCCTCCAGCCACGGCCGCACATAACAGGGCAGGAAGAGGGGAGCCGGAGAGAAGCCGAAGGCACAAGACGAAGCAAAGCAACGCCAAGGCCAAGGCCACAAAGACCAAAGGGACGAAGCAGGTTCCCCCGGCAGGAGGCCCTTGTCGGGGGCAGCCTCGGCAAGACCCTTGCCGGGGCAGCTCGCCCCAACCGATGGAGCAAGCCACCCTTGAGCCCACGGTCCCCAACGCCATCATCCACATGGGGCCAGGGCTCGGGAAGGCACCTCCGAGGTGGCATGCAGATCTTTGTGAAGACATATCCAAGAATAGACGAGGATTAGAAGACGACGACCCCGGCAAGACCCTTGCCGGGGAAGACGGCGTACTACGGCAAGACTCTCGCCGGGCCACCCGGCAAGGCCCTCGCCAAGTGCACCAGCAGGGCCACCGTCAGGCTCGCACCAGCCAAGTCTCCACCGCCGTTCGCATGCAGCTGCCGACCCAACCAGCCGGGCAGACACCTGGGTGGCAACATGCAGCCCTTTGTGGAGGCTCCACCACCGCGCCACCTCAGCGGCCTGCCTGCCTACATGGCACCGCATGCATCGCTGGCCAGGGCGTGTGTCGAAGCTTGGAGGAGCGACGACGGACGGGACGGGCCTCACCCCCGTCCCCGATAAAGTGAAGGGGCACATAAGCCTCGCATTAAATGCATCTTGTCCTGTAATACGAAGGATAACCACGTAATACTGTTGCCTTTCCACCTCTTGTGTGCCACTGTGGCAACCCCTTTTTCTATAAAAGGAGGCCCAAGGCGACGAGGAGAAGGATTCGGCTTTCTTGGAGCTCGTTACACCCCGTAGCTAGTTCAAGAACTCAGATATACATCCACCAAAGCAGGACTAGGGTTTTACGCATCCTCGCGGCCTGAACCTGGATAAATGAACCGTGTGCTGTCTGTTTGACCCGCTCTTCTCTCAACCCCGCGCCCCGCAACCGCAGTAGGGATTCTTGTGATCCCATAGGTGTCGTTTTCCACCGACACATCATGTAAAAATGAGAGGAAAACAACTATGACAGCGCCTCTACCGGAGCACTTACTACTGTTCTCATATCAACTCTAAGCTATAACATGGTTGTTATAAAAATCTTGGAAATGAGAGTAACACATAGCAATCATGAGGTTATGCTCATAATATATATTCTAACAATCATTAGATGCCAATTGTTCCCATATCAACTCTAATAATAACATGTGTGGTCATAAAAATCTAGGAAATGAGAGGAACATATAGCAATGATGTGGTTATAGACATACTACCTATTCTAAATTTGTAACAATTAACAGGCAGTCATATTCATAAGGTAAATATGAGATGAGATAGAACAATTACACGACGATAGATTCCACCAGTATAGGCATCCAATCTGTGCGTCGACCGCGTAAACGATGCCATCGTGCGCTATAGCATCAGACATAAATGTTGCCTCAACAGGATTGACGATGAGCCATAACCATGTATGGAGACCGGATTCGAGATAGACTAATCCCATGTTGAACAAGGCAATGAGCTTGTAATCCATGTAGTCTTCTAATGGTGTGGGCACTTCGCATATTACAACTTTCAGCAAATAGAGGTCGAGCCAAAAGCTTGACGCGTCTCATGCGTAGTAGGCAGGAGTGTCCGGTGGGCCACGAGGCTCAATGGCGGTGGTATCCAACGATGGAAGGGTGATATCTCGCTGGGTGTAAATATCTACGAGACGCCACGGACTACCAGATTGGTGGATGAGGACGATCCAGTTGGCCTTCATGCCCGCCCAGTAGTGGCCGCGCATGAAGGACAGGTGGACGAGTAGTGGTAGCATGTCGAGGGGCACCACGGCAACCTCCGTAGGATCATCAAGTCGGTGTCTGGACCAACTACGAGGATAGGGCATTAGCAAGCAGGGTGTCTTGAAAAGAGCCGGTCGGTTGCAGATGAGTAGACGGTACAAAGACACCGAGCATGCGGCCAGACGGACGGTGCTGAGTAGGTCCATACGATTATAGATCTGCTCCAAGAGAACATCGGGGAGGGAATTCCAATCGCAGCTCTACATGTCAGTCGGTTCTGCCATAGGTTTTTTTAGGGCGTTGAGTGATTGGGGTTTTCGGTGCCTGTGAGCTAGCGGGGAAGTGGATTTGGGCGGGCGAGCGAAGAAGATGGCGTGTGTGGCCGAGCAGTGAGCGGGGGGATATGGTACGCACAAGCTACCAAGGAAGATGGCGCGAGTGGGCGAGCAGTGAGCAGGGGGAAATGGTGTGCGGCCGACGATGGGGAAGAGAGGAGGAAGAACAACTACTACCAGGATATACCGTCCTTCGGAGTGTAAATAGTTATGCCGATGACATGTGGGTCTACCTCAAGAGAGCCCATATGTCAGTTAATGGAGGAGATAGGTGCGTAGGCATATTTGATGAAGCATGCTCTACTGGCAAACATGATGGCAGTACTGGGTAAGGTTGATTTAGTAACACCAACACGTGTGTGTCCCATCTCAGCTGCGTGTATTGTCACTTCACCTGTGAAGACTAGTTGAATAGTTCTCTCGTGAGATGGGGAATAATGGATCGCGAAGACTTCCTATCTACAGTATCCCTATGCCTCTACGCTCACTTCACTCATTTTGCTTCGTACATAGTCACTTGTTGAAATCTCTAGAAAGACAAATACTCCGTATTTGGGAACAGAGGGAGGCTTTTATTCCATATTTGGGAATAGAGGGAGTATCACCATATGGAGGGAATAGAGGAAGCTTAAAATATGAACATGTCAATGGGAGGGAGTAAAAGCCTCATGCATGCATGCATGCATGCAACATGCAACACTAACACGTACACATGGACGCACGCAACACTCACGCACCCATGCGGCACATCACAAGACGCAACACACACGCTCATGCTCAAGTGCTCAGCCTACTCCCTACGCCCGTGAAAGACTGTACATTTAGAGATTTACACATTGACTAGGGCATAATTAACGCCCAAAAGTAGCAGACTTATGTGTGCATGCGACCATTGATAGAAGAATATTAAATGAAGGTTGTTGCATGCTGTAATTAAGGATAAACATGTAGCCTATACCTAGAGCACAAGTTGGTGCATTAGTCAATCAATATCGATTTAGATTAGGCTAGTCATAGTGGGGAGTAACTTAGACTAGTAACATGCATATGTTACTAGTCTATGTTACTACAATCATAGTGGGAAGTAACATATAGTTGGTATCATGCAAGCCAGCATTTATTAAGATGTAGACTCATTTTGCATTGGTATGTGTTATGTTACAGTAACATATTATGTTACTCCAACCATCTCTCCCCTCATTAACTACATGCCATGTAAGAAATTTTTTCTTGGGATGTGTTATGTTACTTGCTATAAGTTACTCCCACTATGACCAGCCTTAAAGGCTAAATGCATTGGAAGTATAGATGTACACTCTTTGTTTTTAGCTGAGGTACACTCTTTGTTGGAAGACTGAGGGAGTACACGTGCATGCACTCACATACACAGCCAGGATGGTCCACGCGCAAGGGTTGGACTCCTCTCGCGCCTGCGTAAAGTTTTGTTTAACTAATATCTTTGCTCTGCCAACTGACAGGTTGGACCCAGAAACCAGGTGACAATTTAACTAGTCAACAAAGTGCCACGTCGACTATGTGGCCGGTCAGTAGGGTGCAATACGGTGCTCTACGATGAGCTAGTGATCGTATAATCACCGCAAAACTATATATAGTGACCGTAAAGAGCGTATTGTTACATACGTTGACCGCCAGTGTATTTTTCTTGTTTCAAATTAAGCCATATTGACCGGAAAGGACGCGGTATGGACTAGTACTAGTAATGCTTTGATGTGTCCCATCAACTCACCGAACGAGGAGAAGCTTGCTTACTACGCCTCTCCCTCGCCCACGCGCGTGGTGGCTCGCAGGACGAGGAGAGGGTTTTGACTCCCTGCTACCTCTTGAGCACTGCGTTGGTTTTCCCTTGAAGAGGAAAGGGTGATGCAGTAAAGTAGCATAAGTATTTCCCTCAGTTTTTGAGAACCAAGGTATCAATCCAGTAGGAGGCCACGCACGAGTCCCTCGCACCTACACAAACAAATAAATCCTTGCAACCAACGCAATAAAGGGGTTGTCAATCCCTTCACGATCACTTAGAGAGTGAGATCTGATAGATATGATAAGATAATATTTTTGGTATTTTTATGATAAAGATGCAAAGTAAAATAAAAGGCAATAAAAATAACTAAGTGTTGGAAGATTAATATGATGGAAAATAGACCGGGGCCATAGGTTTCACTAGTGGCTTCTCTCGAGAGCAGAAGTATTACGGTGGGTGAACAAATTACTGTTGAGCAATTGATAGAATTGAGCATAGTTATGAGAATATCTAGGTATGATCATGTATATAGGCATCACGTCTGAGACAAGTAGACCGACTCACCTGCATCTACTACTATTACTCCACACATCGACCGCTATCCAGCATGCATCTAGAGTATTAAGTTCATAAGAACAGAGTAACTCTTTAAGTAAGATGACATGATGTAGAGGGATAAACTCATGCAATATGATATAAACCCCATCTTGTTATCCTCGATGGCAACAATACAATATGTGCCTTGCTGCCCCATCACATCGGGAAAGGACACCGCAAGATTGAACCCAAAGCTAAGCACTTCTCCTATTGCAAGAAAGATCAATCTAGTAGGCCGAACCAAACTGATAATTCGAAGAGACTTGCAAAGATAACCAATCATACATAAAAGAATTCAGAGAAGATTCAAATATTGTTCATAGATAAACTTGATCATAAACCCACAATTCATCAGTCTCAACGAACACACCGCAAAAGAAGATTACATCGAATAGATCTCCACAAGAGAGGGGGAGAACATTGTATTGAGATCAAAAAAGAGAGAAGAAGCCATCTAGCTAATAACTATGGACCCGAAGGTCTGAGGTAAACTACTCACACATCATCGGAGAGGCTATCGTGTTGATGTAGAAGCCCTCCGTGATCGATGCCCCCTCCAAATGGACCTCCTAAAAAGGCCCCAAGATGGGATCTCACGAATTGCATGAAGGTTGTGGCGGTGGAATTAGGTTTTTGGCTCCGTTTCTGGTAGTTTGGGGGTACCTAGGTATATATAGGAGGAAGAAGTACGTTG
Source organism: Aegilops bicornis (assembly GCA_021605145.1). Classification (NCBI taxonomy): domain Eukaryota; kingdom Viridiplantae; phylum Streptophyta; class Magnoliopsida; order Poales; family Poaceae; genus Aegilops; species Aegilops bicornis. The sequence goes on along the minus strand of CM038669.1, from coordinate 393,397,170 downwards.
GTGGAGCAACATGGGGCCCACGAGGGTGGAGAAGCGGCGCGCACAGGGGGGGGTAAGCGCGCCCCCCTACCTCGTGGCTTCCTAGTTGATGTCTTGACGTAGGGTCCAAGTCCTCTGGATCACGTTAAGCTCCGAAAATCACGTTCCCGAAGGTTTCATTCCGTTTGGACTCCGTTTGATATTCTTTTTCTTGAAACTACTGAAATAGGCAAAAACAACAATTCTGGGCTGGGCCTCCGGTTAATAGGTTAGTCCCAAAAATAATATAAAAGTGTATAATAAAGCACGATAAAGACCAAAACAGAATATAATATAGAATGGAAAAATCAAAATTATAGATACGTTGGAGACGTATCAAGCATCTAAGCTTAATTCCTGCTCGTCCTCGAGTAGGTAAATGATAAAAACAGAATTTTGATGTGGAATGCTACTCAGCATAATTTCAATGTAATTCTCTTAATTGTGGTATGAATATTCAGATCCGAAGATTCAAGATAAAAGTTTAATATTGACATAAAAGTAATAATACTTCAAGCATACTAACTAAGCAATTATGTCCTCTCAAAATAACATGGCCAATGAAAGTTCATCCCTACAAAATCATATAGTTTAGTCATGCTCCATTTTCGTCACACAAGAATGCTCTCATCATGCACAACCCCGATGACAAGCCAAGCAATTGTTTCATACTTTAGTAATCTCAAACTTTTTCAACCTTCACGCAATACATGAGCGTGAGCCATGGATATAGCACTATTAGTGGAATAGAATATAATGATGGGGCTTATGTGGAGAAGACAAAAAAGGAGAAAGTCTCATATCAACGCGGCTAATCAATGAGCTATGGAGATGCCCATCGATTGATGTTAATGCAAGGAGTAGGGATTGACATGCAACGGATGCACTAGAGCTATAAATGCATGAAAGCTCAACAAAAGAAACTAAGTGGGTGTGCATCCAACTTGCTTGCTCACGAAGACCTAGGACATTTGAGGAAGCCCATTGTTGGAATATACAAGCCAAGTTCTATAATGAAAAATTCCCACTAGTATATGAAAGTGACAAAACAAGAGACTTTCTATCATGAAGATCATGGTGCTACTTTGAAGCACAAGTGTGGAAAAAGGATAGTAGCATTGTCCCTTTTTTTGGCCTTCTTTTTTTTTGCCTTTCTCTTTTTTTATTAGGACAATGCTCTACGAATGATGATCATCACACTTCTATTTATTTACAACTCAATGATTACAACTCGATACAAGAACAAAGTATGACTCTATATGAATGCCTCCGCCGGTATACCGGGATAGCAATGAATCAAGACTGACATGTATGAAAAATTATGAACGATGGTCTTGCCACAAATACGATGTCAACTACATGATCATGCAAAGCAATATGACAATGATGAACGTGTCATGATAAACGGAACGGTGGAAAGTTGCATGGCAATATATCTCGGAATGGCTATGGAAATGCCATAATAGGTAGGTACGGTGGCTGTTTTGAGGAAGATATAAGGAGGTTTATGTGTGAAAGAGCGTATCATATCACGGGGTTTGGATGCACCGTGAAGTTTGCACCAACTCTCAATCTGAGAAAGGGCAATGCACGGTACCGAAGAGGCTAGCAATGATGGAAGGGTAAGAGTGCGTATAATACATGGACTCAACATTAGTCATAAAGAACTCACATACTTATTGCAAAAATCTACAAGTCATCAAAAACCAAGCACTACGCGCATGCACCTAGGGGGATAGATTGGTAGGAAAAGACCATCGCTCGTCCCCGACCACCACTCATAAGGAAGACAATCAAAGAACACCTCATGCTTCAAATTTGTTACATAACGTTTACCATACGTGCATGCTATGGGACTTGCAAACTTCAACACAAGTATTTCTCAAATTCACAACTACTCTAGCACAACTTTAATATCACTACCTCCATATCTCAAAACAATCATCAAGCATCAAACTTCTCTTAGTATTCAGCACACTCATAAGAAAGTTTTTTACTAATCTTGAATTCCTAACAAATTAGGATTAATTTCCCAATTTAAGCAAATTACCATGCTGTTTTAAGACTCTCAAAATAATATAAGTGAAGCATGAGAGAATAATAGTTTCTATAAAACAAAACCACCGCCGTGCTCTCAAACATATAAGTGAAGCACTAGAGCAAAATCTATATAGCTCAAAAGATATAAGTGAAGCACATAGAGTATTCTAATAAATTCCTAATCATGTGTGTCTCTCATCAAAAGGTGTGTACAGCAAGGATGACTGTGGTAAACTAAAATCAAAGACTCAAGTAATACAAGATGCTCCAAGCAAAACACATATCATGTGGTGAATAAAAATATAGCTCCAAGTAAAGTTACCGATGGAAGTAGACGAAAGAGGGGATGCCTTCCGGGGCATCACCAAGCTTTGGCTTTTAGGTGTCCTTAGATTATATTGGGGTGCCTTGGGAATCCACAAGCTTAGGCTCTTGCCACTCCTTGTTCCATAATCCATCAAATATTTCACCCAAAACTTGAAAACTTCACAACACAAAACTCAGCAGAAAATCTCGTGAGCTCCGTTAGCGAAAAGAAAACAAAACGCCACTTCAAGGTACTGTAATGAACTCATTATTTATTTATATTGGTGTTAAACCTACTGTATTCCAACTTATCTATGGTTTATAAACTATTTTACTAGCCATAGATTCATCAAAATAAGCAAACAACACACGAAAAATAGAATCTGTCAAAAACAGAACAGTCTGTAGTAATCAGTAACTAACGGAAATTTCTGGAACTCCAAAACTTCAGAATAAATAGGACGACCTAGAAAATTTGTTTATCTATCAGCAGCAATTAGAATCAATATTTTATCACGTTCTGATGATTTTTAACAATTATTTTCGTGAACAGAAAGTTTCTGGAATTTTCAGCAAGATCAAATAACTATCATCCAAGAAGATCCTATAGGTTAAACTTCGCACAAACACTAATTAAAACATAAAAATACATCTAACCAGAGGATAGATCAAATATTTATTCCTAAATATAAGCAAAAAAGCAAAAAACTAAAATAAAATTGGGTTGCCTCCCAACAAGCGCTATTGTTTAACGCCCCTAGCTAGGCATAAACAATTTTAATGATGCTCACATGAAAGACAAGAATTGAAGTGCAAAGAGAGCATCATAAAACACGTGACGAACACATCTAAGTCTAACATACTTACTATGCATAGGCATATTATAAGAAAACAAATATGCAAGGCAAGCAAAAACTAGCATATGCGAGGAAGCGGAAAGAAACAATAGCAAACTCAACATAACGAGAGGTAATTTAGTAATATGAAAATTTCTACAACCATATTTTCCTCTCTCATAATAATTACATGTAGGATCATAAGAAAATTCAACAATATAGCTATCACAATACATATTATTAACACGATCCACATGTATGCAAAGTTGACACTCTTCCAAAATAGTGGGATTAACATAAACTAAAGTCATGACCTCTCCAAACCCACTTTTATCAAAAACTTCATAAGATTGAACATTATCCTAATATGTGGGATCTAAAGTTGACACTCTTACAAACCCACTTTCAATATTATTGCAAAAATTATTATCAATCTCATATTCATCATGGGGCTCAAATAAATTTTCAAGATCATAAGAAGAATCACCCCAATCATGATCATTGCAACAAGTAGTAGACATAGCAAAACTAGCATCCCCAAGATTAGGGTTTTGCCTATTATAAGCACAATTGACATTAATAGAATTTATAATAACATCATTGCAATCATGCTTTTTATTCAAAGATCTATCATGAATCTCTTCATAAATTTCTTCATCAAAATTTTCAGAATCACGAATTTCAAGCAAAACCTTATAAAGATAATCTAGTGCACACAACTCACTAGCAATTGGTTCATCATAATTGGATCTCTTAAAAAGATTAGCAAGGGGATGAGGATCCATATCAATAGATTTTTAGCAAGCGAAGATGCAAGCATATAGAAGGCACATGGCAACACAAGTAAACGAAAAAGACAAACGAAAAAAGGGGGTGAATAAAACGGCAAGGGTGAAGTGGGGGAGAGGAAAATGAGAGGCAAATGGCAAATAATGTAATGCGGGAGATACGGGTTTGTGATGGGTACTTGGTATGTTGACTTTTGCGTAGACTCCCCGGCAACGGCGCCAGAAATCCTGCTTGCTACCTCTTGAGCACTGCGTTGGTTTTCCCTTGAAGAGGAAAGGGTGATGCAGTAAAGTAGCATAAGTATTTCCCTCAGTTTTTGAGAACCAAGGTCTCAATCCAGTAGGAGGCCACGCACGAGTCCCTCGCACCTACACAAACAAATAAATCCTCGCAACCAACGCAATAAAGGGGTTGTCAATCCCTTCACGATCACTTACGAGAGTGAGATCTGATAGATATGATAAGATAATATTTTTGGAATTTTTATGATAAAGATGCAAAGTAAAATAAATGGCAATAAAAATAACTAACTATTGGAAGATTAATATGATGGAAAATAGACCGGGGCCATAGGTTTCACTAGTGGCTTCTCTCGAGAGCATAAGTATTACGGTGGGTGAACAAATTACTATTGAGCAATTGATAGAATTGAGCATAGTTATGAGAATATCTAGGTATGATCATGTATATAGGCATCACGTCCGAGAAAAATAGACCGACTCCTGCCTGCATCTACTACTATTACTCCACACATCGGCCGCTATCCAGCATGCATCTAGAGTATTAAGTTCATAAGAGCAGAGTAATGCTTTAAGTAAGATGACATGATGTAGAGGGATAAACTCATGCAATATGATATAAACACCATCTTGTTATCCTTGATGGCAACAATACAATACGTGCCTTGCTGCCCCTCATCCTTTGGGAAAGGACACATAAGATTGAACCCAAAGCTAAGCACTTCTCCTATTGCAAGAAAGATCAATCTAGTAGGCCAAACCAAACTGATAATTCGAAGGGACTCGCAAATATAACCAATCATACATAAAAGAATTCAGAGAATATTCAAATATTGTTCATAGATAAACTTGATCATAAACCCACAATTCATCGGTCTCAACAAACACACCGCAAAACAAGATTACATTGAATAGATATCCAGAGGAGAGGGGGAGAACATTGTATTGAGATCCAAAAAGAGAGAAGAAGCCATCTAGATAATAACTATGGACCCGAAGGCCTGAGGTAAACTACTCACACATCATCAGAGAGGCTATGGTGTTGATGTAGAAGCCCTCCGTGATCGATGCCCCCTCCGTGAACTCGGAAAAAGGCCCCAAGATGGAATTAGGTTTTTGGCTCCGTGTCTGGTAGTTTGAAGTGCGTAGGTATATATAGGATGAAGAAATGCGTCGGTGGAGCAACGTGGGCCCCACGAGGGTTGACGACACGCCTGGGGGGGTAGGCGCGCCCCCTACCTCGTGCCTTCCTGGTTGATGTATTGGCGTAGGGTCCAAGTCCTCTGGATCACGTTCGGTCCGAAAATCACGTTCCCGAAGGTTTCATTCCGTTTGGACTCCGTTTGATATTCTTTTTCTTGAAACTCGAAATAGGCAAAAACAACAATTACAATTTGGGCCTCCGGTTAATAGGTTAGTCCCAAAAATAATATATAAGTGTATAATAAAGCCCGATAATGTCCAAAACAGAATATAATATAGCATGGAACAATCAAAAATTATAGATACGTTGGAGACATATCACTCCCTCTCCCTCTCCCTCGCCCTCGCCCTCGTGGTGGGCGTCAGCGTGATTCAATCGGTGTCAGTTGCGGAAGCATAGTGTCTTTGTAGTATCATCATTGTTGGACCTTCCAAGAGGTGAAGAGCCAAGTGCAAGGTTCACGCGATACGAACTGTTGAACCTCCCGAAGAGGCAAAGAGCCAAGTGCAAGGTTTTATAGGAGTAAATGCCGTCCTAGTAGGAGTATACTACTCCCTCCGTTCCTAAATATAAGTCTTTTTAGACATTTCAAATTGACTACAACATACGGATGTATGTAGACATATTTTAGAGTCTAGATTCACTCATTTTGCTCCGTATGTAGTCACTTGTTGGAATCTCTAGAAACACTTATATTTAGGAACGGAGGGAGTACAATTATAGCGAGCGATGCTACTGTATGATGCCGCCCCGTCACCTGTATCCAAAGCTCAGCCACCTTTTTTTCTCAAAGAGTGTGTTGGAGCCCGTGCAACAACCACACAAGTTGCACGTACACATAACACATTTACTAGTAATAAATTCTAAAGGACAAATGCCAGTATGCCACACAAGTTCATCTCCAATTCATGTGATAAATTTGTGCACAACTAGTCTACATATATTCACAGCACTACCGTTCACAATTTACCATACTCCACTTACACGTTATAGATGGGCTACATGTCCTCCTCTAGGTTCCAGTCCCAGGTGTTCTTCATGGATGGCACGATCCATAGAAGTGGGCAACGGGAATCATTGTCACAGCTTTCTAGTCCGATTCCACATGATGGAGACTCATCCAAGCTGAAGCGACATAAATCGAGGATAGCATGTCCCAGCATGTCGTTCATCCAACGGTGCACACTAAAGACACAACCATGCTTCATGAATGGCAGGCCTTCGATCGATGTCATGCACGGATGGTGGCATCCGCTTCATAATGGGGTAGCTACAATGAAAAGCGAGTACTCTCCAAGAGTGTTCCTCGACACCCACGTAGCATTACGGGGTCGAACTTCAGCTGTTCATCTGGTACACGTGGCATCTCAGATCTGGACACATGGTGACGTACATAGTCAAGGTCCATGCATAATAATGTTGTGCTTAAATATGGCGGTCAGTAATACTATGCGGCAAATAGTACTACTCCAGTATAGAGGAACTAAAATAACCGGCTTATTATATATAGCCACTCTTGGCTACATGGATGAGATAGTAAGACATGGAAAAACAAAAATGGTGGCAGCTAGTGGGTTCAAGTCTTCAAGGGCCTAGCTAGCTACTCCAAGGTAAAAAGTACCCCTACAAATACTAGTAAGTAGTACAACAATGAAAGAGAAGGCGAGAGGGTTAAAACATATAATACTAAATGGAATACAGGTAGATGGTGACGGTCCGATCGTGGTAGATTGTGTGACCATGTTGCACATCAGTGGTACCATGGGTAACGACTGCTAAGATAGTTGATTCCAATATGTCAAAGTCAGCTACAAGGTTCCAAGTTAGACCGAATCACGGATGCAAATGCACATCCAGGATCGGCGATCTTATTTTGATCGGGGGATGACTGGTCCCTGCAAAATAATGGAGTACCGTTAGGGATGCAAATGATGGTTTGTGGCTTTGTGCATCCGTTTGTAATCTCCCGCACCGTAGGATGGCAACCAGATGAAACAAGTCCCCTGGCTTGTCACCGCGAAGATGCGGCCTAGATGGCGCACGACATCTTCGAACGTGTAGGGGTACAAATCTGCCACGGCCAACATGCGCCGGCCTCTGTCGTTACTGCCTCTTGCATTGATGGCAATCCTTATGTTGAACACCGCGGTGAGATAGTAATCGTCGTAGCCGCGTTGCTTTGTCAGTGGGTCCGCAATTGCTATCTTCTTCAACCTCATGTAGGCATCATCATACGTATTCAAGCCCAGCCAGTACGGAAGCCGATCCCAATGGTGGAGAAGGGGTCTACGGGAACGGCCGCACTGCAGTGGATGTTGTGCAAAATGATGGTGGTATCCGGCTGGAGGTATGCAAGCCAATCTACGTTGGCACCGACCCCGACCTATATATAAGGCGATGGGCAGCGGAGAAATTACGGGATGGAAATGGAATAACTAAGTACTACATGATCAAACTCCATGACTGACCTGCTCATCGGACAAAATCCGACTACCTCTCAACGTCAGCAACTCTAGCGGAGTCGACGTGCAACCATGGCCAGGGAGCGGTGGACTGTTCGAAGGATTGTCCCATAGAAGAACTGTCTCCTCGAGGACGCATGGAAGACCAACAAGTATGGCCTTTTCCCAAGCCTGTTTAAGCATCGTCTTGAAAAAGTTGGTGCAGGAAGCACCGAGTCTTGCGGCGGTGAGGACGTCGGGCGGCATGCGATTTCTCCCGGAGGATCGCCGTCCAAGGTCTCCCAGCCACGACGAGGTGGAGAACCGCTGGCGAATCCATGGGAGCGGCAACGAACTGCCTTCTCTTGGGGAGGAGGCTGGCGAGGAGGAGATAAGAGCGTAGTAACCGCGGGGCCTCATCCCTTCCAACTGTAGCTCCTCGATCGTTCCATAGCGAAGGGGTGAGGCTATTATTTACTACGTACTCGTACTATAGTAGTACTAGTACTACTTTCTCAACTAGTAGTGCGATGTGCAGTATAGTGCACCAGTTTTGAACTCTTGAATTTTAGGGCCAAGGAGCTACAGTTGGAAGTGGAGGGTACTACTGTTCTCTAGAACCATCGTTGTACTATCAATGTAGGGAAAGTACACCTGCGTAGTGGGTACTCTCGGTGCTCTATTCAAGCGCGTAGCTGGCCTACTCAGCCGCTCCTCTCTCACACACACACTAGCAGCCTGTTTATCATTTCTGATTCTTTACTTGAGGGCATAACATTTGAGTTATTTGATACAGCAAGACTAGGCTTTTCGCTTCCATTTGTGGAGGTGTAATGGATCTCGTCGAACTTTGTTAGTAGTTCCTTCTTTATGAAAGAGATGAGGCAAAGCTTTTGCCTCCATTTTAAAAAACACGTCAAGAGGAATTTCTTTTATAGAGCCGATAATGGAGTGAAGTCCATGCGTGCAATGCCACAAGCTACAGAGCAGTAGAGTACTAGTAGCACTTTACGTACAGAGCCATATTGCACAGTTCCCAATGCCACGCCAGGATTTTTCGGCTCCTCGGGCTTAATTGGGAGGCGCTAGTTTAAATATGCTACTAGGCGACGAGGAAGCTGCAAGCGAGGTGCGGCTAGAAGCGAAACATGAGCCGCGAGATGATGGGAAGGAAAACCCGTTCACGTGGCTAGGCTATCCAGTGCATCCAGGTTGTGGTGTGGCACATCCGTTCGACTTCAAAACTCAAACTACCCATGTACAATATTGGCTCGCTGCAAAGTTACTATTAAAAAAGGCCGTTGTGCGTTCGGTAGGATCGAACCCACAAAGCGAGGTATACACTCCGCGACCACTAGTAGTACTCGTTGGAGTACAACGCAACCTAGAATCGCCTTTTGTCGCTAGTAGTACATTGTTCCTTACAAGAAACCACTAATAATGCCAAGAAACTACTACCACTTGCATACGTGGCAGACTTAAGATAAGATTACCTTACCAACCATTGTACATGCCCTTACCAACCAGCCCTACCAAGAAAGCGACTACTCTAAAAGTGCCGTTATAGGCATGTTTCAACCCATGTCGCCCCTTAAGTCAACGCCTTCTATTCGACCGGCAAGTTTGGCGTTATAACTTGTGGGACCTACATGTCAGTCTGCACAAAAATCCCCGAGTGACCTCCTACCTCCGGCCCATCCACCTAGTCATCCTCGGCCATGGGACGCAGCTACCGCCGCCCTTGTATAGGCGAGGTCAAAACCGCCGGCGGTGCGGAGCCCATCTTGCGGCAGCCCGGATGCCAGCTCCGTCCGGCGCTCGCGGCCGCTAGCTAGCCAAGATAGCTCCGTCCAGCTGCTTGTCTGCAAGGTTTGCTAGCTAGATTGGCACGGCGGCGCGGCGGCTTGCTCGCGCGCGCCGCGCTAAGGCCAGCCATCTGGCTCGAGCGAAGGCCAGCGCGGCGGCTTGCTCGCTCGTGAGTCACGCTTGGGCCAGCCTGCCAACCCGTGCGGAGGCCAGCGCGGCGTCCGGCGGAGCGGCCACCAACTCGCTCATCATCGGCGCCACCAGCGAACACGCATAAGTACTGCTTCAAGTAATGTTCAGGAAAAATAATGATTTGAGGGGAATAACAGGATAGAAGGTCGATGTGGGTCCCTCGTGTCAACGGGTCATACAAAATGTGTTGGTTTAAGCTGCATCGTCGACGCAGACGTGTGGGCCAACCCTGTCATAAAGCAGGTTTAGACGAGCCTAATCGGCACTAGGTAGTAGTTTTTGGCGCGGATTAAGAAATTTTGGGTATGTTTTTACTTTTTTTGTACAATAGTTTCTTCCTAGGGCTGGTTGAAAGTGGTAGTTTTTTGTTAAATAATCTACATATTGTAAGTAGGAGTGAAAGTTAAGCTTTGGAAGCCAATAAGCAAGGCTAGTTACATAGTGCATATGTGTATGTGATTGAAAGTAAATATCAACCATGAGTAACTAATATCTTGATGGAAAACTTCGAAACTATGGAAATACTAGCATTTTTTTGCATGCAACGGATCATAATTAGAATAATACTTATTCACAAACTTGATACAAAACACTCTAATTTTGATATACATATATCACTAGAGATATATTATGTTTCAATCGAGAATATATTCCTTGGGTTGTTTTGATGAGGTGAGGATCGATGTGGTTTGTTTTAAGATACTAATTATGGGTTTTTCTGCAAATTGGTAGAGAAGTGGGATGTTGGTGAGAAAAGGCAACAACTTACCTCACAGTCGTTAGATGTAGATATAATTGTCAGAAATGACGGATGGCATACACACCATCATCACCAACTTAGTCTTACAGAGGAGTACCGGCCAAGATGTCATGCATTGCACGGAACATCAAGATGCATTTTTATAAAACACTTGTTGTGATTGACCCATGCGGGAGTAATCCCATGTGTAAAAACTAATGATATCTCAAGAAATAGGAGATAAGGTGAAGAGGAGTGGGCGTGGTGGTGATTGGTGGTCGGACTGAGCGGAGGCATGGGGATGGGCGCCTTGGCGGCCACCAGGCCAGTTTGTTCCAAAGGCTTCCTTTTTTAATTGCTCAATAATGAGGTTGTTGGAGATAAGGATGAACGAGGGAAGGCCTTGTCTGCAAGTGTGGAGAGAGGTGCGGGTATCTTTTGGTTTAATTTCCATCCGTTAGATATAGATCGGACGGTCTATATTGTAAGATGGCACGCGTACCATCATCACCAACTCGGTTTTTTATAAGAGAAGAAATATAAGTATGGAGATACAAACGTATTATCGATACTTGTTTCCGTAAACTAGGATCTACATTCTATTCAACGCCTCGGCATGTGGGGCCTTAGCACAATGACTTCTCGATTGTGTAAAACAAAGGTTTTCCGTCACGATAAGGAGGGGTGACGGTGGCACATTTTCGGCTTGCTCTAGTCCTAGTAGTCATACTAGGTGGTCTCTGCACATGTAGATTTATTCTTTTTCATGTCTCATGTTCGCTGCACTGCCATGACTGTTGATGAATAGATGGTAAGTTATTCACGGGGAAACCCTTGTTGGGCGTGTTTGCGAGAGAGAGAGAGAGAGAGAGAGAGAGAGAGAGAGATGGTGTGCGTGTGTGATATGTCTAGAGACTGAGGCAATGATAAGAGATTCTTTGTGTCTATGTGTGTGCAGGATAGAGAGAGACATGTACATGGGGCTTTGTGTTGTGTAACATGGAGACACATAGACATAATCAGAGAGTGAGTGTGTGAGATACACATGCGGACATGGGGAGAGATGAGGATCTAGATAAATGGGTGTTTGTGCGTGTGCATGTGTGTTTGTGTGCATTTGTGTGTGAGGGAGTGTGTGTATGTGGAGTAGAGAGACCACTAATGATGTAAACCTAGTATAAGGGAAGGGGGAATGGTGTGACATGTGTGTCAGAGAGAGACAAAGGCATGTGTAGTAGCGGGATAGCATGTGTGCGGGCGGGGAGCAGAATATTTGGAAGAGACATCGAGTGTGTGTGGAAGAGGGTTGTGAGAGCGAGCGAGCGAGCGAGAGAGAGAGAGAGAGAGAGAGAGAGAGAGAGCGGAGAGAGAGAGAGATAGGAAGAGAGGGGGAGAGGGGTCGTTTGTGTCCATAAATGGGCGTATAGATAGGGTGACAATGTTGATGTTGTTGAAATTGGCCTATGTCACGGAGACGCAAGGAAGCGAGTCATCGTGTGTGTGATAGAGACTTCATGAGAGATCTAGAATAGACGGTGTAGAGAACAACGTGCGAGATTGAGAACGATGATACATTAGGGAGCTATGGAAAGAGTCATGTCATATATGTATACATGGAAGGAGCTGGGCGGGTCCGCATGTGGGAGAGATAGAAAGAGGAGAGTGGTGCACAAGGAGACAAGGTGTGCTTGTTTGCAGTGGGGGTGGTGTGTGAGGTGAGTGTGCGAGAACCACATAACTAGTGAGATAGATGTTTGGGGGCGACGTTTTGTGTGTATGGGAAAGATACACTCTACATAGTGCGTGTTCTTGGCAAAGAGATATGCCGGGAGACCTAGAGAGTGGGGGAAGATATGTGTGCATGCTCGAGAGACAAAGTGATAGAGACCTATATTGGGGTCCGGACTTTAGAAGAGAGGGGTGTTAATGTGCTCGTGTGTTCGTGCAGGGGAGAGAACAACTTGTGTGTGTGTGGGGGGGTGGCTTGGATAAAGAGTGGGGTGTCTATATTTGAGGGACTTTAACGTATTGAGATATATATGGTCAATAGTGTGTGCACTCATGGTTGATCAATTTGTTTCATAGTTTGGACTATGAGATAACGATACTTTTTAACATGTCGTGATATACCTTGATGTACCGAATTACAAATCTAAGATTGGAATTTTGGAATTGACTCCATCATTAGCTTGTGTCATTCATTTAAACGGAGGTACATTTTTAAGCCGGGATTTCGTGATTTCAAATTCATATATCAAACCTAGAGATATACACATACGGGCATGTTCAAACTTTATAATCATCCACTTTATTCATACACATACACATTTTGCTTTTGTCATCATATTTAGGATAAACACATTTGGAATTTCATTTCAATTGGACTGTATGATGGTATTTGCTTGTACTAGCTCAATGATCCATGTTTGAATTGAATGGACAATCTAAGTTTCGAGCTAGAGACATTGATTTTCAAAACTTGCACTTTTTTGCGTGCAAAACAAATAAATTCTCGGCCATGATATCATAGTCGGCCGTACAAGAGCAGAACACTTATAATTTCAAGCGCCAAAAGCTTTCAAACTTCCCGCTCACATCGAAATATCCCGTGCCCGAAAGTTTAGCCCTGCGATATTCCTGTTTTACCCCTGCCACATGAACGGAAAAGGGCTGCTTCGGTAACTCCATTGTTTTCCCCTCTTTGCACCCAACATTCTTCCCCAGAGCCCCTCCCCTTCCCCTCCCTGACCCCCCAACCACGGCAAGCCGCCGAATCTAGTCCTCCGCCGCAGCGGTGGACCTCACACCCCTCCGGATCTACCTTCCGCACCTTGGAACCCCCAACTGCCAACTCACCACTTCACCGGAGCCGCTTCAGCGACTGGCTTGTCCACCGCTCCAGATCTCCTTGACCGCCATCATGGTCCATCGCACAGGATCTGCTTAACCGGCGCCCTCGTCCACCACAATGTAGGCCCTTCACTGAGTCCCCCGTCCGCCCCATCGCTGGCCCTTCATACAAGCCCTCGTCCGCCGCAACAGATCCGCCTCATCAAAAGCACTGTACACCGCGCCCGCCAAAGCCTTCGTCCACTGCACCGGACCCACTCCACCGGCCCTGCTTTACTGACGCCGCAGCCTCATCATGTTATTTCAATTTGTACTCCTTAGGTTTTTCTCTTCTTGATCGTGCAACTATTCACTTACCACGGATGAGCTTTCTTGCATGTCGACAGGAGCCGCAACCGAAGCACCGGAGCCGCTTGAGAGATGGCGACAGCCGACCCAAACTCAACCGCAGCACGAGCTCCATTGACGATCCTTAGCTATCAAGTATGACAACGATACCCATACGCCGCCGAGAATCGGGTACTATTATCCAGCGGCCGGCGCCTACGTTCACTTTCTCAGCATAAGCACTGCACCTTTGAATTTCTTCAGGACATCATTCAATTTTTCATGAGACGCGTTATCCCGCTTGCCCCTGTAGGGCCATAGTTCTGGAAGTGAACATGTTACATGTGCTAAATTACATACCAGTGCACATATAGTTAATATGCTTTAGTTTTGTCCTAAGTATTATTGTACTTCCTAGATATCACTGTCTGCTATTTTACTTCTTGCATGCTATATTTATGATAATGGTGTTGTTACGATGCCACTGTTGGTTCCATCGGGCTGCTTCATGCTCTCTATGCTTAATTACACAATAGCAAACTAGCATGTGGTTCGATGCTTTTTGTTCGTTTACCCTACATTTTTACGATGCTAGCTATTACATCATTGCTCCGAGCCTCTGTTCATTACTTTTTTGTGTGTTCTTGATCTTCCCAAGTTGCATGACTAATTTGATGCTTCTATTAATTATGGAGCTGCTAACCCCATCAAGCAAAATATTTGTTCTTTTGGGGCTGGCACCTCAAACAAGCATAAAAATAGAGGGAAGCGAGATATATTGTCGTGTATGCACACCCTTCTTTCATTACTTTAGATGAACCACTGATGATCAATTCAAACTAGTGCATGCGATTAAAATTAATTTTACCTAAATAGAGGTGCGAGAATAAACTACAACAACTAGACTTGCAACCACGGGATCTTGTGATATCTTCAAAGAACATTGCAACAACAGCGAGGCTTCACAGCAACATATAGTAAGCCAGTGTGTTTTAGTACATGTGAAATGTAATGCGTGGGGGCTGCTTTCTTGGCTTGTGCCCTCAACCTGTAATCCTACAGAATTACAAATAGTTCAGTTGTCTGCTTTGCTGTATTGCTTGATTCGAATGCTTGTTTGTTTACTTGTTACGCTATACCTGACTTGGCCAATATGTCAGCAGTGCCTGCTGTACTATCTGATAATCCCCAAGTGCAGGGAATCATCATAGCAATTCCCAAAGGTGGAAGTGATAAGTATGGAGTGTCGAACCCACAAGGAGCTAAAGGTAAGATCAATATTCTCTCAAGTCCTATCGCCATATACGACTCTCACGTACACGAACATTTGCTTCCAACTACAAGCGAGAAATAAAACTACGTTGTGGGTATGAAGAGGATAACTTTGCATGGTATCGGAGAGCTAAACTATAAAAGTAGGTGTTGTTATCATAAAGTTAGAATATATTACTAAATATTATAAATAGCGAGTGTGGAATAATGATGGATTGGTGTGCGGAATTGTCCTAGGCAATTGTTAACAAGACCGGTGGTCGTCATTGCAATTTCATATGAGGGAGAGGCATAAGCTAACATACTTTATCCTCTTGGATCATATGCACTTATGATTGGAACTCTAGCAAGCATCCGCAACTACTAAAAGATCATTAAGGTAAAACCCAACCATAGCATTAAAGCATCAAGTCCCCTTTATCCCATACGCAACAACCCCTTACTCGGGTTTATGCTTACATCACTCAAGCAACCCACTATAAGCGAATCATGAACGTATTGCAACACCCTACAGCGGGAATCCCTCACGCTTGCGTGACACGGAGGGCACAATAGGACAGCACCAAAATAAAACATACAACTCATACCAATCTAGATCATCAATCAACCCAAAGACAAAGGATATCTACTCAAAACATCATAGGATGGCAACACATCATTGGATCATAATATGTGGCATAAAGCACCATGTTCAAGTAGGGATTACAGCGGGGTGCGAGAGTGGACGCGTAAAATAGATGAGGATGGTGATGATGATGGTGATGTTGATGAAGGCGATCACCATGGCGATGATTCCCCTCCCGATGGCACTCGGCGCCACCGAGAGAGGAGGAGAGGTTCTCCCCCTTGTGCTTCCTCCTCCATGGCCTCCCCCCTAGATGGGAGATGTTCCCCCTCTGGTCCTTGGCCTTCATGGTGATGATGGCCCCTCCGAGATCTTCCTCCATGGCCTCCGGTGATGATGGCCCCCTCCGGCAGGGTGACAGAGAGGGCCTAGATTGATTTCTCGTGGTTCTGGAGGCTTGCGGCGGTGGAACTTCCGATCTAGGTTATTTTACGGGGTTTCTGTATTTGTAGGAATTTTTGGTGCCGGTTTCACGTCAGGGGGGTCTCTGAGTCGTCCACGAGATAGGGGGTGCGCCCAGGGGGGTAGGGCGTGCCCTCCACCCTCGTGGACAGCTCAGGACTCTTCTGGTTTATCCCCGATGCTCTGTGGGCTTCTTCTGGTCCATAAAAGATCGTAAAAAATTGGCACGTCAATTAGACTCCGTTTGGTATTCCTTTTTTGTAAAACTCAAAAACAAGGAAAAAACAGAAACTGGCACTGGGCTCTAGGTTAATAGGTTAGTCCCAAAAATCATATAAAATAGCATATAAATACATATAAAACATCTAAGATGGATAATATAATAGCATGAAAACTTCATAAATTATAGATACGTTGGAGACGTATCAGTGATACGTCCCAACATATCTATAATTTTTTATTGCTCCATGCTACTTTATCTACTGTTTTAGGCAATATTGGGCTTTATTATCCACTTTTATATTATTTTTGGGACTAACCTATTAACCGGAGGCCCAGCCCAATTTGCTGTTTTATGCCTATTTTAGTGTTTCGAGGAAAAGAAATATCGACGGAGTCAAAACGAACGAAATCAACTGGAGAACACCTCATGCTTCAAATTTGTTACATAACGTTTACCATACGTGCATGCTATGGGACTTGCAAACTTCAACACAAGTATTTCTCAAATTCACAACTACTCTAGCACAACTTTAATATCACTACCTCCATATCTCAAAACAATCATCAAGCATCAAACTTCTCTTAGTATTCAGCACACTCATAAGAAAGTTTTTACTAATCTTGAATTCCTAACAAATTAGGATTAATTTCCCAATTTAAGCAAACTACCATGCTGTTTTAAGACTCTCAAAATAATATAAGTGAAGCATGAGAGAATAATAGTTTCTATAAAACAAAACCACCGCCGTGCTCTCAAACATATAAGTGAAGCACTAGAGCAAAATCTATATAGCTCAAAAGATATAAGTGAAGCACATAGAGTATTCTAATAAATTCCTAATCATGTGTGTCTCTCATCAAAAAGGTGTGTACAGCAAGGATGACTGTGGTAAACTAAAAATCAAAGACTCAAGTAATACAAGATGCTCCAAGCAAAACACATATCATGTGGTGAATAAAAATATAGCTCCAAGTAAAGTTACCGATGGAAGTAGACGAAAGAGGGGATGCCTTCCGGGGCATCACCAAGCTTTGGCTTTTAGGTGTCCTTAGATTATATTGGGGTGCCTTGGGAATCCACAAGCTTAGGCTCTTGCCACTCCTTGTTCCATAATCCATCAAATATTTCACCCAAAACTTGAAAACTTCACAACACAAAACTCAGCGAGAAAATCTCGTGAGCTCCGTTAGCGAAATAAAACAAAACGCCACTTCAAGGTACTGTAATGAACTCATTATTTATTTATATTGGTGTTAAACCTACTGTATTCCAACTTATCTATGGTTTATAAACTATTTTACTAGCCATAGATTCATCAAAATAAGCAAACAACACACGAAAAATAGAATCTGTCAAAAACAGAACAGTCTGTAGTAATCAGTAACTAACGGAAATTTCTGGAACTCCAAAACTTCAGAATAAATAGGACGACCTAGAAAATTTGTTTATCTATCAGCAGCAATTAGAATCAATATTTTATCATGTTCTGATGATTTTTAACAATTATTTTCGTGAACAGAAAGTTTCTGGAATTTTCAGCAAGATCAAATAACTATCATCCAAGAAGATCCTATAGGTTAAACTTCGCACAAACACTAATTAAAACATAAAAATACATCTAACCAGAGGATAGATCAAATATTTATTCCTAAATATAAGAAAAAAAGCAAAAAACTAAAATAAAATTGGGTTGCCTCCCAACAAGCGCTATTGTTTAACGCCCCTAGCTAGGCATAAACAATTTTAATGATGCTCACATGAAAGACAAGAATTGAAGTGCAAAGAGAGCATCATAAAACACGTGATTTAACACATCTAAGTCTAACATACTTACTATGCATAGGAATATTATAAGAAAACAAATATGCAAGGCAAGCAAAAACTAGCATATGCGAGGAAGCGGAAAGAAACAATAGCAAACTCAACATAACGAGAGGTAATTTAGTAATATGAAAATTTCTACAACCATATTTTCCTCTCTCATAATAATTACATGTAGGATCATAAGAAAATTCAACAATATAGCTATCACAATACATATTCTTAACACGATCCACATGTATGCAAAGTTGACACTCTTCCAAAATAGTGGGATTAACATAAACTAAAGTCATGACCTCTCCAAACCCACTTTTATCAAAAACTTCATAAGATTGAACATTATCCTAATATGTGGGATCTAAAGTTGACACTCTTACAAACCCACTTTCAATATTATTGCAAAAATTATTATCAATCTCATATTCATCATGGGGCTCAAATAAATTTTCAAGATCATAAGAAGAATCACCCCAATCATGATCATTGCAACAAGTAGTAGACATAGCAAAACTAGCATCCCCAAGATTAGGGTTTTGCCTATTATAAACACAATTGACATTAATAGAATTTATAATAACATCATTGCAATCATGCTTTTTATTCAAAGATCTATCATGAATCTCTTCATAAATTTCTTCATCACAATTTTCGAATCACGAATTTCAAGCAAAACCTTATAAAGATAATCTAGTGCACACAACTCACTAGCAATTGGTTCATCATAATTGGATCTCTTAAAAAGATTAGCAAGGGATGAGGATCCATATCAATAGATTTTTAGCAAGCGAAGATGCAAGCATATAGAAGGCACATGGCAACACAAGTAAACGAAAAAGACGAACGAAAAAAGGGGGTGAATAAAACGGCAAGGGTGAAGTGGGGGAGAGGAAAATGAGAGGCAAATGGCAAATAATGTAATGCGGGAGATACGGGTTTGTGATGGGTACTTGGTATGTTGACTTTATGTAGACTCCCGACAGCAGCGCCAGAAATCCTTCTTGCTACCTCTTGAGCACTGCGTTGGTTTTCCCTTGAAGAGGAAAGGGTGATGCAGTAAAGTAGCATAAGTATTTCCCTCAGTTTTTGAGAACCAAGGTATCAATCCAGTAGGAGGCCACGCACGAGTCCCTCGCACCTACACAAACAAATAAATCCTCGCAACCAACGCAATAAAGGGGTTGTCAATCCCTTCACGATCACTTACGAGTGAGATCGATAGATATGATAAGATAATATTTTTGGAATTTTTATGATAAAGATGCAAAGTAAAATAAATGGCAATAAAAATAACTAACTATTGGAAGATTAATATGATGGAAAATAGACCCGGGGGCCATAGGTTTCACTAGTGGCTTCTCTCGAGAGCATAAGTATTACGGTGGGTGAACAAATTACTATTGAGCAATTGATAGAATTGAGCATAGTTATGAGAATATCTAGGTATGATCATGTATATAGGCATCACGTCCGAGAAAAATAGACCGACTCACTGCTGCATCTACTACTATTACTCCACACATCGGCGCTATCCGGCATGCATCTAGAGTATTAAGTTCATAAGAGCGAGTAATGCTTTAAGTAAGATGACATGATGTAGAGGGATAAACTCATGCAATATGATATAAACACCATCTTGTTATCCTTGATGGCAACAATACAATACGTGCCTTGCTGCCCCTCATCCTTTGGGAAAGGACACCGCAAGATTGAACCCAAAGCTAAGCACTTCTCCTATTGCAAGAAAGATCAATCTAGTAGGCCAAACCAAACTGATAATTGAAGGGACTCATAAATATAACCAATCATACATAAAAGAATTGAGGAGAATATTCAAATATTGTTCATAGATAAACTTGATCATAAACCCACAATTCATCGGTCTCAACAAACACACCGCAAAACAAGATTACATTGAATAGATATCCAGAGGAGAGGGGAGAACATTGTATTGAGATCCAAAAAGAGAGAAGAAGCCATCTAGATAATAACTATGGACCCGAAGGCCTGAGGTAAACTACTCACACATCATCAGAGAGGCTATGGTGTTGATGTAGAAGCCCTCCGTGATCGATGCCCCCTCCGGCGGAGCTCCGGAAAAGGCCCCAAGATGGAATTAGGTTTTTGGCTCCGTATCTGGTAGTTTGGGGGTACGTAGGTATATATAGGAGGAAGAAGTACGTCGGTGGAGCAACGTGGGCCCCACGAGGGTTGACGACACGCACAGGGGGGGTGCGCGCCCCCCTACCTCGTGCCTTCTGGTTGATGTCTTGACGTAGGGTCCAAGTCCTTTGGATCACGTTCGTTCCTAAAATCACGTTCGAAGGTTTCATTCCGTTTGGACTCCGTTTGATATTCTTTTCTTGAAACTCTGAAATAGGCAAAAAGCACAATTACAGGCTGGGCCTCCGGTTAATAGGTTAGTCCCAAAAATAATATATAAGTGTATAATAAAGCCCGATAATGTCCAAAACAGAATATAATATAGCATGGAACAATCAAAAATTATAGATACGTTGGAGACATATCACTCCCTCTCCCTCTCCCTCGCCCTCGCCCTCGTGGTGGACGTGCAGCAGTTCAATCGGTGTCAGATTGCCAGAAGCATAGTGTACTGTAGTATCATCATTGTTGGACCTTCCGAAGAGGTGAAGAGCCAAGTGCAAGGTTCACGCGAGTACGAACTGTTGAACCTCCCGAAGAGGCAAAGAGCCAAGTGCAAGGTTTTATAGGAGTCGTCGTCCTAGTAGGAGTATACTACTCCCTCCGTTCCTAAATATAAGTCTTTTTAGACATTTCAAATTGACTACAACATACGGATGTATGTAGACATATTTTAGAGTCTAGATTCACTCATTTTGCTCCGTATGTAGTCACTTGTTGGAATCTCTAGAAACACTTATATTTAGGAACGGAGGGAGTACAATTATAGCACGATGCTCTTGTATGATGCCGCCCGTCACCTGTATCCAAAGCTCAGCCACCTTTTTTTCTCAAAGAGTGTGTTGGAGCCCGTGCAACAACCACACAAGTTGCACGTACACATAACACATTTACTAGTAATAAATTCTAAAGGACAAATGCCAGTATGCCACACAAGTTCATCTCCAATTCATGTGATAAATTTGTGCACAACTAGTCTACATATATTCACAGCACTACCGTTCACAATTTACCATACTCCACTTACACGTTATAGATGGGCTACATGTCCTCCTCTAGGTTCCAGTCCCAGGTGTTCTTCATGGATGGCACGATCCATAGAAGTGGGCAACGGGAATCATTGTCACAGCTTTCTAGTCCGATTCCACATGATGGAGACTCATCCAAGCTGAAGCGACATAAATCAGGGATAGCATGTCCCAGCATGTCGTTCATCCAACGGTGCACACTAAAGACACAACCATGCTTCATGAATGGCAGGCCTTCGATCGATGTCATGCACGGATGGTGGCATCCGCTTCATAATGGGGTAGCTACAATGAAAAGCGAGTACTCTCCAAGAGTGTTCCTCGACACCCACGTAGCATTACGGGGGTCGAACTCGGCGCTGTTCATCTGGTACACGTGGCATCTCAGATCTGGACACATGGTGACGTACATAGTCAAGGTCCATGCATAATAATGTTGTGCTCAAATATGGCGGTCAGTAATACTATGCGGCAAATAGTACTACTCCAGTATAGAGGAACTAAAATAACGGCTTATTATATATAGCCACTCTTGGCTACATGGATGAGATAGTAAGACATGGAAAAACAAAAATGGTGGCAGCTAGTGGGTTCAAGTCTTCAAGGGCCTAGCTAGCTACTCCAAGGTAAAAAGTACCCCTACAAATACTAGTAAGTAGTACAACAATGAAAGAGAAGGCGAGAGGGTTAAAACATATAATACTAAATGGAATACGGGTAGATGGTGACGGTCCGATCGTGGTAGATTGTGTGACCATGTTGCACATCAGTGGTACCATGGGTAACGACTGCTAAGATAGTTGATTCCAATATGTCAAAGTCAGCTACAAGGTTCCAAGTTAGACCGAATCACGGATGCAAATGCACATCCAGGATCGGCGATCTTATTTTGATCGGGGGATGACTGGTCCCTGCAAAATAATGGAGTACCGTTAGGGATGCAAATGATGGTTTGTGGCTTTGTGCATCCGTTTGTAATCTCCCGCACCGTAGGATGGCAACCAGATGAAACAAGTCCCCTGGCTTGTCACCGCGAAGATGCGGCCTAGATGGCGCACGACATCTTCGAACGTGTAGGGGTACAAATCTGCCACGGCCAACATGCGCCGGCCTCTGTCGTTACTGCCTCTTGCATTGATGGCAATCCTTATGTTGAACACCGCGGTGAGATAGTAATCGTCGTAGCCGCGTTGCTTTGTCAGTGGGTCCGCAATTGCTATCTTCTTCAACCTCATGTAGGCATCATCATACGTATTCAAGCCCAGCCAGTCCGGAAGGCCGATCCCAATGGTGGAGAAGGGGTCTACGGGAACGGCCGCACTGCTGTGCATGTTGTGCAAAATGATGGTGGTATCCGGCTGGAGGTATGCAAGCCAATCTTCGTTGGCACCGACCCCGACCTATATATAAGGCGATGGGCAGCGGAGAAATTACGGGATGGAAATGGAATAACTAAGTACTACATGATCAAACTCCATGATTGACCTGCTCATTGGACAAAATCCGACTACCTCTCAACGTCAGCAACTCTAGCGGAGTCGACGTGCAACCATGGCCAGGGAGCGGTGGACTGTTCGAAGGATTGTCCCATAGAAGAACTGTCTCCTCGAGGACGCATGGAAGACCAACAAGTATGGCCTTTTCCCAAGCCTGTTTAAGCATCGTCTTGAAAAAGTTGGTGCAGGAAGCACCGAGTCTTGCGGCGGTGAGGACGTCGGAGCGGCATGCGATTTCTCCCAGAGGATCGCCGTCCAAGGTCTCCCAGCCCTGACGAGGTGGAGAACCGCCTGGCGAATCCATGGGAGCAGCAACGAACTGCCTTCTCTTCGGGGGGAGGGGAACTGGCGAGGAGGAGATAAGAGCGTAGTAATCGCAGGGCCTCATCCCTTCCAACTGTAGCTCCTCGATCGTTCCATAGCGAAGGGGTGAGGCTATTATTTACTACGTGCATACTATAGTAGTACTAGTACTACTTTCTCAACTAGTAGTGCGATGTGCAGTATAGTGCACCAGTTTTGAACTCTTGAATTTTAGGGCCAAGGAGCTACAGTTGGAAGTGGAGGGTACTACTGTTCTCTAGAACCATCGTTGTACTATCAATGTAGGGAAAGTACACCTGCGTAGTGGGTACTCTCGGTGCTCTATTCAAGCGCGTAGCTGGCCTACTCAGCCGCTACTCTCTCACACACACTAGCAGCCTGTTTATCAGCTACGGTTACTGCGGGGGCATAACATTTGAGTTATTTGATACAGCGAGACTAGGCTTTTCGCTTACATTTGTGGAGGTGTAATGGATCTCGTCGAACTTTGTTAGTAGTTCCTTCTTTATGAATGAGATGAAGCAAAGCTTTTGCCTCCATTTAAAAAAAACACGTCAAGAGGAATTTCTTTTATAGAGCCGATAATGGAGTGAAGTCCATGCGCAATGCCACAAGCTACAGAGCAAGAGAGTACTAGTAGCACTTTACGTCTGAGCCATATTGCATGATTCCCAATGCCACGCCAGGATTTTTCGGCTCCTCGGGCTTAATTGGGAGGCGCTAGTTTAAATATGCTACTAGGCGACGAGGAAGCTGCAAGCGAGGTGCGGCTAGAGGCGAGCACGCCGAGCCGCGAGATGATGGGAAGGAAAACCCGTTCACGTGGCTAGGCTATCCAAAGGCATCCGTGTTGTGGTGTGGCACATCCGTTCGACTTCAAAACTCAAACTACCCATGTACAATATTGGCTCGCTGCAAAGTTACTATTAAAAAAGGCCGTTGTGCGTTGGTAGGGATCGAACCCACAAAACGAGGTATACACTCCCATGACCACTAGTAGTACTCGTTGGAGTACAACGCAACCTAGAATCGCCTTTTGTCGCTAGTAGTACATTGTTCCTTACAAGAAACCACTAATAATGCCAAGAAACTACTACCACTTGCATACGTGGAAGACTTAAGATAAGATTACCTTACCAACCATTGTACATGCCCTTACCAACCAGCCCTACCAAGAAACGACTACTCTAAAAGTGCCGTTATAGGCATGTTTCAACCCATGTCGCCCCTTAAGTCAACGCCTTCTATTCGACCGGCAAGTTTGGCGTTATGACTTGTGGGACCTACATGTCAGTCTGCACAAAAATCCCCGAGTGACCTCCTACCTCCGGCCCATCCACCTAGTCATCCTCGGCCATGGGACGCAGCTACCGCCGCCGACAGAAGGCGAGGTCAAAACCGCCGACGGTGCGGAGCCCATCTTGCATAGCCCGGATGCCAGCTCCGTCCGGCGCTCACGGCCGCTAGCTAGCCAAGATAGCTCCGTCCAGCTGCTTGTCTGCAAGGTTTGCTAGCTAGATTGGCACGGCGGCGCGGCAGCTTGCTCACGCATGCCGCACCAAGGCCAGCCATCTGGCTCGAGGGAAGGCCAGCGCGGCGGCTTGATCGCTCGTGAGTCATGTTGGGCCAAAGATGCCAACCTGCGGAGGCGAGAGGCTGGCGGCGTCCGGCGAGCGGCGCCAACTCGCCATCACCGGGCGCCACCGATTTAACACGCATAAGTACTGCTTCAAGTAATGTTCAGGAAAAATAATGATTTGAGGGGGAATAACAGGATAGAAGGTCTGATGTGGGTCCCTCGTGTCAACGGTCATACAAAATGTGTTGGTTTAAGCTGCATCGTCAGCACGGACGTGTGGGCCAACCCTGTCATAAACGGGTTTAGACGAGCCTAATCGGCACTAGGTAGTAGTTTTTGGCGCGGATTAAGAAATTTTGGGTATGTTTTTACTTTTTTTGTACAATAGTTTCTTCCTAGGGCTGGTTGAAAGTGGTAGTTTTTGTTAAATAATCTACATATTGTAAGTAGGAGTGAAAGTTAAGCTTTGGAAGCCAATAAGCAAGGCTAGTTACATAGTGCATATGTGTATGTGATTGAAAGTAAATATCAACCATGAGTAACTAATATCTTGATGGAAAACTCGAAACTATGGAAATACTAGCATTTTTTTTGCATGCAACGGATCATAATTAGAATAATACTTATTCACAAACTTGATACAAAACACTCTAATTTTGATATACATATATCACTAGAGATATATTATGTTTCAATCGTAATATATTCCTTGGGTTGTTTTGATGAGGTGAGGGATCGATGTGGTTTGTTTTAAGATACTAATTATGGGTTTTTCTGCAAATTGGTAGAGAAGTGGGATGTTGGTGAGAAAAGGCAACAACTTACCTCACAAATCGTTAGATGTAGATATAATGGTCGAAATGACGGATGGCATACACACCATCATCACCAACTTAGTCTTCAGAGGGAGTACCAAAGAAGATGTCCATGGCATTGCACGGAACATCAAGATGCATTTTTATAAAACACTTGTTGTGATTGACCCATGCGGGAGTAATCCCATGTGTAAAAACTAATGATATCTCAAGAAATAGGAGATAAGGTGAAGAGGAGTGGGGCGTGGTGGTGATTGGTGGTCGGACTGAGCGGAGGCATGGGGATGGACGACGCCGGCAGCGGCCACCAGGCCAGTTTGTTCCAAAGGCTTCCTTTTTTAATTGCTCAATAATGAGGTTGTTGGAGATAAGGATGAACGAGGGAAGGCCTTGTCTGCAAGTGTGGAGAGAGGTGCGGGTATCTTTTGGTTTAATTTCCATCCGTTAGATATAGATCGGACGGTCTATATTGTAAGATGGCACGCGTACCATCATCACCAACTCGGTTTTTTATAAGAGAAGAAATATAAGTATGGAGATACAAACGTATTATCGATACTTGTTTCCGTAAACTAGGATCTACATTCTATTCAACGCCTCAGCATGTGGGGCCTTAGCACAATGACTTCTCGACTGTGTAAAACAAAGGTTTTCCCGTCGCCGATAAGGAGGGGGTGACGGTGGCACATTTTCGGCTTGCTCTAGTCCTAGTAGTCATACTAGGTGGTCTACGCACATGTAGATTTATTCTTTTTCATGTCTCATGTTCGCTGTACTGCCATGACTGTTGATGAATAGATGGTAAGTTATTCACGGGGAAACCCTTGTTGGGCGTGTTTGCGAGAGAGAGAGAGAGAGAGAGAGAGAGAGAGAGAGAGAGAGATGGTGTGCGTGTGTGATATGTCTAGAGACTGAGGCAATGATAAGAGATTCTTTGTGTCTATGTGTGTGCAGGATAGAGAGAGACATGTACATGGGGCTTTGTGTTGTGTAACATGGAGACACATAGACATAATCAGAGAGTGAGTGTGTGAGATACACATGCGGACATGGGGAGAGATGAGGATCTAGATAAATGGGTGTTTGTGCGTGTCTGTGTGTGTTTGTGTGCATTTGTGTGTGAGAGGGAGTGTGTGTATGTGGAGTAGAGAGACCACTAATGATGTAAACCTAGTATAAGGGAAGGGGGAATGGTGTGACATGTGTGTCAGAGAGAGACAAAGGCATGTGTAGTAGCGGGATAGCATGTGTGCGGGCGGGGAGCAGAATATTTGGAAGAGACATCGAGTGTGTGTGGAAGAGGGTTGTGAGAGCGAGCGAGCGAGCGAGAGAGAGAGAGAGAGAGAGAGAGAGAGAGAGAGAGAGAGAGCGACGGAGAGAGAGAGAGATAGGAAGAGAGGGGGGAGAGGGGTCGTTTGTGTCCATAAATGGCGTATAGATAGGGTGACAATGTTGATGTTGTTCAACTTGGCCTATGTACGGAGACGCAAGGGAAGCGAGTCATCGTGTGTGTGATAGAGACTTCATGAGAGATCTAGAATAGACGGTGTAGAGAACAACGTGCGAGATTGAGAACGATGATACATTAGGGAGCTATGGAAAGAGTCATGTCATATATGTATACATGGAAGGAGCTGGGGCGGGTCCGCATGTGGGAGAGATAGAAAGAGGAGAGTGGTGCACAAGGAGACAAGGTGTGCTTGTTTGCGATGGGGTGGTGTGTGTGAGGTGAGTGTGCGAGAACCACATAACTAGTGAGATAGATGTTTGGGGCTGACGTTTTTGTGTGTATGGGAAAGATACACTCTACATAGTGCGTGTTCTTGGCAAAGAGATATGCCGAGACCTAGAGAGTGGGGAAGATATGTGTGCATGCTCGAGAGACAAAGTGATAGAGACCTATATTGGGGTCCAGACTTTAGAAGAGAGGGGTGTTAATGTGCTCGTGTGTTCGCGTGCAGGGAGAGAACAACTTGTGTGTGTGTGTGGGGGGGGTGGCTTTATAAAGAGTGGGGTGTCTATATTTGAGGGACTTTAACGTATTGAGATATATATGGTCAATAGTGTGTGCACTCATGGTTGATCAATTTGTTTCATAGTTTGGACTATGAGATAACGATACTTTTAACATGCGTGATATACCTTGATGTACCGTAATTACAAATCTAAGATTGGAATTTTGGAATTGACTCCATCATTAGCTTGTGTCATTCATTTAAACGGAGGTACATTTTTTAAGCCGGGATTTCGTGATTTCAAATTCATATATCAAACCTAGAGATATACACATACGGGCATGTTCAAACTTTATAATCATCCACTTTATTCATACACATACACATTTTTGCTTTTGTCATCATATTTAGGATAAACACATTTGGAATTTCATTTCAATTGGACTGTATGATGGTATTTGCTTGTACTAGCTCAATGATCCATGTTTGAATTGAATGGACAATCTAAGTTTCGAGCTAGAGACATTGATTTTCAAAACTTGCACTTTTTTGCGTGCAAAACAAATAAATTCTCGCCATGATATCATAGTCGGCCGCATAAGAGCGTAACACTTATAATTTCAAGCGCCAAAAGCTTTCAAACTTCCGCTCACATCGAAATATCCTGCGTCTAAAGTTTAGCCCTGCGATATTCCTGTTTTACCCTGCCACATGAACGGAAAAGGGCTGCTTCGTAACTCCATTGTTTTCCCTCTTTGCACCCAACATTCTTCCCCGTAGCCCTCCCTTCCTCCTCGACTTCAACCACGGCAAGTCCGCCGAATCTAGTCCTCTGCCGCAGCGCCGGACCTCACACCCCTCTGGATCTACCTTCCGCACGTTGTAACCCCCAAGTACCAACTCTACACTTCACCAGAGCCGCTTCAGCCGATCGGGCTTGTCCACCGCCTCCAGATCTCCTTGACCGCCATCATGGTCCATCGCACAGATCTGCTTAACCGGCGCCTCGTCCACCACAATGTAGGCCCTTCACTTGAGTCCCCGTCCGCCCCATCGCTGGCCCTTCATACAAGCCCTCGTCCGCCGCAACAGATCCGCCTCATCAAAAGCATCAGACACCGCGCCGCCAAAGCCTTCGCCCACCGCACCGACCCACTCCACCGCCCTCGCTTCTTGACGCCGCAGCCTCATCATGTTATTTCAATTTGTACTCCTTAGGTTTTCTCTTCTTGATCGTGCAACTATTCACTTACCACGGATGAGCTTTCTTGCATGTCGACAGGAGCCGCAACCGAAGCACCGGAGCCGCTTGAGAGATGGCGACAGCCGACCCAAACTCAACCGCAGCACGAGCTCCATTGACGATCCTTAGCTATCAAGTATGACAACGATACCCATACGCCGCCGAGAATCGGGTACTATTATCCAGCGGCCGGCGCCTACGTTCACTTTCTCAGCATAAGCACTGCACCTTTGAATTTCTTCAGACATCATTCAATTTTTTCATGAGACGCGTTATCCCGCTTGCCCCTCAGAGGGCCATAGTTCGAAGTGAACATGTTACATGTGCTAAATTACATACCAAAGGCACATATAGTTAATATGCTTTAGTTTTGTCCTAAGTATTATTGTACTTCCTAGATATCACCGTCGCTATTTTACTTCTTGCATGCTATATTTATGATAATGGTGTTGTTACGATGCCACTGTTGGTTCCATCGCATCGCTTCATGCTCTCTATGCTTAATTACACAATAGCAAACTAGCATGTGGTTCCGATGCTTTTGTTCGCTTACCCTACATTTTCTCGATGCTAGCTATTACATCATTGCTCGAGCCTCTGTTCATTACTTTTTTGTGTGTTCTTGATCTTCCCAAGTTGCATGACTAATTTGATGCTTCTATTAATTATGGAGCTGCTAACCCCATCAAGCAAAATATTTGTTCTTTTGGGGCTGGCACCTCAAACAAGCATAAAAATAGAGGGAAGCAGATATATTGTCGTGTATGCACACACCCTTCTTTCATTACTTTAGATGAACCACTGATGATCAATTCAAACTAGTGCATGCGATTAAAATTAATTTTACCTAAATAGAGGGTGCAGAATAAACTACAACAACTAGACTTGCAACCACGGGATGCTGACGATATCTTCAAAGAACATTGCAACAACAAATGAGGCTTCACAAAGAACATATAGTAAGCCAAATGTGTTTTAGTACATGTGAAATGTAATGCGTGTGGGCTGCTTTCTTGGCTTGTGCCCTCAACCTGTAATCCTACAGAATTACAAATAGTTCAGTTGTCTGCTTTGCTGTATTGCTTGATTCGAATGCTTGTTTGTTTACTTGTTACGCTATACCGACTTGGTTAATATGTCGCGAAGGTCGCTGTACTATCCGATAATCCCCAAGTGCAGGGAATCATCATAGCAATTCCCAAAGGTGGAAGTGATAAGTATGGAGTGTCGAACCCACAAGGAGCTAAAGGTAAGATCAATATTCTCTCAAGTCCTATCTCGCCATCGATACGACTCTCACGACACCGAACATTTGCTTCCAACTACAAACGAGAAATAAAACTACGTTGTGGGTATGAAGAGGATAACTTTGCATGGTATCGGAGAGCTAAACTATAAAAGTAGGTGTTGTTATCATAAAGTTAGAATATATTACTAAATATTATAAATAGCGAGTGTGGAATAATGATGGATTGGTGTGCGGAATTGTCCTAGGCAATTGTTAACAAGACCGTGGTCGCCATTGCAATTTCATATGAGGGAGAGGCATAAGCTAACATACTTTATCCTCTTGGATCATATGCACTTATGATTGGAACTCTAGCAAGCATCCGCAACTACTAAAGATCATTAAGGTAAAACCCAACCATAGCATTAAAGCATCAAGTCCCCTTTATCCCATACGCAACAACCCCCTTACTCGGGTTTATGCTTCACACTCAAGCAACCCACTATAAGCGAATCATGAAAGTTTTGCAACACCCTACAGCGGGAATCCTCACGCTATGCGTGACACGGAGGGCACAATAGGACAGCACCAAAATAAAACATACAACTCATACCAATCTAGATCATCAATCAACCCAAAGACAAAGGATATCTACTCAAAACATCATAGGATGGCAACACATCATTGGATCATAATATGTGGCATAAAGCACCATGTCCAAGTAGGGATTACAAGTGCGAGAGAGTGGACCGCGTAAAATAGATGAGGATGGTGATGATGATGGTGATGTTGATGAAGACGATCACCGGGCGATGATTCCTCCCGATGGCACTCCCGCCACCGAGAGAGAGGAGGAGAGGTTCTCCCCTTGTGCTTCCTCCTCCATGGCCTCCCCCTAGATGGGAGATGTTCCCCCTCTGGTCCTTGGCCTTCATGGTGATGATGGCCCCTCCGAGATCTTCCTCCATGGCCTCCGGTGATGATGGCCCCCTCCGGCAGGGTGACAGAGAGGGCCTAGATTGATTTCTCGTGGCTACAGAGGTTTGCGGCGGTGGAACTTCCGATCTAGGTTATTTTCTGGGGGTTTCAGATTTGTAGGAATTTTTGGTGCCGGTTTCACGTCAGGGGGGTCTCTGAGTCGTCCACGAGATAGGGGGTGCGCCCAGGGGGGTAGGGCGTGCCCTCCACCCTCGTGGACAGCTCAGGACTCTTCTGGTTTATCCCCGATGCTCTGTGGGCTTCTTCTCGGTCCATAAAAGATCGTAAAAAATTGGCATCGTCAATTAGACTCCGTTTGGTATTCCTTTTTGTAAAACTCAAAAACAAGGAAAAAAACAGAATCGCACTGGGCTCTAGGTTAATAGGTTAGTCCCAAAATCATATAAAATAGCATATAAATACATATAAAACATCTAAGATGGATAATATAATAGCATGAAAACTTCATAAATTATAGATACGTTGGAGACGACGTTGATACGTCCCAACATATCTATAATTTTTTATTGCTCCATGCTACTTTATCTACTGTTTTAGGCAATATTGGGCTTTATTATCCACTTTTATATTATTTTTGGGACTAACCTATTAACCGGAGGCCCAGCCCAGATTTGCTGTTTTATGCCTATTTTAGTGTTTCGAGGAAAAGAAATATCAGACGGAGTCAAAACGGAACGAAATCAACTGGAGAACACCTCATGCTTCAAATTTGTTACATAACGTTTACCATACGTGCATGCTATGGGACTTGCAAACTTCAACACAAGTATTTCTCAAATTCACAACTACTCTAGCACAACTTTAATATCACTACCTCCATATCTCAAAACAATCATCAAGCATCAAACTTCTCTTAGTATTCAGCACACTCATAAGAAAGTTTTTACTAATCTTGAATTCCTAACAAATTAGGATTAATTTCCCAATTTAAGCAAATTACCATGCTGTTTTAAGACTCTCAAAATAATATAAGTGAAGCATGAGAGAATAATAGTTTCTATAAAACAAAACCACCGCCGTGTTTCTCAAACATATAAGTGAAGCACTAGAGCAAAATCTATATAGCTCAAAAGATATAAGTGAAGCACATAGAGTATTCTAATAAATTCCTAATCATGTGTGTCTCTCATCAAAAGGTGTGTACAGCAAGGATGACTGTGGTAAACTAAAAATCAAAGACTCAAGTAATACAAGATGCTCCAAGCAAAACACATATCATGTGGTGAATAAAAATATAGCTCCAAGTAAAGTTACCGATGGAAGTAGATTTAAAGAGGGGATGCCTTCCGGCATCACCAAGCTTTGGCTTTTAGGTGTCCTTAGATTATATTGGGGTGCCTTGGGAATCCACAAGCTTAGGCTCTTGCCACTCCTTGTTCCATAATCCATCAAATATTTCACCCAAAACTTGAAAACTTCACAACACAAAACTCAGCAGAAAATCTCGTGAGCTCCGTTAGCGAAAGAAAACAAAACGCCACTTCAAGGTACTGTAATGAACTCATTATTTATTTATATTGGTGTTAAACCTACTGTATTCCAACTTATCTATGGTTTATAAACTATTTTACTAGCCATAGATTCATCAAAATAAGCAAACAACACACGAAAAATAGAATCTGTCAAAAACAGAACAGTCTGTAGTAATCAGTAACTAACGGAAATTTCTGGAACTCCAAAACTTCAGAATAAATAGGACGACCTAGAAAATTTGTTTATCTATCAGCAGCAATTAGAATCAATATTTTATCATGTTCTGATGATTTTTAACAATTATTTTCGTGAACAGAAAGTTTCTGGAATTTTCAGCAAGATCAAATAACTATCATCCAAGAAGATCCTATAGGTTAAACTTCGCACAAACACTAATTAAAACATAAAAATACATCTAACCAGAGGATAGATCAAATATTTATTCCTAAATATAAG
Source organism: Aegilops bicornis (assembly GCA_021605145.1). Classification (NCBI taxonomy): domain Eukaryota; kingdom Viridiplantae; phylum Streptophyta; class Magnoliopsida; order Poales; family Poaceae; genus Aegilops; species Aegilops bicornis. The sequence continues at coordinate 393,364,284 of CM038669.1, read as the reverse complement.
AAAAAAGCAAAAACTAAAATAAAATTGGGTTGCCTCCCAACAAGCGCTATTGTTTAACGCCCCTAGCTAGGCATAAACAATTTTAATGATGCTCACATGAAAGACAAGAATTGAAGTGCAAAGAGAGCATCATAAAACACGTGATTTAACACATCTAAGTCTAACATACTTACTATGCATAGGCATATTATAAGAAAACAAATATGCAAGGCAAGCAAAAACTAGCATATGCGAGGAAGCGGAAAGAAACAATAGCAAACTCAACATAACGAGAGGTAATTTAGTAATATGAAAATTTCTACAACCATATTTTCCTCTCTCATAATAATTACATGTAGGATCATAAGAAAATTCAACAATATAGCTATCACAATACATATTCTTAACACGATCCACATGTATGCAAAGTTGACACTCTTCCAAAATAGTGGGATTAACATAAACTAAAGTCATGACCTCTCCAAACCCACTTTTATCAAAAACTTCATAAGATTGAACATTATCCTAATATGTGGGATCTAAAGTTGACACTCTTACAAACCCACTTTCAATATTATTGCAAAAATTATTATCAATCTCATATTCATCATGGGGCTCAAATAAATTTTCAAGATCATAAGAAGAATCACCCCAATCATGATCATTGCAACAAGTAGTAGACATAGCAAAACTAGCATCCCCAAGATTAGGGTTTTGCCTATTATAAGCACAATTGACATTAATAGAATTTATAATAACATCATTGCAATCATGCTTTTTATTCAAAGATCTATCATGAATCTCTTCATAAATTTCTTCATCACAATTTTCGTAATCACGAATTTCAAGCAAAACCTTATAAAGATAATCTAGTGCACACAACTCACTAGCAATTGGTTCATCATAATTGGATCTCTTAAAAGATTAGCAAGGGATGAGGATCCATATCAATAGATTTTTAGCAAGCGAAGATGCAAGCATATAGAAGGCACATGGCAACACAAGTAAACGAAAAAGACGAATCTAAAAAAGGGGGTGAATAAAACGGCAAGGGTGAAGTGGGGAGAGGAAAATGAGAGGCAAATGGCAAATAATGTAATGCGGAGATACGGGTTTGTGATGGGTACTTGGTATGTTGACTTTTGCGTAGACTCCCCGGCAACGGCGCCAGAAATCCTGCTTGCTACCTCTTGAGCACTGCGTTGGTTTTCCCTTGAAGAGGAAAGGGTGATGCAGTAAAGTAGCATAAGTATTTCCCTCAGTTTTTGAGAACCAAGGTCTCAATCCAAAGAGGAGGCCACGCACGAGTCCCTCGCACCTACACAAACAAATAAATCCTCGCAACCAACGCAATAAAGGGGTTGTCAATCCCTTCACGATCACTTACGAGAGTGAGATCTGATAGATATGATAAGATAATATTTTTGGAATTTTTATGATAAAGATGCAAAGTAAAATAAATGGCAATAAAAATAACTAACTATTGGAAGATTAATATGATGGAAAATAGACCCGGGGGCCATAGGTTTCACTAGTGGCTTCTCTCGAGAGCATAAGTATTACGGTGGGTGAACAAATTACTATTGAGCAATTGATAGAATTGAGCATAGTTATGAGAATATCTAGGTATGATCATGTATATAGGCATCACGTCCGAGAAAAATAGACCGACTCACTGCGCATCTACTACTATTACTCCACACATCGGCCGCTATCCAGCATGCATCTAGAGTATTAAGTTCATAAGAGCAGAGTAATGCTTTAAGTAAGATGACATGATGTAGAGGGATAAACTCATGCAATATGATATAAACCCCATCTTGTTATCCTTGATGGCAACAATACAATACGTGCCTTGCTGCCCCATCACATCGGGAAAGGACACCGCAAGATTGAACCCAAAGCTAAGCACTTCTCCTATTGCAAGAAAGATCAATCTAGTAGGCCAAACCAAACTGATAATTCGAAGGGACTCGCAAATATAACCAATCATACATAAAAGAATTCAGAGAAGATTCAAATATTGTTCATAGATAAACTTGATCATAAACCCACAATTCATCGGTCTCAACAAACACACCGCAAAAACAAGATTACATTGAATAGATATCCAGAGGAGAGGGGAGAACATTGTATTGAGATCCAAAAGAGAGAAGAAGCCATCTAGATAATAACTATGGACCCAAGGCCTGAGGTAAACTACTCACACATCATCGTGAGAGGCTATGGTGTTGATGTAGAAGCCCTCCGTGATCGATGCCCTTCCCATGAGCTCCTAAAAGGCCCCAAGATGGAATTAGGTTTTTGGCTCAGATTCCGTAGTTTGGGGGTACGAGGTATATATAGGAGGAAGAAGTACGTCGGTGGAGCAACGTGGGCCCCACGAGGGTTGACGACACGCCTGGGAGGGGGTAGGCGCGCCCCTACCTCGTGCCTTCCTGGTTGATGTCTTGACGTAGGGTCCAAGTCCTCTGGATCACGTTCGTTCCTAAAATCACGTTCCCGAAGGTTTCATTCCGTTTGGACTCCGTTTGATATTCTTTTTCTTCGAAACTCTGAAATAGGCAAAACAAAGAATTTCGGGCTGGGCCTCCGGTTAATAGGTTAGTCCCAAAAATAATATATAAGTGTATAATAAAGCCCGATAATGTCCAAAACAGAATATAATATAGCATGGAACAATCAAAATTATAGATACGTTGGAGACATATCACTCCCTCTCCTCTCCCTCGCCTCGCCCTCGTGGTGGACGGGCAGCAGCTCAATCGGTGTCGATTGCCGTAAGCATAGTGTACTGTAGTATCATCATTGTTGGACCTTCCAAGAGGTGAAGAGCCAAGTGCAAGGTTCACGCGAAAGTACGAACTGCTGAACCTCCCAAGAGGCAAAGAGCCAAGTGCAAGGTTTTATAGGAGTCGTCCTAGTAGGAGATACTACTCCCTCCGCTCCTAAATATAAGTCTTTTAGACATTTCAAATTGACTACAACATACGGATGTATGTAGACATATTTTAGAGTCTAGATTCACTCATTTTGCTCCGTATGTAGTCACTTGTTGGAATCTCTAGAAACACTTATATTTAGGAACGGAGGGAGTACAATTATAGCGAGCGATGCTACTGTATGATGCCGCCCCGTCACCTGTATCCAAAGCTCAGCCACCTTTTTTCTCACAGAGTGTGTTGGAGCCCGTGCAACAGCCACACAAGTTGCACGTACACATAACACATTTACTAGTAATAAATTCTAAAGGACAAATGCCAACATGCCACACAAGTTCATCTCCACTTCATGTGATAAATTAGTGCACGACTACTCTACATATATTTACAATGCTACCCATTCACAATTTACCATACTCCACTTACACGTTATAGATGGGCTACATGTCCTCCTCTAGGTTCCAGTCCCAGGTGTTCTTCATGGATGGCACGATCCATAGAAGTGGGCAACGGGAATCATTGTCACAGCTTTCTAGTCCGATTCCACATGATGGAGACTCATCCAAGCCGGGCGACATAAATCAGGGATAGCATGTCCCAAAGATGTCGCTCATCCAACGGTGCACACTAAAGACACAACCATGCTTCATGAATGGCAGGCCTTCGATCGATGTCATGCACGGATGGTGGCATCCGCTTCATAATGGGGTAGCTACAATGAAAAGCGAGTACTCTCCAAGAGTGTTCCTCGACACCCACGTAGCATTACGGGGGTCGAACTCGGCGCTGTTCATCCGGGTACACGTGGCATCTCAGATCTGGACACATGGTGACGTACATAGTCAAGGTCCATGCATAATAATGTTGTGCTCAAATATGGCGGTCAGTAATACTATGCGGCAAATAGTACTACTCCAGTATAGAGGAACTAAAATAACCGGCTTATTATATATAGCCACTCTTGGCTACATGGATGAGATAGTAAGACATGGAAAAACAAAAATGGTGGCAGCTAGTGGGTTCAAGTCTTCAAGGGCCTAGCTAGCTACTCCAAGGTAAAAAGTACCCCTACAAATACTAGTAAGTAGTACAACAATGAAAGAGAAGGCGAGAGGGTTAAAACATATAATACTAAATGGAATACCTGGGTAGATGGTGACGGTCCGATCGTGGTAGATTGTGTGACCATGTTGCACATCAGTGGTACCATGGGTAACGCATCGCTAAGATAGTTGATTCCAATATGTCAAAGTCAGCTACAAGGTTCCAAGTTAGACCGAATCACGGATGCAAATGCACATCCAGATCGGGCGATCTTATTTTGATCGGGGATGACTGGTCCCTCGCAAAATAATGGAGTACCGTTAGGGATGCAAATGATGGTTTGTGGCTTTGTGCATCCGCTTGTAATCTCCCCGCACCGTAGGATGGCAACCAGATGAAACAAGTCCCCGGCTTGTCACCGCGAAGATGCGGCCTAGATGGCGCACGACATCTTGAGCGATGTAGGGGTACAAATCTGCCACGGCCAACATGCGCCGCCTCTGTCATCGCTTCTTGCATTGATGGCAATCCTTATGTTGAACACCGCGTGAGATAGTAATCGTCGAGCCGCTGCTGCTTTGTCGATGGGTCCGCAATTGCTATCTTCTTCAACCTCATGTAGGCATCATCATACGTATTCAAGCCCAGCCAGTCCGGAAGGCCGATCCCAATGGTGGAGAAGGGGTCTACGGGAACGGCCGCACTGCTGTGCATGTTGTGCAAAATGATGGTGGTATCCGGCTGGAGGTATGCAAGCCAATCTTCGTTGGCACCGACCCCGACCTATATATAAGGCGATGGGCAGCGGAGAAATTACGGGATGGAAATGGAATAACTAAGTACTACATGATCAAACTCCATGACTGACCTGCTCATCGGACAAAATCCGACTACCTCTCAACGTCAGCAACTCTAGCGGAGTCGACGTGCAACCATGGCTGTGGAGCGGTGGACTGTTCGAAGGATTGTCCCATAGAAGAACTGTCTCCTCGAGGACGCATGGAAGACCAACAAGTATGGCCTTTTCCCAAGCCTGTTTAAGCATCGTCTTGAAAAAGTTGGTGCAGGAAGCACCGAGTCTTGCGGCGGTGAGGACGTCGGAGCGGCATGCGATTTCTCCCTGCAGGATCGCCGCCCAAGGTCTCCCAGCCGACGAGGTGGAGAACCGCTGGCGAATCCATGGGAGCAGCAACGAATCGCCTTCTCTTCGGGGAGGGGAACTGGCGAGGAGGAGATAAGAGCGTAGTAATCGCGAGGCCTCATCCTTCCAACTGTAGCTCCTCGATCGCTCCATAGCGAAGGGGTGAGGCTATTATTTACTACGTGATTGCATTACTATAGTAGTACTAGTACTACTTTCTCAACTAGTAGTGCGATGTGCGTTATAGTGCACCAGCTTTTGAACTCTTGAATTTTAGGGCCAAGGAGCTACAGCTTGGAAGTGGAGGGTACTACTGTTCTCTAGAACCATCGTTGTACTATCAATGCAGGGAAAGTACACCTGCGTAGTGGGTACTCTCGGTGCTCTATTCAAGCGCGTAGCTGGCCTACTCAGCCGCTACTCTCTCACACACACTAGCAGCCTGCTTATCGCCTACTTGCATCAAGGCATAACATTTGAGTTATTTGATACAAAGAAGACTAGGCTTTTCGCTTCCATTTGTGGAGGTGTAATGGATCTCGTCGAACTTTGTTAGTAGTTCCTTCTTTATGAAAGAGATGAGGCAAAGCTTTTGCCTCCATTTAAAAAACACGTCAAGAGGAATTTCTTTTATAGAGCCGATAATGGAGTGAAGTCCATGCGTGCAATGCCACAAGCTACAGAGCAGTAGAGTACTAGTAGCACTTTACGTACAGAGCCATATTGCACAGTTCCCAATGCCACGCCAGGATTTTTCGGCTCCTCGGGCTTAATTGGGAGGCGCTAGTTTAAATATGCTACTAGCTGACGAGGAAGCTGCAAGCGAGGTGCGGCTAGGGCGAGCACGCGAGCCGCGAGATGATGGGAAGGAAAACCCGTTCACGTGGCTAGGCTATCCAGTGCATCCAGGTTGTGGTGTGGCACATCCGTTCGACTTCAAAACTCAAACTACCCATGTACAATATTGGCTCGCTGCAAAGTTACTATTAAAAAAAGGCCGTTGTGCGTTCGGCCGGGATCGAACCCACAAAACGAGGTATACACTCCCGCGACCACTAGTAGTACTCGTTGGAGTACAACGCAACCTAGAATCGCCTTTTGTCGCTAGTAGTACATTGTTCCTTACAAGAAACCACTAATAATGCCAAGAAACTACTACCACTTGCATACGTGGAAGACTTAAGATAAGATTACCTTACCAACCATTGTACATGCCCTTACCAACCAGCCCTACCAAGAAACGACTACTCTAAAAGTGCCGTTATAGGCATGTTTCAACCCATGTCGCCCTTAAGTCAACGCCTTCTATTCGACCGCAAGTTTGGCGTTATAACTTGTGGGACCTACATGTCACCGCACAAAATCCCGAGTGACCTCCTACCTCCGGCCCATCCACCTAGTCATCCTCGGCCATGGGACGCAGCTACCGCCGCCGACAGAAGGCGAGGTCAAAACCGCCGACGGTGCGGAGCCCATCTTGCATAGCCCGGATGCCAGCTCCGTCCGGCGCTCACGGCCGCTAGCTAGCCAAGATAGCTCGCCCAGCCGCTTGTCCGCAAGGTTTGCTAGCTAGATTGGCACGGCGCGGGCAGCTTGTTTCACGCATGCCGCACCAAGGCCAGCCATCCGCTCGAGGGAAGGCCAGCGGCGGCTTGATCGCCGTGAGTCATGTTGGGCCAGCATGCCAACCTGTGCGGAGGCCAGTGCGGCGTCCGGCGGAGCGGCGGCCAACTCGCTCATCACCGGCGCCACCGACGAACACGCATAAGTACTGCTTCAAGTAATGTTCAGGAAAAATAATGATTTGAGGGGGAATAACAGGATAGAAGGTCTGATGTGGGTCCCTCGTGTCAACGGTCATACAAAATGTGTTGGTTTAAGCTGCATCGTCAGCACGGACGTGTGGGCCAACCCTGTCATAAACGGGAGTTTAGACGAGCCTAATCGGCACTAGGTAGTAGTTTTTGGCGCGGATTAAGAAATTTTGGGTATGTTTTTACTTTTTTGTACAATAGTTTCTTCCTAGGGCTGGTTGAAAGTGGTAGTTTTTGTTAAATAATCTACATATTGTAAGTAGGAGTGAAAGTTAAGCTTTGGAAGCCAATAAGCAAGGCTAGTTACATAGTGCATATGTGTATGTGATTGAAAGTAAATATCAACCATGAGTAACTAATATCTTGATGGAAAACTCGAAACTATGGAAATACTAGCATTTTTTTTGCATGCAACGGATCATAATTAGAATAATACTTATTCACAAACTTGATACAAAACACTCTAATTTTGATATACATATATCACTAGAGATATATTATGTTTCAATCAGAATATATTCCTTGGGTTGTTTTGATGAGGTGAGGGATCGATGTGGTTTGTTTTAAGATACTAATTATGGGTTTTTCTGCAAATTGGTAGAGAAGTGGGATGTTGGTGAGAAAAGGCAACAACTTACCTCACAAATGTTAGATGTAGATATAATGGTCGAAATGACGGATGGCATACACACCATCATCACCAACTTAGTCTTCTCAGAGAGTACCAAAGAAGATGTCTGTGCATTGCACGGAACATCAAGATGCATTTTTTATAAAACACTTGTTGTGATTGACCCATGCAGGAGTAATCCCATGTGTAAAAACTAATGATATCCCGAGAAATAGGAGATAAGGTGAAGAGGAGTGGGGTGTGGTGGTGATTGGTGGTTGGACTGAGCGGAGGCGTGGGCATGGACGACGCCGGCAGCGGCCACCAGGCCAGTTTGTTCCAAAGGCTTCCTTTTTAATTGCTCAACAATGAGGTTGTTGGAGATAAGGATGAATGAGAGAAGGCCTTGTCTACAAGTGTGGAGAGAGGTGCGGGTATCTTTTAGTTTAATTTCCATCCGTTAGATATAGATCGGACGGTCTATATTGTAAGATGGCACGCTGCACCATCATCACCAACTCGGTTTTATAAGAGAAGAAATATAAGTATGGAGATACAAACGTATTATCGATACTTGTTTCCGTAAACTAGGATCTACATTCTATTCAACGCCTCAGCATGTGGGGCCTTAGCACAATGACTTCTCGACTGTGTAAAACAAAGGTTTTCCCGTCGCCGATAAGGAGGGGGTGACGGTGGCACATTTTCGGCTTGCTCTAGTCCTAGTAGTCATACTAGGTGGTCTACGCACATGTAGATTTATTCTTTTTCATGTCTCATGTTCGCTGACATGCCATGACTGTTGATGAATAGATGGTGTTATTCACGGGAAACCCTTGTTGGGCGTGTTTATGAGAGAGAGAGAGAGAGAGAGAGAGAGAGAGATGGTGTGCGTGTGTGATATGTCTAGAGACTGAGGCAATGATAAGAGATTCTTTGTGTCTATGTGTGTGCAGGATAGAGAGAGACATGTACATGGGGCTTTGTGTTGTGTAACATGGAGACACATAGACATAATCAGAGAGTGAGTGTGTGAGATACACATGCGGACATGGGGAGAGATGAGGATCTAGATAAATGGGTGTTTGTGCGTGTCTGTGTGTTTGTGTGCATTTGTGTGTGAGAGGGAGTGTGTGTATGTGGAGTAGAGAGACCACTAATGATGTAAACCTAGTATAAGGGAAGGGGAATGGTGTGACATGTGTGTCGAGAGAGACAATGGCTTGTGTAGTAGCGGGATAGCTTGTGTGGGGGCGGGGAGAATAATATTTGGAAGAGACATCGAGTGTGTGTGGAAGAGGGTTGTGAGAGCGAGCGAGCGAGCGAGAGAGAGAGAGAGAGAGAGAGAGAGAGAGAGAGAGAGCGACGGAGAGAGAGAGAGATAGGAAGAGAGGGGGGAGAGGGGTCGTTTGTGTCCATAAATGGCGTATAGATAGGGTGACAATGTTGATGTTGTTCGAAATTGGCCTATGTACGGAGACGCAAGGGAAGCGAGTCATCGTGTGTGTGATAGAGACTTCATGAGAGATCTAGAATAGACGGTGTAGAGAACAACGTGCGAGATTGAGAACGATGATACATTAGGGAGCTATGGAAAGAGTCATGTCATATATGTATACATGGAAGGAGCTGGGGCGGGTCCGCATGTGGGAGAGATAGAAAGAGGAGAGTGGTGCACAAGGAGACAAGGTGTGCTTGTTTGCAGTGGGGGTGGTGTGTGAGGTGAGTGTGCGAGAACCACATAACTAGTGAGATAGATGTTTGGGGCTGACGCTTTTGTGTGTATGGGAAAGATACACTCTACATAGTGCGTGTTCTTGGCAAAGAGATATGCCGGGAGACCTAGAGAGTGGGGGAAGATATGTGTGCATGCTCGAGAGACAAAGTGATAGAGACCTATATTGGGGTCCAGACTTTAGAAGAGAGGGGGTGTTAATGTGCTCGTGTGTTCGCGTCTGGGGGAGAGAACAACTTGTGTGTGTGTGGGGGGGGGGTGGCTTCAGATAAAGAGTGGGGTGTCTATATTTGAGGGACTTTAACGTATTGAGATATATATGGTCAATAGTGTGTGCACTCATGGTTGATCAATTTGTTTCATAGTTTGGACTATGAGATAACGATACTTTTTAACATGCGTGATATACCTTGATGTACCGTAATTACAAATCTAAGATTGGAATTTTGGAATTCGACTCCATCATTAGCTTGTGTCATTCATTTAAACGGAGGTACATTTTTTAAGCCGGGATTTCGTGATTTCAAATTCATATATCAAACCTAGAGATATACACATACGGGCATGTTCAAACTTTATAATCATCCACTTTATTCATACACATACACATTTTTGCTTTTGTCATCATATTTAGGATAAACACATTTGGAATTTCATTTCAATTGGACTGTATGATGGTATTTGCTTGTACTAGCTCAATGATCCATGTTTGAATTGAATGGACAATCTAAGTTTCGAGCTAGAGACATTGATTTTCAAAACTTGCACTTTTTTATGCGTAAAAACAAATAAATTCTCGGCCATGATATCATAGTCGGCCGTACAAGAGCAGAACACTTATAATTTCAAGCGCCAAAAGCTTTCAAACTTCCCGCTCACATCGAAATATCCCGTGCCCGAAAGTTTAGCCCTGCGATATTCCTGTTTTACCCCTGCCACATGAACGGAAAAGGGCTGCTTCGGTAACTCCATTGTTTTCCCCTCTTTGCACCCAACATTCTTCCCCAGAGCCCCTCCCCTTCCCTCCCTCGACTTCAACCACGGCAAGAAGTCAATCTAGTCCTCCGCCGCAGCGGTGGACCTCACACCCTCCGGATCTACCTTCCGCACCTTGGAACCCCCAACTGCCAACTCACCACTTCACCGGAGCCGCCGATCGGGCTTGTCCACCGCCTCCGCATCTCCTTGACCGCCATCATGGTCCATCGCACAGATCTGCTTAACCGCGCCTCGCCCACCACAATGTAGGCCCTTCATCGAGTCCCCCGTCCGCCCCATCGCTGGCCCTTCATACAAGCCCTCGTCCGCCGCAATGTATCCGCCTCATCAAAAGCATCATACACCGCGCCCGCCAAAGCCTTCGTCCACTGCACCGGACCCACTCCACCGGCCCTGCTTTACTGACGCCGCAGCCTCATCATGTTATTTCAATTTGTACTCCTTAGGTTTTTCTCTTCTTGATCGTGCAACTATTCACTTACCACGGATGAGCTTTCTTGCATGTCGACAGGAGCCGCAACCGAAGCACCGGAGCCGCTTGAGAGATGGCGACAGCCGACCCAAACTCAACCGCAGCACGAGCTCCATTGACGATCCTTAGCTATCAAGTATGACAACGATACCCATACGCCGCCGAGAATCGGGTACTATTATCCAGCGGCCGGCGCCTACGTTCACTTTCTCAGCATAAGCACTGCACCTTTGAATTTCTTCAGGACATCATTCAATTTTTCATGAGACGCGTTATCCCGCTTGCCCTCAGAGGGCCATAGTTCGAAGTGAACATGTTACATGTGCTAAATTACATACCAAAGGCACATATAGTTAATATGCTTTAGTTTTGTCCTAAGTATTATTGTACTTCCTAGATATCACTGTCTGCTATTTTACTTCTTGCATGCTATATTTATGATAATGGTGTTGTTCTGATGCCACCTGTTGGTTCCATCAGACTGCTTCATGCTCTCTATGCTTAATTACACAATAGCAAACTAGCATGTGGTTCCGATGCTTTTTGTTCGTTTACCCTACATTTTCTGATGCTAGCTATTACATCATTGCTCCGAGCCTCTGTTCATTACTTTTTTGTGTGTTCTTGATCTTCCCAAGTTGCATGACTAATTTGATGCTTCTATTAATTATGGAGCTGCTAACCCCATCAAGCAAAATATTTGTTCTTTTGGGGCTGGCACCTCAAACAAGCATAAAAATAGAGGGAAGCAGATATATTGTCGTGTATGCACACACCCTTCTTTCATTACTTTAGATGAACCAATCGATGATCAATTCAAACTAGTGCATGCGATTAAAATTAATTTTACCTAAATAGAGGGTGCAGAATAAACTACAACAACTAGACTTGCAACCACGGGATGCTGACGATATCTTCAAAGAACATTGCAACAACAGCGAGGCTTCACAGCAACATATAGTAAGCCAGTGTGTTTTAGTACATGTGAAATGTAATGCGTGTGGGCTGCTTTCTTGGCTTGTGCCCTCAACCTGTAATCCTGCTGTAATTACAAATAGTTCAGTTATACCGCTTTGCTGTATTGCTTGATTCGAATGCTTGTTTGTTTACTTGTTACGCTTATACCGACTTGGCCAATATGTCGCTAAAGGCTCGCATACTATCTGATAATCCCCAAGTGCAGGGAATCATCATAGCAATTCCCAAAGGTGGAAGTGATAAGTATGGAGTGTCGAACCCACAAGGAGCTAAAGGTAAGATCAATATTCTCTCAAGTCCTATCTGCCACTGATACGACTCTACGTACACCGAACATTTGCTTCCAACTACAAACGAGAAATAAAACTACGTTGTGGGTATGAAGAGGATAACTTTGCATGGTATCGGAGAGCTAAACTATAAAAGTAGGTGTTGTTATCATAAAGTTAGAATATATTACTAAATATTATAAATAGCGAGTGTGGAATAATGATGGATTGGTGTGCGGAATTGTCCTAGGCAATTGTTAACAAGACCGGTGGTCGTCATTGCAATTTCATATGAGGGAGAGGCATAAGCTAACATACTTTATCCTCTTGGATCATATGCACTTATGATTGGAACTCTAGCAAGCATCCGCAACTACTAAAGATCATTAAGGTAAAACCCAACCATAGCATTAAAGCATCAAGTCCCTTTATCCCATACGCAACAACCCCTTACTCGGGTTTATGCTTACATCACACTCAAGCAACCCACTATAAGCGAATCATGAAAGTTTTGCAACACCCTACAGGGAATCCTCACGCTATGCGTGACACGGAGGGCACAATAGGACAGCACCAAAATAAAACATACAACTCATACCAATCTAGATCATCAATCAACCCAAAGACAAAGGATATCTACTCAAAACATCATAGGATGGCAACACATCATTGGATCATAATATGTGGCATAAAGCACCATGTTCAAGTAGGGATTACAGCGGGGTGCGAGAGAGTGGACCGCGTAAAATAGATGAGGATGGTGATGATGATGGTGATGTTGATGAAGACGATCACCGCGGCGATGATTCCCCTCCCGATGGCACTCCGGCGCCACCGAGAGAGAGGAGGAGAGGTTCTCCCCCTTGTGCTTCCTCCTCCATGGCCTCCCCTAGATGGGAGATGTTCCCCTCTGGTCCTTGGCCTTCATGGTGATGATGGCCCTCCGAGATCTTCCTCCATGGCCTCCGGTGATGATGGCCCCCTCCGGCAGGGTGACAGAGAGGGCCTAGATTGATTTCTCGTGGCTACAGAGGTTTGCGGCGGTGGAACTTCCGATCTAGGTTATTTTCTGGGGGTTTCTGTATTTGTAGGAATTTTTGGTGCCGGTTTCACGTCAGGGGGGTCTCTGAGTCGTCCACGAGATAGGGGGTGCGCCCAGGGGGGTAGGGCGTGCCCTCCACCCTCGTGGACAGCTCAGACTCTTCTGGTTTATCCCCGATGCTCTGTGGGCTTCTTCCGTCCATAAAAGATCGTAAAAAATTGGCACGTCAATTAGACTCCGTTTGGTATTCCTTTTTTGTAAAACTCAAAAACAAGGAAAAAACAGAAACTGGCACTGGGCTCTAGGTTAATAGGTTAGTCCCAAAAATCATATAAAATAGCATATAAATACATATAAAACATCTAAGATGGATAATATAATAGCATGAAAACTTCATAAATTATAGATACGTTGGAGACGTATCGTTGATACGTCCCAACATATCTATAATTTTTATTGCTCCATGCTACTTTATCTACTGTTTTAGGCAATATTGGGCTTTATTATCCACTTTTATATTATTTTTGGGACTAACCTATTAACCGGAGGCCCAGCCCAGATTTGCTGTTTTATGCCTATTTTAGTGTTTCGAGGAAAAGAAATATCAGACGGAGTCGAAACGAAATCAACTGGAGAACACCTCATGCTTCAAATTTGTTACATAACGTTTACCATACGTGCATGCTATGGGACTTGCAAACTTCAACACAAGTATTTCTCAAATTCACAACTACTCTAGCACAACTTTAATATCACTACCTCCATATCTCAAAACAATCATCAAGCATCAAACTTCTCTTAGTATTCAGACACTCATAAGAAAGTTTTTACTAATCTTGAATTCCTAACAAATTAGGATTAATTTCCCAATTTAAGCAAATTACCATGCTGTTTTAAGACTCTCAAAATAATATAAGTGAAGCATGAGAGAATAATAGTTTCTATAAAACAAAACCACCGCCGTGCTCTCAAACATATAAGTGAAGCACTAGAGCAAAATCTATATAGCTCAAAAGATATAAGTGAAGCACATAGAGTATTCTAATAAATTCCTAATCATGTGTGTCTCTCATCAAAAGGTGTGTACAGCAAGGATGACTGTGGTAAACTAAAATCAAAGACTCAAGTAATACAAGATGCTCCAAGCAAAACACATATCATGTGGTGAATAAAAATATAGCTCCAAGTAAAGTTACCGATGGAAGTAGATTTAAAGAGGGATGCCTTCCGGCATCACCAAGCTTTGGCTTTTAGGTGTCCTTAGATTATATTAGTGCCTTGGGAATCCACAAGCTTAGGCTCTTGCCACTCCTTGTTCCATAATCCATCAAATATTTCACCCAAAACTTGAAAACTTCACAACACAAAACTCAGCAGAAAATCTCGTGAGCTCCGTTAGCGAAAGAAAACAAAACGCCACTTCAAGGTACTGTAATGAACTCATTATTTATTTATATTGGTGTTAAACCTACTGTATTCCAACTTATCTATGGTTTATAAACTATTTTACTAGCCATAGATTCATCAAAATAAGCAAACAACACACGAAAAATAGAATCTGTCAAAAACAGAACAGTCTGTAGTAATCAGTAACTAACGGAAATTTCTGGAACTCCAAAACTTCAGAATAAATAGGACGACCTAGAAAATTTGTTTATCTATCAGCAGCAATTAGAATCAATATTTTATCATGTTCTGATGATTTTTAACAATTATTTTCGTGAACAGAAAGTTTCTGGAATTTTCAGCAAGATCAAATAACTATCATCCAAGAAGATCCTATAGGTTAAACTTCGCACAAACACTAATTAAAACATAAAAATACATCTAACCAGAGGATAGATCAAATATTTATTCCTAAATATAAGAAAAAAAGCAAAAAACTAAAATAAAATTGGGTTGCCTCCCAACAAGCGCTATTGTTTAACGCCCCTAGCTAGGCATAAACAATTTTAATGATGCTCACATGAAAGACAAGAATTGAAGTGCAAAGAGAGCATCATAAAACACGTGACGAACACATCTAAGTCTAACATACTTACTATGCATAGGCATATTATAAGAAAACAAATATGCAAGGCAAGCAAAAACTAGCATATGCGAGGAAGCGGAAAGAAACAATAGCAAACTCAACATAACGAGAGGTAATTTAGTAATATGAAAATTTCTACAACCATATTTTCCTCTCTCATAATAATTACATGTAGGATCATAAGAAAATTCAACAATATAGCTATCACAATACATATTCTTAACACGATCCACATGTATGCAAAGTTGACACTCTTCCAAAATAGTGGGATTAACATAAACTAAAGTCATGACCTCTCCAAACCCACTTTTATCAAAAACTTCATAAGATTGAACATTATCCTAATATGTGGGATCTAAAGTTGACACTCTTACAAACCCACTTTCAATATTATTGCAAAAATTATTATCAATCTCATATTCATCATGGGGCTCAAATAAATTTTCAAGATCATAAGAAGAATCACCCCAATCATGATCATTGCAACAAGTAGTAGACATAGCAAAACTAGCATCCCCAAGATTAGGGTTTTGCCTATTATAAGCACAATTGACATTAATAGAATTTATAATAACATCATTGCAATCATGCTTTTTATTCAAAGATCTATCATGAATCTCTTCATAAATTTCTTCATCACAATTTTCAGAATCACGAATTTCAAGCAAAACCTTATAAAGATAATCTAGTGCACACAACTCACTAGCAATTGGTTCATCATAATTGGATCTCTTAAAAAGATTAGCAAGGGGATGAGGATCCATATCAATAGATTTTTAGCAAGCGAAGATGCAAGCATATAGAAGGCACATGGCAACACAAGTAAACGAAAAAGACGAACGAAAAAAGGGGGTGAATAAAACGGCAAGGGTGAAGTGGGGGAGAGGAAAATGAGAGGCAAATGGCAAATAATGTAATGCGGGAGATACGGGTTTGTGATGGGTACTTGGTATGTTGACTTTTGCGTAGACTCCCGACAACGGTGCCAGAAATCCTGCTTGCTACCTCTTGAGCACTGCGTTGGTTTTCCCTTGAAGAGGAAAGGGTGATGCAGTAAAGTAGCATAAGTATTTCCCTCAGTTTTTGAGAACCAAGGTATCAATCCAGTAGGAGGCCACGCACGAGTCCCTCGCACCTACACAAACAAATAAATCCTCGCAACCAACGCAATAAAGGGGTTGTCAATCCCTTCACGATCACTTACGAGAGTGAGATCTGATAGATATGATAAGATAATATTTTTGGAATTTTTATGATAAAGATGCAAAGTAAAATAAATGGCAATAAAAATAACTAACTATTGGAAGATTAATATGATGGAAAATAGACCCGGGGGCCATAGGTTTCACTAGTGGCTTCTCTCGAGAGCATAAGTATTACGGTGGGTGAACAAATTACTATTGAGCAATTGATAGAATTGAGCATAGTTATGAGAATATCTAGGTATGATCATGTATATAGGCATCACGTCCGAGAAAAATAGACCGACTCACCGCATCTACTACTATTACTCCACACATCGGCCGCTATCCAAAGATGCATCTAGAGTATTAAGTTCATAAGAGCAGAGTAATGCTTTAAGTAAGATGACATGATGTAGAGGGATAAACTCATGCAATATGATATAAACCCCATCTTGTTATCCTTGATGGCAACAATACAATACGTGCCTTGCTGCCCCTCATCACACGGGAAAGGACACCGCAAGATTGAACCCAAAGCTAAGCACTTCTCCTATTGCAAGAAAGATCAATCTAGTAGGCCAAACCAAACTGATAATTCGAAGGGACTCGCAAATATAACCAATCATACATAAAAGAATTCAGAGAAGATTCAAATATTGTTCATAGATAAACTTGATCATAAACCCACAATTCATCGGTCTCAACAAACACACCGCAAAACAAGATTACATTGAATAGATATCCAGAGGAGAGGGGGAGAACATTGTATTGAGATCCAAAAAGAGAGAAGAAGCCATCTAGATAATAACTATGGACCCGAAGGCCTGAGGTAAACTACTCACACATCATCAGAGAGGCTATGGTGTTGATGTAGAAGCCCTCCATGATCGATGCCCCCTCCGGCGGAGCTCCGGAAAAGGCCCCAAGATGGAATTAGGTTTTTGGCTCCGTATCTGGTAGTTTGGGGGTACGTAGGTATATATAGGAGGAAGAAGTACGTCGGTGGAGCAACGTGGGCCCCACGAGGGTTGACGACACGCCTGGGGGGAGGGGGGGTAGGCGCGCCCCCCCTACCTCGTGCCTTCCTGGTTGATGTCTTGACGTAGGGTCCAAGTCCTCTGGATCACGTTCGTTCCTAAAATCACGTTCCCGAAGGTTTCATTCCGTTTGGACTCCGTTTGATATTCTTTTTCTTCGAAACTCTGAAATAGGCAAAAACAGCAATTCTGGGCTGGGCCTCCGGTTAATAGGTTAGTCCCAAAAATAATATATAAGTGTATAATAAAGCCCGATAATGTCCAAAACAGAATATAATATAGCATGGAACAATCAAAAATTATAGATACGTTGGAGACATATCACTCCCTCTCCCTCTCCCTCGCCCTCGCCCTCGTGGTGGACGTGCAGCAGCTCAATCGGTGTCGATTGCCAGAAGCATAGTGTACTGTAGTATCATCATTGTTGGACCTTCCGAAGAGGTGAAGAGCCAAGTGCAAGGTTCACGCGAGTACGAACTGTTGAACCTCCCGAAGAGGCAAAGAGCCAAGTGCAAGGTTTTATAGGAGTCGTCGTCCTAGTAGGAGTATACTACTCCCTCCGTTCCTAAATATAAGTCTTTTAGACATTTCAAATTGACTACAACATACGGATGTATGTAGACATATTTTAGAGTGTAGATTCATTTATTTTGCTCCGTATGTAGTCACTTGTTGGAATCTCTAGAAACACTTATATTTAGGAACGGAGGGAGTACAATTATAGCGAGCGATGCTACTGTATGATGCCGCCCCGTCACCTGTATCCAAAGCTCAGCCACCTTTTTTTCTCAAAGAGTGTGTTGGAGCCCGTGCAACAACCACACAAGTTGCACGTACACATAACACATTTACTAGTAATAAATTCTAAAGGACAAATGCCAAGATGCCACACAAGTTCATCTCCAATTCATGTGATAAATTTGTGCACAACTAGTCTACATATATTCACAAAGCACTACTGCTCACAATTTACCATACTCCACTTACACGTTATAGATGGGCTACATGTCCTCCTCTAGGTTCCAGTCCTGTGTGTTCTTCATGGATGGCACGATCCATAGAAGTGGGCAACGGGAATCATTGTCACAGCTTTCTAGTCCGATTCCACATGATGGAGACTCATCCAAGCTGAAGCGACATAAATCAGGGATAGCATGTCCCAGCATGTCGTTCATCCAACGGTGCACACTAAAGACACAACCATGCTTCATGAATGGCAGGCCTTCGATCGATGTCATGCACGGATGGTGGCATCCGCTTCATAATGGGGTAGCTATCCCCAATGAAAAGCGAGTACTCTCCAAGAGTGTTCCTCGACACCCACGTAGCATTACGGGGGTCGAACTCGGCGCTGTTCATCTGGTACACGTGGCATCTCAGATCTGGACACATGGTGACGTACATAGTCAAGGTCCATGCATAATAATGTTGTGCTCAAATATGGCGGTCAGTAATACTATGCGGCAAATAGTACTACTCCAGTATAGAGGAACTAAAATAACGGCTTATTATATATAGCCACTCTTGGCTACATGGATGAGATAGTAAGACATGGAAAAACAAAAATGGTGGCAGCTAGTGGGTTCAAGTCTTCAAGGGCCTAGCTAGCTACTCCAAGGTAAAAAGTACCCCTACAAATACTAGTAAGTAGTACAACAATGAAAGAGAAGGCGAGAGGGTTAAAACATATAATACTAAATGGAATACCTGGGTAGATGGTGACGGTCCGATCGTGGTAGATTGTGTGACCATGTTGCACATCAGTGGTACCATGGGTAACGACTGCTAAGATAGTTGATTCCAATATGTCAAAGTCAGCTACAAGGTTCCAAGTTAGACCGAATCACGGATGCAAATGCACATCCAGGATCGGCGATCTTATTTTGATCGGGGGATGACCGTCCCCGCAAAATAATGGAGTACCGTTAGGGATGCAAATGATGGTTTGTGGCTTTGTGCATCCGTTTGTAATCTCCCGCACCGTAGGATGGCAACCAGATGAAACAAGTCCCCTGGCTTGTCACCGCGAAGATGCGGCCTAGATGGCGCACGACATCTTCGAACGTGTAGGGGTACAAATCTGCCACGGCCAACATGCGCCGGCCTCTGTCGTTACTGCCTCTTGCATTGATGGCAATCCTTATGTTGAACACCGCGGTGAGATAGTAATCGTCGAGCCGCGTTGCTTTGTCGATGGGTCCGCAATTGCTATCTTCTTCAACCTCATGTAGGCATCATCATACGTATTCAAGCCCAGCCGGTCCGGAAGGCCGATCCCAATGGTGGAGAAGGGGTCTACGGGACCGGCCGCACTGCAGTGCATGTTGTGCAAAATGATGGTGGTATCCGGCTGGAGGTATGCAAGCCAATCTTCGTTGGCACCGACCCCGACCTATATATAAGGCGATGGGCAGCGGAGAAATTACGGGATGGAAATGGAATAACTAAGTACTACATGATCAAACTCCATGACTGACCTGCTCATCGGACAAAATCCGACTACCTCTCAACGCCAAGAACTCTAAGCGGAGTCGACGCGTGCAACCATGGCCGAGGGAGCGGTGGACTGTTCAAGGATTGTCCCATAGAAGAACTGTCTCCTCGAGGACGCATGGAAGACCAACAAGTATGGCCTTTTCCCAAGCCTGTTTAAGCATCGTCTTGAAAAAGTTGGTGCGAGGAAGCACCGAGTCTTCTTGGCGGTGAGGACGTCGGGCGGCATGCGATTTCTCCCAGGAGGATCGCCGTCCAAGGTCTCCCAGCCACAGCCGAGGTGGAGAACCGCCTGGCGAATCCATGGGAGCAGCAACGAACTGCCTTCTCTTCGGGGGGAGGGGAACTGGCGAGGAGGAGATAAGAGCGTAGTAATCGCAGGGCCTCATCCCTTCCAACTGTAGCTCCTCGATCGTTCCATAGCGAAGGGGTGAGGCTATTATTTACTACGTACTCGTACTATAGTAGTACTAGTACTACTTTCTCAACTAGTAGTGCGATGTGCAGTATAGTGCACCAGTTTTGAACTCTTGAATTTTAGGGCCAAGGAGCTACAGCTTGGAAGTGGAGGGTACTACTGTTCTCTAGAACCATCGTTGTACTATCAATGTAGGGAAAGTACACCTGCGTAGTGGGTACTCTCGGTGCTCTATTCAAGCGCGTAGCTGGCCTACTCAGCCGCTACTCTCTCACACACACTAGCAGCCTGTTTATCAGCTACGGTTACTGCGGGGGCATAACATTTGAGTTATTTGATACAGCAAGACTAGGCTTTTCGCTTCCATTTGTGGAGGTGTAATGGATCTCGTCGAACTTTGTTAGTAGTTCCTTCTTTATGAAAGAGATGAGGCAAAGCTTTTGCCTCCATTTAAAAAACACGTCAAGAGGAATTTCTTTTATAGAGCCGATAATGGAGTGAAGTCCATGCGTGCAATGCCACAAGCTACAGAGCAGTAGAGTACTAGTAGCACTTTACGTCTGAGCCATATTGCACAGTTCCCAATGCCACGCCAGGATTTTTCGGCTCCTCGGGCTTAATTGGGAGGCGCTAGTTTAAATATGCTACTAGGCGACGAGGAAGCTGCAAGCGAGGTGCGGCTAGGGCGAGCACGCGAGCCGCGAGATGATGGGAAGGAAAACCCGTTCACGTGGCTAGGCTATCCAGTGCATCCAGGTTGTGGTGTGGCACATCCGTTCGACTTCAAAACTCAAACTACCCATGTACAATATTGGCTCGCTGCAAAGTTACTATTAAAAAAAGGCCGTTGTGCGTTCGGCCGGGATCGAACCCATAAAACGAGGTATACACTCCCGCAACCACTAGTAGTACTCGTTGGAGTACGACGCAACCTAGAATCACCTTTTGTCGCTAGTAGTACATTGTTCCTTACAAGATACCACTAATAATTCCAAGAATCTACTACCACTTGCATACGTGGCAGACTTAAGATAAGATTACCTTACCAACCATTGTACATGCCCTTACCAACCAGCCCTACCAAGAAACGACTACTCTAAAAGTGCCGTTATAGGCATGTTTCAACCCATGTCGCCCCTTAAGTCAACGCCTTCTATTCGACCGGCAAGTTTGGCGTTATAACTTGTGGGACCTACATGTCAGTCTGCACAAAAATCCCCGAGTGACCTCCTACCTCCGCCCGTCCACCTAGTCATCCTCGGCCATGGGACGCAGCTTCACCATGGCTGTATATGCGAGGTCAAAACCGCCGACGGTGCGGAGCCCATCTTGCATAGCCGGATGCAGCTCCGTCCGGCGCTCACGGCCGCTAGCTAGCCAAGATAGCTCCAAATCCGGCTGCTTGTCTGCAAGGTTTGCTAGCTAGATTGGCACGGGCGGCGCTGGCAAGTTGTTTCACGCATGCCGCACCAAGGCCAGCCATCTGGCTCGAGGGAAGGCCAGCGCGGCGGCTTGATCGCTCGTGAGTCATGTTGGGCCAGCATGCCAACCTGTGCGGAGGCCAGTGCGGCGTCCGGCGGAGCGGCGGCCAACTCGCTCATCACCGGCGCCACCGACGAACACGCATAAGTACTGCTTCAAGTAATGTTCAGGAAAAATAATGATTTGAGGGGAATAACAGGATAGAAGGTCTGATGTGGGTCCCTCGTGTCAACGGTCATACAAAATGTGTTGGTTTAAGCTGCATCGTCGGCCGCAGACGTGTGGGCCAACCCTGTCATAAACGGGTTTAGACGAGCCTAATCGGCACTAGGTAGTAGTTTTTGGCGCGGATTAAGAAATTTTGGGTATGTTTTTACTTTTTTTGTACAATAGTTTCTTCCTAGGGCTGGTTGAAAGTGGTAGTTTTTTGTTAAATAATCTACATATTGTAAGTAGGAGTGAAAGTTAAGCTTTGGAAGCCAATAAGCAAGGCTAGTTACATAGTGCATATGTGTATGTGATTGAAAGTAAATATCAACCATGAGTAACTAATATCTTGATGGAAAACTTCGAAACTATGGAAATACTAGCATTTTTTTTGCATGCAACGGATCATAATTAGAATAATACTTATTCACAAACTTGATACAAAACACTCTAATTTTGATATACATATATCACTAGAGATATATTATGTTTCAATCAGAATATATTCCTTGGGTTGTTTTGATGAGGTGAGGGATCGATGTGGTTTGTTTTAAGATACTAATTATGGGTTTTTCTGCAAATTGGTAGAGAAGTGGGATGTTGGTGAGAAAAGGCAACAACTTACCTCACAGTCGTTAGATGTAGATATAATGGTCAGAAATGACGGATGGCATACACACCATCATCACCAACTTAGTCTTCTGTAGGAGTACCAGCAAGATGTCTGTGCATTGCACGGAACATCAAGATGCATTTTTTTATAAAACACTTGTTGTGATTGACCCATGCGGGAGTAATCCCATGTGTAAAAACTAATGATATCTCAAGAAATAGGAGATAAGGTGAAGAGGAGTGGGGCGTGGTGGTGATTGGTGGTCGGACGGCGGAGGCATGGGGATGGACGACGCCGCAGCGTGCCACCGAGCCAGTTTGTTCCAAAGGCTTCCTTTTTAATTGCTCAATAATGAGGTTGTTGGAGATAAGGATGAGCGAGGGAAGGCCTTGTCTGCAAGTGTGGAGAGAGGTGCGGGTATCTTTTGGTTTAATTTCCATCCGTTAGATATAGATCGGACGGTCTATATTGTAAGATGGCACGCGTACCATCATCACCAACTCGGTTTTTTATAAGAGAAGAAATATAAGTATGGAGATACAAATGTATTATCGATACTTGTTTCCGTAAACTAGGATCTACATTCTATTCAACGCCTCAGCATGTGGGGCCTTAGCACAATGACTTCTCATTTGTGTAAAACAAAGGTTTTCCGTCACGATAAGGAGGGGGTGACGGTGGCACATTTTCCTTGCTCTAGTCCTAGTAGTCATACTAGGTGGTCTACGACATGTAGATTTATTCTTTTTCATGTCTCATGTTCGCTGTACTGCCACGACTGTTGATGAATAGATGGTAAGTTATTCACGGGGAAACCCTTGTTGGGCGTGTTTGCGAGAGAGAGAGAGAGAGAGAGAGAGAGATGGTGTGCGTGTGTGATATGTCTAGAGACTGAGGCAATGATAAGAGATTCTTTGTGTCTATGTGTGTGCAGGATAGAGAGAGACATGTACATGGGCCTTTGTGTTGTGTAACATGGAGACAAATAGACATAATCAGAGAGTGAGTGTGTGAGATACACATGCGGACATGGGGAGAGATGAGGATCTAGATAAATGGGTGTTTGTGCGTGTCTGTGTGTGTTTGTGTGCATTTGTGTGTGAGAGGGAGTGTGTATGTGGAGTAGAGACCACTAATGATGTAAACCTAGTATAAGGGAAGGGGGAATGGTGTGACATGTGTGTCAGAGAGAGACAAAGGCATGTGTAGTAGCGGGATAGCATGTGTGCGGGCGGGGAGCAGAATATTTGGAAGAGACATCGAGTGTGTGTGGAAGAGGGCTGTGAGAGCGAGCGAGCGAGCGAGAGAGAGAGAGAGAGAGAGAGAGAGAGAGAGAGAGCGACGGAGAGAGAGATAGAGGAAGAGAGGGGGAGAGGGGTCGTTTGTGTCCATAAATGGCGTATAGATAGGGTGACAATGTTGATGTTGTTCGAAATTGGCCTATGTACGGAGACGCAAGGGAAGCGAGTCATCGTGTGTGTGATAGAGACTTCATGAGAGATCTAGAATAGACGGTGTAGAGAACAACGTGCGAGATTGAGAACGATGATACATTAGGGAGCTATGGAAAGAGTCATGTCATATATGTATACAGGGAAGGAGCTGGGGCGGGTCCGCATGTGGGAGAGATAGAAAGAGGAGAGTGGTGCACAAGGAGACAAGGTGTGCTTGTTTGCAGTGGGGGTGGTGTGTGAGGTGAGTGTGCGAGAACCACATAACTAGTGAGATAGATGTTTGGGGCGACGTTTTGTGTGTATGGGAAAGATACACTCTACATAGTGCGTGTTCTTGGCAAAGAGATATGCCGGGAGACCTAGAGAGTGGGGGAAGATATGTGTGCATGCTCGAGAGACAAAGTGATAGAGACCTATATTGGGGTCCAGACTTTAGAAGAGAGGGGGTGTTAATGTGCTCGTGTGTTCGCGTGCAGGGGAGAGAACAACTTGTGTGTGTGGGGGGGTGGCTTGGATAAAGAGTGGGGTGTCTATATTTGAGGGACTTTAACGTATTGAGATATATATGGTCAATAGTGTGTGCACTCATGGTTGATCAATTTGTTTCATAGTTTGGACTATGAGATAACGATACTTTTTAACATGCGTGATATACCTTGATGTACCAGAATTACAAATCTAAGATTGGAATTTTGGAATTCGACTCCATCATTAGCTTGTGTCATTCATTTAAACGGAGGTACATTTTTTAAGCCGGGATTTCGTGATTTCAAATTCATATATCAAACCTAGAGATATACACATACGGGCATGTTTAAACTTTATAATCATCCACTTTATTCATACACATACACATTTTTGCTTTTGTCATCATATTTAGGATAAACACATTTGGAATTTCATTTCAATTGGACTGTATGATGGTATTTGCTTGTACTAGCTCAATGATCCATGTTTGAATTGAATGGACAATCTAAGTTTCGAGCTAGAGACATTGATTTTCAAAACTTGCACTTTTTTGCGTGCAAAACAAATAAATTCTCGACCATGATATCATAGTCGGCCGCATAAGAGCAGAACACTTATAATTTCAAGCGCCAAAAGCTTTCAAACTTCCGCTCACATCGAAATATCCCGTGCCGAAAGTTTAGCCTGCGATATTCCTGTTTTACCCCTGCCACATGAGCGGAAAAGGGCTGCTTGGTAACTCCATTGTTTTCCCTCTTTGCACCCAACATTCTTCCCCGAGCCCCTCCCTTCCCTCCCTGACCCCAACCACGGCAAGCCGTCATGAATCTAGTCCTCCGCCGCAACGGTGGACCTCACACCCTCCGGATCTACCTTCCGCACCTTGGAACCCCCAACCGCCAACTCACCACTTCACCGAGCCGCTTCAATGACCGGGCTTGTCCACCGCTCCGGATCTCCTTGACCGCCATCATGGTCCATCGCACAGATCTGCTTAACCGGGCGCCCTCGTCCACCACAATGTAGGCCCTTCATCGAGTCCCCGTCAGCCCCATCGCTGGCCCTTCATACAAGCCCTCGTCGCCGCAACAGATCCGCCTCATCAAAAGCACTGTACACCGCGCCCGCCAAAGCCTTCGTCCACTGCACCGGACCCACTCCACCGGCCCTGCTTTACTGACGCCGCAGCCTCATCATGTTATTTCAATTTGTACTCCTTAGGTTTTTCTCTTCTTGATCGTGCAACTATTCACTTACCACGGATGAGCTTTCTTGCATGTCGGCAGAGCATAGCAACGAAGCACCGGAGCCGCTTGAGAGATGGCGACAGCCGACCCAAACTCAACCGCAGCACGAGCTCCATTGACGATCCTTAGCTATCAAGTATGACAACGATACCCATACGCCGCGAGAATCGGGTACTATTATCCAGCGGCCGGCGCCTACGTTCACTTTCTCAGCATAAGCACTGCACCTTTGAATTTCTTCAGGACATCATTCAATTTTTCATGAGACGCGTTATCCCGCTTGCCCCTGTAGGGCCATAGTTCTGGAAGTGAACATGTTACATGTGCTAAATTACATACCAGTGCACATATAGTTAATATGCTTTAGTTTTGTCCTAAGTATTATTGTACTTCCTAGATATCACTGTCTGCTATTTTACTTCTTGCATGCTATATTTATGATAATGGTGTTGTTCTGATGCCACCTGTTGGTTCCATCAGACTGCTTCATGCTCTCTATGCTTAATTACACAATAGCAAACTAGCATGTGGTTCCGATGCTTTTTGTTCGTTTACCCTACATTTTCTGATGCTAGCTATTACATCATTGCTCCGAGCCTCTGTTCATTACTTTTTTGTGTGTTCTTGATCTTCCCAAGTTGCATGACTAATTTGATGCTTCTATTAATTATGGAGCTGCTAACCCCATCAAGCAAAATATTTGTTCTTTTGGGGCTGGCACCTCAAACAAGCATAAAAATAGAGGGAAGCAGATATATTGTCGTGTATGCACACACCCTTCTTTCATTACTTTAGATGAACCATCGATGATCAATTCAAACTAGTGCATGCGATTAAAATTAATTTTACCTAAATAGAGGGTGCAGAATAAACTACAACAACTAGACTTGCAACCACGGGATCTTGTGATATCTTCAAAGAACATTGCAACAACAATGAGGCTTCACAGCAACATATAGTAAGCCAGTGTGTTTTAGTACATGTGAAATGTAATGCGTGTGGGCTGCTTTCTTGGCTTGTGCCCTCAACCTGTAATCCTACAGAATTACAAATAGTTCAGTTGTCTGCTTTGCTGTATTGCTTGATTCGAATGCTTGTTTGTTTACTTGTTACGCTATACCTGACTTGGCCAATATGTCAGCAGTGCCTGCTGTACTATCTGATAATCCCCAAGTGCAGGGAATCATCATAGCAATTCCCAAAGGTGGAAGTGATAAGTATGGAGTGTCGAACCCACAAGGAGCTAAAGGTAAGATCAATATTCTCTCAAGTCCTATCTCGCCATCGACTCTACGTACACCGAACATTTGCTTCCAACTACAAACGAGAAATAAAACTACGTTGTGGGTATGAAGAGGATAACTTTGCATGGTATCGGAGAGCTAAACTATAAAAGTAGGTGTTGTTATCATAAAGTTAGAATATATTACTAAATATTATAAATAGCGAGTGTGGAATAATGATGGATTGGTGTGCGGAATTGTCCTAGGCAATTGTTAACAAGACCGGTGGTCGTCATTGCAATTTCATATGAGGGAGAGGCATAAGCTAACATACTTTATCCTCTTGGATCATATGCACTTATGATTGGAACTCTAGCAAGCATCCGCAACTACTAAAGATCATTAAGGTAAAACCCAACCATAGCATTAAAGCATCAAGTCCCCTTTATCCCATACGCAACAACCCCCTTACTCGGGTTTATGCTTCTGTCACTCAAGCAACCCACTATAAGCGAATCATGAAAGTTTTGCAACACCCTACAGCGGGAATCCCTCACGCTTGCGTGACACGGAGGGCACAATAGGACAGCACCAAAATAAAACATACAACTCATACCAATCTAGATCATCAATCAACCCAAAGACAAAGGATATCTACTCAAAACATCATAGGATGGCAACACATCATTGGATCATAATATGTGGCATAAAGCACCATGTTCAAGTAGGGATTACAGCGGGGTGCGAGAGAGTGGACCGCGTAAAATAGATGAGGATGGTGATGATGATGGTGATGTTGATGAAGACGATCACCGCGGCGATGATTCCCCTCCCGATGGCACTCCGGCGCCACCGAGAGAGAGGAGGAGAGGTTCTCCCCCTTGTGCTTCCTCCTCCATGGCCTCCCCCCTAGATGGGAGATGTTCCCCCTCTGGTCCTTGGCCTTCATGGTGATGATGGCCCCTCCGAGATCTTCCTCCATGGCCTCCGGTGATGATGGCCCCCTCCGGCAGGGTGCCAGAGAGGGCCTAGATTGATTTCTCGTGGCTACTGAGAGGTTTGCGGCGGTGGAACTTCCGATCTAGGTTATTTTCTGGGGGTTTCTGTATTTGTAGGAATTTTTGGTGCCGGTTTCACGTCAGGGGGGTCTCTGAGTCGTCCACGAGATAGGGGGTGCGCCCAGGGGGGTAGGGCGTGCCCTCCACCCTCGTGGACAGCTCAGGACTCTTCTGGTTTATCCCCGATGCTCTCTGTGGGCTTCTTACGGTCCATAAAAGATCGTAAAAATTGGCACGTCAATTAGACTCCGTTTGGTATTCCTTTTTGTAAAACTCAAAAACAAGGAAAAAAGCAGAAAGCACCTTGGGCTCTAGGTTAAAAGGTAAGTCCCAAAAATCAAATAAAAAAGCAAATAAATACATATAAAACATCTAAGATGTATAATATAATATCATGAAAACTTAATAAATTATAGATAAGTTGGAGACCTATCAGTGATACGTCCCAACATATCTATAATTTTTTATTGCTCCCTGCTACTTTATCTACTGTTTTAGGCAATATTGGGCTTTATTATCCACTTTTATATTATTTTTGGGACTAACCTATTAACCGGAGGCCCAACCAATTCTTTGTTTTATGCCTATTTTAGTGTTTCGAGGAAAAGAAATATCAGACGGAGTCAAAACGGAACGAAATCAACTGGAGAAGTTATTTTTGGAAGGAAAGCAACCCAGGGAACTTGGAGTGCATGTCAGGGGAGATACGGGCTGCCCACGAGGGTGGGGGGCGCGCCCCCTGCCTCGTGGGGCCCCCGTAGCTCCTCCGACGTACCCCCTGCACCCATATATACTCTTGTACCCTAAAACTTCCAGAACAGAAGATAGATCGGGAGTTCCGCCGCCGCAAGCCTCCAGAGCCACCAAAAACCAATCGGGACCCCTTTCCGGTACCCTGCCGGAGGGGGGATCCATCTCCGGTGGCCATCTTCATCATCCCGACTCTATCCATGATGAGGAGGGAGTAGTTCACCCTCGAGGCTGAGGGTATGTACTAGTAGCTATGTGTTTGATCTCTCTCTCTTGTGTTCTCTCTCGTGTTCCCTCTATGGCACGATCTTGATGTATCCCGAGCTTTGCTATTGTAGTTGGATCTTATGATGTTTCTCCCCCTCTACTCTCTTGTGATGAATTGAGTTTCCCCTTTGAAGTTATCCTATCGGATTGAGTCTTTTATGAGAACACTTGATGTATGTCTTGCCGTGATTATCTGTGGTGACAATGGGATATCATGTGCCACTTGATGTATGTTTTGGTGACCAACTTGCGGGTTCCGCCGATGAACCTATGCATAGGGGTTGGCACACGTTCTTGACTCTCCGGTAGAAACTTTGCGGCACTCTTTGAAGTACTATGTGTTGGTTGGATGAATCTGAGATTGTGTGATGCATATCATATAATCATGCCCACGGATACTTGAGGTGACAATGGAGTATCTAGGTGACATTAGGGTTTTGATTGATTTGTGTCTTAAGGTGTTATTCTAGTACGAACTCTTTTATAGATTGATCCGAAAGAATAACTTTGAGGTGGTTTCGTACCCTACCATAATCTCTACGTTTGTTCTCCGCTATTAGTGGCTTTGGAGTGACTCTTTGTTGCATGTTGAGGGACAGTTATATGATCCAATTATGTTATTATTGTTGAGAGAACTTGCACTAGTGAAAGTATGAACCCTAGGCCTTGTTTCCTATCATTGCAATACTGTTTATGCTCACTTACCACTTGCTACCTTGCTGTTTTTATTATTTCAGATTACAATTACTTTTATCTACTATCTATTTTGCACTTGTATCACCATCTCTTCGCCGAACTAGTGCACCTATACAATTTACCATTGTATTGGGTGTGTTGGGGACACAAGAGATTCTTTGTTATTTGGTTGCAGGGTTGTTTGAGAGAGACCATCTTCATCCTATGCCTCCTACAGATTGATAAACCTTAGGTCATCCACTTGAGGAAATTTGCTACTGTCCTACAAAACTGTGCACTTGCAGGACCAATAACGTCTACAAGAAGAAGGTTGTGTAGTAGACATCAAGCTCTTTTCTGGCGCCGTTGCCGGGGAGGTTAGCGCTTGAAGGTATATCTTTAGATCTTGCAATCGAATCTTTTTGTTTCTTGTTTTAGCACTAGTTTAGTTTATAAAAGAAAACTACAAAAAAATGGAATTGAGTTTGTCTCATACGCTTCATCTTTTTAATGTCTTCCGTGAAAATGATGTAAAGGAAAATTGTGCTCAAGTACTAGAAGAAGAATTACATAGAATGCTTGGCATGAAATGTGTGAATGATGAGCATGATTGCAATGTTGTTAGTATGAATTCCTTGAATATCCATGATGCTAATGATATGCAAAGCCACAAGCTTGGGGAAGCTATGTTTGATGGAGACGATATTTTTTGTCCCCCAAGCTTTGATGAACAAATTTACTATGATGAAAGCATGCCTCCTATCTATGATGATTATTGTGATGACACATATGCTTTAAAGAATAATTATAACCATGAAACTTGTCATCTTGATATTAATTTTCAATCACATGATAGTTATTTTGTTGAGTTTGCTCCCACTATTATTCATGAGAAGAAATTCGCTTATGTGGAGAGTAGTAAATTTTCTATGCAAGTAGATCATGAAAATAATGCTTTAGGTGCTAGTTATATTGTTTAATTCATTCATGATGCTACTGAAAATTATTATGAGGGAGGAACATATGCTTGTAGGAATTGCAATAATATCAAGTTTCCTCTCTATGTGTTTAAAATCTTGAAGTTATGCTTGTTTTACCTCCCTATGCAAGTTGATTCTTGTTCCCATAAGTTGTTTGCTCACAAAATCCCTATGCATAGTAAGTGGGTTAGGCTTAAATTTGCTAGTCATATTCCTCATGATGCTCTCTTTATGTTTCAATTCTTATCTTTGATGTGAGCATCATTGAAATCATAATGCCTAGCTAGGGGCGTTAAACGATAGCGCTTGTTGGGAGGCAACCCAATTTTATTTTAGTTTCTTGCTTTTTGGTTCTGTTTAGTAATAAATAATCCATCTAGCTTCTGTTAAGATGTGGTTTTATGTTTTAATTAGTGTTTGTGCCAAGTAGAACCTTTGGGAAGACTTGGGTGAAGTCTTTATGATCATGCTGTAAAAAACAGAAACTTTAGCGCTCACGATATTAGCTATAACTTTTTACTGGAGAGTGATATTTAGTTGATTCTTTTTGCAGATGATTACTAGACAAATTCCTCAGGTCCACCAATTTATTTTAGAATTTTTTGAGTTACATAAGTATACGTTTGATACATATTACTACAGACTGTTCTGTTTTAACAGATTCTGTTTTCTGTGTGTTGTTTGCTTATTTTGATGAATCTATGAGTAGTATCGGAGGGTATGAACCATAGATAAGTTGGAGTATAGTAGATATTACACCAATATGGATTTAGAATGAGTTCATTACAGTACCTAAGTGGTGGTTTTATTTTCTTATACTAACGGAGCTTACGAGTTTTGTGTTGAGTTTTGTGTGGTTGAAGTTTTCAAGTTTTGGGTAAGGATTCAATGGACTATGGAATAAGGAGTGGAAAGAGCCTAAGATTGGGGATTCCAAAGGCACCCCAAGGTAATATTCAAGGATAACCAAGCATCTAAGCTTGGGGATGCCCCGGAAGGCATCCCCTCTTTCATCTTCGTTCATTGGTAACTTTACTTGGAGCTATATTTTTATTCACCACATGATATGTGTTTTGCTTGGAGCGTCATTTTCTTTTGTTAGTATTTGCTTTCTGTTAGTTATAATAATGCTTTGCATATTTAGTTTCAATAAAAAGTCAAGGATAGCCTTTGCCATGTTTATTTTGCTAGTTTGCATGTTGCTGTTTGAAAACAGAAAGTTTACCGCTGTTGCAAAAATTCCCTAGAAAATTAAGAGAATGTTATAATGTTGAATCTTTTTGCATATTAATCTCTGATAAATTTATTACAGTGGGAATTTTAGCTCATAATCTTTGGAGTCAGGGAAGTATTGTTACTCTTGCATTCTTTACAGACTGTACTGTTTTGGCAGATTGCTGTTATGGTTGCATTGTTTGCATATGTTTGCTTGTTTAATGATTCTATTTAAGGATAGGAGTATTAAATATGAAGAGGCATTTAGTATGCAATGTTGAATAATAATGTTAGTGATTTGTTACAGTAGAAAATGATAAGATTTTGCATTGGTTTATACTAACCTATCTCACGAGTTCTTGTTGAGTTTGTTGTGAATGAAGCTTTTGATAAAAAGAGAAACCATGATATGAGAGGAATTAAGGAGACAGAAAAGCTCAAGCTTGGGGATGCCCAAGGCACCCCAAGATAATATTTCAAGAAGTCTCAAGCATCTAAGCTTGGGGATGCCCCGGTAGGCATCCCACCTTTCTTCTTCAACAACTATCGGTTAGTATCGGTTGAGCCTAAGTTTTTGCTTCTTCACATGAGTTGTGCTATCCTTGCAATGTAGTTTTCTTTAGCTTTGATTTCTGTTTGAATAACTTTCAAGATCTGAATTCTTTAATGAGAGAGAGCCTTCATTTAGTTGCATAATTATTTAGCTACTCATTGATCTTCACTTATATCTTTCGGAGTAGTTTTTGTTATTGCTCATAGTGCTTCACTTATATCTTTTAGGCGTGATAATTTTTGCTCTAGTACGTCACTTATATATTTTAGAGCACGGTGGTGGATTTGTTTTAAAGAAACTATTGATCTCTCATGCTTCACTTAAATTATTTTGAGAGTTATTAATAGCATGGTAATTTGCTTAATGTTAATATACTTGGTATTCAAGATATGTGAAACTTTCTTTTGAGTGCGTTGAATACTAAGATAAGCTTGATGCTTGATAATTGTTTTGAGATATGAAGATAGTGATATTAGAGCCATGCTAGTTAAGTAGTTGTGAATTTGAGAAATACTTGTGTTAAAGTTTGTGATTCCCGTAGCATGCACGTATGGTGAACCGTTATGTGATGAAGTCAGAGCATGATTTATTTATTGATTGTCTTCCTTATGAGTGGCGGTCGGGGACGAGCGATGGTATTTTCCTACGAATCTATCCCCCTAGGAGCATGCACGTAATAGTTTGCTTTGATAAACTTCTAGATTTTTGCAATAAGTATATGAGTTCTTTATGACTAATGTTGAGTCCATGGATTATACGCACTTTTCTTCCTTCCACCATTGCTAGCCTCTCTAATACCACGCACCTTTCGCCGGTATCATACACCCACCATATACCTTCCTCAAAACAGACACCATACCTACCTATCATGGCATTTCCATAGCCATTCCGAGATATATTGCCATGCAACTTTCCACCATTCCGTTTATTATGACACGCTCCATCATTGTCATATTGCTTAGCATGATCATGTAGTTGACATCGTATTTGTGGCAAAGCCACCATTCATAATTCTTTCATACATGTCACTTATGAATCATTGCATATCCGGTACATCACGGAGGCATTCATATAGAGTCATATTTTGTTCTAAGTATCGAGTTGTAATTGTTGAGTTGTAAGAAAAATAGAAGTGTGATGATCATCATTTTTAGAGCATTGTCCCAGTGTGGAAAGGATGATGGAGACCATGATTCCCCCACAAGTCGGGATGAGACTCCGGACGAAAAAAAAGAGAGAAAAAAAAGAGGCCATAAAAAAGGAGAAAAGGCCCAAATAAAAAAATAAAAAATATAAAATAAATGAATGAGAGAAAAAGAGAGAAGGGGAAATGTTACTATCCTTTTACCACACTTGTGCTTCAAAGTAGCACCATGATCTTCATGATAGAGAGTCTCCTATGATATCACTTTCATATACTAGTGGGAATCTTTCATTATAGAACTTGGCTTGTATATTCCAATGATGGGCTTACTCAAAATGCCCTAGGTCTCCATGAGCAAGCGAGTTGGATGCACACCCACTTAGTTTCTTTTGTTGAGCTTTCATATACTTATAGCTCTAGTGCATCCGTTGCATGGCAATCCCTACTCACTCACATTGATATCTATTGATGGGCATCTACATAGCCCGTTGATACGCCTAGTTGATGTGAGACTATCTTCCCTCTTTTTGTCTTCTCCACAACCACCATTCTATTCCACCTATAGTGTTATGTCCATGGCTCATGCTCATGTATTGCGTGAAGATCGAAAAAGTTTTGAAAATGTTAAAGTATGAAACAATTGCTTGGTTTGTCATCGGGGTTGTGCATGATTTATATACTTTGTGTGGGAAGATGGAGCATAGCCAGACTATATGATTTTGTAGGGATAACTTTCTTTGGCCATGTTATTTTGAGAAGACATAATTGCTTTGATTAGTATGCTTGAAGTATTATTATTTTTATGTCAACATGAACTTTTGTCTTGAATCTTTCGGATCTGAATATTCATACCACAATTAAGAAGATTTACATTGAAATTATGCCAAAGTATCACTTCGCATCAAAAATTCTTTTTTATCATTTACCTACTCGAGGACGAGCAGGAATTAAGCTTGGGGATGCTTGATACGTCTCCAACGTATCTATAATTTTGATTGCTCCATGCTACTTTATCTACTGTTTTAGGCAATATTGGGCTTTATTATCCACTTTTATATAATTTACGGGACTAACCAATTAACCGGAGGCCCAACCCAGATTCTTTGTTTATGCCTATTTCGGTGTTTGAGGAAAAGGAATATCGACGGAGTCAAAATGGAGCGAAATCAAGCTGGAGAAGTTATTTTTGGAAGGAAAGCAACCAGGGAACTTGGAGTAAGCGTCGGGGAGATCTGGGCTGCCCACGAGGGTGAGGCGCGCCCACCCAGGCGCCCCACCTCGTGGGGCCCCGTAGCTCCATGATGTACCCCCTGCACCCATATATACTCTTGTACCCTAAAACTTCCAGAACAGAAGATAGATCGGGAGTTCCGCCGCCGCAAGCCTCCAGGGCCACCAAAAACCAATCGGGACCCCTTTCTGGTACCCTGCCAAAGGGGGGATCCATCTCTGGTGGCCATCTTCATCATCCCGGCGCTATCCAGGATGAGGAGGGAGTAGTTCACCCTCGGGGCCGAGGGTATGTACCAGTAGCTATGTGTTTGATCTCTCTCTCTCTCTCGTGTTCTCTCTTGTGTTCCCTCTATGGCACGATCTTGATGTATCCCGAGCTTTGCTATTGTAGTTGGATCTTATGATGTTTCTCCCCCTCTACTCTCTTGTGATGAATTGAGTTTCCCCTTTGAAGTTATCTTATCGGATTGAGTCTTTTATGAGAACACTTGATGTATGTCTTGCCGTGATTATCTGTGGTGACAATGGGATATCATGTGCCACTTGATGTATGTTTTGGTGACCAACTTGCGGGTTCCGCCCATGAACCTATGCATAGGGGTTGGCACACGTTCTTGACTCTCCGGTACAAACTTTGGGGCACTCTTTGAAGTACTATGTGTTGGTTGGATGAATCTGAGATTGTGTGATGCATATCGTATAATCATGCCCACGGATACTTGAGGTGACAATGGAGTATCTAGGTGACATTAGGGTTTTGATTGATTTGTGTCTTAAGGTGTTATTCTAGTATGAAATCTTTTATAGATTGATCTGAAAGAATAACTTTGAGGTGGTTTCGTACCCTACCATAATCTCTACGTTTGTTCTCCGCTATTAGTGGCTTTGGAGTGACTCTTTGTTGCATGTTGAGGGACAGTTATATGATCCAATTATGTTATTATTGTTGAGAGAACTTGCACTAGTGAAAGTATGAACCCTAGTCCTTGTTTCCTATCATTGCAATACCGTTTACGCTCACGTTTACCACTTGTTACCTTGCTGTTTTTATTATTTCAGATTACAATTACTTTTATCTACTATCTATTTTGCACTTGTATCACCATCTCTTCACCGAACTAGTGCACCTATACAATTTACCATTGTATTGGGTGTGTTGGGGACACAAGAGACTCTTTGTTATTTGGTTGCAGGGTTGTTTGAGAGAGACCATCTTCATCCTATGCCTCCTACGGATTGATAAACCTTAGGTCATCCACTTGAGGGAAATTTGCTAGTTTCCTACAAACCTATGCACTTGCAGGCCCAACAACGTCTACAAGAAGAAGGTTGTGTAGTAGACATCAATCAGCATCCTCAAGCTTAATTCCTGCTCGTCCTCGAGTAGGTAAATGATAAAAGAAATAATTTATGAAGTGTGAATGCTAGCAGGTGCACAAGTATGATCAATGATAATTTCAATCACCTTTTCTAGCATCATTATATGTCATAACAGAAGCTCATCTCATAAAACTTTTCATGATCAAGTAACAAGCTATTCACATGTTAAAGTATAGATCATAAACTTTCTTGAAAACTAACAAACAGTGCTCTTAGTCATCAAACAATTGCAATTCATCTTATTTTCGGGAAGGGTCTATGTAAGACCTTTGATTCAGCAAACTCCACATACTCAACTATCATTTAATCTTTCACAATTGCTAACACTCATGTGATATTTATGGGTTCAAAGTTTTAATGGGACCACGAGAGAAAGATAGGGGCTTATAGTTTCACCTCCCAACCTTTTACCTCAAGGGTAATGTCAACAATAATAATTTATGAAAACCTACATCCAAGTGGATATATATATATATCCGGATCGCTCCAACACAAAGTGCTTGACAAAGGAAAAAAAGTGTAAAAAGGAAACGTGATGATCACCATGACTCTTGTATAAGGGTAGAAGATAAAAGTAAAAGATAGGCCCTTCGCAGAGGGAAGCAGATGTTGTCATGCGCTTTTATAGTTGGATGCACAAAATCTTAATGCAAAAGAACGTCACTTTATGTTGCCGCTTGTGATAAAGACCTTTATTATGCAGTCAATCTCTTTTATTTCTTCCCTATCACAAGTTCGTATAAAGCTTATTTTCTTCGCACTAATAGATCATACATATTTAAGGAGCAATTTTTTATTGCATGCACCGATGCCAACTTACTTGAAGGATCTTACTCAATCCATAGGAAGGTATGGTGGACTCTCATGGCAAAACTAGGGAAAGGAATGTTTGGAAGCACAAGTAGTATCTCTACTTGGTGCAAAGAATTTGGCTAGCATGAGAGAGAAAGGCAACTCAACATGTTGGATGATCCAAGACAATATAATGTTTCGGATATAGGAAAAAATAACCCATTAAGTTGTCTTCCTTGTCCAACATCAACTTTTTAGCATGTCATATTTTAATGAGTGCTCACAATTACAAAAGATGTCCAAGATAGTATATTTATATGTGAAATCTCTCTTCCTTCAATATTCTTTCATGAATTGTTCAAGTGACCAATTCTGCGTTTGCTAACTTTCAATAAGTTTATTACCTATACTTATTATGTGTGAAGTCATTACTCCCCATGTTTTAAGCATATGAAACGTATATAAATTCAGATTTATAATATTCAATTTATTCAACCATTTACTCATGGGATATATGTGAAGCACGTGAGTAAATGACAAACTACTCCAAAAAGATATAAGTGAAGAACATTGAGTAGTCAAATAATTAACTAGCCATGGGAGGATTCTTTTTCATTCAAGATTTCAGATCCAATGATTTTATTCAAACAGCAAGTAAAATTGAAAATACGCTCCAAGCAAAACACATATCATGTGACGAATAAAAATATAGCTCCGAGTAAGGTATACCGTTAGTTTTGAAGACGAAAGAGGGGATGCCTTCCGGGGCATCCCCAAGCTTAGGCGCTTGAGTCTTCCTTGAATATTAACTTGGGCATCCCCAAGCTTAGGGTCTTTCCAATCCTTATTCTCCTCATATCGATATCTCACCAAAGCTTGAAAACTTCAATCACACAAAACTTAACAGAACTTCGTGAGATAGGTTAGTATGATAAAGAGTAAACCATTCACCTTGGTACTGTCAAAGACAAGGTTCATAATTGTTCTCACACAATTACTACTGTACCATATCATTTCTACAATATATATTGAGAAATATAAGCCATAGAAACTAGAAAACAAGCAAACTATGCAATGAAAACAGAATCTGTCAGAAACAGAACAGTCTGTAATGATCTGAACAGCAACCATACTTATGCTACTCCAAAAATTATGAAATAAATTGGTGGACGTGAGGAATTTATCTATTAATCTTCTGCAAAAAGAATCAACTCAAAATCACTCTTCTGTAAAAAATGACAGCTAATCTCATTGTCGGGGAGGCTGATCGTACCCATGAACACCTATGGGGCCGGCGGACCAGGCCCCTTTGTGGTTCGGAGGGGGGCGGAGATCGCACGAAGAGCGGATCGAGGCGGCACACCGAGCAGTTTACCCAGCTTCGAGCTCTCCGGAGAGATAAAACTCCTCTGCTGCTTGTTTGATGTATTGTGTTCTTGCTAGGGAGCGATGAGGGCTACAAAACCTAGCGTGGGTGTCTACGGTCCTCGAATGAGTCGCACGAACCGAACCCCCTCTACATGCTCAAGGGGTCTCCGACAGGTGGCAACATAGATGAGGGTACAAATGTAAAAACAGAAGTTGGTACACCTACTTGAGCGATTATAATTGCAAAATACCTAACTCGGCGGCAAGGGACAAAAGCAATAAATGCCCGTGCATGTCGCCTAAACAAAGGTGAGAGACCGTCAGTGCACCACCGTTCACCACGATGGCAAGCTTGCGGCGCCGCTCATCACCGCTCTCCGCTGGCTGCACAGCCTCTTGACACGCAGCGCATGGAATGGTCCCATGGCGACACGTTGTTGGATGAGCTGGAGCGGAGATGGAGAGAGGTTGCTTGCCGCTGCAAGCGCCTTGCCGCGCCGAATCCTTGTCGCGTCCGGAGGCTTGTCGCTCGAGCCTTCCCGACAAGCTCCTCTTGCCGGGCCCTGTCTTCTGCATGCCTTGAATGGCCTTCCGGCAAGCTCCTCTTGCCGGGCCTTGTCTTATTAGTCAAATACTTTGTTCTTGAATGGCTCCAAAGGAGCCACGGAGGATCTTAGCGGTGACCAGGCAAACCACTCGCGAGGTCTTTGCTGCTGTCGCTGCAGTCACGGGATACTAGGGTACCCCTACTCTAGTACACCGGCAGGAGCCCCGGGCACTGGGCCATACACGGTGCCGGCGCTGTCGGGCCAGGCCCAAAAGCGTTACTGCAGTCACCGCGGCCTCGATCACGCCGTAACTTCGCCCGGACCCACCACGACCCCCACTAACGGCACGCACGAAGGTGGCGTCATGCGAAGATCGTGGGCGTGGTCGTGGGGTTTCTTTATTAGGAAAAGCGGGCGTCGCCCCTCCCCCTCCTTATAAGCGGGGAAGCGAGGCAGGCCGTCCGCCGCCATTGATGTCTTGTCAAGAAAACCACCGCCGCTCCCCCCTTCTTCTCCAGTGCGAAGAGAGCAGCGCCCCGCCCCCTTTCGCCACAAGCACACCCACCGCCGTCGGCCTCCTCCGCCGCCCCCGCCATGGCTCCGAAAGCCGACAAGGAGAAGGGCGTAAAGTCGGCCGCGGCGGCTTTCAGCGGCGCTGCGCAAGGAGCGGGCCATCTTCTCCCTTCAGCTCGGCGCAAAGGAGTTGTGGGAGCTCTTCTATCTCTTTTGGTCGACGGAGACGCGTGCGCATCCGTGCACGAAGGTACTCCCCGCCTCCGCTTCTGATTCGGCCCCAACTGGGTACCCCTTCTTTGCCCTTTTCTTCTATTGCGGGCTCTGCCCGCCCTTTTCTGAGTTCTTCTGCGATATCATGAACACATATGGCCTCCGCCTCCTTGATTTCACTCCAACGCTGTCTTGACCATGGCAGTTTTCGCACACCTTTGCGAAAACTTT
Source organism: Aegilops bicornis (assembly GCA_021605145.1). Lineage (NCBI taxonomy): Eukaryota > Viridiplantae > Streptophyta > Magnoliopsida > Poales > Poaceae > Aegilops > Aegilops bicornis. The sequence goes on along the minus strand of CM038669.1, from coordinate 393,324,481 downwards.
GTCGAGATCTACCCAAATGTGGCACTCTTCCGCCACTTCTTCGTGCCCAGCGTCGAGAGAGGAGAGCCACTTGGGAGGGATAGCTTGGGTCTCCGAGGATCGGCAAGAAAGAAGCCTATCTGGAAGGAGAGTTCCGCAACAAGTGGGAGGAGTGGAGAGCCAATTGGTGTTGGGTCGTCAGAGAACCCGCAGCCCTTCATCGCTGCGTCGCCAAAACCCCAATAGTCTTGGCAAAGATTGGAGTAACTTGGCGCCGGAGGATGCTAGGTTGAAGATAAAGTGACACTGGATTTTGCGCCTCGAGCTTGCCGGACTAGCAAGTAAGCGCGATTGGCGCAGACTTCCTTCGCCGCCGTGTCGCTCCCTTGTAGGAGAGGAGAAGGCCTGCTTGGGAGTTCCAAAATGCGGCGGAACATCATGAGGTTGCGCCGGGCCTGAACTGGAATTTCACCGTCACGGAGCTGGATGCGATGCTGCTAGAGCTGTTCAAGAACGACCCGATCACCACAGAGTGGTTTAGGTTGCCGAGGGGTCGTCCCATTGTGCAACAACTTCGCGCTCGACCGCATCCAGCGCCATGATGCCGTTGTCGCGATTCCCATGGGATCGTTCCAACTGGCGAGGAGCCTCCCGGCGAGGTCGTGCAGCAGTTCTTCGACGACTTGGAAGAAGTGTCGATCCGCTCCGACAAGCGAGAAAAAGGCTCACTCGCGACACCACCGACGAGGAGATGGCGCGTGTGCCACCAGTGGAGGAGGCGGCAGAGCGCCGCCGCCACTGAGCTGGGCACACCGTGGAGGAGGCGGACGCGGCAAAGGCGGCAAGCCTTGCCGAGCGAAAGGAGATCGCCGGCGAGGAAGAGCTTGTCGAGCCCGAGGCCGAGTCGAGTGGACCCGCCGAGGGCGCTTCTTTTCCACCACCCCGCGACTTGCCACCAGCGGAGCCCCCGGCTCAGCCGAAGAGGCGTCTCCGCAAGGCCGGAGACGAGTCGGGGCGGCAGATCGCCCACAAGAAGAAGCGCCAGCATGACGCGCTCTACCGCGGCAAGCGATGTTGCCGCGGGAGCGCCTCACACTGCTGCGACAACCGGGGCGGGATCTTCCCAGGCCACCGCCGACGCCTCCGCCAAGCGGCCAAGGGAGCCCACTCCTCCGCCTCGTCGCACCGGAGGCGAGCCGGAGTTTGACTTCTCCGCGCTCAGCTCCAAGGAGGAAGATGAAGAGTAAGCCTTTGAGATTGTGCTTGTATTTCTTCAATTTTGTTGTTTCATCTTGAATCTGATTTGCTTCGTTCTGGACTCTTTCCTTTTCAGGACGCTGGCCCAGAGAGCGTCGAAGAGGGCCAAGATCCCGAAGGTCGTCGTTGAGGACGATCCACCCGTGGCAACAGAGGACGCGTCTGAGACCCCCTTGCCGGTCCCGGCAACCCTTCCTCAGGCAGCCCAGCCTGACCCCCAAAGGTAAGTGTGCGTTTTCCCCTTACTATTAGGTGTGCAGGGGTGCTCCTTCTTCGTTGATACTGATTGTTTGTTTGTGCAGGAGCAGAACAGCCTCATCGGGAGGGCTCTGCCCCCGAAATCCTGTCTGCTGCCACTACGCCGCCAAGGGGGGATTCTCTGGCAAGGGAGCGCCCTCCGACAAGGGAGGCCACTCCGGCAAGGGAGGCTACCCCGGCAAGGGACAGCGCCAGTGACCCTCCAGTGGTCGAGGCCATGGCTGCAGATCCCGTTGCAGGTAATTTCCTTACACGAAAATTTCCCTTGGGCTTGTTTTCTTCTGTTTCTCTTTTTGAACATTTGCTTGACTGCTCTTTCTTCGTCTGACGCAGAACCGATGGAGGTCGAGGTCGCCGGCGAGGAGGAAGCCTGTGACAACACCGGCAGGCCGTCATCGTGGAAGAAGAGGCCGTCGCTGTGGAAGAAGAGGCCGTCGCCCGGCAGGCTGTCGGCGAGGAGGCCACCGAGGCTGCCGACGCAGAGGTCGGGCGAGGGGTCAGCGATCGACCGACGGCCCCTGAGGCTGCAGGAGCGCCAGCGCCGACCGACAAACGACTTCCCCGCTACTGCGTCGAGGAGCTCCCAGCCAGCGCCTACTTGAAGGCCGGCGAGGTGTCTTCATCAAACTCCACAGGAGTCTAGCTCAGGCGCCCGGTCGAAGGAGACACCTTCGACGGCGAAGCTACTCGCCTCTTGGCTGGCCTGGTGGGCCAAGCAGCAAAGCGGCGAAGTCTGAGGAGGAGCAATTTGAAGAAGCTGCTGTCGCTCTACCGCGCCCGGCAAGCCAAGTTGGAGTCCCGGGAAGCACTTGTCGCGAGGGCAGGAGCGGACATGGAGAAGCGCGCAGAAGAGCTCCGGAACACCAACCAAGAAACTCTCCGCGACGTAGCAGAAGCGCGGGGCAACTTCTGAGAGCGCACGGCCTTCATCCTTGAGAAGGCCGCAGTGAGAGGCAGCGGTGGCTGCCGAGAAGCTCTCCGCGCAGGAAAGCGAGCTGGCGCAGCGGAAGGTCAACCTGGACAGCCACGAAGAAGGCCTTGCCGCCCGTGAGGAGTCACTTGGTGGGGCGCTTAAGGAAGCGAAGGATGCTGCCGCAGCCGCCGAGGCCGCCAAGGAAGAGTTGAAGGCGAAGGTGGCACAGCTGGAGGCCAGCCTCAAGAAGAGCGGCGAAGAGCTTGTCGCGCTCAAGCACGAGCGCGAGAAGGACGCCTACACTCTTGGCGAGCTGCAGAGTCGTCTCGCTGATAGGGGCAAGGAGCTCAACGCCGCCAAGGATTCCAAGGCGGATCTTGAGCTGAAGCTGACCACTCTGACACAGACATTGGACGACGCCAGAGAGCGGGAAGTGGGCCTGTTGGAGACTATCAAGGCCAAGGAGGAGCTGCTAGCGAATGTTGTCTCCACTCGGGCGCCTTGAGGGAGAGTGTGGAGCATTGGATCAAGGCCTTGTGGACACCGCTGCCGATATCCTAGCAGTGATGGAGCCGGGATGGCGGACCTTGCATACTCTTCCGAGGAGCATCTCCGACCCAGCGCCAAACTCAGTTTATTCTTCAAAGGCGTGGTGGCGGGCCTCCAGCTGACTGGGAAGAGGTCCCAAAGCAGCTGGCGAGGAATCACGCCCGGATCTGTGCAGGAGCCCTCGAGAAGGTGTTGATAAAGGTGGCCTTCCGCAATCCAGGCCTCAACCTTAACGGCGTCCTCAGATCCTTGCCGCCAGATGCCAACGTGGAGGAGCTCAAAGCCCTTATCGCACCCATTGTGGACAAGGTGAACAAGATCAAGCGGATTGATGGCGACCGCGTAGACTAGGCCGCCAATTTTATCTTTCCCTTGTCGCTTCTAATCATGTTTAGAACACTTTGTTAGATCAGCGACAAGTTATTTTGCAATATACTCTATCTTAGGCGATCAATGCAACGTTATTTCCTCTACTTGATTCCTTCCTTTGTGCGTTTACGCCCTCGCATTTGGGGGACTTGTCGGTGCAGGCACCTTTCATGTTGGCCGAGTCTTGAACGTCGGCTGACCTCTTTGGCGATGCCGCCTCCGACAAACAACCTTGTCGCGACTAACCGCAGCTCACTTAAGTTGTTGAGCGGACTCGAAACAAAGTAAAGGCGCGACTAGCCTGCGAATTGGTTCCTCTGCATACAGGTTTTCCATACAAAGTACTCTCGTTCGAGGAAGATAACTTAAAAATTTAAAATTGATTGCTCAAACTTTGGCAACTTAGCTTTTCATCTCTTGCTTCCCGATAAAGGCGAAACTTCCTCGGCGATGCACGGTCCATGGTATTATCTTCTCCTTCCCCCTGGTTAACTTGTCTTGGCGAGGGAGCCTTCCTTTCTTTGGGAAAAGAGAAAGAAGGAAATAAAGTTATGGAGCCCAGTGACTCGATATTGCTTACGGGTGTGGTTGCTGCACAAAGTGTTAGCCAAAACATGCAATAAAATGATGAAAGCATGAATTTGACAAGTTGTGCGCAACACATGAGCTTTATCTTGATGCACGGGTCTGCGCCCGGCTTTGTACAAAGGATTACATGCAACAGCGGCAAGACTTGTACAAAGGTGGTTGCCGGAACAGGTTCGCAACCGCGCTCTATGGGTAAAACTTACGAAGATGCTCAATGTTCCAGGAGTTGCTCACCGGGATGCCATCTTGGTCTCAAAGCGGACAGCGCCAGGCCTAGTGACTCGTTTCACCCGATAAGGGCCTTCCCACTTCAAGCGTCAACTTGTTTGAATTCTTGGCGGACTGAGCAGCGCGAAGAACAAGGTCGCCTTCCTCGAGACTTCGGCACTAACTTTGCGGCTATGGTAGCGGCGCAAAGCTTGTCTGGTAGCGAGCAGCTCGCCTGGCAATGAAGATCGATCCTCCTCAAGGAGCAGCGTCATCTTGTCGCAGCTGCTCTTTCTCAAGCTCATCATAAGCGAGCACTCGAGGCGATCCGTATCTGAGTTCCGTGGGAGAACTGCCTCTGCTCCATAGACTAGAGCAAAAGGTGTCTGGCGGTGGCTCGATTTGGCGTCGTCTGATCGACCAAAGAACCACCGGCAGCTCCTCGATCCGATTTCTTCCGCACTTGTGCAGCACTGTCGAAAGTTACGGTCTTGAGCCCGCGACTTCAAAGCATTTCCTCTCTGCTTGACCATTGCTTCTCGGGTGAGCAACGGAAGCAAAGCAGACCTTGGCGCCAAGATCTTGGGCGTCTTGCATGAAGGTGCGACTTCGTAAATTGTGTGCCGTTGTCGGTGATGATCCTGTTAGGGATTCGAAGCGGCAAACAATCGACCAAGAACTTGACTGCTTGTTGTCTTTGTCACCTTCCTCACTGCTTCCACTTCCGGCCACTTTGTGAACTTGTCGATGGCGGCGTACAAGTACTCAAAGCCCCGCAGCTTCGGGGAAGGGGCCGAGATGTCGAGCCCCAGGACGAAAATGGCCGGGATAAAGGGATCGTCTGGAGAGCCTGAGCTGGTTGGTGTATCTGTTTGGAATGGGCCTTGCACGCTTCACACTTGGTTACTTGTGCGGTTGCATCTGGAGGGCTGTCGGCCAGAAGAAACCTTGCCGGAAAGCTTTGCCAGCAAGTGCTCTCGCGCCAATGTGGTGACCACATATGCCTCCATGTATCTCTGCCAGCAGCTTATGTCCATCTTCCCTGGGAATGCATTTCAATTTCACACCGTTGAGTCTTCTTACATGCGGTATCTTTGTCGACAAACTGGTACATACTTGACCGCCGGGCTACTCTTTACGCTTCTTCTTGCTCTTGGGAAGTTCTCCTGTCTGAAGGAAAAGGACAATCGCTGCGCCCATGCTTTGGAGCTTCGTGGCTCGACAACAAGGACTAAAGGCACATCTGCTGCTGCGGGAACGTCGGCTTCTACGGCAAGAACACTGCGGCTCTGCCGAGCTTGATGCTCCCGGCAAGCTTGCGGAGCAAGACTTGTCGGAAGCGTCGCTTCAACGAAACAAACCACAGGGCTTGTCGGAGCACACTGCCCCTCGGCCTTTGTTGGTGTTGATCTTGGGGACCTTCGCAACGACGGCTTCGGAAGCTCTGCCGAAAGTAGTCACCAGAGATCAACTTCCTCTTCTTGCTTTGTCCAGTTGATGGTGTTACGGTTGGTTGAGTCGGCTTGAGCACGAAAATCCCTGGTTCCACAGCAACTTAAGTGCGGCCCAGCGCTTTGTGAACCGTCAGCAATATCATTCTGAGCTCTTGGAACATGTTCCATTTGCAGGCCGTCAAAGTGCTCTTCTAGCTTCCTCACTTCATCAACGTAGGCTTCCATCAACGGACTCTGATAATCTTTGTTCACTTGGTGGACGAGAGTCACCCCTGACGATAAGCTTTTTGATCCCAAGGTCCACTGCGATCCTGAGACCGGCAAGCAAACCTTCATACTCTACAGTATTGTTTGTTGCTTGCTCCTTGGGAAAGTGCATCTGGACTACGTACTTGAGGTGCTCTCCGGTGGGTGCGATAAGCAAGACGCCGCACCGGGCGCCTTTGCAGCGAGAAGGCACCATCAAAGTACATTAGCCACTCTTTGCTTGCTTCCTTGACGGGAATGCTCGTCTCCGGAATCTCTTCATCCGGCGTTGGCGTCCATTACGCTATGAATTACGCCAATGCTCGCTTTGGATAGTTGAAGTGCTTTCAAACTTGAGACCAAAGCTTGACAGTTCGATGCCCACTCGACAATCCTGCCTGTTGCCTCTGGATTATGCAATATCCTCTTCAGCGGAAAGCGAGTGACAACTGTTATCTCATGTGCTTGGAAGTAATGGCGCAGCTTTCTCGAGGCCATGAGGAGGCCGAAAAGCAATTTCTGCACACCAGAGTACCTTGACCTAGCCCCCTGCAGGAGGGAACTGACAAAGTAGACTGGGCGCTGCACCATCCTTTTCTGCATCTGTTCATGTGTCTGCGCGGATTCGTCCTTGTCGGGACCAGAGCTTGTCGGCGAAGCCCCCTGCTTGTCGCTGGATGTGCTTGCCGTGGTTGCCGGTTTCGTCATCCGCCTCCCTCTCCGCTACTAACGCAGCACTAACCACTTGATTGGTTGCCGCTATATATAGCAACAACTTCTCTTGTGGTTTAGGTGCGACAAGTGTTGGAGTGGAGGACAGGTATCTCTTTAAGTCCTGCAGCGCAGCCTCCGCTTCGTGAGTCCATTTCATTGGACCTGCCTTTTTCAAAATCTTGAAAAGCGGCAGGGCGCTCGAGAGACCTAGAAATAAACCTGCCGAGAGCAGCTACGCAACCGCAAGTCTTCGTACATCCTTGACACGCTTTGGTGCTTCAATCTGCTCAATGGCCTTGATCTTGTCGGGATTGGCTTCAATCCTCACCGAGATTTCTGAAGAACCCGAGAAGCTTGCCGGAAGGGACTCCAAACACGCACTTCTCGGGGTTGAGCTTGAGGTTGATCTTGCGCAGATTTGCAAAGGTCTCGTCCAAATCTTGAACCATAGTTGCTTTGTCCTTGCTTTTGACCACTATGTCATCCATGTAGGCTTCTACATTTACGTGCATTTGCGGCTCAAAAGCGTCATGGACTACCCTTGCAAGCGTTGAACCAGCATTCTTCAAACCAAAAGGCATCCGTATGAAACGATTATGTGCCACATGGTGTAATGAATGCGGTCTTCTCCTCATCTTCTTCAGCCATGAAGATCTGATGGTATCTCGAGTATGCATCAAGAAGCGAAGAAAATCACATCCAGCCGTGGAGTCAACAATCTGGTCGATGCGCCGGTAAGGAAATGGATCTTTGGGACAAGCTTTATTAACATCCGTGAAGTCAATACAAAATCTCCATTTTCCATTTGCTTTGCGCCGCGACTACGAGGATTGGCCAACCACGTGGGATGGAGCACTCCTCGACAAGGCCCGCCGCTTCCAGTTTCTTGATCTCTTACGCTATGAATTCTTGGCGCTCCACCGCTTGCTTCCTGAATTTTTGCTTGACGGGCGCGCATGAGGACAAGCGGCCAGAAGTGCTCAATCACTTTCACAGGAGCGCCGGGGATGTCGGGGCGGTTGCCATGCAAACACGTCGACATTCGCCACGTGAAAGCAACGAAGCGCCTTCCTATTTAGGGTCGAGAGAGGCAATCGATGGTGAAGGAACCACCGGTGCCGTCCTCCTTGGCGGGCACCTTCTTGGTCTTTAGCGAGCTACCATCTTCTTCTTGCACTTGCCGGTGGAGCTCGATGGTGCGTCCTCGACGGTAGCGCAGCACTCCGAAGAGGTGCACTTGCCGGAGTGGGCATCAGAGCTCTTGCCGGACTTGGACTTTGTCTTCTTCCCCCCGGGAGCTTCAGCGGCAAGTGTTTGGCAATTTGTCGCGCCTGCTGCATCCCGGTAGATCTTGTCGGCACAAATAAGGGCATCCTTCTTGTTGCCATGGGATGAGATGACGCTTATCGGGCCTGGCATCTTGAGTAAATTGTAGGCGTAGTGAGAGGCTGCCATGAACTTGGCGAGTGTTGGGCTGGCCAAGTATCCCATTGTAAGGCAATGGGAAATCGGCAACGTCGAATGTGACCCTCTCAGTCCTAAAGTTCAGCTCGCTGCCAAATGTTACCGGCAACGTAATCTTCCCTTTCGGCTTGCTCCTTCCCAGATTGATTCCTTGGAAGGTGCCAGTCTCTTCGAGCTTGCTGTTAGGGATTTGAAGCTTCTGGAGCACCGCGGAGGAGATCAGATTCAAGCCGGCCCCGCCGTCAACTAGCATCTTGGTGACCTTGAGGTTGCGGATGGTTGGTGAGACCAACATCGGCAAGCACCCGACCGCAGATTATCGATCGGGGTCCTCAATATCAAAAGACGATAGGCGTCTTTGGACCACTTCAGAGGCTTGCGTGACTCTACGGATGGTTCCGCTGCATTGACCTCCCGCATCCATTGCTTGAGTTGGCGGTGGGAGGTATGCAGGAAGCACCTCCGTCAACGCAGAGGACCTCCGCGGCTTCTGAAACTCCTCCTCATCGGGCGTCGTCGTCTTCCATATCTTCGTCGTCGTCATCATCTTCATCCTTGTCGCGCCGCTGGGAGGTCTGTCTCCTTGTCTTTGTTTGGCCTTGCCTTGGCGTCCTCCCGGCCGGGGCGTTTCTTGCCTGCTCCCCAAAGCACCTTCTGGGCCTTCTCATTGTCGCACCGCTCGTACTCAGCCCTCTGCTGTTTGACAAGCTGCTCGACCTTCTTGCAGCTCTGGAGGTCGTGGCCCTTGGTGCGGTGGATCTTGCAGTATTGCTTGCCGGAGCCGTCCTGCTTGTCGGCGGCCGCCACAGACTGATGGTTGGCGTCAGTGGTAACCTCCTTGCCGGAGCCACCAGCCTTGGCGTTCTTGTCGCCACCTCCATTGCCGGACTGCTCAACAGCTAACACTTCTCTGCCTTTCTTCTTCCTGTTGCCTCGCCGCCGGCTCTTCTTCTTGCCGGGCGGTCTCCTCCTTGTCGAGATCCTGCTTGTGCATTCTCTCACTGAGTCTCCTCCCTTCCTCAAGTGCACACTTGTCGGCCAAGGCGTACAGCTCACTAACGTCCTTGACTTTGCACATCGCCATCTCCTCCCTCATCCTGCGGTTCCGCACGTTACGATGAAACGCTGATCACCACACGGCAGGGTGGACATCTCGATGTTGTAGTGCACACGGTGAATCTCTGAATGAACTTGTGCAGGACTCTCCTTCCTTCTGGCGGCGAGATGAAGGTCACTCTCTTGGCCATGAGGCTTGTGGCCACCGTGAAGGCGCCAACAAACCGATGGCATAGATCTGCCCAAGAGGATATGGAGCTGTCCGGCAAGTGCATGAGCCAAGATCTCGGCGTTGGGCTTGAGCACGGCGGAAGTAGTTGGCGAGGATCTTGTCATCCCGTCCCCGCAGCCTGCACCGCGATGGTGTAGATGCTTTGAGGAACTCGATGGATGCGTCCTGCCATCATACTTCTCCGCACATCTGGTTTGAAGTTTTTCCGCTGGGCCTTTGGACTTGCCGCAGCTCACGAGTGAACGCAGGGCAACCTACCGCGTCTGACAAGTCGCTGGCTCCTCCGGCGCGCATGTCAACAAGAGGCCCGCCGCTTGTCGGACCGACGTCGCGCTTCTCTCCGGCGCCAATGCGAAGTTCGAAAGCGCCCTCTTGTTGTCGCTCATGAAGAACTTGGCGCTGATCGCGGCGAAGCTCGCGGATCCGGCGACGCGGTGGAGTCGCTGTCGAGGTGGATCCGGTGAGTCGGCGATCTTGGCCTTTCGGGCGGAGAGAGTGCATGGTAGTTGCACCTCCGGCAGTCTCGTCGCCACCGGCTCGTGCCTTGTCGTCTTGTCGCGGCAATGACGGGCGTTGGTTGCCGCGAGCGTCGCCGTTAACAAAGCCGATGAGGCTTTGGATAGTGGCCCTCCACCGTCGACCTTGTCGGCCGTTGGAGGGTAGTCGAGGAGCAGCGAGCTCTCGCCAGAGCTTCTGCTGGAGTAGTGGGTGGCATTGGCGAACGGTGCGAGGAGCAGGATATGCTCGGACTTCTAACTATGTTAGAAGGAGCAGCACCCCGTCCAGGCGACCGTATCTCACTCGTGCCAGCATGTTGGCGCGCATGCTGGTTTTGAGGGTCTCGATCCAACGAACGTATGGCATTGTGAACGCCATGACGTTGTTGGTCCCGCGTCTCCTGAGATGGGCGCGGGGGGTGCGCGGACGCCGAGGTTTGCGGGGCCTTGTCCTTGGACTTGGCAACGTCACGAACACCTTCGTCGGCGCCCGTCCCTCCGCCGGCGTCTGCCCCACCACCCGTTTGCTGTGGTGATGGTGGGTATGACGCGGACGGCTCTGCTGCCGCCGAAGCCTTCTTCTTCGGTGGCATGTTGAGGAAGATGTTGAGGACGCTGCTCGTGTGAACGCCGGATCGGATTCACACAGCCTCCACGCTCCCCCTACCTAGCGCGCCAAAGATGTCGGGGAGGCTGATCGTACCCACGAACACCTATGGGGCCGGCGGACCAGGCCCCTTTGTGGTTCGGAGGGGGGCGGAGATCGCACGAAGAGCGGATCGAGGCGAAGCACACGAGCAGTTTACCCAGCTTCGGAGCTCTCTGGAGAGATAAAACTCCTACTGCTGCTTGTTTGATGTATTGTGTTCTTGCTAGGGAGCGATGAGGGCTACAAAACCTAGCGTGGGTGTCTACGGTCCTCGAATGAGTCGCACGAACCGAACCCCCTCTACATGCTCAAGGGGTCTCCGACAGGTGGCAACATAGATGAGGGTACAAATGTAAAAACAGAAGTTGGTACACCTACTTGAGCGATTATGCATTGCAAAATACCTAACTCGTGGCAAGGGACAAAAGCAATAAATGCCCGTCTGTGTCGCCTAAACAATGCAACAGAGACCGTCAGGTGCGCCACCGCTCGCCACGATGGCAAGCTTGCCAGCGCCGCTCATCGCCGCTCTCCGCTGGCTGCACAGCCTCTTGACACGCGCATGGAATGGTCCCATGGCGACACGTTGTTGGATGAGCTGGAGCGGAGATGGAGAGAGGTTGCTTGCAGCGGCAAGTGCCTTGCAGCGGCCGAATCCTTGTCGCGTCCGGAGGCTTGTCGCTCAGAGCCTTCGGCAAGCTCCTCTTGCCGGGCCCCATCTTCTGCATGCCTTGAATGGCCTTCCCGGCAAGCTCCTCTTGCCGGTGACTTGTCTTCTTAGTCAAATACTTTGTTCTTGAATGGCTCCAAAGGAGCCACGGAGGATCTTGGCGGTGACCAGGCAAACCCTACCGCGGGGTGCTGCAACTGTCCGTGCACGAGTACGGGATACTAGGGTACCCCTACTCTAGTACACCGACACTCATGAGTTCAAAGTTTCTGTTTTTTACAGCAAGATCACATTAAGTTTCACCCAAGTCTTCCCAAAGGTCTTACTTGGCACTTTATGGAAACAAAAGCTATAAAACATGATTACTACAGTATCTTAATCATGTAAACACACAAAAACAGTATGGGTAAATATTGGGTTGTCTCCCAACAAGCGCTTTTCTTTAATGGCTTTTAGCTAGGCATGATGATTTCAATGATGCTCACATAAAAGATAAGGATTGAAACATAAAGAGAGCATCATGAAGAATATGACTAGCACGTTTAAATCTAACCCACTTCCTATGCCTAGGGATTTTGTGAGCACACAATTTATAGGAACAAGAATCAACTAGCATAGGAAGGCAAAACAAGTATAACTTCAAAACTTTAAGCACATAGAGAGGAAACTTGATATTATTGCAACTCCTACAAGAAGGTATTCCTCCCTCATAATAATTTTCAGCAGCATCATGAATGAGTTCAACAATATAACCATCACATACAGCATTCTTTTCATGATCTACAAGCATAGAAATTTTACTACTCTCCACATAAGCAAAAATTCTTCTTATTCGGAATAGTGGGAGCAAACTCAACAAATTAACGGTCATGCGAGGCATAATCCAATTGAAAATTAATATCATGATGACAAGTTTCATGGTTAACATTATTATTTATAGCATACATGTTATCACAATAATCATCATGGATAGCAACTTTGTTTTCATAATCAATTGGAACCTCTTCCGAAATAGTGGAATCATTACTAACTAAAGTCGACACTCTTCCAAATCCATTTTCATAAATATCACACTAAGATTCAACACCCTCCAAAATAGTGGGATCACTAATTCCTAAGGTTGACACTCTTCCAAACCCACTTTAGATGATAGTACTATTCTTACTCCAAAAGATATAAGTGAAAGTTCATGGAGCATTCTACAATTAATATAGTCTAACCAATATCCAAGCTCAAAATATATAAGTGAAGCATACGAAGCATTCTATAAAACCATACTCAAAAGATTTAAGTGAAGCGCAAAGAGCATTCTATAAGGTCATACTCAAAAGGTATAAGTGAAGCACATGAAGTATTCTATCAATCAATGAAGGGTTATCTCATACTAGCATGGTTCTTAAAGGAAAAACAAAAACACAAAGGGGTCTCCGAGTCGTCCACGAGATAGGGGGCGCGCCCAGGGGGGTAGGGCGCGCCCTCCACCCTTGTGGATAGCTCGGGACTTCTGGTCCATCTCCGATGCTCCGTGGGCTTCTTCTGGAACATAAAAAATCATCAAAAAATGGCACATCAATTGGACTCCGCTGTCAGGACCCCGATCCTAAGTCACACCGATCTAGCATGTAACACATCATATCACTTTGCGGCCTCACACACGGTATTCCCACGGGTGTCGCCTTACCATGGCCCGGGACCGTTTACGCCTTTTGGCTCACGTATATGATAGTGTCGCTAGCATCCATATGACAAAGAACCCGGGTCGACATGGCTAGTCGTGAACCCAAAGCAGCGCTAACCCATGGGGACAGGCATACATGAATCACATCGAGCATGTCGGTCATCAACGTATAAATTCGGGTTGTAGCACTGGGCTAACAGGACTCCGGTATCCCGGGCTGTAGCGAGCTAGGCAGGACTCAAATAACACCGTGACTTTTCCCGAAGGGACAGACATAAGGCAGTGAAACACATGCCCGGCCGATCAAGTGTCCGAGCAGTAGTCTTTGGGCTAGCAGGACTCCGGTGAACCGGGCAGAGCGGACTACTATCGCTCGGAGGCACGAGACTACATTTCCCCATATGAGAGGCTGCCAAGGATAAACAACTAGTTTGTCGGATCCCACACATACCAAGCATTTCAAACATACACACAATATGCTCAATATGTGTAGATACAACATGGCATCACAACATAACTCTCTGACTCAAATATTTATTCATTAGGCTCCGAGGAGCGAGATATTACAAACATGGGTCTCATGACCCAACACTCGAAACATACAAGTCAAAGCACAAGCGGAAGCTAAACATGTCCGAGTACGCATAACTATAAATGAAGAAGGTGAGAAGCCTGACTTTCTACCAGATCCTGCCGAGGGCACAAGATCGTAGCTGAGGTAACAAGCTAACCGTCGAAGTCCAAGCGGAACTACTAGCGAGACCGAAGTCTCTCTCGCAAAACATAAATAAGCAAGCGTGAGTACAAAGCGTACTCAAGAAGACTTACATCGTAACTAGCTACATATGCATCATTATCAAAAGGGGGTGGTGGAGTTTGACTGCAGCAAGCCAGCTTTGACTCAGTGGCTATCCTAAACTACGACTGCAAGTAACTCTTTTGAAGTGGCGCACACGAGTCCACATATTCACCATATCAATACGCCACTATGGACTCGCTCCCGTCTCCCTACGAGAACGCCATCCATAGCACTCACGCTTATCTTGCGCATTTTAGAGTATCCACTTTCACTTGTCTATGAACTGATATAGGCAACCCGAAGTCCTTCTCCGTGGACACGGCTATTCAATAGATCATATTAACCCTGCAGGGGTGTACTTCTTCACACGCTCTCACCACTTACCGTCGTTTACACGACATGTACTCGGCAACCTTCAGCGGAAGCCCAACGTGGGTGTCGGCCACGACCTACCTAAACACACAAGTCCCTAGTCCAGGTTTATCGCCTATTCGGGTTCCATCCGCAGGGAGTCCGTCCGAGGTTTCCCATACAACCCCGAGCGATGTGTGCGGGGTTCCCGAGACACCTGTCAGGCGAATCGGTACAGACCCACGGTGCCTACCGCAACACAACCCACCCCTACGGTCAGCATTATGCGTGCCCCCCAAGATGCTACAAACACTTAAACTACTTGCAACTCCCGGACCGGGAACAAGGGTGGTTAAGAAGCCGAGAGGGTCCATTGGTTTCGGGCCCAATGCGTGGTAGTAACTGTTTCATGGATCACAAACACGTAACTCAGTTCACGAGGGCGGCTGCAATGAGACAACCCACCATGTACTCCTACATGGCCTCTCACCGCTACCTTTACCAAATCGTGTTCACACACTTAGCTCACACCACAGTAGGACATGTTCACACACCTCCGATTCATTTCCGATGAATCGGACCTGACTCAACTCTAAGCGATGGCAGCATGACAACAAGCATGAATGAGTAGGCACAACATGGCTCAAACAACTCCTACTCATGCTAGTGGGTTTCATCTAATTCTTGTGGAATGACAGGTCATCACAGAGGATAAAGGGGTTCAGCTACCGCAGCAAGTAACACATGAGTCGTTGTTGTCCTAATGCAGTAAAATAGAGCAGGAGCGAGAGAGTGGGATTATATCGGAATGAACAAGGGGGTTTTGCTTGCCTGGCACTTCTGAAGATAATATAGTTCTTCATCGGTGTCATCGAACAATCGTCGGAACGTCGTCTACTGAGAGGGGACAATTACCGGCAAACAAGAGAGAACACAATCAATGCAATGCACATTCACATGAATGACATGTCATGTTAATGTACTGAATTCACCTAATGCAAAATCTAGCCAAGTTAATTGAAGTGAAATTCAAACAAGAACAAATTCCAACTCCAAATGTTATTTCATAAATTGCCCTAATCATGATTCATCCTATTTAGTGAGGTTAACTTGTTTAATCATGCATGAAAGTGCCATAAACAGATTCTTCATATTTCTTTGATCATTTTTCATATATAAATTATTTAATTTGGAGTTACAGATTAAAAGTTATGAATATTTGAAGTTTGGGGTATTTTCTGAAATTTCCTGAATTATAATAAATCCAGAAAATCAATTACTGCGTCAGCCTGGCGTCAGTGTGACGTCAGTGGTCAACGAGACATGGTCCGGGTCAAACCTGACAGTGGGTCCCGCGTGTCAGCATAATTAGCCTAACTAAAAATTAATTAAAACTAATCCTAAATAGTTAACAGGGCTGGGCCCCACCTGTCATAGGGTCAACAGGGTCAACTAGGGCCCACCGTGGTCAAAGTCAACGTCGGCTGCCGGCGTCTAGCCGCCGGCGAGCCCGACGCGGCGGCGAGAGTGGTTTTGGCCACTCCGGCGACCAAATGGCCCGCGGAGGGCATCTACGTGTAGCCGGAGTCGAGCCGCAGCTCTTCGTGGAGTCAGTTGAGCTCGGGGCGGTCGGAATCGACAGCGGCGAGCTCCAAGGCGGCAGCCGGAGTTCAAAGTGGTCGAGTTTGATGCTACGGTGCACCTGGAGGAGGAGCGGGTGGTGGCTACGAGCTCCTGGTGCTGCGCTGAGCACGGAGGTGGGGTTGGCGTCGAGCCATTGTGGCTCTAGCCACGACGGCGCCATGGCCGGCGGCGAGGAGTTTTCGGGTGAGGTGGAAACGGCGTTAGCGAGAGGGAAAAGAGCCAGGGGAGAGAGGGGATCGGCAGAGGAGCTCACGGCGGGGTCGATGAGTAGCTCAGCGGGCTCGGGGGAGGTCCGGAGCCGACGAATCGGGCGACGGCGACCGGCGGGTCCGAGGAGGGGAAAAGTGGCGGGGCGGCGCCTCGGGGCTTCTCCGGTCGCGTGTGTGGCAGGGAGGCGAGGATGGAGTGGCGGAGCTTGTGGGCTAGTCGGGAAGCGAGGGAGGGCTGTAGTCAGCGGTGGTGGCGAAGGGCGCGAGCTCCGCTCGGTGGGAGAGAGAGGGAGCCAGAGGAGGGGATGGGGGCGAGAGAGTGAACAAGGGGGTTCCAGGGGGTGCGTGGCATCGCGGAAGGCGTCCAGAGCGTCGATGGGGGGGGAGCGGCAAGCAGGAGGTGGCCGCGCGTGCGTCGGGCACACGCCCGCGTCCTCTGGCGCAGTGGAGAGAAGACGACAGAGGCGCCAGGTGGGCTGGGCCGAGCTGGGCCGGCTACAGGTAGGTGGGCTAGGTAGTCCTCTCTCTCTCTCTTTTATTTATTTTAGTTTTCTATTTTTCTGTAGTCTTTAGGGCTTTATTAAAAATACTAATGCTACCCCAAAAATCATGAAACTTGCTCAGGCCTACTGTTTGGAAAATATCCAACAGCAAACATTTAAGTTTATGATTATTTGAGCATTTAAAATATTTTATAGCATATAAATGCCCAAATGCAGTGACCAAAATATGTCATGAAAAATGTGCAGCACCTCTGGTTCTGGTTTAAAGCATTTTTCCAGAAATGATGAACATTTTCTAAAGCCATTTGAAATCACTGAAAAATATTTTAGGTGAACCTAGTGGATTCCTTGAATGCTAGGGTTTAGGCAATCCCCATTTCAAGTTTCTTAAAATTTAAACATGATGCATGGATGCTAAAGCAAAAACAAACAAGGGCTGATCTGGGGCTGTGACATCCGTTTGGTATTCCTTTTCTGTAAAACTCAAAAACAAGGGAAACAACAGAAACTGGCACTGGGCTCTAGGTTAATAGGTTAGTCCCAAAAATCGTATAAAATAGCATATAAATGCATATAAAACATCTAAGATGGATAATATAATAGCATGAATAATTCATAAATTATAGATATGTTGGAGACATATCACTATCGTAAACAAATGCATGCCTAGTTCATTTGAGTCCTTCACTTTTCCTCTGAACTTCATCAGAAGACTGTCTTCGTAGTTTATATGAGGCCACACTGTTAAATTCTTTCTCAGATTATTTCAACTGCTTAGATGCCTTGGCAACTTAAATATAGCGGTGGTACACTCCCTTTCAACTAGGGATGTCAACTGGGTCCCGTTTAATCCCGACTAAAGTCCACTAGCGGTATGATAGTTCAAAAGAGTTTTTGTTTTTTGAGGAAAATGAACTAGGGAGCTAGCAAAAACTAACTAGATGGGACTGGTGGATGTCGTTTGTTTGCCACTTACATCCCTAGTTTCATCTTACCATTTTAATTTCTTTTCGGCCGATGCTGCTTCGAACCATTTAAATATAGCTTTCCATGCTCGGCAATAATTCGTATGTCGTTTACCATGTAAGCTTACTGCTTGGATCATGCGATAACCATCTCTTACTTATGTCCAGCAGAAACCTTTCAGGATGTCATTCACAATAGGACACAATGTACAACCCCAGAATCTATTTGTGGAAGCAGTGCGCCATCCATGTTACCAGATGGTAGCAGTTCAGAGGCAACACCACTGGAGAGCAGTCTGAGCACAGATATTATAGTTCTTGAGGCTCTACTAGAGGCAGAAAGAGATGGTGTGGCTGCCATGAATGAGGTAATCTCGATCTTGAAGCTGGAAATCATGCAATTAGCTGCAAGCATTATGCAAGCAACCCAAGAATTGGAGGAAATAAGAATGTTGCATTTGAAGATGGAGGAGGTCCTGCTGCTTCTGCTATCTGAAGCCCAGGGTAATCCCAGTTCTTCATTAGATACCAGTTGAAATTGTCATTGGATTATTGTACTTGCATGTTGTATCATGTCTCTGAATGGATTATGTTGTAAGACCCCCTATGTTGTCCATGAGTTGTAATGATCCGAATATTTTAGGCGAGGTAATCCTCAGTACTTGTATGATTGACATAAGGTGAACTATTTTTCGTGTGAGCATATTGTATTGGATGAAATAACTGTTTGACTCAAAGTGTATCCAACCCTCTTGAATTCAAGATCATGGCATTTCTAAATCATAATCATATATAAAGGTGGGATAAATCTTTGTTGTGGTTTTGAAGAAATAAATAACAAAAGCGTAGAATTATCTGTGGATATTCGTGTCGAATAAAAATTGGATTTGGATTTAGTTGCGAGGGCCCAGGGCAAACGTGAATGCTAATTCTCCCAAGTTTTGAATGAAGCGGCTAAACACCCACTATCATTTGTGGGCTGCCCGAAGCAAGTGTTTGCGAGATGGAAATTATTGTCTACCCCTGACACTTGGCATCCTTATCGACCGGATTTACACTGCTGTCGATAGGGGTAGACTAGTAACTTCAATCAGACATGACACGACGACCTCTGAGCCCATTCAGACACGGTGGGCGCCAAACATGGGCAGCAAAACACATTTGATTCAAGCTCGTCCGAAAGACATGTGTCTCTCCCTCCATTTCCCCATTCATCCATGGTGGGTGGCAAAACAAACTCTCCTCATCCGAAATCGATGTAGGCTAATATTTTAAATAGGGGCAGATGTGTAACTTCCCTCAGACGTGACACAACTGCCCTACCTATCAGCCCCGTTCATACACCGTGGGCGCCAACCGTGGGTGCCAAAACACCCTCTCCTCGCCCGAAATCATTACCAGCAAATATTTGGGAGATGCGAGATTACCGTCCTATCCCCAACCGACGTGATGTCCGAAATTTTAAACGGGGGATAAGTTCATAACTTTCCCACATTTTAGACAAGCGCGTCCCAAAGTTTGAGATCCCCCCTCCCCCTCCATTTCCCCATTCATACACGGTCGGCGCCACAACAACCTTCCTACTGCTGCCAGCCTCCTCCGTCCGCCACCCCATCCTCCACCTTGCCGGAGCCGCTACCCCTACCCCATCGTCCACTGCAAGATATGGACGTCTCTCATCCACAGCGCCAGACCAGAATCCTTTCATCACGTCGTCTTGCTTCATCGGCACCGTCATCCACCTTGTCGTTGCCGCTCCTACGACCGCCTCATCCACGGCAACAGGATTTATCCCCCGACCCGGCCGTCTCCCGTCTAAAGTCTTCTTCCCCGCCGCCGACAGCCATCGCACCCGCAACACCCTCGATGAATCAGTAGGGGCCTACACGGCGTCGCAAGAGAGGTGGTACTCTTCCATATGTGCTTAAGTTATTGATCTCACTCGGAAAATAGATCGTAAATTGTTTACTGTACTTTTCTTGTCCGTACCAAATCGTAGTGGCTAGTTGAAAGCAAACATTGGTTGCGGAGTAGCTTTGTCCGGTTTGCACCTTCAGATCCGCCATGGCACGGTCACTATACTCGTAAAGCTTATGGTTCCCCCCTTTATATTCACTACCATCATCGTAGGTGCTTCCTTTGCTTAATGTCGTGCTAGCACTGCTCCTCAAGACCTCAACCCATCAAGCGAAACAACATGCCACTCATAATTCCAAAGCTTATGTGTTGAAATACGAATCTGATATGATGCTCATATTATTAAAACAGAGAACGTTTAATTGGTCACCTAATGTTTCTATATTCGTTTCGAAAAGCATGTGCACCACCCACTGGTCCAGCTAGTTCCACTTTCTTGATTTTACTCTTGACGCTTAGGGTTTCCCCTTTTATCTACTCTACTATGATCTGTGTAGGTGCTTTCTGTCGTACTAGCATTACTCCACTCTTCAAGCTAAACAACACAACACTCAAAATTCCAAAGCTTAGTTGTTAAAATATGATTGTGACATGATATTGATATTAGTTAACAGACACATTTAATTGGTTAGCTAAAGGTCCCACTTGAGTTTCCAAATGCATGTCGCGACATATAGAGAGACAACAGAATTGCATTTCTTTATCACTTGTTGACTGTACTTTCTTGTCCATACCAAATCTTAGTTGTCATTTCAAAGCAAACATCGGTTGCTAACTACCCTCTGCGCGGTTTGCAGCTTCAGATCTGCCATCCCACTGCCACGGTCAACACTATACTCATCATGCTTACGGTTTCCCCATTTTATGATGACCACAATCAGCCTACGTGGTTCGTGTCGTAATAGCACTGCTCCACCCATCGAGCTAAACAAGCTTAGTTGTACAAATTCAAATATGATATTATGTTGATATTAGTAAAACTGAGAGATGTTTAATTAATTGACTAAATGTTCCTACTTTAGTTTTGAAATGCATGTGAGCCACATATGGAGAGACCGGAAGGAATAGTATTTCTCTGTGCGCTCTGGTTCATCATGGGTGGCCAACCAACCTTGTATAGAAAGACTTGTAATATCTTCAAGCTGCTTGCTCTTCTGCTCTTCTTTAAGATGATCCTCTTCTCTTGCGGTCAACTGGTCAGGTCGAGTTATTCTCCCTTAGTATATTTTGAATCTGTCAGGTCAGGTCGACTTGTTCTTCTTTACTATATGTTGAAGCTGTCATCTGCGAAGTATCATCACTTCGTGAGCTCTCATATTTTCAGTAGTAGGCCACATTATATTAATGCACACACCAAATTACGGCATGCATGGCACCTCTTAGAAGAATTGCATAGATAGCACAAAGGGGTTTATAGGGAGAAGTATTGGATTAGAATCACTTCTGCATTACAAAGATAATCTCACTTGTTTTTATGTTTTCATGCATGTCAAGTATTGAACATTATCAAAATGAATATGAGAATGGGTGCACGAGAGGAATATTGCGGAACAATCCACTGGCTAAAAAACTTGGCATGGTGGAGGATGGCATATCTTATGCACCCATCAAGTTGCTTGCTCTAACTTGGCAAGGTTGTATTGGTCGCACATATTTTGCATATGACCTCTTGCATTACTTCTACTTTGTTACACCATCTGCTTAGTTTAAGCATCATATATGAGTATACGACATACCTATCCATTTTTTGTACCTATTCCATGTGTCGTCATACTATGTTTTTCCATTCAAATGTTGTTCTTTCGTAATAGATGTCCAAAAGGAAGAGGGTGAGTGCAGATCCTCAAGGAGTACAAACTAGGCATTTGGAAAAGGTAGTGATACCTGTTAAATCACATAGATCAGCAGCCACAGAAAACACAGGCCCAACTGTACCACACTTTACCCCTACTCCAATGGCCAAACCCCTATTAGAACTGCTGAGAGCCCAGCGTCAGGTACTTTCTATGATAGCAATTCAAAATTTGAACTCCTAAATTTCTACATGTGCCTTACCTTCTCTCTTGTATGAAAACTAATTCCAGATGAATCTCCTTGCTCAAAGGATCATAGGATCTCACGACAATACTGGGCTCTGCATTGCTCTTGTCAGTACCTCTTGCCCTTTGTCAGCATACTTACACTCATTGCTGTTTGATTATGTAGCATCACTGTAAATGTTCGCTTCTTTATCCTCCCTTTGCTTGCAATTATAAGATCTATATTTACTTTTAGATAAATGTAGAAGTAAAACAATGGTTATGAAGTTTTGGATTGCTCAAGTAAGTACTTGTTGTCATGTACTCCCTCTGTATCGAATTAATTGTTGATCAATTGGATGTATTTAGAACTTAATAGTGCTAGATACATCCATTTGAGCGACAAGTAATAACGGACGGTGGTGGTATTACTGTACTTGCATTGCGAGATAGTTGATTGTCTAGCATTACTCTGCATCTTATCTGCCCTGCCCTCCACTTTCTCCAAATTATCATATCTACATTTACTCTTACCAAAATGTTGAATAAAGCCAATGCCACTACACACGTTGATGTCTGCATTCCTCTTGTCAGTACCTTTTGCCTTGTAACGATGTACTTAATTAATTGCTATTTGATTATGTATCATCGATGCACTTTTGAGCTTCATTATCCTCTGTTTTTTCCAATATTATTTGATCTATATTTACTCTTTGCAAAATGTAGAATAATGACAACGCTTATAAAGAATTTTCTTTGGGGAATTTATAGAATTATCCTTCCATCAACATGGAGAAGGGCTTTGTCCAGCCCGTGTTAACATGTAATGTAAGTTCATCCTTCTCAAGACTTCAAACTTTGTTCTAGTATAGATTTGGATAGGCATCATTTCCTCCTTCTTTGTTTACTTTGCTGTTTACATCTGATTGGATGTTTGCAACAACTACCAGTTTTAAAATGTAGTTGTAAAAACATGTTCCTTATGCAGAACAGATCCATTTATTTCCTTATATAATTGTGAAACCTATTACGTGTCTCCTTATTTCTCTTTCAGAGTTGTATCTCTTATGCCAGGCAGAACTTTAGGGAAGATACTGAGCCAAACCATCTTGAGGACAGCGAGATGACCCCAAGGTCCTGTCTTGATGAAGACAGTGAGTTGAGGCTACTCACCAGCAGGTGTGAGACAACCTCTGTGCGATCATTTGCCTCAATCAGTTCAACTTCTTCAGTCTCAACTTAAAGCGGAAAGGCTTGCTTCAGCTCAGCTCCAACTTGAAGTCAAAGATATAATGAAGATGTCAGGGGACTGCCGTGTGCACTATGGTGCCATACAGTTAGGGATGAAGCATCTATCGTTGACACAACTGAGGTCTCATCAGCTTGTTCAACTGCTTGCGGGGCCCGACCTTGCCAGGCCTAGTGCCTTCTGAAGTGCTCTTAGTTTTGTATATTCTTTTGTCGGCGCGTTTATATGCACTGGTGGCGACCTTTGATGCCCAGTGTATGTATTCTGTGGTCATGTTGCGCTTTATTATCACCGGTAGCGAACTTTGATTCCTAGTGGATGTAATATGCCGTAATTTCTTCATTGTATATTCTAGGTTTATTCTTTGGTCGGTATGTTGTAATTTAGGCGGAAGGTTGATGAGATCTCGATGTTACGGGTCTTGAGCCGGCCCGTTACTCATATGGGCCAAAACATGGGCCTATAATCATCTTGGGCCATTAGCAGGTCTAAACCTATAGTAGTTTCCCGTCTTTAACAAGCCGAGTATAGTTTTGGCCAGCTGGGCCAGAGAATACCATGGGCTTTTAACAGGCTAAAACCTAGATTGGGCTAGCGTTGAGCCAAAAAATTCACGGGCCAATACAGGCCGAAACTGCCTAAGGCCCATGTTGGGCCCAAATAGGACGAGCAGTTAACAGGCCAAAATATATCTCGGGCATGTTTAGCCCAATAAAATTATGGGCTTTAAGATGGCCGGTATCCACGCGGGCCATAGGCCCAAAAGTGTCACGGGCCATTATCAGATGGGCTGTAAGCAGGTCGGATTCAACGCAAGCTATAATTAGGCCCAACTGTTACATGGGCCAGTTGGGCTGAAATTTATCCATGAAGACTATGGGCCATTAAGAGGCCTAAAGTTACTTCGGACAAGAAATAGCCCAGTTTCTGCGTGTGTCGGCGTTCTGGGAACGGGGGTACCCAGACTTGCCTACCTGCAGCCTGCGGCGTGGCTCAAGGGGTGGCCCAGCACGGCCCATCTTCATCAGCACAAACTCAAGACCCTCGCGAGGGGCCAAGCCTCGTGGGGCAGATGACAGGAAGCCTCCTCACGCACGGCCTCGTCAGGCTGGCTCGCGAGGAGGCGGAGAGATCAAGGCAGGGTACCTCACGAGGTGCCCATGACGCAAGCCATGACGACCAAGGGTGCCAGGCGGGCGCCAGGCGGGCGCCAGCCTGCGCAGTGTCCTCGTTTCCTCTTTGGTGCAAAGGAGGCAAGCGCAGGCGAGATCATCAAGCAAAGGCAGCCATTTCGGTGCAACAAGACCAAGACCAACACAACGGCAGGAAGGAGGTCATCGTGGAGCCCAAGCCGGCATCATCGTCAGAGCCTTTGGCAGGCGAGGACCAACTTTAGTTAGGATAAGTGTACTAGATGTTCCCCTTCAAAATGGCCAACTGTTGGCGCCCTTCCCGCTCAATATTTGGGAAGAGGCCCAGGGCCTCCGCCTATAAATAGGACTAGCCACCCACAGGGTAGGGACACGTTGAGGTTGATCTCGAATCCAGAGAGAGGGCAACTGAACTCCCCCTAGCAGTTTCTCGCACCGGCTAAGAACAAACCCTCGTGAGGCTGCTCTTCCTTGTACTGTTCATCATCAGCCCCTAAGGCAATCCACCACACCACACACTGGAGTAGGGTATTACACCACAATGGTGGCCCGAACCAGTATAAACATTGTGTCCCTTGTGTTGCTCTTTGTGTAGTTTAGATCCTTGCGAGGCGACAAGGTGCAGGTTGGTAGGGGGTGAGATCTCCGCGCGCACCCCAGAGTTTGAACCTAGAGGGTCTGCCGGAACCCGAAATCCGACATTTGGCGCGCCAGGTAGGGGTGCGCCGGAGCTTTCCCTTCCGCCGACCCGCTCTCCGCCAACATCGCGATTCGCCCTACGATGAGCGGCGCGCCGCCCACTCCGGTCGCCAGCGCCGGCGCAGGGGCCAGGGGGCTCCGAGCCTTGGCCCCAGCCTTGCGACAGGTGCAGTGGCCGAACAAGTTCAAGCCGGAGACGCCACCGCGCTACAACGGCACGACTGATCCACTGGCCTTCCTGCTGGTGTACGAGGAGGCCGTCCTCGAAGCAGGAGGCGACGACAGGGTCATGGCTAACTGGCTTCCCATGGCCCTCACCGGCGCCCCGCGCATGTGGCTGCTCCACCTGCCAGCGGCTTCCGTGGCCTCTTGGGAGGAGTTGCGCAACCTCTTCCTCGCCCAGCATGCTGCGCCAGCGCCGCCGATCGTTGCAGCTCTCCTGGGCGGCTCGCAGGTGCCACCTTCAAGCCACCACGTCAAGCCATTCGTCCGCCAGATCGGCGCTGCCTCCACGTGGCAGGGGGCTCCTCCGGGTCGGTCGGTGCCCAAGGCCGACCTGGCCTTCAGCTCGGAGGACCACCCCTCCAACACAACCTGCTCGGGCGTGCTCCCAATGATGTGCACCCCCACCATCTGCCAGGTGGCCGTCACCAGGACTCTCATCGACGGTGGCGCGGGCGTCAGCGTGCTCTCGGTTGAAGCCTTCAGCCTCCTCCACATACCGCCGGAGCGGCTTCAGCCTAGCAGGCCCTTCTTGGGCGTCGGAGGTGGTTCAGCTGGCTCCTTGGGGCAGATCCGTCTCCCGGTGACCTTCGACACCTACGACAACTTCCGCACGGAGATAATCGACTTCGACATCGCCCCCATCAGCCTCCCGTACAACTCCATCCTCGGCTACCCGGCACTAGCCCGATTCATGGCCGCGACTCACCCAGCATACAACCTCATGAAGATGCCGAGAACAGCAGGCGTCCTCACCGTGTGCGGAGACGCCGAGAATGCGTTGCAAGTGCTCAAGCTCGTCTTCAAGACTGCGGCGGCGGCATAGCCCGCCGACTCATACGCCCCTGAGCCCAAGGGGGCTGCGCCGACCAAGAAGAGGCAGCTGTTCACCCAAGACAAGGCGGAAACCAAGCAGATACTGGTCTACGAGGACGGGTCCACTAACGCCACCTTCACCATAGGCGCCAACCTCGAGCCCGAGCAGGAGGAGACCCTGGTCAAGTTCTTGCACACGAATAACAAGGTATTTGCATGGGAATCAGATCAGTTGGCAGGGATCCCGAGAGGCGTAATCGAGCACCACCTCAACGTGTGCCCCAACGTACGCCCCGTGAAGCAGAAAGCGAGACGGCAGTCCACTGAAAAGCAGGCTTTCATCGTCCAAGAGACCCGCAAGCTAGAAGCGGCAGGGGTCATTCACGAGGTCCGATACCCAGATTGGTTGGCTAACCCGGTTGTCGTGCCAAAGAAAGGTGGGAAGGAACGCATGTGTGTCGACTTCACCAACCTCAACAAAGCCTGCCCGCAAGATCCATTCCCGCTCCCTCGTATCGATCAGATCGTCGATTCCACCGCCGAGTGCGACCTGTTATGTTTCCTGGATGCCTTCTCTGGCTATCACGAGATCAAGATGGCGGTAGAAGACGTGGAAAAAACGGCTTTCCTGACCCCGTGTGGAGTGCACTGCTACACATGCATGCCGTTCGGGCTACGCAACGCAGGAGCGACCTTTCAGCGGCTGATGCACATCACCTTGGGTCCGCAACTCGGGAGGAATGTTGAGGCTTACGTCGATGACATTGTGGTGAAATCTCGGGAGGCCAAAACCATGATACAAGACCTGGAGGAAACCTTCGCGAGCCTCAACGTAGTGAACCTACGGCTCAACCCGGAGAAGTGTGTGTTTGTGGTCCCCTCGGGCAAGCTCTTGGGCTTCCTCATGTCCCATCGGGGCATCGAGGCTAACCCAGAAAAGGTCAAGGCAGTCGAGGACATGAGCCCGCCAAGACCCTCGTGAGAGATGCAGAAGCTCACTGGGCGCGTGACCGCACTAGGACGCTTCATCTCCAAGTTGGGGGAACGAGCGCTACCCTTCTTCAAGCTAATGAAGAAAAAGGGCCCCTTTGAATGGACTGAGGAGGCCGACAAGGCGTTCCAAGATCTCAAAAGGTACTTAACCAGCCCTCCGGTAATGGTGGCTCCGCGCCCCCAAGAGCCCCTGGTGCTCTACCTTGCAGCCACCCCCTACTCTGCCAATAGAGCCTCTGGTGAGTGGTTAGGGAGGAGCGTCGGACCGAAGCCGCGGCAGCTGCCCGGGTCAAGGCGAAGCAGGATCAAGAGGGCCTCACAGAGACCATTACCACAGCCGAGAAGGATCAGCCGCCGCAGGGAAGCGCACTCGAAACAAAAGAGACCCGTCCCCCTGGCGACCAGCCACTTGGGGCTCCACTGTCTCAGGAGGCGCCACGGCCTCCGGAGGACGCCAACAACACCAACACTCCCAACCTCATCGAACACCCTGTGTACTTCGTCAGTACAGTGTTGCGGGACGCGAGGGCGCGGTACCCCATGCCCCAGAAACTCCTCCTCGCGCTCTTGGTGGCTTCGCGCAAGCTGCAGCACTATTTTCAGGGCCATCCCATCAAGGTTGTCTCGGCGTACCCCTTGGAAAGGGTGCTCAGGAGCCCCAACTCGGCTGGAAGAGTCGCTGAGTGGAACATCGAGTTGCAAGCATTCCAGCTAGAATTCAGCACCACCAGAGTCATCAAGGGAGCCGCGCTAGCGGACATCATGGCGGAATGGACGGAGGCGCCGGGCCTCAGGGCTGATGAGGATCGATCCCTCTCCCCGGGAAGCGAGGCACCGAACGGTTGGATCATGTACTTCAACGGGGTGTTCTCCAGACACGGCGCGGGAGCTGGCGCATGCTTATATCTCCTACTCAAAACAAGCTCTACTACGCCGTGCAGCTCTGTTTCCAGCACGGAGAAAAGGACTCCAACAACATAGCGGAATATGAGGGCCTGATAGCAGGCCTGAAGGCCGCGGTTGCCCTGGGAGTGAAGCGCCTTATCATCAAGGGTGATTCACAACTCCTCGTCAACTTCTCCAACAAAGTATACGAGCCGAGGGATGAGCACATGGAAGCCTACCTTGCAGAGGTCCGCAGGATGGAGAAGCCGCTCTGGGGACTGGAGTTGCAGCATGTGCCTCGCGGCACCAATCAAGAGGCTGACGACATTGCCAAACGGGCATCCAGGCGGCTACCTCAGGAGCCCGGCGTCTTCGAGGAGCGGCTCTTCAAGCCCTCGGCAATGCCATCATTTGTCAAGCACGGTGCAGCCTCGGGAAGAGCTCCCCCAGCCACCTGCCTCGGGAGCCCCGGTCTGTGGCCCGGCCTCGGGAGCGCGTCTGCTCCTAACGCTGGAGCCTCAGGAGGGATGCTGGATCACAGAGCTCCGGAGCTACCTGACGCAAGGGACCTTGCCGGAAAAGGAGGAGGAAGTGGAGCGTGTGGTGCGGCAAGCCACGGCGTACTGCATCAGGGATGGAGAGCTCTACCGGAAGCGACCAAATGATGTGTCCCTACGTTGCATCTCCAGGGAGCAAGGGAAGGAGCTGCTGGCGGACATACACGGTGGAGATTGTGGGCATCATTCGTCATCACGGACCCTCGTTGGCAAGGCGTTCCGCAACGGGTTTTATTGGCCCACTGCGCTCAATGATGTCGTGGAACTGGTGAAGGCCTGCGAGGCCTACCAATTCCATGCCAAGAAGATCCATCAGCCCGCGGGAGGTCTGCAAACTATACCCCTCTCGTGGCCATTCGCAGTCTGGGGGCTGGATATTCTGGCCCGTTTCCTCGGGCGCCAGGAGGCTATCGTTACCTCTACGTCACCGTGGACAAGTTCACCAAGTGGACTGAAGTGGAAGCCGTCCGCACCATCCCCGCAGGTTCTGCGGTCAAGTTCATCAAGTGCATCGTGAGCCGGTTCGGGGTGCCGAACCGCATCATCGCCGACAACGGTTCGTAGTTCACCAGTAACCTCTTCAAAACATACTGTGCTAACCTTGGGACGCAGGTATGCTACGCTTCAGTAGTGCACCCGCGGAGCAATGGTCAGGCCGAGCGGGCCAACGCAGAGGTCCTGAGGGGCCTCAAAACCAGGAAATTCAAAGAGAAGCTGGAGGCCTGCGGCAGAGGCTGGTACGACGAGCTTCAGTCCGTGTTGTGGTCCATCCGCACGACTGCGACCAAGCCGACTGGCGAGACCCCGTTCTTCCTGGTCTATGGAACTGAAGCAGTCATCCCTCACGAGGTCGCGTCGTTCCGCGCACGGGTCCTGGCGTTCGATGAGGCGCAGCAGACGCCATGCGGGGATGCACCTCGTCTTTGGGGAGGAGCATTGTCGAGAAGGCGCTTCGAGCGGGCGAGGTACCAACAAGCACTGCGGCGATATCACTGCCGCAACATTCGCCCCAGAACTCTTAAGGTAGGGGACCTCATGCTCAGACGGGTTCTCTCCAGGGAGGGACTGCATAAGCTTTCTCCCATGTGGGAGGGCCCGTTCAAGGTTGTTCATGTTTCCAGGCCCGGATCCGCGCGCTTGGAGACTCAGGAGGGGGTGCCCGTCCAGAACGCGTGGAACATCCAGCACCTCCGGAGGTTTTACCCCTAAAAAGGCCCGGTGCCTGTGAAGAAGGCAAACACCTGTGAAGCTTATCTTTCTGAGAAAGGCCCGGTGCCTGTGAAGAAGGCAAACGCCTGTGAAGCTTATCTTTCTGAGAAAGGCCCGGTGCCTGTGAAGAAGGCAAACGCCTGTGAAGCTTATCTTTCTGAGAAAGGCCCGGTGCCTGTGAAGAAGGCGAATGCCTGTGAAGAGGTTGCGTTTTGGAAAAGGCCCGGTGCCTGTGAAGAAGGCCAACGCCTGTGAAGCTCGCCGCCCGTGACACTCTCACGTAATAATGAGTTGGGGCTGTACACGCCCCGGAGTCTCAGGAGCGCCGGCCTCAGGCCCTGGGGCTCCCTCCCATGCCCAGTGGCAGCACTTAGCTCCGTGCTGGTGAGAAGACGTCGAGGACTAGATTAGGTGTCGGACGCGGTTTTTTCATTTGCTTTCTGCAGTTGGCTTGTTCATTCTCATTTGAAGTTTTATTGAAGGTGTTGCCGTCTTTGGCTTGCGACTCTTGGCCTTCTTCGCTCTCCTACCTCGATTTCTCTCGCGCAAGTCTCGCGAGGGAGCAACCCGGGCATCCTCGCGAGTGTTTTCTGTTCCTACTGTTTGAGGCTTCCCTAACCGGGTTCGCCACGGAGCACCCCTCCAAATCCGTGCCCCCCACGGGCACCGCGACGCGAACACAGGACCTGGGTCGGTCGCCTCCACGACTGAGGCCGGAAACTACCTCTCCTGGCTAATCTTGGCAGGACATGAAGCATTGGACGAGGCCGAGGCCTCGGGAGGCGAAGACCACGACAGGTCGCCCCCAAGCTAAGTAATTTCTACGCGCAGGCGTGTGGCACAGAAGCCTAATACGAAAGTAGCAGAAATAGTACGATAATTAAACAAAGAATAGTCCGAGCACGCCAGCTGGGCCCTACACTACCTCTCTTTGCGCAGGAAAAGGAAAATAACAAGACAGGCGCGGCTCGCTCAACACCAACTCGCGGCGAAGGCTCGAACTGCCTCCCGAGCTCAAGCGGACTCCCTCTCGCGCTTCACCGAGGCGCAACGACGGGCGGACCCGCTACCTCCCTCCAGGCGGGCGCGGCGGCGTGGAGGCTGGTCACGGCCACCGCTGGAGGAGCCGCTGTCCGAAGAAGACTCGCTGAAGCTTGACAAACCACGAGTGCCGCCAACCACGCTGCCGCCATCTTCGCCCCGATCGCCGCGGAACTAGGCCCACGGCCACGGCGTCGCCGCCCCGGGCAGCACCGCGCGGCGACCGTTTTTCCCGAACACCCTCACGTAGAGGGTGGCGTCGCCGTCGAACTTGAAGTGCAGGGTGCACCGCTCGAGACCTCGAGCAAACATTTGCCACCGCTGGTCGTGGCCACGCCCCAGCCGGAGACCTCCAGCCAAGCCCGGAGGCCCGGCTGCAGAATCGTCCGCTCGAGCTGAGGCTGCCCGGGGCGCCGACCAGAAGTTAACCTAAAAGGAAGCGGGGAAGCTGGAGCCAGGTGCTGGTCGGTTCCGCCGACTACACGATAAACTCTGGCAGCACCTCTGCCGAATGGAAGCGCGGCCTAGGGGGTCGCGCGGCCGTAGCGCGCCCCCCATCAACGGCCTGACGCCCGTCGCCGCGCGGGAGATCGCCTCCACGGCCGCGAGAAGCCGCTGCGGGAGCCACAGGGTGCTTGCGAGGACGGCCTCGACCGCGCTTGGCTGGGGGAGAGTCAGGCTCCACCTGGCGGGCCTTTCCCTTCTCCGCGGCCGAGAACCTCTTCGGCGGAGCCATGGAGAAGAAGGAGAAGCGAGAAGAGACGGACTGGAAGGGCACGCGCCATCCCGTACTTATAACCGGGGAAGGCCAACCGTCGACCTCCACGATCACAGGTAATCATGACCCGCCTTGCATGCAGGGACTTGTCAATTCGTGCAGTCGCCGAGGCGTCGTGGGGAAGCAGGGGCGCCCACGTCCAATCAACCGCCACACGGCACCCAAGGCCGCAGGCTATTAGGTCCCGCGGCGATTCGCACTTGCCCCTTCGCTTCTCCGCTAAGCCAAGTCCAGGCGCGCCTTGGGCCCGGGGGCTACTGTCGGTGTTCTGGGAACGGGGGTACCCAGACTTGCACACTGCGGCCTGCGTCGTGGCTCAAGGGGTGGCCCAGCACGGCCCATCTTCATCAGCACAAGCTCAAGACCCTCGCGAGGGGCCAAGCCTCACGGGGCGAACGATAGGAATCCTCCTCAGGCACGGCCTCGTCAGGCTGGCTCGCGAGGAGGCGGAGAGATCAAGGCGGGGTACCTCACGAGGTGCCCATGACGCAAGCCATGACGACCAAGGGCGCCAGCGGGCGCCACCGCCAAGAAGGTCCTCGCTTCCTCTTTGGTGCAAAGGAGGCAAGCGCAGCGAGAGCATCAAGCAAAGGCAGCCATTTCGGTGCAACAAGACCAAGACCAACACAACGGCAGGAAGGAGGTCATCATGGAGCCCAAGACGGCGTCATCGTGAGCCTTTGGCAAAGCGAGGACCAACTTTAGTCAGGATAAGTGTACTAGATGTTCCCCTTCAAAATGGCCAACTGTTGGCGCCCTTCCCGCTCAATATTTGGGAAGAGGCACAGGGCCTCCGCCTATAAATAGGACTAACCATCCACAGGGTAGGGACACGTTGAGGTTGATCTCGAATCCAGAGAGAGAGGGCGACCGAACTCCCCCTAGCAGTTCATCGCACCGGCTAAGAACAGACCCTCGCGAGGCTGCTCTTCCTTGTATTGTTCATCATCAGCCCCTGAGGCAATCCACCACACCACACACTGGAGTAGGGTATTACACCACAATGGTGGCCCGAACCAAAGATAAAAATTGTGTCCCTTGTGTTGCTCTTCGTGTAGTTTAGATCCTTGCGAGGCGACGAGGTGCAGGTTGGTAGGGGGTGAGATCTCCGCGCTCACCCCAGAGTTCGAACCTAGAGGGTCTGCCGGAACCCGAAATCCGACAGTGTGGGCCGTTAAATGGCCTAAAGTCAAACCGGGCCGACAATGTCCCAGATACTCCACGGGCCGCTAACAGGCCGAAACTATTATCGGGCCAAACTGGTAAATGGGCATTTAACAGGCTGAATTACAAACCTGTCTTAGAATGGGCCCAAAGGTATAGTGCCTGTTAACGGGCCTGATTCGATATGGGCCGTAATTTGGCCCAAAACTCGGCAGGCTGTGAACGGGCCTGATCTGATATGGGCCTGTTAACGGGCCAGCCCACTAGTGTCTGAAAAAACATGGTGGACCTTTAGCTGGGCCGACCTTTTCACGGGAATGGGCCTCTATTGGGTCGTGCCATGTGTCGACGTATCATAGGCGCCTCCTGTCCAATGAGTGGATGACATCTGTCCCAACGAGGAGCTGACACGTGGTTCCGTCGGCCAATGAGAGTTTTGCACATGGAAAATCCCCATTGGTCCGGGATGTTAACAGGTTATCGGATCCAAAACCGGACCCGATAGCTTAATAGTGAGCAGTTACGTTCGATGCCACGTGTCGGTCACCCTTGACGATAGCACTTCTATGACGCGCGATTTATCGTCATGGAAGTGAACACTTCCATGATGATAATTTTGGTAATGTCATGGAACACTTCTACGACAACACAGGTATGACTATCTTGATTCTGTCATAAAATCATTATGGATGTACATGCATGACAGAAAACGTGACCTACTGTGACAAACACGTATCATCACGGAAGTGTCTTTTTTTTGTAGTGGATGTTTATCTTTTATGCATCTTATTTTGCTTAGTACGGCGGTAGCATTATAAGATGATCCCTTCACTAAATTCTAAGGTAAAAGTGTTCTCCCTAAGTATGCACCGTTGCTACAGTTCATTGTGTTGAGACACCACGTGATGATTGGGTGTGATAGACTCTACGTTCGCATACAACAGGTGCAAGACAGTTTTGCACATGCGGAACACTTGGGTTAAACTTGACGAGCCTAGCATGTACAGGCATGGCCTCGGAACACTGGAGATTGAAAGATCGAACGTGAATCATATAGTAGATATGATCAACATAGAGATGTTCACCATTGATGACTACCCCATCTCACATGATGATTGGACATGGGTTAGTTGATTTGGATCACGTATCACATAGATGACTTGAGGGATGTCTATTTAAGTGGGAGTTCTTAAGTAATTTGATTAATTGAACTTAATTTATCATAAACTTAGTCCTGATAGTATTTGCATATCTATTTTGTAGATCAATAGCTCGCGATATAGCTCCCTTCTTTTTGATATGTTCCTAGAGAAAAATAAGTTGAAAGATGATAGTAGCAATGATGCGGACTAGGTCCTTGATCTGAGGATTATCCTCATTGCGGCACAGAAGAATTATTTCCTTGATGCACCGCTAGGTGACAGGCCTACTGCAGGACCAGATGCAGACGTTATGAATGTTTGGCAAGCTCGATATGATGACTACTTAATAAGTTTAGTGCGCCATGCTTTACAGCTTAGAATCAGGACTTCAAAAACGTTTTGAACGCCACAAAGCATATGAGATGTTCTAAGAGCTGAAATTGGTATTTCAGACTCTTGCCCGTGTCGAGAGGTATGAGACCCCTGACAAGTATTTTGCCTACATGTAGGAGGAGAATAGCTCAACCGGTGAGCATGTGGTCAGAATGTCTGGGTACTACAATCGCTTGAATCAAGTGGTAATCTTCCAGATAAGATAGTGATTGAAAGAGTTCTCTAGTCACTGTCACCAAGCTAATAGAACTTCGTGATGAACTATAATATGCAAGGGATGAAGAAAACGATTCCCGAGCTCTTCGCGATGCTGAAATTGGCGAAGGTAGAAATCAAGAAAGAACATCAAGTGTTGATGGTTAAACAAGACCACTAGTTTCAAGAAAAGGGCAAGGGAAAGAAAGGGAACTTCAAGAAGAATGGCCAGAAAGTTGTCACTCCTGTGAAGAAGCCCAAAACTGGATCCAAGCCTGAAACTGAGTGCTTCTACTGCAAAGGAAATGGTCATTGAAAGCGAAACTGCCCCAAATACTTGGCGGATAAGAAGGATGGCAAAGTGAACAAAGGTACATTTGATATACATGTTATTGATCTGTACCTTACTAGTATTCATAGGATCCCCTAGGTATTTGATACCGGTTTAGTTGCTAAGATTAGTAACTCGAAACAAGAGTTGCAAATAAATAGAGACCAGTTAAGGGCGAGGTGACGATGTGTGTTGAAAGTGATTCCAAGGTTGATACGATCACCATCGCACACTCCCTCTACCTTGGGGATTAGTGTCGAACCTAAATAAATGTTATTTGGTGTTTGCGTTGAGCATGAATATGATTAGATCATGTTTATTGCAATACGGTTATTCCTTTAAGTCAGAGAATAATTGTTGTTCTGTTTAAATGAATAAAACCTTCTATGATCATACACCCAATGTGAATGGTTTATTGAATCACGATCATAGTGATGCACATATTCATAATATTGATGCAGAAAGATGCAAAGCTGATAATGATAGTGCAAAATATTTGTGGCACCACCGTTTAGGTCATATTGGTGTAAAGCGCATGAAGAAACTCCATGCAGATGGACTTTTGGAATCACTTGATTATGAATCATTTGATAGTTGCGAACCATGCCTCATGGGCAAGATGACTAAAACTCCGTTCTCCGGAACAATGGAGCGAGCCAATGACTTATTGGAAATAATACATACCGATGTATGCGGTCCGATGAGTGTTGAGGCACGCGGTGGGTATCGTTATTTTTTGACCTTCACAGATGATTTGAGCAGATATGGGTATATCTACTTAATGAAACACAAGTCTGAAACATTTGAAAATTTAAAGTATTTCAAAGTAAAGTGGAGAATCATCGTAACAAGAAAATAAAGTTTCTATGATCTGACCGCGGAGGCAAATATTTGAGTTACGGGTTTGGCCTTCATATAAAACAATGTGGAATAGTTTCACAACTCACGCCACCTGGAACACCACATCGTAATGGTGTGTCCGAACGTCGTAACCGTACTTTATTAGATATGGTGCGATCTATGATGTCTCTTGCCGATTTACCACTATCGTTTTGGGGTTATGCATTAGAGACAACTGCATTCACGTTAAATATGGCACCGTCTAAATCCGTTGAGACGACACCGTATGAACTATGGTTTGGCAAGAAACCTAAGTTGTCGTTTCTTAAAGTTTGGGGTTGGGACACTTAAGTCAAAAGGCTTCAGCCTGATTAGCTCGAACCCAAATCGGAGAAGTGCGTCTTCATAGGATACCCTAATTAAGGAAAAAAATGGGTACACCTTCTACCACAGATCCGAAGGCAAGATCTTTGTTGCCAAGAATGGAAACTTTCTAGAGAAGGAGTTTCTCTCGTAAGAAGTGAGTGGGAGGAAAGTAGAACTTGATGAGGTAATTGTACCTTCTCTCGAGCTAGAAATGAGCTCATCACAGAAAACCGTTCTCGTGATGCCTATACCAACTAGAGAGGAAGCTAATGATGATGATCATGAAACTTCAGATCAAGTTACTACTGAACCTCGTAGGTCAACCAGAGCACGATCCACACCAGAGTGGTATGGTAATCATGTTCTGGAAGTCATGTTACTAGACCATGACGAACTACGAACTATGAAGAAGCTATGATGAGCTCAGATTCCAATAAATGGCTTAAGGCCATGAAATCTAAGATAGGATCCATGTATGAAAATAAAGTGTGGACTTTGGTGGACTTGCCCGATGATCGGCGAGCCATAGAGAATAAATGGATCTTCAAGAAAAATACTGACGCTGATGGTAATGTTACTGTCTACAAAGCTCGACTTGTCGCAAAAGGTTTTCAAAAAGTTCAAGGAGTTGACTACGATGAGACTTTATCGCCCGTAGCAATGCTTAAGTCTGTCTGAATCATGTTAGCAATTGCCGCATTTTATGATTATGAAATCTGGCAAATGGATGTCAAAAATGCATTCCTTAATGGATATTAAAGAAGAGTTGTATATGATGCAACCAGAAGGTTTTGTCAATCCTAAAGTTGCTAACAAAGTGTTCGAGCTCCAGCGATCCATCTATGGACTGGTGCAAGCATCTCGGGGTTGGAATATACGCTTTGATAAGATGATCAAAGCATATGGTTTTATACAGACTTATGGTGAAGTCTGTATTTACAAGAAAGTGAGTGGGAGCTCTGTAGCATTTCTGATATTATATGTGGATGACATATTTTTTATTGGAAATGATATAGAATTTCTGGATAGCATAAAAGGATACTTGAATAAGAATTTGTCAATGAAAGACCTCGGTGAAGCTACTTATATATTGGGCATCAAGATCTATAGGGATAGATTGAGACGCTTAATAGTACTTTACAGAGCACATACCTTGACAAGATTTTGAAGAAGTTCAAAATGGATCAGTCAAAGAAAGGGTTCTTGCCTGTGTTGCAAGGTGTGAAGTTGATTAAAGACTCAAAGCCTGACCACGGCAGAAGATAGAGAGAGAATGAAAGTCATTCCCTATGCCTCAGCCATAGGTTCTATAAAGTATGCCATGTTGTGTGCCATACCTATTGTGTACCTTGCCGTGAGTTTGGAAAGGGGGTACAATAGTGATCTAGGAGTAGATCACTAGACAGCGGTCAAAATTATCCTTGGAGGACTAAGGAAATATTTCTCGGTTATGGAGGTGATAAAGAGTTCATCGTAAAGAGTTACATAAATGCAAGCTTTTACACCGATCCAGATGACTCTGTATCTCAATCTGGAACATATTAAAAGTGGGAGCAATTAGCTAGAGTAGCTCCATGTAGAGCATTGTAGATATAGAAATTTGCAAAATACATACAAATTTGAATGTGGCAGACCCGTTGACTAAACCTCTCTCACAAGCAAAACATGATCATGCCTTAGTACTCTTTGGGTGTTACTCACATAGCGATGTGAACTAGATTATTTACTCTAGAAACCCTTTGGGTATTGGTCACATGGCGATGTGAACTATGGGTGTTAATCACATGACGATGTGAACTAGATTATTGACTCTAGTGCAAGTGGGAGATTGAATAAAATATGCCCTAGAGGCAATAATAAAGTTGTTATTTTATATTTCCTTATTCATGATAACGGTTTATTATTCATGCTAGAATTGTATTGATCGGAAACCTAAATACATGTGTGAATACATAAACAAACACCGTGTCCCTAGTGAGCCTCTACTTGACTAGCTCGTTGATCAAAGATGGTTATGGTTTCCTAACCATGGACATGTGTTGTCATTTGATAACGGGATCACATCATTAGGAGAATGATGTGATGGACAAGACCCATTCGTTAGCTTAGCATATTGATCGTTCAGTTTTACTGCTATTGCTTTCTTCATGTCAAATACATATTCCTTCGACCATGAGATTATGCAACTCCCGGATTCCAGAGGAATGTCTTGTGTGCTATCAAACGTCACAACGTAACTGGGTAATTATAAAGATGCTCTACAGGTATCTGCGAAGGTGTTTGTTGAGTTGGCGTAGATCAAGATTAGGATTTGTCACTTCGAGTATCAGAGAGGTATCTCTGGGCCCTCTCGGTAATACACATCATACGCTTGCAAGCAAACAACTAAGGAGTTAGTCACGAGGTGATGTATTACGGAACGAGTAAAGAGACTTGCCGATAACGAGATTGAACTAGGTATGCAGATACGACGATCGAATCTCGGGCAAGTAACATACCGATGGACAAAGGGAATTACGTATGTTATCATAACGGTTCGACCGATAAAGATCTTCGTAGAATATATAGGAGCCAATATGGGCATCCAGGTTCCTCTATTGGTTATTGACCGGAGAGGTGTCTTGGTCATGTCTACATAGTTCTCGAACCCGTGGGACCGCACGCTTAACGTTCGATGACTATATAGTATTATATGAGTTATGTGATTTGGTGACCGAATGTTGTTTGGAGTCCCGGATGAGATCACGGACATGACAAGGAATCTCAAAATGGTCGAGAGGTAAAGATTGGTATACAGGACGATGGTCTTCGAAGACCGGAAGTGTTTTGGGGGGTACCGGGTATTTATCGGGTCACTGGAAGGGGTTCTGAGCACCCCCGGTAAAATATATGGGCCTTATGGGCCAAGAGGGGAAACGCACCAGCCACAAGGGGTTGGTGCGCCCCACATATGGGCCGGCCTAAGAGGAGAAGGAAAGAGGGGAAAGGGAAAGGAAAGAGTGGAATAGGATTCCCCCTTCCTTCCCTGCCCCCCTCTTTCCTTCCCCCTCCGACAAAGCAGGGGGGCGCGCGGCTTGGGAGGAGCCCAAGTAGGATTCGGTCCTACTTGGGGCATCCCTTGGCCTCTCTCCTCCCTCTCCCACCTATATATATGTGGGAGGGGCGCCTAGCACACACCAAACAATTGTCTAGCCGTGTGCGGTGCCCCCCTCCACCGCTTACACCCCCGGTCATATTTTTGTAGTGCTTAGGAGAAGCCCTGCGGAGATCACTTCATCATCACCGTCCCCACGCCGTCGTGCTGACGGAACTCATATACTACCTCGACGTCTTGCTGGATCAAGAAGGCGAGGGACGTCACTGAGCTGAACATGTGCAGAACACGGAGGTGTCGTGTGTTCAGTAGTTGATCGATTGACGTGAGAAGAAGTTCGACTACATCAACCACGTTGTGAAACGCTTCCGCTTACGGTCTACAAGGGTACGTAGACACACTCTCTCCCTCGTTGCTATGCGTCTCCATGGATAGATCATTGCGTGTGCATAGAATTTTTTTTTGTTTTCCATGCAACGATTCCCAATAATTTCTTCTACAAATTATCTGTGTGAAGGGGCTCTCGCCATAGTAGTGGAGTTCGGTTGAGAGTTTTATCTTTGGTGGTAGTGTCGCCATCAAGGTCAATGATGACGTCGACAACTACTTTCAGACTTGAAAGGGTCTCTGCCAAGGGTACCCCTTGTCCCCTATCTTATTCAGTATTGCGGCAGGCATGCTTGCTATTATCATTGAATGGGATAAAGTGGCCGCCGTAATAGAGATGTGATTTTATGGACCATGACTTGGATAAAGCAAGAAATCTTAAGCTGTTTTTATGCACTTTTGAGGAGCTTTCGATTCTGAAAATAAATTTCCACAAGAGCGATTTTTTCTGCTTTGTTGAGGTTGTAGATTCAACGTCTGAGTATGCCGAGATCTTCGGTTTCCAGCTTGGGTTGTTTCCAATCCGATACATTGGTATTCCTATCCACTACTGGTAACTTACTGTAGCAGGGTGGAAAAACGTGGAAGATCGACTAGAGAAACGCCTTGCGGCTATAAGGGAAAACCTCTTTCATATGGGAGACGCTTGGTTGTAATCAACTCCTTCCTCGGCAACATGGTCTTGTACACGGTGTTGTTCTTTCACGTACTCGAGGGGGAACTGCATAGGCTGAACTATTTTTAAGTCTAGAATTATCTGGCTAAGTGATAACAGTACGAAGAAATATTGGTTTGCTATGTGTAATGTGATGTGCCAGCCAAAAGCCAGGGTGATTTAGATATTCAGGATATTTTGAGATAGAATCAATACCCTTCTCAGTAAAATGTATATAAGCTCCTTACTAAGAATGGGGTGGGATAGAAAATCATTTGTAATAAGAACGTGGGACATAAAGCCATCTCTCAACTCCTTTAAACACGGTCTAACTCCCATCTCTTGTCTAGCCTGATGAAGCTCGATGATTTCTTTCTTCAAGTTGGCATTTTCGTCAGGAAGGTTCCCAATTAGATTCAGGGACGACACATGGTTGGGGACCACTCCCCTTAAGTGGCAATACCCAGAATAGTATTGAATGGTTAGACATAGAATTGCAACAACCCTACGAGTCATGGGTTTTTTCTTTTGAAGCTCTGGATAGTGGGGGGACCCCCCCTGAATTTGTATTAATCAAAAGGCAACAAGTTACAAGTCCTGGGTCAATCCGAGCTCGATGTCTCTTTCTGTAGGAACTTATTGGAGCATTGTCTTGCTACGTGAAATGAACTCCTCACACGTTTGGCCTGTCAAATGAGGCAGATGTTTTTTGATGAAACTTGCGCCAGAATGAAAAGCTCCACGTCAAGTCTATATATGCACTGATTGCCCATAGTGATGTCCCTGTTAATAATAATAATAATAATAATAATAATAATAATAATAATAATAATAATAATAATAATAATAATAATAATAATTTGGAAACTCGAAACACCTCTTAGAGTGAAGATATTCTTCTAGTTTCTACACCGAAGAGTGGTCTTAATTAGGACAATCTTGTGCGCCGTAATTGTCAAGGTAGCAAGTGACGTGTCTTTTGCCATCATGATGAGTCAATTAAACACCTACTTTTTAGTGTAAAAGTTTGCTCATGTGGTGTGGTTCGTTGCTCGGGTAGTTTGAAAACATTTAATTCCTCCCCACCCGTACCCATGTAGTGTTAGTTAGTGGGTATGTCTAGGGCACATTTAGATGTGCCCTAATTATTGCACATCTAAGTGACTCAATCAAGGATAAAAGGAAAAAAAGAATATACCCACATGAATCTCCGTGTAAGATCAATAACATAGAACTTAGATGTGCAATACTTATGACACATCTAGATGTGCTTTAGCAAAACTGTTAGTTATATGTTCAGCAAATTGCCTGAGGGGTATTGATAGAAAAAAAAATATTCACATATCGTAGTAGGGTGACGGCCTTATGTTGGCCTTGTGGCTTCATAGGATTGGCGTGGTATTAAACAAAAAAAGGTGTTTCAACTCTAGTGCAGGTTATTCATGTTATACACAATGACTACCTACTTGGCCTATCTTATAGAGGCCGGAGGACAGAGATCTTTTTATAGTGATGTCTATCTGGTGAAGCATATGCCTATCGAGGTTCTCTTCCATAATGAACTAGCAGCTGGGGCGCGCCACGCGCCCATGGCGCGCCACCTGAGGCGCTCTTGTGCGCGTCACTAAGTAGGCTTCCATCCAATCTATCTAATTTGGTACGGACGTGTTTAGATATATCATATTCTACTAGTAAAAAGGCCCGTGCGTTGCAACGAGAGAAAAAAATTATCTCATATCTCTAGCTGGGTCAATTGGACAAACTATATGAGGCTGGTTGGCAGGTAATGAGATCGAACTCTCCCATCGGAATTTTATTGGCCGGTTGGTAGGTTATGAGATTGAACCCTCTCATCAATAATTTTATTTTGTGCCAGCTCTTTGGACCTGGGTCACAATGCGCTGCTCCATTAGGTCAAGACGGGTGTCAATTACGAAACCAAATAAGATACGTGAAATTAATTGAAGCGGGACCAAACGAAGCAGGACGAAACCAAGAATATCACAATTACGAAACCAAATAGCATATGTGAAATTAATTAAAGCGGGACCAAACAAAGCGGGACGAAACCAAGAATATCACCTCCCTTTAATAGTAGGTAATAGTAATATAGATTGGGAGTACGTGTGAGAGAAAGTAAGTTACAGGAACTGAAATCCAACAGATGAATATAATACAGAAGACTTAGCGTGTTTATGCTGATATAAACAAGTAACAGTGTGTTGCCAATTATGCTGCCGTTCTTGTTTGCATCTATGGCAGTCAAACTGCAGTCTATGCCGAGCACTACACATGCATATAACAGAGCTGCTTAGAAACTGAGATTGGACCAGCAAACATGGAAAATGACACTGATACCTTCAAATTAACACAGAGGCAACATGGTTGTGACATTGATGATTGATCATACATATATTGTGAGTTGTTCCAAACTAAAAGAAGGTAGTTTCAGAGAGTACAGAACATATCCTCGAAGGTAAGGCAAAGCTAACAGAGATCCATGTGAAACCTCAGCCGAGCTCCTTGTTTAATCTCCAAATCTTGGATATGGCATAGCTGATTAGTTTCCAAGAAGAGGCGATCCAACTTCAGCCTAGCTCCTAGTCATATGTTAATTCTGCAAGCTAACCACTTGTATAATAACTATTCCATCCAAGTTAACAGCTAGCCTACATAATGGCATTCAATTCCACACAATTCTTCCTGTAAAAACATAAAACATGCAACTGTGCCAATTAAGTGTTATTAACTGCTAAGGACAAATGGCCCTCGACCAAACTGAACATACATACTG
Source organism: Aegilops bicornis (assembly GCA_021605145.1). Taxonomy (NCBI): domain Eukaryota; kingdom Viridiplantae; phylum Streptophyta; class Magnoliopsida; order Poales; family Poaceae; genus Aegilops; species Aegilops bicornis. The sequence continues at coordinate 393,282,334 of CM038669.1, read as the reverse complement.
CACTGCTGCCATATAGTCATATACGGGTATCGGATGGTCGAAATATGCCCAAATTTTCCTAAATGTTGATCTAACAATATTTCAGATGTATGGAGAAACAAATAGGTAGTGTTGTTGATTAAGCTGAAATATGCATCCCCGATCAAGAAGATAAATAAGAAAACAAAGCTATAATGCCATAGGAGTCATCAGGAGACGACATGAATGTATTACTGCTCTAATTGAAAGAAGGTGCCACCTTCACTTTAGGAGATCCTCACACAAGAGGAATGTTGACTCCCTACATTATCGTAACTTCTATGCAAGAGCATATGCCCATCAGGTGCTTAAGTATTAACAATATAATTACCAACAACTACACTGCAGCTTAATATAGAAATTTTGTCAAAACAATGAAGGGGGGCGGATTAGGGAATGCATATACCACTGCCGTAGTAAAGGACGAATATATAACTAATAACAAGATGCAAGGACCATAAATCACACAGATGTCTTCTAATTTAACTACTAGGCACAACAAAATGTATATGTACAGATTACAAGCAGTACAACATTTCACATCTCGTCAATTCATCAGTGGAAGCGATATCAGATCAGATCAAGTCAAACAATTTCAAAGCAAACAACTTAGGATGGCAATGCTTAACTAAGGATTGAGCTCATGTATATTTAGGATAAAATCATATTGCCTGGTTGGCTTACATCATCGTTGCCACTGAGGGTCTACTTCGTCGTGGTCACGACCAACAAGGAGGAAACATGGCACGGGCGCTGGGCAAGGAGGCACCATCGCCATGCGCCCCACCGGGTAGGGTGAGCTTGGCTGGAAGCGAATATCCTAACTTCCAAATTAACAGCTGGCCTAGATGATGGCGCTCAATTCCACACAATGCTTCCTGTAAAAACATAAAGCATACTACTAACAGACGAGTGTTTGTACTAACTTGAAGTCAATTGTTTTCCGTTCATAGACGTAGTAGGAAATAACACCAAGGTGTGATCATCTGACACACGAACACACTCACTAATACAACCCACCTCAGCTTAAAAGAATTGTCAATATTCTGATGAGGATGTCATATAAACTATGCACATTGACCAATACAACCCTTCTCAGCCTAAAAATGAACAACCCTTTCTGGAGCAATCTATCCCATAAGTGAAACATAATCGAATCTATTTATTTTGTTCATAGATATTCTGATGGGTATTTTAAAAAAAGGAGGGAGCTTGTATTTCATGCAAATTTTAGTACCAATCACCCTGCCTAAAAAATGGCATAAATTACATGATCCGGATTTATTTTGCACTGTTATCGTGATTGTTGGCACAGACTAACCAGTAACCACACATGAAAAAACAGAGTTTGATGCGCAAAGCTAGATATAGTAATCAGGACTTACATAAATACGCAAAGGATAAGAAGGTGATCAGAAGACTTGATTATAACACAAGGAATGGTTTTTAAAGTTTGAAGCAAGTCCAAGAACTAATCTGGAGCTGAACGACACCATCATGGACAAACCAAAAGGACCTTTCTCGAGATATATCCTTTTTGCCAAACAAAAAGTGATACTATATTTGTTCTCGTACCATGCTAGTGGATTACATCTACTTTCAAGATTCTTACACGTCAAGAAAAAAATCCCGCATCAACAAGGCATTTAGTTGAAACATCCTGAGAAAATCTTGCACTAAAATCATTGCAGTGCGGTATCGTTGCTAGACCACCAGTTAGAACAGCGTAAAGAGGGTCTGAAATGTGTAGAAATACAACCTGAACTCAATAAATTTGGTATGACCTATGTAGAATTGGCAAGTCCCTTTTCCATGAGCTTATCAATAACCACTTCATAGATGCACAACCCTATGAAGTAATGTGTACTTCCATCCTACATCATTACCAAAAGAACATTATAGCAACAAAAATAAGGACAATGTCCCTTGGATTCAAAATAATCACCTGCGCTTGACCTTCCTCATCCCCAGAAAACAAAGCCACGTCGAAGTAGCGCACATACACTTTGTTCCAGTTGTAGAAATCTAATAGCACACTAATCAAAATTAGTGCAAGAACATATCAAACATGTAAAAGAAGACATGAAAGCCTCACTTTGTTCAAACAATCAGGATGGTCTATGGGAGAGAAGCGCTGATGATTACCAGGATTCGCTTGCTGATCACTATCGATCATCCCATCATCGGCGAACCATATCAGTTTCATGAAGTTGGTTGAACCAAGATCTGACATTCTGTGGCTGGAAATCCTTGACAGTACTGCACCAGCATCCTCGCTGGGTGTTTCTCAGTGGAAAAATATACAGGTCAATCAACTAATTGCCCTCCTTGAGTCTACTGCACCCTGCTTAGGCTTAGTTAAGACTATTGGAAGATCAGCATCATGTAATGCGATGGCATAAACAAAAGGTGTGGTTAGGCTTAGTTAAGAATACTGGAAGATCACGTCATCATCAGTATGATATTTTTTATTTTGCTGGTGGCTCATTAGTGCGAGACATGATGGAAAACATATCATCATATATATTCCAAATGAACACAGAAGAACACAAAGCTAGTCAAGGTCGCGTACCTTGTGTAGTTCGCACTGCCACATCCTAGATCTCCTCACCGGAGACATGGATTGCCTAGAATAATGAGTTCACCTTGGCAACAACAGCCATACACTGCAAAAAAAAACGATACCATTAGCTACCAAGAAACTGAAGCACCACGATGAAGAAATAAGCAGTCGATTGTCGAACATCAGATCAGACATTGCCACACTACACATCATCACGGAAATTCCTTCGCAAAAATTAATCGTTTCAAATTAGTTCAGCCCCGTAAATCATGATTTGGTGACCTCAATATTCCCATGATCCCATCACAATGTTGTATAATTAATTATTTAATGAAAGGCAATGCAGGGAATATAATATGTATATCTAGTCAAGCCTAATTCTCTTCTATATTTCTTCCACATAGTCAGAAACTCATATCCCAAGCAATGAGCCATACCCAGAGCTTCAGTGCGACAAAATAATGACCGGTGCTCGTTATTTTGCACCATTTTCAAGAATAAAATCATAAATCCAGATAGCATAGTACATATCTATACCTCGATTCTCATCCGTCAAACTACACATTACAATAAAGGGATTATCAATGCTATTCATTAAGTGTTTCAGGTATTGAACAACCAGAATATAATACGATTCATGTGCACAGTTTTTTTTTCCAAAGCATGTGAATCAAATTGACTTACTAATTTGGCCAACTGCTGTCACAACTTCTGAACTTAATCAAGGGTAATGAGTGCATAGAGAAAAAAATCCATAAATAGTCACATCCTGAAGAAAATCAGATCAAGGAAGAGTGTGCTTCTGACATAAATGAGAAGTTCACCTAGGGTTGAATGGTGGAACTGTCCGTGGCGCTGTTGTCCATGGAGAAACACACTGAGAAAGAAAGGAGAATGGGATGGGGGCATCGCTCTGCCAAGATGCTCGATTTCCAAGGTCTCTTCTGCCTCCTCTCGAGGCAGCTTCCCTAGAGAGAAAGACACATGAAGGAACTTGCAGCAAGATTACAACCTGCAAATAAAAACTGGAGCACTAGAGCAGCCGGATTAGTCAAATCACAAAAAGAAAAAAAGAGGATAGAGGAATCAGGGGAAAATCAGATCAATGGGGAGGAGAAGGGGCAGAGAAGGTACACCCACCGGTGTAGATTCCGTCCCGACGCCTTGGCTGAGTCGAGCGGCCAAGGAAGAGGCCGGCGGCACGGGGCAGAAGTGGGGATGGGAAGAGGGGGAGGAGGCGAGGGGGCGAGGAGGGGCGCCAATGAGCGAAGGGCGGAGGGCCAGGGCGATGGGAGAAGAGCGGGTGTGGCGGCGGAGGGATTTTTCCCTGCGCGTGTGATGTGGTGCTAGGTTTTCCTCCAGCCGATCAGAGCTACGTGGGCCAGTCAGAGAGGCAAACGAGCGTTGTAAAAAAAAAACTGCGACAGTGAATGTGCCGATGTGGCATAGCCCAGCGGCCGCACTTTGCGCGACTCTTATTGGATTTTATTATTATGACGACGTAGTATTCGGATAGAACCTCCCCCATTCTATGTTGTTTTTTTACTTTTGTCAAGAGATGATATCTTTTTGAACGTGTTCAGGTATGTCTTGTGTACATTTTGTTCTGAATATTCGCTTAACGCTCTTGCATGAGAACTGTAGAATGAAAAGTTTCAAAAATTTGTAGCCAATAAATTGTCAACAGTTGTTGAGTTATCGAGTCTCATCTCACAGAGAAATAGAACTTACTAGTTGGAGTATGATTAATCTCGAAACAAGCTTTCGCCCCGTTTTATAAATAAAGCAACAACTGAAGAAAAACCATGGTCGAATGATACAAGGTGGTGAGGTCGTCTTCTTACAAAGCTGATCTCAGGATAATCGGATCATGCAACGCACACGACTACGCTACCAACAGAGAACATAGGAAGCTCTAAGAGCATCTCCAACAGACGCATAAAAGTTTCACGCGCTAAAATAATTTTAACACGCCACTGTAGCACTTTTAGCGCGTCGGTTCCAACATTGGTTTGGCAGATGCCCAAAAATATGCGCCCAATATAACACGCAGTGTAAATTATGAAGCGCGCGCAATCCGGTGCCCCAAATTTTCAGCTTCTGATAGCGCTTTTTAGCGCATGCCCAATTCTTTTTGGCGCGTGCACTATTTTACAGCTTCAGCTGGAGCTGTCCGGCGCCTAAAAAACCCAATTTTAGCGCGTGGAGCCGTTTTTGTGCGCCTGTTGGAGATGCTCTAAACACACCGTCATGCTACAACCTAGTACACCTAAGCCCCACGACAACGCCCTCGGCGCCGAGCGTCGCCACTGCCGAGTCCACAACGGAGAAAGGTCTTCACCCGGAGCCCTGGCACGAAGAGAAGAACTACGATGACGTCTTCAAGAAGAGAGCGGCACCCACGAGTGTCGCCGTCGTCGGCGCCAAGGGCGCGGAGCTTTCGCTCGGCAACTCACCCGCATAATCACGAGGCCGCCAGGACGAGCGCGACAAGGTTAGAACCCTAGATCCAGATCAGGGCGACAACCCAGAGGGGAGTATGCCCGAGCCACCCACCGCTACACCTCCCGTCGCCCACACGACCATGAAGGAGAGCCACCACCGCCGCAATGGTGCCTGCTAACAAGCAAACCATGCGGACCGCCATCCGAGGCCGCTGCCCCGGCATCCCTTTCACAAGACACCGTCCACCGCCCACTTCACAGCACACTCAGCCATGGTAGGAAGAGCAGAGGCACACCCCCTACCCAGGTCCTAGCCCAAGCTAGCTAGCACGACACCATGTCCGTGGCCACCGACGGTGATCCGCCCAGCAACGCAACGGTATCACGACCACCACCGTCGATTGCCGCACCCGCAAGGAGGTCGAGAGCACCACCCGCGAGCACATCCTAAACCGCACCCCACCTCACCTACCCGGAGCAAGCTCTCCGATCTGCCTCGGGCCCAGATTCGGTCCGCCCGAGCACAAACCCTAGGTCGAGGTCTGGCCACCTCGGATCCTGCGAGTGATGCCAGCGGCTGCTGTGCTTCGGTCCTCAAGCCAAAAATAGTAGGTTCTTAGTCACGCGGGTGCTTCTATTGTCCATTGAGAACCATTTATTATCGGAATCAAAGTTTTATTACCCAAGCATGCCACCTCGACGCGCACACCGTCGGCCCGAACCCAGGAGAAGGGGGTCGGGTCGTCGCCTTTAGCAAGCAAGCTGATCCGAGTATGATTAATCGAGAGACCATCACGATATCAATTTATTCATGGCATATATTATGAAGAATGTCTCCAGAAGTGGGATAAGAGAGGTGAAGCTCACCATACCCAGATCCCCATGTGAATATTTGTGGCAATGTCTTTGTGGAAGTTTGGTATGGAAGATCATGGAACTGCTCTTATTGCCTGGGATAAGATTTGCAAACCCAAGGACCAATGTGGCCTTGGTATTCTGGATGTCGCCACTCACAATAAAGCTCCGCTTATTAAGCATCTTTACAGATTCTGTAACAAGGCTGATTTACCATGAGTTAAGCTCATCTGGGAAAAATTATTATGGTTCAAGCTCACTTCAAAATAAACTTGATGGTTCCTTTTGGTGGAAAGATGTTCAAAACACACTGTGTGTGTAAGCATGAGGAAGGGGATACAACATTGTTCTCGCATGATAATTGGACTGATGGGGCACTTGCTCATAAATTTACTGAATTGCACTCTTTTGCCAAAGATGTTATGGTGCCTCTTTCATTGGTCAAGGCCTCTGTTGACCTTTCTGAACTCTTCCATGGGCCATTTTCAGTTCAAGCATATGATCAGTTCATTGAGCTTCAAAACCTTTTGCCACAGGGCTCTCAGCTGGATGGAAAGGATATCTGGATTTGCAGCGATCAGCCTAACAAATACTCCTCCACCAAAATGTATGCGAACCTTATGGGGAACTTTAAAGGCCATGTGATTTTCAAAAAAAAAAAAGAAAAAACTGAAAGAATGAAAGTAGACTCAAACGTAAGATCTTTGTCTGGTTGGCTCTCTACGATAGAACAAACACCAAAGCTCTGCTCAAGAGGAAAGACTTCTTTATGAATAATTACAACTGCAGCCTTTGTCAACAAAGCACTGAGGAAACTCTTTTGCATCTCTTTTGGGACTGTGAGAGTTTGCTTTATCATGCTGGGATTTTCTTCTCCGTGACAGAAGAAGAGGTCTCCCCTTTTATGACGAGACTGTTCTGCCTCTGGAGTAAATTCCCTATGTAGATTGCTATGGATATAATCATTCTCACTTGCTGGAATATTTGGATGCAAAAAAATATGACAAAGTTCTAAGCTGACCCCAAGCCTCAAAATTCGCCTACTAAAACAGGAGGAACATAATATCAGCTACTTGATCTCCATCCATTTCCCACTCGCAACGGCAGCCCAAGACCCCACAGAACTACCTGTAGGACGCTGGCTGCGGCGCATACCCGACCTGAGGCGGCATCGGCTGATCGATGCGTGACATCTGCTGCGTCGGAGGGACCGTCATCGCAGCCCCGCCCAGCTTGCCATCCCTCTTGTCCATCTCCACCTTGTGCTGCGTCTGGAAAATTCCATCAGATCGATCGCCGTGTCAGCGTCGGCTCAAGTGTTCAATGTCATCAAGGAATAAGAAAGCTTCAGTTGTTTAAGCGAAGCGAAGCTCGTGCGCCATTACCTGCATACAGGAGCAAACCCTGCACAAAAAAATTCATGCAGTTCAGAAAGAAGGTTTCTTCAAATGGCCTGGGAAAAAGTCAGAGAGTGTCTTACGTCCAGTAGACCGCGTCGGAGACGCAGGAGATCGCCTGCGAAGCCTCGGAGAGTTCCTGGTTGCCGACGATGCAGGCGACCAGGGAGCAGATGCAGGCCAGCTGCTGGAGGCAGAACATGAAGGTCTGCACGCACGCAGTAACCAAAACGAGTTCAGAGATGATAAGTGATCACTTGCAAAGTTGTGAAACGATGGCAGTGGGAATGAGGTAGTACGATGATGCAGTTGTCGCACTGGGTCGTCTGGATGTTGAACTCGTCCTGCAGCAGGAACCTGGTCGAAGCAACCGAGCTGCCGAAGCAGAGGAACGCCTGCAAATCCGGTTGATCAGAGCTGAAAATTAAGAGGAGGCCAAGAGGTAGAAGAACGCATGTGTCACGCACGCACGCACCTCTGTTGCGAGGCATAGTTCTGGGCATTTGCTCTCGCCGCACCTGCCGCTGCATGGCATGTACCCGGCGCAGCACACGTATCTGGAACGCCGACAGAGACGCATGGATGAGCGAGACTGAAGAACAGAGAACTGTACCAGTACTACAAATCAAAGGAAACACTAGAACAATGAAAATTAAGCTTCACCTCGACATGTCGTTGTAGAGAGCACGCCTGCGGAGCATGTAAGAGACGCATGGGCCGCTGGATAACATCAAAACACAAAACAGATACAGTTGTTAGAATTCATCAGCTGGGAACTCCAACGCCTGGGATCTGGAGAATCGGAACAGTGCCCACTCACCACCACAGCGACAGACAGCAGTCTGCATCAAAAGGTAGAACAAAAGGACTCAAAAAAGTAAGATCAGGTCCTGACATATCTTGAGAAATCAAAACATCTACTCAGTACTTCATAAGTTGGCAGGATAGGATACACACATGGGAAATCCGCCTGGATGGCGCTGGTGAGGTCGGTCTGCCAGACGTTGCGGTAGCTCCGCCGGAGCAGCGCCTTGTCCATGTACTCCTGCGACGCCGCCATCTCGCCGCAGCGCGCGCTGGGTTGCTCCGGCTCTCGCGGTCCCACGCGATCGTCTTGGCGGCGACTGCGAGGGAGCTCTAGATAGCTTAGCTAGCAAGGCAGCAATGGCGGGTTGGCGATGGCTAGTCGCTTAAGATAGGCGCGCTTTGGTGCCAGTCCCGGTCGGCCGCCGGAAGAAATGGTCGACGGTCAATGCCAGAGTCGTCGTCTGGAAAGTGAGAAGATGGTACACGTTGGAAGCTTCCATTGCAAGCGATCAAACCAAGGCGAAGGATGACCGGATCGTGAAGTCTCTGAAGCAAGAGTCCGCACGATGGGTCCAGCAGGCATGCAGTTCGTGACTGGAGAGCGTCCGTGCCGCCGTGCGCCGCCGCGCGGGACACGTCAAGGTCTATGACTGTGAGCAGCACAAGGGCGACCTACCTTCCGTTTCCTCCTCTCGATCTGCACAGGGAATTCACACCTACCAGAAATAATCGGTGGTGCTTATAACCCCTGAGAAAGTTTCGAGAGGCTTCCCAGTTTGCAGATCAAGTTGTTCTTTTCTTCTTCTTTTGAGGAAACAGATCAAGTCTTGTTACTTCATTTGTTTTTCTCTCTCAAGTAGCCTGAAGATTTGGCCCGGCTTATGCGTGCACCTAGTACTCTAGTACATTTTTACCACTTTACCGCTTTGCCATTTCCCCACTCTTGCTATTGCCACGTAGTGCATACCACTGTAAGTTTTCAACAAAATTACGTTAGAATTAAACTAGCCCATTATCTAGTACTCCCCCGTTAAGTTTCGTATGTTGTAAATCTATGTTTACCACTTATTGAAGACATATTTGGGAATGGAGGGAGTACAACCCTGGTATATATTCTTTGAACTAGGATGAGCTCGTTCAAATTAGTGTAACTAGTACACATGCCCGTGCGTTGCACCAGGCGGAAAGAAAAACAGAACCGATATCATGTGCCATTATGCACCATTTTATATCCAATTGTAATAAACGTCAACTATAATGTTAAACATTAAATTTTTTTTTTAAAAATAGAAGGTAATGTTAACATAAAAATTGCAATACTTTTTTAAGAATAGTCAACATTTTTATGAAATTTGAACATTTCTCAGAAAAAGATCAATTTTCGAACAGACGTTTTTCTTGCAAAGAATCCTTTTTTAGGGGTATAATGTTTTTTAGGGATAATATCACTTTTCTGTATAATATAATTTTGAAAATGTTTTATATATATTTTTCTGCAACTGATTTTTGCACAACCTGCTTCATTTGCCAGTGTGCATCATTTTTTATATCCAGTTTTCATAAACATCGACGATAAGGTTAAACATTAAAATTTTGTTTTTTAATAAAATTTAACATTTGCATAAAATTGAAATACTTTCCAAGGAAGAGTTAACTTTTTATGAATTTTTAACATTTCTTTGAAAAAAAGTTTTTTGAACAGATGTTTTTCTTGGACATTTTATGAACTTTTTGGGCTTGGCCCAAACGACTGGGACTACGCAAACACACACGCTCTCAGAAAAAAGTTACACTGTCGTTGCGACACAAACTGCACACATTGTCTCTGTTCTCGTTCCCTTCACTATCTCTAGTCGCCGTCGATGCCGCTGATCCCCCACTCCCCTCGTCTCTCCCCTCGAACCCTCTCCTTCCCCTCGCGTCGTCTCACAGACACACAACACACAGAGGAGCGAGCGCCCGTTGCCCTGGTCCCTCCAGCCGCGCGGCCCTGGGGCGCCACTTTGACCGGAGAGTGATGCCACGCCGGTGACGAACCCTTCTACGCCGCCTCCTCGTTCCTTCCCGTGCCCCTGTCCTCTCCCTCATGCCTCCTGCATTTGCGCGTCGGGCAAGCACGAGGCCGCCGTTGGCCCGGGCCGCTCCGGCCAAAAATAGTACTCCCTCTGTCCTGAAATATCTGTCGCTAGTGGTAAATTTAGAAAAAAAAACTACCATTATTCGGATAAGAATAAGGAAAAAAGAACACTACCATTAAGGAATGCTACAGGAATGGTAGTGATACTGAAGGATCTGCTTATTCAGATAAGAATTCCAATTCCAAAACAGAAACCCCTTTCAAAAAAGGGGAGTAGGATTAGGGCAAAAAAAGGCAGGGAGGAGTACACCTTGCTCCTGATCCAGAACATTAAAGGGACTGATAATGACCAGGTGAGGTAGGATTTGGGAACGTGATGCCTTGATTGTTTTCTGACCAGATCCGGAGGCCGGAGCACTGTTTGCTTTCCTTGTTCAGTGTTCATGCTCGCTCTATCATTGGGGTTTATGGCCGTATGTACAGAGACACCATTACTTTTTTCATTTCTTTTTGGCATCAGATTATCAGAAGCATCTCCCACTCCCATGGATGTTGTTTCTTTTCTCTTCTTTTCCTTTTCTGCTTGATAACATGAGTACTACAGAGAAACATGAGTATTTGCTTGTTTGTAGTGACTTTCATGCATTACATTAATGCATAGACATCTTAGGCAAAGAATGTTTAATTCAGCAGTGTAGCAGCATTAGCTTGCTCCGTTGTATGCCATATGCTCCGCTGTATGCCGTATGCTCTGCTGTATACCAAGAGTACATGTTTATGGTCTTGCTACATTAGTCTAACTTGAGTTGGAATGGCAGGATATATATGCATGATCCATGAATCAAAACATGACATTTGTTGATCATCTGGAAATAAAGTACCATATCCAAATAATCTGTTTCAATTTGAGCATTTGCTCCTTCAAATAATCATGTCAAAAGCACAGCAAAATGCACTTTCATCAGTATCACCTTAATTGTGACTTTCTTCAGATTCTTGTTCTTTCAGCAGTATTCTTCAGATTCTTGCTCATGAGGTTCTTGTTCTGCAGGTTCTGCCGGACAAGGAGCTCGGAGAAGCGCTGGAGGAGGTAGAGAATTTGATATAAAAAAACAGGGCAGCAGCAGCATTTCAATTTGGGAAGGTTAGACTGCTGGAGTTGAAGCAGTTGTGGATTTCTTCAAGGCAAAAATAGAGCATTTCCACTTAGTGAGATGAAAAGAGGTTTTGTTTTAGCATGCTTTTGATTCGTCACTCCTGAGCACTAATTATTACCTGCATGCACTACTCCCTCTCTGTATGTATTAGAAATTCTAAAAAGACTTCATGCGTGGGACAAATGTGTGCTCGGTGCGTTAGGCCCTACTTGTTTTAATTTGAAAACGAAACCAACCCTGTACATGTGCTGGTAGTCCCAGGGGTCAGACTAAGCGCACACCTGATTTTCTGGGTCGAAACTGTAAATTAGTACGTTGGCCCTGCTGCAGCATACACTACAAAAAAAAGACACATCCGTGACATTTTGGGCCGAACGAAAAAATTTCCTGTCATACTTATGACACTTTTATGACAATAATTGTGACAAAACACGGTATCATCATAGATGTGGTGGGGTCCTACTTCTATGACAAAAAATCATGACAGAAAATGGGCTTTTCGTCCTGGGCGGGCCGGAGACGCAGCTGCATGACATTCTTTGGACCGTCCATGACGGAAAAAACTATGGTATAAGCGAGGGCGAGGAAAATATCAGGGTGTTCCCGGTTACGGTGGGTGGTCGGGGCCGAGCGATGCGCTGCTTTCTCGTGATACGCAGCGCTGGAGTGCGAGGCATTGGGCTCTAATCGAACCCGGCGATTGCCGAACCGCAGTTACGTTCTTTGAACCCGAACAATCGATCGATGGCTGTTAACTGAACCCAATCGAGCGGTTCCTTCGCTACTGCTGCTAACTGAAGCCGATCGATGCTGCCTCTGGATGAACAATGAGTGTTGCTGGGGGGGGATTTAGATGAACAGTTCCCGGTGGGGGTGGATGAACAAGACCCCGTGGTGTTACCTCTGGATGAACATGACTCCGATCGATCGAGCCGGTTGGGGCTGGATGAACAGGACCCCGTGGAGGGCAGGATGAACAGGACCACCCCTTGGAGGGCAGGATGAACTGTAGACGGTGGAGGGCTGGATGAACAGTAGCTCGTGGAGGGGTGGTTGAACAGGAGCCCGTGGAGAGGCCTGGTTGAGCGATGAGCGGTGGAGTAGCGCGGTGGAGGCTGGATGAACAGGAGCCTGTGGATGAGCGATCGCAGTGGAGGCCGGAGGAGGTCGACGGTGGATGAACAAGAGTCTGTGGAGGCCGGAGGGGGTCGACGGTGGAGATGAACAGATTCTCGTGAAGTCCCGTTCTTGATGCGCCACACCCCTCCCGATGAACAGACCCCGTTTCGACCGTGGCGCTCCATCACAAGTCTGCTTCCTCCGCTTTCTGATGCGCCACATCCTCCCGATCAACAGACCCGTTCGATCGTGGGAGGTCCGCTTCTCCGCTTTTGCGGCACGCCGCACCCTCCCGGCGAATAGGATCCCGTTTGAACATGGCCCGTCAACACAAGGCCGTTTCCTCCGCTTCTGCGATGCGCCAGGCCTCGTTTCCATCGGCTGTTCCATCCAAGCCCTCCCGATGAACACGACGACGCATTCCGTTTCGACCCAGCCAGTTGGCTCCCCATGAACACGACGACGACGCTGTTTCTCCGTTCCGACACAGCCATGTACATGAGCCCTGGTCGTACGTATGCGCGAGTAGGCGTTCGAGACCCTGCCCGTATGTACATACGTGGCCGTATTTTCTTTCTTGCACACCGCCGCTGTAATGCGCAGTACTTGCTACGTCGCGCCTCTACTACGACACGTGCGGCGCCTCTACATCGACCAAGATGTACGCATACCGTTCGCGACCAGAATGACAACGCTACGTGCGCTTCGACTAGGTGGGTCCCGACCGCCGTGCACTTCCTTGCTGCGAAGATATAGCTGGTGGGTCCCAGCGGATCGAGGGCAAATCGTTTTTTTTTGCCCGGACGCACTTTCTTGCGTGCGAAGATGTAGCTGGTGGGTCCCAGCAGTCAGGGGAAACGTTATTTTCATGAAATACGGTGGCCCGTCCGGTGGGTCCCCGCTGTCAGGTGGAGGAATAATTATTTTGCGCGTAATAAGGAGGCACTTCCTTGCTGCGGCCGTGGACCCAAATTGCCGGCCTCTCCATGTACAGTCCACGTCCGATGGAAGCCGTTCCTTGACCACGTTGACCACGCCAAGGCCGAGAGCACCAGGCGGTGGACGACGGCGAGGCCTAGGAAGGGGACGGCGGAGCCGGGAAGACGCGGTATGGAAGCCCGCACGGAGAGGAGTACGAGGGTTCTCTGGTTCGTGCGGTGTGAGGCTGCCGCCGCAGGCCTCGCCAGCGGCGATAGAATAGTAGGGGGCAGTGAGGCCTCCGCGGCAACATAGCCGGCCACGGGAGGCAGGAGCATGCGACACGACCGGCGCTGCTTTGGGCGGCTGGAGCAACAAGACCAGAGGTTGAAGAAGCACTACGGCCATTGGATGGACACTGTACGATCATTGGAGCTAGAATCGTGCATATTGACTAAGTTGACAAAGCCCTCTGTCCCCGTCAACTTAGTAGGCCCACAAGTCGACTGCCACTATTTGGGTCCCGGCTAGTAGGGGAATATTCATTTTTTGTGCGTAATAAGGACGCACTTCCTTGGAGTGCCAAGATATAGTGGTGGGTCCGAGCCGTCGTGGCCAGTAACGTTTTTTTTTCACGAAATACAGAGGCCCTTTCGGTGGGTCCCAGATGTCAGATGGAGGAATCATTATTTTGCGTGTAATAAGGAGGCATTTCCTTGCGTGCAGCCATGGACCCAGCTGTTAGCCTCTCCACGTACAGTCCACTTCAGATCCATGTCGGATGTTGACCACGTTGACCAGGCCACGTCGAGAGCACCTGGGCGGTGGACGACGGGAGGCCTAGGAAGGGAACGACACGGAGGCAGGGAAGACTCGGCAGTTGTTTCCCACACGGAGGGGAGTACGAATGTACGAGGGTTTACTGGTTCGTCTGCCGTCGCCGGAGAATAACAGCAGGTGTGGGTGAGTAGAGCGATGGCTAGGCCAGCGATGGGAGTATGGTGGGCGGTGAGGCCTACGCGGCAGCATAGCCGGCCGCGGGGAGGAGGGAGCAGGCAGTCCCGCCGGCGCTTGTTTGAGCGGCTGGAGCAGGTAGAGCAGATATTGAAGAAGCACAACGGCCGTTGGATGGACATCCAACGATCCTTTGCTTAAAGGCCAAACTTTTTAGGAAAGCCTCAAATCTGTGGAAAACAGCATACAGCCCATCCGTCATTATTTCTAATAATTTACAGCCCATTTGCTAATTCTTAAGGTTTTTTTGGAGCACATATTCTTTTGTTAGCATTACAGCCCATATTGTGGCCACGGTTAAAATTATACTGAATATTGCATATTTCAAAAGCGGTCCGAACTGTTTTTAATCCCGAAATTTTGAGTCACATTCAAACTGATTTTAAAAATAAATGTATATCAATATAAAATCCAACAAATTGTCCATGCATAAAAATTAATGCAATTTAACATCTTGAAATGAAAAAAATTGAAATTAATTGCCGATTTGTTGTGTTTTAAAAATGTACGACCCATTTCTCATTACTAATAAGCAATTTTCTCGTCCAGCTGAATGAAGTTCTCCTTGTCTTGAAAGATTTGCATCCCAGCAGGCCTGACAAAGCGACCTACTTGGCAAATCACAAAAAACTAGGCTAGCCATTTTCAGAAAGAAAAAAACTACTGGGCTGGTCTGTGGTAAACATAAAAGAGAAGGCTATCTAGACAGGCCAGAGTGCCACAACAAATATGGCGAGTTGACACCCTACTTCCGTCTTAAAAACAAATTAGATAAATGCCACAACAAATATGGCGATTCATAAAAATGCCACTTCAATTTCCAAACTTTGAAAAATGCCACTGCAATTTTTGCAAACTTTGGAAAACGCTACTGCAATTTGCAAACTTTGAAAAACGCCACTCCAGACTTTGAAAAATGCCACTGAAAATGGCATGAAATGGCATTTTTCAAAGTTTGGAAATTGCAGTGGCATTTCTCAGAAACACCAGATTTGGAGTGGCATTTATCATATTAACCCAAAACAAAAATAATCGGGCGTCTTTGTTGGGTCCTCGTGTCGGCCGCCGTTGTAACTCTCTCATTTATTGACTACGTTGATAATGGCATGGGACCCGGATGTCGTAAATCCATTAGGAGGAGCCATTTTTATTGGATTGAAATAAGGAGGCACTTGTTTGCGTCGCCATGACCTTGGCAGGTCCCTCATTCATCCTCTCCACGCATAACCATCTCCGATTGTGTACGCGTCAACCTGGTAGGCCCACAAGTCAGCCTCTAAACCCGTGAAGGACAAATACAACCCATTTAAAAAATAACAGCCCATTCCATACGTTCGCATGTAAAGTTCAACATTCAGAGCAAAGTAACAGGTATGATCCACTTATAGAGTACTGAACTTCCATGTTGACAACCATCATAGCCAAGTTAACTATCTACTGCCACTTCGCAGATGGTGGGGGTGCATAGCATCGGAAGTGCTCCCGAACCGGCGGGGAGGGGTGATCGTCCGAGTTGAAGAGCAAGTCAGCCTCGGGCGCCACCCAGCCCGGCGGGGCTCCCTGGTGCTTGGAGGCGGTGGCGATCTAGCGGGTGAACGGCTTGATGTGGCGGCTCGAAGGTGGCGCCAGTGAGCCGCCCAGGAGAGCTGCGATGATCGGGGGCGCCGGCTCGGCGCGATGGGCGAGGTAGAGGTCGCGCAGCTCCCCCCAACAGGCCTGCTGCTCGTCCCCCGCCGGGCCGGTGGCGGTAGGCGACGGGGAACTACGAGGGTGTCACATCCCTAGTTCTGGTAATGCTTAGTGCTTGCATTAGAGTGCTGCATCATGTTTAAATTCTTTTGAATTTTAAATGGGGATTGATCAAATCAAATAGGTTCAACATAAAAACATTTTCAATGAACCAGAAATGCCCTTCTAAAATGTTCATCACCTCCGCCTTAGTCTTAAACCACTGTCAAAAGTGATGCACAAATTTCTAGGTCACTCTAAGGTCAATGATTAAATCTTTAGTTATTTGAGTTTGGGCATTTAAATTATATAAAATATTTCAAATGCTCAAATAACCCCAAACTAAAATGTTCCATGCTGGATATATTCCAAGTAGTGGCCATGTGCAGTTTAGTGATTTTTGGAGTTGCCTAAGTATTTTTAGAAATGCAACAAACCTGCATAAATAAAAATAAAACAGAAACAAATGAAAAATCCTCTTACCTGGCCAAACCCATGCCTCGGCCCACCTGGCCGCCCAAAGATCGTGGCCTGGCCCATGCTACCAATGCTTGCCCTCGCCAGCAGTGCACAGAGGTGACGCCATGAGCCCGAAGCTTGCCCCTCGCCACACCTTGCCGCCTGCCCACAGACACTGGTAGGCTCCACGTCGCCGCCCCGACCCCGTGGACACCTCACTCGCCCCTGCCTCTCTCCCTCGCTCTCCCGCACCATGGCCGACACTGCTGCGCCCGCGCCACCGTAGTTCTCGCGTCCTTCATCGTCCCCGCGCCGTGCCACCAAGTCCAATACCATTCGCCGTCGTCTCCGCCGATCAGCCCGAGCCCGAAGCGCCACAAGACCGCTTCCTCTTCGAGCTCGACTTCACCGAGCACCGCCGCGAATCCCCTTCGTCGTCGCCGCCGCATCACCGTCCCCCACCGTCGTTTGCTCCTAAGTGACCGCCGTGAGCTCAGCTGCCTCCCCATCCTCTCCGTTTGCCTTCTTGTGCACCGTAGCGACTGCACGAAGCTCCACCGCACGCGCCGCCGCCGAGCTCGTCGCCGACGTGACTCCGGCCACCCACCGGCCACACCCCCATGTCCAACACACTCCCCGCACTCGCAGGAACCCGTAGCACCACTCCACGCGCCTCGCCGTGCCCCGTAGCTTCGGGTTCGACTTCACCCGACTCCGGCGACCGCCAAACCCGTCGCCGGCGATGTTCCCGGCCACCCCGAGCTCCACCACTGCCACCAAACGACGCGGCTCGTTCCCAGCTACGCGTAGATGGTCTCCTCCGTCCATTTGGTCGCCGGAGCACGAAAACGCACTCCCACCGCCGCGTCTGGCCTCGCCGGCGGCTAAACTCCGACGAGTTTGACCCTGCTGACCCTGTTTGACCACGGGTGGGCCCAATTTGACCCCCCCTAGGTCAATGACAGGTGGGACCCAGCCGGCTAATTAATCTAGGGTTAGTACTAACTAACCCATCGTCAGCTTTAACTCGACTGCCCTCAGATCACCGACGCCACTCGACGCAGAAGGTTGACAAGAAGAACTCTTTTCTCGGATTTATTCTTATACAGAAATTCCGTAAAATAGCCAAAACTTCTAAAAATCATAGAAAATCAACCGTAGCTCCAAATCAAACAAATTATATACGAAAAATGATCAAAAATCCAATCTATCCATCTCAGATCAGTTTCATGCATGTTAGAGCAACCTAACCTTGCTGTTTAGATGAAACATGATAATGCACTTATATGAGTTCATAGTTTAGGCTTGTATTTGAATCTTTGATTCAAATAAGCTCAAACCACCCTGGTTTTAGTTGCATTAGCCCAACACACAACATATTGACATGTCATGATCATGCATCATATTGTGCATTGCATTGATTGTGTTTCCTTCTTTATTGCCGGAAGTTGTCCCCTCTCGATAGACGTGGTTTCGACGATGAGTTCGATGACACCGATGAAGAGTTATATCATCTTCAGAAGTTCCAGGCAAGCAAAACCCCCTTGTTCATTCCGATACAATCCCACTCTCTCGCTCCTGATCTCTTTTACTGCATTAGGACAACAATGATTCATCTGTTACTTGTTGTGGTAGCTGAACCCCTTTATCCTCTGCATGACCTGTCATTGCCATAGTAACTAGATGAAACCCACTAGCATGAGTAGGAGTTGTTTGAGCCCTGTTGTGCCTACTCATTCATGCTTGTTTGTCATGCCCTGCCATCGCTTAGAGTTGAGTCGTGTCCGATTCATCGAGGATGAATCGGAGGTGTGTAAACATGTCCCTCATGTATGAGATAAGTGTGTGAATACGATTTGGTAAAGGTAGCGGTGAGAGGCCATGTAGGAGTACATGGTGGGTTGTCTCATTGAAACCGTCCTCAGGAACTGAGTTCTGTGTTTGTGATCCATGAACAGCTCCTACCACATGTTGGGCCCTGAAATATGATCCCGCTCGACTTATTAACCGCCCTTGTCCTCTGTCCAGGAGTTGCAACTAGTTTCTGGTGTTTGTAGGATATGTGTTGGAGGCCGTGCGTAGCTCTTACCTTAGGGGTGGGCTATGATGCGGTAGATACACCGTGGCACGGTGTACCGGGCGCCTGTTAGGTGTCTCTGGAACCCTGCACACATCGTTTGGGGCTGTGAGCGAAACTCCAGCCGGATCTCCTTGCGGATGGAACCCGAATAGGCGATAAACCTAGACTAGAGACTTGTGTGGTTAGTCAGGTCATGGTCTACACCCACGTCGGCTTTCGCTTGAAGTCTGTCGAGCACATGCCGTGTGCAGACGCTAAGTGGTGGAAACATGTGTAAAGAAGTACACCCCTGCAGGGTTATAAATGATCTATCCGAATAGCCGTGTGCACGGTAATGGACTTCTGGGTTGCCTATAACAGTTCATAGACAAATGGAAGTGGATACTCTAAAATACGCAAGATAAGTGTGAGTGCTATGGATGGCATTCTCCTAGGGAGACGGGAGCGGATCCATAGTGGTGTATTGATATGGTGAATATGTGGACTCGTGTGCGCCACCTCAAAAGAGTTACTTGCAGTCATAGTTAGGATAGCCACCGAGTCAAAGCTGGCTTTCTGCAGTCAAACACCACCACCCCTTTATTGATACTGATGCATATGTAGCTAGTTCTGATGTAAGTCTTGCTGGGTACATTTGTACTCACGTTTGCCTATTTTATGTTTTGCAGAGAGACTTCAGTCTCGCTAGTAGTTCCGCGTGGACTTCGACGTTTAGCTTGTTACCTTAGCTACGATCTTGTGCCCTCGGCAGGATCTGGTAGATAGTCAGGCTCCTAAGCCTTTTTCATTTGTAGATGTCTGTACTCAGACATGTTAAGCTTCCGCTTGTGCTTTGACTTGTATGCTCTGAGTGTTGGGTCATGAGACCCATGTTTGTAATATCTCGCTCCTCGGAGCCTAATGAATAAATACTTGAGTCATAGAGTTATGTTATGATGCCATGTTGTATTTACACATATCGAGCATATTGTGTGTATGATTGAAATGCTTGGTATGTGTGGGATCCGACAATCTAGTTGTTTATCCTTGGCAGCCTCTCTTATGGGGAAATGTAGTCTAGTGCTTCCATGAGCCATAGTAGTCCGCCATACATTCTGCTCACCGGAGTCCTGCTAGCCCAACACTACTGCTCCGGAACACTTGACTGGCCGGCATGTGTTTCACTTCGTTCTTGTGTCTGTCCCTACGGGGAAATGTCACGCAGTGACATCTGGAGTCCTGCCTAGCCTGCTACAGCCCGAGTTCCCGGAGTCCTGTTAGCCTAGTGCTATAGCCCGGATTCACACGCTGCTGACCGACATGCTCGAGGTTGATTCATGTATGCCTGTCCCCATGGGTTAGTGCCGCTTTGGGTTCACGACTAGCCATGTCCGCCCGGATTCTCTGTCATATGGATGCTAGCGACACTATCATATACGTGAGCCAAAAGGCGCAAACGGTCCCGGGCCATGGTAAGGCGACACCCGTGGGAATACCATGCGTGAGGCCGCAAAGTGATATGAGGTGTTACCGGCTAGATCGATGTGACTTGGAATTAGGGTCCTGACAGAGGGCGTCCGCCGACGGGAGCCGTCCGGGCGACTCGAGCGGCGCGATTAGCCCGACGCTCGACGCGGGCTCGGCGAGCGTCAGCCATGGACACGACGGAAGATCACACGCGACCAGCGGAAGAAAGATTCCGGCGCACCCCTACCTGGCGCGCCAAATGTCGGATTTCGGGTTCCGGCAGACCCTTGAGGTTCGAACACTGGGGTGCGCACGAAGATCTTTCCCCTACCAGCTCACGCTTCGATGGTTTGCGAGGGATCTAAACTATGAACGAAGAACAACACAAGAGATACAAGGTTTATACTGGTTCGGGCCACCGTTGTGGTGTAATACCCTACTCCAGTGTGTGGTGTGGTGGATTGCCTCAGGGGCTGATGATGAACAGTACATACGAAGAACAGCCTCACGAGGGGCTGTTCTTGAGCTGGTGCGGTGGACTGCTTGGTCGAATCCAGCCGCTTCTCTCTCTCTCTCTGGTCGATTCCACCCGTCCCTCTCTCTGTGGTGGCTAGTCCTATTTATAGAGGGAGGCCCTGGGCCTCTTCCCAAATAATGAGCGGGAAGGGCGCCAACAATTGGCCGTTTTGAAGGGGAACACCTAGTACACTTATCCTGACTAAAGTTGGTCTTCGGCTGCCAAAGGCTCTAACGGTGACGCCGTCCTGGGCTCCACGATGACCTCCTTCCTGCCGCTCTGCTGGTCTTGGTCTTGTTGCACCGAAGTGGTAGCCTTTGCCTGATGCCTTAGCCGGTGCTTGCCTCCTTTGCACCAAAGGGGAAACGAGGACACTGCGCAGGCTGGCGCCGCCTGACGCCCGCCTGGTCTCGATCGTCATGGCTTGTGTCACGAGGCACCCTCGTGAGGTACCCTGCCTTGATCTCTCCGCCTCCTCGTGAGCCTGCCTGACGAGGCTGCTCCTGAGGAAGGTTCCTGTCACGCCTCATGAGGCTTGGCCCCTCGCGAGGGTCTTGAGCTTGAGCTGATGAAGCTGGGCTGCGCTGGGCCCCCACTTGAGCCACGCCGCAGGCCGCAGGCAGGCAAGTCTGGGGACCCCCGTTCCCAGAACGCCGATAGAAAAGACCATCGCTCGTCCCCGACCGCCACTCATAAGGAAGACAATCATCATGCTCCGACTTCATCACATAACGGTTCATCATACGTGCATGCTACGGGAATCACAAACTTTAACACAAGTATTTCTCAAATTCACAACTACTCAACTAGCATGACTCTAATATCACCATCTTCATATCTCAAAACAATTATCAAGCATCAATCTTTTCTTAGTATTCAACGCACTCAAAAGAAAGTTTTACAAATCTTGAATACCAAGCATATTATTATTATTAAGCAAATTATCATGCTATTAAAGACTCTCAAAATAATCTAAGAGAAGCATGAGAGATCAATAGTTTCTATAAAACAAATCCACCACCGTGCTCTAAAGATCTAAGTGAAGCACTAGAGCAAAACTATAAAGCTCAAAAGATATAAGTGAAGCACATAGAGTATTCCATCAAATTCCAATTCATGTATGGCTCTCTCAAAAGGTGTGTACATCAAGGATGATTGTGGCACACTAACAAACAAATACACAAATAATACAAGACGCTCCAAGCAAAACACATATCATGTGGTGAATAAAAATATAGCTCCAAGTAAAATTACCGATGGAAGTAGATTTAAAGAGGGATGCCTTCAGTGGCATCCCCAAGCTTTGACTTTTTGGTGTCCTGAGATTATCTTGGGGGTGCCATGGGCATCCCCAAGCTTAAGCTCTTGCCACTCCTTGTTCCATAATCCATCAAAAGAATTTACCCAAAACTTGAAAACTTCACAACACAAAACTCAACAGAAAACTCGTGAGCTCCGTTAGCGAAAGAAAACAAAAGACCACTTCAAGGTACTGTAATGAACTCATTCTTTACTTATATTGGTGTTAAACCTACTGTATTCCAACTTCTCTATGGATTATAAACTATTTTACTATCCATAGATTCATCAAAATAAGCAAACAACACACGAAAAACAGAATTTGTCAAAAACAGAACAGTTTGTAGTAATCTGTAACTAATGCAAACTTCTGGACCTTCAAAAATTCAGCCAAAATAGGAAGACCTATGCAATTTGTTTATTGATCATAAGCAATTGGAATCACTATTTTATCACGTTATGGTGAATTTTAATAATTGTTTTCGTGAACCAAAAGTTTCTGGAAATTACAGCAAGATCAAATAACTATCATCCAAGAAGTTCCTATAGGTTTAACTTGGCACAAACACTAATTAAAACATAAAACCACATCTAAACAGAAGGTAGATGGATTATTTATTCCTAAACAGAAACAAAAACAACAACAGAGACTAAAAATAAAATTGGGTTTCCTCCCTACAAGCGCTATCGTTTAACGCCCCTAGCTAGGCATAAAAGCAAGGAAAGATCTAGGTAGTGCCGTAGTAATAAGATAGATCGGTGAGACTCATTTCATATTCTCTACGTTCGGCCGCAAGTTTTCTTTGAGGCAAGCAAAAGTAATCAAAATGTCTAAATTTAATAGGACAAAAGTCCCCAAGATCAATTTTAGGAGGTATAGGTTCCTCTTTCGGCCCTTCGTATTGCACAACCAATTCATCATTATAAGCATTCTTTTGACAGAACCTTGTGAGCCTAAACTCAAGAGAGCATCCTAGCTCATTATTTAGAATAGCCAAATCATCATCAAGTTCAGACATTCTATCAATTAAAATATTGGTAGGCACCTTTTTTCTAAGGTTTTCATTGAAAGCAACATAGTCAAGAGATTGAAAGCGCATAATTTCTTCTTGATCAAAGAGGATAGATTCTATGGGAGGACGGCCAGCGTCCACCCTATAGTGCGCAAAGCTTTCTTTGGCTTCTTTTATAATAAATCTGAATTCATGAGCTAAAAATATAGTAGCAGCACGCTTAACAGAAGAATGCTCGAGATTAGAAAATTCTAGGAAAATTCTTTGTATAGATGGGTGCATATGCATAAATTGCCTTTCAAGTTCAACGATAAGCATGGCAATGCGTCTGCAAGACTACTAGTTCTATGGAGAATAGAACCGCCCATAGAGGGCAAAGCACCGGCACAAGTAAAGAAATCTTGAATAACTCATTTTCCAATAATATTACCACTACCGATTCGAAATCTTTTTGTATGATAGGTAGGGGGTTCTTCAGCAGGAGCATCAGAATTTTCTATGATATTATTATTGCCCATACCGGCGATAACTTCCCCAATTTCAGACATAGCGACAAACAAGCAATCAAACACACGAGCAAACAAAAGGCAAGCGAGAAAAAGGCAAACGGAAAAGAGAGGGCGAATAAAACGGCAAGGGTGAAGTGGGGGAGAGGAAAACGAGAGGCAAATGGCAACTAATGTAATGCGAGAGATAGAGATTGTGATGGGTACTTGGAATGTTGACTTTTGCGCAAACTCCCCAGCAACGACGCCAGAAATTCTTCTTGCTACCTCTTTAGCACTGCGTTGGATTTCCCCGAAGAGGAGAGGATGATGCAGCAAAGTAGCGTAAGTATTTCCCTCAGTTTTTGAGAACCAAGGTATCAATCCAGTAGGAGGCTACGCTCATGTCCCTCGTACCTACACAAAACAATAGCTCCTCGCAACCAACGCGATTAGGGGTTGTCAATCCCTTCACGGTCACTTACGAGAGTGAGATCTGATAGAGATGATAGATAATATTTTTGGTATTTTTGGTATAGATATGCAAAGTGAAAAGTAAAAGGCAAAGTAAAAAAGCAAAGCAAATATAAAGTGATGGAGATTGATATGATGAGAATAGACCAAGGGGGCCATAGGTTTCACTAGTGGCTTCTATCAAGAGCATAAGTATTCTACGGTGGGTGAACAAATTACTGTTGAGCAATTGACAGAATTGAGCATAGTTATGAGAATATCTAGGTATGATCATGTATATAGGCATCACGTCCGAGACAAGTAGACCGACTCACCTGCATCTACTACTATTACTCCACTCATCGACCGCTATCCAAAGATGCATCTAGAGTATTAAGTTAAAAAGCAGTAACGCCTTAAGCAAGATGACATGATGTAGAGGGATAGTTTCATGCAATATGATAAAAAACCCATCTTGTTATCCTTGATGGCAACAATACAATACGTGCCTTGCTGCCCCTTCACATCCGGAAAGGACACCGCAAGATTGAACCCAAAGCTAAGCACTTCTCCCATTGTAATAAAAACCAATCTAGTAGGCCAAACCAAACTGATAATTCGAAGAGACTTGCAAAGATAACCAATCATACATAAAAGAATTCAGAGAAGATTCAAATATTTTTCATAGATAGACTTGATCATAAACCCACAATTCATCGGTCTCAACAAACACACCGCAAAAAGAAGATTACATCGAATAGATCTCCACGAGAGAGGGGGAGAACATTGTATTGAGATCCAAAAAGAGAGAAGACGCCATCTATCTACTAACTATGGACCCGAAGGTCTGAGGTAAACTACTAACACTTCATCGGAGAGGCTATGATGATGTAGAAGCCCTCCGTGATGACGACCCTCTCTGGCGGAGCTCCGGAACAGGCCCCAAGATGGGATCTCGTGGATACAGAAAGTTGTGGCGGTGGAATTAGGTTTTTGGCTCCGTATCTGATCGTTTGGGGTACGTAGGTATATATAGGAGGAAGAAGTACGTCGGTGGAGCTTCGATGGGCCCACGAGGCAGGGGGCGCGCCCTAGGGGGGGCGCGCCCTCCACCCTCGTGACCACCTCGTGGCTTTCTTGACGGAGGGTCCAAGTCTCCTGGGTCTTATCTAATGAGAAAATCACGTTCCCGAAGGTTTCATTCCGTTTGGACTCCGTTTGATATTCTGTTTCTCCAAACACCTAAATAGGCAAAAAAACAGCAATTCAATGGGCCTCCGGTTAATAGGTTAGTCCCAAAAATAATATATAAGTGGAAAATAAAGCCCAATATAGTCCAAAACAGTAGATAATATAGCATGGAGCAATCAAAAATTATAGATACGTTGGAGACGTATCACCCCCTAATCCAGGACTCCCTCAGTAGCCCCTGAACTAGGCTTCAATGACGATGAGTCCGGCGCGCAGATTGTCTTCGGCATTGCAAGGCGGGTTCCTTCTTCGAATACTCCATAGAAGATTTTGAACACAAAGATTGTGTCTGGCTCTGTGAAGCAAATTCCACATACCACCGTAGAGAGTATAATATTCCACAAATCTAATCTACCGACAACTTTTCATAACGTGACATCCTGCCGTGGTCCGGTCGTTACGAACCGTTTTTCCTAGCCTGGCACTACACGTGTTGCGAGGCGGTTTCATTGGCACGTCTTGTCGAAGCAGAGATCGTGTCCCCCTTATCAGGGGATTCTCATCAATACGGGTGTGGGTAACCCAATCGTGCTTGTTAGTATGACTCCTCGATTTTAGGCAAGTTCCAAACAGCCACGCGGAGGACGCTTGGTATTTGCCCTCTTTATAAAGGGGCCAAGGCCTGTCCTTTTCTTCTCATGCTCGATCCTTCCCTTCCCCCACCTCGAGTTCCAACACCCAAGGCTCAGGCTAAGTGCTTCAGACCTTCAAACATTTCCGGATCCAACCTTCAAGGTTGGTGGATGGCCTCCTCTGTCACAGAGGAGGACATCAAGAAGCTAAGGGAAGCCAGGTATCTGACCGCCGAAATCCCCAAGACAGGCTGCCTGCTCAAGGGCAGGTCATCCCCACTCCCGAACCCAACGAGAGTGTCGTATTTGTTTCCCATTTCCTCCGAGGGCTAGGTTTTAGTCTTGATCCCTTTGTTAGAGGGCTTATGTTCTATTACGGGCTTGATTTCACGATCTAGCCCCAGATTCCATCCATCACATCTTGTCGTTTATCGTTGTGTGTGAGGCCTTCCTCCGCATCACCCCACACTTCGGCTTATGGCTCAAGACCTTCAATGTGAAGCCGAAGATGATCGATGGGCTACACCCAGAATGCGGAGGTGCTATAATAAGCAAAGGCGCCGCTGCTCCATGGCCAAAGGGTTCCTTCCTGGAGGTGTCCAACTTATGGCAGCAGGAGTGGTTTTACGTCACAGCTCCCCGAGGTACAAAGTGGGTGGCTGCCCCCGCCTTCCGCTGGCCTCCACCGCAATCGCGTCATGGGTCAACAAGGGGCTGGGACTGGGGCGATTAATGACGTCTTGACATTGCAAAGTCATATCCGAGATCTCCTCAAGAGGGACGTCAGTCTTGTCAAGGTAATGCAAGTTATGCTAGTTCGTCGGGTCCTGCCATGCCAACGTTGATCTCTCCGTATGTGGGAGTTCAACCCGAAAGGACCGCGAACTATTCAGCAATTTTTCGGCGTGACGCTCGAAGAGAAGTATGGATTGTTCTTCGGATCACGAATAAAGTGTCCGGACACCATCGAGGATGCGGGTCTCAACTGCAACCGTCTAGATACCCACGTAAGTAATTCTGCGGCCGAACATGCTGTCTTTTTATTTTTCACAACATCATTCTAAAAAAAATCGCTCTTGGCCAGGACTGGATAAGAAAGGCGGAGAGGATCAGGTGTTCGGCCCCCCTTCCCGAAGGCTCACCGGATCCTGTACTAGCCCCCCTTATCAAGTGCCATCAGGGGAAGATAAAGGGAGGAATAAAGAAGCCGAAAGCGGGCTTCACACATTACACATCCAAAACGTGGGAATTAGTGTCTCCGCGAAGGAGGATAATCGGGGAGAAGAATCTAGAATCCCCTCTCCCCAAGGAAGGAAAAGGACCACCTCTGAAGACTTGGAAACGAAGGTTTCCAAACGAGGGAAGAAACCTTCGCCAGGGGGCCCTGCCCCGGAAGGCGTCCTTACCGCACAACGCCCGCAAGGGGGCCAGCCCTCCGCCGAGCTGTAAGTGAACAAGAGTACTTGGGTAAATATATCCTGCTTTACCTCCAAGGACAATAACCGAGACATATATCTTGCAGTCCAGCTCGTAGCCCTTCTCGACAGAGTTTGTCTTCGGGGGATCTTCTTCCGGAGATGATGGAGAGCGAAACGCCTCCCGTTGTCTCCCCGCCTCCCGGGGCGGACGACCCTGAGGTGTCATCACGGAGGATTTCTCCTGATCCGCCAAGGCCAGAAGGTAACCCTTCGGCCACCCGAAGTCCGGAGTATTCGGCTCCTAAGGAGAGCAACAGAAAGAGTCCGGGACTGTCCGGTGCCCAACCGGACGCTCCGATGGGTCTTCTGGTGCAAGCGGCTATCTTAGAGGCGCATCGTACTTTAATGGGTACGGTGGTTGAGAGGATTTCATCCGCCAAAAGTGGGTTGCATGAAGCTTTTACGAGCCTGCTAAGAGGCTTTGAGGTACGCAAAGTAATATATATTTTTTGACGGTACCGCACATGCTAGGTGTGCTCTATACAGATAGTAGCCCCTGAGACTCTGGTTGCTGTCCAGAGGCAGCAAACAGACGATCATAGTCCCAGGTAATGATCGCGCTGCTTTCATGTGCAGGCGGCTGAGGGACCGGTGGCTGTCCGGACTGCTAAGTTTGCCGAACTGAGGCGGCAGCTTGACGCGGCAGACGCCGACATCGTGCTTGTGAACAAGCAGCTTGATGAGGCACAGGGTATGTATTTTTGGGTGGTCAACAAATATTAAGAGGAGCATGATGCTAGTATCTATAATATGTTGTGACTACAGATGGAGCTGCCGCCGTGGAGACCCTTCGGGCGGAACTTGCCCGAGCCAAGGAACAAGCCAGGAGAAGTGATGCGGCCGCCCTAAAAGCAGCCGAATAGTTAAGAGCCGAACAAGCTGCTCATCGCCAGAGCGAAGATAAAATAGCCAAGATGGCTGTTGAGCTGAAAGATGCCGCCGACCGATATGAGCTTCTTGAAAAGGAAAGCCAAGCAAAAGCGGCTGACCCGAAGAAAGCCATGGAAGCAACCAAGGAAACCCGCTCTAAAATCAGAGCGGCGAAGGAGGAGATCCATCAAGCCGGAGATATCACGGCTGGGAAGCCTATTTGTTGCGGACGAAGTTCGGAGATCCGAAGTATGCCCCTCTGGATCAATTATGGAGTGCTGCAGACGCGTACTTGGACTTGGCAATGAGTGTTGCTAATGCGACTGAGTTTTTCAAAGATCATAAAGATCATGAAGTGGAAAGGTTGTTCTGGTCACAGTTCAGTGCTCCAACGCGTCCGCTTCTGTTAAATGAACAAATGGCCGAGTGGGCCGAGCTCCATAGGTTGTCCGGACTTGCCATGAGGTCTGTCGTGAATCATCTTTGGCCGAAGGGACCAAGGCCGAATAGTTATTTTGGTTTAGTGCAATGATTCCTTGGTGTTGTGCCACATATCGATGCTGTAAAGAGGTCGGCGTGCATAGAGGGTGCGCGGATGGCTCTTGCCCGTGTTAAGACATCTTGGCGTAGGTGGAGGCCACCGCTATTGCAACTCGAGGTCCGGCCGTGAGGCTGTGTCTCGGCGAGCACTATTTTGAAGAAGTCCTAGAAGGCGCCGTTTAATAGAGGCTCAGTTTCAAGAGTATCATGTTTGAGTGACATGTATCCCAATTGTAAAAACAATGCTATTTGGATTATAAAGGCTGTGTTTATACTTTTGCCTGAAAGTATTATGATGCCTCTTGTGCAGCCGTTTATGTATGTATATAACCTGAAAGTTTGCGGTCGTCGGCTTCAGCCCCCACGCACATAATGCGGTGGTGTTCGAAAAAGCGTGTATTCACACTTGACCCAACGTCTTGGTCCATTAAGGAGGTGACAGCGCGGCGAACAAGGCAATCAGACCATATAGCTTTAACACTTTCACTTAGCCATAGGAGTTTGACGGTGGGGCTACTATATAGCCCCTGATACTTCCGCGCTCATCCGAATACGGTGCGCGTACATACATGACCGGGAAACCGGTCTTTCGTTAATGTGGAGGAATCGCGAAGATTCCGCTGAGTCATCGAGTGGTTGACCAGTCTCGCGCTTTATCATGATAGTCAGTTTTCGGCTTTCTCTACCGAGGTGCTCATCCAGATGAACCAGGGCACAATCGCAGTAGTTCTCTCGGTGCCACCTTAGCCGATAGAGCGGAACGTAAGGTAGCAAAACACGGGAGCCGGGAGAACCCAACTATTGACCAAAGACATGATTCGGAGCTGATGCATATAAGGCCAAACTCGCGATGCCGAACACTCCCTAAGGTATTCGGACTTTACAACATATACTGGGCTGAGTAACGCCCTTGATAATGAGCCCTGAATTTCCAGGTACGTGCATTAGTCTGACGTGACGAAATGCCAATAACGCCAGCATCCCTCTCAGTTGTGTTGAGTATTCGGAGGGTGTGAAGCAACAAGAGACAGTAAAAAAGGTTTACACAAGGTCTTAATCTAAAAAGAAACCTTTGAGCGGAGCCTACTTGCGATCTGCGCTTTGTGTCTCCGTTGTGCCGTATCCTGGAAGGGTGTAGCACGATGATCATCTGTAAAAGAGAAAAACCCAGGTAAAAGTCTTTGTGCGAAAAATTGGTTATTTTTAATGAACCATTTAAAATGCAATCTAAATAGGGTCAAGCCGAACTGTAGCCTTTTTTACATGCGGGAAGCCCCTAGCACCACCTATGGGGGTATATCCATCGACCCAATCTCGTGTTTATCTGAATTTATTACAGCTAGTGGTGCGCCGGACTCGTCTAACCGTGTCTGCGGTCTTGACAACCGATCATTTATTCTGGTTGGAGAGGTTCAGTGTTCGGCGGCTAGAGCCGCCACATATTTCTCTGTACGTGAGGAACGCTCTGTGTTTCCGCTAGCTATGATGATGCCACGTGGACCGGGCATCTTGAGCTTAAGATAAGCGTAGTGCGGTACTGCATTGAAACGAGCGAAGGCCGTTCTTCCGAGTAGTGCGTGATAGCTGCTTCGGAATGGAGCGATGTCGAAGGTTAATTCTTCGCTTCGGAAGTTATCGGGAGAACCTAATACAACCTCTAAAACTAGAGAGCCCGTGCAGCGGGCCTCTGGGCCTGGTATTACTCCTTTAAAGGTAGTATTGCTTTGGTTTATTCTTGTCGGGTCTATCCCCATTTTGCAGACGGTGTCCTGATATATCAGATTAAGACTACCACTGCCGTCCATAAGGACTCGGGTGAGGTGGTATCCGTCAATTATTGGGTCTAGCACCAAGGCAGCCGATCCTCCGTGCCGGATACTAGTCGGGTGATCCCTGCTATCAAAAGTGATCGGGCGGGCCGACCAAGGGTTGAACTTGGGGGTGACGTGCTCCACGGCATATATGCGTCGGGGTGTGCGCTGGCGCCTCCTCTTCGGTATGTGAGTTGTGTAAATCATGTTTACTATTTTGACATCTGGTGGGAATTTTTTACATCCCCGGTGTTCAATTTGGCGAGGCTCATCCTCGTCTTCGCAGTATCTCCCTCCCTTGTGTTCGGGCGTTTAGCTTGCTTGGCTGCTTGAAGACCCAAAGATTCTCTGTTGGTGTGATTTGCGGGTTTGTTGGAGGTGCCATGAATCGACATAATCTGTCTAGAATCTTGTTTAGGCTGGACGGTCCATCTCTGCTGCCTTTAAATGGCTTTTTCCGTTGACCGGTCGAGAGTCCACGAATCGGCGTTCTGCCGTGTTGTCTGGGCTGTCTTCATTGTTTCGACGCTTGCTTTTATTGCGTCGCGGTTTCCCGTTGCCATCCCTAACTTCGGATGTGCCTGGGTTGCTGGTGCCCCTACGGGCCAGCCAACTGTCTTCGCCCGAGCAAAAGCGGGTCATAAGGCTTGTTAGGGCTGCCATTGTCCTTAGTTTTTCCTGGCCGAGGTGTCTGGCGAGCCATTCGTCCCAAACACTGTGTTTGAAAGCTGCTAAGGCTTCGGCATCCGGGCAGTCGACAATTTGATTCTTCTTAGTGAGGAATCTGTTCCAAAGCTTTTGGGCTGACTCTCTGGGCTGTTGAATTATATGACTTAAATCGTCTGCGTCCGGAGGTCGGACATAGGTCCCTTGAAAATTAGCCCTAAAAGCGTACTCAAGATCTTCCCAACTTCCGATTGAGTTTTCAGGGAGGCTTTTCAACCAGTGCCGAGCTGGTCCTTTCAACTTGAGGGGCAGGTATTTGATGGCGTGGAGATCATCTCCGCGAGCCATGTGGATGTGAAGGATAAAGTCCTCAATCCAGACCCCAGGGTCTGTCGTTCCGTCGTATGCCTCTATGTTCACGGGTTTGAATCCCTCTGGAAATTCATGATCCAACACCTCATCGGTGAAGCATAGGGGGTGCGCGGCACCCCTGTATTTGGATGTGTCATGGCATTCTTCTGACGGTTGTAGTGTTCTGTTTTGATTCCGAGCTGTTATTCGGTCAGTATAGTCGTTTGGGCGGCCATGATTCTATGCCGGAGCGCGCTTCCTAGATCCGTAGATGGACCTGGCCATACCGGCTTTTTTGTGCAGGTCGTCACGTAAATCGTGTGCTGACTTGTGTGCAACGTCGTTAGCCACCCTATCGCGGCCACGAGGTGGTCGATCTGGCTGATCGGCCATTTTATTTTTTGGCTGAATGGGCTCTAACGCCTCGTCGTCAAATTCTGGCAGTAGCTTGCGCTTTGGATAGCTCTTTGTGTGGCGACTGCTACCGTACTTTTCTTCAGTGTGAAGCACTTTATTCCATCTGCTGTTGAGCGTATTATGCGCGGCCTTAAGCCTTTGCTTCTGCTTCTTCAGGCTCCTCGTAGTGGCAATAAGCCTTTTATGGAGGTTCTCTTGTTCCAAGTGCCTTTCCGGGATGATGTGTGCATCGTCGTACGGACTGTTTTCCTCTCCGGAGACAGGTTGATGAGATTTACCCTTGGCGGCCGTGATCGGACAGCGGCTCCGTACTATGTTCGCCATCCGCTAGCTCATCTTGCTCCATCGCTGGGTCCATGTGGTCGTCGTTTCCTTTGGGGTCGACCGTGGTATTATTCTTTCTTGCGCTGTTATCGCTGTTTTTGCTGAGGCGGGATCTGGAGCGGCGCCTACATCGTCGCTTTGGTTGCTTCTCGAGGGAACTATCCTTTGCTGCTTCCTCCCGTTCCTCGTTGTTGTTTTATTTAGGTGTATCCACCATGTATATATATCGTGTGATGAAGTGGCCGTCCAGTGCCCTATGGGCGGTGGTTCCTGTTTCTCTCCTGCATCGTCGTCCATACCATCGAAGTCTTCGGAGTCGAAATCGAGCATGTCGGTTAAGTCGTCAAAAGTGGCTATTAAGTGGGTGGTGGGTGGGGAATGAATTTCTTCGTCGTCCGCTTCCCACTCAAGCTGGACATAGTTCGGCCAAGGGTCTCCTGACAAGGAGAGAGACCTCAATGAATTTAGCACGTCGCCCAAGGGCGAGTGCTGAAAGATATCCGCGGAGGTAAACTCCATGATCGGTGCCCAATCAGATTCGATAGGCACGGACGCAGGCGGTTCGGAGCCCGTGGCCGGGGACGAATCCAAGGGTCCGGCAACACAGGTCTCATAGGAGGTGAAGTCAGTATTCGGCTCTATCGCCACTGAGTGCGCGGCCTCCGTGGCGGGGTCCATCCGCCCGTCTTCGGACGGCACGATCTGCTCCGGATTGAGGGCCGGAGTAGCCACAGGTGTGATCTCCCGTACACCGTCCGACGGCAGAGCTAAGTCATGCTCGTCATGACTGTGCGGCGCACCTGACATGGGCTCGAATCCGTCGAAGATCAAGTCTCCGCGGATGTCGGCAATATAGTTTAAGCTTCCAAACCTGACCCGATGGCCAGGGGCGTAGCTCTCGATCTGCTCTAGATGGCCAAGCGAGTTGGCCCGCAGTACGAAGCTGCCGAATACGAAGATCTGTTTGGGGAGAAAAACCTCACCCTGGATCGCATCGTTGCCGATGGTCGAAGGAGCCATCAAGCCTTTATTGTGACGGCACAGTGGAACTCTCAATGAAAGCACCAATGTTAGTGTCAAAACCGGCGGATCTCGGGTAGGGGGTCCCGAACTGTGCGTCTAAGGCGGATGGTAACAGGAGGCGGGGGACACAATGTTTACCTAGGTTCGGGCCCTCTCGATGGAGGTAATACCCTACTTCCTGCTTGATTGATCTTGATGATATGAGTATTACAAGAGTTGATCTACAACGAGATCGTAGAGGCTAAACCCTAGAAGCTAGCCTATGATTATGATTGTTGTTGTCCTACGGACTAAACCCTCCGGTTTATATAGACACCTGAGGGGGCTAGGGTTACACAGAGTCGGTTACAAGGGAGGAGATCTACATATCCAAATCGCCAAGCTGGCCTTCCATGCAAAGGAGAGTCCCACCCGGACACGGGACGAAGTCTTCAATCTTGTATCTTCATAGTCCAACAGTCCGGCCAAGGTATATAGTTCGGCTGTCCGAGGACCCCCTAATCCAGGACTCCCTCAGTCATCACCTCGGTTAGCATGGCAGGTTCGTTGAAGAACATTCTCGACTCAACTAATAACATCATTACAAGGAACCCAAGGGTCCAGGAGCGATTTGATCTGCCCTATCTTCTTCGTCGTGACCCTGCTGACTGGCGCGGGGACGAGGGAAGCCTCGCCTTGTGCAAGTTGATGTCGCTTGATAATGATACATATGATGTTAAGATGCCATCGCTTGAGGGCAAGGCTTGGGCAAAGTAAATGGAGATTGGGTTATTTATATTGAGTACAATTGCGAGTGGGAACTTGTGAATGTGTACACTCGTCAATGATTCCACTTCCAAAATCTCCGAGTGCCCCGAGGTTGAGCACACGGATGATCTACGACGTTCAAATATGATCATGGTGATCGCTGTCTATGGAAGATAGCAATTTCTCGAGTTCCCAACCGCTCTTGGAATTACAAGAACTATCAAGTTGTTGCTATCTTCGACAAGCTTGTTGCCGTCCTTCGTGGTTCGACTGGATGGATATTGCTCAAAAATCAGTTTCTATACACGGATGTGTACTGTGATGCAATTGAATACGAGGGTCTTGTGTTTGCTGCCACCACTCGTGGCACTGTTTTTGCATGGGATCCTCGTAGTTTCGGTACGTTTGTCTTCCACCGTAATTATAATTGTTTCATCCACATGCATGCGAGTTAGCAAGTTTCCCTTCTCTACTAATTAACCTTCTTCTTGTGTTTCCAAGGTCCTGTGAACATTCCACCGCCTATACTTGAAAAAATTTATAACCAAGGGGGAGATGAAGATGGTGATGATCACGAGCATGAGGACGAGGAGGGCCCATATACTCAGTGGCGCCTGGCAACTTCCAATGGATCGCCCATTCTTGTTTGTATACAGCCCACTGCTGATGTTACTACTGAGGGAGCAGGTGTTGTCTCCCATCGTCACACTCTCCAGACCTATTCCAACACCCGTTGCATGGTGTTCGGGATGGATACTAGTGTGCTAGCGCCAACACCTTCTCCCTGGTACAATATTGATAGTCTTGGAGCAAACTCACTCTTCCTTGGACAAAACTATCCAATGATGGTGAAAGGCGATCCAACCGCTGTTGACACAACGTTACTACCATTTATGAGAAGCAACTGTATCTATACGTCGGACATTGCGGTGGTTCCCTACCCTGGTCGTGATATAGTAGGCCGCTTCAGCCTGGATGATCAGTCCTGCGTTGGTATTGATATTGACAGTAGCTGGCTCTTCCGAGATAATCGCTTGTGGTTCAAAGCAAGCGTTTCCAACGCTGACGATTGGTTGAGTTGAAGTTCATTTCATTGCTTGTTATTTGTTGTGTGCTGAAAACTTTAGTATTTATAATGTATCCTCGTTGTCGTTGTGGGTTGATGACCTGTTGTATGTAATAAAATGATATGCCTGTGATAAACTTACTAAATTTATGAATGGCTATCGAGTCGCTTCTCTAAGTGGGTGCTGCGACGAGGCAAAAAATATATTTTCCGAATACATAATTGTACGTGCATTGCAACAGGTTATCGGATGAGGCCAATCAACAATAGTACACTATTTGTACTAGCTTCACATGCTGCACTATCTCTACGTCTACGTACGTGATACAACAAGTTTTAAACTTGAGACCAGCCACCCATCCTCACAAAGAACACTTTTTAACCTAGCACAAACTCCAGGAAATTTGGCCACAGTGTGAGGTGGGCCATATGTTAATGTGTTCGCTGTACGTAACCAGCACCAAGAATCCTCGATAGGAGTAGTAGGAGTAGTAGTAGGAGTAGTAGGATGGCATGGGCCAGAACAAGCATTCACGTCCAGGAGTACGACACACACCACTAGCACGACTTCTATCTGACACCATATTTCTTGGAGTCCGTGCTACAGCAATCTCTTCAACCTCGTCGTTTCTATAACTCGGCCATCGCACGGCTCGCAAGGTGGGGGTTTGCCGATTGTCGGTTTCCTCAACTGCGGTCCCACTTGTATGGCCAACTCCAACGCACGACCCCAAACGGACCTTCGTTTTTCCTGGATTCTATCCGTTTGGGTAGGGCAATGGGGTCGTGTCCGGGCCATTTCTCAGATGCGGCGGGCCGTGTGCCGAACGCGTGGACGCATCCCGACCGCGTACATTTTTCTTTGCGAACACATATCTTTTTTTCATCATTGATTTTTTGGTACATGGAA
Organism: Aegilops bicornis; assembly: GCA_021605145.1. NCBI lineage: Eukaryota > Viridiplantae > Streptophyta > Magnoliopsida > Poales > Poaceae > Aegilops > Aegilops bicornis. The sequence goes on along the minus strand of CM038669.1, from coordinate 393,246,459 downwards.
ATACATCACCAAAATTTTGACTAGAAAAACAAGAACCACAAGAATACATTTTAGAAGATATCCAACTTCCATAACTGCTCCTGTAAGTTGGATTAGTGCCTTCTTGATGCATTCATTGTTGATATGCGGAGGCTCGATCCTGCGTGCTTCTTTCTTCTTCGAGTGTAAAGAAGTAGACGTGTTCAGCCTCTATTCTATCAACAAGTGCACTAGTCTCATCTCTAGCCTCTATGCTAGCTAAAAGTGCTAGAACATCTACTAAATTGCGCTCTATCAATATATCTTTGTACTCTTCTTCCCAATACCAAAACTTGCATCCATTCTACAGAATAAAATTTTAAGTTAGCACAACTAGTCTAATCCGAGAGCACAACCGAAGATTTCGTCGAGTTCTTCCTCCTTTTGCCGACACGTGGGACATCCAGCATCCAGGTCGTGTCATGCAAGAACATAGAGTGGTAGTTGAAGCCACGTGATGTGCATCTTGGGTTAAACTATAAATAGAATCTTACTACTGTTGAGTAACTCCAAAAGCGGCCACCGAAGATCTTTATTGGATTTTTTTTCATCACCAAAGACGCCGAGGTGAAAGATGTGCAGGTTCGATTGGGTCCTCTTGCGTTTTCAACGACATGTGGGACCGCATATGAGCAAACAGACGATGGGCTCAAGGCGTCTGGCCGGCTGGTGAGAAGAGAGATAGAGGAGGGTGAGCACGGACTCCAGGAAATTTGTTCTACGTAACCAGCACCTCGCTATAGTGGGGTGGCATGGGCCATAACTAGCATTCATGTCTAGCAGTACGGCACACGCCACCCACACGAGTCCCATCCGACACCAATTTTCTTGGAGTCCGTGCTACAGCCATCTCTTCTCCCTCCTGTTTTCTCAGCCATCACGCGGTGGGCGGGGTGGGGGTTTGCCGATAATCGATTTGCTCAACTGTGGTCCCACTTGTAAGTGAAAATGCAACACAACACACATTCCCCCTTGAGCGGCGTGCTGGACCAACCGTGTGGGGGTGCAACGCGAACACGGCAGGCTTTTCCTTTTGAACTTGTAACTTGTAAAATTTGGTCTGCTCCATGGCGCGACTGATAGATAGAAATAACAATTTTCCCTAGAGTAATGAGAAGTTTGGTTCTGGCGCGGTTCATGCATGGAGTACGTAGGAAAATTATGAGTTGATGCGAAAGGTAAGATAATTACTAGTAGTACCATATACGACTACATGGATTGGATGGAAAGATAAAGATACATACTAATCCATCAACGACATTCTCACGCCCTAGTGCACCGGGTCACCAACCGACGTGTGAGGAGCAGCGGCATTGGCGGCAAGCTCAACGTGCTTCTGAACAATGCCGTCCAGGGTTGCCCTACGGTCCAAGAAGGCGAACGTCCTATCGTCCTCCTCTTGCATGTAGTAGTCCTTGTGGACGATTTGCGCGTAGACGTGGGTGATTATGTTGATGGTGTCTTGCTGCGCCAGGCGCAGCGTGGCGAGCGCGACCTCGAGGTGGACATTCTCCGGCACGACGGTGGGCTGTCGCAGGGCCACCAATGCGTCGAAGAGGTTGTCACCATAGAGGCCGTTGAGGGTGGCAGGCATCGCAGAGCCTGGGCGCGTGGGCTGGAGGCGTATGTCAAGGTCGTCTGCGAGCTTCTTGACGATGCTGAACTTGTCGAGGAAGCCGACGAGGACCTCGTCGAACAAGGAGACAAAGTTGTCGTCCAAGCGGCCCCTCACCCTGGCAGCCTCAAGCACTACCTGGAGACGTTCCTCGGTGCCGGGCCGCAGGCCGGCGTCGTGGACCATCTGGCACAGCCGGCTGATGCTCGCACTCATCGCCTCCATGGGTCTAGCTTCTAGTCAACTGATCTTGCGATTGGAGTGATCACTCTTGCCCTTGGGTGCGTAGGTGTGTAGGATTTCGTAGATTGGACTGGCGGGAGCCTTTATATGAGAAGTGCAGACTGCGTTGAATTCACGTGCGTGTTGGCCATCTACTCCTCGCCCCTCTACTACACCTGCCTTTGGCTGTATGACAGGTTGGCCAGCCACCCGTTGGGCCCACGTGTCATACACCCAAAGGCAGGTGCAGTAAGTCAATGAAGTCGCGTCCCCCTCCGTGCCCGTGCATGCTTTCAATGACTTGAGACTACCAAACATTACATGCAGTGGTTAGTTCATTGCATGTAATCCTATTTAGTAGCAAAAAGACATTAAGTTACCTCGCCGATAGGAATAAAACAATACACCATGTATTTATTTACAGAGGGAGTAGTACATTTTTTGTGACATGCATTACTAGATATTGCTAGTCAAATACTAAATCCAGATGGACGTGGTAGTACTACTGTCGGTGTCAAAACCGGCGGATCTCGGGTAGGGGGTCCCGAACTGTGCGTCTAGGCGGATGGTAACAGGAGACAAGGGACACGATGTTTTACCCAGGTTCGGGCCCTCTTGATGGAGGTAAAACCCTACGCCCCGCTTGATTAATATTGATGATGTGTGTTACAAGAGTGGATCTACCACGAGATCGAAGAGGCTAAAACCTAGAAGCTAGCCTATGGTATGATCGTTGTTCTTCCTATGGACTACAGCCGTCCGGTTTATATAGGCACCGGAGAGGGCTAGGGTTACACAAAGTCGGTTACAAAGGTAGGAGATCTACATATCCGTATCGCCAAGCTTGCCTTCCACGCCAAGGAAAGTTCCATCCGGACACGGGACGAAGTCTTGAATCTTCTATCTTCATAGTCTTGGAGTCCGGCCGATGATGATAGTTCGGCTATCCGGACACCCCCTAGTCCGGAACTCCCTCAGTAGCCCCCGAACCGGGCTTCAAATGACGACGAGTCCGGCCCAGTATATTGTCTTCGACGTTGCAAGGCGGGTTCTCCTTCAAACTTCATGTTCCCGTCGAATAGTGTCCGCTTCCTTATAAATGTTGCGCTCCTTGGCTTCTACGCCCAATAATGGCCTTCTTCCACGTGTCGTACGAATGCGAAAGGCTGGGGTATTTTTACATTTTACCCCCTAGCCGTGCGAACGAGCCGCCAATAAGAGAGGCGAGGATCTAGATCCAGCTCACACCATCCTCCATCCACAAGTTCTCATCGAAGCGCCTCTGACATAAATCCATTCCATCATGGATAGCCGACGCGGCTCCTCCTCTCACGCTCCTAGCCCTAAGCGAGGAGATTGGGGGAGATGCTCAGTTCCACACAGCGAGCTAGTGGCACTCCAAACCGAGGGATATCTTCCCCCAGCTTTCATGGTTCCGGTTCGAGCCGGACTAGCCAACTACAAGGGTGGAAAGCGGAAGAGCGCCCCAACCCTTCCAAAGGGGAGCGGGTATGCTTTGTCCCCTATCTAATAAGGGGACTCGGATATCCCATACATCCGTTTCTCCTGGGGCTCCTAGAGTTCTACGGTCTCCAGCTTCACCACCTCACGCCCGCCTCCATTTTGCACATCGCGGGCTTCATAGCTCTTTGCGAGCTGTTCTTGGGCATCGAGCCCCATTTTGCGCTGTGGAAGAGATTGTTTTGTCTCGCACTGCCGTTCTCATGAGGGGTCGATATATCAAGTGGGCGGAGCCGAAATATGGCGCATCGCCGGACCGGATATCTATCCGCACCTGAAGAAGGCGTCAAGACCGGCCTTCGGAATGGTTCTACATGGAGGACGCCCTCTGCGGATCCAGTTGGATCGGCCTCCGGAGTTCAACAATGCTCCCTTGAAGAAACGCCTGAGTTGGCGCCCGCGGAGCCCTCAACGGGAAGATGATAGGAGCGTCCATTATCTGATGGGCCGGATTAGGTTACTGGCCCACTCCGGATTGACCATGATTGGAGTCATGGCCACGTGCATTATGCGAGGGTGCAGCCACTCCAATATAGGGGCCACCCTATGTGGGATTTCAACGGGGAAGATGACGCCACTGTCATGGCCGCAAAGGGCCGAGCTCGGCAGCCGATCCGCAAAGATCCTGTCCGGCTTGTACAAGGGAGAGGAGGAGGACTTCTCCGCATCGAATCCGTTGAATGGATTTTCTATGAATAACCCTCGAGCTGGGTAAGCGGATGTTCATCTACCCGATCCATACTTTTAAAGTCAAGTATCTTACTCTGTGATTTCGACGCAGAGCTGCGCCGGGCGTGGAGGGCATCTGAAGCCTAACTCCACAGCCCGAGGATCCGAACGATCCCTTGATCCGACCTCCGAAGAGGATCCGGACATAAAGGTGGAGCTGATTGACGGGGTGTTCCACCAACGTAGCATAGACAATGCCCTAGTCGCCATTACGGCTGACTACCCCAGTTTGTTTCCGGCCTCCCAGGTTACTACGACCGAGGTCTTGACACCATCATTTGGTCCGCGCTCAATTCTGACCATCCCATACTGATGGTGCATCGCAGGAGATGCCTTTAAGGCGGGAAGCCGAACCTGCGGCGACCATCCAACAAGGGCCAGTCCGGCCCAGCAGGCGGAAGAGGAGTGCGACGCGAACCGAAACATCGCCGCAACGGTACGGAGCACCGCTATTTTTAAGGGAAGGATCCCCAGGAGGTATATTAATGCTCATAACTTTTCCAGAAAGAGCGCTCGCCGGACAGTGTCCGGAGAGGTTGCCAATCAAGCCTCCGCCAGCCATGCTCCAACGCATGGTCCGGGAGGGGAGGCGAACACAAGGCATGAGCCGGACGCTCCTCCGACGGAGGATGCCGACAGGCTGTCCACCACCCGGTCTGAGGTGGAGAGCGCCATGAATCACAAAGGCGCCGGACAGTTCTTCGTGACGCGTGTTTCTCCCTCAAGGCGTTAAATGCCTTTGATGCGGAAACGCGCACCTCCATGCCGCTCAAGATGGGTTAACCAGAGCCATGAGCAGTATGTGAAAGACATACGGGTGAGTAATTTTAATAGTTATATATGCCAAGAGTCTCCCGAGACATAAAATAGTTGAAATAACTGATTTAAGGATCAATTATTATGCAGGATCTTACGGAGAAGAATACCCATCTGTCCCAGGAGCTCCAAGAGTGCAAGGCCCAACTTGAGGCTGCATCGCCGCCATGTGGGAGCCACAGAGACCCCACCGGTAAGACGTGCTTTGAAAAGATAATTATTTAACAAAGTGCGGCGTGAATCTGACAATAATATTGCAGAGGGCGTCGGACTAGATCCGGACAAGCAACAGCTACTGCGTCAGCTAAAGGCCGGCGAGAGGGTGCTTATGAAGGTGCAGCAGGAGAGAAACAAGCTCCAAGATGCCCACACCCAGCAAGGAGAAGAGTTGAAAGGTGTTCGGGCCCAGCTGTCTGGCTCCGTGATAGAGACTCAGCTGCTTCGTCGCGGCATTTATAGTAATTGCTTGAACAAATTCCTTTGAAAAGAAGAATTCGCGAGGAAGTCGATTGACGTAAATATGTCTTTAGGTGTGCTCACAGTGTCGCCTGCGGAGAAATGCCTGGGTCAACAGTGACCAACTTCCCGAGCTGGTGCAATTGCTCGAACGTGTTCGGCAAAGCGGCGAGTGGCGTCGTTCATGCTTTATGGCCATCCGCCTCCCTACCCGAGGGCCTTGGTGAGCTTGCTTAGAAGCTTGTGGAGCACGGCGATGCCTCCGTTTGTGGAAGATATCGGCCTGCCGTCGAGCGCCAGGAGGCTGGGCCATGGTGAAGACATGTTACCCGGTGACCCAAACCACATGGCCGAGGTCGGACTGCGGGCCCGATGGGAAGGAGATCCTGTGAGCTTGATGTACGGCCAAGTAAAACTAGCCGCGAAATATTCCCAACAGGATCGTAAAAGACAAATTGTTAGATGGGATTGAGGAGGAGTACAATCACCGGTTTAACGATGTAACTTGAAATGACATGTAAAATGCCTTCTAGCCGGATTGTAGATCGTTTGTCTTTGCGGACCGTTTCGCTTCAACCTCGGGACCCAACAGTCCGGAGTGTGTCCGAATACCCTTACGGTTATAAAAGAACCGGGGCATGCATGGAGACAAAGGCGTCGGGGTCATAATTGCTTTATCGGACAAGTGCCCAACTAGTTATGCTATATTACATGGTTAGTAAGAAACATCTTCCAGGAGAATAGTTCCGTTAAGGGTTCCTTTCTCGGGAGGCATGCCCTAAAGTGCAATGCCGGACTGCGAAAATAGCAGAAAAAGCATCTGGGGGTAGATAAATAAGTAAGTAATAAATCATCCTTCAAGTCACCGACCGAATATTCTCTTAAGAACGCTAGCTTTCGGCTTCACCTAGTCTGAGGTACACATCCGGCTGACCCGGCAGTAGCAATCGCAGAGGTGCTCCCTTTACCTCCTAGCCGAACAATCGGGAACGTAGGGGTAAGCACAGGAGCCAGGCAACCCAGCTTGGCCAAAACTTGAGTCATATCGATGCATACAATGGTGAATAAAAGGTACATGCGGAAGTATGACACATGTATTGGGCATGAAGCCCGTATGAATAAGCTTTTGTTGAAGAAGCCCCCAGGTATAATGAGTGCCAGGAGCACATCAAGTGTGTGCGAACAAAGCGCAAATCAGCCTATAAAAGGTATTGAAGAAGAAAAAAAAAGTGGGAAGAAGGAGGGGGACAAGAGACAATGAAAAATATGAAAAGGTGGACGGGGGGGTGAGACAAACTCGGAGTCCGGCGTTAGGCGTAGAATCTTCGGAGACGGGCTGCGTTCCATGGGTTCGGCTCGAGTCGGTTGTCGAGATCACGTTACGTGGGCGGTATGCTCCGCTGTCGAGGACTTGGTCGATGATGAAGGGACCTTCCCACTTGGGCTTAAGTTTGTCCTTTTTCTTGTCCAAAAGCGTAGAACAAGTTCGCCAACATTGTAAGTTTTGGCCCGTACTTCTCTGCTTTGATATCTTCGAGCCTGCTGCTGGTAAAATGCGGAACGAGCCTTTGCCACGTCCCGGTCCTCCTCTAAGGCGTCCAAACTGTCCTGCCGATCCAACTCGGCTTCTCTTTCTTCATACATGTGCACACAAGGTGAGTCATGAATTATATCGCAGGCGTAAGCGCCTCTGCGCCAGATACCATGAAAATGGTGTGAATCCAAGAGTTCGGTTTGGCGTGGTCCGCAGCCCCAGTACGGAGTCGAGCTCCTCTACCCAAAGTCGTGTTAGATTCCTTGAGGGACCGCACTAGTCTGGGTTTGATGCCGCTCATGATTAGACCATTTGCTCGCTCGACTTGACCGTTAGTGGGGGTGATAGACTGAAGCGTAATCGAGCTTGATGCCCATGTTTTTGCACCAGAGTTTAACCTCGTCGGCCGTGAAGTTCGTGCCGATATCAGAGATGATGCAGTGGGGGAAGCCAAAACGGTTTACTACCCCCGATATGAAGTCTATCACCGGTCCGGATTCTGCCGTTTTAAACCGCTTGGCCTCAATCCATTTGGTGAATTTGTCCACCATGACCACTAGGTATTTGTGCTTGTGGGTTCCCCCTTTAAGGGGTCCAACCATGTCAAGCCCCGGACATGACGGCCAGGTAATGGGTATAGTTTTGAGGCGGTGGGTGGCATGTGGCTCGATTAGCAAAGAGCTGGCAACCGCCGCATCGTTGGACTAAGTCCGAGCATCTGCCCGGCTGTCGGCCAATAAAATCCTGTCTGGAAGGCCTTGCCTACAAGGGCCCGGCTGCAGCGTGGTGCCCGCCGAGTCCGGGCGTGAATTTCAGCGAGATTTCGCCCTTCCTCTTCGGAGATACACCTTTGAAGGACTCGGGTTGTGCTTTTCTTATAAAGTTCTCCCTCATGGACCTTGTAGGCTTTAGATCGCCCGAACTATGCAGCGGGCCTCATTTTGGTCCTCGGAAGTTCTGCCACATTAAGTAGGCTAGGAATGGTTCTGTCCCACGGGCAATTACTGCCATTATTTACGTGAGCTGAAGGTGTTATTTCATTGGTGAGCCGCCCGATTGTGTCGAGAATGGTCTGAGTTAGGTGATGCAGCTGGCTCCGGATTGTTATTTCCGGACTCCTCTTCCCATAATACGGATGGCTTAAAGAGCCATTCCAGGAAGATGTTCGGAGGGACGGCGTCTCGTTTCGTGCTGATGCGTGCTAACACGTCTGCTGCCTGGTTATTATCCCGGGCTACATGGTGGAATTCGAGTCCTTCGAACCGAGCTGACATTTTTAGGACGGCGTTGCGATGGCTGCCATTTTTGGATCTTTGGCGTCAAAGTCTCCATTTACTTGGGATATTGCGAGGTATGAATCCTCGCGCACCTCTAGGCGTTGAATGCCCATGGAGATTGCCATCCGGAGGCCATGTAGAAGGGCCTCAGATTCGGCTGCGTTGTTGGAGTCCATGTACATTATTTGAAGTACGTATTGGATTGTGTCTCCGATTGGGGACGTCCGGATGACGCCTTGACCCCAAGCCAACATTTTGGATCCGTCGAAATGCATGATCCGGTTGGAGTACGCGCTGCATTACTCTTTAGGGAGTCTGGCTTGGTCCATTCGGCGAAGTCAGCCGTAACTCGCGACTTTATAGCTCGTCGTGGTTTGTAGGATATGTCAAATGGTAAGAGCTCGATAGCCCATTTTGCAATCCTGCCCGTTCTTGTCGCGATTGTTTATAATATCGTTGAGAGGTACTTGAGGCCACCGTTATTGAACACTCTTGAAAGTAGTGTCGCAGCTTCCGGGATGCCATGAACACCGTGACACGCTATCTTTTGATAATGTGGGTACCGGATTTGCATGGAGTTAGAACGGTGGATACGTAGTACCTTTGGTTTTGAAGAGGAATCTGTGCCCTTCATTTCTTGTTCAACGACAGTACCGCTACCGACAAGTTGATGTGTTGCTGCGATATATAATAACATAGGTTCGCCCAGGTTGGGCGCGGCCGTAACCGGATTTGTTGCCGTGATGGCCTTTATTTCTTCGAGTCCGGCTGTGGCAGCATCCGTCCATTCGAATGTTCGGTCTTGGCCGGAGGAGGCGGTAGAGGGCGAGCCTTTTCTCCCAAACGGGAGATGAAGCGACTTAAGGCCGCCACGCATCCGGTTAGTTTTTGTATCTGCTTGAGGTCTTTTGGAATATCCAATTGTGACAGAGCTCGGATTTTGGCCGGTTTGCTTCAATTCCTCTACGGATACGATGAAGCCCAAGAGCTTCCTACGGTACGCCAAGACGCATTTTTCCGGATTGAGCTTAATGTCATATGCTCGGAGGTTGTCGAATGTCATCCTCAAGTCTTCTACTAGAGCTCCGACGTGTTTGGTCTTGACGACCACATCGCTCTCGTATGCCTCTACTGTTTTGCCTATCTGGGTAGCCGACATGTTTGAATCATGCGCTGATATGTTGCGCCGGTGTTTTGAGTCCGAAGGGCATTGTGTTGAAGCGAGAATGGCTCATATGGAGTAATGAATGCCGTTGCAGCTGATCTTTCTCCGCCATCTTGATTTGATGGTATCCGGAGTATGCGTCGAGGAAGCACAATGAATCGTGTTCCTGCGGTAGCATCGATGATTTGGTCGATGCGAGGGAGGGAAGGGTCCTTTGGACGGCCTTGTTAGGGTCTTTAAAATCGACGCAGAGGCGCCAGATTTGTCCTTTTTGGTACCATTACTAGATTGGCTAGCCAGTCCGGATGTTTTATATCTCCGATGAATCCGGCTTCTAAGAGTTTGGCTAGCTCCTCTCCCATTGCCTGTCTTTTGGGTTCGGAAAATCGCCAAGAGCTTGTTTGGTGGCTTGAATCCTTTTAGGATATTTAGGCTGTGCTCTGCCGACTGCGTGGGATTCTGGCATGTCTGAAGGGTGCCGAGCAAAAATGTCCCAATTTTCCCGAAGGAATTCTCGTAGTCTTGACCGACATCAGGACTTAATTGTGCCCCAATGGAGGCCGTCTTTGTGGGGTCCGTTGGATGGACCTGAATTTTGACTATTTCGTTCTGCTGGTTTAAAAGAGGTGGACTTGGACATCTTATCGAGTATCACATCGTCCCTATCCACCGTGGAGCGCAGCGTAGTTAGTTCCTCTGCCGCTAGGGCTTGGACAATGCCTCTAGGGCGGTCTGCGGCTGTCTTATTTTCAACGCAGTCTTTGTATCCGGATCCTTTGGCGAGTGATTATCCCATTGGGTCCGGGCATTTTGAGCTTCATGTACCAGTTGTGGGGTATAGCTTTGAAGTTTTTGAATGCCTCTCGCCCTATCAAAGCTTGATTTCAGCTGCCGAATTGGGCCACTTGGAACGTGACCTCGTCGGTACTGTAATTGTCCGTTGAGCCGAACACTACATCTAGTGTGATTTTTCCCTGCAGCGTACTTCTCGACTAGGGATTATCCCTCACGAAGGTTGTGTTGCTTCGCTCAATGCGGCTCCGATCAATTTCCATTTTTGAAGGGTTTCCTCATAGATGAGGTTTAATCATTGCCGCCATCCATGAGTACCTTAGTAAGACAAAAACCGTCCACTATCGGACCGAGGACCAATGCGGTGGTGCTCTAGCTGTTCGAATTTAGGTTCGTCATTGGCGTTGAAGGTGATAGCCGTGTCGCTCCATGGATTTGTTGTTGCTACTTGGTAGACTTCGGTGAGGCTGGATTGTTCGTTTTCGCATTTTATTTGATGCGAAAGTCTCAAGCTATTAATACCGTCTTTGATCGCTTCTTTGGGTTGGTTGCGGGGCTAAAAATCCCACGCCACTTTTGGCCACCACCGTAGTATCCAACACGCTCGAAGGCTGTGTGTTGGAGTGGCGCCCTCCGTGTGGATTTTGCAGGTCCATTGAGCCATCCCTCCAAAGATGCAGTTCCGTACCCTTTAGGGGGTTTTTGCTTTTGGTTTTTAACCCGGTGCTTGAGTATGAAGCACCCTTTTATTTCAATTTGGGTTTGTATTCAGGGCGGATTGTCCCAAAACCTAATTTCGGTTTTCGGGCACTCTCCATCGCCGCAGTATTTTTTGTACGATGGTCGCTAGGTCAGCGAGGCGTGAAACTTCGACGGCGATGCCGCTTATGATTCCCTTGTCCGTGCAATTGTTGCGGAAAGATTGAAATCGCGCTTTGTTCACGGCAGTCCTTTATCTTGTTCATAACCAGGAGGAATCTGGCCCAGTAATGATGTACTGTTTCATTGGGCTCTTGCCGTATTTGAGATAGATCGCTTATGTTTGGGTGGGCGGGTGGAATTAAGTTCAGAACCCCGTCCGGTCTGAGGCTCAAAGGCCAAGAAGCTTCCGGATTCGGAAGCTTGGTTTCTTGGCGCTTTCAACAAATCTAGTCCGATGCCCGACTTTAGGTTCAAGATTTGATTAGCGTCCCGCCCTCCGCTGAATCCGGCATGGAGGGATCCGGAATCCGGACATAGTTGGATTTTAACATAGAAGAAGAGTCGCCGCATTGTTCCTCTACCACGACAACGTGGTGGGTAACAGGGAGAGTTAATTTCTCTCAGATCGGTTTTAAGCCCAATCGATCATAGTCGGTAGCGACTCCCTGTAGCGTGCGCGATCCAAGAGCTTGTTTACGGAGGAGAGCTCAATCGGATCTAGCTGCTCGGTGAATTCGAGCTGACGTGAAGATCGCTTTTAATGACTTGAGAGGTCATTGTCGGGCGGTGGCGAACAGTGGTCATGAGAAAACCGCCTAGCCGGATAGTCTGCCGGGCGACCAAAGCTCCCTTGACGACGGCGCGCCTCTTTAAAGACGGAAAAGGCATCCTTCCCGATGGTGACGGCATAGAGGAACTCTCAATGAAAGCAACAATGTCGGTGTCAAACCGCGGATCTCGGTAGGGGGTCCCGAGCTGTGCGTCTAGGCGGATGGTAACGGAGACAAGGGACACGATGTTTTACCTGTGTTCGGCCCTCTTGATGGAGGTAAAACCCTACGTCCTGCTTGATTAATATTGATGATGTGTGTTACAAGAGTGGATCTACCACGAGATCGAAGAGGCTAAACCCTAGAAGCTAGCCTATGGTATGATCGTTGTTCTTCCTATGGACTACAGCCGTCCGGTTTATATAGGCACCGGAGAGGGCTAGGGTTACACAAAGTCGGTTACAAAGGTAGGAGATCTACATATCCGTATCACCAAGCTTGCCTTCCACGCCAAGGAAAGTCCCATCCGGACACGGGACGAAGTCTTCAATCTTCTATCTTCATAGTCTTGGAGTCCGGCCGATGATGATAGTTCGGCTATCCGGACACCCCCTAGTCCGGAACTCCCTCAACTACTAAATCCAGACGGTGGTGCTAGTACTAGTAGTAGTAGTACTACCAACGTAGTAGCACTATACTACCCGTTGGTCAAATTATTACGTGCTGCTCCTCACAGTGAAGTGACAAGACCCTACACCGGAGATGACACCTGAGTATAGGCGCCGTGTTCGGCATACCATAGTCAGCCTCACCGTTTGCAGTCACTATCATCATGGCTGTAGACCTAGCCTGCTTACAACTAGCCGTGTTCGACATAATTTCTCGTGCATAGATGCCCGTGCATTGCACGGAACACCAAGATTGGGGGGTGGACGGCGCTGGCAGCGGCCATCGCGCCAGATTTTTCCATGGCCTTCTAGATGAGGTGGGGAGGAGATAAGGCTGATTGTGAGAGATAAGGAGTTGTTTGTAAATAGGGAACAAGTGCGGGCATCTTTTTGCAAAACTAGAGAAGTTTGGTTTGTATGCGTCAGATCTAGATCCGATGGCTATTGGTGAAAGATGGCAGGCACAACATCATCACCAACTCAGGACCTGTTTGATTCACAATATTTTGAAAACGTAGGAATAGGACACGACAATATTACAAGTTTCTAACTGATATTACAAATGTTAGGAGTAATGCTGCACCTACGAAGAGGGAATTACTAGGAAGTTTACGTAAGAACTTTCGTTACTTTAGGTGGATGCAGCATTATCGTACAAACTAAAATCCACCGCCTCGACAAGTCACTAATGGGCAAATAAGTTTTCGAGTCTCTCGCCACTTGATGTTTCAAAACAAATTCAGCTTCGCGGAGACTTTGTCATTTAGGCTTAGACGCTTGCGGTGATCAGCACGCCATTCATTGTTGCGCCAGAGAACGCCAAACCTCATTACCTTGAGCACACTTGCCTCCAGAACAAAGAACCTGGCCAATTTAATCTCAGATATGCTGCCTCGGTAGTTGATCAAATCAATTTCTGTAAGATGGAGATCAAGGCATTCGATGGGATTGTTATGGTGCAGCACATTTTTCACTTTTGGGTATTTTTTTATCTGCAAAAGAAGAGAACATATTAGAGCAGCTGGCTGTATAAGACTGTCGTGTCATCAAGAGGTACCAATATCATTCATTCATACGATAGGGTTGGCTGGCTAGTGATATTTTTTCACTCTCTCTCTCTTTCTCTTTCCTCTCATTTACCTAGGAGTACGTGAAGAGCTTGGGCATTTGTTGCCTTCCACTATGTGGCCGATTCCATAATACGCATCGATGTCAAATCAAAGATTTTGGCACCGCTCTCGCGATGTGAGAGAGTTGGCACCGCTGTGCACACAGACTCCACATGTATAAACAAATCAATCAAAGCGAACTACACCAAAGATCTCACTCTCCCAAACAAGTGTTTTTTATTGCCTCGGTCCTCTCTCTCCCACGCAAGTGTTTTTTCATTGCGTGAGTTAATTTGGCACCGGAGCAAAGTAGGTGATCCAGATTGGGGCACCAGGTGGGCGATGGAGGGGCATCGATGACAAATGCATCACAAGTGAATTTGGCACGTGTTTTGGCCTACATAGTGGAGGGCCGTTATAGCCCACTTTTGTACTACCTCTTATTTAGTATAAAATTTTGACCATATATTTATGTAAGAAAATGCCAATGCATGTCACTAAAAATTACACCATTTGAAATTATGTTCAAATATGAATCCAACGATATAGTTCTTAGTGACATGCATTAACATTTTGTCAGTTAAATATGATCAAATTTTGATACTACAAAATAGGAAGAGTAAACCAGGACGGAGGTAGTACTTGCTCTTAGGGTAACCATAGAGTTACTGGAGTAGTCTAAGTTACTTTCCACTATGACTAGCCTAGGCTACTATAGTAGTACAACAAAAAACGATGCAGGTGATCACGTGAGAAAAAAATACTAAAAACATTTCTTTCGGTGCAGTGCGTAGATGCAGTTTTGAACACTACACTTGTCATCGTAATTTGGGAAAATTACGAAAAATTTGAGCTACGTTGTGATTACCGTTTACTAATAGGAAAGAAGGTTCACCTCGATGAGTAGCTTCTCCGTGCACGGAAAGCATGTAAGGAATCCAACAACTTGATCCAGATTGGGGCCGATAGATTTTATTGCCAAGAACTTCACTGTGCGCATAGACTGGGTCAATCTTGTGGGAATCATTTTCTGGAAGATGGTCGTAAATACATCAAGAAGAAATTTAAAAATGTTAATTTCGAGAAGACGGAGAAGAAAATGAGTGTTGTACCTGAACGATTACGGATCCAATAAAGAGTTCAGAGAATTTGGCAGACGAGTGCACCAACGCTGTCAATTTTGGCGCGTCAATAACCCTGATTTTTGTTGGACCTTCTAGATCCGATACAAGCAATCTCTCAAGGAAAGGCGCATTCTCAATGACCATAACATGGAACAGCTGGAGTGATCTCTTCCCCATTGATGTCTTGTTTGTGGGGCCAGCAAGACACATAAATCCATCGGAGATTCGTCGAGGCGATGTGGAGGCTAATGAACCCGTGGATCTGCTCAAGATGAAGGTACTCGGCCTTGATGCAATACAAGGAGCAGGTGCTCCATAGCCTTCTTCAAGATGACAACGTCGAAGAGGTCGAGCTGCTTTGTAGCGACCAGACCTCAAACAGTCTGATCTCTGTGCATCAGTGTCATCCCTGGATCGGTAATGCTGACACGCACAATACTTGAAGGATTTATAATAGAGTAGCAATCACACACTTATTACATTGGATGTCTCAAAAGAGAACTTCTTAAAATAAATATGGCTTAAGGCCATCTAATACGATAACAGCGGAAGGCTTGGAAGATAAAGTGAGTCCATCAACTCCAACGGCATCACTGAGTGAAAGACCACGACCTAAGGCTCCTTACTCGTCGTCTGAAAAGTCTGCCACATGATACGTTGCAGCCCGAAAAGCGGGTCAGCACATGGAATATGCTGGCAATGTAACACAAGAGTAATGAATAGAATAAAGCTATCACTATATGCATATATGGCTGGTGGAGGCTGTATGATTAATTTGTTTTTGCAAAAAGCCAATTTTTTCCTACAACAAAGGATTAAATTTTATTTAACTACAAGGTTGGTTGAAAACATTGAGAATGGTAAACCCCATCTCAATCCCAATTAAAAGTAATTAATAACCCAAAAAAATTAATCTTGTAATAGAGTGATGAGATCCACATGATAATCCAAGAACTAGATACTCAAGATGTCCATCACTGGGGACACGGCTAATCATGATTAGTTTGTACACTCTGTACAGGTTTCTGCACTTTTCCCCTCAAAACTCGATCTCCTCTGTTTGATTTCTCGCACTACATGATGTTTGAGAAACGGATGACCGAGACACGGTCTTTCCGAAGAGGTCCCCTTAACCGATAGATAGGCCTGTACACCTACGATCCCCTACATCTGCTAGCCCACCATGGAAAGGTTTCCCACAACTTACTCAACTATGCCAGAGCCCATAATGGCATGTGGCTGCACACGGAAGTTTCTAGCATGAATAATCTTATGATCCCTTTGAGCCTGGATGGCAGTCCATAGGAAAATCACACTGTACCCTGGGATTTCCAAAAATACAGGCAATCACTGGATTCCCCAGGTGCCTCTCAATCCACCAAAATGTGTATTGAAGTTGCCACCTTAAGTTGAACCATTAATTAACAACTTACATCCGTCATGGAATACTCTCAAACCCAATCCACATCTATGAGCATAGCATGGCAATATAAGCATAACGTAATAGTAACTCCCAAGGTTTGAATGCAGGGCAATAGGTTCCTACCTCATCAACTACTTCCCAATACCCACATGTTATCAATCCTACTCATGCAATGTTTGAGGGTGAAACTAATGCATAAAAACTGGGTATGAAAAGGATATGATCAAAGTGTTACTTTCCTTGCCGATGATCCGTGAAACCTAGAGACTCGGAGTAGCACGCTTCGCACTCTGGGTACTCTATCGCAAACAAACAAGCATAAATAAGCAATAAAGCAAGGGGCATAGGTAAAACTCAAATAAGGGATCTAACTAGAAAATTCAACTTAAGAAATCCGGTTTGCAAAAAGAATCAAATCAAACGAATCAACAAAACTCAAACTGCGAAAGAAACAAGCTTCGTTTACTATTCTATATATAGGGAAAAAATTTACAGTAGCAAAAACTTGTTTAAGTTGATTAAACAGAAAGAGGATTTCGAGACGAATCTCTAGGCGCTTGAATCGCCTTATTCCGATAAACAAGCGAAAAGATAAACTAAAACGAAAATTGGATCAGAAATCGCAATCGAAAAAAATCGCGGAAATCCGAGAAAAAACTGACGAACAGGCTAACGAATGAACGTTCGTTGTCCGCGGCTAAACGGTGAAAACCGTTCGTTAAAACGAACTAACGAACGGGCGTTCTTAAAATAACTAAACCGAAAAAACCGATCTAAAATAAAAAAAACGCATCTAGGGTTTCGAAAAAACCAATCGGTTTTCTCGCGAAAACCGAGTCGGCGGCTACCTCCCGAGCGACGGCGGGCGGCCATGAGGTCGGGCGGCATGGCGGCGGCGCGGCGCGTGGCTGACTCGGCGTGGCTAGGGTTGGCGAGGTCGAGGTGGTGGGCTCGGCCTCGGCCTCATGACTTATAAAGCCTCCCAAGTGAGTCCCCAAGTGATACTGACCAAAGTCGGTTTCCTCTTCTTTTTTTAAAATATATTCCAGGAAGAAAAACAAATAAAAGAAATACTAAACGAACTCCAAAAATCCTAAAATAAATTTTCCCCGTCCTCTAAAAATCTACCGGACAAGGTGAACATTTATTTGGGACTCTAATGCAATTTTGAAAAACGCATATTTTCCTAATTCAAATAAAATAGCGATAAAACTCTGAATAAAATTCTTATTTGATTTTAATATTAAATCTCCAATATTTTTTTATTTTGAGGAACTCATTTTATTCTCTCTCTTCTATTTTCATAAAAGTAATATTCGAAGAAAAAATAATTAACATCAAACGATCCTCTTTTCTAAATTTGAGAAAGACTCAAATAACGAAATCCCCAACTCTCTCCGTGGGTCCTTGAGTTGCGTAGAATTTGTAGGATCAAACCAAAATGCAATAAAATATGATATGCAATGATGACCTAATGCATAACATTCCAAATTGAAAATTTGGGATGTTACAAACCTACCCCCCCTTAAGATGAATCTCGCCCTCGAGATTCGGGTTGGCTAGAAAATAGGTGAGGGTGATCTTTCCGTAAGTCTTCCTCTCGTTCCCAGGTGGCTTCATCCTCGGTATGGTGACTCCACTGAACTTTGTAGAACTTGATAACCTTACTGCGTGTAACTCGGCTAGCAAACTCGAGAATCTTGGCTGGCTTCTCCTCGTATGTCAAATCGCTATCCAACTGAATCGCTTCCAGTGGAACTGTATCTCTCAGAGGAATATCAGCCATCTCTGCGTGGCACTTCTTCAACTGAGAAACGTGAAACACATCATGAACTCCTGACAATCCTTTGGGCAATTTCAACTTGTAAGCAACTTCTCCCATACATTCCAAAACTTGGTATGGTCCCACAAAACGTGGTGCTAACTTTCCCTTAACTCCAAAGCGCTTCACTCCTCGAAGTGAGGATACATGAAAATACACTCTGTCACCGACTTCTTAAACTGTCTCCTTACGTTTAGAATCCGCATAACTCTTCTGCCTGGACTGGGCTACCTTGAGTCTATTGCGAATCAGCTTAACCTTCTCTTCAGACTCTTTAATCAAATCTGGTCCAAACAACTGTCGGTCTCCAACTTCATCCCACAATAACAGTGTCCTGCACCTCCTTCCGTACAATGCTTTGAAAGGGGCCATCTTCAAACTGGCTTGATAGCTGTTGTTGTAAGAGAACTCTGCATAAGGCAAATTGTTGTCCCAACTAGATCCATAGTCTAGCGCACAAGCTCTCAACATGTCCTCCAGAATCTGATTGACTCTCTCAGTCTGTCCATCTGTCTGCGGGTGAAAAGTTGTACTGAACTCTAGCCTGGTTCCCAAAGTCTCATGCAACTGATTCCAAAACTTTGAGGTAAACTGGGTTCCTCTATCTGATACAATGGTCCTCGGAACTCCATGCAAACATACGATCCTGGTCATATATATCTTTGCCAACTTAGCACTGGTGTAAGTGGTCTTCACTTGGATGAAATGAGCTACTTTCGCCAAACGATCGACTACAACCCATATCGATTCATAGCCTGAACGAGTCCTGGGAATCCCGTGATAAAATCCATGCCTAGCTTATCCCACTTCCATTCGGGTATCAGCAATGGTTGTAGCAATCCTGCTGGCTTATGATGTTCCGCCTTCACTCTCTGACATACATCACAAACTACTACATACTCCGCAATATCCTTCTTCATTCCGGTCCACCAGAAACTATCTTTCAAATCCAGATACATCTTGGTATTTCCTGGGTGAATCGAATATGGCGAATCATGGGCCTCTTGCAGAATCAACTTCCTGATCTCCTGATCATTGGGCACATATACGCGGTCCTCAAACCATAAGGTATCATGTTCATCCTCATGAAAACCTTTAGCCTTTCCTTTGCTCATCCTTTCTTTTATCTCAGCAATCTCCTTGTCCGTCTTATGAGCTTCTCTGATCTTATCCATCAAAGTAGATTGAATCTCCAAAGCTGCTACATAGCCTCTCGGGACTATCTCCAAACATAGCTCGCGAAGATCCTCTGCTAACTCCTTGGGTAACTCTCCGATCATGAGGGTATTGACATGACTCTTGCTGCTCAACGCATCGGCTACTACGTTAGCCTTTCCAAGATGATTATGCAATCTCATATCATAATCCTTAATGAGCTCCAACCATCTCCTCTGCCTAAGATTCAAATCCTTTTGTGTTAAGATATACTTCAAACTCTTGTGATCCGTGTATACCTCACAGTGGTTTCCGATGAGAAAATGTCTCCATGTCTTCAACGCATGCCCTATGGCTGCTAACTCCAAATCATGGGTAGCATAATTCAATTCATGGGGTTTAAGTTGTCGTGAGGCATATGAAACAACTCTTCCCTCCTGCATAAGTACGGCTCCAAGTCCTCGACGAGAAGTGTCACAACACACTTCACAATCCTTGCGTTGATCTGGCAGAATCAACACTGGTGATGTAACCAAGCGTTCTTCAACTCCTGAAAATTGGCCTCACATTCCTCAGTCCATTTGAACTTGGTGTCCTTCTTTAACAACTCCGTCATAGGCTTTGCAACCTTCGAGAAATTCTCAATGAACCTCCGGTAGTATCCTGCGAGTCCAAGAAAACTCCGGATTTCTCCAATTGACGTGGGTGCTTCTCAATTTGTCACAGTGACAACTTTGGTGGGGTCTACCGCTATTCCTTCTCCGGATATAACATGTCCAAGAAATCCAACTTCCTTCAACCAAAACTCACACTTGCTGAACTTGGCGTATAGCTGATGTTCTCTTAGCTTCCCAAGTACTAAATGCAAATGCTCTTTATGCTCCTCTTCATTCTTCGAGTAGACTAGAACATCATCAACGAACACCACGACGAACTTATCCAAAAACTCCATAAGCACCTTGTTCATCATGTTCATAAAATAGGCAGGTGCGTTAGTCAAGCAAAATGACATAACGGTATACTCATATAGCCCATACCTCGTGGTAAAAGTTGTCTTAGGTATATCCTGCTCTCGAATCTTCAGCTGGTGGTACCCTGATCGCAGATCGATCTTGGAAAACACCTTAGCTCCTTGCAGCTGGTCAAACAAATCATTGATCATCGGCAGTGGGTACTTGTTCTTGATCGTCACCTCATTCAAACCTCGATAAACAACAAACATCCTTAACGATCCATCCTTCTTCTCCACTAGAATCACTGGTGATCTCCAAGGTGACGAACTTGGGCGAATATAACCTTTATCCAGTAACTCCTTAATTTGCTTCATAATTTCCTCCAAATCCTTTGCGGGCATTCTGTACAGTCTCTTAGATATTGGCCCTGTGCCTGGCAAAAGCTCAATCAAAAACTCAATGTCTCTATCCGGTGGCATGCCTGGCAACTCTTCTGGAAATACATCTGGGAAATCCTTCACCACTGGTACTTCCTCCTGTACAACTCCTGATAAGGAATTTACTTGAGTCCTATTCGGCACATGCCGGGATACATACTTGATCCTTCTTCCTTCTGGGGTGGTGAGCAAAATCGTCTTACTGGCGCAATCGATATTTCCTCCATACATCGATAGCCAATCCATACCCAGAATCACATCCAAACCCTGTGATCCCAAAATTATCAAATCTGAGGGGAAAACATGCCTACCTATGGTCAATGGCATCTGAAAACATCCTTGGCTTGCCATATACTCTGCTCCTAGCGAGCTCACTATCCACAACAATAGGTGTACTAAGAACCTTGGTGGGCAGTTTATACTTATCCACAAATCCCCTTGATATGTATGAATGCGATGCACCGGTATCAAAAAGAACGACTGCAGTAAATGACTTAACCAAAAACTTACCTATTACTGCATCTGGTTGGGCTTTAACCTCCTCCACGTTAACATGATTCACTTGTCCCCTGTTGAAAGGGTTGGGCTTCTTTCCAGAGCTTCCATTGCCGTTTCCATTCTTAGCTTCAGGACATTCATTGGCGTAATGTCCGGTCTTCTGGCGCTTGTAACAAGTAACGTGGCTTAGGTCTTTCTTGGCGGGTGTTGCCGGGTTGGAACGGTTCTATCCGTTGCTTCCTCCATTACCATTCCCGTTCTTGGGGCCACTATGGTTGTGCGAACTTCCTCCAGTGTGATTGTGACCTCCATGGTTATGCTGATGGGGTCCTCCCGAGTTCGGGGTAAAACGGGGTCTCTGCTGAGCTCCAGAATTGTACTTCCATTGTCCATACTTCCTCTTGCGGCTGTCAATCTGCTGCTGCTTCCCTTCAATCATGAGAGCTCTATCTACCAACTCCTGGTAGTTATTGAAATTTGCCACCATCAACTGCATGCTCAGCTCATCATTCAGTCCTTCCAGAAACTTCTCCTGCTTAGCTGCATCTGTAGCGACGTCATCTAGGGCATAACGTGCTAGCTTACTAAAGTCATCCACATACTGGCCAACAGTGCGCCCTCCTTGGTGTAAGTTGTGAAACTCACCCTCATTCATGGCCATAGCTCCTGTTGATACATGGGCAGTGCGAAAGGCCTGCTGGAACTGGTCCCGTGTAATAGTGTCGATGGGGTAAGTGTCTGTGAAATTCTCCCACCATGATGCTGCAGGTCCATCAAGCTGATGTGCGGCAAAATGCACTCTCTCCGCATGTGTGCATCCTGCAGTGGTCAACTCCCTTTCCGTCTTACGGAGCCAATCATCTGCAACTATCGGCTCGGTGCTACTAGAGAACACCGGCGGATTCAGCCTTAGAAAATGGGCTAAGTGATCAACAGGTGGTGGTGGTGGGTTGTTGTTGTTGTTGTTGTTGTTGTTGTTCCCCTGATTCTGGTTCTGGATTAGTATCTGCATCAATGCATTCTGCTGCTGGATCAACTGAGTGAGCTCCGGTGCAAATCCATTGTCGCGTCTCGGAGGCATCTGCTGGGTTTAGAAAAGGTGAGAAAACAGAGTAGAAAGAGGTCTAGGGGGAAATCACTACCCATATGCACATGAGACAAACATAAACATATCACTCAATCAATCAAACAAGGGCATACAATCGGTCTAGAACTATCGTTACAAAAGTGCTCGGACTATACTATATACATGGTGGAATACTACTACTGATATGGTGGTCGACTAGAAAAATTGATCGGGCGAAGACTCCATGATATCCGCTCCAGCTTCATCAACATAGTCATCATCGTTATCGTCAGGGTCCGAGTCGGTGTCGTCGATGATGATGTAGTTCTCCGGGCAAGTGGAATCGTCGTCTTCTCCTCCTGGCGCGGGGCCTCCCATGAATACTCCGATCTTCCTTGTCAGTTCGTCATTCTTCTCCACTAGTAAGACGATTTCCTCCTCATAATCTTTGAGTGTAGCCTTGAGTTCTTCCTCCAGCTCCATGATCCTTGTCATCGCCTTCTTCAAATCTTTCATGTCTGCGCACATCTGGTTCTCCTGGCGTCGAATGTGCTGATTTAACTCCCGGATGAAAGCTGCAATCGATCTATCCTTCCTCGTGCTGATCATCTCCCATTGCTCATCTCGGCACCCACAAATCTGGTAGATAGTATCCTTTAGATCCTTGTGGTAAACTTCTCCAATGTGTCCCATGGTGATGTGAGCTGCCATACTCTTTCCTAGACTCCAGGTTGGTGAATCAAAGGAAAACTCTATGGGCTCAGTGACTGGCGTGAATGTCCTTCCTGGAACTTTAACTTGAATCATCCAGCGCTCCTCTTCTGGTAAAGAGGCATTGTAAGTCCCGGTGAAGCTTGGTATTCCGATGTTCAGGTACCTAGTGACTTCCTTCAAGTGGCGTCCAAAAGGTGTGTCTTCATCATTTGTGCAAACTTGTTCCTTGCGTCCGCCATCCTAAAGAGTAGAAAATGGAGAGGAGTCGAAATGAGAAGAGAGTAGTGATCTAGGGCTTTAGCTTAGTGGTCGTGTCCTCACGGTCGTGTGCTCTGATACCATCTTGTAGCGACCAGACCTCAAACAGTCTGATCTCTGTGCATCAGTGTCATCCCTGGATCGGTAATGCTGACACACATAGTAATTGAAGGATGTATAACAGAGTAGCAATCACACACTTATTACATCGAATGTCTCAAAAGAGAACTTCTTACAATAAATATGGCTTAAGACCATCTAATACGATAACAGCAGAAGGCTTGGAAGATAAAGTGAGTCCATCAACTCCAACGGCATCACTGAGTGAAAGACCACGACCTAAGGCTCCTTACTCGTCGTCTGAAAAGTCTGCAACATGATACGTTGCAGCCGAAAAGCGGGTCAGCACATGGAATATGCTGGCAATGTAACACAAGAGAGTAATAAATAGAATAAAGCTATCACTATATGCATATATGGCTGGTGGAGGCTGTATGGTTAATATGTTTTTGTGAAAAGCCAATTTTTTCCTACAACATAGGATTAAATTTTATTTAACTACAAGGTTGGTTGAAAACATTGAGAATGGTAAACCCCATCTCAATCCCAATTAAAAGTAATTAATAACCCTACAAAATTAATCTTGTAATAGAGTGATGAGATCCACATGATAATCCAAGAACTAGATACTCAAGATGTCCATAACCGGGGACATGGCTAATCATGATTAGTTTGTACACTCTGCATAGGTTTGTGCACTTTTCCCCACAAGACTCGATCTCCTCCATTTGATTTCTCGCACTACATGATGTTTGAGAAACGGATGACCGAGACACGCTGATCTTTCAAGAGGTCCCCTTAACGGATAGATAGGCCTGTACACCTACGATCCCCTACATCTGCTAGCCCACCATAGAAAGGTTTCCCACAACTTACTCAACTATTCCAGAGCCCATAATGGCATGTGGCTGCATACGGAAGTTTCTAGCATGAATAATCTTATGATCCCTTTGAGCCTGGGTGGCAGTCCATAGGAAAATCACACGGTACCCCGGGATTTCCAAAAATACAGGCAATCAATGGATTCCCCAGGTGCCTCAATCCACCCAGATGTGTATTAAAGTTGCCACCTTAAGTTGAACCATTAATTAACAACTCACATCTGTCATGGAATACTTTCAAAACCAATCCAAGTCTATGAGCATAGCATGGCAATATAAGCATAACGTAATAGTAACTCCCAAGGTTTGAATGCAGGGCAATAGGTTCCTACCTCATCAACTACTTCCCAATACCTACATGTTATCAATCCTACTCATGCAAGTTTGAGGGTGAAACTCATGCATAAAAACTAGGTATGAAAGGGATATGATCAAAGTGTTACTTGCCTTGCTGATGATCCATGAAACCTAGAGACTCGTAGTAGCACGCTTCGCACTCCGGGTACTCTATCGCAAACAAACAAGCATAAATAAGCAATCAAGCAAGGGGCACGGGTAATACTCAAATAAGGGATCTAACCAGAAAGTTTAACTTAAGAACTCCGGTTTGCAAAAAGAATCAAATCAAACGAATCAACAAAACTCAAACTACGAAAGAACAAGCTTCGTTTACTATTCTGGACTAAAGTCAAACTTTACAGTATCAAAAACTTGTTTAAGTTGATTAAACAGAAAGAGGGTTTCAATATGAAACTCTAGGCGCTTGAATCGCCTGATTCCGATAAACGAGCGAAAAGATAAACTAAAACGAAAATCGGATCAGAAATCGCGATCAAAAATAATCGTGGAAAATCCGAGAAAAAAACCGACGAACAGGCTAACGAACGAACGTTCGCTGTCTGCGGCTAAACGGTGAAAACCGTTCGTTAAAACATACTAATGAACGGGCGTTCGTAAAATAACTAAACCGAAAAAAACCGATCTAAAATAAAAAAACGCATCTAGGGTTTCGAAAAAACCAATCGGTTTTCTCGCAAAAACCGAGGCGGCGGCGGCGGCTACCTCCGGCGAGACGGCGGCGGCGGTGGCTACCTCCGGCGAGACGGCAGTGGCGACGGGCGGCTTCGGCGGTGGCGGTGGCGCGGCGGGTGGCGGCTCCAGTGGCGACTAGGGTTGGCGAGGTCAGTGGTGGGTCATGACCTCGGCCTCATGACTTATAAAGCCTCCCGAGGCGGAGTCCCAAGGCGGATCTGACAAAGTCGGTTTCCTCTTTTAAAAAAATATATTCCGTGCAGAAAAACGAATAAAAGAAATACTAAACGGACTCCAAAAATCCTGAAATAAAATTTCCCCGTCCTCTAAAAATCTACCGGAGAAGGTGAACATTTATTTGGGACTCAAATGCAATTTTGAAAAACGCATATTTTTCCTAATTCAAATAAAATAGCGATAAAACTCCGAATAAAATTCTTATTTGATTTTAATATTAAATCTCCAATATTTCTTTATTTTGAGGAAGTCATTTTATCCTCTCTCTTTTATTTTCATAAAAGAAATATTCAAAGAGAAAATAATTAAAATCAAACGATCCTCTTTTCTAAATTTGAGAAAAACTCAAATAACGAAATCCCCAACCCTCTCTGTGGGTCCTTGAGTTGCGTAGAATTTCTAGGATCAAAGCAAAATGCAATAAAATATGATATGCAATGATGATCTAATGCATAACATTACAAATTGAAAATTTGGGATCTTACATGCTTGAGTTGAGGGAGAAGAAGGGCGGGCGCGGCATTAATCTGGGGAAGATAGCAGGAGCTGAAGCTAGCGCCAGCAGCCTTGGCGGGCTGAGGGCGCGGACGGGCAGAGACCGACATCGTCCGGCTTCAAAGTCGAGCTCCTCGAGCTGATCTAGGGTGGGGATAAGAACCACTCGTCGAACTTGGGTTGGAACTTGCAGTTGGTACTAAACATGCGGATGTCAAGGCGTCTTCTTGGCCGTGGTGCGATGAAAGGATCTTGGAGACTGCGGCCATGCGTTTGCAATCCCCATCGCAGAGGCAGCTGTCGACGGTGAGGTTGAGGGGGACGCGACGCCAGAGGGGGCGCCACCGCCGGGAGAGCAGGGCGGTCCGAACGGCAGATTTGGTGGGGAGGAGGCCGATGATGACGAGCAACATGTTGTCGGGGAGGCTGCTGATGAAGTCCAGGCTCGCCGGATGCGGTTTTGGCTCGAGCCACCTCCACTTGTTGGCTTCCTCGCCGTCCATCTCAACCGGCGGCGACACCGGTGTACACATGTGCTGGTGTGTGTTGTGTGCTGGGTGTGCACGAGTGCATCCTTCTGTGCATGTCGCCGCGCAGTGGTGAATTGTCTTGTGAAGTCGTCCTCCACGCGGAAGAAGTGTGTCCTCAATCGCCCTCAATTTACTAGCGTGCAAGGTGCTACCCCAAGTGGTTTCAACTTTGTTTACTTCACCGCGTGTCGAGATGGGCCTCTAGTTTACTTATTTTCACCTTGCCACATGGGCCAAAGACACGAAGATACAGAACACGAAATGACAAAGCAAAGATGTGGACTGGTTGACCGGTTAACTAAACAATATACAGAGCTAT
This sequence comes from Aegilops bicornis, assembly GCA_021605145.1. Lineage (NCBI taxonomy): Eukaryota > Viridiplantae > Streptophyta > Magnoliopsida > Poales > Poaceae > Aegilops > Aegilops bicornis. The sequence continues at coordinate 393,220,061 of CM038669.1, read as the reverse complement.
ACGCTGACACAGTGAGCATATAATCCGTCGGTATAGAGTGTTCGTGTGAGAGGGGAGGCCCGTGAGAGATAGTAGAGAGAGAGAAAGAGCTACTCCCTTCGTTCGATAATGTGGTTCCAACATTTTTTGAAGTCAAACTTTTGAAACTTTGACCAAGTTTATAAAGAAATTACTTATATCTACAATACCAAAGATAAATGATAGTATGAAGTAAGTACATGTTGTGATGAATCTAATGATCTTTCTAGATGTAAATGTTTTTCTCCACATATACCTGGTCAAACTTTTCTGAGGTTTGACTTTTCAAAACATCCATATGCTTATGGACGTGAGAGAGTCCCTAACTAGAGAGAGAGAGAGAGAGAGAGAGAGAGAGAGAGAGAGAGAGAGAGTGAAATAGAAAGAGTGAGTGAAAAAGTGTGTGTGTGTGTGTGTGTGTGTGAAAGAGACATGGACAACACTCGATAAAAGTCGAGAAAAAACATGTGTGTCTTATGTAAACATATCACACATGCATCTTCGACAACGGAAGCAAGTTGAGGAGATAGTGTGTGGTTGTTTGCAACCGAGAGAGCAAGACCCCTAGCACGTGGCCAAGAGGGGTCTGACAAACAAGGGAGAGAGGTCGAGAGAGACGTACAGAGAAAATGCAGACATGGGGAGGAGAGAGTGTATGTGTCGGATCACGGGTTCCGGCAGACCCTTAAGGTTCGAACTCTGGGTTGCGCACGGAGATCCAACCCTCCACCGTCTCGTACCTCGCCGAATCGCAGGGACCTAAACTACTAACAAGAACAACACAAGAGGCACTAAGATTTATACTAGTTCGGCCACCGTTGTGGTGTAATACCCTACTCTAGTTTGTGGTGTGTGGATTGCCTCTGCAGGGGCCGACGAAGAACAGTCTGAGGAAGAACAACCTCGCGAGGGTGCATTCTTGGTGGGTGTGATGAACTGCTAAGTGGTGCCCGTCGCTCTAGCTTGAGGAACGGGTTTCTCTCTCTGGATTCCGAATGCTTTCGATCCGATCGTCCTTCGCCCCCCCTCTCTCGAGTGTGGCTACCCCTATTTATAGGCGAAGGCCACTGGGCCTCTTCCCAAATATTGAGTGGGAAGGGCGCCAACAATTAGCCATTTTGAAGGGGAACAGCGGGTACACTTATCCTGACTAAAGTTGGTCCTCGCTTTGCCAAAGGCTCTGGTGATGACGCCTGCTTGGGCTCCACGATGAGTGCATTCCAGCCGTTGGGGCTTGTCTTGGTCTTGTTGCACCGAAACGGGTGCCTTTGCCTGATGCCCTTACATGCGCTTGCCCCCTTTGCACCAAAGAGGAAAGGAGGACGCCTGGCAGCTGGCGCTTGCCCGTGGCGCCCTTGGTCGTCATTGCTTGCATCACGGGCACCTCGCGAGCTACCCCGCCTTGAGTTCTCCGCCTCCTCATGAGTCAGTCTGACGAGGCCGCGCCTGAGGAAGCTCTTGGTCTTCCGCCCAGCATGATCTCAGCCCCTCGCGAGGGTCTTGAGCTTGTGTTGATGAAGATGGGCCGTCTGGGCCTCCTTTGAGCCACACCGCGGCCGCAGCGAGCAAGTCTGGGGACCCCGTTCCCGAACGCCGACAAGTAGCCCCGGGCCATGGCGCGCCCGGACTTGGCCGTCTGAGAGGCGAAAGGGCAAGTCTGAGCGTCGTGGGCCCTAACAACTGTGGCCTTGGGCGCCGTGGCGGTTGATTGGGCGTGGGCGCTTACGCAACCGCGGGTTGATAATAAATGACATCTTGCTTGCCTCCTTTACTTTCTCCGATTCTTTGCTTAGATCCCCTTTCTTGCGCCTCTCCTTCCTGCTTCCAAGACTTTCAGATCCACTCCGCCTTCATGCCCTAGCCAGCCATGGCTCCTCGTCAAACCCCGGCCGGAGCCTGGTACTCTCCTGCCTTGGACCCGCCGAATGTGTCAGCGGCGAGCCTTGCCCTGATGCGCCGGCTGGCGGAGGCGCAGGGCGTCAGCGGAACGACGGTGTTCAAAGCCGGCTCCTCCGCCCCTGAGGGTCGGGGGAGTACCTTCTACCCGTTCTTCGCGGGCGCCATTAATGCTGGTCTGTCGCCTCCCTTCTCTGAGTTCTTCTTCTCCGTCCTTCACCATTACAACATTCACACTCTGCACCTCGATCCCAACTCCGCCCTTCTCCTGGCAATCTTCGCCTACTATTGTGAGGCCCATGTTGGGGTGGAGCCCTCGGTGGCCTTGCTGCGCCACTACTTCTTCCTCCGATTCTCCCGTGGTCCCGTCTCCGCGTGTGCGAAGCTTAAATGCCTCTGGCGGAGCTATTGCCATTTCAAACACTGGAAGCGGATTGAGGGCTTCAGGAGCAAGTGGGTCTTGGTGGATGCCGGCGGATCCACCCTCGACCGATCTTGCTCGAGAGCTCCGACGACCGGTCCCGGCGAAGCCGGGATCCTCGCGTGAAAGCTGGTCAGCCGGAGAGGATGGACGCAGATCTGAAGCCGGACGATGCGGGCGCGGCGAGGCTGACCAAAAGGCTTGTCGTTCTTTGAGGAGTTCTGGAGCACTGCCCGCTCCGCCAAGATTTCCGCCTGGCGTGGAGGCCTAACCCGAGCCCGTGGCCCTGGCCAGCGAGGATCTGGTGACGGTCCTCCATCCTTGGTAGGGGCGATGTGGCGAGACCGAGGGCGCCCAGCGCCCTGTTTCTTCCTCAAGATCGGGAGCAGGTTGTGGGGTCCATGCCCGCCTTCAATGGGGGCGGGCTCGTGCCGGAGGCTCGGAGGACTGGTGGGCGTGCCCTCTTGACTCCAGCTGAAGAGGTGGAGGAAAGGAGCACTGGAGAGGGGTTGATTTGGGGGCGGAGTGTAGGGCTCCCTCCTGCGGCCTTGAGCCCGTGTTCTCCGCCTCCCCGAAAGTGACGACGACGAAGATGAGGATGAGCGGGGAGGCAAAAGCCTGCCGCCGATCCCGAAGAAGGACCGGACTGGGCTGATCCCCCGCGGGTCCGCCCCGGCCCCGGGGCGATCCGCGGATGCGCCTGCCGCTCCTGGTCCCCTTGAAACCGATCCCTGCAGCCGGCTCTCGGGCTTCAAGTATGGCCGGAGGCTGCTCGAGTCCACCAGAGACGACACATAGTGCCCGCCTCTGTCTTGATTATTGCTTTGTTGGCGAGATCGATGTCCATGCTCTTGGTCAGTGGCGCCTGTGGCGAAGAAGTGAAGGGCTCTGAGGCCCCATCCGTGGTGGTGCCTTTGCCCGAAAGGAAGACGACCCCGACGCCTTGTGCCTCTCTGCCCGGGCGTCCTCGCGAGGCTGGCTGAGCCAGCTGGGCGAAGCCACTTTGTCCCAAGCGACTCCCGAGGCGGCCTTGCTGGGCGCAGCCTCCACCGTCGTCGTGGTGCCGCTGGTTCCGCCTCAGGGTGCAGTGGTTACGCCGCCGCCAACTCCTCCTACTCCGCCTACTGCTGTCTCTCCGACTCCTCCCATGATCACAGACCCGCTGCTTCTGGACGGCTGGCGAGATCTTCTGGCGCCGACCCTCGCTTGGTGGCCGGGCGCTGGAGCTGGCCTCTGGCTGGATTCGTGCCCGGCAACCCGATTGGCGGCGCTGGTCCAGGCTTCGACGGCTGTGACAAGGAGAAGCAGGCTGTTCGTGAGGCGAAAGGTAGCCGCGATGCTGCCACAGGGGAGGCAGCCAGCATCCGAGGTCGCTGCGAGACGCTGGAGGGTGAGTTGAAGGGCTTGCAGAACCAGCTCGCCGAGGAGGCTCGCCTCCGCCAGGAGCGGGAGGAAGGCATGAAGGCTCGCGAGGCGGCCATCAAGGACTGGGAGGCCAAGCTGAAGAAGCGCCGCGACCGTCTTGACGCGTTGGGGCAGGAACTGGAGGCGAGGAAGGTCAAGCTGGACGCCAAGGCACGGCTTCTGGCTGAAGACCGCGTGGCCTTCATGGATATGGAGGTGAAGGCTCGCGTCCTGTTGAGGGAGCTTTATGACAGCGGCCTGGAGAGCCCACTGGCCGGCGCGGAGGACGGCCCCGCCAAGCTGCTTCCCTTCCTGATCCGCGCTCTTGAAGATGTCTCCCTTGGTCTTGGCCCCACGGCTGAGGCCGAGGCGCGGGTCTTGTCTTCTGCAACACTAACGCGGATCCTCACCCACATCTATCTTCGCGACCCCAGCGTCGACATGGACAGTTCTTTGGAGCCGTGACGGCGAAAGGGCGAGCACTGCCGCCGCCGAGGCTGTGAAGGGTCGCGGAGGCTCTATTGGGAAGTTCCAGGCCTTGACACCAAGCCGGGCGAGGCGCTGCCATCCCTGCTGCTTCACGAGGCGCGCCCACTCCGCGCTGCTCCACCGTCGACAAGTGACTCCGCTGCGGCTCCTGCCTTGCTTGTAATTCCTGCACATGTATCATGCCTCGGGGAGGCGTTCAAACTTGCATTTGGTACTGCGATAACAGTGTGGACTATAATATTTGCTTTTGAATTCCTTGAAATTTGTGCTTCCTACTTGCTTATGTTCTACGCCGGCAGAGCCCGCCTTGCTCTACCTCAGCCGCCGTTAGCCCCGACCGGAAACCAGGACGGGACCAAGGGGTGAGGGGCTATGTGACAAGTTAGGCTCCTGAGTCACGATGCTCAGGAGTCCCCCTTAGCGCACGAACATCAAGTAGGGAGGTGAGGCGCGGGCGGATCCACCGTTCTACGTCTGCAGGGCCCGGCCCCGCGCATACCCCAACCGCCGTTAGCCTTTTGGAACTAAGGGGTGAGGGGCTACGTGACCGATTAGGCTCCTGAGTCGCGATGCTCAGAGTCCCCTTGACGCTCAAACGGCATGCGTACCTTGGCTCCGCTCGGGGAGTGGCGTGCGACGAACCAGGCCCGAGGGGCCTGGCTGGGTGGCATGCATCTGGGCGTGACCCAGGCGCAGCCCCCGTGCCCAGCCCCCTCGCTCGGCACTCCCGAGAGGAGGCGTTGCGACGAGGCCAGACACTGAGCTCTAGGCTCCCTAAGGTTGACGCGACCCGGAGGCCACCCTCATTTGTTTATCACCAGCGTGGAGCATAGCGCTTCCGCATGCGTACGGGCATAGTCGCTCGTCGGCAGTGTCGTCAGCCAGCGTGGAGCATGGTGCTTCCACTGGAACGTGGGAGGGGGCTCCCCTCCGAGAGGAGCCCCCGGGGCGTATACAGCCCCACCCTGACACGTGGCTGGCATGGTAGGGCTAGACGAGGTGTATCTGGGCACCCGTGAGCCAGCGCGGGACTCACGAGGCCCTACCTCAAGGCGGGTTGCGCCTGGCTCAGGCCTTATCTTGAGTGTGTTCTGCAAAATGGCTAGATGCCGGTGCTCTCGTCTTGGTCCCGGCTCTCGGGCTGGTCTCTACCGTCGGGCAAGCCAGTCGCGATGCCATGGACAAGACCAGAGGGTGAGGGCGGAGAGCCGGTAGGAGCCACTGAGTCGCGATGCTCGGGCACCCCCTTAACGCATAAGCTGGATTAGATGACACAGCTCTCGTCCTCGGGTCCGGCTCTCGGGCTGGTCTCTACCGTCATTGGCAAGCCGTGTCGCGATGCCATGGACAAGACCCGGAGGGTGAGGGCGGAGAACCGGTAGGAGCCACAGTCGCGATGCTCGTGCATCCCCTTTAGCAGCAAGTTGGATTGGATGGCCGAAACTCTCGTCCTCGGGTCCCGGCTCTCGGGCTGGTCTCTACCATCGGCGGCAACCCAGGTCGCGATGCCATGGACAAGACCAGAGGGTGAGGGCCGGAGAGCCGGTAGGAGCCCTGAGTCGCGATGCTCAGGCACCCCCCCTTTAACGTGCAAGATTTGGTCACCAAGGAGAAGGCACCAAATAACAAGCATGGTGGAGCATAATCCTAAGGAAAACACATGAAAGATACATGCCGCTGGGATTGGCCCGAGCGGCTTGGGGATGATGCAGCCCGAGGGGCGCCCCCAACAGGTAAGCTAAGGACATGAAATAAAAGGATACATGCCGCAGGGCGGACCCACGCTGGCACAGGAATAATGCGGCCCTGAAGGCGCTCCCAGCCGGAAATAAAACTTAAAGATGTCACCTGGTGATGTTGGGGATGAAGGGCCGTTGATGTAGCAGACTCGGTGGGCTGCGGGAGCCGATCCTCACGAGCCCCCAGGCTCAGGGGCCTCGGGAGGCTCCGGAGGCGCTGGCGGCCCCTCACGGGCCATCTCCATCTCCGCCAGGAATGCGGCGTGCCTGACCTCTTGAGCCTCCAGGATGGTCCTCATGAGACGCTGGTGTGCAGCATCCGCGTTTGGCAGGCCATAAGGCATGCGTACGTAGCTGTGGGGCGGGCCCTCGCAATGTCCCACTCGCGAGGGCTAGAGGCGCTCTTGAGATGCGGCTCGGTTGAGCCCTGGTACGTCGATGCAGACGCGCAGCCCACCATCCTCGCCTGGATGGGGGCCCACAGTGGTAGGCGGCTGCCCCTCATGACCCTTGACTCCTGTAACTCTGAATGGCCTTCTTGATGAACTCTCGGGGGTTCTGTCCTCCTGGTCTTGCTCACCTTGCTATGGAAGCGTGCTTGAAACACGCCTCACGTGGTGCCCAAGCGCCTCCCTCGAGACCTTGGCGAGGTCGGTGGCCCTCCAGGAGAGCCCCCAAGCCTGCTGAGGAGGGCGCCGGGCGCTTTCCTATGTGATGGAAGGAGGCTCCCCCTGGCAGTCACGGGCCTGAGAACTGTCTCTTGTTGAGCCGGGCGGTCGATGTCTTCTTCTTCTTGGGTGCTGCCTCGGGAGGCGCCCCGCCGTGGTGCAGGTCTTCCGGCGATGCGGCCTGAAAAGCTTCGCTCCAAGGGCACCTGCATCTCTCTCTTCACGGGGCACCGTGATGACCCTGCCGCTTCACGGCATCTTGAGGATGTTGTAGCCATGGTGGGTCACGGCCATGAACTTGGCCAATGCAGGGTACCCGAGGATGGCGTTGTCTGGCAAAGTAATGTGGGCGACGTCGAAGTCGATGAGCTCGGTGTGGTAGTTATCGCGGGCCCCGAAGGTGACAGGAAGGCGGACCTGCCCGATCGGGACCGTGGAGCCGTCGGTGACTCCGGAGAAGGGCTTGGTTGGCTGAAGCTGGCTGTAGGGCACTTGAAGATTGTTGAAGGTCTCCACGGACAGGATGTTGAGCCCTGCTCCGCCGTCGATGAGGGTCTTGGTGACCAGCACGTTGCTGATGATTGGGGAGCAAAGCATTGGGAGAACTCCGGTGGGCTGCGCACTTGAGCTGATCCTCGAGCTGAACATGATGGCGCACGCCGACCACCTGAGAGGGCGCGTGGACTCGAGCTTGGGGAGGACTGCATTCACTTCAAGGGCGAACTGCTTGAAGATGCGGTGGGAGGCTGGGGCTTGGGCTCCGCCCAGGATGCAGGTGATCGCGCGCTTCACAGGAAGCCCCGGCCCCTAAATCCTGATGATGGTCTTCGATTCTCCTTGGTGGCGGCGGCAGCGGAGGGAGGCCTGCGTTCCCTTGCGGGCAATCCTCACGAGGCTGATTCCTCCAGCCCCCCTCGCGAGGTGGGTCTTGGCAGCGGTCCTCGCGAGGTTGGTCGCGCCACCCTTGGCGCGGGCCGCGGTCTTCCCAGCGTCCTGCATTTCTTCCTCCTCCTCGGTCGTGGCCCGTCGGCTGCGCCGGGCGTCTGCCGACCCTTCCCTCGCGCACGGCCCAGAGCTCTTGACGTTCATTGGTGTTGTGGGTGTGGACGTCGTGGTACACGCAGTACCGGCTGCCCTTGGAAGACTCGGGCTAATCTCTGCCCCGCTTGGTGTCTGGTTCGGCCGCGAGTACGGCAGCCCCCTTGCGCTTTACGTCCTTGGCCTTGGACTTCTTCTCTTCGGTATCCGCGGCAGGCAGCTCGAGGAGGGAGAGGCGCCTCCTCAGCCTCGGCGCACTTGGTCGCCAAGTTGAACAGCTCGAGGAGGTGCACAGATATTCATGCATCGCCAGCTCCTCCTTCATCTTGGCGTCGCGCCGCGCCGTCGGAGAAAGCGAGATGATGGCCTCCTCCGTCACCACAGGGATCTTGAGGCGCGTTGTTGAAGCGTTGGATGTACTTTTGCGGGGTTTCCACAGGCTGCTTGATTCTGCGCATGTCGCTCACGGCGGGTGGCGGTCGCGAAGTACCTTGGAAGTTGGCGATGAAGCGGGTGCGCATCTCGGCCAGAAGAGATCGTGCACAGGGCGGTCGAGAGCCAGTGCGGGCTCCGTCCTTGAGCGCCATGGGAAACCAGTTCGCCATGACATTTTCATCTCCGTTGGCAGCCTCGATGCCCAGCTCAGAGCCGAGGAACTCCGTAGGGTCTCGCCGTCAGCCCGTAGCGTGGGGCAGGTCGGGCTTGAACTTGGCGGGCAGCGACGCCGCGCGGCCTTCGATGGTGAAGCGCGGTAGCCCGCCGTGGCTGCGGGGGCCTCGGACGGCGAGAGCTTGGTCTTGCGAGCCTCCTGTGCATGCCGGGCAGCGCAGGTCTTGACGTCTTTGGAGCGAGCGCTCGGGCAGCTTCTTGTGGGCGAGAACTTCTTGGCAGCTCTGCTCTTGCCGCGCGGCGCTGGCGGAGCGGGTTCCGCCAGGGCAGCGCTGAGGGCGAGCGCCGTCTTGAGGAGGAGGCGGCTGGCGCCCGGGAGCTTCATCGCCCATGCGGGCGAGGTGCGGTCTGGCGAAAGCAGACGGTGCGGGTCGCCTCCGCAGCGCCGCGTGCTTTCGGCGGCAGCAGTCGAGCCATTCTTCGTAAACGCTATCGACGGGCGGTAGCGCAGGAGTTCGTTAGCGCGATAGTGCAGCTCGGGCCTCCATGGCCGCGCGAGGCGCGCGCGACGAAGAACCAGCGGGGGTGAGCGAAGGCGTGGCGGTGCGGCCGTCCCGCCTCATGGACGGGTGCTGGGACGACGCTTGTTGCTCGTTCCCCGTCGGGCCAGTGGCGGCGTTGGCAGCCGGTGACGGGGAACGACGAGGACGTCCGCCGATGGGAGCCGTCTGGGTGACGTGGTAAGCGAGAGCGGCTCGGCGCTCGGCGTGAGCCCGACGAGCGTCAGACATGGTGGCGGTAGTCGGGGAAGAACGAGGCGACGAAAGGCAGATTCCGGTGCACCCCTACCTGGCACGCCAAATGTCGGATCACGGGTTCCGGCAGACCCTTAAGGTTCGAACTGCGGTGCGACGGAGATCCAACCTCCACCGCCTCGTACTGGCCGAATCGCGAGGACCTAAACTAATAACAAGAACAACACAAGAGACGTTAAGATTTATACTAGTTCGGGCCACCGCCAGGTGTAATACCCTACTCTAGTTTGTGGTGTGTGGATTGCCTCCGGGGCCGACGAAGAAGAGCGATGCAGGGAAGAACAGCCTCGCGAGGGTCTGTTCTTGGTGGGTGTGATGAAGTGCTAAGTGGTGCCCCGTTGCTCTAGCTTGGGGAACGGGTTTCTCTCTCTCTCTTGATTCCGACTGCTCGATCCGATCGCCCTTCGCCCCCCGTCGCTCACGAGTGTGGCTACCCCTATTTATAGGCGAAGGCCCCGGCCTCTTCCCAAATATTGAGCGGGAAGGGCGCCAACAATTAGCCATTTTGAAAGGGAACGGCGGGTACACTTATCCTGACTAAAGTTGGTCCTCGCCGCCAAAGGCTCAGTGATGACCTTTGCTTGGGCTCCACGATGATCGCATTCCAGCCGTTGGGGCTGGTCTTGGTCTTGTTGCACCAAACGGATGCCTTTGCTTGATGCTCTTACTGCGCTTGCCCCTTTGCACCAAAGAGGAAAGGAGGACGCTGTGGCTGGCGCCTCAGCGCCCTCGGTCGTCATGGCTTGCGTCCACGGGCACCTCGCGAGGTACCCTGCCTTGAGTTCTCCGCCTCCTCATGAGCCCACTGACGAGGCCGCACCTGAGAAGCTCCTGGTCGTCCGCCCCGTGAGGCTTGGCCCCTCGCGAGGGTCTTGAGCTTGCGTTGATGAAGATGGGCCGTCCTGGGCCTCCTTTGAGCCACGCCGCAGGCCGCAGGCAGGCAAGTCTGGGGACCCCCGTTCCCAGAATGCCGACAGTATGTTTGTCATAGAGAGATCCCCTGGAGATCGTGATGGGACTACATGGGTGGGAGATCCAGTGACAAGGTGTGTGCATGATAGAATATACCGCAAGAGATATCGAGATAGATGTATGGATGGAAGGAGACAATATGTGTGTTCCTGATGGCTAGTGAGAGATAATCATACTTAGGGGGGAGTGCTTGCACCTATGATGCAGTGAGGGATTATGGTACTTATTAGGGGGTGCGTGTCACATAGAGAGAGAACAAGGGCGGAGAGTGTTGGATGGGTCTATATGTATAGCGCAAGCGAGACATGTGTATGTGTGAACCAGGGAGATATAAAGTTTGAGAGAGATTGAGGAGCCCCGATAAGGCTGAGTGGTGCGTCAGATAGCTGAGAGGGGGAAAGAGATATTCCATCCGCTCGATAATGCAGTGCACATAATTTGTTTTAGAAGTCAAACTTTGGAAACTTTGATCAGGTTTACACAAATGTCATTAATATCTTCAATACCAAAGATACATCATACGAAACTACATCTCTTGGTGAATCTAAAGGTATATGTTTGGCGTTCCAGATGTAATTGTTTTTCTCCACGTACATGGTCAAATTTTGTGATGTTTGAATTTTCAATAAATCAATATGCTATGGAACGAGGAGAGTGCCTAAGTCGAGAGGGATCAAGTGCGTGTGAAGGAGAATGAGTAAGTGTGCAAAAAGAGTATGTGTGTGAAAGAGAAAGTGACAAAAAACGATAAATTAGAGAGAGAGTGTGTGTTTTTTCGTTTCTTAGGCGAACATATCACGCATGCATCTCCGAGATAGAAAAGCTGGCGAGGAGATACACGAAGATAGCTAGTGTGTGATTGTTTGCAACGGAGAGAGACACCCCTATAGCACATGTCCAATAGAGGTCTGGCCAACAAGGAACAAAGGTCGAGAGGGACACATGGGGAGGGCGAGAGGGTGTGTTTGTGATAGACAGACCCCCTCGAGATCATGAGGGGACTATATGGGTGGGAGATCGAGGGAGGTGCGTGCGCGATAGAAAGATGCCCCGAGAGAAATCGAGACAGACCATGCACATGTTTGTGATGGAGACTAAGATTAGCTAGTCATATACATATAGGGGGACTGCGTGTGCCTACAATTGAGTGAGAGACCATCATACTTGGCTAGCTAGGCATGAGATTGTGTGTGTGTGCGTGTGAGATGGAGAGACATAGAGTTTTAGATGGGCCTATCGAGTGCGAGTGAGATATGCATGTGTATGTGTGACCCAGGTAAATGGAGAGTTTGAGAGAGAGGGGGAAGAGCTCCAAGGCAGCCAGTGGTGCGTGAGAGAGTTGTGGGCAACGAGCCAAGGAATTTGTGTGCGTACGATGAGTGCACCCAAGATATCTAGCTTGGACTAGAGAATCATACATAGTGTGCGAGAGAGACCTATAGATGGAGTATATATGCATGCGAACTAGAAAGACCCCCCCCCCCCACGCACACACACAAAGAGAGAGAGAGATAGATGGAGAGAAAGAGAGAGGACCAACAAGGTTTGTGTGTTGGAACACGTGCACAGAATTGAAGATTGTCGGCGAGAGAGAGAGAGAGAGAGAGAGAGAGAGAGAGCAGGACTCCGGGAGAGGGGGAGGTCGCGTTTTATGCGTCAAAGAATGATATAAACCATGTTTTGATATAAACTTGCATTCAAATATTTAAATTGGAGAACATGTTATCTGCAATCCACACATGAACGGATATATGCGTATATCAAAAAAGTTCATTAATTTGACTTTCAACATGTTCATGGAGTACTATAATACTGTACAACATGCTATTCGATTGAGGTGTTCAATTTTGGATTTAGTTCACTATTTTGACCTGGTGAACGAGCTATTTCATTGAATCTAGATATTTCATTTTGGGTTTGACTCCCATTTTTGAGTGGGTCAACTATTTGTCATATAGTAAATCCCTAGCAACGAGCATGTAAAAACACATTACTCCCGAGCATCATCTCTCCATCTAAAAAAGAAGTGGCAAGCTAATATTTCTAAATTTTATTCGAATCGACTTGGTAAGGTAGGCATGGATGCTCGTTCTCCTAAATTTTGAACGAACCGTTAAACATCCTCTGCTCGGTGGAATTCGCCCGAGCAAATAAATGGGAGACGCGAAATAACCGTCCTATGTGGGAGACACATTAATTGACCCGTTGTGCATCGAGGGTAGGTTCGTAACTTCATCCAAGCGCGCCTTCTCCTCGGCCGAAATGACATGTGTCGAATAATTCATAAACCATGGTTGGCAAAACACGCCTCTCGCCTCAAATAGCTCGCCCACTTTTCAAAACATGCTCTCCTCGCCCGAAATCGCTCGCGCCCACTATATTTCAAAACACGCCCTCCTCGCCCGAAATCTCTCCCGCCCACTATTTGGGGAGAAGCAAAGCTACTCTACTATCCCCGACCTCAGTACACAGACCCAAGCCGAGAAGCCTAAAGGCAGGGGTAGATCTGTAACTCCCTCTCATATTTCAGACAAATGCGTCCGTAAAACATGTTTCCATTCCCCTCCCAATGCCCCCCCCATTCATACCTCGTGGGAGCCAAATCACCTTCTCCCCGGAAGCTCCCTTCTCCCGAGCCACGAAACCTCAGCCCCTCGTCCATGCCGCCCCCACCGCACCAATTTCATAGCCGCCCTCCTCCCTAATGCCGGAGATGCTGTCCATTTGCCGTCGTGCACTGGGCTGTGTGCCTCTTACTCCGTGCTGCTGAAGCTGCCTCGACGATGGCCGCATGAACCATACCCAAGCCGATTCACCCTCGCCATTGTTCACGGCGCTAGAGCGGCTCCAACTTCGGATCCATCCAGAGTCCCGGCGTTGCTTCCCCGTAGCCGTCGACCGACGCGACATCGTTGTTTCCCTGCCGCCAGTGGCCACTGCAACCGCGCCGGCCTCACCGACTCGGCAGCTGGACCTGCCTACTTCACCATGTCGCCAGATAGGTCGCACCCTCATCTCAAATCACTTTATTTAGGCGTCAGTTGTCTGAATTTTTATTCTGGGCCAATCGATTCCCAATGGGAAGCAGCACCCCTCGAGGCGGCGGAGCACCTAGGCTGCCGGTTGGCTGGTGTCTAACGTAAGGGTGCGGGGCCGCAAGTTCTCCGCGGTAGCAGCGCTTAGATGGCTATCTTAGAGTTGCGTGGGTTCAAGGTACTGCCACCGACGGATCTGTATGACTAGGAGTCTTTGTGGATTGGCCCGGGGGCGGCGCAACCACGGCAGTGCGGTGGGGCGGGGAGCGGGGTTTTGGCCAGGGCCACGGACGGCGGAGGCAAGCTGCTCTGCCGTTGGTCACCGCTCTTCGGGAAGATTCCTAACAGATGTCACTGGGAGGCACAAGACGGCCATCAAGCCATCCGCGTAGATCGGACAGTACCAAAATAAAATAAAATCGTGTGACCCCAATTTAGTCTCGGTCAATGACGTGTGACCACTCTTGTACCTTGCTGTTGATCTCTTAGTGTATTTCTTCAGATCAAAGAGATGTGTCGTTCTTAACATTATGCATTATCTGCATCTTCAGCCACACCGTCTTCCGACTCACCGCAGCTACTCCAACAAGGGAAGCATACACCAGAAGGGAGCTATAGTCCCCACTCAATAGTTCCCTGCATCGAATGCGCGTGCCCGACATGGACAGCCACAACAACTGCAGGGCCATCGACAAGTCAGCACATGATGCTCACTCCTATGGATGGCGGCCAAATAGGTTGTACCCTCATCTTACTTATGTGCAACATTTATGGATTTGTTATTCATCTAAGCATAGATTATCACATTTCACTATATATTCATGCTAATCTCTTACGGGTCTTGTTCAGGAGTTAACTTTGTTCCATAGTTCAGCTAAGATACTTGTTCTTTAGGTAACGCTGTTCCATAGTTATCATCCATCAGCCAATGTTATCCCACGGGCTAGTGATTATAATATTATACCACTTCTAGTATTACCTATGTTGTTATTTAATACTTTTGTGTGCCATCTAGTTAATCTCGAGTACAAACGATACATATTCTGTAGCTTTCATCTGTGTTCTCCCTTTAGTTTTTGAGACCTGTTGCTGCTAGTTAACCCCAGTCCTACTATTTATGCCGTCTCCTACAGGCACTCATTACATAAATCTAACTAGTTGTCTTCCATGCATGTCAGATATAATTGCACACACTGATATATCCACAAGAACCTCACGGAGCAATGTAAAGCCCAATAAACTTGATGTCAATGATACCCAATATGATGGAACATGTAAAGGCAGTTCTTCAGAAGACTTGCAGAAAGATGTTGAATCCTCTTCACCCCACAAGGTCCTTGCTCTAACTTGGCCCGTGATATGGGTACAACATGCATATAATGTCCTAGAGTGTATCTACTCTATTGCAATGCCATGTGCTTAGCATGCTGATCATGCATGTAAATATGTCATGCCTTCCTGTTTTTCAGTACCTATTCCATTCATGATAACATGTTTTCCAATTCAAGTATTGTCATTCTACTCTATTGCAGTGCCATCTGCTTAATTTGGACATCATGCTTCTGAATATCTTATGCATTGTTATTCATCGACGCATTACTTCATCATCTACCATACCATGTTTTTTACATTGAAGTGTTGTTCTAGTGCTCTGTTGCAATGCCATCTTAGTTTCCCAATCATACACGTGTATGCTACCTTAGTTTTTTCTGTACGTATTCCGCTAGCATACAGTTTTACATTCAACTAGTGTTTTTTACTGTGTTGTCCTGTCGTATCCCTAGCTCTTACACCATACTCCCTCAGTCCGGATTACATCCATTTTCCGGATGGAGGGAATACATGTCAATATGTCATTCCTTTTTATTCTTCAGTACCTATTCCATCTCTCTGCTGTAGCATGTTTTATAACTGAAGCACCATTCTTCTATACAAGGCATGCAAGGGGAAGACGACTATGTTAGAATCTAAAGGGTTACAAACCAGGTCTTTGCAAAAGATCCAAACGCCAGGACATAGTAAACCAACTCCAGTTTCTATAGATACTGCTCCAGCATAGAGAAACCCAACTCCTACTGATAATAAGTAGATTCCAGTGGCCAACGAACTAGTCCGCTCCAGTCCAGCAAAAATATGTCAACTCCATTCTAAGAAGCGTGTGCGTATCCTTGCATCATGAAATTTTATAGCATGTTGATCATATTTTCTACATGTTTCTTACCCATCTCTCTTTTAGAAAGTAAGCTTAACGGATAGAAGAATTTCTGCACTGGTATCGTCTGTGAGGAAAGATTCTTGCAGGAATTCTCTGTACTCCAATGCAGATGTAAGTACCTGTTGTATATCACTATATTTTTACATTAGCATGTATTTTGTTAATCAGCGTGAATTCAACCTTTATCTGATCTAAATTTAGTTGTAGCAAAATGGATGATTAAAGGCCGCAATGTTGATTTTTGTAAGGAAAACTGCCTGGTAGTTTTGCATCCTGAGCTGCATGAGTGTACTATCTCATATCAGTGGGTTTGATTACTTTGGTTCTGCAGTGGGTTTTCAGTGTTTTTTTACTGTGTTGTCCTGTCGTATCCCTAGCTCTTACATCATACTCCCTCCGTCCGGATTGCATGTCACAGAAATGGATAAAACCGGATGTATCTAGAACTGAAATACGCCTAGACCCATCCATTTTTTCCGGATGGAGGGAATACATGTCAATATGTCATGCGTTTATATTCTTCAATACCTATCCCATATATGTTGTAGCATGTTTTATAATTGAAGCACCATTCTTCTATATAAGGCATGCAAGGGGAAGACGGCTATGTTAGAATCTGAAGGGTTACAAACCAGGTCTTTGCAAAAGATCCAAACGCCAGGAGATAATAAACCAACTCCATTTTTCATAGATACTGCTCCAGCACAGAGAAACCCAACTCCCACTGATAATAAGCAGATTCCAATGGCCAAAGAACTAGTCCGCTCGATCCGAAAAGAATGTCAACTCCATTCTAAGAAGCATGTGCGTATCCTCGCATCATGAAGTTTTATAGCATTCTGATCATATTTTCTACATGTTTCTTACCCATCTCTCTTTTAGAAAATAAGGTTAAATGATAGAAGATTTCCTTCATTGGGATTGTATTAGAGGAAAGCATCTTGCGGGAATTCTCTGTGCTCCAATGCTGATGTAAGTACCTGTTGTATATCACTATATTTTTACATCAGCATGTATTTTGTTAATCGGCGGGAATCCAACCTTTGTCTGATCTAAAATTAGTTGTAGCAAAATGTTAAAGGCACCAATGTTGATTTTTGTAAAGAAAACTGCCTGGTAGTTTTGCATACTGAGCTGCATGAGTGTACTATCTCATATCATGCACATTACTGAATTGTAGTGCTGTTCTGGTTTCCCATTCATTCATTGTGTCAATGTTGCTTTCGTATTACCTTACCTGGCTAATGATAGCTGTTGCATATTGTGTTAATTTGTGTTGGCTAGTTGCCCAAATGTTCGCTGTGCCAATGTTGCTTTCCTATTATCTGACTTGGCCAATGATAGCAATGCTAGTGTCTTAATTTGGTGCAGGTTGCTGAAGATAAGAAGAAAAACTCTGAAAACAGCAAGGCTACCCCATTGTTTCTTTCCAATAAATCTAGGGAAGGTAATATGCCAATAACTCATGATTAATCTGTTTGATTCCCCTCCTAATTTATGTTATGATGCAGTGGTCGAGACACTCTCCACTATCAATAATACAAGCCTGCCAAAATCGCCATCTGAATCTGCTCAAGATCCTCCGCATCTCGAATGCAACGGAAAAAATGTATGTTTGTGAACCAATTAATGGCTGAAGGAATGATGGAAATGGTGGAGGAATCAGAGGTGCGAGTCGTGCGACACAACAAGCTGATCAATGTTTTCGAGACAATGTAGCAAAGCAGCAAGAACTTGCCCACATGCTTATGGGCATCATCCGTCTTTGAGGTTGCAGATTGTGACGTTGTAGATCGTTAGGTTCTGTTCATTTATTTGCACTGGCATCAATCTTTGATTGCCCAGTGGATGTAATTTCCTGTAATATATGCTGGATGTGCAACATTTTTTCCTGTACCTTTGCTTGATCGGTTTTGGTCCTATGCATAGTTGCTCATCGTAATGGGCTCAAATTATCTAATTTGGCCTAAATACATGTACGAACTTTAGTGGGCCCATTAAGTTAATGGGCCGTTACCAGGCCAAAAGTTAATGGTCGGCCCTCTTAACTCCAGGGTCGTTAACAGGCTGACATCGAAGCGGGCAACATGTGGGCCCAATTGATTTCACGGGCCGTTAACAGGCCGTTACTAAGTTCGGGCTACATATGGCCCAACTATACTGTGGGCCTTTAGCAGCCGAAGACAATGAGCTTGTATCTTGGACCATGAAGAGCATGGGCCGCTAAGAGGCCGAAAGTCGTCAGATTGTAAATGGCCCAACTGTGTTGTGGGCCTTTAGTAGGCCGAAAGAGAAACCGGGCTGGTATTGGACCATGAAGGGCATGGGCCATTAAAAGGCCAAAACTCAGGTCCGACTACAAATGGCCCAACTCATTTATGGTCCATTAACAGGCTGGAAGGCACACATGGCCGGGAATTGGCCCAACAATTAAATGGGTCACTAAAAGGCCGAAACTCAGGTCCGATTACAAATGGACCAACTGATTTATGGGTCGTCAACAGGCCGAAAGACACACCGGGCCAGAAATTAGCCCAATATTTAAATGGGTCACTAAAAGGCCAAAAGATGTACATTGTGAAAATTGGCCCATCCACTGAATGGGCCGTTAACAGGCCAAAATCTCATCAGGCCAGTATTGAGCCCAAATATATAGCGGGCTATTAGCGGGCTTGAACTGACGATGGGCTGCAATGGTGTCAAATCTTTAACGGGCCGTTGATGGGCCGGATTGGCACATCTCGTATGGGTCGTGGGCTTAAATCGACCTGACACAAGTAGGCCTTATATGGGTCGGCCTGCTATTTTTTACTGGGCTGGCCTTTTTCAACAGAATGGGTCACTGTTGGGCCGTGCCACATGTCGACCTATCATAGGCGCCTCCTGTCCAATGAGTGGATGACATCTGTCCCAACGGTGAGGCAACACGTGTTTCCTCCGGCCAATGATGATTTTACACGTGGAAAATCCCCATTGGTCCGGGCTGTTAACGGGTTATCGGATCCAAAACCGGACCCGATAGCTTAACGGCGTTCTGTTACGGTGGATGCCACGTGTCGGTCACCCTTGACGAAAGCACTTCTGTGACGCGCGATTTATCGTCATGGAAGTGGACACTTTCGTGATGATAATTTTGGCAATGTCATGGAACACTTCTCGACAAAGACAGTATGACTATCTTGATTATGTCATAAATTTGTCATGGATGTACATGCATGACAGAAAACGTGACCTACCGTGACAAACACGTATCATCACGGAAGTGTATTTTTTTGTAGTGATAGTAGGAGAGCCCGGCCAACCTTCAATGTGCACATGATCTAGGGGCCCTTCCAATTTCATTGTTCCTCCTGTGATTATGCCTTCCTTTAAATCCGACTTTCCTTCCTATAATCCTCCCTTCAGTTTCATTGTTCCTCCTGTGATTATGCCTTCCTTTAATCCGGCTTTCCTTCCTTTAATCCTCCCTTCAATTTCATTGTTCCTCCTTTGATGCATTTCTTTATAATCCGGCTTTCCTTTCTTTAATCATTCCTTCCTTATTCTCAAGTCAGAGACTTTATTATTCCTTTTATTATTCCTTGCACGCTTAGTTCTCACACCCTTCACTCCTTAATTCCCGAGACAACTCCTTGACGCCGAGAAAACTAAAAAAGTATATAAATTGGGACGATCTAATGTAAGGGGGCAAGGTGGGACTATTCTGTACAAGAGTAATTTTCTAGCCTTGCCCAGGCCTTTAACCCTTTTGTTTTGTGGGCTGTGGTCGCTGGCTTAGTTGGGCTGGGCTTGTGCCTTTAAACTCGGTGATGGATAAACGAAACCAGATCGATCGGTGACGTACGTGCAGGCAACGAAACGTTTTTATAGCGATTATTATAGACAGTGACGTACGACCATAGCCCTTCTATTTTTATAAAAAATCTGGCCCAATGGACTTACGAAGCTATCAACGTACGAAACGGAACCAAAATCAAACCAGGTCGGACGAACGATTAGTACCACCTCGTTTATATTACGATTTTGTCTATATGAATCGTAAAAGCATATTACGATTAGGCGGAAGCATATTGTGACGGTGAACCCGACAAAGTTAATCCGTGCTTTATTATTAGGGAAAGATTTATAAACTAGGACATCAAAAGTTCAACTCTATTGTAGATTCACCGGCTTATTTGTCCAGTATCTGTTTATTTGTCAAGCACATGTGTGTCAAATCTATGATAGTATCCATAGAATAGTGTAAGGCTGTTTTTCATTAGAAAGTATCACCCAATGCTTATTGGAGGCGACTTCAATATCCTTAGGTACCAGGAAGAGAAAAATAACGACCATTTTGACACTCACTGCCTTTCTTATTCAACACTGTCATTGGCAGTTTGAATCTTCGGGAAGCCAGTATGTCGGGGTGGAAATTCACTTGGGCCAATAATCGTTCGGTGCCGACATACGAGAAACTCGATCGGGTACTCATGGATACCGAATGGGAACTAAAATTCCCTCTGGTAACAGTGCATGCCCTAGAGCGTATTGAGACACTTTCGGACCATGCACCCATCATTCTTGAGTCTAACTCTGCTAGTCTTCCCACTGCTCGCCGCCCATTCAAATTCAAATTGGGATGGTTACAACGTGATGGCTTTGCAGATATGGTTAAGAAGGTATGGGAGAGGCCCGCCATTGGTCGCACACCAATTCAGAGATGGAACTTTAAAATTCGAGCCGCAAGGCAGTTCCTAACTGGATGGGCGAAGCACACCAGTGGTATATATAAAAAATAAAAGCAGCGTCTTTCCACTATTATTGATGACCTCGACAAAATCACAGAGACTCGCACGTTGTCTCAACATGAGATTGACAAAAAAATCAATCCAATGAGCAAATGACACGTCTATTGCGAGAAGAGGATCTCAAGTGGTACCGTAGATCCGGCGCCCGATTCATTTTGGAGGGAGATAGCAATACACGTTATTTTCAATTGGTTGCCAATGGGCGACACCGAAAGAAGTGTATTTTTAGCCTCGAACAGGATAAAGGATGGATCGAAGGCTAGGAAGAGCTCAAGGGTTATATAACCAAATACTACAAGTCTCTATCTGGGGCTCCAGATGAAGGGAACTTCAGTATCGATGAGACCTGAATAGATGATATTCCACAAGTCACGACTGAACATAATGATATCCTGGCGGTCCTGGCAGCACCTTTCTCTGAAGAGGAGGTGAGAGATGTGGTGTTCCAAATGGAACACAATAAAGCTGCAGGACCTGATGGCTTCCCTGCATAGTTCTATCAGAACTTCTGGGATGTCATCAAGACTGACCTAATGGAGTTGTTCAATTTTCTTCATGCCAGCCAACTTGACCTATCCAGGCTAAATTTTGAAGAGATTGTTTTGTTGCCCAAGACAAAGGAGGTTGTACGGATCCAACAATACAGACCGATATGCCTCCTTAATGTCAGCTTCAAAATATTCACCAAAGTAGCGACTAATAGGCTCAATGTGGTTGCTGACCATGTAGTTCGGCCATCCCAAACGGCTTTTATGCAAGAAAGAAATATACTCGATGGAGTAGTTATCCTTCATGAGATGCACCGGAAGAACATGAGTGGGGTAGTATTGAAAATTGACTTTGAAAAGGCATATGATAAAATCAAATGGTCATTTCTTCAGCAGACCCTGAGAATGAAATGTTTCTCCGATAAATGGCGTGAGTGGATCCAAAATTTTGTTACTGGAGGCAGTGTGGCTATCAAAGTCAATGATGATGTAGGCCATTACTTCCAGACAAAAAAAAGGATTTACGTTAGGGTGACTCACTGTCTCCAATGTTATTTAACATTGTCGCTGACATGCTGGCTACTTTGATCGAACACACCAAACGGGATGGTCAAATTGCATGAGTAGTGCCACATCTTGTTGATGGAGGACTCTCTATCTTGCAATACGCCGATGATACGATTCTTTTTATGGAACATGACCTTGATAAGGCGGGAAATCTGAAACTTTTGCTTTCAGCTTTTGAGCAAATGTCAGGCTTGAAAATAAACTTCCATAGAAGTGAATTATTCTGTTTTGGAGAAGCCAAGGAGACGACTGCACAATACGATGATTTGTTTGGCTGTGCACAAGGCCAATTCCTAATTAAATATTTGGGAATTCCGATTCATTATTGGCGCCTCACTAATGCGGAGTGGAAACATGTCGAAGAGCGATTGGAGAAACGATTGAGCAGTTGAAAAGGCAAATTGCTCTCCATTGGAGGACGACTAGTTTTGATCAACTCTGTCCTCACCAACATGGTTCTCTACATGCTCTCATTTTTCCAACTTCCCAAAGGGGTTTTTGCTACCTCTTGAGCACTGCGTTGGATTTCCCCGAAGAGGAGAGGATGATGCAGCAAAGTAGCGTAAGTATTTCCCTCAAATTTTGAGAACCAAGGTATCAATCCAGTAGGAGGCTACGTGCGAGTCCCTCGTACCTACACAAAAACAATAGCTCAACGCAACCAACGCGATTAGGGTTGTCAATCCCTTCACGGTCACTTATGGGAGTGAGATCTGATAGAGATGATAGATAATATTTTTGGTATTTTTGGTATAAAGATGCAAGGTAAAATAAAATGCAAAGATAAAAAGTAAAGCAATAATAAAGTGATTGGCGATTGATATGATGAGAATAGACCCGGGGGCCATAGGTTTCACTAGTGGCTTCTCTCAAGAGCATAAGTATTCTACGGTGGGTGAACAAATTACTGTTGAGCAATTGACAAAATTGAGCATAGTTATGAGCATATCTAGGTATGATCATGTATATAGGCATCACGTCCGAGACAAGTAGACCGACTCCTGCATCTACTACTATTACTCCACTCATCGACCGCTATCCAGCATGCATCTAGAGTATTAAGTTAAAAACAGAGTAACGCGTTAAGCAAGATCACATGATGTAGAGGGATAGTTTCATGCAATATGATAAAAACCCCATCTTGTTATCCTCCATGGCAACAATACAATACGTGCCTTGCTGCCCTTATACATCCTTTGGGAAAGGACACCGCAAGATTGAACCCAAAGCTAAGCACTTCTCCCATTGCAAGAAAAACCAATCTAGTAGGCTAAACCAAACCGATAATTCAAGAGACTTGCAAAGATAACCAATCATACATAAAAGAATTCAGAGAAGATTCAAATATTGTTCATAGATAGACTTGATCATAAACCCACAATTCATCGGTCTCAACAAACACACCGCAAAAAGAAGATTACATCGAATAGATCTCCATGAGAGAGGGGGAGAACATTGTATTGAGATCCAAAAAGAGAGAAGAAGCCATCTAGCTACTAACTATGGACCCGAAGGTCTGAGGTAAACTACTAACACTTCATCGGAGAGGCTATGATGATGTAGAAGCCCTCCGTGATGATGGCCCTCTCCGTGAGCTCGAATGTGCCCCAAGATGGGATCTCGTGGATACAGAAAGTTGCGGCGGTGGAATTAGGTTTTTGGCTCCGTATCTGATCGTTTGGGGGTACATAGGTATATATAGGAGGAAGGAGTACGTTGGTGGAGCTTCGAGGGGCCCACGAGGTAGGGGGGCGCGCCCTGGGGGGGGGCACCCTCCACCCTCGTGACCGCCTCGTGGCTTTCTTGACGGAGGGTCCAAGTCTCCTGGGTCTTATCTGATGAGAAAATCACGTTCCCGAAGGTTTCATTCCATTTGGACTCCGTTTGATATTCTGTTTCTCTGAAACACTGAAATAGGCAAAAAACAGCAATGCTGGGCTGGGCCTCCGGTTAATAGGTTAGTCCCAAAAATAATATAAAAGTGGAAAATAAATCCCAATATAGTCCAAAATAGTAGATAATATAGCATGGAGAAATAAAAAATTATAGATACGTTGGAGACGTATCAGGCGTCCCCAAGCTTAATTCCTGCTCGTCCTCGAGTAGGTAAATGATAAAAAAGAGAATTTTGGATGCGGAGTGCTACTTGGCATAATTTCAATGTAAATCTTCTTAATTGTGGTATGAATATTTAGATCCAAAAGATTCAAGACAAAAGTTCATGTTGACATAAAAATAATAATACTTCAAGCATACTAACAAAGCAATTATGTCTTCTCAAAATAACATGGCCAAAGAAAGCTATCCCTACAAAATCATATAGTCTGGCTATGCTCTATCTTCACCACACAAAGTATTTAAATCATGCACAACCCCGATGACAAGCCAAGCAATTGTTTCATACTTTTGACATTTTCAAAACTTTTTCGATCTTCACGCAATACATGTGCGTGAGCCATGGATATAGCACTATATGTGGAATAGAATGGTGGTTGTGGAGAAAACAAAAAGAGGGGAAGATAGTCTCAAATCAACTCGGCGCATCAACGGGCTATGGAGATGCCCATCAATAGATATCAATGTGAGTGAGTAGGGATTGCCATACAACGGATGCACTAGAGCTATAAGTATATGAAAGCTCAACAAAAGAAACTAAGTGGGTGTGCATCCAACTCGCTTGCTCACGAAGACCTAGGGCATTTTGAGGAAGCCCATCATTCGAATATACAAGCCAAGTTCTATAATGAAAAATTCCCACTAGTATATGAAAGTGACAAAATGAGAGACTCTCTATCATGAAGATCATGGTGCTACTTTGAAGCACAAGTGTGGTAAAAGGATAGTAACATTGTCCCTTCTCTCTTTTTCTCTCATTTTTTCTGTTTGGGCCTTTTCTTTTTTTATGGCGTCTTTTTTTCGTCCGGAGTCTCATCCCGACTTGTGGGGGAATCATAGTCTCCATCATCCTTTCCTCACTTGGGACTATCCTCCAAAAATGATGATCATCACACTTTTATTTTTCTTACAACTCAACAATTACAACTCGATACTTAGAACAAAATATGACTCTATGTGAATGCCTCGTGATGTACCGGGATATGCAATGAATCAAGAGTGACATGTATGAAAGAATTATGAACGGTGGCTTTGCCACAAATACGATGTCCACTACATGATCATGCTAGCAATATGACAATGATGGAGCGTATCATAATAAACGAACGGTGGAAAGTTGCATGGCAATATATCTCGGAATGGCTATGGAAATGCCATGATAGGTAGGTAGGTATGGTGGCTGTTTTGAGGAAGGTATATGGTGGGTGTATGATACTGGTGAAAGGTGCGCAGTATTAGAGAGGCTAGCAATGGTGGAAGGAAGGAAAAGTGCGTATAATCCATGGACTCAACATTAGTCATAAAGAACTCATATAGTTATTGCAAAAATCTAGAAGTTATCAAAGCAAAGTATTACACGCATGCTCCTAGGGGGATAGATTGGTAGGAAAAGACCATCGATCGTCCCCGACCGCCACTCATAAGGAAGACAATCAATAAATAAATCATGCTCCAACTTCATCACATAACGGTTCACCATACGTGCATGCTACGGGAATCACAAACTTTAACACAAGTATTTCTCAAATTCACAACTAATCAACTAGCATGACTCTAATATCACCATCTTCATATCTCAAAACAATTATCAAGCATCAATCTTTTCTTAGTATTCAACGCACTCAAAGGAAAGTTTTACAAATCTTGAATACCAAGCATATTATTATTAAGCAAATTACCATGCTATCTAAGACTCTCAAAATAATATAAGTGAAGCATGAGAGATCAATAGTTTCTTTAAAACAAATCCACCACCGTGCTCTAAAAGATATAAGTGAAGCACGTAGAGCAAAATTATAAAGCTCAAAAGATATAAGTGAAGCATATAGAGTAAAACTATATAGCTCAAAAGGTATAAGTGAAGCACATAGAGTATTCTATCAAATTCCAATTCATGTATGGCTCTCTCAAAAGGTGTGCACAGCAAGGATGATTGGGGCACACTAACAAACAAAGACACAAATAACACAAGATGCTCCAAGCAAAACACATATCATGTGGTGAATAAAAATATAGCTCCAAGTAAAATTACCGATGGAAGTATACGAAAGAGGGGATGCCCCAAGCTTTGACTTTTTGGTGTCCTTGGATTATCTTGGGGGTTCCATGGGCATCCCCGAGCTTAGGCTCTCCTTGCTTCATAATCCATCAAAAGATTTCACCCAAAACTTGAAAACTTCACAACACAAAACTCAACAGAATTCTCGTGAGCCCCGTTAGCGAAAGAAAACAAAAGACAACTTCAAGGTACTGTAATGAACTCATTAATTATTTATATTGGTGTTAAACCTACTGTATTCCAACTTCTCTATGGATTATAAACTATTTTACTAGCCATAGATTCATCAAAATAAGCAAACAACACACGAAAAACAGAATATGTCAAAAACAGAACAGTCTGTAGTAATGTGTAACTAACGCAAACTTCTGGAACTCCAAAAATTCAGCCAAAATAGCAAGACCTAGGCAATTTGTTTATTGATCAGAAGAAATTGGAATCACTATTTTATCACGTTCTGGTGAATTTTAATAATTGTTTTCGTGAACATAAAGTTTCTGGAAATTACAGCAAGATCAAATAACTATCATCCAAGAAGATCCTATAGGTTTAACTTGGCACAAATACTAATTAAAAGGTAAAACCACATCTAAACAGAAGGTAGACGGATTATTTCTTCCTAAACAAAAACAAAAGAAAAAAAACTAAAAATAAAATTGGGTTGCCTCCCAACAAGCGCTATCGTTTAACGCCCCTAGCTAGGCATAAAAGCAAGGATAGATCTAGGTAGTGCCGTAGTAATAAGATAGATCGGTGAAACTCATTTCATATTCTCTATGTTCGCAGCAAGTTTTCTTTGAGGCAAGCAAAAGTAATCAAAAGGGCTAAATTTAATAGGACAAAAGTCCCCAAGATCAATTTTAGGAGGTATAGGTTCCTCTTCGCCCTTCAGACGTATTGCACAACCAATTCATCATTATAAGCATTCTTTTGATGTAACTTTGTGAGCCTATACTCAAGAGAGCATCCTAGCTCATTATTTTGAATAGCAAAATCATCATTAAGTTCAGATATTCTATCAATTAAAATATTGGTAGGCACCTTTTTTCTAAGGTTTTCATTGAAAGCAACATAGTCAAGAGATTGAAAACACATTATTTCATCTTGATCAAAGAGGATAGATTCTATGGGAGGACGGCCAGCGTCCACCCTATAATGCGCAAATGTTTCTTTGGCCTCTTTTATTATAAATCTGAATTCATGAGCCAAAAAGATAGTAGCGGTATGCTTAAGAGAGGAGTGTTCGATATCAGAAAATTCTAGGAAAATCCTTTGTATAGAAGGGTGCACATGCATAAATTGCCTTTCAAGTTCAACGATAAGCATGGCAATAGCGTCCGCAAG
Source organism: Aegilops bicornis (assembly GCA_021605145.1). NCBI lineage: Eukaryota > Viridiplantae > Streptophyta > Magnoliopsida > Poales > Poaceae > Aegilops > Aegilops bicornis. The sequence goes on along the minus strand of CM038669.1, from coordinate 393,193,379 downwards.
ACTACTAGTACTATGGAGAATAGAACCGCCCATAGAGGGCAAAGCACCGGCACAAGTAAAGAAATCTTTAATAACTCCTTTTCCAATAATATTACCACTACCGATTCGAAATCTTTTTGTATGATAGGTAGGGGATTCTTCAGCAGGAGCTTCAGAATTTTCTAGGATATTATTATCGCCCATATCGACAATAATTTCCCCAATTTCAGACTTAGCGATAGAGAAGGCGAAGAACAAAAAGAAGGCGAACAAAAAAGGAGAGGGCGAATAAAACGGCAAGGGTGAAGTGGGGGAGAGGAAAACGAGAGGCAAATGGCAACTAATGTAATGCGAGAGATAGGGATTGTGATGGGTACTTGGTATGTTGACTTTTGCGCAGACTCCCCGGCAATGGCGCCAGAAATTGCTCGTTGTCGGGAGTCCAAATCTTGACTTGACCTTGCGTAAGCCTCCCCGGCAACGGCTCCAGAAATTCTTCTTGCTACCTCTTGAGCACTGCATTGGATTTCCCCGAAGAGGAGAGGATGATGCAGCAAAGTAGCGTAAGTATTTCCCTCAGTTTTTGAGAACCAAGGTATCAATCCAGTAGGAGGATACGCGTGAGTCCCTCGTACCTACACAAAAACAATAGCTCAACACAACCAACGCGATTAGAGGTTGTCAATCACTTCATGATCACTTACGAGAGTGAGATCTGATAGAGATGATAGATAATATTTTTGGTATTTTTGGTATAAAGATGCAAAGTAAAATAAAAGGCAAAGATAAAAAGTAAAGCAATAATAAAGTGATTGGAGATTGATATGATGAGAATAGACCCGGGGCCATAGGTTTCACTAGTGGCTTCTCTCAATAGCATAAGTATTCTATGGTGGGTGAACAAATTACTGTTGAGCAATTGACAGAATTGAGCATAGTTATGAGAATATCTAGGTATGAGCTTGTATATAGGCATCACGTCCGAGACAAGTAGATCGACTCCTGCCTGCATCTACTACTATTACTCCACTCATCGACCGCTATCCAGCATGCATCTAGAGTATTAAGTTAAAAAAAGAGTAACGCTTTAAGCAAGATGACATGATGTAGAGGGATAGTTTCATGCAATATGATAAAAACCCCATCTTCTTATCCTCGATGGCAACAATACAATAAGTGCCTTGCTGCCTCTTCTATCACTGGGAAAGGACACCGCAAGATTGAACCCAAAGCTAAGCACTTCTCCCATTGCAAGAAAAACCAATCTAGTAGGCCAAACCAAACTGATAATTCGAAGAGACTTGCAAAGATAACCAATCATACATAAAAGAATTCAGAGAAGATTCAAATATTATTCATAGATAGACTTGATCATAAACCAACAATTCAGCGGTCTCAACAAACACACCGCAAAAAGAAGATTACATCGAATAGATCTCCACGAGAGGGGGAGAACATTGTATTGAGATCCAAAAAGAGAGAAGAAGCCATATAGCTACTAACTATGGACCCGAAGGTCTGAGGTAAACTACTCACATTTCATCGGAGGGGCTAGGATGATGTAGAAGCCCTCCGTGATGACGGCCCTATCCGGCGGAGCTCCGGAACAGGCCCCAAGATGGGATCTCGTGGATACAAAAAGTTGTGCTGGTGGAATTAGGTTTTTGGCTCCGTATGTGATCGTTTGGGGGTACGTAGGTATATATAGGAGGAAGGAGTATGTCGGTGGAGCTTCGAGGGGCCCACGAGGCAGGGAGGGCGCGCCCTAGGGGGGCGCGCCCTCCACCTTCGTGACCGCCTCGTGGCTTTCTTGACGGAGGGTCCAAGTCTCGTGGGTCTTATCTCATGAGAAAATCACGTTCCCGAAGGTTTCATTTCGTTTGGACTCCGTTTGATATTTTGTTTCTCTGAAACACTGAAATAGGCAAAAAAACATCAATTCTGGGCTGGGCCTCCGGTTAATAGGTTAGTCCCAAAAATAATATAAAAGTGGAAAATAAAGCCCAATATAGTCCAAAACAGTAGATAATATAGCACGGAGCAATAAAAAATTATAGATACGTTGGAGACGTATCAGTTTTGCAAAGACTGCTTCAGATCCAGATTTTTTTGGCAACGAGACAGTGAGAAGAAAAAGTATAGACTAACCATATGGAGCGCCGTTTGCCAACCGAAAGACCAAGGAGGCTTAGGTGTTCAGGACCTGCAAGTCAAGAATGATGCCTTACTTAGTAAATGGCTGTTCAAGCTACTTACCGAGAATGGTGTTTGGCAAACTCTGCTGCGTAACAAGTATTTAGGCCAAAAGGCGTTGTCCCAGGCATATTGGAAGCCTGTTGACTCACATTTTTGGGCTGGTCTAATGGCGGTAAAGAAACATGTTTTTCGTTTTGGATCCTTCGTGATAAAGGACGGCTCAGAGATACATTCTGGGAGGAAAAGTGGCTAGGAAATACCACTCTCCGAGAACAGTACCCAACCTTGTACCGCATTGTACGCGATAAGAATGATACTCTTGCGCATGTGATTGCTACCTCTTGAGCTTGCCTTGGTTTTTCCCTTGAAGAGGAAAGGGTGATGCAGCAAAGTAGAGTATGTATTCCCCTCAGCTTTTGAGAACCAAGGTATCAATCTAGTAGGTGACAATGCGCAAGCCACTGGATACCTGCACAAACAAACACCAACTTGCACCCAACGCGATAATGGGGTTGTCAATCCCTTCACGGCTATTTTCAAAGTGAGATATGATATAGATGGATAAACGGTAAAGTAACATTTTTAGTATTTTTTGTTTATAGAACGTTAAGTAAAAGATTGCAAAGAAAGCAAATAGGAAACTAAAATTATAGATCGGAAACTTATATGATGGAAAATAGACCCAGGGGCCATAGGTTTCACTAGAGGCTTCTCTCAAGATAGAAAGTGAACAAATTACTGCCGAGCAATTGATAGAAAAGCACAAAGTTATGACGATATCTAAGGCAATGATCATGAATATAAAGGATCACGTCCGTATCAAGTAGACCGACTCCTGCCTGTATCTACTACTATTACTCCACACATCGGCCGCTATCCAGCATGCATCTAGAGTATTAAGTTCATAAAGAACGGAGTAACGCCTTAAGCAAGATGACATCGTCAGAGGAATTAACTCAAGCAATATGATGAAAACCCCATCTTTTTATCCTCGATGGCAACAATACAATACGTGTCGGTTCCCCTTCTATCACTAGGATCGAGCACCACAAGATTGAACCCAAAGCTAAGCACTTCTCCCATAGCAAGAAAAACCAATCTAGTTGGCCAAACTAAATCGATAGTTCGAAGAGACTTGCAAAGATATCAAATCATGCATATAAGAATTCAGAGAAGATTCAAATAATATTCATAGATAAGCCGTTCATATCATCGGATCTCGGCAAACACACCGCAAAAGAGTATTACTTCGAATAGATCTCCAAGAAAATCGAGGAGAACTTTGTATTGAGAATCCAAGAGAGAGAAGAAGCCATCTAGCTACTAGCTATGGACCCGTAGGTCTGTGGTAAACTACTCACGCTTCATCGGAGAAGCAATGGTGTTGATGTAGAAGCCCTTCATGATCGAATCCCCCTCCGGCAGGACGCCGGAAAAGGCCCCTAGATGGGATCTCACGGGTACAGAAGGTTGCGGCAGTGGAAAGTGGTTTCGTGGCTCCCCTGGTAGTCTTTGGGATATTTGAGAATATATAGGTGGAAGAAATAGGTCGGTGGAGTCACGAGGGGCCCACAAGGGTGGGGGCGCACCCTACCCCCCTGGGCGTGCCCTCCGACCTTGTGGCCACCTTGTGGCTTCCCTAACATGCACTCCAAGCCCTCTGGATGTCTTCTCGTCCAAGAAAAATCATCCCGAAAGTTTCATTCCATTTGGAGTTTGGTATTCCTTTTCTACGAAACTCTAACACAAGGAAAAACAGGATGTGGCACTGGGCTCTAGGTTAATAGGATAGTCCCAAAAATCATATAAAATAGCATATTAATGCATATAAAACATCCAAAACAGATAATATAATAGCACGGAACAATAAAAAATTATAGATACGTTGGAGACGTATCAAGCATCCCCAAGCTTAATTCCTGCTCGTCCTCGGGTAGGTAAATGACAAAAACAAAATTTTTGATGTGGAATGCTACCTAACATATTTATCCATGTAATTCTCTTTATTGTGGCGTGATACGTCTCCAATGTATCTATAATTTTTTATTGTTCCATGTTGTTATATTATAAATCTTGGATGTTTTATAATCATTTTATAGTCATTTTATATCTTTTTTTGGTACTAACCTATTGACATAGTGCCAAGTGCCAGTTGTTGTTTTTTCCAAGTTTTTTTCGTCGCAGAAAATCAATATCACACGGAGTCCAAATGCCCCGAAACTTCACGGAGAATTTTTATGGGCCAGAAGGAACACAACGGGCCCTGGCTGCGCCTGGGGTGCCCAGGGGCATAGCCCACTGTGGCGCCAGAGGCCCAGCGCCGCCTGGTGGGTTGTGCCCACCTCGGGTGCCCCCCCGTACCGCCTCTGTGCTCTATAAATACCCAAATATTCCAGAAACCCTAGGGGAGTCGATGAAATATTCATCCAGCCACCGCAGAGTCCAGAACCACCAGATCCAATCTAGACACCATCTCGAATGGGGTTCACCACCTCCATTGGTGCCTCTTCGATGATGCGTGAGTAGTTCTTTGTAGACCTTCGGGTCCGTAGTTAGTAGCTAGATGGCTTCCTCTCTCTCGCTGAATTCTCAATACAATGGTCTCTTGGAGATCCATATGATGTAACTCTTTTGCGGTGTGTTTGTTGGGATCGGATGAACTTTGAGTTTATGATCAGATATATCTTTTTATATCCATGAAATTTACTCCCTCCGTTCCCAAATAATTGTCTTCCTAGCCATCTCAAATGAACTACAACATACGGATGTATGTAGACATGTTTTAGAGTGTAGATTCACTCATTTTGCTCCATATGTAGTCACTTGTTGACATCTCTAGAAAGACAATTATTTGGGAACGGAGGGAGTATTTGAGTTTCTTTGATCTCTTATATGCATGATTGCTTATAGCCTCGTATTTCTTCTCCGATATTTGGGTTTTGTTTGGCCAACTTGATCTATTTATCTTGCAATGAGAAGAGGTGCTTTGTAGTGGGTTTAATCTTACGGTGCTTGATCCTAGTGACAGAAAGGGAAATGACATGTATGTATCATTGCTACTAAGGATAAAACGATGGGCTCTATCTCTACATAGATCTTGTCTACATCATGTCATCATTCTTATTGCATTACTCCGTTTCTCCATGAACTTAATACACTAGATGCATGCTGGATAGCGGTCGATGTGTGGAGTAATAGTAGTAGATGCAGGCAGGAGTTGGTCTACTAATCTTGGACGTGATGCCTATATAATGATCATTCCCTGGATATCGTCATGATTATTTGAAGTTCTGTCAATTTCCCAACAGTAGTTTGTTCACCCACCGTTTGCTATTTTTCTCGAGAGAAGCCACTAGTGAAACCTACGGCCCCCGGGTCTTCCTTCTCATATATTTGCCTTTGCGATCTACTTTTCTCTTGCATTTATTTTTAGATCTATTAAACCAAAAATACAAAAATACCTTGCTGCTTTTTATTTCTATTTATTTTATTTGTGATCTATCTATGAATTTACTACAATTTATCTCACGTCCATTTGCCTATCTTGAGGCGTCGTACCCCGGAAGGGATTGACAACCCCTTTAACACGTCGGGTTGCGAGGATTTGTTATCTGTGTGCAGGGGCTATTTACGTTGTGTTGCTTGGTTCTCCTACTGGTTCGATAACCTTGGTTGCATATATGAGGGAAATACCTGCCACCGCTGTGCTGCATCATCCCTTCCTCTTTAGGGAAATACCGACGTCGCTTCAAGCGACATCAAAAGGAATTTCTGGCGTTGTTGCCGGGGAGGATCTTCAACATATACCAGGTTCCTAATCACAAATCTCATCTCCTTGCAATTTACATTATTTTCCATTTCCTCTCGCTTTCCTCTCGCCCACTTCACAAAAATTTACTGTTTTATTCGCCTCTCTTTTTTCGTTTGCCGTTTTCTTGCCGGATCTGTTTTTGAGTGCAATCTTGTTGTGTGGTCATCATGACTCAAGAGAATGCCAAGTTATGTGATTTCTCAAATACCAACAACAATGATTTTATCGGCACTCCGATTGCTCCTCCCGCCACTAGTGCGGAGTCTTGTGATATTAATAATGTTTTGCTGAATCTTGTTATGAAAGATCAATTTTCCGGTACTCCTAATGAGGATGCCGCGTCCCACCTTAATGCCTTCGTGGAATTATGCGATATGCAAAAGAAAAAAGATGTGGACAATGATGTGGTGAAGATGAAATTATTTCCGTTTTCTTTGAGTGATTCTGCAAAATTTTGGTTTTCTTCTTTGCCTCGCAATAGTATGGATTCTTGGAATAAGTGCAAAGATGCTTTTATCACTAAGTATTTCCTCCCGCAAAAATTATTTGCCTTAGAATCCAAATCATGAATTTCAAGCAACTTGAACATGAGCATGTTGCACAATCTTGGGAAAGGATGAAAATGATGCTGAGGAATTGCCCAACTCATGGGTTAAATATTTGGATGATCATACAAATTTTTTATGCGGGATTGAATTTTGTTTCTCGTAATTTTTTAGATTCTGCCGCGGGTGGTACTTTTATGGAAATTACTTTGCGTGAAGCCACCAAATTGCTTGATAATATCATGGAAAATTATTCACAATGGCATACTGAAAGAGCTCCTACTAGTAAAAAAGTTAATTTGGTTGAAGAAATTTCTTCTTTCAGTGAAGAAGTTGATGCTCTTATGAAATTGGTTGTTAGTAAAAGTGATCCTATTTATTTCAATTATATGCCTTTGTATACTTTGATTGAGAAAAATAATGATGCCATAGATGTGAATTTTATCTCTCGAAATAATTTCAATAACAATGCTTATAGAGGTAATTTTAGTCCTAGGCCTTTTCCTAGTAATTCCTCTAATAATTATGGCAATTCCTATGGAAATAAATCTTATAATAATAATAGGAACACCTCTGATCTTGAGAATAATATTAAAGAATTTATCAACACACAAAAAGTTTCCAACACATCCGTAGAAGAAAAGTTGAGTAAGATTGATGATTTGTCTAGAAATGTTGATAGAATTGCTCATGATGTGGAAAATCTCAAGATGAAAATTTTTGTGCCTAAGGTAGATGAATCAATTAAAGCTCTTTATGTTTCTATGGATGAAAGTAAGAAAAGAACCGCTATGCATAGAGCTAAAAGAGAATTTTTAGAAAAAAAGCATTTTCTAGTGATTTCTTTCGTAAAAGTGATGAAGATCTTAAAATGATTGGTGTTTCTTCTATTGATTCTTTGTTTAGTAAAGTTAAGATTGATAAAAAAGGGACAGGAGAAGAGTCAAATTTAGGTAGAAGATATTCCAATATTTTAGAGGGTGAAAATCTTGTTGAGAAAATTGATGAAAGTGGGTTTGGAGAGGTCAAAACATTAGTTAGTGATGTGCCCACTCTTTTGGATTACAAAGACTTTAATTATGATAGTTGATATTTGATTGATTGTATTTATTTGTTGCAATCCATGATAAATTCATCCCATGCTTATGGACAAAATAAAGCTTTTACTAAACCTATTGTTGATGCTATGATGAAAGCTTTTAAAGAAAAATTGGAATCAAAAGTATCAATTCCTAGAAAATTGCATGATGAATGGGAACCTACTATCAAAGTCAAGATAAAAAGTTATGAGTGTTTTGTTTTGTGTGACTTGGGTGCTAGCGTTTCTACAATTCTGAAATCTTTATGTGATGTGCTTGGTCTTACTCATCTTGAAGAATGTTCTCTGAATTTGCACTTGGCGGATTCTACTATTAAAAAGCCTATGGGAAGAATTAATGATGTTCTTATTCTTGCAAATAGGAATTATGTTCCCATAGATTTTCTTGTTCTTGATAGTGATTGCAATCCGTCTTGCCCAACTATTCTTGGTAGACCGTTTTTACGCACTATCTGTGTCGTAATTGATATGAAAGAAGGCAATATTAAGTTCCAATTTCCTTTGGGGAAGGGTATGGAACATGTTCCTAGAACAAGAATTAAGCCACCTTATTAATCAATCATGGGGGCATCTTATGGATCTCGAACCAAATATGACAATACTTAGATCCTTTCTTTATGCCTAGCTAAGGGCAGAAAACTATAGCGCTTGTTGGGAGGCAGCCCAATGAATAAATTTTATTTTTGCTTTTTGCTTTATGTTCTTGAGTGTTAGCACAATTATTATATTGTTATTATTGTTTTGTGTGTGTTTAACTTAGTGTTTGTGCCAAGTAGAACCGATAGGATCTTCTTGCGTGATAGTTGTTTGATCTTGCTGAAAAAGACAGAAACTTTGCGCTCACGAAAACAATTATCCTTTTTATAAGAAAGAGATTTTGCCCTGATTCTTTTTGCAGAAGATTAATATATAAATTGCTCAGGTCGTCCTAGTTTTTCAGAATTTTTGGAGTTCGAGAAGTTTTCGTAAAAAGTCTGATTGCTACAAACTGTTCTGTTTTGACAGATTCTGTTTTCTTTGTGTTGTGTGCTTATTTTGATGGCTCTATGGTTTTCTTTGATGAGTTTTTGCCATAGAAAAGTTGGAATACGGTAGATATAATAGAAAAACAAAATATTAATTGGTTTGATACAGTAATTATAGTAGTGGTTTGCTTTCTTATACTAACGGATCTCACAAAGGTTTTGTTGAGTTTTGTGTGATTGAAGTTTCCAAGTTTTGGGTTATCTTACGATGGATGAAGGAAGGATGGAAGAGCCTAAGCTTGGGGATTCCCCGGCATCCTAGGCTATTATCCAAAAATGAGCAACCAACTAAGCTTGGGGATGCCCCCGAGTGGCATCCCGGCTTTCTTCCAACGATCATCGGTATTTTACTCGAAACTATATTTTTATTCGTCACATGATATGTGTTTTGCTTGGAGCGTTGTATGATATGAGTCTTTGCTTGTTTTATTTTGTGTTTTAAGTCATCAATCCTTGTTGGACACACCTATTTGAGAGAGCCAAAATTATGTCATGACTTGTTAGAATTGCTCTCTATGCTTCACTAAATTTTTTATGAGCTATGGACTTGCTCTAGTGCTTCACTTATATATTTTTTAGCACGGTGTGCTTAGTATTTTTGAAGAAATGCTCTCTTGCTTCACTTAGATTTATTTGAGAGTTAGTAAATTTTCAAGAAATTCTCTCTTGCTTGACTTAAATTATTTTGAGAGAAAGAAAAATAATTATGCTCATGATCTTCACTTATATTTTTTTGAGCTTATGAAAAGCAACACATGAAAATTAGTCCCAAAGTGATAGGTATCCAAGAATGATATAATAAAAACTTTCATGAAGATCATTGGACAAAATAAAATTGATTCTTAGTAATAGTTTTGAGATATGATGATGTGATATGTGAGTTATGTTGATGAGTAACTATGCTTTAGTAAGAATGTTGGTGTTAAGGTTTGTGATTCCCTATGCAAGTACGAAAGTCAATAGTCATGCAATGAAATTATATCCTACTTGTGGTGCATTATTAGGTGTCATTTATGCTTAATGCTTGCTTATGAGATTATTCATTTCTTGGTTGGTCGCTTCTCAATCTTTTGCTAGCCTTCATTTTGCACCAAATATGATGTCTACTTGTGCATCCAAAATCCTTTAAACCAGTTTTGCCACATGAGTCCACTATATCGACCTATATGCGGTATTCTTTTGCCGTTCTAAGCAAATTTGCATGTGCCATCTCTAACTTTCAAAATAAACTTCTCTTTTGTGTGTTTGTTTCAAGCCATGAGCGTGAGGGGTGGCTAATATTTTCCATGCTAGATGTGTTATTCTCACGATGAGTGTTTATTCACTTGTCATTGCACGAGAGTAAGGCAAAGGTTTTAGGGATGCCCAATCCCGAAATGCAAAAATGAATTTACGTTATGTTGTCAAATAATAAATTCCTTGGAAAATGATGGTATGGAGGGCACCCGTGGATACGGTTAGCCATGAAAAGAGAAAGTATGGTGGAAAAAGGAATAAACTTTATTTTCTGTTTGGGGACCGCCTATGATATATCTAGCATGGAAAGTGTTGGGAACTCTAAGTCGTTTTTGTTGGTGGGATGGATACACCTCCCAAAATGTTTTTATCTCTAAGTTTTTCGCTTTGAGCTCTGGCACCTCTACAAATCCCTACTTCCCTCTGCGAAGGGCCTTTCTTTTACTTTATGCAATTTTTATTTTGAGTCTCCATCTTATCTTATAAAAGCAATAACTAGGAGGCAATATGATCGTACTTAAGTATTGGGTGTATCTAATATTCGAGTGTGTTTCATGAATGGATCAATGGTTGAGCATGATGGGCTAGGGATAACTTATTTTAGCGTTGATATTTTGAAAGACATGGTTGCTTGTTGATATGCTTGAGTATCTAAATTATTATGTCCAAACTAGACTATTGCTTTGAACAATATAAAAGTCCAAATGTCCATGCTATAAAGAAAAGAATATGATATGACATGTTAGGCAGCATTCCACATAAAAAAATTCTGTTTTTATCACTTACCTACTCGAGGACGAGCAGGAGTTAAGCTTGGGGATGCTGATACGTCTCCAATGAATCTATAATTTTTTATTGTTCCATGTTGTTATATTATCAATCTTGGATGTTTTATAATCATTTTATAGTCATTTTATATCATTTTTTGGTACTAACCTATTGACATAGTGCCAAGTGCCAGTTGATGTTTTTCCATGTTTATTACATCACAGAAAATCAATATCAGACGGAGTCCAAATGCCCCGAAACTTCACAGGGAATTTTTTATGGGCCATATGGAACACAACGGGCCCTGGCTGCGCCTGGGGGTGCCCCAAGGGGGCACAACCCACCAGGGTGCGCCAGGAGGCCCAGGCGCGCCCTGGTGGGTTGTGCCCACCTCGGGTGCCCACCGGACCACCTCTTTGCTCTATAAATACCCCAATATTCCAAAAACCCTAAAGGCATCGACGAAATATTCATCCAGCCGCCGCAGAATCCAGAACCACCACATCCAGTCTAGACAACATCTCAGATGGGGTTCGCCACCTCCATTGGTGCCTCTCCGATGATGCGTGAGTAGTTCTTTGTAGAGCTTCGGGTCCGTAGTTAGTAGCTAGATGGCTTCCTCTCTCTTGCTGGATTCTCAATACAATGGTCTCTTGGAGATCCATATGATGTAATTCTTTTGCTGTGTGTTTGTTGGGATCAATGAACTTTGAGTTTATGAACAGATCTATCTGTTTATATCCATGAACGTTATTTGAGTTTCTTTGATATCTTATATGCATGATTGCTTATAGCCTCGTATTTCTTCTCCGATATTTGGGTTTTGTTTGGCCAACTTGATCTATTTATCCTCCAATGGGAAGAGGTGTTTTGTAGTGGGTTCGATCTTACGGTGCTTGATCCCAGTGACAGAAAGGGAAACGACACGTATGTATCGTTGCTACTAAGGATAAAACGATGGGGTCTATCTCTACATATATAGATCTTGTCTACATCATGTCATCGTTCTTATTGCATTACTCCGCTTTCTCCATGAACTTAATACACTAGATGCATGCTTTGGATAGCGGTCGATGTGTGGAGTAATAGTAGTAGATGCAGGCAGGAGTCGGTCTACTAATCTTGGACGTGATGCCTATATAATGATCATTGCCTGGATATCGTCATGATTATTTGAAGTTCTGTCAAGTGCCCAACAGTAATTTGTTCACCCACCGTTTGCTATTTTTCTCGAGAGAAGCCACTAGTGAAACCTACGGCCCCCGGGTCTTCCTTCTCATATATTTGCCTTTGCGATCAACTTTTATCTTGCATTTATTTTCAGATCTATTAAACCAAAAATACAAAAATACCTTGCTGCGTTTTATTTCTATTTATTTTATTTCTGATGTATCTATTAATTTACTACAAATTTATCTCCCGTCCATTTGCCTATCTTGAGGCGCCGTACCCAGGAAGGGATTGACCAGCCCTTTAACACGTCGAGTTGCGAGGATTTGTTATCTGTGTGCAGGAGCTGTTTACGTTGTGTTGCTTGGTTCTGCTACTGGTTCAATAACCTTGGTTTCATATCTGAGGGAAATACCAACCACCGCTGTGCTGCATCATCCCTTCCTCTTTGGGGAAATACCGACGTGGCTTCAAGCAACATCATGGCGTGAATGTTAAGATATGTATGATTCGAAACAAAAGTTTAATATTGACATGAAAACAATAATAGTTCAAGCATACTAATAAAATAATTATGTCTTCTCAAGATAACATGGCCAATGAAAGCTTATCCCTACTAAATCATATAGTCTGGCTATGCTCCATCTTCATCACACAAAATATTCAAATCATGCACAACCCCAATGACAAGCCAAGCAATTGTTTCATAATTTTGATGTTCTCAAACCTTTTCAACTTTCACGCAATACATGAGCGTGAGCTATGGACATAGCACTATAGGTGGAATAGACGATGGTTGTGGAGAAGACAAAAAGAAGGAGATAGTCTCACATCAACTAGGCGTATCAACGAGCTATGGAGATGCCCATTAATAGATATCAATGTTAGTGAGTAGGGATTGCCATGCAACAGATGCACTAGAGCTATAAGTTTATGAAAGCTCAAAAAGAAAACTAAGTGGGTGTGCATCCAACTTGCTTGCTCATGAAGACCTAGGGCGTTTTGAGGAAGCCCATCGTTGGAATATACAAGCCAAGTTCTATAACGAAAAATTCCCACTAGTATATGAAAGTGACAATATAGAAGACTCTCTATCATGAAGATCATGGTGCTACTTTGAAGCACAAGTGTGGAAAAAAGGATAGTAACATTGCCCCTTCTCTCTTTTTCTCTCATTATTATTATTGTTATTATTATTTGGGCCTTCTCTTTTTTTATTTGGCCTTTTCTCTCTTTTTTGGCCTTCTATTTTTTGGCCTTTTCTCTCTTTTTTTATTTCCTCACATGGGACAATGCTCTAATAATGAAGATCATCACACTTTTATTTACTTAGAACTCAAAAATTACAACTCGATACTAGAACAAAATAATGAATGCCTTCGGCGGTGTACCAGGATGTGCAATGAATCAAGAGTGACATGTGTAAAAATGATGAACGGCGGCTTTGCCACAAATACGATGTCAACTACATGATCATGCAAAGCAATATGACAATGATGATACGTGCCATAATAAACGGAACGGTGGAAAAGTTGCATGGCAATATATCTCGGAATGGCTATGGGAATGCCATAATAGGTAGGTATGGTGGTTGTTTTGAGGAAGGATATGTGGTGGGTTTATGGTACGAGCAAAAGTTGTGCCGTACAAGAGAGTCTAGCAATGGCGGAAAGGTGAGAGTGCGTATAATCCATGGACTCAACATTAGTCATAAAGAACTCACATACTTATTGAAAAAATCTATTAGTCATCAAAACAAAGTACTACGCGCATGCTCCTAGGGGAGTAGATTGGTAGGAAAAGACCATCGTTCGTCCCCGACCGCCACTCATAAGGAAGACAATCAAATAACATCTCATGCTCCAACTTCGTTACATAACGTTTCACCATACGTGCATGCTACGGGACTCACAAACCTTAACACAAGTATTTCTCAAATTCACAACTAATTACTAGCATGACTTTAATATCACCATCTTCATATCTCAAAACAATCATAAGGAATCAAACTTCTCATAATATTCAATGCACTTTATATGAAAGTTTTTATTATATCCCTCTTGGATGTCATATTAGGACTAATTATATAACCAAATAAAATTACCATGCTGTTTTAAAGACTCAAAAGATAATATAAGTGAAGTGCGAGAGTTCATCAATTTCTATAAAATAAAACCACCGCCGTGCTCTAAAAAGATATAAGTGAAGCACTAGAGCAAATTTGCCTAGCTCAAAAGATATAAGTGAAGCACATAGAGCATTCTAATAAATCACGATTAATGTGTGTCTCTCTCAAAAGGTGTGTACAGCAAGGATAATTGTGGCAAACTAAAAAGCAAAGACTCAAATCATACAAGACGCTCCAAGCAAAACACATATCATGTGGTGAATAAAAATATAGCCTCAAGTAAAGTTACCAATAGAGAAGACGAAAGGGGGGATGTCTTCCGGGGCATCCCCAAGCTTAGGCTCTTGGTTGTCCTTGAATATTACCTTGGAGTTCCTTGGGCATCCCCAAGCTTAGGCTCTTGCCACTCCTTATTCCATAGTCCATCAAATCCTTACCCAAAACTTGAAAACTTCACAACACAAAACTCAACAGAAAATATCATAAGCTTCGTTAGTATAAGAAAATCAATCACCACTTTTGGTACTGTTGTGAACTCATTCTTTATTTATATTGATGTAATATCTACTGTATTCCAACTTTTCCATGGTTCATACCCCCCGATACTAGCCATAGATGCATCAAAATAAGCAAACAACACGCGAAAAACAGAATCTGTCAAAAACAGAACAGCCTGTTGTAATCTGAATAGTTCGCATACTTCTGTAACTCCAAAAATCCTGAAAAATGAGGAAGATCTGGGAAATTTGTATATCAATCTACTGTAAAAAAATCAGAATTTTTCGACGCTTCTGTGATTTTTAAAAATTCTGGGACTGAGCGCATAAGTTTAGCAAGATCAAATCAACTATTACCGTAAGCTATCCCAAAGGTCTTACTTGGCACAAACACTAACTAAAACACAAAAGCATATCTAACCAGAGGCTATATGAAATATTTATTGCAAAACAGAACCTAAAAAGCAAAAACAAAAATAAAATTGGGTTCCCTCCCAACAAGCGCTATTGTTTAACGCCCTTAGCTAGGCATAAAAACACGAATAGATCTAGGTGTAATCATCTTTGGCATGCAATCCAGAAGTGGCTTTCATAATAGATTCATAAGGCAATTTAATTTTCTTTCTAGGGAAGTGTTCCATGCCTTACCTTAATGGAAATTGAAATCTAATGTTTCCTTCTTTCATATCAATAATTGCACCAATCGGTCTAAGCAAAGGTCTACCAAGAATAATAAGACATGTAGGATTGCAATATATATAAAGAACAATGAAATCTACGGGCACATAATTCCTATTTGCAACAATAATAACATCATTAATCCTTCCCATAGGTTTCTTAATAGCGGAATCTGCAAGATGCAAGTTTAAAGAACAATCATCAAATTCATGTAAACCTAACACATCACATAAAGTTTTCGGAATCATGGAAACACTAGCACCCAAATCACACAAAGCATAGCACTCATAATAATTAATTTTAATCTTAATAGTAGGTTCCCACTCATCATAAAGTTTTCTAGGGATAGAAACTTCCAGTTCAATCTTTTCTTCAAAAGATTGCATCGTAGCATCAATGATATGTTTAGTAAAGGCTTTGTTTTGATTATAAGCATGAGGAGAATTCAACATGGATTGCAACAAGGAAATACAATCTATTAAAGAACAATTATCATAATTAAATTCTTTGAAATCCAAAAGAGTAGGTTCACTGCTATTTAAAGTTTTGACCTCTCAAATCCCACTTTTATCAATTTTTGCATCAAGATCTAAAAACTCTGAATCATTGGGACGCCTTCTAACTAAAGTTGACTCATCTGCAGTCCCATCTTTATCAAGATTTACATTGGAAAACAAAGATTCAATAGGAGTCGCATCAACCACTTTAAGATCTTCATCATTATTTTCACAAAAACTAGAAGAACACGCTTTTATAAACCAATCCTTTTTAGCGCGCATCTTAGCGGTTCTTTCCTTGCAATGATCAATGGAAATTCTCATGGCTTTGAGAGACTAATTGATATCATGCTTAGGTGGAATAGATCTAAGTTTCAAAGAATCAACATCAAGAGAAAATCTCTCCACGTTCCTAGCCAAATCATCAATCTTAAGCAATTTTTCTTCAATTAAAGCATTGAAATTCTTTTGCGAACTTATAAATTTCTTAACACTATTCTCAAATTCAGAGGGCGTCTTATTATAATTTCCATAAGCATTGTTGTAGGAATTACCATAATTATTAGAGGAATTACTAGGAAACGGCCTAGAATTAAAATTACCTTTATACGTGTTATTACCAAAATTGTTCCTACCAACAAAATTCACATCCATAGATTCATTATTGTTTTCAATCAAAGTGGACAAAGGCATATCATTAGGATCAATAGGAGAACTCTTATTAGCAAATAATTTCATAAGCTCATCCATCGTTCCACTTAAAACATTAATCTCTTCAATTGCATGCATTTTTTTACTAGTGGAAGATCTTTCAGTATGCCATTGAGAATAATTAACCATAATATTATCTAGGAGTTTAGTAGCTTCTCCTAAAGTAATTTCCATAAAAGTGCCTCCCGCGGCCGAATCTAAAAGATTTCTAGAAGCAAAATTCAATCTGGCATAAATTTTTTCTATAATCATCCACAAATTCAAACTATGAGTAGGGCAATTTCGTCTCATCAATTTCATCCTCTCCCAAGATTGTGCAACATGTTCATGATCAAGTTGCTTAAAATTCATAATATCGTTCCTAAGGGAGATGATCTTAGCGGGAGGAAAATACTTGGAAATAAAAGCATCTTTACACTTATTCCATGAATCAATACTATTTTTAGGCAAAGATGAAAATCAAGTTTTAGCACGATATCGAAGTGAGAACAGAAATAGCTTCAATTTAACAATATCATTATCCACATCTTTTACTTTTGCATATCACACAAATCAACGAAATTATTAAGATGGGATGCGGCATCTTCATTGGGAAGGCTAGAAAATTGATCTTTCATAACAAGATTCAGCAAAGCGGTATTAATTTCACAATATTCCACATTAGCATCGGGAGCAATCGGAGTACTAATAAAATCATTATTATTGGTGTTGGAAAAGTCACACAATTTGGTATTATCTTGAGCCATCATGAAAAAGCAAGCAATCCAACACACGAGCACACAAAAAGCAAGCAAAGAAGACAAACGGGAGAGGGGTGAAGAAAAGGAGAATCTTTTCAAAAATCATTTTAGAAGTGGGGGAGAGGAAAACGAGAGGCGAATGGCGAATAATGTAATGCGAGGGATGAGAGTTTATGATGGGTACTTGGTATGTCTCGGCTTGGCATAGATCTCCCCGGCAATGGCGCCAGAAATTCTTCCTGCTACCTCTTGAGCTCGCGTTGGTTTTTCCCTTGAAGAGGAAAGGGTGATGCAGCAAACTAGAGTAAGTATTTCACTCAGCTTTTGAGAACCAAGGTATCAATCCAGTAGGAGACAACGCGCAAGCCACCGAATACCTGCACAAACAAACACATACTTGCACCCAATGCGATAAAGGGGTTGTCAATCCCTTCACGGTTATTTTCAAAGTGAGATCTGATATAGATGGATAAACGGTAAAGTAATGTTTTTGGTATTTTTGGTTTATAGAACGGAAAGTAAAAGATTGCAAAGAAAGTAAATAGGAAACTCAAATTGTAGACCGGAAACTTATATGATGGAAAATAGACCCTGGGGCCATAGGTTTCACTAGAGGCTTCTCTCAGGATAGAAATTATTACGATGGGTGAACAAATTACTGCCGAGCAATTGATAGAAAAGCTCAAAGTTATGACGGTATCTAAGGCAATGATCATGAATATAGGCATCACGTCCGTATCAAGTAGACCGACTCCTGCCTGCATCTACTACTATTACTCCACACATTGACCGCTATCCAGCATGCATCTAGAGTATTAAGTTCATAGAACGGAGTAACGCCTTAAGCAAGATGACATGATGTAGAGGAATTAACTCAAGCAATATGATGAAAACCCCATCTTTTTATCCTCGATGGAAACAATAAAATACGTGCCGGTTTCCCTTCTGTCACTAGGATCGAGCACCGCAAGATTGAACCCAAAGCTAAGCACTTATCCCATTGTAAGAAAAACCATGCATAAAAGAATTCAGAGGAGATTCAAATAATATTCCTAGATAAGCTGATCATAAATCCACAATTCATCAGATCTCGGCAAACACATCGCAAAAGAGTATTACATCGAATAGATCTCCAAGAACATCGAGGAGAACTTTGTATTGAGAATCAAAGAGAGAGAAGAAGCCATCTAGCTACGAGCTATGGACCCGTAGGTCTATGGTAAACTACTCACGCTTCATCGGAGAGGCAATGGTGCTGATGTAGAAGCCCTCCGTGATCGAATCCCCCTCTGGTAGGACGCCGGAAAATGCCCCTAGATGGGATCTCACGAGTACAGAAGGTTGCGGCAGTGGAAAAGTGGTTTCGTGGCTCCGTTGGAAGTTTTTGGGATATTTGAGAATATATAGGCGGAAGAAATAGGTCAGTGGAGTCACGAGGGGCCCAAAAGAGTGGGGGCGCTACCCCCTGGGAGTGCCCTCTGACCTTGTAGCCACCTCGTGGCTTCCGT
This sequence comes from Aegilops bicornis, assembly GCA_021605145.1. Classification (NCBI taxonomy): domain Eukaryota; kingdom Viridiplantae; phylum Streptophyta; class Magnoliopsida; order Poales; family Poaceae; genus Aegilops; species Aegilops bicornis. Next base: position 393,174,791 of record CM038669.1, on the reverse strand, counting down.
GACGTGCACTCCAAGCCCTCTGGATGTCTTCTGGTCCAAGAAAAATCATCGTGAAAGTTTCATTCCATTTGGACTCCGTTTGGTATTCCTTTTCTCTGAAACTCTAAAACAAGGAAAAAAAGCGAGGCTGCACTGGGCTCTAGGTTAATAGGTTAGTCCCAAAAATCATAGAAAATAGCATATTAATGCATATAAAACATCCAAAATAGATAATATAATAGCATGGAACAATCAAAAATTATAGATACATTGGAGAAGTATCAGTGATGAGCTCTTCCCCACATGATATATGTTGGGGAACGTAGCATGCAATTTTAAAAAAATTCCTACGCTCACGCAAGATCTATCTAGGAGATGGATAGCAACGAGATGGGGAGAGTGTGTCCACGTACCCTCGTAGACCAAAAGCGGAAGCGATATGTCAACGCGGTTGACGTAGTCGAACGTCTTCACGATCCAACCTATCCAAGTACCGAACGTATAGCACCTCCGCGTTCAGCACACATTCAGCTCGACGACGTCCCTCGAGCTCTTGATCCAGTAGAGGGTCAAGGGAGAGTTCCGTCAGCACGACGGTGTGGCGATGGTGTTGGTGATGTTATCCGCGCAGGGCTTCGCCTAAGCACTACAATGCTATGACCGGAGGAGTAAACTGTGGAGGGGGGCACTGCACACGGCTAAGACAAATCTTGGTGTCCCTTTGGGGTGCCCCCCGCCCCCGTATATAAAGGAGAGGAGGAGGAGGTGTCCGGCCATGGAGGAGGCGCGCCAAGGGGGGAGTCCTACTAGGACTCCAAACCTAGTAGGATTCCCCCCCTCCTTCCAACGGAGAGGGGAAAGGGGAAAGGGGAGAGAAGGAGAAGGAAAGGGGGGCCGCGCCCCTCCCCTTGTCCAATTCAGATTGGGCAAGGGGGAGGCGTGCACCACCTCCGGTGGCCTTCCTCCTCTTCTCCACTATGGCCCATGAGGTCCATTAACTTTCCCACGGGGTTCCAGTAACCTCCTGGTACTGCGAAAAATCCCCGATCTTCTTCGTAACCATTCCGATGTCCGTATATAACCTTCCAATATATGAATCTTTACCTCTCAACCATTTAGAGACTCCTCGCCATGTCCGTGATCTCATCCGGGACTTAGAACAAACTTCGGTCACCAAAACACATAACTCATACTACAAATCGTCATCGAACGTTAAGCGTGCGGACCCTACGGGTTCGAGAACTATGTAGACATGACCGAGACACATCTCTGGTCAATAACCAATAGCGGAACCTGGATGCTCATATTGGCTCCTACATATTCTATGAAGATCTTTATCGGTCAAACCACATAACAATATACGTCATTCCCTTTGTCATCGGTATGTTACTTGCCCGAGATTCGATCGTCGGTATCATCATACCTAGTTCAATCTCGTTACCGACAAGTCTCTTTACTCGTTCTGTAATGCATCATCCCGTAAATATCTCATTAGTCACATTGCTTGCAAGGCTTATAGTGATGTGCATTACCGAGAGAGCCCAGAGATACCTCTCCGATACACGGAGTAACAAATCCTAATCTTGATCTATGCCAACCCAACAAACACCTTCGGAGACACATGTAGAGCATCTTTATAATCACCTAGTTATGTTGTGACGTTTGATAGCACACAAGGTGTTCCTCCGTTATTCGGGAGTTGCATCATCTCATAGTTAGAGGAATATGTATAAGTCATGAAGAAAGCAATAGCAATAAAACTAAACAATCATTATGCTAAGCTAACGGATGGCTCTTGTCAACCACATCATTCACTAATGATGTGATCCCGTTGATCAAATGACAACACATGTATATGGTCAGGAAACTTAACCTTCTTTGATTAACGAGCTAGTTAAGTAGAGGCATACTAGGGACACTCTGTTTGTCTATGTATTCACACATGTACTAAGTTTCCGGTTAATACAATTCTAGCATGAATAATAAGCATTTATCATGATATAAGGAAATATAAATAACAACTTTATTATTGCCTCTAGGGCATATTTCCTTCAGTCTCCCACTTGCACTAGAGTCAATAATCTAGATTACATAGTAATGATTCTAACACCCATGGAGTCTTGGTGCTGATCATGTTTTGCTCGTGGAAGAGGCTTAGTCAATGGGTCTGCAACATTCATATCCGTATGTATTTTGCAAATCTCTATGTCTCCCTCCTTGTCTTGATCACGGATGGAATTGAAGCATCTCTTGATGTGTTTGGTTCTCTTGTGAAATCTGGATTCCTTCGCCAAGGCTATTGCTCTAATATTGTCACAAAAGATTTTCATTGCACCCGATGCACTAGGTATTACACCTAGATGAGATATGAACTCCTTCATCCAGACTCCTTCATTTGTTGTTTCCGAAGCAGCTATGTACTCCGCTTCACATGTAGATCCCGCCACGACGCTCTACTTGGAACTGCACCAACTGACAGCTCCACCAATCAATATAAATACGTATCGGTTTGTGACTTAGAGTCATCCGGATCAGTGTCAAAGCTTGCATCGACGTAACCATTTACGACAAGCTCTTTTTCACCTCCATAAACGAGAAACATATCCTTAGTCCTTTTCAGGTATTTCAGGATGTTCTTGACTATTGTCCAGTGATCCACTCCTGGATTACTTTGGTACCTCCCTGCTAAACTTATAGCAAGGCACACATCAGGTCTGGTACATAGCATTGCTTACATGATAGAACCTATGGCTGACGCATAGGGAATGACTTTGTTTTTTTTCTCTATCTTCTTGTGGCACCCTGGCTCAGAGCAACTGGTTTACCTTGCATTGCCAGCCCAGAGATCAAGTCTTCTGGCAACACACAACAACTTGGTACAGAAAATAACCGCTTTATTGATACTAGCAAAACATAGGTCTGATATTACATCAAGTAGAGAGTCCAAGCGGCACACACGGTGCGGTTGAAAAATATGTACATTATTTAATTAACATGAAGGGGCCTCGATCGCGATAACTACGAGGCAGCAGAACGACGACGAAGTGGAACTCCATAGCACAGGGACATCGATGTGGACACGATTCTAGACGCGGGAAGCTCTCCGATCCGAAATGACTTGCCTGAAATCTGGCATGACACGCCAGGTCAGTACATTGAATGTACTTGCAAGCTCACAACAAGCATAAGCATAATGGCAAACAATATCATGACAATTAATCAGTTTAATGCAATGCAACATGATACTACGGGTGCGGTGAAATCTACTGAGTCACTCGGACTCTCTTACCGGACGGGTTACCTCGTAACCAAATGGTGATCATACCTGGATCACAAACAAAACCAACACTTTGGTTCTCACCACGATCGTATTCATGATCCCACAAAATTCATCACATACCAGTGCCAACAATGAAACCTTAGTGTGAAAGTTTATTTACTAATGTTGATCCATGGTGTGACTTACTCATGAGCTATGTCAGTAACCGAGGACGCGACTATCGATAGGTTAAGTACACTCTGCAGAGGTAGGGCACTTTACCCACACCAGGGAATCCATGGCCTCGTCATCCCATTCAGGTGGACCGAAGGCATTCCGACGAAACCCTCCCGTTGCCATGACACTCTCCCGGCCACTCCGACCAACTCCCCACTGGGCTAAGTCATGGGTGGCCCCGTGCCTACCAAAGGCATCAACGGCCACCGTCATGGAAAAAACGGTCCCAAACGGGGACAAGGTACCGTAACAACAAACAGGCACACAAGGTTATGTTTGCTTACCGTGCCAGGGAACCGCACACCCATAACCTTCCCTCATTGGAGGTACCGACCAGAGGCACGGCAATGGACCGAATCAATACCTCCCCATAAAGGTAAATGTGGTCGCACTGGGAAAAACCCGATTCAGTGGCACCATGACTCGATCAGCGTTATGTTCAAGTTGGATTAACATCAGCTAAATCTTGTAAATAAAAGAACTCGAGTCAGCATAGGCCATAATCATGCAACTACTAAAATTGCAAAACATATCCCTCAAAGCAACAGATCAACATCATCAAAATGTCTTACTTGCACTATTCATCAACTAAACTTACTGGTTCAACTATACTGGTTATTAGCATTCATCATTTTAATTATCTTAAAAATAATAATATCATTTTATCACAAAAAGAAACTATCATTATTCATGCAAGCATAAACACTTCAATGAAAGTTTCTTCTACTGACTTAAACTAGCTCAAGCGTTCAACCAGTACCACAGTAAAGTAATTCAATCATGGCAACATAACTAGCACTAAGCAATATTTATTTAAATAATTTAAATGCATGGAAATAACTCATATTCAAGTTGGAAAAATCATAGATATTGAAGTGACACCATCTAAATGTTGGTGTGGCTTGCCTTAGTGCTGAGTTGGTTCACACTCCTCCTGGTGAACTTCAAGACAAGCTTCTCCCTCTGAAAATATTTAAAACCAGCAAAATAGAATATCAAGAACCACTCTGAAAATCACCAGAAATTCTAGACAGCAAGGGAAAATCTCAACTTTTGTGTGCTGCTAGAACTTCTCAAAACAAACACAATGCAAAAAGAATCAACTCATTTGGACTTGTAGTTTAGGTGTTATGGCTGGTCAAAGTACTGGTCAAATTTTGAATTAAATTTTTAATAAAAAGAAAACCAGGGGGGTGACGTCGAAGACGTATTCTCAGAATACGCCTCCACTCATACCGCTTCGGGCGCGAGTGGAGAGGCTGACAGCGGGCCCCACTGGTCAGGAGAGAGGGGGGAGAGAGAGAAACCGAGCGCGGCGAGGCTTCGCCGGAGCTCATGCCGGCGAGGAGGGCTCCTTGGCCCGATCCAAAGGGATAGAATGATAGAGGGGGTTGAGGTGCACCTGCCTGTACCCGTGGTTCGACGAGAGGTGGCCGGAGCAGCTCACAACTAAGGTCGCGAGCGGCGGCTGCAGTCGGGTCTCGCCGAAGTGGAAGAAGACGATGGATTGGGGCGGTCCTAGGGGTTGTAGCGCGTCCAGGCGGCACAGGTGGACCATCAGGGAGTCGCCTGAGTGGTTGCTTGAGCTCGAGAGGCACCGGAGCAAGGTGGAGGGCTGCGGTGGATCACCAACAAGCTCGGGTCGGGACGGCGGCCAGAGGCCTGCCCGGCCGGGCTACGACTGTCCTACTGCGTTGTGGAGGTTGGGTGGTTGGTTTGGGATGCTCAGAACGGAGGGAGGTGCTCGGATTTATAGCCAGAGAGGATGGGGGTACGTGGCTCCGCCGAAGCTGTCTGGAAGCCGGCGAGCAACGACGAACAGCGTCAGCGAGGGTTGGAGGGGCTCAGTGATCATGCGGGAGTTGTGCAAAGGTGCGGACGAGCACAGGAGGCGGTGGAGGAAGAAGACAGGGGCACGGGGTGCACTGTGGCTTTTGGCCGCGACCTGCCCGTGCTCGCTGTGGTCTCTCCGGCGTCGGCGAGCGCCAGGGAGCGGTCAAGGGTGAAGAGACGAAGGTGGTGGCGCGATGCGGCAGTCATCGGCGAGCTCTAGATCAATCACGCGATGCACAAACGCTCGGGCGCGATGCAGAGCGCGTCGGGCGCGCTGACAGAGCCGTGTCCACACGCGGTCACCGCGCTGGCATGGTCAAAACGATGCCCACTCGTTGCCAAACCATGTCTGGGGGTGTTGTCCATGCGGTGTTAGGTCTAGAAAGGGTGATGGAACACTGCCAGGCCGATCGGATGAGACTTGAGCTTGTTGGCAAGTTTCTGGTCAGAAACTTGGTTGCCAAGTTTGGAGGCCTTCTAGAAGGTGATTAGGGCTAAACTTCTGGAGTTAAGGTTTATCTAGGAAGGTAACCAAGCTCAAGAAAATTCAGCCTCAAAAGATCAAGGAAAAATGCACTTGCTGTAGAAACTGGATTTTGAGGCCAAATAAGTATATTCCAAATAAGTATGCAATATTTTTGCTCAGAGAGGTGGGCCAAGGTTCAAAGAATATTTGGGAATTTCCTCAGATTTTTGGAAGCAAGAAAAATGAGGGTTGCTTTGGAGCACAAGTTTCTGAATTGATTTTCAGATAGGATTTTAAATATTCTTGGGCTATTTTGGGATTTTTCAGGGAAAGAAAGTTGAGTAAGATTTGGAGGGGTCACTTGGGTGAAAATCAAGGACAAGCCCAAGTGTTCAAGTCCATTTGAATTGATTCAAAAACCAAATTTCAAAGCAAGGGCAATTGAAGTCCGAAAAAAGAGAGAAGGCAAAATCCAGGCTGTCACAAACCTCCCCCACTTAGGATGAATCTCGTCCTCAAGATTTGGTTGCTCGGGAAAACAACTCTGGGTAGCCTATCCTTAAAAATTCCTCTCTTTCCTAGGTTGGTTCTTCTTCGGTGTGGTGCTCCCACTGAACCTTATAAAACTTTATCACTTTGCTGCGAGTGACCCTTTCTGTCTCATCCAAGATTCTGATCGGTCTCTTCTCACAGGTTAAATCCTTACCCAGTTCTATCTCTGCCATATCAGTCCTCTTTTCCGGTGGCGAGATACACCTCCTTAGCTGTGAGACATGGAACACATTGTGCACTTCTGACAATTCCGGTGGCAATTCCTACTGATAAGCAACTGTTCCCACTCTGGACATGACGGGGAATGGACTAATGTATCTAGGTGCTACTTTTCCTCGGGTCTGAAATCTCTTGACTCCTTTCATGGGTGTGACTCAGAGATACTCGTGTTCTCCGGGCTCAAAACTGATCCGACGGTGCTTTGATCGTAATAACTCTTCTGCCGTGACTTGGACAACTGTAGTCTATATCGGATCTCTTAGACTCGTTTTTCAGCCTCCATCATTAAATCCGTTCCGAAAATGTGGCTGTCTCCGGTTTGAGACCAGTTTAGCAGAGGTCAGCACTTACAGCCATACAAAGCCTCATAAGGTGACATCTTCAAGCTAGTCTAAAATCTGTTGTTGTAGGAGAAACTCGGCATACGGCAGACAATCTTCCCACTTGGATCCTTGGGCTAAAGCACATGCTCGGAGCATATCTTCGAGTATCTGATTTACTCGCTCAGTCTGCCCGTCCGTCTGAGGATGATAGGATGTGCTGTATTTTAGGCAGTCCCCAATGCTTGATGAAGACGTGACCAAAATGCTGAGGTGAAGAGGGATCCTCGGTCTGAAGTAATTGTTTTTGGCACTCCATGCAAACTGACGATCCTGGACACATACATCTGTGCAAGCTGATCGACTCTATAGGTGGTCCGTATGGGGATGAAGTGAGCCACCTTTGTTAGCGTGTCCACTATGACCCATACTGCGTCATTGCCTCGGAGAGTCATTGGTAGGCCGGTGATAAAATCCATGCAGACATCGTCCCAATTGCATTGTGAGACGGGCAGTGGTTGAAGAAGTCCAGCGGGCTTTTGGTGTTACGCCTTTACTTTGTTGCATATATCACATGAGGCAACAAAATATGCAATATCTTTCTTCATTCCATCCCACCAAAATATCTGACGAAGGTCTTCATACATTTTGGTACCTCCTGGATGAATTGAATACGAAGATTCGTGTGCTTCTGCCAAGATCTTCTTTCTCAGGTCTGCTTGCTCGGGTACACAAATCCTTCCTCGAAACCTTAGCGTACCTTGCTGATCCTTAGAGAAATCCTGAGTCTTTCCTTCTTGCATACGTTGGGCATGGAATTGCAACAATACCATCTGCCTGGGCTCTACGAATCTCATCCTCAAGGGTAGGAGCAACTTCCCAGATATTGGCAAGACTAGCATCAACTATCACCAAATTGAGCTGAGTGATCTCTTCTTGGAGTTCCCGAAGCATGGAATCCATTAAAACAGTCAGACTGGTAGGCTTGCGGCTGAGGGCATCGGCAACCACGTTGGCTTTACCCGGATGATAATTTATCCCGAGGTCATAATCCTTGACCAACTCAAGCCATCTTCGATGTCGAAGGTTCATGTCTGGTTGAGTGACTATGTACTTGAGACTCTTGTGGTCGGTGAAATTTGGCACCTTTTTCCAATGAGATAGTGTCTCCAAATTTTCAAAGCAGGCACAACAGCGGCCAACTCCAAATCATGCGTGGGATAGTTTCCTTCGTGCGGCCGTAACTGTCGAGATGCGTAGGCCACAACCTTGCCATCTTGCACAAGTACACATCCAAGGCCTTTTCGGGATGTGTCACAATATACATCAAAGTTGCGGTAGATGTCTGGCAGAGTCAATATTGGTGCTGTTGTCAGCCTGGTCTTTAGCTCGGTGAAGCTCCTTTCGCAATCCTCAATCCATTCAAACTTCTTATCCTTTTTGAGGAGCTCTGTCATTGGCTTGGCAATCTTGGAGAATCCTTCGATAAAGCGGCGGTAGTATCCAGCTAATCCAAGGAAACTCTGGATTTCCGACACTATCGTTGGTGCAATCCAATCAAGCACATCTTTCACCTTGCTTGGATCCATGGCTATCCCTTCTGCGGAAAGCACATGCCCCAAAAATCCAACTTGCTTGAGCCAGAACTCACATTTGCTGAAGTTTGCATACAGCTGATGGTCACGGAGCCTTTGCAAAACTGCTCTGAGGTGTTTCTTGTGTTCTTCTTCACTCTTTGAGTAAATGAGGATGTCATCAATTGTCGGAGTAAATGACCACGGGTAGCCTAGCCGGCTCCCCCTGGCTCTTCAGAAAAATTACAGGCCGATCGAGCCTCCAAGCCTCCAAGGCATGGGGCCGCCTTCCCCTGGCCGGCTGTCTCTCAGGCCGACTACCGGGAGGCGGACCGGCCCTAAACCCTCATGGAGAAAGCCACGAGAGGGCCGACTCCAAGAAGCCGGCCACGAGAAGGCCGACTCCAAGAAGCCGGCCCCCTGTAGGTGGCCAAGACCGTACCCTCAAACTCTGCACCCACATAACGGCGATGAGACGGGGCGTGGCTACAGTGAAGCCTGCCACCCCTGAATCCCGGAGCACGCATGGCCACAGTGCACCGTACGGGGCAGCCACCACCCGTCCGGCGCGTCACTGTTGCCGTGTTGACCATGACGTCACCCACGACAAGCTGTCGATGCTGGCCCAGCGGCGGGCCCTTCAGTCGAGAGAGGCGCCCGTGGCGGCCAGGCCTCCCAGTCGGCTGGGATGTGGCCGGCCTCAAAGAACCGGCTTGCTCCCTCCCTCGAAGGAGGCGCCTCATTAAGGAGGCAAGACGAGGTAAGGCTACAGTGAACGCCCGCCAGGCGGCGGCACTGTAGCCATGCTTACCTCGACAAAGCCCTCGTCATCAAGAGTGAGGCAACAGTAACCATCCCCCGACAAGACCCCCAAGCGGTGGGACCTTCCTGTCGACCAAGAAGCCGGCAGCCGGCGGGACCCGCCAGTGGGCGGGCCCCAGCGGCCGGCAGAGAAGCCGGCGGACATAGACACTAACGGCTAGGGCCCACGCCTAGCCGGATTACCATTGTACCCATGGGGGTTAGGCCTATATAAACCCCCCAGGGCACCCATGCAAAGGGTTGATCTCTTAGAGTTTTAGACACCACATTGAGGGGAGAAGAGAGCTAGCCTTGCCCTTCTTCTTCCTCTCGCCGAACAGCTCAAGGAGCCTCTTTTAGCTACCTATTGACCTAGTGATCATGCGGAGACCCCGCAGAGCATCAGTAGTGGTATTATCTCCCCGGAGAGTCCCGAAGCTGGGTAAGATTCGCCGGCGTGCATGTCTTCGCCTTATCCCGTTTCCAGGCACCGGCGATGTCTTATTGGCTCCCACAATGATAAGCCACCCGTTGGCATACGTCGCACCTACCACCCGACATTTGGTGCCCACCATGGGGCCAGGTGCACCGTCGTCCGTAGACCTGCTCTGGACGGGAACCCTTTTCCTTCCCAGCGAGCGTAGCCAACCCGGCACGCCCGATGGCGCTTGCCCCGACGCGCTGCAAGGCGTCGCCGACGCCTGCGCGGCGAGCTGCCTCGCTGATCTTCTTGGCAAGGCCCGCATCTCCGACGAGCCCGCATCCGACGCGGCCACCGGCTGCCCCGAGAGCCACCTCGTCAGCCTCCTCGACCAACTCCACGTCTCTAGCGAGCCTGCTGCGGACTTGGATTCGGTTGGCTCCACCGACATGATGCTTGTCGACTCCGACACGGAATCGCTTGATGCTTTCCCCACCAATGTAGTGATCTTCAACGACCCTCTTCCTCGAGCCGACAGCTGTGGCAGCGCCATCACCGAGGTACTGGTCATCAGCCACGGCGTCGCCTCTGGCGAGAACGCCCACGACGCCCTGCAAGCGGCGCTGCACGACTTGTCCGCCCCCATCCCGGCCGACGCCGACGCCGAGACACTGGAGGCACGCCGCCTTGCCCTCATTGCGGAGGGCCAGAAGCTAGCCACCATGAGACTCCTCACTGAGGCTCACCAGCGCGAAGTCGACCGCGCTGCCTTTGGCACGCCGCCTCCCGATGGGCCGAGCCGAGTCGGCATCGTCAAGAAGTGCGGCGCGGCCATCGCCAACATGCTGGGAGCAGACCGCCCAGTCTATGCCACGCCCCTCGAGAACCTACGCGCCGCCCAGTCGGCCGTAGACGAGCTGAATGGACTGGGGGCTGACGAGCTCCCCTACATGACCAAACGCATCCAGCAGTTGATCGACGCGCCCGCAGAGCAGCATGAAGCCGGCGTCTGCGCTGAAAGTCCCCCCCCCCCACGCCGAGAGCACGGTGCGACTTCACGGACGCCGACTGCGGGCAACACCCGCGCAAGGCAAGAAAAGGAGCCGGCTGCCAGCCGCAGCCGGACACGAATCTCCATCGAGCGCGACGCAGAAGGCCACCCTTGAGCAGTGGAACGACGAGGCAAGCTGCCTCCTCCTCCGCCTCGTGGGGAGAGATATCCCACCCCGCCGCCTGTCACGCATCCGACTCTCAGCGGCCGACTAGGCCGCCGCGAAGGAGTCGGCGAGAATGACGCCCGTCATCGGATCGACCGCCTAGCGCGATCCCTGGCGCTAGAAGAAGAAGATGATGTCGGCCCGCCTTGCTTTGGCCCCCGCATCCGCGACGAGCCTTTCCCCAAAGGGTTATCGCTCCCAAAAGACACGCCCAAGTACAACGGCTCCGTGAAGCTGGAAGATTGGTTGATCGACTACTCCACTGCGGTTCGCATAGCCAACGGCAACATGCGTGTTGCCGTGAAATACGTCCCCCTCATGCTCCAAGGAACGGCGTGCACCTGGCTCAACAGCCTCAAGCCTTACAGCATCAACAGCTGGCTAGACCTCACCGAAGCCTTCATCCGCAACTTCACCAGCACCTACAAATAGGCTTCCAAGCCCCGACAGCTCTCCTTCTGTGTTCAAGGGCCCAATGAATCAACTCGCGACTACCTCACGCGTTGGGCCGAGCTCCGCAACTCCTGCGAAGGGTTGCACGAGGTTCAAGCCATAGAGTACTTCACCGCCGGGTGCCGAGAAGGCACCCTCCTCAAGCACCGACTCCTCTGCGATGAGCCGACTACCCTCGATGAGCTGCTGGTCATAGCAGACAAGTACGCCATGGCCAACTCCTCGATGAAGACCGAGCTCCGAGTAGACGCCTCCGGGAAGGTGCTCGCTCCGGCTTCCAAGACACTGGCTGGAGACTCCAACCGACGCCAGTACCAGAACGACAACAAGCGCAAGGCCCCTGTGCCGCCTTCCACCAGTCGGCAGGTGGCCACAGTCGAAGACGAACAACCCGAAGGGCGGCCCGCGCCCAAGAAGCAGAAGGGCGGCAGGCCGGCTTGGCAGTCGGCTTTCTCCTACGAGCAAGCCCTTGATGCCCCTTGCAAGTTCCACAGTGGCGCAAAGCCGTCCAACCACACGACCCAGAAATGCCACTGGCTCACACGAATCTCCAAAGGCAAAGGGCTGGTGCCGCCTCCGCCTGCTGGTCAGCCGCCTCCAGCCCCTCAGCAGCCGGCCGCTCGACCAACAGTCGGGGCTGTTCAAGACGAGTTCCCCGATGAGCATGCCGCCTACGTTGTCTTTACAAGCCAGCCCGAAGACCGGCGTAGCCGGCGCCGACAGCACCAAGAAGTCAACGCGGTCGCCTCCAACAACCCTGAGTTCATGCACTGGTCGGAAAGGCCTATCAGCTGGAGCCGGGCCGATCACACAGAGGTGATGCCGTCTCCCAGCTCTTATGCATTGGTTTTGGCGCCACCCTCGCAACAGAGAGGCGAGCTGCCCGTTTATCCCGCGTGCTGATAGATGGTGGGAGCAGCATCAACATCCTGTAACGTGACACCATGGAGAAGCTGAACATCAAGACGAAGCAGCTCATGCCTAGTCGGACTGTGTTCCATGGCATCGTACCCGGCCAGTCTTGCTCACCAACCGGCAAGATCAAGATAGATGTTCTCTTTGGGGACAAGGATCATTTCCGCCGAGAGGCAATACGGTTTGAATTAGTGGACCTGGAGAGCCCTTACCATGCATTGCCTGGCCGACCTGCTCTGGCCAAGTTCATGGCTGTGCCCCACTACGCCTACCTCAAGATGAAGATGCCGAGTTCCAAGGGCATCATCACAGTAGCCGGAGACTACAAGAAATCCTCCGAGTGTGCAGCAGCTAGCAGCCGACTGGCTGATACGTCTCCGTCGTATCTACTTTTCCAAACACTTTTGCCCTTGTTTTGGACTCTAACTTGTATGATTTGAATGGAACTAACCCGGACTGACGTTGTTTTCAGCAGAATTGCCATGGTGTTGTTTTATGTGCGTAAAACAAAAGTTCTCGGAATGACACAAACTCCACGGAATATCTTAGAATAAATAATAAAAATCCTCGCCAAAGATGAAGACCAGGGGCCCACACCCTGTCCACGAGGGTGGGGCGCGCCTCCCTCGGGCGCGCCGCCTACCTCGTGGGCCCCTGGTGGCCCTCCGACGCCAACTCCAACTCCATATATTGGCTTTCGGGAGAAAAAATCGAGAGAAAGTTTCATCACGTTTTACGATACGGAGCTGTCGCCAAGCCCTAATCTCTCTCTGGAGGGCTGATCTGGAGTCCGTTCCGGGCTCCGGAGAGGGGGATTCGTCGCCGTCGTCATCATCAACCATCCTCCATCACCAATTTCATGATGCTCACCGCCGCGCGTGAGTAATTCCATCATAGGCTTGCCGGACGGTGATGGGTTGGATGAGATTTATCATGTAATCGAGTTAGTTCTGTTAGGGTTTGATCCCTAGTATCCATTATGTTACGAGATTGATGTTGCTATGACTTTGCTATGCTTAATGCTTGTCACTAGGGCCCGAGTGCCATGATTTCAGATCTGAACCTATTATGTTTTCATGAATATATGTGTGTTCTTGATCCTATCTTGCAAGTCTATAGTCACCTACTATGTGTTATGATCCGCAACCCTCAAGTGACAATAATCGGGACAGCTCCGGTGATGACCATAGTTTGAGGAGTTCATGTATTCACTATGTGCTAATGCTTTGTTCCGGTTCTCTATTAAAAGGAGGCCTTAATATCCCTTGGTTTCCAATAGGACCCCACTGCCACGAGAGGGTAGGACAAAAGATGTCATGCAAGTTCTTTTCCATAAGCACGTATGAGTATTTACTAATACATGCCTACATTACATTGATGAACTGGAGCTAGTTCTGTGTCACCCTATGTTATGATCATACATGACGAACCACATCCGGCATAATTATCCATCACTGATCCGGTGCCTACAAGTTTTCCATATACTGGTTTACGCTTATTTACTTTTCCGTTGCTACTTTTACAATCACTACAAAATACCAAAAATATTTACTATTGCTTGCACTACTCTTTTGTTACCGTTACCACCACTATCATATTACTTTGCTACTAAACACTTTGCTGCAGATACTAAGTTTCCAGGTGTGGTTGAATTGACAACTCAGCTGCTAATACTTGAGAATATTCTTTGGCTCCCCTTGTGTTGAATCAACAAATTTGGGTTGAATACTCTACCCTCAAAAACTGTTGCGATCCCCTATACTTGTGGGTTATCAAGACCTTTTTCTGGCGCCATTGCCGGGGAGCATAGCTCTATTCTTTGAGTCACTTGGGATTTATATCTGCTGGACACTATGAAGAACTTGAAAGACGCTTAAGACAACAATTTATCCCTCAACTACGAGGGGAGGTAAGGAACTGCCATCTAGCTCTACACTTGATTCACCTTCTGTTATGAGTAAGCTAGCGACACCTAAACCTGCTTCTGCTATTCGTTCTGATATGTCGCATGTTATTGATGATCCCACTTCTGCTATGCATGATACTTATGATGAAACTACTTCTATGCTTGATACTACTGTGCCCCTTGGTGAATTTCTAGATGAAAAAATTTCTAGGTCTAGAGAAAGAGAAAATATTGAAACTGAATACAATGATGTTAGTGATGATGAAAATATGTCTGCTATTCCTGAGGGTTATCTTTTTAATGCTGAATCTACTGCAGCTATTCTTGCTTGCCAGGATAGACTTGAACTTAATAGGTTGCTAGTTAAATGAAGTAAAGAATCTTTTAGAGATAGGATGAGACCCGACCCTGCGTTTGCTACTTCACCTATCTGTGTTCCTGATCAGGATTATTCTGATTTTACATTGATCCGTATATAATTACTTTGGTTGAATCTGATCCTTTTATGGCTATGAATCTGAAACTGTTGTGGCACATCTTACTAAGTTAAATGATATAGCTGCCCTGTTTACTAATAATGAGAGATTGCGCTACCTTTATTTACTCAAAATATTTTCGTTCTCATTAAAGGGTGATGCTAAGATATGGTTTAATTCTCTTGATCCTGGTTGTGTGCAAAGTCCCTGTGATATGATTTATTACTTCTCTGCTAAATATTTCCCTGCTCATAAGAAACAAGCTGCTTTGAGGGATATATATAACTTTGTGCAAATTGAAGAAGAGAGCCTCCCACAAGCTTGGGGGAGGCTTCTCAAGTTACTTAATGCTTTGCTTGATCATCCTCCTAAGAAACATGAAATACTTGATATCTTTTATAATGGACTAACCGATGCTTCCAGATATTACCTGGATAGTTGTGCTGATTCTCTTTTCAGGGAAAGAACACCGGATGAAGCTGAAATTTTATTGAATAATATGTTGACAAATGAAAATAATTGGGCACCTCCTGAGCCAACTCCCGAGCCAGCTCCCTGAGCCACCATTCGAGCCTATTCCTAAACCAACTCCGAAGAAGAGAGGTGTTCTATTTCTCGATCCGAAGATATGCAAGAGGCAAAGAAATCTATGAAAGAAAAAGGTATTAAAGCTCAAGATGTTAAGAATTTACCTCCTATTGAAGAAATACATGGTCTTAATTTACCGCCTTTGAAGAAGTATATGATCTCAATTACTTATTTATCAAGAACCTCCCGATATCCCGACAGGTAGTAAAGGTAAATTCTCTCTATAGATATGATAAAGCTGAAGTCCCTCCTACTAAAATTGCAAGTCAGTGCTTGGATGAGTTTGGTAACTTTATGTTTAAGCAAGATGACTTTAATTCTTATTTTGGCAGACAATTAAAACATAATACCTTTATGATTAAACGCTTGAGTGATTATATGGCTAATATTAGAGGTGAACTTAAACTTGTTAGCAAACATGCTTCTATGGTTACCACTCAAGTAGAATGTAGCGACCCGACCTCAGACGGTCAAGCCTCTGTGTATCCGTGCCATCCCTGGATCAGTATGCTGGCACACACAGTACATCAATGTATATATCAAAGTGCAATCACATGTATAAATAACGTAAAACTGATATATACCTCATAAGTCTCGTGAAACAAGTAGTCGGGTGTGGAGTCCCATCAACGCCATCGGCGAGTTGAGTGTAGACCGTAACCTCAGATCGTAACTCTTACTGTCGAGGAAATATCTGCAACATGATACGTTGCAGCCGTGTAGGTCAAGACATTGAATGTACCGCAAGATCACAATAAGAGAAACAGATGATAAACTATACTATATGCGTATGGCTTTATGCGGCTCAGATTCGAGTTTTGTTTGCATAAAAGCTGGTTTTATTTTTCCCTACAACAAAGGAATATCGAGAGTCTGTGCTATGGAGTTTTCTATCATGACATGGTTCCGCCAACCGATGTCTCATAGCCCAAATCATCATAAGTTGCCCACAATTAAGTTATCATCCGGTGTTGAGAGTTCCAGATAGATCCAAGTCCAGATGCTCAAATTGTCCGTGAATCGGGACACGGCTAATCGATTAGGGTTTTAACCCTCTCGCAGAGGTTTGTACACTTTACCCGCAAGATTCGATCCCTCTCTTTACGTTCTCGCACTTCGTGGTGTTTGAGAACAAGATGACCAAACATGGTCTTCCAAGAGTTCCTCGACCACCGTCCGTGCTCATCCAATCCTACCGTAGTTCTACATCCGCTAGCACCGCCCCAGCCAGTCACAACTAAGGTCAACCAAGCCAGAGCCCATAGTGACTTGCGGTTGCAGGTAAGCTTCCGGCATGAAGTATTCTTCCGCCTCTTTGAGTCTGGGTGAAGCTTTCCGCAAGATGTCATGGCGCTTCTCCATGCATCCCGGCCATCCACCGGTTTCTCCAGGTGCCCGTCAACCATCCTTCACCCAGAGTGTGTATTGAATTCTTGTCTCGAGTCTTGAAGTCTTGAGGCCTTGAAGATGCAGTCCTTGCAGATTCCATCATGGAGTTGTCGTCATTGTCGTAGATCCTCCATTCTCACACCACTCCCGAGCACTCATACCAACCCCGTCTACTATAGCGTAGCATTAAAATAAATAACGTCCCGGGCTTGGTAACAGGGTGATGGGTTCCTACCTCATGCATACTACTCAACTACAAGGATTCAATATCACTCTTTGGAGGGATTGTTGCGAAGATGACACTAGATGCAATAAAACACATAGGTATGAAAAACATGGTCAAAGTGAACTTGCCTGGTAAGTTGATGAAGATGATTTGCACTCAAACTCTTGATAGCTCTACTCGTCACACTCCAGTCAATCTATCGTAAGCAATCAATAGTGACCACACATAAGTAATCACTCAAAAGATCGGAAAGAACGAAGAAACAATTCGGGAAACATCAAAACCAAGCAAATAACTCTTGTAGCATAAAACAATTTCTAACAGTACCAAAATTATGTGAATTTGGCCTTATCAGAAAGTTTAGGTCAAGAGCTTCGCTTTGCAAAAAGAATCAACTCAAACGGAGTTACGGAATTCAAGTTATTAACAAAAGAAGTTTGAATATGAATCTGAACAAATTTCGAAATTTGAAAATTTCAAAAAGTTGACGTGACAGGTTAACTGGATAGGTGAAAACAAGACGAAACTATAGGCGCTGGTTTATCTAATTTGGATGAACGAGTAAAAAGTTATGGCTATTTGAAAAATCAGGGCCAAGCTGTTTTACGGTAGAAAAATAAGCTATGGAAAAAAATACAAAGAAATATACCTTTATAATGTAGAGAAAAGACAACTTCGAGAGGGAAGAATTCGTGCCGGAGAGGAGAAGAATATTTTTCTTTAAGAAATCTAGTCAAACCAAAATATTGATTTAATCCGAATCGGATGATTTTTGGAGGCTCTATGGGTCTATATTTATAGGTGGAAAAGAGGTTTAGGGTCAAAAGCTAGGCAATGTGGGACTAAACGTAGACGAAAATATACGAAACAAAGGAGAAAAGGAGGGTCGCGTGGCATGGGCCAAAAGCCCTTCGGCCGGCCGCGCGCGTACACTGTAATTTTCTTTTTTGAGCAATAGAAAAGAAAAAAGAAAAACTATGGAAAAAAAATATGAGGAATGAATATGGCCCGCTGGGCCTGGCCCATATATTATATAAAAAAAGAAAAGAAGGGGCGCCCGCTGGTACTATGATGCGCATGTCGGCGACAGTTAGTTTCAGGCGCGCGTGCAGTTTTTGTTATTTTTTTTAACAGAAAGTGATAGACTGAAAGATGAAAATGAAACTATAATTTTATATAGACATATTATATATCAAAATTTCCAGAAAAAGATTTCCTACAAGATAAACATTTTTAGAATTCCAAATAAAGTCCACACAAATTCAGATAATTAAAAGAGTGCTACTGGTCTAATAAAATCCAACGAAAATCATTTTAAAAATACCAAAATTGATTCAAATTTATTTCTCTCCATTTTTCTGATGTAGGGAATCATGTTACCCTATTTTCAATGTATTTTATTTTGGAGAAAAATAATTTGAATAAAACTCAAATAACTCCAAATTGAAAAATAAATTCAAAAGAACTTTGAATTTAATTCTTTGAAACTCCCAACTCATATTTCATATAATTTGAAGAAGTCATTTTATCTTCGCTCGTGAAAATCATTGAGTTGCATAAAGTTTCAGAATTGGAAATATTCTCAAATGAATTTCAAATATTTTCAACACCCTTGTCATTTAAATAAATGGAAGAAGTCATGTCATCTTCTCTCCGTGGTTTTTGTGATGAAAAGAATTTGAATTCGAAGATCATAAAAGCAAAAATGAAAGTTTGGGAAAGTCCTTTTATTCCCTCTCATTTAACTTTCAAAAGTTTCGAACTCACTCACTTTCACCAATCACCAACCAATCAATCAAAACTATCTATTTGTTTATAACATTCCAAAATTTAGAATTTTGGGATGTTACAAACTACCACTTTAAAATGAATCTCGTCCTCGAGATTCGGAGAGGCTAGAAAGAAATAGGTTAGGGTTTGGGGTCTTCTAAAAATCCATCGATCGTCTCCGGGGTCTCTTGATGCTACCACCCTTAGAAGCATGGTTACGGTTCCATCAAAACTCATATACTCCATCCTTATTCTTGGCGGTGTCGGTCTTCTCGTATATTAAGGATAATTCCTTCTCTGGGCTCTTCCGGTAGTGGCATAACCTTTTCCTCAATTCCTTTGTCCTTTCCTCTTGGTAAGGTTATCCCGTAATTGGGTCTTCATAGGCGACGGTTCCGCGCCAATTCTAAACAAATATCGGTATCTCATGGTGGTCAACGATTTATGGTTTCTCCTGCAGAAAAGCAGATGCAGGTTGAACCTCACCATATAAGCTACGGTTGGCAACAACTGCCGTGTACAAGGGAAAAAATACTTATACCTTTCTAAGGTTTAAACAAGGTTTTGATCATTGTCTCTCTACTGTAGGTAAGTCACTCAGATTTTACCATCCCATATAACAAAGCGAATAATAAGAGTAAGTCGGTATGGTGATCAATCCATCCCGCACCCAAATCATTACCTTGTACATGGTTTAGCGAATCTCGCATTCTAACACTCGGTCATCCTCACAAGCATTGCAGAATTTCTCTTGTCGATTTAACCAAGTTCGAAAAATCCATTGATTCTGCAGGCCAAACAAACATCTATCGTTCCTTAACAATTCTCAGGTTTTGCGTAAACTCCTATAGAATCGCCGGTTGATAAAATTGCAACTTCTGCCAGGGTTTTTCCATCAGCAAGAGTGTGCTTGCTTCTTGGCAGGTCCTGGGGCCTGTGGGTTATGGCCCATCTCATCACTTGCAATCCTTGAACACATCCTCGGGGCAACTGATCATTATCCCAACATCCAACTTCCTGGCATACTTAAAATCCATCCAATTGTAATTGTCTCTTTTCCTTATATTGGCACCAAACTAAGACGTGCTTACTCGGGCTCATCATGGAATTTCCATTGACCCATATTTCCAACCTCATACCTCATTTACGTCCAATAGTAATTTATCTCTTCATCCTCGTGGGATATCCCACATACCGAGATAAAACTTATACTTATGAAGTCCATACTCCACTTCGTGGAACATCATGATCCTTTCCAGGGTCAAGCGTCCTAACAGGTGGAATATTGGCCATCTCTGCATGGCACTTCTTCAATTGGGAAACGTGAAACAAGTCATGAACTCCAGCAGGTCCTTCGGTGACTCCAACTTGTTAGCCAATTCTCCCATACGTTCCAAACTCGGTATGGTCCTACAAATCTCGGGGCTAACTTTCCCTTAACTCCAAATCATTTAACTCCTCACAGAGGTGGCACACAAAGATATGCTCTATCTCCAATTTCATGGACTACCTCCTTGCGTTTTGAATATGCATAACTATTCTGCTGGATCGAGCTACTTTCACCTATCTCAAATCAACTTAACATTCTCTTCCTAATCCTTGATCACATTTGGTCCAAACAACCGACGGTCTCCAACGTCATCCCACACTCTCTTGGGGTATCAAACATATCAAGACAAAACTCCTATTCCTTTTGTCCAAGTCCATTCAAGGGTATCCTTATCTTTTCTAGGGGTCAACGGTTCTTACAGGTACTACCACCCTTAAAATGTTCCAATATTCCATAGACCATATTTCTCATATCCTCGAAATTGGTCAACATCTTTCCTCATAGGGTAACTCATAAAATCCAAAGCAGTACCAATACTGCTAACTTTATTGATTCTTAAATTATTACAATCTCTCGCTTTTCCATTACATGTCTCAACTTAACACCTCAATATAAAAGAAAACGCTCTCACTTCTACTACTCCATTTCTTTTGTTACAACTTCAACTTTATATCACCAGTCTCCTTCTCCTTCGGACAATCTCTGGCAAAGTGCCCTGCTACATTACAACGGAAACATATTACTTCTGACGGGTTTCAAGGTTTCCTCATGATCACATAGCCTCTTTGGGTCCTCGGCTTCCATTTTGGGCAAGTGTTGATGTAGTGCCCTGACTCCTTGCATTTGTAACAGGTGACATGACTCAGATCCTTCCTGGAATCCAATCTATTCCTCTTCCGGACCTTTCTGCTCCAATCGTGGCTTCTATTTCCTGTGGGTCATACTCTACTTCCTCTGTCGGGAATTCTACTAGATCTCCATTCGGACAATCTTGGGAGATGTGTCCCTCTTCTCCACATGAATAGCATGACTTGGTGCGGGCTTTAATTTTGTTTCCTTTGTGTGTCCTCAACATCTTCCTTCGTCACAGGTTCTTCTAACATCTCCATGAGGGCTCCTTTCATTTCTTCTTTCTTCTGCTGGATGGTTCTTTGTACCATGGGGTAAATGTGACACCGAAAGGTGGTAGTGGGTAGTCCCTTCACACAAGAAACAAGTGACCTGCCTAGTTGGGCATTCTTCAAATTGGGTGACTTCCTTCACAATTAGGGCATTCATCCTTGTGTTCCTTATGGGTGTGTCCTATTTCTCCACGTAGCTTGCATGCACAAGGTTTCTTCATATCCTTTCCGAAGGCTTCAATTTCTGGGACACAAACCGAGATATTAGCAAAGTCAACTTAAATTCTTCCCAAACGGTTACTCCTTGCCATCCATTGATGGTTTGGTACATCCTCCACCAAATAGCAGCACCTCTTTCAAAGCACTCTAGAGCATGTTGGGCCATATCCTTTCTGACTATAGGGTTGTTCTCCATTTGATCCTCCATGTTCCGAATCCATTGGTCTGTCTCCAATTGACTCATCGGTCCATACAATACAAGCTCATCTCCATTCATCCTCTATTGGGTCCATGGGTTTGGGGTGGGATAAGAGAGATCGAGAGGGATGCACACAATACAAACAATGGTTTTGAAAAGACAGATTTTATTGTGGTACATCGGAAAAACATCAAACAAATGACAGCTCACAATCGTCATCTAACGTAGGTATGTAACGAGGGTTTGGTCTTCTAAAGGTCAATAGATCTCAAAGTCATCACACTCTTCAAGTCTTGTTCATGTCTCTGATGGCTGCTTCTGATCATGCTTGTTCCTTTTGCCAGAGCATATCTGTTGACACGAAGTCTCTCGCGACGTCCTTTAATATTTCGAGTTGCATTCCAAACTTCTGGTTTCATCAACCTTGATATGAACGATGATCCTCGTCCTTCATCCATTTAATCACGGTATCTTGAGATTTTGTTCCTCGGTTTGGCTACTTTCAACTTCGGTTCCGAGTGCTTCACGAATTTGCCTCCTTGTCAAATATAGCTTCCTGCATATCCATCTTAAAATCCTTGATGTAATGCTCCGGATCCCGGTGATACACGAAATGTTAAAGCGCATCCCTCACGACAGATGCTCCTTCAGCCTCCTACCATCCAATCCTTCTGAGGAAATGCATGCTTATCTCAGCACCGTGGCAATAGCATATGCGGGTGATAACCTCATGGATAGCCGTGTTTTTGCTCTTGTCATTTCCATGAGCTATCTCACCATGGTTGATATTCTCCTGCCTTAGGGTTTTCCTTGACAGAACTTTGAGTTCTGATGCTCCATGTTCAGGTCTTTCTCCGATACACCTTGATCTCGTGTATTGATAACTTCCATAGTCCGCCAAGTTCCATAAGCGTAACCTTCCTAGGTCATACAAATCCGAAATTCTTCAAGCCTTCAAATTCTCCTAGTCTTGAGTCTTCACCGTTGTACTTTCCATTTACACGGTAAAATCCTCTTCATTCCAAATGGTCTTAGTTGTCCGATATCTTGTCTCCTTGGAGTGGTCTCATCGATCAAATCTTCAAGTGGTCAAAAGGGGAAAAGGGCATGGTCTCACTAAAAGGGAATATTTGAATAAGCTCGTAAGAGAAGAGAGGTAAAAGATCTTTTTGAAAAGAAAGTTGTAGAGAAAAATCTTTCCTATGGGCTTGTCGGTTTCTAGGGTCACGTCCCATACCAACATGTGCTCGATACCATATTCAGAGCGACCCGACCTCGACGGTCAAGCCTCTGTGTATCCGTGCCATCCACGGATTAGTATCTTTGGCACACACGGTACATCAATGTATATATCAAAGTGCAATCACATGTATAAATAACGTAAAACTGATATATACCTCATAAGTCTCGGGGAAACAAGTAATCGGTGTGGAGTCCCATCAACGCCATCGGCGGAGTTGAGTGTAGACTGTAATCCTGTATCGTAACTCTTACTCGTCGAGGAAATATCTGCAACATGATACGTTGCAGCCGTGTAGGTCAGTACATTGAATGTACCGGCAAGATCACAATAAGAGAAAACAGATGATAAACTATACTATATGCAGTATGGCTTTGCGGCTCTGTATCTGAGTTTTGTTTGCATAAAAGCTGGTTTTATTTTTCCCTACAACAAAGGAATATCAGGAGTCTGTGCTATGGAGTTTTCTATCATGACATGGTTCCGCCAACCGATGTCTCATAGCCCAAATCATCATAAGTTGCCCACAATTAAGTTATCATCCGGTGTTGAGAGTTCCGAGATAGATCCAAGTCCGGATGCTCAAATTGTCCGTAATCGGGACACGGCTAATCGATTAGGTTTTAACCCTCTGCAGAGGTTTGTACACTTTACCCGCAAGATTCGATCCCTCTCTTTACGTTCTCGCACTTCGTGGTGTTTGAGAACAAGATGACCGAAACATGGTCTTCGAAGAGTTCCTCGACCACCGTCCTGCTCATCCAATCCTACCGTAGTTCTACATCTGCTAGCACCGTCCCAGCCAGAGTCACAACTAAGGTCAACCAAGCGAGCCCATAGTGACTTGCGGTTGCGCATGTAAGCTTCCGGCATGAAGTATTCTTCCGTCTCTTTGAGTCTGGGTGAAGCTTTCCAAGATGTCATGGCGCTTCTCCATGCATCCCGGCCATCCACTGGTTTCTCCAGGTGCCCGTCAACCATCCTTCACCCAGAGTGTGTATTGAATTCTTGTCTCGAGTCTTGAAGTCTTGAGGCCTTGAAGATGCAATCCTTGCAGATTCCATCATGGAGTTGTCGTCATTGGCGTAGATCCTCCATTCTCACACCACTCCCGAGCACTCATACCAACCCCGTCTACTATAGCGTAGCATTAAAATAAATAACGTCCGGGCTTGGTAACAGGGTGATGGGTTCCTACCTCATGCATACTACTCAACTACAAGGATTCAATATCACTCTTTGGAGGGATTGTTGCGAAGATGACACTAGATGCAATAAAACACATAGGTATGAAAAACATGGTCAAAGTGAACTTGCTCGGTAAGTTGATGAAGATGATTTGCACTCAAACTCTTGATAGCTCTACTCGTCACACTCCAGTCAATCTATCGTAAGCAATCAATAGTAACCACACATAAGTAATCACTCAAAAGATCGGAAAGAACGAAGAAACAATTCGGAAAACATCAAAACCAAGCAAATAACTCTTGTAGCATAAAACAATTTCTAACAGTACCAAAATTATGTGAATTTGGCCTTATCAGAAAGTTTAGGTCAAGAGCTTCGCTTTGCAAAAAGAATCAACTCAAACGGAGTTACTTAACTCAAGTTATTAACAAAAGAAGTTTGAATATGAATCTGAACAAATTTCGAAATTTGAAAATTTCAAAAGTTGACGTGATAAAGTTAATCTGGATAGGTAAAAACAAGACGAAACTATAGGCGCTGGTTTTATCTAATTTGGATGAACGAGTAAAAAGTTATGGCTATTTGAAAAATCAGGCCAAGCTGTTTACGGAAGAAAAATAAGCTATGAAAAAAATACAAAGAAATATACCTTTATAATGTAGAGAAAAGACAACTTGAGAGGGAAGAATTCGTGCGGAGAGGAGAAGAATATTTTCTTTAAGAAATCTAGTCAAACCAAAAATATTGATTTAACCCGAATCGGATGATTTTTGGAGGCTCTATGGGTCTATATTTATAGGTGGAAAAGAGGTTTAGAGGTCAAAAGCTAGGTAATGTGGGACTAAACGTAGACGAGAATATACGAAACAAAGGAGAAAAGGAGGGTCGCGTGGCATGGGCCAAAAGCCCTTCGGCCGGCCGCGCGCGTACACTGTATTTTTTTTGAGCAATAGAAACGAAAAAGAAAAACTATGGAAAAAAATATGAGGAATGAATATGGCCCGCTGGGCCTGGCCCATATATTATATAAAAAAAGAAAAGAAGGGGCGCCCGCTGGTACTATGATGCGCATGTCGGCGACAGTTAGTTTCAGGCGCGCCTGCAGTTTTTGTTATTTTTTTTTAACAGAAAGTGATAGACTGAAAGATGAAAATGAAACTATAATTTTATATAGACATATTATATATCAAAATTTCCAGAAAAAGATTTCCTACAAGATAAACATTTTTAGAATTCCAAATAAAGTCCACACAAATTCAGATAATTAAAAGAGTGCTACTGGTCTAATAAAATCCAACGAAAATCATTTTAAAAATACCAAAATTGATTCAAATTTATTTCTCTCCATTTTTCTGATGTAGGGAATCATGTTACCCTATTTTCCATGTATTTTATTTTTGGAGAAAAATAATTTGAATAAAACTCAAATAACTCCAAATTGAAAAATAAATTCAAAAGAACTTTGAATTTAATTCTTTGAAACTCCCAACTCATATTTCATATAATTTGAAGAAGTCATTTTATCTTCGCTCGTGAAAATCATTGAGTTGCATAAAGTTTCAGAATTGGAAATATTCTCAAATGAATTTCAAATATTTTCAACACCCTTGTCATTTAAATAAATGGAAGAAGTCATGTCATCTTCTCTCCGTGGTTTTTGTGATGAAAAGAATTTGAATTCGAAGATCATAAAAGCAAAAATGAAAGTTTGGGAAAGTCCTTTTATTCCCTCTCATTTAACTTTCAAAAGTTTCGAACTCACTCACTTTCAAATAATCAACCAACCAATCAATCAAAACTATCTATTTGTTTATAACATTCCAAAATTTAGAATTTTGGGATGTTACAAACTACCACCGTTAAAATGAATCTCGTCCTCGAGATTCGGAGAGGCTAAAAAGAAATAGGTTAGGGTTTGGGGTCTTCTAAAAATCCATCGATCGTCTCCGGTCTCGGATGCTACCACCCTTAGAAGCATGGTTACGGTTCCATCAAAACTCATATACTCCATCCTTATTCTTGTGATGTCGGTCTTCTCGAGATATTAAGGATAATTCCTTCTCTGGGCTCTTCCTAGAGTGGCATAACCTTTTCCTCAATTCCTTTGTCCTTTCCTCTTGGTAAGGTTATCCCGTAATTGGGTCTTCATAGGCATTTGGTCTGGCGCCAATTCTAAACAAATATCGGTATCTCATGGTGGTCAACGATTTATGGTTTCTCCCGCAGAAAACGGGTGCAGGTTGAACCTCACCATATAAGCTACGGTTGGAAACAACTGCCGTGTACAAGGGAAAAATACTTATACCTTTCTAAGGTTTAAACAAGGTTTTGATCGTTGTCTCTCTCGTAGGTAAGTCACTCAGATTTTACCATCCCATATAACAAAGCGAATAATAAGAGTAAGTCGGTATGGTGATCAATCCACCCCGCACCCAAATCATTACCTTGTACATGGTTTAGCGAATCTCGCATTCTAACACTCGGTCATCCTCACAAGCATTGCAGAATTTCTCTTGTCGTGAACCAAGTTCGAAAAATCCATTGATTCTGCAGCCAAACAAACATCTATCGTTCCTTAACAATTCTCGGGTTTTATGAACTCCTATAGAATCGTCGGTTGATAAAATTGCAACTTCTGCCAGTGGTTTTTCCATCGCAAGAGTGTGCTTGCTTCTTGGCAGGTCCCGGGGCCCGTGGGTTATGGCCCATCTCATCACTTGCAATCCTTGAACACATCCTCGGGCAATCGATCATTATCCCAACATCCAACTTCACGGCATACTTAAAATCCATCCAATTGTACTGTCTCTTTTCCTTATATTGGCACCAAACTAAGACGTGCTTACTCAGGCTCATCATGGAATTTCCATTGACCCATATTTCCAACATCATACCTCATTTACGTCCAATAGTAATTTATCTCTTCATCCTCGTGGGATATCCCACATACCAAGATAAAACTTATACTTATGAAGTCCATACTCCACTTCGTGGAACATCATTATCCTTTCCGAGGTCAAGCGTCCCACAGGGGAATATTGGCCATCTCTCGCATGGCACTTCTTCAAGCTGGGAAACGTGAAACAAGTCATGAACTCCCCGATACCCTTCGGTGACTCCAACTTGTTAGCCAATTCTCCCATACGTTCCAAACTCGGTATGGTCCTACAAATCTCGGGGCTAACTTTCCCTTAACTCCAAATCATTTAACTCCTCACAGAGGTGGCACACAAAGATATGCTCTATCTCCAATTTCATGGACTACCTCCTTGCGTTTTTGAATATGCATAACTATTCTGCACGGATCGAGCTACTTTCGGTCTATCTCGAATCAACTTAACATTCTCTTCCGAATCCTTGATCACATTTGGTCCAAACAACTGACGGTCTCCAACGTCATCCCACACTCTCTTGGGGTATCAAACATATCAAGACAAAACTCCTATTCCTTTTGTCTGAAGTCCATTCAGTGGGTATCCTTATCTTTTCTAGGGGTCAACGGTTCTTACAGGGTACTACCACCCTTAAAATGTTCCAATATTCCATAGACCATATTTCTCATATCCTCGAAATTGGTCAACATCTTTCCTCATAGGGTAACTCATAAAATCCAAAGCAGTACCAATATCGCTAACTTTATTGATTCTTAAATTATTACAATCTCTCGCTTTTCCATTACATGTCTCAACTTAACACCTCAATATAAAAGAAAACGCTCTCACTTCTACTACTCCATTTCTTTTGTTACAACTTCAACTTTATATCATCAGTCTCCTTCTCCTTCGGACAATCTCTGGCAAAGTGCCCTGCTACATTACAACGGAAACATATTACTTCTGACGGGTTTCAAGGTTTCCTCATGATCACATAGCCTCTTTGGGACCTCGGCTTCCATTTTGGGCAAGTGTTGATGTAGTGCCACGACTCCTTGCATTTGTAACAGGTGACATGACTCGAGATCCTTCCTGGAATCCAATCTATTCCTCTTCCGGGACCTTTCTGCTCCAATCGGGGCTTCTATTTCCGTGGGTCATACTCTACTTCCTCCGTCGGGAATTCTACTAGATCTCCATTCGGACAATCTTGGGAGATGTGTCCCTCTTCTCCACATGAATAGCATGACTTGGTGCGGGCTTTAATTTTGTTTCCTTTGTGTGTGTCCTCAACATCTTCCTTCGTCACAGTTCTTCTAACATCTCCATGAGGGCTCCTTTCATTTCTTCTTTCTTCTGCTGGATGGTTCTTTGTACCACGGGGTAAATGTGACACTGAGCAGGGTAGTGGGTAGTCCCTTCACACAAGAAACAAGTGACCTGCCTAGTTGGGCATTCTTCAGCTGGATGACTTCCTTCACAATTAGGGCATTCATCCTTGTGTTCCTTATGGGCGTGTCCTATTTCTCCACAGAGCTTGCATGCACAAGGTTTCTTCATATCCTTTCCCAAGGCTTCAATTTCTGGGACACAAACCGAGATATTAGCAAAGTCAACTTAAATTCTTCCCAAACGGTTACTCCTTGCCATCCATTGATGGTTTGGTACATCCTCCACCAAATAGCAGCACCTCTTTCAAAGCACTCTAGAGCATGTTGGGCCATATCCTTTCTGACTATAGGGTTGTTCTCCATTTGATCCTCCATGTTCCGAATCCATTGGTGCATCTCCAATTGACTCATCGGTCCATACAATACAAGCTCATCTCCATTCATCCTCTATTGGGTCCATGGGTTTGGGGTGGGATAAGAGAGATCGAGAGGGATGCACACAATACAAACAATGGTTTTGAAAAGACAGATTTTATTGTGGGCTGTCGGAAAAACATCAAACAAATGACAGCTCACAATCGTCGTGCATCTAACGTAGGTATGTAACAGGGGTTTGGTCTTCTAAAGGTCAATAGATCTCAAAGTCATCACACTCTTCAAGTCTTGTTCATGTCTCTGATGGCTGCTTCTGATCATGCTTGTTCCTTTTGCTAGATCATATCTGTTGACACGAAGTCTCTCGCGACGTCCTTTAATATTTCCGGAGTTGCATTCCAAACTTCTGGTTTCATCAACCTTGATATGAACGATGATCCTACTGTCCTTCAGTCCTGACGAATCTCCGGTATCTCGAGATTTTGTTCCTCCAGTTTGGCTACTTTCAGCTTCTGGTTCCGAGTGCTTCACGAATTTGCCTCCTTGTCAAATATAGCTTCCTGCATATCCATCTTAAAATCCTTGATGTAATGCTCCAGATCCTGGTGATACACCAGAAATGTTAAACCGCATCCCTCACGACAGATGCTCCTTCAAATTCTCCTACCATCCAATCCTTCTGAGGAAATGCATGCTTATCTCAGCACCGTGGCAATAGCATATGCGGGTGATAACCTCATGGATAGCCGTGTTTTTGCTCTTGTCATTTCCATGAGCTATCTCACCATGGTTGATATTCTCCTGCCTTAGGGTTTTCCTTGACAGAACTTTGAGTTCTGATGCTCCATGTTCGTGTCTTTCTCCGATACACCTTGATCTCGTGTATTGATAACTTCCATAGTCTGCCAAGTTCCATAAGCGTAACCTTCCTAGGTCATACAAATCCGGAAATTCTTCAAGCCTTCAAATTCTCCTAGTCTTCGGAGTCTTCGCCGTTGTACTTTCCGTTTACACGGTAAAATCCTCTTCATTCCAAATGGTCTTAGTTGTCCGATATCTTGTCTCCTTGGAGTGGTCTCATCAGTCAAATCTTCAAGTGGTCAAAAGGGGAAAAGGGGCATGGTCTCACTAAAAGGGAATATTTGAATAAGCTCGTAAGAGAAGAGAGGTAAAAGATCTTTTTGAAAAGAAAGTTGTAGAGAAAAATCTTTCCTATGGGCTTGTCGGTTTCTAGGGTCACGTCCTACGATCAACATGTGCTCACGATACCATATCAGAGCGACCCGACCTCGTGACGGTCAAGCCTTCGTATCCGTGCCATCCTCGGATTAGTATGTCAGCACACACAGACATCAATGTATATATCAAAGTGCAATCACATGTATAAATAACGTAAACTGATATATACCTCATAAGTCTCAGGGAAACAAGTAATCGGTGTGGAGTCCCATCAACGCCATCGGCGGAGTTGAGTGTAGACCGTAACCTCAGATCGTAACTCTTACTCGTCGAGGAAATATCTGCAACATGATACGTTGCAGCCGTGTAGGTCAAGACATTGAATGTACCGCAAGATCACAATAAGAGAAAATGATGATAAACTATACTATATGCGGTATGGCTTTGCGGCTCAGATCTCGAGTTTTGTTTGCATAAAAGCTGGTTTTATTTTTCCCTACAACAAAGGAATATCAGAGTCTGTATATGGAGTTTTCTATCATGACATGGTTCCGCCAACCGATGTCTCATAGCCCAAATCATCATAAGTTGCCCACAATTAAGTTATCATCCGGTGTTGAGAGTTCCAGATAGATCCAAGTCCGGATGCTCAAATTGTCCGTAATCGGGACACGGCTAATCGATTAGGTTTTAACCCTCTGCAGAGGTTTGTACACTTTACCCGCAAGATTCGATCCCTCTCTTTACGTTCGCACTTCGTGGTGTTTGAGAACAAGATGACCGAAACATGGTCTTCCGAAGAGTTCCTCGACCACCGTCCGTGCTCATCCAATCCTACCGTAGTTCTACATCTGCTAGCACCGTCCCAGCCAGAGTCACAACTAAGGTCAACCAAGCGAGCCCATAGTGACTTGCGGTTGCAGGTAAGCTTCCGCATGAAGTATTCTTCCGTCTCTTTGAGTCCGGGTGAAGCTTTCCGCAAGATGTCATGGCGCTTTCTCCATGCATCCCGGCCATCCACCGGTTTCTCCAGGTGCCCGTCAACCATCCTTCACCCAAGAGTGTGTATTGAATTCTTGTCTCGAGTCTTGAAGTCTTGAGGCCTTGAAGATGCAAATCCTTGCAGATTCCATCATGGAGTTGTCGTCATTGGCGTAGATCCTCCATTCTCACACCACTCCCGAGCACTCATACCAACCCCGTCTACTATAGCGTAGCATTAAAATAAATAACGTCCGGGCTTGGTAACAGGTGATGGGTTCCTACCTCATGCATACTACTCAACTACAAGGATTCAATATCACTCTTTGGAGGGATTGTTGCGAAGATGACACTAGATGCAATAAAACACATAGGTATGAAAAACATGGTCAAAGTGAACTTGCACAGTAAGTTGATGAAGATGATTTGCACTCAAACTCTTGATAGCTCTACTCGTCACACTCCACCAATCTATCGTAAGCAATCAATAGTGACCACACATAAGTAATCACTCAAAAGATCGGAAAGAACGAAGAAACAATTCGGAAAACATCAAAACCAAGCAAATAACTCTTGTAGCATAAAACAATTTCTAACAGTACCAAAATTATGTGAATTTGGCCTTATCAGAAAGTTTAGGTCAAGAGCTTCGCTTTGCAAAAAGAATCAACTCAAACGGAGTTACGGAACTCAAGTTATTAACAAAAGAAGTTTGAATATGAATCTGAACAAATTTCGAAATTTGAAAATTTCAAAAAGTTGACGTGACAGGTTAACTGGATAGGTAAAAACAAGACGAAACTATAGGCGCTGGTTTTATCTAATTTGGATGAACGAGTAAAAAGTTATGGCTATTTGAAAAATCAGGCCAAGTCGCTTTTACTAAGAAAAATAAGCTATGGAAAAAAAATACAAAGAAATATACCTTTATAATGTAGAGAAAAGACAACTTCGGAGAGGGAAGAATTCGTGCCGGAGAGGAGAAGAATATTTTTCTTTAAGAAATCTAGTCAAACCAAAAATATTGATTTAACCCGAATCGGATGATTTTTGGAGGCTCTATGGGTCTATATTTATAGGTGGAAAAGAGGTTTAGAGGTCAAAAGCTAGGTAATGTGGGACTAAACGTAGACGAGAATATACGAAACAAAGGAGAAAAGGAGGGTCGCGTGGCATGGGCCAAAAGCCCTTCGGCCGGCCGCGCGCGTACACTGTATTTTTTTTTGAGCAATAGAAAAGAAAAAGAAAAACTATGGAAAAAAATATGAGGAATGAATATGGCCCGCTGGGCCTGGCCCATATATTATATAAAAAAAGAAAAGAAGGGGCGCCCGCTGGTACTATGATGCGCATGTCGGCGACAGTTAGTTTCAGGCGCGCGTGCAGTTTTTGTTATTTTTTTTTAACAGAAAGTGATAGACTGAAAGATGAAAATGAAACTATAATTTTATATAGACATATTATATATCAAAATTTTCAGAAAAAGATTTCCTACAAGTTGAACATTTTTAGAATTCCAAATAAAGTCCACACAAATTCAGATAATTAAAAGAGTGCTACTGGTCTAATAAAATCCAACGAAAATCATTTTAAAAATACCAAAATTGATTCAAATTTATTTCTCTCCATTTTTCTGATGTAGGGAATCATGTTACCCTATTTTCCATGTATTTTATTCTTGGAGAAAATAATTTGAATAAAACTCAAATAACTCCAAATTGAAAAATAAATTCAAAAGAACTTTGAATTTAATTCTTTGAAACTCCCAACTCATATTTCATATAATTTGAAGAAGTCATTTTATCTTCGCCGTGAAAATCATTGAGTTGCATAAAGTTTCAGAATTGGAAATATTCTCAAATGAATTTCAAATATTTTCAACACCCTTGTCATTTAAATAAATGCAAGAAGTCATGTCATCTTCTCTCCGTGGTTTTTGTGATGGAAAGAATTTGAATTCCAAGATCATAAAAGCAAAAATGGAAGTTTGGGAAAGTCCTTTTATTCCCTCTCATTTAACTTTCAAAAGTTTCAACTCACTCACTTTCACCAATCACCAACCAATCAATCAAAACTATCTATTTGTTTATAACATTCCAAAATTTAGAATTTTGGGATGTTACATAGAACAAGTACTTAAAGCTCAGAAAGAAGTGCTTGATGAAATGAATAGTAAGAAAAATGATTATGCTGTTAGAGTGGCTACTAGAACTGGTAGAATGACTCAGGAACCTTTGTATCCTGAAGGCCACCCTAAGAGAATCGAGCAAGATTCTCGGAGAAATAATATTGATATGCCTAGTTCTTCTAAAAGGAAGAAAAGAAAAATGATAGAACCGTGCAAACTTCTAGTGAACCTATTCTTTGAACCACCGATAATCCAAATGATATCTCTATGTCTCGATCTTTGAAACACAACCTAGTAATGAACATGAACCTAGTGAAAATGTTAATGATAATGTTCATGATGATGCTCAACCTAGTAATGATAATGATGTAGAAGTTGAACCTGTTGTTGATCTTGATAACCCACAATCAAAGAATCAACGTTATGATAAAAGAGACTTTGTTGCTAGGAAACATGGTAAAGAAAGAGAACCATGGGTTCAGAAACCCATGCCTTTTCCTCCGAAACCATCCAAGAAAAAGGATGATGAGTATTTTGAGCGCTTTGCTAAAATGATTAGACCCATCTTTTTGCGTATGCGATTAACTGATGTGCTCAAAACAAATCCTTATGGTAAGTATATGAAGGATATCATTACTAATAAAAGAAAGATACCGGAAGCTAAAATTTCCACCATGCTTGCTAATTATACTTTTAAGGGTGGAATACCAAAGAAACTTGGAGATCCAGGAGTACCTACTATACCATGCTCCATTAAGAGAAATTATGTTAAAACTGCTTTATGTGATCTTGGAGCTGGTGCTAGTGTTATGCCTCTCTCTTTTATATCGTAGACTTGACTTGAATAAGTTGACACCTACTGAAATATCTTTGCAAATGGCTGATAAATCAACTGCTATACATTGCCGGTATTTGTGAGGATGTGCCTGTTGTGGTTGCAAATGTTACTATTTTAACGGACTTTGTTATTCTTGATATTCCCGAGGACGATAGTATGTCTATTATTCTTAGAAGATCTTTCCTTAATACTGCAGGGGCTGTTATTGATTGCAACAAAGGCAATGTCATTTTTCATGTTAATGGTAATGAGCACACAGTACACTTTTCGAGGAAACAACCTCAAGTTTATAGTATCAACTCTATTGGAAAAATTCCATCGATTATATTTGGAGGTTTTGTATTTCCTCTCCCTACTGTCAAGAAGAAATATGATATACTTATTATTGGGGATGTCCATATCCCCGTTGAGGTAACATAGTGTTATTCGAAATTTCTCCGGTTCCATGTTAATCGGAATGAGTTTGTTAACAAGACTTGATCAACCTTGTTAGTGGATTCTTTTTGATGAGCATGAGATGGATGAAACTAGAAGCACAACCTTCTGTACCCTCTTTATATTCTTTGTTATTTAGTAAAAATAAAGTAAAATAGTATTTTTCTGTCTGTTTCCTGACTTATCCGTGCAATATAAAAATATCCCGAAAATAAAAGTCCTCAGAATGCCATGCCAATTTAATATGATTTTTTCGGGAATATTTGAGGATTTATAGTGCAAAAATCACCGCGGGGGGAGCTGCCACCGCCCACGAGGGTGGAGGGCGCGCCTCGCCTGAGCACGCCGCCTCGTGGGCCCACAGTGGCCCTCCTCCACTTATCCCTGCACCCATCTTCTTCCTCTGCCTCACAAAAACCCGAAAAACCAACTCAAGCTCGTGTTCCAGCCGCTTTTGCTGTGATTTTCGATCTCCTTGCTCAAAGCACCTCTCGCAAAACTGCTTGGGGAGATTGTTCCTTGGTATGTGAATCCTCCATTGGTACAATTAGTTTTTGTTCTAGTGCTTTATTCATTGCAAATTTTTGCTGCATAGGTGATTATGTTCTTGAGCTTGCATGTCAAATTTATATGGTTCCAAGTAGTTCTAATGCTTGATATATGCTCTAGGCACTTGTATGAGTAGTTGCTATCAGTTTTATTGAAGTTGGTTCACTTTTGTTTGAAGTTACTAAAATTTCAGATTATTTCAGAAATAATGAAGAGGCTTTTGAGGGGCTCGTCGAGCCGAAGCTCTAAGGAGAAACAAAAGGAAGAAGAACAGAAGCCCAAATTTAATTTACCTCGTATCGCGGAGGTTTGGCCGTGTGAATGGCCTTCCGATGACTTCTTGAGGAGATCCGGGATTTATGAGGATTCCTATCTATTAATTGAGAACGCCGGCCTCACCAACTTCCTCCGCGACCAACGTCATCAGTATCTCTTACTCACAAATACTTTTGTGCAAAACTTCTACTTTTTCCCTAAGAAATCACCTCCAACAGTAGAGTTCCATTTATATGACGTTGTTAAGGAGATGACATTAGCTGAATTTTGCGAGGTTTGCAAAATACCTTTTGAGGGCACCTTAGATGAACCACACCGTAATGAATTGGAAGCGTTTATAAACACTATCACTATGGGAGAAACCAGTAAGGTTTCTGATGCAAGAATCACTAGCATACATTTTCCTGTTTTACGTTACTTTGCCTTATTTGCTAGTCGTTGTTTGATTGGTCATGGAACTGTGGAAACCTTAGCATTCCTGATATTATCATTTTGTTCCATGGTTTATATCGCAATAACTCTGTTAGTTTGGGTGGAATTGTTGCTAGACGATTAAGTCTGAACCGTACTAAGGGCCCCATCTTTGGAGGCATTTATGCTTCACGCCTAGCTGAATATTTTGAGATACCTATTAGGCATGAGGAGAAAGAAGGAACAGCGCTGCCCCGTGCTTATTTAGATTATAAGAGTATGATAGCGCATGATTTTCTTGTTAAGAGTAGCGAAGGGGAGCTTAAATATAAATTGTACTTTGATAAACATCACCCTGAGACTATTACTTTGCCTGCTCCCTCTTTGTTTAACTTGTCTCTGTGGCCTTACATTGTTCCGTGGTGGCTGTTCAAGCCTATCGGAATCCTGCACCAGCCCGGAACCAGAGCCACAAGATGAGCCTCCACGAATGTCTCTGCTTATTCTTGGGATCCTCGGTGGTTGCCGACCAAAGGCAATCAGAGTCCTCTTCATCACATTATGATCCCAACTATTCTGCGTCACAGTATGACCCCAGCTACACCTATGGGTGATGAAGTCATGTACCTAGGGTAGGGTTATGGACCTGTCCAAGATACCCTCCCCAAGGACATCCTTAGAATAAACTGCCTTCCATTCGACCTGGTAGGATTCCACTCGACAGACTCAAAGACACTCGACCATGAAGACCCACTCAACCACCAGGAGTTGGAGAACCACTCGGTGTTCAAACGGTCTGTAGTTAAGTAGTCTTTATGGTCATGATGGCACTTTATGTAAGGCGTTACCAGTAACGCATGGCCTTAATGTACCTTTAACCCTCCGCTACATGGGCTGGCTGGGGTCCTGGCGCACTCTATATAAGCCACCCCCCTCCACAGGTAGAAGGGTTCGCACCCCTGTAATTCATACGCATATAATCCAGTCACCGCCTCCGGGCTCCGAGACGTAGGGCTATTACTTCCTCCTAGAAGGGCCCGAACTCGTAAAACTCGTGCGTATACAACTACTCCATAGCTAGTATCTTGCCTCTCCATACCTACCCCCCATTCTACTGTCAGAGTTAGAACCACGACAGTTGGCGCCCACCGTGGGGCGGGTGTTCTAGCAGTTTGTTGGAGAAATTGGGATTCTTTCGATCTCCTACATCATGGTTTCAGGTGGAGTTTTGGTCGAAGGCCGCGAGATCCGTCTCGGTGCGCTCACGTTCATCGCCGACGACTCCGCTTGGCTTTAGGAGGCTCCTCTCGACGTCGACGCGCTCCCCGTCCGCGGGGCAATGCACTTTTGCGCATGCGTCCGCGGCGTCCTTCTGCGGCAACCGTTGACCCAGTATGGGTCAGTTCTTGTGCCGTCCTCACTCCCAGTCTCCCGCCGGCGCAAGCGCTCCAGTTGGTCGAGGATTCAGCGGTGGGTGAGGCATGCGGTGGCTCGCCAGTCGGCCACTTCACAAGTTGCGGCAATCGAGCCCGACGAATCTCTCTACGGCCTGTTCGATCTGTCGACTGGCTCCAGAGATCGTGATCTGAAAAGCGATAGCAGCGGTCCGGCAGCGAGAGGTTCGATGGTCGATGGACCATGCAGTCCTCCCGATTCCCCGCACCGACGGAGGCGACGGTGGAGGCGATCCGGCGCAGGTTCACGAAGAGTACCAACCTGAGCCCCTCACTTCGCTGCAGAGGGAGGAACTTCGCCGCCGAAACATGGATGCACTTCTCACTCCTATCGTTGGAGAAACCCCCGAGGCTCGTGCCTTGGAGGATGCGCACTTGGCCAACCTGGCGGCGCACTCGGCCGAGAACCTCCAGCGAGTTCTCGACGAGCGCACGCGACCACGGGTTCCAGAATCTAGTCGACGTCAGCTCTTTCCACAACCAACTCAGGTATATCGAACTCCGATTTAGAATTTAGCAGTTGCAGCCCGTATAGCAGAATCGATTCAGCCTTCCCGGTCGAGGCGGGTAGAGGTTTGCAAAAGATCGTAGATTTACTCCGGCAGCGGAGATCAAAATTCAGTCAGATCACAACACGGAACAGGATTCACAGCAGATCCGTTGCTGCGAATTCAGTCCAGTCGGCCAATAGTCCAAGATCGCCCCCGAGGCGTGAGGAACATGGAGGCCGGCGTGATGATCAGTACCAGAACCGCGAGCCGTATGAGCATCGATTCAATCGCAATGATCAACGTCGAGTGCCCACCCCTCCCCCAAGGGGTGGATCATACGCTCCTCGGCAACAAGATGGCAGACGCCAAAGACAAGGTGTTAGGCGAAGGGTTCCAATCGACCCCAGAGACAGGCTTTGATGCGAGATCCATTATCGTTCAAGGCTTGGTCGACAGGAACAGAGCTCACCGAGAAGGCCATGACAGAGATGTTCCCTCCAAAGCAGAGTTCATGTCTCGGGGCGAGTGTTTTAGCAGGCCATCGAGCCGCAGTGATTCCTCCCAACTTTAGGTTGGCGACCGAGTCAGTAAGTTCACTGGTGAGTCCAAGCCTGACACTTGGCTTGAGGACTACCGAGTGGCTGTCCAGATTGGCGGCGGCAATGATGAGGTAGCTATGAAGCATTTGCCCCTTATGTTGGAGGGTTCGGCCAGAGCATGGTTGAATCGATTAGCACCTAGCGATTTACACATGGGAAGATCTTGCCCAAGTGTTTGTCGGGACATTTGAAGGGACGTGCAAGCGACCAGCGAGGTTGATGAGCTGCGATGTGTGTACGTAAGTCGAATGAAACTTTGAGAGATTACATCCAGAGATGGATTACCTTGCACCACACGCTTGAGAATGTGTCCGATCACCAAAGCGATCTGTGCTTTCAAGGAAGGTGTCATGAACAGGGAGTTGAGTTTGAAATTCGGTCGGATAGGAGATATGACCCTGAGTCGGATGATGGAGATTGCCACCAATTATGCTAATGGTGAAGAAGAGGATCGGCTCCGGAGTGGTAAGTACAAGTCAGCCGCTAATGAAGCGGCGGAGGGAACTCCAATCGAAGCGAAGCGCAAAGCCGAGCCACCGCTCCCGGAGAAGCCTTGGCTGTGACCCCAGGAAAGTTTAAGGGGAAACCCAAGGGTCCATGGAACCCCAAGAAGGTGAAAGACCAAGATGGGAATGATGTGTTGGACTTGCCATGTCACATTCACACGAAGAAACATGAAGAGGGTAAACTCATTTACCCGAAGCATACCACTTGACAGTGTCGGCTCTTGATTCAGCAGTTCCAAGGCAAGCATCCCAAGGATAAGGAAAAGGAGTCGGACAAAGTTGAGGACAAGGAAGATAGTGATGGTGGATACCCCGTGTCAATTCCACCTCGATGATTTTTGGCCGACGTTGAAAGCAAAATTTGATTGAAAGTTATCAACCGAGAAGTGAACATGGTCGCTCCGGTGACGCCCAATTATCTGAAATGGTCCCAGACTGCCATCACATTCGACCAGTCCGATCATCCGACTCACGTTGCCACCCCTGGGAGGCAAGCGTTGATGGTCGATCTAGTCGTCGAAGGCACTCGACTGACCAAAGTTTTGATGGATAGTGGCAGTGGCCTGAACATCTTGTATGCAGAGACGTTGAAAGGGATGGGCATTCCGATGTCCAGACTCAGCACAGTAATATGAGTTTCCACGGAGTCATTCCTAGAAAGAAGGCTGAGTCACTCGGTCAAATTGCTCTTGATGTGGTTTTTGGTGATTCGAAGAATTTCCGCAAAGAAAAGTTGACCTTTGAGGTCGTGGATTTCCAGAGCACTTATCACGCTTATTCGGGAAGGCGGCGTATGCCCGTTTCATGGCTCGACCATGTTATGTGTACCTTAAACTCAAGATGCCCGGCCCCAAGGGTGTGATCACACATCGGCAATCGGAAGAAAGCGGAAGAGTGTTTCCAAAAAGGCTCTAAGATTGCTGATGCTCAGATGGCAGTGGTAGAATTGCAAGAATATCAGAAGACTGCAGATCCGAGTGATTTGTTGCGAGCCAAGAAGCCTGCTACGGAGTCGGCATTTCAGTCGTCTGGTGAGACGAAGAAGGTTCATATTCATCCGACTGATCCCAATGCTGCTCTGACTCACATCTCAACAACACTCGACTCCAAATAGGAAGAAGCGCTCATCCAGTTCCTCCGTGAGAACTAGGACATCTTTGCATGGAAGCCTGCTGACATGCCAGGTGTTCCCAGGGAGCTGGCTGAGCATCGTCTGCGAGTCGACTCAAAAGTCAAACCTGTCAAAGAACATCTTCGACGGTCCGCCGTCCAGAAGAGAAAGGCCATAGGCGAGGAGGTGGCTCGGCTCTTAGTAGCAGAGTTTATCCGAGAAATTTACCACTCCAAGTGGCTCGCCAATGTTGTCATGGTCCCTAAGAAGGACAATTCACTACGCATGTGCATCGACTTCAAACATATCAATCGGGCCTGCCCGAAAGATCATTTTCCTCTCCCCCACATCGACCAAATAGTCGACTCGACTGCGGGATGTGAGCGGTTGTCTTTTTTAGACGCATATTCCGGGTACCATCAGATCCGTCTGTATGGACCCGACGAGATCAAAACAGCTTTCATCACTCCATTCAGGTGCTTCTATTATGTCACCATGCCATTCGGCCTCAAGAATGCCGGAGCCACGTTCATGAGGATGATTCAGAAGTGTTTGCTCA
The DNA here is from genome assembly GCA_021605145.1 of Aegilops bicornis. Lineage (NCBI taxonomy): Eukaryota > Viridiplantae > Streptophyta > Magnoliopsida > Poales > Poaceae > Aegilops > Aegilops bicornis. The sequence continues at coordinate 393,134,737 of CM038669.1, read as the reverse complement.
CTCAAATCACCGGAATGTGGAAGCATACATGGATGACATTGTGGTCAAGTCACGGAAAGGTTCCGACCTGTTCACCGACCTTGCGAAACATTTGCCAATCTCAGGAGGTATGATATCAAGCTTAATCCATCAAAGTGCACATTCGGAGTTCCTGGCGGAAAGTTACTCGGTTTTCTCATTTCCGAACGAGGAATCGATGCTAACCCAGAAAAAGTTGGCACTATACTCCGAATGAAACGCATACAATGCGTGTGCACGATGTCCGAAGCTTCTTTGGATGCTTGGCCGCTTTAAGTCGATTCATCTCGCCTCGGTGAAAAGGCATTGCCTCTTTACCGACTGATGAAGAAGTCAGACAAGTTCGAGTGGACTCCTGAAGCTGATGCATAGTTTGTAGAGCTCAAAGCTCTGCTCTCCACCCAACCGGTGCTTGCTGCCCCAATCAGCAAGGAGCCGTTGCTACTTTACATTGCAACCACATGACAAGTCGTCGACAAGATTTACGGTCGAGCGGAAGAGGAAGGAAAGGCCTTCAAAGTTCAAATACCAAAGATATTATCTTTCAAGTACTAACCCGTCAAAGCAAAGATACCCTCATTATCGTAAGCTTGTGTATGGGATTTAGATGACCGTGAAGAAGGTTGCTCATTACTTCTCGATCATTCCATTACGATTCGTCGACGCCCCATTTTCGTAGATTTTGCACAACAGACGCAATCGGGTCGAGTGGCGAAATGGGCAATTGAACTTTTTCCCCTTGATATCAAGTTTGAGGCAAAGAAAGCCATCAAGTCCCAAGCAATAGCAGATTTCATCGCCGAGTGGATTGAACAACAGTTACCGACTCAAGTTCACTCGAGCAATCGGACTATGTTCTTTGATGGTTCCAAGATGCTGAATGGTTCCGTCTTTGGGGTAGTATTGGTTTCCCCGAGGACATAAGCTCGAGATATGTGCTCCAGATTCACTTTTGATTCTTCCAACAATGAAGCGAGAATCTGAAGCACGTTATGCGGATTGCGTATGGCCATTTCACTTTCGGCGTCCAGTCGCCTCATGGTCTATGGCGACTCAGATCTAGTGGTTAATGAGGTGATGAAGGAGTGGGACGTCAAGTCCAAATTATGACTGTTATCAGAATGCAAAGGAGGAAGCCGGAGAAGAAGTTTGAGGGGTTAGAGCTCCATCATATACCCCGAAAAATCAAGCTGGCGATGATTTGGCGAAAATAAGGTCCAAGAGGGAAGCCATTCCCAGTGATGTGTTTTGGAGCACATCCGCACACCGTCGATTCAAGAGGATCCTTTCATCAAGAAGCTCCACAGCCAAAAAGTGCCACCGATCCGAAGTTGAGATCCCAAAGAAGGGTCGACCTGATCATGGAAGTCGTGGTCATCACTCCCGACTGGACAGTACCATACGTCACGTATATCCTGAGGAAAGAGCTCCCGAAGAACGAAGAAGAGGCTAGACAGATCGTCCGCCGATCCAAGGCCTTTACTGTGATCAAGGGATAGTTATTTAGAGAAAGCGTGACCGGAGTCAGCCAGAAGTGCATAACGCCAGAAGAAGGTCAGATAATTCTTGATGATATCCACTCGGGGACCTGTGGTCACCATGCATCCTCTCGGACCATCGTGGCTAAAGCATACCGAAAGGGATTTTACCGCCAAAGGCAAATGAAATGGCAAAGGAAATAGTCGAGAAGTGTGAAGGATGTCATTCTACTCCAATATGTCACACAAACCCGCCTCGAGATTGAAGACCATTCCCTCGTCGGCCTTTCGCTGTTTGGGGTTGGATATGATTGGACCATCGAGAACTGGCAGGAGTGGTTTCACTCATTTGCTTGTTGCGATCGACAAATTCTGAAGTGGATCGAAGCTAAACCTATCAAGAACCTTGATGCGTGCCTTCTTTGTCGGTTTCATCGGAGAGTTGATATTCAGATATGGAGTTCCGCACATCATCACCGACAATGGGTCAAATTTCGATTCCGACAAGTTCAAAGCCTTTTGCGCCTCTCAAGGCACGCGAAGTTGACTATGCTTCGCCGCTCACCCCGGTCGAATGGACAAGCGAACGAGCAAATGGTCTTATTCTCAAAGGACTGAAACCTCGATCGATGCGTGATCTCAAGCATGCAACAGAGCGTGGGTTGACGAACTTCCGGCAGCTTCTTTGGGGATTGAGGACCACTCCTAATCGGGTCGATCGGGAGAACTCCATTCTTTATGGTCTATGGAGCTGAAGCAGTTCTGCCGAGTGACCTGCTTCACAATGCGCCCCGAGTCAAACTCTACTCTGAAGCTGAAGCGGAGCAAGCCCGGCAAGATGCAGTCGACCTCCTTGAAGAGGAGAGAGAGATGGCCCTGATCCGCTCGACCATCTATCAGCAGGACTTGCGTCGATTCCACGCTAGAAATGTGAAGAGCCGAGCCTTTCAAGAAGGGGATCTGGTCCTCCGAGTGGATCAACAGAAACCACACAAGCTCGCTCCCACTTGGGAAGGTCCCTTCATCATCACCAGAGTTCTCCACAATGGAGCTTACCATCTTTACAACGTCGAACACCAGATCGATGAGCCTCGAGCACTGAATGCGGAGCTGCTCCGCCTTTTACACTTAAGAACTCACTCGGGTGAGATGTAATAAAAGTACCTCTGTAGTTTGTTTATCAAAGACAAGAATGTTATAATTTTCCCAAAGTGATTGTTATTACTTTTCGTTTACATAAGAAATTTCCCCCAGTGGGTGGCTTAGCCGCGAACCTGTTTCGCCTAAGTTTGTAAAAAAAAATCCCTGCCGAGTGGAGAGCCAACCTCCCACTCGGGGGCTTAGCCGCGAATCCGTTTCGCCTAAGTATCTGAAAAATCCTGCCGAGTGGAGAGCCAGCCTCCCACTCGGGGGCTTAGCTGCGAATCCGTTTCGCCTAAGTATCTGAAAAATCCTACTGAGTGGAGAGCAAACCTCCCACTCGGGGGCTTAGCTGCAGTCCAAGTACTCGCTTAAGTATTTGAAAAATCCTACTGAGTGAGGATCCAGCCTCCCACTCGGGGGCTTAGCTGCATTCCAAGTACTCACCTAAGTTTGAAAAATCCTACCGAGTGGAGAGCAAACCTCCCACTCGGGGGCTTAGCTGCAGTCCAAGTACTCGCCTAAGTATTTGAAAAATCCTACCGAGTGAGGATCCGGCCTCCCACTCGGGGGCTTAGCAGCAGTCCAAGTACTCGCCTAAGTATTTAATACAATGTGCACTTTGCAAGGACGACGAGGTACAGGTCGACTATTGCCTTCCCCTTCAAAGCTATGACACAAAAATCCTCCTTGGAGGCTTAGCTGCAGTCCAGTACTCGCCTAAGTTTGAAAAATCCTACCGAGTGGAGAGCAAACCTCCCACTCGGAGGCTTAGCTGTAGTCCAGTACTTGCCTAAGTTTGAAAAATCCTACCGAATGGAGAGCAAACCTCCCACTCGGAGGCTTAGCTGCAGTCCAGTACTCGCCTAAGTTTGAAAAATCCTACCGAGTGGAGAGCAAACCTCCAACTCGGTGGCATAGCTGCAGTCCAAGATTGCTACTAAGTTTGAAAAATCCTACCGAGTGGAGAGCAAACCTCCCACTCGGGGGCTTAGCTGCAGTCCAGTACTCGCCTAAGTTTGAAAAATCCTACCGAGTGGAGAACGAACCTCCCACTCGGAGGCTTAGCTGCAGTCCAGTACTCGCCTAAGTTTGGAAAATCCTACCGAGTGGAGAGCAGACCTCCCACTCGGGGGCTTAGCTGCAGTCCAGTACTCGCCTTAGTACGAAACCCATCCCGATCCGCAAGGACGACGAGGTGCAGGTCGACTGTTGCCTTCTCCCTCGGAGCTGCGCCACAAGTACAACGTGCACTCCATCCCGATCCGCAAGGACGACGAGGTGCAGGTCGACTGTTGCCTTCTCCTTCGGAGCTGCGCCTCAAGTACAACGTGCGCTCCATCCCAATCCGCAAGGACGACGAGGTACAGGTCGACTGCTTCCTTCTCCTGCGCCTACAAGAGCAACAAAGTGTAGGTCGACTGGATCCACCTCAGAGCTGCATCTCAAGCATTGAAGCATAATCCGAGTGAAGAGCAAAGTTCACTCGAAGGCAAACAAAAGTATATTTCGACGATAAGTAAAGTTCAGATAGCATCCTAAGGATGCAGAAGTACCCAGGCCTCAAGCCCGTTAAAGTTTATCGGTTACAAAACCACTCGGCATTCGGAGGCAAATTTAAGGTAGAGCATAGAAGTTTTTTACTCCTCAGGTGGAGGACTGGAAGGAGCCACAAACTGGTCAAGGTTGATCCCATCAGCAATCCGGGTGGCAGCGGCGATGAAAGTCTCCATGAAAGATTGGAAATCATACTTCTTGGTATTGGCAACTTTGATGGACGCCACTTTTCCTCCCGCGCCTCCTTGCAAGTGGACACGAACCAGAGATGAGCAACATCAGCACCACACCGGCGTAAGACTTTTTCCATTCTTGCACTCGACTTGGAACCTCATTCACCGAGTCATTAAGGACTCGAGGTCATTACAGGCGTCACGGTCCGCCGTAGTGTTGAGTCGATCCGCGTCACCGCAGCTTTCAGTCGAGCAAGATAGTCCACCACACCAGCAATGCGAGACTCCAGTCGGAGCATGTTCATAGCGGCTTCATCCTTCACGGGAGAGTTGATGGGGTCCAGGCTTATCTCCACTCGACTGGTCTCCTCTTCGAAGTTCTGACAGAATTCTGCAAATACGACTTGAGTTCAAGCTAATGGTTTTATGATGAGTCGATGATGACAAGTCAGTCGGATAAGAGGAATTACCTTCAAGCATGAGGAATAGCTTCTTGGCGAGCCCTCCCAGATAAACCTCCAGATCATTCCTCTTCCCCGCCAGCTTACCGGCCTTTTGTCAAGAAGGCAACTTTGTCATTCTTCACGGCTAACCTCCTTGTTGGCCGTCGAGCAGCCTTCGCTTGGTATTCTCCTCTTCGAGTTTGCCGACTGAGACCAGTTTCTCTTCCGCGAGCTTTGTTTTCTCCAAAGCCGCCTTCTGTGCCTCTGCAAGGTCGTGCTCTTTCTTCTTCAAAGCCTCCTCCAGTTTGTCTGCAAAATAACAATAAACCCAGAGTTGAGAATGGGTATAAAGACAAAGACAGTCGTCAAAGTTCTCACCAGCCATACCTTTTGCTTCATCTCTCGCCTTTTGCAAGTTCTCCTGAGCAAGCTTCAAGTCAATGTTGAGCTGGATCTGTTTGTTCTCCAATTCGGTATAGCGGGCCACGAGCTCGCAAGATTTATGTGAAGAGTCAATCGACAAAACATCAAAGACAGGTCACTTCCAAGTGACTAAAGAAAAATCGTAGCATTTCTAAGACTACAGTCGAATCAAAACATTCGATAGTAGTCTCGGGGACTACACCCAGTGGGTGCACTCAGCGTGTCCCCACTGGTTTTACCAATTCGGTTCGACCAACCAATCAAAGAGGCAAAAGGTTATGATCCTAAAACAACAGCCAACCGCCGGTGATCGGCCGTGTTAAAAAAAAACAGTTCCTTAGACTATAGTCGATTGCAGATCCACCATAGTCTCGGGACTACACCCGGTGGCTGCACTCAGCGTGCCCCACCGGTTTCAAAGATCCATTCGACATGGCCCGACCTGCATCGAGTGAAGAAGTTCAAAGTATAAAGACTATAATCGATCGCCTGCAGTCCACCATAGTCTCGGGACTACACCCAGTGGGTGCACTCAGCGTGCCCCCACCAAAGACAAAAATTCAATCGACACACCCACCCGGTGGGTGTACAGACATCTGAATATGGAGATCTTGAGAAGAAGAAATTTCAGGTAGCATATCCTAACGTAACAAGCAATGACCAACTTACTTGGACATTGCTCTAAAGAGCTGAGCTTGCATCATAAGCCGCTGGCTGGCCTCCGGACCACCTTAACTTGCTCCATCATGATCCCCTGCACGGCGTATGGCCTCCTTAGCAGCACTCACTTGGTCTTCCCGGACGTGGTGTGTGGCAAAAGGGAAAGGCGGGTCAGCGATCGGCAGCGAAGGCCGGACACTCGTCGGCCAAAGACAAAAGGACACGAAGCCCGAGTGGTGTCGCCTCCCTCGTGAACCAGCCGTCTCGTGCGGTGATACAACTTGAGTAGCCTTGCCAGCAGGAACCTTTTGTCCTTCCTCTTCCTCGGTGGTGTTTCATCATAAATCGTCGGGGAGATCAATGACATGAGGTGGAACTACAAGAAAGATTCAAAGGTAAAAACAGAAACCCAATCGACCATAAAGCGAAACTGCAGAGATCATACCAAGGTTGGAGGTGGCGGCATCTTCCATTTCCTGATCTTCGTGCTTAGCTGAGGTCTCGGAGGTGGCAGCACTACATATTTCAGAAATCAGTTGATCAGTCAAACGAGTCGACCAAAAGTACACTCATGATAAACAGGAAGACACAAGTTCTGCTGATTACCCAGAAATGGTGGGAATGACCATCCTCATCTTGGGCAAGGCCTTCGTCGGCTTTGATGACGTTGCTCGGGGTTGCTTCGGCGGTTTCTCAGTCGGCACTGGAGAAGTCGTCTGAGGGCGCTTCGTCGACCGCCCAACGGGCGCGATAGCCTTACCGTGCTCGACCGCCGGATCATGCGTCAGCTTGGATCGCCTTTCCGAGTGGGGAGGTGTCAGGACCCCGATTCCAAGTCACATCGATCTAGCCGGTAACACCTCATATCACTTTGCGGCCTCACGCACGGTATTCCCACGGGTGTCGCCTTACCATGGCCGGGACCGTTTGCGCCTTTTGGCTCACGTATATGATAGTGTCGCTAGCATCCATATGACAGAGAACCCGGGCCGACATGGATAGTCGTGAACCCAAAGCGGCACTAACCCATGGGGACATGCATACATGAATCACATCGAGCATGTCGGTCGTGACGTGTGAATCCGGGCTGTAGCACTGGGCTAACAGGACTCCGAGAACCCGGGCTGTAGCAGGCTAGGCAGGACTCGGGATGTCACCGCGTGACATTTCCCCGAAGGGACAGACATAGGAACAAAGTGAAACACATGCTGGCCAGTCAAGTGTCCAAAGCAGTAGTGCTGGGCTAGCAGGACTCCGGTGAACCGGGCTGTAGCGGACTACTATCGCTCAGAAGCACAAGACTACATTTCCCCATATGAGAGGCTGCCAAGGATAAACAACTAGATTGTCGGATCCCACACATACCAAGCATTTCAAACATACACACAATATGCTCAATATGTGTAAATACAACATGGCATCACAACATAACTCTACAACTCAAATATTTATTCATTAGGCTCAGGAGGCGAGATATTACAAACATGGGTCTCATGACCCAACATTGAAACATACAAGTCAAAGCACAAGCGAGAAGCTAAACATGTCTCGAAATGCATAACTATAAATGAAAAAGGCTGAGAAGCCTGACTATCTACCAGATCTTGTCGAGGCACAAGATCGTAGCTGAAAGGTAACAAGCTAAGCGTCAAGTCCACGCGGAACTACTAGTGAGACCAAGTCTCTCTGCAAAAACATAAAATAGGCAAGCGTCGGTACAAATGTACTCAAGAAGACTTACATCGTAACTAACTACATATGCATCATTATCAACAAAGGGGTGGTGGGGTTTAACTGCAGCAAGCCAGCTTTGACTCTGTGGCTATCCTGAACTACGACTGCAAGTAACTCTTTTGAGGTGGCGCACACGAGTCCACATATTCACCATATCAATACACCACTATGGATCCGTTCCTGTCTTCCTACGAGAACGCCATCCATAGCACTTACACTTATCTTGCGCATTTTAGAGTATCCACTTTCACTTGTCTATGAACTGTTATAGGCAACCCAGAAGTCCTTTTCCGCGTACACAGCTATTCGAATAGATCATATTAACCCTGTAGGGGTGTACTTCTTCACACACGCTCTCGCCACTTACCGCCATGTACACCTCGTGTATCTCGGCAACCTTCAAGCGGAAGCTTTGGCGAGGAGTCGGCCACGACCTGACTAACCACACAAGTCTCTCGTCCAGGTTTATCGCCTATTCGGGTTCCATCCGCAAGGAGATCCGGCCGGGGTGTCGCTCACGGCCCCAAACGATGTGAGCAGGGTTCCCGAGACACCAAACGGGCGCCCGGTACACCGTGCCATGGTGTATCTACCGCAACATAGCCCACCCCTAGGGTCAGCGCTACGCACGACCCCCAACACATATCCTACAAACACCAGAAACTAGTTGCAACTCCTGGACAAAGATCGAGTTGATTAATAAGTCGAGAGGGGCACTTAAGCATTCCAATGTGTGGTAGTAGCTGGTCATGGATCACAAACACGTAACTCAGTTCCTCGAGGGCGGCTTCAATGAAACAACCCACCATGTACTCCTACATGGCCTCTCACCGCTACCTTTACCAAATCGTGTTCACACACTTAGATCTCAACAGTAGGACATGTTCACACACCTCCGATTCATCCCCGATGAATCAGACCTGACTCACTCTAAGCAGTAGCAGGCATGACAAACAAGCATGAATGAGTAGGCACAACAGGGCTCAAACAACTCCTACTCATGCTAGTGGGTTTCATCTATTCTTGTGGAATGACATGTCATGCGAGAGGATAAAGGGGTTCAGCTACCATGACAAATGAGATGAATCGTTGTTGTCCTAATGCAGTAAAAAGAGCAGGAGCGAGAGAGTGGGATTGTATCGGAATGGACAAGGGGGTTTTGCTTGCCTGGCACTTCTGAACATAGTATAGCTCTTCATCGGTGTCATCGAACTCATCGTCGGAACCACGTCTATCAAGAGGGGACAAACACCGGCAAACAAGGAAGAACACAATCAATGCAATGCACAATATGATGCATGATCATGACATGGCAATATGTTGTGATTTGAGCTAATGCAACTAGCAACAGATTAAATGAAGTTGGTTTGAATACAAGATTCAAATTCAAACTCCATATGTGATTATTCAAATGCCATTTACTTGATTTGAACTAAACAGTGAACAAAAATTGTTCTAACATGCATGAAAATGGTACAGATGGATAGATTGGATTTTTCTGATCATTTTTCATATATAAATTATTTCATTTGGAGTTACGATTGATTTTATATGATTTTTAGAAGTTTATAACATTTTCTGAAATAAATAAACCATTTAAGATTTATTTAAATTCCAGAAGAGTTACTGCATCAGCATGACGTCACTGTGATGTCAGCGGTCAACAGAGACGGTCCAGGTCAAACCTGACCTGTGGGACCCATATGTCAGTGTCTCAGGCTGGTTTGTGTGGCTGACAGGTGGGACTGGTCAACGGCCACGTCAGCAGAGTCAATGCTGACGGGTGGGGTCGGTCAAAGTGTGAACGGGCCAGGTCAAAGCCCGACCTGTGGGGCAGCGAGGTTAGTTTTATTTAAACAGGAACAAACCCGGCTTAATTAGGCGATGGGGCCCGTCTGTAAGTGGCTCTAGGGTTAATTAGCGATGTCATTAGTGGCTAATGATGGGCCATGTAGACATCGCCGGAGTTCCATGACGGCGACCAAAACCGACGACGGAGACGCTGCGGGAAGGCGCTACAGGGGACGGTTTCGAGCATGGTTCGCGGCTATGAGTTGCTGGCAGTGCGGTGCATCCTGTGGTGGCCGTGTGGTGTGCTAGGAGTGTGTGTAGCAGCGGCGGCGATGAGCCTGGCGGCCGCCGGAGTTCGGGCTCGACGAAACCACACCACAAAGCATGGGAGGAGCAGCAGTTGGGTGCTTTGAGCTCCTTCAGACGCACTGAGCGCGTTGGCGGGCTCATATGCAAGCGGCGACGGCTGTGTCCGCGACGGCGCCATGGCCCGCTGCGAGGGATTCTCGGGCAAGGTGGTGGGGCTAGCTAGAGTGCACAAACAGCAAAAGGATGAGAGGGGGAGATGCGGTAGCTCACATGGAGGCCGGAGAGCGGTTCAGCGGGCTCGGGGACGCGTCTGAGACGGTGAATCGTCGCGTGCGGCTTCCGGCGACCGAGGAGGAAGAAGACGAAGCAGCCGGCGATGCAGGCCATCCCAACGCTCGGGGACAGGGTGGGGCGAAGCGGCGGACGATGGCGGAGACCGTGGACAGCGCGGGAAGGCGAGGGGAGCTCGGTGGCCGTGGCAAACGGCGGCGGCGACGACGAGCTCCGCTCGGGTGTGCTCGGGAGAGAAAGCAGAGAAGAGGGAAGGGGTCGGGAGAGAGCAGAGAGAGACGGGAGAGGCAGAGGGGCCGCGGGGCGTGTCCAGACGCATCGGGGGCGCCTCGGTGGCAAGCAGGAGGTGGCAAGGCTGGCGTCGGTGCTCGCCACCGAGCTGCTTCGGGGCGAGGGGGGAGGAACACGACAGAGAGGAGGAGGGCTGGGCCGACCAGCTTAGATGGGCCGCACAGAGCAGGGCCTCTCGGCTGTAGGTAAGCGCCAGGTAACTCTCTCTTTCTCTTTTATTTCTGTTTTCTATTTCTGACATTTGTTTTAATTTGGTTTTTGAACCAAGCTAATTTTGTTGCTTCGATAAATTTTGCGAGGGACTAAAAGGATTATTCCAAAGCCCCTCAACAAAAATCAGAATTATTGGAGCAATAAATTATTTATAGTATTTATATGGTCCAATTCAAAATACAATATGTGTTAATTCAACAATCCAAAATGTCATGCAAAAAGGTGCATCACCTCTGGTTGCTGTTTCCAGCATTTTCCAAAAATGATGAACATTTTTGAAGGCCATTTGGGTTCACTGAAAAATATTTTAGTTGAACCTGGTGGATTCCTGTTTATGCTAGGGTTTGAAACATCCCCCATTTCAAGTTCATTTGAAAAGTTAAACATGATGCACACATGAAGGGCTAGCCTACTGCATACCAGGACTAGGGATGTGACAACTCATCCCCACTAAACAAGAATCTCGGCCCGAGATTCAAGCGTAGGGTAAGATGAAAGGGGGAACACAACTAACACAATCTTCACGATCCAGGTTGCACTTCAAATGAACGTTGATTCAATCACCATTTTGTCTCGTCGTCTTGTTCCGAGAACTCCAGCTATCATGACCAAGAGAGGAGAAGGAGACTCTAGAAGGATCGATCTTCTCGAGGATCGAACAACCCAGGATCAACTCACGGAGTGAGACATTGAAACACCTCTCGAGTTGAGACACTAAACACATCGAGAGGGATGGAAGAACAACGACGGGGTCTGATTAGGTGGGCAACAATTCCATGCTTAGAAGATGGTGGATGGTGTCAAGGTGGCGAGGAAATAATTGCCATGACTCCATAACGGGGCACCTTAGGAGAGGTGACTCGTTGGATCGTTCCCTTAAGTGGCAAAAAGAATTACTTTTGATCCTTAGATCACTGAAACTCTTCATACCATCTTAAGGCAATTGATAATTGATCATTTGAAGATCTCAAAGAAATGGCATACTCAGGCTAGGATGGATGATGAGGACTACCTTGTTGAAGACAACGCAAGGGATGATTTTTTCTTATCATCGGAGAAGGATGGGACCCATGGTAGGATCGCTTTTGAAGATGATCCTGAACAACAATTGCTGGGGTGCAAGCTGGGAACATAATGCAAATCTTTGAATGTTTCAACCATCATATCTGCTGAGATTCAGATCTGGTTGATAACGGGACATTTCGCATAAAGATGTCCGGAAGGAAAGGTTGCAACACAAATCGACGAGATGATGTTGCAAGATTCTCGGGAGATGGACTATGGTAGTAAGCTCCAAAACATGAGCGAGTTCTTCTACAACCATGTGAACACGCTGCCCAGACAAGCATGGCCACGTAGTAGTCTTATATTAAACACAACCAAGTTCAGGTGGGGGAACCATCATCGAGGATATCAAAGTCTTTTCATAAGTCCGGATTAGCTCTTATGAAGGGACTCTTTCTCCTTGGGCAAATCAGTCAGTGGCTTGGTGTGCTAGGAACACATATGGAGTGGAGGTGGCCAACCTATCAAACCATAGAGCACCTCGCACGTGCATGACTGACTTGGGGTGGTACCATAGGAAACAAAACAATCTTCCTCGAACTCACGGCGGCAACTTGCACCAAATGCACGTGAATCAGATAAAGTCACTTCTTTCACCAAAACATATACCTCATGAACAGACCATGAAGGCATTGCTTACAAAATTTTCAACACTATTTAATGTTCAACATGAATCGCGGGGAAGTCAAAATGCTACTGATGGGCTCAACAGCAACTCATCGGAATTTCCATATCACTGGACTCCCACCATTATGTGAACACGGTGATAGCATTGGTCAGACCATAAGATGTAATGGTGTATGCTTGAGGGATCAACCACGAGTAAGACAACATTACGAACATCGTTGGTTCTGATTTGACTTGAATATGGCCCATACTCAAGTCAAAGTTTTGACAAGGCAATAGATCCAACAACTGATCACGAGGACCAATTGATGAAGATATCATCTTTCTTCAACACACACTCAAAAAGATATCCCTTAAAATGAACTAAGTCAGGTAAGCTTTTATCTTCCAACTCTCCAAGTTGTTGTTTAGCTTAACCAACTAGCTCAGGTTATCTAGCACAGATTCTTGGAGAAAGGGTGGTTACAAGAAAACAAACTTGATCACGAACCCAACATAGCGGTCAGGTGACAACCTGGTAATACTTCCGATAAGATATTCGGAAAATCACGAACCACCGTTATGTTACTAAGCTCGAGAACAACCTTGCTTTTCAGGGCAAGATGATATGATCAAAAGAGTGAGGGATTGACACAATCCTAACTCATTGATCGAAGAGTGCACCAGAAATAATGACTAGGTAGCACGATCAATTTTAGGATGATAATTTAATAACCAATACGCTAAGAATGAGAATATTGTCCATTAACTACCAAGCAACGAGGTTGCTAGGAGTATCGATTTCACACACCACAGTTCACTTGTCGGCATTCCGGTTACAATAACACAGAACCGAGGAATGAAGCAATGATGGCGAGAAGTATCACTGCGTTAAGAATTCATAAGAGGTGGTGCAACTCTCATGACATTCTTGACATAAAGATGGTAACACTCCAAGGTAGAACAGAGCAAAAATCTGGATTGGCATTTTGATCTGCGGAATACAACTACTTTGACCACTCCAAGAAATGGAGGAGGTGCTGGAGTTTGTTTCTCCTAGTCATTCCGAGATAGAATGGCTTGACGGAACGCAAGAGTAAAGGCAACGATGAACGAATGCGCGCATACTCTTGACTATCAATTGATAGAAGGAGATCAGGAAACAACTAAAATGGTACAACTTAAAAGAACATATGATTTTCTGAGTTGTGGATGCATGGACTAGCATGTCGAACGATTTCAACATATTTCTTCCGGAGAACCCATCCAGAAAGGTTGAACTGGCAGAGTCACAAATAGAATGGAGAACTCATCGAGGCCACTTCTATTGTGATCTTTTGATCCAACAAACTTCTTCCATAAGTGGTTCATGGTATTTGGAAGAAGGATAAACCACGGACCTCGAGGACTATCGCAAAGTTACTAATATCCTAAAGGAACTAGCAAACACTATCAACATTAGTTGAGTAGGGTGAATCTCGGGTCAAGAACCCAGGAGTAGAATACCTACTACTAAGTGGCATCACGTGATGCTTTCAAGAATGATGGCCAGAATCATCACACTGGGAACACAAAACACGGCTATATTGCTAGGTGATACTCTAAGACACCTAGGGTCATAATAATAGCTCCTACATATATGTCAAGGCAATAAATTACCTCAACGCACCGGTTAGTGTGCTTATTCTGACCATAAAGGACATCGAGAATGGAAAGAAAGGATTTGCAAATGCATCAGACTATTTAGAGACCTGGGATGACTCGGACAGCATAACGGCTGTAAATGCTCAAAATGATTTGAGACATCCTGCAAATTGGTGGCATAACCACTCAGAAGCACAATATAAGGTTCCGAGACCAACTATGAAGAATTTTTGTCCAAAAAGACCACCTGCTGAGTGGAATTGACAGAAAGGACTACCTCTAGATCAAATTGTCAAAAAAGACCAGCTGAGTCGTGGCGGCAGGTGCGGCAGCAGACACGTGGCACCTGCCGCCACAGACGCCAGCGGCCGGACCTGCCGCCATGGGTGCAGGCGGTGGCCCGTGCTTAATTGTTTTTTTTCGTCGGCGCACCAGCTACAGCAACGGAAGGCCGGAGTGGTATGCGTCACGCGCTGCATCACGACAGCAAGGTGGGCCCCGCCGCCACAGGTGAGGCAGCGGCCGTTGTCGCTACGCGCCATTTCCTTGCTTCGACAACTCGGGTTTCGTCAGAGATGTAATAGTTCAAAGCAAGATTGGTCACTAATCACACGGGAAGGCAGGCCAATGCCTGCACACCCTCGAATTGATGCGCTGTTCAGGATTACTAGATAGGTTAGTGGAAAGCGTGAGATGATCTGTTCAGCCGTCCTCGATATGTCAATCACATGAACTCCACCCACTCATTAGGTATTACCGGATAAATACATCACCACCGACCGGTGACACAAATAGTCATATATAATATTGTGCATTTGTTCTTCGCTTGCGGATCAACAAAGCGGTGGCTGCTGCCTCACGGCGTGGCGGCAGGGCCCATCTCGGCATGTCGCAGCACACTCGCGGCAGATGGCTGCCGCTTGCCTGCCGTTCCGTTGCGGTGCGCGACGAAAAACCTGTTATGCCCGAGTCCGCTGCGCTCGTGGCGGCGGTAGGGCCGCCGGCGATGGCGGCGGTGCCACGTGTCACCGCCGCTGCCGCCACGGTGCAGCTGGTCCTTTTTGTCAATTCATTTCGGAGATGGTCTTTTCTGGCAATTTGACTCGGCAGATAGTCTTTTTAGACAAAAAATCCAACTATGAACACACAGAAGTAGTAAAAACTGAACTGAGATTTGAAACTATCAATTCCATAAGTCTATGGATTAGTAACACGTCATCCTAATAGATAGATGAGAAGCCTAGTTCTTAAACCCCGTAGAAAAGAAGAGGATGACTCAGATCAGAAGGCCATGAGGTATAAGCAGTAAAAAGTGCCTTACGTTCCCTTCCACAATCAATTCCCTTACATAACTAAAGCATTTCTAGACACAACTTCACCGGTTTGGCTTGGTAATCCTCTGACAGCAACAAAGCTCGATACCAAAGCTGTCGGGACCCCGATTCCAAGTCACATCGATCTAGCCGGTAACACCTCATATCACTTTGCGTCCTCACGCACGGTATTCTACCGGGTGTCGCCTTACCATGGCCCGGGACCGTTTACGCCTTTTGGCTCACGATATGATAGTGTCGCTAGCATCCATATGACAGAGAACCCGGCCGACATGGCTAGTCGTGAACCCAAAGCGGCACTAACCCATGGGGACAGCATACATGAATCACATCGAGCATGTCGGTCACAGAGTGTGAATCTAGGGCATGTAGCACTGGCTAACAGGACTCAGGAACCCGGGATGTAGCAGGTTAGGCAGACTTCGGATGTCACCGCGTGACATTTCCCCGAAGGGACGCATATAGGAACAAAGTGAAACACATGCCGAGCAGTCAAGTGTCCAAAGCAGTAGTCTTTGGGCTAGCGAGACTCCGGTGAACCGGGCTGTAGCGGACTACTATCTCTGTGGAAGCACTAGACTACATTTCCCCATATGATAGGCTGCCAAGGATAAACAACTAGATTGTCGGATCCCACACATACCAAGCATTTCAAACATACACACAATATGCTCAATATGTGTAAATACAACATGGCATCACAACATAACTCTACAACTCAAATATTTATTCATTAGGCTCCGAGGAGTGAGATATTACAAACATGGGTCTCATGACCCAACATTCAGAGCATACAAGTCAAAGCACAAGCGGAAGCTAAACATGTCTGAGTACATACAACTATAAATGAAAAAGGCTGAGAAGCCTGACTATCTACCAGACCCTGCCGAGGGCACAAGATCGTAGCTGAGGTAACAAGCTAAACGTCGAAGTCCACACGGAACTACTAGTGAGACTGAAGTCTCTCTGCAAAAACATAAAATAGGAAAACGTGAGTACAAATGTACTCAGCAAGAGTTACATCAGAGCTAACTACATATGCATCATTATCAACAAAGGGGTAGTGGGGTTTAAGCTGCGCAAGCCAGCTTTGACTCGGTGGCTATCCTGAACTATGACTGCAAGTAACTCTTTTGAGGTGGCGCACACGAGTCCACATATTCACCATATCAATACACCACTATGGATCTGTCCCCGTCTTCCTACGAGAACGCCATCCATAACACTCACACTTATCTTGCGCATTTTAGAGTATCCACTTTCACTTGTCTATGAACTGTTATAGGCAACCCAGAAGTCCTTTTCATGAGACACGGCTATTCGAATAGATCATATTAACCCTGCAGGGTGTACTTCTTGACACACGCCTCGCCACTTACCGCCATGTACACCTCGTGTATCTCGGCAACCTTCAAGCGGAAGCTTTGGCGAGGAGTCGGCCACGACCGACTAACCACACAAGTCTCTCGTCTGTGTTTATCGCCTATTCGGTTCCATCCGCAAGGAGATCCGGCTGGGGTGTCGCTCACGGCCCCAAACAATGTGAGCAGGGTTCCCGAGACACCAAACGGGCGCCCGGTACACCGTGCCACGGTGTATCTACCGCAACATAGCTCACGGCCCCCAACACATATCCTACAAACACCAGAAACTAGTTGCAACTCCTGGACAGAGATCGAGTTGATTAATAAGTCGAGAGGGGCACTTAAGCATTCCAATGTGTGGTAGTAGCTGGTCATGGATCACAAACACGTAACTCAGTTCACGAGGGACGGCTTCAATGAGACAACCCACCATGTACTCCTACATGGCCTCTCACCGCTACCTTTACCAAATCGTGTTCACACACTTAGCTCTCAATAGCAGGACATGTTCACACACCTCCGATTCATCCCCGATGAACCAGACCTGACTCAACTCTAAGCAGTAGCAGGCATGACAAACAAGCATGAATGAGTAGGCACAACAGGGCTCAAACAACTCCTACTCATGCTAGTGGGTTTCATCTATTTACTGTGGAATGACATGTCATGCAGAGGATAAAGGGGTTCAGCTACCGCAACAAGTAACATATGAATCGTTGTTGTCCTAATGCAGTAAAAAGAGCAGGAGCGAGAGAGTGGGATTGTATCGGAATGAACAAGGGGGTTTTTCTTGCACAGCACTTGAAGATAGTATAGCTCTTCATCGGTGTCATCGAACTCATCGTCGGAACCACGTCTATCAAGAGGGGACAAACACCGGCAAACAAGGAAGAACACAATCAATGCAATGCACAATATGATGCATGATCATGGCATGGCAATATGTTGTGATTTGAGCTAATGCAACTAGCAACAGATTAAATGAAGTTGGTTTGAATACAAGATTCAAATTCAAACTCCATATGTGATTATTCAAATGCCATTTACTTGATTTGACCTAAACAGTGAACAAAAATTGTTCTAACATGCATGAAAATGGTACAGATGGATAGATTGGATTTTTCTGATCATTTTTCATATATAAATTATTTCATTTGGAGTTACGGTTGATTTTATATGATTTTTAGAAGTTTATAACATTTTCCAAAATAAATAAACCATTTAAGATTTATTTAAATTCCGGAAGAGTTACTGCGTCAGCATGACGTCACTGTGATGTCAGCGGTCAACAGAGACGGTCCAGGTCAAACCTGACCTGTGGGACCCATATGTCAGTGTCTCAGGCTGGTTTGTGTGGCTGACAGGTGGGACTGGTAAACGGCCACGTCGGTAGTCAATCTTGACGGTGGGGTCGGTCAAAGTGTGGCGGGCCAGTCAAACCGACTGTGGGGCGGCGGGTTAGTTTTATTTAAACAGGAACAAACCCGGCTTAATTAGGCGGTGGGGCCCGTTTGTAAGTGGCTCTAGGGTTAATTAGCGATGTCATTTGTGGCTAATGATGGGCCACGTAGACATCGCCGGAGTTCCGCCGGCGGCGACCAAAACCGACGACGGAGACGCTGCGGGAAGGCGCTACAGGGGACGGTTTTGAGCATGGTTCGCGGCTATGAGTTGCTGGTAGTGCGGCGCATCCTGTGGTGGCCGCGTGGTGTGCTGGGAGTGTGTGTAGCAGCGGCGACGACGAGACGGGCGGCCGCCGGAGTTCGGGATCGACCGAAACCACGCCACAGAGCACGGGAGGAGCAGCAGTTGGGTGCTTTGAGCTCCTTCGGACGCACTGAGCGCGTTGGCGGGCTCATATGCAAGTGGCGACGGCTGTGGCCGCGACGGCGCCATGGCCGGCGGCGAGGGATTCTCGGGCAAGGTGGTGGGGCTAGCTAGAGTGCGCAAACAACAAAAGGATGAGAGGGGGGGGGGGGGAGATGCGGTAGCTCATAGGGAGGCCGGAGAGCGGTTCAGCGGGCTCGGGGACGCGTCTGAGACGGCGAATCGTCAAGGCGGCTTCCGGCATCGAGGAGGAAGAAGACGGCAGCCGGCGATGCAGGCCATCCCAACGCTTCGGGGACAGGTGGGGCGGAAGCGGACGATGGCGAGACCGTGGACAGCGGGAAGGCGAGGAGCTCGGTGGCCGTGGCAACGGGCGGCGGCGACGACGAGCTCCGCCGGTGTGCTCGAGAGAAAGCAGAAGAGGGAAGGGGTCGGGAGAGAGCAGAGAGAGACGGGAGAGGCAGAGGGGCCGCGGGGCGTGTCCAGACGCATCGGGGGCGCCTCGGTGGCAAGCAGGAGGTGGCAAGGCTGGCGTCGGCGCTCGCCACCGAGCTGCTTCGGGGCGAGGGGGAGGAACACGACAGAGAGGAGGAGGGCTGGGCCGGCCAGCTCAGATGGGCCGCACAGAGCAGGGCCTCTCGGCTGTAGGTAAGCGCCAGGTAACTCTCTCTCTCTCTTTTATTTCTGTTTTCTATTTCTGACATTTGTTTTAATTTGGTTTTTGAACCAAGCTAATTTTGTTGCTTCTGATAAATTTTGCAGGGACTAAAAAGGATTATTCCAAAGCCCCTCAACAAAAATCAGAATTATTGGAGCAATAAATTATTTATAGTATTTATTTGCTCCAATTCAAAATACAATATGTGTTAATTCAACAATCCAAAATGTCATGCAAAAAGGTGCATCACCTCCGGGTTGTCAAGTTTCAAAGATTTTCCAAAAATGATGAACATTTTTGAAGGCCATTTGGGTTCATCAAAAATATTTTAGTTGAACCTGGTGGATTCCTTTTTATGCTAGGGTTTGAAACATCCCCCATTTCAAGTTCATTTGAAAAGTTAAACATGATGCACACATGAAGGGCTAGCCTACTGCATACCAAGACTAGGGATGTGACAGGAGGATCCACGTCTTCCTCCTCTTCCTCCTCCTCCTCCTCTTCATCAGAGCTATCGTTTTCCTCGCCCTCCTCGGACTCCCATTCCTCCTAGTTTTCGCCTCCGCTTCCTTCTTCTTCTTCGACTTGTTCTTGCGCCCCGTTGGGCATCGAGTACATCTCAGTGGTGGCCTAGAAGACAACAAAACAAGACGAAAGTCAATCGGCCGATTCGCAATGAACAGAGCGAATGCAACAGGATCACAATGGAGATAAGTGGTCATACCTTGTCCGTTCGTAAGATTGGTCGAGTGGTGGGATCCTCCTAGCTCCACGAGGGTTATCCTTGTTCCCTGTGATGGCAGTCATCCACCTCTTCAATGTGGCGTCGTCGACCTCCTTCAGGTGGACCCGGTGGTGTCTTCGGCACCGAATACATCCACATCGGGTGGCCTCGTGATTGGAGCGGCTGAATGCGCCGTCGAAGGAAAACCTCCGTAAGATCCATGCCGGTCACTCCGTCACGAATGAGCTGGACTACACGCCCATCAACAATTTAACTGGACCTTCTCCTCCTAAGCACCTTCAGAGAGGACGGCTTGTTCACTCGACCCATGGAGAAAGGAGGGAGTCCAATGATCGCTTCAAGGCCGATCGGGTCTTGGCAAGAGAACCAGGTCGATCGCCACCCTTAACTGAGTCGGGAAGAATCATGGCCGGAAAGGCACTTTTACCCCTCATCTGGACCCCAAGACCCCCACACATCTGGATTACTTGGGTTCTTTCATCATTCGGACTAGCCTTTTTCACCATCTGTGAGCGACAAGTGAATATGTGTTTGAAGAGGCCCCAGTGTGGCCGACAACCCAAGAAGTTTTCGCACAAAGACACGAAAGCAGCGAGATAGGCAATGGAGTTGGGTGTGAAGTGATGGAGTTGTGCTCCAAAGAAGTTCGGAAAACCCCGAAAGAAAAGATTCGCGGTAGAGAAAATCCGCGATCAACATGGGTGGCTAAGAGGACGACTCACCCTCCCGAGGCTGCGGCTGCCACTCCGTCCCCGGAAGCCTTGCTGACCCATGGGGGATCAATCCCTCGTTGGCCAGGTCGTCGAGGTCTTTCTAGGTGATGGTCGAGCGGATCCAATCTCCCTAGACCCAACCTTGCGGCAGGCTGGACCGCGACGAGGATCCGCCCCGACTGGTCGCTCTCCCCTTCGCCTTCGTCGACGCCTTCTTCGCCCGCTCCAAGGCTGCCGTCTTTTCCTTCACCATTGTCGCCGACGAAGCAGGAACGGAGCAGCAGTGCTGAGTAGGTCACGGGCGCGGCAGATGAATCTGAGGACGGGGAGGGAAAATGAGGGCGACTGCTCAAAAGACCCCCCGCCGCGCCTTATATGAAGTCGCCCGAGTGGTCAATCGGTAGGCCCGCAATCTTGTCAAATCCCGCAATAGCAGTCGCCAAGAATACGTGGCGAAAAAAGGTGGCGCCAAGATCGAGGCGTCTTTGCCTTATCCCATCCGAAAGTACCGCAGCCTTCTCGCTTCACAAGACTTCCCGAAATTCAGATCCCGCTAAATCCGCTAACAGCAGAGCAACTCGTCAGACGACAGATTTCCTCCGATCCATCGCTCGGAGATCTTCAAGTCTATAAAGTTCACTCGACATATGTGAAGAATGGATCAAGGCGACTGAAAGAGAAGTTGACACCATCACTAAAAGGTCACTGATCCAGAGTAAGACACACTCGCAGCATGAAAAACAGGTCGGAAAGATTATCAACTCCTTCCTCACTCAAACCTCGATCCATTCGGGGGCTAATGATGAAGTCATGTGCCTAGGGTAGGGTCATGGACCTGTCCAAGATACCCTCCCCAAGGACATCCTTAGAATAAACTGCCTTCCAGTCGACCTGGTAGGATTCCACTCGACAGACTCAAAGACACTAGACCATGAAGACCCACTCGACTACCTGGAGTTCAAGAACCACTCGGTGTCCAAACGGTTTGTAGTTAAGTAGTCCTTATGGTCATGATGACACTTTATGTAAGGCGTTACCAGTAACGCCTGGCCTTAATGTACATTTAACCCTCCGCTACGTGGGCTGGCTGGGGTCCTGGCGCACTCTATATAAGCCACCCTCCACAGTAAAAGGGTTCGCACCCACATAATTCATACGCATATAATCCAAATGACCGCCTCCGGGCTCCGAGACGTAGGGCTATTACTTCCTCCGAGAAGGGCCTGAACTCGTAAAACTCGTGCGTATACAACTACTCCATAGCTAGTATCTTGCCTCTCCATACCTACCCCCCATTCTACTATCAGACTTAGAACCACGACAATGGGTATCCGCCAAGCTATCCCTGGCAATAGACCAACTTAGACTAAAAGCCTAAGCTTGGGGGAGTACGTATTTCCCACCGACATTACATTCATGTTCACACACACTCATTGCTAGATGTCGGTGCTCATACTCTTTCACTGTAATATCCATGCTAGTGTATTTTCCTTTTTCCTGCTTTCTTCTTGTGTGTTTAATAAACCTTAGAAAAACCAAAAAAAAAATAGTAGTAGTTTATTTTTTCCTGCTGTAGTAGTAATAATTAAAAAGAAAACCCAAAAACATTTCCCGTTCTTCTTTTGATTGTTGGGAGCTTTCCCGTGTAAATAGTTTTTATTTCTTTTCCTTTGTTTAGGGGTTGAGAAGACTATACTGAAAATGCTTAGTGGCTCGCATATGCATTATTATTTACCTAACTTAGAGCCCATATTACTCGTCTTCTCTCTTGAGTTGAATGCTTGCAGATTCCAGCTTAGTCCAATGCACGTGCACTCTTATTATTATTCACACCGTTCGGTCATGCAAGTGAAAGGCAATAATGATGATATATTATGGACTTATTGGGGTGAGAAAAGCTGGTATGAACTCGACCTCTCTTGTTTTTGAAAATATGATGATTAATCGTTCCTGATTCAGCTATTATGAAGTAAACATATTTGCAATGACATTTAGAGATTATAGTTGCTTGTTCCATGCTTGATTAGCTATGAGTTATAATGGTTTACCTTGCGTGCCAACATGCTATTAGAATGATTGTGATGTGGTATGATGGGATGACATCCTCCTTTAAATGAATTGAGTGACTCGACTTGGCACATGTTCACGCATGTAGTTGAATCAAATCAACATAGCCTTCATGATATTTATGTTCATGGTGGATTATATCCTACTCATGCTTATATTCGTGTAAATTAATTTTAATGCATGTTTACGACTGTTGTCGCTCTCTCGCTTGGTTGCTTCCCAGCCTTTTGCTAGCCTTCACCTGTGCATTTGCGGGAATACTTCTTGTGCATCCAAACTCCTTAAACCCCAAAGTTGTTCCATATGAGTCCACTATACCTTCCTATATGCGGTATCTACCTGCTCCAAGTAAATTTGTATGTGCCAAACTCCAAACCTTCAAATGAAATTCTGTTTTGTATGCTCGAGCAACTCATGTGCAACTAGGGCTGCCTATATCTTCCATGCTAGGTGGGTTATTCTCAAGAGGAGTGGACTCGCTCCTCATTCACGAGAAAGGGCTCAGAATCGGGATGCCCAATCCCATGATCCAAAAAGATCAAAGCAAATCAAAATAATTAAACAAAACTCCCTTGGGACCCATTGAATGTTGGAGGCACTCGTTGTTTCGAGCAAGCCATGGATTGATGCTTGTGGAGGAGGGGAGTATAAACCTTTACCATTCTGTTTGGGAACTGCCTATAATGCATGTAGTATGGAAGATACCGCCATCTCATAGTTGTTGCGTTGACAAGTGAAAGTATGCCGCTCAAAATATAATTTATCTCTATTTCAAAATCGAGCTCGCACCTCTACAAATCCCTGCTTCCCTCTGCGAAGGGCCTATCTATTTACTTTTATGTTGAGTCATCACCCTTCTTATTAAAAAGCACCCGCTGGAGAGCACACTGTCGTTTGCATTCATTATAATTGGTTTATATTGGGTATGACTTGACTAGATCTCTTTTACCATGAATTATAATGTTTAGTCAGTCCTTGATCTTTAAAGGTGCTCTGCATTTATGTTTTGCAGTCTCAGAAAGGGCTAGCGAGATACCATTTTGTTATATCATCTTATGATTATTTTGAGAAAGTGTTGTCATCCGAGTTTTATTATTATGGCTTGCTAGCTGATTATGTTATTGATATGAGTAATTGTGAGACCTACGTGTTATTGTGAGTATGGTTAGTTCATAATATTTGGTGAAACTTGAATGCTGGCTTTTCATGTTTTCAACAACAAGAGCAAACAGAGTTTGTAAAAGTTTTTCTTTTTCTCTTTCAGTTTGTCAACTGAATTGCTTGAGGACAAGTAAGGGTTTAAGCTTGGGGGAGTTGATACGTCTCCGTCATATCTACTTTTCCAAACACTTTTGCCCTTGTTTTGGACTCTAACTTGTATGATTTGAATGGAACTAACCCGGACGCTGTTTGCTTGTCGCAGAATTGCCATGGTGTTGTTTTATGTGCGTAAAACAAAAGTTCTCGGAATGACCTGAAACTCCAGTAATATCTTAGAATAAATAATAAAAATCCTCGCCAAAGATGAAGGCCAGGGCCCACACCCTGTCCACGAGGGTGGGGCGCGCGCCTCCCAGGCGCGCCGCCCTACCTCGTCGGCCCCCTGGTGGCCCTCCGACACCAACTCCAACTCCATATATTGGTCTTCGGGGAGAAAAAAATCGGAGAGAAAGTTTCATCGCGTTTTAAGATACAGAGCCGCCACCAAGCCCTAATCTCTCTCGGGAGGGCTGATCTGGAGTCCGTTCGGGGCTCCAGAGAGGGATTCGTCATTGCCGTCATCATCAACCATCCTCCATCACCAATTTCATGATGCTCACCGCCATGCATGAGTAATTGCATCGTAGGCTTGCTGGACGGTGATGGGTTGGATGATATTTATCATGTAATCGAGTTAGTTCTGTTAGGGTTTGATCCCTAGTATCCATTATATTCTAAGATTGATGTTGCTATGACTTTGCTATGCTTAATGCTTGTCACTAGGGCCCGAGTGCCATGATTTCAGATCTGAACCTATTATGTTTTCATGAATATATGTGTGTTCTTGATCCTATCTTGCAAGTCTATAGTCACCTACTATGTGTTATGATCCGGCAACCCCGAAGTAACAATAATCGGGACCACTCCCGGTGATGACCATAGTTTGAGGAGTTCATGTATTCACTATGTGCTAATGCTTTGTTCCGGTTCTCTATTAAAAGGAGGCCTTAATATCCCTTAGTTTCCAATAGGACCCCGCTGCCACGGGAGGATAGGACAAAAGATGTGATGCAAGTTCTTTTCCATAAGCACGCATGACTATTTACGGAATACATGCCTACATTACATTGATGAACTGGAGCTAGTTCTGTGTCACCCTATGTTATGACTGTTACATGACGAACCACATCCGGCATAATTATCCATCACTGATCCGGTGCCTACGAGTTTTCCATATACTGGTTTACACTTATTTACTTTTCCGTTGCTACTTTTACAATCACTACAAAATACCAAAAATATTTACTATTGCTTGCACTACTCTTTTGTTACCGTTACCACCACTATCATATTACTTTGCTACTAAACACTTTGTCTGCAGATACTAAGTTTCCGTGTGTGGTTGAATTTACAACTCAGCTGCTAATACTTGAGAATATTCTTTGGCTCCCCTTGTGTCGAATCAACAAATTTGGGTTGAATACTCTACCCTCGAAAACTGTTGCGATCCCCTATACTTGTGGGTTATCACTGGCCGAGTCCCTCGTGATCGCTGAAGAGAAGAAGATGCTGGATCGAGTCGTGGCCATGGCCGGCAAGCAGTCGGCCCTGTCCCACGACCCCAAGGAGTATGATACCCAAGGTTCTTTCCAGCCGGCCAAAGAAACAAAGAAGATACCTTTGGACCCAGAGAACCCATAAAGGTTTGCCGTCATTGGGGCAAACCTGGACAGCAAATAGGAAGGCGAGCTCGTCGATTTCCTCCGTGAGAATCAGGACATTTTTGCATGGTCCCCCAAGGACATGCCGGGTGTTCCAAAGGAATTCGCCGAGCACAAGTTACACGTCCGAGCAGATGCAAAACCAGTCAAGCAGCCCCTCCGCCGACTGTCGGAGGAAAAGAGAAGGATTGTAGGAGAAGAGATAGCCCGGCTTCTGGCAGCCGGCTTCATTATGGAGGTGTTCTTTCCGGAGTGGCTTGCCAACCCGGTCCTCGTGTTGAAGAAGAATAACAAGTGGCGCATGTGCATAGATTACACCAACCTCAACAAAGCCTGCCCCAAAGATCCCTTCGCTCTGCCAAGGATTGATCAAGTGATAGACTCCACAGTCGGATGCGAGCTGTTGAGCTTCTTGGATGCTTACTCAGGCTACCACCAGATAAAGTTGGATCCAGCCGACCGCCTGAAGACCGCCTTCATCACACCATTCGGAGCTTTACGCTGCGACTATGACATTCGGCTTGAGAAATGCCGGTGCCACTTTTCAGCGTTGCATGCGTAAATGCCTCCTCAAGCAACTTGGCGAAATGCCCACGCCTATGTAGACGATATTGTGGTGAAGACGGAGAAGCGTGACACCTTGTCGAAGACCTCGGAGAGACATTTGAAAACTTGCGCCGGTTTCAGATCAAGCTCAACCCGAGAAAAGCGTGTTGTTCGAGTACCACCGCCAGCTTCTAGGCTTCCTGGTCTCCGAACGCGGCATCGAATGCAACCCAGTGAAGATCAAGGCCATAGAGAGAATGGAGATTCCTACCAAGCTACGAGACGTCCAAAAGTTTACCGGATGCCTGGCCTCCCTGAACCGCTTCATCAGCCGGCTTGGAGAAAAAGCTCTCCCCCTCTACCGACTCATGAAGAAGTCCACTCACTTCGAGTGAAACGACCAAGCAGACCAAGCCTTCCACGAGCTAAAGAAGATGCTAGCCACACCGCCTGTCTTGGCGGCACCGACTGAGAAAGAGCCCATGCTCCTTTACATTGCCGCTACTAGCCGGGTGGTCAGCACCGTTATCGTGGTTCAAAGATCCGTAAGAAGGTCGAGCTCAGCTAGTCCAGAGGCCGGTGTATTATTTGAGCGAAGTACTGTCCACCTAGAAGCAGAACTACCCGCACTACTAGAAGATGTGCTATGGTGTGTACTTCGCCGCCAAGAAGCTCAAGCCCTACTTTCAAGAGCACCCCATCACGGTCGTATGTACTGCCCCGCTCGCCGAGATCATAGGCAACCGGGATGCATCCGTCAAGCGGCAAATGGGCCATTGCACCGCTCCTTACACAATCTTCTACCAGCCTCGCACCGCCATCAAGTCCTGTGCTTTGGTCGACTTCCTTGTCGACCGGGCTAAGACTCAAAGATTACTGCCGCCCCGACTCCACTCATTGGCGGATGCGCTTCGATGGGTCCAAGATGCGCACCGGCTTGGGAGACGGCATCGTCCTCACCTCTCCCAAGGGCAACAAGCTCAGATACACATTGCAAATTCATTTTTCTGCCTCCAACAATGTAGCCGAGTACGAGGCGCTCATACACGGGCTCCGGCTAGCCAAAGAACTCGGCATCCGCCGGATCCTGTGCTATGGTGACTCGGACTTGGTAGTCCAGCAATCATCTGGCGACTGGGACGCCAAGGACACAAACATGGCGAGCTACCGCTTCCTCGTTCAGCAAATCAGCGGATATTTTGAAGGGTGCGAGTTCCTCCACGTGCCACGGGCCGACAACGAGCAAGCAGATGCCCTGGCACGAACAGGCTCCACCCGACAAGCTATACCAACCGGCATCTCTATCCAACGCCTCCTCAAGCCGTCTCCAGAATTTGATTCCATCTTCGTACCGCCTGACCCCGACACAGTCGGATACGACTTAGGGAACCGAGCAGGCGGCTCAGGGACTTCGACAGGCGGCCCGGGGACTGCCATAGTCGCACCCGGCCCGGGGACTACGGCAGTCGGCCCGGGGACTACATCGACACAACAGGCGGTGGCCGACTCCAACTCTTCACCACCCAGCCCACCTACCCAGGTCGCAGTAGCCGTATTGGCAATAGAATAAGTCACAACTCCATCATGGGCCCAGCCCATCCTCAACTTCCTGGTAAACAGAGAGCTGCCGACTGACGAGATCTTGGCAAGGCAAGTCCAACACCGAGTCGGAGCATACACGATAGTAAATCGAGAGCTCGTTATGTGCAGCGTCACTGGAGTCTTCCAGCGCTGCGTCGAGCCATAGAAGGGCATAGCTATCCTCAAGGACATTCACCAAGGCGAATGCGGCCACCACGCGGCCTCAAGATCATTCGTCGCCAAAGCTTTCCACCATGGATTCTTCTGGCCGACTGCTTTGGATGACGCCAAGGAATTAGTCAAACACTGCAAAGGGTGCCAAGTCTTCAGCTCCAAGCAACATCTGCCGGCTTCTGCACTCAAGACCATTCCCCTCACCTGGCCTTTTGCTGTCTGGGGACTGGACATGGTGGGCCCATTCAAGACGGTACGCGGCATGACACATCTGCTCGTCGCCGTGGACAAATTTACCAAGTGGATTGAAGCGAAGCCGATCAAGAAACTAAATGGGCCGACTGCCGTGACATTCATCGCATATATCACAACCCGGTATGGTGTACCGCATAGCATCATCACTGACAACGACACAAATTTTGCCATGGGAGCATTGGCACGTTTCTGCGCGACATAGGGCATCCGACTAGACCTAGCGTCCGTTTCCCACCCGCAGTCAAACGGCCAAGTCGAGCGAGCAAACGGCCTCATCCTCTCCGGCATCAAGACCCGATTGGTCGTGCCACTAGAGCGTTCGGCCGGTTGTTGGCTCGACGAGCTGCCGGCCGTCCTCTGGAGTCTGCGCACTACCACGAACAAGTCAACTGGCTTCACCCCTTTATTCCTTGTATACGGTGCCGAGGCTGCCATCCCAACTGACATTGAGTTCAACTCACCTCGGTTCACCATGTACACGGAGGCGGAGGCCAAGGAAGCACGAGAAGACGGCGTCGACCTGTTGGAAGAAAGCCGGCTGTTAGCCCTCAGCCGGTCTGCCATCTACCAGCAGGGCTTACGCCGCTACCACAGCTGGAAGGTCAAGCCAAGATCCTTCCAAGAGGGTGATCTTGTGTCTCGATCGATCCAGCAAACAGCCGCCAAAGACAAGCTCTCGGCCCCTTCGAAGGCCCCTTCACAAGAAAGAAGCCTTAGGCAACGACTCCTACTACCTGATCGATGCGCAGAAGCCGAAGGCACACAAGAGAGATGATTCCGGCAAGGAGTCAGAACGACCATGGAATGCCAATCTCCTTCGAAGATTTTACAGTTAAAATGCATTATGTACCATGCTACCTTTTGTATTAAGTACGAGACAACGGGCCCCCTGAGGAACACTCGGGGACTACCCTCTTTTATCTATGAATGATGAGTATCATGCCTATGATTATGTTATTACATTTGTTTTCTCGTCCGGCACCGGGTTGGACCAGTCGGCCCGGGGACTTGCCGCCTTGAGTTATATCCAGGTTCTACCTGCAGTCAGACAAGTAGTGTGCCGACACCCAAGCCCTCTCTTGTCGAAAGTCACAGCTCGAAGAATCGATCGTCCATTTGGTAGGAGCCAAAAGGCGTGAAAGGATGCCCACACGAAAACGCACTAAGGACTAACGAACTTATATAACACAAGCCGTTTTCCCACCCGCCAACCGGGTCAGAAGAGCAGCCGGCTGGCCAGCTTCCCGTTCACCTTGCTACAATCTAAGAGGCTCGAGTACTTGTCTTCCCAAAACGGCCAAGCCCTTCCCCAGCCACAGACTACAGAGCAGCTGTCCGGCTGGGAAGGCGGCGACCAAGGGAAGGCGGCAAAGGAAACAACCAAAAGGATGAAAAGCAAACATGAATGGAAGCCAAACACATGCATGATTATATTTACACAAAAGGCCTTCGAAAGGCCAACATTCAACATAGTTTGAATACACCCCCCAGTGGGTGGAACTGCGCAAATTTAATAAAAGTTGTTCAAAGAGTAATGAGCAGGAAAGCAAAGACGGCGGATCAGGCCAAGGGAGCAACAGGCGAGTCGGGCAGGTTGGTGGAGACGGCAGTGCTAGCTGGAGGAGTGGCCGGTTGGCGAGTCTCGGCATGATCATCACCTCTGGCAGGCGGCGCGCTTGCACGCGCCTCGTTGCTGGAGGCACGATCAAGCTGAGGCTGGCTGGTCGCTTCGCCGTCTGGCACGATGTCTTCACCATCCTCCCCCTCTTCCTCTTCGCCCTCGTCGCTGGAAGCGATCTCCTCCGCCGAGTCTTCACCTTCTGCCGGGTTCAGCCCGAACCACTCCTCCGGCTGGGCAACGCCGTCATCATTTACCTCAGGGGCAAAGGCGCTGGTGTCGGTGTAATCGGCGATCGCCGAGGCGCGCTGGATGATAGCCGGCCGCACTGCCTCCAGCTCCTCGTCGGCCTCCTGCCGCCAGGTGCTCAGCTGGGCCAAGTTCAGCCCAGGATACCAAGCTCGGACGAACTTCAGTGCCCGCCTAGAGCCGGACCGAGCTGCAGAAGCCTTCCAGGCCTTGAAGCGGCCGACTGCTAGCTCCAGCCGATCGGCAACCGACCGGGTGCGGGAACCGCCTCGCCCGAGCCATAGAGGCGGCCAGCACCTGCGCCCGACGCAGCTGAAGCAATGAGCATGCGGTGTGCCCGGCTGCAGACGGCTTGAATCGCCGTGGCTGCTCCTCAAGTGACCGGCTAGCATCCGGTGCGATCTCGACCCCTGCCCATCGTCATGCATCGCGGTGGGCCTCGATGGCTTGGTGGCGGCAATCGAGTAACTGTGAAAGTAATCTGCACAAAGAAGAAAGAAGTAGCACAAAGTCAGAAGACAAATCAGATGACAAGGGGCAAGCAAAGGGACGAAGAAGAAGGCGGCCTACCGTCAATCAAATCCTCAATCCGTCCATAGCCTTCGCTCAGCGCTTGCTTCGCCTCAGCCCAGCTCGCCGCCTCGGTCTCATATTCGGCTTTGAGGGTGGCCTCGCTGTCCTGCGCCGTCTTTAGGGCCCCCTTATGGCTCTCCTCCTGGTCGGCCAGTTTCTTGGCCAAGCGATCACGCTCCTGAGCCAAGGCGGTGCACTCGGTTTCCTTGGCGCGAAGGGCGGTCTGGACCCCGCCTAGCTGCTCCCTCAAGTCGGCATTGGCCCCTGCAAATATGAAGAAGAAGAAAAAAACAATAAGGAAGAAGTCGTCAGGAAAGATCCGACCCGACTGCTCAGCAGTCGGCCCGAATCTCGGGGACTACACCCAGTGGGTGCGCTGACGCGCCCCCACATGAGATAAAAATGAAGCACTTACTCCGGCTCTCAGTCAGATCAGCGGTCTTCTGGTTCATCTCCTGGGCCTGGGAGTTGAAAGCAGCCGCGCGGAGATTGTGATATTCCTGCAAGTAGGACGGAGGTGCGAATAAGAACAAGACAGCAATCGAAGTCTACTAAGAAGTTCCAAGCCGCCTGCTCAGCAGCCGACTCGGAACTCGGGGACTACACCCAATGGGTGCGCTGACGCACCCCCACCCAAATGACCGTCCTAGTCGTGAGAAACTCTTGAGTATACTGCTTCAACGCGGTGGCCCGGGCCTGAAGCCGGTTCCGGACATCCTGCGCCGCCACGTTCAGCTCGGCCGTCCCACCGCCGGGCGCCCACTCTGTATGAGCCGGCGCCGCCGCCCAGATCTCGGGCCGACGAGCTGGTGCCCGCGGTTTTCTACGGCTCCGGTGCTGAAGTCGCCTCCCCCGCGCGCCGACGAGACGGTGACAGAACCACAAGATCTGCCCCCACAGTCTGCTCGCCTCCAGCCGGCTGCTCAGGCGGCACTTCAGGCCGGCCGCCTTGGCCCGTTCCAATCGGCGGTGACGGTGCCGCCTCCCCCTCCAGGACGACTACGTCGCCCTCCTCCCTCTCCATCGCCGGCCGGTTGCGGCTGGTTTCCTCCGGCGGGGGCACCGGGATGTCGGGGGCCGCGGTGCAAAGAGGGATGATGAGCTGCGGAGGCTGGTTACGCATGGCCTCCGCCGCCTTCTCCGTAGCTGCCACCTCCGCTCGGGCATTGGCCGATGCGTTGGCTTGCGCCTCCGCTGACTTCTCCCTCGTCTCCTGGGCCACCCTCCGCTCCTCCGCCTCCTGCTCCTCCCGCGCGTTCTGCTCCGTCGCCTCTAGGAGATCGGCGCGGGGATCCACGCAGCGGGAGCTCGCAGACCCTCCCGCCGCTCCAACTATGGAGGCAGCAGGGGCCTGCTCGAGAGAAAGCGGCGCCCTGTTTGATAAGTCAAGGAAAAGGCTTAGAAGAATATCAACCGAAGAGAAAAAAGAAAGGCATGAGAAAATCGACACTTACTCCGAAACCGCATGCGGCTGCTTCACCACCTTGCGGAAGCGGGCTGCCTTCGCGGCCGCCTCGTCTTGCTTGGTCGCCGCCACAGAACCCCTGGGCTTCTTCGGCCGACTGCCAAAGAGGGCCGGGCGCGCCCGGCAGTTTCTGCTACCACCACGAGCAGCCGTCGCGGCAGATGGGCCCGCGCCTTGATGATCGGACACCGGCTGACGGCGCGGAACAACTTCGGCCTCGTCATCATCCGGCCAGTCCCCGAAGCCGGCTCCGAGCTCGGGGCCGCCTGCCTCACTGCCTCCCCCTACGACGTCGTCGTCTAGGGCAGCCGCCGCCAAGTCTGGGTCATCAAAGTCGTCCGTCGCATGGTCGGGGACGAACTGGCGCTCCACCCCCGCGGCTCCGGCCGTCGGTCGAAGAAGGGGGCTCTGCTAAAAACAAACCGACTGATCAAGAGTCGGCCATTATGAACTCGGCAACAAGAGAAGAGAAAAGAAGGGAAGCTTACCAAAGGCGGAGGATTGGCGCT
This sequence comes from Aegilops bicornis, assembly GCA_021605145.1. Lineage (NCBI taxonomy): Eukaryota > Viridiplantae > Streptophyta > Magnoliopsida > Poales > Poaceae > Aegilops > Aegilops bicornis. The sequence goes on along the minus strand of CM038669.1, from coordinate 393,102,302 downwards.
ATAATTCACCATGTAAGATACCTCAGTGAGCTTGCAGTTGGCGATATAATTCACCATGTAAGATGCCTTGTCATGAGGCATCTCCTTGGTGCTTAGCCGACTTGGGTCGAAATGGCCGCTCATCTGGCTGATCATGTGAGGTCGGCCTTGGAGTCGGAGCACCCGGCGCTCCACGAAGGCGGCTACCAGGTTGGCCCCGATCAAGCCTTCCGATTGGACCATCACCCGGAGCCGAGCAACGGCGGCAGCCCTAGCCGGAGATAGTGTCATGGCTCGGTAGGACCATGAAGGCTGCCTCCCAGCAGGCGTGCCAGCTACGTAAGCCGGCAGAATGACAAAGTCGCCCTGCGGAGCGACGTTCTTCACATAGAAGTAAGATTTTTGCCAGAGCTTCACCGACTAGATCAGCGCAATGGGCGAAAACGGATTGTCGCCCGTTCTCCGCATGGCGATGAAGGCACCGCATGGGGCGGGCACGCCCGTGACAACGGTGCCGAGCTTGCACTGGAAGAATTCTCCCCAGAGTTCGAGGGTGGGGAGGACGCCAAGAAAGACTTCGCACAGAGTGACGAAGGCCGACAACAGCATCACCATGTTTGGAGTGAGGTGGTGCGGCTGGAGATGATAGAACTTGAGAAAGGCGTGGAAGAATCCGCTCGCCGGTAGGCCGACGCCGCGCAGGCAGTGCGAGCGGAAGATTACCCGCTCGTCCTCCTCCGGCGCCGGCGAGATCTCCTTCTCCAGCGCGAGGCGGACCCGCACGTAATCCTTGCCCGTCAACCGCCGCGTCTTGCGAAGGAAATCGACGTGGTCCTCGTGGACATTGGAGCCATTCCAGGAGCTAGACAGCGCCATGAGGATGGAGAGGCAACGGGAAAGGCGCGACAGCGGAGGGCGCGCGACCCAGCTGCGGCGCGCCGAGGAAATTGGCGGAAGGGCAGCGCGACGGTGAGGAGCTACGGCGACGGAGAGGAGAAAAGAAGAAGAAAATGGCGGAGCGAGGGCGAGCGTGCGAGCGTCTGCCACTCCCCCTCCCCCCCTACTTATAGCCCCGTGCGGTGAAGCCGAGGGGGCGTGGCGTGGGGGACGTGGGATTAACTGCGCCCACTCCCCCACGTCCCGCGATTATTGCACCCTAACGGCGTGTGGAAACTGCCCTCGGAAGGCAAGCGGCCCGCTCAGGCCACAGAAGATCCGCACATGAGCTGAGGCCAGGAAGTGGCGGGCCCGGTCAAGGGCGACGTCCTGTCGCAAGGCTGGCAGGCCCTTCCAGCCGAAGAGCGCCATGTGGCGCGCAGGCGGCAGGCGGTCAGCCCGCAGCCTGGCTCGCGTGCCAGCCGGCTCCCGCTTTCCGGCTTAAACGCCTCCCAAAGACGGCGCACCTAATCAAGGCCGGCTCCTAGCTGCCGGCTCCTCAAGATAGGAAGCTGATTGAGCTTCTCGTCCTCCTTTCAACCTCGAAGCCCAACCAGCTTCGAGGACTACTGTCGGAGTAAATGACCACGGGTAGCCTAGCCGGCTCCCCCTGGCTCTTCAGAAAAATTACAGGCTGATCGAGCCTCCAAGCCTCTGAGGCATGGGGTCGCCTTCCCCTGGCCGGCTGTCTCTCAGGCCGACTACCGGGAGGCGGCCCGACCCTAAACCCTCATGGAGAAAGCCACAAGAGGGACGACTCCAAGAAGTCGGCCACGAGAAGGCCGACTCCAAGAAGCCGGCCCCCTGCAGGCGGCCAAGACCATACCCTCAAACTCTGCACCCACATAATGGCGATGAGACGGGGCGTGGCTACAGTGAAGCCTGCCACCCCTGAATCTCGGAGCATGCATAGCCACAGTGCGCCGTACGGGGCAGCCACCACCCGTCCGGCGCGGCACTGTTGCCATGTTGACCATGACGTCACCCACGACAAGCTGTCAGTACGGCCCGCAGGCGGCGGGCCCCTTCAGTCAGAGAGACGCCCGAAGGCGGCCAGGCCTCCCCCAGTCGGCCTGGGATGTGGCCGGCTCCCAGCAGCCGGCTTGCTCCCTCCGTCGAAGGAGGCGCCTCATTAAGGAGGCAAGACGAGGTAAGGCTACAGTGAACGCCCGCCAGCGGCGGCATCAGAGCCATGCTTACCTCAACAAAGCCCTCGCTATCAAGAGTGAGTCAACAAGAATTCAGCCCCCGACAAGACCCCCAAGCGGTGGGACCTGCCTGTCGACCAAGAAGCCGGCAGCCGGCGGGACCCACCAGTCGGCGGGCCCCAGCGGCCGGCGGAGAAGCCGGCGAACATAGACACTGACGGCTAGGGCCCACGCCCAGCCGGATTACCATTGTACCCCTAGGGGGTTAGGCCTATATAAACCCCCCAGGGCACCCATTGTCGGTGTCAAAACCGGCGGATCTCGGGTAGGGGGTCCCGAACTGTGCGTCTAGGCGGATGGTAACAGGAGACCAGGGACACGATGTTTTACCCAGGTTCGGGCCCTCTTGATGGAGGTAAAACCCTACGTCCTGCTTGATTAATATTGATGATGTGTGTTCCAAGAGTGGATCTACCACGAGATCGAAGAGGCTAAACCCTAGAAGCTAGCCTATGGTATGATTGTTGTTCGTCCTATGGACTAAAGCCATCCGGTTTATATAGACACCGGAGAGGGCTAGGGTTACATAGAGTCGGTTACAATTGTAGGAGATCTACATATCCGTATCGCCAAGCTTGCCTTCCACGCCAAGGAAAGTCCCATCCGGACACGGGACGAAGTCTTCAATCTTCTATCTTCATAGTATTGGAGTCCGGCCGATGATGATAGTTCGCTATCCGGACACCCCTAGTCCGAACTCCTCAAGAGCTCCCCTTTAACCAGGCTTCAATGACGACAAGTCCGGCGCGCATATTGTCTTCAGCATTGCAAGACGGGTTCTTCCTTCGAATAATTCATAGAAGGTTTTGTACACAAGGATAGTGTCCGGCTCTGCAAAACAAGTTCCACATAACACCGTAGAGAGAATAATTTTTGCACAGATCTGCTGATGTATTCATGCGCCGACATCACACCACGGCCAGTCCTTTATATGAATCGTTTTTATTGTTCCACCTCGGTAGCGTTTTAGCGAGGCGGTTTCCTTGGCACGTCTTATCAAAGCGTAGATCGTGCCCCTTATTCCGGGATTCTCATCAATACGGACGTGGGTAACCCAACGTGCCCGTTGGCCTGCCTTCTCTATCAAAGGCGAGTCCTAATCGACCATGGGGTGGGCTCTTGGTATTCAAGCTCTTTATGATGAGACCAAGGCCCTCTTCTTCTTACACCCTCCACCGAAGTTCGCCTCAAGGCTCGAAAGTTCCAACACCCAAAGCTTCAGATTCAGCGCTCGGACTTTCGGCGATGTCCGGCTCCGACCAAAGACGGCCGATGGATGTCTTCCTCCGTCACAGAAGAAGATGTGCTAAAGCTGCGAGACGCCAGGTATCTGACCGGCGAGATCTCGCATAGACTGCCTGCTCCAGGGCAGGTCACTCCCATTCCTGAGCCCGGCGAGAACGTGGTGTTAGTGTCTCACTTCCTTCGGGGTTTAGGCTTCCCGACGGACCCCTTTGTGCGGGGGCTCATGTTTTATTATGGGCTTGATTTCCATGACTTGAATCCGGAGTCCATCCTCCATATCTCGTCATTCATTGTCGTATGTGAGGCCTTCCTCCACATTACCCCCCACTTTGGATTGTGGCTCAAGACCTTCAAGGTGGAGCCAAAGATGATCAAGGGGCAGCAAGCGGAGTGTGGAGGGGCGGTCATAAGCAAATGAGTTGATGCTCTGTGGCCCGAGGGCTCTTTTCAAGAGGAGCTTGGTTGGCAACATGAGTGGTTTTATATCACCGCTCCTAGGGCACCAAATGGGCGGCGCTCCCTGCCTTCCGCTCAGGTCCACCACAGCGGCTGGCATCATGGGTCAACAAGGGGCTCGACTGGGGCCGTCCAAGGACGTTCCCCTCTGCAGGCCGTGTTCGAGATCTCCGTGAAAGAGGGATCAATCTGGTTGCGATGGGCGCAGGTTATGGTGATCCGCGCCTGCAGCCACAAACGCCGCCCCTCCTCCGCTGTGGGAATTCAATCTGGAGGGACCACGAGCTCTCCAAAATTTTATGGGCACGACGCCCGTGGAGATGTACAAACTGTTCTTTGGATCACAAGAGAAGTGTCCGGACTTGACCGAGGACGCAGGACTAAGCTGCAATCGCCCAGATACTCAAGTAAGTAGTCCTATAACCGGACAAGCTGTTCATTCATTTATTTCATATATATATGCCCTTTAAAGGAGCCGTTTCTTGAACAGGAGTGGATGGCCAAGGCAAAGTTAATAAGGTGTCCCATGTTGACCAAGACCACGCCGGATCCCCTCCCAGAGACCACGCCGGATCCCATGTTGACCAAGATGTTGAAGGTCGCGCCTTTTGAAGAAGGCGAAGGGGGGAGCAGGGAAGCAACCGCCTCTGCGAAGGAGGATATCAAGGAAGGACGGATTAAGAGTCCCACCTTCCGAGGAGAGAAGAGGACCGCTTCGGAAGATCCGAGGTCAAGGCCTCAAAGAGGGGAAGGAATCTTGGCCCGAGAGAGTCCAGTGACTGGAAGTAACCCAGCCGCATTATTTCCCCAAGGATCAGCCCTCCACCAGCCGTAAGTAAAAGAAGGGGTCTTGTAAATAAGGAACATCCCTGTATTTATTCATGAGGATAACCGAAATTGTACCATGTAGTTCGGACTTCAGCCTTCTCAGCAGAGCTCGTCTTGGGGATCTTCTTCCGGAGATGATGGAGAGCAACGCCTCCACCTGTCGCACCCTCATGTGAGGCGGACAACCCGGAGGTGTCGCCGCGAGGGTTCCCCAAGTCCGGCGGGCCGGAAGGTCCGGCGCCAAGTGGCGCGTCTTGATCGGAGGAGTGAAGGATCTGCTCGGGCGAGCGGCTATTTCAGAGGATCACCGTGCTCTAATGGGTACGGTGATTGAAATAATTGCATCCGTGGAGAGCGGATTGCATGAAGCCGTCAGAAGCTTACTGACGGGGTTTGAGGTACGCAAAAATGATGTACCTTCTGACAGTTATGCATATAAAATGCGCCTTGTATAGATAGTAGCCCATGAGACTTGGTATGTTGTCAAAATTGAAAATGTGCCGAGGATCAAATTCTCAGTTATAACATATCGCCGCTCCTGAACAGGTGGCAGGGCGTCCAGAGGCCAGCTGGACTGCTGAATATGCCGAACTAAAGAGGCAACTTGACGAGGCGGATGCGGACATCGCGCTGGTCAATAAACGGTTTGACGAGTCACAAGGTATGCGACCTCTATGCGGACACCTTGTAAGGGAGCTTGACGCCCATGTCATACTGTTTGTATGCTTAAGGCAGATGGTGCCGCTGCCGTGGAGGAGCTGCAGGCAGAACTCGCCCGAGCGAAAGAGCAAGACAAAATTAGTAATGCGGCCGCTGTAAAGGCGGGCGAAGAGCTAGAAGCTGAACGGGCTGCTCACTGCCGAAGCAAAGAGGAGATGGACGATATGGCCAAAAAGTTAAGGAATACTACCGATCGCTGCGCGGTTCTTGAAAAGGAATGTCAAGCGGAACAAGAGGGCCTAAAGAAGGCCGCCGCCGAATCCAAGAATGCCCAATCGGCTTTGAGAGCTGCCAAGGAGGAGCTGAGTCAGGCCGGGGCAATTGCGGCTGGAAAACCATTTCTGTTGCGGAGGAAATATACAGATCCAAAGTATGCTCAGTTGGATAAATTGTGGAGTTCATAGATGCTTATCTGGACTTGGCGGCGAGCGCTGTGGACGCGGTTGAGCACTTCCGGGGCCAGAAGGGGCACAGAAGGGAAGAGCTATATTGGTCGCAATTCCATAGTCCGTAGCGTCCTCTGCCGCTGACCGATCGGTTGGCGGAATGGGCCGAGCTGAATCGATTGTCCGGATTTGCCATGAAGCATGTCTTGACTCACTTGTGGCCGGCCGGACCCTAGCCGAAGAGCTATTTTGGTTTAGTGCAGCAGTTTCTTGGTGCGGTGCCGCGTATCGACGCAATGAAGCGATCGGAGTGTATTGAGGGAGCGCGGATGGCTCTTGCCCGTGTCAAGACATACTGGGCAGAGATGAAGGCCACTGACGTTGCATCCCAGGATTTGGACAGAGGCCGAGTACCTACCGAGCACTACTTTGAAGAAGTCCTGCCAGGCGCTCGTTTAATAGAGACGCAGTGCTCGAAGGATATTATGTTTAAATGACATGTATGATTTGTGAAAACAATGTTTCAATGTAACATAAGTGCTTTTTATACTTGTGCGTTCAAGTAGTAAACTACTCCCTGTGCGGCCGTTTATGTATATGTGTGTATAACCTGAAAGATGGCAGTCCTTGGCTTCAGCCCCCACGCACATAGTGCGGGGGTGTTTGCAAAAAAAGAGCGCATTTTCACACTTAATCCAACGTCTTGGTCCTGTGAAGGAGGGGATAGCATAGCAAACCGTGCAACCGGACTAAAATGCTTTATCACTTTCACTTAGCCATAGGAGTTCGAGGGTGGGGCTACTATATAGCCCACAGGGCACCGCACTCTCCCGAATTGAAGTGCGTATGTGCACGACCGAAACCGGTCCTTCGTTAATGCGGAGGAATCCTAAACATTCCTGTGAGTCATCGAGTGGTTGACCAGTCTCTCGCTATATCATGACAGCCAGTTTCGACTTTCTCTCTTGAGGTGCTCGCCCGGCGAACCGGGCACAATCGCAGAGTTCTCCTGGTGCCGCGTTAGCCGTGAAAGCGAGCGTAAAGGCAGCAAAACACAGGAGCCGGGCAACCCAACATTTGACCAAAGACATGATTCGAGCTGATGCATATAAGGCCTAACTTCGAGACGCCGAATACTCCCTAAGGTATTCGGTCTTTATGAAAATGGGCAGAATAATGTCCTAAGCCCCGTGTCTAGGTGCAGCGCAAAAATTCTAGTGCGGCCAATGCCAAAGCACCAGCCTCCTCCTCGGTTATATTAAGGAATCGGGGATGTATATCAACAAGAGACAGTGAAAAAAGGTTTACGCAGGTCTTAATCTGAAAAGAATCCTTTGCAACGGGTCCCTACCGCACGTCATGCTTTGTGTCTCTGTTGCCGTATCCTCGACAGGTGTAGCACGTTGTTCATCTCAGTAAAGAGAGGAACTTAGTTTGAAAGAAAAGGGTCGTGTGAAAGGTGTACTTAATATTAAATAAACAGAGTACGGTTCAAGAATTAAATAAAATTGAGCTTTATTGTCTCTTGTTATACATGTATGCGGCCCTCGTATGGGGGTATGCGCTAGTAAGCGCTGACTCGCCTAACCGAGTCCGGGTTTGAATGACCGATTCAGGTTCTTTGCCTAGCAGAGCTGGATAGCTGTGGGGCTGTCAAGGCGATCTCCGCTCTTCCGTGCTCAAGTGACACTTAATACTTCTTTTTAATCGAGATGATGCCGCGGACCGGGCATTTTAAGTGTTAGAGATGCATAATGCGGTATTGCGTTAAAGCGGCGAAGCTATGCGCCTCAGTAGTGCTTAAGGGCTACTGCTGAATGGGGCGATGGGGAGTGAGCTTTCCGCGACGGGGATTGTCGGATGAACCGAACACAACCTCTAGTGGTACAGAGCCTGTATAATAAAGAAGGTCTGGCATCATTCCTTTGAAGGAAGTGCTGCTATAGCGAATTTTGGTAGGTTCTATCCCCATTATGCGGACGGTGTCCTGGTATGGTAGGTGTCATGTTGTGTGTTATCACATGAAGTGAGTTCACTGTTTTGACTTCTAGTGGGAAAGTCTTTTGTTTTCCTGAGTCTGCTTTTGGGTTTCGTCACTTTCACTTGGTGTGTCGAGCCCCTTGTGTTTAGCGTTAAGTCGGCAGACCGCTTGAAGACCCAACAATCTCTCGTGGGTATGGTTTGCGTGCTTCCGGAGGTACCATGTATTTGGCACAATCTATCCGTAATCTTGTTTAGGTTGGATAGCTCGTCACCGTTATCCTTTAGGGCGGTGTTTTGTTGTTCGCCGAGAGCTTTTGAATCCGGCGTTGACCGCCGTACTATTTGGGCCATTTTCCTTATTCCGCTTGATCTTTTCTGCGTCGTGATTTCATTTCCATCCCCGATTTCAGATGTACTCGGGTCATTGGTGTCTGCATCTAGCCAGCCATTTGTCTTCCCTAGCATAGCGGGTCATAAGGCTTGTTAATGTGGCCATTGTTCTTGGCTTTTCTTGGCCGAGGTGTCTGGCGAGCCATTCGTCTCCGGACGTTGTGTTTGAAAGCTGCTAAGGCTTGCCAGTCGGACAGTCGACTATTTGGTTCTTTTTAGTAAGGAACCTGTTCCAGAATTTCCGAGCTGACTCTCCGGGCTGTTGAGTTATGTGACTTAGATCGTCTGCGTCCGGAGGGCGGACGTAGGTCCCCTGAAAATTTGCCCGAAATGCATCCTCGAGCTCTTCCCAGCTTCCAATGGTATTTTCGGGGAGGCTCTTAAGCCAATGCCGAGCTGGCCCTTTGAGTTTAAGGGGTAAGTATTTTACAGCGTGGAGATCATCTCCTCTAGCCATGTGTATGTGGAGGATGTAATCCTCAATCCAGACTCTAGGCTCTGTTGTTCCGTCGTATGCCTCTATGTTTACGGGTTTGAATCCCATTTGGAAATTCATGATCCGACACCTCATCGGTGAAACATAGGGGGTGTCGCGCCTCTATATTTGGGTGTGCCGTGGTTTTCGGAATTTTGGCGTGTTGCATTGCTTTGTGGCGTGCTTTCTTGGCCCATAGATGGACCTAATCGGGCCATCCTTTTGATGTGAATCCTTAGGCGGATCGCATATTATTGGCTTGTGTGCGGCACCATTCGCCGTTCTCTTTTTGCCGTGAGTCGTCCATCCGACCGGTGGCCTTCTTGCTTTTTAATTGTGGGGGCTCTAAGGCCTCCTCGTCGAATTCGGCAGTAGCTTTCTTTTCGGTAGCTCTTTGTTCGGGCGATCGTCACCGTATTTATCTGCGGTGCTGAATACTTTGCTCCATCTAATCCTGAGTGCATCTTCCGCTATTTTGAGCTTCCGCTTACCTTTTTTCAGGCTACGCGCGATGGCGGCAAAGCCTTTTCTGGAGGTCATTTTGCTCCAATGGTTTGTCCGGCGTGAGGTCGTCGGGACTGTTGTCTTCGTCGGGGACAGATTGTTTATCCAAGTTGTCTTGTTCGGACGATTGCTCGATAGCTTTTTCGTTGTCCACCGGTTCGCCCTGCTCTATGGCTGGGTCTTTGTTGAGGCGGGACTTTGTCCGGCGTTTACGTTGCCATTTTGACTGCTTTCCGAGGGATTTATCCTTCGTGGCGTCCCGTTGTTCCTCGTCTTCATTTCCTTAAGGTGTATCCACCATGTATACATCATGGGATGAGGTTGTCCAGCATCCTATAGGTGCTGGTTCATTGTTGTCTCCTACATCGTCGCCCATATAAATGCCGATATCTTGGTCGAAATTGAGCACGCCGTGTAAGCTTTTGACAAAGGGCTATGAAGTGGGTGGTGGGTGGGCATTGAGTTTCTTCATCGTCCGCATCCCAACCTTCCTGTTCAGAAGTCCGCCGTGGCTCTCCGGATAAAGAGAGAGACTTTAGTGAATTCAGGATGTCGCCCAAGGGCGAGTGCTTTGAAAAGATGTCCGCGCCGTGAACTCCATAACGGGCGCCCAATCGGATTCGATTGGCAAGGGCGCGGAGGGTTGAGTCCGGAGAGGAGTCCGACACCACGGAGTCGAGGTCTTCGCAAAGCGACAAGATAGAGTTCGCTCGATCGCCGTAGAGATTAAAGCCCCGAGGCGGTGTCCAACCACTAGTCCTCGATCGGGGAATCTGGCTCCGGATTAAGGGTCGGAGCGGATGCTGGTGCGGCCTCCAGGGCACTGTTCAGCTGCAGAGCTAGATCATGCCCATCGAGACAGTGTTGCGCGCTTGGCTGCGGCTCGAATCCGTCGAAGATCAAGTCTCCGCGGATATCAGCCGTATAGTTCGAACTTCCAAATCTGACCTGATGGCCAGGGGCGTAGCTTTCGATCTGCTCCAGATGGCCAAGCGAATTGGCCCGCAGTGCAAAGCCTCCGAACACAAAGATCTATCCGAGGAGAAAAGTCTCACCCTGGACCGCGTCGTTGTTGATGATCAAAGGAGCCATCGGGCCTGTTGGTGAAGACACAGAGGAACTCTCAATGAAATCACCAATGTCGGTGTCAAAACCGGCGGATCTCGGGTAGGGGGTCCCGAACTGTGCGTCTAGGCGGATGGTAACAGGAGACCAGGGACACGATGTTTTACCTGTGTTCGGGCCCTCTTGATGGAGGTAAAACCCTACGCCCCTGCTTGATTAATATTGATGATGTGTGTTACAAGAGTGGATCTACCACGAGATCGAAGAGGCTAAACCCTAGAAGCTAGCCTATGGTATGATTGTTGTTCGTCCTATGGACTAAAGCCATCCGGTTTATATAGACACCGAGAGGGCTAGGGTTACACAGTCGGTTACAATGGTAGGAGATCTACATATCCGTATCGCCAAGCTTGCCTTCCACGCCAAGGAAAGTCCCATCCGGACACGGGACGAAGTCTTCAATCTTGTATCTTCATAGTCTTGGAGTCCGGCCGATGATGATAGTTCGGCTATCCGGACACCCCCTAGTCCGGAACTCCCTCACCCATGCAAAGGGTTGATCTCTTAGAGTTTTAGACACCACATTGAGGGGAGAAGAGAGCTAGCCTTGCCCTTCTTCTTCCTCTCGCCGAACAGCTCAAGGAGCCTCTTGTAGCTACCTATTGACCTAGTGATCATGCGGAGACCCCGCAGAGCAGCAGTAGGGGTATTATCTCCCCGGAGAGCCCTGAAGCTGGGTAAGATTCGCCGGCGTGCATGTCTTCACCTTATCCCGTTTCCAGGCACCGGCGATGTCTTATTGCCTCCCACAATGATAAGCCACCCATTGGCATATGTCGCACCTACCACCCGACATCGATGAAGACTACCAAAAACTTATCCAAGAAGTCCATAAATACCTTATTCATCATATGCATGAAAAATGCAGGGGCATTGGTGAGACCGAAAGACATGACTGTATATTCATAAAGACCGTATCGAGTAGTGAATGTGGTCTTGGGAATATCTTCCTTCTTGATTTTTAGCTGGTGATATCCGGTCTCAGATCAACCTTGGAGAATACTTTTGCCCCACTGAGTTGATCAAACAAATCATCAATCCTTGGCAGCGGATATTTGTTCCTGATGGTGACATCATTCAGCTGACGGTAATCTACACACATCCGAAGACTGCCGTCCTTCTTGTCCACAAATATCGCAGGTGATCCCCATGATGAAGAGCTCAGACGGATGTATCCTTTCTGAAGCATCTCATCAAGTTGTTTCTTTAATTTCACTAATTCTGACGAGGCCATCCAATAATACTTCTTGTATAACAGTGTGGTTCCAGGCACCAGATCAATTGCAAACTCTAGCTCCATGTTTGGCGGCATGCCTGGTAATTCCTCTGGAAACTCACTGACCACCGGAACTAATTCCAATTCTTCAGCCACGGCTGTGAAAACCATTTGTTTCTTGGGTATGCTTCTCCTGGCATAAAACTTTGTGGTTTGACCTTCCTGACTGGTAAAAGTGACTTCTATGGATGCAAAGTTGATGCGCATTTGATATTGGGTTAACCAATTCATTCCCAAAATAATATCCAATTTGGCAGACTCGATGAAAATAAAGGATGTTGGGAAGCTGACTCCTTTGATATGAATTTCCAAATTTTGGCAGACCAGATTGCTTCTGAGCAAAGATCCCGGGGATTGTACCAGCATATTCTTTCTAAAAATCGAGCAAAGGAATTTGTTTTGGGCAGCAAAACTCCATGAAATAAAAGAGTGGGAAGCCCCAGAGTCAAATAAAATTATTGCAGGTATGTTGTTAACAGGAAACATACCAATGACGACCTCCGGGTCTTCTTGGGCTTTGTCGGTGGAGAGGTGGTGAATTTGCCCTTGGATGGCCCTTGAGGCTGAATAGGGCTCCAGATGATTAACGTGTGGCCTGAATGGGGGCGGTTGGCTTGCTCTTCTTGGGGCACTGTCTGGCATAATGTCCGGTGTGGCCACAATTAAAACAGGAATTGTTGCGCTGGCATTCTTCACACACCGGGATGGTCACGACATTCTTGACTTGGGTAGTGGTCTTGTTAACATTCTGCTGCCAATTAGGTTTGTACTCAATCTGAGTCTGCTGTGCACGTCTGAGCCTTCTGATCTTGGTTGTCCATCCTTCTTAGGCTCGAATTTGCGCTTGTGTTCATTATTAGCAGGCCGGTTTTCTTGCACGAGCTTTTGTTCCCTTTCTGCGATGAGAGCTTTGTTGACCAAGATTTGGAAATCCGGGAAATCAAACGTGCTGAGAGTACATCTGAGGTGTTGATTCAGTCCTCCAAGAAATCTGTCGATCTTCCTTTCTTCTGTGGCCACATCATAAAGAGAATAGCGGGCCAGATGGTTGAACGTGTGTAGATATTCACTTACTGATAGGCTTCCTTGGGTGAGGGCGAGAAATTCGCGCTTCTTGACCTTCATAATCCCGGCTAGCATATGATACTTGCGGAAATGATGCTTGAATTTAGTCCAAGTAATTTCTTTGTCTGCGGGCCACATAGCCTTAGCATTATCCCACCATATAGCGGCAGCTCCTTCAAGATAATGTGTAGCGAACGGAACCTTGTCAGCTTCTTCAGTGCGAGTAATCTCAAGATTTTTCTCAATAGTCCTTAGCCAATCATCTGCTTCCAATGGATCGATAACTTGACTGAAACTGGGAGGCTTGGTCCTCTGAAAATTTTACAACTTGGAGTGGTGACCATTCTGATTTCCATTCTGCCCAACCATAGCTTGCACACTTTTCAGCAATTCGATCAGATCATTGTTCCTTCTTTCTTCAAACATAAGCATGATTTGCTCAGTGGAGGGTGGATGTGGCGATGGAGGCGGTAGTGGCTGATACAGCTCGGGGGAATGTCCTGCCTGTCTTGCGGAGCGATGAACAGGAACATCCTCACAAGCATGGCTCTGCTGCCTCCTCGCGTCATCCTATTATTTGTTTTCCAAATATAAAGCAACCGAGATGAGAAATGTCTAAAATGGGAATAAAAGCCAGTGACAAACGATGTCTACTACGCAACCTTCTCCTTGTAGACGTTGTTGGGCCTCCAAGTGCAGACGTTTGTAGGACAGTAGCAAATTTCCCTCAAGTGGATGACCTAAGGTTTATCAATCCGTGGGAGGCATAGGATGAATATGGTCTCTCTCAAGCAACCCTGCAACCAAATAACAAAGAGTCTCTTGTGTCCCCAACACACCCAATACAATGGTAAATTGTATAGGTGCACTAGTTCGGCGAAGAGATGGTGATACAAGTGCAATATGGATGGTAGATATAGGTTTTTGTAATCTGAAAATATAAAAACAGCAAGGTAACGAGTAATAAACGTGAGCGTAAACGGTATTGCAATGCTAGGAAACAAGGCCTAGGGTTCATACTTTCACTAGTGCAAGTTCTCTCAACAATAATAACATAATTGGATCATATAACTATCCCTCAACATGCAACAAAGAGTCACTCCAAAGTCACTAATAGCGGAGAACAAACGAAGAGATTATGGTAGGGTACGAAACCACCTCAAAGTTATTCTTTCCAATCAATCCGTTGGGCTATTCCTATAAGTGTCACAAACAGCCCTAGAGTTTGTACTAGAATAACACCTTAAGACACAAATCAACCAAAACCCTAATGTCACCTAGATACTCCAATGTCATCTCAAGTATCCATGGGTATGATTATACGATATGCATCAAACAATCTCAAATTCATCTATTCAACCAACACATAGAACCTCAAAGAGTGCCCCAAAGTTTCTACCGGAGAACCACGACGAATACGTGTGCCAACCCCTATGCATAGGTTCATGGGCGGAACCCGCAAGTTGATCACCAAAACATACATCAAGTGAATCACGTGATATCCCATTGTCACCACAGATATGCACGGCAAGACATACATCAAGTGTTCTCAAATCTTTAAAGACTGAATCCGATAAGGTAACCTCAAAGGGAAAACTCAATCCATTACAAGAGAGAAGAGGGGGAGAAGCAACGTAAGATCCAAATATAATAGCAAAGCTCGCGATACATCAAGATCGTGCCAAATCAAGAACACGGGAGAGAGAGAGAGAGAGAGAGAGAGAGAGAGAGAGAGAGATCAAACACATAGCTACTGGTACATACCCTCAGCCCCGAGGGTGAACTACCCCTCCTCGTCATGGAGAGCGCCGGGATGATGAAGATGGCCATTGGTGAGGGTTCCCCCCTCCGGCAGGGTGCCAGAACAGGGTCCCGATTGGTTTTTGGTGGCTACAGAGGCTTGCTACGGCGGAACTCCCGATCTATTCTCGTCTTCGGAAGTTTTAGGGTACATGGGTATATATGGGTGAAAGAAGTATGTCGGTGGAGCTTGAGGGCCCACGAGGCGGGCGCGCCCTAGGGCGCCCCCCACCTCGTGGACACCTCCTTCTTTCTGACGTGCACTCCAAGCTTTTCCGATAGCTTTCCTTCCAAAAATAACTTCTCCAGTTGATTTCATTCTGTTTCGACTCCGTTTGATATTCCTTTTCTTCGAAACACTGAAATAGGCAAAAAACAACAATTCTGGGTTGGGCCTCTGGTTAATAGGTTAGTCCCAAAAATAATATAGAAGTGGAAAATAAAGCCCAATATTGTCTAAAACAGTAGATAATATAGCATGGAGCAATCAAAAATTATAGATACGTTGGAGACGTATCAGCATCCCCAAGCTTAATTCCTGCTCGTCCTCGAGTAGGTAAATGATAAAAAAGACAATTTTTGATGTGGAATGCTACTTGGCATAATTTCAATGTAATTCTACTTAATTGTGGTATGAATATTCAGATCCATAAGATTCAAGACAAAAGTTTAATATTGACATAAAAATAATAATACTTCAAGCATACTAACAAAGCAATTATGTCTTCTCAAAATAAAATGGCCAAAGAAAGTTCATCCCTACAAAATCATATAGTCTGGGTATGCTCTATCTTCACCACACAAAGTATTTAAATCATGCACAACCCCGATGACAAGCCAAGCAATTTTTTCATACTTTGACATTCTCAAAACCTTTTCAATCTTCACGCAATACATGAGCGTGAGCCATGGATATAGCACTATATGTGGAATAGAATGGTGGTTGTGCAGAAGACAAAAAGGGAGAAGATAGTCTCACATCAACTAGGCGTATCAACGGGCTATGGAGATGCCCATCAATAGATATCAATGTGAGTGAGTAGGGATTGCCATGCAACGGATGCACTAGAGCTATAAGTGTATGAAAGCTCAACAAAAGAAACTAAGTGGGTGTTCATCCAACTCGCTTGCTCACGAAGACCTAGGGCATTTTGAGGAAGCCCATCATTGGAATATACAAGCCAAGTTCTATAATGAAAAATTCCCACTAGTATATGAAAGTGACAAAATGAGAGACTCTATCATGAAGATCATGGTGCTACTTTGAAGCACAAGTGTGGTAGAAGGATAGTAACATTGTCCCTTCTCTCTTTTTCTCTCATTTTTTGGCCTTTTCTCTTTTTTATGGCCTCTTTTTTTTATTTATTTTTATTTTTCGTCCGGAGTCTCATCCCGACTTGTGGGGGAATCATGGTCCACATCATCCTTTCCTCACTTGGGACAATGCTCTAAAAATGATGATCATCACACTTTTATTTACTTACAACTCAACAATTACAACTCAATACTTAGAACAATATATGACTCTATATGAATGCCTCCGGCGGTGTACCGGGATGTGCAATGACTCATGAGTGACATGTATGAAAGAATTATGAACGGCGGCTTTGCCACAAATACGATGTCAACTACATGATGATGCTAGCAATATGACAATGATGGAGCGTGTCATAATAAACGGAACGGTGGAAAGTTGCATGGCAATATATCTCGGAATGGCTATGGAAATGCTATGATAGGTAGGTATGGTGGCTGTTTTGAGGAAGGTTTATGGTGAGTGTATGATACCGGTGAAAAGTGCGCGGTATTAGAGAGGCTAGCAATGGTGGAAGGGTGAGAGTGCGTATAATCCATGGACTCAACATTAGTCATAAAGAACTCATATACTTATTGCAAAAATCTACAAGTTATCAAAGCAAAGTATTACGCGCATGCTCCTAGGGGATAGATTGGTAGGAAAAGACCATCGTCA
Source organism: Aegilops bicornis (assembly GCA_021605145.1). Classification (NCBI taxonomy): domain Eukaryota; kingdom Viridiplantae; phylum Streptophyta; class Magnoliopsida; order Poales; family Poaceae; genus Aegilops; species Aegilops bicornis. The sequence continues at coordinate 393,085,954 of CM038669.1, read as the reverse complement.
TTCCCCGACCGCCACTCACAAGGAAGACAATCAATAAATAAATCATGCTCCGACTTCATCACATAACGGTTCACCATACGTGCATGCTACGGGAATCACAAACTTTAACACAAGTATTTCTCAAATTCACAACTACTCAACTAGCATGACTCTAATATCACCATCTTCATATCTCAAAACAATTATCAAGCATCAAACTTTTCTTAGTATTCAACACACTCATAAGAATTTAAAAAAATCATTTATGCTTAGCATATTAGGATTATTCAAGCAATTACCATGCTATTTAAGACTCCCAAAATAATCTAAGTGAAGCATGAGAGATCAATAGTTTCTATAAAACAAATCCACCACCGTGCTCTAAAAGATATAAGTGAAGATCAATGAGTAGTCGGATAATTATGCAACTATGTGAAGACTCTCCCATTTAATAATTTCAGATCTTGATACCTTATTAAAACAGCAAGCAAAGCTAAATAAAACTACATTGCAAGGATAGCACACTCATGTGAAGAAGCAAAAACTTAGGTTCAACCGATACTAACCGGTAGTTGTTGAAGAAGAAAGGTGGGATGCCTACCGGGGCATCCCCAAGATTAGATGCTTGAGTCTTCTTGAAATAATATCTTGGGGTGCCTTGGGCATCCCCAATCTTGAGATTTTGTGTCTCCTTAATTCCTTTTATATCTCGGTTTCCTAAATCTCGAAAGCTTCATCCACACCAAACTCAACAAGAACTCGTGAGATAAGTTAGTATAAACCAATGCAAAACTTTATCATCTTCTACTGTAATAAATCACTAAAATTATTATTCAAAATTGCATACTAAATGTCTCTGCATATTTAATACTCCTATCATCAAATAGAATCATTAAACAAGCAAACATATGCAAACAATGCAAACATAACAGCAATCTGCCAAAACATTACAGTCTGTAAAGAATGCAAGATTCATCATACTTCCCTAACTCCAAAAATTATGAAAGAAAATTCACACTGTAGTACATTTATCAGAGCTTATTATGCAAAAGGTTTCAACATTTTATCACATTCTGAATTTTCTATGGAATTTTTGCAACAGCGGTAAACTTTCTGTTTTTCAAACAACAACATGTATACTTGCAAAATAAACATGGTAAAAGCTATCCTTGACATTTTTTATTGAAACTAGAGATGCAAATAATTATTCTAAATGACACCAAGCAAATACTAACAAAAGGAAATGACGCTCCAAGCAAAACACATATCATGTGGTGAATAAAAATATAGCTCCAAGTAAAGTTACCGATGAACGAAGACGAAAGAGGGGATGCCTTCCGGGGCATCCCCAAGCTTAGACGCTTGGTTATCCTTGAATATTACCTTGGGGTGCCTTGGGAATCCCCAAGCTTAGGCTCTTTCCACTCCTTATTCCATAGTCCATTGAATCTTTACCCAAAACTTGAAAACTTCACAACACAAAACTTAACAGAAAACTCGTAAGCTCCGTTAGCGAAAGAAGACAAAACACCACTTCAAGGTACTGTAATGAACTCATTATTTATTTATATTGGTGTTAAACTTACTGTATTCCAACTTCTCTATGGTTTATAAACTATTTTACTAGCCATAGATTCAACAAAATAAGCAAGCAACACAATGAAAACAGAATCTGTCAAAAACAGAATAGTCTGTAGAAATCTGTATCAAACGATACTTCTGGAACTCCAAAAATTCTAAAATAAATTGGTGGACCTGAGTAATTTGTCTAGTAATCATCTTCAAAAATAATCAACTAAATATCTGTAACGCCCCGGATTCGATACGCCAGGTGTCTGCCAGTTATTCGCCGTCGTTGCCATGTCATGTGCTTGCGTGTTGCACTTTGCCATGTCATCATATGCATTTCATATCATGTCATCATGTGCTTTTCATTTTGCATTAGTGTTCGTCTCATGCATCCGAGCATTTTCCCCGTTGTCCGTTTTCCAATCCGGCACTCCTATGTCCCCCGGCGCCCCCTTTTACCTCTTTTCATGTGCGGGTGTTAAACTTTATCGGAATGGACCGAGGTTTGTCAAGCGGCCTTGGTATAGCACTGGTAGACCGCCTGTCAAGTTTCGTGCCATTTGGAGGTCGTTTGGTACTCCAACGGTTAACCGGGTAACCGCAAAAGCCTCCTTCTCGTTGCAGCCCAACACCCCTTTCAAAGTGGCCCAAAACCCAGCAAACTCCCCTCCATGCTCTCGGTCGTTCGATCACGATCGCGTGGCCGAAAACCGCACCTCATTTGGACTCTCCTAGCTCCCTCTATATATAAATACACCTCCCCTCCGAATTCATGGATCAAATCCTGTCCAAACCCTAACCGTCGCTTCCAGCGCCGGACATGTCCGCGCCGCCGGACACCCGCCGCGCCTCCGCACCACTCCCTGGCCGCCACGTGGCATGCCTCCACCCCACCGCCGCGCTTCCGGCGCTGAGCCCTCCCTCCCATCCGGCCACGCCCATGCGCCGCCGAGAACTGCGCTCCGCCGCCTCGCCTCCCGCCGCTTCGCCTGCAGCCTCCGCATCGCCCCAGTGCGCCGCCGCCAGTGTGCGCCCTCACTTGCCCGCCGCCTCCTCGTCGCCGTCGCTGCGCCCGCCGCCAGACCGTCAGCCGGCCGAGCCGGCCTCCTCCCGCCGCCCTGCCCTCTCCGCGCCCGCTCCGCCCCGTCTCCGTGAGCTTCAGCCGCCGTCCTCGGCATCCGCGCCGGGATCCCGATCCAGATCCGGTCAAACGAGGTTGACCCCCGAAATCCCAAAGTCCCCGAATCTGCTACTATTTTTATGCATTTTCATCGCATCATAACTCTGCATCCGTAGCCCCGTTTCGTGCATGTAATATGTCAAATAGTTCGATCCGATGAGTACATCATTTCTTCTCATTGCATCATTTTCATTTGAGCTTATCTTGATGCCCGAAATGCTGTTAGAAGAGCGCTATGTGATGTTAGTTTCAGATTCTTATCAGAACATGCACTTTTGTCATTTTTGCCATGATTGATGTGTGCACCCTATGAACTTGAGTCCTACATGTGTTTTGTAATATGCCATGCCATCTTTACAAGGGTGTATGCCATGTATTTTTGTGATCTCTATGGTGACTAGCACAAGCATGCAAACTAGGCTTCATGATGTTGCTGATTTCAGCCCCTGTTCTGCTGATATTTTTATGCCATGTTAACTTGATGCTACCGAGAGATCCGTGCTTATTTTGAGATACTTCAGTAAGGATGTTTTGACCATATGGTTATTCTCTATCCATCCATGCCCTTGTTTCCAATTATGGAGTGCCATAGCTTGAGTCAATCGAGCTCTACTTTTGCTATAAAATATTTCCTGGCAGGTTGTTTACATGTTATTCAATTTTGCCAAGGTTGTTGTAGTTGATCCGTGTATGCTATGATGTTGTTCTTACCATGTATAGCTTCTATAACATGTCTTCTTACTGTGAGTTGCCTTGCCATGCCATGTATTTCTCTGTGGTTACTTGTCACGCCCAATATGCGACCCTATCCAAAAGGAACTCGAAGGTCCCACCAAGGATAGACCCGCATATTGAAACGCTTTTGCAAGGTGGATATCATTACATCAACATTACATAATAGATGGGGATACATACATAAGGCACAAATGCCACAAGAATACAACATCATATACCAGATCAACATCCATTGCGGATGAAACATAAAATGTAAGCTCAAACGACATCCACCTCGCTAGCCCAAAGGCCGACCGAACCTATCCCCTGATCGAAGAAGCAGAAGAAGAACTCAAGACAAGCAAGCATCGCTCTCGCGTCATGATCATCGCACAACCTGTACCTGCAGCTGGTGGTGTAGTAATCCGTGAGCCACGAGGACTCAGCAATCCCATTACCATGGGTATCAAGACTAGCAAAGCTTAATTGGAAAGGAAGGGGTAAAGTGGTGAGGTTGCAGCAGCGACTAAGCATATATGGTGGCTACCATACGCAAATGAGAGCGAGAAGAGAAACAAAGGAACGGTCCTCAACTAGTAATGATCAAGAACTGATCCTGAACTCTTACTTACGTCAGACATAACCCAGAAACCGTGTTCTCCTCTCGATCAACCCCGAAAAGAGACACTCACGGTTACGCACACGGTTGGTGTATTTTAGAAGAGTTTGCTTCAAGTTTACTACAACCGGATATCAACAAATTCCCATCTGCCACATAACCGCGGGCACGGCTTTCGAAAGTTCAAACCCTGCAGGGGTGTCCCAACTTAGCCCATGATAAGCTCTCGCGATCAACGAAGGATATTCCTTCTCCCGGGAGACCCGATCAGTCTCGGAATCCCGGTTTACAAGACATTTCGACAATGGTAAAACAAGACCAGCAAAGCCACCCGATGCGCCGACAATCCCGATAGAGTCGACGCACCTCGTTCTCGTGGCACACCGGATAAGTCAAGCTACGAGTAAAACCAACCTCGAGTTGCCCGTGGTGGCCCCAAGAAGTTGCTCGGTTCGGACCAACACTCGAAGGAGCACCGCCCGGGGCTAAATAAAGATGACCCTTGGGCTCCGGAAACCCAAGGGAAAAAGGGCATAGGTGAGGCAAATGGTAAAACCAATGTTGGGCCTTCTTTGGAGGAGTCTTATTCAGAGCGAACTGTCAAGGGGGTCCCATAAATCACCCGACCGCGTTAGGGGACGCAAAATCCGGGAATATAATACCGATATGACGGAAACTAGGGCGGCAAGAGTGGAACAAAACACCAGGCATAAGGCCGAGCCTTCCACCCTTTACTAAGTATATAGATGCATTAATTAAATAAGATATATTGTGATATCCCAACAAGTAAACATGTTCCAACAAGGAAAAACATCTCCATGTTCCAACAAGGAACAAACTTCATCTTCACCTGCAACTAACAATGCTATAAGAGGGGCTGAGCAAAGCGGTAACATAGCCAAACAACGGTTTGCTAGGAAGGGTGCAAAAGGTTAGAGGCTGACATGGCAATTTGGGAGGCTTGAGGAACAAGTGATAGGTAGCGCAGCATAGCGATAGAACGAAACAACTAGCATATCAATGATAGTAGTGAGATCCAGGGTAGCGGTCATCTTGCCTGAAATCCCGCAAGGAAGAAGAACGAGTCCATGAAGAAGACGAACGGATGAAGCCGAACCAAGCGTAGACGAACGAATCCTCACGATCGCAACGAAACATGAACTAACAAGAAGAAGCACACAACATGGTAAACACACCACACATGAACAAGGCATGATGCACAAACAAGCATGATGCACGACACGGCTACATGAAGCTACTCATGGCAAGGGATGATGCAAACAAGAGCAACACATCAAGGCAAGTTTAAATGAGGCCGGGAACAACATATAACAATTCCGGTAAGTCCTCATATGCAAATTTCGAAATTCATCCAGATCTGAATAACTTTATGTTCAATTTGTTAAACAGCAATTTAATATGCACCAAGATGATCTACACGAAATTCTAGTCAAGTTACATATAAATTTCATTAGATTTGGAGCTACGGCCTAGAAGATATGAGCAAAACAAGTTAAACATGGCATTGATGCAAAATGCATACAAACATCAAGAAAACACCTCAAATCAAGGATGCTACATGATAATATGAAACTACATACAAAATCAAGCAAGTTTCATATAGAGCACACTCAAAAAGGAGCAGCGGTGCAACACATACACCCTATACAAGTCAAAACAACAATCTGTCCATAACAGCAAGTAGGCATATTGCAAGCATCAAAATAACAAGCTACAGCATCTGAACGTAAGAATAAAAGGCATGGGCTTGATGTACATGTAAAGCATGACAAAACATGAACACTGAGCTAACTCCAGAAATCACTAGAACATGCTCAAACACACATGGCAAGATTGCAATTAATAGCAGTTTCAGACTTCAGCAGAAATAACATCAGGTTGCAATGTTTAGAGCTATCACACAACATGCTACAGGAACTCATCATGGCAAAAAAATGCATGGTATGATACTACTAAATGCATAGAACAAAAGTACTTTACTGACCATGAGACAAAATGCCACAGAAAATATGATGGCACACATGTAAACATAGCAAGTTATATGACAGATTCATACATGGCAGGAACAACGATAAGTAGGCATGTTGGTGAGCTTGAACCACTCACCACAGAGCAATACATGGCATGGAAAGGCAACTCACAGTAAGAAGACATGTTATAGAAGCTATACATGGTAAGAACAACATCATATCATACACGGATCAACTACAACAACCTCGGCAAAATTGAATAACATGTAAACAACCTGCCAGGAAACATTTTATAGCAAACGTAGAGCTCGATTGACTCAAGCTACGGCACTCCATAATTGGAAAAAAGGGCATGGATGGATAGCGAATAACCATATGTTCAAAACATCCTTACTGAAGTATCTCAAAATAAGCACGGATCTCTCGGTAGCATCAAATTAACATGGCATAAAAATATCAGCAGAACAGGGGCTGAAATCAGCAACATCATGAAGGCTAGTTTGCATGCTTGTGCTAGTCACCACAGAGATCACAAAAATACATGGCATACACCCCTTTAAAGATGGCATGGCATATTACAAAACACATGTAGGACTCAAGTTCATAGGGTGCACACATCAATCATGGCAAAAATGACAAAAGTGCATGTTCTGATAAGAATCTGAAACTAACATCACATAGCCCTCTTCTAACAGCATTTCGGGCTTTAAGATAAGCTCAAATGAAAATGACTCAATGAGATGAAATGATTTACTCATCGGGTCGAACAATCTGACATATTACACGCACGAAACGGAGCTACGGATGCAAGAGTTATGGTGCGATGAAAATGCATGAAAATAGTAGCGATTCGGGGACTTAGGGACTTGAGGATCAACCTCGTTTGACCGGATCTCGATCGGGATCCCGCGCGATGCCGAGGACGGCGCGCGAGCTCGCCGGAGACGGGCGGAGCGGGCGCCGAGAGGGCCGGGCGGCCGGGGCAGCGCCTGCCGTGGCGCGCGGCGCGCCGGACGGGCGACGAGGAGGCGGGCGTAGGCGGTACGGCGGCGCACTGGTGGCGGCGGGCGGAGGCCGCGCGAAGCGGGTGCGGAGGCGAGGCGGCGGGCGCTGGCCCGGCGGCGCGCGAGGCGGAGGGCCAGGCTGGCGGCGGTGGCGGCGTGCTACGTGGCGCTGTGGAGTGGCGCGAGGCGGCGGCGCTGGGTGTCCGGCGGGCGCGACATGTCCGGGCGCCAAGCGATTGGTTAGGGTTTGGACAGGATTTGATCCGCGACCGGAGGGAGGTGTATTTATAGATAGAGGGAGCTAGGAGAGTCCAAATGAGGTGCGGTTTTCGGCCACACGATCGTGATCGAACGACCGAGAGCATGGAGGGGAGTTTGCTGGGTTTTGGGCCACTTTGAAAGGGGTGTTGGGCTGCAATGAGAAGGAGGCTTTTGCGGTTACCCGGTTAACCGTTGGAGTACCAAACGACCTCCAAATGGCACGAAACTTGACAGCGGTTCACCGGGTGCTATACCAAGGCCGCTTGACAAACCTCGGTCCATTCCGAGAAAGTTTGACACCCGCACATGAAAAGAGGTAAAAGGGGGCGCCGGGGGACATAGGAGTGCCGGATTGGAAAACGGACAACGGGGAAAATGCTCGGATGCATGAGACGAACACTAATGCAAAATGAAAAGCACATGATGACATGATATGAAATGCATATGATGACATGGCAAAGTGCAACACGCAAGCACATGACATGGCAACGACGGCAAATAATCGCGCACACTGGCGCGATCGAATCCGGGGCGTTACAACACTCCTCCACTAACAAGAGATCTCGTCCCGAGATCTTAGGACCGAGACGAAAGGGAAAAGGGATGAGGTGAAATAAGAAACGCAAGAGAGAAGAGGCAAAGAATCGAGAGCACTCGAGAAGAAGAGACGAACGACGAGAATGACGAGAATCGAAAGCTCACAGAATCAGATAGACTATGAAACAACTCCGGTGACAAAAGGATGATGAGATAAAATGAAGGAAGAAATAATAAGATGAGCCTGCGATGAATTAGATGGAGGATCTGACGAAATGGCCGAGGAAATTTGAACACCGGAAAAGAAAAGATGAAAACACTTGGAACTAGAATTTATTCATCAAGAACAAACTCCGAAGGAAGGGATTACTCACTTGGATGAAATAAGAATAAGATTTATTGTATGCTTATCCTTCACCAAATTAAATTGATGACAAGCAATGGATTTTGCATACTACTTATTCTTCTTGAAAAGGATTGAGAAGTGACATGTCGCAAACTTGAGAAGGTCTTCATGAACCACCGGTAGGATTGAAAGAAGGAATGGATTAATATGATAATCAAAGAAAAAGAATCTTGAATGAACAACCGTAAGAATTCGGAAATGACTAACGAAAGAGAATGAATCACCGGGAAGAATTAGAAAAGCACGAAGATACTTGAGGGAATTTAGAAAAAAAGAGATCGAAGAGATCGCGAACTGATTAACGAATGCTTGAACGCAGCACCGGAAGAATATTAAGACGAACGAAGGGGCACGGATATAGAATAATTGGAGAACGACTTTGAAAACTTGGAACGAAGGAATCTTCCGAAAAGATGGCCTCCGGATGATTGAGACGGAAAGTAACTCCTGAAATACTCGGATGGATGAAATTTTTTGCATGAATGGAAACAATTAGATAGGGTAACATCGAAGTTATCACCATGAATCTCCGAGAGAATGGACAAGATTTAGAAGGAACTCTTTTCTTCGGTCTTCAAAGGACGGCGATAAACACCACCAAAATTGCTAAGGCACTCTGGGGAAATGAAAAAGCGAAGAGGTTGAGCCAACAATGAAAAGAATTTGAAATCGATCTTGGAAAAGGCATGTGACTGATGAAATTCATTCTTACGTCACACTTGAAAAGAATTGGGAATAGCTCCGGAGAAATTGGAAGAGTCAGGTAAGATCCTGGGAAAAGACCTGTGGGTTAGGGCCCACTAAAAGAAAACACCGTTGGAAAGGGATGATGAACAGATAGATGATGCACCAGAACAATTGAAATATTAGAATGAGGTGTCAACCTCGAATTAATTTGAACACAGGCGAATCTCCTGAGATGTGTTCATCACTCCGGAAGGATAAACCGCGTAGAGGCGAACGAGCAACGGGAAATATTTGAGCTGAGGGAAAGAATATGATCGACAACGAAAAACTTGAATTGAATCCACCGGGGAAGAAAAAGAGATGATGAATGACGAACGAGACGAGAATTCACTGGTTGAAATAATTGTCGAAAGACTGAAGAGGCTCCACACGAATGAGATTGATGGTCGAAAGAGATTCAAGCTCCGGAAAGAAGAGGGTGGGAGGGCGGGAAAACAAAATCATCTTGGAAGGTGAAATCGTGAATATCTTGAAGAGAAAACACCGGTGAAATCATTGAGGAGAGAAAGCAAAAACTTCGCACGAGTAGGATGGATACTGGACATTCTAACTCGGGTTCCAATAAGAAGAAGGGTGGGCGGTGGGAAAAACAAGGACAACTTTGGACAAGGAAAAACAACGACGTCGGAGGAAGAATCGAGGATTGATCTCAAGAAGACAAAGAGGTTCGAGTCGACTTGACGAGAAATGCACCGGACAAAAGAGGATGGACAACGACGGAAAACCAATCAAGTGCTCCTAAAGAAAAATTTGAAGGGGAAGAGGAGTAGTTCAAAACACCTACGTCAAGATTCCTCACCAGAGCGATGAAGGGGCTGAGGAGTAAAAAGAATTCCTACTCTTCGATATAACTAAACTCCGAAATCAGTTTTTTTTTTAGACTCAACTGCGGCCAAACTACGCGATCAATCAAGGGGGCTCCTAGGGTCGGTCGAGGCCCTATCCAAAAGGAACTCGAAGGTCCCACCAAGGATAGACCTGCATATTGAAACACTTCTGCAAGGTGGATATCATTACATCAACATTACATAATAGATGGGGATACATACATAAGGCACAAATGCCACAAGAATACAACATCATATACCAGATCAACATCCGACTACGGATGAAACATAAACAGAAGCTCAAACGACATCCACCCTGCTAGCCCAGGCTGCCGACCTGGAACCTATCCCCGATCAAGAAGCGTAAGAAGAACTCAAGACAAGCAAGCATCGCTCTCGCGTCATGATCATCGCACAACCTGTACCTGCAATCGGTGGTGTAGTAACTGTGAGCCATGAGGACTCAAGCAATCCCATTACCATGGGTATCAAGACTAGCAAAGCTTAATGGGAAAGGAAGGGGTAAAGTGGTGAGGTTGCAGAATGACTAAGCATATATGGTGGCTACCATACACAAATGAGAGCGAGAAGAGAAACAAAGGAACGGTCCTTAACTAGTAATGATCAAGAAGTGATCCTGAACTCCTACTTACGTCAGACATAACCCAGAAACCGTGTTCTCCTCTCGATCAACCCCGAAAAGAGACACTCACGGTTACGCACGCGGTTGGTGTATTTTAGAAGAGTTTGCTTCAAGTTTACTACACCCGGATATCAACAAATTCCCATCTGCCACATAACCGCGGCACGGCTTTCAAAGTTCAAACCCTGCAGGGTGTCCCAACTTAGCCCATGATAAGCTCTCGCGATCAACGAAGGATATTCCTTCTCCCGGGAAGACCCGATCGGTCTCGGAATCCCGCTACAAGACATTTTGACAAAGCAATAAAACAAGACCAGCAAAGCCGCCCGATGCGCCGACAATCCCGATAGGAGTCGACGCACTCGCTCGAGGGCACACCGGATAAGTCAAGCTACGAGTAAAACCAACCCTCGAGTTGCCCTCTGCAGTGGCCCCCAAGAAAGTTGCTCGGTTTGGACCAACACTCGAAGGAGCACCGCCCGGGGCTAATAAAGATGACCCTTGGGCTCCTAAACCCAAGGGAAAAAGGGCATAGGTGAGGCAAATGGTAAAACCAATGTTGGGCCTTCTTGGAGGAGTCTTATTCAAAGCGAACTATCAAGGGGTCCCATAAATCACCCGACCGCGTTAGGGACGCAAAATCCGGGAACATAATACCGATATGACGGAAACTAGGCGGCAAGAGTGGAACAAAACACGAGCATAAGGCCAAGCCTTCCACCCTTTACTAAGTATATAGATGCATTAATTAAATAAGATATATTGTGATATCCCAACAAGTAAACATGTTCCAACAAGGAACAACATCTCCATGTTCCAACAAGGAACAAACTTCATCTTCACCTGCAACTAACAACGCTATAAGAGGGGCTGAGCAAAGCGGTAACATAGCCAAACAACGGTTTGCTAGGAAAGGTGCAAAAGGTTAGAGGCTGACATGGCAATTTGGGAGGCTTGAGGAACAAGTGATAGGTAGCGCAACATAGCGATAGAACGAAACAACTAGCATAGCAATGATAGTAGTGAGATCCAGGGTAGCGGTCATCTTGCCTGAAATCCCGCAAGGAAGAAGAACGAGTCCATGAAGAAGACGAACAGATGAAGCCGAACCAAGCATAGACGAACGAATCCTCACGATCGCAACGAAACATGAACTAACAAGAAGAAGCACACAACATGGTAAACACACCACACATGAACAAGGCATGATGCACAAACAAGCATGATGCACGACACGGCTACATGAAGCTACTCATGGCAAGGGATGATGCAAACAAGAGCAACACATCAAGGCAAGTTTAAATGAGGCCGGGAACAACATATAACAATTCCGGTAAGTCCTCATATGCAAATTTCGAAATTGGTCCAGATCTGAATAACTTTATGTTCAAGTTGTTAAACAGCAATTTAAAATGCACCAAGATGATCTACACGAAACTCTAGTCAAGTTACATATAAAGTTCATTAGATTTGGAGCTACGGCCTAGAAGATATGAGCAAAACAAGTTAAACATGACATTGATGCAAAATACATACAAACATCAAGCAAACACCTCAAATCAAGGAAGCGACATGATAATATGAAACTACATGCAAAATCAAGCAAGTTTCATATAGAGCACACTCAAAACGGAGCAACGGTGTAACACATACACCCTATACAAGTCATAACAACAATGTGTCCATAACAGCAAGTAGGCATATTGCAAGCATCAAAACAACAAGCTACAGCATCTCAACGTAAGAATAAAAGGCATGGGCTTGATGTACATGTAAAGCATGACAAAACATGAACACTGAGCTAACTCCAGAAATCACTAGAACATGCTCAAACACACATGACAAGATTGCAATTAATAACAGTTTCAGACTTTAGCAGAAATAATATCAGGTTGCAATGTTTAGAGCTATCACACAACATGCTACAGGAACTCATCATGGCAAAAAAAGGCATGGTATGATACTACTAAATGCATAGAACAAAAGTACTTTACTGACCATGAGACAAAATGCCACAGAAAATATGATGGCACACATGTAAACATAGCAAGTTATATGACAGATTCATACATGGCAGGAACAACGATAAGTAGGCATGTTGGTGAGCTTGAACCACTCACCACAGAGCAATACATGGCATGGAAAGGCAACTCACAGTAAGAAGACATGTTATAGAAGCTATACATGGTAAGAACAACATCATATCATACACGGATCAACTACAACAACCTCGGCAAAATTGAATAACATGTAAACAACCTGCCAGAAACATTTTATAGCAAACGTAGAGCTCGATTGACTCAAGCTACGGCACTCCATAATTGGAAAAAAGGGCATGGATGGATAGCGAATAACCATATGTTCAAAACATCCTTACTGAAGTATCTCAAAATAAGCACGGATCTCTCGGTAGCATCAAATTAACATGGCATAAAAATATCGAGAGCAGGGCTGAAATCAGCAACATCATGAAGGCTAGTTTGCATGCTTGTGCTAGTCACCACAGAGATCACAAAAATACATGTCATACACCCATTAAAGGTGGCATGGCATATTACAAAACACATGTAGGACTCAAGTTCATAGGGTGCACACATCAATCATGGCAAAAATGACAAAAGTGCATGTTCTGATAAGAATCTGAAACTAACATCACATAGCCCTCTTCTAACAGCATTTCGGGCTTTAAGATAAGCTCAAATGAAAATGACTCAATGAGATGAAATGATTTACTCATCGGGTCGAACAATCTGACATATTACACGCACGAAACGGAGCTACGGATGCAGAGTTATGGTGCGATGAAAATGCATGAAAATAGTAGCAGATTCGGGGACTTAGGGACTTCGGGGATCAACCTCGTTTGACCGGATCTGGATCGGGATCCCGGCGCGGATGCCGAGGACGGCGCGCGAAGCCGCCGGAGACGGGCGGAGCGGGCGCCGGAGAGGGCTGGGCGGCTGGGCAGCGCTGGCGGGCTGCTGGCGGCGGGCGCGCCGGACGGCGACGAGGAGGCGGCGGGCGTAGGCGGCACGGGCGGCGCACTGGTGGCGGCGGGCGGAGGTGCGCGAAGCGGGTGCGGAGGCGAGGCGGCGGGGCGGGCGCTGGGCGGGCGGGCGCGGGGGCGGATGGGCCGGGAGGGGCCTGGCCGCGGCGGCGGTGGCGGCGTACACGTGGCGTGCTGTGGAGTGGTGCGCGAGGCGGCGGCGCTGGGTGTCCGGGCGCGACATGTCCGCGCGCGGGGCGATTTGTTAGGGTTTGGACAGGATTTGATCCATGACCGGGAGGGAGGTGTATTTATAGATAGAGGGAGCTAGGAGAGTCCAAATGAGGTGCGGTTTTTGGCCACGCGATCGTGATCGAACGACCGAGAGCATGGAGGGGAGTTTGCTGGGTTTTGGGCCACTTTGAAAGGGGTGTTGGGCTGCAATGAGAAGGAGGCTTTTACGGTTACCCGGTTAACCGTTGGAGTACCAAACGACCTCCAAATGGCACGAAACTTGACAGGCGGTCTACCGGTGCTATACCAAGGCCGCTTGACAAACCTCGGTCCATTCCGAGAAAGTTTGACACCCGCACATGAAAAGAGGTAAAAGGGGGCGCCGGGGGACATAGGAGTGCCGGATTGGAAAACGGACAACGGGGAAAATGCTCGGATGCATGAGACGAACACTAATGCAAAATGAAAAGCACATGATGACATGATATGAAATGCATATGATGACATGGCAAAGTGCAACACGCAAGCACATGACATGGCAACGACGGCGAATAATCGCGTACACCGCGCGATCGAATCCGGGGCGTTACAACACTCCTCCACTAACAAGAGATCTCGTCCCGAGATCTTAGGACCGAGACGAAAGGGAAAAGGGATGAGGTGAAATAAGAAACGCAAGAGAGAAGAGGCAAAGAATCGAGAGCACTCGAGAAGAAGAGACGAACGACGAGAATGACGAGAATCGAAAGCTCACAGAATCAGATAGACTATGAAACAACTCCGGTGACAAAAGGATGATGAGATAAAATGAAGGAAGAAATAATAAGATGAGCCTGCGATGAATTAGATGGAGGATCTGACGAAATGGCCGAGGAAATTTGAACACCGGAAAAGAAAAGATGAAAACACTTGGAACTAGAATTTATTCATCAAGAACAAACTCCGAAGGAAGGGATTACTCACTTGGATGAAATAAGAATAAGATTTATTGTATGCTTATCCTTCACCAAATTAAATTGATGACAAGCAATGGATTTTGCATACTACTTATTCTTCTTGAAAAGGATTGAGAAGTGACATGTCGCAAACTTGAGAAGGTCTTCATGAACCACCGTAGGATTGAAAGAAGGAATGGATTAATATGATAATCAAAGAAAAGAATCTTGAATGAACAAACCGTAAGAATTCGGAAATGACTAACGAAGAGAATGAATCACCGGGAAGAATTAGAAAAGCACGAAGATACTTGAGGAATTTAGAAAAAAGAGATCAAGAGATCGCGAATCGATTAACGAATGCTTGAACGCAGCACCGGAAGAATATTAAGACGAACGAAGGGGCACGGATATAGAATAATTGGAGAACGACTTTGAAAACTTGGAACGAAGGAATCTTCCGAAAAGATGGCCTCCGGATGATTGAGACGGAAAGTAACTCCTGAAATACTCCGGATGGATGAAATTTTTTTGCATGAATGGAAACAATTAGATAGGGTAACATCGAGTTATCACCATGAATCTCCGAGAGAATGGACAAGATTTAGAAGGAACTCTTTTCTTCGGTCTTCAAAGGACGGCGATAAACACCACCAAAATTGCTAAGGCACTCTGGGGAAATGAAAAAGCGAAGAGGTTGAGCCAACAATGAAAAGAATTTGAAATCGATCTTGGAAAAGGCATGTGACTGATGAAATTCATTCTTACGTCACACTTGAAAAGAATTGGGAATAGCTCCGGAGAAATTGGAAGAGTCAGGTAAGATCCTGGGAAAAGACCTGTGGGTTAGGGCCCACTAAAAGAAAACACCGTTGGAAAGGGATGATGAACAGATAGATGATGCACCGGAACAATTGAAATATTAGAATGAGGTGTCAACCTCGAATTAATTCGAACACAGGCGAATCTCCTGAGATGTGTTCATCACTCCGGAAGGATAAACTGGCGAGAGGCGAACGAGCAAAGGGAAATATTTGAGCTGAGGGAAAGAATATGATCGACAACGAAAAACTTGAATTGAATCCACCGGGGAAGAAAAAGAGATGATGAATGACGAACGAGACGAGAATTCACTGGTTGAAATAATTGTCAAAAGACTGAAGAGGCTCCACACGAATGAGATTGATGGTCGAAAGAGATTCAAGCTCCGGAAGAAGAGGGTGGGAGGGCGGAAAACAAAATCATCTTGGAAGGTGAAATCGACGAATATCTTGAAGAGAAAACACCGGGTGAAATCATTGAGGAGAGAAAGCAAAAACTTCAAGACGAGTAGGATGGATACTGATTCTGAACTCGGGTTCCAATAAGAAGAAGGGTGGGCGGTGGGAAAACAAGGACAACTTTGGACAAGGAAAACAACGACGCCGAGGAAGAATCGAGGATTGATCTCGCGCCAGAAGACAAAGAGGTTCGAGTCGACTTGACGAGAAATGCACCCGGACAAAAGAGGATGGACAACGAACGGAAAACCAACTGCGTGCTCCTAAAGAAAAATTTGAAGGGGAAGAGGAGTAGTTCAAAACACCTACGCCAAGATTCCTCACCGTGAGCGATGAAGGGCTGAGGAGTAAAAGAATTCCTACTCTTCGATATAACTAAACTCCGAAATCAGTTTTTTTTTAGACTCAACTGCGGCCAAACTACGCGATCAATCAAGGGGGCTCCTAGGGTCGGTCGAGGCCCTATCCAAAAGGAACTCGAAGGTCCCACCAAGGATAGACCTGCATATTGAAACACTTCTGCAAGGTGGATATCATTACATCAACATTACATAATAGATGGGGATACATACATAAGGCACAAATGCCACAAGAATACAACATCATATACGGATCAACATCCGACTACGGATGAAACATAAATGTAAGCTCAAACGACATCCACCCCGCTAGCCCTGTGATGCCGACCGAACCTATCCCCGATCGAAGAAGCGTAAGAAGAACTCAAGACAAGCAAGCATCGCTCTCGCGTCATGATCATCGCACAACCTGTACCAAGAATCGGTGGTGTAGTAATCTGTGAGCCATGAGGACTCAAAGAATCCCATTACCATGGGTATCAAGACTAGCAAAGCTTAATGGGAAAGGAAGGGGTAAAGTGGTGAGGTTGCAGCAGCGACTAAGCATATATGGTGGCTACCATACACAAATGAGAGCGAGAAGAGAAACAAAGGAACGGTCCTTAACTAGTAATGATCAAGAAGTGATCCTGAACTCCTACTTACGTCAGACATAACCCGTAAAACCGTGTTCTCCTCTCGATCAACCCCGAAAAGAGACACTCACGGTTACGCACGCGGTTGGTGTATTTTAGAAGAGTTTGCTTCAAGTTTACTACACCCGGATATCAACAAATTCCCATCTGCCACATAACCGCGGGCACGGCTTTCGAAAAGTTCAAACCTGCAGGGTGTCCCAACTTAGCCCATGATAAGCTCTCGCGATCAACGAAGGATATTCCTTCTCCCCGGGAAGACCCGATCGGTCTCGGAATCCCGGCTACAAGACATTTTGACAGCAATAAAACAAGACCAGCAAAGCCGCCCGATGCGCCGACAATCCCGATAGGAGTCGCACGTACCTCGTTCTGAGGGCACACCGGATAAGTCAAGCTACGAGTAAAACCAACCCTCGAGTTGCCCCGTGGTGGCCCCGCAGGCTGCTCGGTTCGGACCAACACTCGAAGGAGCACTGGCCCGGGGGGGGGGGGGCTAAATAAAGATGACCCTTGGGCTCCGGAAACCCAAGGGAAAAAGGGCATAGGTGAGGCAAATGGTAAAACCAATGTTGGGCCTTGCTGGAGGAGTCTTATTCAAAGCGAACTGTAAAGGGGTCCCATAAATCACCCGACCAGCGTTAGGGACGCAAAATCCGGGAACATAATACCGATATGACGGAAACTAGGGCGGCAAGAGTGGAACAAAACACTGTGCATAAGGCCAAGCCTTCCACCCTTTACTAAGTATATAGATGCATTAATTAAATAAGATATATTATGATATCCCAACAAGTAAACATGTTCCAACAAGGAACAACATCTCCATGTTCCAACAAGGAACAAACTTCATCTTCACCTGCAACTAACAACGCTATAAGAGGGGCTGAGCAAAGCGGTAACATAGCCAAACAACGGTTTGCTAGGAAAGGTGCAAAAGGTTAGAGGCTGACATGGCAATTTGGGAGGCTTGAGGAACAAGTGATAGGTAGCGCAACATAGCGATAGAACGAAACAACTAGCATAGCAATGATAGTAGTGAGATCCAGGGTAGCGGTCATCTTGCCCTGAAATCCCGCAAGGAAGAAGAACGAGTCCATGAAGAAGACGAGCAGATGAAGCCGAACCAAGCATAGACGAACGAATCCTCACGATCGCAACGTAAACATGAACTAACAAGAAGAAGCACACAACATGGTAAACACACCACACATGAACAAGGCATGATGCACAAACAAGCATGATGCACGACACGGCTACATGAAGCTACTCATGGCAAGGGATGATGCAAACAAGAGCAACACATCAAGGCAAGTTTAAATGAGGCCGAACAACATATAACAATTCCTAGAAGTCCTCATATGCAAATTTCGAAATTGGTCCAGATCTGAATAACTTTATGTTCAAGTTGTTAAACAGCAATTTAAAATGCACCAAGATGATCTACACGAAATTCTAGTCAAGTTACATATAAAGTTCATTAGATTTGGAGCTACGGCCTAGAAGATATGAGCAAAACAAGTTAAACATGACATTGATGCAAAATACATACAAACATCAAGCAAACACCTCAAATCAAGGAAGCGACATGATAATATGAAACTACATGCAAAATCAAGCAAGTTTCATATAGAGCACACTCAAAACGGAGCAACGGTGTAACACATACACCCTATACAAGTCATAACAACAATGTGTCCATAACAGCAAGTAGGCATATTGCAAGCATCAAAACAACAAGCTACAGCATCTCAACGTAAGAACAAAAGGCATGGGCATGATGTAAAGGTAAAGCATGACAAAACATGAACACTGAGCTAACTCCAGAAATCACTAGAACATGCTCAAACACACATGACAAGATTGCAATTAATAACAGTTTCAGACTTTAGCAGAAATAATATCAGGTTGCAATGTTTAGAGCTATCAAACAACATGCTACAGGAACTCATCATGGCAAACAAAGGCATGGAATGATACTACTAAATGCATAGAACAAAAGTACTTTACTGACCATGAGCCAAAAGGGCAGAGAAAATATGATGGAACACATGTAAACATAGCAAGTTATATGACAGATTCATACATGGCAGGAACAACGATAAGTAGGCATGTTGGTGAGCTTGAACCACTCACCACAGAGCAATACAAGGCATGGCAAGGAAACTCACAGTAAGAAGACATGTTATAGAAGCTATACATCGTAAGAACAACATCATAGCATACACGGATCAACTACAACAACCTTGGCAAAATTGAATAACATGTAAACAACCTGCCAGGAAACATTTTATAGCAAAAGTAGAGCTCGATTGACTCAAGCTACGGCACTCCATAATTGGAAAAATGGGCATGGATGGATATAGAACAACCATATGTTTAAAACATCCTTACTGAAGTATCTCAAAATAAGCACGGATCTCTCGGTAGCATCAAGTTAACATGGCATAAAAATATCAGCAGAACAGGGGCTGAAATCAGCAACATCATGAAGCCTAGTTTGCATGCTTGTGCTAGTCACCACAGAGATTACAAAAATACATGGCATACACCCTGTAAAGATGGCATGGCATATTACAAAACACATGTAGGACTCAAGTTCATAGGGTGCACACATCAATCATGGCAAAAATGACAAAAGTGCATGTTCTGATAAGAATCTGAAACTAACATCACATAGCCCTCTTCTAACAGCATTTCGGGCATCAAGATAAGCTCAAATGAAAATGATGCAATGAGAAGAAATGATGTACTCATCGGGTCGAACTATTTGACATATTACATGCACGAAACGGGCTACGGATGCGAAAGTTATGATGCGATGAAAATGCATAAAAATAGTAGCGTATTCGGGACTTTGGGATTTCGGGGTCAACCTCGCTTGACCGGATCTGGATCGGGATCCCGCGCGGATGCCGAGGACGGCGGCGCGAAGCTCACGGAGACGGGCGGAGCGGGCGCCGGAGAGGGCCGGGCGGCCGGGCGCGCCGGGGCTGCCGGGCGGCGCGGCGCGCCGGACGGCGACGAGGAGGCGGCGGGCGGAGGCGGCACGCGGGCGGCGCACCGGTGGCGGCGGGTGGAGGCCGCAGCAAGCGGGCGCGGAGGCGAGGCGGCGGGCGCGGCGCCGCGGCGGTTTCGCGGCGGATGGGCCGAGGGCTCGCGCCGCCGAATGGGCCGCGGCGGCGCGGTGGCGGCGTGCCCCGGGGCAGCCCGGGAGGTGTGCGGAGGCGGCGGCGCGGGGTGTCCGGCGGGCGCGACATGTCCGGGCGCCAAGGGCGACGGTTAGGGTTTGGACAGGATTTGATCCGCGAATTCGGAGGGAGGTGTATTTATATATAGAGGAGCTAGGAGAGTCCAAATGAGGTGCGGTTTTCGGCCACGCGATCGTGATCGAACGACCGAGAGCATGGAGGCGAGTTTGCTGGGTTTTGGGCCACTTTGAAAGGGGTGTTGGGCTGCAATGAGAAGGAGGCTTTTGCGGTTACCCGGTTAACCGTTGGAGTACCAAACGACCTCCAAGTGGCACGAAACTTGACAGGCGGTCTACCGGTGCTATACCAAGGCCGCTTGACAAACCTCGGTCCATTCCGAGAAAGTTTAACACCCGCACATGAAAAGAGGTAAAGGGGGCGCCGGGAGACATAGGAGTGCTGGATTGCAAAACGGACAACGGGGAAAATGCTCGGATGCATGAGACGAACACTAATGCAAAATGAAAAGCACATGATGACATGATATGAAATGCATATGATGACATGGCAAAGTGCAACACGCAAGCACATGACATGGCAACGACGGCGAATAACTGGCAGACACCTGGCGCATCGAATCCGGGGCGTTACAATATCACTCTCCAGTAAATTTGTTTAGCTAATCTCGTGAGCGCTAAAGTTTCTGTTTTTTACAGCATGATCATAAAGACTTCACCTAAGTCTTCCCAAAGGTTTACTTGGCACAAACACTAATTAAAACACAAAACCACATCTAAACATAAGATAGATGGATTATTTATTACTAAACATAACCAAAAAGCAAGAAACTAAAATAAAATTGGGTTGCCTCCCAACAAGCGTTATCGTTTAACGCCCCTAGCTAGGCATGATGATTTCAATGATGCTCGCATAAAAGATAAGAATTGAAACATAAAGAGAGCATCATGAAGAATATGACTAGCACATTTAAGTCTAACCCACTTCCTATGCATAGGGATTTTGTGAACAAACAACTTATGGGAACAAGAATCAACTTGCATAGGAAGGTAAAACAAGCATAACTTCAAAACTTTAAGCACATAGAGAGGAAATTTGATATTATTGCAATTCCTACAAGCATATATTCCTCCCTCATAATAATTTTCAGTAGCATCATGAATGAATTCAACAATATAACCAGAACCTAAAGCATTCTTTTCATGATCTACAAGCATAGAAAATTTACTACTCTCCACATAAGAAAAATTCTTCTCATTCGGGATAGTGGGAGTATCATAAAAGACTTGAATACTATAAATTGTTTCCACAGTAAAAGAGTAATGTTCAGAAAAAGTAATCATAATCATGACAAGTTTTACAAATATAATCATCTCTACTCTTTATAGCATAAGTTTTATCACAATAATCATCATAAGTAGCAACTTTGTTCTCATCATAATCAATTGAAACCTCTTCCGAAATAGTGGATACATCAATAAATAAAGTCACGACCTCTCCAAATCCACTTTCATAAATATTATAAGATTCAACATTCTCCAATATTGTGGGATCACGACTTCCTAAAGTTGACACTCTTCCAAACCCACTTTCATCAATATAATCATCATAGGTAGAAGGCATGCTATCATCATAACAACTTCGCATATCAAAACTTGAGAGGCTAAAAATATCATCTTCATTAAACATAGCATCCCCAAGCTTGGGACAAACATTAATTTCAGCAAATATATTCTCAAATATGTCATCCTCATCAAACATAGCTTCCCCAAGCTTGGACCTTTTCATATCATAAGCATAATCACTCTCATCATTAATAGCATGGATAGCACCAATAGTATGGCAAACATTATTATCATATTCTTCCAAGCAAGTGCCAAAAAGATTTTCAAGATCATAAGGAGTATCATTATCTTCCCAATCATAATCATCTCAACAAGCAATAGGCATAACGAGATCATCATCAAGTGCATCATCTTCCATAATTATTTTTGATTCATTTTCATGTGGCACAACTATAATAGGAGCAACATTATTTGGGAGAGATACCTTTTTACCTCTCTTCCTTTTTATTTTCTTATTCTTCACCACATCATGTGTGGGTTCAATCCTCTTTTTGGAGCTCCTTATTAATGAGATTAGTTGAATAGAAGGCTCCTCCTCGTTACCTGATTCATCATAAGAAATAATAGGGGGATATTGGGAAGTCTCTTCCCTTTCGTTAGTATTCTCTTCATCTTATATTTGTTTTCTTTTCTTTATGTAATTGGCAATATAAGTATTTTCAATGCAATTCACCGCGCAATAGATATAAATTTCCTCTAGATTGAAATCAAGAAATCTATCAAGATTAAATTTTGGAATACCCTCAGTTATACGTTTCATTTCTTCATACCCCAAAAGAAGGCTAAGCTCTTTATGATTCTCAAGGGTAATCAAATTATCACAATATTTGGACACGACTTGATCATGAAACAAATAGCATTGGAGCTTTAAATGACCATGTTCATTGCAAAGTTCACAAGGGGCGCGAAAAATATTGAATCTTTCAGCGCAATCATCAAGACTTTCTTGCACCAATTTAGTTTCTAAGTACTTATGAATCTTGCAATATCTATCTTCCCTATTTGGTGTGTACTTGCAAACCCAATGTACTCCACAGAAATTGACATGTTTATAGGAGACATTTTCATCATAACTAGTGCAATCATCATTAGTACTATGGATATTCAAGGAGTTCATACTAACAACATTGCAATCATGCTCATCATTCAAAGATTTAGTGCCAAACATTTTAATGCATCCTTTTTCTAACACTTTGGCACAATTTTCCTTTCCATCGTACTCACGAAAGATATTAAAAAGATGAAGCGTATGAGACAAACTCAATTCCATTTTTTTTGTAGTTTTCTTTTATAAACTAACTAGTGCTAAAACAAGAAACAAAAAGATTCGATTGCAAGATCTAAAGATGTACCTTAAAGCACTCACCTCCCAACGGCGCCAAAAAAGAGCTTAGTTGACGGGTGTGAGTGTCGCCACCTAGCCTCCCGGCAACGGCGCCAGAAAAGAGCTTGATGTCTACTACGCAACCTTCTCCTTGTAGACGTTGTTGGGCCTCCAAGTGCAGAGGTTTGTAGGACAGTAGAAAATTTCCCTCAAGTGGATGACCTAAGGTTTATCAATCTGTGGGAGACGTAGGATGAAGATGGTCTCTCTCAAGCAACCCTGCAACCAAATAACAAAGAGTCTCTTGTGTCCCCAACACACCCAATACAATGGTAAATTGTATAGGTGCACTAGTTCGCCAAGAGATGGTGATACAAGTGCAATATGGATGGTAGATATAGGTTTTTGTAATCTGAAAATATAAAAACAACAAGGTAACAAGTAATAAAAGTGAGCATAAACGGTATTGCGATGCTAGGAAACAAGGCCTAGGGTTCATACTTTCACTAGTGCAAGTTCTCTCAACAATAATAACATAATTGGATCATATAACTATCCCTCAACATGCAACAAAGAGTCACTCCAAAGTCACTAATAGAGGAGAACAAACGAAGAGATTATGGTAGGGTACGAAACCACCTCAAAGTTATTCTTTCCAATCAATCCGTTGGGCTATTCCTATAAGTGTCACAAACAGCCCTAGAGCTCGTACTAGAATAACACCTTAAGACACAAACCAACCAAAACCCTAATGTCACCTAGATACTCCAATGTCACCTCAAGTATCCGTGGGGTATGATTATACGATATGCATCACACAATCTCAAATTCATCTATTCAACCAACACATAGAACCTCAAAGAGTGCCCCAAAGTTTCTACCGGAGAATCACGACGAAAACGTGTGCCAACCCCTATGCATAGGTTCATGGGCGGAACCCGCAAGTTGATCACAAAAACATACATCAAGTGAATCACGTGATATCCCATTGTCACCACAGATACGCACGGCAAGACATACATCAAGTGTTCTCAAATCTTTAAAGACTCAATCCGATAAGATAACCTCAAAGGGAAAACTCAATCCATTACAAGAGAGAAGAGGGGGAGAAGCAACATAAGATCCAACTATAATAGCAAAGCTCGCGGTACATCAAGATCGTGCCAAATCAAAAACACGAGAGAGAGAGAGATCAAACACATAGCTACTGGTACATACCCTCAGCCCTGAGGGTGAACTACTGCCTCCTCGTCTTGGAGAGCGCCGGGATGATGAAGATGGCCACAGGTGAGGGTTCCTCCCATAGGTGCGCCTAACAGGTCCCGATTGGTTGTTGGTGGCTACAGAGGCTTGCGGCGGTGGAACTACCGATCTATTCTCCTCTTCAGAAGTTTTAGGGTACGTGGGTATATATGGGTGAAAGAAGCATCGCTTGGAGCTTGGGGCCCACGAGGTAGGGCGCGCCTTTGGGGGCACGCCCACCCTCGTGGACACCTCCCTTCTTTCCTGACGTGCACTCCAAGCTTTTCCGGTAGCTTTCCTTCCAAAAATAACTTCTCCAGTTGATTTCATTCCGTTTCAACTCTGTTTGATATTCCATTTGTTCGAAACACTGAAATAGGCAAAAAACAGCAATTCTGGGCTGGGCCTCCGGTTGATAGGTTAGTCCCAAAAATAATATAAAAGTGGAAAATAAAGCCCAATATTGTCTAAAACAGTAGATTATATAGCATGGAGCAATCAAAAATTATAGATACGTTGGAGACGTATCAACAAACCCAGAAGAAAACAGCGAAAAGAAATCAGGGCGAATAAAAAGGTTCCAACATAATTATACACAGACTCATACATGAAAGGTAACATCATGACTGGTTCGACAACCCACATACATGAAACTAAGCATCATGTCATGTACGACTACATGCGTACATCAACGTCATGATGATCGCGATACTCTAACCATCTAGTGCTCAGCTGTCGCTGCGGCGGGCTCCTCTCCTGAGTCAGACTCAGATCCTGAGCTGATAGTGGATAGCTCCAGGTTAAAAGTGACACGGCGGCGCTGCCTCGAGGATTCTCCCTCAGGGGCAGGTGCGGGACGAGATCTAAGCATAGGGGCTGTTGGAGTAGCGACAAGGGAGCCCGCGCAGCAGGGGCACTACGAGGGCTCACTACCAAAGGGTTGGTGATACCCGAGTGGTCATCGAAATAACCGGAGTAACAGAGACAAGGGGAACAAACGGAGTGAAACCGATAGTAGGTGGAGGGTTCCTATTATGAGCAGCGGCAAGAGCGATCCAGGCTCGGTTCAGCTCTCGGGCTAACTCATAGATCAAAAGATAATTGGCAGTGATATAGCGAGAACGGTGGCTAGAAGGATGATCGCACGCCGGATCAATAAAAGGAAAGCGGATACGCCCGTTCTCGTGCAGAGACGGGTAGAAAAAGAAACCTGGGTGGGTCTGCATGCGAATCTCGTTGTAGCGCAAGTCTACAAGAGCCTCGAGTGTAGCAAACTGAATAGCCTGAGACGGCGTGGAAGCGAAACCACCCTTAGTAGAACGGGTGTAAGCGCTGGAAGGTGAGCTATGGTGTAGAGTGACCTCCGCATAGTACTCGTATAGTGATCTAGCCAGATGCTCCCGATACACCTAATACACTGGATCAGCGCCCTCTGGGTAGAGTCGTCGCCACACGTTCTGAAGCAGGTGCGGCGATGTGTACGGGGCTGGCTCAGACTGGTACATGATTGGAACTGGAGCCATCTAAACTCACAATCATCAAGAGGTCAGTAATAACAACAAATAAAATGCATGCTATGCAACAATCAATTTCTATTACTACCGGCACTCAGACTAAGCTAACTACTGTTTAGCTAGCGCATCGACGGTCTAGCGTGTCCTACAGTCAGCGTGGCTCTGATACCAAGCATTGTGGCACCCCGGCTTAGAGCAACCGGTTTACCTTGCATTGCCAGCCCAAAGATCAAGTCTTATGGTGACACACAACAACTTGGTACAGAAAACAACTGCTTTATTGATACTAGCGGAACATAGGTCTGATATTACATCAAGTAGTGAGGCCAAGCGGCACACACGGCGCGGCTGAACAGTATGTACATTATTTAATGAACATGAAGGGGCCTCGATCATGATAACTACGCGACAGCGGAACGACGACGAAGTGGAACTCCATAGCATAGGGACACGAATGTGAACACGATTCTAGACGTGGGAAGCTCTCCGATCCGAAACGACTTGCCTGAAATCTGGCATGACATGCCAGGTCAGTACATTGAATGTACTTGCAAGCTCACAACAAGCATAAGCATAATGGCAAACAATATCATGACAATTAATCAGTTTAATGCAATGCAACATGATACTACGGATGCGGTGAAATCAACATGTGTACTGAGTCACTCGGACTCTCCTACCAGACGGGTTACCTCGTAACTAAACGGTGATCATACCTGGATCACAAACAAAACCAACACTTTGGTTCTCGCCACGATCGTATTCATTATCTCACAAATTTCATCACATAACTAGTGCCAACAATGAAACCTTAGTGTGCAAGTTTATTTACTAATGTTGATCCATGGTGTTACTTACTCACGAGCTATGTCTGTAAAAGAGGACACGACTATCGATAGATTAAATACACTCTGCAGAGGTAGCGCACTTTACCCACACCACAGAATCCATGGCCTCGTCATCCCATTCGGGTGGACCAACGGCATTCCGACGAAACCCTCCCATTGCCATGACACTCTCCCAGCCACTCCGACCAACTCCCCACTGGGCTAAGTCATGGGTGGCTCCGTGCCTACCAATGGCATCAATGACCACCGTCGTGGCAAAAACGGTCCCAAACGGGGACAAGGTACCATAACAACAAACGGGCACACAAGGTTATGTTTGCTTACCGGGCTAGGGTACCGCACGCCCATAACCTTCCCTCGTTGGAGGTACCGACCAGAGGCACGGCAATGGACTGAATCAAGACCTCCCCATAAAGGTAAATGTGGTCGCACTGGGAAAAACCCGATTCAGTGGCACCATGACTCGATCAACATTATGTTCAAGTTGGATTAACATCAGGTTAATCTTGTAAATAAAATAACTCGAGTCATCAAAGGCCATAATCATGCAACTACTAAACATGCAAAACATATCCCTCAAAGCACCCATAACCTTCCCTAGTTCGAGGTACCGACCAGAGGCACGGCAATGGACCGAATCAACACCTCCCAATAAAGGTAAATGTGGTCGCACTGGGAAAAACCCGATTCAGTGGCACCATGACTCGATCAATGTTATGTTCAAGTTGCATTAACATCAGGTTAATCTTGTAAATAAAAAACTCGAGTCATCATAGGCCATAATCATGCAACTACTGAACATGCAAAACATATCCCTCAAAGCAACAGATCA
Source organism: Aegilops bicornis (assembly GCA_021605145.1). Lineage (NCBI taxonomy): Eukaryota > Viridiplantae > Streptophyta > Magnoliopsida > Poales > Poaceae > Aegilops > Aegilops bicornis. The sequence goes on along the minus strand of CM038669.1, from coordinate 393,058,454 downwards.
ACATCATCAAAATATCTTACTTGCACTATTCATCAACTAAACTTACTGGTTCAACTATACTGGTTATTAGCATTCATCACTTTAATTATCTCAAAAATAATAATATCATTTTATCACAAAAAGAAATTATCATTATTCATGCAAGCATAAACATTTCAATGAAAGTTTCTTCTACTGACTTAAACTAGCTTGAGCATTCAACCAGTACCACAGTAAAGTAATTCAATCATGGCAACATAACTAGCACTAAGCAATATTTATTTAAATAATTTAAATGCATTAAAATAACTCATATTCAAGTTGGAAAAATCATAGATATTGAAGTGACACCATCGAAATATTGGTGTGGCTTGCCTTAGTGCAGAGGAGGTTCACACTCCTCTTGGTGATCTTCAAGACAAGCTTCTCCCTCTGAAAATTTTTAGAAACAACAAAATAGAATATCAAGAACCACTCTGAAAATCATCAGAAATTCTAGACAGCAAGGAAAAATCTCAACTTTTGTGTGCTGCTAGAACTTTTCAAAACAAACACAATGCAAAAAGAATCAACTCATCGGCACTTGTAGTTTAGGAGTTATGGCTAGTTAAAGTACTAGTCAAATTTTGAATTAAATTTTGAATGAACAGAAAACCAGGGGGTGACGTCGAAGACGTATTCTCAGAATACGCCTCCACTCGTACCGCTTCGGGTGCGAGTGGAGAGGCTGACAACGGGCCTCCTGGTCAGGAGAGAGGGGGACAGAGAGAGAAACAAAGCGCGGCGAGGCTTTGCCAGAGCTCACGCCGGCGAGGAGGGCTCCTTGGCCCGATCCAAAGGGATAGAATGATAGAGGGGATCGAGGCGCACCTGCCTGTACCCGTGGCTCGAAGAGAGGTGGCCAGAGCAGCTCGCAACTACGCTCTCGAGCGGCGGCTGCGGTCGGGTCTCGTCGGAGAGGAACAAGACGACGGGTTGGGGTGGTCCTAGGGGATGCAACGCGTTCAGACGACACCAGTGGACCCTCAGGGAGTCGCCTGAGTGGTTGCTTGAGCTCGAGAGGCATCTGAGCAAGGTGGAGGGCTGTGGTGGATCACCGACGAGCTCGGGTAAGAGACGGCGGCCAGAGGCCTGCCCGGCCGGGCTACGGCTATCCTACTGCGTTGTGGAGGTTGGGTGGTTGGTTTGGGATGCTCAATACAGAGGGAGGTGCTCGGATTTATAGCTGGAGGGGAAGGGGGTACGTGGCTCCACCGAAGCTCTCTAGAAGATGGTGAGCGGCGACGAACGGCGTCAGTGAGGGCTAGAGGGGCTCAGTGATCATGCAGGAGTTGTGCAAAGGTGCGGACGAGCACATGAGGCGGTGGAGGAAGAAGACAGGGGCATGGGGCGCACTGTGGCTTTTGGCCGCGACGTGCCCGTGCTCGTTGCGGTGTCTCCGGCGTCGGTGAGCGCCAGGGAGCGGTCAAGGGTGAAGATACGAAGGTGGTGGTGCGGTACGGCAGTCGTCGGCGAGCTCTAGATCGATCACGCGATGCACAAAAGCTCGGGCGCGACGCAGAGCGCGTCGGGCGCGACGCAGAGCGCGTCGGGCGCGATGCAGAGCGCGTCGGGCGCGTTGACAGAGCCGTGTCCACACGCGGTCACCGTGCTGGCATGGTCAAAACAACGCCCACTCGTTGCAAAACCATGTCTGGGGTGTTTTCCATGCAATGTTAGGTCTAGGAAGGGTGATGTCACATTGCCAGGCTGACCGGATGAGACTTGAGCTTGTTGGCAAGTTTCTGGTCAGAAACTTGTCGCCAAGTTTGGAGGCCTTCTAGAAGGTGATTAGGGCTAAACTTATGGAATTAAGGTTTATCTAGGAAGGTAACCAAGCTCAAGAAAATTCAGCCTCAAAAGATCAAGGAAAATGCACTTGCTATAGAAACTGGATTTTGAGGCGAGAACAGAAATGATTTTCTGTAGCAAAAATATTCCAAATAAGTATGCAATATTTTGCTCAGGGAGGTGGGCCAAGGTTCAAAGAATATTTGGGAATTTCCTCAGATTTTTGGAAGCAAGAAAAATGAGGGTTGCTTTGGAGTACAAGTTTCTGAATTGATTTTCAGAAAGGATTTTGAATATTTTTCTTTTATGAAAAATATTTCTTGGGCTATTTTGGGATTTTTCGAAGAAAGAAAGTTGAATAAGAGATGGAGGGGTCACTTGGGAAAATCAAGGACAAGCCCAAGTGTTCAAGTCCATTTGAATTGATTCAAAAACCAAATTTCAAAGCAAAGGCAAATGAACTCCGGAAAAAGAGAGAAGGCAAAATCCAGGCTGTCACACTTCTGAAGTGGTCGGGCATTGAGTCTGACTCAACTTCACACCTTGTAACACAGGGGAAAACCCTTTCTTTGACTGATCCATTTTGAACTTTATCAAGGTATGTGCTTTGTGAAAGCCCAAGTGTTCAAGTCCATTTGAATTGATTCAAAAAAAAGACACATCCGTGACATTTTGGGCCGAACGAAATTTTTTTCTGTCATACATACGACACTTCTATGACGATAATTGGGACAAAACCCGGTATCATCATAGATGTGGTGGCCTCCTACTTCTATGACAAAAAATCATGACAGAAAATGGGCTTTTCGTCCTAGGCGGGCCGGAGACTCAGCTGTACATTCTTTGGGCCGTCCATGACGGAATAAACCATGGTAGAAGCGAGGGCGAGGAAAATTTCGGGGAGTTCCCGGTTACAGTGGGAGGTCGGGGGCCAAGCGATGCGCGTTTCTCTCGTACACGTACACGCGTGTGTGCGAGTCGTTGGCTCTAACTGAACCCGAGCGAGGCGCTGGTCTCTAACTGAACCCGAGCGATTGCACTGCAGGCTATGCGTTACTGAACCCGAGCGATCGATCGATGGTCGTTAATCGAACCCGATCGAGCGATTCCTTCGCCATCGCCGCTAATTGAAGCCGAACGATGCCGCCTCGGGATGAACAAGTGAGCGCTATGGGGTTGCATGAACAGTTCTCGGTGGGGGTGGATGAACATGACCCGTGGTGTTGCCTCTAGATGAACAAGACCCGATCGATCGAGCCGGTTGGGGCTGGATGAACAGGACCCCGTGGAGGGCTGGATGAACAAGACCACCCCGTGGAGGGCAGGATGAACAGTAGCCCGTGGAGGGGTGGTTGAATAGGAGCCCGTGGAGAGGGCTGGTTGAACAGTAGCCGGTGGAGTAGCGCGCGGTGGAGGCTGGATGAACAGGAGCCCGTGGATGAACAAATGGTGGAGGCCGGAGGAGGTCGATGGTGGATGAACAGAGTCTGTGGAGGTTGGAGGGGTCGACGGTGGAGATGAACAGATCCCGTGGAGTCCTGCTTTTGCGGTACGCCACACCCTCCCGACGAACAGACCTCTGCTGACCGAAGCGCTCCAACACAAGTCTGCTTCTCTGCTTTTGCGGTACGCCACACCCTCCCGATCAACAGACTTCTGCTTCACCGTAGGGAGGTCTGTTTCCTCCATTTTGCGGTACGCCAGACCCCTCCCGATGAACAGGATCCTGTTTCAAACGTGGCCGGTCGAAGACAAGGCCGTTTCCTCCGTTCTATGGTATGCGAGGCCTCGTTTCCATCGCCTGTTCCGTCCAAGCCCCGCCGATGAACACGAACACGCATTACGTTCCGACCCAGCCGGTTGGCTCCCACGCGTTCCGTTGCCTACCGATGAACACGACGTATTACGTTGCCTCCCCATGAACACGACGCATTCCGTTGCCTCCCCATGAACACGACGACGACGCTGTTTCTCTGTTCCGACCCAACCATGTACACGAGCCCTCGCCGTACGTATGCGCGAGTAGGCGTTCGAGACCCCACCAGATGTACACATACGCGGGTCAGATTTTCTTTCTTGCACCCTGGCCGCTGTACGTACGTGTACATGCTACGTGCGCGCCTCTACTACGACACATGTGCGCCTCTACTATGACACGTGTGCGCCTCTACATCCACCAGTATATATGTACGTACACATTCGCGACCAGAATGACAACGCTACGTACGCTTCGACTGTAGGTCCCGATCGCCGGAACTTCCCGCGCGGCGAAGATGTAGCTCGTGGGTCCCAGCAGTCGTGGGGCGAATCGCTTTGTTTTTTTGCCCGCACGCACTTCCTTGCATGCGAAGGTGTAGCTGGTGGGTCCCAGCAATGGGGAAACGCTTTTGGCGAATACGGTGGCCCGTCCGGTGGGTCCCCGCCGTCCGTGGAGGAATAATTATTTGCGCGTAATAAGGAGGCACTTCCTTGCTGCCGTGGACCCAGCCGTCGGCGTCTCCACGCACAAGATTTTCCGATGGAAGTCGGTCGTTGACCACATTAACCACGCCAAGGCCAAGAGCACCACGGCGGTGGGACGCACGACGAGGCCTAGGAAGGGGACGACACGGAGGCGGTGGAAGACTCGGCGCTTGTTTCCCACGCTGAGGGGAGTACGACTATACGAGGTTTCTTGGTTACCGTCTGCCCTCGTCACGGAGAATAACAAGAGGTGGGTGAGTAGAGGGATGGCTAGGCCAGCGATGGGAGTACGGTGGGGCGGTGAGGCTCAGCGGCAAAGACCCGGCCATGTGAGGAGGAGGGCGAGCAGTCCCGGCACTTGTTTGAGCGGCCGAGCAGAAGAGCAGATATTGAAGAAGCACGACGGCCGTTGCATGGACATCCAACAACAAGGTTAAAGGCCAACGTTTTTTTAGGAAAGCCTCAAATCTGTGGAAAACAGCATACAACCCATCTGCCATTATTTCTAATAATTTACAGCACATTTCCTAATTCTTAAGGTTTTTTTGGATCCCATATTCTTTTTGTTAGCATTACAACCCATATTGTGGCCACGGTTAAAAAATTATACGAAATTTTGCATATTTCGGTGGGGTCCGAACAGTTTTTAATCCCGAAATTTCGACTCACATTCAAACAGATTTAAAAAATAAATGTATATCAATATAAAATCCAACAAATTCTCCACGCATAAAAATTAATGTAATTTAAAATCTTTAAATGAAAAAAAGATATTTGAAACTAATTGTCGGTTTGATGTGATTTAAAATATAACAGACCATTCCACATTACTGAGGGGCCATTTTCTCGGCCAAATTAATGAAAGCTCTCCTCGTCTCGAAAGATTTGCAGCCCAACAGCCCGACAAAGCGACTTACTTGGCAAATCACAAAAACTGGGCTGTGGTCAGGACCCGCTTGTCGCCTCTCCACGTCAAGATTTCTTCCGATGGAAGTCGTTTCGACCACGCTGACCACGCCATGGAGAGCACCACGGCGGTGGACAACGGCGAGGCCTCTAAGAGGACGACACGGAGCCGGGAAGACGCGGTAGTGGAAGCCCGCGAGAGAGGAGTACGAGGTTCACCGGTTCGGCTGCGTGTGAGGTTGCCGTCGCCGCAGGCCTGGCCAGCGTGGGAATAGTAGGGGTGGTGAGGCCTCATGGTAGCACAGCCGCCACGGGAGGCGTAAGCATGCGGCACGACCGGCGCTGCTTTGGGCGGCCGGAGCAAGAAGACCAGAGGTTGAAGAAGCACTACAGCGTTGGATGGACATCGTCACGGTCACCGGAGCTAGAATCGTTCATATTGACTAAGTTGACAAAGCCCTCCATCCCCGTCAACTTAGTTGGCCCATTAAGTCATCCTCCCACTATGGTGGGTCCCAACTAGCGGGGTATTCATTTTTTGTGCGTAATAAGGAGGCACTTCCTTGCGTGCGAAGATATAGCTGGTGGTCCGACATGTCAGCGGGGGGAACGATTTTTTCGCGAAATACAAAGACCCTTCTGGTGGGTCCCAGCTGTCAGGTGGAGGAATCATTATTTTGCGCATACAGTCCACGGCCGATGGATGTCGTTCGTTGACCAAGTTGACCAGGCCGCGCCGAGAGCACCACGACGATGGACGACGGCGAGGCCTAGGAAGGGATCGACACGGAGCCGGGGAAGACACGGCAATGGTTGCCCACGCGGTGGGGAGTACGAGGGTTTACTGGTCCGGCTGCCGCCGCCGGAAAATAACAGGAGGTGTGGGTGAGTAGAGGAATGGCCTGGTGAGGGAGTTCCGGACTAGGGGGTGTCTGGATAACCGAACTATCATCATCGGCCGGACTCCAAGACTATGAAGATACAAGATTGAAGACTTCGTCCCGTGTCCGGATGGGACTTTCCTTGGCGTGGAAGGCAAGCTTGGCGATACGGATATGTAGATCTCCTACCATTGTAACCGACTCGTGTAACCTAGCCCTCTCCGGTGTCTATATAAACCGGATGGCTTTAGTCCATAGGACGAACAACAATCATACCATAGGCTAGCTTCTAGGGTTTAGCCTCTTTGATCTCGTGGTAGATCCACTCTTGTAACACACATCATCAATATTAATCAAGCAGGACGTAGGGTTTTACCTCCATCAAGAGGGCCCAACTCGGTAAAACATCGTGTCCTCGGTCTCCTGTTACCATCCGCCTAGACGCAGTTCGGGACCCCTATCCGAGATCCGCCGGTTTTGACACCGACATTGGTGCTTTCATTGAGAGTTCCTCCGTGTCGCCACCAACAGGCCCGATGGCTCCTTTGATCATCAACAACGACGCGGTCCAGTGGTGAGACTTTTCTCCTGCATGATCTTCGTGTTCGGCGGCTTTGCATCGCGGGCCAATTCGCAGCCATCCGGAGCAGATCAAAAGCTACGCCCGCCGCCGTCAGATTTGGAAGTTTAAACTATACGGCCGATATCCGCGGAGACTTGATCTTCGACGGATTCGAGCCGCAGCTGCTGCGTCGCACTATCTCGATGGGCATGATCTAGCTCGCAGCCGAACAAAGGCCTCGAGGCCGCACTGTAATCCGCTCCGACCCTTAATCCGGAGCCGGATTCCCCGATCAAGGACGAGTGGTTGGACACCGCCTCGGGGCTTTAATCTCTACGGCGATCGAGCTGAACTCCATCCTCGCCCTTTGCGAAGACCTCGACTGTGGTGCCGGATTCCTCTCCGGACCAACCCTTTCGCCCTTGCCAATCGAATCCGATTGGGCGCCCGTTATGGAGTTCACGGTCATGACATCTTTTCAAAGACTCGCCTTGGGCGACATCCTGAATTCACTAAAGTCTCTCTTTATCCGGAGAGCCTGTGCCGGACTACTTAACAGAAGGTTGGGATGCGGACGATGAAGAAACTTAATGCCCACCCACCACCCACTTCATAGCCATCGCCAAAAGCTTACACGACGTGCTCGATTTCGATTCAAGACATCGACGGTATGGACGACGATGTAGGAGACAACAATGAACCAACACCTATAGGATGCCGGACAACCTCATCCCATGATGTATACATGGTGGATACACCTAAAGGAAATGAAGACGAGGAACAACGGGACGCCACGAAGGATAAATCCCTCAAAAGCAGTCAAACGGCAACGTAAACGCCGAACAAAGTCCCGCCTCAACAAAGATCCAGCCATAGAGCAAGGCGAACCGGTGGACAACGAACAAGCTATCGAGCAATCGTCCGAACAAGACAACTTGGATAAACAATCTGTCCCCATGAAGACAACAGTCCGGACGACCTCATGCCGGACAAACCATTGGAGCAAAATGACCTCCGTAAAAGGCTCACGCCACTGCGGCGTAGCCTGAAAAGCGAAGCGGAAGCTCAAAACAGCGGAAGATGCACTGTGGATTAGATGGAGCAAAGTATTCAGCACCGCAGATAAGTATGGCGATAGTCGCCAACAAAGAGCTACCCAAAAGAAAGCTATCGCCTGAATTCAACGAGGAGGCCTTAGAGCCCCACAATTAAAAGCAAGAAGGCCACCCGGTCGGATGGACGACCTCACGGCAAAAAGAGAGCGGCGAATGGTGCCGCACACAAGCCAATATGCGATCCTCCTAAGGATTCACATCAAAAGGATGGCCCAGTTAGGTCCATCTAAGTGCCAAGAAAGCACGCCACAAAGCAATGCAACACGCCAAAATTCAAACCACGGCACACCCAAATATAGGGCGCCAGACACCCCTATGTTTCACCGATGAGGTGCGGATCATGAATTTCCAGTGATTCAAACCCGTAAACATAGAGGCATACGACGGAATAATGCACCAAGCGTCTGGATTGAGGATTACATCCTCCACATACACATGGCTAGAGGAGATGATCTCCACGCCGTAAAATACTTACCCCTTAAACTCAAAGGGCCAGGTCGGCATTGGCTTAAGAGCCTCCCCGAAAATACCATTGGAAGCTGGGAAGAGCTTGAGGATGCATTTCGGGCAAATTTTCAGGGACCTACGTCCGCCCTCCGGACGCAGACAATTTAAGTCACATAACTCAACAGCCCGGAGAGTCAGCCCGGAAATTCTGGAACAGGTTCCTTACTAAAAAGAACCAAATAGTCGACTGTCCGGACGCCGAAGCCTTAGCAGCTTTCAAACACAACGTCCGAGACGAATGGCTCGCCAGACACTGGGCCAAGAAAAGCTAAGAACAATGGCCGCATTAACAAGCCTTATGACCATTGCTATGTTAGGGAAGACAATGGCTGGCTAGATGCGCACCAATGACCCGAGTACATCCAAATCAGGCATGGAAATGGGAAATCACGACGCAGTAAAAGATCAACGCCGTAATAAGGAAAATGGCCAAAATAGTACGGCGGTCAACGCCGGATTCAAAAGCTCTCGGTCGAACGACAAAACACCGCCCTAAAGGATAATAAAGGACGAGCTATCCAACCTAAACAAGATTCTGGATAGACTGTGCTAAATACATGGTACCTCCGGAAGCTCGCAAACCATACCCACAGAGATTGTTGGGTCTTCAAGCGATCCGCCGACTTAACGCCGAACACAAGGGGCTCGACACACCAAGTGAAAGTGACGAAACCCAAAAGCAGACTGAAAACAAAGGACTTTCCCACTAGAAGTCAAAATAGTGAACTCACTTCATGTGATAACACACAGCTGCACCTGCCATACCAGGACACCGTCCGTAATGGGGATAGAACCTACCAAAATTCGCTATAGCAGCACTTCCTTCAAAGGAATGACGCCTTGAGCCTTCTTTATTATACAGGCTCTGTACCACAAGAGGTTGTGTTCGGTTCATTCGACAACCCCGTCATGAAAGCTCACTCCCCATCGCCCCATTCAGCGGTAGCCCTTAAGCACTACCGAGGCGCATAGCTTCGCCCGCTTTAACGCAATACCGCATTATGCATCTCTAACACTTAAAATGCCCGGTCCACGCGGCATCATCTCGTTAAAAGGAAGTATTAAGTGTCACTTGAGCACGGAAGAACGGGAGATCGCCTTGACAGCCCCACAGCTATCCAAATCTGCTAGGCAAAGAACCTGAATCGGTCATTCAAACCCCGGACTCGGTTAGACGAGTCGACGCCTACTAGCGGCATACCCCATACGAGGGGCCGCATACATGTATAACAAGAGACAATAAAGCTCAATTTTATTTAATTCTTCAACCGCACTCTGTTTATTTAATATTAAGTACACCTTTCGCACGACCCTTTTTCTTTCAAACTAAGTTCCTCTCTTTACAGATGAACAACGTGCTACACCCGGCCCGTGATACAAAGACAACGGAGACTCAGGCGCAGACGTGCAGTAGGGACCCGTTGCAAGGATTCTTTTCAGATTAAGACCATGCGTAAACCTTTTTTCACTCTCTCTTGTTGATATACATCCCCCCGGTTCCTTAATATAACCGAGGAGGAGGCTGGTGCTTTGGCATTGGCCGCACCAGAATTTTTGCGTGTACCTGGACACCAGGGGCTTAGGGCATTATTCTGCCCATTTTCATAAAGACCGAATACCTTAGGGAGTATTCGGCGTCTCGAGTTAGGCCTTATATGCATCAGCTCCAAATCATGTCTTTGGTCAAACGTTGGGTTGCCCGGCCTCGTGTTTTGCTGCCTTACGCCCGCTTTTCACGGCTAACGCTGCACCAGAGAACTATCGCGATTGTGCCCGGTTCGCCGGGCGAGCACCTCAAGAGAGAAAGCCGAAAACTGACCGTCATGATATAGCGGAGACCGGTCAACCACTCGATGACTCACAGGAATGTTTAGGATTCCTCCGATTAACGAAGGACCGGTTTTCGGTTAGGCACATACGCACTCGAATTCGGGAGAGTGCAGTGCCCCTGTGGGCTATATAGTAGCCCCACCTCGAACTCCTATGGCTAAGTGAAAGTGATAAAGCATTTTAGTCCGGTTGCCTTGTTTGCTACGCTTATCACCTCCTTAACAGGACCAAGACGTTGGATTAAGTGTGAAAAAGCGCTTTTTGCAAACACCCCGCACTATGTGCGTAATGAAGCCAAGGACTGCCATCTTTCGTGTTATATACACATATACATAAACGGCCGCACAGGAGTAGTTTACTACTTGAACGCACAAGTATAAAAAGCACTTATATTACATTGAAACATTGTTTTCACAAATTATACATGTCATTTAAACATAATATCCTTCGAGCATCAAGGCCTCTATTAAACGAAGCGCCCGACATGACTTGTTCAAAGTAGTGCTCGGCAGTACTCGGCCTCTGTCTCAATCTGGGATGCAAAGTCAAGGCCTTCATCTCGCCCAAGATGTCTTGACACGGGCAAGAGCCATCCGCGCTCCTCAATACACGCCGATCACTTCATTGCGTCGATACGCTGCACCGCACTAAGAAACTGCTGCACTAAACCAAAATAGCTCTTCGGCCGGGTCCGTCCCGCCACAAGTGAGTCAAGACATGCTTCACGGCAAATCCGGACAATCGATTCAGCTCGGCCCATTCGGCCAACCGACCAGTCAGCGACAGAGGACGCTCCGAACTATGGAATTGCGACCAATATAGCTCTTCCCTTCTGTGCCCCTTCTGGCCCGGGAAGTGCTCAACCGCGTCCACAGCGCTTGCCGCCAAGTCCAGATAAGCATCCTCTGAACTCCACAATTTATCCAACTGAGCATACTTTGGATCTCAGATATTTCCTCCGCAGCGTAAATGGTTTTCCACCGCAATTGCCCCGGCCCGACTCAGCTCCTCCTTGGCAGCTCTCAAAGCCGATTGGGCATTCTTGGATTCGCGGCGGCCTTCTTTAGGCCCTCTTGTTCCGCTTTGACGTTCCTTTTCAAGAACTGCAGCGATCGGTAGTATTCCTTAAATTTTTGGCCATATCGGCCCTCTCCTCTTTGCTTCGGCAGTGAGCAGCCCGTTCAGCTTCTAGCTCTTCGACCACCTTTACAGCGGCCGCATTACTAATTCTGGCTTGCTCTTTCGCCGGGCGAAGTTCTCGCTCAGCTCCTCCACGGCAGCGGCACCATCTCGCATTAAGCATACAAACAAGAAGACATGGGCGCCAAGCTCCCTTACAAGGTGTCCGCATAGAGGTCGCATACCTTGTGACTCGTCAAACCGCTTATTGACCAGCGCGATGTCCGTGATCCGCCTCATCAAGTTGCCGCTTTAGTTCGGCATATTCAGCAGTCCGCTGGCCTCAACGCCCGCCACCTGTTCAGAGCGGCGATATGTTATAATCGAGAATTTGATCCTCGACACGTTGTCAATTTTGACAACATACCAAGTCTCGTGGGCTACTATCTATACAGTATGCATTTTATATGCATAACTGTCAGAAGGTACATCATTTTTGCGTACCTCAAACCCCGTCAGTAAGCTTCTGACGGCTTCATGCAATCCGCTCTCCGCAGATGCAATTCTTTCAATCACCGTACCCATTAGAGCACGGTGATCCTCTGAAATAGCCGCTCGCCCGAGCAGATCCTTCAGCTCCTCCGACCACACGCCACTTGGCGCCGGACCTTCCTACCACGGACTTGGGGAACCTCCATGACGACACCTCCGGGTCGTCCGCCACATGAGGGTGCGACAGGTGGAGGCGTTGGCTCTCCATCATCTCCTAAGAAGATCCTCAAGACGAGCTCACGAGAAGGGCTGAAGTCCGAACTACAACGCATAATTTCGGTTATCCTCATGAATAAATACAGGATGTTCCTTATTTACAAGACCCCTTCTTTTTACTTACGGCTGGTGGAGGGCTGATCCCTTTGGGGAAATAATGCGGCTGGGTTACTTTCCCACGGACTCTCCGCCGAAGATTCCTTCCCTCTTTGAGGCCTTGACCTCCGGATCTTCCGGCGGTCCTCTTCTCTCCTCGGAAGGTGGGACTCTTAATCCCCCCTTCCTTGATATCCTCCTTCGCAGAGGCGGTTGCTTCCCTGCTCCCCCCTTCGCCTTCTTCAAAAGGCGCGACCTTCAACATCTTGGTCAACATGGGATCCGGCGTGGTCTCTGGGAGGGGAGCCGAACACCTTATTAACTTTGCCTTGGCCATCCACTCCTGTTCAAGAAACGGCTCCTTTAAAGGGCATATATATATATGAAATAAATGAATGAACAACTTGTCCGGTTACAGGACTACTTACTTGAGTATCTGGGCGATTGCAGCTTAGTCCTGCATCCTCGGTCAAGTACGGACACTTCTCTTGTGATCCGAAGAACAGTTTATACATCTCCGCGGCCGCCGTGCCCATAAAATTTTGGAGAGCTCGTGGTCCCTCCGGATTGAATTCCCACAAGCGGAGGGGCGACGTTTGCAGGGCTGAAGGCGCCGGATCACAATAACTCGCGCCATCGCAACCAGATTGATCCCTCTTTCCGGAGATCTCGAATACGGCCTCGCAGCAGGGGAACGCCCTGGACGGCCCCAGTCGAGCCCCTTGTTGACCCATGATGCCAGCCGTTGTGGTGGACCTGAGCGGAAGGCGAGGAGCGCCGCCCATTTGGTGCCCCCGAGCGGTGATATAAAACCACTCCTGCTACAACCAAGCTCCTCTTGAAAAGAGCCCTCGGCCACGGAGCATCAGCACATTTGCTTATGACCGCCCCTCCGCACTCCGCTTGCTGCCCCTTGATCATCTTTGGCTCCACCTTGAAGGTCTTGAGCCACAATCCAAAGTGGGGGTAATATGGAGAAGGCCTCACATACGACAATGAATGACGAGATATGGAGGATGGACTCAGATTCAAGTCATGGAAATCAAGCCCATAATAAAACATGAGCCCCCACACAACGGGTCCGCTGGGAAGCCTAAACCCCGAAGGAAGTGGGACACGAACACCACGTTCTCGCTGGGCTCAGAGTGGGAGTGACCTGCCTCGAGCAGCAGCCTATGCGAGATCTCGCCGTCGATACCGGGCGACGCAGCTTTAGCACATCTTCTTCTATGATGGAGGAAGACATCCATCGGCCCGTTGGTCGGGGCCGGACATCGTCGAAAGTCCGAAGCGCCTGAATCTGAAGCTTTGGGTGTTGGAACTCGAAGCGCGAGGCGAACTCGGTGGAGGGTGTAAAGAAGAAGAGGGCATTGGTCTCATCATAAAGAGCTTGAATACCAAGAGCCCACCCCGTGGTCGTTTAGGACTCGTCTTTGATAGAGAAGGCAGGCCAACGGGCACGGTTGGGTTACCCACGTCCGTATTGATGAGAATCCCGGAATAAGGGGGCACGATCTACGCTTTGATAAGACGTGCCAAGGAAACCGCCTCGCTAAAACGCGCTGAGGTGGAACAATAAAAAACGATTCATATAAAGGCCTGGCCGTGGTGTGATGTCACGCCGCGGAATACGTCAGCAGATCTGTGCAAAAATTATTCTTTCTACGGTGTTATGTGGAACTTGTTTTGCAGAGCCGGACACTAAATTATTTGGAGGAGGAACCCGCCTTGCAATGCCGAAGACAACATGCGCGCCGGACTCGTCGTCATTGAAGCCTGGTTCAGGGGCTACTGAGGGAGTTCCGGACTAGGGGGTGTCCGGATAGCCGAACTATCATCATCGACCGGACTCCAAAACTATGAAGATACAAGATTGAAGACTTCATCCCGTGTCCGGATGGGACTTTCCTTGGCGTGGAAGGCAAGCTTGGCGATACGGATATGTAGATCTCCTACCATTGTAACCGACTCTGTGTAACCCTAGCCCTCTCCGGTGTCTATATAAACCGGATGGCTTTAGTCCATAGGACGAACAACAATCATACCATAGGCTAGCTTCTAGGGTTTAGCCTCTTTGATCTCGTGGTAGATCCAATCTTGTAACACACATCATCAATATTAATCAAGCAGGACGTAGGGTTTTACCTCCATCAAGAGGGCCCGAACTGGGTAAAACATGGTGTCCTCGGTCTCCTGTTACCATCCGCCTAGACGCACAGCTCGGGACCCCTACCCGAGATCCGCCGGTTTTGACACCGACACTGCCAGAATGAAGTAGGGTGGGGCGGTGTGGCGGCAAAGACACCGCCACCGGAGGCGGGAGCAGCAGTCCCACCGGAGCTGGTTTGTGCGGCCGAGCAAGAAGATCGAGATATTGAAGAAGAAGACGGCCGTTGGATTAACATCCAACGGTCATCGCTGCTAGAATCGCTTGTGGACTAAGTTGACAAAGCCAAAGTACACGCCAACCTAGTAGACCCACAAGTCAGCCTCCAAATCTGTCCCAAACAAAGATACAGCCCGAATTTCTAGCCAGATTCAAATTAATTTTAAATCTAAATATACCTTAATTTAAATTCAATGAAATTTTACCCAAGACAAAACAATGAAATTTAAAATATCAAAATCCAAAAGAAAACAGTATTTTGGAACTAATTGCCTGTTTGCTGTATTTTTTCATTTTACAGCCCATTTATTATTACTTATAGCCCATTTCTTATTACTTATAGCCCATTTTCTGGGCAAAATGCATCCCTCCTCGTCTTGAAAGATTTCCGGCCAAGCAGGGCGTAGAAAAGCAAGTAGGCCTACGTTGGTTATTCTACAAAAAACAAAATAGCTGGCTAGCCATTTTCAGAAAGGAAAAAAACAAACTGGGCTGGTCATGTGCTAAACATATGAAATAAAAGCCCTGGCTAGACGGGCCACGGGTCCTGCACAACCCAGTTGATACCCTTCTCCGTTCCGAAAAAACAAAATTACTGCAAGGCTACTGCTGGTCCCTCATCATCCTCACCATGTACAGTCATCTCCTTATTCCTCTCGGGTGTTGACCATGTTGACAACACCGGAGGGCGGCACCGCGGCGAGCGAACCAAGGCGGAGGACGATGGTGAGGCCTCAGACGGGAACGAACAGGAGCCGAGGAAGATCACATCCAGCCGTGGGAGGCGGGAGCAGGCGGTCCCGCCAGCGCCGGTTTGGCTTTTGGCGGCTCGAGGAAGAGACTGAAGAAACGCGACAGACTTTGATTGTCAATCCAACGGTCAAGGTTGGCACAATCGTTTGTTGACTAAGCAGACACCAAGTAGCATACTTTTTTATATATAGGAAGAAAACTGCAAGGAAAATGCGTTCGTCTGCCGTCCTCCTCACAGGGAACGTTCGCCACATAAGTGACTAGCACCCTTGGTTTTGAACCGAGAGGTCTTGGGTTCGAGTCCCAGGAAATCTCAATTTTGTCCTCCTTACTTCCTCGCAAAAAAAGGGAAAGAAAATCAAAGACTTGGGAAGGCGTCTGTAACAAGCTAGTGTACCAAGAAAGAGACGCTGCCGAGTTTTAGAAAAAGAAAGATGTGCTCCTGTAGCTGGTTCGAATCCAAACCTAGACTATGACTATATATGGTGTTATGCTACTCTGCAAGTAATGAAACTGACATATCCCACGTTCGCTTCTCCTCTTCTCTACTTACTCTGCCTAGCATCAGAAGCTCTGGCCACAGAACCATGTCCGCTGGCTGCTCGTCCACCTCCTCTTCAGCAGGCAACAACCAGATATGCGCCAAGTCGCCACCCGTACCATCTCCTGTGGGTCTCATCACACCCTCGCCAGCACACGCACTGCAGCCGATTGCTCATCGCAACCCGCTACCGTTGGTGTGGTGCCACTGCTGCAAATCACGCAGAGTCATCTGTCGCGTCTCAACCACAATCCGCAACCCTGGCCGAGTCTTCTACAAATGCCCAAATCGTGGTGTAATAGTATGTTTAAGTGTTGTTCTGCTGCTTTCAGTTGCTGATTTTTTAAATAGTTTGGTTGATGATCTTCCAATTTGATTCGTGCAGAAAAGGGAAGATTCGTGTGATTTGTATTTACGGAAGTTGGCGATGTGGGGAATGCAACTACGCTGATTATTTGGTTAGCCGAGGAATCCCAATACCAGTAGGTTGGGGTGTTGGACAAGTAATCAAGGAACGGCAGAAGAGGAAGATGCAGAGCGTAGGTTAAAGATGCAGTTCCTCCGATCATGGCCAAGCAACAATTACCGAACGGCCTTGACAAAGATTGAGGAGATGAAAGAGCTTGTGAAGATAATGGGCAAAATCGATGTGCTCAGAGGATGATTGTCTCTTTATTTGTAGTGTATGTAGCACTCGTGATGTATTCAATTAGCTACGACATGAGCACTTTGCTGAAACTAGTAATGAATGAAACCTGTGTAGCAGGCTGGGCGTAGTGTTGTGAACATCTAATGATTTCTATTAACGGAAATCGGGGGGTATTCCCTTTTGCTCATATAAATAAATAAATAGCAGAGGCCCTGTCGGGTCAGCTTTGTTCTCATTTGAAGACGTCGAGCAAATTGCAGTCCAACAGTAAACTATGTCATCAAATTCAAGTTTCACAGCCAAATATGAGTACAACTAAACAACAACGTCATCATTTTTTAGTTGTCATACAATCACCAAACACAAATCAGCATACATAACAAGTGATGTTCTCACAGAAAAATACTAAACAACATGTTCATCAGGTTTTAGTTGGCATAGCAAACACAATTTCACATAGTAGATAAAAAAACGTCTTCTGACAGGCAAATACGACAAAAGCAATGTAATCATCATCCGCAGCAGCGTCAACATCTTCGCCATGTGTATCGATCAATCGTAAGTCCCCACGGTGTCATCTTCTTCTTCGTCCTCAACGTCCTCGAACGTTGGATTCTTCTTGATCAACTCTTGTATGTCCACAACACGACAAGCAATCTTGTCGCCGGCGTCATTGACGTGATGGTTCTCAAAGATATTAGGAACATCTATGTTATCTTGTACATCAGGAGCAGTGTAAGCATCATCTTGTTGTGCAACTTCATTAAACGAATTCCTCTGCTCAAACCTTTGCACTACTCTCCAGTCATCGCTACGTGCAAATGTGTCTTCCAAGAAAAATATCTGTGTTGCTTGATTTGCCAAAATAAAAGGCTCGTTGGTCTAGTACGCCGCCTTGACATTGATGGATTTGAAATAATCATCAGCTCTGGGTTTTGCGATCCTGGAAAACAGGTTATACCAACGACGGCACAATGTAACCACACACCGATGATCCTCGAATCTGGAGATATACCGCA
Source organism: Aegilops bicornis (assembly GCA_021605145.1). Lineage (NCBI taxonomy): Eukaryota > Viridiplantae > Streptophyta > Magnoliopsida > Poales > Poaceae > Aegilops > Aegilops bicornis. The sequence goes on along the minus strand of CM038669.1, from coordinate 393,041,050 downwards.
ATCAACAATGTCTGTTATGTTAGCATACATTTCAGTTGTCTCTTTGTCATACGTATCCGTGCTCATGATGGCACTGTTTTGTGTCTTCCTGCCTTCGTCTCGTGCAAGGGTGTTGTAGCGCACATCTCCAACAACGCAAGATTCATAATGTCTTACCCGAGTATCATGACCCATTGCTAGTGAGTAAAGGGCATCATCAACTGCCTGCCCATCCTCCCGCATCTTCTTAACCTATGGTTAGAAAATAGACAAGCTGATCATCTTATGTACTCAATATATTAAAAAAACTGACAGTGCACTTCAAAAGCTTACATGGTTCTTGAACCATTTCACAAATCCTGCCATAACCAGTTTGTTAATGTTTCTTGGATTTTGCGGCAATAACTCCTTTTTGTAGATGTTGCACAACATAGTGATCGTGTCAAACATCTAAATATATAAGAATGTGCTACAAGTTTAGTAGATTACGATGTATAAGCTGCAGTACTGCACTTACTTGATATAAGGTAGTATCTCAGGGTTATTCAACACATACCAAACCATTTTGACCAAATCTTTAGGTTTGTCCTCTTGTCGACTCTTCCTCAGAACTCGAATAGAATAATCAAAAACATTGAGCCCGGGATTGTCTTCACCCACCTCTTTGGTAAGTCGGGTCACCGTTTCAATGTATTTTGAGCGTAATGTCATCGCTTCAGAGCAATGTAGGCCTATGCAATGGAACCCTCGGGTCTAGCTCGTTTCCTAACATAGCCCTTGAAAGTGCCTAGCCGCCTTTCAATAGGGTACATCCAGCCATACTGTACTGGAACTCTAAGTAGTGCCTCATCAGGTAGATGAACAGCCAAATGCACCATCACATCAAAGAAGGCTGGAGGATATATCTTCTCAAGGTCGCATAGGATAGTTGTTATCTTTTCTCTAAGATGCTCCAAAGCATCTATCCTGATATTCCTACTGCAGAGTTCCTTGAAGAATTGTCCCAACTCTGAATCGCCTCAGCATAAGTCGTATGCCCAATCCTCTAAGGATAACAGTAAAACCCTTTGAAGTAGGACGTGGCAGGTCATGAGTTTTCAACCCTTGTACCTTGTTTCCATCTCAGACCGACTCTCCTTTCGTGGTTGGAAGCAAATCCATGTGGGAATCTCACACGTGATGTGACCTCGCAGAATTCTTTTCTTTTACCTTGTCCAAGACGCATTACCACCGGTGCCATATCCCGTGGTTTACCTTCATCTTGCACCTGCAAATCCTTTCTGATACCGAGGTGTGTCAAATCAATCCTAGATTTTAAGGTATCTTTTGTCTTGCCTTCAATATTAAGAAGTGTGCCGATAATGCTGTCACATATATTTTTCTCGATGTGCATCACATCATGATTATGCCGCAGATCCAAATCTTTCCAATACTCCAAGTCCCACAAAGTGGACTCCGCGGTAAACAATAATCTCTCTTCTACCCTGCCACGCTTCCTTTTCCCGCTACCATTACCGGGATGGTTTCCGGTGTAATATGCCCGACCTTCTCTAATTCCACTTGCAACTCATCGGCGGTGAGCCTCTTTGGCGCATCACGGTTTTCATGCTTTGCATTGAACACATGTCTTCAGTATTTTCTAGGATGCGGCTTGTCCTTGGCAAGGAAACGGCGGTGTCCAATGTAACAGATCTTGCTAAGTATTGCGTATGACAATGATTCTGTCACAACGAACACATGCATTGTAACCATGTGTCGTTCGCCCTGAAAAGTTCCCAAAGCCGGATAATCATGGATGCACCAAATTATAATAGCACGCAGAAAGAAATCAGATGGTGGGCTGCTATATAGGTCTCGAGTGAGAACACCCTTCCATAGCTGTTGAAGTTCCTCCACAAGAGGCTCCATGAACAAATCAAAATCCTTTCCGTGACTTTTTGGACCTGGGATGAGGAAGGCCATCATGTAGTTTGATTCTTTGGTGCGTATATTTGGAGGCATGTTGTAAGGGATAACAAGCACCGCCCACATGCTATATGTGGCGCTACGGCCAAATGGGTTAAATCCATCCGAAGCTAAGCCAAGTCTAATTTTCTCGGCTCAAAGACAAACTCTTTGTGTTTATCATTGAAGCTTTTCCACTCACTACCATGAGATGGATGGCTCATTACATTCTGATCTCTGTACTCCTGGTTCCTAGAATGCCACAAGACATCCTCTCTTGTTTCAGCATCATGAAACAACCTCTGCAATCTTGGTGTAATTGGAAAATGTCTCAGAACATTATGAGGAATCCTCTTCATAGCATCGCCATCTTTCCATCTTGATGATTTGCATTTCGGGCATTCACTTAAGTTGGCATAATCCTTCCGGAATAGAACATAATTATTCTTACAAACATGGATCATATCATATCCAATTCCAACTGCACGAAGGAAATTCTTCATTTTACTGTAGGTGTGTGGCAACTCAGACGCATCTGGGAAAGATTCGCGGAAAGCAGCCAACATCGCATCGAATGATTTGTTGGTCATCCGCTCAGATGTCTTCACCTGAAGAAAGGTGACCATAGCTGAGAATACTGACAGCTTATTTCCTGGGGTGACAGCAACGTTGCATTGTTCCAACATGCGGCCCACCGTTTTTCTTCTGCAGGTGAAAGTTCACGGAATGCACGAGCATTTCGTAACATTGTTTCAATGTTGGTCAAACTCACTGGCTCCGCCACCACCTCCTCCTCCTCCTCCTCTTCCACCTGAGCATCAGGCAGATCAAGATGGTGATCTGCTGCTTCCACGTAGTCAACAACATTGACGTTCACAGCTTCACCATGATGAACCCACCTAGTATATGTGACCGACATCCCATAAAAGTGTAGATCAAGATGGTGATCTGATGCATTTTTATGAAGTCCAGAAAAAAAATACCTAGGTCGATATCTAAAGCTATGGCAAGATATTTGGACGAGCAGATCTAAGTAACGAAATATATGTAAAGCTAATTTAGCAAATAGATTTGAGTGCCAAATTATGGCAGGCTGTTTCAGCAGTCAATGAGGCCGAGCACACAGCCATCGAACTATTGAAGGCCATCGCAGCAACAAAGATCGAGTATAAAACGGTGTAGAGCTATTTCACCTAACAGATTGGCTACTAGACCATGGCAATCTACGTCACAATAAATATATGGCAGGATATTTTAGCAACTAATCGGCCTTGGCATGCCATCTCGGCTAAGCTGATTGAGTGTAGAACAGGGCAAGGAAGCTTCTTAAGCAGAGCATATTGACAGTAAACTACTTCGGCAAACAGTGAGATTAACAGCGTCTATCAGCTAACATTTAGCGCCACACCGACATGAACGGCGCCTCAGTCTAGAATGCGCGTACCGTGGGAGAAGCTGACCGTCGTGCGTCTCCACACGAATGTCGCCAGCGGTGGCGGCGCTGACCATCGTGCGCCTCCGCAAGAACGTAGCCAGAGGTGGCGGTGCGGCTAGAGGACCGCAGTCTACTTGAGCGTACTGTGGGAGCGAGAGGATCGCCGAACCGCAGCGCCGACGTATCAGCGCGGCGGGGAGGGCGGCTTTGGCGAAGCGAATAGAGTGGAGGGGGACAGAGGGAGGGGGGTTTGGGGAATATTATTGGCTAGTTGGCGGAAGGGCGGTTGAATCCGATTTGGGGGGAATTTTTGGGTGTGGGGGGAGGATTTTCGCGCGATGGGCGGGGGGAGTTTGGCGCATGGTCGGTTTCTCCAAGTGCAGTCCCACGTGTCAGTGAAGAGGCAAGCTGAAGCGCTGCCCGCTTATGCGTGAGCCGTGCAGGACCGAACGTGTGTGGGGTGCAATGCGACCGCGACAGGAGTGCTGTGAGTGTACCGCCTTTTTTCCTTTTAAACTAGGTGCTTCGCCCCCTCAAAAAAATTTTGTTGCTTCACGCGATCCATCGATACTACTACTAGTAATCCGGTAATCCCAATTAAAACGGCGCGACCGGGTCTTTTCCCGCGCGATATGCTGGGAGGTTGGCTTAGTTGGGTTTTTTAGGATGAGTAATGCTACACCTAAGTAATCCCAGTTACGTAATTAACGTAATGTGAAACGTGTGAGCGGTTGATTGTAGATTGGGGGGAGGGAGGGGCCCACCACCATGAAAATCAGGGGAGGAGAGAGAGAGGTAATTTACGTTAACCCTTTCGTAGGTTCCCGAAAATGTAGAAAGATGTGAAATGTGTGAATGTGTAGTGGACGTACTATTGGAGTGCCTAAGATAATTTGTGTATGTATAGACCCTATGTGTTTATTTTACTTCGCATGTTAGATTTGTCTCGGTTCAATAAAAAGCAGAGTTGGTGATGTTGGTGTGCCTGTCATCCTGCAATATAGGCCGTCCGATCTATATCTAACGGATAGGAAGGAAACTATGACAATTTACCCGCACTCCTCTCCACAATTGCAGATAAGGCTTTCCCTCGTTCATCCTTTTCTCCCACAAGATCTTGATCTTCTGTGCAACGCATGGGCATCTTGCTAGTACTCCTACAATATGTATATTATTGTGAAAGTTCATATACATCAGCTGAGATTAGTGCAAACACGGCAGATTTTCATTACATTTCGAACTTTTATAGGACAAAAAAAAAAGAAACCCGACCCTAAACCTATTCTACGGCGGCGACCGACGTCCTCCATCTGTGATCTCCATGTACGGGGGCGGGGTTCAAGACCCGTGAAGTGAAGGTGCGGTCTCCGGCGAGGAAAAGTAGAACACGGGAGACGGACGGGCCAGTTGGCACACCATGCCCTATCGCCTCCCATGCCCTACTCATCCTCGGAGGAGTCCCCGACCTCGGCGGTGCCGGACGTTGGACTATGGCAAGTAGGACGCGTGGCTGACGGTGCTCCCGTCGTCGTCCGCCAGCGTGGCCACCGCTTGTGCGGCGACTTGAGCGAGGGCAGCGACCTCGAGCTCCATCCCCGAAGACAAGCTCTCCCGCAGAGCGTTCGCGCTTGCGGTCATGGCGGATGTGGTTCCAGGTAGGAGGAAGATGTGCTATGGTGTGGAGGTTAGCTGGGCGTTGCCGCTTTAATTAGCGCATTCTGGTGAGGCCAAGCGTCCTGGTGCGTCATTATGTCGCCGGAGTTGGTTCCTCGGGCACTGAGCCTCTTAACGACGGCATACGGACGGACGGCATGAATGCGGGCAGCTGGCGCCGGCTGGGAACGCACCACGCGACGGTGCGAGGGACAGGGTTTTTGGTGTGTAGGGTAGTCAGCTACGGTCGTGGCAACGTTGTAGATGCCCTTTGCTCACATGCGATCGACGCGTGTCATTGAAAAGGCAAGATGACCCGGCATGGTCTCAGGTCCAGAGGATGCAGTTGGCCGCGCTACACCACTCCGCGGACGCGTCACGGCGCCCCGTGCATCCTCGACGAGCCGGGTGTTGGGGTGTGTTTGGATTGTGGCCAAAGTGCACCTTACCAAAATTTTGGTCATGACCCAAAGATTGGTATTTGTTTGGATGGTTGCCATTTTTTTGGCATGCCAATGAACTCTAGCCAACTCTAGTTCATTTTTCTTGCCAATGTCGGCCAAATCATGGGCAACCAATACCTCAACCAAAATTTTGGTCATGACCCAAAGATTGGTCTTTGTTTGGATGGTTGCCATTTCTTTGGCATGCCAATGAACTCTAGCCAACTCTAGTTCATTTTTCTTGCCAATGTCGGCCAAATCATGGGCAACCAATACCTCAACCAAAATTTTGGCTACCCAATGCTTTGATGGGGCAACCTTGGGCACAAACCAAACATACTGTTGGTCATGCCACATCACTAACGCAACCCTCGGCACACTGAAACCGATCGTTTCTAGCAACGATATGAGCGTGTCGCTCACCACGGTCGCCGTGTCCAGAGGCGGTGCTGGAGCTGCGCCCCGTTGTTGGCCCCAACGACCCACATGAACGGTTGTCGGTGGCAAGGAGGTCGTGGGCCAGCTCCTCCATTGGACTAGTCTGCGCTACGTCGTCCCGACGGGTGTGCCCCACATGTCTGTTTTCCCAGCCATATTCGAGCGTCAGTGCTCCGCGTTGTGCATTAGGCCTTTCACTATGTAGGCCAAGCGAGACAACTTATTGTTTATTTGAGCCGTTCAAGTATAATCATGTGGCGTTTGCTTATTTCTCAATCCTCTCCAACCCCCTTCTCCATCGATCATGTCGCCCTCCAGTCGAGTCCATCCTCCCGCATGCCTCATTTGAACATTCCGCCGAGTATCATTCGCATGTACCCACCCTAGTCCTCTTTCAATAGATCTCCGGACCCCGAGATGAAATCGAGAGGGAACGAGTGGGGGCACATGATACCTAAGGCGGATTCAAAATTTTGAACCGGTGATCATAGCATTCGCAAATCATATATAAAGAGTATTCAATGTTCGTTTCGTTTTTGAACGTACAATATACTCCCTCCTATCCTTTCTAGTTTACATATAAGTTTTATGTGTAGTCAAAGCATCTCTACTTTGATAAAAAAGGTATCAACATTCAACAACGCCCAATCAGTATAGTTAGATTCATACGTACTCCTAGATTTGTACTCGAGATGGTTTCCAATTTGACTATTGACAAGATTAATAGTACATGAGATGTATAATGTGAAAATTATATCATTGGAAACTCCTTTCACATACCTAATTTGACCGTATGCTTTGTGTAAGTTCCATGTCATATATTATTACTCTAACATTTGGTCAAAGTTAGCCTCGAAAAACGCATTAGACCCTATATGCTTTGTGTAAATTGCATGTCATATATTATTACTCTAACATTTGTGTAAGTTGCATGTCATATATTATTACTCTAACATTTGGTCAAAGTAGTATAGTGGAAGTGGATCCTCTGACGTAGGTATCCTCGCCTTACCCTCCCTTTCGGTCACTTTCTTGGCGGACCCCATGCTTGCTAGGCCCCACATGTCAGTTACTCAATGGGTTCGGCCACGTCAGGGGATCCTCATCCATAGTATACTCCCTCTGTTTTTATTTACTCCGCATAAAATGGAGGGAGTGGTTAATAAATGACGCGGGCGGGGGAGGGGGAGGGACGTCGGTTTGCTCTCAACTGCGGTCCCACAAGTGAGCGAAAACGCAAGACGAAGCGCATTCCATTCGGTGAGCGACGTGGAGGGTCCAGCGTGCCGGGCTGCAATGCGAACGCGACAAGAGCGATGTACAGTCAAAACCGATTGACCGGTCGTCACCGGAACCACTATTCACACCAGAACCTTCGCCGCTCACGCCAGCCACCGCCTCTAAAACCACACCAAATCTCCAGCCCATTCCCCCATCTTTCGATCCCCTAGCCCGCATCAAGCGTCCCCTAGTTTGCCGAAAAGCCATGGTGCGCCGCAAGATCACTTACTACAAGATGCTGACGCCAGAGCATCGTGCAGAAATCGCGGCGGCGGTCGGTGCCACAGACCTCCGTTCCCAAGCTCGCTTTCCGGCGGGCCAATCCCCGAGTTCTCTGGAGCCAAGCTACGAGGAGGAGGAAGCGTATCCAATGTTCATGGCGGAGGTCGCGGTGCAGAAGGCCCCCGATGGGTATGATATGATGGACGTCGACTTCGTGCCGGCGTCCGAGTCCCCCATGGTGCAGGCGGACCAGCAGTTCTACATGGCGATACCGAAAGGAGGACCGGGAGGCAGAGGCTCAACTCGACGCGGAGCGCGCACATGCCGCTGCCATCGAGCCTCTCCTGCAGGCGGAACCGGATGTCGTGGATGTGAACCGGGCGGCGGAGACTCAACTTGAGGCGGAGCGCGCGGATGCCGATGCCATCGAGGCCCTCCTGCAGGCGGAACCGGACGACCTGGACTTGAACCGGAGGCGAGGCTCGACTCGACGCAGAGCGCCGCGGATGCCGCTCTCATCGACGCCCTCCGCAGCGGAACTGGGCGCCCCGGACTTGAACCAGCGGCGGAGGCTCGACTCGACGCGGAGCGCGCGGATGCCGCTGCCATTGAGGCCCTCCTGCAGGCGGAACCGGACGTCCTCGACTTGAACCGGGCTGTGCTCTCGTCCGTGCAGAGCGCTCGCACGCTCCGCTTGAATGAGTAGATGGAGCCCGAGGACAACCATGGTGCGAAGACACACGTCGGCAGCAGCGACGGCTGGTTCGCGCCGGCAGCCAAAGACGACGAGGTCGTCTCTTTCCGCGAGCAGTGATAGTTTTTCTGTATGTTGTTTTTTTCATGGATCTTTTGCTGTGTAAAAACATATATTTGTTATGCAAGTCGCCTGACTTGGGCGATCTACCATTTCAAAGCGGTTGGATGAATATCCCACGCCTCCTAACCCTTCTTTCCTTCTTCCTCACCTCTTCTTCTTCCCCAACGAGACCACCGCGACCGTCAGACGGATACTCCCCAACATGCGGTTGGATAAATATAATCTATGAACGAAAATTATGTGTCAGCGATACGATGGCTGAGTTTGGTTTGTTCACATGCGACAGCACATGTCAGTGAGGGTGCGTTCCCTTGGTTGGGTTTGCGGTGTGCAGGAGCAACTGTGTGAGGGTGCGGTGCGACCGCGGCGTGCAGGAGCGACCATGTGAGGGTGCGGTGCAACCGCGACAGCCGTCTTGCAAGTGTACCTCCTTCTCATTTTGAAAACTTTAGGCAAGCTTTGCAAAAATGTGTGGCGAATTTTGGCAATGCAAGGCCTAGAACCAAACAGGATAAGTACGTACGTATGAGGAGTACTAGTGTTAAAAAAGAAAGGCGGGGTTTTCCTTCGCGGGATTTAATCGATACAAATCCTCGTTTCATGTGTCAATTAATGCGTATTTGTTTCTCGAAAGACCAAAGAGCTAACCATCTCACTCCTCATCACTTGATTAATGCAGCGCCATGCAAACCAACCTTCTCACTTCCGCATGCATGCAAGGGATATTAATGTCCTTGGTTGCTAACCCCATCAATTTTGCCTCGATTAGTGTTAGTGGCCCTTTGCAAATTGTAATTTTGATATACTGACCTTGTGTACAAAAAAATGGAGGTAGTAACTATATTTGACTTCCTTTCCACTTGTGGTGACGTCGACGATATCTTTTTTTTGGTGGTTTGGCGAAGTGCGTTCGACGAAGAACACCATTGAGGGAGACCACGGTAAGTCATTCACTAGTGCCGCCTGCAAGCCGAGACAACTGCCTTATTTTCATCCAGGAAGTCCTTTACTAGTACTACTAGGAGTCCTAGTGCGGTGAGATGGCTTCTCGAAGAAGACGATGGAGAAGCAGAGGCAGCGAAGAGTGAAATGATGGTTGCTTCGTCCATGCTTTTGTGATTTGATGCCTCACTGCTTTGTGATTTGTGATAAAAGGGACAGGGGAGTAGACTCTATCCTCTATACTGTACTACATGCGTCCAAGCATGGGAGAAAGAGGAGAGACGTTGCATTTTTCTATTCCTTCAATCAATCAATCAATCAATCAAGGAGCTTCGGTTCCATCTTTTTGGCTTTGGCAACACCGTCCACAATGGTTCCCACGATGCCAAAAGCTATTTTCACATTTGGCTACAAATTGTGGATGCCCTTAACCGTACCACTTGGTTTTGCTCCTGTGTGCTATCTATACAAATCTCAGTTATATTGATCTAAAAAATTATAGAATCGAGATTAGTAAAAAGGAGGTGATTTTGCCGCGCGGATGGCGGGGGAGGTTTCTTATTTGAGCAATGCTACATCCACGTAATGGTTTACATAAAGTTACGAACTGAAGTGATGTGGGACTATTTGATTGGATTAAAGGAGAGGATTAGGCACACCCCACCTGAAAATCGGGGCATATATAGATTAGATGGAAAGTATACGTAGCAGCTACGTAGCCCTTTGTAAGTCTAGAATTAGGCTTCTTATTTTCGGAGTACGTTGTCCTGGCGGTTTGCTAACATGCGGTCCCACGTGTCAGTGCTTTACCAAGCCGATCCGCGTCCCACATGAGGCAGAACAATGGCATAAGCAACATGTGGTTAAGTTGAAGAAGATGAGGGAGAAGTGGATTCAGCAATGAGTGAAATGATGGTTGCTTCGTCCCTACAACTTAACTGCGGGAAAGGTGCAGCTTTGTGATTTGACGCCTCATTGCTCATTACTACGCCGGCGCCATGACTGGGGTGTTTCATCCCGGCTTCTCTGCACTGTATTCCAGTATGGCACGTGGACCCGGTAGCTTAATGTCCCACATGTCGGCGAAATGGACTAGAAGATTTATGAAAGCGAGCGCTCCACTCTTACGACGGAGGAGTAGACGACACGACGGCCCAGTGAACTGTCACTTGTATCAGATAGCACTATAGTTTTGTTGTTTCGCATTTATCTATCGATACAAACCCGATTAAACAGAAAGGGCAGGATTTTTCCCGCGGTAGATGATACTGGCCATACATTTCAAAGGCAATTTTAATGTATGCAAACTGAATAATTATAAGTAACAATATGATATCTAGTAAAACTAAAAACACATATGAATTATTGTGTTAGAGTGTAGTAGTTGTGTTGTATTGCATAGTTGTTAGATGTAACATGCGAGAACGTGTACAGATGTAGTTTTGGAGGGCCTATAGAGAGAAAAGCGTAATACGGTCACCGAACTTCAGAATAAGCTGATTACGGTCACTATATACGTTTTGCGGTGATTATACGATCACTTGCTCACAGTTCAGCATCGGATTACACTCTGTTGACCGGCCAAATAGTTTGCATGGCGCCATGTTGACTAGTTAAATTGACCACGTTTCCTTGTGGGTCCCACCTGTCAGTCCGCATAGGCAAAAGGTCAGATAAACACAAATTTACGCAGGCGCGACAAGGCTCCAACCCGCGCTGGAATCACCGTTGTGTATGTGTCTGCTGTGGCCTGATGTGTGCGCATGCACGTGTAGGTTGAGCACTTGAGCGTGAGAGTGTGTGTTGGTCGTGTGGTGTACTGGTGTGTGCATGCATGCGTGCGTGTGTGCGTGCGTGGCTGCATGTGTACATGTGAGTGTTGCGTGCGTGTGTGGGTGCATGTGTTTGTGTGAGTGTTGCGTGGATGCAGTTCATGTGCATGCGTGCGTGTGTGTATAATCACCACACCAGCTCATGTGTGTTAAAACAGACGGCTCAACATACAAATACAAGGCCACCTTGTCCGCTGTGCCCGCGGTCATGACTTCGAACCACCGTCCAAATATTTTTTTGTCGTTTGTTTTCATTCTTACTAGCAAGATGCCCATGCGTTGCACGTAACATCAAGATGCATTTGTATGACTTGTTTATCTTGTGAGAGAAAAGGATGAATGAGGGAAGGCCTTATTTGCAAATGTGGAGAGGTGTGTGGGTACCTTTTTGCAAAATTGTCGTAGTTTCTTTCCTATCCGTCAGATATAAATCGGACGGCCTATATTGCAGGATGGCAGGCACACCATCATCACCAACTCTGTTTTTTATAAGAGTATATTTTATGTATTTTATAGTAGTGTAGATGTAGAGTAGATACAAGTCGGGTGGGCATGATGGTAGTGAGATAATGTGATGCAACACTAGAGGTGCCACGTGGAGCGCGTTTAATCGTCAACTAGTCATGTCATGAGCAAATACAGAGTTGTACAAAGGAGCCGTGGATCAGATAATAACCACTAAACGTAAATGGTGACCGTAATGAGTGGATTCTAAAGTCCAATGTACGTATCGTGCTTTCGCTTCAAATACAATGATCGTCATTGCATATATCGCAAGAGAAAGATGAAACATGCGTGAATTTTCTGGGGGCTTACTTTTAGAGGACCTGGAGATAGTTTTGTGTGCATACGTGAAAGGGGCGTACAGGGGGGTATGCGATGGAGAGAGAGATGCTCTTCATTTCTCTTTATTATGACTAAGTTTGTATATAGTATAAAAATATACAGATTCATAGTGCGGAATAAATATCATTGTGGGCACCATGCAATGCAAATTAGCGTTCGTACTCCTCCATATAACTTTGTAATGTTGTATATATGTAGAAACTCTAAAATAATTTGTTGGCCACACTTTATTCAAAAGGAATGTTGTATGCGAAATAAACGTGAAGAGAGGGCTTTTTAGATCAATGGGGTACGTGATGTAACATGTGTGAATGTGTAGTTGATGCATTTGGCGGGGCCTAGAGAGGTATGTGCGTGTATTACGTATTCGAGACAGGCATGGATAGAGGGGCCGACGCGGGGGAGAGATAGCACGAGAAATGAGAGTGGTCTAGAGAGAGAGAGACGAATATGACGTCACGACAAGAGATTCCATTCCCTTGAGTGTGTATATGCAAGGGGGGAGGGAATAGAGGCACCAGGAGAAATTTTCTGTGTGTGGTGTTTGTGTTGGTATGTGTGGGTGTGAGAAGATAATGAGACATGGGGGCAGAGGGTGTGTCACCGCGTGAGGTCCGGTGGGTTGAGGTGAGGCCCTTCGTTCGGTTCCGTCCTGCGCCACATTGGTCGGCCCGTGACGCATTTAGGAAGACCCATGGATGACTAGTCGTACAAGACAAAGATAGCAGAATTGTGAAGGACTCTGTGTCCACTGACAAAGCCGGCTAGGATTTGTAACCCTAGGTTCTCGGACTAAGGTAACCCCTTTATCTCGATATTACTATTCATCCAACCTAACTTTAAGGGGCATCCTACAGAATGCTCTGCTAGAATCATACTAAATCGATTAGGAAGAGAGGTGTGAGACAATGCGTGAGAGACAAAGTAAAGATAATGTGCGTACATGAGGCACGTAGGCAGGTCCATGTATATAGAAAGGGTCGATGAGGATTGTGCGTGTGTATGTTTGCGAGAGGAAGAGTGCTTGTGATAAAGGTTAGTGAAAACAGTTGTAAATGGTTACGAGAGGGAGGGAGGGTTATATCTAGAGCATGTGTGCGAGAAAGACACCTCGGAGAGAGTGTGTGAGCATGTGTGAGAGACCACCGATGGAGAGTGAAACTACACGTAAAAGACTGCTCTACACATTGATTAAAGATATAAATTGTATCCAAATATTAGGATGGGATCATGATATTTGCAATTAGCGTAAGGAGCGGTCATTGATCCATCGGACATCTAGATTCTATCGAATTTGAGCATGTCTATGTTATTATTCGACACAATTGATCCACATAGTTAGTATTTTGAACTCCGGACAATGCATCGCTTTAGCAATTGAATATAAACGTGAGTGTAGTTCATGTTGTGTGTGTAAAGCACATTATACATCTGAAAGTTACACAATGGACATTATAAATAGCTACTACCTATGAACTAGCATACATTTGAATTCAACTTAAGGTGGTTTAAAAAATCGAATTCCACATGAAGTCCATTCAATTATTTGAATTTGATATCATGGCATTTGTAAACCATACCTAAATTATGGGGGCACCAATCTTTGCTCTGATTTTGTACATAATAGCATATGTAGTCGTGTACAAAATAGACTCAAATTTAGCTCCTCCATTCCAAAATAATCGTAGTTATAGGATTTTCAAGTGTCAAAATTTCAAAAGAAGCGGATAATTTAATGAGGTTTTCAAACATACAAGGTCAAATATAACGTTGTCTATTTAGGTCAATCCTCATAGTTCAAGAGTACTATAAACGTGAATGATTGTGTTTCAAATTTTCGAACGATGCGCCAAAAGAGCCTCTACTCGCCCGAAACCGCGTGAGACCAATGTTTGGTAGTACAAGGAAATTAATTTTCTAATAACTCCGACCCGTGAAACCTACCGGCCCGACGTCCAAAGGTCTAAACCGGGGTAGGTTTGTAGCTTCATCTAGACGCCACGCAACCGCCTCCGAAAAACATTCATACACAACGGCCGCCTAAGCACAAATGCGCGGCGAAATCGCTTCCGCCCACTATTTGGGACACCTGGATTACCATCCTACCCCGACCCAAGTAGGTCCGAATTTAAGAGGGGGCAAAGTTTGTACTTTCCCCAAATTTCAAACAAGCGCCCCATCTTCTGCTCAAAAAGCCAAAAACAAGCGCGTCCCTGCATCAAACATGGTTCCCCACCCGTCCGATTCCCCATTCGTACTTCGTGGGTGCCAAAACTACCTCTCCACCAGCCGCGAAACCCCGTCGTCCTCCGTCCGCCACCCCATCCCACCCATCAACCGCCGCCCTCCTCCATCACGCCGGAGCCAATACCCCGACGTTGTCGTCCACCGCAACCTCAACCGCAACGCCCTCCACGGCTAGTAGTTGAAGACGAGGCCGAGCCATCCGTACCCGAGCCAGTTCAACCATGCCGTCCTGCGCCTCACCGCTGCCGCTCCAACTTCGCCACCCTCCACCGCACCGGAGCTGTTCCTGCTACGCCGTCCTTCGCCGCCTTGGATCTGCTTCCCCTCCGCCAACATACGGCTACGGCAACACGATCAACAATTTGGCCATGGGTTCGTCCAAGCCTGCACCCTCCAGAACATCGATTTCCTCGTTAAAAAGAAGAAAATCGATGCGACATGTGGAGAGAACATCGGTTTCCCCGGTAAAAAGAAGAAAATCGGCGCGACATGTGGAGGTGACCACACCGGCAACCGAAAAAGGTACTCCTCTTCCCTTATTTGTGCAAATCTTACGTCTCTGCTTGCACGGTATTCATCCCACAGAAGACACTAGTTGACCGCTTCTTCTTGATACTAGATGTTCCTAGTTACTCGCGATGCACAAGGTTTCTCCTCATATACTATTTCACCTTAGCTAGAGGTCTGTCGCCCCCCTGAATTTCAATTTCTGGCCAATTGATTCCCAATTAACGGAAGCATTCCATGGCGTAACAGGCGCTAGTACGCCTATTACGTCGGGGAAGCAGAGCCTTGGTGTTTATCTTAGGGGCGTGTGCGGCCTAGAGCTACTGGCGCCCGATCTGGAGGTCGGCTGGGATTAAATGGATGGCCTGGGGGCGCTGCCAAACACGGCGGTGGTGTGAGGTCGATGGGAGGGTGGGCGGAGGCAGGGTGGGCCGGTGGTCATTGGCGGTTCGAGAAAGATCGTCAACAAAGGATCAAGTGGGAGGTAGACGAAGGCCATCTGCCTGCCTTATAGATCGGACGGTTCATTAAAAAATCGACCGCCTATTTATTTTCAAATGACTATTATCTTAGATATGACCACATGTGGTGGTGTGTCGGAGGAGTACTGCATTTCTGTGCTCATATATTACAAAATCATACGGAGTAGAATTTAATTTTGTTTGCCATGCAATGTTGTAGAGCTATCATATGTCTCCTGTCATTTATTTTCCAGCCACCACTATACGCTACTTTTTACAAAGGCACTAGTTCTCACACACTTCACCCTTACTTTCACTATTGTGTTTTTATGCAAGGGTATTTCAGACTCTGCAGCCATGAGAGAAGCCAAAAAGAAAAGAGAGAAGTTACTCCAGCTTGGTGTGCGGCTAGGCAAGACACGTTACAACGCTATAAAGGGTGCAGTGTCAGCATATGGAGACGGTAAACGTAGCTCTGGAGTTGATGACCTCGCTCGCAATGAACCACCATCCTGTGTGCTTGCTTTAACTTCGCAAAGGTCATATGTGGTTGCATGTTCCATATGGTGTCTAGCTTGTATTCGAAAGGCGAAGTCGGTAAGATAAGGAAATATTTTTTACATGAACCACCATCCCGTGAGCACCGGAAGACAAATAGCTAGTCGAGGGCCTTGGCCGAGCCAGGACAAGCCCAAAGCAAAGATAGGCATCACACGAAGCCAACTAAAAGCTGCGATGGTGGTGAAGCAGCCCGCCTCCCACCAGGCTCTCAGGTCCTAGATGATCATGCTCACCACTCCAGCCGGATGTCTAGCTTGTATTGCTTCCAATTTGGTTAAATTGCATCTGCTTAGCTTACACATTATGCCATTGAATATGACATGTCTTTCTGTTTTTGGTACATACTAGTACACATGTGTATTAACCATGTTCTTAGATCAAACTAATGTTCTTGTGTATCTCTCATCAATCACTTATGACGAGGCAGGCAAGCAAGGGGACTACTCCTCATTTAAAGAATGCAGCGTCAGCCTCCCAACATGATTCTCAAGAAACAGAAATGCTAGATGAAGATAGTGAACGTAGCTCTCAAGAAACAAGAATTACAGCATTTCCCCTACACTAGCATCGCAGGTGCTTGCTCTAACTTGGCAGCGTGATATGTGGTTGCATGTTGCATATGGTGTCTATATTGTAATTATTCCAATCTGGTTAAACTGCATGTGCTAGTCTGCTTAGCTTATACATTATACCTGCTAATGTGACATGCCTTCCTGTATTTAGTACATAGTACATCTGTCTATTAAGCATGTCCTTACATAAAACTATTGTTTTTTGTATCCTGCATCAATCAACATGACGAGACACCTTTAGTATATGCGGTCGATATTAGTTGCATCTTTCATATGATTTATAGCATGCTACCGCTTCTAATTTGTTGAAATTCCATTTATGATGGGACGCTTTTAACTTGGCGTAGTCATATTGGTTGCATCTTTCATGTGGTGTCTAGCTTGCATTGCTTCTTATTTGCTGGAATGGTTTCTCGCTTAGTTTACACAAACAGTTGTGAACATGCCATGCCGCCCCTGTTTTTCGTACATATTCCATCCTGGTATCATGTGTTTGCCTTACATCAAAGTAGTGATTGTCGTTATCATGCATGAATGAGTTACGAGAGAGAATTATATTGCTTTTTCTTGTCGGTTTTACTTGACAATTCAAAATCAATAAAGCGGAAGGAAGTTAGCAAGGCAGCGGATGAAGGTGCTCCTTCCGAACGGAGGGCCTCTGCAGTTTCTACTCCTCCACACCCCCAAGATGATTTCCAAGACAACACATGCATAGACACTCAACAAAGCTGTGTTTATGATGAGCACGTCTCCCCTAGTGCAGCATCACCGGTGCTCCCTCTAACTTGGCACTGTTATATGTGGTTGCATGTTATGTGTGATGTCTAGCTTGTATTGCTTCTAATTTTGTTGAATTCCATCTGCTTAATTTACACATTATACTTGAATAAGACATGTGTTCATGTTTCTAGAACATACAATATCTGTCTGTCACACCATGTTCTTACATCAAATTACTACTGTTGTGTAACCTGCAACAATCACTTATCATAAGACACGTTTGACTTCAGTGTGAAATAGGTTACATCTCACATTCTTTTCTAGCTTGTACTACTAATTTGTTGAAATGGCACTTATGACGAGACAGTTTTAACTTGGTAGAGTGATATTTGTTGCATCTTTCATATGGTGTCTAGCTTTCATTGCTTCTAATTTGTTGAAATGCCTTCTCCTTAGTTTACACATCATAAGTTGTGAATATGCAATGCCGTGAATATGCAATGGCACTAATGACAAGAGACCTCTAACATGGTAGTGTGATGTTGTTTGCATCTTGCATATGATTTATTTCTTGTACTGCTTCACATTTGTTTAAACGCCATTTATGATGAGACACTGTTAACTTGGCATAGCGATATTTGTAGCATCTTTCATATGGTGTCTACCTTCCATTGCATTGCTTCTAATTTGGTGAAATGTCTTCTTCTTAGTTTACACATCATAGTTAAGTTATCTCTTCCATCCCGTTTTTCATACATATTACATCCTCCTATCATGTGGTTGTCTAACATCAAAGTTCGGTTAAATGCATCACGCATCAATTTGTTTTGAAGAACTAAATTGTTATTCGTTTATCTTGTCGGCTTGACTTAACATGGCATAGAGAAAGAGGAAGAAACACAGAATGGCAGGGAATGAGAAGCGGATGAATCCTGCAGATTCTGCTGGTAATGATGGTGCAAAAAAAGCCAAACAGAAACAAATAGCTGCCACCAAACAAGTAGAGACAACCCTAGTTCTTGCAACACCTACCACAATACTACCAGCTGCACGACTTACTCATGCGTCAACTGAGCTAGCAGCACATTCCCAAGCTCCCTTGCCTCCTGACACTACTTCCCAAGCACTCTTCATACAAGACGAGTTGGCAATATCAGATGAACCTTGTGAGCTTCAACAGCAAGAAGGTAGTTGCTCGAGTCAAGTTACAGTTGCATGCTTCTTTATATGTAGTCTCATAGTTTGATGTATACTAACACTTCCTATGTTTGTTGTTGGACTAGCACCTAGGCGCAAGAGGAAACAAACATCAGGGATAATGCTCGATAGGTTAACTAAATCTAGAGGAGGAAGAATGGAGATCCGTTTTGAGGCAGGTTTAAAAAGGCCACGTGATGCTAAAGAGTCAGCCAAGTTAGTATCAGAGGCAGCGGTTGCTGTTAGGTGTCATGTACGTATCCTCCCAACATGGATTCAGTACAGGAATGACAAAGATGAAACTCAGTTCAACACCTTCCTCGACCATTTATCTGTAAGTATGGTTATGTATGCAAACTAGTAATATCGTCTTGCTCTGTCCAATACTTTCTAGGTTGCTGATAATGAGACTCCCATAATTTTCAACAGATGAGGTTCAAGTTGGATAGCCAAGATGATGCAACCAGAAAAGCTTGCACCCATGTTTTCAAGTCTGCTCTGCGACAGTATCGGTATAGCTTGAGGAAAACTCACTTTGAAGGCAAGGCTAACAGTGAACTTCCCAAACATCTCCAGTGGAAAATATATCTGATGAAGACTTGAGAGGCCTCGTTAAACACTGGTCCGATCCGAAGTATCAGGTACATTACATATATGTCATCAGATCACATGTTGAAGTCCTATTTACGCATGTGCAACACAAATCTATCTTCTTGTAGGTGAAATGTTCAAAGAACAAGGCCAACCGTACGAAAGTGAAATTCCAACAGACGACAGGATCTCGTAGCTATATTGCACACTGCGAGGCTCTTGTAATTAGCCGTTGTTTCACTCTTTTCGCTGTACCATATTATCAGATCTATATTGACTTGTTCCAAATGCAGAGGAAAGCCCGCAAGGACCAAAAAGTACCTGAACCAAATGTTGTGGAAATCTTCAAGGGTTGTCACACCAGCAAGAAGAAGGGCATGGCTACACCAGTCAAAGTCGTTGTCGTAAGTCCTTAATCCTCATGCCTTTTAACTACTACTTACTCTGACTTGTGCCTTGAAATGCATGGTTTGCAGCCAATGTCTATTACTCTTTTCAATTTTATACACAATAGTCTTAGCGTATCATTGCACCTTACAAGGTTTAAAAGAGAGGAGTGATGTTCCTTTGATCTTGATCCGTAATCGAGTTCCGTGCTGGACTTGCCCACACAACGTTACAATTGCATGTTTGTCTGTTCTCAGTTGTTTTGTGATATGAATGATGTCATACTATGCTTACCGTATTATAAACTTTGTCTCTTTATCCTTAGCTCTCAATACAATGTGAAGAAATAGACAATACATTAGCGATGGTACATGGTCATATGTTTGGAACCTGGTTTTATTATGTACTTTGCAATAAAATACAACTAATATTTTACATGGGTTCACCAGAATAAGTTCTGTATATAGACCAAAGCTATTTTTTTTGTTTTTCTGCCTCCTTAATATCTTTTGTTCTGGTACTACTAATGTAAAACCACAACTTTTCAGCGAGCTATGGAAAAAATGGTCGAACCGCCACCTTCTCAAGGTGGCGAGGCAACTATAACCGCAATGTCAGCTCTTGCTGCCGTGGGTCAGTACCTGTCCACTAACAGTGCCAAAAGCACGTTCATGCGTAATACTGGCTTGGTTGTTAAGGCAATCTCATCCAAACTGCCTCATGATCAAGATATGCAAGCTCAAAACAATGTTGTATCTGCGCTCCAGACACAAGTCCATTCCCTAACAGAGACCCTTTGTGAAACAAGGAGAAACATTGCTCAATGTCGTCAAGATATGCATGGTTTTGAAACCAGACTATCAGATAATAGCTATGTTGTTCAGGAGCCTAGGGGAAATGAAGGCGAGGGTTATGGTGCTCCATTGGACAATATAGCATGAAAACGTAACAGTCAGGTCAAATGAACTGAGCTTCTGAACTTCTGGTGGTGCATTTATCTACTAGACTGTTAAGTTTTATGCCAACCTTCCTTTTGTTATATAGTTGTAATTTGTTTTGGTGCGATACAAAATTTATCCTTAACGTGTAGCCACCGGCTGAAGAAAACAGCAAGCCATTTTTGCATAGTGTAGGGTGTTCCCTATATTTGCACCGGTGGCGATCTTTGATGCCGAGTGGATGTAATGTGTGCAATCGCCTTAATAGCCTAGCGTTAGTTTCGGCCTTATTTATTTCCTAGTCTTCTTTTTCCCTGGTTTGCTAGTGGCCGCAACTACCATGGGCCATATATACGGCCGTAGGATCCATGGGTCTCCTACGGGCCGTCGATAAATGGGCCTGTAATCGGTGGGCCTCGGGCCGTCGGATAAATGGGTCTACATGGGCCATAATGGGGTGTAATTGGTATCGGCCCAGTACGGTAACAGGCCGTAGGACAACAAAGGCTTAATTCTGTCACAGGCATAACGGGTCGTTAATGGGCCAGAATATAGGATGGGCTGGAAACGGCACAACGGGTTAACAGGCCAGAAACGAGCCGACTCTTGCCATGGGCCGAATTTGGCCCATTAGGGTAACAGGCCAGTAACGGGCCGACTCTTGCCATGGGCCGAATTTGGCCTGTTGGGGATATAACTATTTGAGTAAGCCGCCTAGGAGGGGCCAGGTTATGCAAAGAGGATTCGTCACATGAAGCCCAAGATCAAGCATGAAGATGGCGGTTCAATAAAGATCTGAAGCCCACAGGCGACTTAAGGCCCGTAGTGGTAAACCGCCTTAATGGCATGACTTGTATCATAAGGTAGAATCAACTAGTCACCGAGCCGGACACTGTTTATAAGCCGGCCGGGACTCTGTAGTCCGCAGGGCGTCAACCCGTGTGTATAAGGGGACGACCCGCTGGCGGCTTAGGGCAAGAAACATCTCATCGAGAGACGGGCATAGCGTACCTCGCTCCCTGGTTATCGAAACCTCAGTAATACCAACCCAACTAGATGTAGGTTCCTTCACCGTAAGGGGCCGAACTAGTATAAAACCTCTCTCGTGTCCTTTGTCCCGTTAACCCCTTTAAGCTTCCTAGTTGTGATGGCTCCACGACTAAGTCCTTGCAAGAGGACATCTGTCGTGACAATTCCACGACAGTTGGCGCCCACCATGGGGCCAGCGCATGGTGGATTTGAGTTCTTGAAGGGCAACTTCGAAGGGCTCAAGGGATACGTAGTCGGCCGGATGACCAAAAGTCATCGTGGCAAGATCTACATCAATGATGAAGGCTGGGGCCCCGACGCCGGCTCAATTGAGTACGGGTATCGGGTCCCCTTTGGCGAAATCCACGTCTTCATCGGCCGGATTGGTGAGCCGGGCCCTGAGCCAGACAACTGCACCGACCTCGTCGAGACGGCTCAGCGCGCGAGACCCGCCCGAGCTCAACCCGTCGTGACGCGTGCCTTCGTGGGTTGCGTCCACGGAGGGGAAATTTCTGAAGGATCCGTAGATGGTGGTGAGACGACCATCCACTCTGATGGTGACTCATCCACTGGTGAGACGGATTCGTTGTATCAACTGCAAGATGGCAGGCTAGGGGGCTATTCCGATGGCAGCAGTATTCCGGACCCCTTTGAGCCGCCAAGCTGCGTAGGGGTCTTCATGGCTGGTACTCAACCCGGTCAAAACTCTACAGCCGCGGCAGCAATAACTTCCGGTCCGGAGCGCGGCGGGCAGAGGCCCCGTCGCCGCCGCTCGGTCTCGATGGATCTCATGGATAAGTTGACGGCCCTATTAACTGCCACGGTTATTCCTGCAAGTCAAGAGGAGCATGATGCAGAGGTGGCACAGGTACGTGAGGAAATAGCCCGGGCCAAGGAGGCCTTAGCGGCTGAGGTTACCAGGCTGGCCACAGAACGGGCGGCTTTGGATGCACGGGCCCAGCAGCTCCAGTCAGAGGCTTTTCAGCTTACGATGAGCCTGAATGCGTCTAACGAGGTGATGAGGAGGAGACACTAGAAAACTCAATCCCGTTTGCCTCCGGTTTACGATCCTCGGAACCTTTTCGCTACACCCAGAGCCGTCCCAAGTAACCCGCCAGAAGCAAATCAGTTCATGACAGCCGGAGCAGGGGGACCGGTTCAGCCTCGGGTGATAGCACCTCCTCATGGGAATATGGCCCCGCCCCGCTACGTGCCAATACCACCGGGTCATTTTTATAACCCCATAGAGAACCTGATTGCAGCATCAACACGTTTGGCGGCTCTCCCAGTGGACGGTGACGATCCAACAACGGTGGAGACGCGAAGGATCAGAGAACTTGTCCAGACGGCTCTGGCTCAGCAGGAAGCTTATTCCTATAGTCAGGACAGGATTCATTCAACTCCTCGCCCAAGCCGGAGCCCGAGTTACAGCAGGCACATGGAATCAGAGGCCTTGTCAAGCAACGCCCAACGCTGTAACCAGCCCGGCGGCTATAACCCGGTGCAGGACCAGATACGTCAGGAGGACGAGCAGACGGCTCAGCTGACGGCTCATCAGGCCCTCCCGGATTATCTGGCGACTTCTGTTGAGGCAGGAATAGCCACCAGAACCGGCGGTGTTCCTTGTTTGGTGCCGGCTCTACGTAATGTGAGTCTGCCCAAGGACTTCAAAGGACCCAGAAAGGTGCCAAATTATACGGCCGACTTACAGCCCGGGGCCTGGATTGAGAGCTATGAGATGGCTATGGAGCTGTTGGAGGTCAGTGACGTGGCAATGGCCAAGTACTTCACCATGATGTTGGATGGAACGGCCCGGTCTTGGTTAAAGGGCTTGCCGCCTAATTCCATCGGCTCATGGGCGGAGTTAAAAGCCCGGTTCATTCAGAACTTCAAAGACACCTGCAAGCAGTCCATGTCAATTGTGGACTTGACTAATCAGAAGCAAGAGGAGGGTGAATCTACCACTCATTGGGTGCGCCGGGTCAAGGAGATAATACATTAAATGCGACAAGATGGATGCCGCTTTCAAAGATCCTCATGTTGGAGAAAATTGCCGATTTGAACCGCCGAGATGTAAGCTGGGCGCCTCAAGCATGATTGCAATGATATGGGTACACTGATGGCGGCTTTAGTCAAATACGCCGATTCTGATAGTACCAAGGATCCCGCGTCTGATGAGGAAAAGACATGGAAGGGAAAGAAGAACGGCAATGGAAAGGGTCAGCAGCATAACCCGACGAATCAAGGAGGCAATAAGCGTAAGGCCGAGGGTAACCCGGAGTTTGTAGCCAACGCCAATGCGCAGGGTAACAATCAGAGACGCAAGGGGAAACCGCCCCCTTGATCTGGCGGGTCAGGTCCATCTCTTGAGCAGCTACTCAATGAGCCCTGTCCAAGACATGGCACCCGGGAGATGCCGGCCACTCACTTATGGAAGGATTGCGCGATCATGAAGGCTTTCAAGAATTCCAACATGTTCGACGGTAATCATGGGTCAGGTGGCGGCTCAGGAGCCGGCAGTTTTCATGGCCCGGGTGGTGGTTCAAATTCCGGCTTTCAGGGAAATCAAGGGGGCTATGATCATCAGCAGTCTGGTCAGGGAAGTCAGCAGCAGCAGCAGTCGGGCTATCAGATCAATCCGAATCAGCTGAATAGTGGACAATATCATGTGTTCACCACCAGCTTATGCAAATGAGACCAGAAGATTCATAAAAGGGCTGTGAATTCTGTTGAGCCGGCAGTCCCCCGTTATTTGAGGTGGTCAGAGCAGCCAATTGTCTGGAGAAGGGAAGATCTGTTGGGGAACGTAGCAGAAATTCAAACTTTTCTATGCATCACCAAGATCAACCTATGGAGATTCTAGCAACGAGACAGAGAGAGGGAGTGCATCTTCATACCCTTGAAGATCGCTAAGCGGAAGCGTTACAAGAACGAGGTTGATGGATTCGTACTCGCGACGATTCAAATTGCAGAAGATCCGATCTAGCACCGAACGGACGGCGCCTCCGCGTTCAACACACGTACAGCCCGGGGACGTCTCCTCCTTCTTGATCCAGCAAGGGGAGAGGAGAAGTTGAGGGAGAACTCCGACAGCACGACGACATGGTGGTGGTGGAGCTCGTGGTATTCCTGCAGGGCTTCGCCAAGCACTACGGAGTAGGAGGAAGAGTTGGAGGAGGGAGGGGCTGCGCCAAAAGCAAGGGTGATGTAGCCCTCCCACCCCCTCTCTACTTATAAGGTGAAGGGGAGAGGGGTCCGGCCCCTCTAGATCCCATCTAGAGGGGGGCGGCGGCCAGGAGGGGGAGACTTGCCCCCAAGCAAGGTGGAGGCGCCCCCCTCCCCTAGTGTTTCCAACCCTAGGCGCCTTGGGCCCTTGGGGAGGGGCGCACCAGCCCACTAGGGGCTGGTTCCCTCCCATATTCAGCCCATTAAGCCCCCCGGGGCAGGTGGCCCCACCTGGTGGACCTCCGGACACCTTTCGGTAGTCCCGGTACAATACCGATAACCCCCGAAACCATTCCGGTGACTGAAACTGGACTTCCATATATAAATCTTCACCTCCGGAACATTCCGGAACTCCTCGTGACGTCCGGGATCTCATCCAGGACTCCGAAAAACATTCGGTAACCACATACTAATTCCCATAACAACTCTAGCGTCATCGAACCTTAAGTGTGTAGACCCTACGGGTTCGGGAATCATGCAGACATGACCGAGACATCTCTCCCGCCAATAACCAACAGCGGGATCTGGATACCCATGTTGGCTCCCACATGTTCCACGATGATCTCATCGGATGAACCACGATGTCGGGGATTCAAGCAATCCCGTATGCAATTCCCTTTGTCAATCGGTATGTTACTTGTCCGAGATTCGATCGTCGGTATCCCAATACCTCGTTCAATCTCGTTACCGGCAAGTCACTTTACTCGTTCCGTAATGCATGATACCGTGACTAACTACTTAGTCACATTGAGCTCATTATGATGATGCATTACCGAGTGGGCCCAGAGATACCTCTCCCTCACACAGAGTGACAAATCCCAGTCTCGATTCGTGCCAACCCAACAGACACTTTCGGAGATACCCGTAGTGCACCTTTATAGCCACCCAATTACGTTGTGACGTTTGGCACACCCAAAGCATTCCTACGGTATCCGGGAGTTGCACAATCTCATGGTCTAAGGAAATGATACTTGACATTAGAAAAGCTTTTAGCAAACGAACTACACGATCTTGTGCTATGCTTAGGATTGGGTCTTGTCCATCACATCATTCTACTAATGATGTGATCCCATTATCAATGACATCCAATGTCCATGGTCAGGAAACCATAACCATCTATTGATCAACAAGCTACTCAACTAGAGGCTCACTAGGGACATGTTGTGGTCTATGTATTCACACATGTATTACGGTTTCCAGTTAATACAATTATAGCATGAACAGTAGACAATTATCATGAACGAGGAAATATAATAATAACCATTTTAATGTTGCCTCTAGGGCATATTACCAACAGTCTCCCACTTGCATTAGAGTCAATAATCTAGTTCACATCACTATGTGATTGTAATGAATCCAACACCCATTGGGTTTGATCATATCTCGCTTGTGAGAGAGGTTATTAGTCAACGGGTCTGAATCTTTCACATCCGTGCGTGCTTTACAAATCTCTATGTCATCTCCTATATGCAGCTACCACGCGCCATTTGGAATTATTCCGAATAACAGCTCTACTATACGAATCCGGTCTACTACTCAGAGTCATCCAGATTAGTGTCAAAGTTTGCATCGGCGTAACCCTTTACGACGAACTCTTTTACCACCTCCATAATTGAGAAAATTCCTTAGTCAACTAGTTACTAAGCATAACATTGACCGTTGTCCTGTGATCCATTCCTAGATAACTCTTGTACCCCTTGACTGACTCATGGCAAGGCACACTTTAGGTGTGGTACTCAGCATAGCATACTGTAGAGCCTACGTCTAAGGCATAGGGGACGACCTTCGTCCTTTCTCTCTCTTCTGCCGTGGTCAGGTCTTGAGTCTTACTCAATACTCACACCTTATAACACAGCCAAGAACTCCTTCTTTGCTGATCTATTTTGAACTCCTTCAAAATCTTGTCACGGTGCGTACTCATTTGAAAGTACTATCAAGCGATTTTGATCTATCCTTATAGATTTTGATGCTCAATGTTCAAGTAGCTTAATCCAGGTTTTCCCTTGAAAAACACTTTTCAAATAACCCTATATGCTTTCCAGAAATTCTACATCATTTCTGATCAACAATATGTTTACAACATATACTCATCGAAATTTTATAGTGCTCCCACTCACTTCTTTGGAAATACAAGTTTCTCATAAACTTTGTATAAACCCAAAATCTTTGATCATCTCATCAAAGTGTATATTCCAACTCCGAGATGCTTACTCCAGTCCTTAGAAGGATTGCTGGAGCTTTGCATACTTGTTAGCATCTTTTAGGATTGAGAAAAACCTTCTGGTTGTATCACATGCAACCTTTCCTCAAGAAAATTGTCGAGGAAACAATGTTTTGACATCCTATCTGCAAGATTTCATAAATAATGCAGTAATTGCTAATACAATTCCAACTGACTCTTAGCATCGCTACGAGTGAGAAAGTCTCATCGTAGTCAACTCCTTGAACTTGTCGGAAAACATCTTAGCGACGAGTCGAGCTTTCTTAATGGTGACACATACCATCATTGTCTGTCTTCCCTTTTAGAATCCATCTGTACCCAACAGCTTTACGACCATCATGTAGTTCTTCCAAAGTCAACACTTTGTTTTCATACATGGATCCTCTCTCAGATTTTATGGCCTCGAGCCATTTGTCGAAATCCGGGCCCACCATCGTTTCTCCATAGCTCGTAGGTTCATAGTTGCCTAGCAACATGACCTCCTAAGACAGGATTACGTACCACTCTGAAGCAGTACGCATACTTGTCGACCTACGAGGTTTGGTAGTGACTTGATCCGAAGTTTCATGATCAATATCATCAGCTTCCACTTCAATTGGTGTAGGCACCACGGGAACAACTTCCTGTGTCCTGCTACACACTAGTTGAAGTGACGGTTCAATAACCTCATCAAGTCCGGACCATCCTCCCACTCAATTCTTTCGAGAGAAACTTTTCCTCAATAAAGGACCCGATTCTAGAAACAATCCCTTTTGATTCCGGATCTGAAACAGGAGGTATACCCAACTGTTTTGGGTGTCCTATGAAGATGCATTTATCCATTTTGGGTTCGAGCTTATCAGCCTGAAACCTTTTTCACATAAGCGTCGCATCCCCAAACTTTTAAGAAATGACAGCTTAGGTTTCTCTAAACCATAGTTCATACGGTGTCGTCTCAATGGAATTGTGTGGTGCCCTATTTAAAGTGAATGCGGTTGTCTCTAATGCCTAACCCATAAACGATAGTGGTAATTCGATAAGAGACATCATGGTATGCACCATATCCAATAGGGTGTAGTTATGACGTTCGGACACACCATCACACTATGGTGTTCCAGGCGGTATTAGTTGTGAAACAATTTCCACAATGTCTTAATTGTGTGCCAAACTCGTAACTCAGATATTCATCTCTATGATCATATCATAGACATCTTATCCTCTTGTCACGACGATCTTCAACTTCACTCTGAAATTACTTGAACCTTTCAATAATTCAGACATGTGTTTCATCAACTAAATATACTCAGCATCTACTCATATCATCTGTGAAGTAAGAACATAACGATATCCACTGCATGCCTCAGCACTCATTGGACTGCACACATCAAAATGTATTACTTCCAACAAGTTGCTTGCTTGCTCCATCTTACTGAAAACGAGGCTTTTCAGTCATCTTGCCCATGTGGTATGATTTGCATGTCTCAAGTGATTCAAAATCAAGTGAGTCCAAGTGATCCATCAACATGGAGCTTCTTCATGTGTTTTATACCAATATGACTCAAATGGCAGTGCCACAAGTATGTGGTACTATCATTACTATCTTATATCTTCTGGTATGAACATGTGTATCACTACGATCGAGATTCCATAAACCATTCATTTTAGGTGCAAGACCGTTGAAGGTATTATTCAAATAAATAGAGTAACCATTATTCTCCTTAAATGAATAACCGTATTGCGATAAAAAATAATCCAATCATGTCTATGCTCAACGAAAGCACCAAATTATTTAGGTTTAACACCAATCTCGATGGTAGAGGGAGCAGGCGATGCTTGATCACATCAAACTTGGAAACACTTCCAACACACATCATCATCTCACCTTTAGCTAGTCTCCGTTTATTTCGTAGCTCCTTTATTTCGAGTTACTAACACTTAGCAACCGAACCAGTATCTTAATACCCTGGTGCTAGTAGAAGTACTAGTAAAGTACACATTTAATACAATATACTTGTGTCAACCTTGGCAGCCTTCTCATCTACCAAGTGTCTAGGGTAGTTCTGCTTCAGTGACCGTTCCCCTCATTACAGAAGCACTTAGTCTCGGGTTTGGGTTCAACCTTGGGTTTCTTCACCAGAGCAGCAATTGATTTGCCGTTTCATGAAGTATCCCTTCTTGCCCTTGCCCTTCTTGAAACTAGTGGTTTTTCTAACCATCAACAATTGATGCTCCTACTTGATTTCTACTTTCACGGTGTCAAACATCACGAATAGCTCAAGGATAATCATATCTATCCCTGATATGTTATAGTTCATCACGAAGCTCTAGTAGCTTCGTGGCAGTGACTTTGGAGAACCATCACTATCTCATCTGGAAGATTAACTCCCACTTGATTCAAGAGATTGTAGTGCTCAGACAATCTGAGCACATGCTCAATGATTCAGCTTTTCTCCCTTAGTTTGCAGGCTAAGTAACTTGTTGGAGGTCTTATACCTCTTGATGTGGGCACGAGCCTGGAATCCCAATTTCAGTTCTCGGAACATCTCATATGTTCTGCGACATTTCAAAAAATGTCTTCGGCGCCTCAATTCTAAACCATTTAACATTACGCACTGAACTATCACGTAGTCATCAAACCGTGTATGTCAGATGTTCGCAACATCCACAAATGACGCTCGAGGTTCAGCACACCGAGCGGTGCATTAAGGACATAAGCCTTCGGCAAAGCAATGAGGACAATCCTCGGTTACGGACCCGATCCGCATAATTGCTACTATCAACTTTCAACTAAATTTTCTCTAGGAACATATCCAAAACAGTAGAACTAAAGCGTAAGCTACGACATAATATGCAAAGACCTTTTAACTATGTTCATGATAATCAAGTTCATCTAATGAACTCCCACTCAGATAGACATCCCTCTGGTCATCTAAGTGATACATGATCCGAGTCAACTAGGCCGTGTCCGATCATCACGTGAGACGGACTATTCATCATCGGTGAACATCTTCATGTTGATCGTATCTGCTATACGACTCATGTTCGACCTTTCGGTCTCTTGTGTTCCGAGGCCATGTCTGTACATGCTAGGTTCGTCAAGTCAACCTAAGTGTTTCACGTGTGTAAATCTGGCTTACACCCGTTGTATGCGAACTTTAGAATCTATCACACCCGATCATCACGTGGTGCTTCGAAACAACGAACCTTCGCATAGCGGTGCAGTTAGGGGGAACACTTTCTTGAAATTTTAGTGAGGGATCATCTTATTTATGCTACCGTCGTTCTAAGCAAATAAGATGTAAACATGATAAACATCACATGCAATCAAATAGTGACATGATATGGCCAATATCATTTTGCTCCTTTTGATCTCCATCTTCGGGGCTCCATGATCATCATCGTCACCGGCATGACACCATGATCTCCATCATCGTGTCTTCATGAAGTTGTCTCGTCAACTATTACTTCTACTACTATGGCTAACGGTTTAGCAATAAATTAAAGTAATTACATGACGTTTATGTTGACACGCAGGTCATAAATAAATAAGACAACTCCTATGGCTCCTGCCGGTTGTCATACTCATCGACATGCAAGTTGTGATTCCTATTACAAGAACATGATCAATCTCATACATCACATATATCATTCATCACATCCTTTTGGCCATATCACATCACACGGCATATGCTGCAAAAACAAGTTAGACGTCCTCTAATTGTTGTTGCAAATTTTTTACGTGGCTACTATAGGTTTCTAGCAAGAATTTTTATTTCCTACGCCACAACCAAAATGTGATATGCCAATTTCTATTTACCCTTCATAAGGACCCTTTTCATCGAATCCGATCCGACTAAAGTGGGAGAGACAGACACCCGCTAGCCACCTTATGCAACTAGTGCATGTCAGTCGGTGGAACCTGTCTCACGTAAGAGTACGTGTAAGGTTGGTGCGGGCCGCTTCATCCCACAATTTCGCCGAATCAAGATAAGACTAGTAACAACAAGTAAATTGACAAAATCGATGCCCACAACAACTTGTGTTCTACTTGTGCATAGAAACTACGCATAGACCTAGCTCATGATGCCACTGTTGGGGAACGTAGCAGAAATTCAAAATTTTCTACGCATCACCAAGATCAATCTATGGAGATTCTAGCGACGAGAGAGAGGGAGTGCATCTTCATACCCTTGAAGATCGCTAAGCGGAAGCGTTACAAGAACACGGTTGATGGAGTCATACTCGCGGCGATTCAAATCGCGGAAGATCCGATCTAGCGCCGAACGGACGGCGCCTCCGCGTTCAACACACGTACAGCTCGGGGACGTCTCCTCCTTCTTGATCCAGCAAGGGGAGAGGAGAAGTTAAGGGAGAACTCCAACAGCACGACGGCATGGTGGTGGTGGAGCTCGTGGTATTCCTGCAGGGCTTCGCCAAGCACTACAGAGTAGGAGGAAGAGTTGGAGGAGGGAGGGGCTGCGCCTAAATCAAGGGTGCTGCAGCCCTCCCACCCCCTCTCTATTTATAGGGTGAAGGGAGAGGGGCCCCTCTAGATCCCATCTAGAGGGGGTGGCGGCGAGGAGGGAGACTTGCCCCCAAGCAAGGTGAGAGCGGCCCTCCCTAGGGTTTCCAACCCTAGGCGCCTTGGGCCCTTGGGAGGCGCACCAGCCCACTAGGGGCTGGTTCCTCCCATATTCAGCCCATTAAGCCCCCCCAGGCAGGTGGCCCCACCTGGTGGACCTCGGACACCTTTCGGTGGTCCCGTACAATACCGATAACCCCGAAACCAGTCCGTGGATCAAATCGACTTCCCATATATAAATTTTCACCTCCGGGCCATTCCGGAACTCCTCGTGACGTCCGGGATCTCATCCGGGACTCTAAACAACATTCGGTAACCACATACTAATTCCCATAACAACTCTACCGTCACCGAACCTTAAGTGTGTAGACCCTACGGGTTCGGGAATCATGCAGACATGACCGAGACATCTCTCCGACCAATAACCAACAGTGGGATTTGGATACCCATGTTGGCTCCCACATGTTCCATGATGATCTCATCGGATGAACCACGATGTCGGGGATTCAAGCAATCCCGTATGCAATTCCCTTTGTCAATCGGTATGTTACTTGTCCGAGATTCGATCGTCGGTATCCCAATACCTCGTTCAATCTCGTTACAGGCAAGTCACTTTACTCGTTCCGTAATGCATGATCCCGTGACTAACTACTTACTCACATTGAGCTCATTATGATGATGCATTACCGAGTGGGCCCAGAGATACCTCTCCATCACACGGAGTGACAAATCCCAGTCTCGATTCGTGCCAACCCAACAAACACTTTCGGATATACCCGTAGTGCACCTTTATAACCACCCAGTTACGTTGTGACGTTTGGCACACCCAAAGCATTCCTACGGTATCCGGGAGTTGCACAATCTCATGGTCTAAGGAAATGATACTTGACATTAGAAAAGCTTTTAGCAAACGAACTACACGATCTTGTGCTATGCTTAGGATTGGGTCTTGTCCTTCACATCATTCTCCTAATGATGTGATCCCGTTATCAATGACATCCAATGTCCATGATCAGGAAACCATAACCATCTATTGATCAACGATCTAGTCAACTAGAGGCTCACTAGGGACATGGTGTCGTCTATGTATTCACACATGTATTACGGTTTCCAGTTAATACAATTATAGCATGAACAATAGACAATTATCATGAACGAGGAAATATAATAATAACAATTTTATTATTGCCTCTAGGGCATATTTCCAACAAGATCACCCTCCCCGAGTTGACAATCAGGGTCAGTTAGCCTTGGTGGTAGCACCTCAGGTCAGTGGATATAAATTCACCAAGGTGCTCATGGACGGAGGTAGCAGCATCAACATCAACGTCCATTTTGCATCATGCTTTTATATCGATATTTATCGCATTATGGGCAGTTATTTCACGTTATGTCACAATACTTATGGCTATTCTCTTTTATTTTACAAGGTTTACATGAAGAGGGAGAATGCGGTGGAATTCAGGCTGGAAAAGGAGCAAATATTGGAGACCTATTCTGCACAATTCCAAAAGTCCTGAAGCTCCACGGAATATCTTAAAATAAATGAAGAAAAAGCGTCGCCAAAGATGAAGGCCAGGGGGCCCACACCCTGCTCACGAGGGTGGGGGCGCCTCACCTCGTGGGCCCCTGGTGGCTCTCCACGCCCATATTCTCCTATATGAAGTCTTCGATGAGAAAAAACATTAAGCAACCTTTCGACGAGACTACCATACGAGGTGGAACCTTGGCGGAACCAATCTAGGGCTCCGGACAGAGCTGTTCTGCCGGGGACACTACCCTCCGGGAGGGGGAAATAATCACCATCGTCATCACCAACGCTCCTCTCATCGGGAGAGGGAAATCTCCATCAACATCTTCACCAGCACCATCTCATCTCCAAACCCTAGTTCATCTCTTGTATCCAATTCTTGTCTCCAAGTCCGGGATTGGTGCTAGTAGGTTGCTAGTAGTGTTGATTACTCCTTGTAGTTGATGCTAGTTGGTTTATTTGGTGGAAGATCATATGTTCAGATCCTTTATTCATATTATTACCCCTCTGATTATGAACATGAATATGCTTTGTGAGTAGTTACGTTTGTTCACGAGGACAAGGAAGAAGTCTTGCTATTAGTAGTCATGTGAATTTGGTATTCGTTCGATATTTTGATGAGATGTATGTTGTCTAGCCTCTAGTGGTGTTATGTGAACATCGACTACATAACTCTTCACCATTATTTGGGCCTAGAGGAAGGCATTGGAAAGTAATAAGTAGATGATGGGTTGCTAGAGTGACAGAAGCTTAAACCCTAGTTTATGCGTTGCTTCGCAAGGGGCTGATTTGGATCCATATGTTTCATGCTATGGTTAGGTTTACCTTAATACTTTTGTTGTAGTTGCGGATGCTTGCAATAGAGGTTAATCATAAGTGGTATGCTTGTTCAACTAAGAACAGCACCCAAGCATCGGTCCACCCACATATCAAATTATCAAAGTACCGAACGCGAATCATATGAACTTGATGAAAACTAGCTTGATGATATTCCCATGTGTCCTCGGGAGCGCTTTTCCTATTATAAGAGTTTGTCCAGGCTTGTCCTTTGCTACAAAAAGGATTGGGCCACCTTGCTGCACCTTATTTACTTTTGTTACTTGTTGCTCATTACAATTTACGTTATCACAAAACTATTTGTCACCACTTATTTCAGTACTTGCAGAGAATACCTTGCTCAAAACCGCTTATCATTTCCTTCTGGTCCTTGTTGGGTTCCACACTCTTACTTATCGAGAGGACTAAGATAGATCCCCTATACTTGTGGGTCATCAAGAATCTTTTCTGGCGGCATTTCCGGGGAGTGTAGCGCCTTTGGTAGGTGGAATTTGGTAAGGAAAAATTTATATAGTGTGCTGAAATTTTCTGTCACTTGTTACTATGGAAAGTAATTCTGTGAGGGGCTTGTTCGGGGTATCTTCACCCCGTCCAGGAGAGCAAATAGTTGCTCCTCAACCTACTGAGCCTATTGAAAATGAAACTCCTTTTGAATTTCCTTCGGGTATGATGGAAAAACTGCTAGCTAATACTTTTACAAGAGATGGAACAGAGCATCCTGATGAACATCTACTCTATGTGGATGAAGTTTGTGGACTATTTAAGCTTGCAGGTATACCCGATGATGTTGTTAAGAAGAAGGTCTTCCCTTTATCTTTGAAGGGAGACACATTGACATGGTATAGGCTATGTGATGATACGAGATCATGGAACTACAAAAGATTGAAACTGGAATTTCATCAAAAATATTATCCTATGCATCTTGTTCATCGTGATCGCAATTACATATGTTTTTGGCCTCGCGAAGGACAAAGCATCAAGCTTGGGGGAGGCTTAAATCAATGTTATATTCATGCCCCAATCATGAGCTCCCAAGAGAAATAATTATTCAAAGTTTTTATGCTTGGCTTTCTGATCACAATCGCACCTTGCTCGATACTTCTTGTGCTGGATCTTTTATGATGAAGACTATTGAATTCAGATGGAATTTATTGGATAGAATTAAACGCAACTCTGAAGATTGGGACCTTGACGAAGGTAAGGAGTCAGGTATGACACCTAAGTTTGATTGTGTTAAATCTTTTATGGATACCGATATTTTCCGTAAGTTTAGCACTAAATATGGACTTGACTCTGAGATAGTAGCTTCTTTCCGTGAATCTTTTGCTACTTATGTTGATCTCCCCAAGGAGAAGTGGTTTAAATACCATCCTCCCATAGAAGTAAAAGTAGCTGCACCTATTAAAGTTGAAGAAAAGACTGTCACTTATAATGATCCTATTGTTCCCACTTCTTATGTTGAGAAAACACCTTTCCCTGTTAGAATAAAGGATCATGCTAAAGCTTCAAATGTGGTTCGTAAAAGCAATATTAGAACTTATACACCTCCTGAGCAAGTCAAAGTAGAACCTAATATTGCTATTGTTAAAGATCTCTTGCCTAATAATATTGATGGGCATGTTATTCAATTCTGTGTTGAATCTGCTAGAATTGCTAAACCTTGTGCTAAAGATAAACATAGACCTGTGGTAGGCGCGCCTGTTATTTTTGTTAAAATAGGAGATCATTGTTATCATGGCTTATGTGATATGGGTGCTAGTGCTAGTCTTATACCTTATGACTTGTATAAAGAAATCAAGCATGAAATTGCACCCGCTGAGTTAGAAGAAATTGATGTCACAATTAAACTTGCCAATAGAGATACTATTTCACCAGTGGGAATTGTTAGAGATGTTGACGTCTTGTGTGGGAAAACTAAATATCCTTCTGATTTTCTTGTTCTAAGTTCCCCACAAGATAGCTTTTGTCCCATTATATTTGGTAGACCCTTCTTGAATACTGTTAATGCTAAGATAGATTGCGAAAAGAATGTTGTTACTACTAGCTTGGATGATATGGTTCATGAGTTTAATTTCTCTAAATTTAGTAAACAACATCGTAAGGAAGAATTGCCTAGTAAGGATGAAATTATTGGTCTTGCTTCTATTGCCGTACCTCCTAGTGATCCTTTAGAACACTATTTGCTAGACCATGAAAATGATATGTTCATGAATGAAAGAAGGGAAATAGATGAAGTATTCTTTAAACAGAACCTATTCGCAACACAATTTGCTGTTGAAATCCTAGGATCCTCCTCCACCCAAGGGTGATCCCATGTTTGAGCTTAAACCATTGCACGATAATCTTAAATATGCTTATCTTGATGAAAAGAAAATATATCCTGTTATTATTAGTGCTAACCTTTCAGAGCATGAAGAAAAAAGATTATTGAAAACTCTGAAGAAGCACCGTGCCGCTATTGGATATACTCTTGATGATCTTAAGGGCATTAGTCCCACTCTATGTCAACATAAAATAAATTTGGAAGCGGATGCCAAACCAGTTCGTGATCCTCAACGACGTTTTAATCCTAAAATGAAAGAAGTGGTAAGAAAAGAAATACTTAAGCTTCTGGAGGCAGGTATAATTTATCCCGTTCTTTGATAGTCGATTGGGTAAGTCCTGTCCATTGTGTCCCTAAGAAGGGAGGTATTACTGTTGTTCCTAATGATTAAGATGAATTGATCCCACAAAAAATTATCACAGGTTATAGGATGGTAATTGATTTTCGCAAATTAAATAAAGCTACTAAGAAAGATCATTACCCTTTACCTTTTATTGATCAAATGCTAGAAAGATTATGCAAACATACACATTATTGCTTTCTAGATGGTTATTCTGGTTTCTCTCAAATACCTGTGTCGGCTAAAGATCAATCAAAGACTACTTTTACATGCCCTTTTGGTACTTTTGCTTATAGGCGTATGCCTTTTGGTTTATGTAATGCACCTACTACCTTTCAAAGATGCATGATGGCTATATTCTCTGATTTTTTTGAAAATTTTTGTGAGGTCTTCATGGACGATTTTTCCGTCTATGGTTCCTCTTTTGATGATTGCTTAAGCAATCTTGATCGAGTTTTGCAGAGATATGAAGAAACTAATCTTGTCTTGAATAAGGAAAAGTGCCACTTTATGGTTAATGAAGGTATTGTCTTGGGGCACAAAGTTTCTGAAAGAGGTATTGAAGTTGATAAAGCCAAGGTTGATGCTATTGAAAAGATGCCATGTCCCAAGGACATCAAAGGTATAAGAAGTTTCCTTGGTCACGCCGGATTTTATAGGAGGTTCATTAAGGACTTCTCAAAAATTTCTCGACCTCGACTAATTTACTACAAAAAGGTGTACCATTTGTCTTTGATGATGATTGTGTAGAAGCATTTGAAATACTTAAGAAAGCATTAATCTACTTTTTGTTGTTCAGCCACCTGATTGGAATTTACCCTTTGAAATTATGAGTGATGCTAGTGATTATGATGTAGGTGCTGTTCTAGGGCAAAGAGTTGATAAGAAACTAAATGTTATCCATTATGCTAGTAAGACTCTAGACAATGCTCAAAGAAATTATGCTTCTACCGAGAAGGCACTTTTAGCAGTTGTATTTGCTTGTGATAAATTCAGACCCTATATTGTTGATTATAAAGTAACTATTCACACTGATCATGCTACTATTAAATATCTTATGGAAAAGAAAGATGCAAAACCTAGACTTATTAGATGGGTTCTCTTGCTGCAAGAATTTGATTTGCATATTGTTGATAGAAAGGGAGCTGAGAACCCCGTTGCAGACAACTTATCTAGGTTAAAGAATGTTCTTGATGACCCACTACCTATTGATGATAGCTTTCCTGATGAACAATTAAATGTCATAAGCACTTCTCATAGCACTCCATGGTATGCTGATTATGCTAATTATATTGTTGCTAAATTTATACCACCTAGCTTCACATACCAACAAAAGAAAAAGTTTTTCTATGATTTGCGGCATTACTTTTGGGATGACCCACATCTTTATAAAGAAGGAGTAGATGGTGTTATTAGATGTTGTGTACCTGAGCATGAACAGGAACAGATCCTACGCAAGTGTCACTACGAAGCTTATGGAGGACACCACGTTGGAGATAGAACTGCACATAAGGTATTGCAATCCGGTTTTTATTGGCCCACTCTCTTCAAGGATGCCCGTAAGTTTGTTTTGTCTTGCGATGAATGTCAAAGAATTGGTAATATTAGTAGACGTCAAGAAATGCCTATGAATTATTCACTTGTTATTGAACCATTTGATGTTTGGGGCTTTGATTATATGGGACATTTTCCTGCCTCTAATGGATATACACATATTTTGGTTCTTTGTTGATTACGTTATTAAGTGGGTAGAAGCTATTCCAACTAGTAGTGGTGATCATAACACTTCTATTAAAATGCTTAAGGAAGTTATTTTTCCGAGGTTTGGAGTCCCTAGATATTTAATGACTGATGGTGGTTCACACTTTATTCATGGTGCTTTCCGTAAAATGCTTGCTAAATATGATGTTAATCATAGAATTGCATCTCCTTATCACCCACAATCTAGTGGTCAAGTAGAATTGAGCAATAGAGAGCTCAAATTAATTTTGCAAAAGACTGTTAATAGGTCTAGAAAGAATTGGTCCAAGAAACTTGATGATGCATTATGGGCCTATAGAACTTCTTATAAGAATCCTATGGGTATGTCTCCGTATAAAATGGTTTATGGTAAAGCATGTCACTTACCTCTCGAACTAGAACATAAGGCATATTGGGCTATTAAAGAGCTCAACTATGATTTCAAACTTGCCGGCGAGAAGAGGTTATTTGATATTAGCTCACTTGATGAATGGAGAACCCAAGCTTATGAAAATGCCAAGTTCTTTAAAGAAAAAGTTAAAAGATGGCATGACAAAAGGATACAAAAGCGTGAGTTTAATGTAGGTGATTATGTATTGCTATACAACTCTCGTTTAAGATTTTTTGCAGGAAAAATTCTCTCTAAATGGGAAGGTCCCTACATTATCGAGGAGGTCTATCATTCCGGTGCCATAAATATCAATAACTTCAAAGGCACAAATCCGAAGGTGGTAAACGGTCAAAGGATCAAACATTATATCTCAGGTAATCCCATAAATGTTGAAACCAATATTATTGAAACCATAACCCCGGAGGAATACATAAGGGACACTTTCCAGAACATTTCAGACTCCGAAAAGGAATAGGTATGTGGTACGGTAAGTAAACCGACTCCAAAACAATTTTTAAGGCAATATTTCTCCGTTTTGGAATATTTAGAAAAATAGAAAAACAAGTAGCAGTCCGGGAAGGACACGAGGGCCCCACGAGGGTGGTGGGCGCACCCCCCTACCTTGTGAGCACCTCGTGTGCCCTCCGGACTCCGTTTTCTTGCACGATACGTATTTTGGTCGGTAAAAATTCATTATATATTCTCCCGAAGGTTTTGACTCCCGTATCACGCAAATCTCCTCTGTTTTTGTTTTGAGTTGTTGCTGCTGCAGAATTAGAGCAACATGTCTTCTCAAGAGTCAGTCGGGGAGAGCCGCGTATCTAATCCGGCACCGGAACCAGAAGGGCAACAGCGATCTTGACCACTTTGGGCCAGCAACGGAGGAAGAGATGGAGGCCGACTTGATGAGGGTAGATGCCATGGAGGATCAAGAAGTCACCTCTCGCCTCCGAGCTGGGTTTACGATGGGGGAACTACAGAGCTCAGCTATTCTAAACTTGGTTATCCCTTCCAATGTTAGATTTGTTTCTTATGAAAATATGAGGAGGAGTGTCTCTTGTTCTCCCGCAGGTATGCAACACCCTTGGGGTGCAAGGAGCTTTAGCCGTTCTGAGAAAGCTTACAAGAGAAATAATGGACCTCAAGCGGCAAGTCAATAAGCTCGAGGAGGAGAACCGTATCTTGAGGGGAATCATCGCCAAGAATATTACACAATCAACAAAGAAGGAGACATAATCACATGGGTATGGGCACTCCCCTTGGCAACTGCCAAGCTTGGGGGAGGTGCCCCGGTATCGTATCACCATCACAACTCCTATCTTTACCGTTTTTCTTAGTTCGATCCTATTAGTAGTATCTTGATCTAGTAGAATAAATTTTATGGCATGATCTAGTTTTGAGTTTTGCTTTATAATCTCTCTATGTAATCGAGTCCGTGAGCTATATATATATATAATAATAAAGTTAGTTGAGTCAAGGGCTTGATTATTTTGCCATGATCTTGGGTGAATGAAAGAAACAAGAAAAAGAATAAAAAGAAACAAAGAGTTCTTATTGATCTTATTGAGAGTAATGACTTCACATAGAAAGAGTATGATAATTAAAAGTTGTTGGGAATTGACAAATATAGCTTTGGTCATCGTTGCAATTAATAGGAAGTAATAAGAAAAGAGAGGTTTCACATATAGATATATTATCATTGACATCTTTTATGATTGGGAGCACTCATTAAAATATAACATGCTAAAGAGTTGATGTTGGACAAGGAAGACAACGTGATGAGTTATGTTTTCTTATATGGATCCTCTAAGATGTTGAGCTTGCCTTTCCCTCTCATGCTAGCCAAATTCTCAGCACCAAGTAGAGATACTACTTGTGCTTCCAATTACCCTTAAACCAATTTAGCCATGAGAGTCCACCATATCTACCTATGGATTGAGTAAGATCCTTCAAGTAAGTTGTCATCGGTGCAAAGCAATAAAAATTGCTCTCTAAATATGTATGATTGATTGGTGTGCGAGAAATAAGCTTTATACGATCTTGTGATATGGAAGAAATAAAAGCGATGGACTGCATAATAAAGGTTCATATCACAAGGGGCAATATAATGTGACGTTCTTTCGCATTGAGATTTTGTGCATCCAACCATAGAAGCGCATGGCAACCTCTGCTTCCCTCTGTGAAGGGCCTATCTTTTATTATTATCCTCTACCTTATGCAAGAGTCACGGTGATATTCACCTTTCCTTTTTCATTTTATCCTTTGGCAAGCCCAGCATGTTGGAAAGAACATGATATATATATATATATATATATATATATATATATATATATATCTAATTGGATGTAGGAGAGCATGAATTATTATTGTTGACATTACCCTTGAGGTAAAAGGTTGTGGGGCAAAACTATAAGCCCCTATCTTTCTCTGTGTCCAATTAAATCTCCGTAACCACAAGTATTGCGTGAGTGTTAGCAATTATGAAGGACTAAGTGATAGTTGAGTATGTGGACTTGCTTTTAAGCTCTGACATAGGCTCTTTCCGATGTTATGATAAATTCCAATTGCTTCAATGACTGAGGTTATAATTTGTTGGTGCTCAATAAGGTTTCTGATTCATACTTCCGTATTGTGAAAAGGTCATCACTTGAACATAAGTAATCATATGACAAAATCTATATATGTTGCTGTTATGAGAATAATCATGATGCCTTCATGTCTGTATTTTATTTTTATCGACGCCTCTACCTCTAAACATGAGGACATATTTATTGTTATCGGCTTTTCGCTTGAGGACAAGCGAGTTCTAAGCTTGGGGAGTTGATACGTCCATTTTGCATCATGCTTTTATATCGATATTTATCGCATTATGGGCTGTTATTTCACATTATGTCACAATACTTATGGCTATTCTCTTTATTTTACAAGGTTTACATGAAGAGGAGAATGCCGGTAATTTGGAATTCTGGGCTGGAAAAGGAGCAAATATCGGAGACCTATTCTGCGCAAATCCAAAAGTCCTGAAACTCCACGGAATATCTTAAAATAAATAAAGAAAAAGCGTCGCCAAAGATGAAGGCCAGGGGCCCACACCCTGCTCACGAGGGTGGGGGGCGCCCCCCTGGGGCGCGCCCCCTACCTCGTGGGCCCCCCTGGTGGCTCTCCGACGCCCATCTTCTCCTATAGGAAGTATTTTGATGAGAAAAAAATAAGAAGCAACCTTTCGGGACGAGACTACTGCCCGCCACGAGGCGGAACCTTGGCGGAACCAATCTAGGGCTCCGTGAGGCTGTTCATGGGGACACTTCCCTCCGGGAGGGGGAAATAATCACCATCGTCATCACCAATGCTCCTCTCATCGGGAGAGGGAAATCTCCATCAACATCTTCACCAACACCATCTCATCTCCAAACCCTAGTTCATCTCTTGTATCCAATTCTTGTCTCCAAGTCCAGGATTGGTGCCAGTAGGTTGCTAGTAGTGTTGATTACTCCTTGTAGTTGATGCTAGTTGGTTTATTTGGTGGAAGATCATATGTTCGGATCCTTTATGCATATTATTACCCCTCTGATTATGAACATGAATATGCTTTGTGAGTAGTTACGTTTGTTCCCGAGGACAAGGAAGAAGTCTTGCTATTAGTAGTCATGTGAATTTGGTATTCGTTCGATATTTTGATGAGATGTATGTTGTCTAGCCTCTAGTGGTGTTATGTGAACGTCGACTACATAACACTTCACCATTATTTGGGCCTAGAGGAAGGCATTGGAAAGTAATAAGTAGATGATGGGTTGCTAGAGTGATGTAAGCTGAAACCCTAGTTTATGCGTTGCTTCGTAAGGGGCTGATTTGGATCCATATGTTTCATGCTATGGTTAGGTTTACCTTAATACTTTTGTTGTAGTTGCGGATGCTTGCAATAGAGGTTAATCATAAGTGGGATGCTTGTTCAAGTAAGAACAACACCCAAGCACCGGTCCACCCACATATCAAATTATCAAAGTACCGAACGCGAATCATATGAACGTGATGAAAACTAGCTTGATGATATTCCCACGTGTCCTCGGGAGCACTTTTCCTATTATAAGAGTTTGTCCAGGCTTGTCCTTTGCTACAAAAAGGATTGGGCCACCTTGCTGCACCTTATTTACTTTCGTTACTTGTTGCTCATTACAATTTACCTTATCACAAAACTATCTGTCACCACTTATTTCAGTACTTGCAGAGAATACCTTGCTGAAAACCGCTTATCATTTCCTTCTGCTCCTCGTTGGGTTCGACACTCTTACTTATCGAAAGGACTACAATAGATCCCCTATACTTGTGGGTCATCACAGACC
Source organism: Aegilops bicornis (assembly GCA_021605145.1). NCBI lineage: Eukaryota > Viridiplantae > Streptophyta > Magnoliopsida > Poales > Poaceae > Aegilops > Aegilops bicornis. The sequence continues at coordinate 392,998,499 of CM038669.1, read as the reverse complement.
TTTCGGCGCATGGGTTTGACTGACAAAAAATTAAAGACATCCAACACCGTTTTCCATGGAGTGGTGCCTGGTAAGTCGGCGTACCTGGTCGGTAAGATTGAATTGGAGGTGGCCTTTGGAGATGAGTACGATTCCAGGGCTGAGAAATTAAATTTTGAGGTGGTCAAAATCAAGAGCACGTATCATGCTCTGTTTGGGCGGCCGGCTTATGCCAAGTTCATGGCTCGGCCGTGTTATGTTTACTTGCAGCTTAAGATGCCGGATCACAAGGGCACCATCACCGTGCATGGGAGTCGAAAGATAGCCCTGGAATGTGAGGAAGGCGATGCGGCTTATGCCGAATCTGTTTGTGCAGCAAAGGAGCTGAAGTTTTACCAAGATAACGTTGACCCGGCGGATATGACCTCTCTGAAGAAGCCAACCACAGAGCATGACCCGGCAATGAAGTTTAAGTCGGCTGCTGAAACCAAGCTTGTTGATTTTACTCCAGGCGATTCATCTAAGCAGTTCAACATCAGTGCCAATTTGGATCCTAAATAGGAAAGCGCGCTCATCGAGTTCATCCGTGAGAACCGGGACATCTTTGCATGGAAACCTTCTGACATGCCGGGTGTACTCAGAGAACTCGCTGAGCACACTCTTAATATTTATCCGAAATATAAGCCGGCCAGGCAGTTTCTTCGGCGGTTCAACGAAGAGAGACGGAAAGCTATCAGAGAGGAGGTGGCCCGGCTCTTAGCGGCCGGGTTCATTGTTGAAGTTTTTCACCCGGAGTGGTTGGCCAACCCGGTGCTTGTGCTTAAGAAGAACGGCACCTGGCGGATGTGTGTGGATTACACGGACTTAAATAAGGCTTGTCCTGCTGATCCTTTTGCTCTCCCCCGTATTGATCAAATCATTGATGCTACGGCGAGTTGTGAGCGTTTGAGCTTTTTGGATGCTTACTCTGGTTATCATCAGATCAAGATGGCAGTTAAGGACCAGGAGAAGACAACCTTCATCACTCCGTTTGGAGCCTTCTGCTATGTATCCATGCCATTTGGGCCCAAGAGTGCCCAGGCGAATTACCAATGGTGTATGTAAGCTGTCTCCACGATCAGATTGGCGCAATGTTCACGCTTATGTGGATGACATAGTGGTGAAGTCCAGAGAGAAGGAAACCCTGATATCTGATCTGAAGGAAACCTTTGATAATCTTCGGGTTTATAAGATGATGCTTAACCCGGCCAAATGTGTGTTTGTTGTGCCTGCAGGAAAGCTCTTGGGGTTTTTTAGTCTCCAACAGGGGCATTGAAGCTAATCCGGAGAAGATCAAGGCAATTACCCCTTTGGCTAAACCGGCGTGCATCAATGATGTTCAGCGACTGGCGGGTTGTGTTGCTGCTTTAAGCCGGTTCATAAGCCGGTTAGGAGAGAAGGCTTTACCGCTGTATCAGATGATGAAGAAAACAGAAACTTTTGTCTGGAGTGATGCTGCTAATGCTTCCTTTGAAGATTTAAAGAGACAGTTATCTGAGCCGCCGGTCCTTGCGGCTCCCATTGATAGAGAGCCATTCTTTGTTATATCGTGGCCGCTAACTCACGTCTTTGTCGATGTTGCAATCATGGTGGAGCGCAAGGAGGCTGGCAAGGAGCATCCGGTTCAACGGCCGGTTTACTACATCAGTGAGGTGCTCATTGAGTCTAAGCAAAGATATCCACATTGGCAGAAACTTGTTTATGGGGTGTTCATGGCGAGCTGGAAGCTTAAGCAGTATTTCCAGGGTCACCCTATCACTGTGGTAAGTTCTGCCCCCTTGGGAGACATCATCCAGAATAGAGAGGCCACAGGACGAGTCGCCAAGTGGGCCATTGAGCTTGGACCTCATGGTTTGAAGTACGTGCCACGTACTCCTATTAAGTCTCAAGCCTTGGTGGACTTTATCAATGATTGGACAAAGCTGCAGACACCAGAGGAGAAGCCGGATAACACGTATTGGACTATTCACTTTGATGGGTCCAGGCAGTTGGAAGGCTCGGGGGCTGGAGTTGTTTTAACTTCCCCTCGAGGTGACAAATTTTGTTATGTGCTCCGGCTTATGTTTCCTTGTACTAATAATGCAGCTGAATATGAGGCCTTACTCCATGGTCTTCGGGTGGCCAAAGAGATGAGTTTGAGCCGGGTAAGGTGCTTGGGCGACTCAAATCTCGTGGCTCAGCAGGTGTCAGGAAAGTGGGACTCCAAGGATCCCCTCATGGCGGCTTACCGTCGTGAAGTTGATACTGTAGCTGGGCACTTCAAGGGTTATCAAGTGGAACACATTGATCGAAGGAAGAATGAGGCGGCTGATGCTTTAAGCCGGCTGGGATCTCAGCGTAAGCCGGTACCGCCTAACACTTTTCTGGATGTTTTGCATAATCCTTCTGTTAAGTTACCCACAGAGGAGGACTTAGCTGTTCCAGACCCGGAAGCATAGTTGGTGGCGGCTCTTCATGTCATCCCGGATTGGACAGTGCCATATTTGGCTTACATGGCCCGGGGAGAGTTGCCTGAGGATGAGACCTTGGCGAGACAAATCATCCGGCGGTCTAAATCCATGACAATTGTTCATGGTGAGTTACATCATCCCAGAGTTACTGGGGCGTTTCAACGTTGTGTGTCACCTGCGGAGGGTCAGGAGATACTTCGTGAGATCCATGAAGGGGATTGTGGTCATCATGCCGGCTCAAAATCTCTCGTGGCCAAGGCTTTCCGTCATGGTTTTTATTGGCTGACGGCTCATGCTGATGCGGAAGATCTGGTCAGTAAATGCGACGGTTGTCAAAAATTCTCACGACGAGCTCATGTGTCGGCTCAAGAGTTGAGGATGATTCCAATTACTTAGACGTTTGTAGTCTGGGGGCTTGATATGGTCGGGCCTTTCATAAGGTCTAAAGATAAAAAGACGCACCTCCTGGTGGCAGTGGATAAATTTGCAAAGTGGGTTGAGGCAGAGCCGGTCAGTAAGTGTGATGCAGCCATGGCGGTTCAGTTCATGAAAAAAGTGATCTTTCGTTTTGGTTTTCCACACAACATCATAACTGATAATGGCACTAATCTCTCCAAAGGTGCCATGGAAGAGTTCTGTCAACGAGAACATATCCGGCTTGATGTTTTGGCAGTTGCTCATCCTCAATCCAATGGTCAAGCAGAAAGAGCCAATCACGAGATCTTGAAGGGTATAAAACCCCGGCTCTTGGTCCCCTTACAGAGGACGCTGGGTTGTTGGGTGGAGGAATTACCCTCTGTGATTTGGAGCATCAACACTACACCTAACAGATCTACGGGTTATACACCTTTCTTCATGATGTAAGGAGCAGAGGCGGTCCTGCCAAGTGACATCCGTCATGACTCGCCCCGCGTGGCGGCTTACGTTGAGGCTGATAATGAAAAAGCTCGTCAGGATGAACTTGACTTGTTAGATGAAGAGCGAGACTTGGAAATAGCTCTGGTTAATTTAAGTCCAAGGGTGATGTCGGCCGGGTCTAGCTCTGGTAGCCATGCCTTGGCCCGGCTCAATGCGGCTATAGCTCCGGCTCTTGCAGAGGCCCACCTTAGCTCTTGGACCCGCTGAGGTAGCACAGCGAGCCGCTTTAGCATGTCAGCTAGGAGATGGGGAACGTCATTTGACAAAGCCACAACGGCCAAAGCACGTTGTGACCCGGTGTAAAGTTGTTCCACCAAGGTGTAAACTGACTTTAGCTTGATCGATATGCTCTGATTAAGATTTGAGCTCCTGGGGCCTGCGTTAACAAGAATCAAGTGAGCCGGAGGTAACAATTGAAATAGTCATTGAAAGAAGGTTTGCAGTATTCAATGTTTGCACAAGTAGCTTATCGAAGAATTCTGAGACCATTTGAGATATTTGGCACTTTAAGCCGGATAGCTCGGCTGCTGCTTCTGCAAGTGACGCCTCTGCCTTCTCGCCCCGGGTGACCAAAGAGGCCTTTTCATCAGCCCAGGTTTTCTTGTCTGCTTCAAAGCCTTTCTTCAGCTTCTCTTGTTCAGACACGCTGAACACAAACTTGGAGTTGGCCTTTTGGATTTCAACCTCTTGAGCTGTCAGGCGGTTCTTCAGATCAGCAATCTCCGACTCAAATTGACTTATGGTGGCCTGCATCAATGCCGGATTATAGTCAGAATTATTATAAGATAACATTAAGTCTCAAGCACTTTACAAGCAAAGATACTTGACACTTGGGGGCTAATGTATGCTGAAGAACTTTAACTTGCTGAGGCGGTTCATGGAAATTAAGTCCCAAGCACTTTGCAAGCAAAGATACTTGGTGAGGGAGTTCCGGACTAGGGGGTGTCCGGATAGCCGAACTATCATCATCGGCCGGACTCCAAGACTATGAAGATACAAGATTGAAGACTTCGTCCCGTGTCCGGATGGGACTTTCCTTGGCGTGGAAGGCAAGCTTGGCGATACGGATATGTAGATCTCCTACCATTGTAACCGACTGTGTAACCCTAGCCCTCTCCGTGTCTATATAAACCGGATGGCTTTAGTCCATAGGACGAACAACAATCATACCATAGGCTAGCTTCTAGGGTTTAGCCTCTTTGATCTCGTGGTAGATCCACTCTTGTAACACACATCATCAATATTAATCAAGCAGGGCGTGGGTTTTACCTCCATCAAGAGGGCCCGAACCTGGGTAAAACATCGTGTCCCTAGTCTCCTGTTACCATCCGTCTAGACGCACAGTTCGGGACCCCCTACCCGAGATCCGCCGGTTTTGACACCGACATTGGTGCTTTCATTGAGAGTTCCTCTATGTTGTCACCAACAGGCCCGATGGCTCCTTTGATCATCAACAACGACGCGGTCCAGGGTGAGACTTTTCTCCCTGACAGATCTTCGTGTTCGGCGGCTTTGCACTGCGGGCCAATTCGCTTGGCCATCTGGAGCAGATCGAAAGCTACGCCCCTGGCCGTCAGGTCAGATTTGGAAGTTTAAACTATACGGCCGATATCCGCGGAGACTTGATCTTCGACGGATTCGAGCCGCAGCCAAGCGTGCCGCACTATCTCGATGGGCATGATCTAGCTCTGCAGCCGAACAGTGCCCTGGAGGCCGCACCAGAATCCGCTCCGACCCTTAATCCGGAGCCGGATTCCCCGATCAAGGACGAGTGGTTGGACACCGCCTCGGGGGCTTTAATCTCTACGGCGATCGAGCCGAACTCCATCCCTGTCCTTTGCGAAGACCTCGACTCCAGGGTGCCGGACTCCTCTCCGGACTCCGAACCCTCCATGCCCTTGCCAATAGAATCCGATTGGGCGCCCGTTATGGAGTTCACGGTCATGACATCTTTCAAAGACTGGCGTCCTTGGCGACATCCTGAATTCACTAAATTCTCTCTCTTTATCCGGAGAGTCATGGCCGGACTACGACCAGGAAGGTTGGGATGCGGACGATGAAGAAACTCAATGCCCACCCACCACCCACTTCATAGCCACTGTCGAAAGCTTACACGACGTGCTCGATTTCGACTCCGAAGACATCGGCGTTATGGGCGATGATGTAGGAGACAACAATGAACCAGCACCTATAGGATGCCGGACAACCTCATCCCATGATGTATACATGGTGGATACACCTAAAGGAAATGAAGACGAGGAACAACGGGGCGCCATGAAGGATAAATCCCTCGAAAGGCGGTCAAACGGCAGCGTAAGCGCCGAACAAAGTCCCGCCTCAACAAAGACCCAGCCATAGAGCAGGGCGAACCGGTGGACAACGAAAAAGCTATCGAGCAATCGTCCGAACAAGACAACTTGGATAAACAATCTGTCCCTGGCGAAGACAACAGTCCGGACGACCTCACGCAGGACAAACCATTGGAGCAAAATGACCTCCAGAAAAGGCTCGTCGCCACTGCGTGTAGCCTGAAAAAGCGAATGAAGCTCAAAACAGCGAAAGATGCACTCGAGGATTAGATGGAGCAAAGTATTCAGCACCGCAGATAGAAATGCGACGACGATCGCCCGAACAAAGAGCTACCGAAAAGAAAGCTACTGCCCGAATTAAGCGAGGAGGCCTTAGAGCCCCCACAATTAAAAAGCAAGAAGGCCACCCGGTCGGATGGACGACCTCACGGCAAAAAGAGAGCGGCGAATGGTGCCGCACACAAGCCAATAGGCGATCCGCCTAAGGATTCACATCAAAAGGATGGCCCAGTTAGGTCCATCTATGGGCCAAGAAAGCACACTCGTCAAAGCAATGCAGCACGCCAAAATTCCGAAAACCGCGGCACGCCCAAATATAGGGGCGCCGCACACCCCCTATGTTTCACCGATGAGGTGCTGGATCATGAATTTCCAGCGGGATTCAAACCCGTAAACATAGAGGCATACGACGGAACAACAGACCACAGTGCGGATTGAGGATTACATCCTCCACATACGCCTGGCTAGAGGAGATGATCTCCACGCCGTAAAATACTTACCCCTTAAACTCAAAGGGCCAGCTCGGCATTGGCTTAAGAGCCTCGCCGAAAATACCATTGGAAGCTGGGAAGAGCTCGAGGATGCATTTCGGGCAAATTATCAGGGGACGTATGTCCGCCCTCCGGATGCAGACGATCTAAGTCACATAACTCAACAGCCCGGAGAGTCAGCACTGAAATTTCGAACAGGTTCCTTACTAAAAAGAACCAAATAGTCGATTGTCCGGACGCCAAGCCTTAGCAGCTTTCAAACACAACGTCCGAGACGAATGGCTCGCCAGACACCTCGCCAAGAAAAGCCAAGAACAATGGCCGCATTAACAAGCCTCATGACCCGCTTTTGCGAGGGGAAGACAATTTGGCTGGCTAGATGCAGCACCAGCGACCCGAGTACATCCGAAATCAGGGATGGAAATGGGAAATCACGACGCAGAAAAGATCAGCGCTGGAATAAGGAAAATGGCCCAAATAGTACGGCGGTCAAACGCCGGATTCAAAAGCTCTCGGCCGAACAACAAAACACTGCCCCTAAAGGATAATAAAGGTGTGAGCTATCCAACCTAAACAAGATTACGGATAGACCGTGTCAAATACATGGTACCTCCGGAAGCACGCAAACCATACCCACAGAGATTGTTGGGTCTTCAAGCAGTCCGGCCGACTTAACGCCGAACACTAGGGGCTCGACACACCAAGTGAAAGTGACGAAACCCAAAGCAGCACTCCGGAAAACAAAAGACTTTCCCACTAGAAGTCAAAACAGTGAACTCACTTCATGTGATAATACACAGCGCGGCACCTGCTATACCAGGACACCGTCCGCATAATGGGGATAGAACCTACCAAAATTTGCTATAGCAGCACTTCCTTCAAAGGAATGACGCCAGTCCTTCTTTATTATACAGGCTCTGTACCACTAGAGGTTGAGTTCGGGTCATCCGACAACCCCCATCGCGGAAAGCTCAATCCCCATCGCCCCATTCAGCAATAACCCTTAAGCACTACTGAGGCGTACAGCTTTCGCCCGCTTTTACGCAATACCGCATTATGCATCTCTAACACTTAAAATGCCCGATCCACGCGACATCATCTCATTAAAAGGAAGTATTAAGTGTCACTTGAGCATGGAAGAACGGGAGACTGCCTTGACAGCCCCACAGCTATCCGGCTCTGCTAGGCAAAGAACCTGAATCGGTCATTCAAACCCCGGACTCGGTTAGGCGAAGTCAGCGCCTACTAGCGGCATACCCCCATACGAGGGGCCGCATACATGTATAACAAGAGACAATAAAGCTCAATGTTATTTAATTCTTGAACCATACTGCTTATTTAATATTAAGTACACCTTTCGCGACCCTTTTTCTTTCAAACTAAGTTCCTCTCTTTACGGATGAACAACGTGCTACACCCGTCCCGTGATACGGCACAACGGAGACACAAAGCGCAGACGCAAGAGGGACCCGTTGCAAGGATTCTTTTTAGATTAAGACCTGCGTAAACCTTTTTCACTGTCTCTTGTTGATATACATCCCCGGTTCCTTAATATAACCGAGGAGGAGGCTGGTGCTTTGGCATTGGCCGCACTGAATTTTTTGGCGATACCTAGACACCAGGGCTTAGGGCATTATTCTGCCCATTTTCATAAAGACCGAATACCTTAGGGAGTATTCGGCGTCTCGATTAGGCCTTATATGCATCAGCTCTGAATCATGTCTTTGGTCAAATCTCGGGTTGCCCGGCTCGTGTTTTGCTGCCTTACGCCCGTTTTCACGGCTAACGCGACACCAGGAGAACTCTGCGATTGTGCCCGGTTCGCCGGGCGAGCAGCACCTCAGTGGAGAAAGCCGAAAACTGACTGTCATGATATAGCGAGAGACTGGTCAACCACTCGATGACTCATAGGAATGTTTAGGATTCCTCCGCATTAACGAAGGACCGGTTTTCGGTCAGGCGCATACGCACCTCGAATTCGGGAGAGTGTGGTGCCCCCAGGGGCTATATAGTAGCCCCACCCTCGAACTCCTATGGCTAAGTGAAAGTGATAAGCATTTTAGTCTGGTTGCCTGGTTTGCTACGCTATCACCTCCTTAACAGGACGAAGACGTTGGATTAAGTGTGAAAAAGTGCTTTTTTTTGCAAACACCCCCGCACTATGTGCGTGGGGGCTGAAGCCAAGGACTGCCATCTTTCAGGTTATACACACATATACATAAACGGCCGCACAGGGAGTAGTTTACTACTTGAACGCACAAGTATAAAAAGCACTTATATTACATCGAAACATTGTTTTCACAAATCATACATGTCATTTAAACATAATATCCTTCGAGCACTGCGTCTCTATTAAACGAGCGCCCAGCAGGACTTCTTCAAAGTAGTGCTCGGCAGGTACTCGGCCTCTGTCCGAATCCTGGGATGCAACGTCAGTGGCCTTCATCTCTGCCCAGTATGTCTTGACACGGGCAAGAGCCATCCGCGCTCCCTCAATACACGTCGATCGCTTCATTGCGTCGATACGCGGCACCGCACCAAGAAACTGCTGCACTAAACCAAAATAGCTCTTCTTGGGGTCCGTCCGCCACAAGTGAGTCAAGACATGCTTCATGGCAAATCCGGACAATCGATTCAGCTCGGCCCATTCGGCCAACCGATCGATCAGCGCAGAGGACGCTCCGGACTATGGAATTGCGACCAATATAGCTCTTCCCTTTTGTGCCCCTTCTGGCCCCGGAAGTGCTCAACCGCGTCCGCAGCGCTCGCCGCCAAGTCCAGATAAGCATCCTCCGAACTCCACAACTTATCCAACTGAGCATACTTTGGATCTGTATATTTCCTCCGCGGCAGAAATAGTTTTCACCGCAATTGCCCGGCCTGACTTCAGCTCCTCCTTGGCAGCTCTCAAAGCCGATTGGGCATTCTTGGATTCGGCGGCGCCTTCTTTAGGCCCTCTTGTTCCGCTTTGACGTTCCTTTTCAAGAACTGCAGCGGTGGTAGTATTCCTTAACTTTTGGCCGTATCGGCCATCTCCTCTTGCTTGGCAAAGCAGCCTGTTCAGCTTCTAGCTCTTGGCCGCCTTTGCAGCGCCGCATTACTAATTCTGGCTTGCTCTTTCGCTCGGGCGAAGTTCTGCCCGCAGGTCCTCCACGGCAGCGGCACCATCTGCATTAAGCATACAAACAAGAAGACATGGGCGTCAAGCTCCCTTACCAGGTGTCCGCATAGAGGTCGCATACCTTGTGACTCGTCAAACCGTTTATTGACCAGCGCGATGTCTGCATCCGCCTCGTCAAGTTGCCGCTTTAGTTCGGCATACTCAGCAGTCCAGCTGGCCTACGGACGCCCCGCCACCTGTTCAGGAGCGGCGATATGTTATAACTGAGAATTTGATCCTCGGCACATTGTCAATTTTGACAACATACCAAGTCTCAGGGGCTACTATCTATACATGGCACATTTTATATGCATAACTGTCAGAAGGTACATCATTTTTGCGTACCTCAAACCCGTCAGTAAGCTTCTGACGGCTTCATGCAATCCGCTCTCCGCGGATGCAATTCTTTCAATCACCATACCCCTTAGAGCACGGTGATCCTCTGAAATAGCCGCTTTCGCCCGAGCAGATCCTTCACTCCTCCGACCGCACGCCACTTGGCGCGGACTTTCCGCCCCGCGGACTTGGGAACCCTCCGCGACGACACCTCCGGGTCGTCCGCCTCATGAGGGTGCGACAGGTGGAGGCGTTCGCTCTCCATCATCTCGGAAGAAGATCCCCCGAAGACGAGCTCTGCTGAGAAGGGCTGAAGTCCGAACTACAAGGTACAATTTCGGTTATCCTCATGAATAAATACAGGGATGTTCCTTATTTACAAGACCCCTTATTTTTACTTACAGCTGGCTGGAGGGCTGATCCCCTTGGGGAAATAATGCGGCTGGGTTACTTCCCAGCGTCGGACTCTCTGCCGAAGATTCCTTCCCCCTCTTTGAGGCCGTGACCTCCGGATCTTCCGAAGCGGTCCTCTTCTCTCCTCGGAAGGTGGGACTCTTAATCCCTCCTTCCTTGATATCCTCCTTTGCAGAGGCGGTTGCTTCCCCGCTCCCCCCTTCGCCTTCTTCAAAAGGCGCGACCTTCAACATCTTGGTCAACATGGGATCCGGCATGGTCTCTGGGAGGGGAGCCGGACACCTTATAACTTTGCTTTGGCTATCCACTCCTGTTCAAGAAACGGCTCCTTTAAAGGGCATATATATATGAAATAAATGAATGAACAGCTTGTCCGGTTACAGGACTACTTACTTGAGTATCTGGGCGATTGCAGCTTAGTCCTGCGTCCTCGGTTAAGTCCGGACACTTCTCTTGTGATCCGAAGAACAGTTTATACATCTCCACAGGCGTCGTGCCCATAAAATTTTGGAGAGCTCGTGGTCCCTCCGGATTGAATTCCCATAGGCGGAGGGCGGCGTTGCAGGGCAAGGCGCCGGATCACCATAACCTGCGCCATCGCAACCAGATTGATCCCTCTTTCCGGAGATCTCGAATACGGCCCTGCAGCTGGGAACGCCCTTGGACGGCCCCTAGTCGAGCCCCTTGTTGACCCATGATGCCACCATGTGGTGGACCTGAGTGGAAGGCGGGGAGTGCCGCCCATTTGGTGCCCCCGAGCGGTGATATAAAACCACTCCGTTGCCAACCAAGCTCCTCTTGAAAAGAGCCCTCGGGCCACGGAGCATCAGCACATTTTCTTATGACCGCCCTCTCAGACTTCGCTTGCTGCCCCTTGATCATCTTTGGCTCCACCTTGAAGGTCCCGAGCCACAATCCAAAGTGGGGGTAATATGAAGGAAGGCCTCACATACGACAATGAATGACGAGATATGGAGGATGGACTCGATTCAAGTCATGGAAATCAAGCCCATAATAAAACATGAGCCCCGCACAAAGGGGTCCGTCGGGAAGCCTAAACCCGAAGGGAGTGGGACCACGAACACCACGTTCTTGCCGGGCTCGAGAGTGGGAGTGACCTGCCCCGAGCAGGCAGCCTATGCGAGATCTCGCCGGTCGAGATACTGGCGTCTCACAGCTTTAGCACATCTTCTTCTGACGGAAGAAGACATCCATCGGCCGTGCTGGTCGGAGCCGGACATCGCCGAAAGTCCGAAGCGCCGTAATCTGAAGCTTTGGGTGTTGGAACTCGAAGCGCGAGGCGAACTCGGTGGAGGGTGTAAAGAAGAAGAGGGCCTTGGTCTCATCATAAAGAGCTTGAATACCAAGAGCCCACCCCGTGGTCGATTAGGACTCACCTTTGATAGAGAAGGCAGGCCAACGAGCACGGTTGGGTTACCCACGTCCGTATTGATGAGAATCCCGGAATAAGGGGGCACGATCTACGCTTTGATAAGACGTGCCAAGGAAACCGCCTCGCTAAAACGCTACCGAGGTGGAACAATAAAAACGATTCATATAAAGGCCTGGCCATGGTGTGATGTCGCGCCATGAATATGTCGCAGATCATGCAAAAATTATTTCTACGGTGTTATGTGGAACTTGTTTTGCGAGCGGACACTATCCTTGTGTTCAAAACCTTCTATGAATTATTCGGAGGAAGAACCCGCCTTGCAATGTCGAAGACAATATGCGCCCGGACTCGTCGTCATTGAAGCCTGGTTCAGGGCTCTTGAGGGAGTTCCGGACTAGGGGTGTCCGGATAGCCGAACTATCATCATCGGCCGGACTCCAAGACTATGAAGATACTAGTTTGAAGACTTCGTCCGTGTCCGGATGGGACTTCCCTTGGCGTGGAAGGCAAGCTTGGCGATACGGATATGTAGATCTCCTACCATTGTAACCGACTTTGTGTAACCCTAGCCCTCTCCGGTGTCTATATAAACCGGATGGCCTTAGTCCATAGGACGAACAACAATCATACCATAGGCTAGCTTCTAGGGTTTAGCCTCTTTGATCTCGTGGTAGATCCACTCTTGTAACACACATCATCAATATTAATCAAGCAGGGCGTGAGGTTTTACCTCCATCAAGAGGGCCCGAACCTGGGTAAAACATCGTGTCCCTGGTCTCCTGTTACCATCCGCCTAGACGCACAGTTCGGGACCCCCTACCCGAGATCCGCCGGTTTTGACACCGACACTTGGCACTTGGGGGCTAATGCGTATTGCAAGTTCAAAATATTCCACTACACCGGGTTAAATATCTTGTTCTAAAGCCAGCCTTCGAGATAAGCCGGGTGTTTGACGGGTAGTGATAAGCAGATTCTAAGTCTACAGCATATTTTCTTATAAGCAATAGACTTGGGGGCTGGTACAGTAAGTATGAATAAGGAAAAGTAACAAAAGTTATACCTCAGATTTTTGATGTATTTGCTTCACCATGTCAATCTCCAAGTCACGACTGCTGTGCACTTGGCTTATGTAGCCAGAGACAATGTCTCCAATGCTCAGATGAGTGTAATCAGTGAAGTCCAGCTTGGTCTTTCGATGCGCCAAAAGTTCCTCCTTGGCAGAGCACTTGGCAAGCACCGTGGGTTGTCCTGGTTCAACAAACTGAGTCTTGGTGATTTCGACTTCCGGGTCATCTGCCTTGGCCGGGCTGGGAATCTCCGGGTTATCAGAACCTTCGAGAGTTTGTTCAGCAGGTGGATCAGAGATAGGCGCTGGAACGTCATGAGATGGTTCGGGCGGCGGCTCGTGAGCAGAAACATCAGGAGCAGCCGTTCCGAGCTCCGATTCAGTTACACCCGGCTGTTTGGACGGTTTATTCTTCTTTGCCCTCTTACTGGGCTTCACTTGTACACTGTGGACAAGTCAGAGGGATTAAGACAAAAAGCATGAGTAAAATAAGCATAAGGTAAGCAAGTTGTCATTACCCTGGTGCGGTCTTGAAAGCCGGCATGTTGGATTGCATAGACTCACCAGAGGAAGGTGAAGTATCTTGATAGTTGGAATCAGATGAATTGAGAGGTTGCCGAATGAAACCCGCCAAAGGTAAAGAAGAACGTAAATCGGAGATAACCTCATGCCGCCATTTCCTGGTTACATCAGGTAAGCCGAAGGAGAGCTCCGCGTCTTTGCTGGTCCGGGTCTGCCTCCGGCTCTCGTGAGTCTGTTGCTTCAAAAGAAATTGAGGATCTTGGTAAGCTAAAGGATGTGAAAATCTTACTTTCCGGGTCACTCTTCGGACTTTCTGCCTCGGCAAAGGCTCGGAGTCGGAGGAAATTATAGTTACCTCTTCCTCAACTGCTTGGTTGTTTCCTGTGTCCTCCTAAAAGGAAATTAAAGGTCAGTAAAGTAATGATAAAGGAGTCAGGGGAGTTAAGGATTACCTCTTCTTCATCGTCATCGATGTCATCCAGCTTGAATAAATCCGAAGTACTTGGTTTCTTCTTCCTCAAAGTTGCTGTCTTGGCGGCTTTCCGCTCGGCTCTCTTAGCCGCTCTGGCTTGTTTGGCAGCTTCATGGTCGTATTTGACCTTCCAGAAATTGTCATTGGCCTGTGAATAATGACAAAGGGTTATGAGTAAAGCAGGGCATAACATAATCAGGGTATAATTGTTTAGGTTTAAGACTTACAGCAGGAGCCGGGTTATTCTTGCAAAATGGAAGTAAGCCAAAGGCATTACTAACCACTGAGCCTTCCTTCAACAATGATTGGGTCGTAGCTTCAACCACGTCATCAGGTAAGTCGTCAGGAGAATGACGCAGCGGGTCATCTTTTTCACCTGAGTAAGTGCACATTAAGCTGGGGCGGCGGCTTAATGGAATCACCCGCCAGGAGATCCAGACTCGGACCAAGTAAACACCATCCAAGCCGTTCCCCAAGAGGGCTTTGATTTTCTTGATGGTGGGAGCGAGTGGTACACATTCAACAGCAGATAGCTTGTCTGGCAGCGGGTGGTTGGATTCAAGGCGCAGAGCGCGAAAGCCGGGCAGCGGGTTCTCATCAGCCGGAGAGGTGTCCTGGCAATAGAACCACGTCTGGTTCCAATCCTTTGGGTGGCTTGGCAGCTCAGCGTATGGGAAAAGGCGATCCCTCCGTTCTTTGAATGGAAATACCACCAAGTTCCAGGCTGGGCCCGTTGGCACGTTCATTCTGCCGGTTTAAATAAAACAACTCTCAGAACAATAGTAAGTTGGGCTCTTCTCCAAGGTACACCTTGCAGAAGACTTGGAAGTTGCAAATATTTGACACAGAGTTGGGCCCGATGTCTTGAGGTCTGAGGTCAAAAAATTGCACAACGTCTCTGAAGAATTTTGAACCGGGTGGAGCAAAGCCCCGGCTCATATGATCAGTAAAAACGATAACTTCCCCCTCCTTGGGTTGAGATTTCTCTTCTGACGGGTTAGGAGCACGATAAGACATGACCTCCTTCTTGGGCAGATAGCCAGTCTTCATGAATTCAGACAATGTACTTTCGGTATCAGTGGACTTGACCCAGTTGCAGGTCACAGGAGATTTAGGAACCTTGGGTGCCATTATGCAAGTGGAAGCCTATGATAAAATAAAAGTTTCCGGTTCAACTCTAACCCGGAAGAGAACATTTTTAAATCTAGTCAAGATGGCGGCTTAAGAAGGGGCCTAATTAATGACATATGGCTAATTGTGTTTTGACATTTAAGTCGTTACGGGTATCAGAAGAAGTTAAGTTATCTTAAGTCGCTAGAAGCAAGCAAGGCTGACAATCAGTGTTGTATTCTTAAACCGGCTACATGGACTACCGTGGTTAAACAGATCTAACAGAGGCAGTTCTTTGGCTAAGTATGCACTACAAAAAAAATACACTTCCGTGATGATACGTGTTTGTCACAGTAGGTCGCGTTTTTTGTCATGCATGTACATCCATGACAAATTTATGACAAAATCAAGATAGTCATACCTATGCTGTCGTAGAAGTGTTCCATGACATTACCAAAATTATCATCACGGAAGTGTCCACTTCCATGACGATAAATCGAGCGTCACAGAAGTGCTTTTGTCAAGGGTGGCCGACACGTGGCATCCACCGTAACGGAACACCGTTACGCTATCGGGTCGGGTTTTGGATCCGATAACCCGTTAACAGCCCTGACCAATGGGGATTTCCACGTGTAAAATCATCATTGGCTGGAGGAAACACGTGTCGGCTCATTGTTGGGACAGATGTCATCCACTCATTGGATGTATACGCCTATGATACGTCGACACGTGGCACGGCCCAACAGAGGCCCATTCCTGTGAAAAGGCCGGCCCGTTTGACTTGGTCAAAAGGTGACGGGCCGACCCATGGAAAGCCTGTTAACGGCATGTTCGCATATAGCCCATTTACAGCCCGCTAACCCAAGGCCCGTTACGCCCTATCCGAATTAGGCCCAGTAGCGTCATCTGGGCCATCCAATATGATTCCAGCATGTTTTCACTTCTGGCCCATGTATGGCCCATGACGTCTTTCGGCCCATATGAGGCCCTATGTAACTCTTGGCCTATTAACGGCCCGTGGTGAAACTGGCCCGCAATGAACAGTGTATCACTTTAGACCCATTAACGGCCCAGGGTGAAACTGGCTCGTAATGAACAATGTATGACTTTATACCCATTAAGGGCCCGTTATTCAGTTGGGCCGTTTCCAGCCCATGTTATCTTTCGGTCTTCTCAGAGCCCATTTATTCTTGGGCTCATTTCGAGCATTCGTTTACTTACGGCCCGTTACTATCATTTTCTGCTAGTGGGCCAAATTCAGCCCGTGGTTGCAGTCGGCCCGTTTGTGGTCCGTTAATACATTGGGCCGTTTTCATAGCGTCATCAAATACGGCCTATTAACGATGGGTCCGTTATGGTCGGCCCATGAACGGACGATTCCAACTCTAGCCCATTTACGACCATATTGCGGCCTGTTATTGGCCCATGTTTGGCCAATCGATCAGACGGCCCGTATACGGCCCATTGATGATACGGCCCATAGAAGGCCCATTGTTTCTACGGCCCGTAGAAGGCCCAATGTTTCTGACCCGTAGAAGGCCCTCGCTTTCTACTGCCCGCATGAAGGCCCATCGCTTTCTGACCCGTAGAAGGCCCACTGTTTCTATGGTTCGTAGGAGGCCCACCGTCACTACAAAGAATATTAGCCCATGGTTATTGTGGCCTAGTTTTAAAAAATAGGTTATTGCAGCCACTAGCAAACCACGGAAAAAGAACTACACTGACTACAAGCAAACAAATAAACAAGACAACAAGGGAATAAATAAGCAAGCAACTTATGCTAGGATATCACGGCTATTACACATATTACATCCACTGGGCATCAAAGTTCACCACCAGTACAAATGTAGGGAACACAAAGAAAGATATAAACGCCAAGACAAAACAAGTCCGTAATCAAACCACTTGAAGAGTTCAAGAAATAATATCCGGTACCCATAATGCTGGAAAGATGCTTAGCAAGCTTATTAACTTTCTCTTGTTTGGCGCTTAAATCCTCCAAATACCGCTATTGCACAAGAAAGTACGCATCTGAATTCTCGGGGACTTCCTCGGTCCTTGACTTCTTGCCGCAAAGACACCGATCGATGCCTTTCAGCTTGTAGCTGAGACTGAAGAAGCCGAAGTGATTCAGGCAGCAAGTTCGAGGAGCTTGTGCCAGCGGTACTAGCCAGTAACTCGGACACTACATCAACGTAGGACTGTGGGGTTTTCTCACTGTCTACAAGATCGATTTTATCACCTTTCTTGGAGACCAACAGGGTTGTCTCACTATCTTGAACCTTATCTGCATTAATTTCTCTACCATTGCATAGTGGGGTGCTCTTCTTCAATATTCTGTTTGCATACTACAAGAGAAACAAGGCATACATCACAGGTTTAGCTTGTAGTATACCAAACTCATTTTGGTAAACCGGTTCAGTAGTAAGGTGGACAGGATAACACCATGAAACAAACATATATCTATGTACTATGGTCACTGTATTGTCCATATCATTCTAGTTTATGTTCCCTAATCAAGATATAGACACAGTTCAACTCATATATTTTTAAGACACAGCAGCATAGACAGAATATAAGTGTGAGAAACTGCACAGCATTGGCAGCACTTGTAATGTGCATCACATAAGAACATAACTGTTTATACAACTTAAACTTAAATCAACATAGAGGAAGAAGTTAGAACAGCAATCTAGTTAAAGAAATAGGTTTAAAACATACCTGTTGCGCCATTGGAGTTTCAATTGGATCCTTCAAATTCGAAAGTAGTTGGTATGAGTAAATATAGTGATGCAACAACAAAGGAGTATGGACCATAGCTACGAATCGACACGAGAACAATTGCTCTTACGCTTTAAACGTGGAGTTTGGGTTAGCTGTGGTGGTCTTCGTGCTTTGGGCACTGCAAGAGCTTTACAAACTGCTCGTGTGGGGGTACTGTTGTGGACATGGTGCTTTGTCAACTATAAGTGGGTTACTATCTCTTTGGGGTTGCGGTTAGATGGGTTGTAGCTGGTTCTCCGCCCAACGGTGTAATTGTGCAATCTGGAAGAGTCTCGATTATGTGTGGTGGGGCTAGTTTGTGGGCCAAGACAACCATGGTTCTATCTGCATCGACGGGTATACTGCCTTTTGTGAAGAACGGGTTTTGCTCCCTTAGATACTGCCATCACCCCTCCAATTCAAATGGCTGATAAAAAGAATGTAAATTGAACGTCTGAGACATTGTATGATGAGATGATGTGGTAATTCACATATATGTTGTCTAACCAAACAGACATGACACAATTTCACATATATGATGCCTAACTAAACAGGATAGCATGACACAGCTTTCGTATATGATGGATAACTTAACAGGATATAATGGCATAATTCAACATATGATGAGTACCTAAACAGATGACATGACAAAACTATATGATGTCTTTCTAAAATAGGTTGGGATGAAATAATTCACATACATGTTGTCTAAGTATACGGATGGCATGATATAATTGACATAATTGATTCATATACTAAGCATTTGGCACTGCATGTATGATCTCTAAACTAAGCAGATAGAATTCAATATTGTGCATATGATGTCTAAACTAAGCAATGCAAGACACCATATGCATCATATCAGAAGTATAAACATTGCAACTTAGAGCATACACCTTAGGTGGGGTATAGGACTTGTCATCTGTCTCTGAATCCTCCTCTGAGGAGCTCCCTGTAACCATCGAGATATATGCTTCAACAGGTACCATTGCCTGCTCTGAAGACCTTGTTTTCACTCCAGATTTTTCCATAACCGGCTCAAATGGCTGATACACATGAAGAGTAGTTCAATATACATAGATTGTCGACAAATGGAATACGTAATGAAAAAAAGATGGCATGAGATAATTCACATATATGATGCACGGCTCCATGGCGGTGCATAATTCACATATATGATAACCGGGTGAAAAGCATGGCATTGCATAATTCACATATCCGATATAGAAACCAAGCAGAGGCATTCACACAAAGCATGTATAATCTAAGCGGATGGCATGGCAATGCAAGACACCATATGCATGATATGAGCAATATAACCCAGCCAAGTTAGAGCATGCACCTCGGGGGATACGACAGTCATCTCTCTCTCAATTCTCCTCTCGAGGAGCTATCTCAGAACCAAAGAAGAAATCTGCATCGACAGGTAGCACTGACTGCTCAGAAGACCTTGTTTTCACTCCAGATTTTCCCATGACAGACTCAAATGGCTGATGCATAGGAAGAGTAGATGAATGTATAAACATTGTTGACAAATGGAATACATTATGGAAAAAAATATGGCACGATACAATTCACATATACGATGACTTGCTAAACAGGATGGCATTGCATGATGCACGTATATGATGCTTGGCTAAAGAAGATGGCATTGCATAATTCCCATATATTCCCTCCGTTCCTAAATATTTGTCTTTTTAGAGATTTCAAATGGACTACCACATACGGATGTATATAGACATATTTTAGAGTGTAGATTCACTCATTTTGTTCCGTATGTAGTCACTTGTTGAAATCTCTAAAAAGACAAATGTTTAGGAATGGTGGGAGTATGATATAGAAACCAAACAGGTGGCATTCACACAAAGCAAATCTAAACTAAGCTGATGACATATAAGATGTATAATGTAAGCAATGCAAGGCGCCATATGCATGATATGACCAACATCAGCATGCTAGGTTAGAGCAAACACCTCAGGTGGTAAACAGGCATGGTCGGCTCCTTCTGAATATCCATCTGACCAGTTATCTTCCTCTGGAATACAATCTGGAAATGCAGGAGAGGGGGGCACTTCGCCCACCATGGAGCAGCGTCTACATGACATTATATTCGCACGCAATGGTCTTCTCTTTTTCTCTACATGTTCAGTACGATTGTGTACAATATCTGACATGCATAATAAAAAAATAGTTAGATTTTGTAAGGCCTAAGGGGTGCATGCAAAAATCAAGACTGATGGTAGCAAACGAGTGGATGGATCCAAAACTAATGATGCAGGTATATTATAGCTTCAGTTTAAAAAGATAGACTATGGATCATCTATTGTTTGTTGCCCACCCAACATGAACCACATAGAAGACCCTAGATAACTAGATAGTAGACAGATACTATTCGTTGCTGGCTCGATATGAGACCCATGGGCAATTCAAAACTCAAGATTGAACGATAAAGTAGCAGGTAATAATAACCGATGTATAACGTAAGCAAACACAAAAGACTGCGACCTCTCTTCCGGAACTGTCTAGTCCTCAGGTTCATCTGCTCAGTCGATGATGGTAATGCAGTTGGCGTGGCTGCCTGCAACGGGGAAGATGATCTGAGGCGGAGAAACAAAGTCTGCAGGGGGGATCTCTGCTGCAGTGAACGCTTCTGTCGATGGTGCACCTCAGGTGGGGTGGATGATGGCACGGCAGGAGCAGGACATAACACACAGAGTTTTCTTTGAGGCCAATCTGAAAATGAAGTAAATCTGTAAGGGCTCCTTAGAATTGGAGGATTCTATAAACGCAGGGACAGGAAAAACACAGGAATATGATAGGAATTCACGTGCAAAACAGAGCATTTGGAAACATAGGATTTCAGTCAACCTGGATGTTTGGCTCACATGAATTGGAAGAACAGAGGAATGGAGAAACAAAGTGATGCGACGAGTGTACAACCTCTTTGGCATAGCCTTGTGGACCTCAGCATCATTGGGTTGGACGTGGAGGATGGTGATGATGCTGGTGTGACTGTCGGAGGCGGGGAAGAAGATCCGAGGCCTCTGGAAACGGCGCCGAGGGTACTGCTCCGCTGTGATGGACGGTTCCGTCGTTGGAGCAGCTCCGCTAAGGTGTACAGCGACGAGGCTGAAGCATGACAAGACAGACAACTTTAATCTGAAGTGGGACCCTAATATCATCTGCAATAGATGATGTAAAATACATCACCAAAAAGTGCTAGATGTAAAACGCATCAGCGGCCACGGCAGCTCCGACAGATGTCGTAAGTACTATTCACTCCGAACTTAAGCGAAGAAAATGAACTTCACAAATAAACTGAATTTTACCGTCGAAACTGATTGAACTAGTAACAGAGCATTGCAATAGATGTTTAAGGCATTCGAGCACTAGTAGCGGAGAAGCGATGATCTAAATTAGCGATCGCCGAGCAGGAACTCACTAGCAGAGAGCAAGTCGATGCAAGAGCACCATGAGCTGCTAAAGCAAAGAACTCCTGTATGCCGGAGGTCGTCAGGTAAAGAAAGCAAAGCGCAAGCAAGAGCAAGAGCAGAGCAGCAGCACGAACGAAAGCAGGAGCAGTGCAGCAGCGCGACCGACAACAAGAATAGAGCCGCAGCGCGAGCGAGAGCCGGAGCAGCTGCAACTAGTGTCGTTGTGGAAGTCGCTGCCGTGGAAGCAACGACATGCAGGAGAGACGCCCTGGATGATGTGGCCGGCGACGGCGCCGTCGATGGAGATGCCATGTCTGCTCGGTATCGAGCACCGGCAGCCCCGTGAGATCGAATAAAAGATAAAATGCAGCGGTGAGTGCAGAACCTCCTTGGTGGCGCCGAGTTGTCCTCGGCTTCATCGGAGGAATTGGTGAGGGTGCTGCGGTTCCGGTGGGGCAGGTCAAGACGGCGCTTATGGGGATTGAGGTGGCGCGATAGACGCAGGCGAACGTCCGGGCAGCTCCTTGGAGGTGGAGGACGAAGCGGCTGATCCGGCGGGACGCATTTAGATCGACAATGGATCCTCATCCGGTCTGCGGTGGGTGAGGGACGGCGAGCTGGTGCGGTGGACGGCGTAGTCGGGGGAGAGTCTCCAGCGGGGCGGGGGTCGGGGGGCCGGCCGGAGGAGCGTGGGGTTTCAAGGGTTTTGGCAGCCTCGGTGTATGAATGGGGCGAAGGGGAGGGAGCCAAGCTTAGGGACGCGCTTGTCCGAAATGTAGGGTAAGTTATCAGCGTACCCCCACCGGTTTTGACACCACGACGTGGAGCTTCATTTCCGGCTGAGGGGTAGAAGTGGGATTTCGCGTGTCTGGGCTGTGGGAGCGATTTCGGATGAGGAGGGAGTTCTCGCGCGCGTCCAAATTTTGGGATAACAAGGCGCGGCGTGGGTTGAAGAAGCGGGAGTTTCAAAGGTGTGAGACAAAAGATACTCGAGCTTGAAAATTTCGGGATAACAAGGTGCGGATTCCTTGTTCGGCAGACAAACTTAACGTGTAAAAAATCATACAAGACACAAGAGAGTCATGTCCCCTTTTACTATATTGCTATAGATGCCATTGAAAAAACTACAAGGAAAATGTAAAAAAAACGGGAGAACAAGATTACCCTTCACAGTACCAAATCGATTCTTACTTCCCTCAACAATAACAAAAAACAAATCAATTCCCACCAAAGAAAGAGTAATGTCCCTTTTTATATGATTAGAGATGCCATGATCTCGAATTTCAATTTTTGAATCCACGTTATGTTGAATTCGAATATATCATTAGGTGACCTTGCGGTTTATAATTGATGTATTCGTACATTTTGATCTTCCACCATATATGAACATTTTACTCCACCATGTGAACATATATATTGTCGTCTACCATATGGACTAAATTTGAATCAATTTTCCTTATTTTAATATGATTGTTGTCAAGTTATACAATAATATAAATATTATCTTGATAACAAAAAGACATGCATATAGCAGTACTCATATTTCACTATGAACTACATGTACCATACGCTCTCCAATTCAAATATTTGTATCCATTTTATGTTGAATTCAAATCATAGTACATTATTGGTCTAGGTAGCGAGATGTTCGGGATAATCTAAACCCTGTTTTCATAAGTATAATTTTTGGCTTAATTGTTACAAGTTTTGGTATAAGCCTCTTGCAAAACCGGGGATTCTCTCAACAAGCCTCGTGGTTCCAAGAGGAACATGTCACCTTTGTGTGCTAAACGATATACGTTGCCTCCCCCGATTTTATTTACAGAGGCAACATAGAACTATATGAGTGCCCTGTTAAATTTTGGAATTATTTCGGGTTCATTTGGCCTTTTATACATTAATTGAGTTTCTGGACTTTTAATGTGCATAATCTAAATATGAATTGCATGCACATGCTCCGGTGCACCAAAGTGGGTTGAAAAATCACATGTGTGTCCTTGGTTGAATTTCTAGGTCTCATGGAAGAAATGAGAATGAAATTCAAACATCTGGGCGTCATGACTCTGTCGAGAACATCGAGAAACTTAGATTTTAAATTCATGTAAATCCAAAACTCGGCTGGAAATCATGAAACTTGGCATGGTGTCATGTCATGGCACTAACATGTTGTGGTAAAAAATTGGGCCGTTTTGGAAGCTGGTGGTTCTAAGAGGGAACGTGCCACCTTTGTGTGTTAAACTATATACGCTGCCCCCCCCCCCCCGCCCTTGAGTTTCTTAACAAAGGCAACATAGAACTACATTAGTGCCATGTTAAATTTTGGAATTATTTTGGGTTAGTTTGTCGTTTTTTATACATTAATTGAGTTTCTGGTCATTTAATGTGCATAAGTAAAATTTGAACTACAAGCACATGCTCTCGTGCACCAAAGTTGGCTGAAAAATCACATTTGTGTCCTCGGTGAATTTCTAGGTCCCATGCAAGAAATGAGAATAAAATTAAAACATCTGGGCATCGTGGCTCGGCCGAGAACATTGAGAAACTTGGTTTTAAAATTCTTGTAAATCCAAAACACGTCTGAAAATTATGAAACTTGGCATGGATGTCATGTCATGGTACTACCATGTTGTGGTAAAAATATGGCCGAATGGGAACAGATTTTGGTATAAGCTTCTTGAAAACCAAAGCTTCTCTCAAGAAGGCTCGTGGTTCTGAGGGGGAACGTGTCACCTTTGAGTGCGAAACGATATACGTTGTCCCCTTGAGTTTATTTACAAAGGCAACATAGAACTACATGAGTGCCTGTCAAATTTTGGAATTATTCCGCCGTTTGGCCTTATTTACACATTAATTGAGTTTTTGGTCATTTAATGTGCATAATTCAAATTTGAACTACAAGCTCGTGCTCCCGTGCACCAAAGTTGGTTGAAAAATCACATTTGTGTCCTCGGGTGAATATATACTCCCATGCAAAAAATGAGAATAAGATTCAAACATCTGGGCATCGTGGCTCGGTCGAGAACATTGAGAAACTTGGTTTTAAAATCATGAAACTTGGCATGGTGTCATGTCATGGTAGTACCATGTCGGGGTAAAAAAAATTGGCCAAATAGGAACAAATTTTGGTATAAGCTTCTTGCAAATCGGAGCTTCTCTCAAGAAGGCTCGTGGTTCTCGGAGGGAACGTGTCATCTTTGTGTGCATAATTCAAATTTGAAATACAAGCACATGTTCCAAAGGCACCAAAGTTGGTTGAAAAATCACATGTGTGTCCTCGGGTAAATTTCTAGGTTCGATGCAAGAAATGGGAATGAAATTCAAAATTCTGGGCATCGTGGCTGGGTTGGAAACATTGAGAAACTTAGTTTTCTAATTCCGGTAAATCCAAAACATGCATGAAAATAATGAAACTTGGCTTGGTGCCATGACATGGCACCAACATGATGTGGTAAATTTGCAGTCCGATTTGCGAAGGTGCACACATTAACAATCAACAAAGTCATTTTGGAACAAGTGTTGTCACGTTACAATCGGAAACACAAGTATTATTGAAACCGTGGGCGTTCTACTTACTAGTACCATTTACGTGCCGCCACGCGTCCCCATTTTTTATTAGCTAGGAGGCGTCGTGCAGGGTAGATATTTGAGTACGAGAGGCGTGCGATCAGACCCCTGCGCGTGCTTATCGGTAGGACATCCCTTTGACCTCCATCTGCCGTCCACCTCTCTCCCAAGGTCTCCATTAATGGTGCCCGAGCCTGTGTTTACTGGCGTGGCTATGTCTCACTCGACTGAGATTTAAGAGAGAGAAAAGAAAATCTGAAAGCACAGATCTTGATGTAAGATCCGACGGACTTATATAGCATCTACTACGACTTATAGCAAGACTGATGAATATATAAGGACGACTTTTATTTTTTTTTATCAAAGAAGGGCTTGCCCCTTCCGATTTTTATTACTTAAAGCCACCACAATTCACAAGAAGTTCAGCACAACTCCAGCCTAACACGAAGGACTAAAAGCTACGTACCAGATTGAGATCGCAACATCCCAAGAGGCCAACAAAGGCCAAACATCCGCGCTAGAACCCAACATTTCACAACCGACGACACAATCCACATCCTAAACCGATTATTACATCAAAAGAAACAAGGAAACTGAAGGAAGCCCAGCAGCAACTAGAAGAACATCAACGCCTGGGTCGCCACAGCAAGAGTTTTCTTCATTCCAGCCTCGCAACATTGATCTTCCACGGAAAGATAAGGACGATTAATTGTCTTACATAATTAGAAAGATAATTTTAAAAAGCCACATGTGGCTACGCCCGAAATACACAAGGGCAAAAGAAGAAGGAAGACAAGGATCTGGCTCGCTGATCTCTACTTTCTTGATGCGTTGCTGCAGGCCGCGGGAACTAGTCTCCGCGGCGAGCGGCGATGAGCTCTTCCGTGTCCTCAAGACGTTGCTTGAGAACATCCACGGATTCCTCCACCAGCCATTGTCTCTCGTTGCGGAGCAAGTCATTCTCGTCCATAAGTTTCTTGACGATGACGGCAGTCCTCTTCAACAAGGCACGATCTTCTCCCTCAGCAGGTCGCGCTCGGCCCGGAGCCTCTCATTGCCCTCCCTTAGTTGCCGGATGACGCCGGTAGCCTGTTGAAATGAGTCTTTCACGTCGTCCTGCAACCTCGCCAATCCGGAGATCTGATCCATCTGGCTATGGACGATCACATGCATGCGTCTGTAATAGTCGTCGCCTGCCCGCGAGAAATTTTCCCAGGCCGCCGCGACACGGCGGGACATCTCTGCATTCGTGGCGGCGGGACATCTCTGCTGCTTCAGCTGGCGCCTGGACCAGTCTGCTGCATCGACGACGCCAAGGGAGCTCTGTCTGCTACTT
This sequence comes from Aegilops bicornis, assembly GCA_021605145.1. Classification (NCBI taxonomy): domain Eukaryota; kingdom Viridiplantae; phylum Streptophyta; class Magnoliopsida; order Poales; family Poaceae; genus Aegilops; species Aegilops bicornis. The sequence continues at coordinate 392,972,464 of CM038669.1, read as the reverse complement.
CACAGCTGGCGGGACATGTCGGCTGCTCTCGCTGCGAGGCGGGACATCTCTCGTGCTTCTGCTTCCATGCTCGCCTCTCCCTGGTGGCAATGTCTCGATGTCACATCCTAGCTAGTCCATGCATTAGTGTGTGCATCATGTTTAACTTTCATCTAAAATTTGAAATGGGGAAGACAGAACCCCCAGAACCCCTTTTGAATCCAACTAGGGTTTACTAAAATTATTTTCAATGAACCTGAAATGCCCTTCTAAAATGCTCATCACCTTTGCTTTGGTTCAGAGCCTCTGCCAAAAGTGGTGCAAAATTTTCTAGGTCATCCCAAGGTCTTTGAATTAAATCATAAGTATTTGAGTTTGGGCATTTAAAATTATATATATTATTTCAAATGCCCAAATATTCCCAAACAAAAATGTTCCATGTTGGAAATATTCCAACTAAGGACCTGGTCCAGTTTGGTGAATTTCGAAGTTGCTTAAGTATTTTTAAAAAGTCCACAAAGTTACAGAAAATAGAAAAAGAAAACAGAAGGGAAAAACCTTACCTGGCGCCACCCAACCGGCCCACCTGCCGGCCCAGCCCAGCTGGCCAATGAGCGCTTGTTTGGCCAGCAGGCAGGTGCTCGACGGCAAGCACCGCATGCGTGCCACGCAGCTGGTCGCCGCCTCGCCGCTCCCCTCACCGAGCGACCGACGCGAAGCGCTCCCCCTCTCTTCCCCCGAACCCCCAGACATCTCTCTTCCTCCCTAGCTCCTCCCCCTCGCGCTCCCACGCCATGGCCGACGCCACCGCAGCCGCACCGTCGCCGTAGTCGCGCTCTCCGTCGTCCTCGCGCCTCCCCGTCGTGTCTAGGAGCTCCGCCGCCCTCCTCTTCGCCGAGCTAGCCGAGCCCCGAAGGCCACAGCGTAGCCCGAGGCCTCTGCACCGACCTCGCCCGACTCCGCCGTCGCCGGAGATCCCCTTTGACGCCGCCGCCGCACCAGCCCGTCCCCGACCGCACCGAGTGCCTCCTCGAGTTCTCCGTGAGCTTAGCTACCTTCCCCTCCTTTCCTCCCTCGCTCCCGAGCCATGTAGTGACCGCACGGAGCTCAACCGCACGCGCCGCCGCGGAGCTCGTCGCCGACGTGCTCCCGGCCACCCACCGGTCACCTCTCGGTGTCCATCATGCTCACCGCACCATGTAGCATCTAACCCACCACTCCACGCACCTCACCGCACACCGTAGCCTCGAGTTCGTCTTCACCCAAACTCCGGCGGCCGCCTAGGTCGTCGCCGGCGCCCATTCCGACCACCCCGAGCTCACCCAACACCACCAAGAGCTGCGGCTTGCTCCCAGCTACCCATAGATGCCCTCCGCGGCTCTTTTGGTTGCCGAAACGGCCAAAACCACTTCCGCCGCCGCGTCTGGCTCGCCGGCGGCTAAACGCCGGTGTAGTTAGCACTGACTTTGACCATGGGTGGGCCCTGGTTGACTCTCCTGAGTCCATGACAGGTGGGGCCCAGCCCTGTTAACTAATCATGATTAGTTTTAATTAATATTTAGTTAAACTAATTATGCTGACATGCGGGACCCACCAGTCAGGTTTGACCTGGACGTCCCCGTTGACCCTAACGTCATCCTGACGCATTGCTGACGTGATAAATAAATTCTTGGAATTATTCATATAGGAAATTCCAGAATATAGTTCAAACTTCAAAAATTCATAGAAATTAATCAGAACTCCAAATGCAAAGATTTATATATGAAAAATGATCAGAAAAATCCATTCTATCCATTGGTAAAGGTTTCATGCATGATAGAACAAGTTAACCTTGCTGTTTAAGCAGAATAAGATAATACACCTTTAGGGCTATTTTAAATGAGCTTACATTTGAATCTTTGATTCGAATGAGTTCATCCTTTCTTTGTTCCAGCTTGCATTAGGCCAACACACATTCATATTGCCATGTCATAGCATGCATCATATTGTTGCATATTGCCATGTGTGTTTATTTCGGTATGTCTTTCGTGATAGGTTACGCCTCGAGGATAATCCGAATATCCGTCTCAAGGGCGATATCCTACCACCACTACATCGTGCAAGCAACCCATTGATCATTCCGATACAAACCCATGTTCTCGCTTCGCTCTTGTTTACTGCATTAAGACAACGCGATTCAAACTGTTGTGCTACGGTAGCTGAACCCACTTCCTTTGCATGACCTGTCATTGCCACAAGAACTAGATGAAACCCACTAGTATGTGTAGGAGTTGATTGAGCCATGTTTGTGATTCCTACCATGCTATGCTTGCTATGCTTAGAGTTGTGTCAAGTCCGCTCATCGGGATGATGAACTGGAGTGAAAAGGTTGTGTCGGGTTCGAGAGTGAAAGTGTTGAACACGTTTTGGTAAAGGTATCGATGAGAGGCCATGTAGGAGTACATGGTGGGTTGTTTCATTGAAGCCGTCCCTAAGAACTAAGATCGTGTGTGATTTAAGACTTAGCTACTACCATGCATTGGGATCCTTAATTGACCCTCTCGACTTATTAACCACTCTTGTCCTCAGTCCGGGAGTTGCAAGTAGTTTCTGGTGTTTGTAGCATGCTGGGGGCCGCATGCAACGCTGACCTTAGGGGTGGGTTGTGTTGCGGTAGGCACGTGGCCCGGTGTACCGATTCGCCCGTTTGGTGTCTCGGGAACCCTGCACACATCGTTCGGGGCCGTTAGTGGAAACCTCGGCCGGACTCCCTGCAGATGGAACACAAATAGGCGATAAACCGGACTCGTGGACTCGTGTGTTTAGTCAGGTCGTGGCCGACACCCACGTTGGGCTTCCGCTTGAAGGATGCCGAGTACATGTTGTGTAAACGGCGGTAAGTGGTGAGAGCGTGTGTGAAGAAGTACACCCCTGTAGGGTATAAACTATTCGAATAGCCGCGTCCGTGGTAAAGGACTACTTGGTCACCTATACAGTTCATAGACAAGTAAATGGATACTACTAAAAGCCTCAAGATAAGTGTGAGTGCCGTAGATGGCCCTCTCGTGGATTGACGAGAGAGGATCCACGGTGGGGTATTGTGATGGTGATTAGTGGACTCGTGTGCGACAAATGCTTTTCAAGTGGTGTCACGTAGGATAGCTTAGCCAAGAGTCAAAGCTGGCTTGCTGCAAATAACTCCACCACCTTCTTGAGAATGTGCATGTATGATAGGATTACGTGGTAAGACTTGCTTTGAGTACGCCCACTCATGTTTTCTTAATTAATGTTTTTCAGACGACAACACTTGCCCCTCCGATGGGTTTTATGTAGACCTTGACATCGCATTTAGTGAACTAGCCACCCGTGTGGTGATCCAAGGCTTGTGAAGGGCCACCAGTAGTTAGAAAGGCTTCAACAAGCTTTCTTTCTTTTTAGAGTCTGTACTCAGACTAGTTTGCTTCCGCATGTGCTTGTATGTTTGTATGACTTGAGTGTTGGGTCATGTGACCCCTACCTGTATGGATATGTTATGTATGGCTCCTCGGAGCCTCTTGAATAAAGTACTTTGAGTTGTAGAGTTTTGTTGTGATGCCTTGTTGTATGTACTCATATCGGGCATATTATGGTATGATTGAAATGCTTGGTATGAGTGGGATCCGACAAACTAGTTGTTTATCCTTGGCAGCCTCTCATATGGGGAAATGTAGTCTTGTGCTTACGAGCGATAGTAGTCCGCTACATGCCGGTTCACCGGAGTCCCGCTAGCCCAAAGACTACCGCTTGGACACTTGACTCGGCGGCATGTGTTTCACTTCGTTCCTATGTCCGTCCTTCGGGAAATGTCACGCGGTGATATTCGGAGTCCTTCCTAGCTCGCTACAGCCGGGATACCGGAGTCCTCATAGCCAGTTACAGCCCGAATTCATACGTTGATGACCGACATGCTCGATGTGATTCATGTATGCCTGTCCCCATGGGTTAGCGCCGCTTTGGGTTCACGACTAGCCATGTCGGCCGGGTTCTTTGTCATATGGATGCTAGCGACACTATCATATACGTGAGCCAAAAGGCCAAATGGTCCCGGGCCATGGTAAGGCGACACCCGTGGGAATACCGTGCGTGAGGCCGCAAAGTGATATGAGGTGTTACCGGCTAGGTCGATGTGACTTGGAATGGGGTCCCGACAGCGTTGGCATCGAGCGGGACTGCTGTAGGTTCGCTAAGCCAAACCGGGTCGATGTTGAGTCTAGAAATGCTTTAGTTATATGTAGGGGAATTGATTGTGGGAGGGAATGTAAGGCTCTTTTACTCCTTTACCTTATGCCCTCTGATCTGAGTCATCCTCTTCTCATTCTACGTGGGTATAGGACTAGGCTCTCTTCTCTCTATCAGGTTCACGTGTTACTAATCCGTAGTAACTTATAGGATTGTTGGTTACAGCCTCAATTCAGTTTCTACTACTTTTAGTATGCTTTCGGTTGAACGGAACCTTGATATGATGTTGTTGAGTGGTTTTGCAATCTAATTATGAATGTCTCAAATCTATTTTTGAGCATTTACAGATGTTATGCTGCCCGATTTTCCCTAGAAATTCTAATGTCTTTGCATTGTGGCTGTGCTTTCAGATGGCCACCCGTCCCCAGAACCAAGTGGTTCGTCGACCCGTTGCATTGATGTGTGTGGTCACACGGCAATGTTGGTTCGAGTGATGGTCGAGACCGGTTACCGATGGTATCCCGAATATACCATCGAGGAGCGGTTTAGAGATTTTAATCAAAGCCAATATATGTGCACGGTCGATATATCCATCTTATCCCGAAGCTCTTGAACAACTCCACCGTTCTTATGGACTTGGGATCACTATTGGGATGTCCGTGCAGGATGCAGCCTATTCAATGATGACTATTATTCGAGAGCGAGAACTGCCGGTGTTCCACCCGACAGGATGTCGAAGTTTGTGATAGATCTTGTTACCGGAACCTTCCCAATCTCTAGAAGACCTTATAAGATGGCACCCCTAGAACTAGCCGAACTTAAGAAACAACTCGATGAGTCCTTGCAAAAGGGTTTCATCCGTCCTAGTTCATCTCCATGGGCTTGCCCCGTCCTATTCGTTAAAAAGAAGGATGGAACGGATCGGATGGTTGTGGATTACCGACCTGTCAACTTGGTCACTATCAAGAACAAGTATCTGCTCCCCAGGATCAACGATCTGTATGATCACTCGCTGGATCCTCAGTATTTTCCAAGATGGATTTGAGGTTGGGCTACCATCAAATCAAAATCAAGAACGGGGACATTCCTAAAACGGCCTTTGTTACTCGTTATGGCCAATACGAGTACACCGTCATGTCCTTCGGATTAACCAATGCTCCGGCCACCTTCTCTCGGTTAATGACTCAATCTTCATGGAGTATTTGGATAAATTAAATGCGTGGTATACCTCGATGATATACTCATCTACTCCAAGAATGAGGAAGAACATGCCGAACATCTAAGGCTAGTATTGATGAAACTTCGAGAGCACCGCCTTTATGCCAAATTCTCTAAGTGTGAATTCTGGTTACCAGAAGTGACCTATCTAGGCCATGTAATCTCTGGTAAGGGCATTGCTGTCAATCCCAAGCGAGTTCAAGCCGTCCTTGACTGGACTCCACCTGAATCGGTCAAGCAAGTACGGAGTTCCTCGGTTTAGCGAGCTATTGCCGCCGCTTCGTCGAGAATTTCTCTAAAGTTGCTAGACCTCTGACTGAACTCCTCAAGAAAGATAAGAAGTTCGAATGGACGCCACAGTGCGAGTTCAACTTTCAGGAACTAAAAAGACGCCTGACATCTGCTCCCGTACTTGTTCCACCAGATTTTTCTAAGGACTTTATTATCTCATCGCGACGCCTCGCGACAAGGACTAGGTTGCATACTCATGCAAGATCGTCATGTGATTGCCTACGCTTCTCGGCCATTGCGTCCACATGAGGATAACTATCCACACACGATCTAGAGCTTGCAGCGGTGGTTCATGCACTCAAAACCTGGCGACATTACCTTCTTGGTAATCATTGCGAAATTTACACCGATCACCAAAGTCTGAAATACATCTTCACCCAACCGGATTTGAATATCGAGCAAAGACGTTGGTTCGAGTTGATTACAGATTATGACTTAGGAATATCTTACACCCCATGCAAAGCCAATGTCATGGCTGACGCACTAAGTCGCAAATCTTATTGTAACAATCTGATGTTACAACAAAGTCAACCATTTCTCCACGAGGAATTTTGTAAGCTTAACCTTCACATTGTTCCTCGAGGATTCCTTTCCACCCTGGTGGCGAAACCCAACCTTACGGATCGAATCATAACTGCTCAGCAGTATGATAGAGGAATATCTCGGATCAAGGAGAACATTGCTAGCGGAGCTGCTAAGTGTTTCTCCATAGATGAACGAGGTGTTGTCTTCTTTGAGAACCGCTTGGTGGTTCCCAAGAAACAACAGCTACGGCAAATGATCCTTAAGGAAGCTCATGAATCTCCTCTCACCATTCATCCCGGTAGTACTAAAATGTATCAAGACCTACGCCAGAGGTTTTGGTGGGCTAGGATGAAGAGAGAAATTGCTCAATACATTGCTAATTGCGACGTACGTCGTCGAGTTAAAGCAGAACATCAACGGCCTCTTTGGTACCCTTCAACCTTTGGCTATTCCGAAAGTGGAAATGGGATAAAATCAGTATGGATTTCATTACGGGTTTCCCAGGACCAAGAGAGGGAACAATGCTATCTTCGTTGTCGTCGATCGTCTTTCCAAAGTAGCCCACTTCCTACCCGTCCGTGAGAGTATAACCGCTAGCCAGCTAGCTGATTTGTACATCTCTCGAATAGTGTCTCTTCATGGTGTTCCATTGGAGATTAACTCAGCCCGTGGAAGTCTCTAAACCTCTCGATTTTGGGAAAGTTTCCAAAATGCTATGGGAACTCGTCTCTCCTTTAGCACCGCCTTCCATCCTCAATCAAGTGGTCAAGTAGAACGAGTCAATCAAATCCTAGAGGATATGCTTCGAGCTTCAGTCATCTCTTTCGGCATGAATTGGGAGAAATGCCTTCCATTCACGAAGTTCGCTTATAACAACAGTTATCAAGCTAGCTTGGGCAAAGCTCCTTTCAAGTTCTTTATGGACGGAAATGTCGAACACCTCTTAACTGGTCGTAAACCGGGAGAGACAACTCTTTGGCCCGGATATGATTCAGAAGCGTAAGAGCAGGTTCGTGTTATTCGTGAGAAATTGAAAACAGCCCAATCTCGTCAAAAGAGCCAATATGACCGCAAGCATAAGCCTATGGCTTCTACGAAATTGGCGAGAAGGCTTACCTTCGGGTTACTCCTTTGAAGGAACCCATCGATTGATATCAAAGGCAAGTTGGCTCCTCGTTACATTGGACCCTTTCGCATTCTTGCCAAAGCGAGGAGAAGTTGCCTACCAATTGGAACTACCTCTCGCATCTTTCCAGAGTCCATGATGTCTTCCACGTTTCCCAACTCGAAGCGTTGCTTCTCGGATCCTATCCGTGGAGTGGACCACCAACGCTTGATCTCCAAGATAACCTCACCTATCGAGAATATCCCGTTCAGATTCTTGATCAAGCCGAGCGTACCACTCGACGCCGTAATATCAAGTTTCAAGGTTCAATGGTCAAACCATTCCGAGCAAGAAGCAACTTGGGAAAGGGAGGATCGCCTTCGACTTGAGTATCCCACCTTTTTCAAGCGGATCCTAAATCTCGGGACGAGATTCTTTTGAGTGGGGGTGAGTTGTCACATCCTAGCTAGTCCATGCATTAGTGTGTGCATCATGTTTAACTTTCATCTGAAATTTGAAATGGGGAAGAGAGAACCCCCAGAACCCCTTTTGAGTCCAACTAGGGTTTACTAAAATTATTTTCAATGAACCTAAAATGCCCTTCTAAAATGCTCATCACCTTTGCTTTGGTTCAGAGCCTCTGCCAAAAGTGGTGCACAATTTTCTAGGTCATCCCAAGGTCTTTGAATTAAATCATAAGTATTTGAGTTTGGGCATTTAAAATTATATATATTATTTCAAATGCCCAAATATTCCCAAACAAAAATGTTCCATGTTGGAAATATTCCAACTAAGGACCTGGTCCAGTTTGGTGAATTTTGAAGCTGTTTAAGTATTTTTTTAAAAATCCACAAAGTTACGTAAAATAGAAAAGAAAAGCAGAAGGAAAAACCTTACAGGGCCACCCAACTGCCCACCGGCCCAGCCAACCGCCCGCCATGTTTGGCTTGGCAGGCAGCAGTGCAGTGCTCGACGGCGAAAGCATGCGTGCCACGCAGCTGGTCGCCGCCTCGCCGCTCCCCTCACCAAGCGACCGACGCGAAGCGCTCCCCCTCTCTTCCCTCGAACCCCCAGACATCTCTCTTCCTCCCCAGCTCCTCCCCCTCGCGCTCCCATGCCATGGCCAACGCCACCGCAGCCGCACCGTCGCCGTAGTCGCGCTCTCCGTCGTCCTCGCGCCTCCCCGTCGTGTCGAGGCGCTCCGCCGCCCTCCTCGTCGGCGAGCTAGCCGAGCACCGAAGGCCAGCGTAGCCCGAGGCCTCTGCACCAACCTCGCCAGCCCCGCCTGCCGGAGATCCCTTCGACGTCGCCAGACCAGCCTGCCCGTCCCGACCGCACCGAGTGCCTTCTCGAGTTCTCCGTGAGCTTAGCTACCTTCCCTCCTTTCCTCCCTCGCTCCCGAGCCATGTAGCGACCGCACGGAGCTCAACCGCACGCGCCGCCGCAGAGCTCGTCGCCGACGTGCTCCCAGCCACCCACCGGTCACCTCTCGGTGTCCATCATGCTCACCACACCGTGTAGCATCTAACCCACCACTCCACGCACCTCACCGCACACCATAGCCTCGAGTTCGTCTTCACCCGAACTCCGGCGGCCGCCTAGGTCGTCAGCTGGGCCGATTCCGCCACCCCGAGCTCACCCAACACCACCAAGAGCTGCGGCTTGCTCCCGGCCTACCCATAGATGCCCTCCATGCTCTTTTGGTTGCCAAGCAGCCAAAACCACTTCATGCCAGCGTCGCTCGCCGTGACTAAACGCCCGGTGTAGTCAGCACTGACTTTGACCACGGGTGGGCCCTGGTTGACTCTCCTGAGTCCATGACAGGTGGGGCCCAGCCCTGTTAACTAATCAGGATTAGTTTTAATTAATATTTAGTTAAACTAATTATGCTGACATGCGGGACCCACCAGTCAGGTTTGACCTGGACGTCCCCGTTGACCCTGACGTCATCCTGACGCATTGCTGACGCAGTAAATAAATTACTGGAATTATTCTGTTATAGGAAATTCCAAAATATAGTTCAAACTTCAAAAATTCATAGAAATTAATCTGTAACTCCAAATGCAAAGATTTATATATGAAAAATGATCAGAAAAATCCATTCTATCCATTGGTAAAGGTTTCATGCATGATAGAACAAGTTAACCTTGCTGTTTAAGCAGAATAAGATAATACACCTTTAGGGCTATTTTAAATGAGCTAACATTTGAATCTTTGATTCAAATGAGTTCATCCCTTCTTGTTCCAGCTTGCATTAGGCCAACACACATTCATATTGCCATGTCATAGCATGCATCATATTGTTGCATATTGCCATGTGTGTTTATTTCGGTATGTCTTTCGTGATAGATTACGCCTCGAGGATAATCCGGGATATCCGTCTCAAGGGCGAGATCCTACCACCACTACATCGAGCAAGCAACCCATTGATCATTCCGATACAAACCCATGTTCTCGCTTCTGCTCTTGTTTACTGCATTAAGACAACACGATTCAAACTGTTGTGTGCTGAAGCTGAACCCACTTCCTTTGCATGACCTGTCATTGCCACAGTAACTAGATGAAACCCACTAGTATGTGTAGGAGTTGATTGAGCCATGTTTGTGATTCCTACCATGCTATGCTTGCTATGCTTAGAGTTGTGTCAGTCTGGCTCATCGGGATGATGAACTGGAGTGAAAGGTTGTGTCGGGTTCGAGTGAAAGTGTTGAACACGTTTTGGTAAAGGTATCGATGAGAGGCCATGTAGGAGTACATGGTGGGTTGTTTCATTGAAGTCGTCCCTAAGAACTGAGATCTGTGTGTGTGATTTAAGACTTAGCTACTACCATGCATTGGGATCCTTAATTGACCCTCTCGACTTATTAACCACTCTTGTCATCAGTCCAGGAGTTGCAAGTAGTTTCTGGTGTTTGTAGCATGCTGGGGGCCGCACGCAACGCTGACCTTAGGGGTAGGTTGTGTTGCGGTAGGCACGTGGCCCGGTGTACCGATTCGCCCGTTTGGTGTCTCGGGAACCCTGCACACATCGTTCGGGGCCGTTAGTGCAAACCTCGGCCGGACTCCCTGCGGATGGAACCCGAATAGGCGATAAACCTGGACTCGGGACTCGTGTGTTTAGTCAGGTCGTGGCCGACACCCACATTGGGCTTCCGCTTGAAGGATGCCGAGTACATGTCGTGTAAACGGCGGTAAGTGGTGAGAGCGTGTGTGAAGAAGTACACCCTGCAGGTATAAACTATTGGAATAGCAGCGTCCATGATAAAGGACTACTTGGTCACCTATACAGTTCATAGACAAGTAAATGGATACTACTAAAAGCCTCAAGATAAGTGTGAGTGTCGCGGATGGCCCTCTCGTGGGTTGACGAGAGAGGATCCACGGTGGGGTATTGTGATGGTGATTAGTGGACTCATGTGCGACAAATGCTTTTCAAGTGGTGTCACATAGGATAGCTTAGCCAAGAGTCAAAGCTCGCTTGCTGCAAATAACTCCACCACCTTCTTGAGAATGTGCATGTATGATAGGATTCTGTGGTAAGACTTGCTGAGTACCTCCGTACTCATGTTTGCTTAATTAATGTTTTTCAGACGACAACACTGCCCCCTCCGATGGGTTTTATGTAGACCTTGACATCGACGAGTGAACTAGCCACCCAGGTGGTGATCCAAGGCTTGTGAAGGGCCACTGTAGTTAGAAAGGCTTCAACAAGCTTTCTTTCTTTTTAGAGTCTGTACTCATACTAGTTTGCTTCCGCATGTGCTTGTATGTTTGTATGACTTGAGTGTTGGGTCATGTGACCCCTACCTGTATGGATATGTTATGTATGGCTCATCTGAGCATCTTGAATAAAGTACTTTGAGTTGTAGAGTTTTGTTGTGATGCCTTGTTGTATGTACTCATATCGGGCATATTGCGTGTATGATTGAAATGCTTGGTATGAGTGGGATCCGACAAACTAGTTGTTTATCCTTGGCAGCCTCTCATATGGGGAAATGTAGTCTTGTGCTTACGAGCGATAGTAGTCCGCTGACATGTTCACCGGAGTCCTGCTAGCCCAAAGACTACTGCTTGGACACTTGACTGGCCGGCATGTGTTTCACTTCGTTCTTATGTCCGTTCTTTCGGGAAATGTCACGCTTGGTGATATTCGGAGTCCCGCCTAGCTCGCTACAGCCCGGGATACCGGAGTCCTGTTAGCCCAAATACAGCCCAATTCATACGTTGATGACCGACATGCTCGATGTGATTCATGTATGCCTGTCCCCATGGGTTAAGCGCCGCTTTGGGTTCACGACTAGCCATGTCGGCCGGGTTCTTTGTCATATGGATGCTAGCGACACTATCATATACGTGAGCCAAAAGGCATAACGGTCCCGGGCCATGGTAAGGCGACACCCGTGGGAATACCGTGCGTGAGGCCGCAAAGTGATATGAGGTGTTACCGGCTAGGTCGATGTGACTTGGAATCGGGGTCCTGACACTCGACCCAGAACTCACGCTGGCCATGGCATACGCAAGGGAAGGATGCTGAATGACTTGTTTGATTTTGTGGATGAGGAGTTGAGGAGGAATGTGCAGTCATCTTGGCATACTAGTATTTATAACCGAGTACTAATACGCTCCTGAGTGGGAAACCATTTAGGTTGTGATCGGTGTGAACAGGTTTGGAATTCAATATAGTGTGGTACTAATACGCTCCTAAGTGAGAAACCGTTTAGGTTGTGATCGGTGTGAACAGGTTTGCAATTCAATATAACGTGGAGTAATTTGGAATGTGACGAGACGCAAGCTCAAAATTTATTGATGGTTCTAGTTTCAAAGTGCGGCACTATTCCCGGATGGAGTACTTCTTTCTCTACTCCCTCCTTTCTGGTTTTATAGGGCTTATCTCAAAATTTTAGTTTTTCCATTTTATAAGGCTCAATTTGGTTGTTCCCCAACACATGTTCAGATTCCAAGGTGCATTAAATCATTGCATGCAAGTATTAAGAGAAAACTGACCAATGCATGTACTTTATGCATGCATGCATTGCAATTAATGCGTTGATAAACATAATTTTTTGAGAAAAACAAGAGCATTAATTAGGTGCTTTTGCAAACTACAAAAAATATTCCACCACTCACCATAAACCGGAAAGGAGAGTAGCTGTATGCGTGCAATAACTGCACCGTCGTATACATATCTTACGGTTAATGGGGCGTTCGACAGGAATAGCCGCGTGGCGAGCTCTAGGCTAGTCCTTTTTCAGACGCATTAAACCTATCTCTCGGGACTTCTCGCACGCACCATCGTGCCACCCACAAAAACTTGTAGTACTCTGAGTTTAGTAGTACGTTATACAGGAAGAGAAGAGGTGCACGCACGCACTCGTCCTCTCACACACGCGTCTGTTTTTTCTCGAAAAGGAGGATGATGACCCCCGGCCTCTGCATCTGGGAGTCACACACGCATCTGTAGCTACGAATTGTAGTGTTCTCAACCATCCGATTGGCTCTATCATGGATGTACCTATATACTAAAACATGTCTAGGTACATCTATATTTTGACAAATGGAAGGCATGTATTGTGGAACGGAGGGAGTGCTTGTCATCAAAATGGATAAAAAGGGACGTATCTAGAACTTAAATACGTCTACATACATCTTCTTTTATCCATTTTGATGACAAGTAGTACTTCTTACACAAAGGAACTTTATATTCAACAGACACAAAATATCCGTTCGACTATTGGAAATTACTGATCTGATGTCGAAGTAATTGCTGCATCGCCACCAAAACCCACCATTTCTTAAGCTAAAGTAGACCAAGGTATTCCCTATATTAGAATATTACTAAGATAAACAGAAGGCACTGTCGAAACATTTAGGACGTGAGCACATCAATCTGAATGTGGAGGGACACAAGCTTAGCCCTCGACCAGCAGCTTTGGGCGGAACTGAAGAAGGTCAGCTCACTGCGTCGGCGTCGCCGGGATCCTTGCTGCTTGTCACCTCCATTTCCACCTTGACGGGCGTCGGTCGTGCCTTTGGCTCCCCGTGAACCGTTCGCCCACAACTTGGCCAAGTAGTGCGGCGGTGGGGCGCCCCGCTCGATGCGAACGACCGACACGGCGATAAGGCGCGCCGATGTCGAGCATGCCGCCGACCAAGAAAAATGCGCAGAGGTCCTCCTCATAAGCAGCAAGAGCCGTGGCTCGACAAAGGGCACTTGCGGTGGAGCACCTTGCCGTCTTGGATCACGTGCACGGGCATGGGATGCGCGGTGCTGATGTGGTGGTAGAAGCGCCCGGTAGCGGGCCTTCGTGGCCTTGAGACGGGCATGGGGCATTTGCGAGGCGCGAGCGGACACGCTCACGGTGATCGGCGAGCTTGTGGTAAGTGACGTAGAGCCCACAGCCTTCATGCGGGCACTCCACCGTCACCGACGAAAGGACGGAGTCCACCGCCGTGTTCCGCACGTCGAAGCCACTGCCGCGCTCGCACTTCTGGCATTGCCGCTGGTTCCCGTGGCGCTCGACGCGGTAGTCCGCGCAGGCCAGGTGCCCTCCCTTATGCTGCAATCAATCCAACAAAGACATCAATCAAGAAACCTGCACCTTGCTCAATCAGCCGAACGAGCGAGGTGTATTCGAACCTCATACACTTTGGAGGCGTCAAGGGGCGGAGGCACAAGGCGATGGAGCACGGTGAGGTCCATTGAGACCTTAGAGAGCTCCATCGTCGGGTCCTGTTCTGTTCGGTCTGCATGATCTCACCCTCCTCGTGCACAACCATCTCTCGACTTGGGCCGGGGTATTACAAAGCTTACCGTCACATATTTTATACTCCCTCCATTCCTAAATGTACTCCCTCCGTTCGGAATTACTTGTCTCAGAAATGGATGTATCTAGAACTAAAATTACGTGTTGTAATTAATGCATCGCTAAACGCAAATTATTGAAATATATCGAGTGCAGTGCTTTGATGTGTCGCGTCAACTCATACATCAACGAGAAGTTTGATTATCCTCTCCCTCGCGGACTTAACTACACCTACCTTTGGTTGTATGACAGGTTGGCCACACACATGTCGGGCCCACCTGTCATACACGCAAAGACAGGAGCGTCCCTCCCTCGCCCATGAGCGTGGTGGCTGGCAAGAATAGGAGAAGCTTTCTCTACGCTCTCCCCTTCGCACGCCGCGGTGGACATGCAGCAGTTCAATCGGTGTCGAGATGGCTGAAGCGTCTGTAGTACTCCTCCAGGTCAAGAGTACACCATCATTGTTCGACTTCCCAAGAGGCGAAGATCCAAGCACAGCCCGGACGCCGTGTGGCAGTTTCATGTGTCTGATAGTCTAGATAGCGTGTACCGTGCCTGTAAGCTTAAAATCGTTGGGGTCGGCTCCATGCTATGTGGCCGTCTCAAAGCTTTTTTAAATTAAAATAGTCTTCTGGCCCTACCTGTCACCCTGGTGATTGTAGTTTGCACGCTCATCTGGTCAAGACAGGAATATATATTTTAATTTGTTTTTTTCGAAAAGGGGGGGGGGCTCCTCGGCCTCTGCATCAGAACGATGCGTATGGCCAAATATATTTTAATTTGTGGTGGGTAAATGTTAGAGGTTGCAGCAAATATATTGTACATTGCGGGTCTTTTAGCCAAGTTTAGAGGCAAGCATGTGGGGCCAGTGCTATGATGTGTCGCGTCAACTCGTAGAACGAGGAGAAGCTTGATTTTACTACACGCCTTCTCCCTCGCCCATGCGCGCTGTTGCTCGCAAACGAGGACAGGCTTCTACAACAAGCTATCCGTCCCGCTCACGGTGGGCTGACATGCAGTTGTGGATTCGACACTGTAGAAGCAGTAGTAGTAACATCATTGTTCGTATTCTCGAAGAGGCGAAGAGCCAAGCGCAAACCGAACGTTGCAGGTGCGAACATTGGAGCACGCATATAGCCAGGCTATTGCATGAGACAAAATTGCTATGTGAGCCCACTATTGTACTAGTACATACAACTACTTGCTAGTATAGCCCTGTAAACCAGAAAGGAGTATTTGCCCTTCTAGAGATTTCAACAAGTGACTAGACTACACCGAGACGGAGTATATATGGAGCAACACTAGTGAATCTGCGCCGTAAATAAATACGTACTAGTTCTATCGTTTTCCTCTCAGAGGTGCACAATATTGAGTATACTGACTAGTCTCTTTTTGACACGGATTTACGTTTTTTTTACACAGTACAGACGCAAGCGCTCATATACACGCGCATACACTCACCCCTATGAACGCACACACGCACGGCACTATCATCTTGAAATTTACAGTCACCATAGGCACCTCGTCATCGACGGGTCCATAGGTGCTTGAATGCCAAGGAGGAAGAGGGTAGCGGTTCCTGAGACGTTGAACGGTCAATGATGCATCCTCAATTACATGCAGAGGGAATTAATTGGAGAAGCAGACTAGAGCCAGCACAATGTGAATGCAACAGAGTTTGGACTCTCATATAATAAAGGCGGCCCACCACTCCAATCCATCTACTACTTCCAAGTCTCTGCGCAACACTGCTCACTCCAATCCAAGACCAAGTGACCAGAAGCCACAAGCACCTATGGAGGCGATGGACGCGAGCGGCAGTCGTCTATGCCAAATCATCCAAGGCGCCGGCCTGCGGCCCCACACCGCGCAGCATTTCCAGACGGTGCTAGCGACCGCAGGCATCGTAGCCCTCGCCGACGCCGGCTTCGCCTCTCGCATGGACGACATGATGGTCAACTCCATCCGCAAGTTCACCGCCATCAAGAAGCGTGCGGACGACCTTGCCGTACTGCTCCAGCCCGCGCACCCAGGCTCCTCATTGCCTGCCACCCTCATCGGCCTACATGGTGATGAACTCTTTCAAGCCCTGGTGGCCCTGCAGGTGCCAGAGGTCGCGACGAAGAATGTGCACCTCGAGGCGCTGCCACAAGCAGCGCCTCGCCATGCAAGAAACTGTCGACCTGCACATCCACGTCTACGAGGAAATCGTCTACATAGGCCACTACAAGGCAAGCGAGGAAAGAAAGACGTTGGCCTTCTTCCAGTGGCTGGAATCTTTGGACTCCATTGTTCAGAAGCACGTCGACCTGGCCACGAAAGGCGCTGCTACTTAGGCATCGTTCGGTGGGCCGGCGCCCTAAGTCGAGGAGGTGGACGTCGTCGATGGATGCATCTCTTCTTCTTGCCTCCTGTAACCAGCACTGCATCGCCTCGTGGCCTTAATGTTTTATTAGTATTGTACTCCCTACGGTCCCAACTATAAGTATTTATAAAGTTTACTACAAGTGACTTCTACATACGTAGCAAAATGTTTGAATCTTCACTCTATTCTTTGTCTTCATAATTCTGTATGATGTATTCCATTTGAACTAGTATCTAAAAAGGCTTATATTTATGAGCGGAGGGAGTATATGGCATTTTTATTCCAATCGTAATGTTTTCACTGTGAGGTGGGGCCGCAGTTGAGCAAACCCACCCCACCCACCGGGCGTCGGCCGTGTTTAGAATTAGAAGAGAGAAACGTGGGAGGAGAGCTAGCTGTAGCACGGACGCTGTTGTCAGATGGGACTCGTGTTTGTAGAATAGGAGTACTGAGCACTCGTGCCTCTTTTTGTTTTAGGGAAAAATTAGTCGTATGTCTAGTACCACTAGTTGGGTGCGTGCGACCTATAGCTGTCATCACTTTAGGTCTCCTTTTTGAACCCATGACTCGCTTCATAGTACATATTTTTTCACGCATTTATCCTCCTATATGTAATCCTAGGCTATTTCCACGTGCTCCCATTCGTGGACATGTGGGACATAGAGCATCTGGGTCGTAGTGCATGCACGACTCGGAGCATATGCCGGGGTACTTAAAATTTCAGACCTCACGAATTACATGCAAACCCCCCGCAGAAGAATAAATAAATCAATGAATTACTGCATGAAACAGTATTATTTCGTGGAAACCGTAGCACGTTCATTAAATTTGGACATAACACGTTCATAAAAAATGACCGGACCTAAACCAGTCTAAGGGCCTCTTTGATTTTTCCCAAAAAAAGGGCCTCTTTGATTCGCAGGATACTGAAAACACAGGAATGGGAAAGTATGATGGCGATGAACCGAGACGAGGAGAACTCTAGCTCAGTTAGAGGTTAGAGTTAGATTCTAACCCTGAACTAACTCTAAACCAAAGAGGTATATGGATGGCAGGGTTAGATTGACAATAAATGCTCTATCTCAATCATTTGACTACTTTGGACCCTATTTTTAGTCAGACTAAAATAAATCCCTTCGATCCAAGCACCCTCTTGGTGTGGCCGGCTCTTCTGTGGCCTCCTCCCGCTCACAATTGACATAAACGAACCATCTATACAAATCAAGCATGCAAAACATGATAATTTTTACTTTGTCCATACAAATGAGATATCCCACTAAAACATACAAATCGTCAATAAAGCTTCACAAAAATAAAAAACACTTCATGAAACAAAGAATGAGCTAACTCATCATGGAAGTCGTTCACGGTAGGGAGGGAGCCCGGAGCCCCTCACGCACCGAGGGAGGAGCTCGCCATCGTCGCTCTGGAGGAAGGCTCTGTAGAGCCCAAGCCTCGGGAACCCCTCCGACGCCGGCCCTTGCGAGTTGAGGTCGACACCGGCATGGGTAGCAGGGCCGCTTGCCGCCGACTGGGAACTTAATGTTTGGGCCTCTAGAAATAATCAAAGCATGTAACTAAAATACCTAGAAAGGTGAACTGAATCTTTGGGCCTCTAGAAATAATGCAAGCCAGAAACTGAAATACCTAGAAAGGTGAACTAAATCTTTGGGCCTCTAGAAACAATGCAAGCCTGAAATTGAAATACCTAGAAAGGTGACCTGAATCTTTGGGCCTCTAGAAAGGTTTATTACCTCCTCAAGCAGCATCAACAAATTCCATGCGTGCACCACAAATCTATAGCAAGTTTGATCAGGATCTACTTTTCCAAATCAGAATTAGCGCTAGAGCAAGCAAGATCAATGATATGGCCGTGAGACAGAGAAGGAACGAACAAACTCACCCCTCTCGCGGCCTCCCACAGTAGATCTTGCCGCCGCCGTGCCTGACAGAGGAGAAAAAGCGAATGGTGAAGGGCGTGAGGCGACCTTCAAGGTCGGAGGGAGAGGCGGCGGAGTAGGCGGTGGAGGCCGGAAGAAGAGGGCGGAGGAGGAGAGAGAGGCGGCGGCGCTTGGTGAGGCGGCCCTATGGGGAACAGAGAGGAGTCATGCGAGGAGGGGGAGCGATGCAGTGCGGGCAGGTGAGATTTTTAGTTCTCTTTTAGTGGGCCGAGGATAACTAACCCAATTAGAACCTCTCCATCGGGCTAGTTTTTTAGCTGGGTTAGAGCAAACTAGCTCAAACTAACCCCTCTTCTTTCGATAATTTGAGGCTATTTCAACCCAAACTAGTCAGTAACTCGAGGATCCAAACAAAGAGGATCACATCTTGTACATGCTACAAAGGTGGACCGTAGCACATTGTTTTTATGGCCATATCACCACATTGTTTTCTACTACTGGTTCACTTTGGGCTAGCGTGGTTCACACGGCTGGTTCACTTTGGGCTGCCGTGGTTCGCACTCCTCGACTGAGTAGTACTCCCTTCGTTCCTAAATATAAGTCTTCGTAGATATTTCACTTTGTGGACCACATACGGATGTATATAGATGCATTTTATGTGTAGATTCACTCATTTTTCTCCGTATGTGGTCCATAGTGAAATCTCTCCAAAGACTTATATTTAGGAACGGAGGGAGTAGTATATATACCGCATCATTCTTTGCTCCTTGTTACTACTCCGACATGTGGGAGAGTCAGCATCCGGGTTGGCGTGTCATGCACCAGATTAGAGTGCGGAACGGAAGGGGGGCATCACCCCGGTCGGAGCGCCAGTAATTCATGACTATAATGAGTGGTCATATCACAAGTCTTTCCAGCAGAATGCTTGCAAATCCGTCGCACAGCCCCAATCGCTCACCCTCCTCGCCTCTCTGTCAAACCGCCTACCCGAAAAGCGCAGCAGACGTCTTTGCCCGGGAAAAGCCCCGCCCTCAACTTTTAACTACGCGAAAATAGTTCGAGCTTGTTCGTTCTATATAAATACAGTACTTATTGTATGTTTATTCACCTGTGGGGTTGTTCAATGAATGGAGGGGCGGGGAGCACAAATGTAGTAGTAAGAAGGAGTCGTAGAGTAGTCACCTTAAATAGAGAGTTTCTTTTCTTTAATGCCACGTACACAAATTGAAACGCTTGTTGTGAAGAGAAAAAAGATAATCACTCCACTATATATGCACGCAGGGTCCTGAGCGCTTGCTTTACTACGGTTGCTCTCTTCATTATCTCATCCTCTCCAGATATAAACAAGACAGCGGTAGCAACATTTTCTCTCTGCTCACCGCTGGTCATAGATCCGGCGGGATCCCTTCGGCCGGTGTGTGTAGAGGACTAAAAGGTGCATCATTCACGAGGTCACCGCCACCGAGGGAGGAGACCCACAGCTGCCGGAGGGGCCCGATCCTCTGCCCGTGTCGTTCTCTCCGACACGGCCCACTCGGGAGGTCCTCCGACCCTTCTTCCTCCCTGCCGTATTGTCCACAGATCCGACCTGCCGCCGTCGACATACCGGCGACCCTCAGGTATAAGTTCTTCGAAAGCGGCCTTGCTCTACTGCCCCAGCTCCCCACGTGTCTTCATGTGCATCTTTTTCTACTCCCATCAGCTCTTCCGAAGCCACATAAATTTTTAGTATTATTAGAGGTAAAGCTACTTCATGCATTCGAATCTAGGGCTTTGTTCAAACAACGAAGAAAGGGGGAAAGTTGTAGCATGAATCTAGGACTCGATTCAAAGAGGAAATAATATGGTGAAAGTAGTAGAGACCGGATACCCAACCGGTCTCTTGGTTGAAAAGGGAATAATGGGAAAACACAGTACAAACTGGATAAGGAACAGGTCTATTATTGGTTGAAAAAAGGATAGAAAGTGGCGGCTGGTGGACAAGTCAACAGTGTATGTCTAGGATTAGATTTGCTGCCATCACATAGTAAAAGGTCTCCAGGATTAGATTTGCTGCGCTCACATAGTAAAAGGTCTCAGGATTAGATTTGCTGCCCTCACATAGTAAAAGGTCTCAGGATTAGATTTGTTGCCCTCACATAGTAAAAGGTCTCAGGATTAGATTTGCTGCCCTCACATAGTAAAAGGTCTCCAGGATTAGATTTGCTGCCCTCACATAGTAAAAGGTCTCCACGATTAGGTTTGCTGCCCTCACATAGCGTGAACAAGCTCGGCATCACCACTTTATGCCTCCTTGTAGCTACATTGTGCTGATGCGTCCACTGTCGCATGTCCTTATACCAACATTTTGCCCTTGTTAATGTAAGGGCGCATGTAAAATGAAGTGATCACACTATTACCATAGGGACATGTCTAACCCGTGTTATTGTTAATCTAAGGCCTCCAGTGATAAGATGCAATTAAACTGTGTTACAAATGGCACTCCTGCTGTTTTCCCCAGTGTGATAAGTAAGTTGCTCCTTTACGCCGAAAGTGTCCCGGTGTCCCCACAGTTCCATGCCCTTAAACCAACTCTTTAGTCTGCTGTTGATTTCTTGTATGCGGTAAACAAGCAATGCCACCATTAAAGTAATCCCATATCTGAGGAATCTCATTGTTGATCGTAATGCTTCTAGTAACATGAAGCATTGTTGATGTTTTAAAATTTCTACTGTCCTTGCGTGATTGCCATGAACATAATTAAGATGCTTCTTTTCATTTTGTATATGTTCTGTATATTCTTATTGACCAGCAATTGTTTAATTTCTATCATTTTGTGCAGATAGGGATATCCATTTCACCTTGTTGCTATTGTGACCTTTTGGTGAACTGCACAAAACACTTTTTTGGAATGAGTGTCTTGTGCAGTTCAACTAAAATGTCACGTGGGCAACATCTCTCAATTCTGGTGGAACTGCACAAAATGGTGATTGGAGTTTCCAAAATCTCCGTCAAATTCTCATTGGTAATCTCGTGCAACATTTTATTAGCCTTTGCAAGATGGAGTCGTCACTGTCACCACAATGGCACTTTATTTTAGTGGAACTGCACAAAAGGATAAGGAAATTATAGTTGCACCTTACATGAGCCGTACAGCCAACCTTAATGTTCCTCAATTTTAGTGCAACTACTAAAGAAGAACACCTTGACTCACAAGAGCAAGTACTTCTTGCTAGCTGAATGATGCAATCTTTGCTTCATTTCAAGTGAACCACAGAAAAAGGCGCATGAATTGAATCATGGAACTCCAGGCAGACCTCATCCTAGTGGAGCTGGAGGTTGAGTTCAAGGAGGCCGCTATTAAAGCGAAATCAGGCTCTCATGTCTCCTTGTTTGTGTTGTGCAAACATGTTGTGCAAACGGGAATACTCAACAACATATGTTGTGACGGTCAAGAGCATTCGCCAAGTTCTTCGATTGTATGACATGGCTAGCCAAGATGGATTTAATCCCGATATTCACTTTATCAAAACGCTCTAATGGGTTGGTTCTGAATCTTGCAAGCTGGGAATCAATGAGATGTGTAGGCATCTTTGTTGTACTTATTATTTGAATCTTATTTGTTGGTTCTGAATCTTGCAAGCTAGGAATCAATGAGATGTGTAGGCATCTTTGTTGTACTTATTATTTGGATCTTATTTGTTGGTTCTGAATCTTGCAAGCTGGGAATCAATGAGATGTGTAGGCATCTTTGTTGTACTTATTATTTGGATCTTATTTGTTGGTTCTGATTCTTGCAAGGTGGGAAACACGGCATGATGATGCAGAGGACAGCAACCATAACAAACAGTTCAAACTTGGTAGTATTATCTTTGTGAAAGTGCGACAAATGTGCTGATCGTGTGCGTCCTGAGAATAATAATTCTAATTGTTGTGCATGTTGATCCCGTGGCACTGATAGAACGAGCCAATGCATTTCTTGTTTTAAGTATAAATTTCTATTAAAGCGAATTAAATTTAAGTAAAGTGACCTCTAACTCCTGTTATTACAGTACCAATACAGACCCACTCGTGAACCGGCGTGTGGCCGGAGTAGGTTTCTTAATGGAGGCGTTTGAATGCGCCGAGGGTGCATCTTCTGTCGGGCATGCAGCGGACGAGGGAGGGGTAGTAACTGTTGTCGCCTGTACACACTCAGCTTACTGTTGAATCCAGATCCCCAAGAACTGAAAAACGAACTGCTGCCGCCGCCTACATACTCGTTCACTCGACGAGACTCCAATGGTGATCCGAGGGGTGAGCCTGCTGGATATGGACTTCAGCAAGGAGTTAGTTCGCCGTTCAGTCCTATGGCTGCACCAAGTTGAATGTGATGTACACCAACGATACGGACTCGGTGAAGCTACGCCTCGCCTCGATCCTATGGCTGCATCGAGTTCGAGCATTCGCTGTTTCATCGGCGCCCATTGCACCTTCGCTACGGTGGAGAGAAGGAAGAACGCGACGATTCGGCCATCTGGTGCAACAAGCTTGTCGACATCCGGAAGCAATACAAGATCATCGCCAGCAGGCGGGAGAAGGACTCCGTGGTTGACCTCGGCGAGACCATCATCGACCCACGATACGCCAACATGAAAGAAGATGACCTGAACACGTGGGAGGTACCTCTGAATCTAGCCTACATAACCCTCGCAGCCAAGGGCGCATATGCATGCTACGACATGTATGAGCAGATCTTGGACATGAGGGCGGTTCGCTTCCGTAACCAACGAGTACACGGACAGCCGCAGCGTCATGATCAAGCATGCCAGGAAGGTCTAGATGTTGTACTTTATCTGTTTATAAGCACCTTTATCATCTGAGTGTTTCATGCATTATCCTAGTCGTAATTATCTGTTTTGTCCGAAATATTTCTTTTAAGAACCCATTAACCTGATTGCTTTTTTTAGTGGCTATTTGCTTATGTATGCCAACTAGTTCACTTGTCCGTAAAAAAACTAGTTCACTTTCGGCTACCGTGCTTTGAATCTCCTTCCTCCCAACATATTCCTCTCCTCGAGGTGGACCCAAAGAGGTCTCTGAATTTTCTCCCACTTTCTTTTTCGATGTAAACTGAGTTTTCTCCCAGTACTTTCCCCTAGAACCAACTCAATTGTCCCACGTCTAGCCTAAAAAATAATAATACCCACGTACTATTAACTCATCAAATAAAAATGATATTTTATTTCGTAAGTTGAAAGTTCTTACAAAATAATAATGATAATTGTTTATATATAACTTGCCAAGTTAACTCCTAGTGATTGCGTACATAAGCTTGCAAAGATTTTCTTGACGATGCAATCATGTGTTTATGTTTTTATAACATTTCTTCATCTAGCCCAACATGATATTTTCACGCAGCCCAGCAAGTCCGTGGATTTTGAGAAAAATGCAAATGGGATTTAAACGGGCTGCATAGATGCTACATCATTGTTTCACCCAGCCCACCAAATGGACTAAAAAACAAATGGACTCGCTGACATGTGGGCGATGGGTGAAACCTAAGCAAGGCGTTGGATTTACATCCAACGGCCGGATTTCTTCTTCAATCTCTCGTCTTCTTCCTCCAGCGCTGCCGGGACCGCCTGCTCCAGCCTCTGGCGTCCAGCAGCGCTGTTTTGCGCTCCTCGGTAACGCTACCCCACCGACGGCCAGGCCATCCCTCCACTCCGCACCTCATGTTATTCTCTGCCGAGTGTACGCCCACCCCGCACCCGAACCAGTCATGTTTCCCACACCTCTCCGTCTGCGACTCCACTGCCGCGTCTTCCCCATCTCCGGGTTATTCCAGTCTGGGGCCTTGCCGTCGTCCACCGCCTCGGTGCGCTCGGCGCGGCGTGGTCAACATACGAGAGTCATCGGAAGAGGACTGTACGTGGAGAGCCTGACGGCTGGGACCCACGAGGTCCATGGTCGCACGCAAGGAAAGTTCCACCTTATTACGCACTGTACGTGCATTGTACGTGGGAAGGGCTTCTGTATTTCACGAAAAATCATCCCCCGGCTGTGTCGGACCCACCAGCTATATCTTCGCACGCAAGGAAGTGCCTCCTTATTACGCACCAAAAATGAATACCCCCACGCTGGCTGGTACCCACCATAGTGGGTGGCTGACTTAATGGGCCTACTAAGTTGACGAGGACGGAGGGCTTTGTCAACTTAGTCAATATGAACGTTCTAGCTCCAGTGACCGTACGATGTCCATCCAACGGCCATAGTGCTTCTTCAACCTCTGGTCTTCTTGCTCCAGCAGCCCAAAGCAGCGCCGATCGTGTCGCGTGCTCCTGCCTCTTGTGGCCGGTTGTGATGCCACGGAGGCCTCACCGCCCCCTACTACTACCACCGCCGGCCCAGGGTATCCCTCTACTCACCCACACCCCCTGTTATTCTCAAGGGCGACAAGAGCCTCACGCCCAACCGAACCAGTGAACCCTCGTACTCCTCTCCGCGTGGGCATCCACTGCTGCGTCTTCCCCGGCTACACGTCGTCCCCTTCCTAGGCCTCGCCATCGTCCACCGCCTTGGTGCTCTCGGCGCGGCATGGTCAATGTGGTCAACGACCGACTTCCATCGGAAGAAATCTTGTATGTGGAGAGGCCGGCAACTAGGTCCAAGGCCACAGCCCAGTTTTTGTGATTTGCCAAGTAAGTCGCTTTGTCGTGCCTGTTGGGCTGCAAATCTTTCAAGACGAGGAGAGCTTCATTCGGTGGCCGAGAAAATGGCCTATCAAGAATGAGAAATGGGTTGTACATTTTAAAACACATCAAACCGCAATTAGTTTCAAATATCTTTTTTCATATCGAGATTTTAAATTACATTAATTTTTATGCGTGGAGAATTTGTTGGATTTTATATTGATATACATTTATTTTTAAAATCAGTTTGAATGTGAGTCGAAATTTCGGGATTAAAAACAGTTCGGACCGCACCGAAATATGCAAAATTTCGTTAATTTTTTAACCGTGGCCACAATATGGGTTGTAATCTATATCTATATCTATACCTACTATAAAAAGGAGGTGATATTCTTGGTTTCGTCCTGCTTTGTTTGGTACCGCTTCAATTAATTTCACGTACGCTATTAGGTTTTGTTACTTGCCACCCGTTTTGGCCCAATGAAGAAAGCCCACCTGGCGGCAAACTGAGGCCCATGTCCGAAGAGCTGGCAAAAAATTAAATTACCGATGCGAGGGTTCGATCTCATAACCTGCCAACCGGCCACGCACAGTTTGTCCAACTGACCCAGCTATAGATAAGAGAGATTGTTTTCTCCCGTTGCAACGCACGGGCCTTTTTGCTAGTGCTAACAAAAAGAATATGGGCTCCAAAAAAAACCTTAAGAATTAGCAAATGGGCTGTAAATTATTAGAAATAATGGCAGATGGGTTGTATGTTGTTTTCCACAGATTTGAGGCTTTCATAAAAAAGGTTGACGACAGCAAAGGATCGTTGGATGTCCATCCAACGGCCGTCATGCTTCATCAATCTCTGCTCTTCCTGCTCCAGCCCGCTCAAACAAGCGTCAACGGGACTGCTGCTCCCTCCTCCTCCCAGGCCGATCAGGTTGCTGCAGCCTCACCGCCCACCAGACTCCCAACGCTGGCCTAGCCATCCTTCTACTCACCCACACTGCTGTTATTCTCCGTGACGGCGGGCGAACCAATAAACCCTCGTGAACGTACTCCCCTCCGCATGTCTAAACAACTGCCGAATCTTAAGCGCCTCGGTGTCGTTTCCTTCCTAGGCCTCGCCGTCATCCATCGCTTCGGTGCTCTCGGCGCGGCCTGGTCAACATGGTCAATGACCGACATGCATCCGAAGCGGATCAGACGTGGAGAGGCCGACAACTGGGTCCACGGCCGCACACAAGGAAATGCCTCCTTATTACGCGCAAAATAATGATTCCTCCACCTGACATCAGGGACCCACCGAAAGGGCCTCTGTATTTCGCGAAAAAAACATTACCACCGCTGACAGCTCGGACCCACCAGCTATATCTTCGCATGCAAGGAAGTGCCTCCTTATTACGCACAAAAAAATGAATACTCCCCCTGTTATTTGGGACCCAGTATACTGGCAGGCTGACTTGTGGGCCTACTAAGTTGACGGCGACGGAGGGCTTTGTCAACTTAGTCAATATGCATGATTCTAGCTCCAGTGACCGTCTGATGTCCATCCAACGCCGTAGTGCTTCTTCAACCTCTGGTCTTCTTGCTCCAGCCGCCCAAACCTGCGCCGGTCGTGCCTCGTGCTCCTGCCTCCCGTGACCAGCTGCGATGCGGCAGAGGCCTCACCGCCCCCTACTACTCCCACCGCTGGCCAGGCCATCCCTCTACTCACCCACACCCCATGTTATTCTGCGGCGCGACAGCCTCACACCGCAGCGAACCAGTGAACCCTCGTACTCCTCTATGCGTGGGCATCCACTGCCGCGTCTTCCCCGGCTCCACGTCGTCCCCTTCCTAGGCCTCGCCATCGTCCACCGCCCTGGTGCTCTCGGCGCGGCGTGGTCAACGTGGTTAAGGAATGGCTTCCATCGGACATGGACTATATGTGGAGAGGCTGACAGCTGGGTCCATGGCCGCAGCAAGGAAGTGCCTCCTTATTACGCGCAAAATAATTATTCCTCCACCTGACAGCGGGGACCCACCGGACGGGCCACCGTATTTAGCAAAAAAAAACGTTTCCCCTGACTGCTGGGACCCACCAGCTACATCTTCGCAAGCAAGTGCGTCCGGGCAAAAAAATGATTCGCCCCTCTGACTGCTGGGACCCACCAGCAACATCTTCGCTGGCAAGGAAGTGCCTGACAGTCGGGACCCACCTGGTCGAAGCGTACGTAGGGTTGTCATTCTGGTCGTGAGCGATATGCGTACATCTTTGGTCGTTGTAGAGGCGCCGCACGTGTCGTAGTAGAGGTGCGCCGCGTAGCATGTACACGTCGCACGGCGAGGGTGCAAGAAAGAAAAATCTGACCACGCATTACATACGGGTAGGGTCTCGAACGCCTACTCGCGCATATGTACATGGCTGGGTCAGAGCGGAGAAACAGCGTCGTCGTCGTGTTCATGGGGAGCCAACCGGCTGGGTCGGAACGGAATGCGTGGTCGTGTTCATCGGGAGGGCTTGGACGGAACAGGCGATGGAAACGAGGCCTGGCGTACCGCACAACGGAGGAAACGGCCTTGTGTTCGATCGGCCACATTCGAAACGGGATCCTGTTGATCGGGAGGGGCCTAGCATACCGCACAACAAGGAAACGGACCTCCTACGGTCGAAACGGGGGTCCTATTGATCGGGAGGGGTGTGGCGTACCGCAAAATGGATGAAACAGACTTGTGTTGGAGCGCTACGATCGAAACGGGGGTCCTGTTGATCGGGAGGGGTGTGGCGTACCGCAAAACGGACGAAACGGACTTGTGTTGGAGCGCTACGGTCGAAACGGGGGTCCTGTTCATCGGGAGGGGTGTGGCGTACCGCAAAACGGGACTCCACGTGATATTGTTCATCTCCACCGTCGACCTCCTCCAGCCTCCACGGGCTAGCGTCGACCTCCTCCAGCCTCCACGGGCTAGCGTCGACCTTCATCCAGCCTCCACCGCGCGCTACTCCACCGGCTACTATTCAACCACCCCTCCACGGGCACCCCTCCACCGTCGACTGTTCATCCAGCCCTCCACACCACGGGGTCCTGTTCAACCACCCCTCCACCGTCGCCTGTTCATCCAGCCCTCCACACCACGGTGTCCTGTTCAGCCAGAGGAAACGCCACCGCTCCTTTGTTCATCCAACCCCCGCAACACTCAATGTTCATCCAATCGATCGCTCCATCGAGTTCGATTAACAGCCATCGATCGATCGCTTCGGAGTTCGATAGCGTAGCTCTTGCAAGGTCTGTCGCTTTCGAGTTCGATTAGAGCCCAACGCCTCGCTTCGGGTTCGATTAGAGCCAACGCCTACGCACACGCCACAGCGTCGTCTGAGAAAGCAGCGCATCGCTCGGCCCCTGACCTCCCACCATAACCGGGAGCGCCCCGAAATTTTCCTCCCCCTCGCTTCTACCACGGTTTTTCCGTCATGGACGGCCCAAAGAATGTCATGCAGCTGCATCTCCGGCCCGCCCAGGACGAAAAGCCCATTTTCTGTCATGATTTTTTGTCATAGAAGTAGGAGCCCACCACATCTATGATGATACAGGGTTTTGTCACAATTATCGTCATAGAAGTGTCATATGTATGACAGAAAAAAAATTCTTTCGGCCCAAAATGTCACGGATGTGTCTTTTTTTGTAGTGATGGAACAAACATGTTTCACAAGTTGCAGCTATTATTTTGGATCAAATGGTCATTCTGAAGAGAAAACTTCTAGACCTAAAACTAGTGCAGATAAGTTCATACGCTCAAAGGAAGCCTCTGAACAAAGGAAAAGGGATCTATTTGCATTTGAAATAGGTGCGAAACAGCTACCGCAGCAGTTCTACACTATCTGACGATCAGAAAAGGGCGTCGAAGGTGAAATCTATCAAGGGTTCATGACGGACGGCGACGAACACCGACGAACTCGAAAAATCCTAATGTAGATCCGAGGAACAGGAAGGGAGAGACTTACAGATGCGGAGTGGCTGCGGTGGTTCGTCGCGTTTTTCTGGTCAAGTCAGGTTGATGCAGCGGCCTGAGTTGGCGAAGACGAGGAGCTCGGCGGCGGCGGCGGCGGAGCTCGAGCGACAGAGAAACAGTGAAAGGAAGAAGATGACCGAAGGGGGGAGAATGGATATACCTAGGTCCTGCCTATTTATAAGGAGGGGCTGACTGTGAAGGCACGAGAAACGAGGAGGCCAGGCATCATTTTCCAACGACTCCGACGCCTCGGTTTTTGGGATGGTCAGTAAAGGCAAAGATCCGTTAAGGATATGACAGAATAAAATAGGAATTTAATTGAATATGACGTCACGACGGGTTAACCAGGATCCAGAAGATGACATCACGGCGGGTTAAAACCTTTGCGCAAACAGAAGACAGAAGGTTTTTTCTTAAGGTATATTAAGATTGACATGAACCGGTTCAAATCAATCTGGGGCCTAATGTTGGGGATATAACTATTTGAGTAAGCCGCCCAGGAGGGGCCGTGTTATGCAAAGAGGATTCGTCACATGAAGCCCAAGATCAAGCATGAAGATGGCGGTTCAGTAAAGATCTGAAGCCCACAGGCGACTTAAGGCCCGTAGTGGTAAACTGCCTTAATGGCATGACTTGTATCATAAGGTAGAATCAACTAGTCACCGAGCCAGACATTGTTTATAAGCCAGCCGGGACTCTGTAGGCCGCAGGGCGTCAACCCGTGTATATAAGGGGACGACCCGCTGGCGGCTTAGGGCAAGAAACATCTCATCGAGAGCTGGGCATAGCGTATCTCGCTCCCTGTTTATCGAAACCTCAGTAATACCAACCCAACTAGACGTAGGCTTCCTTCACCGTAAGGGGCCGAACTAGTATAAAACCTCTCTCGTGTCCTTTGTCCCGTTAACCCCTTTAAGCTTCCTAGTTGCGATGGCTCCACGACTAAGTCCTTGCAAGAGGACATCTGCCATGACAATTCCACGACATGGCCAATTAGGGGAATAGGCCAGTAATGGGCTGACTCTTGCCATGGGCCGAATTCGGCCCATTAGGGGAATAGGCCAGTAACGGGCCGGAAGTAATCGAGGGCCGAAAAGGAGCCCAAGAACGTATGGGCCGTCAATAGGCCGAAAGCTAACACGGGCTGGAAACGGCCCATGTAAATCACGGGCCGTTAACGGGTATAAAGAAAATTATTGTTCATTATGGGCTAGAGTCACCGTGGGCCTGTAAAGGGCCGAAAGACGTCGTGGGCCATACATGGGCCGAAAATGAAATGGGCTGGTGTTATATTCGACGGCCCACATGATGTTGTTGGGCCGATTTCCTTTAGGGCCTAACGGGGCGTGAGTTAACGGGCCGTCAAATGGGCTATTTGCGAAGAGACCGTTAACAGGTTTTTCATGGGTCAACCTGTTAACTTTTGACCAAGTCAAATGGGCAGGCTTTGTAAGCTAAATGGGCCACTGTTGGGCCGTGCCACGTGTCGACATATCATAGGCGCCTATCTGACCCACTGACGAGCTGACACGTGTTTCGTCCGGCCAATAAGAATTTTACACATGAAAATTTCCCATTGGTCGGGGCTATTAACGGGTTATCGGATCCAAAAACCGACCCGATAGCTTAACGGCGTTCCGTTACGGTGGATGCCACGTGTCGGTCACCCTTGACGAAAGCACTTCTGTGACGCTAGATTTATCGTCATGGAAGTGGACACTTCCGTGATGATAATTTTGGTAATGTCATGGAACACTTCTACGACAGCACAGGTATGACTATCTTGATTATGTCATAAATTTGTCATGGATGTTCATGCATGACAAAAAACGCGACCTACTGTGACAAACACGTATCATCACGGAAGTGTATTTTTTTTGTAGTGTTTACTGCTGCCACTTTGTCGTTTTTATATTCGTTTTCAGACTCTTGTTGGAGGGCTGTGTGCATCTTAGCTATGCAGAGGCCGGGTGTCGCTCTTTATGCTTTGTATCCGCTCGATACTACATTTTGAGTTAATAAAAGTGCCCTTTATCGAAAAAGATAATACAGTTAAGAAACACTATGATGAATTTAAGCAACATGACAATGGCCATCTCCTGCCCCTCTCCCCTCCCCCTCCCCGCATTGCCCCTCCTTTGGCGACACGGGGGAACCCCTATCGCGCCGCTGCATTCTCCACCCGCCCTCCTGCTCAGTCTCACCACCACCGGAAGAGGCCGCCAGAAAATGCCACGCACGCTCCGGGGAAGGTGGTGACGGGGCAATCTTGCTACTCCTCGCGCCTGTTGTTTGCCTGAGGGGGGGGGGCGACGCCTCGTGATTGGATTTGGGGGCCGATCGCGGAGGCGGACGGTGGCTGCTGCCCCGTCGGCACGGAGGTGGTGGCTCGGGGGCGTTGGCCGTCGTGCGATGGTGCTGGTCCCAAGAGGTGTCTGGTGGTGTGGGTTCAAGCGGGTGTCGGCCCGATCTGGGCGCGAGGGCGGCATGGGCTAGGAGCTGGTGTGGATGGATCGAGGCACGGAGGCACGAGTCCTCGGGGTCGGCTCTGTGGCGCGTTGCGAGGGCGGCGGGCCAGGAGCTAACATGGATCTAGTAGGAGCGGCGGCAGGCCGCACCACAGCTTGTTGTGCGCGAGAGGGTACGGTGTTGTCCGGCAGTGAGGTAGGCGGTCGCCTCGTCATGGTGATGGTGCGGTCGCCATGTCTGGGGTGTGTGGGCCAGTGGAAGTGCGAACCGGCTCGCGTCGTTGGCATGGGGATGGTGGTCCAAAGGCTCCGAGCGTAAGCTTGCCCGACTATTGCCGGGCAGCGACGGCGGCGGCTGTGGGTGTCGCTCCCCTACTTTGAGGTGTCTCCATGGAGTCTTCTTTGACCTCTCCCATCCTCGGAGCAAACTTTTTGGGGGAAACCCTAGACCAGTCCAGTCATGCGATTGGCGTCGCTCTTATGTCGTCTTCCTCCTTTGGGGCGTCATCTTGAAAATCTTACTCCCATCCTGTTGGGGAATTTGTATGGAAAACAATACAAAATTCTACGCACACGCAAGATCTATCCATGGAGATGCATGGCAACGAGGGGGAGAATGTGTCTATGTACCCTCGTAGACCATAAGCAGAAGCGCTTAGTAACGCGGTTGATGTAGTCGAACTTCTTCGCGATCCAACCGATCGAGTACCGAGCGTACGGCACCTCCGCGTTCAGCACACGTTCAGCTCGGTGACGTCCTCGCCTTCTTGATCCAGCAAGATGGTGAGGTAGTGCATGAGTTCCGGCAGAACGACGGCGTGGTGACGGTGATGGTGAAGGTATCTCCGCAGGGCTTCGCCTAAGCACTACGAAAATATGACCGACGGACGAAATTGTGGAGAGAGGCGCCGCACACGGCTAAGAGATTGTCATGGTTATGTGTGGTGCCCCCCTCCCACGTATATATAGGTGAGGGGGAGAGGGGAGAATCCAGGAGGCGCCCCAAGTAGGGCCGAATCCTACTTGGGCTCCTGGCCGCCCCCCCCCCTACCATATATGCCAGAGGGGGAAAGGAAAGGGGGGAGAGGGAAGGAAGAGGGAGGCTGAATCCCCCTCCTTCCTTTCTCCCATAGGTCGACTGCCATAGGGGGTGAGCTAGCCCCTTGTGGGCTGGTGTGCTCCCCTCTAATGTCCCAGTAGGCCCATCTTCCTCTTGGGGCTTCCCAAAACCCTTTCCGGTGATCCCATGACCACCCAGTACCTCCCGAAACTCTTCCGGTGTCGGAATAGTATCATTCTATATATCAATCTTTACCTCCGGACCATTCTGGAGCTCCTCTCATGTACGTGATCTCATCCGGGACTCCGAGCAACATTCGGTCACCAAATCATACAACTCATATAACACTATATCGTCAACGAACGTTAAGCGTGCGGACCCTACGGGTTGGAGAACTATGTAGACATGACCGAGACACCTCTCCGGTCAATAACCAATAGCAGAACCTGGATGCCCATATTGGCTCCTACATATTCTACGAAGATATTTATCGGTCGAACCTTATGACAACATACGTAGTTCCCTTTGTCCATCGGTATGTTACTTGCCCGAGATTCGATCGTTGGTATCTTCATACCTAGTTCAATCTCGTTACCGGCAAGTCTCTTTACTCGTTTTGTAATACATCATCTCGTAACTAACTCGTTAGTCACTTTGCTTGCAAGCTTCTTGTGATGTGTATTACCGAGAGGGCCCAGAGATACCTCTCCAATACACAGAGTGACAAATCCTAATCTTGGTCTATGCCTACTCAAGAAACACCTTCGGAGATACCTGTAGAGAATCTTTATGATCACCTAGTTACGTTGTGACGTCTGATAGTACACAAGGTGTTCCTCCGATATTCGGGAGTTGCATAATCTCATAGTCAAAGGAATATGTATTTATCATCAACAAAGCAATAGCAATAAACTGAACGATCATATGCTAAGCTAACAGATGGGTCTTGTCCATCACATCATCCTATATACATAAGAAGTTGATCCCCGCTATCCTATTTATCTCAACATGCACACATGCCACATCATCAAAGGCCCACCACTACATGCATGAGAGAAAAAAATCATTATTAGTTGACCTCATGCACACCTTTCAACTCACCACACATGCCACCTCATCAAAAGTCCACTCAACATGCATAATTTATTTTCTATTATGTTGTACCACCTATATTCAAAATATTTTCTGACTACACAATAATCAAATACAATATATAATATTTATCTTCAGATTTAGTTCACATATTAGTAATTCACCGATGAAAGCTTCATACAATCAAATCACTAAAATATATTGCAATCGATTCACGCAGTAACGCGCGAGGTATTCTCTAGTTCTCCTCATGAGGTGATCCCATTATCAAATGACAACACATGTCTATGGTTAGGAAACCTTAACCATCTTTGATCAACGAGCTAGTTTAGTAGAGGCTTACTAGGGACATGGTATTTATTTATGTATTCACACATGTATTTAAGTTTCCGATCAATACAATTCTAGCATGAATAATAAACCTTTATCACAACCCTCAAAAAATAAACCTTTATCATGAATAAGGAAATATAAAATAACAACATTACTATTGCCTCTAGGGCATATTTCTTTCAGTCTCCCACTTTCACTAGAGTCAATAATCTAGATTACATTGTAATGAACCTAACACCCATGTAGTCTTGGTGTTGATCATGTTTTGCTTGTGGAAGAGGCTTAGTCAACGGGCTGCTACATTCAGATCCGTATGTATTTTGTAAATCTCTATGCCTCCATCCTTGACCTTTTCATGAATGGAGTTGAAGCGTCTCTTGATGTGTTTGGTTCTCTTGTGAAACCTGGATCCCTTCGCCAAGGCAATTGCTCCATGATACGTCTCCAATGTATCTACTTTTTCTCACGCTTTTCCTCTTGTTTTGGACTCTAATTTGCATGATTTGAATGAAACTAACCCCGGACTCACGTTATTTTCAGGAGAACTACCATGGTGTTGTTTTTGTGCAGAAATAAAAGTTCTCGAATGGAACAAAACTTCACGAGGAATTTTTATATAATAAATGAGAATTTCTGGAGCCAAGACCTACCGGAGAGGGGCCCCTGGGTGGGCACAACCCACCAGGCCGCGCCCCCCTCTCATGGCGCCCCCAGGTGGGTTGTACCCACCTGGTGGCCCTGCTAACCCTGAGACCGACGCTATAAATTCCTATTTTCAGAGAAAAAAATAGGGGAGAAAGAATTATCATAGTCCACGAGACGGAGCCATCGCCAAGCCCTGTTCTTCCTCGGGAGGGCAGATCTGAAGTCCGTTTGGGCCTCCGAAGAGGGGCATCTTCGTTCTTCGTCATCACCAACCCTTCTCAATCACCAATTCCATGATGCTCCCCACCAGGAGTGAGTAATTCCTTCGTAGGCTCGCTGGTCGGTGAGGAATTGGATGAGATTCATCATGTAATCGAGTTAGTTTTGTTAGGGCTTGATCCCTAGTATCCACTATGTTCTTAGATTGATGTTGCTATGACTTTGCTATGCTTAATGCTTGTCACTTTGGGCTCGGGTGCCATGAACTCAGATCTGAACCATTTATGAATTCATCATTATATCCATGTGTTAGATCCGATCTTGCAAGTTATAGTCACCTACTATGTGTTATGATCCGGTAACCCCGGAGTGACAATAACCGGGACTTCTTCCGGTGATTACCGTAGTTTGAGGAGTTCAAATATTCACTATGTGTTAATGCTTTGTTCCGGTTCTCTATTAAAAGGAGGCCTTAATATCCCTTAGTTTCCAACATGGACGCCGCTGCCATGGGAGGGTAGGACAAAAGATGTGATGCAAGTTCTTTTAATAAAGCATGTATGACTATTTACGGAATACATGCCTACATTATATCGATGAACTGGAGCTAGTGTCATATCGCCCTAGGTTATAACTGTCACATGAGGAATATCATCCAACAAGTCACTGATCCAATGCCTACGAATTTATCCTATATTATTTCGACTAAGTTACTACTACTATCATCACTGTTACACTTGCTACAAAATTACTGCTATCACTGTTACAATTACTATTGTTGTTGTCACTACTATCAAAACAATCGAACTACTTTGCTACTGATCACTTTGCTGCAGATAATTAATCTACACGTGTGGTTGAATTTACAACTCAGCTGCTAATACCTTCAAATATTCTTTGGCTCCCCTTGTGTCGAATCTATAAATTTGGGTTAAATACTTTACCCTCGAAAACTGTTGCGATCCCCTATACTTGTGGGTTATCAAGACCTTTTTCTAGCACCGTTGCCGGGGAGCATAGCTATATTTGTTGAGTCATTTGGGATTATTATCATATTATCACTATGAAGAATCTGAAGGATCCAAAGACTAAGATATTTCCCTCAAAGACGAGGGGAGGTAAGGAACTGCCATCCAGTTCTGCTTTAGATTCACCTTCTATTTTGAGTAAACTTGCAACACCACCACATGCTATTAGTTCTGATACGTCGCAAGTTATTGATGATGCTACTTCTACTATGAATGATGCTTATGATGATGCTAGTACCTTGCTTGATAATGATGATGTGCCACTTGGTGAATTCCTTGATAAACAAATTGCTAGAGTTATACAACATGATGTTGTTCAATCTGATGACGAGCTTGAAACTGAAACTCCTGAAGCACCTGCTAGAACTAGCCTTCCTAGATATGAATTGCCTAAGGTACCGGAAGGTTATGTTATGAGTGAAGAAACAACTAGAGATATTCTTGCTTGCAATGATCGAGATGATCTAGAGAAATTATTACACAAGTACAAAGAAAAATCTCTGAATGCTAGAATGTAATGTGATCCTAAGTTTGCTACTTCACCTATCTTTATTGATGACAAGGATTATGAATTCCCTGTCGACCCAGAGTTAATTACTTTGGTTGAATCTGATCCTTTCCATGTTTATGAAACTGAAACTGTTGTGGCACATCTTACTAAGTTGAATGATATAGCCACCCTTTTTACCCATGATGAGAAAACTCGCTATTACTTTATTCTCAACTTATTTCCTTTCTCATTAAAGGGTGATGCTAAATCTTGGTACAATACTCTTACTCCTGGTTGTGTGCGTAGTCCCCAGGATATGATTTATTACTTCTCTGAAAAATATTTTCCTGCTCATAAGAAACAAGCTACCTTACAGGAAATATTTAACTTTGTGCAAATTAAAGAAGAGAGTCTCCCACAAGCTTGGGGAGGCTTTGCCAATTTAATGCTTTGCATGATCATCCTCTTAAGAAAAACGAAATACTTGATATCTTCTATAATGGACTAACCGATGCTTCTAGGGACTTCCTAGATAGTTGTGCTGGTTGTGTTTTCAGGGAACAAACTATTGGACAAGCTGGAGAATTATTGAATAATATCTTGAAAAATTATGATGATTGGACTATTCCTGAACCACCGCCTAAACCCACTCCGAAGAAGAGGGGTATATTATATCTCAGTCCTGAAGATATGCAAGAGGCAAAGAAATCCATGAAGGAAAAATGTATTAAAGCTGAGGATGTTAAAAATTTACCTCATATTGAAGAAATACATGAGCTTAATACACCACCACTGCCTAAGGTGGTAGAGGTAAATTCTCTTATGAAGTTCAATGAAAATGATAATCCTCACAATATGCATCCTAGTCAATGCCTTTATGAGCTTGAAAACTACATTAGAAAACAAGATCACTTCAATGCCAATGTTATGAAACAACTGAAATATAATTCTGATATGATTGCTCGCTTGAGGAACTTGCTATTTAGAATTTCAAATGATGTTAGAGGTTTTGGGAAACATGCTTCTATGGTTCAAACTCAACTAGAACAAGTTGCTAAATCACAAAGAGAATTACTTGATGAAATGAATCATAATATGCATGACTTTGCTATTAGAGTTGCAACTAGAGGAGGTAAAATGACTCAGGAACAACTTTATCCTGAGGGACACCCAAAAAGAATTGAACAAGATTCACAAAGAGCTAACACTAGTGCACCTAGTCCTTCTAGAAAGAAAAAGAAAAATAAAAATGATAGGACTTTGCATACTTCTAGTGAACCTGAAATAGAAAAACCTCCTGATAATGAAAATGAAACTTCTATCTCAGATGCTAAAACTCAATCTGGTAATGAACACTCACCCAATGATAATGAAAAAAATAATGATGAGGTTCATGAAGACACTCAACCAAACAATGATAAAGAACCAGATAATGATGTTGAGATAGAACCACCTATTGATCTTGATAACCCACAACCTAAGAATAAAAGATATGACAAAAGAGATTTTGTGGCTACGAAACACGGTAAAGAAAGAGAACCGTGGGTTCAAAAACCTATGCCTTTTCCACCCAAGTCAACTAAAAAGAAAGATGATGAAGAATTTGAGCGCTTTGCTGGAATGTTGAGGCCGGTCTTTTTGTGTACTCACTTGACTGACATCTTTAAAATGCCTCCTTATGCAAACTATATGAAAGACATCCTCACAAATAAGAGAAAAATACCGAAGCTGAAATCTCCACTATGCTTGCTAATTACACTTTGAAAGATGGAGTACCTAAAAAACTTGGAGATCCAGGAATACCAACTATACCTTGCTCTATCAAAAAGAATTATGTGAAAACTGCTTTGTGTGATTTAGGAGCTGGTGTTAGTGTTATGCCTTTCTCTTTATATAAAATACTTGACTTGAATAAACTCACACCTACTGAAATATCTTTGCAAATGGCTGACAAATCAACTGCCATACCTATCGGTATCTATGAGGATGTGCCCGTTGTTGTTGCTAATGTTACTATTTTGACTGACTTTGTTATACTTGAGATGCCTGAGGATGACAACATGTCGATTATCCTTGGTAGACCCTTCTTGAACACTGTAGGGGCTGTTATTGATTGCAATAAAAGCAAGGTCACTTTTCATATCAATGGTAATGAGCATAAGTTGCACTTTCCGAAGAAACAATTCCAAGTGAATGGTATTAATGTTATTGAAAAATCTCCGACAATCACTATTGGAAGTTTTCAAATACCTCTACCTACTGTCAAAAAGAAATATGAAATGCTTATTGTTGGGGAAATGCATATCCCCATTGAGGTAACTTAGTGATTTACGAAAGTTCTTCGGTTTCGTGCTAATCGAAAGTGGTTGTTAATAAGACCTGATCAACCTTATTGATGAATCATTTCTGAGCGGTATGAAGTTGATGAATTTAGTAAGCACTACCTTCTGTCCTTACTTTTTGTTTTCTATTTTTATTAGTTAAATAAAATAAAATTCCATGTTTTGTCTATTTTCTGAATTTCCCGTGCAATAAAAAATGACCCAAGAATAAAAGTTCTCAGAATGTGAACACGATTTTTTCTGAATTTTTCTGAAGTTTTGGTGCAAACAATACTAGAGGGAGGTGCACCAGGTGGGCACAACCCACCTGGGCGCGCCAGGACCCCCAGGCGTGCCCTGGTGGATTGTGGTCCCCACATGGGCCCCCTCACTTATCTCTTTAGTCCACATATTCACTTACCTCCAGAAAAAAAATCTTCATTGCTCTCTGTTTCAGGGGATTGTTGCTTGGTATGTGTCGGTGTACAAAAGTGGGGGCCCTTTTTGTACCCCTTTACTTGTGCACGGGCTGTTAGAGCCGCGCCCGCGACCACACTAAGTAGGGCCGAGGAGGGAAGCCGAAGGCACAAGACGGGCAAAGCAACGCCAAGACCAGAGACACAAAGGGCAAGAGGGCGAGGTGGACTCCCCCTGCAAGACCCTTGCCGGGGCGGCCTCCGCAGCCCCAACAAGAGCCTTGCCGGGGCAACTTGCCCAATGCCGGTGGCGCGCCACCCTTGAGCCCAAGGGTTCCAACACCATCAACCACATTGGAACCAAGACTCGGGAGGCACCTCCATGGTGGCATGCAGATCTTTGTGAAGATCATAAGCACACAAGATCAGATGAGGACCACAAGACAACGATCCTTGGCAAGATCCTTGCCGAGGAAATCCACGAGATCCCCGGCAAAGATCCTTGCCGGGGACGACCGCGATGCCACGGCAAGACCCTTGCCGATGTTATGATAAATTGCAATTGCATCAATGACTGAGGTTATAATTTGTTGGTGTTCAATAAGGTTTCTGATTCATACTTCTGTATTGTGAAAAGATCATCACTTGAACATGAGTAATCATATGACAAAATCTATATATGTTGCTGTTATGAGTATAATCGTGATGCCTTCATGTCCGTATTTTATTTTTATCGACACCTCTACCTCTAAACATGAGGACATATTTATTATTATCGGCTTTTCGCTTGAGGACAAGCGAGGTCTAAGCTTGGAGGAGTTGATACGTCCATTTTGCATCATGCTTTTATATCGATATTTATCGCATTATGGGCTGTTATTTCACATTATGT
Source organism: Aegilops bicornis (assembly GCA_021605145.1). Classification (NCBI taxonomy): domain Eukaryota; kingdom Viridiplantae; phylum Streptophyta; class Magnoliopsida; order Poales; family Poaceae; genus Aegilops; species Aegilops bicornis. The sequence goes on along the minus strand of CM038669.1, from coordinate 392,932,482 downwards.
CACAATACTTATGGCTATTCTCTTTATTTTACAAGGTTTACATGAAGAGGAGAATGCCGCACCGGACTTCTGGCCGAAAAGGAGCAAATATTGGAGACCTATTCTGCGCAACTCCAAAAGTCCTGAAACTCCATGGAATATCTTAAAATAAATAAAGAAAAATCGTCGCCAAAGATGAAGGCCAGGGGGCCCACACCCTTCTCATGAGGGTGGGGGCGCCCCCCCTGGGGCGTGCCCCCCTACCTCGTGGGCCCCTGGTGGCTCTCCGACGCCCATCTTCTCCTATATGAAGTCTTTCGATGAGAAAAAAACATTAAGCAACCTTTCGGGACGAGACTCCGCCGCCACGAAGCGGAACCTTGGCGGAACCAATCTAGGGCTCCGGCAGAGTCGCTCTGCGGGGACACTTCCCTCCGGAGGGGAAAATCATCACCATCGTCATCACCAATGCTCCTCTCATCAGGAGAGGGCAATCTCCATCAACATCTTCACCAGCACCATCTCATCTCCAAACCCTAGTTCATCTCTTGTATCCAATTCTTGTCTCCAAGTCCGGGATTGGTGCTAGTAGGTTGCTAGTAGTGTTGATTACTCCTTGTAGTTGATGCTAGTTGGTTTATTTGGTGGAAGATCATATGTTCATATCCTTTATGTATATTATTACCCCTCTGATTATGAACATGAATATGCTTTGTGAGTAGTTACGTTTGTTCCTGAGGACAAGGGAGAAGTCTTGCTATTAGTAGTCATGTGAATTTGGTATTCGTTCGATATTTTGATGAGATGTATGTTGTCTAGCCTCTAGTGGTGTTATGTGAACGTCGACTACATAACACTTCACCATTATTTGGGCCTAGAGGAAGGCATTGGGAAGTAATAAGTAGATGATGGGTTGCTAGAGTGACAGAAGCTTAAACCCTAGTTTATGTGTTGCTTCGTAAGGGGCTGATTTGGATCCATATGTTTCATGCTATGGTTAGGTTTACCTTAATACTTTTGTTGTAGTTGTGGATGCTTGCAATAGAGGTTAATCATAAGTGGGATGCTTGTTCAAGTAAGAACAGCACCCAAGCACCGGTCCACCCACATATCAAATTATCAAAGTACCGAACGCGAATCGTATGAACGTGATGAAAACTAGCTTGATGATATTCCCACGTGTCCACGGGAGCGCTTTTCCTATTATAAGAGTTTGTCCAGGCTTGTCCTTTGCTACAAAAACGATTGGGCCACCTTGCTGCACCTTATTTACTTTTGTTACTTGTTGCTCGTTACAATTTACCTTATCACAAAACTATTTGTCACCACTTATTTCAGTACTTGCAGAGAATACCTTGCTGAAAACCGCTTATCATTTCCTTCTGCTCCTCGTTGGGTTTGACACTCTTACTTATCGAAAGGACTACGATAGATCCCCTATACTTGTGGGTCATCAGAGACCTTTCGGCGCATGGGTTTGACTGACAAAAATTTAAAGACATCCAACACCGTTTTCCATGGAGTGGTGCCTAGTAAGTCGGCGTACCTAGTCGGTAAGATTGAATTGGAGGTGGCCTTTGGAGATGAGTACGATTCCAGGGCTGAGAAATTAACTTTTGAGGTGGTCAAAATCAAGAGCCCGTATCATGCTCCGTTTGGGCGGCCGGCTAATGCCAAGTTCATGGCTCGGCCGTGTTATGTTTACTTGCAGATTAAGATGCCGGGTCACAAGGGCACCATCACCATGCATGGGAGTCGAAAGATAGCCCTGGAATGTGAGGAAGGCGATGCGGCTTATGCTGAATCTGTTTGTGCAGCAGAGGAGCTGAAGTTTTACCAAGATAACGTTGACCCGGCGGATATGACCTCTCTGAAGAATCCAACCACAGAGCATCACCCGGCGATGAAGTTTAAGTCGGCTGCTGAAACCATTGATTTTACTCCAGGCGATTCGTCTAAGCAGTTCAACATCAGTGCCAATTTGGATCCTAAATAGGAAAGCACGCTCATCAAGTTCATCCGTGAGAACCGGGACATCTTTGCATGGAAACCTTCTGACATGCCGGGTGTACCGAGAGAACTCACTGAGCACACTCTTAATATTGATCCGAAATATAAGCCGGTCAGGCAGTTTCTTCGGCGGTTCAACGAAGAGAGATGGAAAGCTATCGGAGAGGAGGTGGCCCGGCTCTTAGCGGCCGGGTTCATTGTTGAAGTTTTTCACCCGGAGTGGTTGGCCAACCCGGTGCTTGTGCTTAAGAAGAACGGCACCTGGCGGATGTGTGTGGATTACACGGACTTAAATAAGGCTTGTCCGGCTGATCCTTTTGCTCTCCCCCGTATTGATCAAATCATCGATCCTATGGCGGGTTGTGAGCGTTTGAGCTTTTTGGATGCTTACTCTGGTTATCATCAGATCAAGATGGCAGTTAAGGACCAGGATAAGACAGCCTTCATCACTCCGCTTGGAGCCTTCGCTATGTATCCATGCCATTTGGGCTCAAGAGTGCCAGGCGACTTACCAGCCGGTGTGTACGTAATCGTCTCCATGATCAGATTGGGCGCAATGTTCACGCTTATGTGGATGACATAGTGGTGAAGTCCAGAGAGAAGGAAACCCTGATATCTGATCTGAAGGAAACCTTTGATAATCTTCGGGTTTATAAGATGATGCTTAACCCGGCCAAATGTGTGTTTTGTGTGCCTGCAGGAAAGCTCTTGGGTTTATTAGTCTCCAACAGGGGCATTGAAGCTAATCCGGAGAAGATCAAGGTAATTACCTCTTTGGCTAAACCGGCGTGCATCAATGATGTTCAGCGACTGGCGGGTCGTGTTGCTGCTTTAAGCCGGTTCATAAGCCGGTTAGGTGAGAAGGCTTTACCGTTGTATCAGATGATCAAGAAAACAGAAACTTTTGTCCGGAGTGATGCTGCTAATGCTTCCTTTGAAGATTTAAAGAGACAGTTATCTGAGCCGTCGGTCCTTGCGGCTCCCATTCATAGAGAGCCATTGATGTTATACGTGGCCGCTAACTCACGTGTTGTCAGTGTTGCAATCATGGTGGAGCGCAAGGAGGCTGGCAAGGAGCATCCGGTTTAACGGCCAGTTTACTACATCAGTGAGGTGCTCATTGAGTCTAAGCAAAGATATCCACATTGGCAGAAACTTGTTTACGGGTTGTTCATGGCGAGCCGGAAGCTTAAGCAATATTTCCAGGGTCACCCTATCACTGTGGTAAGTTCTCCCCCTTGGGAGACATCATCCAGAATAGAGAGGCCACAGGACGAGTCGCCAAGTGGGCCATTGAGCTTGGACCTCATGGTTTGAAGTATGTGCCACGTACTGCTATTAAGTCTCAAGTCCTGGTGGACTTTATCAATGATTGGACAGAGCTACAGACACCAGAGGAGAAGCCGGATAACACGTATTGGACTATTCACTTTGATGGGTCCAGGCAGTTGGAAGGCTCGGGGGCTGGAGTTGTTTTAACTTCCCCTCGAGGTGAAAAATTTTGTTATGTGCTCCGGCTTATGTTTCCTTGTACTAATAATGCAGCTGAATATGAGGCCTTACTCCATGGTCTTCGGGTGGCAAAAGAGATGAATTTGAGCCGGGTAAGATGCTTGGGCGACTCAGATCTCGTGGCTCAGCAGGTGTTAGGCAAGTGGGACTCCAAGGATCCCCTCATGGCGTCTTACCGTCGTGAAGTTGATACTGTAGCTGGGCACTTCAAGGGTTATCAAGTGGAACACATTGATAAAAGGAAGAATGAGCCGGCTGATGCTTTAAGCCGGCTGGGATCTCAGCGTAAGCCGGTACCGCCTAACACTTTTCTGGATGTTTTGCATAATCCTTCTGTTAAGTTACCCACAGAGGAGGACTTAGCTATTACAGACCCGGAAGCACAGTTGGCGGCGGCTCTTCATGTCATCCCGGATTGGACAGTGCCATATTTGGCTTACATGGCCCGGGGAGAGTTGCCTGAGGATGAGACCTTGGCGAGACAAATCATCCGGCGGTCTAAATCCATGACAATTGTTCATGGTGAGTTACATCATCGCAGTGTTACTGGGGCGTTTCAACGTTGTGTGTCACCTGCGGAGGGTCAGGAGATACTTCGTGAGATCCATGAAGGGGATTGCGGTCGTCATGCCGGCTCAAAATCTCTCATGGACAAGGCTTTCCGTCATGGTTTTTATTGGCTGACGGCTCATGCTGATGCGGAAGATCTGGTCAGTAAATGCGATGGTTGTCAAAAATTCTCACGACGAGCTCATGTGCTGGCTCAAGAGTTGAGGATGATTCCAATTACTTAGATGTTTGCAGTCTGGGGGCTTGATATGGTCGGGCCTTTCAAAAGGTCTAAAGATAAAAATATGCAACTCCTGGTGGCAGTAGATAAATTTACAAAGTGGGTTGAGGCAGAGCCGGTCAGTAAGTGTGATGCAGCCACGGCGGTTCAGTTCATGAAAAAAGTGATCTTTCGTTTTGGTTTTCCACATAGCGTCATAACTGATAATGGCACTAATCTCTCCAAAGGTGCCATGGAAGAGTTCTGTCAACGAGAACATATCCGTCTTGATGTTTCGGCAGTTGCCCATCCTCAATCCAATGGTCAAGCAGAAAGAGCCAATCAGGATATCTTGAAGGGTATAAAACCCTGGCTCTTGGTCTCCTTACAGAGGACGCTGGGTCGTTGGGTGGAGGAATTACCCTCTATGATTTGGAGCATCAACACTACACCTAACAGATCTACGGGTTATACACCTTACTTCATGGTGTACGGAGCAGAGGCGGTCCTACCAAGTGACATCCGTCATGATTCGCCCCGCGTGGCGGCTTACGTTGAGGCTAATAATGAAAAAGCTCGTCAGGATGCACTTGACTTGTTAGATGAAGAGCGAGACTTGGCAATAGCTCTGGTTAATTAAGTCCAAGGGCGATGTCGGCCGGGTCTAGCTCTGGTAGCCATGCCTTGGCCCGGCTCAATGTGGCTATAGCTCCGGCTCTTGCAGAGGCCCGCCTAAGCTCTTGGACCCGCTGAGGTAGGAGATGGGGAACGTCATTTGACAAAGCCACAACGGCCAAAGCACGTTGTGACCCGGTATAAAGTTGTTCCACCAAGGTATAAACTACCTTTAGCTTGATTGATATGCTCTGATTAAGATTTGAGCTCCTGGGGCCTGCGTGAACAAGCATCAGGTGAGCCGGAGGTAACAATTGAAATAGTCATCGAAAGAAGGTTTGCAGTATTCAATGTTTGCACAAGTAGCTTACCGAAGATTGCTGAGACCATTTGAGATATTTGGCGCTTTAAGCCGGATAGCTCGGCTGCTGCTTCTGCAAGCGACGCCTCTGCTTTCTCGGCCCGGTTGACCAAAGAGGCCTTTTCATCAGCTCAGGTTTTCTTGTCTGCTTCATAGCCTTTCTTCAGCTTCTCTTGTTCAGACACGCTGAACTCAAACTTGGAGTTAGCCTTTTGGATTTCAACCTCTTGAGCTGTCACGCGATTCTTCAGATCAGCAATCTCCGACTCAAATTGACTTATGGTGCCTGCATCAATGCCGGATTATAGTCGGAATTATTATAAGATAACATTAAGTCCCAAGCACTTTACAAGCAAAGATACTTGACACTTGGGGGCTAATGTATGCTGAAGAACTTAAACTTGCTGAGGCGGTTCATGGAAATTAAGTCCCAAGCACTTTACAAGCAAAGATACTTGACACTTGGGGGCTAATGTATGCTGAAGAACTTAAACTTGCTGAGGCGGTTCATGGAAATTAAGTCCCAAGCACTTTGCAAGCAAAGATACTTGGCACTTGGGGGCTAATGCGTATTGCAAGTTCAAAATATTACACTACACCGGGTTAAATATCTTGTTCTAAAGCCGGCCTTCGAGATAAGTCGGGTGTTTGACAGGCAGTGATAAGCAGATTCTAAGTCTACATCATATTTTCTTATAAGCAGTAGACTTGGGGGCTGGTACAGTAAGTATGAATAAGGAAAAGTAACAAAAGTTATACCTCAGATTTTTTATGTATTTGCTTCACCATGTCAATCTCCAAGTCACGACTGCTGTGCACTTGGCTTATGTAGCCAGAGACAATGTCTCCAATGCTCAGATGAGTGTAATCAGTGAAGTCCATCTTGGTCTTTCGATGCGCCAAAAGTTCCTCCTTGGCAGAGCACTTGGCAAGCAACGTGGGTTGTCCCGGTTCAACAAACTGAGTCTTGGCGATTTCGACTTCCGGGTCATCTGCCTTGGCCGGGCTGGGAATCTCTGGGTTATCAGAACCGTCGAGAGTATGTTCAGCAGGTGGATCAGAGATAGGCGCTGGAACGTCGTGAGATGGTTCGGGCGGCGGCTCGTGAGCAGAAACATCAGGAGCAGCCGTTCCGAGCTCCGGTTCAGTTACACCCGGCTCTTTGGATGGTTTATTCTTCTTTGGCCTCTTACTGGGCTTCACTTGTACACTGTGGACAAGTCAGAGGGATTAAGACAAAAAGCATGAGTAAAATAAGCATAAGGTAAGCAAGTTGTCATTACCCTGGTGCGGTCTTGAAAGCCAGCATGTTGGATTGCATAGACTCGCCAGAGGAAGGTGAAGTATCCTGATAGTTGGAATCATATGAATTGAGAGGTTGCCGAATGAAAACCGCCAAAGGTAAAGAAGAACGTAAATCGGAGATAACCTCATGCCGCCGTTTCCTGGTTACATCAGGTAAGCCGGAGGAGAGCTCCACGTCTTTGCTGGTCCGGGTCTGCCTCCGGCTCTCGTGAGTCTGTCGCTTCAACAGAAATTGAGGATCTTGGTAAACTAAAGGATGTGAAAATCTTACTTTCCGGGTCACTCTTCGGACTTTCTGCCTCGGCAAAGGCTCGGAGTCGGAGGAAATTATGGTTACCTCTTCCTCAACTGCTTGGATGTTTCCTGTGTCCTCCTAAAAGGAAATTAAAGGTCAGTAAAGTAATGATAAAGGAGTCAGGGGAGTTAAGGATTACCTCTTCTTCACCGTCATCGGTGTCATCCAGCTTGAATAAATCTGAAGTACTTGGTTTCTTCTTCCTCGAAGTTCCTGTCTTGGCGGCTTTCCGCTCGGCTCTCTTAGCCGCTCTGGCTTGTTTGGCAGCTTCATGGTCATATTTGACCTTCCAGAAATTATCATTGGCCTGTGAATAATGACAAAGTGTTATGAGTAAAGTAGGGCATAACATAATCAGGGTATAATTGTTTAGGTTTAAGACTTACAGCAGGAGCCGGGTTATTCTTGCAAAATGGAAGTAAGCCGAAGGCATTACTAACCAGTGAGCCTTCCTTCAACAACGATTGGGTCGTAGCTTCAACCACGTCATCAGGTAAGTCGTCAGGAGAATGACGCAGCGGGTCATAATTTTCACCTGAGTAAGTGCACATTAAGCCGGGGCGGCGGCTTAATGGAATCACCCGCCAGGAGATCCAGACTCGGACCAAGTAAACGCCATCCAAGCCGTTCCCCAAGAGAGCTTTGATTTTCTTGATGGTGGGAGCGAGTGGTACACGTTCAACAGCAAATAGCTTGTCTGGCAGTAGGTGGTTGGATTCAAGGCGCAGAGCGCGAAAGCCGGGCAGCAGGTTCTCATCAGCCGGAGAGGTGTCCTGGCAATAGAACCACGTCTGGTTCCAATCCTTTGGGTGGCTTGGCAGCTCAGCGTATGGGAAAAGGCAGTCCCTCCGTTGCTGAATGGAAATACCACCAAGTTCCAGGCTGGGCCCGTTGGCACGTTCATTCTGCCGGTTTAAATAAAACAACTCTCGGAACAATAGTAAGTTGGGCTCTTCTCCAAGGTACACCTCGCAGAAGACTTGGAAGTTGCAAATATTTGACACGGAGTTGGGCCCGATGTCTTGAGGTCTAAGGTCAAAAAATTGCAAAACGTCTCTGAAGAATTTTGAACCGGGTGGAGCAAAGCCCCGGCTCATATGATCAGTAAAAACGATCACTTCCCCCTCCTTGGGTTGAGGTTTCTCTTCTGACGGGTTAGGAGCACGATAAGACATGACCTCCTTCTTGGGCAGATAGCCAGTCTTCACGAATTCAGACAATGTACTTTCGGTAACAGTGGACTTGACCCGATTCTTGTGTCACAGAGCTTTGGGAGCCTTGGGTGCCATTATGCAAGTGGAAGCCTATGACAAAATAAAAGTTTCCGGTTCAACTCTAACCCGAAAGAGAACATTTTTAAATCTAGTCAAGATGGCGGCTTAAGAAGGGGCCTAATTAATGACATATGGCTAATTGTGTTTTGACATTTAAGCCGTTACGGGTATTAGAAGAAGTTAAGTTATCTTAAGTCACTAGAAGCAAGCAAGGCTGACAATTAGTGTTGTCTTCTTAAACCGGCTACATGGACTACCGTGGTTACACTACTAGGGAAAAGCCTAGCAGCAGCGCGGGTTTTGGGCCTATTAGTAGCGCGGGGGGCGGCGCTACTAATAAGGCGCCATGACTAACGATAGCAATGGCGAGGTGCCACCAGCGCTACTACTACGTCCTTTAGTAGTAGCGTGGGTAAAACCCCGCTAATACTACCAATGGGTTTTTTTTTTGAATTTTTTCAAAAATATTTCGATTTTTCCCTAATTTTCAAATTTCTGAATTATTTGAACCTCAAATCTCTAATCACCCCTCATCGCTGCTCAATTTAATCTCTAATCACCCTCATCATTCCAAATCATCTAACTTCCCGGACGGTCACCCATCCTCTCACTACTCCACCGAGCACGCTTAACTTCCGGGTTCTATTCTCCCTCGCTTTCCAAGTCTGCACTTGTTGTTTTCCGACAATAGTAAGATGTCAATCCTATTAACCTCGTGAATTTAGCTTGAGCATGAAGTCACACATTTCACTATTTGAGTTTGAAACTATTGTTCTAAAAAATTAGTAACACTAATATTTCTTGAATAATTAGTTTGACCACAGTTTGACCATAGTTTGACCACAGTTTGGCCATAGTTTGACCAGATTTGACCAAAATTCAAAAAAACTAAAATAATTATTTAGTAACACTAATATTCTAGAATAATTAGTTTGACCATTGTTTGACCACAGTTTGACCACACAGTTTGAATTTTTTTTCGTTTTTTTTCCACTCTAGATCTTAAAAGCCTCGTAACTTTTTTTCTGTTTGGTTTTTCAGGATTTTGAAAATTATGCCCATTTTTACAAATTCTCGAGAGATTTTGCAAATAAAGTCGAAATTCATATTTGCAAATTTTCCCAACAACTAGACCACATATCACATGGGAAACTTATTTTCTTTTATTTTTTTGACATTTTCATCATTTTCTTTTTTTTTTTAAAACCGAAAAGGCGATCCGCAGGGGGGGGTGGAGTTTGAAAATGGGACCTTTAGTAGTAGCGCGGTTTTTTACCCCCTCGCTACTACTATGGCACCACTTAGTAGTAGCGAGGGCTAAAAACCGACGCTACTGCTATCAAACTTAGTAGTAGCAAGGTTTTAAAAACCCGCGCTACTACTATGGCATGTCCCGGGGCACTAGAGAGACCGCTTAGTAGTAGCAAGGGTTAAAACCCGCGCCATCGCTATCAACTTAGTAGTAGCGAGGTTTAAAAACTCGCCATCGGTAGTAAGAGCGGTGGTTTTTAACCCTCGCTACTAGTAACTTTCTGTGTATAGGCTTTTCCCTAGTAGTGTTAAACAGATCTAACAGAGGCAGTTTTTTGGCTAAGTATGCACTACAAAAAATATACACTTCCGTGATGATACGTGTTTGTCCCAGTAGGTCACGTTTTTTGTCATGCATGTACATCCATGACAAATTTATGACAGAATCAAGATAGTCATACTTGTGCTGTCGTAGAAGTGTTCCATGACATTACCAAAATTATCATCACGGAAGTGTCCACTTCCATGACGATAAATCGCGCTGCCGTCGGAGAAGTGCTTTCGTCAAGGGTGACCGACACGTGGCATCCACTGTAACGGAACGCCGTTAAGCTATCGGGTCGGGTTTTGGATCCGATAACCCGTTAACAGCCCGACCAATGGGGATTTTCCACGTGTAAAATCATCATTGGCTGGAGGAAACACGGTCGGCTCATTGTTGGGACGGATGTCATCCACTCATTGGACGGAAGGCGCATATGATACGCCGACACGTGGCACGCCCAACAGAGGCCCATTCACGTGAAAAGGCCGCCCGTTTGACTTGGTCAAAAGGTGACGGCCAGCCATGGAAAGCTCGTTAACGGCTGTTCGCATATAGCCCATTTACAGCCCGCTAACCCAAGGCCCGTTATGCCCTATCCGAATTAGGCCCGATGGCGTCATCCGGGCCGTCCAATATGATTCCACCGTTTTCTTCCGGCCCATGTATGGCCCATGACGCGTCTTCGCCCATATGAGGCCCTATGTAACTCTTGGCCTATTAACTACGTGGTGAACCGGCCCGCAATGAACAGTGTATCACTTTAGACCCATTAACGGCCCGTGGTGAAACTAGCCTGTAATGAACAGTGTATCACTTTATACCCATTAAGGGCCCGTTATTTAGTTGGGCCATTTCCAGCCCATGTTATCTTTCGGCCTTCTCAGAGCCCATTTATTCTTGGGCTCATTTCGAGCATTCGTTTACTTACGGCCCATTACTATCATTTTCTGCTTGTGGGCCAAATTCAGCCCGTGGTTACAGTCGGCCCGATTGTGGTCCATTAATACATTGGGCCATTTTCATAGCGTCATCAAATACAGCCTATTAACGATGGCCCATTATGGTCAGCCCATGAACGGACGATTCCAACTCTAGCCCATTTACGGCCATAATGCGGCCTGTTATTGGCCCATGTTTGGCCAATCGATCATACAGCCCGTAGAAGGCCCATTGTTTCTACGGCCCGTAGAAGGCCCAATGTTTCTACGGCCCGTAGAAGGCCTACTGTTTCTACGGCCCATAGAAGGCCCACTGTTTCTACGGCCCGTAGAAGGCCCACTGTTTCTACGGCCCGTAGAAGGCCCACTGTTTCTACGGCCCGTAGGAGGCCCACTATCACTACAGTAAATATTAGCCCATGGTTATTGTGGCCTAGTTTTAAAAAATAGGTTATTGCAGCCACTAGCAAACCGCAGAAAAAGAACTGCACTGACTACAAGCAAACAAATAAACAAGACAACAAGGAAATAAATAAGCAAGCAACTTATGCTAGGCTATCACGGCTATTACACATACTACATCCACTTTGGGCATCAAAGTTCACCACCAAAGGCAAATATAGGGAACACAACAAAGATATAAACGCCGCAAAGAAAACAAGTCCGTAACTGAAACCACTTCAAGAGTTCAAGAAACAATATCCTGGTACCCATAATGTTTGGCAAGATGCTTAGCAAGCTTATTAACTTTCTCGTTGTTTGGCGCTTAAATCCTCCGGTATTTCATTGCACAAGAAAATGCATCGATCTGAATTCTGCGAGGACTTCCTCGATCCTTTGGCTTCTTGCCGCACAACCGGTGGCCGATGCCTTTCAGCTTGTAGCTGAGATCAAGAAGCCAAGTGATTCAGCAAATGAGTTCGAAGAGCTTGTGCCGCCGGATCGCCAAGAACTCGAACACTACATCAACGCAGGATCGTGGGATTTTCTCACCGCCTACAAGATCGCTTTTTATCACCTTTCTTGGAGACCAACAGGTTGTCTCCCTATCTTGAACCTTATCTCGCATTACTTTCTCTACCATTGCATAGTGGGTGCTCTTCTCCAATATTCTCGCTTGCATACTACAAGAGAAACAAGGCATACATCACAGGTTTAGCTTGTAGTATACCAAACTCATTTTGGTAAACCGGTTCAAGAGTAAGGTGGACAGGATAACAAGATGAAACAAACATATATCTATGTACTATGGTCATCTGTATTGTCCATATCATTCTAGTTTATGTTCCCTAATCAATATAGAGACACAGTTCAACTCATATATTTTAAGACACAAAGATAGACAGATGTAATATAAGTGTGAGAAACTACACGGCATTGGCAGCACTTGTAATGTGCATCACATGAGAACATAATTGTTTATACAACTTAAACTGAAATCAACATAGAGCAAGAAGTTAGAACAGCAATCCAGTTAAAGAAATAGGTTTAAAACATACCTGTTGCGCCATTGGAGTTTCAATTGGATCCTTCAAATTCGAAAGTAGTTGGTATGAGTAAATAAAGTGATGCAACAACAAAGGAGTATGGACCATAGCTACGGAATCTGACCTGAGAACAGTTGCTCTTCTGCTTTAAACGTGGAGTTTGGGTTAGGCGTGGTGGTCTTCTTGCTTTGGGCAATCGCAGTAGCTTTACAAACTGCTTGTGTGGGGTACTTTGTGGTGGACATGGTGCTTTGTCAACTATAAGTGGGTTACTATCTGCTGGGGTTGCGGTTAGATGGGTTGCAATGGTTCTTCCGCCTAACGTGTAAGGGTGCAATTTGGAAGAGTCTCGATTATGTGTGGTGGGGCTAGTTTGTGGGCCAAGACAACCATGGTTCTATCTCGCATCGACGGGTAGCACTGTCTTTTGTGAAGAACGGGTTTTTGCTCCTTAGATACCGCCATCACCACCTCCAATTCAAATGGCTGATAAACAAGAAAAAGAAATTGAACGTCTGTACATTGTATGATAGATGATGTGGTAATTCACATATATGTTGTCTAACCAAACAGACAAAGCATGACACAATTTCACATATATGATGCCTAATTAACAGGATAGCATGACACAGTTTCAGATATATGATGGATAACTTAACAGGATATAATGGCATAATTCAACATATGATGAGTACCTAAACAAGATTACATGACAAAACTATATGATGTCTTTCTAAAATAGATTGGGATGAAATAATTCACGTACATGTTGTCTAAGTATACAGGATGGCATGATATAATTGACATAATTGATTCATATACTAAGCAGCTGACACTCGCATGTATGATCTCTAAACTAAGCAGATAGAATTCAATATTGTGCATATGATGTCTAAACTAAGCAATGCAAGACACCATCTGCATCATATGAGAAATATAAACATTGCAACTTAGAGCATACACCTCAGGTGGGATATAGGACTTGTCATCTATCTCTGAATCCTTCTCTGAGGATCTCCCTGTAACCATCGAGATATATGCTTCAACAGGTACCATTGCCTGCTCTGAAGACCTTGTTTTCACTCCAGATTTTTCCATAACCGGCTCAAATGGCTGATACACATGAAGAGTAGTTCAATATACACAGATTGTCGACAAATGGAATACGTAATGAAAAAAAAAAGATGGCATGAGATAATTCACATATATGATGCCTGGCTCCATGGCGGTGCATAATTCACATATATGATAACTGGATGAAAAGCATGGCATTGCATAATTCACATATCTGATATAGAAAGCAAACAGGAGACATTAACACAAAGCATGTCTAATCTAAGCAGATGGCATGGCAATGCAAGACACCATATGCATGATATGAGCAATATAACCCAGCCAAGTTAGAGCATGCACCTCGTATGGCGGGGATACGACCGCCATCTCCCTCTCAATCCTCCTCTAAGGAGCTATCTCAGTAACCAAAGAAGAAATCTGCATCGACAGTAGCACCGACCGCTCGTAAGACCTTGTTTTCACTCTAGATTTTCCCATGACCGACTCAAATGGCTGATGCATAGGAAGAGTAGATGAATGTATAAACATTGTTGACAAATGGAATACATTATGGAAAAAAATATGGCACGATACAATTCACATATACGATGACTGGCTAAACAGGATGGCATTGCATGATTCACGTATATGATGCCTAGCTAAAGAAGATGGCATTGCATAATTTCCATATATATTTTCCATTCCTAAATATTTGTCTTTTAGTGATTTCAAATGGACTACCACATACGGATGTATATAGACATATTTTAGAGTGTAGATTCACTCATTTTGTTCCGTATGTAGTCACTTGTTGAAATCTCTAAAAAGACAAATATTTAGGAATGGTGGGAGTATGATATAGAAACCAAACAGGTGGCATTCACACAAAGCAAATCTAAACTAAGCTGATGACATATAAGATGTATAATGTAAGCAATGCAAGGCGCCATATGCATGATATGACCAACATCAGCATGCCAGGTTAGAGCAAACACCTCAGGTGGTAAACAGGCATGGTCGGCTCCTTCAATCTCCATCCGAGCAGCTTATCTTCCTCTGGAATACAATCTGGAAATGCAGGAGAGGGGGCACTTCGCCCACCATGGAGCAGCGTCTGCATGATATTATATTCGCACCCAACGGTCTTCTCTTTTCTCTACATGTTCAAGACGATTGTGTACAATATCCGACATGCATAATAAAAAATAGTTAGATTTTGTAAGGCCTAAGGGGTGCATGCAAAAATCAAGACTGATGGTAGCAAACGAGTGGATGGATCCAAAACTAATGATAGCAGGTTGATTATAGCTTCAGTTTAAAATGATAGACAATGGATCATGTATTGTTTGTTGCCCACCCAACATGAACCACATAGAAGACCCCAGATGAACCAGATAGTAGACAGATACTATTAGATTCTTTGGCTCGATATGAGACCCATGGGCAATTCAAAACTCAAGATTGAATGATAAAGTAGCGAGTAATAATAACCGATGTATAACGTAAGCAAACACAAAAGATCGCGGCCTCTCTTTCAAACTGTCTAGTCCTCGTGTTCATCTGCTCGATCGATGATGGTAATGCAGTTAGGCGTGGCTGCCTCAACGGTGAAGATGATCTCGAGGCAGCGAAAAGAAAGTCTGCAGGGGATCTCTCGCTGCGATGAACGCTTTTGTCGATGGTGCACCTCGGTGAGGTGGATGACGGCACAAGATGAGGAGCGGGACATAACACACGAGTTTTCTTTGAGGCCAATCTGAAAATGAAGTAAATATGTAAGGGCTCCTTAGAATTGGAGGATTCTATAAACGCAGGGACAGGAAAACACAGAATAGGATAGGAATGCACGTGCAAAACAGAGCATTTGGAAACATAGGATTTCAGTCAACCCGGTGTTTGGCTCACATGAATTGGAAGAACAGAGGAATGGAGAAACAAAGTGATGCGATGAGTGTACAACCTCTTTGGCATAGCCTTGTGGACCTCAAAGCATCATTGGGTTGGACGTGGAGGATGGTGATGATGTCGGTGTGACTGCTTGAGGCGGGAAGAAGATCCGAGGCCTCTGGAAACGGCACCGAGGGTACTGCTCTGCTGTGATGGACGGTTCCGTCGTTGGAGCAGCTCCGCGAAGGTATACAGCGACGAGGTTGAAGCATGACAAGACAGACAACTTTAATCTGAAGTGGGACCCTAATATCATCTGCAATAGATGATGTAAAATACATCACCAAAAAGTGCTAGATGTAAAACGCATCAGTCGCGCCACGGCCACTCCGACAAATGCTGTAAGTACTGTTCACTCTGAACTTAACTGAAGAAAATGAACTTCACAGTCGAAACTGAATTTTACTGTCGAAACTGATTGAACTAGTAACAGAGCATTGCAATAGATGTTTAGGGCGTTCGAGCACTAGTAGCAGAGAATCAGTGATCTAAATCAGCAGACGCTCGAGCAGGGAACACACTAGCAGAGAGCAAGTCGTGTAGTAGCACCGCGAGCGAGTGCTAAAGCAGCAACTCCTCAGAGTTGCCGGAGGTCGGCAGCAAAGAAGAAGCAGCGCAAGCGAGAGCAAGAGCAGAAAGCGAAGACGAATCGAAGCAGAGCAGGCAAAGCAGCGACCGACAAAGAAGAACAGAGTCGCAACGCGAGCAAGAGCCGGAGAAGCTGCAGCTAGTGCCGTTGTGGAAGTCACCGCCAAGGAAGCAACGACATGGGGGAGAGACGCCATGGATGATGTGGCCGGCGACAGCGCCGTCGATGGAGACGCCATGTCTGCTCAGTATCGAGCACCGGCAGCCCCTTGAGATTGAATAAAAGATAAAATGCAGCGGTGAGTGCAGAACCTCCTTGGTGGCGCCGATTTGGCCTCGGCTTCATCGGAGGAATTGGTGAGGGTGCTGCGGTTCCGGTGGGGCAGGTCAAGACGGTCTTTGTGGGGATTGAGGTGGCGCGATAGACGAGGCGAACGTCGTGGCAGCTCCTTGGAGGTGGAGGACGGGCGGCTGATCCGCGGACGACGAGATCGACAATGGATCCTCATCCGGTGCGGTGGATGAGGGACGGCGAGCTGTTGCGGTGGACGACGTAGTCGGGGAAGAGTCTCCGGCTGGGCGGCGGTCGGGAGGCCGACAGAGGAGCGTGGGGTTTCGCGGGTTTTGGCGGCCTCGGTTTACGAATGGGGGGCGAAGGGGGAGGGGGCCAAGCTTAGGGACGCGCTTGTCGGAAATGTAGGGTAAGTTACCAGCGTACCCCCACCGGTTTTGACACCGCGACGTGGAGCTTCATTTCCTACCGAGGGGTAGAAGGGGATTTCGTGTCCGGGGCCAAGTGGAGCGATTTCGGATGAGGAGGGAGTTCTCGCGCGCGTCCAAATTTCAGGATAACAAGGCGTGGCGCGGGTTGAAGAAGCGGGAGTTTCAAAGCAGGTGAGACAAAAGATACTCGAGCTTGAAAATTTCGGGATAACAAGGTGTGGATTCCTTGTTCGGCAGGACAAACTTAACGTGTAAAAAAATCATACAAGATACAAGAGAGTCGAGTCCCCTTTTACTATATTGCTATAGATGCCATTGAAAAAACTACAAGAAAAATGTAAAAAAATCGGGAGAACAAGATTACCTCAAGACAGTACCAAATCGATTCGCACTTCCCTCAACAACAACAAAAACAAATCAATTCCCACCAAAGAAAGAGTAATGTCCCTTTTATATGATTAGAGATGCCATGATCTCGAATTTCAATTATTGAATCCACGTTATGTTGAATTCGAATATATCATTAGGTGACCTTGCGGTTTATAATTGATGTAGTCGTACATTTTGATCTTCCGTCATATATGAACATTTTACTCCACCATGTGAACATATATATTGTCGCTACCATATGGACTAAATTTGAATCAATTTTCCTTATTTGAATACGATTGTTGTCAAGTTATACAATAATTTAAATATTATCTTGATAACAAAATGACATGCATATAGCAGTACTCATATTTCACTATGAAATACATGTACCATACGCTCTCCAATTCAAATATTTGTATCCATTTTATGTTGAATTCAAATCATAGTACATTATTGGTCTAGGTAGCGAGATGTTCGGGATAATCTAAACCCTGTTTTCATACGTATAATTTTTGGCTGAATTGGGACAAGTTTTGGTATAAGCCTCTTGCAAAACCGGAGATTCTCTCAACAAGCCTCGTGGTTCAGAGAGCGAACGTGTCACCTTTGTGTGTGAAACGATATACGCTGCCTCCCCCTGATTTTATTTACAGAGGCAACATAGAACTATATGAGTGCCCTGTTAAATTTTGGAATTATTTCGGGTTCATTTGGCCTTTTTATACATTAATTGAGTTTCTGGACTTTTAATGTGCATTATCTAAATATGAATTGCATGCACATGCTCCGGTGCACCAAAGTGGGTTGAAAAATCACATGTGTGTCCTTGGTTGAATTTCTAGGTCTCACGGAAGAAATGAGAATGAAATTCAAACATCTGGGCGTCATGACTCTGGCAAGAACATCGAGAAACTTAGATTTTAAATTCATGTAAATCCAAAACTCGCCTGGAAATCATGAAACTTGGCATGGTGTCATGTCATGGCACTAACATGTTGTGGTAAAAAATTGGGCCGATTTGGAAGCTCGTGGTTCTAAGAGGGAATGTGCCACCTTTGAGTGTGAAATGATATACGCTCCCCCCCCCCCCCCGCGCCCTTAAGTTTCTTAACAAAGGCAACATAGAACTACATTAGTGCCATGTTAAATTTTGGAATTATTCCGGGTTAGTTTGTCGTTTTTTATACATTAATTGAGTTTCTGGTCATTTAATGTGCATAAGTCAAATTTGAACTACAAGCACATGCTCTCGTGCACCAAAGTTGGCTGAAAAATCACATTTGTGTCCTCGGGTGAATTTCTAGGTCCCATGCAAGAAACGAGAATAAAATTAAAACATCTGGGCATCGTGGCTCAGCCGAGAACATTGAGAAACTTGGTTTTAAAATTCTTGTAAATCCAAAACACGCCCCGAAAATCATGAAACTTGGCATGGATGTCATGTCATGGTACTACCATGTTGTGGTAAAAAATGGCCGAATAGGAACAGATTTTGGTATAAGCTTCTTGCAAACCAAGCTTCTCTCAAGAAGGCTCGTGGTTACGAGAGGGACGTGTCACCTTTGAGTGCTAAACGATATACGTTGTCCCCCTGAGTTTATTTACAAAGGCAACATAGAACTACATGAGTGCCCTGTTAAATTTTGGAATTATTCGGCTTCGTTTGGCCTTATTTACACATTAATTGAGTTTTTGGTCATTTAATGTGCATAATTCAAATTTGAACTACAAGCACGTGCTCCCGTGCACCAAAGTTGGTTGAAAAATCACATTTGTGTCCTCGAGTGAATTTCTACTCCCATGCAAAAAATGAGAATAAGATTCAAACATATGGGCATCGTGCCTCGGTCGAGAACATTGAGAAACTTGGTTTTAAAATCATGAAACTTGGCATGGTGTCATGTCATGGTAGTACCATGCCGTGGTAAAAAATTGGCGAATAGGAACAGATTTTGGTATAAGCTTCTTGCGAATCGAAGCTTCTCTCAAGAAGGCTCGTGGTTCTCGGAGGGAACGTGTCACCTTTGTGTGCATAATTCAAATTTGAAATACAAGCACATGTTCCAAAGGCACCAAAGTTGGTTGAAAAATCACATGTGTATCCTCGGCTAAATTTCTAGGTTCCATGCAAGAAATGGGAATGAAATTCAAAATTCTGGGCATCGTGGCTGGGTTGGAAACATTGAGAAACTTAGTTTTCTAATTCTTGTAAATCCAAAACAGGCATGAAAATAATGAAACTTGGCTTGGTGCCAGGACATGGCACCAACATGCTGTGGTAAATTTGCAGTCCGATTTGCGAAGGCGCACACATTAACAATCAACAAAGTCATTTTGGAACAAGTGTTGTCACGTTACAATCGGAAACACAAGTATTATTGAAACCGTGGGCGTTCTACTTACTAGTACCATTTACGTGCCGCCACGCGTCCCATTTTATTAGCTAGGAGGCGCCGTCTTGAGGTAGCTATTTGAGTACGAGTGGCGTGGCGATCAGACCCTGCGTGTGCTTATCGGGAGGAGAGCCTTTGACCTCCATCTGCCGTCCACCTCTCTCCCAAGGTCTCCATTAATGGCGCCCGAGCCTCTGCTTAATGGCGTGGCTATGTCTCACTCGATCGAGATTTAAGAGAGAGAAAAGAAAATCTGAAAGCACGGATCTTGATGTAAGATCCGACAGACCTATATAGCATCTACTGCGACTTATAGCAAGACTGATGAATATAGAAGGACGATTTTTATTTTTTATTTATCAAAGAAGGGCTTGCCCCTTCCGATTTTTATTACTGAAAGCCACCACAATTCACAAGAAGTTGAGCACAACTCCAGCCTAACACGAAGGACTAAAAGCTACGTACCAGATTGAAATCGCAACATCCCAAGAGGCCAACAAAGGCCAAACATCCGCACTAGAACCCAACATTTCACAACCGACGACACAATCCACATCCTAAACCGATTATTACATCAAAAGAAACCAGAAACTGAAGGAAGCCCGGCAACTAGAAGAACAAAGAATGCCGTGGTCGCCACAGAAAGAGTTTTCTTCATTCCAGCCTTGCAACATTGTTCTTCCACAGAAAGATAAGGACGATTTATTGTCTTACATAATTAGAAAGATAATTAAAAAAGCCACATGTGGCTATGCCTGAAATACACAAGGGAAAAAGAAGAAGGAAGACAAGGATCTGGCTCGCTGATCTCTACTTTCTTGATGCGTTCTTTGCAGTCAGCGGGAACTAGTCTCCGCGGCGAGCGGCGATGAGCTCTTTCGTGTCCTCAATACGCTGCTTGAGAACATCCACGGATTCCTTCACCAGCCTTTGGCGCTCGTTGCGGAGCATGTCATTCTTGTCCATAAGTTTCTTGATGATGACGCCGTCCTCTTCAACAAGGCATCGGTCTCCTCCTCGCTGGTCTGCACTTGGACGATCTTCTCCCTCGGCCAGGTCGCACACGGCCCGGAGCCTCTCATTGCCCTCCCTTAGTTGCCGGATGACGCCGTAGCCTGTTCAAACGAGGCTTTCACGCCGCCCCGCAACCTCGCCAAGCCGGAGATCTGATCCATCCGGCTATGGACGATCGCATGCATGCGCCGTAATAGCCGCCGCCCGCGAGAAATTTTTCCCAGGCCGGCGCGGGCGCGGGACATCTTCGTTGCATTCGTGGGCGCGCGGGACATCTTCGCTGCTTCAGCGCGCGGCCGGACCATCTGCTGCATCAACGGCGCGGGACCTCCGTGCTGCTTCAGCCGCGCCGGGACCTTCTGTGTTGCTACTTCCGCGGGACATGTTGGCTGCTCGCAGCGTAGGGACATTTCGTGCTTCCGCTTCCATGCTTGCCTCTCCTCGTGGCAATCTCTCGACCAGAACTCACGCTGGCCATGGCAGACGCAAGGGAAGGATGCCGAATGACTTGTTTGTTTTTGTGGATGGGGAGTTGAGGAGGAATGTGCAGTCATCTTGGCATACTAGTATTTATAACCGAGTACTAATACGCTCCTGAGTGGGAAACTGTTTAGGTTGTGATCGGTGTGAACAGGTTTGGAATTCAATATAGTGTGGTACTAATACGCTCCTAAGTGGGAAACCATTTAGGTTGTGATCGGTGTGAACAGGTTTGCAATTCAATATAGCGTGGAGTAATTTGGAATGTGACGAGACGCAAGCTCAAAATTTATTGACGGTTCTAGTTTCGAAGTGCGGCACTATTCCCGGATGGAGTACTTCTTTTTCTACTCCCTCCTTTCCGGTTTTATAGGGCTTATCTCAAAATTTTAGTTTTTCCATTTTATAAGGCTCAATTTGGTTGCTCCCCAACACATGTTCAGATTCCAAGGTGCATTAAATCATTGCATGCAAGTATTAAGAGAAAATTGACCAATGTATGTACTTTATGCATGCATGCATGCATTGCAATTAATGCATTGATAAACATATTTTTTTGAGAAAAACAAGAGCATTAATTAGGTGCTTTTGCAAACTACAAAAAATATTCCACCACTCACCATAAAACGGAAAGGAGGGAGTATTGTTGTGTACGTGCAATAACTGCCACCGTCGTATACATATCTTACGGTTAATGGGGCGTTCGACAGGAATAGCCGCGTGGCGAGCTCTAGGCTAGTCCTTTTTTCAGACGCATTAAACCTATCTCTCAGGACTTCTCACACGCACCATCGTGCCACCCACAAAAACTTGTAGTACTCTGAGTTTAGTAGTTAGTTATACAGTAAGAGAAGATGTGCACGCACGCACTCGTCCTCTCACACACCGGACTGTTTTTTCTCGAATAGGATGATGATGATCCCCGGCCTCTGAATCTGGGAGTCGCACACGCATCTGTAGCTCACAATTGTAGTGTTCTCAACCATCCGATTGGCTCTATCATGGATGTACCTATATACTAAGACATGTCTACCTACATCTATATTTTGACAAATGGAAGGCATGTATTGTGGAATGGAGGGAGTGCTTGTCATCAAAATGGATAAAAAGGGACGTATCTAGAACTTAAATACGTCTACATACATCTCCTTTTATCCATTTTGATGACAAGTAGTACTTCTTACCCAAAGGAACTTTATATTCAACAGACACAAAGTATCCGTTCGACTGTTGGAAATTACTGATCTGATGTCGAAGTAATTACTGCATCGCCACCAAAACCCACCATTTCTTAAGCTAAAGTAGACCAAGGTAATCCCTATATTAGCATATCACTAAGATAAACAGAAGGCACTGTTGAAACATTTAGGACGTGAGCTTGTGAATCTGAATGTGGAGGGACACAAGCTTAGCCCCGGCCAGCAGCTTGGGCGGAACTGTCAAGAAGGTCAGCTCCTGCACGTCGACGTTGTCGGGATCCTTGCTGCTTGTCACCTCCATTTCCACCTTGACGGCGTCGGTCATGCCTTTGGGCTCCCCGTGGCCGTTCGCCCACAGCTTGGCCAAGTAGTGCGGCGGTGGGGACGCCCGCTCGATGCGCACGGCAAACCGACGGCGATAGGCGCACCGATGTTGAGCACGCTGCCGACAAAGAAAAACGTGTGGCGGTCCTCCTCCGCGAACAGCAAGAGCCGTGGCTCCGACAGTGGTACTTGCAGCTGGAGCACCTTGTCGTACTGGATCATGTGCACGGGCATGGGATGCGCGGTGCTGATGTGGTGGTAGAGCGCCGGCGGCGGGCCTTCGTAGCCGCAGACGGGCACGGGGAATTTGCAGGGCGCGAGCGGACACACGCTCTGGTGATCGGCGAGCTTGTGGTAAGTGACATAGAGCCCACAGCCTTCGTGCGGGCACTCCACCCTCACCGACGAAAGGACGGAGTCCACTGTCGTGTTCCGCATGTCGAAGCCACCGCCACACTCGCACTTCTGGCACTGCGTTGGTTCCCGGGGTGCTTGACGCGGCAGTCCGCGTAGGCCAGGTGCCCTCCCTTGCACTGCAGAAATCAATCCAACAGCACATCAATCAAGAAACCTGCACCTTGCTCAATCAGCCGAACGGGCGAGGTGTATTCGAACCTCATACCTTTGAGGCGTCAAGGGGCGGACGCACAAGGGGCAGTGGAGCACGGTGAGGTCCATCGAGACCTTAGAGAGCTCCATCGTCGGGTCCTGTTCCTGTTCGGTCTGCATGGTCTCGCCCTCCTCGTGCACAACCATCTCTCGACTTGGGCCGGGGTATTACAAAGCTTACCGTCACATATTTTATACTCCCTCCGTTCCTAAATGTACTCCCTCCGTTCGGAATTACTTGTCTCGGAAATGGATGTATCTAGAACTAAAATCACGTGTTGTAATTAATGCATTGGTAAACGCAAATTATTGAAATATATCGAGTGCAGTGCTTTGATGTGTCGTGTCAACTCGTACATCAACGAGAAGTTTGATTATCCTCTCCCTCGCGGACTTAATCGCACTCGCCTTTGGCTGTATGACAAGGTTGGCCACACACTGTCGGGCCCACTGTCATACACGCAAAGACAGAGCGTCCCTCCCTCGCCCATGAGTGTGGTGGCTGGCAAGAATAGGAGAAGCTTTCGCTACACGCTCTCCCTCCCGCACGCGGTGGACATGCAGCAGTTCAATCGGTGTCAGATGGCCAGAAGCGTACTCTAGTACTCCTCCACTGCAGTAGTGCACCATCATTGTTCGACTTCCCGAAGAGGCGAAGAGCCAAGTGCAGCCCGGACGCTCGTGTGGCAATTTCATGTGTAGAGTAGTCTAGATAGCGTGTACCGTGCCTGTAAGCTTAAAATCGTTGGGGTCGGCTCCATGCTATGTGGCCGTCTCGAAGTTTTTTTTTAATTAAAATAGTCTCCTGGCCCTACCTGTCACGCTCATCTGGTCAAGACAGGAATATATATTTTAATTTGTTTTTTTTCAAAAAGGGGGGGACTCCCTGGCCTCTGCATCAGAACGATGCATACGGCCACATATATTTTAATTTTTGGTGGGTAAATGTTAGAGGTTGCAGCAAATATATTGTACACTGCAGGTCTTTCAGCCAAGTTTAGAGGCAAGCATGTGGGGCACGCATATAGCCAAGCTCTTGCATGAGACAAAATTGCTATGTGAGCCCACTATTGTACTAGTATGTACAACTACTTGCTAGTATAGCCTCAGAAACCGTAAAGGAGTATTTGCCCTTCTAGAGATTTCAACAAGTGACTAGACTACACCGAGACGGGAGTACATATGGAGCAAAATGAGTGAATCTGCAAGTAAATAAATATGTACTAGTTCTATCGTTTTCCTCTCCGAGGTGCACAATATTGAGTATACTGACTAGTCTCTTTTTGACACGCATTTACGTTGTTGTTTTTTTTGACACAGTACAGACGCGAGCGCTCATATACACGCACATACACTCACCCCTATGAACGCACACACGCACGGCACTATCATCTTGAAATTCTGAAGTCACCATAGGCACCTCGTCGTCGACGGGTCCATAGGTGCTTGAATGCCAAGGAGGAAGAGGGTAGCGTTTCCCGAGATGTTGAACGGTCAATGATGCATCCTCAATTACATGCAGAGGGAATTAATTGGAGAAGCAGACTAGAGCCAGCACGATGTGAATGCAACAGAGTTTGGACTCTCATATAATAAAGGTGCCCCACCACTCCAATCCATCTACTATTTCCAAGTCTCTGCGCAACACTGCTCACTCCAATCCAAGACCAAGTGACCAGAAGCCACAAGCACCTATGAAGGCGATGGACGCGAGCGGCAGTCGGCTGTGCCAACTCATCCAAGGTGCCGGCCTGCGGCCCCGCACCGCACAACGTTTCCAGACGGTGCTGGCGTTCGCAGGCATCGTAGCCCTCGCCGATGCCGGCTTCGCCTCTCGCATGGACGACATGATGGTCAACTCCATCCGCAAGTTCACCGCCGTCAAGAAGCGTGCGGACGACCTTGCCGTCTTGCTTCCAAAGACGCAGCGCCCAGGCTCCTCATTGCCTACCACCCTCATCGGCCTACATGGTGACGAACTCTTTCAAGCCACGGTGGCCGTGCGAAGTCCGGAGGTCGCGACGAAGAATGTGCACCTCGAGTTCGTGCTTTCGCCCGCTGGCGCCCTCGCCATGCAAGAAACCGTCGACCTGCACATCCACGTCTATGAGGAAATCGTCTACATAGGCCACTACAAGGCAAGCGAGGACAGAAAGACGTTGGCCTTCTTCCAGTGGCCATGGTTCAGAAGCACGTCGACCTGGCCACGAAAGCCGCTGCTACTTAGGCGTCGTTCGGTGCGCCGGCGCCCTGAGTCGAGGAGGTGGACGTCGTCGATGGATGCATCTCTTCTTCTTGCCTCTTGTAACCAACCTTTGCATCGCCTCGTGGCCTTAATGTTTTATTAGTATAGTACTCCTCCGTTCCCAAATATAAGTCTTTCTAAAGACTCCGACCAAGTGACTACTACATACGAAGCAAAATGAGTGAATCTACACTCTAAACTATGTCTTCATACATCGTATGATGTATTCCATTTGAACTAGTATCTAAACAGGCTTATATTTATGAACGGAGGGAGTATATGGCATTTTTATTCCGATTAAATAGCGTTTTCAACTGTGAGGTGGGGCCGCAGCTGAGCAAACCCACCCCACCCACCGGCGTCGGCCATGTTTAGAATTAGAAGAGAGAAAGCGAGGGAGGAGAGCTAGGCAGTAGCGGATCTTTGTTGTCGAGATGGGACTCGTGTTCATAGAATAGGAGTACCGAGCACTCGTGCCTCTTTTTTAGGGAAAAATTAGTCGTATGTCTAGTACCACTAGTTGGAGTGCGTCACGACCTATAGCTGTCATCATTTTAGGTCTCCTTTTCGCATCATGACTACGCTTCACAGTACATATTTTTTCACGCAATTATCCTCCTATATGTACTCCTAGGCTATTTCCACGTGCTCCCATTCGCCCGACATGTGGGACATAGAGCATCTGGTTAAGTAGTGCATGCACGACTCGGAGCATATGCCGGGGTACTTTACATTTCAGACCTCACGAATTACATGCAAAACCCCCGCAAAAGAATAAATAAATCAATGAATTACTACATGAAACCGTATTATTTTCATGGAAACCGTAGCATGTTCATTAAATTTTGGACATAACACGTTTATAAAAAATGACCGGACCTAAACCAGTCTAAGGGCCTCTTTGATTTTTCCCTGAAAAAAAGGGCCTCTTTGATTCGCAGGATACTGAAAACACAGGAATGGGAAAGTATGATGGCGATGAACCGAGACGAGGAGAACTCTAGCTCAGTTAGAGGTTAGAGTTAGATTCTAACCCTGAACTAACTCTAAACCAAAGAGGTGTATGGATGGCAGGGTTAGATTGACAATAAATGCTCTATCTCAATCATTTGACTACTTTGGACCCTATTTTTAGTCAGACTAAAATAAGTCCCTTGGATCCAAGCACCCTTTTGGTGTGGCCGGCTCTTCTGTGGCCTCCTCCCGCTCACAATTGACATAAACGAACCATCTATACAAATCAAGCATGCAAAACATGGTAATTTTTAATTTGTCCATACAAATGAGATATCCCACTTAAACATACAAGTCGTCAATCAAGCTTCACAAAATAAAAAAACACTTCATGAAACAAAGAATGAGCTAACTCATCACGGAAGTCGTTCACGATAGGGAGGGAGCCCGGAGCCCCTCACGCACCGAGGGAGGAGCTCGCCATCGTCGCTCTGGAGGAAGGCTCTGTAGAGCCCAAGCCCCGGGAACCCCTCCGACGCCGGCCCTTGCGAGTTGAGGTCGACACCGGCATGGGTAGCAGGGCCGCTTGCCGCCGACTGGGAACTTAATCTTTGGGCCTCTAGAAATAATGAAAGCATGTAACTAAAATACCTAGAAAGGTGAACTGAATCTTTGGGCCTCTAGAAATAATGCAAGCCTGAAACTGAGATACCTAGAAAGGTGAACTGAATCTTTGGGCCTCTAGAAATAATGCAAGCCTGAAAATTATATACCTAGAAAGGCGAACTAAATCTTTGGGCCTCTAGGAATAATGCAAGCCTGAAACTGAAATACCTAGAAAGGTGAACTGAATCTTTGGGCCTCTAGAAATAATGCAAGCCTAAAACTGAAATACCTAGAAAGGTGAACTGAATCTTTGGGCCTCTAGAAATAATGCAAGCCTGAAACTGAAATACTTAGAAAGGTGAACTGAATCTTTGGGCCTCTAGAAATAATGCAAGCCTGAAACTGAAATACCTACAAAGGTGAACTGAATCTTTGGGCCTCTAGAAACAATGCAAGCCTGGAATTGAAATACCTAGAAAGGTGAACTGAATCTTTGGGCCTCTACAAATAATGCAAGCCTGAAATTGAAATACCTAGAAAGGTGACCTGAATCTTTGGGCCTCTAGAAAGATTTATTACCTCCTCAAGCAGCATCAAACAATTCCATGCGTGCACCACAAATCTATAGCAAGTTTGATCAGATCTACTTTTCCAAATCAGAATTAGCGCTAGAGCAAGCAAGATCAATGATATGGCCGTGAGACGGAGAAGGAACGAACAAACTCACCCTCTCGCGGCCTCCTCAGTAGATGCACCGTCAGCCACAAGACATGTAGGGAGAAAAACGACTGGTGAAGGGGGAGCGGGGCGACCTTCGAAGGTCGGAGGGAGAGCGCGGCCGGAGTAGGGCGGCGGAGGCCGGAAGGAGAGGGCCGCCGGAGGAGAGAGAGGGCGAGCGGCGCTTGGGCGGGCGGCCCGATGGGGAACAGAGAGGAGTCGTGCGAGAGGGGGGGGGGAGCGATCTGGTGCGGGCAGGTGAGATTTTTTAGTTCTCTTTTAGTGGGCCCGAGGATAACTAACCCAATTAGAACCTCTCCACCGGGCTAGTTTTTTTAGCTGGGTTAGAGCAAACTAGCTCAAACTAACCCCTCTTGTTTTGATAATTTTAGGCTATTTCAACCCAAACTAGCTCTAACTCACGGATCCAAACAAAGAGGAGTGTTCTTGTACATGCTACAAAGGTGGACCATAGCACATTGTTTTTATGGCCATATCACCACATTGTTTTCATCTTGCGGGGTTCACTAGGCTACCGTGGTTATACAAATGGTTCACCTGGGCTGCCGTAGTTCGCACTCCTCCGACCAGTAGTAATCCTCCGTTCCTAAATGTAAGTCTTCGTAGATATTTCACTTTGTGGACCACATAAGGATGTATATAGATGCATTTTATGTGTAGATTCACTCATTTTTCTCCGTATGTGGTCCATAGTGAAATCTCTCCAAAGACTTATATTTAGGAACGGAGGGAGTAGTATATATACCGCATCATTCTTTGCTCCTTCTTACCACTCCGACATGTGGGAGAGTCAAGATCCGGTCGACGTGTCATGCACCAGTTAGGCGCTGAACGGAAGGGGGCATCACCCGGTCGAGGCGCCCGATAATTCATAACTATAGTGAGTGGTCATATCACAAGTCTTTCCAAAGATAGCGTCAGTCAAATCGCACAACCCCACTCGCTCACCCTCCTCGCCTCTGTCAAACCGCCTACCCAAAAACTGCCACAGACGTCTTTGCCCGGGAAAAGCCCCGTCCTCAACTTTTAACTACGCAAAAATAGTTCGAGCTTGTTCGTTCTATATAAATACAGTAGTTGCTGTATGTTTATTCACCCATGGGGTTGTTCAATGAATGGAGGGGCGGGGACCACAAATGTAGTAGTAAGTAGGAGTCATAGAGTAGGCACCTTAAATAGAGATTTTCTTTTCTTTAATGCCACGTACACAAATTGAAACGCTTGTTGTGGAGAGAAAAAAGATAATCACTCCACTATATATGGACGTAGGAGCCTGAGCGCTTGCTTTACTAGGGTTGCTCTCTTCATTCTCTCATCCTCTCCAGATATAAACAAGATAGCGGTAGCGACATTTTCTCTCTGCTCACCGCTGGTCACAGATCCGGCAGGATCCCTTCGGCCGGTGTGTGTAGAGGACTAAAAGGTGCATCATTCACGCGGTCATCGCCACCGAGGGAGGAAACCCACAGCTGCCGGAGGGGCCCGATCCTCTGCCCGTGCCGTTCTCTCCGACACAGCGCCGGCTCGGGAGGCCCTCCGACCCTTCTTCCTCCCTGACGTATTGTCCGCAGATCCGACCTGCCGCCACAAACATCCCGGCGACCCTCAGGTATAAGTTCTTCGAAAGCGGCCTTGCTCTACTGCCTGACTCCCACGTGTTCGCATGTGCATCTTTTTCTACTCCCATCAGCTCTTCCAAAGCCACCTAAATTTTTAGTATTATTAGAGGTAAAGCTACTTCATGCATTGAATCTAGGGCTTTGTTCAAACAACGAAGAAAGGGGGAAAGTTGTAGCATGAATCTAGGACTTGATTCAAAGAGGAAATAATATGGTGAAAGTAGTAGAGACCGGATACCC
This sequence comes from Aegilops bicornis, assembly GCA_021605145.1. Taxonomy (NCBI): domain Eukaryota; kingdom Viridiplantae; phylum Streptophyta; class Magnoliopsida; order Poales; family Poaceae; genus Aegilops; species Aegilops bicornis. Next base: position 392,903,257 of record CM038669.1, on the reverse strand, counting down.
AACCGGTCTCTTGGTTGAAAAGGAAATAATGGGAAAACCCGGTACAAACTGGATAAGGAACATATCTATTATAGGTTGAAAAAATTATATAAAGTGGCGGCAGGTGCACAAGTCTACAGAGTATGTCCATGATAAGATTTGCTGCAATCACAAAGTAAAAGTACTCCAGGATTAAATTTGATGCAATCACATAGTAAAAGGTCTGAGGATTAGATTTGCTGCACTCACATAGTAAAATGTATCAGGATTATATTTGCTGCCCTCAAAAAGTAAAAGGTCTCGAGATTAGATTTGCTGCCCTCACATAGTAAAAGGTCTCGAGATTAGATTTGCTGCCCTCACATAGTAAAAGGTCTCCAGGCTTAGGTTTGCTGCCCTCACATAGCGTGAACAAGCTCGGCATCACCACTTTATGCCTCCTTGTCGGTACATTGTGCTGATGCGTCCACTGTCGCATGTCCTTATACCAACCATTTGCCCTTGTTAATGTAAGGGCGCATGTAAAATGAAGTGATCACACTGTTACCTTAGGGACATGTCTAACCAATGTTATTGTTAATCTAATGCCTCCAGTGATAAGATGCAATTAAACTGTGTTACAAATGGCACTCCTGCTGTTTTCCCCAGTGTGATAAGTAAGTTGCTCCTTTACGCTGCTGAGTGTCCTGGTGTCCCCACGGTCCCATGCCCTTAAACCAACTCTTTAGCTGCTGTTGATTTCATCGTATGCAGTAAACAAGCAATGCCACCATTAAAGTAATCCCATATCCGAGGAATCTCATTGTTGATCGTAATGCTTACGGTAACATGAAGCATTGCCGACGCTTTAAAATTTCTCTTGTCCTTGCGTAATTGCCATGAACATAATTAAGATGCTTCTTTTCATTTTGTATATGTTTCGTATATTCTTATTGACCAAAGAATCGTTTACTTTCTATCATTTTGTGCAGATAGGGATATCCATTTCACCTTGTTGCTATTGTGACCTTTTGGTGAACTGCACAAAATACTTTCTTCTGGAATGAGTGTCTTGTGCAGTTCAACTAAAATGTCACGTGGGCAACATCTCTCAATTTTGGTGGAACTGCACAAAATGATGATTGGAGTTTCCAAAATCTCCGTCAAGTTCTGCTGGTAATACCGTGCAACATTTTATTAGCCTTTGCAAGATGGAGTCGTCACTGTCACCACAATGGCACTTTATTTTAGTGGAACTGCACAAAAGGATAAGAAAATTATAGTTGCACCTTACATGAGCCGGACATCCAACCTTAATGTTCCTCAATTTTAGTGCAACTACTAAAGAAGAACACCTTGACTCACAAGAGCAAGTACTTCTTGCTAGCTGAATGATGCAATCTTTGCTTCATTTCAGGTGAACCGCAGAAAAAGGCGCATGAATTGAATCATGGAACTCCAGGCAGACCTCATCCTATTGGAGCTGGAGGTTGAGTTCAAGGAGGCCGCTATTAAAGCGAAATCATGCTCTCATGTCTCCTTGTTTGTGTTGTGCAAACATGATGTGCAAACGGGAATACTCAACTATAGATGTTGTGACGGTCAAGAGCATTCGCCCAAGTTCTTCGATGGTATGACATGGCTAGCCAAGATGGATTTAATCCCGATATTCACTTTATCAAAATGCTCTAATGGGTTGGTTCTGAATCTTGCAAGCTGGGAATCAATGAGATGTGTAGGCATCTTTGTTGTACTTATTATTTGAATCTTATTTGTTGGTTCTGAATCTTGCAAGCTGGGAATCAATGAAATATGTAGGCATCTTTGTTGTACTTATTATTTGGATCTTATTTGTTGGTTCTGAATCTTGTAAGCTGGGAATCAATGAGATGTGTAGGCATCTTTGTTGTACTTATTATTTGGATCTTATTTGTTGGTTCTGATTCTTGCAAGCTGGGAAACATGGCATGATGATGCAGAGGACAGCAACCATAACAAACAGTTCAAACTTGGTAGTATTATTATTGTGAAAGTGCAACAAATGTGCTGATCGTAAAATCACGAGAATAATAATTCTAATTGTTGTGCATGTTGATCCCGTGGCACCGATAGAAACGATCCAATGCATTGCTTGTTTTAAGTATAAATTTCTATTAAAGCTAATTAAATTTAAGTAAAGTGACCTCTAACTCCTGTTATTACAGTACCAATACAGACCCGCTCGTGAACCGACGTGTGACCGCAGTAGGTTTCTTAATGGAGGCGTTTGAATGCGCCGAGGGTGCATCTTCTGCCAAAGCGGCAGCGAGGGAGGAGGTAGTAATGCTTGTTGTCGCTGTACACACTCAGCTTCTTTGTTGAATCCAGTTCCCCAAGAGCTGAAAAACAAACTGATGCCGCCGCCTACAGACTCGTTCACTCGAAGAGACTCCAATGGCGATCCGAGGGGTGAGCTTGCTGGATATGGACTTCAGCAAGGAGTTAGTTCGCCGTTCAGTCCTATGGCTGCACCAAGTTGAATGTGATGTACACCAACGATACGAACTCAGTGAAGCTCGCCTGCGCCTCGATCCTATGGCTGCACCAGGTTCTGGAGCATTCGCCTGTTTCATCGGCAGCGCCGACTGCACCTTCTCTACAGTTGAGAGAAGGAAGAACGCGACGATTCGGCCATCTGGTGCAACAAGCTTGTCGACATCCAGAAGCAATACAAGATCATCAGCAATGGGCAGGAGAAGGACTCCGTGGTTGACCTCGCTGAGACCATCATCGACCCCTGATATGCCAACATGAAAGAAGACAACGATACCAAGGACCTGAACACGTGGGAGGTACCTCCGAATCTAGCCTACATAACCTACGCGGCCAAGGATGCATAAACATGCTACGACACGTACAGGCAGATCTTGGAGATGAGGGCGTGTCTGCTTCCCGTAATTGACGAGTACACGGACAGCCGCAACGTCATGATCAAGCATGCCAGGAAGGTCTAGATGTTGTACTTTATCTATTTATAAGCACCTTTATCATCTGGGTGTTTCATGCATTAGCCTATGTGTCGTAATTATCTGTTTTGTCCTAAATATTTCTTTTAAGAACCCATTAACATGATTGCTTTTTTTAGTGGCTATTTGCTTATGTATGTAAACTAGTTCACTTGTCCGTAAAAAAAACTAGTTCACTTGGCTGCCGTGCTTGAATCTCCTTCCTCACAACATATTCCTCTCCTCAGGTGGACCCAAAGAGGTCTCTGAATTTTCTCCCACTTTCTTTTTTGATGTAAACTGAGTTTTCTCCCAGTACTTTCCCTAGAACCAACTCAAGCTGCCCCACGTCTAGCCTAAAAATAATAATACCCCACGTACTATTAACTCATCAAATTAAAATGATATTTTATTTCGTAAGTTGAAAGTTCTTAAAAATAATAATAATAATTGTTTATATATAACTTGCCAAGTTAACTCCTAGTGATTACGTACATAAGCTTCCAAAGATTTTCTGAGACGATGCAATCATGTGTTTATGTTTTTATAACATTTCTTCGTCTAGCCCAACATGATATTTTCACCCAGCCCAGCAAGTGCGCGGATTTCGAGAAAAATGCAAATGGTATTTAAACGGGCTGCATAGATGCTACAACATTGTTTCACCCAGCCCACCAAATGGACTAAAAAAACAAATGGACCGGCTGACATGTGGGCCAGTACGTCGAAGCCTAAGAAGGCGTTGGATTTACATCCAACGGCCGGAATTCTTCGTAAATCTCTCGTCTTCTTCCCCCAGCGCTGCCGGAACCGCCTGCTCCAGCCTTCAGCGTCTAGCGGCATTGTTTTGTGCTCCTCAGTGAAAGGCTACCCCGCCGACGGCCAGGCCATCCCTCCACTCCGCACCTCCTGTTATTCTCTGCCGAGTGTAGGCCCACCCCGCACCCGAACCAGTCAAGTTTCGCACTCCTCTCCGTCTACGACTCCACTGCCGCGTCTTCCCCATCTCCGGGTCATCCTAGTCTGGGGCCTTGCCGTCGTCCACCGCCTCGGTGCGCTCGGCGCGGGGTGGTCAACATACGAGAGTCATCGGAAGAGGATCAGACGTGGAGAGCTCGACGGCCGGGACCCACGAGGTCCATGGTCGCATCGCAAGGAAAGTTCCTCCTTATTACGCCTTTGTCGTGCCTTTATGCGTGGGAAGGGCTTACAGATTTCACTTAAAAACGTCCCCGTGGCGGTCGGACCCACCAGCTATATCTTTGCACGCAAGGAAGTGCCTCCTTATTACGCACAAAAATATGAATACCCCTGATAGCTGGGACCCACCATAGTGGGTGGCTGACTTGTGGGCCTACTAAGTTGACGAGGACGGAGTGCTTTTTCAACTTAGTCAAAATGAACGATTCTAGCTCCAGTGACCGTACGATGTCCATCCAACGGCCATAGTGCTTCTTCAACCTCTGGTCTTCTTGCTCCAGCCGCCCAAAGCAGCGCCGGTCGTGTCGCGTGCTCCAGCCTCTCGTGGTCGGCTGTGATGCCGTGAGGCCTCACAGCCCCCTACTACTCCCACCGCTGGCCCAGGGTATCCCTCTACTCACCCACACCCCATGTTATTCTGCGGCGACAGCAGCCTCACGCCGCAGCCGAACCAGTGAACCCTCGTACTCCTCTCCGCATGGGCATCCGATGCCGCGTCTTCCCCGGCTCCGCGTTGTCACCTTCCTAGGCCTCGCCATCGTCCACCGCCTTGGTGCTCTCGACGCGGCGTGGTCAATGTGGTCAACGACAGAATTCCATCAGAAGAGTACTGTATGTGGAGAGGCTGACAGCTGGGTCCAAGGCCACAGCCCAGTTTTTTTGTGATTTCCCAAGTAAGTCGCTTTGTCAGGCCTGTTGGGCTGCAAATCTTTCAAGACGAGGAGAGCTTCATTCGGCTGGCCGAGAAAATGGCCTATCTGTAATGAGAAATGGGATGTACATTTTTAAAACACATCAAACCGGCAATTAGTTTCAAATGTTTTTTTTTCATTTCGAGATTTTAAATTACATTAATTTTAATGCGTGGAGAATTTGTTGGATTTTATATTGATATACATTTATTTTTAAATCAGTTTGAATGTGAGTCAAAATTTCGGGATTAAAAACAGTTCGGACAGCACCGAAATATGCAAAATTTCATTAATTTTTTAACCGTGGCCACAATATGGGTTGTAATCTATATCTATATCTATACCGACTATTCAAAGGAGGTGATATTCTTGGTTTCGTCCTGCTTTGTTTGGTCCCGCTTCAATTAATTTCATGTACGCTGTTAGGTTTTGTTACTTGCCACCCGTTTTGGCCCAACGAAGAAAGCCCACCTGGCGGCAAACTGAGGCCCATGTCCGAAGAGCTGGCGAAAAATCAAATTACCGATGGGAGGGTTCGATCTCATAACCTGCCAACCGGCCACGCACAGTTTGTCCAACTGACCCAGCTAGAGGTATGAGAGATTTTTTTTCTCCCGTTGCAACGCAAGGGCCTTTTTGCTAGTGCTAACAAAAAGAATATGGGCTCCAAAAAAAACCTTAAGAATTAGCAAATGGGCTGTAAATTATTAGAAATAATGGCAGATGGGTTGTATGTTGTTTTCCACAGATTTGAGGCTTTCCTAAAAGGTTGGCGACAGCAAAGGATCGTTGGATGTCCATCCAACGCCGTCGTCTTCATCAATCTCTGCTCTTTCGTGCTCCAGCCGCTCAAACAAGCGCCCGGCCGGACTGCTGCTCCCTCCTCCCCTTCATTGTCTTTGCCAAGCAGCCTCACCGCTTCCACCGTATTCCCATCGCTGGCCTAGCCATCCCTCTACTCACCGCACCTTGTTATTCTCCGGCTGACGGCACGAACCAAGAAACCCTCATACCGTACTCCCCTCCGTCTTGAAACAACCGCCAGTCTTCCTGCCTCCGTGTCGTTCCTTCCTAGGCCTCACCGCCGCCCACCGCCTCGGTGCTCTCGGCGCGTCTGGTCAACGTGGTCAATGACCGACATGCATCTGAAGTGGATCGTACATGGAGAGGCCGAAACCTGGGTCCACGGCCGCACGCAAGGAAATGCCTCCTTATTACGCTCAAAATAATGATTCCTCCACCTGACATCAGGGACCCACCGAAAGGGCCTCTGTATTTCACGAAAAAAATGTTACCATCGCTGACAGCTCAGACCCACCAGCTATATCTTCGCAAGCAAGGAAGTGCCTCCTTATTACGCACATAAAAATGAATACTCCCCCTGTTAGCTGGGACCCAGTATAGTGGCAAGCTGACTTGTGGGCCTACTAAGTTGACGGGGACGGAGGGCTTTGTCAACTTACTCAATATGCACGATTCTAGCTCCAGTGACCGTACGATGTCCATCCAACGGCCGTAGTGCTTCTTCAACCTCTGGTCTTCTTGCTCCAGCCTCCCAAACCAGCGCCGGTCGTGCCTCGTACTCCTGCCTCCCATGGTCGGCTGCGATGCGGTAGAGGCCTCACCGTCCCCTACTACTCCCACCGCTGGCCAGGCCATCCCTCTACTCACCCACACCCCCTGTTATTCTGCGGCGATGGTAGCCTCACACCGCAGCCAAACCAGTGAACCCTCGTCCTCCTCACGTGTGGGCATCCACCGCCGTCTTCCCCGCTCGCGTCGTCCCCTTCCTAGGCCTCACCTTCGCCCACGCCTGGTGCTCTCGGTGCGGCATGGTCAACGTGGTCAAGGAATTGCTTCCATCGGACGTGGATCAGACGTGGAGAGGCCGATACCGGGTCCACGGCCGCAGCAAGGAAGTGCCTCCTTATTACGCGCAAAATAATTATTCCTCCACCTGACAGCGGGGACCCACCGGACGAGCCACCGTATTTTGCAAAAAACACATTTCCCCTGACAGCTGGGACCCACCAGCTACATCTTCGCACACAACGAAGTGCGTCCAGGCAAAAAAAACGATTCGCCCCCCTGACTGCTGGGACCCACCAGCAACATCTTCGCAGGCAAGGAAGTGCCTTACAGTCGGGACCCACCTGGTCGAAGCGTACGTAGGTTTGTCATTTTGGTCGCGAACGTGTACGTACATACTGGTCGTTGTAGAGGCGCACACGTGTCGTAGTAGAGGCGCTCACGTAACATGTACACGTATATACAGCGGCGAGGGTGCAAGAAAGAAAATACGACCACGTACGTACATACGGGCAGAGTCTCGAACGCCTACTCGTGCATATGTACATGGCTGGGTCGGAACGGAGAAACAGCGTCGTCGTCGTGTTCACGGGGAGCCAACCGGCTAGGTCGGAACGGAATGCGTGGTCGTGTTCATCGGGAGGGCTTGGACGGAGCAGGAGATGGAAACGAGGCCTGGCGTACCGCACAACGGAGGAAACGGCCTTGTGTTCGACCGGCCACATTCAAAACGGGATCATGTTGATCGGGAGGGGCCTGGTGTACCGCACAACGAGGAAACGGACCTCCTACGGTCGAAATGGGGGTCATGTTGATCGGGAGGGGTGTGGCGTACCGCAAAACGGATGAAACGGACTTGTGTTGGAGCGCTACAGTCGAAACGGGGGTCATGTTGATCGGGAGGGGTGTGGCGTACCGCACAACGGACGAAACGGACTTGTGTTGGAACGCTACGGTCGAAACGGGGGTCCTGTTCATCGGGAGGGGTGTGGCGTACCGCAAAACGGGACTCCACGGGATACTGTTCATCTCCACCGTTGACCTCCTCCATCCTCCACGGGCTACCGTTGACCTCCTCCAGCCTCCACGGGCTCCTGTTCATCCAGCCTCCACCGTGCGCTACACCACCAGCTACTGTTCAACCACCCCTCCACGGGCACCCCTCCATCGTCTACTGTTCATCTAGCCCTCCACACCACGGGGTCCTGTTCAACCACCCCTCCACGGCCACCCCTCCACCGTCTACTGTTCATCCAGCCCTCCACACCACGGGGTCCTGTTTATCCGTAGGCAACGCCACCGCTCCTTGCTCATCCAACCCCCCGGCAACGCTCTCTGTTCATCCAACCGATCGGCTTCAGTTAGCAGCAGCAGCGAAGGAATCGCTCGATCGAGTTCAGTTAACAGCCATCGATCGACTGCTCGGGTTCGATGTCACGTAGCTGCAGTCTTGTCGCTCGGGTTCGATTAGAGCCCAACGCCTCGCTTCGGGTTCGATTAGAGCCAACGCCGCACACGCACGCGTCGTCTGAGAAAGCAGCGCATCGCCGGCCCCGACCTCCCACCGTAATCGGAAACTCCCGAAATTTTCCTCCCCTCGCTTCTACCATGGTTTTTCCGTCATGGACGGCCCAAAGAATGTCATGCAGCAGCTGCGTCTCCGCCCGCCCAGACGAAAAGACCATTTTACATCATGATTTTTTGACATAGAAGTAGGAGCCCACCACATCTATGATGATACCGGGTTTTGTCACAATTATCGTCATAGAAGTGTCATATGTATGACAGGAAAAAAATTTGTTTGGCCCAAAATGTCACGGATGTGTCTTTTTTTTGTAGTGATGGAACAAACATGTTTCACAAGTTGCAGCTATTATTTTGGATCAAATGGTCATTCTGAAGAGAAAACTTCTAGACCTAAAACTAGTGCAGATAAGTTCATACGCTCGAAGGAAGCCTCTGAACACAGGAAAAGGGATCTATTTGCATTTGAAAAAGGTGTGAAACAGCTACCGCAACAGTTCTACACTATTTGACGATCAGAAAAGGGCGTCGAAGGTGAAATCTATCAAGGGTTCATGACGGACGGCGACGAACACCGACGAACTCGAAAAATCCTAATGCAGATCTGAGGAACAGGAAGGGAGAGACTTACAGATGCGGAGTGGTTGCGGTGGTTCGTCGCGTTTTTCTGGTCAAGTCAGGTTGATGCAGCGGCCTGAGTTGGCGAAGACGAGGAGCTCAGCGGCGGCGGAGCTCGAGCGACAGAGAAACAGTGAAAGGAAGAAGATGATCGAAGGGGAGAGAATGGAAAGACCTAGGTCGTGCCTATTTATAAGGAGGGGCTGACTGTGAAGGCACGAGAAACGAGGAGGCCAGGCATCATTTTCCAATGAATCTGATGCCTCGGTTTTTGGGATGGTCAGTAAAGGCAAAGATCCATTAAGGATATGACAGAATAAAATAGGAATTTAATTGAATATGACGTCACGGCGGGTTAACACGGATCTAGAAGATGACGTCACGGCGGGTTAAAACCTTTGCGCAAACAGAAGACAGAAGGTTTTTTCTTAAGGTATTTTAAGATTGACATGAACCGGTTCAAATCAATCTGGGGCCGAATGTTGGGGATATAACTATTTGAGTAAGCCACCCAGGAGTGGTTGGGTTATGCAAAGAGGATTCGTCACATGAAGCCCAAGATCAAGCATGAAGATGGCGGTTCAATAAAGATCTGAAGCCCACATGCGACTTAAGGCCCGTAGTGGTAAACCGCCTCAATGGCATGACTTGTATCATAAGGTAGAATCAACTAGTCACCGAGCCAGACACTGTTTATAGGCCGGCCGGGACTCTGTAGGCCGCAGGGCGTCAAACCGTGTATATAATGGGACAACTCGCTGGTGGCTTAGGGCAAGAAACATCTCATCCAGAGCCGGGCATAGCGTATCTCGCTCCCTGGTTATCTAAACCTCAGTAATACCAACCCAACTAGACGTAGGCTTCCTTCACCGTAAGGGGCCGAACTAGTATAAAACCTCTCTCGTGTCCTTTGTCCCGTTAACCCCTTTAAGCTTCCTAGTTGCGATGGCTCCACGACTAAGTCCTTGCAAGAGGACATCTGCCATGACAATTCCACGACATGGCCTGTCGGTGTCAAAACCGGCGGATCTCGGGTAGGGGGTCCCGAACTGTGTGTCTAGGCGGATGGTAACAGGAGACAAGGGACATGATGTTTTTACCCAGGTTCGGGCCCTCTCGATGGAGGTAATACCCTACTCCTTCTTGATTAATATTGATGATATGGGTAGTACAAGAGTAGATCTACCACAAGATCAGAGAGGCTAAACCCTAGAAGCTAGCCTATGGTCTGATTGTTGTTCTTCCTAGGGACTAAAACCCTCCGGTTTATATAGACACCGGATAGGGTTAGGGTTACACAGAGTCGGTTACAATGGTAGGAGATCTACATATCCGTATCGCCAAGCTTGCCTTCCACGCCAAGGAAAGTCCCATCCGGACACGGGACGAAGTCTTCAATCTTGTATCTTCATAGTCTAGGAGTCCGGCCAACAGTGATAGTTCGGCTATCCGGACACACCCTAATCCAGGACTCCCTCAGTAGCCCCTGAACCAGGCTTCAATGACGACGAGTCCGGCGTGCATATTGTCTTCGTCATTGCAAGGCGGGTTCCTCCTCCGAATACTTCATAGAAGATTTTGAACACCAGGATAGTGTCCGGCTCTGCAAAACAAGTTCCACATACCACCGTAGAGAGAATAATTTTTGCACAGATCTGCTGACGTATTCCGCGGCGTGACATCACACCACGGCCAGGCCTTTATACGAATCGTTTTTTACTGTTCCACCTTAGCGCGTTTAGCGAGGCGGTTTTCTTGGCACGTCTTATCCAAGCGGAGATCGCGCCCCCTTATTTCGGGATTCTCATCAAATACGGACGTGGGTAACCCAACCGTGCCCGTTGGCACGCCTCCTCCATCGAAGGCGAGTCCCAATCGACCACGTGGTATTCAACCTCTTTATAACGAGACCAAGGCCCTCTTCTTTTTTCCACCCTCCATCGAGTTCGCCTCGCGCTTCGAGTTCTAACACCCAAAGCTTCAGATTTAGGCGCTTCGGACCTTCGACTATGTTCGGCTCCGACCAGCACGGCCGATGGATGTCTTCTTCCGTCACAGAAGAAGATGTGCTAAAGCTGCAAGACGCCAGGTATCTAACCGACGAGATTTCGCATAGGATGCCTGCTCCAGGGCAGGACATTCCCACTCCCGAGCCCGGCGAGAGCGTGGTGTTCGTGTCTCACTTCCTTCGGGGTTTAGGCTTCCCGACGGATCCCTTTGTGAGGGCTCATGTTTTATTATGGGCTGGATTTCCATGACTTGAATCCGGATTCCATCCTCCATATCTCGGCATTCATTGTCGTATGTGAAGCCTTCCTCCATATTACCCCTCACTTTGGATTGTGGCTCAAGACCTTCAAGGTGGAGCCGAAGATGATCGAGGGGCAACAAGCAAAGTGCGGAGGGGCGGTCATAAGCAAGTCTTGTTGATGCTCGTGGCACGAGGGCTCTTTTCAAGAGGAGCTTGGTTTGTGGCAACGGGAGTGGTTTTATATCATCGCTCCGGGGGCACCAAATGGGTGGCGCTACCCGCCTTCCGCTCAGTCCACCACAGTGGCATCATGGGTCAACTGGGGCTCGACTGGGGCCGCCCAAGGGCGTTCCTCCATTGCGGGGCCGTGATTCGAGACCTCCAAGAAAGAGAGATCAATCTGGTCGCATGATGGCGCAGGTTATGTTGATTCGGCGCCTTCTGCCTGCAACGCCGCCCCTCCGTCTGTGGGAATTTAATCCGGAGGGACCACGAGCTCTCCAATATTTTATGGGTACGACACCCGTGGAGATGTATAAACTGTTCTTCGGATCACAAGAGAAGTGTCCGGACCTGACTGAGGACGCAGGACTAAGCTGCAATCGCCCAGATACTCAAGTAAGTAATCCTGTACCCGGACGGGCTGTCCGTTCATTTATCATAAACTTGCCCTTAAAGGAGATGTTTCTTGAACAGGAGTGGACAGCGAAGGCAAAGTTGATAAGGTGTCCGGCTCCCCTCCCAGAGACCACACCGGATCCCGTGCTGACCAAGATGCTGAAGGCCGCGCCTTTTGAAGAAGGCGAAGGGGGGAGCTGGGAAGCAACTGCCTCCATGAAGGAGCCTTTCGAGGAAGGAGGGATCAAAAGCCCCACCCTCCAAGGAGAGAAGAGGACCGCTTCGGAAGATCCGGAGGTCAAGGCCTCAAAGAGGGGAAAGAAATCTTCGTCAGAGAATCTGGTGCTGGGAAGTACCCAGCCGCACTATTTCCCCAAGGGGATCAGCTCTCCAGCGAGCCGTAAGTAAAAAGAAGGGGTCCTGTGAATAAAGAACATCCCTGTATTTATTTCTGAAGATAACCGAAATTGTACCTTGTAGTTCGGATCTCAGCCCTTCTCGCCAGAGCTCGTCTTCGGGGATCTTCTTCCGGAGATGATGGAGAGCCAACGCCTCCACTGTCGCACCTTCATGCGAGGCGACGACCCCGAGGTGTCGTCGCGGAGGGTTTCCCGAGTCCGCGGGGCGGAAGGTCCGCGCCAACCGGGCGTGCGGTCGGAGGAGTGAAGGATCTGCTCGGGCGGCGGCTATCTCGTAAGATCACCGTGCACTTTTGGGTGCGGTGATTGATAGAATTGTGTCCGCCGAGAGCGGATTGCATGAAGCCGTCAGAAGCTTCCTGACAGGGTTCGAGGTACGCAAAAATGATGTACCTTCTGACAGTTATGCATATAGAATGCGCTGTATAGATAGTAGCCCACGAGACTCGGTATGTTGTCAAAATTGACAGCGTGCCGAGGATCATAATCTCGATTATAACATATTGCCGCTCCTAAATAGGTGGCGGGGCGTCCGGTGGCCAGCCGGACTGATGAATTTGCCGAACTAAAGCGGCAACTTGACGAGGCAGATGCGGACATCGCGCTTGTCAATAAGCGGCTTGACGAGTCACAAGGTACGCGACTTCTTCGCGGACGCATGGTAAGGGAGCTTGACGCCCGTGCATTACTACTTGTATGCTTAATGCAGGTGGTGCCGCTGCTGTGGAGGAGCTGCGGGCGGAACTCGCCCGAGCTAAAGAGCAAGCGAGAATAGTAATGTCTGGCCGCTTTAAGGGCGGCGAAGAGCTAAAAAGCTGAACGGGCTGCTCACGCCGAAGCAAAGAGGAAATGGCCGATATGGCCATAAAGTTGAAGAATGCTACCGACCATGCGGGTTCTTGAAAAAGAACATCAAGCGGAGCAAGAGGACCTGAAAAAAGGCCACCGCCGAAGCCAAGGATGCCCGCTCCGCAATGAGAGCTGCAAAGGGGGAGTTGCGTCAGGCTGTGGATGTTGCTGCTGGAAAGCCTTTTCTGCTGCGGAGGAAGTTCACGGATCCGAAGCATGCTCAGTTGGACCGGTTGTGGAGTTCGGAGGATGCCTATCTGGATTTAGTGGCGAGTGCCGCGGACGCGATCGAGCACTTCCGAGGCCAGAAGGGGCACAGAAAGGAAGATCTGTTTTGGTCGCAGTTCCATAGTCCAGAGCGTCCTCTTCCGTTAGCCGATCGGTTCGCCGAATGGGCCGAGCTGAATAGGTTGTCCGGACTTGCCATGAAGGCTGTCGTGACTCATTTGTGGCCGAAAATCCCCAAGCCGAAGAGTTATTTTGGCTTGATGCAACAGTTCCTTGGTGCGGTGCCGCATATCGATACAATGAAGCGGTCAGCATGCATAGAGGGAGCGGGGATGGCTCTTGCCCGTGTCAAGACATACTGGGCGGAGATGAAGGCCACCGACGTGGCATCCCAAGATTCGGACAGAAGCCGAGTACCTTCCGAGCACTATTTTGAGGAAGTCCTGCAGGGCGCTCGTTTAATAGAGACGCAGTGCTCGAAGGATATTATGTTTAAATGACATGTATGATTTATGAAACGACGTTTCAATATAATAGAAGAGCTTTTTATACTTGTGCCTTCAAGTAGTAAACTACCTCCTGTGCGGCCGTTGATGTATATATGTGTATAACCTGAAAGATGGCAGTCTTCGGCTTCAGCCCCCACGCACATAGTGCGGGGGTGTTTGCAAAGAAGTTGCGTTTTCACACTTAATCCAACGTCTTGGTCCTGTAAAGGAGGTGGTAGCGTAGCAAACTAGGCAACCGGACTATAATGCTTTATCACTTTCACTTAGCCATAGGGGTTCGAGGGTGGGGCTACTATATAGCCCCTGGGGCACCGCACTCTCCCGAATTCGAGTGCGTATGTGTGACCAAAACGGTCCTTCGTTAATGCGGAGGAATTCTAAACATTCCGGTGAGTCATCGAGTGGTTGACCAGTCTCGCTATATCATGTGATCGATTTTCGGCTTTCTCTCGAGGTGCTCGCCCGGCGAACTGGGCACAATCGCAGTAGTTCTCCAGTGCTGCGTTAGCCGATAGAACGGAACGTAAGGCAGCAAAACACAGGAGCCGGGCAAACCCAACATTTTACCAAAGACATGATTCGGAGCTGATGCATATAAGGCCTAACTCGAGACGCCGAACACTCCCTAAGGTATTCGGTCTTTTATAAAGTGGGCCAAACAATGCCCTTGGTAACAAGCCCCTGGTGTCCAGGTACGTGCAAAATTCTGATGCGGCCGATGCCAAAACGCCAGCCTCCTCCTCGGTTATAGTAAGAAACCGGGGGATGTGTATCAACAAGAGACAGTAAAAAAGGTTTACGCAGGGTCTTAATCTGAAAAGAATCCTTGCGACGGGTCCCTGCTGCACGTCTGCGCCTGTGTCTCCGTTGTGCCGTATCCTGGACGGGTGTAGCACGGTGTTCATCTGTAAAAGAGAAGAACTTAGTTGAAAAGAAAAAATATCGTGCGAGAAATGTACTTTATATTGAATAAACAGAGTACGGTTCGGAAGGTGAATAAGATTGAGCTTTATTGTCTCTTGTTGTACATGCGTGCAGCCCCTTGTATGGGGGTATGCCGCTAGTAGGCGCCGGACTCGTCTAGCCGTGTCCGGGGTTTGAATGACCTATTCAGGTGCTTTGATTAGCGGAGCCGGATTGGTGTGGGGCTGTCAAGGCAGTCTCACGTTCTTCCATGCTCGAGTAACACTTAATACTCCGTTTTAATGAGATGATGCCGCGTGGACCGCGTATTTTAAGTGTAAGAGATGCATAATGCGGTATTGCGTTAAAGCGGGCGAAAGCTTCGCGTCCCAATAGTGCTTGATGGCTACTTTTAAATGGGGCGACATGGAAGATTAACTTTTCGCGACGGAAGTTGTCGGATGAACCGAACATAACTTCTAATGTTAGGGAGCCCGTACAATGGGCATATGTGCCTGGCATTATTCCTTTAAAGGAAGTGTTGCTATGGCTAATTTTGGTTGGGTCTATCCCCATCCTGCGGATTGTGTCCTGATATATCAGGTTTATGTCACTGCCACCATCCATGAGGACTTGTGTAAATTGGAATCCATTGATTATAGGATCCAATATCAAGGCAGTCCATCCTGCGTTCCGGATACTTTCGGAGTAGTCCTGATGGTCGAAGGTGATTGGTTTTGACAACCAGTGTTGGTACTCTGCTAGGGTGGTCTATGCGGCGCGCATTTTAGTGGGCGCCGCTCTGTATTTCCCCTTTATCACGTGAAGTGAGTTTACTGTTTTAACCTCTTGTGGGAAATTCTTTTGTTTTCCGGTGTTCTGCTTGTGGGGTTCGTCATCATCCTCACTTGGTGTGTCGAGCCCCTTGTGTTCGGCGTTGAGTCTGCCAGATCGCTTGAAGACCCAACAATTTATGTGGGTATGGTTTGCGTGCTTCCCGAGTATCTTGTGGATTTGACATATCTTGTCCAAGATTTTGTTTAAGTTGGATAGCTCGTCGCTATTATCCTTAAGGGGCAGTTTTTTATTGTTCGCCGAGAGCTTTTGAATCCGGCATTGGTCATCGCTCTTGGACTGTTTCCCCTGGTCCGCGGTCCTTGTTAGCGTCGTGGTTTCCGTTCCATCCCCGACCTCGGATGTACTTGGGTCATTTGGTGCTGCATCTTGCTAGCCATCTATCCTCTCCAGCAAAAGCGGGTCATGAGGCTTGTTAATGCAGCCATGGTTCTCGGCTTCTCTGGCCGAGGTGTCTCATGAGCCATTCGTCTCGGACGTTGTGTTTGAAAGCTGCTAAGGCTTGGCGTCCGGACGGTCGACTATTTGGTTATTTTTGTGAGGAACCTGTTCCGAAATTTGTGGGCTGACTCTCGGGTTGTTGAGTTATATGACTTAAATCGTCTGCATCCGGAGGATGTACATAGGTCCCTTGAAAATTTGCCCGAAAAGCATCCTCGAGCTCTTCCCAACTTCCAATGGTATTTTCAGGGAGGCTTTTGAGCCAATGTCGGGCTGGCCCTTTGAGCTTGAGGGGTAAGTATTTTATGGCGTGGAGATCATCTCCTCTAGCCATGTGTATATGGAGGATGTAATCCTCAATCCAGACTCCAGGGTCTGTTGTTCCGTCGTATGCCTCTATGTTTACGGGTTTGAATCCCGCTGGGAATTCGTGATCCAGCACCTCATCGGTGAAACACAAGGGGTGTGCGGCACCCCTATATTTGGGTGTGCCGTGATGTTCGGATATTTGGCGTGTTGCATTGCTTTGAAGAGCTTGCTTTCTCGGCCCGTAGATGGACCTAACTGGGTCATCCTTTTGATGTGAATCCTTATGCGGATCGCGTACCGACTTGTGTGCGGTGCCATTTGTCGCTTTCTGTTTGCCATGGGGTCGCCCATCCGACCGGGTGGCCTTCTTGCTTTTTGATTATGGGGGCTCTACGGCCTCTTCATCAAATTCGGGCAGTAGCTTTCTCTTTGGGTAGCTCTTTGTTCGGCGACTGTCACCGTATTTGTCTGCGGTGTTGAGTACTTTGCTCCATCTCCTTCTGAGTGCATCTTCCGCTGTTTTGAGCTTCCGCTTACCTTTTTTCAGGCTGCGTAGCGATGGCGAGCAAACCTTTTGTGGAGGTCCTTCTGCTCCAACAATTTGTCCGGTGTGAGATCGTCGGACTGTTATCTTCGCCGGGGACGGGTTGTTTATCCAAGTTGTCCTGTTCGGATGGTTGCTCGATAGCATGTTCGTCGTCCACCGGTTCGCCCTGCTCTATGGCTGGGTCTTTGTCGAGGCGGGACTTGGTGCGGCGTTTGCGTTGCCGTTTTGACTGCTTTTCGAGGGATTTATCCTTCGTAGTGTCCCGTTGTTCCTCGTCGTCACTTCCTTTAGGTGTGTCCACCATGTATACATCATGGGATGAGGTGGTTGTCCAGTATCCTATAGGTGCTGGTTCATGGTTGTCCCCTACATCGTCGTCCATACCGTCGATGTCTTCGGAGTCTAAATCGAGCACGTCGTTTAAGCTTTCGATAGTGGCTACAAAGTGGGCAGTGGGTGGGCATTGAATTTCTTCGTCGTCCGCATCCCAACCTTCCTGACCGTAGTCCGGCCAGGGCTCTCCTGATAAAGAGAGAGACTTTAGTGAATTCAGGATGCCGCCAAAGGGCGAGTGCTGAAAGATGTCCGCGGTAGTGAACTCCATAATCGGCACCCAGTCGGATTCGACAGGCAGGGGCGCGGGAGGTTCGGAGTCCGGCACCTGGGAGTCACGAGCTTTGCAAAGGACAGGGATGGTGTTCGGCTCAATCACCGTAGAGATTTCAGCCCCCGAGGTGGTGTCCAACCAACCATCCTCGATCGGCAAGATCGGCTCCGAATCAATGGTCGGAGCAGACACTAGTGCAGCCTCCAGGGCACTGTTCGGCGGCAGACTTACATCATGCCCATCGAGATAGTGCGGCGCGCTTGGCTGCGGCTCGAATCCGTCAAAGATCAAGTCTCTGCGGATGTCGGCCGTGTAGTTTAAACTTCCAAACCTGACCTGATGGCCAGGGGTGTAGCTTTCGATCTGCTCCAGATGGCCAAGCGAATTGGCCCGCAGTGCAAAGCCGCCGAATACGAAGATCTGTCCGGGGAGAAAGGTCTCACCCTGGACCGCATCGTTGTTGATGATCGAAGGAGCCATCGGGCCTATTGGTGACGACACAGAGGAACTCTCAATGAAAGCACCAATGTCGGTGTCAAAACCGGCGGATCTCGGGTAGGGGGTCCCGAACTGCAAGCGTCTAAGGCGGATGGTAACAGGAGACAAGGGACACGATGTTTTTACCCAGGTTCGGGCCCTCTCGATGGAGGTAATACCCTACTCACAGCTTGATTAATATTAATGATATGGGTAGTACAAGAGTAGATCTACCACGAGATCAGAGAGGCTAAACCCTAGAAGCTAGCCTATGGTATGATTGTTGTTCGTCCTACGAACTAAAACCCTCCGGTTTATATAGACACCGGAGAGAGTTAGGGTTACACAGAGTCGGTTACAATGGTAGGAGATCTACATATCCGTATCGCCAAGCTTGCCTTCCACGCCAAGGAAAGTCCCATCCGGACACGGGACGAAGTCTTCAATCTTGTATCTTCATAGTCTAGGAGTCCGGCCAACGGTGATAGTTCGGCTATCCGGACACCCCCTAATCCAGGACTCCCTCATGGCCCATTAGGGGAACAGGCCAGTAATGGGCCGACTCTTGCCATGGGCCGAATTTGGCCCATTAGGGGAACAGGCGATGTGGGCGGAAGTACTCGAGGGCGAAAAGGAGCCCAAGAACGTATGGGCCGTCAATAGGCGAAAGCTAACACGGCTGGAAAGCGTCCCATGTAAATCACGGGCCGTTAACGGGTATAAAGAAAATTACTGTTCATTATGGGCTAGAGTCACCGTGGGCACCTGTAAAGGGCCGAAGATCTGAAAGGCCTCATATGGGCCGAAAGACGTCGTGGGCCATACATGGGCCGAAAGTGAAATGGGCTGGTGTTATATTCGATGGCCCACATGACGTTGTTGGGCCGATTTCCTTTAGGGCCTAACGGGCCGTGAGTTAACGGGCCGTAAAATGGGCTATTTGCGAAGAGACCGTTAACAGGCTTTTCATGGGCCAGCCCGTTAACTTTTGACCAAGTCAAATGGGCCGGCTTTGTAAGCTATATGGGCCACCGTTGGGTCGTGCCATGTGTCGACATATCATAGGCGCCTATCTGACCCAATGACGAGCTGACACGTGTTTCGTCCGGCTAATAAGAATTTTACACATGGAAATTTCCCATTGGTCGGGGCTGTTAACGGGTTATCGGATCCAAAAACCGACCCGATAGCTTAAAGGTGTTCCGTTACGGTGGATGCCACGTGTCGGTCACCCTTGACTTAAAGCACTTCGTGACGCGCGATTTATCGTCATGGAAGTGGACACTTCCGTGATGATAATTTTGGTAATGTCATGGAACACTTCTCTGACAAAGACACAGGTATGACTATCTTGATTCTGTCATAAATTTGTCATGCATGTACATGCATGACAAAAAACGCGACCTACTGTGACAAACATGTATCATCACGGAAGTGTATTTTTTTGTAGTGTTTACTGCTGCCACTTTGTCGTTTTTATATTCTTTTTCAGACTCTTGTTGGATGGTTGTGTGCATCTTAGCTATGCAGAGGCCGGGTGTCGCTCTTTATGCTTTGTATCCACTCGATTCTACATTTTGAGTTAATAAAAGTGCCCTTTATCGAAAAATATAATACAGTTAAGAAACACTGTGATGAATTTAAGCAACATGACAATGGCCATCTCCTGCCCCTCTCCGCTCCCCCTCCCCGCATTGCCCCTCCTTTGGCGACACGGGGGAACCCCTGTCGCGCTGCTGCGTTCTCCACCCGCCCTCCTGCTCAGTCTCACCGCCACTGGAAGAGGCCGCCGGAAAATGCCACGCACGCTCCGGGGAAGGTGGTGACGGGGCAATCTTGCTACTCCTCGCGCCTGTTGTTTGCCTGAGGGGGGGCGACGCCTCGTGATTGGATTTTGGGGCCGATCGCGGAGGCGGGCGGCAGCTGCTACCCCATCGGCACGGAGGTGGTGGCTCGGGGCGTTGGCCGTCGTGCGATGGTGCTGGTCCCGAGAGGTGTTTGGTGGTGTGGGTTCGAGCGGGTGTCGGCCCGATTTGGGAGCGAGGGCCGCATGGGCTAGGAGCTGGCGTGGATGGATTGAGGCACGGAGGCACGAGTCCTCGGGGTCGGCTCTGTGGCGTGTTGCGAGGGCGGCGGACCAGGAGCTAGCATGGATCTGGTACGAGCGGCGGCAGGCCGCACCGCAGCTTGTTGTGCGCGAGAGGGTACGGTGTTGGCCGGGAGTGAGGTAGGCGGTCGCCTCGGCATGGTGATGGTGCGGTCGCCATGTCTGGGGTGTGTGGGCCAGTGGAAGTGCGAACCGGCTCGCGTCGGTGGCATGGGGATGGTGGTCCAAAGGCTCCGAGCGTAAGCTTGCCTGACTATTGCCGGGCAGCGGCAGCGGCGGCTGTGGGTGTCGCTCCCTACTTTGAGGTGTCTCCATGGAGTCTTCTTTGACCTCTCCCATCCCCGGAGCAAGCTTTTTGGGGGAAACCCTAGACCAGTTCAGTCATGCGATTGGCGTCGCTCTTACGTCGTCTTCCTCCTTTAGGGCGTCATCTTGAAAATCTTACTCCCATCCTGTTGGGGAACGTTGTATGGAAAACAAAACAAAATTCTATGCACACGCAAGATCTATCCATGGAGATGCATGGCAACGAGGGGGAGAATGTGTCTATGTACCCTCTTAGACCATAAGCAGAAGTGTTTAGTAACGCGGTTGATGTAGTCGAACTTCTTCGTGATCCAACCGATCGAGTACCGAGCGTACGGCACCTCCGCGTTCAGCACACGTTCAGCTCGGTGACGTCCTCGCCTTCTTGATCCAGCAAGATGGTGAGGTAGTGGATGAGTTCCAGCAGCATGACGGCGTGGTGACGGTGATGGTGAAGCTATCTCCGCAGGGCTTCGCCTAAGCACTACAAAAATATGACCGACGGACAAAACTGTGGAGAGAGGCACCGCACACGGCTAAGAGATTGTCATGGTTATGTGTGGCGCCCCCCTCCCACATATATATAGGTGAGGGGGAGAGGGGAGAATCCAGGAGGCGCCCCAAGTAGGGCCGAATCCTACTTGGGCTCCTGCCCTGGCCGCCGCCCCCCTACCATATATGCCGGAGGGGGAATGGAAAGGGGGGAGAGGGAAGGAAGAGGGAGGCCGAATCCCCCTCCTTCCTTTCTCCCATAGGTCGACTGCCATAGGGGGTGAGCTAGCCCCTTGTGGGCTGGTGTGCTCCCCTCTAATGTCCCAGTAGGCCCATCTTCCTCTTGGGGCTTCCCAAAACCCTTTCCGGTGATCCCATGACCACCCGGTACCTCCCGAAACTCTTCCGGTGTCCGAATAGTATCATTCTATATATCAATCTTTACCTCCGGACCATTCAGGAGCTCCTCTCATGTCCGTGATCTCATCCGGAACTCCGAGCAACATTCGGTCACCAAATCATACAACTCATATAACACTATATCGTCAACGAACGTTAACGTGCGGACCCTACGGGTTCGAGAACTATGTAGACATGACCGAGACACCTCTCCGGTCAATAAACAATAGCAGAACCTGGATGCCCATATTGGCTCCTACATATTCTACGAAGATCTTTATCGGTCGAACCTTATGACAACATACATAATTCCCTTTGTCCATCGGTATGTTACTTGCCCGAGATTCGATCGTTGGTATCTTCATACCTAGTTCAATCTCGTTACCGGCAAGTCTCTTTACTCGTTTTGTAATACATCATCTCGTAACTAACTCGTTAGTCACTTTGCTTGCAAGCTTCTTGTGATGTATATTACCGAGAGGGCCCAGAGATACCTCTCCAATACACAGAGTGACAAATCCTAATCTTGGTCTATGCCAACTCAAGAAACACCTTCGGAGATACCTGTAGAGAATCTTTATGATCACCTAGTTACGTTGTGACGTCTGATAGTACACAAGGTGTTCCTCCGATATTCGGGAGTTGCATAATCTCATAGTCAAAGGAATATGTATTTATCATCAAGAAAGCAATAGCAATAAACTAAACGATCATATGCTAAGCTAACAGATGGGTCTTGTCCATCACATCATCCTATATACATAAGAAGTTGATCCCCGCTATCCTATTTATCTCAACATGCACACATGCCACATCATCAAAGGCCCACCACTACATGCATGAGAGAAAAAAATCATTATTAGTTGACCTCATGCACACCTTTCAACTCACCACACATGCCACCTCATCAAAAGCCCACTCAACATGCATAACTTATTGTCTATTATGTTGTACCACCTATATTCAAAATATTTTCTAACTACACAATAATCAAATACAATATATAATATTTATTTTCAGATTTAGTTCATATATTAGTAATTCACCGATGAAAGCTTCATACAATCAAATCACTAAAATATATTGCAATCGATTCACGCAGTAACGCGCGAGGTATTCTCTAGTTCTCCTCATGAGGTGATCCCATTATCAAATGACAACACATGTCTATGGTTAGGAAACCTTAACCATCTTTGATCAACGAGCTAGTTTAGTAGAGGCTTACTAGGGACATGGTATTTGTTTATGTATTCACACATGTATTTAAGTTTCCGATCAATACAATTCTAGCATGAATAATAAACCTTTATCACAACCCTCAAAAAAATAAACCTTTATCATGAATAAGGAAATATAAAATAACAATGTTATTATTGCCTCTAGGGCATTTTTCCTTCAGTCTCCCACTTGCACTAGAGTCAATAATCTAGATTACATTGTAATGAACCTAACACCCATATAGTCTTGGTGTTGATCATGTTTTGCTTGTGGAAGAGGCTTAGTCAACGGGTCTGCTACATTCAGATACGCATGTATTTTGTAAATCTCTATGTCTCCATCCTTGACCTTTTCATGAATGGAGTTGAAGCGTCTCTTGATATGTTTGGTTCTCATGTGAAACCTGGATTCCTTCGCCAAGGCAATTGCTCCATGATACGTCTCCAATGTATCTACTTTTTCTCACGCTTTTCCTCTTGTTTTGGACTCTAATTTGCATGATTTGAATGAAACTAACCCCGGACTCACGCTGTTTTCAGTAGAACTACCATGGTGTTGTTTTTGTGCAGAAATAGAAGTTCTCGAATGGAACGAAACTTCACGAGGAATTTTTATATAATAAATGAGAATTTCTGGAGCCAAGACCTACCGGAGAGGGGCCCCTGGGCGGGCACAACCCACCAGGGCGCGCCCCCCTCTCATGGCGCCCCCAGGTGGGTTGTACCCACCTGGTGGCCCCACTAACCCTGAGACCGACGCTATAAATTCCTATTTTCAGAGAAAAAAATAGGGGAGAAAGAATTATCGTGGTCCACGAGACGGAGCCATCGCCAAGCCCTGTTCTTCCTCGGGAGGACAAATCTGAAGTCCGTTTGGGCATCCGAAGAGGGGCATCTTCGTTCTTCGTCATCACCAACCCTTCTCAATCACCAATTCCATGATGCTCCCCACCAGGAGTGAGTAATTCCTTCGTAGGCTCGCTGGTCGGTGAGGAATTGGATGAGATTCATCATGTAATCGAGTTAGTTTTGTTAGGGCTTGATCCCTAGTATCCACTATGTTCTTAGATTGATGTTGCTATGACTTTGCTATGCTTAATGCTTGTCACTTTGAGCTCGGGTGCCATGAACTCAGATCTGAACCATTTCTGAATTCATCATTATAACCATGTGTTAGATCCGATCTTGCAAGTTATAGTCACCTAGTACGTGTTATGATCCGATAACCCCGGAGTGACAAAATCGGGACTTCTTCCGGTGATTGCCGTAGTTTGAGGAGTTCAAATATTCACTATGTGTTAATGCTTTGTTCCGGTTCTCTATTAAAAGGAGGCCTTAATATCCCTTAGTTTCCAATATGGACCCCGCTGCCATGGGAGGGTAGGACAAAAGATGTGATGCAAGTTCTTTTAATAAAGCATGTATGACTATTTACGGAATACATGCCTACATTATATCGATGAACTGGAGCTAGTGCCGTATCGCCCTAGGTTATAACTGTCACATGATGAATATCATCCAACAAGTCACCGATCCAATGCCTATGAATTTATCCTATATTGTTTCTGCTAAGTTACTGCTGCTATCATCACTGTTTCACATGCTACAAAATTACTGCTATCGCTGTTACTATTACTATTGTTGTTGTCGCTACTATCAAAACTATCAAACTACTTTGCTACTGATCACTTTGCTGCAGATAATTAATCTCCAGGTGTGGTTGAATTGACAACTCAGCTGCTAATACCTTCAAATATTCTTTGGCTCCCCTTGTGTCGAATCTATAAATTTGGGTTAAATACTTTACCCTCGAAAACTGTTGCGATCCCCTATACTTGTGGGTTATCAAGATCTTTTTCTAGCACCGTTGCCGGGGAGCATAGCTATATTTGTTGAGTCATTTGGGATTATTATCATATTATCACTATGAAGAATCTGAAGGATCCAAAGACTAAGATATTTCCCTCAAAGACGAGGGGAGGTAAGGAACTGCCATCCAGTTCTGCTTTAGATTCACCTTCTGTTTTGAGTAAACTTGCAACACCACCACATGCTATTAATTCTGATACGTCGCAAGTTATTGATGATGCTACTTCTACTATGAATGATGCTTATGATGATGCTAGTACCTTGCTTGATAATGATGATGTGCCACTTGGTGAATTCCTTGATAAACAAATTGCTAGAGTTATACAACATGATGTTGTTCAATCTGATGACGAGCTTGAAACTGAAACTCCTGAAGCACCTGCTAGAACTAGCCTTCCTAGATATGAATTGCCTAAGGTACCGGAAGGTTATGTTATGAGTGAAGAAACAACTAGAGATATTCTTTCTTGCAATGATCGAGATGATCTAGAGAAATTATTACACAAGTATAAAGAAAAATCTCTGAATGCTAGAATGTAATGTGATCCTAAGTTTGCTACTTCACCTATCTTTATTGATGACAAGGATTATGAATTCCCTGTCGATCCAGAGTTTATTACTTTGGTTGAATCTGATCCTTTCCATGTTTATGAAACTGAAACTGTTGTGGCACATCTTACTAAGTTGAATGATATAGCCACCCTTTTTACTCATGATGAGAAAACTCGCTATTACTTTATTCTCAAATTATTTCCTTTCTCATTAAAGGGTGATGCTAAATCTTGGTACAATACTCTTACTCCTGGTTGTGTGCGTAGTCCCTAGGATATGATTTATTACTTTGAAAAATATTTCCTTGCTCATAAGAAACAAGCTGCCTTACAGGAAATATTTAACTTTGTGCAAACTAAAGAAGAGAGCCTCCCACAAGCTTGGGGGAGGCTTTGCCAGTTACTTAATGCTTTGCATGATCATCCTCTTAAGAAAAACGAAATACTTGATATCTTCTATAATGGACTAACCGATGCTTCTAGGGACTTCTTAGATAGTTGTGCTGGTTGTGTTTTCAAGGAACGAACTATTGGACAATATGAAGAATTATTGAATAATATCTTGAAAAATTATGATGATTGGACTATTCCTGAACCACCGCCTAAACCCACTCCGAAGAAGAGGGGTATATTATATCTCAGTCCTGAAGATATGCAAGAGGCAAAGAAATCCGTGAAGGAAAAAGGTATTAAAGCTGAGGATGTTAAAAACTTACCTCATATTGAAGAAATACATGGGCTTAATACACCACCACTGCCTAAGGTGGTAGAGGTAAATTCTCTTATGAAGTTCAATGAAAATGATAATCCTCACAATATGCATCCTAGTCAATGCCTTTATGAGTTTGAAAACTACATTAGAAAACAAGATCACTTCAATTCCAATGTTATGAAACAACTGAAATATAATTCTGATATGATTGCTCGCTTGAGTGACTTGCTATTTAGAATTTAAAATGATGTTAGAGGTTTTAGGAAACATGCTTCTATGGTTCAAACTCAACTAGAACAAGTTGCTAAATCACAAAGAGAATTACTTGATGAAATGAATCATAGTATGCATGACTTGCTGTTAGAGTTGCAACTAGAGGAGGTAAAATGACTCAGGAACCACTTTATCCTAAGGGACACCCAAAAAGAATTGAACAAGATTCACAAAGAGCTAACACTAGTGCACCTAGTCCTTCTAGAAAGAAAAAGAAAAATAAAAATGATAGGACTTTGCATACTTCTAGTGAACCTGAAATAGAAAAACCTCCTGATAATGAAAATGAAACTTCTATCTCAGATGCTAAAACTCAATCTGGTAATGAACACTCACCCAATGATAATGAAAAAGATAATGATGAGGTTCATGAAGACACTCAACCAAACAATGATAAAGAACCAGATAATGATGTTGAGATAGAACCGCCTATTGATCTTG
Source organism: Aegilops bicornis (assembly GCA_021605145.1). NCBI lineage: Eukaryota > Viridiplantae > Streptophyta > Magnoliopsida > Poales > Poaceae > Aegilops > Aegilops bicornis. The sequence goes on along the minus strand of CM038669.1, from coordinate 392,877,092 downwards.
ATAACCCACAACCTAAGAATAAAAGATATGACAAAAGAGATTTTGTGGCTAGGAAACACGGTAAAGAAAGAGAACCGTGGGTTCAAAAACCTATGCCTTTTCCACCCAAGTCAACTAAAAAGAAAGATGATGAAGAATTTGAGCGCTTTGCTGAAATGTTGAGGCCAGTCTTTTTGTGTACTCACTTGACTGACATCTTAAAAATGCCTCCTTATGCAAACTATATGAAAGACATCCTCACAAATAAGAGAAAAATACTGAAGCTGAAATCTCCACTATGCTTGCTAATTACACTTTGAAAGATGGAGTACCTAAAAAACTTGGAGATCCAGGAATACCAACTATACCTTGCTCTATCAAAAAGAATTATGTGAAAACTGCTTTATGTGATTTAGGAGCTGGTGTTAGTGTTATGCCTTTCTCTTTATATAAAATACTTGACTTGAATAAACTCACACCTACTGAAATATCTTTGCAAATGGCTGACAAATCAACTGCCATACCTATCGGTATCTGTGAGGATGTGCCCGTTGTTGTTGCTAATGTTACTATTTTGACTGACTTTGTTATACTTGAGATGCGTGAGGATGAAAACATGTCGATTATCCTTGGTAGACCCTTCTTGAACACTGCAGGGGCTGTTATTGATTGCAATAAAAGCAAGGTCACTTTTCATATCAATGGTAATGAGCATACGGTGCACTTTCCGAAGAAACAATTCCAAGTGAATGGTATTAATGTTATTGATAAGTCTCCGACAATCACTATTGGAAGTTTTCAAATACCTCTACCTAGTGTCAAAAATAAATATGAAATGCTTATTGTTGGGGAAATGCATATCCCCATTGAGGTAACTTAGTGATTTACGAAAGTTCTTCGGTTTCATGCTAATCGAAAGTGGTTGTTAATAAGACCTGATCAACCTTATTAATGAATCATTTCTGAGCGGTATGAAGTTGATGAATTTAGTAAGCACTACCTTCTGTCCTTAATTTTTGTTTTCTATTTTTATTAGTTAAATAAAGTAAATGCCATGTTTTGTCTATTTTCTGAATTTCCCGTGCAATAAAAAAATGACCCAAGAATAAAAGTTCTCAGAAGGTGAACACGATTTTTTCTGAATATTTCTGAATTTTTGGTGCAAACAATACTAGAGGGAGGTGCACCAGGTGGGCACAACCCACCTGGGCGCGCCAGGACCCCCAGGCGCGCCCTGGTGGATTGTGGTCCCCACATGGGCCCCCTCACTTATCTCTTTAGCCCACATCATCACTTACCTCCAGAAAAAAATCTCCATTGCTCTCTGTTTCGGGGGATTGTTGCTTGGCATATGTCGGTGTACAAAAGTGGGGGCCCTTTTTGTACCCCTTTACTTGTGCACGGGCTGTCAGAGCCGCGCCCGTGACCACACTAAGTAGGGCTGAGGAGGGAAGCCGAAGGCACAAGACGGGCAAAGCAACGCCAAGACCAGAGACACAAAGGGCAAGAGGGCAAGGTGGACTCCCCCTGCAAGACCCTTGCCGGGGCGGCCTCCGCAGCCCCAGCAAGAGCCTTGCCGGGGCAACTTGCCCAACGCCAGCAGGGCGCGCCACCCTTGAGCCCAAGGGTTCCAACACCATCAACCACATTGGAACCAAGACTCGGGAGGCACCTCCATGGTGGCATGCAGATCTTTGTGAAGATCATAAGCACACAAGATCAGATGAGGACCAGAAGACGACGATCCTTGGCAAGATCCTTGCCGAGGAAATCCACGAGACCCCCGGCAAAGATCCTTGCCGGGGACGACCGCGATGCCACGGCAAGACCCTTGCCGGGGCCCCGGCAAGACCCTTGTCGAGGACACCTGTGGGGCCACAGCCAGGCCCACGTCTGCCAAAACTCCACCGCCGTTCCCATACAGCTGCCAACCCAACCACTGGGCAAGCACCTGTGTGGCGACGTGCGGCCTCCAGGCCAACTCAGCAAGCACCTACGTGGTGGCATGCAGATCTTCGTGAAGGCTCTGCCACGCGCCCGGCCAAAGACCGATAGCGTGGCACTACAACGCCTCATCAGCTCGGTATCCGGAACCCGAGGCGAGGCGGCGACAGCTGGGACGAGCTTCCTGGCCATCCCCTATAAAGCAAGAAGGGCACGTCGGCAACGCATTAAATGCGTTTGTCCGACGGTGCCAGAGGATAGACTTAACCACTGTGTACCTCTCCACCTCCTGTGTGCCATTGTGGCAACCCCTTTTGTCTATAAAAGGAGGCCAGAGGCGTACGGGAGGGGGATTCGGATCTTTTGAACAAAACACACGCCGTAGCTAGTTCAAGAGCTCAAGAACACTCAAATATACACCAAAGAAGGACTAAGGTATTACACATCCTCGCGGCCCGAACCTGGGTAAACGACCTTTGTGCTGACTCCTAGACCCGCTCTTTGCACAACCTCGCGCCCGCCAACCGTAGAAGGGATTCCAGTGATCCCATAGGTGTCGTTTTCCACCGACATCTTTGGCGCGCCAAGCGGGGGGCGCAGTTATGGAAATCCGGTCTGGCAGTTAGTTTAGCAGTTCTTCATCGCCATGGCTCCCAAGAAGAAGACGATCACGGCGATTGGTTCGCCGGGAGCCGAACGGCACGTACCAGTGCAGGCGAGTGGCGGCGCGGTCACGGACGGAAGCTGAGGCGCGGACCGAGAACACCCACATCGCTCTGGCAGTCAAAGCCTGGCGAGCGGCGTCGTTCGTGCGTGGGACGACAGGCCGCACGCCGCCAAATCCAAAGACGGAGCCGGGCCCCACGCAGGTGGCGCGGGGCCCTCCAAGGGCGGCGTTGTGCCACCCATGGGCGGCGCGGCGACTTCCAAGACACCTACGCCGGCGCCCACGACGGGCTCTTCCCAGGTTGTGCGTGATGAGCAGCATCACCACGCTGGTGACCCTGGGTGCCGCCGTGGGAAGAGTCATGTGCATCATTCGCGGGACGTAGAAGGCCAGAATGCACGCCGAGGCGCTGGCGAAAATGGCGCACAGCCGCAAGGCCGTGATAGAGATCCTTTTAACGTGGTTAGAAGTCGGAGTGCGTCATGGTCCACGCAGCTTTCGCCGCTACCCACGTCAGCAGAAGCTTTGGCGCGCGCGCAGTTGCTCCTCGACTTTCCTCCTGCTACAGTAAAGCTCGATGAGTGGAGAGCCACCATCCGGAGCCTCGTCGGCGTTGCCAACAAGGATGAGCCATGACCAGCGGGACCCTCAGGCCGGCGCTCCGTCGAGCCACCGCATGCCAGTGGTGGAAGGACCAGAGGTGTTGCGGCCACGGTGCACTCTCCTCCCCCACGCCAGCCACCGCGGGTGTCGGTCTATCGTGATGAAGCTTGTGATAACATTTCCATAGCGTCGTCCGACCCATGGACCCACCGCGATCAGCGCCAAGTTCTTCGGGAGCGAGCCCATGAAGACGCTCGAACCACCATCGAGCGCCGGCATGAAACACGCCACCAGTCAGATAGGCAGGCAGGGCCCACTATGGACCACCCAGCACTGGGAGGCTGTGGCGACCTACCCTACGAGGTGGGTTGCCCAGCCTTTACCCGTGAGCTGCGGCAGTTCCAGTGGCCCTCCCACCGCACGTTCAAGCCCGACGTTGGCGAGAAGTACAACGGCAAGACCCACCCATCGGAGTTCCTCAGCATCTACACCATCGCGATGCAAGCTGCTAGAGCTCGCGACGACAAGGTGCTTGACAATTACTTCTCGTTGGCACTTAAACCCAATGTCATGTCATGGTTGATGAACTTGCCGGCGGATTCCATTTCTTCTTGGTCGGATTTGTGTCATGAGTTCGTTGGCGCCTTCACTGGAGGCCACCAAGCTTATGGCCAGGCGAGCGATTTGCATATCATCCCCCAGAAGGAAGGTGAAAACCTGCGCAAGTACATATAGTGGTTCAGCCGGGTGCAGTACAATATCCCAGATGTTCATCCCGCCGCCGTGATCAGCGCATTCCATCAGAATGTGCGCAACCGCAAGATGCGTGAAGAGCTGGCGATGAACAAGGTCAAAGATGTGGCCGAACTTTATGTTCTGGCTGATAGGTGCGCTCGAGCTAAAGAGGGGAGGAAGTACCCTGGCGAGGACGCCGGTGCGGAAACCGACTCTACAGACGAAGACACAGCCGCCCCGACGAAGAAGGTCCGACGCTACAACAGGAAGCGCAAGGGCAAGACCGTGCTTGCCGTCGAGGGATCCGAGGACACCGGCATTGCCAAGAAGGCCAAGGCAGACGACCCCGGCAAGGAAATTTCCAGGTGTGCCTCTTGCCGGGCCTTGGCGGCTGCCGACAAGCCAGCAGGCTCCGACAAGCAGTACTACAAGATCCACCGCACCAAGGGCCACGACCTCCAGAATTGCTGACAAGTTGAGCTGCTTGCTGAGAAGCAAAAAGCTGAGTATGAGAGGCGGGACAAGGAGAAGGGTCAGGATGGTGCCGAAGGATCCGGCAAGAAGCGTGGCGGCCAAGGAGGTCGCCGCGGCAAGGATAACCAGCAAGAGAGGCCCGCTCGGGGCCGCGACAAGAAGCAGGAAGACGACGATCATGACGAGGACGACGAGTCCGACGAGCATGAGTTCCAGAAAGCTACGGAGGCCATGTGCATCGACAGTGGCGCCTCGCTGCACACTTCTCACCACCAGCTCAAGCAGTGGGCATGTGAGATCACAGCAGCGGAACCATCATTCGATGCTCAAAAGCCACTGAAGTGGTCCAGCACGCCTATCATTTTTATCGCACAACTGCAGTCGGGTGTTTGCCGTTGTTGGTTTCGCCAACAATACGCAACCTCAAGGTGAAAAAAATGCTAGTTGACGGGGGGCGGTCGGAACTTGATCTTGCCTGTTGTGATCAAAAGGCTGCAGATTCCTGATGGAGACCTCGAAGAGACGGGCACATTTCAAGGGGTCAACCCGGGAAGGAGTCAGCCGAAGGGTAAGGTCACGCTGCCCGTGACGTTTGGAGGCGAATTGAACTACAGGACAGAGAGGATTGTTTTCGATGTAGCCGAGATCCCCTTTCCCTACAATGGGATCCTCGGCCGCCCAGCACTAGCCAAGTTCATGGCGGCGTCACATTACGCCTACAACACGCTGAAGATGCGTGGGCCGATGACCATCATCACCGTCCCCTCTGACAAGAAGGATGTGCTGATCTGCGCTGACCAACTCTACCGGGAGGCAGTTGCAGCGACTGCCGCCAAGACACTTGCTCCTGCTGCTGAATCCCCGGGAGGGAAGAAGACCGGCAAGACCTCTCGCACCCACCCCGGCAAGCGCACTTCTTCGGAGTGTTGTGCTCCCGTCGAGGACGTGCCAGAGAGCTCCATCGGCAAGAGCAAGAAATCCAGAGCTGCACCACCAGATACCAAGAAGGTGTCCATCAAGGAGGATGGCACGGGAGGGGCTTTCACCATAAGCTCCTCCCTTGACAGCAAATAGGAAGGCGCGCTCGTCACCTTCCTGCGGGCGAATGTCGATGTGTTTGCATGGCAAACATCTGACATCCCCGACATTCCCAGGGAGGTGATTGAGCACCATCTTGTTGTTTGTCCTCATGCGCGACCCGTCAAGCAGAAGGTCAGGAAGCAAGCTTTGGAACGGTAGGAGTTCATCACAGAGGAGATCAGGAAATTAGAAGCGGCAGGCTTGGTGAGGGGAGTACTTCATCCGACGTGGTTGGCCAATCCGGTGGTGGTGCGCAAGGCAAATGGGAAGTGGAGGCTGTGTATTGATTACACAGATATCAATAAGGCTTGTCCAGAGGACCCTTTCCCGTTGCCGCGCATTGACCAGATTTTTGACTCCACGGCCGGGTGCGACTTGTTATCGTTCCTTGACGCCTACTCTGGATACCACCAGATCTTCATGACGAGAGAAGATGAAGAGATGGCATTCATCACCCCATGTGGTACATATTGTTTTTTACGAATGCCTTTCAGGTTGAAGAGTGCTGGCTTAATGTTTGCAAGAGCAGTCCAAATTGGTTTTGAGCCCCAGCTACATAGAAATATGGAAGCTTATCTGGATGACATAGTGGTCAAAACCAAGGACAAGGCGACGCTCGTACAAGATTTAGAAGAGACGTTTGCAAATTTGTGCAAGATCAACCTCTTTGAACCACGAGAAGTGTGTCTTCGGTGTTCCGTCCGGCAAACTTCTCGGGTTCTTTGTGTCACAGCGCGGGATCGAGGCGAATCCAGATAAGATCAAGGCCATTGAGCAAATTGAGGCGCCTAGGCAGATCAAGGATGTGCGTCGGCTCACTGGCTGTGTTGCCGCCATGAGCAGGTTCATCTCCAAGTCTGCTGAGCGTGCCCTTCCCTTTTCCAAAATCTTGAAGAAGGCGGGACCAATGGAATGGACCCCAGAGGTCGAAGCAGCATGATGACCCACAAGTATAGGGGATCTATCGTAGTCCTTTCGATAAGTAAGAGTGTCGAACCCAACGAGGAGCAGAACGAAATCATAAGCGGTTTTCAGCAAGGTATTCTCTGCAAGTACTGAAATAAGTGGTAACAGATAGTTTTGTGATAGGATAATTTGTAACGAGCAACAAGTAACAAAAGTAAATAAAGTGCAACAAGGTGGCCCAATCCTTTTTGTAGAAAAGGACAAGTCTGGACAAACTCTTATATAAGGAAAAGCGCTCCCGAGGACACATGGGAATATCGCCAAGCTAGTTTTCATCACGTTCATATGATTCGCGTTCGGCACTTTGATAATTTGATATGTGGGTGGACCGGTGCTTGGGTGTTGTTCTTACTTGAACAAGCATCCCACTTATGATTAACCTCTATTGCAAGCATCCGCAACTACAACAAAAGTATTAAGGTAAACCTAACCATAGCATGAAACATGTGGATCCAAATCAGCCCCTTACGAAGCAACGCATAAACTAGGGTTTAAGCTTCTGTCACTCTAGCAACCCATCAATCTACTTATTAGTTCCCAATGCCTTCCTGTAGGCCCAAATAATGGTGAAGTGTTATGTAGTCGGCGTTCACATAACACCACTAGAGGCAAGACAACATACATCTCATCAAAATATCGAACGAATACCAAATTCACATGACTACTAATAGCAAGACTTCTCCCGTGTCCTCGTGGAACAAACGTAACTACTCACAAAGCATATTCATGTTCATAATCAGAGGGGTAATAATATGCATATAGGATCTGAACATATGATCTTCCACCAAATAAACCAACTAGCATCAACTACAAGGAGTAATCAACACTACTAGCAACCTACTAGTACCAATCCCGGACTTGGAGACAAGAATTGGATACAAGAGATGAACTAGGGTTTTGAGATGAGACAGTGTTGGTGAAGATGTTGATGGAGATTGCCCTCTCCTGATGAGAGGAGCGTTGGTGATGACGATGGCGATGATTTCCCCCTCCCGGAGGGAAGTGTCCCCGGCAGAACAGCTCTACCGGAGCCCTAGATTGGTTCCGCCAAAGTTCCGCCTCGTGGCGGCAGAGTTTCGTCCCGAAAGGTTGCTTATGATTTTTTCCTCATCGAAAGACCTCATATAGCAGAAGATGGGCATCAGAGAGCCAACAGAGAGCCCACGAGGTAGGGGGCGCGCCCCCACCCTCGTGGACAGGTGGGGCCCCCTCTGGTGAACTTCTTCCGCTGGATATTTTTTTTATTTCAAAAAATGACTTTCGTGGAGTTTCATGACTTTTGGAGTTGTGCAGAATAGGTCTCTAATATTTGCTCCTTTTCCATTGAGAATTCCAGTTTAGGCATTCTCCCTCCTTATGTAAACCTTGTAAAATAAGAGAGAATAGCCATAAGTATTGTGACATAATGCATAATAGCATCCCATAATGCAATAAATATCGATATAAAAAGCATGATGCAAAATGGACGTATCAACTCCCCCAAGCTTAGACCTAGCTTGTCCTCAAGCGAAAGCCGATAACAATAAATATGTCCCCATGTTTAAAGGTAGAGGCGTCGATAAAAATAAAATACGGACATGAAGGCATCATGATTATTCTTATAACAGCAACATATATAGATTTTGTCATATGATTTCTTATGCTCAAGTAATAATCCATTCACAATGCAGAGTACAAATCATAAACTTTATTGAGAACCAACAAACTATAATCTCAGTCATTGAAGCAATTGCAATTTATCATAACATCAGAAAGAGTCTATGTCGGAGCTTAAAAGCAAGTCCACATACTCAACCATCATCTAGTCCTTCATAATTTCTAACACTCACGCAATACTTGTGGTTATGAAGTTTTAATCGGACACAGAGAAAGATAGGGGCTTATAGTTTTGCCCCACAACCTTTTACCTCAAGGGTAATGTCAACAATAATAACTCATGCTCCCCTACATCCAATTAGGTACATATATCAGGATCTTTCCAACATATTGTGCTTGCCAAAGGATAAAATGAAAAAGGAAAGGTGAAGATCACTGAGACTCTTGCATAAGGTAGAAGATAATAATAAAAGATAGGCCCTTCGCAGAGGGAAGCCGAGGTTGCCATGCGCTTTTATGGTTGGATGCACAAAATCTTAATGCGAAAGAACGTCACTTTATATTGCCCCTTGTGATATGAACCTTTATTATGCAGTCTGTCACTTTTATTACTTCCACATCACAAGATCGTATAAAGCTTATTTCTCCCACGCCAATCAATCATACATATTTAGAACAATTTTTATTGCTTTGCACCGATGAAAACTTACTTGAAGGATCTTACTCAATCCATAGGTAGATATGGTGGACTCTCATGGCAAAACTGGTTTAAGGGTTTTTGGAAGCACAAGTAGTATCTCTACTTGGTGCTGAGAATTTGGCTAGCACGAGGGGGAGAGGCAAGCTCAACATGTTGGAGGACCCATGACAACATACTTTACCTCAGATATAAGAAAACATAACTCATTACGTTGTCTTCCTTGTCCAACATCAGCTCTTTAGCATGTCATGTTTTAATGAGTGCTCCCAGTCATAAAAGATGTCAATAATAGTATATTTATATGTGAAACCTCTCTTTCCTTATTACTTCCTATTAATTGCAACGATGACCAAAGCTATGTCTGCCAACTCCCAACAACTTTTAATCATCATACTCTTTCAATGTGAAGTCATTACTCTCAATAAGATTAATATGAACTCTTTGTTTCTATTTATTCCTTTTCTTTTATTCACTCAAGATCATGGCAAGATAATCATGCCCTTGACTCAACACTAATCTTTATTATATATATATATAGCTCACGGACTCGATTACATAAACAGATCATAAAGCAAAACTCAAAACTAGATCATGCCATAAACTTTATTCTACTAGATCAAGATAATACTAAAAGGATCGAACTAAGAAAAACATACCCATAGGATTTTTCTATGCAGTTCTATAGGCCCATAATGCATCATCAAGTTTCTTAGACCAATTCTTTCTAGACCTGTTGACAGTCTTTTGCAAAATTAATTTGAGCTCTTTATTACTCAATTCTACTTGACCACTAGATCGTGGGTGATAAGGATGCAATTCTATGATTAACATCATATTTAGCAAGCATTTTTAGGAAAGCACCATGAATAAAATGTGAACCACCATCACCATTAAATATCTAGGGACTCCAAACCTCGGAAAAATAACTTCCTTAAGCATTTTAATAGAGGTGTTATGATCAGCACTACTAGTTGGAATGTCTTCTACCCACTTAGTAATGTAATCAACAGCAACTAAAATATGTGTATATCCATTAGAAGCGGGAAAAGGTCCCATATAATCAAAGCCCCAAACATTAAATGGTTCAATAACAAGTGAATTATTCATAGGCATTTCTTGACGTCTACTAATATTACCAATTCTTTGACATTCATCACAAGACAAGACAAACTTACGGGCATCCTTGAAGAGAGTAGGCCAATAAAAACCGGATTGCAATACCTTATGTGTAGTTCTATCTCCAGCGTGGTGTCCTCCATAAGCTTCGGAGTGACACTTATGCGTAGGATCCGCCTCCTGCTCATGCTCAGGTACACAACGTCTAATAACACCATCTACTCCTTCTTTATAAAGATGTGGGTCATCCCAAAAGTAATGTCTGAAATCATAGAAAAACTTTTTCTTTTGCTGGTATGTGAAACTAGGTGGTATAAATTTGGCAACAATATAATTTGCATAATCAGCATACCAAGGAGTACTATGAGAAGTATTTATAACATTTAATTGTTCATCGAAGCTATCATCAATAGGTAGTGGGTCATCAAGAACATTTTCTAACCTAGACAAGTTGTCTCCAGAACGGGGTTCTCAGCTCCTTTTCTATCAACAATATGCAAATCAAATTCTTGTAGCAAGAGAACCCATCTAATAAGTCTAGGTTTAGCATCTTTCTTTTCCAAAGAGATATTTAATAGCAGATGATCGGTGTGAATAGTTACTTTAGAATCAACAATATAAGGTCTGAACTTATCACAAGCAAATACAACTGCTAAGAATTCTTTCTCAGTAGTAGCATAATTTCTTTGAGCATTGTCTAGAGTCTTACTATCATAATGGATAACATTTAATTTCTTATCAACTCTTTGCCCTAGAACAGCACCTACAAAGATAATCACTAGCATCACACATAATTTCAAAGGGTAAATTCGGTCGGTGGCTGAACAATAGGTGTAGAGATCAATGCTTTCTTAAGTATTTCAAATGCTTCTACACAATCATCATCAAAGACAAATGGTATATCTTTTTGTAATAAATTAGTCGAGGTCGAGAAATTTTTGAGAAGTCCTTAATGAACCTCCTATAAAATCCGGCGTGACCAAGGAAACTTCTTATACCTTTGATGTCCTTGGGACATGGCATCATCTTTTCAATAGCATCAACCTTGGCTTTATCAACTTCAATACCTCTTTCAGAAACTTTATGCCCCAAGACAATACCTTCATTAACCATAAAGTGGCACTTTTCCCAATTCAAGACAAGATTAGTTTCTTCACATCTCTGCAAAACTCGATCAAGATTGCTCAAGAAATCATCAAAAGAAGATCCATAGACGGAAAAATCGTCCATGAAAACCTCACAAATCTTTTCACAAAAGTCAGAGAATATAGCCATCATGCATCTTTGAAAGGTAGCAGGTGCATTACATAAACCAAAAGGCATACGTCTATAAGCAAAAGTACCAAAAGGGCATGTAAATGTAGTCTTTGATTAAACTTTAGCCAACACAGGTATTTGAGAGAAACCAGAATAACCATCTAGAAAGCAATAATGTGTATGTTTGCATAGTCTTTCTAACATTTGGTCAATAAAAGGTAAGGGGTAATGATACTTTTTAGTAGCCTTATTTAATTTACGGAAATCAATTACCATCCTATAACCTATAATAATTCTTTGCGGAATCAATTCATCTTTATCATTAGGAACAACAGTAATACCTCCCTTCTTAGGGACACATTGAACAGGACTTACCCATTGACTATCAGCAAGGGATAAATTATACCTGCCTCAAGGAGCTTTAGTATTTCCTTTCTTACCACTTCTTTCTTTTTAGGATTCAGCCTTCGTTGATGACCACGAACTGGTGTGGCATCTTCTTCCAAATTTATTTTATGTTGACATAGAGTGGGACTAATGCCCTTAAGATCATCAAGTGTATATCCAATAGCAGCACGGTGCTTCTTCAGAGTTTTCAATAATCTTTCTTCTTCATGTTCTGAAAGGTTAGCACTAATAATAACAGGATATATCTTCTTTTCATCAAGATAAGCATATTTAAGATTGTCAGGCAACGGTTTAAGTTCAAACACGGGATCACCCTTGGGTGGAGGAGGATCCCCTAAGATTTCAACAGCAAATTGTGTTTCGTAATAGGTTCCTGTTTAAAGAATACTTCATCTATTTCCCTTCTTTCATTCATAAACATATAATTTTCATGGTCTAGCAAATAATGTTCTAGAGGATCACTAGGAGGTACGGCAATAGAAGCAAGACCAATAATCTCATCCTTACTAGGCAATTCTTCTTCACGGTGTTGTTTACTAAATTTGGAGAAATTAAACTCATGAATCATATCATCCAAACCAATAGTAACAACATTCTTTTTGCAATCTATCTTACCATTGACAGTATTCAAGAAGGGTCTACCAAATATAATGGGACAAAAGCTATCTTGTGGGGAACTAAGAACAAGAAAACCAGCAGGATATTTAGTTTTCCCACACAAGACTTCAACATCTCTAACAATTTCCATAGCTAATATAGTATCTCTATTGGCAAGTTTAATTGTAACATCAATACCTTCTATCTCAGCAGGTGCAATTTCATGCTTAATTCTTTGTACAAAGTATAAGGTATAACACTAGCACTAGCACCCATATCACATAAGCCATGATAACAATGATCTCCTATTTTAACAGAAATAACAGGCACGCCTACCACAGGTCTATGTTTATCTTTAGCGCCAGTTTTAGCAATTCTATCAGATTCACCACAGAATTGAATAAAATGCCCACCAATATTATCAGCCAAGAGATCTTTAACAATAGCAATATTAGGTTCAACTTTAACTTGCTCAGGAGGTGTATAAGTTCTAATATTGCTTTTACGAACAACAGTTGAAGCTTTAGCATGATCTTTTATTCTAACAGGGAAAGGTGGTTTCTCAACATAAGAAGTAGGAACAATAGGATCATTATAAGTGACAGTCTTTTATTCAGCTTTAATGGGTGCAGCTACTTTTACTTCTATGGGAGGATGATATTTAAACCACTTCTCCTTAGGGAGATCAACATAAGTAGCAAAAGATTCACATAAAGAAGCTACTATCTCAGAGTCAAGTCCATATTTAGTGCTAAACTTACGGAAAATATCGGTATCCATAAAAGATTTAACACAATCAAACTTAGGTGTCATACTGAATCCTTACCTTCGTCGAGATCCCAATCTTCAGAGTTGTGTTTAATTCTATCCAATAAATTCCATTTGAATTCAATAGTCTTCATCATAAAAGAGCCAGCACAAGAAGTATCGAGCATGGTTTGATTATTATGAGAAAGTCGAGCATAATTATTTTGGATAATTGTTCTCTTGGGAGCTCATGATTGGGGCATGAATATAAAATTGATTTAAGCCTCCCCCGAGCTTGAGCGATGCTTTCTCCTTTGCGAGGCCAAAAATTATATATATAATTGCGATCACGATGAACAAGATGCATAGGATAATACTTTTGATGAAATTCCAATTTCAGTCTTCTATAGTTCCATGATCTTGTGTCATCACATAGCCTATACCATGTCAATGCATCTCCCTTCAAAGATAAAGGGAAGACCTTCTTCTTGGCAACATCATCAGGTATACATGCAAGCTTAAATAATCCACAAACTTCATCCACATATATTAGGTGCTCATCAGGATGCTTTGTTCCATCTCCTGCAAAAGGATTAGCTAGCAGTTTTTCTATCATGCCCGGAGGAACTTCAAAGGGAACATTTTCATTTTCAGTAGGTTCAGTAGGTTGAGGACCAACTCTTTGCTCTACTAGTCAGGGTGAAGATACCCCGAACAAGCCCCTCAGAGGATTACTTTCCATAGTAACAAGTGACAGTAAATTTCAGCACACTATATAAATTTTTCCTTATCAAATTCCACCTACCAAAGGCGCTTCACTCCCCGGCAATGGCACCAGAAAAGAGTCTTGATGACCCAAAAGTATATGGGATCTATCGTAGAGTAAGAGTGTCGAACCCAACGAGGAGCAGAAGGAAATGATAAGCGGTTTTTAGCAAGGTATTCTCTGCAAGTACTGAAATAAGTGGTAACAGATAGTTTTGTGATAGGATAATTTGTAACGAGCAACAAGTAACAAAAGTAAATAAAGAGCAGCAAGGTGGCCCAATCCTTTTTGTAGCAAAGGACAAGCCTGGACAAACTCTTATATAAGGAAAAGCGCTCCCGAGGACACATGGGAATATCGTCAAGCTAGTTTTCATCACGTTCATATGATTCGCGTTCGTACTTTGATAATTTGATATGTGGGTGGATCGGTGCTTGGGTGCTGTTCTTACTTGAACAAGCATCCCACTTATGATTAACCTCTATTGCAAGCATCCGCAACTACAACAAAAGTATTAAGGTAAACCTAACCATAGCATGAAACATGTGGATCCAAATCAGCCCCTTACGAAGCAACGCATACACTAGGGTTTAAGCTTCTGTCACTCTAGCAACCCATCATCTACTTATTACTTCCCAGTGCCTTCCTCTAGGCCCAAATAATGGTGAAGTGTTACATAGTCGATGTTCACATAACACCACTAGAGGCTAGACAACATACATCTCATTAGAATATTGAACGAATACCAAATTCACATGACTACTAATAGCAAGACTTCTCCCGTGTCCTCAGGAACAAATGTAACTACTCACAAAGCATATTCATGTTCATAATCAGAGGGGTAATAATATGCATATAGGATCTGAACATATGATCTTCCACCAAATAAACCAACTAGCATCAACTACAAGGAGTAATCAACACTACTAGCAACCTACTAGTACCAATCCCGGACTTGGAGACAAGAATTGGATACAAGAGATGAACTAGGGTTTTGAGATGACACGGTGTTGGTGAAGATGTTGATGGAGATTGCCCTCTCCTGATGAGAGGAGCGTTGGTGATGACGATGGCGATGATTTCCCCCTCCCGGAGGGAAGTGTCCCCGGCAGAACAGCTCTACCGGAGCCCTAGATTGGTTCCGCCAAGGTTCCGCCTCGTATGGCAGAGTTTCATTCCGAAGGTTGCTTATGATTTTTTCCTCATCGAAAGACCTCATATAGCGTAAGATGGGCATCGAGAGCCAACAGAGAGCCCACGAGGTAGGGCGCGCCCACCCTCGTGGGATGTGTGGGGCCCCTCCGTGAACTTCTTCCGCTGGATATTTTTTTTATTTCAAAAAATGACTTTCGTGGAGTTTCATGACTTTTGGAGTTGTGCAGAATAGGTCTCTAATATTTGCTCCTTTTCCAGCCCAGAATTCCAGCTGACGGCATTCTCCCTCCTTATGCAAACCTTGTAAAATAAGAGAGAATAGCCATAAGTATTGTGACATAATGCATAATAACAGCCCATAATGCAATAAATATCGATATAAAAGCATGATGCAAAATGGACGATCACAAAGACCAGAGGATTTGAAGAAATACCTCTCCTCTATCTCGACATCAAGGCGCCTAAACCACAAGAGTCGTTGTTGTTGTATCTAGCGGCAACAAACCAAGTGGTCAGCGTCGCGCTAGTGGCACAGAGGGAGGTCGACGAAGAGGCGTGTAGCAACGAGGATCATGGCGGATGTGAGCCGTAGCTCCTTCGGCAAAGTGCTCGGTGTCGACAAGGCAAGGCCCCAGGTAGAGTCTGACGCCGCCGGGACAGGGCCTGTGGAACCAAATGGTGTGGTGCAGAAGAAGAAGATGATGCAGCACCCGGTTTACTTTGTTAGCTCCCTTTTGCTGGGGGCTAGATCAAGGTACTCCGGTGTGCAGAAATTGCTCTTCGGCCTCCTTATGGCCTCGAGGAAGCTGTGTCATTACTTCCAAGCACATGAAATCACCGTCGTCACCCGCTTCCCGTTGCAACGGATATTGCATAACCCAGACGCAACCGGGAGGATCGTGGAATGGGCCTTGGAACTGTCGAGCTTTGGTTTGAAGTTTGAAAGTACTTTGACAATCCAGAGTAGAGTCTTGGCAGAGTTCATTGCAGAATGGACCTCAACGCCCGATGAAGAGATCCAGGAGACCACTCTTCCCGGCAAGGAAACAAGTCGCAACTGGATTATGTACTTTGACGGGGCTTTCTCGCTGCAAGGAGCCGGTGCTGGTGTGCTACTCGTTGCACCCACCAGAGAGCACCTCAAGTATGTAGTCCAGATGCACTTTCCCAGGGAAATGTCGACAAACAACACTGCTGAATACGAGGGGTTGCTTGCCGGTCTCAGGATCATGGCAGACCACGGAATCAAGAAGCTCATCATCAGGGGTGATTCACAGCTTGTCGTCAAGCAAGTTAACAAAGATTATCAAAGCCCGTTGATGGAGGCCTACGTAGATGAGGTGAGGAAGCTAGAGGAGCTTTTTGACGGTATACAAGCAGAGCATGTTCCCCGAGTGGATAATGACATCGCCGACTACCTGTCAAAACGCGCTGCCCTCAAACTACCTATGGAACCAGGTACTTTTGTGCTTCGGTTAACTCAACCATCCGTTGAACCATCGACAGAGCAGAGCAACCGGAGGAAATCAGGCCCCGGAAAGTACTTTCCCACCGAGCTCCCAGGAGCTGCCGGCAAGTATGTTGCCGTGGACACTGAGCCTGCCATGGGGCAAAAGACTCCGGCGGGGCGTCAAGGCCTGGCCGTAGAGACAGCCGCTCCCATGGCATAGGAAAAGCCTTTGGTCCTTGTCGTAGATCCCCAGGCTCCGGCATGGGCACGGCATACCGTCTGATTCCTCCAAACAGGGAACTCCCTGAGGAGCAGGAAGAAGCGGAGAAAGTAGCCCCTCGGTCTGCCATGTATCAGTTCATCGACGACGTTCTGTACAGAAAAGACCAAACAGTGTGAAATTGAAGTGCATTCCCCGGGTGGAAGGACTGTAGATGTTGGCAGAGATACACGGAGGCATATGTGGCTCCCACATAGGGTCGAGGGCCCTTGCCAGCAAGGCATTCCGGCAAGGTTTCTTCTGGCCCACAACCCTCCAGGATGCAACGGCACTAGTAACCAAGTGTGAAGCGTGCCAGTTCCATTCAAAGAAGCTTCATCAACCAGCTCAAGCTCTCCAAACAATCCGTCTTTCCTGGCCATTCTCGGTCTGGGGGCTCAACATACTGGGCCCCTTTCCCCGTGCTGTCGGGGGCTTTGAGTACTTGTACGTTGCAATCGACAAGTTCACAGTTCACAAAGTGGCTGGAGGTGGAGGCAGTGAGAAAGGTGACAGCACAATCAGCCGTCAAATTCTTCAAGGGGCTAGTCTGCCATTTTGGTGTGCCAAATAGAGTCATCACCGACAATGGCACACAGTTCACGAGCCACGTCTTCATGCAATACATCCAGGACCTCGGCAGCAAGGTCTGTTTTGCTTCTGTTGCACATCCACGAAGCAACGGCCAGGCTGAGAGGGCAAATGCTGAAGTATTGTGAGGCCTCCGGACAAGGAATTTTGATAGGCTACACAGGTGCGGATGACGCTGGATTGATGAATTGCCGGCGGTTCTTTGGTCAATCAGAACGACACCAAATCGAGCCACCGGCTAGACACCTTTCTCCCTCGTTTACGAGGCAGAAGCAGTTCTCCCCACGGAACGCACATACGGGTCACCCAAGTGCTCGCTTATGAAGAGTTTGAGCAAGAGCAATTGCGGCAAGATGACGCAACACTCCTTGCGTAAGATCGTCTTCGGGCGGCTGTGAGAGCAGCACGCTACCAGCAAGCCTTGCGCCGCTACCATAGCTGCAAGGTCCATGCCCAAAGCTTTGAGGAAGGCGACCTTGTTCTTCGGCGCGTTCAATCGGCCAAGAATTCCAACAAGTTGACGCCGAAGTGGGAAGGCCCTTATCGGGTAATACGAGTCACCAGGCATGTCGCAGTCCGCCTGGAGACCGAAGATGCTATTCCAGTGAGCAACTCCTAGAACATCGAACATCTTCGCAAGTTTTACCCATAAGGCGCGGTTGTCGGGCTCCCCGGCAGACCACCTTTTGTACAAGCCTTGCCAGCGAGGCATGTAACCCTTTGTACAAAGCCAGGCGCAGACCCTGAGCATAAATAAATGAAGCACTGGCGCCCTAAGTTTTAGCATGCATTCTAGGTTGAGTCTCTCCCTCAGTTAGGGTTGATAGAGCTTAGCGGCGAGTAACCCCTAGCATAGAGGTCGAGTGTGCATATCTTTATTCCTTCCCGTCTTTTTTAGGTTTGCAGGATGCATGGACATTTCTGCTAAGCTGTTTGGAGGAAAGACAACAGGTCGGTGCCCCGACCCCGGCAAGCCAAGGTTGCCGGGGGCTGCGGATCCAAAGGCCCGACCGCGGCAACCCAAGACTGCCGGGGGGCTGCAACATCAGATAAGTTTTTCATTCCCCACTCCCTACTTTCGTATGAAACTTGGCGTACAAGACTTCGCTCACTCTTATACCAACATGCTCCCTCTTTCCCATGTCCAAAAAAAACTTACTTTGGGCCGGGACTTGGTTGTAGCGCGGTGGCAAGGGAGCGGGCGAAGGGCCCAATCCTGCTTTGCCCCTACCTCTGCCATGGGCGTGAGTGTAATCGAGCTATAGAGCAGGAGGACGGCAAGGACTGCTGCCGGGTTACGATGTTTATCTTAAGATAACGAAGACTCATTCCTCAGTGTGGCCCCCGCCCACGCACAAAAGAAACCCGGCAAACACCCTTCTTTTCATTCATACGTTGTTAACAAGTACGATTCATACGGAATGTATACACGAGCGAGGGGATTACGAGGTCTAAATTCTACTAAGGCCCGTAGGCTTACAAACTAAAAAAAGATAAGTGCCCCGTGATCCCCGTTCTTGCCCTTTTTCTCCCAGGTGCGGCCGGTGAAGGCAAAAAGGGGGCGACGGGGAACGCGCTGCTACGACTTGAGCTTGCGTTGGTTTTCCCCGAAGAGGAGAGGATGATGCAGCACAGTAGCGTAAGTATTTCCCTCAGTTTTTGAGAACCAAGGTATCAATCCAGTAGGAGGCCACGCACAAGTCCCTCGTACCTGCACAAAACGATAGCTACTCGCAACCAACGCGATTAGGGGTTGTCAATCCCTTCACGGTCACTTACGAGAGTGAGATCTGATAGAGATAATATTTTTGGTATTTTTGGTATAAAGGGCAAAGTAAAACAAAGCAAGTATAAAAGTGATAGAGATTGATATGATGAGAATAGACCCGGGGGCCATAGGTTTCACTAGTGGCTTCTCTCAAGAGCATAAGTATTCTACGGCGGGTGAACAAATTACTGTTGAGCAATTGATGTAATTGAGCATAGTTATGAGGTTATCTAGGTATGATCATGTATATAGGCATCACGTCCGAGACAAGTAGATCAAACGATTCTCAAGATCTACTACTATTACTCCACTCATCGACCGCTATCCAAAGATGCATCTAGAGTATTAAGTTAAAAACAGAGTAACACCTTAAGCAAGATGACATGATGTAGAGGAATAAATTCATGCAATATGATAAATACCCCATCTTGTTATCCTCGATGGCAACAATACAATACGTGCCTTACAACCCTTTCTCATCCTTTGGGTAAGGACACCGAAAGATTGAACCCAAAGCCATGCACTTCTCCCATTGCAAGAACTACCAATCTAGTTGGCCAAACAAAACGGATAATTCGAAGAGACTTGCAAAGATAACTCAATCATACATAAAAGAATTCAGAGAAGATTCAAATATTATTCATAGATAAGCTGGATCATAAACCCACAATTCATCGGTCTCAACAAACACACCGCAAAAAGAAGATTACATCGAATAGATCTCCGAGAGAGGGGGAGAACATTGTATTGAGATCCAAAAAGAGAGAAGAAGCCATCTAGCTACTAGCTATGGACCCAAGGTCCTGAAGTAAACTACTCACACTTCATCGGAGAGGCTATGGTGTTGATGTAGAAGCCCTCCGTGGTGGATGGCCCCTCCCATGAACTAAACAGGCCCCAAGATGGGATCTCGTGTATCTGAGGAAGTTCTGGCCCGGTGGAATTAGGTTTTGCCTCCTGTTCTGATCTTTTGAAGTACGTAGGTATATATAGGAGGAAGGAGTACGTCGGTGGAGCTTCAAGGGGCCCACGAGGCAGGGGGCGCGCCCTAGGTGGGGGCGCCCCCACCCTCGTGACCGCCTCTCTGATGCCTTGGCGTAGGGTCCAAGTCTCCTGGATCACGTTCGGTGAGAAAATCACGTTTCCGAAGGTTTCATTCCGTTTGGACTCCGTTTGATATTATGTTTATTGAAATCTTTGAAAAAGGCAAAAAAACAGCAATTACAATTTGGGCCTCCGGTTAATAGGTTAGTTCCAAAAGTAATATAAAAGTGGAAAATAAAGCCCATTATAGTCCAAAACAATAGATAAAGTAGCATGGAGCAATCAAAATTATAGATACGTTGGAGACATATCGGGCATCCCCAAGCTTAATTCCTGCTCGTCCTCGAGTAGGTAAATGATAAAAAGAGAATTTTTGATGCGGAGTGATACTTTGGCATAATTTCAATGTAAATCTTCTTAATCATGGTATGAACATTCAGATCCGAAAGATTCAAGACAAAAGTTCATATTGACATAAAAATAATAATACTTCAAGCATACTAATCAAAGTAATCATGTCTTCTCAAAATAGCATGGCAAAAGAAAGTTCATCCCTACAAAATCATATAGTTAGGCTATGCTTCATTTTCGAAGATGTTCCCAACTTCTATACCCCCGATGACAAGCCAAGCAATTGTTTCATACTTAAATAATCTCAAACTTTTTCAACCTTCACGCAATACATGAGCGTGAGCCATGGATATAGCACAATGGGTGGAATAGAATATGATGATGGGTGTCGGTGTCAAAACCGGCGGATCTCGGTAGGGGTCCCGAACTGTGCGTCTAGGCGGATGGTAACAGGAGACAAGGGACACGATGTTTTTACCTGTGTTCGGGCCCTCTCGATGGAGGTAATACCCTACTCCGCTTGATTAATATTGATGATATGGGTAGTACAAGAGTAGATCTACCACGAGATCGTAGAGGCTAAACCCTAGAAGCTAGCCTATGGTATGATTGTTGTTCGCCTCTACGGACTAAAACCCTCCAGCTTTATATAGACACCGGATAGGTTAGGGTTACACGTAGTCGGTTACAATGGTAGGAGATCTACATATCCGTATCGCCAAGCTTGCCTTCCACGCCAAGGAAAGTCCCATCCGGACACGGGACGAAGTCTTCAATCTTGTATCTTCATAGTCCAGAGTCCGCCAACGGTGATAGTTCGCTATCCGGACACCCCTAATCCGGGACTCCTCAAGAGTAGCCGGAACCAGGCTTCAATGACGATGAGTCCGGCGTTGATTGTCTTCGGCATTGCGAGGCGGGTTCTTCTCCAAATTCCATACAGTCGTCGAATAGTGTCCGGCTTCGATAAATGTTGCGCTCCTTGGCTTCTACGCCCGAGAATGGCCATCTTCCACGTGTTTGAATGAATGCGAAAAGCCAGGGTATTTTTACACTTACCCCCCTAGCTGCGCAAATGAGCCGCCTATAAAAGGGGCGAGGATCTAGATCTGAGTCACACCATCCCCCCTTCGCGAGCTTTCATCGGAGCGCTTCTGACCAAAACCCATTCCATCATGGACAGTCGACGCAGCTCCTCCTCTCGGCCTCCGGCCCTCGGCTGAAATTGGTAGAGATGCTCGATCCCGCATAGCGAGCTAGTTATACTCCAAACCAAGGGATTTCTTCCCCGGCCTTCATGGTTCCGGTTCGAGCCGGACTTGCCACCTACAAGGGCGGAAAGCAAGCGGAGAGTGTCCCCAATCCCTCTAAAGGAGAGCCGGTATGCTTCTTCTCTTATCTAGTAAGAGGACTCGGATTTCCAATCCATCCGTTTCTCCGGGGGCTCTTGGAGTTCTACGGCCTCGGTTGCACCACCTTACGCCTGCCTCCATTTTGCACATCGCGGGCTTCGTGGCCCTTGCGAACTGTTCTTGGGCATTGAGGCTCATTTTTCCCTGTGGAAGAGATTATTCGCCAAGTACCCCGTTCTCATGAGGGGTCAATATATCAAGTGGGCGGAGCCGAACTATGGCGCATCGCTGACCGGATATCTATCCTAACCCGAAGAAGGCGTCCAAGACCGCCTTCGAATGGTTTTACATGGAGGACGTCCGCTGCCGGACCCTGTTCGGATCGGCCTTCCGGAGTTTAGCAATGCTCCTCTGAAGAAGCGCCTAAGCCGGGCGCCATGAGCCCCCAGAGGAAAATGACCGGATGTCCTTTACTTGATGAGCCGAATAAGATTACTGGCTCATGCCGGATTGACCATGATTGGAGTCATGGCAATTTGCATTATGAGGGGAGTGCAACCGCTCCAATATAGGGGCCACCCCATGTGGGACTTCAACGGGGAGGACGATGACACACGCCATGGCCGCAAACGGCCGGGATCGGTCACCGAACTGGTGAAGACCTTGTCTGCCATGTATAAAGGGGAGGAGGATTTTCTCGCGTCAACCCACCGAGCGAGTTTTCTTTGAATAATCCTCGGTTGGGTAAGCAAACATCTTTGTGGCCTGTCCGATCCATGTTCCCGTGGTTAAATATCTCATTTCATGGTTTCTGCTTGAGGCTACGGATCAGGAGAAGATACACAGCCCGCCTCACAACCCGAGGATCCGGGCGGTCCCTCGATCCGACCTCCGAAGAGGATACGGATATAAAGGTGGAGTTGATCGACGGGTGTTCCACCAACTTAGCATCGACAATGCTTTGGTTGCCATTACGGCCGATTACCGGAATACTTCCACCAAGCAGTAATCGAGACCGAGGTCCCAATACTCGATAATGACCCATCTGTGCTTATTTTTGATCACCGTATACCAATGGTGTTTCGCAGAGGTACCTTCGAGGCAGGAAGCCGAGCCAGCGGCTAGCCAACAAGGCGGGCGGCCCCAAGAAGTTAAAAAGAAGTGCGGTCCGGATCGAAACTCCGCCGCAAGAACGGTATGGCGTGTCACCATATTACTTGGATTGATTCCTGGAAGGCGTACTAATGTTGGTGCTCTTTTCAGGAAAAAGAGCGCTCGCCGGACTGAGTCCGGAGAGGTTGCCAATCGAACCTCCGCCGGCCAGGCTTCAAAGCCGGGTCCGGAAGCGGAGGCGAGCACGAGACGTGCGTCGGATGCTCCTCCGACAGAGGATGCCGACAAATTGTCCGCCACCAACTCCGAGGTGGAGAGCGCCATGAATCACAGGCGCCGCCAGACAGTTCTTCGTGACGCGTGTTTCTCCCAAGAGGCCTCTGATGCCTTCAATACAGGAGATGCGCACCTCCGTGCCGCTCAAGATGGTCTAGCCAGAGCCACGGAGCAGTATGTAAAGGACATATGGGTAAGGAAATTTGACAGTTATATATGCCAGTAGCCCCCAAGACTTAAAATAGTTAGAATAACTGATTTAAGGATCATTTGTTATGCAGGATCTTACAAAAAAGAATACCCGACTGTCCCAGGAGCTTGAAGAATGCAAGGCCCAACTTGAGGCCGGACTAGCTGCTGCTGAGGGGAGCCACAGAGACCCCTCCGTAATATATGCTTCAAAAGATAAATAGTTTATGAAGTGCGGCGATGTGTAAATCGACAATAATATTGCAGATGGCGCGGACTAGATCTTGACAAGCAACAGCTCTGCGCCAGCCTAAAGGTCGGCGAGAGCGTGCTTACGAGGTCTTGGCGGGAGAAAAATAACCTCCAAGATGCCAACACCCAACCGGGTGAGGAACTAAAGGATGTTCGTGCCCGGTTGTCCGACTCCGTAAAGGAGAATCGACGGCTTCGTCAGCGGCATTTTCAAGAAGTGCTTGAGCGAACTTTCAAAGAGTTCGGCGAGGAAGGCGACTAACATAAACATGTATGTAGGTTTGCTCACAGTGTCGTCTGAAGAGGAGATGCCCAATTCTTGGTGATCTTCTTCCGAATCACATACCGCATCGAACGAAGTTCGGCAGGTGATGAAAGGCGTCGGCGAACCTTGTGGCCATCTATCTCCAGCCGAAGGCATTGGAGAGCCGGGCAGAGCGGCTTCAAGGAGCACGGCGGCGCTCCGACTATGGAAGATATCGGCCTGCCGTCAGGCGCCAGGAGGCTGGGCCATGGTGAAGACGCTGCACACGGCTGACCCAAACCACATGGCCGAGGTCGGACCTGTGGGGCCTGATGGGAAGGAGATCCTGTAAGCTTAGTGTACGGCCAAGTAGAATTGGCCGCCAAGTATTCCCAAAGAAGATTGTAAATTAGATAGCCTATTAGATGGCATTGAGGAGGAATACAATGAGTCGAGTTTACTATGTAATTAAATATGACATGAAAAATGTCTTCTAGCCGGATTGTAGATCGTTTGTCATAGCGGACCTTTTCGCTTCGACCTCGACCCAATAGTCTGGAGTGTGTCCGAATACCTTCGTGGTTATATAAGAACCGGGGTATGCATGGAGACAAGGCGTAGGGGTCATTATTATTGTATCATACAAGTGTCCAACTAGTTATGTTATATTACATGGATAGTAAGAAACATCTTCCAGGGAGAATAGTTCCGTTAAGGGTTCCTTTCACTGGGATGCATGCCCTAAAGTGCATGTCAAAACTTCTAAGAAAGCAGAAAATCATCTGGGGGCAGATGGATAAATATTAAAAATCATCTTTCAGTTCACCGACCGAATATTCCCTTAAGAACGCTAGCTTTCGGCTTCACCCACTGAGGTACACATCCGGTGACCCGCAAGAATAATCGCAGAGGTTCTCCCTTTACCACCTAGCCGAACAATCAGGAACGTAGGGTTAAGCACAGGAGCCAGGCAAGCCAGCTTGGCCAAAACTTAAGTCATATCGATGCATATAATGGTGAATAAAAGGTACATGCGGAAGTTTGACACATGTGTTGGGCATGAAGCCCGTATAAATAAGCTTCTGTTAAAGAAGCCCCTGTATAATGAGCGAGGACAGCGCGTCAAATATGTGCGAACAAAGCGCGAACGAGCCTCTAAAGGCTTTAAAAAGAAAGTGGAGGAAGGAGAGAAATAAAAGACAGCAAAAATAGAAAATGTGGACGGAGGAAGGAGATGAACTTGGAGTCCGGCGCTTAGGCGTAGAATCTTCGTAGACGGGCTGTGTTCCATGGGATCGGCATGAGTCGGTTATCCGATGCGTTTCGCAGACGGTATGCTCACCGGCCGGGACCTGGTCAATGACGAAGGACCTTCCCATTTGGGCTTGAGTTTGTCCTTTTCTTGTCCGGCAGCGTAGAACTAGTTCGCCAACGCGTTGTAAGCTTTGGCCGTGCATTTCCCTACTTTGATATCTTCGAGCCTGCTGTTGATAAAATGCGGAACGAGCCTTTGCCACGTCGCGCTCCTCCTTCAATGCGTCCAAACTGTCCTGCCGATCAAGCTCGGCTTCTCTTTCTTCATACATGCGCACGCGTGGTGAGTCATGAATTATGTCGCAGGGCAAGACTGCCTCTCCACCGTAAACCATAAAAAATTGTGTGAATCCGGTAGTACGATTCGGCGTGGTCCGCAGCCCCCAGAGTACAGAGTCGAGCTCCTCAACCCAGTGCATGTTAGATTCCTTGAGGGACCGCACTAGTCTGGGTTTAATGCCGCTCATGATTAGACCGTTTGCTCGTTCGACTTGACCGTTGATTTGAGGGTGATAGACTGAGGCGTAATCGAGCTTGATGCCCATGTTTTTGCACCATAATTTGACCTCATCGGCCGTGAAGTTGGTGCCGTTATCAGTGATGATACTGTGGGGGACGCCATAACGGTGCACTACCCCTGATATGAAGCCTTATTAAGGTCTTTGAAATCAACACATAGGCGCCAGGATTTGTCCTTCTTTGGTACCATCACCAGATTTGCTAACCAGTCCGGATGTTTTATATCTCTGATGAATCGGCTTCCGTAAGTTTGGCTAGCTCCTCTCCCATGGCCTGTCTCTTGGGTTCGGAAAAGCGCCAAGAGCCTATTTGACTGGCTTGAATCCTTTTAGGATATTTAGGCTGTGCTCGCCACCGACGTGGGATTCCTGGCATGTCTCAAGGGTGCCAGCAAAATGTCCCGATTTTCGGTAGAAATTCTCGTAGTCTTGGCGTCTACATCGTGGTTTAATTGTGCCCCAATGGAGGCCGTCTTTGCGTGGTCCGTTGGGTGGACTTGGAATTTGACTATTTCATCCGCTGGTTTAAAAGAGGTGGACTTGGATCTTTTATCAAGTATCACATCGTCCTCGTTTCACCGTGGAGCGCATCGCAGTTGAGTTCCTCGGCTGCTAGGGCTTTGGATAGTGCCTCGAGGGCTAGTGTGGCTGTCTTGTTTTCACGCTGAGTGCTATGTTCGGATCACTAGAGAGAGTGATGATTCCGTTAGGTCCGGGCATTTTAAGCTTCATGTACCCATAATGGGGTATAGCTTGAAAAATTGTGAATACCTCTCGCCCCAATAAAGCATGATATCCGCTGCTGAACGGGGCCACATGAAATGTGACCTCCTCGGACCTGTAATTGTCCGGCGAGCCGAACACTACGTCCAGTGTGATTTTTCCTGTGCAGCATGCTTCCCGGCTAGGGATTATTCTTCTAAAGGTTGTGCTGCTTCGCTCAATGCGGTTCCAGTCTATTTCCATTTTTCGAGGGTTTCCTCGTAGATGAGGTTCGATCCACGCCGCCATCCATGAGTACCTTTGTAAGGCGAAAGTCCACTATTGGACCGACAACCAATGCGGCCGGTGCTCACTGTTCAGAATTTGGGTTCGCTACTGCATTAAAGGTAATAGCCGTGTCACCCATGGATGTATTGTTGCTACTTGGTAGACTTCGCAAGGTTATGGAGTGTTCGTTTCGCATGTTATTTGATGCGAAAGTCTCAAGACTGTTAACACCGTCTTGGTATTGCTGGGCTGGGATTACGAAGCTAGAAGCTCTTCGCCACTTTTGGCCACCGCCGCAGATCCAACATGCTTGAAGGCTATGAGTTGGAGTGGCGCCCTATGTGCTATGAATTTTGCAGTGTCCGTTTAGCCAACCCTCCAGTACGGTTCCGTACCCTTTAGGGGGTTTTTGTTTTTTGATGTTTAATCCAGGTGCTTGGTGATGATGCACCCTTTTATTCCGGACTAGGGATGTATTCGGGGCCGGATTATCCCAAAATTGACTTTCGGTTTTCCAAGCACTCTCCATCGCCAAGATTTCTTTTGTACTATGGTCACCAAGTCATCCAAGCGTGTAATTTCGCGACGACTTATGGCGTTTAGGATTCCTTTGTCCGTGCAATTATTGCAAAAGTGATATTGCGTCCTCCTCGGCAGTCCTTTATCCTATCCATAACCAGGAGGAATCGCCCAAGAATGATGTAATCGCTTCGCTTGGCCCTTGCCGAATTCGGGATAGATCGCTAATGTTTGGGTGGGCGGGTGGAACTAGATCCGGAACCCTGTCCAATTTAAGACTCAGGGGCCGAGAAGTTTCCGAACTCGGAAGTTTGGATTTTTGAATGATATCCAATGAGTCCAACCCGCCGCATGACTTTAAGTTCAGGGCTTGATCGACATCCGTCCCTCTGCGGGAACCCGGCATGGAGGGATCGGGAATCCGGACGTAGTTAGTCCTTAAGATAGAAGAAGAATCGCCGCATTGCTCCTCTATCACAGCAACATGATGGGTAGCTTGGGGAGAGTTTATCTCTCTCAGATCGGTTTTAGGCCCGATCTAGTCGTAGTTTGTGGCGACTCCCAGGGCGGCGATGCGATCCAAGAGCTCGTTTACGGAAGAGAGCTCAATCGGATCTAACTGTTCGGCAAGTTCCGAATTAACGTGAAGATTGGTTTCGATGACTCGAGAAGTCATCGCTTGCCAGCGGCGGCGAACCGGCGGTCATAAGAAAACCACCTAGCCGGAGAGTTCCGGCCAAGGCCAAGGCTCCTTTGGCGATAGTACCGTCTTTAAAGACGGATGAGGCATCCTTCCGACGGCGGCAACGCAGAGGAACTCTCAATGAAAGCACCAATGTCGGTGTCAAACCGGCGGATCTCGGGTAGGGGGTCCCGAACTGTGCGTCTAGGCGGATGGTAACAGAGACAAGGGGCACGATGTTTTTACCAGGTTCGGGCCCTCTCGATGGATGTAATACCCTACTCCGCTTGATTAATATTGATGATATGGGTAGTACAAGAGTAGATCTACCACGAGATCGTAGAGGCTAAACCCTAGAAGCTAGCCTATGGTATGATTGGTGTTCGCCCCATGGACTAAAACCCTCCGGTTTATATAGACACCGGATAGGTTAGGGTTACACAGAGTCGGTTACCCTGGTAGGAGATCTACATATCCAGATCGCCAAGCTTGCCTTCCACGCCAAGGAAAGTCCCATCCGGACACGGGACGAAGTCTTCAATCTTGTATCTTCATAGTCCAGGAGTCCGGCCAACGGTGATAGTTCGGCTATCCGGACACCCCCTAATCCGGGACTCCCTCAATGGGGATTGTGTGGAGAAGACAAAAAAGGAGAAAGTCTCACATTGACGAGGATAATCAACGGGCTATGGAGATGCCCATCAATTGATGTCAACATGAGGAGTAGGGATTGCCATGCAACAGATGCACTAGAGCTATGAATGCTCAACAAAAGAAAACTAGTGGGTGTGCATCCAACTTGCTTGCTCATGAAGACCTAGGGCATTTTGAGGAAGCCCATCGTAGGAATATATAAGCCAAGTTCTATAACAAAAAATTCCCACTAGTATAGAAGGACAACTTATGAGACTCACTATATGAAAAACATGGTGCTACTTTGAAGCACAATATATGAGACTCACTACATGAAGAACAAGGTGCTACTTTGAAGCACAATATATGAGACTCACTACATGAAGAACAAGGTGCTACTTTGAAGCACAAGTGTGGAAAAAGAGATAGTAGCATTGCCCTTTTATTTTCTTTTTTTCTTTTTGGGCCTTTCTCTTTTTCTTTTTGGCCTTTCTCTTTTTTTGGGCAATGCTCTAATAATGATGATCATCACACTTCTATTGATTACAACATAAGGATTACAACTCAAACTAGAACAAGGTATGACTCTATATGAATGCCTCCGACGGTGTACCGGATGGTGCAATGAATCAAGAGTGACATGTATGAAAAATAATGCATGGTGGCTTTGCCACAAATACGATGTCAACTACATGATAATGCAATGGCAATATGACAAAAGTAAAGTATGTCATGATGATGATGAACGGAACGGTGGAAAGTTGCATGGCAATATATCTCGGTATGGCTATGGAAATGCCATAATAGGTAGGTATGGTGGCTGTTTTGAGGAAGATATAAGGAGGTTTATGTGTGATAGAGCGTATCGTATCACGGGGCTTGGATACACCGGCGAAGTTTGCACCAACTCTCAAGGTGAGAAAGGGCAATGCACGGTACCGAAGAGGCTAGCAAAGGCGGAAAGGTAAAAGTGCGCATAATCATGGACTCAACATTAGTCAAAAGAACTCATATACTTGTTGCAAAAATTTAGAAGTCATCAAAAATCAAGTACTACGCGCATG
Organism: Aegilops bicornis; assembly: GCA_021605145.1. Taxonomy (NCBI): domain Eukaryota; kingdom Viridiplantae; phylum Streptophyta; class Magnoliopsida; order Poales; family Poaceae; genus Aegilops; species Aegilops bicornis. Next base: position 392,847,693 of record CM038669.1, on the reverse strand, counting down.
CTCCTAGGGGGATAGATTGGTAGGAAAAGACCATCGCTCGTCCTCGACCGCCACTCATAAGGATGCACAAGCCAAGTACACTTCATGTTTCAAATTTGTTACACAACTTTAACCATATGTGCATGCTACGGGATTTGCTAACTTCAACACAAGAATTTCTCAAATTCACAACTACTCAACTAGCACGACTTTGATATTATCACCTCCATTTCTCAAAACAATTATCAAGCATCAAACTTATCTTAGTATTCAACGCACTCAAAAGAAAGTTTCACATATCTTGAATACCAAGTATATTAACATTAAGCAAATTACCATGCTATTAACGACTCTCAAAATAATCTAAGTGAAGCATGAGAGATCAAGTTTCTTTAAAACAAAACCACCACCGTGCTCTAAAAGATCTAAGTGAAGCACTAGAGCAAAAATTATCACGCTCAAAGATATAAGTGAAGTACTATGAGCAAACTATCAAGCTCAAAAAATATAAGTGAAGCACATAGAGTATTCTATCAAATTTCAATTCATGTATGGCTCTCTCAAAAGGTGTGTACATCAAGGATAATTGTGGTAAACTAACAAGCAAAGATGCAAATAATACAAGACGCTCCAAGCAAAACACATATCATGTGGTGAATAAAAATATAGCTCCAAATAAATTACCGATGGAAGTGGACGAAAGAGGGGATGCCTTCCGGGGCATCCCCAAGCTTTGACTTTTTGGTGTCCTTGGATTATCTAGGGGGTGCCATGGGCATCCCCAAGCTTAGTCTCTTGCCACTCCTTGTTCCATAATACATCAAAAGAATTCACCCAAAACTTGAAAACTTCACAACACAAAACTCAATAGAAATCTCGTGAGCTCCGTTAGAGAAAGAAAACAAAAGACTACTTTAACGTACTGTAATGAACTCATTCATTATTTATATTGGTGTTAAACCTACTGTATTCCAACTTCTCTATGTATCATAAACTATTTTACTAGCCATAGATTCATCAAAATAAGCAAACAACACACGCAAAACAGAATCTGTCAAAAACTGAACAGTCTGTAGTAATCTGTAACTAACGCAAACTTCTGGAACTCAAAAAATTCTACAAAAATTAGAAGACCTGGAAATTGTGTTTATTGATCAGAAGCAATTGGAATCAGTATTTTATCACGTTCTGGTGATTTTAAACAATTCGGGCACTGAGCGCAAAGTTTCTGGAAATTACAGCAAGATCAAATAACTATCACCCAAGAAGATCCAATAGGTTTAACTTGGCACAAACACTAATTAAAAGATAAAACAACATCTAAACATAGGCTAGATGGATTATTTATTCCTAAACAGAAGCAAAAACAAAAAACTAAAAATAAAATTGGGTTGCCTCCCAACAAGCGCTATCGCTTAACGCCCTAGCTAGGCATAAAAGCAAGGATAGATCTAGGTGTTGCCATCTTTGGTAGGCAATCCATAAGTGGCTCTCATGATAGATTCATATGGTAATTTTATTTTCTTTCTAGGGAAGTGTTCCATGCCTTTCTTTAATGGAAATTGGAATCTAATATTCCCTTCCTTCATATCAATAATTGCACCAATCGTTCTAAGGAAAGGTCTACCAAGAATAATAGGACATGAAGTATTGCAATCTATATCAAGAACGATAAAATCTACGGGCACATAATTCCTATTTGCAACAATAAGAACATCATTAATTCTTCCCACAGGCTTTTTAATAGTGGAATCCGCAAGATGCAAGTTTAGAGAGCAATCATCAAAGTCACGGAAATCTAGCAAATCACGTAAAGTTTTGGGAATAGTGGAGACACTAGCACCCAAATCACACAAAGCATGAAACTCATAATATTTAATTTTAATTTTGATAGTAGGTTCCCACTCGTCATAGAGCTTCCTGGGGATAGAAACTTTCAACTCAAGTTTTTCTTCATAAGATTGCATCAAGGCATCAACAATGTGTTCGGTAAAGGCCTTATTTTGACTATAGGCATGAGGAGAATTTAGCACGGTTTGCAACAAGGAAATACAATCAATTAAAGAGCAATTTTCATAATTAAATTCCTTGAGATCCAATATAGCGGGTTTAGCAATATCTAGATTTTTATTTCTTTCAATCCCACTTTTATCAATTTCATCATCAAGATCTAAAAACTCTGAATTCGTAGAACGCCTTCTAGGTAAAGGAAGATCATATTCAGTTTCATCAAGATTCATATTGCAAAACAAAGATTTAATAGGGGACACATCAATAACTTTTGGATCTTCATCTTGATTATCATAGGAATTAGAAGAACACGCTTTAATAAAGGCATCTTTGGAAGCACGCATCCTAGCGGTTCTTTCTTTGCACTCGTCAATGGAAATTCTCATAGCTTTGAGAGACTTGTTGATATCATGCTTTGGAGGAATAGATCTAAGCTTTAAAGAATCAACCTCAAGAGAAATTCTATCAACGTTCCTAGCCAAATCATCAACTTTAAGCAATTTCTCCTCAAGCAAAGCATTAAAATTCTTTTGTGAATTCATAAACTCTTTAACACTACTCTCAAATTCAGAGGGCATCTTATTAAAATTTCCATAAGAGTTGTTGTAGGAATTTCCATAATTATTAGAAGAATTACTAGGATAAGGCCTAGGATTAAAATTTCCTCTATACGCGTTGCTACCAAAATTATTCCTACCAACAAAATTCACGTCCATAGATTCATTATTATTCTCAATCAAGGTAGACAAAGGCACATCATTAGGATAAGAAGAAACACTCTTAGTAGCAAATAATTTCATAAGTTCATCCATCTTTCCGCTCAAAACATTGATTTCTTCTATCGCATGCACTTTTTATTAGTAGATCTTTCAGTATGCCATTGAGAATAATTAACCATAATATTATCTAGGAGTTTAGTAGCATCTCCTAAAGTGATTTCCATAAAAGTGCCTCCATGCCGAATCTAAAAGATTTCTAGAAGCAAAATTCAATCCAGCATAAATTTTTTGTATAATCATCCATAAGTTCAAACCATGAGTAGGACAATTATGTATCATTAATTTCATTCTCTCCCAAGCTTGTGCAACATGTTCATGATCAGGTTGCTTAAAATTCATAATATCGTTTCTAAGAGAGATAATCTTAGCGGAGGAAAATACTTAGAGATAAAAGCATCTTTGCACTTGTTCCAAGAATCAATACTATTTTTAGGCAAAGATGAAAACCACGCTTTAGCACGATCTCTAAGCGAAAAGGAAATAGCTTCAATTTAACGACATCATTATCGACATCTTTTTTCTTTTGCATATCACATAAATCAACGAAGGTATTCAGATGAGTAGCGGCATCTTCACTAGGAAGGCCGGCGAATTGATCCTTCATAATAAGATTCAACAAAGCAGTATTGATTTCACAAGATTCAGTATTGGCAAGAGGAGCAATCGGAGTGCTAAGGAAATCATTATTATTGGTATTGGTGAAGTCACACAATTTGGTAGCATCTTGAGCCATCGCGACAAACAAGCAATCCAACACACGAGCAAACAAACGGACGAGGAAAAGGCAACGGGAAAAAGAGGAGGAGATTGGGAAAGAGAGGGCAAATAAAACGGCAAGGGTGAAGTGGGGGAGAGGAAAACGAGAGGCAAATGGCAAATAATGTAATGCGAGAGATAGGGATTGTGATGGGTACTTGGTATGTTAACTTTTAACGTGAACTCCCGACAGCGGCGCTGTAAATCCTTCTTGCTATGTCTTGAGCTTGCGTTGGTTCTCCCCAAAGAGGAGAGGATGATGCAGCACAAGATGGCGTAAGTATTTCCCTCAGCTTTGAGAACCAAGGTATCAATCCAGGAGGCCACGCACAAGTCCCTCGTACCTGCACAAAACGATAGCTACTGCAACCAACGCGATTAGGGGTTGTCAATCCCTTCACGGTCACTTACGAGAGTGAGATCTGATAGAGATAATATTTTTGGTATTTTTGGTATAAAGATGCAAAGTGAAAAGTAAAAGGCAAAGTAAAACAAAGCAAGTATAAAAGTGACAGAGATTGATACGATGAGAATAGACCTGGGGGGCATAGGTTTCACTGGTGGCTTCTCTCAAGAGCATAAGTATTCTACGGTGGGTGAACAAATTACTATTGAGCAATTGACAGAATTGAGCATAGTTATGAGGTTATCTAGGTATGATCATGTATATAGGCATCACGTCCAGAGACAAGTAGATCGAAACGATTCTCGCATCTACTACTATTACTCCACTCGTTGACCGCTATCCAAAGATGCATCTAGAGTATTAAGTTAAAAAGCGAGTAACGCCTTAAGCAAGATGACATGATGTAGAGGAATAAATTCATGCAATATGATAAATACCCCATCTTGTTATCCTCGATGGCAACAATACAATACGTGCCTTGCAACCCTTTCTCACATCCTGGGTAAGGACACCGCAAGATTGAACCCAAAGCCATGCACTTCTCCCATTGCAAGAACTACCAATCTAGTTGGCCAAACCAAACGGATAATTCGAAGAGACTTGCAAAGATAACTCAATCATACATAAAAGAATTCAGAGAAGATTCAAATATTATTCATAGATAAGCTTGATCATAAACCCACAATTCATCGGTCTCAACAAACACACCGCAAAAAGAAGATTACATCGAATAGATCTCCACGAGAGAGGGGGAGAACATTGTATTGAGATCCAAAAAGAGAGAAGAAGCCATCTAGCTACTAGCTATGGACCCGAAGGTTTGAAGTAAACTACTCACATTTCATCAGAGAGGCTATGGTGTTGATGTAGAAGCCCTTCGTGGTGGATGCCCCCTCCGGCGGAGCTCCGGAACAGGCCCCAAGATGGGATCTCATGGATACAGGAAGTTACGGCGGTGGAATTAGGTTTTTGGCTCCTGTTCTGATCGTTTGGGGGTACGTAGGTATATATAGGAGGAAGGAGTACGTCGGTGGAGCTTCGAGGGGCCCACGAGGTAGGGGGCGCGCCATAGGGGGGCGCGCCCCCACCCTCGTGACCGCCTCTGTGGTGCCTTGGCGTAGGGTCCAAGTCTCCTGGATCACGTTCGGTGAGAAAATCACGTTTCCGAAGGTTTCATTCCGTTTGGACTCCGTTTAATATTCTGTTTCTTTGAAATACTGAAAAAGGCAAAAACAGCAATTCTGGGTTGGGCCTCCGGTTAATAGGTTAGTCCCAAAAGTAATATAAAAGTGGAAAATAAAGCCTATTATAGTCCAAAAGAATAGATAAAGTAGCATGGAGCAATAAAAAATTATAGATACGTTGGAGACGTATCACGCGCTGATGGAGAGCTTGATGAGGAAGGCCCTCGGCAGGGCGCGTGGCCAAGGGAGGGGCGACGCGGTCAGTCAGAGTCGGCGTCCCCCCGCTCAACGCCCTCGTCGTCGTTGTCGATGTCCTCCTCGTCACTCCCGCTTGAGGAGTCTTCGTCATCGGAGGAGCTCTCCACGCAACACTTTAGGAGAGTTCCAAAGTCCCCAAAGACCTTGACGGAGAGCAGGTCGTTCTCCATTAATTTGAAATAGAGAATGAACCCCTCCTTCAGGCTGTCGACACGAGCGAAGGTCTTCCATCCGCGACGAAGATACATGACGTGAGGGGTGGGAAAGTCGACATCAACCCGCATGCCGCCATTCCCGCAGCCCCTCATATGCAACCTCAGAGTCTGTGGCGGATCGAGCTCCATCTCCCAGGCGAATGGAGCAGGAGACGAAGACGATGGCGCACTGGCCGGTGCAGCCTGATGAAGAACTCGCGGGGCTGGTCCCCGACGTGGCCCTCCATTGGGGGAGGGACCACTGGCGGAGGCGAGGCCGGTGCGCCGCCCCGTCCTCCTCTTCCCCGAGTGCCACGGCGACCTTGGCCTCGCCCCCTCCCCCTTCCTCTCGTGGCCGGCTCCGCCGCCACGACCTCTTGGGAAGGAGGGGCGCGCTGTCGAGCGAAGACCCTCGTCGCCCCCGTCGAAGCACCGCGCGCCCTCTCGCCATAGCAGAAGAAAGAAAGGAGCCAAGTTGGAAGGAGACGGATGATGAAAGATTGAGGGGTGCCATCCCCCCTCCCCTTCTTATAAAGGGGCGGGGTCGGGGCTCGGCCGCCCCACTCAACCAATCGGCCATCGAGGCCTTGAGGAATCGAGGCCGACCCGCTGCTCCAATCAGCGGCGACCCGGTTTCCTGCCTCGTCATTTAAGCCCCGTGCCCCCCGCATCCGCCACCTACCATCTTCGACGCATGGGGGACACGTGGCGAGCAAACAGAAAATGAGGGGACAAGTGAGGTGACCTTTTCCACCCCGTGATCATAGGGCACGGGCGCCTTGAAGGCCATGACTTGAGTCCACTCAGTAAATGAGCCGCGCCCCTCCGTTTTCCTCTTTTTTTGGGGAAGGCGCGAGCCGCCTCTTTACCACAATGTGGGGCATGAGGGCAGGAACTGCCCCACGCGTGACCCCCACGTCACGCACGACCCTCCACGTTGCGCATTCAACGCGGGTTGTGGGGAAGCGCAGCGAGCGAAGGAGTTACTGCGGTAAAACTCCGCCCCGCCTGCCCGCACACGTTCTGGGCCTAGCCCAAGAACGCGTTGCGCTTATGTGTGACCCAGGACCGGGGGCTCCTGTCAGTGTACAAAAGTGGGGGCCCTTTTTGTACCCTTTACTTGTGCACGGGCAGTCAGAGCCGCGCCCGCGGCCACACTAAGTAGGGCCGAGGAGGGAAGCCGAAGGCACAAGACGGGCAAAGCAATGCCAAGACCAGAGACACAAAGGGAAAGAGGGAGAGGTGGACTCCCCCGGCAAGACCCTTGCCTGGGCGGCCTCCGCAGCCCCGGCAAGAGCCTTGCCGGGGCAACTTGCCCATCGCCAGCAGGGCGCACCACCCTTGAGCCCAAGGGTTCCAACACCATCAACCACATTGGAACCAAGGCTCGGGAGGCACCTCCATGGTGGCATGCAGATCTTTGTGAAGATAATAAGCACACAAGATCAGATGAGGACCAGAAGACGACAATCCTTGGCAAGATCCTTGCCGAGGAAATCCACGAGACCCCCGGCAAAGATCCTTGCCGGGGACGACCACGATGCCACGGCAAGACCCTTGTTGGGGCCCCGGAAAGACCCTTGCCGAGGCAGCTGCGGGGCCACAGCCAGGCCCATGTCTGCCAAAACTCCACCGTCGTTCCAATATAGCTGCCAGCCCAACCACTGGGCAGGCACCTGTGTGGCGACGTGCGGCCTCCAGGCCAACCCAGCAAGCACCTACGTGGTGGCATGCAGATCTTCGTGAAGACTCTGCCACCGCACTAGCCCAGCAGCCAGCAAACATGGCACTACAATGCCTCATCAGCTCGGACGCCCGTCGGAGCCAGGCGAGGCGGCGACAGCTGGGACGAGCTTCCTTGCCGTCCCCGATAAAGCAAGAAGGGCACGTCGGCAGCGCATTAAATGTGTTTGTCCGACGGTGCCGGAGGATAAACTTAACCACTGTGTACCTTTCCACCTCCTGTGTGCCACTATGGCAACCCCTTTTGTCTATAAAAGGAGGCCCGAGGCATACGGGAGGGGGATTCGGATCTTTTGAACAAAACACACACCGTAGCTAGTTCAAGAGCTTAAGAACACTCAAATATACACCAAAGCAGGACTAGGATATTACGCATCCTCGCGGCCCGAACTTGGGTAAACGACCTTTGTGCTGACTCCTAGACCCGCTCTTTGCACAACCTCGCGCCCGCCAACCGCAGAAGGGATTCCAGTGATCCCATAGGTGTCGTTTTCCACCGACAGTATGTGACTCCATCGTTTGTCCAATTAGTTTTTGTTTAGTGGCTTATACTTTGAATAATTAGCTACTCATGGTGCTGCTGTAGATGTGCTTGCATGTTGAATTCTTAGTGTTCTAAGTAGTTTGAATGCTTGCTATGGCCTATATGTATCCCTGTGAGTAGTTGCTATCAATCTTATAAAGTTTTGTTGACAAATCTTTGTCACCCCAAAAAATTTAATTTGAGAAAATTGTACGCGGACATGATGAACCTATTTGGAAGGAGTTCTTCGAGGAGACGATCCTCGGGGGCATCTTTTAGTGACAGTTCTGCTCGCCGGTCTTATGTTGAACCGAGTGAAAGTTCCACGCGAGATGCCGCCACCAAAACATGTGTATGGCCTTGCGATGAATATATGGTGCGTGTGGGCATTAAGGAGGAATTTGAGAAATATGTTCACAATGTCGGCCTTGGTCCCTACCTTTCAGATAAGTGTGAACAATGCCAACTTCTCACCGAGTCATTTGTCAAATGATTTACATTTTTCCCTCGTGAGTCTAGGGTGTCTTTTATGCTTTATGATAAACCATTTACTATCCTACTGGAGAATTTTGCTTACCATTGCAAACTTCCATTTTGGGGCTCTCTTGAGTAGCCACCCACGGCTGAGTTCGAGTCTTTCTTGACTAGCCTTTGTTACGGTAAAAATAGGGGAGTGAGACAAGGAAGAATAAAGAGCATTCACTTTCCCGCAATTCAATATTTTGCATTATTTAACGGGAAATGCATAGTAGGAAAGCAATACTGTAGCATACTTTGTGTGCCAGACTTGAGCCTCATTCGCACCGCTCTCACTGGTGAAAGGAATTATAACCTTGGAGCGATTGTTGCACGTAGACTTCAGCATATTGCCAACAATGGCTAGTTCTATGGTGGAATTTATGCCACGTGTTTAGCACGAGAGCTGGGTGTTTTACCTTTGCCCTTTGATCCTATCCTACCCACGCGGTATTTAGATTTTGACACTTTAAAAGAACATAAGATCCTTAAGGGAAAGGTTGATAATTTCACTTACAATCTAATGTTTAACCAAAAATCTGTTGTGGACACATATTTGCATGCGCCTGCTCTTTTTGATTATCACAGCAAGGGGAGATATTTTGCTCTTGAGAGCGAGGCCCGAGCTCATAACGCAGCAGTGGTAGCAGCACGGCAGGCCGAGACATCCGCATCAAGAGCCTCCCTGAGCTACCATGCCAACTACAACCCTCCAGGCTACTGGTCGACTACCAACTTAGGCCAAAAGCCTAAGCTTGGGGGAGTACGTTTCTCTCACCGACTTTGCATTCATGTCCACTTATTTCATTTTCCGGTGTTCACATTTTTTCATTGTATCATCCATGCTTAGATTTATTTCTTGATTTCTTCTTGTGTGTTTGAAAAACTTTAGAAAAAAACCAAAAAAATAGTTGTAGTAATTTACTTTCTATGCATGCTTAGTAGTAACATTAAAAAGAAAATCCAAAAATATTTCCTTGTTCTTCTTTTGTTTGTTGGGAGCTTTCCCGTGTAAATAGTTTTTCTCGTTTTTGCTTTTTATTTTCTTGCTGAAGAAAATCAAAAACTCCAAAAATATTTCAGTGTGTTTCTCTGAATTTATTTTCTTTTTATTCGAGTTGTACCAAGGAGAAGACCACGATGAAAATGTTGAGTGGCTCTCACATGAATAACTGTTGAACTAATAAAGAGCCCATTTTACCTTGTCTTCTCCTGTTGAATAAAATGTTTGCAGATTCCAGCTTAGTCCATGGCACTCTTGCACTATTATTATTTTCATATCGTTCGGTAGTGCAAGTGAAAGGCAATAATGACGACATTCGATGAACTGGCCGTGGCAGAGAGAAACTGGTATGAACTCGACTTGCTATGTCTGTTTAAATATGTTTAACCTAGTATCCATGCTTCAGCCCATTATGATTAAACATGTTTGCAATTACAATTAGAGATTATAGTTTCTCATGCCATGCATAAGTAGCTGGGAGTTGATAATGATTTATCTTGGATATCAACATAGCGTTAAAGTGATTGTGATGTAGTATGATGATATGGTATCCTCCTTTGAATGTTCGAGTGGCTTGACTTGGCACATGTTTATGCATGTAGTTGAATCAAAACCAACATAGCCTCTATGATATTTATGTTCATGGTGTTCATATCCTACTCATGCTAGTGTCCAATGTTACTTTATAATGCATGGTTATGGTCGTTGTGCTCTCTAGTTGGCCGCTTCTCAATCTAAATTGCTAGCCTTCGCCTGTACTAAGTGGGAATTCTGCTTGTACATCAAAACCTTGAACCCAAAGTTATTCCAGATGAGTCCACCATACCTACCTATATACGGTATTACCCTGCCGTCCTAAGTAAATTTGCATGTGCCACCTCTAAAAACTTCTAAAAAATTATCCGTTTTGTGTGCCTAGATCGTTGATGGAACGACAGGAGGTGGTCGGTATCTTGCATGCTAAGCGGGTTATTCTCAGGTCGAGTGTTTATTCACTTGCCACCATACGAGAAAAGGGCGGTAATAGGGATGCCCAGTCCCAAACTGCAAACATGAAAAGGAGTTCATCTCTGAAATAATCAAACAAAAACTCCCAATGGAGTCAAAACCTTTACTTTTATCGCTTGGGAACCGCCACTAGCGTACTTAGCATGGAAGATGTTGATAACTGATGGTCGTGAAGTGAATAAGAAGGGTGCATGCCTCAAAATATCGTTTATCTCTATTTTAAAAATTGAGCTCTGGCACCTCTGCAAATCACTGGTTCCCTCTGCGAAGGGACTATCTATTTACTTTTATGTTGTGTCATCACCTTCTAAAACAAGCGCCAGAAACTAAGTAGAGCACGGTTGTCGTGATTTATGCATTGTGTGTAGCTAATGTTGGGTGCATCATGACTGGATCTTTTCTACCATGAATTACAATGTTTAGTCGCTGCTTGAACTTTGGAGGTGCTCTGCATTTATGTTTTGCGGTCTCAGAAAGGGCTACCGAGATACCACTATTGTCATATTATATCATGGTTGTTTTGACAACGTGTTGCTATTTGAGATATATTATTATTGCTCGCTAGCTGATTATGTCATTGATATGAGTCATTATAATCTTTAAGAGTTATTGTTGACATGGTTAGTAATAATGTTGGCTGAAAACCTGGGTGTTGTTTAAGCTTATTTATGCAAACAAGAGCAAAAGAGTTCGTAAAAGTTTTTCTTTCTCACTTTTAGTTTATCAACTGAAATGCTTGAGGACAAGAAAAGGTTTAATCTTGGGGGAGTGTCGGGGTTCAAGAATGACGCCTATGGGATCACAGGGAATCCCTACTATGGTTGCCGGGGCGCGGGGCTGTAAAAAGAGCGGGTTTAGAAGATCAACGCGGGGGAATTTTATCCAGGTTCGGGCCGCAAGTGATGCGTAATACCCTAGTCCTACTTTGGTGTATATTTGGCGTTCTTGAGATCTTGAACTAGCTGTGGTGCATGCCTAGCCCAAAAAGTCTGAATCCTTCCTCGGTACGCCTCGGGCCTCCTTTTATATGTCAAAGGGGCTGCCACAGTGGCGCACAGGAGGTGGAAAGTATCTATAGTGTCCATGTTTATCTCCTGACATTATAGGACAAAACGCATTTAATGCGCTGCCGGCGTGTCCTCTTGCTTTACCGGGGACAGTAAGGAAGCTCATCTCGTCTGTCACCGCCTCACATCGATTCGAGATACGTCTCCAACGTATCTATAATTTTTTATTGTTCCATGCTATTATATTATCTGTTTTGGATGTTTAATGGGCTTTATTATGCACTTTTATATTATTTTTGGGACTAACCTACTAACCAAAGGCCCAAAGGTAAATTACTTTTTTTGCCTATTTCAGTGTTTCGCAGAAAAGGAATATCAAACGAGTCCAAACGGAATGAAACCTTCAGGAGAGTTATTTTTGGAACAAACGCAATCCAGGAGACTTGGAGTGGATGTCAATGAAGCAACGAGGCGACCACGAGGTAGGGAGGCGCGCCCAGGGGGTAGGCGCGCCCCCCACCCTCGTGGGCCCCTCATGGCTCCACCGACCTACTTCTTTCGCTTATATATACTCATATACCCCGAAAACATCCGAGAGCACCACGAAACCCTATTTCCACCGCCAACAACTGCATGCACTGTGAGATCCCATCTTGGGGCCTTTTCCGGCGCTCCGCCGGAGGGAGAATCGATCACGGAGGGCTTCTACATCAACACCATAGCCTCTCTGATGATGTGTGAGTAGTTTACCACAGACCTTCGGGTCCATAGTTATTAGCTAGATGGCTTCTTCTCTCTCTCTCCCTTTGGATCTCAATACAAAGTTCTCCTCGATTCTCTTGGAGATCTATTCGATGTAATTCTTTTTGCAGTGTGGTTGTCGAGATCCGATGAATTGTGCGTTTATGATCAAGATTATCTATGAACAATATTTGGTTCTTCTCTAAATTCTTATATGTATGATTTAAATATCTTTGCAAGTCTCTTCGAATTATCAGTTTGGTTTGGCCTACTAGATTAATCTTTCTTGCAATGGGAGAAGTGCTTAGCTTTGGGTTCAATCTTGCAGTGTCCTTTTGTAGGACCTTGAAGTATGTCTAGAGGGGGGCGATTAGACTACTTGACCGATTAAAAACCTAAACTTTTCCCAATTTTAGACTGACAGATTTTAGCTATCTTTGAACAAGTCAAGCAATCTTCACACAATTCAAGCAAGCATGCAAAGAGTATATAGGCAGCGGAAATTAAAGCATGCAACTTGCAAGAATGTAAAGGGAAGGGTTTGGAGGATTCAAACGCAATTGGAGACACGGATGTTTTTGTCGTGGTTCCAATAGGTGGTGCTATCGTACATCCACGTTGATGGAGACTTCAACCCACGAAGGGTAACGGTTCTTGCGAGTCCACGGAGGGCTACACCCACGAAGGGTCCACGAAGAAGCAACCTTGTCTATCCCACCATGGCCGTCGCCCACAAAGGACTTGCCTCACTAGCGGTAGATCTTCACGAAGTAGGCGACCTCCTTGCCCTTACAAACTCCTTGGTTCAACTCCATAATCTTGTCGGAGGCTCCCAAGTGACACGTAGCCAGTCTAGGAGACACCACTCTCCAAGAAGTAACAAATGGTGTGTTGATGATGAACTCCTTGCTCTTGTGCTTCAAATGATAGTCTCCCCAACACTCAACTCTCTCTCACAGGATTTGGATTTGGTTGAAATAATATTTGAGTGGAAAGCAACTTGGGGAATGCTAGAGATCAAGATTCATATGGTAGTAATGGAATATCATGGACTCAAAACAAGAGTAGGTGGTTCTCTCTCTAACCGGTAAGTTGGAGGTGTAGGTTTGTTCGATGGCTCTCTCCACGAATGAAGAGGAGGTGGAGGGGTATATATAGCCTCCACACAAAATCTAACTGCTATACACACAATTTACCAAACTCGGTGGGACCGAATCAACAAACTCGGTCTGACCGATTTAGTAAACCTAGTGACCGTTAGGGTTTTGATTGGGGCCGACATGCAACTCGGTAGGACCGATATGGTTAGGGTTAGGGCATAACGTAATCTCGATGAGACCGATTACACAAACTTCGGTGAGACCGAATTTGGTAATTAGCTAACCGGAGAGTTGGTCGTAAACTTCGGTGGGACCAATTCGCTCTTTCGGTGAGACCGAAAAGTTACGAAAGGGAAGCAGAGAGTTTACATTGCAATCTCGGTGGGACCGATCGCTCACTTCGGTGAGACCGAAACGTTCTGAGGGGAAATAGAGAGATTACAATCCCATCTCGGTGAGACCGAGATCCCTATCGGTGAGACCGATTTGCCTAGGGTTTGTGGCAGTGGCTATGACAATTGAACTCGGTGGCGCCGGATAGAAAGAATCGGTAGGGCCGAGTTTGACTTTAGGTTTAGGTCATATGTGGATGTGAGAAAGTAGTGGAAGGTTTTGGAGCATATCACTAAGCACATGAAGCAAGAGGCTCATTAAGCAACACCTCATCCCTCCTTGATAGTATTGGCTTTTCCTATAGACTCAATGTGATCTTGGATCACTAAAATGTAAAATGTAGTCTTGAGCTTTTGAGCTTGAGCCAATCCTTTGTCCTTGATATTTTGAGGGATCCACTTTCATCATCCATGCCATGCCATTCATTGAGCTTTCCTAAAATATTTGTCTTGGAATAGCATTTGCTCAATGAGCTATATGTTGTTATGAATTACCAAAACCACCTAGGGATAGTTGCACTTTCAATCTCCCCCTTTTTGGTAATTGATGACAACATATAGATCAAAGCTTCGACAAATGATAATAAGATTAAAAACATCGTCGCTTTGAGAAGTATGTGATAAGCAAGAGCTCCCCTAAATTTGTGCATGTTTTAAAATTTGCTTTGGACTGCAAATGCACAAGGAATTAGGCTCATGGGTTACTCTTCAATGTCACATACATCTTGGTGGAGCGCTCAAAATAATATAGATTGAATAAATGCACTCATCACCAAGCACAGTGAATGATCATATGAGGATAGGTAAGATAATAACATATAACAAGCATAAGTGTAGCTTATGATCAAACACATGATCATCAATGTCTCACAGGTAATAGCATAGTATCTCAAGCAATCAAAAGCAAACAAAGTTCAACCAAGAAGACAAGAGAGAACAAAAGCAAACTCTCTCTCTCGAAGCATATGATCTATACATTTTTCTCCCCCTTTGGAAACAAGTTACAAAAAAGTTCCTAGAAAATGCATAGGACTATATCGTCTCTCAGGCTTGGTCTTCTGCTGGTGGCGTAGAGATGGCTCCTTGGACGAAGACTTGAGAGATGTGGAAGGAGCCAAGGAGTTGGTCTTTGGAGCTGGTTGCGCTGGAGCTGTAGCCGGAGCAGATGAAGTGACTCTGGTGAGTGGTACTGGCTCTGCAGCTAATCTCTGAGCTCGAGGCACTCTGGCAAATGCATCAGTTGTTGTCCTACCATTCCTCTCCTGCATGTCATCCTGTAGCTGTTCCACAGCTGACTGAATCTCAGTTACTTTGACATCAAGATCATAGAATTTTTTTTCCATGATTCTTTCCAGGCTCTCCTGGTTTTGAGTTAGGGTGGCCAACCCCTTCTCAATCCGTAGAGTTGATGCTATCAAGTAACCAAGCTGCTCCTGCTTGTTCTTCAAAAAGTACTCAGATGCCTCTGCTAGAGTTGGCATCTTGGTAGCCTTCTCTTTCCTTGCCTTCTCCTTCTTCTCTTGAGCTTGTACTGATGATGGTTCATTCTCAGTCATGACAACTTGATTGTCCTCAAATTCAGGATAGAGAACTAAGTGTTCTTTATCCAATGATACTTCCACTGTGCCCATCTTTGAGTTAATCAACTCCCTGGATTTTTGGGGCATATCCACGGCTCCTCTTTTGGTCTGTCTTTGTCCTCTTGATAGTTTCAACTATGAGGCTCATGACCTTGAATTTCGGGGCACATCAAAAATGTGAAGCAAATTAATTGCATGCCCTCCGATCATGTTGTGGTCACCTGATTTGGGCAACAAAGTGTGCCTTAGGATCCAGCTTGATCGTTGGCAGCCCCGACAGAAGAAAATGAACTGACCCAAACTTGAAAGTCTCAAGTGCATCATCCGGGATCTGCTTGTACATCCGTGACATTGAGTTGTGATCCATCTTCTTCTTGGCATAAATGTCCAAGTCATCTTCACTTTCCTTTGGGGCATTGATCGGACTTGCCCATTCCTCTATGGTTGATTGGTATCTCGTTCCTTGACATCCAAACTATCCCCGCCATCCGGATAGAAATGTGTTGTGGAGTAGAATTGCATAATGAGCTCGTCATTCCGGTTTGTGAGCTTACGCCCAACAAAATCTGCAACTCGACATCGCCTTTGAAGGCTGTCGTATACTCCAGGATAGTGTTCTTCATTCTCCTGAATGTAGGTCCAATCGACCCACCTCATATCACATACTATGGGCTTCTTATCCAATAAGATGGTCTCATAGAAGTCCTGCTTGCTCCTTGGTGTGGAACACATAATCTACATGCAGTCCTTCTCCTGGTGGCATATGGATCGACTCTCCATAGCCTCAACCCTAAGTCTCTCCCGATCTTCATGTTCTCAGCCACAGGATGAGCATCATTGTGGTCTGGAATCTTGGGTTTGAGCTTCCTTAAAAGTTGCCCTTCTTCATCTTCCTCAAGACAACATCGGGCATTGGGGCCTTGTTCTTTTCAAAGAATTGGTATACTCCTGGTATTCCTCTTAGGTGCACTCTTGGGCTTGGGGGCAGCTTTGGGTGCTACTTTGGGCTTTGAAGTGGCAGCCCTCGACTTTATAGCATCACCCATCAGCTTTTTGTGCCTTGGGTGCGGGTTCAGAACCTCTTCTTCCTCTTCTTCCTTCATCATGGAAGGCTTTCCTATTACTCCGCCATGGTCTTCTTGACCCTTTCCTTCCTTTTCTTTCCTTCAAAGCAGCAGCTCTTTGGGTTGGGATTCCAAATATGCTTGAGTGGAGACTCTGGCTTTGGACATTGGTTGTCTTCCTGCAGGCCTTTTGATCTTCATTCCTGGCTTAACTGCAGTTGAGCTGTACTCCTTCTTGAGCACTTTCTTCTTTGAACTTGCCTCATCCTCAACTGCCACATAATCCTCATCCTTAGACTCTGAGGTCTTCTTCTTCCTTGTCCTTGTGGCAGCCTTGGGCAAATTGTTGGGAGTGCTTCTGCTCCACTCATCTGAGCTGCTAGAAGGACTAGTGCCCTCACTCATGTGAATCTGCTCTCCTGACTTGTTCTGGCTGTCACTTTGGTCTGACATGCTGCACACACTGACTGCTGACCCTGTGAATAGTTAAACATGAGGTAGAGTGGATGAGCATCACAAAATGCAGAGATTTTTGCAAAAGAATGATTAAAAAAACTTAGTTTTAGTTTTCCACATAAAGCATTTCGGATCTACCGATTTTCAAACTCGGTGATACCAAAGCAGTTTTGGAACCTAAACTAGTGAACTCGGCCAGACCGAGTCACAGTTCGGTGGCACCGAGACTGCTAGGGTTTCACAAAGTTTTAAAATCGGTCACACCGATTAGCAATTCTCAGTCAGACCGAGACTTACTAGTGCAATGGCATTAGCCAAATCGGTGGGACCGAGTTTTTCAACTCGGTGGGCCCGAGATGGTTTCGGCAGACAACTAACCCTAAATTTTCGAATCACACCTATTCTAAGGATTGTTTTGACTGGATAGAGGTGTTTCAGTCGTGGCAAGAAGCATTATGAACACAATGTGCTGAGAATCAGACGAGGATAGCACTGTGATCGAGTTCATACCCTAGTTCGGCAGTGAACTCCCTACGGCGGCAATGGCGGAGATGAATTCCGTTGACGGCGGCGGAGACCAACGACAGGAGGCGGCTGGTGATGAAGTCGACGACCCGGAGACCTAGTAGGCAGAGCGAGCTATGCGCGGGCGAGGAGTTTCGGACAAAGTTTTCCAAAATTTGCCCGTGTGAATATATAGCCCGACACTGTCGGTGTGACCGAGTGGAACCACTTTCGGTGGCCTTTGAGATGCATAACTATTATGATTCTGACAACTTCGGTGTGACCGAAAAGTTCAAATCGGTTGCACCGAGATGAAAACCTAGATCGACTTAGTAATCTCGGTATGACCAAAATGGAGGAATCGGTCAATCAAAATCACAAAGAAGTTTTGGAAGTTTAAGTCTATGACAAATCAGGGACTCCAAGTGCTCCTCACACAGAGTGGTTCGAATCTGACTTGATCAAATTTTGTGATGTAGCATGAATAGAGTTTGAGACGAGAAAAGCATAGATAGCTAGAGAAGGTTCTTAGGCATTCCTGTCCATCCACTTGGCCAAAGAAAAAGAAGCCAATCAATCAAAACAACAAGTGGATGTCCTCGAATGAGTAAAATATGCAACCAACATGCTCACGCAATAAAATGACAAATGAAATATGTGACAAAGCATGCACAACCAATTCTAGCATCTATCAAACAATTGGCGATGACTAGGTCATCTATATATGAGTATATTGACTTAGAAGTCAAATGAGAACATTTGATCATAGGTCATACTCATTGTTTAAGCTCAAGTGGGGTTACCACTTTTACATAAAGCATTTATGTGTTCACATCATTAGAGTTTCTTTGACTCAATTCTTAGAGTTAAGCTCCCCCTACATGTGAGATCCCCCCTTAGAGGGATAAACTAACCTTGGGTTTTGTCGATGATGACTTCATGTAGGTGTTGAAGATGTGGATGCTCAATGTTGATGTAGATCTTTCGGAGCAATCCTTTGGAGTGAATTGCACTTTCAATACCTACATGGGTTAGTCCCACAAGGAACAAACAAGAATATCCATAGACATAGAGTGATGCACACACAAAATGATGTCCATGAAAACATTTGGTTACCTTGTCCCTTGCCTTACCAACATGAGGGTTTGTGACTCCTTGAACTAGTGCAAGATATGAAAGGTGGTTGCACTTGTCCTTGCCATAATGATATGAGTGAAGAATGTTGGCGGAGTCACCCTCAAGAACTCTCTAGTTCTTCTTCTTCGGGATCCACATCATCTTGATAGGAATCCTTGGTGTAGTAGTTGTACTTGATGAAGTAGAACTTGACGTAGTCTTGGGAACCCACTTGACCAAGGCCTTAGGTGCTTCTTCAAATGCATCAATCTCCTCTTGAAGCTTGTCCTTGCCTTTGTTCTTGTGGTCTTGTGGTGGAAGATCATCTTGTGCTTGTGTTCCCTTTAAGGAAGTAGGATCATACTTCTCTTGTCGAGGAACAAACTTCGTCTTGGGGTATTGATCTTCTTCCCACTCAACTCCATTGGCATTGAACTTTCGTTCAAAACCAACACCTTGATTCTTCCGATGCCTTCCTTGCTTGCGTACAATTTCCTCAAATTGCTTACTCCCGCAAGGCTCTTGTATACACCTTTCTCTATAATTCCCTTCAATAAGTTGTTTTCTTGCTCAAGTGTAACTTGGCTAAGAGGATCATTAGTGGAATCAAGAGAAATACTAGAAGCAACAATATTGGATTTAGCATTGTTATTGTTACTACTAGAAGAAAAATCTTTCTTGTTCTTGTTACTAGACTTGACTTGAGGCATGTAAGTAGATAAGAGTAAACGCTTGGCAATGTAAGAAGAACTTTTCTTGCGGAGATCATCATTGATCGCTTTTAGGAACTCATGCTCTTGCTCAAGATTGAGCTTTTCAAAGCGTAATTTCTCATGAGCCCTTAAAAGTTCTCGATGATCTTCGAAGATAGTTTCATGAGCTAACTTAAGAGTGTTTAGTTCTTTAGTTAGACGCTCAATCTTCTCCTTATCATTGTCATTCGTTTCATCTTGATTAGCATGATTAATTGACGTTTCATCATAGTATTCATCACTAGAGTTTTCAACAAGTAAATCATCATCACCTAGCAAGTCATCTTCCTCACTATTAAAATCAACATACTCGGGGTGTGTTACGTTAGGACCTTTGGCCATGAAGCATCTACCAATTCCTTCATTTGGTGAATCAAATATGTCATAGGAGTTGGTTGACACAAGTGCTAGGCCGGCAACACCTTCATCTTGAGTGTATTCGGAGTCGGAGTGATAGCTTCTCTCGGAGTGATTATCAGAGTCGGAGCCGGATACCCATTCACCAATGTGAGCTTGATGTATTCATTTTGTGTAGCTGTTTGATGACTTGTCCTTCCTATCAGAATCCTTGCTTCTCCGTGAGGGTCTTCGTTCATAACGGTCATCTCTACTCCTTCTCTCTCTTGGTGGTGATTCTTCTCTTCTACTTCTTCTCTTGGGAGAATCTTCTCTTCTTTTGTAGGGTGTCGTACACTCATTGGAATAGTGTCCGGTCTCCCACAATTGTAGCAGCTTGCGCTCTCGACTAGAAGATCTTTTTTCATTGTAGGACCTTGACTTAGAGCTTCTTTCTTTGCTTCTACTCTTGTAGAATTTGTTGAAGTTCTTCACCATTAAGCTCAATTATTCATTGAAGGTTTGTTTCTCACTTGATGATGTGTGGGGCTTCACATGAGGCTTTGTAAGCACCACTTGACTTGTTGTGAAGTTCCTCCTTATCCTTGAGTGACATCTCATGAGCAACAATTCTTCCAATGACTTCCGTTGGCTTGAGATCTTTGTAATTTGGCATCATTTGGATCAATGTGCACACGGTATCATATTATCCATCCAATGCTCTTAGGATCTTCTTGATGATGAATCATCGGTCATCTCTTCGCTTCCTAAGTCGGCAATCTCATTTGTGATAAGAGCAAGCCCAGAGTACATTTCAATGACACCTTCACCATCCTTCATTTTGAACTTGTCAAGCTGACTTTGGAGCACATCCAACTTGGATTCCTTGACGGAGTCGGTACCTTCATGCATATCAATCAAAGTATCCCAAATTTCCTTTGCATTCTCAAGACGGCTGATTTTGTTGAATTCTTCGGGCACAAGCCATTGAAGAGGATATCACAAGCTTGAGCGTTGTATTGCAGAATCTTCAACTCTTCCGCTTAGCTTCACAGTTCAGTTCTCTCCCATCAAAGAATTCACCTTGCAAACCAATACACACAATAGCCCAAACGGCGGGGTTATGTCCGAGAATATGCATTTTCATCTTATGCTTCCAACTAGCAAAATTAGTGCCATCAAAGTAAGGGCCTCTACGGTGATAATTTCCCTCACTAGACGCCATACTCTCCTAGGTTGTGAAACCAAGGCTATGACCACCAAAAGCTATGGAAATCAAAGCAAATGGAGACCAAAGCTCTGATACCACTTGTAGGACCTTGAAGTATGTCTAGAGGGGGTGATTAGACTACTTGACCGATTAAAAACCTAACCTTTTCCCAATTTTAGACTTTGGCAGATTTTAGCTATCTTTGAACAAGTCAAGCAATCTTCACACAATTCAAGCAAGCATGCAAAGAGTATATAGGCAGCGGAAATTAAAGCATGCAACTTGCAAGAATGTAAAGGGAAGGGTTTGGAGGATTCAAACGCAATTGGAGACACGGATGTTTTTGTCGTGGTTCCGATAGGTGGTGCTATCATACATCCACGTTGATGGAGACTTCAACCCACGAAGGGTAACGGCTGCTGAGTCCACGGAGGGCTCCACCCACGAAGGGTCCACGAAGAAGCAACCTTGTCTATCCCACCATGGCCGTCACCCACGAAGGACTTGCCTCACTAGCGGTAGATCTTCATGAAGTAGGCGATCTCCTTGCCCTTACAAACTCCTTGGTTCAGCTCCACAATCTTGTCGGAGGCTCCCAAGTGACACCTAGACAATCTAGGAGACACCACTCTCCAAGAAGTAACAGATGGTGTGTTGATGATGAACTCCTTGCTCTTGTGCTTCAAATGATAGTCTCCCCAACACTCAACTCTCTCTCACAGGATTTGAATTTGGTGGAAAGAAGATTTGAGTGGAAAGCAACTTGGGGAAGGCTAGAGATCAAGATTCATATGGTAGGAATGGAATATCTTGGCCTCAACACATGAGTAGGTGGTTCTCTCTCAGAACTGGTAAGTTTGAAGTGTAGGTTTGTTCTGATGGCTCTCTCCACGAATGAAGAGGAGGTGGAGGGGTATATATAGCCTCCACACAAAATCTAACCGTTACACACAATTTACCAAACTCGGTGGGACCGAATCAACAAACTCGGTCTCGACCGATTTAGTAAACCTAGTGACCGTTAGGGTTTTGATTGGGGCGACATGCAACTCGGTAGGACCGATATGGTTAGGGTTAGGGCATAACGTAATCTCGGTGAGACCGAATTTGGTAATTAGCTAACCAGAGAGTTGGTCAGGTAAACTCGGTGGGACCGATTCGCTCTTTTGGTGAGACCGAAAAGTTACGAAAGGGAAATAGAGAGTTTACATTGCAATCTCGGTGGGACCGATCGCTCACTTCGGTTAGACCGAAATGTTACGAAGGGAAATAGAGAGATTACAATCCCATCTCGGTGAGACCGAGATCCCTATCGGTGAGACAGATTTGCCTAGGGTTTGTGGCAGTGGCTATGACAATTGAACTCGGTGGCGCCGGATAGAAAGAATCAGTAGGGCCGAGTTTGACTTTAGGTTTAGGTCATATGTGGATGTGAGAAAGTAGTGTAAGGTTTTGGAGCATATCACTAAGCACATGAAGCAATAGGCTCATTAAGCAACACCTCATCCCTCCTTGATAGTATTGGCTTTTCCTATAGACCCAATGTGATCTTGGATCACTAAAATGTAAAATGTAGAGTCTTGAGCTTTTGAGCTTGAGCCAATCCTTTGTCCTTGATATTTTGAGGGATCCACTTTCATCATCCATGCCATGCCATTCATTGAGATTTCCTGAAATATTTGTCTTGGAATAGCATTAGCTCAATGAGCTGTATGTTGTTATGAATTACCAAAACTACCTAGGGATAGTTGCACTTTCACCTTTCCAAGTGACAGCAGGGGCAGCAAGGCACATATTGTATTGTTGCCATCGAGGATAAAATGACGGGGTTTATATCATATTGCTTGAGTTTATCCCTCTACATCATGTCATCTTGCCTAATGTGTTGCTCTATTCTTATGAACTTAATACTCTAGATGCATGCTGGATAGCGGTCGATGTGTGGAGTAATAGTAGTAGATACAGAATCATTTCGGTCTACTTGTTGCGGACGTGATGCCTATATACATGATCATGCCTAGATATTCTCATAACTATGCGCTTTTCTATCAATTGCTTGACAGTAATTTGTTCACCCACCATAAATTATGCTATCTTGAGAGAAGCCACTAGTGAAACCTATGGCCCCCAGGTCTATCTTCCATCATATTAATCTCCCGTCAATTTGCTATTTCTTTCATCGTTTAGTTTGCAATCTTTACTTTCCAATCTATATCACTAAAATACCAAAAATATTTATCTTATTATCTCTATCAGATCTCACTTTTGCAAGTGGCCGTGAAGGGATTGACAACCCCTTTATCGCGTTTGTTGCAAGGTTCTTGATTGGTTGTGTAGGTATGAGGGACTTGCTTGTAGTCCCCTACTGGATTGATACCTTGGTTCTCAAAAACTGAGGGAAATACTTACGCTACTTTGCTGCATCACCCTTTCCTATTCAAGGGAAAACCAACGCATGCTCAAGAGGTAGCAAGAAGGATTTCTGGCGTCCTTGCCGGGGAGGCTTACGCCAAGTCAAGTCTAGATTTGATCTCCCGCCAACGTGCGATTTCTGGCGCCGTTGCCGGGGAGATCTACACACAAGTCAAGACATACCAAGTACCCATCACAAACTCTTATCCCTCACATTACATTATTTGTCATTTGCCTCTCGTTTTCCTCTCCCCCACTTCACCTTTGCCGTTTTATTCGCCCTCTTTTCGGTTCGTGTCCTTTCGTTTGTTTCTTGTGTGTCCGTGTGTTAGATCGTTGGTTTTGCTATTATGGCTAGTCCATCTATCATCGGTAGTACTCCCGATCATGAAGTTCTTAATTTTATACAAAGGGAGGGAGAAAATCTAAAAGATGCTTGGCATAGAATTTGCAATGCTCAGAATAGATCTACTAGGAAGCAATCTACTTCCGTCCTTCTTTGCAATTTTTATGTAGGCATCACTCCTTGGAACAGATATATATTTGATACCATTACCGGAGGGAATTTCTTGGGTAGCCATACTTTTGATTCTTATAATGCTATGCTAGATTTGTTTGGCCCACCACCTCTTTTGGTTAATGGAACTATTTTAACTTTGGAACATGTGATGCAAAGTCTTGAAGTTATTCAAAATAAAGTTGCCACTGTAGAGTTGATTGAGAATTTGGATAAAAAGATCCACAACCAGATTTCCCAATATGGATCTAAGGTAGGAGTTACTCTGAAGTTTTTTAAAGAAAAAGAACCCATAGTTAACGTAAAGATAGATCAAGATTCCACAAGAATTGATAAACTTGGGGATATTATTACCAACTTAGGGTCTGCCTTTTCTTCCGTGAGAAATACTCCAAATCCTCCTACTGCCAAAGTTGCCAAATTGATGTATGTTCCTAAAAATAAGGGTGAATCTTCTAGTAAGGAAAATGCGGATCTCAAATCAGTAAGTGTTTACCCCATTTTTTTGCTATCATTAAGGAACCTTTTGCTACAAATGAATTCCTCGATTTCTTGCCTAGGAGTATGATCATTAATAAAAAGAAGGAAACTCCTAAGGGTTATAAGTGTTCTATTGAAGAATTGCCTACCAAAGATGACAATACCTAGATCTACTCTTGTTTTTATGCCTAGCTAGGGGCATTAAACGATAGCGCTTGTTGGGTGGCAACCCAATTTTATTTTTGTTTCTTGATTTTTGCTTCTGTTTAGTAATAAATAATTCATCTAGCTTATGGTTAGATGTGTTTTTATGTTTTAATTACTGTTTGTGCCAAGTAGAACCAATAGGATCTTCTTGGGTGATAGTTGTTTGATCTTGCTGAAAAAGACAGAAACTTTGCGCTCACGAAAATAATTTTTAAAATTCACCAGAACGTGATAAATTTCCAATTCTTTTTTCAGTAGATCAATATACAAATTATCCATGTTTTCCTAGTTTTTCAGAATTTTTGGAGTTCCATAAGTATTCGAACAAATCAGATTGCTACAGACTGTTCTGTTTTTCGTGTGTTGCTTGATTATTTTAATGAATCTATGGCTAGTACCGGGGGGTATGAACCATAGAGAAGTTGGAATACAGTAGGTTTAACACAAATATAAATAAAGAATGAGTTCATTACATTACCTTAATGGTGTGGTTTGTTTTCTTATACTAACGGAGCTCATGAGATTTTCTGTTGAGTTTTGTGTAGTGAAGTTTTCAAGTTTTTGGGTAAAGTTTTGATGGATTATGGAATAAGGAGTGGCCGGAGTCTAAGCTCGGGGATGCCCAAGGCACCCCAAGGTAAAATTCAAGGACAACCAAAAGCCTAAGCTTGGGGATTCCCCGGAAGGCATCCCCTCTTTCGTCTTCGTCCATCGGTAACTTTACTTGAGGCTATATTTTTATTCACCACATGATATGTGTTTTGCTTGGAGCGTCTTGTATGATTTGAGTCTTTGCTTTTTTAGTTTACCACAATAATCCTTGCTGTACACACCTTTTGTAGAGACCCACATGAATCGGAATTTATTAGAATACTCTTTGTGCTTCACTTATATCTTTTGAGCTAGATAATTTTGCTCTAGTGCTTCGCTTATATCTTTTTAGAGCACGGTGGTGGTTTTATTTTATAGAAATTATTGATCTCTCGTGCTTCACTTATATTATTTTGAGAGTCTTATATAACAGCATGGTAATTTGCTTTGGCTATAAAATTAGTCCTAATATGATGAACATCCAAGATAGGTATAATAAAAACTATCATATAAAGTGCATAGAATACTATGAGAATTTTGATTCTTTATGATTGTTTTGAGATATGAAGATGGTGGTATTAGAGTCATGCTAGTTGAGTAGTTGTGAATTTGAGAAATACTTGTTCTAAAGTTTGTGATTCTCGTAGCATGCACGTATGGTGAACCGTTATGTGATGAAGTCGGAGCATGATTTATTTATTTATTGTCTTCCTTATGAGTGGCGATCGGGGATGAGCGATGGTCTTTTCCTACCAATCTATCCCCCTAGGAGCATGCGCGTAGTACTTCGTTTCGATAACTAATAGATTTTTGCAATAAGTATGTGAGTTCTTTATGACTAATGTTGAGTCCATGGATTATACGCACTCTCACCCTTCCACCATTGCTAGCCTCTCTAATACCGCGCACCTTTCGCCGGTATCATACACCCACCATATAAATTCCTCAAAACAGCCAACATACCTACCTATTATGGCATTTCCATAGCCATTCCGAGATATAATGTCATGCAACTTACCACCGTTCCGTTTATTATGACACGCTCCATCATTGTCATATTGCTTTGCATGATCATGTAGTTGACATCGTATTTGTGGCAAGACCACCTTTATAATTCTTTTATACATGTCACTCTTGATTCATTGCATATCCCGGTACACCGCCGGAGGCATTCACATAGAGTCATATTTTGTTCCAAGTATTGAGTTGTAAGTTTTGAGTTGTAAGTAAATAAAAGTGTGATGATCATCATTATTAGAGCATTGTCCCAAATGAGGAAAAGATGATGGAGACTATGATTCCCCCACAAGCTGGGATGAGACTCTGGGCGAAAAAAAAGAGGCCATAAAAAGGAGAAAAGGGCCCAAATAAAAAAAAGATGAGAGAAAAAGAGAGAAGGGACAATGTTACTATCCTTTTACCACACTTGTGCTTCAAAGTAGCACCATGATCTTCATGATAGAGAGTCTTCTATGTTGTCACTTTCATATACTAGTGGGAATTTTACATTATAGAACTTGGCTTGTATGTTCCAATGATGGGCTTCCTCAAAATGCCCTAGGTCTTCGTGAGCAAGCGAGTTGGATGCACACCCACCTAGTTTCTTTTGTTGAGCTTTCATACACTTATAGCTCTAGTGCATCCGTTGCATGGCAATCCCTACTCACTCACATTGATATCTATTGATGGGCATCTCCATAGCCCGTTGATACGCCTAGTTGATGTGAGACTATCTTCTCCTTTTTTGTCTTCTCCACAACCACCATTATGTTCCACATATAGTGCTATGTCCATGGCTCACGCTCATATATTGCGTGAAGATTGAAAAAGTTTGAGAACATCAAAAGTATGAAACAATTGCTTGGCTTGTCATCGGGGTTGTGCATGATTTAAATATTTTGTGTGATGAAGATAGAGCATAGCCAGACTATATGATTTTGTAGGGATAACTTTCTTTGACCATGTTATTTTGAGAAGACATGATTGCTTTGTTAGTATGCTTGAAGTATTATTATTTTTATGACAATATTAAAATTTTATCTTGAATCTTTTGGATCTGAACATTCATGCCACGATAAAGAAAATTACATTGAGAATTATGCTAGGTAGCATTCCACATCAAAAATTCTGTTTTTATCATTTACCTACTCGAGGACGAGCAGGAATTAAGCTTGGGGATGCTTGATACGTCTCCCACGTGTCTATAATTTTTTATTGTTCCATGCTATTATATTATTTGTTTTGGATGTTTAATGGGCTTTATTATGCACTTCTATATTATTTTTGGGACTAACCTACTAACCAAAGGCCCAGTGCAAATTGTTGTTTTTTTGCCTATTTCAGTGTTTTGCAGAAAAGGAATATCAAACGGAGTCCAAACGGAATGAAACCTTCGGGAGAGTTATTTTTGGAACAAACGCAATCCAGGAGACTTGGAGTGGACGTCAAGGAGGCAACGAGGCGGCCACGAGGTAGGGAGGCGCGCCCAGGGGGGTAGGCGCCCCCCCCCACCACCCTCGTGGGCCTCTCATGGCTACACCGACCTACTTCTTTCGCCTATATATACTCATATACCCCGAAAACATCCGAGAGCACCACGAAACCCTATTTCCACCGCCGCAACCTTCTGTACCCGTGAGATCCCATCTTGGGGCCTTTTTCGGCGCTCCACCGGAGGGGGAACCGATCACGGAGGGCTTCTACATCAACACCATAGCCTCTCTGATGATGTCTGAGTAGTTTACCACAGACCATCGGGTCCATAGTTATTAGCTAGATGGCTTCTTCTCTCTCTTTGGATCTCAATACAAAGTTCTCCTCGATTCTCTTGGATCTATTCGATGTAATTCTTTTTTGTGGTGTGTTTGTCGAGATACGATGAATTGTGGGTTTATGATCAAGATTATCTATGAACAATATTTGGTTCTTCTCTGAATTCTCATATGTATGATTTAAATATCTTTCCAAGTCTCTTCGAATTATCAGTTTGGTTTGGTCTACTAGATTGATCTTTCTTGCAATGGGAGAAGTGCTTAGCTTTGGGTTCAATCTTGCGGTATCCTTTCCCAAAGGATGAGGGGGCAGCAAGGCACGTATTGTATTGTTGCCATCGAGGATAAAAAGATGGGGTTTATATCATATTGCTTGAGTTTATCCCTCTACATCATGCCATCTTGCCTAATGCGTTACTCTATTCTGATGAACGTAATACTCTAGATGCATGCTGGATAGCGGTCAATGTGTGGAGTAATAGTAGTAGATGCAGAATCGTTTCGGTCTACTTGTTGCGGACGTGATGCCTATATACATGATCATGCCTAGATATTCTCATAACTATGCGCTTTTCTATCAATTGCTCGACAGTAATTTGTTCACCCGCCGTAAATTATGCTATCTTGAGAGAAGCCACTAGTGAAACCTATGGCCCCCAGGTCTATCTTCCATCATATTAATCTCCCGTCAATTTGCTATTTATGTCACCTTTTATTTTGCAATCTTTACTTTCCAATCTATATCACAAAAATACCAAAAATATTTATCTTATTATCTCTATCAGATCTCACTTTTGCAAGTGGCCGTGAAGGGATTGACAACCCCTTTATCGCGTTGGTCGCAAGGTTCTTGATTGTTTGTGCAGTACGAGGGACTTGCGTGTAGTCTCCCTCTTGGATTGATACCTTGGTTCTCAAAATTAAGGAAATACTTATGCTACTTTGCTGCATCACCCTTTCCTCTTCAAGGGAAAACCAACGCATGCTCAAGAGGTAGCAAGAAGGATTTCTGGCGCCGTTGCCGGGGAGGCTTACGCCAAGTCAAGTCAAGATTTGATTTCCCGCCAACGTACGATTTTTGGCACTGTTGCCGGGGAGATCTACGCACAAGTCAAGACATACCAAGTACCCATCACAAACTCTTATCCCTTGCATTACATTATTTGTCATTTGCCTCTCGTTTTCCTCTCCCCCACTTCACCTTTGTCGTTTTATTCGCCCTCTTTTTCGTTCATCTCCTTTCGTTTGCTTCTTGTGTGTCCATGTGTTAGATCGTTGGTTTTTCTGTTATGGCTAGTCCTTCTATCATCGTTAGTACTCCCGATCATGAAGTTATTAATTTTAAACAAAGGGAGGGAGAAAATCTAAAAGATGCTTGGCATAGAATATGCAATGCTCAGAATAGATCTACTAGGAAGCAATCTACTTCCGTCCTTCTTCGCAATTTTTATGTAGGCATCACTCCTTGGACCAAATATATTCTTGATACCATTACCAGAGGGAATTTCTTGGGTAGCCATACTTTTGATTCTTATAATGCTATGCTATATTTGTTTGGCCCCTTCGTGCTTCACGCCTCTGGTCTCAGCGCAGCTTTGGTAGTCTTGTATCTGGCTTCCTCTGCCCCGCCAAGCGTGGCCGCAGGTGTGGCTACAACTGACCGTGCACAAGTAAAGGGGTACAGAAGGCCCCTACTTTTGTACACCGACAGGAGCCCCCGGGCCTGGGCCACACATAAGCATGGAGCGCTGTTGGGCCAGGCCTAGAATGGTGCACGGGCACGCGTGGCAGAGTTTTACTGAGGTAACTCCTTTGCCAGTTACGCTTCCCCACGACCTGCGTTGAATGCGTGACGTGGGGGTCGTGCATGGGGCGGTCGCTGCACGCTCGCGTCACCTCGTGGTAAATGGTAAAGAGGCGGCCCGCGCCTTCCCCATAAAAAGGAAAAACCGCAGGCGCGCTGCTCATTTACCCTTTGTGCCTTTTCCAATCTCGGAACCGATGTTCCCCTCTTCCTCTTCCTCAAGCGCGAGCTGATTGCCTCCGCTCGCCGCTGTTGCGCCCCCCATTGCCTTCAATCCCTCATCTCTTTTCAACCGCCATGGCGCCCAAGACGAGCAAGGGCAAGGGAGTGGCCAAGGACGACGGGGGGAAGGAAGCGCCGGGGGTCGACCTGGCGGAGTTGCGGACGCAGTTCACCCTCTTCACATCGTAGGTCGACGCGCTCACCCTCAGGGAGGAGTTCAGGCCTCTATGGGGGAGGGAGACGACGCGGCACCCCGCCACGCACATCGTCCCATCCGACTTCGCCAAGGCTGGTCTGAATCGGTACCCCTTCTTCGTCGATTAGTTCTCCTGCGGGTTTTGCCCCCCTTTCTTTGATTTCTTCAACGACATCATGCACACCTACGTCTTCCATCTTCTAGACTTCACACCGAATGTCGTGGCGTGCATGGCCTTCTTTGCCCACCTCTGCGAGGGCTTTGCCGGAGTGCTCCCCAGTACGGCGCTCTTCCGCCACTACTTTTCCCCTTGCATCCAGCCAGGGGGCCATCTCTGGCTACATCACCTGGATCCCGAGGACCCAAAGCAGGGGCACGTACCCGGAGGGTGCCCAGAAGGAGAGGTGGGATGAGTGGCGGGGCCGGTGGTGCTGGATCAAGGAGGAAGACCCGTCGGAGTTCTGCCGGGTCCGTCAGAGGCCACTGGTCCGCGGCAAGGACTGGAGTGACCTCGACACCGACGACGAGGAGCTCATGGTCGCCACCACCAGGATTCACCGCCTTACCTAGGCTGGGCTCACCCTCGAGATGATCGGGGCCGACTTCCTCCGTCGCCGGATCACCCCGCTGCATAACAAGGGGAGGCCGACCTGGGATTTCAGGAACGCGGCCGACATTATAAGGCTCCGCCCTGGCTTGAAGCACAATTTCACGGTGGTGGGGCATGCCCATTGTTTCCAGAGGCTCTTTCAGCTCAAGGTGAATGCGGACGGCAGGGTCGAGAGGACCGGCAAGGCCGAGAAGGACGGCAAGGCCGTCAAGGCCGGCAGGTCTCTGTTTGGGTTGCCAGCGGGGGCGGTCCCGTTGAGCAACAACTCTCGCCAGACCGACATCATCACCATGATGTCGTACTTCAACGCGCACGACCTGGATCCAAGCTAGGCCGAGCCAGAAGCGGAACGGGTGCAGGAGTTCTTCGACAACCTATCGGAGAGGTATGTCCGTAACGAGCCACTTCTCATCTGTGACACCACCAAGGCGGAGCTGGCATACATCACCGCCAAGGCGGAGGAGGCGGCACTTGCCCAGGCCGGCAGCTGCGGCACCATGGAGAACGAGGTTGACGCGGCCGCGGAGGAAAGGGAGTTTTCCGAGTGGTCGAGGCCTACCGGGGAAGCTAGAAGCGCTGGCGCCGAGGCTCCTCTTGTTGAGGACGTGGTCAAGGAGTCGACCGAAGAGGAGACCGAGGCGGATGACTCCCTGCCCCGAGGAGGAGGCACGTCCTGCAACGGGCTAGCTCCGGCGAGCCGGTCCAGCCCGGCAGGACCGCGCAACGGCAACAGGCCTAGGCGCAGCCCATGCGCCAGACGAGGGCCGCGGCAGCGAAGAAGAAGGCAACGGCCGCCGCTTCTTCCTCGTCCAAGCGGAACAGGACTCCATCCCCTTCTCCTCCCCCTTCGGACAGCGAACCCGAGGCCGATTTTGACCTCGGGTCCTTCAGTCCGAAGAGGAAGAGGAGGCCGGCGGAGGAGGAAGAGTAAGCATCTCGCCCTTTATCATTCCTGACTCCCAGCCCGTGTTGTTTCCCCTGACTTGATCTTGTCTGTGCAGGGAGACGGAGACGCTGGCCCAGAGGGCGGCAAAGAGGGCCAAGGCCTCGGCGGGCGTCAAGCCCTCAGCGAGCACTTTGCGCACGCCGGTGGTGGTGGAGATCAGCCTAGATGCCAGCCCTCGACGCAGCCCCTAGCGTGAGTTCATTACTCGCTCCCCATTGACGGGTGTTGGGGAACGAATCCTTGGTGCTGACCTTGCCGGGTTTGCAGAAGGAGAGCAGCAGTAGGGGGAGCCCATGAGGGCCACTCCCAACACACCGCCCCCATCGACCACGCCGCCCAAAGGGGCGTCCCTGGCAAGGGCAACAACCGCTGATCCCATGCACATGGAGGAGAGGCGGACTTGGGTGCTGGTGGCTCCGTCCCGGCAACAAATGTTGGCGTGGAGGGAACCGCTTCTCAGCCCAGCGTGGGTAAGCGGCCTACCTCTCGTCCCTGTCTTCTTTTTTTTTTCTTCTCTCTTTTGTCCTGAACCTTGATCTTGGCCTCGTTTCGCTCGTCATTTTTGGTTTCCAGACCCTCCCTCGATGGACCAGGAGGATATCGACATCGTCATTGGGGAGGTCGCCAAGGAAGCCGAGGCCGAGGCCGTCAGGATCGCGGCTGAGGAAGCCGCCAAGTCCGCCACCGGGGAGGCCGGCGAGGGTCTTGCCGGGGAGGCCGGTGAGGCCACTGCTGAGGAGGCCGACAAGGCTGCCGCCGAGGAGGCCGACAAGGCCCCTGCTAAGAAGGCCGCCAAGGCTGTTGCCGGGGATG
The DNA here is from genome assembly GCA_021605145.1 of Aegilops bicornis. Taxonomy (NCBI): domain Eukaryota; kingdom Viridiplantae; phylum Streptophyta; class Magnoliopsida; order Poales; family Poaceae; genus Aegilops; species Aegilops bicornis. The sequence goes on along the minus strand of CM038669.1, from coordinate 392,815,507 downwards.
CCGCCAAGAAGCCTGCCGATGAGGAGGTGGCCAACGACCAACCTTATTCCCCCGTAGCCCCCGCGCCTCCCAAGTACCTGAAGGTGGGCGAGGACTTGTTCGTCCGCCTCCCAGGGATGGCAGACACCAGAGCGCCTGTCGAGGGGGAGATCTTTGATGATGAGGTGCTCGCCACCGCTGGGCTCCAGGTTGTCGACAAACCGAGCACCGGCGGCGACGGTTCCCAGGAGGAGCAGCTTCTCCAAGCCATGGGCGCCAACTTCTAGAAACTCCAAGCGCTCCACCGTGCCCGCCAAGACAACGTGAGATCCAGGATGGCGGCGATGGGCAAGGCGGAGGCAGATCTTGAGGAGCGCATTGCTCAGGTGCAAGTCTGGTTTGGTGAGGCCCGGGATGAATTAAAGGCTGCCCAGGGTGAGCTGGATGAGCGCAAGCGAGAGCTCATCCTGAAGCAGGCCGACATCGAGAAGGCCCAGGAGGTGGCGAAGGAGCAGGCCGCCAAGGACGAGGCTGCTCGGCAGCAGCAGCAGGCTCTGCTGAACAGCCAGGAGGAAGATCTTGCTGCCCGTGAGCACGCGCTTGCCACCACACTCCGCAACAAGGATGAATAAATCGGGGAGATCATCGCGCAGCGGACCCAGGAGCTAGAGTAGAGGCACAAGGAAGCACTCGATGCTCAGGTCCTAGTCCATGCCAGCAAGGTGAAGGAGCTGGAGCTGGAGCGGGTGGAGCTGAAGAAGAAAGTTTTGGCGCTGACGGAGGAGAGGGACACAACCAACCACTCTCTGGCGGATGCGCAGGTCGCCATCTCCGACAAGGCCAAGCTGCTCTCCGAGGCCAACGACTCCATCAACGATCTGAAGTGAAGTTTGACGGCCGTGAGGGGAAGCTTTCGGAAGCCGGGGCTCGTGAGGAGACCCTAAACAAGGCCCTGGAGGACGAGAAGCGACTGCGGAGGGATGACGCCGCCGATCACAAGGAGTACACGAAGAGCGTAAACCTCTGGATCAGCCGCCTCATCAACGTTGCCGGCAGGATCACCATGAAGCTGGCCGCCATGGGCATGTCGAATGTCAGGTACTCCCAGGAGCCGAACGTGAGCCCCAACGCCAGGCTGACCCTATTCTTCGAGGGCGCCCTCGATGCCCTGGAGCAGCTTCGCTCCAACCGAGCAAGTTATCTGGCCAATGAGTCCCGGAGACTCCGCCGGGGCGTCCTGACCAAGGTGCTTACCAAGGTGGCGTTCTGGAACCCCAACATCAACTTCGCTGATGCGCTGGAGAGCTTGCCGGAGGGCACGGACCTCGCAATGCCCGAGGAGCATATCGAGCCCATCATCAGTTGCATCGACGAAGTCAAGAGGGTGGAGGGCCAGCACCGACACTAGGCACCCCGTTTCTCCTTGTCGTCGCGGGTTCATGCCCAAGACAATTTATCTTAAGTTAGAACCGCATCAATCATTGATGTAACATAACTCTGCAGTGCTTTTAAAATGAAGCATGCTATCTTCCTGTTCGAGCTTTCCTTGTATGTACCCACCCCACGCCTAGTTGCATAGGTTTGCCGGCGCGTAAGCCCATGCTATGGAACTTTGAAGGACGGATCCTTAGCAGCCAGCCAGGGGGCGCTTGCTGCCGGACAAGCCACCCTGCCATTCTCAGCGCAGCCGCTTGAACTGTTGAGCAGACTCAAAACAGAAACAAGGGTGTTGCCAATAGCGGAAGGGTTCCATCGCGTACAGGTTTTCCATACAAGGGACAAGATTTTTCTAGGAGGATAACCTTATAAAAAGGAAGAAATTTGCTCAAGGTTTTGTGTGACTTAGCTTTTCCGTCACCACGCGGATGGCTGTTGAGACTGCGGACAACATCGCCCCGCCTGGCTGACGGCACCAGAGCGTGGCTGATCGATGTCGCCTTCCTCTCCCGAGTCATCACGACAAAGGAGTCGATGAGTTGGCTCCAAAACCAGTTTTTTCACAGCTTGCATTCCCCTACCTGGCGCGCCAAAGATGTTGGGGGTTCAAGAATGACACCTATGGGATCACAGGGAATCCCTACTACGGTTGCTGGGGCGCGAGGCTGTAAAAAGAGCAGGTTTAGAAGATCAACACGGGGGAATTTTATCCAGGTTCGGGCCGCAAGTGATGTGTAATACCCTAGTCCTGCTTTGGTGTATATTTGGTGTTCTTGAGATCTTGAACTAGCTGCCGTGCATGCCTAGCCCAAAAAGTCGGAATCCTTCCTCAGTACGCCTCGAGCCTCCTTTTATATGTCAAAGGGGCTGCCACAGTGGCACACAGGAGGTGGAAAGTATCTATAGTGTACATGTTTATCTCCTGACATTATATGACAAAACGCATTTAATGCACTACCGACGTGTCATCTTGCTTTATCGAGGATGGAAAGGAAGCTCTTCTCGTCTATCACCGCCTCACCTCGCTTCGACGTGCGTCCAAGCTGACGAGGCGTGCAGCGCCATGCTGGCTGGTTGGCTGCTGCACTGGTGCGGTGGCAGGGTCTTCACGAAGATCTGCATGCCACCACACAGGTGCTTGCCTGGCTGGCCTAGAAGCTGCATGCTGCCACGTAGGTGCGTGCCTAGTTGGCAGGCTGGCTGCTACGTCGGAACGGCCATGGGGCAGCGAAGCTTTGGTAAGTGCGGGCCTGGTTGTGGCCCCGCAGATGTCTCCGGGAAGGGTCTTGCTGGGGGCCTTCCTCTTTTGGTTCTTATTTGGTCTTGCAGGCCTTCAGTCTTCACAAAGATCTGCATGCCACCATGCAGGCGCCTCCCGAGCCTTGGTCCCAATGTTGTCGATGGTGTCCTCTCAGGTTCAAGGCTGGCGGTCTTGCTGGTGTTGGGTAAGTTGCCCCGGCAAGGCCCTTGCCGGGGCAGCGAAGGTCGTCCCCGACAAGGTCTTGCCGGGGGAAACCCACCTTGCCCTTCGCTCTTCGCACCTCTGGTCTCAGCGCAACTTTGGTAGTCTTGTATCTGGCTTCCTCTGCCCCGCCAAGCATGGCCGCAGGTGTGGCTACAACTGCCCGTGCACAAGTAAAGGGGTACAAAAGGCCCCTACTTTTGTACACCGACAGGGAGTTGATACGTCTCCAATGTATCTACTTTTTCTCATGCTTTTCCTCTTGTTTTGGACTCTAATTTGCATGATTTGAATGAAACTAACACCAGACTGAAGTTGTTTTAAGCAGAATTACCATGGTGTTGTTTTTGTGCAAAAATAAAAGTTCTCAAAGTGGAACGAAACTTCATGAGGAATTTTTATATAATAAATGAGAATTTCTGGAGCCAAGACCTACCAGAGAGGGGCCCCTGGGTGGGCACAACCCACCAAGGCGCGCCCCCTCTCCTGGCGTGCCCAATTTGATTAATATTAATATCGAGAGATCAAATGAATTTATGCTTCACTAATTGAATGATAAATGACTAGAAGCGAAGGAGATAGATGATTTAAACAAAAAAAGACCCAAAATTTCAAACATGTATCTAGAATTACTGGAAAACTACAAACAAAAATAGTGAAAATAAGCTCGTTAGGAGCCCATCCAAAATCATTGTAGACCCAATGACTTACTAGTGGATTGTACCCACCTGGTGGCCCCGCAGACCCTGAGGCCGACGCTATAAATTCCTATTTTTGGAGAAAAAAATAGGGGAGAAAGAATTATCGCAATCCACGAGACGGAGCCGCCGCCAAGCCCTGTTCTTCACCGGGAGGGCGGATCTGGAGTCCGTTTGGGGCTCCGGAGAGGGGGATCTTAGTTCTTCATCATCACCAAGCCTTCTCCACTCGCCAATTCCATGATGCTCCCCACCGAGAGTGAGTAATTCCTTCGTAGGCTCGCTGGTCGGTGAGGAGTTGGATGAGATTCATCATGTAATCGAGTTAGTTTTGTTAGTGCTTGATCCCTAGTATCCACTATGTTCTTAGATTGATGTTGCTATGACTTTGCTATGCTTAATGCTTGTCACTTTGGGCCCGGGTGCCATGAACTCAGATCTAAACTGTTTATGAATTCATCATTATATCCATGTGTTATATCCGATCTTGCAAGTTATAGTCACCTAGTACGTGTTATGATCTGGTAACCCCGGAGTGACAATAATCGGGACTTCTTCCGGTGATTACCGTAGTTTGAGGAGTTCATGTATTCACTATGTGTTAATGCTTTGTTCCGATTCTCTATTAAAAGGAGGCCTTAATATCCCTTAGTTCCCAATATGGACCCTGCTGCCACGGGAGGGTAGGAGAAAAGATGCCATGCAAGTTCTTTTAATAAAGCACGTATGACTATTTACGGAATACATGCCTACATTATATCGATGAACTGGATCTAGTGTCGTATCGCCCTAGGTTATAACTGTCACATGATGAATATGATCCAACAAGTCACGGATCCAATGCCTACGAATTTATCCTATATTGTTTCTAGTAAGTTACTACTGCTATCATCACTGTTACACTTGCTACAAAATTACTGCTATCACTGTTATTGTTACTATTGCTGCTGTCACTACTATCAGAACTGCTACTGATCACTTTGCTACAGATAATTAATCTCCAGGTGTGGTTGAATTGACAACTCAGCTGCTAATACCTTCAAATATTCTTTGGCTCCCTGAGGGAGTCCCGGATTAGGGGGTGTCCGGATAGCCGAACTATCACCGTTGGCCAGACTCCTAGACTATGAAGATACAAGATTGAAGACTTCGTCCCATGTCCGGATGGGACTTTCCTTGGCGTGGAAGGCAAGCTTGGTGATACGGATATGTAGATCTCCTACCATTGTAACCGACTCTGTGTAACCCTAACCTATCCGGTGTCTATATAAACCGGAGGGTTTTAGTCCGTGGGACGAACAACAATCATACCATAGGCTAGCTTCTAGGGTTTAGCCTCCTTGATCTCGTGGTAGATCTACTCTTGTACTACCCATATCATCAATATTAATCAAGCGGAGTAGGGTATTACCTCCATCGAGAGGGCCCGAACCTGGGTAAAACATCGTGTCCCTTGTCTCCTGTTACCATCCGCCTAGACGCACAGTTCGGGACCCCCTACCCGAGATCCACCGGTTTTGACACCGACATTGGTGCTTTCATTGAGAGTTCCTCCGTGCCGTCGCCGTCAGGAAGGATGCCTCATCCCTTCTTTAAAGACGATACTATCGCCAAAGGAGCCTTGGCCACCGCCGAACTCTCCGGCTAGGTGGTTTTCTTATGACCGACAGTTCGGCCACCGGGCAGACGATGACTTCTCGAGTCATCGAAACCAATCTTCACGTTAATTCGGAACTTGCCGAACAGTTAGATACGATCGAGCTCTCCTCCGTAAACGAGCTCTTGGATCGCATCGCCGCCCTGGGAGTCGCCACAAACTACGACCAGGTCGGGCCTAAAACCGATCTGAGAGAGATCAACTCTCCCCAAGCTACCCATCATGTTGCTGTGATAGAGGAGCAATGCGGCGATTCTTCTTCTATCTTAAGGACTAGCTACGTCCGGATTCCAGATCCCTCCATGCCGGATTCCCGCAGAGGGACGGATGTCGATCAAGCCCTGAACTTAAAGTCAGGCGGCGGGTTGGACTCATTGGATAGCATTCAAAAATCCAAACTTCCGAGTTCGGAAACTTCTCGGCCCCTGAGTCTTAAATTGGACAGGGTTCCGGATCTAGTTCCACCCGCCCACCCAAACATTAGCGATCTATCCCGAATTCGGCAAGAGCCAATCAAATAAAGACATCATTACTTGGCCAGATTCCTCCTGCTTATGGACAGGATAAAGGATTGCCGAGAGGAGGACGCAATCTCACTTTTTTGCAATAATTGCACGGACAAAGGAATCCTAAACGCCATAAGTCATCGCGAAATTACACGCTTGGATGACTTGGTGACCATAGTACAAAAGTATTGTGCGATGGAGAGTGCTTGGAAAACCGAAAGTCAATTTTGGGATAATCCAGCCCCGAATACATCCCTAGTCCGAATAAAAGGGTGCATCATCACCAAGCACCTGGATTAAACATCAAAAACAAAAACCCCTAAAGGGTGCGGAACCGTCTTGGAGGGTTGGCTAAACGGACCTGCAAAATTCATAGCACGTAGGGCACCACTCCAACTCATAGCCTTCGAGCATGTTGGATACTACGGCAGTGGCCAAAAGTGGCGAAGAGCTTCTAGCTTCGTAATCCTAGCCCAGAATACCAAGACGGTGTTAATAGTCTTGAGACTTTCGCATCAAATAACATGCGGAAACGAACACTCCATAACCTTGCGAAGTCTACCAAGTAGCAACAATACATCCATGGAGGACACGGCTATTACCTTTAATGCCGGTGATTTAACCCAAATTCCGAACAGCCAGAGCACCAGCCGCATTGGTTCTCAGTCCAATAGTGGACGGCTTTCTCCTTACAAAGGTACTCATGGATGGCGGCAGCGGACTGAACCTCATCTACGAGGAAACCCTCCCAAAAATGGAAATAGACTGGAACCGCATTGAGCAAAGCAGCACAACCTTTAGAGGAATAATCCCTAGCCGGGAAGCATGCTGCACAGGAAAAATCACACTGGACGTAGTGTTCGGCTCGTCGGACAATTACAGGTCCGAGGAGGTCACATTTCAAGTGGCCCCGTTCAGCAGCGGATATCATGCTTTATTGGGGCGAGAGGCATTCACAATTTTTCAAGCTATACCCCATTATGGGTACATGAAGCTTAAAATGCCGGGACCTAACGGAATCATCACTCTCGCTAGTGATCCGAACATAGCACTCCGCACCGAAAACAAGACAGCCGCACTAGCCCTCGAGGCACTATCTCGAAGCCCTAGCGGCCGAGTAACTCATCGCGATGCGCTCCACGGTGAACAGGGACGATGTGATACTTGATAAAAGATCCAAGTCCACCTCTTTTAAACCAGCGGATGAAATAGTCAAATTCCAACTCCACCCAACGGACCTGCAAAGACGGCCTCCATTGGGGCACAATTAAACCCTGATGTAGACGCCGCACTATGAGAATTTCTACGAGAAAACTGGGACATTTTTGCCTGGCACCCTTCAAACATGCCAGGAATCCCACGTCGGCTGGCCGAGCACAGCCTAAATATCCTAGAAGGATTTAAGCCAGTCAAACAGGCTCTTCGGCGCTTTTCCGAACCCAAGAGACAGGCCATGGGAGAGGAGCTAGCCAAACTTCTGGAAGCCGGACTCAACAGAGATATAAAACATCCGGACTGGTTAGCAAATCTGGTGATGGTACCAAAGAAGGACAAATCCACAGGCGCCTATGTGTTGATTTCAAAGACCTTAATAAGGCTTGCCCAAAGGATCCCTTCCTCCCTCGAATTGATCAAATTATCGATGCTACAGAGGACACGACTCATTGTGCTTCCTCGACGCGTACTCCAGCTACCACCAAATCAAGATGGCGGAGCTGCACTAAGCCGCAACAAAGATTCATCGCTCCATACGGCCCATTACGCTTCAACACAATGCCCTTCGGGCTCAAAAACGCCGGCGCAACATATCAGCGCATGATTCAGACATGTCTGGCAAACCAGATCGACAAAACAGTGGAAGCATATGTAGATGGCGTGGTCGTCAAATCCAAGCATGTCAAAACTATAGTAGACGATTTGAGGCTCACATTCGACAATCTTCGAAAATATGACATCAAGCTCAATCCGGAATTGCATCTTCGGCGTTCCAGCCGGAAAGCTCCTGGGCTTCATTGTGTCCGGTGGAGGAATTGAAGCAAACCCAGCCAAGATCCGAGCTCTGTCACAATTGGATATTCCACAAGACCTCAAACAAATACAAAAATTGATCGATGCGAGCGGCTCTAAGCCGCTTTATTTCCCGTTTGGGAGAAAAGGCGTTACCCCTTTACCGCCTCCTCCGCCGCACCGAACACTTCGAGTGGACGGATGCCGCCACGGCCAGACTAGAAGAAATAAAAGCCATACTGGCAACAAATCCGGTCCTGGCCGCGCCCAACATGGGCAAACCAATGCTATTATATACCGCCACAACACATCAAGTTGTCAGCGCGGTGCTCGTCGTCGAACGAGAAACGGACGGACACCGGTTCCCTCTTCAAAGACCGGTTTATTATGTGTCCACTGTCCTCACTCCATGCAAGTCCCGGTACCCACATTATCAAAAGATAGCATACGCGGTGTTCATGGCATCCCGGAAGCTGCGACACTACTTTCAAGAGTGTTCGATAACGGTAGCCTCCGAAGTACCTCTCAACTACATTATAAACAACCGCGACGCGACGGGCCGGATTGCCAAATGGGCCATAGAGCTCCTTCCATTCGACATAACCTATAAGCCACGACGAGCTATTAAGTCGCAGGTTTTGGCCGACTTCGTGGCCGAATGGACCGAAGCCAAACTCCCTAAAGAGTACGGCGCATACTCCAATTGGATCATGCACTTTGACGGCTCCAAAATTTTGGCCGGCCTGGGGGCTGGCGTCGTCCTGACGTCCCCAACAGGGGACACAGTCCAATACGTCCTTCAAATAATGTATACGGACTCCAACAACGCAGTCAAATACGACGCCCTTCTGCACGGCCTCTGGATGGCAGTCTCCATGGGCATTAAACGCCTAGAGGTACGCGGGGATTCGAACCTCGCGATATCTCAAATAAACGGAGACTTTGATGCCAAAGATCCAAAAATGGCAGCATACCGCAATGCGGTCCTAAAAATGTCAGCACGGTTCGAAGGGCTCAAATTTCATCATATAGCCCGGGATAATAACCAGGCGGCGGACATATTGGCACGCATCGGTGCAAAACGCGATGCCGTCCCGCCCAACATCTTCCTGGAACGGCTGTCCAAGCCATCCGTACTATGGGAAGGGGAGTCCGGAAATAACAATCCGGACCCAACCGCACTGCCTGACACCGAACACTCTGACACAATCGGAGGCTCTGCCACCGAGATAACACCCACTGCCCACGAAATAATGGCGGTTATCGCCCCATAGACGGAACCATTCCTAGCCTACCTAACTAGGCAGGAACTCCCAGAAGACCAAAATGAGGCTCGCTGCATAGTACGGCGATCTAAAGCCTATAAAGTCCATGAGGGAGAGCTTTACAAGAAAAGCACAACAGGAGTCCTTCAAAGGTGTATCTTCGAAGAGGAAGGGCAAAACCTCCTGGCTGAAATTCATGCCGGACTGGGTGGGCACCACGCCGCAGCCCGGGCCCTGTAGGCAAGGCCTTCCGTACAGGATTTTATTGGCCGACGGCCCGGGCAGATGCGCAGGATTTAGTCCAACGATGCGTCGGTTGCCAGCTTTTTGCTAACCAAAGCCACATTCCACCCACCGCCCTCAAAACTATACCCATCACCTGGCCATTCGCGGTCTAGGGGCTTGACATGGTTGGACCCCTTAAGGGAGGAACCCACAAGCAAAAATACCTATTGGTCATGGTGGATAAATTCACCAAATGGATAGATGCCAAGCCTGTTAAAATGGCCGAATCCGAACCGGTGATAGACTTCATATCAGGGGTAGTGCACCGTTATGGCGTCCCCCACAGTATCATCACTGATAACGGCACCAACTTCACGGCCGATGAGGTTAAATTATGGTGCAAAAACATGGGCATCAAGCTCGATTACGCCTCAGTCTATCACCCTCAAACCAACGGTCAAGTCGAACGAGCAAATGGTCTAATCATGAGCGGCATTAAACACAGACTAGTGAGGTCCCTCAAGGAATCTAACACGCACTGGGTTGAGGAGCTCGACTCCGTACTCTGGGGGCTGCGGACCACGCCGAATCGTACTACCAGATTCACACCATTATTTATGGTGTACGGCGCATAGGCAGTCTTGCCCTGCGACATAATTCATGACTCACCTCGCATGCGCGTGTACGAAGAAAGAGAAGCCGAGCTCGATCGGCAGGACAGTTTGGACGCATTGGAGGAGTAGTGCGACATGGCAAAAGCTCGTTCCGTGTTTTATCAATAGCAGGCTCGAAGATATCAAAGTAGGGAAGTACGGGCCAAATCTTACAACGTTGGCGAACTAGTTCTACGCCTGTCGAACAAGAAAAAGGACAAACTCAAGCCCAAATGGGAAGGTCCCTTCATCATCGACCAGGTCCTGACCGGCGGAGCATACCGTCTGCAAAACGCATCGAATAACCGACTCGAGCCGAACCCATGGAACGCAACCCGTCTACGAAGATTCTACGCCTAAGCGCCGGACTCCAAGTTCGTCTCCTTCCTCCGTCCACATTTTCTATTTTTGTTGTCTTTTATTTCTCTCCTTCCTCCCCTTTCTTTTTAAAGCCTTTAGAGGCTCGTTCGCGCTTTGTTCGCACATATTTGACGCGCTTTCCGCTCATTATACACAGGGCTTCTTTAATGAAGCTTATTTATCTGAACTTCATGCCCAACACATGTGTCAAACTTCCGCATGTACCTTTTATTCACCATTATATGCATCGATATGACTTAAGTTTTGGCCAAGCTGGGTTGCCTGGCTCCTGTGCTTACCCCTACGTTTCCAATTGTTCGGCTAGGTGGTAAAGGGAGCACCTCTGCGATTGTTACTACCGGGTCAGCCGGATGTGTGCCTCAGACTGGGTGAAGCCGAAAGCTAGCGTTCTTAAGGGAATATTCGGTCAGTGAACTAAAAGATGATTTTTAACTATTTATCCATCTGCCCCCAGATGATTTTCTGCTTTCTTAGCAGTTTTGACATGCACTTTAGGGCATGCATCCCAGCGAAAGGAACCCTTAACGGAACTATTCTCCCCGAAGATGTTTCTTACTATCCATGTAATATAACATAACTAGTTGGGCACTTATACGTCTGACAATAATGACCCCTACGCCTTGTCTCCATGCATACCCCGGTTCTTATATAACCACGAAGGTATTCGGACACACTCCAGAATATTGGGTCCGGAGGTCGAAGCGAAAAGGTCCGCTATGACAAACGATCTACAATCCGGCTAGAAAATATTTTTCATGTCATATTTAATTACATAGTCAACTCGACTCATTGTATTCCTCCTCAATGCCATCTAATAGGCTATCTAATTTACAATCTTGCTTTGGGAATACTTGGCGGCCAATTCTACTTGGCCGTACACTAAACTTTCTGAGGATCTCCTTCCCATCAGCCCCACAGGTCCGACCTCGGCCATGTGGTTTGGGTCAGCCTTCATGTACCGCGTCTTCACCATGGCCCAGGCCTCCCTGGCGCCCTGACGGCAGGCCGATATCTTTCATAGTCGGAAGCGCCGCCGTGCTCCTTGAAGCCGCTCCGCCAGCTCTCCAATGCCTTGAGGCGGGGAGATAGATGGCCACAAGGCCTGGCCGACGCCTTTCATCACCTGTCGAACTTCGTTCAAGCGGTGACGCAGTTCGGGAAGAAGATCACCGAAGAACTAGGCATCTCCTCTTCGGGGCGACACTGTGAGCAAACCTACATACATGTTTATGTTAGTCGCCTTCCTCGCCGAACTCTTTCAAAGTTCGCTCAAGCACTCTTGAAAATACCCGCTGACGAAGCCGTCGATTCTCCTTCTGGTCGCACAACCGGGCACGAACATCCTTTAGTTCCTCACCCAGGTTGGGTGTTGGCATCTGGAGGTTATTTTTTCTCTGCCGCGCCTCGTAAGCACGCTCTCGCCCGGCCTTTCATTTGGCCGAGGAGCTGTTGCTTGTCCGGATCTAGTCCGCGCCATCTGCAATATTATTGTCGATTTACACACGCCGCACTTCATAAACTATTTATCTTTTGAAGCATATATTACCGGATGGGGTCTCATGGCTCCCCCCAGAGCGGCTAGTGCAGCCTCAAGTTGGGCCTTGCATTCTTCAAGCTCACAGGGCAGTCGGGTATTCTTTTTGTAAGATCCTGCATAACAAATGATCCTTAAATCAGTTATTCTAACTATTTTAAGTCTCGGGGCTCTTGTCATATATAATCACAAATTTCCTAACCCGTATGTCCTTCACATACTGCTCCGTGGCTCTGGCTAGACCATCTTGAGCGGCACGGAGGTGCGCATCTCCCGGATTGAAGGCATTCAAGGCCTCTTGGGAGAAACACGCGTCATGAAGAACTGTCTGGCGGTGCTTGTGATTCATGGCGCTCTCCACCTCGGAGTTGGTGGCGGACAATTTGTCGGCATCCTCTGCCGGAGGAGCGTCCGACGCACGTCTCGTGCTCGCCTCCGCTTCCGGACCCGGCTTTTAAGCCTAGCCGGCGGAGGTTCGATTGGCAACCTCTCCGGACTCGGTCCGTGGCGCTCTTTTTCCTGAAAAGAGCACCAGCGTTAGTACGCCTTCCAGGAATCAATCCTGGGAATATGGTGACACGCCATATCGTTGCGGCGGAGTTTTGATCCGGACCGCACTTCGTTTTAGCCTGCGGAGCCGCACTGCCCCTTGTTGGCTAGCCGCCGCGGGCTCGGCTTCCTGCCTCGAAGGTACATCCTGCGAAACACCATTGGTATACGGTGATCAAAAGTTAAGCACGGATGGGTCATTATCAGAGTATTGGGACCTCGGTCTCAGTTACCTGTGAGGCTGGAAGTATTCCGGGGTAATCGGCCGTAATGGCAACCAAAGCATTGTCGATGCTAAGTTGGTGGAACACCCGTCGATCAGCTCCACCTTTATATCCGGATCCTCTTCGAGGCCGGATCGAGGGACCGTTCGAGATCCTCGGGTTGTGGGGCGGGCTGTATCTTCTCCACAGTCCGGTGCGCCTCTGCGAAACCATGAAATGAGATATTTAATCGTGGGAACATGGATATGACAGGCCACAAAGATGTTTGCTTACCCAACCGAGGATTATTCAAGAAAACTTCGCTCGATGGGTTGGCGGAGAAAATCCTCCTCCTCCCCTTTATACATGGCAGACAAGGTCTTCACCAGTTCGGTGACCGATCCCGGCCCTTTGCGGCCATGGCGGGTGGCATCGTCCTCCCCGTTGAAGTCCCACATGGGATGGCCCCTATATTGGAGCGGCTGCACTCCCCTCATAATGCAGATTGCCATGACTCCAATCATGGTCAATCCGGCATGAGCGATAATCTTATTCGGCTCATCAAGTAAAGGACATCCGGTCATTTTCCCTCTGGGGCTCCATGGCGCCAGCTTAGGCGCTTCTTCAGAGGAGCATTGCTAAACTCCGAAGGTTGATCCGAACAGGGTCCGGCAGCGGGACGTCCTCCATGTAAAACCATTCTGAAGGCCAGTCTTCGGACGCCTTCTTTGGGGTTCCGGATAGATATCCGGTCCCAGCGATGCGCCATAGTTCGGCTCCGCCCACTTGATATATTGACCCCTCATGAGAACGGGGTACTAGGCAGAATAATCTCTTCCACAGTATAAAATGAGCCTCAATGCTATGCGGGTGAGCATCTCTCCCAATTTCGTGTCGAGGGCCGGAGCGCGAGAGGAGGAGCCGCGTCGACTGTCCATGATGGAATGGGTTTCGGTCAGAAGCGCTCCAATGAAAGCTCGCAAAGGGGGGATGGTGTGACTCAGATCTAGATCCTCGCCCCTTTTATAGGCGGCTCATTTGCACAGCTAGGGGGGTAAGTGTAAAAATACCCTGGCTTTTCGCATTCATTCAAACACGTGGAAGATGGCCATTATTGGGCGTAGAAGCCAAGGAGCGCAGCATTTATCGGCCGGACACTATTCAACAAGTATATGGAATTTGGAGAAGAACCCGCCTTGCAATGCGAAGACAATCTCTGGCGGACTCATCGCCATTTGAAGCCCGGTTCGGGGCTACCGAGGAGTCCCGGATTAGGGGTGTCCGGATAGCGAACTATCACCGTTGGCGGACTCGGACTATGAAGATACAAGATTGAAGACTTCGTCCGTGTCCGGATGGGACTTTCCTTGGCGTGGAAGGCAAGCTTGGCGATCTGGATATGTAGATCTCCTACCGTTGTAACCGATTACGTGTAACCCTAACCTATCCGGTGTCTATATAAACCGGAGGGTTTTAGTCCGTAGGATGAACAACAATCATACCATAGGCTAGCTTCTAGGGTTTAGCCTCCTTGATCTCGTGGTAGATTTACTCTTGTACTACCCATATCATCAATATTAATCAAGCGAGTAGAGTATTACCTCCATCGAGAGGGCCCGAACCTGGGTAAAACATCGTGTCCCTTGTCTCCTGTTACCATCCGCCTAGACGCACAGTTCGGGACCCCCTACCCGAGATCCGCCGGTTTTGACACCGACACTCCCCTTGTGTCGAATCTATAAATTTGGGTTAAATACTTACCCTCGAAAACTGTTGCGATCCCCTATACTTGTGGGTTATCACTCCACTGTTGTCACAAAAGATTTTTATTGGACCCGACGCACTGGGTATTACACCCAAATCGGATATGAACTCCTTCATCTAGACTCCTTCATGTGTTGCTTCCGAAGCAGCTATGTACTCCGCTTCACACGTAGATCCCACCACGACGCTCTGCTTGGAACTGCACCAATTGACAGCTCCACCATTCAATATAAATACGTATCCAGTTTGTGACTTAGAGTCATCCAGATCAGTGTCGAAGCTAGCATCAACTTAACCATTTACGACGAGCTCTTCGTCACCTCCATAAACGAGAAACATATCCTTGGTCCTTTTCAGGTACTTCAGGATGTTCCTGACCGCTGTCCAGTGATCCACTCCTGGATTACTTTGGTACCTCCCTACCAAACTTACGGCAAGGCACACATCAGGTCTAGTACACAGCATAGCATACATGATAGAACCTATGGCTGAGGCATAGGGAAAGACTTTCATTTTCTTTCTATCTTCTGCAGTGGTCGAGCTTTGACTCTGACTCAATTTCACACCTTCTAACACAGGCAAGAACCCTTTCCTTTACCGATCCATTTTGAACTTCTTCAAAACTTTGTCAAGGTATGTGCTTTGTGAAAGTCCTATTAAGCATCTCGATCTATCCCTGTAGATCTTGATGCCCAATATATAAGCAGCTTCACCGAGGTCTTTCATTGAAAAATTCTTATTCAAGTATACTTTTATGCTATCCAAAAATTATATATCATTCCCAATCAACAATATGTCATCCACATATAATATTAGAAATGATACAGAGCTCCCACTCACTTTCTTGTAAATACAGGCTTCATCGTAAGTCTATATAAACCATATGCTTTGATCACCTCATCAAAGCATATATTCCAACTCTGAGATGCTTACACCAGTCCAAAGATGGATCGCTGGAGCTTGCACACTTTGTTACCACCTTTAGGATCGACAAAACCTTCAAGTTGCATCATATACAACTCTTCTATGCATTCGATGGATCGCTGGAGAAGCAATAGTTGGCGAGATGACCACGATGTAACGATGGAGATCAAAGTGTCGAGCCGGTGATGATGGAGATCATGGCGATGCTTTGAAGATGGAGATCAAAAGCACAAGATGATGATGGCCATATCATGTCACATATTTTGATTGCATGTGATATTTATCTTTTATGCATCTTATTTTGCTTAGTGCGGCGGTAGCATCATAAGATGATCCCTTAACTAAATTTCAAGGTAAAAGTGTTCTCCCCAAGTATGCACCGTTGCTACAGTTCATCGTGTTGAGACACCACGTGAGATGATCGGGTGTGATAGACTCTATGTTCACATACAATGGGTGCAAGACAGTTTTGCAAATGCGGAATACTTGGGTTAAACTTGACGAGCCTAGCATGTACAGACATGGCCTCGAAACCTTTGAGACCCGAAGGTCGAACGTGAATCATATAGTAGATATGATCAACATAGAAATGTTCACCATTGATGACTACTCCATCTCACGTGATGATCGGACATGGATTAGTTGATTTGGATCACGTATCATTTAGATGACTTGAGGGATGTCTATCTAAGTGGGAGTTCCAAAGTAATTTGATTAATTGAACTTAATTTATCATGAACTTAGTCCTGATAGTATGTGCATATCTATGTTGTAGATCAATGGCCCGTGCTATCGTTCCCCTTATTTTAATGCGTTCCTAGAGAAAGCTAAGTTGGAAGATGATGGTAGCAACTACACGGACTGGGTCCATAACTTGAGGATTATCATCATTGCTGCACAGAAGAATTATGTCCTTGATGCACCGCTAGGTGTGCCAACCCCTCCAGCGACTGTGGACGTTATGAATGCCTGGCAGTCGCGTGTTGATGACTACTCGATAGTTCAGTGTGCCATGCTTTATGGCTTAGAACCGGGACTTCAAAAATGTTTTGAACGTCATCGATCATATGAGATGTTCCAGGAGTTGTAGTTAATATTTCAAGCAAATGCCCGGATTGAGAGATATGATGTCTCCAACAAGTTCTATAGCTGCAAGATGGAGGAAAACAGTTCTGTCAGTGAACACATACTCAAAATGTCTGGGTATCATAATCACTTGACTCAGCTGGGAGTTAATCTTCTAGATGATAGTGTTATTGATAGAGTTCTTTAATCATTGCCACCAAGCTACAAAGGCTTCGTGATGAACTATAATATGCAAGGGATGGAGAAGACAATTCCCGAGCTCTTCGCAATGCTCAAAGCCGTGGAGGTAGAAATCAAGAAAGAGCATCAAGTGTTGATGGTTAACAAACCACTAGTTTCAAGAAAAAGGTCAAGGGAAAGAAGAGGAACTTCAAGAAGAATGGCAAACAAGTTGCCACTCCCGGGAAGAAGCCCAAAGCTGGACCCAAGCCTAAAAGCGAAGTGCTTCTCTTTGCAAAAGGACTGGTCACTGGAAGCGGAACTGCCCCAAGTACTTGGCAGGTAAGAAGGATGGCAAAGTGAACAAATGTATATTTGATATACATGTTATTGATGTGTACTTTACTAGTGTTCGTAGCAATCCTTGGGTATTTGATACCAGTTCAGTTGCTAAGATTAGTAACTAAAACAGGAGTTGCAGAATATGTTGGAGATATGCCCTAGAGGCAATCATGTATGATGATATTTCCTATGTGTTTATGAATAAAGATAGTCCTTGGACATTGACAATGATGTGTATCAGCAAGTACGTGACTTGTTTGTGGGACTATGCATTGTATGATGACTGCCCTAAAAGGTCCCTAGTCGAAAGGGTTGTGTGGACGCGCAACCGAATAGACTAACATATGACACGGTCGATGGCTTGGTCTCACTAGCCATGGAGCATTGGATGCTAACCAGATAATATGGACTTGGAAAGGTCTGGTCGGATTCGACGTAGTCGGATCCGAGTCGAGATAAGGTCCGAGTCGGACAGACCCAACTATGAGACGCAGCGATATGTCATCTGTGAGTCTCTAGTATAACATACGTTCTACGTCCTAAGACCTGGTAGCGCATGTACTGGATGGTGACAGACTTGCTTTGGGCCGACCAAACGCTACTCGTGGATCGGGTAGTTACAAAGGTAGGTTTCAGGTTTGTCTAGTCCCATCTTTGCGAGACATGGTCGAGCAAGATGGGATTTGCCCCTCCGATCAGGAGAGATATACTCTGGGCCCCTCGTGTGATCCGACCAGGAACAGCATGGCCATGCGACAAGGATTACCAGATAATCCGGATTGTGGTCGGCATCACTGGAACGAGAAAGAGGCCGGGCTAGCACAAGGATGACAGTCTCGCCTTGAGCCCGACAACATATATCGTGCGGCAAAGGGAACAGAAGTGTGACACGTTATGCGAGTTCGCCTAACCAGCTTCATAGTCTCTTGGTGGTCGGCACGCCTTGCTAGAGGCTGCTACCAACCGTCTGGTCGGAGGTGATCCGAACTGTGACCAAGCTGACTTGAACCTAAGGGGTCACGCAGCTTAAGGGAAGGAACCTACGAGGTCGGTTCAGGGACACTGGTCGGATGTGATCCGAACTGGACTAGGAACGTGACCGAGTAGACTTTGGGCTTTAGCGTCCGTGCGAGGCCCAAGTGTTGAGCCTGCGACGGACGCCTATATAAAGTGGAGCTGCGGCACACTCATGTGGTTGATCGCTTCGGCGCTGCAACTAGGGTTCGCATGTGTTGCGAATAGCCACCTCCACTCACTGCCGACTGTGTGATCGGACCTAGCAGTCCGCCGCACGGTGTTCCTCCTGCACGCGCGGATACCGTTAGAGGCGGTGCACTTGCGCCGCTCCGGCGAACTCGTACGTGGGATCGGACTACTGGTTGTTCGAAGGAGATCGAACGAGGAGGAGACGATCCACGCGGACCCGCTGCCCCAACTCTTCTTCCGCTGCACGGCACTGCACGTCTAGTGGTAACGAACTGTGATCCATCTCCCGTAACATGTTCCTGGATGTTCTGCGCATAGGAAAATTTTAATTTGCGCCGACGCACCCTCAGAGAACCCAACAAAGTGGTATCGAGCCCCTGCTATAGGATTTGGTTTCGGATCGTATGCATATTAGTAATGTGGAAGCGGCGGATGAGATCTGTTGTCGTTGATAAGATCGGCTATATTGCGGTTGATGTGATCAACTGCACATGGGGATCGTTGAGGCTATGTTTTTTGTAAATCGGGATCGATGAGGTCGTGACACGATCTACCCCTACCGGTCGGTTATCCGCCATCGGGGTTAACAGTGAAACGTAAATCTGAATCGGATTCGCGATGATCGATAAGATCAGTCAGATCAGAGAATTCGGCGTGATCGGAGTTCAGATGTGATCTGTGATTTCCAAAAACGTCGGGCGCCGACCGCACCCGCGAGGGGTGCTGCCCCTTCGAACCCCGCCCACTAACCAGCTAGCGGGACCGCCGTGTGCGTAGCGCCGTGTATTTCATACCCGACACACAAACCGGTAGAATGCGATTCTATGCATAACTTTGTTTTGCAGGTTTGATGTGAATAGTATGGCTCATGTGTATGTGAAGCATGTGTGTAATTTATCTCATTAGCTGCGTGTCATGTTTGTCACGGCGGAGCCAAAGTGTTGGCATTATATTGTATAACGACCTGCGTGTCGACTTGTGACTCTATGTAAATTCATTACTAGTTGTAGTAGTTGGATAATAGAGATCAGGTTGGCGGCTTGGCGTCCCGACGTGACAAACAAGACGGAGTTCATAGATGGTCATCGGAGTCGGAGCCGACCTGGAAGAACGTCCATGAAGGAGCCATACTATTTCACAATATGTGTTATATTTGTGATTGTTATGCTTCTTTGTTTCTATGCATGTTAGAATGATAGAATGATCCCTCATGAATATCAAGATAATTGCCATCCCGATGTTGCACCTTCGCACGCCAAATGCGTCTAGTAGTGGGCTCATAAAATTGTGGTGCTGCTAGATGTCCTTGAACTGAAGGGTTAAATGTCGGACACGGACATGCACCTTTGCATCAGTTAACTTGACAAGGCTATCAAAAGCGGTTTTGGGCCTTGTGGCAAAGAAGGTTGGGAGCCGGGTATGAGATACCTTCCCGAATCGGCTGTGAGTCGTATAGAGATACGATTAGCAAGGAGTTGCTTACCGGATAGGCATGTTGTCTAGCAGTGATGCTAAAGCTCACTAGTCGCATGTGCTAGTCGGATCCTGAATCACTGAGAGTTTTTGGAGGGATGTTGACTTCATTGGGAGTATTTCTGTTTAAGGCTAGAATTACTCTACATAAACACATTGCTTAGTGATTGCATATTTTTCTGTTGTAGATCAATGGCACCACCTGCTCAACCCAACTTTGCATTGAAATCAATTCGGAAAAGGATAAACTGAATGGAACAAACTTTACCACCTGGTATAGAAATCTGAGAATTGTTCTCAAGCATGATAAAAGGAACATGTTCTAGAGGATCCACTTCGAGAGGAACCTGCTGATAATGCTAGTGCCACGACTAAAAATGCCTACGTAAACTCGTTGATGAATCAACGGAGGTCACCGTCTGATCTTTGGATTGTATGGAGCCCGATTTGCAACATTTCGAAAATGTTGAGGCTTACGATATGATCGAGAGTCTCAAGAGCATGTTTCGGACACAGGCTAGGACCGAAAGGTTCAACGTCTGGCGATCCTTGATGGATTGCAAGCCGAAGGAAGCTGATCCACTGAGCCCACATGTGACCAAGATGATCGGATATGTGCAAGCTTTGGATCGTTTGGGCTTCCCGCTCTTGGATGAGCTGGCTATTGATGCTGTTCTGGGTTCTCTTCCGCCCAGCTATGGGACGTTCATCTCGAACTATCATATGCATGGCATGGATAAGAAGCTCACTGAATTGCATGGGATGCTCAAGGTGGCAGAGCAGGATATTAAGAAAGGCGTGCATCAAGTGTTGATGGTGCAGAAATCGGCTAAGTTCAAGAAGAGCTGGTCCAAGAAAAAGGCTAAGCAAAGGGCACGGAGATGGTAATCTCTGCCGCTGCACCGAAGTCTGGACCGGACTCGAAGACCGTTTGCTATCACTGCAAGGAAACCGGTCCTTTGGAAGAGGAATCAGCAAGTGGCTTGCAGAGCATGGCAAGAAGGCCAGGAATGCTGCTTCAGGCAAAGGTACACTTGTTGCATATGTTATAGACATTTACCTTGCTGACATACCTAGTAGTTCTTGGGTATTTGATACCGTTGTTCATATTTGCAGCTCGATGCAGGGGCTGGTAAGAACTAGGCGTGTGGCACAAGGGGAGTTTGACATCAGGGTCGGCAACAAAGCAAGAGTTGCTGCGTTGGAGGTCGACACGATGCAGCTCCATCTTCCTTCTGGATTCATAATGGAATTGAATAATTGTTATTACATTCCTGCACTTAGTCGGAACATTATTTCTGCCTCATGTTTGATGAGTCAAGGTTATGAATTCAATTTAAAGGACAATGGTTGTTCGATATTTTGAATGGTATGTTCCACGGCTATGCACCCATTGTTGATGGGCTATTTATATTGAATCTAGAACAGGAACTGGTCTATAACATGAATGTCAAGAGGCATAAGCCTAATGAGATAAATCTGACATACTTCTGGCATTGCCGGCTTGGACACATTAGTCTGAAACGCATGAATAAGCTCCTTGATAATGGGCTCCTAACTTCGTCCGACTTCGGGTCGTTCGAGACATGTGAATCATGCTTGCTCGGCAAGATGACTAAGTCTCCTTTCGCAAAGAGTTGTGAGAGGGCGTCCGAGCTGTTGGAGCTTATACACAGTGATGTGTGTGGTCCAATGAGCACAACTGCCAGAGGTGGCTATCAAGATTGCCGTGACTTTTACCGACGACTTGAGTAGATATGGATATATCTATTTGATGAGGCACAAGTCGGAGACTTTTGAAAAGTTCAAAGAGTTTGAGCGAAGTTGAGAATCAGCTCGGCAAGACTATAAAGCTTCGTGATCTGATCGTGGAGGTGAGTACATGAGCCAGAGTTTGATGATCATCGAAAAGTCAAGGTATAGTACCTCAGCTCACACCTCCTGCACGCCTATAGAGAAACGGGCGTGTCGGAACGGAGGAATAGGACCTTGTTGGACATGGTCCGGTCTATGATGAGAAAATCGGATTTACCCTTGTCATTCCGGGATACGCTCTAGAAACTGCAGCTTTCACACTTAATAGGGTACCATCAAAATCAGAGACAAGACACCACATGAGATGTGGACCGAAGAGTCCCGGTTGTCTTTTCTAAAGATTTGGGGTTGTGAAGCATTTGTCGTTTACTTATGTCAGACAAGCTTACACCCAAGTCGGATAAATGCATATTCGTGGGATATCTGAGGGAAACCTTGGGATATAGCTTCTACAACCGGGAATAGAACAAAGTGTTTGTTGCTCGGAATGGGGTTTTCCTTGAGAAAGAGTTTCTCAGTCGGGAGGCCAGTGGGAGGACGGTTCGACTCGAAGAAATTCGAGGACCACTCGGGGACAGCTCGGCTGGTGATGAGACCATACCGAAGTCAGTCAGGGAACCTGTAGTGGAAGCGGCACCGGAACCACGGAGGTCGGAAAGATTGCGCAGAGTGCGTGATGTATTGTTGCTAGAAAGTGACGAGCCGGCCACGTATGCGGAAGCGATGGTGAGCCCAGATTCCAAGGCATGACTGGAGGCCATGAGATCCGAGTTAAAGTCCATGGGTGAGAATCAAGTCTGGGACTTGGTTGATCCGCCACCTGGCGTAACTGCCATTGGTTGCAAATGGGTCTTTAAGAAGAAAAGTGATGTGGATGGAAATGTTCAGATCCACAAAGCTCGGCTTATCGCTAAAGGTTATGGACAGGTTCAAGGAATTGACTACGACGAGACTTACTCGCCGGTAGCGATGCTGAAATCGGTGAGGATCATACTAGCTATAGCTGCATATTTCGATTACGAGATATGGCAGATGGATGTCAAAATGGCTTTCCTTCACGGAAATTTAACCGAGGACGTGTATATGATACAGCCCGAGGGTTTTGTCGATCCGACTAGCACTAGTAAGGTATGCAAGCTCAAGAGATCCATTTATGGGTTGAAGCAAGCATCTCGGAGTTGGAACATTCGTTTTGATGAGATCGTCACTGGTCTCGGTTTCATCAAAAGCGAAGAGGACTCTTGTTTATACAAGAAGTTAAGTGGGAGCTCGATAGTGTTTTTGATCTTGTATGTGGATGACATACTACTGATCGGGAACGATGTTTTGATGTTAAACTCGGTCAAGGGATCATTGAATGGCAAGTTTTCGATGAAGGACCTTGGTGAGGCGATCTATATTTTAGGCATTAAGATCTATAGAGATAGATCGAGGAGGCTGCTCGGCCTAAGCCGAGCATGTACATAGATAAAGTGTTGAAGCGGTTCAACATGAGTGAGGCGAAGAAAGGGTTCTTGCCACTCTCACATGGTATAAGGCTAAGCGAGACTCGTAGTCCTTCGACATCCGATGAGCGGCAGATGAGTAGGATTCCGTATGCCTCGGCAATCGGATCCATCATGTATGCCATGATATGTACAAGGCCGATGTTGCTTTTGCAATAAGCCTAACAAGTAGATACCAGGCCAACTCAGGTGAGAGTCCTTTGGGCAGCGGTAAAGACTATTTTGAAGTACGAAAAGGACTAAAGAGATGTTCCTAGTTTATGGAGGTGAGGAAGAGCTCGTCGTGAGGGGTTACGTCGATGCTAGTTTCCAAACCGACAGAGATGATTGTCGATCACAGTCCGGATTCGTATCGTCCTTAACGGAGGAGCAAGCCTTTGGATGAGTTCCAAGCAGATACGGTGGCCGATTCTACCACGAAGCGAATACATTGCGGCTTGTGAAGCTGCAAAGGAAGGTGTTTGGATCCGCATTTTACGGATGATCTTGGTATTTTCCCTGCCTCGGTGAAACCGTTGGACCTTTATTGTGATAATTCTGGTGCCATCGCACAAGCCAAGGAGCCGAGGAATCACCACAAGGTCAGACACATAGACCGGAAATATCACCTGATACAAAAGATCGTAAAGAAATGTGATGTAGAGTTATGCAAGATTCACACGGATGCAAATGTTGCATATCCGTTGACTAAGCCGCTTCCACAACCCAAGCATGAGGGGCACGTTAGAGCTATGGGCATTCGATGTCTATTTGATTGACTCTAGTGCAAGTGGGAGACTGTTGGAGATATGCCCTAGAGGCAATCATGTATGATGATATTTCCTATGTGTTTATGAATAAAGATAGTCCTTGGACATTATCAATGATGTGTATCGACAAATGCGTGACTTTTTGTGGGACTATGCATTGTATGATGACTGTCCTAAAAGGTCCCTAGTCGAAAGGGATGTGTGGACGTGCAACCGAATAGACTAGCATATGACACGGTCGATGGCTTGGTCTTAGCCATGGAGCATTGGATGCTAACTGGATAATATGGACTTGGAAAGGTCTGGTCGGATTCGAGTAGTCGGATCCGAGTCGAGATAAGGTCCGAGTCGGACACACCCAACTATGAGACACAGCGATATGTCATCTGTGAGTCTCTAGTACAACATACGTTCTATGTCCTAAGACCTGAGTGACGCATGTACTGGATGGTGTGACAGGCTTGCTTTGGGCCGACCAAACGCTACTCGTGGACTGGGTAGTTACTAAGGTAGGTTTCGGGTTTGTCTAGTCCCATCTTTGCGAGTCATGGTCGAGCAAGATGGGATTTGCCCCTCCGATCGGAGAGATATACTCTGGGCCCCTCGTGTGATCCGACCAGAACAAGCATGGCCATGCAACAAGGATTATCGGATAATCCAGATTGTGGTCGGCATCCTTTGGAGCGAGAAAGAGGTCGGGCTAGCACAAGGATGACAGTCTCGCCTTGAGCCCGACAACATATATCGTGCGGCAAAGGGAACACAAGTGTGACACGTTGTACAGGTTCGCCTAACCAGCTTCATAGTCTGCTTGGTGGCCGGCACGCCTTGCTAGAGGTCGCTACCAACCATACAGGTCGGAGGTGATCCGAACTGTGACCAAGCCGACTTGAACCTAAGGGGTGGCGCGCTTAAGTGAAGGAACCTACGAGGTCGGTTCGTCGGACACTGGTAGGATGTGATCCGAACTGGACTAGGAACGTGACCGAGTAGACTTTGGGCTTTAGGGTCCGTGCGAGGCCCAAGTGTTGAGCTTGCGACGGACGCCTATATAAAGTGGAGGTGCGGCACACTCATGTGGTTGATCGCTTCGGCGCTGCGACTAGGGTTGGCATGTGTTGCGAATATCGTTAGAGGCGGTGCACTTGCACCGCTCCGGCGAACTCGTACGTGGGATCGGACGACTGGCTGTTCGAGGGAGATCGAACTAGGAGGAGACGATCCACGCGGACGCGCTGCCCCAACTCTTCTTCCGCTACACGGCACTGCGCGTCTAGTGGTAACAAACTATGATCCATCTCCCGTAGAATGTTCCTGGATGTTCTGCGCGTAGGAAAATTTTAATTTGCAGTCGACGCACCCTACCGTAGAACCCAACAGAATAAACAGAGACTGGTTAAGGGCGAGGTGACGATGTGTGTTGGAAGTGATTCCAAGGTTGATACGATCACCATCGCACACTCCCTTTACCTTCAGGATTAGTATTGAACCTAAATAAATGTTATTTGGTGTTTGCGTTGAGCATGAATATGATTTGATCATGTTTATTGCAATACGGTTATTCATTTAAGTCAGAGAATAATTGTTGTTCTGTTTACATGAATAAAACCTTCTATGCTCAAACACCTAATGTGAATGGTTTATTGAATCTCGGTCGTAATGATACACATATTCATAATATTGATGCCAAAAGATGCAAAGTTGATAATGATAGTGCAACATACTTGTGGCATTGCCGTTTAGATCATATTGGTGTAAAGCGCATGAAGAAACTCCATGCGGACGGACTTTTGGAATCACTTGATTATGAATCATTTGATACTTGCGAACCATGCCTCATGCACAAGATGACTAAAACTCCATTCTCCGGAACAATTGAGCGAGCCAATGACTTATTGGAAATAATACATACCGATGTATGCGGTCCGATGAGTGTTGAGGCACACGGCGGGTATCGTTATTTTGTAACCTTCACAGATGATTTGAGCAGATATGGGTATATCTACTTAATGAAACACAAGTCTGAAACATTTGAAAAGTTCAAAGAATTTCAGAGTGAAGTGGAGAATCATCGTAACAAGAAAATAAAGTTTCTACGATCTGATCGCGGAGGCGAATATTTGAGTTACGAGTTTGGCCTTCATTTAAAACAATGTGGAATAGTTTCACAACTCACGCCACCTAGAACACCACAGCGTAATGGTGTGTCCGACATCGTAACAATACTTTACTAGATATGGTGCAATCTATGATGTCTCTTGCCGATTTACCACTATCATTTGGGGTTATGAATTAGAGACAGCTGCATTCACGTTAAATAGGGCACCATCTAAATCCGTTGACACGGCACCATATCAACTATGGTTTGGCAAGAAACCTAAGTTGACATTTCTTGAAGTTTGGGGATGCGACGCTTATGTCAAAAGGCTTCAGCCTGATAAGCTCGAACCTAAATCGGAGAAGTATGTCTTTCATAGGATACCCTAAGGAAACAATTGGGTAAACCTTCTACCTGAAGGATATATGCTCTAGAGGCAATAATAAAGTTGTTATTTTATATTTCCTTACATCGTGACAAATGTGTATTATTCATGCTAGAATTGTATTAACCGGAAACTTGATACATGTGTGGATACATAGACAAAACACATTGTCCCTAGTAAGCCTCTACTAGACTAGCTCGTTAATCAAAGATGGTTAAGTTTCCTAACCATAGACATGTGTTGTCATTTGATGAACTGGATCACATCATTAGGAGAATGATGTGATGGACAAGACCCATTTGTTAGCTTAGCATAATGATTGTTAAGTTTTGTTGCTATTGCTTTCTTCATGTCATATACATATTCCTTTGACTATGAGATTATGCAACTCCCGGATACCGGAGTAATACCTTGCGTGCTATCGAACGTCACAATGTAACTGGGTGATTATAAAGATGATCTACAGGTATCTCCGAAGGTGTTCGTTGGGTTGGCAT
The DNA here is from genome assembly GCA_021605145.1 of Aegilops bicornis. NCBI lineage: Eukaryota > Viridiplantae > Streptophyta > Magnoliopsida > Poales > Poaceae > Aegilops > Aegilops bicornis. The sequence continues at coordinate 392,788,948 of CM038669.1, read as the reverse complement.
AGAGCGAGATTGGGATTTGTCACTCCGAGTATCGGAGAGGTATCTCTGGGCCCTCTCGGTAATGCACATCATAATAAGCCTTGCAAGCAATGTGAGTAATGAGTTAGTTGCGGGATGATTTATTATGGAACGAGTAAAGAGACTTGCCGGTAACCAGATTGAACTGGGTATGAAGATACCGATGATCGAATCTCGGGCAAGTAACATACCAATGACAAAGGGAATAACGTATGCTATCATTATGGTACGATCGATAAAGATCTTTGTAGAATATGTGGGAACCAATATGAGCATCCAGGTTTCTCTGGTTGTTATTGACCGGAGAGGTGTCTCGGTCATGTCTACATAGTTCTCGAACTCGTAGGGTCTGCACGCTTAACGTTCGATGATGATTTCATATTATATGAGTTATGTGATTTGGTGTGACACTCCAAAATTTTTGTTTGGTTTTCAACAAAAACTTTGTTGGTTTTGAAGGAGGTCATTTAAACCCTTCCAAAAATCTCTCTCTCTCAAAAATAAATTCCCCTTTGGCAAAGGGTTTAATTTTGGCATCTTCTTCAACTCTGGTGTTTGGTCATTAAAAACCTTTCCTCTGATTCTCCCCTTCTCAAATTTATATTTTGAGATTTATTTTCTTTTAGAAGAAAACCCTAGGAGTTTTGGTTCTTCTCTTATTTTAAAACCACCCATGGTTTTATCTTGCCTCTTGTGGTAAATCTTCCCAAAACCCCTCCTTCCACTTTGAGACAATCCAAATATTCTGACCCAACAATTCCAACTCATTTTTGGATTTTTATTTCATTTATTTCTTTGCCCAAAACAATTATGTCCATATTTTTGAGCCTAGGTGATTTGCAAAGCAAGTACCTTAATGCCTTTGAACTTTGATCTCAAATCAACTCCTCTGGATAGTCCCTAGCACCCACAACCTAGAACCATCAAGCTCCACTCTTCTTCTTTTCAAAATTTTCAAGTTTCAGCTTCTGCAAGTTTGGACCAGATTTGTCAAATTTGGTGAAATTCATATCTCCTCTTCTCCAAAAATTCCACCAAAATTCAGGCAACCTCCAGTTGCAATGAGAAGCCACTCCACCAAAAATCAGCTCAAGGAAAAATCCCCACATACCAAAATCATTTTGTCGAACACCTAGCACCTTTGTTACTTTGCATTTTCAGAGAGATTCGTAGTTTCATGAAATTCAGTTTCGTCGAGGCTGGTCACTGTCAATCAGGCGCTTTGGCGCGCGCACGGCTCCTCCTCCCTGTCGAGGCGCCGCAAGAGCACTTGGCTGGTTCTTGGCGCCGGTGGCACCATGGCCCGTCTGCTTGCGGCATCTTCTGCGTCGGGACCTCCGTGGCGGCCAACAGGGGCACCTCTGCGGCTGCGCCGTTCGGCACCGCCCACGCCACTGGGAGCTCCAGCGTGGCCGTCTCCCTTGCCCGGCCTACGCATGCGACACCGTCGCCGTGGCACAGCACGCACAGGGCGCGCCCTCTGCCGCCGACGTGCCGCACGGCCGTTCCGTTGGGGACAGGCCGTAACCACCCCTACCTTGCTGAGTTAGGCACCGGGATGGAATCAGTGCTCCGTCTAGTCGATGCTCAACCTCCTAAGCCAACCATCCAGCCACAACACCGCCGTAATCGCTCGCTGGACTTATCCCGTTCTCGGCAACCGCCTCGGGTCGGCTATAAATAGCGCCTCCGAGCTCGCTCTCGACCCCGCACACCTCCACCACCTCACCAGACCCCGCCCAGCCACTGGAAGAGCCTCGAGGGGCCCTTCTTCCTCAACTCCGGCCACCTCCGTCAGCGTTCTCTCTGGTGAGAGCTCCTCCACCGCCCTAGACTTGCCCGTAGCCTCATGGCACCTCTAGGAGACTAACCCCCACTCCAATTTGACCCCAGCAACTCTCTCCGACGAGACCCACGACTTCCCGAACCACCGTCCGCCGGAGCAAGGGCCGCCGTCGACGTGGTGCTCGCTGGCGACCACCACCACCACCCACTGATGCGGAAGGGTGCGCTGATCACAGAGGTACCCCTGATCCCCACCTCACGTGGATCGCGCCGGGCGACCATGCAGCTCTCGGCGCCACGAGCTCTGCCGCTCCTTTTGAATATTCAAACATGACGGGTGGGACCCGCCCGTCAGCCTCTCTATATATTTTTTGGAACCATTTCTGAAAGGGTATTCTGGCAAATGCGCTTTCTAATCTGAATCGTTTTCTGGACTTTTCTGCTTAGACCCCTGAGAGTTTTTTGTTTCATTACAGAGAGGTCCTTGGACCAAAACTCTTATAACTTTTAAACAGAAAAGGATTTTTGAGTGAATCTTTTTCTGTCCTCTTCAAAATTTTGTCTAGTTTTTTATCAGATTTATTTGAAAAATATTTGGAATATATTTGTGCACCCCATGGCATTTACGTTAGTGCGTGTATTTTTGTATACCGTAGATACCGAAGGAGGTGACGGAACTGTGAACTTCACCGAGCTAGGCCCCGACTACTCCAAACCAGGCAAGCATGTTTGAACTTTTGATATGATGAGTGTTTGGGCATGTTTGCATTAATTAGTCTCATGGCATGTTCATGAGCATCTCGATGAAAGTTATATCACGTAAAAGTTGAGGCAAGTGAGTTTGAAATCCATGAGTTGATGGAAATGAGTTTGCATGGCCATGAGTTGGCATGAGAATGGGTAAGATGGCAATGTTGTAGCATGCCAGTCTTATGACAGATTGTTTGACCCAAAGGTCAACATGAATCGATCCAGCCTCGTCTATTTTCCCTTGGTGCTACCACATGTTTTCCATAAGGTATCTGACTTAGTAAGTTGCAAACCGCTTTACGGTACACACCAAATCGAGAGGCGGGATGAGGGATCCATGGCCTGGATTAAAGCCTATCATTCGGTCAAGGGGCATGGGTGTTTCCGGTTGGGACCGAGAGGGGCACCCCTTAGAGCGGCGAGATATAAATTTGATCCCATGCTATTCGAGATTGTGATCTCCCCGTCTCAAAGTTTTTCTTGAACGCTGTCTAGGGTGATTCCTGGCAACGTAAGGTGGGATGGGTGTGTACTGGTTAGTTGTGTTTCCTCCGAAATACCGTAAACAGAACTAGTCCTTCGTGACTACGGAAATCCGTTGGCTGTGGGTAATTTAGTACAAACTCTGCAGAGTCAATAATCCTTGAAATCATCTTATCCAGGTCCAAGTGTTGTGTTCATCTTATCTTGTCAAATGTCAGTCCCGGTGACAGAAACTCCTGAGAACCACATGAGTGTTAAGTGTTTATTTCCTGTGGATGGACTAACCCGTTTACTATCATGTGATGAATATTTTCCTGTGAGCACTATTTCTTGTAAGTTATGAATAATGAAGTATAAGCCCTTTCTGCGATGTCGCTCAGACGTCCGACTGTGGCATTGTTATTTACTTACTTTTGATATAAGACCTTTCTGCGATGTTGCTCAGACGTCCGACTGTGGCATTGTTGTTTATTTACTTCTGATATAAGCCCTTTCTGTGATGTCGCTCAGACGTCCGACTGTGGCATTGTTATTTATTTACTTTTGATATAAGCCCTTTCTGTGATGTCGCTCAGACGTCCGACTGTGGCATTGTTATTCATTTACTTTTGATATAAGCCCTTTCTGCGATGTCGCTCGGGACGTCCGATCGTAGCATTGTTATTCATTTACTTTTGATATAAGCCCTTTACGTGATGTCGCTCCGACATCCGATCGCGGGCACACATGTCTTTTCTTTCGATATAAGCCCTTTATGAGGTGTCGCTTAGACGCCTCCGCTGACATGCTTTACTTATTTGTTCACCCTTCGAAGTGTCGCTTCAGACACCCGATCGGTTTTCAGTTTATTTTATTGGGTTTTTGAGCGGACTACCGCCGACTCCCTTTTCACTTACCTTGTTATACTGATGTGATTGTGCATTGTTAAATTACTCATGATGCATTCACGCATGCATTTGTTATATCTTTTGTCCGAACTGTCTTGCGAGTTCTTTCAAAGTACTCACCTGGCTTGTTGATTTGGCCGAGATCTTGTGAAAGCGATCTCATGGATGAAGAGTTCGATGGCGAGTCCGGCGCCTAGAGGAATCGGTCGGTCTCATGCGACCCTGGATTAGTCATCATGTTATATCCGCTTCCGCTACCCAAATAAATTCATCGAGCCTCACCTCGGCGCCGATGAGCCGCCAATGTAGGAGTCATATTATCCACTCCTTTGTGTTATTCCACTACTTTACCTCGAGTCAAGAGTATGCCACCACTCCAACATGTCATATCCGCCACTATGTATAATTATTGGCGTGCTTGTAATAATTTGTTGAGCAACCTCAGCTCGACCACATAATATATTAAATGCTACTGGCTTGTTGTATCAAGGTTTTGTCTACCAGTATGGAGGATTTTCCTCACACTGGAATTAAAAGATTGGTTTCTCAATAAATATTTTTATTGGAAAACCGGCCGTGACAAGCTTGGTCCCAGAGCCAGGCTGACTGTAGGAAGCCACTAGGTGCGATCGCTAATCGGTTATTAGCATATTAGAGCTAATTCTTTTTTTTACAAATGTAGTCAATTTACGACGATCGGCATAAATTTATGATTTGACCACTCGAGAATTTTGCCTACTTTTGTAGATGGCTAGCAACGATTGCGAGTCACGGATGTTCGCCAACATGCACGATGGGTTCGTCAAGCTTCTCTCCTTCATCGTCCAAGTCGCGATGGGGCCATCATGCGCCCTGTCTTCTCACTCTCTCGGCACAAGGTCAATGACCGTCTAACCATGCACCAGGCCGCGGTGCAATTCAAGGGAGGGCGAGTTGAGCGTTTCCGGATCTTGGGGAGAGCCATGCCTACGGAGAAGCATGCACTGAAGATGGCAGCCCGTGAGGCGATAGCTCATCTCAGGGATATCCTTCCTTTGATGAAGACTCGTCGTTACCGCTACCTTCCATGTCACGTGCCATACACCTGCCACTACGCGTTCTCTTGCCCCAGAGGAGAACGAGACGAGGCTTTTGAGATGCTTATCGAGTATCTCCGGGCTTTGGAGGCAGCCTTCGACAACCTGGTGGACGATTTTGTGGTTGCCCGCATGGACTCAGTCCATGGCTGTGCCGCCAACAGGAGGGAGCTCCTGCGCACCGCACCACCACTGACTTTCGTCTCGTCATCAGCATCTTTTGCTCCTACTGCTCTCGCCACTACTCGTCACCTGCCTACCACTGAGGAGTTCAACCATGTCATTGCGCCTACTCCAGTTTGTTCTGCACCACCCTTTGCGCCCGCTCATGTTCGTGTTGTCCCGCATAGGGCGCCTGCTCCACCAACTCAGCGCAGCACTTCACGTCTGGAGCCTATTACCGAAGAGGAGGTTGAGTCCCCAGCCTCACCCTCGGCAGGCCAAGGGAAATCCATACCATCTCCGACTGAGTACGCTTAGCCGCCATGCGATGTACCAACTTGTGCGATATGTTTATATGTACATAGGCTGTGAGAAGTAGCTTGTTTGCGCATCATGTAGGAACTGGAGGAGTGCACTAGCCTAAATAACATGTCAGGAATATGTACGCATATCCCGAGTGATGTATTGTATAATTACTGCTTGCGTGTAAGATATGTAATGAGCAGTCCTTCTCCGTGCATAAGCGTTTATTCTCTTGAAAAATCTTGGAGCATTTGAGACTTTTTCCGTCTTCATGAATTTATTGACTTTTGCGACTCAATTTCTTTTCTTATGATTTTTACAAAATATATCCCCAGAGTGAACAATGTCTCGTCCTTGGGCCAGCTTCCATGCCAACTCCGCCAGAGCAAAATTATGGCACACAACCCAGCAACAATTTCACACGAGGCGGTCAAGTCAACGGAGACGGTGAAACAGCACTTTCCCAATTGTGCCGTCTTTATGAGCAAAGTCAGCAACAACATCGGAGATGATGAACCAAGTCTTCAATATGGGGAATCACCGTGGGCGATGTCAGCAGCAATCAAAGTTATCTCGAGCTACAGAAGACGTCCCCAAACATTTTCTCACACCGACAAACCTCTTGAAGCCGAGGGCGGCTTGAGACATGGAAAGAAGGTTAATTATTGCCCGGTGTTCAGATCTTGAGAAAGTACTATATGCACCGCACTATCTCACTTTGGAGCAGCCGCGCATCGTGGTGGGAAAATTTCCTTCACATGCACCCCAACGAAAATAATATAACACAGGAGGAGTTCAAAGAAGGTTTTCGTGGGGCACATATTCCTAAGAGTCTTATGAAGATCAAAAAGAGAATATGATGACCTCAAGCAAAGGACAATGACGGTGTCGAATACAACAGTCGATTTACTGTTGTCTCGCTTCACGCCAACGAGGAGCGTATGTCCGAAAGCAAGAAGATGGAAAAATTCCTAGATGGTGCGGCCTTGCGCTTAAATGCCAGTTGGTTGTGCACACCTTCCGGACTTTAAAGGCGGCTGGTGGATAAGGCCATTACTTTGGAAAATGAGAGACGCAGCTTGGAAGATTTCCGCAAGCGAAAAAGGGACCAGACTAATCATGCCCGCAACCACCGCAGCAAGACAGACGTTCAGAAAGGTTGGACACCCAAACCCACGTCTCACGTCCAATCAAGAATTTCCATGCAAGGGACAAGGAGTTCACATACCGCCGAGGCGTTACTTGCTACGCTTGTGGAGAAGAAGGGCACTATGCCAAGTAGTGCCCCAAGCCAAGGAACTCGACCCCAAAGCCGAACAACGGAGGCAATAATTCGGCGCCAAAGTGCAACAATTTCAACCCAAATAACAACCACAGGAAGGGTCATCTGAACCACGTGACCAAAGAGGAAGCACAGAACGCCCCAGATATCGGACTCGGTACGTTTCCTGTCAACACAATACCTGCCATGGTTTTGTTTGATTCTGGAGCTTCTCACTCATTCATTTCGAAAAGTTTTGCCTTGCAAAATAATTTTTCGATGCTTCCCTTGGAAAAATCTATGATCGTCAATTCCCCTGGGATTAAGCAAGTTACCCAGAGTTATTGCCAAGGAGTAATTATTGAGTTTGAAGGGTTGAAGTTTCACGCCAATCTTATCGTGTTGGAAAATAAAGGACTGGATGTCATCTTAGGGATGGATTGGTTAACCACCAACAAAGGTTTTATTGACTGGTTCAACCGGACCGTGATTCTCACCCACCACCACGGGAAGACCATAAAAGTTTCAGCCAAAGAAAGAAAAATATCCCGGCAACCAAGATTGAACAAGGTGGATATTTCTGAATTAAGCAAGGTTCGATGGTATGTGAATTTCAGACGTATTTCGAAGAACTACCGGGCATGCCACCGGACCGAGAGATAGAATTCAGCATTGAGCTAGCACCGGAACCGCCCCATATACAAGAAACCATACAGAATGGCACCATACTTAATTGGTAGAACTGAAGAAGCAAATAAAAGAATTCTGGACAAAGGTTATATCTGAGCCACCTCCTCACCACAGGGTTCACCAATTTTATTTGCCAAAAGAAGGATGGAACACCGAGATTGTGCATAGACTATCGGCGCTTAACATGGTCACAATCAAGAACAAATATCCGATGCCACGGATAAATGATTTATTTGATCAGCTCGCTCGGGCCAAGGTATTCTCAAAAATTGACTTGAGGTCGGGATACCATCAATTAAAGGTGCGAACAGAAGATATTCCCAAGACGGCTTTCACCTCCAGATACGGATTGTATGAGTTCACCGTAATGCCATTCGGACTAACGAATGGCCCCGCATATTTTGTTCACCTCATGAACAAAGTATTTATGAAGTTTATGGACAAGTTTATTGTGGTATTTATCGACGATATTCTGGTATACTCCAAGACACCAGAAGAGCACGCTGAACATCTTCGAATTGTACTAGGGGAACTCAGGAAACATCAATTGTACGCTAAATTCAGCAAGTGTGAATTTTGGCTAAGGCAAGTAGGTTTTACGGGCCGCGTCTTGACCCAAGAAGGTATTGCCGTAGACCGAGAAAAGTCAAGGCCGTGCTTGGCTGGAAGCCACCACCGGTAATGTGACGTCTGAAGTTTCTTGGGAATGGCGAGGATACTACCGAAGATTTATTGAAGGATTCTCCACCATAGCAAAGCCAATGACGCAGCTACTCAAGAAAGACAAGAAGTTTGAATGGACGGAAGCTTGCGAGAAAAGTTTCCAAGAATTAAAAAGGAAATTAACGACAGCACCAGATTAATTGTGCCGTACATACACAAGAATTTTGAGGTGTATTGTGGCGCATCCCGGAAGGCCTCGGATGCGTGTTGATGCAAGAAGGCAAGGTAATCGCATATGTCTCCGGACAACCCATAAGCATGAGGAAAATTATCCTACTCATGACACAGAGTTAGCAGCGATTATTCATGCACTCAAAGAATGGAGACACTTTTTACTTGGAAATCGTTGTGAGATATACACGGACCATAAGAGCCTCAAGTATATTTTCACACAACCGAACTGAATTTACTAGCAACGACGCTGGTTGGAACTAGTGAAGGATTATGACGTTGGAATCCACTACCATTCAGGAAAGCAAATGTAGTGGCAGGCGGCTCTAAGTCGGAACCCTAGCCCAAGCGACGACGTACTGCCAAAACTAAGACCTGAATTTGGCGGAGTTTGCTAAACTCAACTGTCTTGTAGTCACCGAAGGCAGCATATCAAATTTAAAATACAGCCTACCCTGATGGAAAGCGATTAAAGAGGCTCGGCATGGACACCCCAAAGATTGAGGGCATTAAGCGGAAAGTGAGTTTGGGCAAGCCCCCGAGTTCATTATCGATAAGCAGGGAATATTGTGGTACGGAGATAGACTTTGCGTACCAAATATCAAGGACCTTAAACAGCAGATCTTAGCTGAAGGCCACACCGCCCCGTATTCGATACATCCCGGAGGGACAAAAATGTACAAGGATATTCAGGAAAAATATTGGTGGCACTGTCTAAAAAGGGACATAGCCACGTTCATCGCATGTTGTGACTCTTGTCAACGCATCGAGGCCGAGCACGTAAACCGGCCGGACTTTTACAGAAAATAAAATACCCGAGTGGAAATGGGACGAGATTGGAATGGACTTTATTGTTGGGCTACCTCGGTCACGGCACGGAAATAATGCCATTTGGGTCATCAACGATAGGCGGCTAAAGTAGCACACTTCATCCCGTGAAGACAACCCACACCACTCGAAGCTTGCTAGGCTTTATCTTTCCGTATAAATGCCTTACATGGAGTCCCAAAGAAAATAATATCGGACAGAGGCACTCAATTCGTCTCCGATTTTGGGATCACTTACAACAAGCTCACGGGAACTCAAATGGCGTTCAAGACCGCATACCACCCCAGACGGATGGACAAACCGAACGCGTAAACCAGATTCTAGAAGACATGCTTTGAGAGCATGTGTCCTCACCTATGGGACCGGTTGGGAAGAGAGCTTACCATACGCAGAGTTCGCATATAACAACAGTTATCAAGCCAGACCTGCAAATGGCACCATTTGAGGCTCTGTCTGACGGAGATGTCGTACCCGCTAAATTGGTCGAAACCGGAGACAGCCATATCTTGGCCCGGACATGCTCAAGGAGGTCAAGATAAAGTTAAGGTGATTAGGATCGACTCAAGACAGCCCAAAGTCGACAGAAGAGTTATTACGATCAAAAACATCGGGGAATCAGCTTTGAACCCGGTGAATTTGTGTACCTACAAGTATCCCCTATGAGAGGCATGCATCGATTCAAGATTAAAGGGAAGTTGGCACCAAGATTCATCGGACCATTCTGCATAGTGGCACGGAGAGGCACGGTAGCCTACCAGCTACACTTACCCGAAGATTTATCCGATGTCCATGACGTGTTCCACGTCTCGCAATTGAGGAAGTGCGTGAGCAACCTGCAGAAGCAGGTATCCCATGAAAACATTGACCTGCAGCCGGACCTCACATATCGAGAGCATCCAATAAAAATCTTGGAGGAGTCCAAAGGAGGACCCGACAGAAAACCATCAAGTTCTTCAAAGTTCAGTGGAGCAACCACACCGAGAGTGAAGCCACTTGGGAAAGAGAGGATTTTCTTCGGACAAAGCACCCACACTTGTTTGAGAATCAGCTGAAATCTCGGGGACGAGATTTTTCCTAAGGGGGTAGGTGTTGTGACACTCCAAAAATTTTGTTTGGTTTTCAACAAAAACTTTGTTGGTTTTGAAGGAGGTCATTTAAACCCTTCCAAAAATCTCTCTCTCAAAAAAAATTCCCCTTTGGCAAAGGGTTTAATTTTGGCATCTTCTTCAACTCTGGTGTTTGGTCATTAAAAGCCTTTCCTCTGATTCTCCCCTTCTCAAATTTATATTTTGGGATTTAGTTTCTTTTAGAAGAAAACCCTAGGAGTTTTGGTTCTTCTCTTATTTTAAAACCACCCATGGTTTTATCTTGCCTCTTCTGGTAAATCTTCCCAAAACCCCTCCTTCCACTTTGGGACAATCCAAATATTCTGACCCACCAAGTCCAACTCATTTTGGATTTTATTTCATTTATTTCTTTGCCCAAAACAATTATGTCCATATTTTTGAGCCTAGGTGATTTGCAAATCAAGTACCTTAATGCCTTTGAACTTTGATCTCAAATCAACTCCTCTGGATAGTCCCTAGCACCCACAACCTAGAACCATCAAGCTCCACTCTTCTTCTTTTCAAAATTTTCAAGTTTCAGCTACGCAAGTTTGGACCAGATTTGTCAAATTTGGTGAAATTCATATCTCCTCTTCTCCAAAAATTCCACCAAAATTCAGGCAACCTCCGGTTGCAATGAGAAGCCACTCCACCAAAAATCAGCTCAAGGAAAAATCCCCACATACCAAAATCATTCTGCCGAACACCTAGCACCTTTGTTACTTTGCATTTTCAGAGAGATTCAGAGTTTGATAAATTCAGTTTCGTCGAGACTGGTCACCTGTCAATCAGTCTTTGGCGCGTTCGCATGGCTCCTCCTCCCTGTCGAGCGCCGCCGAGCACTTGGCTGGTTCTGGCGTCGGTGGCACCATGGCCCGTCTGCGTCGGCGTCTTCCGCGGCGTCGGGACCTCCCGTGGCAGCCAACAGGGGGCACCCTGCGGCACAACGCTGTTCGGCACCGCCCACGCCACCTGGGAGCTCTGCGTCGCTGTCTCCCTTGCTAGCGCACGCATGCAGCACCATCGTCGTGGCCTGGCACGCACAGGGCGCGCCCTCTGCCGCCGACGTGCCGCACGGCCGTTCCGTTGGGGACAGGCCATAACCACCCCTACCTTGCTGAGTTAGGCACCGGGATGGAATCAGTGCTCCGTCTAGTCGATGCTCAAGCTCCTAAGCCAACCGTCCAGCCATAGCACCGCCGTAATCGCTCGCCGGACTTATCCCGTTCTCGGCAACCGCCTCGGGCCGGCTATAAATAGTGCCTCCGAGCTCGCTCTCGACCCCGCACACCGCCACCACCTCACCAGGTCCCGCCCAGCCACCGGAAGAGCCTCGAGGGCCGTTCTTCCTCAACTCCGGCCACCTCCGTCTGCCCGGGCTCCGTGCGTTCTCTCTGGTGAGAGCTCCTCCACCGCCCTAGACTTGCCGTAGCCTCATGGCACCTCTAGGAGACTAACCCCCACTCCAATTTGACCTCAAAGAACTCTCTCCGACGAGACCCACGACTTCCTCGAACCACCGTCCGCTGGAGCTAGGGCCGCCCGTCGGCGTGGTGCTCATGGCGACCACCGCCACCAGCCACCGACGCGGAAGGGTGCGCTGATCACAGAGGTACCCCCCCGATCCCCCTGCCTCGCCGTGGATCGCCGCCGGCGACCAGCGCAGCTCTCGGGTGCCGACGAGCTCTGCCGCCTCTTTTGAATATTCAAACCTGACGGGTGGGACCCGCCCGTCAGCCTCTCTATTCTTTTTTTCGAACCGTTTCTGAAAGCGTATTGCGCTTTCTAATCTAAATCGTTTTACGGACTTTTCTGCTTAGACCCCTGAGTTTTTTCTCGTTTCATTACAGAGAGGTCCTTGGACCAAAACTCTTATTACTTTTAAAAAGAAAAGGATTTTTGAGTGATTCTTTTTTTGTCCTCTTCAAAATTTTGTCTAGTTTTTTATCAGATTTATTTGAAAAAATATTTGCAATATATCTGTGCACCCCATGGTATTTACGTTAGTGCGTGTATTTTTGTACACCGTAGATACCGAAGGAGGTGACGGGAGGAGGTGACGAACCGGGCAAGCATGTTTGAACTTTTGATATGATGAGTGTTTGGGCATGTTTGCATTAATTAGTCTCATGGCATGTTCATGAGCATCTCGATGAAAGTTATATCACGTAAAAAGTTGAGGCAAGTGAGTTTCGGAAATCCATGAGTTGATGGAAATGAGTTTGCATGGCCATGAGTTGGCATGAGAATGGGTAAGATGGCAGTGTTGTAGCACGCCAGTCTTATGACAGATTGTTTGACCCAGTGTCAACATGAATCAGTCCAGTTCCCGTCCGTTTTCCCTTCCATGCTACCACATGTTTTCCGCAAGGTATATGGCTTAGTAAGTTGCAAACCGCTTTCTGGTACACACCAAATCGAGAGGCTGGGATGAGGGTTCCATGGCCCTGGATTAAAGCCTATCATCCGGTCAGGGGGCATGGGTGTTTCCGGTTGGGACCGAGAGGGGGGGCACCCCTTAGAGCGCTGCCAGATATAAATCTGATCCCATGCTATTCGAGATTGTGATCTCCCCGTCTCAAAGTTTTTCTTGAACGCTGTCTAGGGTGATTCCTGGCAACGTAAGGTGGGATGGGTGTGTACTGGTTAGTTGTGTTTCCTCCGAAATACCGTACACGGAACTAGTCCTTCGTGACTACGGAAATCCATTGGATGTGGGTAATTTAGTACAAACTCTGCAGAGTCAATAATCCTTGAAATCATCTTATCCAAGTCCAAGTGTTGTGTTCATCTTATCTTGTCAAATGTCAGTTCCGGTGACAGAAACTCCTGAGAACCACATGAGTGTTAAATGTTTATTTCCTGTGGATGGACTAACCCGTTTACTATCATGTGATGAATATTTTCCTGTGAGCACTATTTCTTGTAAGTTATGAATAATGAAGTATAAGCCCTTTCTGCGATGTCGCTCAGACGTCCGACTGTGCCATTTTTATTTACTTACTTTAGATATAATCCCTTTCTGCGATGTTGCTCAGACGTTCGACTGTGGCATTGTTGTTTATTTACTTCTGATATAAGCCCTTTCTGTGATTTCGCTCAGACGTCCGACTGTGGCATTGTTATTTATTTACTTTTGATATAAGCCCTTTCTGCGATGTCGCTCAGACGTCCGACTGTGGCATTGTTATTCATTTACTTTTGATATAAGCCCTTTCTGCGATGTCGCTCAGACGTCCGACTGTGGCATTGTTATTCATTTACTTTTGATATAAGCCCTTTCTGTGATGTCGCTCCGACATCCGACTGTGGCACACATGTCTTTTCTTTCAGTATAAGCCCTTTATGAGGTGTCACTTAGACGCCCGACTGCGACATGCTTTACTTATTTGTTCACCCTTCGAAGTGTCGCTTCAGACACCCGATCGGTTTTCAGTTTATTTTATTGGGTTTTTGAGCGGACTACCGCCGACTCCCTTTTCACTTACCTTGTTATCTTGATGTGATTGTGCATTGTTAAATTACTCATGACGCATTCACGCATGCATTTGTTATATCTTTTGTCCGAACTGTCTTGCGAGTACTTTCAAAGTACTCACGGCTTGTTGATTTGGCGGAATCTTGTGAAAGCGATCTCATGGATGAAGAGTTCGATAGCGAGTCCGACGCCTAGAGGAATCCCAGTCGATCTCATGCGACCCTGGATTAGTCATCATGTTATATCCGCTTCCGCTACCCAAATAAATTCATCGAGCCTCACCTCGGCGCTCGATGAGCCGCCAAATGTAGGAGTCATATTATCCACTCCATCGTGTTATTCCACTACTTTACCTCGAGTCGATGGTATGCCACCACTCCATCATGTCATATCCGCCACTATGTATAATTATTGGCGTGCTTGTAATAATTTGTTGAGCAACCTCAGCTCGACCTGTAATATATTAAATGCTACTGGCTTATTGTATCAAGGTTTTGTCTACCAGTATGGAGGATTTTCCTCACACTGGAATTAAAAGATCGGTTTCTCAATAAATATTTTTATTGGAAAACCGGTCGTGACATTTGGTGACCGAATGTTGTTCGGAGTCCCGGATGAGATCACGTACATGATGAGGAGTCTCAAAATGGTCGAGAGGTAAAGATTCATATATTGGATGATGATATTCAGACACCGGAAGTATTCTGGGGGTACCGGATACATATCGGGTCACCGAAAGGGGTTCCGGGCATCCCCCTGGCAACTACATGGGCCTAATGAGCCAAGAAGGGGACAGACCAACCCCTTGGGGTCTGGTGGGCCCCATGTAGGCCAAAATAAGGGGGAAGGAGAGAGGGGAAGAGAGAAAGGAAGGGGAGGGATTCGGCCTCCCCCTTCCCTCTCTCCTCCCTCCTCCTTCCTTCCCCCTCCGGATGAATATGGAAGGGGGGAGGCCGCGCCCAAGTAGGATTCGTCCTACTTGGGGCGCCCCATTGGCTGCCTCTCCTCCCCTCCAACCTATATATATGAGGGGAGGGCACCGCTAGAACATACAACATTGATTCCTAGCCGTGTGCGCCCCCCCCCCCTCCATAGTTTACGCCTCCGGTCATATTGTCGTAGTGCTTAGGTGAAGCCCTGCGCGGATCACTTCACCATCACCGTCACCACACCGTCGTGCTGACGTAACTCTACCTCGACACTTTGCTAGATCAAGAGTATGAGGGACGTCATCGAGCTGAACGTGTGCAGAACTCGGAGGTGTCGTACGTTCGTGCTTGATCAGTCGGAATGAGAAGAAGTTTGACTACATCAACCGCGTTGTCAAACGCTTCCACTTTTGGTCTAAGAGGGTACGTGGACACACTCTCCCCTTCTCGTTGATATGCATCTCCTAGATAGATCTTGCGTGAGCGTAGGATTTTTTTTTGGAAATTGCATGCTAAGTTCCCCAATAGTGGTGTAACATCCCAATTTTTTTCAATTTGGATGTTATACATAGGTCATCATATGCATATCATACTTTTATTTGCATTTTATTGTGATCCTAGAAATCTTAAGCAACTCAAGGACCCAAGGAGAGAGTTGGAGATTTCATTCATTTTCATATTTGAATTTTTTTTCAAATTTGAAAAGAGGATCAATTTGATTTTAATATGTTTCTCTCCAATTATTTCCAATAAAAAATTAAATGAGTGAAGATGACATGACTTCTTCAAAAGAGAGGAAATATTGGAGAAGAAATTTTTTTAAAATCAAATTGAAATTTTATTTGGGTTTTATTTGCTATTTTATTTGAATTAGAAAAATATGCATTTTTGAAAATTGCATTATTAGGCCAGAAAAATGTTCACCTTGTTCTAAATATTAGACTTAGACGGTGAAAATTGTTTCTGACATTTTTAGGATTTTTTTATATTCTATTAGGATTTTCTTTCTGGCGGAAATTATTTATAAAAGAAGTTCGTCGCCCGACTGGGCCAAAGGCCCAGCCCAGCCGGGCCGCAACCCACGTCGCCCTGCCGCCTTCCTCTCGTCGGGCCGCCCCCTCGCCCAAGGCACGCGCCGTCCCGCCCCCTTTAAAGCCCGCCCCACCCTACCGCCTCCTCCCCCACCCCCACCGGCAGCCCGCCGCTTTGTTTCGCCGAGTCACGGATTCCGTCGCCGCCGTTGATCCCGCTGCCGTCGTTAACCGGTATAAAACTGTCCCGGTTCGCCGGTTCTTTCGGGTTTTTTCCGGTTCTTCGGTTTAGATCGGTTTATTTTTAGTGTTAGGGTTTTACTCAATTTTTACGTTCGGATCTAATTTGCAGACGTTCGTACGTTAATCCGCAGTAGCGAACAACATTCATTCGTTTGGTTCTGTTAGCAAACGTTCGTTCGTTAGGTTTTTCTTTTTATTTTATTTTCGATCAGGGACCTATCCTCGAATAATTTTCTCATAGATTAGTCCCTGATCTTCAGACCCTCGCAACTTTTTGCTCGTTAGTCCAAATCCAGTGAAACCAACGCAAAATCTTCGTCGTGTTCCCCTCTTTCCCGATAATCAACTTGAACATGATTTTAAAAATTTTAAATTTGGTTTCAAGCAGATTTGAATTCGAACTTCTTTTGATCGTAGTTTGAGTTTCGTAACTCCGATTCGGTTGATTCTTTTTGCAAATTGAAGCTCTTCAGTTGAACTTTCAGTTTGGATCTTTTCATTTGAGTTTTACCCTTGCATATTATGCTTGAGTGCTTATGTATGTTATTGTTTGTTTACGATAGAGTTTCCGGAGTGCGGAGTGTGCTACTATGAGTCACTAGGGTTTTCAGATCGTCAGCAAGGCAAGTAACACTTTGATCATACCCTTTATTACCCAGTTTTATGCATCAGTTTTCAATACTCAAACACTGCATGTAGGACTTGAATACTTGTGGGTATTGGGAAGTAGTTGATGAGGTAGAACCTATTGTCTTTAATTCAAACCCTGGGAGTTATTTCCACGTTATGCTCATACTGCTATGCTATGCTCGTAGACGTGGTTTGGGTTTGAGTGATCCATGACAGATGTGAGAGTTTTAATTAATGGAGCACCCAGTGGTTGTCTGGGCACTTGGAGCAATCCAGCGTTGTCCTGGGATATCCCGGAGTACCCGTGTGATCATCCTACGGTTTGCCACCGCTCAAAGGGATCATAAGATTATTCATGCTGGAAACTTCCGTGTGCAGCCACAAGCCATTATGGGATCTAGCATAGTTGAGTATGTTGTGTGACCTCTTTCAGTGGTAGGCTAGCAGATGTAGGGGGTGTAGGAGGTACTGTCTACCCAGAGTAAAGAGTTAATGCTTCTGAAAGACTATGTCTCGGTCATCCGTTTCTCAAACATCATGTAGTGCGAGAAATCCAACGGAGGAGATTGAGTCTTGTGGGGAAAAGTGTGCAAACCTCTGCAGAGTGTATAAACTTATCATGGTTAGCCGTGTCCCCGGTTATGGACATCTTGAGTATCTGGTATTTTGAATTATTGATTTGATCTCGTCACTCTACTTAATTAATTTTTGTTGGGTTGATGATTATTAATTTGGGATTGAGTTGGAGGAACCTTCTCAATGTTTTCAACAAAGTTTGTAGTTAAATTAAATATATTCCTTTGTTGTAGGGAAAAACTAGTTTTCTGCAAAAATTAACCATAGAGCCTCCACCAGCCAAATATGCATATAGTTATAGTTGTTACATATTCATTGTTCTGTAGTGTTATTTTGCCAGCATATTCCATGTGCTGACCTACACAGGCTGCAACGTATTATGTTGTAGAGTTTTCAGACAAAGAGTAAGGTGCACTAGGTCGTTGTCGTGCACTCAGCTATGCCGTTGGAGTTGATGGACTCATTTACCTTTGAAGCTTCCGCAGTTATCTTATTTAGATGGCCTTCAGCCATATTATTGTAATAAGTTCTCTTTTGGGACATTCGATGTAATAAGTGTGTGATTGAACTATATTATAAATCCTCGAGTACTATGTGTGTCAGCATTACCAGTCCAGGGATGACACTTATACACGGAGATTTGACCGTCTGAGGTCGGATCGCTACAAGTGGCATCAGAGCCAGGTCTATGCGTAGATGATATGCACGAGTAGAACACAAAGAGTTGTGGGCGGTGATCATCATATTGCTTACCATCAATGTCTTATTTTGATTCGGCGGTATTGTTGGATGAAGCGGCCTAGACCAATCTTACATGACCACGTTCATGAGACCGGTTCCACCGACACACATGCAACTAGTTTTTGCATAAAGGTGGCTGGCGGTTGTCTGTTTCTCCAACTTTAGTTGAATCGAATTTGACTGGACTGGTCCTTGTTGAAGGTTAAAACAGCAAACTTGATAAATCACCCTTGTGGTTTTGATGCGCAGGTAAGAATGGTTCTTACTAGAAGCTCGTAGCAGTCACGTAAAACTTGCAACAACAAAGTAGAGAATGTCTAACTTGTTTTTGCAGGGCATATTGTGATGTGATATCATCAATACATGATGTGATATACGTTATTGTATGAGATGATCATGTTTTGTAGAAGTTATCGGCAACTGGCAGGAGCCTCATGGTTGTTGCTTTATTGTATGAAATGCAAACGCCATGTAATTGCTTTACTTTATCACTATGCGTTAGCGATAGTTGTAGAAGCAATAGTTGGCGAGACGACAACGACGCTACGATGGAGATCAAGGTGTCAAGCCGGTGACGATGGAGATCATGACGGTGCTTTGGAGATGGAGATCAAAGGCACAAGATGATGATGGCCACATCATGTTACATATTTTTGATTGCATGTGATGTTTATCTTTTATGCATCTTATTTTCCTTAGTACGGCGGTAGCATTATAAGATGATCCCTTACTAAAATTCCAAGGTATAAGTATTCTCCCTGAGTATGCACTGTTGCGACAGTTCGTCGTGCTGAGACACAACGTAATGATCGGGTGTGATAGGCTCTACGCTCACATACAACGGGTGCAAGACAGTTTTGCACATGCGGAATACTCACGTTAAACTTGATGAGCCTAGCATGTACAGACATGGCCTCAGAACACTAGAGACTGAAAAGTCGAACGTGAATCATATAGTAGATATGATCAACATGGAGATGTTCACCATTGAAGACTACTCCATCTCACGTGATGATCAGACAGGGTTTAGTTGGTATGGATCACGTGATCATTTAGATGACTCGAGGGATGTCTATATAAGTGGGTGTTCTTAAGTAATATGATTAATTGAACTTAATTTATCCTGAACTTAGTCCTGATAGTATTTGCATATCTATGTTATAGATCAATAACTTGCATATAGATCCTCTATTTTATTTTTGATATGTTCCTAGAGAAAACTAAGTTGAAAGATGATAGTAGCAATGATGCGGACTGGGTCCATTATCTGAGGATTATCCTCATTGCTGCACAGAAGAATTATGTCCTTGATGCACCACTAGGTGACGAATCTGTTGCAGGAGCAGATGCATACGTTATGAACATTTTTGCAAGCTCGGTATGATGACTACTTGATAGTTTAGTGCACCATGCTTTACGGCTTAGAACCGGGACTTCAAAAATGTTTTGAATGCCATGGAGCATATGAGATGTTCCAAGAAGATGAAAATGATATTTCAGACTCATGCCCATGTTAAGAGGTATGAGACCTCTGACAAGTACTTTGCCTACAAGATGGAGGAGAATAGCTCAGCTAGTGAGCATGTGCTCAGAATGTCTGGGTACTACAATCGCTTGAATCAAGTGGGAGTTAATCTTCCAGATAAGATAGTGATTGACAGAGTTCTCTAGTCACTATCACCAAGTTACTAGAACTTCGTGATGAACTATAATATGCAAGGGATGACGAAAACGATTCCCAAGCTCTTCGCAATGCTGAAATCAGCGAAGGTAGAAATCAAGAAATAGTATCAAGTGTTGATGGTTAACAAGACCACTAGTTTCAAGAAAAAAGGCAAGGGAAAGAAAGGGAAACTTCAAAAATAATGGCAAGAAAGTTGCCACTCCCATGAAGAAAGCCCAAAGCTAGACCCAATCCTGAAATTGAGTGCTTCTAGTGCAAAGGAAATGGTCACTGGAAGTGGAACTGCCCTAGGTACTTGGCGGATAAGAAGGATGGCAAAGTGAAAAAATGTATATTTGATATACATGTTATTGATGTGTACTTTACTAGTGTTTATAGCAACCCCTCGGTATTTGATACTGGTTCAGTTGCTAAGAGTAGTAACTCGAAACATGAGTTGCAAAATAAACAGAGACTAGTTAAGGGTGACGTGACAATGTGTGTTGGAAGTGATTCCAAGGTTGATAAGATCGCCATCGCACACTCCCTTTACCTTCGGGATTAGTGTTGAACCTAACATAAATGTTATTTGGTGTTTGTGTTGAGCATGAATATGATTGGATCATGTTTATTGCAATACGGTTATTCATTTAAGTCAAAGAATAATTGTTGTTCTATTTACATGAATAAAACCTTCTATGCTCATACACTCAATACAAATGGTTTATTGAATCTCGATCGTGGTGATACACATATTCATAATATTGATGCCAAAAGATGCAACGTTGATAATGATAGTGCAACATATTTGTGGCACTGCCGTTTAGGTCATATTGGTGTAAAGCACATGAAGAAACTCCATGTGGATGGACTTTTGGAATCACTTGATTATGAATCATTTGATGCTTGCGAACCATGCCTCATGGGCAAGATGACTAAAACTCTGTTCTCTGGAACAATGGAGCGAGCTACTGACTTATTGGATATAATACATATCGATGTATGTGGTCCAATGAGTGTTGAAGCACGCGGCGGGTATCATTATTTTCTGACCTTCACAGATGATTTGAGTAGGTATGGGTATATCTACTTGATGAAACACAAGTCTGAAACGTTTGAGAAGTTCAAAGAATTTCATTGTGAAGTGGAGAATCATCGTAAGAAGAACATAAAGATTCTACGATCTGACCGCGGAGACGAATATTTGAGTTACGAGTTTGGCCTTCATTTAAAACAATGTGGAATAGTTTCACAACTCATGCCACCGAACAAAGCCAGAATGGTGTGTCCGAACATCGTAAACGTACTTTATTAGATATGGTGCGATCTATGATGTCTCTTACCGATTTACCACTATCGTTTTGGGGTTATGCATTAGAGACAACTGCATTCACTTTAAATAGGGCACCATCTACATCCGTTGAGACGACACCGTATGAACTGTGGTTCAGTAACAAACCTAAGTTGCCGTTTCTTAAAGTTTGGGGTTGCGACACTTATGTCAAAAGGCTTCAGCCTGATAAGCTCGAACCCAAATCGGAGAAATGCGTCTTCATAGGATACCCTAAGGAAACAATTGGGTACACCTTAGATCTGAAGGCAAGATCTTTGTTGCTTAGAATGGATTCTTTCTAGAGAAGGAGTTTCTCTCGAAATAAGTGAGTGGGAGGAAAGTAGAACTTGATGAGGTAATTGTACCTTCTCTCAAATTGGAAAGTAGTACATCAAAGAAAATTGTTCCCGTGATGCCTACACCGACTAGAGAGGAAGCTAATGATGATGATCATGAAACATCAGATCAAGTTACTACTGAACTTCATAGGTCAACCAGAACACGATCCACACCAAAGTGGTACGGTAATCCTGTCCTAGAAGTCATGTTACTAGACCAAGGCGAACCTACGAACTATGAAGAAGCTATGATGAGCCCAGTTTCCGACAGATGGCTTGAGGCCATGAAATCTGAGATAGGATCCATGTATGAGAACAAAGTGTGGACTTTGGTGGACTTGCCCGATGATCGGCAAGCCATTGTAAATAAATGGATCTTCAAGAGGAAGACTGACGCTGATAGTAATGTCACTATCTACAAAGCTCGACTTGTCGCAAAAGGTTTTTGAAAAGTTCAAGGAGTTGACTGCGATGAGACTTTCTCACCCATAGCGATGCTTAAGTCTGTCCAAATCATGTTAGCAATTGCCACATTTTATGAAATCTGGCAAATGGACATCAAAAACTGCATTCCTTAATGGATTTCTTAAGGAAGAGTTGTATATGATGCAACCAGATGGTTTTGTCGATCCTAAAGGTGCTAACAAAGTGTGCAAGCTCCAGCGATCCATCTATGGACCGGTGCAAGCATCTCGGAGTTGGAATGTACACTTTGATAAGGTGATCAAAGCATATGGTTTTATATAGACTTATGGTGAAGTCTGTATTTACAAGAAAGTGAGTGGGAGCACTACAGCCTTTCTGATAAGTATATGTGAATGACATATTGTTGATCGGAAATGATGTAGGATTTTCTGGAAAGCATAAAGGAGTGTTTGAAAGGAGTTTTTCAAAGAAAGACCTCGGTGAAGCTGCTTACATATTGGGCATCAAGATCTATAGAGATAGATCAAGACGCTTGATAAGATTTTTTCAATGAGTACATACCTTGACAAGGTTTTGAAGTAGTTCAAAATGGAACAGTCAAAGAAGGAGTTCTTGCCTGTATTGCAAGGTGTAAAGTTGAGTAAGACTCAAAACCCGACCACGGCAGAAAATAGAAAGAGAATGAAAGTCATTCCCTATGCCTCGGCCATAGGTTCTATAAAGTATGTTATGCTGTGTACCAGACCTATTATGTACCTTGCCATGAGTTTGGCAAGGGGGTACGATACTGATCCAGGAGTGGATCACTGGACAACGGTCAAAGTTATCCTTAGTTACCTAATAGGACTAAGGAAATATGTCTCGGTTATGGAGGTGATAAAGAGTTCGTCGTAAAGAGTTACGTTGATGCAAGCTTTTACACCGATCCGAATGACTCTGAGTCTCAATCTGGATATATATTGAAAGTGGGAGCAATTAGTTAGAGTAGCTCCATGCAGAGCATTGTAGACATAGAAAATTTGCAAAATACATACGGCTCTGAATGTGGCCGATCTATTGACTAAACTTCTCTCACAAGCAAAACATGATCACACCTTAGTACTCTCTCGGTGTTAATCACATAGCGATGTGAATTAGATTATTGACTCTAGTAAACCCTTTAAGTGTTGGTCACATGGTGATGTGAACTATGGGTGTTCATCACATAAAGATGTGAACTTTTGGTGTTAAATCACATGGCGATGTGAACTAGATTATTGACTCTAGTGCAAGTGGGAGACTGAAGGAAATATGCCCTAGAGGCAATAATAAAGTTGTTATTTTATATTTCCTTATATCATGAAAAATGTTTATAATTCATGCTAGAATTGTATTAACCGAAAACTTGATACATGTGTGGATACATAGACAAAACACAGTGTCCCTAGTAAGCCTCTACTAGACTAGCTCGTTAATCAAAGATGGTTAAGTTTCCTAACCATATACATGTGTTGTTATTTGATGAATGGGATGCATCATTAGGGGAATGATGTGATGGACAAGACCCATCCATTAGCTTAGCATAATGATTGTTACGTTTTATTGCTATTGCTTTCTTCATTTCATATACATATTCTTTGACTATGAGATTATGCAACTCCCGGATATCGGAGGAATACCTTGTGTGCTATCAAACGTCACAACGTAACTGGATGATTATGAAGATGCTCTACAGGTATCTCTGAAGGTGTTTGTTGGGTTGGCATAGATCGAGATAACAATTTGTCACTCAGAGTATCGGAGAGGTATCTTTGGGCCCTCTCGGTAATGCACATCACAATAAGCCTTGCAAGCAATGTGACTATTGAGTTAGTTGCGGGATGATGTATTACGGAACGAGTAAAGAGACTTGCCGGTAACGAGATTGAACTAGGTATGAAGACACCGATGATCGAATCTTGGGCAAGTAACATACCGATGACAAAGGGAATAACGTATGTTGTCATTATGGTACGACCGATAAAGATCTTCGTAGAATATGTGGGAACAAATATGAGCATCCAGGTTCCGCTGTTGGTTATTGACTGGAGAGGTGTCTCGGTCATTTCTACATAGTTCTCGAACCCGTATGGTTCGCACGCTTAACGTTCGATGATGATTTTATATTATATGAGTTATGTGATTTGGTGACCGAATGTTGTTTGGAGTCCCGGATTGAAGCAAATATGCCCTAGAGGCAATAATAAAGTTGTTATTTATATTTTCTTATATCATGATAAATGTTTATTATTCATGCTAGAATTGTATTAACCAGAAACTTAGTACATGTGTGAATACATAGACAAAAACAGAGTGTCTCTAGTATGCCTCTTCTTGACTAGCTCGTTAATCAAAGATGGTTATGTTTCTTGACCATAGACATGTGTTGTTATTTGATGAACGGGATCACATCATTAGAGAATGATGTGATGGACAAGACCCATCCATTAGCTTAGCATAATGATTGTTAAGTTTTATTGCTATTGCTTTGTTCATGACTTATACATGTTCCTATGACTATGAGATTATGCAACTCCCGAATACCGGAGGAACACTTTGTGTGCTATCAAACGTCACAACGTAACTGGGTGATTATAAAGATGCTCTACAGGTGTCTCCAACGGTGTTTGTTGAGTTGGCATAGATCGAGATTAGGATTTGTCACTCCGATTATCGAAGAGGTATCTCTGGGCCTCTCGGTAATGCACATCACTATAAGCATTGCAAGCAATGTGACTAATGAGTTAGTCACGGGATGATGCATTACGGAACGAGTAAAAAGACTTGCCGGTAACGAAATTGAACTAGGTATTGAGATGCCGACAATCGAATCTCGGGCAAGTAACATACCGATGACAAAGGGAACAACATATGGTGTTATGCGGTTTGACCGATAAAGATCTTCGTAGAATATGTAGGAACCAATATGAGCATCCAGGTTCCGCTATTGGTTATTGACCGGAAGCGAGTCTAGGTCATGTCTACATAGTTCTCGAAACCATAGGGTCCGCACGCTTAACGTCCGATGACGATCGGTATTATGAGTTTATGTGTTTTGATGTACCGAATGTAGTTCGGAGTTCCAGATGTGATCACGGACATGACGAGGATTCTCGAAATGGTTGAAACATAAAGATTAATATACTAGACGATGCTATTCGGACACCGGATTAGTTTCGAGGGTCACCGGATAAATATCGGAGTGCCGGGGGTTATCGGAACCCCCGGGGGAACTAATGGGCCAACATGGTGAAAGTGCGTTATATCGACTAGAGGGGGGGTGAATAGGCGATTTTTATGAATTCTTCACTGAATAATTTGCGGGTGAGGAAATTCCTTAGCAAAGAACTACTTGCAGCGGAATAAGTACTCAAAAGTAAACATAACAGAACACAAGCATAGTCATCATGATGAAATGAAGACAAGCACAGAGTACAGAAAGCGTAAGCACAGGATAACACAGGATGAAGACAAACAGACTGAAGAAATTGAACTGAGGAAATTGAGAAAGTCTTCAGTCAAAGTCTTCAAACACAGATATGACAAGCACACAACACAGTAATGAGGAAATGAAAGAGTTGAGGAAATAGAACCGGTTGGCTTGGTGAAGACAATGATTTGGTAGACCAGTTCCAACTGTTGTCTCAGTTGTACATCTGGTTGGAGCGGCTAGGTATTTAAACCAAAGGACACACAGTCCCGGACACACAGTCCTCACCGTATTCTCCTTGAGCTAAGGTCACAGAGACCTCGCCCAATCACACGTGGTAAGTCTTCAGGTGACTTCCGAACCTTCACAAACTCGGTCACTCGGCGATCCACAATTCCTCTTGGATGCTCTAGACCTTGACGCCTAACCGTCTGGAAGAAGCACAGTCTTCAAAGGTAACAAGCGTCAGATCCACGCAGGATCAATCTCTTCAGGGATGCTCAATCACTTTGGGTTTGTAGGTGTTTGGGTTTGGGTTTTCCTCACTCGATGATTTTTGCTCAAAGTCCTCGGAGGATGGGATGCTCTCAAATGACAAGTGTCAATTTCTCTTGGAGCAGCCAACCAGCTAGTGGTTGTAGGGGCGGCTATTTATAGCCTAGGGAGCAGCCCGACATGATAAGACATAAATTCCCTTCAATGATATGACCGTTAGGTGGATAAGATATTTTGGGACAGCTGGCACAAGGCACGACAGCGATTCGGAAATTTGAGATTCAAATTCCTCGGGGCTATCATGTTCCTCCTTTGTGTAGGCAATCCGCCTGGCGAATTCATAACTCCTCGGTCAGAACAAATTCCTCGGTGGCGGAAGAACTTCGTCTACATCCTTTGAAGAAATTGACTGAACTGTGAGAGATTTCCAATGGCTTCACTCGAAGGGATTGGTAGGTGTAGGATTTTGAGTTGAGCATCACATGGAAAATTTTCCTTAGTATTTCCTCGACCCCCTTTAACAGTACGGTGTTTCCTATGACTCAAGAAAGAGAAAATGAAACTACGAAAACAAAAGTCTTCACGCTTCATGTTCCTCGAATGAATACCAAGTCTTCAGGGTCACACCAATTTCTTCACTTTCAAAGTCTTCAGAAAGTCTTCAGAAATCCAAAGTCTTCAGTCGAAGAACTTCATTTTTAGGGGTCGACTTTCTCTGTAAATATCAAACTCCTCATAGACTTATAGCCCTGTGTACACTCATAAACACATTAGTCCCTTAACCTATAAGTCTTCAATACACCAAAATCACTAAGGGCACTAGATGCACTTACAATCTCCCCTTTTGGTGATTGATGACAATATAGGTTAAGTTTTCAATGGGGATAAACATATGAAGTGTAAATACTGATATTGAGGAATTTGATTGCAAGATATAGAAGAACTCCCCCTGAAGATGTGCATAGTGAGGAATTTGCTTTTGAAGCAATGCACACTTAAAGAGTAGAATCATGGAGATCTCCCCCTATATCTTGTGATTCAAACACGCATTTGACATATAATATGAAGAATTTGAAATGCATGATGAAATATGGTGACTGATGTAATTCAACATGCGTGCATTAACATATATGAGGAATAAGCATGCAGAGGAACACAACAAAAGTATCAGGCCACCATAGAGTTTAAGTTTACAACTCGATCCAGCAAAGTCATCAGAAGAATGAGAGTTGTAACTTAAGAAAAAAAATGCCCATATAAGATAGACCCGCTTGAAGTCTAACTCAAATTTCTCCCCCTTTGTCATCGAATGACCAAAAGGATCGAAAATGAGGACTAACGCCCCTGAAGAATATCAAGTTGATGAAGGAGCACCAGCGTGGTTGGGGTCGTTTGTCGTAGTAGGGCCTGCCGCAGTGTCGTCCAAGTCTTCATGCTCATCGGTGGAGGTGCAGACCAGTCAAAGTCTTCCTTGAGACCCATGTTCTTCAGATCTTCTTCACCATATACATTTGAAGAATAGCCCAGGTGCGATCGAAGACTTCATGGAGGTAGTAATGGTTTTTCTTCACTGCATTATGTGTAGCAGTCATGTTGTGAAGAATTGAACCAAACTGATGCTTAACCCATTTATGGTTTCGGTCCACCTTCTGGTGAAGACTTAGTACAAGCTCACGGTCAGTCATCACACGAGGAGTAGTAGCTTGAGGGTTTGGCTTGGAGGCATGGGCAGCAGAATCATGAGTGGCAGAGTCATCATTGGTGGAATAAGATGCAGCTTTGCGAAACTGACCATCCAATGGACGAATGCCTTCATCTATAATAGCTGATGCCTTGCCCTTTTCATTAGCTGAGGAATAGGTCCACTTTAGGACTTCAATCGGGGGCAAGTAGCTGAGATGATTCTGAAAATCAGCCTTGTAGTTGAGTGAAGACCTTGTTCTGAGGAATCTCATAATCCATGGTGCATAAGGCTTCAGCTCAAACGGTGAAAGTGCAATATTCGCCAGAGTCCTCATGAAGAAATCGTGATAATTGACAGGAATGCCATGAATGAGTTGAATACCAGATTCCTCATGATGCCAACAATTTCCTCATCAGATGAGTCGTGGCCCTTGATTGGACTCATAGTCTTCGTCAGAATGCGATAGAGTGTCCTTGGTACATACTGCAATTCCTTCACGAGGAATTTCGTCCTTGAGGCTTGACCGGGTTTCAATGGCTTCATCAGCACTTGCATATAGTGATCTGTAAGCTCAGGCTCTTGGTACATGCAACGAGCTCCTTCAGGTGGAGGACTGATGAGCAGGGCGTGAAGTAATTCAGTGGCCGGTGCCTTATAGTGAGTGTTTTCGGTCATCCAGTCCGGAACCCAGGAGTTCACATCGTCAGCATCTCCTGTGATGTGCAAAGTTGCGTAGAATTGAAGAATGAGTTCTTCATTCCAATCAACTATGTCTGTGCAAAAGTTGAGGAGGCCTGTGTCATGAAGCACACTGAGGACAGGTGAGAAACACGGCAATGATTCCATGTCCACATGAGGAATATGCTCGTGGTCGAAGACTTTGTCCTTATTGAAAAGCAGTGAAGAATAGAAGTTGGCCTGGCTAGCGGTCCAGAAGCGCTTCCTTCTAAGACGAGCAGAATCATAAGGATTGTAGTCAGTGAAGAACACATGCTCGCCGAAGAAATCATCAGCCTTGAATTTCTGCTTCTTTGAGAATGGATCCTTTGGCTTGGGCTGAGGAGTGTCAATCAATTGCATTATCACCTCAGGAATCGCAATCTCATGTTCTTCAGACTGAGGAATTTCAGCTTCTACTCCAGTGACAGCCTGGGTCTTTGCTACCTCTTGAGCACTACGTTGGATTTCCCCGAAGAGGAGAGGATGATGCAGCAAAGTAGCGTAAGTATGTCCCTCAGTTTTTGAGAACCAAGGTATCAATCCAGTAGGAGGCCACGCACAAGTCCCTCGTACCTGCACAAAACAATAGCTCCTCGCAACCAACGCGATTAGGGGTTGTCAATCCCTTCACGGTCACTTACGAGAGTGAGATCTGATAGAGATGATAAATAATATTTTTGGTATTTTGGTATAGAGATGCAAAGTGAAAAGTAAAAGGCAAAGTAAAAACAAAGCAAGTATTAAAGTGATGGAGATTGATATGATGAGAATAGACCCGGGGGCCATGGTTTCACTAGTGGCTTCTCTCAAAAGCATAAGTATTCTACGGTGGGTGAACAAATTACTATTGAGCAATTGACAGAATTGAGCATAATTATGAGTATATCTAGGTATGATCATGTATATAGGCATCACGTCCGCGACAAGTAGACCGACTCCTGCCTGCATCTACTACTATTACTCCACTCATCGACCGCAATCCAAAGATGCATCTAGAGTATTAAGTTAAAAAGCAGGTAATGCCTTAAGCAAGATGACATGATGTAGAGGAATAAATTCATGCAATATGATAAATACCCCATCTTGTTATCCTCGATGGCAACAATACAATACGTGCCTTGCAACCCTTTATGTCACTGGGTAAGGACACCGCAAGATTGAACCCAAAGCTAAACACTTCTCCCATTGCAAGAACTACCAATATAGTTGGCCAAACCAAACGGATAATTCGAAGAGACTTGCAAAGATAACCAATCATACATAAAATAATTCAGAGAAGATTCAAATATTATTCATAGATAATCTGGATCATAAACCCACAATTCATCGGTCTCAACAAACATGCCACAAAAAGAAGATTACATCAAATAGATCTCCATGAGAGAGGGGGAGAACATTGTATTGAGATCCAAAAAGAGAGAAGAAGCCATCTAGCTACTAGCTATGGACCCGAAGGTCTGAAGTAAACTACTCACACTTCATCGGAGGGCTATGGTGATGATGTAGAAGCCCTCCATGGTGGATGCCCCCTCGTGAGCTCCTAACAGGCCCCAAGATGGGATCTCATGGATACAGGAAGTTGCGGCGGTGGAATTAGGTTTTTGGCTCATGTTACGATCGTTTGGGGAATGCGTGAGGTATATATAGGAGGAAGGAGTCGTCGGTGGAGCAACAGGGGCCCACGAGGCGGGGCGCGCCCTAGGGCGCGCCCCACCTCGTGACCACCTCTTTGTTCCTTGGAGTAGGGTCCAAGTCTCCTGGATCACGTTCGGGGAGAAAATCACGTTCCCGAAGGTTTCATTCCGTTTGGACTCCGTTTGATATTCCGTTCCTTGAAACGAAATAGGCAAAAAAAACAGCAATTCTGGGCTGGGCCTCCGGTTAATAGGTTAGTCCCAAAAATAATATAAAAGTGGAAAATAAAGCCCAGTATAGTCCAAAACAGTAGATAAAGTAGCATGGAGCAATCAAAAATTATAGATACGTTGGAGACGTATCGAGGCATCTAAGCTTAATTCCTGCTCGTCCTCGAGTAGGTAAATGATAAAAAAGATTTTTTGATGCGGAGTGATACTTTGGCATAATTTCAATGTAAATCTTCTTAATTGTGGTATGAATATTCAGATCCGAAAGATTCAAGACAAAAGTTCATATTGACATAAAAATAATAATACTTCAATCATACTAATCAAAGTAATCATGTCTTCTCAAAATAGCATGGCAAAAGAAAATTCATCCCTACAAAATCATATAGTTAGGCTATGCTTCATTTTCGTCACACAAAGATGTTCCCAACTTCTATACCCCCGATGACAAGCCAAGCAATTGTTTCATACTTAAATAATCTCAAACTTTTTCAACCTTCACACAATACATGAGCGTGAGCCATGGATATAGCACTATGGGTGGAATAGAATATGGTAATGGGGATTGTGTGGAGAAGACAAAAAGGAGAGAAAGTCTCACATTGACGAGGATAATCAAAGGGCTATGGAGATGCCCATCAATTGATGTCAACATGAGGAGTAGGGATTGCCATGCAACAGATGCACTAGAGCTATGAATGCTCAACAAAAGAAAACTGGTGGGTGTGCATCCAACTTGCTTGCTCATGAAGACCTAGGGCATTTGAGGAAGCCCATCGTAGGAATATACAAGCCAAGTTCTATAATGAAATATTCCCACTAGTATAAAAAGACAACTTATGAGACTCACTATATGAAAAACATGGTGCTACTTTGAAGCACAATATATGAGACTCACTACATGAAGAACAAGGTGCTACTTTGAAGCACAAGTGTGGAAAAAGAGATAGTAACATTGCCCTTTTTTGGGGCCTTTCTTTTTTTTATTTTTGGCCTTTTTCTTTTCTTTTTTTTTGGTTGGGCAATGCTCTAATAATGATGATCATCACACTTCTATTGATTACAACATAAGGATTACAACTCGAAACTAGAACAAGATATGACTCTATATGAACGCATACTCCGTGATGTACCGGGATGGTGCAATGAATCAAGAGTGACATGTAGGAAAAATAATGCATTGTGGCTTTGCCACAAATACGATGTCAACTACATGATCATGCAATGGCAATATGACAAAAGTAAAGTATGTCATGATGATGATGAACGGAACGGTGGAAAGTTGCATGGCAATATATCTCGGAAAGGCTATGGAAATGCCATAATAGGTAGGTATGGTGGCTGTTTTGAAGAAGATATAAGGAGGTTTATGTGTGATAGAGCGTATCATAGCACGGGGTTTGGATGCACACCGTGAAGTTTGCACCAACTCTCAAGGTGAGAAAGGGCAATGCACGGCATCAAGAGGCTAGCAAAGGCGGAAAGGTAAAAGTGCGTATAATCCATGGACTCAACATTAGTCAAAAGAACTCATATACTTATTGCAAAAATTTAGAAGTCATCAAAAATCAAGTACTACGCGCATGCTCCTAGGGCGATGGATTGGTAGGAAAAGACCATCGCTCGTCCCGACCGCCACTCATAAGGATGCACAAGCGAGGTACACTTCATGTTTCAAATTTGTTACACAACTTTAACCATACGTGCATGCTATGGGACTTGCTAACTTCAACACAAGCATTCTTTAAATTCACAACTACTCAACTAGCATAACTCTAATATCACCATCTTCATATCTCAAAACAATTATCAAGCATCTAACTTTTCTTAGTATTCAACGCACTCAAAAGAAAGTTTCACATATCTTGAATACCAAGTATATTAATATTAAGCAAATTACCATGCTATTAACGACTCTCAAAATAATCTAAGTGAAGCATGAGAGGTCAATAGTTTCTTTAAAACAAATCCACCACCGTGCTCTAAAATATCTAAGTGAAGCACTAGAGCAAAAAAATTATCACGCTCAAAAGATATAAGTGAAGCACATAGAGTATTCTAGCAAATTCTAATCAAATTGGCTTCTCCCAAAAGGTGTGTACAGCAAGGATGATTATGGTAGACTAACAATCAAAGACACAAATAATACAAGACGCTCCAAGCAAAACACATATCATGTGGTGAATAAAAATATAGCTCCAAGTAAATTACCGATGGAAGTAGACGGGAGAGGGGATGCCTTCCGGGGCATCCCCAAGCTTTAAATTTTTGGTGTCCTTGGATTATCTTGGGTGTGCCATGGTCATCCCCAACCTTAGGCTCTTGCCACTCCTTGTTCCATAATCCATCAACAGAATTTACCCAAAACTTGAAAACTTCACAACACAAAACTTAATAGAAATCTCGTGAGCTCCGTTAGAGAAAGAAAACAAAAGACTGCTTTAAGATACTGTAATGAACTCATTATTTATTTATATTGGTGTTAAACCTACTGTATTCCAACTTCTCTACGGATTGTAAACTATTTTACTAGCCATAGATTCATCAAAATAAGCAAACAACACACGAAAAACAGAATCTGTCAAAAACAGAACAGTCTGTAGTAATCTGTAACTAACGCAAACTTCTGGAACTCCAAAAAATCTACCAAACTTAGACGGCCTATACAATTTGTTTATTGATCAGCAGCAATTGGAATCAGTATTTTATCACGTTCTGGTGATTTTTAATAATTCGGTCACTGAGCGCAAAGTTTCTGGAAATTACAGCAAGATCAAATAACTATCATCCAAGAAGATCCAATAGGTCTAGCTTGGCACAAACACTAATTAAAACATAAAACCACATCTAAATAGAGGATAGATGGATTATTTATTCCTAAACAGAAGCAAAAGCAAAAACTTAAAAATAAAATTGGGTTGCCTCCCAACAAGCGCTATCGTTTAACGCCCCTAGCTAGGCATAAAAGCAAGGATAGATCTAGCTATTGCCATCTTTGGTAGGCAATCCATAAGTGGCTCTCATGATAGATTCATATGGTAATTTTATTTTATTTCTAGGAAAGTGTTCCATGCCTTTCTTTAATGGAAATTGTAATCTAATATTCCATTCCTTCATATCAATAATTGCACCAATCGTTCTAAGGAAAGGTCTACCAAGAATAATAGGACATGAAGGATTGCAATCTATATCAAGAACGATAAAATCTACGGGTACATAATTCCTATTTGCAACAATAAGAACATCATTAATTCTTCCCATAGGCTTTTTAATAGTGGAATCCGCAAGATGCAAGTTTAGAGAGCAATCATCAAAGTCACAGAAATCTAGCAAATCACACAAAGTTTTGGGAATAGTGGATACACTAGCACCCAAATCACACAAGGCATGAAACTCATAATTTTTAATTTTAATTTTAATAGTATGTTCCCACTCATCATAGAGCTTTATAGGGATAGAGACTTTCAACTCAACTTTTTCTTCATAAGATTGCATCAAGGCATCAACAATGTGTTCGGTAAAGGCCTTATTTTGACTATAAGCATGAGGAGAATTTAGCACGGATTACAACAAGGAAATACAATCAATTAAAGAGAAATTTTCATAATTAAATTCCTTGAGATCCAAAATAGTGGGTTTAGCAACATCTAGGTTTTTATTTCTTTCAATCCCACATTTATCAATTTCATCATCAAGATCTAAAAACTCTGAATTCTTAAAACGCCTTCTAGGTAAAGGAAGATCATATTCAGTTTCATCAAGATTCATATTGCAAAACAAAGATTTAATGGGGGACACATCAATAACTTTTAGATCTTCATCTTGATTTTCATAGGAGTTC
This sequence comes from Aegilops bicornis, assembly GCA_021605145.1. Lineage (NCBI taxonomy): Eukaryota > Viridiplantae > Streptophyta > Magnoliopsida > Poales > Poaceae > Aegilops > Aegilops bicornis. The sequence continues at coordinate 392,755,264 of CM038669.1, read as the reverse complement.
GGTTTAGCGGCCATCTTATTGACTAAGGTAGCTTGCATATCCAAAATTTCAGCGGTCAACTTTTCAAGATGAGCAATTTGGGATCTTATACCATCAAATTATTTAGACGTATCATCGAGCTCTTTATTCATATAACTCATAAAACCTTTTTGTTCCTTAAGCTCGTTTCTAAAGAAATTATTATGCTCAAATTGCAGAACCATAAACTTCCTGACATTTGTTTCGATCTCTTCTAACCTTTTAAGGTGAAGATCACCAAATCTAGGTAGAGCCATCGCGACAAACAAGCAATCCAACACATGAGCAAACAAAAGGCAATAGGAAAAGGAGGAGGAGATTGGGAAAGAGAGGGCGAATAAAACGGCAAGGGTGAAGTGGGGGAGAGGAAAACGAGAGGCAAATGGCAAATAATGTAATGCGGGATATAGGGATTGTGATGGGTACTTGGTATGGTGCTTGACTTGCTCTTGCGTGAGCCTCCCCGGCAACGGCGCCAGAAATTCTTCTTCCTACCTCTTGAGCACTGCGTTGGATTTCCCCGAAGAGGAGAGGATGATGCAGCAAAGTAGCGTAAGTATTTCCCTCAGTTTTTGAGAACCAAGGTATCAATCCAGTAGGAGGCCACGCACAAGTCCCTCGTACCTGCACAAAACAATAGCTCCTCGCAACCAACGCGATTAGGGGTTGTCAATCCCTTCACGGTCACTTACGAGAGTGAGATCTGATAGAGATGATAAATAATTATTATGGTATTTTTGGTATAGAGATGCAAAGTGAAAAGTAAAAGGCAAAGTAAAAACAAAGCAAGTATTAAAGTGATGGAGATTGATATGATGAGAATAGACCCGGGGGCCATAGGTTTCACTAGTGGCTTCTCTCAAAAGCATAAGTATTCTACGATGGGTGAACAAATTACTGTTGAGCAATTGACAGAATTGAGCATAATTATGAGTATATCTAGGTATGATCATGTATATAGGCATCACGTCCGTGACAAGTAGACCGACTCCTGCCTGCATCTTCTACTATTACTCCACTAATCGACCGCTATCCAGCATGCATCTAGAGTATTAAGTTAAAAACAGAGTAACCCTTAAGCAAGATGACATGATGTAGAGGAATAAATTCATGCGATATGATAAATACCCCATCTTGTTATCCTCGATGGCAACAATACAATACGTGCCTTGCAACCCTTTACATCCTTTGGTAAGGACACCGCAAGATTGAACCCAAAGCTAAACACTTCTCCCATTGCAAGAACTACCAATCTAGTTGGCCAAACCAAACGGATAATTCAAGAGACTTGCAAAGATAACCAATCATACATAAAAGAATTCAGAGAAGATTCAAATATTATTCATAGATAATCTGGATCATAAACCCACAATTCATCGGTCTCAACAAACACACCGCAAAAGGAAGATTACATCGAAAAGATCTCCACGAGAGAGGGGGAGAACATTGTATTGAGATCCAAAAAGAGAGAAGAAGCCATCTAGCTACTAGCTATGGACCCGAAGGTCTGAAGTAAAATACTCACACTTCATCGGAGGGGCTATGGTGATGATGTAGAAGCCCTCCGTGGTGGATGCCCCCTCCAGCGAAGCTCCGGAACAGGCCCCAAGATGGGATCTCGTGGATACAGGAAGTTGCGGCGGTGGAATTAGGTTTTTGGCTCCTGTTCTGATCGTTTGACGGTGTGGCATGTGGTTCATCAGATCCCATTTGAACTGTAGTTGCTGGGGACTGAGGAATTTGTTGCAATGGTGTGAAGAGTGGAGAGTTGGGGTGTTGACTTTCCCAAAAGTCATCATTAAGCACGGGTGTGGTACAGCCAATGTCCACATCTTCATCTTCCATTTCTTCAACGCCGGCCTCTTCAAAGATGGAACCGAGGCATAGGCGAGGAAACAACTGGAGTTGAAGGGATTTCATCCACTTCAATTTCTTCATCCATCTGCTCTGACGTAGCAGCAGAAGGAGTTTCTTCATCAAATCCGCTAGGGATCACATATTCTTCATCAAAAGGGACGATTTCCTTTGATGGCATGGTTGAGATAGGAACAACATCAATAGGGTTTGCAAATGAGCTGGTCATAGACTTCATTTTCTTCGGAGCTGAAGAATCTGAAGCAGCTGATGCTTTCCTTTTCTTCACTGTTGCATGCTCTGCAGCCTTGGTCTTCTTCACATCTGATGCAGATGAAAGGATTGGAGTTGGAGTAGGCGTGGGAGGAGCAGAGGAATGTGGTTGATTTTTTTCAGGCATAATTGATGTAGTTGCCCTGGCCTCTTCATTTTCTTCAGGCGCACCACTAGTGGATGCCCTGGCAATTTCATCAGTGGCTGGAATGCAGTCATTAGCCCTGGAACTCACATTTTCTTCTTGACTGAATGTCATCAGTGGTCTTTGGCATGTTCTTCAGTAGGCCGAGCAGATGCTTCAGCCTGAGGAATTTCTTGTTGCGATGGGGCTGCAACATTGGAGGTGAACTTCTCAGTCAGTTTAACAAATCTGACCTTGGCTCCTTGCCAATCAGCATAGTAAGCATTGAAATCATCGCTGAGGACTTTGATTTCAGACTGGATTTTCAAAAGATCATCAGTTGTCATAGAGACAACGTTGTTCTTCAGGAATTTTTCCTTCCTATACTGCGCTTTCTTGATCTGCATGGCCTTCTCACATTTCCATTTTTCTTATTGGATGAAGGCAGTTAGCATATGACTTTGACCAGGAGCCAGCTTGAAGCCAGGCATAGGAGTATTTGGGTCCTTGTGCCAGAGATCAATGTAGTCGATGATCAACTTTGGATCCAAAAGCAGAGGCACATTTGTGCCCTTGGCTCTAGCGGCCCTGACTTGCCTATCTCTGATGATATCTGCAAGTTCATCATCATCAGCTTCGTCTTCTTCAGACGACACTTGGAAGGCGACCTGCTTCTTGTGAGGACTTTGGCGAGAGCCTCGTCCAGCAGTGGCCTTTGTCTTCAGCAAAGAGGGTCCCGTTGAAGAGCTTGGTGCAGCTGAGGAACTAGCAGAAGCTCCTGAGGCAATAGAGATGCATGTAGTCCTTTGGCACGTGGCAAGATGCACAGGTGCTGATGACTTTGTCGGAGCAGCTAAGGACTTTGGAGGAGGAGCCGAGGACTTTGGAGCGGGAGCAGCATGAGGAATTGGCCGTGAGGGCTTTGAGGATTCTGGCCGTGAGGACATTGCTGAGGAACTTGGCCTTGAGGGCATTGAAGGTGAAGCACTTGACTTGTGCGCAGGCTTCTTTGCCATGGATTTCTTCGGCTTGACAGAGTCCTCGGCAGTAGCAGCAGCAGAGTCTTCATTGAATTTCCTCACTGTTTCTCTGGCTTGTCTAGCCAGCTTGGTCCATTCATCAGGATAATCCTCACCGCGCTTGAGGCTGGTGGGATCCGCTTCTTGGACAGGTGCCAACGGAGGTCTTGGGCATGGAGGATTTAGAGTGAATTTCTTCATGTATTTGGGAGTAACATATTTGTACTCCCTCCACTCTCTTGCCCATCTCCTTTCAATCTTTTGAATGCGCACCTTGCGCTGATTTTTATCTTCCTCAGGGGGTGTGCAGTACCCAGCATAGATGTCCTCAGGGATTTCAAAAGCAGTATTGATTTCAGGCCTCTTTCCTCCTTTCTGTGGCTTCTTTCCGTCAGCCATTTTTTTCAGATGAGGTATTTGAACAATAGAGTTCTCTGAAGAAGTATGCAACTTTTCTTCGAGGAGCACTGCAGATGAGTTAAGTTGATGAGAACCTAGTGATTCAGCAGCGGACATGAGTACCTGTGAACAGAGTATAGTTGCGAGGAATTTGGAGAGGTCATATGCGTTCTTAGAAGGTTTTGTAAAAAAAGAACAAGTTTGAGGAATTTGACCAGACGAGTCTTGAAGAATTTCACTAAGCGTTCTTTGACTTAGGTCCCAGAGTTGTATAGATCGAAGATCCACACAACTGAGGAATCTTGAAGAAAAATGATGCTTAGAGAAACGAATCAAGAACAGATGGCATGTGAGGTGTTTAGTGTGTGAGGATTCGAAGAAAAACACCTTTGAAGATTTTATAGTAAACATTTGAATCAAAGATGGCAGTAAAAATAACTTTTAATTACCCTGGACGAAGAACACGACAAACTGTGAGGTGGAGAAGTGAAGTTCGTCTGTGCAGATCTTCCACGCCCTAAGTCGGCGGAAGAAGACAGCTACGGCGGCGGTGGAGTGAAGATTTCTACGGCCGGCGCGAGTACGACGAGGACGAGGTCGAGGCAGTGAAGCTCTTCCTCATGGCGACGATGAAGTAGCGGCAGCGCTAGGGTTTGAGAAGCTCGAGCGGGAGAGAGGTCGAGCTTCTCAAACCCTAACGTCTTCAAACATAGATATGACAAGCACACAACACGGTAATGAGGAAATGAAAGAGTTGAGGAAATAGAACCAGTTGGCTTGGTGAAGATAATGATTTGGTAGACCAGTTCCAACTGCTGTCTCAGTTGTACATCTGGTTGGAGTGGCTAGGTATTTAAACCTGAGGACACACAGTCCTCACCATATTCTCCTTGAGCTAAGGTTACACAGACCTCACCAAATCACTCTTGGTAAGTCTTCAGGTGACTTCCGAACCTTCACAGACTCGGTCACTCGGCGATCCACAATTCCTCTTGGATGCTCTAGACCTTGACGCCTAACCGTCTGGAAGAAGCACAGTTTTCAAAGGTAACAAGCGTCGGATCCATGCAGGATCAATCTCCTCAGTGATGCTCAATCACTTTGGGTTTGTAGGTGTTTGGGTTTGGGTTTTCCTCACTCGATGATTTTCGCTCAAAGTCCACGGAGGATGGGATGCTCTCAAATGACAAGTGTCAGTTTCTCTCGGAGCAGCCAACCACCTAGTGGTTGTAGGGGGCGGCTATTTATAGCCTAGGGAGCAGCCCAACATGATAAGACATAAATGCCCTTCAATGATATGACCGTTAGGTGGATAAGATATTTTGGGACAGCTGGCACAAGGCACAACAACGGTCGGAAATTTTAGGTTCAAATTCCTTAGGGCTATCATGTTCCTCACTGTGTAGGCAATCCGCACTGGCGAATCCTAACTCCTCAGTCAGAACAAATTCCTCAGTGACCAGAAGAACTTTGTCTCTGTCACTGAAGAAATTGACTGAACTGTATGAGATTTCCAATGGCTTCACTCAAAGGGATTGGTAGGTGTTGGATTTTGAGTTGAGCATCACATGGAAAATTTTCCTTAGTATTTCCTCGACCCCCTTTAACAAAGACGGTGTTTCCTATGACTCAAGAAAGAGAAAATGAAACTACGAAAACAAAAGTCTTCACGCTTCATGTTCCTCGAATGAATACCAAGTCTTCAAGGTCACACCAATTTCTTCACTTTCAAAGTCTTCAGAAACTCTTCAGAAATCCAAAGTCTTCAGTCGAAGAACTTCATTTTTAGGGGTTGACTTTCTCTGTAAATATCAAACTCCTCATAGACTTATAGCCCTCTGTACACTCATAAACACATTAGTCCCTTAACCTATAAGTCTTCAATACACCAAAATCACTAAGGGGCACTAGATGCACTTACACATGGGCCTTGTGAGAGAGAGAGAGAGGAGGGGGCTTAGGCGCCCCTGAGGAGTCCTAATTGGACAAGGAGGCGGCGCCTCTTTCTCTCCCTCTCTCCCTCTCCTTCCTCCCCCCTCTTTCTTCCCTTGTTGGAAACCTACTAGGAATATGATTCCTAGTAGGAATCCTACTTGGGGCGTGCCCCATGAGGGTCGGCCGCCTCCCCTTGCTCCTTTATATCTCTGAGGCAGGGGGCACCCTAGAACACACAAGTTGACAGTTGTCTTAGCCGTGTGTGGTGCCCCCCTCCACAGATTTCCACCTCGGTCATATTGTTGTAGTGCTTAGGCGAAGCCCTGCGTCGATAACTTCATCATCACCATCATCACGTCGTTGTGCTGACAAAACTCTCCCTCGGCCTCAGATGGATCAATAGTATGAGGGACGTCACCGAGCTGGACGTGTGCAGATCGCGGAGGTGACGTGCGTTCGGTACTTGGATTAGTTGGATCGCGAAGACGTTCGACTACATCAACCGCGTTACTAAACGCTTCCGCTTTTGGTCTACGAGGGTACGTGGACACACTCTCCCCACTCGTTGCTATGCATCACCTAGATGGATCTTGCGTGTGCGTAGGATTTTTTTTGAAATTACTGCGTTCCCCAACAGTGGTATCAGAGTCACGTCTATGCGTAGATGTTATATGCATGAGTAGAACACAAAGAGTTGTGGGCGATAATAGTCATACTGCTTACCAGCATGTCATACTTTGATTCAGCGGTATTGTTGGATGAAGCGGCTCAGACCGACATTACGCGTATGCTTACGCGAGAATGGTTCTACCGACGTGCTTCGCACACAGGTGGCTAGTGGGTGTCTATTTCTCCAACTTTAGTTGAATCGAGTGTGACTACGCCCGGTCCTTGTTGAAGGTTAAAACAGCAAACTTGACAAAAATCATTATGGTTTAGATGGGTAGGTAAGAACGGTTCTTGCTAAGCCTGTAGCAGCCACGTAAAACTTGCAACAACAAAGTAGAGGACGTCTAACTTGTTTTTGCAGGGCATGCTGTGATGTGATATGGTCAAGACGTGATTATATAATTTGTTGTATGAGATGATCATGTTTTGTAACACGCTTATCGGCAATCGGCGAGAGCCATATGGTTGTCGCTTTATTGTATGAAATGCAATCGCCATGTAATTGCTTTACTTTATCACTAAGTGGTAGCGATAGTCGTAGAAGCAATAGTTGGCGAGATGACAACGATGCTTCAATGGAGATCAAGGTGTCAAGCCAGTGTAGATGGTGATCATGGCAGTGCTTTGGAGATGAAGATGAAAGGCACAAGATGATGATGGCCATATCATATCACTTATATTGATTGCATGTGATGTTTATCATTTATGCATCTTATTTTGCTTAGTACGACGGTAGCATTATAAGATGATCTCTCACTAAATTTCAAGGTATAAGTGTTCTCCCTGAGTATGCATCATTGCTACAGTTCATCGTGTCGAGACACCACGTGATGATCGGGTGTGATAAGCTCTACGTTCACATACAACGGGTGCAAGCCAGTTTTGCACACGCACAATACTCGGGTTAAACTTGATGAGCCTAGCATATGCAGATATGGCCTTAGAAAACTGAGACCGAAAGGTCGAGCATGAATCATATAGTAGATACGATCAACATAGTGATGTTCACCATTGAAAACTACTCCATCTCACGTGATGATCGGACATGGTTTAGTTGATATGGATCACGTGATCACTTAGATGATTAGAGGGATGTCTATCTAAGTGGGAGGTCTTAAGTAATATGATTAATTGAACTTTAATTTATCATGAACTTAGTACCTGATAGTATTTTGCATGCCTATGTTGTTGTAGATAAATGGCCTGTGTTGTTGTTCCATTGAATTTTAATGCGTTCCTAGAGAAAGCTAAGTTGAAAGATGATGGTAGCAATTACACGGACTGGGTCCGTAACTTGAGGATTATCTGCATTGCTGCACAGAAGAATTATGTCATGGAAGCACCGCTAGGTGCAAGACCCACTGCAGGAGTAACGCCAGACGTTGTGAACGCCTGGCAGAGCAAAGCTGATGACTACTCGATAGTTCAGTGTGCATGCTTTACGGCTTAGAACCGGGACTTCAACGACGTTTTGAATGTCATGGAGCATATGAGATGTTCTAGGAGTTGAAGTTGATATTTCAAGCAAATGCCCGGATTGAGAGATATGAAGTCTCCAATAAGTTCTACAGCTGCAAAATGGAGGAGAATAGTTACATCGGTGAGCATATACTCGTAATGTTTGGGTACCACAATCACTTGACTCACCGGGAGTTAATCTTCCAGCTTGATAGTGTCATTGATAGAGTTCTTCAATCACTGCCACCAAGCTACAAGAGCTTCATGATGAACTATAAAATGCAAGGGATGGATAAGACAATTCCCGAGCTCTTCGCGATGCTAAAGGCTACGGAGGTAGAAATCAAGAAGGAGCATCAAGTGTTGATGGTCAACAAGACCACCAGATTCAAGAAAAAGGGTAAAGGGAAGAAGGGGAACTTCAAGAAGAACGGCAAACAAGTTGCTGCTCAAGTGAAGAAACCCAAGTCTTGACCTAAGCCTGAGACTGAGTGCTTCTACTGCAAAGGGACTGGTCACTGGAAGCGGAACTGCCCCAAGTATTTGGCGGATAAGAAGGATGGCAAAGTGAACAAAAGTATATATGATATACATGTTATTGATGTGTACTTTACTAGTGTTCAAAGTAGCCCCTGGGTATTTGATATTGGTTTAGTTGCTATCAGGGCCGTCTCTAGAAATTCGGAGCCCCGGGACAAAAATCAAAGTTGGGCCCCAAATTTTGAAAATTTCATATAACAGAAGAACTAATGTACCTAAAGCATACTTTCACTTTATTATATAATTTCAAGTATGTTTTGTATTGCACAATATTTAGACATATATGAAATAAATATGCTAAAATATAATAAAAGTGCACTAAAGTAATAAACTAACCTCATGTTCTGTCAAAAAAAAGAATCCTTCAATCATATCTTCGGTGCCAATATTAGTACCATCACCTTCATGTACAATATTAGCACCAACACTTCATTCGCACTGTCAACCTCAATATCACTTCAATTGTAGCATCATCACCATGGCCATCATCAACATTAGCATTGGGAGTTTGATTTTCAGAATTTAATGAAGATACTTTCATAACATCTAGATACATTCATTTCTTGGACGAGTAATTCCGAACGGAGGGAATATGTCAAGAGCACCCGTTCGAGATTGAACTTGTGCTTCTAGTTTTTGCTTCTTCTTAAACTTTTCACAATCTAAATCATACTTTCTATTTTTTTTAAACATTACGATGATCGAGAAATAAACATCTTCCTGTTTTTATAAACCAAAGAAACTTAATTATTAATTATTTAAAAAGGACATTGCCTAATTAATGTGAATAAAGATATCAAAACAAGTAGTACAACTGATCAGGAACAAACTTAATTTTGGCCTACTCCTAATCTAACACCATGGACACAAAAATTGGTTACCTACCTAAACCAGGGGACACATAATTTCGTCCTACTCACTACTCCTAATCTAGGTCGGGGAAATCAAACTTAATCCATTACTAGTGATAAAGAACAGGGAAAAAATTAAGTAGACGACATGACGATACCTAATTGAAAGTAGTGGAGGACAGAGGCAGAAGGGCGATCACCGATGGCGGAAGGCAGGAGGTGGCGTCCTGTGCGATTGGCGGAAAAGCGATCTTTAAGAGATTTGGCGGAAGCCATGCGGCGTGCTAGCGATTAATGGAAGGAACGGCCAGGCCGATCGACACATACATGTATTAGCAGGCTTGTGGGCTGCCATTGCTGTTGGGTAGTACGTCTACTCTTAGCCTGATTAAATTGCTAATTAAGTACCTAGTTATTTGGGGGCCCTGTGCGGTCGCCCACCTTGGCCTCCCTCATGGACGGGCCTGGTTGCTATGATTAGTAACTCGAAATAGGAGTTACAAAATGAACAAAGACTAGTTGAGGGCAAGGTGACGATGTGTGTTGGAAGTGATTCCAAGGTTGATAAGATCACCATCGCACACTCCCTTTACCTTCGGGGTTAGTGTTGAACCTAAAATAAATGTTATTTGGTGTTTGCGTTGAGAATAATATGATTGGATCATGTTTATTGCAATACGGTTATTCATTTAAGTCAAAGAATAATGGTTATTCTGTTTACATGAATAAAACCTTCTGGGGTCATACACCCAAGGTGAATGGTTTATTGAATCTCGATCGTAGTGATACACATATTCATAATATTGATGCCAAAAGATGCAAAGTTGATAGAACAATACGCTTGATAAGTTTTTTCAATGAGTACATACCTTGATAAGATTTTGAAGTAGTTCAAAATGGAACAGCCAAAGAAGGAGTTCTTGCCTTTGTTGCAAGGTGTAAAGTTGAGTAAGACTCAAAACATGACCACGACAAAAAATAGGAAGAGAATGAAAGTCATTCCCTATGCCTCAACCATAGGTTCTATAAATTATGATATGCTGTGTTCCAAACCTTTTTATGTACCTCACCATGAGTTTGACAAGAGGGTACAATAGTGATCCAGGAGTGGATCACTGAACAGCGGTCAAAATTATCCTTAGTGGAATAAGGAAATGTTTCTCGGTTATGGAGGTGACAAAGAGTTCGTCGTAAAGAGTTATGTCGATGCAAGCTTTGACACCGATCTGGATGGCTCTAAGTCTTGATCTAGATACATATTGAAAGTGGGAGCGATTAGCTAGAGTAGCTCCGTGCAGAACATTGTAGACATAGAAAATTTGCAAAATACATAAAGTTCTGAATGTGGCAGACCCGTTGACTAAACTTCTCTCACAAGCAAAACATGATCACTCTTTGGGTGTTAATCACATAGCGATGTAAACTAGATTATTGACTCTAGTAAACCCTTTGGGTATTAGTCACATGGAGATGTGAACTAATCACATAAAGATGTGAACTATTGCTGTGAAATCACATGACGATGTGAACTAGATTATTGACTCTAGTGCAAGTGGGAGACTGAAGGAAATATGCCCTAGAGGCAACAATAAAGTTGTCATTTATATTTTCTTATATCATGATAAATGTTTATTATTCATGCTAGAATTGTATTAACCGGAAACTTAGTACATGTGTGAATACATAGACAAAAACAAAGTGTCCCTAGTATGCCTCTACTTGACTAGCTCGTTAATCAAAGATGGTTATGTTTCCTGACCATAGACATGTGTTGTTATTTGATGAACGGGATCACATCATTAGAGAATGATGTGATGGACAAGACCCCTCCGTTAGCTTAGCATAATGATCGTTAAGTTTTATTGCTATTGCTTTATTCATGACTTATACATGTTCCTATGACTATGAGATTATGCAACTCCCGAATACTGAAGGAACACTTTGTGTGCTATCAAACGTCACAACGTAACTGGGTGATTATAAAGATGCTCTACAGGTGCCTCCGATGGTGTTTGTTGAGTTGGCATAGATCGAGATTAGGATTTGTCACTCCGATTGTCGGAGAGGTATCTCTCAGCCCTCTCAGTAATGCACATCACTATAAGCATGGCAAGCAATGTGACTAATGAGTTAGTCAAGGGATGATGCATCACAGAATGAGTAAAGAGACTTGCCGGTAATGAGATTGGACTAGGTATTGCGATACCGACGATTGAATCTCGGGCAAGTAACATACCGATGACAAAGGGAACAACGTATGTCGTTATGCGGTTTGACCGATAAAGATCTTCGTAGAATATGTAATAACCAATATGAGAATCTAGGTTCTGCTATTGGTTATTTACCGGAAGTGAGTCTCGGTCATGTCTACATAGTTCTCGAACCCGTAAGGTCCGCACGCTTAACGTTCGATGACGATCGATATTATGAGTTTATGTGTTTTGATGTACCGAAGGTAGTTCGGAGTTCCGGATGTGATCACGGACATGACGAGGAGTCTCGAAATGGTCGATACATAAAGATTGATATATTGGACGATGTTATTCGGACACCGGATGAGTTTCGGGGGTCACCGGATAAATATGGGAGTGCCGGGGGTTATCAGAACCCCCGGGGGAACTAATGGGACAACATGGGCCTTGTGTGTGAGAGAGAGGATAGGGCCTTAGGGCTGCCCCCCCCCCCCTTGAGGAGTCCGAATTGGACAAGGAGGGAGGCGCCCCCTCTTTCCCTCCCTCTCTCCCTCTCCTTCCTACCCCCTCTTTCTTCCCTTGTTGGAAACCTACTAGGAATAGGATTCCTAGTAGGAATCCTACTTGGGGCGCGCTTCATGAGGGCCGGCCGGCCTCCCCCTTGCTCCTTTATATACGGGGGCAGGGGGCACCCTAGAACACACAAGTTGACAGTTGTCTTAGCCGTTTGTGGTGCCCCCCTCCACATATTTCCACCTCGGTCATATCGTTGTAGTGCTTAGGCGAAGCCCTGCGTTGGTAACTTCATTATCACCGTCATCACGCCGTCGTGCTGACGAAACTCTCCCTCGGCCTCAGCTGGATCAAGAGTACGAGGGACGCCACCGAGTTGAACGTGTGCAGATCGCGGAGGTGTCGTGCATTCGGTACTTGGATCGGTTCGATCGCGAAGACGTTCGACTACGTCAACCGCGTTACTAAATGCTTCCGCTTTCGGTCTACGAGGGTACGTGGACACACTCTCCCCGCTCGTTGCTATGCATCACCTAGATGGATCTTGCATGTGCGTAGGATTTTTTTGAAATTACTGCATTCCCCAACACGGATGAGATCACGGACATGATGAGGAGTCTCGAAATGGCCGAGAGGTAAAGATTCATATATTGAACGATGATATTCGGACTCCAGAAGTGTTCTGGGGGTACCGGGTACATATCGGGTCACCGGAGGGTGTTCCGGGCATCCCCCCGGCAACTACATGGGCCTAATGGGCCAAGAAGGGGACAGACCAGCCCCTTGGGGGCTGGTGCGCCCCATGTAGGCCGAAATAAGGGGGAAGTAAAGAGGGGAAGAGAGAAAGGAAGGGGAGGGATTCGGCCTCCCCTTCCTTCTCTCCTCCCTCCTCCTTCCTTCCCCCTCCGGATGAATATGGAAGGGGGGAGGCCGAATTGGGAGGCTCCCAAGTAGGATTCCTCCTACTTGGGGCACCCCCTTGGCTGCCTCTCCTCCCCTCTAACCTATATACATGAGGGGAGGGCACCGCTAGAACATACAACATTGATTCCTAGCCGTGTGCGGCGCCGCCCTCCACAGTTTACGCCTCCGGTCATATTGTCGTAGTGCTTAGGCGAAGCCCTGCGCGGATCACTTCACCATCACCGTCACCACGCCGTCGTGCTGACGAAACTCTTCCTTGATACTTTTCTGGATCAAGAGTTCGAGGAACGTCATCGAGCTGAACGTGTGCAGAACTCGGAGGTGCCATACGTTCGGTGCTTGATCGAACGAAACGAGAAGAAGTTCGACTACATCAACCGTGGGCAAACGCTTCCGCTTTTGGTCTAGGAGGGTACATGGACACACTCTCCCCTTCTCATTGCTATGCATCTCCTAGATAGATCTTGCGCGAGCGTAGGATTTTTTTGAAATTGCATGCTACGTTCCCCAACACTACCACAATCCGAAGGCAAGATCTTTGTTGCCAAGAATGGAACATTTCTAGAGAAGGATTTTATCTTGAAAGAAGTGAGTGGGAGGAAAGTAGAACTTGATGAGGTAATTGTACCTTCTCTCGAATTAGAAAGTAGCACATCAGAGAAATCCGTTCCCATGATGCCTACACCAACTAGAGAGGAAGCTAATGATGATGATCATGAAACTTCAGATCAAGTTACTACTGGACCTCGTAGGTCGAACAGAGCATGTTCCGCATGAGAGTGGTATGGTAATCCTGTTCTAGAAGTTATGTTACTAGACCATGGCGAACCTACGAACTATGAAGAAGCTATGATGAGCCCAGATTCTGATAAATGGTTTGAGGACATGAAATCTGAGATAGGATCCATGCATGAGAACAAAGTGTGGACTTTGGTGAACTTGCCCGATGATCGGCGAGCCATAGAGAATAAATTGATCTTCAAGAAGAAGACTAACGCTGATGGTAATGTTACTGTCTCCAAAGCTCGACTTGTCGCGAAAGGTTTTCGACAAGTTCAAGGAGTTGACTACGATGAGACTTTCTGACCCATAGCGATGCTTAAGTCTGTCTGAATCATGTTAGCAATTGCCGCATTTTATGATTATGAAATCTTGCAAATGGACATCAAACTGCATTCCTTAATGGATTTCTTAAAGAAGAGTTGTATATGATGCAACCAGAAGGTTTTGTCGATCCTAAAGGTGCTAACAAAGTGTGCAAGCTCCAGCGACCATCTATGGACTGGTGCAAGCATCTCGGAGTTGGAATATACGCTTTGATGAGGTGATCGAAGCATATAGTCTTATACGGACTTTCGGTGAAGCTTGTATTTACAAGAAAGTGAGTGGAAGATCTGTATCATTTCTGATATTATATGTGGATGACATATTGCTGATTGGAAATGATATAGAATTTCTGGATAGCATAAAAGGATACTTTAATAAGAAATTTTCAATGAAAGACCTCGGTGAAGCTGCTTACATATTAGGCATCAAGATCTATAAAGATAGATCAAGACGCTTGATAAGATTTTTCAATGAGTACATACCTTGACAAGATTTTGAAGGAGTTAAAAATGGATCAGTTCTTGCCTGTATTGTAAGGTGTGAAGTTGAGTAAGACTCAAAGCCCAATCACGACAGAAGATAGAGAGAGAATGAAAGTCACTCCCTATGCCATAGGTTCTATAAAGTATGCCATGATGCATACCAGACCTATTGTGTGCCTTGCCATGAATTTGGCAAGGGGGTACAATAGTGATCCAGGAGTGGACCACTGGACAACGGTCAAAATTATCCTTAGGTACCTGAAAAGGACTAAGGAAATGTTTCTCGGTTATGGAGGTGATAAAGAGTTCGTATAAAGAGTTACATCGATGCAAGCTTTGACACCGACTCAGGTGACTCTGAGTCTCAATCTAGATACATATTGAAAGTGGGAGCTGAAGGAAATATGCCCTAGAGGCAATAATAAAGTTATTATTTATTTCCTTATATCATGATAAAGGTTTATTATTCATGCTAGAATTGTATTAACCGGAAACATAATACATGTGTGAATATATAGACAAACAAGATGTCACTAGTATGCCTCTACTTGACTAGCTTGTTAATCAAAGATGGTTATGTTTCCTAACCATGAACAAGGAGTTGTTATTTGATTAACAAGGTCACATCATTAGTTGAATGATCTGATTGACATGACCCATTCCGTTAGCTTAACACTTGATCGCTTAGTATGTTAATGCTTTCTTCATGACCCATACATGTTCCTCGTAACTATGAGATTATGCAACTCCCGTTTAAGAGGAACACTTTGGTGCTACCAAACGTCACAACGTAATCGGGTGATTATAAAGGAGTACTACAGTGTCTCCAAAGGTACTTGTTGGGTTGGCGTATTTCGAGATTAGGTTTTGTCACTCCGATTGCTCGGAGAGGTATCTCTAGGCCTTCTCGGCAATACACATCACTTAAGCCTTGCAAGCATTACAACTAATGAGTTAGTTGTGAGATGATGTATTACGGAACGAGTAAAGAGACTTACGGTAACGAGATTGAACTAGGTATTGGATACCGACGATCGAATCTCGATAAGTAACATACCGATGACAAAGGGAACAACGTATGTCGTTATGCGGTTTGACCGATAAAGATCTTCAGAGAATATGTAGGAACCAATATGGGCATCCGTGTTCCGCTATTGGTTATTGACCGAGAATGGTTCTAGGTCATGTCTACATAGTTCTCGAACCCGTAGGGTCCGTGACGCTTAACGCTTCGGCGATGCTCATTATGAGTTTATAAGTATTGATGCACGAAGGTTGTTCGAGTCCCGGATGTGATCACGGACATGACGAGGAGTCTCGAAATGGTCGAGACATAAAGATTGATATATTGGAAGCCTACATTTGGACATCTAAGTGTTCCGTGAAATCGGATTTTACCGAGTAACGGAGGTTACCGGAACCCCCCGGAAGGTCCATGGGCCTAATGGGCCATAGGAGAGAAGAGGAAGGGCCAGCCAAGGTGGGCTGCGCGCCCCCTCTCCCCTCTAGTCCGAATAGGACAAGGAAGGGGGGGGGGGGCGGCGCCCCTTCCCTCTTCCCCCTCCTCCAATCCTAGTCCAACTAGGAGAGGGGGGGAGTCCTACTCCCGATGAGAGTAGGACTCCTCCTTGGTGCGCCTCCCCCTAGGTCCGGCCACCTCCCCCTTGCCTCCTTTATATACGGGGGCAGGGGGCACCCCAAGACACACAAGTTGATCTACGGATCTTTCCTTAGCCGCAGGCGGTGCCCCTTCCACCATATTCCACTTCGGTCATATCGTCATGAGCTTAGGCGAAGCCTGCGCGGAGAAGTCATATCATCGCGGAGCTTAGGCGAAGCCTGCGTCGGTGGAGCATCAACATCGCCACCACGCCGTCAGGCCGACGGAACTCATCCCCGACACTTTGCTGGATCGGAGTCCGGGATCGCCATCGAGCCGAACGTGTGCGTAACTCGGAGGTGCCGTGACGTTCGGTGCTTGGATCGGTCGGATCGTGAAGACGCACGACTACATCAACCGCGTTGTTATAATGCTTCCGCTTTCGGTCTCACGAGGGTGCGTGGACGGACACTCTTCCCTCTCGTTGCTATGCCATCACCATGGTCTTGCGTGATCGTAGGGAAATTTTTGAAATTACTACGTTCCCCAACAAAGGGCATCCGAGCCAGGTTTTATGCGTTGATGTCATATGCACGAGTAGAACACAAGTGAGTTGTGGACGATACAAGTCATCGCCTACCAAAGCATGTCATACTTTGGTTCAGCGGTATTGTGAGATGAAGCGCCCGGACCGACATTACGCCAGACGCTTACGCGAGATCGGTTTCACCGCTCCGAGCACTCGTTGCTTAAAGGTGACCGACGGTGTCTGCCTCTCTCACTTTAGTTGAACCGAGTATGGCTACGCCCGGTCCTTGAGAAGGTTAAAACGGAGTCTATTTGACAAACTATCGTTGTGGTTTTGATGCGTAGGTAAGAACGGTTCTTGCTCAGCCCGTAGCAGCCACGTAAAAATTGCAACAACAAAGTAGAGGACGTCTAACTTGTTTTTGCAGGGCATGTTGTGATGTGATGTGGTCAAGACGTGATGCTATATTTTATTGTATGAGATGATCATGTTTTGTAACCGAAGTTATCGGCAATCGGCAGGAGCCATATGGTTGTCGCTTTATTGTATGAAATGCAACGCCATGTAATTGCTTTACTTTATCACTAAGGAGTAGCGATAGTCGTAGAAGCAATAGTTGGCGAGACGACAACGATGCTACGATGGAGATCAAGGTGTCGCGCCGGTGACGATGGTGATCATGACGGTGCTTGGCGATGGAGATCACAAGCACAAGATGATGATGACCATATCATATCACTTATATTGATTGCATGTGATGTTTATCCTTTATGCATCTTATCTTGCTTTGATTGACGGTAGCATTATAAGATGATCTCTCACTAAAATTATCAAGAAGTGTTCTCCACGAGTATGCACCGCTATGGAAAGTTCTTCGTCTTTGAGACACCACGTGATGATCGGGTGTGATAGGCTCTACGTTCAAATACAACGGGTGCGAGCAGTTGCGCAGAATACTCGAGTTAAACTTGATGAGCCTAGCATATAAAAGATATGGCCTCGGAACACGGAGACCGAAAGGTCGAGCGTGAATCATATAGTAGATATGATCAACATAGTGATGTTCACCATTGAAACTACTCCATCTCACGTGATGATCGGACATGGTTTAGTTGATATGGATCACGTGATCACTTAGATGACTAGAGAGATGTCTGCCTAAGTGGGAGTTTTTTTAATATGATTAATTGAACTTAAATTTATCATGAACTTAGTACCGATAGTATTTTGCTTGTCTATGTTTCTGTAGATAGATGGCTTGTGTTGTTGTTCCGCTGAATTTTAATGCGTTCCTTGAGAAAGCAAAGTTGAAAGATGATGGTAGCAATTACACGGACTGGGTCCGTAACTTGAGGATTATCCTCATTGCTGCACGGAAAAATTACGCCCCTGGAAGCACCATTTGGGTGACAGAACTGCTGCGAGATCTTTGAGCGAGAAGTTGTGAACGTCTGCAAAGCGTAGCTGATGACTACTCTATAGTTCATGTGCCATGCTTTACTGCTTAGAACCGGGTCTTCAACGACGTTTTGAACGTCATGGAGCATATGAGATGTTCCAGGAGTTGAAGTTAATATTTCAAGCAAATGCCCGGATTGAGAGATATGAAGTCTCCAATAAGTTCTATAGCTGCAAGATGGAGGAGAATAGTTCTGTAAGTGAGCACATACTCAAAATGTCTGGGTATAACAATCACTTAATTCAGCTGGGAGTTAATCTTCCGGATGAAAGTGTCATTGATGTAATTCTCCAATCATCGCCACCAAGCTACAAGAGCTTCGTGATGAACTATAATATGCAAGGGATGACTAAGACAATTCACGAGCTCTTCGCGATGCTAAAAGCTGCGGAGGTAGAAATCAAGAAAGAGCATCAAGTGTTGATGATCAACAAGACCACTAGTTTCAAGAAAAGGAAAAGGGAAGAAGAAGGAAACTTCAAAAGAACAGCAAGAAAGTTGTTGATCAAGAGAAGAAACCCAAGTCTGGACCTAAGCCCGAATCGAGTGTTTTACCGCAAGCGGCAGGACCTTTGAAGCGGAACTGCCCCAAGTATTTGGCGGATAAAAAGGATGGCAAGGTGAACAAAGGTATATGTGATATACATGTTATTGATGTGTACCTTACTAATACTCGCAGTAGTACAGGTATTTGATACTGGTTACATTGCTAATATTTGCAACTCGAAACAGAACTACGGATTGCGAAGATTGGCTAAGGACGAGGTGACGATGCGCGTTGGAAATGGTTCCAAAGTCGATGTGATCGCAATGGCACGCTACCTCTACATCTACCTTCGGATTAGTTTTAGACCTAAATAATTGTTATTTGGTGCCGCGTTGAGCATGAACATTATATCTGGATCTTGTTTAATGCGAGACGGTTATTCATTTAAATTAGAGAATAATGGTTGTTCTATTTATATGAGTAATATCTTTTATGGTCATGCACCCTTGAAGAATGGTCTATTCTTGTTGAATCTCGACAAGAGTGATACACATATTCATAATGTTGAAGCCAAAAGATGCAGAGTTGATAATGATAGTGCAACTTATTTGTGGCACTGCCGTTTAGGTCATATCGGTGTAAAACGCATGAAGAAACTCCATACTGATGGGCTCCTGGAATCACTTGATTATGAATCACTTGGTACTTGCGAACCATGCCTCATGGGCAAGATGACAAAAACGCCGTTCTCCGGAACTATGGAGCGAGCAACTGATTTGTTGGAAATCATACATACTGATGTTTGTGGTCCAATGAATGTTGAGGCACGCCAAGCGGGTATCGTTATTTTCTCACCTTCACAGATGATTTGAGCAGATATGGGTATATCTACTTAATGAAACACAAATCTGAAACATTTGAAAAGTTCAAAGAATTTCAGAGTGAAGTGGAAAATCATCGTAACAAGAAAATAAAATTTCTACGATCCGATCGTGGGGAGAATATTTGAGTTACGAAGTTTGGTTTACATTTGAAACAATGTGGAATAGTTTCACAACTCACGCCACCCTAACACCACAGAGAAATGGTGTGTCCGAACGTCGTAATCGTACTTTACTGGATATGGTGCGATCTATGATGTCTATTTCCGATTTACCGCTATCCTTTTGGGGTTATGCTTTAGAGACGGCCGCATTCACGTTGAATAGGACACCGTCAAAATCCGTTGAGACGACGCCTTATGAATCGTGGTTTGGCAAGAAACCAAAGTTGTCGCTTTCTTAAAGTTTGGGGCTGCGATGCTTATGTAAAGAAACTTCAACCAGATAAGCTCGAACCCAAATCGAAAAATGTGTCTTCATAGGATACCCAAAGGAGATCATGGGTACACCTTCTATCACAGATCCAAGGCAAGATTTTCGTTGCTAAATTCGGATCCTTTCTAGAGAAGGAGTTTCTCTCGAAAGAAGTGAGTGGGAGGAAAGTAGAACTTGATGAGATAATCAGATTCTGCTCCCTTATTGGAAAGTAGTTCATCACAAGAAATGGTTCTGTGACAACTACACCAATTAGTGAGGAAACTAATGATGATGATCATGAAGTTTCAGATCAAGTTACTCTTGAACCTCGTAGGTCAACCAGAGTAAAATACGCACTGTGAGTGGTACGGTAATCCTATTCGAAGTCATGTTACTTGACCATGGCGAACCTACAAACTATGAAGAAGCGATGGTGAGCCCAGATTCCGCAAAATGGCCGGAAGCCATGAAATCTGAGATGGGATCCATGTATGAGAACAAAGTATGGACTTTGGTTGACTTGCCCGATGATCGGCAAGCCATTGAAAATAAATGGATCTTTAAGAAGAAGACTGACGCTGATGGTAATATAACTGTCTACAAAGCTCGACTTGTTGCGAAAGGTTTTCGACAAGTTCAAAGGGTTGACTACGATGAGACTTTCTCACCCGTAGCGATGCTTAAGTCTGTCCGAATCATGTTAGCAATTGCCGCATTTTATGATTATGAAATTTGGCAAATGGATGTAAAACTGCATTCTTGAATGGATTTCTAGAAGAAGAGTTGTATATGATGCAACGAGAAGGTTTTGTCGATCCAAAAGGTGCTAACAAAGTGTGCAAGCTCCAATGATCAATTTATGGTGCAGTGCAAGCCTCTCGAGTTGGAATAAACGCTTTGATAGTGTGATCAAAGCATATGGGTTTGTACAGACTTTTGGAGAAGCCTCAGATTTACAAGAAAGTGAGTGGGAGCTCAGAAGCATTTCGATATTATATGTGGACGACATATTATTGATTGGAAATGATATAGAATTTCTGGATAACATAAAAGGATACTTGAATAAAAGTTTTTCAATGAAAGACCTCGGTGAAGTTGCTTACATATTGGGCATCAAGATCTATAGAGATAGATCAAGACGCTTAATTGGACTTTCAAAAAGCACATACCTTGATAAAGTTTTGAAAAGTTCAAAATGGATCGTGCAAAGAAAGGTTTTTTACCGTGTTGCAAGGTGTAAGATTGAGTCGACTCAATGCCCGACCACGCCAGAAGATAGAGAGAAAATGAAAGATGTTCCCTATGCTTCAGCCATAGGCTCTATCATGTATGCAATGTCAGGTACCGGACACGACGTATGCTTAGCTGTAAGCTTGGCAGGAAGGTACCAAAGTAATCCAGAATGGATCATCGACAGCGATCAAGAACATCCCGAAATACGAAAAGGACTAAGGATATGTTTCTCATATATGGAGGTGACAAAGAGCTAGTCGTAAATGGTTACGTCGATGCAAGCTTTGACACCGATCCCATGGACGATTCTAAATCGCAAACCGGATACGTGTTTTTATTAAACGGTGGAGCCGCTGGTTGGTGCAGTTCTAAACAAAGCGTCGTGGCGGGATCTACATGTGAAGCGGAGTACATAGCTGCTTGAGCGGCGAATGAAGGAGTCTGGATGAAAGAGTTCATTTCCGATCTAGGTGTCATACCTAGTGCATCGGGACCGATGAAGATCTTCTCGTGACAATACTGGTGCAATTGCCTTGGCAAAGGAACCCAGATTTCACAAGAGGACCAAGCATATCAAGAGACGCTTCAATTCCATTCGACCAAGTCCAAGTGGGAGACATAGAGATTTGCAAAATACATACGGATCTGAATGTTGCGCACTGCTGACTAAGCCTCTTCCACGAGCAAAACATGATCAGCACCAAGACTCCATGGGTGTTAGGATCATTACTTTGTAATCTAGATTATTGACTCTAGTGCAAGTGGGAGATCAAGGAAATATGCCCTAGAGGCAATAATAAAGTTATTATTTATTTCCTTATATCATGATAAAGGTTTATTATTCATGCTAGAATTGTATTAACCGGAAACATAATACATGTGTGAATATATAGACAAACAAGTATGTCACTAGTATGCCTCTACTTGACTAGCTTGTTAATCAAAGATGGTTATGTTTCCTAACCATGAACAAGGAGTTGTTATTTGATTAACAAGGTCACATCATTAGTTGAATGATCTGATTGACATGACCCATTCCGTTAGCTTAACACTTGATCGCTTAGTATGTTAATGCTTTCTTCATGACCCATACATGTTCCTCGTAACTATGAGATTATGCAACTCCCGTTTACGGAGGAACACTTTGGTGCTACCAAACGTCACAACGTAATCGGGTGATTATAAAGGAGTACTACAGGTGTCTCCAAAGGTACTTGTTGGGTTGGCGATTTCGAGATTAGGTTTTGTCACTCCGATTGCCTGGGAGAGGTATCTCTAGGCCTTCTCGGTAATACACATCACTTAAGCCTTGCAAGCATTACAACTAATGAGTTAGTTGTGAGATGATGTATTACGGAACGAGTAAAGAGACTTACCGGTAACGAGATTGAACTAGGTATTGGATACCGACGATCGAATCTCGTGTAAGTAACATACCGATGACAAAGGGAACAACGTATGTCGTTATTCGGTTTGACCGATAAAGATCTTCTAAGAATATGAAGGAACCAATATGGTCATCCAGGTTCCTCTATATGTTAATGACCGAGAATGGTTCTAGGTCAAGTCTACATAGTTCTCGAACCCGTAGGGTCCGCACGCTTAACGCTTCGATGATGCTCATTATGAGTTTATAAGTATTGATGCACGAAGGTTGTTCGAGTCCCGGATGTGATCACGGACATGACGAGGAGTCTCGAAATGGTCGAGACATAAAGATTGATATATTGGAAGCCTACATTTGGACATCGGAAGTGTTCCGGTGAAATCGGATTTTAAGAGTACCGGAGGTTACCGGAACCCCCGGGAGGTCCATGGGCCTAATGGGCCATAGGAGAGAAGAGGAAGGGCCAGCCAAGGTGGGCTGCGCGCCTCCCCTCTAGTCCGAATAGGACAAGGAAGGGGCGGCGCCTCTTCCCTCTTCCCTCCTCCAATCCTAGTCCAACTAGGAGAGGGGAGTCCTACTCCCGATGAGTAGGACTCCTCCTTGCGCGCCTCCCCTAGGGCCGGCCACCTCCCCTTGCCTCCTTTATATACAGGCGGGGGCACCCCAAGACACACAAGTTGATCTACGGATCTTTCCTTAGCTGCAGTGCGGTGCCCCTTCCACCATATTCCACTCGGTCATATCGTCATGAGCTTAGGCGAAGCCTCACGGAGAAGTCATATCGTCATGAGCTTAGGCGAAGCCTCGCGTCGGTGGAGCATCAACATCGCCACCACGCCGTCGTCTTGACGGAACTCATCCCCGACACTTTGCTGGATCGGAGTCCGGGATCGCCATCGAAATGAACGTGTGCGTAACTCGGAGGTGCCGGACGTTCGGTGCTTGGATCGGTCGGATCGTGAAGACGTACGACTACATCAACCGCGTTGTTATAACGCTTCCGCTTTCGGTCTACGAGGGTACGTGGACGGACACTCTTCCCTCTCGTTGCTATGCCATCACCATGGTCTTGCGTGATCGTAGGAAATTTTTTGAAATTACTACGTTCCCCAACAGGAGCAATTAGCTAAAGTAGCCCCATGCAGAGCAGTGTAGACATAGAAATTTGCAAAATACATACAGATCTTAATATGACAGACTCGTTGACTAAACTTCTCTCACAAGCAAAACATGATCACACCTTAATACTCTTTGGGTGTTAATCACATGGCGATGTGAACTAGATTATTGACTCTAGTAAACTCTTTGGGTGTTGGTCACATAGCGATGTGAACTATGGGTGTTAATCACATGGCGATGTGAACTAGATTATTGACTCTAGTGCAAGTGGGAGACTGAAGGAAACATGCCCTAGAGGAAATAATAAAGTTTTTATTTTATATTTCCTTATTCATGATAAAGGTTTATTATTCATGCTAAAATTGTATTGATCGGAAACCTTAATACATGTGTGAATACTTAAACAAACAATGTGTCCCTGGTGAGCCTCTACTAGACTAGCTCGTTGATTAAAGATGGTTAAAGGTTTCCTAACCATTGTCATGAGTTGTCATTTTATAAACGGGATCACTTCATTAGGAGAATGATTTGATGGACAAGACCCATCCATTAGCTTAGCATTTTGATCGTTCTGTTTTATTGCTATTGCTTTTTCATGTCAAATACATATTCCTTCGACTATGATATTATACAACTCCCGGATACCGGAGGAATGCCTTGTGTGCTATCAAACATCACAACGTAACTGGGTGATTACAAAGATGCTCTACAGGTATCTCTGAAGGTGTTTGTTGAGTTGGCATAGATCAAGATTAGGATTTGTCACTCCGAGTATCGGAGAGGTATCTCCGGGCCCTCTCAGTAATACACATCACAAGCTTGCAAGCAAACGACTAAAGAGTTGGTCACGAGGTGATGTATTGCGGAACGAGTAAAGAGACTTGCCGGTAACGAGATTGAACTAGGTATGAAGATACCCATGATCGAATCTCGGGCAAGTAACATACCGATAGACAAAGGGAATAACGTATGTTGTCATAACGGTTCGACTGATAAAGATCTTCGTAGAATATGTAGGAGCCAAT
Source organism: Aegilops bicornis (assembly GCA_021605145.1). Lineage (NCBI taxonomy): Eukaryota > Viridiplantae > Streptophyta > Magnoliopsida > Poales > Poaceae > Aegilops > Aegilops bicornis. The sequence continues at coordinate 392,730,769 of CM038669.1, read as the reverse complement.
ATGGGCATATAGGTTCCACTATTGGTTATTGACCGGAGAGGTGTCTCGGTCATGTATACATAGTTCTCGAACCCGTAGGGTTCGCACACTTAACATTCGATGACGGTATAATATTATATGAGTTATGTGATTTGGTGACAGAATGTTGTTCGAAGTCCCGTATGAGATCACGGACATTATGAGGAGTCTCCAAATGGCCGAGAGGTAAATATTGATATATAGGACGATAGTATTCGGACACCGGAAGTGTTTCGGTGGGTACCGGGTACATATCGGGTCACCGGAAGGGGTTCTTGATGTCTACTACACAACCTTCTTCTTGTATACGTTGTTGGGCCTCCAAGTGCAGAGGTTTGTAGGACAGTAGCAAATTTCCCTCTAGTGGATGACCTAAGGTTTATCAATCCGTAGGAGGCGTAGGATGAAGATGGTCTCTCTCAAGCAACCCCGCAACCGAATAACAAAGAGTCTCTTGTGTCCCCAACACACCCAATACAATGGTAAATTGTATAGGTGCACTAGTACGGCGAAGAGATGGTGATACAAGTGCAATATGGATGGTAGATATAGGTTTTTGTAATCTGAAAATATAAAAACAGCAATGTAGCTAATGATAAAAGTGAGCGTAAACAGTATTGCAATGCGTTGAAACAAGGCCTAGGGTTCATACTTTCACTAGTGCAAGTTCTCCCAAAAATAATAACATAATTGGATCATATAATTATCCCTCAACATGCAACAAAGAGTCACTCCAAAGTCACTAATAGCGGAGAACAAACGAAGAGATTATGGTAGGGTACGAAACCACCTCAAAGTTATTCTTTCGGATCGATCTATTCAAGAGTCTGTAGTAAAATAACACGAAGCTATTCTTTCAGTTCAATCTATCCTAGAGTTCGTACTAGAATAACACCTTAAGATACAAATCAACCAAAACCCTAATGTCACCTAGATACTCCAACTCAAGTATCCGTGGGTATGATTATACGATATGCATCACACAACCTCGGATTCATCTATTCAAACCAACACAAAGAACTTCAAAGAGTGCCCCAAAGTTTCTATCGGAGAGTCAAGACGAAAACTTGTGCCAACCCCTATGCATAAGTTCACGAGCGGAACCCGCAAGTTGATCACCAAAACATACATCAAGTGGATCACATGAATATCCCATTGTCACCACAGATAAGCACATGCAAGACATACATAAAGTGTTCTCAAATCCTTAAAGACTCAATCCGATAAGATAACTTCAAAGGGAAAAATCAATCCATTACAAGAGAGTAGAGGGGGAGAAACATCATAAGATCCAACTATAACAGCAAAGCTCGCGATACATCAAGATCGTGCCAAATCAAGAACATGAGAGAGAGAGAGAGATAGAGAGATCAAACACATAGCTACTGGTACATACCCTCAGCCCCGAGGGTGAACTACTCCCTCCTCGTCATGGAGAGCGCCGGGATGATGAAGATGGCCACCGGTGAGGGATCCCCCCCCTCCGTGAAGTGCCTAACAGGTCCCGATTGGTTTTGGTGGCTACAGAGGCTTGCGGCGGCGGAACTCCCGATCTATTCTATTCTCCGAAGTTTTTAGGGTATATGGATTTATATAGGCGAAAGAAGTCGGTCAGGGGAGCCACGAGGGGCCCACGAGGGTGGGGGCACGCCCAGGGGGCAAGCGTGCCTCCCTGCCTCGTGGACACCTCGAAGCTTCCTTGACTTCAACTACAAGTCTCCTGGATCACGTTCGTTCCAAAAATCACGCTCCCGAAGGTTTCATTCTGTTTGGACTCTGTTTGATATTCCTTTTCTGCGAAACACTGGAACAAGGGAAAAAACAGGAACCGACACTGGGCTCTGGGTTAATAGGTTAGTCCCAAAAATAATATAGAAGTGTTTAATAAAGCCCATAAACATCCAAAATAGATAATATAATAGCATGAGTACTTCATAAATTATAGATACGTTGGAGACGTATCAGCATCCCCAATCTTAATTCCTCGTCATTCTGAGTAGGTAAATGATAAAAGAAATAATTTATGAAGTGTGAATGCTAGCAGGTGCACAAGTTTGATCAATGATAATTTCAATCACCTTTTCTATCATCCTTATATATCATAACAGTAGCTCATCTCATAAAGCTTCTCATGATCAAGTAACAAACTATTCACATTTTAAAGTATAGATCATAAACTTTCTTGAAAACTAACAAACCGTGTTATTAGTCATCAAACAATTACAATTCATCTTATTTCCAGGAAGATTCTATGTCAGAGCTTTGATTTAGCAAACTCCACATACTCAACTATCATTTAGTATTTCACAATTGCTAACACTCACGCGATATTTATGGGTTCAAAGTTTTAATCGTATTACGAGAAAGATAGGGGCTTATAGATTCGCCTCCCAACCTTTTACCTCAAGGGTAATGTCAACAATAATAGCTCATGATGCCTTACATCCAATTGGATATATATATCAGAATCTTTCCAACACAATGTGCTTGCCAAAGGATAAAATGTAAAAAGGAAAGGTGAAGATCACCATGGCTCTTGCATAAGGTAAAAGACATGAATAAAAGATAGGCCCTTCGCAGAGGGAAGCAGAGGTTGCCATGCGCTTTTATAGTTGGATGCACAAAATCTTAATGCGAGGGAACGTCACTTTATATTGCCACTTGTGATAGGGACCTTTATTATGCAGTCCGTCGCTTTTATTGCTTCCATATCACAAGATCGTATAAAGCTTATTTTCTCCACACTAAAAGATCATACATATTTAGAGAGCATTTTATTGCATGCACCGATGACAACTTACTTGAAGGATCTTACTCAATCCATAGGTAGGTATGGTGGACTCTCATGGCAATACTGGTTTAAGGGATGTTTGGAAGCACAAGTAGTATCTCTACCTAGTGCGAAGAATTTGGCTAGCATGAGGGGGAAAGGTAAGCTCAACATGTTGGGCGATCCATGACAATATACTTTATTTCGGATATAAGAAAACATAACCCATTACGTTGTCTTCCTTGTCCAACATCAACCTTTTAGCATGTCATATTTTAATGAGTGCTCACAATTACAAAAGATGTCCAAGATAGTATATCTATATGTGAAATCTCTCTTCCTTCAATATTCTTTTATGAATTGTTCAAGTGACCAATACAATGTTTGCTAACCTTCAATAAATTTACCACCTCTACTTCTTATATGTAAAGTCATTACTCCCCATGGGATAAGCATATGAAACATATATAATTTCATATTTATGATATTAAATTCATTCAACCATTTACTCATAGGATATAAGTGAAGCACACGAGTAAATGACAAACTACTCCAAAAAGATATAAGTGAAGATCAGTGAGTAGTTAAATAATTATGTAGCTATGTGAAGACTCTCTCCCATTTTAAGAATTTCAGATCTTGATACTTTATTCAAACAGCAAGCAAAACAAAATAAAATGACATGACGCTCCAAGCAAAACACATATCATGTGGTGAATAAAAATATAGCTCCAAGTAAAGTTACCGATGAACAAAAGGCGAAAGAGGGATGCCTTCCGGGGCATCCCCAAGCTTAGGCTTTTGGTTGTCCTTGAATATTACCTTGGGGTGCCTTGGTCATCCCCAAGATTAGGCTCTTGCCACTCCTTATTTCATAGTCCATCGAATCTTTACCCAAAACTTGAAAACTTCACAACACAAAACTTAACAGAAAATCTCATGAGCTTCGTTAGCGAAAGAAAACACCACTTCAAGGTACTGTAATGAACTCATTCTTTATTTATATTGGTGTTGAACCTACTGTATTCCAACTTATCTATGGTTTATAAACTCTTTTACTAACCATAGATTCATTAAAATAAGCAAACAACACACGAAAAACAGAACCTGTCAAAAACTAAACAATCTGTAGTAATCTGTAACTAACGCAAACTTCTGGAACTCAAAAAATTCTACCAAAATAGGAAGACCTATATAATTTTTTTATTGATCTACTACAATTGGAATCAGTATTTTATCACATTCTGGTGATTTTTAACAATTGTTTCCGTGAACAGAAAGTTTCTGGAATTTTCAGCAAGATCAAATAACTATCATCCAAGAAGATCCTTAGGTTTAACTTGGCATAAACACTAATTAAAACATAAAAACACATCTAAACAGAAGCTAGATGAATTATTTATTCCTAAACAGAACCAAAAAGCAAGAAACTAAAATAAAATTGGGTTACCTCCCAACAAGCGCTAATGTTTAACGCCCCTAGCTAGGCATGATGATTTCAATGATGCTCACATAAGACATAAGAATTGAAATATAAAGAGAGCATCATGAAGAATATGACTAGCACATTTAAGTCTAACCCACTTCCTATCATAGGGATTTTGTGAGCAAACAACTTATGGGAACAATAATCAACTAGCATAGGAAGGCAAAACAAGCATAACTTCAAAACTTTAAGCACATAGAGAGGAAACTTGATATTATTGCAATTCCTAAAAGCATATATTCCTCCCTCATAATAGTTTTTAGTAGCATCATGAATGAATTCAACAATATAACCAGCACCTAAAGCATTCTTTTCATGATCTACAAGCATAGAAATTTTATTACTCTCCACATAAGCAAAATTCTTCTCATTCGGAATAGTGGGAGTGTCATAAGAGACTTGAATACTATAAATTGTTTCCACATTAAAAGAGTAATGTTCAGAAAAAGGGTAATCATAATCATGACAAGTTTTATAAATATAATCATCACTACTTTTATAGCATCAGTTTCATCACAATAATCATCATAAGTAGCAACTTTGTTCTCATCATAACCAATTGAAACCTCTTCCAAGATAGTGGAATCATTACTAAATAAAGTCATGACCTCTCCAAATCCACTTTCATAATTATCATAATAAGATTCAACATCCTCCAAAATAATGGGATCATTACTTCCTAAACTTGACACTCTTCCAAACCCACTTTCATCAATATAATCATCATAAGTAGGAGGCATGCTATCATCATTATAAATTTGCATATCAAAACTTGGGAGACTAAAAATATCATATTCATTAAACGTAGCATCCCCAAGCTTGGGACAAACATTAATTGTAGCAAATATATTCTCAAAAACATCATATTCATCAAACATAGCATCCCCAAGCTTGGGCCTTTTCATATCATAAGCATAATCACTCTCATCATTAATAGTATGGATAGCACCAATAGTATAGCAATTATCATCATCACGATGAGTAATAGGAGCAACATCATTTGGGAGATATACCTTTCTACCTTTGCTTCTCCGTCTTTTCTTTTTCTTCTTCACATCATGTGTGGGTTCAATCCTCTTTTTGGAGCTCCTTATTAATGAGATTGGTTGGATAGAAGACTCCTCCTCGTTACCTGATTCATCATAAGAAATAATAGGAGGATATTGGGAAGTCTCTTTCCTTTCATTAGTATTCTCTTCATCTTCTATTTCTTTTCTTTTCTTTATATACTTGGCAATATAAGGATTTTCAATGCAATTCACCGCACAATACATATAAATTACCTCTAGATCAAAATTAAGAACTCTATCAAGGGCAAATTCTGGAATAACCTTAGTTATACGTTTCATTTCTTCATAACCCAAGAGCAAACTAAGTTCATTATGATGTGCAAGGGAAATCAAGTCATCACAATTTTTGGACACGATACGATCATGAAACAATTTACATTGGGTACTGAAATGATCACATTTACTGCAAACAAGTACGGCTAAGAAAGTTTAAATTTTCAGCACAAACATCTAGCCTTTCTTGCAACCATTTAGTTTCCAAATACTTACGCCTCTTGCAAAATTTATCTTCCCTGTTTGGTATGTACTTGCAAACTCTATGCACTCCACAAAAATGGACATGCTTATAAGAGATATTTCATCATGACTAGTGCAATCATCATTAGTACTATGGATATTCAAGGAGTTCATACTAACAACATTGCAATCATGCTCATCATTCAAAGGTTTAGTGCCAAACATTTTAACGCATTCTTCTTCTGACACTTTGGCACAATTTTCCTTTCCATCATTCTCACGAAAAATATTTAAAAGATGAAGCGTATTAGGCAAACTCAATTCCATTATTTTAGTTTTCTTTTATAAACTAAACTAGTGATAAAACAAGAAACTAAAAGATTCGATTGCAAGATCTAAAGATATATCTTCAAGCACTCACCTCCCCGGCAACAGCGCCGGAAAAGAGCTTGATGTCTACTACACAACCTTCTTCTTGTAGACGTTGATGGGCCTCCAAGTGCATAGGTTTGTAGGAAAGTAGCAAATTTCCCTCGAGTGGACGACCTAAGGTTTATCAATCCATAGGAGGCGTAGGATGAAGATGGTCTCTCTCAAACAACCCTGCAACCAAATAACAAAGAGTCTCTTGTGTCCCCAACACACCCAATACAATGGTAAATTGTATAGGTGCACTAGTACGCCGAAGAGATGGTGATACAAGTGCAATATGGATAGTTGATATAGGTTTTTGTAATCTGAAAATATAAAAACAGCAAGGTAACTAATGATAAAAGTGAGCGTAAACGGTATTGCAATGCGTTGAAACAAGGCCTAGGGTTCATGATTTCACTAGTGCAAGTTCTCTCAACAATAATAACATAATTGGATCATATAACTATCCCTCAACATGCAATAAAGAGTCACTCCAAAGTCACTAATAGCGGAGAACAAACGAAGAGATTATGGTAGGGTACGAAACCACCTCAAAGTTATTCTTTCGGATCGATCTATTCAAGAGTCCGTAGTAAAATAACACGAAGCTATTCTTTCCGTTCAATCTATCCTAGAGTTTGTACTAGAATAACACCTTAAGATACAAATCAACCAAAACCCTAATGTCACCTAGATACTCCAATGCCACCTGAAGTATCCGTGGGTATGATTATACGATATGCATCACACAATCTCAGATTCATCTATTCAAACCAACACAAAGAACTTCAAAGAGTGCCCCAAAGTTTCTACCGGAGAGTCAAGACGAAAATGTGTGCTAACCCCTATGCATAAGTTCACGAGCGGAACCCGCAAGTTGATCACAAAACATACATCAAGTGGATCACATGAATATCCCATTGTCACCACAGATAAGCACATGCAAGACATACATAAAGTGTTCTCAAATCCTTAAAGACTCAATCCGATAAGATAACTTCAAAGGAAAACTCAATCCATTACAAGAGAGTAGAGGGGAGAAACATCATAAGATCCAACTATAATAGCAAAGCTCATGATACATCAAGATCGTACAAATCAAGAACATGAGAGAGAGAGAGATCAAACACATAGCTACTGGTACATACCCTCACCCCGAGGGTGAACTACTCCTCCTCGTCATGGAGAGCGCCAGGATGATGAAGATGGCCACCGGTGAGGGATCCCTCCCGGCAGGTGCCGTAACAGGTCCCAATTGGTTTTTGGTGGCTACAGAGACTTGCGGCGGCGGAACTCCCGATCTATTCTGTTCTCCGATGTTTTTAGGGTATATGGATATATATAGGCGAAAGAAGTCGGTCAGGGGACCCACGAGGGGACCACGAGGGTGGGGCGCGCTCAGGGGGGTAGGCGCGCCTCCCTGCCCCGTGGCCACCTCGAAGCTTCCTTGACTTCAACTCCAAGTCTCCTGGATCACGTTCGTTCCAAAAATCACGCTGCCAAAGGTTTCATTCCGTTTGGACTCCGTTTGATATTCCTTTTCTGTGAAACACTGAAACAAGGGAAAAACAGGAACTGGCACTGGGCTCTGGGTTAATAAGTTAGTCCCAAAAATAATATAAAAGTGTTTAATAAAGCCCATAAACATCCAAAACAGATAATATAATAGCATGAATACTTCATAAATTATAGATACGTTGGAGACGTATAAGTTTCGGGCACCCCGACAAAAAGATATGGGCCTTATGGGCCAAGAGGGGAAACACACCAGCCACCAGGGGCTGGTGCGCCCCCCATATGGGTCGAACCAGGGGGAGAAGGAAAGAGGGGAAGAGAAAGGAAGGGGGATTCGGCCTCCCCCTTCCCCTTCCTTCCCCCTCCGACAAACATGGCAGGGGGCGCAGCCAAGGGCAGGAGCCCAAGTAGGATTTTGACCTACTTGGGGCGCCCATTGGCCTCTCCCCTCTCCTTCCCACCTAGCACACCCCAGACAATTGCCTAGCCATGTGTGGCGCCCCCCTCCACCGTTTACACCCTCGGTCATATTTTCGTAGTGCTTAGGCGAAGCCCTGCGAGGATAACTTCATCACCGTCACCACGACGTCGTGCTGATGGAACTCATCTACTACCTCGACGTCTTGCTGAATCACGAAGGCGAGGGACGTCACCGAGCTGAACGTGTGCAGAACGCGGACGTGTCGTGCGTTCGGTACTTGATCGGTTGAAGCGCGAAGAAGTTCGACTACATCAACCGCGTAGAGAAACTCTTACGCTTACAGTCTACGAGGGTACGTAAACACACTCTCCCCCTCGTTGCTATGCATCTCCATGAATAGATCATTGCGTGTGCATAGATTTTTTTTTGTTTTCTATGCAACGATTCCCAATAGCGGGAGCAAGGTACGACCATGTTGTGAATCCTTTATCAGTTGAGCTACTTGCTTGCACAGATGCCATTTGTTTTGTGGTACAAAAGATGCACGTGGAGACTGATTGCAAAGAAGTCCCGTTACTCTAGGAATCAAACTCCGAACGATCAATTGCGTTCCATATTTTACGTGAGATTCATGAGTTAGTTAGTTCTTCCCAGGGATTTTAACCTTCTCCATTCAGTGCAACGAAACACAAAGGTCCTTTGCATTTTCTCGAAAAAGAAAGTTCTTAGCCTTTTTTTAAAAAACACCGAAGCTTTATCCATTAGAGATAAGTAGTACATCGCTTGTGAGAAGCATTACAATTTCATTTAACGGTTCCTCAAATCAAACAGAAATCAAAGAAAGTTAATCTAACAAGCTCATGAGCTACTTTATTTGCTTCTCTATTACAATGTTAGATTTTAGTAGTAATAAAATCACATGCAAAATGAAAACAATCGTCGAATCGTCGAAGATTGCTGCTGCCACGCCCGCAGACTGTCCTCCATCCCGCATAGTATCAATCACCTACATGCATGTTGTCCGAATTAATAATAAGGCGATTACATCCCGCCCTTTGCGCCGGTGTTAGACCAAACTTGAGTGTTAAAGCTTCCGCCATGAACACATCCGCACAATAGTCAATCTTCTCATTCCCTCCAACAATAAACCTGCCTCTGTCGTCTTGTCGGGGGTTGGGTGCGACATATGCCAAAGGATGGCTTATCATGGAGGGGGCGAGTAGAACGTCGCCGGTGCCGTGACCGATGACGAGTACCTTCGCGGATTTGCTTCCGCCGCCTCCGCGGCGAGGGAGAGGTTTCGTCGAGACCACCACGTTGGTGGGGAACGCGTCGAGCGACGCTGTCGGAGTCGACCAAAGATCGGGTCGGTGGAGCCTCACGGACTCTGTGTCGGCGGCAGTTTCGCCGGCCGACGTGGAGTTGCTCGAGGAGGCCCGCGAGGAGGCTTTGGCCCGTCTGCTCAAGGCTGAATGCAGTTTCTGACAGAGAGGCGAGGCAGCTCGCCTTGAAGCGACCTCGGCGCCATGTAGGCCGGGCGCAGACTCCGTCTGGCGTCTTGGGTGCGCTTCGCCAGGAGGAAGAGGGTTCCCGTCCAGCAGTGTCTCCTGGACGACGGTGCACCAGGCCCCACGGTGGGCGCCAAATGTTGGGGGTTGGGTGCGACATATGCCAAAGGATGGCTTATCATGGAGGGGCGAGTAGAACATCGCCGGTGCCTGGAAACGGGATGAGGCGAAGACATGCACGCCGGCCGAATCTTACCCGGCTTCGTGGCTCTCCGAGGAGATAACACCCCTCATCGCTGCTCTGCGGGGTCTCCGCATGATCACTATGGCAAAGTGAGTACAAGATGCTCCTTGAGCTGTTCGGGGTGAGGAAGGAGAAGGGCACGACTAGCTCTTCTCTCCCTCTATGCGTGTGTCTAAAACTACTAGCTTCCAACCCTTTGCATGGGTGCCCCGGGGGGTTTATATAGGCCTACCCCCGGGGGTATAACGGTAATCCGACTGCGCGGGTCCAAGCCGTCCGCTCTAAGTCGCCGCCTTCTCCGCGGCTTCGGGGCCCGCCGACTAGTGGGCCCGTCGGCCGACGGCTCCAAAGATGGGGCCGACAGCCCTTGCCCGCCGTATGGGTCTTGCCGGCCGCAGACATCAGTAGCCGCTTCTAATGATGCGAAGCTTATCACGGGTCATGGCAACAGCAGCCGCCACCGCGGGCGATCACCGCTGCCATTCCCCGCCTTGTCTGGTTAATGGCGCGGAGCCCGTGGGAGGCCGGCCGACTTTGAGGCCGACTCCAACGGGTCCGTATTTGGGGCGCTCTCGCCGTCTTCGGTACTCCCGCCGACAGGCGGGTCCTGCCGTCTTCGGGTCGTACAGACAGGCCATCGTGGGTACAGGAATCTGCCCACGGGGCTGATGTCAGGGCCGGCGTGGCGGCGATGCTCGCCGGACGGAGATCTCCGTCGCACGACGCTCAGGGCTATACCTGCCTTTATGGGCAGGGCAGGATGGGCCGCGAGGCGGCTTTATCCCATCCCGCCAGAATCGCCAGCAAGAGGTGGTTGGGGTCGCGGCCGACTCCAGAGCCGGCCTCACCGGAGGTCGCCGGCTTGGAGTCGGCTCGTCCCGAGGCCGCCTTTGGGACTCGGCCTAGAGGCGGCAACGACTACTGTTCGACTTTCTCAAGGCGGCTTTTGTCTTGGCGTCTTGAGGGGCGATCTGCCCGATGTTTTGAAAGGTTCAGGCTCGGTCCGCCACCCGTGGCCCATTACTCCGGCAGTAGTCCCCGAAGCTGGTGAGGTGGCGAGGGCAGGTTGTCGAGGAGCCTCGGCATGCTTCAAATTTCTTTGTTAGGAGAATCTGGACTCGGCCCGCCGTCTCCATCTTGAGCCGAGTCGGCCTTGCAGGGGCCGTCTTGCTCTTCAAAGGTTTCAAGGTCGCAGGATCCGGGCGGCGTGCTGATAAGCTTCCCGGCAGCCATGGGTCGCCACGTGACGCCACGCTGGCAGGCGAAGTCTGCCAGCCCACGCTGACAAAGACAAGACAGTTCGGGGCCCGCCACTACCGTGCCACGGCGCGGATCCGCTGGCGGCAAAGGGAAGAGCCCCACGCCGTTATCGCGCAGAACGCCGTGGGTTAAATCATGGGGCGTGGGGACGTGGCGCAGTTAATCCCACGCCGCCTTCTGGCAGCCTCAGGGCGCCTATAAGTAGGCGGGGAGGAGGGCGGTGACGCACGCACACTCTCCTCCCCGCCTCGCCTCGTCTTCTTCCTTGCTCCACCGCTGCCGGGCCTCATTTTCTTCCTCGCACCACCGCGCCCGAGCCTCGCCAAGGCCGCGAGATGAGCTCCTCATCCGCCAAGGCCTCCCACCGCTGGCCCGTGCAGGGACGATTCCATCATTGATGACGACATCATTGAATTCCTTCACAAACGCGCCGCATCCCCGGCAGCCACCTAGTGCGGACTACGCCACGTGAGGGCGAAATCACGCTGGCGCCGAAGGAGGGCGAAGCGGGTCATTTTCCGCCGCACCTCATGCGTGGGCTTGGGCTGCCGGCGGCGGCTTCTTCCGCGCTTTCTTGGAGTTTTTTTCGCTCTAGTCAGACCACCTCACCCCCAACACGGTGGTGCTTTGGCCGCCAGCATCCTTATGCGAAGGTTTTCTCGAGTCCTCCCCACCATCAAGTTGTGGGGAATTCTTCCAGCGGCTCGGGACCCACGTCGCTCGCGTCGGGCTCTGCGGCACGTTCATCGCCAAGAGGAGGCCGGTGCGAGAACCCTTTCCCCGCCATCTCCCTCATCAAGTCGGTGAAGATGTGGCAGCGTTCATACTTCTACATCAAGAACGCCGCCTCAAGGCGATCAATCAACTTGCCGCCCTCGTGGGCGGCGAATGGGCCGACCCACCACCGGGTCCTATAGGGCCCGGACGACTCCCGCAGTAACGCCACCGTCAGCTGACTCCACGTGATAATCTGATCGAGGGCCCTGACCGGGCAGACTTGTCGCCGCCTTCGTGGCGCACCGAAGTTCTCCTCTTCAAGGCCGACCTCATCCGATCCGCCAGATGAGCGGTCGCCGGACCCCACCGGGTTGTGCTCCAAGGATATGCCCCACGCGAGGTGGTGGACACGGTGAATTTCTTGGCGAACTGCGGTCTCACGGAGGAATGGCAGTTGACAAGGAGCCATACTCAGCGCCAATCCCCGCCGTTGGTAAGTCGCTCTTGCTTCTCTGTTTCCTTCTTCACCGGATCCGGCTCTAACTTTCCTTGGTCTTTTTCCGACTCGTAATCCTCTCATGCCGCCTCGGCCGCCAAGGGCCGGGTTTCGTGAATTCGCCCCCGACCGGGCGGAGAGCGACGCCGACGACCCCTAACTTGGGTGTGGCGGCGATGGAGGCCGACGCCGAGGGAGGGGAGGGGCCGACGACCTCAGCCTTTCTACCACCTTCGCCGATCGGCCCGATGATGACGGGCGAAGGAAGTCGCCTCCGCCGCCAGCCAGAAGCCGCCATCCAGCGCAAGCTCCTCCGCCGCCTTTGGGGGTCGAGGCGGCGCGAAGAGGCACTGGCCGGGCCGGCTCAGCCGAGCGGCCAGTGCCAAGAAATTGAGCGGCCATGACTCAAATACAAGAAGCGGTCAAGGCTAACCGCCGCAAGGAGGTGAAGAGGCCACCACTGGTCTCCGCGTAAGTATTTTTTTATTCTGTCTTGTTTTCTTCGGGCCGCCTTGCCCGAGTCTTCTCATGTCCTTTTTTCTTATCGTGGCTCCCTCACCTTGGAGAGGGTCGCCGCCCGCCCGTCATGGGGTCGGCGGAGACGTCCCGCCAATAGTCGTGAGTTGACCTGCAGTCGCCCTCCGGGAGGCGGACAGAGCAAAATGCGCAGGAGAAGCGTGACGAGGAGGAGGCCGCCTGTCGGGAGAAGGCGGAGGCCGAGAAGGCGGTCGAAGACGCCACGCAGCAAAAAGGCGAGCCGAGGAGGCCGCCGCCTTCGGTCGGCGCTGCCACACTCCGCTGAGCTCAGCGCCACCACCGCCGGAGTTCACGGGCAATCGGAGGGCGTCGGTGGTGAGGTCCCCAGCGCAGGGAGGGAAGGCGGCGAGGTCTCTTCACCGGGCGCGGCCGCGCCACCTCCGCCGCCTCCGCCGCAGTCCGAGATCGCGCGAGGCAAACAGCCGGCGGACCCGCCTGTGCCGCCGACCGACGACGAGGCCGTGGCGCAGCTGCTTCTTCAAGTCGCCTCGCCAGTGCGGCGCCGTCTTGAGAAGGCGACCTCGGCGCTGCGCCCCTAGGAGACCTGCACCGCCAGCTCGGCCATCCCTGACGCTGAGGCGACAAGCGCCGCGCCCGTTGGGTGGGTGCGAGGAGGCGGCACGGGCCCGCTGAACATGGCGCTCCTGGACGTCCAAGCGAAGCTGCGGGCCGAAGGCGACGCCCTCCAGAACCTTTCCAAGGCACACCTGGCGTCGCGATCCGCCGTGCGGGTATGTTTCATTTCCGAATTTTCTCTTGATCTTCTTCGTAAGGCCAACACTCCACCTGGTGTAGTCTCGAAGTTTCGCCGGCCGAAAGCAAAGCGTCTTAACTTTATTTGCTTACTTCCAAGTTTTTTACCTATGTCTGGAATTCTTGTTACAGGAGTATCACAACCTCCGCGCTACCGCCTTCAACCGCAACGTTGAAGAACTGAACAAGCGGGCTGCTGACCTGGCGAGGAGCCGAGGTGAGTTTTTTCTTCGCGGCGCTGGCGCACTGCTGGCCGTAGTCCCCGAGATTCGGCCGATCGCTGCGCAATCGGGCCGGATCTTCCGGCGACCTTCTTAATCGACGACTTCGCCCTTCTTCTTCTTTTTATTCTTCGAGTCCAACGCCGCTCTGGGGCAGCTGGTACGGCCGAGACCGCTTTGCGCGCCAAAGAGGAGGAGTGCAAGAAGCTCACCGCAGAAGCGCGACTCGGCTATGCAGCTGGCGGAGCAGAAGGAGCTGCTCAAGGCGGCGCAGCCGAGGCGGAGAAGAAGAAAAGGCCGCCTCTGGCCGAATTTGAGAGCGAAGCGCCCGCTCGACCGGCTGTGGAAGCGCAATGACCTCCGGCTTCCATGAAATCGAAGATATCGTCGATGGTAAGTTTGCTTTTACCTTTTCTTTTGGGTTGCCGACTATGGGTTAAGCCGGCTCGCTTTTTTCGACTTGCTTCTTCTTCCTCTTGGCGCACTTCTTCCCCGGTCACACGCAGCGCCAATCGTGCCATCGAGGCCGAGCGCGAGGCGCGAGGGCGGTGGCGCCGAGATCGCAGCCAACGCCCCGGACCCTTGACGAGCAGCCTCGAGCATCGAGGCTCGCATGCCGCACATCGGATGTTGCGCCGCCTTCGCCAGGTCGGTGCCCAGCGATCGCTGCCTGCGGGCCGGACATGCCGGTTCTGCGCACTCCTGGGACCGCCGACTGGCTGGAGGTCGCGGTTGGCCGTCTTGAGGCTTGGAAGGGCTCCGCGGCTCGGGCTGGAGCTCGCCGAGCCCTGGAGTTCATCAAGGCGTGGTATCCAGGGCTCGACCTAGACCGGCTGGCCGCGTTCCGGTCGGAAGCCCAGGCAGAGCTGCTGGCCGCAGAGGATGCCCTTGTCGAGCGTGCGGCGGCGATCGCCGACTACACGGACACCAGCGTCTTCGTCCCTGAGCGGGCTGAAGACGGTGGGGAAGCACCGCCGGAGTGGTTCGGGATGAACCCGGACTACGGCGAGGACTCGGCGGAGGTGATCGACTCCAGCCGAGGATGAAGATGAGGCGGAGGACGGAGACGGCATGGAGGCGCCAGAAGACGGAAGCGGGCGACCAGCCTCGGCCGACCAGCCTCCAAAGAACGAGCCGCCGCTTATCCGAGCCAGCCGCCAGAGACGATCAAGCCGAGATCGCCTTGACCAGCCCGCCCCGCTGGCCGCCGCCGCCTCCGCCTTCCAACCCCATCCACGCTTCTTAGGCCGCTTGCCTTTTATTTTATCTGTTTGCTAGTCTTTTGAAAGAACTTTGTTAATTTATGCGCAATTCCATCCAAGGGGTGTATTCTCAACCTTTGTTCAAGATCCGCCAAGGGCCTAAGTTTGTGTAAATATTATTTTAATTTTATGTTTCCTTGCTTATTGCTCTTGTGGCTTTTTCCTTTGCCGCTTCCCTTAGATGCCGCTTGTTTGCCGGGCAACCGCCTCATGGATTGCCGTCTAGGTCAAGTGCTTGGCTACTTTCGTATGCAAGTACTTGGCCTTGTTTTTAGAGTCGTTTAAGCAAGTTGGGTAGAAACGGCAAGTCGGCTTCTTAAGAGTCGGTTTCACGAAACGGGCCGAAGCCGATTCAAACTATGTTTATGCTTTGGGTCCTTAGCCATTTTTTTTCGTAGGGCGCTCTACCTTACTCCCGCCCACCAAACAATCGATCTGAAATGCTTCGACAGAGATTTGCTTAGGCACCGCACGCTACTTGTCTCGACTTCAGAAGCACTTCATAGCTCAAAGGCGGCGAGTCCTCGGCCGACTAGTCGACCCGGTGCCAAACAAAGATAATCAAAGGGTAACATACTCAAAGGCATAATTCTTATCATACAGATAACAAAGAGGGCAGTCCTCGAGCCTCGTCTCGGGGCCCGGAGTCTTGGTATTTCAAACACAAAGGGGTAGCGTGGTACATACTGCGTCAATCAGAAAATCTTCGGAGGAGATTCGCATTCCATGGCCGCTCCGTCTCCTTGCCGGAGTCGTCCCTCTTGCGTGCTCGGGGCTTCTGAGCGTCGATCAGGTAGTAGGAGTCGTTGCCCAGCACTTTACTGATGATGAATGGTCCTTCCCAAGGCGCCGACAGCTTGTGTTGGCCGGTTGTTCGTTGGATCAGCCGGAGCACAAGGTCGCCCTCTAGGAATGATCTTGGCTTGACCTTCTTGTTGTAGTAGCAGCGCAGGCTCTGCTGGTAGATGCTGGACCGGCTGAGTGCCAACAATGCCCTCTTCCAACAGATCGACGCCGTCTTGACGATGCTTCTTCCGCTTCCTCTTCGGTGTACATGGTGACTCGCGGAGTCGAACTCTATATCCGTTGGGATGACGGCTTCGACACCGTGAGACGAGGAAGAAGGGTGTGAAGCCGCTGACTTGTTTGGAGTCGTCTGCGCAGACTCGGGAGGGCGGTAGCAACTCCTCAAGCCCGGCCGGCGAAACGCTCCAGTGGTTCGACCAATCGAGGCTTGATGCCGACAGATGAGGCCGTTCGCTCGCTCCACCTGGCCGTTTGATCGCGGATGGGCAACGAACGCTTAAGTCCGATCGGATGCCCCGCCGCGCAGAACGGGCTGTGGGCGCTTTGGCGAAATTTGTGCTGTTGTCGGTGATGATGCTGTGTGGTACGCCGTACCGAGTCGTGATGTCGGCGATGAAAGTCACTGCCGTAGGACCATTCAACTTCTTGATGGGTTTTGCTTCTATCCATTTGGTGAACTTGTCCACCGTGACAAGTAAGTGAGTTAGGCCACCTCGTGCCGTCTTGAATGGTCCCACCATGTCCAGTGCCCCAAACAAAGAAAGGGCCGCGATGGGGATAGTCTTGAGCGTCAAGCCATTAAGCGGCTTGGAGCGGAACACCGGCACCCCTTGCATTTTTAACTAATTCCTTGGCCTCTTCTAGGGCAGTTGGCCGAAGAAACCATGTCGGAAGGCTTTGGCGACGTAGTGCTCTTGAGGTCGCATGATGGCCGCACTCGCCACGATGGATGTCTTCAAGGATTGCTTGGCCTTGCTCGATTCGATGCAAAGACCTTTGGTAGACACCGGTGACGCCACGCTCGACCAGCTCTCTATTGACTATAGTGTAGGCTGCCGCCGGCGTTGCACTTGTCGAGCCAAGGTTTCATCGGTTGGTAGCTCTCCGCTTACTAAGAACTTCAGATGGGCCGGGCCCATGAGGGTGCCGCTATTTCTTCGACCGCCAGATCGCTACTTGGACGAGGGCGGCCGGGCCGGGAGGCGGCGGGTTGGAGTCTGCAGCAGCTTGTTGGGTTGAAGAAGTCCCCGGGCCCGAGTGCGATCCCGGGCCGAGTAATCGAGTCTTCGCAATGGTCGCCGCAGCCCCGTGCGGGTTCTGAAGTCCCGGGCGGCTTCAATCGCCGCGTTCTTGGGGCGCCTGCAAGGATTCTTGTGCCGCTCTTTGAGGCTTTGGAGTCGGATCCGACTTCTTCGTGGGGAGCCGACACAAAATGGAGTCCGACTCGTGACGGCTTGACAGATGGCTTGAGAAGGCGCTCAAGGGCGACGCCGGATGGTATTGCTCGACGGGTGGAGCCGATTCTTGCTGTGGCATCTGCTTGGTCGTTGTCGTTTCTTGGCACGTGGAGGAATTCGCATCCTCAAAATATCCACTCACCGCTGTACCGAAGCGATAGCTCGCCATATTTGCATCTTTGGCGTCCCACGCCGGATGACTGTTGGACCACCAAGTCGGAGTCGCCATAGCACGTGATCCGCGAATGCCGAGCTCTTTGGCAAGCCGGATCCGTGGATGAGCGCCTCAGATTCGGGCGACGTTGTTGGAGGCGGCGAAATGGATCTGCAGCGCGTACTTGAGCTTGTCGCCCTTAGGGGAAGTGGGGACCACGCCGGCTCCCAAGCCGATGCGCATCTTCGAGCCATCAAAGTGCATCCGCCAATGGGTGGAGTCTGCCGCGGCAGATATCGGGTCTCGCCCAATCGACGAGGAAGTCGGCCAAGCTTGTGACTTGATGGCGGTCTGGGGCTGGTAAAGATGGTGTAGGGGCCAACTCTATGGCCCATTTGGCCACTCGGCTGAAGCATCTCGGCTTCCGATGATCTCTGCTAGTGGGTTCGTGCAAACCACGGTGATTGGGTGCTCTTGAAAGTAAGGCTTCAACTTCTTGGCGGCAAAGTGCACGCCAGTAACACATCTTCCGGGTAGTGGGGGTAGTTCGCTTGGAGGTCGGCGGATTACCTCGCTCGATGTAATACACCGGTCTCCTGGACAGTGGCGCCTTGCCTTCCTCCTTGCGTTCAACTACAATGACTATCGACTACCCGGTGGCGGCAATATACAGGAGCATGGGCTCCTTTGGAGTCGGAGCCGCCAACACCGGGGAGTAGTCAAGATTCTCTTCAACTGGAGAAAAGCTTCATTCCGCCTTTGAGTTCCATTCAAGAAGGTGGTCTTCTTCATAAGTCGGGCAGAGGAAGAGCTTTCACCCAAATGACCGATGAATCGGCCGACAGATGCCAAGCAGCCGGTGAACTTCGCACGCCTAGCAATCGGCGGGTACTTCCATCCTCTCGATCGCCTTGATCTTCACGGGTTGCACTCTATGCCGCTGCTCAGATACTGTGAAGCCAAGGAGCTGGCCGGGTAATTCAAGACGCATTTCTGGGTTGAGCTTGATCTCGAATCGGCGCAGTTTTCAAAGGTCTCTTTGAGGTTTTCCAACAGCGTTCCTCGCTTCTCCGTCTTCACCACCACGCCGTCCATGTAAACGTATGCGTTCGCTTAAGCTGCTTGAGGAGGCACTTCGCATGCAACGCCGAAGGTGGCGCCGGCGTTCCTCAAGCCGAACGCCATGGTCGCAGCGTATAGGCTCCAAACGGCGTGATGAAGGCGGTCTTCAATCTGGTCGGCCGGTTCAACTTGATCCGTGATATCCTGAATATGCATCTAAGAAGCTCAATAGCTCGCATCCTACCGTGGAGTCTATCACCGATCAATTCTTGGCAAAGACGGGTCCTTGGGGCAGGCTTTGTTGAGGCTTGTGTAGTCAATACACATCCGCCATCGCTTGTTCTTCTTTAGTACCAAGACCGGGTTCGCCAACCATTCCGGAAAGAAAACTTCCATGATGAAACCGGCCGCGAGGAGCCGGGCTGTCTCTTCTCCAACAACTCTTCTTTTCTCTTCCGACAAAGCGGCGCAAAGGGCTGCTCGACGGGCTTCACATCGATCGGACATGTAACTTGTGCGGCGAAACTGGCTTGTACACTGCATGTCTTTGGGGACCATGCGAAGATGTCCCGATTCTCACGGAGGAAATCGACGAGCTCGCCTTCCTATTTGTTGCCGAGGTTTGCACCTATGACGCCAGATTTCTCCGGTGCTCCGGTCGGTATCTTCTTGGTCTCTTTGGCTGGCTTGAACGAGCCCTCACCGACTCCTTGGGGTCGGGCGATATCTCTGCTGCTTGTCGGCCATCGCCACAATCCGATCCAGAGCCGCTTCTCGATCGCGATCACTGTGGACTCGGCCACCGGGCTAATTTCACCAGACAAAGTGACGACCTTCAGAGTCGCCGGCCATCGTAATCCCTTGGAACTCGGCATCTTCATCTTGAGGTAGGCGTAGTGGGGACCGCCATGAACTTGGCCAAAGCAGTCGACCAAGCTGTGGCATGGTAGGGGCTTTCGAGGTCCACCACTTGAACCAGACCGGCTCTCGGCGAAAGTGATCCTTGTCCCCAAAGAGGACGCTCTATCGTAATCTTGCCAACCGTGAGCGTGAAAGGCTGTGTACAATTCCGTGGAACACAAATCCGACTATGTCAAGCTGTCTTTGTTTGATTCCTAGCTTCTCCATCGTATCCTTGTACAGATGTTGATGTTGCTGCCTCGCTTCATCAAGACTCGCGAGAAGCGAGCGCCCGCCTATCCGTGGCAAGGGTGGCTCCCAAGACCAGGGCGTAGGAGCCCGGACTCGGCATCACCTCTGGGTGATCAGCACGGCTCCAGCTAATGGGTTTCTTGGACCAGTGCATGAATTCTGGGGTATCCGATGCTACTGCATTCACTTCTTCTTCTTTGTTGCCGCTTTCTTTGCGGCGATCATCACCACTGGTAAACACGACATAGGCGCCGTGCTCTTCCGGGTAATCGTCTTGTACCACGCCGACCGGCTCGACAACCGCTTGGGCGGCGGTGGAGGCGGCGGCCCAGAAAGCGGAGGAGGGGCAAGGCCGCCTCTTGGCGATCCCGGTGAGCCAGCTGGCACTTCCGGTGGTGTGATTTGACGGCCAAGGCCGTGGAACTTGCGGTGGTCCGCCCGTAGTCTTCTCAGAAGAGAAGGCCGACAACCGCTTGGACTTGCCGCCTTCGCCGCTTGGCAGGAGGCTGCCCTTCCGGCCGCTGGTTCGATCAGCCGCCACCGCCGGCTGTTGGAAGCCGGGCCGCGGGCCTTGCGCTTATGATCATTCTGTTGCCGCCGATCAAGGCCGCCACCGGAGTTCTCGGGAGCATGAGGAGCTACTTTGCCAACAGATCGACTTGATCTCCGACTTCATGGAGGAGTCGGCAGGGCGCATTTGTTCTGCTATGACCAAAGAAATTGCCGAGGGTCTCCGGCTCGTCGCAAAGGAGCTTGTGCTTGAGGAGGGTGCCTTCTCTGCACCCGGCGGTGAAGTACTCGATTGCCTGCACCTCGTGCACTCCTTCGCAGGAGTTCCACAGCTCGGCCCAACGCGTGAGATAGTCGCGAGTAGACTCGTTGGGGCCTTGCACGCACAAGGACAGCTGACGAGGCTTGGGAGATCGCTTGTATGTGCTCGTGAAGTTGCGGACGAAGGCCTCAGTGAAGTCGACCCAGCTGTTGATGCTGCGGGGCTTCAAGCTGTTCAACCATGTCCAGGCCGTGGCCTAGAGCATGAGGGGAACATACTTTACGGCAACGCGCTTGTTGCCGTTCGCTATGCTGACGGCCGTGGAGTAGTCCACCAGCCAGTCCTCCGGCTTCACAGAGCCGGTGTATTTGGGTGTGTCTCGGGGGAGTGTGAATCCTTGGGGGAAGGGTTCGTCTCGGATGCGAGGTCCGAAACAGGTGGAGTCGCTCGATCCGGTGGCGGGCGTCGTTCTCTCCGACTCCCTCTCGGCGGCCAAGGCGGTCGCCGAGAGTTGGATGCTCGACGGGTGGCGGGGAGACTCGCCTTTCTCTGCGGGGAGGAGGAGGCCGATAGTCGTCCCGCCGCTTCCATCGCTCTCGGGCGGCCGTCTTCGTCGCGCCGATGGAGATGTGGAGTCCGGCTATGGTCGACACCGGATCCTTGTTCTTTTCTTTCGCGGACGCCGCCATTGGCGTCGAGACGTCAACGCCTTTGATCTCGGCGAGGAGGCAAGTCGCCGTGTTGTCGCCAAGGCGCCTGCGGCGGCAAGCCGGCTTCGTCTTCTTGCGCGACGGCCGCCGAGGAGCCGCTGGACTTCGCTCCGTCATCAGCGGCGCCTCGCCCTCGGTTATCCAGCTCGTCCGCCGCCGCTGGCAGCGAATGTTCTCCGCGGCGTATGCGTATGCGATCGACCCCAAACAGACCGGGCGATAGCCACGCCACTGCCGGACCGCCGCTTAGGCGGTTAGGCCTGGGCCGAGTCGGGCGAAGCCGCCGCGATCCATCTCAAGGCCGATAGGCTTGCGACAAGCGCCTCATGCTTGCTACTTCTCAGGCGCCCACGAGGAGCTGGAGGCGGCGTGCTTCCAGCGTTCCGGCGTAGGCGTCCTCCGGAATGGAGGCGGTCAGGTCTTGCAGAACAGCGTCGAGAGGGTCACGGGCTCCCTCGCCGGAAGGCTCGCCGTGACCGATGACGAGTACCTCTGTGACGGTGCTTCCGCCGCTCTCCGCGCGAGGGAGAGGCTCGTCGTAGACCACCACGTTGGTGGGGAACGCGTCGAGCGACGCGGTGTCGGAGTCGACCAGCATCGGGTCGGTGGAGCCCTACGGACTCAGTCGGCGGCGAGGCTCGCCGGCGACGTGGAGCTGCTTCGAGGAGGCCCACGAGGAGGCTTTCGGGCCGTCCGTGCACTGTCGGATGCAGCTCGTCGAGAGGCGAGGCAGCTCGCCCAAGAAGCGACCTCGGCGCCATCTGTGTCAGCGCAGACTCCGTCAGCATCTTGGGCTGCGCTTCGCCAGGAGGAAGAGGGTTCCCGCCCGCAGCGTGTCTCCTGGACGACGGTGCACCGTGCCCCACGGTGGGCGCCAAATGTCGGGGTTGGTGCGACATATGCCAAAGGATGGCTTATCATGGAGGGCGAGTAGAACATCGCCGTGCACAGAAACGGGATGAGGCGAAGACATGCACGCCGCTAATCTTACCCAGCTTGTGGCTCTCCGAGGAGATAACACCTCTATCGCCGCTGCTGGGTCTCCGCATGATCACTATGGCAAAGTGAGTACAAGATGCTCCTTGAGCTGTTCGGGGTGAGGAAGGAGAAGGGCACGGCTAGCTCTTCTCTCCCTCTATGCGTGTGTCTAAAACTACTAGCTTCCAACCCTTTGCATGGGTGCCCCGGGGGGTTTATATAGGCCTACCCCTGGGGGTACAACTGTAATCCGTGCGGGTCCAAGCCGTCGATCTCTAAGTCGCCGTCTTTTCCGGCCGGCTCGGGGCCCGCCGACTAGTGGGCTCCGGCCGACGGCCCAAAGATGGGGCCGACATTGCCCTTGCCGCCGGGTCTTGCCGGCCAATTCAGTAGTGCTTCTAATGACGTGAGCTTGGTCATGGGGTCATGGCAATGCCGCCGGGCGGGCGATCACCGCCATTCCCCGCCTTGTCTGGTTAATGGCGCGGAGCCTGTGGGAGGGCCGCCGACTTTGAGGCCGACTCCAACGGGTCCGTCTTTTGGGCGCTCGCCGTCTTCGGTACTCCGCCGACAAAGCGGGTCCCGCCGTCTTCGGTCGTGATGCAGAGCCATCGTGGGTACAGGAATCGCCCGGGCTGATGTCGAGGCAGCGTGGCGGCGATCTTTCGCCGGACGGAGATCTCCGCTCGATGCGGCGCTCAGGCTATACCGCCCTTTATGGGCGAGCGAAGGATGGGCCGCGAGGCGGCTTTTATCCCATCCCGCCAGAATCGCCAGCAAGAGGTGGTTGGGGTCGCGGGCCGACTCACAGCCGGCTCACTGGAGGTCACGGCTTGAGTCGGCTGCCCCGAGGCCGCCTTTGGGACTCGGCCTAGAGGGGCAGTCGGCGACTCTGTTGCCGACTTTCTGAAGGCGACTTTTTGTCTTGGCGTCTTGAGGGGCGCAGTCTGCCCCGATGTTTTGAAAGGTTCAGGGGCTCGGGTCTGCCTACCCGTGGCCCATTACTCCGACACGTCTCTCATGACCGCCCCCATCGTTCCTCTAAGCAGGTCATGGTCAAAATAAGCATCAACGTTAAGTTTCACAAAACCTCTGGGGGGGGGGGGGGGGGCAAGACCATCCCTCCTTCATGGATGCCTTGGGAGACGATGCATTTACGAAGTTTGTGGTAAGGGCTAGAACCCCCATTGAAATCTGAAGTGCATTTTGAGTTTTCTCCTTGTGCACCAACTTCCTTCTTTCCCACCATAAATACCATGCTGAGACATCAATCATCTCACGCACATTGTGGTAACCCAATATCCTGAAATCTTGGTCTAGAAGAAGTAGTAAGTACTCCAATACCGCCTCTCTGGCACGGTCAATCTCGTAAGCTTTATCAATAATATCATTCACCCCAAGCCTTTCCCAAACCTCCTTTGCTTTACTACACCGGAAGAGCATATGCTTCATATCTTCTAAGCCCTCAGAGCAAGTGGGACAAATGGGCGAGACCTTCATATGTCTATTAGCGAGCGTAACCCGACATGGAAGTGTTCCGTGTAGTGTACCCCATATAATTTTTTTAACTTTTGCGACAAGATAACTTCCATATCTTGTTCCAAATAGGGTTAAATGTGGTTCGCCCCATCCCATTAGAGTATTTTAATTTTCTGCCATACTGATGGTCCCACTCCACGAAATAAGCTGACCGAACCGAGAACATACCATTTTTCGTATAACTCCAAGCAATGAAATCTGGTATATCATGTTGCGAGATTGGAATTGAAAGAATCCGCTTCACATCTGGGCCACATAGTTTGTCTAATTAGGCCTTCATCCCAATTATTGGAGCATGATCAATGAGATCACCTACCTTAGTTAACAGATGTCCCCCCTTAGGCGTTACAATTTTCCTAGTGGCACAATTTGGGATCCAGGCATCTTCTCATATGTTAATTTTTTGTCCATTCCCCACTCGCCAAATATGACCTCGTTTCAGGGAATTTGTACCTGCCATAATACTTTGCCACGTAAAAGAGGAGCCTTTCCTCAGCTTAGTGTTCAACAAATCACCATCGGGGTAGTACTTTGCCCTTAGGATAGAAACACACAAGGAATTAGGATTCTCCAGAAGATGCCATGCCTGTTTCACGAGCAAAGCCAAATTGAAACAATGAATATCGCGGAAACCCATCCCTCCTTGATTTTTTGGTACACACATTTTCCAGCAGGACATCCGGTGCATCCTTTTCTGGTTCTTCTCGTCTTCTCACCAGAAGTGCGCTATCGCGTCAATGATTCCTTCACAATTTTTTTAGGAATTTTAAAGATCGACATTGCGTAGGTGGGTATGGCTTGGATCACCGCCTTGAGCAGGATCTCCTTCCCTCCCCCCCCTAGACAATAATTTTTCCTTCAAAATAACAAAAATAAAAAATCAGCATGCCCCTTTTACTCCCTCCGTCCGGAAATACTTGTCCGATGAATGGATATATCTAGATGTATTTTAGTTCTAGATACATCAATTTGTATTCATTCCTTCGACAAGTATTTTCGGACGGAGGGGGTACTCTCTCCGTTCCATAATGTAGCGCATATAGGTTTTTCTAAAGGTCAAACTTTATAAACTTTGATCAAGTTTGTAAAGAAAATCATATACATCTAGAATACCAAATACACATGCTTAGATACATCATAAGACATACTTTCATATTATATACATTTGATATTATAGATATAAATATTTTTTTTATAAACTTGATCAAAGTTTATAAAGTTTGATTTTGTAGAAAATACATATGCACTACATTATACTCCGACCAAACGAGGGACTATCACTTTAGGCTCTGCTGTGGGGCCAAATGGCACCAATAGTCCGACCACCATATCGTCACTTCTCATCCGGTTCTGCCGGTCTGGTGCAAGGCCCAGGCACCGTTTTCTCTCTCCGTCGATCTACACCGCCCACCCGGAATTCAACGGTCCAGAACTCGGCAACCTCCCTAATAGGGTTCCTGCTCAGTCTCACACGGCAGACGAACCTACGCCGCCCATCCTGCCATCGACGGTCCGGACCCTGGCCACGCTCCTTCCTCGGACGTGCCCACTCGGGTCGCCCTGCGCACGAGCCGCGCCGCCGTCACACCCCGACTCGATAAACCCTTCCGCGCTGTGCCTCCGCGGCTCTCCCCTTCTTCCTCCTCCCGCTCCCACCCGCTCCACCCCCCGCCGCTCAAAACCCTAACCCTAGATCGCGAGGGCCGGCTGACATGGCCAGCAAGTTCGGGCTCGCTGGCGGAATCCCGGAGCGGCGGGTGCGGCTGATCTGGGACGCCGTCGACTCGCGACAGTACAAGTCCGCGCTCAAGCTCTGCACCGCGCTCCTCGCCAAGCACCCCACCTCACCCTACGCCCTCGTGAGTTCCCTCGGTCCTCCTCGTCCCCATTTTTCTGTAGTTCCCGTCACGGTTTGATGAATCTGGCTTGGAAAATGGGTGTGGGTTGTTTCGATGCTTATATTTGGAGCGTCCTGTGTCTTTTTAATCAAACGGATCGAGGTACCAGTTGCGTCGATGGAAGCTAGATGGCTTGTTGTGCATTGTGCTGAATTGCTTGTTAGTTCTAGCTCATACTAACTTGCTTGAGCTGTTGATACTGGTTTAAAGACTTTTAGGCCACCTATGACTAGCTGGGTGCACAAATTCAGTAGGAGGCTTCTTATTGAGGGGTCTGGTAGGAAGAGGTTGTGGCAATCCTAGGAAACAAACTGCTCAGACTAACGTGTGGAACTACTGGCATTCTGAAGCCACTCCCATTAAGCTGAGCCGTCTAATTCACAGTGGATTTATTTGAAGGCCTTCAATTCCTCTCCCTAGCAAAAGTTTCCTAGATTGCTGTGTATCAAGTTGGATGGGAGGAGAGGATATGGTGGGAATGAGGTGATATATAGAAGTAAATGGGTATTGTGGACTGATGGAACTTCCATTGAAGCTAGAGAGGTAGGGGACAAAGATATTTTGTTAAGAGAACTAAAGGGGTCCTATCCCAGATGAACGGGCTTTTACTTGCTTAGCTCATAAGTGTCACCTAGCATGCCATTTAGTTTAAACTTGGCCATTCGCTTTTGTCAAGCTTAGCCCCAGAAGTGAAGCCAATGCCTTGGTTCCAGCAGGTGGCAAGATACTAACTCTTGGGCTGGCACTGTTTGTACTTTATGATATAATGCTATTAAAGTTAGGATACTAAGCTCTTCCTTAGACATTTAGGGACGTATATTGTCTGTAGTATTGTAGAGCTGTCTCTCAAATCAGCTTGGACCTTGAAAATCTGACATGCTGTATTTGTTTTGTGTGACAGTTTCAGTTAGCACGGCCTTGACTTATTCCTTTTTATCTGTTGAAGATCTTGTAACAGAACCACCGTTTTCATGCTGCTACCGTTTTGAGTCAACATGATCAACTCAGTTTTGATACGAACTAATGACTTCATGTTGGCTGTATTTAGAATGCGATTAAATGACACTGTTTAATTATCTAATTTCAGGCTCTCAAGGCTCTTACTTTGGAAAGGATGGGAAAGCCTGATGAAGCACTGAGTGTCTGTTTGGAAGCCAAGGAGCTATTGTACTCGAATAACATTTTCCATTTTGACGATCTCACCCTTAGCACACTACAGATAGTGTTTCAAAGGCTTGAGAGATGTATGTTTATACTTCACTGTTTGCCTTATCTGTTTGACGTCACCATTTTTCTAAATTATAATGTGACTGATTATATTTCTGCCAGTGGACCTTGCAACTTCATGCTATGAGTATGCTTGTACAAAATACCCTAATAACTTGGAATTAATGATGGGACTCTTTAATTGCTATGTCAGAGAGTACTCATATGTGAAGCAACAACAGGTATGATGGTATTTTGCTAGTTGCTCAATTTGAATTCTCTGTGTTCCCTTGTTCAGTTCTTGATCCTCCCACCTTAATATGTTTTGCAGACAGCGCTTAGAATGTACAAAACTGTAGGAGAAGAAAGGTTTTTGCTTTGGGCAGTCTGCAGTATTCAACTGCAGGTAGGTTCATCATACATCCATGAGTTACAAGTTCTGCATTCGCAATTTTAGTTGAAGCAATTGTAATGGCACACTATCATTTTCTTGCTCACTGGAAATTAAGAAATCTCTACATGAAAACAATGCATTGTCATGACTCCTATGGATGTATGGACAAGCTGATGGAGTGATGGTTCTAGGGTTTGGTAATTGGACAGAGGATAGGGAGGCCATATACAGCATTCAAGCAGTTGATATCATTCCGTCGTTCGGCTTCCCACTTTTGGGAGACTTCTAGTTTTGGATTTTCTTTCTTCCAAAACGAACACCATATTTGAAAATCAAGTATAATAGAGGGAAATACTTCTTGCGTGAAGCTTTTTCAGTATAAATGTGACGGGAGAATAAAAGAAATGTACTATGGGAGCAATTGGAAGATGCTTCAGTACAATAATAGAAGGTACCACGTGGATGCAATTCAGAATGTACTACTAGAGCACATACTTCATAATAGAATATTAGTGGAGCAAATACAAATTATTAGTCTAACAAATAAACATTGTCAGTGTAATGATTCTGACGATATCTGGTGGAAGAAATAGAAGTATCAGTGGAATAACTAGGAACTGCTAGTAGAACAAATGGAAATATATTATTGGAACTAACAAATATTATTGGAGTAATATATCTTGTTGGTTCATACGTGGAATTGTATTTTCATTGATCACACATGCATTACTGGATTAAAATGTATGACCTTACTGAGCAAAGCTGAAAAAGAGAACACTATGACCGTTTGAGTAAACTTATGCAAAATGAAGCAGGACTCTTGTTAAGAAGATCTTGTGATGGTTGAAACGGATTGCGGTTAACCTGTCTAAAAGATACATTCTTTTGTAATCTATGTATTAGATTCTGGAGCTGCCAATCTCTAAAAACCACCTTTTATAGGGGAGGGAGGGATGAATGATACACGCTTATACACTGTGTGTTTTTGTATAGCATTCACTGAAGATAGTGGATGGGGAGAAATACTGTGAGGGATTGGGAGCACTCTGTGTGTATAGATATGCTGAAGATAGTGGGAGGGGAAAATAATACTGAGGGACACTGTATGTATAGCATTCACTGATTTACTGAAGAGAGTGGGCAGGAAAATAATACTGAGAGGGATTGGGAGCATGCAGGACATAAACGAAAGTGGAAGATAGGAAAAATTGCTACTGGTCTCTGGACTTCATCTGAGGGCTGACCTATCAATTCTTGTAGATTACAAAACCACTGTAAATTTTGGGCAACATCCTAGTTTTGTTAGGTGTGATGCATTTGTCCATTGGATGCAATGTAGTAACTTGTTATAGTGTAGGCACTATTTTTTGTACTACTCTGATAATTGACGAAATAGATACGATGCATGAATGCTCTAGGTACGAATTATCCATCTGATGCAATGCGATATTGCATCACAGGAAGTATACAAGTTGTGTTTGGTACTTTGGTTTATGCCCAAGGTTGCCCTACCAAAACATTGGCTAGCCAAAACTTTGGTTGAGGTTTTGTTTGTCAATGAGTTGGCCAACATTAGGAAGTAGAATGAACTAAAGTTCACAAAAGAGCATTGGCATGCCAAAAAAATAGGCAACCATCCATACATAGACTAATTTTTTGGTCAATAGCCAAACTTTTGGCAGGTGACACTTTGGTCACAATCCAAGCATACACTGCAAGTGAACCTAATTATTTGAAGTCTTCGGTGTGAAACGTTATTGCACATTTGCACTAGCCTATTCCTTCTCTGATCTCCTTTTTTTCACCTGGAAAACATTCAATTCATATTTAATAGCAATACTTATGCCATACACTAGCTAGAACATGTAAGTTGAGGGCTTTCCTGTAGCATTATTAGCTATGATTACCTTGCATTCCATATGTGCTATTATGTTATATATGACTTCCATTTTGCCCATGGCAGGCATATTTTAGCAGCGGAGGTGAGAAATTGTTAGCATTTGCTGAAGCATTGCTTAAAAAGCACATAAGTTCACATAGTTTACATGAGCCAGAAGGTATCCTTGCTTACCTAAAATGCACCATGTATGAGGTTATCTTTTCTTCCTCAAGATTTGTTCTCTTTTAACGTGGTTATACTACTTGCAGCACTTTCTCTCTATGTTTCAGTTCTGGAACAACAGGCAAAGTATGATGCTGCTTTGGAAGTTCTATCTGGAGACTTGGGGTCCCTTATCGGAAGGGAGGAGGACAAGCTTCGTTTGCAGGTAATTTCAAGATTCATTTATTTGACAGTGTCTTGTCTTGATTACTACTCATCTGGATTCTGGATACCAGTCAGAAGTCACAGTTTGTTTTATCATCTTTATATAATCATCAAGAGGAATTTATGGTAACTTTACATTATTTTCTTATGTCAAGAGAGGTCGGGGTAGACCAAACTTGACAATGGTAGGATCTGAAGGACTGGAATATCACCAAAGATTTAGCCATGGACAGGTGTGCGTGGAAGTTAGCTATCCACGTTCCAGAACTATGACTTGGTTTCGATATCTTATGGGTTTTAACTCTAGCCTATCCCAATTTGTTTGGGACTGGAAGGCGTTCTCGTCGTCGTCGTTTAAATTATTTTCCAGTGTATAGAGTATAGACTGAACTATTACATACTTATTCTTTCTTATGGTTATTTCTGTTCATTAAATGGGCAACAGGGTGGGCGAGAGTATTATGGCAATGTGGCGCTCTCCTATCTCAGTGATCACACTGAACTTCAGTGCAGAGGCTAGAGTGCTTTTCTGCATGTATACCATAGCAATATCTGAGTTGATAGCTAAACCAGCTGTTATGTACTTCTTTCTGCATTGAATTGCTATGCAATACCGTAATTAGTTCAGAACCTGGCAAGTTTCTGAAAACTATGATGAGCATACAGTTAAAGTAGTTTCCTGTACTGTGGTTTTAGTGAAAACGTTATGCCCTTAGTGTTCCTGTTGGTGGTTATCTAATGTCTGTTGCACCTCTAGCACTTACAATCTGTACATGTGTACAATAGGTTACTTTAACTTCTAACTTCTAAGTCTTTTTTCTCTCCCCTTCTAATATGCTTGGTAATGAAATTGATAACCACTTACATTTTACCCGACTTCAAGTTGACAGGGACGCCTTCTTACTCAAGCGTGTAACTATGTGGCTGCTTCTGAGATATATCAGAAGGTTCTTGAATCTTGGTAATGCTTTCTGTCATTAACTCTACATTCTCAGTTGTTAGTTTGCCTTTGACCAATTACTGCTTAAGTATGCGTTATCAACTTGTTCCAAGACATGTAGTGTTCTACCCACTTAGAAATTTCTCACTCAACAGCTTATAGGAAGAAGTAGCACAGTACCAACAACTCTTTTCATGATCATACTCAATGATGTGCATTTACTCCCTCTCTTCCGGTTTAGAGGGCTCAAATCTGAAATCTCATCAACCAAGGTAGATGGTGAGTGGATGGCATGAGTTTTGTGGATACAAAACTGCCCAATTAAATATTTCCCACATGTTTGACTCCCGAACAATAAGTGCAGCACCCTCCCTCTAATTGGACTTGCATGGTGCATGTAGAATAAGATGCATACATGACCACTAATTCCCTCTCATCTCTATGAATTAAATGTGGAGTGAGACTCAAAGCACTTCAACTCAATTGGATGGCATGAGTTTTGTGGATGGTGAGTGGATGGCATGAGTTTTGTGGATACAAAACTGCCCAATGAAATATTTCCCACACGTTCGACTCCCGAAACAATAAGTGCAGCACCCTCCCTCTGATTGGACTTGCATGGTGCATGTAGAATAAGATGCATGCATGACCATTAATTCCCCCTCTCTCATCTCTATGAATTAAATGTGGCGTGAGACTCAAAGCACTTTAACTCAATTGGACTCGTAAGTGAACCTAATATAATGGATTTTTTTTGGAGATGAGCCCTTTAAACTGGAAAGGAGGGAGTAACACCATAAATGTGCTACTAAGTACAAAGGCAGGCCTGTCTTTCTGAACGCTCTGTTTGCTTCCTAGAAAATGTGTATGGACTTACCTATTTTGATATAGAATCATAATCCTGTAATTACTGTGGTTTTTATTTAATTTCAAGCTTTTGATGTTGATATCTCAATTAGGGAGCATTGCTATGCTACTCACTGTTTCGTTTTCATGTCTTTCTTATCTTCCTCCTTCCTCTAGTTGTCGCAGCATATTTTATCCATACATTCAGCCTTTGGAAATTTCTGCTTTCTTCTGTTTAGTTTTTGATAATTGTCCTTTTCTCTTTTGACTGGGCAGTCCTGATGACTGGGAGTCCTTTCTCCATTATTTAGGCTGTCTGCTGGAGCGTGACGTGAAGCTGCCTAAACCAACCACTGGCGAACATACTTGTTCTTCCTGCTCTGTAAATTCGAACAAGACTTCTCTCAGTGAGGAGGTGGTACGTCCTCCACCTGAAGCAATTCTCTTTTACCTTGTTTTGGTGACATGCATCCCGTTTACTGAAATTACATGTTTGTAGGTCGAATCTCGCCTTGCAAGTGCATTGTTATTTGTGCAAAAGCTACAAAAAAATGACTCCAGTGACTGTGTTAGAGGTCCTCATCTAGCCAATATTGAAATTGAACGGCAACACCGCCTCAGTGGAAACTCAACAAAGTTTAGGGAAGCTTTGGTAAACTATTTCCACAGGTCTGTCGGGGTGCATCTTCTTTCTGTTTCTGTGCCCATTTGGAATCTCTTTATACTTTATACCACGTGCAAGCATGGAGATCACAGTCTTCAGCTTGCAATAAGCCAGTTTCTGTTGCTTCTGAAATTTTGATGTCCAATATACATAATTTATGAAAGCTTATTTAATTAGTCACATTTTGAATTTCTAGAAAGTTAATTGGATATTTCTCTATTGCTATTCACTTCTCTATTATCATGTGTTGCTGATTCATCAAACTTTGTGTTTGGTGCTCTTTAGACATTGGTAGAGGCTATGTTTCCTACAGATTCGGGCATATTCATAGAAAGTTAATTGGATATTTCTCTATTGCTATTCACTTCTCTATTATCATGTGTTGCTGATTCATCAAACTTTGTGTTTGGTGCTCTTTAGACATTGGTAGAGGCTATGTTTCCTACAGATTCTGGCATATTCATACTATCACCTCCTTGGCATCAGAAGCAACCATCCAAAAATACTGGGAGATTGTACCGTACCTTCTAATATGCATCCTCACCTATGCCTCTCTTTTTCATTTGATAGTTGGCACCATTACACATGACCCATGCTGTTGCTACAAAAGCATGGGTATAAGCTAAACTATTCTGTCAATAGTTATAAATTACACTCCATATATTATTGACTTTGATATTTAAATGTATGACACTGTATCCATGTGAGCTCACCATTTTCTTGTAATGGTAAAAGTTTTGCTTTTCAAGCCCATACCGTGTTATGCGGTGCCTTGTACATGTCTGTCCATGTCTGTGCAATCTTGTGTTTTAGATGTCTAATTTTATATCTACTGGTACTACATCATGGCGCCATCTGTATCTGCATTCTTGAAAATATTGATAATAGTTCTTTCTATGTTTTCACATTCATCTCTAATTTGTAGCTAACAACAGTGTTTGGCCTTGCAGATTTGGTCACTTGTCTTGCTCATCGTCAGATGTTGAAATATACCTCCACATGCTATCGGGTGATGAAATAATGGAGTTGCTAGATACAATTTCCAGATCTTTTGATGCATCATCCGTTTCAGTAAAAGCATTGGGTTTGACAATAACTACTTTTAAGGTTCAAGAACTTTTGGGAACTTTATTATCAAAGTCAACTACAGGTCCACCTTCTCCAGAAATCACATTATTGTGTTTCTATATGTTTGCTTAATTTGAAAAGCTGTACTATGCTGTGTTAACCAACCATTTATTCTTATACCTTAAATTGATATGCCAATTCAGATCTTCAGCGCATTGCAAAAGGAATGGTTGAGACATTTTACAAAAACTTGCCTCTCTCAAGAGACTTAGATCCTCAGGAAAGCATGCATGGAGAAGAACTGCTGTCTATGGCTAGCAGTATTCTTGTGCAGGTATGTAGCTGTAGCTGATTATTACTTGTACGAGAGAAACAGGATCTGAGAAGTATCCATTTTAGCAATTTATAATCCGGTACCGCAGTCTGTTATTTGCCACCTGCTTGAAGAGTGCATTCCTATTTCCTCCTGGTCAATGCATCGTGATTGTGCTATATGTTCTTTACATGAACTTTCCAGAACAATTATATTATCCAGCTGCTTGCACATTTCTCAGTGTCATTTTTACATTTATTAATATAAGAAATTACACAAAAGACAAGTTTAATATAGCAGCAGCAGTTACAACAACGGCAAAGCCTTGGTCAGCAGCTTTATTTATAAAGCGGGGCGAAAGCCTATTTCGAGAGAGCAACAACAACGACAAAGCCTTGGTCCCAAACAAGTTGGGGTAGGCTAGGGCTGAAACCCATAACATCTCGCAATTAACTCATGGTTCTGGCACATGGATAGCTAGCTTCCACGCACCCCTGTCCATGGCTAGTTCTTTGGTGATACTCCAGTCCTTCAGAAGTTCAGATCTCTCTTTATGGACTCATACTCCAGTCCTTCAGATCTCTCTTTATGGACTCATACTCCAGGTCTTCAGATCTCTCTTTATGGACTCCTCCCATGTCTAGTTCGGTCTACCCCGACATCTCTTGACATTATCACCACCGGAGCTTCTCGAGGCTTGCGCTGAATATGCCCAAACCATCTCAGACGATGTTGGACAAGCTTCTCTTCAATCGGTGCTATCCCAACTCTATCCCGCATATCATTGTTCCGGACCCGATCCTCCCTTGTGTGGCCACACATCCATCTCAACATACACATCTCCACTACACCTAACTGTTGAACATTTCGCCTTTTAGTCGGCCAACACTCAGTGACATACAACATTGCGGGTTGAATTGCCGTCCTATAGAACCCGCCTTTTAGCTTTTATGGCACTCTCTTGTCACAGAGAACACCAGAAGCTTGGCGCCACTTCATCCATCCGGCTTTGATTCGATGGTTCACATCTTCACCTATATCCCCATCCTTATGCAGCATTGACCCCAAATCTTGAAAGGTGTCCTTTTGAGGTACCACTTGCCCATCAAGGCTAACCTCCTTGTGCCTAATAGCATTGAAAAACCACACCTCATTTACTTGGTTTTAGTTCTACTAAGCCTAAATCCTTTCGATTCTAAGGTTTGCCTCCATAGCTCTAACTTTCTATTAACCCCCGTCAGACTATCATCGACTAGCACCACATCATCTGCAAAGACCATACACCATTGGATATCTCCTTGTCTTTCCCTTGTGTATCCGTCACCAAAGCAAAAAGATAAGGGC
The DNA here is from genome assembly GCA_021605145.1 of Aegilops bicornis. NCBI lineage: Eukaryota > Viridiplantae > Streptophyta > Magnoliopsida > Poales > Poaceae > Aegilops > Aegilops bicornis. The sequence continues at coordinate 392,696,051 of CM038669.1, read as the reverse complement.
TCAAAGCTGACCCCTGGTGCAGTTCTATTTTAATCGGAAAGTTATCGGTGTCGCAATCACTTGTTTGAACACATGTCACAACATTATGGTACATGTCCTCTATGAGGGTAATGTACTTCGTTGGGACTCTGTGTTTCTCCAAGGCCCACCACATGACATTCCGCTGTATCTTATTGTGGGTCTTCTCCAAGTCAATGAACATCATATGCGGGTCCTTCTTTTGCTCTCTTTATCTCCATCAGTTGTCGTACCAACAAAATGGCTTCCATGCTCGACCTCCCAGGCATGATACCAAATTGATTTTTGGTCACGCTTTTCATTCTTAGTGCAGTTCTATTTTAATCGGAAAGTTATCGGTGTCGCAATCACTTGTTTGAACACATGTCACAACATTATGGTACATGTCCTCTATGAGGGTAATGTACTTCGTTGGGACTCTGTGTTTCTCCAAGGCCCACCACATGACATTCCAGATCTTATTGTGGGTCTTCTCCAAGTCAATGAACATCATATGCGGGTCCTTCTTTTGCTCTCTTTATCTCCATCAGTTGTCGTACCAACAAAATGGCTTCCATGCTCGACCTCCCAGGCATGATACCAAATTGATTTTTGGTCACGCTTTTCATTCTTAAGTGGTGCTCAATGACTCTCTCTGATAGCTTCATTGTATGGCTCATCAACTTAATTCCATGGTAATTAGTCAACTTTGAACATCCTCCTTGTTCTTGAAGATTGGCACTAATATACTCCGCCTCCATTCTTCCGGCATCTTGTTTGCCCGAAAAATGAGGTTGAAAAGCTTAGTTAGCCATACTATCCCTATGTCTCCGAGGCCTCTCCACACCTCAATGGGGATACAGGGCCCATCGCCTTGCCCAATACTTGACCAATTTCACAGAACTAGACTTGGAACCAATTATATCACAAAGCTCTAGACTTGTGGGCCAAGTTTACCGAAGTGCTGATTTAGGGCCAGTTGTATCACAAAACATGTTTGCGATGCATTTCCATTGATGCTGGGTCCACATTGCATACTCACAAAATCCTAAATCTGTAGTTTTGTGATGTGTTCTATCTGTAGGTTTATGAAATTATTCATAAGTATTGAGTTTGTGATAATTGTTAAATTTGTACTTGAACGAATTTACCCTTTTAAATACAGCACTAAAATATACTCGTGATGTCTTGGAACAGCTTTTTTGGCGTACAAGGAATTTGGGGTACTTACTTGAAGCAGTTTTGGTGCTAGAGTTTGGATTGACTGTTCGCAAGTAAGTCTACTGTGATATGCACATATCTTCTGTTGGAACATGAGATTAGAAGATCCATTTGTCTATCACTATCTTTTATCATTGAGTTCTGTGGTTGATTCATTGTCAGCCAAATATCTACTCCCTCCGCTCACAAACATAAGATATTACTTTTTTGTGAATCAGATGTATATAGACACATTTTAGTGTGTCTGTTCACTCATTTCAGTACATATATAGTCCATATTGAAACATCCAGAACATCTTGTATTTGTGAACAGAGGGATTAGCTTTTTAGGACATACTGAATTAAGCTACCGAGTTGACTAAAATGGTTACATTTGAAGCATAGGAGTATTATTGTCCAAGCGGTGTTGCTACACTTGTACAAAAGTGACATTAGATTTTATCCTAGTAGCCACAAACTCTTTCCTTTTCTCTCTTCTAATTTTCATGCCTTCTCTGAATTGGCTATCTAAAATTTGCTATGTCCTGTGGTAATATATTTTCTTGTTGATGAAGCCTAAAAATACAAAAGATAGGTAAATGAATGCTTCTGTTCCACTTTATGAAGCCAAGATAATGTCAAATAGTTACTACTCCCTCTGTTCCTAAATACAAGTCTGCTTAGAGATTCCAATATAGGCTACATACGGAGCAAAATGAGTGAATCTACACTCTAAAATATGTCTATATACATCCGTATGTAGTCCATATTGAAATTTTTAAAAAGACTTATACTCCCTCCGTTCCTAAATAATTGTCTTTCTAGAGATTTCAACAAGTGACTACATACGGAGCAAAATGAGTGAATCTACATTCTAAAACATGTCTACATATATCCGTATGTTGTAGTCCATTTGAGATGGCTAGAAAGACAATTATTTGGGAACGGAGGGAGTATTTAGGAACGGAGGGAGTACTATATTCAATCAAGTTATGGTTTTGAAAGAAAAACATATTATCCCTGTTTATTTAACTAGTAGCTGAATGATAATATCAATTTTGCTCGTCTGCTCAGGCATGTCTGGCAATACAAGATTACTCTGGTGCATCTGTACTCTTACTTGGGAGCTCTTCCGTTAGCACATCGATGGTAAGCTTTCCCCCTGCACATCTATTTTGAACAGTGCTCTCACTATTTAGAACGTGCCCCGTAGCGGACCATTGTCCCCTAGGTAACTCCATGGTAAAAAGGTGCTTTCACAAGAAATTCATTTGTTCCATCCCATGCGCTTTTCTTATGATAAATTGTGTTTATGTAGAATGTTGATCTGCTAATTATTTCTTACAGGCATTAGTGGTTTTTGTTTGTTTCCTCGAGGTTGTTTGATGAGACCAGGGTTTCATCTATTTATCCTGACCTGTATTCTTGTATACAGGTATTTAAGCCTGGAGGTCAAAAACATTCTTCTAGAATCCGTCTCACACCACATCTTGCCACAGATGTTGAGTTCTCCTTTCTTGCAACAAACTGCCAGTCTTGTGAAGGATTATCTTAGGTTCATGGATGATCATTTGAAAGAATCTGCTGATCTTACCTGTCTTGCATATAGGCAACCGTACTTACTCAAAGGTAAGCAACAGTTTTTTACTTCTCACTACACTGTACAACATAAAAGTAGTGGTGTAATCTGTATTTGCCCGCTGATGGTGAGCACTACTACTTAGTTTCCACTATTTGTTCTCACTGTTACAGCCAGGGCTTGAAAAGTAGTACCTATCACCAGCAAGAACAGATATGTAAACTGGAATCTAGGGTGAAAATTTTCATGGTCTTTTGTTGTTTAGTTTGTGTGATTATACTTCCTGCCTACCAAAATATAAGATGTTTCTGCAGTTCAAATTGAACTACAAAAACCTCTTATATTTTGATACAGAGCTAGTAGTTTGTATAGCTCAATGTTAGGGTATTATACTTTATAGAATTCTTCTCTACAATACATACTTGCAAAGCTGATGCCATATTTATCTAAATTATTGCATTATTTGTTAAATAAGTATGCTGCTTGTCTTTGGGAGCTTGGATCATGTCACTTGTCCCCCAAAAGGAAATATGCTTGGTCCCCCCCCCCCCCTAGTTATGTTGTTTACTTATCAAAAGAAATATTCTGCAGCATTTTCTCATTATTCTGTGATATTGTTGCCCAGGTAATTGAATTTGTGCAGTTCAAAAATCGCTTGCAACGCTCCATGCAGTATCTTGCTGTAAAATCTGATTCTGTAATACTGAGCCTGAAGCAGAAGTCTGAGTCTCTTGAGGAAGTGGAGGTTAGTTGCAACTTATGAATTTCAAACCCCAATGTCAGGAAGTAGTTTTATTAAAATTATCGGCATGCATCGATGGTTGAAGGAAATACATTTAGTTTTTCTTTTCCAACTTGTAGCCATTTTGAACCGTGTATACAAAATTCTATTGTTATAAATGGATATTCTACCAGGACATCATCTCGTAGGCGTTAATATTTTCTTGTACAAGTAAATAGTACTACCTCCTTTCCGGTTTATAGGGCTCAATTCAAAAATCTCACCAACCAAGGTATATGGTGAGTGGTGGAATAATTTTGGTAGTTTGCAAAAGTACTCAATTAATGTGCTCGTTTTCCTCAAAAAATTGTGTCTACCAATGCATTAATTGCAATGCATGCATGCATAAAGTACATGCATTGGTGAATTTTCTCTTAATCCTTCCATGCAATGATTTAATGCACCTTAAAATCTGAACATGTGATGGGGAACAATCAAATTGAGACTTATAAAACGGGAAACCTAAAATTATGAGATAAGCCCTTTCATTTTTTATGTAACCCGTACCAATACTGATAATTGTCCCTAATTGCAGTCTGTTCTTGAAAATATGAATCATGGAGAAGGCTTGGTTGATCTATCAAGTGAAGACAACATGAAACATTTAACTTTTAATGAAGATCTCGAGGCACGCCCTTGGTGGACACCAACAACCAGTGTAAATTTTCTTTCAGGTAGCTTCTCATGCTATGCAAAGTTTCTTATCTGTTTTGTGCTTGACAATAGCACCATTTTGAACTCACTATGTTGCATGCTTGGTAGTTAGTTTTTTCCATCCATTTTTGTGTCTTTGAGTCATTTATGGTCTTGGAAGCACAAAAGTTCTTACTATTGTTATGGACTTGTGATTTTACAGAACCAATTGATGAAAGTTCGACACCTGCGTGCTTTAGGGCCGAAGTGGTATGCCATTTTCTTAGAACCTTCATTTACACCGGCTCAAACATTTTCTTTCTTATTGCCTTCATTCATTGCATTACTTAGTTAATATTTTGAAGAAAAAAAATATATGCATCACCCGTGTGACATCTAGTTGACTATCTGAACGATCTAAAAACCTAGTATACCTCCGCGTGGCAGGTGACATAACCCTTCCACGTGCCAAGCCAATTTTTTATTTATTTTTCATCGTTAGCCTGGACACTTTATTTTTTCAACAACATGCTTCTTCATTCTTCTCATCTCCACCTCCCTCCAACGTATGGCGTATTTTTTACTTCACCAATGCAGCCTGCCCACCGGTTGCACCATCCAATGCCGATTCGACCCTGTATAACGTCGATGGGCCTGTGGCGATCCCTAGTTGTGGTGGCTATGTTCCCTTGCCATGGGCGACATGATCCCTAGCCCAGTGAGGGGATATCGGTGCGTGCTGAAAAACCCAGCCCACTTTCTTCTGCACCACAATTCCGATTGGCTCCAAAATCCATAAGGCCTGGAGGCAGTTGCAGTCGCCTCCTCGGTGCATTGCATGGAGTGATGATAAACACTTCCTATGTATATTACAACAAATGCAAGAAGTGATAAGGCCTGGAGGCAGTTCAGACGCCTCCTCAGTGCATTGCATGGAGAGATGATAAACACTTCCTATGTATATTACAACAAATGCAAGAAGTGATATTGCTATCCGACTAGGACTAAGCAAAAGTTCCCTACAAATTTGTTTCAGCCTGTTAACTAAATCATTCCTTCCCTCTAAAATTTTCTTATGTTTATTGCAGTGCAAGCACAAATCTACTGAGAAGGATGGCCCTAAGATGAGAGATGCTGAGAGAAAATGTCTTGTCCCCCGGCTTGTTTACCTTTCCATGCATGGTTGTGTATCTTCCCTCAGGGAGACTGAGCCCAACGGGTCTGTTTCTGATATCACTGTTGGGGAAATGAAAACCTTACTTGAGAAATATGCTAGGACTATTGGCTATTCCATGGATGATGCTCTAAGCATGATTCTTGGTATATCTTCAGGCAAGAAGTCTATGAAGGTATGAATTAACTGAATATTTGTTACCTTTTGTATTTACTTTCCTAATAACCTGCCGATATTGTTCACCTATTCTTTTCATCAGTCTTTTGTATCTGAAGAATGATTTAACTATCTGCCTATTATCTTGCTTCGGTTAGAAAGTAAAAAGCACATGGTTCTTTCCATGCTCTTCCAAAGCTAAATCTTGAATTCTAAAGCAGTGTTGCTTGTAATAGCTCTTATTGCTGCACAACTGCAGTACCATGATTAACCCATGAACTGCACCTTGCTGACAACTGTATTTTCAGGATTTTGCTCCTGATATTGTGAGCTGGATGAGTTTTGCTGTATTTATTAATGCAATGAACTTGTGGTCAAATGAATCAGTGATCCCCAGAACTGATCCGAGCAGCCCAAGTTCTTGGGAGATTGTGGACAGCTTAGTGAAAATTTGCATAGAGGAGCACCTGACTGATGCCAATAGAATCCTGACTTGTCCTGGAAATAAAATTCCACTGTTAGTGCAAATGGTTACAGAACCCATTTCTTGGCATCTCATCATAATCCAGTCCTGCATGAGAGTGGTGGCCCCGCAAGGAAAGAAGAAAAAGAAAAGTGGCCCATCGCTGCGACCAAACATGCCTCAGTTGCAAGGAATTCAAAGATCTGTTCAGTGCTTGATTGAAACACTCGAAGTGTCCAAAATGGTTATCTGATCAGATGAGTCCAGAGGAGCAAGGTTTGGATATCTTAATGTCATATTTGCAAGGAACTGGCGATGAAGGTCCAGGACAGACATTCAGAGTCTTGGAAGAGAAACCAGCAGCACATGCCTCTGAGCTTGGTGATCGAATTGCTCAGTCTTTGGAAGCATGGAGTTCTACTGGTGTGGTAAGAAGAATTGTTGGAGCAGAACATGAGGTGCTAGCCGAGTTCAAGAAAATGGTTGACTCTAAACTCAAGCTGCTCATGTCAGAATCCGCTTCTCTATCTTCGGTGTTACACTAGAGTTGATGAAATTTTGCACATGAATTTTGTTCTATTCTTGTTGTATGCGTTCCATTATACATATGTTGTAACAGTATAACAGAATGGCTGTGCGCTTTTGTTGTTTGACTTTCTTTTATTTGATTGAGGACATCTTTTTTCCCTTTGCTTTTGTGTCTCTGCTCCTGATTTGGTATTGTGGTATAGTTATTGTATTACTCCAATTTGATTTGGTGCAATATAAGACGACGCATTCCATTTTTGTTGGTGATTTGTTGCAAAAGCCATTTGGTGTCTCATGTCTTTAACCGGTCGACACAAGCGGGCATGGCTTCGACGGGGAATCACTGCAATTATTTGTTACTTCCATGATAATCAGTTCTAGTCCAGCGAGGAGCCCAAAATGGGCATAATTGTCCGAGGACGCGAATAGTGTATTCATCACTTCGGGAGATGGAACGTAGGGGTATCTCTAACCTCAGCACACATAATGGACATAGTATTTGTCGGAAGGCGGCCATCAAATGCTTGCCCAAACTTTGGTCCGTAATTACAATATTTTGTCAGCCAAAGTAAAATTTTAAAAAGTCGAAACTAATCTGTAATAGACGCTGACCTCGTATGCCTGGCCGGTGGCACCTCCGTTGCGTCCGTGCCGTCATCATCGTCCGAGTGGCCCTTCTAACGGCGTAAGGGTGAGGGGTCACGTTGTCCGATCACTTACCGACATCAATGTCGTGGAGTCACGCCCGCTTTGGTGCGGACATGAATACGCGGCAACCGCTTCACGCAGAGAGGGTTTTGGATGGGACGTGGCGGTCAGACACATACATGGTGGATGTCCGGACTCTGGCAAACCTTCAACTGGTTTGCGTCCGGTTTAAGGGATTTGGACACGCGGATGCCTCCATGGATCGATGGGCACCATGTTGGATGACTTGCATCGTCCGGACACATCGGTCCGATCGTTTGCATGCGTTTTGTGGGGTCGCGTTGAAGATGCCCTAACAAGATAAATAAGATCTCGAGTCCTCAGTAACTAAATAGTTACTGGGACCCTTTGTAATAGTTTTCAGATCATTAGGGTGGGTTGCTTTTGTAGTCCTAATAACCTACCCCCAATACCCACTGGCATATATGCCACTTGCAATGGGATATATTGATTACTTCCTTTGGTGACCCGGAAATGAAGCAGAAAGGATCCTCGCCTTTTTCCCCGGAGGTGACCCTAAGTAATCGAAACCACGGGCGGACGGTGCCCTTTAACAGCTTCTTTGGATCACAGGATTTGCAAAACAAAGGAATAGGAAAAATGGAGGATTTGATTGCCATGACATAGCCAATCCTATGGAATTTCTCCAGAGGTCGGACCTCATGTGTAAATTCCTCTGGAATCAGCACCTTGGCAGCCCAATCCTTAGGAATTTTAGTGACCTAATCCCGTGATCCAAATGCATTTCATAGGAAACAATCCTAAGGTTTGATATCCCGTGAGAATCATGTGAAAATCCTCCAATCCAAAGAAGCCGTAAGCTAAGATCTCAAACAAGGTTTTGTTAGAGAATTAAATCCAGCTTTGTATCGGATCGTAAATCAAGCCGACACTAAAAGAACACTTATAATAAAATTAGGCTTGGGTATGAGGACTTATACTGACAACCACATATTTGTGTCGGGACCTTCTTACTTTGTGCTCTCGAAGTCACCCATCAAGATGTGCTTGTTAAGTATCGAAGTGGGGAATGTGTCCAAATTACGTCTTGACCGGCACGCATTCTGCATCAAGAGTCAATTATCCAACCGAAGGCCCTATCCGCCGTGTGGGGTTGCCTCGATAATTAAGATTGCAATAATCAGACAAAAGCATTGGGCGTTTAATGGCTACACCCCTTGAATCCCCAGGGATAGGATCCGTGTTACCGTACTAAACCTTTCTGTCACTAGTGTTTAGAATAACACTTCACAGTCTCCATTCCCTTAGCCTCTTCCTGGCTCATTCTCCATGATCTCGGGTAACTGCAAGGATGAGGAACACGAACGAGACAAGAGACAACTACAAAACAATTTTATGTTACACATACGCGACGTTAATTCAAAGTCCTTTCATTGCCCCCTCCAACAAATACATCAGGTAGGAAGCCCCTTGCCTTAACCCATGACCTTATCGAACTACTAACACATGATCACACGAAGGACACATCGAAGAACACATGATGAAGATAGATAGATAGATTGATTGATAATATATCTTAAAATGGATGTCGTGTGTGATACATGATTACAAGTATGACTAGATTACTGAGAACTATGGTGGTGGTGAAGGTTGTGGCTATGGAGATGGGAAATGGCGGAGGCCAGGGTTGATGGAGATGGCTATGGTGGTGATGAAGAAGATTGGCTTGTTCTGTGCTCCCTTGTTATCCATTTGGCGTCGGCCCCTTTATAAAGGCTGTTCAGGTGGACCAGGAGCCTCGATTTCCATGCCATACGATCACCCATACGAGCGGGTGCGCTTGTATGAAACGCCGTCTTTTGCTCTGTTTCCTATGGTGCGCCTCCCAACTGATCCCCTATATCTCCACTTTACTCTTTTCCATGTATTGGCTTGATTTTGTCCATAAATAGCCATTTCCGGTGGAAACAAAATAAAGGAAGGATATTTGGAATCCAATACATTCATTAGTCAGTAGTGGCAATGTTGGAGCGAATCGGTTCTAGTGAAATATATCGGTTTAAACTCAGGTTAGAGGAGTGTAAAAAATAGCACTTGTCAACTCCCCCAAGCTTAAACTTGATCGTCCTCGAGCAACATAGAGAGAAACCCGAATCATAAGGAACTCAGTTGTATAAACCAAAATAATGAGAAGGTTTTGGTTCACTTAGACAGGTACGTCTAGATAGCCCCCCCCCCCCGCTTCTTACCTGGAAACTTAGTATAGCTGTAGTGGTGGCATGATTATTATGTAAGTGTTAGTGAAGCAAAGATAATCAAATCAAAGCTCTTGCTCAACTAGATAAAATAATATGGTAGCACCTAATTCTATTTCCTCTAGTTAACACTTGTTTGCCGGGAGTGCACGAAAGAATTTTTCTTTCTTTGAGCAATGAAAACATAAATTAGGGAGTGAAAAGGTATGTAAAGACAACATGATTCTAGAGTAACCCGCTAGCACACCCACGAGTGTCTCGTCGTCCAGGCTCTCAAGGACTATGTTTCAATCATTGTTTGCTGAAACTTTTGTTGTCACATGAATGGATTATGCCAAATAAGTGATCATGCATAAGGTTTCATAGTGGCTTAAATTTTGGGAACTATGGACCAATGTGTTGTCTCTTGTGATCTCTTGTGACCAGTTCCCGGTATTTACCGCATACACACATTCAAGAGAAAGCTGAATAATATTCGATGTAGTGTTGCCACTATGTACGATAACAAAATCATAGCCGAAATCCGAGCCAAAATTCTGGTGGATCGTTCATTCAGCGGAGTTCTTAGCTTAACATCGAGAAAGGTGATGAAGCCACATTTATGCATGTACACATGCATAAAGTAGCAAGGCCATAGCACTAGTAAGAAGTTGAAGCACCATTAAAACTTGTAAATAATAATACCGCCACATCTTGATGTGACACGGTAGTGACCCTCCCCCCAAGCTTAAGCTTTTGCAAGCCTGAGCCGGTGAGATCACTATGGCGGCGGCTGGTCGGGAGCCCATCCTTGGCTCCAGTTGGAGAATCTCTTGTTCATGTAGACGGACGTCCTACGAAGGGACTCGGCAAGGTTGCTCATGTCAATTATGCATCTCCTTCCTGTGACACATAATGCAATTGCCCATTTTCTATGGAGAAACGGTTAGGAATAGGAGTAGGTAACAAGTACCTAACTCCAGGAATTCGAATACAATGACGACCACGACGAACTACTACCATTCCAGCTCTAGAAAGAACTCGAATATTAGGAAGGTTGTTACCGACAATGGGGCGGAGATGATTGTAGTTGAGGCCAAGGGAGTTGGCCAACATGGTGATGACTCCTCCACATGCCTTGTCTCCTTGTGCATGATTTCCTTGATGCGCGAGGTGTAGCAAAACTATTGCCCTAGGTTGGGCGAATAACCGACATCAAGGTTAGCTCCTTTCCCGAGAATCAACATATTCTCATCATTTACCTTAGAAGCTTGTCCTCGTGCCTGTAACGAGTTAGTGATAACATATTAGAAATATAGAATAGCAGGATTTTCAATGCAACTGGCCCTTTGTTTGGAACTGTGGTAACTCATTTGATAGAAGGATTGCCTCGGGTGCGATTCGGTAAAATCATAAACATAACTGATTTCTTCATTGTTGTTGGTGAAGCCAAAGTGAGTACACCACTCATCTAGAGTGATGTTGGAGTCTTGGTCCATGAGACAGAAAGTGATCCGCTCTTCCTCATAAGAATTTGGCATGAGACCAACAAAATGCGACAGAGTACTAAGAAACTCAAACGTCACGCGCTCATATATATCACATCCCTTTTAAACAAAATGATTCAACCCGACATTATCACAAAAGCAAATTGAAATCGTTACCAATGCACAGTTTGGCTAGTGTGGACTCGCAAGGCCACTTGATGGTCTTCATCATCCTTGCATGAAGCTTCTTGTATTTCCTCATTGCTTCACGCTCGGTGAGGATGATCACCTGCGAGAGAACTTCTTGTTGTTGTGCGGCACTCGTGGATGAACTAGATGCATGCTACTTGTGAGCTGCGTTGGGATTTCCTCGAAGAGGAGAGGATGAAGCAGTACAACAGAGATAAGTATTTCCCTCAGTTAAGAACTGTTGGGGATATAACTACTGGGTATGACTCGCCCAGGAGGGGCCGGGTCATGCCACTGGTGGCTTAAGATGAAGAGGCCCAAGACGATATGAAGATGGCGGTTCATAGAGCACGCTTGTTGAAGGCCCAAGACCCGGGGACGGCTTGAGGCCCACGGGTGTGAGCCGCCATATGTTTAACTTGTATTGTAAGGCAAGCTTAGTTAGTTACCGAGCCTGACACGTTGTGTATGAGCCGCCAGACTCTGTAAGTCACGGGCATAAACCTCAGATATAAAGGGGTGACCCTGCGGCAAGTTAACTCAAGAAACAACTGATCGAGAACTAGGTTAAGCGTATTCGCTCCCTAGTAATCGAAACCCAAGCAATACAACCTAAAGCAAGAGTAGGCTTTTACCTCGTCGAGAGGGGCCGAACCTGGGTAAACTCTCTGTGTCCTTTGTCCCGTTTAACCCCTTCAAGCTAACCTAGCTGTGATGGCTCCACACCTAAGTCTTTTTGCTAGGGCATCTGCCGTGTTAAGTCCACGTCAGTTGGCGCCCACCGTGGGGCCAACGCACGGTGGTTTCGAGCTCTTGAAGGGCAACTTCACAGGGATCAAGGGATACACCGTCGGCCGGATGACTAAAAGCCGCCATGGAAAGCTCTACATCGATGACGCAGGCTGGGGCCCCGAGGCCGGCTCAATCAAGTACGGGTACCGGGTCCCCCCATGTCTTCATCGATAAGATCGGCGAGTCAGAGCATGAGCCGGACACCTGCACTGACATCGTCGAGACGGCTCAGCGCGCATGACCCGCTATGGTTTAAGCCGCCGTGAAACGTGACTTTGTTGGTTTCATCCATGGGGCAGATCTGGAGGAAGGATCTGTGTCTAGGGGAGAGACGGTAATCTGTTCTGATGGTGAGTCTTCAACTGGTGAGACCGATTCAATGTATCAACTGCAGGATGGCAGGCTTGGGGGCTACTCCGATGGCGACAGTATTCCAGACCCCCTATGAGCTGCCGAACAGGGTTGCGATCTTCATGGACGGCACACAACCGGTGCTCGGTTCGACGACTATTGCGGCTATGACCTCCAGCTCAATGGCTGCGGCGACGGCCGGGGCAAGTGGCACTATGCGCCCGCCGGCTCAAGCGTTATCTGAGCTCTTGGAGGCTTTGGCGACCTTATTGGCTGCCGAGGTGACGCCAGAAAATCAGGCACAACATAAGGTGGATGTGGCGAAGCTGCGAGATGAGATAGCTCAAGCCAAGGAGGAATTTAATGCTGAGAATGCTAGGATGGCAACGGAACGAGCTGCTTTGGATGCCGAGACACAACGGATTCAGGTAGAGACGTTCCGGCTTACCTTGGATCAGAATGCTTCAAACGCCATTATGAGGAGGAGGCACTAGACCCGTCTACCCACAAACTTTGAGGCTAGGAACCTTTTCAACATGCCTGGGGCAGGAACCAGTAACCCGCCTGTGGTAAACCGGGTTGCGGGGGCACCCGTGACCGGAGCGCTGGTTCAACCATGTGCTGTAGACCCGCCTTGTTTGAATCTGACTCTGCCTTAGCATGTTTCGACACCGCCGGGTCATTATTCTAACCCTCTGGACAATATGATTGCTGGCGGCTCTCCCCGTTGAAGGAGATCTCCAGCCGCCATGGAGATACGGAGGGCCGGAGAGCTTCTTCATACATCGGTGGCTCAACATGCGGCTTATTCGTACAGTCGTGAACGGATTCATTCAACCCCTCGTCCAAGTTGGAGTTATAGCAGGCATATTAACTCGCCAGCAGTTTCAAGCAGTGAGCGACACCATAACTAGCCACGTAGGCAGGACCCGCCGCGTGCTGGTAACGATGCTCAGGCTTTGGTGGATCAGGGCAGGGCGCGTCGTGAGGCAGAGCTGGCGGCTCAGTTAGCGGCTCAACAACAATCTCCAGCTTACCCGTCGGTGTCTGTGGAGGCAGGAGTGACCTCTAGAACCCTTGGTGTACCCTGTTTAGTGCCAGCTCAATGTAATGAGCGCTTGCCTAAGGATTTTAAGGGCCCCCGCAAGGTGCCTAATTACACCGTGGATCAGCCCCCAGAGGCCTGGATTGAGAGCTATGAGATGGCCATGGAGATGTTGGATGTTAGTGATGTTGCGTGTGCTAAATACTTCACCATGATGTTGGATGGGCCGGCCCGTACTTAGTTGAAAGGGTTGCCCCCAACTCCATCAGGTCATGGGCCGAATTGAAGGCACGTTTTATCCAAAATTTCAAAGACACGTGCAAGCATCCTATGTCGATTCTTGACTTAGACTCTTGTGTCCAGGGTGAGGGCGAGTCAACCACAAATTGGGTGCGCCGGATCTCGTCCGTTACCCACTCATTGGATAGTATCAACGCCGGTTCAGCCGTCCTGATGTTGGAAAATAATTGCTGGTTCCTTCCCCTTAAATAGAAGCTGGGGCGGCTTAAGCGCCACTGCAATGATATGGGAGAGCTCATGTCGGCTCTCGTTAAATACGCTGACTCTGATAGTACTAAAGACCCCGAGTATGATGAGGAGAAGGCTGGTAAGGGGAAGAAGAGTGGCAATGCAAAGGGACATCAACATAATATGGCGGGTCAAGGTGGCAACGGTAAGCGCAAAGCTGATGGCGGTTTAGACTTTCTGGCTAACACCAATACGCAGAATAAGAATCAGCATCGTAAGGGGAAGTCATTAGTGCCCCGGTTTGGCGGGCCAAAGTTCAACCTTGAGGCGATGATGAATCAGCCTTGCCCGAAGCACGGTACGCAGGAGAAGCCGGCCAGTCATCTGCGGAAAGATTGCTTCATTATGAGGGAGTACAGAAATTCCAGTTTTTTCCAGAATAATCATTGTCTGCATGGCGGCTCAGGATCCGGCTCTCACGGACCTGGCTTTGGGGGTGGCGGCTCCAGCTCTGGTTTTCAGGGCCAAGGCAATCAAGGTGGTTTTAATTAGCAATCTGGTCAAGGGAATCAATAGCAGGAGTCTGGTTATCAGAGCAATCCGAAGCAACTAAATAGTGGTTAGTATCGTGTGTTTACCACAAGCTTGTGCAAACGAGATCAGAAGATTCATAAGCGGGCGGTAAACACGGTTGAGCCGGCAGTCCCTGGATACTTGCGATGGTCTGAGCATCCTATTGTATGGAGCTGTGAGGATCACCCGCCCCGGGCTGACAATTCGGGTCAACTAGCTTTGGTGGTTGCGCCTCAGGTTGGAGGGTACAAGTTTACTAAGGTGCTTATGGATGGAGGCATCATCACCAATATCCTTTACTATGATACTTTTCGCCGTATGAATTTGACTGACAAAGATCTTAAGCCTTCTTCTACCATTTTTTATGGGGTGGTGCCTGGTAAGTCGGCATACCCGGTGGGTAAGATAGCTTTGGAAGTAGCCTTTGGCGATGATCATGATTATAGAGCTGAGACATTGACTTTTGAAGTAGTCAAGATCAAGAGCCCTTATCACACCCTGTTTGGACGACCGTCTTATGCTAGGTTCATGGCATGGCCTTGTTATGTTTATTTGCAGCTTAAAATGCCGGGTCGCAAGGGCACTATCACAGTACACAACAACATGAAGATAGCTTTGGAGTGTGAAGAGGGCGATGCTACTTATGCTGAGTCTGTTTGTGCAACAGAGGAGTTGAAGTTCTACAAAGATAATGTTGACCCAGCAGATATGACACCCTTGTTGAAGTTTAAGTCGGCAGATGACACTAAGCTGGTTGACTTTGTTCCTGGCGACTCATCCAAGCAGTTCAGTATCAGTGCTAATATGGATCCGAAATAGGAAGGTGCGCTCATCGAGTTCATCCGTGAGAACCGGGACATCTTTGCATGGAAACCTTCAGACATGCCAGGTGTACCGAGGGAACTCGCTGAGCACACTCTCAATGTTGATCGAAAGTTTAAACCAGTCAAGCAATTCCTTCGTCGTTTTAATAAAGAGAGGCATAAGGCCATTGGTGAAGAAGTGGCCCGGCTCTTGGCAGCTGGGTTCATCATTGAAGTTTTTCATCCTGAATGGTTGGCTAACCCGGTACTGGTACTTAAGAAAAATGGCACCTAGCGCATGTGTGTGGATTACACATATCTTAATAAGGCATGCCCGGCTGACCCTTTTGCTCTTCCTCGTATTGATCAGATCATTGATGCTATGGTGGGTTGTGAGCGTTTGAGTTTTCTGGATGCTTACTCTGGTTATCATCAGATCAAGATGGCAGTTAAGGTCCATGAGAAGACAACTTTCATCACTCCCTTTGGAGCCTTCTGTTATGTGTCTATGCCTTTTGGGCTCAAGAGTGCCCAGGCGACTTATCAGCGGTGTGTTTAGAATTGCCTTCATGACCAGATTGGACGCAATGTTCATGTTTATGTGGATGATATTGTTGTGAAATCCAAAAACAAGGAGACCTTGATAGATGATTTGAAGGAGACCTTTGACAATCTCCGGTTCTACAAGATGATGCTTAACCCGACCAAGCAGGCAAGCTCTTGGGTTTTTTGGTTTCTGAAAGAGGCATTGAAGCTAACCTGGAGAAAATCAAGGCTATCACTTCCTTGGCTAAACCGACGTGTATTAATGACGTCCAGTATCTGGCGGGTTGTACTGCGACTTTAAGCCGGTTTATAAGCCGTTTGGGCGAAAAGGCTATCCCACTGTATCAGATGCTGAAGAAAACAGATCACTTTGTCTGGAGTGATGCTGCCAATCAGGCGTTTGAGGCGTTGAAAAGCAGCTATTGAGCGGCCAATCCTTGCAGCTCCCATTGATAAGGAGCCCTTGTTGTTATATGTAGCTTCTAATAGGAGAGCCGTCAGTGTAGCGGTCGTTGTGGAAAGGAAAGAATCAGGCAAGGAACATCCGGTTCAGCGGCCGATTTACTATGTCAGTGAGGTACTCATTGAATCTAAGCAGAGATACCCACATTGGCAGAAGCTGGTTTATGGAGTGTTCATGGCTAGTCGCAAGATAAAGCAATATTTCCTTGGTCATCCCATCACTATGGTCAGCTCTGCTCCCTTAGGGGATATTATTCAAAACAGAGAAGCCACAGGCCGGGTGGCCATGTGGGCCATTGAGCTTGGACCCCATGGTTTGAAATACATGCCTCAGATAGCTATCAAATCTCAAGCACTTGTGAATTTCATCAATGAGTAGACAGAGCTGCAGATGCCCGAGGAGAAGCCGGATAACACATATTGGACTATTCATTTTGATGGATCCAGGCAGTTAGAAGGCTCGGGGGCTGGAGTTATTTTGACTTCCCCACGAGGTGATAAATTTTGTTATGTCTTAAGGTTGATGTTCCCTTGTACTAACAATGCAGCTGAGTATGAAGCCTTCCTCCATGGTCTTCATATGGCTAAAGAGATGAATCTATGCCGGGTAAGGTGTTTTGGCGACTCAGATTTGGTGGCTCAGCAAGTTTCAGGAACTTGGGATTCCAAAGATCCACTCATGGCGGCTTATCGCCGAGAGGTTGATACTATTGCTGGTCATTTCAAGGGCTATCAAGTGGAACATGTGGATCGCAGGAAAAATGAGGCGACTGATGCTTTAAGACAGCTAGGGTCCTAGTGTAAGCCTATACCACCTAATGTTTTCCTTGATATTTTGCATAACCCTTCAGTTAAATTGCCTACGGAGGAAGATCTTGCTGTTCCTGACCCGGAGGCATAGTTGGTGGCGGCTCTTCATGCTACTCTGGATTGGTCAGTTCCATATTTGGCTTATATGACCCAAGGTGAGTTACCTGAAGATGAAACTTTAGCCAGGCAGATAACCCGGCGGTCTAAGTCAATGACTATTGTTAATGGAGAGTTGCACTGATGTAGTGTATTAGGGGCGTTTCAGCGTTGTGTTTCTCCTGAGGAGGGCCATGAGATCCTATGAGAGATTCATGAAGGAGATTGTGGCCATCATGCTGGCTCTAAGTCTCTCGTGGCTAAGGCTTTTCGTCATGGGTTCTATTGGCTGACAGCTCATGCTGATGCAGAGGATTTGGTTAGCAAGTGTGATGGTTGTCAGAAATTTTCAAGACGAGCTCATGTGCCGGCTCAAGAATTGAGGATGATTCCAATTAGTTGGCCATTTGCAGTCTGGGGGCTGGATATGGTTGGGCCTTTTAAAAGATCCAATGACAAAAGACTCACCTCTTGGTGGTAGTTGACAAGTTTACAAAGTGGGTTGAGGCAGAGCCGGTCAGCAAGTGTGACGCAGCAACGGCGGTTCAGTTCATCAAAAAGGTGATTTTCCATTTTGGCTACCCTCACAACATCATAACTGATATGGTACTAATCTGTCTAAAGGTGCTATGATATAATTTGGTCAACGTGAACATATTCATCTTGATGTTTCATCTGTGGCCCACCCCCAGTCCAATGGTCAAGCTGAAAGAGCCAATCAAGAAATCTTGATAGGCATAGAACCCCAACTTATGGTCCCTTTGCAAAGGACGCCGGATTGTTGGGTTAAGGAGTTACCTTCAGTGCTTTGGAGTATCAATACCACCCCCAACAAATCTACGGGTTACATGCCTTTCTTCATGGTTTATGGAGCCGAGGCGGTTCTTCCCAGTGACATCCGTCACGACTTGCCCCGAGTGGCGGCTTATGTTGAAACTGATAATGAAAAAGCACATTAGGATGCTCTTGACCTTCTGGATGAGGAGTATGACCTTGCGGCGGCTCGCTCGGTGATTTATCAGCAAGATCTACGTTGTTATCATAGCCGCCGGGTTAAAACCCGGACCTTTCAAGAAGGTGACTTGGTGCTTCGGCTCATCCAGGATCAAACAAACATGCACAAATTGTCCCCACCTTGGGAAGGGCCCTTTCTCGTCATAAAAAATCTTAACAACGGGTCATACTACCTCATTGGTATTCGAGAGCACAAGGACTCACGCAAGTCTGAGGAGGAGACCCGCCGTCCGTGCAACATTGCTCATCTTCGGCCTTATTACACGTGAGCCACCGGTTCTTGTGATGTACATACTTATACCAATGTATATATTATGATTAGTATAATAAAGCCGGCATCCCTGCTAATTCAGGGCGTCTGTCATTTCATTTCTAAGTATCTAAGTCTTTATTGTCATTTCATAAGATCACTTGGGGGCTTCCTGCTCATTGAGCATAGCTATGATTACCCTCTTGATCCGGCTTGCACGCCTTGTTACAAATAACATGGGGGCTTCCTGCTCATTGAGCATAGCTATGATTTCCCTTTGATCCGGCTTATACGCCTTATTGCAAACGACTTGGGGGCTTTTTTGCTCAAGTTGAATGGTTGCCAAAGAGAACTTGCTATGATGCGCAGTTCAAACATAGGTAACCTGCCTTGATGGCTTGTTAAAGGTCGCTTGGGGGCTTCCTGTTCAATGAACATAGCTATATTTACACTTTTGATCGGCTTGGACGCCAGGTGTATTCACCAAAAATCCGGGTTATCCTGCCTTTTGTATGTCTGCCACTCCGCACAGGTAATCGTGGAATAACTCGCCGAAATCTTAACAGTCAATCTTATAAAGACCCTAAACTTGTCAAAGTTAAAATGGCAATTGGTCATGTGAGGCCCGGCTTACAAGTTTGAATAAAGTATTAACTCAGTGGTTGTGCGACCCTTGAATAGCACTTGATATTGAGGTTTGGCAGCCTGTGAAAGCCTTGTTTTTCTGGTTTGATATTTTATTTGAACATTACTTGGGTTCATCTTTTGTACCATATTGACATGTGGTTTAAAACGATTCAGGCCATGTAGCCTTAATCTTTGTGACTCATATTTGAGCATATCTGAGGGTTTTGCTAACCCGGCCTGGCTTTGGACAATAAGTTGCCAGTATGTTTTGATTATGCACTTAGAGCGCTGCGCTCTAAGTCTTTGGGTTGTTACCCTTGCTGCATATGGCGTGATAAGCCGTCAGTATGAACAAATTTCACAAGTATGTTGTTTACTTGTTGTATGAATATGTGAGGTTTTGATAACCGCCATGGTTATAGACTATACAGTCTCCAACGACTTTTATATGGGACATCATGACCCGCCCTAGTGTGAACCGCCAGGGCACATGTTGTTTACTTATGTACAGGGCTTATGATAACATGATCATCATGATTGATGAAAATTATGAGCATAAGCAGCGGATCTTCAGCAACAGATCGAGCGGCTCAAAATGTTATACGCATAAACATGCATGATGGTATGGCAGATCATGGTTTTCATCTAACCTATTACAAGGCATCGAGCGACCCAAAAGAATAAGTGTTTTGATGCACACAGCATCCCATGTTGTGGATGATAAGCTGGCCCTTGGATCAGTTGTCTTGGCCTCGGCGTCTTTAAGATTCCGGGTTATCTTGCGCCGGCTCTTCTACTTCTTCTTCACCCGTTGGATGGAAGTCAGACGTGGCCCAGTTGATCCTAGTCAAAGATCTAAATACAACTTCATCATCTATAAGGCTTGATGGGTCAATATTAGGAGCGAAGGTATGCTTACGTGTTGGTGGGATAAGGTCCAGGACTCACGAACCGGCGCCTTCACTTTCGCGTTGTCAGCATCATACATGGCATGAAATGCAGAGAGATCCGTCTCCTCAGACAGTTTGCTTGCCAAAGGGCGCATATCCCTTGCTATTTTGGTGAAGTCATCGGCGCTGCAGGGAGATCCATATTCTTTAAATCTAGGGCAACCGGTGGCTAGCTCTTCCGGGTCAAGTTCTGGTTGCCATGCCTTTGCCCGGCTCAGTGCGGTGATGGCACCGTCTCTGGCGGCTGATCATTGAGCACCAGTGTACAACTACTCCACAAGAGTATATACAACCTTAAGCCTGTTGCGCATGTCTTGACCCAGCTTGGAGCTTCTGGAGCCTGCATTACCAAAGATATTTTTAAACCAGCTCAATGGTTGATTAATATTGATGATGCAAGATTGAAGTAAAATATTACTTACCAAAGATGGCCGTTGTCATGCTGTTGATTTGATACTTTAAACCAGACAACTCGTGGGTTACCGGCTTAAGGGCATCTTCGACATCTTCTGCTCTTTTCAATAGAGCTGCCTTCTCGGTCTCCCAGCCGGTTCTATCAATTTTTCAATGTCTTCTAAAGCGGTCTTCAGCTCTGACTTAGCCTTGGAAGTTTCACCTTTGCTGGGTTTGAATGTTTCACCTCAGATCATTGACTTAGGATTCCTTCATATTCAGTTCAGCCTGTGACATGAAAAAGATTGGCAGCATTTTGATCATCTTATTTGAAGTACCAAGCACAATACAAGTATTTAACTTGGCACTTGGGGGCTAATGTACATTGCTCTTTTTGAAGACAATTTTATGATGACCCGGCTACATTTCTACTATCATAGCTGGTTCATGGGGGCTACATATTTGGATTTTTTTTCATAATTATGATGATAAGTCCCGGCTTAGCCATGCTGATTAAACCGGCCCTTGGGGGCTACAGGTGCAAAATTGAGCACTACTATTTGACGTCCCGACTTAAGTTGTCAAAGCCGGTCCTTGGGAGCTACATATATGAAGTTAAGAATTATAATTTGAAGTCCTGGCTTCAGCTATGCAGCTTAAGCCGGCCCTTGGGGGCTACTTGTGTTGATTCTGCAGTTCTAACATGCTATGACATGTATATCAGGTTAAAGAAGCTATCTAAAGTCTACAGCTTATTCAATTTTATCATATCCAGATCCAGTTTCCACTTGCCTTTGTCAGCAACTGAGAATTCCTCTTTGGCGCTGTGCTTGGACAAGACGGTGGGGTTACCTGGTGCTGTGTAAGCCGTCCCAGTAACTATGACATCTTCAGTTTCTTGAGACGATTTTTCCTGAAGTTTATTATTCTAGAAAGAAGAGTCGGCCGACAACAATCACATGGTTAAGAAAATTATTCAAGGGAATATGCTTAAGTTGGAAATAGTTTAAGTACTTACAACTGGCGGTTTGTTGAGGACATAGAAAGGATTTAACCCTGTTTTGCTGCAATCTGCCAAGCTCTCGTTCAACAGGGTTTTGGTCATGTCATTGATGTCTTCATCAGTTAGTTCTGTCTGGCAATGGCATTGGGGATCTTTGACATCTCCAGTGTACTCGCACATTAAGCCGGATCTGCGGCTTAAAGGCAGAATTCTCCATGTGACCCAGCATCAGACTAGGTTAACCAGTCAAACCGTTAGCCATTAAGGCTCTGATCTTTGAAAAGACTGGCATATATTTGGCCCGTTCTTCTGTATTAATCCGTTCTGGCAGAGGGTGCCTGTTGCTAAGCCGGTTTTCATGATAATCCGGCAGAGGATTCTCCCCTTCTGGAGAAGTGTCTTGGCGGTAAAACCAAGTTTGGTTCCAGTCCTTAGGATGACTGGGCAGTTTGGCAGTTGGGAAGGTGGCTTGTTTCCTCCTTTGAATCGAAATGCCACCTAACTCTAGGCTGGCCCATCTGTGAATTCAGTCTGCCGATTTAAATAGTAAAATTCCCTGAATAGTTCTACAGTGGGCTCCTGTTGAAGGTACACCTCGCAGAACACTTGAAAGTTGCAGATGTTTGAAACAGAATTTGGCCCAATATCTTGAGGGTGGAGCTTGAAAAAGTGCAGCACATCACAGAGGAATTTTGAGCCGGGAGGGCTAAAACCTCGCTGCAGATGATCAGTAAAGACAATTACTTCACCTTCCTTGGGCTCAAGAGGGGTTTCTATGCCTGGGACCCTCCAATGGATGACATCTTTTTTTGGCTAAGATGCCCGTTTGGACATAATCATTCAATGTTTCCTCGGTAACCCAGGAAACGACCCAGTTGCAGGAGGTGACAGTCTTGGCTTTAGACATTTTTGACTACAAAGAAAAATATTGCCGGGTTAAGGATTGTGATGTTAAGCAGGCTAGTCATCAAAAAGTAAGCGCTACCAAGGACTAAACCGGAAGACAGTACCGGGTTATGCGCGTGGAGAACATATCTTGCCGGCTTAACAAGGGGACTAATGCTATATGGCGGGTTATGGTTTATCGTATAAACCGCCCGCACGTTTCCAGTACAACCAATCTATGAGTGATTTTTGTTAAGTCATGGACAAACAGATTTTATGGATTGGTGCTAAGATTTCGGATCTCTGGGGTTCGTAAAAATAAAATAAATTCTAAATCTAAAGGTGGTGGCAACAGAAGTGCTCATGTGCTCAGATGAGATTTTCTACGCGGGAGATGTTTTTGCTACTGAAAATGAATGTTAAAACTACTACCGCCTATCTTGGATATTGAAGTTCAGATCTAACTATGCAAACCGAAGGAAGTCAGAGGAAGAACAACGATGAACTCCGGCGAACTGGGCAAACCCTAGCGCAGATCTGACACAAGTTGGAATACGTACCTGAAGATGCTGATGAACTGCGGAGGGGCGCCGCCGTGCTCTAGTCGAGGTCAGTGTGATGCAGCGGCCAAGGTCGATGCAATGACGGGCGTAAGAGCTCCGAGGCGTAGGTCGTCGCGAGGAAGGAGAAGAAGAGGCAGAGGTAGGGGTAAAAGTAAAAAGGAGGACCCCCTATCCCTGTTTATAAGGAGATGGATAAAAGACATGCACGGGAATCGAGGAGGCTGAAAATGGTTATGTGACTACACAGACGCCTTGATTTTCGGGAGGTCCATTAAGATAAAAGATCTACTGAGATGTTCTGGGCTTCGTGTGAAGTTAATGCAAGATGACGTCATGGCGGGTCAACACAATTCTGAGATGTGACGTGATGGCGGGTTATAACGAGTTGGTAAGGAATTAAGGATGGAAGATTCTGCTAAGACAAATACTGAAGATTGATGTGAACAAGTTCAAATCAAACTGGGGCCTAATGTTGGGGATATAACTACTGGGTATGACCCGCCCAGGAGGGGCCGGGTCATGCCACTGGTGGCTTAAGATGAAGAGGCCCAAGACGATATGAAGATGGCGGTTCATAGAGCAAGCTTGTTGAAGGCCCAAGACCCAGGGACGGCTTGAGGCCCACGGGTGTGAGCCGCCATATGTTTAACTTGTATTGTAAGGCAAGCTTAGTTAGTTACCGAGCCGGACACGTTGTGTATGAGCCGGTCGGGACTCTGTAAGCCGCCGGGCATCAACCTGTATATAAAGGGGTGACCAGGCGGTGAGTTAACTCAAGAAACAACTGATCAAGAACTAGGTCAAGTGTATTCGCTCCCTGGTAATCGAAACCCAAACAATACAACCTAAAGCAGGAGTAGGCGTTTACCTCATTGAGAGGGGCCGAACCTGGGTAAACTCTCTGTGTCCTTTGTCCCATTTAACCCCTTCAAGGTAACCTAGCTACAATGGCTCCATACCTAAGTCTTTTTGCTAGGGCATCTGCCATGTTAAGTCCACGACAAGAACCAAGGTAATAAATCCAGTAGGAGAACCACACAGAACCTCGTTAGCAGCACCTACACACACAAGAGCAAATACTTGCACCCAACGCAAACAAGGGGGTTGTCAATCTCCTCGGCGGTTATTTGCAAGCTTCAAATTTCGTAGTGGTAGGTAAATAGATAAATTGCAAAATAAAATGAAATAAAGAAAAGTACAACAAGGTATTTTTGTATTTTTATATATGATAAAAAATAGACCCGGGGGCCATATTTTTCACTAGAGGCTTCTCTCTCGAGCACATAATATACGGTGGGTGAACAAATTACTGTTGGGCAATTGATAGAAAAGCACATAGTTATGACGATATTCAAGGCAATGATCATGTATATAGGCATCACGTCCGAGACAAGTAGACCGACTCCTGCCTGCATCTACTACTATTACTCCACCCATCGACCGCCATCGAGCATGCATCTAGGGTATTAAGTTAATAAAAACAGAGTAACGCCTTAAGAAAGATGACATGATGTAGACAAAGTAAACCCAAACAATATGAATAAACCCCATCTTTTTATACTTAATGGAAATAATACAAATACATGTCATGTCCCTTTCTGTCACTGGGATTGAGCACAACAAGATTGAACCCATCACAAAGCACCTCTCCCACTGCAAGAAAAATCAATCTAGTGGGCCAAACTAAACGGATAGATCAGAGAGAAATACAATGCTATAATAATCATGCATAAAAGAATTTAGAAAATACTCAATTAATATTCATGAATAATCTGATCATAAACCCACAATTCATCAGATCCCAACAAACAAACCGCAGAAGAAGATTACATCGGATAGAACTCCAAGAACATCGAGGAGAACATTGTATTGAAGATCAAAGATAGAGAAGAAGCCATCTAGCTATGGACACATAGGTCAACGGTAAACTACTCATGCATCATCGCAAGGGCAGCAAGGATGATGTAGATCACTACAAAAAAAAGACACATCCGTGACATTTTGGGCCGAACGAATTTTTTTCTGTCATGCTTATGACACTTCTATGACGATAATTGTGACAAAACCCGGTATCATCATAGATGTGGTGGGCTCCTACTTCTATGACAAAAAATCATGACATAAAATGGGCTTTTCGTCCAGGGCGGGCCGGAGACGCAGCTGCATGAAATTCTTTGGGTGGACGGAAAAAACCATGGTAGAAGCGACGGCGAGGAAAATATCAGGGAGTTCCCGGTTATGGTGGGTGGTCGGGGGTCGAGCGATGCACGTTTCTCTCGTACACGTACGCGTGTGTGTGCGAGGTGTTGCACTCTAACTGAACCCGAGCGAGGCGTTGGGCTCTAACTGAACCCGAGCGATTGCACTAGCTACATTACTGAACCCCGATCGATCCCTTGCTGTTAACTGAACCCGAGTGATTCCTTCGCTACTGCTGCTAACTGAAGCCGATCGATGCTGCCTCTTGATGAACAGTGAGCGTTGTTGGGGGTTTGGATGAACAGTTCCCGGTGGGGGGTTGGATGAACAGGACCCCGTGGTAGTAGAGGCCGTTGCCGCTGGGTGAACATGAGCCCGATCGAGCCAGTTGGGGGGTGGATGAACAGGACCCCATGGAGGGATGGATGAACATGACCCCGTGGAGGGCTGATTGAATAGTAGCCGGTGGAGGGCTGGATGAACAGTAGCCTGTGGAGGGGTGGTTGAACATGACCCAGTGGAGAGGGTTGGTTGAACAGTAGCCGGTGGAGGAGCGGTGGAGGCTGGATGAACAGGAGCCCGTGGATGAACAGTCGCAGGTGGAGGCTGGAGGAGGTTGACGGTGGATGAATAGTAGCCCGTGGAGGCTGGAAGAGGTCGACGGTGGAGATGAACAGTATCCCGTGGAGTCCCGTTTTGCGGTACGCCACACCCCTCCTAATGAACAGGACCCCCATTTCGATCGTAGCGCTCCAACACAAGTCCGTTTCCTCTGTTTTGCGGTACGCCACACCCCGCCCGATCAACAGGACCCCGTTTCGACCATAGGAGGTCCAAGAGAAGTCCGTTTCCTCCATTTTGCGGTATGCCAGACCCCTCCCGATGAACATGATCCCGTTTCGACCATGGCCGGTCGAACACAAGGCCGTTTCCTCCAATTTGCGGTACGCCATGCCTCGTTTCGATCGGCTGTTCCGTCCAAGCCGGTTGGCTCCCGATGAACACGACGTATTCCGTTGCCTCCCGATGAACATGATGCATTCCGTTGCCTCCCGATGAACACGACGACGACGCAGTTTGTCCGTTCCGACCCAGCCATGTACACGAGCCCTGGCTGTACGTATGCACGAGTAGGCGTTCGAGACCCCGCCTGTATGTACATACATGGCTGTATTTTTTGGCGTGTGGCTGTATGTACGTGTACATGGTTTAGACGGGACAACCTGAACTGCTACGTGGGGGGCTCTACTATTACATGTGCCGCTACTTACTTGGCCACGGTTCATCGTTGCAGAGCGACCGATCGACCAATATGTACGTACATGTTTCGACAAGACAGACAACGGTACGTACGCTTCGACCGGGTGGGTCCCAGCTGTCAGGGAGGATAAGGACGCACTTCCTTGCGTGCGAAGATATAGCTGCTGGGTCCCAGTTGTCAGGGGGGATATTTTTTTGCTGTAATAAGGACGCACTTCCTTGCGTGCGAAGATGTAGCTGGTGGGGCCCAATAGTCAGGGGGAGAAAACATTATTTTTCAGGGTAAAAAGGATGCAGTTGCATGCATGCGTCCATGGGCATGGTGCGTCCTCACTGTCAGCCTCTCACGTACAGTCATCTTTCGATGACTCTCATTTGTTGACCATGTTGACCACACCATGCCAAGCGCACCAAGGCCGGTGGACGACGGCGAGGCCACAAACTAGAAGGACCCGTAGATGGGGAAGACGCGACAGTGGAGTCGCAGATGGAGAGGAGTGGGAAACTTGACTGGTTCGGGTGCGCAGCAGCACCGCCGCCCACGGGAGACAGGAGCAAGAACAAAGGTTGAAGAAGGAGCACGGCTGTTGAATTAACATCCAACGGTCCAGCTGCTAGAATCATTTGTTGATTAAGTTGACAAAGCCCCGTGTACACGTCTGCTTAGTAGGCCCACAAGTCAGCCACCAAATCTGTCGGGTCCCAGTTGTCATCGGGAGGAATAGTTTTTTCGCATAACAAGGAGGCACTTCCTTCCATGCGAAGATACAGCCGGTGGGTCTGAACTGTCAGGGGGAGGAAACAACTTAATAAGTAGGAACTTTCCTTGCGTGCGACCATGGACCTCGTGGGTCCCAGCCGTCAGGCTCTCCACGTACAGTCCTCTTCCGATGACTCTCATTTGTTGATCACGCCGCACCGAGCGCAGCGAGGCGGTGGACGACTGCGAGGCCCCCAGATTGGAACGGCCCGAATATGGGGAAGACGCGGCAGTGGAGTCGCAGACGAAGAGGAGTGGGATACTTGACTGGTTCGGGTGCGGGGTGGGCCTACACTCGGCAGAGAATAACAGGAGGTGCGAAGTGGAGGGATGGCCTGGCCGTCGGTGGGGTAGAGTTTGGCTGCGAGGCGTGCAAAACAACACCGCTAGACGCCGGAGGCTGGAGCAGGCGGTCCCGAAAACGCTGGGGGAAGAAGACGAGAGATTGAAGAAGAATGCTGGCCGTTGGATGTAAATCCAACGACTTTCTTAGGGTTTTCACCCATCGCCCACATGTCACCATCCATTTGTTTTTTAGTCCATTTGGTGGGCTGGGTGAAACAATGATGTAGCATCTATACAACCCGTTTATATATATGGTAGAATTTAAAGCCCATTTGCATTTTTCTCGAAATCCGCGGACTTGCTGGGCTTGGTGAAAATATCATGTTGGGCTGGACGGAGAAATGTTATAAAAACATAAACACATGATTGCACGTCTATTACTGCATTGGTCAGTAAAATCTTTGCAAGCTTATGTATGCAATCACTAGGAGTTAACTTGCCATGTTATATATAAACAATTATTATTATTGTTTTGTAAGAACTTTCAATTTACGAAATAAAATATCATTTTAATTTGATGAGTTAATAGGACGTGGGGTATTATTATTTTTTAGGCTAGACGTGGGACAGTTGAGTTGGTTCTAGGGAAAAGTATTGGGAGAAAACCCAAGTTTACATCAAAAAACAAAGTGGGAGAAAGTTCAGATATAGGATTAATGAAAACAAAAAATAAAGGAAGTGGGAAGGTCTATAAAATGGTTAGATGAACGACAGGTTTAACAGAACCTTATGTTGTTTCTATTATATATATATGTAATAAAATAAGATATAAATATAGGTTCAGTTTTGCATTCTTATAGAAAACATAGGTTTAGTTTTGCATTCTTATAGAAAAATAGAACCGTGCTTCGTCTTGAAAAAACAAACATAACTTGGGCTGCTGATGTTATAGACACGCTAGGTTGGGAGGCCCAGAGGCCGCTTGATACCTGCTGGATCCAAAAAATGTTGAAACATGTTGTGGGCTGCCCATGTTAAACAACAAAACCTAGGCCATGGACCTGGTGGGCCCGGGACTGTCAGCGTCTTGACGAACAATTGTCTCCCGATTCCTCTTGTTTTGCTGACCATGTTGGGAACAACAGATGGCGGCGCCGCAGTGTGAGCACCAAGGCAGAGGACGACGTCAAGACCTCGGACCGAACGAACCGGAGCAGTGGAAGACGCAGGCGAAGGGGAGTACGAGGGTTGACTTATTCGGGTGCGGGGTGGGCCGGTGGAGCTGCCGCCGCCGTGCAATATGCGGGACTAGAGGGATGGCCTGGCCAACGCCATAGGCTATGTGGCTAGCCGCTGTATAGGAAGAGGACGAAAGATTGAACAAAATAAAGATATACAAATGGATAGGTGGTTGGTCCCATATGTCTGTGTACGAGACCTGCTGGGTCCACCTGAGAAGGGGAATATGTTGGGAGGAAGGAGATTCGAAGCACAGCAGCCGAGTGAACTAGTTTTTTTTGAAACGGACAAGTGAACTAGTTACATACATAAGCAAATAGCCACTAAAAAAAGCAAACAGGTTAAGGGGTTCTTAGAAGAAATATTTCGGACAAAACAAATAATTATGACACATAGGCTAATGCACGAAACACTTAGATGATAAAGGTGCTTATAAACAGATAAAGTACAACATCTAGACCTTCCTGGCACGCTTGATCATGACGCTACGGCTGTCCATGTACTCGTCGGTTACTGGAAGCAGACATGCCCTCATGTCCAAGATCCGCCTGTACATGTCGTAGCATCCGTATGCGTCCTTGGCCATGTAGGTTATGTAGGCTATATTCAGAGGTACCTCCCACGTGTTCAGGTCCTTGGTATCGTTGTCTTCTTTCATGTTGGCGTAGCAGGGGTCGATGATGGTCTCGGCGAGGTCAACCACGGAGTCCTTCTCCTGCCCATTGCGGATGATCTTGTATTGCTTCTGGATGTCGACAAGCTTGTTGCTCCAGATGGCCAAATCATCGTGTTCTTCCTTCTCTCCACCTTAGCGAAGGTGCAGTTGGCGCTGCCGATGAAACGGGCGAATGCTCCAGAACCTCTGATGGCCCTACATCAGTGGTAGACGAGAACCTCGTCCCGCACACATACCTGGGCGACCCTAATCCGCTGGTCCCTGTCAGGAGAAGAATGGATGGGCACAAGGTCTAGTCCTGTGACCTTGTGCTTTCTCGTTCTTTAGGCACTGCTTGAACTCGGTGAGGCAGAGCTTCACTGAGTCCAGATCATCGGTGTACATCACATTCAACTTGGTGCAGCCATGGGACTTAACGGCGAACTCAAAGGTGAACTCCTTGCTGAAGTCCATATCCAGCAGGCTCACCCCTCGGATCGCCATTGGAGTCTCTTCAAGTGAACGAGTGGATAGGCGGCGGCAGCAGTTCATTTTTTAGCTCTCGGGGAACTGGATTCAACAGTAAACTGAGTGTGTATAGGCGACAACAGTTACTACCCCTCTCTCGCCCTCTGCACGCCCATCAGAACATGCACCCTCGGCGCATTCAAATGCTCCATTAAGAAACCTATTCCGGCCACTGATACGTCCATTTTGCATCATGCTTTTATATCGATATTTATTGCATTATGGGCTGTTATTACATGTTATGTCACAATACTTATGCCCATTCTCTCTTATTTTACAAGGTTTACATAAGGAGGGGGAATGCCGCAATTGGAATTCGGGCCGAAAAGGAGCAAATATTAGAGACCTATTCTGCACAACTCCAAAAGTCCTAAAACTCCACGAAAGTTATTTTTCGAAATAATAAAAAATACTGGAAGAAGAATCTACGTCAGGGGGCCTCCACCTGTCCACGAGGGTGGGGGCGCGCCCTACCCCCCTGGGCGCGCCCCCTGCCTCGTGGGCCCCTGTTGGCCCTCCGGTGCCCATCTTTTGCTATATGAAGTCTTTCGTCTGAAGAAAAATCATAAGCAAGCTTTCGGGACGAGACTCCGCCGCCACAAGGCGGAACCTTGGCGGAACCAATCTAGGGCTCCGCAGATTCGCCGGGGACACTTCTCCGGAGGGGGGAAATCATCGCCACCGTCATCACCAATGCTCCTCTCATCGGGAGAGGGCAATCTCCATCAACATCTTCACCAAAGCACCATCTCCTCTCAAACCCTAGTTCATCTCTTGTATCCAATTCTTGTCTCTAAGTCCGGGATTGGTACCGTGAGGTTGCTAGTAGTGTTGATTACTCCTTGTAGTTGATGCTAGTTGGTTTATTTGGTGGAAGATCATATGTTCAGATCCTATATGCATATTAATACCCCTCTGATTATGAACATGAATATGCTTTGTGAGTAGTTACGCTTTGTTCCCGAGGACATGGGAGAAGTCTTGCTATTAGTAGTCATGTTAATTTTGTATTCGTTCGATATTTTGATGAGATGTATTTTTTCTATCCTCTAGTGGTGTTATGTGAACATCGACTACATAACACTTCACCATTATTTGGGCCTAGAGGAAGGCATTGGGAAGTAATAAGTAGATGATGGGTTGCAAGAGTGACAGAAGCTTAAACCCTAGTTTACGTTGCTTCGTAAGGGGTTGATTTGGATCCATATGTTTCATGCTATGGTTAGGTTTACCTTAATACTTTTGTTGTAGTTGCGGATGCTTGCAATAGAGGTTAATCATAAGTGGGATGCTTCAAGTAAGTACAGCACCCAAGCACTGGTCCACCCACATATCAAATTATCAAAGTACCGAACGCGAATCATATGAACGTGATGAAAACTAGCTTGACGATAATTCCCATGTGTCCTCGGGAGCGCTTTTCTCCATATAAGAGTTTGTCCAGGCTTGTCCTTTGCTACAAAAAGGATTGGGCCACCTTGCAGCACTTTATTTACTTTTGTTACTTGTTGCTCGTTACCAATTATCTTATCACAAAACTATCTGTTACCTACAGTTTCAGTGCTTGCAGAGAATACCTTGCTGAAAACCGCTTATCATTTCCTTCTGCTCCTCGTTGGGTTAGACACTCTTACTTATCGAAAGGACTACGATAGATCCCCTATACTTGTGGGTCATCAAGACTCTTCTCTAGCGTCGTTGCCGAGGAGTGAAGCGCCTTTGGTTGGTGGAATTTGGTAAGGAAAAATTTATATAGTGTGCTGAAATTTACTGTCACTTGTTACTACGGAAAGTAATCCTCTGAGGGGCTTGTTCGGGGTATCTTCACCCCGACCAGTAGAGCAAATATTTGCTCCTCAACCTACTGAACCTACTGAAAATGAAAATGTCCACTTTGAAATACCGTTGGGTATGTTAGAAAAATGCTAGCTAATCCTTTTGCGTGAGATGGAACAAAGCATCCTGATGAGCACTTAATATATGTGGATGAAGTTTGTGGATTATTTAAGCTTGCAGGTATAGCCGGTGATTTTATTAAGAAGAAGGTCTTCCCTTTATCTTTGAAGGGATATGCATTGACATGGAATAGGCTATGTGATGATACGGGATCATGGAACTACAAACGATTGAAATTGGAATTTCATCAGAAATTTTATCCTATGCATCTTGTTTATCGTGATCGCAATTATATATATAATTTTTGGCCTCGCGAAGGAGAAAGCATCGCTCAAGCTTGGGGGAGGCTTAAATAAATGTTATATTCATGCCCCAATCATGAGCTTCCAAGAGAAATAATTATTCAAAGTTTTTATGCTCGGCTCTCTGATAACAATCGCACCATGCTCGATACTTCTTGTGCTGGCTCTTTTATGATGAAAACTATTGAATTCAATTGGGATTTATTGGATAGAATTAAATGCAACTCTGAAGATTGGGATCTCGACGAAGGTAAGGAGTCAGGTATGACACCTAAGTTTGATTGTGTTAAATCTTTTATGGATACCGATGTTTTCCGTAAATTTAGCACTAAATATGGACTTGACTCTGAGATAGTAGCTTCTTTCTGTGAATCTTTTGCTACTCATATTGATCTCCCTAAGGAGAAGTGGTTTAAATATCATCCTCCCATAGAAGTAAAAGTAGCTGCACCTATTAAAGTTGAAGAAAATACTATCACTTATAATGATCCTATTGTTCCTACTTCTTATGTTGAGAAACCACCTTTCCTGTTAGGATAAAGGATCATGCTAAAGCTTCAACTGTGGTCCGTAAAAGCAATATTAGAACTTATACACCTCCTGAGCAAATTAAAGTTGAACCTAATATTGCTATTGTTAAAGATCTCTTGTCTGATAATATTGATGGGCATGTTATTTATTTCTGTGATGAAACTGCCAGAATTGCCAAACCTTGTGCTAAAGATAAACATAGACCTGTGGTAGGCATGCCTGTTATTTCTGTTAAAATAGGAGATCATTTTTATCATGGCGTATGTGACATGGGTGCCAGTGCTAGTGCAATACCTCATGATTTATACAAAGAAATTAAGCATGATATTGCACCTACTGAGTTAGAAGATATTGATGTTACCATCAAACTTGCTAATAGAGATACAATATCCCCCATTGGAATTGTTAGAGATGTTGAAGTCTTGTGTGGGAAAAAATAAATATCCTGCTGATTTTCTTGTTCTTGGTTCCCCACAAGATAGCTTTTGTCCCATTATTTTTGGTAGACCCTTCTTGAACATTGTTAATGCTAGGATAGACTGCAAAAAGGATGTCGTTACTATTTGCTTGGGTGATATGTCTCATGAGTTTAATTTCTCTAAATTTAGTAGACAACACCGTGAAGAGGAATTGCCTAGTAAGGATGAAATTATTGCTCTTGCTTCTATTGCCGTACCTCCTAGTGATCCTTTAGAACAATATTTTCTAGACCATGAAAATGATATGTTTATGAATGAAAGAAGGGAAATAGATGAAGTATTCTTCCAACAGGAACCCATCCTGAAACCCAATTTGCCTGTTGAAATCCTAGGGGATCCTCCTCCACCCAAGGGTGATCCCGTGTTTGAGCTTAAACCGTTACCTGATACTCTTAAATATGCTTATCTTGACGAGAAAAAGATATATCCTGTTATTATTAGTGCTAACCTTTCAGAGCATGAAGAAGAGAGATTATTGAAAACTCCGAAGAAGCACCGCGCTGCTATTGGATATACTCTTTATGATCTTAAGGGCATTAGTCCCACTCTATGTCAACACAAAATAAATTTGGAGAAAGATGCCAAACCAGTTCATGATCATCAACGACGACTGAATCCTAAGATGAAAGAAGTGGTAAGAAAGGAAACACTAAAGCTCCTTGGGGCAGGTATAATTTATCCCGTTGCTGATAGCCAGTGGGTAAGTCCTGTCCATTGTGTCCCTAAGAAGGGAGGTATTACTGTCGTTCCTAATGATAAAGATGAATTGATTGCACAAAGAATTATTACAAGTTATAGGATGGTAATTGATTTCCCTAAATTAAATAAGGCTACTAAAAAGGATCATTACCCCTTGCCTTTTATTGATCAAATGCTAGAAAGATTATCCAAACATACACACTTTTGCTTTCTAGATGGTTATTCTGGTTTCTCTCAAATACCTGTGTCAGCCGATGATCAATCAAAGACCACTTTTACTTGCCCCTTTGGTACTTTTGCTTATAGACGTATGCCTTTTGGTTTATGTAATGCACCTGCTACCTTTCAAAGATGCATGATGGCTATATTCTCTGACTTTTGTGAAAAGATTTGTGAGGTTTTCATGGACGATTTTTCCGTCTATGGATCCTCTTTTGATGATTGCTTGAGCAACCTTGATCGAGTTTTGCAGAGATGTGAAGAAAATAATCTTGTCTTGAATTGGGAAAAGTGCCACTTTATGGTTAATGAAGGTATTGTCTTGGGGCATAAAGTTTGAAAAGAGGTATTGAGGTTGATAAAACCAAGGTTGATGCTATTGAAAAGATGCCATGTCCCAAGGACATCAAAGGTATAAGAAGTTTCCTTGGTCACGCCCGGTTTTTATAGGAGGTTCATTAAGGACTTGTCAAAATTCTCGGCCTCGACTAATTTATTACAAAAGATATACCATTTGTCTTCGATGATGATTGCGTAGAAGCATTTGAAATACTTAAGAAAGCATTGATCTCTGCACCTATTGTTCAGCCACCTGCTGGAATTTACCCTTTGAAATCATGTGTGATGCTAGTGATTATGTTGTAGGTGATGTTCTAGGGCAAAGAGTTGACAAGAAATTAAATGTTATTCAATATGCTAGGAAAACTCTAGACAATGCTCACAGAAATTATGCAACTACTGAAAAAGAATTCTTAGCAGTTGTATTTGCTTGTGATAAGTTTAGACCTTATATTGTTGATTCTAAAGTAACTATTCACACTGATCATGCTGCTATTAAATATCTTATGCAAAATAAAGATGCTAAACCTAGACTTATTAGATAGGTTCTCTTGCTACAAGAATTTGATTTGCATATTGTTGATAGAAAGGTAGCTGAGAACCCTGTCGCAGACAACTTGTCTAGGTTAGAAAATGTTCTTGATGACCCACTACCTATTGATGATAGCTTTTCGGATGAACAACTAAATGTCATAAATGCTTCTCGTACTGCTCCATGGTATGCTGATTATGCTAATTTCATTGTTGCTAAATTTATACCACCTAGTTTCACATACCAGCAAAAGAAAAAGTTTTTCTATGATTTGAGACATTACTTTTGGGATGACCCACATCTTTATAAAGAAGGAGTAGATGGTGTTATTACACGTTGTGTACCTGAGCATGAACAGGAACAGATCCTACGCAAGTGTCACTCCAAGGCTTATGGAGGACACCACACTGGAGATAGAACTGCACATAAGGTATTGCAATCCGGTTTTTATTGGCCTACGCTCTTCAAGGATGCCCGTAAGTTTGTCTTATCTTGTGATGAATGTCAAAGAATTGGTAATATTAGTAGACATCAAGAAATGCCTATGAACTATTCACTTGTTATTGAACCATTTGATGTTTGGGGCTTTGATTATATGGTACCTTTTCCTGCCTCTAATGGATATACACATATTTTAGTTGCTGTTGATTACATTACTAAGTGGGTAGAAGCTATTCCAACTAGTAGTGTTGATCATAACACATCTATTAAAATGCTTAAAGAAGTTATTTTTCCGAGGTTTGGAGTCCCTAGATATTTAATGACTGATGGTGGTTCACATTTTATTCATGGTGCTTTCCGAAAAATGCTTGCAAAGTATGATGTTAATCATAGAATTGCATCTCCTTATCACCCTTAGTCTAGTGGTCAAGTAGAATTGAGTAACAGAGAGCTCAAATTAATTTTGCAAAAGACTGTTAATAGATCTAGAAAGAATTGGTCCAAGAAACTGGATGATGCATTATGGGCCTATAGAACTGCATATAAAAATCCTATGGTTATGTCTCCGTATAAAATGGTTTATGGAAAAGCATATCACTTACCTCTCGAACTAGAACATAAGGCTTATTGGGCTATTAAAGAGCTCAATTATGATTTCAAACTTGCCGGTGAGAAGAGGTTATTTGACATTAGCTCACTTGATGAATGGAGAACACAAGCCTATGAAAATGCCAAATTGTTTAAAGAAAAAGTTAAAAGATGGCATGACAAAAGGATACAAAAGCGTGAGTTTAATGTAGGTGATTATGTATTGCTATACAACTCTTGTTTAAGATTTTTTGCAGGAAAACTTCTGTCTAAATGGGAAGGCCCTTATGTTATCAGGAGGTCTATCGTTCCAGTGCCATAAATATCAACAACTTCGAAGGCACAAATCCGAAGGTGGTGAACGGTCAAAGTATCAAACAGTATATCTCAGGTAATCCCATAAATGTTGAAATCAATGTTATTCAAACCGTAACCCCGGAGGAATACATAAGGGACACTTTCCGGAACGTTTCAGACTCCGAAAAGGAATAGATATGTGGTACGGGAAGTAAACCGACTCCAAAACAGTTCCAAAGGCATTTTTTCTCCGTTTTGGAATATTTAGAAAAACAGAAAAATAAGAAGCAGTCCGGGAAGGACACGAGGCCGCCATGAGGGTGGAGGGCGCGCCCCCTACCTCGTGGGCACCTCGTGCGCTCTCCGGACTCTGTTTTCTTGCACGATACGTATTTTTCTCGGTAAAAATTCATTATTTAATCTCCCGAAGGTTTTGACCACTGTATCACACAAATATCCTCTGTTTTCGTTTCGAGCTGTCCTGCTGCAGATTAGAGCAACATGTCATCCCAGCATTCTGAAGGAGAAAGCTATGTGGCTGATTACCTTGCAAATCCTAAGGTCTATGGAGATGTGGAGCATTGTGGTTGGACTATGGAAGAAGAAGAGGACTATGAACCCAAGAGGAGGGAGGAGATGAGCTCAGATGAAGATGAAATCCCATTACCTCAACCTGGGGACATGCATGTGGAGTTCAAAAAGTCAAGCCTCCCAGATAGAGCAAAGAAACTTAAGATCGAGTTTATCCCTTTTCGTCTCTTGCAGGAAAACAAGCAGGAACTATGCAAAAAGATATTAAGCCTGGAGTAGGAGATTGATGACCTGAGGGATCAAAATTTTGTCCTCAAGCGCAAATTAAGGATGAAGCCTACGCCATCAACTAAACCATCATCTTCACCATCCCCGAAGAAGGAGACATAATCACATGGGTATGGGCACTCCCCTTGGCAACTGCCAAGCTTGGGGAGGTGCCCCGGTATCGTATCACCATCACACTCCTATCTTTACCGTTTTTCTTAGTTCGACCCTATTTAGTAGTATCTTGATCTAGTAGAATAAAAGCTTTGGTATGATCTAGTTTTGAGTTTTGCTTTATGATCTCTCTATGTAATCGAGTCCATGACCTATATAATAAAGATTAATGTTGAGTCAAGGGCCTGATTATCTTGCCATGATCTTGAGTGAATAAAAGAAAAGAGAAAAGAATAAAAAGAAATAAAGAGATCGTATTGATCTTATGGATAGTAATGACTTCACATAGAAAGAGTATGATGATTAAAAGTTGTTGAGAGTTGACAAACATAGCTTTGGTCATCGTTGCAATTAATAGGAAGTAATAAAGAAAGAGAGGTTTCACATATAAATATACTATCTTGGACATCTTTTATGATTGGGAACACTCATTAAAATATGACGTGCTAAAGAGTTGATGTTGGACAAGGAAGACAACGTAATGGTTTATGTTTTCTTATATCTAAGATAAAGTATATTGTCATGCATCATCCAACATGTTGAGCTTGCCTTTCCCCCTCATGCTAGCCAAATTCTTTGCACCAAGTAGAGATACTACTTGTGCTTCCAAAAATCCTTAAACCAGTTTTGCCATGAGAGTCCACCATATCTACCTATGGATTGAGTCAGATCCTTCAAGTAAGTTGTCATCGGTGTAAGCAATAAAAATTGATCTCTAAATATGTATGATTGGTTGGTGTGGAGGAAATAAGCTTTATATGATCTTGTGATGTGGAAGAAATAAAAGCGACAGACTGCATAATAAAGGTTCATATCACAAGTGGCAATATAAAGTGACGTTCTTTCGCATTAAGATTTTGTGCATCCAACCCTGAAAGCGCATGGCAACCTCTGCTTCCCTCTGCGAAGGGTCTATCTTTTATTATTATCTTCTACCTTATGCAAGAGTCATGGTGATCTTCACCATTCCTTTTTACATTTTATCCTTTGGCAAGCACAGGGTGTTGGAAAGATCCTGATAGATATATCTAATTGGATGTAAGTCAGCATGAGTTATTATTGTTGACATTACCCTTGAGGTAAAAAGTTGGGAGGCAAAACTATAAGCCCCTATCTTTCTCTGTGTCCGGTTAAAACTCCGTAACCACAAGTATTGTGTGAGTGTTAGCAATTATGAAAGACTAAATGATAGTTGAGTATGTGGACTTGCTAGAAAGCTCTGACATAGACTCTTTCTGATGTTGTGATAAATTGCAATTGCCTCAATGACTGAGATGATAGTTTGTTAGTTCTCAATAAAGGTTCTGATTCATACTTTGCATTGTGAATAGATTATTACTTGAGCATAAGGAATCATATGACAATATATGTTGCTGTTATAAGAATAATCATGATGCCCACATGTCCGTATTTTATTTTTATCGACACCTCTACCTCTAAACATGTGGATATATTTATCGTTATCGGCTTCCGCTTGAGGACAAGCGAGGTCTAAGCTTGGGGGAGTTGATACGTCCATTTTGCATCATGCTTTTATATCTATATTTATTGCATTATGGGCTGTTATTACATGTTATGTCACAATACTTATGCCTATTCTCTCTTATTTTACAAGGTTACATAAGGAGGGGGAATGCGGCATTTGGAATTACGGGTGGAAAAGGAGCAAATATTAGAGACCTATTCTTCACAACTCCAAAAGTCCTGAAACTCCACGAAAGTTATTTTTGGAAATAATAAAAAATACTGGAAGAGCCACACGTCGGTTCACGATCGAGTCTGTATTGGTACTGTAATAACAAGTGTTAGTGGTCACTTTACTTAAATTTAACTAGCTTTAATAGAATTTTATTCTTAAAACAAGCAATGCATTGGCTCGTTCTATCAGTGCCACATGATCAACATGCACAACAATTAGAATTATTATTCTCAGGACACACGCGATGAGCACATTTGTCGCACTTTCACACAGATAATACTACCAAGTTTCAACTGTTTCTTATGGCCGCTGTCCTCTGCATCATCATGCCGTATTTACCAGCTTGCAAGATTCAGAACCAACAAATAAGATTCAAATAATAAGTACATCAAAGATGCCTACACATCTCATTGATTCCCAGCTTGCAAGATTCAGAACCAACAAATAAGATTCAAACAATAAGTACAACAAAGATGCCTACACATCTCATTGATTTCCAGCTTGCAAGATTCAGAACCAACCCACTAGATCCTTTTGATAAACTGAATATCGGGATTAAATACATCTTGGCTAGCCATGTCATACAACCCAAGAACTTGGCGAATGCTCTTGACCATCACAACATCTGTAATTGAGTATTCTTGTTTGCATAGATAAGAAAGAGCATGATTACTATAATAGTGGCACTAGTTGAAGCAAACTTCTTGATAGTTCATGCGCCTTTTTCTGCAGTTCACCTGAAATGAAGCAATGAATGCATCATTCAGCTAGCAAGAAGTACTTGCTCTCGTGAACTGGCACGTTCTTCTTTAGTAGTTGCACTAAAATTCAGCAACATTAAGGTTGGCTGTCCTACTCATGTAAGGTGCACCTATAATTTGCTTATCCTTTTGTGCAGTTCCACTAAAATAAAGTGCCATTATGGTGACAATGATGACTCATCTTGCAAAAGCTAATAAAATGTTGCACAAGATTACCAACAGAATTTGATGGAGATTTTGGAAACTCCAATCACCATTTTGTGCAGTTCCACCAACATTGACAGATGTTGCCCACGTGACATTTTAGTTGAACTGCACAAGACACACACTCCAAAAAAAGTGTTTTGTGCAGTTCACCAAAAGGTCACAATAGCAACAAGGTGAAATGGATATCCCTATCTGGACAAAAAGATAGAAAGTAAACAATTACTGGTCAATAAGAATATACGAAACATACACGGAATGAAAAAAGAAGCAACTTAATTATGTTCATGGCAATCACGCAAGGACAGTATAAATTTTAAAATGTCAGCAATGCTTCATGTTACCGGAAGCATAACGATCAACTATGACATTCATCAAATATGGGATTACTTTAATGGTGGCATTTCTTGTTTACCAGATACAGTAAATCAACAACAGCTAAAGAGTTGGTTTAAGGGCATGGGACCGTGGGGACACCAGGTCACTCAGCAGCGTAAAGAAGCAACTTACTTATCGTACTGGGGAAAACAGCAGGAGTACCATTCGTAAGACAGTTTAATTGCATCATATCACTGGAGGCATTAGATTAACAATAACACTAGTTAGATCCTTAAGGCAATAGTGTGATCGCTTCATTCTACATGTGCCCTTACATTAACAACATCAAAAGGTTGGTATAAGGACATGCGACAGTGGACGCCTCAGCACAATGTACGTACATGGAGGCATAAAGTGGTGATGTCGGGTTTTTTCATACTCTGTGAGGGAAGCAAATCTATACGTGGAGACCTTTTACTATGTAAGGGTCGCAAATCTAATCCTGGAAATACTCTGTTGACTTGTCCACCAGGCGCCACTTTCTACCCTTTTTTCCACCAATAATAGATCTGTTCCTTATCCAGTTTGTACTACATTTTCCCTTTATTTCCCTTTTCAACCAAGAGACCGGTTGGGTATCCAGTCTCTACTACTTTCCCCCTATTATTTCCTCTTTGAATCAAGTCCTATTATTTCCCCCTATTATCCAGTGGTGATGCCGAGTTTTTTCTGAAGGAAATATGCCCTAGAGGCAATAATAAATTTGTTATTTATATTTCCTTATATCATGATAAATGTTTATTATTCATGCTAGAATTGTATTAACCGGAAACTTAGTACATGTGCGAATACATAGACAAACAGAGTGTCCCTAGTATGCCTCTACTAGACTAGCTCTTTGAATCAAAGATGTGTTGTCATTTGATGAACGAGATCACATCATTAGAGAATGATGTGATGGACAAGACCCATCCATTAGCTTAGGACAAATGATCGTTTAGTTTTATTGCTAATGCTTTCATCATGACTTATACATGTTCCTCTGACTATGAGATTATGCAACTCCCAAATACCGGAGGAACGCCTTGTGTGCTATCAAACATCACAATGCAACTGGGTGATTATAAAGATGCTCTACAGGTGTCTCCGATGGTTTTTGTTGAGTTGGCATAGATCGAGATTAGGATTTGTCACTCCGTGTATCTCAGAGGTATCTCTAGGCCCTCTCGGTAATGCTCATCACTATAAGCCTTGCAAGAAATGTGACTAATGAGTTAGTTGCGGGATGATGCATTATGGAACGAGTAAAGAAACTTGCCGGTAACGAGATTGAACTAGGTGTAATGATACCGACGATCGAATCTCGGGCAAGTAACATACCAATGACAAAGGGAACAACGTATGTTGTTATGCGGTTTGACCGATAAAGATCTTTGTAGAATATGTAGGAGCCAATATGAGCATCCAGGTTCCACTATTGGTTATTCACCGGAGATGTGTCTCGGTCATGTCTACATAGTTCTCGAACCCGCAGGGTCCGCACGCTTAACGTTCGATGACGATTTGTATTATGAGTTTCGTGTTTTGATGAACCGAAGTTTGTTCGGAGTCCCGGATGAGATCACGAACATGACGAGGAGTCTCAGAATGGTCGAGACATAAAGATTCATATATTGGAAGGCTACATTCGGACACCGGAATGGTTCGGGTTGTTTCGGATAAGTTTCGGAGTACCGGGGGTTACCAGAACCCCCCGGGAGGTTAATGGGCCACCATGAGCCTTAGTGCAGAAGAGAGAGGGCCGGCCAGGAGGTGGCACGTGCCCCCCTTGCCCAGTCCGAATTGGAGAAGGGGTGGGGGCGGCGCCCCCCTTCTTCCTTCTCTCCTCTTCCTCCTTCCCTTCTTCTCCTACTTGGAATAGGAAAGGGGAGGGGGACCGAATCCTACTTGGACCGGGAGTCCAAGTAGGACTCCCCCCATGGTGCCCCCTTAGGGCTGGCCACCTCTCCTCCCCCCTTTATATACGTGGGAAGGGGGCACCCCAAAGGCACACCAAAGTTTCTCTTAGCCGTGTGTGGTGCCCCCCTCCATAGTTACACACCTTGGTCATATTGTCGTAGTGCTTAGGCGAATCCTTGTGCCGGTAACTTCATCATCACCGTCGCCACGCCGTCGTGCTGACGAAACTCTCCCTCGGCCTCAACTGGATCAAGAGTTCGAGGGACGTCACCGAGCTGAACGTGTGCAGATCGCGGATGTGCCATACGTTTGGTACTTGGATCGGTTGGATCGCGAAGACGTTCTACTACATCAACCACGTTACTAAACGCTTCCGCTTTTGGTCTCCGAGGGTACCTGGACACACTCTCCCTGCTCGTTGCTATGCATCTCCTAGATAGATCTTGCGTGATCGTTGGTAATTTTTTTGAAATACTGCGTTCCCCAACAGTGGCATCCGAGCCAGGTCTATGCGTAGATGTTATATGCACGAGTAGAACACAATGAGTTGTGGGCGATAATAGTCATACTGCTTACCAGCAACGTCTTACTATGATTCAGCGGTATTGTTGGATGAATTGGCCGGGACCGACATTACATGACCGCGTTCATGAGACTGGTTCTATCGACGTGCTTCGCACACAGGAGGCTAGCGGGTGTTTGTTTCTCCAGCTTTAGTTGAATCGAGTTTGACTACGCCTGGTCCTTGTTGAAGGTTAAAACAACACACTTGACGAATATTGGTTGTGGTTTTGATGCATAGGTAAGAATGGTTCTTGCTAGAAGCCCGTAGTAGCCACGTAAAACTTGCAACAACAAAGTAGAGGACGTCTAACTTGTTTTTGCAGGGCTTGCTGTGATGTGATATGGTCAAGATGTGATGATATATAAATTGTTGTATGAGATGATCATGTTTTGTAACAGTTATCGGCAACTGGCAGGAGCCATACGGTTGTCGCTTTATTGTATGAAATGCAAGCACCATGTCATTGCTTTACTTTATCACTAAGCGGTAGCGATAGTCGTAGAAGCAATAGTTGGCGAGACGACAATGATGCTACGATGTAGATCAAGGTGTCAAGCCAATGACAATGGTGATCATGACGGTGCTTTGGAGATGGAGATCAAAGGCACAAGATGATGATGGCCATATCTTATCACTTATATTGATTGAATGTGATGTTTATCCTTTATGCATCTTATTTTGCTTACTATGGTGGTAGCATTATAAGATGATCTCTCACTAAATTTCAAGGTATAAGTGTTCTCCCTGAGTATGCACCGTTGCTACAGTTTTTCGTGCCAAGACACCACGTGATGATCGGGTGTGATAAGCTCTACGTTCACATACAACGGGTGCAAGCCAGTTTTGCACACGCAGAATACTCGGGTTAAACTTGACGAGCCTAGCATATGCAGATAAGGCCTCGAAACACTGAGACCAAAAGGTCGAGAGTGAATCATATAGTAGATATGACCAACATAGTGATGTTCACCATTGAAAACTACTCCATCTCACATCATGATCGGACATGGTTTAGTTGATTTGGAACACATGATCATTTAGATGACTAGAGGGATGTCTATCTAAGTGGGAATTCTTAAGTAATATGATTAACTGAACTTTAATTTATCATGAACTTAGTACCTGTAGTATTTTGCATGTCGATGTTGTTGTAGATAAATGGCCCGTGCTACTGTTCCATTGAAGTTTAACGCGTTCCTAGAGAAAGCTAAGTTGAAAGATGATGGTAGAAACTACACGGACTGGGTCCGTAACTTGAGGATTATCCTCATTGCTGCATAGAAGAATTACATCTTGGAAGCACCACTAGGTGCCAAACCCGCTGCAGGAGCAACTCCAGATGTTATGAACGTCTAGCAGAGCAAAGCTGATAACTACTCGATAGTTCAGTGTGCCATGCTTTACGGCTTAGAACCGGTACTTCAACGATGTTTTGAATGTCATGGAGCATATGAGATGTTCCAGGAGTTGAAGTTAATATTTCAAGAAAATGCCCGGAATGAGAGATATGAAGTCTCCAATAAGTTCTACAGCTGCAAAATGGAGGAGAATAGTTACGTCGGTGAACATATACTCGTAATGTCTGGGTACCACAATCACTTGACTCAACTGGGAGTTAATCTTCCTGTTGATAGTGTCATTGACAGAGTTCTTCAATCACTGCCACCAAGCTAACAAAGCTTCGTGATGAACTATAATATACAAGGGATGGATAAGAAAATTCCCGAGCTCTTCGCAATGCAAGAGGCTGCGGAGGTAGAAATCAAGAAGGAGCATCAAGT
This sequence comes from Aegilops bicornis, assembly GCA_021605145.1. Classification (NCBI taxonomy): domain Eukaryota; kingdom Viridiplantae; phylum Streptophyta; class Magnoliopsida; order Poales; family Poaceae; genus Aegilops; species Aegilops bicornis. Next base: position 392,651,822 of record CM038669.1, on the reverse strand, counting down.
GTTGATGGTTAAAAAGACCACTAGTTTCAAGAAAAAGGGCAAAGGGAAGAACGGGAACTTCAAGAAGAACGGGAAGCCAATTGCTACTCAAGTGAAGAAGCCCAAGTCTAGACCTAAGCCCGAGACTGAGTGTTTCTACTCCAAAGGGACTGGTCACTGGAAGCGGAAGTGCCCAAAGTATTTGGCGGATAAGAAGGATGGCAAAGTGAAAGGTATATTTGATATACATGTTATTGATGTGCACCTTACTAATGCTTGTAGTAGTGCCTGGGTATTTGATACTGGTTCTGTTGCTCATATTTGCAACTACAAACAGGGGCTACGGATTAAGCGAAGATTGGCTAAGGACGAGGTGACGATGTGTGTGGGAAATAGTTCCAAAGTCGATGTGATCACCGTCGCCACGCTACCTCTACATCTACCTTCGAGATTAGTTTTAGACCTGAATAATTGTTATTTGGTGCCAACGTTAAGCATGAACATTATATCTGGATGTTGTTTGATGTAAGATGGTTATTCATTTAAATCAGAGAATAATGGTTGTTCTATTTATATGGGTAATATCTTTTATGGTCATGCACCCTTGATGAGTGGTCTATTTTTGCTGAATCCCGATAGTAGTGATACACATATTCATAGTATTGAAGGCAACAGATACAATCTTAATAATGATAGTGCAATTTATTTGTGGCACCGCCGTTTAGGTCATATTGGTGTAAAGCGCATGAAGAAACTCCATGCTGATGGGCTTTTGGAATCACTTGATTATGAATCACTTGATGCTTATAACCATGCCTCAAATGACAAGATGACTAAGACTCCATTCTCCGGAACAATGGAGCAAGCAATGCACTTTTGGAAATAATACATACTGATGTATGCGGTCCGATGAGTGTTGAGGCTCGCGGTGGGTATCGTTATTTTCTGACCTTCGCAGATGATTTGAGCAGATATGGGTATATCTACTTGATGAAACATAAATCTGAAACATTTGAAATGTTCAAAGAATTTCAGAGTGAGGTGGAAAATCATCGTAACAAGAAAATAAAGTTTCTACGATATGATCGTGGAGGTGAATATTTGAGTTACGATTTTGGTCTTCATTTGAAGCAATGTGGAATAGTTTCACAGCTTACGCCACCTGGAACACCACAGCGTAATGGTGTGTCCGAACGTTGTAATCGTACTTTATTAGATTTGGTACGATCTATGATGTCTCTTACAGATTTACCGCTATTGTTTTGGGGTTATGCTTTAGAGACAACTGCATTCACGTTAAATAGGGCACCATCTAAATCCGTTGAGACAATACCATATGAACTGTGGTTTGGCAAGAAACCCAAGTTGTCGTTTCTTAAAGTTTGGGGCTACGATGCTTATGTGAAAAAGCTTCAACCTGATAAGCTCAAACTCAAATCGGGTAAATGTGTCTTCAAAGGATACCCAAAGGAAACTGTTGGGTACACCTACTATCACAGATCCGAAGGCAAGATATTCATTGCTAAGAATGGATCCTTTCTAGAGAAGGAGTTTCTCTCGAAAGAAGTGAGTGGGAGGAAAGTAGAACTTGATGAGGTAATTGTACCTTCTCCCGAATTGGAAAGTAGTTCATCACAGAAATCAGTTCCAGTGATTCCTACACCAATTAGTGAGGAAGCTAATGATAATGATCATGAAGCTTCTGATCAAGTTACTACTGAATCTCGTAGGTCAACTAGAGTAAGATCTGCACCAGAGTGGTACGGTAATCATGTTCTGGAGGTCATGTTACTTGACCATGACGAACCTACGAACTATGAGGAAGCGATGATGAGCCCAGATTCTGCGAAATGGCTTGAGGACATGGAATCTAAGATGGGATCCATGTATGAGAACAAAGTATGGACTTCGGTTGACTTGCCCGATGATCGGCAAGCAATAGAGAATAAATGGATATTCAAGAAGAAGACTTACGCTGACGGTAATGTTACTATTTACAAAGCTCGACTTGTTGCGAAAGGTTTTCGACAAGTTCAACGGAGTTGACTATGATGAGACCTTCTCACCTGTAGCAATGCTTAAGTCTGTCCGAATCATGTTAGCAATTGCCGCATTTTATGATTATGAAATTTGGCAAATGGATGTCAAAACTGCATTCCTTAATGGATATCTTAAAGAAGAGTTGTATATGATGCAACCGTAAGTTTTTGTCGACCCAAAAGGTGCTAACAAAGTGTGCAAGCTCCAGTGATCCATTTATGGACTGGTGCAAGCCTCTCGGAGTTGGAATATACGCTTTGATAGTGTGATCAAAGCATATGGTTTTATACATACTTTTGGAGAAGCCTGTATTTACAAGAAAGTGAGTGGGAGCTCTGTAGCATTTCTGATATTATATGTAGATGACATATTGTTGATCGAAAATTATACCAAATTTCTGAATAGCATAAAAGGATACTTGAATAAGAATTTTTCAATGAAAGACCTCAGTGAATCTGCTTATATATTAGGCATCAAGATCTATAGAGATAGATCAAGACGCTTAATTGGACTTTCACAGAGCACATACCTTGATAAAGTTTTAAAGAAGTTCAAAATGGATCAGTCAGAGAAAGGGTTCTTGCCTGTGTTACAAGGTGTGAAGTTGAGTTAGACTCAATGCCCAACCACTGCAGAAGATAGAGAGAAAATGGAAGTCATTCCCTATGCCTCAGCCATAGGTTCTGTCATGTATGAAATGCTGTGTACCAGACCTGATGTGTGCCTTGCTATACCTTTAGTAGGGAGGTACCAAATTAATCCAGGAGTGGATCACTGGACAACGGTCAAGAACATCCTGGAATACCTGAAAATGACTAAGGATATGTTTCTCCTTTATGGAGGTTTCAAAGAGCTCGTCGTAAATGGTTACGTCGATGCAAGCTTTGACACTGAACGGGATGACTCTAATTCACAAACTGGATATGTATTTTTATAGAATAGTGGAGCTGTCAGTTGGTGCGGTTCTAAGCAGAGCGTCGTGGCGGGATCTACGTGTGAAGCGGAGTACATAGCTGCTTCAGAAGCAGCAAATGAAGGAGTCTGGATGAAGGAGTTCATATCCGATCTAGGTGTAATACCTAGTGCATCGGGTCCAATGAAAATCTTTTGTGACAATACTAGTGCAATTGCCTTGGCAAAGGAATCCAAATTTCACAAGAGAACCAAGCACATGAAGAGACGCTTCAATTCCATCCGCGATCAAGTCAAGGAGGGAGACATAGATATTTGCAAGATACATATGGATCTGAATGTTGCAGACCCGTTGACTATGCCTCTCTCACGAGCAAAACATGACCAGCACCAAGACTCCTTGGGTGTTAGAATCATTACTGAGTAATCTAGATTATTGACTCTAGTGCTAGTGGGAGACTGAAGGAAATATGCCCTAGAGGCAATAATAAAGTTGTTATTTATATCATGATAAATGTTTATTATTCAGGCTAGAATTGTATTAACCGGAAACTTAGTACATGTGTGAATACATAGACAAACAGAGTGTCCCTAGTATGCCTCTACTAGACTAGCTCGTTAATCAAAGATGGTTAAGTTTCCTGACCATAGACATGTGTTGTCATTTGATGAACGTGATCACATCATTAGAGAATGATGTGATGGACAAGACCCATCCGTTAGCTTAGCACAAATGAGCGTTTAATTTTATTGCTAATGCTTTCATCATGACTTATACATGTTCCTCTGACTATGAGATTATGCAACTCCCGAATACCGGAGGAACACCTTGTGTTGGGGATATTACCATTGGGCGTAAACCGGCCAGGACAGGCCGGGTTAGCTTCATCAGTAGTTGAGTATAGGCAGATGAGGGCTTAAGGCCCATAGCCGGTTTAAGGCCTGTAGCTGTAAACCGGCATCAGTATGTAACTTGTATTGTAAGTTAGGAATAGCAGAGACCGAGCCGGATACATCTATGAACCGGCGTCGGGACTCCGTGAACCGAAGGGCGCCACCCATTTATATAAGGGGACGACCCGACGACGGTTCAGGACGACAGACAACAACTGGAGACTTAGGCCAAGCTTGTTTGCTCCCTAGTCATCGAAACCCCCATCAATTCCATCACAACTAGACGTAGGCTTTTACCTTCATTGAAGGGGCCGAACTAGTATAAACTCTCTTGCGTCCTTGTGTCCACTTTAACCCCTTCAAGCTAACCTGTAGCGATGGCTCCACGACTAAGTCCTTTCATGAGGACATCTGCCGTGACAAAACCACGACAGTTGGCATCCACCGTGGGGCTATCGCACGATGGTTTCAAGTTCTTGGAGGGAAACTTCGAAGGACTCAAGGGTTACGCTGTGGGCCGGATGACCAAGAGTCGTCGCGGCAAGCTCTACATCGATTTATTCAGCCGGGCCCCGAGGCCGGCTCGATTGAGTATGGGTACCGGGTCCCCTTTGGTGGCATACATGTCTTCATTGGCAAGATCGGTGAACCGGGCCCTGAGCCAGACATCTGCACCGACCTCGTCGAAACGGCTCAGCGTGCGGGATCTGCCCAGGGTAAACCGGCCATGAAGCATGCCTTCGTGGGAGTCATCAACGGAGGAGAATATGATGGTGGATCGGAATGTGGTAGCGAGACCGTCGTTTATTCCGGCGACGAGTCCTCGACCGGAGAAACCGAATCATTGTATCAGCTACAAGACGGCCGGATTGGGGGCTGTTCCGATGGTGACAGTATTCCGGACCCCTCTGATCTGCCCAACCGGGTTGGGATATTCATGGCCGATACACAGGCGGCGATCCACTCTTCGACCGCATCGCAATGTTCTCCGGTCAGCGGCGGCAAGGTGAGGCCCCTGCACCCGCCGCTCAAGTTTTATCTGATCTGTTTGATGCATTGGCCGTGCTTATGGCGGAGGCTAACCCGGCGGATCGTGACGCCCACAACGCTGAAATTGCAAAGGTGAGGAACAGATCACTCGTGCAAGGCCGACCGGCAGCCGAGAACAACAGGATGGCCGCATAAGCGGGCCGCTTTGGATGCGCAGGCCTATAGGCTTATGCCGGACCGTAACGCAGCGTCGCATGAAGTCCTGAAAAGGAAGCATCGGTCTCGCCTGCCGACAGTTTTCGGTGCCAGAAACCTCTTTAATACCCCAGGAGCAGGGACTAGTAACCCGCCAGTGATAAACCGGGCGGAGGCACCTGGGCCGGGTGCGCCGGTTCAGCCTCGCCTGATGGAGCCACCTCGACAGAATACTATCGTGCCTCAGCCTGTCTAGACACCTCCAGGTCATTATTCCAATCCAATGGACAATCTTATCGCCGCCGCTTCACGGCTGGAGGCCATCCCGATTGAAGGTGATTCTCCGCAAGCGGTGGAGACGCGCCGGGTTAAGGAACTTCTTCGAACAGCCTTGGATCAGCAGGAAGCATATTCATATAGCCGTGACCGAATTCATTCCACCCCCGCCCAAGCCGGAGTTACAAAGGCGGATGGATGAACCGCCGTATCAAAGAATGCACGGAACCGTGAAGCGCCCCGTGGCCATAACCCGGCGGGTGATGCTCAAGAAGTGGTGGACCGGGCCCGAGCACGAAGGGATGCCGAGTTAGCAGCGCAACATGAGGCTTGTCAGCTTACGCCGGTTTTTCCAACCACCTCGATCGAGCCAGGAGTTACTTCTAGTTCTTTGGGAGTGCCTTGTCTTGTCCCCGCTTTACACAATGTGCGCCTGCCCAAGGATTTCAAGGGCCCGCGCAAGGTGCCAAATTACACGGCCGATTTGTCTCCGTAATCATGGGTAGAGAGCTATGAGATGGCCATGGAGATGCTTGACCTGGATGAAGCGGCATGTGCAAAGTATTTCACCATGATGCTTGAAGGGACAACCCGTATTTGGTTAAAGAGCTTACCAGCCAATTCTATCAGTTCATGGGCCCAGTTGCGAGCCCGGTTTATCCAGAATTTCAAGGATACATGTAAGCAGCCCATGTCGATAGTGGACTTAGCGGCCTGTGTCCAGGAGGAAGGAGAGTCAAGAACTCAGCTGGGTGCGCCGAAGTTCGGAAATTTTGCACTCATCGAATCAGATTCACGCCGACTCGCGGTTATAACTTTGGAAAGCAACCGCCGTTTAAACCTCTGAAGTTGAAATTGGGACGGATGAAGCGCCATTGTAACGATATGGGGACCCTCATGACTGCGTTAGTGAAGTATGCTGATTCTGATAGTACCAAGGATCCCGAGTCTGATGATGACAAGACAGGGAAGGGAAAGAAGAACAGCAACTCCAAGGTGCAGCAACACAACACGACAGGTCATGGTAACAGAGGCAAGCGTAAAGCGGATGGCAGCATGGACTTTGTGGCTAATACTAGCGCACAGGACAGGGGCCAGCGACGGAAGGGTAAACCGCCGAATCGCGGTGGAGCTCCAAACCCCAACCCGGACCGCCTGACTTATCTATTAAACCAGCCCTGTACAAAGCACGGGACGAAGGAGACGCGAGACACCCACCTTTGGAAGGATTTCTATATAATGCAGGAGTTCAAAAATTCTAATGCTTTCCGGTATGATCACGGATCAGGTGGTGGCTCAGGATCCGGATTCCATGGGCCGGGTCACGGTGGAGGAAATGCCGGTTCAGGCTTCAATGGAGATCGTGGTGGACATAACAATCAAAACAAATGTAATGGCTAGGGTGGTTACAACCAACAGCAAATCGGGCTATCAGAGCAATCCAAAGCAGTTGAATAGCGGGCAATATCATGTATTCACCACTAGCTTAGACAAGCGAGACCAGAAGCTTCACAAGCGAGCAGTGAATTCTGTTGAACCGACTGTGCCTCGTTATTTACGCTGGTCCGAACATGCAATCATATGGAGCAGAGAGGATCACCCTCCCCGGGTTGACAATCCGGGTCAGCTAGCGTTGGTGGTGGCACCTCAGGTGGGAGGTTATAAGTTCACCAAGGTGCTCATGGATGGAGGAAGCAACATTAATATCTTATACTATGAGACCTTCCATCGTATGGGGCTAACAGACAAGAATCTTAAACCGTCCAATACAGTATTCCATGGTGTGGTACCTGGTAAGTCAGCATATCCCGTTGGCAAGATAGCTCTGGAGGTGGCCTTTGGAGATGATCATGATTCCAGGTAAGAAACATTGATTTTTGAGGTGTTGAAGATCCGGAGCCCATACCACGCTTTATTTGGGCGGCCGGCTTATGCAAAATTTATGGCACGACCCTGTTATATTTATCTGCAGCTCAAGATGCCGGGTCACAAGGGGACCATAACCGTTCATGGAAGTCGCAAGATTGCCTTGGAGTGTGAAGAAGGTGATGCGGCCTATGCGGAGTCGGTTTGTGCCACTAAGAGTTGAAGTACTACAAGGATAATGTTGATCCGGCGGACATGACTCCGCTGAAGAAGCCAACCACATAGCATGATCCGGCTCTAAAGTTCAAATCGGTAGCTGAGACTAAGCTTGTTGACTTTGTACCTGGCGATTCGTCCAAGCAGTTTAGTATCAGCACCAACTTGGATCCGAAATAGGAAAGCACGCTCATCGAGTTCATCCGTGATAACCGGGACATTTTTGCATGGAAGCCTTCTGACATGCCAGGTGTACCGAGGGAACTCACGAGCACACTCTTAATGTTGATCCTAAGTACAAACCGGTGAAGCAGTTTCTCCGCCGGTTCAACGAAGAAAGGCGCAAAGCTATTGGAGAGGAGGTGGCCAGGCTCTTAGCGGCTGGCTTTATTGTTGAAGTGTTCCATCCTGAATGGCTGGCTAATCCGGTGCTGGTCCTTAAGAAAAATGGCACCTGGCGCATGTGTGTGGATTACACAGATCTTAACAAGGCTTGTCCAGCAGATCCTTTTGCCCTCCCCCGCATCGATCAGATTATTGATGCTACGGCGGGTTGTGAGCGTTTGAGTTTTCTGGATGCATATTCTGGTTATCATCAGATCAAGGTGGTAGTTAAGGACCAGGAGAAGACGGTGTTCATAACCCCCTTTGGAGCCTTCTGCTATGTATCTATGCCCTTTGGGCTCAAGAGTGCTCAGGCAACTTATCAATGGTGTGTACAAAATTGCCTTCATAAGCAGATCGGCCGTAATGTACATGCCTATGTGGATGATATTGTGGTTAAGTCAAGGAAAAGGACACTGGTTGATGATTTGAAGGAAACCTTTGATAACCTACGGACATACAAGATGATGCTCAACCCGCCAAGTGTGTTTTTGGTGTACCGCAGCAAGTTATTGGGTTTTCTGGTGTCCAACAGGGGAATTGAGGCTAATCCGGAGAAGATCACAGCTATCACCTCCCTGGCTAAACCGAAATGTATCAATGATGTCCAACGCTTGGCAGGCCGGATTGCCGCGTTGAGCCGGTTTATCAGCCGCCTCGGTGAGAAGGCGATCCCTTTGTATCAGATGCTGAAGAAAGCAGATCCCTTTGTCTGGAGTCCGGCCGCTGATAAAGCATTGGAGGACTTAAAGCGGCAGCTAGCCAATCCGCCCGTTCTTGCTGCTCCGATTGACAAAGAACCATTGCTACTATATGTGGCAGCTAATGCTCGTGCTGTCAGCGTAGCTATTGTGGTAGAGCGCAAGGAGGCGGGTAAGGAGTATCCGGTTCGGTCCGGTTTACTATATCAGCGAGGTGCTTATTGAGTCTAAGCAAAGATACCCGCATTGGCGTAAGCCGTGTATGGAGTTTTCATGGCAAGCCGGAAGCTTAAGCAATACTTCGAGGACATCCCATCACGATGGTCAGCTCTGCTCCTTTGGGAGATATAATTCAAAACAGGGAGGCAACTTGCCGGATTGCCAAGTGGGCTATAGAGCTTGGGCCGCACGGTTTGAAATACGTGCCTCGGACGGCGATCAAGTCTCAAGCACTTGTGGATTTCATCAATGATTGGACGGAACTACAAGCACCTGAAGAAAAGCCGGATCACACCTATTGGACTATTCATTTTGATGGGTCCAGGCAATTGGAGGGCTCGGGGGCTGGAGTCGTATTAACTTCCCCATGAGGTGATAAGTTCTGTTACGTTCTCCGCTTAATGTTCCCTTGTACTAACAATGCAGCTGAGTACGAAGCTTTACTCCATGGTCTCCGGATGGCTAAGGAGATGAATCTCAACCGAGTTAAGTGCTTTGGTGACTCGGACCTGGTGGCCCAACAAGTGTCTGGTACTTGGGACTCTAAGGACCCGCTCATGGCAGCATACCGCCGTGAGGTGGATATTATTGCAGGCCACTTCAAGGGATATCAGGTGGATCACGTGGATGACGGAAGAATGAAGCGGCGGACGCTTTAAGCCGGGCCGGGCCCTCGGCAGAAACTGGTCCCGCCTAATGTCTTCTTGGATGTCCTGCATAACCCGTCGGTCAAGCTCCCTGGCGAAGAGGATTTGGCTATTCCTGATCCGGAGGCTCAGTTGGTGGCGGCTCTGCATGTCATTCCGGATTGGACGGTTCCTTATCTTGCGTACATGAACCGGGGCGAGTTACCAGAGGATGAGATGCTGGCCAGACAGATAATCCGGCGATCCAAGTCCATGACCATTGTCAATGGCGAGTTGCATCATTGCAGTGTGTCAGGAGCGTTTCAACGTTGTGTGTCGCTGGAGGAAGGTTGTGAGATCTTGCGCGAAATCCACGAAGGAGATTGTGGTCACCACGCCGGTTCAAAATCTCTGGTGGCTAAGGCGTTTTGTCACGGTTTCTATTGGTTGACTGCTCATGCTGATGCGGAGGACCTGGTTAGGCGATGTGACGGCTGTCAGAAGTTCTCAAGACGCGCTCATGTGCCGGCTCAAGAATTGAGGATGATTCCGCCATTTGGCCGTTTGCGACTTGGGGGCTGGATATGGTTGGGCCTTTCAAACGGTCCAAGGACAAGAAGACCCACCTTTTGGTGGCAGTTGACAAGTTTACAAAGTGGGTGGAAGCGGAGCCCGTCAGCAAGTGTGATGCAGCCACGACGGTTCAATTCATTAAAAGGGTGATTTTCCGGTTTGCTTTCCACACAGTATTATTACTGATAATGGTACCAATCTGTCTAAGGGTGCTATGAAGGAGTTCTGTGAACGTGAGCACATCCGGCTTGACGTTTCATCAGTGGCTCACCCACAGTCCAATGGCCAAGCAGAGAGAGCTAACCAAGAGATCTTACGAGGCATCAAACCCCGACTTATGGTTCCTTTGCAGCGGACGCCGGGTTGTTGGGTTGAGGAGTTACCATCTTTATCATGGAGCATCAATACTACGCCCAATAGATCGACAAGATACACACCGTTCTTCATGGTCTACGGAGCGGAGGCGGTTCTCCCCAGTGATATCCGTCATGATTCACCTCGTGTAGCAGCTTATGTTGAAGCGGACAACAAGGTAGCACGGCAAGACGCTTTGGACCTGTTGGATGAGGAGCGTGACATTGCAGCTGCCCGTTCGGTGATTTACCAGCAGGATCTTCGTTGCTATCACAAATACGAGTTAGAACCAAAACCTTTCAAGAAGGAGATTTGGTGCTCCGGCTCATCCAAGACCAGACTGATATGCACAAGCTATCCCCACCTTGGGAGGGACCTTTCGTGATCAGCAAGAATTTGCACAACGGGTCGTACTATCTGATTGATATTCGAGAGCATAAAGACTCACGTACATCAGAGGAGGAGACCAACAGGTCGTGGAACATAGCTCATCTTTGGCCCTACTTTACTTGAGCCATAGGCTCTACTTATGTACATATTATGACAATGTATATATTATGATCAATACAATAAACCGGAGCCTTAGCTAAAGCGGGGTCTCTGTTATTTTTACATCATGAGTGGTTACACGGAGTTTTTATCTTAAAGCGGTCTCCGGTTTACCCCTTGAGTTAGCTTTTTAACAAAGCTTCATATCATGTCACTTGGGGGCTTGGTCGTGTCCGAACCAATGCAACACCTTTTGATAGGCGAAAGCCATGGAATCACGACCAAGCCCCCAAGTGATTCCATGGCTTTCGCCTGTCACTTGGGGGCTTGGTCGTGTCCGAACCAATGCAACACCTTTTGATAGGCGAAAGCCATGGAATCACGACCAAGCCCCCAAACAGAGCCAATTGACAAGCCAAAGGCCGCACTTCTCTGTTTATAGCTCGGAGATCTTCTTCGCTGAATTCTATCCCGTCTTCCTTCAAGCTTGGGAAGCCCTGGGCCGCTTCAACAGGATCAAAATCCGGCACCCACGCTTTGGCCCGGATTAAGGCGTTTATGGCACCGGTTCTAGCAGCATATTTCTTTAACTCTTCAACCCGGGCAGGAAGCATTGACAACCTTTTAATGGTTTCCTAGATCAAGGTCGGTGTCGGGTTGTTATGAGAAGCAGTGCTGATTATCCGCTGCGCACCAGTATAGAGTTGCTCTATCAATGTATAAGAAGCTTTCAGTTTCTTCCGCACATCTGATCCTAAGTCGCCAATACGTGTCCCTGTATCATTCAAAGGGTTAATAAACCGGCAATTACATGAGAAGGCCTCATTATGTCAGAAATCAAATAAGGCTTACCAAAGACAGCGGCGGTCATGGCATGCACTTGCCGCTTTACACTAGTCAGTTCATCCACCAGCGGTTTGAGGGCAGCTTCAAAGATTTTCTCGCCTGCTGAGTTAAAGCGGCCTTTTTAGTGGCCCAATCCGCCCGCTCCTTGTTGAAACCCTATTTAAGCTTTTCCATGACGCTTAAAGCGCTGGTTAATTCATTCTTTGCTTTGGAGGTTTCAGCTTGCTGGGATTTCAGGTTTTCTTGAAGATCGGTGATTTGATTTTTTTTCTTGCTCAGATCAGCCTACATACAGATAATCATTTGATAAAGATTAAGGAGCAGAGTTGAAGTACCAACCTCGTAACAAGTTATGCTCTTGGTACTTGGGGGCTAATGCATATTTGCTTTCCATCCTACAATTTCTATATAAAGTCCCAAGCTCAATACAAGTATTCAGTTTGGCACTTGGGGGCTAATGCCTATTTGCTCTGTTCTTGAGGGATACTGGATTTCTTATGATATAAGTCCCTGTTTAACTACATTGGGTTAAACCGGCCCTTGGGGGCTACTTTCCCAAAAGTACAGCTTTGCTCAGGATTATATTGGGAAGTCCCGGTTTAAGTTCACATCTTAAAAACCGTAACTTGGGGGCTATTAAAGTTGATGATTGAAATATACAAGCGAGAGTCATATGGAATTTACCTCATATTTACCGCATCGCTTCATAATCACGGCTGGTATATAACCGATTCAGATAACCGGAATGAAGATCTTGGGGATTCAATGCGGCATAAGTAGCCAAATCGGCATTCCATTTGCCTTTACCAAATGCAGTAAATTCATCCTTTGCAGTGTGCTTGGACAAGGCGACATGATTACCTGGCTCGGAATGGCCAAAGCCAGTAATAATAACATCATCATCCTTGGCTTCGCCGGTTCGCACTGGGGTCGCCGGTTTATCCGTATGCTTTGGTGGGCTTGCTGTTTTGTCAGTTTGAGCAGGACTAGTGGGTTGATTTGAAGGGCCTGCGGTATCAACATGTGCCTCTTCAACAGTAACATCATGATCTTGCAATGGTGGGTCATTCAGCATATCATCCTGGATGTGCTCTTCGGGATTTGGTATTTTGGTCGGTTCAGGAGCGTCGTCTTCCTCTGCCGCTTTGTCCGCATTTAGCTTTCTTGCTTGGCCTAGGCTTGGCCCTGAAAGGAAAAAGACGGCTTAGTCCAAGAACTTTGAAAGTGATATATCAAACAAGATCATCGTGAATATGGCTCACCCAAGCACTGTCTTAAGTGGTGGGAGTTGGGTGGCTGACGACTCGCCGGACGAAGAATGAGAAGTCACCTGATAATCGGAGTCAGATGGATTAAGAGGTTGACGAACGCAACCCGCTTTAGGATAAGCATTGACGAAACAGTTAGAGACCTCTGAACGGCGTTTCCGAACCGGACTGTTCGGTAAACCGGCGGAGGTAACTACATGGCCGCTATGCCAGGTTGCGCGACGAGCTTCATGTTGTTGTGTCTTCATAAGAAAGTTTCGATCCAAATAAGCAAGAGGATTAGAAAATTTAACTTTCCAGCTTTGATTTGATTTTTATCAAGGTAAAGGGTTTGAATCGGAAGAAAGAGCGATTACCTCTACAACATCAAGATGACCGACTTCAGTATCATCCTTGCAATAATCATTATCAATAAGGCGTGTGAAAAATAAACCAAGTGAGTCAAGTTCTACCTCAAGATCCGGATTACCCACATCATCGTTAGCTGGTGGATCGGAGGAGGCAGTGGTTTTCTTTCTATTTGCTGGTTTCTTCACAACTCTGGTCTTGGGCCGGGTTATTTTCTTCGGTTTCTCTTTTGGAGTCTACTTGCTCCAAAATGGATCATCACCCTGTTTGGAAGATGTTAATATCAACAAAGGGTACTTAAACATAGTCAGATTTTATAAACGCATAAGATATGAGTCTTACGGCTGGCGTTTTGTTAATGGCAGAAAAGGGAGGCAGGCCGGTTTTGGCGCAAGCAGCTTCCGGTTCATTTAACATCCTCTTAACAGCCTCAGTAACTTCATCGTCTGTCAGCTGGATCTCAATATGCCGTATAGGGTCTTCCACATCTTCTGTGTATTTGCACATCAAACCGGAGCGCAGGTTAAGGGCAGTATACTCCAAGATATCCAGCAGCGAGCAAGGTCAACTCCTTTCAACCCATTGGCCATGAAGGCCCGGAGCTTGGATAGTTGAGGGGCATATTTGCTTGTTTCCTTAGTAGTCAGTCTGTGAGGGAGGGGATGTGTGTTGCTTAGCCGCTCCGGACGATAACCCGGTAAAGGATTTTCTCCATCAGGAGAGGTATCTTTGCAGTAAAACCATGTTGAATTCCACTCTTTGGGATGGCTGTGCAGCTTGGCGTGAGGGTAAGTGACCTCTTTCCGCTTTTGAATCGCCATACCACCCAACTCGGTGTTGGGGCCGTCAGAAAATTCGGTGCGGCGGTTTAGATGGAAGCAATCTCTGAATAATTCAACTGTGGGCTCCTCTTGAAAGAATACCTCACAGAGCACTTGAAAGTGACAGATATTGGTTACGGAGTTGGGGCCAATATCTTGTGGATGCAGCTTGGAAGTTGGCCAAGACATCCCGATAAAACTTTGAACCGGGCGGATCAAGCCCCGGACTAAATGGTCAAGAAAACAACAACCTCTCCATCCTTGGGTTCTGAGGACTCTCCGGCCGGGACCCTTGAGTGAATGACGCCTTTTTTGCCTAAAGCGCAAAAGGACTAAGTTATCCAGTTGAGTTTCAGTCACTCGAGAAGGGACCCAATTACACTCGTACACTTGCTTGGCCATGGTGCAATCTGCAAAGCAGTAATACCGGTTCAAGAATATGTTGGAAGGTTATATATTGATACATTCATCGTTAAACCGAAAGAAGTTACTTATAAACCGGAGTTCTGCAAGGTGGCAATACATAACTGGGAAATCCTGGTGGTTCAACAAGGGGACTAATGGCATATGCCGAGTTGTCAATTTTTCTATAAAGTTAAACCGCCTAGTCTGAAACATTGATGAATCAAGAGTGGATGTGCGAAAACAGGTTTAACAAAAGTATTTCACAGTTTTGGATCTGGAGCATATTCAGAAAAGAAATAAATATTCAAGGTCTAAAACGGAGCGGTACCAAATCAATGAGCAAGGATGCAGGGAGATCTATGGCCTTGAGATGCGCAAGTGACAACGGATGCTAAAAAACTACCGCTACACGGAACAAGGATTCACAGACTTGACTAAAAGTTATCATATGAGCAAGAAGCAAGCGATGAACACCAAAGAACATGGAAACCCTAGAACAGATCTATGGTGAAAAGATAGAAGACTTACCAGAGCTGAGGAAGAAATGGAAGACCGCCGCGATGCTCTACTGTACTCAGGGTGATGCAACGGCCAAGGTTGGTGCAGAAGTTGACGGCGGCGGAGTCTCAAGTCAAGCGGCGAGGAAGACGAAGCAGAGGGGCACGAAGGGGAAAAATAAATGACCCTTCGGTCTTATTTATAAAGCAAGGGACATGTGTCAGGCGCAAAAATCAAGGGGCCGTGAGTTGGGAAACGGAGCTATCGCCTCGATTGTCGTAGATCTATTAAACCAAAAAAAGGTATTGTGGATAACTTTATAACAGGTGACGTCACGCCGGTTTACGACGACCAGAGAAGATGACATCATGGTGGTTCACCCAATTACACAAAGATGCTGAAGATGAATTTTTTTGTTGAGGATTGACATGAACCTGTTGAAATCAATCTAGGGCCTAATGTTGGGGATATTACCACTGGGCGTAAACCGGCCAGGACAGGCCGGGTTAGCTTCATCAGTAGTTGAGTATGTTAAAGCCCAAGTAGGCAGATGAGGGCTTAAGGCCCATAGCCGGCATAAGGCCTGTAGCTGTAAGCCGGCGTCAGTATGTAACTTGTATTGTAAGTTAGGAATAGCAGAGACCGAGCTGGATACATCTATGAACCGGCGTCGGTACTCCGTGAACCGAAGGGCGCCACCCATGTATATAAGGGGACGACCCGGCGGCGGTTCAGGACGACAGACAACAACTCGAGACTTAGGCGAAGCTTGTTTGCTCCCTAGTCATCGAAACCCCATCAATTCCATCACAACTAGACGTAGGCTTTTACCTTCATCGAAGGGGCCGAACTAGTATAAACTCTCTTGCGTCCTTGTGTCTGCTTTAACCCCTTCAAGCTAACCCGTAGCGATGGCTCCACGACTAAGTCCTTTCATGAGGACATCAGCCGTGACAAAACCACGACACCTTGTGTTCTATCAAACTTCATAACGTAACTGGGTGATTATAAAGATGCTCTACAGGTGTCTCCAATGGTGTTTGTTGAGTTGGCATAGATCGATATTAGGATTTGTCACTCCGTCTATCGGAGAGGTATCTCTGGGCCCTCTCGGTAATGCACATCACTATAAGCCTTGCAAGCAATGTGACTAGTGAGTTAGTTGTGGGATGATGCATTACAGAACGAGTAAAGAAACTTGCCGGTAACGAGATTGAACTAGGTAGGATGATACCGACGATCGAATCTCGGGCAAGTAACATACCGATGACAAAGGGAACAACGTATGTTGTTATGCGGTTTGACCGGTACATATCTTCGTAGAATGTGTAGGAGCCAATATGAGTATCCAGGTTCTGCTATTGGTTATCGACCGGAGATGTGTCTCGGTCATGTATACAAAGTTCTCGAACCCGTAGGGTCCGCACGCTTAACGTTCGATGACAATTTGTATTATGAGTTTCGTGTTTTGATGAACCGAAGTTTGTTCGGAGTCCTGGATGAGATCACGTACATGACGAGGAGTCTCAAAATGGTCGAGACATTAAGATTCATATATTGGAAGCCTACATTCGGACACCGGAATGGTTCGGGTCGTTTCAGATAAGTTTCGGAGTACCGGGGGTTACCGAACCCAGGAAGTTAATGGGCCACCTTGGGCCTTAGTGGAGAAGAGAGAGGGCCGGCCAGGAGGTGGCGCCCCCCCCCCCCGTGCGCAGTCCGAATTGGACAAGGGGTGGGGGGGCGCCCCCCTCCTTCCTCCTCTCCTCTTCCTCCTTCCCTTCTTCTCGTACTTGGACTAGGAAAGGGGGGGGACCGAATCCTACTTGGACCGGGAGTCCAAGTAGGACTCCCCCCATGGCGCGCCCACCATAGGGCTGGCCACCTCTCCTCCCCCCTTTATATACGTGGGAAGGGGGCACCCCAAAGGCACACTGAAGTTTCTCTTAGCCGTGTGCGGTGCCCCCCTCCACAGTTACACACCTCGGCCATATCATTGTAGTGCTTATGCGAAGCCCTGCGCCGGTAACTTCATCATCACCGTCGCCATGCCGTCGTGCTGATGGAACTCTCCCTCGGCCTCAACTAGATCAAGAGTTCAAGGGACGTCACCGAGCTGAACATGTGCAGATCACGGAGGTGCCATACGTTCGGTACTTGGATCGGTTGGATCGCGAAGACGTTCGACTACATCAACTGTGTTACTAAACGCTTCCACTTTCGGTCTACGAGGGTACGTGGACACGCTCTCCCCGCTTGTTGCTATTCATCTCCTAGATAGATCTTGCGTGATCGTAGGTATGTTTTTTGAAATACTACGTTCCCCAACATGTTCATGCTCTGTGAGGGCAGCAAATCTAATCTTGGAGAGCTTTTACTATGTGAGGGCAGCAAATCTAATCCCGGAGACCTTTTACTATGTGAGGGAAGCAAATCTAATCCTGGACATACTCTGTTGACTTGTCCACCAGCCGTGACTTTCTATCCTTTTTTCAACCAATAATAGATCTGTTCCTTATCCAGTTTGTACCGATTTTTCCCATTATTTCCCTTTTCAACCAAGAGACCGGTTGGGTATCCGGTCTCTACAACTTTCCCCCTGTTATTTCCTCTTTGAATCAAGTCCTAGATTCATGCTACGACTTTCCCCCCTTCTTCATTGTTTGAACCAAGTCGTAGATTCAAATGCATGAAGTACCTTTACCTCTAATAATACTAAAAATTTAGGTGGATTTGGAAGAGCTGATGGAAGTAGAAAAAGATGCACATGCAGACATGTGGGGAGCTGGGGCAGTAGAGCAAGGCCGCTTTCAAAGAACTTGTACCTATGGTTCGTCGGGATGTCGGCGGCGGCAGGTCCGATCTGTGCACAATACAGCAGGTAGGAAGAAGGGTCAGAGGACCTCCCGAGCCAGTGCTATGTCGGAGAGAACGACACGGGCAGAGTACCGGGCCCCGCCGACAGCTTTGGGTTTCCTCCCTCGCCGGCAATGACCGCGTGAACGATGCACCTTTTAGTCCTCTACACACACCGGCTGAAGTGATCCGGCCGGATCTGTGACCAGCGGTGAGCAGAGAGAAAATGTTGGTACCGCTGTCTTGTTTAGATCTGGAGAGGATGAGAGAATGAAGAGAGCAACCCTAGTAAAGCAAGCGCTCAGGCCCCTGCGTACATATATAGTGGAGTGATTATCTTTTTCTCTCTCCAAAACAAGCATTTCAATTTGTGTACGTGGCATTAAAGAAAAGAAACTCTCTATTTAAGGTGACTAACTGTACGACTCCTACTTACTACTAGTAGTAGTATTGTTCACTCGTGCTCCCCAGCCCTCCATTCATTGAACAACCCCACGGGTGAATAAACATACAGTACTAGTATTTATATAGAACGAACAAGCTCGAACTATTTTTGTGTAGTTAAAAGTTGAGGGCGGGGCTTTTCCCGGGCAGTATGCGCGGCGGTTTTCGCGTAGGCGGCATGACAGAGAGGCGAGGAGGGTGAGGGAGTAGCGGATTCAACTTACTCACTGCTGGAAAGGTCGGGCTGTCCAATTTGACGGCGCGTTACTGCTGGAAATACTTGTGATATGACTACTCACTATAGTCATGAATTACTGGCGGTACGACCAGGGTGATGCGCCCCTTCCATTCCACACTCTAATCTGGTGCATGACACGTCGACCCGGATGCTGGCTCTCCCACATGTCGGCGAAGTACATAGTAATAAGGAGCAAAGAATCATGCGGTATATACTAGTACTACTACTCACGTCAGAGGAGTGCAAACCACGGCAGCCTAGTGAACCAGCAGTGCGAACCACGACAGCCCAGTGAACCAGCAGTAGAAAACAATGTGGTGATATGGCCGTTAAAAACAATGTGCCACGGTCCAGACTGTAGCATGTACAATACTACTCCTCTTTGTTTGGATCCCTGAGTTAGAGCTAGTTTGGGTTGAAATAGCCTCAAATTATCCAAATAGGAGGGGTTAGTTTGAGTAGTTTGCTCTATCCCAGCTAAAAAACTAGCCCGATGGAGAGATTCTAATTGGGTTAGTTCTCCTCGGGCCCACTAAAAGAGAACAAAAAAATTCTCCCCTGCCCGCACCAGACCGCTCCCTCCGCCCCCCTTCGCACGACTCCTCTGTTCCCCATCGGGCCGCCCGCCCAAGCGCCGCTTCCTGGGCCCGATAAAGATCTTCGTAGAATATGTAGGAGCCAATATGAGCATCCAGGTTCCGCTATTGGTTATTGACTGGAGATGTGTCTCGGTCATGTCTACATAGTTCTTGAACCCGTAGGGTTCGCACGCTTAATGTTCGATGACGATTTGTATTATGAGTTTCATGTTTTGATGAACCGAAGTTTGTTCGGAGTCCCGAATGAGATCACGGACATGACGAGGAGTCTCAGAATGGTCGAGACATAAAGATTCATATATTGGAAGTCTACATTCGAACACCGGAATGGTTCGGGTCGTTTCGGATAAGTTTCGGAGTATAGGGGGTTACCAGAACCCCCCGGGAGGTTAATGGGCTACCATGGGCCTTAGTGGATAAGAAAGAGGGCCGTCCAGGAGGTGGCGCACGCCTCCCCCTTGCCCAGTCCGAATTGGACAAGGGGTGGGGGCGGCGCCCCCCTCCTTCCTCCTCTCCTCTTCCTCCTTCCCTTCTTCTCCTACTTGGAATAGGAAAGGGGGGACCGAATCCTACTTGGACCGGGAGTCCAAGTAGGACTCCCCCCATGGCGCCCCCCTTAGGGCCGTCCACCTCCCCCCCTTTGTATACGTGGGAGGGGGGCACCCCAAAGGCACACTAAAGTTTCTCTTAGCCGTGTGCGGTGCCCCCTCCACAGTTACACACCTCGGTCATATCGTCATAGTGCTTAGGCGAAGCCGTGCGCCGGTAACTTCATCATCACCGACGCCACGCCGTCGTGCTGATGGAACTCTCCCGCGGCCTCAACTGGATCAAGAGTTCGAGGGACGTCACCGAGCTCAACGTATGCAGATCACGGAGGTGCCGTACGTTTGGTACTTGGATCGGTTAAATCGCGAAGATGTTCGACTACATCAACCGCGTTACTAAACGCTTCCGCTTTCGGTCTACGAGGGTACGTGGACACACTCTCCCCGCTATTTGCTATGCATCTCCTAGATAGATCTTGCATGATCGTAGGTAATTTTTTTGAAATTCTGCGTTCCCCAACAGTGGCATCCAAGCTAGGTCAATGCGTAGATGTTATATGCACGAGTAGAACACAATCAGTTGTGGGCGATAATAGTCATACTGCTTACCAGCAATGTCTTATTTTGATTCGGCGGTATTGTTGGATGAAGCGGCCTGGACCGACATTACATGACCGCGTTCATGAGACGGGTTCTATCGACGTGCTTCGCACACAGGTGGCTTGCGGGTGTTTGTTTCTCCAGCTTTAGTTGAATCGAGTTTGACTACGCCCGGTCCTTGTTGAAGG
This sequence comes from Aegilops bicornis, assembly GCA_021605145.1. Taxonomy (NCBI): domain Eukaryota; kingdom Viridiplantae; phylum Streptophyta; class Magnoliopsida; order Poales; family Poaceae; genus Aegilops; species Aegilops bicornis. The sequence continues at coordinate 392,631,449 of CM038669.1, read as the reverse complement.
TTAAAAAAACACACTTGACGAAAAATGGTTGTTGTTTTGATGCGTAGGTAAGAACGGTTCTTGCTAGAAGCCCGTAGCAGCCACGTAAAACTTGCAACAACAAAGTACAGGACGTCTAACTTGTTTTTGCAGTGCTTGCTGTGATGTGATATGGTCAAGATGTGATGATATATAAATTGTTGTATGAGATGATCATGTTTTGTAACAGTTATCGGCAACTTGCAGGAGCCATATGGTTGTCGCTTTATTGTATGAAACGCAAGCGCCATGTCATTTCTTTACTTTATCACTAAGCGGTAGCAATAGTCGTAGAAGGAATAGTTGGCGAGACGACAACGATGCTACGATGGAGATCAAGGTGTCAAGCCGGTGACGATGGTGATCATGACGGTGCTTTGGAGATGGAGATCAAAGGCACAAGATGATGATGGCCATATCATATCACTTATATTGATTGCATGTGATGTTTATCCTTTATACATCTTATTTTGCTTAGTACGGCGGTAGCATTATACGATGATCTCTCACTAAATTTCAAGGTATAAGTGTTCTCCCTGAGTATGCACCGTTGCTACAATTAAATGTCGTGCCGAGACACCACGTGATGATCGGGTGTGATAAGCTCTACGTTCACATACAACGGGTGCAAGCCAGTTTTGCACACGCAGAATACTCGGTTTAAACTTGATGAGCCTAGCATCCAGATATGGCCTCGGAACACTGAGACCGAAAGGTCGAGCGTGAATCATATAGTAGATATGATCAACATAGTGATGTTCACCATTGAAAACTACTCCATCTCACGTGATGATCGGACATGGTTTAGTTGATTTGGATCACGTGATCATTTATATGACTAGAGGGATGTCTATCTAAGTGGGAGTTCTTAAGTAATATGATTAATTGAACTTTAATTTATGAGGAACTCAGTACCTGATAGTATTTTGCATGTCTATGTTGTTGTAGATAAATGGCCCGTGCTACTGTTCCTTTCAATTTTAATGCGCTCCTAGAGAAAGCCAAGTTGAAAGATGATGGTAGCAACTACCCGGACTGGGTCCGTAACTTGAGGATTATCCTCATTGTTGCATAGAAGAATTACGTCCTGGAAGCACCGCTTGGTGCCAAACCCGCTGCAGGAGCAACTCCAGATGTTATGAACGTCTTACAGAGCAAAGCTGATGACTACTCGATAGTTCAGTGTGCCATGCTTTACGGCTTAGAACCGGTACTTCAATAACATTTTGAATGTCATGGAGCATATGAGATGTTCCAGGAGTTGAAGTTAATATTTCAAGCAAATGCCCGGATTGAGAGATATGAAGTCTCCAATAAGTTCTACAGTTGCAAAATGGAGGAGAATAGTTCTGTCAGTGAACATATACTCAGAATGTCTGGGTACCACAATCACTTGACTCGACTGGGAGTTAATCTTCCGGTTGATAGTGTCATTGACAGAGTTCTTCAATCACTGCCACCAAGCTACAAAAGCTTCATGATGAACTATAATATGCAAGGGATGGATAAGACAATTCCCAAGCTCTTCGCAATGCTAAAGGGTGCGGAGGTAGAAATCAAGAAGGAGCATCAAGTGTTGATGGTTGAAAAGACCACTAGTTTCAAGAAAAATGGCAAAGGGAAGAAGGGGAACTTCAAGAAGAATGGCAAGCAAGTTGTTGCTCAAGTGAAGAAGCCCAAGTCTGGACCTAAGCCTGAGACTGAGTGCTTCTACTGCAAAGGAACTGGTCACTAGAAGCGGAACTGCCCCAAGTATTTGGCAGATAAGAAGGATTGCAAAGTGATTTATATTTGATATACATGTTGTTGATGTGTACCTTACTAATGCTCGTAGTAGCGCCTGGGTATTCGATACTGGTTCTATTGCTCATATTTGCAACTCGAAACAGGGGCTACGGATTAAGCGAAGATTGGCTAAGGACGAGGTGATGATGCGCGTGGGAAATGGTTCCAAAGTCGATGTGATCGCCGTCGTGCACGCTACCTCTACATCTGCCTTGGGGATTAGTTATAGACCTGAATAATTGTTATTTGTTGCCAACATTAAGCTTGAACATTATATCTAGATCTTGTTTGATGCGAGACACTTATTCATTTAAATCATAGAATAATGGTTGTTCTATTTATATGAGTAATATATTTTATGGTCATGCACCCTTGATGAGTGGTCTATTTTTGTTGAATCTCGATAGTAGTGATACACATATTCATAGTATTGAAGCCAAAAGATATAAGTTTAATAATGATAGTGCAATTTATTTGTGGCACTGCAGTTTAGGTCATATTGGTGTAAAGCGCATGAAGAAACTCCATGCCGATGGGCTTTTGGAATCACTTGATTGTGAATCACTTGATGCTTGCGAACCATGCCTCATGGGCAAGATGACTAAGACTCCGTTCTCCGGAACAATGGAGCGAGCAACAGACTTGTTGGAAATAATACATACTGATGTATGCGGTCCGATGAGTGTTGAGGCTCGCGGCGGGTATCGTTATTTTCTGACCTTCGCAGATGATTTGAGAAGATATGGGTATATCTACTTGATGAAACATAAATCTGAAACATTTGAAAAGTTCAAAGAATTCCAGAGTGAAGTGGAAAATCATCGTAACAAGAAAATAAAGTTTCTACAATCTGATCGTGGAGGTGAATATTTGAGTTACGATTTTGGTCTTCATTTGAAACAATGTGGAATAGTTTCATAGCTTACGCCACCTCGAACACCACAGCGTAATGGTGTGCCCAAACTTTATAATTGTACTTTATTAGATATGGTACGATCTATGATGTCTCTTACAGATTTACCGCTATCGTTTTGGGGTTATGCTTTAGGGACGGCTGCATTCACGTTAAATAGGGCACCATCTTAATCCGTTGAGACGATACCATATGAACTGTGGTTTGGCAAGAAACCCAAGTTGTCGTTTCTTAAAGTTTGGGGCTGCGATGCTTATGTGAAAAAGCTTCAACCTGATAAGCTCAAACCCAAATCGGAGAAATGTGTCTTCATAGGACACCCAAAGGAAACTGTTGGGTACACCTACTATCATAGATCCGAAGGCAAGATATTCGTTGCGAAGAATGGATCCTTTCTAGAGAAGGAGTTTTCTCGAAAGAAGTGAGTAGGAGGAAAGTAGAACTTGATGAGGTAATTGTACCTTCTCCCGAATTGGAAAGTAGTTCATCACAGACATCAGTTCTAGTGATTCCTACACCAATTAGTGAGGAAGCTAATGATAATGATCATGAAGCTTCTGATCAAGTTACTACCGAACCTCGTAGGTCAGCCAGAGTAAGATCCGCACCAGAGTGGTACGGTAATCATGTTCTGGAGGTCATGTTACTTGACCATGACGAACCTACGAACTATGAGGAAGCGATGATGAGCCCAGATTCTGCGAAATGGCTTGAGGCCATGAAATCTAAGATGGGATCCATGTATGAGAACAAAGTATGGACTTTGGTTGACTTGCCCGATGATCGGCAAGCAATAGAGAATAAATGGATCTTCAAGAAGAAGACTGACGGTGACGGTAATGTTACTATTTACAAAGCTCAACTTGTTGTGAAAGGTTTTCAACTAGTTCAAGGAGTTGACTACGATGAGACCTTCTCACCTGTAGCGATGCTTAAGTCTGTTCGAATCATGTTTGCAATTGCCGCATTTTATGATTATGAAATTTGGCAAATGGATGTCAAAACTGCATTCCTTAATGGATATCTTATTGAAGAGTTGTATATGATGCAACCAGAAGGTTTTGTTGACCCAAAAGGTGCTAACAAAGTGTGCAAGCTCCAACGATCCATTTATGGACTGGTGCAAGCCTCTCGGAGTTGGAATATACGCTTTGATAGTGTGATCAAAGCATATGGTTTTATACAGACTTTTGGAGATGCCTGTATTTACAAGAAAGTGTGTGGGAGCTCTGTAGTGTTTCTGATACTATATGTAGATGACATATTGTTGATCGGAAATGATACTGAATTTCTGAATAGCATAAAAGGATACTTGAATAAGAATTTTTCAATGAAAGACCTCGGTGAAGCTGCTTATATATTGGGCATCAAGATCTATAGAGATAGATCAAGACGCTTAATTGGACTTTCACAAAGCACATACCTTGATAGAGTTTTGAAGAAGTTCAAAATGGATCATCCAAAGAAAGGGTTCTTGCCTGTGTTACAAGGTGTGAAGTTGAGTCAGACTCAATGCCCGACCACTGCATAAGATAGAGAGAAAATGAAAGTCATTCCCTATGCCTCAGCCATAGGTTCTGTCATGTATGCAATGCTATGTACCAGACCTGATGTGTGCCTTGCTATTAGTTTAGCAGGGAGGTACCAAAGTAATCCAGGAGTGGATCACTGGACAACGGTCAAGAACATCCTGGAATACCTGAAAATGACTAAGGATATGTTTCTCCTTTATGGAGGTTTCAAAGAGCTAAATGCGTAAATGGTTACGTCGATGCAAGCTTTGACACTGAACCGGATGACTCTAATTCACAAACTGGATATGTATTTTTATAGAATAGTGGAGCTGTCAGTTGGTGCGGTTCTAAGCAGAGCGTCGTGTCGGGATCTACGTGTGAAACGGAGTACATTGCTGCTTGAGAAGCAGCAAATGAAGGAGTCTGGATGAAGGAGATCATATGCGATCTAGGTGTAATACCTGGTGCATCGGGTCCAATGAAAATCTTTTGTGACAATACTAGTGCAATTGCCTTGGCAAAGGAATCCAAATTTCACAAGAGAACCAAGCACATGAAGAGACGCTTCAATTCCATCCGCGATCAAGTCAAGGAGGGAGACATAGAGATTTGCAAGATACATACGGATCTAAATGTTGAAGACCCGTTGACTAAGCCTCTCTCACGAGCAAAACATGATCATCACCAAGACTCCATGGGTGTCAGAATCATTACTGCGTAATCTATATTATTGACTCTAGTGCAAGTGGGAGCTGAAGGAAATATGCCCTAGAGGCAATAGTAAAGTTGTTATTTATATTTCCTTATATCATGATAAATGTTTATTATTCATGCTAGAATTGTATTAACTGGAAACTTAGTACATGTGTGAATACATAGACAAACAAAGTGTCCCTAATATGCCTCTACTAGACTAGCTCGTTAATCAAAGTTGGTTAAGTTTCCTGACCATAGACATGTGTTGTCATTTGATGAACGAGATCACATCATTAGAGAATGATGCCATGGACAAGACCCATCCGTTAGCTTAGCACAAATGATCATTTAGTTTTATTGCTAATGCTTTCATCATGACTTATACATGTTCCTCTGACTATGAGATTATGCAACTCCCGAATACCGGAGGAACACCTTGTGTGCTATCAAATGTCACAATGTAACTGGGTGATTATAAAGATGCTCTACAGGTGTCTCCGATGGTGTTTGTTGAGTTGGCATAGATCGAGATTAGGATTTGTCACTCCGTGTATCGGAGAGGTATCTCTGGGCCCTCTCGGTAATGCTCATCACTATAAGCCTTGCAAGCAATGTGACTAATGAGTTAGTTGCAGGATGATGCGTTATAAAACGAGTAAACAAACTTGCCGGTAACGAGATTGAACTAGGTATGATGATACGACGATCGAATCTCGGGCAAGTAACATACCGATGACAAAGGGAACAACGTATGTTGTTATGCGGTATGATCGATAAAGATCTTCGTAGAATATGTAGGAGCTAATATGAGCATCCAGGTTCCGCTATTGGTTATTGACCAGAGATGTGTCTCGGTCATGTCTACATAGTTCTCGAACCCGTATGGTCCGCACGCTTAACGTTCGATGACGATTTGTATTATGAGTTTCTTGTTTTGATGAAGCGAAGTATGTTCGGAGTCCTGGATGAGATCACGGACATGACGGGGAGTCTCAAAATGGCCGAGGCATAAAGATTCATATATTGGAAGGCACATTCGGACACCAGAATGGTTCGGGTCGTTTCGGATAAGTTTCGGAGTACCGGGCGTTACCGGAACCCCTCGGGAGGTTAATGGGCCACCATGGGCCTTAGTGGAGAAGAGAGAGGGCCGACAAGGAGGTGGCGCGCGCCCCCTTGCCTAGTCCGAATTGGACAAGGGGTGGGGGCGGCGCCCCCCTCCTTCCTTCTCTCCTCTTCCTCCTTCCCTTCTTCTCCTACTTGGAATAGGAAAGGAGGGGGGACCGAATCCTACTTGGAGCAGGAGTCCAAGTAGGACTCCCCCCATGGCGCGCCCCCTTAGGGACGACCACCTCTCCTCCCCCCTTTATATACGTCGGAAGGCGGCACCCCAAAGCCACACCAAAATTTCTCTTAGCCATGTGCGGTGCCCCCCTCCACAGTTACACACCTCGGTCATATCGTCGTAGTGCTTAGGCAAAGCCCTGCGTCGGTATCTTCATCATCACCATGGCCACACCATCGTGCTGATAAAACCCTCCCGCGGCCTCAACTGGATCAAGAGTTCGAGGGACGTCACCGAGCTGAACGTGTGCAGATCGCGGAGGTGCCGTACATTCGGTACTTGGATCGGTTGGATCGCGAAGACGTTTGACTACATCAACCGCGTTACTAAACGCTTCCACTTTCGGTCTACGAGGGTACGTGGACACACTCTCCCCGCTCGTTTCTATTCATCTCCTAGATAGATCTTGCATGATTGTAGGTAAATTTTTTGAAATACTGCGTTCCTCAACATGTTCATGCTCTGTGAGGGCAGCAAATCTAATCCTGGAGACCTTTTACTATGTGAGGGAAGCAAATCTAATCCTGGACATACTCTGTTGACTTGTCCACCAGCCGCCACTTTCTATCCCTTTTTCAACCAATAATAGATATGTTCCTTATCCAGTTTGTACCGATTTTTTCCATTATTTCCCTTTTCAACCAAGAGACCGGTTGGGTATCCGGTCTCTACTACTTTCCCCCTGTTATTTCCTCTTTGAATCAAGTCCTAGATTCATGCTATGACTTTCCCCCCTTCTTCGTTGTTTGAACCAAGTCCTAGATTCGAATGCATGAAGTAGCTTTACCTCTAATAATACTAAAAAATTAGGTGGCTTTGGAAGAGCTGATGGAAGTAGAAAAAGATGCACATGCAGACACGTGAGGAGCTGGGCCAGTAGATCAAGGCCGCTTTGGAAGAACTTGTAGCCGAGAGTCGTCGGGATATCGGCGGTGGCAGGTCTGATCTGCGCACAATACGGTAGGGAGGAAGAAGGGTCAGAGGACCTCCCGAGCCGGTGCTGTGTCGAAGAGAATGTCATGGGCAGAGGATCGGGCCCTGCCGGCAGCTGTGGGTTTCCTCCTTCGTCGGTGATGACCGCGTAAACGATGCACCTTTTAGTCCTCTACACACACCGGCCGAAGGGATCCGGCCGGATCTGTGACCAGTGTTGAGCAGAGAGAAAATGTTGGTACCGCTGTCTTGTTTAGATCTAGAGAGGATGAGAGAATGAGGAGAGCAACCCTAGTAAAGCAAGCGCTCATGCCCCTGCGTACATATATAGTGGAGTTATTATGTTTTTGTCTCCACAATAAGCTTTCAATTTGTGTACGTGGCATTAAAGAAAAGAAACTCTCTATTTAAGGTGACTAACTGTACGACTCCTACTTACTACTAGTAGTAGTATTGTTCACTTGTGCTTCACGGCCCTCCATTCATTGAACAACCCCACGGGTGAATAAACATACAGTACTAGTATTTATATAGAACAAACTAGCTCGAACTATTTTCGCGTAGTTAAAAGTTGAGGGCGGGGCCTTTCCCGGGTACTACGCGCGGCAGTTTTCACGTAGGCGGTTTAACAGAGAGGCGAGGAGGGTGAGGGAGTAGAGGATTCAACTTACTCACTGCTGGAAAGGTCGGGCTGTGCAATTTGATGGCGCATTACTGTTGGAAAGACTTGTGATATGACTACTCACTATAGTCATGAATTACTAGAGGTACGACTGGCGTGATGCCCCCCTTCTGTTCCACACTCTAATCTGGTGCATGACACGTCGACCCGGATGCTGGCTCTCCCACATGTCGGCGAAGTACATAGTAAGAAGGAACAAAAAATCATGCGGCATATACTAGTACTACTACTCACGTCGGAGGAGTGCGAACCACGACAGCCCAGTGAACCAGCAGTGCGAACCACGGCAGACCAATGAACCAGCAGTAGAAAACAATGTGGTGATATGGCCGTTAAAAACAATGTGCTACGGTCCAGACTGTAGCATGTATAGTACTAATCCTCTTTGTTGGATCCCTGAGTTAGAGCTAGTTTGGGTTGAAATAGCCTCAAATTATCCAAACAGGAGGGGTTAGTTTGAGCTAGTTTGCTCTAACCCTGCTAAAAGAACTAGCCCGGTGGAGAGGTTCTAATTGGGTTAGTTCTCCTCGGGCCCATTAAAAGATAACTAAAAAAATCTCCCCTTCCCGCACCAGATCACTCCCTCCGCCCCCCTTCGCACGACTCCTCTCTGTTCCCCATCGGGCCGACCGCCCAAGCACCGCTCCGCCGCCCGCCCTCTCTCTTCTCCGGCCGCCCTCTCCCTCCGGCCTCCGCCGCCCTCCTCCAGCCGCTCTCTCCCTCCGGCCTTCGAAGCTCGCCCCGCTCCCCCTTCACTGGTCATTTTTATCCCTCTGTCGTGCCCAGCGGCGCCGCATCTACTAGGGAGGTCACGAGAGGGGTGAGTTTGTTCGTTCCTTCTTTGTCTCACAGCCATATCATTGATCTTGCTCGCTCTAGCGCTAATTCTGATTTGGTAAAGTAGATCCTGATTAAACTTGGTATAGATCTGTGGTACACGCATGGAATTGTTTGATGCTGCTTGAGGAGGTAATAAATCTTTCTAGAGGCCCAAAGATTCAGTTCACCTTTCTAGGTATTCCAGTTCAGGCTTGCATTATTTCTAGAGGCCCAAAGATTCAGTTCACCTTTCTAGGTATTTCAGTTTCAGGCTTGCATTATTTCTAGAGGCCCAAAGATTCAGTTCACCTTTCTAGGTATTTCAGTTTCAGGCTTGTATTATTTCTAGAGGCCGAAAGATTCAGTTCACCTTTCTAGGTATTTTAGTTTCAGGCTTGCATTATTTCTAGAGGCCCAAAGATTCAGTTGGCAGTCGTCAGCAAGCGGCCCTGCTACCCATGCCGTTGTCGACCTCAACTCGCAAGCGCCAGCGTCGGAGGGGTTCCCGGGGCTTGGGCTCTACAGAGCCTTCCTCCAAAGCGATGATGACGAGCTCCTCCCTTGGTGCGTGAGGGGCTCCGGGCTCCCTCCCTATTGTGAATGACTTCCGTGATGAGTTAGCTCATGCTTTGTTTCATGGAGTGTATTTTTTTGTGAAGCTTGATTGACGACTTGTATGTTTAAGTGGGGATATCTCATTTGTATGGACAAAGTAAAATTTATCATGTTTTGCATGCTTGATTTGTAAAGATGGTTCGTTTATGTCAATTGTGAGCGGGAGGAGGCCATACAAGAGCCGGCCACACCAAATCCGGCAAGAAATAGGGTCCAAAGTAGTCAAATGATTGAGAAAGAGCATTCATTGTCAATCTAACCCTGCCATCCATACACCTCTTTGGTTTAGAGTTAGTTCAGGGTTAGAATCTAAATCTAACCTCTAACTGAGTTAGAGTTCTCCTCGTCTCGGTTCATCGCCATCATACTTTCCCCATTCCTGTGTTTTCAGTATCCTGCGAATCAAAGAGGCCCTTAGACTGGTTTAGGTCCGGTCGTTTTTTACAAACGTGTTATGTCCAAAATTTAATGAATGTGCTCCGGTTTCTATGAAAATAATCCGGTTTCATGTAGTAATTCATTTATTCTTCTGCGAGGAGTTTGCACGTAATTCGTGAGGTCTCAAATGTAAAGTACCCCGGCATATGCTCTGAGTCGTGCATGCACTACGACCCAGATGCTATATGTCCCACATGTCGGCGAAAGGGAGCAAGTGGAAATAGCCTAGGAGTACATATAATAAATGCGTGAAAAATATGTACGGTGAAGTGTAGCTGCAGTTCAAAAAGGAGACCTAAAGTGATGACAGGTATAGGTCGCACGCACCCAACTAGTGGTACTAGACATATGACTACCTTTTCCCTAAAAAAGAGGTACGAAAATGAGTACTCCTATTCTATCAACGCGAGTCCCATCTGACAACAGCGTCCGTGCTACAGCTAGCTCTTCTCCCTCGTTTCTCTCTTCTAATTCTAAACTCAGCCGCTGCCCGGTGGGCGGGGTGGGGATTTGCCGATGGTCGGTTTGCTCAACTGCAGCCCCGCCTCACAGTGAAAACGTTACGACTGGAATAAAAATTCCATATACTCCCCCGTTCCTTAATATAAGCCTTTTTAGATACTTCAAATCGAATACAACATACATATGTATGTAGACATATTTTAGAGTGTAAATTCACTCATTTTGCTCCGTATGTAGTCACTTGCTGGAATCTCTAGAAAGATTTATATTTGCGAACGGCGGGAGTACTATACTAATAAAACATTAAGGCCACGAGGCGATGCAGTGCTGGTTACAGGAGGCAAGAAGAAGAGATGCATCCATCGACGACGTCCACCTCCTCGACTCAGGGCACCGGCCCACCAAACGATGGCTAAGTAGCAGTGGCTTTCCTGGCCAGGTCGACGTGCTTCTGAACAATGGCGTCCAAAGATTCCAGCCGCTGGAAGAAGGCCAACGTCCTTCCGTCCTTGCTGGCCTTGTAGTGGCCTATGTAGACGATTTCCTCATAGACGTGGATGTGCAGGTCAACATTTTTTTGCATGCTGAGGCGCTGCGCGGTGAGCGCGGCCTTGAGGCGCACATTCTTCGTCGCGACCTCCGGCACCTGGCCACCAGGTCTTGAAAGAGTTTGTCACCATGGAGGCCGATGAGGTGGCAGGCAATGAGGAGCCTGAGCGCGTGGGCTGGAGCAGTACGGCAAGGTCATCCGCGCGCTTCTTGACGGTGGTGAACTTGCGGATGGAGTGGACCATCATGTCGTCCATGCGAGAGGCGAAGCCGGCGTCGGCGAGGGCTGCGACGCCGGCGGTCGCCAGCACCATCTGGAAACGCTGCATGGTGCGGGGCCGCAGGCTGGCGCCTTGGATGATTTGGCACAACCGACTGCCGCTCACGTCCATCACCTCCATAGGTGCTTGTGGCTTCTGGTCACTTGGTCTTGGATTGGAGTGAGCAGTGTTGCGCAGAGACTAGGAGTAGATGGATTGGAGTGGTGGGGCGCCTTTATATGAGAGTCCAAACTCTGTTGCATTCACATCGTGCTGGCTCTATTCTGCTTCTCCAATTAATTCCCTCTGCATGCTAATTGAGGATGCATCATTGACCGTTCAACATCTTGGGAACCGCTACCCTCTCCCTCCTTTTCATTCAAGTACCTATGAAGGCAACTGCTGCTCGCGTCTATCGCGTGTCAGGAGACGTTCCGTCGACGACGAGGTGCCTATGGTGACTTCGTAAATTTCAAGATGATATGCCGGCTCAGTCTTTCAGAGGTGCTCATACGGGTAGGGTGTGCGTGTGTGCGTTCATAGGGGTGAGTGTATGCGTGTGTATATGAGCGCTTGTGTCTGTACTGTGTTAAAAAAACATAAATGCGTGTCAAAAAGAGACTAGTCAGTACTAGTATACTCAATATTGTGCACCGCAACCAAGGCAGAGAGGAAAATGAGAGAACTATTTATTTACGGTGTAGATTCACTCATTTTACTCCATATGTACTCCATCTCGGTGTAGTCTAGTCACTTGTTGAAATCTCTAGAAAGGCAAATACTCCTTTCTGGTTTACAGGGCTATGCTAGCAAGTACTACAATAGTGGGCTCACATAGCAATTTTGTTTCATGCAAGAGCCTGGCTATATGCGTGCTCCAAGGTTCGCAACTGCCGCGTTTGGGTTGCACTTGGATCTTCGCCTCTTCGAGAAGATGAACAATGATGTTACTACTACTACTTCTATAGTATCGAATCCACTACTGCATGTTCGTCCACCGTGTGCGGGAGGGATAGCTTGTTGTAGTATAAGCAAAAGCATGTCCTCGTCTGCGAGCCACCGCGCGCATGGGCGAGGGAGAAGGCGTGTAGTAGTAAAATTAAGCTTCTCCTCGTTGTACGAGTTGACACGACACATCATAGCACTGGCCCCACATGGTTGCCTGCAAACTTGGCTGAAAGACCCACAGTGTACAATATATTTGCCACAACCTCTAACATTTACCCCACCAAAAATTAAAATATATATTCCTGTCTTGACCAGATGAGCATGCAAACTACAATCACCAGGATGACAAGTAGGGCTAGAAGATTATTTTAATAAAAAAAGCTTCGAGACGGTCTCATAGCATGGAGCCGACCCCAACGATTTTAAGCTTACAGGCACGATACACGATATCCTAGACTACTCTACACATGAAACTGCCACACGAGCGTCCGGGCTGCGCTTGGTACTTCGCCTCTTGGGGAAGTCGAACAATGATGGAGTACTACTGCAGTGGAGGAGTACTAAAGTATGCTTCTGGCCATCTAAAACCAAATGAACTGCTGCATGTCCACCGCGTGCGGGAGGGAGAGCGTGTAGCAAAAGCTTCTCCTAGTCCTTCCAGCCACCACGCTCATGGGCGAGGGCGGGACGCAGCTTCATTGACTTACTGCTCCTGTCGTTGCGTGTATGACATGTGGGCCCAACAGGTGGGTGGCCCACCTGTCATGCAGCCAAAGGCAGGTGTAGTTAAGGCACCAGAGCTCAGTCCGCGAGGGAGAGGGCGTTGTAGTAATCAAACTTATCGTTGTTCTACGAGTTGACGCGACACATCAAAGCACTGCACTCGATATATTTCAATAATTTGCGTTTACCGATGCTTTAATTACAACGCATGCATGCATGCCATGACTCTCCATTTGATACTTGCATGTGTTGATTTAATGCACCTTGAAGTAGTATGAATATGTGACGGTAAAGCTTTGTAATGCCCCGGCCCTAAAGAGAGAGATGGTTGTGCACGAGGAGGGCGAGATCATGCAGATAGAACAGGACCCGACGATGGAGCTCTCTATGGTCTCGATGGACCTCACATTGCTCCACTGCCCCTTGTGCCTCCGCCCCTTGAAGCCTCTAGTGTATGAGGTTCGAATACACCTCGTCCATTTGGCTGATCGAGTAAGGTGCAGTTTTCTTGATTGATCTGCTATTCGATTGATTTGTGCAGTGCAAGGGAGGGCACCTGGCCTGCGCGGACTGCCGCGTCGAGCGCCCCGGGAACCAGCGGCAGTGCTAGAAGTGCGAGCGCGATGGTGGCTTCGACATGTGGAACACGACGGTGGATGCCGTCCTCTCCTTGGTGAGGGTGGAGTGCCCGCATGAAGGCTGTGGGCTCTACGCCACTTACCACAAGCTCGCCGATCACCAGAGCGTGTGTCTGCTCGCGCCCTACAAATGCCCATGCCTGTCTGCGGCTACGAAGGCCCGCGTCCGGCGCTCTCCCACCACATCAACACCATGCATCCCATGCCCGTGCACAGGATCCAGTACGGCAAGGTGCTCCACCTGCAAGTGCCACTATCGGAGCCACGACTCTTGCTGTTCGCGGAGGAGGACGGTCGCGCATTTTTCTTCATCGGCGGCGTGCTCAACATCGGGGCGCCTATCGCCGTGTCGGTCATCTGCATCAGAGCGGGGTCGTCCCCACTGCCGCACTACATGGCCAAGCTGTGGGCGAACGGCCCGCCGAGGGAGCCCAAAGGCAGGACCGGCGCCCTCAAGGTGGAAATGGAGGTGACAAGCAACAAGGATCCTTGACGTCGCCGTGCATGAGCTGACCTTCTTCACAGTTCCGCCCAAGCTGCTGGCCGGGGCTAAGTTGGTGTCCCTCCACATTTAGATTGACAAGCTCACATCCAAAATGCTTCTACAGTGCCTTCTGTTTATCTTAGTAATATGCTAATATACGGGTTAGCTCGGTCTACTTTAGCTTAAGAGATGGTGGGTTTTGGTGGCGATGCAGCAATTACTTCGACATTATATCGACAGTTAAAGTAATTTCCAACAGTCGAACGGATATTTTGTGTGTGTTGGATATAAATATCCTTCAGGTAAGAAGTATAATGGCTTTTAAGAAGTATAACAACTTATATGCTTGTTTTTTCAGGAAGTGTTGCATACTTGTGCGAGTGGATGCAACACATCAAAGTACTACTACTACTAGTAGTACTTCCTCTTATTCTAATTTCTCTGCACATAAGGCTGGTCATAGTGGGAGTAACATATGTAGTAACATAGATGCCACTTAAGCAAAAGTGATGAGGTGGCAAGTAATTAATGAGGAGAGAGGCAAATAGAGTAACATAAATATGTTACCATCACATAGCGCTTTCCAATGCAAAATGAGTCTACAAAGTCAAATGAAGACATCTATATTATCACATATATGACACTACCCACTATGAAGGTAGTAACATAGACAAGTAACATATGCATGTTACTAGTCTATGTTACTATCCACTATGACCAGCCTAAGTCGAGGCGCAGATACCAAGGAGGGTCTGGTTGTGTCTATACTTGGACAACTCACCTGACTGCATGAGCACCAGGCAGACGAAGCTCGTGTCGTGTTGGTGCCGTGTGCGGCCCGCACATTAACCAAAACCTCACGCCTCCAGCTTAGCCTCCGCGTTTTAAACTTCTCAATCTCAAGGCCAAGGAGCAGCGTGAATCCTACGATAGAGACAATCGGATTGTTGAGAACACTACAATTCGTAGCTACAGATGCGTGTGTGAGAGAGGACGAGTGCATGCGTGCACCTCTTCTCTTCCTGTATAACATATTAAACTCAGAGTACAAGTGTATGTGGGTCTAATCGACCTAGGGAGCTAGAGATGGTGCGTGCGAGAAGTCCCGAGAGATAGGTGTAATGCGTCTAAAAAAGACTAGTCTATTCTCGCCACGAGGCTATTCATGTCGAACGCCCCAATAACTGTAAGATATGTATCTGACGGTGCCAGTTATTGCACGTACACAACAGCAGAAAAAGAACTACCATGGAATATGCTACACCACGGTCGAGAACACGTGCCCACGTTACGCCATCCGGGAATAGTGCCGCAATTCGAAACTAGAACCGTCAATAAATTTTGAGCTTGTGCCTCGTCACATTCCAAATTACTACTACCACGCTATATTTAATTGCAAACATGTTCACACCGATCACAACCTAAATGGTTTCCCACTTAGGAGCGTATTAGTACTCGGTTATATATACTACTACGCCAAGATGACTGCACATTCCTCCTCAACTCCTCATCCACAAAAACAAAAAAGTCATTCAGCATCCTTCCCTTGCGTCTGCCATGGCCAGCGTGAGTTCTGGGTCGAGAGATTACCACCAGGGAGAGGCGAGCATGGAAGCGGAAGCATGAGAGATGTCCCGCCTCGCCGCTAAAGCAGCCGACATGTCCCGCCACGCGGAAGTAGCAGCACAGAGGTCTTGCCGCACCGCCGAAACAACACGGAGGTCCCGCCACGCTGTCGATGCAGCAGACTGGTCCGGACGCGCCGCGAATGCAGCAGAGATATCCCGCCACGCAGTGGCGGCCTGGGAAAATGTCTCGCGGGCAGGCGACGACTCTTACAGGCGCATGCATGCGATCATCCATAGCCAAGTGGATCAGATCTCCGGCTGGGCGAGGTTGCAGGACGGCATGAAAGGCTTGTTTGAACAGGCTACCGGCGTCATACGACAACTAAGGGAGGGCAATGAGAGGCTCCGGGCCGAGTGCGACCTGCTGAGGGCGAAGATCGTCCGAAGTGCAGAGCAGCAGGAGGAGACCAGTGCCTTGTTGAAGAGGACCGGTGTCATCGTCAAGAAACTTATGGACGAGAATGACATGCTCCGCATCAAGCGCCAAAGGTTGGTGGAGGAATTTGTGGATGCTCTTAAGCAGCGTCTTGAGGACACGACAGAGCTCATCGCCGCTCGCCGTGGAGATTAGTTCTCGCGCCTGGAGCAATGCATCAAAAAAGTAGAGATCAGCGAGCCAGATCGTTGTCTTCCTTCTTCTTTTGCCCTTGTGTATTTCGGGCGTAACCGCATGCGGCTTTTTAAATTATCTTCCTAATTATATAAGACAATTAGTATCCACTGTCGTCGTCCTTATATATTCACCAGCCTTGCTATAAGTCGCAGTAGATGCTATATAGCTCCGTCGGATCTTACATCAAGATGCATGCAGAATTTTCTTTTCAGATTTTCTTTTTTCTCTCTTAAATCTCAGTCGAGTGAGACATAGCCACGCTATTAAACAGAGGCTCGGGCGCCATTAATGGAGACCTTGGGAGAGAGGTGGACGGCAGATGGAGGTCAAAGGGCTCTCCTCCCGATAAGCACGCGCAGGGGTCTGATCACACACCTCCCGTACTCAAATAGCTACCCTGCACGACGCTTCCTAGCTAATAAAAAAGGGGATGCGTGGCGGCACGTAAATGGTAAATAGAACGCCCACGGTTTCAATAATACTTGTGTTTCTGATTGTAACGTGACAGCACTTGTTCCAAAATGATTTTGTTGATTGTTAATGTGTCCGCCCTTGCAAATCGGACAACAAAATTACCACAACATGTTGGTGCCATGTCATGACACCAAGCCAAGTTTCATGATTTTCATGCGTGTTTTGGATTTACAGGAATTAAAAAACCAAGTTTCTCAATGTTTCCAGCCGATCCACGATGCCCAAATGTTTGAATTTCATTCCCATTTCTTGCATGGGACCTAGATATTTACCCGAGGACACACATGTCATTTTTCAACCAACTTTAGTGCACTGGAGCATGTGCTTGTATTTCAAATTTGAATTATGCACACAAAGGTGACACGTTCCCTCTCAGAACCACGAGCCTTCTTGAGAGAAGCTTCGGTTTGCAAGAAGCTTATACCAAAACTTGTTCCTATTCTGCCATTTTTACCACAACATGGTAGTACCATGACATGACACCATGCCATGTTTCAGGATTTTCAGGCATGCTTTGGATTTACAAGAATTTTAAAACCAAGTTTCTCAATGTTCTCGGCCGAGCCACGATGCCCAGATGTTTGAATTTCATTCCCATTTCTTGCATGGGACCTAGAAATTCACCCGAGGACACATGTGATTTTTCAACCAACTTTGGTGCACGGGAGCATGTG
Source organism: Aegilops bicornis (assembly GCA_021605145.1). NCBI lineage: Eukaryota > Viridiplantae > Streptophyta > Magnoliopsida > Poales > Poaceae > Aegilops > Aegilops bicornis. The sequence continues at coordinate 392,614,238 of CM038669.1, read as the reverse complement.
CTTGTAGTTCAAATTTGAATTATGCACATTAAATGACCAAGAACTCAATTAATGTATAAAAAAGGCCAAACGAACCCGGAATAATTCCAAAATTTAACATGGCACTCATGTAGTTCTATGTTGCCTCTGTAAAGAAACTCAAGGGGGGGAGCATATATCGTTTCGCACTCAAAGGTGACACGTTCCCTCTCACCACGAGCCTTCTTGAGAGAAGCTCAGGTTTGCAAGAAGCTTATACCAAAACTTGTTCCTATTCAGCCAATTTTTTTACCATAGCATGGTAGTACCATGACATGACACCATGCCAAGTTTCAAGATTTTCAGGCGTGTTTTGGATTTACAAGAATTTTAAAACCAAGTTTCTCAATGATCTAGGCCGAGCCACGATGCCTAGATGTTTGAATTTCATTCCCATTTCTTGCATGGGACCTAGAAATTCACACAATTGATTTTTCAACCAATTTTGGTGCACGGGAGCATGTGCTTGTAGTTCAAATTTGAATTATGCACATTAAATGACCAGAAACTCAATTAATGTAAAAAAAGGCCAAACGAACCTGGAATAATTCCAAAATTTAACAGGGCAGTCATATAGTTCTATGTTGCCTCTATAAAGAAACTCAAGGGGGCAGTGTATATCGTTTCACACTCAAAGGTGACACGTTCCCTCTCAGAACCACGAGCCTTCTTGGGAGAAGCTCCGGTTTGCAAGAAGCTTATACCAAAACTTATTCCAAATCGGCCCAATTTTTTACCACAGCATGTTAGTGTCATGACATGATACCATGCCAAGTTTCATGATTTCCAGGCGAGTTTTGGATTTGCATGAATTTAAAAACCAAGTTTCTCGATGTTCTCGGCCGAGTCACAATGCCCAGATGTTTGAATTTCATTCCCATTTCTTGCATGGGACCTAGAAATTCACCGAAGGACACACATGTGATTTTTCAACCAACTTTGGTGCACCGGAGCATGTGCTTGTAGTTCAAATTTGGATTATGCACATTAAATGTCCAGAAACTCAATTAATGTATAAAAGGCCAAACGAACCCGGAATAATTCCAAAATTTAACGGGGCACTCATATAGTTCTATGTTGCCTCTGTAAAGAAAATCAGGGGGAGGCAGCTTATATCATTTCACACACAAAGGTGACACGTTCCCTCTCGGAACCACGAGGCTTGTTGAGAGAATCTCCGGTTTTGCAAGAAGCTTATACCAAAACTTATCCCAATTCAGCAAAAAATATACATATGAAAATAGGGTTTAGATTATCCCGAACATCTCGCCACGTAGACCAATCTACTCTGATTTGAATTCAACATAAAATGGATACATATATTTGAATTGGAGATCGTATGGTACATGTAGTTCATAGTGAAATATGATTACTGCTATATGCATGTTTTTTGTTATCAAGATAATATTTAAATGATTGTATAACTTGACAACAATCGTATTCAAATTTAGTCCATATGGTATACGACAATATATATGTTCATAGGGTGGAGTAAAATGTTCATATATGATGGAAGATCAAAATGTAGGACTACATCCATTATAAACCGCAAGGTCACCTAACGATATATTCGAATTCAACATAACGTGGATTAAAAAATTGAAATTCGAGATCCTGGCATTTGTAATCATGTAAAAAGGGACATGCCTCTTTCTTTCGGTGGGAATTGATTTGTTTTTTGTTGTTGTTGAGGGAAGTGCAAATCAATTTGGTATTGTACAAGGTAATCTTGTTCTCCCAAATTTTTTACATTTTTCTTGTAGTTTTTTCAGTGACATTTATAGCAATATACTAAAAGGGGACATGACTCTCCTGTGTCTTGTATGAATTGTTTTTTTTGTACACGTTAAGTTTGTTCTGCCGAACAAGGAATCCGCGCCTTGTTATCCCGAAATTTTCAAGCTCGAGTATCTTTTGTCTCATCTGCTTTGAAACTCCCGCGTCTTCAACCCGCGCCGCGCCTTGTTATCCCGAAATTTTGACACGTGCGAAAACTCCCTCCTCATCCAAAATCGGTCCCGCAGCCCAGACAGGCAAAATCCCCCTTCTACCTCTCAGCTGGAAATGCCGGCTTGACGTCGCGGTGTCAAAACCGGTGGGGGTATGCTGGTAACTTACCCTACATTTCGGACAAGCGTGTCCCTAAGCCAAGGCTCCCCTACCTTCCCCTTCATCCCCCCATTCATACACCGAGGCCGCCAAAACCCGCGAAACCCCACGCTCCTCCGTCGGCCTCCCAACCGCTGCCCAGCCAGAGACTCTTCCTCGTCGACGTCGTCCACCACAACAGCTCGCCGTCCCTCATCCACCGCACCGGATGAGGATTTTTCATCGATCTCGTCGTCCCGCCGGATCAACCGCCCCGTCCTCCACCTCCAAGGAGCTGCCCCGACGTTTGCCTCGTCTATCACGCCACCTCCATCCCAAAGCGCCATCTTGACTTGCCCCACCGGAACTGCAGCACCCTCACCAATTCCTCCGATGAAGCCGAGGCCAACTCGGAGCCACCAAGGAGGTTATTCACTCACCGCTACATTTTATCTTTTATTCGATCTCACGGGGCTGCCGGTACTCGATACCGAGCAGCCATGGCGGGTCTTCATCGACGGTGCCGTCGCAGGCCACTTCATCCATGGTGTCTCTCCCCCATGTCGTTGCTTCCTCGGAGGTGACTTCCACACCGGCACTAGTTGCAGCTGCTGCGGCTCTTGCTCGCGCTACTGCTGCTCCGGCTCTCGCTCACGCTGCGGCTTTGTTCTTGCTGTCGGTCGCGCTGCTGCACTGCTCTTGCTTTCATTCGTGCTGCTGCTCTGCTCTGCTATTGCTATCGATAGCGCTGCTGCTCCGCTCTTGCTCTCATTCATGCTGCTGCTCTGCTCTTGCTCTCGCTCGCGCTGCTGCTGCTTTTGCATGACCTCCGACAACTACAGGAGTTGCTGCTTTAGCACTCGCTCGCGCTGCTGCTGCATGACTTGCTCTCTGCTAGTGCGTTCCCTGCTCGAGCGTCTGCTGATTTAGATCACTGCTTCTCTGCTACTAGTGCTCAAACGCCCTAAACATCTATTGCAATGCTCTGCTACTAGTTCATTCAGTTTCGACAGTAAAATTCAATTTCGACTATAAAGTTTAGTTTCTTCAGTTAAATTCAGAGTGAACAGTATTTACAGCATCTGTCGGAGCGGTCGTGGCATGGCTGATGCGTTTTACATCTAGTACTTTTTGGTGATGTATTTTACATCATCTATTGCAGATGATATTAGAGTCCAACTTCAGATTAACATTGTGTGTCTATTCCTGCTTCAGCCTCGCTGCTGTACACCTCACCGGAGCTGCTCCAACGATGAAACCGTCCATCACAGCGGAGCAGTACCCTCGGCGCTATTTCCAGAGGCCTCGGATCTTCTTCCCCGCCTCCTACAGTCACACCAGCATCACCATCCTCCACGTCCAACCCAATGATGTTGAGGTCGACAAGGCTATGCCAAAGAGGTTGTACACTCGTGCATCACTTTGTTAGTCTGCATTCATGTCAATTCCTCAGGGATCCTTTGCTATGGAACTACTATGGTACTACTATTCGTGCATTTGGTTAGGAGTGGAGCAAAGCAAAACTGAGGCATTTTTTTTCCTTTGGTGTCTCTTTCAAAGAAAAACATAGGAATTTTAATATCCACTTGGACGTCCTTTTCAAATTAATATGCATGAAGAACAGGACTAATTGCATTATTGGCATAATAAGATTCTTATTTTTTTCATTTTCACGTGGTTTGACTTTAATTTGACCATGTTTCTCCATTCCTGTGTTCTTCCAATTCATGTGAACCTAACACCCAGGTTGACAAAAATCCTATGTTTCCAAATGCTCTGATTTGCACGTGCATTCCTATCCTATTCCCGTGTTTTATCTATCCCTGCGTTTATAGAATCCTCCAATTCTAAGGAGCCCTTATATATTTACTTCATTTTCAAATAGGCGTCAAAGAAAACTCTGTGTGTTATTTCTTGCTCATGCCGTGCCGTCATCCACCCCACCTGAGGTGCACCATCAAGAGAAGCGTTCACTGCAGCAGAGATTCCCCCTGCAGACTTTCTTTCGCTGCCTCAGATCATCTTCCCCGTTGCCGGCAGCCATGCCAACTGCTTTACCATCATTGATTGAGCAGAAGAACCTGAGGACTACATAGTTCCGAAAGAGAGGTCGTAGTCTTTCGTGTTTGCTTATGTTATACATCGGTTATTATTACCTCCTACTTTATCATTCAAACTTGAGTTTTAAAATGCCCGTGGGTCTCATATCGAGGCAGCAAACGAATAGTATCTGTCTACTATCTGGTTCATCTGGGGTCTTCTATGTGGTTCATGTTGGGTGGGCAACAAACAGTACATGATCCATTGTCTATCTTTTTAAACTGAAGATATAATCTACCTACTATCATTAGTTTTGGATCTATCCACTCGTTTGCTACCACCAGTCTTGATTTCTGCATGCACCCCTTAGGCATTACAAAATCTAACTATTTTTTTATTATGCATGTCAGTTATTGGACACAATCGTACTGAACATGTGGAGAAAAACAGAAGACCATTGCGTGGGAATATAATGTCATGCAGACGCCGCTCCATGGTGGGTGAAGTGGGCCCCCCTCTACCATTCCAAATTGTATTCGAGAGGAAGATAATTGTTCAGATGGGAATTCAGAGGGAGCCGACCACTCCTATTTTACCACCTGAGGTGTTTGCTCTAACCTGGCATGCTGATGTTGGTCATATCATGCATATGGCGCCTCACATTGCTTACATTATACATATTATATGTCATCGGATTAGTTTAGATTGCTTTATGTGAATGCCACCTGTTTGGTTTCTATATCATACTCCAACCGTTCCTAAATATTTGTCTTTTTAGAGATTTCAACAAGTGACTACATTCGGAGCAAAATGAGTGAATCTACACTCTAAAATATGTCTATATACATCCGTATGTGGTAGTCCGTTTGAAATCTCTAAAAAGACAAATATTTAGGAACGGAGGGAGTATATGGGAATTATGCAATGCCATCTTCTTTAGCCAGGCATCATATACGTGAATCATGCAATGCCATCCTGTTTAGCCAGTCATCGTATATGTGAATTGTATCATGCCATTTTTTTCATTATGTATTCCATTTGCCAACAATGTTTATACATTCATCTACTCTTCCTGTGCATTAGCCATTTGAGTCAGTCATGGGAAAGTCTGGAGTGAAAACAAGGTCTTCTGAGCAATCAGTGCTACTTGTCGATCCAGATTTCTTGCTGGTTACAGATAGCTCCTCAGAGGAGGATTCAGAGACAGATGACTAGTCGTATTCCACCCCGAGGTGCATGCTCTAACTTGGCAGGGTAATATTGCTCATATCATGCATATGGTGTCTTGCATTGCCATGTCATCTGCTTAGATTAGACATGCTTTGTCTGACTGCCTCATGTTTGCTTTCTATATCAGATATGTGAATTATGCAATGCCATGTTTTTCAGCCAGTTACCATATATGTGAATTATGCACCGCCATGTAGCCAAGCATCATATATGTGAATTATCTCATGCCGTCTTTTTTTTCATTACGTATTCCATTTGTCGACAATCTGTGTATATTGAACTACTCTTCATGTGTATCATCCATTTGAGCCGGTTATGGAAAAATTAGGAGTGAAAACAAGATCTTCAGAGCAGGCAATGGCACCTGTTGAAGCATATATCTCGATGGTTACAGGGAGCTCCTCAGAGGAGGATTCACAGACAGATGACCAGTCATATATCCCACCTGAGGTGTATGCTCTAAGTTGCAATGTTTATATTTCTCATATCATGCATATGGTGTCTTGCATTGCTTAGTTTAGACATCATATGCACAATATTGAATTCCATCTGCTTAGTTTAGAGATCATACATGCGAGTGCCAGCTGCTTAGTATATGAATCAATTATGTAAATTATATCATGCCACCCCGTATACTTAGACAACAATTATGTGAATTATTTCATCCCAACCTATTTTAGAAAGACATCATATAGTTTTGCCATGTCATCATGTTTAGATACTCATCATATGTTGAATTATGCCATTATATCCTATTAAGTTATCCATCATATATCTGAAACTGTGTCATGCTATCATGTTTAGTTAGGCATCATATATGTGAAATAGTGTCATGTTGTCCTGTTTGTTTAGACAACATATATGTTAATTACCACATCTGTCTATCATACAATGTCTGTACGTTCAATTTCTTTTCTTGTTTATTAGCAATTTGAATTGGAGGGGGTGATGGAAGTATCTAAGGGAGCAAAAACCCGTTCTTCTCAAAAGACAGTGCTACCCGTCGATGCAGATAGAACCGTGGTTGTACTGGCCCACAAACTATCCCCACCACACATAATCGAGACTCTTCTAGATTACACACTTAGACCGTTGGGCAGAGAACCAGCTACAACCCATCTAACCCCAACCCCAGCGGATAGTAACCCACTTCTAGTTGACAAAGCACCATGTCCACTACAGAGTACCCCCACACGAGCAGTTTGTAAAGCAACTGCAGTGCCCAAAGCACGAAGACCACCACAGTGAACCCAAACTCCATGTTTAAAGCAAAAAAGCAACTGTTCTCAGGTCAGATTCCGTAGCTATGGTCCATACTCCTTTGATGTTGCATCACTATATTTATTCATACCAATTTCAAATTTGAAGGATCCAATTGAAACTCCAATGGTGCAACAAGTATGTTTTAAACCTATTTCTTTAACTGGATTGCTATTCTAACTTCTTGCTCTATGTTGATTTCAGTTTCAGTTGTATAAACAGTTATGTTCTCATGTGATGCAAATTACAAGTGTTGCCAATGCTTTGTAGTTTCTCACACTTATATTCTGTCTATGTTGTTGTGTCTTAAAAATATATGAGTTGAACTATGTCTCTATCTTGATTTGGCAACATAAACTAGAATGATATGGACATTACAGTGACCATAGTACATAGATATATGTTTGTATCATGCTGTTATCCTGTCCACCTTACTAATGAACCGGTTTACCAAAATGAGTTTCGTATACTACATGCTAAACATGTGATGTGTCTGCTTGTTTCTCTTGTAGTATGCGAACAAAATATTGGAGAAGAGCACCCCACTATGCAATGGTAGAGAAAGTAATGCAGATAAGGTTCAAGATAGTGAGATAGCCCTGTTGATCTCCAAGAAAGGTGATAAAAATGATCTTGTAGACAGTGAGAAAACCCCACAGTCCTGCGTTGATGTAGTGTTTGAGTTCTTGGCGATCTGCATTGGCACAAGCTCTTCGAACTTGCTGCCTGAATCACTTCGGCTTCTTCAGTCTCAGCTACAAGCTGAAATGCATCAGTCAACTGTGTTGTGGCTAGAGGCCCAAGGACAGAGGAAGTCCCTGCAGAATTTAGATGCATACTTTCTTGTGCAATAGCAAGTGCTGGAGGATTTAAGCGCCAAACAAGAGAAAGTTAATAAGCTTGCTAAGCATCTTGCCAGCATTATGGGCACCCATGATATTGTTTCTTGAGCTCTTCTAAAGTGGTTTTAGTTCTGGACTTGTTTTGCTGCGGCGTTTATTTGCACTGGTCGCCAACTTTGACAACAAGTGTATATGATATGCTGCTTTGTTCCCTATATTTGCACTAGTGGCGAACTTTGATGCCCAGTGGATGTAATATGTGTAATAGCCGTGATAGCCTAGCGTAAGTTGCTTGCTTATTTATTTCCTTGTTGTCTTGTTTATTTGTTTGCTTGTAGTCAGTGCCGTTCTTTTTTCGCGGTTTGCTACTGGCCGCAATAACCTATTTTTAAAACTAGGCCACAATAACCATGGGCTACATATTTACTATAGTTACCATGGGCCTCCTACGGACCGTAGAAACAATGGGCCTTCTAAGGGCCGTAGAAGCAATGGGCCTTCTACGGGCCGTAGCATCAATGGGCCTTCTACGGGCCTTATGATCGATCGGCCAAACATGGGCCAACAACGGACCGTATTATGGGCCTTAAACGGGCTAGAGTTGGAATCGTCCGTTCATGGGCCGACCATAATGGGCCGTCGTTAATCGGCCGTATTTGATGACGCTATGAAGACGGCCTAACAGATTAACGGGCCACAAACGGGCCGACTATAACCACGGGCTGAATTTGGCCCTAATCGAAAAAGGCCGATGTGAGCCGTAAGTAATCGAATGCTGGAAATGAGCCCAAGAATAAATGGGCCCTGAGAAGGCCAAAAGATAACATGGGCTTCAAAGGGCCAAATGGAATAATGGACCGTCAATGGGTATAAAGCGATATACTGTTCATTACGGGCCAGTTTCACCACAGGATGTTAATGGGCCAAGAGTTACAAAGTGCCTCATATGGGCCGAAAGACGTCATGGGCCAGACATGGGCCGAAAGTTACAACGGGCTGGAATCATATTGGATGGCCCAGATGACGCTACTGGGCCTAATTCTGATAGGCCGCAACGGGCCCTGGGTTAGCGGGCTGTAAATGGGCTATGTGCAAACAGGCCGTTAACATGCTTTCCGTGGGCCGACCCACTATCTTTTGACCAAGTCAAATGGGCCAGCCTTTTTCACAGGAATGGGCCTCTGTTGGGCCGTGCCACGTGTCGACGTATCATTGGCGCATTCTGTCCAATGAGTGGATGGCATCTGTCCCAACGGTGAGACGACACATGTTTCCTCCAGCCAATGATAATTTTACATGTGGAAAATCCCCATTGGTCCAGGCTGTTAACGGGTTATCGAATCCAAACCAGAAACCGATAGCTTAACGGTGACCCGTTATGGTGGATGCCATGTGTCGGTCACCCTTGACGAAAGCACTTCTATGACGCGCGATTTATCGTCATGTTAGTGGACACTTCCGTGATTATAATTTTGGTAATGTCATGGAACACTTCAACGATAGCACATGTATGACTATCTTGATTCTGTCATAAAATCGTCATGGATGTACATGCATGACAGAAAACGTTACCTACTGTGACAAACACGTATCATCACGAAAGTGTATTTTTTTTGTAGTGAGAAGCCCTCCGAGATTGATTCCCCATCCGACAGGGTGCCGGAAAAGGCCACCAGATGGGATCATGGAAGAACAAACTTGTAGCAGTGAAAAAAGTGTTACGGGTGGCTCTCTGGTGCAATGGGAATATTTGGGAATTTATAGAGGTGGAATTAGGTCAGGAGGTGCCATGAGGGGCCCACAAGCCTGGGGGCGCCCCCCCAGGGCGCGCTCCCTGAGCTTGTCGTTCCCTCTGATTCCTCAGGCCATCTCTCGAACCTTCATGGGTCCCTTCTGGTCTAGAAAAATAATCCAAAGTTTTTTTCCTCCGTTTGGACTCCGTTTGATATTGATTTTCTAAAAAGCAAAAAACAAGCAAAAAATAGCAACTGGCACTGGGCACTAGTTTAATAGGTTAGTCCCCAAAAATGATATAAATTTGCATATAAAACATCCAAGATTGATACTATAATAGCATGGAACAATAAAAAATTATAGATACGTTGGAGAAGTATCGCATCCCAAGCTTAATTCATGCTTGTCCTCTAGTAGGTAAATGATAAAAACAAAATTATTGATGTGGAATGCTACCGAACATGTCTATCATGTAATCTTTATTTTATGGTATGAATATTTAGATCCAAATGATTCAAAGCAATAATCTATAATTTTACATAAAGACAATAATAGTCAGGCATACCAACAAACAATCATGCCTTGCAAAATAAAAATGCTAAAGAACGCTATCCTTACAAAATCATATAGCCTTGTCATGCTTCATCTTATTAACACAAAATATAAATCATGCACTACCCCGATGTCAGCCAAGCAATTGGTTCATACTTTTTAACGCGCTTCAACTTTTTTAACCCCCACGCAATACATGGGCGCAAGCCATGGATATAGCACTATGGGTGGAATAGAATGCGGTGGTAGAGATTAATACGGAGAAGACAAAAAAGGAAGATAGTGTCTCATTGACGCGGCTAATGAATGGGCTATGGAGATGCCCATGAATTGATGTCAATCCAAGGAGTAGGGATTGCCATGCAACAGATGCACTAAGAGCTATAAGTGTATGAAAGCTCAAACTGAAAACGAAGTGGGTGTGCATCCAACTTCCTTGCTCTAGAAGACCTCGGGCATTTGAGGAGGCCCATCATCGGAATATACAAGCCAAGTTCTATAATTAAAAATTCCCACTAGTATATGAAAGTGACAACATAGGAGACTCTCTATATGAAAAACATGGTGTTACTTTGAAGCACTAGTGTGGAAAAGGATAGTAACGTTGCCCTTTTTTGCTGGGCTCTTTTTGGCTTCTTTTTTATTTTATTTATCTATTTATATCCTCACTGGGACAATGATCTAATAATGATGATCATCACACTTCTATATACTTAAAACTTATTAAAACTGTAATATATGACTATATATGAATGCCTCTGGCAGTGTACCAGGATGTACAATGATACTAGCATAACTTGTATGATAATGATGAATAGTGGCTGAGCCACAAATACTATGTCAGCTATATGATCATGCAAAGCAATATGACCGTGATGGTGTGTATCATAATAACGGAGCAGTGGAAGTTGCATGGTAAGATATCTAGAATGGCTGTGGAAATGCCATGATAGGTAGGTATGGTGGCTGCTTTGAGGAAGAATAAGGAGGCTTATGTGTGATAGAGTGTATCATACCACGGGGTTTGGATGCACCGGCGGAGTTTGAACCTGCATCTACTACTATTACTCCACCCATCGACCTGTATTGATATGCATCTAGGGTATTAGGTTAATAAAAGTAGAGTAACGCCTTAAGCAAGATGACATGATGTAGACAAAGTAAACCCAAGAAATATGAATAAATCCCATCATTTTATCCTTAATGGCAACAATACAGATACATGTCATGTCCCTTTCTGTTACTGGGATTGAGCACCGCAAGATTAAACCCATCACAAAGCATCTCTCCCATTGCAAGAAAAATCAATCTAGTTGGCCAAACTAAACAGATGGATCAGACAGAAATACAATTCAATAATAATCATGCATAAACGAATTTAATAAAGACTCAATTACTATTCATGAATAATCTGATCATAAACCCACAATTCATCGGATCCCAATAAACACACTGCAAAAGAAGATTACACCGGATAGAACTCGAAGAACATCAAGGAGAACATTGAATTGGAGATCAAAGAGAGAGAAGAAGCCATCTAGCTATTAGATATGGACCCGTAGGTTTGTGGTAAATTACTCACGCATCATCGGAAGGGCATCAAGGATGATGTAGAATCCCTACGTGATTGATTCCCCCTTCGGCAAGGTGTCGGAAAAGGCCTCCAGATGGGATTGCAGAAGAATAGAAACTTGCGGCGGTGAAAAAAAGTGTTTCGGGTGGCTCTCTGGTATAATGGGAATATTTGGGAATTTTTAGAGGTGTAATTAGGTCAAGAGGTGCCATGAGGAGTCCACAAGCCTGGGGGCGCCCCCCCGAGGGCGCGCCCCCTGATCTTGTCTCTCCCTCATGACTCCTCAGGTCTTCTATCGAACCTTCATGGGTCCCTTCAGGTCAAGAAAGAATTAATCCAAAGTTTTTTCTCCATTTGGACTCTGTTTGATATTGATTTTCTGAAAAGCCAAAAACAAGCAAAAAACAACAACTAGCACTGGGTACTAGGTTAATAGGTTAGTCCAAAACATGATATAAAATTGCATATAAAACATCCAAGATTGATACTATAATAGCATGGAACATTAAAAAATTACAGATACCTTGGAGACGTATCAGTGCATCACCATGAGCGACACGTGCGGACCTCCTTGTGAACATCTACAATATATTTTTTCAGTACAATACAATGATACAATAGTAATCCTGCGGCTATCACAACATCATACTCGTCTAAAAACATTAATGAATCCAATCCAAATTCAAAATTTAGACAAAAAAATACGCATACCTTAGTCATGGCAATGCTAGGCACATAGAACATAGATTCACGAAATATAAGTTGGGGATCAGAGGAGAAACATGCCTTAGATCGATCATGCGGAAGGGTTTGAAATGAAATCGGCCGAGTAGGGAGATTGGAAAAAGTTGGGTGTGTAGAGGTTTGGAGAAAGAAGAAGAAGAACCAAAATAGATGGGGGCGAAATACTTTTGCCTTGGCCTCTTTCTGGACGCTAGATATCCATAGGACAATTCATATGAGCAATCGCACTCGTATAGAACACCGTCGTTCACTCTGGAGACACAGTTTTGTCTGTGCTTACCTTATATGACCAGTCATGTGAGAGCGAGCACTCGTATAAAACACCGTCTTCTGTTCTATTGAATTTGATCTTCTAGTCGATGGTGTCATACGAGCACGGATGCTCGCATGGAACGCCGTCAAACGCTCTAGACTTCTTCTCTGTTTCTGTCGAAGGTTCATACGACTGCACATACAAGCGGGTGTGCTCCCATGATATGCCGGTGAACGATTTGTTGCCTCTAGTTTGTGTCTGTTGGAGCCGCCAGGATTCCATATGACCAGTCGAACAAGCAAGGTAGTCGCGTGTTAGGCCGTCTTTTGTTCCGTTTCTTTTGAAACTTCATCTAATTCCTGCCGAGATAGTTCTAACACAACATATAAGGATAATTCCAGGCATTCAAATGTGAGTACAACACATGATATTTTGCACAAGTCAAAGGCCTCATTAGAACAACTCTTCTCAACTTAACCTCCTTGATAAAAACATGAAAAATCTTTTACTAAAACAAAAATAAAAACTTACTCTTCTAGCTTATTTGCCTGGCTTTCCTCCCACAAAAGCGCTTGTTTTGGTTGGATAGCTCGACCATAGTGATGATCTTATAGGTGCAATTACACCGAGCCCATAGCTTCGAGCATTGATGACAATGCCGTCTCTGGTGTATATCTTTATTTTCTTTTTCCTGGGGAAATGTCTCATAAAAGGATCCTTTTAAGGAAGGTAAAATCTTACATTTCCTGCAAACACGTTGATAGCAGCCTTTAAGGTCCTAAGAAAAGGCCTATTGAGAATTATAGGAGGAACGGGATCTTTAGGCATATCCATTATACCAAGATCAATCACGATAGGGCAATCATTTATCTGAACAATAACACCATGTTTAATCCTAACTGCTTGCGTAAAGTAGAATTAGCCATATTCAATATAATCTCAGTAGTAGCATAAGGACCAAGATTGAAACTATCATAAACAGACTTAGGGATAGTGGAAACACTAGCACCTAGATCACATAAAGCACTGAATTTATTAAACCAATCTCAATCTCAATAGTAGGATCAAAAGCATCTTCTTGCTTAGCAGGCAACTTACGATATAGCTTTTTCCCTTCATCATCCAACCCACGTACCTTAGCTGCAACATGATCAACAACATTATATGCCTCATCATTTGATACCTCAGGTAGAGGGTGTTTCATTGCTATCATCTTCACGAAGTTAGCAACCATATATGTATACGCTGGCACACGGCTTTTACCAAACTCTTCTGCATTTTCTTCATTACTTATCATCATCTTGACATCTCCAACTGGGGTAGGTTCCGGTTTACCTTCAAAATTGGCTAGAACCAAAGTTTGGCTCTCTGCTTAGCCACTTGCACTACAAAAAAAATACACTTCCGTGATGATATGTGTTTGTCGCAGTAGGTCATGTTTTCTGTCATGCATGTACATCCGTGACAAATTTATGACAGAATCAAGATAGTCATACCTGTGTTGTCGTAGAAGTGTTTCATGACATTACCAAAATTATCATCACGGAAGTGTGCACTTCCATGACTATAAATCACGCGTCACATTAGTGCTTTCGTCAAGGGTGACCGACACGTGGCATCCACCGTAACGGAACGCCGTTAAGCTATCGGGTCGGCTTTTGGATCCGACCCGTTAACAGCCCCGACCAATGGGGATTTTCCACGTGTAAAATCATCATTGGCTGGAGGAAACACGTGTCATCCACTCATTGGACAGAAGGCGCCTATGATACGTCGACACGTGGCACGGCCCAACAGAGGCCCATTCATATGAAAAGGCCAGCCCGTTTGACTTGGTCAAAAGGTGGCGGGCCGGCCCATGGAAAGCATGTTAACGGCATGTTCGCATATAGCCCATTTACAGCCTGCTAACCCAAGGCCCGTTATGCCCTATCCGAATTAGGCCCAGTAGCGTCACCTGGGCCATCCAATATGATTCCAAATTTCATTTTCACTTCGGCCCATGTATGGCCCATAACGTCTTTCAGCCCATATGAGGCCCTATGTAACTCTTGGCCCATTAACGGCCCGTGGTGAAACTGGCCCGTAATGAACAGTGTATCACTTTACACCCATTAACGGCTTGTGGTGAAACTGGTCCGTAATGAATAGTGTATCACTTTATACCCATTAACGGCCCGTTATTCCGTTGGGCGTTTCCAATATGTTATCTTTCAGCCTTCTCAGAGCCCATTTATTCTTGGGCTCATTTCCACCATTCGTTTACTTACGGCCCGTTACTGTCATTTTCTGCTTGTGGGCCAAATTCAGCCCGTGGTTATAGTCAGCCTGTTTGTGGTCCATTAATACGTTGGGCCGTTTTCATAGCGTCATCAAATATGGCCTATTAACGATGGCCCATTATGGTCAGCCCATGAACGGATGATTCCAACTCTAGCCCATTTACGGCCATAATGCGGCCTGTTATTGGCCCATGTTTGGCCAATCGATCATACGGCCCGTAGAAGGCCCATGGATCGTACGGCTCGTAGAAGGCCTATGGACCCTACGACCCATAGAAGGCCCATGGACCCTAAGGCCCGTATAGAAGGCCGATGGATCCTACGGCCGGACGAAGGCCCATGGATCATACGGCCTGCAGAAGGCCCATGGTTACAACAGTCGTGTGTTGCCATGATTATTTTGGCCTAGTTACCAAAAATAGGCTATTGTGGCCACTAGAAAAAAACAGAAAAAGAACTGCAGTGACTACAAGCAAACAACTAAACAGGACAATATGGAAATAAATAAGCAAGCAATTAACGCTAGCCTATTACTGCTATTACACATATTACATCCATCGGGCATCAAAGTTCGCCACCAGTGCAAATATAGGGAACAAAGCAGCACATTACATACACTGGCCGTCAAAATTGGCCACCAGTGCAAATAAACGCGGCAGCAAAACAAGAGCATAATCAAACAACTTCGTAAGAGCTCAAGAAAGCGTTATCCTTGGTATCCACCATGTCGGCAATAAGCTTAGCAAGATGATTAGCTTTGTCCTGTTTGGCGCTAAAATCCTCCAACGCTTGTTGTTGCACCGTAAAGTATGCATCTGAATGCTCCAGGACTTCCGCAGTCCTTCCGCTTCTTGTCGCAAAGACACCTGATCGATGTCTTTCACTTGTAGTTGAGACTCAAGAAACCGAACTGATTCGGACAATGAGTTTGAATAGCTTGTGCAAGCGGTAGTGGCGATAACTCGAACACTAAACCAAGACATGACTTTGGGGTTGTCTCATTGTCTTCAAGATAGACTTCCTTAGTTGTTTTATCAGCTTTGTTGGAGACCAACAAGGATGTGTCACTATCCTGAACCTTATCTCATTACTTCCTTTACCATTGCTTAATAAGGCACTCTTCCCCAATATTATGTCAGATTCTAAAAGAAGAAACAAGCGGACACATAACAAGTTTAGCATGTACTAGTATATGAAACTCATTTCAAAGGAACCAGTTCATTAGTAAGGTGGACAGGATTAAACTACCAAGTCTTCTATTGCCAAGTACTAGTACACAATAAAAGCATCAAACAAACACATATCTATGTCCTATGGTCACTGCATTGTCTTGCCAAATCAAAATAGAGACATGGTTCAAATCATATCAGTTCAAGACAAAGCAGCAGTGAAAGAATACAAAGCGTGGGAAACTACACGGCACAACAAGATTTCAGATGGGTACCACGGGTCTACATGTACAACAACACTATTGGCTTTGTTGTGATGCTAGTAATGTGCATGATATGAAAGTCAATCATATACACAATTGAAATTGAAATCAACAGAGCTATTGACAAGAGCAAACCTGTTAAAGAAACATGCGTGAACATACCTCATCGTGCCATTGGAGTTTCGATTGGATCCTTTAATTTAAAAATAAGTTTGTATGAGTAAATACGGTGATACAAGAGCAAAGCAATCATAGTTAAAAAAGCGCGCTTAATCGAAGCGCTTAAGCGCCTAGGCTCTAGGCGTTGGCAAACGCATTGCGCATAACTACGCATAATCAGGCATAATCGCATAAGCATGCGTTTTGGTCAAGAAGCGCAAAGCGGTGGCAAACGTGCAATTAACGCCTAAGCGCTTTTTGAACTATGATAGCAATGGAATCTTAAATTAGAACAGTTGTTCTTCAGGTTTAGGCACTTGTTCTACATGAGCAGTACAAGAAGACGCAAGAATATAATACTTAAAATTGAAAATGAGCTCATTGACCTTACCACATTCTTGGTTCGGGACGATTACAAAACAAAGGCGTTCCCTCATATCGTGCAATAAATGTGTCTCGGGGAGAATGTAAGGGAATTTGATGAGTTTCTTTGCGGTGAAGTATGTTTTCTTCAGTAATTCGACATCGCCACCAAGCATTCTTGAACATAGCAGAGGTATTAGCACAGGTTACCTCATCCTGAGTTTCCAAATCGGTCCTTCTCTATAGAGAAAAATGGGAAAATTTTGCTGTATTATAACCATCATGGAGGTAGGATGTATGGGACGAAGCAAAGTAATTGCCATGAATAACATTACTTACACATAACTCTGGCCAAACACACTGAATCGGCATTTTCCTTCATCTTCAAGATAATATTTCCAAGATGGGAAGATACGCACATACGATTTAACAACATCAAATGCGATAGATGCTAAACTACGACTAGATGGTTGTGCTTCCTCCACGTGAATAGGCGTACTAACCGTGGAGTTGGGGTTCGCCGTGATAGTATCGCCCTTTGGGCACCGGAGCTGCCTTACTAACTGCTCTTGTTTGGGAGCTCTGTGGTGGAGATGGTGTTGTGTCAACAGAACTGGTTCTTGTCGGCTGGGGTTGGGGTTAGATTGGGTGAAGCTAGTTCTCTGTCCATCGCAGTAGGGGTACAATCTACGAGAGTTTGGGTTATGTGTGGTAGGGCTGGTTCTTGTGCATGTACAAGCGGGTGCTATCTCCACCAAGAGGTAGCACTGTTTTATTTGAAGACCGTGTTTTTAGTCCGCTAGATACTGGCATCACCCGCTCCAATTCAAATGGCTGATAAACAGGAAACATAGTTGAATGTACAGACATTGTATGAGAGATAGATGCAATAGATAGTGTAGAAAAAAGAGGGCATGAAATAGTTGACATGTATATTGTTTAACTAAAATGGATAGCATGACATAATTTCACATATATGATGTCTATCTAAACTGGATAGCATAGCATAACATAATTCAAAGATATGATGAATAACTAAACATGATCGCATGACATAATTCACCTACATGTTATCTAAGTAATCAGGATCGCATCATTTAATTCACATATGTGATTTATATGCTAAGCAGAGGGCATTCGATATGATGTCCGAACTAAGAACATGGTGTTGAATATTGTGTATATGATGTCTAAACTATGCAATGCAAGACACCGTATGCATGATATGAGCAGTATAACCGTGCCAAGTTAGAGCATACACCTCGGTGGGGAATAGGACTGGTCATCTATCTACGAATCCATCTCGAGGAGCTATCGAGACCCAACAAGAGATCTGCCTTGACGGTGGCTATGCGCTCTGAAGGCCTTGTTTTCACTCCAGATTTTCCCATCTCTCACCCAAATGGCTGATTCACAGGAAGAGTAGTTTAATGTACAAACATTGTCGACAAATGGAAATGTAATGAAGAAAAGGATGGGAAAGATATCATTCAAATATATGATGCCTGGTTAAACAGGATGGCATTGCACATTTCACATATATTATGGCTGGGTAAAAAATGAGACCGCATAATTCCCATATATGATATAGAAACTAAACATGTGGCATTACAGAACATGTCTAAACTAAGCAGGTGACATATATGATGTCAAAAGTAGGCACTGCAAGGCAACATATGCATGATATGACTAACATCATCATGCCAAGGTAGAGCAAACACCTTGGGGGGTAAATAGGAGTGGTCAGCGACATCTGAATCCGCCTCAGAACAGATATCTTCCTCTGGATTATAATCTGGAGAGGGGTGGGGAGGGTATACCATTGAACCCACCATGGAGCGATGTCTGCATGACATTGTATTGCTGCGCAAAACTCTTCTCCTTTTCTCTACATGTTCAGCATGACTGTGTACAATATCTGACATGCATACGAAAAAAATATGGTGAGATTATGTAAGGAGAGCATGCAGAAATTTAGAGTGATGGTAACAACCAGTGGATCGACGTTTTTCCTATGAACCAAAATAGCCCTAATGGATCGACGTGAATATATAGTAATAAGTGATGCAACAAGTGTACAACCTATTTGTCAGAGGCCGTGTTTAACCTCAAAGCATCATTGGGTTGGTCATTTGAAGCGATTGAGGCGAGAGGTGGCTGTCGGAGGTGTGGAGGAAGATCTGAGGAATCAGAGCGGCGTCCGAGCACCTTTGCTCACTGTTGTGATGGATCGTTTACATCGTTGGAGCAGCTCCGGTGAGCCGTAAGACGTCAAGGTGAAGCGACACAAGACAGACATCGTCAATCTCAAGTGGGATTCTAATAGCATCTCCAATAGATGATGTAAAATGGATGTAAAATTAACATCACCAAAAACCATCGACTACAACAGATGAGGTAAAAGCTGTTGACTCTAAACTTAAGCGTCGAAACTGAAATTTCTTGTGGAATCTGAATACTCTTGTCAAAACTGAGCATAATTGTAGCAGAGAGGCACTTGACATGTAGTTTAGGGAGGCTGCCGTTCATCTTCAACTGCACCTCCTCGAGCCGCCACCACCATCGTCGAACCGCCAGCCCAAGCTGCCGCCTCGCCCGAAACAACTTCGCCACCGCCCGGCCAGCCCTCTAGGCCCCCGCCCCACCTGAACCCTAAGATAGATAGTGGGGTACCTCTCCGACGAGCCCCGTCCCGCCAAGGGTGGTCCTTTCTTAAATCCGTGAGCCCCCAAATTTCGAAAATTGACTGACCCAAAAGTCGATTCAGTCGACTGAAGTGTGGCTTAATCAGAGCAGAGCAGCAGCACGAGCGAGGGGGAGAGTAGCAGCAGCACCTGGGCGAGCGAGCGATCGAGCGAGAGCCGGAGCAGCAGCAGCAGATCCGACTGGTATGGACGCCGCCGCCGATGGGGCCTCGCACTAGGGGAGAGCCGCCGTGGAGATGTCGCCCGCGGCGCTGGTTCAAGGTAGCCGCTCCATGGGGGTTCGGGATGGAGCACCGTCGGCGCCGGGAGGTCGAGTTAAGGAGAAGGTGCAATGTGATGAGTGTACAACCTCTTTGGTGGCGCCGAGTAGGCCTTGGCTTCGTCCGAGGAGTCGGTGAGGATGCTGCGGTTCCGGTGGAGCGAGGTTAAAGGCGGCTGTGGGGATGGAGCAGCGCGATAGATGAGGCGATCGTCGGAGCAGCTCCTTGGAGGTGGAGGGCAGGCGGCTGATCCGCGGGGCGGCGAGATGGACGACGGATCCTCATCCGGGAGGTCGACGAGGGACGGCGAGCTGTTGCGGTGGATGACGTCGTCGGGGAAGAGGCTCGGTGGCCCGTGATGGCGTGGCGGACGGAGGAGGGTGGGGTTTCATGGTGGAGCGGAGAGTTTATGGCGGCCTGGGATTTCGAATGGCGAAAAGGGGGCGATGGGATAGGGTGAAGCATGACTTAGGGACGTGCTTGTCCAAAATGTAGGGTGTGTTACAAAAGTACCCCCCCCCCACCACCGATTTGAACTAGCGGCCCTTTCGGGTCAGGGTTAGAAGGGGGATTTCGCGTGTCGGGATTTGGCAGCTGGAGGGAGTTTTCGCGCGTGTTGTAATTTCGGGATAGCAAGGCGCGGGTTGTGAAGGCGCCAGTTTTGGGAGGACGATATCTGAATTTTCAGGATATAACAAGACGCGGGTTGAATTTTAGGTACAAGCCTAACGTGTAGTAATATTGTACTTGTACGTACCAAATCAATTCGCACTTCCCTCAACCAAAAAGAAAACGAAAAAATAAAACTATTCACACCACACAAAGAGAGTCTTGCCCGTTTTACAATACAAATGCTATTCAAAGCTACTCCCTCCTTCCATCTATATAGGGCCTAATGCGTTTTTCGATGCTAACTTTGACCAAATATTAGAGCAATGATATATGACATGCAACTTACACAAAGCACCTTTATTAAATTCATCATGAAAGGTTCTTTCAATGATATAATTTTCACATTGTGCATGTCATGTACTATTAATCTTGTCAATAGTCAAAGGCGGTCTTAAAAATCTCATTACGCCTCTATATAGATGGAAGGAGGAGTATGAATCCATGTTGTGTCCGATTAAATTTTTTGCTTGTCAGATAATGCATGTAACCTACTCATACCAACATTTTAGTGCATTCCAAATGTCTATACTACCGCTGCAATTCGAACTAAATTTGAATTCGTTTCTCTATTTCAATAAGAATCTACAATCATGATTGTTGCCAACTTCAACCATCATAGTTTCCTTGCTATCCGCCAGATATAAATCGGACGGCCTATAATGCAGGATGGCAGGCACACCATCATCAACAACTCTGTTTTTTATAAGAGTAGATATAAAATATATTAAATGTAGTATAACATGTTCATAACCACACCATGTGTACCACCGTTATATATATTCACACATGCATCGGTTTGAAACACTATGATAAATTCTTCAAATATCCGAATTCACTTTTTATAATGAAGTATATATGATCTCTATTCGTCTTTTACACCCACACAACCCTCTTATCTTTGTAGCTAAGCGCTAACTTTCTCTTGTGCATGCACACGCCGCATCCCTCTCACCCTCCCTCAAAGCATTCTCTAGCTCCATCAGCAAATTCATCTTTTCACTTTAGGTCGTTCACCCACGGTGTGTGTAGGCCCCCAGCTCCTTCTTTACGGCACACATCGATCGATATGCCTCTCTAGCCAGTGTGCCTAGCACAAACACAGCTTCCCTCTTCTCTTGTCACCGTCCATGCCTCACTCCCACCACTCTTTTCATCGTTCTCGTGCTACTTCCTCCTCCCCGCTCGATATAGTATGCCTCTCGTACCACCTCCTACATGCATCCATCTCTCTCTATCCTTCTCCTCGTGCCTCATTTGCTTCTAACACACACATGCATGTATACTGATCGATCTCCCAACATATACCTAGATCGACTTTAACTACCCCCCCATCGATCTCGTACCTCACAAGTTATGTCTCTCCTTTCTCTAACAAAGGGCGATTGATCTTCCTATGTAGTTACGTCTTCTTACCACAGCCACATCGTCCCCCCTCATCATTCGTGCATGCCTCCTGACCCGTCTCTCATACGCACGTGCACAGACAACAAGTAGCCATCTCCTCTCTTATTGATATTGCGGGCGTGCCCCCCGTATGTCTAGCAAGCCTATCCCACCATTTGTTAGAAGCAACTCCACTACCAACCCCTCCAACACTCTAGCTCTGTCTCTCTCCCAACCTTATTCCTCTCCTGCACATATGCATGGATGCCGATCGATCTCCCTTAATACATGAGGCATATCGATCTCCTTAATACATGAGGTAGGCCTCTCTCCTCCTCCACACATATACCAGCCATTGTACCTCTATAGTTAATTGGGCCTCCCTCTTCCCCCACCACACACCGATAGTCGAGCGCTGCGGTAGGTATCCATGCCACGAGACAAAGCGCACATGTCCCATCTCACGTTCCAAAGATGGGCCAGCCACTCTATATTTTTGACGTGGGCACACACAAATTCGATGGCACTCTTTATCGATCGCGCACGCACACACACACACATCATCCCTCTCTTCGATTCTATGGACACCGCAAGCCGATGATACCTCCACTCTCTTCTCGTGGATCGCCCCCTCTATATATGTTATATCTAGGACTCTATTTCACACACATTGCATATGTTACATTTTTTGATTGACCCCCCCAAAAAAACTCTCAAGAACCCACACACTATATCTCTCTAGGTTTGTATCTCTCTCACACAACCCCACGTAGGTGGTGTACGTATACAAGAAGAGAATAGGTGCACCGTGCACGTACTCACGCTTCGTGCCCAGCCACACCCGCGTGGGTACACGGTGGAGCTCATTTCTTTACGAAATGGCATCCCACATGCTAATTTGAACGCCTGTAGCGGTTGTTTACCTAGGGAGGTCGTGTACCACGCGTGCACGAAACAAAGTTCGACTTGACGTGTTGCCGCGTTATTTTTAAATAAAGTTATATCGCTCAATGGCACGCATTACGTAATATAAAATGATTTTTATGGAGAAAAAGGTAGTCCGCTCACTATATACAATGGAGCACACCTGCACAGTTAGTCGCTCTTGAGTATCTCACACAAGGCTGCGGTGGCCTCTCTCTCACACCATTGGTCACTAATCCGCCGCATCCCGCCCGCCGGGGGAAAGGGAGTGCGGTGGCCTCTCTCTCTCTCTCTCTCACCGTTGGTCACTGATCCGGCCGCATCCCGTCCGCCGGGGGAAAGGGAGGAAGTGCATCGTTTCTCCGTTCGACGGCGCTGAGGCAACACATCCCGATCTGCGGTACACGCCATTCTCTCTGACCAAGCTCCAACGCAGCAGGGCCTACGCCAGCTGCTCACAGATTCCGCCCGCCGCTGCTCACCTAGTTACATCCCAACGACCTCCAGGTATCCCCTCCGACCTTGCTCCACTGCCCGTCTTCCCACGTCGCTGCATGTGGATCTTCCATAGTTCTTTGCCCAAAACGTAGCTCGTCCGGCGTACTTTCCATATTGCATTCTCGTCCTCACACCGTTTTAGACAAACACAATCGTGTTGTTATCTTCCCTTAGGACAAGGAATATGCTTCTTTTTTGTCGTCTCATGTGTCATCAACTGTTATTGGCCAGTAATTGTTTCCTTTCCACCTCTTTTTTGCAAACAGGGCTATCCATTTCACCTTGTTGCTATTGCGACCTTTTGGTGAACTACACAAACCACTTTTTTCTTAAGAGTGTTTTGTGCAGTTGTACTAAAATGCCACACGGGCAACGTCTCTACATTTCAAAGGCGATCGCACAAAGGGAGATTGGTTTTGCTCTATCCTCCTCATCCAACTCCGAGCCTAATCTTCTCCAACTAGTTAGTCTTAAGAGAGACCGCAAAGGTGATCGGCTTCTATTTGTGTGTTTATTGTTTCATCGCAGTCCTCTATTATCGTAATCACACTTAATATCTTTGGAACAGGGGCCTCGGCTCTATTTTAGTGGAACTGCACAAAATTATCGTAATGTTGCATGCTCCAGACAGCTACTTTTTTCCCAACATGCCTTGTTGATTTAGAGCGTAGCTGGGGGACGTTCTTTGCCAATGAAAGCATGGATCAATTTTAATTTAACACCTTCTCACAACTCTGTCTTCAGTTGTGATCTGCTAATAATTGACATGCATTAGCAAGGAAGTTAGTTTTTTATTGTTTCCGAAAGAGCATCGATGGCAAGACACGCGAAACAAAAGCTGAAAGCTCACAGCAATGTACAATTTCATGTCATTTGAAAATTATTTGTATAGTACGTCAATTATGTAAACAAATGATGGAAGCTTGATAGCATTGCCAGAAGCCTCTTCATCATCCGGGTCCATGTGCCATGCACAAAATTATACTTCTTCGTTCCTAAATATTTGTCTTTTTACAAATTTCAAATGGGCATATTTTAGAGTGAAGATTCACTCATTTTGCTTCGTATGTGTACTCCCTCCGTTCCTAAATATTTTATTCATCTTTCTAGAGATTTCAACAAGTGACTACATACGGAGCAAAATGAGTGAATCTACACTCTAAAATATGTCTATATACATCGGTATGTGCCAGTCCATTTGAAAGCTCTAAAAAGACAAATATTTGAGTAGTCACTCGTTGAAATCTCTAGGAAGACAAATACTCCGGAGTATATTTAAGAACCGAGGGGGTAATGCACAACTGCATGGGAGACTCAGCTCGGTCATTGCGTCGCATTAATAGTGAGTAATGAGCAGTCAAATCATAAGCCCCACCTTTCCCACTGTAAGTTGCTCTGAAGAAGCAACCATCAATACGCTCTTCTTTGAATCCGCTCATACTACTCCATCCGTCATTGTTTATACAGCGCGCTTCAGAAAAAAGAAAAAAATCTGTAGGACCAAGGCGACTAGTGATCGGCCTGAAAAATAGCATTGGTAGTTATAGCAGGGCGTCTATTACTAGAGGGAATAATGTGTACACACATGCATGCAGTGCTTCCACCCCGGGTACACACATGCATGCACTTACTCCACTCCGTAGTAGTACAGTACATGGAGAGAAAATTGTGGACTTGATTGCGGTTATCACGCCCTAATTAGTTGAGCATTAAACCAAACGCGTCTAAAGTCTCTCTGGTGGTGGAAATGCATTGAGAGAAATGCATCATAATGAAGCGCTACCATAACTGTGGACGGAGGGAGGAGTAGTATGAACGTGCAAAACCAAGTACACGTATGGCCAGTCGGTCAACGCACCTCCTCTTGGCATATCACTAACATGTGGGACCGGAGTGTGAGCAAACCGATCTCAATTGACGGCAAAGAGCCAACCCGCCGTTCCTTGAGAGAGACGAGGAGCGAGAACACACGGACGGGCTCGCACGGAGGCCAAGATATATTCGAGCATGGTTGGTTGATCGATATCATTCATTACATGTTGGGCTGCCGTTTTCCGCCCTTCTTCGGAATAAACGTGTACTTTATCAGAGATAAAAAATAAGAGAGACAGGCGGCTCCACCATGCGGTTCTAGTAGTAGTACTACTGCGCTTGGCTCTTCGCCTCTTCGTTAAGTCGAACAATGATGGTACTCCGCATGTTGGGTACTACAGTGTATGCCTCTGACAATCTGACACCGAATGGACTGATGCATGTCCACTGAGGGTAGGTTGCATTAGTAAAAAGGCGTAAGCGAGCTTCACCTTGTGCTGCAAGCTTCTCCTCGTTCTGCGAGTTGACGGGACACACCAAAAAGTAGTGCTAGTCCATACTCCCTCCTTTCTGGTTAATAGGCTTAATATTTTTTGTGGGTAAATGAGAGAGCTTTATTCATATATAAGCATTCTTAGGACGATCAGCCAAGACACTGGTCACTAGGAAGCGAGGTACCCCGCAAAAAAAGAAGTAGGAAGCGAGGTGTTTCATCAAGCCAGCTCTCGGCCACATTCAAAGTGCAGCAAGCACGGTTCACACGAAGATGCGCCGCAAGGTTTGCTGACCTGTTTACATGCTGAATAACAAAAAAAAAGGAAATATTACCGAGCACTACTATTTGTAACAGGATATGAGCCAGAATTAAGCGAGAATTGTGGCGAGTGTTCCATGCAATCAACTTCCGTTATCACATGCGAGAACCCTCGAAGAGAACCAAATGTGTTGAAGATTGCTTTATCACATTTTAAAATTATAATAAGAGTGCAGACGCTCCTCCATCCGGTTCCTAGTACTAGTATAGTACGTGCCTTTATAGACTATAGTAGTAGTACTAGTAAACTTTGCGCTTGGTTGTTCGCCTATTCGGGAAGTCGAACAATAATAGCACTAGTAGTATAGTGTATGCTTCTGGCAATCTGACACCGAATTAACTGTTGCAAGTCCACCGCATGAGCGAGGGAGAGCTTGCATTAGTCAAAAGTTTCTCCTTGTCCTGCGAGCCACCGCGCGCAAGCTTCTCCCGTCCTGCAACCTTCTCCTCATTCGGCAAGTTGACGGGGCACATCAAAGTAATGCTAGTCCATACTGCCTCCTCTCCGGTTAATATGGCTTAATTTCAAATGAGATAAATACACTGTCTGTCACTGTATATTTATAAAAATATGGTCGATGGACTTCATAATACGCTCACTGCGCTCAATATATATATTTTCCGGTGTTTATACGGTCACTAGCTCACCCTGACTGAGTATGTGTGTGCATGCACGTGTAGGTTGAGCACTTGAGCGTGACTGCAGTGTGTTCCGTCGTGTGCTCGGACATGCATGCATTAGGGCGTCACGCGTTTTTGCGTCCATGTAATATGCGTGTGGTATTTGCATACACGTAGGGGGAGTACATGTAGGGGCCACTTAGGAGCAGTCAAATCACACAGTAAGTTAGTCAGAAGAAGCAACCATCATTTCACTCTTGAATGACACGTACGCAATATAAAATGGTTGATATGGAGAGAAAAAGAAAACCACTATATATACACTAGCAGGATCCTAAGCTACAATTCCGCTTGCTTAGGTTGCTCTCTTCACAATCATAGAACGACGGGCCTGATCCCGCAGCTGGGGGAAGGGAACAATGTTCTGCGTAGACGCGGTCGACATCGGCGAGGAGAAAACCACAGTCAGTGTGTCCCAATCGTTGGTCACCGCGGTATGGGCCGATGCCGCGCCCCAACCGTCCTTCTAGCTACAGCCTGACGTCCCAGGTAGTCCATCTTCCTTTTGGAGCCGGCTTGCTCCACTGTCGTAGCTCCATCTCCATGTCGATCTTTCTCTACTTCTACCGGCTTCTACTTGTGATGAGTTTATGTCTCATGAACTAGTGCCAGTACTATTATTCCAATCGCACTTCTTCAATATCTTTGCCATCAGGGATGCTCAGGTCGATTTTAGTGGAACTGCACAAAAGCATCGTATGATCCGAGGGTGCTAGCCGTCTTTCCTTCGACAGGTTCTACCTGGCTAGGGAATTAAATCATGTTTAGGGTTTAGGGTTTAAGTCGTAGTGACCCCATCAGTAGTTTTTCTTTCATACACGCTCTCACAACTTTTTTCTTTAGTTGTGAAGTAAATATTGGCTATGATCATGAATCATTGGGATGCATCGGCATGCGTGTTAGTTTTCCTTTGTATTTGATGGAATGTTGTAACAGGGCAACCTTGGAATAGGAATGAAAATGGAGTGGAAAGTTTCCGTTTTTCCGGAGGAAAAATGGAAACGGAGAGAAACCAACGTTTCGTTTCGTTGGATCGCGCCATCGAGCAAAACCAACGTTTAAATCACGTCTATCGTGTTCGTGTCTCACCCTCCTCCACGGCTCGACCCCACACGGTCGCTCGGCATTCCACTCACCGCAAACCGAGTATACGATAACTTTCCCGCTTGCTTGTCGATGGATCGCGCCATGGAGTACTAGCACTACTGGAAGAGAATGACGAGTTGGGGGAGGACATCTAGCTGTAGCACGGACTCCCAAGAACTTTTTACATGCATGTTGTAGCCGGCTATTGCGACCTTTGAGCAGCGAGCAGCCGCGTGCACCCGGAAGCGGCGCGGGCGATGCTCTCTCGGCCGGCGTGCCGCTTCAATGCCAGCGCCAGTGAGAGGTCGCGTCCGCTCTGGCCGGGCATGAATGCGGCAGTGACCGTTTCGGGCGGGAAGCACGCGCGGGTGATGAAGAGGGTTCGGGTTGGTCAGGACCGGCCGTGGCAGCGGTCCGGACGTGCGCAAACAAGATATGATGTACGTTAATATTCCTGCGTATATAATTAACAACGTAAATAATGTGCCAGTTGGACAAATATGATTGGAGATGGAGATGGAAATGGAATTTTACGTAAACACTGATATGCATGTCTATGTCTGAGTGTGTGTGCGCGACGACTCTCGCGACCTGGAAGCGGGGGCGTGTCTTTGATCGAGTTTTCTTTCTTGGTACGTTAAAAAATCAGTTTGTCTAATTCACATCTAGATGTTATTTAAGGATATCACATCCAAGCTCCCACAAGTATTTAATGTAGCAACAAGAAACAAAAAAAACTAGGAAAAAATAGACCACAAATAGAGTGGACATCAACTTAGATGTGACATAATTATGTCACATCTAGATGTGTCCTAGACAGACCCTTAAAAAATTGTCTGCCAGTTTTCGTTTCTTTTTTCCGGGAATGCGCGTATTCTATTTAAAACCACTGCTATGGAGAGATTTTTTTTACTCCATTATAGCCTCTTGTTTGATAGAGTTTCTCGCATCTCGCTCTCTCACCCTCTCCATATCAAAACAAGATGACAGTGTCCACTCTATCTCTCTCCTCACCGGTGGTCACAGATCTGGCCGAATCCCGTCCGCTGCGGGAGGTGAGGAGGTGCATCGTTGACGTTGTCGCCGTCGGCGACGGAGGAAACTCCGCGCACCGTCCTCGGGCCGGCGCTTAGCGGGACGAAGATCCTCCAGCGCCCTTGTTATTTGTCGTCGTGTGGGCGAGATCCGCCCGCCCGCCTAAACGACATCTCGCCCACCGAGGTATAACTTCTTGTCTTGGTCCAGCTCCCCAGGTTGCTGCGTGCGGGTTTTCTTCTATGCGACTACTCCCCAGCTCCCCATGCATAGTAGATAGGGTTCGTCGGCTGGTCCAACATCACCTACTAGTACTATTATAGAGGAAATGCCACTCGAAAAGTTGTCCTGATTTATGCCTCGGTGGAGATATACATGTTGTTTCGACAAAAATACATGGTGGTTGTGCGGTCATTGTCCATATGGTGGTAGTACTATCGCTGGTTAAATGAAGAAATGTTTTTTTCTCGGGTATCCTGGTTTAGTTCCCATCAAGATAATTATGATGCTTCTGTTTGTTGGTGTAATTTTCATTAATTCTTATTGACAATTGAGATGTCGTTGCTAACCCTTTTTTATATTTTTGGAAACAACGATGCGTGTCTCCATACCCGGGCATGTCTTCCTCAATTTTAGTGGAACTGCACAAAATTGGATGGCCATTCTTGTTCCGCCTCCTTTGTCCTCTGCCACGTGGTTCTTCCTTCCTCGAGCTTGATTCTTGAGAAGAAACAGACCACAGTGAGGATTTGTCGAACTTAATAGGTGCCTCACCCAAACTTGATGCCAAATGGATGATGCATCACCATGATGACCTATCGATGCTCATGGTTGCGCCTCATGGTTGCGTCGGCTGGTGAAGCTAATCGATTTTCAATGAAAAACAAGTTGTCTTCCATCAGTGCTCTTTGCTTGTTACGCACAAAGATGATATCCTTCGTCAGTTCACCTTGGTTGCGTTGGAGACGCAATGCGTCTTTCACGTTGGTGCAATTTTATCACACAATTGGCTATGAACCAAATGTTTCCTCAAAGAAGGATCGACGTTGGTACTAAGAGCATAAGTTTTGTATTGATTTCTAAGCCTTCTCACAACTTTGTCTCCAGCTTCCCTGTAATTTTATTTGTCCAGCTATTAACTTCGATTTTAAAAATGGTGTGGACTAAAAACCCGGATGGACGTAGTAGCCATCCATTTTTATTTACTCTGCATATTAGATTTTACTGAAGTCAAACTTTGTAATACTCTCAAACCTTTCCGATAATTGAAATTAAAATTCTTTATTTGTACACACTCTCACACGTTTCCGATAATTTGGCGCATGTGTGGTTGTTCACTTAAGGGAGTGTAGTGTACCACACGTGAAGGACAGGAAGTGCGACCAGGACGCGTGGGCATGGATCGTTAGTTCATCGGAAGTAGTACTAGTTTTCTTCACTGTACATTAAATAAAGAGTCTCGTTTCGTACTTACACAATTTAAAATGATTGTTATGGAGAGAATAAGAAAACCACTCCACTATATATTAGTCGTATACACGAGTACTATATGGACGCAGCTTCATTGACTTAGTGCACCTACCTTTGGGTTTATGACAGGTGGGCCCAAAATGTGGCTGGCTCACATCATAGAGCCAAAAGCAGGTGCAGTGAAGGCACCGGAGCTCAGTCCATACTACAGTAGTATATATATAAGCGGGAGCCTCAGCGCTTGTTTGCTAGGGTTTGCACTCTCCACACGCTAGCCGCACCACATATATGTTACACGCTGGAGGCTCATCGTTCATTTGCTAGGGTTTGCTATATTCATAGTCTCTCACCCTCTCTTCACCAGATCTAAACAAGACTGCGTTGGCCTCTTGTCTCTCTCTCCCCAATCATAGCTGGTGAAGGAGGCGTCCTTATCCCGTCGCACCGGGAAAGGGAGGAGGTGCAGCATTCACTCTATCACCTTCGGCGAGGGAGGCAATCCACTGTCGGTTGCGCTATTTTCTTTCACCCAGCGCGTATGCGGGAGGGCCACCGACCCCTTCTTCCTCGCTGTTGTATGTAGTGTGGGCAGATCCGGCCTCCCGCCGCACGCCTTGCCACATCCCGACGACCCTAAGGTATAAGTTTCTTTGAAACTGTTGTTGCTCTAGCTGCATGTGGATCTTTTTCGATCTGTAGTCGAATCTAGGTCTTGGTTCAAAGAGGAAAGAAGGGTGCGGTGGGCAGGAGCAAGAATCTAGGATGTGGTTCAATGAGGAATGGAGGGGCGGAAAGTAGTATAGACTGGCTATCCAGCCGCTTTGTAGGTCGAAAAGGGAAAAAGGGGGTAACCCAGTACACACATCTGTAAGGAACCGATCTCTTTGTTGAAAAGGGAAAAAACTGGGGGGGGTCGGGTAGTTTGTGTAGGACTAGATTTGCTGCCCTCAAATAGGAAGAAGGTTCAAAGAGAACAAATATGGGACCAGCGCATATATGCTGCTTGGCTACATACTCTGCATCACCCATTTTATACGTGTGGACGCACATGGTGCTGGCATGTCCCATGCAGCTATTTTGCTGTTGTTAATCTAAGAATGCCGCCGGAAAATTGAAGCAATGCCATAGTAAAAAGTAAATTACATTTTTAACGAATGTTGTTTCAAGAGAATGTCTCTGTTAATATGAATCAATGCAACCGTTTTAGAAATGCTACTTACTTTGTTTTCCATCCAAGATAAGTTAGATGCTTCTTTCTGTCACCGTTTGTTTCATCCTCCTTTATCGGCAAGTAATTGTTTCCTTTTTTGGCTCTGTTAAAACAGGGGTATCGATTCAACTTGTTGCTATTGCGACATTTTGCTTTGCTACTCGAAACACTTATGTTTTAAGAGTGTTTTGTGCAGTTCAACTTGAATGTCACATCGGTGACTTTGCTTAATTTTGGTGGAACTGCACAAAAGGAGATCGAGATTTGTTTCCAGTCTTCGTGGCGAGTTGTTTCAAATCTTGGTCTCAACCACATGATGTGCTGTGTGCTTTGAGATGTTGTGCTACTTGTTTTGGTACTGTTTTAAATAAATGTTGAATTGAAGCTATTGTATTGTTGTCTTTTCCCATTAAGTAGTGAAAAAAATGGGACCAACCCAGACATGATGCTTGTTGCTTTGTTACAACAAATTCAGTATCACCCCCTTTATAAGCCCGATGTTGATGCCACTCTCGTAATTAACTAATGAATCTTATTTCAAAACTGCAACACTTGTTAGGGATTGGTGGGATTACCATTTTATGGCTGCATGTTTCATCCTCCTTTATTAGCCAAGAATTGATTCCTTTTTGCCTCTGTTTAAACAGGGATATCTATTCAACTTGTTGCTATTGCGACATTTTTGCTTTCGCCACGCTAAACACTTTGCTTGATTTTGATTAAGCGCACAAAGCGAGATTGGATTTCCTATTCGTGTTGGCAGATTCGTATTTTATCTTTGTCCGTCTCATGAAAGGTCAGTAAAGGCCTTCATCCACATGATTGTGCAGTGTGCTTTGAGATGTTGTGCTACTTGTATTGGTACTGTTTTAAATAAATGTTGAATTGAAGCTATTGTATTGCTGTCTTTTCCCATTAAGTAGTGAACAAAAGTGGGACCAACCCAGACATGATGCTTGTTGCTTTGTTACAACAAACTCTGCATCACCCCCTTTATAAGTAGATGGAAGCACATACTGTTGTTGTGCCCACTCTCCCCTGGAACTGTTTATGCTTTTCGTTAATCTAATGCCGCTGGTAAAATTAAGCAATGCCACTCTCAGAATTAAATAACTATTGAATCTTAGTTCAAAACAGCAACACTTGTTAGGAATGGTACTATCCTGCTTTGTAGTTCTTTCTACATGTTTAACCAAGGTATTGTTAAGATAATGTCTCTGTTAAAATAAATCAGTTGCATTGTTTTAGGAATGGTACTTTTTACCTTTGTCATTCTTTATACATGTTGAAACAAGGCATTGTTAAGATAATGTCTCGGTCAATATGAATGAATCACACTAATGGAGAATTGCTACTCTCCCGCTTTGTTTCCCATTAAGATAAAGTAGATCGAGAGATGCTTTTCTTACGGGAGTACAAGTCATCAACCATTATTTCTCAGTAATTGTTTTCGTTATACCTATTGTTGCTTACAGGGATATCAAAATTAAAGCTCGGTTTTATTCCGACTTCGATTTTAGTTGAACTGCACAAAAGGAGCCAATGTGTCCAAGGCAAACTGCTGCATTACTAGGTCCAGTTGGTCGTTCCACTTTGCGAGAAAAAGCGATCCTTTGTTTGCGCTACATTACGTAAGGAATGACCGAGAAGCTTTACTGAGTATTATTAGACACCGGTGACATGACTAGTCTGCGCAGAGACCATTGGCAATTTAACAACACGTGGAGTGCCACAGGCAAAAGTGCCCAACCAAGTACAAGCTACGACAGGACTCCACGATCATAGGCATTACATATTTTGAATGGGAAAAGCTTGTCAAAGTTTAATCATTGATATTAGCAAGAAGACGTTAGTTTAATATATTGGAATTGGAAAACCTTGTCAAAATTTTCTCATTGATGTTAGCCAGAAGACATGCATTTGATATTTTTGAGTGGGACGCCCTTCTTTGTGAGCAGCGTCGAGTGTTTTTTCCTATTCACGTGTTCGGTTTAGAAGCAAATAGTTACTCTCTTTGAGATATTCCTGTGTTAAGAGTTTGTTCTGAATATTGTCTATGTAATGACAGGCCTTGTGTTTGATTGCAAAGTTGAGCTTGGAATGTTGTGGCCTGCGGCATCACGAGCTGTTCACCGTGCCTCCTGAGAATAATGCTTCGTATTGTTTTGCATGTTAATCTAATGCCAGTGATTTGCTTGTTAAGAAGATCATCCTCTTCTGTTGTTTCCGTGCTTACGAAGTTCATCGTCTGATGTTTCATTCATAGCCTATACGACAAGTTGGGTAGGTTAGACGTGAAACCATATGATCTTCTGACCAACTCATGATATTAGGTCGTGATCGGATATCGTCGTTTTCCAACCAAAACCGCTTGTAAAACTGACGCTTGTAAATTAAAGTAGATGGTCTCGGGCGAAGGCGCTTGGTTGGTCGATTTCGACTAGTAAAATATTGTAAGTACTTCACACACGATAAAAACGTTGAACGGCACTCAGACGATTGCTAATCCAGCCGTTAGCTGCTGTTTCAGCCTTGCTCATGGATGGCATGATACGCACGTCGTGCATGTATCGTATGGTAATGTCGTCCATATAGCAGTGCTCGTAAAATATACCTTTGGTCTCTCAAATTACACGCGTAACCCGCGGTTTTACTTACGGACCTCGGGCCCTCGGTTTCATTACGCTGTATTTTACGCGTTGTTTCCGATGTGAGTAAATTACACTTGTATGTTAATACAGGTTTGAAATAAACCAGAGCTCCCAAGCGCGGCCTTACCGTTTCATGCCGTCTCAGTTTCTCGAAGGTGCTCATAGGTGTCCGATGATCATGGCTTCCTGAATGAGCAGCGGGCGCTGTATCAGACCATCCGTAGGGCCTGCGAGGCCCTCTCCGTTGTCCTTCGAGTTGTTGCACTCGCCGTGGCGCCGAGCATTGTTAACATCGTCAACGAACATGAGGATTCAGGAGATGACTTTATTTTGACTGGATGACACTAGGGACCCACTAGGGCCATAGTCGTACGTATGCAAGTGCCTCCTTATTATGTACAACTATATTTTTTTTGCTTTCTCTTGGTTTCCTGACATCACGGTCCCACACCATTGTCAACCGATGTAGTCAATATAAACGAGAGAATTGCACAAGGTGCGGCCGATAGCTGGGACCAAGCAGCTCGAGCAGTATTTGTGTTTTTGAGGCGTGAGCACTGCAGAGTTTTTCTTGGCGATGATTTCCTGGTTGTTCAGAGGAGAGCAGGGTATTAACTGGGCGGGCTGTTGCCCGTCTAGCCCAGGCCAGATATCTAGCCCAAATACTAATTTTTTCAAGATGAAAAAGGCTAGCCCAGCTATCGTCTTTTTGAGGAATACCCGAGCAAGGTCAACTTGTTATTCTCCGCTCATTGGCTGCAAATCTTTCCTAGGAGGGATGCATTAGGCTTAACAGGAAAATGGGCTTTAAAAATAATAAATGGGATGTAATTATAAAAAACTGGGCAGTAACTATAAAAATGCACCAAACAAGAAATTAGTTTATAAAATATTATATATGGATTTTGAAAATCTTAAATTTTCATTGTTCTTGTGTATAATGTTTACGATTGGATTTTTACGTAATACAAATTTATATTTAATCTGACTAGAAATTTCGGGATAAAAATATTTTGGATCCCATCAAAATGTGGGAAATTTTATTGAATTCTGTCTTCAACGGTTGGTTGAAATTATTAATCACTGTCCTAGCTAGAAAATGGGTTGTACTTTTAACAAACTGTAAATGGGCTGTTGTAAATTCCATTAGAATTCAAAAATGGGTTGTACATACTTACAAAACGCAAATGGGCTATAAGTTCTCTGCCACACACTTGTGGGCCTACTAAGTGACGTGTCCCCTAAAAAAATAAGTTGACGCGTATACAAGGCTTTGTCAACTTATTATAGTCAACACACGGTTCTAGCAGCAGTGGCCGTTGGATGTCTATCCAACGGATGTCGTGCTTCTTCTTCAATCTCGGATATTCTTAGCTTGACGCCCAAAAATAATTCCTCCCCCTGACATCTGGGGCGCACCGTTTCGGAGGCTCACCTGTGGCCCTACTAAGTTGGAGCGTACCAAGGGCTTTGTCAACTTAGTCAATATAAACGATTCTAGCTTCGAGCGTCTGATGTCCATCCAACGGCCGTAGTGCTTCTTCAACCTCTGGTCTTCTTGGTCCGGCCGCCCAAAGCAGCGCCCGGTCGTGCCGCTGCTCCGGCCTCCGTGGCCGGCTGTCTTTGCCATGAGGCCTCACCGCCCCATACTACTCCCACCGCTGGCGGGCCATCCCTCCACTCACCCACACCCCCTGTTATTTTGCGGCGACGGCAGCCTCACACCGCAGCCGAACCAGTGAACCCTCGTACTCCTCTCCGCACGGGCTTCCTCTGTTGCGTCTTCCCCGGCTCCGCGTCGTCCCCTTCCTAGGCCTCGCCGTCGTCCATCGCCCTGGTGCTCTCGGCGCGGCGTGGTCAACGTGGTCAACGACCGACTTCCATCGGAAGAAATCTTGTCGTGGAGAGGTCGACATTTGGGTCCACAGCCGCCGCAAGGAAGTGCCTCCTTATTACGCAAAATAATTATTCCTCCACCGACAGCGGGGACCCACCGGACGGGCCACCTTATTTCGCGACGTTTCCCCCACATTGCTGGGACCCACCGGATGGGCCACCGTATTTCGCGAAAAAAACGTTCCCCCCGCTGTCAGCTCGGACCCACCGGAAGTGCCTCCTTATAACGCACAAAAAAATGAATGCTCTCCCTGCTAGCTGGGACCCACCTTGGTGGGAGGCTGACTTGTGGGCCTACTAAGTTGACGGGGACGGAGGGCTTTGTCAACTTAGTCAATATGAACGATTCTAGCTCCAGTGACCGTACGATGTCCATCCAACGACCATAGTGCTTCTTCAACCTGTGGTCTTCTTGCTCCAGTCGCCCAAAGCAGCGCCCGGTCGTGCCGCTGCTCCACGCCTCCCGTGGCCGGCTGCGATGCGACGGAGGCCCCACCGCTTCTACTACTCCCACACTGGCACAGCCATCCCTCTACTCACCCACACCCCCTGTTATTCTGCGGCGACGGCAGCCTCACACCACAGCGAACCAGTGAACCCTCGTACTCCTCTATGCGTGGGCATCCACTGTCGCGTCTTCCCCGGCTCCGCGTCATCCCCTTCCTAGGCCTCGCCGTCGTCCATCGCCCTGGTGCGCTCGGTGCGGCGTGGTCAACGTGGTCAAGGAACGGCTTCCATCGGACGTGGACTGTACATGAGAGGCTGACAACTGGGTCCATGGCCGCAACAAGGAAGTGCCTCCTTATTACGTGCAAAATAATTATTTCTCCACCTGACAGCGGGGACCCACCGGACGGGCCACCGTATTTCACAAAAAAAATGTTTCCCCCCTGACTGCTGGGACCCACCAGCTACACCTTCGCACGCAAGTAAGTGTGTCTGGGCAAAAAAAACGATTCGCCCCCCTGACTGCTGGGACCCACCAGCTACATCTTCGCACGCAAGGAAGTGCTCGATCCGGGACCCACCTGGTCGAAGCGTACGTAGCGTTGTCATTCTGGTCGTGAACGTGTACATACATATATACTGGTGGATGTAGAGGCGCGCACGTGTCGTAGTAGAGGCGCGGACGTGTCATAGTAGAGGCGCGCACGTAGCATGTACACGCACGTCATACGCCGAGGTGCAAGAAAGAAAATATGGCCACGTATGTGTACATACGGGCGGGGTCTCGAACGCCTACTCGCGCATATGTACGGCCAGGGCTCGTGTACATGGTTGGGTCGGAACGGAGAAACAGCGTCGTCGTCGTGTTCATGGGGAGGCAACGGAATGCGTCGTGTTCATGGGGAGGCAACAGAATGCTTCGTGTTCATCGGGAGGCAACGGAATGCGTGGGAGCCAACCGGCTGGGTCGGAACGGAATGCGTGGTTGTGTTCATCGGGAGGGCTTGGACGGAACAGGCAATGGAAACGAGGCATGGCGTACCGCAGAACGGAGGAAACAGCCTTGTGTTCGACCGACCACGTTCGAAACGGGATCCTGTTCATCGGGAGGGGTTTGGCGTCTGCAAAAGCGGAGAAGCGGACCTCCTACGGTCGAAACGGGAGTCCTGTTGATCGAGAGAGGTGTGGCGTGCCGCCAAAGCGGAGGACACGGACCTCCTCACGGTCAAACGGGGTCCTGTTGATCGGGAGGGTGTGGCGTCTGACAAAAGCAGACGAAACGGACCTCCCTACGGTCGAAGCAGGGGTCCTGTTCGCCGGGAGGGTGTGGCGTCGCAAAAGCAGGACTCCACAGGATACTGTTCATCTCCAACGTCGACCACCTCCAGCCTCCACGGGCTACCGTCGACCTCCTCCAGCCTCCACGGGCTCCTGTTCATCTAGCCTCCACCGCGCGCTACTCCACCGGCTACTATTCAACCACCCCTCCATCGTCTACTGTTCATCCAGCCCTCCAGACCAAGGGGTCCTGTTCAACCACCCCTCCACGGGCACCCCTCCACTATCTACTGTTCATCCAGCCCTCCACACCACGGGGTCCTGTTCAACCACCCCTCCACGGGCACCCCTCCACCGTCTACTGTTCATCCAGCCCTCCACCACACCGCGGGGTCCTGTTCATCCAGAGGCAACGCCACCGCTCCCTGTTCATCCAACCCCCCAGCAACACTCACGGTTCATCCCGAGGCAGCATCGATCGACTTGATTAGCGGCGATGGCGAAGGAATCACTCGATCGAGTTCGATTAACGACCATCGGTCGATCGCTCGGGTTCGATAACGCATAGCTTTCTGCGGTAATCGCTCGGGTTCGATTAGAGCCCAACGCCTCGCTCGGGTTCGATTAGAGCCAACGCCTCACACACCGCAGCGTCGTGTCACGAGAAAGCAGCGCATCGCTCGGCTCCCGACCTCCCACCTTAACCGGGAACTCCCCGAAATTTTCCTCGCCCTTGCTTCTACCATGGTTCTTTCCGTCATGGACGGCCCAAAGAATGTCATGCAGCTGCGTCTCCGGCCCGCCCAGGACGAAAAGCCCATTTTCTGTCATGTTTTTTTGTCATAGAAGTAGGAGCCCACCACATCTATGATGATACCGGGTTTTGTCACAATTATCGTCATATAAGTGTCATATGTATGATAGAAAAAAAATTCGTTCGGCCCAAAATGTCAGTTCTTCCATATAGTGCCTCCACATCGTTAGTGAGTCTAGAAATCTTGCTGGTAAATTGACGAAGTAAGTTATCATGATTCTTCAAGATATTTTTAAAAGTTTCATTCTGCTCACTTTGACTAGCAATGAAATTTTTTCAGAGTTTCCTCTAGAGTATTTCTATTGCTATTGCTAGTTCCATGAAAATTTTAGGTGCTCCGCTATTAGGGTAAGGTAATCTAGGAGCATATCCATTATTTTTCCAGTTTGGGATTATAGCTATTACGAGCAATGGAATTCATAATTAACTTCTTCATCAATAATAACGTTCACTTTTACCTCTTCTTTACCTTTCATGATGGAGATGAATTCATCAAGCTTAGCGGTCATGTCCATATTCTGTTCTTCAATTGCATTGACCCTCTTGGTGGCAGTATGATGGGGTCCTGTACCGATTCTGGCAAACGCCAAAGAGCCTGGCCTCATCCAAGACATGGGGCCCACCAGGACTAGGGCGAGGAGCAAACCCTAGCTAGGAGGCGCAGACAACCTTAGTGGTCTCCAACTAGGAGGGTGGACACACCCCAGATTGCATATGACATGTAAACCGTAGGCCTCTCCTGCCTATATAAAGGGAGGTCTAGGGTACTCATTGATCATCCATCCGCAGATAGGAAAACACTCGGTAACAATCTCATTCACCATTGTAACCCCTTGCATGAGGTATCCCTCCATTTTGAATCATCAAAACCAGTAGGACGTAGGGTATTACTCTCCAGAGGCCCAAACCTGGAAAAACCCCTCGTGTGGCCTCCGATCCATGACTTATAGCTATGCTTGGAACCCTACCGAGAGATCTGATGATATTTCTCTCTGTTAGTTGGCGCGCCAGGGAGGGGCAGCGCTGGCCGGAGACCAATGTTTGGCTCCTCGATGTTCGTCGCCGATGAGGCATGCCGGGTCGACATCAGCACACCGGCCAACCTCGCCACCTCACGGCCAGACTCGCCAGCGGTCGCACTCGATTAGGCAGACACGCACCAATGTCGGGCACAGCAGGACCTGCAAGTTGCTTTGATACATCTCCAACGTATCTATAACTTAGAAGTGTTCATGCCATGTTTACAACAATTTTATATGGTTTTGGTGCACTTTTATATGTGTTTTACGGACTAGCCTATTGATACGTCTCTATCGTATCTATAATCTTTTATTGTTTTATGCCAATATTCTACAACTTTCATATACTTTGGCAACTTTTATATTGTTTCTGGGACTAACATATTGATCCAGGCCAGTGCAGCCTCGCTTGTTGCATGTTTTTTGTTTCGCAGAATATCCATATCAAACAGAGTCCAAACGCGATAAAAACTTACGGAGATTTCTTTTGGAATATATGTGATTTTTGGGAAAAAGAATCAACGTGAGACGATGCCCGAGGGGCCCACAAGCCCTAGGGGCACGCCTTGGAGGCTTGTGGCCACCCCGTAAGGCGGTTGGTGCCCTTATTTCGCCGTAAGAAAGATAATATCCAGATAAAAATCATGTTAAAATTTCAGCCCAATCGAAGTTACGGATCTTCGGGAATTTAAGAAACCGTGAAAGGGCAGAAAACATGAACGCAGAAACAGAAGGAAACAGAGAGAGATCCAATCTCGGAGGGGCTCCTGCCCCTTCGCCGCCATGGAGGCCATGGACCAGAGGGGAAACCCTCCTCCCATCTAGGGGGAGGTCAAGGAAGAATAAGAACAAGGAGGGGGAGGGGGGGTTCTCTCCCCTCTCTCCCGGTGGTGCCGGAACACCACCGGGGCAATCATCGTGTGACGCCGATCTACTCCAACAACTCCGTCATCTTCACCAACACCTCCATCACCTTCCCCCATCTATCTATAGCATTCCACTCTCCCGCAACCCTTTGTACCGTCTACTTGAACATGGGGCTTTATGGTTCACATTATTATCCAATGATGTGTTGCCATTCTATGACGTCTGAGTATATTTTTGTTGTCCTATCGGTGATTGGTGAATTGCTACGATTGGTTTAATTTGCTTGTGGTTATATTTCTGTCCTTTGGTGCCCATCATATGAGCACGCGTGTGGATCACACCATAGGGTTAGTTGTATATTGATAGGACTATTTATTGGATGGCAAGGGTGACAACAACTTCAGCCTAGCATAGAAATTGATGCATACGGGATTGAAGGGGAACCAATATATATTAATGCTATGGTTGGGTTTTACCTTAATGAACATTAGTAGTTGCGGATGCTTGCTAATAGTTCCAACCATAAGTGCATAGAATTCCAAGTAAGGGATGACATGATAGCAGTGGCCTCTCCCACATAAAACTTGCTATCGGTCTAGTAACGTAGTCAATTGCTTAGGGGCAATTCCGCAACTCCTACCACCAGTTTTCCACACTCGCTATACTAACTTAATTGTTTATTTATTTAAACATCCACTGGCTTTTATTTACGTGTTCTTTGTTATCTTGCAAACCTATCCTACTACACCTACAAAGTACTTCTAGTTTCATACTTGTTCTAGGTAAAGCAAACGTAAAGCATGCGTAGAGTTGTATCGGTGGTCGATAGAACTTTAGGGAATATTTGTTCTACCTTTAGCTCTTTGTTGGGTTCGACACTCTTACTTATCGAGAAAGGCTACAATTGATCCCCTATACTTGTGGGTTATCACCTATTAACTTAGTGCCGAGTGCCAGTTCCTGTTTTTTTTTGCTATTTGTTGTTTCAGAGAATGACCATACCAAATGAAGTCCAAATGCCATGAAATTTACGGTGATTGTTTTGGACAAGACGAGACCCACGAAGCTTTGGAGAAGGACCAGAAGGTGTCTAGGGGGCACAAGCCTGGGTGGCACCCCCTAGGGCGCGCCACCTGAGCTTGTGGGACCCTCGGGACTCCACCTGAACTTGTGGTGAAATTGGAGTATCTAGGTGACATTAGAGTTGATTGATGCATATCATATGGTGTTATTGTAGTACGATCTCTAGGGCTGTTTGTGACACTTATAGGGATGGCTCAATAGATTGATTGAGAAGATACCTTTGTGGAGGTTTGCTACCGACAACAATTTCATCCTATGTTCTCCTTTATTGATAAGTACTTTGGAGCGATTCTTTGTTGCACATTGAGGGATTGTCATATGATTCAATTATGTTAGCACCCTTGAGAGATTACACTAGTAAAAGTATGAACCCTAGGCCATGTTTCTAAGGATTGATATACTTTGCTCGCTGTTTTCTACTTGTTACCTTGTTGTTTTTATTTATTCCGATTATAAAAATATATTTCTAGCATCCATATTACACTTGAATCAACATCTCTTCGCCTAACTAGTGCACCTGTACAATTAACAACTGTATTGGGTGTGTTGGGGACACAGGAGATTCTTTGTATTTTGATTGCAGGGTTGTTTGAGAGAGACCATCTTCATCCTACACCTCCCACGGATTGATAAACCTTAGGTCGTCCACTTGAGGGAAATTTGTTGTTGTCCTACAAAACTCTGCATTTGAAGGCCCAACAAAGTGTACAATAAGAGAAGTTGCATACTAGACATCATGCTTCTGTCCCACCTGCGAGATGGAGATAGCAACAACAATCTAGTTGGTCGCAATGGTGTGTGGCAACTGCCGCCTCAACCAGGCATCCAAGGGCTGCCTCATTGCCGACCCTGGTGACCGCAAAGACGCCAAAGAAATAAACATCGCCTCAACCTCAGATGATGAAGAAGGTGTTGCGGCACCACTCTGCCTCACAAACGAGGATGAGAATGCCGGCCTCCAGCCCTTCCGCGTGGTCACCTACTTTGACCTCTGGGGCAAATCAGGATCTTCTTCGGGCTCCCAAACCGGTGATTCCACTGACGATGGGACGTCTCAATATGAGCCCCCGCAAGGGATCTTCCTTCATGAAGTCATGGTGACGGAGCCAACCACAAATGTACCATGCACAACAGCTGCGACAGAGGCCGCCACTTCCAAGCCAATGGCATCAGGACTAGTGGCTGCTACAACACAGCCGCACACCAACCCTGTCACCCCATCCACAGATCAGCACGGGCCTCCCGGCGAGCTCACCTGTGAGCCTCACCACGATGGCGGCAACCCTCCGAAATACGACGTCTACACTACCACCCGTGATAGGGTACACCCTAAACTACCTCATAACACCCATCGTCGGCACCGACCCGGCATCAAGGACGCCTAGACGCACAGCTCCCACTCTAGCAAAAAGTGTTAGATATTTTGGCCTGTAATGACCCACAAGTATATGTGATCAATTGTAGCCTTTTCAATAAGTAAGAGTGTCGAACCCAACAAGGAGTAGAAGGAAATGACAAGTGGTCTTCAGCATGGTAATGTCTGCAAGTGCTGAAATTGTAAGTAACAAAGTAGTTTGATAGCAAGATAATTTGTAACGAGCAAGTAACGGTAATAGTAACAAAAGTGCAGCAAGATAGCCCAATCCTTTTGAGGCAAAGGACAGGCAAAAACGATCTCTTATAATAAGCAAAGCGTTCTTGAGGGTACACAGGAATTTCATCTAGTCACTTTCATCATGTTGATTCGATTCATGTTCGCTACTTTGATAATTTTATATGTGGGTGGACTGGTGATTAGGTACTATTCTTACTTGAACAAACCTCCTACTTATCATTAACCCCCTCGCAAGCATCCGCAACTACAAGAAAAGTATTAAGAATAAATTCTAACCATAGCATTAAACTTATGGATCCAATCGGTCCCTTACGGAATAGCGCATAAACTAGGGTTTAAGCTTCTGTCACTCTCGCAACCCGTCATCTAATAACTACTCCACGATGCATTCCCTTAGGCCCAAATATGCTGAAGTTTCATGTAGTCGACGTTCACATGACACCACTAAGGGAATCACAACATACATACTATCAAAATATCGAACGCATATCAAGTTCACATGATTGGTTGCAACATGATTTCTCCCATGACCTCAAGAACAAAAGTAACTACTCACAAATGATAATCATGCTCAAGATCATAGGGGTATTAAATAGCATATTGGATCTGAACATATAATCTTCCACCAAATAAATGATATAGTAATCAACTACAAGATGTAATCAACACTAGTAGTCACCCACAAGCACCAATCTGTAGTTCTGGTACAAAGATTGAACACAAGAGATGAACTAGGGTTTGAGAGGAGATGGTGCTGTTGAAGATGTTAATGGAGATTGCCCTCCCCAAGATGGGAGAGTTGTTGGTGATGATGATGATGATTTCCCCCTCCGGGAGGGAAGTTCCCCCAGCGGAATCGCTCCACCGGAGGGCAAAAGTGCTCCTGCCCAAGTTCCGCCTCGAGACGGCAGCGCTCGATCCTGAAAGTCCACCCCTTATTTGTTCTAGGTCAAAATGACTTATATACCAGAAGATGGGCACCGGAGGTGGGCCGGGCTGAGCACAACCCACGAGGGCGCGCTTGGGGGCAGGCGCCACAGTGTCTTGTGCTCACCAGTGGCCCCCTCCGGTGGTTATTTGCTCCGATTTCTTATTTATTCCATAAAAATCCTCGTGAAGTTCCAGCTTGTTTGGAGTTGTGCGAGAATAGGTGGCTGGCGTAGCTTTTCCAGTCCATTTCCAAATTTAATTCTCCCTCTTTGTGTGTACCTTGCATATTATGAGAGAAAAGGCATTAGAATTACTCCAAAAAGCATTATTATGCATAAAAATATTAGAAATAATAGTAGGTAAACATGATGCAAAATGGACGTATCAGCCTGCGAGGCCCGATGGAACAAGACAAAGACGCGCGAAACCTCCTAAACGACCTCGCCAACCGAGGCCGGGAACGGGGGATCCGTTTCGACGAACTGGCTGTAGAGGCCGCCCCACCTCCAACCCCAGCCCGCAGTCTCCTAGGGCAGCAGCACTAGTAGACCGAATCTGAACCATGCTAGGAGACCCCAAACTCTTGGGCGATCTCACCCACGTGCTCCACAGAACGGTGGATCTCCAGGACAACATCTCATGCTCTAGGGACAAGCTGGCAGGTACCAAAAGCATCCTATCTTCTACCAACCATCCAGCGACCGCGGTCACACACTTGTAGTAGCCAATATCGGCTGTCGCCCTACAGCAGCATGCAGCCTTACCACCCATGACCCCGACCCTGATTGGACGGCCTGACCATCAGCATGATGGATGGGCAAGAGCAGAAACAAATGGGCCACACCCGGGGGCTCCTCCACCAAGGTTCACCTCGCTCACCTTAATCATTGTGCCCGCGTGCTTTGGGCAGGAAGTAATAACCCACATGTTCCCACAACCCTTCTTCGTCTGTGGCATCAAGAAATATTCAGGCGACACAAAACCAAAATACTGG
This sequence comes from Aegilops bicornis, assembly GCA_021605145.1. Lineage (NCBI taxonomy): Eukaryota > Viridiplantae > Streptophyta > Magnoliopsida > Poales > Poaceae > Aegilops > Aegilops bicornis. The sequence continues at coordinate 392,569,524 of CM038669.1, read as the reverse complement.
TTGAACAACTACCTCACATCGGTCGAGATGGCCAATGGAGATATAGGTAATGCCCTACGGCACATACCCTTATGCCTAACAAGGCATGCACGTTCCTGGGTCAGCGGCTCCCTCCCAATTCCATTCATAACTGATCGGACTTTGAGCACATTTTAAACATCAGCTATGGGTTTTCCCATAATAGTTCCACCTGTAGCAGTATCAAGCATAGTTTTCGACATAGGATTTAAAGTATTATAAAACATATGAAGGATTGATCATTATTCCATTTAATGGTTGAGATAATTTCTTATAGCCTCCTTCATGCACTTCCATGCAACCGCTAGTTTCTCACGATCTTCCTACTTAAAACTTGTTATCTGTGAACGAAGTTGCACAATTTTGTTAGGTGGGCAAAACTTAGAAAAAAACATACTACTACAATTAGTCCATGAAGTTATATTAACTCTAGGCAAACCTAGAAGCCATTCATTTGCTTTTCCTCTCAAGTATAAAGTAAATAGACGCAACTTCAAAATATCAGGGTCATAATCCATAAAGTGTGTCATGTTGCACAATTCAGAAAAATTGTGCAAGTGCATACCAACATCCTCAGAAGCAGACCCTCCTAATTGTCCATGTTGAACCATAGAGACTAGGTTCGGTTTTATCTCATATTCAGCAGCAACAACATCAGGTTGTGCTATAGGTTCACACATGAAACTATTGTTAGGATCGGAGTAGCAAAGCTTCCAGGATTACGAGCCATGGTAATCTTTTTATGGTTTTATACTGACAAGACTTGCAACAAAATGGTAAACTAAAAACTAAAATCAAACTTTAACGATAACTCTAAACACAAAGACTAGGCACACAAAGCCTCCCCGGCAACAGTACAACAAAAATGTTTGATTACTTCCTTTGGTGATCCCGAAATGGAGCATAAAGGATTCTCGCCTTTTTCCCCAGAGGTGACCCTGAGTTATCGAACCCACGGGAGGACGATGCCCTTTAAGCTATGGACTCAAACAAGCTTTTTTTAGAGAATTAAATCTAACTTGTACCAGATCATAAATCAAGCTGACCCTAAAACAACACCTATAATAAAAATATGCATGGGTATGAGGACTTATGCTTACAACCATATATTTCTGTTGGGACTAGATATGATCTTCATTTGTGCTTTGGAAGTCACTCATCAAGGTGTGCTTGTAACGTATCAAAGTGGGGGATGTGTCCAAATTATGTCTTGACTGGAACGCATCCTGCACCAAGAGTCAATTGTCCGACCGAAGGCCCTATCTGTCACGTGAGGTTGCCTCGATAATTAAGATTGCAATAATCAGATAAAAGCATTGGGCATTTAAAGACTACACCTCTTGAATCCCCGGGGATAGGATCTGTGTTACCATACTAAAACTTTTTGTCACTGGTGTTCAGAATAACACTTCAAGGTCTCCCTACCCTTATCCTCTGCGTGGTTGGTTCTCCATTATCCTAGGTACCCGCAGGGATGAAGAACACGAACGAGACAAGATACAACTACAGAACAATTTTGTGTTACACATACGAGACGTTAATTCAAAGTCCTTCCATTGATCCATCCAACAAATACATCGGGTTGGAAGGCCCTTGCCTTAACCCATGACCTTCCCGAACTACTCACACATGGATATTAGCTCACAAAAAGAACACATCATGAAAATAGGTTGATTGGTAATAAGGATTTATATTTTCATGCCCCTCCTTCCTTTGTTCTGCTCAGTTTTCCCCCGCCCATCTAAGTGTGCTCACTTTTGCCCTCATCTACTTGCCCACGCCTCACAAAAGGTCAAATGATGCTGAGCTGTCTGGTCAAAGTTATTGACCATTAGTTCGCCGGTGCTGACGCGCGGGCTGACCTGAGATGATAACATGTGGGACCGGTTGCATGCTGACACATGGGGCCAACCTGAGATGATGACATGTGGGACTGGTTGGTGTTGATGCATGGGGCCGACTTGAGATGCTGACATGTGGGATCGATTGCTGGACGACGGTGCTGACGTGTTTGTCTAAACAAAAGGGGATGAAATATCTCTCTCTCTTTTCGCATCCCCACGACACGAGCAACCCACCTCCACCCCCATCCCCACCCCCAATCCTACAGCCGTCGTTGGCGATGACGACGGCTATGGAGGTGTTCTATCGGTGACGCTGTCTTACTGGAGAAGTGCAAGGAGATCTACTCTTGGTTTCCTAGCACGCAAGCTCTGGCAGAGCATGCGTTGCAATTGTTGAGAGATGCGATGCCGGATGAGATCTGGCGGATGATTCCAGATCCAGTCAATGGGATGACTTGTGGGGTTTTGTCTGGGCAATGCATGAGTCAATGGAGTTGCCAGATCCTTTTTAGCGAGCTCGCAGGTATTCATACGATTTTCACCATGACCAGCCGGATCTCAAGGTCAAACGAGAGCTCACAGCTATTCCGGGGGTGGGATAAGTGCAACCTCCTCCTAGTATGTCTCGATACATAATTATACTAGATAATGTGGAGGAGTTTATGAGGACCATCGAAAGGCCCGTGCTCGGAGACGAGCAAATGGTAGATGAGGAGGAGGAGGAGGAGGAGGATGAGGATTGGTTGTCAAAGCCTGCTCGGCCGCTGACGAGGAGTAGCACGAGGATGAATATGTAGAGGAGGACAGGTATTCATACGTCATAAAGTGTAGGGTGAAGACGACAATGTTTTAGGGCTTAACATGTACATAGCGAAGCTAGAGGATGAGTGGAAGCTCGCGGTTGTGAAATTGGAGTTGTGATGTACTTTTAGTTTGTTTATCACTATCTACTGGAGTTTGCCATATTCATTCAAGATGTGTATGCTACCTTATCTACTTTTAGTTTGTTGATCCGAGATGTGTATGCTACCTTATCTACTAAAGTTTGTTTGTTTATGACCAATTATTCCAATGGTAACAAACTTGTTAGTTCCACAAGCCATTGCACATGACAGGCCTCCATGCAAAAGGATTTCAATTTTTGAGCATTTTTTCATTTTCTATAATCTATTTTGATGTGTTGTAGAGTTGCATGGATGACTAATCATATAAAATGGTTGGGAATTCGAGTTTTATTTGTGGGTACTACCTACATTCCTAATGTGGAAGGTGAAAATGATTTTTTTAGAATTTATTAGACGAAACTAGAGCACATTTGCAGTTCAAATTTGAATTACTTGATGTAAATTGTCCGAAATTTAATAAATCAATGAAAAGTGGCAATATCACTCGGAAAAATCATGAAAAAATGATAGTTGGAATCCCATGTGGTATACTTCACGTGAAAATTGTAAGGCACTATTTTCAATACTATTTATGGCAATTTCTTCACAAAAAAGTCATGTATGGCACTAGAAAAATGGAAAATCAACTTTTTATTGACCAAAGCTTCGATCTTTTTGTGGAATGATTGCTCACAATGGTAACACCCTTGTTAGATCCAAAAATGGTCATGTTATCATCTACTATGCCATGAAGATGCTCATGGGTATGGTCATCTTAGTTGAGAGTCGTTGATCTTCATATGAGATAGGTCAATTTTGTGAAGGTTTTTTCAAGTCTGTGGTATTGCCAGTTTATCATTTTTCCACAAGCCATTGCACATGAGAGGCCTCCATGCAATAGTATTTCAATTTTTTAGCATTCTTTCATTTTCTATTATTTATTTAATGTGTTGTGAAAATTGCATGGATGACTAATCATATGAAATGGTGGCTAACTTGAATTTTCTTTGTGGGTATTACCCACGTTCCTAATTGTTGTGGGAAACCACGGCCACCTATGGGATCAAGGGTCCCTTGCTGGTTCAGCGGGGGGATGTCATGTTACACAAAGAGCAGAAGAGCGTGAGGTAGCACGACAGAGATCACACATGCAATTTTACCCAGGTTCGGGCCGGCGTGAGGCGTAAAACCCTACTCCTGCTTTGGTGGACTGATGGTGGAAAAATGGTGGAAAAATGGTGGTGGTTGTAGTGCGTTTGCCCGACAGGGTTGCCTCAGGGAGAAACGGCTACGAGCATATGAAATATGAGGGGGTGGATTCACTAACACCGGGTCCAACCCTTTCTAAGGTTGCCATGGGCCCCCTTTTATAGGCTAAGGGGTCACCACGGTGGCAAATCAGTCATTATGCACTGATAAGATAGCAAATAGTGCTATCATACCTAACTCTGTAGGCTAAAAGAGCGCATTAAATGCACAGCTCAATGTCACATTGTTGCTTGACCGGCAAGCCTTGCCGGGCTATCTTGCCAGCTTCGTGCCTGCTCGCTTGACACGTCGCGGGATGTGTGTCCTCTATAGGTATCTCCTGTAGAAAGAGGTTGCCATTTAGTCACTTTGCGGCTTACCGCACTGATCGACGACGTGCGTTGTGGTGAGGTGGTTCTGCCTTTGCGAGTCCCGATAGGCCCTGCCGAGGCATCTTGGGGGTTTTCTTTCGGGGGTGACCCCGTCCTCGCCAGGCTCACCTGCCCGGCAAGGGAGGCTTTTCTCTTGGTGGTTTCTTACTTCTCTGGCTTGGTCTTTGTCCGCTTGATCAATATGTTTGTCCTTTGTAGATCTTGATCTCTTGTACTTTGGCCTAGTCCGGTGTTGTAATCTTGCTCCCGCGCCTGTGCACAGTCTGGGCAACAGACCCAGGTTTTTTTGCACAGACACTAATATGGAAGGTGAAAATGGTTTTTCAGAATTTATTGGACCAAACTAGAGCACACTCCCAGTTCAAATTTGGATTACTTGATGTAAATTGCCTGAAATTCTGTAAATCAATGAAAAATGGAAATATCACTCGTAAAATCATGAAAAATTTACAGCTGGAATCCCATGTGGTATACTTCAGGTGATAATTGTAAGGGCACTATTTTCAATACTATTTATGGCACTTGCTTCACAAAAATGTCATGTATGGCACTAGAAAAATGGAAAATCAACTTTCTATTAACCAAATTTTCAATCTTTTTGTGGAATTATTGCTCACAATGGTAACACCCTTGTTAGTTCAAAAAATGGTCATGTTATCACCTACTATGCTATGAAGATGATCATGGGTATGTTCATCTTAGTTGAAAGTCATTGACCTTCATATGAGGTAGATCAGTTTTGTGAAGTTTTTTTCAAGTATATGGTATTGTCAGTTTATCATTTTCCCGACAAGCCATTGCACATGAGAGGTCTCAATGCAAATGTATTTCAATTTTTGAGCATTTTTTTCATTTTATATAATTTATTTCAATGTGTTGTCAAAATTGCATGGATGACTAATCATATAAAGTGGTTTCTAATCTGAATTTTCTTTAGCGGCACTCCCTACATTCCTAATGTGGAAGGTGAAAATGATTTTTCAGAATTTATTGGACCAAATTAGAACACACTTGCAATTCAAATTTGAATTACTTGATGTAAATCGCCTGAAATTCAAAAAATCAATGAAAAATGGAAATGTCACTCGGAAATTCATGAGAAATTGGCAGTTGGAATCCCATGTGGTATCTGCGGTGAAAATTGTTAGGGCATGATATGTCCCCAACGTATCAATAATGTTTGATTGTTTCATCTTTGTTATATTATCAATCTTGGATGTTTTATATTCATTTACTAGCAACTTTATATCATTTTTTGGGACTAACCTGTTGACATAGTGCCCAATGCCAGTTGTTGTTTTTTGCTTGTTTTTACTTTGCAGAATATTAGTACCAAACGAAGTCCAAATGCAAAGAAACATTTTGGAGATTTTTTTCTGCCCAGAAGACACTCAGGGAGCCAAAGGAGCACACGGAGGAGGCCGTGGGCCCACTAGGCACAAGGGCGCGCCAGAGGCCCAAGCACGCCTACAGTGGGTAGTGGAGCCCACAGGAAGCTTCTCCACCGACCTCCACCTCTATAAATACTCTAAAATAAAAAAAAACCCTAGGGGAGTCGACGAAACTCTTTTCCAGCGACCGCAAGTTCCAGAACCACGATATCCAATCTAGAGGCCTTTTCCAGCACTCTTCCGGAGGGGGCAACGATCATAGAGGGGTTCTTCATCATTCTTGTTGCCCCTCCGATGATGCGTGAGTAGTTTACCACAGACCTACGGGTCCGTAGCTAGTAGCTAGATGGCTTCTTCTCTCTTTTTGATCTTCAATACAATGTTCTCATCGATGTTCTTGGAGATCTATTTGATGTAACTCTTTTTTGCGGTGCATTTGTTGGGATCCGATGAATTCTGGGTTTATGATCAGTTCTATCCATGAATATTATTTGACTCTTTGCTGAACTCTTATATGCATGATTTTTATAGCCTCGTATTTCTTCTTCGGAATTTTGGTTTGGTTTGGCCAACTAGATTGATTTTTCTTATCATGGGAAGAGGTGCTTTGTGATGGGTTCGATCTTCCAGTGCTCAATCTCAGTGACGGAAAGAGACATGAGACGCATGTATCGTTGCTATTAAGGGTAAAAGGCTGGGGTTTATTCATACTTGAGTTTATCTTGTCTACATCATGTCATCGTTCTTACTGCATTACTTCATTTTTCCATGAACTTAATACACTAGATGCATGCTGGATAGCGGTCGATGTGTGGAGTAATAGTGGTAGATGCAGGCAGGAGTTGGTATACTAATCTTGGAGGTGATGTGTATATACATGATCATTGCCTTGGATATCATCATGATTATTCACTTTTCTATCAGTTGCCCAACAGTAATTTGTTTACCCTCCGTATGCTATTTTCTTGAGAGAAACCTCTATTGAGAACTACGGCCCACGGGTCTATTTTCTATCATATTAAATCTAAAAGTACCTTACTGCAGTTTTTATTTATTTATTTTATTTTGCATTTTAGTTAGATCTATTTATCAAATCTGATACAATTTAATCTATCTCAATAACTAGGAGGGGTTGACAACCCCTCTTATGCGTTAGGTTGCAAGTATTTGGTGTTTGTGTGCAGGTGTTGTTTACATAGTGTTGCTTGGTTCTCCTACTAGATTGATAACCTTGGTTTCATAACCGAGGGAAATACTTACCTTTGCTGTGCTGCATCATCCTATGCTCTTTGGAGAATTACCAACGCAGATACAAGCAATCAGGGCACTATTTACAATGTTATTTATGGCACTTGCTTCACAAAAAAAGTCATGTATGGCACTAGAAAAATGGAAAATTAGCCTTTTATTTGTTGTATTGTCAGTTTATCATTTTCCCACAAGCCATTTCACATAAGAAGCCCCCATGCAAAAGGATTTCAATTTTTGAGGCTTTTTTTCTTTTATCTATATTTTTTTGAAGATTAATGTCAAAATTGTATGGATGACTAATCATATAAAATGGTTGCTAATTTGAATTTTGTTTGTGGGTATTGCTTACATTCATAATGTGAAAGGTGACATTGGTTTTTCGGAATTTATTGGACCAAACTAGAGCACACTTGTAGTTCAAACTTGAACTACTTGATGTAAATCGCACGAAATTCAATAAGTCAATGAAAAATGGCAATATCACTTGGAAATTCCTGAAAAATTGGCAGTTGGAATTCCATGTGGTATACTTCACATGAAACTTGTAAGGGCACTATTTTCAATATTATTTATGGCACTTGCTTTATAAAAAAGTCATGCATGGCACGAGAAAAATGGAAAACTAACCTTTTATTTGTGGTATTGTCCTTTATAGTTTTCCCACAAGCCATTGAACATAAGAGGCCTCCATGCAAAATGATTTCAAATTTTTAGCCTTTTTTATATTTTTCTATATTTTTTTTAGAAATCATGAGTTATTCCAAGTGCATGCAGACAACTAGAAAATCATGATTTGCGCACATAAATCACGAGTCATTCCAAGTTCACGCAAAAAACTCAAAATACAATTATTACAAATGATTTGTGCACATATTCAATACAAATTCATACATATTTTATTCAAATAAAATGACAACTTCGGCGCGGCCCTACTCCCGTACTCCGAAATCTGAAACTATTCTTCTTCGGCAACCTTCGAGCGGCATGCGGCAATTACCTCGTCGAAGTTCAGGCCATTCAAAGAAGGCACTTCGTCCAGCGATGTTTAAGCGCGACATCAGGTTGGGGCCGAAGAATTGCTGGATCCGAGTGGCGTGGTCCTGGCCGAGGATTTGCGTCCAGAATGGGGCGTTAGGCTCGAAGCCTGTATGCGGCCTCTCCTCCGGTGTTAGACATGCTCGAAACCTATGGACATCTCAAGCAAAGGCGACCGTACTGATGGGTGGGGGGACAGGCGCCACAAGAAGACCCCCCGCACTTAGAACCCATCCTACCAGCAGGAGCGTGTCCGGCGGCGCCGGGATGTCGCAGATGGCGAGAAGCTCGGCTTCACGGAGAGTGATACCGCGCTACCACACCATGGAAGCAGAAGGGGAGGAGGGCTAGGGTTTGTGCTGTAGTGGTGCCGGTGGCGGATAAGGTTGTGGAGGCGAGCGACTGAATGGGGCGGGGGGGGGGCTGCTGATACGTCTTCGACCTATCTATAATTTTTTATTGTTCCATGCTACTGCAGTATTAATATTGGATGTTTTATATGCAATTATATATATTTTTTGGGACTAATCTACTAACTTAGTGCCAAGTGCCAGTTGCAATTTTTTGCCCATTTTTGGTTTTCCAGGAAATCAGTACTAAACGAGGTCCAAATGCCACAAATCTTTTTGACGGTTTTTTCTAGACATAACAGACCCTGGAAGCTTTAGGAGGAGGCCATCAGATGAAGGAGTGGGCCATGAGCCACATGGGTGCGCCCAGGGGGTAGGCACGCCCATGTGCCTCATCAGGACCTCGTTCCTCCGTTTGACCTAATTCCAACTCTATAAATTCTCTAAAATCGAGAAACCAACAGAGAGCGACCCAAAATAATTTTTCTGCCACTGCAAGCTTCTGTTCTCACGAGATCCCATCTGGAGGCCTTTTCCGGCAATCTGCCGAAGGGGGAATCCATCATGGAGGGCCTCTACATCAACCTTGCTGCCCTTCCGATGACATGTGAGTAGTTTACCACAGACCTACGAGTCCATAGCTAGTAGCTAGATGGCTTCTTCTCTCTCTTTGATCTTCAATACAATGTTCTCCTCGATGTTCTTGGGGATCTATTCAATGTAATCATTTTTTGTGGTGTATTTGTTGGGATTCGATGAATTGTGGGTTTATGCTCACATTATTTATGAATATTATTTGAGCCTTCTCTGGACTCTTTTATGCATGATTATAATAGCTTTGTATTTCTCTCTATTCTATCCGTTTGGTTTGGCCGACTAGGTTGATTTATCTTGTTATGGGAGAGGTGCTTTGTGATGGGTTCGATCTTGCGGTACTCAATCCCAGTGATAGAAGGGGACATGACACGTATTTGTATCATTGTCATTAAGGATAAAACAATGGGGTTTATTCATATTGATTGGATTTACTTGTCTACATCATGTCATCTTGCTGAAGGCGTTACTTCATTCTTTATGACCTTAATACTCTAGATGCATGCTGGATAGCGGTCGATGGGTGGAGTAATAGTAGTAGACGTAGGCAGGAGTCAGTCTATTTGTCTCGAATGTGATGCCTATATACATGCTCATTGCCTTGTATATCGTCATAATTATTCGTTGTTTTATCAATTGCCCTACAGTAATTTGTTTACCCACCGTATGCTTATTGTTCGAGAGAGAAGCCTCTAGTGAAAATTATGGCCCCGAGGTCTATCTTTATCATATATTAAAATTCAAAAATACCTTACTACAAATTAACTTTACTTTTTTACCTATCTATCACTGTAAGAGTTGATCCTTGCAATTAACCACCAAGGGATTGACAACCCCTTGTTTGAGTTGGGTGCAAGTATTTGTTATTTTGTGTGTAGGTGATGTTCAAGAACTGTTGCGTGGTTCTCCCACTGGACTTATAACCTTGGTTCTTAACTGAGGGAAATACTTATCTCTACTCTACTGCATCATCTTCTCTTCTTCGAGGAAATCCCAACGTAGCTCACCAACACCTGTCAAGTACAATCGCACAAACTTTCATCTCCTTGCATTTACTTTTATTTGCCATTTGCCTCTCATTTTCATCTCCCCCACTTCTAAAACGTTTTCACAAAAACACAAAAATATTTTCCGTTTGCCTTTTTTCTTGTTTACTTGCTTTGTCGCGATGTCTCAAGAAAATACCAAGTTGTGTGACTTTTCCAATACTAATAATAATGATTTTATTGTACTCCGATTGCTCCTCCCGCCACTAGTGCCGAGTCTTCTGATATTAATGCCACTTTGTTAAATCTTGTTACGAAAGAACAATTTTCTGGTAAGATGTTGCATCCCATCTTAACACTTCCATTGAATTGTGTGATATGCAAAAGAAATTGTCAAATTAAAATTATTTCCATTCTCACTACAAGATCATACTAAAACTTGGTTTTCGTCCTTGCCATGAAGTAGTATTGATTCTTGGGATAAGTGTAAGGATGCTTTTATTGCCAATTATTTTCCTCCCGTAAAAATTATTTCTCTTAAAAATCTAATTATGAATTTTAAGCAACTTGAGCATGAACATGTTTCCCAATCTTGGGAGAGGATGAACTACTGGCTTAAGTTTATGGATGATCATACAATTTTTTATGCGGGATTGAACTTTGTTTCCAAAAATCACGGGTGGTACTTTTATGGAAATCACATTAGGAGAAGCTAAAAATTTGCTTGATAATATCATGGCAAATTACTCACAATGGTATACTGAAAGAAGTCCCACTAGTAAAAAAGTGAATTCTATTGAAGAAATTAATACCTTGAGTGATAAAGTAGATGCTCTTATGAAAATGGTTGCTAGTAAGAGTGCTCATATTGATCCTAATGATGTGCCATTTTCTACTTTGTTTGAACAAAATAATGATCCCGTAGATGTGAATTTTTTGTCATGAAATAATTTTAATTGTAATGCTTATAGAGGTAATTTTAATCCTAGGCCGTTTCGTAGAAACTCCTCTAATAATTATGGAAATCCCTATGGTAATTATTATTATTATTATTATAGAATGCCCTTTGATCTTGAAAGTAATATTAAAGAATTTATTAACACTCAAAAGGCTTTCAGTACTACGATAGAGGAAAAATTGAGTAAACTTGATGATATGTCTAGGATCATGGATAGAATTGTTCATGATCTGGAAAATCTTAAATCTAAAATTTTGCCACCCAAGCTTTATATTAATGAATCCATTAAAGATCTTTATGTTTTCATGGATGAAAGTAAAGAAAGAACCGCTAGGTTGAGGGCTAAGCGAGAATTGTTAGAAAAAGTGATTCTGCCCCGTTTTTATCATTGCAATGATGAAGATATTAAAATGATTGTGTCTCGCCAATTGAATCTTTGCTTAGTAATATAAAACTTGATTAAAAGGGGACTGACGATGAGTCAACTTTAGCTAGAAGGCGTCCCCATTCAAAGGGTGAAAATGTTGATGAAAAAATTGATAAAAGTGGGTTTGCAGAGGTTAAAACTTTAAATAGTGATGTGCCCACCATTTTGGATTTCAAGGATCTAATTATGAAAGTTATTCTTTAATTGAATGTATTTCCTTGTTGCAATCCATGCTAAATTCACCCAATGCTTACGAACAAAATAAGGCTTTTACTAAACATATAGAAGCTATGATGAAAGCTTTAGTAGAAAAGCTAAAATTGGAGGTTTCAATACCTAGGAAATTATATAAAGAGTGGGAACCTACTATTAAAGTTAAAACTAAAAATTATGAGTGCAATGCTTTATGTGATTTGGGTGCTAGCGTTTCCCCAATACCAAAATCTTCATGTGACGCGCTAGGTTTTACCAATATGGATGAAAGTTCTCTTAATTTGCACTTAGCAGATTCCACTATTAAGAAACCTTTGGGTAGAATAAACGATGTTCTTATTCTTGCGAATAAGAATCATGTGCCTGTTATGGAACACTTACCAAGAGAGAAGATTAAGCCACCATGTGAATCTATTATGAGGGCCACCTACGGAATTAATTTGAGGGATGTCAACACTTGAGACTAGGCATTACACCTAGCTAGGGGCATAAAACAATAGCGCTTTTTGGGAGGCAACCCAATAGCTATTTTATTTTTATTTTTATTTCATGTTTTTGGTGTGCACACAATTATGCTACTGTTATGGTTGTGTTTTTGTGTTTAAATCAGTATTTGTGCCAAGTAAAGCCTTTGGGATGATTTGGATGATAGTTGCTTTGATTCTGTGAGAAAACAGAAACTTTTGGGCCTAGTAGCAGAAATGTTGGTATTCACTGGAACATGATAAATTTCTGAAGTTTTTACACATGATTAATATACAAATTGACCATGTTTTCCTATTTTTTCATAATTTCTGAAGTTACAGAAGTATGATCATTGTTGGGAATCGTTACAAACTGTTTTGTTTTTGACATATTCTGTTTTCGTTGCATTGTTTGCTTGTTTTGATGAATCTATGGATTGTATCAGCGGGTATAAGCCATGGTGAAGTTAGAATACAATATATATTATGAAATAATAAAATATGAATGGGTTTACAACATTACCTAAAGTGGTGATTTGCTTGTTATACTAATGGATCTCACGAGTTTTCTGTTGAGTTTTGTGTGCTGAAGTTTTCAAGTTTTAAGTGAGATCATGATGGATGAAGGAATAAGGAGTGGCAAGAGCTTAAGCTTGGGGATGCCCGTGGCACCCCAACATAATATTGAAGGACACCCAAGCATCTAAGCTTAGGGATGCCCCAGAAGGCATCCCCTCTTTCTTCTACCAACTATTGGTAAATTACTTGGAGCATTTTTATTCATCACATGATATGAGTTTTGTTTGGAGCATCGTGTATTTATGAGTCTTGCTTTGTTTGCCTTTTAGTTTGCCACAATAATCTTTGTTGGACACACCTTTTTGAGAGGTACACACATTATTCGTGATTTCTTAGAATACTCTGTGTGCTTCACTTATATCTTTTGAGCTAGGAAGTTGCTGTAGTACTTCGTTCACTTATATCTTTTACAGCACAACGGTGGTTATACTTTAAAGAAATAATTGCACTCTCATGCTTCACTTATATCATTTTGAGAGGTTATAATAGTAATGGCAATATGCACAATTTATGAATTTGGTCCCAATATGATATAATTCAAGAGGGATATAATAAAAACTTTCATGTAGATCATTGAATATGATAAGTTTGATTCCTTGTAATAGTTTTGCGATATAAAGATGGTAATATGTGGGAGGTACTAGTGAATGATTGTTGTTTAGTAAGAATATTGGTGTTAAGGTTTGTAATTCCCGAAGCATGCACGTATAGTCTCTCATTATGCTAAAAAGTTGGAGCATGATTTATTATTGATTTTCTTCCTTATGAGTGACGGTTGGGGATGAGCGATAGTCTGTTCCTACCAATCTATCCCCTATGGGCATGCATAGTAGTACTTTGCTTCGAGGTCTAATAAACTTTCGCAATAAGTATATGTGAGTTCTTTATGACTAATGAGAGTCCATGGATTATACGTAGTCTCACATTTCCGCAATTGACTAGCCTCTTCAGTACCGTGCATTGCCCTATCTCACCTTGAGACGTGGTGCAAACTTCGCCGGTGCATCCAAACTCCGTGATATGATACGATCTATCACACATAAGCCTCCTTATATCTCCGTCAAAATAGCCACCATACCTACCTATTATGGCATTTCCATAGCCATTCCGAGATATATTGCCATGCAACTTCCACCGCTTCGTTTTTATGACACACATCATCATTGTCATATTGCTTTAATTTGCATGATCATATAGCTGACATAGTACTTGTGGCTCAGCCACCATTCATAATTTTTTATACATGTTACGCTAGATCACTGCACATCCTCGTACGCCGCCAGAGGCATTCATATTGAGTCATATTTTTTCTAGTATCAAGTTGTAATTTTGAGTTGTAAGTAAATAGAAGTGTGGTGATCATCATTATTCATTATTAGAGCATTTTCCCAAGTGAGGAAAGGATGATGGAGACTATGATTACCCCACAAGTTGGGGTGAGGAACCGGACGAAATAAAAAAAGAGGCCAAAAAGAGCCCAAGGAAAAAAAGAGAGAAACAAAAAAATGTGATAAAAAGTTTTTATTTTGAGCTTTCATACACTTATAGCTCTTAGTCCATCCGTTGCATGGCAATCTCTACTCCTTGCATTGACATCAATTGATGGGCATCTCCATAGCTCGTTAATTAGCCTTGTCAATGTGAGACTTTCTCCTTCTTTATCTTCTCCATATTATCTCTATCACCGTACTCTATTCCACCTATAGTGCTATATCCATGGCTTGCACTCATGTATTACGTGGGGGATGAAAAAGCTGAAGCGCATTAAAAAGTATGAACCAATTGCTCGGCTTGTCATCGGGGTTGTGCATGATAAATACTTTGTGTTAAGAAGATGAAGCATGACAAGGCTATACGATTTTGTAGGGATAACATTCTTTAGCACTGATATTTTAAAAAGGCATGATCGTTTGTTGTTATCCCTGAGTATTGATGTTTCTATGTCAAATTATAGACTATTTCTTTGAATCATTCGGATATTAATATTCATGATTACATGATGAACATGTTAGATAGAATTCCACATCAAAAATTCAGTTTTTATCATTTACCTGCTCGAGGAAGAGCAGGAATTAAGCTTGGGGATGCTTGATACGCCTCCAACGTATCTATAATTTTTTATTGTTCCATGCTATTATAGTATCAATCTTGGATGGTTTATATGCAATTATATATCATTATATGCGACTAACCTATTAACTTAGTGCCAGGTACCAATAGTTGTTTTTGCCTGTTTGTGGTTTTCTAGGAAATCAGTAATAAACGAGGTCCAAATGCCATGAAACTTTTCGACAATTATTTTTGGACATAAGAGACCCTAGAACCTTCGGGAGGAGGCCAGAAGACGGAGGAGCGGGCCACGAGCCACATGGGCGTGCCCATGCGCCTCGGGGGCCCCTCGTTCCTTCGTTTGACCTAATTCCAACTCTATAAAATTCTCTGAAATCGGGAAACCAACAGAGAGCCACCCAAAATACTTTTTTCGCCGCCGAAAGCTTCTGTTCTCACGAGATCCCATCTGGAGGCCTTTTCCGCACTTTGTCGGAGGGGGAATCGATCATGGAGGGCCTCTACATCAAAATTGTTGCCCTTTCGATGATGTGTGAGTATTTTACCAAAGACCTACGGGTCCATAGATAGTAGCTAGATGGATTCTTCTCTCTCTTTAATCTTCAATACAATGTTCTCCTCGATATTCTTGGAGGATCTATTCGATGTAATCCTTTTTTGTCGTGTGTTTGTTGGGATCCGATGAATTGTGGATTTATGATTAGATTATCTATGAATATTATTTTAGTCTTCTCCGAACTCTTTTATGCATGATTATTATAGCTTTGTATTTCTCTCTGATCTAAACGTTTGGTTTGGCCAACTAGATTGATTTATCTTGCAATAGGAGAGATGCTTTGTGATGGGTTCGATCTTGGGGTGCTCAATCCCAGTGACAAAAGCGGACATGACACGTATTTGTATCGTTTCCATTAAGGATTAAACGATGGGGTTTATTCATTGGATTTACTTTGTCTACATTATGTCATCTTGGTTAAGGCGTTCCTCTGTTCTTTATCAACTTAATACTCTAGATGCATGCTGGATAGCGGTCAATTTGTGGAGTAATAGTAGTAGGTGCAGGCTGGAGTCAGTCTACTTGTCTCAGACGTGATGCCTATATACATGATCATTGCCTTGGATATCATCATAATTATTCGTTTTTCTACCATTTTCCCAATAGTAGTTTGTTTACCCACCATATGTATGCTTTTTGTTCGAGAGAGAAGCCTCTAGTGAAAATTATGTCCCCCGGGTCTATATTTATCATATATTAAAATCCAGAAATACCTTGCTGCAATTTATTTACTTTTATTTTATTTTGTGTTTTTGTTTATCTATCCGTCACTACGAGATTTGATCCTTGCAATTAACCGCCAAGGGATTGACAACCATTGTTTGCGTTGGGTGCAAATATTTTTTATTTTGTGTGTATATGTTGTTCACGAGGTGTTGCATGGTTCTCCTACTGGATTGATAAACTTGGCTCTTAATTCAGGGAAATACTTATCTCTACTATACTTGTGATGCCCCCGATTCAATCGTACACTAATCATACACGCAAACGTGTACGATCAAGATCACGGACTCACGGGAAGATATCACAACACAACTCTAAAAATAAAATAAGTCATACAAGCATCATAATACAAGCCAGGGGCCTCGACGGCTCGAATACAAGTGCTCGATCATAGACGAGTCAGTGAGCAACAATATCTGAGTACAAACATAAGTTAAACAAATGCCTTTAAGAAGGCTAGCACAAAGCTGGGCTATAGATCAAAAGAGGCGCAGCCTCCTGCTGAGATCCTCCTAACTACTCACAGTGGTAAATCGCCGTGACACTTGCGTAGTAGTAGGCACCTCCGGTGTAGTAGGAGTCATCGACGGTGGCGGCTGGCTCCTGGGCTCCAGCATCTGGTTGCGACAACCAGGTAGAATGGAAAGGGGGGAAAGAGGGAGAAAAGCAACCGTGAGTACTCATCCAAAGTACTCGCAAGCAAGGAGCTACACTACATATGTAGGGGTATCTGCGTAAAGGGGCAATATCGGTGGACTGAACTGCAGAGTGCCTGAATAAGAGGGGGATAGCTAGTCCTGTCGAAGACTACGCTTCTGGCAGCCTCCATCTTGCAGCATGTAGAAGAGAGTAGATGGTAAGTTCACCAAGTAGCATCGCATAGCATAATCCTACCCGGCGATCCCCTCCTCGTCGCCCTATTAGAGAGCGATCACCGAGTTGTATCTGGCACTTGGAAGGGTGTGTTTTATTAAGTATCCGGTTCTAGTTGTCATAAGGTCAAGGTACAACTCCAAGTCGTCACTGTTCAAGATCACGGTTATTCGAATAGATAAACTTCCCTGCGGTGCACCACATAACCCAACACGCTCGATCCCATTTGGCGGGACACACTTTTACGGGTGATGCCCGGCGGAGAATCAACACGTCGCGGCCCACCTAGGCCAACAGAGAGGTCAAGACGCCGGTCTAAACCTAAGCGCCTGACAGTGCAGGCCCATCGCCCTTAGCACACACACGTTGCGTCTGTGACGGAAGCAGAACTAGCCCCCTTAATACAAGAGCAGGCTTACATTCCAATCTAGCGCGCGCCGCTCAGTCGCTGACGTCACGAAGGCTTCAGCTGATTCCATGACGTCGAGTGCCCATAACTTTCCCACATAGTTGGTTAGTGCGTATAGACCAAATGGCCAGACTCAGATCAAATACCAAGAACTCGTTAAGCGTGTTAAGTATCCGCGAATGCCGACCAGGGCCAGGCCCACCTCTCTCCTAGGTGGTCTCAACCTGCCATGTCGCTCATACAAAGTAATAGTCGGGGCCGTGGGAACCCAGGCCCACCTCTACCGGATGGAGCCACCTGCCCTTCAAATTTCATCTCCGAATAGTATCATAAGTAATGTAACAGTATAAAGTATATAGCATATGCCCGAGGTCACCTCCCAAAGTGATCACGGCCCAGTAGTATAGCATGCCAGACGAACAAGAGTGTAGGGCCACTGATGGAATACTAGCATCCTATACTAAGCATTTAGGATTGGAGGTAAGGGTAACAACTGTAGCAACAATGACAGGCTATGCAGCAGAATAGGATTAACCAAAAGCAGTAACATGCTACACTACTCTAATGCAAGCAGTATAGAGAAGAATAGGTGATATCTGGTGATCAAGGGGGGGGCTTGCCTGGTTGCTCTGGCAAGAAGGAAGGGTCGTCAACACCGTAGTCGAACTGGGGGTCACCGGCAGTCTCGGGGTCTACCAGAAAGAAGTATAATAAATAACAGAGCAATCAAAGCAGCACAAAGCATAACATGGTGATACGTGGTTCTAGGGGTGACCTAACGCAGGGATAGGTGATACCGGTTAAGGGGGGAAACATCCGGGAAAGTATCCCCGGTGTCTCGCGTTTTCGGACAGATGAACTGGAGGTGAAATGTTGCAGCTTCACTATGCTAGGGACGCGTGGCGGACGAACGGGCTGCGTATCCGGATTCGTCTCGTCGTTCTGAGCAACTTTCATGTACAAAGTTTTTCCATCTGAGATACGGTTTATTTTATATTAATTTTTAAAGTTTTAAATCATTTTCTAAATTATTATTATTACATTAATTCGAAATCAGCATTACTGCATCAGCATGACGTCAACATGACATCAGTAGTCAACAGAGGTGTTGACTGGGTCAAACTGACATGTGGGGTCCGCATGTCATTATTGCTCGTGCTAATCAGGGTTTAATTAAGTTAACTAGTGATAGGTTAATCTAATCAGGACTAATTAAGTTAATTAATTAATTAAATTAATTAATTAATATTTTTATTTAATATTCTTTTTTAATTCCTTTTCTCTTTTTTAAACATTTTAGGGGCGGGGTCCCCCTGTTAGTGGCCTAGAGGGGCCATAGCGGGTGTGGCTAATCGGGTGGAGCCGGGCACAGGCGCTCAGGCGTGGGCGCCCGAAGAGACCAGTGGCGAGTGTTCACCGGGCGTGACCCGAGGTGGAGGTGGGCGGCGGCGTGCTTGTGAGAACATAAGCGAAGCGAGGCAGGGCAGAGGCGGTGGGCGTCGGGAGGCGGCGAGGCGGCCACGGTGGGCACGCACGGGAGAAGCGTCTGCGGCAGCCATGATGGTGCAGGGCGTCAGTCGATCGCGCGAGGAGAAAAGGCAACCACGGGTAACATCGGGTGGGCCAGCGAGTGCGGGGACGAGAGGCCGAGGGCCTCACCGGGGTTGTAGGGTTGAACAGCGGTGCTCGGGAGGAGGTCGGAGATGATGTTCGGCTGGAGGAGATCCGGCGAGACGGCGATTCGGGAAGACGGTGAGGAGCTCGTGGCGCGGTCCTCGTCTGTGGCGAGGTAGTTCGGCGGGGTCCGCGTCAGTAAGTCGTGGTGGGCCAGGCGGCGAAGTGGGTGGGGCGGAGGAGGCCCGGCTCCACGAGGGGGGTGACGGCAACGTCGAGGAGGCGATGGGGAGATGGGATCGGGGGGTTGCCCGATCCAGATCGAGAAGGCGAGAGGAGGAGTGGGGACGAGGGGAGGGAGTCGGTGCAGTGGGGGATCGGGGAGCGATGGGGTTAGGGTTTGATCGATGTCTGGGGTTAAGAGGTGGTGGGGGAGGGCCGGCCTGTTCGGGCGGCTGGGCCGGCCATCTGGGCCAAGGCCCAGTGTGGCCGGGGGGGTTGGCCTCCTTTGTTTCTTTTTTTTTTGTTTTTTTGTTGTTGTTTTTTTCTTATTCTATTTCTTTTCTGTTTTCCCTTTTTTTAGTTTCATAAAATTTAGAAACGACAACTAATTTAGTGCTATTAAATAGGTCACGACCCCAAATATTTTGGCACTCTAAATAAGGTATTTTGCATTTGCTTATTATTCTAAAAGCATTTTAGATAATTGTCTTATCGCTGTTTTAATTAACTTAGTGCATTTAAATATTTTATTAAAGACGATTTCTTCACCAACATTTATTATGGATTATTTGACACATTAGGAACAATTTAGTTTGGACTTTTGAAAACTTTAATTGTTTTGACTTTAATTCAAATTTGAATTTGGATTGGTTCTGAACTAACGCGAGATTAGCAACAGTAATCGAGGTGACATGGCATCATTACCAGAGGGTTACTGCAGCTTGCTTACCCGGGCGTCACAATTCTCCTCCACAACAAGAAATCTTGTCCCGAGATTTAAGCGGTGGAGTAAGGGGGGAAGGTGCTCGTAGCGAAAAACCTAACGGGTCTTCTCGGTCTTGGCTGCCCTTTCAAAGAGGTTGATCCCTTTCGTTGATGTCTTCATTTCTCTGCTTCTAGTCACCATGATCAAGTTGTCATCCTTTCTTCGGGATCTCCATCGGCCTACGAACGTGACTAAGGGGAAAAAATCCGAAAGAACGCATCTCCACAATGCTGGGCATCTGACGGTGAAGTCAATGGAAAATACACAAGGCACCCCACGAGTTGTATTTCAGTGAATTCGTTGTGTGCAATATACGATGGTACCAAAGTTTCAATCGGGTAGGCAATCATTCGATGACTAGGCGGAAAATTTGGAATGGGGGTTTGAACAACGAGAATAACATGGTGTTTGATTCTAGAATGATTAATGGTATAGAATTTAGCTCGTGAATCACATACGAAGCCAGGTGCAAAGGATACATTAGAATCCGGGTTGTAAAGAAGAGTCAGGTCTTGATCCAGTGGACCTGTGGGTTATGGGCCCACCATGTGGGTTGAAAGTAGGAAGGGTGGTGACATCTTGCACAACCACGACAGGGAGGCATGTGAGTGAATAGCTTGTCAACTATGCTGGCAACAATGTCGTTACCAAGGACGGGCAACGAAGAGAGGAATTTTCCTGCTTGTTGATCGAGGCGAACCAATTGGCAAAGTTATTACCCATCAGTGGTTACCGGAATGTCATCAACAATAGTAACAGGGTCTTACAGACGGAGTGGTACAACAAGGTGCCTACCTAAGCGAGGAATTATCTACGCCCGGTTAAGTCGATTCGTGAAAGGTTAAACAAAAGAATGGAAAGGAGAACGCGATTATCAGATTAAACAGAACAATGGAAAGGAAAATTGTGATTACACACAATTATTAGGAGTATATCCTTCCCATGTACAAGCAGAACAAGGCATACATGGTAGGAGAGCAAGTACCCAACCATTCAGATGAAGAGGCAAGGATTAATCAAGATGTTACCCATACAACGGTGTTTGGATAACTGACCAAGAAACATTTAGCATCGCGCCTCCAATGTTCTTGTTGATGATCGGGGTATCATAGTCATGCTTCGAGGTAGCAATGATATGGTGTTTCAATCAAGGGCCGGACTTTGGATACGCAATTGATCCATCAGGAGCAACTTATAAAATAAGTCTTACAATTTCCTCATGGAAGAATGGATAATCTTGAGAAAAAGGAAACTATAACAATAGGTTCCCCGACCAGGTGTGCTAAGCATGACATCACCCTACCGGGTTAAATAAAGACCAATGTTATGACTTTTGGAAGATGTCCCAACCATCATATCCGACCGAGATTCAGATCTGATTGGTGTCAGGATACCTCAGACTCGGGATGCCTAAGAAGAAAAGGTGCAACACAAATTGACGAGATGACAATGTAAGATTCTCGAGAAATGAACTATGGAAGCGAGTTCCAAAACAAGAGTTCATCATTAAACCAAGGAGAAGATGAGGAGGTGGCTGATGGTCTCAGCGACAATTCATCGAGATTTCCAACAAGATGGATTTCCACAATTATGTGAACAAGGAAATAACATTGGTTAGATCAAAAGATATAATGACGTATCCTCGAGGAGAACATCCACGAGCAAACATTGGTTGAAAGGTGCACCCAAAATATGGGCTTAGGTAGCATGATGAATGTTAGAATGGTGATTCGATAACCAAAAGACTTAGAATGAAGCTATCGACCATTCACTTCAAAGCAATAGAGTTGCTAGAAGTTTTGAATTCACGCATCATAGTTCAATTCCTGGTATTCCGGTTAGAAACAACACGGAGGCCAATAATGAACGGAGATGGCGAGAAGTATCACTTGTATTAAGAATTCTTATTAGGTGATGAAATTCTCGCTACATTCTTGACATAAAAGATGGCAATACTCCAAGGTAAAGAAGAACAAATGCTGGATAGCAAGGAACTCAAGGTATAACACAAAACATGAACAAGTTTGTGTTGAACTGAAGGCAATAAAGTGGTTGATGACAACACAAATCATCGAGGGCAAGGATGGTATTTCTCATCATGAATTCAATTGATATCCTAGAAGGAATCAAAATTTTGATGATGATCACGACAAATTTTGTCAAGAGGCTCCACGAAGATGTAATCGATCGGTGATGACATCAAGCCAAGGGAATGGTGAAGCAAAAGGCTATTATAAACATAGATAAGATGTCATCTCGGAATTCAGAGTTGTCTCTCAGGACAAACATTATGATGGTGAAAGTTTGATGTAAGCTTAGAGCAACCTTTATCGGGATTGTGTCCGGGGATGAAGGACATAGGTAGAATGGTCAAGCGATCGACTGACGATGATGATGTAGTCAATCAGCTAGGAATGACCGATCGAGTACAAAATCATAAGCAATGAAGATTACTAATAGTTGTTGAATCATAGTGCGGACTCGATTCAGTTGTCGCTGTCCTTGAGGGGTTAAATCAATTCAGAATCCGTTGAAAAAGAAAGGAATCGGCAAGAATATTAGTTGATGAAGAACTCATAAGAAGTTATGTAGTTCTGTGGTATCCTCGAGATACCAGAGGGTAATACTCGATGATAGATCAAAGTAGAGGTTGGGCCGGGGTATTGATCCACAGAAGACAAGTGCTTAAACTTGCGCGAGAAATGGAATCAAAGAAGAACATATGGTCGGAAGCACGATTGCAAAGGATCAATTCACCGATACCAAAGCATATTATATCAAGGAAATGGTTATTATTACAAGAAGCTTTCATGATAGGATCTACATCGTGTCCATGGGCATGAACACAAACTTCAAGGTCGATTCCCACTTCTCCGATGCACAACCTTTCATTCACTTCTCGCGTTGATGAAGTTGTAGTGTTGAAATTTTATCTGGCAAAATACCAGAAGAGTACAACTCGTGAAACTTTTGAGTTCACACATATAAAGGAAGGCATAGGTTCAACCCACCAGGGCATCTTAGAAATATATACCACAAGCTTCAAGAGTAACTAACACAAGCTCGAAAATAGAGCATGGTTGACAAAAGGAGAGGATACAATTTACCAAAGGCATTATGTATCGGAGAAAGAACTCACCAGGTGATTAATTATGAAGGACACTGTCGAATAATAATCCAACAGTGGATATTGCGATCGATAGAGGAGCTGATGTGAGCATCGGCACACAACCAGTTGAAGAAAGAATGTAAGGGCATCATATTATAGAACATCTGAATGATTCGATGCTTAGATATCAAAGGAATTATGATTTCCAAATCGAAGGATCAAAAGAGGACACTGCGATCAAGGGTGGATAAGTTCAATAGACCTGAGGGTACAATTGACGGCAAATAGATTGGTCGAGAACAAGCTCATGTTTAAAATGATGTCGGAGCCGAAAAGATGAATTCTAGGTTCTGATTGAGGATTGCGATCATTCGCAACATACTGAATCAACAGACTCAAAATGATAATGACAAAGGATACTATGAATATTGCTAGCCATATGGAACGCATCCATAATGCAAGCAGACAAGTATTTGCCGAGCAATAGCGGGCAGAGGATACCGAAGGTCAGATAGTATTTCAATGTATCTTGTGAATCATAAGAACAACAGGGGGAGAATGGATACTCGGTTGCGAGGAATTATCCGTAGGGGGGTATTCATGGGGCAAGAACTACAAGGCGGTAAGCTCAAAGGATACTTGGAATAACGAAGAGCAGTTCGAGGCATCTTGTATTAACAAGATCAATGGGGTTGAGCGTAAAGGCGGCAAGTGTATGCAGTTATCCCTAAGGATATAACAGTGGTGGGGAATGCAAAAAGCGATGACACAAAGTATTGAGAGAACACTTTAAAGTATCTTCGGAATCTTCTGGTGCAGCAGGCAATCATCTGTACTAAGGGGCTCTCCGGGAGGACATGATCACGAGATCCTAATGTTAGAGTTAATAAAACAATTTAAACCTCAATAGAAGAGAGTTCAGAGTCCCAGAATATAGATCAAGGAGTAAAAGATCCTAATACCACCCAATGGCGACGTGGGCCCGTAAGGCACACAACCATGTCAGTAAAAGTTTAGCAATGTCTAGACTCGACTTCGGCCAAGGAGTTGGAAAGGGGATTCCTACAGGCAGTCGGCTCTGATACCAACTTGTGACGCCCCCGATTCAATCGTACACTAATCATACACGCATAAGCGTGTACGATCAAGATCGAGGACTCACGGGAAGATATCACAACACAACTCTAAAAATAAAATAAGTCATACAAGCATCATAATACAAGCCGGGGCCTCGAGGGCTCGAATACAAGTGCTCAATCATAGGCGAGTCGGTAGGAAGCAACAATATCTGAAACAGACATAAGTTAAACAAGTCTCGCCTTAAGAAGGCTAGCACAAAGCTGGGATCTGAGATCGAAAGAAGCGCGGGCCTCCTGCACAGGATCCTCCTAATTACTCTGGTTGTCGTCGGTGACACTGCGTAGTAGTAGGCACCTCCGGTGTAGTAGGAGTCATCGACGGTGGCGTCGCTCTGGGCTCCGACATCTGGTTGCGACAACCAGGTAGAATGGAAAGGGGAAAGAGGGAGAAAAGCAACCGTGAGTACTCATCCAAAGTACTGCAAGCAAGGAGCTACACTACATATGCAGGTTATACGTGTAAAGGCAATATCGGTGGGTGAGCTGCGAGAATGCGAGAATAAGAGGGGATAGCTAGTCACTGTCAAGACTACGCTCGGCGACCTCCATCTTGCAGCGTGTAGAAGAGAGTAGATGGTAAGTTCACCAAGTAGCATCGCATAGCACAATCCTACCCGGGGATCCCCTCCTCGTCGCCCTATTAGAGAGCGATCACCGGGTTGTATCTGGCACTTGGAAGGGTGTGTTTTATTAAGTATCCGATTCTAGTTGTCATAAGGTCAAGGTACAACTCCAAGTCATCCTGTTACCGAAGATCACGGCTATTCGAATAGATAAACTTCCATGTAGGGGTGCACCACATAACCCAACAGGCTCGATCCCATTTGGCCGGACACACTTTTCTGGGTCATGCCCGGCCGCAGAAGATCAACACGTGGCAGCCCCACCTAGGCCAACAGAGAGGTCAGCACGCCGGTCTAAACCTAAGCGCACAGGGGTCTGGGCCCATCGCCCTTAGCACACCAAGACGCTATGACGCTGACGAAGCGTAACTAGCCCCCTTAATACAAGAGCGACTTACATTCCAATCCGTGGCCGCGCTTCGATTCGTGACGTCCACGAAGGCTTCGGTGATACCACGACGTCGAGTGCCCATAACTTTCCCACGTAGTTGGTTAGTGCGTATAGACCAAATGGCGGACTCGAGATCAAATACCAAGAACTAGTTAAGCGTGTTAAGTATCCGCGAATGCCGACCAGGGCAGGCCCACCTCTCTCCTAGGTGGTCTCAACTCGCCATGTCGCTCCGCCACAAAAGTAATCGTGGGCCGTCGGGAACCCAGGCCCACCTCTACCAGGATGGAGCCACCTGCCCCTTCAGCCCCCATCTCCGAACAATATCATAAGTAATGTAACAATATAAAGTATATAGCATATGCCTGAGGTCACCTCCCGAAGTGATCACGGCCCAGTAGTATAGCATGCCAGACGGACAAGAGTGTAGGGCCACTGATGGAATACTAGCATCCTATACTAAGATTTAGGATTGCAGGTAAGGGTAACAACTGTAGCAACAATGATAGGCTATGCAGCAGAATAGGATTAACCGAAAGCAGTAACATGCTACACTACTCTAATGCAAGCAGTATAGAGAAGAATAGGCGATATCTGGTGATCAAGGGGGGGGGGGCTTGCCTGGTTGCTCTGGCAAGAAGGAAGGGTCGTCAACACCGTAGTCGAACTGGGGTCGCCGGCAGTCTCGGGGTGTACCAGAAAGAAGTAACAGAGGGGGAACATAATAAATAACAGAGCAATCAAAGCAGCACAAAGCATAACATGGTGATACATGGTGCTAGGGGTGACCTAACGTAGGGATAGGTGATACCGGTGAAGGGGGAAAACATCCGGGAAAGTATCCCCGGTGTTTCGCGTTTTCGGATAGATGAACCGGAGGTGAAATGTTGCAGGTTCACTATGCTAGGGACGCGTGGCGGACGAACGGGCTGCGTATCCGGATTCGTCTCGTCGTTCTGAGCAACTTTCATGTAGAAAGTTTTTCCATCTGAGCTACGTTTATTTTATATTAATTTTTAAAGTTTTAAATCATTTTCTAAATTATTATTATTACATTAATTCGAAATCAGCATTACTGCATTAGCATGACATCAGTAGTCAACAAAGGTGTTGACTGGGTCAAACTGACATGTGGGGTCCGCATGTCATGGACTATTCAGGCTAATCAGGGTTTAATTAAGTTAACTAGTGATAGGTTAATCTAACCAGGACTAATTAAGTTAATTAATTAATTTAATTAATAAATATTTTTATTTAATAGTCTTTTCTAATTCCTTTTCTCTTTTTTTAAAAAATTTTAGGGGGCGGGGCCCCCCTTCGATGTGAGAGGGCCATAGCGGTGTGGCTAATCAGCGGGCCAGCGCTCAGGCGTGGCGCCGAAGAGACCAGCGCGGCGAGTGTTCAGCCGGGCGTGACCGAGGCGGAGGTGGGGCAGCGGCGGCAGCGTGCTGCGAGAACATAAGCGAAGCGGCAGCGGGCGAAGGCGGTGGGCGGCCGAGGCGGCAGCGAGGCGGCCACGGTGGCGCGCCTGAGGAGAAGCGCGTCTGGCGCCACGCAGTGGGCCCGTGGGACGTCGGTCGATCGCAACCTGAGGAGAAGGCGGCCGCAGGTAACATCGGGCGGACGGCGAAGTGCGGGAGAAGGACGAAAGGCCGAGGCCTCACCGGGGTTGTAAGGGGTTCGGACAATGGCGGTGCTCGGAGGAGGCCGGAGCGACATTCGACGGGAGGAGATCCGGCGAGGGCAGCGAACAGCGGCGATTCGGGGAAGACGGTGAGGGGCTCCGGTGGCGTGGTCCTCGTGCGGCGGGGGCGAGGTAGCTCCGGGCGGGGTCCCGCATCAGCGTGGTCGTGATGGGCGGCGAAGCGCGATGGGGCGAGAGGAGGGCCGGCTCCGTGAGGGGTGGCGGCGTCAGCGGCGATGGGGCGATGGGATCGGGGGTTGCCCGATCCGGATCGAGAAGGCGAGAGGAGGAGTGGGACGAGGAGAGAGTGGGTGCGAGTGGGGGATCAGGGGGAGCAGTGGGGGGTTAGGGTTTCGGTCAATGGACCGAGGGGGTTAAGTGGTGGTGGGGGAGGGCCGGCCTGTTCGGGCTGCTGGGCCGGCCATCTGGGCCAAGGCCCAGTGTGGCCGGGGGGGGGGGTTGGCCTCCTTTGTTTCTTTTTTTGTTTTTTTTGTTGTTTTTTCTTATTCTATTTCTTTTCTATTTTCCCTTTTTTAGTTTCATAAAATTTAGAAACGACAACTAATTTAGTGATATTAAATAGGTCACGGCCCCAAATATTTTGGCACTCTAAATAAGGTATTTTGCATTTGCTTATTATTCTAAAAGCATTTTAGATAATTGTCTTATCACTATTTTAATTAACTTAGTGCATTTAAATATTTTTATTAAAGATGATTTCTTCATCAACATTTATTATGTTATTTGACACATTAGGAACAATTTAGTTTTGACTTTTGAAAACTTTAATTGTTTTGACTTCAATTCAAATTTGAATTTGGATTGGTTCTGAACTAACGCGAGATTAGCAACAGTAATCGAGGTCACATGGCATCATTACCAGAGGGTTACTGCAGCTTGATTACCCGGGCGTCACAATACTGTATCATCCTCTCCTCTTTGAGGAAATCCCAACGCAGCTTAGAAGTAGCAGCTGCATATATGGAAGGGAAGGGGTGGGTTGTGTTGTTTATCCGCCATTAATCAAAGCAGCGGCGCGACTCCCGGTGTGTGAAAATGCAAGCAGTCGCTTTTGTGCAAACAGTAGGCGACACTGATTCAGTTTTCCACCCCGACGCGAATGCATGCGGCCTTACATGTCAGTCCCATGCGAATGCATGTGACCTCCGTCCCAGCCAAATGCATGCGGCCTGACATGTCTGTCCCACGCGAATGCATGCGGCCTTACATGTTGGTCCCACGTGAATGCATGCGGCCTTCAGTACCATGCGAAGGCATGCGGCCTTACATTACATGTTGGCCCCACACGTTAGCACCGGCGAGGTAATGATCAAAGGCTTTGACTGGACGACAAGGCATTGTTTGGCCTTTTGTGAGCCATGGGCGAGTGGAGGAGGGCAAAGCTGAGCGAAGTTAGATGGGATGGGGAAAACTGAGCACAAATAAGGAAGGACGGACACATAAATAGAAATCCCTTGATAATATATCTTACAACGGATGTCGTGTGTGATACATGATTACAAGTATGACTAGGTTTTTGAGAACTATGGTGGTGGTGAAGGTTGTCGCTATGGAGATGGGAAATGGTGGCGGCTAGGGTTGATGGAGATGGCTATGGTGATGATGACGAAGATTAACTTGTTATGAGCTCCCATTTTATCCATTTGACGTCGGCCTGTTTATAATGGTTGTTCAGGTGGACGAGGAGCCTCGATTCCCATGCCATACGACCGCCCATACGAGTGGGTGTGGTCGTATGAGGAGCCGTCTTTTGCTCTGTTTCCTCTAGTGCGACCCCCACTTGATCCCCTTTATCTCCACTTTACTCGTTTCCATGTATTGGCTTGATTTTGCCCATAAATAGTCCATTTCCTATGGAAACCAAATAAAGGAAGGATATTTGGAATCCTATGCACTCATTAGTCATTAGTGGAAATATCAGACCGAATATATCGGTTTTAATGAAATATGTCGGTTTAAACTCTGGTTAGAGGAGTGTAAAATAACAGTCACCATAGACCTATCTTAGAAGACATGGGCGGAGAACTGTGGGCAACAGTGTGTGCCCCATGAGATTAGGGAAGGTATTGAGGGAGAGGCAACCGTCGAGGCAACGATCCTGACAATGAGTACTAGGGGTACGAACAAGGGGCAAAGCTTAGCTACGACGTAGGTCTCGCATTCGGTTTTTACGAGTTTGTGCCCCTCTCGAAGAAGGTAACATCACTAGGTTTCGTGCTGCGTGGAACATATGGAAACCGAGGAATATAAGATACTTCAAGGGGGTGCCTGCCTCAACTCATGATTGGCTTCGTGCACTTAAGAGTGATCTTGAGATCCTAAGCTATAGAGCGAAACCAGAACTTTTCGATTTCATCAAATCTTTTTCTGCCTCTCTTGTTGTATAGGAACAAACTACTTAAACCTCTCTCTGCAGCTGGCCTCTATTCCATGTAAAACTATACTTTGTACATATTTTGTTTAATGGAGCAACAGTAGGAGCCTCTCCTGCTGTTTTAACTGTTCAAAAAAGGTAATATCACTACATTTCGTGCCCGGAGGCTTGTTTTCTCTTGGGGTATGATTACAATGGTTGTTTAACCCATGCCCAGGATGAAGACAGCAGCTTATATAGAGTGCTCCGCATCCTCTTTACTCCCACATTACCAGGGTGGTTTAAGAGCCATCACTATGGTAGTTACAAGTGTTAATAGCCACAACTACGACAGTTACAAGTAACAGTAGCCATGACTATGCTTAAAGCCTGACTTAATACTACTGGACCGTTGCAGCTTCCACGTCGCCCTTTCGTCTTCCTTGTCCGAGTGATGGTGGCTGGGCTGACTGGAGGGAAGACGTCCGAGTGTCCTTGGTGTGTCTGAGTGGACTTCTTATCATACGCATCCGAATGCGTCCATGGTTCAGGGACCTGATACGTCTCCAACATATCTAAATTTTTTTATTGTTCCATGCTATTATATTATCTGTTTTGGATGTTTTATATGCACTAATATGCTATTTTATATTATATTTGGGACTACCTATTAACCTAGAGCCCAGTGCCAGTTTCTATTTTTCCTTGTTTTTAAGTTTTACAGAAAAGGAATATCAAACGGAGTCCAAATGGAATAAAATTTTCGCGATGATTTTTCTTGGACCAGAAGACACCTACGAGACTTGGAGAGGAGGTCAGAAGAACTACGAGGAGACGACAAGCCGTAGGGCCATGCCCTAGGGGGCGCCCTGGCTTGTGGGTCCCCCAAGGCTCCTCCAACCCTAATCTTTGGCCTATAAATTCAGAAATATTCCCAAACCAACAGAAGCGTCCACCAAAATACTTTTCTGCTGCCACAAGCCTCTGTTCCCATGAGATCCCATCTTGGGGCCTTTTCCGGCGATTTGTCGGAGGGGGATTCGATCACGAAGGGCATCTACATCAACCCTATTGCCCGACCGATGAAGCATGAGTAGTTTACCACAGACCTACGGGTCCATAGCTAGTAGCTAGACGGCTTCTTCTCTCTCTATGATCTTCAGTACAATGTTCTCCTCGATGTTCTTCGAATTTTATCTGATGTACTATTCTTTTGCGGTGTGTTTGTCAAGATTCGATGAATTGTGGATTTATGATCAGATTATCTATGAATATTATTTGAGTCTTTACTGAATTCTCATATGCATGATTAAATATCTTTGTATTTCTCTTCAAATTATCGATTTGGTTTGGCCAACTAGATTGATTATTCTTGCAATGGGAGAGGTGCTTAGTTTTGGGTTCAATCTTGCAGTGTCCTCACCTAGTGACAAAGTAGGGGTAGCGAGGCACGTATTGTATTGTTGCCATCAAGGGTAAAAATATGGGGTTTTCATCATATTGCTTGAGTTTATCCCTCTACATCATGTCATCTTACTTAAGGCGTTACTCCATTCTTATGAACTTAATACTCTAGATGCATGATGGATAGCGGTTGATGTGTGGAGTAGTACTAGTAGATGCAGAATCATTTCGTTCTATGCCTATATTCATAATCATTGCCTTGGATATCGTCATAACTTTGCACTTTTCTATCAATTGCTTGATAGTAATTTGTTCACCCAGTATGTTTTCTTTCAAGAGAGAAGCCTCTAGTGAGACCTATGGCCCCGGGTCTATTTTCCATCATATATTTTCAGATCTATAAACCAAAAAACCCAAAAATATCTTGCTGCAATTTATTTGTTTTTACTTTGTTTTACGTTTTAGTAATCTTTTATATCTATCTCTATTAGATCTCATCCTTGCAAGTGACCGTGAAGGGATTGACAACCCCTTTATCGCGTTGGGTGCAAGTGTTTGATTGTTTGTGTAGGTGCATAGATTGGAGACTTGTTCGTACCTCCTACTAGGTTGATACCTTGGTTCTCAAACTGAGGGAAATAATTATCTCGACTTTGCTACATTACCCTTTCCTATTTAAGGGAAAAACCAACACAAGCTCAAGAAGTAGCAGGAAGAATTTCTGGCGCTGTTGCCGGGGAGGTTCTACATCAAGCCTACCAAGTACCCATCATAATCTCTCATCTCGTTTTCCTCCCCCACTTCTAAAAAGATTATTAGAAAAGCACAAAAAAATTGCCTTTTTTATTCGCCCTTGTTCCGCTCGTCTTTTTGTTCGCTTCCTGTTTGCTTGTGTGCTAGATTGCTTGCTTTGTCACGATGACTCAAGAGAATACTAAGTTGTGTGACTTTTCCAACACTAATAATAATTATTTTATTAGTACTCCGATTGCTCCCGCCACTAGTGCGGAATCTTATGAGATTAATGCCGCTTTGTTGAATCTTGTTATGAAAGAACAATTTTTTGGCCTTCGTAGTGAAGATGCCGCATCACATCTAAAACTTTCGTTGAATTGTGTGATATGCAAAAGAAAGAAGATGTGGATTATGATATTGTTAAATTGAAGCTATTTCCGTTCTCACTACGAGATCATGCTACAACTTGGTTTCATCTTTGCCTAAAAATAGTATTGATTCATGGAATAAGTGTAAAGATGCTTTTATTTCCAAGTATTTTCCTCCCGCTAAGATCATCTCCCTTAGGAATGATATAATGAATTTTAAGCAACTTGATCATGAACATGTTGCACAATCTTGGGAGAGGGTGAAATTGATGATAAGAAATTGCCCTACTCATGGTTTTTTTTAGTTTATGGATGATCATACACAAAATTTATGCCAGATTGAATTTTGCATCTAGAAATCTTTTAGATTCCACCGCCGAAGGTACTTTTATGGAAATTACATTAGGAGAAGCTACTAAACTCCTAGATAATATTATTGCTAATTACTCTCAATAGCATACCGAAAGATCTTCTACTAGTAAAAAAGTGCATGCAATTGAAGAAATTAATACTTTGAGTGGAAAGATTGATGAACTTATGAAATTTATTGCTAGTAAGAGTGCTCCTATTGATCCTAGTGATATGCCTTTGTCTACTTTGATTGAGAATAATCATTAATCTATGGATGTGAATTTTGTTGGTACGAACAATTTTGGTAATAATGCGTATAGAGGTAATTTCAACCCTAGGCCGTTTCCTAGTAATTCCTCTAATAATTATGGTAATTCCTGCAACAATTCTAATGGCAATTATAATAAAATACCCTCTCACCTTGAGAATAATACTAAAGATTTTATAAATTCTCTAAAGAATTTCAATGCTATGGTTGAAGAAAAATTGCTCAAGATTGATGATTTGGCTAGAAACGTTGATAGAATTTCTCTTGAGATTGATTCTTTGAAATGTATATCCCAAGCATGATATTAATGAATCTCTAAATGCTATTAAAATTTCTATTGATGAATGTAAAGAAAAAACTGCTAGGATGCGTGCTAAGCGAGATTGGTTTGTAAAAGCATGTTTTTCTATTTCTTGTGATAATAATGATGAAGATATTAAAATGCTTGATGTGACTCCCATTGAATCTTTGTTTTCTAATATAAATCTTGATAAAGATGGGACTGGAGATGAGTCAACTTTGGTTAGAAGGCGTCCCAATGATTCGGAGTTTAAAGATGTTAATGAAAAAATTGATAAAAGTGGGATTGGAGAGGTCAAGACTTTAAGTAGCGATGAACCACTCTTTTGGATTTCAAGGACTTTAATTATGATAATTGTTATTTTATATATTGTATTTCCATTTTGCAATCCATGTTGAATTCTCCTCATGCTTATAATCAAAATAAAGCTTTTACTAAACATATCGTTGATGCTATGATGAAATCTTTTGAAGAAAAGCTTGAGTTGGGAGTTTCTATCCCTAGAAAGCTTTATGATGAGTGGGAACACACTATTAAGATTAAAATTAAAGATTATGAGTTCCATGCTTTGTGTGAATTGGGTGCTAGCGTTTCCACAATTCCAAAAACTTTATGTGATGTGTTAGGTTTCAGTGAATTTGATGATTGTTCTCTGAATTTACATCAAGCTGATTCCACTATTGAGAAACCTATGGGAAGGATTAACAATGTTCTTATTGTTGCAAATAGGAATTATGTGCTCGTAGATTTCATTGCTCTTGATATAGATTGCAATCCTACATGTCCTATTATTCTTGGTAGACCTTTCCTTAGAACGATTGGTGCAATTATTGATATGAAAGAAGGAAACATTAGATTTCAATTTCCGTTAAGGAAGGGCATGGAACACTTCCCTAGAAAGAAAATTAAGTTGCCATATGAATCTACTATGAGATCTACTTATGGATTGCATAGCAAAGATGACAATACCTAGATCTATGTTTTATGCCTAGCTAGGGGCGTTAAACAATAGCGCTTGTTGGGAGGAAACCCGATTTTATTTTTATGTTTTTTGTTTTTGCTTCTATTCTTGAATAATTACACATTATTAACTCTGTAGTAATTGTGTTTTGGTGTTTTGTTTGAGCCAAGTAAAGCCTTTCGGATAATTTGGTGTATCGCTAAATTGATCTTGCTGAAAAATAGGAACTTTTGCTCCCAGTAAAAAAATTGTTTAAAATCACAGAAGCGTGATAAAATTCTGAATTTTTTACACAAGATTGGTATATGAATTCCCTCTGTTGTCCTAAATTTTCAAAATCTTTGGAGTTACAGAAGTATACGAACTTTACAGATTCCTACAGACTGTTCTGTTTTTGACAGATTCTGTTTTCTATGTGTTGTTTGCTTATTTTGATGAATCTATGGGTAGTATCGGGGGGTATGAACCATGGAGAAGTTGGAATACAGAAGATATTACACCATATAAATAAAGAATTGGTTCACAACAGTACCAAACAGTGGTGATTTATTTTCTTATACTGACAGATCTCATGAGTTTTCTGTTGAGTTTTGTGTTGCGAAGTTTTCAAGTTTTGGGTAAAGATATGATGGACTATGGAATAAGGAGTGGCAAGAGCCTAAGATTGGGGATGCCCAAGGCACCCCAAGGTAATATTCAACCACAACCAAGAGCCTGAGCTTGGGGATGCCCCGGAAGGCATCCCCTCTTTCGTCTTTAATCCATCGGTAATTTTACTTGAGGCTATAATTTTATTCATCACATGATATGTGTTTTGCTTCGAGCGTCTTGTATGATATGAGTCTTTGCTTTTTAGTTTGCCACAATCATCCTTGTTGTACACACCTTTTGAGAGGGACACGCATGAATCGTGAATTTATTATAATACTCTATGTGCTTCACTTATATCTTTTGAGCTAGGCAATATGCTCTAGTGCTTCACTTATATCTTTTTAGAGAAAAACGGTGACTTTATTTTGTAGAAATTGTAGAACTCTCTTGCTTCACTTATATTATTTTGAGAGTCTCTAAACAGCATGGTAATTTTCTTAGGTTATGAATTTAGTCCTAATATGATGGGCATCCAAGAGGGATATAATAAAAACTTTAATATAAAGTGCATTGAATACTATTTGAAGTTTGATTCCTCACATATTGTTTTGAGATATAAAGATGGTGATATTAGAGTCATGCTAGTGAGTAATTGTGGATTCGTTGAAATACTTGTGTTAAAGTTTGTGATTCCCATAGCATGCACGTATGATGAACCGTTATGTGATTAAGTCGGAGCATGATTTATTTATAAGTTGTCTTTTCCTTATGAGTGGCGGTCGGGGACGAGCGGTGGTCTTTTCCTACCAATCTATCCCCCTAGGAGCATGCGTGTAGTACCTTTTTCCGAAAGCTAATAGACTTTTGCAATAAGTATGCGAGTTCTTTATGACTAATGTTGAGTCCATGGATTATACACACTCTCACCCTTCCACCATTGCTAGCCTCTCTAGTACCGCGCAATTCTCGCTGGTGCATTAAACCCACCATATACCTTCCTCAAAACAGCCACCATACCTACCTATTATGGCATTTCCATAGACATTCTGAGATATATTGCCATGCAACTTCCATCGTTCCATTGATTATGACACACTTCATCATTGTCATATTGTTTTGCATGATCATGTAGTTGACATCGTATTTGTGACAAAGCCACTGATGGTAGCTGGAACTACGTCGGTATTTCCCCGGAGAGGGAGGGATGATGTAGCACAGCGACGGTAGGTATTTCCTTCAGTTATGAAACCAAGGTATCGAACCAGTAGGAGAACCAAGCAACACAACGAAAATAGCACCTGCACACAAACAACAACACCTCGCAACCCAGGACAAGGATCCCCTGCCGTGGCCAAGCCTACCTTTGAGTCACTGACACATGGGTCCCACAGAGCATGGGGCCCACCTGTCAGTGACTCAAAGGCAGGGTATGGCAGGGATTGCAAAGTCAGAGGATCCACGTCCCGTAACCCAACGAGTTAAAGGGGTTCTCAATCCCTTCCGGGGTACGGGGCCTCAAGATAGGCAAGCAGACATGAAGTAAATTGTAGTAGATTGATAGATCGAACACCAAATAAAATAAATAAAGATAAAACACAACAAGGTATTTTTGTATTTTTTTGGTTTAATAGATCTGAATAAAAATGCAAGGGAAAAGTAGATCACAAAGCAAATATATGAGAAAGAAGACCAGTGGATCGTAGGTTTCGCTAGTGGCTTCTCTCGAGAAAAATAGCAAACGGTGGGTAAACGAATTACTGTTGGGCAATTGATAGAGCTTCAAATAATTATGACGATATCCAGGCAATGATCATTACATAGGCATCACGTCCAAGATTAGTAGGCGACTTACCGCATCTACTACTATTACTCCACACATCGACCGCTATCCAGCATGGATCTAGTGTATTAAGTTCATGAAAAAACAGAGTAATGCAATAAGAACGATGACATGATGTAGACAAGATCCGTTTATCTATATGGCGGTAGATATAGATCTCGTCTTTTTATCCTTAGTAGCAATGATACATACGTGTCGTTTCTCTTTTTGTCACTGGATCGAGCACCGTAAGATCGAACCCACTACTAGGCACCTCTTCCCATTGCAAGATAAATAGATCAAGTTGGCCAAACAAATCCCAAATATCGGAGAAGAAATACAAGGCTATAAGAGATCAAAGAGACTCAAATAACTTTCATGGATATAAAAAGATATGGCTGACCATAAACTCAAAGTTCATCAGATCCCAACAAACACACCGCAAAAGAGTTACATCATATGGATCTCCAGGAGACCACGGTATTGAGAATTCAGTGAGAGAGAGAGAGCCATTTAGCTACTAACTACGGACCCGAATGTCTACAAGGAACTACTCACGCATCATCGGAGAGGCACCAATGAAAGTGGCGGACCCCTCCGTGATGGTGTCTAGATTGGATCTGGTGGTTCTGGACTCTGCAGTGGCTGGATGAATATTTCGTCGACGCTTCTAGGATTTCTGCAATATTATGGTATTTAAACCATTAAAGAGGCTAGCCAACTCGCATGAAGGAGGCTCCCCCGATTGCTTCCATCGATGGCCGTTCGATCATGGTCAAACTGGTCTTCGACTTTGTTTCGACCGTTAGATGCTCGCTGCTCTCGCTCCTGGTTTTCATCGCGTGGTAAGTTTGCATGGTCAATGACCGGTGGGCTTTTGTTCTGTGCCTATTGGCTGGGTAAGCCGTTTCGAGGTGCGAGTGCGCCCTCTCCCCGCACGCCGGGTGCACGTCGCGCCATTTGCGGGGGCGTGGCCCAATCCAATCGCCCGCACTCCGCAACCCTCCCTCCCTCCTCGATCTCTCTCCCTCAGCCGCCACAAACCCTAGGTCCTCCCGTTCTGCCCTGCTCTCCACCGCGCCGCCTCCTCCTCCCCTTCACCGTTCCCTCCAGCGGCAGGCACAAGGAGACGACGGCGGCGCTCGATTTGATCCGCCCCGCTCCCCTCCCTCTCCACTGCGCCTCGGCCTCGGCCACCCCGTGCTCTGCCGGCGCCCGTCGGCCTCGATCCGGCCTCGGCAGGAGGAGCTAGCCCTCGAGACAGGAGGAGGGGAGCAGCAGGATACAGGAGCATGGCCTTCTTCTCGCGCTGCAGCCGCCGGCCTTGTCCTGCTCGAGGAGGAGGAGCAGCAGGAGGGGTGCACCCAGCCACCAAGGTAGCCGCCGTCGAGGGCTTCTTACACCTGAACCTCGACCTCCACGGCGCTGGCGTCCATCCACTCGAGTTCAAGGTGCCCCCCTCCCCTCTCTCCCCTCTCTGTTTGGTTCTTTAATTTCGGCAGCCGTGGATGTGGTTTCCCCCTCACGCCTCCCTGTTCGCTCTGTTTTGTTGGAGGATGCAGGGAAGGAGAGGAGGATGACGCCCAGACATGGAGAGGAACAGCAGCAGCTCAAGGTCTTTTCTCCTCCACGCCTCCCTATGCCCCTCTCTCGTTTCTATGTGTTGTTTTGTTCAAGGTTTGCTATTTTGTTTGCTCCTACGGATGCTAATGTGGCTTCCATATCTGTGCCAAGCAGTGCCTGCTTGTATGACTTGTTGTATTCATCCTTGTTATAATGTTGATCAAGATTAATAAGGCTTAGGAGCATTATATTTGAGTGTCATGAAGGGTACTTGGTGCTTTTACTATGTTACACACTTGATGCCAACTGAAGATTTAAGACTCGTGAATATGCTCAAGGGTAGAAAACTGTGCTACAAAGAAATGATGTGAGCTTCAAAAAGGTTGGTGCGCCATCTAGAAAATGGAAACAGAAACATATTATATGCTTTTTGTATACCAATCTGCCTCTAAACCAGCTAGGCACACCACTATAGAGAATCTGCGCAGAGCACAATTCCTTCTGGTGTATCATCCTATATGACTGTAATAAGACTATATAGAGCATAATTTACATAAAAGGGCCTAGAGACATCCTTTGCTTGTTGACAAAAAAATGTTCCAACACAGTTTCTCCCACCCAAAAATGAACGAACCTAATTCCATTATAGGGGATTACGTGCTTTGCTGCCCGAGCTGCAGCTGGTTATCCTCCGCTCGCTGTGTTGGATAATCTTAGAGAGTTAATCATGCCGTAACTCATGACTCAGGACCAATACAGGTAGATTGGTACAGTTCCGATGCTTTCTTGCTGTTGTTTATGCTCTACACAATCTGCGGCAACTTCATAATAACATGTCGTTTGGTGTCTTGTTTCTGCAGAAAAATGAAGCAAGACATGGAGAAGCTCGCACGGACATCCAATTTCTTGTACCACTCAACTGAGCCGGGGTAATGTTTTATTTCCACAAATCTTCTAGAGTAACACATCTTTTGTTTCCCCTTCGCTTCCCACTCCTTTTTTAGGCTGCCCACCTACGTCCGCATCGTTTTTCTCTAAGTTTTTACTGCTTGATTCTCTGGTTCTCTGATGATCTTATTTTGATTCCTCAACTTTTAGTTACTTGTGGAGACTATAAGAAGAATTTTTAGGAAGAGTTTGATCAAGAAGAGCAAGGTGAATTATATCTCTCTTGAACACAGTCACACTTGTTCCTGCATTTTCGGATTTTTCTGTGTAGTAGAGCACATGCCATGATTTTGTACTCCTCTTACCCACCGAGCAAAGCTAATTTGTAAATGAAGGTCTTAGAAGTTTTTTGTTTTTACCTTTTGGTCTGATAGATCAGTATGTGGTATTGGTCATGTGAACAGAGGCTGTCCGTTCTCCTTCTGATAGATCAGTACATGGAATTATTATGTACAGATGACCCTTCCAAGATGAATATTTGAGTGCTCTTGTTTGAATTTTTTTGTTCACAGGAGCAGGCTGACACCCATAGTTGTTTGGCATCAAATTCAGAAGATACACATCCTAAGATTGAAGCAATGCTACCTGAACCAAAGGGTTGTACGCCCACCATTATTAATATTCCATACTATTCGTGTTCTTCAGATCCCAATAATTTATTCGGTCTTGCTTTTGACATAAAACACAAGTACAGGCAAAGAGAAGACGAGGTCGAACCCCAACACTGGAAGGTATCTTGGCACCAAACCATCATGAGGAGAAGGGGATGTGTTGCTGTACATGAGGTGTTAATAAAGTTTCACATTCTTTGTTCTGGTAGATTTGGTGTGTTGGGTTGCCATGTTTGCTGTATTTATTTTCCTTAGATTGATCCGGTGTTTTTGGTGCAAATTGACCAGGGAGGGCCTAGGATTTTGTCAAGTTTTTGTCAGGTTATTCTATGTATAGGACTGCGCTTCTATGTGTCGTTTCCTTCAAACTGTCATTGCAACAAAAGATGAAGGGTGTCTTCGTGATCAGTAGACCAGTGTGTGATACCGCCTGTTGTAGTTCTATTGCTATGCGTACATGGGCAATAAATGCAAGTAATATAGTTTTGATGATGTCTGAGTGTATCTTGTGTATGTGCAGATAAGCAGCCATGTTCAGAAGTGCTTTATAGAGGTCCTGTAAGCTTTCTAGACATACATGTTGTTTCCAGTCTCTCTCGGCTTCCCCAATCCTAGAGGTAATAATATGATTTCTATGTTGTTTGCCCAAATTAAGAAGTGAAATTTTGCTGCATATTTGCTCGATGTGTGTCCTGTAAACTCTAAGCTTTCTAGGCGTACATGTGCACGTGTATTTGTTAGTTACTAATATGAATTCTGGATGTTGTTTGCCGAAATTCAGAATTGAACTTTTGCTGTATATTTGCTCGCTGCGTGTCCTATAAACTCTAAGCTTTCTGGGCGTGCATGTACACGTGTATTTGTTAGGTAATAATATGATTTTCTTTATGTTGTTTGCCAAAATTCAGAACTAAACTTTTGCTGTATATTTGCTCGCTGTATGTGCTGTAAACTGTAAGATTGTAGGCGTACATGTATACATGTATTTGCTAAACTAACATCCTTATGACTGCAAATACCATTTAAACAAACATCAGCCCCTTGTTCTATGGAACACCTATTTTTATTGCCAAGCAAGCCCCATTTTTTTTTGCGGTTGCAGCCACCTAATCACTAACCTGAATGAGTAGACATTATTTATGGACTTGCCTCCTTTCACGTCTCCGCAGATGCAATTTTTTTTCAAGCAGCCCTAAGGTAGCTTTTAAGAGTGTTCTAAAAAACGGGTACTATTTTAGATTAAGGGCGGCCAAGGCCAGGGAGGATGAGGTCAGGGAGTACAAGAGTGACGTGCTGAACCCCTCCGCGGAGGAGTTCGTGCCGCTCTCCCGCCGCCAGGGGGATGGCGCACGCCGCCTGTCGGCCGACGTGCCCGTCTTCGTCTCGCCCGTGATCGACTACTATGCTCCTCCGTCCACCGACTCTGTCTGTGCAGGTGGCCAGTTTCCTTCCACCCCAACCTTCTCCACTGTCTCCCCAGCGTAAGTAGTTCATTTGGTCAACCTGTTTTGCGTTTTGACATGCATCATTTGTTGCAGACAGCTAGATCGATGCTACTTCCATTATTATTAATTTTTATTGCCTAAGCACCGAACAAGCACTCTTGCATCGGAGATGCCCTGATTAGCTTCTTCTAAAAATTTGTCCCAGTGCAATTAGCAGGCTAGCATATTCGAAAAATGAAATTTTGAATGACATATAGCAGGATATGCATGTATTCCTACTCCTATCTTATATGGACAAATAGATCTAACAGCTGGCTTGCTTGCTTGCAGTGGTACAGGTGTGATCATCATGAAGCTAGCCATCATTGGATTTGGTAATACATAATCACTTATTCGGAGAGCCCAAGGTGAGAAGGGACGAGCATCTAGAACACCACCACCTACTAATCAGTGAGCTACTATCTGTCTTTGAATGAGTTACTTAACAAGAGAAGGCAGGTAGCAATAGAACACGTGCAATCTCAATGTTTACTAATTATCTATTTCTGAATTTATCGTTCGCAGCTGCTCTGAATCTGGGTGTTTTGCTTGCTGCTTTGTAGGAGTTTCCTACCTTTCTTCTGCAAGTCTGGAATGCCTTTATGTCATGATCATGTGAAAAAAGTACCTTGATGCAGTAATCGATTTGATTATCACTGGTTACTCTGTTTTCACGAATTACTATCCAACTGTAAGTCTGTTCTATACCCTAAGGCCCATGTAAATCTGATAGAAGATTAAGTTGTTTAATTTTAACTAAAAAGGATAATTTTCTTTCAGTCGCTTGAATCTGTCCAGACCTGAAAAATACTTATACTTTGAAAGCTTGATACATGAGTATGTAATTTTACAGGTATGTAGATAGCCGACAATGTTATTGTTCAAATGTACTCGAGCCAGGTTTTCGGTGTTTCATTGCAACCAAAAGAATTGGTAATATTGTTTTGATGAAAACATGGTCACACTTGTCGGTGTTGTAGTGGCATAGGAATTTTTTTCCTAAGATCCACTATGAAGTTGATTGAAAGTCCATTTTCCCTAAGATCCACTATGACAATGAAAAAGATTTCTAAAAACTGTGTCACCATAAATGTTCCATCATTGTCCATAGCAGTCCCATGCCATATTAATTTCAGAAGAATAAATTCTTATTCAGATGTTCATTGTGTTTTTATGTACTGCTATATCTAAAAAAGCAAGTTTCAGCTAAAACCAGAGCCGTGGTTAAGATACTCTTCGCACCTAGGATATGTGTATATGTTCAGATTGCTAACTTTAAACTATAGTTGTAGAAAATGTAGTGCCCTCGCTTATTTTCTAATGCATGAACTTAGGGTAAATGTTTTATGTGTAATGCGTGCTTGATTTCTTTTTGATTCTGGTGGATTTTGATTTTCTCCACCATGCTTCTCTCCAACGGGATGAGTCTGTTTTCGCAGCAGTGGGTGATGCATGTGCTTACTGTTGGCTGTTGCTATATGGTATGCATTTTCTCATTGTTTGTTGTTTGTTGTTTGCTATGATTAAGATACATTGGCATGTACATTTTATATCAGTTTTGTTTTCAACACCACCTATCACTGTATAATTTGCCGTTAATAGAGTAGTTTCTCCTTTGTTGCATTGCATAATGCTAGCAAGCTACATTGCACCATAAACAAAAATAATCCTCTTCCAAGGTTAAACCTGTTTTTTTCCTTCTAGCAAAGATCTTCTCTGCAAAAGATCAATTCCGTTAGCCTATAATATTGCAGTTCTTTCGTATCCTTCAAAGATTTATAAATATTTTCTGTTTCCACTCCATTCGTTCTCATGGATTTTGAAAAAAATATTTTTGTTTTTTGTTGATTAATAATATTGCTTTCCCTTTCAGTTTTGTGGTGGTCGATGCATGTAGAATATACAGCCTTTCCTAGAATGGCGCCTTTTAGTTTTTCTGCTTGATGTTAGTTCATTGATGAGAACACCTATGTACATGATTGTTGCCTGCATGATATCCTACTATATACTGAGAAATATTTTGTTTTCCGGACATTGTTTTCTAAATCATATCAACATATTACCTGATATGGTCTTTGAAGTTTCTATTTTATTGCGAGCTTTGCACTGGTCAACTTGAGTATGGTATGGTTATCTTTTCTTTTGTTTACATGCGATGTGTGGTAGAAGCTGTACTCACTGGAAGACTATCGTGCTGTGTATAAACCACGTTCTACGATTCACTTCTGTTATGCATATTTACTTTCCAGTTTTAGGACTGAAATCCATCCATTGTAATGAATTTGGTTGTATGGGCATTACCTATTTGACTTGACTTGCTTCATCACATATAGACTGCTTTTCTTTTCCCCATTGCTTGTATGACCTAAAACTATCATGTATATGAGGCAAGTTATTAGCAATGTTTCACATTTTCTTACTTGCAATACTGTGCTTGCCTATTCAGGTGTTCCAAGACCCAAATCATTAGAAAAATAACACATACAACACTTTTTTCTTTTGAACTTTGGTTACCCTTATACACCCCTGTTCATTTTGTTTATATAGTGGTTAGAAAACCATATGTGCTTGCTCAATACTGATAAATGGAATATTTTCAA
The DNA here is from genome assembly GCA_021605145.1 of Aegilops bicornis. Taxonomy (NCBI): domain Eukaryota; kingdom Viridiplantae; phylum Streptophyta; class Magnoliopsida; order Poales; family Poaceae; genus Aegilops; species Aegilops bicornis. The sequence continues at coordinate 392,526,333 of CM038669.1, read as the reverse complement.
AGCACGTATGGTGTGGGTCTGTTCGCAATTTGGCGCAACGGGAGATTACTGAAAAATACACATTTTTTCAACATGACATAGTCTTGAAATGGGACTCTACTACCAAATTAAAATGTGTAGGTATATCTCATTATAGATGACAGGTCTATTTTTTATTAAAGGGGGTTTAATTTGTTATTATATATGCTTGCCCGCTACTAAAACAACTAAAACATGGAATTTCTTTTCATGCTGAACATGGACTCAGTGGGTCTCTGCGCCATTTTGTTACCTAGGCGACGAACTGAGAAAGAAAGGAAGGGGATAGACAGTCTTCGCTGGCTCCGCCCCTGCCGCTTCATATTTAGCTCCTCACGGGCCGCAGGCATTGCTCTACGTGGGTTGGGCTAAATAACATATGGGCTATCCTAATACCTCATGTTCCCTATATCTTCATATATGCATAACAAAGACATGTTTTTTTTTAGGTTTCTTATATTTTTCCCTTTTTTGCAGGAAAAATATGCATGGCCAGGTTTCTCGTCATGATAACCATGTATCCAAACTTGCTAAAAAAATATAATCATGCCAACTTTACTCTCTCATCATAGTGTCCATATTTTCAAACTGAACATATGCATATAATGCAAACTTTCCCTTTTCCCATACTATTATTTAACAACGTAATAAACATGTTTAAAAAATAACATGATTTGGTTGAAGGTTCATGCAACATGAAACTATTTTCATCGACAACATGTCTTCAGCAGATCTCTGCGCCATTTGGCGCAACGGGTCAACTAGTTTATAGAGCAAAGAGGCGGTCCGGAGGGCACCCGAGCTGGGCACAACCCACCAGGATGCGCCTTGGCCTCCCGGCGCGCCCTGGTGGGTTGTGCCCCCCTCGGGGCACCCCCCAGGTGCAACCAGGGCCCATCTGCTTCCTTTTGGCCCATAAAAAATCATCATGAAGTTTCGTGGCTTTTGGACTCTGTTTGATATTGATTTTCTGCGATGTAAAAAACATAGCAAAAAACATCAACTGGCACTTGGCACTATGTCAATAGGTTAGTATCAAAAAATGATATAAAATGACTATAAAATGATTATAAAACATCCAAGATTGATAAATAAACAGCATGGTATATTAAAAAACTATAGATACGTGGAAGACGTATCAGCATGCCAAGCTTAACTCCTACTCGTCCTTGAGTAGGTAAGTGATAAAAATAGAATTTTTGATGTGGAGCGCTGTTCATCGTGTCATAACATATTCTTTCTTTATAGCATGGATATTTGGACCTTTTATGTGATTCAAAGCAATAGTCTAGTTTTGACATAATAATTTAGATACTCAAGCATATCAACAAGCAACCATGTCTTTCAAAATATCAACGCTAAAATAAGATATCCCTAGCCCATCATGCTCAAACATTGATCCATTCATGAGACACACTCGAATATTAATTACACCCAATACTTGAGCATGATCATATTGCCTCCTAGTTGGTGCTTTTTATGAGAAAAGATGGAGACTCAAATTTTAAAATAAAAATTGCATAAAGTAAAAGAAAGATCCTTCGCAGAGGGAAGTAGGGATTTGTAGAGGTGCCAGAGCTCAAAGCGAAAAAATAGATATAAAAAAGATATGAAAACATTTTTGGAGGTGTATCCATCCCACCAACGAAAACGACTTAGAGTTCCCAACACTTTCCATGCTAGATATGCCATAGACGGTTTCCAAACAGAAAATAAAGTTTATTTCTTTTTTCATCATTCTATCACTTTCCATGGCTAACCGTATCCACGGGTGCCCTCCATACCAACACTTTTTAAGCAATTTATTATTTGACAACATAAAGTAAAAAAAAAAGCATTTCGGGATTGGGCATCCCTAAGACCATTGCCTTACTCATGCAATGACAGGTGAATAAACACTCATTTTGAGAATAACACATCCAGCATGGAAAATATTAGCCACCCGTTACCGTTCCACGAGCGATACAAATACACAAAAGAGAAATTTATTTTGAAAAATTAGAGATGGCACATGCAAATTTTCTTAGAACGGCAAAAGAATACCGCATATAGGTAGATATAGTGGACTCATGTGGCAAAACTGGCTTAAGGGATTTTGATGCACAAGTAGAGGTCATACTTAGTGCAAAACGAAGGCTAGCAAAAGATTGGGAAGCGACCAACCAAGAAACGATTAATCTCATAAGCAAGCATTAAGCATAATTAACACCAAATAATGCACCACAAGTAGGATATAATTTTCATTGCATGATTATTGACTTTCGTGCATGCATAGGAATCACAAACCTTAACACCAATATTCCTACTAGAGCACAATTATTCATCACATAACTCACATATCACATTATCATATCTCATAACTATTACTAAGAATCAATTTTATTTTGTCCAATGATCTTCATGACATTTTCTTTTACTTTATCCTTCTGGGATATCTATCACTTTGGGACTAATTTTTATGTGTTGCTTTTCATAAGCTCAAACAAATATAAGTGAAGATCATGAGCATAAAAATTTGCTTTCTCTCAAAATAATTTAAGTGAAGCAAGAGAGAATTTCTTCAAAAATAACAAAGGACACCGTGCTCAGAAAGATATAAGTGAAGCACTAGAGCAAGTCCTGGCTCATAAAAGATTTAAGTGAAGCATAGAGAGCAATTCTAACAAGTCATGATATAATTTTGGCTCTCTCAAAAAGGTGTGTCCAACAAGGATTTATGACTTAAAACACAAAATAAAACAAGCAAAGACACATATCATACAAGACGCTCCAAGCAAAACACATATCATGTGACGAAAAAAAATATAGCCTCGAGTAAAATACCGAGTTGTTGGAAGAAAGCAGGGATGCCACTTGGGGGCATCCCCAAGCTTAGTTGGTTGCTCATTCTTGGATAATAGCTTGGGATGCCGGGGCATCCCCAAGCTTAGGATCTTACATCCTTCCTTCATCCATCGTAACATAACCCAAAACTTGAAAACTACAATCACACAAAACTCAACAAAACCTTCGTGAGATCCGTTAGTGTAAGAAAAATAAACTACTACTGTAAGTGATGTATCAAACCAATTCTTATTTTGTTTTTGTATTATATCTACTGTATTCCAACTTTTCTATAGCAAAAAATCATCAAAGAAAACCACAGATCCATCAAAATAAGCACACAACACAAAGAAAACAGAATCTGTCAAAACAGAACAGTCTGTAGCAATCTGATTTGTTTGAATACTTCTGGACCTCGAAAAATCTAAAAAACGAGGACAACCTGGATAATTTTTATATTGATCTTCTGAAAAGATAATTAGCATTTTATTAGGTTCTGGTGAATTTTAATAATTATTTTCATGAGCACAAAGTTTCTGTCTTTTTCACCAAGATCAAACAACTATCACACAAGAAGATCCTGTTGGTTCTACTTGGCACAAACACTAATTAAAACATAAAAACACAATCGTAACAGTGGCATAATTGTGCTAACACTCAAGGACAGAAAGCAAAAAGAAAAAATAAATTGTATTCATTGGGTTGCCTCCCAACAAGCGCTATAGTTTTACGCCCTTAGCTAGGCATAAGATTTCAACGATGCTCACACGAAAGATGAGAATTGAAACATAAAGAGAGCATCATGAGACATGTGACAAACACATTTAAGTCTAACATACTTCCTATGCATAGGAATTTTATAAGCAAACAAATTACCAAGACAAGAAATATGTAGCATATGCAAAGGGGAGGAATAAAACATTGACGTTCTCAACATAACGAGAGGTGATCTATTAACATGAAAATTTCTACAACCATATTTTCCTCTCTCGTAATAATTACATGTAGGATCATAATCAAATTCAACTATATAGCTATCATATAAAATTTTCTCTTCATGATCCACATGCATGCAAAGTTGACACTCTTCCAAAATAGTGGGATTATCACCAAATAAAGTCATGACCTCTCCAAGCCCACCTTTACCAAAAAAAATCATAAGATTGAACACTCTCCAAATATGTGGGATTATTTTTACCTAGAGTTGACACTCTTCCGAACCCACTTTCAATATTATTGCAAACATATTCATCATGAGGTAAAAATAAATTTTCAAGATCATAAGAATCATCACCCCAATCATGATCATTGCAACAAGTAGTGGACATAGAAAAATTAGCATCCCCAAGCTTGGGATTTTGCATATTATTAGAACAATTGACATTAATAGAATTTATAGTAAAATCATTGCAATCATGCTTCTCATTCAAGGAGCTATCATGAATCACTTCATAAATTTCTTCATCACAATTTTCAGATTCACGAATCTCAAGCAAAGCTTCATAAAGATAATCTAGTGAGCTCAATTCACTAGCAATGGGTTCATCGTAATTGGATCTCTTGAAAAGATTAGCAAGTGGATGAGGATCCATATCGATTGATTTTTAGCAAGCGAAGATGCAAGCAAATAGAAGACACATAGAAACACAAGCAAACATGAGATCTGATGAGAAAACGGCGAACGAAAAAGAGGGGCGAATAAAACGGCAAAATTTTGTGAAGTGGGGGAGAGGAAAACGAGAGGCAAATGGCAACTAATGTAAATTGCGAGAAGATGAGATCTGTGATTAGGAACCTGGTTATGTTGAAAATCCTCCCCGGCAACGGTGCCATAAATTCTCCTTGATGGTAGCTGGAACTACGTCGGTATTTCCCCGGAGAGGGAGGGATGATGCAGCACAACGACGGTAGGTATTTTCCTCAGTTATGAAACCAATGTATCGAACCAGTAGGAGAACCAAGCAACACACCATAAACAACACCCGCACACAAACAACAACACCTCGCAACCCGACGAGTTAAAGCGGTTGTCAATCCCTTCCGGGGTACGACGCCTCAAGATAGGCAAGCGGGTGTGAGGTAAATTGTAGTACATTGATAGATCGAACGCCAAATAAAATAAATAAAGATAAAACGCAGCAAGGTATTTTTTGGTTTAATAGATCTGAATAAAAATGAAAGGGAAAAGTAGATCGCAAAGCAAACATATGAGAAAGAAGACCCGGGGGTCGTAGGTTTCACTAGTGGCTTCTCTCGAGAAATATAGCAAACGGTGGGTAAACAAATTACTGTTGGGCAATTGATAGAACTTCAAATAATTATGACGATATCCAGGCAATGATCATTACATAGGCATCACGTCCAAGATTAGGTGGCCGACTCCTGTCTGCATCTACTACTATTACTCCACACATCGACCGCTATCCAGCATGCATCTAGTGTATTAAGTTCATGAAAAAATAGAGTAATGCAATAAGAATGATGACATGATGTAGACAAGATCCGTTTATCTATATGGTGGTAGATATAGATCTCGTCTTTTTATCCTTAGTAGCAATGATACATACATGTCATTTCCCTTTCTATCACTGGGCCGTAAGATCGAACCCACTACCGGGCACCTCTTCCCATTGCAAGATAAATAGATCAAGTTGGCCAAACAAAACCCAAATATAAGAGAAGAAATACGAGGCTATAAGAGATCATGCATATAAGATATCAAAGAAACTCAAATAACTTTCATGGATATAAAAGATATGGTGATCATAAACTGGAAGTTCATCAGATCCCAACAAACACACAGCAAAAGAGTTACATCATATGGATCTCCAAGAGACCATTGTATTGAGAATTCAGCGAGAGAGAGAGAGAGAGAGAGAGAGAGAGAGAGAGAGAGATAGAGAGAGAGAGACATCTAGCTACTAACTACGGACCCGGAGGTCTACAAGGAACTACTCACGCATCATGGGAGATGCACCAATGGAAATGGTGAACCCCTCTGTGATGGTGTCTAGATTGGATCTGGTGGTTCTGGACTCTGTAGCGGCTGGATGAATATTTCGTCGATGCTTCGAGGGTTTCTGGAATATTGTGGTATTTATAGAGCAAAGAAGCGGTCCGGGGGGCACCCGAGGTGGGCACAACCCACCAGGGCGCGCCTGGGCCTCCTGGCGCGCCCTGGTTGGTTGTACCCCCCTCGGGGCACCCCTCAGGTGCAACCAGGGCCCATATGCTTCCTTTTGGCCCATAAAAAATCATCGTGAAGTTTCATGGAATTTGGACTCCGTTTGATATTGATTTCTTGCGATGTAAAAACATGAAAAAAAAACAGCAACTGGCACTTGGCACTATGTCAATAGGTTAGTACCAAAAAATGATATAAAATGATTATAAAACATCCAAGATTGATAAATAAACAGTATGGAACAATCAAAAATTATAGATACGTTGGAGAGGTAACAACCACCGTTCATATTTTTCATACATTTCACTCTTTAGTCATTGCACATCCTGGTACACCGCCGGAGGCATTCATATAGAGTCATATATTTTCTAGTATCGAGTTGTAATTCTTGAGTTGTAAAGTAAACAAAAGTGTGATGATCATCATTATTAGAGCATTTTCCCATGTGAGGAAAGGATGATGGAGTATGATTCCCCCATAAGTTAGAGACTTCGGACGAAAAAAAAAGAGAGAAAAAGAGAGGCCAAAGGAGCCCAAAATAAAAAAAAGAGAAAAGAGAGAAGGGGAGATGCTACTATCCTTTTTCCGCACTTGTGCTTTAAAGTAGCACCATGATCTTCATGATAGAGAGTCTCCTATTTTGTCACTTTCATATACTAGTGGGAATTTTTTATTATATAACTTGGCTTGCATATTACAATGATGGGCTTCCTCAAATTGCCCTAGGTCTTCGCGAGCAAGCGAGTTGGATGCACACCCACTTAGTTTCTTTTTGAGCTTTCATACACTTATAGCTCTAGTGCATCCGTTGCATGGCAATCCCTACTCACTCACATTGATATCTATTGATGGGCATCTCCATAGCACGTTTATATGCCTAGTTGATGTGATAATATCTCCTTCTCTTTGTATTCTCGACAACCACCATATTCTATTCCACCTATAGTGCTATATCCATGGCTCACGCACATGTATTGCATGAAAGTTGAAGAAGTTTGAGAACATCAGAAGTATGAAACAATTGCTTAGCTTGTAATCGGGGTTGTGCATGATTTAATACTTTGTGTGATGAAGATGGAGCATAGCCAGACCATATGATTTTGTAGGGATAACTTTCTTTGGCCATGTTATTTTGAGAAGACATGATTGCTTTATTAGTATGCTTGAAGTATTATTGTTTTTATGTCAATATTAAATTTTCTTTTGAATCTTATGGATCTGAATATTCATGCCATAGTAAAGAAGATTACATGGATAAATATGTTAGGTAGCATTCCACACCAAAAATTCTGTTTTTCTCATTTACCTACTCGAGGACGAGCAGGAACTAAGCTTGGCGATGCTTGATACGTCTCCAACTTATCTATAATTTTTTACTGTTCCATGCTATTATATTATCTGTTTTGGATGTTTTATATGCATTAATATGCTATTTTATATTATTTTGGTACTAACCTATTAACCTAGAGCCCATAGCCAGTTTCTGTTTTTCCTTGTTATTGAGTTTTACAGAAAAGGAATATCAAACGGAGTCCAAACGGAATAAAACTTCCGCGACGATTTTTCTTGGACCAGAAGACACCTACGAGACTTAGAGAGGAGGTCAGAAGACCTACGAGGAGACGGCAAGCCGTAGGGCCACGCCCTAGGGGGGCGCCCCTAGCTTGTGGGCCCCCCGAGGCTCCTCCAACCCTAATCTTTGGCCTATAAATTTAGAAATATTCCCAAACCTACAGAACCGTCCACCAAAATACTTTTCCGCCGCCGCGAGCCTCTATTCCCATGAGATCCCATCTTGGGGCCTTTTCCGGCAATCTGGCAAGGGTGATTCAATCACGGAGGGCATCTACAAGAACCCTATTGCCCTACCGATGAAGCGTGAGTAGTTTACCACACACCTATGGGTCCATAGCTAGTAGCTAGATGGCTTCTTCTCTCTCTATGATCTTCAATACCATGTTCTCCTCGATGTTCTTGGAGTTCTATCCGGTGTAATATTCTTTTGCGGTGTGTTTGACGAGATCCGATGAATTGTGAATTTATGATTAGATTATCTATGAATATTATTTGAGTCTTATCTGAACTCTTTTATGCATGATTAAATATATTTGTATTTCTCTTCGAATGGTTTGGTTTGGCCAACTAAATTGATATTTTTTGCAATGGGGGAGGTGCTTAGTTTTGGGTTCAATCTTGCGATGTCCTCACCTAGTGACAAAGTAGGGGTAGCGAGGCACGTATTGTATTGTTGCCATCAAGGGTAAAAATATGGGGTTTTCATCATATTGCTTGAGTCTATCCCTGTACATCATGTCATCTTACTTAAGGCGTTACTCCGTTCTTATGAACTTAATACTCTAGATGCATGTTGGATAGCAGTCGATGTGTGGAGCAATAGTAGTAGATGCAGAATCGTTTTGGTCTACTTGACACAGACGTGATGCCTATATTCATAATCATTGCCTTGGATATCGTCATAACTATGCGCTTTTCTATCAATTGCTCGAAAGTAATTTGTTCACCCACTGTATGCTTTCTTAAAAGAGAGAAGCATGTAGTGAAACCTATGGCCCCCGGGTCTATTTACCATCATATATCTTCAGATCTATAAACCAAAAATCCAAAAATACCTCGCCGCAATTTATTTGTTTTTACTTTATTTCACGTTTTAGTAATCTTTTATATCTATCTCTATCAGATCTCATCCTTACAAGTGACCGTGAAGGGATTGACAACCCCTTTATCACATTGGGTGCAAGTGTTTGTTTGTTTGTGAAGGTGCATAGATTGGAGACTAGCTTGTACCTCCTACTGGATTGATACCTTGGTTCTCTAACTGAGGGAAATACTTATCTCTGCTTTGCTGCATCATCCTTTACTCTTCAAGGGAAAAAACCAATGCAAGCTCAAGAAGTAGCGGGACCTACCAATGATGGTGTGGGACCCTAGGTGGGCCCTAGATGTCAGGTCCTTGACCCTACCAGTAGTAGGTGACCCCATCATTAGCCCCCGAATCGGTTGAGGTTTCACAAGACGGGTGATTGGAGTCAATGGATTGGTCCAAGTGATTTGGGTCACTCGACATCTGATTTCAATCGACTACCCTTGAGTTAAACTATGAAAGATTCCGGACTAAAGGTTTTATGAGTGATCAGACAATGTTGATCGCTGGGCAGAACTTGGTGGCATTCATGTGTCTCTCTGGAGAGATAGACTTGGGGTACGAGTGCGGACATGCCATGAAACTCGAGTGATGATGTCGGCGTGTGAGTTGACTCCCCAGAGAGATGCCACTCTTTATCCTAGGGGAACACCAACGCAGGCCATCTCTAAGTCCAAATTTATGAGGCGAGCGCCTTGGAGCCTAGTGAAAGGGCCAAGTTAATCCACGTAGGGGTGTCAAGCTCATCCCGTCGCGATCCTGAAGATGACTTCAGTCGGGTGTTTTATGTGTCCGAGTGCACAGGGACACGTAGAGGGTGGTCAGTCGGACTGACTAGTGTATTTTAGGAAAGGAGTGGTGGGTAATCAATCGGGTTGATTCGCTACAAAAATTTTAGGATTTGAAATCGGGCATGCGCGCGTAGAAGTGGTAACGTCGTGGCTTAGTGGGGAAAGTGGGGCATAAAGCCTCGGTTTTCACCCCAGAAATCCGCCACGTGCCGCAGATATCCTTTGTGCACGACCATCGCAGAAGTCGTCCATCCAGGGATCTGCGGCTCAGGATTTGCGGTGAAATTTTCACCCGATGTATAAAAGATTTGGAGGGCTAGGGCTAATCCATATCCCTTTCTCCCCTCGAACACTTTGCACTCTGTCTCCTACGCTCTAGCATTCAGCGCACACGCAAGCTTGATTCGAATGGTGACGGACTCTACTGCCAAGCTGGCGAAGCCGAAGAAGGACGGGAAGGCCACGTCGTCGAGCTCCGGCCCTTTTGCCGGCTGCGCTACAGGGTATTGGATCCCCTCGCGCGCCTCGGCGAAGCGGCTAGAGCACCTTGCTGCGAGGGACTCATCTCGATGGATGGGTGGAGACGTTCGAGGGCGGGTGAGCTAGAGTCGGTGCCGCAGGAGGACGAGCCCATCCTCTTGGTCAGCCACAACAAACGAGTTTTTTCGATGCCTTCTCATCCTTTCTTCTCTGCTTCCTTGGACTATTTTGGGGCACAGCTCCAGCATCTTCCTCCGAATGCCATCATCTATCTTTTTGCCTTCTTCTCTCTCTTGAGAATTTAATCGGTTGTCACCCGCACTGGGGTTTGTTCAATCACATTTTCACGTGTCAGTCGATGACCGTGAAGGACTCGCCAGCCGGTGAGAAGACTCACGTCACCCAACTGTGCGGAGCCTTGGGATCCAACTCAGGGGCGGCAGTGCCTTCCCCAAGATGAGCTTCCCCGACTCCATCAAGGGGTGGCAAGGTACTTGGTTCTACTTCAGGGACGTCCCCGGAGCCAACAACCAGTCGGGCCTTCCCCCATACTTGGAGGAGAGGGCGAGGGCTCCCGTGTCCCTCACTGTGATGAAGGAGGAGAAGGTGGATGTGGGCATCTCGGCCAATGCCATGGTCGGGGTCGTGAACACCGACATCAACGACATGGATCTGGTGGAGACATTCCTCAGTCGGCGGATTCAACCGTTGTAGGCCAGGGCGCACCCCATTTGGCTGTATGAAGATCCGAGTGATCCTACTCGGGTGCACCCGGAGGAGCTGAAAGTGCAACTAATCCCCGGTTGGTTTTCGTAATTCATAACAACATATAGCTCATCGAACTAATATTCTTTCAAGCTAAATATTTGAGAGAGTTCAATGAATGGCATGGCATGGACTAGGAATGTGGACCCCTCAAAATGCTAAGGACACATATTGGCAAAAGCTCAAGACTCTTCATTTTACTTTTAATGATCGAAGATCACATTGAGTCCATAGGAAAGCAAATACTATTAAAAGGGGATGAGGTGTTGCTTAATGGGTTGCTTGCTCAAAGTGCTTAGTGATATTGCTCCAAAGCCCTCAACCACTTTCTCATTCCAAATATGTCAAAATTCGAAACTCCAACTTGGCCCCACCAATTCATCCCATCTGGAGCCACCGAGTTCATATGACATAGCCACTGCCGGAAACCCTAACAGTTCGGTCACACCGCTACAGATCTCGGTCACACAGAGATGGCCTTGCCAACATGCTGTGACTTGTTGCACTCTTTCGGTCCCATCGAGTCAGTGCAATCGGTCTCACCGAGTTGGCTTGACATATGCTCTGTTGCTTATTGCTTCACTTTGGTCTCACCGAGTTGATGCAATCGGCGCCACCGAGTTGATGTTTGCCCTAAGCCCTAGCACATCCGTCCCACCGAGTTGTTCCAGTCGGTATCACGAGATTCCTAACGTTCACATTTTGAACTAAATCGGTCTCACCGAGTTCTTCTATTCGGTCTTACCGAGTTGGGTCAAATGTGTGTAACAATTGGATTTTTTGTGGAGGCTATATATACCCCTCCATCCCCTTCTCCATATGTGAGAGAGCCATCAAAACGTGCCTACAGTTCCAGTATACATTTTCTGAGAGAGCACCACCTACTCATGTGTTGAGATCAAGATATACCAATCCTACCACAAGAATCTTGGTTTCTAGCCTTCCCCAAGTTGCTTTCCACTCAATCCATCTTTCCACCATATCCAAATCTGTGAGAGTGAGTTGAGTGTTGGGGAGACTATAATTTGAAGCACAAGAGCAAGGAGTTCATCATCAACACGACATCTATTACCTTTTGGAGAGTGGTGTCTCCTAGATTGCTTAGGTGTCGCTTGGGAGCCTCCGACAAGTTGTGGAGTTGAACCAAGAAGTTTGTAAGGGCAAGGAGATTGCCTACTTCGTGAAGATCTACCCGAGTGAGGCAAGTCCTTCGTGGGCAATGCCCATGGTGGATAGGCAAGGTTGCTTCTTCGTTGACCCTTCGTTGGTGGATCCCTCCGTGGACTCACACAGCCGTTCCCCTTCGTGGTTTGAAGTCTCCATCAACGTCACAGGCGGGTGACCTGAGTTCGATCCACGACAACGGCGCCAGAAATTCTTCCCGCTACTTCTTGAGCTTGCTGCTTCGTCTTGAGCTTGCATTGGTTTTCCCCGAAGAGGAGAGGATGATGCAGCACAGTAGCGTAAGTATTTCCCTCAGTTTTTGAGAACCAAGGTATCAATCCAGTAGGAGGCCACGCCGCAAGTCCCTCGTGACCGCACAAACGATAGCTACTCGCAACCAACGCGATTAGGGGTTGTCAGTCCCTTCACGGTCACTTACGAGAGTGAGATCTGATAGAGATAATATTTTTGGTATTTTTGGTATAAAGATACAAAGGAAAAAGTAAAAGCAAAGTAAAAACAAACAAGTAAATAAAGTGATAGAGATTGATATGATGAGAATAGACCTGGGGGCCATAGGTTTCACTAGTGGCTTCTCTCAAGAGCATAAGTATTCTACGGTGGGTGAACAAATTACTGTTGAGCAATTGACAGAATTGAGCATAGTTATGAGTATATCTAGGCAATGATCATGTATATAGGCATCACGTCCGAGACAAGTAGATCGAAATGATTCTGCATCTACTACTATTACTTCACTCATCGACTGCTATCCAGCATGCATCTAGAGTATTAAGTTAAAAAAGCGAGTAACGCCTTAAGAAAGATGACATGATGTAGAGGGATAAATTCATGCAATATGATAAAACCCCATCTTGTTATCCTCGATGGAAACAATACAATACGTGCCTTGCAACCCTTTACATCCTTTGGGTAAGGACACCGCAAGATTGAACCCAAAGCTAAGCACTTCTCCCATTGCAAGAACTACCAATCTAGTTGGCCAAACCAAACGGATAATTCGAAGAGACTTGCAAAGATAACTCAATCATACATAAAAGAATTCAGAGAAGAATCAAATATTTTCCATAGATAATACTGGATCATAAACCCACAATTCATTGGTCTCAACAAACACACCGCAAAAAGAAGATTACATCGAATAGATCTCCACGAGAGAGGGGGAGAACAATGTATTGAGATCCAAAAAGAGAGAAGAAGCCATCTAGCTACTAGCTATGGACCCGAAGGTCTGAAGTAAACTACTCACACTACATCGGAGGGGCTATGGTGTTGATGTAGAAGCCCTCCATGGTGGATGCCCCCTCGTGAGCTCCTAACAGGCCCCAAGATGGGATCTCGTGGATACAGGAAGTTGCGGTGGTGGAATTAGGTTTTTGGCTCCTGTTCTGATCGTTTGGGGGTACGTAGGTATACATAGGAGGAAGGAGTACGTCGGTGGAGCGTGAGGGGGCCCACGAGCTAGGGGGGCGCTCCCTCCACCCTCGTGACCGCCTCTGGCACTTCTTGGAGTAGGGTCCAAGTCTCCTGGATCACGTTCGGTTGGAAAATCACGTTCCCGAAGGTTTCATTACGTTTGGACACCGTTTGATATTCCGTTTCTTCGAAACACCGAAATAGGCAAAACACAACAAATCTGGGTTGGGCCTCCGGTTAATAGGTTAGTCCCAAAAGTAATATAAAAGTGGAAAATAAAGCCCATTATAGTCCAAAACAGTAGATAAAGTAGCATGGAGCAATCAAAAATTATAGATACGTTGGAGACGTATCAGGCATCCCCAAGCTTAATTCCTGCGCGTCCTCGAGTAGGTAAATGACAAAAAGAGAATTTTTGATGCGGAGTGATACTTTGGCATAATTTCAATGTAAATCTTCTTAATCATGGTATGAATATTCAGATCCGAAAGATTCAAGACAAAAGTTCATATTGACACAAAAATAATAATACTTTAAGCATACTAACAAAGCAATTATGTCTTCTCAAAATAACATGGCCAAAGAAAGTTATCCCTACAAAATCATATGGTCTGGCTATGCTCCATCTTCCCCACACAAAGTATTTAAATCATGCACAACCCCGATGACAAGCCAAGCAATTGTTTCATACTTTAACATTTTCAAAACTTTTTCAATCTTCACGCAATACATGAGCGTGAGCCATGGATATAGCACTATATGTGGAATAGAATGGTGGTTGTGGAGAAGACAAAAAGAGGGAAGATAGACTCACATCAACTAGGCGTATCAATGGGCTATGGAGATGCCCATCAATAGATATCAATGTGAGTGAGTAGGGATTGCCATGCAACGGATGCACTAGAGCTATAAGTATATGAAAGCTCAACAAAAGAAACTAAGTGGATGTGCATCCAACTCGCTTGCTCATGAAGACCTAGGGCATTTGAGGAAGCCCATCATTGGAATATACAAGCCAATTTCTATAATGAAAAATTCCCACTAGTATATGAAAGTGACAAAATGAGAGACTCTCTATCATGAAGATCAAGGTGCTACTTTGAAGCACAAGTGTGGTAAAAGGATAGTAATATTGTCCCTTCTCTCTTTTTCTCTCATTTTCTTATTTGGGCCTTTTCTCTTTTTTTTGGCCTCTTTTTTTTATTTGTTGTCCGGAGTCTCATCCCGACTTGTGGGGGAATCATAGTCTCCATCATCCTTTCCTCACTTGGGACAATATTCTAATAATGATGATCACACTTTTATTTTTCTTACAACTCAACAATTACAACTCGATACTTAGAACAAAATACGACTCTATATGAATGCCTCCGGCGGTGTACCAGTATATGCAATGATTCATGAGAGACATGTATGAAAGAATTATGAACGGTGGCTTTGCCACAAACACAATGTCAACTACATGATCATGCTAAGCAATATGACAATGATGGAGCGTGTCACAATAAACGGAACGGTGGAAAGTTGCATGGCAATATATCTCGGAATGGCTATGGAAATGCCATGATAGGTAGGTATGGTGGCTGTTTTGAGGAAGGTATATGGTGGGTGTATGATACCGCGTGAAAAGTCTTGGCGGTATTAGAGAGGCTAGCAATGGTGGAAGGATGGGAAAAAGTGCGTATGATCCATGGACTCAACATTAGTCATAAAGAACCCATATACTTATTGCAAAAATCTAGAAGTTATCAAAGCAAAGTATTACGCGCATGCTCCTAGGGGGATAGATTGGTAGGAAAAGACCATCGCCGTCCCGACCGCCACTCATAAGGAAGACAATCAATAAATAAATCATGCTCCGAGTTCATCACATAACGGTTCACCATACGTGCATGCTACGGGAATCACAAACTTCAACACAAGTATTCTTCAAATTCACAACTAATCAACTAGCTTGACTCTAATATCATCATCTTCATATCTCAAAACAATTATCAAGCATCAAACTTATCTTAGTATTCAACGCACTCAAAAGAAAGTTTCACATATCTTGAATACCAAGTATATTAACATTAAGCAAATTACCATGCTATTAACGACTCTCAAAATAATCTAAGTGAAGCATGAGAGATCAATTTTCTTTAAAACAAATCCACCACCGTGCTCTAAAAGATCTAAGTGAAGCACTAGAGCAAAAATTATCACGCTCAAAAGATATAATTGAAGCACTACGAGCAAAAACTATCAAGCTCAAAAGATATAAGTGAAGCACATAGAGTATTCTATCAAATTCCAATTCATGTATGGCTCTCTCAAAATGTGTGTACAGCAAGTATGATTGTGGTAAACTAACAAGCAAAGACGCAAATAATACAAGACGCTCCAAGCAAAACACATATCATGTGGTGAATAAAAATATAGCTCCAAGTAAATTACCGATGGAAGTGGAATGAAAGAGGGATGCTTTCCGGGGCATCCCCAAGCTTTGACTTTTTGGTGTCCTTGGATTATCTTGGGGGTGCCATGGGCATCCCCAAGCTTAGCCTCTTGCCACTCCTTGTTCCATAATCCATCAAAATAATTCACCCAAAACTTGAAAACTTCACAACACAAAACTCAATTGAAATCTCGTGAGCTCCGTTAGAGAAAGAAAACAAAAGACTACTTTAAGGTAATGTAATGAACTCATACTTTATTTATATTGGTGTTAAACCTACTGTATTCCAACTTCTCTATGGATCATAAACTATTTTACTAGCCATAGATTCATCAAAATAAGCAAAGAACACACGCAAAACAGAATCTGTCAAAAACAGAACAGTCTATAGTAATCTGTAACTAACGCAAACTTCTGGAACTCAAACAATTCTACCAAAATTAGACGACCTGGAAAATTTGTTTATTGATCATCAGCAATTGGAATCAATATTTTATCACGTTCTGGTGATTTTTAACAATTCGGGCACTGAGCGCAAAGTTTCTGGAAATTACAGCAAGATCAAATAACTATCATCCAAGAAGATCCAATAGGTTTAACTTGGCACAAACACTAATTAAAAGATAAAATCACATCTAAACAGAGGCTATATGGATTATTTATTCCTAAACATAAGAAAAAACAAAAAACACAAAATAAAATTGGGTTGCCTCCCAACAAGCGCTATCGTTTAACGCCCCTAGCTAGGCATAAAAGCGAGGATAGATCTAGGTATTGCCATCTTTGGTAGGCAATCCATAAGTGGCTCTCATGATAGATTCATATGGTAATTTTATTTTCTTTCTAGGAAAGTGTTCCATACCCTTCTTTAAGGAAAATTGGAATCTAATGTTTGCTTCCTTCATATCAATAATTGCACCAATCGTTCTAAAGAAAGGTCTACCAAGAATAATAGGACATGAAGAATTGCAATCTATATAAAGAACGATAAAATCTGCGGGCACATAATTCCTATTTGCAACAATAAGAACATCATTAATTCTTCCCATAGGCTTTTTAATAGTGGAATCCGCAAGATGCAAGTTTAGAGAGCAATCATCAAAATCACGAAAATCTAGCAAATCGCATAAAGTTTTGGGAATAGTAGAGACACTAGTACCCAAATCACACAAAGCATGAAACTCATAATCTTTAATTTTAGTTTTAATGGTAGGTTCGCACTCATCATAGAGTTTTCTAGGGATAGAAACTTTCAACTCAAGTTTTTCCTTCATAAGATTGCATCAAGGCATCAACAATGTGTTCGGTAAAGGCCTTATTTTGACTATAAGCATGAGGAGAATCTAGCACGGATTGCAACAAGGAAATACAACCAATCAAAGAGCAATTTTCATAATTAAATTCCTTGAGATCCAAAATAGTGGGTTTAGCAACATCTAGATTTTTATTTCTTTCAATCCCACTTTTATCAATTTCATCATCGTGATCTAAAAACTCAGAATTCTTAGAACGCCTTCTAGGTAAAGGAAGATCATATTCAGTTTCATCAAGATTCATATTGCAAAGCAAAGACTTAATAGGGGACACATCAATAACTTTTAGATCTTCATCTTTATTTTCATTAGGAGGAATAGATCTAAGCTTTAAAGAATCAATCTCAAGAGAAATTCTATCAACGTTCCGAGCCAAATCATCAACTTTAAGCAATTTCTCTTCAAGCAAAGCATTAAAGTTCTTTTGTGAATTCATAAACTCTTTAACACTACTCTCAAATTCAGAGGGAATCTTATTAAAATTACCGTAAGAGTTGTTATAGGAATTTCCATAATTATTAGAAGGATTACTAGGATAAGGCCTAGGATTAAAATTCCCTCTATAAGCGTTGTTACCAAAATTATTCCTACCAACAAAATTCACATCCATAGATTCATTATTATTCTCAAGCAAAGTAGATAAAGGCATATAATTAGGATCAAGAGGAGTATTTTTAGCAGCAAACATCTTCATAAGTTCATCCATCTTTTCACTCAAAACATTGATTTCTTCTATAGCATGCACTTTTTTACTAGAAGATCTTTCGGTGTGCCACTGAGAATAATTAGCCATAATATTATCAAGAAATTTGGTAGCATCTCCTAATGTAATTTCCATAAAAGTGCCTCCATGACGAATCTAAAAAGATTTCTAGAAGCAAAATTCAATCCGGCATAGAAATTTTGTATGATCATCCATAAATTCAAACCATGAGTAGGGCAATTCTTGAAGCATTAATTTCATTCTTTCCCAAGATTGGGAAACATGCTCATGATCAAGTTGTTTAAAATTCATGATATCATTCCTAAGAGTGATAATCTTAGCAGGAGGAAAATACTTAGAGATAAAAGCATCTTTGCACTTGTTCCAAGAATCAATACTATTTTTAGGCAAAGATGAGAATCAAACTTTAGCACGATCTCTAAGTGAAAACGGAAATAGCTTCAATTTGACAATATTGTTATCTGTATATTTATTATTTTGCATATCACACAAATCAACAAAATTATTCAGATGAGTAGCGGCATCTTCACTAGGAAGGCCGGCAAATTGATCTTTCATAACAAGATTCAACAAAGCGGTATTGATTTCACAAAACTCATCATTATTAAGAGGAGCAATCGGAGTGCTAAGGAAATCATTATTATTGGTATTTGAGAAGTCACACAATTTGGTATTATCTTGTGCCATGGCAACAAGCAATCCAACACACAAGCAAACAGAAAGGCAACGGGAAAAAAAGGAGGAGATTGGGAAAGAGAGGGCGAATAAAACGGCAAGGGTGAAGTGGGGGAGAGGAAAACGAGAGGCAAATGGCAAATAATGTAATGCGAGAGATAGGGATTGCGATGGGTACTTGGTATGGTTGACTTTTGCGTAGACTCCCCGGCGACGGCGCCAGAAATCCTTCTTGCTACGTATTGAGGTTGCGTTGGTTTTCCCCGAAGAGGAGAGGATGATGCAGCACAGTAGCGTAAGTATTTCCCTCAGTTTTTAAGAACCAAGGTATCAATCCAGTAGGAGGCCACGCGCAAGTCCCTCGTACCTGCACAAAACGATAGCTACTCACAACCAACGCGATTAGGGGTTGTCAATCCCTTCACCGTCACTTACGAGAGTGAGATCTGATACAGATAATATTTTTGGTATTTTTGGTATAAAGATACAAAGTAAAAAGTAAAAGCAAAGTAAAAACAAACCAGTAAATAAAGTGATAGAGATTGATATGATGAGAATAGACCCGGGGGCCATAGGTTTCACTAGTGGCTTCTCTCAAGAGCATAAGTATTCTACGGTGGGTGAACAAATTACTGTTGAGCAATTGACAGCATTCAACATAGTTATGAGTATATCTAGGCAATGATCATGTATATAGGCATCACGTCCGAGAAAAGTAGATCGGAACGATTCTGCATCTACTACTATTACTCCACTCATCGACCGCTATCCAGCATGCATCTAGAGTATTAAGTTAAAAACAGAGTAACGCCTTAAGCAAGATGACATGATGTAGAGGGATAAATTCATGCAATATGATAAAAAAACATCTTGTTATCCTCGATGGCAACAATACAATACATGCCTTGCAACCCTTTACATCCTTTGGGTAAGGACACCGCAAGATCGAACCGAAAGCTAAGCACTTCTCCCATTGCAAGAACTACCAATCTAGTTGGCCAAACCAAACGGATAATTCGAAGAGACTTGCAAAGATAACTCAATCATACATAAAAGAATTCAGAGAAGAATCAAATATTTTCCATAGATAATACTGGATCATAAACCCACAATTCACCTGTCTCAACAAACACACCGCAAAAAGAAGATTACATCGAATAGATCTCCACGAGAGAGGGGGAGAACATTGTATTGAGATCCAAAAAGAGAGAAGAAGCCATCTAGCTACTAGCTATGGACCCGAAGGCCTCAAGTAAACTACTCACACTTCATCGGAGGGGCTATGGTGTTGATGTAGAAGCCCTCCGTGGTGGATGCCCCTTGGCAGAGCTCGGAATAGGCCCCAAGATGGGATCTCGTGGATACGGAAGTTCTTGGCGGTGGAATTAGGATTTTGGCTCTTGTTCTGATCGTTTGGGGATACGTAGGTATATGTAGGAGGAAGGAGTACGTCGGTGGAGCGTTAGGGGGCCCACGAGGTAGGGGGCGCCCTCCACCCTCGTGACCGCCTCTGGCACTTCTTGGAGTAGGGTCCAAGTCTCCTGGATCATGTTCGGTTGGAAAATCACGTTCCCGAAGGTTTCATTCCGTTTGGACTCCGTTTCTTCGAAACACTGAAATAGGAAAAAAAACCAGCAATTCTGGGCTGGGCCTCCGGTTAATAGGTTAGTCCCAAAAGTAATATAAAAGTGGAAAATAAAGCCCATTATAGTCCAAAACAGTAGATAAAGTAGCATGGAGCAATCAAAAATTATAGATACGTTGGAGACGTATCACTTGCATTGGTTTTTCCCTTGAAGAGGAAAGGGTGATGCAGCAAAGTAGAGATAAGTATTTCCCTCAGTTTTAGAACCAAGGTATCAATCTAGTAGGAGGTACAAACAGGTCTCCAATCTATGCGCCTGCACAAATAATCAAACACTTGCACCCAAGCGATAAAGGGATTGTCAATCCCTTCACGATCACTTGCAAGGATGACATCTGATAGAGATAGATATAAAAGGTTACTAAAATGTAAAAAAAAAGTAAAAGTAAATAAATTGCACCAAGATATTTTTTGGGTTTTTTGGTTTATAGATCTGAAAATATATGATGGAAAATAGACCCGGTGCCATAGGTTTCACTAGAGGCTTCTCTCTTGAAACAAAACATACGGTGGGTGAACAAATTACTGTCGAGCAATTGATAGAAAAGCGCAAAGTTATGACGATATCCAAGGAAATGATTATGAATATAGGCATCACGTCCTTGTCAAGTAGACCGAACTATTCTGCATCTACTACTATTACTCCACACATCGACCACTATCAAGCATGCATCTAGAGTATTAAGTTCATAAAAATGGAGTAATGCCTTAAGTAAGATGTTATGATGTAGAGGGATAAACTCAAGCAATTTGATGAAAACCCCTTCTTTTTACCCTTGATGGCAACAATACAATACATGACTCGCTACCCTTTCTGTCACTGGGGTGAGGACACCGCAAGATTGAACCCAAGACTAAGCACCTCTCCCATTGTAGGAAAAACCAATCTAGTTGGCCAAACCAAACCGATAATTCAAAGAGAAATACAAACATATTTAATCATGCATATAAGAATTCAGAAAAGACTCAAATAATATTAATAGATAATCTGACCATGAATCCACAATTCATTGAATCTCGACAAACACACCGCAAAACAATATTACATCGGATAGAACTCCAAGAACATAGAGGAGAACATTGTATTGAAGGACAAAGAGAGAGAGGAAGCCATCTAGCTACTTTCTATGGACCCATAGGTCTGTGGTAAACCACTCATGCTTCATCGATAGGGCAATAGAGTTGATGTAGAAGCCCTCCGTGATCGAATCCCCCTCCGGCAGGGTGCTGGAAAAGGCCCCGAGATGGGATCTCATGGGAACAGAGGCTTGCGGAGGCGGAAAAGTATTTTCGTGGATGCTTCTGATGGTTTGGGAATATTTGAGAATTTATAGGCCAAGAATTAGGGTTGGAGGACTCCCGGGGGGCCCACAAGCCAGCGAGCGCGCCCCCACCTATCAGAACCATGCCAAAAATCTCCATGTCTCCATTGCGTTTGCACTCTCCAAACCCTTCCCTTTACCTTCATATGCAATGTTTTACTTTCCGCTGCTACACTCTTAGAATTGCATGTGTAGGTTGATTACTTGACTTGTGCCAATTGCTGAAATCTGCCCCACAACTAAAATTGGGAAAAGGTTAGATTTTTATTTGGTCAAGTAGTCTAATCACCCCCTCTAGACCTATGTTCGATCTTACAGGAGCTCGCCGAGAAGGACGTAGGTGGGAAGATCAGGGCCATCACTTCTGCCCAAGACAGCCCACGCAGGGCCAGGAGGGTGCCCCATATGACAAGGACACCCCATCGATTGAGGCAACTCTTTCTTTGATCGCTCGAACTATCTGTAGATATCTTTCTGTGCGTCTGAATGTTGTCTCTATAATGTCTTTCTTTTTCAGAGTTTCCAGTAGCTGGTCTCCAAAGTGCGAGTGGTCGACCGGTCACCGGAGGATGAGATGAGTGAGATGGACACCAGTACTCGGAGGGGGACGATGAGGACGAGGAGGAGAGCGGCGAGGAAGGGAGCACCAAGGAGGGGAGGAGGTTGAGTCATCACCGTTGTCTGACGGTCCCAAGGAGCCCCGCACCAAGGCGCAACATGATCCGAGTGGTCGAGATGGGGGTGCACCGCAGCCAACTGCCTCAGATCGCATGATGCGCAGCTCAAAGCACGGACGTCCGGAGACGGAGAGCTCCACCAAGAAACAACCCAAACAGCCTAAGCAAATCGCTGCCTAGCCCCGAAAGGCTGTTGTGCCAAGGATTAAAGTGGTGGTGCCGGTGGCTTTGACGCAAGTGCCTTCGCTAAGCTTCTTTCTGCCGTCATTTTTTAACTCGGCTAACGGCCGAGTGACTTTGTGATTTGCAGCAATGAGACGTCAACAACTTGTTTGACCCGAATGCCCCAAAGCAGGGTCAGACAGAGGGTGACGCCGCCACCTCTAAAGGTACTAATTTGACGAGTGGTTTATTTTTCGAGTAACGTCCGATTGAATGTTGGGCGGACTCTTCATCTCGTGTGCCCATGCAGCGCCGACTGTGATCATTCAGCTAGATGACGACGAGAAGGCCGACTGGTCGGACCCGAAGGGTGACAAGAGGGCGGTAAAAAAACACTGACAGGGTTATGCGGGAGGCTTCTCCCAGCTGGAAGGGTCGTGCTTCTCCCGCCAAGGCTGTCGCGAAGCCCACGGGTCCTAACCCTCTGGCTCAGTCCAGCTCCACGCTGGTGGCCACAGCGCCTACGTCCCAATACGTGCATGCTTCGTCTTGAGCTTGCGTTGGTTTTCCCCGAAGAGGAGAGGATGATGCAGCATAGTAGCGTAAGTATTTCTCTCAGTTTTTGAGAACCAAGGTATCAATCCAGTAGGAGACCACACACAAGTCCCTCGTACCTGCACAAAACGATAGCTACTCGCAACCAAAGCGATTAGGGGTTGTCAATCCCTTCACGGTCACTTACGAGAGTGAGATCTGATAGAGATAATATTTTTGGTATAAAGATGCAAAGCGAAAATTAAAAGCAAAGTAAAAAAAGCAAGTAATTAAAGTGATAGAGATTGATATGATAAGAATAGACCCGAGGGCCATAGGTTTCACTAGTGGCTTCTCTCAAGAGCATAAGTATTCTACGGTGGGTGAACAAATTACTGTTAAGCAATTGACAGAATTGAGAATAGTTATGAGGTTATCTAGGTATGATCATGTATATAGGCATCACGTCCGTGACAAGTAGACCAAACGATTACGCATCTACTACTATTACTCCACTCACCGACCGCTATCCAGATGCATCTAGAGTATTAAGTTAAAACAGAGTAACGCCTTAAGCAAGATGACATGATGTAGAGGAATAAATTCATGCAATATGATAAATACCCCATCTTGTTATCCTCGATGGCAACAATACAATACGTGCCTTGCAACCCTTTACATCACATGGGCAAGGACACCACAAGATTGAACCCAAAGCTAAGCACTTCTCCCATTGCAAGAACTACCAATCTAGTTGGCCAAACCAAACGGATAATTCAAGAGACTTGCAAAGATAACTCAATCATACATAAAAGAATTCAGAGAAGATTCAAATATTATTCATAGATAAGCTGGATCATAAACCCACAATTCATCGATCTCAACAAACACACCGCAAAAAGAAGATTACATCAAATAGATCTCCACGAGAGGGGAGAACATTGTATTGAGATCCAAAAGAGAGAAGAAGCCATCTAGCTACTAGCTATGGACCCGAAGGTCTGAAGTAAACTACTCACACTTCATCGGAGGGGCTATGGTGATGATGTAGAAGCCCTCCGTGGTGGATGCCCCCTCCGGCAGAGCTCCGGAACAGGCCCCAAGATGGGATCTTGTGGATACAGGAAGTTGCGGCGGTGGAATTAGGTTTTTGGCTCCTGTTCTGATTGTTTGGGGGTACGTAGGTATATATAGGAGGAAGGAGTACGTCGGTGGAGCGTCAGGGGGCCCACGAGGTAGGGGGCGCGCCCTCCACCCTCGTGACCGCCTCTGGCACTTCTTGGAGTAGGGTCCAAGTCTCCTGGATCACCTTCGGTTGGAAAATCACGTTCCCGAAGGTTTCATTCCGTTTGGACTCTGTTTGATATTCTGTTTCTTCGAAACACTGAAAAAGGCAAAAAACATCAATTCTGGGCTGGGCCTCCAGTTAATAGGTTAGTCCCAAAAGTAATATAATAGTGGGAAATAAAGCCCAATATAGTCCAAAACAGTAGATAAAGTAGCATGGAGCAATCAAAAATTATAGATACGTTGGAGACGTATCAGGCATCCCCAAGCTTCATTCCTGCTCGTCCTCGAGTAGGTAAATGATAAAAAAAGAATTTTTGATGCGGAGTGATACTTTGGCATAATTTCAATGTAAATCTTCTTAATCATGGTATGAATATTCAGATCCTAAAGATTCAAGACAAAAGTTCATATTGACATAAAAATAATAATACTTCAAGCATACTAACAAAGCAATTATGTCTTCTCAAAATAACATGGCAAAAGAAAGTTATCCCTACAAAATCATATAGTCCTGCTATGCTCCATCTTCCCCACACAAAGTATTTAAATCATGCACAACCCGATGACAAGCCAAGCAATTGTTTCATACTTTAACATTTTCAAAACTTTTTCAATCTTCACGCAATACATGAGCGTGAGCCATGGATATAGCACTATATGTGGAATAGAATGGTGGTTGTGGAGAAGACAAAAAGAGGGAAGATAGTCTCACATTAACTAAGCGTATCAACGGGCTATGGAGATGCTCATCAATAGATAACATTGTGAGTGAGTAGGGATTGCCATGCAACGGATGCACTAGAGCTATAAGTATATGAAAGCTCAACAAAAGAAACTAAGTGGGTGTGTATCCAACTCGCTTGCTCACGAAAACCTAGGGCATTTTGAGGAAGCCCATCATTGGAATATACAAGCCAAGTTCTATAATGAAAAATTCCCACTAGTATATGAAAGTGACAAAATGAGAGACTCTCTATCATGAAGATCATGATGCTACTTTGAAGCACAAGTGTGGTAAAAGGATAGTAACATTGTCCCTTCTCTCTTTTTCTATTTTTTTGGGCATTTTCTCTTTTTTATGGCCTCTTTTTTAAAAAAAATTATTTTTCATCCGGAGTCTCATCCCGACTTGTGGGGGAATCATAGTCTCCATCATCCTTTCCTCACTTGGGACAATGCTCTAATAATGATGATCATCACACTTTTATTTTTCTTACAACTCAACAATTACAACTCGATACTTAGAACAAAATAGGACTCTATATGAATGCCTCTGGCGGTGTACCGGGATATGCAATGAAACATGAGTGTCATGTATGAAAGAATTATGAACGGTGGCTTTGCCACAAATACAATGTCAACTACATGATCATGCTAGCAATATGACAATGATGGAGCGTGTCATAATAAACGGAACGGTGGAAAGTTGCATGGAAATATATCTCGGAATGGCTATGGAAATGCCATGATAGGTAGGTATGGTGGCTGTTTTGAGGAAGGTATATGGTGGGTGTATGATACCGGCGAAAGGTGCGCGGTATTAGAGAGGCTAGGAATAGTGGAAGGATGGGAAAAAGTGTGTATAGTCCATGGACTCAACATTAGTCATAAAGAACTCATATACTTATTGCAAAAATGTAGAAGTTATCAAAGCAAAGTATTATGCGCATGCTCCTAGGGGGATAGATTGGTAGGAAAAGACCATCGCTCGTCCCCAACCGCCACTCATAAGGAAGACAATCAATAAATAAATCATGCTCCGAGTTCATCACATAACGGTTCACCATACATGCATGCTACGGAATCACAAACTTCAACACAAGTATTCTTTAAATTCACAACTACTCAACTATCATGACTCTAATATCACCATCTTCATATCTCAAAACAATTATCAAGCATCAAACTTATCTTAGTATTCAACGCACTCAAAAGAAAGTTTCACATATCTTGAATACCAAGTATATTAACATTAAGCAAATTACCATGCTATTAATGACTCTCAAAATAATCTAAGTGAAGCATGAGAGATCAAGTTTCTTTAAACAAATCCACCACCATGCTCTAAAAGGTCTAAGTGAAGCACTAGAGCAAAAATTATCACGCTCAAAGATATAAGTGAAGCACTATGAGCAAACTATCAAGCTCAAAAGATATAAGTGAAGCACATAGAGTATTCTATCAAATTCCAATTCATGTATGGCTCCCTCAAAAGGTGTGTACAGCAAGGATGATTGTGGTATACTAACAAGCAAATACACAAGTAATACAAGACGCTCCAAGCAAAACACATATCATGTGGTGAATAAAAATATAGCTCCAAGTAAATTACCGATGGAAGTGGACGAAAGAGGGGATGCCTTCCCGGGCATCCCCAAGCTTTGACTTTTTGGTGTCCTTGGATTATCTTGGGGGTGCCATGGGCATCCCCAAGCTTAGGCTCTTGCCACTCCTTGTTCCATAATCCATCAAAATAATTCACCCAAAACTTGAAAACTTCACAACACAAAACTCAACCGAAATCTCGTGAGCTCCGTTAGAGAAAGAAAACAAAAGACTACTTTAAGGTACTGTAATGAACTCATTCTTTATTTTTATGGGTGTTATACCTACTGTATTCCAACTTCTCTATGGATTATAAACTATTTTACTAGCCATAGATTCATCAAAATAAGCAAACAACACACGAAAAACAGAATCTGTCAAAAACAGAACAGTCTGTAGTAATCTGTAACTAACGCAAACTTCTGGAACTATAAAACTTCTACCGAAATTAGACGACCTTGACAATTTGTTTATTGATCAGAAGAAATTGGAATCAGTATTTTATCACGTTCTGGTGATTTTTAACAATTCGGTCACTGAGCACAAAGTTTCTGGAAATTACAGCAAGATCAAATAACTATCATCCCAGAAGATCCAATAGGTTTAATTGGCACAAACACTAATTAAAAGATAAAATCACATCTAAACAGAGGCTAGATGGATTATTTATTACTAAGCAGCAAGGAAAAATATTGGGTTATCTCCCAACAAGCGCTTTTCTTTAAAGCCTTTTTAGCTAGGCATTGACATTTCAATGATGCTCACAAGAAAGACAAGAATTGAGGCACAAAGAGAGCATCTTAAAACATGTGACAAACACACTTAAGTCTAACATACTTCCTACGCATAGGCATATTATAGGAAAACAAATTATCGTAGCAAGCAAAAACTAGCATAAGCAAGGAAGCGGAAAGGAACAATAGCAATCTCAACATAACGAGAGGTAATTTAGTAACATGAAAATTTCTATAACCATATTTTCCTCTCTCATAATAATTACATGTAGAATCATAAGAAAATTCAACAATATAGCTATCACATAACATATTCTCAACACGATCCACATGCATGCGAAGTTGACACTCTTCCAAAATAGTGGGATTATCATTAACTAAAGTCATGATTTCTCCAAGCCCACTTTCAATATTATTGCAAACACTATCATCAATCTTATATTCATCATGGGGCTTAAATAAATTCTCAAGATCATAAGAAGAATGTCCCCAATCATGACTATTGGACGTAGCAAAACTAGCATCCCCAAGCTTAGGGTTTTGCATATTATTAGCATAATTTACATCAATAGAATTTATAATAAAATCATTGCAATCATGCTTTTTATTTAAAGATCTATCGTGAAGCACTTCATCACAATTTTCAGATTTACGGATTTCAGGCAAAATCTTATAAAGATAATCTAGTGCATCCAAATCACTAGGAATTGGTTCATCATAATTGGATCTCTTAAGAAGATTGGCAAGCGGATGAGGATCCATAAATATTAGCTTCTCTGTTTAGGAATTAATACTCAACTATTTCAACCAAGCGAGAAAACGAGCCAAGAAAGACATCAAGGCGAACGAAAAAGAGAGGGCGAATAAAACGGCAAGGGTGAAGTGAGGGAGAGGAAAACGAGAGGCAAATGGCAAATAATGTAATGCGAGAGATAGAGATTGCGATGGGTACTTGGTATGGTTGACTTGCTTGCGTGAGCCTCCCCGACAACGGCGCCAGAAATCCTTCTTTCTATGTCTTGAGCTTGCATTGGTTTTCCCCGAAGAGGAGAGGATGATGCAGCACGGTAGCGTAAGTATTTCCCTCAGTTTTTGAGAACCAAGGTATCAATCCAGTAGGAGACCACGCACAAGTCCCTGGTACCTGCACAAAACGATAGCTACTCGCAACCAACGCGATTAGGGGTTGTCAATCCCTTCACGGTCACTTACGAGAGTGAGATCTGATAGAGATAATATTTTTGATATTTTTGGTATAAAGATGCATAGTGAAAAGTAAAAACAAAGCAAGTAATTAAAGTGATAGAGATTGATATGATGAGAATAGACCCGGGGGCTATAGGTTTCACTAGTGGCTTCTCTCAAGAGCATAAGTATTCTACGGTGGGTGAACAAATTACTGTTGAGCAATTGGATGTAATTGAGCATAGTTATGAGGTTATCTAGGTATGATCGTGTATATAGGCATCACGTCCGTGACAAGTAGACCGAAACGATTCTGCATCTACTACTATTACTCCACTCATCGACCACTATCCAGCATGCATCTAGAGTATTAAGTTAAAAACAGAGTAACGCCTTAAGCAAGATGACATGATGTAGAGGAATAAATTCATGCAATATGATAAATACCCCATCTTTTTATCCTCGATGGCAACAATACAATACGTGCCTTGCAACCCTTTACATCCTTTGGGTAAGGACACCGCAAGATTGAACCCAAAGCTAAGCACTTCTCCCATTGCAAGAACTACCAATCTAGTTGGCCAAACCAAACAGATAATTCGAAGAGACTTGCAAAGATAACTCAATCATACATAAAAGAATTCAGAGAAGATTCAAATATTATTCATAGATAAGCTGGATCATAAACCCACAATTCATAGATCTCAACAAACACACCGCAAAAAGAAGATTACATTGAATAGATCTCCACGAGAGAGGGGGAGAACATTGTATTGAGATCCAAAAAGAGAGAAGAAGCCATCTAGCTACTAGCTATGGACCCGAAGGTCTGAAGTAAACTACTCACACTTCGTCGGAGGGGCTATGGTGATGATGTAGAAGCCCTCCGTGGTGGATGCCCCCTCCGGCGGAGCTCCGGAACAGGCCCCAAGATGGGATCTTGTGCGTACAGAAGGTTGCGGCGGTGGAATTAGGTATTTGGCTCTGTATCTGATCGTTTGGGGGTACGTAGGTATATATAGGAGGAAGGAGTACGTCGGTGGAGCGTCAGGGGGCCCACGAGGTAGGGGCGCGCCCTCCACCCTCGTGACCGCCTCTGGCACTTCTTGGAGTAGGGTCCAAGTCTCCTGGATCACGTTCGGTTGGAAAATCACGTTCCCGAAGGTTTCATTCCGTTTGGACTCCGTTTGATATTCTATTTCTTCGAAACACTGAAAAAGGCAAAAAACAGCAATTCTGGGTTGGGCCTCCGGTTAATAGGTTAGTCCCAAAAGTAATATAAAAGTGGAAAATAAAGCCCAATATAGTCCAAAACAGTAGATAAAGTAGCATGGTGCAATCAAAAATTATATATACGTTGGAGACGTATCAGTGCCCAAGCAGCACCCGGCTCCTGTCACCACCTTCACGCTGCACAGGGTTTCGAAGGACCAGGTGGGGCGAGCAAGGAGGCCCCGATCCATGTGCGGCCGATAAACGAGCAGCCGAAGGAGGCATATGACACTAGTGGGCCATTGCAGACCATCATAAGTACAATTTCCAGTCGGAGTCTTTGGGTTTTTAGTTTTTTTCTTCGCGCTCCGAATGGGCGGTCGTGTTTCTGTCAGTGGGTTTGCGTGGGGCACACCCATTGGGTGTTTTCGTTCCAGTGGGGACACGTCAAGTGCATCCATTGGGTGTAGTCCCCGAGACTGTTGTTGATTGGAAGTAGTCGTCATGAATCTTAGAACTTAGATTTTTTTCTTTGCCGCTTCCACCCGGATTTAGCTAGGGCGTTTCCTAGTCTCGCTGATTTTAGTGTGGGCACGCTGAGTGCACCCACTAGGTGTAGTCCCCAAGACCGCCGTCGACTAGAAGTCGGTGGTCTTAGAGTTTCTAGCGTCTTTGCCCTATGGCTGATGGCCAATCCTTGTTTATTTGTGGACCATCCGAGTGGATGTCCCTTAGTGGGGGCACGCTGAGTGCACCCACTGGGTGTAGTCCCTAAAACTACCATCGATTGCGGACAATTGACAAAAGTCTTCGGAACCGCATTTAGGACGTAGCACTCGGGGTGCGCCCCCCACTCGGCAGACCGAGTGAGTGGCTGGCTACTATGAAGGCTTGTGTGCCTTGAGGTCAACGATGAAGACCATTGTGTTGTTGTCCTCGGTCTTCTTCATTGCTGACTATGTGTTAAGAGGGGGTTAGAGGATCTTCTTCATTGTCGACTCAGTGGTAAGCAGGTATTAGAGGATCTTCTTCATTGCCGACTCTATGGTAATGATCAAGCTTGTTCCTTCTGTGAGGAAGTGCTTTTGCTTTCTCCATCCTACTGATTATCTTGTACTCTTGTAATAGAGGGCATGTGAGCTGGGATCCCACTACGCCACCCTGGATAAGGAGGTGCTGCAACTCCGGGTGGACCTCGACGTTGAGCAGCACAAGAGCGACCGTCTCGAGAAGGAGAAGAAGGCCTTGGGAGGTTAGTTGTTTCATTCAACTACACATTGTATCTTGTTTTCTCCCTTGATCCAAGTCAATTTGCTTCAACAAATGTTCGTAGCAAGAATGCTCAACTCGTAAAGAGGCTCATGACCTCTATCTCTTTAGAAACCATGAAGTAGGCCCTAGAGGACAAGGACAAGAAGCTGGTGCTGGTGCAGAAGGATGCCAGGACCAAAACCGTTGAGGAGAAGTTGGCTTTAGTCAGTAAGCTCGAGAAGGAGAAGGGGATCTTCGAGCTCAAGAAGAACTACGCCGAGTGGGATATGAAGTACAATGCCCAGGCGAGTGCTTTCGGGCAGGAGAAGAAAACTCTGGAAGAGAAAGTCACCCAGCTCCTCGAGAAGAAAGCAATTCTTGACAAATACATGGAGGACTTCTGCGAGGAGTTGAACGCGAAGCTCGCGGGTATGCCCCTTAGCTGAGTGAATACTTGCTTAGTCCCAAATTCTTTTGGTATTTGACTCTCATGTCCCTCTTTGACGACAGAGTACTATCCCAATTTGGAGCTGGAGACTGAAAGGATTGAGAGGGATCTGGATCCCACTCGGTCGCTTGTCAACAACCAAGCCGCACTGGCCCTCCTTCGATTGGAGGACCATCTGGACAATTCCTTGGGCTACGTCATCCGCCTAAGGGATGCGATGGTGAAGATCGAAAAAGAACTGCAGCCGGACGAGACTCTCCAGAGCGATCTGGAGGCTTTGATGACCCGCCTGAATGAGATACCTCGCCGAGTGCAGTCTTGGAAGAAGTCGGTGGCTCGGTGTGGCGCCAATGTGGCCCTGTCACTTGTTCGCGTCCACTTCAAGGATGTGGACGAGGATAAGCTAAAGATCTCTGAGTTGTTAACAACAAAAGGTTCAAGTTGAAGGATTTCATGGAGACGTTCGTCGAAGCTGCCACGAGGATCGCTGATGGCATTAATCTAGACACTGTCGTCGAGCCGACCAACCCACATGATGATGCGTGAAAAACTTCTTTGAATGAATTTGCCCTGGAATGACGGGTGGTTGTTGTAACCGTTAAACTTTGACGAGCTTCGAGCTCATATATTTTGCGTTTTCTTTTGAACACTCAAACAGATTGAAGTTCTCAATCAGAAGACTGAATTTTTATTTGCTGACGTGCTTTCAACTTAGGCGAATTCTGGTTCGTGGCTAAGCCCCCGAGTGTGGAGCATGTCTGCACTTGGATAGTGTTTAACTTTGACGAAATTTGGTTCACGGCTAAGCCCTCGAGTGTGGAGCATGTCCACACCCAGATAGTTTTGAACTAAGGCGAAGCCTGGTTCGCAGCTAAGCCCCTGAGTGTGGAGCATGTCCGCACTCGGATAGTTTTGAACTTAGGCGAAATATGGTTCGCGGCTAAGCTCCTGAGTGTGGAGCATGTCCACACTTGGACGGTTTTTAACTTAGGAAAAACCTGGTTTGCAGCTAATCCCCTGAGTGTGGAGCATGTCCACACTCGGATAGTTTTGAACTTAGGCGAAATCTCGTTTGCAGCTAAGCCCCCGAGTGCGGAGCATGTCCACACTGGGAAAGTTTTTTACTTAGGCGAAGTCTGCGCAGCTAAGCCCGCGAGTGTCGACTATGTTCGCACTCAGATAGTGTTCAACTTAGGCAAAATCTGGTTCACAGCTAAGTCAGTTCACCCGCTGGGAGTTTGTTAGCTTTCGAATGTTGTTAGTCACCGGAGTGGTCACATGGCATCGGGCCAAATTAGATGATATACAGGAAAAACAAGACTTTTATTCATCTAATTCCACTCGGGAAGCTATTACAATGAAAAACTTATTCTAAGCGAAAAACTTGCGAAGCGGATCCGCATTCCAAGCTCGGGGCTCTTCTATGTTTTTGCTAAAGTTGTAGAGCCGATAGGCCCCATTAGTCAGGACCTTTGATATCGCAAAGTATCCTTTCCACGGAGGCGCCAACTTATGAGGCTTCTAATGATCCATTTGGAGAACCAGGTCGTCTTCCTGGAAGGCCTGCCCTCTGACGTGCATGTCGTGATAACGGCGTAGATCCTGTTGGTATGCAGTCGACCTGATGAGTGCTAGCTCGCACTCTTCCTCAAGGAGGTCGAGGCCACCTTGACATGCTTCTTCAGGTTCTGCTTCCGAATATAGGTCTACCAGGGGGAGTTGTGGAGCAAGTCACTCGGCAAAATGGCCTCCGAGCCATACACCATGAAGAAAGGAGTATGATATGTGGAATGATTCAGGGTCGTCTGCAACCCCCAAAGGACTGACGGTGTCTCGGTAACCCGGGCTCCAACAACATGCTTTGGGTCACGCATGAGGCACGGCTTCAACCCTTGGAGTATCATCCCATTCATCTGTTTTGCTTGTCCATTCGACTGTGGGTGAGCTATAGAGGCATAGTTGATCCGAGTGCCCCGGGAGTAGCAGAACTCGCGAAACTCGTCCGAGTCAAAGTTTGATCCATTGTCTGTGATAATGCTATGGGGGACTGCAAATCTGAAGATTATTTACTTGATGAACTTGATGGCAGTCGGAGAGTCCAGCTTCTTGAAAGTGCG
This sequence comes from Aegilops bicornis, assembly GCA_021605145.1. Taxonomy (NCBI): domain Eukaryota; kingdom Viridiplantae; phylum Streptophyta; class Magnoliopsida; order Poales; family Poaceae; genus Aegilops; species Aegilops bicornis. The sequence continues at coordinate 392,492,958 of CM038669.1, read as the reverse complement.
TTATATCGACTAGAGGGGGGGTGAATAGGCGATTTTTATGAATTCTTCATTGAGGAATTTGCGGGTGAGGAAATTCCTTAGCGAAGAACTACTTGCAGCGGAATAAGTACTCAGAAGTAAACATAACAGAACACAAGCATGGTCATCATGATGAAATGAAGACAAGCACAGAGTACAGAAAGCGTAAACACAGGATAACACGGGATGAAGACAAACAGACTGAAGAAATTGAACTGAGGAAATTGAGAAAGTCTTCAGTCAAAGTCTTCAAACACAGTATGAGAAAGTGCACAACACAGTCATGAGGAAATGAAAGAGTTGAGGAAATAGAACCAGTAATCTTGGTGAAGACAATGATTTGGTAGACCAGTTCCAACTGCTGTCTCAGTTGTACGTCCGGTTGGAGCGGCTCAGTATTTAAACCCGAGGACACACAGTCCCGGACACACAGTCATCACCGTATTCTCCTTGAGCTGAGGTCACACAGACCTCGCCCAATCACCCGTGGTAAGTCTTCACGTGACTTCCAAACCTTCACAAACTCGGTCACTCGGTGATCCACAATTCCTCTTGGATGCTCTAGACCATGACGCCTAACCGTGTGGAAGAAGCACAGTCTTCAAAGGTAACAAGCGTCGGATCCACGCAGGATCAATATCTTCAATGATGCTCAATCACTTTGGGCTTGTAGGTGTTTGGTTTTTCCTCACTTGATGATTTTCACTCAAAGTCCTCGGAGGATGGGATGCTCGCAAATGACAAGTGTCAGCTTCTCTCGGAGCAGCCAACCAGCTAGTGGATGTAGGGGGCAGCTATTAATAGCCTAGGGAGCAGCCCGACATGATAAGACATAAATGCCCTTCAATGATATGACCGTTAGGTGGGTAGATATTTTGGGACAGCTGGCGCGTAGCATAGCAACGGTCTGAATTTTGAGGCTCAAATTCCTCAGGGCTATCATGTTCCTCACTGTGTAGGCAATCCGCACTGGCGAATTCCTAACTCCTCAGTTGGAACAAATTCCTCAGCGACCAAAAGAACTTCGTCTCTGTCATTGAAGAAATTGACTGAGCTGTATGACATTTCCAATGGCTTCACTCAAAGGGATTGGTAGGTGTAGGATTTTGAGTTGAGCATCACATGGAAATTTTTCCTTAGTATTTCCTCGACCCCCTTTAACAGTACGGTGTTTCCTATGACTCAAGATAGAGAAAATGAAACTACGAAAACAAAAGTCTTCACGCTTCATGTTCCTTGTATGAATACCAAGTCTTCAGGTCACACCAATTTCTTCACTTTCAAAGTCTTCATAAAGTCTTCAGAAAACCAAAATCTTCAGTCGAATATATTCATTTTTATGGGCCGACTTTCTATGGAAATATCAAACTCCTCATAGACTTATGGACCTGTGTACACTCATAAACACATTAGTCCCTTAACCTATAAGTCTTCAATACACCAAAATCACTAAGGGGCACTAGATGTACTTACAATCTCCCCCTTTTTGGTGATTGATGACAATATAGGTTAAGTTTTAAACGGGATAATCATATGAAGTGTAAATACTGATATTGAGGAATTTGATTGCAAGATATAGAAGAACTCCCCACGAAGATGTGCATAGAGAGGAATTTGCTTTTGAAGCAATGCACACTTGAAGAGTAGAATCATGGAGATCTCCCCTATATCTTGTAATTCATACACGCATTTGACATATAATATGAAGAATTTGAAATGCATGATGAAATATGGTGACTGATGTAAATCAGCATGCGTGAATTACCATTAACGAGGAATAAGCATGCAGAAAATCTCAGCAAAAGTATTAGACCACCATAGACTTTAAGTTTACAACTCGATTGAATGAAGTCTCAAAAGAACGAGAGTTGTAACTTAGCAAAAAAACGCCCATATAGATAGACCCGCTTGAAGACTAACTCAAATTTCTCCCCCTTTGTCATCGAATGACCAAAAGGATCAAAAATGAGTACTAACGCCCCTGAAGAATATCAAGTTGATGGAGGAGCGCCAGCGATGTTGGGGTCGTTTGTTGTTGTAGGGCCTGCCGCAGTGTCGTCCAAGTCTTCATACTCGTCAGTGTCGCGTGATGAAGAATAGGATCTTGCCACCAAGGAAGGAACCTTGACCTTCTTGTATTTCTTCGTCGGAGGTGCAGACCAGTCAAAATCCTCCTTGAGACCCATTTGCTTCAGATCTTCTTCACCATATACATGTGACATAATAGCCCAGGTGCGACCGAAGGCATCATGGAGTTAGTAATGGTTTTTCTTCACTGCATTATGTGTATCAGTCATGTTGTGAAGAATAGAACCAAACTGACTCTTAACCCATTTATGGTTTCGATCCACCTTCTGGTGAAGACTAAGAAGAAGCTCACGGTCAGTCATCACTCTTGGAGCTGTGGCTTGAGGATTTGGCTTGGATGCATTAGCAGCAGAATCATGAGTGGCAGAGTCATCATTGGTGGAATAAGATGCAGCTTTGCGAAACTGACCATCCAATGGATGAATGCCTTCATCTATAACAGCAGCTGCCTTGCCCTTTTCATCAGCAGAGGAAAATGTCCTTTTGAGTACTTCAATGGGGGGCAAGTAGCTGCAATGGTTGAGAGTGTCAGCCTTGTAGTTCAGCGAAGACCTTGTCCTGATGAATCTCATAATCCAAGGTGCGTAAGGCTTCAACTCAAACACAGAGAGTGCAATATTTGCCAGAGTCCTCATGAAGAAATCGTGATAATTGACAGGAATGCCATGAATGATGTTGAATAGCAGATTCTTCATGATGCCAACAATTTCCTCATCAGATGAGTCGTGGCCTTTGATAGGACTCATAGTCTTCGTCAGAATGCGATAGACTGTTCTTGGTACATACTGCAATTCCTTCACGAGGAATTTGGTCCTTGGGGCTTGACCTGGCTTCAGAGGCTTCATAAGCACTTGCATGTAATGAGCAGTGAGTTCTGGCTCCTGGTACAGGCAGCGAGCTCCTTCAATGGGTGGACTGATGGGCAGGGCGTGAAGTAATTCAGAGGCCGGTGCCTTATAGTGAGTGTTTTCGGTCATCCAGTCCAGTACCCAAGAGTTGATATCATCGGCGCCACTTTGTGATGTGCAGGGTTGCATAGAATTGAAGAATGAGCTCTTCATTCCAGTCGCAAATATCCGTGCAAAAGTTGAGTAATCCTGCATCATGAAGCAGACTGAGGACTGGGGTAAAGCGATGCATTGATTCCATATTGACGTGAGGAATGTGGTCACGGTCGAAGACTTTGTCCTTGTTGAAGAGCAGTGAAGAATACAAGTTTTCTTGGCTTGCAGTCCAGAACCGCTTCCTTCTAAGACGAGCAGAGTCATATGGGTTGAAGTAAGTGAAGAACACATGCTCACCGAAGAAGTCATCAGCCTTGAATTTCTGCTTCTTCGAGAAGGGATCCTTTGGCTTGGGCTGAGGAGTATCAGTCGATTACATCACCACCTCAGGAATCGCAATCTCAGGCTCCACAGGCTGAGGAATTTCAGGTTCTTCTTCAGTGACAGCCTGGGTCTTTAATTCTTCATTTACATTTTCATCAGCACTAGTGGCTGGAATCTCTTCATGGACAGACGGGGTTGCACGAGGTTCTTCAGATCCCATTAGTACTTCAGTGTTGACGGGGAACTGAGGAATTTGTTGTAGTGGTGTGAAGAGAGGAGAGTTGGGGTGCTGACTTTCCCAAAAGTCATCATTCAACACTGGTGTTGTACACCCAATGTCCACATCTTCATCTTCACTCTTTTCTTCAACGCCGACCTCTTCAACAGTGAACTGAGGCATTGGTGATGAGACTGTTGGGGTTGAAGGGATTGCATCTGCTTCAATTTCTTCATCCAACTGCTCTGACGAAGCAGGAGAAGGAATCTCTTCATCTGATTCACTTGGAATCACATATTCTTCATCAAAAGGAACAAGGTCCTTTGATGGAATGGATGAGACTGGAATAGCATCAATTGGATTTGCAAAAGAGCTGGTCAATGGCTTCATCTTCTTCGGAGCTGGAGAATCTGATGAAGTTGATGCCTTCCTTTTCTTCACAGCTGCACGCTCTGCAGCCTTGGTCTTCTTCACATCTGATGCAGACGGAAGGATCGAAGTTGGAGTAGGCGCGGGAGGAGCAGAGGAATTTGGGTCAATTTCTCCAGGCACAACTGTTGTAGTTGCCCTGATTTCTTCATTTTCTTCAGGCACAGCTGTTGAAGCTTCAGCTGTCCTGGCAGTTTCTTCAGGCGCAACACTAGAGGTTACCCTAGCAATTTCTTCAGCGGCTGGAATGCAGTCATCAACCCTGGCTCTGAGTTTCTCCAGCAGCCTGATTTTCATCAATGGTCTTTGGCATGTTCTTCGATCGGTGGCGAAGCCTCGGCTGAGGGTTTTCCTGTTGCGTTGGGGCTGCAACATGTGAAGTGAACTTTTCAGTCAAATTCACAAATCTGACTTTGGCTCCAAGCCAGTCAGCATAGTAGCGATCAAATTCATCACTTAATTGTTTGATCTCAGCTTGCAAGGCAACGAAGTTCTTCGAAAGCTTGAGAACATTTTGCTTGTAGCGCTGTTTCTTGTACTGTGCTTTCTTCACTCTTCTTCCTTGTTCAAATTTCCATTTCTCTTCTTCAATGAAGGCAGTCAAAACATGAATTTGACCAGGAGTGAGGTTCATCTCCGACAAAGGTGCGTTGGGATCCTTGTGCCATAGGTCGATGAAGTCTAGGATCAACTTTGGATCCAGAAGCAATGGCACATTGCTACCTTTGGCTCTAGCGGCCTTGACCTACCTATCTCTGATGATTTCAGCAAGTTCATCATCATCAGCTTCGTCTTCATCAGACGGTAATTGAAAGGCGACCTGCTTCTTGTGAGGACTTGTTCGAGTGCCTCGTCCAGCAGTGGCCTTTTTCTTCAGCAGAGAGGGGCCAGTTGAAGAATTTGGTGGAGCTGAAGAACTATAAGATTCTCCTGAGGCAATAGAGATGCCTGTTGTCCTTTGGCACGCGGTGAGATGCACAGGTGCTAAGGATTTAGTCGGAGGAGCTTAAGACTTTGACGAAGGAGCTGAAGGCTTTGGAGGAACATGAGCAGCTTGAGGAATTTGCCGTGAGGGCTTCGAAGAATCTGGCCATGAGGGCATTGCTGAGGAACTTGGCCGTGAGGGCATTGAGGATGAAGCACTTGGCTTATGAGCAGGCTTCTTTTCCATGGCCTTCTTTGGCTTGACAGCAGAGGCCTCAGCAGTGGTAGCAGCAGCAGAGTCTTCATTAAATTTCCTCACTGCTTCTTTTGCCTGTTTGGCCAGTTTGGCCTGGCGCTTGGCCCATTCTTCAGGATAGTCCTCACCGATCTTGAGGCTGGTGGGATTTGCTTCTTGGCCAGGTGCCAATGGAGGTCTTGAGCATGGGGGGGGGGGGGGGTGACAGTGAATTTCTTCATGTACTTGGGAGTGACGTATTTGTACTCCCTCCATTCCCGTGCCCATCTCCTCTCCATCTTCTGAATGCGCATGTTGCGCTGATTTTTATCTTCCTCATGGGTGTGTAGTACCCAGCATAAATGTCATCAGGGATCTCAAATGTTGTGTTGACCTCAGGCCTTTTTCCTCCTTTCTGTGGCTTCTTACCGTCAACCATTTTCTTTAGCTGAGGAATATGAACAACTGAATTTTCTGAAGAGGTGTGCAACTTTTCTTTGAGGAACGCTGCAAATGAGTTAAGTTGATGAGAACCTAGTGATTCAGCAACGGACATGAATACCTGTGAACAGAGTATAGTTGCGAGGAATTTGGAGAGGTCATATGCGTTCTTAGAAGGTTTTTCAACAAGAACAAGTTTGAGGAATTTGACCAGATGTGTCTTGAAGAATTTCGCTAAGTGTTCTTTGTATTAGGTTCCGCAGTTGTACATATTGAAAATCCACACAATTGAGGAATCTTGAAGAAAAATGTTGCTTAGAGAAACGGATCAAGAACAGATGACATGCGAGGTGTTTAGTGTGTGTGAAATTTGAAGAATAAACACCTTTGAAGATTGTGTAGGAAACATTTGAATCAAAGAGGGCAGTAAAAGTAACTTTTAATTACCCTGGATGAAGAACACGATGAACTGGGAAGTGTAGATGTGAAGTTCGTCCATTTAGATCTTCCACGCCCTAACTCGGCAAAGGAAGACATCTACGGCGACGACAGAGTGAAGAAATCCGCAGCCGGCGCGAGTACGACGGCAACGAGGTCGAGGCAGTGAAGCTCTTGTTCACCGGCGATGATCGAGGTAGCGGCAGCGCTAGGTTTTGGGAAGCTCGAGCTGGAGAGAGGTCGAGCGGAGTAAAAGTGAAGTGAGGAAGGGGAGGGGTATTTATAGTAGGAGTGAAAAACTGTTCGCCCAAAGAAATTGGACGAACATGCCCCTGACCCTTCTCATTCGCTTGACATGTGTCACCCACGTATAGAGAGGTGGAGATCGTGTTAGATCATGGGTGAATAGATAAACATTACATAGAATGCGGAACGGTTTGAGTGGCAAAGCCAAAAATTTAGATAAGATAGGTTTTAAAGTACCCTTCGCAAATTCTTCAGCTGATAGGACACAGTGAAGATTTTGAACGAGTTTCAAATAGAACGCACATGAAGAATTTGTGAATAGACTGGGTTGAGTTTAGCATAGAGGGGGAAGGGTACGATCACATTCACTTAGCAGAAATAGCAACTTGAAGAAATAGCAATAAGTGAATGATGTAGAGGACATAAACTCATATATATATATATATATATATATATATATATAGCCAATGAAGAAAAACGACGGAAAAGGTGAAGACAATGCAAAGTTGAAGAAAATGAGCAACTGAGGAATTTCAAAAAATTGAGGAAAAACTCAATTGAAGAATTTCAACTTTTGGTGGTGGTGTAACCCACCGTGTAAGAATGATGATTTCAGACACTGCGTACAATTGTCGTAGGGCTGTGAGAATCAAATTTTTCGTTAATTTCTTCACACTTAGAGTGTTAGTCTTCATTGATTGAAGAAAAACGTTTCTTCATGTGTTACACATCTAAGTCATCAATTTTGCATAAGTGTTAGGATGAGTGTCCTTTTCAAAGAACATTCGAAGATTCTAGGATATTTATCTCACACCTCAACTAGCTAAATCTCTTCTCATCCAAGTGTTAGTGTGTGAGCTAGATATCGAAGAATATGCTTCACAGCCTTATGGTGTGATTCCTTCGGTGTAGCTTGAAATCGGGCACACATGCAAACACTAAGCATAATATCTGGCCTAGATGCACATAAATACAATAGAGAACCAATCATGGAGCGGTATACCTTTTGATCAAGTCAATACCATTTTCATCAGTGCATAGATGGCCATTTGTGGGCATTGGAATTTTGACCCCTTTGCAATCTTGCATGCCGAATTTCCTCAGTACATCCTTGAGGTATTTCTCCTGAGATATGAATATGCCATTGCGTTGTTGACGAATTTGAAGACCTAAGAAGAATTTCAGTTCTCCCATCATAGACATTTGATATTCTTCACTCATCATATAGGCAAATTCATCACAGTAACGTTGGTCAGTACAGCCAAATATAATATCATCAACATAAATTTGGCACACAAACAATTCACCATCATAAGACTTAGTGAAAAGAGTAGGGTCAAGTGAACCGGGTTTGAAGCCTTTCTTCATGAGGAATTCCTTCAAAGTATCATACCACGCCCGAGGGGCCTGCTTGAGGCCATAGAGGGCCTTACTGAGTATGAAGACTTTGTCAGGATGCTTTAGATCTTCAAAACCTGGGGGTTGAGCAACATATACTTCTTCCTCAAGCTTACCATTGAGGAATGCACTTTTCGCATCCATTTGATATAAAGTGATATCATGATGGTTAGCATAAGCAAGTAATATGCGAATAGCCTTAAGTCTACCAACGGGTGCAAAAGTTTCATCGAAATCAATTCCTTCAACTTGTGTGTAGCCTTGAGCTACAAGCCGTGCCTTATTCCTCACCGCAAGGCCATTTTCATCTTGCTTGTCGCGGTAGATCCACTTTGTGCCAATGATATTGTGCTTGCGAGGATCTGGACGATTAACCAGTTCCCAGATGTTGTTCAGCTTGAACTGATGTAATTCGTCTTGCATAGCTTGAATCCACTCAGGCTCCAGAAATGCTTCATCTACCTTAGTGGGCTATGTGATAGAGACGAAAGCAAAGTGCCCACAAAAGTTAGACAAATGTGAAGCTTTTGAGCGTGTGAGAGGACCTGGAATGTTGATGTCGTTGATGATTTTCTCAATTTGCACTTCATTTGCAATGCGAGGATGAGCGGGTTGTCGTCGAGGAATTTGATCAGCATTTTCTTCAGCAACATTTTCTTCAGGTGCATCAGCACGATGTTCTTCCCATTCTGGAATGATTTCTTCAACAGATTCTTCGGTAGGAATGATATCCTCAGTAGCCTTGAACTTGATGGTTTCCTCAGGTGACTGTTCATCTAACACAGAAGGTAGGTGCTCTCTTTGCGAGCCATTAGTTTCATCAAACCACACATCTACAGTTTCAACAACTTTGTGAAGAATGTTGTTGAAGACTCTGTAGGTGTCTTGAGTCCTTTCCGTAACCAAGCATAAAACCTTCCCGTGCTTTGGTGCAAATTTTGAGTTGTGATGAGGATCTCTAATCCAACATTTAGCAATCAAGACTTTGAAATAACTCACATTGGGTTCCTTGTCAGTGAGGAGTTCATAAGCAGTCTTCTTGAAGAATTTGTGAAGATATACCCTGTTGATGATGTGGCACGCAGTATCAATTGCATCAATCCAGAAACGACAAGGCGTCTTGTATTCATCAAGCATAGTGCGAGACATCTCGGCAAGAGTCCTATTCTTGCGCTCCACGACGCCATTTTGCTGAGGAGTATAAGGAGCAGATAACTCATGAGTAATACCGAGTTCATCAAGATAGTCATCAAGACTAGAATTCTTGAACTCAGTTCCATTGTCACTTCTGATGTGCTTGATCTTCACACCAAAGTTGGTTGAAGCCCTCGAAGAAAATCGTTTGAAGATTTCCTGCACCTCATGTTTGTAAGTGACAATATGCACCCATGTGTAATGAGAGTAATCATCAACTATAACGAAGCCATATAGAGATGCATCATTTGAAACTACAGAATAATGATTAGGACCAAAGAGATCCATGTGAAGCAATTCAAATGGTCGAGTGGTAGTCATGATTATCTTTGCTGGATGCTTTGCCTTGGTCATCTTTCCAGCTTCACAGGCTCCGCATAAGTGATCTTTGAGGAATTTGACATTCTCAATGCCAATGACATGCTTCTTCTTCGCGACTGTGTTCAGATTCCTCATGCCAGCATGACCAAGTCGTCGATGCCATAGCCAGCCTTCTGAAGCTTTTGCAAGTAGGCATACAGTTGGTTGAGGTCCTGTAGAGAAATCAACAATATATAAGTCTCCTCTCCTAAAGCCTTCAAAGACTTTGGAATTGTCAGCTTCCATGATCACAACACAACGATACTTGCCAAAGACAACAACCATATCAAGATCACATAGCATTGAGACATACATGAGGTTGTATCCTAAGGACTCGACAAGCATGACTTTGTCCATGTGTCGATCCTTTGAGATCGCAACCTTACCTAGACCCAATACCTGACTTTTGCCTTTGTCAGCGAAGATGATATGCTTCAGATGTGATGGAGATAAGGGAACATCCATCAATAGATTCTTGTCACCAGTCATGTGATTTGTACATCCACTATCGAGGACCCACTCATTTGCTTTGGGTTGATCATCCTGCAGATGAATTAGTGCATCTTACAAACTCATATACTTCATCAGTGAAGAATATGACATCAATTTCATCAGATCAAATCATCAAGCAATAGAACAGATAAAACAATATGAGGATGTGAGAAATGAGGGTTCATTTCTTCATGATTAGCCTGCGTCCTTTCAGGCATTTTCAGGTCTCCAGCAAATTCTTCAAACGTTTAAGCACGTCTGGAGACCTGGCCCTGCAGAAGAAATTAGTTCTTTTCTTCACCACCCACATATGAAGGGTGGTAAAGAGTTCATCACTCTGCGAGCTGCATACGAGAAAGGTGGCATAGAGGCCAGTTCATTTCTTTTCACATAAGAGGAGTTAGGATAAGCATATGAATAAGCAGAGAAATTCTTTGAGGACTTATGAACATAATGATTAGAAGAATAATGCTCATATTCATAGTCCTTAGCTCTTCCCTGCGAAACAGAGACGGTAGCACGATGATGTTCATATGAGGACTTTGATCCTCTTGAGGAATTTGATCCACGTGAGGAATTTGGTCCGTATGAGGACTTGGATCCATATGAAGAATTTGATCTGGGGTTCCTATTCTTCACATGTGGGGTCATGATGACATTCACCTGAAGATTTTCAAGGTACCTTTTGGGAACCCAGATTTTCTTCATAGGGGAACCATTCTTGCAGTTAGTGCCAACATATCTAGCAAATACTTCACCATTCTGATTTTTGAACAGTTTATAGTTGGAGTCAAATGACTCATCAAAAGAATGAGGAGAATCACATGTGAAGCCAGATAGATTAGATGGATCTGCTGGAGGTCCCTTTGCAGCAACCCATGAGGTTTGGGGTACTTCTCAGGCTTCCAATATGTTCCATCAGCATTGATTTTCCTCTCAAAGGCAATACCCTCTTTCCTAGGGTTCCTATTGAGGATCTGCTTTTTAGGCACATCACAAAGAGTCTGATACCCTTTGAGGCTTTTGTACATGCCTGTCATGTACAAGTCCTTCAGCCCTGCATCATCAGTGGTACTCGCAATGTCCTCAGATGAGGAATTAGTGATAGTAGAGACAGGTGAAGAATTTGAAGCATTAGAAGCATTTGAACATTCAGGTGAAGAATTAGCAGATTCACGTTCAATGCACTTCAAGCATGGAGGAACAAATTCTTCCTGAGCAGCACTGATTTGTTGAGCAAGTAATGAATCGCGCTCCTTCTGAAGATCTTCATAACTCAATCTTAGCTTTTCAAGATCTTGCTTTCTTTGAAGAAATTCATAAGAAACCTTCTCATGATCAGATAAGAGAGTGTTATGATGACCTTGAAGGTTGTCAAACCTAGACTGAAGTCTCTGAAGACTTTCAGTCAAGGTTTTAGTACGATCCATTTCTTCACCCAACATATCATCACTTTTGTCTAGCATGTTTTGAACCTTTTCAAAAGCCTTTTGTTGTTTCACAGCAATCTTAGCAAGTTTAGAGTAGCTGGGCTTGAGGTTTTGATCATATTCATTCTCACTTGATTCAGAGGAGGTATATTTGAGTACCTTGGCACCCTTTTCCATGAAGCAATAGGTGGGAGCGTAGTCATCATTGCCTTCATCAGCCTTGTTGGTGAAGCCATTTTCTTCAGAGTTGAAGATAGACTTGTCGATTTAATGCAGTAGCGAGAGCTAGACTCGCCACACCAGACTCGGACTCCTCAGATGCCTCCTCTTCCTCATTTTCCTCAGATTCAGCCTCAGAGTCCATTTCCTTGCCAATGAATGCCCGAGCCTTCTTGGAGCTGCTCTTCTTGTGAGATGAAGACTTTGAGGATTTTGATGATGAAGACTTTGAAGATTTCTTCTTCTTCTTCGCATCATCGGAACTATAATCCTTGTATTTCTTCTTCTTTGATTCATTTTCCCACTGAGGACAATCTTGAATGTAGTGACCAGGTTTCTTGCATTTGTGGCATAGCCTCTTCTTGTAGTCACTGGATGAGGAATCATTGCTCCTTGAGGGTTTTCAAAAGCGACCACGTCTTGAGAACTTCTGGAATTTCTTCACGAGCAGTGCTAGTTCATGGCTCAGTTCTTCAGGATCACCAAGGGTACTGCTAGAATCTTCATCTTCAGATTCAGAAACTGCCTTGGCCTTCAGGGCATGTGATCTGCCATAGCTCGAACCATAGAGATCTCTCTTCTCAGCAAGCTGGAACTAATGAGTGTTTAGCCTCTCGAGGATATCAAGGGGATCAAGTGACTTGTAATCTCCATGTTCTTGTATCATTAGTGCCAGAGTATCAAATGAGGAATCAAGCGATTTTAGCAGTTTCTTCACTACTTCATGGTCGGTGATGTCAGTGGCGCCAAGTTCTTGAAGCTCATTTGAGATGTCAGTGAGGCGATCGAAGGTTTGTTGAACATTTTCATTGTCGAGTCTTTTGAAGCGGTTGAAGATATTGCGAAGAACGTCAACTCGAGAGTCACGCTGTGTTGAGACTCCTTCATTGACTTTGGACAACCTATCCCAGATAAGCTTAGCAGTTTCCAAAGCACTCACTCTACCATACAGTCCTTTGCTCAGATGGCCACATATGATATTCTTCGCTTGAGAATCGAATTGCTTGAATCTCTTCACACCAGCAGCATTTAGAGAAGGTGTGACTAAGGGAACACCATTTTCCACAACATAGCAGAGATCGTTCTCAATTGCCTCAAGATGCATTCGCATCTTATTCTTCCAGTAGGGGTAGTCCGTCCGATCGAAGGTAGGACACCCAGCAGAGACCTTGATCATACCCGCGGTCGACATAACTAAAACTCCAGGTGGTTAAACCAAAATCACATAGAACAAGGGAGTACCTTGCTCTGATACCAATTGAAAGTGCGTTATATCGAATAGACGGGGGGTGAATAATAGGCGATTTTTATGAATTCTTCACTGAGGAATTTGCGGGTGAGGAAATTCCTTAGCGAAGAACTACTTGCAGCAGAATAAGTACTCAGAAGTAAACATAACAGAACACAAGCATGGTCATCATGACGAAATGAAGACAAGCACAGTGTACAAAAAGCGTAAACATAGGATAACACAGGATGAAGACAAACAGACTGAAGAAATTGAACTGAGGAAAATGAGAAAGTCTTCAGTCAAAGTCTTCAAACACAGTATGAACAAGCGCACAACACAGTCATGAGGAAATGAAAGAGTTGAGGAAATAGAACCAGTAAGCTCGGTGAAGACAATGATTTGGTAGACCAGTTCCAACTGCTGTCTCAGTTGTACGTCTGGTTGGAGCGACTCGGTATTTAAACCTGAGGACACACAGTCCCGAACACACAGTCCTCACCGTATTTTCCTTGAGCTAAGGTCACACTGACCTCGCCCAATCACTCGTGGTAAGTCTTCTGGTGACTTCCAAACCTTCACAAACTCGGTCACTCGGCGATCCACAATTCTCTTTGATGCTCTAGACCATGACGCCTAACCGTCTGGAAGAAGCACAGTCTTCAAAGGTAACAAGCGTCGGATCCACGCAGGATCAATCTCTTCAGTGATGCTCAATCACATTAGGATTGTAGGTGTCTAGGTTTGGGTTTTCCTCACTTGATGATTTTCGCTCAAAGTCCTCGGAGGATGGGATGCTCTCAAATGACGATTGTCAGTTTCTCTCGGAGCAGCCAACCAGCTAGTGGTTGTACGGGGCGGCTATTTATAGCCTAGGGAGTATCCCGACATGATAAGACATAAATGCCCTTCAATGATATGACCGTTAGGTGGGTAGATATTTTGGGACAGCTGGCGCGTAGCACAGCAACGGTCGGAATTTTGAGGCTCAAATTCCTCAGGGCTATCATGTTCCTCACTGTGTAGACAATCCACACTAGCGAATTCCTAATTCCTCAATCAGAACAAATTCCTCAACAACCAAAAGAACTTCGTCTCTGTCACTGATGAAATTGACTGAGCTGTATGAGATTTCCAATGGCTTCACTCGAAGGGATTGGTAGGTGTAGGATTTTGAGTTGAGCATCACATGGAAATTTTTCCTTAGTATTTCCTCGACCCCCTTTAACAGTACGGTGTTTCCTACGACTCAAGAAAGATAAAATGAAACTACAAAAACAGAAGTCTTCACACTTCATGTTCCTCGTATGAATACCAAGTCTTCAGGTCATACCAATTTCTTCACTTTCAAAGACTTCAGAAAGTCTTGAGAAAACCAAAATCTTCAGTCGAAGATATTCATTTTTTGGGGTCGACTTTCTCTGTAAATATCAAACTCCTCATAGAATTATGGACCTGTGTACACTCATAAACACATTAGTCCCTTAACCTATAAGTCTTCAATACACCAAAATCACTAAGGGGCACTAGATGCACTTACACTTCTTTATGGGTTTCACTTCAATCCACTTGTTAAACTTGTCCACTGCCACAAGCAAATGAATGAATCCACTGCCCCCGGTCCGGAGTGGGCCGATCATGTTGAGTCCCTAGACGGCAAATGGCCATGTGAGCGGGATCGTCTTCAGCGCAGACGCTGGCTTGTGCGACTGGTGCACGTAGAATTGGCACCTGACGCATTGGTCCAGTATGTCTTGGGCCGCCTCGTTGGCTCTGGGCCAACACAAGCCTGCCCGAAAAGCCTTGGTGACCAGCGTCCGAGAGGATGCGTGATGCCCACAGGTTCCCGAGTGAATCTCTTGCAGAATTTGTTGGCCTTTCTCTGGCGAGATGCAACGATGCGTGATGCCGGAGGTGCTCTTCTTGTAGAGTTGATCCTCCATAACATTGAAGGCCTTTGATCAGCGAACGATCTGGTGAGCCCCCACTTCATCTTCAGGGAGCTCCTGCCTGAGCAGATATGCAATATAGGGCTCGGTCCACTCGGGAGTGATTACTAGTATTTCCTGAACCAAGTCGATCACTACGGGAATGCCATCTTCAGTCAGATTAGATGGACCAACTTGTTGCGGGGGCTCTTCCACGAACGGATCTTCCTTGATCGTGGGCGAGTGTAGGTGCTCCTAGAAAAAATTCTTCAGAACTGCTTTCCGAGTGGAACCAATCTTGGCCAAGTCACTGGCTGCCTGGTTTTTTGAGTCGCGGGACGTGGTGCAACTCCAGTCCTTCAAAGTTCTTCTCCAACTTTCTGACGGCACTGCAGTAGCTTGTCATTGCTGGAATCTGGATATCCCACTCTTTCATCACTTGGTTCGCCACCAGGTTTGAGTCACCGTAGACCATCAGTCGGCGGATGCCAAGAGAGATCGCCATGCGCAACCCATAAAGGAGAGCCTCATACTCTGTCGGTGTTCTGGGAACGGGGTCCCCAGACTTGCCTGCCTGCGGCCCACGGCGTGGCTCTGCTAGTGGGCCCGTACGGCCCATCTTCACCAACAAGCATTCAAGACCCTCGCGAGGGGCCAAGTCTCGCGAGGCGGACGATGCAAGACCTCCTCGAGAGGGGCCTCCCCAGGCTAGCTCGCAAGGGGCGGAGAGATCAAGGCAAGGCAAACCTCGCGAGGTTCCAATGACGTGAGCCATGACGACCAAGGCCAGGCGGGCGCCTGTGCACACAGTGTCCTTGCTTCCTCTTTGGTGCTAAGGAGGCAAGTGCAGGCGAGGAGTACCGAGGCGTCAAGCAAAGGTTTCCATATCGGTACAACGAGACCAAGACCAGCAGGACGGCAAGGCGGAGGTCATCGTGGAGCCCAAGACAACGTCACCACCAGATCCTTTGGCAGGCGAAGACTACTTTTGTCAGGATAAGTTGTACTAGCTTCCCCTTTCAAATTGGCCATTGTTGGCTCCCTTCCCGCTCAATATTTGGTAAGAGGACCAGGGCCTCTATAAATAGGGCTAGCCACCACAGTAGACAACATCGGATCCTCACCTACCAGAACTCATCTGGAGCGATCCTCATCCATACACCACTCACCAGGCACAAGAACACCTCTCCCCAGGAGGTTGTTCTTTCCCTTGTACTGTTCATCCTCAGCCCAAGAGGCAATCCACCACCACCACACTAGAGTAGGGTATTACACCCCAACGGTGGCACGAACCAGTATAAATCTTGTGTCTTCATGTTCTTTGGGTTCAGCGAGCTAGTGCGTGAGTTCGTGAAGCGTGTGAGGGCGTGATCGGTGAGGCGGACATCTTCGCGCACACCCTAGTGTTCGAACCTTAAGGGTTTTGCCAGAACCCCAAATCCGACATTTGGCGCGCCCGGTAGGGGTGCGCCGAAGCCTTCTTCTCGTCGATCCATGCTTCACCGCTCCACCACAACCATGTCGGACGCTCGTCGCGCCCGCGCTGAGCGCCAGGCCACCCTCGCCGCCCGCGCTGTTCAGACGGCCCCCGTCGGCGGGCCTCCCCGTCGTTTTCCGTCGCCTGCTGCCAACGCCGCCACCGGCCCGGTGGGGAACGAGCAACAAGCATCCTCGCTTCACCCCTCGGTGCTGCGGGGCGGTCGCACCGCCACCCCGTCACTGACCCCCGCTGGTTCGTCGTCTCACGCTCGTCACGCTCCCACGGACGCGCGGGCCATGCTGCTCATGGCGCATGAGATCCTGCGTTACCGCCCAGTCGACGACCTCTACGAGGACTGGCTGGACCGCATCGCCGAGCTCGTCAGTGCCACAGGGGGCTCCCCTACACTGTCCCTCTCGCTGCCTCGCCCTCCGCCGGCTACGGGTGACGTAGCTCATGGAGCGCCGCCACCACCTCTGCACCAAGACGACGCCCTGGCGTCAAGACGCGCGGCTCCGTGGTGCGACCCGCCGTGCCAAGAACACGCGCGTGAAGAAAGAAGCAGTCAAGAAGTCCCTCGGCCGCAGGAGAACGCTCCACCGCTCCCTGCACTGCCACGTCAGGATCGCTTGCCGCAGCAGGGACTTGCACCGCTTGCCGAGGCAGCGCGCGGGCGCCAAGATCAAGCTCCACCTCCATGGCGGGCCCCGGTGACCACGGCAGGCTGCCGTGCCTTCACCCCCGAGATGCATAGCGTCGCCTGGCCGGGCAAGTTCAAGCCGGATCTGCCTCCTCGCTACAACGGCACCCCCGACCCCGCGGAGTTCATGCAGCTCTACGAACTGAGCATCGAGGCGGCCAATGGCGATGAGAGAGTCATAGCGAACTGTTTCCCCATGGTGCTCAAGGATGGCGCGCTCTCATGGCTCCTGAACCTGCCTCCTGGCTCCATCTCCTCCTGGAACGAGATGCGCGACCGCTTCGTCGCCAACTTCCAGGGCACTCGCGACCATCCCCCGGCCGCGGGTGACCTACGCCGCGTCAAGCAGCAACCAGGGAAGACTTTCCAGAAGTACATCCAACGCTTCAACAACGTTCGCCTTAAGATCCCCAAGGTGACGGACAAGGCCATCATCTCCGGGTTCTCCGATGGCTTCTGCGACGTCAAGATGAAAGAGGAGCTCTCCATCCACGAGGAGTTGTGCACGTCCCTGGAGCTGTTCAACCTGGCGACAAAGTGCGCAAGGGCTGAGGAAGGGCGCCTTTCCCTTCTCGAGCTCCCGGGTGCCGACCCGGAGGAGAAGAAAGCAAGGCCAAGGATGTGAAGTGCAAGGGAGTCACCGTGCTCGCGGCGGAGCTAGACACGAAGAGCGGCAGGGACCAGCCTGAGTCATCCAAGGGCAGTCGACCGTTCTGCGCCTTCCACAACATGCACAGCCACAACACTAACGATTGCCAAGAGCTCAGAGCCATTCACGACGGACGCTTCGGTCGACGCCCCGAGCGCAACGACCGAGGCTACAACCAAGGAGGAGGACGTGAAGGAGGACGCTAGGACGACCGAGGCCCGTGCCAGGAGTGGCGCAACCGGCCTCGTGAGGACCGCTGGCAGGATCAGCCTCGCTAGGGCGCCTGGAGGGATCAGCCTCACGAGGACCATCCTCAGGACAATGCTGGGCTTCCTCCGCTGCCTCCACCACCAAGAAGGAACGACGACCACCATCAAGATGAGGGGGATGGGGGCTTCCAGGAGCCGCGTGCTATTGCTTGCATTTTGGGAGGAACTCAAGCCCCAGCCTCTCAACGCATCTTCAAGCAGTTTGCCCACGAGGTGAACGCGGTCCTCCCCAGGCCCGAGGCCACGCGCCCGCTCAGGTGGTCCAAGTGCACCATCACCTTCAGTTCGGCAGATCAGCTCAAGTGCGCGGCAACCGCCGGTGCTCTCCCAATGCTTTGTTCGCCCGTCATCAGCAACGTGCAAGTCACCAAGACCCTCATCGACGGTGCTGCGGGGCTCAACGTCTTGTCCGTCGACACGTTCGACAGTCTCCAAGTGCCCTACAATCAGCTTCAGCCCACTAAGCCCTTCTTAGGAGTGACCGACGGTTCCACCACACTGATAGAGCAGGTCCGCCTCCCTGTCACCTTTGGAGAATGCAACAACTACCGCACCGAGCTCATCGACTTCGACGTCGCCCACATTTGTCTGCCATACAATGCCATCCTCGGGTATCCAGTCCTGGCCAAGTTCATGGCGGTCATGCACCACGGCTACAACGTCCTCAAGATGCTAGGGAGTGGCGGGATCATCATAGTCCCCTGCGAAGAAAGAGATGCGGTGTGCTCCCTCGAGCACGCCTTCCAAGCAGCATCAATCGAAGACCCCGACAACCATGCAGCTCAGTACCCACCTGAAGCCATCCCCAAGAAGAAGAAGCAACTACTCCGTGTCGGACCTCAGGACCACGGCACCGCAAGTGGTACCTCGTCAGGATCAGCGCCCGTGCCTGGGGCGCCTTTTTCCCTCATATAGGAAGGCGTGCCCGGCGCCCTCCTCGGGCAGGGCTCGGGGGCTCTCTTCTGGAGGGCCTCAGACCTTGCCAACGTCACGAGGGAGGTGCTCGGGCACCACGTGGAGGCGTGCTTCGCGGCACGTTTTCCTCACGAAGACAGCAGGCGAGGAGCGCCCAACGCTCAGGAGTTCATTGCCAAGACCACTGAGGAACTACAAGAAGCAAGAGCCATGCGCGACGACCGTCGCTCACCTGCCGCAGATCCCCATCCAGGCGAGGATGGCGGGTTGCGTGTCTGCATCAACATTCTAGGGTTCAACAGAGCCGCATCTCGGGAGCCCTTCTGGCCTTCACGCGTGGGACGCTGCGAGGGCCCACCTCACAGCTACGTTCGCATGCCTTTTGGCCTGCCGAGCGTGGCTTCCGCCTTCCAGCGCAACCTGCGGATCATCCTGGCGGCTCAGGAGGCCAGGCACCACGCAGTCCTGGCGGAGATGGAGATGGTCCTCGAGGAACTGCCTAGACCCCCAGAGCCTCCTGAGGCTCAGGGCCCCGGTAGCTCGTGAGGAGCAACCCCTTCGCTGTGCACCTTCAGCTGCCTCAACATTCTTTCATCAACAGAATCAGGTGACACTTTCCAAGTTTATTTAGCTGGGAGCGCCCTCAGGGCTGCATCATTCCCAGGCCGCGTGGGTCCGTCCCTGCGGCGTGTATCCCTTTTGTGTCTTTAGCTTACCTTGCTAGGGGCGCCCCTCAGGCTGCATCATCCCCAAGCCGCTCGGGCCTGACCCAGTGGCATGTATCTCCCCTGCATTTACTTGAGCCAGTTTGTTTTCCATGCTTAATCTATCTATGACTATCACCTGCTTGATTGTCACCGACCGCGGGAGCCGCGCGCTGATTGTATTTCTTCAGGACCCTTCGCATGAGAATGGTTAGGCATGGCGTCTGTGCTCGGCCCCATCCCTGCAGCGTCGATAAATCCAACGGCTGAGCTCTGTCTGGCGGGCCGTTTCCGTTCACGTCACCTACTGGGGCCATTGGTGCTCGACCTTCTCACGCGATAACCTCAGGAGATTTGTTCGGCGCAGGTTGTATAACCACATTGCAGGACCGCCACAGCAAACGAGAATCAAGACCAGGCGCAACCCGCCTTGAGGTAGGGCCTCGTGAGTCCCGCGCTGGCTCATGAGTGCCCAGACACACCTCGTCTAGCCCTGCCGTGCAAGCCACGTGTCAGGGCGGGGATGTACACGCCCCGGGGGCTCTCCGCAGTAGGGAGTCCCCTCCCACGCACCAGTGGAAGCACCACGCTCCGTGCTGGCCGTCGACACTGCCGAGGAGCGGCTATGCCCGTGCAAGTGCGGAAGCGCTATGCTCCGCGCTGGTGATAAATAACTGAGGGCGGCCTCACCGCCGTATCAACTTCTGGGGGCCCTTGAGCTCAGTGTCCGGCCTCGCCGCAACACCTCCCCTCGGGAGAGTCACGCGAGGGGGCTGGGCACGGGGGCTGCGCTCGGGTCACGCCCAAGCGTACGCCTCCCAACCAGGTTCCCCGGACCTGGTCGTCGCTCGCCCTTCCCTAGCCGAGCCTCGGCGAGGGCAAAGGTATGATGGTTGTTTGCACGTCAAGGGGGACTCCTTAGCATCGCGACTCAGGAGCCTAACTGGTCACGTAGCCCCTCACTCCTTGGTTCCGTCCTAGTCTCCGGTCGGCCCAATGGCGGTTGAGGTATGCGCGAGGCCGGGCCAGGCCGACGTAAAACACTAAACCTACTCCTACATCCCCTTCCTATAAGTTGTTTGCACGTCAAGGGGGACTCCTGAGCATCCTGACTCAGGAGCCTAATTGGTCATGTAGCCCCTCACTCCTTGGTTCCGTCCTGGTCTCCGGTCGGCCCAACGGCGGCTGAGGTATGCGCAGGGCCGGGCTCTGCCACGTAGAACGTAAAGCAAATAGGAAGAAAATCGCAAAATCTCAAGCAAATATTACAAGACATATTGTTCTCACAATACCAAACGCAAGTTTAACGCCTCCGCGAGGCATGATGCATGTTGCAGGAATAAAACAGGAAAGGAGCCCAGGTCATCCCTGAACACCGCCGACGCCTGCGAGAAGCGCTCCTCCCTTGATGGAGTCGCCTTCACCTTGGCCACCGGCCGGAGCTGCAGAAGTGGTGGCGCCTCCGGTCGAAGGCGCGGAAGCAAAGCCGGGGAACTTCTTCAGCAGGGCCTCCACCTGACCTTTCATGGCTGCGGTGGCGGTTGTGCAGTGTTCATCAGCCACAGGCTCTAGTAGCTCGTCAAGGCGAGCGGTAGGGTCACGAAGATGGACGTGGATGAAGACACACGTCAGCGCAGCTGAAGAAAGGACACAAGCCTCTTATTCTGCCATGGGACCAATGCCGTTCGCGACTTCCTCGAGTGCCTTGACCAAGTAAGGGAGCAGCTAGGCGGGGCCATCCTCGTTGGTTGTTAGCGGCTTCTCCAAGCCCTTCTCATAGAGTGTCTTCAGCGCCACGCGGGACCTCTCCTCGAGGAGCGTGAAGGCCGCACGGTCCTCAGCCAGAACCTTCGCCTTCGCGTCAAGTTCGGCTTCCCCCGCCTTCACCTTCCGGTCCAGCTCCTCCAGTCGGCCGTGCTCAACGGCCTGCGCCTTTGCCGACTGCTCCAGCTCGGCGTCGTGACCCTTGACAGCGTCCTCCCGGTCCTTCATCTTCTCCTCCTCCGCCTGACAGCCACGGGCTTCCTCTGCGTGTTCGTTGTGCAGGATCTTCAGCTCGGCCTCTAGCGCCTGACAGCGACTCTTGACAACCTCGACGTCCTTCAGCGCCGCCTCACGAGTGGCTGCTGCCTGGGCGGTGGCCTGCTTCTCCTTCTCAGAGGTCGCCACGGCCTGGCTCAGCGCCACCCGAATAGACACGTCAGAATAGAGCCAGCCAGAAACCAGCTCTAGACGCCCGGCCACCAAGAGGGGGGCAGCGCCTTGAAGATCTTCTTGCAGCCGGGTCATCTCTAGAAGGGCGTGCTCCAAGACGTCAGGGAGGTAGAAGGACTTGGGATCAGCGGTGCAGCAGGAGTCGGAGGAGAATGTATTGTCGCCATAGCCTTGGGGATTGGGGGCTCCTGAGTCTTGGAGGCTCCAGCAGCCGAGCTGGACGCCGGTGCCTCCGGAGCCTGCAAGGTCACGGGGGCTGACTCCTCCCGAGGTCTCTCCCCCATACCTCGCGAGGATGACTGGGCTGGAGAGACATGAGTGCCAATGCTTCCCTTCTCCACGAAGGGAGACGTCGACAAAGCAGGTGGGTTGGTATTGGGTGGCACCACCGCCCCTCCTTCCTCTTCTTCGTCACAGGCGTCGGCCTAATCACGCAATGGAGAAGCATCAAGAAGCAGCAGCATAATCAGGAACAAGACGGAGCACGAATACTTACTGGTCCACCGCGGTGTAGTCCACCTTCCTCTTGCTGAGCTTGAAGCCCAAGAGCCTCCCAGACCGGAGCGCAGGCGCGCAAGCCCCAGGAGCAAAAGAAGGAGCAGCAGGTGGGCCAGAAGCAGCATCCCGAGAGATCAACGCCGATCGTCCCCTCGTCGGGATTGCCGGCGCCTCTCCCTTCTCCTGGCGGGCGTCACCCTCGTCGTCGTCAGGAAGGGTGTGGAGGATGTCAGCTTTGCTCAGGGGGGTGGTCTCCCCCGTCCCTTCAGGGGTCACCTTCGAGTCTTCCTCCTCCTCCTCTTCCTTCCCGCAGGACTCATCCGAAGACAGCTCCACCGGCGTCGGCGCCACAGGGGCCCCGGTAGGCACTGGCGGCACCAGCCCGCGCCCATCAAAATTCGGCCTGGAGGCCACGACCTGCGCCCCGTCCTCACGGCGAAGCAAGGGAGTGAAGATGCTTGGCGGGTACTCCTAGTCATCCCCAACCAGGAGGGGGAGAACCACGGCCAGCTCACCGTCGTACAAGGCTTTCGGGCTCAGGCGAACCTTGTCCTCTTCATCTCCAAGCTCCCACAAGGGGCGCGTACGAGCCTGAAGTGGGGCTACGCGCAGCATCAGGAATTCCCTCAAAAGCTTGGCCCGTATCACCTTTGCCGCCTTCGCGTTGCCCGGCTTCAGGTCGGTCTTCATCTGCTCCAGCACCAACGTCGTCCGCTCATCGGTGAGCTTTTCGCAGGACCACCCCTTGTCAGACTGGGGCATCTCCGTTGGCAGTATCAAGCATGGGTGGACGCATTTAGCATCCATCGTGGCCCACTTGATCCTGAAGCCGTCGGCCTTCTTCCCAGTCTTCGAGATTGAGTTGGCCTTGCCGGCCGCGATGAAATTGGCACACCCGGATGTATGACCCTCGTTGATGCGGAGGAAGAAGAAGTGGCGCAGCAGAGCCATGGACGGCATCATGACAAGGTACGCCTCGCAGTAGTAGGCGAAGATCGACAAGAGAAGGATAGAGTTGGGATGAAGATGCAGCGCCTGCAGCCCGTAGTGGCCAAGGACCTCATAGTAGAAGTCATAGAAGGGGGAACCAACCCTGCGGCGATGCTGCTCGTGAAGAAGGGGAAGAAGGTGCTTCCCTCGGGCTCCGGCACGTCGGAGCCGGCCCGGAGCTCAGTCTTCCCCCTCTTGTTGCTTTCCCCCACCGTCAGCAAGAATGTGGCGGCGAGGTTCTTCCCAAGACGTTGGGTGCGTCGAGAGCTGGCTTGTACCAAGCCGGCGACGAGGCAGGCTTGATATTGCAAGGCGCCATTGGTCGCTGATGCGGAAGAGGATGGAAGCAGATCTGGAGATTTCGGAAGCAGGGCGCAAGAAAG
Organism: Aegilops bicornis; assembly: GCA_021605145.1. NCBI lineage: Eukaryota > Viridiplantae > Streptophyta > Magnoliopsida > Poales > Poaceae > Aegilops > Aegilops bicornis. Next base: position 392,469,543 of record CM038669.1, on the reverse strand, counting down.
GGGATCTGGAGCAAGGCGAAAGGAAGCAGTGAAGGCAAGCACTGTCTACGCCAGCCTTTTGACAGTCGGGCAGTTGCTGAGGCAGCGTGGGGAAGCGGAGACGCCCACGTCCAATCAACCGCCACGCGTCGACCAAGGCTGCAGGCTGTTGGGGCCCGCGGTGCTCCGCACTTGCCCTTTGGCTTCGCCTCGAAGCCAAGTCCGAGCGCGCCTTGGGCCCGGGGGCTACTGTCGGCGTTCTGGGAATGGGGGTCCCCAGACTTGCTCGCTCATGCCCCACGGCGTGGCTCATGAAAGGGCCCGTACTGCCCATCTTCACCAACAAGCATTCAAGACCCTCGCGGGGGGCCAAGCGTCACGAGGCGGACGATGCAAGACCTACTCGAGAGCGGCCTCCCCAGGCTAGCTCGCGAGGGGCGGAGAGATCAAGGCAAGGCAAACCTCGTGAGGTTCCAATGACGTGAGCCATGACGACCAAGGCCAGGCGGGCGCCTGCGCGCGCAGCGTCCTTGCTTCCTCTTTGGTGCTAAGGAGGCAAGCGCAGGCGAGGAGTACCAAGGCATCAAGCAAAGGTTTCCATATCGGTGCAACGAGACCAAGACCAGCAGGACGACAAGACGGAGGTCATCGTGGGGCCCAAGATGGCGTCACCACCAGAGCCTTTGGCAGGTGAAGACTACTTTTGTCAGGATAAGCTGTACTAGCTGTCCCCTTTCAAATTGGTCATTGTTGGCTCCCTTCCCGCTCAATATTTGGGAAGAGGACCAGAGCCTGTATAAATACAGCTAGCCACCACAGTAGAGAACATCGGATCCTCACCTACCAGAACTCATCTGGAGGGATCCTCATCCATACACCGCTCACAGGCACAAGAACACCTCTCCTCAGGAGGCTGTTCTTCCCCTTGTACTGTTCATCCTCAGCCCAAGAGGCAATCCACCACCACCACACCGGAGTAGGGTACTACACCACAATGATGGCCTGAACCAGTATAAATCTTGTGTCTTCGTGTTCTTTGGGTTCGGCGAGCTAGTCCGTGAGTTCATGAAGCGTGTGAGGGCGTGATCGGTGAGGGGGAGATCTTCGCGCGCACCCCAGTGTTCGAACCTTAAGGGTTTTGCCGGAACCCGAAATCCGACATACTCCGCCTCATTGTTGGATGAATCAAAGTGAATCTAAAGCAAGTAGCTGAGTCGGTCGCCCTTAGGGGACACTAGGACCAGTCCAGCCGCCGAGCCATTAAGCATCTTGGAGCCATCGAAGAACATTGTCCATTGCTCGCGGTGACTCGGAGCAGGCTGCTCCTGCTCGATCCACTCAGCTGGGAAATCCACTAGGGCTTGCGACTTGATGGCCTTCTTGGCTTCAAACTTGATGTCCAGGGGAGTAGCTCAATGGCCCATTTGACCACTCGGCCGGTGACATCTCTTTTATTCATGATCTCTGACAAGGGAGCGTCACTGATCACCGTGACCAAGTGCTCTTGGAAGTAAAGAGCCACCTTCTTCGCAGTGAGATAGATCCTATACACCAAGTTCTGGTAGTGTGGGTATATTCGCTTGGAGGGAGTCAAGACATCTGAAATATAGTAGACTGGTCGTTGAGTCTTCAAGGATTTGCCTTGCTCATTGTGCTCCACAGTGAGCAAGGTGCTAATCACTTGGCTTGTGGCCGTGATGTACAAGTGTAAAAGGCTCTTGGCTTCCCGGAGCATCAAGCACCGGCTGGGTGGAGAGAAGCGCTTTGAGTTCTTGGAACGTGGCCTGCGCTTCAGGTGTCCACTCGAACTTGTCGGATTTCTTCATGAGTCAGTAAAGCGAAAGGTCTTTTTCATCGAGTCGTGAAATGAATCTTCTCAAGGCTGCTAGATAGCCCATGAGTTTTTTGTACATCATGTAGATGCTCAGGTTGTTTCATTCAGACTATAGCAACGATCTTCTCGGGTTTAGCGTTGATCCCTTGTTCAGAAATGAGGAAACCGAGTAACTTGCCGGCAAGAACCACGAAAGTGCACTTGGACGGATTGAGTTTTATTCCAAATCGACACATGTTCACGAAGGTCTCGGCGAGGTCGGTCAGGAGGTCGGAACCTTTGTTGGACTTGACCATGATGTTGTCCATGTAGGCCTCCATGTTTCGACCGATCTGCCTTTGCAAGCACTTCTGGATCATACGCTGGAAAGTCGCTTTCGAAGCATATTTTCAGTCCAAATGGCATCATGATATAACAAAAACACCCAAATGGGGTGATGAATGACGTTTTTATTTCATCTTTGCCATACATTCGGATTTGGTGGTACCCAGAGTACGCATCCAAAAACGATAATCGCTGACACCTTGCAGTAGAGTCTACAATATTATCTATGCGGGGGAGAGGAAAATGGTCCTTCGGACAGGCCTGATTGATGTGCTTGAAGTCGATGCACATTTGGAGGGAGTTATTCTTATTCTGCACCATGGCGACATTGGTGAGCCACTCGGATTGGTACACCTCTCAGATGAACTCGGATTGGTGCAATATCCTCGTCATTTGCCTTGCGCTTCTTGGTGGAAGAGTATCAGAGGTGCTCTTTGGCAAGCTTCATCTTTGGGTCGACGCGGAGTCAATGCTCAGGCAGTTCCGTGGAAACACCCAGCATGTCAGCAGGCTTCGATGTGAAAATGTCCAAGTTCTCATGGGGGATGGATGAGCTCGCCTTCCTATTTGCTATCAAGCGTGGTGGAAATGTTGGTCGGGGCAGCATTTGGGTCCTCAACATGGACGCGAACCTGCATCGTTTCGCCGGCCGACTAGAAAGTGGATTCCATAGTCGGCTTCTTGGACTTCAGCAGATCACTCGAATCCACGGCCTTCCTGTACTCGTCCAACTCCGCCATCTCCATTTGCTTGTCGGCAATCTAGGAGGCATTCTGCAGGCACTCTTCGCCCAGCTTCCGGCTCCCTGTGACGGTGATCACACCATTTGGTTCTAGCATCTTAAGCTTAAGATACACATAACATGGTCTTGCCATGAAACGTGTGTAGGCAGACCTACCCAGGATGGCGTGGTAGGCACTCTGGAAGTCCACCACCTCAAAGGTCAATATCTCCTTTCTGATGTTTTTCTCGCTGCCGGATATGACATCGAGGATGGTCTGACCGAGTGACTTGGCTTTGTTCCCCGAGATGACCCCATGGAACTGCATGCTGCTCTTGCTCAGTCGGGACATCGGGATGTGATGTCGCTTGAAACTGCATCGATATTTGCTCAAAGAGGAAGGGATGATGCAGTACAGCTATGGTAGGTATTTACCTCAATTTTGAAATCAAGGTATCAATCTAGTAGGAGAACCAAGCAACACTATGTAAATGGTACTTGCACACAAAGAACAAATCCTTGCAACCCGCCGCGTAAGAGGGCTTGTCAATCCTCTACGGTAAAAAGATAGATAAATTTGTGGTAGATTGGATAAATGGCTCTTGATAAAATGCGAAATAAAATAAGTAATAAAAAGTACAAAAGGTATTTTTGGGTTTTTGGAATAATAGATCTAAAATAAAAGTGGCAAATAATAGATCGAAAAGCAAATATGATAAAAGATAGACTCGGGGGCCGTAGATTTCACTAGTGGCTTCTCTCGAGAAATAGCACACGGTGGGTAAACAAATTACTGTTGGGCAATTGATAGAAGAACAAATAATTATGACGATATCCTAGGCAATGATCAATATATAGGCATCACGTCCAAGATTAGTGGACCGACTCCTGCCTGCATCTACTACTATTACTCCACACATCGACCGCCATCCAGGATGCATCTAGTGTATTAAGTTCATGGAGAAATGGAGTAATGCAATAAGAACGATGACATGATATAGATGAGATCTATTCATGTAGGAATATCCCCCACCTTGTTATTCTTGATATCAACGATACATGTGTGTCTTGCTTCCCCTTCTGTCACTAGGAAAGAACACCGCAAGATCGAACCCATCACAAAGCACCTCTTCCCATGGCAAGAAAAATCGATCTAGTTGGCCTAACTAAACCAAAGATTCGAAGAAGAAATACGAGGCTATAAATAATCATGCATATAAGAGATCAAAGAAGACACAAATAATATTCATGGGTATAGATCTGATCATAAACTCAAAGTTCATTGGATCCCAACAAACACACCGCAAAAACAGTTGCATCAAATAGATCTCCAAGAGACCATTGTATTAAGAATCAAAAAGAGAGAAGAAGCCATCTAGCTACTGCCTACGAACCCTTAGGTCTATGGTGGACTACTCACGCATCATCAGAGAGGCACAGATGAGGATGATGAACCCCTCCGTGATGGTGTTAGATCGGATCTCGTGGTTTTGGAACTTGCGGCGGCTGGAATTGTGTTTCGTCGACTCCCCTGGGGTTTTTGGAATATTTTGGAATTTATAGGGCAAAGAGGCGATGGAGGAGACCCTCGTGGTCCCCACAACCCCCTGGGCACGCCCTGGTGGGATGTGGTCCCCACGGGCCTCCCCTAGTGTCGGTGTCAAAACCGGCGGATCTCGGGTATGGGGTCCCGAACTGTGCGTCTAGGCGGATGGTAACAGGAGACAAGGGACATGATGTTTTTACCCAGGTTCGGGCCCTCTCGACGGAGGTAAAACCCTACTCCTGCTTGATTAATATTGATGATATGGGTAGTACAAGAGTATATCTACCACGAGATCAGAGAGGATAAACCCTAGAAGCTAGCCTATGGTATGATTGTTGTTCGTCCTATGGACTAAAACCCTCCGGTTTATATAGGCACCGAATAGGGTTAGGGTTACACGTAGTCGGTTACAATGGTAGGAGATCTACATATCCGTATCGCCAAGCTTGCCTTCCACGCCAAGGAAAGTCCCATTCGGACACGGGACGAAGTCTTCAATCTTGTATCTTCATAGTCCAGAGTCCGCCAAAGGTCATAGTCCGCTATCCGGACACCCCTAATCCAGGACTCCCTCAAGAGCCCACGAACCAGGCTTCAATGACGATGGGTCCGCGCGCAAGATATTGTCTTTTGGCATTGCAAGGCGGGTTCCTCCTCCGAATACTTCATAGAAGATTTTGAACACAAGGATAGTGTCCGGCTCTGCAAAATAAGTTCCACATACCACCGTAGAGAGAATACCATTCACACAAGTTCGATCTGCTGACGTATTCCGCAGCGTGACATCACACCGCGGCCAAGCCTTTATTCGAATCGTTTTCACTGTCCCACCTCAGCATGTTTAGCGAGGCGGTTTCCTTGGCACGTCTTGTCAAAGCAGAGATCATATCCCCTTATTCCGGGATTCTCATCAATACGGGCGTGGGTAACCCAACCGCGCCATTGATTACGACGCTTGGGAGATAAGTGAGTTTTATCAGGCCGATGGGGACGCATAGTTTTGTCCACCCATATAAGGGGATAAGGATCCACTTTTTCACACATGCCTTCTTCCTCCTTTGCCTATCCATTTCCGCGCACTCGAGCTCCAGCACCCAAGTCCGCACATCCCACCTCGACCTTCTCCAACTATGTCCGGAGTGGGAGGCAAGTGGATGGCCTCCTCCGTCACGGAGGGGCACATCAAAAAGCTGCGGAAGGCCGGATACCTGTCCGGCGACATCGCGCATAGGCTCCCCAACGAGGGGAAGCTCATCCCCACCCCCAGACCCCATGAGAGGGTGGTGTTCCTCCCCCATTTCCTCCGCGGACTAGGGTTTCCACTTCACCCATTCGTCCGGGGGCTCATGTTCTACTACGGCCTAGATTTCCACGATCTGGCCCCGAATTTCATCCTCAACATCTCGGCGTTTGTCATCATGTGCGAGGCCTTCCTCTGCATCCAGCCCCACTTCGGCTTATGGCTGAAGACCTTCAATGTCAAGCCGAAGGTAGTGGGCGGCCAAGCTGAGTCTTGGAGGTGCCATGGTGGGCCGGATGGCCAACGTCCTATGGCTCGAGGGCTCCTTTGTGGAGACCATAAAGGGGTGGCAATCGGGGTGGTTCTACATCACCGAGCCGCGCGACTCTCAATGGGCGGCGGCCTCCGAATTCCGATCTGGATTCCCTACACGGCTCACCTCATGGAAAGAGACGGGCCTGACATGGGGTAATTCGGAAGAGCTATCCGGACTCCAAACCTGCGTCCGAAACCTGGTGGACAAGAATCTCAAGCTTGTCGACGTAATCCAGGTGATGCTCATCTGCCGGATACTCCCATGCCAGCAATGGGCCTTCAACTTGTGGGAGTTTGATCCGGCACAGCACCGAACCTTGAGCCGGCTCTTCGACACTACGTACGAAGATGCCTGGAAGGTGCTGTTCAAGGGCGCCGAAGCTCCCGCATCCGCTACTGAAGATCGTGGATTCAGCTAGCAGCCTCAGGCCAACGAGGTAAGTTATTTTACCCTTTTCGGGACTCTTTTTTCATAGTTTGACTCTATGTGGGATCTAAAACTCCCTCACCTTTGACAGGACTGACTGAAGACGTCCGGACTGATCGACTGTCCGGCTCCCTTGCCAGAAGACCCAGCGGACGCCCGATTGACGAGGCTGCTGGTTCCGGCACCTCACGTGGTGCCGGAAAAGAAGGCCAAGAAGAAGGCCACGGGAACTCGAAGGAGTTCCCGACGCTAGGTGCTGTCGGACTCATCGTCCGATGATGCCGAGGCGGATTCCTCCCGCGAAGACGAGGAGGAGGAAAAAGAGGCCTCTCCCCTAGCGGGGGGAGAGAAGAAAAGGAAGGCCGCCCCAACTGGGGAGGCCGAAGGGTCCAAGAAGGGAAGGACCCTTCCTCCGGACTACACCGCTGATGCCGATGACGGCGAAGAGGGGTGGGCTCCAAGGACCAAGCCCCTGGCGAAATCGTAAGTGTCCGGACACCAGAATAACTCATGGCTTCATTTGTCGCACAACATCTTATAATGCCGGATATAACCATGCAGCCCGCCCAAGGATGGGCTTCACGATTCGTCGAGCGGCTCCCTGGATTTGTCGGAGGTGAATAGCACCTCACTTCCGACCGCCTCGTCTCCTCCTACCGCGGATGACGCTGGGGTGGAGTCCCAAAAGGGGCCCAGCCAGGAGGAGGTGGCTATGGAGGCGCCGCAAGGCGACATCCCGGAATCCGGGCTCAAAGGGGACCGACAGGCGACCCCTTCGTAAGAAGGGAAAGACTGCGACGCTGGTGACCTCCGCCCAACCGGAGGCACCGGATTATTTGATGGAGGCGCTTAACGGCGCTTCCATCGACAAGGAGCACCGCACTATTATGAGTGCGGTGATCCAGAAAGTTCAGTCCGCCAAGAGCGGGCTGACTGAAGCCTGTGCCAGCCTTCTAACAGGCTTTGAGGTATGTATTTAAGATATAAAAATATTACCGCATAGACAGTAGCCCCTGATGCTCAGTTTGGTGTTTGGAAAGAAAAAGCGGGCGAGGATCTAAAAAGATATACGCAGGAGTCTAACATAAGTATGTCTATATGGGAATGCAGGCTGCGCTGCTGACCTCTACCGCACTGACTGCGGAGGTTGGTGCATTGAAGCAGAGGCTCGAGCAGTCCGAGAACGAGCTCGGACTTGCCAAAAAGCAGCTCGAGGACAAGGAAGGTAAGTAATACCTTATGGGAGTATTTAAAAGATGTGTTTGAAAAAAATGACAGGAATAACGTGAATATTGCAGGGGCCACGAGCGAGGTGGCGACCCTGAGGGAAGCGGTGTCCAAGGCCGAAAGCAATGCGGGCTGAGGCGACCCAATGAGAAAAGCAGGAGGCGCCGGTGGCGGAGGTGCGGCAAGAGCTCCTGTGCTCTCATGGAAAAACTCAAGAGTTTGGAGCTTGACTCAAAGACTCAGGAGTCCGAGCTCGCCACGGCCCTTGAGAGCGCCAAGGCCGCTAAGGCCGAAGCCCAAAAAGCCCTCTAGGAGATTGAGGCGATGAAGAAGATAGCGGCGGGTAAGGCATTCTATATGCAAAGCAAGCATGTGAAAGTGAATTATCTGTTACTTACCCGAATCCGGAGCTCTCCAGGAGCATTCGGAGATCTGCCCCACAGTGTGGCTGATGCTGTCGCATTCTACCGAGCCGAGGAGGAGAGCTCGACGGAGAAGGTGTTCTGGTCTCGATATCTTTGAGGCCGGACACCAGTGCCCTTAAGCGACCAGTTGAAGCAGCTGGTCGAGCTCCATAAGGTGGCCGAACAGGCCATGAGGGGCCTCATAGTTCGGCCGTGGCCTAATGAAGCCATGCACAGGAGCTACTTGGCCTGGTGAGGCGGCCGTGGATGCTTGTCCATGGGTTGAAGTCATCAGCGCCTCCTTTGCATCGAAGGTGCCCGTAGGGGCCTTGCCCTTGCTAAGGTGCACTGGGCAAGATGGACGCCGAGAAGCTTGTGAAGGACGGACCACCACCGAAGAAGGAGCATCGCAAGCCTGAAATGTATTATGAGGGCGTCTGAAGGGTGCCTCGCCTTATAGCGAATGAATGCTCCAAAGATATAATTTTAGTAGACTCCCATTTGTTATCCTCTTGCACGCTGAAAACTTGTTCATATGCGCTAAGCAACACTTTTTAATTTAAAATATTACCTTCATGCGGCCGTGTATTAAATTTGAGAGATGGCGAAGTCGTCGGCTTCAAATTTCATGCCACGAGTGCTTTGGGGTGTTGGGATGAACTTGAGCGCTCTTGTTCCCATTCTTGGGTCCTTGAGGGAGGCGCTCAGCATAGCGAACGAGGCAACCGGACTATAATGCTTGAACACTCTCACTTAGCCATAGAATTCTATAATTTTAAATTTCGGCGAAGCCCCTAGTATTCGGAAGACCGAGTTCAGGGCGCTATCCACGCCTAGGCCGGACAATGCCGACTCCTCGCTCTAAGTGGCATAAGTATTTAGGGACTCGAAAACCTCTCGAACAACGACCGGCTCTCGCCCTATCATGACGGTCAGTTTTAGCTTTCTCCACTGAGGTGCTTAACCCAGTTCAACCGGGGCACAACCGCAGTGGTTCTCCCAGCGCTACCTTAGCCGATATAACGGAACGTAAGGTACCAAAACATGGGAGCCGGGCAAACCCAACTATTGACCCAAGACATGATTCGGAGCCGATGCATATAATGCTATAAGTTCGGGGTGCCGCACTTGTGAAAGTGTTCGGACTTATCACACCATGTTATGGGGTACTGAAGCCCCTGGTGTATTGCCCGTACCAAAGTGTACGGTTGCACAATGTCATAAATGAACATATAAAAAAAGGGAAATCAATAATAGGCAGAAGCTATATATTGTTTATTCAAAAGGGATGCAGTAAGAGCAGAACGATACAAATAGTGCGATAAGTAAGGGACGGGACTTTTTCACATGTCTCCTTCTAGGGGTAAGCCGCGGGATGGTGTGTAAAACACATATATTGCTCGTAATAGAGACCACCTGGACACTCGGCGTAGCTTTCTACTTCCCTGGCTGTTGCATCGTGTGTTCGGCGATTCTAATGCCGGACAGGGCTTCGTGAGAACGGAGTCCTGAAAGTAAAAAGAAAGGAAAAAAAAGAAATGACACAATCGGGAGCCCCTGGTGCGGTTGAGCCGCATTCTGGGCATGCCGTGGTCGTGCCCCTTCCCTATGCCCATGGTATTTCCAGAGCGTAATTATGTACGCATAATACTGGTTTCACAATTTCGCGAGGGCTGGGGCTTGGGCTGCATTGCTATGCGTGCTCGGAACGTGCCAGGCGGTCTTGTTGTAGGTTACTCCGGGCGCGCTTGACGGTGTCCGGACGTTTAATAGCCGGACTCAAGAATTGCCTTAAGAGGTTGCTTTGTACTTCCGCCGCGAGGGCCACCGTATGCTCCTCCGTTCGGCGAGAGCATTCGGTGTTTCCATTAACCGTAATGACTCCTCGAGGACCTGGCATCTTGAGCTTGAGATATGCGTAGTGCGGCACCATGTTGAACTTTGCAAATGCGGTTCGTCCGAGCAGTGCATGATAGCCGCTGCGGAACGGAACTATGTCAAAGATTAACTCCTCGCTCCGGAAGTTATCCGGGGATCCGAAGACCACTTCAAGTGTAACTGAGCCTGTACAGTTGGCCTCTACACCTGGTATGACGCCTTTGAAGGTCGTCTTCGTGGGTTTAATCCTTGACGGGTCTATGCCCATTTTATGCGACCGTATCCCGATAGCGAGGTTCAGGCTACTGCCACCGTCCATTAGGACTCTAGTGAGGTGAAATCCGTCAATGATTGGGTCTAGAACCAATGAAGCGAATCCGCCATTGCGGATGCTAGTGGGGTGGTCCCTTCGATCAAAAGTGATCGGGCAGGAAGACCACGGGTTGAACTTCGGGGCGACTGGCTCCATCGCATATACGTCCCTTAGTGCACGCTTCCGCTCCCTTTTGGGTATGTGGGTTGCGTATATCATGTTCACCGTCCGCACTTGCGGGGGGAAGCCCTTCTGTCCTCTATTGTTTGGCGGCCGGGGCTCCTCCTCGTCATCGCTATGCAGCCTCTTGTCATTATTTTCGAGATTTAACTTGCCTGCCTGCTTGAACGCCCAACAATCCCTGTTGGTGTGATTGGCTGGCTTTTCGGGGGTGCCATGTATCTGGCACGAGCGATCGAGTATTCGGTCCAAATTGGACGGGCCCGGAGTATTTCTTTTAAATGGCTTTTTCCGTTGACCGGGTTTAGAGCCTCTGAATCCGGCATTGACCGCCGTATCCTCAGCATTATCGCCGCTAATGCGGCACTTGTGCTTGTTGCGACGCGACCTGCCACTGCTGTCCTTGGTATCCGAATTATCAGGGCTCTTGGTCATGTTGTTACTACGAGCTAGCCAGCTGTCCTCTCCCGCGCAAAAGCGGGTCATGAGTGTTGTGAGGGCTGCCATAGATTTCGGCTTTTCCTGTCCTAGGTACCGGGCAAGCCACTGTCGCGGATGTTGTGTTTGAAGGCTGCAAGGGCCTCGGCATCCGGACAATCGACGATTTGATTTTTCTTGGTTAGGAACCGTGTCCAGAATTGTCTGGCCGATTCCTCTGGCTGCTGAATTATGTGGCTTAGGTCATTGGCGTCTGGTGGTCGCACATATGTGCCACAGAAATTGTTGAGGAATGCGGTTTCGTGTCTTCCCAACAACCAATTGACTCTGCTGGCAAGCTGTTAAGCCAATGCCGGGCTGGTCCTTTAAGCTTGAGTGGGAGGTATTTGATGGCGTGTAGATCATCACCGCAGGCCATGTGGATGTGAAGGAGATAGTCCTCGATCCAAACCGTAGGATCTGTTGTGCCATCGTATGATTCAATGTTTACAGGTTTGAAACCCTCAGGGATTTGATGATCCATCACTTCATCTGTGAAGCATAGTGGGTGTCTTGGCGCCTCAGATATTGGGCTATATCACGACGCAGCTCAAATGAGCTTTGTCTACTATGTTCGGCCCGGCCGGAGTTGCCATATCCGGTGTGACGGTTATTGTCACGTGTTGTGGGGCGCCCACGCGATCTGTAGATCGATCTTGTTTGCCTTGCCTTGTCCTCCAATATATCTCGCAGGTCTGGCGCATTTCCCCGCGCCTTTGTATTTTTTGAGCGGCGATGGGGTGCGGCTTGAGTTGAGGGCCGAGAGGCCTCTCTGTCGCGGCCACGTGGTGGCCGGTCAGCCATATCATGCACTGGTGATGTAGGTTTAGGTGCTTCCTCCTCTAACCGGGGTAGCAGCTTGCGTCTTGGGTAGCTCTTGGAGGGGCACTCGAGTTCATACTCTTTGGCCGCAAGGACTTCAGTCCATCTGTCAGCTAGCAAATCTTGGTCAGCTCTAAGCTGTTGCTGCTTTTTCTTGAGGCTGCTTGCCGTGGCCATGAGCCTGCGTTTGAAAGCAGCTCTTGTTCAGCAGGATCCTTGGGCACGACGAATTCGTCGTCGTCGAGGCTTGCCTCATCTTCGGAGGAGGAGGCATGTAATTATCGTTCTACCTCTTTTTCTGCCGCTCTCTCATGAGGGCTGGCTTCTCCATCCTCCTCGCTGAATCTTGCCGGAGGGTTGTCTTCGCACCTGTCCGGGTGTTATTGTCTCCCGTGCCGGAATCACCGTTTTTGCTATGGCGGGATTTAGAGCAGCGCCCCTGACGCCGGCGCTTAGGCTGTTTCTTGGAGGGGTCATCCTCCGCTGTTCCATTGCCATTCCCATCTTTTGGGATGTCCACCATGTATATGTCATATGATGAGGTGGCCTTCCAGTGCCACTCGTGGGCGCTGGTTCTTGGTCGCCTCTGCATCGTCGTCCATACCGTCGATGTCTTGGTCGAAGTCGAGCATGTCGGTTAAATCATCGACAGTGGCTACGAAGTGGGTGGTGGGTGGGCTTTGATTTTCTTTGTCGTCCGCATCCCAACCTTCCTGACCATAATCCGGCCAGGGCTCTCCTGATAAAGAGAGAGATTTAGTGAATTCAGAATGTCGCCAAAGGGCGAGTGCTGAAAGATGTCCGCGGCAGTGAATTCCATGATCGGTGCCCAATCGGATTCGATTGGCAGGGGCACGGAAGGCTCGGAGTCCGGAGAGGAGTCCGACGCCTTGGAGTCACGAGCTTCGCAAAGGACAGGGTAGGTGTACGGTCAATCGCTGTAGAGATCGCAGCCCTCGAGGCGGTGTCCAGCCACCCATCCTTGATCGGTGCGGTCGGCTCCGAGCTAAAGGTCGGAGCGGACTCTGGTGCGGCCTCGGGACCTTTGTCCGTGGCGAGATAGATCATGCCCCTCGTGATGCTGGCGGCGCTCTTGGCTGTGGCTCGAACCCGTCGAAGATCAAGTCTCCGCGGATGTCGGCCGTAGTTCAAACTTCCAAATCTGACTTGATGGCCGGGCGTAGCTTTCAATCTTCTCCGGATGGCCAAGCGAATTGGCCCGCAAAGGCAAAGCCGCCCGAATCTGAAGATCTGTCCGGGAGAAAGGTCTCACCACAGGCGCATCGTTGTTGATAACGGAGGAGCCATCGGGCCTAAAGATGACGACACGGAGGAATTCTCAATGAAAGCACCAATGTCGGTGTCAAAACCGCGGATCTCGGTAGGGGGTCCCGAACTGTGCGTCTAGGCGGATGGTAACAGGAGACAAGGGACATGATGTTTTTACCCAAGTTCGGGCCCTCTCGACGGAGGTAAAACCCTACTCCTGCTTGATTAATATTGATGATATGGGTAGTACAAGAGTAGATCTACCACGAGATCAGAGAGGCTAAACCCTAGAAGCTAGCCTATGGTATGATTGTTGTTAGTCCTATGGACTAAAACACTCCGGTTTATATAGGCACAGACTAGGCTTATGGTTACACAGAGTCGGTTACAATGGTAGGAGATCTACATATCCGTATCGCCAAGCTTGCCTTCCACGCCATGGAAAGTCCCGTCCGGACACGGGACGAAGTCTTCAATCTTGTATCTTCATAGTCCAGGACTCCGGCCAAAGGTCATAGTCCGGCTATCCGGACACCCCCTAATCCAGGACTCCCTCACCTAGGTTCTTTCTTGGTTCTCAAGGTGTCTTCTGTGTCAGATTTCGGGTTCCGGCAGACCCTCTAGGTTCGAACTCTGGGGTGCACGCGGAGATCTCGCCCCCTACCTACCTGCACCTTGCCGCCTCGCTATGATATAAACTATGAAAGGAACAACACAAGAGACACAGGGTTTATACTGGTTCGGGCCACCATTGTGGTGCAACACCCTACTCCAGTGTGTGGTGTGGTGGATTGCCTCTTGGGCTGATGATGAACAATACAAGGAAGAACAGCCTCACGAGGGTCTGTTCTTGGCTGGTGCGATGAACTGCTAGGGGGAGTTCAGTTGCTTCTCTCTCTCTCTCTCTCTGTGGTTGATCTCTCGATGCGATCTCCAAGATAGGATGAGGCGAGATGTCTGGATCTCTCTCCCTCTCTAGATTGCTCTCTCGATCCGATCAAGCTCCCCTACCCTGTGGGTGGCTAGTCCTATTTATAGGCATAGGCCCTAGGCCTCTTCCCAATATTGAGCGGGAAGGGCGCCAACAATTGGCCATTTTGAAGGGGAACATCTAGTACACTTATCCTGACTAAAGTTGGTCCTCGCTTTGTCAAAGGCTCGTGGTGACGCCTTGGCTTGGGCTCCACGATGACTTCCTTCCTGCCGTTGCTGACGGTCTTGGTCTTGTTGCACGAAATGGATGCCTTTGCTTGATGCTCTACGCACTTCCCCTTTGCACCAAAGAGGAAAAGCAGGACATGCTGGCTGGCGCCCGCCTGGCGCCCTTTGGTCGTCATGGCTTGCGTCATGGGCACCTCGTGAGGTACCCCGCCTTGATCTCTCCGCCTCCTCGCGAGCCAGCGACGAGGCCGTGCACGAGGAAGTTTCTGTCAGACGCCCAGCAATCTTGGCCCCTCGCGAGGGTCTTGAGCTTGTGCCGATGAAGATGGGCCGTATTTGGGCCACCCTTGAGCCACGCCGCAGGCCGCAGCGAGCAAGTCAGGTACCCTCGTTCCTAGAACGCCGACAGTAGCTCCCCGGGCCCAAAGGCGTGCACAGACTTGGCTGAGCAGAGAAGCGAAGGGCAAGTCTGCGGCGCCAAGGGCCCCTAACAACTGCTGCGGTTTTGGGCGCCGCGTGGCGTTGATTGGACGTGGGCGTCCTCGCTTCCCCTGACGCCTCGACAACCGCATTTAATTGACAAGTCCCTGCATGCAAAGCGGGTCATGATTACCTGTGATCATGGAGGCCGGCGGTTGGCCTTCCCCGGCTATAAGTACTGAACGGTGCGTGCCCTTCCAGTCCATCTCTTCTTTTTTTGACAGAAAGACTGTAAGGGAACCCCTTACAGTATAATTGGTGCAACAAACCCAAATTGCAAGTACCATGCCTTGAACCTGGGTGGGTGGGAAGGCATCAACCCCTTCCCACCACTAGGATATGCCTTAGTCTGCAGTCCTTCTTCTCCGTCCTTGCTCCACTCCGTGACAATGGCTCCGATCCGCCAGTTCTCCGCGGAAGAGAAGGGAAAGCCCCCCCCCCCCCGAGAGGGTCCCGACCCGCTTCCGCCGAAGAAACGGCTAGCCCTATGCCGTCGAGATGAGGGCACCCGGCAGGAGGTGTCAAGGCCTTGGTGCGAGCGGCCGCCGCCAGGGTTCCCACTGCCCTTGTACGCCCGCTTGGAGGGCCCTGAAGGAGTTGACGCCGAGCGCCATGGACGCCGCCGCCGTCGGTGTCGGCGGGTCACGGCGGTGCGCGTGGTCCCTCCTGGAGTCCATGCCGAGGGCTCCTCCCGAGAGTTTGTGCTCCACGCCGCCATGCCTCCCCAGTCTTGGATCCGCCTTCCTCCCTCCTTCGCCTTCGTGATGCCGCAGGGGGGATATTTGGAGCTCTGGTTGCAGCACGCCGGCTGCAGCACCCTTGCGACCGAAGCGGAAGTCGCGGTCGTCGCTCCGGGCAAGGTCTTCATGACACGACGCTGGGGCGAGATCGCCCGAGTCTGCAGGACGAGGGGCGCCCTCGCGATCCACCTGGAGTACGACGATGCTTCCATGATGCTCTTCAAGGTCTTCGACGTGGAAGGACGCCGACTGGAGTGCTGCCCTGAGAGAGGCGGTCGGGGCCCTGCCGCGGCAAGGACCAGGCTCGCCGATCACTCCCTCAGCAGCTCCTCAGGCGGCGGAGGCGTCGGAGGATCCAGCGACTCCGCCGAGCTCTTCGCGACTCCGAAGACGAGCGGCAGCGACTACGAGCCCCGAGCTGCGCCGCTCTCGGAGGCGAAGCGGACTCGTCAGGCCGCCGCCGCCTCTGATCTGGATGAGGTTGGCTCCGGTGCCTGGAGGCCCACTATTGATCATGGCGTCTCTCGCAGAGGCGCGTGTAGTTAGCGTTCTTTAGGATCTGCTCCCTCTGTTCCCTGCGAGGAATCGAAGAGCGCGCCCCGCAGGGGCTTGTAAGGTGCCTGTGGTTCTGTTTGTTAATATAATCCTTGCCGTGAAGTAGTGCGAGATGCTCATTCCGTCTTAGCTTAATTCTTCCTTTCGAACCTCACGAGGGCTTGGTGCTCTGCGCCGATAGGTCCCGGTCCCAAGGCAGGCTTCAGCCGTCGCTGGTATGCCAGGTCGCGATGTCGTGGTCAAGGCCAGGAGGTGAGCGGCCCGGGGTCCGGTAAGAGCCCCTGAGTCGCGATGCTCAGGAGGTCCCCTTTAGCGCTCAAGCAGCCATCGTTCGGTGAGAAAGGAGTGCAACTTTGCTAACACGGGATTGAATTAGGTGCGAGGTCGGTGCTGCGATAGCCAGTGTTTCCGGAGGGTGACTTATCTCGGGGGTCAGGACCCGCTTCCTGGTGCGATGTTAGGTCCGTGCATTGGCGGGCGAGGGGTTGCCCGGCGAGGTCCCCACGTGCCTCTTCCCTCTCGCCTTTGCTCCCCTTTCTGCTCTACGTCCTTGGGTCCCGGCCCTCGAGCGGGTCTCAGCCGTCGCTGGTATGCCAGGTCGCGATGCCGTGGACAAGGCCAGAGGGTGAGGGCTGGAGAGCCAGTAGGAGCCCGTGAGTCGCGATGCTCAGGTACCCCCCTTTAACGTGCAAGCGGTTCGCGCGGACGAGAGTGAAGAAGACACCGCGAGGGCCTCTCTTGGCGCTGCTCCTTGAAGGGATCCTGCAGGCTCACCACAAAAAGAACAAGAGTCCGCTATGACAAGCGACGGTCAGCCGTTGGTTGCTTTGGAGAGGTGACGAGGCACTGAAGGCCTGACGAGGTGGCGCTGTGCGGGGCTGCCGCGGCCAGAGCTCAGCCATTCAGGTTTGTCGGCGTTGCAGGGATGAACCCATGCGCAAGCGTCGTGCCGTCGGGGAGAAGCTCCATCAGTTGGTGTCAGTTGAGCAGGTAACTAGGTCAAACACGTTAATCACGAAGGAGCAAGTTCATTTAGGTAGGTGCAGGGAAGGCAGACTTCGCTGGGTCTGGCCCGAGCGACTTGGGGATGATGCAGCCCGAGGGGCGCCCCCAACAAAGTAAGCTAGGAACATGAAATAAAAGGGATACATGCCGCAGGGACGGACCCACGCGGCCTGGGAATGATGCAGCCACAGGGGCGCTCCCGGTGGAAATGAACCTTGAAGGATGTCACCTGATAACGTTGAAGACGAAAGGATGCTGAAGTAGCGGACGTCGTGGGCTGCGGAAGCCGACCTTCACGAGCCCCCAGGCCCAGGAGCCTCCGGAGGCTCCGGAGGCGCTGGTGGCTCCTCGCGGACCATCTCCATCTCCGCCAGGACTGGGGCACGCCTGGCCTCTTGAGCCTCCAGGATGTTCCCCATGAGGCGCTGGCGCATGGCGGCCTCGTTCGGCATGCCGTAGGGCATGCGAACGTAGCTGTGGGGTGGACCTTCGCAGCGCCCCATGCGTGAGGGCCAGAAGTGCTCCTGAGAGGCGGCTCGGTTGAGCCCTGGTATGTCGATGCAGACGCGCAACCCACCATCCTCGCCTGGATGGGGAGCTACGGCGGGTAAGCGGCGGCTGCCACTCATGACTCTTGACTCCTGCAGCTCCTGAATGATCTGGCTGACGAATTCCTGAGGGTTTGGCCCTCCTTGCCTCGCTCCTTCCTGAGGGAAACACTCTTTGAAACATGCCTCCAAGTGGTATCCAAGCGCCTCCCTCGTGACCTTAGCAAGGTAGGTGGCCCTCCAGGAGAGAGCCCCCGAGCTTTGCTTGAGGAGGGCGCCGGGCGCGCCTTCCTATGCGACAGAAGGAGGTGCCCCTGAGCAGTAGCGGACCACAGGGGCCTGCCTCCCGAGGGGTCGGGCCTGGCGATGTCTTCTTCTTCTTGGGAGCAGTCTCGGGGAACCTCCCGCTCCTGCGATCTGGGTCTTCAAGTGACGCAGCTTGAAAAGCTCGCTCCAGGGAGCACACTGCGTCTCTCTCTTCGCAAGGCACCGTGATGACTCCGCCGCTTCGTGGCATCTTGAGGACGTTGTAGCCGTGATGAGTCACGGCCATGAACTTGGCCAGAGCCGGGTACCCGAGGATGGCATTGTATGGCAAGCGAATGTGGGCGACATCAAAGTCGATGAGCTCGGTGCGGTAGTTGTCGCGCGCCCCGAAGGTTACAGGGAGGCGGACCTGCCCAATTGGGACTGTGGAGCCATCAGTGACTCTGGAGAAAGGCTTGGTTGGCTGAAGCTGATTGTAAGGCACTTGGACATTGTTGAATGTTTCTACGGACATGACATTGAGCCCTGCTCCGCCATCGATGAGGGTTCTGGTGACTTGCATGTTGCTGATGATTGGGGAACAAAGCATCGGGAGGACTCCTCGGCCGTGGGTCACAAGACTTGAGCTGATCCATTTGAGGAACGTGATGGCGCACGCTGACCACCTGAGAGGGCGCGTGGCCTCGAGCTTCGGGAGGACTGCATTTACTTCGCGGGCGAACTGCTTGAAGATGCGTTGAGAGGCTGGGGCTTGAGCTCCACCCAGGATGCAAGCGATCGCGCGCGGCTCCTGGAAGCCCCTAGCCCCCTCGTCCTGATGATGGTCCTCATTTCCCTTTGGCTGTGGCGGCAGAGGAGGGAGGCCTGTGTTTCCTTGCGGGCGATCCTCGCGAGGCTGATCCCTCCAGCCTCCCTCGCGAGGCCGATCCTGCCAGCGATCCTCGCGAGGTCGGTCACGCCACCCTTGGCGAGGGCCACGGTCTTCCCAGCGTCCTGCGTTTCTTCCTCCTCCTCGGCCGTAGCCTCGATTGTTGCAGTCGGGGCGTCGACCGATTCTCCCTTCTCGCACGGCTCGGAGCTCTTGACATTCATTGGTGTTGTGGGTGTGGAGGTCATGGTACACACAGTACCGGCTGCCCTTGGAAGACTCGGGCTGATCTCTGCCTCGCTTGGTGTATGGTTCTGCCGCGAGCACGGCAGTCCCCTTGCGCTTCACGTCCTTGGCCTTGGACTTCTTCTCTTCTGGGTCTGCGGCTGGCAGCTCGAGGAGGGAAAGGCATCCTTCCTCAGCCCTGGCGCACTTGGTCGCCAAGTTGAACAGCTCCAAGGACGTGCACAGATCTTCATGCAACGCCAGCTCCTCCTTCATCATGACATCTCGCACACCGTCGGAGAAGGCTAAGATGATGGCCTCCTCGGTCACCTTGGGAATCTTGAGGCGTGCGTTGTTGAAGCATTGGATGTACTTCTGCAGGGTCTCCCCTGGTTGCTTTTTGATGCGCTGCATGTCGCTCACGGCAGGAGGCCGGTCGCGAGTACCTTGGAAGTTGGCGATGAAGCGGGCGCGCATCTCGTCCCAGGAGGAGATCGTGCCAGGAGCCAGGTTCAGGAGCCAGGTGCGGGCTCCGTCCTTGAGTGCCATGGGAAACCAGTTCGCCACGACCTTCTCGTCCCCGTTGGCGGCTTCGATGCCC
Source organism: Aegilops bicornis (assembly GCA_021605145.1). NCBI lineage: Eukaryota > Viridiplantae > Streptophyta > Magnoliopsida > Poales > Poaceae > Aegilops > Aegilops bicornis. Next base: position 392,450,137 of record CM038669.1, on the reverse strand, counting down.
AACTCGTAGAGCTGAAGGAACTCCTTAGGGTCGGCCGCACCGTCATAGCGAGGAGGCAGGTCTGGCTTGAACTTGCCAGGCCACGCGAAGCTGCGCAGCTCGGTGGTGAAGGTGCGGCAGCCTGCTGTGGCCACGGGAGGCCTTTGGTGACGAAGAGCCTGGTCTTGCGGGTCCCCATGCGCTTCCGCTGGGAGCAGCGCGGGGTCTTGGCGTGCTGGAGCAGGAGCGTGGTCGTGACGAGCCGGTGCAGGGAGCACTCGGGCAGCTTCTTGGGGCGAGGGGCCTCTTCATAGCTCTGCTCTTGCTGCGCTGGCACCGGACGGAGTGGGTTCCGCCCAGGGGCCACGCGCCTTGGGGCCACGGCGCCTTCTTGAGGGAAAGGCGGCTGAGGCGCCCCTGGAGCTTCATTGCCTGCGCAGGGCGTGGCGCGGTGCAGCGAGAAGGATGGCGCGGGGGAGCCCCCTGCAGCACGGACGAGCTCGATGACGCGGTCGAGCCACTCTTCATAGACGTCGTCGACAGGGCGGTAGCGCAGGAGCTCGTTTGCCGTGATGAGCGCAGCTCGGGCCTCCACGGGCGCGCGGAGCGCGCGAGACGAAGAACCAGTTGGGGCGAGTGAAGGAGTAGCAGCGGCGCGTCTCGCCTCGCCACGGACGGATGCTGGGGACGATGCTTGCTTGCTCGTTCCCCGCCGGGCGGTGGCGGCGTTAATGACGAGCAACGCGGCAAAGCGGCGGCTGCCGACGGGGGCCGTCTGGGTGACGCGGGTAGCGAGAGCGGCTCGGCGCTCGGCGCGGGCCCGACGAGCGTCTGACATCGACGCGATGGGTGGCGAAGAACAGGGCGGCGGAAGACGGACTCCGGTGCACCCCTACCTGGCGCGCCAAATGTCAGATTTTGGGTTCCGGCAAACCCTCTAGGTTCGAACTCTGGGGTGCACGCAGAGATCTCGCCCCCTACCTACCTGCACCTCGCCGCCTCGCTAGGATCTAAACTATGAAAGGAACAACACAAGAGACACAGGGTTTATACTGGTTCGGGCCACCATTGTGCGGTAACACCCTACTCCAGTGTGTGGTGTGGTGGATTGCCTCTTGGGCTGATGATGAACAATACAAGGAAGAACAGCCTCGCGAGGGTCTGTTCTTGGCTGGTGCGATGAACTGCTAGGGGGAGTTCAGTCGCTTCTCTCTCTCTCTCTGTGGTTGATCTCTCGATGCGATCTCCAAGATAGGATGAGGCGAGATGTATGGATCTCTCTCCCTCTCTAGATTGCTCTCTCGATCCGATCAAGCTCCCCTACCCTGTGGGTGGCTAGTCCTATTTATAGGCAGAGGCCCTGGGCCTCTTCCCAAATATTGAGTGGGAAGGGCGCCAACAATTGGCCATTTTGAAGGGGAACATCTAGTACACTTATCCTGACTAAAGTTGGTCCTCGCCTGTCAAAGGCTCTGGTGGTGACGCCGGCTTGGGCTCCACGATGACTTCCTTCCTGCCGTTGCGACGGTCTTGGTCTTGTTGCACCGAAACGGATGCCTTTGCTTGATGCTCTCGCCTGCGCTTCCCCCCTTTGCACCAAAGAGGAAACGAGGACACTGCGCGGGCTGGCGCCCGCCTGGCGCCCTTGGTCCTTGGTCGTCATGGCTTGCGTCATGGGCACCTCCTGAGGTACCCCGCCTTGATCTCTCCGCCCCCTCGCGAGCCAGCCTGACGAGGCCGTGCCTAAGGAAGTTTCCTGTCGTCCGCCCCACGAGGCTTGGCCCCTCGCGAGGGTCTTGAGCTTGTGCTGATGAAGATGGGCCGTGCTGGGCCACCCCTTGAGCCACGCCGCAGGCCGCAGGCAGGCAAGTCTGGGTACCCCATTCCCAGAACGCCGACATTCTGGTCCAGAAACAATCTCCAATTTTTTGCTGCGTTTGGACTTTGTTTGCTACTGATATTCTGCCAAGTAAAAAAAACAAGCAAAAAAGCAACTGGCACTTGGCACTATGTCAATAGGTTAGTTCCAAAAAATGATATAAAGTTGCTATAAAATGAATATAAAACATTCAAGAATGATAATATAACAACATGGAATAAGCAAAAATTATAGATACGTTGGAGACGTATCAGGATGCCCATAGCCTCCAAGGTATCGGTGTAAATGATATTCAGCCTGCTGCCGCCGTCCATGAGGACCTTGCACAGTCTGACTCCTCCTACGCGAGGTCGATCACCAAAGCCCGCCGCCCGGGGATCAATATGCGGGCCGGGTTATCCGATTGATCGAAGGTAACCGACGTCTTTGCCCAGTCAAGGTATTTCGCAACAGTGGAACTACATATTGACTTCTCGGTTAATAACCTTCAGTAGGCTCTTGCTTTCGACATCAGCAAAGATCATCAGGACCTTCTCGACATTGGGGTACCCGGACGTGCCTTTGCCCTCTGAGGGGTCTTGCCACATCTGTTTCTTCAGAAGCTGACACTCTCGAGTGGTATGCTTCGGCAGAATCAGGTTGCTATCTTCATCTTTTTTCGTGTGGATCTGGCAGGGCTGGTCGAGGACGTTAGGTTGTCAGAATCGTGATTTTGAATCGGATCGGTGCTTCGATGGTAGGATCGCAAATCATAGAATCTTCACTATCAGGATCGTAGAAATGTAGGTTCTAAGAACTAAAATCGTAGAATCAGAGTGATTAGTTTGGATCGTAAAGTCGTAGAATCGTATAATAGAATCGCGATTCTGACAACCTCAGATGTCACTCTTTGGAGCAACTTTCTTCTTGCCTGCCCATCCCTTTTCCTACTTCAGCTGAGCTTTGCCTTTGCCTTGGCAGGCCAGGCCGCAGCCTTGGTGTTTTCGACCGCCTCGGCCTTCTGTTTCTGCTTCTTGCCAGTGTTATTGCCCGACTGATTTGCGTCTCTAGACCGGCTTTACTGCTCCACAGTCGGCCCTCCTCTTCTACATTGGCATACCGACTGGTTATTTCCATCGCCTGACAGATAGTCAGGATCTCACTCCGGCCGAATTTTAGGCTCAACTCTCGATATTGGATACCGGCTTTGAAGGCGCAGATCGCGTGATGCTCGGAGACATTCTCCACTGTGTTGTGTGATACGTCCATTTTGTATCATGTTTTCCTACTGTTATTTATAATGTTTTTATGCCTAATAATGCTTTATGGAGTAATTCTAATGCCTTTTCTCTCATAATATGCAAGGTTTACACAAAGAGGGAGAATGCCGGCAGCTGGAATTCTGGACCTGAAAAAGCTACGTTAGAGTTACCTATTCTGTACATCTCCAAATGAGATGAAAATTTACGGAGAATTTTTTTGCAATATATAAAAAATACTGGAGCAAATAACTACCGGAGGAGGCCCACCAGGTGGGCACAACCAACGTGGGCGCGCCAGGCCCCCCAGGCACGCCCTGGTGGGTTGTGCCCTCCTCAGCCCACCTCTGATGCCCATCTTCTGGTATATAGGTCATCTTGACCTAGAAAAATAAGAGGAGGACTTTCGGGATGAAGCTCCACCATCTTGAGGCGGAACTTGGGTAGGAGCACTTATGCCCCCCGGTGGAGCGATTCCACCGGGGGAACTTCCTTCCCGGAGGGGGGAAGTCATCATCATCACCAACAACCCTCTCATCTTTGGGAGGGCCATATCCATAAACATCTTCAACAACACCATCTCCTCTCAAACCCTAGTTCATCTCTTGTGTTCAATCTTTGTACCGAACCTTAGATTGGTACTTGTGGGTGACTAGTAGTGTTGATTACATCTTGTAGTTGATTACTATATGGTTTATTTGGTGGAAGATCGTATGTTCAGATCCATTATGCTATTTAATACCCCTTTGATCTTGAGCATGATTATCATTTGTGTGTAGTTATGTTTGTTCTTGAGGTCATGGGGAAGTCATGTTGCAAGTAATCATGTGAACTTGATATGTGTTCAATATTTTAATGATATGTATGTTGTGATTCCCTTAGTGGTGTCATGTGAACGTCGACTGCATGGCACTTCACCATATTTGGGCCTAAAGGAATGCATTGTGGAGTAGTTATTAGATGATGGGTTGCTAGAGTGACAGAAGCTTAAACCCTAGTTTATGCGCTACTTCGTAAGGGACTGATCGATTTGGATCCAAAAGTTGAATGATATGGTTAGATTTTTATCTTAATACTTTTCTCGGAGTTGCAGATGCTTGCGAGGGGGTTAATCATAAGTAGGAGGTTTGTTCAAGTAAGAACAACACCTAAGCACCGGTCCACCCACATATCAAATTATCAAAGTAGCAAACACAAATTGGACCAACATGATGAAAGTAGCATGGTGAAATTCCCGTGTATCCTCAAGAACGCTTTGCTTATTATAAGAAACCGTTTTGGTCTGTCCTTTGCCAAAAAAGGATTGGGCTACCTTGCTGCACTTTATTTACTGTTACTATTACTTGCTCGTTACAAATTTTCTTGCTATCAAACAACTTGTTACCGACAATTTCAGTGCTTGCAGACATTACCTTGCTGAGAACCGCTTATCATTTCCTTCTGCTCCTTGTTGGGTTCGACACTCTTACTTATGAAAGGACTACGATTGATCCCCTATTCTTGTGGGTCATCATTGTTTAGGGTGGTCCACCACTAGATGTACTCTCGGAGAGTTTCATTGTGCTTATGCATGCAATGTTCAAGCTCGATCAACCCACCCGGCCGCTTGTACGTGCCCTCGAATTTCTTTACGAAGATTCATACTAGGTCACCCCAACAGTATATACTGTCGGGTGATAGCTGGTTGAGCCCGGCTCCAGCTAACCCTTCAAGCATCGATGGCAGATGCTTCATGGCTACGCTGTCATTGTTGCCGCCGATCTTGACAGCCACTAGGTAATCCTCCAATCAAATTTCTAACTTCGACTCACTAGTAAAGTTGCTGATCCCCGTCGCCGACCTGAAGTTGTTCGGGATGTCAGTAGCATAGATGTATTGGCTGAAACACTCAGGCCCTGAAGGTGCGGACCCAGTCGGAACATCGACGTCCTGGCCCTCCCGTAGAGCTTGAACCCTGTCGACCAGATTCTAAGCGAGGACGGAGATCACGTTGAACCGTGGGGCAAAGGTCATCCGGACGCCACGGAGGACTCGGCCTTCGATCGGCTTCATGCGTATGCCTATCATCATAAGAATGGTGACCGTATGTAAGGTCCCACGGGAGGGGGCATCTGAGTGCGATCGTACTCGTCATGCCACCGGGGCGGAGTGACCTGATCATGCCTCCGATCGCCATACAGATCTCTCGAGGGGGGCGATCTTCTACGCCTCCCAGAGCTAAGTGGGTTGTGAGCCGCCCTTTTTGGTGCGGACTAACGCGCTATGGATCTGATCCCGCGACTATGACACCGCTGCATTCTCTGACAAATCGTCTTCACGAGAGCACGGATCTGGCGGATACCTTCTCCAGCCGTGGAGCCGGAAGGATGAATGGAATATGCGATCCTGATCACCGCCGCTAAGTTCTGCAGCGGGTGTTGAGCACCCGGTAGTTGGACTCTCAGGAACAACTGGCGCTTGTGCTGACTGGAGCTGGGCTACTGTCGAGCGTGCTCGTCCAACTCCTTCTGTAGCCGATTTAGGCGGTGATGCTCGGCCAAGCTGGCCAAACGCACTGCCTCCATGGTGATAGCCTCGGGAGTCATCCCAGTAATAGGGGTGCGCAGAACCTATTCGTTCATCCGTCAAAGCTCATCGCTCTGCTCCCAGGTGAAGCCGGGGACATTCGGCTCATGGAGGGGAGAACGACAATTCCCCTGGTTGTTGACATTGTTCCCGCGCGAGGGGCCCGCATTCCCATCATGGGGGCCGGTGCATCCAGGAGGAGTGTATTGCTCCGTCCCGGCCACGAGAATCTCTGTCCTGAACTCGATGTTCTCGCACTCAGACTCATCAGTGGAGTCCTCATGGAGGCAGCCGAAAAGGTCAAGGGCGGGCTCGTCTGGTCCGAGTACCGCCAATAGCTTGCCGCGGCATGCTTGATCCAGCGCTGGAACCGTGAGTGCCCGGAGCACTTGCGGCGGCGACCAACGGGAAATAGGGGAGCCAATCGATACGGAACCAAAGGCTGGTGGAGAAGGACTCTGTATGAAGCCGCGCGGAAGTGTGCTGCGCCCCAGACAGGTAGCAACTCCACGTCCAGTGGGGCTTGGAGCCACACCGAATCATTGGCAATGAAGCTGAGGGCCCCAAAATGGATTTCGTCTCTCAGAGTCATGATGTCGATGATAAATTCCACCTGCTGTGGACAAACGCTAAATGCACAGCCCCATGGTGGGCACCAATTTTCGGGGCATTGATCCTGACAATGAGTACTAGGGGTACGAACAAGCGGCAGAGCCTAGCTACGACGCAGGTATGGCACTCGGTTTTTATGAGTTCGGGCCCCTCTCAGACATGGTAACAGCCCTACGTATCATCCCAGAGGCTTGATTTCTCTTGGGGGGTATGATTACAATGTATGTTGAACCCTTGCCCAGGAGGAAGAGGGTAGCTTATATAGAGTGCGTCGCAACCTCTTTACTCCCATGTTACAAGGTTGGTTTAAGAGCGATAACTATGGAGTTACAGGTAACGGTAGCCATGACTATGCTTCAAGCCCAACTTAAGACTACTCGACCATTGCAGCTCCCGTGTCACCCTTTTGCCTTCCTTGTCCGAGTGGTGGTGGTTGGGTCGACTAGAGGGAAGACGTCCGAGTGTCGTTGGTGTGTCCGAGTGGACTTCTTGTCATACGCATCTGAATGCATCCATGGTTCAGGGACCTACCAATGATGGTGTGGGACCCCAGGTGGGCCCTATATGTCAGGTCCTTAACCCTACCAGTAGTAGGTGACCCCATCAGCAACCCCCTCTATTTTGAGGAAGTTTAGGTCATTTATTGGTGATCACTGATTATGAGGAGACAAGATAAAAAATCTGTTGAAGCTGATATTTGGCCCAACTACACCAATACAGAGAAAGGCAATATTGAAACCAAATACATTAACATTCGAATAGTGAGGGTTGCAACAACCGCTGAAATTAAGCAAAACATTTATTTACACATAAGTAATACTCAACATAACAAGATCATTTCTAGTGCACTGCCAGCAAGACTTTGTATGAAAGGCTGAAAAAATAACCACTAAACAAGCATTGCTATAAAACATGCATCAACAGTTTTGTATTCTCGAAAGTGTGTTGCGTACAAGGCCATCGATGAGCATGGTCAGGGTGGGCGATGGAATAACCTTAGGGTAGATTGTGCCTAATGTGTTGATCGTATACATGTATATTGTGTCTAATGTGTTGATCTTATTAAGGTAGTATGTCCATAAATCTATAGACTGATATCCTCTTTCCATCTATTGCTATTAATTCACTCTTTGATCATGATTATATCTGCATCATACTAGTATTAAGTACAAAATGAATAATTGCCTTAAGAAAGATGACATACTATTGATTGCACAATTTTATTTAGTGATAATAATACAATATAAGCCCTTTTCATTTAATGTCACCATGGCAGCTTACTTGCAAGATTTAACCCAGCTAATGCACACCACTACCTCTAATGATTACACATCTAGGCTGACCAAGAGAAGATAAATAACCAGATACAGATAAGTGTAAGTGCATCTAGTGCCCCTTAGTGATTTTCGTGTATTGAAGGCTTATAGGTTAAGGGACTGATGCGTTTGTGAGTGTACACATGTCTATAAGTCTATGAGAAGTTTGATGTTTACAGAGAAAGTCGACCCCTAAAAATGAATGTCTTCGACTAAAGACTTTGGATTTCTGAAGACTTTCTGAAGACTTTGAAAGTGAAGAAATTGGTGTGACCTTGAAGACTTGGATTTCATGCAAGGAACATGAGGTGTGAAGACTTTTGTTTACGTAGTTTCATCTTCTCTTTCTTGAGTCATAGGAAACACCGTACTGTTAAAGGGGGTCGAGGAAATACTAAGGAAAAATTTCCAAGTGATGCACAACTCAAAATCCTACACCTACCAATCCCTTCGAGTGAAGCCATTGGAAATCTCATACAGTTCAGTCATTTTCTTCAATGACAGAGACGAAGTTCTTCTGGTCTCTGAGGAATTTGTTCTGACTGAGGAGTTAGGAATTCGCCAGTGCGGATTCCCTACAAGTGAGGAACATGATAGCCCTGAGGAATTTGATAGTCAAATTTCCGACCGTAGCTGTGCTACGCGCCAGCAATCCCAAAATATCTACCCACCTAACGGTCATATCAATTGAAGGGCATTTATGTCTTATCCTGTCGGGCTGCTCCCTAGGCTATAAATAGCCGCCCCCTACAACCACTAGCTGGTTGGCTGCTCCGAGAGAAACTGACACTTGTCATTTGAGAGCATCCCATCCTCCGAGGACTTTGAGTGAAAATCATCAAGTGAGGAAAACCCAAACCCAAACACCTACGAACCCAAAGTGATTGAGCATCACTGAAGAGATTGATCCTGCGTGGATCCGACGCTTGTTACCTTTGAAGACTATGCATCTTCCAGACGGTTAGGCGTCATGGTCTAGAGCATCCAAGAGGAAATTGTGGATCGCCGAGTGAACAAATTTGTGAAGGTTTGGAAGTCACCTGAAGACTTACCACGAGTGATTGGGCGAGGTCTGTGTGACCTTAGCTTAAGGAGAATACGGTGAGGACTGTGTGTCCAAGACTGTGTGTCCTCGGGTTTAAATACCTAGCCGCTCTAACCAGATGTACAATTGTCAGAACAGTTGGAACTGGTCTACCAAATCATTTTCTTCATCAAGCCAACTGGTTCTATTTCCTCAACTCTTTCATTTCCTCATTACTGTGTTGTGTGCTTGTTCATATCTGTTTGAAGACTTTGACTGAAGACTTTCTCAATTTCCTCAGTTCAATTTCTTCAGTCTGTTTGTCTTCATCATGTGTATCCTGTGTTTACGCTTTTTGTACTCTGTGCTTGTTTTCATTTCATCATGATGACCATGCTTATGTTCTGTTATGTTTGCATCTGAGTACTTATTCCGCTGCAAGTAGTTCTTCTCTTAGGAATTTCCTCACCCTGAAATTCCTCAATGAAGAGTTCATAAAAATTGCCTATTCACCCCCCCTCTAGTCGACTTAACGCACTTTCAATAAGCATCTATAAATCAAACATATTCATCAACATAATCTAAACATAAAATGATAATTCATCACATGATGAACATCGGTGCTAGATTTACATGAGATGGACCAAAATCATGATAGGTGGTTCATGTGGCATTGTATTTTACAATATGGGGTTACATATTGGCTACTGCCACGAACTTATAGTCCAGGGGGTGGAATACTCACAATTCATATAGGATTAGTAATTATTGATGTTGATGAGGATGGCGATGAATTCCCCCTTTGGTAGGGTACCCGATCAGGGCTGAAAAACAAAGATCACAAACAAATGCTTGATAAATATGATAGAGGTTAGGGGGTATATACATGACTAATACAAAGGTAGGGGATCTGGGGGTCCTGGTGGGACTAGGCGCTCTCAAATTCTAGGCGCCTGGAGTGGGCGCCTGCCCCCGGGGCCTCCCTAGGTGTCCTGGCTATGGCATAGTGCCTTCACTGAGGTTTTATGGACCTCTGAAGTTTTCCAAATTTTTCTCGATTATGTAATATTTCATTTCCCTGAATATTAAAAACAACACAAAATGGAAACTGGATTAATAGATTAGTCCAGGACAAATTAATTTTTTTTGCAAATGATGTGTAATAGGCATGAAATATAAAAAAATTATGAATATGTTGGATACATATCAACCATGAGTGTGGTTTGACCTTTTATGGTTCCAAGCTACGGTGGCATAGGTGGGTAAGAGACTTTGTGGGAATTTAGTGGTCGACCTTGTCGACGCCTTGGTGGCCTCAAGATTTTGTGTCTAAACCTTCATCAGGGAGGAGTAGGATTATGTCAGTAGTTCGAACCTCAGGAAAACATCACCTGGTTTGCTGTGTCGCAATATATTTTACCTTACTCCTACTTACTTGCAAGTTTTGCTCCTGCACTCTATTTTGTTGTAGACTTGCATGTTTAGGTTCCTTTAGGAAACTTGGTAGAAAAAATTTAAAACTTGCCAACTAAAATTGGACTGTATTTTTATGTGTTTATTCACCCTCCCCCATCTAAACCATAACCGTATATTATGTAGTGTTCAGTGCACATGTGATAATGTATCTATAATTTTTTATTGTTTGATGCTTTATGTTATTATTCATATATACTTTTATAATCATTTATATTATTTTATGTACTAACCTATTAATTTAGTGCCTAGTGGAATTCAATATCTATGGAGGTCAAAATACATTGCTGATTCAATACGATTTTTTTGGGCAACAAGAAACACTACAAGCTTCGGGAATCATCGAGAGGTCCCACCAGCTAGCCACAAGGGCAGGTGGCATGGCCATGGGGTGGTCGCGCCACCTAGGCTTGCGGACTTGACCTATTTCCACCACCATAAATTCATATAAATAGATAAACTATTTTTCGTACCCAGAAGAATTCCATCGCCGCTGCAAGCCCCTATTCCAAAGATATCCCATCTGGAGTCCTGTTACGGATTTATGTCGGAGGGAGAAGCCATTGCCGGAGGGCTCAAAATCAACCCTTCTGCCTCCATGACCATGTGTGAGTAGTTCCTTTAGGACCTACGGGTCCATAGTAGTAGCTAGATGGTTCTTTCTTTCCTTTTTGATCTTCAATACCATGTCCTGCTTCTTCCTTGTTTGATTGGGATCAATCTGATGTAATTCTTTGGTGCATTTGTTGGGATCTAATGAATTGTGAGTTTATGATCAGATTGTTCATTGTGTAGTACTAAATCTTTTGAAGTTTCTTTGATGTATAATTGAATAGATATGTATGCTTTCTGGACTATTTGTCCTCTCTTGCGGTGATACATATCTGAGTGACAGAATGGGGACAAGACACATATTTGTATTGTTGCCACTAAGGATAAAACTACGGGTTTTAATCTTATTGCTAGATTTCTTTCTATCTACATTATGTCGTCTTGCTTATTGCAATACTCTGTTTCTTGTAAACTTCAATATCTTGAGATGTGTCGGTGTACAAAAGTAGGGGCCTTTTCTGTACCCCTTTACTTGTGCACGGGCAGTCGTAGCCACACCTGCGGCCATGCTTGGTGGGGCAAAGGAAGCAAAGGTACAAGACTGCCAAGGCAGTGCTCAAGCCAGAGGCGCGAAGAGCAAAGGGGCAAGATGGATTTCCCCCGGCAACACCCTTGTCAGGGCGGCCTACATAGCCCCGACAAGAGCCTTGCCGGGGCGACTTGCCCAACACCAGCAAGGCCACCACCCTTGAGCCTGAGAGCTCTCACACCATCGACAACGTCAAGGCCAAGACTCAGGGGCACCTGTGTGGTGGCATGCAGATCTTTATGAAGACCAAAGGCCTGTAAATCCAGATAAAAAACCAAAAGACGAAGACCCATGGCAAGATCCTTGCCAGGGTCAGACGAAGACCCCCGGCAAGATCCTTGCCGGGGACAGATGAAGTCCCCCGGCAAGACCCTTGCCAGGGGCATCTGCTGGCCGAGGCCAGGCCCGCACCTGCGAAAGCTTCGCTGCCTCGCGCCCGTCCCGACGCGGCAACCAGCCCACCAACTAGGCGAGCACGTGAGTGGAAGCATGCAGCTTCTAGGACAACTAGTCCAGCACCTGCGTGGTGGCATGCAGATCTTCGTGAAGACCCTGTCACCGCACCAGCTCAGCAACAAGCCAGCCAGCATGGCGCTGCATGCCTCGCCCGCTTGGACGCGCGTCGAAGCAAGGCGAGGCCGCGACGGACAGGACGAGCTTCGTTGCCGTCCCCGATAAAGCAAGAGGGCACGTAGGCAGCGCATTAAATGCGTTTGTCCAACGGTGTCAGGCGATAAGCTTGTACACTGTAGATACTTTCCATCTCCTGTGTGACACCGTGGTGACCTCTTTGACATATAAAAGGAGGCCCGAGGCGTACTGTGGAAGGATTCAAACTTTTTTTGGACATGGCATGCACCGCAGCGTGTTCAGGAACTCAAAACACCAAATAAACACAAACAAGCAGGACTAGGGTTTTACGCATCGTTTGCGGCCCGAACCTGGGTAAAAATGCCCTCGCGCTGATCTTTTAGACTTGCTCTTTGCGCAGCTCCACGCCCCGCCAACCGTAGAAGAGATTCCCCGGGATCCCATAGGTGTCGTTTCCCCCGACATCTTTGGCGTGCCAGGTAGGGGGCGCTGAGGCTGTGAAAATCTGGTCTAGAAGCTAGCGCATCGACTTCTTCATCGCCATGGCTCCCAAGAAGAAGGCGATCACAGCGATCGGTTTGTCTGGAGCCGAACCACCCTTACCAGCATGGGCGGGCGACGGGGCGGCCGCGGATGGTGGCGGAGGCGTGGCCCGCGAGCATCCACGACACTCTAGCAATCAGAGCCAGGCAAGCGGCGTCGTTCATGCCCAAGACGATGAGCCGCACGTCGCTGGGTCTAGGGGCGGCACCGTGCTGCCCATGGGCAGCGCGGCGACCTCCAGGACGTCCCAGCCGGCGCACGCGCTACGGCCTTCCCAGGTCGCACGTGACAAGCAATGCCGCAACGTCGATGCCCCTGGGTGCCGCCGCAGGAAGATCCCTTTGCGTCACTCTCAAGACGCACCGGGCCAGCATGCGCACCCAGACGCTGGCGGAAATGGTGTGCGATCGCGAGACCGTGATAGAGCTCCTTCTAACGTGGTTAAAAGTCGGAGCGCGTCACGGTCCACGCACCTTTCACCGCCACCCATGCCAGCGGAAGTGTTGGCGTACGTGCAACTGCTCCTCGACTTCCCTCCTGCTACAGAGAAGCTCGACGAGTGGAGAGCCACCATTCGGAGCCTCATCAGCTTCGCCAATAAATATGAACCGCAACCAGCGGGACCCTCGTGCCAGCACTCTGTCGAGCCGGTGCATGTCGGTGTCAAAACCGGCGGATCTCGGGTTGGGGGTCCCGAACTATGCGTCTAAGGTCGATGGTAACAGGAGACGGGGGACACAATGTTTACCCAGGTTCGGGCCCTCTCTATGGAGGTAATACCCTACTTCCTACTTGATTGATCTTGATGAATATGGGTGTTACAAGAGTTGATCTACCATGAGATCGTAAGGACTAAAACCCTAGAGGTCTAACCTGTATGACTATGATTATGATGATTAGGCTCTACCGACCTAGCCCTCTGGTTTATATAGGCACCGGGGGGATCTAGGTTTACATAAGGTCGATTACAAAGAAAGGAATCTTCATATTTGGCCGCCAAGCTTGCCTTCCACGCCAAGGAGAGTCCCATCCGGACACGGGGGAGAGTCTTCGCTCTTCGTATCTTTACGGCCCATCAGTCCGGCCCATGCATAATAGGTCGGACGCCCAAGGACTCCGCACAACCACGAGGGATCAATATTTGAAGTGGGCGGAGCCGAAATATGGTGCATCACTGGGACCGGATACCTGTCCGGCACACCGAAGAAGGCGTCCGAAGAGTGGCCTTCCGAATGGTTCTACATTGAGGACGTCGCACTTCCGGACCCAGTTCAGAGGGGTCTTCCCGAGTTCACAAGCGTTCCTTTGAAGAAACGCCACAGTTGGCGCCCTCGAAGCCTCGAGGAGGAAGACAGTGCGGAAGTTCATCAACTCATGAGCAAGATAAAGACGCTCGCCCAGTCCGGATTATCAATAGTCGAGGTAATGGCGACTTCCATAGTGCGGGGGGTTCAGCCGCTCCAATATAGAGGGCTTCCTATGTGGCACTACAATGGGGAGGATGACGCCTCCCGCTGCGGCCGGAAGGGTCCGGACACCCTCGCCGCTCTGGCTAAAATATTGGCCGAACTGTTCAAAGGGGAGGAGGAGGAATTTCTTTGCATCAAGCGCAGAGATGGATTTTCCATGTACGGTCCTCCTAGCTGGGTAAGTCCCCACCCCTCTGCTCTAATCACTCCACTCCCTGAACCACTTTCAATGAATACTGATCCGTCCATTCATAACAGCACTGGCGAAAGATCTCCGAGGGGCTTCACAGCCCCGCTGCGCAGCCAGAGGGCCACAATCGGGACCTTGACCCCGGATTTGAAGAGGATCCGGATATATTCGTGGTGCTCGAGGATGGAGTGTTTTACCAGGCGAGCAATGACGGCACGGAAGTGGCCATCACCGCCGATTACCTCGGCCTTCTCCCTGCTTGACACGTAAGTAATCAGGAGACATCTCCTCCGAAAGAGTTCTCTCGTTCTGCCTCACCCACCGCACTGTCTCGTGCTCAAAAGGGGAGGCGTTTGGCGCACCAAGCTACCCAAGAGGCAACTCCAAAGAGAGCGGCTCCTACACCGGGCCAGCCTTCGAAGAGGAAGGCTAACGGAGACGCGGCCGAGCCTTCATCGAAGAGGTATTAATTAGTGAATATGCCCCATTGCAGTCACATCCAACTGTGACATTATTTGCTGTATTTTATCAGGAAAAGCGTTCATCGGACTATGTCTGGGGATCCCGCCGGCCGTGCCTCCACGAGTCAGGTTCTCGGCCATGCTTTAAAGGCAGGGGCTGATACGGGAGTGACGCCGGATTGTCCTTCGGCGGAGGAGTCACATGATGTATCCATCACAAACTCGGAAGTGGAGAGCGCCATGAATCATCGGCGCCGGAGAGACATTCTACGCGACCCCGGCTTTACGAACGAGGCATTCAGTGCCTTCAGCTCGGCTGATGCATATATCCAAGCTGCTCGAGACGGACTTGCCAGAGCCACCGACCAACATTTAAAAGATATGCGGGTAAATTTATTTTATACAAAACTGATAATCATATACCAGTAGCCCCCGAGACTTGAAGCAGTTGATAGAACTGATTTAAGGATCATTGTATAACCAGGCGCTTACGGAGAAGAACAGCCTGTTGTCTCAGGAACTAGAAAAGTGTCGGCCCCAGCTAACTACTGCTACCGCCGAACTAGAGGAATCCAAGAAGGCATCACCTGGTAATAGTCCCCTCCATGGAGAAAACATAATTATACACCGGCAATGCTAATGTTGCTCATCTTATGGCAGGATCGTTAGATCAACTGAAGGAGCAACTAAAAGCTGCCCAAGCGGAAGGACAAGAAGCCAAAAGACCGCTGGCCGCGGGCGAATGTGTGCTGACACGAGTCAGAGCTGAGAAGAACAAGCTGCAGGATGCCCACACCCTGCTGGGCGAAGAACTGAAAGATGTACGGGCCCAACTGGCTAATTCCGTAAAGGAAAATAAGAGGCTACGCGGTGGCATATTTGGGGGCTGTTTGGATTGTGACTATCTTTGCCATATATTGCCATATGATTTTTGCCACACTTGCCTTAGTTGAGTTGCTCAAATTGTTAGCCACACTTTGGCTTGCCTAAGGGAATCTTGCCACACTTTTAGTGTCTATGACATGTGGGGTTCACTACTCATAAAACAATCCTTGCCCTAGGTGTGGCTAGAACCAAACACCTACCTAACTTGGTCAAACTTGCCTAAGATTAGGTGTGGCAAAGTGTGGCAAGGTGTGGTTGGGAACCAAACAGCCCCTTGGTATGTGGTCACATTTAACTCCGTGTAGTTCGGAGATTAAAGGGACTGACAGAATTATATTTGTAGGTATGCTGACCGGCCATCCCGAAGAGGAGATGTCTGGAGTCTCGGGCGATCTGCTACAAGAGCTGTCGCAAATGCACGAGCAAGCTCGACAGGCGATGAGAAGTGTTGTCAAGGCCTTGTGGCCATCCGCCTCCCCTCCAGGAAGGATGGAGGAGCTTGTAGAGCTATTCAAGGGAGCGCGGCGACGCTTCCGATTATGGAAGATATCGGCCTGCCGGGAAGGTGCACGAGAAGCCTAGGCTATGGTAAAAACACGGTATACCAAGCTTGATCCAACTCATATGGCCTGGGTCGGACCTCTAGGGTCAGATGGGAAAGAAATTCCTGTGAATTTGGTATATGACCAAGTAGAAGTAGCCGCCAGATATTCTCAACAAGATTGTAAGTTAGACAGCCTGTTAGACGGTATAGAGGAGGAAAATTATGAGTCCAAGTGACTATGTACTTTCCTTGACTTATTTGTCACTAGCCGGACTGTAAAACGATTGTCATGGCAGACCTTTTCGCTTCGACCTCTGGACCCGAAGGTGCAGAGTGTTTCCGAATACCTGGCTGGCAAAACATACCGGGGTATGCGTGCAAACCAGGCGTAGGGGTCATAGTTGCTTGAACAGACAAGTTGTATCCAGCTAGCTATGTTGCATTACATTGTGATTGCAAGAAACATCTTCCAGAGAGAATATTTCCGTTAAGGGTTCCTTTCCCTGGGTATACATGCGTTAATGTGCACGTCCTAACAGTGATTGAAAAAATCGCAGTATATTCAACGTCTGGGGGTTCAAATTTTAATGACTGTAAAAACATCTTAAGTTCGCTGACCGAATATTCCCTTAAGAACGCTAGCTTTCGGCTTCACCCAGTCTGAGGTACACATCCGGATGACCCGGCAGTAACAATCGCAGAGGTGCTACCTTTATGCCCTAGCCGAACTAACGGGAACGTAGGGCATAAGCACAGGAGCCTGATACGTCTCCAACGTATCTATAATTTTTCATTGTTCCATGCTATTATATATTCTGTCTTGGATGTTTAATGGGCTTTATTATACACTTTTATATTGTTTTTGGGACTAACCTATTAACCAGAGGTCCAACCCAAATTGCTGTTTTTTTGCCTATTTCAGTGTTTCACAGAAAAGGAATATCAAACGGAGTCCAAACGGAATGAAACCTTTGGGAGAGTTATTTTTGGAACAAACGTGATCCAGACGACTTGGAGTGGACGTTAAGAAATCACCGAGGAGGCCACAAGGCAGGGGGCTCGCCCTCCACCCTCGTGGGCCCCTCGTGGCTCCACCGACCTACTTTTTCCTCCTATATATACCTACGTACCCCCAAACCATCAGACACGGATCCAAAACCCTATTTCCACCACCGCAACCTTCTATACCCGTGAGATCCCATCTTGGGGCCTTTTCCGGCGCTCCTCCGGAGGGGGCATTGATCACGGAGGGCTTCTACATCAACACCATAGCCTCTCCGATGATGTGTGAATAGTTTACCTCAGACCTTCGGGTGCATAGTTATTAGCTAGATGGCTTATTATCTCTCTTTGGATCTCAATACAAAGTTCTCCTCGATTCTCTTGGAGATCTATTTGATGTAACTCTTCTTTTGCGGCGTGTTTGTCGAGATCCGATGAATTGTGGGTTTATGATCAAGATTATCTATGAACAATTTTTGAATCTCCTCTGAATTCTTTTATGTATGATTGGTTATCTTTGCAAGTCTCTTCGAATTATCAGTTTGGTTTGGCCTACTAGATTGATCTTTCTTGCAATGGGAGAAGTGCTTAGCTTTGGGTTCAGTCTTGTGGTGCTCGATCCTAGTGATAGTAGGGGAAACGACACGTATTGTATTGTTGCCATCGGGGATAAAAAGATGGGGTTTATATCATATTGCATGAGTTTATCCCTCTACATCCTGTCATCTTGCTTAAAGCGTTACTCTGTTCTTATGAACTTAATACTCTAGATGCATGCTTTGGATAGCGGCCGAGGTGTGGAGTAATAGTAGTATATGCGGTGAGTCGGTCTACTTGTCACCAGACGTGATGCCTATATACATGATCATACCTAGATATTCTCATAACTATGCTCAATTCTATCAATTGCTCAACAGTAATTCGTTTACCCACCGTAATACTTATGCTATCTTGAGAGAAGCCACTAGTGAAACCTATGGCCTCCGGGTCTATTTTCCATCATATTAATATCCCGTCAATAAGCTATTTCTATCTCCGTTTATTTTGCTTCCTTTACTATTACTCTTTATCATAAAAATACCAAAAATATTATCTTATCATCTCTATCAGATCTGTCGGCGCAGGGAACGGGGTCCCCGAACTTGCACTGCTGACTGGCGTGGCTCAAAGGAGGCCGGGGCGGCCCATCTTCATCAACACAAGCTCAAGACCCTCGCGAGGGGCCAAGCCTCGCGGGGCGAACGACCAAGAGCTTCCTCAGGCGCGGCCTCGTCAGGCTGGCTCAGGAGGAGGCGGAGAACTCAAGGCGGGGTACCTCGCGAGGTGCCCGTGACACAAGCCATGACGATCGAGGGCGCCGATCGAGGCGCCCGCCAGCGCCGGCGTCCTCCTTTCCTCTTTGGTGCAAAGGGGGCAAGCGCAGCAAGATCATCAAGCAAAGGCATCCGTTTGATTGCAACAAGACCAAGACCAGCCCCAACGGCTGAAATGCGATCATCGTGGAGCCCAAGCAAAGGCGTCATCACGGAGCCTTTGGCGGCGAGGACCAACTTTAGTCAGGATAAGTGTACCCGCTGTTCCCCTTCAAAATGGCCAATTGTTGGCGCCCTTCCCGCTCAATATTTGGGAAGAGGCCGGGGCCTTCGCCTATAAATAGGGGTAGCCACACTCGAGAGAGGGAGGACGAAGGGCGACCGGATCGAGCATTCGGAATCCAGAGAGAGAGAGAGAAACCCGTTCCTCAAGCTAGATCGACATGGCACCACTTAGCAGTTCATCTCACCCACCAAGCACAGACCCTCGCGAGGCTGTTCTTCCCTGTACTGTTCTTCGTCAGCCCCAGAGGCAATCCACACACCACAAACTAGAGTAGGGTATTACACCACAACGGTGGCTCGAACTAGTATAAATCTTGCGTCTCTTGTGTTGTTCTTGTTAATAGTTTAGGTCCCTGCGATTTGGCGAGGTACGAGACGGTGGAGGGTTGGATCTCCGTGCGCACACCATAGTTCGGACCTTAAGGGTCTGCCGGAACCCGTGATCCGACATTTGGCGCGCCAGGTAGGGGTGCGCCGGAATCTTCCTTTCGTCGCCTCGTTCTTCCCCGACCACCGCCACCATGTCTGACGCTCGTCGGGCTCGCGCCGAGCGCCGAGCCGCTCTCGCCGAGCGCCGAGCCGCTCTCGCTTCCCACTTCGCCTAGACGGCTCCCGTCGGCGGACGTCCTCGTCGTTCCCCGTGACCGGCTGTCAACGCCGCCACCGGCCCGGCGGGGAACGAGCAACAAGCGTCGTCCCAGCACCCGTCCATGAGGCGGGACGGCCGCACCGCCACGCCTTCACTCACCCCTGCTGGTTCTTCGTCGCGCGCGCCCCGCGTGGCCATGGAGGCCCGAGCTGCACTCATCGCGGCCAACGAACTCCTGCGCTACCGCCCGATCGACGTCTACGAAGAATGGCTCGACTGCGTCGCCGAAGCTCGTTCATGCTGCGGAGGCGACCCAACGCCGTCCGTTTAGCACCGCACCCGCCCCTTGGCGATGAAACTCCGGGCGCCTCGGCCGCCTCCTCCTCAAGACGGCGCCCACAGCCCCAAGCCGCGGCCTGGGCGAACCCGCTCCGCCAGGCGCCGGCGCGGCAAGAGCAGAGCTGCCAAGAAGTTCCTCGCCCACAAGAAGCTGCCCGAGCGCTCCCCGCTCCAGCACGTCAATACCCTGCGTTGCCCCCAGCCGCGGTGCGGGGAGGCCTGCGAGACCAAGCTCTCTGCCGTCCGAGGCCCCCCGCGGCCACGGCGGGCTGCTGCGCCTTCACCACTGAGCTGCGCGGCATCGCGTGGCCCGCCAAGTTCAAGCCAGACCTGCCCCCACGCTATGACGGCACGACAGACCCTACGAAGTTCCTCCAGCTCTACGAGTTGGGCATCGAGGCTTCCAACGGAGATGAAAAGGTCATGGCGAACTGGTTTCCCATGGCGCTCAAGGACGGAGCCCGCACCTGGCTCCTGAATCTGGCCCCAGGCACGATCTCTTCCTGGGCCGAGATGTGCACCCGCTTCATCGCCAACTTCCAAGGTACTCGCGACCGGCCACCCACCATGAGCGACATGCGCAGAATCAAGCAGCAGCCAGGGGAAACCCTGCAAAAGTACATCCAGCGCTTCAACAACGCGCGCCTCAAGATCCCTGTGGTGACGGAGGAGGCCATCATCTCTGCCTTCTCCGACGGGCGTGCGCGACGTCAAGATGAAGGAGGAGCTGGCGATGCATGAAGATCCGTGCACCTCCTCGAGCTGTTCAACTTGGCGACCAAGTGCGCGCAGGCTGAGGAGGCGCCTCTCCCTCCTCGAGCTGCCTGCCGTGGATCCTCAAGAGAAGAAGTCCAAGGCCAAGGGCGTAAACCGCAAGGGGCTGCCGTGACATGGCCGAACCAGACACTGGCGGGCAAGAGATCAGCCCGAGTCTTCCAAGGGCAGCCGGTGCATGTACCACGACCTCCACACCCACAACACCAATGAATGTCAAGAGCTCCGGCCGTGCTGGAAGGAAGGGTCGGCAGACGCCTGGCGCAGCCAGGGCTACGACCGAGGAGGAGGAAGAAATGCAGGACGCTGGGAAGACCATGCCCAGCGCCAAGGGTGGCGCGACCAACCTCGCGAGGACCGCTGGCAAGACCCACCTCGCGAGGGGGGCTGGAGGGATCAGCCTCGTGAGGATCGCCCGCAAGGGAACGGAGGCCTCCCTCCGCTGCTGCCGCCACCAAGGAGAATCGAAGACCGTCATCAGGATGAGGGGGCTGGGGGCTTCCAGGAAGCGCGCGCGATCGCCTGCATCCTGGGCGGAGCCCAAGCCCCAGCCTCCCGCCGCATCTTCAAGCAGTTCGCCCGTGAAGTGAATGCAGTCCTCCCAAGCTCGAGTCCACGCCCTCTCGGTGGTCGGCGTGCGCCATCATGTTCAGCTCAGCGGATCAGCTCAAGTCTTGCAGCCACAGCCGGAGTTCTCCCAATGCTTTGCTCCCCAATCATCAAAGAACGTCTTTGGTCACCAAGACCCTCATCGACGGCGGAGCAGGGCTCAACGTCCTGTCCGTGGAGACCTTCAACAATCTTCAAGTGCCCTACAGCCAGCTTCAGCCAACCAAGCCCTTCTCCGGAGTCACCGACTGCTCCACGGTCCCGATCGGGCATATCCGCCTTCCTGTCACCTTCGGGGCCCGCGATAACTACCACACCGAGCTCATCGACTTCGACGTCGCCCACATTCGCCTGCCGTACAACGCCATCCTCGGGTACCCAGCGTTGGCCAAGTTCATGGCCGTGACCCACCATGGCTACAACATCCTCAAGATGCCAGGAAGCGGCGGGGTCATCACGGTGCCCTGTGAAGAGAGAGATGCAGTGTGCTCCTTGGACCAAGCTGTTCAGGCCGCATCGCTGGAAGACCCAGACCACAGCGGTAGGACGCCTCCCGAGGCAGCACCCAAGAAGAAGAAGACATCGGCCGGCCCGTCTCATCAAGAGACAGGCCCCTCAGGCCCGCGCCGGGCCAGGGGAGCCTCCTTCCATCACATAGGAAGGCGCGCCAGGCGCCCTCCTCCGGCAGGGCTCGGGGGCTCTCCCCTGGAGGGCCACCGACCTCGCCAAGGTCTCGAGGGAGGCGCTTGGGCACCACGTGGAGGCGTGTTTCGAAGCACGTTTCCCGCAAGCAGGAGCAAGACCAGGAGGACAGAACCCCCGAGAGTTCATAAGCAAGGCCATTCAGGAGTTACAGGAGTCAAGGGTCATGAGGGGCAGCCGCCACCTGCCTGTGGCCCCCCATCCAGCGAGGATGGTGGGCTGCGCGTCTGCATCGGCGTGCGAGGCTCAACCGAGCCGCATCTCAAGAGCGCCTCGGCCCTCGCGAGTGGGACGCTATGAGGCCCGCCCACAGTTACGTACGCATGCCTTATGGCCTGCCAAACGCGGCCGCTGCACACCAGCGTCTCATGAGGACCATCCTGGAGGCTCAAGAGGTCAGGCATGCCGCAGCCCTGGCGGAGATGGAGATGGCCCGTGAATGGCCGCCAGCGCCTCCAGAGCCTCCCGAGGCCCCTGAGTCTGGGGGCTCGTGAGGATCGGCTCCCGCAACCCACCGAGTCTGCTACATCAACAACCCTTCATCCCGAACATCACCAGGTGACATCTTTAAGTTTTATTGCCGGTGGGGCGCCTTCAGGCCGCATTATTCCCGAGCCGCGTGGGTCCGTCCCTGCGGCATGTATCCCTTTATTTCATGTCCTTAGCTTACCTGTTGGGGCGCCTCGGGCTGCATCATCCCCAAGCCGCTCGGGCCAATCCCAGCGGCATGTATCTTTCATGCGTTTTCCTTAGGATTATGCTCCACCATGCTTGTTATTTGGTGCCTTCTCCTGGGTGGCAAAATCTTGCATGTTAAAGGGGGGGTGCTGTTGGAAATATGCCCTAGAGGCAATAATAAATTAGTTATTATTATATTTCCTTGTTCATGATAAT
This sequence comes from Aegilops bicornis, assembly GCA_021605145.1. Classification (NCBI taxonomy): domain Eukaryota; kingdom Viridiplantae; phylum Streptophyta; class Magnoliopsida; order Poales; family Poaceae; genus Aegilops; species Aegilops bicornis. The sequence continues at coordinate 392,427,720 of CM038669.1, read as the reverse complement.
CGTTTAGTATCCATGCTATAATTGTATTGATAGGAAACTTCGAGGAGACATGTGTGGGTACATAGACAACACCATGTCCCTAGTAAGCCTCTAGTTAACTAGCTCGTTTATCAATAGATGGTCATGGTTTCACGACCATGGACATTGGATGTCATTGATAACGGGATCACATCATTGGCGAGAATGATGTGATGGACAAGACCCAATCCTAAGCCTAGCACAAAGATCGTGTAGTTCGTATGCTAAAGCTTTTCTAATGTCAAGTATCTTTTCCTTAGACCATGAGATTGTGCAACTCTCGGATACCGTAGGAATGCTTTGGGTGTACCAAATGTCACAACGTTATTGGGTGGCTATAAAGGTGCATTACAGGTATCTCCGAAAGTGTCTGTTGGGTTGGCACGAATCGAGACTGGGATTTGTCACTCCGTGTAAACGGAGAGGTATCTCTGGGCCCACTCGGTAGGACATCATCATAATGTGCACAATGTGATTAAGGGGTTGATCACGGGATGATGTGTTACGGAACGAGTAAAGAGACTTGTCGGTAACGAGATTGAACAAAGGTATCAGGATACCGACGATCGAATCTCGGGCAAGTACAATGCCGCTAGACAAAGGGAATTGTATACGGGATCGATTGAGTCCTTGACATTGTGGTTCATCCGATGAGATCATCGTGGAACATGTAGGAGCCAACATGGGTATCCAGATCCCGCTGTTGGTTACTGAGCGGAGAACGTCTCGGTCATGTCTACATGTCTCCCGAACCCGTAGGGTCTACACACTTAAGGTTCGGTGACGCTAGGGTTGTATGAATATGAGTATGCAGCAAACCGAATGTTGTTCGAGTCCGGATGAGATCCCGGACGTCACGAGGAGTTCGGAATGGTCCAGAGGTAAAGATTTATATATAGGAAGTCTTGTTTTGGTGGCGGAAAAGTTCCGCACTTTATCGGTATTGTATGCAGGAGTGCCGAAGGGGTCCGGGGTCCACTGGGGTCCACCTGCCCGGGGGGCCACATGGGCTGGTGGGGTGCGCCTTGGCCTATATGGGCCAAGGGCACCAGCCCCAAGAGGCCCATGCGCCAAGGAGACTTGGGGAGGGAGAGTCCTAAGAGGGAAGGCACCTCAGGGGTGCCTTGGGAGGATGGACTCCTACACCCTCTTGGCCGCACCCCTTCCTTGGAGGAAGGGGCAAGGCTGCGCCCTCCCCCCTCTCTTGCACCTATATAAAGGGAGGGTAGGGAGGGGTGGCCGCACCCTGAAGCCCTTGGCGCCTCCCCTCTCTGCTACACCTCCTCCTCCTCCCGTAGTTGCTTAGCGAAGCCCTGCCGGAGTTCTGCTGCATCCACCACCACGCCGTAGTGCTGCTGGATCATCATCAACCTCTCCTTCCCCGTGATGGATCAAGAAGGAGGAGGCGTCATCGGCTCCGTCGTGTGTTGAACGCGGAGGTGCTGTCCGTTCGGCACTAGGTCATCGGTGATCTGAATCACGCAGTGATGCGACTCCATCATCTCCGTTCCATTGAACGCTTCCGCCTGTGATCTACAAGTGGTATGTAGATGCAATCACTCTCCCATGACTCGTTGCTTAGATGAACTCATAGATGGATCTTGGTGAAACCGTAGGAAATTTTTAATTTTCTGCAACGTTCCCCAACAAGTGGCATCATGAGCTAGGTCTATCGTAGTTCTCTATTGCCTGAGTAGAACACAATTTGTTGTGGGCGTAGATGTTGTCAACTTTCTTGCCGCTACTAGTCTTATCTTGCTTCAGCGGTATTGTGGGATGAAGCGGCCCGGACCGACCTTACACGACGTGCGCTTACGTGAGACTGGTTCCACCGACCGACATGCACTAGTTGCATAAGGTGGCTAGCGGTGTCTGTCTCTCCCACTTTAGTTGGAGCGGATTCGATGAAAAGGGTCCTTATGAAGGGTAAATAGAAGTTGACAAATCACGTTGTGGCTTTCACGTAGGTAAGAAAAGCGTTCTTGCTAGAACCCTATTGCAGCCACGTAAAACTTGCAATAACAATTAGAGGACGTCTAACTTGTTTTTTGCAGCAAGTGTTTGTGATATGATATGGCCAAAGTTGTGATGAATGATGAATGATATATGTGATGTATGATATCATGTTCTTGTAATAGGAATCACGACTTGCATGTCGATGAGTATGACAACGGCAGGAGCCATAGGAGTTGTCTTTATTTTTGTATGACCTGCGTGTCATTGAAGAACGCCATGTAAATTACTTTACTTTATTGCTAAACGTTAGCCATAGAAGTAGAAGTAGTCGTTGGCGTGACAACTTCATGAAGACACGATGATGGAGATCATGATGATGGAGATCATGGTGTCATGCCGGTGACAAGATGATCATGGAGCCCGAAGATGGAGATCAAAGGAGCTATATGATATTGGCCATATCATGTCACTACTATATAATTGCATGTGATGTTTATTATGTTTATGCATCTTGTTTACTTAGAACGACGGTAGTAAATAAGATGATCCCTCATAACAATTTCAAGAAAGTGTTCTCCCTAAGCATGCACCGTTGCTAAAGTTAAATGCGTTTGAAGCACCACGTGATGATCGGGTGTGATAGATTCTTACGTTCACATACAACGGGTGTAAGCCAGATTTACACCACAGAACACTTAGGTTAACTTGACGAGCCTAGCATGTACAGACATGGCCTCGGAACACAAGAGACCGAAAGGGCGAGCATGAGTCGTATAGTAGATACGATCAACATGAAGATGTTCACCGATGATGACTAGTCCGTCTCACGTGATGATCGGACACGGCCTAGTTGACTCGGATCATGTAATCACTTAGATGACTAGAGGGATGTCTATCTAAGTGGGAGTTCATGAGATGAACTTAATTATCCTGAACATAGTCAAAAGATCTTTGCAAATTATGTAAAGCTCGGCGCTTTAGTTCTCTTGTTTAGATATGTTCCTAGAGAAAATATAGTTGAAAGTTGACGTAGCAATTATGCGGACGATGAAAGCTTATGTCCTTAATGCACCGCTTCGGTGTGCCGAACCCCAAATGTCGTTTGTGGATGTTACGAACATCGGACATACACGTTTGATAACTACGTGATAGTTCGGTTAAGCGGTTTAGAGTTGAGGCACCAAAGGCGTTTTGAAGCGTCGCGGAACATATGAGATGTTTCGAGGGCTGAAATTGGGATTTCAGATTCGTGCCCACGTCAAGAGGTATAAGACCTCCGACGATTTTCTTAGCCTGCAAACTAAGGGAGAAAAGCTCAATCATTGAGCTTGTGCTCGAGATTGTCTGAGTGCAACAATCACTTGAATCGAGTGGGAGTTGATCTTCCGGATGAGATAGTGATGTTTCTCCAAAGTCATTGCCACCAAGCTACTAGAGCTTCGTGATGAACTATAACATATCGAGGATAGATATGATGATCCTTGAAGTGTTCGTGATGTTTGACACATGAAAGTAGAAGTCAAGTAGGAGCATCAATTGTTGATGGTTGGTAAAACCACTAGTTTCAAGAAGGGCAAGGGCAACAAGGGATACTTCATGAAATGGCAAAACAGTTGCTGCTCTAGTGAAGAAACCCAAGGTTGAACCCAAACCCGAGACTAAGTGCTTCTGTAATGAGAGGACCGGACACTGAAGCGGAACCACCCTAGATACTTGGTAGATGAGAAGGCTGGCAAGGTCGATAGAAGTATATTGGATATACATTATGTTAATGTGTACTTTACTAGTACTCCTAGTAGCACCGGGGTATTAGATACCGGTTCGGTTGCTAAGTGTTAGTAACTTCGAAACAAAAGCTACGGAATAAACGGAGACTAGCTAAAGGTGAGTGACGATACGTGTTGGAAGTGTTTCCAAGGTTGATATGATCAAGCATCGCACGCTCCCTCTACCATCGAGATTGGCGTTAAACCTAAATAATTGCTATTTGGTGTTTGCGTTGAGCATAGACATGATTGGATTATATGCATGCATACTGGTTATTCATTTAAGGAGAATAATGGTTACTCTGTTAATTTGAATAATACCTTCAATGGTCTAGCACCTAAAAGGAATGGTTTATTGAATCTCGATCGTAGTGATACACATTTTCATGCCAAAAGATATAAGATAGTAATGATAGTACCACGTACTTGTGGCCTTTGCCATGTAAGTCATATTGGTATAAAAGCATGAAGAAGCTCCATGTTGATGGATCTTTGGACTCACCTCGGTTTTGAAAAGTTTGAGACATGCAAACCATGTCTATTGGTGTATACGCATGAAGAAACTCCATGCAGATGGATCGTTTGGACTCACTTGATTTTGAATCACTTGAGATATGCAAATCATACCACATGGGCAAGATGACCGAAAAGCCTCGGTTTCAAAGAAGATGGAACAAGGTAGCAACCTGTTGGAAGTAACACATTTTGATGTGTGCAGTCCAATGAGTGCTGAGGGATGCGGTTAATATCGTTATGTTCTGACTTCACAGATGATTCGAGTAGATGTTGAGTATATTTACTTGATGAAACACAAAGTCTGAATTATTGAATTGTTCAAGTAATTTCAGAGTGAAGTTAAAGATCATTGTGACAAGAGGATGAAATGTCTATGATATGATCATAGAGATGAGTATCTGAGTTACGAGATTTGTACGCAATTAAGACACTTTGTGAAATTGTTTCACAATTAATACCGCACAGAACACCATACTGTGATGGTGTGTCCGAACATCATAGTTGCACCCTATTGGATATGGTGCGTACCATGATGTCTCTTATCGAATTACCACTATCGTTCATGGGTTAGGCATTAGAGACAACCGCACTCACTATAATAGGGCACCACGTAATTCCGTTGAGACGACACCGTTTGTACTATGGTTTGGAGAAACCTAAGTTGTCGTTTCTTAAAAGTTTGGGGCTGCGACGCTTATGTGAAAAGTTTCAGGATGATAAGCTCGAACCCAAAGCGGATAAAATGCATCTTCATAGGACACCCAAAAACCAGTTGGGTATACCTCCTATCTCGAGATCCGGAAGCAAAAGTAATTGTTTCTAGAAGCGGGTCCTTTCTCGAGGAAAAGTTTCTCTCGAAAGAATTGAGTGGGAGGATGATGGAGACTTGATGAGGTTGTTGAACCATCACTTCAACTAGTGTGTAGCGAGGCACGGGAAGTTGTTCTGTGGCACCTACACCAATTGAAGTGGAAGGCGATGATAGTGATCATAATGCTTCGGATCAAGTCACTACAAAACCACGTGGGGCGACAAGGACAGTCTTTGCTTGAGTAGTACGGTGATCATGTCTTGAAGGTCATGTTGCTAGACAACAATGAACCTATGAGCTATGGAGAAGCGATGGTGGGCCTGGATTCCGACAAATGGCTCGAGGCCATAAAATCCGAGAGAGGATCCATGTATGAAAACAAAGTGTAGACTTTGGAAGAACTACTTGATGGTCGTAGAGGTTGTTGGGTACAAATGGATTTTGGAAGAAGACGGACAATGATGGTAAAGTGTCACCATTAAGAAATCTCGACTTGTCGTTAAGATGTTTTCTGACAAGTTCAAGGAGTTGACTGCGATGAGACTTTCTCATTCGTAGCGAAGCTAAGAGTCTGTTGGAATTGGATTAGCAGTTACTGCATTATTTATGAAATCTTGCAGATAGGATGTCAAAAAACATTGTTTCCTCGACGATTTTCTTGAGGAAAGGTTGTATGTAATACAACTAGAAGGTTTTGACAAATCACGAAGACGCTAACAAGTATGCAAATCTCCGACAATCCTTCTAAGGACCGGAGTAAGCATCTCGGAGTTGGAATGTGCGCTTTGATGAGATGATCAAAGATTTTGGGTTTATACAAAGTTTGTGAGAAACTTGTATTTCCAAAGAAGTGAGTGGGAGCACTATAGAATTTCTGATGAGTATATGTTGTTGACATATTGTTGATCGTAAATGATGTAGAATTCTGGAAAGCATATAGGGTTGTTTGAAAAGTGTATTTCAATAGAAAACCTGGATTAGGCTACTTGAACATTGAGCATCAAGATCTATGAGGATAGATCAAAAGCGGCTTAATGGTACTTTCAAATGAGCATATACCTTGACATGATCTTGATGGTGTTCAATTTGGATCAGTCAAAGAAGGAGATCTTGCCTGAGATTTAATGTATGAAGTTATGACTTAAAGCTCGACGACGTCAGAAAATAGAGATAGGAAGAAGGTAGTCACCTATGCATTAGACATAGGCTCTATAGTATGCTATGTTGTGTACCGCTTAGGAAGTGTGCCTTGCCATGAGTCGATCAAGGGGTACAAGAATGATCCGAGAATGGGGATCATTGGACAGCGGTCAAAATTGTCCTTGGAGTAAATAAGGACATGTTTCTCGATTATGGAGGTGATAAAGAGTTCGGCGTAAAGGGTTACGTCGATGCAAGCTTTAACACCTATCCGAAAGTGACTACGAGTAGCAAACCGGATACATATAGTGGAGCAACCATTTGGAATAGCTTCAAGTGGAACGTGGAAGCAGCATTTACAATATGACATAGAGAATTGCAAAGTACATACGGATCTGAATACTGCGGACCCGTTGACTAAAACTTCTCGACAAGGAAAACATGATCAAACCCCGAACTCATTGAGTCTTAATCACGTGGTGATGTGAAGTAGTTTAGCGACACTAGTAAACTCTTTGGATGTTGGTCACATGGCGATGTGACCTATCGATCATTAATCACATGGCGATGTGAACTAGATTATTGACTCTAGTGCAAGTGGGAGACTGTTGGAAATATGCCCTAGAGGCAATAATAAATTAGTTATTATTATATTTCCTTGTTCATGATAATCGTTTAGTATCCATGCTATAATTGTATTGATAGGAAACTCAGATACATGTGTGGGTACATAGACAACACCATGTCCCTAGTAAGCCTCTAGTTAACTAGCTCGTTTATCAATAGATGGTCATGGTTTCTGACCATGGACATTGGATGTCATTGATAACGGGATCACATCATTGGCGAGAATGATGTGATGGACAAGACCCAATCCTAAGCCTAGCACAAAGATCGTGTAGTTCGTATGCTAAAGCTTTTCTAATGTCAAGTATCTTTTCCTTAGACCATGAGATTGTGCAACTCCCGGATACCGTAGGAATGCTTTGGGTGTACCAAACGTCACAACGTAACTGGGTGACCATAAAGGTGCATTACAGGTATCTCCGAAAGTGTCTGTTGGGTTGGCACGAATCGAGACTGGGATTTGTCACTCCGTGTAAACGGAGAGGTATCTCTGGGCCCACTCGGTAGGACATCATCATAATGTGCACAATGTGATTAAGGGGTTGATCACGGGATGATGTGTTACGGAACGAGTAAAGAGACTTGCCGGTAACGAGATTGAACAAAGGTATCGGGATACCGACGATCGAATCTCGGGCAAGTACAATGCCGCTAGACAAAGGGAATTGCATACGGGATCGATTGAGTCCTCGACATTGTGGTTCATCCGATGAGATCATCGTGGAACATGTGGGAGCCAACATGGGTATCCAGATCCCGTTGTTGGTTATTGACCGGAGAACGTCTCGGTCATGTCTACATGTCTCCCGAACCCGTAGGGTCTACACACTCAAGGTTCGGTGACGCTAGGGTTATATGAATATGAGTATGCAGCAAACCGAATGTTGTTCGGAGTCCGGATGAGATCCCGGACGTCACGAGGAGTTCCGGAATGGTCCAGAGGTAAAGATTTATATATAGGAAGTCTTGTTTTGGTCGCGGAAAAGTTTCGCACTTTATCGGTATTATGCAGGAGTGCCGAAAGGGGTCTGGGGGTCCACTGGGGTCCACCTGCCCGGGGTCACATGGGCTGGTGAAGTGCGCCTTGGCCTATATGGGCCAAGGGCACCAGCCCCAAGAGGCCCATGCGCCAAGGAGACTTGGGGAGGGGAGAGTCCTAAGAGGGGAAGGCACCTCCGAGGTGCCTTGGGGAGGATGGACTCCTCCCCCCTCTTGGCCGCACCCTTCCTTGGAGGAAGGGGCAAGGCTGCGCCCTCCCCCCCTCTCTTGCACCTATATAAAGGGAGGGGAGGGAGGGGTGGCCGCACCCTGAAGCCCTTGGCGCCTCCCCTCTCTGCTACACCTCCTCCTCCTCCCGTAGTTGCTTAGCGAAGCCCTGCCGGAGTTCTGCTGCATCCACCACCACGCCGTCGTGTTGCTGGATCATCATCAACCTCTCCTTCCTCTTGCTGGATCAAGAAGGAGGAGACGTCATCCGCCTCCGTCGTGTGTTGAGCGCGGAGGTGCTGTCCGTTCGGCACTAGTTCATCGGTGATCTGAATCACGGCGTATACGACTCCATCATCTCCGTTCCATTGAACGCTTCCGCCTGCGATCTACAAGTGGTATGTAGATGCAATCACTCTCCCATGACTCGTTGCTTAGATGAACTCATAGATGGATCTTGGTGAAACCGTAGGAAAAATTTTAATTTTCTGCAACGTTCCCCAACAGGTGCCTGAGCATCGCGACTCAGGGCTCCTACCGGCTCTCCGGCCCTCACCCTCTGGTCTTGTCCATGGCATCGTGACCTGGCTTGCCAGCGACGGTAGAGAACAGCCCGAGAGCCGGGACCCGAGGACATAGAGTTTCGTCATCCAATCTAGCTTGCGCGTTAAAGGGGGGTGCCTGAGCATCGCGACTCATGGCTCCTACCGGCTCTCCGGCCCTCACCCTCTGGTCTTGTCCATGGCATCGCGACCTGGCTTGCCAGCGACGGTAGAGACCAGCCCGAGAGCCGGGACCCGGGGACGTAGAGCTGTGTCATCTAATCCAGCTTGCGCGTTAAAGGGGGGGTGCCTGAGCATCGTGACTCAGGGCTCCTACCGGCTCTCCGGCCCTCACCCTCTGGTCTTGTCCATGGCATCGCGACCTGGCTTGCCAGCGACGGTAGAGACCAGCCCGAGAGCCGGGACCCGAAGACGTAGAGCACCGGCATCTAGCCATTTTTGCAGGAACACACTCGAAGATAAGGCCCAGAGCCAGGCGCAACCCGCCTTGAGGTAGGGCCTCGTGAGTCCCGCGCTGGCTCACGGGTGCCCAGATACACCTCGTCTAGCCCTACCGTGCCAGCCACGTGTCAGGGTGGGGCTGTATACGCCCCGGGGGCTCCTCCCGGAGGGGAGCCCCCTCCCACGTTCCAGTGGAAGCACCATGCTCCGCGCTGGCTGACGACACTGCCGAGGAGCGGCTATGCCCGTACGCATGCGGAAGCGCTATGCTCACTGGTGATAAACAAGCGAGGTGGCCTCGGGGTCGCGTCAACCTCGTGGGAGCCCAGAGTTCAGTGTCCGCCTCGCCGCAACGCCTCCTCTCGGGAGTGCCAGCGAGGGGCTGGGCACGAGGCTGCGCCTGGGTCACGCCCGGATGCACGCCACCCAGCCAGGCCCCTCAGGCCTAGTTCGTCGCACGCCACTCCCCGAGCGGAGCCAAGGTACGCATGCCGTTTGAGCGTCAAGGGGGACTCCTGAGCATCGCGACTCAGGAGCCTAACTGGTCACGTAGCCCCTCACCCCTTAGTTCCAAAAGGCTAACGGCGGTTGGGGTATGCGCAGGGCCGGGCCCTGCAGACGTAGAACGGATCCGCCCGCGCCTCACCTCCCTACTTGCTGTTCGTGCTCCAAGGGGGACTCCTGAGCATCGCGACTCAGGAGCCTAACTTGTCACGTAGCCCCTCACCCCTTGGTCCCGTCTTGGTTTCCGATCGGGGCTAACGGCGGCTGAGGTATCTTGTGAGGCAGGCTCTGCGGCGTAGAACATAAGCAAGTAGGAAGCACAAATTTCAAGGAATTCAAAAGCAAATATTACAGTCCACACTGTTATCACAGTACCAAATGCAAGTTTAAACGCCTCCCGAGGCATGATACATGTGCAGGAATTACAAGCAAGGCGGGGGCATGGAGTCACTTGTCGGCGGTGGAGAAGCGCGGAGCGGGCGCGCCTCGTGAAGCAGCAGGGCCGGCAGCGCCTCGCTTCGGCTTGGTGCTGAAGGCCTGGAACTTCCCCAACAGAGCCTCCGTGCGACCCTTCACAGCCTCGGCAGCGGCAGCTGCGTGCTCGCCGCTCGCTGGCTCCAGCAGGTTGTCCATGTCGACACTGGGGTCGCGAAGATGGATGTGGGTGAGGATCCGCGTCAGTGCCGCAGAAGACAAGACCCGCGCCTCGGCCTCAGCCGTGGGGCCAAGACCAAGGGAGACATCTTCAAGGGCATGGATCAGGAAGGGAAGCAGCTTGGCGGGGCCGTCCTCCGCGCCGGCCAGTGGGCTCTCCAGGCCGCTGTCATAAAGCTCCCTCAGCAGGACGCGAGCCTTAACCTCCATATCCATGAAGGCCACGCGGTCTTCAGCCGGAACCCGCGCCTTGGCATCCAGCTCGACCTTCCTCGCCTCCAGTTCCTGCCCGAACGCGTCAAGACGGTCGCGGCGCTTCTTCAGCTTGGCCTCCCGGTCCTTGATGGCCGCCTCGCGAGCCTTCATGCCTTCCTCCTGCTCCTGGCGGAGGCGAGCCTCCTCGGCGAGCTGGTTACGCAAGCCCTTCACTCACCCTCCAGCGTCTCGCGGCGACCTCGGATCTTTGTCTGCCTCCCCTGTGGCAGCATCGCGGGCTACCGCCGCCTCGCGAACAGCCTGCTTCTCCTCGTCACAGCCGTCAAAGCACGGACCAGCGCCGCCGAATCGAAGCGTCGGCACGAATCCAGCCGAAGGCCAGCTCGAGCGCCCGGCCTGGCGAGGGTCGGCGCCCAGAAGATCTGCCGCAGCCGGTCCGATTCAGCGGCCAGAAGCAGTCCAGACCGCGGGAGGAGTCGGATGGACAGCAGGAGGCGGAGTAGGAGGAGTTGGCGGCGGCGTAACCACTGCGCCCTGAGGCGGAACCAGCGGCGCCACGACGACGGTGGAGGCTGCGCCCAGCAAGAAGGCCGCCTCGGAGTCGCTTGGGACAAGGGGCTGAGCTTCGCCCAGTGGCTCGGCCGAACCTCGCGAGGACGCCCGGCAGAGAGGCCTGGGCGTCGGGGCCATCTTCCTTTTTGGGCAAAGGCACCACCACGGATGGGGCCTCAGGAGCCCCCTTCAGCTTCTTCGCCGCAGGCGCCAGCCTGACCGAAGAGCATGGACATCAGATCTCGTCAACAAAGCAATAATCAAGACAGGAGGCGGGCACTTACAGGTCGTCTCTGGTGGACTCGAGCAGCCTCCGGCCATACTTGAAGCCCGAGAGCCGGCTGCAGGGATCGGCTTCAAGGGGACCAGGAGCGGCAGGCGCGTCCGTGGATCGCCCGGGGCAGGCGGACCCTGAGGACCAGCCCAGTCCGGTCCTTCTTCGGGATCGGGGGCAGGCTTTTGCCTCCCCGCTCATCCTCATCTTCGTCGTCGTCACTTTCGGGGAGGCGGAGAACGCGGGGCCTGCGCCGCAGGGAGGGAGCCCTTGACTCCGCCCCCGAATCAACCCCCTCTCTTGGCTCCCTTTCCTCCACCTCTTCGCTGGAGTCGGAAGAGGGCACGTCCACCAGGTCCTCCGGAGCCTCCGCGGGCACGAGCCCGTCCCCATTGAAGGCGGGCATGGACCCCACAACCTGCTCCCAATCCTCGCGAAGAAACAGGGGCGCGGGGGCGCCCTCCGGTCTCGCCACATCGCCCCCTACCAAGGACTGGAGGACCGTCACCAGATCCTCGCTGGCCAGGGCCACGGGGCTCGGGTTAGGCCTCCACATCGGAAGCGAGTACTGGCAAAGCGGAGCCAGTCGGTGCTCCAGGAACTCCCTCAGCAACGACGCACCGGTCAGCCTCGCCGCCGCCGCATCGTCCGGCTTCAGATCTGCGTCCATCCTCTCGGCCACCGGCCTTGAGAGGATCCCGAAGCTTCGCCCGGGACCAGTCGTCGGAGCTCTCGCGGGCTCCGTGGGCAGGATCAGTCGAGGGTGGATCCGCCCGGCATCCACTAAGACCCACTTGCTCCTGAAGCCCTCAATCCGCTTCCCAGTGTTTGAAATGGCAATAGCTCCGCCAGATGCGACGAAGCTCAGCGCCTGACGCCGGAGACGGGACCACGGGAGAATCGGAGGAAGAAGTAGTGGCGCAGCAAGGCCACTGAGGGCTTCACCCCAACATGGGCCTCACAATAGTAGGCAAAGATTGCGAGAAGGACGGAGTTGGGATGGAGGTGCAGAGCGTGAATGTTGTAATGGCGAAGGGCGGAGAAGAAGAACTTCGAGAGAAGGGAGGCGACAGACCAGCAATAATGGCGCCCATGAAGAACGGGTAGAAGGTACTCCCCGACCCTCGGGGCGGAGGAGCAAGCTTTCAACACCGCCGTTCCGCTGACGCCCTGCGCCTCCGCCAGCCGGCGCATCAGGGCAAGGCTCGCCGCTGACACATTTGGCGGGTCCAAGGCAGGAGAGTACCAGGCTCCGGTCGGGGTTTGGCGAGGAGCCATGACTGGCTAGGGCACGAAGGTAGAGTGGATCTGAAAGTCCTGGAAGCAGGAAGGAGAGGCGCAAGAAAGGGGATCTGAGCAGCAACTGGAGAAGGTAAAGGAGGCAAGCAAGATGCCGCTCTATTATCAACCCGCACGGTTGCAGAAGCGCCCACGTCCAATCAACCGCCACGCGGCGCCCAAGGCCGCAGGCTGTTAGGGCCCACGACGCTTCGCACTTGCCCTTTCGCCTCTCTGCACGGCCAAGTCCGGGCGCGTCGTGGCCCCGGGGGCTACTGTCGGTGTTCTGGGAACGGGGGTCCCCAGACTTGCCTGCCTGCGGCCTGCGGCGTGGCTCAAAGGAGGCCCAGGACGTCCCATCTTCATCAATGCAAGCTCAAGACCCTCGCGAGGGGCCAAGCCTCATGAGGTGGGCGACCAAGAGCTTCCTCAGCGCGCCTCGTCAGTGGCTGGCTCATGAGGAGGCGGAGAATTCAAGGCGGGTACCTCGCGAGGTGCCCGTGGCATAAGCCATTACGACCGAGGGCGCCCGATCGAGCGCCCGGCCAGCAGCGTCCTCCTTTCCTCTTTGGTGCAAAGGGGCAAGCGCGAGCAAGAGCATCAAGCAAAGGCATCCGTTTGATTGCAACAAGACCAAGACCAGCCCCAACGGCTGGAATGCGATCATCGTGGAGCCCAAGCAGGCGTCATCACCAGAGCCTTTGGCGGCGAGGACCAACTTTAGTCAGGATAAGTGTACCCGCTGTTCCCCTTCAAAATGGCCAATTGTTGGCGCCCTTCCCGCTCAATATTTGGGAAGAGGCCCAGGGCCTTCGCCTATAAATAGGGGTAGCCACACTCAGAGAGAGAGAGGACGAAGGACGATCGGATCGAGCATTCGGAATCCAGAGAGAGAGAGAGAGAGAAACCCGTTCCTCAAGCTAGAGCAACGGGGCACCACTTAGCAGTTCATCACACCCACCAAGAACAGACGTCATGAGGCTGTTCTTCCCGATCTTGTTCTTCGTCGGCCCAGGCAATCCACACACCACAAACTAGAGTAGGGTATTACACCTAGCGGTGGCCCGAACTAGTATAAATCTTGCGTCTCTTGTGTTGTTCTTGTTAATAGTTTAGGTCCCTGCGATTCGGCGAGGTACGAGACGGTGGAGGGTTGGATCTCCGTGCGCACCCCAGAGTTCGAACATTAAGGGTCTGCCGGAACCCGTGATCCGACAAGATCTCACTCTCATAAGTGACCAAGAAGGGATTGACAACCCCTTTATCGTGTTGGTTGCGAGGTCCTTATTTGTTTGTGTAGGTGCGTGGGATTCGAGCGTGGTCTCCTACTGGATTGATGCCTTGGTTCTAAAAACTGAGGGAAATACTTACGCTACTTTACTGCATCACCCTTTCCTCTTCAAGGGAAAACCAAAGAAGTGCTCAAGAGGTAGCAAGAAGGATTTCTGGCACCGTTGCCGGGGAGGCTTATCCCAAGTCAAGTTAAGATTTGATTTCCCGTCAATGAGCCATTTCCGGCGCCGTTGCCGGGGAGTCTACGCACAAGTCAAGACGTACCAAGTACCCATCACAAACTCTTATCCCTCGCATTACATTATTTGCCATTTGCCTCTCGTTTTCCTCTCCCCCACTTCAGCTTTGCCGTTTTATTCGCCTTCTTTTTCGTTTGCCTTTTTTCTCGCGAGATCTATTGTTTGCTTGTGTTACCATGTGCCTTCTATTTGCTTGCATCTTTGCTTGTTAAAAATCTATTGTTATGGATCCTCTTAAAGTGTTCTACTTGGATCATCTTCGATCCTTATCTTTCGTCTTTGAAACCCCAACTAGCTTAGTTGATGGGAAATCTATAGATGAGCATGCTCATTTTGTGTGTCATCGTTTGTCTGCAAAAGGGAGACTCTTATGGGATCAAATAAACAGATTGATGTGTTATGCTTGGAATCTTTGTGAAATTTATGATTTTACTCGTTGCTCTGAAAACATTAAGAAACACCTTCCCTACCAATGTGAGTTTAGTGATAATGGAATCGTATCTTTGTATGCTAAGGGTGTTTATAATTACTATGATGTTCAACAAATAGAAGAATTTGTTGCTTTTAAGGGCGCTTACGAAATTGCTTCTTTGATTGAAACGTATGATGCTACTCTTTACAAATCTGAAAATTTTTCCATACTTAAATATTGTTATGATAATTATGCTTCCAATGCCTATGTTAAACCATATATTGAGGACTCCTCCGCTGTCCAAGAAGAGGCTGATATTTTGCAGGAGTCTATGGAGGAAGAAAATAATGATATGCACGAATCTATAGATAATTATGATTCCGATGATTTTCTTGAAATATCCCTTGATGAACATGATGCTTGCTATTCATGTGGCCATGATGCCAATATTTATAAAGATGAATTTGCTATAGTCCCATATGTTAAACATGAGATCGTTGCTATTACACCTATACTTGATAGTTCCTTGAATCAAAAGCATGATTGCAATGATGTTATTATAAATTCTATTAATGTCAGTTGTGCTAATGATATGCAAAACCCCAAGCTTGGGGATGCTAGTTTTGCTATGTCTACTACTTGTTGCAACGATCATGATTGGGGTGATTCTTCTTATGATCTTGAAAATTTATTTAAGCCCCATGATAAATATGAGATTGATAATAATGTTTGCAGTAATATTGAAAGTGGGTTTGTAAGAATGTCAACTTTAGATCCCACATATTTGGATAATGTTCAATCTTATGAAGTTTTTGATAAAAGTGGGTTTGGAGAGGTCATGACTTTAGTTAATGATAATCCCACTATTTTGGAAGAGTGTCAACTTCGCATGCATGTGGATCGTGTTGAGAATATGTTATGTGATAGCTATTTTGTTGAATTTTTCCTATGATCCTACATGTAATTATTATGAGAGAGGAAAATATGGTTGTAGAAATTTTGATCTTACTAAATTACCTCTCGTCATGTAGAGATTGCTATTGTTTTTTCTTCTCCTTTGCATATGCTAGGATTTGCTTGTCTTGATAATTTCTTTGCCTATAAGATGCCTATTCATAGGAAGTATGTTAGACTTAGATGTGTTTTTTGCATGCTATATGATGCTCTCCTTATGTTTCAATTGCTATCTCTCTTGTGAGCATCATTAAAATTATCAATGCCTAGCTAGCGGCGTTAAACGATAGCACTTGTTGGGAGGCAACCCAATTTTATTTTAGTTTTTTTGCTTTGTGCTCCTGTTTAGGAATAAATCTTTGATCTAGCCTCTGGTTAGATTTGTTTTTGTGCTTTAATTAGTGTTTGTGCCAAGTGAAACCTATAGGATCTTCTTGGATGATAGTTATTTGATCTTGCTGAAAATTCCAGAAACTTTCTGTTCACGAAAACAATTGTTAAAAATCACCAAAACGTGATAAAATACTGATTGCAATTGCAGCAGATCAATAAACAAATTACCTAGGTCTTCCTATTTTGGTATAATTTTTTTGAGTTCCATAAGTTTGCGTTAGTTACAGATTACTACATTTTGACAGGTTCTGTTTTTCGTGTCTTGTTTGCTTGTTTTGATGAATCTATGGCTAGTAAAATAGTTTATAAACCATAGAGAAGTTGGAATACAATAGGTTTAACACCAATATAAATAAAGAATGGGTTCAATACAGTACCTTGAAGTGGTGTTTTGTTTTCTTTCGCTAACGAAGCTCACGAGCTTTTCTGTTAAGTTTTGTGTTGTGAAGTTTTCAAGTTTTGGGTAAAGATTTGATGGATTATGGAACAAGGAGTGGCAAGAGCCTAAGCTTGGGGATGCCCAAGGCACCCCAAGGTAAATCCAAGGACACCAATAAGCCAAAGCTTGGGGATGCCCCGGAAGGCATCCCGTCTTTCTTCTTCGTCCATCGGTAACTTTACTTGGAGCTATATCTTTATTCACCACATGATATGTGTTTTACTTGGAGCGTCTTGTATAATTTGAGTCTTTGTTTTTAATTTACCACAATCATCCTCACTGAATACACTTTTGAGAGAGACACACATGATTCGGAATTTATTAGAATACTCTATGTGCTTCACTTATATCTTTTGAGCTATATAGTTTTTTCTCTAGTGCTTCACTTATATCTTTTAGAGCACGGCGGTGGTTTGTTTTATAGAAACTATTTTTCTCTCATGCTTCACTTATATTATTTTGAGAGTCCTACAAAACAACATGGTAATTTGCTTTAATTGTGAAATTAGTCCTAATATGATAGGCATCCAAGATTAGTAAAAAACTTTCTTATAAGTGTGTTGAATATTAAGAGAAGTTTGATGCTTGATAATTGTTTTGAGATATGAAGATGGTGATATTAGAGTCATGCTAGTTGAGTGGTTATGAATTTGAGAAATACTTGTGTTAAAGTTTGTGATTCCCGTAGCATGCACGTACGGTGAACCGTTAAGTGATGAAGTCGGAGCATGATTTATTTATTGATTGTCTTCCTTATGAGTGGCGGTCAGGGACGAGCGATGGTCTTTTCCTACCAATCTATCCCCCTAGGAGCATGCACGTAATACTTTGATTTGATAACTAATAGATTTTTGCAACAAGTATATGAGGTCTTTATGACTAATGTTGAGTCCATGGATTATATGCACTCTTATCCTTCCACCATTGCTAGCCTGTCTACTACTGCGCAATTTTCGCTAGTATCATACACCCACCATATACCTTCCTCAAAACAGCCACCATACCTACCCATCATGGAATTTCCATAGCCATTCCGAGATATATTGCCATGCAACTTACCACTGTTCCGTTTACTATGTAACGCTTCATCGTTGTCATATTGCTTTGCATGATGATGTAGTTGACATCGTATTTGTGGGAAAGCCACCATTTATTATCTTCATATGTGTCACTCTTGATTCATTGCATATCCCTGTACACCGCTGGAGGCATTCATATAGAGTCATATTTGGTTCTAAGTATTGAGTTGTAATACTTGAGTTGTAAGTAAATAAAAGTGTGATGATCATCATTATTAGAGCATTGTCCCAAGTGAGGAAAGGATGATGGAGACTATGATTCCCCCACAAGTCGGGATGAGACTCCGGACTAAATTAAAAAAAGAGGCCATAAAAAAGATAGAAAAGGCCCAAACAAAAAAAATGAGAGAAAAGAGAGAAGGGACAATGCTACTATCGTTTTTCCACACTTGTGCTTCAGAGTAGCACCATGATCTTCATGATAGAGAGTCTCCTATGTTGTCATTTTCATATACGAGTGGGAATTTTTACATTATTGAACTTTGCTTGTATATTCCAATGATGGGCTTCCACAAAATTCCCTAGGTCTTCGTGAGCAAGCGAGTTGGATGCACACCCACTTAGTTTCCATTATTGAGCTTTCATACACTTATAGCTCTAGTGCATCCGTTGCATGGCAATCCCTACTCACTCACATTGATATCTATTAATGGGCATCTCCGTAGCCCGTTGATACGCCTAGTTGATGTGAGACTATCTTCTCTTTTTTGTCTTCTCCACAAACCAGCATTCTATTCCACCTATAGTGCTATATCCATGGCTCACGCTCATGTATTGCGTGAAGATCGAAAAAGTTTGAGAACATCAAAAGTATGAAACAATTGCTTGGCTTGTCATCGGGGTTGTGCAGGATTTAAATATTTTGTGTGGTGAAGATAGAGCATAGCAGACTATATGATTTTTTAGGGATAACTTTCTTTGGCCATGTTATTTTGAGAAGACATGATTGCTTTATTAGTATGCTTGAAGTATTATTACTTTTATGTCAATATTAAACTTTTATCTTGAATCTTTCGGATCTGAATATTCATACCACAAATAAGAGAATTACATTGAAAAATATGCTAAGTAGCATTCCACATCAAAAATTCTGTTTTTATCATTTACCTACTCGAGGACAAGCAGGAATTCAGCTTGGGGATGCTTGATACGTCTCCAACGTATCTATAATTTTTTATTGTTCCATGCTATTATATATTCTGTTTTGGATGTATAATGGGCTTATTTATACACTTCTATATTATTTTTGGGACTAACCTATTAACCCAAGCCCCAATGCAAATTGTTTTTTTGCCTATTTTAGTGTTTCATAGAAAAGGAATATCAAACGGAGTCCAAACGGAATGAAACCTTCGGGAGAGTGATTTTTAGAACAAACGTGATCCAGAGGACTTGGAGTGGACGTCAAGAAACGAACGAGGAGGCCACAAGGTAGGGGGCGCGCCTACCCCCCAGGGCGCGCCCTCCACCCTCGTGGGCCCCTCGTGGCTCCACCGACCAACTTCTTCCTCCTATATATACCTACGTACCCCCAAACCATAAGACACGGAGCCAAAACACTATTTCCACCGCCGCAACCTTCTGTACCCGTGAGATCCCATCTTGAGGCCTTTTCTGGCGCTCCGCCGGAGGGGACATTGATCACGGATCGCTTCTACATCAACATCATAGCCTCTCCGATGATGTGTGAGTAGTTTACCTCAGACCTTCAGGTCCATAGTTATTAGCTAGATGACTTCTTCTCTCTCTTTGGATCTCAATACAAAGTTCTCCTCGATTGTCTTGGAGATCTATTTGATGTAACTCTTCTATTGTGGTGTGTTTGTCGAGATCCGATGAATTGTGGGTTTATGATCAAGATTATCTATGAACAATATTTGAATCTCCTATGAATTCTTTTATGTATGATTGGTTATCTTTGCAAGTCTCTTCGAATTATCAGTTTGGTTTGGCCTACTAGATTGATCTTTCTTGCAATGGGAGAAGTGCTTAGCTTTGGGTTCAATCTTGCGGTGCCCGATCCTAGTGACAGTAGGGGAAACGACATGTATTGTATTGTTGCCATCGAGGATAAAAAGATGGGGTTTATATCATATTGCATGAGTTTATCCCTCTACACCATGTCATCTTGCTTAAAGCGTTACTCTGTTCTTATGAACTTAATACTCTAGATGCATGCTGGATAGCGGTCGATGTGTGGAGTAATAGTAGTAGATGCAGGCAAGAGTCGGTCTACTTGTCATGGACGTGATGCCTATATACATGATAATACCTAGATATTCTCATAACTATGCTCAATTCTATCAATTGCTCGACAGTAATTCGTTTACCCACCGTAATACTTATGCTATCTTGAGAGAAGCCACTAGTGAAACCTATGGCCTCCGGGTTTTATTTTCCATCATATTAATCTCCCGTCAATAAGCTATTTCTATCTCCATTTATTTTGCTTCCTTTACTTTTACTCTTTATCATAAAAATATCAAAAATATTATGTTATCATCTCTATCAGATCTCACTCTCGTAAGTGACCGAGAAGGGACTGACAACCCCTTTATCACGTTGGTTGCGAGGTTCTTATTTGTTTGTGTAGGTGCGTGGGACTCGAGCGTGGTCTCCTACTGGATTGATACCTTGGTTCTCAAAAACTGAGGTAAATACTTACGCTACTTTACTGCATCACCCTTTCCTCTTCAAAGGAAAATCAACGCAGTGCTCAAGAGGTAGCAGAGCCAGGTGAAGGAAATATGCCCTAGAGGCAATAATAGAGTTATTATTTATTTCCTTATATCATGATAAATGTTTATTATTCATGCTAGAATTGTATTAACCGGAAACATAATACATGTGTGAATACATAGACAAATAGAGTTTCACTAGTATGCCTCTACTTGACTAGCTCGTTAATCAAAGATGGTTATGTTTCCTAACCATAGACAAAGAGTTGCCATTTTATTAACGGGATCACGTCATTGGGAGAATGATGTGATTGACTTGACCCATTCCGTTAGCTTAGCACTTGATCATTTAGTATGTTGCTATTGCTTTCTTCGTGACTTATACATGTTCCTATGACTATGAGATTATGCAACTCCCGTTTACCGGAGGAACACTTTGTGTGCTACCAAACGTCACAACGTAATTGGGTGATTATAAAGGTGCTCTCTGGTGTCTCCAAAGGTACTTGTTGGGTTGGCGTATTTCGAGATTATGATTTGTCACTCCGATTGTCGGAGAGGTATCTCTGGGCCCACTCGGTAATGCACATCACTTAAGCCTTGCAAGCATTGCAACTAATGAGTTAGTTGCGGGATGATGTATTACGGAACGAGTAAAGACACTTGCCGGCAATGAGATTGAACTAGGTATTGAGATACCGACGATCCAATCTCGGGCAAGTAACATACCGATGACAATGGGAACAACGTATGATGTTATGCGGTTTGACCGAGAAAGATCTTCGTAGAATATGTGGGAGCCAATATGAGCATCCAGGTTCCGCTATTGGTTATTGACCAGAGACGTGTCTCGGTCATGTCTACATAGTTCTCGAACCCGTAGGGTCCGCACGCTTAAAGTTTGATGACAGTTATATTATGAGTTTATGTAGTTTGATGTACCGAAGGTAGTTCGGAGTCCCGGATGTGATCACGGACATGACGAGGAGTCTTGAAATGGTCGAGACGTAAAGATCAATATATTGGACGACTATATTTGGATACCGGAATGGTTCCGGGTGAGATCGGGACAATACCGGAGCACCGGGAGGTTATCGGAACCCCCCGGGAGGTATATGGGCCTTAATGGGCTTTAGTGGAAAGGAGGGGAAAGGAGCAAGGGAGGGGGCACCCTCCCCCCCAGCCCAATCCAAATTGGGAAGGGGGCCGGCCCCCCTTTCCTCCCTCCCTCCTTCCTCTTCCTTCCCTCTCCCTCTCCAAATAAGAAAAGGAGGAGTCCTACTCCCGGTGGGAGTAGGACTCCCCCCTTGGGTGCGCCTCCTCCCCTTGGCCGGCACTCTCCTCCCCCCTTTATATACGGAGGAGAGGGGCACCCCATAGACACAACAATTGATCTCTTGATCTCTTAGCCGTGTGCGGTGCCCCCCTCCACCATATTCCACCTCGATCATATCGTAGCGGTGCTTAGGCGAAGCCCTGCGTCGGTAGCATCATCATCAGCGTCACCACGCCGTCGTGCTGACAGAACTCTTTGTCAAAGCTCGGTTGGATCGGAGTTCGAGGGATGTCATCGAGCTGAACGTGTGCTGAACTCGGAGGTGTCGTACGTTCGGTACTCGGATCGGTCGGATCGTGAAGACGTACGACTACATCAACCACGTTGTGCTGACGCTTCCGCTTTCGTTCTACGAGGGTATGTGGACACACTCTCCCCTCCCGTTGCCATGCATCACCATGATCCTGTGTGTGCGTAGGAAATTTTTGAAATTACTACGTTCCCCAACAGTGGCATCCGAGCCTGGTTTTATGCATAGATGTTATATGCACGAGTAGAACACAAGTGAGTTGTGGGCGATAAAAGTCATATTGCTTACCAGCATGTCATACTTTGGTTCGGCAGTATTGTTGGATGAAGCGGCCCAGACCGACATGACGCGTACGCTTACGCGAGACTGGTTCTACCGACGTGCTTTGCACACAGGTGTCTGGCGGGTGTTAGTTTCTCCAACTTTAGTTGAACCGAGTGTGGCTATGCCTGGTCCTTGGGAAGGTTAAAACATCACTAACTTGACGAACTATCGTTGTGGTTTTGATGCGTAGGTAAGAATGGTTCTTACTCAGCCCGTAGCAGCCACGTAAAACTTGCAACAACAAAGTAGAGGACGTCTAACTTGTTTTTACAGGGCATGTTGTGACGCGATATGGTCAAGGCATGATGCTATATTTTATTGTATGAGATGATCATGTTTTGTCACCGAGTTATCGACAACTGACAGGAGCCATATGGCTGTCACTTTATTGTATGCAATGCAATCGCCCTGTAATTGCTTTACTTTATCACTAAGCGGTAGCGACAGTCGTAGAAGCAATAGTTGGCGAGACGACAACGATGCTACGATGGAGATCAAGGTGTCGCGCCGGTGATGATGGTGATCATGACGGTGCTTCGGAGATGGAGATCACAAGCACAAGATGATGATGGCCATATCATATCACTTATATCGATTGCATGTGATGTTTATCTTTTATGCATCTTATTTTGCTTTGATTGACGGTAGCATTATAAGATGATCTCTCACTAAATTTCAAGATAGAAGTGTTCTCCCTGAGTATGTACCGTTGCCAAAGTTCGTCATGCCCAGACACCACGTGATTATCGGGTGTGATAAGCTCTACGTTCATCTACAACGGGTGCAAGCCAGTTTTGCACACGCAGAATACTCGGGTTAACTTGACGAGCCTAGCATATGCAGATATGGCCTCGGAACACTAAGACCGAAAGGTCGAGCGTGAATCATATAGTAGATATGATCAACATAGTGATGTTCACCATTGAAAACTACTCCATCTCACGTGATGATCGGTTATGGTTTAGTTGATTTGGATCATGTGATCACTTAGATGATTAGAGAGATGTCTATCTAAGTGGAAGTTCTTAAGTAATATGATTAATTGAACTTAAATTTATCATGAACTTAGTCCTGGTAGTATTAGTATATCTATGTTGTAGATTACTAGCTCACGTTTAGCTCCCCTGTTTTATTTTGATATGTTCCTAGAGAAAACTAAGTTGAAAGATGTTAGTAGCAATGATGCAGACTTGGTCCGTGATCTGAGGTTAACCTCATTGCTGCACAAAAGTATTATGTCCTTGATGCACCGCTAGGTGACAGAACTATTGCAGGAGCAGATGCAAACATTATGAACGTTTTGACAAAAGATCGGTATGATGACTACTTGATAGCTTAGTGCACCATGCTTTACGGCTTAGAACCGGGACTTCAAAAATGTTTGAACGCCATGGAGCATATAAGATGTTCCAAGAGTTGAAATTGGTATTTCATACTCATGCCCATGTCGAGAGGTATGAGACCTCTGACAGTACTTTGCCAATAAGATGGAGTAGAATAGCTCAACCAGTGAGCATGTGCTCAGATTGTCTGAGTACTACAATTACTTGAATCAAGTGGGAGTTAATCTTCCAGATAAGATAGTAATTGACAAAGTTCTCTAGTCACTATCACCAAGTTAATAGAACTTCGTGATGAACTATAATATGCAAGGGATGATGAAAGTAATTCCTGAGCTCTTCACAATGCTGAGATCGG
Source organism: Aegilops bicornis (assembly GCA_021605145.1). NCBI lineage: Eukaryota > Viridiplantae > Streptophyta > Magnoliopsida > Poales > Poaceae > Aegilops > Aegilops bicornis. The sequence goes on along the minus strand of CM038669.1, from coordinate 392,404,103 downwards.
CGAAGGTAGAATCAAGAAAAGAGCATCAAGTGTTGATGGTTAACAAGATCACTAGTTTCAAGAAAAGGGCAAAGGGAAGAAGGGGAACTTCAAGAAGAACGGCAATCAAGTTGCTGCTCAAGTCAAGAAGCCCAAGTCTGGACCTAAGCCTGAGACTAAGTGCTTCTACTGCAAAGGGACTGGTCACTGGAAGCGGAACTGCCCCAAGTATTTGGCGGATAAGAAGGATGGCAAGGTGAACAAAGGTATATTTCATATACATGTTATTGATGTGTACCTTTCTAGTGTTTATAGCAACCCCTCAGTATTTGATACTAGTTCAGTTGCTAATATTAGTAACTCGAAACGGGAGTTGCAGAGTGAACAGAAACTAGCTAAGGGCGAGGTGATGATGTGTGTTGAAAATAGTTCCAAGATTGATATGATCATCATCGCACACTCCCTATACTTTCGGGATTACTGTTGAACCTAAATAAGTGTTATTTAGTGTTTGCGTTGAGCATGAATATGATTTGATCATGTTTATTGCAATATGGTTATTCATTTAAGTCAGAGAATAATTGTTGTTCTGTTTACATGAATAAAACCTTATATGGTTACACACCCAATGAAAATAGTTCATTGGATCTCGATCGTAGTGATACACATATTCATAATATTGAAACCAAAAAGATGCAAAGTTAATAATGATAGTGCAACTTATTTGCGCCTGAAGAAACTCCATGCTGATGGGCTTTTGGAATCACTTGATGCTTGCGAACCATGCCTCTTGGGCAAGATGACTAAAACGCCGTTCTCAGGAACAATGGAGTGAACAACAGACTTGTTGGAAATAATACATACTGATGTATACAGTCCGATGAGTGTTGAGGCTCGCGGCAGGTATCATTATTTTCTGACCGTCATAGATGATTTGAGCAGATATGGGTATATCTACTTGATGAAACATAAGTCTGAAACATTTGAAAAGTTCAAAGAATTTCAGAGTGAAGTGGAAAATCATCGTAACAAGAAAAATAAAGTTTCCACGATCTGATCACGGAGACGAACATTTGAGTTACGAGTTTGGTCTTCAGTTAAAACAATGTGAAATAGTTTCGCTACTCACGCCACCTGGAACACCACAGCGTAATGGTGTGTCCGAACATCGTAACCGTACTTTTTTTTGAGCAACAAACAGTGGGGAAGACCCCCACTGTAACTCTCGTTTTCATTAATATGGTGGGACAAATACAAGTGTATTTACATGGTGGATCATGAGGGAAACATAAGTAAAAATAAATCTACAAAGTGTCAAGCCAAATCTGCATGCCCTCCTTCAAGCCAGGTTTGGCCATCTTTATGATCATGTTGAAGTGCTTCTTAAACATGGTTATACAGGAAGCCATATTCTTAACTTTGTGATCAAATATTATGCTATTTCTGTGCTTCCATAAACTCTAGCAGCCAGCAATTAAGCACTCTTTGAAACATCCATAAGTATCTTGTTTTCTTCCTTCCAATAACATCGCCATCAGATTATGGTCAGTATCCCATTGGTAACCAATGTTCATCCAGAAGTTTTGGCTGAAATCACAACTAAAAAATAGGTGCATTAGATGTTCATTAGGCTCATCATCACATAACTCACACTTACTTGTCTCAATGTAGAAATTCTTCCTGTTTAATAAATCTCTAGTATTCAGTCTATCTTGTAATAGAAGCCAAAAGAAGAATTTACATGCAGGTAAAGTACAGGATTTCCAAATCCACTGCAAGGGTTTAGGAGCATCAGCAGGATTTCCCATGTATTCAAGGTATATTCTCTTATTAGAGTATTTAGTACCACCCCAATAAAACTTCCAAGAATCAGGCATTTGCTGGTTGTCTATGTTATTTATCAACATTCTTAGGTTGATGCTCTATTGAACGGCGATAATAGACATTGGCAGATGGAATAAGTCATAGAATTCATCTTCTTCCATATTGCTGGCAGATGCCAGCGTGATCTCCAAATTTTTTACATAAGAGAAAAGTTGAGGCATGGCCTGAGAAAGTATTTGAGAACACCATTTATCTGACCATAGTTTGATTGTATTACCATTCCCAGCATAGCTTATGGTCATGTCTTTAAATTCTCTCAAAATAGAGCAACAGTCTCTCCACCAGAATGATCCCACCTTGGTAGGATAACTAGGTACCTCACCATTGTTATAGTAGTTGTTCCAAATAAGGTTAACCCAGGGAATATCTTGCTTGTTAAAGAACTTGAAAAGGAATTTAGTAAGCAGAGTTTTGTTCTGAACTCGTAGATCTTGCACACCTAGACCACCTGCTTTTTTTGGCAAGCATACATTATCCCATTTGACAAGAAAATTCCCTTTTTTATTGATATCTTTGCCATACCATAGGAAGTTCCTACCTGAGTTTTCAAAATGATCCAGAATGGTGAATGGAACTCTGATGCAGCACATAGCAAAAATAGGTAGAGCTGCAACAATGGATTTCATGTGAACAAGTCTCCCTGAATAAGACATCATGGTGGAAATACCGACAAGCACAGTGATCAAGCCCGGATACCATGGGCATCGTGTCAGATACTTTAGGCCTAGTAGATCCCATAGGCAGACCAAGATATGTAAATGGCATAGCTTCTTTTTTGCAGTTAAATGTGTTGGCCAGATCCATAGCTTTGTCATCAGAGATATTGATAGGTACCATGGAGGATTTACTGTAATTTACTACCAGCCCAGTGAAATTGGAAAACTTATCAAGGATCTCAATAAACTTCCTTATTTGTACCTCATCTGCTGGCAGAATAACAAGTGTATCATCATCATATTGTATGATAGGATAGCATTCAGTAAAGTTTGTTTCAATGGGCAAGGATAGTAGGCCATTTCTCCATGCATCATTTACCAATATTTGTAGCAATTCTCCAACCATAACATATAGTAAGGGGGAGAAAGGATCTCCTTGTCTGACTCCACATTTGCATTGAATGCATTTACTAGGAACACCATTTAGAAGGACAGAAGTAGTGGCAGTGGATAAAATGGCAGTTACCCATCTAATCCATTTGCTACTAAACCCCAGATGCTTCATCATGAACAAAATGGCCATATAATTGACTTTATCAAATGCCTTTACAAAGTCAATCTTAAAAATGATGATTTCTTTCTTGGATTTGTGACACATATGTATGTATTCAAAGCTCCAAGCAAGGAAGTCCTGAATATTCCCTGTTTTGATAAATCCATATTGGTTCTTGCTAACTCTGGATATAATAATCTGTTGGGCTCTATTGGCAAGGAGTTTAGTAAGTATTTTGATTGACATACTTACAAGAGAAATTGGCCTATAATCATCAGGTGATTCAGGATTGTCTTTCTTAGGTATCGTGGTTATATATAGGCGTTGTTGATAGGAGCAAGGAAACAACTTCATTATAAAAATCATTAATGAATTTGTAGAAATATTGTTTGATGATGTGCCAGCATTTCTTCATGAATAATCCATTGAAACCATCAGGACCAGGAGATTTATCATTGGGCATTTTATTAATGATATCATCTATTTCTTCATTGGAAAAAGGTCTACCAAGATCATGTAGATCCTCTTCCATAGCAAGATGTGATATATCAAAATTTTGAGAATATGTGGAGACAGTGCCTATTCTATTTTTGAAAGATTCCCAGGCAGATTTATGGTCATGTTCAAATACTTGTTGACCATCCATAGACATAAGATAGGTGATGTAGTTGTGTCTGAACACATAAGTAGCAATGGCATGAAAAAATTTGGTATTTTCATCACCCAAGTTAGCCCATCTTATGTTTGCCCTAATTCTCCAATATATTCTCTTAGCCTCCAATAACTTGTTTGTATGTTTGACAAGTAATACTCTAAAATTCCTTTCAATCCTAGATAGCATTCTTTGTTCCTCAATGCCATCCATAATTTTCATATAGAAACAACAATTGTCAATTATTTTATTCAGTTGGGAGTATTGTTTGCTCCATGATTTCAGTCCTCTTCTGATAGCTTTGAATTTAGAGTTTATATTTTTGGCAGAATCAGAGTAATGGGTTGAATTCAACCAATGTTTCTCCATCGTTTCAAGAAATCCACTAAATTCAGTCCAATACTCTTCAAATCTGAATATCTGGCTTTTGGGGATGTTGCTGTCAATTTGGATTTTAATAGGCACATGGTCAGATGTGATTTTCGCCAAGGGGATGGCCATAGTAGATGGATGAGTAGTAGTCTAGTGGGGGCTAGTGAAAATCCAATCTAGCTTTTCCAAAAGAGGCTGATCTTGTTTATTGCTCCATGTGAAGGATCTTCCTTTGAGGGGGATTTCAACTAAATCCAAATTAACAATAATATTATTGAAAGTCATCATACTGACAGGATCACCACCTGGTTTATTCCTATTCTCAGGGCTTCTTATAAAGTTAAAATCACCAACAATCATCCATAACTTGGATTGCTGCATATTTAAATTCATAAGCCAGTCAATGAACTCCATTTTACCTTCATTGCAATTAGGCCCATAAACATGAGTGAGGAACCAACATGAATTATCCAGGTTAGAAGTAAACTCAATGGTGATCTGAAAGTAGTTTTTGGATATTATCTTGCCTTTCATAATATTACCATTCCAAATAGTAATCAATCCTCCAGAGCTGCCATTAGAGGGTGAGTAACAGAATTGTTTGAATCTTTTGGGGCAAAATTCTTGATATATGTGCTGTCAAATATATCTCTCTTGGTTTCTTGAAAGGTCATGATACAACAAGCACTTTCCTCAATTTTCTTTCTGATATCATTCCATCTGGCCGTGGAATTAATACCTCTCACATTCCAGTTTAAGATATTCCAGCTCCTATTCATGAAAAATATGTAGGTGGTAGCATAAGATCATATTATGAAAAGCATAATATGAACAGCCCAATAGATTGGTGATATCACTGGAACAGACAGTGACATAGATATAATAGCAACATAGAATGATGGGAGGTGCATGGATGGGTAGATCATCATATAGAGCTGACACATATAACAGCAGGTTCTTATGTCAGCAAGCACAAAGTGACAGAGGTAGCACATAGAGTAATTATTACATCCCAAACTGATAGGTGATGCACGCAGGCATCCAAATAACACATAAAAGCAAACATAATGCAGGGAAATCATAATTAGTTGGCAGTTATGGGAGCCAACAAAACCCACAATGCAACAGAAGCTTCTATTCATCAGAACTGTCAGATTGCAGGGAACTAGATGACACCTCATGTGGAGCCATCTTACATGGTCCAGTGCCAATGGCCTGCAGAGTCTTCATAGGGATTTCAGGAGGAGGTGGTGCCTGCTTATTTATAACAACAACATCAAACTGGGGACCCAGGTTGACAGTGACAGCCTTCTTCATTTTCTTGGGACAATGTTGGGTGATGTTATCCATCCTGCCATCATTTATGTTGGCTTCTGCAGCAGACTGATCTTTGAATCCCTTAGTGAGCTTTGCAATTCTGTTGCTCCTCCTGCAGAAGGCATCATCAACAATTTTCTTTTTTTTCTGCCTGTGTGCTGGCTTCTGAACCTCAGCAAATTACTGTCCAGTGATCTCCTCAATACTGACAGAGCTGGAATTTTTGGGAGGCTCATTCAGGATTGTCTGAATCTGCAAGAAGCATCTTTTGTTGTTGCCATTAGTACCCATAACATCCACCACCTTGCAAGATGCATTCACAATCTTGCTGCCTCCAAGCTTTGGGAGTATATCCTGTGCATTAGTAACAATATTACCAATAAGCTCCTGGAGAACCATAATGTGCTCAGATTCACCTTCAACTGATATGTTGCTTGTTAAATGCAATTTGGGCACTACTGGAGGATGGCGTGTCATTGTAATTCATATTGCTGTTCATGGAAATGAATACTGGGCTGGGAGCATTCTGAGAGTTGGGCTGGAGAGTGAGATTAATTGGGATATAATCAGGCCCAAGAGTCTCATGTGGAGCAACATAATGAGTATTAGAGTGGATCATAATGGGCTCCTTAGCTACCTCCTTATCGGTGACTCCACATGTTCAAAGAATTAGGATCAACAGAAGCAGTATGGTTTTCAACAGAGAGATAAACATTGTCATTATGAGCAGCATGAACATCTTCATATGGGGCACCAAGATTCTCATTGTGGGGGTTGATCACTACCTGATCCATGGGGATACTCCCTAAAACCTCATCATGCCAAAACCCTCCATGAATATGAGGAAGAGGGTGGGGGTTGCCACCATCAGGTGGCAGGGGGTCCTCATCCCCTCCCTGCTGTCCAATCAGCTCCCGAGATAATATGTATGTTGGACAGGTCCATGAGTCACCATAGCCCACATCATCAAGGTTTCTCAGAACTACCAGACTTATAGGAAGAGTGTCCACATTCATAACTCTGATCTTAACAACGACCCTCGATTTATCTCTAGGATCTTTATTCCAAATCAAAAAACGGCCAAAAGGAGAGACAAGTCGTCCAATGACCCCACATCCCAGACTCAAGAGGGTAGTTCATAAGTAAGATCCAAACATCATGCGCGAAAGTAATGCTGCGATAATTTAAACCTCTCATCTGTCTGCTGATTCTAAGAACTGAATCCCCAATCAAAGCGGGCTAAGGCGACAGGTATCTCATGAGCATGCAGTAGTAAACTGAATAAGTGCAGTACCCATACCACATCGAGACGTGTAGTTTATGCGCCATCCGCACCCCTCCAAGTAGGTGGTGATCAGAGCAATGGCGCCATGGAACTCCACAATGAAACTTCAGGAACAAGTGTGGCGATGGCCCACTCGTCGCAAACCATCGGGAGCTCACCGCCAAGCACCACATATCCACGGCGAGCACGCAGCGGACGAGGTGGGACGATTGCCGTGCCTGAAGGAAGGTGGGGGAGCGGGTAGCAAGGGAAGCAGGCCATCTCATTGGCAGCGGTATGTGTCGTGTGAAGCGAAGGCAGGAAAAAAGGGGGAGAAGCCGAGGGGCAATGCGGGTGGCGGATATATCGTGCCGTGGATCCTGTTTCTGTTTGACCCGATAAGTATTAACTTTGATATTCTTGTTGAAACAGAATCTAGCGATACGGTTGTATCGGTAACAAACGTGGCATCTGATTTGATTAGTGCATTGATAACGATTGTGCCCAGTACCAAGACATCATTGCATACGATATACTTAGAAAAACTAGAGGAGATCGGCCTGGACGGTACAACTTCCGGCGGGTGGGCTGGCCCAGGTAGATGGTCTGTTGGGCTCGATTGGGGACTACACGGCCGACCGATTCAAATTCGCCCTATCCACCGCAACGGCCGATCCGCTATGCATGCATGCGATTGCATCCACCGGCGGGCGATGATCACGATCATCGTGAGTATGATGGTCGATCCAGCGTAGGACCCAAAGGAGTTGCATTCGCCCCCGATACCAGATGATTTCCATGAGATGTATTATACGTGCGTGATGGAGTAAGTTATCCAAGAATTCTACGGTAAACTTGAGTAGTAGGAACAAGATGACCATGATTACCTTTGCGACGTCGTGTGACGATAGTCCACTCAGCATCTTGTTCTTTGTACCACTTCTTTTCTTCATAAATCCAGTTTGGACCGCCCCCACTCCAAAGATGGAAATAACATTTAAACGCTTCACAACTGAAGTAAGATTTATGAACCAGGAAGAAACCCACCGCCTTGGAACATACTTTGAACTTGAAAACATTGCCTTTGATATGTGATACCTCCAAAGAATCAAATGCTCCACCCGTGCATGATGAGAGTGCCAAACTCACATTGTGGGGGTTCAGATGGAAAGTAAATCTTGCAAAGGATACCACAAGGTGCATTAGAGACAGCTGCATTCACGATTAATAGGGCAACATCTAAATCTGTTGAGACGACACTTTATGAACTGTGGTTTGGCAACAAACCCAAGTTGTCGTTTCTTAAAGTTTGGGGTTGCAATGCTTATGTGAAAAAGTTTCATCCTGATAAGCTCAAACCCAAATCGGAGAAATGTGTCTTCATAGGATACCCAAAGGAGACTGTTGGGTACACCTTCTATCACAGATCCGAAGGCAAGACATTCGTTGCTAAGAATGGATTCTTTCTAGAGAAGGAGTTTCTCTCAATAGAAGTGAGTGGGAGGAAAGTAGACCTTGATGAGGTAAATGTACCTGCTCCCTTATTGGAAAGTATTTCATCACAGAAATCTGTTCCTGTGACTCCTACACCAATTAGTGAGGAAGCTAATGATGATGAACATGTAACTTCAGATCAAGTTACTACCGAACCTCGTAGGTCAACCAGAGTGAGATCCACACTAGAGTGGTACGGTAATCCTGTTCTAGAGGTCATGTTACTTGACCATGACGAACCTACGAACTATGAGGAAGCGATGATGAGCACAGATTCCGTGAAATGGCTTGAGGCCATGAAATCTGAGATGAGATCCATGTATGAGAACAAAGTGTGGACTTTGGTTGACTTACCCGATGATCGGCAAGCCATAGAAAATAAATGGTTCTTCAAGAGGAAGACGGATGCTGATAGTAGTGTTACTATCTACAAAGCTAGACTTGTTGAAAAAGGTTTATGACAAAGTTCAAGGTGTTGACTACGATGAGATTTTCTCACTTGTAGCGATGCTTAAGTCTGTCCGAATCATGTTAGAAAATTGCCACATTTTATGAAATCTGGCAAATGGATGTCAAAACTACATTCCTTAATGGATTTCTTAAAGAAGAGTTGTATATGATGCAACCGGAAGGTTTTGTCAATCATAAATTTGTTAACAAAATGTGCAAGCTCCAGCGATCCATCTATGGACTGGTGCAAGCATCTCGGAGTTGGAATATACGCTTTGATGAGTTGATCAAAGCATATAGTTTTATAAAGACTTGTGGTGAAGCCTGTATTTACAAGAAAGTGAGTGGGAGCACTACAACATTTCTGTTAAATATATGTGAATGACATATTGTTGATCAGAAATAATGTAGAATCTTCTGGAAAGCATAAAGGAGTATTTGAAAGGAGTTTTTTCAAAGAAAGACCTCGGTGAAGCTGCTTACATATTGAGCATCAAGATCTATAGAGATAGATCAAGACGGTTGAGAAGTTTTTTCAATGAGTACATACCTTGACAAGATTTTGAAATAGTTCAAAATGAAACAGTCAAAGAAAGAGTACTTGCATGTGTTACAAGGCGTGAAATTGAGTAAGACTCAAAGCCCGACCATAACAGAAGATAGAAAGAGAATGAAAGTCATTCCCTATGCCTCAGCCATAGGTTCTATAAAGTATGCCATGCTGTGTACCAGATCTATTGTATACCCTACCACTGAGTTTGGCAAGGGAGTACAATAGTGATCTAGGAGTAGATCACTGGACAGTAGTCAAAATTATCCTTAGTGGAATAAGGATATGTTTCTCGATTATGGAGGTGACAAAAGGTTCGTCGTAAAGGGTTACGTCGATGCAAGTTTTTGACGCTGATCCAGATGACTCTAAGTCTCAATCTGGATACATATTCAAAGTGGGAGCTATTAGCTATTGTAGACATAGAATTTGCAAAATACATACGGATCTGAATGTGGCAGAACCGTTGACTAAACTTCTCTCACAAGCAAAACATGATCACACCTTAGTACTCTTTGGGTGTTAATCACATAGCAATGTGAACTAGATTATTGACTCTAGTAAACCCTTTGGGTGTTGGTCACATGACGATGTGAACTATGGGTGTTGATCACATGGTGATGTGAACTATTGGTGTTAAATCACATGGTGATGTGAACTAGATTATTGACTCTAGTGCAAGTGGGAGACTGAAGGAAATATGCCCTAGAGGCAATAATAAAGTTATTATTTATATTTCCTTGTATCATGATAAATGTTTATTATTCATGCTTGAATTGTATTAACCGGAAACATAATACATGTGTGAATACATAGATAAACAGAGTGTCACTAGTATGCCTCTACTTGACTAGCTCGTTAATCAAAGATGGTTATTTTTCCTAACCATAGACAAAGAGTTGTCATTTGATTAACGGGATCACATCATTAGGAGAATGATGTGATTGACTTGACCCATTCCGTTAGCTTAGCACTTGATCGTTTAGTATGTTGCTATTGCTTTCTTCATGACTTATACATGTTCCTATGACTATGAGATTATGCAACTCCCATTTACCGGAGGAACACTTTGTGTGCTACCAAACGTCACAATGTAACTGGGTGATTATAAAGGTGCTCTCTGGTGTCTCGAAGGTACTTGTTGGGTTGGCGTATTTCGAGATTACGATTTGTCACTCCAATTGTCGGAGAGGTATCTCTGGGCCCACTCGGTAATGCACATCACTTAAGCCTTGCAAGCATTGCAACTAATGAGTTAGTTGCGGGATGATGTATTATGGAACGAGAAAAGAAACTTGCCGGTAACGAGATTGAACTAGGTATTGATGTACCGACGATCGAATCTCGGGCAAGTAACATACCGATGACAAAGGGAACAACGCATGTTGTTATGCGGTTTGAACGTAAAACCATAGGAGGTTGTATTGGCGAGATCCAAGGGTTCACAGCAGCCCAAAAGAAAAACCGCCTGAAAGATCTTTGTAGAATATGTGGGAGCCAATATGAGCATCAAGGTTCCGCCATTGGTTATTGACCGGAGACGTTTCTCGGTCATGTCTACATAGTTCTCGAACCCGTAGGGTTCGCACGCTTAAAGTTCGGTGACGGTTATATTATGAGTTTATGTGTTTTGATGTACCGAAGGTAGTTCAGAGTCCCGGATGTCATCACGGACATGACGAGAAGTCTCGAAATGGTCGAGACGTAAAGATCGATATATTGTACGACTATATTTAGATACCGGAATGGTTCCGCGTGAGATCGGGACAATACCGGAGCACCGGGAGGTTATCGGAACCCCCCCGGGAGGTATATGGGCCTTAATGCGCTTTAGTGGAAAGGAGAGGAAAGGAGCAAGGGAGGCCCCCCCCAAGCCAAATCCGAATTGGGAAGGGCCCCCCCTTTCCTTCCTCCCTCCTTCCTCTTTCTTCCCTCTCCCTCTCCAAATAAGAAAAGGAGGAGTCCTACTCCCGGTGAGAGTAGGACTCCCCCCTTGGGCGCGCCTCCTCCCCTTGGCCGGCCCTCTACTCCCCCTTTATATACGGAGGAGAGGGGCACCCCATAGACACAACAATTGATCTCTTGATCTCTTAGCCGTGTGCGGTGCCCCCCTCCACCATATTCCACCTCGATCATATCGTAGCGGTGCTTAGGCGAAGCCCTGCGTCGGTAGCATCATCATCACCGTCACCACGCCGTCGTGCTGATAGAACTCTCCCTCAAAGCTTGGCTGGATTAGAGTTCGAGGGACGTAATCGAGCTGAACGTGTGCTAAACTCAGAGGTGCCGTACGTTCGGTACTCGGATCGGTCGGATCGTGAAGACGTACGACTACATCAACCGCGTTGTGCTAACGCTTCCGCTTTCGGTCTACAAGGGTGTGTGGACACACTCTCTCCTCTCATTGCTATGCATCACCATGATCCTGTGTGTGCGTAGGAAAATTTTGAAATTACTATGTTCCCCAACACCAGGCAACCCAGCTTGGCCAAAACTTAAGTCATATCGATGCATATAATGGCGAAGAAAAGGTACATATGGGGAAAATGCACATATGTGATGAGCTTGTTGCTCGAAAAATAACAATAATAAGCTTCTGTCAAAGAAGGTCTAGTCGCAGGAAAAGCTTTAAGGTTTAGAAAGGAAAAAGCGAAAAGAGAGGAAAAACTAATGGAAACAATAGGGAGAATGGGACGAACAAGGAGCCCGACATTAGGCATAGAATCTTCAGAGTTTGGCCGTGTTCCAGGGGTTCGGCTCTAGGCGATTGTCTGACGCATCACACTGGCGGTACGCTCCTCAAGTGAGAACTTCATCAATGATGAAGGGACCGTCCCACTTGGGCTTGAGTTTGTCCTTTTTCTTCTCCGGCAGGCGTAGAACAATTTCGCCAACGTTATAAGTCTTGGGCCGCACTTCCCTTCTTTGGTACGTGCAAGCCTGCTGTTGATAAAATGCGGAACGGGCTTTTGCAACGTCGCGCTCCTCCTCCAGGGCATCTAAGCTGTCCTACCGATCAAGCTCAGCCTCTCTCTCTTCGTACATGCGCACTCGAGGTGAGTCATGAATAATGTCGCAGGGTAACACAACCTCTGCATCGTACACCATGAAGAAGGGTGTATATCCGGTAGTGCGATTGGGCGTTGTCCGCAGCCCCTAGAGTACGGAGTCGAGCTCCTCAACCCAGTGCTTGTTTGACTCTTTCAAAGACCGCATCAGTCTGGGCCTGATGCCGCTCATAATGAGACCATTGGCTCGTTTGACTTGACCGTTTGTTTGCGGTTGATAGACAGAGACGCAATCAAGCTTAATGCCCAGATTGGCGCACCAGTTTTTCACCTCATCGGCTGTGAAATTGGAGCCATTATCGGTGATGATGCTGTTTGGGACACCATAATGGTGTACAGCGCCGGATATAAAGTCTATCACTGGCCTGGCCTCAACCATTTTAACTGGCTTGGCCATTATCCACTTAGTGAATTTATCCACCATGACCAGCAGATATTTTTTCTTCTGGCTTCCTCCTTTAAGGGGTCCAACCATATCAAGCCCACAGACCGCAAAAGGCCAAGTGATGGGGATTGTTTGCAGAGCGGTGGGTGGCATGTGACTCTAGTTGGCGAAGAGCTGGCTTCCGACGAAACGTTGGACAAGGTCCTGATACGTCTCCAACGTATCTATAATTTTTTATTGCTCCATGCTATATTATCTACTGTTTTGGACCACATTAGGCTTTATTTTCCACTTTTATATTACTTTTGGGACTAACCTATTAACCAGAGGCCCAGCCCAGAATTGTTGTTTTTTGCCTATTTCAGTGTCTCGAAGAAACGGAATATCAAAGGAGTCCAAACCGAATGAAACATTCGGGAACGTGATTTTCCCAAAAAATATGATCCAGGAGACTTGGACCCTCCATCAAGAAAGGAGGGAGGCGGCCACGAGAGTCGAGGGCGCGCCCCGTGCCTCGTGGGCCCCCCTTTGCTCCACCAACGTACTCCTTCCTCCTATATATACCTACGTACCCCCAAACGATCAAATACGGAGCCAAAAACCTAATTCCACCGCCACAACTTTCTGTATCCATGAGATCCCATCTTGGGGCCTGTTCCGGAGCTCCGCCGGAAGGGGAATCCACCACGGAGGGCTTCTACATCATCACCATAGCCTCTCCGATGAAGTGTGCGTAGTTTACTTCAGACCTTCGGATCCATAGTTAGTAGCTAGATGGCTTCTTCTCTCTTTTCGGATCTCAATACAATGTTCTCCCCCTCTCTCGTGGAGATATATTTAATTTAATCTTCTTTTTGCGGTGTTTTTGTTGAGACCGATGAATTGTGGGTTTATGATCAATATTATCTATGAACAATATTTGAATCTTCTCTGAATTCTTTTATGTATGATTGGTTATCTTTGCAAGTATCTTCGAATTATCAGTTTGGTTTGGCCTACTAGATTGGTTTTTCTTGCAACGGGAGAAGTGCTTAGCTTTGAGTTCAATCTTGCGGTGTCCTTTCCCAGTGACAGTAGGGGCAGCAAGGCACGTATTATATGCCATCAAGGATAACAAGATGGGGTTTTTATCATATTGCATGAATTTATCCCTCTACATCATGTCATCTTGCTTAAGGCGTTACTCTGTTTTCTTGAACTAAATACTCTAGATGCATCTTTGGATAGCGGTCGATGAGTGGAGTAATAGTAGTAGATGCAGGCAGGAGTCGGTCTACTTGTCTCGGATATGATGCCTATATACATGATCATACCTAGATATTCTCATAACTATGCTCAATTCTGTCAATTGCTCAACAATAATTAGTTCACCCACCGTAGAATACTTATGCTCTCGAGAGAAGCCACTAGTGAAATCTATGGCCCCCGGGTCTATTCTCATCATATCAATCTTCCATCACTTTATTATTGCTTTGCTTTTTACTTTTCCCTTTTATTTTACTTTGCATCTTTATACCAAAAATACCAAAATATTATCTATCATCTCTATCGATCTCACTCTCGTAAGTGACCGTGAAGGGATTGACAACCCCTAATCGCGTTGGTTGCGTTCAGCTATTTGTTTTGTGTAGGTACGAGGGACTCGCGCGTAGCCTCCTACTGGATTGATACCTAGGTTCTCAAAAACTAAGGGAAATACTTACTCTACTCTGCTGCATCACCCTTTCCTCTTCAAGGAAATCCAACGCAGTGCTCAAGAGGTAGCAGGTCCTGTGCGTCTGCTCGGGCCGTTAGCCAATAGAAACCTGTACGGAAGGTGTTGGGGATATAACTACTGAGTGTAAACCGCCCTGAAGGGGCCGGGTTACCCTCATCCATGATTAGGGCCCACGGAGGAGGCCCAAAGCCCAGAGGCGGATTAGGATCCATTCATGTAAACCGCCTTAGTCTTGTAACTTGAGTGTAAGATAAGAGAGAAGAGACCGAGCCGGAGACTTGTATGAGCCGGATCGGGACTCAGAGACCGGCCAAGGCGTCAACCCGTGTATATAAGGGGACGACCAGTGGCGAAGTTAAGGACAGAGAATTCGAGGTCGAGGCGGCTATTGCTCCCTAGGCGCCGAAATCACATCAATCCCATCACAACTAGGCGTAGGCTTTTACCTTCATCGAAGGGGCGAACTAGTATAACTCCCGTGTCTTTGTGTCCGCTTTAATCCCTCTAGGTTAACCCGTACGATGGCCCTGCGACTAAGTCCTTTCATGAGGACATCTGCCGTGACGATTCCACGATAGCTGGCGCCCACCGTGGGGCTATCGCACGATGGTTTGATGATCTTAGAGGGCAAGTTCGAAGGACTCGAAGGCTATGCTGTGGGCCGGATGACTAAGAGTCGTCGCGGCAAGCTCTACATCGACGATGCAGATCGGGGCCCCGAGGCCGCTCGGTTGAGTACGGATACCGGGTCCCCTTCGGCGGCATACATGTGTTCATCGGCAAGATCGGCGAGCCAGGGCTGGGCGGACATCTGCACCGACCTCGCCGAGACGGCTCGGAGGGCGAAGAAGAGTCCTGCCTGGCTAAACCGGGCGGTCGGCGTGCTGCGGGAGTCGTCCACGGAGACTACGAGGACGGATCAGCATCTAGCGGCGAAACCGTTGTCTACTCCGCGACGAGTCGTCACCGAGAAACCGAGTCTTTGTACCACCGCAAGATGGCCAGATCGGGGGCTGTTCCGACGGTGAGAGTATTCCGGACCCCTTTGATCTACCCAACCGGGTTGGAATCTTCATGGCCGGTACGCAAGCGGCGCTTCACTCTTCGACCGCGGCGCCCCTGGACGCCGGTTCAACAGCGGTGATGGCAGCCGGGGAAGGAGGCCCTGTGCGCCCGCCGGCTCAAGTTTTATCAGAGCTTTTCGACGCATTGGCTGTGCTCATGGCAGAGGCTAATCCGCCGGATCAGGACCTACACAATGCGGAGATTGCAAAGGTGAGGGAACAGATCACTAAAGCTAAAGCGGACCTGGCAGCCGCGGACGTGAGGATGGCGGCGGAACGGGCCGCTTTGGATGCGCAGGCTTATAGGCTCATGCTGGATCAGAGCGTGTCGCATGAAGTCATGAAAAGGAAGTACAGATCCCGTTTACCTTCGGTTTTCGAGGGAAGAGAGCTTTTCAATACCCCAGGGGCAGGGACCAGTAATCCGCCGCCGGTGGTAAACCGGCGGGAAGCACCTGAGACGGCCGTGCCGGTTCAGCCCCGTGTGATAGATCTGCCTCGCCGTCATACCGGCGCGCCCAATTGCATCGCGAGACACCTCCGGTCACTACTCCAACCCGATGGATAACCTTGTTGCGGCTGCGGCACGGTTGGAGGCGATTCAATTGAAGGTGATTCACCACAGCGGTAGAGACACGCCGGGTTAAGGAGCTCCTCAGACGGCCCCGCTCAACAGAAGCGTATTCATACGGCCGATCGGATCCACTCTACCCCCGCCCAAGCCGGAGCCTCACCGGCGCCCAAGCAGAACCGGCCGTGTCAAGCAATGCGCAGCGTGGTCTCGCCAAGGCAACAACCCGGCGGGTGGCTTCAAGATGCTCAAGTGGTAGTGGACCGCGCCAGGCACGTAGGGAGGCCGAGTTAGCGGACAATCGAGGATCATCAGCTCGCGCCCGGTTCGTCTGACCATCTTCGAACCAGGGGTCACGTCGGCTCTTTGGGGTGCCTTGCCTCGTCCCGCTTTTACGCAACGCGTCGTTTGCCCAAGGACTTCAAAGGACCACGCAAGGTGCCCAATTATACCGCCGATTTGGCTCCGTAAGCATGGATAGAAAGCTATGAGATGGCCATGGAGATGCCGGATGTGGATGAAGCTGCGTGTGCGAAGTATTTCACAATGATGTTGGAAGGTACGGCCGGACTTGGTTGAAGAACTTGCCGCCTAACTCGATCGGTTCATGGACCCGATTGCGGACCCGGTTCATTCAAAATTTCAAAGACACACTGTAAGCAGCCCATGTCTGTGGTGGATTTAGCGGCTTGTGTCCAAGCAGAGGAGAATCCACAACCCATTGGAGTGCGCCCGGCGTTTAAGTTTTACATTCTTCGCATCGGATCAACCCTGATTCCGCGATCTTAACCTTTGAAGCCAATTGCGGTTTGAACCGTTGAAATTGAAGCTGGAGTCGCATGAAGCGTTTTGCAATGACATGGGCACTCTAATGGGCGTTTTGGTAAAGTATGCTGATTCTGATAGTACCAAGGATCCCGAGTCCGAGGATGACGAAGTGGGGAAGGGAACAGAACAGCAAGCTGCAGAGGCCAAAGACATCATTCGGCAGCAATGGAGGGAACAAGCTTAAAGCAAACGGTAACATGGGCTTTGTAGACAACACCAACGCGCAGGACAAGGGTCAGCGGCGCAAGGGTAAGCAATCAAACCGGGGCGGTCACAATCCGGACCGTCTGAATTACATATTGAATCAACCTTGTCCGAAGCACGGGACGAAGGAGGCACCGGCAAACCACCTTTGGAAGGATCGTTATATTATGCAGGAGTTCAAAAACTCTAATTCTTTCCGGTATGATCAAGGGCCCGGCGGCGGTTTAGGGTCCGCCCCGGGTTACGGTGGAGGAAATTCCGGCCCAGGGTTCGGTGGTAATCCGGGCGGGCAAGGCAATCAGAGTAATCAGAACAATCCGAGTAATCGTAACAATCGTAACAATCAGAACCAAGGGGTTACAATCAACAACAGCAACAATCGGGTTACCAAATTAACCCAAAGCGGTTGAACGGTGGATGCGATTCACGCCTTTACCACCAGCTTGGACAGACGAGACCGAAAACTTCGTAAGCGGGCGGTCGGTGTTGTTGAACGGCTGCGCCCGCATTACCTATGCTGGTCGAGCAACCTATCGTATGGAGCGAGAAGACCATCCTCCCGGGTTTACAATCCGGCCGGGCTTAGCCCTGGTGGTGGCGCCTCGGTAGGAGGATACAAGTTTACCAAGGTGCTTATGGATGGAGGGAGCAGCATCAACATCCTCGTACTACGAGACCTTCCGGCGTATGGGGTTAACAGATAGGCATCTTAGGCCGTCCGGCCACAAAGTGTTTCACGGTGTGGTGCACGGCAAGTCGGCATACCCGATCGGTAAGATAGCTCGAAGTGGCCTTTGGGGACGAACATGACTCCAGATCGGAAACGTTGACGTTTGAGGTGGTGAAAATTCAAAGCCCTTACCACGCCCTCTTGGCGGCCGGCTTATGCTAAGTTTATGGCGCGCCCTGTTATGTTTATTTGCAGCTGAAAATGCCGGGTCACAAAGGGACGATAACGGTTCATGGGAGCCGGATCGCTTTGGAGTGCGAGGAAGGTGATGCGGCTTATGCAGAGTCGGTTTGTGCCACTTAAGAGCTAAAGTATTATAAAGACAATGTTGACCCGGCGGATATGACCCCTTTAAAGAAGCCAACTACGAGCACAATCCGGATTTGAAGTTCAACTCGTGGCTGAGACGAAACTTGTTGATTTTGTGCCCGGCGATTCGTCCCAAGCAGTTCACCATCGGTGCCAACTTGGAACCTAAATAGGAAAGCGCTCATCGAAGTTCATCCGTGAGAATCGGGACATTTTGCATGGAAGCCTTCGACATGCCAGTGTACCGAGGGAACTCATTGAGCACACTCTTAATGTTGACCCCAAATGCAGACCCGGTAAAGCAGTTTCTTCGCCGGTTTAATGAGGAAAGGCGCAAGGCCATTGGAGAGGAAGTTGCTAGGCTCTTAGCGGCAGGGTTTATCGTTGAAGTCTTTCATCCAGAGTGGCTTGCTAATCCGGTGTTGGTCCTTAAGAAGAATGGCACTTGGCGCATGTGTGTGGATTACAGATCTTAACAAAGCTTGTCCAAGAGATCCTTTCGCCCTCCCCGCATTGACCAGATTATTGATGCTACGGCGGGTTGTGAGCGCTTGAGCTTTTTGGATGCGTATTCCGGTTATCACCAGATTAAGATGGCGGTTAAGGACCAGGAGAAGACGGCGTTTATCACCCCTTTTGAGCCTTCGCTATGTATCTATGCCTTTCGGGCTCAAGAGCGCCCAAGCAACTTATCAGCGTTGCGTACAGAATTGCTTGCACGAACAGATCGGTCGTAACGTGCACGCTTATGTGGATGACATCATGGTGAAGTCAAGGCAGAAGGAAACGTTGATTGAGGATTTAAAGGAAACTTTTGACAACTTGCGAGTGTACAAAATGATGCTCAACCCGGCCAAGTGCGTCTTTGGTGTTCCGGCAGGCAAGTTATTGGGCTTTCTCGTGTCCAACAGGGGGATCGGGCTAATCCGGACAAAATTACGGCTATCACCTCCTTGGCTAAGCCAAAGTGCATCAATGATGTCCAGCGCTTGGCAGGCCGGATTGTCGCGCTTAAGCCGGTTTATCACCGCCTAGGTGAGAAGGCCATTCCTTTGTACCGATGTCAAGAAGACGGATCGCTTTGTCCGGAGTTCACCACCGATGAAGCATTGGAGGATTTGAAGCGCAGAGGGCCAACCCGCCGTTCTCGCCGCTCCCATTGACAAAGAGCCGCTGCTGTTATATGTTGTCGCTAATGCCATGGCGCTTAAGCGTGGCCATCGTGGTGGAGCGGAAGGAGGCAGGGAAGGAGTATCCGGTTCAACGGCCGGTTTATTACATCAGCGAGGTCCTCATTGAGTCTAAGCAGAGATATCCACATTGGCAGAAGCTGGTATATGGGGTCTTTATGGCAAGCCGAAGCTAAAGCAATATTTCCGAGGCACCCCATCACGGTGGTCGATTCAGCTCCCTTGGGTGACATCATATAGAACCGGAGGCGATCGGTCGGATTGCTAAGTGGGCTATAGAGTCAGTCGCACGGTTTAAGGTATGTGCCTCGGACGGCAAGAAAATCTCGAGCACTTGTGGATTTCATTAATGATTGGACGGAGTTGCAAGCTACCAAGAAAAGCCGGATCATACCTATTGGACCATCCACTTTGATGGGTCCAGCAATTGAGGGCTCGGGGCCGGAGTCGTATTAACTTCCCCGCGAGGTGACAAGTTCTGCACGTTCTCCGCTTAATGTTCCCTTGTACTAACAATGCAGCTGAGTATGAAGCTTTACTCCATGGTCTCCGGATGGCTAAGGAAATGAATCTCACCGGGTTAAATGCTTTGGTGACTCGGACTTGGTGGCCCAGTGGTATCGTGTACTTGGGATTCCAAAGAGCCACTCATGGCTGCATACCGTCGGGAGGTGGATGTTGTCGCAGGGTACTTTAAAGGATATCGGTGGACCATGTGGATCGTCGGAAGAACGGGCGGTGATGCTTTTAGCCGGCGGGGCTCTCAACGTAAACCAGTCCCGCCCAACGTCTTCCTTGATGTACTGCACAATCCGTCAGTTAAGCTTCCTGATGAAGTTGATTTGGCTATTCCTGATCCGGAGGCTCAGTTGGTGGCGGCCTTGCATGTCATTCCGGATTGGACGCTCCCTTATTTAGCATACATGAACCGGGGCGAGTTGCCAGAAGATGAGACGTTGGGTCTGATGATAGTTCGGCGGTCTAAGTCTATGACCATTGTTAATGGCGAGTTGCATCATTGCAAAGGTGTCGTATGCGTTTCAGCGTTGTGTGTCCCCTGAGGAGGGTTGTGAGATATTGCGAGAGATCCATGAAGGGGACTGTGGTCACCACGCCGGTTCAAAGTCCTTGGTGGCCAAAGCGTTCCGCCACGGTTTCTATTGGTTGACTGCCCATGCTGATGCGGAGGATCTGGTCCGACGATGTGATGGTTGCCAAAAGTTTTCCAGATGTGCTCATGTACCGGCCCAAGAATTGAGGATGATTCCAATTACTTGGCCGTTTGCGACTTGGGGGCTGGATATGGTCGGACCTTTCAAAAGGTCCAAGGACAAGAAGACCCACCTGTTGGTGGCGGTCGACAAATTTACAAAGTGGGTGGAGGCGAGCACATTAGCAAGTGTGATGCGGCCACGGCGGTTCGATTCATCAAAAAGGTGATTTTCCGGTTTGGGTTTCCACACAGTATCATCACGGACAATGGCACCAATTTGTCCAAGGGAGTCATGAAGGCGTTTTGTGAACGAGAGCACATCTGGCTTGACGTTTCTTTAGTGGCCCGCCCGCAGTCCAATGGTCAAGCGGAACGAGCTAATCAGGAGATCTTGAAAGGTATCAAACCCCGGCTTATGGTCCCTTTAGAGAGGACGCCGGGTTGTTGGGTGGAAGAGCTTCCATCGGTGATATGGAGCATCAACACTACCCCTAACAGATCTACTGGATACACGCCGTTCTTTATGGTCTATGGAGCGGAGGCGGTCCTGCCCAGCGATATCCGTCACGACTCACCTCGGGTGGCAGCTTATGTTGAGGCGGATAGCGAGGCTGCACAGCAGGACGCGTTGGATCGACTAGATGAAGAGCAAGATATGGCGGCTGCTCGTTCGGCGGTTTACCAGCAGGATCTTCGTCGGTATCACAATCGGCGGGTTAAAACCGTAATCTTTCGTGAAGGAGACTTGGTGCTTCGCTCATTCAAGACCGTAAAGATATGCACAAGCTATCCCCACCTTGGGAAGGGCCTTTTGTGGTCAGCAAGAATCTGCACAACGGGTCATACTATCTCGATTGATGTTCGAGAGCGAAAGGACTCACGCACGCCGAGGAGGAGACCAACGAGCCGTGGAACATAGCTCATCTTCGGCCTTATTATACCTGAGCCATCGGCTCCACTTATGTACATATTAAGACAATGTATATATTATGAATAAAGGCAATAAACCGGATCCTCGGCTAAAGCGGGGTATCTGTTCTGTAAAAAGTCCGGTTTGGGTACATGGAGATGTTGTCGTAAAGCAGCCTCCGGTTTAACCCTTGGTCTTGCTTTTCATAAGTTTTTGTCACTTGGGGCTTGGTCGTGTCCGAACCAATGCAACACCTTTTGACGGGCGAAAGCCACCAGATCACTTGGGGACATGGTCACGCCTAAACCAACACGCCTCTTGGTCGGCCTAAGGCCATAGAATCACTTGGGGGCTTGGTCGAACCCGAACCATTGCAATGCCACTTGATCGGCATAATGCCACGATTTCAGTTGGGGACCTGGCTGACTTGAACCATCACTACACCTTATGGGGAGCTTGGTCCTGTCCGACCATGGTAACGCCCATCCCACTGTGCTCAATAAAGCCTCTTCTTGCAAACGGTTTTTATCATTGCCTTTGCTTCCATATGGTTTATGCATCAGTTATTTGACTTTTGTTTGCCTTCTTAATCCGCGATTTTTTCCGGTTTGATTTTTTCTCGTTAACATCCCATTATGGAGTAACAGGGGCTTGTCATGACCCGACACGGTTTACACGGTAAACCGGTATTATACACACAGGAGTTGTTCTCCCTTTGACGGTAATGGTTTATACAACCTCCGCCCCAAGTTTGGCTAGGCCAACTGCATGCCCGACGCAATGGTGTATTTTTGGTATCACAAAGTTTCGATCATATACCTCAATACTTTCTTATGTAAATATATAGGCGTCCCAAGCCGGCTAGAGATGCAAGCCGTGGCGGTTTAAGAATTTGTGATTGCAGGCAAAATACATTGAAGGTTTCAATACTTCAAACCAAAGTATCAGCACCGCCGCACAAAACTTACAGACGGAGGGTATAAAGGCATGTTCAAGAACAAAGTGCTAGCTATTCTATTACAAAGCCGTCCAAGGCCCAGTGGTTCGCATGACGTTGTGGCAAGCAGCTTCTGATGCATCACCCGGCTCGACGGATTAAGCTTCCTCGCCGGGTTGACGTGAGGAAGAGGGGCGTTGGCGTCGGTTCAACTTCTTCCTCTTCATCACCCAAAGCCCGGAAGTCATTGGTAGACCAGTCAATCCGGGTTAAGGCCTGAAAGATAGCCTCTTCACTTATAAGCTCAGCCGGATCAACGTCAGGGGCATAAGTGTGCTTACGGATTGGAGGAACAAGGCTCAGACTTCTGGAATGACAAACTCCACCCGCTTGTTGTTTGCGTCATAAAAGAGCGGTAAACCGCCAGTTGGCTTCGCTACCGATTGACTTGCCAGCGGACGCATCTCCTTTGTTACTCGCTTCGAAGCGTCATTATCAAAGGCTTCACCGTTCTCTTGAGCGCTGGGAAAACCCTTGGCTATATCAGCCGGATCAAGGTCTGCTATCCACGCCTTGGCGTGAGTCAAAGCCAGTAGAGTGCCAGCCCGGGCCGCGAACCGTTTCAACTCTTCAAGCTGCGCCGGAATCATGGACAGCCGGTCCAATGTATCTTTGATCAAGGACGGAGCTGTGTTGTCGTACGATGTGGCACATATGACTCGCTGGGCGCCGGTATACAGCTGCTCGATCAGGGTGTAAGCGGCCTTGAGCTTCTTCCGCACGCCGAGCCCAAATGAGCAATACGCTTGCTCGCACTGTGTTCGCACAGCTCAAGTTAAACCGCGGCAACATCAAAGCAGGTGTATTCGGTGCAAATTTTTTACCAAAGATGGCAGAGGTCATGGCATGAACTTGGCGCTTCAGTGTGGTAAGCTCTTCGGTCACCGGTTTAAGAGCTGATTCAAGCATCTTCTGCCCGCTTTGTCAAACCGCTTTCTCGGTGTCCCATTTGGCCCGCTCGGACGTATATCCCTCCTTCAGCTGTTCCATAGTGGCCAAGGCAGTTCTCAATTCGTCCTTGGCCTTGGTGGTCTCTGCTTGTTGAGTTTCCAAGTTGGCACGAAGGTCCTTGAGTTGCACGGTTTGCTGGTATATCTCATTCTGATAACAAAGGGAGCACGTTAGTTGTGTTATTATAAAGTCCCAAGCTCAATACAAGTATTCAACTTGGCACTTGGGGGCTAATGGCTAATTGATCACAGTTCGGTATGGGATACAGAAATTAAGTCCCGGTTTAACTATGCTAAAGTTGAACCGACCCTTGGGGGCTACTACGTAGCAAAGGTACAAGACAGGCATAAATTCTTACCTCATAGCGGTCCTTCATGCGATTTACCAGACCGGCTTCAAGGTCACGGCTAGTGTAGAGCCGGTTCAGAAAGCCGGAGTGAAGTTCTTGGGCAGAGAAATTGTCATAAGTCGATGATCAGTTTTCCCTTATCTTTGCTCATAGTGGCGCACTCTCCCTTGGCGCTGTGTTTTGCTAAAGCGACCGGTTGGCTAGGGGTGTGTAGCCGCGTCTGGCCACAATAACATCATCATTTTTGGCCGGGCTGGCCGGATCGGCGGTCTTCTTTGGGCTTGGTGCCTTCATGCTCTCGCTCGGCGGTTCAATAGTTACGACCCGCCTGTGGTCGGACTCGGTGGAAGCAGGATGCGAGGTTTCCACTTGGGCCTCCGGTTCAGTTTCTGGCGGATCAGCAATAACGTCTCGGTAAAACTCGACAGAGCAATACTTAGAGACTTCAGGATTTTCGCCTGCTGCTCGGGGTCTTCTCCGGATCAGATCTGCAGAGGCTCAAGAGTTTTTGCTTTTTTACTCAAGCGAGCCTTGGTGCTGCAGTGTTCGTAATTAGAGTAAGATAAATCGACCAACGCAACTATACAATCGAATTGGCGGGACAGAGGTATGATACTTACCTGCAGCAACTTTAAGCGGAGGCGCTATGCGTGGTTGATGAACCGCCAGAGGAGTTGGAAGAGGCCTGATAATTCGGGTCGACGGATTGAGAGGACATCGGAAGAAACCCTTTAAGGGATAACGTTTTTCAGAGAACAAGTCACCTCTGACGACGCTTCCGGGTTGGTGTATCTGGTAAACCGGAGGAGAGAATCTGCTGACCATCGCGGCCGGGTTGTACGGGCGCTCTTCAGCCTGCTGTGTCTTCAAATAAGCATAGGAATGAGATTTTTTTCACTTTCCGAACGGCGCAACAAATTCTTTTAACCGGCACGAGGTCGGGGTCGAAAGAAAGAAGGATTACCTCAACATGGTCGGCATGGCTGGCTTCAGCATCATCCTGGGAATTAAATTTGTCAAGAAGGGAAGAATAAAGGGACAAACTATAAGTAAGAAGAAACACAAGGTGGAGAGCCGGTTTACGGCGGCTCCCTCGTAAGGATATCAAGTTTGACCTCAGCTGCGGATTCTTCATCTTCCGGCGGATCAGAAGACCCGGCGGTTTTCTTGCCAGCCTTTTTGGTAGCCTTGGACTTTATACGCGGAGCTCGGGCCGGTTTGGTCTGCCTCCGTATGAGCTGTTAGCCGCGAGGTAACAAGGATTAATGAATATCAACAAAGTATTAAAGGCCCGAGCGGTGAGCGAGCCTTACCGCAGCGATTGGTTAGCAACACGTAACGGAGCCAACCCGGTTAGGGCTGCAGACGGAGATTGGTTCATCAAGCATCCTCTTCTACGATCTCTGTGACCTCAAGTTCGCTTATTGGTAATTCGTGACGCCCTGTGAGGGTCTTTGAGGCTGCCAAGATATTCGCAGCATCAATCCGCCGGGCGGCTTAAGGGCAAGATGCCCCAAGAAACCCAAAGATCGCACAAGGTCCACACCGCTAGTCCATTGGCCATTAGAGCCCGGAGTTTAATGATCCGAGGTGCAAAGTTCTTCCGCTCCGCTGCGGTTAAGCGTGAAGGCAGCGGATGGTTGTTGCCGAGCCGGTGAGGACGGGTAACCCGGCAAAGGATTCTCGCTAAGGCGAGCGGTGTTCCGCAAGAGAACCAGGTTTGGTTCCAATCTTTTGGATGGCTGTGGTGTTTGGCGTGGGGAAAGTCCGCTTCCTTCCTCTTCTGGATTGAAACGCCGCCAGCTCGTGTTGGGACCATCGTAAAATTCCGTACGACGGTTCAAGTGAAAGAAGTCCCGGAACAGCTCCACAGAGGGTTCTTCTTGAAGATAGACTTCACAGAACACTTGAAAATTGCATATGTTTGACACGGAGTTGGGACCAATGTCCTGTGGATGGAGTTGAAAACTGGCAAGGACATCACGGAAGAATTTTGATCCGGATGGGGTAATCCCCGATCTAAGTGCTGCACAAATACAATTACTTCTCCTTCTTGCGGAGTGGGAGGGCATTCGCCATCCGGAACCCTTGCCAAAGGAGGACATTTTTAGTAGCCAAAGCGCCGGTGGTGACGTATCCGTTGAGTTGCGTCTCGGTGGCCTTAGACCGACCCAATTGCACGCTGCGAATTGCGGGGCCATTTCGGAAGATCAAAACTGCGAAGGAAAACGGTTCACCGTTAAACGGTTCAGGCACATTATACAATGTTAAACCGCAATTGACAGCCAGTTTCCGATTCCGGTTTAACTTAGGACTAATGGAGGACGGGTTAGTTATCAAAAAGTTAAACCGCCAAAAGAGACAGACCTAAAAAATTACTAAGTATGGATGTAAACAGGTTTCACACGCGAATGGAAGTGATTTAGATCTACCGAAGGTTCAAGAAGAAAATCTTTATGCGACCTAGCAAGCCTTGTAGAGGGCAGGAATGTTCGTAAGGCCCTAAACAAGAAGATCTAGGCAAAATAAAAGATGAGCAAGGAGTAAAACTGATGGCGGGGCGGTCGCCGCACAGGATGTGTACTACGGCCGAATCATACGACCATGGCAGGACAGGTATAAGGACACTATGATGAACACCTATGAACTACAGGAGGAACAGGGACCTTCGGGATGCGGATCTAGGGTTCAAGAGGAGCCTTACAGTGCGCCGAAAGCGGCGGAGGAGCGCTAAAGAGCTTCTTGTCCAGTCGAGCGTATGCGTTGGGCTAACGCGGTCGAAGGTCGGCAGCGTGGCGGAGCTTCAGAG
The DNA here is from genome assembly GCA_021605145.1 of Aegilops bicornis. Lineage (NCBI taxonomy): Eukaryota > Viridiplantae > Streptophyta > Magnoliopsida > Poales > Poaceae > Aegilops > Aegilops bicornis. The sequence continues at coordinate 392,377,637 of CM038669.1, read as the reverse complement.
CCGTAACGTCGCGAGGAAGAAGAAGAGCGGAAGAAGAAGAGAAAGGGCCCGCCGTCTATTTATAAGGGACCGCAGTTAACAAAGCGCGAGAATCGAGGAGTCAAAGAGGCGGACGGCGCAATGATCGCCTCGATTTCCGGATAGCATTAAATGAAAAGGGAATCTTACTGCTTGGATTTCTTTATTAAAGCTGACATCAAGGCGCCTGTTGCGGTGGTCGGAGGATGACGCCACGGCGGTTCAAGCAAATGGCGGTTTACGGAGATGTTGAAGATTCACATGAACCGGTTCAAGTCAATCTGGGGCCTAATGTTGGGGATATAACTACTGAGTGTAAACCGCCCTGAAGGGGCCGGGTTACCCTCATCCATAATCAGGGCCCACGGAGGATGCCCAAAGCCCAGAGGCGGATTAGGATCCATTCATGTAAACCGCCTTAGTCTTGTAACTTGAGATGTAAGATAAGAGAGCAGAGACCGAGCCGGAGACTTGTATGAGCCGGATCGGGACTGTAGACCGGCCAGGCGTCAACCCGTGTATATAAGGGGACGACCCGACGGCGAGTTAAGGACAGAGAATTCGAGGCTGAGGCGAAGCTATTGCTCCCTAGGCGCCGAAATCACATCAATCCCATCACAACTAGACGTAGGCTTTTACCTTCATCGAAGGGGCCGAACTAGTATAACTCCCGTGTCTTTGTGTCCGCTTTAACCCCTCTAGGTTAACCCGTACGATGGCCCTGCGACTAAGTCCTTTCATGAGGACATCTGCCGTGACGATTCCACGACAGAAGGCCTTGCTTACAAGGGCTCGAGCCGCGGCGTGGTGACCACCGGGGCCGGCGTGAATTTCAGCTAAGAGTTGCCGTCCCTCTTCCTCGGAGATACATCTTTGGAGTACTCCGGTAGCGTTTTTCTTGTAGAGTTCCCCATCGTGGATCTTGTAGGCTTTAGAATGTCGGACAATCCGGGGAGCCTCATACTGATCCTCGGGAAGTTCCCACCTATTAAGGTAGGCTAAGAAGGGTTTGGTCCATGGGGCAACGACTGCCATTATGAGATGGGCCGATGGTGTTATTTTGGTGGCTGAGCTCCCGATGATATCGGTGTGTTCAGTATCTGAGGTTATAGTTGGGTCCGGACTTTTGTTGCCGCTTTCCCCTTGCCACACCACGGACGGCTTGAAAAGCCTTTCTAGAAAGATGTTAGGTGGGACGGGGCCGCGCTTGGCGCCGATGCGAGCAAGAACCTCCGCCGCTTGATTACTTTCTCGAGCCACGTGATGGAACTCTAGCCCCTCAAAACGGGCAGAGATTTTAAGAATGGCGTTGCGGTAAGCTGCCATTTTCGGATCTTTGGCATCGGAATCTCCAATTATCCGAGATATTGCGAGGTTTGAGTCCCCGCGCACTTCCAGGCGTTGTATGCCCATAGAGACAGCCATCTGAAGCCCATGCAACAAGGCCTCGTATTCGGCTGCATTGTTGGAGTCTGTGTATAATATTTGGAGTACGTACTGAACTACGTCTCCAAAGTGGGGATGTTAGGACAACGCCCGCCCCTAACCCCGCCAGCATTTTGGAACCATCGAAGTACATAACCCAGTTGGAATACATGTCGTACTCTTTAGGGAGTTCGACCTCTGTCCATTCGGCGACAAAGTCAGCCAGTACTTGGGATTTGATGGCCTGGCGAGGTTTGTATGTTATGTCGAATGGAAGGAGCTCAATGGCCCACTTAGCAATCCGGCATGTCGCATCGTGGTTGTTTATTATGTCATTGAGTGGTACTTCGAAGGCCACCATGATCGAGCACTCTTAAAGGTAGTGCCGTAGCTTCCGGGATACCATGAAGACCGCGTATGCTATTTTTTGGTAATGAGGGTACCGGGATTTGCATGGTGTGAGGACGGTGGATACATAGTATACCGGTTTCTGTAGTGGGAACTTGTGTCCGTCTTGCTCTTGCTCGACAACGAGCACGGCACTAACCACCTGGTGTGTTGTCCATATGTATAATAACATGGGTTCGGTGACGTTCGGTGTGGCCAGGATTGGGTTGCTCGCTAAAAGGGCCTTTATTTCCTCTAGTCCGGCCGTTGCCGCATCCGTCCACTCGAAGTGGTTGGTGCGTCGGAGAAGGCGGTAGAGTGGCAATGCTTTTTCTCCCAATCTGGAGATAAAGCGGCTTAAAGCTGCCACGCATCCCGCAAGTTTTTGGACCTGTTTAAGGTCTGTTGGCGTAGCCAATTGTGACAAAGCTCGTATTTTGGCTGGATTTGCCTCGATTCCTCTGTTGGAGATGATGAAGCCCAGCAGTTTTCTGGTGGGGACGCTGAAAACACACTTTTCCGGATTGAGCTTGATGTCATATGTACGGAGGTTGTCGAATGTAAGACGTAGATCGTCTATCAATGACTCGACGTGCCTAGTTTTGATGACGACGTCATCGACATATGCTTCAACCGCCTTGCCGATCTGTTTCTCCAAGCATGTTTAAATCATGCGTTGGTAAGTGGCGCCAGCGCTTTTGAGCCCGAAAGGCATAGTGTTAAATCGTAAAGGCCCATATGGGGTAATGAATGTCGCTATGCTTGATCGGACTCCTTCATCTTGATTTGATGGTATCCGAGTACGACGAGAAAACACAGTGAGTCGTGTCCTGCGTTTGCATCGATAATCTGATCAATGCGAGGGTGGGGGAATGGATCCTTAGGGCGGGCCTTGTTAAGGTCTTTGAAATCGACGCACAGGCGCCAGGATTTATCCTTCTTTGGTACCATCACCAGGTTTGCTAACCAGTCCGGGTGTTTTATTTCTCTAATGAATCCGGCCTCCAGTAACTTGGCTAGCTCCTCTCCCATGGCTTGTCGTTTAGGTTCAGAAAAACGCCGCAATGTTTGTTTGACTGGTTTATATCCCTTCAAGATATTAAGGTTGTGTTCGGCCAACCTGTGTGGGATTCCTGGCATATCAGAAGGGTGCCAGGCGAATATGTCCCAGTTCTCGCGCAGGAACTCTCGTAGCGTGTCAATCGTTGGGTCGAGTTGTGCGTCGATGGATGCTGTCTTCTTGGGGTCCGTCGAGTGAACTTGAAATTTGATTATTTCTTTTACTGGTTCAAAGGAGGTGGATTTGGGTCGCTTGTCAAGGATTACGTCATCCCTATCCGCGGTGGAGCGCAGCACGGTCAGCTCTTCGGCCGCTAGGGCTTCAGACAATGCCTCGAGGGCCAGGGATGCGGTTTTATTTTCGGCGCGCAGTGCTATGTCCGGATCATTGGCAAGAGTGATGGTGCCTGAGGGAGTCCTAGATTAGGGGGTGTCCGGATGGCCGGACTATAACCTTTGGTCGGACTACTGGACTATGAAGATACAAGATTGAAGACTTCGTCCCGTGTCCGGATGGGACTTTCCTTGGCGTGGAAGGCAAGCTTGGCGATACGGATATGTAGATCTCCTCCCATTGTAACCGACTATGTATAACCCTAGCCCTCTCCGATGTCTATATAAACTGGAGGGTTTTAGTCCGTAGGACGAACAACAATCATACCATAGGCTAGCTTCTAGGGTTTAGCCTGTCTGATCTCGTGGTAGATCTACTCTTGTACTACCCATATCATCAATATTAATCAAGCAGGAGTAGGGTTTTACCTCCATCGAGAGGGCCCGAACCTGGGTAAAAACATCGTGTCCCTTGTCTCCTGTTACCATCCGCCTAGACGCACAGTTCGGGACCCCCTACCCGAGATATGCCGGTTTTGACACCGACATTGGTGCTTTCACTGAGAGTTCCTCTGTGTCGTCATCTTTAGGCCCGATGGCTCCTCCGATCATCAACAACGATGCGGTCCAGGGTGAGACTTTTCTCCCCAGACAGATCTTCGTATTATGCGGCTTTGCACTACGGTCCAATTCGCTTGGCCATCCGAGTAGATCGAAGCTACGCCCCGCCATCGTGTCAGATTTGGAAGTTTGAACTACACGGCTAACGTCCGCGGAGACTTGATCTTCGACGGGTTCGAGCCACAACCGAAAGCCGCCGCCTGCTATAATGGGCATCATCTAGCTCTGCCACGAGCAGTGCCCTCGAGGTCACCGTGTCCGCTCCGACCCTTAGCTCGGAGCCGGCTGCGCCAATCGAGGACGGGTGGCTGGACACCGCCTCGGGGGCTGCAATCTCTACGGCGATCGAGCCGAACACCAGCCTTGTCCTCTGTGAAGCTCGTGACTCCAAGGTGTCGGACTCCTCTCCGGACTCCGAACCTTCCGCGCCCCTACCGATCAAATCCGATTGGGCGCCGATCATGGAGTTCGCCGCCGCGGACATCTTTCAGCACTCGCCCTTCGGCGACATTCTGAATTCACTAAAGTCTCTCTCTTTGTCGAGAGCCTCGCCGACTATGGTCAGCGAGGTTGGGATGTGGACGACGAAGAAATTCAAAGCCCACCCACCACCCACTTCAGAGCCACCGTCGATGATTTAACCGACATGCTCGACTTCGACTCAAGACATCGACGATATGGACGCCGATGCAGGAGACGACCAAGAACCGTGGCCTATAGGGCATGGAAGGCCACCTCATCGTATGACATATACATGGTGGATGCTCCAAAAGAAGGGAATGGCAATGGAACAACGGAGGATGACCCCTCCAAGAAGCAACCTAAGCGCCGACGTCAGCGGCGCCGCTCTAAATCCCGCCAAAACAAAAACAGCGATTCCGACACGGGACATAATAACACCCCGGAGAATGCCGAAGACAAACCCCTCCAGTAGAATTCAACACAGGAGGATGGAGAAGCCAACCCTCATGAGAGAGCGACAGACAGAGAGGTAGAGGACGATAATTACATGCCTCCCTCCGAAGACGAGGCAAGCCTCGACGATTTACTTAATTTGTCATGCCTGAGGATAACATCGAACAAGAGCGTTTCAAACGCAGGCTTATGGCCATGGCGAGCAGCCTCAAGAAAAAACAGCAACAACTTAGAGTTGACCAAGACTTGCTAGCCGACAGATGGACTGAAGTCCTTGCGGCCGAAGAGTATGAACTCAAACGCCCCTCCAAGAGCTACCCAAAGCGCAGGCTGCTACCCCGACTAGAGGAGGAAGCACCTAAACCTACATCACCAGCGCACGATGCGGCCGACCGGCCACCTCGCGGCCGCGACAGAGAGGCCTCTCGGCCCTCCACTCAAGCCGCACCCCGGCGTCGCTCAAAAAATACCAAGGCACGGGGAAATGCGCCAGACCTGCGAGATATATTGGAGGACAAGGCAAGGCAAACAAGATCAATCTACCGATCGCGAGGGCGCCCCACGACACGTCACGATAATCGTCATGTCGGATATAGCAAATCCGGCCGGGCCGAACACGGCAGACAAAGCTCATTTGAGCTACGTCATGATATAGCCTAGTACAGAGGCGTCGTACACCCACTATGCTTCACAGATGAAGTAATGGATCATCAAATCCCTGAGGGTTTCAAACCTGTAAACATCGAATCATACGATGGCACAACAGATCCTGCGGTATGGATCGAGGATTATCTCCTTCATATCCACATGGCCCGCGGTGATGATCAAATACCTCCCACTCAAGCTTAAAGGACCAGCTCGGCATTGGCTTAACAGCTTGCCAGCAAAGTCAATTGGTTGTTGGGAGGACCTGGAAGCCGCATTCCTCGACAATTTCTAGGGCACCTATGTGCGACCACAAGACGCCGATGACCTAAGCCACATAATTCAGCAGCCAGAGGAATCGGCCAGACAATTCTGGACACGGTTCCTAACCAAGAAAAATCAAATAGTCGATTGTCCGGATGCAGATGCCCTCGCAGCCTTCAAACATAACATCCGTGACGAGTGGCTTGCCTGACACCTAGGACAGGAAAAACCGAAATCCATGGTAGCCCTCACAACACTCATGACCCGCTTTTGCGCGGGAGAAGACAGCTGGCTAGCTCATAGTAATAACATGACCAAGAGCCCTGGTAATTCGGATACCAAGGACAGCAATGGCAGGTCGCGTCGCAACAAGCACAAGCGCCGCATTAACGGCGACAATGCTGAGGATACGGCAGTTAATGCCGGATTCAGAGGCTCTAAACCCGGTCAGCGGAAAAAGCCATTTAAAAGAAATACTCTGGGCCCATCCAGTTTGGACCGAATACTCGATCGCTCGTGCCAGATACACGGCACCCCCGAAAAACTAGCCAATCACACCAACAGGGATTGTTGGGTGTTCAAGCAGGCAGGCAAGATAAGTGCCGAAAACAGAGACAAGGGGCTGCATAGCGATGACGAGGAAGAGCCCCGGCTGCCAAACAATAGGGGACAGAAGGGCTTCCCCCCACAAGTGCGGACGGTGAACATGATATACGCAACCCACATCCCCAAAAGGGAGCGGAAGCGTGCACTCAGAGACGTATATGCGTTGGAGCCAGTCGCCCCAAAGTTCAACATGTGGTCCTCCTGCCCGATCACTTTTGATCGAAGGGGCCACCCCACTAGCATCCGCCACGGCGGATTCGCCGCATTGGTTCTAGACCCAATCATTGACGGATTTCACCTCACTATAGTCCTTATGGACGGTGGCAACAACAACCTGCTTTATCGTGATACGGTCACGAAAAATGGGCATAGATCCCTCAAGGATTAAACCCACAAAGACGACCTTTAAAGGCGCCACACCAGGTGTAGAGGCCAACTGTACAGGCTCAGTTACACTTGAGGTGGTCTTCGGATCCCCGGATAATTTCCAAAGCGAGGAGTTAATCTTCGACATAGTCCCGCTCATGATGGCTATCACGCCTTCGCCGGACGAACCGCATTTGCAAAGTTCAATGCGGTGCCGCACCACGCATACCTCAAGCTCAAGATGCCAGGCCCTCCAGGAGTCATTACGGTCAATGGAAACACCGAACGCTCTCCGAACCGAGGAGCATACGGCTGCCCTCGCGGGCGGAAGTACAAAGTAGCCTCTCAAGGCAATTCTCCATCCGGCTATTAAACGCCCCGGACACCGTCAAGCGCCCGAGTAACCTATAACAAGACCTCCTGGCACGTTCCGAGCAAACGTAGCAATGCGGCCCCAACCCCTGCCCTCGCGAGATTGCGAAACCAGTACTATGTGTACATAACCAAGCTCTGGAAATACCATGGGCATAGGGGGAGGGACACGACCACGGCATGCCCAAAATGTGGCTCAACCGCACTAGGGGCTCCCGATTTTGTCATTCCTTTTTTCTTACTTTCAGGACTCTGCTCTCCGGAAGGCCTGTCCAGCAGTAGAATCGCCGAACACACGATGCAACAGCCAGGGAAGCAGAAAGCTACGTCGAGTGTCCAGGTGGTCTCTATAACGAGCAGTATACTTGTTTCACATATCATCCCGCAGCTCCCCCCTGGAGGGGGACATGTTAAATAGTCCCACCTCTTGCTTATCGCACTATTTGTATTGTTCTGTTTTTACCGCAGCCTTTTCGAATAAACAATACATAGCTTTTGTCTATTATTGCATTACTTTTTTATGTAAATATGTTGAGTTATGACATTATGCAACCGTACACTTTGGTACGGCCAATACATCAGGGGCTTAAGTACCCCAGAATATGGTGTGAGAAGTCCGAACACTCTCACGAAAAGTCTGGCACCCGAACTTATATCATTATATGCATCGGCTCCGAATCATGTCTTGGGTCAATAGTTGGGTTTGCCCAGCTCCTATGTTTTGGTACCTTACGTTCCGTTATATCGGCTAAGGTAGCGCTAGGAGAACTACTACGATTGTGCCCCTGTTGAGCTGGGTTAAGCACCTCAGTAGAGAAAGCTAAAACTGACCGTCATGATCGGGCGAGAGCTGGTCGCAGTTCGAGAGGTTCCGAGTCCCTAAAGACATATGCCGCTTAGAGCGAGGAGCCGGCTTTGTCCGGCCTAGGCGTGGATAGCGCCCCGAACTCGGTCTTCCGAATACTAGGGGCTTCGCCGAAATTTAAAATTATAGAATTCTATGGCTAAGTGAGAGTGATAAAGCATTATAGTCCGATTGCCTTGTTCACAGCCGAAAGCGCCTCCTCGAAGGACCCAAGAATGGGAACAAGAGCGCTGTGTTTATCCTGAACACCCCAAAGACTCGTGGCATGGGGGCGTGGTTTACGACTCGCCATCTCTCAGATTTAATAAACGGCCGCATAGAAGGTAATAATTTAAATTCAAAAAGCGTTGCTAAGCGCATATGCACAAGTTTTCAGCGCACAGGATAACACGAGCGAGTTTACTCAAAAATTACATCCTTGGAACATTCATCCGTCACAAGGCGGGCACCCTTCAGGACGCCCTCACAATACATCTCGGGCTTGCGATGCTCCTTGCCTGCGGTGGCCCATCTGTCACCAAATTCTCAAAGATCCATCTTGCCCCAGTGCACTTTAACACGGGCAAGGGCCCTACGGGCGCCTTCAATGCATACGGAGCGCTGATGACTTCAAGTCGTGGACAAAGGCCCCGCCACCGCCTCACCAGCCCAAAGTAGCTCCTGTGCATGACCTCCCTGTGCCATAGCCTTACTATAAGGCCCTTCATGGCCTGTTCGTCACCTTATGGAGCTCGACCAGTTGATTCAGCTGGTCGCTCAAAGCACTGGTGTCCGCCTCGATATCGAGACCAGAACACCTTTTCCGTCGAGATCCCCTCCTCGGCTCGGTAGAATGCGGCAGCGTCAGACACACTGCGGGGAAGATCTGCGAATGCTCCTGGAGAGCTCCGGACTCGGGTAAGTAACAAGTAATTCACTTTCACATGCTTGCTTTGCATAACGAATGCTTTACCTACCGCTATCTTCTTCATCGCCTCAATTTCCTGGAGGGCTTTTTGGGCTTCGGCCTTGGTAGATTTGGCGCTCTCAAGGGCCAAGGCGAGCTCGGACTCTCGAGTCTTTGAGTCAAGCTCCAAACTCTCGTGTTTTTTCACGAGAGCCTGGAGCTCTTACTGCACCTCCGCCACCGGCGCCTCCTGCTTCTCTCGCTCGGTGCGCTCCATGGCCGCATTGTCTTTGGCCATGGACAACGCTTCCTTCAGGGTCGCCACCTCGGTTGTGGCCCCTGTAATACTCACGTTGGTCCTGTCATTTTTTGCAACCACATCTTTTTATATACTTACATAAGGTATTACTTACCTTCCTTGTCCTCGAGCTGCTTCTTGGCAAGGTCGAGCACGTTCTCGGACCGCTCGAGGCACTGCTTCAATGCATCGACCTCCGCGGTCAGTGCGGCAGAGGTCAGCAGCGCAGCCTGCATTCCCATTTTGACATACTTATGTTAGACTCCTGCGTATATATTTTAGATCCTCTGTTCGGCTTTTCTTTCCGAACACCAAACCGAGCATCGTGGGCTACCGTCTATGCGGTAACATTTTTACATATCTTAAATACATACCTCAAAGCCTGTTAGAAGGTCGGCACGAGCTTACCAGCCCGCTCTTGGCGGATCGAACCTTCTGGATCACCGCACTCATAATAGTGCGGTGCTCCTCGTCGATGGAGGCGCCGTTAAGCACCTCCAGCAAATTATCCGGTGCCTCCGGTTGGATGGAGGGCACCGGCGTTGTAGGCTTGCCGTTCTTACTAAGGGGCCGCCTGCTGGACTCCGGAACCGCTGAAGATTCCGGTGCGGTGTCTGGCCCAGGGCCGGACTTGGAGCCCTTGGGGGTTTTGTCCCCTTTGCGCCTGGAGTCCAGGAGGTCGCCTTGCGGCGCCTCCAGGACCACCTCCTCCTGGCTTGGACCCTTTTGGGACTCCACCTCGGCATCATCCGCAGAGCGAGGGGAGGAGGCGGCCGGAAGTGAAGTGCTATTCACATAAGACGAGCTTAAAGAGCCGCTCGACGACGCACCGACCTGAGCTTGGGGCGGACTGCATGATTATATTCAGCGTCAGAAGATACTATGCAATAAAGGAACGCCATGAGTTATTCTGGTATCCGGATACTTATGATTTTGCCAGGGGCTTGGCCCTGGATGGCCACTCCTCTTCTTCGTCGTCGGCGCTGGTGGAGTAGTCCGGAGGAAGGGTCCTTCCCTTCTTGGACCCTCCAGCCCCCCCCCCCCCAGTTGGGGCGGCCTTCCTTTTCTTCTCTCCCTCCGCCGGGGGAGAGAGCTCTCTTTCCTCCTCCTCGTTTTCGCGGGAGGAGTCCGCCTCGGTGTCATCGGACGATGAGTCTGACACCACCTGGCGCCGGGAACACTCTCGAGTTCCCGTGGCCTTCTTCTTGGCCTTCTTCTCCGGCATCACGTAAGGTGCCGGGACCAGCAGCTTCACCAAACGGGCATCTGCTGGGCCTTCGGGCAAAGGAGTTGGACAGTCGATCTGTCCGGTCTTCTCCAGCTAGTCCTGTCAAAGGAACGGGAGCTTAGATCCCGCATAGAGTCAAACTATGAAAAACAGGTATCCCGTAAGAGGTAAAATAGCTTACCGCGCTAGCTTGATGCTGCGCGCTGAATCTGCGATCCTCGGTAGCGGATGTGGGAGCCTCGGCGCCTTTGAATAGCGCCTTCCAGGCATCTTCGTACGTTGTGTCGAAGAGCCTGCTCAGAGTTTGGTGCTTGGCCGGATCGAACTCCCACAAGCTGAAAGCCCGTCGTTGACACGGGAGGATCCGGCGGATGAGCGTGACCTGGACTACGTTGACGAGTTTAACCTTCTTGTCCACCAGGTTTTGGATGCAGGTTTGGAGTCCGGTCGACTCTCCCGAATTACCCCACGACAGGCCCTTCTCTTTCCAGGAGGTGAGATGTGTGGGGATGCCAGATTGGAATTCGGGGGCCGCTGCCCATTCAGGGTCGCGCGGCTCGGTGATGTAGAACCACCCCGATTGCCACCCTTTGATGGTTTCCACGAAGGAGCCCTCGAGCCATATAACATTGGGCATCTTGCCCACCATGGCGCCTCCGCACTCCACTTGCCGGCCGCCCACTACCTTCAGCTTGACATTGAAGGTCTTTAGCCACAAGCCGAAGTGGGGCTTGATGCGGAGGAAGGCCTCGCACACGACGATAAACGCCGAGATGTTGAGGAGAAGTTCGGGGCCAGATCGTGGAAATCCAGGCCGTAGTAGAACATGAGCCCCCGGACAAATGGGTGGAGTGGGAAACCTAGTCCGCAGAGGAAATGGGTGAGGAACACCACCCTCTTATGGGGCCTGGGGGTAGGGATGAACTGCCCCTTGTCGGGGAGCCGGTGCGCGATGTCATTGGACAAATATCCGGCTTTCCTCAACTTTTTGATGTGCCCCTCCGTGACGGAGGAGGCCATCCACCAGCCTCCCGCTCTGGACATGGCTGGAGAAGGTCGAGGTGGGAAGTGCGAACTTGGGCGCTGGAGCTCGAGTGCGCGAAAATGGATAAGCAAAGGAGGAAGAAGGCGTAGATGGAAAGGGTGGATCCTTATCCCCTTATATGGGTAGACGAAACTATGTGCCCCCACTAGCCTGGTAAAACTCGCTTATCTCCCAAGCGCCGTAATTAATGGTGCGGTTGGGTTACCCACGCCCGTAGTGATGAGAATCCCGAAATAAGGGGACACGATCTCTGCTTCGACAAGACGTGCCAAGGAAACCGCCTCGCTAAGTGCGCTGAGGAGGGACAGTAAAAACGATTCGAATAAAGGCTCGGCCGTGGTGAGATGTCACGCTGCGGAATACGTCCGCGGATTGGATTTGTGTAAATATTATTCTCTCTATGGTGGTATGTGGAACTTATTTTGCAGAGCCGGACACTATCCTTGTGTTCATAATCTTCTATGAAGTATTCGGAGGAGGAACCCGCCTTGCAATGCCGAAGACAATCTGCGCGCCGGACTCGTCGTCATTGAAGCCTGGTTCGTGGGCTACCGATGGAGTCCTGGATTAGGGGTGTCCGGATGGCCGGACTATAACCTTGGCCGGACTCCTGGACTATGAAGATACAAGATTGAAGACTTCGTCCCGTGTCCGGATGGGACTTTCCTTGGCGTGGAAGGCAAGCTTGGCAATACGGATATGTAGATCTCCTCCTATTGTAACCGACTCTTTGTAGCCCTAGCCCTCTCCGGTGTCTATATAAACCGGAGGGTTTTAGTCCGTAGGACGAACAACAATCATACCATAGGCTAGCTTCTAGGGTTTAGCCTCTCTGATCTCGTGGTAGATCTGCCCTTGTACTACCCATATCATCAATATTAATCAAGCAGGAGTAGGGTTTTACCTCCAGCGCGAGGGCCCGAACCTGGGTAAAAACATCATGTCCCTTGTCTCCTGTTACCATCCGCCTAGACGCACAGTTCGGGACCCCCTACCCGAGATCTGCCGGTTTTGACACCGACAGTGCCGTTGGTCCCGAGCATCTTGAGCTTCATATACCCGTAGTGAGGTACAGCTTGAAAGCGTGTGAATGCGTCTCGCCCCAGTAGGGCGTGATATCCGCTGTTGAAAGGGGCCACTTGGAAGATTATTTCTTCGGACAGATAATTCTCCGGCATGCCGAATACTTCATTTTTATGAGTGTGTCCTCGTAGATGAGTGTATTCTCCGACTGGGAATAATTCCCCGAAAGGTCGTTCTACTTTGCTCAATGCGGCTCCTATCTATTTCCATTTTTATGAGTGTGTCCTCGTAGATGAGGTTTAGTCTGCTGCCGCCGTCCATGAGCACTTTGGTGAGCCGGAAGCCATCCACAATTGGACCGAGGACCTAGGCAGCTGGTGCCCGGACTGTTCTGAATTTTGGTTCGTCATCGGCATTGAAAGTTATGGCCATGTCGTTCCAGGGGTTTATTGCTGCGACTTGGCAGACTTCGGCGAGGTCGCGGAGTGCCCTTTTGCGCTGATTTTTTGAAGAAAATGTCTCGAAGACCGTCAATACTCTGAGGTCATCATCTTCCGGGGCTTGTTGTTCTGGGGTGTTTTTGGTGAGGAGATCTTCGCTGCTCTTGGCCACTTGCCGGAGTATCCAACATGCTCTAAGGTTGTGGGTTGGTATGGTATCCAGTGTTGCATGTATTTTGCATGGCCTGTCAAGCCATCCCTCCATAATGGTTCCGCGTCCCGTGATGGGCTTTGATTTCTTTACTATTGAGTCAGGCGCCCCGCGAGGGTGCGTCCTTTTTGCCCGGACGAGGGGCTGAGTTGAAGCCGGTGGTTCCCAACGAGCTGCCTGAGTTTTCCAGGCGCTTGCCATTGTGCAGTACTTCTGTACTATAGTTGCCAAGTTCGCGAAGTGTAATACGCGACAGCGGCTGATGGCGTTGAGGATTCCTTCGTCCGTGCAATTGTTGCAGAATACTGAGATCGCGTCTTCATCGCAGCAATCTTTAATCTTGTCTTTGACAAGGAGGAATCTGGCCCAAAAGTGTTGGACCGTTTCCTGAGACTGCTGTCGTATGTACATAAGATCGCGTATAGCTGGGTGGGTGGGTGGTTTTAAATCTGAACCCTGACCCGATTTGGGATCCGTTGTTTGTAAATCTTCCGAACTTAATGGTTCGGACTCCGGGATATCAACTGACGTTTTAGGCCCGTCGTCCGATTCTAGGTTCAGAGGGCAGGGCACGTCGTTCCGCGGACAGGCATATGGCTCCTTGAGATCGGAAATCTGAACATAGTTCGTCCTCATTATAGGGGAGAGTTATTGTCTTGTTACTACACTACCGCTATCTGATGGGTGATCGGCGGAGATTTGATTTCTCTCTGATAAGGTTTAAGCCCAATCCGATCATAGTCTGCAGTGACCCCCAAGGCGGCGATGCAATCTAGGAGTTTGTTTAAAGATGACAACTCCGTCAGATCCATCCGTTTGGAGTATTCGGAGTCAACACGGAGGCGATTTTCGATGACTTGAGAGGTCTGATACGTCTCCAACGTATCTATAATTTTTTATTGTTCCATGCTATTATATATTCTGTTTTGGATGTTTAATGGGCTTATTTATACACTTTTATATTATTTTTGGGACTAACCTATTAACCCAAGGCCCAATGCAAATTGCTGTTTTTTTGCCTATTTTAGTGTTTCGCAGAAAAGGAATATCAAACGGAGTCCAAACGGAATGAAACCTTCGGGAGCGTGATTTTTGGAACAAACGTGATCCAGAGGACGTGGAGGGGACGTCAAGAAACGAACAAGGAGGCCACAAGGCAGGGGCGCGCCTGTCGGCGATCTGGGAACGGGGTACCTGCACTTGCTCGTCAGAGCCTGCGGTGTGGCTCAAGGTGGCCCAAAGACGTCCCATCTTCATCCACATCGAAGCTCAAGACCTCGCGAGGGGCCAGATTGCTGGGCGGACTTAAAAGCTTCCTCAGGCGCGGCCTCGTCAGGCTGGCTCGCGAGGAGGCGGAGAGATCAAGGCGGGGTACCTCACGAGGTGCCCATGACGTAAGCCATGATGACCAAGGGCACCAGGCGGGCGCCAGCCCGTGTAGTGTCCTCCCTTCCTCTTTGGTGCAAAGGGGGCAAGCGCAGACGAGAGCATCAAGCAAAGGCATCTGTTTCGGTGCAACAAGACCAGGACCATCGCAACGGCAGGAAGGAAGTCATCGTGGAGCCCAAGCCAGCGTCACCACCAGAGCCTTTGACAGGCGAGGACCAACATTAGTCAGGATAAGTGTACTAGATGTTCCCCTTCAAAATGGCCAATTGTTGGCGCCCTTCCAGCTCAATATTTGGGAAGAGGCCCAGGGCCTTTGCGTATAAATAGGGTTAACCACCCATAGGGTAGAGGCATCTTGAATCAGCATAGAGAGAGTGACTGAACCCCCCCCCCCTAGCAGTTCGTCGCACCAGCCAAGAACAGACCCTTGCGAGGTTGTTCTTCATTGTATTGTTCATCATCAGCCCAAGAGGCAATCCATCACACCACACACTGGAGTAGGGTGTTACACCACAATGGTGGCCCGAACCAGTATAAACCCTGTGTCTCTTGTGTTGTTCCTTTCATAGTTTAGATCCTAGCGAGCGGCGAGGTGCAGGTAGGTAGAGGGTGAGATCTCCGCGCGCACCCCAGTGTTCGAACCTAGAGGGTCTACCGGTACCCAAAATCCGACATTTGGCGCGCCAGGTAGGGGTGCGCCGAAGCTTTCTCTTCCACCGACCCATTCTCCGCCGGCACCGCGACTCGCCCCGCGATGAGCAGCGCGCCGCCCACTCCGGCCGCCGGTGCCAGCGTAGGGGCCAGGGGGCTCCGAGCCTTGGCCCCAGCCTTGCGACATGTGCGGTGGCCGAACAAGTTCAAGCCGGAGATCCCACCGCGCTACAACGGCACGACTGACCCGCTGGCCTTCCTGCTGGCGTACGAGGAGGCCATCCTCGAAGCAGGAGGCGATGATAGGGTCATGGCTAACTGGCTTCCCATGGCCCTCACCGGCGCCCCGCACATGTGGCTGCTCCACCTGCCGACGGCTTCCGTGGCCTCTTGGGAAGAGCTGCGCAACCTCTTCCTCGCCCAAGACGCCTTACCGGGCGCCCGGTCGTCATGCTCTCCTGGGCGGCTCGCAGGCGCCACCTTCAGGCTGCCATGTCAAGCCATTCGTCCGCCAAGTCGGTGCTGCCTCCGCGCGGCAGGGGGCTCCCCCAGGTCGGTCGGCGTACAAGGCCGATCTGGCCTTCAGCTCGGAGGATCACCCCTCCAAATCATCGTGCTCGGGGCGCGCTCCCAATGTTGTGCACTCCCACCATTTGCCAGGTGGCTGTCACCAGGACCCTCATCGACGGCGGCGCGGGCCTCAGTGTGCTCTCGGTTGAAGCCTTCAGCCTCCTGCACATACCGCCGAAGCGGCTTCGGCCTAGCGGGCCCTTCTCGGGCGTCGTAGGCGGTTCGGCCGGCTCCCTGGGGCAGATCCGTCTACCGGTGACCTTTGGCACCTACGACAACTTCTGCACCGAGCTCATCGACTTTGACATCGGCCCCATCGGCCTCCCATACAACGCCATCCTCGGCTACCCGGCGCTGGCCAGATTCATGGCCGCGACTTACCCAGCGTACAACCTCATGAAGATGCCCGGGAGCAACGGCGTCCTCACCGTGTCCGGAGACACCGGGATGCGCGCAAGTACTCAAGCTCACCTTCAAGATCAGGGCGGCGGCCCAAAGCCGCTCGGGACGCCGAGCCCAAGGCTGCGCCGTCAAGAAGAAGTAGCTGTTCACCCAGACAAGGCGAAACCAAGAAGATATCGGTCGACGAGGACGGATCAACCAACGCCACCTTCACCATAGGCGCCCAACCTCGAACCCGAAAGGTGAGGAGGCCCCGGTCAAGTTCCCCTGCCGAACAAGAAGGTGTTCGCCGGGAGCCCGATCACCGGCGGGGATCCCTAGAGGCGTAATCGAGCATCACCTCAACGTGTGCCCCAACGTACGCCCCGTGAAGCAGAAAGAGAGACGGAAGACCACTGAAAAGCAGGCTTTCATCGTCCAAGAGACCCGCAAACTGGAAGCTGCAGGGGTCATTCGCGAGGTCCGATATCCAGATTGGCTGGCCAACCCTGTTGTTGTGCCGAAGAAAGGGGGGAAGGAACACATGTGTGTCGACTTGACCAACCTCAACAAAGCCTGCCAGCAAGATCCATTCCCGCCCTCAAGATCGATCAGATCGTCGATTCCACCGCCGAGTGCGACCTGTTATGTTTCTTGGATGCCTTCTCTGGGTATCACCTGATCAAGATGGCTGTAGAAGATGTGGAAAAAACAGCTTTCCTGACCCCGTGTGGGGTGTACTGCTACACATGCATGCCTTTCGGGCTGCGCAACGCAGGAGCGACCTTTCAGCGGCTGATGCACATCACCTTGGGCCCGCAGCTCGGGAAGAATGTTGAGGCTTACGTCGATGAAATTGTGGTGAAGTCTCGTGAGGCCAAAACCTTGATACAAGACCTGGAGGAGACCTTCGCGAGCCTCAACGCAGTGAACCTGCGGCTCAACCCGGAGAAGTGTGTGTTTGGGGTCCCCTCGGGCAAGCTCTTGGGCTTCCTCGTATCCCACCGAGGCATCGGGGCTAACCCAGAGAAGGTCAAGGCGGTCGAGGACATGAGCCCGCCAAAGACCCTCAGAGAAATGCAGAAGCTCACTGGGTGCGTGACCGCACTGGGGCGCTTCATCTCCAAGTTGGGGGAGCGAACGCTGCCTTTCTTCCAGCTGATGAAGAAAAAGGGCCTTTGAATGGATCAAGAGGCCGGTTGTATGCTCCAAGATCTCAAGAGGTACCTGACCAGCCTCCGTAATTGTGGCCTCGCCTCAGAACCCCTCGGTGTTTCTACTTGCAGCCACTCCCTACTCCGCCAGCGCAGCCCTGGTGGCGGTTAGGGAGGAGCATCGGACCAAAGCCGCGACAGCCGCCCGGGTCACGGCGGAGCAAGATCAAGGAAGACTCACAGAGACCACTACCACAGCCGAGAAGGATCAGCCGCCGCAGGGAAACGCACTCGGGACAGAAGAAACCCCTCCCCTGCGACCCGGCCAGCTGGAGGCTCCACTGTCTCAGGAGGCGCCACGGTCTCCGGAGGGCGCCATCGACACCAGGACTCCCAACCTCGTTGAACACCCTGTGTACTTCATCAGCACAGTGTTACGGGACGCGAGGGCGTGGTATCCCATGCCTCAGAAACTCCTCCTCGCGCTATTGGTGGCCTCGCGCAAGTTGCGGCATTATTTTTAGGGCCACCCCATCAAGGTTGTCTCAGCGTACCCCTTGGAAAGGGTGCTCAGGAGCCCTAACTTAGCCGGAAGAGTCGCAGAGTGGAACATTGAACTGCAAGCATTTCTACTCGAATTCAGCACAACCAGAGTCATCAAGGGGGCCGCGTTAGCGGATTTCGTGGCAGAATGGACGGAGGCGCCGGGCCTCGAGGCTGATGAGGATCGATCCCTCTTCCCGGGAAGCAAAGCACCGGAAGGTTGGGTTATGTACTTCGACGGGGCATTCTCCAGGCACAGCGCGGGGCTGGAGCAGTGCTCATATCTCCTACTCAGGACAAGCTCTACTACGCCGTGCAACTCTGCTTTCCAAAGACGGAGAAAAGGTCTCCAACAACATAGCAGAATATGAAGGCCTAATAGCAGGCTCAAGGCCGCAGCCTGCCTTAGGAGTGAAGCGCCTCACCATCAAGGGTGATTCACAACTCCTCGTCAACTTCTCCAACAAGGTATACGAGCCGAGGGATGAGCACATGGAAGCCTACCTCGCGGAGGTCCGCAGGATGGAGAAGCAGTTCTGGGGGCTGGAGTTGCAGCATGTGCCCCGTGGTACCAACCAGGAGGCCAACGACATTGCCAAACGAGCATCCAGGCAGCTACCTCAGGAGCCTGGCGTCTTCGAGGAGTGGCTCTTCAAGCCCTCGGCCACGCCATCACTGTCAAGCGCACCGCAGCCTCGGGAGGAGCTCCCCCAGCCACCAGCCTCGGGAGCCCTGGTCTGTGGCCCGGCCTCAGGAGCGCGCCTGCTCTTGACGCTGGAGCCTTAGGAGGGGTGCTGGTTCACAGAGCTCCGGAGCTACTTGACACAAGGGACCTTGCCAGGGAAGGAGAAGGAAGCGGAGCGTGTGGCGTGGCAAGCCACAACATACTGCATTAGGGATGGAGAGATCTACCGGAAGCGACCAAATGATGTGTCCCTACGCTGCATCTTCAGGGAGCAAGGGAAGGAACTGCTGGCAGATATACACGGTGGAGACTGTGGGCATCATCCATCATCGCGGACCCTCGTTGGCAAGGCGTTCCGCAGCGGTTTCTATTGGCCCACTGCGCTCAATGATGCCGTCAAACTGGTGAAGGCTTGTGAGGCCTGCCAATTCCATGCCAAGCAGATCCATCAGCCGGCGGGAGGTCTGCAAACTATACCCCTCTCGTGGCCGTTCGCAGTCTGGGGGCTGGATATCTTGGGCCCGTTCCCTCGGGCTCCAGGGGGCTATCGCTACCTCTACGTCGCCGTGGACAAGTTCACCAAGTGGGCTGAAGTGGAAGCCGTCCGCACCATCCCCGTAGGCTCTACGGTCAAGTTCATCAAGGGCATCGTGAGCCGGTTCGGGGTGCCGAACCGCATCATCACCGACAACAGTTCGCAGTTCACCAGTAATCTCTTCAAAACATATTGTGCTAACCTTACGACGCAGATATGCTACGCCTCGGTAGCCCACCCGCGGAGCAACGGTCAGGTCGAGCGGGCAAATGCAGAGGTCCTGAGATGCCTCAAAACTAGGACATTCAAGAAGAAGCTGGAGGCCTGCGGCAGAGTCTGGTACGATGAGCTTTAATCCGTATTATGGTCCATCCGCACAACCGCGACCAAGCCGACTGGCGAGACCCCGTTCTTCCTGGTCTATGGGGCCGAAGCAGTCCTCCCTCACGAGGTCAGACGTCGTTCCGCACGGGTCCTGGCGTTTGACGAGGCGCAGCAGACGCCATGCGGGGACGGACCTCGTGGCCGGGGAGGAGCATCGTCGGGAAGCCGCCACGAGCGGCAAGATACCAAAAAGCGCCATGCGATACCATCGCCGCAACATCCGCCTCTAGGACTCTCGAGGTAGGAGACCTCGTGCTCAGCGGGTTCTCTCGAGGAGGGACTGCATAAGCTCTCTCCCATGTGGGAGGGCCCGTTCAAGGTTGTTCATGTTTCTAGGCCCGGCTCCGCCGCTTGGAGACTCGTGGAGGGGTGCCCGCCCGTAACGCTGTGGAACATCCAAAGACTGAGGAGGTTTTACCCCTAAAAAGGCCCAGAGCCTGTGAAGAAGGCGAACGCCTGTGAAGTGTTGCATTTTGAAAAAGGCCCAGAGCCTGTGAAGAAGGCGAACGCCTGTGAAGCGTTGCATTTTGGAAAAGGCCCAGAGCCTGTGAAGAAGGCGAACGCCTGTGAAGCGTTGCGTTTTGGAAAAGGCCCAGAGCCTGTGAAGAAGGCGAACGCCTGTGAAGCGTTGCGTTTTGGAAAAGGCCCAGAGCCTGTGAAGAAGGCGAACGCCTGTGAAGCGTTGCGTTTTGGAAAAGGCCCAGAGCCTGTGAAGAAGGCGAACGCCTGTGAAGCGTTGCATTTTGGGAAAGGCCTAGAGCCTGTGAAGAAGGCGAACGCCTATGAAGCGTTGTGTTTTGGAAAAGGCCCAGATCCTGTGAAGAAGGCGAATGCCTGTGAAGCTGTTGCGTGTTGGAAAAGGCCCGGTGCCTGTGAAGAAGGCAAGCGCCTGTGAAGTTCATCTTTCTGGGAAAGGCCCGGAGCCTGTGAACAAGGCCAATGCCTGTGAAGCTCGCCGCCCGTGACACTCTCACGTAATAATGAATTGGGGCTGTACACGCCCCGGAGTCTCAGGAGCGCCGGCCTCAGGCCCTGGGGCTCCCTCCCACGCCGAGTAGCAGCACTTAGCTCCGCGCTGGTGAGAAGACGTCGAAGACTAGATTAGTTGCCGGATGCGGCTTTTCTCATTTTCTTTCTGCAGTTGGCTTGTTTATTCCCATTTGAAGTTTTATTGAAGTTGTTGCCGCCTTTGGCTTGTGACTCCTTGCCTTTTCGCTCTCCTGCCTCGATTTCTCTCACGCGAGTCTCGCGAGGGAGCAGCGCGGGCACCCTCGCGAGTGTTTTCTGCCCTTATCGTTTGAGGTTTCCCAACTCGGGTCCGCTACAGGAGCACCCCTCCAGTCCATGCCCCACGGGCACCGCGACACGAACACAGGACCTGGGTCGGTCGCCTCCATAGCTGAGGCCGGGAGCTATCTCTCCAGACTAACCTTTGCAGGACATGGAGCGTTCGATGAGGCCTCGGCCTCAGGAAGCAAAGGCCGCGACAGCTCCCCCCCCCCCCGAGCTAAGTAATTTCTACGCACAGGCGTGTGGCACAAAGGCATAATACCGTAATAGCGGAAACAGTACGATAATTAGCAGCAATAGTCCAAGCACGCCCCCGCGGGGCCCTACACTACTGTCTCTTTGCGCAGGAAAAGGAAAAAGAACAAAACAGGCGCGACTCGCCCGACGCCAACTCGCGAGGGAGACCCGAACTACCTCCGGAGCTCAGGCGGACTCTATCTCGCGCTTCACCGAGGCGCGACGGCGGGCAGACCCGCTACCTCCCTCCAGCGGCGCGGGCGGCGGAGGTCGCGCCATCACCGGAGGAGCCGCTGGCCGAAGAAGAGTCGCCAAAGCTCGATGAACCCCGAGCGCCGCTTACCACGCACGCGCTGTCGTCTTCATCATCGCCGGGGTTGGGCCCACGGCCGCGGTCGTCGTTCTCAGGGCAGCACCCAACGCGGCGACCGTCTTCCCCGAACACCCTCACGTAGAGGGTAGCATCGTCGTCGAACTTCAAGTGTAGGGTGCACCGCGGGCCCAGACCACGCGCGCGGGCAAACGTTTGCCAGCCGCGGGTCAGGGCCACGCTCCCGGCTGCAGAGACCTCCAGCGAAGCCCAGGAGGCCCGGCTGCAGCAACCATCCGCCTGAAGCCAGAGGCCGCCCGGGGCACCGGCCGGAAGCTCACCTAGGAGGAAGCGAGGAAGCTGGAGCCGGGTGCTGGTCGGCTCTACCGACCACACCACGAACTCCGGCAACACCTCTGCTGAGTGGAAGCGCGGCCTAGGGGGTCGCGCGGCCGTAGCGCGCCCCCCAGAAATAGCCTGCCGCCCGTCACCGTGCGGGAGATCACCTCCACGGCCGCGAGGAGCCACAGGGTGTTTGCGAGGACGGCCTCGACCGTGCTTGGGCGGGGGAGAGTCAGGCCCCACCTGGCGAGCCTTTCCCTTCTCCGCGGCCAAGAACCTCTTTGGCGGAGCCATGAAGAAGAAAAATAAGCAAGAGGGGATGGACTAGAGGGGCAGGCGCCGTCCCGTACTTATAGCCGGCGAAGGCCAACCACCGGCCTCCACGATCGAAGGTAATCATGACCTGCTTTGCATGCAGGGACTTGTCAATTCATGCAGTTGCCGGGACATCGTGGGGGAGCGGAGCCGCCCACGTCCAATCAACCGCCACGCGGCGCCCAAGGCCGCGGGCTGTTAGGGCCCGCGGCGCTTCGCACTTGCCCCTTCGCTTCTCTAATCAGCCAAGTCCGGGCGCGCCTTGGGCCCGGGGGCTACTGTCGGCGTTCTGGGAACGGGGGTACCCAGACTTGCTCGCTGCGGCCTACGTGGCTCAAGGAGTGGCTCAAAGACGGCCCATCTTCAACAAAGACGAGCTCAAGACCCTCGCGAGGGGCCAAGCCTCATGGGCGGACGACAGCTTCCTCAGCGCGGCCTCGTCAAAGCTGGCTCGCGAGGAGGGAGAGAGATCAAGGTGGGGTACCTCACGAGGTGCCCATGACGTAAGCCATGACGACCAAGGGCACCAGGCGGGCGCCAGCCCGCGCAGTTTCCTCCCTTCCTCTTTGGTGCAAAGGGGGCAAGCGCAGGCGAGAGCATCAAGCAAAGGCATCCGTTTCAGTGCAACAAGACCAGGACCGTCGCAACGGCAGGAAGGAAGTCATCGTGGAGCCCAAGCCAGCGTCACCACCAGAGCCTTTGACAGGCGAGGACCAACTTTAGTCAGGATAAGTGTACTAGATGTTCCCCTTCAAAATGGCCAATTGTTGGCGCCCTTCCCGCTCAAATTTGGGAAGAGGCCCAGGGCCTTTGCCTATAAATAGGGTTAGCCACCCACAGGGTAGAGGCATCTTGAATCAGCAGAGAGAGAGCGACTGAACCCCCCCCCCTAGCAGTTCGTCGCACCAGCCAAGAACAAACCCTCGCGAGGCTGTTCTTCCTTGTATTGTTCATCGTCAGCCCTAGAGGCAATCCACCACAATACACCACAATGGTGGCCCGAACCAGTATAAACCCTGTGTCTCTTGTGTTGTTCCTTTCATAGTTTAGATCCTAGCGAGGCGGCGAGGTGCAGGTAGGTAGAGGGTGACATCTCCGTGCGCACCCCGGTGTTCGAACCTAGAGGGTCTGCCGGAACCCGAAATCCGACAGCGCCTACCCCCCTGGGCGCACCATCCACCCTCGTGGGCCCCTCGTGGATCCACCGGCCTACTTCTTCCTCCTATTTATACCTACGTACCCCGAAGCCATCGAGGAGAACCACGAAAACCTAATTCCACCGCCGCAACCTTCTGTACCCGTGAGATCCCATCTTGGGGCCTTTTCCGGCGCTCCGTCGGAGGGGGAATCGATCACGGAGGGCTTCTACATCAACACCATAGCCTCTCCGATGATGTGTGAGTAGTTTACCACAGACCTTCGGGTCCATAGTTATTAGCTAGATGGCTTCTTCTCTCTTTGGATCTCAATACAAAGTTCTCCTCGATCTTCTTGGAGATCTATTTGATGTAACTCTTTTTTGCGGTGACTTTGTCGAGATCTGATGAATTGTGGGTTTATGATCAAGATTATCTATGAACAATATTTGAATATTTTCTGGATTCTTTAATGTATGATTGGTTATCTTTGCAAGTCTCTTCGAATTATCAGTTTGGTTTGGCCTACTAGATTGATCTTTCTTGCTATGGGAGAACTGCTTAGCTTTGGGTTCAATCTTGCGTTGCTCGATCCTAGTGACAGAAAGGGAAATGACACGTATTGTATTGTTGCCATCGAGGATAAAAAGATGGGGTTTATATCATATTGCTTGAGTTTATCCCTCTACATCATGTCATCTTACCTAATGCGTTACTCTGTTTTTATGAACTTAATACTCTAGATGCATGTTGGATAGCTGTCGATGTGTGGAGTAATAGTAGTAGATGCAGGCATGAGTCGGTCTACTTGTCACGGACGTGATGCTTATATACATGATCATGCCTAGATATTCTCATAATTATGCACTTTTCTATCAATTGCTCGACAGTAATTTGGTCACCCACCGTAATACTTATGCTATCTTGAGAGAAGCCACTAGTGAAACCTATGGCCCCCGGGTCTATTTTCCATCATATTAGTCTCCCGTCAACGAGCTATTTCTATCACCATTTATTTTGCTTTCTTTACTTTCAATCTTTATCATAAATATACCAAAAATATTATCTTATCATCTCTATCAGATCTCACTTTTGCAAGTGGCCATGAAGGGATTGACAACCCATTTATCGCGTTGGTTGAAAGGTTCTTATTTGTTTGTGTAGGTACGAGGGACTTGCGTGTGGCCTCCTACTGGATTGATACCTTGGTTCTCATAAACTGAGGGAAATACTTATGCTACTTTGCTGCATCTCCCTTTCCTCTTCAAGGGAAAACCAACGCATGCTCAAGAGGTATCAAGAAGGATTTCTGGCGCCGTTGCCGGGGAGTCTACACACAAGTCAACACATACCAAGTACCCATCACAAACTCTTATCCCTCGCATTACATTATTTGCCATTTGCCTCTCTTTTTCCTCTCTCCCACTTCACCCTTGCCGTTTTATTCGTCCTCTCTTTTCGTTCGCCTCTTTCCCGTTGTTTTTCTTGTGCCATGGCCGAATCAAAAAGGGCCAAGGGCTCTCTCCATGGTTTTAATACATTGGATAGTCCCTCTGTCCTCTCTAAGCTCATAGATAATGATGCTATGGAAAGACCTACCGGGGTTGTCAATGAGGGTTTGAATAATTTCGATGAAGATGATCCCGGAATTTTCCGTTATTTACTTGATGAGTCTTTGAAAGATGCTTGGGATAGGCTTTTAAGGATCCGAGCTAGCTGTGTGCCCCAATATCAAATTGAGATATACCTAAAAAGCTTTTATGTTCGGTTGCCCGCTTCATTCAAGCAAGTTTTAGAATCTATTTTTGAAGAGGGTGTTCTTGAAGGGGATCCCATAGATACCTATTAAAAGATGAAAACTATATTTGGGCACCCTATGAGTGATAAAGTTGAATCCACCTCTCTTTTGTGCTTTTACCAAAACAAAATTATCAAAGAGATGAAAGCTGGCTTAGATGCAAATTTCCGTAGTGTGCTTAATCTTTCTTCCACCATTAACGGCCACGTGCTTTATCAAAATAGAAAGATAAATGCTATATATAATAAATTTTCTCTTTTCACAACACCAAAGATGGTAAGACCTAGATCTATCCTTGCCTTTATGCCTAGCTAGGGGCGTTAAACGTTAGCGCTTGTTGGGAGGGAACCCAATTTTATTTTTGTTTTTTGCTTTTTGGTTCTGTTTAGTAATAAATAATCCATCTATCTTCTGTTTAGATGTGGTTTTGTGTTTTAATTAGTGTTTGTGCCAAGTAGAACCTTTGGGAAGACTTGGGTGAAGTCTTTTTGATTTTGCTGTAAAAAAACAGAAACTTTAGCGCTCACGAGATTAGCTACAACTTTTTACTGGAGAGTGAAATTTAGTTGATTATTTTTGCATATGATTAATAGATAAATACCTCACGTCCAGCAATTTATTTTAGAACTTTTGGAGTTCCAGAAGTTTGCATTAGTCACAGATTACTACAGACTGTTCTGTTTTTGACAGATTCTGTTTTTCGTGTGTTGTTTGCTTATTTTGATGAATCTATGGCTAGTAATGGAGTTTATGAACCATAGAGAAGTTGGAATACAGTAGGTTTAACACCAATATAAATAAAGAATGAGTTCATTACAGTACCTTGAAGTGTTGTTTTGTTTTCTTTCGCTAACGGAGCTCGCGAAATTTTCTGTTAAGTTTTGTGTTGTGAAGTTGACAAGTTTTGGGTAAAGATTTGATGGATTATGGAACAAGGAGTGGCAAGAGCCTAAGCTTTGGGATGACCAAGGCACCCCAAGGTAAAATCCAAGGACAACCAAAAGCCTAATCTTGGGGATGCCCCGAAAGGCATCCCCTCTTTCGACTTCGTCCATCGGTAACTTTACTTGGAGCTATATTTTTATTCACCACATGATATGTGTTTTGCTTGGAGCGTCTTGTATAATTTGAGTCTTTGATTTTTAGTTCACCACAATCATCCTTTCTGTACACACCTTCTGAGAAAGAGACACATTAATCATAATTTATTAGAATACTCTATGTGCTTCACTTATATCTTTTGAGCTCAACAATTTTGCTCTAGTGCTTCACTAATATCTTTTAGAGTATGGTGGTGGTTTTGTTTTATAGAAATTATTGATCTCTAATGCTTCACTTATATTATTTTGAGAGTCCTTTAGAACAGCATGGTAATTTTATTTTGTTATAAAATTGATCCTAATATGATAGGCATCCAAGTTGGATATAATAAAAACTTCCATATAAGTGCATTGAATACTAGGAGAAGTTTGATACTTGATGATTGTTTTGAGATATGGAGATAGTGATATTAAAGTTGTGCTAGTTGAGTAGTTGTGAATTTGAGAAATACTTGTGTTGAAGTTTGGAAGTCCTGTAGCATGCACATATGGTAAACGATATGAGACAAATTTGAAACATGAGGTGTTCTTTGATTGTCATCCTTATGAGTGGCGGTCGAGGACGAGCGATGGTCTTTTCCTACCAATCCATCCCCCTAGGAGCATGCGCGTAGTGCTTGGTTTTTGATGACTTGTACATTTTTGCAATAAGTATTTGAGTTCTTTATGACTAATGTTGAGTCCATGGATTATACACACTCTCAACCTTCCATCATTGCTAGCCTCTTGATTGCAGTGCATTGCCCTTTCTCACCTTGGAGAGTTGGTGCAAACTTCGCAGTACATCCAAACCCTGTGATACGATATGCTCTATCACACATAAACCTCCTTATATCTTCCTCAAAACAGCCACCATACCTACCTATTATGGCATTTCCATAGCCATTCCGAGATATATTGCCGTGCAACTGTCCATCGTTCCGTTTATTATGACACGTTTCACCATTGTCATATTGCCTTGCATGATCATGTAGTTGACATCATATTTGTGGCAAGGCCACCATGCATATTATTTCATACATGTCACTCTTGATTCATTGCCCATCCCGGTACACATGGAGGCATTCATATAGAGTCATATTTTGTTCTAAGTATCGAGTTGTAATCATTGAGTTGTAAATAAATAGAAGTGTGATGATAATCATTAATAGAGCATTGTCCCAAATAAAAAAAGAGAAAGTCCAAATAAAAAAGGCCCAAAAAAAGAAAAAGGGACAATGCTACTATCCTTTTTTCCACACTTGTGCTTCAAAGTAGCACCATGATCTTCATGATAGAGAGTCTCTTGTTTTGTCACTTTCATATACTAGTGGGAATTTTTCATTACAGAACTTGGCTTGTATATTCCAACGACGGGCTTCCTCAAATGCCCTAGGTCTTCGTGAGTAAGCAAGTTGGATGCACACCCACTTAGTTTATTTTGTTGAGCTTTCATACATTTATAGCTCTAGTGCATCCGTTGCATGGCAATCCCTACTCCTTGCATTGACATCAATTGATGGGCATCTCCCTAGCCCGCTGATTAGCCGCGTCAATGTGAGAATTTCTCCTTTTTGTCTTCTCCACACAACCCCCATCATTATATTCTATTCCACCCATAGTGCTATATCCATGGCTCACACTCATGTATTGCGTGAAAGTTGAAAAAGTTTGAGATTACTAAAGTATGAAACAATTGCTTGGCTTGTCATCGGGGTTGTGCAAGATGAGAGCATTCTTGTGTGACGAAAATGAAGCATGGCCAAATTATATGATTTTGTAGGGATGAGCTTTCTTTGGCCATGTTATTTTGAGATGATATGATTGCTTTGTTAGTATGCTTCAAGTATTCTTATTTTTATGTCAATATTAAACTTTTATCTTGAATCTTTCGGATCTAAACATTCATGCCACAATAAATAAAATTACATTGAGAAATATGCTAGGTAGCATTCCACATCAAAAAGTCTGTTTTTATCATTAACCTACTCGAGGACGAGCAGGAATTAAGCTTGGGGATGCTTGATACGTCTCCAACGTATCTATAATTTTTTATTGTTCCATGCTATTATATATTATGTTTTGGATGTTTAATGGGCCTATTTAAACATTTTTATATTATTTTTGGGACTAACATATTAACCCAAGGCCCAGTGCAAATTGCTGTTTTTTTTGCCTATTTCAGTGTTTCGCAGAAAAGGAATATCAAACGGAGTCCAAACGGAATGAAACCTTCGGGAGCGTGATTTTTGGAACAAACATGATCCAGAGGACTTGGAGTGGACGTCAAGAAACGAACAAGGAGGCCACGAGGCAGGGGGACGCATCTACCCCCTGGGCGCGCCCTCCACCCTCGTGGGCCCCTCGTGGCTCCACCGACCTACTTCTTCCTCCTATATATACCTACATACCCCGAAACCATCGAGGAGCACCACGAAAACCTAATTCCACCGCCGCAACCTTCTGTACCCATGAGATCCCATCTTGGGGCCTTTTACGGCACTCCGCCGGAGGGGGAATCGATCACGCAGGGCTTCTACATCAATACCATAGCCTCTCCGATGATGTGTGAGTAGTTTACCACAGACCTTCGGGTCCATAGTTATTAGCTAGATGGCTTCTTCTCTCTCTTTGGATCTCAATACAAAGTTCTCCTCGATGTTCTTGGAGATCTATTCGATGTAACTCTTTATTGCGGTGTGTTTGTCGAGATCCGAAGAATTGTGGGTTTATGATCAAGATTATCTATGAACAATATTTGAATCTTCTCTAGATTCTTTAATGTATGATTGGTTATCTTTGCAAGTCTCTTCGAATTATCAGTTTGGTTTGGCCTACTAGATTGATCTTTCTTGCAATGGGAGAAGTTCTTAGCTCTGGGTTCAATCTTGCGTTGCTCTATCCCAGTGACACAAAGGGAAACGACACGTATTGTATTGTTGCCATCGAGGATAAAAAGATGGGGTTTATATCATATTGCATGAGTTTATCCCTCTACATCATGTCATCTTGCTTAAAGCATTACTCTATTCTTATGAACTTAATACTCTAGATGCATGCTTTGGATAGCGGTCGATGTGTGGAGTAATAGTAGTAGATGCAGGAGTCGGTCTACTTGTCATGGACGTGATGCCTATATACATGATCATGCCTAGATATTCCCATAATTATGCACTTTTCTATCAATTGCTCGACAGTCATTTGTTCACCCATTGTAATACTTATGCTATCTTGAGAGAAGCCACTAGTGAAACCTATAGCCCCCGGGTCTATTTTCCATTATATTAAGCTCCCATCAACGAGCTATTTCTATCATCGTTTATTTTGCTTTCTTTAGTTTCAATCTTTATCATAAAAATACCAAAAATATTATCTTATCATCTCTATCAGATCTCAGTTTTGCAAGTGTCGTGAAGGGATTGACAACCCCTTTATCGCATTGGTTGCAAGGTTCTTATTTGTTTGTGTAGGTACGAGGGACTTGCGTGTGGCCTCCTACTGGATTGATACCTTGGTTCTCAAAAACTGAGGGAAATACTTACGCTAATTTGCTGCATCACCCTTTCCTCTTCAAGGGAAAACCATCTCATGCTCAAGAGGTACAAGGTCATCGTCAGCTTAACGGCCGAACAGGCGGTCATGGTAAAGCCGCCAAGTCGGAGGGTTTGGCCCGGAGCCAGGGCTCCTCCGAAGGTGATATTATCCTTGACAACAAGGCGGGCCATCAACCCTGTCTTCGACGTCACAACCGAACTCTCAATTAAAGCACCAATGTCGGTGTCAAAACCGGCGGATCTCGGGTAGGGGGTCCCGAACTGTGCGTCTAAGGTCGATGGTAACAGGAGACGGGGGACACAATGTTTACCTGTGTTCGCCCTCTCTATGGAGGTTATACCCTACTTCCTGCTTGATTGATCTTGATGAATATGGGTGTTACAAGAGTTGATCTACCACGAGATCGTAAGGACTAAAACCCTAGAGGTCTAGCATGTATGACTATGATTATGATGATTAGGCTCTACCGACCTAGCCCTTCGGTTTATGTAGGCATCGGAGGGATCTAGGTTTACATAAGGTCGGTTACAAAGAAAGGAATCTTCATATTTGGCTGCCAAGCTTGCCTTCCATGCCAAGAAGAGTCCCTTCCGGACACGGGGGAGCGTCTTCGGTCTTCGTATCTTCACGGCCCATTAGTCCGGCCCTTGCATAATAGGTCGGACACCCGAGGACCCATTAGTCCAGGACTCCCTCAGTGCACACCGACGATGGAAGGACCGGAGACGCTGCGACCACACTACACTCTCCTCCCTCACGCGCACAACAGCAGCCGCCGGCTCGTCGGGCCGACACCCGCGATAACGTTTCCACAGTGTCGTCTGACCCGCGAGCCCGCTGCGAGCAATGTCAAGTTCTTCAGGAGCGAGCTCAGGAGGATGCTCGAACCACTATCGAGCGGCGGCGGGAAGCGCGCCATCAGTCAGATAGGCGTGCGGGGCTCACTATGGACCGCCGAGCACCAGGGGGTTCCGGTGACCTACCTTACGAGGTGGGTTGTCCAGCCTTTACCCATGAGCTGCGGCAGTTCCAGTGGCCCACCCACCGCACATTCAAGCCCGAGGTCGGAGAAAAGTACAACGGCAAGACTCACCCGTCGGAGTTCCTCAGCATCTACACTATCGCGATGCTAGCTGTCGGGGCTCGCGACGACAAGGTGCTTGAAAAATACTTCCCATTGGCACTTAAGCCCAACGTCATGTCATGGTTGATGCACCTGCCACTGGGTTCCATTTCTTCTTGGTCGGATCTATGTCATGAGTTTGTTGGCGCCTTTACCGGAGGCCACCAAGCTCCTGGCCAGGCAAGTGATTTGCATGTCATCCCCCAGAAGGACGGCGAAACCCTGTGCAAGTACATACAAAGGTTCAACTATGTGCAGTACAACATCCCAGATGTTCATCCCGCCGCCGTCATCAGTGCATTCCATCAGAATGTGCACAACCGCAAGATGCGTGAAGAGCTGGCGATGAACAAGGTTAAGGATGTAGCCAAGCTTTATGTTCTGGCCGATAGATGTGCTCGGGCTGAAGAAGGGAGGAAGTACCCCGGCGAAGACGCAGGTGCGGAAACCGACTCCACAGACGAAGAAGCCGTCGCCCCTGCAAAGAAGGGCCGACGCTGCAATAGGAAGCGCAAGGGCAAGACCGTGCTTGCCGTCGAGGGATCCGGCGATCCCGGCGCCGCCAAGAAGGCCAAGGTTTGCGACCCCGACAAGGAAGTTGCCGGGTGCGCTGCCTGTCGGGCCTTGGTGGATGCCGACAAGCCGGGAGGCTCCGACAAGTAGTACCACAAGATCCATCTCAGCAAGGGCCAAGACCTCCAGAATTGCCGGCATGTTGAGCTGCTTGCAGAGAAGCAGAAAGCTGAGTATGAGAGGCACGATAAGGAGAAGGGTCAGGACTGTGCTGAGGGGTCCAGCAAGAGGCGTGGCTGTCGAGGAAGTCACCGCGACAAAGATAATCAACAAGAGAGGCCAGCTCGGCGCCGCGACAAGAAGGAGGGAGATGATGATCATGATGAGGACGACGAGTCCGGCGAGCACGAGTTCCAGAAAGCTACGGAGGCCATGTGCGTCGATGGTGGCGCCTCATTGCAAACCTCTCACCGCCAACTGACGCAGTGGGCATGTGAAGTCACTCCAGTGGAGCCATCGTTCGATGCCCAGAGGCCACTGAAGTGGTCCAGCATGCCTATCATGTTTGACACCGAGGATCACCCTGATTGCACAACTACGGTCGGGTGTTTGCCGTTGTTGGTTTCGCCAACAATACGCAACCTCAAGGTGACGAAAATGGTAGTTGACGGTGGGGCCGGTCTGAACTTATCTCGTCCGCCGTGATCGAGAGGCTGCAAATCCTGGATGGAGATATCGAGGAGACGGGCATGTTTCAAGGGGTCAACCCGGGGAGGAGTCGGCCGAAGGGTAAGGTCACGTTGCCCGTCACATTTGGGGGCGAGCTGAACCATAGGATGGAGAAGATTGTTTTTGATGTTGCCAAGATCCCCTTGCCCTATAACGGGATCCTCGGCTGCCCAATACCGCCAAGTTTATGGCAGCATCACATTACGCCTACAACACGTTGAAGATTCCCGGGCCGATGAGCATCATCACCGTCCCCTCCGACAAGAAAGACGTGCTCATCTGTGCCAACCAACTCTACCTGGAGGTAGTTGCAGCAGCTGCCACCAAGGCACTTGTTCATGCCGCTGAGGCCCGGGAGGGAAGAAAATCGGCAAGGCCTCTGCCCCTGCCGGCAAGGCCCCTTCCGACAAGACTTCTGACCCAGGCAAGGACTCCTGCACCTCCTCCGGCAAACGCGCCTGTTCGGAGTGCCGCGTTCCCGTTGAGGACATGCCAGAGAGATCCGCCAGCAGGAGCAAGAGGTCCAAGGCGGCCCCACCAGAAACCAAGAAGGTGCCCGTCAAGGAGGATGGCACGGGTGGAGCTTTTACCATAAGCTCCACCCTTGACGGCAAATAGGAAAGTGCGTTCATCGCCTTCCTGCGAGCGAATGTCGACGTGTTTGCATGGCAAGCATCCGACATCCCAGGCGTTCCCAGGGACGTGATATAGCACCACCTTGCTGTCTGTCCCCATGCACGGCCCGTCAAGCAGAAGGTCAGGAAGCAAGCTTTGGAGCGACAAGAGTTCATCATTGAGGAGATCAGGAAGTTGGAGGTGGCAAGCTTGGTCAGAGGAGTGCTCCACCCCATGTGGTTGGCCAACCCAGTGGTAGTGCGTAAGGCAAACAGGAAATGGAGGTTGTGTATCGACTATACAGATATCAATAAAGCCTGTCCAAAGGATCCTTTCCCTCTGACATGCATTGACCAGATAGTGGACTCCACTGCCGGGTGTGACCTGCTGTCATTCCTTAATGCCTACTCAGGATACCACCAGATCTTCATGATCAAGGAAGACGAAGAAAAGACTGCGTTCATCAACCCATGTGGTACGCACTGTTTTGTACGGATGCCTTTCGGGTTGAAAGCGCTGGTTCGACATTTGCCCGAGCAGTCCAAATTGGTTTTGAGCCCCAGCTGCACAGAAATATGGAAGCTTATATGGATGATATAGTAGTCAAAACCAAGGACAAGGCCACGCTCGTGCAGGATCTGGAGGAAACATTTGCCAACCTGCGCAAAATCAACCTCAAGCTCAACCTAGAGAAGTGTGTGTTCGGCATCCCACCCAGTAAACTTCTTGGCTTCTTTGTGTCTCAACGTGGAATCGAAGCAAATCCCGACAAGATCAAAGCGATTGAGCAGATTGAAGCGCCAAGACGAGTCAAAGACATCCGTAGGCTCGCCGGCCGCATTGCCGCTCTAAGTAGGTTCATCTCCAAGTCTGTTGAGCGCGCCCTCCCCTTTTTCAAAGTTTTGAAAAAGGCGGGTAGAATGAAATGGACTCCGGAGGCAGAGGCAACGCTACAAGATTTGAAGAGGTAACTGTCGGTGTCAAAACCGGTGGATCTCGGGTAGGGGGTCCCGAACTGTGCGTCTAAGGTCGATGGTAATAGGAGACATGGGACACGATGTTTTGTAAGTGCATCTAGTGCCCCTTATTGATTTTGGTGTATTGAAGACTTATAGGTTAAGGGACTAATGTGTCTATGAGTGTACACACGTCTATAAGTCTATGAGGAGTTTGATATTCTGAGAGAAAGTCGACCCTAAAAATGAAGTTCTTCGATCAAGACTTTGATATTTTAAAGACTTTCAAGACTTTGAAAGTGAAGAAATTGGTGTGACCTTGAAGACTTGATATTCATTTGAGGAACATGAAGCGAGAAGACTTTTGTTTTCGTAGTTTCATTTTCTCTTTCTTGAGTCATAGGAAACACCGTCTTTGTTAAAGGGGTCAAGGAAATACTAAGGAAAAATTTCCATGTGATGCTCAACTCAAAATCCTACACCTACCAATCCCTTCGAGTGAAGCCTTTGGAAATCTCATACAGCTCGATCAATTTCTTCGATGTGAGACAAAGTTCTTACCGTCATTTGAGAATTTGTTCGACCGAGGAGTTAGGAATTCGCCAGGTGTGGATTGCCTACACAGTGTGGAACATGATAGCCCCGAGGAATTTGAGATTCAAATTTCCGACCGTTCTTTGTCTTCTTGGCCACTGTCCCAAAATATCTTATCCACCTAACGGTCATATCATTGAAGGGCATTTATGTCTTATCATGTCGGGCTGCTCCCTAGGCTATAAATAGTCGCCCCTACAACCACTAGTTGGTTGGCTGCTCGAGAGAACTTGACACTTGTCATTTGAGAGCAACCCATCCTCTCAAGACTTTGAGCGAAAATCATCGAAAGTGAGGAAAACCCAAAACCAAACCCCTACAAACCCAAAGTGATTGAGCATCATCAAGAGATTGATCCTCGTGGATCCGATGCTTGTTACCTTTGAAGACTGTGCTTCTTCCAGACGGTTAGGCGTCATGGTCTAGAGCATCCAAGAGGAATTGTGGATCACCGAGTGACCAAGTCTGTGAAGGTTTGGAAGTCGCCTCAAGACTTACCACGAGTGATTGGACAAGGTATGTGTGCCCTTAGTTCAAGGAGAATACGGTGAGGACTTGGTGTCCTGAGCTGCGTGCTCAGAGACTGGGTGTCCAGGACTGTGTGTCCTCGAGTTTAAATACTCAGCCGCTCCAACCAGACGTACAATCGAGAGACAGCAGTTGGAACTGGTCTACCAAATCATTGTCTTCACCAACCCAACTGGTTCTATTTCCTCAACTCTTTCATTTCCTCATTCTTTTGTGTTGAGTGTTCGTTCATATCTGTGTTTGAAGACTTTGATGAAGACTTTCTCAATTTCCTCAGTTCAATTTCTTCATCTGTTTGTCTTCATCTTGTGCTATCCTGTGTTTACGCTTTACTGCATCTTTGATTGTCTTCATTTCATCATGATGACCATGCCCACATTCTGTTATGCATATTTCTGAGTACTTATTCCACTGCAAGTAGTTCTTCACTTAGGAATTTCCTCACTGGCAAATTCCTCATTGAAGAATTCGTGAAAATCGCCTATTCACCCCCCCCCCTCTAGTCGATATAACGCACTTTCATGTTTACCCAGGTTCGGGCCCTCCCTATGGAGATAATACCCTACTTCCTGCTTGATTGATCTTGATGAATATGAGTATTACAACAGTTGATCTACCACGAGATCATAATGGATGAACCCTAAAAGTCTAGCCTGTATGACTATGGTAATGAGTCTCCCTCCTCCGGACTAAGTCATCCGGTTTATATAGACACCGTTAGGATCTAGGGTTACACAAGGTCGGTTACAAAGAAAGGAGTCTACACATTTGATCGCCAAGCTTGCCTTCCACGCCAAGGAGAGTCCCATCCGGACACGGATAAAGTCTTCGGTCTTTGTATCTTCACAGCCCATCAGTCCGGCCCATGGCTAATAGGCCGGACGCCCGAGGACCCCTTAGTCCAGGACTCCCTCAGTAGCCCCTGAACCTGGCTTCAATGATGAGGTATCCGGCGCGCAGATTTGTCTTCGGCATTGCAAGGCAGGTTCCTCCTTCCGAACTCCAAGATAGGCTTCAGACGTATTGATCGTGTCCGGACCTGTAACACACACACCACACACAACCGTGGAGAATATAATATTCCACGAGTCCAATACGCTGACAACTCTTTACAACATGACATCACGCCCACCATGTCATTATTTTTAAACTGTTTGTTGGCCTGCCACCCCGGGTTTTGAGGCGCGACCTTATTGGCACGTCTTATCCAAGCCGAGATCATGTCCCCTTATTAGGGGATTCTTACCAACACGTACGTGGGTAACCCAACCGTCTCTGGGGTACAACTCCTTGGGAACAGGCAAGTTTTAAGGCCCCGGAGTTGGCATTAGATACTCACAGCCTTTATAAAGGAGTGCAGGCCCGTCTTTCTCTCTTCCACGCTTGCTTCTTCCTCAGCCCTTGCTATCTCAAGTTCTAACACCCAAGTTTCGACCGCCACAAGCCTCAGTCATGTCCGAATCCAGCCTTCCAGGCCGGTGGATGGCCTCTTCTGTTACAGAGGAGGATATTGTGAAGCTTAGGGCGACAAGATATCTGACCGCAGAAATTCTCCATCGGCTCCCTGCTGAAGGGCAGGTTATCCCTACCCCTAGATCCAGCGAGAGGGTCGTGTTTGTCTCCCACTTCCTCCGAGGGTTAGGTTTCATCCTTAATCCCTTTGTACATAGGCTCATGTTCTATTACGGGCTGGATTTTCACGATCTGGCCCCGAACTCTGTTCTTCTCATCTCGGTGTTTATCGTCACATGCGAGGCCTTCCTCCGGATCCCTCCACACTTCGGCTTGTGGCTCAAGACCTTCAATGTAAAGCCGCAGCGATAGAGGGGAAGCAGGCGGAGTGTGGGGCTGCCACATTGAGCAAACTTAATAGTGCTCTTTGGCTAAAAGGATCCTTCACAGAATCATCTGACTTATGGCAGCGGGAGTGGTTCTACATCACCGAACCCCGTCGTTCCTAGTGGGCGATCGCGCCTACGTTTGATCCGGCCCTTTGATTCAGCTCGCATCGTGGGTTAATAAGGGGTTGGACTGGGGATCAATTGATGAGGTGTAGACTCTGTAGAGCCGCATCCGGAGCCTCCTCGAGAGGGACATTGATCTCGTCAACGTTATTCAGGTAATGCTGGTTCGTCGGACCTTGCTAGGTCAAAGACGGCCTCTCCGTATGTGAGAGTTTAATCCAGAAGGGCCACAGACACTTCAACACTTCTTCAGCACTACTCACAAAGGGATGTGGAAAATATTTTTCGGGAAACGACAACAGTGGCCGGATACCACCGAAGACACCGGCCTTGACAGCAACCATCCGGATACCACGGTAAGCACCCGTCCGCCGAACACATCTTAGTCAGGTATCCTGTAATAAGACACTGAGCAAACCATCTCTTTCCAGGGCTGGATAAAGAAAGAGGAACGGATTAGGTGTCCGGCTCCCCTTCCCGAAGACTCAGCGGACCCCGTGCTAACAAGGATGTTGGCGCCGGCACTGTACCAGGTGCCGGTGGAGGAGGATGAGGTGGAGAGCGGGAAGGCCAGAGGTGGCCTTCGCTCTGAAGGTAAATTAGACACCGAGTCCGGAGAAATCAACGTTTCCCTGCCCGAAGATAGAGGCGAAGGAGAAGCAAGCATCCCTTCTCCATATAGTAGAAAAAGGGCCGCCTCCGAAGGTTGGGAGGAACTGGCTCCCAAGAGGGGTAAGATGCCATCGCTGGGCGGCTCGGGATTAGAAGGGGACGCCGTTACACAGCTCCGCCGTGAGGACAAGCGTTCGACCAAATCGTAAGTGAATCCAAGGTGCTTTAATCACATCCCGTTCCTTTCCTGTTACCGAAGTGACATGTAGTACATATATGTATCACAGTTCGGCGCACAGTTTTCCTCAGCAATCCTCTTCCTCAGGAGATCTTCTCCCAAAGATGATGGAAAGCGAGATGCCTCCCCGGTCTCCTCGCCCAATAAGGCGGACGACTCCGAAGTGTCGTCCTGGAGGGTTTTTCTTGATC
The DNA here is from genome assembly GCA_021605145.1 of Aegilops bicornis. Classification (NCBI taxonomy): domain Eukaryota; kingdom Viridiplantae; phylum Streptophyta; class Magnoliopsida; order Poales; family Poaceae; genus Aegilops; species Aegilops bicornis. The sequence continues at coordinate 392,340,213 of CM038669.1, read as the reverse complement.
AACAAGCGGCACGAGGGATGAAAAAGGCATTACCCGAAGGTGGTCCCCCGATCGCCCGGGGTTAGGGGGCCAACAATGAAGGCCCGAACTATCTGGCATTCGGCCGGTGATGATTCTGGAGACAAGTGAACGCATTCCTTGAAAGGAAGGCCGTGCTCCTACAGTGGATTCCAGAGACCCGGCGGCGCCGGATATGTTGAAGGATATGCTGCGACAAGCATCTGTCTCGGAGGAACATCGTACCCTGATGGGTACGGTGGTTGAGAGGATTCTGTCCGTGAAGAGCGGATTAAATGAAGCCTTCATGAGCCTGCTAAGAGGCTTCGAGGTTTGTGATGTAATACTTTCAACTGTATTTTATTTGCAAAATGCACCTGTGTATAGGTAGTAGCCCCTGAGACTCGAGTTGGTTTCCCATGGGAGGCAATCAGAGGATCAAGAAGAAATGCTCAGGGGATAATCTAGTTAATTTGTAACACAGGTTGTTTCTCCCCATTTAACGCCTTGACTACGAGATTGCCGAGCTGCAGCGTAAGCTTGATGTGGCGAGGATAACATTGCGTTAATCAATAGGCGTCTTGACGAGTCGCAAGGTATGTATTCGGAGTAGTCATTACACATACGTGTTTGTAATATAAGCGTGACGCTGCAAATTGTAGACTGGGATATGTATGGCTGCAGATGGTGCCGCCGCCGTTGAAATTCTTTGGGCGGAGCTAGCTCGGGCCAAGGAGCAGGCCCGGTTTAGTAATGCGGCTGCCGAAAAGGCATCGGCTGAGTTAAAGGCCGAACAAGCTGCCCGGCACCAAGACGAGGAGAAGATATCCACGATGGCGCTCGAAATAAAAAATGTTGCTAGCCGCTGTGAATTCCTCGAGAAGGAGAATAAAGACAAAACGGTTGATCTTGACAAGGCCTTGCGGGAGGCGAAAGAAGCTCGGTCCGCATCTAGAGCGGCCCGTGAACAGACCCGGCAAGCTGGGGAGATTGCGGCTGGTAAGCCCTTTTTATTACAGACTAAGTTCGGCGATCCGGATTATGCTCAGCTTAACCAAGTGTGGAGTTCTCCATACGTGTTTTTGGACTTGCCGAAGAGTTCTTCCGATGCGACACAGTTTTACCAAGCGCAAGAGGGATATGCAACGGAGAAGCTTTTCCGGTTACAGTTTGGTGCATCAAAGCACCATCTGCTGCTGAATGAACAGATTTCCCAATGGGCCGAGCTTCACAGGATATCTGGTGCTGCCATGAAGAACGTCGTAATCCGGTTGTGACCGACTGAGCCTATTCCGAATAGCTACTTCGGCTTGGTGCAGCGTCTTGCTGATGCGGTGCCACGTATCGACGCCGTTATGAAAATCCTCAAGGAGCAGTGATTCCTCATCCAGTGACTATAAGAGAAGACTTTGCCACAAATGCAAGAAACCTAGTCACTACATTCAAGATTGTCCTCAGTGGGAAAAGGAATTAAAGAAGAAGAAATACAAGGATTACAGTTCTGATGACGCTAAGAAGAAGAAGAAGAAATCGTCGAAATCTTCATCATCAAAATCCTCAAAGCCTTCTTGTCATAAGAAGAGCAGCTCCAAGAAGGCTCGGGCATTCATTGGCAAGGAAATGGACTCTGAAGCTGAATCTGAGGAACATGAGGAAGAGGAGGCATCAGAAGAATCCGAGTCTGGGGTGGCGAGTCTGGCTCTCGCTACTGCTTTCGTCAGCAAGTCCATCTTCAACTCTGAAGAAAATGACCTCACCAACAAAGCTGATGAAGATAGTGATGACTACGCTCCCACCTATTGCTTCATGGCAAAGGGTGCCAAGGTACTCAAATATACCTCTTCTGAATCTAGTGAAAATGAATCTGATGAAAATCTCAAGCCCAGCTACTCTAAACTTGCTAAAATTGCTGTAAAACAACAGAGGGCTTTTGAAAAGGTTCAAAACATGCTAGATAAAAGTGATGATATGTTGGGTGAAGAAATGGATCGCACTAAGGCCCTGACTGAAAATCTTCAGAGACTTCAGTCTAGGTTTGACAGCCTTCAAGGTCATCATAACTCTCTCTTGTCTAATCATGAGAAACTTTCTTATGAATTTCTTCAAAGAAAGCAAGATTTTGAGAAGCTAAGAGTGATTTATGAAGATCTTCAGAAGGAGAACGATTCATTACTTGCTCAACAAATCAGCGCTTCTCAGGAAGAATTTGTTCATCCATTCTTAAAGTGCATTGAACGTGAATCTGCTAATTCTTCACCTGAATGTTCAAATGCTTCAACTGTTACAAATTCTTCACCTGCCTCTGCTATCACTAATTCCTCATCTGAGGACATTGCTAGTATCACTAACGATGCAGGGCTGAAGGAATTGTACATGACAGGCATTTACAAAAGCCTCAAAGGGCATCAGACTATTTGTGATGTGCTTAAAAAGCAGAATCTCAACAGGAACCCTAGGAAAGAGGGTATTGCCTTTGAGAGGAAACTCAATGTTGATGGAACATATTGGAAGCCTGAGCAATACCCCAAAACCTCATGCGTTGCTGCAAAGGGACCTCCAGTTGATCCATCTAACTTATCTGGCTTTACATGTGAATCTCCTCATTCTTCTGATGAGTCATTTGACTCCAACTATAAACTGTTCAAAAATCAGAATTGTGAAGTATTTGCTAGATATGTTGGCACTAACTACAGGAACGGTTCCCCTATGAAGAAAATCTGGGTTCCCAAGAAGTGCCTTGAAAGTCTTCAGGTGAATGTCCTCATGACACCACCTGTGAAGAAAAGGAACCCCAGGTCAAACTCTTCATATGGATCCAAGTCCTCACACGGACCAATTTCCTCACGTGGATCAAATTCCTCAACAGGATCAAAGTCCTCATATGATTATCATCGTGCTAACAACTTTGTTTCGCAGGGTAGAGCTAAGGGCTATGAATATGTGCATCATTCTTCAAACCAATATGTCCATAAGTCCTCGAAGAATTTCTCTGCTTATTCATATGCTTACCCTAACCCCTCTTATGTGAAACGAAATGGATTGGCCTCTATGCCACCATTCTCATATGGAGCTCGCAGAGTGATGAACTCTTTGCCACCCCTTCAGATGTGGGTGGTGAAGAAAAAGAACTAATCTCTTCTGCAGGGTCAGACCTCCAGACGTGCTTTAACGTCTGAAGAATTTGCTGGGGGTCTAACAAAAATGCCTGAAAGGACGCAGGCTAATCATGAAGAAATGAACTTTCATTTCACACGTCCTCTTCATCGCTTATCTGTTATCTTTGCTGATGAAATTCATCCGATGAAATTGATATCATGTTCTTCACTGATGAAGTATATGAGATCGTAAGTTGCACTAATTCATCTGCAGGATGATCAACCCAAAGCAAATGAGTGGGTTCTCGATAGTGGATGTACAAATCACATGACTGGTGACAAGAATCTATTCATGGATGTTCCCTTATCAACGTCGCATCTGAAGCATATCATCTTTGCTGACAAAGGCAAAAGTCAGGTATTGGGTCTTGGTAAGGTTGCGATCTCTAAGGACATACACATGGACAAAGTCATGATTGTTGAGTCCTTAGGATACAATCTCATCTCAGTCTCAATGCTTTGTGATCTTGATATGGTTGTTATCTTTGGCAAGTATCATTGTGTTGTGATCATGGAAGCTGACAATTCCAAAGTCTTCGAAGGCTTTAGGAGAGGAGACTTGTATATTGTTGATTTCTCTACAGGACCACAACCAGCCGTGTGTCTACTTGCAAAAGCTTCGTATATCGGCTATGGCATCGGCGACTTGGTCACGCAGGCATGAGGTATTTGCACACGCTTGCGAAGAAGAAGCATGTCATTGGCATTGAGAATGTCAAATTCCTCAATGATCACTTGTGTGGAGCCTATGAAGCTGGAAAAATGACCAAGGCCAAGCATCCAGCCAAGACTATCATGACCACTACTCGTCCATTCGAATTGCTTCACATGGACCTCTTTGGTCCTAATCATTACTCAGCGGTCACTAATGATGCATCTCTATATGGCTTTGTTATTGTTGATGATTACTCTCGTTACACATGGGTACACATTGTTACTTACAAACATGAAGTGCAGGAAGTCTTCAAACGATTTTCCTCGAGGGCTTCAACCAACTTTGGTGTGAAGATCGCACATCAGAGTGACAATGGAACTGAGTTCAAAAATTCGGTCTTGATGCCTATCTTGATGAACTTGGTATTACTCATGAGTTATCTCGCTCCCTATACTCCTCAGCAAAATGGCGTCGTGGAGCGCAAGAACAGAACTCTTGTTGAGATGGCTCGCACTATGCTTGATGAATACAAAACGCCTCCTCGCTTTTTTGGATTGATGCAATTGATACTGACGTGCCACATCATCAACAGAGTATATCTTCACAAATTCTTCAGAAGACTGCCTATGAACTCCTCACCGACAAGAAACCTAATGTGAGTTATTTCAAAGTCTTGATTGTTAAATGCTGGATTAGAGATCCTCATCACAATTCTAAATTTGCACTGAAAGCACATGAAGGTTTTATGCTTGGTTACGGAAAGGACTCGCACACCTACAGGGTCTTCAACATCGCTCTTCACAAGATTGTTGACACTATAGATGTGCGGTTCGATGAAACTAATGGCTCGCAAAGAGATCACCTACCTTCATGTTAGATGAACCAGCACCGAGGAATCTATCAAGTTCAAGGCAACTAAGGATGTCATTCCTCTTGAAGAATCTGCTGAAGAATTCATTCCGACGCTGAAGAACGCCGAGCTGATGCACCCGAGGATAATGTCAAGAAAATGGTCTTTGAAGAAAATGATGATCAAATTCCTCGGCGACAACCAGCTCATCCTCGCGTTGCAAAAGAAGTGCAAGTTGACAAGATCATCGATGACATTGAAGCGCCAGTCCTCTCACACGCTCAAAAGCTTCACATTTATCTAACTTTTGTGGGCACTATGTTTTTGTCTCTATCAGAGCCCACTAAGGTAGATGAAGCATTCTGAACTGAGTGGATTCAGGCCATGCAAGAAGAATTACATCAGTTCGAGCTCAACAATGTCTCGGGAACCGTCAAACGTCCAGATCCTCGCAAGCATAATATCATTGGCACAAAGTGGATATACCGCAACAAGCAAGATGAAAATGGCCTTGTGGTGAGGAATAAAAGGCACGACTTGTAGCTCAAGGCTACACATAGGTTGAAGGAATTGATTTCGATGAAACTTTTGCACTGTTGCTAGACTTGAGGCTATTCGCATATTACTTGCTTATGCTAACCATCATAACATCACTTTATATCAAATGGATGTGAAAAGTGCATTCCTCAATGGTAAGCTTGAGGAAGAAGTATATGTTGCTCAACCCCGTGTTTTGAAGATCCAAAGAATCCCGACAAAGTCTTCAGACTCAACAAGGCCCTCTATGGTCTCAAACAGGCCCCACGGGCATGGTATGATACATTGAAGGAATTCTTCGTGAAGAATGGCTTCACACCCGGTGCACTCGACCCTACTCTTTTTACTAAATCATATGATGGTGAACTGTTTGTGTGCCAAATATATGTTGATGATATTATCTTTGGTTGTACTGACCAACGTTATAGTGATGAATTTGCCTATATGATGAGTGAAGAATATCAAATGTCTATGATGGGAGAATTTAAATTCTTCTTAGGTCTTCAAATTCATCAACAACAAAATGGCATATTCATATCTCAGGAGAAATACCTCAAAGATGTTACGAAGAAATTGGCATGCAAGATTGCAAAGGCGTCAAAATTCCTATGCCCACAAATGGCCATCTATGCCTTGATGAAAATGGTATTGACTTGATCACAAGGTATACCGCTCCATGATTGGTTCTCTATTGTAATTATGTGCATCTAGGCCAGATATAATGCTTAGTGTTTGCATGTGTGCCCGATTTCAAGCTACACCGAAGGAATCACACCATAAGGTCATGAAGCATATTCTTCGATATCTAGCTCACACACCAACACTAGGATTATGGTACCCTAAGGGCTCTACTTTTGATCTCATTGGATATTCTGACTCTGACTATGCTGGTGATTGTGTGGACCGCAAGTCAACATATGGTACTTGTCATTTCGTCGGACGATCTTTGGTCTGTTGGTCCTCGAAGAAAGCGAATCACAGACGTATCGGCACATCTCTGCGGAAGCTAAATACATTGCTGCTGGCTCTTGTTGTGCTCAATTGTGTGGATGAAGCAAACTCTCAAGGACTACGGCATCAACGTGAAGAATGTGCCTCTCTCGTGACAATGAGAGTGCCATCAAGATTTCTCACAACCCAGTTCAGCACTCAAAGACAAAGCACATTCAGATTTGTCATCAATTTCTTCGTGATCATGTGTTGAAGGGCGACATCTCCATCGAGCACGTGAAGACTGAAGAACAGCTAGCTGATATCTTCACTAAGCCCTTGGATGAGAAGAGATTTAGCAAGTTGCGGTGTGAGCTAAATATCTTAGAATCTTGAATGTTCTTTGAAAAGGACACACATCCTGACACTTATGCAAAACTGATGACTTAGATGTGCAACACATGAAGAAACTTTTTCTTCAATCAATGAAGAATAACACTCTAAGTGTGAAGAAATTAATGAAGAATTTGATTCTCAAAACCCTACGACAATTGTACGCGGTGTCTGAAATCATCATTCTTATACGATGGGTCACGCCACCATCAAAGTTGAAAATCTTCAATTTGAGTTTTTCCTCAGTTTTGAAATTCTTCAGTTTTTCAAATTCTTCAACTTTGCAAAATCTTCACCATTTCCGTCATTTTTCTTCATTGACTATATATATATATATATATATATATATATATATATATATGTATGTATATATATGGGTTTATGTCCTCTACAGCATTCACTTATGGCTATTTCTTCAAGTTGCTTTTTCTGCTAAGTGAATGTGATCGCACCCTTCCCCCTCTATGCTATACTCAACCCAATCTATTCACAAATTCTTCATGTGCGTTCTATTTGAAACTCGTTCAAAATCTTCACTTTGTCCTTGGCAGTTGAAGAAATTGTGAACGGAACTTTTAACTTATCTTATCCAAATTTTCGGTTTTGCCGCTCAAACCGTTCCGCATCCCTCGATAGACTTATCTATTCTCCCACGATCTAACACGATCTCCCCTTTTCAGTACGTGGGTGACACATGTCAAGCGAATGAGAAAGGTCAGGGGCACGTTCGTCCCAAATCTTCGGGCGAACAGTTTTCACCGTGGCTATATATACCCCCTCTCCCCTTCCTCACTTCCTTTACTCCGCTCGACCGCTCTCTCTCTCTTGCTCGAGCTTCTCAAGCCCTAGCGCTGCCGCTACTCCATCGTCGCCGGTGAGGAAGAGCTTCACTGCCTCGACCTCGTCGCCGTCATACTCGCGCCGACCGCGGAAATCTTCACTCCGCCGCCGCCGTGGATGTCTTCCTCCGCCGAGTTAGGGCATGGAAGATCTAACCTGACGAACTTCCCAACTGTTCTTCTCAGTTCGTCGTGTTCTTCAGTTCGGGTAATTAAAAGTTACTTTTATTACTCGCTTTGATTCTCAAACCTTAATGAAAATCTTGAAAGGTGTTTATTCTTCAAATCTTCACACATATGAACACCTCAAACGGAATATGCTCTTGATTCTTTCCTCTAAGCAATGATTTTTCTTCAAGATTCCTCAATTGTGTGGATCCTCGATCTATACAACTCTGGAACCTAAGACAAAGATCGCTTAGTGAAATTCCTCAAGGCTCATCTGGTCAAATTCCTCAAACTAGTTATTTTTGAAAACCTTCCGAGAACGAGATATGACCTCTCCAAATTCCTCGCAACTATACTCTGTTCACGGTACTCATGTCCATTCTTTGAATCACTAGGTTCTCATCAACTTAACTCATTTGCAGCGTTCCTCGAAGAAAAGTTGCATACTTCTTCAGAGAATTCGATTGTTCAAATTCCTCAGCTGAAGAATATGGCAGAAGGAAAGAAGCCACATAAAGGAGGAAAGGGGCCTGAGGTCATGACTGCGTTTGAGATCCCTAAGGACATCTATGCTGATTATTGCACACCTGATGAAGCTGAGTTCGGAAAAGAAAACAAAAATCAGCGCAAGGTGCGCATTCAAAGGATTGAAAGGAGATGGGCGAGGGAATGGAGGGAGTACAGATATGTTACTCCAAAGTACATGAAGAAATTCGCTCTCAATCCTCCATGCCCAAGAGCTCCTTCCGCACTGGTCAAGAAGTGACCCCACCAAAGATCAAGCGTGGTGAGGACTTTCTTGAAGAATGGGCCAAGCGCCAAGCCAAATTGGCAAGACAGCCAACGAGGCGGAGGAAATTTAATGAGGACTCTGCTGCTGCTGCTGCCACTGAGGCCTCTGTCAAGCCAAGAAAATCTATGGCAAAGAAGCCACACAAGCCTAGTGCTTCACCAACAGTGCCCTCACGACCAAGTTCCTCAGCAATGCCCTCACGGCAAATTCCTCATGCTGCTCCTGCTCCTCCCAAATCCTCAGCTCCTTCAAAAGTCCTCAGCAGTTCCTACAAAGTCCTCAAAGACTGTGCATCCGCCACGTGCCAAAGGACTGCAGGCATCTCAATTGCCTCTCGTGTTTGACCAAGTTCCTCACCGCACCAAATTCTTCATCTGGGCCAACTCTTTGAAGACTAAAGCCACAAATGGACGAGGTCCTCGGCCAAGTCCCAGAAGAAGCAGTCGCCTTCCAAGAGCCACACGAAGATGATGAGGCTGATGATGATGAACTTGTGGAAATCATCGAGACCGTCAAGAAAGGGCCGCTAGAGCCAAAGGCACACACAATGCCCTTCTTTGTTGGATCCAAGCGCGATCCTAGACTACATTGATCTCTGGCACAAGGACCCAAACACTCCTATGCCTGACTTCAAGTTGACACCTGGCCAAAATCACATGCTGACTCATTTCATCCAAGAGGAGAAATGGAAATTTGATACGGCCAGAGAGATCAAGAAATCGTAGTACAGAAAAGAAAACTGCTGAAGAAAAATGTTGTCATGATGACAACTGAAGAACTTATGAAGATGCAAGCTGACATCAAAGCCCTCAGCGACAAATTTGACTCATATTATGCTGATTGGCAAGGAGCCAAAGTCAGATTTGTCAATCTGATGAAGAAATTCTCAAATGTTGCAGCGCCAACGCAACAAGAAATTCCTCAGGCTGGAGCCTCAGCTCAGCCGACTGAAGAACATGCCAGCACCGCTGATGAAGTTCAGGCTGCTGAAGACAATACTAGTTCCAAGGCTGATGACTCCATTCCAGCCGCTGAAGAAATTGCCAGGGCATCCACTAGTGGTGCGCCTGAAGAAACTGAACAAGTCGAGTAATCGCATCGATTGCGCTGAGGAAAATCAACCAGATTCCTCGGCTCCTCCTCGCCAACACCAACTCCAATTATTCCATCTGCATCGATGTGAAGAAGACCAAGGCTGCGAGAATGAGCTGCGGTGAAGAAAGCGAAAAGCATCAACAAGGCGTCAAATTCTTGACTGCGAAGAAAATGAAGCCAATGACCAGCTCTTTTGAAAATCCTATTGATGTTGTTCCAATTTCCTCAATTCCATCAAAGGACCTTGTTCCTTTTCACGAAGATTATGAGATCCCAAGCGGATCGATGAAGAAAATCGACCTCTTTGCTTCGTCAGAGCAGATTGATGAAGAAATTGAAGTGGAAGCTATCCCTTCAACCCCAACCATTTCCTCGCATATGCCTCAGTTCACAGCTGAAGAGGCTGGTTTTGAGGAAATTGAAGAAGATGTGGATATAGGAAGCACAACGCAAGTGATGAACGATGACTTTTGGGAAAGTCAGCATCCAAATTCTCCACTCTTCACCCCAATTCAACAGATTCCTCAGTCCCCTGCTCCAAGAGTTCAAATGAGCTCTGAAGAAACTCATCCCACTTCATCTGTCCATGAAGAAATTCCAGCCACTAAGCGTGATGAACTCTGCTGTCTTGATCCTCATCGCACATGTAGAGGAACCAGAAATTCCTCAGCCTGAAGAACCTGAGATTGCGATTCCAGAGGTTGTGATGCAACTCACTGACACTCCACTACCAAAGCCTAAGAATCCATTCTCAACGAAGCAAAAGTTCAAGGCTGAAGACTACTTTGGCGAGCACGTTTTCTTCACGGATTACAACCCATACGATTCTGCTCGCATAAGGAAGAGGCATTTCTGGACTGCTAGTCAAGCCAACTTCTATTCCTCTATGCTCTTCAACAAAGACAAAGTCTTCGATCATGCACATATTCCTCATGTGGACATGGAATCTCTGCCAGGCTTCGAGCCAGTCCTCGGTGTTCTTCATGATGCAGACTTACAATTTCTGCCGACATCTATGATTGGAATGAAGAACTCATTCTTCAATTCTATGCAACACTGCACATCACCGGAGACGCTGAAGATGTGAACTCATGGGTGTTGGACTGGATGTCTGAAAATACTCACTACAAGGCACCAGCAACTGAATTGCTTCTTGCCCTCCCACTCAGTCCTCCCCTTGATGGTGCCCGTTGTATCTACAACGAACCTGAGCTTTCAAATCACTACATGCAAGTGCTAATGAAGCCTTTGAAGCCAGGACAGGCACCTCGAACCAAATTCCTCGTCAAGGAATTACTATATGTGCCTCGACCGTCTCACCGGATTCGACGAAGACAATGAGTCCTATCAAAGGCCACGGCTCAAATGATGAAGAAGTCGTTGGCATCATGAAGAATATGCTTTTCAATATCATTCATGGCGTTCCCGTCAACTTCCATGATTTCTTCATGAGGACTCTGGCAAACATTGCTATGTCACCTTTTGAGCTGAAGCCTTTTCTTTGGTTATAAAAATGATCCTAATATGATAGGCATCCAAGTTGGATATAATAAAAACTTCCATATAAGTGCATTGACTACTAGGAGAAGTTTGATACTTGATGATTGTTTTGATATATGGAGATAGTGATATTAAAGTTGTGCTAGTTGAGTAGTTGTGAAATACTTGTGTTGAAGTTTGGAAGTCCCGTAGCATGCACGTATGGTAAACGTTATGTGACAAATTTGAAACATGAGGTGTTCTTTGATTGTCATCCTTATGAGTGGCGGTCGAAGACGAGGGATGGTCTTTTCCTACCAATCCATCCCCCTAGGAGCATGCGCATAGTGCTTGGTTTTTGATGACTAGTACATTTTTGCAATAAGTATGTGAGTTCTTTATGACTAATGTTGCGTCCATGGATTATACGCACTCTCAACCTTCCATCATTGCTAGCCTCTTGATGCACTGCATTGCCCTTTCTCACCTTGAGAGTTGGTGCAAACTTCACCGGTACATCCAAACCCTGTGATACGATACGCTCTATCACACATAAACCTCCTTATATCTCCCTCAAAACAGCCACCATACCTACCTATTATGGCATTTCCATAGCCATTCCGAGATATATTGCCGTGCAACTTTCCATCGTTCCTTTTATTATGACACGTTTCATCATTGTCATATTGCCTTGCATGATCATGTAGTTGACATTGTATTTGTGGCAAGGCCACCATGCATATTATTTCATACATGTCACTCTTGATTCATTGCCCATCCCGGTACACCGCCGGAGGCATTCATATAGAGTCATATTTTGTTCTAAGTATCGAGTTGTAATCATTGAGTTGTAAATAAATAGAAGTGTGATGATAATCATTAATAGAGCATTGTCCCAAATAAAAAAAGAGATAGTCCAAATAAAAAAGGCCCAAAAAAAGAAAAAGGGACAATGCTACTATCCTTTTTTCCACACTTGTGCTTCAAAGTAGCACCATGATCTTTATGATAGAGAGTCTCTTGTTTTGTCACTTTCATATACTAGTGGGAATTTTTCATTATAGAACTTGGCTTGTATATTCCAACGACGGGCTTCCTCAAATGCCCTAGGTCTTCGTGAGTAAGCAAGTTGGATGCACACCCACTTAGTTTATTTTGTTGAGTTTTCATACATTTATAGCTCTAGTGCATCCGTTGCATGGCAATCCCTACTCCTTGCATTGACATCAATTGATGGGCATCTCCCTAGCCCGCTGATTAGCCGCGTCAATGTGAGACTTTCTCCTTTTTGTCTTCTCCACACAACCCCCATCATTATATTCTATTCCACCCATAGTGCTATATCCATGGCTCACGCTCATGTATTGCGTGAAAGTTGAAGAAGTTTGAGATTACTAAAGTATGAAACAATTGCTTGACTTGTCATCGGGGTTGTGCAAGATGAGAGCATTCTTGTGTGACGGAAATGAAGCATGGCCAAACTATATGATTTTGTAGGGATGAGCTTTCTTTGGCCATGTTATTTTGAGATGACATGATTGCTTTGTTAGTATGCTTCAAGTATTCTTATTTTTATGTCAATATTAAACTTTTATCTTGAATCTTTCGGATCTGAACGTTCATGCCACAATAAATAAAATTACATTGAGAAATATGCTAGGTAGCATTCCACATCAAAAATTCTGTTTTTATCATTAACCTACTCGAGGACGAGCAGGAATTAAGCTTGGGGATGCTTGATACGTCTCCAACGTATCTATAATTTTTTATTGTTCCATGCTATTACGTATTATGTTTTGGATGTTTAATGGGCTTATTTATACATTTTTATATTATTTTTGGGACTAACATATTAACCCAAGGCCCAGTGCAAATTGCTGTTTTTTGTGCCTATTTCAGTGTTTCGCAGAAAAGGAATATCAAACGGAGTCCAAACGGAATGAAACCTTCGGGAGCGTGATTTTTGGAACAAACATGATCCAGAGGACTTGGAGTGGACGTCAAGAAACGAACAAGGAGGCCACGAGGTAGGGGGACGCGCCTACCCCCCTGGGCGCGCCCTCCACCCTCGTGGGCCCCTCGTGGCTCCACCGACCTACTTCTTCCTCCTATATATACCTACATACCCCGAAACCATCGAGGAGCACCACGAAAACCTAATTCCACCGCCGCAACCTTCTGTACCCGTGAGATCCCATCTTGGGGCCTTTTACGGCACTCCGCCGGAGGGGGAATCAATCACGCAGGGCTTCTACATCAATACCATAGCCTCTCCGATGATGTGCGAGTAGTTTACCACAGACCTTCGGGTCCATAGTTATTAGCTAGATGGCTTCTTCTCTCTCTTTGGATCTCAATACAAAGTTCTCCTCGATCTTCTTGGAGATCTATTCGATGTAACTCTTTATTGCGGTGTGTTTGTCGAGATCCGATGAATTGTGGGTTTATGATCAAGATTATCTATGAACAATATTTGAATCTTCTCTGGATTCTTTAATGTATGATTGGTTATCTTTGCAAGTCTCTTCGAATTATCAGTTTGCTTTGGCCTACTAGATTGATCTTTCTTGCAATGGGAGAAGTGCTTAGCTTTGGGTTCAATCTTGCGTTGCTCGATCCCAGTGAAACAAAGGGAAATGACACATATTGTATTGTTGCCAACGAGGATAAAAAGATGGGGTTTATATCATGTTGCATGACTTTATCCCTCTACATCATGTCATATTGCTTAAAGCATTACTCTATTCTTATGAACTTAATACTCTAGATGCATGCTGGATAGCGGTCGATGTGTGGAGTAATAGTAGTAGATGCAGGCAGGAGTCGGTCTACTTGTCATGGACGTGATGCCTATATACATGATCATGCCTAGATATTCTCATAATTATGCACTTTTCTATCAATTGCTCGACAGTCATTTGTTCACCCACTGTAATACTTATGCTATCTTGAGAGAAGCCACTAGTGAAACCTATAGCCCCCGGGTCTATTTTCCATTATATTAATCTCCCATCAACGAGCTATTTCTATCATCGTTTATTTTGCTTTCTTTACTTTCAATCTTTATCATAAAAATACCAAAAATATTATCTTATCAGCTCTATCAGATCTCACTTTTGCAAGTGTCGTGAAGGGATTGACAACCCCTTTATCGCGTTGGTTGCAAGGTTCTTATTTGTTTGTGTAGGTACGAGGGACTTGCGTGTGGCCTCCTACTGGATTGATACCTTGGTTCTCAAAAACTGAGGGAAATACTTACGCTAATTTGCTGCATCACCCTTTCCTCTTCAAGGGAAAACCAATGCATGCTCAAGAGGTACAAGGTCATCGTCGGCTTAATGGCCGAACAGGCGGTCATGGCAAAGCCGCCAAGTCGGAGGGTTTGGCCCGGAGCCAGGGCTCCTCCGAAGGTGATATTATCCTTGACAACAAGGCGGGCCATCAACCCGGTCTTAAACGTCACAACGGAACTCTCAATTAAAGCACCAATGTCGGTGTCAAAACCGGCGGATCTCGGGTAGGGGGTCCCGAACTTTGCGTCTAAGGTCGTTGGTAACAGGAGACGGGGGACACAATGTTTACCTAGGTTCAGGCCCTCTCTATGGAGGTTATACCCTACTTCCTGCTTGATTGATCTTGATGAATATGGGTGTTACAAGAGTTGATCTACCACGAGATCGTAAGGACTAAAACCCTAGAGGTCTAGCATGTATGACTATGATTATGATGATTAGGCTCTACCGACCTAGCCCTTCGGTTTATGTAGGCATCGGAGGGATCTAGGTTTACATAAGGTCGGTTACAAAGAAAGGAATCTTCATATTTGGCCGCCAAGCTTGCCTTCCATGCCAAGAAGAGTCCCTTCCGGAAACGGGGGAGAGTCTTCGGTCTTCGTATCTTCACGGCCCATCAGTCCGGCCCTTGCATAATAGGTCGGACGCCCGAGGACCCATTAGTCCAGGACTCCCTCAGTGCACACCGACGATGGAAGGACCGGAGACGCTGCGACCACACTACACTCTCCTCCCTCACGCGCATAACAGCAGCCGCCGCCTCGTCGGACCGACACCCGCGATAACGTTTCCACATCGTCGTCTGACCCGCGAGCCCGCTGCGAGCAACGTCAAGTTCTTCAGGAGCGAGCTCCGGAGGACGCTCGAACCACTATCGAGCAGCGGCGGGAAGCGCGCCATCAGTCAGATAGGCGTGCGGGGCTCACTATGGACCGCCGAGCGCCGGGGGGTTCCGGTGACCTACCTTACGAGGTGGGTTGTCCAGCCTTTACCCATGAGATGCGGCAGTTCCAGTGGCCCACCCACCGCACATTCAAGCCCGAGGTCGGAGAAAAGTACAACGGCAAGACTCACCCGTCGGAGTTCCTCAGCATCTACACTATCGCGATGCAAGCTGCCGGGGCTCGCGACGACAAGGTGCTTCAAAAATACTTCCCATTGGCACTTAAGCCCCACGTCATGTCATGGTTGATGCACCTGCCACTGGGTTCCATTTCTTCTTGGTCGGATCTGTGTCATGAGTTTGTTGGCGCCTTTACCGGAGGCCACCAAGCTCCTGGCCAGGCAAGTGATTTGCATGTCATCCCCCAGAAGGACGGCGAAACCCTGTGCAAGTACATACAAAGGTTCAACTATGTGCAGTACAACATCCCAGATGCTCATCCCGCTGCCGTCATCAGTGCATTCCATCAGAATGTGCACAACCGCAAGATGAGTGAGGAGCTAGCGATGAACAAGGTTAAGGATGTAGCCAAGCTTTATGTTCTGGCCGATAGATGTGCTCGGGCTGAAGAAGGGAGGAAGTACCCCGGCGAAGACGCAGGTGCGGAAACCGACTCCACAGACGAAGAAGCCGTCGCCCCGGCAAAGAAGGGCCGACGCTGCAATAGGAAGCGTAAGGGCAAGACCGTGCTTGCCGTCGAGGGATCCGGCGACCCCGGCGCCGCCAAGAAGGCCAAGGTTTGCGACCCTGACAAGGAAGTTGCCGGGTGCGCTGCCTGCCGGGCCTTGGCGGATGTCGACAAGCCGGGAGGCTCCGACAAGTAGTACCGCAAGATCCATCTCAGCAAGGGCCAAGACCTCCAGAATTGCCGGCATGCTGAGCTTCTTGCAGAGAAGAAGAAAGCTGAGTATGAGAGGCACGATAAGGAGAAGGGTCAGGACGGTGCTGAGGGGTCCAGCAAGAGGCGTGGTGGTCGAGGAAGTCGCCGCAACAAAGATAATCAACAAGAGAGGCCAGCTCGGAGCCGCTACAAGAAGGAGGGAGACGATGATCATAATGAGGACGACGAGTCCGGCGAGCACGAGTTCCAGAAAGCTACGGAGGCCATGTGCGTCGACGGTGGCGCCTCGTTGCACACCTCTCACCGCCAACTGATGCAGTGGGCATGTGAAGTCACTGCAGTGGAGCCATCGTTCGATGCCTAGAGGCCACTGAAGTGGTCCAGCACGCCTATCATGTTTGACACCGAGGATCACCCTGATTGCACAACTACGGTCGGGTGTTTGCCGTTGTTGGTTTCGCCAATAATACGCAACCTCAAGGTGACGAAAATGCTAGTTGACGGTGGGGCCGGTCTGAACTTGATCTCGTCCGCCGTGATCGAGAGGCTGCAAATCCCGGATGGAGATCTCGAGGAGACGGGCATGTTTCAAGGGGTCAACCCGGGGAGGAGTCAGCCGAAGGGTAAGGTCACGTTGCCCGTCACATTTGGGGGCGAGCTGAACCATAGGATGGAGAAGATTTTTTTGATGTTGCCAAGATCCCCTTGCCCTATAATGGGATCCTCGGCTGCCCAGCGCTGGCCAAGTTTATGGCAGCATCACATTACGCCTACAACACGTTGAAGATGCCCGGGCCGTTGAGCATCATCACCGTCCCCTCCGACAAGAAAGATGTGCTCATCTGTGCTGACCAACTCTACCTGGAGGCAGTTGCAGCAGCTGCCGCCAAGGCACTTGTTCCTGCCGCTGAGGCCCGGGGAGGGAAGAAAATCAGCAAGGCCTCTGCCCCTGCCGGCAAGGCCCCTTCCGACAAGACTTCTGACCCAGGCAAGGACTCATGCACCTCCTCCGGCAAACGCGCCTCTTCGGAGCGCCGCGTTCCCGTTGAGGACATGCCAGAGAGATCCGCCAGCAGGAGCAAGAGGTCCAAGGCGGCCCCACCAGAAACCAAGAAGGTGCCCGTCAAGGAGGATGGCACGGGTGGAGCTTTTACCATAAGCTCCACCCTTGGCGACAAATAGGAAAGAAATGCGCTCATCGCCTTCCTGCGGCGAATGTCGGCGTGTTTGCATGGCAAGCATCCGACATCCCGGCGTTCCTGTGGACGTGATATAGCACCACCTTGCCGCCTGGTCCCCATGCACGCCCGTCAAGCGAAGGTCGAAGCAAGCTTTGGAGCGACAAGAGTTCATCGTCGAGGAGATCAGGAAGTTGGAGGCGGCAGGCTTGGTCAGAGGAGTGCTCCACCCCACGTGGTTGGCCAACCCAGTGGTAGTGCGTAAGGCAAACGGGAAATGGAGGTTGTGTATCGACTATACAGATATCAATAAAGCCTGTCCAAAGGATCCTTTCCCTCTGACACGCATTGACCAGATAGTGGACTCCACTGCCGGGTGTGACCTGTTGTCATTCCTCAATGCCTACTCAGGATACCACCAGATCTTCATGATGAAGGAAGACGAAGAAAAGACTGTGTTCATCACCCCATGTGGTACGCACTGTTTTGTACGGATGCCTTTCGGGTTGAAAGCGCTGTTTCGACATTTGCCCGAGCAGTCCAAATTGGTTTTGATCCCGAGCTGCACAGAAATATGGAAGCTTATATGGATGATATAGTAGTCAAAACCAAGAACAAGGCCACGCTCGTGCAGGATCTGGAGGAAACATTTGCCAACCTGCGCAAAATCAACCTCAAGCTCAACCTAGAGAAGTGCGTGTTCGGCATCCCACCCAGTAAACTTCTTGGCTTCTTTGTGTCTCAACGTGGAATCGAAGCAAATCACGACAAGATCAAAGCGATTGAGCAGATTGAAGCGCCAAGACGAGTCAAAGACATCCGTAGGCTCGCCGGCTGCATTGCCGCTCTAAGTAGGTTCATCTCCAAGTCTGTTGAGCGCGCCCTCCCCTTTTTCAAAGTTTTGAAAAAGGCGGATCCAATGAAATGGACTCCGGAGGCAGAGGCAACGCTACAAGATTTGAAGAGGTACCTGTCGGTGTCAAAACCGGCGGATCTCGGGTAGGGGGGTCCCTAACTGTGCGTCTAAGGTCGATGGTAACAGGAGACAGGGAACACGATGTTTTGTAAGTGCATCTAGTGCCCCTTAGTGATTTTGGTGCATTGAAGACTTATAGGTTAAGGGACTAATGTGTTTATGAGTGTACACAGGTCTATAAGTCTATGAGGAGTTTGATATTTACAGAGAAAGTCGACCCCTAAAAATGAAGTTCTTCGACTGAAGACACTGATATTCTGAAGACTTTTTGAAGACTTTGTAAGTGAAGAAATTGGTGTGACCTTGAAGACTTGATATTCATTTGAGGAACATGAAGCGAGAAGACTTTTGTTTTCGTAGTTTCGTTTTTCTCTTTCTTGAGTCATAGGAAACAACATACTGTTAAAGGGGGTCGAGGAAATACTAAGGAAAAATTTCCATGTGATGCTCAACTTAAAATCCTACACCTACCAATCCCTTCGAGTGAAGCCTTTGGAAATCTCATACAGCTCAGTCAATTTCTTGATGTGAGACGAAGTTCTTCCAGTCACGAGGAATTTGTTCGACCGAGGAGATAGGAATTCGCCAGTCTTGGATTGCCTACACAGTGAGGAACATGATAGCCCCGAGGAATTTGAGATTCAAATTTCCGATTCATGTCTTTGCTTGCCACCTGTCCCAAAATATCTTATCCACCTAACGGTCATATCATTGAAGGGCATTTATGTCTTATCATGTCGGGCTGCTCCCTAGGCTATAAATAGCCGCCCCTACAACCACTAGCTGGTTGGCTGCTCCAAGAGAACTTGACACTTGTCATTTGAGAGCAACCCATCCTCCAAGACTTTGAGCGAAAATCATCGAAAGTGAGGAAAACCCAAAACCAAACCCTACAAACCCAAAGTGATTGAGCATCATCAAGAGATTGATCCTGCGTGGATCCGACGCTTGTTACCTTTGAAGATTGTGCTTCTTCCGCACGGTTAGGCGTCATAGTCTAGAGCATCCAAGAGGAATTGTGGATCACGAGTAACCAAGTCTCTGAAGGTTTGGAAGTCGCTGAAGACTTACCACGAGTGATTGGACGAGGTCTGTGTGACCTTAGTTCAAGGAGAATACGGTGAGGACTTGGTGTCCTGAGCTGCGTGCTCGAGGCTGGGTGTCCGGACTGTGTGTCCTCGAGTTTAAATACTCGGCCGCTCAAACCAGACGTACAACCGAGATGGCTTGGAACTGGTCTACCAAATCATTGTCTTCACCAACCCAACTGGTTCTATTTCCTCAACTCTTTCATTTCCTCATTACTGTGTTGAGTGTTCGTTCATATCTGTGTTTGAAGACTTTGACTGAAGACTTTCTCAATTTCCTCAGTTCAATTTCTTCAGTCTGTTTGTCTTCATCTTGTGCTATCATGTGTTTACGCTTTATGTACTCTTTGATTGTCTTCATTTCATCATGATGACCATGCCCGCATTCTGTTAAGCATATTTCTGAGTACTTATTCCGCTGCAAGTAGTTCTTCACTTAGGAATTTCCTCACCGGCAAATTCCTCATTGAAGAATTCATAAAAATCACCTATTCACCCCCCCCCCCTCTAGTCGATATAACACACTTTCATGTTTACCCAGGTTCGGGCCCTCCCTATGTAGATAATACCCTACTTCCTGCTTGATTGATCTTGATGAATATGAGTATTACAACAGTTGATCTACCACGAGATCATAATGGATGAACCCTGAAAGTCTAGTCTGTATGACTATGGTAATGAGTCTCCCTCCTCCGGACTAAGTCCTCCGGTTTATATAGACACCGGGAGGATCTAGGGTTACACAAGGTCGGTTACAAAGAAAGGAGTCTACACATTTGATCGCCAAGCTTGCCTTCCATGCCAAGGAGAGTCGCATCCGGACACGGGTAAAGTCTTCGGTCTTTGTATCTTCACAGCCTATCAGTCCGGCCCATGGCTAACAGTAGGGCCTTGAGACCCCTTAGTCCAGGACTCCCTCAGTAGCCCCTGAACCTGGCTTCAATGACGAGGTATCCGGCGCGTAGATTTGTCTTCGGCATTGCAAGGCGGGTTCCTCCTTCCGAACTCCAAGATAGGCTTCGGACGTATTGATCGTGTCCGGACCTGTAACACACACACCACACACAACCGCGGAGAATATAATATTCAACGAGTCCAATACGCTGACAACTTTTTACAACATGACATCACGCCCGCCCTGTCATTATTTTAAACCGTTTGTTGGCCTGCCACCCCGGGTTTTGAGGCGCGACCTTATTGGCACGTCTTATCCAAGCCGAGATCGTGTCCCCTTATTAAGGGATTCTTACCAACACGGACGTGGGTAACCCAACCGTCTCTGGGGTACAACTCCTTGGGAACAGGCAAGTTTTAAGGCCCAGGAGTTGGCATTAGATACTCACAGTCTTTATAAAGGGGTGCAGGCCCGTCTTTCTCTCTTCCACGCTTGCTTCTTCCTCAGCCCTTGCTATCTCAAGTTCTAACACCCAAGTTTCGACCGCCACAAGCCTCGGTCATGTCCGAATCCATCCTTCCAGGCTGGTGGATGGCCTCTTCTGTTACAGAGGAGGATATTGCGAAGCTTAGGGCGACAAGATATCTGACCGCAGAAATTATCCATCGGCTCCCTGCTGAAGGGCAGTTTATCCCTACCCCCAGATCTGGCGAGAGGGTCGTGTTTGTCTCCCACTTCCTCCGAGGGTTAGGTTTCATCCTTAATCCCTTTGTACATGGGCTCATGTTCTATTACGGGCTGGATTTTCACGATCTGGCCCCAAACTCTGTTCTTCTCATCTCGGTGTTTATCGTCACGTGCGAGGCCTTCCTCCGGATCCCTCCACACTTCGGCTTGTGGCTCAAGACCTTCAATGTAAAGCCGCAGCGATAGAGGGGAAGCAAAGGAGTGTGGGGCTGCCACATTGAGCAAACTTAATAGTGCTCTTTGGCTAAAAGGATCCTTCACAGAATCATCTGACTTATGGCAGCGGGAGTGGTTCTACATCACCGAACCCCGTGGTTCCAAGTGGGCGGTCGCGCCTGCGTTTGATCCGGCCCTCCGATTCAGCTCGCATCGTGGGTTAATAAGGGGTTGGACTGGGGATCAATTGATGAGGTGCAGACTCTGTAGAGCCGCATCCGGAGCCTCCTCGAGAGGGACATTGATATCGTCAACGTTATTCAGGTAATGCTGGTTCGTCGGACCTTGCTAGGTCAGAGACGGCCTCTCCGTATGTGAGAGTTTAATCCAGAAGGGCCACAGACACTTCAACACTTCTTCGGCACTACGCACAAAGGGATGTGGAAAATATTTTTCGAGAAACGAAAACAGTGGCCGGATACCACCGAAGACATCGGCCTTGACAGCAACCATCCGGATACCACGGTAAGCACCCGTCCAACGAACACCTCTTAGTCAGGTATCCTGTAATAAGACACAGAGCAAACCATCTCTTTCTAGGGCTGGATAAAGAAAGAGGAACGAATTAGGTGTCCGGCTCCCCTTCCTGAAGACTCAGCGGACCCCGTGCTAACAAGGATGTTGGCGCCGACACTGTACCAGGTGCCGGTGGAGGAGGATGAGGTGGAGAGCGGGAAGGCCAGAGGTGGCCTTCGCTCCCAAGGTAAATTAGACACCGAGTCCGGAGAAATCAACGTTTCCCTGCCCGAAGATAGAGGCGAAGGAGAAGCAAGCATCCCTTCTCCATATAGTAGAAAAAGGGCCGCCTCCGAAGGTTGGCGGGAACAGGCTCCCAAGAGGGGTAAGATGCCATCGCCGGGCGGCTCGGGATTAGAAGGGGACGCCATTACACAGCTCCGCCGTGAGGACAAGCCTTCGACCAAATCGTAAGTGAATCCAAGGTGCTTTAATCACATCCCGTTACTTTCCTGTTGCCGAAGTGACATGTAGTACATATATGTATCACGGCCGCATGCTTTTCCTCAGCAATCCTCTTCCTCAGGAGATCTTCTCCCAGAGATGATGGAAAGCGAGATGCCTCCCCCGGTCTCCTCGCCCAATAAGGCGGACGACTCCGAAGTGTCGTCCCGGAGGGTTTTTCTTGATCAACAAGCGGCACGAGGGATGAAAAAGGCATTACCCGAAGGTGGTCCCCCGATCGCCCGGGGTTAGGGGGCCAACAATGAAGGCCCCGAACTATCTGGCATTCGGCCGGTGATGATTCTGGAGACAAGTGAACGCATTCCTTGAAAGGAAGGCCGTGCTCCTACAGTGGATTCCGGAGACCCGGCGGCGCCGGATATGTTGAAGGATATGTTGCGACAAGCATCTGTCTCGGAGGAACATCGTACCCTGATGGGTATGGTGGTTGAGAGGATTCTGTCCGTGAAGAGCGGATTAAATGAAGCCTTCAGGAGCCTGCTAAGAGGCTTCGAGGTTTGTGATGTAATACTTTCAACTGTATTTTATTTGCAAAATGCACCTGTGTATAGGTAGTAGCCCCTGAGAATCGAGTTGGTTTCCCATTGGAGGCAATCAGAGGATCAAGAAGAAATTCTCAGGGGATAATCTAGGTAATTTGTAACACAGGTTGTTACTCCCCTGACGACTGCCCGGACTACAGAGATTGCCGAGCTGCAGCAGAAGCTTGATGTGGCAGGGGATAACATTGCGTTAATCAATAGGCGTCTTGACGAGTCGCAAGGTATGTATTCGGAGCATTCATTACACATACGTGTTTGTAATATAAGCGTGACGCTGCAAATTGTAGACTGGGATATGTATGGCTGCAGATGGTGCCGCCGCCGTTGAAATTCTTTGGGCGGAGCTAGCTCGGGCCAAGGAGCAGGCCCGGTTTAGTAATGCGGCTGCCGAAAAAGGCATCGGCTGAGTTAAAGGCCGAACAAGCTGCCCGGCACCAAGACGAGGAGAAGATATCCACGATGGCGCCGAAATAAAAAATGTTGCTAGCCGCTGTGAATTCCTCGAGAAGGAGAATAAAGACAAAATGGTTGATCTTGACAAGGCCTTGCGGGAGGCGAAAGAAGCTCGGTCCGCATCTAGAGCGGCCCGTGAGGAGATCCGACATGCTGGGGAGATTGCGGCTGGTAAGCCCTTTTTATTACAGACTAAGTTCGGCGATCCGGATTATGCTCAGCTTAACCAAGTGTGGAGTTCCCCATACGTGTTTTTGGACTTGCCGAAGAGTTCTTCTGATGCGACACAGTTTTACCAAGCGCAAGAGGGATATGCAACGGAGAAGCTTTTCTGGTTACAGTTTGGTGCATCAAAGCACCCTCTGCTGCTGAATGAACAGATGTCCCAATGGGCCGAGCTTCACAGGATATCTGGTGCTGCCATGAAGAACGTATAATCCGGTTGTGACCGACTGAGCCTATTCCGAATAGCTACTTCGGCTTGGTGCAGCGGCTTGCTGATGCGGTGCCACGTATCGACGCCGTTAAGCGGTCGGCGTGCACTGAAGGTGCACGGATGGCCTCTGCCCGTGTCAAGACATACTGGGGAAGATGAGGGCCATCGATGTTGAAGTGAAGAGTCCACCCAAGGGAAAGGACCATCATGCACCAGAGCATTATTTTGAGGACGTCTTAGAGGCTGCCCGCTTGATAGAGGGTCAATGTTCGAAAGACATAATATTCGAGTGAAGTGTATGCGAATTGTAGAAGACAATTTTTATAATCAGACTATATTTTAGTTTTGCCTGAAGGCTTTTGTTCCTCCTGTGCGGCCGTTTGTATATGATCTGAAAGTTTTCCAGTCGTCGGCTTCAGCCCCCTCGTAGGAAATACGGGGGTGTTCGGAAAAGCATCTGATCACTCTTGACCCAACATCTTGGCCCGTGAAGGAGGTGTCAATGCGGCGAACCAGACAATCGGACTATAGGGCGTTAACACTTTCACTTATCCATAGGAGTTTTGTAACGCCCCGGATTCGATGCGCCAGGTGTCCGTCAGTTATTTGCCGTCTTTGCCATGTCATCATCTGCATTTTATATCATGTCGTCATGTGCATCGCATTTGCATACGTGTTCGTTTCATGCATCCGAGCTTTTTCCCTGTTGTCCGTTTTGCAATCCGGCACTCCTATGTCCTCCGGCGCCCTCTTTTACCTCTTTTCGTGTGTGGGTGTTAAATTGCTCGGAATGGACCGAGGTTTGCCAAGCGGTCATGGTATAGCACCAGTAGACCGCCTGTCAAGTTTCGTGCCATTTGGAGGTCGTTTGGTACTCCAACGGTTAACCGGGTAACCGCAAAGGCCTCTTTTGGGAGCAGCCCAACACCCCCTTCAAAGTGGCCCAAAACCCAGCAAACTCCCCTCTATGCTCTTGGTTGTTCGATCACGGTCGTGTGGGCGAAAACCGCACTCCATTTGGGGTCTCCTAGCTCCCTCTACCTATAAATATGCCCATCCCCCCGAAATTCGCGGTCTAATCCCCCCAAACCCTAGATCCACCTCCTCTGCGCCGCCGGACACGTCCAGGCGACGCCGGACATGTCCGCCGCCGCTCCCGCACCTATTCGAAGCCGCCACGTGGCCGCCCCATGTCTGGCTGCTCAGCTGCCCCGCGGCCGAAGCGCCGCCACTCCTCCGCCGTGGGCCGCGCCCGCCTCCGCCGCCTCGTCACCGCCTCACTTGCGCCAGCGCTGAGCCTCCGCGCCCGTCTGCCGGCGTAGCTCCCAGCCGAAGCTCCGCCGCCTCGCCACCACTCGCCGGCCATTGCTTGCCGACCGCGCCCGCCGTCGGCCGGATCCGGTCCGGGGCCACCTCCCTGCGCCTCCCCGAGCCTCCCCGGCCTCTTCCTCCTCGCCTCCGGCGATGAACTCCGGCAAACCTCAAGAACCGTGCAAATCCCTAAGGTTGACTTTCCCCCCTCCGTTTTTCACCAAGTCCCCGATATTTTGCATAATCATGTCATGTTCATCACATCATAACTTGCTGCATACTGCTCCGTTTCGTGCGTATAATATGTCCAATTGTTCGCCTCAAAGATTACATCATTTCATACCATTGCATCATGTTCATTTGAGTCCATCTTGATGCCCTAATCATCGTTGCAAGAGGGCTATGTGATGTTAATCTACTGAAACTGTTATAACTTGCTCATTTGTCATTTTTGC
The DNA here is from genome assembly GCA_021605145.1 of Aegilops bicornis. Taxonomy (NCBI): domain Eukaryota; kingdom Viridiplantae; phylum Streptophyta; class Magnoliopsida; order Poales; family Poaceae; genus Aegilops; species Aegilops bicornis. The sequence goes on along the minus strand of CM038669.1, from coordinate 392,314,967 downwards.
CATGATTGATGTGTGCATCTTATGAGCTTGATGTCTACATGAGTTTTGATCTACTCCATGCCATCTTCACAGTGGTGCTATCCATGTATTTTTGTGATTCCTGTAGTGAGTGCATCAAGCTTGTTAATTAGGGTACTTGCTGTTACTGTTTTGCTAGTCTGAATCTGCTATATCATGATGCTATGTTAACCTGCTGCTACAAGTCATTCTATGCATAATCTGGAGATGTTCACTAAGGATGTTTTGTTGTACATGCCTTTCTCTATTAATTCATGCCCCTGGTTGCATTTATAGCCTACTATAACTTGTTGTTATGTTGCTCCAAAGTTGCTAAATAATGTCGTCGTTAGCCTGTTAACATTAAGTTCAATGTTGCCATGATTGTTGTTGGTGATCCATGCATCCTATGAACTTGATCTTGCCATGTTTAGCTTAATAAATATGTCTTATTACTGTGAGTTGCCTTTCCATGCCATGTATTGCTCTGTGGTGAGTGGTTCAAGCTCACCAACATGCCTACTTATCGTTGTTCCTGCCATGTATGAATCTGTCACATCATTTGTCATGTTTACATGAGTGCCATCATATCTTCTGATCCTTTTTGGCTCATGGTCACTGAAGGACTTTTGTTCTATGCATTTAGTAGTATCATTCCATGCCTTTGTTTGCCATGATAAGTTCCTGTAACATGTTGTTTGATAGCTCTAAACATTGCAACCTGATGTTATTTCCTGATAAGTCTGAACTGTTATTATTTGCAATCTTGCCATGTGTGTTTGAGCATGTTCTAGGGATTTCTGGAGTTAGATCAGTGTTCATGTTTTGTCATGCTTTACCTGTACCTCTTGCCCATGGCTTTTGTTATTACGTTGAGATGCTGTAGCATAGTGTTTTGGTGCTTGCCATATACCTAGTTGCTGTTTTGGACAGATTGTTGTTATGTCTTGTATAGGGTGTATGTGTTGAACCGTTGCTCCGTTTTGAGTGTGCTCTATATGAAACTTGATTGATTTTGCATGTAGTTTCATATTCTCATGTTGCATCCTTGTCTTGAGGTGTTTGCTTGATGTTTGGGTGCATTTTGCATCAATGCCATGTTTAACTTGTTTTGCTCATATCTTTTAGGCCGTAGCTCCGAATCTAATGAACTTTATATGTAACTTGACTAGAATTTTGTGTAGATCATGTTGGCGTATCTTAACTTGCTGTTTAACAACTTGAACATAAGGTTTATTCAGATCTGGACCAATTTCGAAATTTGCATATGAGGACTTACCGGAATTGTTCTATGTTGTTTCCGGCCTCATTTAAACTTGCTTTGATGTGTTGCTCTTGTATGCATCATGTCTTGCCATGAGTAGCTTCATGTAGCCTTGTCATGCATCATGCTTGTTGTGCATCATGCCTTGTTCATCTGTGGTGTGTTTACCATGTTGTGTGCTTTTCTCGATAGTTCCCGTTTCGTTGCAATCGTGAGGATTCGTTCGTCTACGCTTGGTTCGTCTTCGTGGCTTCATCTTCTTCATGGACTCGTTCTTCTTCCTTGCGGGATTTCAGGCAAGATGACCGTCACCTTGGATCTCATTACTATCATTGCTATGCTAGTTGCTTCGTTCTATCACTATGCTGCGTTACCTATCACATGTTTATTCAAGCCTCCCCAAATTGCCATGAACCTCTAACCTTTGACACCATTCCTAGCAAACCGTTGCTTGGCTATGTTACCGTTTTGCTCAGCCCTCTTATAGCGTTGCTAGTTGCAGGTGAAGTTGAAGATTGCTCCATGGTGGACAGGATTTTGGTTGGGATATCACAATATCTCTTATATTATTAATGCATCTATATACTTGGCAAAAGGGTGGAAGGCTCGGCCTTATGCCTGGTGTTTTGTTCCACTCTTGCCGCCCTAGTTTCCTTCATATCGGTATTATGTTCCCGGATTTTGCGTCCCTAACGCGGTCGGGTGATTTATGGGACCCCTTGACTGTTCGCTTTGAATAATACTCCTCCAGAATGGCACAACATTGGTTTTACCATTTGCCTCACAACCACCTAATTTTCCCTTGGGAGTCGCTATCTCGAGGGTCATATTTATTTAGCCCCCGGGCGATTGCTTCTCTAAGTGCTTGGTTCGAACCGAGCTACTGCGGGGCCACCTTGAGGCAACCTGAGGGCTGGTTTTACTCGTAGCTAGTCTCATCCGGTGTTGCCCTGAGAACGAGATATGTGCAGCTCCTATCGGGATTGTCGGCGCATCGGGCGGCTTTGCTGGTCTTGTTTTATTACTGTCGAAATGTCTTGTAGCCGGGATTCCGAGGCTGATCGGGTCTTCCCGGGGAGAAGGAATATCCTTCGTTGATCGCGAGAGCTTATCATGGGCTAAGTTGGGACACCCCTGCAGGGTATAAACTTTCGAGAGCCGTGCCCGTGGTTATGTGGCGTATGGGAATTTGTTAATATCCGGTTGTAGTAAACTTGAAGCAAACTCTTCTAAAATACACCAACCGTAGCGTAACCGTGAGTGTATCTTTTCGGGGTTGATCGAGAGGAGAACACGGTTTCTGGGTTATGCTTGACGTAAGTAGGAGTTCAGGATCACTTCTTGATCATTACTAGTTGACGATCGTTCCTTTGTTTCTCTTCTCGCTCTCATTTGCGCATGTTAGCCACCATATATGCTTAGTCGCTGCTGCAACCTCACCACCTTTACCCCTTCTTTTCCCATTAAGCTTTGCTAGTCTTGATACCCATGGTAATGGGATTGCTGAGTCCTCGTGGCTCACAGTTTACTACACCAACAGTTGCAGGTACAGGTTTGCGATGATCATGACGTGAGAGCGATGTTTGCTTGTATTGGAGTTCTTCTTCTGCTTCTTCGATCAGGGGATAGGTTCCAGGTCGGCAGCCTGGGCTAGCAGGGTGGATGTCGTTTGAGCTTCTGTTTATGTTTCATCCGTAGTCGGATGTTGATCTTGTATATGATGTTGATGTATTCGTGCGGCATTATATGCCTTATGTATGTATCCCTATGTATTATGTAATGTTGATGTAATGATATCCACCTTGCAAAAGCGTCTTCAAGATGCGCTTCTATCCTTGGTGGGACCTTCGAGTTCCTTTAGGATAGGGTCGCATCTTGGGCGTGACAAGTTTTATGGTGGGTCTACGATATAGCCCCTGGTATGTATGCGGCTTATTCTCATACGATGCGTTTACATATTTGACCAGAAAGAGGTCCTTCGTGTGACACGGAGGGAATCACAAAAGATTCCAATAAGTCATCGAGTGGTTGACCAGCTCTCGCCGCATAATGACAGTCAGTTTTCGGATCTCTCTACTGAGGTGCTTAACCAGGTGAACCGGAAGCACAATCGTAGTAGTTCTCCCTTTACTACCCTAGCTGATAGAGCGGAACGTAGGGTAGCAAGCACAGGAGCCGGGCAACCCAACTTTTGACCCAAGACATGATTCGGAGCTGATGCAGATAAGGCCAAAACTCGCAACGCCGAAGTACGCTATAGAGTTGTTCGGTCTTGTCGGCAACTTGTTTGTTCCCATACCGAGCAACTGGCAAGTTGTGCCGAGGTTTAAGTTTGAAACGATCGTAATGGCAAAACTCGGTTCTGTAGAAAAGAGCAGATTATTTTTACTAGGATCTGAGTGATGTGCCAATCGTTTATATAGATAACAAGGCCACACCCTGGCTATTTTACATGCCAAGGGTTGAGGGTTGAGGATAAAGGCACTTTACAGGCTCGAAATACTGAGTGTGGTCTACAAAAATTTATTTTGGACCTCTTGTCGCACGTCTACGTCGTCTTTCCTCGGTTAGGGTACTCCTTGACGGGAATGACTTTTGGATGAGTGTACGAACCCGAATTCCGATAGAGTCCGTGGGTGACCAGCCTTTGAGCCATCTGTAGAGAGGATAGTAAAAAAAGGAAGATGGTTAGAAAAACAAGGGAGTATATGGGAGTACTAGTAGGCCCATCCTTATTGCGCTTCTGCTGATGCCCATGGTATTTTAAGTGCATAATTATGTATGCGCGGTACCGACTTCGCAGGCATATTAGGCGAGCGGCGGAAGCCGAATTGCTAGTCCAGTATGTACATTGATTGGTCATGTTGTGTCGGGGGTTGGGTGCGACATATGCCAAAGGATGGCTTATCATGGAGGGGGCGAGTAGAACGTCGCTGGTGCCTGGAAACGAGATGAGGCGAAGACATGCAGGCCGGCGAGTCTTACCCAGCCTGTGGCTCTCCGAGGAGATAACACCCCATCGCTGCTCAAGGGGTCTCCGCATGATCACTATGGCAAAGTGGGTACAAGATGCTCCTTGAGCTGTTCGGGTGAGGAAGGAGAAGGGCACGGCTTGCTCTTCTCTCCCTCTATGTGTGTGTCTAAAACTACTAGCTTCCAACCCTTTGCATGGGTGCCCCGGGGGGTTTATATAGGTCTACCCCCCGGGGGTACAACGGTAATCTGGCTGGGTGTGGGTCCAAGCCGTCAGTCTCTAAGTCGCCGTCTTCTCCGCCGACTCCTGGGGCCCGCCGACTAGTGGGCCTATTGGCGTGACAAAGATGGGGCCGACAATTGTCTCGCCAGACGGGTCTTGCCGGCTGCAGATTATCAGAGCCATGATTCTAATGACGCGAAGCTTGGTCATGGGGTTATGGCAACAAGCAGCCGCCGCCGGCGGGCGATCACCGCTGCCATTCCTGTCTTGTCTCGTTAATGGCGCGTGGATCCGCGGAGGAGCCGGTCGACTCGGAGGCCGACTCCATCGGGTTCGTCTTTTGGGTGCTCTCGCCGTCTTGGTACTCCCGCCGACAGCTGTCCCGCCTTCGGGTCATACAGACAAGCCAACGTGGGTACAAGAATCTGCCCAGTGCTGATGTCGAGGCGGCATGGCAACAAGATGTTGCGCCGGACGGAGATCTCCGTCGACGGGCGCCTGTAGCCATACCTGCCTTTATGGATCGGGCGGGATGGGTCATGAGGCGGCTTCACCCCATAGTCGCTCGGGCGTGAGGTGGTGAAGGTCGCGGGCCGACTCCTTGTAGCCGGCCTCACTGGAGGTTGCTTGGCTTGGAGTCGGCTTGTCCTGGCGGCCTCTCGGACTCGGCCCGGAGGGGTAGTCACGACTCTATTACCGACTATCTGAAGGCGGCTCTTTGTCTTGGGGTCTTGAGGGGCGCAGTCTGCCCCGATGTTTTGAAAGGTTCAGGGGCTCGGGTCTGCCTACCCGTAGTCCATTACTCCGACAGTAGTCCCCAAAGCTGGGGAGGCGCCGAGGGCAGCCCGTCGAGGAGCCTCGACAGCTTCATCCCTTTGATGGAAGAATCTGGACTCGGCCCGCCGTCTCCATCTGGAGTTGGCTTTGCAGGGGGCCGTCTTGCTCTTCAAAGGTTTCGAAGGTCGTGGCGGGATCCGGGCGGCGTGCCTGATAAGCTTACCGGCAGCAGCCCTCGTGGGCCCGCCACGCGACGCCACGCGGCAGTGCCAGTCTGCCAGCCCACGCGCGTGACAAGACAGGCCCGTCGCCAAAGCGGGCCCGCCACTACCATGCCCGGCCAGCCGATCCGCCTGCGATCGTGCGGGGTTGAGCTCACGCCCGTTCTTGCCTTGAACGCCGTGGGTTAAATCTAAGGCGTGAGGGCATGGGCGCAGTTAATCCCACGCCAGGCCCCTCGGCTTCGCAGCCCAGGCTCCTCTAAGTAGGCGGGGAGGGAGGGCAGCGGCCGCACGCGCACTCTCTCATCCCGCTCCTGCCTCCTCTTCTTCCTTGCTCCTCCCGCGCCGAGCCTCGTCTCTTCCTCGCCCGCGGAGATGAGCTCCCTCATCACCGCCGCGCTCCCACCGCGCTCCGGCGAGTGGGACGGCTCCATCAACGACGACGACATAATCGAGTTCCTTCGTCGGACGCGCCGCATCCCCGGCAGCCACGTAGTGCGAGCCCGCGCCCCGCCGGAGGGCGAAATCACGCCGGCGCCGGAGGAGGGGAGGCGGGTGATCTTCCGCTCGCACCTCACGCGCGGGCTGGGGCTGCCGGCGAGCGGCTTCTTCCAGCGTTCTTGGAGTTCTTGGGCTCGGCCGCACCACCTCACCCCCAACACGGTGGTGTTGCTGGCCGCCGCATCCTTATGCGAAGGTTTCCTCGGAGTTCTCCCCACCATCGAGCTGTGGGGGGAGTTCTTTCAAGCGAAGCTCGGGACCCACGTCGCTCGCGTGCCGGCTCTGTGCGGCACGTTCATCGCCAAGAGGAGGCCGGCGCCCGAGAATCCTTTCCCTGCCATCCCCCTCATCAAGTCGGTGAAGATGTGGCAGTGCTCGTACTTCTACGTCAAGAACGTCGCCCCGACGGCTCAGGTCAAATTGCCGCCCTCGTGGGCGGCGAATCGGCAGGCCGACCCGCAGCTGGTCCCACAGGTCGGATCGACTCCGCAGTAACGCGCCGCTGCGTCGCAGCGGCTCACAGCGTAATGATACTGATCGGAGGGCCTGATTGGGGCAGACTTCTTTGGCCGCCGTTCTTGAAGTTCTCCCTCTTCAGGCCGCCCTCATCGATCTGCCCGGATGAGCGGCCCGACCCCAATGGCTGTGCTCAAGGACATGCCCCACGCGGAGGTGGTGGACACGGTGAACTTCTTGGCGAACTGCGACCTCACGAAGGAATGGCGTTTCGGCAAGGAGCCATACTCACGCGCCAATCCCCCGCCGATGGTAAGTCGTCTCTTGCTTCTCTGTTTCCTTCCTTAGCCGGATCCGGCTCTTACTTTCCTTGGTCCTTTCTGACTCAGAATCCTCTTATGCCGCCCTCGACCGGCGCCGCGGAGCCGGCTCGCGACTTCGTCCCCGACCGGGCGGAGAGTGACGCCGACGACCCCGACTTGGGCGTGGCGGCGATGGAGGCCGATGCCGAAGGAGAAGGAGGGGCCGACGACCTCAGGCCCTCGGCCACTTTTGCAGACCTTTGATGATGAAGTCGCCCCCCGCCCGCCAGAGAGCCGCCAACCAGCACGAGCTCCTGCCGCCTTTAGGGGGCGCGGCTGAAGAAGCGCCGGGCCGGGCCGAAGTCAGCCAGTGGCGGGCCAAGAGAATCAGGGGAGCAACCGCCGCGACTCAGCGTGAAGAAGCGGTCGCGAAGGCCAACCGCTTCCGCAAGGAGGTGAAGATACCACCGCTGGTCTCCGCGTAAGTATCTTTTTATTCTGTCCTGTTTTCTTCTGGTCCATCTTACCCAAGTCTTCTCATGTCCTTTTTTTCTCATCAGGGCTCCCCTCACTTTGGAGAGGGTCACCGCCGCCTCCGTCATGGGGTCGGCGGAGACGTCCGCCAGCAATCGGCGGGTTGACCTTGCGGCCGCCCTCCGGGAGGCAACAGAGCGGAATGCGCAGGAGAAGCGCGACGAGGAGGCGGCCGCCCGTCGAGAGAAGGCGGCGGCCGAGAAGGCGGTCGAAGCTGCAGCAACAGCAAGAAGGCAAGCCGAGGAGGCCGCGCGCCTTCAATCGGCGCTGCTCGTCACTCTGCTGAGCTCAGCGCCACCGCCGCCGGAGTTTACGGGGCAGTCGGAGGGAATCGGTGGTGAGGTCCCCATCGCAGGGAGGGAAGGCGGCGAGGTCTCTTCGCCGAGCGCGGCCGCGCCACCTCTGCCGCCTCCGCCATGATCAAGTCGCATGTGAGGCAAACAAGCGGCGGACCCACCAGCGCCACCGACCGACGATGAAGCCGTGGCGGCTGCTTCTTCAGTCGCCTCGCCCGATCTTGGCGCCGTCTTGAGAAAAGCGGACTTCGGCGCCGCGCCCTTGAGAACCGGCGCCGCCATTTCGGCCATCCGACGCCGAAGCGACAAGCGCCCGCGCCCGGCCCAGGTGGGTGCGTGGAGGCGGCACTGAACTCTTGAACACGGTGCTCTGGGCGTCAGCGAAGGCTGCGGGCGAAGGCGCCGCCCTCGAAACCTTTCCAAGGCGCTGGCGTCGCGATCCGCCGTCTTGGTATGTTTTATTTCGAATTTTCTTTGGATCTTCTCTGTCAAGCGCCAGCCACTCCACTGGTGTAGTCTCGAAGTTTCGGTCGGCCGAAAGCAAAGCGCCCAACTTTATTTGCTTACTTCCAAGTTTTTATCGTATGCGGAATCCTTGTTACAGAATATCACAACCTCCGCTACCGCCTTCAACCGCAACATTGAAGAAACTGAACAAGCGGCTCTTGACTGGCGAGGAGCCGAGGTGAGTTTCCTTCTTCGCGGGCGCTGGCGCACTGCTGGCCGTAGTCCTCGGGATTCGACGATCGCTGCGCAATCGGGCCGGATCTTCCTGGCGACCTTCTTAATCGATTTACTTCAAGGCCCTTCTTCTTTTTATTCTTCGATCCATCGCCGCTGCAAGGGAAAGCAACTGGTACGGCCGAGACCGCCTGCCAAAGAGGAGGAGGCGGCAAGCTCGCAGAGCGACCGCTGGCCACGCAGCTGGCGGAGAGGAGCTGCTCAAGGCGGTGCGGGCGAGGCGGAGAAGAAAGAGGCCGCCCTCGCCGAATTTGAGAGCGAAGCGCTCACGCTGGACCGACAGAGAGGTGCAGCTGACCTCCGGCTTCCATGAAATCGAAGATATCGTCGATGGTAAGTTTGTTTTTACTTTCTCTTTTGGGTTGCCGACTATGGGTTAAGACGGCTCCTGTTTTTTCTAACTCGCTTTTCCTTCTTCTTGGCAGACTTCTTCCCTGGTCATACGCAGGCGGCCAATCAGGCCATCGAGGCCGAACGCGAGGCGCGGAGGGTGGGTGGGGCCGAGATCGCAGCCAACGCCCCCCGGACCCTTGACGAGCAGCTCCTGAGCATTGAGGCTCGTCTGCGGCCGGCACATCGGATGCCGCGCCGTCTTGTTGTCGGGGCCCAGCGATCACTGCCTGTGGCCGGACATGCCGATTCTGCCTCCCAGCCCGGACCGCCCGACCGGCCGGAGGTCGCGGCTGGGCGTCTTGAGGCTTGGAAGGGCTCCGCGACTTCGGGCTGGAGCTTCGCCGAGCCACAGAGTTAAATCAAGGCGTGGTATCGAGGCTCGACCCGGACGGGCTGGCCACGCTCCCGGCCGAAGCCCAAAGTGAGCTGCAGGCCGCGGAGGGCGCCTCGTCGGCGTCTTGCGGCGATCGCCGACTATACGGACACGATGTCTTCATCCCGAGCGGGCTAAAGACGGTGGGGAGGCGCCGCCGGAGTGGTTCGGGATGAACCCGGACTACGGCGAGGACTCGGCGGAGGTGATCGACTCCAGCACCGATGATGAAGATGAGGCGGAGGACGGAGACAGCATGGAGGCGTCAGAAGACGGAGCGGGCGGCCAGCCTTAGCTCGACCGCGCCTCCAGCAACGAGCCGCGCCCATCTGACCCAGCCGCTGCCAGAGACGACCAAACCGAGATTGCCCAGCCAGCCGCCCCGGCGCCTGACGCCGCCGCCGCCTCCGGCCTTCCAACCCCATCCGCTGCTTCTTAGGCCGCTGCCTTGGCTTTGTTTTATCTGCTTGTTAGTCTTTCGAAAGAACTTTGTTAATTCGCACAATTCCACTCGCGGGGTGTATTCTGAAACTCTGTTCGAAGATCCGACCAAGGGCCTAAGTTTGTGTAAATAATATTCTAATTTCATGTTTCCTTGCTTAGTGCTCTTGTGGCTTTTCCCTTGCCGCCTTCCCTTAGATGCCGCCTTGCCCGTCGGGCAACTGCTCTGCGGATTTCCGTCTAGGTCAAGTGCTTGGCTACTTTGAGAAGGCAAGTACTTGGCCATTTTAGAGTCGTTTAAGCGAGTTGGGTAGAAAACGGCAAGCCGGCTTCTTAAGAGCGGTTTCACGAAGCAATTTGCGCGCCGATTTAAACTATGTTTATGCTTTGGGTCCTTAGCCATTTTTTTCGTGTGGGCGCCGCTCTACCTTACTCCTGTCCACTAAATCGCTTCTCATGAAGCTGCCTTTCCGACAGAGACGGCTTGGGCACCGCACGCTACTTGTCCGACTTCAGGAAGCACTTCATAGTTCAAAGCGGCGGCGAGTCCCGGGCCGACTAGTCGAGCCGGTGCCAAACAGCATAATCAAAGGGTAACATACTCAAAGGCATAATTCTTATCATACAGATAACAAAGAGGGCAGTCCCAGAGCTCGTCTCGGGGGGCCCGGAGTCTTGGTATTTCAAACACAAAAGGGTAGCGTGGTACATACTGCATCAATCAGAAATCTTCGGAGGAGATTCAGATTCCATGGCCGCTCCGTCTCCTTGCCGGAGTCGTCCCTCTTCGCGTGCTCGGGGCTTCGGCGTCGATCGTAGTAGGAGTCGTTGCTCAAAGACTTTATCGATGATGAACGGTCCTTTCCAAGGCGCCGACAACTTGTGCTGGCCGGCTGTTCGCTGGATCAGCCGGAGCACAAGGTCGCCTTCTAGGAACGATCTTGGCTTGACCTTCTTGTTGTAGTAGCAGCGCAGGCTCTGCTGGTAGATGCTGGACCGGCTGAGTGCTAGCAGCCGGCCCTCTTCCAACAGATCGACGTCGTCTTGGCGTGCTTCTTCTGCTTCCTCCTCGGTGTACATGGTGACTCGCAGGGAGTCGAACTCTATATCCGTTTGGAAGACGGCTTCGGCACCGTAGACGAGGAAGAAGGGTGTGAAGCCAGTTGACTTGTTTGGAGTCGTACGCAGACTCCGGAAGGACGGTAGCAACTCCTCAAGCAGCCGGCCGAACGCTCCAAAGGTTCGATGGTTCGACGGGCGAGGCTTGATGCCAGACAAGATGAGGCCGTTCGCTCGCTCCACCTGGCCGTTTGAGTGCGGATGGGCAACGGACGCTAAGTACAGTCGGATGCCCTACGTCGCGCAGAAACGGGCCAGGGCGCCCTTGGCGAAATTTGTGCTGTTGTCGGTGATGATGCTGTGTGGTATGCCGTACCGAGTCGTGATGTCGGCGATAAAAGTCACTGCCGTAGGACCGTTCAACTTCTTGATGGGTTTTTCTTCTATCCACTTGGTGAACTTGTCCACCGCGACAAGTAGATGAGTTAGGCCACCTCGTGCCGTCTTGAATGGTCCCACCATGTCCAGGCCCCAGAATGACAAAGGGCGAGCGATGGGGATAGTATTGAGCGCCGGCCGGGCCGAAGCGGCTTGGAGCGGAACACCTGGCACCCCTTGCATTTTTGAACTAATTCCTTGGCTTCTTCTAGGGCAGTCGGCCAGAAGAAACCGTGTCGGAAGGCTTTAGCGACGAGTGCTCTGGAGGCTGCATGATAGCGGCACTCGCCCTGATGGATGTCTTCGAGGATTGCTTGGCCTTGCTCTGATTCGACGCAGCGCTGGTAGACACCGGTGACGCTGCGCCTGACCAGCTCTCTATTGATTATAGTATAGGTTGCCGCTCGGCGTTGCACTTGCCTAGCATAGGTTTCATCTGTTTGTAGCTCTCCGATTACAAAAAAATTCAAGATTGTCTGGGCCCATGAGGGTGCTGCTATTTCTTCAACCGCCAAGATCGCTACTTGGATGAGGGCTACTGGGCTGGAGGCGGCGGGTTGAGTCTGCAGCAACTTGCTGCGTTGAAGAAGTCCCCGGGCGATTAAGCGCAGTCCCCGGCCGAGTAATCTTGGAGTCTTTGTAAAGGTCGCCAAGTCCCGGCCGGGTTCAAGTCCCCGGGCTTGGCCGGCTTCGATCGCGTTCTTGGGGCGTCTTCAAAGGATTCTTGTGCCGTCTGCCGAGGCTCGAGTCGGATCTGCCTTCTTCGTGAAGTCGGCACAAAATGGAGTCTGATTCTGGTGACGGCTTGACGGATGGCTTGAGAAGGCGCCAAGGGCGACGCCGGATGCTATTGCTGTCGGGTGGAACCGATTCTTGCCGTGGCATCTGCTTGGTCGTTGTCGTTCCTTGGTACATGGAGGAATTCGCATCCCTCAAAATATCCACTCAACTGTTGTACCAGAAAGCGGTAGCTCGCCATATTTGCATCTTTGGCGTCCCAGTCGCCGGATGACTGTTGGACCACCAAGTTGGAGTCGCCATAGCACAGGATCCGGCGAATGTCGAGTTCTTTGGCAAGCCGGAGCCCGTGGATGAGCGCCTCGTATTCGGCGACATTGTTAGAGGTGGCGAAATGGATCTGCAGCGCGTACTTGAGCTTGTCGCCCTTAGGGGAGGTGAGGACCACGCCGGCCCCCAAGCCGGTGCGCATCTTGGAGCCATCAAAGTGCATCCGCCAATGGGTGGAGTCGGTATTTGGCGGCAGACATCGGGTCTCGCCCAATCGACGAGGAAGTCGGCCAGTGCTTGTGACTTGATGGCGGTACGGGGCTGGTAAAAGATGGTGTAGGGGGGCAACTCTATGGCCCATTTGGCCACTCGGCCTGAAGCATCTCGGCTTCCGATGATCTCTGCTAGTGGGGCCGTGCAAACCACGGTGATTGAATGCTCTTGGAAGTAAGGCTTCAACTTCTTGGCGGCAAAGTGCACGCCGTAACACATCTTCTGTTAGTGGGGGTAGTTCTGCTTGGAGGTCGACAATTACCTCGCTCGTGTAATATATCGTTCTCTGGATAGGTAGCGCCTTGCCTTCCTCCTTGCGTACAACCACAATAACTCCGCTGACTCCCCGGCGGGTGGCGGCAATATACCGGCGCATGGGCTCCTTTGGAGTCGGAACCGCCAAAGACCTTTGGGGAGTAGTCAGCATTCTTTTCAACTGGAGAAAAGCTTCGTCCGCCTTGGAGTTCCATCCGAAGAAGGTGGTCTTCTTCATAAGCTGGTACAGAGGAAGGGCTTTCTCACCCAGCCGACTGATGAATCGACTGATAGAGCCAAGCAGCCGGTGAACTTCTGCACATCCAGCAGTCGGCGGGGCACTTCCATTCTCTCAATTGCCTTGATCTTCACGGGGTTGCACTCTATGCCGCGTTCGGATACCAGGAAGCCAAGGAGCTGGCCGGCCGGTACTCCAAAGATGCATTTCTCTGGGTTGAGCTTGATCTGGAATCGGCATGGGTTTTCAAAGGTCTCTTTGAGGTCTTCCAACAGCATTCCTCGCTTCTCCGTCTTCACCACCACGTCGTCCATGTAAACGTATGCTTCGCTTAAGTCGCTTGAGGAGGCACTTCGCATGCAACGCTGAAAGGTGGCGCCGTTCCTCAAGCCGAACGTCATGGTCGCAGCGTAGGCTCCAAATGGCGTGATGAAGGCGGTCTTCAATCTGTCTGCGGGGTTCGGTTTGATCTGATGATATCCCGAATATGCATCTAAGAAGCTCAACAAACCGCATCCGGCTGTGGAGTCTATCACCTGATCAATTCTGGGTAGAGAGAATGGGTCCTTGGGGCAGGCTTTGTTGAGGCTTGTGTAGTCAATACACATCCTCCACTGCTTGTTCTTCTTTAATACCAGGACCGGGTTCACCAACCATTCTGGAAATAAAACTTCCATGATGAAACCGGCTGCGAGGAGCCGGGCTATCTCTTCTCCAACAACTCTTCTTTTCTCTTTGACAAAGGCGGCGCAAGGGCTGCTGACGGGCTTCACATCAGGTCGGACATGTAACTTGTGCTCGGCGAAACTGGCCGGTACACTGGCATGTCTTTGGGGACCATGCGAAGATGTCCCGATTCTCACGGAGGAAATCGACGAGCTCGCCTTCCTATTTGTCTTGCCGAGGTTCGCACCTATGACAACAGACTTCTCTGGGTGCTCCGGGTCCAAGGGTATCTTCTTGGTCTCTTTGGCGGCTTGAATGAGCCCTCGACTTCGACTCCTTGGGGTCGGGCGATATCTCTGGCTGCTTGCCGCCATCGCCACGACCCGATCCAGAGTCGCTTCTCACCCGCGATCACTGTGGACTCGGCTAGCCGGGTCAGCTTTCAGACAAAGCGGACGACTTTCTCAGAGTCGCCGGCTATGGTCGTAATCCCTTGAACTCAGCATCTTCATCTTGAGGTAGGCGTGGTGGGGACCGCCATGAACTTGGCCAAAGCAGGTCGGCCAAGCAAGGCATGGTAGGGGCTCTCGAGGTCCACCACTTCAACCAGAGTGGCTCTCGGCGAAAGTGATCCTTGTCCCCAAAGAGGACGCCTATCGTAATCTTGCCAATCGGTGAGCAGGAAAGGCCAGTACAATTCCGTGGAACACAAATCCGACTATCTTTGAAGCTGCCTTTGTTTGATTCCTAGCTTCTCCATCGTATCCTTATGCAGGATGTTGATGATGCTGCCTCCGCTCTATCAATACTCGCGAGAAGCGAGCGCCCGCCTATCCGTGGCAAGGGTGGCTCCCAAGACCAGGCGTAGGAGCCCGGATTCGCATCACCTGGGTGATCAGACGGCTCCAAATTGATGGGCTTCTCGGACCAAAGGCATGAATTCTGGGCGCTTGATGCTACGGCATTCACCTCTTCTTTGTTGCTACCGCCATGCGGCGATCATCTCTGCCACGCTGGTAAACACGACATAGGCGTCGTGCTCTTCCGGTAATCGTCTTGTATCAAGGCCGATCGGCCGGACAGCCGGCCATCGGGCGGTGGTGAGGCGGCGGCCCAAAGAAAGTGAGGAGGGCAAGGCCGCCTCCCTTGGCGATCTGGTAAGCCGGTGGCACTTCCGGGTGGTGTGATTTGACGGCTTCAAGGCCGCTGTGGAACTTGCGGTGGTCCGGCCCGTAGTCTGCCAGAAGAGAAGGCCGCAACCAGTTGGACTTGCCGCCTTTCTCGCCGCTTAAGCGTGGGCTGCCCTCCGCTGCTTGGTGTTCGATTGCCGCCACTGCCGGCTGTTGGAAGCCGGCCTGCGGGCCTTTGCGCCAGGATCATTCTCTGTTGTTGCTGCCCAATGGCGTCGCCGCCACCGGAGTTCTCGGGAGCATGAGGAGCTACTTTTCAGATGCACCGACTTTGATCTCCGTCTTCATGGAGGAGTCGGCGATGGCGTACTTGTTCTGCTATGACTAGCAGCTCGTCGAGGGTCTCCGGCTCGTCGCAAAGGAGCTTGTGCTTGAGGAGGGTGCCTTCTCTGCACCCGGCGGTGAAGTACTCGATTGCCTGCACCTCGTGCACTCCTTCGCAGGAGTTCCGGAGCTCGCCCCAGCGCGTGAGGTAGTCGCGAGTGGACTCGTTGGGGCCTTGTACGCATAACGACAGCTGACGAGGCTTGGGAGGTCTCTTGTATGTGCTCGTGAAGTTGCGGATGAAGGCCTCGGTGAAGTCGACCCAGCCGTTGATGCTGCGGGGCCTCAAGCTGTTCAACCATGTTCGGGCCGTGCTCGGAGCATGAGGGGAACATACTTTACGGCAACGCGCTTTGTTGCCGTTCGCTATCTTGGCGGCCGTGGAGTAGTCCACCAGCCAGTCCTCCGGCTTCACGGAGCCGGTGTATTTGGGTGTGTCTCGGGGGAGTGTGAATCCTTGGGGGAAGGGCTCGTCGCGGATGCGAGGTCCGGAACAGGGTGGGCCCAACTCATCTTCCTCTTCTAGCGCCAGGGATCGGTGGAGTCGCTCGATCCGGTGGCGGGCGTCGTTCTCTCCGACCCCCTCTCGGCGGCCAAGGCGGTCGCCGAGAGTCGGATGCTCGACGGGTGGCGGGGAGACTCGCCTTTCTATGCGGGGAGGCGGAGGCTGATAGTCGTCCCGCCGCTCCACCGCCCTGGGGCGGCCGTCTTCGTCGCGTTCGATGGAGATGTGAGTCCGGCTATGGCTGACAGCCGGATCCAGGTTCTTTCTTCCACGAACGCCGCCAGTCGGCGTCCGAGATGTCGCGCCTTGATCTCAGCGAGGAGGCAAGTCGCCGTGTTCTCGTCGTGGCGCCTCCGTGCGGCAGCCGGCTTCATTTTGCGCGGCGGCCACGTCGAGGAGCTGCTGGACTCGCTCCGTCATCAGGCGGTGCTCTCGCCTCGGTTATCCAGCTCGTCGCCGCCGCTGGGCAGCGCGAATGTTCTCCGGCTGGCGTGGCGTACAGGGTGAACAGCCCCAAACAGATCGGGCGAGGCCGGCGCCATTGCCGGACCGCCGCTTAGGCGGTTAGGCACAGCCGAGCCGGCGAGCGCCACAGCGCGATCCATCTCGCTGGTAGGCTTCCGACAAGCGCCTCATGCTTGCCAGCTTCAGGCGCCGAGGAGCTGAAGGCGGCGTGCCTCCAGCGTTTCGGCGTCGGCGTCCTCCGGAATGGAGGTGGTCAGGTCTTGCAGAACAGCGTCGAGAGGGTCACGAGCTCCCCCGCCGGAGGGATCGCCGTGACTGATGTCGAGTACTTCTGTGACGGTGCTCCCACCGCTCTCCGCGCGAGGGAGAGGCTCGTCGTAGACCACCACGTTGATGGGGAACGCGTCGAGCGAAGCGGTGTCGGAATCAACCAGCATCGGGTCGGTGGAGCCTACGGACTGCAGGTCGGCGGCAGGCTCGCCGTCGACGTGGAGCTGCTCGAGGAGGCCCACGAGGAGGCTTTCGGGGCCGTCCGTGCCTGCGTCGGACGCAGGCTCGTCGGAGAGGCGAACCTCGCCGACAAGTTCGGCGAGGCTACTCGCCGCGCAGGCAACCTCAGCACCGTGCAGCGCGTCGGTGCAAACTCCATATGGCGTGTCGGGCTGGATGCGCTCGCCAGGGAGGAAGAGGGTTCCCGTCCAGAGCAGGTCTCCAGACGACGGTGCACCAGGCCCCACGGTGGGTGCCAAATGTCGGGGGTTGGGTGCGACATATGCCAAAGGATGGCTTATCATGGAGGGGGCGAGTAGAACGTCATTGGTGCTGGAAGCGGGATGAGGCGAAGACATGCACGCCCGCGAATCTTACCCAGCTTCGTGGCTCTCCGAGGAGATAACACCTCATCGCTGCTCTGCGGGGTCTCCGCATGATCACTATGGCAAAGTGGGTACAAGAGGCTCCTTGAGTTGTTCGGTGAGGAAGGAGAAGGGCACGGCTTGCTCTTCTCTCCCTCTATGTGTGTGTCTAAAACTACTAGCTTCCAACCCTTTGCATGGGTGCCCCGGGGGGTTTATATAGGTCTACCCCCCGGGGGTACAACGGTAATCTGGCTGGGTGTGGGTCTAAGCCGTCAGTCTCTAAGTCACCGTCTTCTCCGCCGACTCCTGGGGCCCGCCGACTAGTGGGCCCAGCGGCTCAAAGATGGGGCCGACAGCCCTTGTCACGCCATGGGCGGGTCTTGCCGCTGCAGATTCAGAGCCGTGCTTCTAATGGCGCGAAGCTTGGTCATGGGGTTATGGCAACAGCAGCCGCCACCGGGCGGGCGATCACCGCTGCCATTCCTGCCTTGTCCGGGTTAATGGCGCATGGATCCCGCGGAGGAGCCGGTCGACTTCGGAGGCCGACTCCATCGGGTCTCCGTCTTTGGGGTGCTCTTGCCGTCTTCGGTACTCCCGCCGACAAAGCGGTCCTGCCGCCTTCGTCGTGACAGACAGCTAACGTGGGTACAGTGAATCGCCCAGTCTTGATGTCGAGGCGGCATGGCAACAAAGGTTGCCACGGACGGAGATCTCCGTCGATGCAGGCGCCTGTAGCCATACACGCCCTTTATGGATCAAGCGGGATGGGCCGCGAGGCGGCTTCACCCCATAGTCGCCCTGGCGTGAGGTGGTGAAGGTCGCGGGCCGACTCCTTGTAGCCGGCCTCGCTGGAGGTTGCTGGCTTGGAGTCGGATTGTCCTGAAGGCGGCCTCTCGGACTCGGCCCAGAGGGGTAGTCGGCGACTCTGTTGCCGACTATCTGAAGGCGGCTCTTTGTCTTGGGGTCTTGAGGGGCGCAGTCTGCCCTGATGTTTTGAAAGGTTCAGGGGCTCGGGTCTGCCTACCCGTAGTCCATTACTCCGACATGTTGAACAGGGACCGGCGGTGCAATGGCTGATGAGGTATGTGGTGAGATGAGGCCGCTTTGTAGTTCAGCTGAGGTATCCGTAGTATGGTCTTCTGTACGGGGGGAGTTTTTTGTGCATTCACCTCTAGGGGTGTATGTGACATATACCATGTTTACTGTTTTCACTTCGGGAGGAAACTGCTTCTGTCCCTCGGTGTTCGGTTGGTGTGTCTCTTCGTCGTCGCTATCGCCAGGCGGCCTCTTCCCCTTGTGTTCGGCATTTAACTTGCCGGCCTGTTTGAAAACCAAACAGCTTATGTTGGTGTGATTAGCTGTTTGTTGGGGTGGCCATGAATCTGGCAGGGCCTATCCAATATCTTGTCTAAATTGGATGGTCCGTCCCTATTTGTCGTGAATGCCTTTTCTCGTTGGCCGGGTCTGGGGCCGCTGAATCCAGCGTTGACCGATGTGTCATGTGTTTCCTCATTGTTATTGTGGTGCTTGCTTTTGTTGTGTCGTGGCTTCCCATTGCCGTCCCGGACTTCTAGAGTGCCCGGGGCGCTGGCGCTATTGCTTCTATGAGCGAGCCAGTTGTCTTCTCTCGCGCAAAAGCGGGTCATCAAAGCCGTAAGGGCTGGCATGGATTTTGGTTTTTCCTGACCAAGGTGGCGGGCAAGCAACTCATCTCGAACGTTGTGTTTGAAGGCCGCTAGGGCTTCTGCGTCCAGACAGTCAACAATTTGGTTCTTTTTAACTAAGAACCTAGTCCAGAGCTTCCTGGCGGACACCCCGGGCTGCTAGACAGTGTGACTTAAATCATCGGCTTCTGGTGGCCGGACATATGTACCTTGGAAGTTGTCGCGGAAGGCGTCTTCCAGATCCTCCCAGCTGCCAATCGAGTTTTCAGGCAGACTGTTTAACCAGTGCCGAGCTGGTCCTTTGAGTTTTAACGGGAGGTATTTGATGGCGTGAAGATCGTCTCCGCGGGCCATATGGATGTGGAGAAGGAAATCCTCGATCCACACTGCGGGATCTATTGTTCCATCGTATGATTCAATGTTTACAGGCTTAAACCCTTCTGGGAATTCATGATCCATTAATTCATCAGTGAAGCAAAGGGGGTGTGCGACACCTCTATATCAGGCCATGACGCGACGTATCTCTACTGGAGTTCGTTTGCGATTTTCGGCACGGGTGTGACTAGGTTCGTCACGTCCGAATAGATAGCCGTTGTCGCGTGTTGAGGTGCGTCCTCGCAATCCATAGATCGATCTGGTATGACCTGCTCTGTTGTGTAGGTTCTGCCGAAGGCCATGTGTGTAATCCCGAGCTGTTTTATATTTGTTTGCACGCTCCGGTGGTGTAGGCTGCCGTTCGACTAGAATTGCCGCTTCCTCCCGACCACGTGGCGGTCTGTTAGCTGTATTGCACGGGGGAGGTACAAACTTCGGTGCCTCCTCATCGAACTGAGGTAGCAGTTTGTGTTTCAGGTAACTCTTGGCTGGGCATTTGAGGCCATATTCTTCGGCTGCTAGGACATCAGTCCATCTGTCATTGAGCAGATCTTGGTCAGCTTGAAGCTGCTGCCGTTTCTTTTTCAGGCTTCTTGCTGTGGCTATGAGCCGGCGCTTGAAGCGCCTTCTACATCTTGAGCTTGCGTTGGTTTTCGCCGAAGAGGATAGGATGATGCAGCAGAGTGGCGTAAGTATTTCCCTCAGTTTTTGAGAACCGAGGTATCAATCCAATAGGAGGCCACGCGCAAGTCCCTCGTACCTACACAAAACAAATAGCTCCTTGCAACCAACGCGAATAGGGGTTGTCAATCCCTTCATGGTCACTTACGAGAGTGAGATCTGATAGAGATGATAGATAATATTTTTGGTATTTTTGATATATAGATGCAAGGTAAAATAAAAGGCAAAGTAAAAAAGCAAAGCAATAATAAAGCGTAGGAAGATTAATATGATGAGGATAGACCCGGGGGCCATAGATTTCACTAGTGGCTTCTCTCAAGAGCATAAGTATTTTACGATTGGGTGAACGAGTTATCGTTGAGCAATTGATGTAATTGAGCATAGTTATGAGAGTATCTAGGTATGATCATGTATATAGGCATCACGTCTGAGACAAGTAGACCGACTCGCCTCGCATCTACTACTATTACTCCACTCGTCGACCGCTATCCAGCATGCATCTAGAGTATTAAGTTAATGAAAACAGAGTAACGCCTTAAGCAAGATGACAAGATGTAGAGGAATAAATTCATGCAATATGATAAATACACCATCCTGTTATCCTCGATGGCAACAATACAATACGTGCCTTGCAACCCTTTACATCCTTTGGGTAAGGACACTGCAAGATTGAACCCAAAGCTAAACACTTCTCCCATTGCAAGAACTACCAATCTAGTTTGCCAAACCAAACGGATAATTCGAAGAGACTTGTAAAGATAACTCAATCATACATAAAAGAATTCAGAAAAGATTCAAATATTGCTCCTAGATAATCTTGATCATAAACCCACAATTCATCGGTCTCGACAAACACACCGCAAAAACAAGATTACATCAAATAGATCTCCACGAGAGAGGGGGAGAACATTGTATTGAGATCCAAAAAGAGAGAAGCCATCTAGCTACTAACTATGGACCCGAAGGTCTAAATTAAACTACTCACACTTCATCGGAGAGGCTATGATGATGATGTAGAAGCCCTCCATGGTGGATTCCCTTCCCGTGAGCTCCTAACAGGCCCCAAGATGGGATCTCGTGGAAATGTAAAGCTGCGGCGGTGGAATTAGGTTTTGGCTCCGTGCACGATCTGTTGGGGAATGCGAGGTATATATAGGAGGAAGAAGTATGTCGGTGGAGCTCCGAGGGGCCCACGAGGTAGGGGGCGCGCCCTCCACCCTCGTGACCGCCTCAGAGCTTTCTTGACGGAGGGTCCAAGTCTCCTGGGTCTTATCTGATGAGAAAATCACGTCCCCGAAGGTTTCATTCCGCTTGGACTCTGTTTGATATTCTGTTTCTTCGAAATACTGAAATAGGCAAAAAAACAACAATTCTGGGTTGGGCATTCGGTTAATAGGTTAGTCCCAAAAATAATATAAAAGTGGAAAATAAAGCCCAATATAGTCCAAACAATAGATAATATAGCATGGAGCAATCAAAAATTATAGATACGTTGGAGACGTATCAGGCATCCCCAAGCTTAATTCCTGCTCGTCCTCCAGTAGGTAAATGATAAAAACAGAACTTTTGATGCGGAGTGCTACTTGGCATAATTTCAATGTAACTCTTCTTAATTGTGGTATGAATATTCAGATCCGAAAGATTCAAGAAAAAAGTTCATATTGACATAAAAATAATAATACTTCAAACATACTAACAAAGCAATCATGTCTTCTCAAAATAACATGGCCAAAGAAAGTTATCCCTACAAAATCATATAGTCTGGCTATGCTCTATCTTCACCACACAAAATATTTAAATCATGCACAACCCCGATGACAAGCCAAGCAATTGTTTCATACTTTTAACATTCTCAAAACTTTTTCAATCTTCACGCAATACATGAGCGTGAGCCATGGATATAGCATTATATGTGGAATAGAATGGTGGTTGTGGAGAAGACAAAAAGAGGGAAGATAGTCTCACATCAACTAGGCATATCAACGGGCTATGGAGATGCCCATCAATAGATATCAATGTGAGTTAGTAGGGATTGCCATGCAACGGATGCACTAGAGCTATAAGTATATGAAAGCTCAACAAAAGAAACTAAGTGGGTGTGCATCCAACTCGCTTGCTCACGAAGACCTAGGGCAATTTGAGGAAGCCCATCATTGGAATATACAAGCCAAGTTCTATAATGAAAAAATCCCACTAGTATATGAAAGTGACCAAATGAGAGACTCTCTATCATGAAGATCATGGTGCTACTTTGAAGCACAAGTGTGGTAAAAGGATAGTAACATTGTCCCTTCTCTCTTTTTCTCTCATTTTTTATTTGGGCCTTTTCTCTTTTTTTATGGCCTCTTTTTTTCGTCCGGAGTCTCATCCCGACTTATGGGGGAATCATAGTCTCCATCATCCTTTCCTCACTTGGGACAATGCTCTAAAAATGATAATCATCACACTTTTATTTACTTACAACTCAAGAATTACAACTCGATACTTAGAACAAACTTTGACTCTATATGAATGCCTCCGGCGGCGTACCGGGATATGCAATGATTCATAAGTGACATGTATGAAAGAATTATGAATGGTGGCTTTGCCACAAATACGATGTCAACTATATAATCATGCTAAGCAATATGACAATGATGGAGCGTGTCATAATAAACGGAACGGTGGAAAGTTGCATGGCAATATATCTCGGAATGGCAATGGAAATGCCATGATAGGTAGGTATGGTGGCTGTTTTGAGAAAGGTTTATGGTGGGTGTATGATACCGGCGAAAGGTGCGCGGTATTAGAGAGGCTAGCAATGGTGGAAGGGTGAGAAAAATGCGTATGATCCATGGACTCAACATTAGTCATAAAGAACTCATATACTTATTGCAAAAATCTACAAGTTATCAAAGCAAAGTATTACGCACATGCTCCTAGGGGGATAGATTGGTAGGAAAAGACCATCGCTCGTCCCCGACCGCCACCCATAAGGAAGACAATCAATAAATAAATCATGCTCCGACTTCATCACATAACGGTTCACCATACGTGCATGCTACGGGAATCACAAACTTTAACACAAGTATTTCTCAAATTCACAACTACTCAACTAGCATGACTCTAATATTACCACCTTCATATCTCAAAACAATTATCAAGCACCAAACTTTTCTTAGTATTCAACGCACTCAAAAGAAAGTTTTACAAATCTTGCATACCAAGCATATTATTACTTTAAGCAAATTACCATGTTATTTAAGACTCAAAATAATCTAAGTGAAGCATGAGAGATAAATAGTTTCTTTAAAACAAATCTACCACCGTGCTCTAGAAGATATAAGTGAAGTACTAGAGCGAAACTATAAAGCTCAAAAGATATAAGTGAAGCACATAGGGCAAAACTATGAAGCTCAAAAGATATAAGTGAAGCACATAGAGTATTCTAACAAATTTCAATTCAAGTATGGTTCTCTCAAAACGTGTGTACAGCAAGGATGATTGTGGTAAACTAACAAGCAAAGACGCAAATAATACAAGACGCTCCAAGCAAAACACATATCATGTGGTGAATAAAAATATAGCTCCAAGTAAAGTTACCGATGGAAGTGGACGAAAGAGGGGATGCCTTCCGGGGCATACCCAAGCTTTAACTTTTTGGTGTCCTTGGATTATCTTGGGGTGCCATGGGCATCCACAAGCTTAGTCTCTTGCCACTCCTTGTTCCATAATCCATCAAAATATTTCACCCAAAACTTGAAAACTTCACAACACAAAACTCAACAGAAATCTCGTGAGCTCCGTTAGCGAAAGAAAAAAAAAGACCACTTCAAGGTACTGTGATGAACTCATTCATTATTTATATTGGTGTTAAACCTACTGTATTACAACTTCTCTATGGATCATAAACTATTTTACTAGCCATAGATGCATCAAAATAAGCAAACAACACACGAAAAACAGAATCTGACAAAAACAGAACTGTCCGTAGTAATCTGTAACTAACGCAAACTTCTGGAACTCCAAACATTCAGAAAAAATAGGAAGACCTAGGAAATTTGTTTATTGATCAGCATCAATTGGAATCACTATTTTATCACGTTCTGGTGATATTTAACAATTGTTTTCGTGAACCAAAAGTTTCTGGAAATTACAGCAGGATCAAATAACTATTATCCAAGAAGATCATATAGGTTTAACTTGGCACAAACACTAATTATAACATAAAACCACATCTAAACATAAGGTAGATGGATTATTTATTCCTAAATAGAAACAAAAACAAAAACTAAAAATAAAATTGGGTTGCCTCCCAACAAGCGCTATCGTTTAATGCCCCTAGCTAGGCATTGATATTTCAATGATGCTCACAAGAAAGACAAGAATTGAAGCACAAAGATAGCATCATAAAACACGTGATAAACGCATCTAAGTCTAACATACTTCCTATGCATAGGCATTTTATAGGCAAACAAATTATCAAGGCAAGCAAAAACTAGCATATGCAAGAAGGCGGAA
The DNA here is from genome assembly GCA_021605145.1 of Aegilops bicornis. NCBI lineage: Eukaryota > Viridiplantae > Streptophyta > Magnoliopsida > Poales > Poaceae > Aegilops > Aegilops bicornis. The sequence goes on along the minus strand of CM038669.1, from coordinate 392,290,977 downwards.
AGAAACAATAGCAATCTCAACATAACGAGAGGTAATTTATTATCATAAAAATTTCTACGACCATATTTTCCTCTCTCATAATAATTACATGTGGGATCATAAACAAATTCAACAAAATAACTATAACATAAAATATTTTCAACACGATCAACATGCATGCAAAGTTGACACTCTTCCGAAATAGTGGGATTAACATTAACTAAAGTCATGACCTCTTCAAACCCACTTTTATCAAAAATTTCATAAGATTGAATATTCTCCAAATATGTGGGATCTAAAGCTGACACTCTTCCAAACCCACTTTCAATATTATTACAAAAAAAATATCAATCTCATATTCATCATGGGGATTAAATAAAATTTTAAGATCATAGGAAGAATCACCCCAATCATGATCATTGCAACAAGTAGTAGACATAGCAAAACTAGCATCCCCAAGCTTAGGGTTTTGCATATTATTAGCACAATTGACATCAAGAGAATTTATTGTAAAATCATTGCGATCATGCTTTTCATCGAAGGAACTATCAAGTATGGGTGCAATAGCAACAATCTCATGTTTAACATAAGGAACTGTAGCAAATTCATCTTCATAAATATTGGCATCATGGCCACAAGAATAGCAAGCATCATGTTCATCAAGGGATATTTCAACCAAATCATCGGAATCATCATTATCTATAGATTCATGCATATCATAATTTTCTTCCAAAGCAACGGTCATTCTTTCAATAAATTCTCTGACATAGACATTATGAGCAAGGTTTTCATTGCAATATTTAAGTATGAAGGAATTTTCAGATTTGTTGAGAGTAAAATCATACTTTTCGATCAAAGAAGTAACTTCATGAGCACCCTTAAAAACGACAAATTCTTCAATTTGTTCGATATCATAGTAACTATAAACACCCTTTGCATAAGAAGATAAGATTTCATTGTCATTGAACTCACATAGGTAGGCAAGGTGTTTTTTAGGGTTCTTAGAGCAACAAGTAAAATCACACATTTCACAAAGATTCCAAGCATAGCATAGCAAACTATTTATATGATACCAAAAGAGCTTCCCTTTTTCACACAAACGATGACGCACAAAATGAGCATGCTCATCTAAAGATTTCCCATCAACTAGGCTAGTTGGGGTTTCAGCACGAGTGCATAAGGATCGAAGATGATCCAAGTAGAACACTTTAAGTGGATCCATATCAATAGATTTTCAGCAAGCGAAGATGCAAGCATAGAAAGCACAAGGAAACAGAAACAAAGATACATACGGGAAGAAGGCGAACGGAAAAGAGAGGGCGAATAAAATGGCAAGGGTGAAGTGGGGGAGAGGAAAACGAGAGGCAAATGGCAAATAAGGTAATGCTAGAGATAAGGGATTGTGATGGGTACTTGGTATGTTGACTTTTGCGTAGACTCCCCGGCAACGGCGCCAGAAATCCTTCGTGCTACGTCTTGAGCTTGTGTTGGTTTTCCCCGAAGAGGAGAGGATGATGCAGCAGAGTAGCGTAAGTATTTCCCTCAGTTTTTGAGAACCAAGGTATCAATCCAAAGAGGAGGCCACGCGCAAGTCCCTCGTACCTACACAAAACAAATAGCTCCTCGCAACCAACGTGAATAGGGGTTGTCAATCCCTTCACGGTCACTTACGACAGTGAGATTTGATAGAGATGATAGATAATATTTTTGGTATTTTTGATATATAGATGCAAGGTAAAATAAAAGGCAAAGTAAAAAAGCAAAGCAATAATGAAGCGTAGGAAGATTAATATGATGAGGATAGACCCGGGGGCCATAGATTTCACTAGTGGCTTCTCTCAAGAGCATAAGTATTTTACGGTGGGTGAACGAATTCTTGTTGAGCAATTGATGAATTGAGCATAGTTATGAGAGTATCTAGGTATGATCATGTATATAGGCATCACGTCCGAGACAAGTAGACCCGACTCTGCCTGCATCTACTACTATTACTCCACTCATCGACCGCTATCCAAAGATGCATCTAGAGTATTAAGTTAATGAAAAAACAGTAACGCCTTAAGCAAGATGACATGATGTAGAGGAATAAATTCATGCAATATGATAAATACCCCATCTTGTTATCCTCGATGGCAACAATACAATACATGCCTTGCAACCCTTTCTGTCACTGGGTAAGGACACCGCAAGATTGAACCCAAAGCTAAACACTTCTCCCATTGCAAGAACTACCAATCTAGTTGGCCAAACCAAATGGATAATTCAAAGAGACTTGTAAAGATAACTCAATCATAAATAAAAGAATTCAGAAAAGATTCAAATATTGCTCATAGATAATCTTGATCATAAACCCACAATTCATCGGTCTCGACAAACACACCGCAAAAACAAGATTACATCGAATAGATCTCCACGAGAGAGGGGGAGAACATTGTATTGAGATCCAAAGAGAGAGAAGAAGCCATCTAGCTACTAACTATGGACCCGAAGGTCTGAAGTAAACTACTCACACTTCATCGGAGAGGCTATGATGATGATGTAGAAGCCCTCCATAGTGGATTCCCCTTCCGGCGGAGCTCCGAAACAGGCCCCAAGATGGGATCTCGTGGAAACAGAAAGTTGCGGCGGTGGAATTAGGTTTTTGGCTCCGTGTCTGATCTGTTGGGGGTACGTAGGTATATATAGGAGGAAAAAGTACGTCGGTGGAGCTCCGAGGGGCCCACGAGGTAGGGGGCGCACCCTCCACCCTCGTGACCGCATCGGGGCTTTCTTGACAGAGGGTCCAAGTCTCCTGGGTCTTATCTCATGAGAAAATCACGTTCCCGAAGGTTTCATTCCGTTTGGACTCCGTTTGATATTCTGTTTCTTCGAAATACTGAAATAGACAAAAAAACAACAATTATGGGCTGGGCCTCCGGTTAATAGGTTAGTCCCAAAAATGATATAAAAGTGGAAAATAAAGCCCAATATAGTCCAAAACAATAGATAATATAGTATGGAGCAATCAAAAATTATAGATATGTTGGAGACGTATCAGCGCTCCTGCTCGAAAGGTTCCTCTGGCATGACGAAATCCTCATCGCCGAGGCTTGCCTCATCTTTGGAGAGCGGAAGATAATTTTCGTCCTCCGAGTCGTCATGTATGGCCTGTTCATCAGGGCTAACTTGCCCGTTTCCTGGTTCCCCCTGTTCGGAAGTCACCTCAACAGGGTCTTCATCGTTTTCGGCATCTTCCGGAGTATTATTCTCTCCGGTGCCAGCACTGTTGTCTTTTGAACAACGTGATTTGGAGTGGTGCCGAGGACACACGCGTTTGGACTGTGTCTTAGGAGGTTTATCCTCAACTGTATCTTCTTTGTTGTCGTCATTAGTTTCTTTAGGTGTATCCACCGTGTATACATCGTACGAAGAAGTGGCCTTCCAGCGTCTAGTAGATGGCGGGTTCTGGCCCGGCTCCTCGTCAGCATCGTCGTCTATATCGTTGATGTCTTCGGAGCCGTAATCAAGCATGTCGGTTAAGTCCTCGACAATGGCTATGAAGTGGGTGGCGGGTGGGAAGCAAAATTCTCCATCATCAGCCCTTAGTTCGAACCGGATATAGTCCGGCTGTGAGTCCCCCGCCAAGGACATGTTTTTTAATGAGTTTAGCACATCGCCAAAGGGCGAGTGCTGGAAGATGTCTGCGGCGCTGAATTCGAAGATCGATAACTGATCAAGCTCGGCGTCCGCGGATGCACAGGGTCCTGAGCTCATGGCCGGAGACGAGTCCGGAGTTCCGGTGACACAGATATCATGTGAGGTTAAGTGTATGTGCGGCTCCAACGCCATGGAATCTGTAACCTCCGTGGCGGGGTTGAGCTTCCCGTCCTCGGATGGTGCGGTCTGCTCCGAATCTAAAGCCAGAGCAGTTACGGAAGCTATCTCCTTGATGCGGTCCGATGACAGATTTAAGTCCTGTTCATCGGGGCGACAAGGAGCGGTCGCCGCGGTCTCAAATCTGTTGAAGATCAAGTCTCCACGGATGTCCGCGACGTAGTTCAAGCTTCCAAATCTGACCTGATGGCCAGGGGCGTAGCTATCGATTTGCTCCAGATGGCCAAGCGAGTTGGCCCGCAGTGCAAAGCCACCGAACACGAAGATTTGTCCGGGAAGGAAGGTTTCTCCTTGGACAACATCATTTTTGATGATTGAAGGGGCCATCAAACCTTTTGGGGATGACACGGTGGAACTCTCAATGAAAGCACCAATGTCGGTGTCAAAGCCGGCGGATCTCGGGTAGGGGGTCCCGAACTGTGCGTCTAAGGTCGATGGTAACATGAGACAGGGGACACGATGTTTACCCAGGTTCAGGCCCTCTCTATGGAGGTAATACCCTACTTCCTGCTTGATTGATCTTGATGAATATGAGTATTACAAGAGTTGATCTACCATGAGATCATAATGGCTGAACCCTAAAAGTCTAGCATGTATGACTATGGTAATGAGTCTCCCTCCTCCGGACTAAGTCCTCCGGTTTATATAGACACCGGGAGGATCTAGGGTTACACAAGGTCGGTTACAAAGAAAGGAGTCTACACATTTGATCGCCAAGCTTGCCTTCCACGCCAAGGAGAGTCCCATCCGGACACGGGTAAAGTCTTCGTTCTTTGTATCTTCATAGCCCATCAGTCTAGCCCATGGCTAACAGGTTGGACGCCCGAGGACCCCTTAGTCCAGGACTCCCTCGGTACCTCTCCGCCACGCCAATACTAGTCGCGCCTAAGCCGCAAGAGCCGTTGCTGCTATATCTAGCGGCAACGAATCAAGTGGTCAGTGCTGCGCTAGTGGCACAGAGAGAATTTGAGGAAGAAGCAGCAATAGCAGCGGAGCCGTGAGATGATGGGCCGGAGCTCTCCCCGGCAGGGCCTGATGCCGGCAAGGCTGAACCCCCGGCAAGGCCTGGTCCCAGCAAGACAGAGTCTACGCAGGTGGGGCGAAGTCAAACAGAAGAAGAAGGTGATGCAGCACCCAATCTATTTTGTCAGTTCCCTCTTGCAGGGGGCTAGATCAAGATATTCTGGTATACAGAAGCTACTTTTTAGCCTCCTCATGGCCTCGAGAAAGCTGCGTCACTATTCCCAAGCGCATGAGATCACCGTTGTCACCCGCCTCCCTTTGCAACGAATCTTGCACAACCCGGATGCAACCGGGAGGATTGTGGACTGGGAATTGGAACTGTTGAGCTTTGACCTCATGTTTGAAAGTACTTCAACAATCAAGAGCCGAGCCTTGGCAGAGTTCATAGCAGAATGGACCTCAATGCCCGACGAAGAGATTCGAGAGACCACCCTTACCGGCAAGGAGACGAGTCGTGATTGGATTATGTACTTTGATGGAGCTTTCTCGCTGCAAGGTGCTGGTGCCGGCGTGCTACTCGTCGCACCCACCGGAGAGCGCCTCAAATATGTAGTCCAAGTGCACTTTCCCAGGGAAAAATCAACGAACAACACGGTGGAGTACGAGGGATTGCTTGCCGGTCTCAGGATCGCGGCAGACCTCGGATTCAGGAAGCTCATCATCAGAGGTGATTCGCAGCTCGTGTCAAGCAAGTTAACAAGGGTTACCAGAGCCCGTTGATGGAGGCCTATGTGGATGAAGTGAGGAAGTTGGAGGAGCGTTTTGATGGTCTGCGAGCAGAGCATGTTCCCCGAGCAGAGAACAGCATTGCCGACGACTTGTCGAAATGCGCTGCCCTCAAGTTGCCTGTGGAACCAGGTACCTTTGTGCTTCAATTAACCCAGCCATCCGTTGAGCCATCAGCATGACAGAACAAAAGAAGGAAGGCAGGCCCCGGCAAGTACTTTCCCGCTGAGCTCCCAGGAGCCGCCGACAAGGACGTTGCCGGGTGCCCCGAGCTTGCCGGGGAGCAGCAACCTCCGGCAGGGCCCCAAGACCTGACCATAGAAGCAACTGCCCCTACGGCCGAAGATGAGCCTTTAGTCCTTGCCGTCGAGCCCCAGGCTCCGGCCTGGGCACAGCGCACCGTTTGTTTCCTCCAAACATGGGAACTCCCTCAGGAATAGGAAGAGGCGGAGAAAGTCGCCCGTCGGTCCAGCATGTACCAGTTTGTGGATGATGCCCTATACAGAAGGAGACCAAACGGCGTGAAATTAAAGTGCATTCCTCAGGAGGACGAACTGGAGCTGTTGGCAGAGATACATGGAGGCATGTGTGGCTCCCACATAGGGTCAAGAGCCCTTGCTGGCAAAGCATTCCGGCAAGGTTTCTTCTCGCCCACCGCTCTCCAGGATGCAACTGCACTAGTAACCAAGTGTGAAGCGTGCCAGTTCTATTCAAAGAAGCTTCATCAGCCAGCCCAAGCGCTTCAAACAATCCCTCTTTCCTGGCCATTTTTGGTTTGGGGGCTCGACATACTGGGCCCCTTTCCCCGTGCTGTCGGGGGCTTTGAGTACTTGTACGTCGCGATCGACAAGTTCACAAAGTGGCCGGAAGTGGAACCGGTGAGAAAGGTGACAACACAATCAGTCGTCAAGTTCTTCAAGGGACTAGTCTGCCATTTTGGTGTGCCAAATAGAATCATCACGGACAACGACACGCAGTTCACGAGCCGCACCTTCATGCAGTATATCCAAGACCTCGGCGGCAAGGTTTGTTTTGCTTCTGTTGCTCATCCCAGAAGTAACGGCCAGGCTGAGAGGGCGAATGCAGAAATGTTGCGAGGTCTCAAGACCAGGACTTTTGATAGGCTACACAAGTGTGGAAGGCGCTGGATTGATGAGTTGCCAACGGTTCTTTGGTCGATCAGAACGACACCAAATCGAGCCACTGGCCAGACACCCTTTGCCCTGGTATACGGGGTAGAAGCAGTTCTCCCCACGAAACTCATATAGGGTCACCTTGAGTGCTCGCTTATGATGAGATTGAGCAAGAGCATTTGCGCTAACATGATGCGACGCTCCTTGAGGAAGATCGTCTTCAGGCTGCTGTGCAAGCCGCTCGCTACCAGCAAGCCTTGCGCTGCTACCATAGCCACAAGGTTCACGCCCGAAGCCTTGAGGAAGGCGACCTTGTTCTTTGGCGAATCCAATCCGCCAAGAGTTCAAACAAGTTGACGCCAAAGTGGGAAGGCCTTTATTGGGTAATAAGAGTCACCAGGCCCGGCGCAGTCCGCCTGGAGACCGAAGATGGCATTCCGGTGAGCAATTCCTGGAATATCGAACTTCGCCATAAGTTTTACCCCTATATGCGCGGTTGGGAGCCCCAAGCAACCCCCTTTTGTACCAGCCTTGCCGGCAAGGCATGTAACCCTATGTACAAAGCCAGGCGCAGACCCTGTGCGTAGTCAGGGAAAGAAAAACCCTTAGTATATACAGTTTCCCGTTGATTTCCATGTTTATGTGTATATGTATATACATGCTTGTCCAGGATAGTGTACTGCTTTTTTATTCCAACAAATGTTAATGGACCGCCAAGGTTCCATGCTCTTGCCCTCTCTTCTTTCCATCCGCGGCAAGGACGCTCGATCCCGTCAAGGACCCGTCTCCGGCAAGAAGTTGAGAAGACCGCCCGGCACGGCGATCCCCGGCAAACCAAACAGATAAAGTTTACCTCTTGCCCATTCATGTTCGTAACATGTGACTTGTGCATTAGAAAACCTCGCCACTCTCTTTTAAAAACTCGGGTGCTCCCATCCCTAGCCCAAACGCTGCTTCGGTCGGAATAGTCGTAGTAGCCCTTGCTAAAAGGAGATTGACGAGGGGTTGGACCCTTTGTCTGTAACCCGGCAAATGTGATTCTCCGGCAGGCGCAGAGGGCACCGGTAGGACAGCTTGTCGGGAAGACTCGTTTATTTGCATTAAGGAGGCATTTCACTGATAACCCACAAGTATAGGGGATCAATTGTAGCCTCTTTCTATAAGTAAGAATGTTGAACCCAACGAGGAGCTAAACATAGAACAAATATTCCCTCAAGTTCTATCGACCACCGATACAACTTTACGCACGCTTAACATTCGGTTTAACAAGTATGAGACAACAAGTACTTTGTAGGTGTTTTTGGATAGGCTTGCAAGAATATAAAGAGAGCGTAAATAAAAGGTAGGGGCTGTTTAGATAAAGACACAACTAAATTAGTTTTAGTACATAGCTTTTTGTTACGAGAAAGTTATTTGTCCCTAGGCAATCGATAACTAAACCGGTAACCATTATTGCAATTTTATTTGAGGGAGAGGCATAAGCTAACATACTTTCTCTACTTGGATCATATGCACTTATGATTGGAACTCTAGCAAGCATCCGCAACTACTAAAGATCATTAAGGTAAAACCCAACCATAGCATTAAAGCATCAAGTCCTCTTTATCCCATACGCAAACAACCTACTTACTCGAGTATGTGCTTCTGTCACTCACGCCACCCACCATAAGCAAATCATGAACATATTGCAAACCCTACAACGGGGATCCCTCACGCTTGCGCGACACGGAGAGCACCATAGAACAACATCAATAATAAAACATGCAATTCAAACAAATCTTGATCATCAAATAGCCCATAGGACAAAACGGATCTACTCAAACATCATAGGATAGCCATACATCATTGGGAAATAATATATACCGTTGAGCACAATGTTTAAGTAGAGATTACAGCGGGTAAGAAAGAGATTACACCGATGCATAGAGGGGGGAATAGTTGGTGATGATGGCGGTGAAGTTGTTGGTGAAGATTGCGGTGATGATGATGGCCACGACAGTGTTCCGGCGCCACCGGAAGAGAAGGGGAGAGGGGGCCCCTTCGTCTTCTTCTTCCTTGACCTCCTCCCTAGACGGGAGAAGGGTTTCCCCTCTGGTCCTTGGCCTCCATGGCGTTGGAGGGGCGAGAGGCCCTTTGAGATTGGATCTGTCTCTCTGTCTCTCTCTGTTTCTGCGTTCTCGTCTGCTGCACTTTCACCGTTTCTTTTATATCCGGAGATCCGTAACCCCAATTGGGTTGAATGTTTCGCCCAGATTTTTCTCATAAAATTAGCTTTCTTGCGGCAAAAGAAGAGCGTCAACCGCCTTACGGGGTGCCCACGAGGGTCCAGGGCACGCATGCCCCCCTGGGGCGCGCCCCCCTGCCTCGTGGCCCCCTCGGGCACCGTCTCGCATTGATTTTACTTCCCAAAAATCATAAATATTCCAAAATAATTCTCCGTCCGTTTTTATCCCGTTTGGACTCCGTTTGATATTGGGTTTCTGCGAAACATTAACATGCAACAAACAGGAACTGGCACTGGTCACTGGATCAATATGTTAGTCCCAAAAATAGTATAAAAAGTTGCCAAAAGTATATGAAAGTTGTAGAATATTGGCATGGAACAATCAAAAATTATAGATACGACGGAGACGTATCAGCATCCCCAAGCTTAATTCCTCCTCGTCCTCGAGTAGGTAAATGATAAAAAGGATAATTTTTGATGTGGAATGCTACCTAGCATAATCTTGATCATGTATCTAATCATGGCATGAATATTAAGATACGAGTGATTCAAAGCAATAGTCTATCATTTGACATAAAAACAATAATACTTCAAGCCTACTAATAAAGCAATCATGTCTTTCCAAAATAACATGGCCAAAGAAAGTTATCCCTACAAAATCATATAGTCTGGCTATGCTCCATCTTCACCACACAAAATATTCACATCATGCACAACCCCGATGACAAGCCGAGCAATTGGTTCATACTTTTTAACGCCTCAAGATTTTCAACCCTCACGCAATACATGAGCGCAAGCCATGGATATAGCACTATAGGTGGAATAGAATATGATTATGGGGGTTATGTGGAGAAGACAAAAAATGAGAAAGTCTCACATCGACGTGGCTAATCAATGGGCTATGGAGATGCCCATCAATTGATGTCAATGTGAGGAGTAGGGATTGCCATGCAACGGATGCACTAGAGCTATAAGTGTATGAAAGCTCAAACTGAAACTAAGTGGGTGTGCATCCAACTTGCTTGCTCATGAAGACCTCGGGCATTTGAGGAAGCCCATAATCGGAATATACGAGCCAAGTTCTATAATGAAAATTCCCACTAGTATATGAAAGTGATAGCTCAAGAGACTCTCTATATGAAGAACATGGTGCTACTCTGAAGCACAAGTGTGGTAAAACGATAGTAACATTGCCCCTTCTCTCTTTTTCTCTTATTTTTGTGTTTTTTTGGGCCTTTCGCTTTTTTTATTATTTTATTTTATTTTTTCGTTCGGAGTCTCATCCCGACTTGTGGGGGAATCATAGTCTCCATCATCCTTTCCTCACTGGGGCAATGCTCTAATAATGATGATCATCACACTTTTATTTACTTACAACTCAATATTGCAACTCGATACTAGAACAAAGATATGACTCTATATGAATGCCTCCGTGATGTACGGGATGTGCCATGATCTAGCGTAGCAATGACATCAAAAAACGGACAAGCCATGAAAACATCATGCTAGCTATCTTACGATCATGCAAAGCAATATGACAATAAATGATCAAGTCATGTATATGATGATGATGGAAGTTGCATGGCAATATATCTCGGGATGGCTATGGAAATGCCATGATAGGAGGTATGGTGGTTGTTTTGAGGAAGATATAATGAGGCTTATGTGTGATAGAGCGTATCGTATCATGGGGTTTGGATGCACCGGCGAAGTTTGCACCAACTCTTGAGGTGAGAAAGGGCAATGCACGGTACCGGAGAGGCTAGCAATGATGGAAGGGTGAGAGTGTGTATAATCCATTGACTCACATTAGTCATAAAGAACTCATATACTTATTGCAAAAGTTTATTAGCCCTCGAAGCAAAGTACTACTACGCATGCCCCTAGGGGGGTAGATTGGTAGGAAAAGACCATCGCTCGTCCCCGACCGCCACTCATAAGGAAGACAGTCAATAAATACCTCATGCTCCGACTTCGTTACATAACGGTTCACCATACGTGCATGCTACGGGAATCACAAACCTCAACACAAGTATTTCTACTAATCCACAACTACCCACTAGCATGACTCTAATATCACCATCTTTATATCGCAAAACTATTGCAAGGAATCAAACATATCATATTCGGTGATCTGCAAGTTTTATGTAGGATTTTATGACTAACCATGTGAATGACCAGTTCCTGTCATCTCTCTAAATAGATATAAGTGAAGCAAGAGAGTTTAATTCTTTCTAAAAAAGATATGCCCACGCTCTAACAAATAAAAGTGAAGCAAAAGAGCATTCTACAAATGGCGGTTGTCTAAGAAGAGAAACAGGCAATCCAAACTTCAAATGATATAAGTGAAGCACATGAAGCATTCTATAAAGCCAAGCTAAAAGTGAAGTGCAAAGAGCATTCTATAAATTAACCAAGTACCATCTCATACTAGCATGGTGCATAAAAGAAAAATGAAAACTAAATGCGAAAGACGCTCCAAGATTGCACATATCGCATGAACGAAACGAATCCGAAAACATACCGATACTTGTTGAAGAAAGAGGGGATGCCTTCCGGGGCATCCCCAAGCTTAGACGCTTGAGTCTCCTTGAATATTTACTTGGGGTGCCGTGGGCATCCCCAAGCTTGAGCTCTTGCCTCTCTTCCTTCTTTTCACATCGAGACCTTCTCGATCATCGAACACTTCATCCACACAAAACTTCAATGTAAAACTTCGGTAAGATCCGTTAGTATAATAAAGCAAATCACTACTCTAAGTACTGTTGCAAACCAATACATATTTTGTTTTTTCATTGTGTCTACTGTAATATAACTTTTTCATGGCTTAATCCACTGATATAAATTGATAGTTTCATCAAAACAAGCAAACTATGCATCAAAAACAGAATCTGTCTAAAACAGAACAGTCTGTAATAATCTGAACATTCACCATACTTCTGATAATTGAAAAATTCTGCCAAAATTATGAAAAAAAAATTTTGTATAGAAGTACAGTTCAAAAAGAATCAGAACCATTTGACGTTCCATCAGAAAATTAAAAATCACGCTTTTCTGACCAAAGTTTACATTCCGCACCGTACAAACCAACAAGCATTGTAAACATCCTAAAGGCAAACCTTGGCACATTATTTTTATAATACAATGGAATTGTACAAGAGGATAATTATTTTTGTTGAAAAGTTTCTGTAATCAAGATTCACAAAGTTTTCGTGGTCATGAACAAAGTTCAAGGCTAGCTCCCATTTTAACAATGCTCGTCTTTCTCACTTTCGCTTTTCTTTTTGAAAAAGTTTTTAGACTCCCCTCTTTATTTTTTTGTTTTTAAACTAAAATAAAGCACTCCACATAAATAAATGACTCTGAAAAACTTCCGGGTTGTCTCCCTGACAGCGCTTTCTTTAAAGCCATTAAGCTAGGCATATAGTCCTCAAGTAATGGATCCACCCGGATCCCAAGGTATATCAAAGCCAATTTTAATTAGCAATGATTTGGCATTTAGTAGTGAGAACAAGGCAACATATATCAAGCAATGACTAAGTCTAACTCTCTTACTATGCATCGGCATGTCATAAAAGAACAATTCATGCACACCTAGTAAAGGCCAATGCATAGTATAAACAGTTTCTTGCAATTTTTTCGTGTTGGAAACATAGAGAGGTGGAGATATAGTTCCTCCCTCATAATAATTGCAAGTAGGAGCGACAAGCACATGCATATTATATTCATCAAAATCATCATGTGCAACAACCCATCAATATAATCCTTAATAAAGGCAAACTTCTCCGATATAGTGTAGTCGGGAGAATTCAAAAAGATAATAGGACTATCACGCGTGGGTGCAATAGCAACTATTTCATGTTTAACATGAACTATAGCGAGCTCATCTCCATAAGAATAATTCATATTGGCATCTTGGCCACAAGCATAGCAAGCATCATCAAATAGGGATATTTCAAGAGAATCAATGGGATCATAACAATCATCATAGCAATCATCCTTCGATAAGCACGAAGGGAAATTAAACAATGTATGAGTTGAAGAGTTACTCTCATTAGAAGGTGGGCACGGGTAGCTAATCCGCTCTTCCTCCTTTTGTTCTTCGCTCTCCTCATCATCTTTTTCATCCAATGAGCTCACAGTTTCATCAATTTCTTCTTCCATAGACTCCTTTAAAATATTAGTCTCTTCTTGGACAGCGGAGACTTTTTCAATAAGTGCATCCATATCGGAGTTGAATTCATAATTGGCATAGCAATATTTAAGGATAGCTAAATTTTCAGGTCTATAAACAGCATCATAAAGATTTTCAAACTCTTTGAACATAGATTCAATTTCATAAGCACCCATAAAAGCAACGAATTCTTCTATTTGTTCCACATCATAGTAATCATATATACCTCTAGCATAAGAAGCCAAGGTTTCATTAGCATTAAATTTGCATGAAAAGGGAAGGTGTGGAGACTTCATCCTAGAGCAACAAGTATAATCATATCTCAAGCATAGTTGCCTAGCATACCACTTCAACATATAAATTTGATCCCATAATAGTTTTCCTTTTTGAGTCAAGCGATAATCCCTAAAGTATTCACGTTGATCCAACATGTATCCCATTACCAAATTGAATGGAGTTTTCTTAGGATTATCAAAGTAGTACGTAATATCTATCACATAACGAGCATCGAGGGTTTTAGGAGGTTCCCCATCTCCATGAGCAGCAAGTACACCTAATTTATTTGGTATTTCGTGTTCCATATCCATAAATAAACATAGAGAACAACTAAGAACAGCAAATAAAAATTACTTAGTGATAAAGCAAACAAACACACACGAGAATATTCACCCCACGCTATTGCTCCCCGGCAATGGCGCCAGAAAAAGGTCTTGATAACCCACAAGTATAGGAGATCAATTGTAGCCTCTTTCGATAAGTAAGAGTGTCGACCCCAATGAGGAGCTAAAGGTAGAACAAATATTCCCTCAAGTTCTATCGACCACCGATACAACTTTACGCATGCTTGACGTTCGCTTTAACAAGTATGAAACTAGAAGTACTTTGTAGGTGTTTTTGGATAGGCTTGCAAGAATATAAAGAGAGCGTAAATAAAAGGTAGGGGCTGTTTAGATAAAGACACAACTAAATTAGTTTTAGTAGAGAGCTTTTTGTTACGAGAAAGTTATTTGTCCCTAGGCAATCGATAACTAAACCGGTAATCATTATTGCAATTATATTTGAGGGAGAGGCATAAGCTAACATACTTTCTCTACTTGGATCATATGCACTTATGATTGGAACTATAGCAAGCATCCGCAACTACTAAAGATCATTGAGGTAAAACCCAACCATAGCATTAAAGCATCAAGTCCTCTTTATCCCATACACAAACAACCTACTTACTCGGGTCTGTGCTTCTGTCACTCACGCCACCCACCATAAGCAAATCATGAACATATTGCAAACCCTACAACGGGGATCCCTCACGCGTGCGCGACACGGAGAGCACCATAGGACAGCACCAATAATAAAAACATGCAACTCAAACCAATCTTGATCATCAAATAGCCCATAGGACAAAACAGATCTACTCAAACATCATAGGATAGCCATACATCATTGGGAAATAATATATAGCGTTGAGCACCATGTTTAAGTAGAGATTACATCGGGTAAGAGAGAGATTACACCGCAACATAGAGGGGGGAAGAGTTGGTGATGATGGCGGCGAAGTTGTTGGTGAAGATTGCGATGATGATGATGGCCACGGCAGCGTTCCGGCGCTACCGGAAGAGAAGGAGAGAGGGGGCCCTTCGTCTTCTTCTTCCTTGACCTCCTCCCTAGATGGGAGAAGTGTTTCCCCTCTGGTCCTTGGCCTCCATGGCGTGGGAGGGGCGAGAGCCCCTCCGAGATTGGATCTGTCTCTCTGTCTCTCTCTGTTTCTGCGTTCTCGTTTGCTGCCCTTTCACCGTTTCTTTTATATCCGGAGATCCGTAACTCCGATTGGGTTGAATCTTTCGCCCAGATTTTTCTCGTAAAATTAGCTTTATTATGCAAAAGAAGAGCATCAACCGCTTTACGGGTGCCCACGAGGGTCCAGGGCGCGCCCGCCTCGTGGCCCCTCGGCACCGTCTCACGTTGATTTTACTTCCCGAAAATCATAAATATTCCAAAATAATTCTCCGTCCGTTTTTATCCCGTTTGGACTCTGTTTGATATTGGGTTTCTGCGAAACATAAACATGCAATAAACAAGAACTGGCACTGGGCACTGGATCAATATGTTAGTCCCAAAAATAGTATAAAAAGTTGCCAAAAGTTTATGAAAGTTGTAGAATATTGGCATGGAACAATTGAAAATTATAGATACGACGGAGACGTGTCATTCACCTCTGCACGAACGTATACGTGCACGGGTTCCCGGCAAGGCTGGTCTTTTTCATTGACATGTTGATACAAGTACGAATGTTACAGGACACAAGCATGGGCTCGAGAGAGTACATTACATAGAAATTAAGATTTGGCAAGTGCCTACAAGTTAAAAGAAAGATAAGTGCCCAGTGATCTCCGTTCTTGCCCCTTTCCTCCCAGGTGCGGCAGGTGAAGGCAAAGAAGGGGCGACGGGGAACGCGCCAATGGAGAGCATGGCGGGGATGACCCTCGGCAAGGCACGTGGCCGAGGGAGGAGGGCGATGCAGATGACGGTGGTGCCGCCGATGGTCAGCCGGAGTTGGAATCGGCGTCCTCCCGCCCGCTACCCTCGTCACTGCTGTCATTGTCCTCCTCGTCATTGTCGCGCAAGGAGGACGTTTCATTGTCGGTGGAGCTCTCCACGCAACACCCTAAGCGGGTTCCTAAGTGCCCGAAGACCTTGACGGAGAGCAGGCTGTTCTCCATTAATTTGAAATGGAGAACGAGCCCCTTCGATAGGCTATGGACCCGGGCAAAGGTCTTCCACCCACAATAGAGATACATCACGTGAGGGGCGGGGAAGTCGACGTTGACCCGCATGCCACCATTCCCGCAGCCCCTCATATGCAGCCTCAAGGCCTGCGGCGGGTCAAGCTCCATTACTCGAGCAAATGGGGTGGGGAGGCGGAGGTGACTGCACACTAGCTTGTACAGCGTGATGAAGAACTCGCGGGGCTGGTCTCCGACATGGCCCTCCATTGGGGGAAGAGCCGCTGGCGGAAGCACGGCAGGTGCACCACCCCGTCCTCCTCTCCCCCGAGCGCCACAGCGGCCTCGGCCTTGCCCCCTCCCTCTTCTTCTCATGGCGGGCTCTGCTGCCATGAGCTCCGGAGGAGGGGGAACACGCTGTCGAGCAGAAGCCCTCATCGCCACCATTGGAGCGCCGGCGCGCCCTCTCACCATAGCGAATGGAAGAAAGGGATCAAGCTGGAAGGAGGCGAATGCAGAAAGACACTGTCCCTCTCCCCTTTTTATAGAGGGGCAGGGTCGGGGCTCGACCCCCCAACCTAAGGGCGGCCGCCCCCGCTCGACCAATCCGGCCGCCAGAGGCGCAGGGAATCAGGACCGACCCGCTGCTCCAATCAGCAACACCCGGCTTCCCGCCTCGGTGTTAATGCCCGTGCCCTCCGTATCCGCCGCCTACCCTCCCTGAGGCATGGGGGACACGTGGCGGGCGAGCCGGGAATAAGAAGACAAGTGGAACGACCGTTTCCCGCCCCGTGATCGTGGGGCGTGGGCGCCATGATGGCCGCAACCCGAGTCCACTTTGTAAATGAGTCGCGCCCCTGTGGCTTCCTCTTTTTTATGGGGAAGACGTGGGCCGCCTCTTTACTATCCACCGCGAGGTGACGCAAGCGTGCTGCGACCGGTCCACGCACGACCCCCACGTCACGCACTCAATGCGGGTCGTGGGGAAGCGCAACTGGCGATTGAGGAGGATAAAACTCTGCCACGCCTGCCTGCGCACCGTTCTGGGCCTGGCCCAACAATGCTTCGCGCTTATGTGTGGCCTAGGCCTGGGGGCTCCTGTCGGTGTACAAAAGTAGGGGCCTTTTCTGTACCCCTCTACTTGTGCACGGGCAGTCGTAGCCACACCTGCGGCCATGCTTGGCGGGGCAGAGGAAGCGAAGGTACAAGACTGCCAAGACAGTGCTCAAGCCAGAGGCGCGAAGAGCAAAGCGGCAAGATGGATTTCCCCCGGCAACACCCTTGTCGGGGTGGCCTACATAGCCCCGGCAAGTGCCTTGCCGGGGTGACTTGCCCAACACGAGCAAGGCCGCCACCCTTGAGCCTGAGAGCTCTGACACCATCGACAACGTCGAGGCCAAGACTCAGGGGCGCCTGTATGGTGGCATGCAGATCTTTGTGAAGACCAAAGGCCTGCAAATCCAGATAAAAACCAGAAGACGAAGACCCTCGGCAAGATCCTTGCCGGGGACAGACGAAGACCCCCGGCAAGATCCTTGCCGGGGACAGATGAAGACCCCTGGCAAGACCCTTGCCGGGGACGGCCACGAGACCCCGACAAGACCCTTGCCGGGGGCATCTGCGGGGCCGAGGCTAGGCCTGCACCTGCCAAAGCTTTGCTGCCCCGCGCCTGTCCCGACGCGGCAACCAGCCCGCCAACTAGGCGAGCGCCTGCGTGGTAGCATGCAGCTTCTAGGACAACTAGTCAAGCACCTGCGTGGTGGCATGCAGATCTTCGTGAAGACCCTGTCACCACACCAGCTCAGCAACCAGCCAGCCAGCATGGCGCTGCATGCCTCGTCAGCTTGGACGCGCGTCGAAGCAAGGCGAGGCGGCGACGGACGGGACGAGCTTTCTTGCCGTCCCCGATAAAGCAAGAGGGCACGTAGGCAGGGCATTAAATGTGTTTTTCCTATGGTGCCAGGTGATAAACTTGTACACTGTAAATACTTTCCACCTCCTATGTGCCACTGTGGCGACCCCTTTGACATATAAAAGGAGGCCCGAGGCGTACTGTGGAAGGATTCAGACTTTTTTTGGACTGGGCATGCACCGAAGCTAGTTCAAGAACTCAAGAACACCAAATAAACACAGACAAGCAGGACTAGGGTTTTACGCATCATTTGTGGTCTTAACTCGGTAAAAATCCTCACCGATCTTTTAGACTCTTCTTTGCGCAGCTCCATGCCCCGCCAATCGTAGAAGGAATTACCTGGGATCCCATAGGTGTCGTTTCCCCCGACAAGATGCATGTTGCATAGCGGTCTTGGGGTGGAGTATTAGTTGTAGATGTAAATAAGTTTAACAGTCTTCTGATCACAGATGTAATGACTATATGAGATATGCCATAAATGACCATAGTCATAAAGATTGTTATTCTTTTCAATTGGCCAATTGTAGTTTGTTTCCATGCCAATTGCCTTCTTTCAAGAGATATGTGAACCTATGCCCCCCTGGTCCATTCTCCATTAATACTTTCTTCTACAAAATTGCCTTTTCATTGGCTTTTACTATTTGCCATTTCACTATAGTACTATTTATCTATCGATTTGCTTTTAACCTTGTAACTGGCAAGACAAGGATTTTGACAATCGACTTGCCGCGTTGGTTGCGAGTATTTTATTTTGTTTGTGTGCACGGGCTGCTTATCATGTTACCTTGTTGACTCATACTGGTTCAATTAAACCTTGGTTATTAGCTGAGGGAAATACTTTGCGTTTGTGCTACATTACCCTTCCTCGTTAGGGAAACCCAACAACTCATGCAGGAGTAGCAAAGGAATTTCTGGTGTCATTATCGTGGAGTCTACCAGATCAGGTGCCTACACACAAAGCCCTTTATTTTACTTGTTTTCTGTCTTGCCTAGTTATGTTATCTTTATCGTTGACTCACTAAATAGAAACTAAAAATTAAATATATATTTATTATGGATCCTTCTCCACTAGCTATACTTTCAAAAATTGTAATTATGGTAAACCAATAGCTAATGATGAAGAAAATGCTATTGGGGTAAGTTCATTGAAAGAAACGATAAAGTTGAGTGAAGTTTTTCTTGAAATCATGAATCTGAAATTTGTGATGAAGTGTTAGAAGAAGAACTTTATAAAGTGATTGATGAGAGTTCCTTGATGATAGGCATGAGTTCACTTTTGTTAATATGTATTCCATGTATATCAATTATGCTAAATATATGCAAAGTTATAAGCTTGGGGATGACGGATTTAATGCAAATGATCTTTTTTGTCCCCCTATTAATGAAGAGGTTATAAAAGAAAATGCTATTGGAATATACACATTGGATGAAAAGTATGATTGGGATAAACATGATAGTCGAAGATGAGACACTTCATGAAAATATTACTTTTTAATAGTGACACTATGACTCTAAGCACTATTGATGATGATATTGTTATGCCTATTAATTATTATGATGATCATGATTGGGGAGATAACAATGATGCTTCTTCTGATCTCAAAAATTTATTTGAGCCCCATAATGAATTAATTATTGATAATAAAATTTGCAATACTATTGAAAGTGGGTTTGAAAGAGTGTCAACTTTAGGTAAAAAGAATCCCACTAATTTGGAGAATATTCAATCTTATGAAATTTTTGATAAAAGTGGGTTCGGAGAGGTCATGACTTTAGTTGATGTTAATCACACTATCTTTTAAGATTATAATATATATATATATATATATATATATATATATATATATATGCATATGGATCATGAATAGAATGTTTTATATGATACCTATATTATTGAATTTGATTTTTATCATACATGAAATTATTATGAGAGAGGCAAGCATGGTTATAGAAATTTTCATATTACTATGTTACCTCTCTTGGTGTTAAGATTATTCATGTTTCATTATTCCTACTTGCTTATGCTAGGTAGTGCTTGCCTTAATAATTTGCTTACTTATAAAGTACCTATGCATAGGAAGTGGGTTAGACTTAAATGTGCTTATTAGATGATTTATGATAGTCCCTCCTGTGTTCCAGTTCTTGATTTTTATGTGAGCATCGTTAAAATCTCAAGCCTATCTTAATGGCTATAAAGAAAGAGCTTGCGGGAGACAACTCGAATTTTTAGTGAGTTTACATAATTATTGCTACAGTAGTAGTTATGTTTGTATATTTTATTTTATTTTTGTGCCAAGTTGAGCGCTTAGGATGTTGTGAATGCATGTTTGTTAGGTTATGTGCAGAAAAAGAAACTTTCGCGTCCAGTGTCTGAATTTTTGTTCTGTACTGGATCGTGATAAATTGACGAAATTTTTACACAGTACCGCGTTACAAATTTTCTATCACGTCCTAATTTTTTAGTATTTGTGGGGCCGCAAGCCTCTATTCCGAAGAGATCCCATCTGCAGCCCTGTTCTGGAGTTCTGCCGAGGGGAAGCCATCTCTCTCTCTTTCTCTCTCTCTCTCTCTCTCTCTCTCTCTCTCTCTCTCCCGGATCTTCAATACCATGTTGCCCTTCTTGTTTGTATGATTGGGATCAATCCGTTGTAATTCTTGTGGTGTGTTTGTTGGGCCCCGGTGAATTACGGATTTTTGATCATATTGTTCACTGAATATATTTGAATCTTTTTTAAGTTTCTTTGATGCATAATTTAGTAGCTATGTATGCTTTCCGATCTATTTGTCTTCTCTGGCCAAGATATATGGGTAGTTTCTTCAGAGGAAGTGGTGCATAGTAGTGGGTTCAATCTCACGGTGTTCTATATCCCAATGGCAGAATGGGGACAATACACGTATTTGTCGTGTTGCTACTAAGGATAAAACGAGGGGGTTTATCTTATTGCCAGATTTCTTTCTGTCTACATTATGTCATCTTGCTTATCGCGTTGCTCTATTTGTAGAAAACTTAATACCTTGAGATGCATGCTGGATAGCGGTTTCAGGGTGGGGTAATAGTAGTAGATGCCATTTTATAATGGTCTACTTATCACAGATGTAATGTATATACAAGATTATGCCATGCATGATCATAGTTATAAATGTTGTTTTTCTTTCAATTGCCCAACAGTAATTTGTCTACCATGCCATTGCCTGCTTTCGAGAGAGATACCACTAGTGAACCTATGAGCCTCGGGTCCATTCTCCATTAATACTTGCTTCTACAAAATTTCCTCTTTATTTCCCTTTACTATTTACTAGATCATGCCGGCCCGCGTTGCTGCACCCGTCCATTTTTGCTATAAAATGGTAGGAATTTTTGTAAGAACACGAAGACACAAAACATGCAAGTTATATAGGATATTTGTAAATATGTGGAGACATGAAACATGCAAGTTAGATTTGCAATTTTGCATGAACTGAACTATGCGTTGTGAAGTTGGTTCGAGCCTTATGGACAGTCAATGGACAAATGGTCTGTAGAAGTCCTTCACCGGCATTTTCATGTGTGACCTGCTCATTATTTTCTTAGACTTAACTCTGCATGTGTTATACTTCATTGGAGAAACATGTCACAACCTGCTTTGACCTACCTCTAGATGCATTGACACAAATTTGTAAAAGGTAAATCATTACAGTAGTTTCCTATTTAAATATTCTTGTAATAATAGTTTATAGATCTCTAATATGTTGTCTTAATGGCACACATGAACTCCTCTTGAAGAACCGGGGCGCAGTAGGATTACAAAACTAATCACCTATTGGTTTACATGATATTTATCTATTATGAACGCAAAATCAAAGGATGTTAAGAAATGTTCATAGCTTATATATTTAGAATAACTCGCATCATAAATAATTTACTTCATATATATTCCGAGATCTTTACTGGATGTATACTCCGAGTAATGCTCACCACAAAAAAATTAGACTACATAGCATGGCATTTGGTAAACAACTGGGGAGTGCAAGTCAGCTTCATCAGCCAAAGCTACGTAAATCTTTCAGCTTCTCCCATGCAATGCCTATCATATAAATTAGAGCTTGAACCAAACCAGACACCTACTGTGTACCATCTGTACTTTGATTTTTCTCAAACCTGGATAGATAATTAATAAAGAAATAATACCATTTCATGTTTGTTTGTAGTTGTCATCAAAAAGGCCTCTGAGTTTCCTTGTGCTCGCACGATAGCCTATCCATCTCTCCTAATTCCTGTGTAATTAACAGTTTGACAATAGGATTATCATGATCCTAGTCATGAAGATGCATGGACTAAAACCATCCATGATTGATCTTGCCGCAGACAGGTTATTGGCAAATACAAGATATGAAGAAAACAATAAGAATATGGCCTCTGAATTCGACACCCTCCGATAATATAATCTCATCTCGGCTGGAAGGTTGATCTATGCCAAAAGGAGTAGGAACAGTTAAAACATCACACTTCACATGGTCCAAAACATCATAAAATTTTAAAATCTTCCTATCTCTCTTAGATGGCACACGGAACTAATGTGAAATGCTCACCTGGCTGAAAAAAGTTGTCATGAGAAAAGTAAGAAACCTAACATCCCAGTTCCAAATTGATCCAGAAGTCAATCAGGAAACATGCCGATCTAGGTGAGTAGGATGCAACAAGCACCATGGTCCCTAGCACGACAAGGAGAGGAACACCACATGCAAAAAACCAGTGCGGTGGCAAGGAACAACAGTGCCAGAGTGACCCACAATATTCATTTGATTCACAATGTGATGTGGATGCATAAACGCCTTGTATATTTCTTTTTTGCACTTTTATTTGCTAATTAACCTGCTAGATAGGATGCAATTATTTCAAACAGCTATAGAGAGTAACATCATATCATACAAATAAAAGGTACGTACGCACAAATATTAAGATTAGGCATAAATTTAGTTAAGCGAGGCATAAGAGCAAACTCATACCAACATGTCCGCTAGCCATTGGATACGACAGATTCAGCAGGAAAAAGGTAAGAAACCCAACAGTATGTTGCTTGAATTCATCTGTACAGAACCTGCTTTTTTCGTGGACACAAAGAATAGCATTAGTAAAAGATAAACTTCCCAAAGATGGAGGAAGACTTGAGGGAAGAGGAGATGCATGAAGAGGGAGAACTAGAACAAATTGGAGACCTAAGAATAACCCATCATTGCTTGAGAATGATTTCTGGAAGTGAGAAGAGTGGGCAACGCGCAGCGGCAAGGTTGGTATTATATGGGCGTGCATATAAAAAATATGAACCGCCAATTGTAACTGACCTGCAATAACCAGCAGCCCGCGCATCGACTGGTAGTAATGGCTGATTAAACTCTCGGTTAACCATCATCGGATTGGCGATCGAACATCAAAGGACGCATGCCTTTTTGCCGCCACAGACCATCCAACCACGCCATGCAACCGAATGGATCAAGTAAATCGAGTCGATCCCTTGCCCCATCACCCAGCGAGGCGCTGCCTGAACCAGTGTGGTCGCCATGGATCTGTTGCTCTAGCCCGGCATTGGTCGTCACTCAGTCCTGTCGCATCTGGAGATAGCCGCCAGGCGAAGGGAAGGGAAGGGGGAGGGGGGCACTTACGCTACTACAGGCCAGGAAGGGTGCAAAGGCCCATTAGGCTGAAGTTAACACAGAGGCGAAAAAATGCGACCAGAGCAGCGGCCCATAACGGGTTGGCGCTCGTTAACAGCGAACTAAGGATGATTAGGCACGATTGAGAGCAAATCCGACTGCCAGAAATGCACCGAAGTAAGGATCCAACGGCTGAAAACGCTAATGGCCTGAGAGAGCTGGAAAGATGCTCAGTTATAATTTATCTAAATTCATTTCACTATAGCATTAACTATCCATCTATTTGCTTTAAACCTTGTAACTAGCAAGACGAGGGGATTGACAACCCCCCTTGTCAAGTTGGGTGCAAGTATTTATTTTGTTTGTGTGCAGGTGTTGCTTATCTTGCTAGCTTGTAGACTCCTATTGTTTCTTAATTAACTGAGGAAAATACTTTTGCTTTTGTGGTACATCACCCTTCCTCTTTAGGGGAACCCAACAACTCCTACGGGAGTAGCAACATGCAAAGTATGAATGATAAATGTAGAAGGATGTGGAGTGTTATAGTTGTGTAGCATGTAAAAGACTACCGAAAGAACTTGAGATAACTAGAAATTAGACTCGGGAAGGCTAAAGAGCAACGTAAAATTCTTTCAAGTTCACACATGTACTAATATGTCGGGACCCTCTCACACTGACATGTATCACGTCCTACACAAAACACATGAAACTAGCAAGTAATATGTGTTATATGTTGCAGAAAAGAACAATATGCATTTAGATTTTTTGTAGAAATGAAGAGAGACTTTGTATTGGAATTCGCATATAAAAAGAATGAAATGAGGTACAACTTCTGTGAGATCCCATTGAATTAGGTGGATAGACCTAATCCTCTGATTTAAGGGCATTTCCAACGCTGACCCCAAAACAGACACATTATTTGTCCGCGGATTTGTCCGGACAAGTTCACGAACACTAATGCGGGAGCCGGCATCCAACCATGTTCTCCATATACCAATCTATGCATTTGCATGTCACAGTTGAGGAGAGAGGGGATGTCCGATGTGGTGGTTTTTGGTTGGCTAGACAGATGTTCGTACTACCGTAAAGCCCCCCACCCCCACCCCACCCCCAAAGTTTGCTTCTAGTTTGCTGGAATTTGGACGTCCTAACTAGCTTGTGGACGTTTGAGGGATAACACTGGATGATAAAAGGTGTCCAAACTCCAGCGAATGATATATAGGGGGATTTGAGGGCCCGCGTTGAAGATGCCCTAAGCCCTGACTTTGTGTAGGAATAGTAAAAAAATCATTAAAATGGTTGAAATAATAATTTGCATAGATTTGGTTGTTTATTTCATATGAAAAAACCTAGAAATCTTAATTCACAATATTGTTACGATGTTATTATGCTACTAAAGGGCATCATCTCGTTCTTTATGCCTAGAAAACTTAAAAGGGTATCCGAGTGGACTGTAAAATCCTTGCATTCATCCTTTGATACTACACACCACGGTCCATTTACAAATGCATGAGCCATGAGACATTCTTCCAGCTCCCGCCAGTGTCGTGACCAGTGCATCCCGGCCCTTGCCAGGGGAGGGCTCCTGCTTTATTTTAGGTTTTTTGAATCCATTTAGAGTTTGTGTCCTGCTCAGTAACAAGAGGCGGCGGCGGCTTCCTGAAGTTGGATTAAGGTTCTCCCCGTTTAGCCCCGTTCTTATGATGCGTCTAGCATCATTGGAGAGCGTGTGGAGGTTTGCCTCCAGCGAATGTCGCGGGATTTGGTCGGTGTTTGTGTTCAGTAGATCCAATTGGATTTGGTCTTCGTTCGTCTATGTTCGTGCATATTCAGATTGGATCCTTGTGATTTACGCTTATTTTTATTAGCTGCGGTTTGTTGTTCTGGTGTGCTGATCCTATTAAGCCCTAGCACGACGATTCCCGGTCGTCTATTACAATAAGGTTTGTCTGGTTCTGGTGAGTGAGGGGTGATGACGATGGTGCATCTTCGGCTCGCTCTAGTGTTTGTATTTATTGCTAGATGGTCTATAAATCTTATGTAATTTTCACTTTTAATCTTCTTTGCACTTCTTTGACATATGATGAATAGATCAGAAGTTTTTCAATAAAAACTCCATTTACGAAATGTAGGCGCTTGTGCTGTAGCATCATTGTCAGCTGGGTGTCAGCCACTGTGGTCATGGCCCGGCGTGCACGCAGGAGGAAGTACGTGAGGACCGAGCCCTCAGTTCAAACAAAAGGAGCGGACAGCCGGGGAATCAGTGATAGAGCCACAGCATGCGGATGCTGTGCTCAACTGTAGCCTGTAGGTCAGGATAGGCCACTGGAGCAATCCGAAAGAGGCCGGCCGGCACGGCAAAATCTATCTACCAGCAAATACGCCCCGGTTCGAAAACAGCAAGAGCCAAGCAGAAGGCTACAAGGTTCCACAAGGCGATGGTGAAAGGATGAGGAAGAGAGGAGACACGAGACGAGACGCGTGTCGTCGGTGCGGTCAGGTCATGTGCGTGACCTTTCTCCGTGCGGCGTCTGAGTTTACCACGCACGAACGAAAACGCACGCAGTACAACCGTGTTCACCGTGACACGAGACGAGATGAGATGGCCATGCCGTGCAAGAAAGAACACGGGAGGCCGGTGCAGCCGACTGCAAGCCGGCCACCTACCTCGTTTTGGGTTTTGGTTTCGTGTACTTTTTTCTTCTTCTTTGATTGAATTGGA
Organism: Aegilops bicornis; assembly: GCA_021605145.1. Taxonomy (NCBI): domain Eukaryota; kingdom Viridiplantae; phylum Streptophyta; class Magnoliopsida; order Poales; family Poaceae; genus Aegilops; species Aegilops bicornis. The sequence goes on along the minus strand of CM038669.1, from coordinate 392,264,860 downwards.
CTGTGGAGTGTGGAGACAATGGCCATGGAGCGGTGGGCCCTCCCGCTTCCCTGCTCCTTCTTCTCCGATAAACGCGAAAGATGGCGAGACGGCGACGCGCAAAGTCAGAGGGAGAGCGACGTACTGTTGCCAAACAGTCTCTTCAAGCTCAAGCTCCACCGATGGTACCGCCGTCGAACTTCCATGGGTCCAAATGAAGAAACAAGGCAAAGAGGGAGCGATGCATCAAATTAGCCGGACAGATCCTTGCATGCCATCACTCACCCGAGAATATCACATTGCCTTGCCCAGAAAAGCATCACCGCCAATTTCGGAGGAAAGAAGAAGAAAAGGGAACGAAATCAGCACCAATTTCGGAGTGATGTTTTTCTCTCTAAGGTGTGCAATTAATAATTGGAAAAGCCGCTCGTGATCCCTGACCGCTGATCACCACCTTCTTGGCCTCTGCTTAACTGATCTCACGGGCATGGCATAGTCACGCTGTCACACGCACGCGTCCATTGCTAGAATTTGTATACACGATATTCTCCCTCTCGTGGCCTTGGATCATGAAAGTTCTCAAGCATTTCACGTTAATCTCTTCTACTTAGAAAGAACGTAAAATTCTTAATTCATCTTTTTTTTCACCGCTCCTTCGTCCAACCTTTTATGTATATAATAATCGATCATCTTAATTTGCTTATCTTCTGAATCAATTTTAATTTAATTTACTTACCAAACTTCTAATTAAATTATAAGGTAATTCATGGTTAGAATTTGATGAACATTTATTTACACAGTCGTATTATTATTGACACGTAAATCACAAGCTAACATACTAGAATATTTATATCCCGTTGCAATGCACGTGTATTGTTCTAGTTCTATTTTTATTTTTTTTAGTTGGCCACTACGGTTTTGATTCTACACATTTCAGGGCATTATCAGTTTTCGAATTATCGTGTTTGAAGTAAAATAAAAAAATGTAATAAAAACAGAGTTAAGGATGATTCTAGATAAATACTGAACTTTAAAAAGTACACAATAGTATCTTCATCACAAATTTTGAAGAGAACCCGCTGATTCACTGGCATCATGGCTTCACGGCCGTACTCGCAAGTAATGGAAATGGACTGAGTGGACGCATCTTTTGAAGTAAAAGCATCGAAATGCTTTCAGTTGTTGCACAGAAAATTAAGCAAGATTTTGGGCTGTCAATGGCCCACGCCCACTCCAACCTGCGCCAAACTAGAGCTTGAAAGATCATATACAGTACATAGATCAAGGCTATGTTTTCGCCAACTTTGATGTAGCCAATCAACCATTGGACATCGCGGACTTTGTAATGATGCAAAACATGTCATGAGTGTGCATCATTCTACTTTAATTAGCTAGCCGGTGGTATCATTCGATCCCATGTGCATGCGTGCATGCCTGCGAGCTGCCACGGTAATAATTCATTTTGATCGCTTTCTCAGAGTTCATGATTATCAAAACAACCACGTGTACAGATTAACCCTTGTTTAAGATATTTCCATACTGTGATGTTTAAGCGGCATGGGGCGAATACATGCATGGTCTGGTCATTTCTGAAGGCCAAACTTGTCATTCACGTACAAAACACGGGCAGCTTTTATTTAGTGAAAATTTTCATCTATTCATTTTCGATCATAGCAGTATAACGAACATCGATAGATTCGCTGAAAAAACATTTCCACACGGCCACCAACTGTGCTAGATGCACCATCGAAATGGGGGCTAGATGGGAAGAACCTTATTCCAATCTTCAGTGAGGCGTCGTCGTCTCGCCTTCCTAAACAGGACAGAAACCCTAACAAAACACAAAGTAATATCTAAAAATGAAGTCATCCCATCGGCAAGGGCCGGGATCCACCGGGCCTTCATATCCCTAAGGCCACCAGAGACGAGGCGGGCCGACAGGGACGCGGAGAGGAGGCGAAGAAAAGCTAAGCTTGGAAGAGGAGGTGGCGGCTACATGAGGCGGCAGCTGCACCTCACGTGTGTAAAACCTCAAAAACACGGCCAGCTTATGACAATAGTTATTTTGAAAATACGAGTATAGAGGATTTGATATCATGCTATGATATCGTATCATATTAAATGTTAGTAACAAAACAACCTGTATGTTGCAGCGGTAAAAAAAATATCACACTCTCTTAACCCAATAATTATGACTCAAGACCCGATAAGTCCGTGCCATTTATTTCAACACATGGCATCCCATTTATGTTGTCAGTTATCCTTTCCCACCCTTATAAATGGCGGACTTAGTGCTCACACAATCACATGAGTTTGAATATTGTCAATCCTAAGGCGTCTCTTTCTCTCGGCCTAAGATGAGAAATCTGGCTTTTCAGTGAGGTTCTGACGAGACTTGCATGCGAGGTTATAGATGGTTTCTTTTGTCTCCAATTCTGGTTTTGCTATGGTGTTCATTTACAATCCAGATTGGCACCGGTATGAAAGAAAGAAAGATAATGCGCTATTGATTAAGATTACACCCTCAATAGCACTTTTCAATTAACATGTAAAAATGACATCACATTCAGATTCGCATATTTTTATAATCAAATTTGACATATAACATGTTATTGGAGTTAGGGTATAAAAGATACGGATATTTTTAAAAAGCATTTGGTATGTACTGCGGGTTACCCAAATATCAGGAAATTTCCTGCAAAAGTGGAAATATGACCTAAAACTAGACTGTGGGTTGATTACCGAAAACATCACAGAGTTTTCTGCAAAATAGCATGACGGACCAAAATTACTTGTTCCCTCTTTTTAGGGAACTTATTCCCTTTATTAGTAAGTATAGATACTACATTGTGTCGTGTCTGACAATAAGAAAATCTAAAATACTATCATATGATATTGTGCACTATAAAAATAGTATTATACATTCTTTTTATTTCTTTTTAATCTGCATATAACATTTGTCAGAAGTCAGACCTCATAAACTTTGACCAACTTTATACATAAAATATCAATATTGACAATACAAAATCAATATCATTAGATTCTCTTTTGATAACGAACATTTTTATTAACTGAAAACGCAACATCAATATTATTAGATGCATCATCAAGTTATTTTTTATATTGTATAGCTTTGGTACTGTAGATGTTGATAAATTTTAATATAAATTTGGTCAAACTTTGTGAACTTTGACTTCAAACAAATCGCATACGCGGGTAAAAATAAACGAAGGGAGTATATGACACCGTGAGTAGCCTAAAGCATTGTCATTGTGTGCAACTTCCAAATCAGAGGGAACTCCACCCAAGAAACCCCAAACTCTAAAGCTTGGCACTCCCTATTTCCACTCAAGACAACGGATGAGCATGATCCCAAGCCAAGTAGCGAAACCCCTCCCGTTTTTCACCTACATTCTACCACATCCAAAGGCAAGCAAGGGTAACAGTTAACACCAACAAGAGGAGGCAACTTTATTTGCACCAGCATTAGCAGTGTTCCCCAGACCGAAAAGGATAAAGTGGCTGCAAGCCTTGACCAGCGACAAAGGTGTGGCTGCAGGCCAAGCACACCTGACAAGCTGTGTTCGTAGTAGGACCAGCTAGTAGCTAGGAGAGGCAACAGTGCTTTTGGACCACGTCATCAAGGGCCCTCTTTAGGCTAATCTAAGTCCTAACTTTGCGGCAGAAAGTGATGAAAGATGCAAGGCAATTTTCGATTGCGGTGTACATACAAAAGCTTGCGCTGAGCTACTGTTGCCTGTCTTGCTCTAATAGTTTGTCAGTAACGTATGTTGTATGTACACACACAGTGTCAAGGCACTGTACGGGGTGACAGCTTCGTATGCTTCTTTTGCGGACCGAGAGCGCGCGCAAAGTAATCAAAGCAAGGGCGGTTCTCGTCTTTTTCTAAAACATAATAATAACTATATTTTTTTAACATAGTACATAGTACAGACGCAATCGCTCATATAACGAACATACACTCATCTGTATGAACAAACGCACATCTTATCCTTATGAGCACTTTCGAGAGACGGAGCCGGCATATCATCTTAAGAGTGACAAAGTCATAAAAAGCGTGTTGTAACGTGAACATTCCATTGAAGGCGCATCACCAAAAATCTTGAAACAAATTCAGCAATAAATGCAAGCACTAGAATTTGAAGCCTGATGGGCTGAAGATAGGATGAAAATGGAGAGAAAAGTTCCCGTTTTTCTGAAGGAAAAGCGAAAAGGGAGAGGAAATATGAAAATAAAAATGATTTTTTAGCAAAAATAGAACGGACGTGAAAACAGTATTTTTCATTTTCGTGTATATGGAATTTCCGTTTTACAATAGTATTATAGACATATGTCTGCTTTGTAGCTCAACTACCAAACAACACACAATGAGCAAAATGAGCAGAGTGGATCATTTAAGGATCAACTTCTACTACCACATACAAACTCAACTAGACCCTACACAGAGGTGTCCTGTACTACTATAATACTATCCTATGTTGGTAACACAATCATATTATTTTGTAGCCAAGTTAACAAATCATAAATTATTTGTTTTTTGTGTGTATTTCTCTATGGTTCAAGCGGGTTTTAAGTTTCGGTCAATATACACTTCTGTTTCTGTGCCTGTCTTGTATTCGCGCCACGTCCGTTTTTAGTAGTATCTGCCATCCGTATTCATTTTCATGGTTTCTGTATTCATTTCTACTTCTGCAAAAATATATAAAAACAAATATGGTAGCATCTAGTTTCATCCTTTTTCGCTCCCTTTTCATCCCTAGATGGGAATAACACTGTCCTCCTAACCATTCAACCACATGTTGGTTCGCAATAGTACATCATAGTTGTGTCAAGCATTTATACTCGGGCTCCCTGGAGGCCTGGTCAAATAAACTCGACCTAGACAAACGACATCATACCGGCCCCAAACGACCGGGTTGACCGACACCTCTCGTATCCAACCCAAATCTAGGGCAGAGATGGGGAGGCCCGGGCACACCCGTGCATGTTCAACATGTCGGATCCGGCCCAAGCTGGCCTACTCGACCCCATATATATTCGTCCCCACCCGCTGCCCAGACCAAACCCTAGCCAATCCACTTCGCTTCTCTCCTCTTCGCCTCCAAGCTCCCATCCGGCGATCTCCGGCCTTCTCCGATATGGTGGGCAGCGGATCAGAGTCGTATGTCACTCGTTCTGCCGATTGAGAGCTCATCCCATGTCGGCCCAAGAAGGAGATGGTCGTCCACATTGTGCTCCTCCGTGCCCGCGAGAACGCCCGACAACGGACTTGATCTGAACGGGAACTAAAGCATCCGCCCAAATGGCACTTGGATCTCACACGAGGCACGTCGCCGGTGCCTCGCCCGAGGTGGTGCGGTCTGTTTTGTGTTCGAGCACCGTGGCAGAGGCGTGGCCCCTTCATTGGTGCGCCGACTCAGAGGTAAACGCCCTTTGTGGCCCGTCCGCTGAGGCTACGGCTCCGCGTGCCCACCGTGCGAGGCAGAGGGCGCGGGAGGCCACGATATCCCTAGCGGCAGACGCCGACGAGGCGGAGTCGCACGCCGCGGCGCCACTACGGGTGACCGGCAACGCATGGCATTGCAACCACATTGTGGCGTAAATGTCAGGTTCCCACCACGACAGATCCATCGTCAACCTCACATCAATCGGCCACGTGATCTCAAAGGATTTTCATATAAATTTTCTTAGCATTCTTTTACATTATGTTTCATAAGAAAAAATCCATTCACTCAAATCTCTTAGTAACAATCCTTTGTGTTTTTCATGGTGCAAAACAAACTTCGGCGCGCATATAATCATGTAGAACTCAAAAGAACACAATAGTTGCATCATGTATTTATGTCTTGAAACAAGCTTTCGATTCACTTTATATATAAAGCAATCAACATGTCCAAACAACCAAATCTTTTTTTTACGGGTAGCCAAGTCAAGTGTTGCGCCTAAAATAAAATAGTTTCCCCGCAAAAAAAAAAAAATAGTTTGCTGAGGCAACATCACAAATACGCCCAAGAGAAATCATAAAAAGAAAGCGGAAAAAGACCACCCAAGTGACTAAACCCAAGTCATCCTATTTTTTCATGTTCATGCATTGTTGAAACCTTGCGGTCGAGGAGGCCTAATCGGCCAATCCCTATGTTTTTCTTATTCATGTGCTTGAAAATCCTGCAAATCAAACACGGGCAAGCCGCAACATATGATGTCCTTGGAGTGTCTGATATTTAGGGTGCCATGTGGAACATAGGAATTGTGGTCCTACTTGCTGTTTTCATCACTATCTTTAGAATTTCTGTGGTTTGTCCGCGTGACGCCCGAACAGGGCCTAGAAGGTGGTTAAGGAAATCCAACTTGAAATGGTCCTACTCAAAACAAAACATATAAAATTTAGGAATCCAAAGCATTGACAATCTGTAAATACGAATAGACAAGCGTAAGCTTCCCCCAAAAAAACTTAACTCATTAGCTTTTATAACGATGATGACAAGTAGGATCTCACGGCTCATACAATATATTCTACATATGGCATAATACATGCATATCATATTATAGCACTAATTAAATAGACCTAAATTAATCTCCTCTCCGAGACGAGCAAAGCAAAGCACAAGCCGGCCGGCAAGCCGCCGGCCACAGCAGCCGAGCAGCAGGATAGCCCTACGCCAACGGCTTGCGCACGAAGTAGCGGTAGGCGGCGACCTTCCGCTTCCGTGAGCCGGAGTTGTCGATAGAGAGCACCATCTTGCCGGGCTCCTTGGCCGTGAAGGCGTTGTGCACAGGCTCGTCGGCGGCGGCCGGGACCTTCCTGGTCCTCTCCACGCACAGCGTGTAGCCGCCCTCCGTCGCCGGCACGTACTCCGCGCCGTACTCCAGCTCCCAGCCGCCGACGACCAGGTCCCACGTTATTGTTGCACCGGCCTGCAAATCAAAAACACATCGGTATTCAAATGACCATGCAAATGTACGAGTACAATTACTACTTTACCACTATACAAGTAATTATCTTTTTCGCGCCTGTGTTCTTCAGGAAGCAGCAGCAAATTTCCTATCACGGGCCCTACCACGTGCTCACGTGAGCATTGGACGTACAGTCCAAAACAGTGCCCATTTCTTTACAGCGGTTAAAGAGAAGAATCGACTGTTGCCGGAAAAGAAAGAAAAGAATTGACCACTGACATCACTAGCCTAGGCACTAGCGAACAAAAACGAACCACCCTTTTCCCCCACGACGTTTTACGCCTCCAATTAGGGGAACGTAGAAGCTTTGTACTCCTATCCGTAAAGATTAGCGGAAGCTTTACTACCAAATTTACCCTAATCTTTTTTTGACAGTCCCTGCTAATGCGTACTTGGAGTAGTACTACTGTACTTGAGCAAAACACCGAGCGCTCACTCTTTTCGCTTTCACCACGTCGCTCGCCGCTGCCAGCAGCGACGAGCTGCGGCTGCTGAGTGGTGACAGCGCGTGGAGACCCGGGCCGTGGCGTGAGCCGTAAACAAAAGCAAAGCTAGGAAAAGAGCGCACGGCCGCTATCCCGTAAAACTCTCACATCAGCACGGCGCCTGCTGCGTCGCGTACGAGGAGAACAAGGACAAGCCGCGGCAGAGGCGTTGCGGTGCCGAGAAGAAACGGAACGAGCGGAACTCCATTCAAACCTGGTCGAGAAACTCACATGCCATGCCACCGTTCTCTTCTTTAATTAATATTTATTTTACGTTACTCTTCACGGGAGTGAGCTCTCTCGTGAAGAGGTGGACGTGCGTGCGCAGTGTGACCGGCGTTACAGCTAGCTAGATCCAGCTTTTCCAGGCGCGTGAGCCAGCGCGCCGTCTGAACCCAAGGAAACCCAGGAAACCGGCCCCGTCCCATGCCATGCCCGTGTCAGCCCTGTCTCGCAGCGTCGCAGCGGCAGCGGCAGCGGCCACTGTGGTGGTGCTTGACGCAGTGTCCACTGGTGGCATGGCAAGAAGGCTTTTCGCAGTGTTCCACGCCGGAGATTTTTCAAAATTGGTGAAAGGGTGGCCTCGCTCGCACCACATGCGGCACTGCCATCCATCCACGGATCCTATCTCGTCCAAAGATGCTTGCTACTTCTACCGTGGTAGGTACGCATGGCCTATCCTCCTCTCAATCGCAGTTGAGGTGAAAAGGTAAAAACTAGGAGGAGGAGCTGGAACCAAAGCGCTTGGAGCCAAATGCCTGGGACACGGCGAAAGCAAAGAAACAAAGCCTTGCGTTTGTGCTCTTGCCCGGTAACGAACACACCGGCCGCATTTGTTTAGGCACAAGACGATTTCGGGAACCCGGATGGAGACAGGCACGAGGAGGTGACGGATAGTGCACTTGTAAAGGACTTTTTTTGTGCGTTATTATTTTAGCTGATTTGTACCCTAGTAGTATGCGTAGGGCGACGTAAAATTACTCCTGTGCGACGCAGAGAGCTTCGAGAGGGGGCATGGCGTTGTCCTGTAGGATAACGGGATGTACCTCAATGCCGTCGATCTCTAGGAAGACCTTCTCGCCCCCCTTGATGGTGAACTCGGACGCCGGCTTGGGCGGCCCGTTCTCCAGCTCGCTTGCGCGGCTCAGCCCGCCGTACTGCACCGGCACCAGCTCCGGCCGGATGAACCTGTCAACGGAAACGAGCAACCGCCGTGTCAGCATTCTCGGGACGGAGCGACGACGAGGAAAAGCAAAACTTTAGTTCATCCATTGGAGCTGCGTCCTTACTTGAAGAGCGTCTCCGCGACGTTGCCCTCGCGCGCGATGACGAACTTGCTCTTGGTGCGCTCCGTGAGGAAGGGCGAGATCATCGAGAACAGCACGGAGAAGTACCACGGCACGTTCACGAACACCTGCTCGGGCGACGGTGTGAGGTAAATGGCAGGTGTTCGACGAAATGCGAGTCTTAAACCACACGAACTAAGGCAGTAGGGAAAAGAAGGGTACCTTGCGGGCGACCATCTCGGGGTAGTTGTCCTGGAAGAGGGAGAGTATCTGGTTGGACGCGGCGCGGAGCTCTCGCTTCGGCATGTCCTTGAGGTCGGTGACCTGTATGATGGCGTTGACGCCGCCGGGGCGGAGCTGGAGCGAGCGCACGCCGCGCTCCATGATCTGGACGCGCCACCGGAGGAACCGGCTGAGGCGGTCGCCGTCGCCGAACACACGGTCGTACATGTCCCGGTCCTTGAACACGCCGTAGGCGTTGTAGCAGACGGGGTGGCCCTCGCGGTCCCAGCCGTGCATGTAGGCGACGATGCCCTCCAGGTCCTTGAACCCGAGGTCCTCGTCCAGCACGGCGTCGGCGCGGAACTCGGCCCGCCAGGCGGCGCAGCGGAGCAGCATGGCGTGCGCGTCGCGGACGCGGAAGTCCCTGGCGCGGAGGAACTTGAGGAGCACCACGTCGGTGCGCTCGTCGGCGGGGGCGTCGCTGGGCGGGTTGAGCGGCACGCCCCAGATGGAGATTTGGTCCGGGTGGGTGGCGAGGAGCGCCCTGAGGTCGGCGAGCGCGCGGAGGTCCGAGGCCGGGAGCGCCGCGGCCACGTACGAGTCCTCCTTGAAGGAGGCCGCCCGAAGCAGCGCGGTGGCGTCGATGAGGGACCCCATCAGGCTGCGCTTCGCGCCTGGCGAAGGCTTCGGCGGCGCGTAGGCTGCCGGCGCCGGCGTGGGCGCTGGGGATGCGGTGGTGGTCGGAGACATGTAGGCTTTGGTGGAAATGCAGGGGGCGAAAGGTGGCGTTTTTGAAATGGAACGCGACGGGAGTCGGAGTGGAGCGTGGGAGTGGAGCGTGGGAGTGGCGTTATGATGGTGGCGTGAGCGTGGTGTGGCCGGCGTCCGCTGCTCTGCTCTGAGCTCACTCGCTCGACTCTCTTGCTGGGTTTTATAATAGGGAAACGGCACAAAGTAAAAAAAAAAAATGAGACCAACTCAAGGGCTAACCCTCGTTGGCTTTTCTTTATAGGAGAAACTCCATGAAGGCGCCAAGCGTCTGCCGCAGACTGAACTCGGCTTAAGAAGAACCTCAACCAGCCAAATTAACGGGTCGATGCCCCGTCCTCAACGGCACAAAGTATGACCCGGACAGTGTGAGGTTGTATGTGTAGTTCGTAGGCTAGATTTGTTGTTTGTTAAAAAGAATTGCGATGTGACGTTTCTTTAACATGTAAAGACAGGGAGTTTTATCCGGAAATTGTTTTTGGAGATCGAGCTCCATGAAGGCCTCCAAATGCAAATTTTAAAATTCATGAAAATTCATATTTTCACAATTCAAAAAATCTGAAAAAAAATACTCCCTCCGTTCCATAATATAGTGCCTATAGATTTTTGAAAAAGTCAAACCTTACAAATTTTGACCAAATTTTTGGAGAAAAACATTTACATTTAGAATGCCAAACATATATTATTAGATTCATCGTAAGATTTATTTTCATGTTTTATATATTTGACATTGTATATATAAATAGTTTTCTCTATAAACTTGGTCAAAATTTGTAAAGTTTGACTTTATACAAAATCTATAGGCACTACATTATGGAACGGAGGGAGTACAAAGATAGATGAAGACATAGTGCACAAGTGTGTAAACTTTTAGAACGAAATACGTCGAAATGAGGGTTGTGCAAACAAGACAAATCTGATGTTTTTAACACATGATACTATTCATCCTTTGAAATCATGAATTTGTCTTTTTTGTACATGTTGCATTCCAACGTATTTCATCTGAAATTTTACAAACATACGCCTCGCATCCTTGTTTATTTGTACAATTTTTTCAGATTTTTTAGAAACCATTTTTTTTAATTTTGAATCTTTAAAAAAATCGGCATGGATTTGTGGAAAATTTTAAGACGATTTTTATAAAAAAAAATTGTGCACAAGTGTGAAATTTTTTAAGACGAAATACGTCGAAATGAGGATTGTGCAAAAGACAAATCTTGAGCCTTTTAACACATGATACTATTCATCCTCCCAAAATCATGAATTTTGTTTTTTTATACAAGTGGTATTTCAACGTGTTTCATCTTGAAATTTTACACATATACGCCTCACATCCTTGTTCACTTGTACAAAAAAATCAAAATTTTCTAAACCAAATTTTTTGAATTTTGAATTTTTCAAAAAAATCGGCTTCCATTAAGGATGAGAGCTAAAACGCCATTCTCGAGTTTTATCCCATTAATTATAGAGTTACTACAGCTCCCTAAACTGCCCACGGCCGCTTGGACGGTCCGGACACGATTTGTCATCCAACGCGGCACCCCATCATTCCTCGGACTGATCTGGACATCTGTTTTCCCTCAAACCGAAGGCGGGCTTTATGGGTGTTCGCTCCATTGGCACACACGCATCCTACAACTTGATCCCACACGGAAACCCATTCGTCCGAAAACCCCTCGCATGTGAAGGTTTCTCGTATATTCATGTCGGTTAGTGACGCTCCAAAGCGCACTTGACGATCCGCCATTGTTGTCGGTTAGAGTGACGTGATCGGATGAGAAGGCGCCGCCACTTCAATGCGTACGCGGCGACAGAGAAGCCTACGTCGGTCGCTGCACCATATTGAAGCCCACATCCGGTCCCTTCGCTTGACCGTCGCGCCTATTTATGTAGGAATCCAACGTCGTCCACATCGCACTACTCGACGATCCTCTCTGCTCCTCTCGCACCAGCGACACCACCGTCCGCACCATTTTGCTCATGAAGACCTCGAACATTTTGAGGAAGCTCGTCATTGGAATATGCAAATCAAGTTCTAATTTTAATAATATTAAAATCCCACTACTACTACTTACTAAGCCTTTTGTCCCAAACAAGTTGGAGTAGGTTAGATATGAAACCCTTTCACGAGGACTTCCCAGGAGGTCACCCATCCTAGTACTACTCTCGCCCAAATGGGTTTCATACCCAAAGGACTGGCTAGTTTTTACGTTGACTTGCCAAGCCTATCACAACCCTTAGATATGAAACCCTTTCACGAGGACTTCCCAGGAGGTCACCCATCCTAGTACTACTCTCGCTTAAATGAGTTTCATACCCATGGGACTGACTAGTTTTTATGTTGGCTCGCCAAGCCTATCACAACCCTCCTCCTTTACCCGGGTTTGGGACCGGCTATGCCTAGAAGACATAGGCGGAGTTATTAAAATCCCACTAGTATAGAAAAATAAAGATCATGAAGACACTCTATATGAAATACATGCTGCTACTTTGAAGCACAAGTCTGGTAAAAGGATAGTAGAGTATCCCCTCTCTCTTTTTCTCTATTTTTTCTCCTTTTTTGGTTTGCCTCACCCTCTTTTTCGAGAAACCACAAGTGTCCTCAAATTCATATCCTCACACGTAGGGGCACACTCTAATTATGCATCACACTTTATTTTACTTACAACTCGAAACATAAACAATATGATGATTGTACATAAATGCCTCTGACAGTGTATCAGGATGTGCAATGACCTTGCGTAACATATATTATAATGATGAACCGTGGCTTTGCCACAAATATTATGTCAGAACTATATGATCATGCAAAGCATAATGACAGTGAATGTTCAAGTCATGTAATGAACAATAGCAATGGAAATTGCATGGCAATATATCTCGGAATGGGTATGAAAATGCAATAATAGATAGGTATGGTGGTTGTTTTGAGAAAGATATAATGAGCTTATGTGTGAGAGAGTATCATCTCACGGAGTTGGATGTACTTGCGAAGTTTGCACCATGTCTCAGGTTGAGAGTGGGCAATGATGCATAGTACCGAAGGGGCTGGCAAAATATGGATAGGTGAAAGTGCTTATAGACCAAAAAATCACATTAATTATAAAGAACTCAAATACTTATTGTAAAAAAAAATTAGTAGCCCTCGAATCAATGCATAACTTGCATGCCTCTAGTGGAGATTGGTAGGAGTTAACCATAGCGCACCCCGATCCGAACACACAGAGGACGTCAATTTAAGATAAATCATACTCCGACTTCCTCGCTAATGCCAGCTGCTACCAATTTCATGCATAAAGATTCACAAACCTTAACACCAATATTAATAATTAGCTTTAATCATTTACCAACATACACATATATTACTACCTCAATATCACAAAACTATTGCAAAAAATCAAACTTGTCATATTCAATGATCTACAAGTCCATGCAAGTTTTTAGTATACCACCGTTATATACCTATTATCTTTGGACCAACCATATAACTCATGCAAATTGCTACCTCCTATTCAACTCTCAAAAATATTTAAGTGAAGTAAGAGAGTGCAAATAATTTCTACAATACATATCACCATGCTCAATAAAATATAAGTGAAGTACAAGAGCAATTGCCTTAACTCGAGTAGATATAAATGAAGAATGAATGAGCATTCTATAAATATAAGATGAATGTGTCTCTCATAATAGGTGGGACCAGAAAAACAATGATTGTGCAAACAAACAAACAAACCAAAATAAAAAAAATGATGCTCCAAGCAAAACACATATCACGTGAAGAATAAAAATATAGCTCCAAGTAAGATATATCGATAACTTTCAAGACGAAAGAGGAGATGCCATCTAGGGCATCCCCATGCCTAGATGCTTGAGTCTTCTTTAGATGTTACCTCGGGGTGCCTTAGGCATCCACAAGCTTAGAGTCTTGTTGCTCCTTATTTGTCTCATATTTCCATCTCTCCCAAAACTTAAAGACTTCATTCACACAAAACTTAATGGAACTCGTGAGATGGGTTAGTATAATAAAAATAAATCATTCACTCATGTACTATCAAGACAAGATTCATAATTATTTCCCATTGATGTCTACTATATTCTATAATTTCCATAATTTATATTACCCAACATAAGCCATAGAAACTCCAAAACAAGCTAACTAAGAAACCGAAAAAAATATGCCAAAAATAGAACAATATGTAAATATGTATTTTACTATCTCACTTTTGCAACTCTAAAATTCTAAACAATTAGGACAACGCAGACAATTTGTACTGTAATACTATGTAAAAAATTGTGGAATTGATCACGCTCAAGTAAGGAGAAACAATTCAGTCACCAGACGGGAAAGTTTTGGTTTCTGCACAGAATCAAATCAACAAGTATTCACATCATCCTAAAGGTTCTACTTGGCACTTTATTTAAATAAAGATACAAACACAACAACTATAATCATGTTGACACACAAAAATGGAAAAAAATAAAGGATAAATATTGGGTTGCCTCTGAACAAGCGCTTTCTTTATAGACATTAAGATAGGCGTGAAATTTTCGAGATGCTCACACAAAAAATAAGAATTGAAGCACAAAGAGAGCATCACAAAGCATGTATCAAGAACACTTAAGTCTAACTCACCTCTTATGCATAGGCATATTGTGAGTAAACAAATTATCATGGTAAGCAATATTTATCATATGGAAGGAAGAAGAATAAAACAATGACAATTCTAACACAAAGAAAGGTAATCGAGTAACATGAAAAATTCTATAACCATATTTGCCTCTCTCAAAATAGTTACATGTAGGATCATAATCAAATAGAACAATATAGCTATCATATAAAACATTCTTTTTATCATCCAGATGCATAAAATTATTATAATCTTCCAAGAATATTATTATGTACGAGCTGCATCTCCCCTGCGCCTTCCGTGATGGAGAGGGTGGTTCGAGTTTCTGAGAACATGTGTGGTGTGGAGGATTTTGTGGAAGCGAGGATATAGTAGAGAAGAAGACCAGATTTGGGGGTTGCGAGAGGAAAGAGACGATAGAGAGCGAAGAGATGATATTTATTATGTCCCTAACCCTTGCAAATAGTTGCCACAGTTGTTTCGTGTGCGATTATGTGTGTAGAAAAAACTTTGAAAATGCAAACAAGTTGTTTGTGATGTCTAGGAGCATCGCACATGATGCGTGGTGCGAGTACTCGTGTGCGATGATTTATAAGTTACACATCATTTCGTTATGTTAACACGTGTGTGATAACTTGTGACACCGTATACGGTTGTGTACTGGGAATTATGTACTCCACTTAGTCTTCCCGCACTCCAACGAAGGCTTCCAGCGTAAGGACCGGTCATAGGGTCGAATCGTAAAATCCCCAATCCCCTAGCCAGCTTCTAGCTATAAATAACCACAACAATGGCCGTCGGCGGCGACTTGCTACTGATCCACTTGCTAGCTAGTTAACCACACATACCGGCATACCCCGAACGGCCGACAACAGATGAAGTTGCGTGACAGCTGAATTGAGGGTGTCGGCGTGATGGTCGGCTTGGCGGTCGCGGCAATGCCGCTGCCTCTCCCGACGACAACTACAGGAGGCAGGAAACGCGGAACGAGCAAGCCACTAGGTTAGCCAGGGTCATCCTGAAAGCGGCTAGGGATCGCCAACGGGCGATACTGCGGGAGGATGGCGCTGCGTCGGACAACGTTGGGGCAGGCCTGAGGGCCCTAACGGCAGCCCCGGCGAGAGCCAATGTCGCCACATCGACCGCCAGGATGATGTACACAGACCCGGTGGTCGTGGCAGCCCTGGTGAGCATTGCGCCCGAGGCAGTACCAGCAATCACCGATGTCTAGGCTGCCCCAGCCTCGATCGATCAAGGTGTAGGTCATCAACTTGGCGACTTCCTCTCCTCCTGAGCCTAAGATCGACACGATGATGAATGATGGCAGTTGTGCACGTTGGGTCGGCGTCAAGGGCAATAACCCTTTTGTGCACACGCGGTTCGTTATATTGATGTAAATTAGCGAATGAACAGTTTGTAAATTACTCCTCGAACTAGACACTGGACCAATTTGAGCATATATATGCTTGATTGATTTCTTCATGCATGTCAAATATGTCAACTGTATAGCCTGGCCTATCTATATATTATTTCATTTTGCAATATAAACAGTTAATATGCAAATTCCTTCTGGACATCAACGCTAATTGTCACGTCGAAAACATTGCATCCTCTACTCTACTAGGCACGCGCTTAAACTGAATGAACTGTGTGCAATACTAATACTTTGCATGAAGATTTAAAAACTTGGCAAACAACATTTGACTAACATATAGTGGTACACTATTCAACAAAAGGCGGATCTAGGTAACATGGTACTTAACAATTCCGAATTTAAATTTTTTGACAACCATTTGGTCCATATCTACATACTTAACATAATAACAACTAGCATATTTTAAGAGGCAGAGGGCCAACAGCCACAACTATCCGCTAGAAGCAGCTTGATCACGTGACTTGACATCTCGTTAATGAAAAGGAAGAACCCTCTTGTGCCTTGGTAGAGCATCAGTATAACAGTGTCTCCAATTTGTAAATGTGGATGCATTCCCAGGACAAGCATGTACCTATTAATTTGAATGGTTCCATTTCTGCGGGAAATATAGTACCTTGCAATCACTTTGGCGTTATTAGCAAACACGAGTGTAATTTGACCACACAGGGAAATCAATTTAGGAACAGCTGCAGCAGGCAATTTTTGTTGCAATGAATAATAAAAACCAACTGTAACATATCGTTGAAGCCATATATAGTCTATGAACATCAATATAAAAATAAGACTTCGCACCAGCATTTTGCGCACACAATTGGTCGTGTTCAATCTATGCACCAGTGGTAGAATTAATCCATCCCAAATCCAGTGTTCATACATTGTGCTATGTATGTCAGATTATCAACAAATTTTATGACATGCTCCAAATATTTTTAGTGAAATTAATTTGGTACGGCGAGTAACATACAGACTGTTAACTATGCATCCAACATATCCTGGTTAAAAGGTGGAAATGGATTATTAGTCAAAAAATGGCAGAAGAATACTAGGCATAAATTGGTAACTAGAATTTGTTACTGGCTAGGAACAGAGTCAAAAAATGAAATCCCAATTGGTTAATTAAATAATGATCAGTTAGTAAGAAAAAATATCCCGATTTTGCTTAGTAATATGCTAACATGGAGAAAGTTGAAAGAACACTAAGCTCGATCAAACTGTGATTGGCTGATGACGTTGGGGAAGTAAACATCCATGTTAACTAGACCAGGTTGTGGTGCATGCACTAGAATTTTGTTGCCAACTTTCAGTTCATAAAACTTCAAAAAAATCTCCAAAGTTCCGCATCAAAATAGGAGTGACCATATTTATCAATTTTTACCCTAATTGTCATTGTAAATCCATGTTGTGTGGTCAATATGTGATGACCCATAAGTATATGGGATCAATCGTAGTCCTTTCGATAAGTAACTGTGTCGAACCCAGCAAGGAGCAGAAGGAAATGACAAGCGGTTTCAGCAAGGTAACCGTGTCGAACCCAACAAGGAGTTCGTCAAGGCTTGGTATCCGGGGCTGGATCTGGCCCAGCTGGCCACCTTCCAGCAGGAGGCTGAACCAGAGCTGGCAGCGGTGAGCCGCGCGCTCACCCAACGTGTGGCGGCAATCGCTGAGTACGCCAACACCACCGTATTTATCCTCGAGCTGGACGAGGAAGGCGCTGAGGTGCCGCCCAACTGGTTCGGGCTGAACCCGGAGGATGGGAAGGACACGGCGTAGGAGATCGCCTCCAACGACGAGGGCGAGGAAGAAGAGGACGAGGACGGAAAGACATCGCACCGGACGACGAAGCGGGCAGCCGGCCTCAGCCTGACCAGGCCTCGACCATCGAGCCGCGCACAGCCGTGCCGACTGCTGCCGGTGCCGACCAGGCCGAGACCCACCAGTCGGCCGCTCCACCACCCGGCGCCTCTGCCTCCACCGACCTGTCGGATCTGCCTACTGCTCCTCTGTCCTAGGTGGCCACTTTATCTTTCCTGCTTTCCTATTCTTGTAATCTTTTGAACAAGTTAAATTCTCGCAATTCCATCCATTGGGAGTGTATGTTCAAACTCTGTTGAATGCTGGCTGTGAGCCTTTTCTATGTAAATCAATTTATTCTCGCACAAGCTGTGCTTTGCTGTGTTCTAAGTTTATCTTGCTTTTCTGTTCATTTTGGCTTTTTCCTTTGCCGCCTTCCTTTGGCTGCCGCCTGCCATACCTTGACCTCTGCCTGCAGTCTGTGGCTGGGTCAGGGACTTGGCCGTTTAGGATAGACAAGTACTTCGGCCGCCTAGAACGCGTCAAGTCAAGTGACAAGCCGGCTGGCTGGCTACCTCCCAAGTAGCCGGACGGTGAGGCAAGGAGCCGGCTTGGCCTATGCTGATGTTTTCTCCTTAGTCATTTTTTGTGTGGACACCGTTTCCCGCCTTTAACTCTTGCCAGCCAGACAGTCGCTCTGCAAGCTGCGGCTTAAGGTAAGAGAGGGCTTAGATGTCGGCACACTACCTGTCTGACTGTAGGTGGCATCAACGTAGGACAAGGCGGTGAGCCCCCGGGCCGACTAGTCGGACCCGGTGCCGGGCGGAGGAATGAAATAATACATTCACACACATAATCTTATCATATAGATAAAAGGGTAGCCCCCGAGTGCTCCTCGAGGGACCCGGTGTCTTTGCTCTTAATACAAAAGGTAGCGTGGTACATACTGCATTAACTATAAAATCTTTGGAGAAGATTTGCGTTCCATGGGCGCTCTGTTTCCTTGCCAGAATCGTCCCTCTTGTCCGCCCTGGGCTTCTGCGTGTCGATTAGGAAGTAGGAGTCGTTGCCCAAGGCTTTGCTGATGATGAAGGGCCCTTCCCAAGGGGCCGAGAGCTTGTGGCCGGTATTCCTTTGGATCACCGGAGCACAAGGTCCCCCTCTCGGAAAGATCGTGGCCTGACCTTTCGACCGTGGTAGCGACGTAGGCTCTGCTCGTAGATGGCGGACCGACTGAGTGCCAACAACCGGCGCTCTTCTAGCAGATCGACGCCGTCTTCTCGCGCCTCCTTCGCCTCCGCCTCCGTGTACATGGTGACGCGAGGCGAGTCAAACTCCATGTCTGTTGGGATGATGGCCTCGGCCCCGTACACAAGGAAGAAGGGAGTAAAGACGGTTGCCTTGTTTGGTGTGGTATAAAGACTCTAGAGGATGGCCGGCAGCTCCTCGATCCAGCAGCCGGCCGAGCGCTCCAGCGGCTCGACCAGTCGGGGCTTGATGTCGGACAAGATGAGGCCGTTTGCTCGCTCGACTTGGCCATTTGACTGCGGATGGGCAACAGAAGCTAAGTCCAGTCGGATGCCATGCGACACGCATTAACGGGCCATGGCGCCTTTGGCAAAGTTTGTGCCATTGTCGGTGATGATGCTGTGCGGTATACCGTACCAGACGGTGATATCTACAATAAAGTTCACAACAGTCAGACCATTCAACTTCTTGATTGGCTTCGCTTCAATCCACTTGGCGAATTTGTCCACGGCGACAAGCAGATGGGTCATGCCACCGCGTGTTGTCTTGAATGGGCCCACCATGTCCAGCCCCCAAACAGCAAATGGCCAAGTGAGGGGGATGGTCTTGAGTGCAGAAGCCGGCAGGTGTTGCTTGGAACTGAATTTTTGGCACCCTTTGCACTTCTTGACCAAGTCCTTGGCGTCGTCCAAAGCAGTCGGCCAGAAGAATCCATGGCGGAAAGCTTTGGCGACAAGGGATCTGGAGGCCGCATGGTGTCCTCACACGTCTTGGTGGACATCTCTGAGGATTGCCTTGCCTTTCTTTGGCTCTACGCAACGCTGGAAGATGCCAGTCATGCTGTGCCTGACAAGCTCTCTGTTCACTATTGTGTATGCTGCTGCCCGGTGTTGCACCTACCGGGCCAAGATCTCGTCGGCTAGTAGCTCTCCGCACACCAGGAAGTTGAGAATGGGCTACGCCCATGATGGTGCTTCGACCACTGTCATCACGGCCACTGGTACCAGGGCGATTGGGTTGGGAGGCAGCGGGTTGGAGTCGGTCGCTGCTTGCCGCATCGTTGAAGTCCCCAGTCGATCGGCCGCCGCCCGGGCCGGGTTCAAGTCCCCGGGCGGGTGCGATCGCCGCAGCCCCCGAGCCGCCGCGAAGTCCCCGGCCGATCGCTATAGCCCCTGTGTCGGGTTCAAGTCCCCGCCGATCGCGGTCCCCAAGCCGGATCGATCAAGCTGGGACAAAGCACGAAGATGGACTCTGATTCTGGTGATGGCTTGATAGACGGCTTGCGAAGGCAGTCGAGGGAGACGCCGGCTGGTATCGCTTGTCGGGTGGAGCCGATCCATGCCAGGGTATCAGCTTGCTCGTTGTCGGCCCGTGGCACGTGAAGGAACTCGCACCCGTCAAAGTATCCACGGATCCGCTGGACGAGGAAGGGGTAGCTCGCCATGTTTGCATCCTTGGCGTCCCAGTCGCCAGACGACTGCTGGACCACAAAGTCCGAGTCGCCATAGCACAACACTCGGCGGATGCCTATTTCTTTGGCCAATCGGAGCCCGTGAACGAGTGCCTCGTACTCGGGCACGTTGTTGGAGGCAGCAAAGTGAATTTGGAGCGTGTATCTGAGCTTGTCGCCTTTGGGAGAGGTGAGGACGATGCCGGTGTAACATCCCAAATTTTCAATTTGGAATGCTAAAGATTAGATCATCATTGCATATCATTTTTATTGCATTTTGGCTAGATCCTAGAAATCCTACGCAACTCAAGGACCCAAGGAGAGAGTTGGGGATTTCGTTATTTTGATATTTGGGTTTTTTCAAATTTTGAAAATAGGATCATTTGATTTTAATTATTTTATCTTCGATTATTTCTTTTATATAAATATGAGAGATGGAATAAAATGAATTTCCCAAAATAAAGAAATATTGAGGATTTAATAATAAAATCAAATGAGATTTTATTTTGGAGTTTTTCGCTATTTTATTTGAATTTAGGAAAAATGTGCGTTTCTCAAAACTGCATTTAGGCTCCAAATAAATGTTCATCTTGTCCGGCTTGATTTTAGAAGTCGGGGAAAATTTATTTCCGGATTTTTGGAGTCCGTTTAGTATTTCTTTTGTTTGTTTTTCTGCGCGAAAATTATGTAAAAAAAAATCTGAACCGACCTTGGGCCGTGTCCGGCCAGGACTCCGCCTGCTGGGGCCCTTTATATAGCACGCCGCCCGGGCCGCCTCAGCCAACCAGCTGCCGCCGCTTGCCGCCAAGATGATTTGGAGTTAGCAGCCGTAGTGCATGCATTAAAGACTTGGAGACATTTCCTCATTGGAAACCATTGTGAAGTGTGCACGGATCACAAGAGTTTAAAGTACATTTTCACGCAGAAGGAGATGAATCTCAGACAAAGGAGATGGTTGGAGCTCATCAAGGATTATGATATGAGATTGCATTATCATCCCGGAAAGGCTAACGTAGTAGCTGGCGCATTGAGCCGTAAGAGCCATGTCAATACACTAATGACCGGAGATTTACCAAAGGAGTTAGCCGAGGATCTTCGTGAGCTATGTTTGGAGATAGTTCCGAGAGGTTATGTAGCAGCACTGGATATTCAGTCAACTTTGATGGATAAGATTAGAGAAGCTCAGAAGACTGACAAGGAGATTGCCTCTACAAAGGAGAAAATGAGCAAGGGTAAGGCTAAGGGATTTCATGAGGATGAGCACGATACCCTATGGTTTGAAGACCGTGTTTATGTGCCAAATGATCCAGAGCTCAGGAAGTTAATTCTGCAAGAGGCCCATGATTTACCATATTCGATTCACCCAGGAAATACCAAGATGTATTTGGATTTGAAGGACTTTCTGGTGGGCCGGAATGAAGAAGGATATTGCGGAGTATGTAGCAGTTTGTGATTGCTACGTCTTGAGCTTGCGTTGGTTTTCCCCGAAGAGGAGAGGATGATGCAGCAAAGTAGTGTAAGTATTTCCCTCAGTTTTTGAGAACCAAGGTATCAATCCACTAGGAGGCCACACACAAGTCCCTCGTACCTGCACAAAACGATAGCTACTCGCAACCAACGCGATTAGGGGTTGTCAATCCCTTCACGGTCACTTACGGGAGTGAGATCTAATAGAGATGATAGATAATATTTTTGGTATTTTTGGTATAGAGATGCAAAGTGAAAAGTAAAAGGCAAAGTAAAAACAAAGCAAGTATTAAAGTGATGGAGATTGATATGATGAGAATAGACCGGGGCCATAGGTTTCACTAGTGGATTCTCTCAAGAGCATAAGTATTCTACCAGAGGGTGAACAAATTACTGTTGAACAATTGAGAGAATTGAGCATAGTTATGAGTATATCTAGGTATGATCATGTATATAGGCATCACGTCCGAGACAAGTAGACCGAAACAATTCTGCATCTACTACTATTACTCCACTCATCGACCGCTATCCAAAGATGCATCTAGAGTATTAAGTTAAAAAAGAGTAACGCCTTAAGCAAGATGACATGATGTAGAGGAATAAATTCATGCAATATGATAAATAACCCATCTTGTTATCCTCGATGGCAACAATACAATACGTGCCTTGCAACCCTTTCTGTCACTGGGTAAGGACACCGCAAGATTGAACCCAAAGCTAAACACTTATCCCATTGCAAGAACTACCAATCTAGTTGGCCAAACCAAACGGATAATTCGAAGAGACCTTCAAACATAACCAATCATACATAAAAGAATTCAGAGAAGATTCAAATATTATTCATAGATAAGCTGGATCATAAACCCACAATTCATCGGTCTCAACAAACACACCGCAAAAATAAGATTACATCGAATAGATCTCCATGAGAGAGGGGAGAACATTGTATTGAGATCCAAAAGAGAGAAGAAGCCATCTAGCTACTAGCTATGGACCCAAGGTCTGAAGTAAACTACTCACACTTCACCTGAGGGGCTATGGTAATGATGTAGAAGCCCTCCATGGTGGATGCCCCTCCCATGAGCTCCTAACAGGCCCCAAGATGGGATCTCGTGGATACAGAAGTTGCGCGGTGGAATTAGGTTTTTGGCTCCTGCTCGATCGCTTGGGGGTATGTAGGTATATATAGGAGGAAGGAGTACGTCGGTGGAGCAACAGGGGCCCACGAGGTGGGCGCGCGCCTAGGGGGCGCCCCACCCTCGTGACCGCCTCTGTTGTTCCTTGGCGAGGGTCCAAGTCTGCTGGATCACGCTCGGTGAGAAAATCACGTTCGAAGGTTTCATTCCGCTTTGGACTCCGTTTGATATTCCGCTTTCTTCAAACACTAAAATAGGCTAAAAACAAAGCAATTTCGGGCTGGGCCTCCCACAATAGGTTAGTCCCAAAAATAATATAAAAGTGGAAAATAAAGCCTAATATAGTCCAAAACAGTAGATAAAGTAGCATGGAGCAATCAAAAATTATAGATACGTTGGAGACGACGTGCATCCCCAAGCTTAATTCCTGCTCGTCCTCGAGTAGGTAAATGATAAAAAGAGAATGTTTGATGCGGAGTGATACTTTGGCATAATTTCAATGTAAATCTTCTTAATCATGGTATGAATATTCAGATTCGAAAGATTCAAGACAAAAGTTCATATTGACATAAAAATAATAATACTTCAAGCATACTAACTAAGCAATTACGTCTTCTCAAAATAACATGGCCAAAGAAAGTTATCCCTACAAAAGCATATAGTCTGGATATGCTCCATCTTCCCCACACAAAATATTTAAATCATGCACAACCCCGATGACAAGCCAAGCAATTGTTTCATACTTTAACATTTTCAAAAAAATTCAATCTTCACGCAATACATGAGCGTGAGCCATGGATATAACACTATATGTGGAATAGGATGGTGGTCGTGGAGAAGACAAAAAGGGAGAAGATAGTCTCACATCAACTAGGCATATCAACGGGCTATGGAGATGCCCATCAATAGATATCAATGTGAGTGAGTAGGGATTGCCATGCAACGGATGCACTAGAGCTATAAGTATATGAAAGCTCAACAAAAGAAACTAAGTGGGCGTGCATCCAACTCGCTTGCTCACGAAGACCTAGGGCATTTGAGGAAGCCCATCATTGGAATATACAAGCCAAGTTCTATAATGAAAGATTCCCACTAGTATATGAAAGTGACAAAATGAGAGACTCTCTATCATGAAGATCTTGGTGCTACTTTGAAGCACAAGTATGCTTCACGACAACTGAACCCTCATGAGTTGAATTATGCCACGCATGATTTGGAGTTAGCAGCCGTAGTGCATGCATTAAAGACTTGGAGACATTTCCTCATTGGAAACCATTGTGAAGTGTACACGGATCACAAGAGTTTAAAGTACATTTTCACGCAGAAGGAGTTGAATCTCAGACAAAGGAGATGGTTGGAGCTCATCAAGGATTATGATATGAGATTGCATTATCCCGGAAAGGCTAACATAGTAGCTGACGCACTGAGCCGTAAGATCCTTGTCAATACACTAATGACCGGAGATTTACCAAAGGAGTTAGCCGAGGATGTTCGTGAGCTATGTTTGGAGATAGTTTTGAGAGGCTATGTAGCAGCACTGGAGATTGATTCAACTTTGATGGATAAGATCAGAGAAGCTCAGAAGACTGACAAGGAGATTGCCTCTATAAAGGAGAAAATGAGCAAGGGTAAGGCTAAGGGATTTCGTGAGGATGAGCATGATACCCTATGGTTTGAAGACCGTGTTTATGTGCCAAATGATCCAGAGATCAGGAAGTTAATTCTGCAAGAGGCCCATGATTCACCAAATTCGATTCACCCAGGAAATACCAAGATGTATTTGGATTTGATGGATACTTTCTGGTGGGCCGGAATGAAGAAGGATATTGCGGAGTATGTAGCAGTTTGTGATGTATGTCAGAGAGTAAAGGCAGAGCATCAGAAGCCAGCAGGATTGTTACAGCCATTGCCAATACCTGAATGGAAGTGGGATAAGCTAGGCATGGATTTTATCACAGGATTATGCATGACCCGTTCAGGCTATGTCTCGATTTGGGTTGTAGTCGATCGATTGACGAAGGTAGCTCATTTCATACCAGTAAAGACCACTTACACCAGTTCTAAGTTGGCAAAGATATACATGACCAGGATAGTATGTCTGCATGGAGTTCCGAGGAGTATTGTATCAGATAGAGGAACCTAGTTTACCTCAAAGTTTTGGAATCAGTTGCACGAAACTTTAGGTACTGTGCTAGAGTTCAAAGATGACTTTTCATCCGCAAAATGTGATGGGCGGTAGAGAGAGTCAACCAGATTTTGGAGGATATGCTGAGAGCTTGTGCGCTAGATTACGGATCTAGTTGGGACGACAATTTGCCATATGCAGAGTTCTCTTACAACAACAGCTATCAATCCAGTTGGAAGATGGCCCCTTTCGAAGCATTGTACGGAAGGAGGTGCAGGACCCCGTTGTCGTGGGATGAAGTTGGAGACCCCCAGTTTTTTGGACCGGATTTGATTAAAGAGTCTGAACAGAAGGTGAAATTGATTCGCGATAGGCTCAAGGTAGCCCAGTCTAGGCAGAAGAGCTACGCAGATTCTAAACGCAAGGAGACAGTTTACGAAGTCGGAGACCAAGTTTATCTCCGAGTATCTCCACTTCGAGGAGTTAAGCGCTTTGGAGTTAAGGGAAAGTTAGTGCCACGTTTTGTAGGACCATACCGAGTTTTGGAGCGTATGGGAGAAGTGGCCTACAAGTTGGAATTGCCTGAAGGATTGTTAGGAGTTCACGATGTATTCTATGTTTCCCAGTTGAAGAAGTGCCACGTGGAGATGGCTGATATACCATTGAGAGATACAGTGTCGTTGGAAGCGATTCAGTTGGATAGTGATTTGACCTATGAGGAGAAACCAGTTAAGATTCTCGAGTATGCCAGCCGAGTCACCCACAGTAAGGTTATCAAATTTTGCAAAGTTCAGTGGAGCCACCACACCGAGGATGAAGCCACCTGGGAGCGAGAGGATGATTTGTTGAAAGACCACCCTCACCTATTTTCTAGCCAACCCAAATCTCGAGGGCGAGATTCATCTTAAGGGGGTAGGTTTGTAACATCCCAAATTTTCAATTTGGAATGTTATACATTAGATCATCATTGCATATCATATTTTATTGCATTTTGGCTAGATCCTAGAAATCCTACGCAACTCAAGGACCCAAGGAGAGAGTTGGGGATTTCGTTATTTTCATATTTGGGTTTTCTCAAATTTTGAAAATAGGATCATTTGATTTTAATTATTTTATCTTCGATTATTTCTTTTATATAAATATGAGAGAGGGGATAAAATGATTTTCCCAAAATAAAGAAATATTGAGCATTTAATAATAAAATAAAATGAGATTTTATTTCGGAGTTTTTCGCTATTCTATTTGAATTTAGGAAAAATGTGCATTTTTCAAAATTGCATTTAGGCCCCAAATAAATGTTCATCTTGTCCGGCTTGATTTTAGAAGTCGGGGAAAATTTATTTTGGGATTTTTAGAGTCCGTTTAGTATTTCTTTTGTTTGTTTTTCTGCGCGAAAACTATTTTTTTTTAAAAAATCCGAACCGACCTTGGGCCGTGTCCGCCAGATTCGCCGGTTTTTATATAGCGCTGCCACCCGGGCCGCCTCACCGCCACGCCGCCGCCGCCACTGGCTGGCCGCCACGAGCGCCACACCGACGAGGTTGACTTCGCCGCATTGTTTTTAGAAAAACCGTTTGGTTTTTCTTTTCCGTCGGTTTTTTAGATCCATTTTTTTATTAGATCAGTTTTTTCCGGTTTAGGTTAATTAGCGAGCGTTCACTCGTTCTTTCGTTTTAACGAACGCGTTCATCGTTTTGATCCAGATAAAGAACGTTCGTTCGTTAATCTATTCGTCGTTTTTCTTTTTCTCGGATTTATTCCGCGATTTTTTTGATCGCGATTTCTGATCTGATTTTCGTTTTAGTATAACTTTTCGCTCGTTTATCGAAATCAGGCGATTCAAGCACCTGGAGTTTCGTCTCGAAACCCTCTTTCCGTTTAACCAACTCAAACAAGTTTTTGCTTCTGTAAAATTTGACGTAGGTCCATATTAGTAAACGAAGCTTCTTTCTTTCGCCGTTTGACTTTCGTTGCTTTGTTCAATTTGATTCCTTTTGCAAACCGGAGTTCTTAAGTTGAACTTTCTAGTTAGATCTCTTATTAGAGTTTTCCCTGTACATTAGATGAGTACTTATTGTATGCTTGTTTGTTTGTTTGCGATAGAGTGAGTGCGCCGCTTGCTACTTCGAATCGCTAGGTTTCGCGGATCATCAGCAAGGCAAGTAACACTTTGATCATACCTCTTTACTACCCAGTTTTATTGCATTAGATCAATCCTCAAACATTTCATGACTAGGATCTAATTAAACTGTGGGACGGGAAGTAGTTGAGGTAGTACCTATTACCTGTTTTATTACCAAACCTTTGGGAGTTACTTCTACGTTTGCTCATTATGCCTTGCTATGCTAGTAGACGTGGATTGGGTGAGTGTATCCATGACAGATGTGAGATTGTTAATTAATGGTTTATTTAAGGTGGCAACTTAAACACACATCTGGGTGGATTGAGGCACCTGGGTATTCCAGGATTACTGCTTTTTCTTTATGGACCGCCACCCAGGCTCAAAGGGATCATGAGATTATTCATACTAAAAACTTCCGTGTGCAGCCACAAGCTATTATGGGCTCTAGCATAGTTGATTAAGTCGTGCGAACTCTTATAGTGGTAGACTAGCAGATGTAGGGGAAAGTAGGTGTAACGGTCTACCCGATCATAAGGTGCTAGCGCTTCTGAAAGACTATGTCTCGGTTATCCATTTCTCAAACACCATGAAAAGTAGAAATCCAACGGAGGAGATCGAGTCTTGTGGGGAAAAGTGCGCAAACCTCTGCAGAGTGTATAAACTAATCATGATTAGCCGTGTCCCCGGTTATGGACGTTATGAGTATCTAGTACTTGGATTATCATGTGAATCCCATCATGTTACTTTAATTAATTTTGTTGAGTTTTAATGATGATGCTTATTTGGGATTGAGAATGCTGTCAACCATTCTCAATGTTTAACAACCACCATGATAGTTAAATAAATTTATTCCTTTGCAGTAGGGAAAAATCGGCTTTACGCAAAAACTGTAACCATAGAGCTTTCCACCAGCCAAATATGCATGTAGTATAGCCTATTTCTTTCCTTACTCTCTATGTGTTACATTGCCAAAGATATTCCATGTGTCACCCGTTTCGGGCTGCAACGCTCATGTTGCAGACTTTTCGCATTTACGAGTAAGGTGCCTTTAGGTCGTGGTTCTATACTCAGTGATGCCGTTGGAGTTGATGGACTCGCTTATCTTCCAAGCCTTCCGCGGTTATCGTTATTAGATGGCCTTAAGCCATATTTATTGTAATAAGTTCTCTTCTGAGACATTCGATGTAATAAATGTGTGATTGCTACTCTGTTATAAATCCTTCAAGCATCGTATGCGTCAAGATTATCGATCCAAAGGATGACACCGATGCACGTAGATCGACCGCTTGAGGTCCGGTTCGCTCTGACCAGCCTCCCAAACCGGTTCGCATCTTCGAGCCATCAAAGTGCATCCGCCAATGGGTGGAATCCGGCGCTGGCAGCAGGTACTGGGTCTCGGCCCAGCCGACGGGGAAGTGGGCCAGTGCTTGGGACTTGATGGCGGTGCATGGCTGGTAGAGGATGGTGTGGGGAGCTAGCTCGATGGCCCACTTCGCCACCCGGCCTAACACATCTCTGTTGCCTATGATCTCGGCAAGTGGGGCATTGCAGACGATCGTGATTGAGTGCACTTGAAAGTACTGCTTGAGCTTTTTGGCGGCAAACTACACGCCGTAGCACATCTTCTGGTAGTGGGGGTAATTCTTCTTGGAGGCTGATAGCACCTCACTCAAGTAGTAGACGGGCCTCTGGACCAGCTGTGCCTTGCCGTCTTCTGGGCGCTCGACCACGATCACTGTACTGACCACCCGGCTGGTGGCGGCGATGTAGAGGAGCATGGGCTCCTTAGCAGCCAGAGCCGCCAGGACAGGCGACATGGTCAGCATCTTCTTGAGCTGGAAAAAGGCCTCGTCCGCCTTGTCATTCCACTCAAAGTGAGTGGTTTTCTTCATTAGCTGGTACAGGGGAAGAGCCTTCTCGCCCAGCCGACTGATGAGATAGCTGAGGGATGCCAGGCACCCAGTGAACTTCTGGACGTCTCGCATCTGGGTGGGTCTCTCCATCCGCATAATGGCCTTGATCTTCATAGGGTTGTACTCGATGCTGCACTCAGAGACAAGGAAACCAAGGAGCTGGCTGGCCGGGACTCCGAAGACACACTTCTCTGGGTTGAGCTTGATTTGGAAATGGCAAAGATTATCAAAGGTCTCCTTGAGATCCTCCAGGAGGGTGCCTCGCTTCTCTGTCTTCACCACAATATCATCTACATAGACGTGAGCATTTCTGCCGAGTTGCTTGAGGAGGCACTTCTGCATGCAACGCTGAAAAGTGGTACCAACATTTCTCAAGACAAATGTTATGGTCAGGTAGAAGAAGGCTCCGAATGGTGTGATGAAGGCGGTCTTCAAACGATCGGCCGGGTTCAGCTTGATCTGGTGGTAGCCGGAGTAGGCATCAAGGAGAGACAACAGCTCGCATCCGGCTGTGGAGTCAATCACTTGATCTATCCGGGGCAGAGCAAATGGATCTTTGGGGCAGGCTTTGTTGAGGCTGGTGTAGTCAATACACATGCGCCACTTGTTGTTCTTCTTCAGTACAAGGACTGGGTTGGCAAGCCACTCTAGGTAAAACAATTCCATGATAAAGCCGGCTGCCAGAAGCCGGGTGATTTCTTCACCAACAATTCTTGTTTCTCTTCTGACAGGCGGCGGAGCGGTTGCTTGACTGGTTTTGCGTCAGATCTGACATGTAGCTTGTGCTCGGTGAAATCCGTCGGAACACCCAGCATGTCTTTGAGAGACCATGCAAAGATGTCCCGATTCTCACGGAGGAAATCGACAAGCTTGCTTTCCTATTTGCTATCAAGGTTGGTCCCCACGATATCATGCCTCTCCGGGTGCTCCGGGTTCAAGGGTATTTTCTTGGTTTCTTTGGCCCGCTGGAAGGAGCCCCGGGTTTCTGACTCCTTGGGGTCTGGCGATAGGTCCGGCCGCTTGCTGGCCATGGCCACAACCTGGTCTAGGAGCCGCTTCTCTGCAGCAACCACAAGGGACTCGACTAGCCGATTGCTGACGGCAGCACATGCGGCCGACTTCTTGTAGTCGCCCGCTATGGTGATGATGCCCTCGGTACCCGGCATCTTCATCTTGAGGTAGGCATAGTGCGGCACTGCCAAGAACTTGGCCAGAGCAGGCCGGCCTAGGAGCGCGTGGTAGGGGCTCTCTAGGTCGACCACCTCGAACAAGATGGGTTCGCGGTAGAACTGATCTTTGTCTCCGAAGAGGACATCTATCTTGCCGATTGGAGAGCAGGAAAGGCCAGGTACAATGCCGTGGAAGATAGTCCGACTGGGCTGGAGCTACTTCTCCTTGATGCACAGATTCTCCAAGGTGTCGCGGTAGAGGATGTTGATGCTGTTATTGTCGGTGTTCTGGGAATGGGGGTCCTCAGACTTGCCTGCCTGCGGCCCACGGCGTGGCCAAGCTAGCAGGCCGTACGGCCCATCTTCATCAACAAGGCATCCAAGACCCTCGCGAGGGTCCAAGCCTCGCGAGGCGGACGATGCAAGACCTCCTCCAGAGTGGCCTAGCCAGGCAGGCTCACGAGGAGCGGAGATATCAAGGCGGGGAAAACCTCACGAGGCTCTCGTGACGTGAGCCACGACGAACGGCACCAGGCAGGCGCCAGACGGGCGCCAGCGTGCGCATTGTCCTTATTTCCTCTTTGGTGCTAAGGAGGCCAGCGCAGGCGAGGAGTACCGAGGCATCAGGCAAAGGTTGCTATATTGGTGCAACGAGACCAAGACCAGGAGGACGGCAAGGCGGAGGTCATCATGGAGCCCAAGGCAGCGTCACCACCAGAGCTTTTCGCACGCGAAGACCGCTTTTGTCAGGATAGCTTGTACTAGCTGTCCCCCTTCAAATTCGCCCGCTGTTGTTGGCTCCCTTCCCACTCGATATTTGGGAAGAGGACCAGGGCGTATATAAGTAGAGCTAGCCACCATAGTAGGGGCATCTCGTCTTAGCTTGACCCAACCCGATCGAGAGCCTACTCACAAGAACACCTCAACCTCAGGAGGCTGTTCTTCCCTTCTACTGTTCATCATCAGCACAAGAGGAAATCCACCACCACCACACTGGAGTAGGGTATTACACCACAACGGTGGCCTGAACTAGTATAAACCTTGTGTCTTTCTGTGTTGTGAGTTTGTCGAGTTCGTCCGCGAGATCTTAGCGAGCTAGGGCGTAGATCGGTAGGAGGGAAAGACTTCGCGCGCACCCCAGTGTTCGAACCTTAAGGGTTTGCCGGAACCCCACATCCGACATTTGGCGCGCCAGGTAGGGTTGCGCTGTAGCTTCCCTTCCGTCAGTTCGTCGCTTCGTCGTCTCCATGGCGGATGCTCGCCGTGCTTGGGCTGAGCGTCGGGCTGCCCTCACCGCCCGTGTCGCTCAGACAGCTCCCGTCGGCGGGCCACCTCGTCGTTCTCCGTCTCCCGCCGCCAACGCTGCCACCGGCCCAGCGGGGAATGAGCAGCAGGCGTCCTCGCTGCATCCTTCGGTGCGGCAGGACGGCCGAACCGCTACTCCATCACTGACCTCTGCCGGTTCTTTGTCTCATGCGCACCATGCTCCCATGGAGGCACGAGCCGCGCTCATCGAGGCGAACGAGCTCCTGCGCTACCGCCCCGTCGACGACCTCTACAATGAGTGGCTCGACCGCGTCACCGAGCTCATCTGCGCCGCAGGGGGCTCTCCGGCGCCGTCCCACTCTCTGCCTCCCCCTCAACCAGCCGCGGGTGACGGGGCTCATGGCGTGCCTCCACCACCTCAACCCCAAGACGGCGCCTTGGCACCAAGGCGCGCGGCTCCGCGGCATGATCCGCCGCGCCCGGCGCCCGCGCACGAAGAAAGAAGCTGCCAAGAAATCCCGTGGTCGCGAGAAGCTGCACCTGCGCTCCCCACGCCACCTCGTCAAGACCGTGTGCCGCCTACAGAGGCGCAGCGGACCTCGTCAAGACCAAGCTCCACCTCTGAAGCGGGCCTCGGCAACCACGGCAGGGTGCCGCGCCTTCACCCCCGAGCTGCGTAGCGTCGCCTGGCCAGGCAAGTTCAAGCCGGATCTGCCTCCTCGCTATGACGATACCGCCAGCCCCGCGGAGTTCCTGCAGCTCTATGAGCTGAGCATCGAAGCGGCCAACAGGGACGAAAAGGTCATGGCGAACTGGTTTCCCATGGATCTCAAGGATGGAGCTCGTTCCTGGCTCCTGAACCTGCAGCACAGCTCGATCTCCTCCTGGGACGAGATGCGCGACCGCTTCATCGCCAACTTCGAGGGCACTCGCGGCCGTACACCGGCCGTGGGTGATCTACGCCGCATCAAGCAACAACCAGGAGAGACCCTGCAGAAGTACATCCAGCGCTTCAACAACACCCGCCTCAAGATCCCCAAGGTCACGGACAAGGCCATCATCTCCGCGTTTTCCAACGGCGTCCGAGACGTCAAGATGAAGGAAGGGCTCGCCATCCACGAGGAGCTCTGCACATCTCAGGAGCTGTTCAACCTGGCGACCAAGTGCGCGAGAGCTGAGGAGGGGCGTTTTTCTCTCCTCGAGCTACCAGCCGCAGGAGCGGAGGAGAAGAAGACCAAGGCCAAGGACGTGAAGCGCAAGGAGGCGGTTGTGCTCGCAGCGGAACCCGACACCAGGTGGGGCAGAGATCAGCCCGAGTCATCCAAGAACGGCCGACCGTTCTGCGCCTTCCACAACCCGAACACCCACAACACCAGCGACTTTCAAGAGCTCAGAGCCATACGAGGAGGACGCTTCAGTCGATGCCCCGAGCGCCACGACCGGGGCTACGGACGCGGAGGAGGACGTGGAGGCAGATGCTGGGACGACCATGGCCCGCGCCAGGAGTTGCGCGACCGGCCTCCTGAGGACCATTGGCAGGACCAACCTCGCGAGGGCGCCTAGAGGGACCAGCCTCGTGAGGATCGCCCCCAGGGAAACACTGGTCTTTCCTCGCTGCCGCCACAAAGAAGGAACGACGACCACCACCAGGACGAGGGGGCTGGGGGCTTCCAGGAGCCGTGTGCGATCGCCTCAGATCCTGGCGGCGCCAGTGCCCCAGCCTCTCAGCGCATCTTCAAACAGTTCGCTCGCGAGGTGAACGCGGTGCTCCCCAAGCTCGAGGCCACACGCCCGCTCAGGTGGTCCTAATGTGCCATTACTTTCAACTCGGCGGATCAGCTCAAGTGCGCGGCCACCACTGGCGCTCCCCCTATGTTGTGTTTGTTGGAAATATGCCCTAGAGGCAATAATAAAAATGTTATTATTATATTTCCTTGTTCATGATAATTGTCTATTGTTCATGCTATAATTGTGTTATCTGGAAATCGTAATACATGTGTGAATACATAGACCACAACATGTCCCTAGTGAGCCTCTAGTTGACTAGCTCGTTGATCAATAGATGGTTACGGTTTCCTAACCATGGACATAGGATGTCATTGATAACGGGATCACATCATTAGGATAATGATGTGATGGACAAGACCCAATCCTAAGCATAGAACAAGATCGTGAGTTCGTCTGCTAAAGCTTTTTTAATGTCAAGTATCCTTTCCTTAGACCATGAGATTGTGCAACTCCCGGATACCGTAAGGGTACTTTGGGTGTGCCAAACGTCACAACATAACTGGGTGGCTATAAATGTACACTACGGGTATCCCCGAAAGTATCTGTTGGGTTGGCACGAATCGAGACTGGGATTTGTCACTCCGTATGACGGAGAGGTATCTCTAGGCCTACTCGGTAGGAAATCATCATAATGAGCTCAATGTGATCAAGGAGTTGTTCACGGGATGATGTGTTACGGGAACGAGTAAAGAGACTTGCCGTAACGAGATTGAACAAGGTATCGGTATACCAACGATCGAATCTCGGGCAAGTATCGTACCGATAGACAAAGGGAATGGTATAAGAGATTGATTGAATACTCGACATCGTGGTTCATCCGATTAGATTATCGTGGAGCATGTGGGAGACAACATGGGTATCCAGATCCCGCTGTTGGTTATTGACCGGAGAGTTGTCTCAGTCATGTCTACGTGTCTCCCGAACCCGTAGGGTCTACACACTTAAGGTTCGGTGACGCTAGAGTTGTAGAGATATTAGTATGCGGTTAACCGAAAGTTGTTTGGAGTCCTGGATGAGATCCCGGATGTCACGAGGAGTTCCGGAATGGTCCGGAGGTAAAGATTTATATATAGAAAGTCCAGTTTCAGCCACCGGAAGAGTTTCGGGGGTCACCGGTATTGCACCGGGACCACCGGAAGGGTCCCGGGGGTCCACCGGGTGGGGCCACCTATCCCGGAGGGCCCCATGGGCTGAAGTGGCGTGGGAACCAGCCCCTGGTGGGCTGGTGCGCCCCACCCAAGGGCCCTCCCAAGGTGCCTAGGGTTGGAAACCCTAGTGGGCCGTTGCCCCCAGAGGGGGCATGCGCCCCCCTCGTTGGAAACCCTAAGGGGGCCATTGCCCCCCGAGGCCCCCCCTCTAGATGGGATCTCCAAGGGGGCATGCGCCCCCTAGCCCCTATATATAGTGGAGAGGAGGGAGGACAGCCGGACCCTAAGCCCTGGCGCCTCCCTCTCCCTCCCTTGACACCTCTGCCTCCTCCAGTAGCGCTTGGCGAAGCCCTGCTGGAATCCCGCTGCTTACACCACCACGCCGTCGTGCTGCTGGATCTCCATCAACTTCTCCTCCCCCTTGCTGGATCAAGAAGGAGGAGACGTCTCCGCTCCGTACGTGTGTTGAACGCGGAGGTGCCGTCCGTTCGGCGCTAGGATCATCGGTGATTTTGATCACGACGAGTACGACTCCATCAACTCCGTTCTCTTGAACGCTTCCGCTCGCGATCTACAAGGGTATGCAGATACACTCCTCTCTCTCTCGTTGCTAGATGACTCCATAGATTGATCTTGGTGATGCGTAGAAAATTTTAAATTTCTGCTACAATCCCCAATAGTGGCATCATGAGCTAGGTCTATGCGTAGTTTCTATGCACGAGTAGAACACAAGTTGTTGTGGGCGTCGATTTTCACTAATTTACTTGCCGTTACTAGTCTTATCTTGATCCGGCGACATCGTGGGATGAAGCGGCCCGGACCGACCTTACACGCACACTTACGTGAGACAGGTTCCACCGACTGACATGCACTAGTTGCAGAAGGTGGCTAGCGGGTGTCTGTCTCTCCTACTTTAGTCGGATCGGATTCGATGAAAAGGGTCCTTATCAAGGGTAAATAGAGATTGTCATACCACGTTGTGGCTTTGGCGTAGGTAAGAAACGTTCTTGCTAAGAAACCTATAGCAGCCACGTAAAAATTTGCAACAACAATTAGAGGACGTCTAACTTGTTTTTGCAGCATATGCCGTGTGATGTGATATGGCCAAAAGGATGTGATGTATGAGATTGATCATGTTCTTGTAATAGGAATCACGACTTGCATGTCGATGAGTATGACAACCGGCAGGAGCCATAGGAGTTGTCTTAATTTATTTATGACCTGCGTGTCAACATAAACGTCATGTAATTACTTTACTTTATTGCTAAACCGTTAGCCATAGTAGTAGAAATAATAGTTGACGAGAAAACTTCATGAAGACATGATGATGCAGATCATGATGATGGAGATCATGGTGTCAAGCCGGTGACGATGATGATCATGGCGCCCCGAAGATGGAGATCAAAAGGAGCAAAATGATATTGGCCATATCATGTCACTATTTGATTGCTTGTGATGTTTATCATGTTTTTACATCTTATTTTCTTAGAACGACGGTAGCATAAATAAGATGATTCCCTCATTAAAATATCAAGAATTGTGTTCCCCCTAACTGTGCACCGTTGCTAAGGTCCGTTGTTCCGAAGCACCACGTGATGATCGAGTGTGATAGGTTCTAACGTTCGCATACAACAGGTGTAAGCTAGATTTACACACGCAATACACTTAGGTTGACTTGACGAGCCTAGCATGTACAGACATGGCCTCGGAACACGTAAGACCGAAAGGTCGAACATGAGTCGTATAGAAGATACGATCAACATGAAGATGTTCACCGATGATGACTAGTCCGTCTCACGTGATGATCGGACACGGCCTAGTTGACTCGGATCATGTATCACTTAGATGACTAGAGGGATGTCTATCTGAGTGGGAGTTCATTAAATAATTTGATTAGATGAACTTAATTATCATGAACATAGTCTAAAACTTTGCAATATGTCTTGTAGATCAAATGGCCCACGCTAATGTTACCCTCAACTTCAACGCGTTCCTAGAGAAAACCAAGTCGAAAGACGATGGCAGCAATCGCATCGGATCGGGTCCGTAACTTCGAGGATTATCCTCATAGCTACCAAGAAAGAATATGTCCTTGATGAACCGCTAGGTGAAGCACCTGTTTTCCCAAAGAACTCAAGACGTTATGAACGCCTCGGCAACAAGCAGAGTGATGATTACTCCTGGTTCAAGGCGGCATGCTTTACAGCTTAGAACCGGGCTCCAAAAGCGTTTTGAGCAGCACGGAGCATATGAGATGTTCCAAGAGCTGAAAATGGTTTTCCAAGCTCATGCCCGGTCGAGAGATATGAAGTCTCCGACAAGTTCTACAGCTTGTAAGATGGAGGAGAATAGTTACATAAAGCACATACTCAAAATGTCTGGGTTGCACAACCGCTTATCTCAGCTGGGAGTTAATCTCTCGGATGATGCGGTCGTTGACATAATCCTTCAGTCGCTCCCACCTAGTTACAAGAGCTTTGTGATGAACTTCAATATGCAGGGGATGGAAAAGACCATTCCTGAGGTATATTCAATGCTGAAATCAGCGGAGGTGGAGATCAAAAAGGAACATCAAGTGTTGATGGCGAATAAAACCACTAAGTTCAAGAAAGGCAAGGGTAAGAAGAACTTCAAGAAGGACATCAAGGGAGTTGCCGCGCCCGGTAAGCTAGTTGCTGGGAAGAAGCCAAAGCATGGACCCAAGCCTGAGACTGAGTGCTTTTATTGCAAGGGAAACGGTCACTGGAAGCGGAACTGCCCCAAGTACTTAGCGGATAAGAAGGCCGGCAACCCCAAAGGTATATGTGATATACATGTTATTGATGTGTACCTAACCAGCGCTCGTAGTAGCTCCTGGGTATTTGATACCGGTGCGGTTGCTCATATTTGTAACTCAAAACAGGAGCTGCGGAATAAGCGGAGACTGGCGAAGGACGAGGTGACGATGCACGTCGGGAATGGTTCCAAGGTCTATGTGATCGCCGTCGGCACGCTACCTCTACATTTACCTACGAGATTAGTTTTAAACCTCAATAATTGTTATTTAGTACCAGCTTTGAGCATGAAGATTGTATCTGGATCTCGTTTAATGCGAGATGGCTACTCATTTAAATCTGAGAATAATGGTTGTTCTATTTATATGAGAGAGATGTTTTATGGTCATGCCCCGCTGGTCAATGGTTTATTCTTACTGAATCTCGAACATGATGTTACACATATTCATAGTGTGAATGCCAAAAGATGTAAGGTTGGTAATGATAGTCCCACATACTTGTGGTAATCGCCGCCTTTGGTCACATTGGTGTCAAACGCATGAAGAAACTCCATGCAGATGGACTTTTGGAGTCTTTTGATTATGAATCATTTGACACGCACGTAACCATGCCTCATGGGCAAAATGACCAAGACTCCGTTCTCCGGAACAATGGAGCGAGCAACCAACTTATTGGAAATCATACATACTGATGTGTGCGGTCCAATGAGCATTGAGGCTCGCGGTGGTTATCGTTATGTTCTCACCCTCACCGATGACTCAAGTAGATATGGGTATGTCTATGTAACGCCCTCGATGCGGCTATATCTCCCACGTGTCGAGGCACGACTTAGAGGCATAACCGCATTGAAAGCAATGTCGCAAGTGAGGTAATCTTCACACAACCCATGTAATACATAAGGGAAAGAGGTACATAGTTGGCTTACAGTCGCCACTTCACACAATACATAAATAAACATCCATCATTCAGAGTACACTCAAGGTCCGACTACGGAACCAAAATAAAGAAGATACCCCAAACGCTACACAAATCCTCGATCGTCCCAACTGGGCACCACTACTGATCATCAGGAAAAGACACATAGTAACGACCACGTTCCTCGTCGAACTCCCACTTGAGCTCGGTTCCGCCACCGTGACCGCATCGCCGGAACACCTGCAACTGTTTTGGGAAGTATCTGTGAGTCACGGGGACTCAGCAATCTCACACCCGCGAGATCAAGACTATTTAAGCTTATAGGAAGGACAGAGTAGTAAGGTGGAGCTGCAGCAAGCGACTAGCATATATGGTGGCTACTTCGCAAAAGAGAGCGAGAAAAGGAGCAAAGCACGGTCGTGAAGCTAGTAGCGATCAAGAAGTGATCCTGAACTACTTACGTCCGACATAACTCCAACATCGTGTTCACTTCCCGGACTCCGCCGAGAAGAGACCATCACGGGTACACACGCTGATTGATGTGTATTTTAATTGAGGTCAACTTCGGTTTTCTACAACCGACATTAACAAATTCCCATCTGCCTCATAACAGCGGGCACGGCTTTGAAAAGATATTACCCTGCAGGGTGTCCCAACTTAGCCCATTATAAGCTCTCACGGTCAACGAAGGATATTCCTTCTACCGAAGACCCGATCAAACTCGGAATCCCGGACTACAAGACATTTCGACAAGCAATAAAACAAGACCAGCAAAGCCGCCCGATTGTGCCGACAAATCCCGATAGGAGCTGCACATATCTCGTTCTCGTGGCACATCCGGATGAGCGATCCATACAACTAAAACCAGACCTCAAGTTTCCTTGAGGGGCGCTGCAGGGCTCTAGTTCGGGCCAGCACTCGAAGGAGCACCGTCCGGGGTTAAAATAAAGATGACCCTCGGGCTCGCGAAAACCCGGGGAAAAAGGCTTAGGTGGCAAATGGTAAAACCAATGTTGGGCCTTACGGACGAGTCTTATTCAAAGCGAACTGTCAAGGGGTCCCATAAATCACCCAACCGTGTAAGGAACGAAATCAAGGAACATAACACCGGTATGACGGAAACTAGGGTGGCAAGAGTGGAATAAAACACCGGGCATAAGGCCGAGCCTTCCACCCTTTACCAAGTATATAGATGTATTAATTATAGCAGATATATATTGTGATATCCCCAACAAGTAAACATGTTCCATAAAGGGAACAACATCTCCATGTTCCAACAAGAAACAAACTTCATCTTCACCTGCAACTAGCAACGCTATAAGAGGGGCTGAGCAAAGCGGTAACATAGCCAATCAACGGTTTGCTAGGAAAGGATGGTTAGAATGACATGGCAATAGGGGTGGCATGATATAGCAAGTGGTAGGCATCGCAGCATAGGCATAGCAAAAGAGCGAGCATCTAGCATAGCAAAGATAGAAGTGATTTCGAGGGTATGGTCATCTTACTGGAGGATATAGCAAAACATCAGGCTGGACATGGCAAAAACAGCATCAGGTTGCAATGTTCAGAGCAACAAACTACATGCTACAGGACCTTAAAATAGCAAAACATGGCATGGCATGAATCTACTCAAAGCATAGATCAAAAGTCCCTTACTGACCATAAGCCAAAAAGGATCCGAAAATATAGTAACACCCATGTCAATATTGAAAATTTCGTTAACAGATTCAGCAACATGGCATGTCAAAAACTAATAACAAGTAGGCATGTTTACAAGCTCAATGCACTCACTACAGAGCCTTAAATGATAAACTAAGCATACATTAATCAAGAAGACATGTCATAGAAGACATACATGGCAAGAACAATAACATAGCATAAATGGATCAACCACAACAACCTTGGCAAAATTGAATAACATGTAAACAATCTGCGAGGAAACATTTTATAGCAAAAGTAGAGCTCGATTGACTCAAGGTATGGTACTCCATAATTGCAAAAAAAGGCATGGATGGATAGAGCAAGACATGTTTAACAAAACATCCTTACTGAAGTATCTCAAAATATGCATGGATCTCTCGGTAGCATCAAGTTAACATGGCATCAAAATATCAGCTAAACAGGGCTGAAAACAGCAAACATCAGGACACCTACTTTGCATGCTTGTGCTAGTCATCACATAGATCACAAAAATACATGGCATACACCCCTGGAAAGATGGCATGGCATATTACAAAACACATGTAGGACTCAAATTCATAGGGTGCACACATCAATCATGGCAAAAATAACAAAAGTGCAAGTTCTGTTACGAAACAGAAACTAACATCACATAGCCCACTTCTAACAGCATTTCGGGCATCAAGATGAGCTCAAATGAAAATAATGCAATGAGATGAAATGATCTACTCTTCGAGGCGAACATTTTGACATATTATACGCGCAAAATGGACCTACAGATGCAAATATATGCTACGTTGAAACTGCCACGAAATATTCACAGGATAAAAATACTTAGAAGAAAAGAGGGGGAAGAAGGTCAACGGCTCGGCGCGAGATCCGATCGGGCCGACCCGATCGGGATCGAGGGCGGCGGCGGCGGGCTCGCCGGAACCGGGCGAGGAGGAGGCGGGAGAGGCCGGAGTCGGGGCCGGCGGTGGCGGAGGCGCCCGTGGCGGCGAGGCGCGGTGGCGCCGGGGCGCGGGCGCGGCGGGCGGCGCGACGGCATGCGGTGGGCGGAGGCGGGCATGGCGGAGGGGCGGCGGAGCGGAGTCGGGTGCCCAGGAGCTCGGGCGGCGAGGTCGGTTCGGCCCGGGCGCCGTGTGGCGGGCCGTGGCCGGGCGGGCCGCGGCGGCGGTGGGCGGCGGCGTGACAGGTGGCGGCCCGGGATTGGCTGAGGGCGGCGGCGCGATTCCGTCCGGTCCGGGACGGACACGTCCGGCGCGCTGAGGACGAAAGGGACTAGGGTTTCGGGGAGGAAGATCCGGATTTGGAGGGGGGTTTGCTTAAATAGGCATAGAGGGAGCTAGGAGAGTCCAAATGAGGTGTAGTTTTCGCCCACACGATCGTGATCGAACGACGGAGAGCATGGGAGTGACTTAGATGGGTTATTGGGCTGTTTTGGAGGGGTGTTGGGCTGCAACTTAAAAGAGGCCTTTCGAGAGTCTGCGGTTAACCGTTGGAGTACCAAACGAGCTCCAAATGACCCGAAACTTGACGGTGGCCTACGGGTGGTATACCAAGGCCACTAGACAAACCTCGGTCCATTTCGAGAAGGTTTAATACCCGCACACGGAAAAAGCGTAAAAGGGACCGCCGGGGAGATAGGAGTGCCGGATTGCAAAAGCGGACAACGGGAAAAATGCTCGAATCATGAGACGAACACGTATGCAAATGCGATGCACATGATGACATGATGTAAAATGCAAGACATGGACAAAATGCAAAATGAAGAAAACCCAACCACGGAGGGAATATCATATCACAATGCCGAAAATGGCAAGAGTTGGAGTTACAAATATGGAAAGTTACATCCGGGTGTTACAACACTCCACCACTATAAGAGGATCTCGTCCGAGATCTAGGACCGGAAAGAACTCCGGATATTCGAACGGAGGTGATCCTCGCGCTCCCGGTAGCTTCTCGGTCGGAATGGTGTGACCACTTCACTTTCAGGAATTTGATTGACTTGTTGCGAGTCTTGCGCTCGGTTTCTTCAAGAATAGCAACGGGGTGCTCATGATAAGAGAGATCTTCTTGAAGGTCAATTTCTTCGAAGTTGATAGTGCATTCAGGAGTCTTGAAGCACTTGCGAAGCCGTGACACGTGGAACACATCGTGCACATTTGCAAAGTTGGATGGAAGCTCAAGTTGATAGGCGAGATCGCCTCTTTTGCCAATTATCTTGAAAGGACCCACGTATCTAGGGGCAAGCTTCCCTTTGATACCGGGTTTAATGAAAGTGCCTTTCATTGGAGAGACGCGGAGGTAGACATGGTCTCCGATTTCAAAAGCCACATCTCGGTGCTTATCATCATAATAGCTCTTCCGGGCGCGATTATGCGGCTTTGAGATTCTCACGAATGACTTGGCACATTTCTTACATACGTGATCAAGTCATTGCCAAGAAGTTGGCGTTCACTGTCTCAGACCAATTGCGAGGAGTACGGCACTTTCTGCCATAGAGAATTTCGAATGGGGCCTTGCCCGAACTCGCTTGGAAGCTGTTGTTGTAGGAGAACTTGGCATATGGAAGACAATCTTCCCACTTCATATGGAAAGAAATGACACAAGCCCTGAGCATATCTTCAAGGATTTGATTTACTCGCTCAACTTGG
Source organism: Aegilops bicornis (assembly GCA_021605145.1). NCBI lineage: Eukaryota > Viridiplantae > Streptophyta > Magnoliopsida > Poales > Poaceae > Aegilops > Aegilops bicornis. Next base: position 392,222,433 of record CM038669.1, on the reverse strand, counting down.
CCACTTGTTTGAGGATGGAAAGCTGTCTTTGAAAGCGAATGTTGGTGCCCATGGCCTTCTGAAAAGAATCCCGAACTTGGAGGTAAAGATGCTGCAACGGTCCGAAGAGATCAATTGTGGAATGCCGTGCAAGGAGACAATCCCGGAGGTGTATAACTCTCGCCAACCGAAGCTGCTGTGATGGATTCTTTGATAGGAAGAAAATGAGCCACTTTAGTAAGCTTGTCAATGACAACGAAGATAGCATCATTTCCACGCTTGGACTTAGGAAATCCAGTCCACGAAGTCCATTTCAATATGATCAAACTTCCATTCTGGAATAGCAAGAGGTTGGAGGAGACCAGCTGGTCTTTGGTGTTCTGCTTTCACTCTTCTGCAGACATCACATTCATTCACGAATTGAGCAATTTCTCGCTTCATTCGAGTCCACCAATATGACCGCTTGAGATCATGGTACATCTTCGTACTTCCGTGATGAATGGATAGAAGCGAATTGTGAGCCTCGTTCATAATGACTTTTCTCGAGATCACCCTTAGGAACCACAATCCGTCCTCAAAGAAAAGAGTATCTTTGTCATCAACGTGGAAGCACTTGTACTTGGAAATGCCCTTGTCGATACCACGTTTCACCTTCTTCACCATGGTATCCATAAGTTGAGCCTCACGAATCTGATCTTCCAAAGTAGGAGAGACTATGAGGTTGGCAAGAAAGCCTTGAGGAACAACTTGAAGATTCAGCTTGCGGAAAGCTTCACAGAGATCCGGTTGGAAGGGCTTGAGGATTAAACTGTTGCAGTAAGCCTTCTGCTCAAAGCATCTGCAATGACATTGGCCTTGCCGGAGTATATTCAATACTTGGGTTGTACTCTTGAATCATTTCGACCCATCGAAGTGCACTTTGAGGTTGAGGTTGGGCTGAGTGAAAATGTAGTTGAGACTCTTGTGATCGGTGAAAATGTCCACTTTCCTTCCCAACAAGAGATGTCTCCACGTTATCAATGCATGGACAACTGCCGCCAACTCGAGATCGTGAGTGGGGTTGTTCTTCTCGTTGGGCTTCAACTGGCGAGAGGTATAAGCCACAACTCTCTTCTCTTGCATTAACACAAAGACCGAGACCTTGAAGAGAAGCATCACAGAAAACCTCAAATGGCTTGGATTCATCAGAGGAGTCAAGACAGGAGGCTGTGACGAGTTTCTCTTTGAGGGTATTGAAAGCAACGTCACACTCGTGGAGACCGGACATACTTCACATGCTTACGGAGGAGGTTGGAAAGAGGCTTTGCAATCTTGGAGAAGTTCTCAACGAATCTTGACAATAGCTTGCAAGACCAAGAAAATCATGGAGCTGCTTGACATTCCGAGGAGGTTCCCAATTCACAATTGCGAGACACCTTCTCGGGATTAACAGCGATGCCCTTGGCGGAGATGATATGACCAAGATAAAGCACTTCATCGAGCCAAAATTCACATTTGGAGAACTTCGCATAGAATTGATACTCTCGAGCCTGTCTAGCACCAATCGCAAATGTTTGGCATGATCCTTCTTATTCTTGGAGAAGACCAAAATATCATCAAGATAGACCAAGACGAATTCATTGGTATAGGGGTTGAAAATGAAGTTCATCATCCGAGAGAATGTTGGAGGAGCATTGACGAGGCGAAAGACATGACAGTATATTCATAAGAACCAAAGCTTGTTCTGAATGCTGTCTTGGGAATATCTTGTTCACGAATGCGAATCGATGATACCCCATACGAAGGTCAAGCTTGGAGAACAATATAGCACCTTTGAGTTGCTCGAAAAGCTCATTGATGTTGGGAAGTGGATACTTGTTCTTGATTGTCTTCTTATTCAATGGACGGTAATCGACGCAAAGTCGGTCCGTGCCATCCTTCTTCTGGACAAAAAGAACACCACAACCCCAAGGAGATGAACTCGGGCTGATCAAACCCAGGCGCTCTTGTTCATCGAGCTGCTTCTTCAATTCCTTCAGCTCATTAGGTCCAAGCTTGTATGGACGCTTGCAAAGCGGAGTTCATGCAGGGCTCAAGATCAATAACGAACTCAACTGGCCGACGAGGAGGCATACCCGGAAGCTCTTCTGGAGAGACATCTTGGTACTCACAAACGACTGGAATCTGAGAGATGGCATTCAGTTCGCCCTTCTCACTGAGAGAAAACAACCGAATGGTTTCATCACGAGCGGCATAGATGATCACATCATTAGAAGAGTGAGTCAATTGAATTTCCAGCAGCACAATCAAGCCGGGCTTTGTCTTTGAGAAAGCCGATCCATTCCGAGAATAAGATCAATATCCGAGTCACCAAGAACAATTGGTTTAGCGTAAATCTATAATCGCCCATCTTGATACCGACATTCGGAACCAAAACTCGAGAAGTCATCTGCTTAGCCGGAGAAACAATAGACAAAGGTCTCGCAATGCTTGAGTAACCAAATCATGCATAGCCACAAAAGGTCTTGAGATGAAAGAATGCGATGCACCAAAGTATCAAATAAGACTTTTGCAGGAATATCATTAATCGAGAGATTACCCATTATCACATCGGAAGAATCCTCCGCTTGAGCTGCATTCATCATGTTCACCTTTGCAGATTTGGGATTATGCTTGACCACTGCATTGCTGGAAGATTTCACAGGAGGAGGAGGCGGAAGGCGCCTCTGGTTGAAACACTTGTTCGCATAGTGACCTTTCTGCTGACATTTGTTGCAAGTCACCTCAGAGAGCGGACGGTGATAAGGAGCATTTGACCTTGGAGCTTGAGAATTAGACTTGTTCTGATAGCCTGGGTTGGGTGGGTGGGAAGATCCACGGCCACCTGAGTTCTTCTGGCGATAAAGGCGACGGAACGGAGGAGGAGGAAGGTAAAACTTCTGCCGCTTAGCTGCCACTTGAGAGGAAGAAGAAGACCGAACTGCATCCCTGATTCTCTTCTTAGAAGCCTCACATTTGAGCTGGGCAGCTTCTTGCTTGATGCCATGTTGTAGAAATCATCATACTTAACGGCTCAAAAGCACAAGAGCTAATTGCAGATCTTCTCTCGCACCACCTCTGAATTGATAGATCATACTCTTTTCATCGTGAACGTCTTGCTTAGCAAAAGCAAGCGAAGCTTCCGAACTGGATATTGTATTGATAGACAGACATGTTGCCCTGCTTGAGATTGCGGAACTCCTCACGCTTGCTCTCAACAACACTTTTTGAATGTGGTGAGCTCACGAAATCACGGCGGAACTCATCCCTGTAATGACACGACCTCCTCTGGAATCTTTGTATTCTTTGGTACCACTCGGCAGCCTTGATCCTTGAGTTGAAACGATGCAAACTTGACAAAGTCCTCGTGTCTCGACATTGCTACAATCAAAATGCTTGCAGATGTCCACTAACCAATCGTCGGCGTCTGTGGCCTCGGTTACGTAAACTGAAAAGACTTGGCTGATTAGCGAGGAACCGGCGAGAGTAGCAAAGTGCGGCTGATTGTTGCCTTGACCTTGATTTCCTTGATTGCCTTGCCCTGAGTGCGTTCTTGCAAGAGCTGCAAAATCATCGAGCATTGGCATTGGTGGCTGCCATGATAGCTTGCCATGCCTCTGGAGGCGGAGGTGGAGGTGGAGGTGGAGGTTCGGACCGATCCCCATCATTACGATCCGGATTGAGGCCAGCGTTGGCGGAGCCATCTGAAGAGGGTGACATCCGTTAGTCCTTTGATAGACAAATTGATAAGTAGAATCAACGGATAGAAATTGCAACATATAGTCTTCACAATAAACATTCAACAAGAATGAACTAATGAATTCCAAAGTTAATCATCACACGTCCATTAAGGTGAGAAGCCACTTAGATAAAGATATGGAAACAACATCATCTTAGAAACAAATCGAGTATCACAACTGAAAACAAAAGGTTGGCTTCTAGAATGAGCGGAACAAACACATGATAGAGATTTACCAAAGTGTTCGTGGTGGGGCCCACACGGACCTGACGTATAGCGGCCGTCATGAATGACAAACAAGACGTCCCGAATCAGCATAGCCAAGGATTCTTTAAGACGTCTCGCGACCACGTAAATCGACCGTGAATGGGCGGACCACTAGACGTTGGACCCCAATCTCAAATCATACATCCGTCGGAAAGATATCCTATAAGCTACTAGAATTCCCACCTATAAACTCCCGAAACTTTACGGTTATGCAATCTGGTGTTGGGGATACGGGGACACAAAATATATCACCCAAACTAACAATACCTAGATCCAAATTTGTATCCATCCGTCAACACATAACCAAGAAATTCTCGAAATCGTGTACCTCGACCTTGAAAAACATCCGTTATACAAGTCATGGAAATACTCCACTTTTCGCCTCAAGATCTTGGGCTATCAGGGTTATCTCACCAACAACTGCACAAAAGAGATTTCGATGTCGGCAAAACTCGGTATTCCGTATCAGCAACGATAAAATTGTGACGACAACACCTCGGAGCTCAACTCCCCGGACACCGCCACAATCCCTAAATGTCGGGGAGGCACCAAGAACAATGTTCTCGCCACAAAACCATCGTAACGATTCCAAGATACCCACGTGATCCTAAAATTTTTTAGTGAAATTTGAGGAGAGAAGAGTCAAAACACTACGTCGGGATACCTCACGAAGCTGACGAAGGGACCTGGAAGTAAAAAGAATCCTACTCTCCGATATATATAATCCTAAGACTCAAAACATTTTTCCATTCTAGACTCAACAACGCCAAAGAAACAATCAAGTAGGGGCTCCTAAGTCGGGGAAGGCACTGATTACCAACTTGTAACGCCCTCGATGCGGCTATATCTCCCACGTGTCGAGGCACGACTTAGAGGCATAACCGCATTGAAAGCAATGTCGCAAGTGAGGTAATCTTCACACAACCCATGTAATACATAAGGGAAAGAGGTACATAGTTGGCTTACATTAAGCCACTTCACACAATACATAAATAAACATCCATCATTCAGAGTACACTCAAGGTCCGACTACGGAACCAAAATAAAGAAGATACCCCAAATGCTACACAAATCCCCGATCGTCCCAACTGGGCACCACTACTGATCATCAGGAAAAGACACATAGTAACGACCACGTTCCTCGTCGAACTCCCACTTGAGATCGGTTCCGTCACCGTGCATCATCGTCGGAACTCGCAACTGTTTTGGGAAGTATCATGAGTCACGGGGACTCAGCAATCTCACACCCGCGAGATCAAGACTATTTAAGCTTATAGGAAGGACAGAGTAGTAAGGTGGAGCTGCAGCAAGCGACTAGCATATATGGTGGCTACTTCGCAAAAGAGAGCGAGAAAAGGAGCAAAGCACGGTCGTGAAGCTAGTAGCGATCAAGAAGTGATCCTGAACTACTTACGTCAGACATAACTCCAACACCGTGTTCACTTCCCGGACTCCGCCGAGAAGAGACCATCACGGGTACACACGCGGTTGATGTGTATTTTAATTGAGGTCAACTTCGGGTTTTCTACAACCGGACATTAACAAATTCCCATCTGCCTCATAACCGCGGGCACGGCTTTCGAAAAATATTACCCTGCAGGGGTGTCCCAACTTAGCCCATTATAAGCTCTCACGGTCAACGAAGGATATTCCTTCTACCGGGAAGACCCGATCAAACTCGGAATCCCGGACTACAAGACATTTCGACAGCAATAAAACAAGACCAGCAAAGCCGCCCGATTGTGCCGACAAATCCCGATAGGAGCTGCACATATCTCGTTCTCAGGGCACATCCGGATGAGCAGTCCATACAACTAAAACCAGACCTCAAGTTTCCTTGTGGGGGCGCTGCACCGGGCTCTCGTTCGGGCCAGCACTCGAAGGAGCACTGGTCCGGGGGGGGGGGGTTAAAATAAAGATGACCCTCGGGCTCGCGAAAACCCGGAGGAAAAAGGCTTAGGTGGCAAATGGTAAAACCAATGTTGGGCCTTCTTTGGACGAGTCTTATTCAAAGCGAACTGTCAAGGGGGTCCCATAAATCACCCAACCGTGTAAGGAACGCGAAATCAAGGAACATAACACCGGTATGACGGAAACTAGGGTGGCAAGAGTGGAACAAAACACGGGCATAAGGCCGAGCCTTCCACCCTTTACCAAGTATATAGATGTATTAATTATAGCAGATATATATTGTGATATCCCCAACAAGTAAACATATTCCAAAAAGGAACAACATCTCCATGTTCCAACAAGGAACAAACTTCATCTTCACCGCAACTAGCAACGCTATAAGAGGGGCCGAGCAAAGCGGTAACATAGCCAATCAACGGTTTGCTAGGAAAGGATGGTTAGGGCTGACATGGCAATAAGGGTGGCATGATATAGCAAGTGGTAGGCATCGCAGCATAGGCATAGCAAAAGAGCGAGCATCTAGCATAGCAAAGATAGAAGTGATTTCGAGGGTATGGTCATCTTGCACTGCAATGTTCTCGCGAGTTGTCGAAAGCTTGATCCTCGTGACGCTGTTCTCAACAGGTTCCTCGTTCACGTGCTCGCCTCCGGCTCTACCCAAAGCAACAACACAAACAAAGGAACCACAATAAATCACGGTGCAATGCACAATCAACATGATGCAAAACATGGCATGATATGCGGGATGTGATATGCAATGCGTATCTTGGCGCTCCGGAAGGAAATGATGAACCAGGCATCAACTTGGCAAACCAAGTATGCCACTGGAAAGATGAGATGATTTCGGTTGAAATCGATATAAAGATCACCGGAATCGGATGCACGGTTTGCAAATGACAAGCAAAACAAGAATGGCACAAATCTGCCATTAACAGCATGATGCCACATAGCGAGCAACAAATAAATAAGCTACTGCACCCAAACGTATCAACAAAGTACATGGCAGTGATCTACACAAGATTCTTGACAAAAGATGAGCACTGAGCTTCGGCTAAATCACATCATAACAGGTTCAAACAAGCATGGCAAAAGTGCACAAAATATCAGGCTGGACATGGCAAAAACAGCATCAGGTTGCAATGTTCAGAGCAACAAACTACATGCTACAGGACCTTAAAATAGCAAAACATGGCATGGCATGAATCTACTCAAAGCATAGATCAAAAGTCCCTTACTGACCATAAGCCAAAAAGGATCCGAAAATATAGTAACCCCAATGTCAATATTGAAAATTTCGTTAACAGATTCAGCAACATGGCATGTCAAAAACTGATAACAAGTAGGCATGTTTACAAGCTCAATGCACTCACTACAGAGCCTCAAATGATAAACTAAGCATACATTCATTAAGAAGACATGTCATAGAAGACATACATGGCAAGAACAATAACATAGCATAAATGGATCAACCACAACAACCTTGGCAAAATTGAATAACATGTAAACAATCTTCCAGGAAACATTTTATAGCAAAAGTAGAGCTCGATTGACTCAAGCTATGGTACTCTATAATTGAAAAAAAAGGCATGGATGGATAGAGCAAGACATGTTTAACAAAACATCCTTACTGAAGTATCTCAAAATATGCATGGATCTCTCGGTAGCATCAAGTTAACATGGCATCAAAATATCAGCTAAACAGGGCTGAAAACAGCAACATCAGGACACCTACTTTGCATGCTTGTGCTAGTCACCACATAGATCACAAAAAATACATGGCATACACCCCTGGAAAGATGGCATGGCATATTACAAAACACATGTAGGACTCAAATTCATAGGGTGCACACATCAATCATGGCAAAAATAACAAAAGTGCAAGTTCTGTTACGAAACAGAAACTAACATCACATAGCCCTCTTCTAACAGCATTTGGGGCATCAAGATGAGCTCGAATGAAAATAATGCAATGAGATGAAATGGTCTACTCTTCGAGGCGAACATTTTGACATATTATACGCGCAAAATGGACCTACAGATGCAAAGATATGCTACGTTGAAACTGCCACGAAATATTCACAGGATAAAAATACTTTGAAGAAAAGAGGGGGAAGAAGGTCAACGGCTCGGCGCGAGATCCGATCGGGCCGACCCGATCGGGATCGAGGGCGGCGGTGGCGGGCTCGCCGGAACCAGGCGAGGAGGAGGCGGGAGAGGCCGGAGTCGGGCCGGTGGCGGAGGCGCCCGCGGCGAGAGGCGCGGTGGCGCCGCGCGGCGCGGCGCGGCGCGACAGCGTAACCCGGCCAGGGCGGAGGCGGCCGCGGAGGCGGCGGAGCGGAGCTTCGAGCGCCCGGAGCTCGGGCGGCTTGATCGCGGCGGCCGTGGGCCGGGCGGGCCGCGTGGCGCGGGCGGCGGCGGCGTGACAGGTGGCGGCCCGGATTGGTGAGGCGGCGCGATTCCGTCCGGTCCGGGACGGACACGTCCCGTGGCCGAGGACGAAGGGACTAGGGTTTGGGGAGGAAGATCCGGATTTGGAGGGGTTTGCTTAAATAGGCATAGAGGAGCTAGGAGAGTCCAAATGAGGTGTAGTTTTCGCCCTACGATCGTGATCGAACGACGGAGAGCATGGGAGTGACTTAGATGGGTTATTGGGCTGTTTTGGAGGGTGTTGGGCTGCAACTTAAAAGAGGCCTTTGAGAGTCACGGTTAACCGTTGGAGTACCAAACGAGCTCCAAATGACCCGAAACTTAACCGTGGCCTACGGGTGGTATACCAAGGCCACTAGACAAACCTCGGTCCATTTCGAGAAGGTTTAATACCCGCACGGAAAAAGCGTAAAAGGGGCCCGGGGAGATAGGAGTGCGGATTGCAAAAGCGGACAACGGGAAAAATGCTCGGAATCATGAGACGAACACGTATGCAAATGCGATGCACATGATGACATGATGTAAAATGCAAGACATGGACAAAATGCAAAATGAAGAAAACCCAACCACGGAGGGAATATCATATCACAATGCCGAAAATGGCAAGAGTTGGAGTTACAAATATGGAAAGTTACATCCGGGGTGTTACAGTCTACTTAATGAAACACAAGTCTGAGACCTTTGAAAAGTTCAAGGAATTTCAGAGTGAGGTTGAGAATCAACGTGACAGGAAAATCAAGTTCTTACGATCAGATCGTGGGGGTGAATATTTGAGTCACGAATTTGGCATGCACTTAAGGAAATGTGGAATTGTTTCACAACTCACGCCGCCTGGAACACCTCAACGTAATGGTGTGTCTGAACGTCGTAATCGCACTCTATTGGATATGGTGCAATCTATGATGTCTCTTACCGGTCTACCACTATCATTTTGGGGTTATGCTATAGAGACTGCCGCATTCACTTTAAACAGGGCTCCGTCGAAATCCGTTGAGACGACACCGTATGAATTGTGGTTTGGGAAGAAACCTAAGTTGTCGTTTCTGAAAGTTTGGGGATGCGATGCTTATGTCAAGAAACTTCAACCTGAAAAGCTCGAACCCAAATCGAAAAAATGCATCTTCATAGGATACCCTAAGGAAACTATTGGGTATACCTTCTACCTCAGATCCGAAGGCAAGATCTTTGTTGCCAAGAATGGATCCTTTCTAGAGAAAGAGTTTCTCTTGAAAGAAGTAAGTGGGAGGAAAGTAGAACTTGATGAAGTATTGCCTCTTGAACCGGAGAGTAGCGCAGCTCAAGAAAATGTTTACGTGGTGCACCTTGCACCCGACTAGGAGGAAGTTAATGATAATGATCATGAAACTTGAGATCAAGTTGCTCTTGAACCGTGGGTCCACAAGGACACGTTTCGCACCGAGTGGTGCAGCAACCCTGTCACGGAAATCATGTTGTTAGACAATGGTGAAACTTGAACTATGAAGAAGCGATGGCGGGCCCGTATTCGAGCAAATGGCTTGAAGCCATGAAATCCGAGATAGGATCCATGTATGAAAACGAAGTATGGACTTTGACAGACTTGCCCGATGATCGGCGAGCCATAGAAAATAAATGGATCTTTAAGAAGAAGACAGACGCGGATGGTAATGTAACCATCTATAAGGCTCGGCTTGTTGCTAAGGGTTATCGACAAGTTCAAGGGGTTGACTACGATGAGACCTTCTCACCCGTAGCGAAGCTGAAGTCTGTCTGAATCATGTTAGCAATTGCCACATTCTATGATTATGAGATATGGCAAATGGACGTCAAAACGGCATTCCTTAATGGTTTCCTTAAGGAAGAATTGTATATGATGCAGCCGGAAGGTTTTGTAGATCCTAAGAATGCTGACAAGGTATGCAAGCTCCAACGCTCGATCTATGGGCTGGTGCAAGCATCTCGAAGTTGGAACATTCGTTTTGATGAGATGATCAAAGCGTTTGGGTTTACGCAGATTTATGGAGAAACTTGTGTTTACAAGAAAGTGAGTGGGAGCTCTGTAGCATTTCTCATATTATATGTGGATGACATACTATTGATGCGAAATGATATAGAACTCTTGGAAAGCATAAAGGCCTACTTGAATAAGTGTTTTTCGATGAAGGACCTTGGAGAAGCTGCTTACATATTAGGCATCAAGATCTATAGAGATAGATCGAGACACCTCATTGGTCTTTCACAAAGCACGCACCTTGACAAGATATTGAAGAAGTTCAATATGGATCAGTCCAAGAAGGGGTTCTTGCACAGATTGCAAGGTGTGATATTGAGCACGGCTCAATGCCCGACCACAGCGTAAGATAGGGAAAAGATGAGTGTCATCCCTATGCCTCATCCATAGGGTCTATTATGTATGCCATCTTTGTGTACTAGACCTGATGTAAACCTTGCCGTAAGTTTGGTGGGAAGGTACCAAAGTAATCCCGGCATGGAACCTTTGGACAGCGGTCAAGAATATCCTAAAGTACCTAAAAGGACTAAGGATATGTTTCTCGTTTATGGAGGTGACGAAGAGCTCGTCGTAAAGGGTTACGTTGATGCTAGCTTCGACACAGATCTGGATGACTCCAAGTCACAAACCGGATACGTGTATATTTTGAATGGTGGAGCAGTCAGCTGGTGTAGTTGCGTCGTGGCGGGATCTACATGTGAAGCGGAGTACATGACAGCCTCGGAGGCAGCACATGAAGCAATCTGGATGAAGGAGTTCATTACCGACCTAGGAGTTATTCCCAATGCGTCGGGCCCGATGACTCTCTTGTGTGACAAAACTGGAGCTATTGCCCTTGCCAAGGAGCCCAGGTTTCACAAGAAGACCAAGCATATCAAGCGTCGCTTCAACTCCATTCATGAAAATGTTCAAGATGGAGACATAGAGATTTGTAAAGTGCATACGGACCTGAATGTCGCAGATCTGTTGACTAAACCTCTTCCACGTGCAAAGCATGATCAACACCAGAACTCTATGGGTGTTCGATTCATCACAATGTAAATAGGTTATTGACTCTAGTGCAAGCGGGAGATTGTTGGAAACATGCCCTAGAGGCAATAATAAAAAGGTTATTATTATATTTCCTTGTTCATGATAATTGTCTATTGTTCATGCTATAATTGTGTTATCCGGAAATCGTAATACATGTGTGAATACATAGACCACAACATGTCCCTAGTGAGCCTCTAGTTGACTAGCTCGTTGATCAATAGATGGTTACGGTTTCCTAACCATGAACATAGGATGTCATTGTTAACGGGATCACATCATTAGGATAATCATGTGATGGACAAGACCCAATCCTAAGCATAGCACAAGATCGTGTAGTTCGTCTGCTAAAGCTTTTTTAATGTCAAGTATCCTTTCCTTAGACCATGAGATTGTGCAACTCCTGGATACCGTAAAGAATTACTTTGGGTGTGCCAAAGCGTCGAGCATGGCGGGTGGCTATAAATGTACACTACGGGCATCCCCGAAAGTATCTGTTGGGTTGGCACGAATCGAGACTGGGATTTGTCACTCCGTATGACGGAGAGGTATCTCTAGGCCTACTCGGTAGGACATCATCATAATGAGCTCAATGTGATCAAGGAGTTGTCCACGGGATGATGTGTTACGGGAACGAGTAAAGAGACTTGCCGTAACGAGATTGAACAAGGTATCGGTATACCGACGATCGAATCTCGGGCAAGTATCATACCGATAGACAAAGGGAATGGTATACGAGATTGATTGAATACTCGACATCGTGGTTCATCCGATGAGATTATCGTGGAGCATGTGGGAGACAACATGGGTATCTAGATCCCGCTGTTGGTTATTGACCGGAGAGTTGTCTCGGTCATGTCTACGTGTCTCCCGAACCCGTAGGGTCTACACATAAGGTTGGTGGCGCTAGAGTTGTAGAGATATTAGTATGCGGTTAACGAAAGTTGTTGAGTCCCGGATGAGATCCCGGACGTCACGAGGAGTTCGGAATGGTCCGGAGGTAAAGATTTATATATAGGAAGTCCAGTTTTGGCCAAGGGGAGTTTGAGGTCACCGGTATTGTCTGGGACCACCGGAAGGGTCCCGAGGTCCACCGGTGGGGCCACCTATCCCGGAGGGCCCCATGGGCTGAATGGCGTGGGAACCAGCCCCTGGTGGGCTGGTGCGCCCACCCAAGGGCCCAAGGCGCCGAGGTTGGAAACCCTAGGGGCCGTTGCCCCAGAGGCATCGCCCCTGGTTGGAAACCCTAAGGGGGACGTTGCCCCCCGAGGGGCCGCCGCCTCCCCCCTCTAGATGGGATCTCCAAGGGGCATGCGCCCCCTAGCCCCTATATATAGTGGAGGGGAGGGAGGGCAGCCGGACCCTAAGCCCTCGCGCCTCCCTCTCCCTCCCGTGACACCTCTTCCTCCTCCAATAGCGCTTGGCGAAGCCCTGCTGGAATCTCGCTGCTTCCACCACCACGCCGTCGTGCTGCTGGATCTCCATCAACTTCTCCTCCCCCTTGCTGGATCAAGAAGGAGAAGCCTCTCCGCTTTGTACGTGTGTTGAACGCGGAGGTGCCGTCCGTTCGGCGCTAGGATCATCGGTGATTTGGATCACGACGAGTACGACTCCATCAACCCCGTTCTCTTGAGCGCTTCCGCTCGCGATCTACAAGGGTATGTAGATGCACTCCTCTCTCTCTCATTGCTACATGACTCCATAGGTTGATCTTGGTGATGCATAGAAAATTTTAAATTTCTGCTACGATCCCCAACAGTGTTCCCCAGTCATCAGCAATGTGCAGGTTACCAAGACTCTCATCGACGGCGGCGCAAGGCTCAACGTCCTGTTCGTCGTCACGTTCGACAACCTCTAAGTGCCATATGAGCAGCTCCAACCCACCAAGCCTTTCTCAGGAGTGACCGACGGTTCCACCACACCGATAGGGCAGGTCCGCCTGCCTGTCACCTTCAGGGAGCGTAAGAATTACCACACCGAGCTCATCGACTTCGACGTTGCGCACATCCGCTTGCCGTACAATGCCATCCTCGGGTATCCAGCCCTGGCCAAGTTCATGGCAGTCACTCATCATGGCTACAACGTTCTCAAGATGCCAGGAAGCGAAAGAATCATCACGGTCCCGTGTGAAGAGAGAGATGCGGTGTGCTCCCTCGAGCGCGCCTTTCAAGCCGCAGCAATCGATGACCCCGATAGCAGAAATGAAGGCCCTCCGGAGGCCATCCCCAAGAAGAAGCAGCCACGCCGTGCGGGACCTCAGGAGGATGGCGTCGCGGCAGCAGCCTCGTCTGGATCAGTGCCCGCTCCAGGGGTGCCTCCCTCCATCGCATAGGAAGGCGCGCCCGGCGCCCTCCTCAGGCAGGGCTCGGGGGCTCTCTTCTGGAGGGCCTCAGACCTTGCCAACCTCACGAGGGAGGCGGTTGGGCAACACTTTTAGGCGTGCTTCGCGGCACGCGCCCCTCAGGAGAGCACAGGGCAAGGAGTGCCCACCACTCAGGAGTTCATCACCGAGACCACTCAGGAACTGCAAGAAGCAAGAGCCATGCGCGGCGACAACCGCTCACGAGGCGAAGCTCCACATCCTGGCGAGGATGCTGGGCTGCGTGTCTGCATCGACGTCCCCGGGCTCAACAGGGCCGCATCTCAGGAGCGCTTCTGGCCATCGCGTGTGTGCCGCTGCGAGGGCCCACCACACAACTATGTTCGCATGTCCTTCGGCTTGCCGAACCTGGCGTCGGCCCATCAGCGCAACATGCGGCGTGTCCTGGCTACTCAGGAGGCCAGGTACCACGCCGTCCTGGAGGAGATGGAGACAGTCTTCAGGGAACCTCCCGAGCCCCCAGAGCCTCCCGAGGCTTAGGGTCCCGGTGGCTCATGAGGAGTCATTTCTTCAACGCATGCCTTCAGCTGCACCAACTCTACTTCGTCTACAGAACCAGGTGACATCTTCCAAGCTCGTTTAAGCTGGGAGCGCCCCACGGGCTGCATTATTCCCAGGCCACATGGGTCTGTCCCTGTGGCATGTATCCCTTTTGCTTATGCCTTTAGCTTAGTTTGCTGTGGGCGCTCCTCGGGCTGCATCATCCCCAAGCCACTCGGGCCGGACCCGGTGGCATGTATCTTCCTGCATTTGTCCAAGTTGATCTGCTCTCCATGCTTAACCTGCCAACCGCTATCACGTGCTCGATCATCGCCTCCCCCGGGGCCTCCACACAGGCATGGCGCTGGAGCATGGGTCCGTCCCTGCCATGTCGACAAACCTGAGCGGTCGAGCTCTGGCTCGTGGCGCGCCCCACGCACATCACCTCACCAGGCCCTCAGTGCCTTCATCTCATCCAGAGCAACCAGCGGCAGGCTGACAGCTGTAACGGCAAACCATGTTTCTTCTTGTGCCTATTCACAGGGATCCCGAGGGAAGGATAGCAGGTGGCACCGCGAGTCTCCTTTTCTCTCGTGCAATTCGCTTGCGTGTTAAAAGGGGGGCTCCTGAGCATCGCAACTTAGGAGCTCTTACTGGCTCTCCAGCCCTCACCCCCTGGCCTTGACCACGGCATCGCGATCTGGCATACCAGCGGCGGCTTAGCTCGCTCAAGGGCCGGGACCTGAGGACGTAGAGCACTAAGGAGAGCATGAGAGGAGGGAAACTCGTATGGGCCGGTCTAGCTATGCCGCACAAGTAGGCGCGCAGCCCTGGCGCAACATCAGGAGTCGCCACGAAATCAACAAGATAAGTCCCGCACTCGGATCGGCTAAATGTTTGGGCCTAATGGTCGCTCACGCCTTGCCGCAACCCCGTTTGCGGCCACGTCGACTCCCTTTCTCGCCTTACCATAGCTGCTTGAGCACTAAGGGGGACCTCCTGAGCATTGCGCCTCAGAGGCTCTTACTAGACCTCGGGCCGCACACCTCCTGGCCTTGACCACAACACGCGACCTGGCATACCAGCGATGGCTGTAGCCTGCCTGGGGACCGGGACCTGTCAGCGTAGAGCAACAAGCTATCGCGAGGAAAGAAAGGGGGGACCGAAGCTTAACGGGACGTGCATTCACCAATTTCTCATAACAAGGAAGATAAGTACAAAATACATTGCAGATCCTTACATACCCCCACGGGGTGATTCATGGTTCTTCGCAGGAAACAAAAGATGATACTAAGGGGAACCCTATCTACACCCTTCCGTGGCGGACGCCATCATCAACAGTGGGCCACGGAGGGCCGGCACCAACCCCATCCAGATCAGCGGCGGCGACGGCCTGATGTTGCAGCTCTACTCCGGGCACGGCGAGAGCTCGGGGGCACGTAGCTGTCGTCGCTCGTCTCCGGAGTCTCGTAAAGCTCAGGAGAGCCGCTGGACTCCCAAGGGCTACTGCTTCTTTGGAGTAGCCATGGCGAGCGTAGCGTCGGTTGGCGCTCCTCTCCGGAGCAGCACTCCAGGCGGCGGCCCTCGGCGTCGAAGACCTTGAAGAGGAGCGTGGAAGCGCCGTCGTACTCGAAGTGGATCGCGAGGGCGCCCCTCGCACGACAGACCCGTGTGATCTCCCCGCAGCCGCTGTCGCGAAGATCTTGCCGTGGGAATTGCTTGATCTCCGCTCCGCCGCCGGGCGTTGCGATCGGCGTCTTGCAACGAGCTCAAGAGGCCCCCTCAGCGGCATCACATCGGAGAAGAACCGTGGGAAGCGGATCCAGGAGCTTGGAGGCATCGGCGCCCACAGCACCAACTCGCGCGAGGAGTCAGCGGCGTGGATCCCAGGGGCGACGGCACGTGTCGCCATGGCGCAGCGTCCCCGGACGCGGCGTGGGCGGCGCTGCTCGTCGCTTCGACCTCCCGAGCCCTTGGCTCGGGCGTACAAGGGTAGCGGGTACCCCGGAGGAGGCCGCTCGCACCAAGGCCTCGACACCACCTGCATCGCCGCTTCATCACAGCAATGGATTGACCTTTTCTTAGGCGCGAGTGGCCCCAGATCATCACGGGGAGCCTTTCCTTTATCTTTGGCAGAAAACCTTCTGATAGGCGCCATTGTTGTCAGCAGTGGAGCAAGGAGGAAGAAGCAAGCAAGCGAGGAAGAGATGGGCAACGGGGGCTCCGCCCCCCTCCCCATTTATAGCAAGAGAAGGCCAACCGGCGTCTCCCACGATCGTAGGTAATGATGGTTTTCCTTGCATGTCGCAGGGACTTGTCAAGTCGTGCAGTTGCCGAGGCGGCGTGGGGAAGCGGAGACGCCCACGTCCAATCAACCGCCACACGTCAACCGAGGACGCAAGATTTTGGGACCCGCAGTGCTCCGAACTTGACCCTTGGCTTCGCCGCGAAGCCAAGCCAGAGCGCACCTTGGGCCCGGGGGTTACTGTCGGCATTCTGGGAATGGGGGTCCCCAGACTTGCCTGCCTGTGGCCCACGGCGTGGCCAAGCTAGCAGGCCGTACGACCCATCTTCATCAACAAGGCATCCAAGACCCTTGCGAGGGTCCAAGCCTCGTGAGGCGGACGACGCAAGATCTCCTCTGGAGTGGCCTAGCCAGGAAGGCTCACGAGGAGCTCACGAGGAGTGGAGATATAAATGCGGGGCAAACCTCACAAGGCTCTCGTGACGTGAGCCATGACGAATGGTACCAGGTGGGCGCCAGCGCGCGCAGTGTCTTATTTCCTCTTTGGTGCTAAGGAGGCCAGCGCAGGCGAGGAGTACCGAGGCATTAGGCAAAGGTTGCTATATTGGTGCAACGAGACCAAGACCAGGAGGACGGCAAGGCGGAGGTCATCATGGAGACCAAGGCAGCGTCACCACCAGAGCTTTTCGCAGGCGAAGACCGCTTTTGTCAGGATAGCTTGTACTAGCTGTCCCCCTTCAAATTCGCCCTCCGTTTTTGGCTCCCTTCCTGCTCGATATTTGGGAAGAGGACCAGGGCCTATATAAGTAGAGCTAGCCACCATAGTAGGGGCATCTCATCTTAGCTTGACCCAACCCGATCGAGAGCCTACTCACAAGAACACCTCAACCTCAGGAGGCTGTTCTTCCCTTGTACTGTTTTTTGACTATACACAGTAGGGCAAAACCCCACTGCAATTTTTATATTCTATAAAAAGAGAGTTCAAACATACAAGGCTTGAGATAAGCCTAGAAGAAATTAAAACTAGTCTAACAAGTCCAGCTAAAAAATTAAAATCAGTAGAATTTACAAGACAAGACTGTCCAACCAGGAAATGAAAGAAGATGAAAACTTCTCCTTAATTCTGAATTTGAGCAGGTGAAGCTCTGAGAGGAAGATGAATTTCCATCTATCAATGCTGGTGGGAATGTTATTGAAAATCTTATCATTCCTGATTATCCAAATGGCTCACGAGGCAATGATAATGATCTCCATAGAAAAAGGTTGTTGTAGATTGCCCCTTAAGTCTGGAATGGCTTCCATGATGGTTAGATTTCTTTGTCTGTTGGGGCATAGGATATCACAGCAAGCAGAAGCAAAAGGGCAAGTCCAAAACAGGTGTTGTAATGTTTCTTCCTGCTGACAGTTGAGAGTAGCACAATTATAGTTGTCAAGATGAAAGGTTTTCCTTCTGAGCAGATTCCTGGTATTGAGTCTATCATGCAGAAGTCTCCAAAAGAAGACCTTGTGTTTTGGCTGAGCAGAACTTTTCCAAATCCAGTTGAACTGAGCTGGAACAATTTTTACACCTATCAGAATTTTGTATGCTTTGGCCACAGAAAAAGTATTATTTCCCCACATATAACTCCAAGAATCCAGGTGCTCAGTAAATACAGATCTTCTTGAAGTGTCACAAAGCTCTTCCATCAGCTTAAATTCCATTAAATCTTCCTCAGTAAGTGGCAGGTGAAATAAGTCTTCCAAATATTCAAACATAAGAACCTTTTGCACTTAAAGGTTCTGATCTATGACAAAGGAGTAAAGATGAGGGAACAGTTGATTCAGACAAGCATAGTGCCACAGGTCAGACCAAAACAGAGCAGATTTACCATCACCAATTGTGCATCTTGCCATGGATTTATAGCTATCAATGAGCCTCAAATTACACCAAAACGACCAAGAGGTAATCCACCACCACCACACTGGAGTAGGGTATTACACCACAATGATCAGCAGCTCGTCGGGGGTGGCTGGCTCATCACAGAGGAGTCAATGCTTGAGTAGGGTGCCCTCTCGGCACCCGTCGGTGAAGTACTCTATGGCTTGCACCTCGTGCACCCCTTCGCAAGAGTTACGCAGTTCAGCTCACCGCGTCAAGTAGTCGCGGGTGGACTCGGTCGGGCCTTGGACGCACAAGAAGAGCTAGCGGGGCTTGGGCGGCCGCTTGTAGGTGCTGGTGAAGTTGCGGATGAAGACATTGGCGAAATCCAGCCAGCTGTTGACGCTGTAGGTCTTGAGGCTATCCAGCCATGTACGACCTTGCCCTGGAGCATGAGAAGAACATACTTCACAGCATCGCGCTTGTTACCGTTTGCTATGCTGGCGACGGTGGAGTAGTCGACCAACCAATCCTCCGGCTTCACGAAGCTGTTGTACTTGGGCGTATCTTGAGGGAGCGAGAACCCTTTGGGGAAGGGCTCATCGCGAATGCGGGGCCGAAACAGGCCGGACCGATTGCATCTTCTTCTTCTACCGCCAGGGACCGAACCAGTTGGTCGATCCGGTGGCGGACATGCATTGTTCTCTCCGATTCCCTCACGGGGGCCTAGCCGGCCTATGAGAGTCGGGTGCTCAACAGGTGGCGGGGAAGTCCGCCTCTCCCTGCGCGGGGGAGGCGGACGATCGTCCCATCATTCCACTGCTCATGGGCGGCCGTCTTGGTCATGCTTCATGGTGATGCGTGTGCGGCTGCGGCTAGCAGCCGGCTCTTGGTCTCATCAGTCACGGGCGCCGGGAGGTCGCCCCATACTCATGGCGCGCGAGGGGGGGTGGGTGGGGGTGATTCTCGGCTTGCACGCCGGGTTCCAGCACGCGGCGGCGAGCTTCCTGCTGCATGGCAGCCGCGTCGAGGAGCTGCTGGACGCGCGCCGTCATGCAGCGCTACTCGTCGCCCTCCAAGTGATCCAACTCGTCTGCTGCCACCTACGCGGCGCGCAAGTTCTCCAGGGGCGTGGCGTAGACCGCGCGGTCGGCGCCCAGCATGCTGGCGATGGCTGCACCATGCTAGCGGACCGTGCCCGCGCGGCTGGGCTCACCAGCAACCGGCGTGCCGCAGACGACACGGTCGATCTCGCGCTGGTAGGCTTCGGTGAGGGGTCTCATCGCTGCCAGCTTGCCGGCGCTGTCGAGGAGCGCAACATGGCACGCTTCCAGCATCGCGCCATCTGCACCAGGCGTTATGGGCACGGACTGGTCCCGCACTGCCGCCTGCAGCGGTTCCTGGCGGCTCCATCAGAAGCTCCATCGTGGCTGACGACCAGCACCTCCGTGATGGTGCTGGCGCCGCTGTTAGCACGAGGGAAATGGTCGACGATGATCACCACGTCGCCAGGTAAGGCATCAGAGGGGCAGCATCGGCGTCGATGATCATGTCGACACGCGAGTTGGTGGAGCCGACGAACTCCAAATCGGAGGCAGGCTCGTTGACGATGTGGAGCTTGCCGAGGAGATCGATGAGGCAGCTCTTGGGGATGGCTGCCCTCATGCCGGGTGCAAGCTTGTTGGCAAGGGGGATCCCGTCGATGAGTTCAGCGAGGCCGCTCGCGGCGCAAGTAGTTTCCGCGCCACGCAGCATGTCAACACAAACGCCATCAGGCGTGTCGGGCTGGCTGCGCTCGCCAGGAAGGAAGAGGGTTCCTGTCCAGAACGTGTTTTCGGACGACGGTGCACCTAGCCCCATGGTGGGCGCCAATTGTCGGGGATATCTACTGACATATGCCAGGGGGTGGCTTATTATGCATGGGGACAAGATTATATCGCCGGGCTCTAGAAGCGGGAGTGAGCGAGACCGCATACGCCTACGAATCTGACCCAGGTTCGGGGCTCTCCATGGAGATAGCACCCCTAGTCCTGCTCTGCGTGGCCTCCGCATGATGACTATCGTCAATAGAGTAGCTACAAGATGTTGGAAATATGCCCTAGAGGCAATAATAAATTAGTTATTATTATATTTCCTTGTTCATGATAAATCGTTTATTATCCATGCTATAATTGTATTGATGGGAAACTCAGATACATGTGTGGGTACATAGACAACACCATGTCCCTAATAAGCCTCTAGTTGACTAGCTCGTTGATCAATAGATGGTTACGGTTTCTGACCATGGACATTGGATGTCGTTGATAACGGGATCACATCATTAGGAGAATGATGTGATGGACAAGACCCAATCCTAAGCCTAGCACAAAGATCGTAGTTCGTATGCTAAAGCTTTTCTAATGTCAAGTATCATTTCCTTAGACCATGAGATTGTGCAACTCCGGATACCGTAGGAATGCTTTGGGTGTACCAAAGCGTCCTGGCAACGTAATCGGGTGGCTATAAAGGTGCACTACAGGTATCTCCGAAAGTGTATGTTGGGTTGGCACGAATCGAGACTGGGATTTGTCACTCCGTGTAAACGGAGAGGTATCTCTGGGCCCACTCGGTAGGACATCATCATAATGTGCACAATGTGACCAAGGGGTTGATCACAGGATGATGTGTTACGGAGCGAGTAAAGAGACTTGCCGGTAATGAGATTGAACAAGGTATCGGGATACCGACGATCGAATCTCGGGCTAGTACAATACCGCTAGACAAAGGGAATTGTATACGGGATCGATTGAGTCCTTGACATCGTGGTTCATCCGATGAGATCATCATGGAACAAGTGGGAGCCAACATGGGTATCTAGATCCCGCTGTTGGTTATTGTCCGGAGAACGTCTCGGTCATGTCTGCATGGTTCCCGAACCCGTAGGGTCTACACATAAGGTTCGATGGCGCTTAGGGTTATAAAGGAAGTTTGTATGTGGTTACCGAATGTTGTTCGGAGTCCCGGATGAGATCCCGGACGTCACGAGGAGTTCCGGAATGGTCCGGAGGTAAAGATTTATATATGGGAAGTCCTGTTTTGGTCACGGAAAAGTTTGGGTTTTATCGGTAGCATCTGGGACCACCGGAGGGTCCGGGGTCCAGCAAGTGGGGCCACCGTCCCGGAGGGCAGCATGGGCCAAGTGTGGGAGGGACCAGCCCCAGGTGGGCTGGTGCGCTCCCCACAAGGGCCCAAGCGCCTAGGGTTTGGGGAGGCGCCCACCTTGCTGGGGGCAAGTTCCCCTCTCTCCCCCTTGGCCGCCCCTAGATGGGATCTAGGGCTGGCTGCCGCCCCTAGGGGTGGAAACCTAGGTGGGGCGCAGCCCCTCTCCCCCTATATATAGTGGAGGCATAGGAGCAGCCCAACACACAAGTTTCTTCTCCTGTTGGCGCAGCCCTACCTCTCTTTCTCCTCATATCTCACAGTGCTTGGCGAAGCCCTGCAGGATTGCCACGCTCCTCCACCACCACCACGCCGTTGTGCTACTGCTGGATGGAGTCTTCCTCAACCTCTCCCTCTCTCCTTGCTGGATCAAGGCATGGGAGACGTCACCGGGCTGTACGTGTGTTGAGCAGCGGAGGTGCCGTCCGTTCGGCACTAGGATCTCCGGTGATTTGGATTCTGACGAAATGCGACTCCTTCAACCCCGTTCTTTTGAGCGTTTCCGGCTTAGCGATCTACAAGGGTATGTAGATGCACTCTCCTTCCCTCGTTGCTGGTTTCTCCTTAGATAGATCTTGGTGACACGTGGGAAAATTTTGAATTTACGCTACGTTCCCCAACAGTGGCATCATGAGCTAAGTCTATTGCGTAGATTCTTTGCACGAGTAGAACACAAAGTAGTTGTGGGCGTTGATGATGTTCAATATGCTTACTGTTACTAGTCCAATCTTGTTTCGACGGTATTGTGGGATGAAGCGGCCGGACCGACCTTACACGCATTTTACGTGAGACAGGTTCCACCGACTGACATGCACTTGGTGCATAAGGTGGCTAGCGGGTGCCAGTCTCTCCCACTTTAGTCAGAACGGATTCGATGAAAAGGGTCCTTATGAAGGGTAAATAGCAATTGGCATATCACGTTGTGGTTTTTGTGTAGGTAAGAAACGTTTCTTGCTAGAAACCCATAGCAGCCACGTAAAACATGCAAACAACAATTAGAGGACGTCTAACTTGTTTTTGCAGGGTATGCTATGTGATGTGATATGGCCAAGAAGAATGTGATGAATGATATGTGATGTATGAGATTGATCATGTTCTTGTAATAGGAATCACGACTTGCATGTCGATGAGTATGACAACCGGCAGGAGCCATAGTAGTTGTCTTTATTTATTGTATGACCTGCGTGTCATTGAACAACGCCATGTAATTAATTTACTTTTTTGCTAACCGTTAGCAATAGTAGTAGAATTAATAAGTTGGCGAGACAACTTCATGGAGACACGATGATGGAGATCATGATGATGGAGATCATGGTGTCATGCCGGTAACGACGATGATCATGGAGCCCCGAAGATGGAGATCAAATGGAGCAATATGATATTGGCCATATCATGTCACTATTTGATTGCACGTGATGTTTATCACGATTATACATCTTATTTGCTTAGAACGACGGTAGTAAATAAGATGATCCCTCATTAAAATTTCAAGAAAGTGTTCCCCCTAACTGTGCACCGTTGCGAAAGTTAAATGCGTTTGAAGCACCACGTGATGATTGGGTGTGATAGATTCTTACGTTCACATACAACGGGTGTAAGCCAGATTTACACACGTGAAACACTTAGGTTAACTTGACGAGCCTAGCATGTATACGACATGGCCTCGGAACACAAGAGACCGAAGGTCGAGCATGAGTCGTATGGAGGATACGATCAACATGAAGATGTTCACCGATGATGACTAGTCCGTCTCACGTGATGATCGGACACGGCCTGGTTGACTCGGATCATGTAATCACTTAGATGACTAGAGGGATGTCTATCTGAGTGGGAGTTCATAAGATGAACTTAATTATCCTGAACATAGTCAAAAGATCTTTGCAAATTATGTCGTAAGCTCGGGCTTTAGTTCCACTGTTTAGATATGTTCCTAGAGAAAATATAGTTGAAAGTTGACGATGGCGATTATGCGATCGGTAGAAAGCTTATGTCCTTAATGCACCGCTAAGTGTGATGAACCTCGAGCGTCTGCATGGATGTTGTGAACATCTGACATACACATTTTGATAACTACGTGATAGTTCAGTCAAACGGTTTAGAGTTGAGGCACCGAAGACGATTTCGAAATGCCGCGGAACATATGAGATGTTTTGAGGGCTAAAATTGGGATTTCAGGCTCGTGCCCACGTCAAGAGGTATAAGACCTCCGACGATTTTCCTAGCCTACAAACTAAGGGAGAAAGGCTCAATCGTTGAGCTTGTGCTCAGATTGTCTGAGTGCAACAATCACTTGAATCGAGTGGGAGTTGATCTTCCAGATGAGATAGTGATGTTTCTCCAAAGTCATTGCCACCAAGTCGCTAGAGCTTCGTGATGAACTATAACATATCGAGGATAGATATGATGATCCTTGAGATATTCGCGATGTTTGACACCGCGAAAGTAGAAATCAAGAAGGAGCATCAATTGTTGATGGTTGGTAAAACCACTAGTTTCGGAAAGGGCAAGGGCAAGAAGGGATACTTCATGAAACGGCAAATCAGCTGCTGCTCTAGTGAAGAAACCCAAGATTGAACCCAAACCCGAGACTAAGTGCTTCTGTAATAAGGGGAACAACCACTGGAGCAGAATTACCCTAGATACTTGGTAGATGAGAAGGCCGGCAAGGTCGATAGAAGTATATTGGATATACATTATGTTAATGTATACTTTACTAGTACTCCCAGTAGCACCAGGGTATTAGATACCGGTTCGGTTGCTAAGTGTTAGTAACTCGAAATAAAAGGCCACGGAATAAACAGAGACTAGCTAAAGGTGAGCTGACGATAAGTGTTGTAAGTGTTTCCAAGTTTGATGTGATCAAACATCGCACGCTCCCTCTACCATCAAGATTTGTATTAAACCAGAATAATTGTCATTTGGTGTTTGCGTTGAGCATAGACATGATTGGATTATGTCTATTGCAATACGGTTATTCATTTAAGGAGAATAATGGTTACTCTATTTATTTGAATAATACCTTCAATGGTCTTGCACCTAAAGGAATGGTTTATTGAATCTCGATCGTAGTGATACACATGTTCATGCCAAAAGATAGAAGATAGTAATGATAGTACCACTTACTTGTGGCATTGCCATGTAAGTCATATTGGTGTAAAACACATGAAGAAGCTCCATGTTGATGGATCTTTGGACTCACTCGTTTTGAAAAGTTTGAGACATGCGAACCATGTCTATTGGTGTATACGCATGAAGAAACTCCATGCAGATGGATCGTTTGGACTCACTTGATTTTAAATCACTTGAGATATGAAAATCATACCACATGGACAAGATGACTGAAAAGCCTCGGTTTCAGTAAGATGGAACAAGATAGCAACTTGTTGGAAGTAACACATTTTGATGTGTGCGGTCCAATGAGTGCTGAGGCATCAAAGGAATATCGTTATGTTCTTACTTCACAGATGATTCGAGTAGATGTTGAGTATATTTACTTGATGAAACACAAGTCTGAATTATCCAATGGTTCAAGTAATTTCAGAGTGAAGTTGAAGATCATTGTGACAAGAGGATAAAATGTCTATGATATGATCATAGAGATGCGTATCTGAGTTACGAGCTTTGTACGCATAATTAAGACATTGTGGAAATTGTTTCACAATTAATACCGCTGGAACACCATAGTGTGATGGTGTGTCCGAACATCATAGTTGCACCCTATTGAATATGGTGCGTACCATGATGTCTCTTATCGAATTACCACTATCGTTCATGGGTTAGGCATTAGAGACAACCGCACTCACTTTAATAGGGCACCACGTAATTCCGTTGAGACGACACCGTTTGGAGAAACCTAAGTTGTCGTTTCTTAAAAGTTTGGGGCTGCGACGCTTATGTGAAAAAGGTTTCAGGTTGATAAGCTCGAACCGAAAGAGGATAAAATTCATCTTCACAGGACACCCAAAACAGTTGGGTATACCTCCTAATTCAGATCCGAAAGCAATAGGGATTGTTTCTTGAATCGGGTCCTTTCTCGAGAAAAGGTTTCTCTCGAAAGAATTGAGTGGGAGGATGGTGGAGACTTGATGAGGTTGTTGAACTGTCACTTCAACAAGTGTGTAGCAGGGCACATGAAGTTGTTCCTGTGGCGCCTACACCAATTGAAGTAGAAGCTTATGATAGTGATCATGAAGTTTTGGATCAAGTCACTACCATACCTCGTAGGTTGACAAGGATGCGTACTACTTCAGAGTGGTACAGTAATCCTATCTTGAAGGTTATGTTGCTAGACAACAATGAACCTATGAGCTATGGAGAAGCGATGGTGGGCCCATATTCCGACAAATGGTTAGAAGCCATGAAATCCGAGATAGGATCCATGTATTAGAACAAAGCATGGACTTTGGTGGACTTGCCCGATAGGCAAGCCATTGAGATAAATGGATCTTTAAGAAGAAGAGGGACGTGGACAGTAATGTCACCGTCTGTGAAGCTCGACTTGTGGCGAAAAGTTTTTCACAAGTTCAAGGAGTTGACTACGATGAGATTTTCTCATCCGTAGCGATGCTTAAGTCCGTCAGAATCATGTTAGCATTAGCTGCATTTATGAAATCTGGCAGATGGATGTCAAAACGAAGTTTCCTTACCGGTCTTACGTAAGGAAAGGTTGTATGTGATACAATCAGAAAGTTTTGTCAATCCTAAGGATGCTAAAAGTTATGTTGGCTCCAGCGATCCTTCTAAGGACTGGAGTAAGCATCTCGGAGTTGGAATGTGCACTTTGATGAGATGATCAAAGATTTTGGGTTTATACAAAGTTTATGAGAAACTTGTATTTCCAAAGAAGTGAGTGGGAGCACTATAGAATTTCGATGAGTATATGTTGTTGACATATTGATGATCGAAATGATGTAGAAATTTCTGGAAAGCATATAGGGTTATTTGAAAGATGTTTTTCAATAGAAAACCTGGATTAAGCTACTTGAACATTGAGCATCGAGATCTATAAGGATAGATCAAAATGCTTAATAATACTTTCAAATGAGCATATACCTTGACATGATCTTGAAGGTGTTCAAGATGGATCGATCAAAGAAGGAGTTCTTGCACGAGATGTAAGGTATGAAGTTAAGACTTAAAGCTCGACCACGGCAGAAAAGAGAGAAAGGACGAAGGTCGTCCCCTATGCCTTAGACGAAGGCTCTACAAGATGCTATGTCAGTGTACCGCACTGATGTGTGCCTTGCTACATATCGGCAAGAGGGTACAAAGGTGATCAAGGAGTGGATCACCAAATAGCGGTCAAAATTATCCCGAGAGGAATAAGGATATGTTTCTCGGTTATGGAGGTGATAAAGAGTTCGATTTAAAAGAGTTGCGTCGATGCAAGCTTAACACCTATCCGGATAACTCTGAGTAGAGATACCGGATATGTATAATGGAGAAATAATTTGGAATAGCTCCAAGTGGAACGTGGTAGCAGCATCTATGATATGACATAAAGTTTTGCGAAATAGATAGGGATCTGAATATTGCAGACCCGTTGACCAAAAGCTCTCTCACTAGCAAAACATGATCAAACCTCAGAATTCATTGAGTATTAATCACATGATGATGTGAACTAGTTTACAGACACTAGTAAATTCTTTGGATGTTGGTCACATGGCGATGTGACCTATCAGTGTTAATCACATGACGATGTGAACTAGATTATTGACTCTAGTGCAAGTGGGAGAATGTTGGAAATATGCCCTAGAGGCAATAATAAATTAGTTATTATTATATTTCCTTGTTCATGATAAATCGTTTATTATCCATGCTATAATTTTATTGATGGGAAACTCAGATACATGTGTGGGTACATAGACAACACCATGTCCCTAGTAAGCCTCTAGTTGACTAGCTCGTTGATCAATAGATGGTTACGGTTTCACGACCATGGACATTGGATGTCGTTGACAGCGGGATCACATCATTAGGAGAATGATGTGATGGACAAGACCCAATCCTAAGCCTAGCACAAAGATGCGTAGTTAAATATGCTAAAGCTTTTCTAATGTCAAGTATCATTTCCTTAGACCATGAGATTGTGCAACTCCCGGATACCGTAGGAATGCTTTGGGTGTACCAAACGTCCACAACGTAATCGGGTGGCTATAAAGGTGCACTACAGGTATCTCCGAAAGTGTCTGTTGGGTTGGCACGAATCGAGATCGGATTTGTCACTCCGTAAACGGAGAGGTATCTCTGGGCCCACTCGGTAGGACATCATCATAATGTGCACAATGTGACCAAGGGGTTGATCACAGGATGATGTGTTATGGAACGAGTAAAGAGACTTGCCGTAGCGAGATTGAACAAGGTATCGGGATACCGACGATCGAATCTCGGGCTAGTACAATACCGCTAGACAAAGGGAATTGTATACGGGATCGATTGAGTCCTTGACATCGTGGTTCATCCGATGAGATCATCATGGAACATGTGGGAGCCAACAAGGGTATCCAGATCCCGCTGTTGGTTATTGGCCGGAGAACGTCTCGGTCATATGCATGGTTCCCGAACCCGTAGGGTCTACACACTTAAGGTTCGATGACGCTAGGGTTATAAAGGAAGTTTGTATGTGGTTACCGAATGTTGTTCGAGTCCGGATGAGATCCCGGACATCACGAGGAGTTCCGGAATGGTCCGTGAGGTAAAGATTTATATACGGAAGTCCTGTTTTGGTCACCGGAAAAGTTTGGGTTTTATCGAACGCATCGGGACCACCGGGAGGGTCCCGAGGTCCACCAAGTGGGGCCACCATCCCGGAGGGCAGCATGGGCCAAGTGTGGGAGGGACCAGCCCGGGTGGGCTGGTGCGCCCCACAAGGGCCCAAGGCGCCTAGGGTTTGGGGAGGCGCCCCCACCTGCTTGGGCGGCAAGTTTCCCCCTCTCCCCCCCTTGGCCGCCCCCCTAGATGGGATCTAGGGCTGGCCGCCGCCCCTAGGGGGTGGAAACCTAGGTGGGGGCGCAGCCCCCTCTCCCCCTATATATAGTGGAGGCATAGGAGCAGCCCAACACACAAGTTTCTTCTCCTGTTGGCGCAGCCCTACCTCTCTTTCTCCTCATATCTCGCAGTGCTTGGCGAAGCCCTGCAGGATTGCCACGCTCCTCCACCACCACCACGCCTGCCGTTGTCTGCTGCTGGATGGAGTCTTCCTCAACCTCTCCCTCTCTCCTTGCTGGATCAAGGCATGGGAGACGCCACCGGGCTGTACGTGTGTTGAACGCGGAGGTGTCGTCTGCTCGGCACTAGGATCTCCGGTGATTTGGATCACGGCAGTACGACTCCTTCAACCCTGTTCTCTTGAACGCTTCCGCTTAGCAATCTACAAGGGTATGTAGATGCACTCTCCTTCCCCTCGTTGCTGGTTTCTCCTTAGATAGATCTTGGTGACACGTAGGAAAATTTTGAATTTCTGCTACGTTCCCCAACACAAGATTGCTCCTTGAGCTGTTCGGCTACAGGAGGAAGAAGGGCAAGGAAACTCTACTCCTCTCTCTATATGGGTGTGTATGATCTCAAGGGTTTTGAACCCCTTGCATGGGGAAGCCTGGGGGGTTTATATAGGCCTACCCCCAGGGGTACAATGGTAATCCGGCTGGGTGTAGGACCCGGCCGTCAGTGTCTCTGGACGTCGGCTGCTGGGGCCCGCCGCTTAGTGCGTCCCGCCGGCTGCCGTGATCTCGGCCGACAGGTAGGGCCCACCGCCTGCGGGCCATGTTGACTGCTTTATATTGTAGCCTTGCCCCTGATGACGGAGGCTTTATTGGGGGGAGCATGGCTATAGTCCCGCCGCCTAGTGGGCGCTCACTGTCGGCACACCACACTGTTGCCATGATCCGCCCTGGTTTCAGGGGTGGCAGGTCACACTGTAGTCACGCCCCGTCCTGTCGCGGTTATGTGGGCGCAAACTTGGAGGGGACGATGGGCCGCCTGATAGGAGTCGGCTCCCTCGCGGCCGCATTCTGATGTCTTGCCGTCTTTTAGCAGCCGGCCTCCTAGACTAGTCGGCCCAAGAAGCCGACTGTTTGTCCGGGAGGTGTGAGGGGTGCAGCTGGCCCTGATGTCTTGAAATACCATGGTGGGTCGATGAGGCTACCCGTGGTCATTTACTCTAACAGTAGTGATTTGCTTTATTATACTAACAAATCTTATAATTTTTTTGTTAAGTTTTGTGTGGATGAAGTGTTCGAAGATCGAGGAGTTATCAATATGAGAAGAATAAGGAGATGCAAGAGTTCAATCTTGGGGATGCCCAAGGCACCCCAAGTAAATATTTCAAGGATACCCAAGCATCTAAGCTTGGGGATGCCCCAGTTGGCATCCCATCTTTCTTCTTCAATAATTATCGGTATACCTCGGTTTTTGTTTTGTTCACATGGTATGCGTCTTTTGTGTTTATATATATATTTTGTTTTCCTATTTGCTCCATGCTAATTTGAGATAGCCCTTCATTTATTTGTATAATGCTCTTTGTGCTTCACTTAAATCTTTTGAGTATGTCTTTATAGAATGCTGTTTGTGCTTCACTTAAATCTTTTGAGTATGGCTTTATAAAATGCTTCGTGTGCTTCACTTATATATTTTGAGTTTGTATATTGGTAAATCTATATTATTTCTAGAATGATCTATGAACTTCTTATACCTTTTAGAATATGAATAAAATTATCATCGGAATTGGGCTTGGAAGAGTATCATTAAAAGATCATGCCTAGCTAAAAAGGCATTAAAGAAAAGCGCTTGTTGGGAGACAACCCAATATTTACCCCTACTGTTTCTGTGTGTTCACATGACTATGCTACTGTAGTAGTCATGTTTTATAGCTTTTGTTTCATTAAAGTGCCAAGTAAGACCTTTGGGATGATATATGGTGATAGTTGATTTGTTCCTGCTGAAAAACACAAACTTTTACGCTCATTGCCAGAATTAAAAAAAAATCATAGAAGCGTTCTTTTGATCTGAATTTTTTACACAAGATTGATATATAAATTGCCTAGGTTGTCCTAATTTTTCAGAATGTTTGGAGTAGTAGAACTATGGTTGTTGTTCAGATCATTACACACTGTTCTGTTTCTGGCAGATTCTATTTTCAATGCATAGTTTGCTTGTTTTCTAGTTTCTATGGCTTATATTGCTCAATATAAACTGTAGAAATGATATGGTACAGTAGGCATTGTGTGAGAACAATTATTAATATTTTCTTTGACTGTACCAAAGTGAATTATTTACTCTTTATCATACTAACCCATCTCACGAAGTTCCGTTAAGTTTTGTGTGATTGAAGTTTTCAAGTTTTGGGTGAGATATCGATACGAGGAGAATAAGGAGTGGAAAGACCCTAAGCTTGGGGATGCCCAAGGCACCCCAAGATAATATTCAAGAAATACTCAAGCGCCTAAGCTTGGGGATGCCCCGGAAGGCATCCCCTCTTTCGTTGTCAAAACCATCGGTATACCTTACTCGGAGCTATATTTTTATTCGTCACATTATGTGTGTTTTTCTTGGAGCGTATTTTAATTTTACTCGTTGTTTGACTAAAATCATTGGATCTGAAATCTTGATTGAGAGAGAGTCCTCCCATGGCTAGTTAATTATTTGACTACTCATTGTTCTTCACTTATATCTTTTTGGAGTAGTTTGTCATTTGCTCTCGTTCTTCACTTATATCCTATGAGTAAATGGTTGAATGACTTTAATATCATAAATCTGAAATTATATATGATTCATATGCTTATCCCATGGGGAGTAATGACTTCACATATAAGAAGTATAGGTGGTAAAATTTATTGAAAGTTAGCAAACACCGCATTGGTCACTTGAACAATTCATGAAAGAATATTAAAGGAAGAGAGATTTCACATATAAATATACTATCTTGGACATCTTCTATGATTGTGAGCCCCATTAATGGTTTTCAAACTTGAGAAAATTAGTTGAAGTTGGACAAGGAAGACAACATAATAAGTTATGTTTGGGTATATTTGCATACAAGTTATATTGTTATGGATCCTCTAACATGTGGTGCTTGCTTAGGATCTTTTGCTAGCCAAAATTTTGTACTAAGTAGAGATACTACTTGTGCATCCAAAACCCTTAAACCCCATTTCATGCCATGAGTGTCCACAATATCTACCTATGGATTGAATAAGATCCTGCAAGTAAATTGTCATCGGTGCAAAAAGCAATAAAAATTGCTCCTAAATATGTATTTTTATTGTAAGGGAAAATAAGCGTTGTACGAACTTGTGATATTGAAGAAATAAAAGCAACGGATTGCATAATAAAGGTTGCTATCACAAAGGGCAATACAACGTGACATTCCTTTGGATCAAGGGTTTGCACATCCAAAATTAAAAAAGTGCATGACAACCTCTGCTTCCCTCCATGAAGGGCCTATCTTTTTCTTTCATGCATTTACTTTTATGCAAGAGTCAATAGTATTCCTTCTTATTTCAACCTCAATTATTATTTAGTTGGCAAGTATCATGTGGTGGGGAAAGATCCAAGCATATATGGACATTCAAATATATTTGATCATGAATTATTATTGTTGGCAATTATCTATAGGATAAATAAGTTGGGAGGTGAAACATTAAGCCCCTATCTTTCTTTGTGTTTGACGGCCGCTATTTGTTCTAAAAATTTTCTTTAAGTGTTAGCAATCATGGAAGACTATATGATAGTTGAGTATGTGGAATTTGCTAAATCAAAGCTCTTACATAGACCCTTCTTGAAAATAAGATGAATTGCAATTGTTTGGTGATTGAAAGCATAGTTTGTTAGTTTTCAAGAAACTTTATGGTCTATACTTTAACATGTGAATAGCTTGTTACTTGATCATGAAAAGTTTTATGAGATGAACTACTGTTTATAATAAAGGATAATGCTAGAAAAAGTGTTTGGAACTATCATTGATCAAACTTATACACTATGTTAGCATTCACACTTCATAAATTATTTCTTTTATCATTTACCTACTCGAGGACGAGCAGGAATTAAGCTTGGGGATGCTGATACGTCTCCAACGTATCTATAATTTAAGAAATATTCATGCCATGTTTACAACAATTTTATATGATTTTGGTATGACTTGATTAGAACTAACCCAGACTGATGCTGTTTTCAGCAGAACTACCATGGTGTTGTTTTTTGTGCAGAAATAAAAGTTCTCGGAATGGGCTGAAAATTTGCGGTGATTTTTTATGGATCAAAAGAGAACCCCGAAGCACAAGAGTTGGACCAGAAGAGTCACAAGGCGACGACAAGTTAGGGGGCGCCCTACCCCCGGGAGGGTGCTCCTACCTTGTCGCTGCCTCGTGGACCCCCTTGACGTGAGACCGACGCCAAAAATTCCTATAAATACCAAAACTCCTAGAAATAAACCTAGATCGGGAGTTCCACCGCCGCAAGCCTCTGTAGCCACAAAAATCAATCTAGGCCCTCTTTTGCACCCTGCCAGAGGGAGCCATCATCACCGGAGGCCATGGAGGAGGATCCCGAAGGGGGCCATCATCACCATGGAGGCCAAGGACTAGAGGGAGAACCTATCCCCATCTAGGGGGAGGCCATGGATGAGGAAACACAATGGGAGACCCTCTCCCCCTCTCTCTCGGTGGCGCCGGAGTGCCACCGCGGTGATCGTCTTCATCAACATCACAATCTTCATCACATTCCTCATCTCTTTTCGGTGGTCCACTCTCCCGCACCCTGCTGAAATCACCTACTTGAACATGGTGCTTTATGCCACATATTATGATCAAATGATTTGTTGCCATCCTATGATGTTTTGAGTAGATTTCCTTTGTATTTTGGGTTGATTGATGATCTAGATTGGTTTGAGTTGCATGTTTTATTTTGGTGTTGTCCTATGGTGCCTTCCGTGCCGCGCACACGTGAAGGATTCCCACTGTAGGGTGTTGCAATACGTTCATGATTTGCTTATAGTGGGTTGCTAGAGTGACAGTAGATTAAACCCGAGTAAGAGGGTTGTTGCGTATGGGATAAAGGGGACTTGATACTTTAATGCTATGGTTGGGTTTTACCTTAAGTAGTTGCGGATGCTTGCTAGAGTTCCAATCATAAGTGCATATGATCCAAGAATAGAAAGTATGTTAGCTTATGCCTCTCCCTCATATAAAATGGCAATAACGACCACCGATCTTGTTAACAATTTCCTAGGATAATTCCACACACCAATACATCATTATTCCACACTCGCTATTTATAATATATAGTAATATATTGTATCTTTATATTAACAGCACCTACTTTTATATTTTAGTTCTCCTATATCATGCAAAGCTATCCTCTTCACACCCACAACATAGTTTTATTTCTCGTTTCTAGTTGGAAGGAAACGTTTTGTGCATGTAGAGTCGTATCAGTGGCAGATAGGACTTGAGAGAGTATTGATCTTACCTTTAGCTCCTTGTGGATTCGACACTCCATACTTATGACTTCCACCTTTGGAAATTGCTACGATGATTCCTTGCACTTGGGGATTATCACACCCACATGTAGTTGTAGTAGGGTTTTGACTTTATATGCACTAAATGTAAGGTAAGTGCAAAAAATGACTTAAATATAGCAGAAGAGACCTGAAAAATGGGCTAGAAAATCAAACCAAGGGTATATCCATGATTTGGAGTCCGAACAATGTAGTCACTGACGATTTGGAGTCCGAAGTGTCGCGTCTCCTTTTGGAATCTATGATCCTTCTTGCGAGATGCTCTGATATGGAAGGTGAGAGCACTAAAACTTGTGCCAAACTTTACCAATTTTTTTCCATGCGATCATGAGAGCACGCCATGGTGACACAATGATTTTCATTATTTTCAGACTCTATATGCATTTCGTGTAATTAAAATACCAACAAGGCCTATGCCTCTGGCCGCACCCTGCGGCCGAACTGTTTGAAGTTTTTTCCCGTTAGTCAGACAATGAATGAAAACTCGCAAAGTGATACACAATTGATCTTCCAAACACCCATGTGTAGTTGCGACTATATATATATATATATCCAAAAAATGACTCAAATATAGCAAACGATATCTCAAATGCGTCAGAAAATCGAACCATAGGGTACAATCGTGATTTCTTACCGTGGAATGTTTTTAGGCGAAACGATGCACTCATGTTTTATTCAAACGAAAATATGTTGTTAGTTCATGTAAATGTTTTCAAATAGCACACGGTTCACTCACGAAAGTTGTGTGCCTACTAAACCGTGGCCGATGCCCCCTCCCCCTGCCGCGGGCGCGCTATCTGAGTCGTGCGTTTTGATTGGCCAGAACCAAACCCCATGGTTCGTATGTTTGCATCGTCGGATTCTCCTTGATCAAACAGCAATTCTCACCCTTTCGAGAGCACATGCAGTTCCGGTTGTGATTTTATTTATATCCACAAATTGCACGTTAAATTCAAAAAATGTCTTAAATATAGCTAGTGATACCTGAAATGCGCCTGAAAATCAAACATGTGGTATGATGGTGATTGCGTACCGTGAAATTTTTTATGAGGCCAAACAATGAAGTCACCAGCCACTGGAGTTTGAATTGACACGTCTCCTTTTGGAAACCATGATCCTTCTTGTGAGATGCCCCGGTTTGCAAGGAGTGATCATCAACACTTGTACCAAACTTTACCAAATTTTTTCCACGGGGTCATGAGAGCACGCCATGGGCACACACCAATTTTGATGATGTCCGGACTCCATTTGAATTTCCTATAGTTAAAATACCAACTAGGCCTACGCTGGTGGCCGCACCTCGCAGCCGAAATGTTTGAAACTTCTCCCCACTTCTTGGACAAATGGATGAAACTCACAAAGCGACGCACAAATGATTTGTACACCTTCTTTGCTAACTAACACCCAGATGTAGTTGTAGCACGGTTTTGATTTTATATGCACTAAATGGAAGGTAAACGCAAAAAATGACTAAAATATAGTAGACGAGACCTGAAATGGTCCAGAATATCAAACCTAGGGTATATACGTGATTTTTTACCATGAAAAAAATTCGAGGCGGAACGATGTAGTCACCAACGATTGGGGTCCGAAGTGCTACGTCTCCTTTTGGGAACTATGATCCTTCTTGTGAGATGCTCCGATTTGGAAGGTGTGAGCATCAAAACTTGTGCCAAACTTTACTAAATTTTTTCCATGGGATCCTGAGAGCATGCCACGTTGACACACCGATTTTCATTATTTTCAGACTCTATATGCATTTCCTGTAATTAAAATACCAACAAAGCCTACGACTCTGGCCTCACCCTGCGGCCGAAATGTTTGAATTTTTCCCCATTTCTCGAACAATGAATGAAAACTCCCAAAGCGACACACAAATGATCTTGCTAACACCCATGTGTAGTTTCGACTATAGCAAACGATACCTCAAATGCATCAGAAAATCAAACCATAGGGTACAATGGTGATTTCTTACCGTGGAAAAAAATAGGAGACGAAACGATAAACTCATGTTTTCATTCAAACGAAAATATGCTGTTAGTTCATGTAAATGTTTTCAAATAGCACACGGTTCACTCACGAAAGCCGTGTGCCTACCAAACCGTGGCTGATGCCCCCCACTGTTGCGCGCGCGATCTGAGTCTTGCGTTCTGATTGGCCAGAACCCAGACCCCACGGATCGTACGTCAGCACCGTTGGATGCTCCTAGATCGAACGAAAATCCTCATCCCTTTCATCAGCACATACAGTTGCGGCTAGGATTTTATTTATATGCCAAAATGCACGGTAAATACCAAAAAATGTCTTAAATATAGCAAACGATACCTGAAATGTGCCAGCAATTCAAGCATGGTGATTGCTTACCGTGGGAAAAAAATTAGAGGCGAATATGAATTCACGTCTTCATTCCAAAATTAGAATGTCTTCATTTCAAACGAAATTATGCTATTTGTGCACACGAGCGCTTAGAGGCAACCGTTTGCATAGGCCTTTCCGCACAGCGACCGGGGATATTTTTCACCCTTTTCACCTAGGCCGCCAACACCCCCCATCGCCCGCCCGCGTTTCACTCAATTAGTCCACCCAATCTCTGTCGCCAGCTCCCCCTCCCCCAGATCCACAGCAGAACCCTCTCCGGTGTCGGCGTGCTCACCTCGGCCGTGTGCCCGCTCTTCGGCGTCAACCCTACCTCCACGGCCGTTCCCAACACGCGGCTGCCCACGCCTCGCCGTCTTCGTTTGCTCGCCAGCCACCCTCGAGCATTTCGATCCTGTAACCCTCACCTCTCCCGTGGTCCAGCCGAGTTTGCATTAAGAAACCTATTAGTTACTGTTCTCCATCGCGCTGAGGCATATTTCCTCACAATCCCTCTTCCTATTTCGTTCCGTATGTTCCCAAATTAGCTATAAAATAATGGATAGCTTATATATGTTCATATCTACCTTCCTAACTAGTATATATAAGCTGTATTTTTTCCAATAAGTTACTGCCGATTTAAAGATCGTGGGCGCCCGAGTCACACAAACTTAACAAATAAGCCATGCATTTTCTAAATTAATGCATGACATGTTTAGACAGCTTGATACCAAGTTGTTAGCTTTATGCTTATCCTCCTTTTCCTGAGTTTCGCATGTGTTCTCTGTAGATACTGAGTAGCAGCGGCAACACTCATGCTTCAGGCGATGTATCTTCATCTGATACCGACAACCCTAGGTCTTCAGCAGATGGTGAGGGATCAAGTAATCTGGAACGGGATAGAGCTGCAGCAATTACCCTTCCGGTCAGGACACATAGGAATGCTCCAAGGAAGCTCACACACCAGCCTAAAGTTGTATATGGAGTAACCGAGATCGATTTGAAGTCTTGGGCTCCAACTAAACCAGATAAAGCACACACGAGGTGAAGGAAATATGCTCTAGAGGCAATAATATAGTTGTTATTTTATATTTACTTATATCATGATAAATTTTTACTATTCATGCTATAATTGTATTAACCGGAAACTTGATACATGTGCGGACACATAGACAAAACACCATAGTAAGCCACTACTAGACTAGCTCGTTAATCAAAGATGGTTAAGTTTCCTAAGTGTAGACTATCATTTGATGAACGAGATCACATTATCAGTAGAATGATGTGATGGACAAGACCCATCCGTTAGCTTAACATGTTGATCATTCAGTTGTATTGCTATTGCTTTCTTCATGTCATATACATATTCCTTTGACTATGAGATTATGCAACTCCCGGATACCGGAGGAATACCTTGTGTGCTATCAAATGTCACAACATAACTGGGTGCTTATAAAGATGCTCTATAGGTATCTCCTAAGGTGTTTGTTGGGTTGGCATAGATTGAGATTAGGATTTGTCACTCCGAGTATCTCTGGGCCCTCTCAGTAATGCACATCATAAGAAGCCTTGCAAGAATTGTGACTAATGAGTTAGTTGCGGGATGATGTATTAAGGAACGAGTAAAGAGACTTGCCGGTAATGAGATTGAACTAGGTATGAAGATACCAATGATCGAATCTCGGGCAAGTAACATACTGATTGACAAAGGGAATTACGTATGTTGTCATAACGGTTCGACCGATAAATATCTTCGTAGAATATGTAGGAGCCAATATGAGCATCCAGGTTCCGCTATTGGTTATTGACCACAGAGGTGTCTCGGTCATGTCTACATAGTTCTCGAACCGTAGGGTCCGCACGCTTAATGTTCGATGACGATTTAGTATTGTATGAGTTATGTGATTTGCTGACCGAATGTTGTACGGAGTCCCGGAGGAGATCACAGACATTATGAGGAGTCTTGAAATGGCCGAGAGGTAAAGATTGATATATAGGACGATGGTATTAGGGCACCGGAAGTGTTTTGGAGGGTACCAGGTACTTATCGGGTCACTGGAAAGGAGTTTGGGCACCCCCGGCAAAGATATGGGCCTTATGGGCCAAGTGAGGAAACGCAGCAGCCAGCATGGGCTGCTGCGCCCCCCATATGAGCCACACCAGAGGATAAAGAAAAGGGAGAAGAGAGAAAGAAGGGGAGGGACTCGGCCTCCCCCTTCCTTCCCTCATCCCTCCTCTTTCCTTTCCCCTCCGATGAAAAAGGAACGGGGTGCCGAATTGGGGAGGAACCCCAAGTAGGATTTGTCCTACTTGGGGCGTCCCCCTTGGCTGCTCCCTCTCCAGATTACACCCTCGGTCATATCTTCGTAGTGCTTAGGCGAAGCCCTGCGCGGATCACTTCACCATCACCGTCACCACGTCGTCGTGCTGACGAAACTCATCTTCTTCCTTGACACCTTTGCTGGATCAAGAGTTCGAGGGACGTCATCGAGCTGAACATGCGCAGAACTCGGAGGTGCCGTACGTTCGGTGCTTGATCGGTCGGTGAGGGATTCCTGGATTAGGGGGGTCCTCGGGTGTACGATCTATTCGATATGGGCCAGACTGATGGGCCGTGAAGATAAAGCAGAAGGCTATCCCTCGTGTCCGGGTAGGACTCCTATGTGCGTAGAATGGCAAGTTAGGTGTCCGGGTGTAATGTTTCCTTCCTCTGCAAGCCGACTCTGTACAACCCTAGGCCCCTCCGGTGTGTAAACAAACCGGAGGGTTTAGTCCAAAGAGAGGAGAATAATCATAGGCTAGATAGCGAGGTAGAGAAACTCTTGTAACCCCTATACTCTTCGAATACAATCAAGCAGGACGTAGGGTTTTACCTCCTTTAAGAGGGACCGAACCTGGGTAAACATCGTGTCCCTATTGTCCCTTGTTGCCATCGATCCTCAGACACATAACTTGGGACCCCCTACCCGAGATCTGCCAGTTTTGACACCGACATTGGTGCTTTCATTGAGAGTTTCATTGTGTTGTCGATAGAAGAATTGATGGCTTGCCTCGTCATCAACAACGACGCTATTTCTGGGGAGACTTTCCTCCCTGGTCAACTCTTTGTGTTTGGAAGCTGTGCTATGTGCCAACTCGACCGGTCGCCCTGAGCAGGTCGACAACTACGCCCCTGGTCACCAGATCAGGTTTGGAAGTATGAATGACATCGCCGATATCCGAGGAGACCTGATCTTTGAGGGGTTCACGGCCTCGGCTGCCGCTCCCCACCCATACGATGCAGGTCCTTCGTATCCACTATCAGATCCCGTCCAGGGGCCGACGCTTGTATCCGCCTCAGCCTTAGATCTGGGGCGGACCACATCGTCCGAAGATGGGAGGATGAACCCCGCCGGACTCTCTCCCATCACGAAGCTTCTAGCGGGAGACCCGGATGCGACCACACCGTCGGCGGACCCGGAGTCAAACAGGACTCTCCCCGTCATCGAGAAGCCGGACTCGCCTCTGGACATCAACTCCGAACTGTCGAGATCTGCGTTTATCAGGCTCGATCAAGTGGTTATCATCGAGCCTAGCTCTGCAGATCCTTAGACTCATGTCCAACTTTCGCTCTTAAACGAAACGCTGGACTTAAACAATCTCTCGCCATCACGGAAGTGTCACCTCCGAACTACGCCCAGCTTGGACTGGGGGCTGAGAGTAGGGAATTTTATATCCCACCCACCACCCACTTAATATCCACTGTCGAGGATTTAACCGACATGCTAGACTATGCCTCCAAAGACATCGATGGCATGGACGACGGTGTCGAAGCCGAGCCAGGACAAAACCCGCCCCACTACCGGGCGTTGGACGACCACTTCTACTTACGATGTATACATGGTGGACACGCCTGAGAAGAAGGAGAACGATGGCACTCAAGATCAAGATGAGGACAAGCCCGTCGATGAACCACCAAAACGCGGCGTCAGCGGCGCCGCTCACGATCGTCTTGGGGAAGGGAAAGCAATACCGATGCCGGAGATAATGACACTCCAGATAACGCTGAAGACCACCCCATTGAGCCTGCGTTCGAGAAAAATGAAAGGGAAGAGGGTCAATATAGCCCCGAAGAACTCGCCGATCACGAGGATTCGGAAGATAGTAACTACTTACATGTCTTGGAAGAAGATGTTAGCCTCGCTAACGAAGATTTCATCATCCCAGAGGAACCCCTCGAAAAAGAATGCTTCAAACGACGGCTCATCGCCACCGCACGGAGCCTGAAAAAGAAACAAGAGTAGATTCAAGCCGAACAGGATACGCTCAACGACAGATGGAGCAAGGTCCTAGCCGCCGAAGAAGGATATGGCTTTGAGCGCCAAAACAAAAGTTATGCAAAATGCAGGCTACTGCCACAATTCGATGATGAGGCCTTTGAGCCAATATCGTCAAAATACAATCATGCCGATCAACTGGACCGACCACCACGTGTACGTGACAAAATGGTTAATTATGTCGAACACCAGCCCGCGCCCCTCCCCATAGAGGCAAGGAGACAGCGGCTCCGGGCTACACGTACGACCTACGTCAGGACCTGACCAATAGAGCAGGCCAGACCAGATCAATGTATGGATCAAGAGGACATGCCCCAGCATGATATGACGACCATCAAGCCTGGCACGACAAACATAACCAAATCCAGGGTCGGCCCCGCAAACAGATGTCATCTGAATTCCATCGCGATGTCGCACTGTACAAAGGTGCCGCGCACCCCATGTGCTTTACCGACGAGGTAATGCAACACCAATTTCCGTAAGGGTTCAAACCCGTGAACATCGAGCAATACGATGGAACGACGGATCCTGCCGTATGGATTGAAGATTTTCTTCGCCACATTCACATGGCTCGCAGATATGATCTCCACGCCATTAAATACCTCCCTTTAAAGCTGAAAGACAATCACTGCATTGGTTGAACAACCTCCCAGAGAACTCCATCGGAAGTTGGGAAGACTTAGAGGATGCTTTTTGGGATAACTTTCAGGGCACTTATGTCCGGCCACCGGATGCTGATGACCTGAGTCACATAATCCAGCAACCCGGAGAGTCAGCTTGCAAACTTTGGAATCGGTTCTTAATTAAAAAGAACCAAATCATGGACTGTACGGACGCTGAAGCCTTAGCGGCATTTAAGCACAGCGTCCGTGACGAATGGCTCGCCCGACACCTTGGTCAGGAAAAGTTGAAGACTATGGCAGCTCTTACTAAATTATGACCCGCTTCTGTGAGGGCGAAGATAGCTGGTTAGCTCGTAGAAGCAATAGTTCCAGCGACCCCGGCACTTCTGAGGCCAGGGATGGCAATGGCAGGCCATGACGCAGCAAAAACAAACGTCAGAACAACAACGAAGAAACAGAGGATATGGCAGTAAACGCCGGATTCAGTGGCTCTAAACCTGGTTAGCGGAAGAAGTCATTCAAAGGTAACAGGGACGGCCCATCCAACTTGGACAAAATACTAGAGCGACCTTGCACTACTAAAAAAATACACTTCCGTGATGATACGTGTTTGTCACAGTAGGTCACGTTTTCTGTCATGCATGTACATCCATGACGATTTTATGACAGAATCAAGATAGTCATACCCGTGTTGTCGTAGAAGTGTTCCATGAAATTACCAAAATGATCATCACGGAAGTGTCCACTTCCATGATGATAAATGACGTGTCATGGAAGTGCTTTCATCAAGGGTAACCGACACGTGGCATCCACCATAACGGGTCGCCGTTAAGCTATCAGGTATGGTTTCAGATCCGATAACCCGTTAATAGCCCAGACCAATGGGGATTTTCCACGTGTAAAATTCTCATTGGCCAGAGGAAACACGTGTTGGCTCACCGTTGGGCCAGATGTCATCCACTCATTGGACATGAGGCGCCTATGATACATCGACACGTGGCACGGCCCAACAGTGGCCCATTCCGATGAAAAAGGCGGGCCCAATAAAAATTAGCAGGCCGGGCCATATAAGGCCTACTTGTGTCAGGTCCATTTAAGCCCATGGCCCATACGAGATGTGCCAATTCGGCCTGTCAACAGCCTGTTAACGATTTGGCACCATTGCAGCCCATCGTAAGTTCGAGCCCGTTAACAGCTCGCTATATATTTGGGCTCAATATCGGCCCGATGTGTTTTCGGCCTGTTAACGGCCCATTCAAGGGATGGGCCAAATTTCAGGATGTACGTCTTTCGGCCTTTTAGCGACGCATTTAAGTGTTGGGCCAATTTCCGGCCCCGTGTGTCTTTCAGCCTGTTGACGACCCATAAATGAGTTGGGCCATTTGCACTCGGACCTGAGTTTTGGCCTTTTAACGGCCCAAGCTTGTCATGGTCCAATACCATCCCGTTTTCTCTTTCGGCCTGCTAAAGGCCCACAACACAGGTGGGCCATATATAGTACGACCTAACTTTCGGCCTCTTAGCGACCCATGCTCTTCGTGGTCCAATACAAGCCCGCTGTCTCTTTCGGCCTGCTAAAGGCCGACAGTATAGTTGGGCCATATGTAGCCCGACCTTAGTATCGGCCTGTTAACGGCCCGTGCAATCAAATAGGCCCACCTGTTGCCCACTTTGATGTCGGCCTGTTAACGGCCCGGGAAGTAACAGGGCCGACCATTAACTTTTGGCCTGGTAACGGCCCATTAACTTAATGGGCCCACCAAAGTTCGAACATGTTTGTAGGCCCAATTA
The DNA here is from genome assembly GCA_021605145.1 of Aegilops bicornis. Lineage (NCBI taxonomy): Eukaryota > Viridiplantae > Streptophyta > Magnoliopsida > Poales > Poaceae > Aegilops > Aegilops bicornis. The sequence goes on along the minus strand of CM038669.1, from coordinate 392,179,316 downwards.
GATAATTTGAGCCCATTACGATGAGCAATTATGCACACGATCAAAACCGATCAATCAAAGGCCTATGAAAATTTTGGCCTCTGCGAGCCCATTAGGGAAGCTCATTAAGGGCAGTGGGCTGCTTCCTTCATATAGGGCCCACGACTGTTCGTGCTAACTAATAATTTCACTGCTTTTTTAGCTTCCTAGCGACCATTTAGCTGGAATGCGAGGCGCGCTAAGCAAAGGTACGGCATACAGGGGAAAACGTTGCACATCCAGCATATATTACAGGAAATTACATCCACTGGGCAATCAAAGATTGATGCCAGTGCAAATAAATGAACAGAACCTAACGATCTACAACGTCATAATCTGCAACCTCAGCGCAGATGACACCCATAAGCATGTGGGCAAGTTCTTGCTGTTTTGCTACACTGTCTCTGAAAACATTGGTCTGTTGTTGTTGCCCAAGAATGTGCACCTATGATTCCTCCACCATTTCCATCATTGCTTCAGCCAGTAATTGGTTCACAAACATACATTTTTCCGTTGCATTCGAGATAGAGGAAACAGAACAGATTCATATGGCGATTTTGGCAGGCTTGTATTATTGTTGGTGGAGAGTGTCTCGAGCACTGCATCATAACATAAATTAGGAGTGGAACCGAACAGATTAGTCAAGAGTTGTTGCCATATTATCTGGCCTAGATTTATTGGAAAGAAACAATAGGGTTCCCTTGTTGTTTTCAGAGTTTGTCTTCTTATCTTCAGCAGCCTGCACCAAATTAACACACTAGCATTGCTATCATTGGCCAGGTCAGATAATAGGAAAGAAACATTGACAAAACGAACGTTTGGGCAACCAGAGCACACCAGCCTACACCAAATTAACACAATATGGCACAACTATCATCAGCCAGGTAAGGTAATACGAAAGCAACATTGACACAATGAATGAATGGTCAACCAGAGCAGCACTACAATTCAGTAATGTGCATCATATGAGATAGTACACTCATGCATTTCAAGATCTTTGAACTACCAGGCAGTTTTCCTTACAAAAATCAACATTGTCGCCTGTAATTATACATTTTGCTACAACTAAATTCAGATCAGATAAAGGTTGAATTCATGCCGATTAACAAAATATGTGCTGATGTAAAAATAAAGTGATATACAACAGGTACTTACATCAGTGTTGGAGCACAGAGAATTCCCGCAAGATACATTCCTCGAATACGACCCCAATACAGAAAGTCTGCTATCCTTTAAGCTTATTTTCTAAAAGAGAGATGGGTAAGAAACATGTAGAAAATATTATCAGAATGCTATAAAATTTCATGATGCGAGGATACACACACGCTTCTTAGAATGGAGTTGACATATATTTGTTGGACTAGAGCGGACTAGTTCTTTGGCCACTGGAATCTGCTTATTATCAGTAGGAGTTGGGTTTCTCTGTGCTGGAGCAGTATCTATGAAAACTGGAGTTGGTTTACTATCTCCTGGCGTTTGGATCTTTTGCAAAGACCTGGTTTGTAACCCTTCAGATTCTAACATAGCCGTCTTCCCCTTCCATGCCTTATATAGAAGAATAGTGCTTCAATTATAAAACATGCTACAACAGAGAGATGGAATAGGTACTGAAGAATAGAAAGGCATGCCATATTGACATGTATTCCCTCCATTCGGAAATAAATGGATGGGTCTAGGCGTATGTCAGTTCTAGATACATGCATTTTTATCCATTTCTGCGACATGTAATCCAGACGGAGGGAGTATGATGTAAGAGCTAGGGATACAACATGACAACAGTGTAAAAACACTAGTTGAATATAAAACTGTATGCTAGCGGAATACATACAGAAAAACACTAAGGCAACATATGCGTGTATGATTGGGAAACTAAGATGGCATTGCAACGGACCACTAGAACAACACTTCAATGTAAAAAAACATGGTATGGTAGACAGATGAAGTACATACTGATGAATAACAATGCATAAGATATTCACAAGCATGATGTCCAAACTAAGAAGATGTCATTGCGATAGAGTAGAATGATAGTGCTTGAATTTGAAAACATGTTATCATGAATGGAATAGGTACTGAAAAACAGGAAGGCATAGCATATTTACATACATGATCAGCAGGCTAAGCACAAGGCATTGCAACAGAGTAGATGCACTCCAGGACATTATATGCATGATGTACCCATATCACGGGCCAAGTTAGAGCAAGGACCTTGTGGGGTGAATAGGATTCATCATCTTTCTGCAAGTCTTCTGAAGAACTGCCTTTACATGTTCCATCATATTGGGTATCATTGATGTCAAGTTTTTGGCTGTTACATTGCTCTGTGAGGTTCTTGTGGATAAATCAGTGTGTGCAATTATATCTGACATGCATGGAAGACAACTAGTAGTTAGATTTATGTAATGAGTGCTTGTAGGAGACGACATAAATAGTAGTACTGGGGTTAACTAGCAAGCAGTCTCAAAAACTAAAGGGAGAACATAGATGAAAGCTACGAATATGTCTCGTTTGTACTCGAGATTAACTAGATGGCACACAAAAGTATTAAAGAACAACATAGGTAATACTAGAAGTGGTATAATACTATAATCACCAGCCTGTGGGATAGCATTGGCTGATGGATGATAACTATGGAACATCGTTACCTAAAGAACAAGTCTCTTAGCTGAACTATGGAACAGTGTTAACTCCTGAACAAGACCCGTAAGAGATCAGCATGAATATACAATGAAATGTGATAATCTATTTTCCATGCTTAGATGAATAACAAAGACATAAAGGTTGCACACAAGTAAGATGAGGGTACAACCTATCTGGCCGCCATCCATAGGAGTGAGCATCATGTGTTAACTTGTCGATGGCCCTGCAGTTGTTGTGGCTGTCCATGTCGGGCATGCGCATTCGATGCAGGGAACTGTTGAGTGGGGACTATATCTCCCTTCTGGCGTATGCTTCCCTTGTTGGAGCAACTGCGATGAGTCGGAAGACAGTGTGGCTGAAGATGCAGAAAACACATAATGTTAAGAACGACACATATCTCTGATCTGAAGAAATACCCTAAGAGATCAACAGCAAGGTACGAGAGTGGTCACACGTCTGTTGACTGAAGACTAAATTGGAGTCACATGATTTTATTTTATTTTGGTACCGTCCGATCGACGCCGGATGGCTTGATGGCCGTCTTGTGCCTCCCGGCTGACACTGTTCATAATCTTCCCCGAAGAGACAGCGACCACCAGTAGAACAGCCTGCCTCCGTCGTCCGTGGCCGGGAGAGCTCCGAACAAATCCATGCTCCCCGCCCCACCACACTATCGTGGTTGCGCCGCTCTCGGCCAATCCACAAAGACTCGACGTCATCCAGATCCGGCGGAGGCGGTACCTTCAACCCACGCAACTCTAAGATAGCCATCTATGTGCTGCTTCCGTGGCGAACTTGCGCCCCTGCACCATTACGTTAGACACCAGCGAACCGATAGCCTAGGAGCTCTGCCGCCTCGAGGGGTGCTCCTTCCCATTGGGAATCGATTGGCCCAGAATAAAAATTCAGACAACTGACGCCTAAATAAAGTGATTTGAGATGAGGGTACGACCTATCCTGCAGCCCGGTGAAGTAGGCAGTTCGGGCTGCCGAGTCGGTGAGGCCTGCGCGATTGCGGTGGCTACCGGTGACAGGAAATCAGAGATGTCGCGACGGTCGATGGCTACGGGGAAGCAGCAACGAGGACTTGGACGCATCCGAACTTGGAGCCGCTCCGGCGCCGTGCACAACGGCGGGGGTGAATCGGCTTTGGTACGGTTCACGCGGCCGTCGTCGAGGCAGCTCCGGCAGCAAGGAGTAAGAGGCACATGGCCCAGTGCACGACGGCAAACGAACAGCTTCTCCGGCATTGGGGAGGAGGGCGGCGGTGAATTTGGTGCAGTGGGGGCGCCATGGAGGAGGGGTTGAGGTGTCGCGGCTAGGGATAAGGGAGCATCCGGGGAGAAGGTGATTTGGCGCCCACGAGGTATGAATGGGGAATTGGGAGGGGAACCATGTCTTATGGACGCATTTGTCTGAAATGTCGGGGGGAGTTACAGTTCTACCCCTGCCTTTAGGTTTCTGGGATTGGGTCTGTGTACTGAGGGTCGAGGATAATAGAGTAACTTTGCTTGTCCCAAATAGTGGGCTCGAGCGATTTCGGGCGTGTTTTGAAACAGTGGGCGCGAGCGATTTCGGGCGATGAGGGTGTGTTTTGAAATAGTGGGCGCGATTTATTTCGGGCGAGGAGGGTGTGTTTTGAAATAGTCGGCGCGAGCGATTTTGGGCGAGGTGGGCGTGTTTTGAAATAGTCGGCGCGAGCGATTTCGGGCGAGGAGATGGTGTTTTGCCGCCCATGGTTTTTGAATTATTCGGCACATGTCATTTCGGCCGAGGAAAAGGCGCGCTTGAATAAAGTTACGAACCTACCCTTGATGTACAACGGGCCAATTGATGCGTGTCCCACATAGGTCGGTAATTTCGCGTCTCCCATTTATTTGCTCGGGTGAATTCCACCGAGCAGAGGGTGTTTAACTGTTCGTTCAAATTTTGGGAGAACGAGCATCCACGTTTACCTTACCAAGTCAATTCGAATCAAATTTTGAAATATTAGCTTGCCACTTTATTTTTAGATTGAGACATGATGCTCGGGACTAATGTGTTTCTACATGCTCATTGCTAACGATTTACTATATGACAAATAGTTGACCCACACAAAAACAGGAATCAAACCCAAAATGAAATATCTTGATTCAATGAAATAGCTCGTTCACTAGGTCAAAATAGTGAACTAAATACAAAATTGAACACCTCAATCGAGTAGCATGTTGTACAGTATTATAGTACTCCATGAACATGTTGAAAGTCAAATTAATGAACTTGTTTGATACGCATATCTTCGTTAATGTGTGGATTGCAGACAACATGTTCTCCAATTTAAACATTTGAATACAAGTTTTTATCAAAACATGGTTTATATCTGTCTTTGATGCATAAAACGCGACCTCCCCCTCTCCCAGACTCCTGCTCTCTCTCTCTCTCGCCAACAATCTTCAATTCTATCGCATGCATCCAAACACAAACCTTGTTGGTCCCTCTCCCTCTCTCTCTATCTCTCTCTTTGTGTGTGTGTGTGTGGGGGGGGTCTTTCTAGTTCTCATGCATACTCCATGTATAGGTCTCTCTCGCACACTATGTATAATTCTCTAGTCCAATCTAAATATCTTGGGTGCACTCATCGTACGCACACAAATTCCCTAGCTCATTGCCCGTATCTCTCTCACGCACCACTCTGCCGTCTCGGAGCTCTTCCCTCTCTCTGTCAAACTCTCCATCCACCTGGGTCACACATACACATGCATATCTCACTCGGACTCAATAGACCCATCTAAAACTCTATCTCTCTCCATCTCACACGCACACACACACAATCTCATGCCTAGCCAAGTATGATGGTCTCTCACTCAATTGTAGGCACACGTAGTCCCCCCTATGTGTATATGACTAGCTAATTCTTAGTCTCCATCACAAACATGTGCATGGTCTATCTCGATTTCTCTCGGGGCATCTTTCTATCGCACACGAACCTCGTCCCTCGATCTCCCACCCATATAGTCCCCTCACTATCTCGAGGGGTTCTCTCTATCACAAACACACCCTCTCTCCCTCCCCATGCGTCCCTCTCGACCTTTGTTCCTTGTTGGCCAGACCTCTATTGGACATGTGCTATAGGGGTGTCTCTCTTCGTTGCAAACAATCACGCACAAGCTATCATCGTGTATCTCCTCACATCGCTTTTCTATCTCGGAGATGCATGCGTGATATGTTTGCATAAGAAACAAACACACATACTCTCTCTCTAATTTATCGTTTGCTGTCCCTTTCTCTTTCACACACATACTCTTTTTCCACACTCACTCATTCTCCTTCACACGCACTTGATCTCTCTCGACTCAGGCACTCCCTTCGGTCTATAGCATATAGATTTATTGAAAAGTCAAACATCACAAAGTTTGACCATGTACGTGGATAAAAACATCTACATCTAGAACGGCAAACATATATCATTAGATTCATCATGAGATGTAGTATCGTATGATGTATCTTTGGTATTGTAGATATAAATAATATTTGCATAAACCTTGTCAAATCTTCCAAAGTTCAACTTCTAAAAATTTATATGCACTGCATTATCGAGCAGATGGAATATCTCTTTCCCCCTCTCAGCTATCTGACGCACCACTCAGCCGTTTTGGGGCTCCTCTATCTCTCTCAAACTTTATATTTCCCTGGTTCACACATACACATATCTCGCTCGCGCTACATAGACCCATCTAACACTCTCCGCCCTTGTTCTCTCTCTATGTAACACGCACCCCCCTAAGAACCATAATCCCTCACTCCATCATAGGCGCACACACTCCCCCCTAAGTATGACTATCTCTCACTAGCCATCAGGAACACACGTATTGTCTGCTTCCATCCATACGTCTATCTCGATATCTCTCGGGGTATCCTCTATCGCCTGCACACCTTGTCACTCGATCTCCCTCCCATGTAGTCCCATCACGATCTCCAGGGGATCTCTTTATCACAAACACACACACTCTCCTCCCCATGTCTGCATTTTCTCCATACGTCTCTCTCGACCTCTCTCCCTTGTTTGTCAGAGACCTCTTGGCCACATGCTAGGGGTCTTTATCTCTCGGTTGCAAACAACCACACACCATCTCCTCACCTCGCTTCCGCTGTCGAAGATGCATGTGTGATATGTTTGCATAAGACACACACGCTTTTTCTCTACTTTTATCGTGTTTTGTCCATGTCTCTTTCACACACGCACACACACGTTTTTCAGTCACTCTTTCTATTTCACACACACACACACACTCTCTCTCTCTCTCTCTCTAGTTAGGTACTCTCTCACGTCCATAAGCATATGGATGTTTTGAAAAGTCAAACATCAGAAAAGTTTGACCAGGTATATGTGGAGAAAAACATTTACATATGGAATGATCACTAGATTCATCACAACATGTACTTACTTCATACTATCATTTATCTTTGGTATTGTAGATATAAGTAATTTCTTTATAAACTTGGTCCAAGTTTCAAATGTTTGACTTAAAAAAGATGTAGGCACTACATTATCAAACGTAGGGAGTAGCTCTTTCTCTCTATCTACTATCTCTCACGGGCCTCCCCTATCACTCGAACTCTCTATACCAAGGGATTATACGGTCACTGTGTCAGTGTATAGCTCCGTATATTGTTTAGTTGACTGGTCAACCAGTCCACATGCTACCTTGTTAGCTCGTTTTCTCTATCTTAGTGTGCTGGACCATGTGGCAGTGGGTGAAAATAAGTAAACTAGAGGCCCATCTGACACGCGGTGAAGTAAACAAAGTTGAAACCACTCGGGGTAGCACCCTGCACGCTAGTAAATTGAGGTCACACTTCTTCCGCGTGAAGGACGCACTTGCGCACACTTCACCACTTCGCGGCGGCATGCATAGAAGGACGCACTCGCGCACACCCAGCACACAACACACACGAGCAAACGTGTACACCAGCGTCACTGCCGGCTGAGATGGACGGCGAGGCAGCCAACAAGTGGAGGCGGCTCGAGCCAAAACCGCATCCAGCGAGCCTGGACTTCATCAGCGGCCTCCCCGACGACATGCTGCTCATCATCATCGGCCTCCTCCCCACCAATCTGCCGTGCGGACCACCCTGCTCTCCCAACGGTGGCACCCCTCTGGCGCCGTCCCCCTCAACCTCACCATCGACAGCTGCCTCTGCGATGGGGATTGCAAACGCATGGCCGCAGTCTCGAAGATCATTTCATTGCACCCTAGGCCAACCAGACGCCTTAACATCTGCATGTTCAGTACCAACTGCAAGGTCCAAGCCAAGTTCGACGAGTGGTTCTTATCCCCCGCAAGATCAGCTCGAGGACCTCATCCTTGAAGGTGGACGATGTCGCTCTCTTCCGCCGTCCGCGCCCCGCCTCACGCCAACGCTGCACCGCGCCAGCTTCAGCTCCTGCTATCTTCCCCAGATTAATGACGCGCCTGCCCTTCTTCTCCCTCAACTCAAGCAGCTTGACCTCTTTGACGTTGGCATGTCGAAGAAGGCTATGGAGCACCTGCTCCACAGCTGTACTACACTCGAGTACCTTCTTCTTCAGCAGATCCACGGGTTCATTAGCCTCCATATCGCATCGACGAATCTCCGATGGATTTATGTGTCTTGCTGGCCCCGCAACAAGACATCAATTGGGAAGAGATCACTCCAGCTGTTCCACGTTATGGTCATTGAGAATGCGCCTTTCCATGAGAGATTGCTTGTATCTGATCTAGAAGGTCCAACAAAAATCAGGGTCATTGACGTGCCGAAATTGACAGCGTTGGTATACTCGTCTGCCAAATTCTCCAAACTCTTTATTGGATCCATAATCGTTCAGGTACAACACTCATCTTCTTCTCCCTCTTCTTGAAATTCACATTTTTAAATTTCTTCTTGATGTATTTACGACTGTCATCCAGAAAATGATTCTCACAAGCTTGACCCAGTCTATGCGCACAATGAAGATCTTGGATCAAGTTGATGTATTCCTTACATGCTTTCCATGCAAGGAGAAGCTACTTATCAAGGTGAAACTTCTTTCCTATTATTAAACAGTAATCACAACGTAGCTCAATTTTTTTCGTAATTTTCCCAAATTACGATGACAAGAGTAGTGTTCAAAACTGCATCTACGCACTGCACCGAAAGAAATGTTTTTAGTATTTTTGCTCACGTGATCACCTGCATCGTTTGTTGTACTACTATGGTAGCCTAGGCTAGTCATAGTGGCAGGTAAGTTAGACTAGTGACTCTATGGTTACCCTAAGAGTAAGTACTACCTCCGTCCTTGTTTACTCTTCCTATTTTGTAGTATCAAAATTTGACCACAGATTTAACTGACAAAATGCTAATGCATGTCACTAAAAATAATATCGTTGGATTCATATTTGAACATAATTTCAAATGGTATAATTTTTGGTGAAATGCATTGGCATTTTCTTAGGTAAATCTATGGTCAAAATTTTACACCAAATACGAGGTAGTACAAAAGTGGGCTATAAAGGCCCTCCACTATGTTGGACAAAACACGAGCCAAATTCACTTGTGATGTATTTGGCATTTATGCCCCTCCATTGCTCACCTGGTGCTCCAATCTGGATCACCTACTTTGCTCCTGTGCCAAACTAACTCACGCAATGAAAAAACACTTGCGTGGGAGAGGGAGAGGACTGAGGCAATAAAAAAACACTTGTTTGGGAGAGTGAGAGGCTGGTGTAGTTGGTTTGATTGATTTGTTTATACATGTGGGTCGGTGTGCACAGTGGTGCCAACTCTCTCACATTGCTAGAGCGGTGCCAAAATCTTTTGATTTGACATCGATGCGTATTATGTGGCATACTTTTGAGAAATATGGCATCGACCACATAGTGGAAGGCAACAAATGCCCAAGCTCTTCATGTGCTCCTAGGTAAATGAGAGGAAAGAGAGAGAGAGAGAGTGAAAAATATCACTAGCTAGCCAACCCTATCATACGAGCAAATGATATTGGTACCTATTGATGACACGACAATCTTATACAGCCAGCTGCTCTAATATGTTCTGTGCTTTTGTAGAAAAAAAAAGACCCGAAAGTGAAAAATGTGCTACACTATAACAATCTCATCGAATGCCTAGATCTCCATCTTACAGAAAATGATTTGATCGACTACCGAGGCAGCACATCTGAGATTAAATTGGCCAGGTTCTTTGTTTTGGAGGCAAGTGCTCAAGGTAATGAGGTTTGGCGTTCTCTGGCGGAACAATGAATGGCGTGCTGATCACCGCAAGTGTCTAAGCTTAAATGACAAAGTCTCCGCAGAAGCTGAATTTGTTTTTGAAACATCAAGTTGCCAGAGACTCGAAAATTTATTTGCCCATTAGTGACTTGTTAGGGCGGTGGATTTTAGTTTGTACGATAATGCTGCATCCACATAAGTAACGAAAGTTCTAAGTAAACTTCCTAATAATTCCCTCTTCGTAGGTGCAGCATTACTCCTAACATTTGCAATATCAGTTTGAAACTTGTAATATTGTGTGTCCTATTCCCGCGTTTTCAAAATCCTGCGAATCAAAGATGTCCTGAGTTGGTGATGATGGTGTGCCTGCCATCTTTCACCAATAGCCGTCGGATCTTGATCTGATGCATACAAAGCAAACTTCTGTAATTTGGCAAAAAGATGCCCGCACGTGTTCCCTATTTACAAACAACTTCTTGTCTCTCACAATAAGACTTATCTCCTCCACACCACATCTAGAAGGCCATGGAAAAATCTGGCGTGATGGCCGCTGCCGGCGCCGTCCACCCCCAATCTTGGTGTACCGTGCAATGCACGGGCATCTTACTCGTACTCCATATAAGAAAAGAGTAAAGATACTCGTTGCAACGCACGGGAAATTATGTCGAACACGGCTAGTTTTAATCAGGCTAGCTCTACAGCCATGATGATAGTGACTGCAGACGGTGAGGCTGACTTGGTATGCCGAACACGGCGCCTACACTCAGGTGTCATCTCCGACGCAGGGTCTTGTGAAAGCATAAGTGCTCCCTAGGTGGTTTCGGGTAATTAATGTCAACATATCTCTTGTTGGACTAACAATTTTACCTAGTATGTTTGAGATAAGTTCAACAATGAAGTGGCATGGACTAGAGGATGTGGAACCCCTTCAAGATTCTAAGGACAAAGGATTGGCTCAAGCTCCAAGCTCAAGACTCTACATTTTCTATTTTAGTGATCCAAGATCACATTGAGTCTATAGGAAAAGCCAATACTATCAAGGAGGGATGAGGTGTTGCTTAATGAGGCTCTTGCTCAAAATGCTTAGTGATATGCTCCAAAACCCTCAACTACTTTCTCACATCCTCATATGACCTAAACCAAAAGTCAAACTCGGCCCCACCGATTCTTTCTATCCGGCGCCACCGAGTTCAGATGTCATAGCCACTACCAAAAACCCTAGGAAAATCAGTCTCACCGAGTTTGCATAATTGGTCCTACCGAGATTGCAATGTAAACTTTGTGTATCCTTTTCGCAACATTTCGGTCTCACCGAGATGAGCGAATCGGTCCCACCGAGTTTACCTGACCAACTCTCTGGTTAGCTTATTACCAAAATCGGTCTCACCGAGTTTGTGTAATCGGTCTCACCGAGATTACGTTATGCCCTAACCCTAACCATATCGGTCCTACCGAGTTGCATGTCAGTCCCACCGAAAATCCTAACTGTCACTAGATTTGCTGAATCGGTCCGACTGAGTTTAACAATTCGGTCCCACCGAGATAGGCAAGTTGTGTGTAACGGTTAGATTTTGTGTGGAGGCTATAAATACCCCTCGACCTCCTCTTCATTCGTGGAGAGAGCCATCAGAACGAACCTACACTTCCAACCTACATTTTCTGAGAGAGAACCACCTACACTTGTGTTGAGGCCAAGATATTCCATTCCTACCATATGAATCTTGATCTATAGCCTTCCCCAAGTTGCTTTCCACTCAAATCTTCTTTCCACCAATTCCATATCCTATGAGAGAGAGTTGAGTGTTGGGGGGACTATCATTTGAAGCACAAGAGCAAGGAGTTCATCATCAACACACCATTTGTTACTTCTTGGAGAGTGGTGTCTCCTAGATTGGCTAGGTGTCACTTGGGAGCCTCCGACAAGATTGTGGATTTGAACCAAGGAGTTTGTAAGGGCAAGGAGATCGCCTACTTCGTGAACATCTACCGCTAGTGAGGCAAGTCCTTCATGGGCGACGGCCATGGTGGGATAGACAAGGTTGCTTCTTCGTGGACCCTTCGTGGGTGGAGCCCTCCGTGGACTCACAAGAATCGTTACCCTTCGTGGGTTGAAGTCTCCATCAACGTGGATGCACGATAGCACCACCTATCGGAACCACGACAAAAACATTCGTGTCTCCTATTGCGTTTGCACACTCCAAACCCTTCCCTTTACATTCTTGCAAGTTGCATGCTTTACTTTCCGCTGCTCATATACTCTTTGCATGCTTGCTTGATATGTATTGTGTTTGTTAAACTTGTGCGAAAACTCCACTTCAACTTAAAGAAACTAAAAACTGCAACTTTTGGTACTTAGTGTCTAATCAACCCCCCCCCCCCGCTAGACACCTCTTCTCGATCCTTTCATCTTGTCACTTCACTGTGAGGAGCAGCACTTAATAATTTGACCAACGGGTAGTACAGTACTACTACATTAGTAGTACCACTACTAGTACTAGCACCACTGTCTGGATTTAGTAGTACTACCACGTTCGTCTGGATTTAGTATTTGACTAGCAATATCTAGTAATGCATGTTACAAAAAATATACTACTCCCTCTGCAAATAAATACATTGTGTATTTTTTTATTCGTTTTTAACATAGTTCCCGATGATATTATACACTCTCCCTTCCGGTAGATGGCTCAAATCTGAAGTCTCATCAATCAGACTACTATTGTACTCACCGAGCGCTCAGCTTGGTAAGCTACCAACAAAAAATTGCAATCAAAGACTACTATTGTACTCCCTCCATACTGGTGCACTAGTCATGTTACGGAAACCAAATAATCCCAAAACTTTTAGGCGCGGTGCATTAACTACCCACCTCGTTCCCTGTTTTTTGCCACAAAAAAAGAAATCACCCAATAGGAGACGTGGGGTGCATATGCATTCAATGACTTGAGACTACTTAGCACAACATTTTTGGTTACATGCATTAACATTTTACTAGTTAAATCAAAGGTCAAAACTTGGCGCAAAATGGAAAGGGGACCAATAAACCAGTAAACATCAAAGTTCTCTCGTTTTGCCCCAACTAGAGGTCCGGTGAGATGACTATACTGCATCGACACGGAGTGGGACGCAACTTCATTGACTTACTGCACCTGCCTTTGGTCTATGACAGGTGGGCCCAACGGGAGGCTGGCCCACCTGTCATATAGCCAAAGGCAGGTGCAGTTAAGGCACTGGAGCTCCATCCCATGGAGGGTGGGCCGAGGAGTAGATGGCCAACACACACGTGAATGCAACGCAGTCTGCACTTCTCATATAATGGCTGCCCGCCAGTCCAATCTACGAAATCCTGCGCACCTACGCACCCTAACCAAGGGCAAGAGTGATCACTCCAATCGCAAGACCAGTTGACTAGAAGCTAGTCCCATGGAGGCGATGAGCGCGAGCATCAGTCGACTGTGCCAGATGCTCCACGACGTCGTCCTGCGGCCCGGCACCGAGGAACGTCTCCAGGTCGTGCTTGAGGCCACCAGGGCGAGAGGCCGCTTGAGCGACAACTTCGTTTCCTTGTTCGACGAGGTCCTCGTCGGCTTCCTCGACAAGTTCACCGTCGTCAAGAAGCTCACAAACGGCCTTGACGTACCCTCCAGCCCACGCGCCCAGGCTCTGTGATGCCCGCCACCCTCAGCGGCCTCTGTGGTGACAACCTGTTCGATGCACTGGTGGCCCTGCGACTGCCATCCATCGTGCCGGAGAATGTCCACCTCGAGGTCGCACTCGCCGCACAGCGCCTAGCGCAACAAGACACCATTGACATAATCACCCACGTCTACGCACAAATCGTCCACAAGGACTACTACGTGCAAGAGGAGGATGATAGGTCGCTGGCCTTCTTGGACCGTAGGGCAACCTTGGACGGCATTGTTTAGAAGCACGTTGAGCTCGCTGCCAATGCCATTGCTCCTCACACGTTGGTTGGTGACCCGGCGCACTAGGGCGTGAGGATGTCGTTGATGATCCGTATTTATATTTATCTTTCTGTTAAATCCATGTAGTAGTATATGGTACTAATAGTAATTATCTTACCTTTCGTATCAACATCATAATTTTCGTACGTACTCCATGCATGAACTGCGCCAGAACCAAACTTCTCATTACTCTAGGGAAAACGTTATTTCTATCTATCGGTCACGCCATGGAGCAGAACCAAAATTTACAAGTTACAAGTTCAAAAGGAAAAGCCTATCGTGTTCGCGTCGCACCCCCACACGGTTGGTCCGGCACGCCGCTCAAGGGGGAATATGTGCTATGTTGCATTTTCACTTACAAGTGGGACCGCAGTTGAGCAAACCGACTATCGGCAAATCCCCACCCCGCCCACCGCGCGATGGCTAAGAAAACAGGAGGGAGAAGAGATGGTTGTAGCACAGACTCCAAGAAAATTGGTTTCAGATGGGACTCGTGTGGGTGGCGTGTGCCGTACTGCTAGACGCGAATGCTAGTTATGGCCCATGCCATCCCACTATATCAAGCATATATCGAGGTGCTGGTTATGTAGAACAAATTTCCTGGAGTCCGTTCTTAGCCCTCCTAACTCTCTCTCTTCTCAGCTAGCCAGCAGACGCGCGGAGCCCATCATCTATTTGCTCACATGCGGTCCCACGTGTCCGTGAAAACGCAAGAGGACCCACTGAACCTGCACATCTTTCACTAAAACGTGCCAGTGATGAAAAACAAATCCAATAAAGATCTTCGGTGGCCGCTTTTGGAGTTACTCAAGAGTAAGATTCTATTTAGTTTAACCCAAGATGCACATCACGTGGCCTCAACTAGCACTCCATTTTCTTGCATGACACGACCTGGATGCTGGATGTCCCACGTGTCAGCAAAAGGAGGAAGAACTCGACCAAATCTTCTCCAAATTTAGACCGGAGGAGTAGGAAACACGACAAACCCTGTGCCTACATCATACTACGTACAAGCCCACCTCATGCAGTCACGCTATCACCATATTTCTAGGCCTCCGTGCGACACCTAGCTCTAGTTGATCTAACTAGAACTAACTATTGTGCTAGCATACTCCAATATTAGGTTGGCTCTATGTGATGTGGCAACTTCATATTACTGGATGCTGGCTATAGTACTAGGGTACTCACACTCCAAGAAGTGAGTCGAAAACCATTCATAAATTGAGTTTATGACATGCATATGCAAATGTCCCATTCATTACATACATCAAGTCATCAACACACAACGACAACGAGGATACATGTTGGATTATAGATTAGTTCCAACAAAACATTCTAGTCAATACTAAACTTTTCATCACACAACAAATGGCCTCTGTCCCCCACACGAGTGAAACCACTTCGCAGCCCCACACAGTTGGTCTGCCACGCCGCTAGGGAAACACGTGCTGTCTTGCATCTTCACTTAGGCCAACTCCAGCGCGTGCAGCTCAGACGCACGCTCACCCAGCCCCCTTTCCCTCGACGCCCCCGAGCTACCCAACCATGGCTACCTGTTTTGTGCACCCGCGGCCAGATTTGGAGCGGATCCGGTCGGGCTTAAGCTCGCCCGGCTGTGGGAGGCCGCGTAGCGCCATGGACTAGCCAGGCACCGGGCCAGAAGGCCCCGGCAAGGCCGCAAGGCTGCATGCAGGTACTGACTCCTCCTCTAGCTGCTCGGATCTACCCCATCGGCGGTCGGCCGGGCTCGGTGCTGGCCCAAAAGCTCGTCGGCGCACCGTTGCCACTCATTACGTGCGACCACTGCCCAAAGAAGGTCTTGCGCCGCGTGTCTACAACGCCGGAACATCCTGGATGGGTGTTCATCAAGTGCTCAACCGATGGGGTATGTCCTACTTTAGCTTCAGTTGTGCTCGCAGATTTGACTAGTTGTGCTAATTTAAAAATTTATTGTGTAGAATGGATGCAAGTTTTGGTATTGGGAAGAAGAGTACATCGATATATTGATAGAGCGCAATTTAGTAGATGTTCGTGCACTTTTAGCTAGCATAGAGGCTATAGATGAGACTAGTGCACTTGTTGATAGAATAGAGGCTAGACATGAGACTAGATGCAAGGAAACAACGTCTACTTCTTTACACTCGAAGAAGAAAGAAGCACGCAAGATCGAGCCTCCGCTGCATCGAGAAGGCACTAATCCAACTTACAGGAGCAGTTATGGAAATTGGATATCTTCTAAAATGTATTCTTGTGGTTCTTGTTTTCTTTGGTCTTGCTTTTCTAGTCAAAATTTGGTGATGTATTTCTATGTACCAAAAATCAATGATGAAAAAAGATATGTGTTTGCAAAGAAAAATGTACATGGCCGGGATGCGTCCACGCGTTGGGCGCACGACCACCGCATCCGAGAAATGGCCCGGACACGACCCCATTGCCCTACCCAAATGGACTGAATCCGGGCAAAATGGACTTCCATTTGGGAGGTCGTGCATTGGAGTTGGCCTTACAAGTTGGACCGCAGTTGAGGAAACCGACTATCGGCAAACCCCCACCTCGCCCGCCGCACGATGACTGAGTTAGAGAAATGAGGAGGTTGAAGAGATAGTTGTAGCACGGGCTCCAAGAAATATGGTGTCAGGTGGAAGTCGTGCTGGTGGCGTGTGCCATACTCCTGGACGTGAATGCTTGTTCTGGCCCATGCCACCCTACTATATATCGATGATCCGAGGTGCTGGTTACGTAGAGCGAACACATTAACATATGGCCCACCTCACACTGTGGCCAAATTTCCTGGAGTATGTGCTAGGTTAAAAAGTGTTCTTTGTGAGGGTGGATGGCTGGTCTCAAGTTTAAAACATGTTGTATTACGTATACGTAGACGTAGAGATAGTGCAACAATTTTGAAAGTTTGAACCCAAACATCATAATGCAATTTCTACAATTGATTGGATTCATCCAAGGACCTAGTATGATGGATAGGATTCGCAGCTACAGTAAAAACACCCGCCCGACGCGCGAAGCATGTGAAGCTAGTACAAATAGTAGTACTATTGTTGACTGGACTCATCCGATAACCTGTTGCAATGCACGTACAATTATGTATTCAAAAAAAATTGCCTCGTCGCAACACCCACTCTGAGAAGCGACTCAAAAGCCATTCATAAATTTAGTAAGTTTATCACAGGCATATCATTTAACATTACATACAACAGGTCATCAACCCACAACGACAACGAGGATACATTATAAATATTAAAGTTTGCATCAGACAACAAATAACAAGCAATGAAATGAACTTCATCTCAACCAATCCTCGGCGTTGGAAATGCTTGCTTTGAACTAGAAGTGATTCTCTGGGAAGGGCCAACTATTGTCAATCTCAAAACCAACGTAGGACTGGTCATCCAGGCTGAAGGGGCCTATATCAGGACACATATTGTGATATCCATGGTAGGGAACCATAGCAATGTCTGAGGTATAGATACAGTTGCTTCTCATAAATGGTAGTAACATTGTGTCAACAACAGTTGGATCGCCTTTCACCATCATTGGATAGTTTTGTCCAAGGAAGAGAGAGTTTCCTCCAAGACTATCGATACTGAACCAGGGAGAAGGTGTTGGCGCTAGCACACTAGTATCCATCCCGAATACCCTGCAACGGATGTTGGAATAGGTCCGGAGAGTGCGACCATGCGAGACAACACCTGCTTCCTTAGTAACATCAGTAGTGCCCTGTATACAGACAAGAAGAGGTGATCCATCGGAATAAGTTGCCAGGCGCCACTGAGTATATGGGTCCTGCTCGTCCTCATGCTCGTGATCGTGACCATCGTCATCTCCCCCTTGGTTATAAAAAAAATTCAAGTATAGGTAGTGGAATGTTCACAGGACCTTAGAAACACAAGAAGGTTAATTAGTAAAGGGAAACTAGCTAACCCGCATGCATGTGGATGAAACAATTATATTTACGGTGTAAGACAAACATACTGAAAGCATCAGGATTACATGCCAAAACAGTGCCATGAGTGGTGGCAGCAAACACAAGACCCTCGTATTGAATTGCATCACAGTACACATCTGTGTACAGAAACTAATTTTTGAGCAATATCCATCGAGTCGAATTATGAAGGACGGCAACAAGCTTGTTGAAGATAGCGACAACACAAGCATTCCTATAACCCCAAGAGTGGTTGGGAACTCGACAAATTGCTATCTTCTGTAGATGACAGTCACTGCGATCGTAGTTGAACGTATGCAGAATACCAGTGTGCTCAACCTCTGGGCAGTCTGAGATTTTTGGAAGTGGAACCCGGTGACGAGTGTACACATTCACAAGTTCCCACTCACAGTTGCTCCCAATATAAACAACCCAATCTCCATTTACGCCCTACCCAAGCCTTACCCTCAAGCGATGGCATCTTAACATCACACGTATCATTATCAAGCGGCATCAACTTGCACAAGGTGAGGCTTCCGTCGTCCGTGCACCAGTCGTCAGCAGGGTCATGGCGAAGAAGATAGGGGAGATCAAACCGCTCCTGGACCCTTGGGTTCCTTGTAATGATGTTATTAATTGAGTCGAGTATGGTCTTGAATGAACCTGCCATGCTAGCTGAGGTGATGACGTCGCACCGATCAATGAGTTCCTCCACCACGTCATCTTTCAGATCGGGGCAAGAATAACGGGGTCATTTCCGGCCTGTTCCATCCATGGAGAAGATGATCGAACAATGGCAAAAGGGTGAAGGCAAATGGAGGAGAGAGGAAGAGCGTGCGACAGTAGTTCCAAATTGAGAGGGAAAGGCAAAGAGGCGGTGGATTGTTGCCACGGCACACGAAGAGGCACTTCGGCCTATATAGACGTCTGTTCGGAAATTTTACAAAAGGACTCGTCGTCGTCTCACTGACATGTTGGAACGGGACCACATGTATGAAACATGGTGTGTAATTTCTCGTGCAAAATGCAATCTGGGCGCGTTGGCCCGAGGTGCCGCATTAGTTCTCGACTTTATTTTTTAATGGCATGCCGTTCAGTTCTCAAGCACAACTAACTGGTACTGTATGCAGAGAAAATATAAACTACTATATCACTACTCCACCTCTAGTACTAGTATCAAAAAAGATATATAGGCTGGAGCTTCAGCACTTGCTTGCTAAGGGCTGCCCACTTTCTTCTCACACTATCACCCTCTCTCCAGATCTAAAAAATACGGCCTCTCTGTCCCTCCTCATGGGTGGTCTCAGATCTGCCGGGGAAGAAAAGGACATGCAGCGTTGACGCACTTATCATCGGCGAGCAAGGTCACGCACTGATGACAAGGCTATCCTCTCAGACCTAGCGCCCGCACGGGATGGCCTCCGTCCCCAAGCTCGCTGCCGTAGTGTGTGCGGAGGACGACGACCACGAGCGAAGCCACTTCCCGCTGACCCTCAGGTATGCTACCTATTTTTGAACCATACCCTTGTTCTATTGCCCCATCTACCACATCGCTGCATGTGGATATTTTTCCACTCCACCAACTTCCCAATTTGCTATCCTCTGCTCTGCTGGTCATGCAGACGAAAACCTTAATTTGCACTATTAAAGGAAACCCAACTTCATGCAAACTAATCCATGTCTGGGTTGAATAAGGAAAGGAAGGGAGAAAGTACTGTCCAAGAGACTAGGCATCAAACCCGCATCTAGGTTGAGAAGGGGAAAATCAGTAGCTAAGGAACGAGTCTCGTGTCTCTTGGTTGAAAAAGGGTAGAAAGGCATGACAACGCAATAGAGAATGACCAGGTCGATCGGTTTGTTGTCCTCATATAGGAAAAAGGTGGCTAAAGAGAACAAAAATGGGACCTAATCCACATATGCTGCCTGGATATTTGTTGCTCTGGGAAACCATACCTCCCTCACCACTCTATGTGTCCATGGAGGTACACTACAGGAATCAGACACTTTGCCGTCAGCCATGGCTGACGGCAAAGGCATGCCTGGCTGACGGCAAAGGCCTTTGCCATCAGCCAGCAGACGGCAAAGGCCTTTGCCATCAGCCAGCAGATGGCAACAGGTCCGGCTGAATAGGCTACGATGAAGGGCTCTTTGTCGTCCGCTGGCGGGCGGCAAATATGGAACGCTCTTTGTCGTCCGCCAGCGGACGGCATAGGGCCCGGATGTCACAAGTGCCAAGTTAGGTCTATTAAGGGGTTAACGGCGTTCTTTGCCGTCCGCTGGCGGATGACAAAGGCAATTGCATATTTGCCGTCTGCCAGCGGACGACAAAGTAGCAGAATAGGCCAGCCCCCAGGTGCTGCCACGTGTCAAGGTATGCCATCCGCTGGCGGACGACAAAGATGCAATGCTCTTTGCCGTCTTCCAGTAGACGACAAATAACCAAATAGGCCAGCCAGTGCCCCAGGTTGCACAGGTAGCTGCCACGTGGCAGCTTTGCCGTCTGCAAGCTGATGGCAAAGAACCTGTATAGCCCTTGTTTTCTCTATTTTTTGTTATATCCTTGCATTTTCAAAAGACATAAGTTATCTAGCAGTCCATCAACACAACAGAATACATGTATCCGTCATCTAGCAGTCCATCAACGCAAAAGAACACATACGATATTAAAACGTCCAATACATACATAGTTACACAGAGTTCATCAACAGACATACATCGTTTCACGGAGTTATTCAACATACATTGTTTATCAACACAAAATCAAAACAGAAACTAAAACTAGTAGTCCATCAGTCGAGCTTCCATGAAGTGAATTAAATATGCAAAAATGGGAGTAAGCAAGTTAGAAGAAGAAGAAGAAGACTAGAAGAAGAAGAAGACTAGATGAAGAAGACTAGAAGAAGAAGAAGAAGGTTTTTACTCTTTTCCTTCTCATTCTTCTTCTTTTATTCTTTCTTTTCCTTGTCTTTCTTCTTCTATTCTTTCTTTTTCTCCCCTCCTTGTTTTTCTTCTTGTCATTCCTTATTTGTGTCATTTTAGAGCTTACATAGGTAATTATGACATTTTTAGCTAACTAAGCTTATTATGTCAATTTGGAGGAAATTAAGGTAAGTATAGGTCTTTTTTGTGCTAACATAAATAATTATGCCATTTTTAGGTAACGTAGGTAGAATGGATCATTTTGGAGCTAACCTACCTAAAATGGATCATATTGGAGCTAACATAGGTAAAATGGATCATATTGGAGCTAACCTAGATAAACTTGCTCATTTTGGAGCTAACCTAGGTAAAATGGATCATATTGGAGCAAATCTAGGTAAAATGGGTCATTTTGGAGCTAACTTAACTAATTATACCATTTTTGAGTTAACTAAGCATATTATGCCATTTTGACATAAGTAAGCTAAGTATAGGTCTTTATTTAGCTAACCTAGGTAACTAAGCATATTAGAGCTAATTTAGTTAAGTATAGATCATTTTGGAGCTAAGTAACCTAATTATGTCATTTTGTAGGAAGATTGGCTAAGTCTAGGTCATTATGGTAACCATTTTGGAGGAAATAAAACTAAGTCTAGGTCTTTATGCATTTGGTAGGCGAAACACTAGAGAAATGTTACCGTCATCATGGAGGTGAAGGGTCAGTCGGGTTTACGCCAGTGTCAGACGGAGAAGGACCGGTCGGGGTCGGGCTTGTGCCAGTGCGAGACGGAGAAGGATCGGTAGATGCTTCTCGGGAGGCATGCTGCACCAAAGATCATTTGCAATGTCTCGTTAGCATGTGCAACTGAAATGTGAATACTAGTAACTAATGACCATTCAAATGAAACTCACCGTGTCCGCTATACCAATCTGAGGCATTGGCGGAGGGGTCCGACCATTTTTCTCACACACGGACTGCACATTTTGATTTCACGAGTCAGTCATATTAGTTAGTAATGAAACAAACATTACATGCATGATTTGGCTAATAAGCAGGAGAAACTTACCACGAGGAGGTCGTATAGGGCCCGGTGAGACGCATCGTTCCGGTTCCTCTCCTCCTCCAGCATCCTAGCCGTCCTCTGCTCCAACTCAGTCTCGCTCTCCTTGGCCTACCTGTTTGCCTCCGCCAGAAGCTCCTGGGCCCTGAGCTCGATGGCGAGGTCCACTAGTTGTGGTCGAGGCGGTATGTCAGGAAGAGACATCGCATGGCACTTCTTGATCTCCGGGAGACTGCTAGGACAACGTAATAGTCCATCCCCAATGGCTACCGAGCCATGTTTCCTCCCATCACCAGATAGCATCACGAGCTTAGTATCAAAAGGACTCTGGCTCTGGTTGAAGTCATCCCCTTTCGTCGCCTTCCCCCAGGCTCTGTGCCTCACGGGCTTGTTGTGGGAGGAGATGTTGGTGAAGCTCTCTGGATGATCAAGGTCATCCTTAGAGAATGCCTTGGCCTTCTTGAACGGGGCCATATGGGCCATGGCATAGAGGTCGTACATCGGTGGCACTTCCTTCTTGTTGTGTTTTGCCTAAAAGAGAGGAACACCATATTAGCTAAGGGCTGAAGCTAGCATGAAGAATGAAATTGCATGAATTGTTAAGGGCTGAAACCACATACCCATTGATCCCCGTACTCAAACAGGTTGGAGCTCCCTTGATGGTGTGGCACACCTTGCATTTGGGAATGCTTATCCCTGGCCTTGTTGTGTTCGGCTAGCCATTGGGGAGAGAACCACTCATCCACCAACGCCTCCCAACAGTCCATCATATCCGCCCACCATCTCGGGGGCACCTAAGTTTGGCAAAGAGAAATTTAAGCGCTACGCCTATGAATGAAATCGAGGAAACTAAGTACAAGGCCTTAAGAATAGGTAATTACCTTCATGTACTTCTCCTTACTCAGATACTTGAGGCGGCACTTCTTCTTCTCCCTCCTAATGTTAGTCGAGGCGTAGTAGTCTCGAACAGCCTGCACCCTAGCCTCGCGTCAGAAGTTCTGAAGTAGGCGCTTGCACTCGGCTTCGAGAACCCTAGCCGCCTTGAAAGTACAACTATCCCTGGGTGGTTTTGGTAATTACTAACAACATATAGCTCATTGAACTCATGATGTTTCAAGATGATCATTTCAGAAAGTTCAATGATTGACATGGCATGGATTAGGAATGTGGACCCCTCAAAATGCTAAGGACACATATTGGCTCAAGCTCAAGACTCTACATTTTCATTTTAGTGATCCAAGATCACATTGAGTCCATAGGAAAGGCCAATACTATTAAAAGGGGATGGGGTGTTGCTTAATGGCCTGCTTGCTCAAAATGCTTAGTGATGTGCTCCAAAAGCCCTCAACCACTTTCTCATATCCACATATGTCCCAAATCAAAAGTCAAACTCGGAACCACCGATTTGATCTATCCAGAGCCACCGAGTTCATTTGACATAGCCACTCCCAGAAACCCTAGTCACTTCGGTCTCACCGATAGGGATCTCGGTCTCACCGAGATGGGATTGCAAACTCTCTGTTTCCCTTCATAACATTTCGGGCTAACTGAGATGAGCGATCGGTCCCACCGAGTTCGCAATGCAAACTCTCTGTTTCCCCTTCCTAACATTTCGGTCTCACCGAAATGAGTGAATCGGTCCCACCGAGTTTGCCTGACCAACTCTCTAGTCAGCTTATTACCAAAGTCAGTCTCATCGAGTTTGTGTAATCGATCTCACCGAGATTACGTTATGCCCTAACCCTAATGAAATTGGTCCCACCGAGTTGACATGTCGGTCCCACCGGAAAGCCTAACGTTCACATTTCAAACTGAATCGGTCTGACCGAGTTTTATGATTCGGTCCCACCGAGTTTGGTGAATTGTGTGTAACGGTTAGATTTTGTGTGGAGGCTATATATACCCTCCACCCACTCTTCATTCATCAGGAGAGCCATCAGAACATGCCTACACTTCCAGCATATATTTTCTGAGAGAGAACCACCTACTCATGTGTTGAGGTCAAGATATTCCATTCCAACCACATAAATCTTGATCTCTAGCCTTCGCCAAGTTGCTTTCCACTCAAATCATCTTTCCACCAAATCCAAATCTGCGAGAGAGAGTTGAGTGTTGGGGAGACTACCATTTGAAGCACAAGAGCAAGGAGTTCATCATCAAAACACCATCTATTACCTTTTGGAGAGTGGTGTCTCCTAGATTGGTTAGGTGTCACTTGGGAGCCTCCGTCAAGATTGTGGAGTTGAACCAAGGAGTTTGTAAGGGCAAGGAGATCGCCTACTTCGTGAAGATCTACCCTAGTGAGGCAAGTCCTTCGTGGGCGATGGCCATGGTGGGATAGACAAGGTTGCTTCTTCGTGGATTCGCGCAACCGTTACCCTTCGTGGTTTGAAGTATCCATCAACGTGGATGTACGATAGCACCACCTATCGGAACCATGCCAAAAATCTCCGTGTCTACATTGCGTTTGCTCCCTCCAAACTCCTCCCTTTACCTTCATGTGCAATGTTTTACATTCCGCTGCTATACTCTTAGACTTGCATGTGTAGTTGATTACTTGACTTGTGCAAAGTTGCTAAAATCTGCCAAGACTTAAAATTGGGAAAAGGTTAGATTTTTATTTGGTCAAGTAGTCTAATCACCCCCTCTAGACATACTTTTGATCCTACAAGTGGTATAAGAGCTTTGGTCTCCATTTGCCTTGATTTCCATAGCTTTTGGTGATCATAGCCTTGGTTTCACAACCTAGGAGAGTATGGCGTCTAGTGAGGGAAATTACCACCGTAGAGGTCCTTACTTTGATGGTACTAATTTTGCTAGTTGGAAGCATAAGATGAAAATGCATATTCTTGGACATAACCCCGCTGTTTGGGCTATTTTGTGCATTGGCTTGCAAGGTGAATTCTTTGATGGGAGAGAGCCGAACCGTGAAGCTACCGCGGAAGAGTTGAAGATGCTACAATACAATGCTCAAGCTTGTGATATCCTCTTCAACGGATTGTGCCCCAAAGAATTCAACAAAATCAGCCGTCTTGAGAATGCAAAGGAAATCTGGGATACTTTGATTGATATGTATGAAGGTACCGACTCCATCAAGGAATCCAAATTGGATGTGCTTCAAAGTCAACTTGAGAAGTTCAAAATGAAGGATGGTGAAGGTGTCGCTGAAATGTACTCTAGGCTTGCTCTCATCACAAATGAGATTGCTGGCTTAGGAAGTGAAGAGATGACCGATAGATTCATCATCAAGAAGATCCTACGAGTCTTGGATGGAAAATATGATATCGTGTGCACATTGATCCAAATGATGCCCAATTACAAAGATCTCAAGCCTATGGAAGTCATTGGAAGAATTGTTGCTCATGAGATGTCACTCTAGGATAAGGAAGAGCTTCACAACAAGTCAAATGGTGCTTACAAAGCCTCATGTGATAGTCCTACATCATCAAGTGAGAAAAAACCTTCAATGAGGAGTTGAGCCTAATGGTGAAGAATTTCAACAAGTTCTACAAGAGTAGAAGCAAGGAAAGAATCTCCAAGACAAGGTCCTACGATGACAAAAGATCTCTGAGTCGTGAACGAAATTGCTACAATTGTGGAAGACCTAGACACTACTGCAATGAGTGTACGGCTCCCTACAAAAGAAGAGAAGATTCACCGAAAAGGAGAAGCAGAAGAGAAGAATCACCACCAAGAAAGAGGAGGAGTAGACATGATCATTGTGAACGAAGAACCTCTCTGAGAAGCAAGGATTCGGAAAGGAAGGACAAATCATCAAGGAGCTACACAAAACGAAGACATCAAGCTCACGTTGGTGAATGGGTATCCGACTCCGACTCCGACCATCACTCAGAAAGAAGTTATCACTCCAACTCCAAATATACTCAAGATGAAGGTGTTGCCGGTCTAGCTCTTGTGTCAACCAACCCTACGACATATTTGACTCACCAAATGAAGGAATTGGAATATGCTTCATGGCTAAAGGCCCAAAGGTATCACACCCCGAGTATGTTGATTTCAATAGTCATGAAGATGATTTGCTAGGTGATGATGATTTACTTGTTGACAACCCTAGTGATGAAAACTATGATGAACTTGCTATTAATCATGTTAATCAAGATAAGACGAATGATGATGCTAAGAAGGAGATTGAGAGTCTAACTAAGGAACTAAACACTCTTAAGTTAGCTCATGAATTTACCTTGGAAGATCATCGAGAACTTTTAAAGACTCATGAGAAGTTACGCTTTGAAAAGCTCAACCTTGAGCAAGAGCATGGGCTCTTAAAATCAATCAATGATGATCTTCGCAAGAAAAGTTCTTCTTAAATTGCCAAGCATTTACTCTTGTCTACTTACATGCCACAAGTTAAATCTAGCAACAAGAGTAAGAAAGATTTTTCTTCTAGTAGTAACAATAATCATGCTAAATCCAATGTTGTTGCTTCTAGTAGTTCTCTTGATTCCACTAATGATTCTCTTAGCCAAGTTACACTTGAGCAAGAAAATAGCTTATTGAAGGGAATTATAGAGAAACGTGTTTACAAGAGCCTTGCCGGGAGTAAGCAATTTGAGGAAATTGTACGCAAGCAAGGAAGGAACCGGAAGAATCAAGGTGTTGGTTTTGAACGAAAGTTCAATGCCAATGGAATTGAATGGGAAGAAGATCAATACCCCAAGACGAAGTTTGTTCTTCAACAAGAGAAGTATGATCCTACTTCTTTCCAAGGGACACAAGCTAAAGATGATCTTCCACCACAAGACCACAAGCAAAAAGGCAAGGACAAGCTTCAAGAGGAGATTGAGGCATATGAAGAAGCTCCTAAGGCCTTGGTCAAGTGGGTTCCCAAGACTACATCAAGCTCTACTACGTCAAGTACGACTACAACTCCAAGGATTCCCATCAAGATGATGTGGATCCCGAAGAAGAACTAGAGAGTTCTTGAGGGTGACCCCGCCAACATACTTCACTCATATCATTTTGGCGAGGACAAGTGCAAACAACTTCCACATCTTGCACTAGTTCAAGGAGTCACAAACCCTCTTGTTGGTAAGACAAGGGACAAGGTAACCTAATGCTTTCATGGACATCATCTTGTGTGTACATCACTCTATGTCCATGGATATCCTTGTTTGTTTCTTGTGAGACTAACCCGTGTAGGTATTGAAAGTGCAACTTACTCCAATGGATTGCTCCGAATGATCTACATCAACAATGAGCATCCACATCTTCAACATCTACATGAAGTCATCATTGACAAAACCCAAAGTTAGTTCATCCCTATTAGGGGGGATATCACATCTAGGGGGAGCTTTACTCTAATCAATTGAGCTAAAGCAACTCTAATGATGTGAATACAACAATGCTTTATGTAAAAGTGGTAACCCCACTTGTGCTTAAACGATGAGTATGACATAAGATCAAATGTTCTCATTTGACTCCGAAGTCAATATACTCATATATAGATGACCTAGTCATCGCCAATTGCTTGATAGATGCTAGAGTGTTTGTGCATGCTTTGTCACATATTTCATTTGCCATTTTATTGCGTGAGCATGTTGACTGCATATTTTACTCATTCGAGGACATCCACTTGTTGTTTTGATTGTTTGGTTTTTTTCTCTTTTGCCAAGTGGATGGACAAGAATGCCTGAACTTCCTCTAGCTATCTATGCTTTTCTCATCTCAAACTCTATTCATGCTACATCAAAAAGTTTGATCAAGTCAGATTTGAACCACTCTGTGTGAGGAGAACTCGGAATCGCCGGTTCGTCATAGACTTAAACTTCCAAACCTCTGTGTGCATTTTGGTACGACCGATTCATCCACTTCGGTCACACCGAGTTCATTGAGTTGATCTAGTTTATCAATCTCGGTGCAACGGATTTGAACTTTTCGGTCACACCGAGTTGCAGTAACCGCTTGCGATTCTGCATCTCGGTGCCACCGAGTTGTTCTACTCGGTCACACCGATAGGGTCGGGAAATATATACCCTCGGGTGAGATTTTGGAAATCTCTTCAAAACTCCTCAGCCCGCGCGTGTCCTGCTTTGCCGCCTCGGGTCTCTGGATCGTCTCCTTGGTGCCACCGACCTCCCATCGCCGCGTATCCGTCGCCGTCAACGGGATTCTGCCCCGCCGTTGTCACCCTAGCGAACTCATCGCCGAGCTAGGGTATGAGTTCAATCATTTGTGCTAAATTCCTTTCTGCGATTCCTAGCACATTGCTTTGCCATGATCTTTACCAAGTATGAAATCAATCTATCCATAGAAAACTTTCCTTTATGTTAGGTTTATTCGAAAATTTAGGGTTAGGTTTCCGCCGAACTCATCTCAGACCGACCGAGTTGTAGAAATCGGTCTCACCGATTTGGCTTAGGCCATTGCACATGCGCTTTTCGATCTGACCGAAAATTGCAAATCGGTGCGACCGAGTTCAACTCTCAGTGAAACTCTTGCAATCTCGGAGCCACCGAACTGTGATTCAGTCTGACCGAGTTCACTAGTTAGTCTCCAAAAGTTGCTTCGGTATCACCGAGTTTAACAAATCGGTAGCTCCGAAATGCTTTCTATGGAGAACTAAAACTAATTTTTTGACTCATCTGTTTTGCAAAAACTCTGCACTTTGTGATGCTCATCTACTCTACCTCATCTATATCTATTCACATGGTTTGCTGTCAGTTTGCCTGCCAAGATGTCTGACCAGAGTGATAGGCAGAACAGATCTGAAGAGCAAGTGCAAATGACTGAGGGCACTAGTCCCTCAAGCAGATATGATGAGGGCAGCAGGAGCACTCCAAGTAATTTTCCCATGGCAGCCACCAGATCAAGGAAGAAGAGAACCTCAGATTCTGAGGATGAGGACTATATGGCTACTAAGGAGGAAGTAAGCTCCAAGAAGAAAGTGCTAAAGAAAGAGTATGGCACTGCTGCTGTAACAAAACCTGGTATGCACAAGAAGGCACCTGCCAAGAGAGTGCTGACATCCAAGCTAAGGAAAGCTGCCATACAGTTATTGACAAGCCTTCTATGATGAGAAATCCAGATGGGGATGAAGAAGTAGAGGAAGAGGATGTTGCACCAGCACCCAAGTCCCAAAAGCTTATGGGGGATGCAATCAAGTCAGGGGCTGCTCCATCAAAGCCCAAAACTGCTCCCAAAGCTGCTGCTCAAGCCACCAAGTCTACACCCAAGAGAAGCACCATGAACATACCAGCTGTAGAGAAGAACAAGGCCCCAGTGCCAGAGATGGAAGAAGAAGATGATGAAGCCCATGTGCTGAGAAAACTCAAACCAAATATTCCAGACCACAATGACACTCATCCTGTGGCAGAGGAAATGTACATCATGAAGGATGGTGGTCTTATACTTTGGAGGCAGAATGATCCTTATGCTGTGAGAAGGAGAACTGCAGTGGACTACAGGTTCCAGACCAAAGAAAATCAAGACTTCTATGAGACTATTCTGCTGGACAAGAAACCTATTGTCTGTGATATGAAGTGGGTTGATTGGGAGTACATTGATGAGAATGAAGATCACTTTCCAGGTGTACATGAGAGCTTCAAAGC
Source organism: Aegilops bicornis (assembly GCA_021605145.1). NCBI lineage: Eukaryota > Viridiplantae > Streptophyta > Magnoliopsida > Poales > Poaceae > Aegilops > Aegilops bicornis. The sequence goes on along the minus strand of CM038669.1, from coordinate 392,149,988 downwards.
TTGTGGAGTTGACAAGTTTGTTGGACAGAAGCTTACAAAATGGAATGATGAGCTAATAATGCAATTCAACTCCACTGCTCATTTCTATCCAGATGGAAGAATAGTTTGGATGTCTGAAGGTACATGGTACCAGTCAACTGTAGATGAGCAGGCCAAGCTGATCAACGCCCCAGAAGAGCATGGGGATTATTTGGATGTGTTGCCAAGAAGAAGAAAGACCACAACTCCATGGCAAACATGTACAAGGAGATCCCAGACAAAGCTTTGGAGACTCACAAGTTTGGATCTGTACACTATTTGTTGTCTGGTCTGCCTACTATCAACACCATCTTAAGGCATACACTGTTACCCAAATATGGAGATCACAAGATGATTAGAGGACATTCAATCAACTTGCTGCAGATATTTGATATTCCTCAGAAATTCAAGGTCATGAGTCTGATTGTTGAGACAATCAAGAGGACTGCTGCTGATAAGAAAAGATCTGGTGGGTATGCTCCACACATTTAGGAGCTCATCAACTCTAAGATGGGCACAGACACTTACTTGTTGGACAAGGAGCATTTACCTTTGCACCCAGAATTTGAAGATAACACAATTGTGATGAATGAGGATGACCCTTCATCAGTGCAAGCACAAGAGAAGAGAGCAAAGGCAAAGGCAGAAAAAGCCGCAAGGATGCCAAGTGTTGAGGAGGCATCTGAAGTGTTCTTGAAGAGCAAATAAGATCAACCAGCTTATCTGATTCAAGCAACATTGAGGATTGAGAAGGGCTTGGCCACCCTGACTTAGAATCAGGAGAGCTTGGAGTGGATTATAGAAAAAAAAAGTTCTATGATCTTGATCTGAAAGTCACTGAGATACAGACTGCAGTTGAGCAGCTCCAGGAGGAAGCAAAGGAGAAGAAGGGGAAGACTACTACAGATGCTTTTCACAGAGTGCCTAGAGGTCAGAGGTCTGCTGCAGTTCCAGTGCCAGATACTAGAGCTACTTCATCTGCACCAGCAACAACAACTTTAGTGCCACCTCCAGCAGCCACTCCACCAGCTCCAGCTACATCTACGGATGCCTTCGTCCTTGGAGTTCTCTCTACACCACCTCCCGAAGATCAAGCCTGAGAGACGCATAGCACTATGCATTTTCAAACTTTTTGGTAACTTGCTGCCAAAGGGGGAGAAATGTATAGATCATAGGCTTCGAGAGAGTGTTTTGCTTCTTTGTCTCTCTTGCCTTTTGCTATTTGGTTGATACTTTTGTGTGTGCTCGTTTGATTCTTTATGTGTGTGTGTGTGAAATACTTATATGATCATGTGTTTGATCATATCATACTTTAATGTTTGCTTGGATGATATTATCTTCTATATCCCATATATGATCATTCACTTTGCTTGGTGATGAGTGCATGTTTTAATTCCTATCATTTTTAGCGCTCCACCAAGATGTATGTGACATGGAAGAGTAACCCATGATCCTAATCGATTGTGCATTTGCATTCAATAGCAAATTTTAAATAATGCACAAATTTAGGGGGAGCTCTTGCTTATTACATACTTCTCAAATCGATGATGTATTTTAAATCTTATTATCATTTGTCGAAGCTTTGATATATATGTTGTCATCAATTACCAAAAAGGGGGAGATTGAAAGTGCAACTATCCCTGGGTGGTTTTGGTAATTACCAACAACATATAGCTCATTGAACTAATGCGGTTTCAAGATGATCATTTCAGAAAGTTCAATGATTGGCATGGCATGGATTAGGAATGTGGACCCCTCAAAATGCTAAGGACACATATTGGCTCAAGCTCAAGACTCTACATTTTTATTTTTGTGATGCAAGATCACATTGAGACCATAGGAAAATCCAATACTATTAAAAGGGGATGAGAGGTTGCTTAATGGCCTGCTTGATCAAAATGCTTAGTGATATGCTCCAAAAGCCCTCAGCCCAAACCAAAATTCAAACTCGGCACCACCGATTTGATCTATCCAGCGCCACCGAGTTCATTTGACATAGCCACTACCAGAAACCCTAGTCACTTCGATCTCACCGATAGGAATCTCGGTCTCACCGAGATGGGATTGCAAACTCTCTGTTTTCCATCGTAACATTTTGGTCTAACCGAGATGAGCGATCGGTCCCACCAAGTTCGCAATGCAAACTCTCTGTTTCTCCTTCGTAACATTTCGGTCTCACCGAAATGAGCGAATCAGTCCCACCGATTTTGCCTGACCAACTCTCTGGTTAGCTTATTATGAAAGTTGGTCTCACTGAGTTTGTGTAATCGGTCTCACCGAGATTACGTTATGCCCTAACCCTAATGAAATCGGTCCCACCGAGTTGACATGTCGGTCCCACCGAAAAGCCTAACGTTCACATTTTGAACTAAATTGGTCTGATCGAGTGTTATGATTCGGTCCCCCCGAGTTTGGTGAATTATGTGTTACGGTATTTTGTGTGGAGGCTATATATACCCCTCCACCCACTCTTCATTCGTGAGGAGAGCCATCAGAACGTGCCTACACTTCTAGCATATATTTTCTGAGAGAGAACCACCTACTCATGTGTTGAGGTCAAGATATTCCATTCCAACCACATAAATCTTGATCTCTTGCATTCCCCATGTTGCTTTCCACTCAAATCATCTTTCCACCAAATCCAAATCTGTGTGAGAGAGAGTTGAGTGTTGAGGAGACTATCATTTGAAGCACAAGAGCAAGGAGTTCATCATCAACACACCATCTATTACCTTTTGGAGAGTGGTGTCTCCTAGATTGGTTAGGTGTCACTTGGGAGCCTCCGTCAAGATTGTGGAGTTGAACCAAGGAGTTTGTATGGGCAAGGAGATCGCCTACTTCGTAAGATCTACCCTAGTGAGGCAAGTCCTTCATGGGCGATGGCCATGGTGGGATAGACAAGGTTGCTTCTTCGTGGACCCTTCGTAGGTGGAGCCCTCCATGGACTCGCGCAACCGTTACCCTTCATGGGTTGAAGTCTCCATCAACGTGGATGTACGATAGCACCACCTATCGGAACCACGCCAAAAATCTCTGTGTCTACATTGCGTTTGCTCCCTCCAAACTCCTCCCTTTACCTTCATGTGCAATGTTTTACATTCCGCTGCTATACACTTAGACTTGCATGTGTAGGTTGATTGCTTGACTTGTGCAAAGTTGCTAAAATTTTCCAAGACTTAAAATTGGGAAAAGGCTAGATTTTTATTTGGTCAAGTAGTCTAATCACCCCCCCCCCCCTCTAGACATACTTTTGACCCACACGCCTCCGGCTCGTGTTTCTCATCAACCCTGTAGAAGGTCTGAAATCGAACAAGACAACACTGATTATTACAATCACTAGGTAATGTTGATTTTTAATTCTGTAAAGTAGAAATTACCCAAAACCGCCGCCTCACAATGTCGGCCACCGTCTCGCACACGACACCGTCGACCCTCTGCTCTGGCGGGGCCGGGGCAGCCAAGTACAGCTCCCAGCTCATTGCTAGCTTAGGAGCCTGACCCTCACCGGGCAACGTGACCCACCCCGGGAAGTGGTGTCGGACTAGAGTACAAAGGAGCTGGTTGGGCCTGCGGACACCGTCAGGGTGTATCCAATCCCTGCAGTATGACAAGGCCAACACATTAGATATTAATTAGAAGAAACATGAAGGACAAAGGTTAAAAAAGAGTAAATGCACTTACTTCTCCCTGTTAGGATGAATCAACCACCTCTGATCGCGGGTCGCCGGCACGACCGGGAGCTTCGTTCCACCACACTGGTAGACCTTCTTGCCCTTCTCAACGAGCTCGCCCTCGCTAAAACTATCGCCACACCAGGTCTCCTCGCCATCAGCATGGCCACTAGTCTCCGGAGTCACCTGGGACGAAGGCTCTAGGACCGGAGTCTCGTGGGACGAAGACTCTAGGGCCCGACTCTCCTGGGACAAAGGCTCGAAGATACGAGGCTCGTCAGCCCGAGGCTCGTGGACCGGAGTCCGAGACCAGTCCAAGTCCGACGACTCCACCTAAGACGGAGCACTCCGGTGGTCCGGAGACTCAGCTTCGGGTGGCGGCGAGGAAGGCACAACAACCTTCCTACCTCTCCCGCCGCCACGTCCACCTCTACATCCCCTCTTCGTCTTCCCTCGTCCTCTCTCGGCCGAAGAAGAAGGGCCCGCCGGTGTCCCCATGCTGTCTACGAACGCTCTGCGAAGCTGCTAGGGTGGAATATAGCCACCCCACCCAGCACGCGCCGAGGAAGAAGGAGGCTCGGAGCGCTCTCGACCCGCGCCCACCATCTGTCAACACCTGCAATGACAAAGAGTAAACAAAATTAGTACAACATAAACATAATAAAAAATTTGGTGGGTGAAAATAACACCTAAAAAAATCAACTAACTAATTAACTAACTAACTAAGTAATTAACCTAAAAATAACTAACTAACTAATTAAAGGCTCTTTCTTAAGGCCAAGAATGGTCTTTAATATGTTAAAATTATTGTAGGGTTTCAAAAATATTTGAGAAAATTTAGGGAAGCTCATTTTACATATATTGTCCATATATAAGAGTTTCAACACACGGTCATGTTCAAAATATTGGTCAAATGAATCAAAAACCCTTTTCTGATATTTTAAGCTTTTGGAATATTCACAAGTATGCCATATTTGGTTATCTTGCCAAGTATCATCTCTTGGAGAACAAGATGACATCACCAAAACCCCTCACACTAATTAACCTAGAAACTAACCTAACTAACCTAGTCTAAAGGCAACTAACCTAACTAACCTAGAAAATCAAACTAACCTAGAAAATCAAACTAATCTAACTAACCTAGTCATCTTCTCCTATTTTTCTTCTTCTTCTTCTTCTCCTCCTCCTCCTCTTCTTCTTCTTCCTCTTTTTTTTCTTCTTCTTCTTCTTCTTCTTCTTCCCCCTTTCTACTTATTCTACTTTTCTTCTTTTTCATCTTTTTTTCAGTTCCTTTAACTATGACTATTTAACTAAAAACTAACAATAATCTAATATAATATAATTTAATCTAGCTAACTATATATCTAATATATCTATTATCTAAAACAGAAAAGAAAAAACAGAAAAAGAACAGAACTTCCTCCTCCTCCTCCTCCTCTTCTTCTTCTTCTGCCCCTTCTACTTATTCTAATTTTCTTCTTCTTCTTTCATCTTTTTTTACTTCCTTTAATTATGACTATTTAACTAAAACCTAACACTAATCTAATATAATCTAATCTAATCTAGCTAACTATATATCTAATATCTAAAACAGAAAAAACAGAACTCCTCCTCCTCCTCCTCCTCCTCCTCCTCCTATTTGTCTTCTTCTTCTTCTTCTTCTTCTTCTTCTTCTTCTTCTTCTTCTTCTTCTTCTTCTTCTTCTTCTTCTTCTTCTTCTTCTTCTTCTTCTTCTTCTTATTCTTCTTCTTCTTCTTCTTCTTCTTCTTCTTCTTCTTCTTCTTCTTCTTCTTCTTCTTCTTCTTCTTCTTCTTCTTCTTCTTCTTCTTCTTCTTCTTCTTCTTCTTCTTCTTCTTCTTCTTCTTCTTCTTCTTCTTCTTCTTCTTCTTCTTCTTCTTCTTCTTCTTCTTCTTCTTCTTCTTCTTCTTCTAATTATTCTACTTTTTTGTTTTATTTTTCTCTTCTTCTTTTTTTCTATGTTTTCTCCTCCTACTCCTTTTAGGTCTTCTATTCTTTCTTTCTTTCTTTCTTTCTTTCTTTCTTTTCTTTTCTTGTTCTTGGGCTTATCTAACTAAGTAATTAACCTAAAAAAACTAACTAAGTAATTAACCTAAACAAATAACTAACTAACTAATTAACCTATGTACAGTAGGGTAAAACAACTAACTAATTAACCTAAATCAAAAAACAGCAACATAAAAAGACAGAAAAAAGGAAATAAACCTCACCAGGGGGCGGAGCGGCGTGGCGGCGGTGGCGATGGGGCGGGCGGCCTAAGCGGAGCGGCCGGGCGGCGGGCGACTTGAGCGTAATGGGCGGCGGGGCGCGGGCGATGGCCGGGCGGCAGTGGTCGGAGCGGCGACGGGGTCGGGGCGGTGGGGGGTCGGGGCGGTGGGGGTCGGGGGCGGGGTAGCGGGCATGGGGACACCGGGCACGGGGGCGGCGCGGGAGAGGTGAGGGAGAAAGAGAGAGGGGTGGGGCGCGGAATGACTGTTTTTAGTTAGGTTTAATTTCTTTGTCGTCTGCTAGAAGACGGCAAAGAGCGTAGGTAGTGGGGTGGGGCCAGGAGGAAACGACGTTATGTGGGCTACTCTCTTTGTCGTCAGCTCGCGAACGGCAAAGAAGCTTTGTCGTCTGCTAGCGGATGGCAAAGAAAGTGGCCGTTAGGTGGTTTTTGTTAGTGGGCCACCCTTCCTCTTTGTCGTCCGCTAGCGGACAACAAAGCTTCTATGTCGTCAGCTAGCGGACGGCAAACATGGTCTATGCCGTCAGCTCTTTCTTTGCCGTCAGTTTTTTGCAAGCTGATGGCAAAGACCTTCTTTGTCGTCCGCTACCGGACGGCAAAGAGCTGGCTGACGGCATCCTGATTCCAGTAGTGGTACATCGTACTGGTGCGGCCAATGTTCGAATGGGCCTCCCATGCTCTTATCGCCACTTTTTTGCTGTTATTATAACGCCAGCGGTAAAGTGAAGCAATGCTACTGCTAAAGTGATGCCACGTTTAGCTAATGTTGCACTCAGTCTAATGCCACCGATAAATTTAAGCAATGCCATTTAATGTCACTGGATTATTTCAGGGTTAGCTGTTGATTATGGATGCATTAAAGATTTTTCAGCTAAGGCATTTTAATGCTGTTGCACAACCAGTATACCAACGATGAAACTTGTTACTACCTTCAGATTTTTGCACTGTTAATGCTTACGGGAAAGATTATGGGGTTGTTTGGTTTGCGACTAACTTTGCCAAAGTTCGCCACACCTAAGGTTAGGCAAGTTTGACCAACTTAGGTGAGTGTTTGGTTCAAGCCACACCTTAGGCAAGCCACAGTAGGGTCCCACATGGCATACACATAAAAAGTGTGGCAAGATTCCCTTAGGCTTGCTAACTTGTGGATCTCATTTTGATGAACTAATCTTAGGCAAGCATGGCAACAAAGTGTGGCAAAGTGTGGCAATGCAAGGCCTAGAATCAAACAGCCCCTACATACATCACCTTCATGAGATAAGTCATTTTTTGTACAGTGTCACCAAAATGCCAAGGCGCTGATGTCACTTTATTTTGGTTAAACTGCACAAAAAATTATGAAGAGAAGAGCAAAGGTCAAGAGTGGGCACCTCCTCCTCCGGCTGTTCTCTTGATCCGTTCGATCAAGTTTCTATGTTTGATCGATTATCAAGATTGGAATAGCAATTTTTCAAGTCCCCTCGAGTTCAAAGTGATATTTACCTTGAAGGTACATGGTTTGCAATTCAGACTTTTGTATTTGGTTTAATGCTCTTGCACAACTAGTATACCAATGCTGAAACTTGTTACCTTTACATTTTTTTATTGTTAATGCTTATAGAAATCTTCCAGTGCTAGCTTATGGAATTATGTTCAGTAAAACCATTGTACTGTACCCCGTAATAAAAAAAATACTCTACTATTGCACTAGTGATACGTCCATTTTGCATCATGCTTTTATGTCGATATTTATTGCATTATGGGCTGTTATTACACATTATGTCACCGTACTTATGCCTATTCTCTCTTATTTTACAACATTTACACGAAGAGGGAGAATGCCGGCAGGTGGAATTTTGGGCTGGAAAAGGAGCAAATATTAGAGACCTATTCTGCACAACTTCAAAAGTCTTGAAACTTCACGGAGGCATGTTTTTGAATTAATAAAAAATACTGGCAAAAGAATCAACCAGAGGGGGCCCACACCCTGGCCACGAGGGTGGGGGGCGCGCCCTACCCCATGGGCGCACCTACCAGTCTCATGGGCCCCCGGGCAGGCCTCCGGTGCCCATCTTCTACTATATGAAGTCTTTCACCCTGGGAAAAATTAAGAGGAAGCTTTCGGGACAAAACACCGCCGCCACGAGGTGGAACCTTGGCGGAACCAATCTAGGGCTCCGGCGGAGCTGTTCTGCCAGGGAAACATCCCTCCGGGAGGGGGAAATCATCACCATCGTCATCACCATCGATCCTCTCAGCTGGAGGGAGTCAATCTCCATCAACATATTCACCAGCACCATCTCCTCTAAAACCCTAGTTCATCTCTTGTATCCAATCTTTGTCCCAAAACCTCAGATTGGTACCTGTGGGTTGCTAGTAGTGTTGATTACTCCTTGTAGTTGATGCTAGTTGGTTTATTTGGTGGAAGATCATATGTTCAGATCATTTATGCATATTAATACCCCTCTGATTATGAACATGAATATGATTTGTGAGTAGTTAGGTTTGTTCCTGGGGACATGGGAGAAGTCTTGCTATAAGTAGTCATGTGAATTTGGTATTCGTTCGATATTTTGATGAGATGTATGTTGTCTTTCCTCTAGTGGTGTTATGTGAACATCGACTACATGACACTTCACCATTGTTTGGACCTAGAGGAAGGCATTGGGAAGTAATAAGTAGATGATGGATTGCTAGAGTGATGTGCTTAAACCCTAGTTTATGCGTTGCTTTGTAAGGGGCTGATTTGGATCCATATGTTTCATGCTATGGTTAGGTTTACCTTAATACTTCTTTTGTAGTTGCGGATGCTTGCAATAGGGGTTAATCATAAGTGGGATTCTTGTCCAAGAAAGGGCAGTACCCAAGCACACGGTCCACCCACATATCAAATTATCAAAGTAACGAACGCGAATTATATGAGCGTGATGAAAACTAGCTTGACGATAATTCCCATGTGTCCTCGGGAGCATTTTCCTTTATATAAGAGTTTGTCTAGACTTTTCCTTTGATACAAAAAGGATTGGGCCATCTTGCTGCACCTTATTTACTTTTGTTACTTGTCACCCGTTACAAATTACCTTATCACAAAACTATCTGTTACCGATAATTTCAGTGCTTGCAGAGAATACCTTACTGAAAACTACATGTCATTTCCTTCTGCTCCTCGTTGGGTTCGACACTCTTACTTATCGAAAGGAGTACGATAGATCCCCTACACTTGTGGGTCATCAAGACTCTTTTCTGGTGCCGTTGCCGGGGAGAGAAGCGCCTTTGGTAAGTGGAATTTGGTAAGGAAAAATTTATATAGTGTGGTGAAATTCACTTTCACTTGTTACTATGGAAAGTAATCCTTTGAGGGGCTTGTTCGGGGTATCTTCACCCCAACCAGTAGAGCAAAGATTTGCTCCTCAACCTATTGAACCTACTGAAAATTTTTACTTTGAAATTTCTTCGGGTATGATAGAGAAACTGCTAGCTAATCCTTTCACAGGTGATGGAACATTACATCCCGATTTGCACCTAATCTATGTGGATGAAGTTTGTGGATTATTTAAGCTTGCAGGTGTGCCCGAGGATGTTATAAATAAGAAGGTCTTCCCTTTATATTTGAAGGGAAAGGCATTGACATGGTATAGGCTATGTGATGATACGGGATCATGGAACTACAACCGATTAAAATTGGAATTTCATAAGAAGTTTTATCCTATGCATCTTGTTCATCTTGATCGTAATTATATATATATATATTTTTTGGCCTCGCGAAGGAGAAAGCATCGGTCAAGCTAGGGGGAGGCTTAAGTCAATGTTATATTCATGCCCCAATCATGAGCTCTCAAGAGAAATTATTATTCAAAAATTTTATGCTCGGCTTTCTCTCAATAATCGCTCCATGATCGATACTTCTTGTACTGGTTCTTTTATGATGAAGACTATTGAATTCAAATGGGATTTATTGGAAATAATTAAACGCAACTCTGAAGATTGGGATCTGGACGATGGTAAGGAGTCAGGTATAACACCTAAGTTTGATTGTGTTAAATCTTTTATGGATACCAATGTTTTCCGTGAATTTAGCACTAAATATGGACTTGACTCTGAAATAGTAGCTTATTTCTGTGAATCCTTTGCTACTCATGTTGATATCCCTAAGGAGAACTTGTTTAAATATAATCCTCCCATTGAAGTAAAAGTGGTTGCACCTATTAAAGTTGAAGAAAAGACTATCACTTATAATGTTGATCCAGTTGTTCCTACTGCTTATATTGAGAAACCACCTTTCCCTGTTAGAATAAAGGATCATGCTAAAACTTCAACTGTGGTTCGTAAGAGTAACACTAGAACACCTACACCCCCTGAGAAAATGAAAGTTGAACCTAGTATTGCTATGGTTAAAGATCTCTTGGCTGATAATATTGATGGGCATGTTATTTACTTTTCTGATGAAGCTGTTAGAATTGCTAGACCTAATACTAAAAATAAACATAGACCTGTTGTAGGCATGCCTGTTATTTCTGTTAAAATAGGAGATCATTGTTATCATGGCTTGTGTGATATGGGTGCTAGTGCAAGTGCAATACCTCATTCCTTATAAAAAGAAATTATGCATGATATTGCACCCACTGAGATAGAGGAAATTGATGTTACAATTAAGCTTGCCAATAGAGACACTATTTCACCAGTTGGGATTGTTAGAGATGTTGAAGCCTTGTGTGGGGAAGTTAAATATCATGCTGATTTTCCTCTTCTTGGTTCCCCACAAGATAACTTTTGTCCCATTATATTTGGTAGACCCTTCTTGAATACTGTTAATGCTAGGATAGACTGCAAAAAGGATGTTGTTACGATTGGTTTGGGGGATATGTCTCATGAGTTTAATTTTGCTAAATTTCGTAGACAACCCCATGATAAATAATTGCCTAGTAAAGATGAAATTATTGGTCTTGCTTCTATTGTCGTGCCTCCTAATGATCCATTAGAAGAATATTTGCTCAACCATGAAAATGATATGTTTATGAATGAAAGAACGGAAATAGATGAAGTATTCTTTAAATAGGGACCTATTTTGAAACACAACTTGCGTGTTGAAATCCTAGGGGATCCTCCTCCACCCAAGGGTGATCCCGTGTTTGAGCTTAAACCATTACCTGATACTCTTAAATATGCTTATCTTGATGAGAAAAAGATATATCCTGTTATAATTAGTGCTAACCTTTCAGAGCATGAAGAAAAGAAATTATTGAAAACTCTGAAGAAGCACCGTGTTGCCATTGGATATACTGTTGATGATCTTAAGGGCATTAGTCCCACTCGATGCTAGCACAAAATAAAATTGGAGAAAGATGCTAAACCGGTTGTCGATCACCAACGATGGTTAAATCTTAAGATGAAAGAAGTAGTAAGAAAAGAAATACTAAAGCTTCTGGTGGCAGGTATAATTTATCCCATTGCTGATAGTTAGTGGGTAAGTCCTGTCCATTGTGTCCCTAAGAAAGGAGGCATTACTGTTGACCCTAACGATAAAGATGAATTGATCCCACAAAGAATCGTTATAGGTTATAGAATGGTAATTGATTTCCGCAAACTAAATAAAGCTACTAAAAAGGATCATTACCCTTTACCTTTTATTGATCAAATGCTAGAAATATTATCCAAACATACGCATTTTTGCTTTCTAGATGGTTCTTCTGGTTTCTCTCAAATACCTGTGTCAAAAGAGGATCAAGAAAAGACCAGTTTTACTTGCCCTTTCGGTACCTTTGCTTATAGATGTATGCCTTTTGGTTTATGCAATGCACCTGCTACCTTTCAAAGATGCATGATGGCTATATTCTCTGATTTTTGTGAAAAGATTGTTGAGGTTTTCATGGATGATTTCTCCGTATATGGAACTTCTTTTGATGATTGCTTGAGCAACCTTGATCGAGTTTTGCAGAGATGTGAAGAAACTAATCTTGTCTTGAATTGGGAGAAGTGCCACTTTATGGTTAACGAAGGTATTGTCCTGGGGCACAAAATTTCTGTAAGAGGTATTGAAGTCGATAAAGCTAAAATTGATGCTATTGAAAAGATGTCGTGTCCTAAGGACATAAAAGGTATAAGAAGTTTCCTTGGTCATGCCGGTTTTTATGGGAGGTTCATTAAAGACTTCTATAAAATTTCTAGGCCTCTGACTAATCTCTTACAAAAAGATGTTCCTTTTATCTTTGATGATGATTGTGTAGAAGCATTTGAAATACTTAAGAAAGCCTTTATTTCTGCACCTATTGTTCAGCCACCTGATTGGAATTTACCCTTTGAAATTATGTGTGATGCTAGTGATTATGCTGTAGGTGCTGTTCTAGGAAAAAGAGATGATAATAAATTAAATGTTATTCCATATGCCAGTAAAACTCTAGACAGCGCCCAGAGAAATTATGCTACAACTGAAAAATAATTTTTAGCAGTTGTATTTGCTTGTGATAAGTTCCGACCTTATATTGTTGATTCTAAAGTAACTGTTCACACTGATCATGTTGCTATTAAACATCTTATGGAAAAGAAAGATGCTAAACCTAGACTTATTAGATGGGTTCTCTTGCTGCAAGAATTTGATTTGCATATTATTGATAGAAAGGGAGCTGAGAACCCCGCTGTAGACAACTTGTCTAGGTTAGAGAATGTTCTTGATGACCCGCTACCTATTGATGATAGCTTTCCTAATGAACAATTAGCTGTCATAAATGCTTCTCGTACTGCTCCATGGTATGCTGATTATGCTAATTACATTGTTGCTAAATTTATACCACCTAGTTTCACATACCAGCAAAAGAAAAAGTTTTTCTATGATTTAAGACATTACTTATGGGATGACCCACACCTTTATAAAGAAGGAGTAGATGGTGTTATTAGACGTTGTGTACCTGAGCATGAACAGGAACAGATCCTACGCAAGTGTCGCTCTGAGGCTTATGGAGGATACCACGCTGGAGACAGAACTGCACATAAGGTATTGCAATCTGGTTTTTATTGGCCTACTCTCTTCAAGGATGTCCGTAAGTTTGTCTTGTCTTGTGATGAATGTCAAAGAATTGGTAATATTAGTAGACATCAAGAAATGCCTTTGAATTATCCACTTGTTATTAAACCATTTGGTGTTTGGGGCTTTGACTATATGGGACCGTTTCCTTCCTCTAATGGTTATACACATATTTTAGTTGCTGTTGATTACGTTACTAAGTGGGTAGAAGCTATTCCAACTAGTAATGCTGATCATAACACCTCTATTAAGATTTTTAAAGAAGTTATTTTTTTGAGGTTTGGAGTCCCTAGATATTTAATGACTGATGGTGGTTCACATTTTATTCATGGTGCCTTTCGTAAAATGCTTGCTAAGTATGACGTTAATCATAGAATTGCATCTCCTTACCACCCACAATCTAGTGGCCAGGTAGAATTGAGTAATAGAGAGCTCAAATTAATTTTTCAAAAGACTGTTAATAGATCTAGAAAGAATTGGTCCAAGAAACTTGATGACGCATTATGGGCCTATAGAACTGCATATTAAAATCCTATGGGTATGTCTCCGTATAAAATGGTTTATGGAAAAGCATGTCACTTACCTCTCGAACTAGAACGTAAGGCATATTGGGCCATCAAAGAGCTCAATTCTGATTTCAAACTAGCCAGTGAGAAGAGGCTATTTGACATTAGCTCACTCGGTGAAGGGAGAACCTAGGCCTATGAGAATGCCAAATTGTTTAAAGAAAAAGTTAAAAGATGGCATGACAAAAGGATACAAAAGCGTGACTTTAATGTAGGTGACTATGTTTTGCTATACAACTCTCGTTTGAGATTTTTTGCAGGAAAACTGCTCTCTAAATGGGAAGGTCCTTACGTTATCGAGGAGGTGTATCGTTCCGGTGCCATCAAAATCAACAACTTCGAAGGCACAAATCCGAAGGTGGTAAACGGTCAAAGAATCAAACATTATATCTCAGGTAATCCCATAAATGTTGAAACTAATGTTATTGAAACCGTAACCCCGGAGGAATACATAAGGGACACTTTCCAGAACATTTCAGATTCTGAAAAGGAATAGGTATGTGGTACGGTAAGTAAACCGAGTCCAAAACAATTCTAATAGCAATTTTTCTCCGTTTTAGAATATTTAAGAAAATAGGAAAATAAGAAGTAGTCCGAAAGGGACATGAGGCATCCACGAGGGTTGAGGGCGCGCCCTACCCCCCTGGGCGTGCCCCCCTGCCTCGTGGGCACCTCGTGTGCTCTCTGAACTCTGTATCTTGCACGATATTCTTTTGGTCGGTAAAAATTCATTATATAATCTCCAGAAGGTTTTGACCCTCGTATCACGCAAATATCCCATGTGTTTGTTTTGAGTTGTTTCTGTAGCAGGTTTGGAGCAAGATGTCATCTCAGGATTCCGACGGAGAGAGCTTTGTCTCACATCTCGTTGCTCACCCAAAGACCTATGTGGATTTATCTCCTTGTGGTCGAAATACGGATGATGAGGAGGATGCTCATTTGAGGATCAATGATTCAAGTTCGGAGGAGGAGGATGTCCCTCTACCTCAACCTGGGGATATGCACGTGAAGTTCAAGAAGTCTAGTCTCCCTAAGAGGGCTAAACTGTCTAACAACTGATCTATTCTTTCCCCGCTTTCGACAGAAAAGCAAAAGAGATTTATGTGACAAGATCTTGAAGCTGGAATTGGAGGTCGGTGATTTAAAGGAGGAAATTGCTCTTCTCAATTACAATATGAAGAAGCTTAAGGCACAATTGTCATCGTTATCACCATCTACTTCACCTCCGAAGAAAGAGACATAAACACATGGATATGGGCACTCCCCTTGGCAACTGCCAAGCTTCGGGGAGGTGCCCCGGTATCGTATCACCATCACACTCCTATCTTTACCTTTTTCTTAGTTTGATCCTTTTGGTAATATCTTGATCTAGTAGAATAAAGTTTTAGCATGATGTACTTTTGAGTTTTGCTTTATGGTCCTTCTATGTAATCGAGTCCATGAGCTATATCTAATAAAGATTAGTTTTGAGTGAAGGGCTTGATTATCTTGCTATGATCGTAAGGAAAAGAAAGAATAAAAAGAAATAAAGAGATCATATTGATCTTATGGAGAGTAATGACTTCACATATAAAGAGTATGATGAATAAAATTGTTGAGAGTTGACAAACATAGTTTTGGTCATTGTTGCAATTAATAGGAAGTAATAAAGAAAGAGAGGTTTTCACATATAAATATACTATCTTGGACATCTTTTATGATTGTGAGCACTCACTAAAATATGACATGCTAAAAAGTTGATGTTGGACAAGGAAGACATCATAATGGGTTATGTTTTCTTATATCTGAAATAAAGTATATTGTCATGGATCATCCAGCATGTTGAGCTTGCCTTTCCCCCTCATGCTAGCCAAAGTCTTTGCACCAAGTAGAGATACTACTTGTGCTCCCAAATAACCTTAAACCAGTTTTGCCATGAGAGTCCACCATACCTACCTATGGATTGAGTAAGATCCTTCAAGTAAGTTGTCATTGTTGCATGCAATAAAAATTGCTCTCTAAGTATGTATGATTTATTAGTGTGGAGAAAATAAGCTTTATACGATCTTGTGATGTGGAAGCAATAAAAGCGACGGACTGCATAATACAAGGCCACTATCACAAGTGGCAATATAAATTGACGTTCTTTTGCATTAAGATTTTGTGCATCCAACCATAAAAGCACATGACAACCTCTGCTTCCCTCTGCGAAGGGCCTATCTTTTATTCTTGTCTTATACCTTATACAAGAGTCATGGTGATCTTAACCTTTCCTTTTTAAATTTTATCCTTTGGCAAGCACATTGTGTTGGAAACATCCTGATATATATATAAAATTGGATGTAAGTTATCATGAACTATTATTGTTGACGTTGTTGGGAGGCAACACTATAAGCCCCTATCTTTGTCCATGTGCGATTAAAACTCCATACCCATAAGTATGGCGTGAGTGTTAGCAATTGTGAAAGACTAAATGATAGTTGAGTATGTGGACTTGCTGAAAAGCTCTTATATTGACTCTTTCTGATGTTATGATAAATTGCAATTGCTTCAATGACCGAGATGATAGTTTGTTAGTTCTCAATGAAGTTTCTGATTCATACTTGACATTGTGAATAGATTGTTACTTTAGCATAAGAAATCATATGACAATATTTATATATGTTGCTGTTATAAGAATGATCCTGATGCCCTCATGTCCATATTTTATTTTATCGACACCTCTATCTCTAAACATGTGGACATATTTTTCGTTATCGGTTTCTGCTGGAGGACAACCGAGGTCTAAGCTTGGGGGAGTATATACGTTAATTTTGCATCATACTTTTATATCGATATTTATTGCATTATGGGCTGTTATTACACATTATGTCACCATACTTATGCCTATTCTCTCTTATTTTACAAGGTTTACACGAAGAGGGAGAATGCCGGCAGCTGGAATTCTGGTCTAGAAAAGGAGCAAATATTAGAGACCTATTATGCACAACTCCAAAAGTCCTGAAACTTTACAGAGGCATGTTTTGGAATTAATAAAAAATACTGGCAAAAGAATCAACCAGAGGGGGCCCACACCCTGGCCACGAGGGTGGGGGCGCACCCTGCCCCTTGGGCGCGCCCCCTGTCTCGTGGGCCTGCTGGCACGCCTCTGATGCCCATCTTATGCTATATGAAGTCTTTCACCCTAGAAAAAATTAGGAGGAAGCTTTCAGGACGAAACACCACCGCCACGAGGCGGAACCTTGGTGGAACCAATCTAGGGCTCCATCGGAGCTGTTCTGCCGGGGAAACATCCCTCCGGGAGGGGGAAATCATCACCATCGTCATCACCATCGATCCTCTCAGCAGGAGGGGGTCAATATCCATCAACACCTGCACCAGCACCATCTCCTCTAAAACCCTAGTTCATCTCTTGTATCCAATCTTTGTCCCAAAACCTCATATTGGTACATGTGGGTTGCTAGTAGTGTTGATTACTCCTTGTAGTTGATGCTAGTTGGTTTATTTGGTAGAAGATCATATGTTCTGATCCTTTATCCATATTAATACCCCTCTGATTATGAGGTTGAATATGATTTATGAGTAGTTACGTTTGTTCCCGAGGACATGGGAGAAGTCTTTCTATAAGTAGTCATGTGAATTTTGTATTCGTTCAATATTTTGATGAGATGTATGTTGTCTTTCCTCTAGTGGTGTTATGTGAACGTCGACTACATGACACTTCACCATTGTTTGGGCCTAGAGGAAGGCATTGGGAAGTAATAAGTAGATGATGGGTTGCTAGAGTGATGTAAGCTTAAACCCTAGTTTATGCGTTGCTTCGTAAGGGGCTGATTTGGATCCATATGTTTCATGCTATGGTTAGGTTTACCTTAATACTTCTTTTGTAGTTGCAGATGCTTGCAATAGGGGTTAATCATAAGTGGGATGCTTGTCCAAGAAAGGGCAGTACCCAAGCACCGGTCCACCCACGTATCAAATTATCAAAGTAACGAACGCGAATTATATGAGCGTGATGAAAACTAGCTTGACGATAATTCCCATGTGTCCTCGGGAGCGTTTTCCTTTATATAAGAGTTTGTCTGGGCTTGTCCTTTGCTACAAAAAGGATTGGGCCATCTTGCTGCACCTCATTTACTTTTGTTACTTGTCACCCGTTACAAATTACCTTATCACAAAACTATCTGTTACCGATAATTTCAGTGCTTGCAGAGAATACCTTACTGAAAACTACTTGTCATTTCCTTTCGCTCCTCGTTGGGTTCGACATTCTTACTTATCGAAAGGACTACGATAGACCCCCTACACTTGTGGGTCATCAACTAGCCACTGGATTAGTGCATATTTGAACTATTCGAATGGTGTTGCATTAGCGTATGGACATATATAAAGTGTGGCAAGCTTTCCCAGATATGTGGTCAAGAAAATGACTACCTGTTTTTCTAAATACTAGACGTTTGGGTACTTTAAATTGAAATGTGAAAACATCTTATATTAAGGAACAGAGGGTGTAGAGTTCACTCAAATTATCTCGGTAAAGATAGTCACACCTTGTTAAAATTAATGTTCATTATGTTATCAGAGGAGGTTCGTATGTTTGTCTCTAATGCATGTCGATTACATACCTGACATCTTGATGTAATATTATGTCATTTCTTTTTGTACAATGTCACTGAATTGTCAAGGCGGTGATAGCATTTTATTTTAGTTGAACTGCACAAAATATGCTTAAAAGAAGAGGAAAGGTCAGGAATGGTTCAGTTTCTAAGAAAATACTATGTATGCCTTCCTGACATCATCCGTTGTTGCCTTATTTATTTCTCCTTCAAACAGGTGGTTAGAAACAGTCTTGCTACCTTTTCCCATTAAGAAATTGGAATGCTTATATTTATGAGTCATGCTTCAAGTAGTGCCACTTATATAGTAATCACACTTTCAATATCTATGCAAACAGGGATGCTCGATTTTAGTGGAACTGCACAAAAAGTCCAAATGGTTCAACATTAGGAGCATGTTTTCTTCCAAACCTTTATATCCAATTGGTGGCACTATGAGCTGTTCATTACTAAGGTACTTGGTTTGCTACTATCTTGCTACTCTTTTTGAACTATCATTAGATAGTAATATTAGTGGTTTGCATGTGAATTTAATGGCAGGGTGGACCTACATTGGAGGTGCAGGACATGATTCAATGATTGGATGCTCAATTTCGGTTGTATCAATTTCACATCTTCCATCACTGCGAACATGGATATCCTTGGTCTGATGAAGAATAGGCGCTATATTTCTGCTCTGAACCAGCAAAACAATTTAGTACGAAATTGTCCAAGGCAAAACATGATAGTATCTAATTGTCCAGTGCAAAACATGACAGATGCTAAGAGGAAGAGACGTGTTTAAACGAAAATACAAGGTGGGGTATATGTTTACTAGCTGCAAATGCTTGGTATTTGTGCAGACAGATGTCTGCCCGTTGCTATTTGGCAAACAAACAAAGTGACCGCAATTTTGGTTGAACTGCACAAGAGAATAGTATAGTCACTGCATGCAGTGCCATTTGAAAATAGGCACAGAAAGATTGGATAGTCAGTTCATGGGCTGCACAAAAGTAGTACTATACTATTTATTGGCCAACACTAGCTGCTTCGTTGCTTTGGTCTGATTATACAATGGGCATCATTTTGCCTAAGTTAGAGTTTGTATTCTGAAAATAGTCTTGCCCTGTGATCGAGAGAAGACCAAATCATATTGCAGCGGATGTTCCTCCATCATGTGTGGTTCATTCTCATGGTTCCAGCTGTTGGTGAGACCACTTAAGTTTGCAAGAGGAATTGTAGACTTCACAAACAAATTTGTCTTTCACTCTGTACTGAATGTTGGCCAATAGAATCATCCATGTTAGTAGGAAGAACAGACGTTTTTTCTAGATCCTCGCTTTTGGAGCTACATATTTTGTATATGATCTGTGAATCATTGAGATGCATTAACATGTTGATCCTATGTATGGGAATCGTACTAGTTGGTTGTGAATTTGGGCTACTAATGTGAACAATTACAATGCCAGGCTTGTGAGTCTCGTGTGACCATTTCGAATGGATCGGCTCTTACTACTGTGCACATCATGATCCTTATTTATGTGTTCTCAGTGTTTACAAGTTACTAACAGTTCCTTATTTATGTTCGCTCAGTGTCTACAAGTTACTGATTGATCACTAGCTAGCCTACTAATGCGCTCCTGGCAGTTTTAGTTGCGACGCAACATCCGAGGTGGCAGTTATTTGAATAAAAATGCCTATCTCTGAAGAAACTGACATGCTGTTCTGAAGAAAATGCCATGCGAATCTAAAGAAACTGCCAGGAAAAACATTTGCAAATGCCTTATCTCCCAGCGAACGTTCATTCGCTATTGCGATCCTACACATACACTATCCGACCGACTCGATCCTACGCGAATAACCAGCGGATCATGCACGTACCTCGTCTGGATGAATCGAGCGCACTCGTTTGACCGTCATGCCCACGTGTGACCAGCACGGATGGGACACACCACTGACGGGATGGGATAGGATGGCATAGCCATAATTTCAGTTTTTCTAGTTTTCCACGGCAAGCTGGCGCGTTAAGCCATGCCTCCTTATGCATTTGTCGGTGTTCTGAGAACGGGGGTCCCCAGACTTGCCTGCCTGCAGCCTAAGGCGCGGCTCAGCCAGTGGCCCGGTATGGCCCATCTTCATCAACAATCACTCAAGACCCTCGCGAGGGGCCAAGACTCGCGTGGCGGACGACACAAGATCTCCTCAGGGGCGGCCTCACTAGGCTGGCTCACGGGGAGCAAAGATATCAAGGCAGGGGGCACCTCGCGAGGTTCGCATGACGTGAGCCATGACGACCGAAGCCAGGCGGGCGCCAGCGGGCGCAGAGCACCAGTTTCCTCTTTGGTGCTAAAGAGGAGGAGTAGGAAAGGAGTCCCGAGGCATCAGGCAAAGGTTTCCATATCGGTGCAACAAGACCAAGACCAACAGGACGGCAGGACGGAGGTCAACATGGAGCCCACAACGGCGTCACCACCACAGCCTTTGGCAGGCGAAGACCACCTTTTGTCAGGATAGCTTGTACTAGTTATCTCCCTTCAAAATTGGCCGTTGTGGGATCCCTTCTCGCCTAACATTTGGGAAGAGGACCAGGGCCTCTATAAATAGGACTAGCCACCACCATAAGGGAGGACGGATCGTTCAGATCATCCACACACACACACAAGCTCACCGAGCTCAAGAACACCTCTCCTCAGGAGGTTGTTCTTCCCTTATACTTGTTGATCCCCAGCCTACAAGGAAATCCACCACACCACACTGGAGTAGGGTATTACACCACAATGGTGGCCTGAACTAGTATAAACTCTTGTGTCCCTTGATCTTTGGGTTCGGCGAGCTAGGCCTTGAGATCGTTGCGTGAGTGAGCTAGGGAGGGAGAGAGATCTTCATGCGCACCCCAGTGTTCGAACCTCAAGGGTTTGGAGGAACCCACAATCCGACATTTGGCACGCTAGGTAGGGGTGCGCCGAAGCTTTCCTCTCCATCAACCAACTCACTGTTGCCCCACGGCTCCGATGTCTGACGATCCGAGGACCCAAGCCGACCGCTGGGCGGCCTGGTCCGCTCGGGCACCGCCGTCCACTGCAGAAGACTTTAACTCCGCACTCCAGGCGGCACGCGCGCCGCCCAATACCTGCGGACGTGGGCAGCGCGGGCCGCCGCCTGCCGCCCTCGCACCGCGGCGCACGCGCGCCACCGCACGATCCTTAGGTTATGTTGCGGCAACGGCACCACACACCCGACGACAGCAGGTGAACATGCGAGCCGCGCTCATCATGGCACGAGAGCTGTTGCGGTGCAGACTGGCAGAGAGCGACCGCGATGCACTACTGGAGCGAGTCGCCGAACTGCTGGACACCGCCTGTAGGGGTACGCCACATTTCTGCTCCTTGGCCACACCCCAGGTTGTGGCGGAAGCGCGAGCGAGGCCCCGGCGAGCCCGCGTGCCCCCTCGGGCGTCAGGGGGGGCCGACGACACGGGTGCGGGTCCTGGCGCTGGCCGTCCTGCCGCGACCGTGCCATTGCCAGGAGGGACAAGTGCTGACGGACCACCGCGAGGACGCGCCAGGATACCACACAGCAGCCACCAGGGCCAAACACCTTGACTCGTGGCCCGAGGCGTGGGGCACCTGGGTGGCGATTCTGGCGAGGCAATCACGGACGCCTACCTGCCCCGCATGGTGAACCTGGAATACCTGCCAGGGGAAGGGCCCGATCCGTTCCCCGGGCCAGGATGAGCGGCTGGAGGGCCTGAGGCGCGGGCCTTTCACGAGCCACCCGGAGGCTACGCCGACCCATTCAGAGACGACAACGACGGGGTCCGGTCAATGTCTTAGGAGTGAGCTTACGCTAACCATGAACTGCAGGAGAACCAGGCCACGGTGGCAGTTGGAGACCTCAGGGCAGTGGCCCAGCCAGTGGCAAGAGTGGTGCTCTCGGGCCTACACGGGGGAGGCCTGGAGCCAGGCCCTCCCCCACGTCGCGCGGAGCAAGTCACTGCACGGAGGTAGGCCTTCTGCCGGGGAAGTGCCGGCGAGACTTTCCCCCCGGCAGAGGGCCCGTGGTCGCCGAGGGCGCCGCCAGCGCCCTCTGCCCCTTGGTCTCATCCTGGTTTCCGGACGCCTCAATGGTGGTCAAGGGTGGCGCAGGGCGGGGCCCTCGCCTGGCGATATGTAGTAAGGCTCGCGCCTGTGAAGGTCTCCACTCGTGACACTCTCACGTAATAATGAGTGGGACTGTACACGCCCCGGAGTCTCCGGAGTGCCGCCCTCGGGCCTCGGGGGCTCTCGCCCATGTCCTAGTGGAAGCACCATGCCCCACGCTGGCCGTCGACACTGTCCGCCAATGACTATGCTCACAGCCAGTGAAAGCACTTAGCTCCGCGCTGGTGGGAAGACAAGAAGACTAGCTAGGTGCCAGACGTGGCTATTTGCTTTCGACCCCCTTTTTTGTAGCTCGATTTGCCGCCTTTTGAATTTGAATTTGAAGTTATATTTTCATTGGCAAGTGCGGGGGGCGTCTTTTCTCGTTCGTGTTGCTTCCTTGATTTTTATGATTCCGTGCCTTGTTTTGGGGCTCGCGCCTGCTACCTCTCCTCTTGCGAGCACCTCGCAAGTGCGGGCTGGGCGTGGGACGCACGCGCTATGGGCAGTCCCTGCTATGGACTGACGCTCGCTTGTCGCGAGGCCCTCTCAGACGAACTAGCAGGCTCCTCAGGAGCCCAAAGCCTCATGGACCCGCGAAGGACTCCCCTCGGGAGAAATACACATCCACAACTACCAAATCAGTTCGAAACCTGCCTGGACTAAGGTAAGTTATAGCAGCAAGCCCGTGGGGGACTCACGAGCTTGCAAAAGCGCGTTTGAAGTCTGGCCTAGGAAATAAAATGGTAGTCTGTTTACATGAGGGGCACCCCCTTCCCCAAAATGCTCTCACACCTTGAGGGGTCGTGCCCATGCTTTTGCGTGCAGGTTCAAGATAAAGGAGCACGGTCTTAGTCGGACATGTCGCTCGCCGCATCTTCCGGATCGCTCCCAGACATGCTGTTGGTGCTGTCGCTCGCGCTATCCTCACCGTCATCAACCGTGCCGCCCTCATCCGCCACTACCACCACCGCGTTATCATCAGAAGTGAAGGCCCTGACCAGAGCATCCACATTGTCATCCACCCAGTGCGCCAGGTTGTCCCGAATGACTCCAGGCACTAGGCGATGGCGGCGTCAAAGTCGAAGTGGGGATCGGTGTTCTGGAGGGGACTGAAGACGCGGGAAAACGCGCGCTCGAGGAGGCCGTGGCTCTTTTCATCGACAAGCTCGTGAGCCCTCTCAGCCCGGTCCTCCAGGCGAATCACGACGTTGGTGAAGAAGCGGAGAGGGACGGCATAGTCTTCTGCATGGGGATGAGGGACGTGTTTGTCACAGATGACGCCCAACGCCTGATTGGCCCTTACCCTGAAGTCCGGGAGCATAGGGGTGTGTTCACGCTACAACGTCTGCCGGCGGATCGCCTCCTCCCTGCTCTGCTGCGCGAGGGACTCGGCATCAGTGACTCGCCGCTGAAGCAGGAGTAGTTCGGCACGGGCGGAGGCCAACTCGGCCTACACGGAGATCAGGGCAGCCGCGGCGGCCTTCTCGCGCTGCTTCGCTTCTTCCAACCTTGACATGAGGGCGGCGGTTCTGCCCTCAGCTTCTGCTTCCAAGAGCTTCAACTTCAGGTCGTGTCTGTTGGCAAGGTCTGCGCGGCCCTCCACCACCCTGTGGTCAACCTCTTCCTGGATCCTGGCCTCGCGCGCACTTGCGGCGTCCTCCGCCTGGGCGACCTGGCGCTCCCTCGTCTCCAACCGTTCAGCTCGAGGCTGCGCTCCGTGGCCTCCAGCACCATCGCCTCCTCGTGCCTCAAGATCTCCTCCTCTTCGGAAGGCGCCCCCTTCATCAACGCCAAGCAGCCCTGCGCACCTCAACTTGCTGCTCCAGGGAGGCGTTCAGGGCCTGGAGCTCCTACATGCGCCTCTCTACGACTTCACGGCGGTGGTCAGCCTCCCTGGCCTCCTCCAAGGCTCGGGCATTGGCTTCGCGCGAGGTTTCAAGGGATGCCTCAGCCTTCGCATTGGCGTGCTTACTGTCGGTGTCAAAACCGGCGGATCTCGGGTAGGGGGTCCCGAACTGTGCGTCTAAGGCGGATGGTAACAGGAGGCGGGGGACACAATGTTTACCCAGGTTCGGGCCCTCTCGATGGAGGTAATACCCTACTCCTGCTTGATTGATCTTGATGATATGAGTATTACAGGAGTTGATCTACCATGAGATCGTAGAGGCTAAACCCTAGAAGCTAGCCTATGATTATGATTGTCGTTGTCCTCTGGACTAAACCCTCTGGTTTATATAGATACCGGAGGGGCTAGGGTTACATGTAGTCGGTTACAAGGGAGGAGATCTACATATCCGAATTGCCAAGCTTGCCTTCCACGCCAAGGAGAGTCCCACCCGGACATGGGACGAAGTCTTCAATCTTGTATCTTCATAGTCCAACAGTCCGGCCAAAGTATATAGTCTGGCAGTCCGAGGACCCCCTAATCCAGGACTCCCTCAGTAGCCCCTGAACCAGGCTTCAATGACGATGAGTCCGGCGCACAGATTGTCTTCGGCATGCAAGGCAGG
Organism: Aegilops bicornis; assembly: GCA_021605145.1. Taxonomy (NCBI): domain Eukaryota; kingdom Viridiplantae; phylum Streptophyta; class Magnoliopsida; order Poales; family Poaceae; genus Aegilops; species Aegilops bicornis. Next base: position 392,125,265 of record CM038669.1, on the reverse strand, counting down.
TTCCTCCTCCAAATACTCCATAGAAGATCTTGAACACAAGGATCGTGTCTGGCTCTGCAAAACAAATTCCACATACCACCGTAGAGAGTATAATATTTCCACAAATCTAATCTGCTGACAAATTTCATAGCGTGACATCACGCCATGGCCAGGTCATTATTCGAACCGTTTTTCTCAACCAGCTACTGCACATATTGTGAGGCGGCTTTCTTGGCACGTCTTGTCGAAGCAGAGATCGTGTCCCATTATCACATGATTCTCATCAATACGGGTGTGGTAACCCAACCGCGCCATCAATGTCGGCGCTTGGGGAATAAGCGAGTTTACCAGGCAAGTGGGGAGGCACAGAACCCCTGCTGCCTTTATAAGGGGATAAGAACTCCCTTTCGCACCCACACTTTCTTCTTCCCGATCCATTCCCCTTCGCTCGAGTTCTAGCGCCCGAGCGTTCGTCTTCTCCGCCCACAAAGGCCTTCCGAAAATGTCCGGATCCGGAGCAGGAGGCAAGTGGATGGCCTCTATCGTCCGCGAGAAGGATATCAAAAATCTTCGGGAGGTCGGGTACCTGGCCAAGAAAATCAGCCACCGTCTCCCGACGGCGGGACAGATCGTCCCTACTCTAGAACCCCACGAGAGGGTTGTATTCCTCCCTCATTTTGTCCGCGGGCTAGGTTTTCCCCTCCACCCGTTCATTCGCGGCATCATGTATTATTACGGGATCGATTTTCATGATCTATCCCCCAATTCCTTCCTCAACATCTCAACGTTAATCGTCGTGTGTGAGGCTTTTCTCCGCATCTCGCCCCACTTCGGCTTATGGCTGAAGATCTTTAATGTGAAGCCCAAGGTAGTGAGCGGCGAGCACGCCGAGTGTGGGGGCGCAATGGTGAGCAAGATTCCCAATGTCACATGGCGAACATGTACTTCTAATGATTCCATCAAAGAGTGGCAACAACAGCGGTTTTACATCACCGAGCCGCGCGGCACGGAATGGGCCGCCGCTCCAGAGTTCCGATCCGGAGCCCCTCTCCGGCTTACGTCCTGGCCCAACAAGGGCCTGAACTGGTCTTTGCCCGACGAACTGTCGGTGCTCCAGACGCGCTTTAAACATATGGAAGACAAGAACATCGAACTTGTCAACGTAGTCCAGGTGATGTTAGTTCGCCGGATCCTGCCTTATCAACACAGGACTTGCAATCTATGGGAATTCGATCCGGCTAAGCACCAGACCCTACGAGAGCTCTTTGGCTCCTCGCACAAAGACATCTGGAAGGTGCTTTTCAAGTCTGGCAAATCATGGCCGGACTCAGCCGAGGACCACGGGTACCAACTGTCCCGCCCTGCAAGCTCGGTAAGTCATCATACGTTTTATCTGCATAACCCAAGGGAAATGCTTAATGTGTTTTCCACAACTCTCCTAGGGCTGGGCGAAGAAGGCGGAGCGGATCCACTGCCTGGCCCCACTGGCCGAAGAACCGGCCGACCCACTTCTGACGAAGATGCTGGTCCCGGCGCCTTACAAGGCGCCGAAGAAGAAGACCGAGAAGGATGCCAAAAAGACCCGGGGCGGTCTTCATCGCCGCGGAATTTCGGACACGATATCCGAAGGCTCCAATGCCCGTTCTGCCTCCGAAGAGGACGACGACGAGGAGGAAAACGAATCCCCAGTGGGGGAAAGAAAGAAGAGGACGGCCTCCATACACTTGGAGGCCGAGTCGACTAAAAGGGGAAAAACTCGTCTTCCGGAAGAGTCCACTGTAGCCGACAGCAGCCCGACGGGGATCCCAGGGCCCAGCCCCTGGTGAACTCGTGAGTGTATAAAATCCGAACATGTTTATGCGTCCAGACTCATCATGGCATAATATTTTTACCTAAGCCATATTTTTTGTAGTCCGGCAAGGTCCCGCACCGAACAATCCTCATCAGAGGATTTGCTGAGCTCGGATGCTATGGAGAGCGGGATGCCCCCGAAGGCCCCTTCCCCCAAATATGTGAATAACACCGAGGCTTCGTCCCAGAAGGACCCCGACCAAGGAGGGGGGGGGAGATCGTGAAGGCGGCACCTGGAGATCAAACTTCAGGGGCCGACGACATGGGGGAGAAGATTCCCATGGAAGTCGACGGCGGGGGTCATCTTGAATTCGGCCCCCAGCCGGACGCAATTCCGGAGACCAATATGGCTCCTGAATCAAGCAGGCGGCCTCCCTCGGCTGGAGGGGGCGTGCATGTTCCACCGGCAACCTCTGTCCAACCAGAGGTGCCGGATACTTTGTTGGCGGCGCTGAAGAGCGCCTCCATCATCGATGAACATCGTGCCCTTATGGGTGCGGTGATTGAGAAGATTCAGTCTGCTGAGAGTGGACTGAATGAAGCCTATATCAGCCTTATAAGGGGCTTTGAGGTATGTTTTATGAGGTTTCGAAGAGTGTCATAGTATGGATAGTAGCCCCTGATACACTGTTCGGTGAAAGAAAGAACCGGACAGAGGATCAATTTTATGTTCGCAGGAAGACTCATTTGATGACAGCTATCTCTCTTCTTTTATAAGCAGGCGCCTGCAACGGCTGCTGCCTCTCATACTGCGGAGGTCTCCAGACTGAATCAAAGTCTGGAGCGGGCCAAAGAAGAACTTGGCCAGTTGAAAAGGCAGTTGGAAGATAAACAAGGTATGCGCAAGCCTTGTTCGCGTGCAGTGCGAACAAATTTCCAATATGATAAAATATGTTTCATTATTTGTGCCAGGGGCGATGACCAAAGTCGAGGCTCTGAGGAAGGCTGTTGCCGAGGCCGAGGAAAAGGCAGCCGCAGAGCAGGCTCGTCGTGAGAAGCACGAGGCCAGGGTTATTGAAGCTGAGCAGGAGCTTCAAGAGGACGTGAAGAAATGCGAGACCTTGGAGCAGAGTTTAACGGAGAAAGAATCCGAACTCGCCAGGGCTCATCAGGCCACGCACGATGCCCAGGGGGAAACCCAAGGCGCCCTGCAGGAGATCCAAGAGGCGAGGAATATTGCGACAAGTAAGGCTCTTTTCCATGTAAATCAAGTATTTGAGGAGAAAATCATGTTTCTAATTTTGAGTTCGGATTTCTCGAGGGGTGTTTGCAGAACTGCCCCGCAGCATATCGGATCCCGCCCAATTCTACCAAGCCGAAGAAAGGAACATCATGGATAAGCTCTTACGGTCGCAGATTCGCAATCAATTATCCGGTGCCTTTTGCCGATCAACTGAAACAACTGATCGAACTACATAAGGCGGCGGAACTAGCCATGAAGGATTTGATTATCCGGCTATGGCCTGCCGAGCCAATTCCAAGCAGGTACTTCGGGCTCGTGAAGCGGCTTGTAAGTGTCTGCCCTCGACTTGACGTCATCAAGCGGTCGGTTTGTATAGAGGGTGCGCGAATGGCCTTCGCCCGCGCAAAGGTGCACTGGCGGAAGATGGATGCTGAAAAGCTGATGACCAAGGGACCGCCAGAGGGGAAGGAGCACCGCAAGCCCGAATTATATTATGAAAGTGTCCTGAAAGGATCCTACCTTGCGGCAGAGCTATGCACCAAGGACGTTATATTTCCATGAATGAAAATCATGTTGTCCTTTGTAATGTTTGAACAAGGTCATTATTTATTACTTGTTGTATAAAAGTTTATCCTCCTGCGTGGCCGTTTTATATATTAATCCTGAGAGTTGGCCAGTCGTCGGCTTCTGCCCCCACGTAGGAAGTACGAGGTAGTTCGGGATAAACCTGATCACTCTTTATCCCAGTTTTGGGTCCTTCGAAGGAGGTGTTCAGCACAACGAACCAGGCAATCGGACTATAGGGCTTTATCACTCTCACTTAGCCATAGGAGCTTTAGGAAAGGAAGGTAGGCACAGCCCTCGGTGTTCTAAGACCGCACGAGGGGCTCTATAAGCACCTGATCGGAAGAAAAACCGATCCATCGCACGCTACATTTGTTATGGCATTATGCGGGAGAAATCCTTAAAGATTTTACAACTTCTCGAACAGCTGACCAGCTCTCGCCGTATCATGACAGTTAGTTTTCGGCTTTCTCTACCGAGGTGCCCGTCCGGAAGAACCGAGACACAATCGCAGTAGTTCTCCCTGTGCCACCTTAGCCGATATAGCGGAACGTAAGGCAGCAAAACATGGGAGCCAGGCAAACCCAACATTTGACCCAAGACATGATTCGGAAATGATGCATATAATGCTATAAGTTCGGGGTGCCGAACTTCCATGAAGGTGTTCGGACTTTATTGCCGTATTATGGGTAAAACGAAGCCCCTGGCATATTTAAGGCATATCGCGGCGTACGGATGCCACTTGACAAAAGAATTTCAATAAGAAATAACAGCAGATAAGCGTCATATAAATCCACATGTTGTATTTGAATGGTACATCGATGCATATGAGTACAGGTAATGTGATAAAAAAGAGATATGACTGTGGAACCTGCTGAGACCAGGGGGGAGAAGCTGTATGCGGATCCGGAGTATAGTCGGATGGTGATTGCGGGGAATATCTAAGGATTCCCTTGCTCGTTCGAGCTGCTTCCGTATCGCTAGACCTGGTCGGCGCAAAGGTAAACCTGCAAAGGAAATGTAAGAAATGTTTGTGTGCCGGAGAGGGGTTGAGCCGCGGTATGCGGCCTGTCCTGGCCTTCGCCGGAGTGTTTAATTGAGCTCTGGACGAGCAGGGCTATCCTGCCGTGAAGTAGTTCGGAGTCCTTTGGCGGTGTCCGGGAGTCGGGCCGTCGACTCGAGGTTCGGTTGGAAGGTGCCACTTATAGCTTCTGCTGTTAAAGCAGCGCTATACTCCTTGGTGCCGAGGGAAAGTTTAGCCTTGCAATTAACCGTGATGACGCCGTGCGGACCGGGCATCTTGAGCTTACGGTAGGCGTAATGTGGCACCGCGTTGAATCGAGCAAACACGGTTCGTCCGAGCAGTGCCTGATAATCACTTTGGAAGGGGACGATGTCGAAGATTAACTCTTCGGCACAGTAATTGCCTGGTGATCCGAAGACTACCTCAAGGGCGATGGAGCCTGTACAGCTGGCCTCACACCTGGTATAATACCTCTGAAGGTGGCTTTAGTGGGCTTGATCATCGAATGATCGATGCCCATCTTGCACACTGTGTCCTGGTAAAGTGGGTTTAGACTGCTGCCTCCGTCCATAAGGACTCGTGTGAGATGGAACCCGTTAATTAGTGGGTCGAGGACTAGTGCGGCTGGATTGCCCTGATTAGTGTTAACCGGACGATCCGTGCGGTTGAAGGTGATCGGCCCTAGTTTATATTGTGGGACGACTGGCTCCGTTAAGTCGACATCCCTAAGGGTGCGCATCCGGTCCGGGTTGGGAGTGTGGGTGCCGTTTACCACATTCACCGTTTGGATTTGCGGGGGAAATTTCTTTTGCCCTCCTGTACTCGGTGATCTGGGCTCCTCGTCGCCATCGTCACTTTGAGACCCCTTATCTTTGTTTTTGGCGCCTGACCTGCCAGCTTGTTTGAAGACCCAGCATTCTCTGTTGGTATGATTGGTTGGTGTTCCTGGGGTGCCATGAATTTGGCATGGGCGGTCGAGTATGCGGTCCAGACTGGACGGACCCGAATTGTCATTTTTGAGTGGCCCATTCCGCTGATTGGACTTAGAGCCACTAAATCCGGCATTGACTGTCGTATCTTCGGCGTTTTCACCATTTTTGCGGCACTTGTGTTTGTTGCGTCGGGGTTTGCCGTTGCTATCTCTGGCCTCTGATGTGCCAGGGTTGCTTGCTGTGTTGTTGCTACGGGCCAACCAGCTATCTTCGCCCGCGCAAAAGTGGGTCATGAGTGTCGTGAGGGCTGCCATGGATTTTGGCTTCTCTTGGCCGAGATGTCGGGCAAGCCACTCGTCACGGATGTTATGTTTAAAGGCCGCTAGGGCTTTGGCATCCGGACAATCGACAATTTGACTCTTTTTAGTTAGGAACCGAGTGCAGAATTTCCTGGCTGACTATCCGGGCTGTTGTGTTATGTGACTTAAATCGTCAGCATCCGGTGGCCGCACATAAGTGCCCTGGAAGTTGTCGAGGAATGTGTCTGCCCGGTTCTCCCAACTTCCGATGGAGTTTGCCGGCAAGCTATTCAGCCAATGCCGAACCGGCCCTTTGAGTTTTAGCGGGAGATACTTGATGGCGTGTAGATCATCCCCGCGGGCCATGTGAATGTGGCGGAAGAAATCCTCTATCCATACCGTGGTGTCTGTAGTGCCGTCATATGATTCAATTTTCACGGGTTTAAACCCTTCTGGGAATTCATGATCCATTACTTCATCGGTGAAGCATAGGGGTGTCTTGGCGCCTGCATGCGGGCTAGATCACGACGCAGTTCATACGAGTCTCGTCAGCTGTGTTCGGCCCGGCCGGATTTGCTTTTAGTATATCCGGTGTGACGGTTGTCGTCACGCGTTGGGGCGTGCCCCCGTGATCCGTATACCGATATTTTATGTCCTGATTTGTTTTCCAATATGTCTTGCAGGTCCTGTGTGTTACCCCGAGCCTTGGTATTTTTGTTTAACTGGCGACGGGGTGCGGGCTGGACTTCGGCCTGATATGCCGCTTTGTCTCGGACACGAGGTGGCCGGTCGGCCGCATCATACGCTAGGAGCGTATGCTTTAATGCTTCCTCCTCTAGTTGGGGTAGCAACCTGTGCTTTGGGTAACTTTTGGTTGGGCGCCCGACTTCGTATTCCTCGCCTGCCAGGACCTTGGTCCATCTATCCGTTAGCAGATCTTGATCAGCCTGAAGCTGTTGCTGCTTTTTCTTCATGCTTTTTGCTGTGGCTATAAGCCGGCGCTTGAAGCGCTCCTGCTCGACGGAATCCTCAGGCACGATAAATTCTTCGTCGCGGAGGCTCTCCTCGTCTTCGCAGAGGGGCATGTAATTGTCATCTTCTGATTCTCTGTCTGTTTCCTGTTTCTTAGGGCTAGCTTGCCCATCCTCCCGCTCGAATCCTGGCTGGAGGGGATTGTCTTTGTCTTCGGCACTATCCTCGGCGTTATTGTCTCTTGTGCTGGTATCACTGCTTTTGCTATGGCGGGGCTTAGAGCGGCGCCGTTGACGCCGATGCTTAGATTGCTTCTCGAGGGGATTATCCTCCTTTGCTGCTACGTCTTGAGCTTGCGTTGGTTTTCCCCGAAGAGGAGAGGATGATGCAGCACAGTAGCGTAAGTATTTCCTTTAGTTTTTGAGAACCAAGGTATCAATCCAGTAGGAGGCCACGCACAAGTCCCTCGTACCTGCACAAAACGATAGCTACTCGCAACCAACGCGATTAGGGGTTGTCAATCCCTTCACGGTCACTTACGAGAGTGAGATCTGATAGAGATAATATTTTTGGTATTTTTGGTATAAAGATGCAAAGTGAAAAGTAAAAAAGCAAAGTAAAAACAAGGCAAGTATAAAAGTGATGGAGATTGATATGATGAGAATAGACCCGGGGGCCATAGGTTTCACTAGTGGCTTCTCTCAAGAGCATCAGTATTCTACGGTGGGTGAACAAATTACTGTTGAGCAATTGATGTAATTGAGCATAGTTATGAGTATATCTAGGTATGATCATGTATATAGGCATCACATCCGAGACAAGTAGATCGAAGCGATTACGCATCTACTACTATTACTCCACTCATCGACCGCTATCCAAAGATGCATCTAGAGTATTAAGTTAAAAAGCAGTAACGCCTTAAGCAAGATGACATGATGTAGATGAATAAATTCATTCAATATGATAAATACTCCATCTTGTTATCCTCGATGGCAACAATACAATACGTGCCTTGCAACCCTTTACATCCTTTGGGTAAGGACACCGCAAGATTGAACCCAAAGCCATGCACTTCTCCCATTGACTACCAATCTAGTTGGCCAAACCAAATTGATAATTCGAAGAGACTTGCAAAGATAACTCAATCATACATAAAAGAATTCAGAGAAGATTCAAATATTATTCATAGATAAGCTGGATCATAAACCCACAATTCATCGATCTCAACAAACACACCGCAAAAAGAAGATTACATCGAATAGATCTCCACGAGAGAGGGGGAGAACATTGTATTGAGATCCAAAAAGAGAGAAGAAACCATCTAGCTACTAGCTATGGACCCGAAGGTCTGAAATAAACTACTCACACTTCATCGGAGAGGCTATGGTGTTGATGTAGAAGCCCTCCGTGGTGGATGCCCCCTCCGTGAAGCTCCTAATGTGCCCCAAGATGGGATCTCATGGATACGGAAGTTGCGGCGGTGGAATTAGGTTTTTGGCTCCTGTTCGATCGTTTGAAGTGCGTAGGTATATATAGGAGGAAGGAGTACGTCGGTGGAGCATCGGGGGCCCACGAGGCGTGGGCGCCCTAGGGGCGCTCCCCCCACCCTCGTGACTGCCTCCGATGTTCCTTGGCGTAGGGTCCAAGTCTCCTGGATCACGTTTGGTGAGAAAATCACGTTTCCGAAGGTTTCATTCCGTTTGGACTCCGTTTGATATGATGTTTCTTCGAAACACTGAAAAAGGCAAAAAAAAAACAACAATTCTGGGCTGGACCTCCGGTTAATAGGTTAGTCCCAAAAATAATATAAAAGTGGAAAATAAAGACCATTATAGTCCAAAACAGTAGATAAAGTAGCATGGAGCAATCAAAAATTATAGATACGTTGGAGACGTATTAGGCATCCCCAAGCTTAATTCCTGCTCGTCCTCGAGTAGGTAATTGATAAAAAGAGAATTTTGATGCGGAGTGATACTTTGGCATAATTTCAATGTAAATCTTCTTAATCATGGTATGAATATTCAGATCCGAAAGATTCAAGACAAAAGTTCATATTGACATAAAAATAATAATACTTCAAGCATACTAACTAAGCAATTATGTCTTCTCAAAATAACATGGCTAAAGAAAGTTATCCCTACAAAATCATATAGTCTAGTTATGCTCCATATTCCCCACACAAAGTATTTAAATCATGCACAACCCCGATGACAAGCCAAGCAATTGTTTCATACTTTAACATTTTCAAAACTTTTTCAACCTTCACGCAATACATGAGCGTGAGCCATGGATATAGCACTATATGTGGAATAGAATGGTGGTTGTGGAGAATACAAAAAAGAGGGAAGATAGTCTCACATCAACTAGGCGTATCAACGGGTTATGGAGATGCCCATCAATAGATATCAATGTGAGTGAGTAGGGATTGCCATGCAATGGATGCACTAGAGCTATAAGCATATGAAAGCTCAACAAAAGAAACTAAGTGGGTGTGCATCCAAATCGCTTGCTCACGAAGACCTAGGGCATTTGAGGAAGCCCATCATTGGAATATACAAGCCAAGTTCTATAATGAAAAATTCCCACTAGTATATGAAAGTGACAAAATGAGAGACTCTCTATCATGAAGATCATGGTGCTACTTTGAAGCACAAGTGTGGTAAAAGGATAGTAACATTGTCCCTTCTCTCTTTTTCTCTCATTTTTTTATTTGGGCCTTTTCTTCCTTTTTTTGGCCTCTTTTTTTATTTTTTTTATCTGTCGTCCGGAGTATCATCCCGACTTGTGGGGGAATCATAGTCTCTATCATCCTTTCCTCACTTGGGACAATGCTCTAATAATGATGATCATCACACTTCTATTTTTTTCTTACAACTCAACAATTACAACTCGATACTTAGAACAAAATATGACTCTATATGAATGTCTCATGCGGTGTACCGGGATATGCAATGATTCATGAGTGACATGTATGAAAGAATTATGAACGGTGGCTTTGCCACAAATACGATGTCAACTACATGATCATGCTAGCAATATGACAATGATGGAGCGTGTCATAATAAACGGAATGGTGGAAAGTTGCATGGCAATATATCTCAGAATGGCTATGGAAATGCCATGATAGGTAGGTATGGTGGCTGTTTTGAGGAAGGTATATGGTGGGTGTATGATACCGACGAAAGGTGCGTGGTATTAGAGAGGCTAGCAATGGTGGAAGGATGGGAAAAAGTGCGTATAATCCATGGACTCAACATTAGTCATAAAGAACTCATATACTTATTGCAAAAATCTAGAAGTTATCAAAGCAAAGTATTACGCCAAGATGCTCCTAGGGGGATAGATTGGTAGGAAAAGACCATCGCTCGTCCCCGACCGCCACTCATAAGGAAGACAATCAATAAATAAATCATGCTCCGAATTCATCACATAACGGCTCACCATACGTGCATGCTACGGGAATCACAAACTTCAACACAAGTATTCTTCAAATTCACAACTACTCAACTAGCATGACTCTAATATCACCATCTTCATATCTCAAAACAATTATAAAGCATCAAACTTATCTTAGTATTCAACGCACTCAAAAGAAAGTTTCACATATCTTGAATACCAAGTATATTAACATTAAGCAAATTACCATGCTATTAACAACTATCAAATAATCTAAGTGAAGCATGAGAGATCAAGTTTCTTTAAAACAAATCCACCACCGTGCTCTAAAAGATCTAAGTGAAGCACTAGAGCAAAAATTATCATGCTCAAAAAGATGTAAGTGAACCACTATGAGCAAAACTATCAAGCTCAAAAGATATAAGTGAAGCACATAGAGTATTCTATCAAATTCCAATTCATGTATAGCTCTCTCAAAAGGTGTGTACAGCAAGGATGATTGTGGTAAACTAACAAGCAAAGACACAAATAATACAAGACGCTCCAAGCAAAACACATATCATGTGGTGAATAAAAATATAGCTCCAAGTAAATTACCGATGGAAGTGGATTTAAAGAGGGATGCCTTCAGGGCATCCCCAAGCTTTGACTTTTGCTGTCCTTGGATTATCTTGGGGTGCCATGGGCATCCCCAAGCTTAGGCTCTTGCCACTCCTTGTTCCATAATCCATCAAAAGAATTCACCCAAAACTTGAAAACTTCACAACACAAAACTCAATAGAAATCTCGTGAGCTCCGTTAGAGAAAGAAAACAAAAGAATACTTTAAGGTACTGTAATGAACTCATTCTTTATTTATATTGGTGTTAAACCTACTGTATTCCAACTTCTGTATGGATCATAAGCTATTTTACTAGCCATAGATTCAATAAAATAAGAAAACAACACGCGCAAAACAGAATCTGTCAAAAACAGAACAGTCTGTAGTAATCTGTAACTAACACAAACTTCTGGAACTTAAAAAATTCTACCAATATTAGACGGTCTGGAAAATTTGTTTATTGATCAGCAGCAATTGGAATCAATATTTTATCACGTTCTGGTAATTTTTAACAATTCGGGCACTGAGCGCAAAGTTTCTGGAAATTACAGCAAGATCAAATAACTATCATCCAAGAAGATCCAATAGGTTTAACTTGGCACAAACACTAATTAAAAAATAAAACTACATCTAAACAGAGGCTAGATGGATTATTTATTACTATACAGAAGCAAAAACAAAAAACTAAAAATAAAATTGGGTTGCCTCCCAACAAGCGCTATCGTTTAACGCCCCTAGCTAGGCATAAAAGCGAGGATAGATCTAGGTATTGCCATCTTTGGTAGGCAATTCTTCAATGAGGCATCTATCTTTCTTATAGATTTCTTTCTTTCTAGTAATTATCAAACTTTTGGGCATAAGATCGTAAAATTCATTTGTAGCAAATGGTTCCTTAATGATAGTAAAAAGATCGGGATGAATACTTATAGATTTAAGATCCGCAGTTTCCTTACTAGATGATTCACCCTTATTTTTAGGAACATACATAAGCTTGATAATTTTAGTGGGAGGACTAGGAGTATTCTTTACGGAAGAAAAAGAGGTACCCAAGTCATTCCTGTGGGAGGACTAGGAGTGGAATCTAGATTTATTTTCTCATTAACCATAGGTTCCTTCTCCTTAATATTTTTCAAAGTCATTCCTACCTTAGATCCATATTGAGTAATTTGATTATGGAACTTTTTGTCTAGATTTTCAATGGATTCAATGGTAGCAACTTTGTTTTCAATAATTTCAAGCCTTTGCATAACATGCTCCAAAGTTAACATAGTTCCATTAACCAAAAGATGTGGTGAGCCAAATAAATCTATTAAGCATTATAAGAATCAAAAGTATGGCTACCCAAGAAATTCCCTCCGGTAATGGTATCAAGGATATATCTATACCAAGGATTAGCACCTACGTAAAAATTACGAAGACGAACTGAAGTAGATTGCTTCCTAGTAGATCTATTTTGAGCATTGCAAATTCTATACCAAGCATCTTTTAGATTTTCTCCCTCCCTTTGCTTAAAATTTAGAACTTCATTCTCGGGACATAACGGAGAAGATATGAGACTAGTCATGGCGGCAAGCAAACAAACTAACACACGAGCAAACAAACAGGTGAGGAAAAGGCAACGGGAAAAAGAGGAGGAGATTGGGAAAGAGAGGGCGAATAAAACGGCAAGGGTGAAGTGGGGGAGAGGAAAACGAGATGCAAATGGCAAATATGTAATGCGAGAGATAGGGATTGTGATGGGTACTTGGTATGTTGACTTTTGCGTAGACTCCCAAACAGCCGTAAATCCTTCTTGCTATGTCTTGAGCTTGCGTTGGTTTTCCCCGAAGAGGAGAGGATGATGCAGCACAGTAGCATAAGTATTTCCCTCAGTTTTTGAGAACCAAGGTATCAATCCAGTAGGAGTCCACGCACAAGTCCCTCGTACCTGCAGAAAACGATAGCTACTCGCAACCAACACGATTAGGGGTTGTCAATCCCTTCACGGTCACTTACGAGAGTGGGATCTGATAGAGATAATATTTTTGGTATTTTTGGTATAAAGATGCAAAGTGAAAGGTAAAAAGCAAAGTAAAAACAAGGCAAGTATAAAAGTGATGGAGATTGATATGATGAGAATAGACCCGGGGGCCATAGGTTTCACTAGTGGCTTCTCTCAAGAGCATAAGTATTCTACGGTGGGTGAACAAATTACTGTTAAGCAATTGACAGAATTGAGCATAGTTATGAGTATATCTAGGTATTATCATGCATATAGGCATCACGTCCGAGACAAGTAGATCGAAACGATTCCGCAGCTACTACTATTACTCCACTCATCGACCGCTATCCAGCATGCATCTAGAGTATTAAGTTAAAAACAGAGTAACGCCTTAAGCAAGATGACATGATGTAGAGGAATAAATTCATGCAATATGATAAATACTCCATCTTGTTATCCTCGATGGCAACAATACAATACGTGCCTTGCAACCCTTTACATCCTTTGGGTAAGGACACCGCAAGATTGAACCCAAAGCCATGCACTTCTCCCATTGCAAGAACTACCAATCTAGTTAGCCAAGCCAAATTGATAATTCGAAGAGACTTGCAACGATAACTCAATCATATATAAAAGAATTCAGAGAAGATTCATATATTATTCATAGATAAGCTGGATGATAAACCCACAGTTCATCGGTCTCAACAAACACATCACAAAAAGAAGATTACATCGAATAGATCTCCACGAGAGAGGGGGAGAACATTGTATTGAGATCCAAAAAGAGAGAAGAAACCATCTAGCTACTAGCTATGGACCCGAAGGTCTGAAGTAAACTACTCACACTTCATCGGAGAGGCTATGGTGTTGATGTAGAAGCCCTCCGTGGTGGATGCCCCATCCGGCGGAGCTCTGGAACAGGCCCCAAGATGGGATCTCGTGGATACAGGAAGTTGCGGTGGTGGAATTAGGTTTTTGGCTCCTGTTCTGATCGTTTGGGGGTACATAGGTATATATAGGAGGAAGGAGTACGTCGGTGGAGCATCAGGGGGCCCACGAGGCAGGGGGCGCGCCCTAGGGGGCACGCGCCCCCCACCCTCGTGACCGCCTCCGATGTTCCTTGGCGTAGGGTCCTAGTCTCCTGGATCACGTTCGGTGAGAAAATCTCGTTTCCGAAGGTTTCATTCCGTTTGGACTCCGTTTGATATTCTGCTTTTCTTGAAACACCGAAAAGGCAAAAACAACAATTACCTTCTGGGCCTCCGGTTAATAGGTTAGTCCCAAAAATAATATAAAAGTGGAAAATAAAGCCCATTATAGTCCAAAACAGTAGATAAAGTAGCATGGAGCAATCAAAAATTATAGATACGTTGGAGACTTATCAGTTGCCTTATCGCCATCACTTTCTTTGGGGGTGTCCACCATGTATATATCATATGATGAGGTGGCAGTCCAGCGCCCTGTGGGTGGTGGTTCTTGTTCTTCTCCTGCATCATCATCCATACCGTCGATGTCTTCGGAGCCGAAATCAAGAATGTCGGTTAAGTCGTCGACAGTAGCTATTAAGTGGGTGGTGGGTGGGGAACGAATTTCTTCGTCGTCCGCTTCCCACTCAAGCCGGACATAGTTCGGCCAAGGGCCTCCTGATAAGGAGAGAGACCTCAATGAGTTTAGCACGTCGCCCCGGGGCGAGTGCTGAAAGATATCCGCGGAGATAAACTCCATGATCAGTGCCCAATCAGATTTGGTAGGCACGGACAGAGGCGGTCCGGAGCCCGTGGCCGGGGACGAATCTGAGGGTCCGGCAACATAGGTCTCATAGGAGGTGAAGTCAGTATTCGGCTCTATTGCTGCTGAGTGTGCGGCCTCCGTGGCGGGGTCTATCCACCTGTCCTCGGGCGGTGTGATTTGCTCCGGATCGAGGGCCGGAGTTGCCACAGGTGTGATCTCCCGAACTCTGTCCGGCGGCAGGGCTAAGTCATGCTCGTCGTGACTGTGCGGCGCACCTGACACGGGCTCGAATCCATCGAAGATCAAGTCTCCGTGGATGTCGGCAGTATAGTTCAAGCTTCCAAACCTGACCTGATGGCCAGGGGCGTAGCGCTCGATCTGCTCCAGATGGCCAAGCGAGTTGGACTGTAGTACGAAGCCGCCGAATATGAAGATCTGTCCGGGGAGAAAATCCTCACCCTGGATCGCATTGTTGCCAATGATCGAAGGAACCATCAAGCCTTTATCGTGACGGCACAAAGGAACTCTCAATGAAAGCACCAATGTCGGTGTCAAAACCGGCGGATCTCGGGTAGGGGGTCCCGAACTGTGCATTTAAGGCGGATGGTAACAGGAGGCGGGGGCACAATGTTTACCCAGGTTTGGGCCCTCTCGATGGAGGTAATACCCTACTTCCTGGTTGATTGATCTTGATGATATGAGTATTACAAGAGTTGATCTACCACGAGATCGTAGAGGCTAAACCCTAGAAGCTAGCCTGTGATTATGACTGTTGTTATCCTACGGACTAAACCCTCCAGTTTATATAGACACCGGAGGGGGCTAGGGTTACACAGAGTCGGTTACAAGGGAGGAGATCTACAGATCCGAATTGCCAAGCTTGCCTTCCACGCCAAGGAGAGTCCCACCCGGACACGGGACGAAGTCTTCAATCTTGTATCTTCATACTCCAACAGTCCGGCCAAAGTATATAGTCCGGCAGTTCGAGGACCCCCTAATCCAGGACTCCCTCACTCGCGCTGGAGACGCCCGAGGTTGATGGCCACCTTCAGTTGATGCCATTCATCCACCAGCCAAAGGCCCTCGATTTCAAGGCGGGCGTCAACATCCACGAGCTCTTCCCCAAGCTGGCTCAGCGCACCTATCGCCTCCTGGAAGAGCTCGTGACGGACAGCACCCCGCTTGCTCGCAAGCTCGAACGCACGACCGGGTCCGTCCGGCATGCCGGAGGTCATTGAAGAACTTTGAAGTGGCTCGCCTCCTCCCAGCAGGGGGCTGGAGGCCGGCGCCTTCCCAGTCGCCCGTCGGGCCTCGACGGGGGCCCGGAGGGGCGGAGGCTCGTTGCTCGAAGAAGAGGCCAGGTGAGGGAGTCCTGGATTAAGGGCTCCTCGGACGTCCAGGCTATGTGACGTGGGCTAGACTAATGGGCCATGAATATACAAGACAGAAGATTTCTACCCGTGTCCGGATAGGACTCTCCTTGGCGTGGAAGGCAAGCTTGGCGTTCGGATAGGAAGATTCCTTCCTCTGTAAACCGATCCTGTATAACCCTAGGTCCCTCCAGTATCTATATAAACCGGAGGGTTTAGTCCGTGGAAAAAGGGGAGAATCATAATCATACATGCTAGAATTCTAGGGTTTATTGGTTACGATCTCGAGGTAGATCTACACCTGTAACCCCATATTCATCCAGGATAATCAAGAAGGAAGTAGGGTATTACCTCCATCGAGAGGGCCCAAACCTGGGTAAACATTGTGTCATTGTCTCCTGTTAGCATCGATCCTAAGACGCACAGTTCGGGACCCCCTACCCTAGATCCGCCGGTTTTGACACCAAAATTTGTGTTTTCATTGAGAGTTTCGCTGTGTCGTCGTCAGAAGGTTCGATGGCTCCATCTGTCATCTACAACAACGCTGCCCTGAGGGAGATCTTTCTCCCCAGCCATATCTTCGTGTTCGGCGGCTTCGCACTGCGGGCCAACTCGCTTGGCCATCTAGAACAGATCAACAGCTACGCCCCAAGTCACCAAATTAGTTTTGGAAATATGGATTATGTCGCTGACATCCGAGGAGACTTGATCTTCCAAGGGTTCGTGACCCCAACCTTCTCTCTGGCCTTAGATCTGGAGCACATCACCAATTCTGAAGACGGGATTTCCGAGCCCGCCGGACTCTCTGTGGCTATTGAGCCTAGTATGGGAGAGTCGGAGGAATCTGTGACACCGGTCATCTTCACGAAACCGGACTCTTCTCCGAACACCAGCTCCGAACCCTTGGAGTCAGCAGCGTGTGAGCTCGGCAAAGGATGTTCCCTCCCGCCATACTCCACGGACGCTCTTCTTCATGGCCAAACCTCGCCTTTCAGCGAGGCTCTGGACCTATAGCAATCCCTCGTCATTACAGAGGGGCAATATCCGAATTATGCCTAGCCCGGACTAGGGGCTGAGAGCGGGGGATTTTACATCCCACCCACCACAAACTTCATAGCCACTGTCGAGGACATAACCGACATGCTCGATCGTAACTCCGAAGACATCTATGGCATGGACATCGGTGCCGGAGATGAACAAAGCCAAAACCCATTGCATACAGGACGCTGGGCGGCTAACTCCACATACGACGTATACATGGTGGACACGCCAAAAGGGGATGGCGCTGAAGGCAGTAAAGATCCAATCAAGGACAATGACACTGATAAACCACCAAAGCAGCAACATCAGCGGCGCCGTTCAAAATCACGCCGCAACAAAGAAAACAATACTGGCAATGGAGATGATCACACTCCGGAGAATGCCGAAGACCCAGAAGCCCATGTTGAACCAACATCCGAACATGATGATAGGGAGGAGAGGTAGGGTAACCCTGACGAGCCAGTCGGGAACGGAGACTCGGAGGACAGCAATTATATGCCACCCTCTGAAGACGAAATAAGCCTCAGCGACGAAGACTTCATCGTGCCAGAGGAACCCCTCGAGCAAGAACGCTTTAAAGAACAGCTCATCGCGACCGCGAGGAGTCTGAAAATGAAGCAGCAACGGCTTCAAGCCAAATAGGACACGCTCAACGACAAATGGACTAATGTCCTGGCAGCCGAGGAATACGGCCTCGCATGACCAACCAAAAGCTACCCGAAGTGCAAGTTGTTACCCCAATTCGACGTCGAGGCACGGGAGCCCATAGCATCAGCGTGTAACGCAGCTGACAAACCAGACCGGCCACCGCATGGCCGAGACAGAACGGCCACCCAAGCCGAACACCAGCCTACATTACCCCGCCATAAAAGTAGGGAGACAGCGGCCAGGG
This sequence comes from Aegilops bicornis, assembly GCA_021605145.1. Classification (NCBI taxonomy): domain Eukaryota; kingdom Viridiplantae; phylum Streptophyta; class Magnoliopsida; order Poales; family Poaceae; genus Aegilops; species Aegilops bicornis. The sequence continues at coordinate 392,107,450 of CM038669.1, read as the reverse complement.
GCTACACCTACGACCTACGACAGGACCTGGACACTAGGGCAATCCTAGCCAGATCAATCTACGGGCCAAGGGGACGTGCCCCAACACAAGAGGACGGCTATCAGGCACGGCGTGACCAACACAACCTCACTCGGGGCGAAAACCGCATAGGGACGTCCGCTGAACTCCGTCGCGACATCGCCCGTTATATAGGCGCCGCACACCCCCTATGCTTCACTGAGGAAGTAATGGAGCACGAATTCCCAGAAGGGTTTAAACCAATGAATATCGGATCCTACGACGGAACAACCAACCTCGCAGTATGGATTGAGGATTTCCTTCTCCATATCCACATGGCCCGAGGTGATGATCTCCATGCCATCAAATACCTCACACTAAAATTAAAGGGACCAGCCCGGCACTGGCTAAAAAGTCTCCCAGAGAACTCCATTGGCAATTGGGAAGACTTGGAAGACGCCTTTCGCGACAACTTCCAAGGTACATATGTCCGGCCTCCGGACGCCGACGATCTAAGTCACATCATCCAATAGCCCGGAGAGTCAGCCAGGAAACTCTGGACTAGGTTCTTAATTAAAAAGAACCAAGTTGTTGACTGTCCAGAAGTTGAAGCCCTCACGGCCTTTAAGCACAGCGTCCGAGATGAGTGACTGGCCCGTCACCTCGGCCAAGAAAAACCGAAGTCTATGGCAGCTCTTACTGCACTGATGGCCCACTTTTGCGTGGGAGAAGATAGCTGGCTAGCTCGACGAAGCAATAGCACCAGCGATCCTGGCACCTCCGAAGCCAAGGATGGCAATGGCAACCCACGGCACAATAAAAACAAGCGTCGAAACAATAATATAGGAACCCAGGACACGGCGGTTAATGCCGGATTCAGTGGCTCCAAATTTGGTCAATGGACGAAGCCATTCAAGGCAAACAAAGATGGTCCATCCAGTTTAGACAGGATACTGGATCGGCCCTGTCAAATTCACGGCAGCCCTGACAAACCCGCCAACCATACGAACAGAAATTGTTGGGTTTTCAAACAGGCCGGCAAGCTCAATGTCGAACACAAAGGGAAGGGGCCGCCTAGTGACAGCCAAGACGAAGATACTCGCCAACCGAACACCGGGGGACAGAAGCAATCCCCCCCCCCCCCCCGAAGTAAAAACAGTAAGCATGATATCCGTGACGCATATCCCCACAAGGGAGCGCAAGCGCACACTACGTGACGTTTGTGCCATAAAGCCGGCCACCCCAAAATTTAACCCACGGGAGGCTCGCTCGATCACTTTTGAACGGAAGGACCACCCGACCGGTATCCGTCATAGAGGTTCGGTAGCTCTGGTCCCCGACCCAATCATTGATGGATTACATCTCATGTGAGTTCTTATGGACGGCGGCAGTAGCCTTAATTTACTTTATCAGGACACTGTTTGCAAGACGGGCATTGATCCCTCAAGGATCAGGCCCACCACAACTACCTTCAAGGGAGTAATACCCGGCGTAGAAGCTCACTGTACGGGGTCAATCACATTGGAAGTCGTCTTCGGTTCGCCGGACAACTTTCGAAGCAAAGACTTGATCTTTGATATTGTCCCGTTCTGTGATGGATAACACGCACTGCTTGAGCGGACCGCCTTTGCTCGTTCCAACGCGGTCCCACACTATGCCTGTCTAAAGCTTAAGATGCCCGTTCCACGCGGCGTCGTCACAATCAACCGAAACATGGAACGCCCCCTATGTACCGACGAGCATACCACGGCCATCACAGCCGGAGTACAAAGCGGCCTCATCAAACCGCACACCTCATCGGCCATTAAGCCACCGGCCTCTACTACACAGGACTGGTCAATTTTAGAGCTGGATTAGCAGTTCCGCCTCCGTCGTTCGCCGCATATGCCCGCGAAGTTCGTATCGCGCATACATAATTATGCACTTAAAATACCTTGGTCATCGGCGGAGGCACAGTACGGACATGCCTACAATACGGTTCGCCCTCCTACACTCTCCTTCTCTTTTTTCTAACTATTTCTTATCTTTTGCCACCGGTGAATCAAAGCCTGTTCATCCTATGGACATGCATGGACTCTTTTGGAGCCCGATTTCGTCCAAGTAACCAAAGATTGCTCCTTTTAAGGAATGCTCTTCGCTAAGGCAAAGGCAACGCAGACATGCGACAGGAGGTCCAAAAGATATTTTGTAGACCAAACACTCTATTTAAAGCCTGTATAAATCCTTTTTCCTCAGTCTTTGACCCCTAGCATGTAAAATGTCCTGGGTAGGGGTGTTATAGTCTATAAGATTGCATTCGACGTACCAATCAAATTCTAGTGAACATAATCCGTCTTCAGTACATACTTTTCCTCATAGAACTGTATTCTGCTTCCTCGGTTGTTTCGCACACACCTCGGCACTAATCGCCTGGGGCTCGATACGATAACATATTGGTTGCGCAATAAGTCCGAATAACTCTATAGCATACTTCGGCGTCACAAGTTTGGCATTATATGCATCAGCTCCGAATCATGTCTTTGGTCAATAGTTGGGTTGCCCAGCTCCTCTGCTTACTACCTTATGTTCCGTCTTATCGGCTAGGGTAGTAAAGGGAGAACTACTACGATTGTGTTTCCGGTTCACTTGGTTAAACACCTCAGTAGAGAAAGCTGAAAACTGACTGTCATGATGAGGCGAGAGCTGGTCAACCACTCGGCGACCTATTAAAATCTTTTGCGATTTCTTCCGTATAACACGAAGGACCGTTTTCCGGTCACATGTGTAACGCAATTGTATTCGGATAACCGCGTACAAACCAGGGGCTACATCGTGGACCCGCCATCAAACTTCTATGGCTAAGTGAAAGTGTTAAAGCCCTATAGTCCGATTTCCTAGTTCGCCGCACTGACACCTCCTTCACGGACCAAGACGTTGGGTCAAGTGTGGTCAGGTGCTATTCCGAACACCCCCGTATTATATGCGAGGGGGCTGAAGCCGATGACTGGCAAACTTTCAGATTATAAAAAACGGCCGCACAGGAGGAAATAACTTTCAGCCATAGGCATAAATATAACACAGCCTCAATGTGTCATAATATTGTTCTCACAATTCTGGTACATTTATTCGAACATAGTATCCTTCGAGCACTAACCCTCTATCAAGTGGGCGCCCTCTAGGACGTCTTCCAAATAATGCTCCAGTGTGTGATGGTCCTTGCTTCCAGGTGGGTCGTTCGCTGCAACATTGGTGGCCTTCATCTTTGCCCAATACATCTTGACGCGGGCGAAGGCCGTCCGTGCACCTTCTTCTATGCACACCGACCGCTTAACGGCGTCGATACGCGGCACTGCATTGACAAGTCGCTGCACCAAGCCGAAATAGCTGGTCGGAATTGGTTCAGCCGGCCATGGACGGACCACGACATCCTTCATGGCAGAGCCGGACATCTTGTGGACCTCGGCCCACCGGGCAATCTGCTCGTTCAGCAACAACGGACGCCTTGGCACGCTGAATTGTGACCAGAAAAGCTTCTCCGCAGCACGTCCTTCCTGCGCTTGGAAAAACTGCGCCGCATCGGAGACACTTTTCGGCAGGTCCAAGAACGCGTCTGGAGAACTCCGTAATTGATTAAGCTGAGCATACTTCGGGTCACCAAACTTAGTCTACAAAAGAAAGGGCTTACCAGCTGCTATCTCCCCAGCTTGCCGGATCTCCTCCCGAGCCGCTCTAGACTCGGAGCGTGCCTCTCTCGCCTCTTGTAAGGCCTTGTCGAGTTCGGATGACTTGGCTTTGTTATCCTCCTCTAGTGATTGGCATTCACCGGTGGCATCCTTCAACTCTCGCTCTATGGTAGATATTCTCTCCTCGCACTGGCACCGAATGGCCTGTTCGGCCTTTAAATCAGCAGCCGCCTTCTCGGCAGCTGCATTACTCACTCTGGCTTGCTCCTTAGCACGGGCAAGCTCGGCCCGAAGGGTCTCAACCATGGCTGCACCATCTACAATTATGCATGACACAATGTATAACCTTCAGCTTCATGCTCATATCATTATACACACATAAGCGGGCTGTCCCGAAACATACCTTGTGCCTCATCGAGCAGCCTGTTAATAAGAGTAATGTCCTCTTCGGCTATCTCAAGTTTATGCTTCAGATCTGCAACTTCCGCAACTTGGACGGTCGCCATTGATGTAGCAGCCTGTTTTCAAATTAATTATGTCACTTCCTGAGCATATCTTTTTGATCCTATGATCGCCTCCCTGTGGAAGCCGACCAGAGTCTCAGGGGCTACTACGTATACACAGGTGCATTTTGCATGTAAAGAGTGGTTAAAATATTACATTGCATACCTCGAAGCCTCTTAGTAGGCCCGTGAAGGCTTCATTCAATCCGCTTTTGGCGGACATAATCCTTCCAACTACCGTACCAATTAATGTATGATGTTCCTCTGAGATGGACGCACTTTACAACGCGCCCATCAGAGTATCCGGCACCTCCGGATCCCTGGAGGCTGCTGCAGGAGTACGAACTCCCTTCCAAGGGATATGCTTACTCGACCCTAGAGTCGTCTTCGGCTGTAAACCGGATAGTTTAGGGCCCTCATTGTTGGTCCCTGTGGGGGCTGGGCCCCCTGGACCCTTGACGACCGAAGTATCACCTTCGGGCGTTGTTTGCATTGTCCCCCACGTCGTTGGATGGTCATGGGAGATCCTCCAGGACGACACCTCGGGGTCGTCCGCCCTTAGGGGCGAGGAAGCTGGTGGAGGCGTCTCGCTTTCCATCATCTCCGGAGGAAAGTTCCCCGATGAGGAGGACTGTGAAGGAAGACAGCGAGCTGGACTGCAAACATATAGTTTGAATGTTATCCCTGCGGCCCTTCAAGAATGGGATATGTCTAGAGAAACCTTGTTCACTTACAATTCAGAGAAGGGCTTGTCCTTACAGAGGTACTTTGCGATGACATCGGCTTCCGAACCCGAACCATCTGACAGGGATATCTTCCCTCTCTTCGATGCCTCCGCCTCCAAGTCTATGGAGGCAGTCCTCTTCCTCCCAAGAGAGAAGGGATGTCGCCTTCTTCTTCCACTTCGTCTTCAGAAGAGGGAGATTGAGTCTCCCTGGACGTAGCGTCCAATATACCTTTAGAGTGGAGGCCACCTTAGGCCTTTTTGCTTTTCTTCTTGTCCTCCTTTACCGGTACTTGATACGGCACCGGGGCCAGCATCCTCATCAGCACAGGATCAACTGAGCTTTCGGGAAGTGGAGCTGAACACCTAATTCATTCCGCCTTCTTTGTCCAGCCCTGCTCAAAGGTAGGTTTCTCAGTACATCGCTATGGGATAATCAACCAAGTTGCGTTATGAAATCGGGTGCTTACCGGGGTATCCGGATGTTGCAGTTAAGGCCGATGTCTTGAAGAATAGTTTCCACATCCCTCTGTGCCTCGTGCCAAAGAATTGTTGGAGGGTCCGCAGTCCTTCTGGATTGAACTCCCACATGCAGAGAGGCCGTCACTAGCACGGGAGGATCCGGCGCGCAAGCATTACCTGGATCATGTTGATGAGGCCGGAGTCCTTTTCGAGGATGCTCTGGATGCGGCTTTGCAGCATCTGCACTTCATCAGTTGATCCCCAGTCCAGCCCTTGGTTAATCCACGACACGAGTCGCAATGGAGGGCCAGATCAGAACGCAGGTCTGGCCACCCATTTGGTACCGCGGGGTTCGGTGATATAGAACAAAAAAGACACATCCGTGACATTTTGGGCCAAACGAATTTTTCTCCTGTCATACATATGACATTTCTATGACGATAATTGTGACAAAACCCGGTATCATCATAGATGTGGTGGGCTCCTACTTCTATGACAAAAAATCATGACAGAAAATGAGCTTTTCGTCCTGGGCAGGCCGGAGACGCAGCTGCATGACATTCTTTGGGCCGTCCATGACGGAAAAAACCATGGTAGAAGTGAGGGCGCGGAAAATATCGGGGAGTCCCCGGTTATGGTGGGTGGTCGGGGGCCGAGCGATGCGCCTTTCTCTCATACGTACGCGCGTGTGTGCGAGGCGTTATTCTAATCAACCCAAGCGAGGCGTTGGGCTCTAATCAACCCGAGGGATTGCTTTCAGTAGGCTACGCGTTCTTGAACCCGAGCGATCAATCGATGGCTATTAATCGAACCCGATCGAAGCGATTCTTCGCCATCGCCGCTAATCGAAGCCGATCGATGCTGCCTGGATGAACAAAGTGAGCGCTATGGGGTGGATGAACAGTTCCCGGTGGGGGTGGATGAACAGGACCCCATGGTGTTGCCTCTGGATGAACAGTACCCCGATCGATCGAGCCGGTTGGGGCTGGATGAATAGGACCACGTGGAGGGCTGGATGAACAGGACCACCCTGTGGAGGGCAGGATGAACAGTAGCCCGTGGAGGGGTGGTTGAACAGGAGCTCGTGGAGAGGGCTGGTTGAACAGTAGCCGGTGGAGTAAGCGGCGGTGGAGGCTAGATGAACAGGAGCCCGTGGATGAACAATCGCAGTGGAGGCCGGGGAGGTCGACGGTGGATGAACAAGAGTCTGTGGAGGCTGGAGGGGTCGACGGTGGAGATGAACAGTATCCCGTGGAGTCCCATTTTGCGGTACGCCACACCCTCCCGATGAACAGGACCCGTTTGACCAGAAGCGCTCCAACACAAGTCTGCTTCCTCCGCTTTTGCGGTAGGCCACACCCCTCCCGATCAACAGACCCCCATTTCGACCGTAGGGAGTTCCGCTTCCTCCGCTTTTGCGGTACGCGGACCTCCCCGATGAACAGGATCCTGTTTCAACGTGGCCGGTCGAACACAAGGCTGTTTCTCTGCTCATGCGGTACGCCAGCCTTGTTTCCATCGCTGTTCCGGTCCAAGCCTTTACCGATGAACACGGACGCATTCCGTTGCCTCCCCATGAACACGGCATTTACTACATGCTTTCTGTTCTAACCCAGCCATGTACACGAGCCCTTGCTGTACGTATGCGTGAGTAGGCATTCGAGACCCCGGCCGTATGTACACATACGTGGCCGTATTTTCTTTCTTGTACCACGGCCGTCAGACGACGCAGTACATGCTACGCGGCGCCTCTACATCAACCAAGATATATGTACGTACACGCACGTGACCAGAATGACAACGCCACGCACACTTCGACCAGGTGGGTCCCGACCGCCGTGCACTTCCTTACGTGCGAAGATGTAGCTGGTGGGTCCCAGCATCAAGGGAAATGTTTTTTCGCGGAAATACCGTGGCCCGTCCGGTGGGTCCCAAATGCCGTGGAGGAATCATTATTTTCCGCGTAATAAGGAGGCACTTCCTTGCTGCGGCCGTGGATCCAGCTGTCAACCTCTCCACATACAGTCCACGTCCGATGGAAGTCGTTCCTTGACCACGTTGACCACGCCGCGCCGAGAGCACCAGGGCGGTGGACAACAGCGAGGCCTAGGAAGGGGACAACAGGGAGCCAGGGAAGACGCGGCAGAGGAAGCCCGCGCGGAGAGGAGTACGAGTGTTCACTGGTTCGGCTGCGATGTGAGGCTGCCATCGCCCCAGGGCCTGGCCAGCGGTGGGAATAGTAGGGGGCGGTGAGGCCTCCGCGGCAGCACAGCCGACCGCGGGAGGCAGGAGCATGCGGCATGACCGGCGCTGCTTTGGGCGGCTGGAGCAAGAAGACCAGAGGTTGAAGAAGCTCTACGGCCGTTGGATGGACATCATACGGTCACTCGAGCTAGAATCGTTCATATTGGCTAAAGTTGACAAAGGCCCCCGTCCCAGTCAACTTAGTAGGCCCACATGTCAGCCGCCCACCATGGTGGGTCCCAGCTAGCAGGGGGAGTATTGATTTTTTTGTGCGTAATAAGGAGGCATTTCCGGTGGGTTCGAGCTGACAGCGGGGGGAACGTTTTTTTCACGAAATATGCTGGCCCGTCCGGTGGGTCCCAGCAGTCGGGGGGGGGGGGACGTTTTTTTCACGAAATAAGGTGGCCCGTCCGGTGGGTCCCCTATTTGTCGGTGGAGGAATAATTATTTTGCATGTAATAAGGAGGCACTTCCTTGCGGCGCTGGACCCAAATTGTCGACCTCTCCACGTCTGATTTTTCCGATGGAAGTCGGTCGTTGACGACGTTGACCACGCCCACCGAGAGGACCAGGGCGGTGGACGACGGCGAGGACTAGGAAGGGACGACTCGAGCCGGGAAGACGACAAGGATGCCCACGCCAAGAGGAGTATGAGGGTTCACTGGTCGGCTGCGCAGTGTGAGGCTCTTTGTCGCCCTTGAATAACAAAGCGGTGTGAGTGAGTAGAGGGATGGCCTGGCCAGCGGTGGGAGTAGTAGGGGGCGGTGAGGCCTCCGCGGCATTACAGCCGGCCACGGGAGGCAGGAGCACGCGGCACGACCGGCGCTTGTTCGGGAGCCTGGAGCAAGAAGACCAGAGGTTGAAGAAGCACTACGGCTGTTGGATGAACATCGTACGGTAACAGGAGCTAGAATCGTTCATATTGACTAAGTTGACAAAGCCCTCCGTCTCGCTAACTTGGTAGGCCCACAAGTCAGCCTCCCACTATGCCGGGTTCCAACGGTGGGGAATATTCAATTTTTTCGTGCGTAATAAGGAGGCACTTCCTTGTGTGCGAAGATAGCTGGTGGGTCCGACATGTCAGCGGGGGGCACGTTATTTTCGCGAAATATAGAGGCCCTTCCGGTGGGTCCCAGATGTCAGGTGGAGGAATCATTATTTTGCACGTAATAAGGAGGCATTTCCTTGTGTGCGGCCGTGGACCCAGCTGTCAGCCTCTCCATGCACAATCTACTTCCGATGGTGTCGTTCGTTGACCATGTTGACCACGCCGCGCCGAGCGCATCCAAGGTGGTGGACGACGGCGAGGCCCCGGACAGCAACGAGCCGGAGATGGGAAGACGCGGGAGTAGAGTCGCAGACGGAGAGGTGTACGAGGGTTAACTGGTTCTAGTGCGGTGTGGTTCGGCAGTCGGTGGAGAAGAACAGGAGGTGTGGAGGGGTGGAGGGATGGCCTGGCCGACGGTGGAGTAGCGCTTCATAGCGAAGCATGCTAAGCAGAGCTGCTAGCAGCAGGAGGCGGGAGGTGGTCCCGGCTACCGGAGGAAGAAGACGAGAGATTGAAGATGGATGCGGTCGTTGGATGTAAATCCAACGGCTAACATGTCGTAATCATTTGTTGACTAAATTGACAATGACTTATGCGTTGGCTTCACCTATTGGCCCACATTTTAGCCTCAAAAATGTGGCACGATTCAACCCATTTTTTCGTAATCTATGATTTTTTTATGCGGTAGAATTTACATCAATTTGATCTTTTTTGAATTACAGCCATTAGCTGGGCTGGGTGAACAAATAATCTAGCGTCCATGCGGCCCATTTATTTTATTTCCTAAAAATTATAGGCCATTTGCAGTTTCTAAATACACGATTTTGTCGGGCTGATTCTAATTATAATGTTGGGTTGGGCCAACAATGTTATCAAAAAATAAAAAGGGGCTGAGCATTTTGTTATAAATATATTTAAATAATAAGTGATATTATTACATTCTTCCTTAAATCTTACCAAGCTTTTGTACAGAATCACTAGGATTTTCGTGCGAAAACAATCCAGGATTTTATTTATTATGAAATAATTTTTATAAGTTAATAAGATGTGGGATATTGTTTTCTTACATATGTAAGTATATGTTAAATATATGATGACAATAAAAATAATATATAATAACATATAAAATAATTTCTTTTAGAAAAACAGGGAGCATCTCCCCAGTTCCATTGCTAAGAACGAAACCACAACATACTCTGATACAGCAGCTCAAAGAGCAGTTCGAAAGCAAAGGTAGAAAAGCTACAAACTAGGGGGGTGGATGAACAAGTTCTCTGAATAACACAAATCACCCGAGCGGTGCCAAAGGCAGAGCGGATAGAGCACTCAAATGACACAAGGAGGGTCCAATGAAGCCTTCATGGTCTTCAGCCGAGGGGCCGTGTCAGCCTGCGGCGACCAATAAGCAAGCGGAGACACCGGGCTGGAAGGCGTAGCATGGTGGATGTCCCTCTTTTTCGGCGCAAGGTGCCCATCATCTTACTCAGAGATCTTGAGACGAGCCCATGGGTCCAGCCCCAGAGCAGGTCGAGCCTTGTTCAGCCACAAATCATCACCAACGGTTTCGGGAGGAATCTTGTTAGGGTTTCCACGAAGCTCATCAACTTGTCCTTGTCCGATCCGGAGGAGAGAATCGCCCAGTTCCTCACCATGTTCCTGATCAACCTCAAGACCTGTCGAATGGAAATCCAGGAGGTGTTACTGAAAATCATAGCATTTCTATATTTCCAGAGGCACCAAAGGACAGCTGAGCTAACAGTGTTTAAAACTGAGCACTTTTTGGTCGCAATCCGTAATCCGCAACAGATTCGAAGGATGAGCCAATCTGATTAGAGAAATATTCCTCAATGTGGGCCAGAGATGTTTAGCAACTGTACATTCAAAAAATAGGTGAGAACAAGACTCTTGTTCCATGCAGTAAACACAATCAAGGGGTTTGATGATGTGTCTCTTCCTAAGGTTATCCTTCGTCATCAATTTATTTTTGGAGAGAATCCAGAGAAATACATGAATTTTAGGGGGAACTCTCAATTTCCAGACAGCAGGGATAAACACGGGTTGAACCCCTCTAAAGTTGATAACATGATAGAGGGAGCTGGAGGAATACTTCCCTTATTGTCCATTTGCCAAATCAGGGCATCCGGCTCGGCGATAAAGGTAATGCTTTTGGCAATTTCCTCCAATCGAACCATTGTTCCATGAGACTATCACTAAAGTTCCTTCTAAAAGAGAGTTTTAGGCATTAACCATCCCAAACTTCATTGACACTTTTGTTAAGCTCATTGCAGACAGAGTAAATAGGCCAAAATTGGACTGCTAGGGGGGATGTGCCAAACCAAGTATCTTCCCAGAACCTGGTTCTGCTCCCATCCCCTATGTTCCATATATAGCCAAATTTCACAGCATGCATAATAGATTTTAATCCTTTCCAGAATCTAGAGGTCTTAGGGTTGGAGGAAGGGTAAAAATATTAGGTTTATTTCCTAGGTATTTATGGGAAATAAGAAGCTTTGAGGGTTTCAAGTCTTCCTCATAGAATCTTTTAATCCAAGACCCTAGAAGACAGATGTTAATTTCTTGGAGGTTAGGTATGCCTAGGCCTCCAAAATCTTTTTTCATATAGACTAGGGCCCAATTAGCAAGGTCTAGCTTCCTATTTCCCTCAAAATCATTCCACAAGCAATGAGACATCTGAGAATTGATGAGGTTCACTGCCCATTTAGGGAACTTGAAGAAGGAGAGGAGATACACTGGAATGCTAGCCAAACAAGCTTGTATGAGGATCAATCTACCTCAGAAGAGAGAAGGTTGCCCTCCACCCAAAGCAATCCTTTTAATGATTTTATCCAGAAGGGTTGGATATCCTCTCTCCTCGGTTTATCATAGTGGAGAGGGATACCTAGGTACTTAATGGGGAAGTTAGCTTTATTACGGACTAGAATAGAGAGGAAGTCAGCTAACTCCTGATCATCCATGTTGATAGGGATGAGTTCACTTTTAGAGTAGTTGATTCTCATGCCTGGGACTTGTTCAAAACAGTTTAGAACAGTTTTCAGATTGCTAGCATGTGTGGAGTCATTGTCTAAGAAAAGGATGGTATCATCTGCATATTGAAGGCAGATGATGCCACAAGGGCATACCTCAGGACAGAGCCCTGCAATCAGACTATGATCAGCAGCTTTGCTCAGCATTTTAGTAAGAACGTGCACTACTAAATTAAACAAAAGCGGGTAGATGGGGTCACCTTGCCTAAGGCCTTTACCAGCAAGAAAAAAATATCACTTTCACAGTTATTTAACTTGACCCCAACAGACCCCCATGAGTAAGTTCTTTGGATCCAACTCTCCTCTATGAAAGGCTTGGAAAAGATCTAAGAGATCATTTTTCACCAAGTCCCAAAAATGCTGGTAAAACAAGAAGGGAATCCCATTAGGACCAGGGGCCCCATCAGGATAAGAGCTAAAAATGGCTTCCTTCACCTCTATCTCTGAAAAATGGGCTTCTAGCAGCTCATTTTCAGCAGGAGAGATTTTTTCAGAAGCAAAGAAAGAATTGTTTTGTAGAGAGAACCCAGAAGGGTTTTCTTTCTTAAACAGGTCTTTGTAGAAGTCACTAGCCACTTTCAAAGATCTCATCTACCTCAGTAACAGGGCCATTAGGGCCATCAAGGGAGTGAATGAGGGTTTTCCTCCTCCTCTGGTTAGCTACTGCATGGAAGTAAGCGGTATTTCTATCACCCTCCTTAATGTTCCTATCTCTAGACCTTTGTTTGGCTTTGATTTCTTCTTGAAGCCAAATTTTCTTGAGCTCTCCATGGACAAAGTTTAATCTATTAGTCTCAGCCTCAGAGAGGTCAGCGGTTTCTGCCTTAATATCTAGAGAATCAAACTCAAGGAGGAGAAGCCTTTTGTATCTTCTAAGATTAGCTTGCTCATTGGAGTTCCACCCTTTGGTAGTTCTTCTAAATCTCCTGATTTTGATCTGCCAATTTTCTAGGGGGCAGTTGCTCCCAGTAGGCTCATTCCAGATTTTCCTGACTAGCTTAATAAAATCTTCTCTAAGGAACCACCACTTTTCAAATTTAAAACTATTGCTCTTTGGAGTTTGGTTAAGGCCAGAGTCCCAGAGCAAAGGAGTGTGGTCACTACCACATCTGGGCAGAGCTCTACAACTAGAAAGGGGAAAGAAACTATCTACTTCTGTGTCACAGAAAATTCTGTCAATGGTGGACATAATCACGAGCAAAGACTTCCAACATATCTAGCGTAATCTGTGGGTTTTCCTTCCGACAGGCAATTCTCAACTTTATGGGTAACCATTTTGCAGATAAAACAACTCTTGGGCTTGACAAATTTATCCAAATGATGCCTTGGTTCCCCACAGTTGTAGCAGATCACCTCAGAGTATGCCATAAGGCCAGAAGCAGGGGCAGGAGCAGTTTTATGGATGTCCTATCTCTTCTTTTGCTGACTCTTGCCTTGAGATTTCCCAGCAATGAGAGTCAGAACCACCAGCAGATTGATCTTGGGCAATTACAGGAGCCTGCCCAGATTGTGCCCCCATTTGGGGCGGAGGTGGGCCGTACCACTGCCCAACCGGCGCTCCCCCCCCATTGTGATAGGGGAAATTCATCGAAGTTCCTGGTTCCTTCTCATCCTCCAGCCAGATGTTGTCTCTCAGGAAGCAGAAATAACCACCAGACAACTCAATCTTCTGCAGGTTTGGGGGAGAGGTAAGGTAGGGGATCCACCTGCTCTGGCTCCGGTGGCGTGCTGGTGGGAGGAGTCCAGTCAAGCATTCCCATCTCACAGCACGGCGTGCATCTCCTGAATTCACTTCTCCTTTCGCCCATCGAACGAACGCAATCGACGGCTCACTAGGGTGGGGCATCCTGTGCTTCTCCGAGAAATCTCCTTTGAAGTAGATCCGCAGGGCTAGATTCAGCATCTCCCAATCCACATGATCCTTGCACATCCGAGCATACCTGCGCGAGTGAGAGAACAGATTCGGTCCCTCCTCGGCTTCCTCCCTCGCAGCTTCCTCCTCTGCTTCCCTCCATTCGCGCGTGCATTGGGTCCAGGAGAGAGCGTCGTCATGGATCCGCATCGCCCGCTCCCTCCATCTCCTCCCTCGAGTCTCCCACAACACCGCCGGCGCGACGGAGTCAAGCGGCTGGAGCATCCGCGGGAAGGCTTTGTAGACATGTGGGAGATGCATCTTGTACATCTGCCTGTCTTTTCCAGCCATTCCCCGTGGATATGGCCGGTGACTCCATGGGCGCCGAGCGGACTTGCTGAGGGGGCAGGCGCCTTGAGTCAGGAGGCGGGGGGTGGCGGCGAGATCTATGGCGGCGGCGAGGGTGGAGGTAGTGGCGTGGGCGGCGGCGAGGGTGGAGGTGGTGGCGGGGGCGAAGGGGATCGCAAGAGCGGTCATCTATTTGCCAACTATGTGAACTAAACAGTCAACATATAAAATAATTTAAATATATATAATATAGTTAGAAGGGAAACATAAGTTGGACCTGGCGTTCCTATTCTTATATAGAAAAATAGAACATACCTCTGTGTTTCTTCAAAAAAATACATAAATTGGGCTGCCAAAAATAAAACCTCGGATGGGAGGTCCATAGGCCGGTCGATACATGACGGCCCTAAGAAAATACAAACAAGCCTATGGACCTCCCATCCGAGGTCGTGGGCTGCACATGTTAAAAATGAAAGCCTAGACGGGGCAGCCCAAAACCACGTCCAACACTTGCCAAAACTTTGTCCCTCGTTTTCTCTGTGTTTCGCACACTCGACATTGTGTGGGCATTTTGACTGTGCATCATATGAAGATGTGCTATGCATGAATGTTGATTAGGATGATGTTAACTGGCTGGTAGGTCCATTTTTGACCATGAATAAAACTTCCAACATGATGTTAACCCTGTTTGAAAAGGCCGTGTTAATATAAATGCTCTGCCTCTGAAAGTTGCAGTTTCTTATCTGAAACTGAACTTGCAGTTTCTTATCTGAAACTGAAACTTGTAGTTTCTTATCTGAGAATCACATTGTCTGCACTTCTATACTCCTATGAAACTACATTTTTTTAAGTTCTAAAAATAGATCTCTAGAATTCATAAAATACTTCATATGCTCAATACTGCAATTCTGAAATTCAAAAGACATTCATATCTGAAAGTACTCTCAAAATACACAACACAAAACACAATTCACAACTTGCAAATACTGACAACCCTAAGCTCCTCCTGACAATTCACAACCTGCCCGACTATTGGGCTGAGGGGGGCAGCCCCCTCCTATTCCTCGGCGCATAACCGCCCGTGAGACGATGTGAATGGCGAGGGAGACGATTGCGGGGAAGCGTCGTCGGGCCAACTGCTTTTCTCCTCTTGAAGTTGGGTTCGGTCGATGAAGACTCCACCGGCTCGCTCTGGCAGGACACCCTCACAAACGGCACCCTGTAGATGCTCGATCCTTCAATCTCTGGTGGATGCTCCATCCGGGATCGATACTCCCACCACCGCTCCCTCACGATCGGATTCGGTGAATCTGTTTGCTCCATGGCCTAGAGGAGCAGCTCTATATTCGGCGCGACTCCCTCCGGGAGTATCGCTTCCTTTTCGCTCTGTTGTAGATATTTGGCCATGGATGTCGCTGTCGCCGCTAGTTGGTCCTTGTTGTCAAACCAAGACTGTATCTCCAACATCCTAGCTAGCTTCACAGGGTCACCGTCTGTGATCCTCACATATCGGTTGTACTCCTCCATTGATCTGCTTCTCCACAGCACCTTCACTCGCCGGCGGTGGTTTTTGAATGGAAGAGGTGAGGAGCAGCGCTGGTTTTGGATTAGAACGGGAGAGGAGTGACGCTGGTTTTGGACTGGAACAAGAGAGGAGGGGCGGTGGTTTTGAAATGGAAGAGGAGAGAAGCGGCACTGCATTTAGATTGGAACAGGAGAGGAGCGGCGGTGGTTTAAGAGGAGAAGAGCGGAAGAGCGGCGCTGGTCTTGGAAGTATTTTTTTGTTGTTTTGCGTATTTTGGGACAAATTTTGACCACGTACCGTATTTGACAAGCAAAATGTGAATGCATGTCACCAAAAATTGTATCGTTTGGTTCAGATTCTGAATGTACTTTCAAATTATATTATTTTGCAACGTATAACATATATTTTATGTGCGAAAATCATGGTCAATTATGACCCGTAACAAAAGGGAGACTAGTTAATGTGGGGTCGCTTTATTAATTGAAGGGTAAATTGATTTTGATTTTGATCCGATCCACAACAAGGCCGCCCTCTCGTCCAATCCTAAATCGCTGCCAAGACGCCTCTCCCTCTTCTCCATTGCAAAACCACCTCCTCTCCTCTCCATCATCTCCATTCCAAAACCACCGCCTCGCCTCTCCCTCTTCTGATATTCTCCATTGCAAAACCACCTCCTCTCCTCTCCATCATCTCCATTCCAAAACCACCGTCTCGCCTCTCCCTCTTCTCTATTGCAAGACCACCGTCTCTCCTCCGTTTTCTAGACGCTTTGCTCCATGGCACGGGCGCAATCCATGGATACAAAATTAGTATACTGTATAATATTTAAAAGTCGAGGGCGGGGCTTTTCTCAAGGCTGCACGCTTGGGCAGTTCCGCCTAGTCGGTTCGACAGAGACGCGAGAAGACGAGGGAGTAGGCTGCTGCAAACGTAGGGCTGTGTGATTTGACAGCGAGTTACTGCTGGACAGGTGGGGCCCCGTGATTTGACTTGCCATTATCATTTTAACTGCGGCGCTACAACCGGCGTGAGTCTCCCAGGTTCCTAACCACCTCCATACAGGTGCCTTTCCCAATGCTCCACCATGTAGTAGAGGCTGGCTTTTGCATGAGAGCCCACTTCTCCACTTTTTCCTTGCCTCTCTTTCCTCCACATATGCAAAAATGCCATGTAAATCGCACTATTGTACTTACTTTTACTTGCTCCTACAGGTGCTTAAGCTTGCCACATAGGCATAAAGTCTGATGTGGCAAGTTAATCAAAAAAATACACTTATAGCCAACCTTATAGCCAACCTTGTTGTAGTGTGAGTGACTAAGTGATGACTATGTATGACATGCCAACATCAGATAGCCTAACGCACCGTGTTAAATCTCCAAGGGCGCAACCGCGCAAGCGACGCGACGATCGTGGTAGGCGCGACCATGTACGGGCTGCTGGCAGCCCTTGGATCTGAGATCAAACGGTCGCATGCTAAGTTGCTGAAAATTTGCAGAATAACCCTACAGGATAGGATATTCACCCATAGGTTTAGAATCACGCCATGCAACCGTTCGATCTCAGATCCAAGGGCTCTCAGAAGCCCGTATCATGGGAGAATGGAAAGCCACTACCCTGTCATTCGCACGCTGGCAATTCGCTCCTACTCGTCCCCGCACGTCCTTCAATACTACGGCGGTTCGCTCCTAGTCGTTGCTACCTCTTGAGCACTGCGTTGGATTTCCCCGAAGAGGAGAGGATGATGCAGCAAAGTAGCGTAAGTATTTCCCTCAGTTTTTGAGAACCAAGGTATCAATCCAAAGAGGAGGCCACGCACAAGTCCCTCGTGCACTGCACAAAACGATAGCTCCTCGCAACCAACGCGATTAGGGGTTGTCAATCCCTTCACGGTCACTTACGAGAGTGAGATCGATAGAGATGATAAATAATATTTTTGGTATTTTTGGTATAGAGATGCAAAGTAAAAAGTAAAAGGCAAAGTAAAAACAAAGCAAGTATTAAAGTGATGGAGATTGATATGATGAGAATAGACCCGGGGGCATAGGTTTCACTAGTGGCTTCTCTCAAGAGCATAAGTATTCTACGGTGGGTGAACAAATTACTGTTGAGCAATTGACATAATTGAGCATAGTTATGAGTATATCTAGGTATGATCATATATATAGGCATCACGTCCGAGACAAGTTGACCGAAACGATTCTGCATCTACTACTATTAGTCCACTCATCAACCGCAATCCAGCATGCATCTAGAGTATTAAGTTAAAAACAGAGTAACACCTTAAGCAAGATGACATGATGTAGAGGAATAAATTCATGCAATATGATAAATACCCCATCTTGTTATCCTCGATGGCAACAAGGAATTAGGTTTTTGGCTCTTGTTCTGATAGTTTCGGGGTATGTAGGTATATATAGGAGGAAGGAGTACGTCGGTGGAGCAACAAGGGGCCCATGAGGCAGGGGTGCCCCCTAGGGTGGGGGGCGCCCGCCACCCTCGTGACCGCCTCTTTTGTTCCTTGGCGTAGGGTCCAAGTCTCCTGGATCACGTTTGGTGAGAAAATCACGTTTCCGAAGGTTTCATTCCGTTTGGACTCCATTTGATATTCCCTTGCTTCGAAACACTAAAATAGGCAAAAAGCAGCAATTCTGGGTTGGGCCTCCGGTTAATAGGTTAGTCCCAAAAATAATATAAAAGTGGAAAATAAAGCCCAATATAGTACAAAACAGTAGATAAAGTAACATGGAGCAATAAAAAATTATAGATACGTTGGAGACGTATCGGTCATCCCGCCCATTCACATTACGGCAGTTCCACTAATCCTAACCCTCCTCCCAAATCCATGGCGTCCCAAATCTCCACGATCGGCGGTGAGTACAAGGTTAGAACCATCACCGGCGATGAGTTCGGCGTCATCTACACCCGTTCTTCCGCGACGGTGAAAGGATGCCTTTCTCGCTTCAAAAACTCAGATGATGAGTGGGTCGCTGGGCTAGATGTTGAGTACACCACAGTCCTGGGACGAGAGAAGGATCTAAAGGACGAAGAGAGGAAGAAGCCCGCCGTGATCCAGGTTTGCATACACAACGTTTGATTGGTCTACCACATATGCCATGCCGACGTTGAGTGCCAGGATTTTAAGAACTTCCTCAAGGACAAATCAATGAAATTCGTTACTCTAGACTTTAAGAACGATGAAGAAGTCCTGGGTCGGATCGGCCTCGTTGTAGGCAACCCCTTCGACCTCCAGAAGAATCGGCTGGTGCCCTCTCGTCGGCCTTCAGTGCTGACCTTGGCAGGAGCCATGGTTCATCCTTCGTACGGTAAACTGGAGAAACCTCATGACACGTTTCATCGTCATGCATGGCAGCGGAATGTACTATATATAGACCACATCCACTACGCTGCAATGGATGGCTACCTTTGCTTCAATATCTACAAGGGTTGGATGAAGAGCAACAACCAAGTGTGCGGTTCAAGCAAAGAAGTATCGGCCAAGAGGGAGAGGGACAAGGACGAAGTCGAGGACGTGGACGAGGACTCCGAGTAAGGTGGCAGTGTCGTTTCTCATGGTGATTCTAATGCAATGTCTATCGGAATAGTTGCAAAGTTTAATTTCAGGTGTGCTTAATTTAATTTGAGGGGTGTGTTGTGCTGAGCCCCCAGCAAAACTATGTTATGTTTCTTCTCGTTACTTTAACTCTTCAGTACGTACATACTAGTATTTCTTACATTTCATATTTTAGTTGGTATAGTACTACCACTTGTTTCTTCACATTATATATGTACAATATATATGGCCAACATCATATAGCCAACAGTTTAGTTGTAAAAGAAGTCAATGAATTCCAGGATGCTTAGAGGGTGCTTGGATCCAAGGGACTTATTTTAGCCTGACTAAAAATAGTCTCTTTAAGAGGCTAAAGTTCCAAGCACCCCTGACTAAAGAGGGGCTAAAACTAGTCTTCAGACTAAATTTTTTTAGTCAGGGGTACCCCTACTAAAATGTGGATTAGTCCTCTCTCTACTCATTTTTAACTCCTCTCCTTTAACACAGGCGAGTTCTGGATTGGAGGGTTTGGAGGATAATAAATGCTCATTAACTTGCTTTTAGCTTTTTTAGTATTTGGATCCAAGCATGGGTGATGCTAGCATGTTTTAGTCCCACTACTTTTAGTCATGGGACTAAAACGTATCCAAGCACCCTCTTAGTTTTATTTGAGGGGTGGGTTGTGCTGGACACCATTATTGTGACTAGCCTTTTTAATAGTACTATATGCATAATTTGGCGACGAGCGCTCTTTATATGTAGCACCTTTTTTTAATTTCAAGTTTTGCTCCATGGCGCAATCCATCGATACTATTGTTGTACAAAAGTATACATTTTTTTAAAAGGCTAGAGGGCGGGGCAGTTTAGCTTGGTCGGTTTCACGAGAGGCGAGGGCCTTTGTGATTTGACGGCTCATTACTGCTAGAAGGCGGGGCCTTGTGATTTGGCTCCTCGTATAAATGCGCCGACGACCTGATCGAGGAGGAGCAAAGAACCGTGCGGTATACTCAAGTTTTCCACTAGAGTAGTACTGCGACGGAGGAGCACGAAACACGGCAGCCCAGTGCCACATGGCGATAAAAATGATCTAATTTTCTAGTCATCTCATTGTTAGCATTGTTCTATTCATTCCCTAAAAAAACATTGTTCTATTCATGCCTCCAGAACGTGACACGTGCGGTGAAACACCCGCAACAAAAGATGAAACACAGGAGCAAAAGAAGAAGGAAGATTATCACACCAAATGATCTAATTCGCCGCAGAGTCGTAACTGCTTCTTCATCGCCTCCACGACCTCCATCTCCTTGCGCGTCTCCTCCGCCATCTTCATCATTATGTCCATGACGCGGCATTTCTCGACGCGAGCCTTCATCATCTGTTCCACGGCCATATTACGTACCTTGACAGCAGCCGGGTGCTCGATGCGGACCTTTGCCAACTCTTCCTTCTGTTCCATGACGAGGGCTTGCAGCATCTTCATCGTGGAACTACTATTCTGAAGCTGCTTCTTCCAGCCGGCGTTCTTCTTCTTCAACAGGTCAATCTCGTGGCAGAGCTTCGCATTGTCCTCCCGAAGTCGCAGGATTTCGTCGGTCGCCTTCTTCTCTGAGGCAATGCTCTTCTTCAGCAGCATCACCAAGCCGGCGGTCAACTCCCCCTACTGACTGAGCTCAGCGGGCATGTCGTCGAGGCTCTCCTTCAGCAACTCCATCAAGCCTTGGATGAACTCCTTCTGCTTATTGAGCTGATCGGGCATGCCGTCGAGGGATAATGACTCCAGCTCCGCCGGCTCGGCATGTTCGCCTCCGCGGCTAGGGCGCTCCTGGGAGCCATCGCCTGCCCGTGAGAGATCTTTCGAGGTCTCTGCGTGGCGGCGAGCCCTCTCTTTTTTTTCCGCAGCCTTGGTTGCCGTTCCCTTGTTACGAGTAGTTCTCGACCTAGAGCTCGCTTCACGGCCATGGCAACGATTTTATGAAGAAGAAGCACTTATAAGGAGGAAAGGTAGAGTAATTTTCGGTTAGGTAGTTCCCCTTTTTATAACCTAAGTACTAGCACTAGTACTAATACCTGCATAGTGGGAACACGTTCAGGTTTGGTACGTACTAGTAGATGTGAGCAAGCTTTCGAATGTGATGGGAACAACATAAAGATTAATTGATGGTTTGGTTTCGAGGCCCGAAACGACTCCCGATGAGTTTAGCGAAACATAAATTTCAAGTACTACACTGCTCAAATGCTAAATATTATGTTACTGTAAAAAATTGGCACAAAATACGAAGGAGACCAATGGAAGTACTACTAGCAACCCATGATTTAACTACTCGCATGCGCGCAGTGGAGTAATAATGTCTTTCTTTCCGCCTCACGTCCACTCAATTTGCATGCGCTGTATTAATTGACCATCAATGAAGTGAACGACTTTACACGCGTCAAATTATCACATGGGGTGGATCTTGGTACAAAATTGCATCCGCCCGTGTACCCGCATGTGCGTGCAAGGGAATGAGTGTGTGCATGGCGTGCGTGCACATCTCCGCTTCGTGCATGTACCGCCAGTATGGCTCAGGGAGGACGAGTACATTCTTCTGGAACCAGCAGCACGTCACTGTGATCAATCCACGCTAGGAGGTCGCGACAACGCCTCCACATGTGCCACGTGGCTTCATGAATTGTAAGAGAGACATCACGTGGCGTGCCATTGGTATTCTAATTTACGTGTTTTGCACATACTCGAAGTACTAGTAAGGTACACGTGCATTGCACGCATCAGATTATGCAACCAAATTATGAATAAATACCACACTATAGCATGTAAGCTCTGAGTAATATATGCCTGATATAGACCTTCGTTTAATTCTTATAGTTCATCTCATTCAAAATCAATTAGTTTTTATAAAAAAGCTAAGAATGCGGGAATAGGAAAAACATGGGATTATAGTGGAATGTAGTCTTGAATCCTCTGAGGATTGTACGAGTGTTTGATTGTGCATAGAAAAACGCAGAATTCTTTCAAAGAGGTTTGAGTGGATGGGATGTTTCCTATGAAATCTAGTGCAAATGAATCATATGGAAAAATTCATATGGTTTACAATCCTACTTGAATCAAACAACCAAGATAGGAAAAATTCCTAATGATTAGAATCCTCCAAAATTCCTTTGAGAATCCTTTGAATCAAAGAAGCCCTTAATCTATTTTATGATTCATGGAATTGTGCATTGTAAAGCATAAAGTAAAAACAAATAATGGCAATTCAACTAGAAAAAAATTTGGGCAGTTATGATACGGAAGATTCTAGAACAAAAGAGAACCAATGTTGTTTTGAGGTTTGTGCATTATGCTTAAGTTCAATGATGGAGTCTGCTAGATTGTACATGTGGCAAAATCCGGTGGGGGGCTAGAAGATGATGCGAGGGGCCGATTGGAGGGAGACTATGAAGGAATGCACAAGTGCGAGATTGATATTTAGAGAGAGGGGGCGAACACGTGCGCTGTTGCGCGCAGTGGCGGAGCCATGAAATATAAATGAGCTAGGGGGTCAAGCATTTCTAATCCTTTACGAGGAGGGTCAATTTCATATTAGCCTTGATATATAGTGATGTTAGGGGGGAGGGGGGCAGGGCCCTTACTGCCCCTGTCTTCGCCATTGTGCACGCGTCTGAGAGATGAAGCGGAAGGCATGGATGATGAGAGGGGACGTTGGATATATAATTAATGTGGGTGTATTAGCTATATATGTTAATCCTATATAGAGAGGTATAGATTGATCGATGTGGACGTGGGAAAGAGGGTGAGACCTCACTTGATATATGGATAATGTCGACTGGTAGTGTGTGTGTGCATGCATGCACGAGAGAAAGTTAGTGGTACAATTATAAAGAGAAGTCTACTGTGTGGGTGTAAAAGAATAGCTGAATAGGTGAGGTCATAATCAATGTAAAGTTGAATTCAAATATTTGAATAAGAGATCCTGATGTTTGAAACCCATGCTTGCATGAATATAACGGAGATCTGCGTGGTGTGGTTTGGAAACGAGCATGTTGTAATGTATACACATTGAACAAGGTCGATGATTTGAATTTGAGATACCGATGGCAGACATCATTTGGCCACGTCGCATCCGTGCATGGACACACTATTCTAATTGGAGATGATGGGCGGGTATCACATCACATATCTATATCTATACCCCTATATATATATTATATTTTATATTTTTTTATATTGTGTGCAAGTAACTTTAACTTTGAAAGATGGTCGTTGGATGAGGCGAATCCGATGGTCCAAAGATGGCAAATTTGAGCACTACTGGCCGTTGGATATCATCTAGATTCCACCAGATTTCGCCACATGTATAATCTAGAAGACTCCATGGTTGAACTTAAGCATAATGCACAAACATCAAAACACAAGCACTTCTTATTTGTTCTATAATCTTCCGTATCAGAATTGCCCAAATGTTTTTCTACATGATTTGCCATTATTTGTTTTTACTTTATGTCTTACGACGCACAATTCCATGAATCTTAAAATATATTAGCTTTCTTATAAAAACTAGATGATTTTGAATGAAATGAACTATAAGAATTAAACGAACATCTACATCATGCATATATGAGTCAAAGCTTGCATGCTATAATGTGGTATTTATTCATAATTTGGTTGCCAAATCTCATGCGTGCAATGCAATCGTACCTTACTCTAGTCTAAATGGTGTTTGTGTGTGTGTTGTGCGTGTTGAGGTGCAAATTGTCTTTTTGGGTACACGTTAAGCTTGTTCTTCCGAAATTTCAAGCCGTGCCTTGTTATGCCGAAAATTCAAGCTAAGCGTCTCGCTTCATCGTCTTTGCAAAACTCCCTCCTCTTCAACCCGTGCCTTGTTAGCCTGAAATATTTAAGATATATCTTTGTCTCGTTGTGCTCCGACAACTCCCTCCATCTCAACCCGCGCCTTGCTATTCCGAAATTACAACGCGCGCGAAAACTCCCACCTCCTGTGAAATCCCGACACGCGAAATGCCCGTGGTACCCCTGGATCGAAAGAACCGCCTCAAATCGGTGGGGGTACTTTCGTAACTTAGCCCACATTTCAGACAAGCGCATCTCTAAGCCATGGTTCCCCACTGCCATCCCATCTGCCCACCCATTCGTACACCGAGGCCGCGAAAACCCATGACGAAACCCCACACTCTGCTCCGTCCGCCACCCAGCCCGAGCCTCTTCCCCGACGACGTCGTCCACAGCAACACCTCGACGTCCCTCATCTACCGTACCGGATGAGGATCCGTCGTCGATCTCATCGTCCCGCCGGTTCAGCCACCCCGTCCTCCACCCCCAAGGAGCTGCCCCAATGTTCCCCTCGTCTTTCGCGCCACCTCCATTCCCACACCGCCGTCTTCACCTGCACCACCGGAAGAGCATCATCATCACCGTTTCCTTGGATGAAGCTGCGGCCTAATCGGCGCCACCAAAGAGGTTGTACACTAATCGCCGCATTTTCTTCTTAATTCTATCTTACGGTGCTACCGACACTCGGTCCCGAGCCAACACGGCGCGGCTCCATCCACCGCGACGTCGCCGGCCACTTCCTCCACGGTGTCGCTCCCTCGGCGGCGACGTCCACATCAGTAGGAGTTGCTGCTGCTTTAGCTCTCTCTCGCACTGGTGCTCTGCTCTTGCTCTCGATCCCCTGCCTGGTCTGCTCTTGCTATTGCTCTTGCTCTTGCTGCTGCTCTCGCTCTTGCTCTTTCTTGCGATGCTGCTCCGATTTAGCTACCCTTCATCGGTGAATCGACTTTTGGGTCATCGATTTTTAGGGGTGGGGGGCTCATTGGGTGAAGGAAGAACCAGCCAGCGGGAGGGGGGGCTCACAGAGAGGTACCCCACTATCTATCTTAGGGTTCAGGATGGAGCGGTGGTTGCCGGCGGTGGCGGGGCGTTGGCGGAGCAATGGCGTGGGGATCACGGAGAAAAGCTTCTGGGGGGCTAGAGGATGGCCGGGCGGTGGCGGACAGCGGTGGGGAGTGTATTCGGGGCAGGCGGCGCACCGCCCGGCTGAGCGGGGGTCTTTGTTTGGCCGACTCGAGGGGTGGAGGTTGAAGATGAACCTCAGGCCCTTGATTTCGTATCCAACGGCTGCAAAATCGACTGACCAGAGATGAAAAAGTCAGTCGACCGACGTGTAGTCTCACCTTGCTAGTGCGTTCAGTTTCGACAGCAAAATTCAGTTTCGACAGCAAAATTCAGTTTTGACAGTTAAGTTCACTTTCGACAATTAAATTCAGTTTCGACTGTTATGTTCAGAGATGAGCGGCTGATGTATTTTACATCTAGCACTTTGTGGTTATGTATTTTATGTCATGTATTGGAGATTCTATTAGAATTACACTCAGGTTAACGTTGTTCGTTGTCTCTCTTGTCCTGCTTCAGCCTCATTGCATAACTCACCGGAGCTGCTCCAATGACGAAACCCTCCATCACAGCAGAGCAGTACCTCGGGCTCCATCTCCAGATGCCTAAGATCTTCTTCCCCTCCTCTAACAGCCAAGTCAGCCAGAGCATCCTCACCGGCCAACCCAATCACGCTGAGATCGTCATGGCTTCGCCAAAGAGGTTGTACACTTGTTGCATCTCTTTTTTACTCTACATGTTATATATATTGTCCACTGAGCACTCGTAGTAACGGGAAATACAATTATTTTATTCTACTATATGACAAGCAGTGAGGTACCAGGCAACTTAGCTATCCGTGATGCACTCTCTTGAACGCCATCATTATTTATCTCTGCGCGTTTGAGCTGTGCATTTGTCGATGGGCACCGGAGTTGAGCTAGTATGGCGCGGGCCTGGGTCCAAAGTAATAGAAGTAGCACAAAAACATTTTTTTAGTGTAGGGTTTTCCTTGCTCAAGCCTGCCTACTAGAATCGCCAAAGTGCTTGAAAGGAAAAGTGAATGAAAACATCGAATTGGAAAGTTTCCTATGGTACTACTTTTCGTGAATTTGGTGCAAAGGAATGGAGCAAAGGAAAATTGTAGGATTTGTTCCTTTAGTGTCTCCTTGAAAGAAAAACCATAGGAATTCTAATTTCCACTTCTCCTCCTTTTCATATTCCTATTCATCAAGCACAAGACTAAGAGATAGTAGCATAATAGCATTATAACCGTACATTTTCTTGTGGTTTGACTTAATCTCACCATGCTTTTTGCATCCTGTGATCTTCCAATTGTTGTGAATCAAACACCCAGATTGGCAGAAATCCTGTGTTTTTAAATTCTCTATTTTGCACATGCATTCCTATCCTATTCCTGTCTATTTCCTATCCCTGCATTGTTAGAATCCTCAAATTCAAACAGGCCCTTACTCAATTACTTGTGTTACAGATATGTGTCAAAGAAAACCTTGTGTGGTTTGTCCTGCTCAAGGCGCAGGTTCCACCCCAGCTCACCGCTCCAACGATGGAAGGGTTCACCACAGCAGGGATCCGCCTCTCAGACTGTCTTTCGCCACCTCAGATCTTCTTCCCCGCCGCCGCAGCCACGGGCAATCTGCATTACCATCATCAATCGAGCAGATGACCTTGAGGACTACAGGTCCGCAAGAGAGGTCGCACTCTTCCGTGGTTCCGCCACGTTATGCGTCGCTTAATATGATGACGTGCTACATTATTGTCGTGTTCACCTATTAGACTCCGAGTCAGGTCCAAACTAATGCTGAAACTTGAG
This sequence comes from Aegilops bicornis, assembly GCA_021605145.1. Classification (NCBI taxonomy): domain Eukaryota; kingdom Viridiplantae; phylum Streptophyta; class Magnoliopsida; order Poales; family Poaceae; genus Aegilops; species Aegilops bicornis. The sequence continues at coordinate 392,080,770 of CM038669.1, read as the reverse complement.
TTTTTAAATGGTTGTGGGGTACATATTGAGGCAGCAATCAATACTATCTGTCTACTATCTGGTTAATCTCCGGTGTCTACTATGAGTTTCATGTTGGGTGCAAATAAACATTAAAGGAGCCATTATCTGTATTTTTTAACTAAAGCTATTATCTGCCTGCTATCCTTGGTTTTGGGTCTATCCATAGTTTGCTACCATCACTCTGGATTTGTGCATGCACGCCTTACATAATCTCATTATGTTTTATTCCTATGCATGCCAGTTATTGTACACAATGGAATTGATCATGTAGAGCAAAAGAGACGAGCCTTGCGTGGCAATAAAATTTCATGCAGACATCGTTCCATGGTGGGCGCAAAGGCAGCCCCCCTCCACCCATTTCGGATCGTAATCAAGAGGAAGATAACTATTATGAGGGGGATTCAGAAGGAGAAGACCACTCCTATTTACCCCATGAGGTCTTAGCTCTAACTTGTCATGCTGATGTTGGTAATATCATGCATATGGTGCCTTGCATTGCTTATCAGATACATTAAAGATGTCATCTCGCTTAGTTTAGACATGCTTTGTGTCAATGCCATCTGCTTAGTTTCTTTATCGTATATGTGAATCATGCAATGCCATCTTGTCTAGCCAGGCATCATATATGTGAATTTTGCAATGCCACCCTGGTTAGCCAGTCATCTTATATGTGAATTATATCATGCCATCATTTTTATTACGTGTTAAATTTGTCAACAGTTTTAGTACATTCAATTACTCTTCACATGCATCGTGCATTTGCCACGGTCATGGAAAAATCTGGAGTGGAAACAAGGTCTTCGTGAGCAAACAATGCTATCTCGACGAAGCGCATGTCTTGTTGGTTACCGATAGCTCCTCGTGAGGAGGATTCAGAGACAGATGACCACCATATTCCCCGAGGTGCATGCCCTAACTTGGCAAGGTTATGTTGCTCATATCGTATGTATGGTATCTTGCATTGCTATGTCATTTGCTTAGTTTAGACATGCTTTGTGTGAATGCCACCTGTTTAGTGTCTAATTACCATATATGTGAATTATGGAATGCCATCTTGTTGCAAGACATTATATATGTGAATTATGCAATGTTATCTAGTTGCAAGGCATTATGTATGTGAATTATGCAATGCCATGTTGTTTAGGCAAGCATCATATATGTGAATTATATCATGTCATTCTTTTTTGTATTTCTCATTGCTTTTGTGGACAATGTTTGTATATTCAATCGCTTCTTCCCGTGCATCAGCCATTTGAATTGGTGATGGAGAAATCTGCAGTGAAAACAAGGTCTTCAGAGCGGAACAATGCTACTCAAAGCAGATATCTTGTCTGGTTACAGATAGCTCTTCAGAGGAGGATTCAGAGATATGACCTGTCCTATTATCCCCCTGAGGTGTATGCTCAAACTTGGCAGGGTTATATTACTCATATAATGCATATGTTGTATTGCAATGCTTAGTTTTACATCATATACACAATATTGAATGTCATCTCCTTAGTTGACACATCATATATGTGATTGCCCTCTTCTCACTTCCTTAGTATATAAATCATATATTTGAATTATGTCATGCCATGATGTTTACATAGACAGCATGTATCTGAATTATGGCATGCCAACCCATGTTCTAAAGACATAATATAGTTATATCATCTCATCATGTTTACATAGTCATCATATTTTAAATTATGGCATTCTATCCGTGACTTATATCATGCCATCATGTTTCCATCGACGGCATGTTTGTGATTTATGGCATGCCAACCACTTTAATAGACACATCGTATAGTTATATCATGTCATCCTGTTTACATAGTCATCATATTTTGAAGTATGTCATTCTATCCTTTTTAGTTAGCCAGCATACATGTGAAATTGTGTCATGCTATCCTGTTTAATTAGCCATCATATATGTGAAATTATGTCCTGCTATTCTGTTTGCTTAGACAACATAAATGTGAATTATTTCATGCCCTGTTTTCTTCCCTACTATCCATTGCACTGTCTATCTTACAATGTCTCATACATTCAATTACTTTTCTTGTTTATCAGCCATTTCAATTGGAGGGAGTGATGATGATGTCTGTGGGAGTAAAAACACGGTCTTCAGAAGATCGTGCTATCTGTCGATGCAGATAGAACCACGTTTGTACTTGCCCAAGATCCAGCCCCCCCCCACATAACCCTCACTCATGCATATTGTACCCCTACCCTGCTGGGATGTGAGAACCAGTACACCCCTTCTAACCCCAACCCCAGCAGATAGACACCAGTTCCTGCTGACACGGCACCGTCTCCACCACAGAGCACCCAAACACGAGCAATTAGTAAGGCAACCGCAGTGCCCAAATCACGAGGACCACCACTTCGACCAAGTCAACGCTTAAAGCGTAAGAAGAATTGTTCTCGGTCAGTTCCGTAGCTATGGTTCATACTACTTTGCTCTTGCATCACCATATTCTTTGATACCAACTAATTTCAAATTTGAAGGATGCAATTGAAACTCCAATGGCGCAATGTATGTTTTAAACCGGTTTATTCAACGTGTTTGGCTGTTTGCTGTTGTAACTTGCTCTATGTTGATTTCAGTTTCAATTGAATAAACAGTTATGTTCTCATGCCATGCACATTACAAGTGTTGTTATTGCCGTGTAGTTTCCCACACTTATATTCTGTCTATCCTCCTTTGTCTTAAATAGATATGATTCAAATCAGTATCTATCTTGATTTGGCAACATAAACTAGAATGATATATACCATACAGTGACCATACTAAATAGATATATGTTTGTTTCATGTTGTTATACTGTCCACCTTACTACTTAACTGGTTTACCAAAATGAGTTTCATATACTACATTGTAAACCAGAGATGTGTTTTTTTGTTTCCCTTTTATAAAGCGGATAAAATATTGGATAAGAGTACCTGTTATGCAAAGGTAAAGGAATTAATGAAGATAAGGTTCAAGATAGAGAGACATCCGTGTTGGTCTCCAAGAAAGCTGATAAAAACTATACTGAAGACACTGATACAACCCCAAAGTCCTGTCTTGATGTAGTGTTCGAGTTATCGGCTACCATCGCCGGGCAGCAGCTCTTGAACTCGTTGCTGAATCAGTTCGGCTTCTTGAGTCTCAACTTCAAGTTAAAAGACATCGATTAGATGTTATGCGACGTGAAGTCAAGGACCGAGGAAGTCCCCGCAGAATTCAGATGCATACTTTTCGTGCACCGACAAGTCTTTGGAGGACTTAAGCGCCAAACAAGAGAAAGTTAATAAGCTTGCTAAGCATCTTGCCAGCATTATGGGTACCCAGGATATTGTTTCTTGAGCTCTTCTGAAGTGGTTTCTGTTCTGGACTTGTTTTATTGCGGCGTTTATATGCTGTTGTGTTCCCTATATTTGCACTGGTGGCAAACTTTGATGCCCAGTGGATGTAATATGTGTAATAGCCATGATAGCCTAGTGTAAGTTGCTTGCTTATTTATTTCCTTGTTGTCTTGTTTATTTGTTTGCTTGTAGGCAGTGCAGTTCTTTTTCTACGGTTTGCTAGTGGCTGCAATAACCTATTTTTTAAAACTAGGCCACAATAACCATGGGCTAATATTTACTGTAGTGACACTCGGCCTCCTACAGTCAGAGAAACAATGGGCCTTCTACGGGTCAGATATAAGCGATGGGCCTTCTACGGGCCGTAGAAACAGTGGGCCTTCTACGGGCCGTAGAAACAATGGGCCTTCTACGGGTCGTATCATCAATGGGCCTTCTACGAGCCGTATCATCAATGGGCCTTATACGGGTCATATGATCAATTGGCCAAACATGGGCCAAACAGACTGCATTCTGGCCGTAAACGGGCTAGAGTTGGAATCGTTCGTTCATGGGCCGACCATAACGGGCCATCGTTAATAGGCCGTATTTGATGACGCTATGAAAACGGCCCAACGTATTAACGGACGACAAACGGGCCGAGTGTAACCACGGGCTGAATTTGGCCCACAAGCAGAAAATGACAGTAACGGGCCGTAAGTAAACAAATGCTGGAAAATAACCCTAGAATAAATGGGCTCTGAGAAGGCCAAAAGATAACATGGGCTGGAAACGGCCCAACGGAATAACGGGCCGTTAATGGGTATAAAGTGATACACTGTTCTTTACGGGCCGCCACCACGGGCCGTTAATGGGTGTAAAGTGATACACTGTTCATTACGGGCCAGTTTCACCACGGGCCATTAATAGACCAAGAGTTACATAGGGCCTCATATGGGCCAAAAGACATCATGGGCCATACATGGGCCAGAAGTGAAAACGGGCTGGAATCATATTGGATGGCCTAGATGACGCTACTGGGCCTAATTCGAATAGGGCGTAACGGGCCTTGGGTTAGCGGGCTATAAATAGGCTATATGCGAACATGCCGTTAACAGGATTTCCATGGGCCGGCCCGCCAGCTATTGACCAAGTCAAACGGGCCGGCCTTTTCACAGGAATGGGCCTCTGTTGGGCCGTGCCACGTGTCGACGTATCATGGGCGCCTATCTAACCCACTGACGAGCTGACACATGTTTCGTCCGACCAATAAGAATTTTACACGTGGAAATTTCCCATTGGTCGGGGCTATTAACGGGTTATCGGATCGAAAACCCGACCCGATAGCTTAACGACGTTCCGTTACAGTGGATGCCACGTGTCGATCACCCTTGACGAAAGCACTTCTGTGACGCGCAATTTATAGTCATGGAAGTGGACACTTCCGTGATGATAATTTTGGTAATGTCATGGAACACTTCTACAACAGCATAGGTGAAAGGACACGCGGTGCCCCCATGTGTGGTTTTGGTAATTGATGACATTCTGTATGGACTAATGGTTGCATTGAGTTACATTTGAAGGATTTGTCCATAGGCTTTTCTTGAAATCCATGTGCTGGTTTCAAGGAGTTTATGTGTTGACCAAGGTGCTATTAAGGAATTATCCAAAGATTGGTCATGTGAGTGTTGAGCTTATTGCAAGCATGTCTTGAAGAAGAAGATTGTTTGATCATTCATGTTTACCTTCAACACATCATCCATATGAAGAGAGTTGGAAAGAATCAAGGTTGATCAAGACTAAGTCAAGAGTGAATCAAGTTGATCAACACACAAAGCGTACAAGATGTACAGAGGGATCAAGTGATCCCATGGTATGGTAAGCATTGTCCATTACACTTTGTGTACTAACCCATTGTCTTCGTGAGAGTTCTTTGTGGGGTTAGATTGCGGTGTGCAAATTCAAGTGAAGCATCACGAAGAGATCAAATGCTTGAAGCTTGCCGTCCATTGTGGTGACAATGGACTTGTGAAGATGTGTGGAAGAGTGGCTCACCCATAGTGGAGTATGGGGGAGCAATCAACTAGTCTTCATCGAGCCAATGCAATCAACAAAGGTGGTCCATCTTGAGGGAGTCAAGATCGTCATCGTCTAGCTCAAGTGGACCATGTGCAAGGCAAAGGTTTGCCCTTGATAGGTTTTCTATTTTACCGGTCTCATGATGGTAGTTGGGAGATCGGGTTATAGGATCGATTGCCGTACTATCAAGGGGGCTCTCGATGAGTAGCTTGATCGTATCATTCAGAGAGAGCTCAAACCATTGCATCCTTGCATCATCTTTTTGGTTCTTGTTTGGTTCTTATCCTTGTGAGATTTGGAGCTTATGGTCATTTTTATGACAAGCTCGAGCTCATCGAAAACGGAGTTCACTTGCATCTTCTATGATGTTTTCGATGTTGGAGGATATGCCGCTTTCTTCTCTGTTGGAGGTTTCACTCCTTTGTTTGTTAGGCATACCTCCTCTGCCTCTTCTCTGTTGGAGATATGCTGTTTCGATGCTACTCGTTGTCTTGTTTCCAACAAGCTTGAGTTTGCTCTATTCGGAGCTCATTTGCAGAAGTTATGGCAGTTCTGGTTTTATTGTTTTCCTCTGTTGTCTTCTCTGCAAAATGAAGGACTCCTAGTATTGCTGATCTGGGGCATGCGGTAGTACTGCTCTCCGGAGCGGTAGTACTGCTGGACCTTGCGGTAGTACCGCAGTCCACCGCGGTAGTACTGCAGGTGCTCACGGTAGTACCGCTCTATGGGAGCGGTAGTACCGTGGCCTCAGGCCAGGCGCAGCTACTCGAGCGGTAGTAGGGGCGGATGTAATTTTTACATCTGTGCCCTCTGTGGTAGTACCGCCCTTGTAGTACCGTGGGCTCGCCAGGCTTAGCAAAGATGAGCGGAAGTAGGGTGGATGTAATTTTACATCCGCGCCCTCTGTGATAGTACCGCTCTTCGTGTCTTGCGGTAGTACCGTGCGGATTTTCTTGTGAGTCCTCCCTCGGCGGAAGTAGATGCGGAAGTAATTTTTTACTTCCGTGCTTTCTCTATGACTAGTGTTGCCTGCCTTCACGGTAGTACCGTAGTAGCCTTGATGATACCGCTCCGGGTCTACCGTTCGTTGCCACTGTGCATCGAGGCCTTCATCCGGCCGATCTGCACTTATGTAGTACCGCAACCTGCAGCGGTAGTACCGCGTCGTGCGGGCTGAGTGAGGGGATAACGGTTGGTTTTTCTCCCCACCTATAAAAGGGGGTCTTCTTCCCCCTTGAGATCCAATCCTTTGGGCTCGTGTTCTTCCCCCATTGTTGACCTTCTTCGAGCTTGCTAACTCTCAATCCCTCCAATGATTCTTGCTAGTTCTTGAGGGAAAAGAGAGAGGAGATCTAGATCCACGTTTCCACCAATCACTTTCTCCTCTAAACGAGGGGAACCCCTTGGATCTAGATCTTGGAGTTCTTCGTGATCTTCTTTCGTTCTTCCTCTCATTTTCCTCCCTAGAATTAGTAGCTTTGGTGGGATTTGGGAGAGAAGGACTTGGGCACTCCGTGTGCCCTTCCCATTGCATTTGGTGCATCGGTTTGAGTTCTCCACGCGATACGTGGAAGTTACAAGTTGAGAAGCTTATTACTCTTGGGTGCTTGGTGCCCTTGAGCTTGTTCCTCTTGGGTGCTTGGGTGCCCTAGACGGTTGATGGTGTTCGAGCTCAATCATTGTGGTGTAAAGCTCCGCAAGCGTCGGGTCTCCAATTAGGTTGTGGAGATCGCCTGAGCAATTTGACGGGTTCCGTGACCGCCCCAAGGGTTGCCAAAGTGTACGGGTTCGTACCGCCCCAAGGGTTGCCATTTGTACGGGTTCGATGACCGCCTCAAGGGTCCCTTAGTGGAATCACGGCATCTTGCATTGTGCGAGGGCGTGAGGAGATTACGGTGGCCCTAGTGGCTTCTTGGGGAGCATTGTGCCTCCACACCGCCTCCAAACGGAGATTAGCATCCGCAAGGGTGTGAACTTCGGGATACATCGCCGCTTCGTGTGCCTCGGTTATCTCTTACCCGACCCCTTTACTTATGAACTTTACTTTGTGATAGCCATTTTGTTCTTGTCTTATATCTTGCTATCACATAGTTGCTTATCTTGCTTAGCATAAGTTGTTGGTGCACATAGTTGAGCCTAATTGTTGTAGGTTTTGTGCTTGACAAATTAACCGTTAGGTTTATTCCGCATTTGTTCAAGCCTAAATCGTAATTATTTTAAAACGCCTATTCACCCCCCCCCCTCTAGGCGACATCCACGATCTTTCAATAGGTGAAAGGGCATTTCCCTACCTTATGTTTTGGATGATGATGACAACCCTTTGTTGGTCTAATCTTGTGCTAAATGTTTCAGGTTCTCGATGCTTAGACCTACATCGGATAGTTGTTCTCTCTCGAAGGAAAAGATTGAAGACGGAGTCCTCTACGCTTTTTATCTCTTTGGTCGTAATGAACCCGTACTATCAAGAGGGAATCCACATTGGAAAGAATAGGGGAATCCATTCACGTTCAACTCCATCACCCCTCTCTTGTCTTCCTCAGGTGTGAGAGAGAGTGTCTCCCTTTTGATTTGATTTTCATTGTGTTTCCCAATGTTGTACCGCTCGTCCGAGCGGTTGTACCGCTGGCTCTTGGCGTTTCCCTGTCTTCATCGAGCGGTGGTACCGCTACCTCCGGGCGGTGGTACCGCCACCAGGCTCAGCAAAGACCTGCGGCGGTGGTTCCGGCCATGCACCGCCCAAGTACCGGTCGAGCTTCTGTTTTGATGCGGTTCTCGGGCGGTGGTGGCCCGGTTGGTCCGGTTGTTCCTCGTCAACCGGTACCACCGGAGGTTCGAGCGGTTCTTCCGCTCTGACCTTAGCCGCTCAAGCGCTCAAGGCCAAGCGGTTGCACCGGCCCCGCACCGCCCAACTACCGCCCTCAGGGGTGACTCCGTTCTGTTTCAGTGCGGTGGTCGGGCGGTTGTTCCGGTTATTTTCTTAAACCGGTACTACCGCCTGGTTGCCCGGTTGTACCGCCTGGTAGGGTTCTGCCGATACACCATGAGCCCAGGTTGTACCGGGACAAGGAGCGGTTGTACCACTGCAGTGCTGAAAACGCAGTAATGGTTGGATTTATTAGGGTTGCTATATAAGGTGGTTCTTCCACCTACCACTCTCACCTCTTACCTCTCTCACTCCACCATTGATGCTCTCAAGCTCTCTTGCCTGATCTCTCTCTAGCCACTCAAACTCGTTGATTTGCTAGGGATTGAAGGAGGAGACCTAGATCTACACTTCCACCAAAGGATATTTGCTTCCCCCATACTTTCTAGTGTGGATTTTATTACTCTTGGGTGTTTGAGCACCCTAGACGGTTGAGATCACCTCGAAGCCATATTCCATTGTGGTGAAGCTTCGTGGTTTCATTGGGAGCCTCCAATTAAGTTGTGGAGAGAGCCCCAACCTTGTTTGTAAAGGTCCGGTTGCCGCCTTCAAGGGCACCAATAGTGGAATCACGGCATCTCGCATCGTGTGAGGGCGTGAGGAGAATACGGTGGCCCTAGTGGCTTCTTAGGGAGCATCGTGCCTCCACACTGCTCTAATGGAGACGTACTTCCCTTCAAAAGGAAGGAACTTCGGTAACACGTCCTCGTCTCCACCGGCTCCACTCTTGGTCATCTCGTGCCTTTACTTTTGCAAGCTTAATTGTGTTGTATCCCTTACTTGCTTGTGTGCTTGTTGTTGTTGCATCATATAGTTTGTTCACTTAGTTGCATATCTAGACAACCTACTTTGATGCAAAGTTTAATTTGGTGAAGAAAAGTTAAAAATTGTTAGTTGCCTATTCACCCCCCCTCTAGTCAACTATATCGATCCTTTCAATTGGTATCAGAGCCTCGTCTCTTTATTAAGGACTTTTCCGTCCTAAGAGTATGGTTGACACCGTAGATGGTGGGGAGGAGGAGCACTCCGGTGTGAATCCGATCTCGTCTATGGGTAATGGGGAAACTGCGGTGTCCCGTGAGGAATTCAATGTGGCCTTGGACACATTGAAAACCTCCATGACAACCACGGTTGAAAGTATGTTTAATAAATTCTTAGAAGGACTTAAACTACCTACCTCGCCGTTGAAAGTGGGTGATCCCGCTAACAAGGTGACGTATGCTAACTCCAACAAGGGGGAAGCTAATAGTGAGAAGGGTCCTTCTACTAGTGGTAGAAATGGCACCGGCATCTTTGCCCATGTGGAACCTCCAATTTATGGAGGACCGATTCCCTCTACTCATTTAAATCATGCCGGTCCTCCTCCTAAGATTGTGAAAAATGAGGATTTTGATTCTTGGGTGTATCGCTTCAAGCGTCATTTAAATCATGTGAATACTAATCTTTGGAGAATCATTGAAGAAGGTTTCTATCCACATGACTGAAGCAACTTTACCCCGAGAGAAGTGGTGGATAATCAATTCAATGAGAGTGCTCTCTTCATCATCCAAGATGCAATCCTTCCCTAAGATCTCCCTCATCTTCGACCTCATGCCATGGCTAAAGACGCATGGCAATGTGTTGTGTCCCTCTATCGAGGAAGTGCTAGCATTCAACGCTCCAACTATGAAGTGGTGCAGGATGAAGCCGATGAGTTTGCAATGAAAGAAGATGAAGAACCTCGTGATCTCTTTCAAAGAGTGACCAAACTAGCGGTCTCACTCTGAGATCATGGGAGCAAGGACACGGATGACAATTGGATCAAGCGCAAGTTCCTCAAGGCCATGATGCCCTACAACAAGGCCATGTCCTCCGTCATTCGTCAAAGACCGCACTTCCACTCCATGACCTCAAGTAAAGTGTTGGATGAGTTCGTTGCAATGAGCATCTTGGACAAGACCGCCGACAATGCGGTGCTCCATTCTCAAAGGGCAAAGAAGCCCAACCTTGCCTTGAAGGCCAAGGTTATTGTGGAATAAGAAGAAGAAGAGGAAGATGAGGAGAGCAACCCCGAAGACACGAAATATGATTATCATGAGCACATGGCTCTTGCTTCAAGACAATTTTGGAGCAAGAAGAATACAAGACCCAACTTCAACAAGAACAACTCAAGTGGCTTCAAGGGAAAGCAACGAGTTAGAACTCGTTTCAACTATGACAATGTGATCCATTTCGTTGCGGATTGTCCTTACGAGAAGCGGGAAGACAATGGTGGCAAGTTCATCCGAAAAGCCAAAGCCAAGTCCTTCCCAAACAAGAACAACTTCACCAAGAAGCCTCCTACTCGTGGGTTGGTGGTTCAAGAAGAATACCATGAGGATGAAGATGATGATGAAAATGGAGAAGCAATGGCCATGGCCTCCATTGCCATTGCTACCACTCCCCGGGTGTCTCTCTTTGATTCACCCAACTAGAACATCACCGCCAAGTGCCTCATGGCTAAAGACTCTAACAAGGTAACTCCCAACATCAAAACCACCATCATTACTAATCCATCTTTGGAGGGTTGCATTGATGATCATGAGGGATCTAATGAGTATGTGAATGAATTTGAGTCATTTATGAGTAAGTTCAAGGGAAAATCCAAGAAGCATTTTGTTGCTCTCTTGGAACAACTTGGTGAAGCCAATGACATGATCGAGGCTCACGAAGATACCATCTCTAAGATGGAAGGTCATAGTCGTGACTATGCCGATGAGATATCGTATCTCTCTAATGCTCTTGAGGAAGAGCGTGGTCATCGTTTGACTCTTGAGGAGTCATACAACAATGACCATGCTAAGTTAAAGAAAGATCTTGATCATGCTCTTGTCGTGTCTCGTGTGCTAGCTTCCGAGAAGGCTAAACTTGGGGTTGATCATGCTAGACTCAAGGAGGAGTTTGATATACTTGACAAGGCCCACAAGGTCTTGAAGGGTGCTCATGCTAACCTCAAGGAGTCTCATGCTCAACTCCAAGTTAAGCTAACCAAGGAAAAGGCCACCTTTCCTCATATGGTATTAATTGATAATGCATAGGCTACTAACCCGTGTTGTGAGCATGTGCATCTTGTGGAGCAGAATGCCAAGTTGAAGGATCAACTTGAGAAAGGCCTTGTGACTTGCATTCAAGGTGAAAAGAATCTCAACGATCTTTTGAGCAATCGAAAGGAAGTTGTGGCCAAGAAGGGAATTGGGTTTGCAACCAAGTCCAAGAACAAGAAGAAGAACGACAAGACCAAACGACCTCTTCCTCTCAAGCAAACTTTTGTAAAAGAGGGAGAGGGTGCTCCTAAGGAGAAGAAGGAAAATTTGAAGGGTGGTGATGTCAAAAAGAGCAAAACCATCTCCTCCAACAAAGCCGGCGACTTTAACCCATCATATGTGTTGTGCCATGCTAGTGATGGGCATGTTTATGCTAAATTTGTTGGTTCTCCTTATGAGTACATTGAATGGTCTATTTGGGTTCCTAAGACCCTTGTTACTAACATCAAAGGACCCATTACTAAATGGGTACCTAAAACCAAGCATTGATCTCTTGTAGGTGTTTGCTTCCGGTGGGGGATCATGGTTGCTCGATAGTGGAGCAACAAATCATATGACCGGGAGCAAGGACTTGGTGGTGGACGTGCAAAAGATTCCATCTATGCCCACCAACGTTGAATGGGGTGATGCTTCACATTCTAAGGTATTGGGTCTTGGCAAGGTTGTCATTTCTCATGATCTAACGATCGAGAAAGTCATGCTTGTTGAGTCCCTTGCATACAATTTACTTTCCGTTCGTCAACTTGCACTCATGGGCTTTGCCACTTTCTTTGACATTGATACCGTGGCCCTCTTGTGGAGCAAGACTCTTAAAGTAGCCTTTGTTGGGCATGTCAAGAATGGTCTCTATGTGATAAACTTTTCAGAGCGACCCACTAAGACCGCGACATGCCTAATGGCTAAAGTTGACGTGGGATGGCTTTGGCATCACCGTTTAGCCCACGTCAATATGAGATCTTTGCAAAGTTTTCTCAAAGGGGACCATGTCCGTGTTCTAACAAATGTTAGCTTTGCCAAAGATCGTGCTTGCAGTGCTTGTATTGAAGGAAAGCTCCATCAGAAGGCTCACCCTCCCACGACCATCATCTACTCGAAGAGACCCTTGGAGCTCCTTCACATGGATCTCTTTGGGCCTCCATCTTTTGATAGTCTTGGAGGTAGAAAGTATTGCTTGGTGATTGTGGATGATTATTCAAGATACACTTGGGTATACTTCTTCAAGAGGAAGAGTGAGACTCAACAAACCGTCATCGACTTTGCAAATGAAGCTCAACGTCAACATAATGCAAAGATCTTGACTATAAGAAGTGACAACAGCACCGAGTTCAAGAACTACACCTTGGATGAGTTTCGTAGTGATTAGGGGATCAAGCATCAATATGCTGCACCATATACCCCTCAACAAAATGGTGTTGCGGAGAGGAGGAAACGGACGTTGATGGATGCGGCAAGGACCATGATGGCGGAGTTCAAGTCTCCATACAACTTTTGGGCCGAAGCCATCAACACCGCATGTCATGCATCCAATCGGCTCTATCTCCGCAAAGGTTTGAACAAGACTCCTTATGAGATACTCACCGGCAACAAGCCCAATCTCAAGTACTTCCGGGTGTTCGGGTGTAAGTCAGAATATTACTTGTGTGATTCGTATATCTTGGTTCGATCTATCCCCCCGGTGTTGCCACTGTCACCGGTTCTACCGCCTTTACGGGCGGTACAACCGGTGGGGCTGTTGTACAGGTGGGAGATCAGGTACAACCGGGATATACAAACCACACAGCACTGTTCTGTCTTCTCTGCTGTTGCATCTGTTGTGTGCCTTCCTCTCATTCTTGCTGGTTTTCGTGTGTTCTCTTCGTGTGTGTGTTCAGATGGCTCTAGTTCTCGCTCTGCTCCTCGCAAGACCAAGAAGAGGGCTCGAAGGTGCCCGATTGTGTCTGATGATGAAGAGGAGGTTGTGATTCCCACCAAGCCCACTCGCCGTGACAAGTCTGCCGCTGCAAAGCAACGTGTGGTAATGCCGCTGCACCGTTGGAAAGCCAAGGATTGGTAAGCCTTCCGCTCAAAGAATCCTTATGAGGTTCCCGTAGCTCCTCGTTGGACCACCGTTCAGTTTCGGAACGAGATGCAAGTGCGGATTGTCCATGAACTCTTTGAGCACAACAAGAACATATATGCCAAGAAGTGGACCATCGATCTTGACCATTGGAGGAACAACCTGGAGTATTTTTGTGAGGCTTTGGCTCTCTGTGAGGAGTTTGATCTTGTCAAGCTCATGTCTGTCAACTGTGATTTTGATGTTCAACTCATCCATCAGTTCTATGCCACCGTTCACTTTGGAGAAGATGACGCGCGCACCATCACTTTCATGTGCCGTGATGAGCTCTTTCATGTTCCCCGGAGGACTTTCTGCAATGCTATTGGGTATGATGATACCGGTCTGGAAGGAAGGGGTGGCATTCTCCCCTGTGACCATCCTGACTCCATGCCTAAGGAGAAGCTTGCCCCTCTGTACATTCGGGGCTGTGGTATTATTGGAGAATCTAAGGATTTGGTGAAGGTCTATGACATCATGCATCGCATGTTTCGCAATGTGCTTCTGCCCAAGGTGGGGAATGAAGATGAAATCCATGGCTAGCTTTTTTGACTTGATGGTTGCAATGAAGACCAAGGTGGGCTCTAGGGAGACGTTTGATGTGTCCAACTAGCTGTGGCACGAGATGTACAACATGGTCATCTACAGGAAGGTCCCCATTTATGCTCCTTTTGACATGTGCCTTCTGAACTCAGTGTGCGAGGTTCGCCGTCCTGGAGAGCCTCTCTCCTCTCCTGATAATCTCACTGTTCATGAAGTCAAGCTCCTTAAGAAGAAGAAGCACGCCGAGCCTCGTTTCCCTGCCAATGCTCCTGAGGATGCCTATGCTACTTCTGACGATGAGGACTTTGAGTTGGAGCCAGGGGCCAAGCCCTCGTGGGTGGACAAGCTCGCTGCCAAGGTGAAGAACACTTTCTGCCTTCAGTCTGACATCTAGAAGAGGATGTATGAGGCGCATGTCAATGAGAAGCTTGCTCGGCGTCGCCAAATTGCAATGATGAAGCACCTCAACATGTCGGTTTAGAGTGGCTCTGAGAAGAGCATCACACCGGAGGAGCGTTGGATATCTTCCCACAGCACCTGGACTGATGATGAAGCCCCCCACAGCCCTCCACCTCCTTTGCTGCTGCTTCTGATGATGTTATCCTGGAGGACTCAGATCGGGATGATGATGAAGAATCTGATGATGATGAAGATCCAGATGCTACCAAGGAGTCAGAGGAGGAGGACTGAGCTCTGGGGCGCTAGCTTCGCTCTTTTCCTTTTTGGTGTCTTGATGCCAAAGGGGGAGAGAGTGTTATAGGACTCGGGAGTTGCATTGGTTTTTGGCGTGTGTGTTTTTATTTCCGTGTTGAACTTTGTCAGTGGTCTCCAGTTGAACTTGTTCGTTTCTCGGTTGCTTTATGTGAGACTTGTGCTACTCCTGCTATCTTTTTTTTTCAGTTTGTTGGTTATTATTGGTAGTATTGTTCTCTATCCGTTTTGTTGTCTACCTTCATATTATGTGCTTATAGTGGCGAGTCTATAAAATCTAGGGGGAGTCTCACCCTTAAAGTGTGCCCATGCTCTCTATCAGCCAGTTCATCTTGGGGCACACATCTAGGGGGAGCTCCGACTAGATTCTATAGATTTCTATCTTACAAATTGTGTTGTTGTCATCATCCACCAAAAAGGGGGAGATTGAAACGGGATTTACCTACCTTATGTTTTGGATGATGATGACAACCCTTTGTTGGTCTAATCTTGTGCTAAATGTTTCAGGTTCTCGATGCTTAGACCTACATCGGATAGTTGTTCTCTCTCTCGAAGGAAAAGATTGAAGACGGAGTCCTCTACGCTTTTATCTCTTTGGTCGTAGGGAACCCGTACTATCAAGAGGGAATCCACATTGGAAAGAATAGGGGAATCCGTTCACGTTCAACTCCATCACCCCTCTCTTGTCTTCCTCAGGTGTGAGAGAGAGTGTCTCCCTTTTGATTTGACTGCCTGCTGTGTTTTCCCAGCGGTTGTACCGCTCATCCGAGCGGTTGTACCGCTGGCTCTTGGCGTTTCCCTCTCTTCATCGAGCGGTGGTACCGCTACCTCCGGGCAGTGGTACCGCCACCAGGCTCAGCAAAGACCTGCGGGGGTGGTTCCGACCATGCACCGCCCAAGTACCGGTCGAGCTTCTGTTTTGATGCGGTTCTCGGGCGGTGGTGGCCCAGTTGGTCCGGTTGTTCCTCGTCAACCGGTACCACCGGAGGTTCGAGCGGTTCTTCCGCTCTGACCTTAGCCGCTCAAGCGCTCAAGGCCAAGCGGTTGCACCGGCCCCGTACCGCCCAACTACCGCCCTCAGGGGTGACTCCGTTCTGTTTCAGTGCGGTAGTTGTGCGGTGGCCGGGCGGTTGTTCCGGTTATTTTCTTAAACCGGTACTACCGCCTGGTTGCCCGGTTGTACCGCCTGGTAGGGTTCTGCCGATACACCGTGAGCCCCGGTTGTCTGGGACAAGGAGCGGTTGTACCGCAAGAAGGTCGAAACGCAGTAACGGTTGGATTTATTGGGGTTGCTATATAAGGTGGTTCTTCCACCTACCTCTCTCACTCCACCATTGATGCTCTCAAGCTCTCTTGCCTGATCTCTCTCTCTAGCCACTCAAACTCGTTGATTTGCTAGGGATTGAAGTGTTGGAAATATGCCCTAGAGGCAATAATAAAAGCGTTATTATTATATTTCCTTGTTCATGATAATTGTCTTTTATTCATGCTATAACTGTATTATCCGGAAATCGTAATACACGTGTGAATACATAGACCACAATACGTCCCTAGTGAGCCTCTAGTTGACTAGCTCGTTGGTCGACAAATAGTCATGGTTTCCTGACTATGGACATCAGATGTCATTGACAACGGGATCACGTCATTAGGAGAATGACGTGATGGACAAGACCCAATCCTAAGCATAGCACAAAGATCGTGTAGTTCGTTTTGCTAGAGCTTTTCCAATGTCAAGTATCTCTTCCTTAGACCGTGAGATCGTGTAACTCCCGGATACCGTAGGAACGCTTTGGGTGTACCAAACGTCACAACGTAATCGGGTGACTATAAAGGTGCATTACAGGTATCTCCGAAAGTGTCTTTGGGTTGACACGGATCGAGACGAGGGATTTGTCACTCCGTATGACGGAGAGGTATCACTGGGCCTACTCGGTAATGCATCATCATAATGAGCTCAAAGTGATCAAGTGTCTGGTCACGGGATCATGCATTACGGTACGAGTAAAGTGACTTGCCGGTAACGAGACTAAACAAGGTATTGGGATGCCGACGATCGAGTCTCGAATAAGTAACATACCGTCTGACAAAGGGAATAGCATACGGGGTTGATTGAACCCTCGACATCGTGGTTCATCCGATGACAACATCGAGGAACATGTGGGAACCAACATGGGTATCCAGATCCCGCTGTTGGTTATTGACCGGAGAGCGTCTCGGTCATGTCTGCATGTCTCCCGAACCCGTAGGGTCTACACACTTAAGGTTCGGTGGCGCTTAGGGTTAATAGGAAGACAAGTATGTGATTACCGAATGTTGTTCGAGTCCGGATGAGATCCCGGACGTCACGAGGAGTTCGGAATGGTCCGGAGGTAAAAATTTATATATGGAAAGTGGTTAAACGGACTCAGGAAAGTTTGGGGTATACTGTAATGTACGACCACCGGAGAGTTCCGAGGTCCACCGGGAGGCCATCCTCCGGGGGCCACATGGGCTAAGTGGGAGAGGGAGCCAGCCTGGTGGGCTGGGCGCACCTCCCACCTAGGCCCATGCGGCTAGGGCATGGGGAGGGAAACCCTACCGGGGCAAAGGGGCGCCCCCTAGCTTGGGGGGCAAGCCACCCTCCCCTCCTCCCTTGGCCGCCGCCCCCCCCTCTAGATGCCATCTAGAGGGGGCCGGCCCCCTCTCCCTTCCTCCTATAAATAGAGGGGTGGGGGGAGGGCTGCACACACCATTGAAGGCGCAGCCCCTCCCCTCCCCAACACCTCTCTTTCTCCACGCTGAGCTTGGCGAAGCCTCACGGAGAACTGCCGTACCAACTGCACCACGCCGTCGTGCTGCCATTGGAGTTGCCTTCCACAACCTCTCCTTCATCCTTTCTGGATCAAGACGGAGGAGACGCCATCGTCCCGTACGTGTGTTGAACGCAGAGGTGCTGTCCGTTCAGCACTTGGTCATCGGTGATCGGAATCACGTTGGGAACGTCTTCATCATCACCACTCCCTCGAACGCTTCCGTACTCGATCTACAAGTGGTATGTAGATGCAAACTCTCTCTCTTGACTCGTTGCATAGTAGAACTCATAGATGGATCTTGGTGAAACCGTAGGAAAATTTTTATTTTCTGCAACGTTCCCCAACATGAAGGAGGAGACCTAGATCTACAATTCCACCAAAGGATATTTGCTTCCCCCATACTTTCTAGTGTGGATTTTATTACTCTTGGGTGTTTGAGCACGCTAGACGGTTGAGGTCACCTCGAAGCCATATTCCATTGTGGTGAAGCTTCGTGGTTTCATTGGGAGCCTCCAATTAAGTTGTGGAGAGAGCCCCAACCTTGTTTGTAAAGGTCCGGTTGCCGCCTTCAAGGGCACCAATAGTGGAATCACGGCATCTCGCATCGTGTGAGGGCGTGAGGAGAATACGGTGGCCCTAGTGGCTTCTTGGGAGCATTGTGCCTCCACACCGCTCTAACGGAGACGTACTTCCCTTCAAAAGGAAGGAACTTCGGTAACACATCCTCGTCTCCACCGGCTCCACTCTTGGTTATCTCGTGCCTTTACTTTTGCAAGCTTAATTGTGGTGTATCCCTTACTTGCTTGTGTGCTTGTTGTTGTTGCATCATATAGGTTGTTCACTTAGTTGCATATCTAGACAACCTACTTTGATGCAAAGTCTAATTTGGTAAAGAAAAGTTAAAAATTGTTAGTTGCCTATTCACCCCCCCTCTAGTCAACTATATCAATCCTTTCAACAGGTATGACTATCTTGATTCTGTCATAAATTTTTCATGGATGTACATGCATGACAAAAAACGCGACCTACTGTGACAAACACGTATCATCACGGAAGTGTATTTTTTTGTAGTGGAACCACTCCTGCTGCCATAAGTTGGAGGTTTCCGTGAAGGTGCCTTTCGGCCAGATAGTATTGGTGAGCTTGCTGACCATAGCACCGCCGCACTCTGCCTCCTCCACATCGACTAACTTCGGCTTCACATTGAAGGTCTTGAGCCATAGGCCGAAGTGTGGAGGGATGCGGAGAAAAGCCTCGCACATGATGATAAATGCCGAGATGTGAAGAAAGGAGTCTGGAGCTAGATCGTGAAAATCTAGCCCATAATAGAACATGAGACCATGAACGAAAGGGTGAAGAGCGAACCCTAGCCCGCGGAGGAAGTGAGGGATGAATACAACCCTCTCGCCGGATTTTGGTGTAGGGATAACCTGTCCCCGGGCGGGGTTCTTGTGGGGGATTTCTGCGGTCAGGTACCTCGCCTGCCGCAGCTTCGCGATATCTTCCTCGGTGACCGAGGAGGCCACCCACCTGCCTTGGGAGCTCGATCCGGTCATAGCTGAAAGGCCAAGTGGCAATGAAAGAAGTCAAGACCTGGGCACTGGAGGTCGAGGTTGGAAAGGCTGGGGAGGAGGAAGGCGTGGGGGAAAAAGACGGGTCTGTACTCCTTTATAAAGATGATGAATATCGAACGCCTCCTCTCGGGCCTTAAAGCTTGCCTCTTCCCCATGAATCGTGCAAACAACACGGTTGGATTACCCACACCCATAATGATAAGGATCCCTTGATAAGGGGGCACGATCTCCGTTTGACAGAACGTGTCAATAAAGACCACGTCTCGTAACATGGAGCGAGAGGCCGAACGAAGATTCGAAATAATAACCAGGTCAGGGACGTAACGTTTCGCTGTAACAATTGTCAGCAGATGGGACTTGTTAAGTATTATACTCTTCGCGGCTATGTGTGGAGCTTGTTTTGCAGAGCCGGACACGTTTTCTGTGCTCGAGGACTACTTTGAAGTATTCGGAGGAGGAACCCGCCTTGTAATGCCGAAGACAATCTGCGCGCCGGACACATCGTCACTGAAGCCTGGTTCAGGGTATACTGAGGGAGTCCTGGATTAATGGGTCCTCGGACGTCCGGGCTATGTGACGTGGGCTGGACTAATGGGCCATGAAGATACAAGACAGAAGATTTCTACCCGTGTCCAGACAGGACTCTCCTTGGCGTGGAAGGCAAGCTTGGCGTTCGGATAGGAAGATTCCTTCCTCTCTAAACCGACTCTATATAACCCTTGGTCCCTCCGGTATCTATATAAACCGGAGGGTTTAGTCCATAGAAAAAGGGGAGAATCATAATCATACATGCTAGACTTCTAGGGTTTAGCCAATGCGATCTCAAGGTAGATCAACTCTTGTAACCCCATATTCATCCAAGATAATTAAGCAGGAAGTAGGGTATTACCTCCATCGAGAGGGCCAGAACCTGGGTAAACATTGTGTCCCAGTCTCCTGTTACCATCGATCCTAAGACGCACAGTTCGGGACCCCCTACCCGAGATCCGTCGGTTTTGACACCGACACCAGGGCTAGGGTCACCCAGTCGCGGTCAATAACCAGAGGAGGAGCCCTTGGCACACCTTCCGCATCCCACGTAGGACCGCGAAGGAGGGATGGCAAGAACGTTGGGTCAAGACGCCAGGCCGGCACGTCCACCTCTCCGGCCGACCTCGCGCCAAGTGCGGCAGGCTGGCTTGAGGCGCTCAGGGTCAGCAGATGACTCGAGGTAGGAGGAGGTTGCTTCTCGAGAGATTTCGTCGCCTTAGCAGAAGGGGCCCTGAGGAACAACGGTCAGGAGGGGAAGCAGCACTCAAGAAATTACAAAGATAAGGTACTCACTCATCTATGGCAGTATACTTCCTCTGCTTCAATGGCCGGAAGGCATCGCCGCTGCAGCTTGGAGATCCCTTCCTCTTGCGGAGTGATACGTCTCCGTCGTATCTACTTTTCCAAACACTTTTGCCCTTGTTTTGGACTCTAACTTGCATGATTTGAATGGAACTAACCCCGGACTGACGTTGTTTTCAGCAGAATTGCCATAGTGTTATTTATGTGTAGAAACAAAACTTCTCGGAATGACCTGAAACTTCACGGAACATCTTTTCAGAAATAATAAAAAATCAATGCAAAAGAAGAAGGCCAGGGGGCCCACCACCTGTCCACGAGGGTGGGGGCGCCCCCCCCTAGGGCGCGCCCCCTGGAGCTCCTCCGACGCCAACTCTAACTCTATAATTTGCTTTCGGAGAGAAAAAATCAAGGAGAAGAAATCATCACGTTTTACGATACGGAGCCGCCGCCAAGCCCTAAAACCTCTCGGGAGGGCTGATCTGGAGTCCGTTCGGGGCTCCAGAGAGGGGGATTCGTCTCCGTCGTCATCATCAACCATCCTCCATCACCAATTTCATGATGCTCACCGCCGTGCGTGAGTAATTCCATCGTAGGCTTGCTGGACGGTGATGGGTTGGATGAGATCTATCATGTAATCAAGTTAGTTTTGTTAGGGTTTGATCCCTAGTATCCACTATGTTCTGAGATTGATGTTGCTATGACTTCGCTATGCTTAATGCTTGTCACTAGGGCCCGAGTGCCATGATTTCAGATCTAAACCTATTATGTTTTTATGAATATATGTGTGTTCTTGATCCTATCTTGCAAGTCTATAGTCACCTACTATGTGTTATGATCCCGCAACCCCAAGTGACAATAATCGGGACCACTCCCGTGATGACCATAGTTTGAGGAGTTCATGTATTCACTATGTGCTAATGCTTTGTTCCGGTTCTCTATTAAAAGGAGGCCTTAATATCCCTTAGTTTCCATTAGGACCCCACCGCCCTTTGGAGGGTAGGACAAAAGATGTCATGCAAGTTCTTGTCCATAAGCACGTATGACTATATTCGAATACATGCCTACATTACATTGATGAATTGGAGCTAGTTCTATGTCACCCTATGTTATGATCATTACATGATGAACCGCATCCGGCATAATTATCCATCACCGATCCAATGCCTACGAGCTTTTCCTATACTGGTTCTCGCTTATTTACTTTCCCGTTGCTACTGTTACAATCACTACAAAACACCAAAAATATTACTTTTGCTTCTGTTACTTTTGTTACCATTACCACTACTATCATATTACTATGCTACTAAACACTTTTCTGCAGATACTAAGTTATCCAGGTGTGGTTGAATTGACAACTCAGCTGCTAATACTTGAGAATATTCTTTGGCTCCCCTTGTGTCGAATCAATAAATTTGGGTTGAATACTCTACCCTCGAAAACTATTGCGATCCCCTGTACTTGTGGGTTATCAAGACTATTTTCTGGCACCGTTGAAGGGGAGCATAGCTCTATTCTTTGAGTCACTTGGGATTTATATCTACTGGACACTATGAAGAACTTGAAAGACGCTAAGACAACAATTTATCCCTCAACTACGAGGAGAGGTAAGGAACTGCCATCTAGCTCTGCACTTGATTCACCTTTTGTTTTGAGTAAGCTTGCGACACCTAAACCTGCTTCTGCTATTCGTTCTGATATGTCGCATGTTATTGATGATGCCACTTCTGCTATGCATGATACTTATGATGAAACTACTTCTATGCTTGATACTACTGTGCCCCTTAGTGAATTTCTTGATGAACAAATTGCTAGGGCTAGAGAGAAAGAAATTATAGAAACTGATTATAATGATGAAGATAGGCCTGTTATTCCTGAGGGTTATGTTTTTGATATGGAAGCTTCTGCAACTATTTTAGCCTGCAAAGATAGATATGAACTCAAGAGGTTACTGGATGAATGGAATAAGCAATCACTTAGAGATAGAATGAGGCCTGACCCTGCTTTTGCTACTTCACCTATTTGTGTTGCCGATAAGGATTATGAATTCTCTGTTGATCCTGATATAATTAATTTGGTTGAATCTGATCCTTTTCATGGCTATGAATCTGAAACTGTTGTGGCACATCTTACTAAATTAAATGATATAGCCACCCTATTCACTAATGATGAGAGATCTTGCTACTTTTATATCCTTAAAATATTTCCGCTCTCATTAAAGGGTGATGCTAATATATGGTTTAATTCTCTTGATCCTGGTTGTGTGTGTAGTCCCGTGATATGATTTATTACTTCTCTGCTAAATATTTCCCTGCTCATAAGAAACAAGCTGCTTTAAAGGAAATATACAACTTTGTGAAAATTAAAGAAGAGAGTCCCCCACAAACTTGGGGGAGGCTTCTCAAGTTACTTAATGCTTTGCCTGATCATCCTCTTAAGAAAAATGAAATACTTGATATCTTTTATAATGGACTAACCGATGCTTCCAGAGATTACCTGGATAGTTGTGTTGGTTCTCTTTTCAGGGAAAGAACACCGGATGAAGCTGAAATCCTATTGAAAAATATGTTGACAAATGAAAATAATTGGGCACCTCCTGAGCCAGCCCCTGATCCAATTACTAAGCCTATTCATAAACCAACTCCGAAGAAGAGAGGTGTTCTATTTCTCAGTCCTGAAGATATGCAAGAGACAAAGAAGTCTATGAGAGAAAAAGGTATTAAAGCTGAAGATGTTAAGAATTTACCTCCTATTGAAGAAATACATGGTCTTAATTTACCGCCTGCTAAAGAAACATATGATCTTAATCCATTACCTATTGAAGAACCTCCTGGTCTTGATAACCCGACACAGGTAGTAAAGGTAAATTCTCTCTATTGATATGATAGAGCTGAAATCCCTGCTACTAAAATTGCTAGCCATTGCTTGGATGAGTTTGATAACTTTATGGTTAAGCAAGAAGATTTTAATGCTTATTTTGGTAGACAATTGAAATACAATTCCGATATGATTAAACACTTGGGTGATTATATGGCTAATGTTAGAGGTGAATTTAAACTCGTTAGCAAACATGCTTCTATGGTTACCACTCAAGTAGAACAAGTACTAAAAGCTCAAAATGATTTGCTCAATGAAATGAATAGTAAGAAAAATGATTATGCGGTTAGAGTGGCTACTAGAACTGGTAGAATGACTCAGGAACCTTTGTATCCTGAAGGCCACCCTAAGAGAATGGAGCAAGATTCTGTGTGAAATAATATTGATGTACCTAGTTCTTCTAAAAGGAAGAAAAAGAAAAATTATAGTACTTTGCAAACTTCTAGAGAACCTATTGCTGAACCACCTGAGAATCCAAATGATATTTCTATGTCTGATGCTGAAACACAATCTGGTAATGAACATGAACCTAGTGAAAATGTTAATGATGATGTTCATGATGATGCTCAACCTTGTAATGATAATGATGTAGAAGTTGAACCTGCTATTGATCTTGATAACCCACAATCAAAGAATCACTGTTATGATAAGAGAGACTTTGTTGCTAGGAAACATGGTAAAGAAAGAGAACCATGGGTTCAGAAACCCATGCCTTTTCCTCCCAAACCATCCAAGAAAAAGGATGATGAGGATTTTGAGCGCTTTGCTGAAATGATTAGACCTATCTTTTTGCGTATGCGATTGATTGATATGCTCAAAATGAATCCTTATGCTAAATATATGAAAGATATCTTTACTAATAAAAGAAAGATATCGGAAGCTGAAATTTCCACCATGCTTGCTAATTATACTTTTAAGGGTGGAATACCTAAGAAACTTGGAGATCCATGAGTACCTACTATACCATGCTCCATTAAAAGAAACTATGTTAAAACTGCTTTATGTGATCTTGGAGCCGGTGTTAGTGTTATGCCTCTCTCTTTATATCGTAGACTTGATTTGAATAAGTTGACACCTACTGAAATATCTTTGCAAATGGCCGATAAATCAACTCCTATACATGTCGGTATTTGTGAGGATGTGCATGTTGTAGTTGAAAATGTTACTATTTTAACGGACTTTGTTATTCTTGATATTCCCGAGGACGATAGTATGTCTATTATTCTTGGAAGACCTTTTCTGAATACTGTAGGTGCTGTTATTGATTGCAACAAAGGCAATGTCACTTTTCATGTTAATGGTAATGAGCATACGGTACACTTTCCGAGGAAACAACCTCAAGTTCATAGTATCAACTCTATTGGAAAAATTGCATCGATTATATTTTGAGGTTTTGAATTTCCCCTTCCCAGTGTCAAGAAGAAATATGATATTCTTATTATTGGGGATGTGCATATCCCCGTTGAGGTAACATAGTGTTATTCGAAATTTCTCCAGTTTCATGTTATTCGGAATGAGTTTATTAACAAGACCTGATCAACCTTGTTAGTGGATTCCCTTTGATGAGCATGAGATGGATGAAACTAGAAGGCACAACCTTCTGTACCCTCTTTCTATTTTCTGTTATTTAGTTGAAATAAAGTAAAAATATTATTTTTCTGTCTGTTTTCTGATTTATCTATGCAATATAAAAATACCCCGAAAATAAAAGTTCTCCAAATGCCCTGAAAATGAAATATGATTTTTTTCTAGAATATTTGAGGATTTATGGAACTGAGAACACAGCAGGGGGGTCAACCACCTGGGCACGAGGGTGGAGGGTGCGCCCTACCCCCCAGGGCGCACCCCCTACCTCGTGGGCCCATGGTGGCCCTCCTCCACTTATTCCTGCACCCCTCCTCTTCTTCTTCCTCCCACAAACATGAATGTCTGGCTCAACCACAAGTTCTAGCTCACTTTGCTGCGATTTCGATCTCCTTGCTCAAAGCACCTCTCACAAAACTGCTTGGGGAGATTGTTACTTGGTATGTGACTCCTCCATTGGTCCAATTAGTTTGTGCTCTAGTGCTTTATTCATTGCAAATTTGTGCTGCATAGGTGACCATGTTCTTGAGCTTGCATGTCAAATTTATATGGTTCCAAGTAGTTCTAATGCATGATATATTCTCTAGGAACTTGTAGGAGTAGTTGCTATCAATTTTGTTGAGTTTGGTTCACTTTTATTTGAAGTTACTAAAAATTTCAGAAATTTTTCAGAGGAAGCAATATGCTTAGGAAAATGTTGCAAGGTGGTTCTTCGAGGAAGCAAGGACCCAGGCTTGCAATGTGTGATGCTGATGAGGAGCCCCCAAGGGACGCTCCAGTGCGCCCTTGTGAGTCGCCTTCAGAAAAATTTATGGATCGAGCGGGAATCAAAGAGGAATTTAACACATATTTGCGTAGCGCCGATCTTGTGAGCTTTGAGGCAGACAAATGCCCACAGTACCATGATCTCACTAGTTCATTTGTGAGGAGGTTTGAATTTTCATCTTCACGTAATTCTCCAACAGTCATGTTTGATCTTTATGACAAATCTTATACCATGGACTCAGAGGATTTTACTTTTGCTTGCAAACTCCCACAATGGGGTAGTGCTAGTGATCCCCGTAAATCTGAATTTAGACTTTCTTGCTAGCATAACTGTAGGGGAATCTAGAGATATAGTACAAGCTACCATAGGGAGCATTCACTTTCCTGCTATACATTATTTTGCTCTCTTCATAGGTAGATGCATAACTGGTAAGGATGAAGCATGTCATATGTGTGTGCCTAACCTCAGTATTCTTAGGAGTGCTGTGTTAGGAGACCAATCTTATCATTTGGAAGCCATTGTAGCATGTAGGTTGCATCATAATAGATATAATGGAGATTTCTTTGGAGGAATTTATGCAACCCGCTTAGCTAATTTTCTTGAGGTGGACGTTCGTGAGGATTATATGGAGTTGCCTCCTACTTATTTAGATTTTAATTCTATGGTATCTCGCCAGTTTGTCGAGAGGATTGAATCACCTCTCTTGTATCGACTAATCTTTGACAAATGGCGTGTTGTCCGTATTACTCTCCCTGCTCCTGCCTTCTTTGATTATCCGGCAAAATGAAGATATATTATTACCAGAGAGGAGGCGGATGAGTACGAGAGGAGAGCGGAGGCAGCCCGATGCCACACTGCAGCTCAGGAGGCGATAAACGATGTGTCACAGTACGACCCCAGATACACCTACGGATATCCGCCAGGCCATCCCTGGCAATGAACCAACTTAGGCCAATAGCCTAAGCTTGGGGTAGTACGTATTTCCCACCGACATTACATTTATGTTTACACACACTCATTGCTAGATGTCGGTGCTCATACTTTTTCGCTGTAATATCCATGCTAGTTTATTTTCTTTTTCCTGCTTTCTTCTTGTGTGTTTAATAAACCTTAAGAAAAACCAAAAAAATTAGTTGTAGCTTTTAGTTAGTTTACTTTTCTTGCCGTAGTAGTAACAATTAAAAGAAAACCCAAAAATATTTTCTGTTCTTCTTTTGCTTGTTGGGAGCTTTCTCGTGTAAATAGTTTTTATTTCTTTTCTTTTCTTTGGGGGTCGATAGGAGAAGACCATGATTAAATTGTTGAAGTGGCTCTTATATGCATTATTGCTGATTTAACCAAGAGCCCATATTGCCTTGTCTTCTCATGTTTATTGAATGCTCGCAGATTCCAGCTTAGTCCAATGCACGTGCACTCTCATTATTATTCACTTCGTTCGGTCGTGCAAGTAAAAGGCAATTATGATGATATATGATGGACTGACTGAGATGAGAAAAACTGGTATGAACTCGACCTCTCTTCTTTTTGTAAATATGATGAGTTCATCGTTCTTGATTCAGCTTATTATGAATAAACATGTTTGCAATGACAATTAGAGATCATAGTTGCTCGTGCCATGCTTGATTAGCTATGAGTTATAATGGTTTACCTTGCGTGCCAACATGCTATTAAAACGGTTGTGATGTGGTATGACCTTTGAATGATTTAAGTGACTTGACTTGGCACATTTTCACGCATGTAGTTGAAACAAAATCAACATAGCCTTCACGATATTTATGTTCATGGTGGATTATATCCTACTCATGCTTGCATCCAATGTTTATTAATTTTAATGCATGTTCATGACTGTTGTCGCTCTCTAGTTGGTCGCTTCCCGCCTTTTGCTAGCCTTCACTTGTACTAAGCGGGAATACTGCTTGTGCATCCAATCCCTTAAACCCCAAAGTTATTCCATATGAGTCCACCATACCTTCCTATATACGGTATCTACCTGCCGTTCCAAGTAAATTTGTATGTGCCAAACTCTAAACCTTCAAATAAACATTCTGTTTTGTATGCTCGAATAGCTCATGTATCAACTAGGGCTGCCCTTATATTCCATGTTAGGCGGGTTATTCTCAAGAGGATTGGACTCCGCTCCTCACTCATGAGAAAATGGCTGGTCACCGGGATGCCCAGTCCCATGGTTTATGCAAGCTAAATCAAAATTAATTGCAAACAAACTCCCCCTGGGACTGTTGCTAGTTGGAGACACTTGTTGTTCCGAGCAAGTCATGGATTGATGCTTGTTGGTGGAGGGGGAGTATAAACTTTACCATTCTGTTTGGGAACCGCCTATAATGTGTGTAGCATGGAAGATATCGCCATCTCTTAGTTGTTATGTTGACAATGAAATTATGCCGCTCAAAATATTATTTATCTCTATTTCAAAACCGAGCTCTAGCACCTCTACAAATCTCTGCTTCCCTCTGCAAAGGGCCTATCTATTTACTTTTATGTTGAGTCATCACCCTCTTCTTAAAAGCACTAGCTGGAGAGCACATCTGTCATTTGCATCCATTACTATTAATTTATATTGGGTATGACTATGATTGGATCTCTTTTACCATGAATTACAATGTCTAGTCAGTCCTTGATCTTTAAAGGTGCTCTGAATTTATGTTTTGCGGTCTCTAAAAGGGCTAGCGAGATACCATCCTGTTATATCATATTATGATTGTTTTGAGAAAGTGTTGTCATCTGAGATTTATTATTATGACTCGCTAGTTGATTATGCTATTGATATGAGTAAACATGAGACCTGAGAATTATTGCAAATGTGGTTAGTCATAATCCTTGCTGAAAACTTGAATGCTAGCTTTACATATTTACAACAAGAGAAAACAGTGTTTGTAAAAGTTTTTCTTTATCACTTTCAGTTTGTCAACTGAATTGCTTGAGGACAAGCAAAGGTTTAAGCTTGGGGGAGTTGATACGTCTCCGTCGTATCTACTTTTCCAAACAGTTTTGCCCTTGTTTTGGACTCTAACTTGCATGATTTGAATGGAACTAACGCCAGACTGACGCTGTTTTCAGCAGAATTGCCATAGTGTTATTTATGTGCAGAAACAAAACTTCTTGGAATGACCTGAAACTTCACGGAACATCTTTTCGGAAATAATAAAAAATCATTGCAAAAGATGAAGGCCGGGGCCCACCACCGTACACGAGGGTGGGCGCCTGCATGCCGCCTCCTACATCGTGGGCCCCCTGGAGCTCCTCCGACGCCAACTCCAACTCTATAATTTGCTTTCGGAGAGAAAAAAATCAAGGAGAAGAAATCATCCCGTTTTACGATACGGAGCCGCCGCCAAGCCCTAAAACCTCTCGGGAGGGCTGATCTGGAGTCTGTTCGGGGCTCCGGAGAGGGGGATTCATCGCTGTCGTCATCATCAACCATCCTCCATCACCAATTTCATGATGCTCACCACCGCGTGCGTGAGTAATTCCATCGTGAAGCTTGCTGAACGGTGATGGGTTGGATGAGATCTATCATGTAGTCGAGTTAGTTTTGTTAGGGTTTGATCCCTAGTCTCCACTATGTTCTGAGATTGATGTTGCTATGACTTTGCTATGCTTAATGCTTGTCACTAGGGCCCGAGTGACATGATTTCAGATCTGAACCTATTATGTTTTTATGAATATATGTGTGTTCTTGATCCTATCTTGCAAGTCTATAGTCACGTACTATGTGTTATGATCCGCAACCTCAAGTGACAATAATCGGGACCACTCCGGTGATGACCATAGTTTGAGGAGTTCATGTATTCACTATGTGCTAATGCTTTGTTCCGGTTCTCTATTAAAAGGAGGCCTTAATATCC
Organism: Aegilops bicornis; assembly: GCA_021605145.1. Classification (NCBI taxonomy): domain Eukaryota; kingdom Viridiplantae; phylum Streptophyta; class Magnoliopsida; order Poales; family Poaceae; genus Aegilops; species Aegilops bicornis. The sequence continues at coordinate 392,051,239 of CM038669.1, read as the reverse complement.
CTTAGTTTCCATTAGGACCCCGCTGCCACGGGAGGGTAGGAAAAAAGATGCCATGCAAGTTCTTGTCCATAAGCACGTATGACTATATTCGGAATACATGCCTACATTACATTGATGAATTGGAGCTAGTTCTATGTCACCCTATGTTATGACTGTTACACGATGAACCGCATCCGGCATAATTATCCATCACCGATCCAATGCCTACGAGCTTTTCCTATAGTGGTTCTCGCTTATTTAAGTTCGGTCGGAGCCGTCCGAAGCCGTGGGTGTGGTCACCAGCACCGGCCGCGACTGGTGTGGCTCTTGGGGAGGCGACCTCAGGACTGCTGGGCCGTGCGGAGTCCTCGGCCTTCGCCTCGTGGCGACTCGCTGGGGCCTCGGTGGTTTCGGCCTCAGGAGCATCGGGCTGCGACGTCCCCTCATTCGGTTCCTCAGGGCGGCTCTCTCAAGCCCTAGGAGACGACGCCTCAGGAGCCCCAAGCGACGTTGGCTCCTCAGCAGCCGCGTCGCCAGCGTTCAACGGCGATCGCCCCCGCGCGCCCACTTCTGGGGCGACTGCCGCGCTGGCGGCAGGGTGGGGAGCCACAAAACAGGGCTCTTGCGAGGCCCTTCAAGGCCAACCGGACGTAGTCCCCACTTGTCGAAAGGGGGCACCCGCCTCGCGAATTCTACCTTGTTCGAGCAGTAGTACAAGAGACAGGCCTCCTCCGGCATGTTGGCTGGCGACGGGTCGCCCGTTAGGAGCTCAATCACGGTTCATTGCACCTCAAGAGGAAGCCCAGGCTCGTGGAGCCTGATGCGGTCTTTGTTTCCAGAGAAGGTCGACATTGGACGGGAGTGGCGTTGGAGCGGAGCAATAAGGTGCTGGATGAACTCCTTCACTACCATGGGCGCTGCCACGTCGAGATCCTTCAGCCTAGTCAGTCGGCGCCAGACATGGGCAAGATGCGGGTCAGCGTGCTTCTTGTGCCCCCAGCCGGAGCTCGGAACAACCGGTGCCGTTGGAAGCGAGAGCAGGGGGCTGAGCAAGCCGACATCCAAAAACACCCAATGCCTCTGTAACCCTCTCACAGATGGCGAGAGCTCGAAGTCAATCCCCAAGCCGACCGTCGCAGCCATGGCCTGGAAGCTCAAGCATCCCGAGCGCTATCGGGGGTCGGTCAGATGCAACGAGAAGAACTAGCAAAGTAAGGCCACGGAAGGAGCAATGCCCACCATGGCATCGCAGACGAAGGCAAAGACAGCAAGAAGGATGATGGACTGGGGATCTAGGTGCAGCATATGGATCTGGTAGTGGGAAAGTACGACATTGAAGAAGGCAGAAAAAGGGGGAATCAGGCCAGCCCATAGGGCATGAAGATGGATGGGGATCTTGGTGGCTGTCCTGTCGACCGAAGCACGGGATGTAGGCCAGGATGAGGGAGTCCTGGATTAAGGGGTACTCTGGCGTCCGAGCTACACTACTGCAGGATGCTGCTAACGCGACACTATGACCAGAGACCCTTCGAGAAACTGTGTGCGATGCCATAATCGCAATCGGTGTTGTATGAAAACCGTCTGAAATGTGTAAAACGTTTGCGATGACGGATGCATCAAACACGGTTTAGGTTTTAGTTGCGTGTGCGATGAAGGGCATACGGTTCAGTTCAATGAACTGTTTGCGATGAGGAGGAACAAAAGAAACAGGCAGCCAGATGAGGCATGTGCGATACACAGCATACGGTTCACTCAGATGAACTGTTTGTTATTAGGCAACACAAAAGAAACGGTCAGCCAGATCAAAGGTGTGTGCGATGTAGCATACGGTTCACTCGGATTAGGCAAGAGAACAGAAACGGTTCAATATAACAAGATGCGTGTGATACGCGGCAAACAGGTTTGTAATCAGAAATATGTGCGAAGACCGATAATAACGCAGATGATTGCTTCTAATAAGACGTATGAGATATGCTCTGTCTACACAACATCTATTGGCCATTGTGGGATGGGCGGTCATCCGGATACGCCATACGAAAGTGCGTTATATCCACTAGAGGGGGGTGAATAGGCGATTTTTATGAATTCTTCACTGAAGAATTTCAGGGTGAGGAAATTCCTAAGCGAAGAACTACTTGCAGCGGAATAAGTACTCAGATGTAATCATAACAGAACAGAAGCATGGTCATCATGATGAAATGAAGACAAGCACATAGTACAGAAAGCGTAAACACAGGATAACATAGGATGAAGACAAACAGACTGAAGAAATTGAACTGAGGAATTTGAGAAAGTCTTCAGTCAAAGTCTTCGAACAGATATGAACAAGCACACAACAACTGTAATGAGGAAATGAAAGAGTTGAGGAAATCTAACCAATAGGCTTGGTGAAGATAATGATTTGGTAGACCAGTTCCAACTGCTGTGACAGTTGTATGTCTGGTTGGAGCGGCTAGGTATTTAAACCTGAGGACATATAGTCCTCACCGTATTCTCCTTGAGCTAAGGTCACACAGACCTCGCCCAATTGCTCGTGGTAAGTCTTCAGGTGACTTCCAAACCTTCACAAACTCGGTCACTCGGCGATCCACAATTTCCTCTTGGATGCTCTAGACCATGACGCCTAACCGTCTGGAAGATGCACAGTCTTCAAAGGTAACAAGCGTCAGATCCACGCAGGATCAATCTCTTCAGTGATGCTCAATCACTTTGGGTTTGTAGGTGTTTGGGTTTGGGTTTCCTCACTTGATGATTTTGGCTCAAAGTCCTCGGAGGATGGGATGCTCTAAAATGACAAGTGTCAGTTTCTCTTGGAGCAGCCAACCAACTAGTGGTTGTAGGGGCGGCTATTTATAGCCTAGGGAGCAGCCCGACATGATAAGACATAAATGCCCTTCAATGATATGACCGTTAGGTGGGTAGATATTTTGGGACAGCTGGCGCGTAGCACAGCAACGGTCGGAATTTTGAGTATCAAATACCTCAGGGCTATCATGTTCCTCACTGTGTAGGCAATCCGCACTGGCGAATTCCTAACTCCTCAGTCAGAACAAATTCCTCATAGACCAAAAGAACTTCGTCTCTGTCACTGAAGAAATTGACTGAATGGTAGGTGTAGGATTTTGAGTTGAGCATCACATGGAAATTTTTCCTTAGTATTTCCTCGACCCCCTTTAAAAGTATGGTGTTTCCTATGACTCAAGAAAGAGAAAATGAAACTACGAAAACAAAAGTCTTCACGCTCCATGTTCCTCGAATGAATACCAAGTCTTTAGGGTCACACCAATTTCTTCACTTTCAAAGTCTTCAGAAATCCAAAATCTTCAGTCGAAGATACTTCATTTTTAGGGGTCGACTTTGTCTGTAATATCAAACCCCTCATAGACTTATAGACATGTGTACACTCACAAACACATCAGTCCCTTAACCTATAAGTCTTCAATACACCAAAACCACTAAGGGGCACTAGATGCACTTACAGTCTCCCCCTTTGTGGTTATCGATGACAATATAGGTTAAGTTTTCAACAGGGATAATCATATGAAGTGTAAAAACTGATATTGAGGAATTTGATTGCAAGATATAGAAGAACTCCCCCTGAAGATGTGCGTAGTGAGGAATTTGCTTTTGAAGCAATGCACACTTGAAGAGTTGAATCATGGAGATCTCCCCCTATATCTTGTAATTCATACACGCATTTGACATATAATATGAAGAATTTGAAATGCATGATGAAATATGGTGACTGATGTAATTCAGCATGCGTGCATTAACACATATGAGGAATAAGCATGCAGAAGAAAACATCAAAAGTATTAGACCACCATCGGGTTTAAGTTTACAAGTCGATCCAATAAAGTCATCAAAAGAATGAGAGTTGTAACTTAGCAAAAAAACGCCCATATGTAGACCCGCTTGAAGACTAACTCAAATTTCTCCCCCTTTGTCATCGAATGACCAAAAGGGTCGAAAAATGAGGACTAACGCACCTGAAGAATATCAAGTTGATGGAGGAGTGCCAGCGTTGTTGGGGTCGTTCGTTGTTATAGGGCCTGCCACAGTGTCGTCCAAGTCTTCATGTTCATCGGTTTCGCGTGATGGAGAATATGAGCTGGCCACCAAGGAAGGAACCTTGACCTTCTTGAATTTCTTCGGTGGAGGAGCAGACCAGTCAAAATCCTCCTTGAGACCCATTTGCTTGGATCTTCTTCACCATACAGATGTGTGAGAATAGCCCAGTGTCTCAAGACTTCATGGAGGTAGAAATGGTTTTTCTTCACTGCATTGTGTGTAGCAGTCATGTTGTGAAGAATAGAACCAAACTGACGCTTAACCCATTTATGGTTTCGATCCACCTTCTGGTGAAGACTAAGAAGAAGCTCACGGTCAGTCATCACTCTTGGAGCTGTGGCTTGAGGATTTGGCTTGGATGCATTGGCAGCCGAATCATGAGTGGCAGAGTCATCATTGGTGGAATAAGATGTAGCTTTGCGAAACTGACCATCCAATGGACGAATGCCTTCATCAATAACAGCACCAGCCTTGCCCTTTTCATCAGCTGAGGAAAATATCCGCTTGAGGACTTCAATTGGGGGCAAGTAGCTGAGGTGATTCTGAAAATCAGCTTTGTAGTTGAGTGAAGACCTTATTCTGAGGAATCTCATAATCCAAGGAGCATAAGGCTTCAACTCAAATGGAGAGAGTGCAACATTTGCCAGAGTCCTCGTGAAGAAATCATGATAATTGACAGGAATGCCATGAATGATGTTGAATAGCAGATTCTTCATGATGCCAACAATTTCCTCATCAGATGATTCGTGGCCTTTGATTGGACTCATAGTCTTTGTTAGAATGCGATAGACTGTTCTTGGCACATATAGCAATTCCTTCATGAGGAATTTTGTCCTTGGGGCTTGACCGGGCTTCAGAGGCTTCATTAGCACTTGCATGTAATGAGCAGTGAGTTCAGGCTCTTGGTACAGGCAGTGAGCTCCTTCAAGGGGTGGACTGATGGGCAGGGCGTGAAGTAATTCCGAGGCCGGTGCCTTATAATGATTGTTTTCGGTCATCCAGTCCAATACCCAAGAGTTGATATCATCAGCATCGCCTGTGATGTGCAGGGTTGCATAGAATTGAAGAATGAGCTCTTCATTCCAATCGCAAATATCCGTGCAAAAGTTGAGCAATCCTGCATCATGAAGCACACTAAGGACTGGGGTAAAACAAGGCAGTGATTCCATATCCACATGAGGAATATGCTCGTGGTCGAAGACTTTGTCCTTGTTGAAGAGCAGTGAAGAATAAAAATTTGCTTGGCTGGCAGTCTAGAAACGCTTCCTTATAAGACGAGAAGAGTCATATGGGTTGTAGTCAGTGAAGAAAACATGCTCGCCGAAGAAGTCATCATCCTTAAATTTCTTCTTCTTCGAGAAGGGATCCTTTGGCTTGGGCTGAGGAGTATTGGTCAATTGCATCACCACCTCAGAAATCGCAATCTCAGGATCCACAGGCTGAGAAATTTCAGGTTCTTCTTCAGTGACATCCTGGGTCTTTAATTCTTCATTAACATTTTCATCAGCTTTAGTGGCTGGAATTTCTTCATGGACAGACGGGGTTGCACGAGGTTCTTCAGATCCCATTTGTACTTCAGTATTGACAGGGGACTGAGGAATTTGTTGCAGAGGTGTAAACAGAGGAGAGTTGGGGTGCCGACTTTCCCAAAAGTCACCATTCAGCACTGGTGTTGTACATCCAATGTCCACATCTTCATCTTCACTCTTTTCCTCGACGCCGGCCTCTTCAGCAGTGAACTGAGGCATGGGCGATGAGACTATTGGGTTGAAGGGATTGCATCTGCTTCAATTTCTTCATCCAACTGCTCTGAAGAAGCAGCAGAAGGAATGTCATCATCAGATTCACTTGGAATCACATATTCTTCATCAAAAGGAACAAGGTCCTTTGATGGCATGGATGAGACCGGAATAGCATCAATTGGATTTGCAAAAGAGCTGGTCAATGGCTTCATCTTCTTCGGAGCTGAAGAATCTGATGAAGTTGATGCTTTCCATTACTTCACAGCTGCACACTCTACAACCTTGGTCTTCTTCACATCTGATGCAGATGGAAGGATCATAGTTGGTGTAGGTGCAAGAGGGGCAGAGGAATTTGGTTCAATTTCTTCAGGCACAACTGATGCAGTTGCCCTGACTTCTTCAGTTTCTTCAGGCGCAACACTAGTGGTTGCCCTGGCAATTTCTTCAGCAGCCTGATTGTCATCAGCGGTGCTGGCATTTTCTTCAGTCGGCTGAGCAGATGCCTCAGCCTGAGGATTTTCTTGTTGCGTTGGGGCTGCAACATTGGAAGTGAACTTCTCAGTTAGATTCACAAACCTGACTTTGGCTCCAAGCCAGTCAGCGCGGTATACGTCAAATTCATCACCGAAGTTTCCGATCTCGCATTGAATAGTGACAAGTTCTTCAGTTGTCATAGAGACAACGTTTTTCTTCAGGAAGCGCTCCTTCTTGTACTGCGCTTACTTCAACTGTCTGGCCATTTCAAATTTCCATTTTTCTTCTTGTATGAATGCAGTTAGCATATGACTTTGGCCAGGAGTCAACTTGAAATCAGGCAGAGGAGTGTTGGGGTCCTTGTGGCAGAGATCAATGTAATCAAGGATCAATTTCGGATCCAAAAGAAGAGGCACATTTGTGCCTTTGGCTCTAGCGGCCTTGAGCTGCCTGTCTCTGATGAGTTCAGCAAGTTCTTCATCATCAGCTTCGTCTTCATCAGACGACACTTGAAAGGTGACCTACTTCTTGTGAGGACTTGGTCGAGAACCTCGTCCAGCAGTGGCATTTTTCTTCAGCAAAGAGGGCCAGTTGATGAATTTGGTGCAGCTGAGGAACTAGCAGAAGCTCATGAGGCAATAGAGATGCCTGTTGTCCTTTGGCACGTGGCGAGATGCACAGGTGCTAAGGATTTGGTCGGAGGAGCTGAGGACTTTGGCGGAGGAGCTGAGGACTTTGGAGGAGCTGGAGCAGCTTGAGGAGTTGGCCGTGAGGGCTTTGAAGAATCTGGCCGTGAGGGCATTGCTGAGGAACTTGGCCATGAGCGCATTTGAAGTGAAGCACTTGGCTTATGAGCAGGCTTCTTAGCCATGGCCATCTTTGGATTGGTTGCAGAGGCCTCAGCAGTGGTAGCAGCAGCAGAGTCATTGTTAAATTTCCTCACTGCTTCGTTAGCTATTTTGGCTAGCTTGGCCTGGCGCTTGGCCCATTCATCAGGATAGTCCTCACCACGATTGAGGCTGGTGGGATCAGCTTCTTGGCCAGGTGCCAATGGAGGTTTTGGGCATGGAGGATTTAGAGCGAATTTCTTCATATACTTGGGAGTAACATACCTGTACTCCCTCCATTCCCTTGCCCATCTCCTCTCTATCCTTTGTATGCGCCCCTTGCGCTGATTTTTGTCCTCCTTGCCAAATTTGGCCTCATCAGGAGTACAATAATCCTTTTATATGTCATCAGGGATCTCAAAAGTAGTATTGACCTCAGGCCTCTTTCCTTCCTTCTGTGGCTTTTTACTGTCAGCTATTTTCTTCAGATGTGGAATATGAACAATAGAATTTTCTGAAGAGGTGTGCAACTTTTCTTCGAGGAATGCTGCAAATGATTTAAGTTGATGAGAACCTAGTGATTCAGTAGTGGACATGAGTACCTGTGAACAGAGTATAGTTGCGAGGAATTTGGAGAGGTCATATGCGTTCTCAGAAGTTTTTCAAAAAGAACAAGTTTGAGGAATTTGACCAGATGAGTCTTGAAGAATTTCACTAAGCGTTCTTCGTCTTAGGTTGCAGAGTTGTACAGATCGAAAATCCACACAATTGAGGAATCTTGAAGAAAATGTTGCTTAGAGAAACCGATCAAGAACAGGTGACATGTGAGGTGCTTAGTGTGTGAGGGTTTGAAGAATAAAACACCTTTGAAGATTTTGTAGTAAACATTCGAATCAAAGAGGGCAGTAAAAGTAACTTTTAATTACCCTTAATATAGAACACGACGAACTGGGAAGTGTAGATGTGAAGTTCGTCAGTTCAGATCTTCCACGCCCTAACTCGGCAGAGGAAGACAACTACAGTGGTGGCGGAGTGAAGAAATCCACAGCCGGCAGGAGTACGACGGTGACGAGGTCGAGGCAGTGAAGCTCTTCCTCACCGACGACGATGAAGTAGCGGTGGCGCTAGGGTTTGAGAAGCTCGAGTGGGAGAGAGGTCGAGCGGAGTAAAAGTGAAGTGAGGAAGGGGAGGGGTATTTATAGTCAGAGTGAAAAACTGTTCTCCCGAAGAAATTGGACGAACGTGCCCCTGACCCTTATCATTCGCTTGACATGTGTCACCCACGTACTGAGAGGTGGCGATCATGTGAGATCGTGGGTGAATAGATAAACATTTCACGGAATGCGGGACGGTTTGAGCGGCAAAGCTGAAAATATAGATAAAATAGGTTTCAAAGTACCGTTCGCAAATTCTTCAGTTGACAAGGACACAGTGAAGATTTTGAACGAGTTTCAAATAGAACGCACATGAAGAATTTGTGAATAGACTGGGTTGAGTTTAGCATAGAGGGGGAAGGGTCCGATCACATTCACTTAGCAGAAAAAGCAACTTGAAGAATTAGCAATAAGTGAATGCTGTAGAGGACATAAACTCTATATAAATATCCAATGAAGAAAAACGACGGAAATGGTGAAGACAATGAAAAGTTGAAGAAAATGAACAACTGGGGAATTTCAAAACTGAGGAAAAACTCAATTGAAGATTTTCAACTTTTGGTGGTGGTGTAACCCACCGTGTAAGAATGATGATTTCAGACACCGTGTACAATTGTCGTAGGGCTCTGAGAATCAAATTCTACGTTAATTTCTTCACACTTAGAGTGTTAGTCTTCATTGATTGAAGAAAAATGTTTCTTTGCGTGTTGCACATCTAAGTGATGAATTTTGCATAAGTGTTAGGATGAGTGTCCTTTTCAAAGAACATTCGAAGATTCTAGGATATTTAGCTCACACTTCAACTTTCTAAATCTCTTCTCATCCAAGGGCTTTGTGAAGATAACGGCTAGATGTCGCCCTTCCACACATGATCATGAGAAAATGATGACGAATTTGAATGTGCTTAGTCTTCGAGTGCTGAACTGGGTTGTGAGCAATCTTGATTGCACTCTCATTGTCACAGTAGAGAGGCACATTCTTCATGTTGACGCCATAGTCCTTGAGAGTTTTCTTCATCCAAAGCAATTGAGCACACCAAGAACCAGCAACAATGTAGTCAGCTTCAACAGTAGACAGTGATACGCAGTTCTGTTTCTTCGAGGACCAACAAACCAATGATCGTCCGAGGAAATGGCATGTGCCTGATGTTGACTTGCGGTCCACATATTCAGAATCTGAATATCCAATGAGATCAAAAGCCGAGCCCTTAGGGTACCATAATCCAAGTGTTGGTGTGTGAGCTAGATATCAAAGAATATGCTTCACAACCTTATGGTGTGATTCCTTCGGTGTAGCTTTAAATCGGGCACACATGCAAACACTAAGCATAATATCTGGCCTACATGCACATAAATACAATAAAGAGCCAATCATGGAGCGGTATACCTTTTGATCAAAGTCAATACCATTTTCATCGGTGCATAGATGGCCATTGGTGGGCATTGGAATTTTGACCCCTTTGCAATCTTGCATGCCGAATTTCCTCAATATGTCCTTGATGTATTTCTCTTGAGATATAAATATGCCTTTGCGCTGTTGACGAATTTGAAGACCTAAGAAGAATTTCAATTCTCCCATCATAGACATTTGATATTCTTCACTCATCATATAGGCAAATTCATCAATGTAATGTTGGTCAGTACAGCCAAAGATAATATCATCAACATAAATTTGGCACACAAACAATTCACCATCATAAGATTTAGTGAAAAGAGTTGGGTCAAGTGAACCGGGTTTGAATCCTTTCTTCATGAGGAATTCCTTCAAAGTATCATACCACGCCCGAGGGGCCTGCTTGAGGCCATACAGGGCCTTATTGAGTCTGAAGACTATCTCAGGATGCTTTGGATCTTCAAAATCTGGGGGTTGAGCAACATATACTTCTTCCTCAAGCTTACCATCGAGGAATGCACTTTTCACATCCATTTGATATAGAGTGATATCATGATGGTTAGCATAAGAAAGTAATATGCGAATAGTCTCAAGTCTAGCAACAGGTGCAAAAGTTTCATCGAAATCAATTCCTTCAACCTGTGTGTAGCCTTGTGCTACACGCCGTGCCTTATTCCTCACCGCAAGGCCATTTTCATCTTGCTTGTTGCGGTAGATCCACTTTGTGCCAGTGATATTGTGCTTGCAAGGATCTGGACGATTTACCAGTTCCCAGACGTTGTTGAGCTCGAATTGATGTAATTCTTATTGCATAGCTTGAATCCATTCAGGCTCCAGAAATGCTTCATCTACCTTAGTGGGCTCTGTGATAGAGACGAAAGCAAAGGGCCCACAAAAGGTAGACAAATGTGAATCTCTTGAGCGTGTGACAGGACCTGGAATGTTGATGTAGCTGATGATTTTCTCAATCTGCACTTCATTTGCAACGCGAGGATGAGCGGGTTGTCGTTGAGGAATTTGATCAGCATTTTCTTCAGCGCCATTTTCTTCAGGTTCATCAGCATGACGTTCTTACGTTCTGGAATGATTTCTTCAACAGATTCTTCAGTGGGAATGACATCCTCAGTAGCCTTGAACTTGATAGTTTCCTCCGGTGACTGTTCATCTGACACAGAAGGTAGGTGCTCTCTTTGCGAGCCATTAGTTTCATCGAACCAAACATCTACAGTTTCAACAACTTTGTGGTGAATGTTGTTGAAGACTCTGTAGGTGTGCGTGTTCTTTCCGTAACCAAGCATAAAACCTTCATGTGCTTTCGATGCAAATTTAGATTTGTGATGAGGATCTCTAATCCAACATTTAGCACCGAAGACTTTGAAATAACTCACATTGGGTTTCTTGTCAGTGAGGAGTTCATAAGCAGTCTTCTCGAAGAATTTGTGAAGATATACCCTGTTGATGATGTGGCACGCAGCATCAATTGCCTCAATCCAGAAACGACGAGGCGTCTTGTACTCATCAAACATACTGCGAGCCATCTCAACGAGAGTCCTGTTCTTGCGCTCCACGACGCCATTCTTCTAAGGAGTGTAAAGAGCAGATAACTCATGAGTAATACCAAGTTCATCAAGATAGTCATCAAGACCATAATTCTTGAACTCAGTTCCATTGTCACTTCTGATGTGGTTGATCTTCACACCAAAGTTGGTTGAAGCCCTCGAGGTAAATCGTTTGAAGACTTCTTGCACCTCATGTTTGTAAGTGACAATATGCACCCATGTGTAACGAGAGTAATCATCAACAATAACAAAGCCACATATAGATGCATCATTTGTAACTGCAGAATAATGATTAGGACCAAAGAGATCCATATGAAGCAATTCAAATGGTCGAGTGGTAGTCATGATAGTCTTTGCTGGATATTTGGCCTTGGTCATCTTTCCAGCTTCACAGGCTCCACACAAGTGATCCTTGAGGAATTTGACATTTTCAATGCCAATGACATGCTTCTTCTTCGCGAGAGTGTGCAAATTCCTCATGCCAGCATGACCAAGTCGTCGATGCCATAGCCAGCCTTCTGAAGCTTTTGCAAGTAGACATACAGCTGGTTGAGATCCTGTAGAGAAATCAACAATATACAAGTCTCCTCTCCTAAAGCCTTCGAAGACTTTGGAATTGTCAGCTTCCATGATCACAACACAACGATACTTGCCAAAGACAACGACCATATCAAGATCACAAAGCATTGAGAGAGACATGAGGTTGTATCCTAAGGACTCGACAAGCATGACTTTGTCCATGTGTCGATCCTTTGAGATCGCAACCTTACCTAGACCCAATACCTGACTTTTGCCTTTGTCGATGATATGCTTCAGATGCGATGTTGATAAGGGAAGATCCATGAATAGATTCTTGTCACCAGTCATGTGATTTGTACATCCATTATCGAGGACCCACTCATTGGCTTTGGGTTGATCATCCTGCAGATGAATTAGTGCAACTTACGAACTCATATACTTCATAGTGAAGAATATGACATCAATTTCATCAGATCAATTTCATCAAGCAATAAAACACATAAAGCAGTATTAGGATGTGAGAAATGAGGATTCATTTCTTCACGATTAGTCTGTGTCCTTTCAGGCATTTTCAAATCTCCAGCAAATTCTTCAAACGTTTAAGCACGTCTGGAGACCTGACCCTGCATAAGAGATTAGTTCCTTTTCTTCACCACCCACATATGGAGGGGTGGCAAAGAGTTCATCACTCTGGGAGCTCCATACGAGAAAGGTGGCATAGAAGCCAGTCCACTTTGTTTCACATAAGAGCAGTTAGGATAAGCATATGAATAAGCAGAGAAATTCTTCGAGGACTTATGAACATAATGGTTAGAAGAATAATGCTCGTATTCATAGCCCTTAGCTCTTCCCTGCGAAATAGAGGTGTTAGCACGATGATGTTCATATGAGGACTTTGATCCTTTTGAGGAATTTTATCCACGTGAGGAATTTGGTCCGTATGAGGACTTTGATCCATATGAAGAATTTGGTCCATATGAAGACTTTGATCTGGGGTTCCTATTCTTCACAGGTGGTTTCATGATGACATTCACCTAAAGACTTTCAAGGCACCTTTTGGGAACCCAGATTTTCTTCACAGGGGAACCGTTCCTGCAGTTAGTGCCAACATATCTAGCGAATACTTCACCATTCTGATTTTTGAACATTTTATAGTTGGAGTCAAATGACTCATCAGAAGAATCAGGAGATTCACATGTAAAGCCAGATAAAGTAGATGGATCTACTAGAGATCCCTTTGCAGCAACCCATGAGGGTTTGGGGTACTGCTCAGGCTTCCAATATGTTCCATCAGCATTGATTTTCCTCTCAAAGGCAATACCCTCTTTCCTAGGGTTCCTGTTGAGGATCTGCTTTTTAGGCACATCACAAAGAGTCTGATGCCCTTTGAGGCTCTTGTACATGCCTGTCATGTACAATTCCTTCAGCCCTGCATCATCAGTGATACTAGCAATGTCCACAGGTGACGAATTAGTGATAGCAGAGACAGGTGAAGAATTTGTAGCATTAGAAGCATTTGAACATTCAGGTGAAGAATAAGCAGATTCACGTTCAATGCACTTCAAACATGGAGGAACAAATTCTTCCTGAGTAGCGCTGATTTGTTGAGCAAGTAATGAATCGCGCTCCTTCTGAAGATCTTCATAATTCACTCTTAGATTTTCAAGGTCTTGCTTTCTTTGAAGAAATTCATAAGAAAGCTTATCATGATCAGATAAGAGAGTGTTATGATGACCTTGAAGGTTGTCAAACCTAGACTAAAGTCTCTGAAGATTTTCATTTAAGGTTTTAGTGTGATCCATTTCTTCACCCAACATATCATCACTTTTGTCTAGCATGTTTTGAACCTTTTCAAAAGCCTTTTGTTGTTTCACAGCAATCTTAGCAAGTTTAGAATAGCTGGGCTTTAGGTTTTCATCAGATTCATCCTCACTAGATTCAGAGGAGGTATATTTTAGTACCTTGGCACCCTTTGCCATGAAGCAATAGGTGGGAGCGTAGTCATCATTGCCTTCATCAGCCTTGTTCGTGAAGTCATTTTCTTCAGAGTTGAAGATGGACTTGCTGACGAATGCAGTAGCGATCGCTAGGCTCGCCACACCAGACTCGGACTCCTCAGATGCCTTCTCTTCCTCATGTTCCTCAGATTCAGCCTCAGAGTCCATTTCCTTGCCAAGGAGTGCCCGAGCCTTCTTGGAGCTGCTCTTCTTGTGAGATGAAGACTTCGAAGATTTTGATGTTTAAGACTTTGAAGATTTCTTCTTCTTCTTTGAGTCATCAGAACTATAATCCTTGTATTTCTTCTTCTTTGATTCCTTTTCCCACTGAGGACAATCTTGAATGTAGTGACCAGGTTTCTTGCATTTGTGGCATAACGTCTTCTTGTAGTCGCTGCATGAGGAATCATTGCTCCTTGAGGATTTTCCAAAGCGACCACGTCTTGAGAACTTCTGGAATTTCTTCACGAGCAGTGCTAGCTCCTGGCTCAGTTCTTCAGGATTACCAAGGCTACTACCAGAATCTTCACCTTGAGATTCAGAGACAGCCTTCGCTTTCAGGGCATGTGATCTTCCATAGCTCGAACCATAGAGATCTCTCTTCTCAGCAAGCTGGAACTCATGAGTGTTTAACCTCTCGAGGATATCAGCGGGATCAACTGACTTGTAATCTCCACATTCTTGTATCATCAGTGCCACAGTATCAAATGAGGAATCAAGTGATCTCAGCAATTTCTTCACCACCTCATGGTCGGTGATGTCAGTGGCACCAAGTGCTTGAAGCTCATTTGACATGTCAGGGAGGCGATCGAAGGTTTTTTGAACATTTTCATTGCCGAGTCTTTTGAAGCGGTTGAAGAGATTGCGAAGAACGTCAACTCAACACGCTGTGTTGTGACTCCTTCATTGAATTTGGACATCCTATCCCAGATAAGCTTAGCAGTTTCCAAAGCACTCACTCTTCCATACTGCCCTTTGCTCAGATGGCCACATATGATGTTCTTCGCTTGACAATCGAGTTGCTTGAATCTCTTCACATCAGATCATTCAAAGAAGGTGTGACTAAGGGAACACCATTTTCCACAACATACCAGAGAAAGTTATCAATTGCCTCAAAATGCATTCGCATCTTATTCTTCCAGTAGGGGTAATCCGTCCCATCAAAGGTAGGACACCTAGCAGAGACCTTGATCACACCTGTGGTCGACATAACTAAAACTCCAGGCGGTTAAACCAAAATCACACAGAACAAGGGAGTACCTTTCTCTGATACCAATTGAAAGTGCGTTATATCGACTAGAGGGGAGTGAATAGGCGATTTTTATGAATTCTTCACTGAAGAATTTTAGGCTGAGGAAATTCCTAAGCGAAGAAGTACTTGCACCGGAATAAGTACTCAGATGTAATCATAACAGAACACAAGCATGGTCATCATGATGAAATGAAGACAAGCACATAGTACATAAAGCATAAACACAGGATAACACAGGATGAAGACAAACAGACTGAAGAAATTGAACTGAGGAATTCGAGAAAGTCTTCAGTCAAAGTCTTCGAACATATATGAACAAGCACACAACAACTGTAATGAGGAAATGAAAGAGTTGAGGAAATAGAACCAGTAGGCTTGGTGAAGACAATGATTTGGTAGACCTGTTCGAACTGTTGTGACAGTTGTACGTCTGGTTGGAGCGGCTAGGTATTTAAACCTGAGGACACACAGTCCCGGACACACAGTCCTCACCGTATTCTCCTTGAGCTAAGGTCACACAGACCTCGCCCAATCACTCGTGGTAAGTCTTCAGGTGACTTCCAAACCTTCACAAACTCGGTCACTCGGCGATCCACAATTTCCTCTTGGATGCTCTAGACCATGACGCCTCACCGTCTCGAAGATGCACAATCTTCAAAGGTAACAAGCGTCGGATCCAGGCAGGATCAATCTCTTAAGTGATGCTCAATCACTTTGGGTTTGTAGGTGTTTGGGTTTGGGTTTCCTCACTTGATGATTTTCCCTCAAAGTCCTCGGAGGATGGGATGCTCTAAAATGACAAGTGTCAGTTTCTCTCGGAGCGCCAACCAGCTAGTGGTTGTAGGGGCGGCTATTTATAGCCTAGGGAGCAGCCCGACATGATAAGACATAAATGCCCTTCAATGATATGACCGTTAGGTGGGTAGATATTTTGGGACGGTTACAGAAAGCAAATGGTCGGAATTTTGAGTATCAAATACCTCGTGGCTATCATGTTCCTCATCGTATGCAATCCACACCGGCGAATTCCTAACTCCTCGGTCGTAACAAATTCTCGGAGACCATAAGAATTTCGTCTAGATCCATGAAGAAATTGACTGAATCTGTATGAGATTTCCAATGGCTTCACTTTCGAAGGGATTGGTAGGTGTAGGATTTTGAGTTGAGCATCACATGGAAAATTTTCCTTAGTATTTCCTCGACCCCTTTAATAAAGACGGTGTTTCCTATGACTCAAGAAAGAGAAAATGAAACTACGAAAACAAAAGTCTTCACGCTCCATGTTCCTCTAATGAATACCAAGTCTTTAGGGTCACACCAATTTCTTCACTTTCAAAGTCTTCAGAAAGTCTTCAGAAATCCAAAATCTTCAGTCGAAGATACTTCATTTTTAGGGGTCGACTTTCTCTGTAAATATCAAACTCCTCATAGACTTATAGACCTGTGTACACTCACAAACGCATCATCCCTTAACCTATAAGTCTTCAATACACCAAAATCACTAAGGGGCACTAGATGCACTTACACCATAAAGATGCGAAGAGGCATTCCTATCAGCAAGGACTAGCTGTTCTAGCAGTAGCTTATGTAAGAAAACTATCAAGTTAAGTGTGCTCAGACTGGAGCAGCCATCAGATGGGTGACTGGATGGGAAGTTGTGTCGATGTTAAATTAGGTGATGGGATGGGTCATTTCGGTCAAATGATCGAAATGCCCCATTCCCTCAGCTAATTTAACACTACTAGGGAAAACCTTATACACATAAATTTAGCAACAGCGCGGGTCAAAAAAGGGCGCTAGTGCTACATAGCAGTAGCGGTATAAAAAAACCGCGCTGCAGATACAATTGTAGCAGTAGCACGTGTGGCCGTAAAAGCGCTACTACTAATATTCCCATTGGTGGAACGATAGGCTACAAATAGCAGTAGCGGGCTTGGAGGATGCGCGCTACCGCTAGGGCATGAGTAGCAGCGTGTTTCCCAAGAAGAGCGCTACTGCTAAGGGAAATAAAATAAAATTAAAAACAAATAGAAAAGTAAATGAAAATGAAAGAAACATAAAAAGGAGAAACAAAAAAATAAAATGTAAAGCAAAATAAAATTAAAAGTGAAAAAACAGAGAAATGCATATATGTAGCGTGTGTTCATAAGAGGCGCTATAGCTAACGTAGCTGCAACGCGTTTCCTAGACCCCCGCTATAGAAACAGAAAAGGAAATAAAAAGGGAGAAAATTACATAGCTATAGCGATGGCGCTTTTGTAAAGCGCTATAGCTATATTAGCTATAAGCGTTGCTTATGTACGCGCTACCGCCAATTTTGACTTAACCCAAAAACCATTTCCCCCTGCTACCACTTGCCCCCAAATCTCTCGACCCACCCCGCCGCCATCTCCCTGATTCACCGTCGCCCCTCTTCGCTGTCGTCTCCTGCCGACGTCGACGCCCCTGGAGCCACCAGAGCCGTGCGCCGTCGAAGCCACCGGAGCCGCCCCCAACGCCACGGAGCCGCGCGGCCTCATCAACGCCACCGGAGGCTCCGTAGATGCTAGCGGATCCTCCCTCGCCACAACTGCCTACCTCGCCATTCCCGGAGACGCCCTAGCCTCCCTCGCCACCACCGGAGCCATCCTCTGTAAGCCCCCACCCCTCCTCTCTCTCTCTCTCTCTCTCATGCATACGTTAATTATCTAGGTTATTTAGGCAAAAATTTAGTTAGGGCTTTGACAGAGAACTAGTCAGGTTAAGTAATTTAATTAGGTTAATTATCTAGGTTATTTAGGCAAGTTTTATTTTAAAGATGATCCCTTCCTAGACTTTTATTGTTGATTATATCTTTTCATTGAAGTGGTCATGTTATATCTTTTCATTGAAGTGGTTCGATTGTGCCCAAGTGGCTTTGTTGTTTAAATGAAGCTGAGTGACCTATATATGTTTTGCCGGAATGTTGATTCATTTCCGTTCCGGCAAATTTCAGGTTCTCGATTTGTCCACTTTTTAGCAATGGTCATGCCGAAATTTTCCGTGAATTTCGGCATGAGTTGTGATACAAACTAGGACATATCGAGTGCCCGGGATTTGCCGCACCAGGAAGGAGTCAACGTTCCTGCAAAACAATAGGCCTTTTTATGTCATTATTCATTTTATTAGGTCTAGAATTAATTGACTAGATTTAATCATAGGAAACATGGCTAGCAACGATGAAGGACAGGGTTCTGGTGATTGCGACGACGTCTACCGGGCGGCAGACGAATTTTTAGCCTTACCGACGATCAACCGATGTTGTTGCTGGGCCCACCGGTGGCATCGGGGACTGAGACCGACACACAGACCGGTCTTTGAGACTCGCATCAAGGCCGAGACTCAGACCGGCGTCGAGACCAGCCGAGGCGAGACCGCGCTGCCTCGGGAGCGGAGCCGTCTTAGAGAACCGAAAAGAGGCAGCGGCTTCCTAACAAACTCAGGACTACTAGACTGGTGGTCACGGAGGTGGACGACGGCAATTTTGAGCCAAAGGCGCCCGAGGAAGCACGTCGATGCTACGACAATCAAATAGGCTGCATCGTACGGACAACCGCCACCATCAACGATGAGAAACTACAGAAGATAGAAAATATGAGGAGCTCCCTCCTAAAGAAGTTTCACCAGATATTCTTGTTCTCGGGCCGGAATGAGAAGGATTATGAAGATCCAGACGAGGAAGATAAACAAACACGCCATGACCAAGTTTAGCGACGCGTTGGCCGCCTGGAAAACTCGAGTGAAAGCAAAGATCGTCGACAAGAAGGAACCCTACTCCGAGAGAGGGATACGAACTCATGTACTCAAAGTGATAGCTCTTCTCGCGTATATCATTGTTTAGATGGATGACGATGTATTTGCAAGTAATCGAGACTTGTATCGCTATTTTCAAGATGATGACGAGAGACCACTTTGTGTTGGATGATGATTATGATGAGACTATTTGTATGTGTATGCTATGATTACATTTGTGGTCTCGCAGGCATTTGTATGTGTATCATGATGACATTTCTATGTGCTAAAGATTCTTCTATAAAGCCTGTTCAAATATAAAACAAATATGCCGAAAAAAACAAAAAACTACTAAAATTAGCGATGGCGAGTGTTAACAGCGCGCGCGATTGCGATGGCGCGTCCAGCCGAGGCGCTAGAGCTACTAGCGATGGCGAGCTTCCACTAAGTCTTGCTGCTGCTACACTTGTGTAGCAATGGCGCTGGTAGGCACGCCATCGCTATGTGTTAGTCAGGCGCCTTATTAGTGGCGCCACTCCCCGCGCTACTAATACACCTAAAACCCGCGCTCCTGCTAGCCTTTTCCCTAGTAGTGTAACCTCGAGGTCCTAGTTTTTTTTATCACATGTTAAATAATGTCTACCGCATTACTTTTTGACAATGTGCAATACGTGGCATACTGTTGATCCATCCGACATATTTGTAATGGAATAGGCGGTGTGTGTTGTGGGCAAACGCTTGCTAGTGTTCAACCGTTTGGGATTGATGAATTCACCACCGACGGGATCCCTAGTGTGGTCCATGTTCATCTGATCATCATCTACTTCTTGTGCTAGCTCGATGCTAAGTTTCCATTAATTGATGGCGTTTTATGAACACGCCACCGTTTCCCGCCATTTCCTCACCTGTTTCCCGCCACCCTGCTATATTGCGCATAGGGGCGCGCGACGCACGGAGGCGACAAGCGCAGCATGTAGCACATCCACCTTTTCCAAGCATGCCAACCCACCAAAGTGTCGCCTCTGCCATCAACCTCATCGACGAGGAAAACGAGCAGGCGCCACGGCCCGTCGAGGCCGAGGTTCCCCCAGCAACGCGATGGACGACGCTGTGATGTGCGTCATCGCCAGGGTTGAGCAGACCTTTGGCGCATGGCGCTTGAGCGTCGCGGATCAAGATAGGCATGTCAGCGCCGACAGGCTGCAGCTCGCCGCATAACATGATCGAGGCCGCGCCGCAGAGCAAGCTAGGCGCGTCCGCACCGATAGGCTGCGGCTCACCGCACGGCGAGACCGTTGGAGCGACACAGAGCGAGAGGCGCGGCGCGCCGCACATCAGGAGCGGATCCATCGATGCTTGCCTGCTATCAACACGGCCTCACAGCTGGGTACACGTCCCGTCAGTACCCCTATTCCTCGCCAGGAGTGGGCAGAGGCCCTCAGCGTCGTACTTGCACCAGATGTCGGCCATGCCGTACTTGCACCGGACGCCCGCTGTGCCGTTCGCATGGGTGCCGCCGTTCACCTTGTCCGCGGCCCGCTGGATGCCAACGCGCCGGTCTGTAGGCTAGACCGCCTCCTTGGCCCAGGTGTCCACCTAGGCGCAGTAGAGGAACATGACCGTCACATCCTTGAGCTGGTGATCTCCGATGAAATAGCCAACTTGGAGCTCGAGATCGCGCTCCAGATGTACCACGAGCGCGTCGACCGCTTGGACGAACGCATGCACGAGTTCAGGCAGAGCCAAGAGCTACCCTAGGCAAGGGCTGCTGGTCATGGTCACATGGACGCGTTTTATTTTGAAAATTTGTTTCGACGTGCATAGCTTTGTATTCACAGCAATCATAGTATTGCTCTGTTTCAATGTGTGTACTCTGTTTTCCATTCTTATATGTTCTGTTTCACTGTGTGTATATATGATTTCCATTCTGTATATGTGGATGATAAAATCTAGATTAAAATTAGTATGCAAAAACAGATAGAAAATGTAATTCATAATATATATATATATATATTAACTATTCATTAGATCATAATAATATATATATATATATATATAATATCATCACATATATGTGATGATACTTAACTACTAGGTACAATGCATAAAATTGAAAACGAACAATACTAAAACTAATAATCCCTCTTGGGGCCAGTATTCCGGCAGCCCCCTCGCCAGCAGCTCCCTAGTGCGCGGCGTCTTCCCAGTGCGGAGGCAATACTCCGACTCCTCCGCCTCGCAGCGCTTGACGTACCGATTTGCCTCTTGCTGGCGGACGCGCGCGGAAGATCTTGCCATTTCGTTGGGCGCCCACCGGAGCTCCTCGCCGGTGGCACGCTGGAGCTTATCGGCCCACCTCCACGCAGCGACGAGGCGCCCAACGCTTATGACCTTCCTCGCGAAGTACCCGTCTTCGTACACCTCCTCGGCACAACGACGTGCCCCCCCCCAAAGCTCCGCCGCCTCCTTTTTCCAGGCGGCATCACGGGCTTCACAGGCCGCCTGGTACCTGGCTTCCTCCTCCACCATGTCCTTCGTGAACGCCACTTGCCTGGCTTTCTCAACCGGCGGCAGGGACTTCCACAGAAAAAGATTGTACTGTCCCCAAAACCAATCCAAAGTTGGGGGGTTCGACGCAACCTCATCAGGCGGCGCGTAGGGGTCCTTGGCGCTGCTAATCGAGTGAGTGTCCTTGGGCGGCAGCGACTCCTCATCGGTGCGTGGGCAGACCGGCGGCGCCATGACAGAGATTTGAGAGAGAGAGAGACAAAGGGCGAGCGAGGGGAGGATGTAAATGAGAATGCAGGTGGGACGACGTGAGCAAGGTAGTATTTATTGGCGGCCGGAATCTAGATCGACGGGGACAGCACACACGCCGGTCGCCGTAATTTACGAGTACTATAGTTTGAATTACACACAATTCCCGCAGCAAATCCCTGTGTGAACATAATAGCTGAAGGTTTCCAATACAGAACTGTGTATGATTAATGACCCCCGCCAATCACCTACCAAACCTCGAGCCGCGAGATAGAGTGTCAATCGTGTGGGGGCCGGTTGTCTTGCCAGATCTTTAAATTTTCTTTTTTGAACACCAGATATTTACATCGTCTGAAGATTTTTAACTCAGACACAAGTACACAAAAATATGATTTTTCAAACCGTTTTGGTTAGGCGTTGCATGTAGATGTAGTTCAAATTTGAGTAACGGTCATTAAATGATTAGAAAATCACTTAAATGTCTTTAGAAGGTCAAATGACCCCTGAAAATTTCCAAATTTTCACATGACAATTGTATTAGTGCACGTTAAACGTAGGAAAAAGTTTGAAGGCCGTAAGAGGAAGCTATCTCCCGTTCATCATCAAACATGCATTGTTCCCTCTCGGAACCACGAACCTTCTAGCGAGTTGCTCCGGTTTGTGAGGGGCGTTTTCCAAATGTTCATCAAATATGCTAATTTGTATACCACATCATCTTGGTGGCATGACATTACATGAACCAAGGTTTCATGTGTTTCTGGTCATTTTTCTATTTTTTTGAATTAAATGCCATGTCACTCCATGCATACGTATGCATGTGTCCATGTCGTGAGACCAATATGTTTGAAAATTCCTTCTAATTTACTGCACATGGAATTAACTCGCACACAAGTACACATATATGATTTTTCAAACCGTTTTGGTTAGGCGTTGCATATAGATGTAGTTCAAATTTGAATTACGGTCATTAAATGGTTAGAAAACCACTTAAATGTCTTTAAAAGGTCAAATGGCCCCTAGAATTTTCCAAAATTTCACATTACAGTTGTAGTAGTGCACGTTAGACTTTGAAAAAAATTCAAGGCCGTAAAAGAAAGCTATCTCCCGTTCGTCATCAAACATGCATTGTTCCCTCTCAGAACCATGAACCTTCTAGCGAGTTGCTCCAGTTTGTGAGGGGTGTGTGTCCAAACTTTCGTCAAACATGGCAATTTCTTCACCACATCATCTTGGTGGCATGACATTAAATCAAGCAAGGTTTCATGCTTTCTGATCATTTTTTAATTTGGAATTAAAATGCCATGGCATGCACTCCATGCATGTGCCCGTGACTTGACACCAATATGTTTGAAAATTCCTTCGAATTTACTGCACATGGAATTAACTCGCACACAAGTACACAAAAATAATATTTTTCAAACCGTTATGGTTAGGTGTTGCATGTAGATGTAGTTCAAATTTAAATTACGGTCATGAAATGGATACAAAATCACTTAAATGTTTGTAAAATGTCAAATGACCCCCAAAATTTACCAAATTTTCACATGACAGTTGTATTAGTGCATGTTAAACATATAGGAAAAAATTTGAAGGCCGTAAGGGGAAGTTATCTCCCGTTCGTCATCAAACATGCATTGTTCCCTCTCAGAAACATGAACCTTCTAGTGAGTTGCTCCGGTTTGTGAGGGGTGTGTGTCCAAGTGTTCGTCAAACATGCCAATTTCTTTACCACATCATCTTGGTGGCATGACATTACATCAACCAAGGTTTCATGTGTTTCTCATCATTTTTTTATTTTTTTTGAATTAAAATGCCATGTCACTCCATGCATATGTATGCATGTGTCCATGTCGTGAGACCAATATGTTTGAATATTCCTTCTAATTTACTACACATGGAATTAACTCGCACACAAGTGCACATATATGATTTTTCAAAACATTTTGGTTAGGCGTTGCATGTAGATGTAGTTCAAATTTGAATTACGGTCATTAAATGGTTAGAAAATCACTTAAATGTCTTTAAAAGGTCAAATAACCCCTAGAATTTTCCAAAATTTCATATTACAGTTGTAGTAGTGCACGTTAGACATAGAAAAAATTTGAAGGCCGTAAGAGGAAGCTATCTCCTGTTCGTCATCAAACATGCATTGTTCCCTCTCGGAACCACGAACCTTCTAGCGAGTTGCTCCGGTTTGTGAGGGGTGTGTGTCCAAACATCCGTCAAACATGCCAATTTCTTTACCACATCATCTTGGTGGCATGACATTACATCAACCAAGGTTTCATGTGTTTCTGATTTTTTTTGGAATTAAAATGCCATGCCACTTCATGCATACGTATTCATGCATATGTGTCCATGTCGTGATACAAATATGTTTGGAAATTCCTTCTAGTTTACTGCACATGGAATACTCGCACACAAATACACAAATATGATTTTTCAAACTGCTTCGTTTGATTCTGCGTTGCATGTAGATGTAGTTCAAATTTGAATTACGGTCATTAAATGGCTAGAAAATCACTTAAATGTCTTTAAAAGGTCAAATGACCCCTAGAGTTTTCAAAAATTTCACATTACAGTTGTAGTAGTGAACGTTAGACGTAGAAAAAGATTTGAAGGCCGTAAGAGGAAGCTATCTCCCGTTCGTCATCAAACATGCATTGTTCCCTCTCGGAACAACGAGCCTTCTAGTGAGTTGCTCCGGTTTTTGAGGGGTGTGTCTCCAAACTTTGGTCAAACATGCCGATTTTTTTACCACATCATCTTGGGGGCATGACATTACATCAACCAAGGTTTCATGTGTTTCTGATTTCTTTTTTGGAATTAAAATGCCATGTCACTCATGCTTAATTGTGTCCCAGCCGTTAGACCAATATGTTTGAAAATTCCTTCCAATTTACTGCACATGAAATTAAATCGCACACAAGTACATGAAATATGAGTTTTCAAACCGTTACGGTTAGTTGTTGCATGTATATGTAGTTCAAATTTCAGTTATGATCATTAAATGGCTAGAAAATCACTTAAATGTCTTAGAAGGTCAAATGACCCCTGAAATTTTCCAAAATTTGACATGACAGTTGTATTAGTACTACAAAATTTCTCTTTCATTTAAAACACCATCCGTTGGTACTTTATTCCAAATTCGTCTTTCACAGCTAATAAAAAATATCTACAACATCACACACAATTATTTTCTAGGAACCGTTTGCGATGAAAATATCTGGGTCTATTTAAGTCTCCCTCCTTAAGCTTCGTCGGGTCGTCTGCTCCAGTGCCGGCAACCCCCGAATCCATGAATCCCGATCCCCATTCCCGCACCCCTTCTTGCAAAGATGAGGTCGTGGAAACGCTGGCCCGTACGATGGCCGCGTCCCCCCCGAGCGCGGCCGCCTGCGCCGAGAGCGCGGCAGCCTACGCCGAGAGTGCCGCCGTGTCACATCCTAGCTAGTCCATGCATTAGAGTGTTGCATCATGTCTACTTTCATCAGAAACTTGAATTGGGGAAGACAGAACCCCCAGAACCCCTCTGAATCCAACTAAGGTTTACTAAAAATATTTTCAATGAACCTGAATTTCCCTTCTAAAAAGTTCACCCTCTTTGTCTTGGGTTAGAACCTCCGCAAAATTGGTGCACAATTTTCTAGGTCAATGTAGGTCATTGAATTAAATCATATGTAAATTGCATTTGGGCATTTAAATGCTAAATATTTTGAATGCTCAAATAATTCTGAAAATAAGTGTGGGCTGTTGGAGATTTTATAAACAAAGCCTCTGATTATTTTCAGGATTTTTGGAAGTGCCTAACTATTTTTAATAAGTCCACAAACTTACAGGAAAATAGAAAAAGAAAACCAAAACAAAGCAGAGGCTTACAGCGCCCATCCTGGCAAGCCCACTGCTGCCCAGCCCAGCCACCCCTCCAAATGAGCTGCTTGGCTTGGCCAGGCATGCAGCCAGGTGCTCGACGGCGGCACCAGCGCGCGCCACACAGCCGCCCGCCGCCCTGCCTCCTCCCCTCACCGTTCTGCCGCCCTGGGTCGGTCACCCACTCCTCCCCCGAGCTCGCAGACAGGCCCTCTCCTCCCCAGCTCCTCTCCCTCGCTCGCCCGCACCATGGCCGACGCTGCCGCGCCCGCGCCACCGTGATAACCACGCTCTCCGTCGTCCCCGCACCGTGCCACCGTCTCCAGAAGCTTCGCCGCCCTCCTCTCCTTCGAGCAAGCCGAGCCCCGAGCTGTCACGCCCAATATGCGACCCTATCCAAAAGGAACTCGAAGGTCCCACCAAGGATAGACCCGCATATTGAAACGCTTTTGCAAGGTGGATATCATTACATCAACATTACATAATAGATGGGGATACATACATAAGGCACGAATGCCACAAGAATACATCATCATCATACAAGATCAACATCCGACTATGCATGAAACATAAACTGAAGCTCAAACGACATCCACCCTGCTAGCCCAGGCTGCCGACCTGGAACCTATCCCCTGATCGAAGAAGCAGAAGAAGAACTCCAAAACTAGCAACATCGCACTCGCGTCAAGGTCATCGCAAACCTGTACACACTGCGGTGGTGTAGTAATCTGTGAGTCACGAGGACTCAGCAATCCCATTACCATGGGTATCAAGACTAGCAAAGCTTAATGGGTAAGGAAGAGGTAAAGTGGTGAGGTTGCAGCAGCGGCTAAGCATATATGGTGGCTAACATACGCAAAAGAGAGCGAGAAGAGAAACAAAGGAACGGTCGTCAACTAGTAATGATCAAGAAGTGATCCTGAACTCCTACTTACGTCAAACATAACCCAAGAAACCGTGTTCTCCTCTCGATCAACCCCGAAAAGACACACTCACGGTTACGCACACGGTTGATGTATTTTAGAAGAGTTTGCTTCAAGTTTACTACAATCGGATATTAACAAATTCCCATCTGCCACATAACCGCGGGCACGGCTCTCGAAAGTTTATACCCTGCAGGGTGTCCCAACTTAGCCCATGATAAGCTCTCGCGATCAACGAAGGATATTCCTTCTCCCGGAAGACCCGATCAGTCTCGGAATCCCGGCTACAAGACATTTCGACAACAATAAAACAAGACCAGCAAAGCCGCCCGATGCACCGACAATCCCGATAGGAGCTGCCCATATCTCGTTCTCAGGGCACCACCGGATGAGACATCCTACGAGTACAACCAAACCTCGAAGTTTCCCGAGGGGGCCCATGATCTACTCGGTTCGGGCCAGCACTTAGAGAAGCACCGGCGGGGCTAAAATAAAGATGACCCTTGGGCTCCGTGAACCCAAGGGAAAAAAAAAGGCTGGGTGAGGCAAATGGTAAAACCAATGTTGGGCCTTCTTTGGAGGAGTCTTATTCAAAGCGAACTGTCAAGGGGTCCCATAAATCACCCGACCGCGTTAGGGACGCAAAATCCGGGAACATAATACCGATATGACGGAAACTAGGGCGGCAAGAGTGGAACAAAACACCAGGCATAAGGCCGAGCCTTCCACCCTTTACCAAGTATATAGATGCATTTATTAAGTAAGATATATTATGATATCCCAACAAGTAAACATGTTCCAACACGGAACAACATCTCCATGTTCCAACAAGGAACAAACTTCATCTTCACCTGCAACTAACAACGCTATAAGAGGGGCTGAGCAAAGCGGTAACATAGCCAAACAACGGTTTGCATAGGAAAGGTGTCAAAGGTTAGAGGTTCATGGCGATTTGGGAGGCTTGATAAACAGGTAATAGGTAGCGCAGCATAGCGATAGAACGAAGAAACTAGCATATCAATGATAGTAGTGAGATCCAGGGTAGCGGTCATCTTGCCTGAAATCCCGCAAGGATGAAGCCGAACCAAGCGTAGACGAACGAATCCTCACGATCGCAACGCAACAGGAACTAACAAGAAGAAGCACACAACATAGTAAACACACCACACATGAACAAAACATGATGCACAACAAGCATGATGCATGACAAAGCTACAAGAAGCTACTCATGGCAAGGGATGATGCAAACAAGAGCAACACATCAAAGCAAGTTTAAATGAGGCCGGAAACAACATATAGCAATTCCTTTAAGTCCTCATATGCAAATTTCTAAATTGGCCCAGATCTGAATAAACCTTATGTTCAAGTTGTTAAACAGCAAGTTAAGATGCACCACGATGATCTACACGAAATTCTAGTCAAGTTACATATAAAGTTCATTAGATTCGAGCTACTACCTAGAAGATATGAGCAAAACAAGTTAAGCATGGCATTGATGCAAAATGCACCCAAACATCAAGAAAACACATCAAAACAAGGATGCAACATGATAATATGAAACTACATGAAATTCTAAGCAAGTTTCATATAGAGCACACTCAAAACGGAGCAGCGGTGCAACACATACACACTACAAGTCATGACAACAATCTGTCCAAAACAGCAACTAGGCATATTGCAAGCATCAAAACAACATGCTACAGAATCTCAACATAATAACAAAAGGCATGGGAATGATGTACAGATAAAGCATGACAAAACATGAACACTGAGCTATCTCCAGAAATCACTAGAACATGCTCAAAATGACATGGCAAGATTGAAAATAATAACAGCTTCAGACTTTACCAGAAATAACATCAGGTTGCAATGTTTAGAGCTATAAAACAACATGCTACAAGAACTTAACATGGCAAAAAAAGGCATGGCATGAATCTAATAAATTCATAGAACAAATGTCCTTTACCTACCATGAGCCAAAAAGGATCAGAAAATATGATGGCACCCATGTAAACATAACAAGTTATATTACAGATTCAAACATGGCAGGAACAACAATAAGTAGGCATGTTGGTGAGCTTGAACCACTCACCACAGAGCGATACATAGCATGGCAAGGCAACCAACAATAATACGACATGGCATAGAAGCTATACATGGGAAGAACAACATCATAGCATACATGGATCAACTACAACAACCTTGGCAAAATTGAATAACATGTAAACAACCTGCCAGGAAACATTTTATAGCAAAAGTAGAGCTCGATTGACTCAAGCTATGGCACTCCATAATTGCACACAAGGGCATGAATGGATAGAGAATAACCATATGTTCAAAACATCCTTACTGAAGTATCTCCAAATAAGCATGGTTCTGTCGTAGCATCAAGTTAACATGGCAACAAAATATAACAGAATCTGCCAGGAAAACAGAAACAGCAAGTACCCTACTTAACAAGCTTGATTCACTCACTACACAACTCACAAAAATACATGGCAAGCACCCCTGGAAATATGGCATGGCATATGGAAAACACATGTAGGACTCAAGTCCATAGGGTGCACACATCAATCATGGCAAAAATGATAAAAGTGCATGTACTGATAAGAATCTGAAACTAACATCACACAGCCCACTTCTAACAGCATTTCGGGCATCAATATGAGCTCAAATGAAAATGATGCAATGAGATGAAATGATCTACTCTTCGAGGCGAACAATTTGACATATTACACGCATGAAACGGAGCTACAGATGCAGAGTTACGATGCGATGAAATTGGCAAGAAAATACTGACGGAAAATGACTTAGAGGAAAAACAACCTCGCGAAAACGTGGACGAGGAGGACCCGGGACGGGCGGAGGCACGTTTGGTTGGAGGGCCTGGTGGATCTCATCCACCCGGCGGTTCCGGGCCGGATCTCGCCGGATCCGGCCGGAGAGGGCGACGGCGATCGGCGGCGCGCAGACGGAAGCGGCGGACGGCGCGGGCGACGCCGGAGGAAGAGGCCGAGGCGGAGGAGAGGCGGCGGGAGGCGCCATGGCCGGGCGGACGGCGGGCAAGGCGGCCGGGCGGAGGGCGGCGAGGCCGCCGCTCGGCGGCGAGGCGAAGCGCCGCCGGGCGCGGCGGGCGGCGAGGGCGGCCGGGCGGGCCGGGCGCCGTGAGGCGCCGGGCGGAGGCGCTGCCGGAGGGCGGCGATCGGCGAGGCGGCAATGGCGGCCGCGCGGAGGCTCGGTGGCGCGGCCCGTCGCGTTCGGCGGCTCCCGGCCGAAAGCAGGCGCGGCGGCGGATGCGGGGCGCCACGTGGCGGGGGCGGCGGCGAATGCGTCCGGTGGCGGCGGACGTGTCCGGCGAGCGCGGGGACGATTTTTAGGGTTTCGGGAGGAAGAAGACCCGGGATTTCGGAGGGGGAGGCTTATTTATAGATAGAGGGAGCTAGGAGAGTCCAAATTGGGTGCGGTTTTCGGCCACGCGATCGTGATCGAACGACCGAGAGCATGGAGGGGAGTTTGGTGGGTTTGGCCACTTTGGAAGGGGTGTTGGGCTGCAAGGAGAAGGAGGCTTTTACGGTTACCCGGTTAACCGTTGGAGTATCAAACGACCTCCAAATGATCCGAAACTTGACAGGCGGTCTACCGGTGCTATACCAAGGCCGCTTGACAAACCTCGGTCCATTCCGAGACCGTTTAACACCCGCACACGAAAATAGGTAAAGGGGGACGCCGGGGAGCATAGGAGCCCCGGATTGCAAAACGGACAACGGGGAAAATGCTCGGATGCATGAGACGAACACGTATGCAAATGCGATGCACATGATGACATGATATAAAATGCAGATGATGACATGGCAAAGTGCAACACGCAAGCACATGACATGGCAAAGACAACGAATAACTGACGGACACCTGGCGCATCGAAACCGGGGCGTTACACGAGCGCTCGCTTGCCTCGGAGCCTCTGCACCGACCTCGCCCGACTCCGCCACCGCCGGAGATCCCCTTTGTCGTCACCGCCGCACCAGCTCGTCCCCGACCGCGTCGACTGCACCGTTGTGACCGCCATGAGCTTAGCTACCTCCTCCCCCTTCTCGTTCTTGCTCTCGAGCCCTGCAGCGACCCCATGGAGCTTCACCGCACGCACCACCGCCGAGCTCGTCGCCAACGTGTCTCCGGCCAACCACCGGCCACACCACCGTGTCTAATACACTCACCGCATCGCGAGGAGTCCAACGCAGCTCACCCCGTGCCTCGTCGTGCCCCATAGCCTCGGGTCCATCTTCACCCGACTCCGGCGCCGGCCAAGGTTGTCGCCGGCGATGTTTCCGGCCACCCCGAGCTCAACCACCGCCACCAAACGCTGCGGCCTGTTCCCAGCTACACGTAAATGCCCGCCGCCGCTCATTTGGTCTCCGGAACGCACAAATGCACTCTCACCGCCGCGTCTGGCCTCGCCGGCGGCTAAGCGCCGGCGTGTTTGACCCTTGACTTTGACTAGGGTGGGCCCAGGTTGACTCCCCTGAGTCTATGACAAGTGGGGCCCCCCTCTGCTAATTAACTCAGATTAGTTTTAACTAAAATTAGTTAGTTTAATTAATCACGACACGGGACCCACTGGTCAGGTTGACCTGGACGTCCCCTTTGACCACTGACGTCACCATGACGCACTGCTGACGCAATAACTAATTTCTGGAGTTATTTTTATATAGAAAATTCCAGAAATTGCTGCAAACTTCAAAAATTCATAGAAATTAATCTGTAACTCCAAATGCAAAGATTTATATATGAATTTTGATCAGAAAAATTCAACATATCCATTGGTAAAGGTTTCATGCATGACAGAACAAGTTAACCTTGATGTTTAAGCAGAATAAGATAATGCGCTAATATGGCTATGTTAAATGAACTAACATTTGAATCTTTGATTCAAATGAGTTCATTCCTTTCTGTTCTAGCTTGCATTAGGCCAAGACACATTCATATTGCCATGTCATAGCATGCATCATATTGTTGCATATCGTCATGTGTTGATTATGTTCGGTGTGTCTTTCGTGGTAGGTTCTGCCTCCGAGGATAACCCCGAATATCCGTCTGAAGGGTAGTACCCTACTACCACTACATCAGGCAAGCAACCCATTGATCATTCCGATACAAACCCATGATCTCGCTTCTGCTCTTGTTTACTGCATTAAGACAACGCAATTCAAACTGTTGTGTGTTGCGGTAGTTGAACCCACTTCCTTTGCATGACCTGTCATTGCCACAGTAACTAGATGAAACCCACTAGTATGTGTAGGAGTTGATTGAGCCATATTTGTGTTCCTACCATGCTATGCTTGCTATGCTTAGAGTTGTGTCGTATGGCTCATCGGGATGATGAACTAGAGTGAAAGGTTGTGTCGATGAGAGTGAAGTGTTGAACACGATTTGGTAAAGGTATCGATGAGAGGCCATGTAGGCGTACATGGTGGGTTGTTTCATTGAAGCCGTCCTTAAGAACTGAGATCTGTGTGTGTGATTTAAGATTCAGCTACTACCACGCATTGGGCCCAAAACCAATGGACCCTCTCGAATTATTAACCACTCTTGTCCTCTTTCCGGGAGTTGCAAAGTAGTTTCTGGTGTTTGTAGCATGCTGGGGGCCGCACGCAGTGCTGTCCTTAGGGGTGGGCTGTGTTGCGTAGGCACGTGGCCCGGTGTACCGATTCGCCCGTCTGGTGTCTCGGGAACCCTGCACACATCGTTCGGGGCCGTTAGTGGAAACCTCGGCCGGACTCCCTCCGGATGGAACCCGAATAGGCGATAAACCTGGACTAGGGACTCGTGTGTTTAGTCAGGTCGTGGCCGACACCCTCGCTGGGCTTCCGCTTGAAGGTTGCCGAGTACATGTCGTGTAGCGGCGATAAGTGGTGAGAGCATGTGTGAAGAAGTACACCCCTGCATGGGTATGAAACTATTCAATAGCCGCGTCCATGATAAAGGACTACTTGGTCACCTATACAGTTCATAGACAAGTAAATGGATACTACTAAAAGCCTCAAGATAAGTGTGAGTACCACGGATGGCCCTCTCGTAGGTTGACGAGAGAGGATCCACGGTGGAGTATTGTGTTGGTGATTAGTGGACTCGTGTGCGACAAATGCTTTTCAAGTGGTGTCATGTAGGATAGCTTAGCCAAGAGTCAAAGCTGGCTTGCTGCAATAACTCCACTACCTTCTTGAGAATGTGCATGTATAGTAGAATTCTGTTGTAAGACTTGCTGAGTACCTCCGTACTCATGTTGCCTTAATTAATGTTTTCAGACGACAACACCGCCCCCTCCGATGGGTTCTATGTAGACCTTGACATCGACGAGTGACTAGCCACCCAGGTGGTGGTCCAAGACTTGTGAAGGGCCGATGTAGATAGAAGAGCTTCGTCAAGCCTTCTTTCTTTTTAGTGTCTGTACTCAGACTAGTTTGCTCCCGCATGTGCTTGTATGTTTGTATGACTTGAGTGTCGGGTCATGTGACCCCTATCTGTATGAACATGTTATGTATGGCTCCTCGGAGCCTTTTAAATAAAGTACTTTGAGTTGTAGAGTTTTGTTGTGATGCCATGTTGTATGTACTCATATCGGGCATATTGTGTGTATGATTGAAATACTTGGTATGAGTGGGATCCGACAATCTAGTTGTTTGTCCTTGGTAGCCTCTCATATGGGGAAATGTAGTCTAGTGCTTCCTGAGCGATAGTAGTCCGCTACAGCCCGGTTCACTGAGTCCTGCTAGCCCAAAGACTACTGCTCTGGACACTTGACTGGCCGGCATGTGTTTCACTTCGTTCCTGTGTCTGCCCCTTGGGGGAAATGTCACGCGGTGACATCCGGAGTCCTGCCTAGCCTTCTACAGCCCGGGTTACCGGAGTCCTGTTAGCCTAGTGCTATAGCCCGGATTCATACGTTGATGACCGACATGCTCGATGTGATTCATGTATGCATGTCCCCATGGGTTAGTGCCGCTTTGGGTTCACAACTAGCCATGTCGGCCCGGGTTCTCTGTCATGTGGATGCTAGCGACACTATCATATATGTCGTGGTTTTGTCATGGCAAATGTCCTCATGAAAGGACTTAGTCGTGGAGCCATCGCTACGGGTTAACTTGAAGGGGTTAAAGTGGACGCAAGACACAAGATATACTAGTTCGGCCCCTTCGATGAAGGTAAGAGCCTACGTCTAGTTGTGATGGGATTGATGTGGTCTCGATGACTAGGGAGCAAATAAGCTTCGCCTAGGCCTCGAGTTGTTGTTGTCTGTCCTTGAACTGCCCCGGTCGTCCCCTTATATACACGGGTGACGCCCGTCGGTTCAAAGAGTCCCAATCTCTGGTTCATACTCGTATCCGGGTTGGTCTCTCTCTATTCCTAACTTACAATACAAGTTTACATATCAGGCCGGTTTACGGCCATGTGTTCTAAACCGACTACAGGCCTTGGGCCCTTACTTTCATGCCTCTTGGGCTTTTACACCGTTGAACTATCGATGAAGTTAACCCGCCCAGATAGGCGGTTTATGCCCAAGAGTAATATCCCCAACATTAGGCCCCAGATTGATTTGAACAGGTTCATGTCAATCCTTGATAAAAACCTTCATCTTCAATACCTTCTTGAAATTGTTGAACCTCCGTGATGTCACCTTCTCCGGTTCTTTGTAAACCGCATGACATCCCCATAAAGATAGCATTCATGATATCTTCTTTGTTTAACAGATCCGCAATAATCGAGGCGACTACCGCTTCCTAGATCTGTGGCTCCTTGATTCACGCTACCGACACGTATCTTGCCTTATAAATAGGACCGAAGGGTCATTCCTTTTCTCCCTACGTCCCCATTCTCTTCGTCTTCCTCGCGTCGCTAGCCTCGGAGCTCCGCCGCCGCCATCGACCTCTGCACCGTCTTGAGCCGCTGCATCAACCTGAACGCACCAGAGAAACGCAGCACTCTTCCGCATCCTCTCAACTCAGGTAGGTCCTCGGTTCCCCTCGACCTAGATCCGTTCTAGGGTTTCTTGTTCTTGCAGTGCTCCATTAACTGTTCATGCCCATACCGGACTCCTGGATAGATCTGTGACACCTTCCTCTGATTAGTAGTAGCTTTTAGCATCCGCCTGTAGTCTCGTGCTCACGTTCATAAATCTCGCACATTATCTCCTGCTCATTGCATCAATACTGCTCTGCTTTATTCTTTTTTGGATATTTTTCTTATTTTCTGATCTGGCTTCAGATCCTTCGTTGTAGAGAAATCTTGCGAAACCTGTTTCTGTACACTTAGCCGTTCGCAGCCTCAATTGTTTTCAATATTTAGACCAGGCGGTTTAACTTAACATAGAAAAAATTAAATAAACCAGTATACACCATTAGTCCCCTTGTTGAACCGCCAGAACTCCTTGACCAGACACTGTCGCTTCATAGAACTCTGGTTTAGATGTATTTGTCTCCGATTTAGCATTGTACACCGGTTCTCTCTTTGTCCCAACATATTTCTTGAACCGGATTTATATTTTTTATAGATGGCCAAACAAGTATATGAGTGCAACTGGGCTCCTTCCCGTGTCACCGAAACTCAACTAAACAATCTGGTCCTGACTGGCGCTTTAAGCAGTAAAAATACTATCCATTGGAGGGTTCCTGACAAAGAATGTCCACCCATACCTCAAGAAGGAGAAATTGTAGTTTTCGCAGATCACTTAGCCCAGGGTTTTAACCCGCCCGGTTCAAAATTTTACCGGGATGTGTTAGCCAATTTTCAACTCCGTCCGCAAGATACGGGCCCCAATTATTTTACCAACATTTGTCACTTCCAAGTGCTCTGTGAGGCATACTTTCAAGAAGAACCCACAATTGAACTGTTTAGAGACTGCTTCCATCTAAACCGCCGCACAGAATTCACCGACGGGCCAAACACAGAATTGGGTGGTGTGGCGATTCAAAAAAGAAAGGGGGTCACTTATCCTCATGTCAAACTGCACAGCCACCCCAAGGAATGGAATCAAATATGGTTTTATTGCAGAGACACTTCACCTGCCAATGAGAATCCTTTGCCCAGTTTTCGTCCGGAGCGACTCAGTAAAACACATCCCTTTCCGCAAAGATTGACTGCCAATGAGAGAAGTAAATACGCTCCTCAACTCTCCAAGCTCGTGAGCCTTCATGGCCGATGGTTTAACCGAATAGATCTTGCACGCTGTTGGATATCATGGAGCATACCGCCTCTCCCAGTAGCTCCGGTTTAATGTGTGAGTACACTGGTAGTGTCGACGACCCCCTCCGACATGTTAATATCCAGCTCACCGATGATGAGGTCACCGAGGCTGTGAAGAAAATGTTGAATGAACCGGAACACCTCTGTGCCCGAACCGGTCTGCTCCCCTTCTGTGCTACCAACAAACCACCATCTGTAAGACTTCTGACTATTTTTTACTGAATATATTACTGCCATCTCCGGTATCACTTTTAACATCAACTGCTGCTTAATCAGGGTGATGATCCATTCTGGAGCAAGAAACGTCCACAAGAGAAACCAGACAAGCCAGACCAACCGGAAAAATCAATCCGGCAAAAGACCAAAGCTCTCAAGAAGACTGCTCATAAGAGCAAAACCACTGCATCTTCTGATCCGGCTGTGGATGATGATGTGGGTAATCCGGACCTTGAGGTAGAACTTGATTCGCTTGGATTACTTTTCACACGCCTAATTAATGATGATATTTGTCGATGATGTCAAACCAAGAATGCTGATGTTGTAGAGGTAACTATTCTCTCCTCTGATTCAAATCCTTTGCCTTCACTAAAAATCCGTCGGGCAAACCGGAAAATTAAATTTTCTCATCCCCTTGCTTACTTGGATCCCAAATTTCTTACGAAGACTCAACAACATGAAGTTCGCCGCACAACTCGGCACAGCGGCCAGGTAGTTACCTCCACCGGTTTACCGAATAGTCTGGTTCGGAAACATCGTTCAGAGGTCTCTAATTTGCTTGCCAGTGCTTATCCTAAAGCAGGCTGTTTTCGTCAACCCCTTAATCCGTCTGACTCCGATTATCAGGTCACTTCTCATTCCTCATCCGCGAGTCATCACCACTCACCGCCACCACTTAAAATGGTGCTTGGGTAAGTTATACCTTTCATATTGTTTCTAATGCTTCATTGTGTAGCATATGCCGTATTTGGTATTGTGCCTTTTCGGGGCCAAGCCTAGGCCGAGCAAAAAGGCTCGTCTGGATAAAGCGGCCGATGAAGAGATCGCCTGAACCGGACGGCGCCCCAAGTCTTGAAGCGGCTATCTGTGAAGATACGCCAAATGATCTCGCCATCGCAAGATGACGATTTTGTTGTCAAGAAAGGCCTGTTGACACCTCCTTCCCGCTAACCAGCCCGAAGCCCAACACAGTTGAAAAATCCACCACCCAATCCGCTCGGCGACAAACCGTCTGTCTCGGTCAAACCGGTGATACCAAGGACGATGACGTTGTGATTATCGGCTTTGGCCACAATGAACCGGTAATCCGGTCGCTTTATCCAAACATTCTGCCAAAGAAGAATTTGCCACTATGAGCAAGGGCAAGTGGGATGTTGATCTAGCAACTTACGCTCTGAACCCCCAAGACCTTCATTACGGCTACTTGAACCGGTCAGTATACCAGCCGTGATTATGAAGCTGGCCTGGTGAAGATGATGAAAGAAAAATTCGAGGTAACGTCCATGTTCTTTTCCCGCTTGGATATTTCAATTCTTGTTAACTCTCCTAGCCCCCAAGGGCCGGTTCAACTTAGTATAGTTAAACCGGGACTTACATAAACTTAATTCTTCAAAATCCACTGATGTAACCCCCAAGGGCCGGTTCAACTTAATATAGTTAAACCGGGACTGTCACTTAGATCGCCGCATGAGAACATGTTCGAGCAAATAGCCATTAGCCCCCAAGTGCCAAGTTGAATACTTGTATTGAGCTTGGGACTTTGTGATTTAATTGACAGACAAAGATCAAATATGCATTAGCCCCCAAGTGCCATGTGTATAACTGGTTATGCATTTGGGACTTGCAATGAAGATATTAACATGCTTCCTTTTTGTTGCAGAATGAGATACGCCAACAAGCCTCAAAAATCAATGATCTTCAAGAAAATCTGAAGTCTCAACAAGCAGAAACCTCCAAGGCCAAGGATGAGCTGAAAACCGCCTTGACTACCATGGAGCAGCTCAAGGAGTGGTTCAAGTCCGAAAGCGGGCGGCTGGGATCTTGAAAAGGCCGCTTTAACCAAAAAGGTTGAAAATGTCAAGCTGCCCTAAAACCGGTGGTAGATGAGCTGACCAGCGTGAAGCGGCAAGTGCATGCCATGACTGCTGCCATCTTCGGTAAACTTCCTTTGGCTTCTGTGATAATCTTGGCCTTCTTATGATAAGTCCGGTTTGTGATTTCTCTTGCAATGCTGTAGGCACACGCATTGGTCACTTGGGGTCAGATGTTCGGAAGAAATTGAAGGCTGCCTATACTTTAATAGAGCATTTGTACCTTTGGGCCTTGCGACGGATCATCTCCATCGCATCACATAACAATCCAGCACCTCCTTAATTCAAGATACTCTTAGGAGGTTGTCAATGCTTCCCGCCCGGATTGAAGAGTCAAGAAATCTGCCGCTCGAACCGGCGCCATTAACGCCTTTAATCCGGGCCAAAGCATGGGTGCGATTTCGATCCTGCAAGCAGCTCGTGGCTATCCCAAAGATGAAGGAAGACGGCTCAGAGTTCAACGAAGATGACCTGAGAGCGATAAACCGGGCAGTGCGCCCTCTGGCGTGCCAATTGGCTGAAGAGGCAAACTTGTCGCATTATCAAGCTCAGTATGACGATCAGAACAAGCGAGTAGCTGCAACTATTCCTGAAGCGGAGAACCTGATCCCTCCGATCCGTAAGCATACTTACGCTCCTGATATTGAACCATCTTCCCTGATCCATGAGGAGGCTGTCTTTCAAGCTTTAATGGGAATCGATCGACCATCGTTGACTTCAAATTACCGGGTAGAGATGAAGAAGCTGAAGCGGCGCAGGACGACCCACAACCCTCAGACCGGGGCGGCGAGCAAGCATGAACCGGAAGCCGGTTTGAATAGCTGCTTCATCATATTCCGCTAAGAAACAATGATCTTATTTGGGTACTCTTGCTTTTAATATGCCTTCGTGCATAGGTGCTGATACTTTTGCTTGAATGATCGAAACTCTCAATCTATATTTCCTGCAATCACAAAATCTTAAACCGCCACGGCGGTTTGTGCCGCCAGCCGGCTTGTGACGTTCATATGAAATAAAATACTGAGGTATATAATCAAAATTTGTGATACAAAATACCTGCCATCGCTGGGCATAAAGTTGGCTTAGCCAATCTTGAAGCGGAGGTTTTATAAACCCTTACCGTCAAAGGAGAAAAACAGCTCCTGTATTTTTAATGCCGGTTTACCATGTAAACCGTGCCAGGTCATGACAAGCCCCCTGTTACTCCATAATGGGATGTTAACAGAAAAAAGTCAAACCGGTGAAATTATCTCCGGATTAAAAAATGGATCAAATTCCGTCAATTGACAGTTTGAACCGGTTTAAAAATGTTGTCGGTTTAAGAAATGCAACAAAAATCAAATAATAGTTATGAAAAAACATGGAAGCAAAGGCAATGATAAACCGTTTGCAAAAAAGAAGGCTTTACTGAGCCGATCAGATGGTGTTACCATGGTCGGACACGACCAAGCTCCCTATAAGGTGTAACCATCGTTCAAGTCAGCCAGGTCCCCAACTGAAACCGTGGCATTATGCCGATCAAGTGGCGTGGCAATGGTTCGGGTTCGACCAAGCCCCTAAGTGACTATATGGCCTTAGGCCAATCAAGAGGGGTGACTGGTTCAGACTTGACCATGTCCCCAAGTGACCTGGTGGCTTTCGCCTATCAAAAGGTGTTGCATTGGTTCAGACATGACCAAGCCCCCAAGTGATATCACAAAGCTTTTGAAAAGCAAACTCGGGGGTAAACCGAGGCCGCTTTAAGATGTAACAACTCCATGTAACCACACATGATGTAATGTAGATACCCGCTTTAGCCGAGGCTCCGGTTTATTACTTTATTCATAATATATACCTTTGTCATAATATGTACATAAGTAGAGCCGATGGCTCAGGTATAATAAGGCCGAAGATGAGCTATGTTCCATGGTCTGTTGGTCTCCTCCTCTGACGTGCATGAGTCTTTATGCTCTCGAATATCGATCAGATAGTATGACCCGTTGTGCAGATTCTTGCTGACCACGAAAGGCCCCTCCCAAGGTGGGGATAACTTGTGCATATCAGTCTGGTCTTGGATGAGCCGAAGCACCAAATCTCCTTCTTGAAAAGTTCTGGTTCTGACCCGGCGACTATGGTAACGACGAAGATCCTGTTGGTAAATCGCCGAGCGGGCAGCTGCTATGTCACGCTCTTCATCCAACCGATCCAAAGCGTCCTGTCGTGCCGTCTCGTTGTCCGCTTCAACATAAGCTGCCACACGAGGTGAGTCATGACCGATGTCACTGGGGAGAACCGCCTCCGCTCCATAGACCATAAAGAACGGCGTGTATCCCGTGGATCTGTTAGGCATAGTGTTGATACTCCATAACACGACGGTAGCTCTTCTACCCAACAACCCGGTGTCCTCTGCAAAGGGACCATAAGCCGGGGCTTGATGCCTCTCAAGATCTCTTGATTAGCCCTTTCCGCTTGACCATTGGACCGTGGGTGGGCTACTGAAGAAACGTCAAGCCGGATGTGCTCACGTCATGAGAACTCTTTCATGGCACCTTTGGACAAATTGGTACCATTATCCGTGATGATACCGTGGAAAGCCAAACCAGAAAATCACCTTTTGATGAACTGAACCGCCCGTAGCTGCGTCACACTTGCTAACAGGTTCTGCCTCCACCCACTTTGTAAATTTGTCAACCGCCACCGGGAGGTGGGTCTTTTGTCCTTGGACCTTTAAAAGGTCCAACCATATCCAGCCCCCAAAGTCGCAAATGCCAAGTAATTGGAATCATCCTCAATCCTTGGGCCGGTACATGAGCACGTCTGGAAAACTTTTGGCAACCATCACATCGTCTGACCAGATCTTCCGCATCAACATGGGCAGTCAACCAATAGAAACCCTGGCGGAACGCTTTAGCCACCAAGGATTTTGAACCTGCGTGGTGACCACAATCTCCTTCGTGGATCTCACGCAATATTTCACAGCCTTCCTCAGGGGATACACAATGTTGAAACGCCCCTGACACGCTGCAATGATGCAATTCGCCATTAACAATGGTCATAGACTTAGATCGCCGAACTACCTGCCGGGCCAACGTCTCATCTTATGGTAAATCGCCCCGGTTCATGTACGCAAGATAAGGAAGCGTCCAATCTGGAGTGACGTGAAGAGCTGCCACCAATTGGGCCTCCGGATCAGGAATAGCCAAATCCGCTTCACCAGGGAGCTTGACCGACGGGTTGTGCAACACGTCAAGAAAAACATTGGGCGGGACCGGTTTGCGCTGAGATCCCAACCGTCTTAAAGCGTCCGCCGCTTCATTCTTCCGATGGTCCACGTGGTCCACCTGATAGCCCTTGAAATGACCTGCGACAATATCCACCTCACGACGATATGCAGCCATGAGTGGGTCCTTTGAATCCCAAGTGCCGGACACACTGCGAGCCACTAGGTCCGAGTCACCGAAGCACTTAACCCGGCTTAGATTCATCTCCTTAGCCATCCGGAGACCATGGAGCAAGGCTTCATACTCACCTGCATTGTTAGTACAAGGGAACATTAAGCGGAGAACGTAACAAAACTTGTAACCTCGTGGGGAAGTTAATACGACTCCATTTCGAGCCCTCCAATTGCTCGGATCCGTCAAAATTGATGGTCGAATATGTGTGTTCCGGCTTTTCTTCTTGTACTTGCAACTCCGTCCTATAATTAATGAAATCCACAAGTGCTTGAGACTTCACCGCCGTCCGAGGCACGTACTTCGCACTGCGGCGCCCAAGCTCTATAGCCCACTTGACAATCCGCCGCCGCTTCCGGTTACGTATGATATCGCCTAAGGGAGCAGAACTGACCACCGTGATGGGGTGCCCTTGGAAATACTGCTTCAGCCTCCGGCTTGCCATAAAAACTCCATATACCAGCTTCTGCCAATGCGGATACCTTTGCTTAGATTCGATAAGTACCTCGCTGATATAATAAACCGGACGTTGAACCGGATGCTCCTTCCCTGCCTCCTTCCGCTCCACCACAATGGCCACGCTGACCGCCCTGGCATTAGCAGCAACATATAGCAGAAGCGGCTCCTTGTCAATGGGAGCGGCGAGAACAGGCGGGCTGGCCAATTGCCGCTTTAAGTCCTCCAACGCTTCATCGGCGGCCGGACTCCAGACAAACTTATCTGTCTTTTTCAGCATCTGGTATAAAGGGATGGCCTTCTCTCCAAGGCGGCTGATAAACCGGCTTAGCGCGCCAATCCGGCCTGCCAAATGCTGAACATCGTTAATGCACCTCGGTTTAGCCAGGGAGGTAATAGTCGTAATCTTCTCCGAATTTGCTTCAATTCCCCTGTTGGACACGAGAAAACCCAATAACTTGCCTGCCGGAACACCAAAGACACATTTGGCCGGGTTGAGCATCATCTTGTAAACCCGCGGGTTGTCAAAGGTTTCCTTCAAATCGTCAATCAGTGTCTCCTTCTTCCTTGACTTGACCACAATATCATCCACATAGGCGTGCACATTACGGCCGATCTGTTTATGCAGGCAATTCTATACACAGCGTTGATAAGTTGCTTGGGCGCTCTTGAGCCCAAAAGGCATAGACACATAGCGTAAGGCTCCAAAGGGAGTGATAAACGCGTCGTCTTCTCCTGGTCCTTAACTGCCATCTTGATCTCGATGATACCTGAATACACATCCAAAAAGCTCAAGCGCTCACAACCCGCAGTGGCATCAATAATCTGATCAATGCGGGAGGGCAAAGGATCTGCTGGACAAGCCTTGTTAAGATCTGTGTAATCCACACATGCGCCAAGTGCCGTTTTCTTAAGAACCAGCACCGGATTAGCAAGCCACTCGGATGGAAAACTTCAACGATAAAGCCACCGCTAAGAGCCTGGCCACCTCCTCTCAAATGGTCTTACGCCTTTCTTCGTTAAACCGGCGGAGAAACTGCTTCACCGGTTTGTACTTGGGATCAACATTAAGAGTGTGCTCAGCGAGTTGCCTCGGTACACCTGGCATGTCAGAAGCCTTCCATGCAAAAATGTCCCAATTCTCAC
This sequence comes from Aegilops bicornis, assembly GCA_021605145.1. NCBI lineage: Eukaryota > Viridiplantae > Streptophyta > Magnoliopsida > Poales > Poaceae > Aegilops > Aegilops bicornis. Next base: position 392,008,616 of record CM038669.1, on the reverse strand, counting down.
GGATGAACTCGATGAGCGCGCTTTCCTATTTCGAATCCAAGTTGGCGCGATCTTTGAACTGCTTGGACGAATCGCCAGCACGAAGTCAACAAGCTTAGTCTCGGTTGCCGATTTGAATTTCAGGGCGGATCATGCTCAGTAGTTGGCTTCTTCAATGGAGTCATGTCCGCCAATCAACATTGTCCTTATAATACTTCAGCTCTGGGTGGCACAAACCGACTCCGCGTAAGCCACATCACCTTCCTCACATTCCAAAGCGATCTTGCGGCTCCCATGAACCGTTATTGTCCCCTTGTGACCCGGCATCTTGAGCTGCAAATAGATATAACAAGGCCGTGCCATGAACTTGGCATAAGCCGGCCGCCCAAATAGGGCGTGATATGGACTTTGGATTATTACCACTTCAAACGTCAATGTTTTCGATCTGGAGTCATATTCATCACCAAAGGCCACTTCCAGAGCTATTTTACCAACCGGATATGCTGACTTGTCAGGTACCACACCATGGAACACTGTATTGGACGGTTTGAGATGTTTATCTGTTAACCCCATACGACGGGAGGTCTCATAGTACAGGATGTTAATGCTGCTCCCTCCGTCCATGAGCACCTTGGTGAACTTATAACCTCCCACCTGAGGTGCCACCACCAGGGCCAGCTGACCCGGATTGTCAACCCGGGGAGGATGATCCTCTCTACTCCATACAATGGGCTGCTCTGACCAGCGTAGGTAATGAGGCACGACCGGTTCAATAGCGTTGACTGCCCGCTTCTGAAGCTTCCGGTCTCGCTTGTCTAAGCTAGTGGTGAAGACATGGTACTGCCCACTATTCAACTGCTTTGGGTTGCTCTGATAACCCGACTATTGTCTTCTTGATTGTAACCACCTTGGTTATTACGATTGTTCTGATTGTTATGTCCGCCGGATTAGCATTAAATCCTGAACCGAATTTCCTCCACCGTAACCCGGCCGGATCACGAACCGCCGCGGAACCTTGATCATACCGAAAGCATTAGAACTCTTGAACTCCTGCATAATGTAGCAATCCTTCCAGAGATGGTTTGCTGGCGTCTCCTTCGTCCCATGCTTTGGACAGGGTTGATTCAACAGATAATTCAAGCGGTCCGGATTTGGATTAGGCGCTCCACTTTGATTCGGCTGTTTACCCTTGCACCGCTGGCCCTTGTCCTGCGCGTTGGTGTTGGCTACGAACTCCATGTTGCCATTTGCTTTACGCTTGCCTCCACCATTACCTGTCGAGTGATGTTGCTGGCCCTTGGAGTTGTTGTTCTTCCTTCCCTTCCCTGTCTCATTATCGTCTGACTCGGGGTCACTGGTACTATCAGAATCAGCATACTTCACTAAAGCGCCCATGAGAGTGCCCATGTCATTACAAAACCGCTTCATGCGCCCCAACTTCAACTTTAAAGGCTTAAACCGGCAGTTGCCCTCCAGGGTTAAGATCACAGAATCAGTGTTGATCCGGTCTGACGAGTGCAAGATTTCCGAAACGTGGCGTACCCAATGGGTTGTTGACTCCCCTTCCCCCTGGACACAAGCCGCCAAGTCCACTACGGACATGGGCTGCTTACAGGTATCTTTGAAATTCTGGATAAACCGGGTCCGCAACTGGGCCCATGAATTGATAGAATTGGGTGGCAAGCTCTTCAACCAAGTACGGGCCGTGCCTTCGAGCATCATGGTGAAGTACTTTGCACACGCGGCCTCATCCACATCCATCTCCATGGCCATCTCATAACTTTCATCCATGCTTCGAGCTAAATCGGCAGTGTAATTTGGCACCTTGCACGGACCCTTGAAGTCTTTGGGCAAGCGCACATTGCGTAAAGCGGGGACGAGGCAAGGCACCCCCAAAGAGCTAGAGGTAACCCCAGGCTCGACCGAGATGGTTGGACGAACCGGCGTAAGCTGATAAGCCTGAGGTTGTGCTGCTAACTCGGCCTCCTTGCGCGCTCGGGCCCGGTCAACCACCTCCTGAGCGTTATCGACGCCACCTGCCGGGTTGTTGCCACGGGGCGCACCACGTCGTGCATTACTTGATATGGCCGGTTCATCCACGTGCCTGCTATAACTCCGGCTTGGGCGGGGGGTAGAGTGGATCTGGTCGCTGCATCTGAATATGCTTCTGTTGGACCAAAGCTGTCCTAAGGAGCTCCTTGACCCGGGCGCGCTCTCTACCGCCTCGTGGTGAATCGCCTTCAATTGGAATAGCCTCCAGCCGTCTGCGGCTGCAACAAGGTTATCCATCGGGTTGGAGTAGTGACCGGAGGCGTTTATGCCGCCCGTCCAGTGCTTCCGCCCGGTTTACCACCGGCGGATTATCGTTCCCGCTAGCGGGTGTTGAAGAGGTCTCTTCCTCGAAAACTGAAGGTAAACGGATCTGTATTTCCTCTTCATGACTTCATGTGACGCGTGCTCGATCCGGCATGAGCCTATAAGCCTGCGCATCTAAAGCGGCCGCTCTGCCGTCATCTTGGCGTCTGCGGTACTGCTAGATCCGCTTTAGCCTGAGTGATTTGTTCCTTCACCTTCGCAATCTCCGCGTTATGAGTGTCCTGGTCCGCCAGGTTAACCTCTGCCATGAGCGTAGCCAACGCATCGAACAGATCTGATAAAACTTGAGCCGGCGGGCGCACAGAGCCTCCTGCCCCGGCAGCCGTCACCGCTGTTGAACCGGCAATCATCACCGCAGCGGTCGAAGAGTGAAGCACTGCTTGTGTACCGACCATAAATATTCCAACCCGGTTGGGCAGATCAGAGGGGTCTGGAATACTGTCACCATCGGAACAACCCCCAATCCGGCCATCTTGTAGCCGTCTGATTCGGTTTCTCCGGTTGGACGACTCGTCGTCGGAGTAGACGACGGTCTCGCCACCGGACTCGATCCGTCCTCATAACTTCATCCATGGATGACTCCCACAAAGGCACGCTTCACGGCCGGTTTAACTGCGGCAGATCTCAGACGCTGAGCCATCTCGGCGAGGTCGGTGCGGATGTCCGCCGAGCCCGCTCACCAATCTTGCCGATGAAAACGTGTATGCCACCAAAGGGGACCCGGTACCCGTACTCAATCGAGCCGGCCTCGGGGCCCCAGCCTGCATCGTCGATATAGAGCTTGCCGCGACGACTCTTGGTCATCCGGCCCACAGCATAACCTTCGAGTCCTTCAAACTTTCCCTCCAAGATTATCAAACCATCGTGCGATGGCCCCACGGTGGGCGCCAACTGTCGTGGTTTTGTCACGGCAGATGTCCTCATGAAAGGACTTAGTCGTGGAGCCATCGCTACAGGTTAACTTGAAGGGGTTAAAGAGAACGCAAGACACAAGAGTTATACTAGTTCGGCCCCTTCGATGAAGGTAAAAGCCTACGTCTAGTTGTGATGGGATTGATGTGGTGTCGATGACTAGGGAGCAAATAAGCTTCGCCTAGGCCTCGAGTTGTTGTTGTCTATCCTTGAACCGTCCCGGGTCGTCCCCTTATATACACGGGTGACGCCGTCGGTTCGTAGAGTCCCAATCTCCGGTTCATACTGTGATCCGGGTTGGTCTCTCTCTATTCCTAACTTACAATACAAGCTTACATATCAGGCCGGTTTACGGCCATGTGTTCTAAATCGACTACAGGCCTTGGGCCCTTACTTTCATGCCTCTTGGGCTTTTACACCGTTGAACTACTGATGAAGTTAACCTGGCCCAGATAGGCCGGTTTACGCCCAGTAGTAATATCCCCAACAATATACGTGAGCCAAAAGGCGCAAACGGTCCCGTGCCATGGTAAGGCGACACCCGTGGGAATACCGTGCGTGAGGCCGCAAAGTGATATGAGGTGTTACCGGCTGGGTCGATGTGACTTGGAATCGGGGTCCTGACAGCGTTGGCATCAGAGCCGGACTGCTGTGAGGTTCGCTAAGCCAAACTGGTCGATGTCGAGTCTAGAAATGCTTTAGTTATATGTAGGGGAATTGATTGTGGGAGGGACGTAAGGCTCTTTTTACTCCTTTACCTTATGGCCTCGATCCATGTCATTCTCTTCTCATTCTACGTGGGTTAAGGACTAGGCTCTCTTCTCTCTATCGTGTTCACGTGTTACTAATCCGTAGTAACTTATAGGATTGTTGGTTACCAGCCTCGATTCAGTTTCTACTACTTTTAGTATGTTATCAGTTGAACCAGAACCTTGATATAATGTTGTTGAGTGGTTTTGCAATCTGTTGTGAATGTCTCAAATCTGTTCCTGAGCATTTACAGCTGTTATGCTGTCCGATTTCCCCTATAAGTTCTAATGTCTTTGCATTGTGGTTGTGCTTTCAGATGGCCACTCGTGCTCAAAACCAAGTGGTTCGCCTGACCAGGTGCCTCGATGTGCCCGGTCATACGGCTATGTTAGTCCGGGTAATGATTGAGACGGGTTACCGTTGGTATCCCGAATACACAGTCGAAGAGAAATTCCGAGACTTTAATCAAAGCCAATACCTCTGCACTGTCAGGATATTTCCTTCTTATCCTGGATCGACTGAGCCCCTCCACTGTTCCAATGGACTCGGGGTTACTATTGAGATGGCTCTGCAGGATGCTGCATATTCTATGATGACCATCATGCGAGTCACGACTGGCCTACTTCGGAACACCGCTTCCGTTATATGCCAGCTTCACTCCCGGGGCGCAAGGGTATCTCCAGGCTATCTATGCTGACTCCACTCAGGAGGACTCACTAACTCGCACCACTGCTGAGATGCTCGAGGATAAGGACCGAGAGAATCGGGCCTTGAGACTGGAGCTTTTCAAAACCCGTGCCGATCATTGGGCTACTTTGACTCGGTTTGCACCGGCATGCAAGTCGGATGTATGGATCTGAGAGATCTGTACCCTGTGAGATCTGCTCTGCCGGATATGGTGGATTGGCGTGATGTGGGAGGCATCACCCCACCCCATGGTCCCCGCAGGCCACCGTTTGTTGGTCCAAGACCTCATCCTAGCCCCTATGGTCCACAAGCTCCTCAGGACCGTCTGTTTTCGGATAATCACGTTGAGCTTCCAGGCTATGGAGGTGACCTCTATGAGGACTACTACGGAGCTGTCACGAGTTAGCGATAGTATCACTAGTATTGTAATAGTTGTATTTCCACCGTCCTGCGTGACCTGTGGAATATGACTTAGTGTGTATCAATTCCGGAGGTGTAGAAAAATAATGTATAGGAGCTTGGAATGCTTCCGATGAGATGTAACGTCTTCCACCGTAGTTGTACTCTAGCCGGGCTTGTACTAAACTATGAATGGTGTGTATGACCGTTGGTATATATATGGCGCTTCTATATTACCATGTCATACGGATGAACATCTCTGCATTCCGTGTTATCCATTACATTCCGCACTTCCTTGCCAAAATTTTGCCATCCTTGTCTAAACCGTTGTCTTGTTTCCTAGGATGGTCAACACCTAATAACCCCCGCCGCTCGGAGCGGTGAAGCCAATAGCTAGGAATGTAAATCTGCCTCAACCGCCTTGTTTGGCCAAAGTTATCTTTGGAGGCGTAATCGAAACAAGCGTGAGACCAATCGCTTCTTGGAGCAGATTGAGCGAGAATCTTGCACGCCAGCCGAGGAATGACCTGGTGTCAATCAATGACTTTGTCAAGCTGTATCCACCGAAGTTTAAACACTCCGTCGAGCCTCTCGATGCGGATGACTGGCTTCGCAGCATCACCCACAAGCTACGTTCTGCCAACGTAGCCGAAGCTGATAAGGTTACCTTTGCTGCCTATCACCTCGAAGGCCCTGCTAGCCTTTGGTGGGAAAATTTTGAGGCTATGCGCCCGGTCGGCCAAATCACTACCTGGGCTGAGTTCGGTCTGACTTTCCGTGAGCATCACATCCCGGAAGGTCTCATGGATCGTAAGAGGGAAGAGTTCTGCAATTTCACCCAGGGTAGACTGGCTGTGGATGCATACAGTCGTGAGTTTGGAAATCTAGCACGTTATGCTCCTGAAGAGGTATCCACCGATGCCAAGAAGCAGGCAAGGTTCCACAAGGGACTTAGCCCCGATCTTCGCCGTGATCTTCGTCTGCACGAGTGCACCTCCTTCCAGAAGTTAGTCAACAAGGCCATCAGTGCTGAGACAGGACAGTCTGACTTTGAAGCTTCACGCAAGCACTCCCATGACTTTGGTTCTTCATCCGGCTCTGGATCTCAGAAGCGCCGGGTGTGGATTCCAAGCACCGCTCTGCCACCCAGATTCACTCTGAGGCCATCCTTTGAGGCGCCTCGCCCCAACCAGCAGTATGCACCGCCCAAGGCCTATGGTGGCCCCGCTGCTAATGCTGCTCCACGTCCCAATGTGATAACTTGCTTCAAATGTGGGGAGACGGGTCACTACATCCGTGAGTGTCCCCAGAACAAGCCCAGCCAGATCGAAAAGTCTATTGGCCGTGGTAAGCCAGCAGGAAAGGTGCTCTACGCCAAACCAGCCACCACTGCTCGTGGCCATGTCAACTACGTCTCAGCTGAGGAGACCCATGAGGATCCCAACGTTGTTCTCGGTACGCTCCTTGTTAATTGCCATCCGCAATCGTTCTCTTTTAATCTTTGGAGCATCTCATTCATTTATTTCTGAGAGCTATGCTCGATTGCACAACACCACATTTTGTGACATGCACACCTCCATGGAAATTCGGACTCCTGGTTCTAGATGGCAAACCTCTAGAATAAGTCATGGGAATGAAATCCTTGTCGATAGATTGGTCTTTCTTGCGTCACTAATAGCTCTCAAGTCCTCGGACATTAACATCATCTTGGGTATGGACTGGGTGTCAGCCCATTATGCTAAGATTGATTGCACTACTAGAAATGTTCAACTCTCCCACCCTTCGGGCAAGACAGTCAATGTTTTGACCCGAGTGTCTAAGCGTCAGCTCTACTCCTTAAATGCCAACCCCCTTCGAGACCTTGAAGATATTCCGGTAGTCCGTGACTTCCCGAATGTCTTTCCAGAGGAACTGCTAGGTATTCTACCTGACAGAGATGTCGAGTTCGTGATAGACCTTGTTCCAGGAACCGTCCCAACCTCTAGAAGACCTTATAAGATGGCACCCCTAGAACTAGCCGAGCTTAAGAAACAACTCGATGAGTCCTTGCAAAAGGGTTTCATCCGTCCTAGTTCTTCTCCATGGGCTTGCCCTGTCCTCTTTGTTAAGAAGAAGGATGGAACGGATCAGATGGTTGTAGATTACCGTCCTGTCAATTTGGTCACTATCAAGAACAAGTATCCGCTCCCCAGGATCAACGATCTGTATGATCAGCTCGCTGGATCATCAGTCTTTTCCAAGATGGATTTGAGGTTGGGCTACCATCAAATCAAAATCAAGAACGGGGACATTCCTAAAACGGCCTTTGTTACTCATTATGGCCAATACGAGTACACCGTCATGTCCTTCGGGTTAACCAATGCTCCAGCCACCTTCTCTCGGTTAATGAACTCGATCTTCACGGAGTATCTAGATAAATTTGTCGTGGTTTACCTCGATGATATACTCATCTAATCCAAGAATGAGGAAGAACATGCCGAACATCTAAGGCTAGTATTGATGAAACTTCGAGAGCATCGCCTTTATGCCAAATTCTCTAAGTGTGAGTTTTGGTTGCCAGAAGTAACATATCTAGGCCATGTAATCTCTGGTAAGGGCATTGTTGTCAATCCCGAGCGAGTTCAAGCCGTCCTTGACTAGACTCCACCTGAATCGGTCAAGCAAGTTCGGAGTTTCCTTGGTTTAGAGAGCTATTGCCGCCGCTTGAGAATTTCTCCAGGTTGCTAAGCCTCTAACCGAACTCCTCAAGAAAGATAAAAGTTCGAGTGGACCCACAAGGTCGAGTTCAGCTTTCGTGAACTGAAAAGACGCTCGACATCTGCTCCGTGCTTGTTCCACCAGATTTTTCTAAGGACTTTATTATCTATTGCGGCGCCTCGCGACAAGGACTAGGTTGCATACTCATGCAAGATCGTCATGTGATTGCCTCACGCCTTGACAGATTCGTCCACATGAGGCTAACTATCCCACACATGATCTAGAGCTTGCAGCAGTGGTCCATGCACTCAAAACATGGCGACATTACCTTCTTGGTAATCGTTGCGAAATTTACACTGATCACCAAAGTCTGAAATACATCTTCACCCAACCGGATTTGAATCTCAGGCAAAGATGTTGTGTCGAGTTGATTATGGATTACGACTTAGGAATATCTTACCCCCCAGGCAAAGCCAATGTCATGGCTGATGCACTAAGTCGTAAATTTTATTGTAACAACCTAATGTTACAACAAAGTCAACCACTTCTCCACGAGGAATTTCGTAAGCTTAACCTTCACATTGTTCCTCGAGGATTCCTTTCCACCCTGGTGGCGAAACCTGCCCTTACGGATCAGATCATCAAGGCACAGAAGGTAGATCCGGGAATCTCCCGTATCAAGAGAAACATCAAGAAAGGAGTCGCAGGTTGTTTCTCCATCGATGATCAAGGTGTCGTGTTCTTTGGAGACCGTCTAGTGGTTCCCAAGGTACGCAACCTGAGGCGATTGATCCTTAAGGAAGCTCATGAATCCCCTCTCACCATTCATCCTGGTAGTACTAAAATGTATCAAGACCTATGCCAGAGGTTTTGGTGGACTAGGATGAAGAGAGAAATCGCTCAATACATTGCTAATTGCGACGTATGTCATCGAGTTAAAGCAGAGCATCAACGGCCTGCTGGCACCCTTCAACCTTTGGAAATTCCTGAATGGAAATGGGATAAAATCGGTATGGATTTCATTACCGGGTTTCCCAGGACCAAGAGAGGGAATAATGCTATCTTCGTTGTTGTCGATCGTCTTTCCAAAGTAGCCCACTTCCTACCCGTTCGTGAGAGTATAACCGCTAGCCAGCTAGCTAATTTGTACATCTCCCAAATAGTGTCTCTTCATGGTGTTCCATTGGAGATTAACTCAGACCGTGGAAGTCTCTTCACCTCTCGATTTTGGGAAAGTTTCCAAAATGCTATGGGAACTCGTCTCTCCTTTAGCACCGCCTTCCATCCTCAATCAAGTGGTCAAGTAGAACGAGTCAATCAAATTCTGGAGGATATGCTTCAAGCTTCTGTCATCTCTTTCGGTATGAATTGGGAGAAATGCCTTCCATTCGTCGAGATCGCTTATAACAATAGTTATCAAGCTAGCTTGGGCAAAGCTCCTTTCGAAGTTCTCTATGGACGAAAATGTCGAACGCCTCTTAACTGGTCAGAAACAGGGGAAAGACAACTCTTTGGCCCGGATATGATCCAGGAAGCAGAAGAGCAGGTTCGCGTTATTCGTGAGAAATTGAAAACAGCCCAATCTCGTCAAAAGAGCCAATATGACCGCAAGCATAAGCCTATGTCTTATGAAGTTGGCGAGAAGGCTTACCTTCGGGTTACTCCTTTGAAGGGAACCCATCGATTCGGTATCAAAGGCAAATTGGCTCCTCGTTACATTGGACCCTTTCGCATTCTTGCCAAACGGGGAGAAGTTGCCTACCAATTGGAACTACCTCCGCATCTTTCCAGAGTTCATGATGTCTTCCACGTTTCTCAACTCAGGCGTTGCTTCTCGGATCCTATCCGTGGAGTGGACCACGAAACGCTTGATATCCAAGGTAATCTCAGATATAGAGAATATCCCATTCATATCCTTGATCAAGCCGAGCGTACCACTCGACGCCATAATATCAAGTTTCTCAAGGTTCAATGGTCAAACCATTCCGAGCAAGAAGCTACTTGGGAAAGGGAGGATCATCTTCGACTTGAGTACCCCACCTTCTTCCCGACGGATCCAAAATCTCGAGACGAGATTCTTTTGAGTGGGGGTGAGTTGTCACATCCAGCTACTCCATGCATTAGAGTGTTGCATCATGTCTACTTTCATCAGTAACTTGAATTGGGGAAGATAGAACCCCCAGAACCCCTCTGAATCCAACTAAGGTTTACTAAAAATATTTTCAATGAACCTGAATTGCCCTTCTAAAAAGTTCACCCTCTTTGTCTTGGGTTAGAACCTCTGGCAAAATTGGTGCACAATTTTCTAGGTCAACAGAAGGTCATTGAATTAAATCATATGTAAATTGCATTTGGGCATTTAAATGTTAGTAAATATTTTGAATGCTCAAATAATTCTGAAAATAAGTGTGGGTTGTTGGAGATTTTCTAAACAGAGCCTCTGATTATTTTTAGGATTTTTGGAAGTGCCTAACTATTTTTAATAAGTCCACAAATTTCCAGGAAAATAGAAAAAGAAAACCAAAACAAAGCAGAGGCTTACCTGGCGCCCATCTTGCAAGCCCACCTACCGGCCCAGCCCAGCCACCGCTCCAGCGAGCTGCTTGGCTTGGCCAGGCAGGCAGCCAGGTGCTCGATGGCGGCACCAGCGCGCGCTACGCAGCTGCCCGCCGCCCTGCCTCCTCCCCTCACCGTTTTGCCGCCCTGGGTCGGTCACCCACTCCTCCCCCGAGCTCGTAGACACGCCCTCTCCTCCCCAGCTCCTCTCCCTTGCTCGCCTGCACCATGGCCGACGCTGCCGCGCCCGCGCCACCGTGATAACCGCGCTCTCCGTCTTCCCCGCACCGCGCCACCGTGTCCCGAAGCTTCGCCGCCCTCCTCTCCTTCGAGCAAGCCGAGCCCCGAGCGCTCGCTTGCCTCGGAGCCTCTGCACCGACCTCGCCCGACTCCGCCACCGCCGGAGATCCCCTTTGCCGTCACCGCCGCCCCAGCTCGTCCCCGACCGCGTCGACTGCACCGTCATGACCGCCGTGAGCTCAGCTACCTCCTCCCCCTTCTTGTTCTCACTCTCGAGCCCTGCAGCGACCCCATGGAGCTTCACCGCACGCGCCACCGCCGAGCTCGTCGCCGACGTGTCTCCGGCCAACCACCGGCCACACCACCGTGTCTAACACACTCACTGCATCGCGAGGAGCCCAACGCACCACCCCACGCGCCTCGCCATGCCCAGTAGCCATGGGTCCATCTTCACCCGACTCGGCGACCGCCAAGGTTGTCGCCATGACTTTTTCCGCCACCCCGAGCTCAACCACTGCCACCAAACGCTGCGGCTTGTTCCCAGCTACACGTAGATGCCCTCCGCCGCTCATTTGGTCGCCGGAACACACAAATGCACTCTCACCGCCGCGTCTGGCCTCGCCGGCGGCTAAACGCCGACGTGTTTGACCCTTGACTTTGACTAGGGTGGGCCCAGGTTGACTCCCCTGAGTCTATGACAAGTGGGGCCCCCTCTGCTAATTAACCCAGTTTAGTTTTAACTAAAATTAGTTAGTTAATTAATCACGACATGCGGGACCCACTGGTCAGGTTAACTCGACGCCCCTTTGACCACCGACGTCACTCGACACACCTTCTTGGCGCAATAACTAATTTCTGGATTTATTTTTATATAGAAAATTCCAGAAATTGTTGCAAACTTCAAAAATTCATAGAAATTAATCTGTAACTCCAAATGCAAAGATTTATATATGAATTTTGATCATAAAAATTCAATATATCCATTGGTAAAGGTTTCATGCATGACAGAACAAGTTAACCTTGCTGTTTAAGCAGAATAAGATAATGCGACAATATGGCTATGTTAAATGAACTAACATTTGAATCTTTGATTCAAATGAGTTCATTCCTTTCTGTTCTAGCTTGCATTAGGCCAAGACACATTCATATTGCCATGTCATAGCATGCATCATATTGTTGCATATCGTCATGTGTTGATTATGTTCGTGTGTCTTTCATGGTAGGTTCGCCTCGAGGATAACCACGAATATCCGTCTCAAGGGTAGTACCCTACTACCACTACATCGAGCAAGCAACCCATTGATCATTCGGATACAAACCCATGATCTCGCTTCGCTCTTGTTTACTGCATTAAGACAACGTGATTCAAACTCTTGTGTGTTGCGGTAGTTGAACCCACTTCCTTTGCATGACCTGCCATTGCCACGAGAACTAGATGAAACCCACTAGTATGTGTAGGAGTTGATTGAGCCATATTTGTGTTCCTACCATGCTATGCTTGCTATGCTTAGAGTTGTGTCAGGTCTGGCTCATCGAGATGATGAACTAGAGTGAAAGGCTGTGTCGGTAACGAGAGTGAAGTGTTGAACACGATTTGGTAAAGGTATCGATGAGAGGCCATGTAGGAGTACATGGTGGGTTGTTTCATTGAAGCCGTCCTTAAGAACTGAGATCTCTGTGTGTGATTTAAGATTCAGCTACTACCGCGCATTGGGCCCGAAACCAATGGGCCCTCTCGACTTATTAACCACTCTTGTCCTCTGTCCGGGAGTTGCAAAGTAGTTTCTGGTGTTTGTAGCATCTTTGAGGGGCATACGCAACCTTGACCTTAGGGGTGGGGTGTGTTGCGGTAGGCACGTGGCCCGGTGTAGCGATTCGCCCATTTGGTGTCTCGGGAACCCTGCACACATCGTTCGGGGCCGTTAGTGGAAACCTCGGCCGGACTCCCTGCGGATGGAACCCGAATATGCGATAAACCTGGACTAGGGACTCGTGTGTTTAGTCAGGTCGTTGCCAACACCCTCATTGGGCTTCTGCTTGAAGGTTGCCAAGTACATGTCTTGTAGCGGCGATATGTGGTGAGAGCGTGTGTGAAGAAGTTCACCCCTGCTGGGTATGTAACTATTCGAATAGCAGCGTCATGATAAAGGACTACTTGGTCACCTATACAGTTCATAGACAAGTAAATGGATACTACTAAAAGCCTCAAGATTAGTGTGAGTACCGCGGATGACCCTCTCGTAGGTTGACGAGAGAGGATCCACGGTGGAGTATTGTGTTGGTGATTAGTGGACTCGTGTGCGACAAATGCTTTTCAAGTGGTGTCACGTAGGATAGCTTAGCCAAGAGTCAAAGCTGGCTTGCTGCAATAACTCCACTACCTTCTTGAGAATGTGCATGTATAGTAGGATTCTGTTGTAATACTTGTTGAGTACCTCCGTACTCATGTTGCTTTAATTAATGTTTTCAGACGACAACACCGCCCCCTTCAATGGATTCTATGTAGACCTTGACGTCGACGAGTGACTAGCCACCCAGGTGGTGGTCCAAGACTTGTGAAGGGCCGATGTAGATAGAAGGGCTTCGTCAAGCCTCTTTCTTTTTAGTGTCTGTACTCAGACTAGTTTCCTCCCGCATGTGCTTGTATGTTTGTATGACTTGAGTGTCGGGTCATGTGACCCCTATCTGTATGAACATGTTATGTATGGCTCCTCGGAGCCTTTTAAATAAAGTACTTTGAGATGTAGAGTTTTGTTGTGATGCCATGTTGTATGTACTCATATCGGGCATATTGTGTGTATGATTGAAATGCTTGGTATGAGTGGGATCCGACAATCTAGTTGTTTATCGTTGGCAGCCTCTCATATGGGAAAATGTAGTCTAGTGCTTCCTGAGCGATAGTAGTACGCTATAGCCCGGTTCACCGGAGTCCTGCTAGCCCAACACTACTGCTCTGGACACTTGACTGGCCGGCATGTGTTTCACTTCGTTCCTGTGTCTGTCCCTTCGGGGAAATGTCACGCGGTGACATCCGGAGTCCTGCCTAGCCTGCTACAGCCCAGGTTACCGGAGTCCTGTTAGCCCAGTGCTACAGCCCGGATTCATACGTTGATGACCGACATGCTCGATGTGATTCATGTATGCCTGTCCCCATGGGTTAGTGCCGCTTTGGGTTCACAACTAGCCATGTCGGCCCGGGTTCTCTGTCATGTGGATGCTAGCGACACTATCATATACGTGAGCCAAAAGGCGCAAACGGTCCCGGGCCATGGTAAGGCGACACCCGTGGGAATACCGTACGCGAGGCCGCAAAGTGATATGAGGTGTTACCGGCTGGGTCGATGTGACTTGGAATCGGGGTCCTGACACGCCGCATCCGCATTGAGCGCGGCTGCTTTCGCTGAGAGATCGTATGCGGCAGCCGACAGGGCAGCTGCAGCAGCCAAGATGGCTGCAGCAGCCAAGATGGCTGCAGCTGCTGCTGCGGCTCCAGCTGCAAACACCGAGAGTGCTCGAGCCGTCGTCCGTGCCGCTGATGTCGCCCTGGCCCGGGTCGAGTCCATCCACGCCAAGATCAAGGATGCACACGCCAAGATATTTGAGGCCACCTCAGACTCCAGCATGCAACCCACGTCTGAAAAGGCGGCGGTGGCCATGGAGCACCTGCTTCCTCATTATGTCGCCGAGCGGGAGCTGGAGATGCAGGAGGCGGCGGAGATCGAGGAGCGCCGGGACGAGGAGTTGTGCGTGGCCGAGGTCGAGGTAGAGAAGAGTCTGTCCGTCGAGGAATCGGCAGTGGAGTACCAACGCGAGTTGTGGCACAACCACTACTACGAGTACTACAACCTTGAGGGCAGCACCGAGGACGAGGACGAGGAAGAGGACGCGGTCGACTTCAGTAGGGGGGACGCGGAGTCAACGGCGGCATGTCGCCAGGACAAGTCATCGACGTCTCATCTCACACCGGCGATGCATAGACCGGCGCGGCAGCGGATTTTTAATTATGCGTACTTAGGCTTTGTTTTTAATGTTGGTCTTTTGTTAGAGCAATATTTAGGTCAACTGGCTCGGTGTAATTACTAAAATTGCTCAATTCAGTAAGTTTGGTCTGTCTACTGTACGCTCTTTGAAGTGCCCAAATTTGCAAGCGGTGTTAAATTATGCAATGACGTACCCGGGGAAATTTCCACCAAATTTGAATTATCAAACTCATCCCATGCGCGTAAAGGAGAAGAATCGTTTGCAATGCACACAATCGTTCAAAGTGAATGGTCTGGCGGCACCGCACGCATTCAAAGTGAATGTGCCCATGCCTTGAGACCAAAATTTGAATTATCAAACTCATCCCATGCGCGTAAAGCAGAAGAATCGTTTGTGATGCACACAATCGTTCAAAGTGAATGGTCCGGAGGCACCGCGCGCAAAGTTTCCCTCCACATTTCCAAAAATTTGGCCTACCACCAAAATATCTACCCCTGCCCCCCTTCCCCACCCCCCTTTTCTCCCCGACCACAAGTCACATTTCCCCTGTTTCCTCCTTCTTTTATTCCTTCCTTGCTAAGCTATAGCCGCTTCCTCGCTCTCGCCGTCTCGCATCCTACCGCCGGGGTCGCCATGGTCTTCTTCAAAGACATCTCCAGTGGTTCCTCCTCCGGCGACTACTACTTCACCACCCGGGTATGCCTCTCTTCTCTCTCTCGGGCTATGACTTGGAATGAATGATTTTTACCCGGAGGTCGATTTGAGTCGTTTCTTCCTCTTGTAGCTCCCCAAGACCATCAGTGTCAACGAATGGAGTGGGGTGGCTGAAGATCTATCTGCTCGTTGTCACCATCAATCTCCATGCGTGAAGCTACTTGCGTTTGATTCTGTGGGCACTGGGAGGAAGTTTCTGGCATGTGCAGAGAAGGTTAGACCCTCTTCCGTTATTACAAATCATTTGTTAGATGTGATTCAGACACTGTCACGGTCCCAACCCATTCATACCACACCTTCAACCAAACACATCCTAAGACAGTGTCACAGTTTGTACCTAGTATCTTAAATTGTTGCCATCTCATCAGCGGTGCCATTAGAAAATTATTTGGCACCGCTTCAGCAGTTTGTGCAGCCAACTTTGCTCCACACATCTAAGCAGCCAAGCAGTAGAATACTAAATATTTATGGCACGAAGGAACTGGGCATCGGAGAAACTACGTGCTCCGGAGTCCATGTCCATGATTTTTTTCCGCTGCATCGGCTCGCCAGTTCAGGGCACCCGTGCGAGATGTAGCAACAGTTGTCTTTACGCCAGTTTTGCATACATAGTGGACGGCCCTAGTGCTATTAGTTCTATGTTACTAAATTTGTGCATGTACACACCAGTTAGTATCAATTTCTTTGTCATCCAAACACTTTAAGCTATCTTTGTTGTAGTTATATTTACCTTCCTCATAAAATGTTCAATTTGTTATTTAGTGTACATGAGTAAGAACTTGTAGCGTCATTGTAGTTAATTATAGCTTCTGATGTTCCAGAATTTGGTTGTTGTCTTAGTACCAATTATTTCATTTGCACATTAATCTTTTTGAGAAGATATGTCATAATTAACATGTTTCTTCAGTTTTTCAAAATAAGCATTGGTGATTTTCTATGTTGCTATAAACCCATTTCCCCTACAATTGTTACTGATCTAGTTTTAAATATTATAGGATGAACGGAAGTGTTCTTACTTGGAGTGGGTTAATCTAGAGTGGCCACAGTCTTTGAAGATGTGCCTAACGAAGCTCTGGAGTATGTATGAGGAAGTGAACACAGCTAGGCTTAGAGAATGTCTTGTCAACGCTGAAGCATATTTCAAGATGCGGGATAAAAAGTTGAAGGTGGAGAATGAGCTTAGATTTTTTTTAAAGACTTTGCTAAGATGGTGTTGGCGAAGGAGGAGGCACTTTCCCAGTTGGCACGTGCAAAACGGGTTCTTCTTGAACTGAAAGCGAGAGGTGGATAAGACGAGCCTGGATGATCTCGATTAGGGAAATGAATATATTGTTCTTATGAAGTTGAACTAGCTATGTGTTGTACTGTGCTATTTTCATGCAGCTACCATACTGTGATGTTATAATATATTTATGTGCCTGATATGAAATTGGCAAACAGCTGTTCGATATGAAATGTGAATTTGCGTAATATTGGAATTATTAATTGTAAATTAATAAACCTGCTAAATGTGTCATGGACCTTTGCAAACGGTTCTAGCAGTAAAAGCGGCTGCTATGGCTAGCCCAATGCCACACAGTTTTCTTCATCAAATCGTGTGTGATATAGTTGATAAAAGCAAACAGTTAACCAAGGAAGACCGTGTGTGATAGTTACACCTTTCACACACGAGCCTACACATAAAATTGTGTGGGATGTACGTCCGAATGAAAACGTTTTCCCTGGATTGACTGTGTGGGATGTACATAAGAACGGAAATGTATTCCTTGGATTGACTGTGTGTGATATACATACGAACGGAAATGTTTTTCTGGGATTCACCGTGTGGGATGTACATACCTACGGAAATGATTTTCTCGGATTACCGTGTGGTATGTACATACCTACGGAAATGATTTCTGGGATTCACCGTGTGGGATGTACATACCTACGAAAATGACTTCTGGGATTCACCATGTGGGAGGTACATACATACGGAAATGATTGGGTTTTGATGCCTCGCCTAATCGCACACGGTCCCAGCCTGGGTCCCAGGAGGGCCTATCCTAGACGATTTCTGGGTCATGTGGGAAGGACACCCTATCGCACATACTCACTTGGCGACGGTTCCAAATGCCGTCGCGGAAAGGGGCAAAAAACCGTTTGTTTAGGACCAACGCGCACCAGTGCTATCTGACATGGGCCGGACTAATGGGCCGTGAAGATACAAGAGAGATGACTTCCTCCCGTGTCTGGATGGGACCCTCTTTTGCGTGGATGGCAAGCTTAGTGTTCGAATGTAAAGATTCCTTTCTGTGTAAACCGACTATGTACAACCCTAGGCCCCTCCGGTGTCTATATAAACCGGAGGGCTTAGTCCGTAGAGGCAATCAGAATCATAATCATACAGGCTAGACATCTAGGGTTCAGCCACTACGTTCTCGAGGTAGATCAACTCATTAACCCCATATTCATCCAAGATAATCAAGCAGGAAGTAGGGTATTACCTCCATCAAGAGGGCCCGAACTTTGGTAAACATCGTGTCCCTGTCTCCTGTTACCATCGATCCTAAGACGCACAGTTAGGGACCCCCTACCCGAGATCCGCCGGTTTTGACACCGACATTGGTGCTTTCATTGAGAGTTCCTCTATGACATCGACGACAGGATTGATGGCTCGGCTTGTTATCAAGGACAGTATCAATTCCAGAGGAGCCCTGGCCTCAGGCCAAACGCTCCGGCTGGGCAGCTTTACCATGGCCGCCCATTCGGCCGTTAAGCCGATGATGACCTCTCAAGTCATCGAAAATCTTCTCCGTGTTGGCCCCGAACACTCCAAACAGATGGATCCGACGGATTTTTCGTCTTTAAACAAAGTCCTAGATCGCATCGCCCCCCTGGGGGTCACTACAGACTATGATCAGATTGGGCTTAAACCCGATCAGAGAGAAATCAAATCTCCGCCGATCACTCATCATATATCGGTCGTAGAGGAGCAAAACAACAACAAATCTTCCCCTATGCTAAAAACAAGCTATGTTCGGATCTCCGAGCTCGAAGAGCCGGATACCCATCTGCAGGGTGACACCCCCAGTCCTCCGAACTTAGAATCAAGCGTTAAGCCTAGAGAATCATCAGACATCCCGGAGCCCGAACTAATGAGCTCGGAAGTTTTTCAAACTCCAGACTCCTCAGTGGGTCGGGGTTCGGATATAATGCCACCAACCCACCACAAACAATATTCACCAAGAAATTCCGGTCCCCTAGATATATGCGACCTCATGTACGTACGGCAGCAGCCTCAGGAAAGGGTCCATCACTTTTGGGCCAGATTCGTCCTTGTCAAGGACATGATTAAAGGTTGCCGCGATGAGGACGCAATTTCAGTATTCTGCAATAATTGCACGGATGAAGGGATCCTCAATGCCCTCAACCGCCGTCGCGTATCACACTACGCTGACTTGGCAACCATAGTACAGAAATAATGCGCAATGGAAAGCGCTTGGAAAACTCAGACAGCTCGCTGGGAACTACCGGCCTTCACGCTACCTCGCGGCGCACCCGACCCCGTGGACAAGAAAATAAAACGCATCATGGACGTGGAACCGTTCTTGAGGGATGGCTCGATAAGTCATGCAAAATACACACGACACCTGATACCGAACCAACCCACAGCCTTAGAGCATGTTGGATACTCCGGCAAGTGGCCAAGAGCGGCAAGGATATCCTCAAATGACGACCTCAGAGTATTGACGGTCTTCGATACTTTTGCTTTAAACAATCGGTGCACGAGGGCACCACGTGACATCATCGAAGTCTGCCAAGTTGCAGCAATAAATCCTTGGAACGAGACGGCCATAACTTTTACTGCCAATGATGAACCAAAATTTCGGTCAGTCCAAGCACTAGCCACCTTGGTTCTCAACCCAATTGCGGATGGCTTTTGGCTCACTAAAGTGCTGATGGACGACGGCAGCAGACTGATACGTCTCCAACGTATCTATAATTTTTGATTGCTCCATGCTATATTATCTACTGTGTTGGACTATATTGGGCTTTATGTTCCACTTTTATATTATTTTTGGGACTAACCTATTAACCGGAGGCCCAGCCCAGAATTGCTGTTTTTTTGCCTATTTCAGTGTTTAGAAGAAACGGAATATCAAACGGAGTCCAAACGGAATGAAACCTTCGAACGTGATTTTCTCACGAATATGACCCGGAGACTTGGACCCTCGCCAAGGAAGCTTGAGGTGGGCACGAGGTGAGCGCGCCCTATACCCCAGCGCGCCCCCCACCCTCCGGAGCCCTGGCTCCACCGATGTACTTTTTCCTCCTATATATACCTACGTACCCCCAAACGATCAGATACGGAGCCAAAAACCTAATTCCACCGCCGCAACTTTCTGTATCCACGAGATCCCATCTTGGGGCCTGTTCTGGAGCTCCGCCGGAGAGGGCCATCATCATAGCCTCTCCGATGAAGTGTGAGTAGTTTACCTCAGACCTTCGGGTCCATAGTTAGTAGCTAGATGGCTTCTTCTCTCTTTTTGGATCTCAATACAATGTTCTCCCCCTCTCTCGTGGAGATTTATTCGATGTAATCTTCTTTTTGCGGTGTGTTTGTTGAGATCGATGAATTGTGGGTTTATGATCAAGTCTATCTATGAATAATATTTGAATCTTATCTGAATTCTTTTATGTATGATTGGTTATCTTTGCAAGTCTCTTCGAATTATCTGTTTGGTTTGGCCAACTAGATTGGTAGTTCTTGCCATGGGAGAAGTGCTTAGCTTTGGGTTCGATCTTGCGGTGCCCTTTCCCAGTGAGAGAAGGGGCAGCAAGGCACGTATTGCATCGTTGCCATCAAGGATAACAAGATGGGGTTTATTTCATATTGCATGAATTTATCTCTCTACATCATGTCCTCTTGCTTAAGGCGTTACTCTGTTTTTAACTTAATACTCTAGATGCATGCTGGATAGCGGCCGATGAGTGGAGTAATAGTAGTAGATGCAGGCAGGAGTCGGTCTACTTGTCTCCGACGTGATGCCTATATACATGATCATACCTGGATATTCTCATAACTATGCTCAATTCTATCAATTGCTCAACAGTAATTTGTTCACCCACCGTAGAATACTTATGCTCTTAAGAGAAGCCACTAGTGAAACCTATGGCCCCCAGGTCTATTCTCATCATATCAATCTCCATCACTTTCATTTTGCTTTGCTTTTTTACTTTGCCTTTTACTTTTCACTTAGCATCTCTATATCAAAAATACCAAAAATATTATCTATCATCTCTATCAGATCTCACTCTCGTAAGTGACGTGAAGGGATTGACAACCCCTAATCGCGTTGGTTGCGTTGAGCTATTGTTTTTGTGTAGGTACGAGGGACTTGAGCGTGGCCTCCTCTTTGGATTGATACCTTGGTTCTCAAAAACTGAGGGAAATACTTACGCTACTCTGCTGCATCATCCTCTCCTCTTCGGGAAATCCAACATAAGCTCAAGAGGTAGCAAGAAGAATTTCTGGCGCCGTTCTTAGGAGTCTACGCAAAAAGTCAACATACCAAGTACCCATCACAATCCCTATCTCTCGCATTACATTAGTTGCCATTTGCCTCTCGTTTTCCTCTCCCCCACTTCACACTTGCCATTTTATTTGCCCTCTCCTTCTCCTTCTCCTTCTCCTCCTCTTTTTCCGTTTGCCTTTTTCCCGCTTGCCTTTTGTTTGATCGTGTGTTGGATTGCTTGTTTGTCGCAATGGCTCTACCTAGATTTGGTGATCTTCACCTTAAAAGGTTAGAGGAGATCGAAAACAACGTTAGGAAGTTTATGGTTTTGCAATTTGAGCATAATAATTTCTTTAGAAACGAGCTTAAGGAACAAAAAAGTTTTATCAATTATATGAATAAAGAGCTCGATGATATGTCTAAAGAATTTGATGGTATAAGATCCCAAATTGCTCGTCTTGAAAAGATGACTGCTGAAATTTCGGATATGCAAGCTACCTTAGTCAATAATATGGCCGCTAAACCGAATTATTATGAAAATCAAGATGAAGATCTAGAAGTTATTGATGTGTGCCCTATCAAATCTTTGTTTTGTAATATGAATCTTGATGAAACTGAATATGATCTTCCTTTACCAAGAAGGCGTTCAAAAAATTCAGAGTATTTAGATCTTTATGCTAAACCCACTATATTGGATTTCAAGGAATTTAATTATGAAAGTTTCTCTTTAATTGATTGTATTTCCTTGTTGCAATCCGTGCTAAATTCTCCTCATGCTTATAGTCAAAAGAAAGCCTTTACCGAACATATTGTTGATGCCTTGATGCAATCTTATGAAGAAGAACTTGAGTTGAAAGTTTCTATCCCTAGAAAACTCTATGATGAGTGGGAACCAATTATTAAAATTAAAATTAAAGATCATGAGTTTTATGCTTTGTGTGATTTGGGTGCTAGTGTCTCCACTATCCCCAAAACTTTGTGTGATTTGCTAGATTTTCGTGATTTTAATGATTGCTCTCTAAACTTGCATCTTGCGGATTCCACTATTAAGAAAACCTATGGGAAGGATTAATGATGTTCTTATTGTTGCAAATATGAATTATGTGCCCTATTATTCTTGGTAGACCTTTCCTTAGAACGGTTGGTGCGATTATTGATATGAAGGAAGGGAATATTAGATTCCAATTTCCATTAAAAAGGGCATTGGAACACTTTCCTAGAAAGAAAATAAAATTGCCATATGAAACTATCATGAGACCAACTTATGGATTGCCTACCAAAGATGGCAATACCTAGATCTATCCTCGCTTTTATGCCTAGCTAGGGGCGTTAAACGATAGCGCTTGTTGGGAGGCAACCCAATTTTATTTTTAGTTTTTTGTGTTTTTCTTCTGTTTAGGAATAAATAACCCATCTACCTTCTGTTTGGATGTGGTTTTGTATTTTAATTAGTGTTTGTGCCAAGTTAGACCTATTGGATCTTCTTGGATGATAGTTATTTCATCTTGCTGTAATTTCCAGAAACTTTGCGTTCAGTGGCCGAATTGTTAAAAATCACCCGAACGTGATAAAATACTGATTCCAATTTCTTCTGATCAATAAACAAATTTTCTAGGTCGTCCAATTTTTGTAGATGTTTTGGAGTTTCAGAAGTTTGCGTTAGTTACAGATTACTACAGACTGTTCTGTTTTTGACAGATTCTGTTTTTCGTGTGTTGTTTGCTTATTTTGATGAATCTATGGCTAGTAAATTAGGTTATATCCATAGAGAAGTTGGAATACAGTAGGTTTAACACCAATATAAATAAATAATGAGTTCATTACGGTACCTTGAAGTGGTCTTTTGTTTTCTTTCTCTAACGGAGCTCACGAGATTTCTATTGAGTTTTGTGTTGTGAAGTTTTCAAGTTTTGGGTGAATTCTTTTGATGGATTATGGAACAAGGAGTGCCAAGAGCCTAAGCTTGGGGATGCCCATGGCACCCCCAAGATAATCCAAGGACACCAAAAATTTAAACCTTGGGGATGCCCCGGAAGGCATCCCTCTTTAAATCTACTTCCATCGGTAATTTACTTGGAGCTATATTTTTATTCACCACATGATATGTGTTTTGCTTGGAGCGTCTTATTTGTGTCTTTGTTTGTTAGTGTGCCACAATCATCCTTGCTGTACACACCTTTTGAGAGAGCCATACATGAATTGGAATTTGATAGAATACTCTATGTGCTTCACTTATATCTTTTGAGCTATGTAGTTTTGCTCTATGTGCTTCACTTATATCTTTTTGAGCGCTATAATTTTGCTCTATGTGCTTCACTTAGATCTTTTAGAGCACGGTGGTGGTTTGTTTTAAAGAAACTATTGATCTCTCATGCTTCACTTAGATTATTTTGAGAGTCTTAATAGCATGGTAATTTGCTTAATAATAATATGCTTGGTATTCAAGATTTGTGAAACTTTCTTTTGAGTGCGTTGAATACTAAGAAAAGATTGATACTTGATAATTGTTTTGAGATATGAAGATGGTGACATTAGAGTGATGCTAGTTGAGTAGTTGTGAATTTGAGAAATACTTGTGTTAAAGTTTGTGATTCCCGTAGCATGCACGTATGGTGAACCGTTATGTGATGAAGTCGGAGCATGATTTATTTATTGATTGTCTTCCTTATGAGTGGCGGTCGGGGAGGAGCGATGGTCTTTTCCTACCAATCTATCCCCCTAGGAGCATGCGCGTAATACTTTGCTTTGATAACTTCTAGATTTTTGCAATAAGTATATGAGTTCTTTATGACTAATGTTGAGTCCATGGATTATACGCACTTTTTCCCATCCTTCCACCATTGCTAGCCTCTCTAATACCGCACACTTTTCGCCGGTATCATACAACCACCATATACCTTCCTCAAAACAGCCACCAAACCTACCTATCATGACATTTCCATAGCCATTCCGAGATATATTGCCATGCAACTTTCCACCCTTCCGTTTATTATGACACGCTCCATCATTGTCATATTGCTAGCATGATCATGTAGTTGACATCGTATTTGTGGCAAAGCCACCGTTCATAATTCTTTCATACATGTTACTCTTGATTCATTGCATATCCCGGTACACCGCTGGAGGCATTCATATAGAGTCATATTTGTTCTAAGTATCGAGTTGTAATTGTTGAGTTGTAAGAAGAATAAAAGTGTGATGATCATCATTTTTAGAGCATTGTCCCAAGTGAGGAAAGAATGATGGAGACTATGATTCCCACATATGTCGGGATGAGACTCCGGACGAAAAAAAGAGAGAAAAAAAAGAAAAGGCCCAAATAAAAAAATGAGAGAAAAAGAGAGAAGGGACAATGTTACTATCCTTTTACCACACTTGTGCTTCAAAGTAGCACCATGATCTTCATGATAGAGAGTCTCTCATTTTGTCACTTTCATATACTACTGGGAATTTTTCATTATAGAACTTGGCTTGTATATTCCAATGATGGGCTTCCTCAAAATTGCCCTAGGTCTTCGTGAGCAAGCGAGTTGGATGCACACCCACTTAGTTTCTTTTGATGAGCTTTCACATATACTTATAGCTCTAGTGCATCCGTTGCATGGCAATCCCTACTCGCTAACATTGATATCTATTGATGGGCATCTCCATAGCCCGTTGATACGCCTAGTTGATGTGAGACTATCTTCCCCTCTTTTTGTCTTCTCCACAACCACCACTCTATTCCACATATAGTGCTATATCCATGGCTCACGCTCATGTATTGCGTGAAGATCGAAAAAGTTTTGAAAATGTTAAAGTATGAAAGAATTTCTTGGCTTGTCATCGGGGTTGTGCATGATTTAAATACTTTGTGTGGTGAAGATAGAGCATAGCCAGACTATATGATTTTGTAGGGATAACCTTCTTTGGCCATGTTATTTTGAGAAGACATAATTACTTTGATAGTATGCTTGAAGTATTATTATTTTTTATGTAAGTATGAACTTTTGTCTTGAATCTCTCGAATCTGAATATCCATACCACAATTAAGAAGATTTGCATTGAAACTATACCAAGTAGCACTCCGCATCAAAAATTCTCTTTTTATCATTTACCTACTCGAGGATGAGCAGGAATTAAGCTTGGGGATGCCTGATACGTCTCCAACGTATCTATAATTTTTGATTGCTCCATGCTATATTATCTACTGTTTTGCACTATATTGGGCTTTATTTTCACTTTTATATTATTTTTGGGACTAACCTATTAATCGGAGGCCCAGCCCAGAATTGCTGTTATTTTGCCTATTTCAGTGTTTCGAAGAAACGGGATATCAAACGGAGTCCAAACGGAATGAAACCTTCGGGAACGTGATTTTCTCACCGAATATGACCCAAGAGACTTGGACCCTATGCCCCTTACCCTTGTGGGGCCCACGAAGCTCCACCGACATACTTCTTCCTCCTATATATACCTACGTACCCCCAAACAATCAGATACGGAGCCAAAAACCTAATTCCACCGCCGCAACTTTCTGTATCCACGAGATCCCATCTTGGGGCCTGTTCCGGAGCTCCGCCGGAGAGGGCCGTCATCACAGAGGGCTTCTACATCATCATAGCCTCTCCGATGAAGTGTGAGTAGTTTACCTCAGACCTTCAGGTCCATAGTTAGTAGCTAGATGGCTTCTTCTCTCTTTTTGGATCTCAATACAATGTTCTCCCCCTCTCTCGTGAAGATCTATTCGATGTAATTTTCTTTTTGTGATGTGTTTGTTGAGACCGATGAATTGTGGGTTTATGATCAAGTCTATCTATGAATAATATTTGAATCTTCTCTGAATTCTTTTATGAATGATTGGTTATCTTTGCAAGTCTCTTCGAATTATCTGTTTGGTTTGGCCAACTAGATTGGTAGTTCTTGCCATGGGAGAAGTGCTTAGCTTTGGGTTCGATCTTGCGGTGCCCTTTCCCAGTGAGAGAAGGGGCAGCAAGGCACGTATTGCATCGTTGCCATCAAGGATAACAAGATGGGGTTTATTTCATATTGCATTAATTTATCTCTCTACATCATGTCCTCTTGCTTAAGGCGTTACTCTGTTTTTAACTTAATACTCTAGATGCATGCTGGATAGCGGTCGATGAGTGGAGTAATAGTAGTAGATGCAGGCAGGAGTCGGTCTACTTGTCTCGGACGTGATGCCTATATACATGATCATTCCTGGATATTCTCATAACTATGCTCAATTCTGTCAATTGCTCAACAGTAATTTGTTCAGCCAACGTAGAATACTTATGCTCTTAGGAGAAGCCACTAGTGAAACCTATGGCCCCCGGGTCTATTCTCATCATATCAAATTCCATCACTTTTATTTTGCTTTGCTTTTTTACTTTACCTTTTACTTTTCACTTTGCATCTCTATATCAAAAATACCAAAAATATTATCTATCATCTCTATCAGATCTCACTCTCGTAAGTGACCGTGAAGGGATTGACAACCCCTAATCGCGTTGGTTGCGTTGAGCTATTGTTTTTGTGTAGGTACGAGGGACTTGAGCGTGGCCTCCTACTGGATTGATACCTTGGTTCTCAAAAACTGAGGGAAATACTTACGCTACTCTGCTGCATCATCTTCTCCTCTTCGGGGAAATCCAACGCAAGCTCAAGAGGTAGCACAGGCTGAACCTCATCTACGAGGACACGCTCAATAAAATGCAAATAGATAGAAGTTGCATCGAGCAAAGTAATACGACCTTTCGAGGAATCATTCCTAGTTGGGAAGCAAGATATGCAGGAAAAATTAAGCTCGACGTGGTATTTGGCACGCCAGAGAACTATCGGTCTGAAGAGATAACCTTCCAAGTGGCCTCTTTCAATAGTGGATATCATGCCCTGTTGGGGCGAAACGTATTCACGCGTTTCCAAGCCATACCTCATTACGGGTATATGAAGCTGAAGATGCCCGGTCCCAACGTTATTATCACTCTCGCCAGTGATCCGGACATAGCACTCCGCGCCGAAAACAAAACTGCATCCATGGCCCTCGTGGCACTATCCGAGGCCCTCGCAGCCGGAGAGTTAACCGCAATACGCTCCACGGTGGATAGGGATGACATAATTCTCGATAAGCGGCGCAAATCGACCTACTTCAAACCAGCAGAAGAAATAGTCAAATTTCAGGAACACCCAACGGACCCTAAGAAGACAGCTTCCATCGGTGCACAGCTGGAACCGACGATCGACACCGCATTACGCGCGTTCCTGCACGAGAACTGGGACATATTCGCCTGGCATCCCTCAGATATGCTAGGAATCCCACACTGGTTGGCCGAACACAGTCTCAATATATTGAAGGGACACAAGCCGGTCAAACAAACACTGCGGCACTTTTTCGAACCCAAACGACAAGTTATGGGGGAGTAGCTAGCCAAGTTACTTGAGGCCGGGTTCGTTAGAGAAATAAAACACCCGGACTGGCTAGCGAACCTGGTGATGGTACCAAAGAAGGACAAATCCTGGCGCATGTGTGTCGATTTCAAAGACCTCAACAAGGCATGCCCTAAGGATCCCTTCCCCTCCCCCGCATCGATCAGATCATTGATGCCACTGCAGGACAAGACTCACTGTGCTTCCTCGACGCATACTCCGGATACCATCAAATCAAAATGAAGGAATCCGATCAAGCCGTAACGGAATTCATTACCCCATATGGGCCTTTCTGCTTCAATACTATGCCCTTCGGGCTGAAAAACGCAAGTGCCACCTACCAATGCATGATTCAAACATGCCTGGAGAAACAAATCGGCAAAATGGTCAAACCATATGTGGACGACGTTGTCATCAAAACTAAGCACGTCGAGTCACTAATAGACGACCTGCGTCTCACATTTGACAACCTCCGTCCATATGACATCGCTCAATCCGGAAAAATGTGTTAAAATTGGCCTTCATCGTCTCCAATAGAGGAATTGAGGCAAACCCAGCCAAAATCCGAGCTTTGTCACAATTGGCTACACCAACAAACCTCAAACAAATCCAAAAACTAGCCGGGTGCGTGGCAGCTTTAAGCCGCTTTATCTCCAGGTTAGGAGAAAAGGCATTGCCACTATACCGCGTGCTCCGACACACCGACACTTCGAGTGGACAGACGCGGCAACGGCCGGACTAGAAGAAATAAAAGCTCTTTTAGCAAGCAACCCAATCCTGGCCACACCAAACGTCGGCGAACCCATGTTATTATACATCTCTGAAACAAACCAGGTGGTGAGTGCGGTGCTCGTCGTTGAACGAGAGGAGGACGGACACAAACTCCCACTCCAGAAACTGGTATACTATGTATCCACTGTTCTCACACCATGCAAATCTCGGTACCCTCATTACCAAAAGATAGCAAACGCGGTCTTCATGGCATCCCGGAAGCTACGACACTACTTTCAAGAGTGCTCAATCACGGTGGCTTCCGAGGTACTACTCAATGACATAATAAACAACTGCGACGCTAGAAGCCGGATTGCCAAGTGGGTCATTGAGCTCTTGCCATTCGACATAACATACAAACCGCACCGAGCCATCAAATCCCAAGTGTTGGCCGACTTCATCACCGAATGGGCAGAGGCCGAACTCCCTAAAGAGTATTGTACATATTCCAACTGGGTCATGCACTTCGATGGCTCTAAAATGCTGACCGGTTTAGGAGCGGGTGTTGTCTTAACGTCCCCCATAGGATACACAGTTCAATACATACTCCAAATATATACATAGACTCCAACAACGCAGCCGAATACGAGGCCTTATTGCACGGTCTTCGGATGGCTGTCTCCATGGGCATACAATGCCTGGAGGTGCGTGGGGATTCAAACCTCGCAATATCCCAAATAAACAGAGACTTCGACGCAAAAGATCCGAAGATGGCAGCCTATTGTAACGCCGCACTCCAAATATCAGCCCGGTTCGAGGGACTCAAGTTTCATCATGTGGCTCGAGAAAGTAATCAAGCGGCAGATGTCCTTGCTCACATGGGTGCCAAGCGTGACCCCGTCCCGCCTAACATCTTTTTGGAAAGGCTCTTCAAGCCATCCGTGCGCGTGGCAGGATGAGAGCAGCAACACTAGTCCGGATCCGATTATACCCCTAGATTCTGAACACAACACTGATGTCATCGGGGGCTCGGCCACCGAAATAACACCATCAGCCCATCTAATACTGGCAGTAATTGCCCTGTGGACCGAACCCTTCTTGGCCTACCTAAATAGGCGAGAGCTCCCTGAGGATCAGAATGAGGCACGATGCATCGTTCGGCGTTCGAAAGCCTACAAGGTTCATGAAGGAGAGCTCTACAAGAAGAGCGCTACCGAAGTCCTTCAAAGATGTATCTCCGAGGAATAGGGACGGCAGCTCCTAGCTGAAATCCATACTGGTCTCGGCGGTCACCACGCCGCGGCTCAAGCCCTTGTAAGTAAAGCCTTCCGTACCGGTTTCTTCTGGGCGACGGCCTGAGCAGATGCACAGGACCTTGTCCAACGTTGTGTAGGATGCCAGCTTTTTGCCAATCAAAGCCATATGCCGCCCACCGCTCTACAAACAATCCTTGTTACTTGGCCTTTCGCGGTCTGGGGGCTTGATATGGTTGGACCCCTTAAAGGGGGAAGCCATAAGAAAAAATACCTGCTGGTCATGGTAGATAAATTCACTAAGTGGATAGAGGCCAAACCAGTTAAAACGGCCAAAGCCGGACCAGTGATAGACTTTATATCTGGTGTCGTACAGCGTTATGGTGACCCACACAGCATCAACACTGATAACGGATCGAATTTTACAGCCGACAAAGTGAAAACATGGTGTGCTAACCTGGGCATCAAGCTCGATTATGCCTCCATCTATCACCCACAAAAAACGGTCAAGTCAAACGAGCTAATGTTCTTATCATGAGCGGCATTAAGCCTAGACTAGTGTGATCTTCGAAAGAATCAGACAAACACTGGGTCGAGGAGCTCGACTCCGTACTCTGGGGGCTGCGGACCACGCCCAATCGCACTACCGGTTACACACCATTTTTCATGGTGTACTGCGCAGAGGTTGTTCTGCCCTGCGACATCATTCATGACTCACGTCGAGTGCGCATGTACGAAGAGAGAGAAGCCGAGGCAGGATAGTCTAGATGCCCTGGAGGAGGAGCGTGACGTTGCAAAAGCCCGTTCCACATTCTATCAAGAACAAGCTCGCAGATATCAAAGCAAAGAATTGCGGGCCAAGACTTATAATGTTGGTGAACTCGTTCTATGGTTGCCAGAAAAGAAAAAGGACAAACTCAAGACCAAATGGGAGGGTCCTTTCATTATAGATGAAGTTCTCATTGGAGGTGCGTACCGCCTGCGTGATGCATCGGATAATCGCTTAGAGCTGAACCCTTGGAATGCCGCCAGACTCCGAAGATTCTACGCCTAGAGCCGGACTCATTGTTTGTTTTCTTGTTCTTATTTTTACATTTTCCTCTTGAGGGAGTCCTGGATTAGGGGGTATCCGGACAGCCGGACTATATCCTTTGGCCGGACTGTTGGACTATGAAGATACAATATTGAAGACTTCGTCTCGTGTCCGGATGGGACTCTCCTTGGCGTGGAAGGCAAGCTTGGCGATACGGATATGTAGATCTCCTCCCATTGTAACCGACTCTGTGTAACCCTAGCCCCTTCCGTGTCTATATAAACCGGAGGGTTTAGTTCGTAGGACAACAACAATCATACCATAGGCTAGCTTCTAGGGTTTAGCCTCTACGATCTCGTGGTAGATCAACTCTTGCAATACTCATATCATCAAGATTAATCAAGCAGGAAGTAGGGTATTACCTCCATCGAGAGGGCCCGAACCTGGGTAAACATCGTGTCCCCTGCCTCCTGTTACCATCCGCCTTAGATGCACAGTTCAGGACTCCCTACCCGAGATCCGCCGGTTTTGACACCGACATTGGTGCTTTAATTGAGAGTTCCACTGTGTCGTCATGGTAAGGAAGGATGCCTCGTCTCGTTGTCAAGGACATCGTTACCTCTGGGAGAGCCCTGCCTGTCGGCCAAACTCTACGGCTAGGCGGTTTCGTCATGATAGCCCGTTCGGCTGCTGCACTGATGATGACTTCTCGGGTCATCGAAAACAACCTCCACGTCGGCTCGGAACTTGCCGAGCAGATGGATCTGATGGAACTCTCTTCCCTAAATGAGCTCTTGGATTGCATCGCCGCTTTGGGAATCGCTACGGACTATGATCGGATTGGGCTTAAACCCGACCAAAGGGAGATTAACTCTCCGCCAGTCACCCATCAGATAGCGGTGGTGGAGGAACAATGCGGCAATTCTTCCTCTATCTTGAGGACAAACTATGTCCGGATTCCAGAGCTCTCCGAGCCGGATACCCGTTTACGGAAGGGCATCGCCCAAGCCTTGAACCTAGAATCACGCAGTGGGCCAGACCCATCGGGCGACAGGGTTCTCTGCCCCTGGGTCTCAGATCGGGTCAGGGTTCGGACTCAAATCTTCCCACCCACCCAGATAGAAGCGATCTTTCCCACATTAGACAAGAGCCCGGGAAGCGATTACATTACTATCGGGCGATTCCTCCTTGTAATGAACAAGGTCAAGGACTGTCGCGAGGAAGACGCAATCTCATTCTTCTGCAATAATTGCACGGACAAGGGAATCCATAACACCATAAGTCATCGTGACATAGCACACTTCACTGACTTGGCGGCCATAGTACGAAAGTACTGTGTAATGGAAAGTGCCTGGAAAACCGAAACAAAATTTTGGGATAATCCGGCTCTGACTAAACACCCAGTCTGAATTAAAAGGGTGCATCCTCATAAGTCGCCTGATTCAATTACCAAAAAGCAAAAGCCCACTACAGGGTCTGGAACCGTATTGGAGGGATGGCTTAACGGGCCTTGCAAAATTCACAGTACAGCGGATACCATACCAACACACAGCCTTAGAGCATGTTGGGTACTCTGGCAGGTGGCCAAGAGCGGTGAGGATCTCCTCATACAAAATACCGCAAAGCACCATCCCGTGGATCACAATACAATATTAACAGTCTTCGAGACATTCGCCTCAAATAATAGGCGCAAGCGAACACTCCGCAGCCTTGCCGAAATCTGCCAGGTGGCAGCAATGAATCCATGGAGCGACACGACTATCACCTTCAATGCCAGTGACGAACCTAAACTCTGAACAACCCGAGCACCAGCCGCACTGGTCCTTAGTCCAATTGTGGACGTTTTCGGCTCACTAAAGTGCTCATGGACGGCGGCAGCGGACTAAACCTCATTTATGAAGAAACTCTTCAAAAAAATGGAAATAGACAGGAACCGCATTGAGCAAAGCAGCTCAACCTTCAGAGGAATCATCCCCAGTCGGGAAGCACGTTGCGCTGGGAAAATCGCACTAGATGTGGTATTCGGCACGCCGGAGAATTATAGGTCCGAAGAAATCACATTCCAAGTGGCCCCATTCAGTAGCGGATACCACGGCCTTTTAGGGCGGGAGGCATTCACGATCTTCCAAGCCATACCCCATTACGGGTACATGAAGCTCAAAATGCCTGGACCCAATGGAATCATTACTCTAGCCAGTGATCCGGACATAGCGTTCCGCGCCGAAAACAAAACAGCTGCACTGGCCCTCGAGGCATTATCCGAAGCCCTCGCGGCAGAAGAGTTAACCGCGCTACGCTCCACTGTGGACAGGGATGATGTGATACTCAACAAGAGATCCAAGTCCACCTCCTTCAAACCAGCGGATGAAATAGTCAAATTCCAAGTCCATCCAACAGACCCTACAAAAACAGCCTCCATCGGGGCACAGTTAAAACCCGCCGTGGACGCCGCACTACGGGAGTTCCTGTGTGAGAATTGGGACATATTTGCCTGGCATCCCTCGGATATGCCAGGAATCCCACACAGGTTGGCCGAGCATAGCCTTAACATTCTAAAAGGATTCAAGCAGGTCAAAAAGACTCTTCGGCGTTTCTCTGAACCCAAGAGACAAGCTATGGGAGAGGAACTAGCCAAGTTATTGGAGGCCGGATTCATCAGAGAAATAAAACACCCCGACTGGCTAGCAAACCTGGTGATGGTACCAAAGAAGGACAAATCCTGGCGCATATGCATCGATTTCAAGGACCTCAATAAGGCTTGCCCAAAGGATCCCTTCCCTCTCCCCCGCATCGATCAAATTATCGATGCTACCGCAGGACACGACTCTTTGTGCTTCCTTGATGCATACTCCGGCTACCACCAAATTAAAATGGCGGTGTCTGACCAAGCCGCAACGGCGTTTATCACGCCATACGGCCCCTTCTGTTTCAACACAATGCCTTTTGGGCTTAAAAACGCTGGTGCAACGTATCAACGCATGATTCAGACATGTCTGGAAAAGCAGATCAGCAAAACAGTGGAGGCATACGTAGACGATGTGGTCGTCAAAACCAGACACGTCGACTCTTTAATAAATGACTTGGGGCTCACGTTCGACAATCTCCAAACATACGACATCAAGCTCAATCCGGAGAAATGCGTTTTCGGCGTACCCGCCGGAAAGCTCCTGGGATTTATCGTCTCCAGTAGAGCAATTGAAGCAAATCCGGCTAAAATCCGAGCCTTGTCACAGTTGGCCATCCCAACTGACCTCAAGCAAATCCAGAAATTAATTGGATGTGTGGCGGCCCTAAGCCGCTTTATCTCCCTCTTAGGAGAAAAGGCATTACTGCTTTATCGCCTCCTTCGGGGCACGGAACACTTCGAGTGGACGGACGCAACCACGGCCGGACTGGAAGACACAAAGGCCATTCTAGCCACCAACCCAATCCTGGCCACGCCAAGCATCGGCGAACCAGCTGCTATATATAGCGGCCACTCATCAAGTTGTAAGCGCAGCGCTCGTCGTCGAACGAGAAACGGATGGACACAAATTCCCTCTTCAAAAGCCGGTATATTATGTATCCACTGTCCTCACTCCATGCAAATCACGGTATCCGCATTATCAAAAGATAGCATATGCGGTATTCATGGCATCCCAAAAACTACGACACTACTTCCAAGAGTGTTCAATTACAGTGGCCTCGGAAGTGCCACTGAACGATATAATAATCAACCGCAACGCCACGGGCCGGATTGCCAAATGGGCCATTGAGCTCCTCCCGTTTGACATAACATATAAACCTCGGCGAGCCATTAAGTCGCAGGTATTGGCCGATTTTGTCGCCGAATGGACAGAAGCCGAACTCCCTAAAGAGTACGGCGCATACTTCAATTGGATTATGCACTTCGACGGCTCTAAAATGCTAGCTGGTCCGGGGGCTGGCGTTGTCCTGACGTCCCCTACCGGAGATACAGTCCAATACGTAATCCAAATACTGTACACAGACTCCAAAATGCAGCCGAATACGAGGCCCTGTTACATGGTCTCTGGATGGCAGTTTCCATGGGCATTCGACGCCTGGAGGTGCGTGGGGACTCGAACCTCGCAATATCCCAAATAAATGGAGACTTCGACGCCAAGGATCCGAAAATGGCGGCTTATCGCAACGCCGTCCTCAAGATGTCAGCTCGGTTCGAGGGGCTTGAATTCCACCATGTGGCTCGGGAAAACAATCAGGCGGCGGATATCCTCGCCAGACATTGGCGCTAAAGCGCGTCTGGTCCCACCCAACATCTTCTTGGAAAGGCTGTTTAAGCCATCCGTGGTATGGGAAGGGGACACCGGTAACAATAGTCCGGACCCGGCTACAACGCCAGATACCGAAAACACTAACATAATCGGAGGCTCCGCCACCGAAATAACGCCTTCAGCCCTCGTAATAATGGCCGTCATCGCCCCATGGATTGAACCATTCCTGACCTACCTAACTAGGCAGGAACTTCCCGAGGACCAAAATGAGGCACGCTGCATTGTGCGGCGATCTAAAGCCTACAAGGTCCACAAGGGAGAGCTTTATAAGAAAAGCACCACCGTAGTCCTTCAAAGGTGCATCTCCGAAGAGGAACGGCGGAAATCCATGCCGGACTCGGCGGCCACCACGCCGCAGCCCGGGCCCTCGTAAGTAAGGCCTTCCGTACAGGA
Organism: Aegilops bicornis; assembly: GCA_021605145.1. Classification (NCBI taxonomy): domain Eukaryota; kingdom Viridiplantae; phylum Streptophyta; class Magnoliopsida; order Poales; family Poaceae; genus Aegilops; species Aegilops bicornis. The sequence goes on along the minus strand of CM038669.1, from coordinate 391,973,737 downwards.
TTCTATTGGCCGACGGCCCGGGCGGATGCACATGACTTGGTCCAATGTTGCGTTGGTTGCCAGCTTTTAGCAAACCAAAGCCATATGCAGCCTGTCGCCCTACAAACAATCCCCATCACCTGGCCTTTTGTGGTCTGGGGGCTTGACATGGTTGGACCCCTTAAAGGGGGAACCCACAAGAAAAAAATACTTACTGGTCATGGTGGATAAAATCACCAAATGGATAGAAGCCAAACCTGTTAAAACGGCCGAATCCGGACCGGTGATAGACTTCATATCCGGGGTTGTACACCGGTATGGCGTCCCCCACAACATCATCACTGACAACGGCACGAACTTCACTGCCGACCAGGTAAAACTATGGTGCAGCAACATGGGCATCAAGCTCGATTATGCTTCTGTCTATCACCCACAAACTAACGGTCAAGTCGAGCGAGCAAATGGTCTTATCATGAGCGGCATCAAACCCAGATTAGTGCGGTCCTTAAAGGAATCTAACATGCATTGGGTAGAGGAGCTCGACTCCGTACTCTGGGGGCTGCGGACCACGCCGAATCTACCGGATACACACCATTCTTTATGGTGTACGGCGCAGAGGCAGTTCTTCCCTGCGACATAATTCATGACTCACCTCGAGTGCGCATGTATGAAGAAAGAGAGGCCGAGCTCGATTGGCAGGACAGTATGGACGCCCTCGAGGAGGAGCATGACGTGGCAAAAGCTCGTTCCGCATTCTATCAGCAACAGGCTCGAAGATACCAAAGCAGAGAAGTACGGGCCAAAACTTATAATGTTGGCGAACTCGTTCGACGCCAACCGGAGAAGAAAAAGGACAAGCTCAAGCCCAAATGGGAAGGCCCCTTCGTTATTGACCAGGTTCTGACCGGTGGAGCGTACCGTCTGTGGGATGCATCGGACTATCGACTCGAGCCTAACCCATGGAACGCAGCCAGACTCTGAAGGTTCTACGCCTAGTGCCGGACTTTGTGTTCGTCTCCTTACCCCTGTCAATTTTTTATATACTCGTTATCTGTCTTTTCGTTCTTTCTTCCCTTTTTTCTTCAAGGCCTTAATAGGCTAAATGTGTCTTGACTACACAATCTGGGTTGCCTGGCTCCTGTGCTTATGCCCTACGTTCCCGTTTGTTCGGGTAGGGCATAAAGGGAGCACCACTGCGATTGTTACAGCCGGGTCATCCGGACGTGTACCTCAGACTGGGTGAAGCTGAAAGCTAGCGTTCTTAAGGGAATAATTGGTCGGAGGACTAAAGACGTTTTACCCTTGTTGCAATGTGAACCCCCAGACACTATGTATACTGCAATTTTTTTCCAATCACAGTTCGGGCATGCATACTAACGCATGTTCACCCAGGGAAAGGAACCCTTAAGGAAATTATTCTCTCTGGTAGATGTTTCTTACAATCAACAAGTAATATAACATAGCTAGCTGGATACAACTTGTCTGTTCAAGCAACTATGACCCCTACTCCTGGTTTCCACACATGCCCCGGTATTTATTACCAGTTTGGTATTCGGAAACACTCCGCACCTTTGGGTCCGGAGGTGGAAGCGAAAAGGTCTGCCATGACAATCGTTTTACAATTCGGCTAGGGACAAATATGTCAATAGAAGCACATAGTCACTTGGAGTCAGAAGCTACTTCTTCCTCTATACCATCTAACAGGTTGTCTAACCTACAATCATGTTGTGAAAACTTGGCGGCTATCTTTACTTGGTCATATACCAAGCTTACTGGAATTTCTTTCCCATCTGACCCCCGAGGCCCGACCCGGGCCATACGATTCGGATCAAGTCTGGTGTACCGCGTTTTCACCATGGCCCAGGCCTCGCGTGCGCCTTCCCTGCAAGCCGATATCTTCCATAATCCAAAGCGGCGTCGAGCTCCCTTGAATAGCTTCAGAAGCTCCTCCATACTTCCTGGAGGGGATGCGGATGGCCATAAAGCCTTGGCAACACTCTGCATCGCTTTCCAAGCTCGATCGTGCACTTGGGATAGCTCTTCTAGCAGATCGCCTTGAGATCCGGACATTTCCTCTTCGGGACGGCTAGTCAGTATACCTGCAGACATAAATCTGTTAGCTCATTTCATTGCCGCATTACATGAAGGTAATTTCAAATGCATACTGAATATGCCGCCTCGTAGCCTTCTGTTCTCTTTTACGGCGTCTGCTAGCTGGGCTCGCACGTCTTTTAGCTCTTCGCCCAGCAGGGTGTTGGAATCCTGAAGCTTGTTCTTATCATCCCTGGTCCGCGTCAACACACGTTCGCCAGCGGCCAGTTGCCTTTCGGCATGTTGTTTACCCGCTTGCGCGACCTTCAGTTCCTCTTTCAGTTGATCTAACGATCCTGCCATGGGAAATACAACAGTATTAACATTACTGGTATATGATTATATTTTTCTGATGGAGGGGAACATTACCAGGCAGTGCCTCCTTGGACTTCTCCAGTTCGGCGGTAACAACAGTTAGCTGGGTCCGACAATTTTCTAGCTCATGAGACAGCATGTTGTTTTTCTCCGTGAGTGCCTGATTATACAATGCTCCTTAAATCAGTTGTTTCAATTGCTTCAAGTCTCGGGGGCTACTGGTATATGATTACCAGATATGTACAATACGTACTTACCCGCATATCTTTTAAATGCTGGTCAGTGGCTCTGGCAAGCCCGTCCCGAGTAGCTCGGATGTACGCATCAGCCGAGCTGAAGGCATTGAACGCCTCTTTAGTAAAGCTGGGGTCGCGAAGAGCGTCTCTTCGGCGCCGATGATTCATGGTGCTCTCTACTTCAGAGTCCGTGACAGATACATCATCTGAATCCTCTGAAGGAGGACAATCTGGCGGCACTCCTGCGTCAGCCCCTGCCCTAGAGGCAGGGTTTGGAACCTGACTGGTGGAGGCGCGACCGGCAGGATCCCCTGACATAGTCCGGCGAACACTCTTCCTGATAAAACACAGCGGACAATGTCACAGTTTGATGTGACCTCCAGGGGGCATATTTAATGGCAGACCTCCTTGATGGAGGCTCGGTCATGTTGTCGTTCGCCTTCCTCTTCGAAGACCCGCCCGGCGCAGGTGCCGCCCTCTTATGAGACGCCTCTGGTGTGGCATGGCGCGCCGAGCGCTTCCCCTTTGGAGCACGAGACAGTGCGACGGGTGAGGCATAATGAGGAAGTTCTTTTGGAGGAGACGTCTCCTGACTACTTACATATGAAGCGGGATAATTGGCCACGATGGCTACTTCTGTGCCATCATAGCTCGCTTGGAAGAAGACTGAGGGAGTCCTGGACTAAGGGGTCCTCGGGCGTCCGGCCTGTTAACCATGGGCCGGACTGATGGGCTGTGAAGATATGAAGACCGAAGACTGCACCCGTGTCCGGATAGGACTCTCCTTGGCATGGAAGGCAAGCTTGGCGACTGATTATGAAGATTCCTCGCTCTGTAACCGACCTCGTGTAACCCTAGAGATCTCCGGTGTCTATATAAACCGGAGAGCTTAGTCCGGATAGGGACACATATTCATTACCGCAGTCATACAGGCTAGACTTCTAGGGTTTAGCCATTACGATCTCGTGGTAGATCAACTCTTGTAATACTCATATTCATCAAGATCAATCAAGCAGGAAGTAGGGTATTACCTCCATAGAGAGGGCAAGAGCTTGGGTAAACATCGTGTCCCCTGTCTCCTGTTACCATCGACCTTAGACGCACAGTTCGGGACCCCCTACCCAAGATTCGCCGGTTTTGACACCGACATTGGTGCTTTCATTGAGAGTTCCACTGTGCCGTCCTCAAAAGGCTCGATGTTAGGACCCCGATTCCAAATCACATCGACCTAGCCGGTAACACCTCATATCACTTTGCGGCCTCACGCACGGTATTCCCACGGGTGTCGCCTTACCATGGCCCGGACCGTTTATGTCTTTTGGCTCACGTATATGATGTTGTCGCTAGCATCCACATGATATAGAACCGGGCCTACATGGCTAGTCGTGAACCCAAAGCGGCGCTAACCTATGGGGACAGGCATACATGAATCACATCGAGCATGTCGGTCATCAACGTATAGATTCGGGCTGTAGCAGGCTATGAGGACTCCGGTGAACCGGGCTGTAGCAGGCTAAGCAGGACTCGAATAACACCGCACGACATTTCCCGAAGGGAACAGACATAAGGAACGAAGTGAAACACATGTCGGCCGATCAAGTGTCCAAGCAGTAGTGCTTTGGGCTAGCGGGACTCCGGTGAACCGGGCTGTAGCGGACTACTATCGCCGTAAGCGAGACTACATTTCCCCATATGAGAGGCTGCCAAGGATAAACAACTAGTTTGTCGGATCCCACACATACCAAGCATTTCAAACATACACACAATATGCTCAATATGTGTAGATACAACATGGCATCACAACATAACTCTACGACTCAAATATTTATTCATTAGGCTCCGAGGAGCGAGATATTACAAACATGGGTCTCATGACCCAAGACTCGAAACATACAAGTCAAAACACAAGCGGAAGCTACACATGTCCGAGTACGTACAACTATAAATGAAGAAGGCTGAGAAGCCCGACTATCTACCGAGATCTGCCGAGGGCACAAGATCGTAGCTGAGGTAACAAGCTAACCGTCAAGTCCAAGCGGAACTACTAAGCGAGACCAAGTCTCTCTGCAAAACATAAAATAAGCAAACGTGAGTACAAACGTACTCAGCAAGACTTACATCGAACTAACTACATATGCATCATTATCAAAAGGGGTGGTGGAGTTTGACTGCAGCAAGCCAGCTTTGACTCGGTGGCTATCCTGAACTACATTTGCAAGTAACTCTTTTGAGGTGGCGCTACGAGTCCACATATTCACCATATCAATACACCACTATGGACCCGCTCCCGTCTCCCCAACGAGAACGCCATCCATAGCACTCACGCTTATCTTGCGCATTTTAGGGTATCCACTTTCACTTGTCTATGAACTGATATAGGCAACCCAGAAGTCCTTTTCCGCGGACAAGGCTATTCGAATAGATCATATTAACCCTGCAGGGGTGTACTTCTTCACACACGCTCTCACCACTTACCGCCGTTTACACGACATGTACACGGCAACCTTCAAGCGGAAGCCCAACGTGGGTGTCGGCCACGGCCTACCTAAACACTCAAGTCCCTAGTCCAGGTTTATCGCCAATTCGGGTTCCATCCATGAGGAGTCCGCCGAGGTTTCCCATACAACCCCGAGCGATGTGTGCGGGGTTCCCGAGACACCAAAGCAGGCGAATCGGTACACGGGCCATGGTGCCTACCGCAACACAACCCACCCCTATGGTCAGCGTTGCGTGCCCCAGCATACTACAAACACCAGAAACTACTTGCAACTCCCGGACTGGGAACAAGGGTGGTTAAGAAGCCGAGAGGGTCCATTGGTTTCGGGCCCAATGCATGGTAGTAGCTGTTTCATGGATCACAAACACAGAACTCAGTTCACGAGGGCCGGCTGCAATGAGACAACCCACCATGTACTCCTACATGGCCTCTCACCGCTACCTTTACCAAATCGTGTTCACACACTTAGCTCACACACGATGGGACATGTTCACACAACCATTCCAATTCATTCCCGATGAATCAGACCTGACTCAACTCTAAGCGATGGCAGGCATGACAAACAAGCATGAATGAGTAGGCACAACATGGCTCAAACAACTCCTACTCATGCAAGTGGGTTTCATCTAATTACTGTGGAATGACAGGTCATGCAGAGGATAAAGGGGTTCAGCTACCGCAACAAGTAACACATGAGTCGTTGTTGTCCTAATGCAGTAAAATAGAGCAGGAGCGAGAGAGTGGGATTATATCGGAATGGACAAGGGGGTTTTGCTTGCCTGGCACTTCTGAAGATAATATAGTTCTTCATTGGTGTCACCGAATTCATCGTCGGTACGTTGTCTACTGAGAGGGGACAATTACCGGCAAACAAGAGAGAACACAATCAATGCAATGCACATTCACATGAATGACATGTCACGTTAAGGTACTGAATTCACCTAATGCAACGTCTAGCCAGGTTAGTTGAAGTGGGATTCAAACAAGGTTAAACTCCAACTCCAAATGCTAGTTCATAATTTACCCTAATCATGATTCATCCTATTCAGTGAGGTTAACTTGTTCAAACATGCATGATCATGGCATAAACAGATTCTTCATATTTTTCTGATCATTTTTCATATATAAATTATTTAATTTGGAGTTACAGATTAAAAGTTATGATTATTTGAAGTTTGGGGTATTTTCTGAAATTTCCTGAATTAAATAAAATCCAGAAAATCAATTATCACGTCGACCGACGTCGATGTGGACGTCGATGGTCAACGAGACATGGTCCGGGTCAAACTGACGGTGGGTCCCAAGCGTGTCGACATAATTAGCCTAACTAAACATTAATTTAAACTAATCCTAAAGCGATTACAATTTGGGCCCCACCGTCATTGGGTCAATAGTGTCAACTAGGGCCCACCCGTGGTCAAAGTCAAAGTCGGCTGCGGCGTTTAGCCGCCAGCGACGCCGGCAGCGCAAGTGAATTTTGCCATTCCGGCGACCAAATGGGTCGTGGAGGCATCTACGTAGTAATGAGTCGAGCCGCAGCTCTTGGTGGAGTCGATTGGGGTGGCGGAATCGGCCGGGCGACGTCTTTAAGCGGCGGCCGAGCTCGGGTGAGCTCGGGCACGTCGCTAGGAGGCACGGCAGGAGGTACAGAGGGGTGCTGCGGGCTCCTGGTGCTGCGCTGAGCACAGAGGTGGGGTTGGCTTCGAGCCATTGTGGCTCTAGCCACGCCGGCGACGAGGCACGGCGGCGGCGAAGCCGTGGTGGGAACGGTGGCTAGAGGAGGCTAGCGAGAGGGGGAGGTGAGGGGAAAATCTCAGTAGCTCACCGCGAGCACGATGGGAAGGTCTGTGGGCGCGGGGGAGGTCTGGAGGCGACGAATCGGGCGACGGCGACCCTCGGTGGCCGAGGAGGGGAAAAGCGTCGGGGCGGCGCTTCGGGGCTTCCGGCGGGGCGTGGCTCTGTGAGAGGGTCGAGGACGGAGTGGCGGATCCTCTGGGCTGCTCGGCGAGGCGGGGAGGTGGCTGGGGCCGCGGTGGTGGCGAGCGGCGGCGACAGCGTGTGTTCGGGAGAGAGCCAGGGAAGGGGAGAGGGAACCAGAGAGCGAGGAAGAAGCAGAGGGGGTCCAGGGGTCCAGAACGGCACCGAGGAGGGCGTCGAGGCCCGTCGGTGAGGCAAAGCGGCAGGAGGAGGCGTGGCGAGCTCGAGCGCGTCGCCGTGTCCCTCCCTCGCCTCTTGGCGGGAGGTGGCGACAGCCAGCACTTGCCGGTGGGGTGTGGGCAGTGGAGGCTGGGCCAGGTAAGTTTGGGCCAGGTAGGTTTCTCTCTCTCCTTTATTTATTTTAGTTTTCTATTTTTCTGTAGTCTTAAGGCTTTATTAAAAATACTAATACTATCCCAAAATTCATGCCACTGCTCATGACCACTGTTGGAAATATATCCCACAGTAAACATTTCAGTTTGGGATTATTTGAGCATTTAAATTACTTATTAGCATTTAAATGCCCAAATGCAAATATTTAATGAATTAATCCAGTGACCAAATATGTCATGAAAAATGTGCAACACCTCTGGTTATGGATTAAAACATTTTTCCAGAATGATGAACATTTTTGAAGGCCATTTGGGTTACTGAAAATATTTTGAAGTTGAACCTATTGCATTATTTTGGTGCTAGGGGTTTAGGCAATCCCCATTTCAATTTTCTTAGAAATTTAAACATGATGCATGGATGCAATGCCACTAGCTACAAGCAAGCTCTAGGGCTGTGACAACTCACCCCCACTAAACAAGAATCTCGCCGAGATTCAAGGCGTGAAGTAAGAGGAAAAGGAGTCACAAAACTATCACAATCTTCATGATCCATTTGCCCTTCTCGAAGATGTTGATTCATTCCATCATCTTGGTCTTGATGTCTTGCTTTCGAGATCTTTACTCGACACGACAATGGAAAGAGAGGGAGGTCCTACATGATTCGATCTTCACGAAGATCAAGTAAACATGATCGACTCACGGAATGAGATTTAAAAACATCTCGAGTTGAGACACAAAACACCTCGAGAGGGATGGAAGAACAAACAACGGTGTGTGATTAGTGGGCAACAATTCCACGCTTAGAAAGATGGTAGATGGTGTCAAGGTGGCGAGGAAAAAAATTGCCACGACTCAATAACGGGCACCCTGTGGAGGTGACGCGAGGAACTATTCCCTTAAGTGGCAAAAAGAATTACTTTTGAATCGTAGATCATTGAAACTCTTCATACCAGCCTAAGGCAATTCACAAAGATCGTTTGGTGGAGTGCAAAGGAATGGCATACCCAGACTAGAATGGATGATGTGGGCTACCTTGTTGAAGACAACGCAATGGATGATTTTTGCTTATCACCGGAAATGGATGGGACCCATGGTAAGTCCACTTTTGAAGATAACATTGGACAGCAACTACTGAGAAAGGCAGCCCATGGGGAGTTGGCACAATAGGGTGCAAGCTGGGAACAAAATGCAAATGTTGGGAATGTTCCAACCATCATATCTGCCTGAGATTCAGATCTGGTTGGTGTTAGGATATTCCAGACTCATCGAGTCTAGAAGAAAAATGAAAGTTTGCAACACAAATCGATGGAAAGATGTTGCGAGATTCTCGGGAATGAACTATGATAGCAAGCTCCAAAACATGAGCTGGTTCTGCTACTAACATGTGAACATGTTGTCCAAGACAAGAATGACTACATGGTAGTCTTATCATAAAACACTACCGAGTTCAGGTGGGAACCATCATCGAGGATGATGAAGTCTTGTGCATAACCATGGATTAGCACTTAACTCCTTTTCCTAGAACAAGTCAATCAGTGGCTTAGTGTGCTATGGAATTCATATGGAATGAAGATGATCAGTCTATCGGACCATGGAATACTTTGCGTGCATGACGGACTTGGGATGATTCCAAAGGAAACAAAACAAACCTTTCTCAAATTCATGGCGGCATCTTACACCTAAAGCACATGAATTCGAGGAAGTCACTTCTTCCATCCAAGCATAAGCTTCATGAACGGAACACGAAGGCATTGCTTACAAAGTTTTCAACACTAGGTTGATGTTCAACATGACTCATGGGGGAGACAACATGCTGCTGATGGGCTCAACAACAACTTACCGAAATTTCCATATCACTGGACTTCCACCGTCATGTGAACACGGTGTTAGCATTGGTCAGACCAAAAGAGGTAATGGTGTATGTTCGAGGGATCAACCACGAGTAAGACAACATTACGAGCATCGTTGGTACTGATTTGATTTGACGATAGCCCACACTCAAATCAGAGGATTGATAAGTCAATAGGTCCAACAACTGATCACAGGGACCAATTGATGAAGATATCATCTTTCTTTAACACACACTACACAAGAATATCCTTTTGGAACGAACTAAGTTAGGCAAGCTTTTATCTTCCAACTCTCCAAGTTGTTGTCTAGCTTAACCAACTAGCTCAGGGATATCCAACACAGATTCTTGGAGAAAGGGTGGTTCACAAGAAACCAACTTGATCACGAGCTCAACATAACAGTCGAGGAGACAACCCGGTAACACTTCAAAGAAGATATTTGGAAAGTCACGAACCACCGTTATGTTACTAAGCTCGAGAACAATCTTGCTTTTGAAGGCAAGACGATATGATCAAATGAGTGAGGACTTGATATAATCCTAACTCATCAATCGAAGTGTGCACCGTAAATAAGGACTAGGTAGCACGATCAATCTTAGGATGATGATTTAATAACCAACACGCTAAGAATGAGGGTATTGTCCATTAGCTGCCAAGCAACGAGGTTGCTAGGAGTATCGATTTCACACATCACAATTCACTTGTCGGCATTCCGGTTGCATCAACACGGGACCGAGGAATGAACAATGATGGCGAGAGGTATCACTACGACAAGAATTCATAAGAGAAGGTGCAATCCTCATGATGTTCCTGACATAAAGATGGTAACACTCCAAGGTAGAGCAGAATCAAAGCTGGATTGGCATTTTGATCTGCGGAATACAACTGCTTTGACCCAATCCTGGATATGGATGAGGTACTGGAGTTTGTTTCTCCTAGTCATTCCGGAATAGAATGGCTTGACGGACCACAAGAAGAATGGCATCGATGAGGACGAAAGCGCGACTACTCTGGACTATCAATTGATAGACGAGGGTCGGAATACAACTGAAGAGGGACAACTCAAAGGAACATATAACTTTTCGAGTTGTGGATGCATAGATTAGCATGTTGAACCAAGTTCAATAGGTTTCTTCCGGATAACCCATGCAGAGAGGTAGGACTGGCAGATTCACAACTATAAATGGAGAACTCCTCAAGAGTACTCTGATTGTGATCTTTTGGTTCAAAGAACTTCTGCCATAACTAGTTCATGGTATTTGGAAGAAGGAAACGCCACGAACCTCGAGGACTATCGCAAAGTTACTAATATCCTAAGGGAACTAGCAAATACTAACAACATGAAGTAGGGTGAATCTCGGGTTCAAGAGCTCAGGAATAGAATACCTACTACTAAGTGGCATCACGGAATGCTTTCGAGAATGATGGCCGGAATCATCACACTGGGGAACACAAAACATGGCTAGTTTACTAGGTGACTTCCTAAACACCTAGGGTCATAATAATAACTCCAACATATATGTTGAGGCAGCGGAGTACCTCAACATACTAATTTGTGTGATTATTCTGGTCAAAATGACATCGAAACGGAAGGAAAGGATTTGCAAATGCATCGGACTATTCAGAGACCTGGGATGACTCGGACAGCATAACGGCTGTAAATGCTCAAAATGATTTGAGACATCCTGCAAAATGGTGGCATAACCACTCAACATCACAATGCCAAGGTTCCGAGATCAACAATTAACATACAATAGTAGTAGGAACTGAACTGAATCTTAAAATCAACAATCTTAATAGTCTATGGTTTAGTAACACGTCATCCTGATAGATAGATGAGAAGCCTAATTCTTAAACCTCGTAGAAGAGAAGAGGTTGACTCAGATCAGAAGGCCATGAGGTATAAGGAGTAAAAAGAGCCTTACGTTCCCTTCCACAATCAATTCCCTTACATAACTAAAGCATTTCTAGACACAACTTCGACCAGATTGGCTTGGTAATCCCTGACAGCAACAGTTCGATACCAACGCTGTCAGGACCCGATTCCAAATCACATCGACCTAGCGGTAACACCTCATATCACTTTGCGGCCTCACGCACGGTATTCCCACGGTGTCGCCTTACCATGGCCGGGACCGTTTGCGTCTTCTCGCTCACGTATATGATGTTGTCGCTAGCATCCACATGATATAGAACCCGGGCCGACATGGCTAGTCGTGAACCCAAAGCGGCGCTAACCTATGGGGACAGGCATACATGAATCACATCGAGCATGTCGGTCATCAACGTATAGATTCGGGCTGTAGCGGCTATGAGGACTCCGGTGAACCGGCTGGCAGCTAGGCGAGGACTCCGAATAACACCGCGACATTTCCCGAAGGAACAGGACATAAGGAACGAAGTGAAACACATGCCGCCAGTCAAGTGTCCAAGCAGTAGTCTTTGGGCTAGCGGTGACTCGGTGAACTGGCTGTAGCGGACTACTATCGCTCAGAAGCACGAGACTACATTTCCCCATATGGGAGGCTGCCAAGGATAAACAACTAGTTTGTCGGATCCCACACATACCAAGCATTTCAAACATACACACAATATTCTCAATATGTGTAGATTCAACATGGCATCACAACATAACTCTACGACTCAAATATTTATTCATTAGGCTCCGAGGAGCGAGATATTACAAACATGGGTCTCATGACCCAAGACTCAGAGCATACAAGTCAAAACACAAGCGGAAGCTACACATGTCTGAGTACAGACAACTATAAATGAAGAAGGCTGAGAAGCCTGACTATCTACCAGATCCTGCCGAGGGCACAAGATCGTAGCTGAGGTAACAAGCTAACCGTCGAAGTCCAAGCGGAACTACTAACGAGACTGACGTCTCTCTGCAAAACATAAAATAAGCAAACGTGAGTACAAACGTACTCAGCAAGACTTACATCGAGAACTAACTACATATGCATCATTATCAAAAGGGGTGGTGGAGTTTGGCTGCGGCAAGCCAGCTTTGACTCGGTGGCTATCCTGAACTACGATTTGCAAGTAACTCTTTTGAGGTGGCGCACACGAGTCCACATATTCACCATATCAATACACCACTATGGACCCGCTCCGTCTCCCTCACGAGAACGCCATCCATAGCACTCACACTTATCTTGCGCATTTTAGAGTATCCACTTTCACTTGTCTATGAACTGATATAGGCAACCCAGTCCTTCTCCGTGGACACGGCTATTCAATAGATCATATTAACCCTGCAGGGTGTACTTCTTCACACGCTCTCACCACTTACCGCCGTTTACACGACATGTACTCGGCAACCTTCAAGCGGAAGCCCAACGTGGGTGTCGGCCACGGCCTACCTAAACACACAAGTCCCTAGTCCAGGTTTATCGCCTATTCGGGTTCCATCCGCAGGGAGTCCGGCCGAGGTTTCCTATACAGCCCCGAACAATGTGTGCACGGTTCCCGAGACACCAAACGGGCGAATCGGTACACAGACCCGCGGTGCCTACCATAACACAACCCACCCCTATGGTCAGCGTTGCGTGCGGCCCCAAAGATACTACAAACACCGAAACTACTTGCAACTCCGGACCGGGAACAAGGGTGGTTAAGAAGCCGAGGGGTCCATTGGTTTCAGCCCAATGCGTGGTAGTAGCTGTTTCATGGATCACAAACACAGAACTCAGTTCATGAGGACGGCTGCAATGAGACAACCCACCATGTACTCCTACATGGCCTCTCACCGCTACCTTTACCAAATCGTGTTCACACACTTAGCTCACACACGATGGGACATGTTCACACAACCATTCCAATTCATTCCCGATGAATCAGACCTGACTCAACTCTAAGCAAAGGCAGGCATGACAAACAAGCATGAATGAGTAGGCACAACATGGCTCAAACAACTCCTACTCATGCTAGTGGGTTTCATCTAATTCTTGTGGAATGACAGGTCATGCGAGAGGATAAAGGGGTTCAGCTACCGCAGCAAGTAACACATGAGTCGTTGTTGTCCTAATGCAGTAAAATAGAGCAGGAGCGAGAGAGTGGGATTATATCGGAATGGACAAGGGGTTTTGCTTGCCCGGCACTTCAAGATAATATAGTTCTTCATTGGTGTCATCGAATTCATCGTCGATGACGTTGTCTCATTGAGAGGGACAATTACCGGCAAACAAGAGAGAACACAATCAATGCAATGCACATTCACATGAATGACATGTCATGTTAAGGTACTGAATTCACCTAATGCAATGTCTAGCCAGGTTAATTGAAGTGGAATTCAAACAAGGTTAAACTCCAACTCCAAATGCTAGTTCATAATTTACCCTAATCATGATTCATCCTATTCAGTGAGGTTAACTTGTTCAAACATGCATGATCATGGCATAAACAGATTCTTCATATTTTTGATCATTTTTCATATATAAATTATTTAATTTGGAGTTACAGATTAAAAGTTATGAATATTTGAAGTTTGGGGTATTTTCCAAATTTCCTGAATTAAATAAAATCCATAAAATCAATTATGCGTCGACTGACGTCGATGTGACGTCGATGGTCAGCGAGACATGGTCCGGGTCAAACCTGACGGTGGGTCCCGCGTGTCAGCATAATTAGCCTAACTAAACATTAATTTAAACTAATCCTAAACAGTTAACAGGGCTGGGCCCCACCTGTCATTGGGTCAACAGGGTCAACTAGGGCCCACCCGTGGTCAAAGTCAAAGTCGGCTGCCGGCGTTTAGCCGCCGGCGACGCTGCAACGCAAGTGAATTTTGCCATTCTGCGACCAAATGGGTCGTGGAGGGCATCTACGTAGTGGAGTCGAGCCGCACTCTTGGTGGAGTCGATTGGGGTCGGGCGGCCGGAATCGGCGCCCAGACGTGTTTGGCGGCGGCCGAGCTCGGCGAGCTCGGGCACGTCGCTAGGAGGCACGGCAGGAGGTGCGGAGGGGTGCTGCGGGCTCCTGGTGCTGCGCTGAGCACAGAGGTGGGGTTGGCTTCGAGCCATTGTGGCTCTAGCCACGCCGGCGACGAGGCACGGCGGCGGCGAGCTTCGGCCGCGGTGGGAACGGTTGCTAGAGGAGGCTAGCGAGAGGGGGAGGTGAGGGAAAACTTCAGTAGCTCACCGCGAGCACGATGGGAAGGTCGATGGGCGCGGGGAGGTCCGAGGCGAATCCAAGGACGGCGACCCTCGGTGGCCGAGGAGGGGAAAAGCGTCGGGGCGGCGCTTCGGGGCTTCCGGCGGGGCGTGGCTCTGTGAGGGGGTCGAGGATGGAGTGGCGGATCTTCTGGGCTGCTCGGCGAGGCGGGGAGGTGGCTGTGGCCGCGGTGGTGGCGAGCGGCGGCGACGGCGTGTGTTCGGGAGAGAGCCAGGGAAGGGGAGAGGGAACCACAGAGCGAGGAAGAAGCAGAGGGGGTCCAGGGGTCCAGAGCGCGCCGAGGAGGGCTTCGAGGCCCTTGGTGCGGCAAAGTAGCAGGGAGGAGGCGTGGCGAGCTCAAGGCCAGTGCGTGTCCCTCCTCTCGCCTCTTGGCAGAGGTAGGCGACGACCGCACTTGCCGAGGTGGGCTGGGCAATTTGGAGGAATCTGGCCAGGAAAGTTTGGGCGGTAGGTTTCTCTCTCTCCTTTATTTATTTTAGTTTTCTATTTTTCTGTAGTCTTAAGGCTTTATTAAAAATACTAATACTATCCCAAAATTCATGCCACTGCTCATGACCACTGTTGGAAATATATCCCACAGTAAACATTTCAGTTTGGGATTATTTGAGCATTTAAATTACTTATTAGCATTTAAATGCCCAAATGCAAATATTTAATGAATTAATCCAGTGACCAAATATGTCATGAAAAATGTGCAACACCTCTGGTTATGGATTAAAACATTTTTCCGTAATGATGAACATTTTTGAAGGCCATTTGGGTTACTGAAAATATTTTGAAGTTGAACCTATTGCATTATTTTGGTGCTAGGGGTTTAGGCAATCCCCATTTCAATTTTCTTAGAAATTTAAACATGATGCATGGATGCAATGCCACTAGCTACAAGCAAGCTCTAGGGCTGTGACACTCGATGGCCCCTTCAATCGTCAACAATGACGCTGTACAAGGAGGAACCTTCCTCCTCGGACAAATCTTCGTGTTCGGCGGCTTCGCACTGCGGGCTAACTCACTTGGCCATCTGGAGCAGATCGATAGCTACGCCCCTGGCCATCAGGTCAGATTTGGGAGCTTGAACTATGTCACGGACATCCGTGGAGACTTGATCTTCGCCGGATTCGAGACCGCGGCGACTGCTCCTGGTCACCTCGACGAACATGACCTAAATCTATCGTCGGACCTCTTTCAGGAGATAGCTCCTGTAACTACTTCGGCCTTAGATCTGGAGCATACTGCGCCATCCAAGGACGGGAGGCTCAACCCCACCGCGAAGGCCACAGATTCCACGGTGTTGGAGCCGAACATAGACCTAAAGTCACACGACATCTTTGTCACCGGAACTTCAGACTTGTCTCTTGTCGTGGTTTTGTCACGGCAGATGTCCTCGTGAAAGGACTTAGTCGTGGAGCCATCGCTACGGGTTAACTTGAAGGGGTTAAAGCGGACGCAAAGACACAAGAGTTTATACTAGTTCGGCCCCTTCGATGAAGGTAAAAGCCTACGTCTAGTTGTGATGGGGTTGATGTGGTTTCGATGACTAGGGAGCAAATAAGCTTCGCCTAGGCCTCGAGGTTTTGTTGTCTGTCTTGAACCGCTGCCGGGTCGTCCCTTTATATACACAGGTTGATGCCCGGCCGGTCTACAGAGTCCCGAGCCGACCTATACAAAGTGTTCGGCTCGGTCTCTCTCTTTTCTAACTTATATTACAAGTTTACATAATCATGGCGGTTTACCACTACGGGCCCTAATCCACCTTTGGGCCGTGGGCTTCCAAGCTTTACTAATTGAACGCCATCTTCAAGACCTTCATGGGCTTCAAAGACGATCTAAGGTGAACCGGGCCCTCCTGGCCGGTTTATACTTAGTAGCTATATCCTCAACATTAGGCCCCGGATTGATTTGAATTTATTCATGTCAATCTTCAACACTAAAGATATCTTGTAAACATCCTCTTGTATTTTCGTAAACCGCCATATTGACTTCTCCTGTGAATTTTTGTAAACCGCCATGACGTCATCTTCAGAGCACCGCAACGGTTCGTCGTGACATCATCTCTGCATAAAAGGATTAAAAAGATTTCCTTCTCATTAATGATTATCTCGAAAATCGAGGCGACATGCGCGCCCACTCGGCCGCTTCGGACGCCTTGATTCTCGCGCCTGCCATTTATTATTCCCCCTTATAAATAAAACCCGAGGGCTCCTTTTTCTCTTCCTCTTCTGCATCTTCTTCTTCCTCGCGACGCCCTCAGCTCAAGCTCCGCCACGTCCGCGACCTTCGAGAACTGCACCAACCAAGGCCGCTGCATCAACCTGAATTAGATCGAGGCTCATCGCCCCTCCGCCGTAATCTGCAGCGGTAAGCTTCTTCATTCCTCGTCCTTAGATCTGCATTAGGTTTTACAAGCTCATCCGCATAGCTCTCCATTTTCCTCTTCATCCTACCTTCGCCATGTAGTTTTGATCCAAAAAACGATATAGATCTCCTGCGGTAGTCTTTCCGCATCTGTTTTTAATACTAGCAGCCCTTCCTTTTCTTCTGGTAAAGTATGCATCCTTCTCTGTTTTACTTGAACGCCTTTTAAAGAACGCAGTAAGAACTGCTTTATAGATGTGCGGTAGATCCAAATAGATTTGAATATTGTGTAAAACCTGTTTCTGTCAACACTTAGCAGAAATCTTGAATCTTGGCCTTTCTGCCTATGGGCGGTTTAATCCTTGATAGCCAATCCGCCATATGTCATTAGCCCTATCTTAAACCGCCAACTGTGCCTTGCATTGTAGTTTCACCGGTTTAACACTGAATTTTTCACTTACAAACCGTAGACAGTAAACCGACACCTGTTTGATTTTCTTTCAGCTCCCCCCTTCCAGAATGGAGAAACAATTTACTGCTTGCAATTGGGTTCCGTCCCGGAACACGGAAACACAACTCAACGGCTATGTCACCATTGGCGTTTTAGCCCCAAAAATGTTACGCCTTTGGCGAGTTCCGAATCGTAATGTCCACCTGAACCTCAAGAAGGAGAGGTGATTGTTTTATGCAACACCTAGACCGGGATTCAGCCCGCCGGATCAAAAATTTCCGGGATGTCCTCGCAAGCTTCCAACTCCATCCACAAGATATTGGTCCGAACTGTGTCCAATATATGCAACTTTCAAGTATTCTGCAAAGTCTATCTTCAAGAAGAACCAACCGTGGAGTTATTTGAGATTTTTTCATTTGAACCGCCGTACAGAATTCTCGGACGGTCCTAACACAGAACTTGGCGGCGTTTCAATCCAGAAAAGGAAGGAAGTGGACTTCCCTCATGCCAAACATCATAGCCATCCTAAAGATTGGAACCAAACCTGGTTCTATTGCCGGAACACTCCTCCTAACGGAGAAAATCCCTTGCCGGGTTATCGCCCTCACCGGCTTAGCAACAGCCACCCATTGCCTTCAAGGCTTGACCGCCGTGGGGCGGAAGAATTTTGCACCTCAAATTACCAAGCTCCGGCTCGATGGCCAACGGTTTAACCGGTATTGACCTTGTCCGCTCTTTGGGTTTCTTGGGGCATCTTGCCATTAAGCCGCCGCCCCGGATTGATGCACGAATATACTGGTGACGTCAAAGATCCTCAACGACATCACGAATTATCAATAATTGAGCTTGAAGTTACCGAAACAGTGAAGAAAATGCTCGATGAACGGATCTCCGCATGCAGCCAAACCGGGTTGGCTCCGTTCTGCATCTCCAACAAACCGCCCGAGGTAAGGTTCCTCTCATTACTCTACTTTGATTCCATATTGATTGTGTTAATCCCTCTATATTAATTTTCAGGCTAACAGCTCCTTTTGGAAACGAACTAAACCGGCCCGGGTTCCTCGTGCAAAGACCAAGACCACCAAGAAAACTGGCAAGAGGAAAACCGCCGAGTCTTCTCGAACCGCCCGTAAGATGAAGAATCGAATCTTTGAGGTAGAGCTTGACTCACTTGGTTCCTTTTTCATTCATTTTATTGACAGTTACAATTCCCTGTGATGACGCCGAGGCCGGTCATGCGTAACCTTGAGGTAATCCTTCTTTCTTCCGATTACGATCTTGTACCGTTAAAAGAATTAGCCGCCTGATCCGGAAAGTGAAACAATCTCACTCTTATGCTCATTTGAATCCAAAACTTTCTTTGAAGACACATCAAACTAAAGAATGCCGTCACGACCCGGCATAGCGGTCAACAAATTACGCCGTCCGGTTTAGCCGACACCAACCCGGAAACGTCGTCGAGGTGACTTGTTCTCTGAAAAGCGTTATCCTTTGAAAGGTTTCTTCCGATGCCCTCTCAATCCGTCGACCCGAGTTACGAGCTTCTTCCAACTCGTCTGGCGGTTCATCAACCACTCAGCTGCCTCCTCTCAAAGTTGCTGTTGGGTAAGTATATTACTCCTTAATTTGTTCCTTGTATTTGTCGGTTTATCATATTCTAACCCTTGATGTTGTAGCACCAAGGATCGACTTAGTAAAAAGGCCAAGACCCTCGACCCTACTGTGGATGTTGATCCGGAGAAGACTCCAGAGCATCATGGTGAAAATCCCAAAGTTGCTAAAGACAACTCTGCTGGGGAAAATCAAGATGCCAATGCTAATCCGCCAGAGGTTGAACCGGATGTCCAAGTTGAGACTTCACATCCTCCTGCTCCTCCGAGTCTTGCAGCAGAACAACGGGACTCAACTGTTGATTCGCCAAGCCCGGCTATGAAAGCGCCAAGCCCAGTTGAAAATGCTAATCCGGCCAGCCCGACCAAAGATGATGATGTCGTAGTTACGGGCACCGCATATATCGCCTCTGGCAATCCGGTTGCTCTATCAAAGCACAGTGCCAAGGAAGAATTTACTGCCATGAGCAAAGGGAAGGAGAAAACTGATCTGTCAGCTTATAACAATTTCTCTGCCCAAGACCTTCACTCTGGCTTCCTGAACCGGCTCTACACAAGCCGTGATTTTGAAGCCGGTTTAGTAAATCTTATGAAGGAGCGCTATGAGGTAAACAGTTGTGCCTTTCTCTTGTACCTTCATTGCATAGTAGCCCCCAATGGCCGGTTTGTCCCTAGAAAGTCAGACCGGGACTTTGCATAATCCATAGTACTTTGTCTCATATATTTCTGATCAAACACGCATTAGCCCCCAAGTGCCATGATTAACACTTGTATTAATCCATGAGACTTCAACAATCAGTATAAAAAATGATCCGCCTTAGCCCCCAAGTGCGAAGTGTATGACTGGTTATGCGCTTGGGACTTCTTATGAAGATATTAACATGCTCCCTTTTTGTTGCAGAGTGAGATACGCCAACAAGCCTCACAAATCAATGATCTTCAAGAAAATCTGAAATCTCAACAAGCGTAAACTTCCAAGGCCAAGGATGAGCTGAAAACCGCCTTGACTACCATGGAGCAGCTCAAGGAGTGGTTCAAGTCTGAGCGGGCCGGCTGGGATACTGAAAAGACGGGCTTGCTAAAACGGGCGGAAGATGCTGAAGCAGCTCTTAAACCGGTGACGGAAGAGCTCACCGATTAAAGCGCCAAATCAATGCCATGACCTCTGCAATATTTGGTAAGCAACGTTTACCAAGGTTGTGATGAATATTCCGCTTTGAAATTTCCTCCGGTTTAACCTGAACTTTCTTAAACCGGTATAGGTAGGCGCATTACTCATCTGGGCTCTGACATGCGGAAGAAACTCAAGGCCGTGTATACGCTAATTGAACAGCTATATACAGGCACCCAGCGAGTTATTTGTGCCACTTCTTATGATAATGCCGCTCAAACCAGCGATCAAGGACACATCGACCCGGCTATCTATGATACCGCATAGATAGAAGAATTGAAACGATCCGCTGCCGGGCTGGCACCTTATTGGCACTAACTCGCGCCAAAGCATGGATAGTCGACCTTGATCCGGCCGACATAGCCAAGGGCTTCCCGATTGCTCAAGAAAACGGCGAAGTATTTGATAATGATGCTCTCAAACGGGTAACAAGGGAGATGCGTCCTCTGGCGAGTCAACTGGCAGAAGAGGCCAACCTGACGGTTCACCGCTCCTTCTATGACGCAAACAACAAACGGGTTGAAGCTGTTATTTCGGAAGTGCAGAACCTTGTTCCACCAACCCGTAAGCACACTTACGCCCCTGACGTTGATCCGACTGAGCTTATAAGTGAAGAGGCTATATTTCAGGCTTTAACCCGGATTGACTGGACCACCAATGACTTCCGACCATTGGATGGTGAGGAGGAAGAAGTTGAACCGACGCCAGATGACCCATCTACTTCACGTCAACCCGGCAATGAAGCTTAATCCGTCAAGTCGGTTGATATGTCAGAAACTGCCTGTTATGAAGCAATTCCAAATTTTGGGCCTCAGAATGCCTTGTAATAGGATAGCCAACACGTTTGCCCTTTAATATGCCTTCGTGCATGCGTTTTGCAATTTATGCCTCCGTTTGATTTGCCAATGATAAGCTATTACCTGCAGCAAAAATCTTAAATCGCCACGGCGGTTTGTGCCGCCAGCTGGCTTGTGACGTTCATATATATATGCAATGAAATATTGAGGTATATGATCAAAATTTATGATACAAAATACCTGCCATCGCTGGGCATGAAGTTGGCTTAGCCAATCTTGAAGCGGAGGTTGTATAAACCATTACTATCAAAGGAGAAAACAGCTCCTGTGTTTATAATGCCGGTTTACCATGTAAAGCATGCGGGTCATGACAAGCCCCTGTTACTCCATAATGGGATGTTAACAGAAAAAGTCAAACCGGAAAAATTATCTCCGGATTAAAAATGGACCTAATTCCATCAATTGACAGTTTGAACCGGTTTAAAAATGTTATCGGTTTAAAAAACGCAACAAAAATCAAATAACAGTTATGAAAAAAACATGGAAGCAAAGGCAATGATAAACCGTTTGCAAAAAGAGGCTTTACTGAGCCGATCAGATGGTGTTACCATGGTCGGACACGACCAAGCTCCCTATAAGGTGTAGCCATGGTTCAAGTCAGCCAGGTCCCCAACTGAAACCGTGGCATTATGCCGATCAAGTGGCGTGGCAATGGTTCGGGTTCGACCAAGCCCCCAAGTGACTCTATGGCCTTAGGCCGATCAAGAGGTGTGACCGGTTCAGACTTGACCATGTCCCCAAGTGATCTGGTGGCTTTCGCCTATCAAAAGGTGTTGCATTGGTTCGGACACGACCAAGCCCCCAAGTGATATCATAAAGCTTTTGAAAAGCAAACTCAGGGGGTAAACCGGAGGCCGCTTTAAGACAGAACAACTCCATGTAACCACGCATGATGTAACAGAACAAATACCCCGCTTTAGCTGAGGCTCCGGTTTATTACTTTATTCATAATATATACACTGTCATAATATGTACATAAGTAGAGCCGATGGCTCAGGTATAATAAGGCCGAAGATGAGCTATGTTCCACGGCCTATTGGTCTCCTCCTCGGCGTCGTGAGTCTTTATGCTCTCGAATATCGGTCGATAGTACGCCCGTTGTGCATTCTTGCTGACCACGAAAGGTCCCTCCCAAGGTGGGGATAACTTGTGCATATCAGTCTGGTCTTGGATGAGCCAAGCACCAAATCTCCTTCTTGAAAAGTTACGGTTACGACCGGCGACTATGGTAACGACGAAGATCCTGTTGGTAAATCGCCCGGCGGGCAGCTGCTATATCACGCTCCTCATCCAACCGGTCCAAAGCGTCTTGCCTTGCCGTCTCGTTGTCCGCTTCAACATAAGCTGCCACACGAGGTGAGTCATGACGGATGTCACTGGGGAGAACCGCCTCCGCTCCATAGACCATAAAAAATGGTGTGTATCATGTGGATCTGTTGGGCGTAGTGTTGATACTCCATAACACAGATGGTAGCTCTTCTACCCAACAACCCGGTGTCCTCTGCAAAGGGACCAGAAGCCGTGGCTTGATGCCTCTCAAGATCTCTTGATTAGCCCTTTCCGCTTGACCATTGGACTGTGGGTGGGCTATCAAGAAACGTCAAGCCGGATGTGTTCACGTTCGCGAGAACTCTTTCATGGCACCTTTGGAAAAATTGGTACCATTATACGTGATGATACCGTGTGAAAGCTAAACCAGAAAATCACCTTTTGATGAACTGAACCGCCGTGGCCACGTCACACTTGCTAATGTGTTACGCCTCTACCCACTTTGTAAACTTGTCAACCGCCACCGAGGTGGGTCTTCTTGTCCTTGGACCTTTTGAAAGGTCCAACCATATCCAACCCCAGGTTGCAAACGGCCAAGTAATTGGAATCATCCTCAATTCTTGGGCGGTACATGAGCACGTCTGGAGAACTTTTGGCAACCATCACATCGTCGACCAGATCTTCCGCATCGGCATGAGCAATCAACTAATAGAAACCGTGGCAGAACGCTTTAGCCACCAAGGATTTTGAACCGGCGTGGTGACCACAATCTCCTTCGTGGATCTCATGCAATATTTCACAGCCTTCCTCAGGGGACACACATCGTTGAAACGCCCCTAACACGCTGCAATGATGCAATTCGCCATTAACAATGGTCATAGACTTGGATCGCCAGATTATCTGTCGGGCCAACATCTCATCTTCTGGTAACTTGCCCCGGTTCATGTACGCAAGATAAGGAAGCGTCCAATCCGGAGTGACGTCAAGAGCTGCCACCAATTGAGCCTCCGGATCAGGAATAGCCAAATCCGCTTCACCAGGGAGCTTGACCGACGGGTTGTGCAGCACGTCCAGAAAAACATTGGGCGGGACGGTTTACGTTGAGAGCCCAACCGCTTAAAGCGTTCGCTGCTTCATTCTTCCGACGGTCCACGTGGTCCACTGATAGCCCTTGAAATGACCTGCAACAATATCCACCTCACGACGATATGCAGCCATGAGTGGGTCCTTTGAATCCCAAGTGCCGACACTGTTGAGCCACTAGGTCCGAGTCACCGAAGCACTTAACCCAGCTTAGATTCATCTCCTTAGCCATCCGGAGACCATGGAGCAAGGCTTCATACTCAAATGCATTGTTAGTACAAGGGAACATTAAGCGGAGAACGTAATCAACTTGTCACCTCGTGGGGAAGTTAATACGACTCCAAATTTCGAGCCCTCCAATTGCCTCGGATCCGTCAAAATGGATGGTCCAATATGTGTGATCCGGTTTTCTTCTTGCTTGCCACTCCGTCCAATCATTAATGAAATCCACAAGTGCTTGAGACTTCACCGCCGTCAAGGCACATACTTCGCACTGCGTGCGGCCCAAGCTCTATAGCCCACTTGGCAATCCGCCGATCGCTTCCGATTACGTATGATATCGCCTAAAGGAGCAGAATCGACCACCGTGATAGGGTGCCCTTGGAAATCTTGCTTCAGCTTCGACTTGCCATATAAACTCCATATACTAGCTTCGCCAATGCGGATACCTTTGCTTAGATTCAATAAGTACCTCGCGATATAGTAAACCGGACGTTGAACCGGATGCTCCTTCCGCCTCCTTCCGCTCCACCACAATGGCCACGCCGACCGCCAAGGCGTTAGCAGAACATATAGCGCGGCTCCTTGTCAATGGGAGCGGCGAGCACCGCGGTTGGCTAATTGCCGCTTTAAGTCCTCCAACGCTTCATCGGGCGGCCGGACTCCGCATAAACCGATCTGTCTTTCTCAAAGATTCGGCACAAAGGGATGGCCTTCTCTCCGAGGCGGCTGATAAACCGGCTCAGCGCGGTAATCCGGCCTGCCAAACGCTGGACATCGTTAATACACTTCGGTTTAGCCAGGGAGGTGATAGCCGTAATCTTCTCCGGATTAGCTTCAATTCCCCTGTTGGACACGAGAAAACCCAATAACTTGCTTGCCGGAACACCAAAGACACATTTGGCCGGGTTGAGCATCATCTTGTAAACCCGCAGGTTGTCAAAGGTTTCCTTCAAATCATCAATCAGCGTCTCCTTCTCCCTTGACTTGACCACAATATCATGAACATAGGCGTGCACATTACGACCGATCTGTTTATGCGAGCAATTACTGCACAGCGTTGATAAGTTGCTTGGGCGCTCTTGAGCCCAAAAGGCATAGATACATAGCGTAAGGCTCCAAAGGGAGTGATAAACGCTGTTTTCTCCTGGTCCTTAATCGCCATCTTGATCCGATGATACCCGAATCGCATCCAAAAAGCTCAAACGCTCACAACCCGCAGTAGCATCAATAATATATGGTCAATGCGGGAGGGCAAAAGGATCTCACTGGACAAGCCTTGTTAAGATCTGTGTAATCCACACACATGCGCCAAGTGCCGTTTTTCTTAAGAACCAGCACCGGATTAGCAAGCCACTCTGGATGGAAGACTTCAATGATAAAACCAGCTGCTAAGAGCCTGGCCACCTCCTCTCCAATGGCCTTGCTCCTTTGTTTGTTAAACCGGCGGAGAAACTGTTTCACCGGTTTGTACTTGGGATCAACATTAAGAGTGTGCTCAGCGAGTTGCCTCGGTACACCTGGCATGTCAGAAGGCTTCCATGCAAAAATGTCCCGATTCTCACAGATGAACTTGATGAGCGCGCTTTCCTATTTCGGATCCAGGTTGGCACTGATGCTGAACTGCTTGGACGAATCGCCAGGCACGAAGTCAACAAGCTTAGGCTCAGCTGTCGATTTGAATTTCAGGGCCGGATCATGTTCTGTAGCTGGCTTCTTCAATGGAGTCATGTCCGCCGGATCAACATTGTCCTTATAGTACTTCAGCTCCTCGGTGGCACAAACCGACTTTGCGTAAGCCGCATCACCTTCCTCACATTCCAAAGAGATCTTGCGGCTCCCATGAACCGTTATTGTCCCCTTGTGACCCGGCATCTTGAGCTGCAAATAGATATAACAAGGCCGTGCCATGAAATTGGCATAAGCCGGTCGCCCGAACAAGGCATGATATGGACTTTGGATTTTTACCACTTCAAACGTCAATGTTGCCGATCTGGAGTCATATTCATCACCAAAGGCCACTTCCAGAGCTATTTTACCAACAGGATATGCTGACTTGCCTGGTACCACACCATGGAACACTGTATTGGATAGTTTGAGATGTTTATCCGTTAGCCCCATACGACGAAAGGTCTCATAGTACAGGATGTTAATGCTGCTCCCTCCATCCCTGAGTACCTTGGTGAACTTATAACCTCCCACCTGAGGCGCTACAACCAGGGCTAGCTGACCCGGATTGTCGACCCGGGGAGGATGATCCTCTCTACTCCATATAATGGGCTGCTCCGACCAGCGTAGGTAATGGGGTACGGCCGGTTCAACAGCGTTGACTGCCCGCTTCTGAACCTTCCGGTCTCGCTTGTCTAAGCTGGTTGTGAAGACATGGTACTGCCCACTATTCAACTACTTTGGGTTGCTCTGATAACCCGACTGCTGCTGTTGCTGGTTGTAACCACCTTGGCTATTCTGATTGTTCTGGTTGTTATGTCCGCCCGGATTACCATTAAATCCTGGACCGGATTTCCTCCACCGTAACCCGGCCCGCCGCCAGAGCCGTGATCATACCGGAAAGCATTAGAACTCTTGAACTCCTGCATAATGTAGCAGTCCTTCCCAAGGTGGTTGGCGGCATCTCCTTCGTCCGTGCTTTGGGCAGGCTGATTCAATAAATAATTTAAGCGATCCGGGTTAGGATTCGGAGCCCCACCACGATTCGCCGCCTTACCTCTGCGCCGCTGACCCTTGTCCTGCGCGTTGGTATTAGCTACAAAGTCCATGTTGCCATCCGCTTTACGCTTGCCATTACCTGCTGAGTGATGTTGCTGGCCCTTGGAGTTGCTGTTCTTCCTTCCCTTCCCTGTCTTGTCATCGTCAGACTCGGGATCCTTGGTACTATCAGAATCAGCATACTTCACTAAAGCGCCCATGAGAGTTCCCATGTCATTACAAAATCACTTCATGCCCCAACTTTAACTTCGTGAGGCTGAAACCGGCGGTTGCCCTCCGAGTTAAGATCGCAGAGTCGGCGTTGATCCGGTCTCGATGAGTGCAAGATTTCCAAACGTATGCGTACCCAATGAGTTGTTGACTCCCCTTCCCCCTGGACACAAGCCGCTAAGTCCACTACGGACATGGGCTGCTTACAGGTATCTTTGAAATTTTGGATAAACCGGGTTCGCAACTGGGCCCATGAACTGATAGAATTGGGCGGCATGCTCTTCAACCAAGTACGGGCCGTTCCTTCAAGCATCATGGTGAAGTACTTTGCACACGCGGCCTCATCCACATCCAGCATCTCCATGGCCATCTCATAGCTTTCTATCCATGCTTCTGGAGCTAAATCGGCAGTGTAACTTGGCACCTTGCGCGGACCCTTGAAGTCTTTGGGCAAGCGCACATTGCGTAAAGCGGGGACGAGGCAAGGCACCCCCAAAGAGCTAGAGGTAACCCCAGGCTCGACCGAGATGGTCGGACGAACCGGCGTAAGCTGATAAGCCTGATGCTGTGCTGCTAATTCGGCCTCCCTGCGCGCTCGGGCCTGGTCCACCACCTCCTGGGCGTTATCGACACCACCTGCCGGGTTGTTGCCACGGGGCACACCACGCCGTGCATTACTTGATACGGCCGGTTCATCCACGTGCCTGCTATAGCTCCGGCTTGGGCGGGGGGTAGAGTGGATCCGGTCGCGGTATGTCTGAATGCGCTTCCTGTTGGACCAAAGCTGTCCTAAGGAGCTCCTTGACCCGACGCGTCTCTACCGCCTGTGGTGAATCACCTTCAATTGGAATAGCCTCCAGCCGTGCCGCAGCTGCAACAAGGTTATCCATCGTGTTGGAGTAGTGACCGGAGGTGTTTGCACAACTCGAGGCACACTGGCGTTATGGCGAGGTAGATCTATTAAGCGGGGCTGGACCGGCGCGCCCGTCCCAGGTTCTTCCGCCCGGTTTACCACTGGCGGATTACTGGTTCCCGCTCCGGGGGTGTTGAAGAGGTCTCTGGCTTCGAAAAATGAAGGAAAACGGGATCTATATTTCCTCTTCATGACTTCATGTGACGCGTTCTGATCCAACATGAGCCTATAAGCCTGCGCAGACGAAGCGCCCACTCTGCGTCATCCTGGCGTCTGCAACTGCTAGATCCGCTTTAGCTCGAGTGATTTGTTCCTTCACATTCGCAATCTCTACGTTATGAGCGTCTGATCTGCCGGGTTAGCCTCGCCATGAGCGCAGCCAACGCATCGAACAGATCTGATAAAACTTGAGCGGCGGGCGCCTGTGGCCTCTCGCCCGGCAGCCGTCGCCGCTATTGAACCAGAGATCATTGCCACAGTAGTCGAAGAGTGAAGCGTTGCTTGTGTACCGGCCATGAATATTCCAACCCGGCTGGGCAGATCGGAGGGGTCCGGAATACTGTCACCATCAGAGCAGCCCCCAATCCGGCCATCTTGTAACTGGTTTAGAGATTCAGTTTCTCCGGTTGACGACTCGTCGCCAGAGTAGACGATGGTCTCGCCACCAGATTCTGATCCGTCCTCATAACTTCCTCCGTGGATAACTCCCACAAAGGCACGCTTCACGGCCGGTTTAACCTGGGCAGATCGCGCACACTGAGCTGTCTCGACGAGGTCGGTGCAGGTGTCCAACTCAGGGCCCGGTTCACCGATCTTGCCAATGAAGACGTGTATGCCACCAAAGGGGGCCCAGTACCCGTACTCAATCGAGCCGGCCTCGGGGCCCCAGCATGCATCGTCGATGTAGAGCTTGCCGCGACGACTCTTGGTCATCCGGCCCACAGCATAGCCTTCGAGTCCTTCAAACTTGCCCTCCAAGATCATCAAACCATCGTGCGATAGCCCCACGGTGGGCGCCAACTGTCGTGGTTTTGTCACGGCAGATGTCCTCGTGAAAGGACTTAGTCGTGGAGCCATTGCTACGGGTTAACTTGAAGGGGTTAAAGCGGACGCAAAGACACAAGAGTTTATACTAGTTCGGCCCCTTCGATGAAGGTAAAAGCCTACGTCTAGTTGTGATGAGATTGATGTGGTTTCGATGACTAGGGAGCAAATAAGCTTCGCCTAGGCCTTGAGTTGTTGTTGTCTGTCTTGAACCGCCACGGGTCGTCCCTTTATATACACAAAGTTAACGCCGGCCGGTCTCATGAGTCCCGAGCCGACCTATACAAAGTGTCCTCGGTCTCTCTCCTTTCTAACTTATATTACAAGTTTACATAATCAGGGCGGTTTACCACTACGGGCCCTAATCCGCATTTGGGCCGTGGGCTTCCAAGCTTTACTAATTGAACGCCATCTTCAAGACCTTCATGGGCTTCAACATAGTCTAAGGTGAACCGGGCCCTCCTGGCCGGTTTATACTTAGTGGCTATATCCTCAACATCTCTGGTCGTAAATTCCGAGCCATGTGCATCCGCAGACGCCGAACTTGATCGCTTATCGATCTTTGAGTTTAGCGCCGCAGACATCTTCCAACACTCGCCCTTCGGTGATGTGCTGAACTCATTAAAGAATCTGTCCCTGGCGGGGGACTCACAGCCGAATTATATCCAGTTCGAGCTGGAGGCTGATGATGGGGGAGAAATTCGCTTCCACCCACCACCCACTTCATAGCCACTGTCGAAGACTTAACCGACACGCTTGACTATGACTCCGAAGACATCAACGGTATGAACGACAATTCCGGAGACGAGGAGGGCCAAAACCCGCCGCTTACCGGACGCTGGACGACCACTTCTTCATATGACAGATACATGGTGGATACACCTAAAGAAACTAACAACGATGACAAAGAGGATCCAATTAAGGACAAACCTCCTCAGACACAGCCCCGGCACCGGCATCAGCGGCGCCGGTCTAAGTCATGTCGTACAAAAGACAACAACACCGGCACTAGAGAGAATGATACTCCGGACGAAGCCGAAGCAATGAAGACCCTGTCGGGGCAATCTCCGGACAAAATGAATGGGAGGGCGGTTACGTTAGCCTTGATGAACAAGCCATACACGAAGACTCGAAGGATAGTAATTATCTTCCTCTCTCCGAGGAAGAGGAGAGCCTCGGCAACGAGCAATTCATCATGCCTGAAGAACCTCTCGAGCAGGAGCTCTTTAAACGCCGGCTATTAGCCACTGCAAGGAGCCTGAAAAAGAAGCAGTTGTAGCTTCAAGCTGACCAAGATCTGCTCAATGATAGATGAACCAAATTCCCGGCCGCCGAAGAATACGGCCTCAACGGCCTAGCCAAAAATTACCCGAAGTGCAAATTGTTACCTTAGTTCGATGATGATGTGCTGGAGCCCGTACCATCATCGCACAACGCGGCCTACTGACCGCCACGCGATCAGGATAAGGCGGCAACTCAAGCCGAACACCGGACCACCCCACCTCGCCGTAAAGGCAAGACTAAAACAGCTCGGGGTTGTGCATACGACCGTCGACAGGACTTGGACAGTAGAGCAGGACACACAAGATCGGTCTATGGATCGCGAGGACGTGCCTCGACATGCGACGATGGCTACCTATTCGGACGTGACAAACCTAGCCACGCCTGGGACGAAAACTGTAAACAAACTCCATCGGAGGTACGTCGCAGTGCGACCCAGTATAGAGGGGCCGCACACCCTCTTTGCTTCACAGACGAAATAATGGAGCATGAATTCCCAGACAGGATTAAACCCATGAATATCGAATCATACGACGGAACAACGGATCCCGCGGTATGGATCGAGGACTTCCTCCTACATATCCACATGGCCCGCGGAGATGACCTTCATGCCATCAAATACCTACCACTAAAGCTCAAAGGACCAGCTCTGTACTGGTTAAACAGTCTGCCAGAAAATTCTATTGGCAGCTGGGAAGATTTGGAAGACGCCTTTCACGACAACTTCCGAGGAACATATGTCTAGCCACCGGATGCCGATGACTTAAGCCACATTGTCCAGCAGCCCGGAGAGTCAGCCAGGAAGCTCTGGACTAGGTTCTTAGTTAAAAAGAAACAAATCATCGATTTTCTGGACGTGGAAGCCCTTGCGACCTTCAAACACGGCGTCCGGGATGAATGGCTTGCCCGCCACCTCGGCCAAGAAAGACCTAAATCCATGACAGCCCTTACCGCTCTAATGACCCGCTTTTGCGCGGGAGAAGACAGCTAGCTCGCTCGTAGAAGCAACAGTGCCTGTGACCCGAGCACTTCCTAAATCCAAGACGGCAATGGCAAGCCACAAGGCAGCAAACACAAAGGTTGCAATGATAACGAAAAATCACGCGACACAGCAATCAACGCCGGATTTAGCAGTCCCAAATCCGGTCAACGGAAAAAGCCATTCAAGGCGAACAGAGAAGGACCGTCCAATCTAGACAGGATATTGGATCGACCCTGCCAGATTCACGGCCACCCCGATAAACCAGCTAATCATACCAACAGAAGCTTCTGGGTCTTCAAGCAGGCTGGCAAGCTCAACGCCGAACACAAGGGGAGGAGGCCGCCTGGCGATAGGGACGACGAAGAGATCCACAAACCAAACACCGGGGGTTAGAAGCAATTTCCCCCCAAAGTAAAAACAGTAAACATGGTATACGTGACACACACCCCTAGAGGTGAGCGCATGAAACACTCCCTCCGTATAGGAGATCATACTACGGCTACCTCAGCCGAACTGCACAACGGCCTTATCGCGCCGCATATCACGTCGGCCATCACGCCGCCGGTCCCCATTCAACATGACCGACCAATGTCCATATTGGACTAGCAATTCGTCTTCCGCCATTCGCCTAATATGCCTTCGAAGTGGGTACCGCGCATACATAATTATGCACTAGAAATACCCTGCGCACAGGCAGAAGCACAATACGGGTGAGCCTGCAAACCCCCTACCTTTCTAACTGCCCCTTGTTTCCTTTTTCTTATCCCCTTCACAGGTAACTCAAGGGCCGATCACCCCGAGGACTCCACCAGAGTTCGGGTTCGTACAATCATCCAAGGGTTATTCCTGTCAAGGAATCCCTTAACCGAGGACAGGCGGCGCAGACGTGCGACAGGAGGTCCAAAATAACTTTTTGTAGACCGAACTCTTTATTCCGAACCAATAAAGTGCCTTTATCCTCAGCCTTTGACCCCTGCATGTCAAATAACCAGGGTTGCCGCTTTGTCACCTATAAAATAATTGGCATATCACTCAGCTCCCAGTAAACGTAACTAGTGTCCAGTATTGACTTTTTTCTAGTTGATCCAAATTTTTTCTCCTGTAGTTCTTTAACAAACACATCGCGGCATAACACGCCAGGGGCTCGGTATGGGAACAAATGAGTTGTCGGCAAGTCCGAACAGCTTTGTAGCGTACTTCGGCATTGCGAGTTTGGCCTTATATGCATCAGCTCTGAATCATGTCTTGGGTCAATAGTTGGGTTGCCCGACTCCTGTGCTTGCTACCCTACGTTCCGCTCTATCGGCTAGGGTAGTAAAGGGAGAACTACTGTGATTGTGCTTCCGGTTCATCTGGTCAAGCACCTCAGTAGAGAAAGCCGAAAAATCGATCATTCATGATGCGGCGAGAGCTGGTCAACCACTCGACGACTTATTGGAATCTTTAGTGATTCTCTCCTGTTATACGAAGGATCTTTTTCAGATCATCTGTACAGCGCATTGTACTAAAAATAAGCCGCGTACATACTAGGGGCTATATCATAGTCCCACCATAAAACTCCGATGGCTAAGTGAAAGTATTAACGCCCTATAGTCTGATTGCCTGGTTCGCTGCATTGTCACCTCCTTCATGGACCAAGACGTTGGGTCAAGAGTGATCAAATGCTTTTCCGAACACCCCCGTACTTCCTACGAGGGGTTGAAGTTTAATCGAAAACTTTCAGATTATATAAAAACGGCCGCACAGGAGGAACAAAAGCTTTAGAGCAAAACATAAAAATAGATTAAATATAAAATTGTCTTTTACAATTTCCTTACACCTCACTCGAATACTATATCTTTCGAGCATTGACCCTCTATCAAGCAGGCAGCCTCTAAGACGTATTCAAAATAATGCTCCAGTGCGTGATGGTCCTTGCCCTTGGGCGCACTCTTCGCCACAACATCGATGGCCTTCATCTTCCCCCGGTATGTCTTGACACGAGCAAAGGCCATCGGTGCATACCCAATTCATGCCGACCGCTTCACAGTGTCGATACGTGGCACCGCATCAACAAGCCGCTACACCAAGCCAAAGTAGCTATTCGGAATAGGCTTAGTTGGCCACAGCCGAATTATGACGTTCTTCATGGCAGCGCCGAATATCTTATGAAGCTCGGCCCATTGGGACATCTGTTCATTCAGCAACAGAGGGTGCTTTGACGCACCAAATTGTGACCAGAAAAGCTTCTCCGTTGCATACCCCTCTCGCGCTTAGTAAATCTGCGCCGCATCGGAAGAACTCTTCGACAAGTCTAAAATCTCGTCTGAAGAACTCCATACTTGGTTAAGTCGAGCATAGTTCGGGTCACCGAACTTAGTCTGTAGCAAAAAGGGCTTACCAGCCGCAATCTCCCATTCTTGCCAGATCTCCTCACGGGCTGCTCTAGATTCAGACCGCGCTTCTCTCGCCTCTCATAAGGCCTTCTCAAATTCAGCTGTTTTGGCTTCATTCTCCTTCTCAAGGAATTCACAGCGGCTAGTAGCACTTTTTAGATCGAGCGCCATTGTGGATATTCTCTCCTCATCTTGGCGCTGAGCAGCTTGTTCGGCCTTTAACTCAGTCGATGCCTTTTCGGCAGCCGCATTACTAGTCTGGGCCTGCTCCTTGGCTCGGGCCTGCTCCGCCCGAAGAATCTCAACAGTGGCGGCACCATCTGCAACCATGCACATCCCAGTATGCAACTTTCAGTGTCATTCTTATATTACAAACATGTATGTGTAAGGACTGCTCTAAATACATACCTTGTGACTCATCAAGACGCATATTGATTAACACAATGTCATCCCCTGCCACATCAAGCTTCCGCTGCAGTTCCGCAATATCCGTAGTCCGGGAAGTCGTCAGGTGAGAAGCAGCCTGTGTTCCACTTAACCAGATTAGTCCTTGAGTGTTTCTTCTTGATCCTTCGTTCGCCTCCCATGGGAAGCCAACCTGAGTCTCAGGGGCTACTACCTATACACAGGTGCATTTTTGCAAGTAAAATATAGATGAAAATATTACATCACAAACCTCGAAGCCTCTTAGCAGGCTCATGAAGGCTTCATTCAATCCGCTTTTCACGGACATAATTTTCTCAACCACCGTACCCATCAAGGTACGTTGTTCCTCTAAGACAGACGCCTATCGCAGCAGGCTCGTCAACATATCCAGCGCTTCTGGATCTTCGGAAGCCGCCACAGGAGTACGGCCTTCCTTTGAAGGAACCCGATCACTCGTTTTCAGAATCATCTCTAGCTGTGAACCGGATAAACCGGGACCTTCATTGTTGGCCCCCGAACCCCGAGCAACGAATGGACCACCTTCGGGTAAGGTTCTCTTCGCCCCCCGCACTGCTTGTCGGTCGGGAGAAACCCTCTGCGACGACACCTCGAAGTGGAAGGTCTCCCGAGGAAGAAGCAAGCATGGAAAAGAAAGACGGGTCTATACCCGTTTGTAAAGGTTGTGGATATCGAACGCCTCCTCCTGGGCCTTAAAGCTTGCCTATTTCCAAGGAGTTGTACCCTAAAGACAGTTGGGTTAGCCACGTCCGTGTCGATAAAGAATCCCGCAATAAGGGGACACGATCTCTGCCTTGACAGGACGTGCCAATGGCGACCGCGTCTCGAAACATGGAGCGGCAGATGAAAAACGGTTCAAAATTATGACCGGGCAGACGTGATGTCATGTTGTAAACAGTTGTCAGCGGATTGGACTCATGGAGTATTATATTCTATCTCTGCGGTTATGTGTGGTGTGTGTTACAGGTCCGGATACAATTATTACGTCCGAAGACAATCTTGGAGTTCGGAAAGGGGAACCCGCCTTGCAATGCCGAAGACAAATCTATGCGCCGGACTCCTCGTCAATGAAGCCAGGTTCAGGGGCTACTGAGGGAGTCCTGGACTAAGGGGTCCTCGGGCGTACGGCCTGTTAACCATGGGCCGGACTGATGGGATGTGAATATATGAAGACCGAAGACTACACCCATGTCCGGATAGGACTCTCCTTGGCGTGGAAGGCAAGCTTGGCGACCGATTATGAAGATTCATCCCTCAGTAACCGACCTCGTGTAACCCTAGATCTCTCCGGTGTCTATATAAACCGGAGAGCTTAGTCTGGATAGGGACACATATTCATTACCGTAGTCATACAGGCTAGACTTCTAGGGTTTAGCCATTACGATCTCGTGGTAGATCAACTCTTGTAATAGTCATATTCATCAAGATCAATCAAGCAGGAAGTAGGGTATTACCTCCATAGAGAGGGCCCGAACATAGGTTCACATTGTGTCCCCTGTCTCCTGTTACCATCGACCTTAGACGCACAGTTCGGGACCCCCTACCCGAGATCCGCTGGTTTTGACACCGACAAAGACTCCCTCCTAGAGCTCAACAAATGTCCGAATCCTCCTCGTATCCGGGATCAACGTCCTGGTTGTGGTCCTCCGGCTATGGAGCGGGGCTATGGATCCCTACGACGACCTTCCGCCATTCCTATTAAAAATGGACAGGTTAATGTCACTCAAACAAAATTCAGGGAGAAGATTGAGTAAGGTGGTGGGATTAAAACTCACCCAGTTAGGAGCATTGTACATGGAAAATCCCTCTCGGCGCATAAGACGAGTAAACTCCTCTTTCTCCCCTTTGTACAGATTAGCCAAAATTGTGGCCAGGGCGGCGGGGGTGTCCGGACCCTTTCGTCCGCAGCGTGAGGCGTCATCCTCCCCATTATAGTGCCACATAGGGAGCCCTCTGAATTGGAGTGGCTGGACACCCCGTGCTATGGAAGTCGCCATTACCTCGATTATTGATAATCCAGACTGGGCGAGTGTCCTTATCTTGCCCATTAATTGTTGGAATTCCGCACTATCTTCCTCCTCGAAGCTCCGAGGGCGTCAGCTGTGGCGTTTCTTCAATGGAGCGCTGGAAAATTCGGGAAGGCCCATTCGGACTGGGTCGGGGAGGGCGACATCTTCAATATAAAACCACTTCGAGGGCCACTCTTCGGACGCCTTCTTCGGCGTGCCGGACAGGTATCCGGTCCCGGCTATGCGCCATACCTCGGCCCCGCCCACCTTGAATACCGATCCCTTTTGAGTGCGAGGGACGAGTTAGAAAAGCTTCTTCCATAACTCGAAGTGGGCCTCGCAGCCCAGGAATAGCTCGCAAAGAGCGACAAAACCCGCGATGTGCAGGATGGAGGCCGGAGTAAAATTGTGCAGTTGGATGCCGTAGTACTCCAGGAGACCTCAGAGGAAAGGACAGATTGGAAATTCGACGCCTCTTAATAAGAAGAATACGAAGCACACTCGCTCCCCCCTGGTTGGATTGGAGAAATTTTTGCCAGAGCTTCGCCGGCAAAAGAGGATAATCCTGCCCGGACAGGGACTAGATCTGCGGGGGGAAGGCATCCTTGCATTTCAAGCTTTCTCAGCTGACCATGGGATACTGAACATCTCTCCCAATCGCCTTTCTTGGAGCCATGGGGGCGGGAGGAAGAACTGGATGCGCTTGCCATGTTTGAATGGTTTCTCCTAGAGAGCTCTAAGGATTTTCCGCCTGGTGTAGAATGGCATCTGAGATCCAATCTCTTTAAATAGACACCTTTCTTATGTGGCCAGGGTGTTATCACTACAAAAAAATATACTTCTGTGATGATACGTGTTTGTCACAGTAGGTCGCGTTTTTTGTCATGCATGTGCATCCATGACAAATTTATGACAGAATCAAGATAGTCATACCGTGTCATCGTAGAAGTGTTCCATGACATTACCAAAATTATCATCACGAAAGTGTCCACTTCCATGACGATAAATTGCGCGTCACAGAAGTGCTTTCGTCAAGGGTGACCGACATGTGGCATCCACCATAACGGAACACCGTTAAGCTATTGGATTGGGTCTTGGATCCGATAACCCGTTAACAGCCCCAACCAATGGGGATTTTCCACGTGTAAAATCATCATTGGCTGGAGGAAACACGTGTCGGCTCATCGTTGGGACAAATGTCATCCACTCATTGGACAAGAGGCGCCTATGATAGGTCGACACGTGGCACGGCCCAACAGTGGCCCATTCCGGTGAAAAAGGCCGGCCCAGTAAAAATTAGCAGGCCGGCCCATATAAGGCCTACTTGTGTCAGGTCCATTTAAGCTCACGGCCCATACGAGATGTGCCAATTCGTCCCATTAAAGATTTGACACCATTGCAGCCCATCGTTAGTTCCAGCCCGTTAACAACCCGCTATATATTTGGGCTCAATATCGGCCCGATGAGATTTCGACCTGTTAACGGCCCATTTAATGGATGGGCCAATTTTCAGGAAGTACATCTTTCGGCCTTTTAGCGACCCATTTAAATGTTGGGCTAATTTCCGGCGCGGTGTGTCTTTCAGCCTGTTGATGGCCCATAAATCTGATGGGACATTTGTAGTTGGACCTGAGTTTCGGCCTTTTAGCGACCCATTTAAGTGTTGGGCCAATTTCTGGCCCGGTGTCACTTTGAGCCTGTTGACAGCCCATAAATCAGTTGGTCCATTTGTAGTCGGACCTGAGTTTTGACCTTTTGGCGACCCATTTAATTGTTGGGCCAATTCCCGGCCCTGTGTGCCTTTCGGCCTGTTAACGGACCATAAATGAGTTGGGCCATTTGTAGTCAGACCTTAGTTTTGGCCTCTTAACGGCCCATGCCCTTCATGGTCCAATACCAGCCCGGTTTCTCTTTCGGCCTGCTAAAGGCCCACAACACAGTTGGGCCGTTTACAATACGACCTGACTTTCAGCCTCTTAGCGGCCCATGCTCTTCATGGTCCAATACAAGCCCATTGCCTCTTTTCGGCCTGCTAAAGGCCTCTGATATAGTTGGGCCATATGTAGCCCAAACTTAGTAACGGCCTGTTAACGGCCCGTGAAATAAATTGGGGCCACCTGTTGCCCGCTTCGATGTCGGCCTGTTAACGACCCGGGAGGTAAGATGGCCGACCATTAACTTTCGGCCTAGTAACGGCCCATTAACTTAATGGGCCCACTAAATTTCGTTCATGTCTTTAGGCCAAATTAGATGATTTGAGCACATTACGATGAGCAAAGGTACGACATACAGGGAATAACGTTGCACATCCAGAATATATTACAGGAAATTACATCCACTTGGCAATCAAAGATTGATGCCAGTGCAAATAAATGAGTAGAACCTAACCATCTACAACGTCACAATCTGCAACCTCAGAACAGATGACGCCCATAAGCACGTGGGTAAGTTCTTGCTGCTTTGCTACACTGTCTCTGAAAGCATTGATCAGTTGTTGTGTCGCAGGACTCTGCACCTCTGATTCATCCACCATTTCCATCATTGCTTCAGCCATTAATTGGTTCACAAACATACATTTATTCCGTTGCATTCGAGACAGAGGATACTGAACAGATTCAGATGGCGATTTTAGCAGGCTTGTATTATTGATAGTGCAGAGTGTATCGACCACTGCATCATAACATAAATTAGGACGGGAACCAAACAGATTAATCATGAGTTATTGCCATATTACTTGGCCTAGATTTACTGGAAAGAAACAATGCGGTTGCCTTCTTTGTTTTCGAGTTTGTCTTCTTATCTTCAAAGCACGCACAAAATTAACACACTAGCATTGCTATCATTGGCCAAGTCAGATAATAGGAAAGCAACATTGACACAACGAACGTTTGGGAAACTAGGCTACACCAAATTAACACAATAGGCACAGCTATCATCAGCCAGGAAAGGTAATACAAAAGCAACATTGACACAATGAATGAATGGGTAACCAGAGAAGCACTACAATTCAGTAATGTGCTTGATATGAAGTACATTCATGAAGCTCAGTACGTAAAACTACCAGGCAGTTTTCCTTACAAAAATCAACATTGGCGCCTTTAACAATTTGCTACAACTAATTTTAGATCAGATAAAGGTTAGATTCACGCTGATTAACAAAATACATGCTGATGTAAAAATATAGTGATATACAACAGGTACTTACATCAAAGACCGGAGCACGTAGAATTCCATAAGATATTTTCCTCGAATACGATCCCAATGGAGGAAGTCTTGTATCGTTTAACCTTATTTTCAAAAAGAGAGATGGGTAAGAAACATGTAGAAAATATGATCAGAATGCTATTAAATTTCATGATGCGAGGATACGCACACGCTTCTTAGAATGGAGTTGACATTCTTTTGCCGGATCGAGCGGACTAGTTCTTTGGCCACCGAATCTGCTTATTATCGATGGGAGTTGGGTTTCTCTATCTTTGGAGCAAGATCTATGAAAAATGGAGTAGGTTTATTATCTCCTCGGTGTTTGGATCTTTTGCAAAGACCTGGTTTGTAACCCTTCAGATTCTAACATAGCCGTCTTCCCCTTGCATGCCTTATATAGAAGAATGGTGATTCAGTTATAAAACATGCTACAACAGAGATGGAATAGGTACTGAATAATAGAAAGGCATGACATATTGACATGTATTCACTCCATCCAGAAATAAATGGATGGGTCTAGGCGTATTTCAGTTCTACATACATCCAGTTTTATCCATTTCTGCGACATTTAATCCGGACGGAGGGAGTATGATGTAAGAGCTAGGGATACGAGAGGACAAGAGAGTAAAAAAACACTGAAAAACCCACTGCAAAACCAAAATATTCAAACCCACTGATATGAGATAGTACACTCATGCAGCTTAGGATGCAAAACTACCAGGCAGTTTTCCTTGCAAAAATCAACATTGTGGCCTTTAATCATACATTTTGCTACAACTAAATTTAGATCAGATAAAGCTTGGATTCACGCTGATTAACAAAATACATGCTGATGTAAAAATATAGTGATATACAACAGGTACTTACATCTACATTGGAGCATAGAGAATTCCTGCAAGAATCCTTCCTCATAAACGATACCATTGCAGAAAATCTCCTATCTGTTAAGCTTATTTTCTAAAAGAAAGATGGGTAAGAGACATGTAGAAAATATGATCAGCATGCTATAAATATTCATGATGCAAGGATACGCACATGCTTCTTAGAATTGAGTTGACATATTTTTGCTGGACTGGAGCGGACTAGTTCTTTGGCCACTGGAATCTTCTTATTATCAGTAGGAGTTGGGTTTCTCTGTCTTTGGAGCAGTATCTATAAAAACTGGATTTGGTTTATTATCTCCTGGCGTTTGGATCTTTTGCAAAGGCCTTGTTTGTAACCCTTCAGATTCTAACATAGTCATCTTCCCCTTGCATGCCTTGTATAGAAGAATGGTGCTTTAATTATAGAACATGCGGCAACAGAGAGATGGAATAGGTACTGGAAAATAGAAAGGCATGACATATTGACATGTATTCCCTCCATCCAGAAAAAAATGGTTGGGTCTAGGCGTATTTCAGTTCTAGATACATCCTTTTTTATCCATTTCGGCAACATGTAATCCGGACGGAGGGAGTATGGTGTAAGAGCTAGGGATCTGACGGGACAAAGACAAAAAAAACACTAGTTGAATGTAAAACTGTATGCTAGCGTAATACGTACAGAAATAACTAAGGCAACATACACGTGTATGATTGGGAAAATAAGATGGCATTGCAACAGAGCACTAGAACATCACTTCAATGTAAAAAAAACATGGTATGGTAGATAGATGAAGTACATACTGATGAATAACAATGCAGAAGATATTCAAAAGCATGATGTCCAAATTAAGCAGATGGCATTGCAATAGAGTAGAATGACAGTACTTGAATTTGAAAACATGTTATCATGAATGGAATAGGTCTTTGAAAAGCAGGAAGGCATGACCTATTTACATGCATGATTAGCGGGCTAAGCACATGGCATTACCAGAGTAGATACACTCCGAGGACATTATATGCATGTTGTACCCGTATCCACAGGCCAAGTTAGAGTAAGGACCTTGTGGGGTGAAGAGGATTCATCATCTTTACGCAAGTCTTCAAGAACTGCCTTTACATGTTCCATCATATTGGGTATCATTGACATCAAGTTTCTTGGCCTTTACATTGCTCCGTGAGGTTCTTGTGGATATATCAGTGTGTGCAATTATATCTGACATGCATGGAAGACAACTAGTAGTTAGATTTATGTAATGAGTGCATGTAGGAGACGACATAAATAGTAGGACTCGGGTTAACTAGCAAGCAACAGGTCTCATAAACTAAAGGGAGAACACAGATGAAAGCTACGGTAATATGTATCATTTGTACTCGAGATTAACTAGATGGCACACAAAAGTATTAAAGAACAACATAGGTAATACTAGAAGTGGTATAATACTATAATCACCAGCCTGTGGGATAGCATTGGCTGATGGATGATAACTATGGAACAGTGTTACCTAAAGAACAAGTATCTTAGCTGAACTATGGAACAGCGTTAACTCCTGAACAAGACCCGTAAGAGATCAACATGAATATACAGTGAAATGTGATGATCTATTTTCCATGCTTAGATGAATAACAAAGCCATAAATGTTGCACACAAGTAAGATGGGGGTACAACCTATCTGGCTTCCATCCAT
The DNA here is from genome assembly GCA_021605145.1 of Aegilops bicornis. Classification (NCBI taxonomy): domain Eukaryota; kingdom Viridiplantae; phylum Streptophyta; class Magnoliopsida; order Poales; family Poaceae; genus Aegilops; species Aegilops bicornis. The sequence goes on along the minus strand of CM038669.1, from coordinate 391,932,533 downwards.
AGGAGTGAGCATCATGTGCTGACTTGTCGATGGCCCTGCAGTTGTTGGGGCTGTGCATGTCAGGCACATGCATCCGATGCAGGGAACTGTTGAGTGGGGACTATAGCTCCCTTCTGGTGTATGATTCCCTTGTTGGAGCAGTTGCGGTGAGTCGGAAGACTGTGTGTCTGAAGATGCACATAACGCATAATGTTAAGAACGAAATATCTCTTTGATCTGAAGAAATACACTAAGAGATCAACAACAAGGTACGAGAGTGGTCACACGTCTGTTGACAGAAGACTAAATTGGGGTCACACGATTTTATTTTATTTTGGTACTGTCTGATCTACGCCGGATGGCTGGCCGTCTTGTGCCTCCCGACCGCATCGCTCGAATCTTCCCGAAGAGCCAGCCGACCAATGGCAGAGCAGCCTGCCTCCGCAGTCCGTGGCCCGCCAAACCCCGCCTCCCGCCCCCACCGCACCGCTGGGTTGCACCGCCCCCGGGCCAATCCACAAAGACTCGCCGTCACCCAGATCCGGTGGCGGCAGTACCTTCAACGCACGCAACTCTAAAAGATAGCCATCTAAGTGCTGCTTCCGCGGCGAACTTGCAGCCCCGCACCCTTACGTTAGACACCAGCCAACCGGCAGCCTAGGAGCTCCCCCGCCTCGAGGGGTGCTGCTTCCCATTACCGTCGATTGGCCCAAAAAATTCAGACAACTGACGCCTAAATAAAGTGATTTGAGATGAGGGTGCGACCTATCTGGCGGCATGGTGAAGTAGGCAGGTCCAGCTTCCGAGTCGGTGAGGCCGGCGCGGTTGCGGTGGCGACCGGCGTAGGGAAAGAGCGATGTCGCGACGGTCGACGGCTACGCCGAAGCAGCGCCAGGACTCTCGACGGATCCGAAGTTGGAGCCGCTCCGGCGCCATGAACAACGGCGGGGGTGAATCGGCTCCGGTATGGTTCACGCGGCCGTCGTCGAGGTAGCACCAGCAACACGGAGTAAGAGGCACACGGCCCAGTGCACGACGGCAAATGGACAGCGTCTCCGGCATTAGGGAGGAAGGGCGGCTGTGAAATTGGTGCGGTGGGGGGCGCCATGGAGGTGGGGCTGAGGTTTCGTGCCTTAGGAGAAGGGAGCTTCCTGGGGAGAAGGTGATTTGGCGCCCACGAGGTACGAATGGGGGCGGGCGGGGGGGAATTTGGAGGGGAGTGGAACCATGTCTTACGGACGCATTTGTCTGAAATGTGAGGGGGAGTTACAGTTCTACCCATACCTATAGGCTTCTCGGCTTGGGTCTGTGTACTGAGGGTCGGGGATAGTAGAGTAACTTTGCTTCTCCCCAAATAGTGGGCGGGAGCGATTTCGGGCGAGGAGGGCGTGTTTTGAACTATAGTGGGCGCGAGCGATTTCGGGCGAGGAGAGTGTGTTTTCAAATAGCGGGCGTGACCTATTTCGGGCAAGGAGAGCGTGTTTTGCCGACCATGGTTTATGAATTATTCGGCACATGTCATTTCGGCCAAGGAGAAGGCGCGCTTGGATGAAGTTACGAACCTACCCTCGATGTACAACGGGCCAATTGATGCTTGTCCCACATAGGACGGTAATTTCGTGTCTCCCATTTATTTGCTCTGGCGAATTCCACCGAGCAGAGAGGATGTTTAACGGTTTGTTCAAATTTTGGGAGAACGAGCATCCACGTCTACCTTACCAAGTCGATTCGGATCAAATTTTGAAATATTAGCTTGCCACTTCTTTTTTAGATGGAGAGATGATGCTCGGGAGTAATGTGTTTTTACATGCTCGTTGCTAGCGATTTACTATATGACAAATAGTTGACCCACTCAAAAACGCGAATCAAACCCAAAATGAAATATCTCAATTCAATGAAATAGCTCATTCAAGAGGGTCAAAATAGTGAACTAAATCCAAAATTGAACACCTCAATCGAGTAGCATGTTGTACAGTATTATAGTACTCCATGAACATGTTGAAAGTCAAATTAATGAACTTATTTGATATACGCATATATCCGTTCATGTGTGCATTGCAGACAACATGTTCTCCAATTTAAATATTTGAATGCAAGTTTATATCGAAACATGGTTTATATAAGTCTTTGATGCATAAAACGCGGCCTCCCCCTCTCCCGGACTCCTGTTCTCTCTCTCTCTCTCTCTCTCTCTCTCTCTCTCTCTCTCTCTCTCTCTCTCTCTCTCTCGCAGACAATCTTCAATTCTGTCGCACGCATCCGACACAAAAACCTCCCTCTCCCTTTCTCTCCATCTCTCTCTCTCTCTCTCTCTCTCTCTCTCTCTATGTGTGTGTGGGGGGGGGGGTCTTTCTAGTTCGCATGCATATATACACCATCTATATGTCTCTCTCGCACCCTATGTATGATACTCTAGCTAGTCCAAGCTAGATATCTTGGGTGCACTCATCGTACGCACACAGGTTCCTTGGCTCTTTGCCCGTAACTCTCTCACGCACCACTATGTCGTCTCGGAGCTCTTCCCCCCTCTCTCAAACTCTCCATCCACATGGGTCACACATATACATGCATATCTCACTGCACTTTTCGATAGGCCCATCTAAAACTCTATCTCTCCCCTCATTCTCTCTCAATCTCACACGCCACACACACACAATCTCATCCCAGCTAGCCAAGTATGATGGTCTCTCACTCAATTGTAGGCACACGCAGTCCCCCCTATATGTATATGACTAGCTAATCTTAGTCTCCATCACAAAACATGTGCATGGTCTATCTCGATTTCTCTTGGGGCATCTTTCTATCACGCACGCACTCCCTCGATCTCACACCCATATAGTCCCCTCACGATCTCAACGGGATCTCTCTATCACAAACACACCCTCTCTCCCTCCCCATGCTTCCATGCCATCCATGTGTCCCTCTCGACCTTTGTTCCTTGTTGGCCAGACCTCTATTGGACATGTGCTACAGGGGTGTCTCTCTCCATTGCAAACAATCACACACTAGCTATCTTCGTGTATCTCCTCTCCTCGCTTTTCCATCTCGGAGATGCATGCGTGATATGTTCGCAGATAAGAAACGAAAAACACACACTCTCTCTAATTTATCGCTTGTTGTCACTTTCTCTTTCACACACATACTCTTTTTGCACACTTACTCATTCTCCTTCACACGCACTTGATCTGTCTCGACTGAGGCACTCTCCTCGGTCCATAGCATATAGATTTATTGAAAAGTCAAACATCACAGAGTTTGACCATGTACGTGGAGAAAAAGAATTACATCTAGTACGGCAAACATATACCATTAGATTCACCATGAGATGTAGTTTTGTATGATGTATCTTTGGTATTGTAGATATAAATAACATTCGCGTAAACCTGATCAAAGTTTGACTTCTAAAAAATTTACATGCACTGCATTATCGAGCGGATGGAATATCTCTTTCCCCCTCTCATCTATCTGACGCACCACTCAGCCTTATCTGGGCTCCTCATTCTCTCTCAAACTGTATTGGTCAGTTTGGTTCGTGACCTGACCCTCATGCCTTGATGGCCGGTCTTTGCTGGTGTGGACGTGAGATGTAAAATATTTCTGCCTGGCGGGCTTGTGTGGTCTTTGAAGCGTTTGGTTCATGCCCGCCAGTGCAAAGCATCAACGTCCCATTAATCAATCCATGCATAAATTATTTAATGCTAATATCCATCCATGTTGCTGTTAGCCTCGTGGCCACACGACCAGGCATGGACAGGCGTTCGAAATCGGTCGCCTGGGCCAGGCTATTTGCAGTGTCTGGAGTTCAGCCAGGCTAATTAAAGTGCAAGGGAACCCAGGCCGGGCGTGCTTTCTTTTTCACAAGGTAGCAACCAAACAAGCGTGCATGAAATCCAGCCACAACCCCAGGCCAGGCAAAAGATGCTCAGGACGCAAGCCAAACTAGCCTTATATCTCCCTAGTTCACACATACACATGTCTCGCTCGCGCTATACATATAGACCCATCCAACACTCTCCGCCCTTGTTCTTTCTCCATGTGACACGCACCCCCCTAATTACCATAATCCCTCAATCCATCATAGGCGCAAGCACTCCCCCCCCCCTCCTAAGTATGATTATCTCTTACTATCCATCAGGAACACACGTATTGTCTCCTTCCATCCATACGTCTATCTCGATATCTCTCGGGGCATCTTCTATCACGCACACACCTTGTCACTCGATCTCCCACCCATGTAGTCCCATCACGATCTCCGGGTGAAAACATCGTGTCCCTTATCTCCTTCGATCATCAACAACGACGCGGTCCAGGGTGAGACTTTTCTCCCCGGACAGATCTTCGTGTTCGGCAGCTTTGCACTGCGGGCCAATTCGCTTGGCCATCTGGAGCAGATCGAAAGCTACGCCCCCGGCCGTCAGGTCTAATTTGGAAGTTTAAACTATACGGCCGATATCCGCGGAGACTTTATCTTCGACGAATTCGAGCCGCAGCCAAGCGCGCCGCACTGTCTCGATGGGCATGATCTAGCTCCGCAGTAACAGCGCTCGAGGCCGCACCAAGATTCTGCTCCGACCCTTAATCCGGAGCCGGATTCCCCGATCGAGGACGAGTGGTTGGACACCGCCTCGTGGGCTACAATCTCTACGGCGATCGAGCCGAACTCCTTCCCTGTCCTTTGCGAAGACCTCGACTCCATGGTGCCGGACTCCTCTCCGGACTCTGAACCCTCCGCGCCCTTGCCAATCGAATCCGATTGGGCGCCCGTTATGGAGTTCATGACGCGGACATCTTCCAAAGACTCGCCTTTGGCGACATCCTGAATTCACTAAAGTCTCTCTCTTTATCCGGAAAGCCCTGGCCGGACTACGGTCAGGAAGGTTGGGATGCGGACGATGAAGAAATTCCATGCCCACCCACCACCCACTTCATAGCCACTGTCGAAAGCTTACACAACGTGCTCGATTTCGACTCCGAAGACATCGACGGTATGGACGACGATGTAGGAGACAACAATGAACCAGCACCTATAGGATGCTGGACAACCTCATCCCATGACACCTAAAGGAAATGAAGACGAGGAACAACGGGATGCCACGAAGGATAAATCCCTCGAAAACAGTCAAAACGGCAACGTAAACGCCGAACAAAGTCCCGCCTCAACAAAGACCTAGCCATAGAGCAGGGCGAACCGGTGGACAATGAACAAGCTATTGAGCAATCGTCCGAACAAGACAACTTGGATAAAAAATCTGTCCCCGGCGAAGACAACAGTCCGGACGATCTCACGCCGGACAAACCATTGGAGCAAAATGACCTCCAGAAAAGGCTCACGCCATCGTATGCGTAGCCTGAAAAAGCGAAGCGGAAGCTCAAAACAGCGGAAGATGCACTCAGGATCAGATGGAGCAAAGTGTTCAGATCACAGACAAGTACGGGCGACAGCCGCCGAACAACAAAGAGCTACCCAAAAGAAAGCTACTGCCTGAATTGACGAGGAGGCCTTAGAGCCCCCACAATTAAAAACCAAGAAGGCCACCCGGTCGGATGGACGACCTCGCGGCAAAAGAGAGCGTGCGAAAGTGCACACAAGCCAATATGCGATCCGCAAGGATTCACATCAAAAGGATGGCCCGATTAGATCCATCTATGGGCCAAGAAAGCACGCTCGTCAAAGCAATGCAATACGCCAAAATTCCGAAGATCACGACACACCCAAATATAGGGGCACTGCACACCCCCTATGTTTCACCGATGAGGTGCTGGATCATGAATTTCCAGCGGGATTCCGTAAACATAGAGGCATACGACGGAACAACAGACCCTGGAGTCTGGATTGAGGATTACATCCTCCACATACACATGGCTAGAGGGGATGATCTCCACGCCATAAAATACTTACCCCTTAAACTCAAAGGGCTAGCTCGGCATTGGCTTAAGAGCCTCCCCGAAAATACCATTGGAAGCTGGGAAGAGCTCGAGGATGCATTTCGGGCAAATTTTCAGGGGACTTATGTCCGCCCTCCGGACGCAGACGATCTAAGTCGCATAACTCAACAGCCCGGAGAGTCAGCACGAAAATTCTGGAACAGGTTCCTTACTAAAAAGAACCAAATAGTCGACTGTTCGGACGCCGAAGCCTTAGCAGCTTTCAAACACAACATCCGAGACGAATGGCTCGCCAGACACCTCGCCAAGAAAAGCCAAGAACAATAGCCGCATTAACAAGCCTCATGACCCGCTTTTGTGCGGGAGAGGATAGTCTGGCTAGCAAGATGCAAGACCAGCGACCCAATTACATCAGAAATCAGGGATGGAAACGGGAAACCACGGTGCAACAAGGACCAGCGCCGGATTAAAAGGAACAGTCCAAAGAGCACGGCAGTCAACGCCGGATTCAACAGCTCACGGCAGAACAACCAAAAACTGCCCCTTGAGGACAATAGCGATGAGCTATCCAACTTCAACAAAATCTTGGACAAGATATGTCAAATCCACAAGACTCACAGGAGGCTCGCCAACCATACCCACGTAAATTGTTGGGTCTTCAAACAGTCCGTGATCAACGCCCGAACACAAGGGGCTCGACACACCAAGTGAAGATGACGACGAGCACCACAAGCAGAGCCTCGGAAAACAAAAAACTTTCCCACAGGAGGTCAAAACAGTAAACTCACTTCACGTGATCAAAAGGAAAAACAGAGCGGCGCCCCCTAAAAGGCGCGCCGCACACTGGTTGTCAAAACCAATCACCTTCGACCATCGTGACTATTCCGATAATATCCGAACGCAGGATGGACTGCCTTGATATTGGATCCTATAATCGACGGATTCCAATTTACACATGTCCTCATGGATGGCGGCAGTGACATAAACCTGATATGTCAGGACACAATCCGCAGGATGGGGATAAACCCAACCAAAATTCGCCGTAGCAACAGCTCCTTTAAAGGAGTAATGCCAAGCCCATATGCCCTTTGCACGGGCTCCATACTGCTAGAAGTTGTGTTTGGTTCATCCGACAACTTCTGTCAGCGAAGGTTACTCTTCCATGTCGCCTCGCTTAAAAGTAGCCATCAAGCACTATTGGGACGTGAAGCTTACCGCTTTTAACGCAATACCGCATTATGCATCTCTAACACTTAAAATGCCCGGTCCACGCGGCATCATCTCGTTAAAAGGAAGTATTAAGTGTCACTCGAGCACGGAAGAACGGGAGACTGCCATGACAGCCCCACAGCTATCCGGCTCTGTTAGACGAGTCCGGCGCCTACTAGCAGCATACCCCCATACGAGGGGCCGCATACATGTATAACAAGAGACAATAAAGCTCAATTTTATTCAATTCTTCGAACCGTACTCTGTTTATTTAATATTAAGTACATCTTTCGCACGATCCTTTTTCTTTCAAACTAAGTTCCTCCCTTTTACAGATGAACAACGTGCTACACCCGTCTAGGATACGGCACAACGGAGACACAGCGCAGACGCGTGCGATGAGGGACCCGTTGCAAGGATTCTTTTTAGATTAAGACCCTGCATAAACCTTTTTTCGCTGTCTCTTGTTGATATACATCCCCCCGGTTCCTTAATATAACCGAGGAGGAGGCTGGTGCTTTGGCATTGGCCGCACCAGAATTTTTGCGCGTACCTGGAAACCAAGGGCTTAGGGCATTATTCTGCCCATTTTCATAAAGACCGAATACCTTAGGGAGTATTCGCGCCTCGAAAGTTAGGCCTTATATGCATCAGCTCCGAATCATGTCTTTGGTCAAATGTTGGGTTGCCCGGCTCTGTGTTTTGCTGCCTTATGTTCCGCTTTTCACGGCTAACGCAGCACCGGAGAACTATCTGCGATTGTGCCCCGGTTCGCCGCAAGGCGAGCACCTCGAGAGAAAGCCGAAAACCGGGCTGTCATGATATAGCGAGAGACTGGTCAACCACTCGACGACTCACAGTGAATGTTTAGGATTCCTCCGCATTAACGAAGGACCGGTTTTCGGTCAGGCACATACGCACCCTGAATTCGGGAGAGTGTGGTGCCCCCAGGGGCTATATAGTAGCCCCACCCTCGAACTCCTATGGCTAAGTGAAAGTGATAAAGCATTATAGTCCAGTTGCCCGGTTTGCTACGCTATCACCTCCTTAACAGGACCAAGACGTTGGATTAAGTGTGAAAAAGCGCTTTTTTTTGCAAACACCCCTGCACTATGTGTGTGGGGGCTGAAGCCAAGGAATGCCATCTTTCAGGTTATATACACATATACATAAACGGCCGCACATGGAGTAGTTTACTACTTGAACGCACAAGTATAAAAAGCCCTTATATTACATTGAGACATTGTTTTCACAAATCATACATGTCATTTAAACATAATATCCTTCGAGCACTGCGTCTCTATCAAACGAGCGCCCGGCAGGACTTCTTCAAAGTAGTGCTCGGCAGGTACTCGGCTTCGTGCGAATCTTGGGATGCAGCGTCGGTGGCCTTCATCTTCGCCCAAAGTATGTCTTGACACGGCAATAGCCATCCGTGCTCCCTCAATACACACCGATCACTTCATTGCGCCGACACGCGGCACCGCACCAAGAAACCGCTGCACTAAACCAAAATAGCTCTTCTACTGGGTCCGCCCGCCACAAGTCAGTCAAGACATGCTTCATGGCCAATCCGGACAATCGATTTAGCTCGGCCCATTCGGCCAACCGAACTTTCCGCGGCAGAGGACGCACCGGACTATGGAAAAGCGACCAATATAGCTCTTCCCTTCAGGCCCCTTTCGGCCCCGGAAGTGCTCAACGCGTCCTAGCAACGCCGCCGCCAAGTCCAGATAAGCATCCTCCGAACTCCACAACTTATCCAACTGAGCATACTTTGGATCTATATATTTCCTCCGCGGCAGAAACGGTTTTCCAGCCGCAATTGCCCCGGCCTGACTCGGCTCCTCCTTGGCAGCTCTCAAAGCTGATTGGGCATTCTTAGATTCGGTGGCGACCTTCTTTAGGCCCTCTTGTTCCGTTTGACGCTCTTTTTCAAGAACCTCGCAGCGATCGGTAGTATTCCTTAACTTTTTGGCCATATCGGCTATCTCCTCTTTGCTTCGGCAGTGAGCAGCCCGTTCAGCTTCTAGCTCTTCGGCCGCCTTTAAAGCGGCCGCAATACTAATTCTGGCTTGCTCTTTCGCTCGGGCGAGTTCTGCCCGCAGCTCCTCCACGGCAGCGGCACCATCTGCATTAAGCATACGAATAGTAAGACATGGGCGTCAGGCTCCCTTACAAGGTGTCCGCATAGAGGTCGTATACCTTGTGACTCGTCAAACCGTTTATTAACCAGCGCGATGTCCGCATCCGCCTCGTCAAGTTGCTGCTTTAGTTTGGCATATTCATCAGTCCGGCTGGCCTCCGGACGCCCCGCCACCTGTTTAGGAGCGGCGATATGTTATAACTGAGAATTTGATCCTCGGCACGTTGTCAATTTTGACAACATGCCGAGTCTCGTGGGCTACTATCTATACAAAGGCGCATTTTATATGCATAAACTGTCAGAAGGTACATCATTTTTGCGTACCTCAAACCCCGTCAGTAAGCTTCTGACGGCTTCATGCAATCCGCTCTCTGCGGATGCAATTCTTTCAATCACCGTGCCCATTAGAGCACGGTGATCTTCTGAAATAGCCGCTCGCCCGAGCATATCCTTCAGCTCCTTCGACCGCACGCCACTTGGCGCCGGACCTTCCGGCCCCGCCGAACTTGGGGAACCTCCGTGATTTACACCTCCTGTGTCGTCCGCTTCACATGAGGGTACGACAGGTGGAGGCGTTTTGCTCTCCATCATCTCCGGAAGAAGATCCCCCGAAGATGAGCTCTGCTGAGAAGGGCTAAGGTCCGAACTACAAGGTACAGTTTCGGTTATCCTCATGAATAAATACAGGGATGTTCCTTATTTACAAGACCCCTTCTTTTTTACTTACGACTCGTTGGAGGGCTGATCCCCTCGGGGAAATAATGCGGCTGGGTTACTTCCCAGCGCCGGACTCTCTGCCGAAGATTCCCTTCCCCTCTTTGAGGCCTTGACCTCCGGATCTTCCGAAGCGGTCCTCTTCTCTCCTCGGAAGGTGGGACTCCTAATTCCTCCTTCCTTGATAGCCTCCTTCGCAGAGGCAGTTGCTTCCCCGCTCCCCCCTTCGCCTTCTTCAAAAGGCGCGACCTTCAACATCTTGGTCAGCATGGGATCCGGCATGGTCTTGGGGAGGGGAGCCGGACACCTTATTAACTTTGCCTTGGCTATCCACTCCTGTTCAAGAAACGGCTCCTTTAAAGGGCATATATATGACAATGAATGACGAGATATGGAGGATGGACTCCGGATTCAAGTCATGGAAATCAAGCCCATAATAAAACATGAGCCCCCGCACAAAGGGATCCGTCGGGAAGCCTAAACCCCGAAGGAAGTGGGACACGAACACCACGTTCTCGCCGGGCTCAGGAGTGGGAATGACCTGCCCTGGAGCAGGCAGCCTATGCAAGATCTCGTCGGTTAGATACCTGGCATCTCGCAGCTTTAGCACATCCTCTTCTGTGACGGAGGAAGACATCCATCGGCCGTGCTGATCGGAGCCGGACATCGTCGAAAGTCCGAAGCGCCTAAATCTGAAGCTTTGGGTGTTGGAACTCGAAGCGCGAGGCGAACTCGATGGAGGGTGTAAAAAGAAGAGGGCCTTGGTCTCATTATAAAGAAGTTGAATACCAAGAGCCCACCCCGTGGTCGATTAGGACTCGCCTTTGATACAGAAGGCAGGCCAACGGGCACGGTTGGGTTACCCACGCCCGTATTGATGAGAATCCCGGAATAAGGGGCACGGTCTATGCTTTGATAAGACGTGTTACAGGAAACCACCTCGCTAAACACGCTGAGGTGGGAACAACAAAAAACGATTCATATAAAGGCCTGGCCGTGGTGTGATGTCACGCCGCGGAATACGTCAGCGGATCTGTGCAAAAATTATTCTCTCTACGACGTTATGTGGAACTTGTTTTGCAGAGCCGGACACTATCCTTGTGTTCAAAACCTTCTATGAAGTATTCGGAGGAGGAACCCGCCTTGCAATGCCGAAGACAATATGCGCGCCACGGACTCGTCGTCATTGAAGCCTGGTTCAGGGCTACCGAGGAGTCCCGGACTAGGGGTGTCCGGATAGCCGACTATCGCCACGGCCGGACTCCTGGACTATGAAGATACCAGATTGAAGACTTCGTCCCGTGTCCGGATGGGACTTTCCTTGGCGTGGAAGGCAAGCTTGGCGACACGGATATGTAGATCTCCTACCATTGTAACCGATTCTGTGTAACCCTAACCTATCCGGTGTCTATATAAACCGGAGGGTTTTAGTCCGTAGGAGGAACAACAATCATACCATAGGCTAGCTTCTAGGGTTTAGCCTCCTTGATCTCGTGTTAGATCTACTCTTGTACTACCCATATCATCAATATTAATCAAGCAGGAGTAGGGTATTACCTCCATCGAGAGGGCCCGAACCTGGGTAAAAACATCGTGTCCCTTGTCTCCTGTTACGATCCGCCTAGACGCACAGTTCGGGACACCCTACCCGAGATCCGCCGGTTTTGACACCGACAGTGGGGTCCTACTTCTATGACAAAAAATCGTTACAGAAAATGGGCTTTTCGTCCTGGGCGGGCCGGAGATGTAGCTGCATGACAATCTTTGGGCCATCCATGACGGAAAAACCCGTGGAAGAAGCGAGGGTGAGGAAAATTTTGGGGAGTTCCCGGTTACGGTGGGAGGTCAGGGGCCGAGCGATGCGCTGCTTTCTTCAGACACGTGACGCTGCTGCGTGTGCGAGGCATTGGCCCTAACTGAACCCGAGCGAGGCGTTGGGCTCTAACTGAACCCGAGCGATTGCACTGCAGGCTACGCATTACTGAACCCGAGCGATCGATCGATGGCTGTTAATTGAACCCGATCGTGCGATTCCTTCGCTACTGCTGCTAACTGAAGCCGATCGATGGGATGAATAAAGGAGCGCTATGGGGGGGTGGATGAGCGATGGCGGTGGCGTTGCCTCTGGATTAACAGGACCCCGTGGTGTGGTGGAGGGCTTGATGAACAGTAGACGGTGGAGGGGTGCCCGTGGAGGGGTGGATGAACCGGACCCCGTGGTGTGGAGGGTTGGATGAACAGTAGACGGTGGAGGGGTGGTTGAACAGGACCCCGTGGTGTGGAGGGCTGGATGAACAGTAGACGGTGGAGGGGTGCCCGTGGAGGGGTGGTTGAACAGGACCCCGTGGTGTGGAGGGCTGGATGAACAGTACACGGTGGAGGGGTAGTTGAACATTAGCCGGTGGAGTAGCGCGCGGTGGAGGCTGGATGAACAGGAGCCCGTGGAGGCTGGAGGAGGTCTACGGTGGAGATGAACAGTATCCCGTGGAGTCCTGCTTTTGGCACGCCACACCTCCCGATGAACAGGACCCCTGTTTTGACCGTAGCGCTCCAACACAATTCTGTTTCCTCTGTTTTGCGGTACGCCAAACCCCTCCCGATCAACAGGAACCCCGTTTCGATCGTAGGAGGTTTGTTTCCTCCGTTTTGTGGTACGCCACACCCCTCCCGATCAACAGGACCCCCGTTTCGACCGTAGGAGGTCCGTTTCCTCCGTTTTGCGGTACACCAGACCCCTCCCGATGAACAGGATCCCGTTTCGAATGTGGCCGTCGAACACAAAGCTATTTCCTCCGTTATGCGGTACGCAAGGCCACGTTTCCATCGCCTGTTCCGTCCAAGCCCTCCCGATGAACACAACCACGCATTCCGTTGCCTCCCCATGAACACGACGACGACGACGCAGTTTCTCCGTTCCTACCCAGCCATGTACACGAGCCCTGGCCGTGCACGTGTCGCCGTAGTAGGCGTTCGAGACCCGCCCGTATGTACACATACGTGGCCGTATTTTCTTTCTTGCACCCTGGCGCTACGTGTACATGCTACATGCGGCGCCTCTACTACGACACGTCGCGGCGCCTCTACATCGACCAAAGATATATGTACGCATACCGTTCGCGACCAGAATGACAACGCTATGTACACTTCAACCAGGTGGGTCCCGACTGTCAGGCACTTCATTGCGTGCGAAGATGTAGCTGGTGGGTCCCAGCAGTCAGGGGGCGAATTGTTTTGTTTTTTTTTTGCCCGGTCGCACTTCCTTGCGTGCGAAGGTGTAGCTGGTGGGTCCCAGCAGTCAGGGGGAAACGTTTTTTCATGAAATACGGTGGCCCGTCCGGTGGGTCCCCGCTGTCAGGTGGAGGAATAATTATTTTGCACGTAATAAGGAGGCACTTCCTTGCTGCGGCAGTGGACCCAGCTGTCAGCCTCTCCACGTACACTCCACGTCCGATGGAAGCCGTTCCTTGACCATGTTGACCACGCCGCGCCGAGCGCACCAGGGCGATGGATGACGGCGAGGCCTAGGAAGGGGACGACGCGGAGCCTGAGAAGACGCGGCAGTGGATGCCCACGCGTAGAGGAGTACGAGGGTTCACTGGTTCGCTGCGGTGTGAGGCTGCCATCGCCGCAGAATAACAGGGGGTGTGGGTGAGTAGAGGGATGGACTGGCCAGCAGTGGGAGTAGTAGGGGGCGGTGAGGCCTCCGCCGCATCGCAGCCGGCCACGGGAGGCAGGAGCACGAGGCACGATCGGCGCTGGTTTGGGCGGCTGGAGCAAGAAGACGAAAGGTTGAAGAAGCACTACGGCCGTTGGATGGACATCGTACGGGCACTGGAGCTAGAATCGTGCATATTGACTAAGTTGACAAAGCCCTCCGTCCCCGTCAACTTAGTAGGCCCACAAGTCAGCCTCTCACCAAGGTGGGTCCCAGCTAGCATGGGGTATTCATTTTTTTGTGCGTAATAAGGAGGCACTTCCGGTGGGTCCGAGCTGACAGTAGGGGGAATGTTTTTTTCGTGAAATACGGTGGCCCGTCGGGTGGGTCCCAACAGTCAGGAGCAAACGTTTCTTTTGTGATATACTGGTGGGCGTCCGGTGGGTCCCTGCTGTCAGGTGGAGGAATAATTATTTTCCGCGTAATAAGGAGGCAGTTCCTTGCGGCTGCCGTGGACCCAGCTGTCAGCCTCTCCACGTACAGTATTCTTCCGATGGAATTAGGTCGTTGACCACATTGACCACGGCTCACCGACAGCACCACGACGCGACGGCGAGGCCTAGTAAGGGGACGACGCGGAGCCGGGGAAGACGCGGCAGTGGATGCCCACGCGGAGAGGAGTACGAGGGTTCACTGGTTCGGCGGCACGCTGCCGCCGCAGAATAACAGTGTGGGTGAGTGGAGTGGAGGGATGGCCTGGCCAGCGGTGGGAGTAGTATGGGGCGGTGAGGCCTCATGGCAGCACAGCCGCCACGGGAGGCGGGAGCGGCACACGACCGGCGCTGGTTTGGGCGGTGGAGCAAGAAGACCAGAGGTTGAAGAAGCACTACGGCCGTTGGATGGACATCGTACGGTCAGTCGAGCTAGAATCGTGCATATTGACTAAGTTTACAAAGCCCTTCGTCCCCGTCAACTTAGTAGGCCCACTATACGGGGTCCCACCTAGGAGGGGGAGTATTCATTTTTTTGTGCGTAATAAGGAGGCACTTCCGTGCGTGCGAAGATATAGCTAGTGGGTCCGAGCTGTCGGCCGTAACGCGTTTTTTCATGAAATACAGAGGCCGTTTCGGTGGGTCCCAGATGTCAGGTGGAGGAAATCATTATCTTGCGTGTAATAAGGAGGCATTTCCTTGCGTGCGGCCATGGACCCAGCTGTCAGCCTCTCCACGTACAGTCCACTTCAGATGCATATCGGTCGTTGACCAAGCTGACCACGCCACGGCGAGAGCACCAGGGCGGTGGACGACGGCGAGGCCTAGGAAGGGAACGACACGGAGGCAGGGAAGACTCGGCCGTTGTTTTTGTTTCCCACGCGGAGGGGAGTATGACTGTACGAGGGTTTACTAGTTCGTCTGCCGTTGCCAGAGAATAACTGCAGGTGTGGGTGAGTAGAGGGATGGCTAGGCCAGCGATGGGAGTACGGTGGGGCGGTGAGGCCTGCACGGCAAAGACCCGGCCATGAGGAGGAGGGGAGCAGTCCCTTGGCCTTGTTTGAGCGGGCCGGAGCAGGAAGAGTAGAGATTGCGAAGCACGACGGCCGTTGGATGGACATCCAACGATATCTGAGACATCTGTGGAAAGCCTCAAATCTGTGGAAAACAGCATACAACCCATCTGCCATTATTTCAAATAATTTGTAGCCCATTTGCTAATTCTTACGGGTTTTTTTGGAGCCCATATTCTTTATGTTGGTGCGGTCTGAACTATTTTTAATCCCGAAATTTCGAGTCACATTCAGACTGATTTTAAAAATAAATGTATATCAATATAAAATCCAATAAATTGTCCACGCATAAAAATCAATGCAATTTAAAATCTTGAAATGAAAAAAAGATATTTGAAAATAATTGCGGTTTGATGTGTTTTAAAAATGTACAACCCATTTCTCATTCTTGATAGGCCATTTTCTCGGCCAGTCAATGAAGCTCTCCTCGCCTTGAAAGATTTGCAGCCCAACAGCCCGATAAAATGACTTACTTGACAAATCACAAAAACTGGGCTAGCCATTTTCAAATAGAAAAAAAACTCTTGGGCTGGTCTCATGGTAAACATAAAAGAAAAGGCTGTCTAGACAGGCGAGTGTCCCAAGAGCCCAGTTGACACCCTCGCTCGTCTCAAAAACAAATTAGATAAATGCCACTCCAATTATGGCGATTCATAAAAATGCCACTGCAATTTCCAAACTTTGAAAAATGCCACTGCAATTTTTGAAAACTTTGAAAAACGCCACTGCAGTTTGCAAACTTTGAAAAACGCCACTCAGGACTTCGAAAAATGCCACTAGAAATGGCATGAAATGGCATTTTTCAAAGTTTGGAAATTGCAGTGGCATTTCTCGGATACACCAGATTTGGAGTGGCATTTATGAAATTAACCCAAAACAAAAATAATTGGGCGAGCTGCTGGGTCCCTGGTGTCAGCCGCTCGTTGTGCAATTCTCTCGTTTATGGACTACGTTGACAATGGCATGGGACCCAGATGTCGAAATCCACTAGGAGGAGCCATTTTTATTGGCTTGAAATAAGGAGGCACTTGCTTGCGTATTTCCATGACCTTGGCGGGTCCTCGCTGTCATCCTCTCCACGCATAATCATCTCCCGATTGTGTACGCGTCAACTTGCTAGGCCCACAAGTCAGCCTCTAAACCGTGGAGGACAAATACAACCCATTTAAAAAATATCAGCCCATTCCATACGTTCAAACGGAAAGTTCAACATTCAGAGCAAAGTAACAGGTTTGATCCACATATAGAGTACTGAACTTCCACATTGACAACCATCATAGCCAAGTGAACTATCTACTCCCACTAACACTCTAGTAGCGTACAAGTACTAACTTACTCTTAGCTAACTAGACGATGCCGGCCGCCATCTGCTGTCCATGCTAAACGCCGGCACCGGCGTCCTCCGCCTCGCCTCGGACTTGCCAGAGGTGCGATAGGGCGCGTTGCTCGCGCGCGTTGGCCCTTTCCATGCCGGCGTGGTCCACCGAAGCTTCGGCTTCCAAGCGGGAAACCCACTTGACGAGCTGGTAGTAAAAATCGGCGTCATGAACGCTGCATGCGTCTGGACAGCCTCCTGTGGCTATTTGTCGGGCGCCGGCCTCCACGTAGTCGGCCCAGTTGCGGGCGCTCTGCTCGCGACTCAGAGCGTCGATGCGCTGCTGCTCCATGTCCCGCTGGCGGCGCAAATCGGCGATACGCTGCTCCTCCGCCAGGCAGTCGCGCTCCAACAACTCCTGCTCCTCCGCCATGCGGTCGCGCTACAACTACTCCTCAATCTCTGTATTGCCATCTAAAGACAGATAGAATGCCTCCTCCCTCCGTCTGCCTTCCGGTGAAAACCCGAACACTAGTTCCGGCGGTGATTATTGCCATGCCTTGGTCTTACTGCTTTGCTCACGTGCCTTGGTCTTGCTGCTTTGCTCACGGGACTAATAAACCCGGACGGAGGGAGTACCTTGGTTGGTGAGAGGTTTGAATTAAGCCCTGCAAACCGGAAAGGAGGTACTAGTACGTGCGTGATCCGCTATTTATTCGTGTAGGGTCGAGTAGGTCGTTCCTTGAATTGAGCCCTGCAAACCGGAAAGGAGGTAGTGCGTGCGTGATCCGCTATTTATTCGTGTAGGATCGAGTAGGTAATTTCTTGAATTGAGCCCTGCAAACCGGAAAGGAGGTAGTACGTGCGTGATCCGCTATTTATCCGTGTAGGATCGATAGTGTAGCTTGTCAATTTCTTCAGAGGTAGGCATTTTTATCCTTGTAGGATCGATAATGTAGCTTGTCAGTTTCTTCATAGGTAGGCATTTTTATTCAAAAAACTGCCACTTCGCATCTTGCGTCGCAAATAAAACTGCCAGGAGCGCATTTGTAGGCTAGCTAGTGATCGATCAAGAATTTGTAAACACCGAGCGTAATGTAAATAAGTAATCATAATGCATATCAATGATTCATAGATCATATACAAATATGTAGCTCCAAAAGCAAAGATGAGCCACTTCGGATCTTGCATTGCAACTAAAACTAACTAGTACGATTCCCATACATAAGATCAACATGTTAATGCATCTCAATGAATCACATATCATATACAAATATGTAGCTCCAAAAGCAAAGATCTAGGAAAAACATCTGTTCTTCCTACTAACATGGATGCTTCTATTAGCCAACATTCAGTACAAACTGAAAGACAAATTTGTTTGTGAAGTCTACAATTCCTCTTGCAAACATAAGTGGTTTCACCAACAGCTGGAACCATGAGAATGAACCAGACATGATGGAGGAACATGCACTGCAATATGATTTGGTCTTCCCTCGATCACACTGCGAGACTATTTTCGAAATACAAACTTTAACTTAGGAAAAATGATGCCCATTGTATAATCAGACCAAAGCAATGAAGCACCTAGTGTTGGCCAATAAATAGTACAATACTACTTTTCTGCAGTCCATGAAGTGACTATCCAATCTTTCTGTGTCTATTTTCAAATGGCACTGCATGCAGTGACTATACTATTCTCTTGTGCAGTTCAACCAAAATTGCGGGCACTTTGTTTGTTTGCCAAATAGCAACGGGCAGACATCTCTGTCTGCACAAATATCAAGCAGCTAGTAAACATATACCACACCTTGTATTTTCGGTTTAAACATGTCTCTTCCACTTAGCATCTGTCATGTTCTGCACTGGACAATCTGATACAGTTATGTTTTGCCCTGGACAATTTCATACTGAATTGATTTGCTGGTTCGGAGCAGAAATATAGCGCCTATTCTTCATCAGACCAAGGATATCCATGTTCGCAGTGATGGAAGAGGTGAAATCGATACAACCGAAATTGAGCATCCAATCATTGAATCCTGTCCCGCACCTCCAATGTAGGTCCACCCGCCAATAAATTCACATGCAAACCACTAGTATTACTATCTTATGACAAGACAAAAAGAGTAGCAAGATAGTAGCAAACCATGTACCTTCGTAATGAACAGCTCATAGTGCCACCAATTGGATATAAAGGTTGGGAAAAACATGCTCCTAATGTTGAACCAGTTGGACTTTTTGTGCAGTTCCACTAAAATCGAAAGCATCCCTGTTTGCATAGATATTGAAAGTGTGATTACTCTAAAAGTGGCACTAGTTGAAGCATAGACTCACAAATATAAGCATTCCAATTTCTTAATGGGAAAAGGTAGCAAGACTGTTTCTAACCACCTGTTTGAAGGAATAAATAAAGCAACATCGGCTGATGTGAGGAAGGCATACATAGTTTTTTCTGGAAAAGTGAGCCATTCCTGACCTTTCCTCTTCTTTTAAGCAAATTTTGTGCATTTCTACTAAAATAAAATGCCATCACCGCCTTGAAAATTCAGTGACACTGTACAAAAGGAAATGACTTAACATTACATCATGATGTCAGGTATGTTGTCGACAGGCATTAGAGACAAACATACAGAGCTCCTCAAGAGAACAGCCGGAGGAGGACGTGCCCTCTCTTGACCTTTCCTCTTGTCTTCATAATTGTCTGTGCAGTTTAACCAAAATAAAATGACATCAGCGCCTTGGCATTTTGGTGACACTGTATAAAAAATTAACTTATCTCATGAAAGTGAGGTATGTAATCTATAAGCATTAATAAAGGCAAAAATATGAAGGTAGTAACAAGTTTCATCGTTGGTATACTGGCTGTGCAACAACTTTAGAATGCCTTAGCTGAAAAATCTTTAATACATCCACAATCAACAGCTAACCCTGAAATAATCTATTGACATTAAATGTCATTGCTTAAATTTATGGGTGGCATTAGACTGAGAGCGGCATTAGTTAAATGTGGCATCACTTTAGCAGTAGCATTGCTTGACTTGACTGCTGGCCTTATACTAATAGCAAAAAAAGTGGCAATAAGAGCATGGGAGGCCCATTCGGACAGTGGCCGCACCGGTATGGTGTACCTCCATGGACACAGAGTGGTGAGAGAGGTATGGTTGCCCAGAGCAACAAATATCCAGGCAGCATATGTGGATTACGGTCCATTTTTTGTTCTCTTTAGAAACCTTTTTCCTATGCGAGGAAAACAAACCGATCGACCTGGTCATTCTCTATTGCGTTGTCATGCCTTTCTACCCTTCTTCAACCAAGAGACACGAGACTCGTTCCTTAGCTACTGATTTCCCCTTTTCAACCTAGATGCGGGTTCGATGCCTACTCTCTTTCACAGTACAGTCTCCCTTCCTTTCCTTATTCAACCCAGACATGGATTAGTCTGCATGAAGTAGGGTTTCCTTTAATAGTGCAAATTTTGGTTTTTGTTTGCTTGGCCAGTAGAGTAGAGGATAGCAAATTGGCAAGATGGTGGAGTGGAAAAAGATCCACATGCAACGACGTAGCAGATGGGGCAATAGAACAAGGTTATGGCTCGAAAAGAGGTAGCATACCTGAGGGTCGGTGGGAAGTGGCTTCGCTCGTGGTAGTCGTCCTCCGCACACACTACGGTAGCGAGCTTGGGGACGGAGGCCATCCCGCGCGGGCGCTAGGTCTGAGAGGACGGCCTTGTCGCTGGTCGTGACCTCGCCGCCGACGATGAGTGCATCAACGCTGCATCGTCCTTTCTCTTCCCGGCGGATCTGTGACCACCGGTGAGGAGGGAGAGAGGGGCCGTCTTTTTAAGATCTGGAGAGAGGGTGGTAGTGTGAGAAGCAAGTGGGCAGCCCTTAGCAAGAAAGCGCTGAAGCTCCAGCCTATATTTTCTCTGTGTACTGTACCAGTTAGTCGTGCTTCAAAACTGATCGGCACGCCATTAAAAAAATAAAGGTCGATAACTAATGCGGCACCTTGGGCCAACGCGGCCAGATCGCATTTTGCACGAGAAATTACACACCATAATTCGTTGACATGTGGTCCCGTTCCAACATATCAGTGAGACGACGGCGAGTAGTAGGAGTATTTCTGAACGGATGTGTAGGCCGGGGCGCCTCTTCGTGAACCGTGGCAAACTCGCAACCGTCCACTGACTCTTCGCCTTTCCCTCTCGATTTGGAACTGCTGTCGCACGCTCTTCCTCTCCCTCCTCCATTTTCCTTCAGCCCTTCACCCTTTCTTCTGCCATTGTTCGATCGTCTTCTCCATGGAGGGAACAGGCCAGAAACGACCCCGCTATTCTTTGCCCGATCTGAAAGATGACATGGTGGAGGAACTCATTGATCGATGCGACGTCATCACCTCGGCTAGCATGGCAGGTTCGTTCAAGCCCATTCTCGACTCAACTAATAACATCATTGCAAGGAACCCAAGAGTCAAGGAGCGGTTTGATCTCTCCTATCTTCTTCGCCATTGACCACGATGGTAGGCGCCCGGCACGACGGAGGCCTCGCCTATGCAAGTTGATGCCGCTTGATAATGATACGTATGATGTTAAGATGCCATCGCTTGAGGGCAAGGCTTGGGCGGCGCAAATGGAGATTGGGTTGTTTACATTGGGTCCAATCATGCGAGTGGGAACTTGTGAATGTGTACACTCGTCACCGGTTCCACTTCCAAAAATCTCAGCACCGCCCAGAGGTTGAGCACACCGTAATGTACGCATGCGCTCAAATACGATCATGGTGACTGTCTTCTACGGAAGATAGCAATTTGTCGAGTTCCCAACCGCTCTTGGAATTACAACAACTATGAAGTTGTTGCTATCTTCGACAAGCTTGTTGCCATCCTTAGTGGTTTGACTCGATGAGTATTGCTCAAAAATCAGTTTCTATGCATGAAGGAGTACTGTGATGCAATTCAATACGAGGGCCTTGTTTTTGCTGCCACCGCTCATGGCACTCTTAATGCATGGTATCCTCGTAGTTTCGGTACGTTTGTCTTCCACCGTAATTATAATTATTTCATCCACATGCATGCGGGTTAGCAAGTTTCCCTTTACTAATTAACCTTCTTCTTGTGTTTCCAAGGTCCTGTGAACATCCCATCACCGATACTTGAAAATTTTTATAACCAAGGGGGAGATGCCGATGGTGATGATCACGAGCATGAGGATGAGCAGCGTTGATATACTCTGTGGCGCCTGGCAACTAATTCCGATGGATCACCTCTTCTTGTGTGTATACAGCCCACTGATGATGTTACTGCTAAGGAAGCAGGTGTAGTCTCCCATGGTCGCACTCTCCGGACCTATTCCAACACCCGTTGCATGGTATTCGGGTTGGATACTAGTGTGCTAGCGCCAACTCCTCCCTGGTACAGAATTGATAGTCTTCGAGAAAACTCGCTCTTCCTTGGACAAAACTATTCGATGATGGTGAAAGGCGATCCAACTACTGTTGACACATTTATGAGAAGCAACTGTGTCTATACCTCGGACATTTGGGTGGTTCCTCACCACGGCATCGATATAGTAGGCTGCTTCAGCCTGGATGATCAGTCCTGCGTTGGTACAATGCATGGCCCGTCCCAGAGAATCACTTGTGGTTCAAAGCAAGCGTTTCCAACACCGAGGAATGGTTGAGTTGAAGTTCATTTCATTGCTTGTTATTTGTTGTGTGGTGAAAACTTTAGTATTTATAATGTTCCTCATTGTCGATGTGGGTTGATGACCTATTCTATGTAATAAAATGATATGCCTGTGATAAACTTACTAAATTTATGAGTGGCTTTCGAGTCGCTTCTCTGAGTGAGTGGTGCGATGAGGCAAAAAAATATTTCCGAATACATAATTGTACGTGCATTGCACCAGGTTATCGGATGAGGCCAATCAACAATAGTAGTACACTATTTGTAAGTCACCTTACGAAAATTAGATTTTACCAAAATGTTTAGGCGCCGTTCATTAACTTTCCATCTCGATGCCCGCCCTGCCTTGTTCGGCCAATGGCGCTTCCACCTCTGCCTCGTTGTCTCGTGGAAACCCCTTTCCTCCCTTTTTTTTGCTCGGGCAAGGACCAATGCATGTAGCACGTCCATGCGGTTATTAGGCAAGAAATAAAAGCGCTTTGCATGCTATGAATTACGATGGCCTGCATGGGTAGCTAATAAGGCACCCTCTTAACTGTTGTGATTAAATGTTGTGTTTAGAAGAGAGAAATATTCTTCTTTTCCACCAATCTGCTTGCACCTAGGTGGTGATGCACCTTCTAATACGACTTATTCACCTAGACGGAGTACTAGCTTCACATTCTTCGTGCGTCGGGCGGGTGTTTTTACTGTAGCCATATGTTAATGTGTTCGCTGTACGTAACAAGCACCTCGAATCCTCGATACTAGTACTACTATATAGTAGGAGTAAGTAGTAGGAGCAGTAGGGTGGCATGGGCCAGAACAAGCATTCACGTCCAGGAGTACAAAGACATGCCACCACCACGACATCCATCTCGACACCATATTATTTCTTGGAGTCCGTGCTAGAGCAATCTCTTCAACCTCGCTGCTTTCTCTAACTTCAGCCATCGCACAAGCGGCGAGGTGGGGGTTTGCCGATAGTCGGTTTCCTTAATCGCGGTCCCACTTGTAAGGCCAACTCCAACGCACGACTCCAAACGCACCTCCGTTTTGCACGAACTCCAACGATAATTTTGACTAGAAAAGCAAGACCAAAGAAAACAAGAACCACAAGAATACATTTTACTACTCCTCTAAGTTGGATTAGTGCCTTCTCGATGCATTCATTATTGATCTGCGGAGGCTCGATCTTGCATGCTTCTTTCTTCTTCGAGTGTAAAGAAGTAGACGTTGCTTCCTCGCATCTAGTCTCATGTCTAGCCTCTATTCTATACTAGCTAAAAGTGATAGAACATCTACTAAGTTGCGCTCTATGAATATATGGATGTACTCTTCTTCCCAATACAAAAACTTGCATTCATTCTACTCCCTCCGTTGCACAATACATGCCTTCTATTTTTCAAAATATATATGTATCTAAACATGTCTTAGTATATAGGTACATCCATTTTTGGACAAATGGAAGTCAAGTATTTTGGAACGGAGGGAGTACACAATAAATTTTTTAAGTTAGCACAACTAGTCTAATCCAAGAGCAGAACCGAAGATTTGGTCGGGTTCTTCCTCCTTTTGCCTACACGTGGGACATCCAGCATCCAGGTCATGTCATGAAAGAAAATAGAGTGGTAGTTGAAGCCACGAGATGTGCATCTTGGGTTAAACTGTAAATAGAATCTTACTACTCTTGAGTAACTCCAAAAGCGGCCACCGAAGATCTTTATTGGATTTGTTTTTCATCACCAAAGACGTCGAGGTGAGAGATGTGCGTGTTCGATTGGGTCCTCTTGCGTTTTCACTGACATGTGGGGCCACATGTGAGCAAACAGACGATGGGCTCCGCGCGTCCGCTGGCTGGCTGAGAAGAGAGATAGAGGAGGGCTGAGCACGGACTGCAGGAAATTTGTTCTACGTACCTTGATATAGGCTCGATATAGTGGGGTGGCATGGGCCATAACTAGCATTCACGTCTAGCAGTACGGCACATGCCACTCACACGAGTCCCATCCGACACCAATTTTCTTGGAGTCCATGCTACAGCCATGTCTTCTCCCTCCTGTTTTCTCAGCCATCGCGCGGTGGGCGGGGTGGGGGTTTGCCGAAGTCGGTTTGCTCAACTGCGGTCCCACTTGTAAGTGAAAATGCAGCACCGCACGCATTCCCGCTTGAGCGGCGTTCCGGACCAACCGTGTGGAGGTGCGATGCGAGCACGGCAGGCTTTTCCTATTGAACTCGTAACTTGTAAAATTTGGTTCTGCTCCACGGCGCGACCAATAGATAGAAAATAACGATTTTGCCTAGAGTAATGCGAATTTTGGTTCTGGCGCCGTTCATGCATGGAGTACGTACTAAAATTATGAAGTTGATGCGAAAGGTAGGATAATTACTGTAGTATCATATACTACTACATGGATTTGACGGAAAGATAAAAGTACATACGGATCCATCAACGTTCAACGACATCCTCACGCCCTAGTGCGCCGGGTCACCAACCGACGTGTGAGGAGCAGCGGCGTTGGCGGCGAGCTCAACGCGGCTTCAACAAGTGTCGCCCAAGGTTGCCCTGCGCTCCAAGAAGGCCAGCATCCTATCGCCCTCCTCTTGCATGTAGTAGTCCTTGTGGGACGATTTGCGGCGTAGACGTGGGTGATTATGTCGATGGTGTCTTGCTGTCACAGGCCAGTCGGCGAAGCGCGACCTCGAGGTGGACATTCTCCGCGCGACGGCGGCAAATGCAGGGCCACCAAAGGCGTCAAGAGGTTGTTACCATAGTGGCCCTTGAGGGTGGTGGGCATCGCAGAGCCTGGGCGCGTCGGCTGGAGGCTTACGTCAAAGTCGTCCGCAAGCTTCTTGACGACGGTGAACTTGTCGAGGAAACCGACGAGGACCTCGTCGAACATGGAGATGAAGCTGTCGTCAGCGCCCTCGCCTCGGGCGGCCTCAAGAAATACTACTGCCGCCGCAGTCGCCGTGGACCATCTGGCACTGCCGGCTGATGCTCGCGCTCATCGCCTCCATGGGTCTAGCGTAGCTTCTAGTCAACTGATCTTGCAATTCGAGTGATCACTCAGCCCTTGGTTAGCGTGCGTAGGATTTCGTACTACTCCTCGGCCCTCTACTGCACCTACCTTTGGCTGTATGATAGGTGGGCCACCCCCTAGGGCCACGTGTCATTCACCCAAAGGCAGTTGCCGTAAGTCAATGAAGCTGCATCCCCCTCCGTGCCGGTGGAGTATAGTCATCTCACCGGACCTCTAGTTGGGGAAAAACGAGAGAAGTTTGATGTTTACTAGTTTATTGGTCCCCTTTGCATTTTGCGCCAAGTTTTGACCTTTGATTTAACTAATAAAATGTTAATGCATGTAAACAAAAATGTTGTGTAAGTCACCTTACGAAAACCAAATAATCCCAAAATACTTAGGCACGGTGCATTAACTCCCTCCTTGTTTCTTATTTCGTGACATATCAACCAATGAGAGATGTGGGTCGTGCACGCTTTCAATGACTTGAGACTACCAAACATGACATGCAGTGTTTAGTTCATTGCATGTAATCCTATTACAGTACTCTAGTTAGCAAAAAATCATTAAGTTCTCTCACTGATAGGAATAAAACACCATGTATTTATTTACAGAGGGAGTAGTACATTTTTGGTGACATGCATTACTAGATATTGATAGTCAAATACTAAAATCCAGATGGACGTGGTAGTACTCCTAAATCCAGACGATGGTGCTACTAGTACTAGTAGTAGTACTACCAATGTAGTAGTAGGAGTACTAGCAATCGTACTACCCGTTGGTCAAATTATTACGTCTTTGCTCCTCACAAAGTGAAGTGACAAGACCTCGCGCCGGAGATGACACTGAGTATAGGCGCCAGATTCGGCATACCATAGTCAGCCTAACCGTCTGTAGTCACTATCATCATGGCTGTAGAGCTAGCCTGCTTACAACTAGCCCTGTTCGACATAATTTCCCGTGCGTAGATGCCCGTGCATTGCACGGACCACCAAGATTGGGGGTGGACGGCTCCGGCAGCGGCCATCGCGCCAGATTTTTCCACGGCCTTCTATTCCTAGATGTGGTGGGGAGTTGATGAGGCTGATTGTGAGAGACAAGGAGTTGTTTGTAAATAGGGAACAAGTGCGGGCATCTTTTTGCAAAAATGGAGAAGCTTGGTATGTATGCGTCAGGTCTAGATCTGACTGCTATTGGTGAAAGATGGGAGGCACAACATCATCACCAACTCAGGACCTGTTTGATTCGCAGGATTTTGAAAACGCAGGAATAGGACACGGCAATATTACAAGTTTCAAACTGATATTACAAATGTTAGGAGTAATGCTGCACCTACGAAGAGAGAATTACTAGGAAGTTTACGTAAGAACTTTCGTTACTTTAGGTGGATGCAGCATTATCGCATAAACTAAAATCCACCGCCCTGACAAGTCACTAATGGGCAAATAAGTTTTCGAGTCTCTCGCCACTTGATGTTTCAAAAACAAATTCAGCTTCTGCGGAGACTTTGTCATTTAGGCTTAGACGCTTGCGGTGATCAGCACGCCATTCATTGTTGCGCCAGAGAACGCCAAACCTCATTACCTTGAGCACACTTGCCTCTAGAACAAAGAACCTGGCCAACTTAATCTCAGATGTGCTGCCTCGGTAGTCGATCAAATCAATTTCTATAAGATGGAGATCAAGGCATTCGATGAGATTGTTATAGTGCAGCACATTTTTCACTTTCGGGTCTTTTTTTATCTACAAAATAAGAGAACATATTAGAGCAGATGGCTGCATAAGATTGATGTGTCATCAAGAGGTACCAATATCATTCGCTCATACGATAGGGTTGGCTGGCTAGTGATATTCTCTCTCTCTCTCTCTCTCTCTCTCTCTCTCTCTCTCTCTGTTTCCTCTCATTTAACTAGGAGCACGTGAAGAGCTTGGGCATTTGTTGCATTCCACTATGTGGCAGATGCAGACATGGGGAGGAGAGAGTGTATGTTTGTCATAGAGAGATCCCCTGGAGATCGTGATGTGACTACATGGGTGGGAGATCGAGTGACAAGGTGTGTGCGTGATAGAAGATGCCCCGAGGGATATTGAGATAGACGTATGGATGGCAGGAGACAATACGTGTGTTCCTGATGGCTAGTAAGAGATAATCATACTTATGAGGGGGGGAGTGCTTGCGCCTATGATGGATTGAGGGATTATGGTACTTAGGGGGGTGCGTGTCACATGGAGAGAGAACAAGGGCGGAGAGTGTTGGATGGGTCTATATGTATAGCGCGAGCGAGACATGTGTATGTGTGAACCAGGGAGATATAAGGCTAGTTTGGATTGCGTCCTGAGCATCTTTTGCCTGGACTGGGGTTGTGGCTGGATTTCATGCACGCTTGTTTGGTTGCTACCCTGTGAAAAAGAAAGCCCACCTGGCCTGGTTTCCCTTGCACTTTAATTAGCCTGGCTGAACTCCAGACATCGCAAGTAGCTCGCCCAGCGCGATCGATTTCGAACTCTGGCCGTGCACAGTCGTGGTGGCCATGAGGCTAACAGCAACATGGATGGATATTAGCATTAAATAATTGATGCATGGATTGATTAATGGGACGTTGATGCTTTGCTCGCCTGTGCATGAACCAAACGCTTGACACCACACAAGCTGCCAGCAGAAATATTTTACATCTCACGTCCACACCGAGCGACCGGCCCTCAAGGCATGAGGGCCAGGTCACGAACCAAACTGACCAATAAAGTTTGAGATAGATTGAGGAGCCCCGATAAGGCTGAGTTGTGCGTCAGATAGCTGAGAGGGGGAAAGAGATATTCCATCCGCTCGATAATGCAGTGTATGTAAAATTTTTAGAAGTCAAACTTTGGAAACTTTGATCAGGTTTACGCGAATGTTATTTATATCTACAATACCAAAGATACATCATACAGAACTACATCTCATGGTGAATCTAATGGTATATGTTTGCCGTACTAGATGTACTTCTTTTTCTCCACGTACATGGTCAAACTTTGTGATGTTTGACTTTTCAATAAATCTGTATGCTATGGACCGAGGAGAGTGCCTCAGTCGAGACAGATCAAGTGCGTGTGAAGGAGAATGATTAAGTGTGCAAAAAGAGTATGTGTGTGAAAGAGAAAGTGACAACAAACGATAAATTAGAGAGAGTGTGTGTTTTTTCGTTTCTTATGCGAACATATCACGCATGCGTCTCCGAGATGGAAAAGCGAGGCGAGGAGATACACGAAGATAGCTAGTGTGTGATTGTTTGCAACGGAGAGAGACACCCCTGTAGCACATGTCCAATAGAGGTGTGGCCAACAAGGAACAAAGGTCGAGAGGGACACATGGATGGCATGGACGCATGGGAAGGGAGAGAGGGTGTGTTTGTGATAGAGAGATCCCGTCGAGATCGTGAGGGGACTATATGGGTGGGAGATCGAGGGAGTGCGTGTGCGATAGAAAGATGCCCCGAGAGAAATCGAGATAGACCATGCACATGTTTGTGATGAAGACTAAGATTAGCTAGTCATATACATATAGGGGGAACTGCGTGTGCCTACAATTGAGTGAGAGACCATCATACTTGGCTAGCTGGGCATGAGATTGTGTGTGTGCGCGTGAGATGGAGAGAGAACGAGGGGAGAGATAGAGTTTTAGATGGGCCCTGCTCGAGTGCGAGTGAGATATGCATGTGTATGTGTGACCCAGGTGGATGGAGAGTTTGAGAGAGGGGGGGAAGAGCGTCGAGACGACATAGTGGTGCGTGAGAGAGTTACAGGCAAAGAGCCAAGGAATCTGTGTCCGTACGATGAGTGCACCCAAGATATCTAGCTTGGACTAGCTAGAGTATCATACATAGTGTGCGAGAGAGACCTATAGATGGTGTATATATGCATGCGAACTAGAAAGACCCCCCCCCCCCCCCCACACACACGCACACAAAGAGAGAGAGAGAGATGGAGAGAAAGGGAGAGGGACCAACAAGGTTTTTGTGTTGGATGCGTGTGACAGAATTGAAGATTTTCGGCGAGAGAGAGAGAGAGAGAGAGAGAGAGAGAGAGAGAGAACAGGAGTCCAGGAGAGGGGAGGTCGCATTTTATGCATCAAAGACTGATATAAACCATGTTTCGATATAAACTTGCATTCAAATATTTAAATTGGAGAACATGTTGTCTGCAATCCACACATGAACGGATATATGCGTATATCAAACAAGTTCATTAATTTGACTTTCAACATGTTCATGGAGTACTATAATACTGTACAACATGCTACTCGATTGAGGTGTTCAATTTTGGATTTAGTTCACTATTTTGACCCTCTTGAGCAGGCTATTTCATTGAATCGAGATATTTCATTTTGGGTTTGATTCATGATTTTGAGTGGGTCAACTATTTGTCATATAGTAAATCGCTAGCAACGAGCATGTAAAAACACATTACTCCCGAGCATCATCTCTCCATCTAAAAAAGAAGTGGCAAGCTAATATTTCAAAATTTGATCTGAATCGACTTGGTAAGGTAGACGTGGATGCTCGTTCTCCCAAAATTTGAACAAACCGTTAAACGTCCTCTCTGCTCGGTGGAATTCGCCCGAGCAAATAAATGGGAGACGCGAAATTACCGTCCTATGTGGGACACGCATCAATTGGCCCGTTGTACATCGAGGGTAGGTTTGTAACTTCATCCAAACGCGCCATCTCCTCGGCCGAAATGACATGTGCCGAATAATTCATAAACCATGGTCGGCAAAACACGCTCTCCTCACCCGAAATAGCTCGCGCCCACTATTTCAAAACACGCTCTCCTCGCCCGAAATCGCTCGCGCCCACTATAGTTCAAAACACGCCCTCGCCTCAAATCGCCCCGCCCACTATTTGGGGAGAAGCAAAGTTACTCTACTATCCTGCACCCTCGGTACAGACCCAAGCCGCGAAGCCTATAGGCAAGGGTAGAACTGTAACTCCCCCTCCCCTTTCAGACAACTGCGTCCGTAAGACATGGTTCCCCTCCCCGCCCAACCCCCCCCCCCCCCGCCCGCACCGATTCATACCTCGTGGGCGCCAAATCACCTTCTCCACAGGAAGCTCCTTTCTTCGAGCATGAAACCTCAGCCCCACCTCCATGGCGCCCCCACCGCACCAATTTCACAGCCGCCCTCCTCCCTAATGCCGGAGACGCTATCCATTTGCCGTCAGTGCCTTTGGGCCATGTGTCTCTTACTCCGTCTTCTTTGGTGCTGCCTCAACGACGGTCAGCGTGAACTGCATCGAGCCGATTCACCCCCGGTGTTGTTCATGGCGCCGGAGCGGATCCAACTTCGGATCCGTCCAGAGTCCTGGCGCTGCTTCGGCGTAGCCGTCGACCGTCTCGACATCGCTCTTTCCCTGCCGCCGGTCGCCATCGCAACCGCGCCGGCCTCACCGGTCCAGCTGCCTACTTTACCATGCCGCCAGATAGGTCGCACCCTCATCTCAAATCACTTTATTTAGGCGTCAGTTGTTTGAATTTTTATTCTAGGCCAATCGATTTGCAATGGGAAGCAGCACCCCTCGAGGCGGCGGAGCTCCTAGGCTGCCGGTTGGCTGGTGTCTAACGTAAGGGTGCGGGGCCGCAAGTTCGCTGCGGAAGCAGCGCTTAGATGGCTATCTTTTAGAGTTGCGTGGGTTGAAGGTATGGCCGCCGCCGGATCTGGATGACGGGGAGTCTGTGGATTGGCCCGGGGCGGCGCAACCACGACAGTGCGGTGGGGCGGGGAGCGGGGTTTTGGCCGAGGCCACGGACGGCGGAGGCAGGCTGCTCTGCCGTTGGTCACTGGCTCTTCGGGGAAGATTCCGAACAGTGTCAGCCGGGAGGCACAAGATGACCAGCCATCCAGTGTAGATCGGACAGTACCAAAATAAAATAAAATCGTGTGACCCCAATTTAGTCTTCAGTCAACAGACGTGTGACCACTCTCGTACCTTATTGTTGATCTCTTAGTGTATTTCTTCAGATCAAAGAGATATGTCGTTCTTAACATTATGCGTTATATGCATCTTCAGACACACCGTCTTCCGACTCACCGCAGCTGCTCCAACAAGGGAAGCATACACCAGAAGGGAGCAATAGTCCCCACTCAATAGTTCCCTGCATCGAATGCGCGTTCCCGACATGCACAGCCACAACAACTGCAGGGCAATCGACAAGTCAGCACATGATGCTCACTCCTATCGATGGCAGCCAGATAGGTTGTACCCTCATCTTGTGTGCAACATTTATGGCTTTGTTATTCATCTAAGCATGGAAAATAGATCATCACATTTCACTGTATATTCATGCTGATCTCTTACGGGTCTTGTTCAGGAGTTAACGTTGTTCCATAGTTCAGCTAAGATACTTGTTCTTTAGGTAACATTGTTCCATAGTTATCATCCATCGCCCAATGTTATCCCACAATGCTGGTGATTATAGTATTATACCACTTCTAGTATTTCCTATGTTGTTCTTTAATACTTTTGTGTGCCATCTAGTTAATCTAATTACAAAAGACACATATTTTGTAGCTTTCATCCATGTTCTCCCTTTTAGTTTATGAGACCTGTCTTTGCTAGTTAACCCCAGTCCTACTATTTATGTCGTCTCCTCTGTGCACTCATTACATAAATATAACTACTAGTTGTCTTCCATGCATGTCAGATATAATTGCACACACTGATATATCCACAAGAACCTCACGGAGCAATGTAAAGGCCAATAAACTTGATGTCAATGATACCCAATATGATGGAATATGTAAAGGCAGTTCTTCAAGACTTGCGTAAAGATGATGAATCCTCTTCACCCCACAAGGTCCTTGCTCTAACTTGGCACGTGATATGGGTACAACATGCATATAATGTCCCGGAGTGTATATACTCTGTTGCAATGCCATGTGCTTAGCATTCCGATCATGCATGTAAATATGTCATGCCTTCCTGCTTTTCAAGACCTATTCCATTCATGATAACATGTTTTTAAATTCAAGTATCGTCATTCTACTCTATCGCAATGCCATCTCGCTTAATTTGGACATCATGCTTCCGAATATCTTATGCATTGTTATTCATCAAGATGTACTTCATCCGCCTACCATACCATGTTTTTTACATTGAAGTGATGTTCTAGTGCTCTGTTGCAATGCCATCTTATTTTCCCAATCATACACGTGTATGTTGCCTTAGTTATTTCTGTACATATTCCGCTAGCATACAGTTTACATTCAACTAGTGTTTTTTTGCCGTGTTGTCCTGTCGTATCACTAGCTCTTACACCATACTCCGTCCGTCCGGATTACATGTTGCCGAAATGGATAAAAAAGGATGTATCTAGACCTGAAATAAGCCTAGACCCATCCATTTTTTTCCGGATGGAGGAAATACATGTCAATATGTCATGCCTTTCTATTCTTCAGTACCTATTCCATCTCCCTGCTGCCGCATGTTTTATAATTAAAGCACCATTCTTCTATACAAGGCATGCAAGGGAAAGACGACTATGTTAGAATCTGAAGGGTCACAAACAAGGCCTTTGCAAAAGATCCAAACGCCAGGAGATAATAAACCAACTCCAGTTTTATAGATACCGCTCAAAGACAGAGAAACCCAACTCCTACTGATAATAAGAAGATTCCAGTGGCCAAAGAACTAGTCCGCTCCATTCCAGCAAAAATATGTCAACTCAATTCTAAGAAGCGTGTGCATATCCTTGCATCATGAAATTTTATAGCATGCTGATCATATTTTCTACATGTTTCTTACCCATCTCTTTTAGAAAATAAGCTTAATCAGATAGAAGAATTTCTGCAATGGTATCGCTTATGAGGAAAGATTCTTGCAGGAATTCTCTGTGCTCCAATGTAGATGTAAGTACCTGTTGTATATCACTATATTTTTACATCAGCATGTATTTTGTTAATCGGGCGTGAATCCAACCTTTATCTCGATCTAAATTTAGTTGTAGCAAAATGTATGATTAAAGGCCACAATGTTGATTTTTGCAAGGAAAACTGCACAGTAGTTTTGCATCCCGAAATTGCATGAGTGTACTATCTCATATCAGTGGGTTTGAATACTTTGGTTCTGCAGTGGGGTTTTCAGTGTGTTTTTTACTGTGTTGTCCTGTTGTATCCCTAGCTCTTACATCATACTCCCTCCGTCTGGATGAAATGTCGCGGAAATGGATAAAACTGGATGTATCTAGAACTGAAATACGCATAGACCCATCCATTTATTTCCGGATGGAGTGAATACATGTCAATATGTCATGCCTTTCTATTCTTCAGTACCTATTCCATCTCTGTTGTAGCATGTTTTATAACTGAATCACCATTCTTCTATATAAGGCGTGCAAGGGGAAGACGGCTATGTTAGAATATAAAGGGTTACAAACCATGTCTTTGCAAAAGATCCAAACGCCAGGAGTTAATAAACCAACTCCATTTTTCATAGATAGTGCTCCAGCACAGAGAAACCGAACTCCCACTGATAATAAGCAGATTCAAGTGGCCAAAGAACTAGTCCACTCCAAATTCAAAGAAAAGAATGTCAACTCCATTCTAAGAAGCGTGTGCGTATCCTCGCATCATGAAATTTTATAGCATTCTTATCATATTTTC
This sequence comes from Aegilops bicornis, assembly GCA_021605145.1. NCBI lineage: Eukaryota > Viridiplantae > Streptophyta > Magnoliopsida > Poales > Poaceae > Aegilops > Aegilops bicornis. The sequence continues at coordinate 391,898,746 of CM038669.1, read as the reverse complement.
TACATGTTTCTTACCCGTCTCTCTTTTAGAAAATAAGGTTAAACGATACAAGACTTACTCCATTGGGATCGTATTCGAGGAAAATATCTTGCGGGAATTCTCTGTGCTTCAATGCTGATGTAAGTACCTGTTGTATATCACTGTATTTTTACATCAGCATGTATTTTATTAATCGGCGTGAATCTAACCTTTATCTGATCTAAAATTAGTTGTAGCAAAATGTTAAAGTCGCCAATGTTGATTTTTGTAAGGAAAACTGCCTGGTATTTTGCGTACTGAGCTGCATGAATGTGCTATCTCATATCACGCACATTACTGAATTGTCGTGCTTCTCTGGTTGCCCATTCATTCATTGTATCAATGTTGCTTTCGTATTACCTTTCCTGGCTGATGATAGCTATGCCATATTGTGTTAATTTGGTGTAGGCTAGTTGCCCAAACGTTTGTTGTGTCAATGTTGCTTTCCTATTATCTGACTTGGCCAATGATAGCAATGCTAGTGTGTTAATTTTGTGCAGGCTGCTGAAGATAAGAAGACAAACTCTGAAACAAAGAAGGCAACCCCATTGTTCCTTTCCGAGAAATCTAGGCCGTGTAATATGGCAATAACTCATGATTAATCTGTTTGGTTCCGTCCTAATTTACGTTATGATGCAAAGGTCAAGACACTCTCCACTATCAATAATACAAGCTCGCTAAAATCGCCATCCTGAATCGCTCAAGATCCTCATCTCGAATGCAATGGAATAAATGTATGTTTGTGAACCAATTAATGGCTGAAGCAATGATGGAAATGGTGGATGAATCAGAGGTGCAGTAAATGCGACACAACAACCGATCAATGTTTTCGGATACAAGTAGGGCAAAGCAGCAAGAACTTGCCCACATGCTTATGGGCGTCATCTGTGCTGAGGTTGCAGATTGTGACGTTGTAGATGATTAGGTTCTGCTCATTTATTTGCACTGGCATCAATCTTTGATTGCCCAGTGGATGTAATTTCCTGTAATATATTCTAAATGTGCAACGTTATTCCCTGTATGCCGTACCTTTGCTCGTCGTAATGGGCTCAAATTATCTAATTTGGCCTAAAGACATGAACGGACTTTAGTGGGCCCATTGAGTTAATGGGCCGTTACTAGGCCGAAAGTTAATGGTCGGCCCTCTTACCTCATGGGTCGTTAACAGGCCGGCATCGAAGCGGGCAACAGGTGGCCCCAATTTATTTGATGGGCCGTTAACAGACTGTTACTAAATTTGGGCTACATATGGCCCAACTATACTGTAGGCCTTTAGCAGGCCGAAAGAGACCGCTGGCTTGTATTGGACCATGAAGAGCATGGGCCGCTAAGAGGCCGAAAGTCAGGTCGTATTGTAAACGGCCCAATCAGGTTGTGGGCCTTTAGCAGCCGAAGAGAAACCGGGCTGGTATTGGACCATGAAGGGCATGTGCCATTAAGAGGCCAAAACTAAGGTCCGACTACAAATGGCCCAACTCATTTATGGTCCGTTAACGTGCCGAAGGCACACAGGCCGGAATTGGCCCAACACTTAAATGGGTCGCTAAAAGGCCAAAATTCAGGTCCGACTACAATTTGCCCAACTGATTTATGGGCCGTCAACAGTCGAAGTGACACTGGCGTAAATTGGCCCAACACTAAAATGGGCCACTAAAAGTCAAACTCAGGTCCGACTACAAATGGCCCATCCGATTTATGGGCCGTCAGCGAACTAAAAGACACGCTGGGCCGGAAATTAGCCCAACATTTAAATGGGTCGCTAAAAGGCCGAAAGATGTATATCCTGAAAATTGGCCCATCCATTAAATGGGTCGTTAACAGGCCGAAATCTCATCGGGCCGATATTGAGCCCAAGTATATAGCGGGCTGTCAACGGGCTCGAACTGACGATGGGCTGCTGGTGTCAAATCTTTAACGGGCCGAATTGGCACATCTCGTATGGGCCGTGGGCTTAAATGGACCTGACACAAGTAGGCCGTATATGGGCCACCGCTAATTTTTACCGGGCCGGCCTTTTTTCACGGAATGGGCCATCGTTGGGCCGTGCCACGGTCGACATATCATAGGCGCCTATCTCGACCCACTCACGAGCCGACACGTGTTTCTTCCGCCAATAAGAATTTTACACGTGGAAATTTCCCATTGGTCGGGCTGTTAACGGGTTATCGGATCCAAAACCCGACCCGATAGCTTAACGGCGTCTGCTACGGTGGATGCCACGTGTCGGTCACCCTTGACGAAAAGCACTTACGTGATGCGCGATTTATCGTCATGGAAGTGGACACTTCCGTGATGATAATTTTGGTAATGTCATGGAACACTTCTACGACAAAGACAGTATGACTATCTTGATTCTGTCATAAATTTGTCATGGATGTACATGCATGACAAAAAAAGAGACCTACTGTGACAAACACGTATCATCACGAAAGTGTATTTTTTTTGTAGTGTATATGTGGAGAAAAACATTTACATGTGGAACGATCATTAGATTCATCACAACATGTACTTACTTCATACTATCATTTATCTTTGGTATTGTAGATATAAGTAATTTCTTTATAAACTTGGTCAAAGTTTCAAAAGTTTGACTTAAAAAAATGTTGGTACTACATTATCAAACAGAGGGAGTAGCTCTTTCTCTCTCTCTCTCTCTCTCTCTCTCTCTCTCTGATATCTCTCGGCCTCCCCTCTCATTCGAACTCTCTATACCAACGGATTATACGCTCACTGTGTCAGCGTATAGCTCCGTATATTGTTTAGTTGACCGGTCAACCAATCCACATGCTGCCTTGTCAGCTCGTGTTCTGTATCTTCGTGTGCTGGCCCATGTGGCAATGGGTGAAAATAAGTAAACTAGAGGCCCATATGACACGCGGTGAAGTAAACAAAGTTGAAACCACTCGGTAGCACCCCTACGTTAGTAAATTGAGGCGCGATTGAGGACAAACTTCTTGCTGTATGAAGGACGCCTTTTCGCGCACAATTCACCACTGCGCGGCGGCATGCACAGAAGGACGCACTCACGCACACCCAGCACACAACACACACTAGCACATGTGTACACCGGCATCGCCGCCGATTGAGATGGACGGCGAGGCAGCCAACAAGCGGAGGCGGCTCAAGCCAAAACCGCATCCGGCGAGCCTGGACTTCATCAGCAGCCACCCCGACGACATGCTGCTCGTCATCATCGGCCTCCTCCCCACCAAATCTGCCGTGCGGACCGCCCTGCTCTCCCGGTGGTGGCGCCCCTCTGGCCGCGTCCCCTCAACCTCACCGTCGACAGCTGCCTCTGCGACGGGGATTGCAAACGCATGGCCGCAGTCTCCAAGATCCTTTCATCACACCCTGGGCCAGCCAAACGCCTTGACATCCGCATATTTAGTACCAACCGCAAGGTCCAACCCAAGTTCGACGAGTGGTTTTTATCCCCCGTCCTAGATCAGCTCGAGGAGCTCAGCTTTGAAGCTGGACGATGTCGCTCTCTGCCGCCGTCCGCGCTCCGCCTCACGCCAACGCTGCGCCACGCCAGCTTCAGCTCCTGCTATCTTCCCCAGATTAATGCCGTGCCCAATCTTCTTCTCCCTCAACTCAAGCAGCTCGACCTCTTCGACATTGTCATCTCGAAGAAGGCTATGGAGCACCTGCTCCACAGCTGTACTGTGCTCGAGTACCTTCGTCTTGAGCAGATCCACGGGTTCATTAGCCTCCACAACGCCTCGACGAATCTCCGGTGGATTTAGGTGTCTTGCTGGCCCTGCAACAAGACATCAATTGGGAAGAGATCACTCCAGCTGTTCCACGTTATGGTCATTGAGAATGCGTCTTTCCTTGAGAGATTGCTTGTATCGGATCTAGAAGGTCCAACAAAAATCAGGTTCATTGACGCGCCGAAATTGACAGCGTTGGTGTACTCGTCTGCCAAATTCTCCGATCTCTTTATTGGATCCGTAATCGTTCGTGTACAACACTCATCTTCTTCTCCGCCTTCTTGAAATTCACATTTTAAATTTCTTCTTGATGTATTTATGACCGCTCACCGTAAAATTAGTCCCACAAGCTTGACCCAGTCCATGCACACAGTGAAGATCTTACCACTAAAATCTATCGGCCCCAATCTGGATCAAGTTGCTGGATTCCTTACATGCTTTCCGTGCATGGAGAAGCTACTCATCGAGGTGAAACTTCTTTCCTATTAGTAAACGGTAATCACAACGTAGCTCAATTTTTTTGTAATTTTCCAAAATTACGATGACAAGTGTAGTGTTCAAAACTGCATCTATGCACTGCATCGAAAGAAATGTTTTTAGTATTTTTCTCACGTGATCACCTGATCGTTTTTATGCTGTACTACTATAGTAGCCTAGGCTAGTCATAGTGGAAAGTAACTTAGACTACTCCAGTAACTCTATGGTTACCCTAAGAGCAAGTACTACCTCCATCCCGGTTTACTCTTCCAATTTTGTAGTATCAAAATTTGACCATAGATTTAACTGACAAAATGTTAATGCATGTCACTAAGAACTATTTCGCTGGATTCGTATTTGAACATAATTTCAAATGGTGTAATTTTTAGTGACATGCATTGGCATTTTCTTAGGTAAATCTATGGTCAAAATTTTATACTAAATCTGAGAGTATTCCCTCACTTAAAATTCTTGTCTTACATTTGTTTAGATACGGATGTATCTAACACTAAAATGTAACTAGATACATCCATATTTAGACAAATTTAAGACAAGAATTTTGGGACGGAGGGAGTACAAAAGTGGGCTATGTAGGCCAAAACATGTGCCAAATTCACTTGTGATGCATTTGGCATCGATGCCCCTCCATTGCTCACCTGGTGTCCCAATCTGGATCACCTACTTTGCTCCGGTGCCAAATTAACTCACGCAATGAAAAACACTGCATGGGAGAGAGAGAGGACTGAGGCAATAAAAAACACTTGTTTGGGAGAGTGAGAGGCTGGTGTAGTTGGTTTGATTGATTTGTTTATACATGTGGGTCTGTGTGCACAGCTGTGCCAACTCTCTCACATCGCGAGAGCGGTGCCAAAATCTTTTGATTTGACATCGATGCATATTATGTGGCATACTTTTGCGAAATATGGCATCGGCCACATAGTGGAAGGCAACAAATGCCCAAGCTCTTCACGTGCTCCTAGTTAAATGAGAGGAAACAGAAAGAGAGAGAGAGAGAGAGTGAAAAAATATCACTAGCCAGCCAACCCTATCGTATGAGCGAATGATATTGGTACCTCTTGATGACACAGCAATCTTATACAGCCAGCTGCTCTAATATGTTCTCTTATTTTGCGTATAAAAAAGACCCAAAGTGAAAAATGTGCTGCACTATAACAATCTCATCGAATGCCTTGATCTCCATCTTACGTAAATTGATTTGATCGACTACCGAGGCAGCACATCCGAGATTAAATTGGCGTGTTCTTTGTTCGAGGCAAGTGTGCTCAAGGTAATGAGGTTTGGCGTTCTCACGCAACAATGAATGGCGTGCTGATCACCGCAAGCGTCTAAGCCTAAATGACAAAAGTCTCCGCAGAAGCTGAATTTGTTTTTGAAACATCAAGTGGCCAGAGACTTGAAAACTTATTTGCCCATTACCGACTTGTCAGGGTGGTGGATTTTATTTTGTACGATAATGCTGCATCGACCTAAAGTAACGAAAGTTCTTTCGTAAACTTCCTAGTAATTCCCTCTTCGTAGGTGCAGCATTACTCCAAACATTTGTAATATCAGTTTGAAACTTGTAATATTGCCGTGTCTTATTCCTGAGTTTTCAAAATCCTGCGAATCAAACAGGTCCTGAGTTGGTGATGATGTTGTGCCTCCCATCCACCAATAGCCGTCGGATCTAGATCTGACGCATACAAACCAAGCTTCTCCATTTTTGCAAAAAGATGCCCGCACTTGTTCCCTATTTACAAACAACTCCTTGTCTCTCACAATCAGCCTCATCTCCTCCCCACCACATGTAGGAGTAGAAGGCCGTGGAAAAATCTGGCGCGATGGCCGCTGCCGGAGCCGTCCAGCCCCAATCTTGGTGTTCCGTGCAATGCACGAGCATATACGCACGGGAAATTATGTCGAATGTATTAGTTGTAAAGGTGCTAGCTCTACAGCCATGATGATAGTGACTGCAGACGGTGAGGCTGACTATGGTATGCCGAACACGGCGCCGATACTCAGGTGTCATCTCCGGCGCAGGGTCTTGTCACTTCACTGTGAGGAGCAACACGTAATAATTTGACCAACGGGTAGTACAGTGCTTGTACTCCTACTACTACATTGGTAGTACTACTACTAGTACTTGTAGCACCACCGTCTGGATTTAGGAGTACTACCACGTCCATCTGGATTTTAGTATTTGACTAGCAATATCTAGTAATGCATGTCACAAAAAATGTACTACTCCCTCTGTAAATAAATACATGGTGTTTTATTCCTATCGGCGAGAGAACTTAATGTTTTTTTGCTATCTAGAGTACTAATAATAGGATTACATGCAATGAACTAAACACTGCATGTCATGTTTGGTAGTCTCAAGTCATTGAAAGCATGCACAGCCCACACCTCTCATTAGTAGATATGTCACGAAATAATAAACAAGGAGGGAGTTAATGCACCGTGCCTAAGTATATTGGGATTATTTGGTTTTCGTAAGGTGACTTACACAACATTTTTGTTTACATGCATTAACATTTTATTAGTTAAATCAAAGGTCAAAACTTGGCGCAAAATGCAAAGGGGACCAATAAACCAAGAACATCAAACTTCTATCGTTTGGCCCCAACTAGAGGTCCGTGAGATGACTATATCGCACCGCATGTAGGGGGACGCAGCTTCATTGACTTACGGCAACCGCCTTTGGGTGAATGACACATGGGCCTGTGGGGTGGTTGGGCCACCTATCATACAGCCAAAGGCAAAAAGTGAGAGGGCCGAGGAGTAGTACGTAAATCCTCCGCACCTACGCATGCTAACCAAGGGCAAGAGTGATCACCGAATCGCAAGATCAGTTGACTAGAAGCTATGCTAGACCCATGGAGGCGATGAGCGCGAGCATCACCGGCTGTGTGATGGTCCACGATGTCGCCCACGGCCCGCACCGAGGAACGCCTGTGTAGTATTGCTTGAGGCCGCCAGGGTGAGGGGCCGCTTGGACGACAGCTTCTTCTCCTTGTTCGACGAGATCCTCGTCGGTTTCCTCGACAAGTTCACCGTCGTCAAGAAGCTTGCGGACGACTTTGACATAAGCCTCCAACCGATGCGCTTAGGCTCTGCGATGCCCGCCACCCTCAACGGCCACTATGGTGACAACCTCTTCGATGCACTGGTGGCCCTGCGACTGCCCGCCGTCGCGCCGGAGAATGTCCACCTCGAGGTCGCGCTGCCAGCGCCGCGTGGCGAAAGCAAGACACCATCGACATAATTACCCACGCCTACGCCGCAAATCGTCCACAAGGACTACTACATGCAAGAGGAGGACGATAGGACGCTGGCCTTCTTGGAGTGCAGGCAACCTTGGACGGCACTGCTCGTAAGCACGTTGAGCTCGCCGCCAACGCCACGCTTCCTCACACGCCGGTTGGTGACCCGCGCACTAGGGCGTGAGGATGTCGTTGAACGTTGATGGATCCTTATGTATTTTTATCTTTCCATCAAATCCATGTAGCAAGATATGATACTACAAGAACTATATTACCTTTCGTGATCAACTTCATAATTTTCGTACGCATCCATGCATGAACGGCGCCGTAACCAAACTTCTCATTACTCTAGGAAAAATCGTTATTTTCTATCTATCGGTCGCGCCATGGAGCAGAACCAAATTTTACAAGTTACGAGTTCAAAAGGAAAAGCCTGCCGTGTTCGCGTCGCACCTCCACACGGTTGGTCCGGCACGCCGCTCAAGCGGGAATGCGTGTGGTGTTGCATTTTCACTTACAAGTGGGACCGCAGTTGAGCAAGCTGACTATCGGCAAACCCCCACCCCGCCCACCGCGCGATGGCTGAGAAAACAGGAGGGAGAAGAGATGGTTGTAGCGTGGACTCCAAGAAAATTGGTGTCGGATGGGACTCGTGTGGGTGGCGTGTGCCGTACTGCTAGACGTGAATGCTAGTTATGGCCCATGCCATCCCACTATATCGAGCCTATATCGAGGTATGTAGAACAAATTTCCTACAGTCCGTGCTCAGCCCTCCTCTATCTCTCTTCTCAGCCAGCCAGCGAACGCGCGGAGCCCATCGTCTGTTTGCTCACATGCGGCCCCACATGTCAGTGAAAACGCAAGAGGACCCACTGAACCTGCACATCTTTCACCTCGACATGCTGGTGATGAAAAACAAATCCAATAAAGATCATGGGTGGCCGCTTTTGGAGTTACTCAAGAGTAGTAAGATTCTATTTACAGTTTAACCCAAGATGCACATCTCGTGGCTTCAACTACCACTCTATTTTCTTTCATGACACGACCTGGATGCTGGATGTCCCACGTGTCGGCAAAAGGAGGAAGGACCCGACCAAATTTTTGGTTCTGCTCTCGGATTAGACTAGTTGTGCTAACTTAAAAAAATTATTGTGTACTTCCTCCGTTCCAAAATACTTGACTTCCATTTGTCCAAAAATGGATGTACCTATATACTAAGACATGTCTAGATACATATATATTTTGACAAATAGAAGGCATGTATTGTGCAACGGAGGGAGTAGAATGGATGCAAGTTTTTGTATTAGGAAGAAGAGTACATCCATATATTGATAGAGCACAATTTAGTAGATGCTCTATCACTTTTAGCTAGTATAGAATAGAGGCTAGACATGAGACTAGATGCGAGGAAGCAACGTCTACTTGTTTACACTCGAAGAAGAAAGAAGCACGCAAGATCGAGCCTCCGCAGATCAACAATGAATGCATCGAGAAGGCACTAATCCAACTTACAGGGGTAGTAAAATGTATTCTTGTGGTTCTTGTTTTCTTTGGTCTTGCTTTTCTAGTCAAAAAATTATCGTTGGAGTTCGTGCAAAACGGAGGTCCATTTGGGGTCGTGCGTTGGAGTTGGCCTTACAAGTGGGACCGCAGTTAAGGAAACCGACTATGGGCAAACCCCCACCTCGCCCGCCGCGTGATAGCTGAAGTTAGAGAAACGACGAGGTTGAAGATATTGCTCTAGCACAAACTCCAAGAAATAATATGGTGTCAGATGGATGTCGTGGTGGTGGCGTGTGCCGTACTCCTGGACGTGAATGCTTGTTCTGGCCCATGCCACCCTACTACTCCTACTACTTACTCCTACTATATATTATACTAGTATCGAGGATTTGAGGTGCTGGTTACGTACAACAAACACATTAACATATGGCTACAGTAAAAACACCCGCCCGACGCGCGAAGCATGTGAAGCTAGTACAAATAGTGTACTACTATTGTTTATTGGCCTCATCCAATAACCTGTACAATTATGTATTCGGAAAATATTTTTTTGCCTCGTCGCACCACTCACTCAGAGAAGCGACTCGAAAGCCATTCATAAATTCAGTAAGTTTATCACAGGCATATCATTTTATTACATACAACAGGTCATCAACCCACATCGACAACGAGGATACATTATAAATACTAAAGTTTTCACCACACAACAAATAACAAGCCATGAAATGCACTTCAACTCAACCATTCCGCGGCGTTGGAAACGCTTGCTTTGAACCACAAGTGATTCTCTGGGACGGGCCATCTATTGTCGATCTGGAGACCAACGTAGGACCGATCAACCAGGCTGAAGAGTCCTACTATATCAGTACCAGGGTTGGGAACCACCCAAATGTCCGAGGTATAGACACAGTTGCTTCTCATAAATGTGTCAACAGCAGTTGGATCGCCTTTCACCATCATCGGATAGTTTTGTCCAAGGAAGAGCGAGTTTTCTCCAAGACTATCAATTCTGTGCCAGGGAGAAGGAGTTGGCGCTAGCACACTAGTATCCATCCCAAATACCATGCCACGGGTGTTGGAATAGGTCCGGAGAGTGCGACCATTTGAGACACGTGCTTCCTTAGCAGTAACATCATTAGTGGGCTGTATACACACAAGAAGAGGTGATCCATCGGAATTAGTAGCCAGGCGCCACTGAATATATGGGCGCTGCTCGTGATCATCACCATCGGCATCTCCCCCTTGGTTATAAAAACTTTCAAGTATCGGTGGTGGGATGTTCACAGGACCTTGGAAACACAAGAAGAAGGTTAATTAGTAAAGGGAAACTGTCTAACCCGCATGCATGTGGATGAAACAATTATAATTACGGTGGAAGACAAATGTACCGAAATTACTAGGATGTCATGCAAAAACAGTGCCACGAGTGGTGGCAGCAAACACAAGGCCCTCGTATTGAATTGCATCACACTACTCATCCGTGTATGGAAACTGATTTTTGAGCAATATCCATCGACTGAAACCATCAAGGACGGCAACAAGCTTGTCGAAGATAGCAATAACATCATAGTTGCTGTAATTCCAAGAGCGGTTGGGAACTCAACAAATTGCTATCTTCCGTAGAAGACAGTCACCATGATCGTATTTGAACGTGCGTACATTAGCGGTGTGCTCAACCTCTGGGCAGTGTGCTGAGATTTTTGGAAGTGGAACCCGGTGACGAGTGTACACATTCACAAGTTCCCACTCGCAGTTGGACCCAATGTAAACAACTTAATCTCCATTTGCGCCCGCCCAAGCCTTACCCTCAAGCGATGGCATCTTAACATCATACGTATCATTATCAAGCGGCATCAACTTGCACAGGGCGAGGCCTCCGTCGTGCCGGCGCCACCATCGTGGTCACGGCGAAGAAGATAGGGAGATCAAACCGCCTCCTTGACTCTTGGGTTCCTTGCAATGATGTTATTAGTTGAGTCGAGAATGGGCTTGAACGAACCTTCCATGCTAGCCGAGGTGATGACGTCGCACCGATCAATGAGTTCCTCCACCACGTCATCTTTCAAATCGGGGCAAGAGTAACGGGTCAAGCTTCCGCCTGTTCCTCCATGGAGAAGACGATCGAACAATGGCGTATGAAAGGGTGAAGGGCTGAAGGAAAATGGAGGAGGGAGAGGAAGAGCGTATGACAGCAGTTCCAAATCGAGAGGGAAAGGCGAAGAGTCGATGGACGGTTGCGAAGTTTGCCACGGTTCACGAAGAGGCGCCTGCCTACACGTCTGCTCGAAATACTCCTACTACTCGCCGTCGTCTCACCGACGACAAGGCCGTCCTCTCGCACCTAAGCGCCACGTGGGATGGCCTCCGTCCCCAAGCTCTGTCAGAGGTAAAAGTGAGGACGACCACGAGCGAAGCCACTTTCCCGCCGACCCTCGTGTATGCTACCTCTTTTCGAACCATAACCTTGTTCTATTGCCCCATCTCGCCACATCGTTGCATGTGGATCTTTTTCCACTCCAAAGATCTTCCCAATTTGCTATCCTCTCGCTCTGCTGGCCACCGCATTTAAAACCATAATTTGCACTATTAAAGGGAACCGTACTTCATGCAGACTAATCCATGCCTGGGTTGAATAAGGAAAGGAAGGGAGATTGTACTGTCCAAGAGAGTAGGCATCGAACCCGCATCTAGGTTGAAAAGGGGAAAATCAGTAGCTAAGGAACGAGTCTCGTGTCTCTTGGTTGAAAAAGGGTATAAAGGCATGACAACACAATAGAGAATGACCAGGTCGATCGGTTTGTTGTCCTCGCATAGGAAAAAGGTGGCTAAAGAGAACAAAAAATGGGACGTAATCCACATATGCTGCCTGGATATTTGTTGCTCTGGGCAACCATACCTCCCTCACCACTCAAGGTCTGCGGAGGTACATCGCACCGGTGAGCCCACCGTCCGAATGGGCCTCCCATGCTCGATTGCCACTTTTTTGTTGTTAGTATAACGCCAAAGAATAAGTCAAGCAAAGCTATCGCTAAAGTGATGCCACATTTAACTAATGCCGCTCTCGGTCTAATGCCACCCATAAATTTAAGCAATGCCATTTAATGTCATGGATTATTTCGTGGTTAATGTTGATTGTGGATGTATTAAAGATTTTTCAGCTAAGGCATTCTAATGTTGTTGCACAGCCAAGATACCAACGATGAAACTTGTTACTACCGTCACGATTTTTGCAATCGTTAATGCTTATAGATTACATACCTCACTTTCATGAGATAAGTTAATTTTTTTGTACAAAGTGTCACCAAAATGCCAAGGCGCTGATGTCATTTTATTTTGGTTAAACTGCATGCATAATTATGAAGACAAGATGAAAGGTCAAGAGTGGGCACCTCCTCCTCATTGTTCTCTTGAGGAGGTTTGTATGTTTGTCTCTAATGCCCGCCGACTACATACCGACATCATGATGTAATGTTAAGTCATTTCCTTTTGTATGCAGTGTCACTTTGAATTGTCATGGCGGTGATGGCATTTTATTTTAGTAGAACTGCACAAAATTTGCTTAAAAGAAGAGGAAAGGTCAGGAATGGCTCACTTTTCCGTAAAAACTATGTATGCCTTCCGACATCACCGTTGTTGCTTTATTTATTCCTTCAAACAGGTGGTTAGAAATAGTCTTGCTACATTTTCCCATTAAGAAATTGGAATGCTTATATTTGTGAGTCTATGCTTCAACTAGTGCCACTTTTAGAGTAATCACACTTTCAATATCTATGAAAACATGGATGCTCGATTTTAGTGGAACTACACAAAAATTCCAACTGGTTCAACATTAGGAGCATGTTTTTTCCAAACCTTTATATCCAATTGGTGGCACTATGAGCTGTTCATTACGAAGGTACATGGTTTGCTACTATCTTGCTACTCTTTTTTTGTCATTAGATAGTAATACTAGTGGTTTGCATGTGAATTTATTGGCAGTGGTGGACCTACATTAGAGGTGCAGGACAGGATTCAATGATTGGATGCTCAATTTCGGTTGTATCGATTTCACCTCTTCCATCATCGCGAACATGGATATCCTTGGTCCGATGAAGAATGGGCGCTATATTTCGCTCTCAAACAGCAAATCAATTCAAGATGAAATTGTCCGAGGCAAAACATAATCAGATCAGATTGTCCAAAGGCGTAACATGACAGATGCTAAGCGGAAGAGACGTGTTTACCGAAAATACAAGGTGTGGTATATGTTAACTAGCTGCTTGATATTTGTGCAGACAGAGATGTCTGCCTGTTGCTATTTGGCAAACAAACAAAGTGCCCACAATTTTGGTTGAACTGCACAAGAGAATAGTATAGTCACTGCATGCAGTGCCATTTGAAAATAGACACAGAAAGATTGGATAGTCACTTCATGGACTGCAGAAAATTAGTACTGTACTAATTATTGGCCAACACTAGGTGCTTCATTGCTTTGGTCTGATTATACAACAGGCATCATTTTGCCTAACTTAAAGTTTGTATTCCGAAAATAGTCTCGCCGTGTGATCGAGAGAAGACCTAATCATATTGCAGTGGACGTTCCTCCATCATGTGTGGTTCATTCTCATGGTTCCAGCTGTTGGTGAAACCACTTACGCTTGCAAGAGGAATTGTAGACTTCACAAACAAATTTGTCTTTCAGTCTGTACTGAATGTTGGCCAAGAGAAGCATCCATGTTAGTAGGAAGAACAGATGTTTTTTCTAGATCTTTGCTTTTGGAGCTACATATTTGTATATGATCTGTGAATCATTGAGATGCATTAATAGTTACTTATTTTTGTTCTCTCAGTGTTTACAAGTTACTGATCGATCACTAGCTAGCCTACAAATGCGCCTCGGCAGTTTTATTTATGACGTAAGATGTGAAGTGGCAGTTTTTGAATAAAAATGCCTACCTCTGAAGAAACTGACAAGCTACACTATCGATCCTACACGGATAAAAATGCCTACCTCTGAAGAAACTGACAAGCTACACTATTGGTCCTACACGGATAAATAGCGGATCACGCATGTACTACCTCCTTTCCGGTTTGCAGGGCTCAATTCAAGAAACGACCTGCTCGATCCTACACTAATAAATAGCGGATCACGCACGTACTAGTACCTCCTTTCCGGTTTGCAGGGCTTAATTCAAACCTCTCACCAACCAAGTTACTCCCCCCGTCCAGGTTTATTAGTCCCGTGAGCAAAGCAGCAAGACCAAGGCATGGCAATAATTAACGACATGCAGAAGTTTAAGCCTAATTAATTCCAGCGATTTAAGTGGCTGCATGCTTCGCCAGATCGCTGCTAAAGTGATTCTGAGTGCCTGCATGCATCCGGTCGTAATTAAGGCAGCTAACTGATGCGAAAAAAGATACGCTTTAAATCCGTGGAATCATTATTGACAAGGAGGGAGATGATTCGAGTGCACTCGTATAACCGCCATGCCGGCGTGCGACCCAGACGGGACGGGACGGCACAGTCATAATTTTAGTTTCTCTAGTTTTCCATGGCAAGCTGGCGCGCTAAGCCATTATACATTTAATTCCGATGACCGTCACGCTACCTTCCGCCTATAAGTATTGTTTCCCGGCCTTCTCCGGTGCCACCGTGACCCAACTCTCCATATCATCATAAGCCCCCACCGGCCCGACGTCACTCGCCACGTCTGCCATGCCCCCGCCCGTCCGCGGTAGGCGACGCCGGAGGCGGTCACCACCGGAACTAGTGTTCGGGTTTTCACCGAAAGGCAGACGGAGGGAGGAGGCATTGCTACGTCTTGAGCTTGCGTTGGTTTTCCCTGAAGAGGAGAGGATGATGCAGCACAGTAGCGTAAGTATTTCCCTCAGTTTTTTAGAACCAAGGTATCAATCCAGTAGGAGGCCACACACAAGTCCCTCATACCTGCACAAAACGATACCTACTCGCAACCAACGCGATTAGGGGTTGTCAATCCCTTCACGGTCACCTACGAGAGTGAGATCTGATAGAGATAATATTTTTGGTATTTTTCGTATAAAGATGCAAAGTGAAAAGTAAAAAATCAAAGTAAAAACAAGGCGAGTATAAAAGTGATAGAGATTGATATGATAAGAATAGACCCGGGGGCCATAGGTTTCACTAGTGGCTTCTCTCAAGAGCATAAGTATTCTACAAAGGTGAACAAATTATCGTTGAGCAATTGACAGAATTGAGCATAGTCATGAGGTTATCTAGGTATGATCATGTATATAGGCATCACGTCTGAGACAAGTAGATCGAGACGATTCTGCATCTACTACTATTACTCCACTCATCGACCGCTATCCAGCATGCATCTAGAGTATTAAGTTAAAACAGAGTAACGCCTTAAGCAAGATGACATGATGTAGAGGAATAAATTCATGCAATATGATAAATACCCCATCTTGTTATCCTCGATGGCAACAATACAATACGTGCCTTGCAACCCTTTCTCACATCCTTGGTAAGGACACGCAAGATTGAACCCAAAGCCTTGCACTTCTCCCATTGCAAGAACTACCAATCTAGTTGGCCAAACCAAACGGATAATTCGAAGAGACTTGCAAAGATAACTCAATCATACATAAAAGAATTCAGAGAAGATTCAAATATTATTCATAGATAAGCTGGATCATAAACCCACAATTCATCGATCTCAAAGAACACACCGCAAAAAGAAGATTACATAGAATAGATCTCCACGAGAGAGGGGGAGAACATTGTATTGAGATCCAAAAAGAGAGAAGAAGCCATCTAGCTACTAGCTATGGACCCGAAGGTCTGAAGTAAACTACTCACACTTCATCGGAGAGGCTACGGTGTTGATGTAGAAGCCCTCCATGGTGGATGCCCCCTCCGGCGGAACTCCGGAACAGGCCCCAAGATAGGATCTCGTGGATACAGGAAGTTGCGGCGGTGGAATTAGGTTTTCGGCTCCTGTTCTGATCGTTTGGGGGTACGTAGGTATATATAGGAGGAAGGAGTACATCGGTGGAGCTTCGAGGAGCCCATGAGGTAGGGGGTGCGCCCTAGGGGGGCGCCCCCCACCCTCGTGACCGCCTCTCTGGTGCCTTGGCGTAGGGTCCAAGTCTCCTGGATCACGTTCGGTGAGAAAATCATGTTTCCGAAGGTTTCATTCCGTTTGGACTCCGTTTGATATTATGTTTCTTCAAATCAAAAGGCAAAAACAGCAATTAAGGCTGGGCCTCCGGTTAATAGGTTAGTCCCGAAAGTAATATAAAAGTGTAAAATAAAGCCCATTATAGTCCAAAACAATAGATAAAGTAGCATGGAGCAATCAAAATTATAGATACGTTGGAGACGATCGTGCATCCCCAAGCTTAATTGCTGCTCGTCCTCGAATAGGTAAATGATAAAAGAGAATTTTTGATGCGGAGGATACTTTGGCATAATTTCAATGTAAATCTTCTTAATCATGGTATGAATATTCAGATCCGAAAGATTCAAGACAAAAGTTCATATTGACATAAAAATAATAACACTTCAAGCATACTAATCAAAGTAATCATGTCTTCTCAAAATAGCATGGCAAAAGAAAGTTCATCTCTACAAAATCATATAGTTAGGCTATGCTTCATTTTAGTCACACAAAGATGTTCCCAACTTCTATACCCTCGATGACAAGCCAAGCAATTGTTTCATACTTAAATAATCTCAAACTTTTTCAACCTTCATGCAATACATGAGCGTGAGCCATGGATATATCACTATGGGTGGAATAGAATATGATGATGGTGATTGTGTGGAGAAGACAAAAAGGAGAAAGTCTCACATTGACGAGGATAATCAATAAGGCTATGGAGATGCCCATCAATTGATGTCAACATGAGGAGTAGGGATTGCCATGCAACGCATGCACTAGAGCTATGAATGCTCAACAAAAGAAAACTAGTGGGTGTGCATCCAACTTGCTTGCTCATGAAGACCTAGCGCATTTTGAGGAAGCCCATCGTAGGAATATACAAGCCAAGTTCTATAACGAAAAATTCCCACTAGTATAAAAAGACAACTTATGAGACTCACTATATGAAAAACATGGTGCTACTTTGAAGCACAAGTGTGGAAAAAGAGATAGTAGCATTGCCCTTTTTATTTATTTTCTTTTTTTTGGGCCTTTCTTTTTTTTTGGCCTTTCTCTTTTTTTTGGGCAATGCTCTAATAATGATGATCATCACACTTCTATTGATTACAACATAAGGATTACAACTCGAAACTAGAACAAGGTATGACTATATGAATGCCTCCGGCGGTGTACCGGGATGGTGCAATGAATCAAGAGTGACATGTATGAAAAATAATGCATGGTGGCTTTGCCACAAATACGATGTCAACTACATGATCATGCAATGACAATATGACAAAAGTAAAGTATGTCATGATGATGATGAACGAAACGGTGGAAAGTTGCATGGCTATATATCTCGGAATGGCTATGGAAATGCCATAATAGGTAGGCATGGTGGCTGTTTTGAGGAAGATGTAAGGATGTTTATGTGTGATAGAGCGTATCGTATCACGGGTTTGGATGCACCGCCAAGTTTGCACCAACTCTCAAGGTGAGAAAGGGCAATGCACGGTATCGAAGAGGCTAGCAAGGGCGGAAAGGTAAAAGTGCGTATAATCCATGGACTCAACATTAGTCAAAAGAACTCATATAATTATTGAAAAAATTTAGAAGTCATCAAAAATCATGTACTACGCGCATGCTCCTAGGGGGATAGATAGGTAGGAAAAGACCATCGCTCGTCCCCGACCGCCACTCATAAGAATGCACAAGCCAGGTACAGTTCATGTTTCAAATTTGTTACACAACTTTAACCATATGTGCATGCTATGGGATTTGCTAACTTCAACACAAGCATTTCTCAAATTCACAACTACTCAACTAGCACGACTTTGATATTATCACCTCCATGTCTCAAAACAATTATCAAGCATCAAACTTATCTTAGTATTCAACGCACCCAAAAGAAAGTTTCAGATATCTTAAATACCAAGTATGTTAATTGTTAAGCAAATTACCATGCTATTAACGACTCTCAAAATAATCTAAGTGAAGCATGAGAGATCAAGTTTCTTTAAAAAAATCCACCATCGTGCTCTAAAAGATCTTAGTGAAGCACTAGAGCAAAAATTATCACGCTCAAAGATATAAGTGAAGCACTATGAACAAACTATCAAGCTCAAAAAATATAAGTGAAGCACATAGAGTATTCTATCAAATTCCAATTCATGTATGGCTCTCTCAAAAGGTGTGTACAGCAAGGATGACTGTGGTAAACTAACAACAAAATACGCAAATAATACAAGACGCTCCAAGCAAAACACATATCATGTGGTGAATAAAAATATAGCTCCAAGTAAATTACCGATGAAAGTGTATTTAAAGAGGGATGCCTTCCGGGCATCCCCAAGCTTTGACTTTTTGGTGTCCTTGGATTATCTTGGGGGTGCCATGGGCATCCCCAAGCTTAGGCTCTTGCCACCCCTTGTTCCATAATCCATCAAAAAGAATTCACCCAAAACTTGAAAACTTCACAACACAAAACTCAATAGAAATCTCATGAGCTCCGTTAGAGAAAGAAAACAAAAGACTACTTTAAGGTACTGTAATGAACTCATTCTTTATTTATATTGGTTTTAAACCTACTCTATTCCAACTTCTATATGGATCATAAACTATTTTACTAGCCATAGATTCATCAAAATAAGCAAACAACACACGCAAAACAGAATCTGTCAAAAAACAGAAGACTCAGTAGTAATCTGTAACTAAAGCAAACTTCTGGAATTCAAAAAATTCTACCAAAATTAGACGGCCTGGTAAATTTGTTTATTTATCAGCAGCAATTGGAATCAATATTTTATCACGTTCTGGTGATTTTTAACAATTCGGGCACTGAGCGCAAAGTTTCTGGAAATTACAGCAAGATCAAATAACTATCATCCAAGAAGATCCAGTAGGTTTAACTTGGCACAAACACTAATTAAAAGATAAAACCACATCTAAATATAGGCTAGATGGATTATTTGTTCCTAAACAGAAGCAAAAACTAAAAACTAAAAATAAAATTGGGTTGCCTCCCAACAAGCGCTATCGTTTAACGCCCCTTGCTAGGCATAAAAGCAAGGATAGATCTAGGTATTGCCATCTTTGGTAGGCAATTCTTCAATGAGGCATCTATCTTTCTTATAGATTTCTTTCTTCCTAGTAATTATCAAACTTTTAGGCATAAGATCGAAATATTCATTTGTAGCAAATGGTTCCTTAATGATAGTAAAAAGATCGGGATGAATACTATAGATTTAAGATCCGCAGTTTCCTTACTAGATGATTCACCCTTATTTTTAGGAACATACATAAGCTTGGCAATTTTAGTGGGAGGACTAGGAGTATTCTTTACGGAATAAAAAGCGGTTCCCAAGTTGGTAATGATACCCTCAAGTTTATCGATTCGAGTAGAATCTAGATTTATTTTCTCATTAACCATGGGTTCCTTCTCCTTAATATTTTTCAAAGTCATTCCTACCTCAGATCCATATTGGGTAATTTCATTATGGATCTTTTTATCTAGATTTTCAATGGATTCAATGGTAGCACCTTTGTTTTCAATAATTTCAAGCCTTTGCATAACATGCTCCAAAGTTAACATAGTTCAATTAACCAAAAGAGGAGGTGAGCCAAATAAATCTATTAAAGCATTATAAGAATCAAAAGTATGGCTACCCGAGAAATCCCCTCCGGTAATGGTATCAAGGATATATCTATACCAAGGATTAGCACCTACGTAAAAATTACGAAGAAGAACTGAAGTAGATTGCTTCCTGGTACATCTATTTTGAGCATTGCAAATTCTATACCAAGCATCTTTTAGATTTTCTCCCTCCCCTTGCTTAAAATTAGAACTTCATTCTTGGGAGATAACGGGGAAGATATGATACTAGTCATGACGGCAAGCAAACAACTAACACATGAGCAAACAAAAGGAAAAGGGAAAAATAGAAGGAGATTGGGAAAGAGAGGGCGAATAAAACGACAAGGGTGAAGTGGGGGAGAGGAAAACGAGAGGAAAATGGCAAATAATGTAACGCGAGAGATAGGGATTGTGATGGGTACTTGGTATGTTGACTTTTGCATAGACTCCCCGGCAACGGCGCCAGAAATCCTTCTTGCTACGTCGTGAGCTTGCGTTGGTTTTCCCCGAAGAGGAGAGGATGATGCAGCACAAGAGCGTAAGTATTTCCCTCAGTTTTTAGAACCAAGGCATCAATCCAAAGAGGAGGCCACGCACAAGTCCCTCGTGACTGCACAAAACGATAGCTACTCGCAACCAACGTGATTAGGGGTTGTCAATCCCTTCACGGTCACTTACGAGAGTGAGATCTGATAGAGATAATATTTTTTGGTATTTTTGGTATAAAGATGCAAAGTGAAAAGTAAAAACCAGAGTAAAAACAAGGCAAGTATAAAAGTGATAGAGATTGATATGATAAGAATAGACCCGGGGGCCATAGGTTTCACTAGTGGCTTCTCTCAAGAGCATAAGTATTCTACGGTGGGTGAACAAATTACTGTTGAGCAATTGACAGAATTGAGCATAGTCATGAGGTTATCTAGGTATGATCATGTATATAGGCATCACGTCCGAGACAAGTAGATCGAAATGATTCTGCATCTACTGCTATTACTCATCGACCGCTATACAACATGCATCTAGAGTATTAAGTTAAAACAGAGTAACGCCTTAAGCAAGATGACATGATGTAGAGGAATAAATTCATGCAATATGATAAATACCCCATCTTGTTATCCTCGATGGCAACAATACAATACGTGCCTTGCAACCCTTTCTATCACTGGGTAAGGACACCACAAGATTGAACCCAAAGCCATGCACTTCTCCCATTGCAAGAACTACCAATCTAGTTGACCAAGCCAAACGGATAATTCGAAGAGACTTGCAAAGATAACTCAATAATACATAAAAAAATTCAGAGAAGATTCAAATATTATTCATAGATAAGCTGGATCATGAACCCACAATTCATCGATCTCAACAAACACACCGCAAAAAGAAGATTACATAGAATAGATCTCCACGAGAGAGGGGGAGAACATCGTATTGAGATCCAAAAAGAGAGAAGAAGCCATCTAGCTACTAGCTATGGACCCAAGGTCTGAAGTAAACTACTCACACTTCATTGGAGAGGCTATGGTGTTGATGTAGAAGCCCTCCGTGGTGGATGCCCCTCCAATGAGCTCCTAATGTGCCCCAAGATGGGATCTCGTGGATACAGGTGAAGTTGCGGCGGTGGAATTAGGTTTTGGCCCTGCTCGATCGCTTGGGGGTACGAGGTATATATAGGAGGAACGAGTACGCCGGTCGAGCTTCGAGGCCCACGAGGCGGGCGCGCCTAGGGGGCGCCCCACCTCGTGACCGCCTCTCCGTGCCTTGGTGTAGGGTCCAAGTCTCCTGGATCACGTTCGGTGAGAAAATCACGTTTCCGAAGGTTTCATTCTGTTTGGACTCCGTTTGATATTATGTTTCTTCGAAAAACTGAAAAAGGCAAAAAACAGCAATTCTGGGATGGGCCTCCGGTTAATAGGTTAGTCCCAAAAGTAATATAAAAGTGGAAAATAAAGCCCATTATAGTCCAAAACAATAGATAAAGTAGCATGGAGCAATCAAAAATTATAGATACGTTGGAGACATATCAGGCATCCTATCTGTGTTTAGATCGCAATGCGGAGATTGAGGAGTTGTTGGAGCGCGACCGCATGGCGGAGGAGCAGTGTATCGCCGATTTGCGCCCGCCAACGACATGGAGCAAAGCAAGACCGACGCCTCGAAGTCGCGAGCAGAGCACCCGCAACTGGGCCGACTGCATGGAAGCCGGCGCCCGGCAAATAGCCCTGGAGGCTGTCGGGCACGCACGCGTTCACGACGCTGATTTTTACTACCAGCTCGTCAAGTGGGTTTCCCGCTTGGAAGCCGAAGCCTCGGTGGACCACGCAGGCATGGAAAGGGCCAACGCGAAAGCAACGCGCTTCTATCGCACCTCCGCAAGTCCGAGGCGAGGCGGAGGACGCCGGTGCCGGCGTTTAGCATGGACAGCAGATGGCGGTCGACATCGTCTAGTTAGCTAAGAGTAAGTTAGTACATGTACGCTACTAGAGTGTTAGTGGGAGTAGATAGTTAACTTGGCTATGATGGTTGTCAACGTGGAAGTTCAGTACTCTATATGTGGATCACACCTACATTTTGCTCAATGTTGAACTTTCCGCTTGAACGTATGGAATGGGCTGTTTTTTAAATGGGTTGTATTTGTCCTCCACGGGTTTAGAGGCTGACTTGTGGGCCTAGCAAGTTGATGCGCATACACAATCGTGGAGATGATTGTACGTGGAGAGGATGACAGCAGGGACCCGCCAAGGTCATGGCAAGACGGAAGCAAGTGCCTCCTTATTCCAAGCCAATAAAAATGGCTCCTCCTAGTGGATTTCTCGACATCCGGGTCCCATGCCATTGTCAACGTAGTCAATAAACGAGAGAATTGCACAACGAGCGGCTAACACTGGGGACCCAAAGAGCTCGCCCAGCTATTTTTGTTTTGGGTTACTTTGATAAATGCCACTCCAAATCTGGTGTATCCGAGAAATGCCACTGCAATTTCCAAACTTTGAAAAATGTCATTTCATGCCATTTCTAGTGGCATTTTTTAAACTCTGGAGTGGCATATTTCAAAGTTTGCAAACTGCAGTGGCGTTTTTCAAAGTTTGCAAAAATTGCAGTGGCATTTTTCAAAGTTTGGAAATTGCAGTGGCATTTTTATGAATCGCCATAATTGGAGTGGCATTTATCTAATTTGTTTTTGAGACGGAAGCGTGGTGTCAACTGGGTCAAGGGACACTCGCCCTGTCTAGACAGCCTTTTCTTTTATGTTTACCATGCATCAGCCCAATAGTTTTTTTTTCTTTCTGAAAATGGCTAGCCCAGTTTTTTTGTGATTTGTCAAGTAAGTCGCTTTATCAGGCCTGTTGGGCTGCAAATCTTTCAAGACGAGGAGAGATTCATTCGGTTGGCCGAGAAAATGGCCTATCAGTAATGAGAAATGGGTTGTACATTTTTAAAACACATCAAACCGGCAATTATTTTCAAATATCTTTTTTTCATTTCGAGATTTTAAATTGCATTGAATTTTATGCGTGGACAATTTATTGGATTTTATATTGATATACATTTATTTTTAAAATCAGTCTGAATGTGACTCGAAATTTCAGGATTAAAAACAGTTCAGACCGCACCGACATCTGCAAAAGTTCGTATAATTTTTTAACCGTGGCCACAATATGGGTTGTAATGCTAACAAAAAGAATATGGGTTGTAATGCTAACAAAAAGAATATGGGCTCCAAAAAAACCCGTAAGAATTAGCAAATGGGCTGTAAATTATTAGAAATAATGGCATATGGGATGTATGCTGTTTTCCACAGATTTGAGGCTTTCCTGAAAAAAAAGGTTGATGCACAAGCAGTGACTGTTAGATGGCCATCGAACGGCCGTCGTGCTTCTTCAATCTTTGCTCTTCCTCGCCCAAATTACCAAACAGCGCCATGGACTGCTCGCTTCCTCCTCCTCGGGCCGTCGTTGCCAAGCAAGCCTCACCGCCCAATCAGATTCCCATCGCTGGCCTAGCCATCCCTCTACTCACCCACACCGCAGCTATTCTCCGCGACGGCAGAAGAACCAAGAACCCTCAGACAACAGATTCCCTCCGCGTGGGAAACAACTGCCGAGTCTTCCCAGCCTCTGTGTCGTTCCCTTCCTAGGCCTCGCCGTCGTCCACTGCCCTGGTGCTCTCGGCGCGGCCTGATCAACATGGTCAACGACCGACACGCATCTGAAGTTGACTTTACGTGGAGAGGCCGACAGCTGGGTCCACGGCCACACGCAAGGAAATGCCTCCTTATTACGCGCAAAATAATGATTCCTCCACCTGACATCTGGGACCCACCGAAAGGGCCTCTGTATTTCGCGAAAAAATGTTACCGCCGCTGACAGCTCGGACCCACCAGCTATATCTTCGCACGCAAGGAAGTGCCTCCTTATTACGCACAAAAAAATGGAATACTCCCCCTGTTAGCTGGGACCCAGTATAGTGGAAGGCTGACTTGTGGGCCTACTAAGTTGACGGGGGCGGAGGGATTTGTCAACTTAATCAATATGCACGATTCTAGCTCCAATGACCGTACGATGTCCATCCAACGGCCGTAGTGCTTCTTCAACCTTTGGTCTTCTTGCTCGAGCCGCCCAAACCAGCGTCGGTCGTGCCTCGTGCTCCTGCCTCCCGTGGCCGGCTGCGATGCGGCGAAGGCCTCACCGCCCCGACTACTCCCACCGCTGGCCAAGCCATCCCTCTACTCACCCACACCCCCTGTTACTCTGTGGCGACGGCAGCCTCACACCGCAGCGAACCAGTGAACCCTCGTACTCCTCTACGCGTGGGAATCCACTGCCGCGTCTTCCCCGGCTCCGCGTCGTCCCCTTCCTAGGCCTCGCCGTCGTCCACCGCCTTGGTGCTCTCGGCGCGGCATGGTCAACGTGGTCAAGGAACGGCTTCCATCGGACATGGGCTGTACGTGGAGAGGCTGACAGCTGGGTCCATGGCCGCAGCAAGGAAGTGCCTCCTTATTACGTGCAAAATAATTATTCCTCCACCTGACAGCAGGGACCCACCGGACGGGCCACCGTATTTCGCCCCCCTGACTGCTGGGACCCACCAGCTACATCTTCGCGTGCAAGGAAGTGCCTGACAGTCGGGACCCACCTGGTCGAAGCGTATGTAGCGTTGTCATTCTGGCCGTGAACGTAATGCATATATATACCGGTCGATGTAGAGGCGCCGACGTGTCGTAGTAGAGGCACGCACGTAGCATGTACACGCACGCACAACGCCGTGGTGCAAGAAAGAAAATACGGCCACGTATGTGTACATACGGGCGGGGTCTCGAATGCCTACTCGCGCACACGTACGGCGAGGGCTCATGTACATGGCTGGGTCGGAACGGATAAACAGCATCGTCGTCGTGTTCATGGGGAGGCAACGGAATGCGTCGTGTTCATGGGGAGGCAACATAATGCGTCGTCTTAATCTGGAGGGCTTGGACGGAACAGGCGATGGAAACGAGGCCTGGCGTAGCGCAGAACGGAGGAAACGGCCTTGTGTTCGACCGGCCACGTTCGAAACGGGATCCTGTTCATCGGGTGGGGTCTGGCCTATCGCAAAACAGAGGAAACGGACCTCCTACGGTCGAAACGGGGGTCCTGTTGATCGGGAGGGGTGTGGCGATCGCAAAAGCGGAGGAAACGGACTTGTGTTGGAGCGCCACGGTCAAACGGGCGGTCCTGTTCATCGGGAGGGGTGTGGCGCATCGCAAAACGGACTCCACGGATACCGCTTCATCTCCACCGCCGACCTCCTCCAGCCTCCACGGGCTCCCTGTTCATCCAGCCTCCACCACGCCGCTACTCCACCGGCCATCGCTCAACCACCCTCCACCGCTTCATCGCTCATCCAGCCCTCCACACCACGGGGTCCTGTTCAACCACCCCTCCACGGGCACCCTCCACCGCTCACGCTCATCCGCCCTCCACACCACGGGTCCTGTTCAACCACCCCTCCATGGGCACCCCTCCACCGCTCATCGCTCATCCAGCCTCCACGCCACGGGTCCTGTTAATCCACCCCTCCACGGGCACCCCTCCACCGCTTCATCGGCCCATCCAGCCTCCACCACACCACGGGGTCCTGTTCATCCAGAGCCAACGCCACCGCTCACTGTTCATCAGACCCCCCCTGCAACGCTCACTGTTCATCCCAGAGGCAGCATCGATCGGCTTCAGTTAGCAGCGATCGATCGCTCGGGTTCAGTAACGCGTAGCCTGCAGTGCAATCGCTCGGGTTCAGTTAGAGCCCAACGCCTCGCTCGGGTTCAGTTAGAGCCAACGCCTCGCACACACGCCACAGACGTGTACGAGAAACGAGCATCGCCGCCCTCGACCTCCCACCGTAACCGGAACTCCCCAAATTTTCCTCCCTCGCTCCTACCACGGTTTTTTCTGTCATGGACGGCCCAAAGAATGTCATGCATTGCGTCTCCGCCCGCCTGTGACGAAAAACCCATTTTCTGTCATGATTTTTTGTCATAGAAGTAGGATCCCACCACATATATGATGATACCGGGTTTTGTCATAATTATCGTCATAGAAGTGTCATATGTATGACAGGGAAAAAATTCGTTCGGCCCAAAATGTCACGGATGTGTATTTTTTTGTAGTGTATGTGTAAAAAATACTCTGACCTTTTGTATTCGCTCGGCACGTGGAAGCGGAAGCAACGGAGGCGCAGAATCCAAAGGGTGTGACATTAAATGAAAAGCCGAGTACAACTCTTCAGGACAGATGCTTTGAATTATTCAATGAAAGAACCCGCATTGCAATGCCGAAGACAATCTGTGCGCCGGACACATCGTCATTGAATCCTGGTTCGGGGGCTACTGAGGGAGTCCTGGATTAAGGGGTACTCGGGCGTCCGGGCTATGTGACATGGGCCGGACTAATGGGCCGTGAAGATACAAGACAGAAGACTTCCTCGTGTGTCCGGATGGGACCCTCTTTTGCGTGGATGGCAAGCTTAGCGTTCGGATGTAAGATTCCTTTCTCTGTAAACTGACTCTGTACAACTCTAAGCCCCTCCGGTGTCTGTATAAACTGGAGGGTTTAGTCCGTAGAGGCAATCAGAATCATAATCATACAGGCTAGACATCTAGGGTTTAACCACTACGATATCGAGGTAGATCAACTCTTGTAACCCCATATTCATCCAAGATAATCAAGAGGGAAGTATGGTATTACCTCCATCAAGAGGGCCCGAACCTAGGTAAACATCGTGTCCATGTATCCTGTTACTATCGATCCTAAGACGCACAGTTCGGGACCCCCTACCCGAGAAACGCCGGTTTTGACACCGACACAGGACACCGTCTTCCCCCACTCATTGGAGTTTGCGGCGAGTGCAGGGCGGACCTTGTCCATCGCCTCCTGGTTGAGCACCACCAACCGCTGAACGGCGGGCTCGAAGGCCAGCGGCGCTTCGGTTGAAGCCTGGGGCTTCTTCTTTCCCTTTCCCTTCCAGCTCAGCGCCATGGCAGTAGAGAATATTGAGCCCTAGTCGGATCGGAGAAGGGGACTTCTGTTTCCAAGAAGATGGAGGAGTTGGGAAGCGCGCTGCCAGCGATGAAGGTGGAGCTGTGTAGACCATGGTGGCCGCTTAGCCGAGCGGATATCAAGGTGGCGTGGGGAAGTGGAGATGCCCACGTCTTGTCAATCGCCATGCGTCAGTCAAGGCCGCAGACGGTTGGGGCCTGCGGCACTCCGCGCTTGACCTTTGGCTTCACCTCGAAGCCAAGTACGAGCGTGCCTTGGGCCCGGGGGCTACTGTGTGTGTTCTGGGAATTGGGGTCCCCAGACTTGCCTGCCTGCGGCCCAAGGCGTGGCTCAACCAGTGGCTCGGTACGGCCCATCTTTATCAACAATCAATCAAGACCCTCGTGAGGGGCCAATCCTCGCGAGGCGGATGACACAAGATCTACTCAGGGGCGGCCTCACTAGACTGGCTCGCGAGGAGCGGAGATATCTAGGCAGGGGGAACCTCGCGAGGTTCGCATGACGTGAGCCATGACGACCGAAGCCAGGCGGGCGCCAGCGGGCGTAGAGCACCAGTTTCCTTTTTGGTGCTAAAGAGGCAGGCGCAGGAGAGGAGTCCCGAGGCATCAGGGAAAGGTTTCCATATCAGTGCAACAAGACCAAGACCAGCAGGACGACAGGATGGAGGTCACCGTGGAGCCCATGGCGGCGTCACCACCAGAGCCTTTGGCAGGCGAAAACCACCTTTTGTCAGGATAGCTTATACTAGTTGTCTCCCTTCAAAATTGGCCGTGTGGGATCCCTTCCCGCCTAACATTTGGGAAGAGGACCAGGGCCTCTATAAATAGGACTAGCCACCACCATAGGGGAGTACAGATCGTTCAGATCATCCACACACACACACAAGCTCACCGAGCTCAAGAACACCTCTCCGCAGGAGGCTGTTCTTCCCTTGTACTTGTTCATCCCCATCCTACAAGGCAATCCACCACACCACACTGGAGTAGGGTATTACACCACAACGGTGGCCTGAACCAGTCTAAACTCTTGTGTCCCTTGTTCTTTGGGTTCGGCGAACTAGGCCTTGAGATTGTTGTGTGGGTGAGGTAGGGAGGGAGAGAGATCTTCGTGCGCACTCCAGTGTTCAAACCTCAAGGGTATGCCGGAACCCGCAATACGACAGCATTGAATTCCGATGACCGTGATGACCTTCGCGTTTCCCGTGACACGCTGGTTCACCTACCTTCCGCCTATAATTACTGGTTCCCAGTGTTTTCCGAGGCACCATCACCCAACTCGCCATATCCTCATAAGCACCCACCGGCCCGACGTCACTCGCCACTTATCCTCGCTCTCGCCACGTCTGTCATGCCCCCGCCCGTCTGCAATAGGTGACGCCAGAGGCGGTTACCGCCGGAACTAGTGTTCGGTTTTTCACTGGAAGGCAAACGGAGGGAGGAGTCATTCTATCGGTCTTTAGATGGCAATGCGGAGTATGAGGACTTGCTGGAGTGCGACCGCCTGGCGGAGGAGCAGCTGATACGTCTCCAACGTATCTATAATTTTTGATTGCTCCATGCTATATTATCTACTGTTTTGGACCATATTGGGCTTTATTTTCCACTTCTATATTACTTTTGGGACTAACCTATTAACTGGAGGCCCATCCAGAATTGTTGTTTTTTGCCTATTTCAGTGTTTCAAAGAAACGGAATATCAAACGGAGTCCAAACAGAATGAAACCTTCGGGAACGTGATTTTCTCGCCGAACATGATCCAGGAGACTTGGACCCTACGTCAAGAAAGCTCCGAGGTGGGAACGAGGTAGGGGGGCGCGCCTACCCCCCAGGCGCGCCCCCACCCTCATGGGCCCCACGAAGCTCCACCGACGTACTTCTTCCTCCTATATATACCTACGTACCCCCAAACGATCATATACGGAGCCAAAAACCTAATTCCACCGCCGCAACTTTCTGTATCCACGAGATCCCATCTTGGGGCCTGTTCCGGAGCTCCGCCGGAGAGGGCATCCACCACGGAGGGCTTCTACATCATCATAGCCCCTCCGATGAACTGTGAGTAGTTTACAATAGACCTACGGGTCCATAGTTAGTAGCTAGATGGCTTCTTCTCTCTTTTTGGATCTCAATACAATGTTCTCCCCCTCTCTCGTGGAGAATTATTTGATGTAATCTTCTTTTTGCGGTGTGTTTATTGAGACCGATGAATTGTGGGTTTATGATCAAGATTATCTATGAGCAATATTTGAATCTTCTCTGAATTCGTTTATGTATGATTGGTTATCTTTGCAAGTCTCTTCGAATTATCAGTTTGGTTTGGCCTACTAGATTGGTTTTTCTTGCAATGGGAGAAGTGCTTAGCTTTGGGTTCAATCTTGCGGTGTCCTTTCCCAGTGATAGTAGGGGCAGCAAGGCATGTATTGTATTGTTGCCATCGAGGATAACAAGATGGGGTTTTTATCATGTTGCATGAATTTATCCCTCTACATCATGTCATCTTGCTTAAGGCGTTACTCTGTTTTCTTGAACTTAATACTCTAGATGCATGCTGGATAGCGGTCGATGAGTGGAGTAATAGTAGTAGATGCAGGCAGGAATCGGTCTACTTGTCTCGGACATGATGCCTATATACATGATCATACCTAGATATTCTCATAACTATGCTCAATTTTGTCAATTGCTCAACAGTAATTTGTTCACCCACCGTAGAATACTTATGCTCTTGAGAGAAGCCACTAGTTAAATCTATGGCCCCCGGGTCTATCTTCATCATATCAATCTTCCATCACTTTAATATTGCTTTGCTTTTTTACTTTGCCTTTTATTTTACCTGGCATCTTTATACCAAAAATACCAAAAATATTATCTATCATCTCTATCAGATCTCACTCTCGTAAGTGACCGTGAAGGGATTGACAACCCCTATTCGCGTTGGTTGCGAGGAGTTATTTGCTTTGTGTAGGTACGAGGGACTCGCGCATAGCCTCCTACTGGATTGATATCTTGGTTCTCAAAAACTGAGGGTAATACTTACGCTACTCTGATGCATCATCCTTTCCACTTCGGGGAAATCCAACGCAGTGCTCAAGAGGTAGCAAGAAGAATTTCTGGCGCCGTTGCCGGGGTGTCTACGCAAAAGTCAACATACCAAGAACCCATCACAATCCCTTATCTCTCGCATTACATTATTTGCCATTTGCCTCTCGTTTTCCTCTCCCCCACTTCACCCCTGCCGTTTTATTCGCCCTCCCTTTTCCTATTGCCTTTTTCTCGCTTGCCTTTTTGTTTGCTCGTGTGTTGGATTGCTTGCTCGTCACTATGGCTCAAGATAATACCAAATTATGTGACTTTACCAATACCAACAATAATGATTTCCTTAGCACTCCGATTGCTCCTCTTACCAACACTGAATCTTGTGAAATCAATACTGCTTTGTTGAATCTTGTTATGAAAGATCAATTTGCCAGCCTTCCTAGTGAAGATGCCGCTACTCATCTAAATAGCTTCGTGAATTTGTGTGACATGCAAAAGAAGAAAGATGTTGATAATGATATTGTTAAATTGAAGATATTTCCTTTTTCGCTTAGAGATCGTGCTAAAGCTTGGTTTTCGTCTTTGCCTAAAAATAGTATTGATTCTTGGAACAAGTGCAAAGATGCTTTTATCTCTAAGTATTTTCCTCCCGCTAAGATTATCTATCTTAGAAACGATATTATGAATTTTAAGCAAGTTTATCATGAACATGTTGCACAAGCTTGGGAGAGAATGAAATTAATGATACGTAATTGCCCTACTCATGGTTTGAACTTGTGGATGATTATACAAAAAAATTATGCCGGATTGAATTTTGCTTCTAGAAATCTTTTGGATTCGGCCGTGGGAGGCACTTTTATGGAAATCACTTTAGGAGATGCTACTAAACTCCTAGATAATATTATGGTTAATTATTCTCAATGGCACACTAAAAGACATACTAATAAAAAAGTGCATGCGATAGAAGAAATTAATGTTTTGAGTGGAAAGATGGATGAACTTATGAAATTTTTTGCTACTAAGAGTGTTTCTTCTGATCCTAATGATATGCCTTTGTCTACTTTGATTGAGAATAATAATGAATCTATGGATGTGAATTTTGTTGGTAGGAATAATTTTGGTAACAACACGTATAGAGGGAACTTTAATCCTAGGCCTTATCCTAGTAATCCTTCTAATAATTATGGAAATTCCTACAACAACTCTTATGGAAATTTTAATAAGATGCCCTCTGAATTTGAGACTAGTGTTAAAGAGTTTATGAATTCACAAAAGAATTTCAATACTTTGCTTGAAGAGAAATTACTTAAAGTTGATGAATTGGCTAGGGACATCGATAGAATTTCTCTTGATGTTGATTCTTTAAAGCTTAGATCTATTCCTCCTAAGCATGATATCAATGAGTCTCTCAAAGCCATGAGAATTTCCATTGATGAGTGCAAGGAAAGAACCGCTAGGATGCGTATACTTAAAGATGCCTTTATTAAAGCGTGTTCTTCCAATTTCCATGAAAATAAAGATGAAGATCTAAAAGTTATTGATGTGTCCCCTATTAAATTTTTGTTTTGCAATATGAATCTTGATAATGAAGGGACTGAATATGATCCACCTTTACCTAGAAGGCGTTCCAAGAATTCAGAGTATCTAGATCTTGATGATGAAATTGATAAAAGTGGGATTGAAGGAAGAAAAACCCTAGATGTTGCTAAACCCACTATTTTGGATTTCAAGGAATTTAATTATGAAAGTTGCTCTTTAATTGATTGTATTTCCTTGTTGCAATCCATGCTAAATTCTCCTCATGCTTATAGTAAAAATAAAGCGTTTACTAGACATATCGTTGATGCCTTGATGCAATCTTATGAAGAAAAACTTGAGTTGGAAGTTTCTATCCCTAGAAAATTTATGATGAGTGGGAACCAACTATTAAAATTAATATTAAGAATCATGAATTTTATGCTTTATGTGATTTGGGTGCTAGTATTTCTACTATTCCCAAAACTTTGTGCGATTTGCTAGATTTTGGTGATTTTGATGATTGCTCTCTAAACTTGCACCTTGCGGATTCCACTATTAAGAAACCTATGGTAAGAATTAATGATGTTCTTATTGTTGCAAATAGGAATTATGTGCCCGTAGATTTTATCGTTCTTGATATAGATTGCAATCCTTCTTGTCCTATTATTCTTGGTAGACCTTTCCTTAGAACGATTGGTGCAATTATTGATATGAAGGAAGGGAATATTAGATTTCAATTTCCATTAAAGAAAGGCATGGAACACTTCCCTAGGAATAAAATAAAATTACCATATGAATCTATCATGAGAGCCACCTATGGATTGCCTACCAAAGATGGCAATACCTAGATCTATCCTTGCTTTTATGCCTAGCTAGGGGCGTTAAACGATAGCGCTTGTTGGGAGGCAACCCAATTTTATTTTTTAGTTTTTTTGCTTTTGCTTCTGCTTAGATATAAATATTTGATCTAGCCTCTGGTTAGATGTGTTTTTATGTTTTAATTAGTGTTTGTGCCAAGTTAAACCTATAGGATTTTCTTGGATGATAGTTATTTGATCTTGCTGTAATTTCCAGAAACTTTCTGTTCACGAAAACAATTGTTAAAAATCACCAGAACGTGATAAAATAGTGATTCCAATTTCTTCTGATCAATAAACAAATTGCCTAGGTCTTCCTATTTTTTCTGAAGTTTTGGAATTCCATAAGTTTGCGTTAGTTACAGATTACTACAGACTATTCTGTTTTTGACAGATTCTGTTTTTCGTGTGTTGTTTGCTTATTTTGATGAATCTATGGCCAGTGAAATAGTTTATAAACCATAGAGAAGTTGGAATACAGTAGGTTTAACACCAATATAAATAATTAATGAATTCATTACAGTACCTTGAAGTGGTCTTTTGTTTTCTTTCGCTAACGGAGCTCACGAGATTTCTATTGAGTTTTGTGTTGTGAAGTTTTCAAGTTTTGGGTGAAATCTTTTGATGGATTATGGAACAAGGAGTGGCAATAGCCTAAGCTTGGGGATGCCCATGGCACCCCCAATATAATCTAAGGACACCAAAAAGTCAAAGCCTGGGATGCCCCGGAAGGCATCCCCTCTTTCGTCTACTTCCATCGGTAACTTTACTTGGAGCTATATTTTTATTCACCACATGATATGTGTTTTGCTTGGAGCGTCTTGTATGATTTGAGTCTTTGCTTTTTAGTTTACCACAATCATCCTTGCTGTACACACCTTTTGAGAGAGCCATACATGAATTGGAATTTGATAGAATACTCTATGTACTTCACTTATATCTTTTGAGCTATATAGTTTTGCTCTAGTGCTTCACTTATACCTTTTATAGCATGGTGGTGGATTTGTTTTAAAGAAACTATTGATCTCTCATGCTTCACTTAGATTATTTTGAGAGTCATAAATAGCATGGTAATTTGCTTAATAATAATAATATACTTGGTATTCAAGATTTGTAAACCTTTCTTTTGAGTGCGTTGAATACTAAGAAAAGTTTGATGCTTGATAATTGTTTTGAGATATGGAGGTGATAATATCAAAGTCGTGCTAGTTGAGTTGTTGTGAATTTGAGAAATTCTTGTGTTGAAGTTTGCAAATCCCGTAGCATGCACGTATGGTAAATTTTATGTAACAAATTTGAAACATGAGGTGTTCTTTGATTGTCCTCCTTATGAGTGGCGGTCGGGGACGAGCGATGGTCTTTTCCTACCAATCTATCCCCCTAGGAGCATCTTGGCGTAGTGCTTTGGTTTTGATTGCTTGTAGATTTTTGCAATAAGTATATGAGTTCTTTATGACTAATGTTGAGTCCATGGATTATACGCACTCTCACCCTTCCATCATTGCTAGCCTCTTCGGTACCGTGCATTGCCCTTTCTCACATCGAGAGTAGGTGCAAACTTCATCGGTGCATCCAAACCCCGTGATATGATACACTCTTTCACACATAAACCTCCTTATATCTTCCTCAAAACAGCCACCATACCTACCTATTATGGCATTTCCATAGCCATTCTGAGATATATTGCCATGCAACTTTCCACCATTCTGTTTATCATGACACATTCACCATTGTCATATTGCTTAGCATGATCATGTAGTTGACATGGTATTTGTGGCAAAGCCACCGTTCATAATTCTTTCATACATGTCACTCTTGATTCATTGCATATCCCGGTACACATGAGGTATTCATATAGAGTCATACGTTGTTCTAGTATCGAGTTGTAATCATTGAGTTCTAAATAAATAGAAGTGTGATGATCATTATTTTCTAGAGCATTGTCCCAAGTGAGGAATAAAAGAAAGAAAGGCCATAAAAAAAGAGAGAAGGCCCCAAAAATGAGATAAAAAGAGAGAAGGGACAATGTTACTGTCCTTTTCCACACTTGTGCTTCAAAGTAGCACCATAATCTTCATGATAGAGAGTCTCTTGTTTTGTCACTTTGATATACTAGTGGGAATTTTTCATTATAGAACTTGGCTTGTATATTCCAACAATGGGCCTCCTCAAGTGCCCTAGGTCTTCGTGAGCAAGCAAGTTGGATGCACACCCACTTATTTTCTTTTGTTGAGCTTTCATACATTTATAGCTCTAGTGCATTCGTTGCATGACAATCCCTACTCCTTGCATTAACATCAATCGATGGGCATCTCCATAGCCCGTTGATTAGCCTCGTTGATGTGAGATCTTCTCCTTTTTTGTCTTCTCCACATAAGCCCCATCATCATATTCTATTCCACCCATAGTGCTATATCCATGGCTCACGCTCATGTATTGCGTGAAGGTTTATAAAGTTTGAGATTACTAAAGTATGAAACAATTGCTTGGCTTGTCATCGGGGTTGTGCATGATGAGAGCATTCTTGTGTGACGAAAATGGAGCATGACTAAACTATATGATTTTGTAGGTATGAACTTTCTTTGGCCATGTTATTTCGAGAGGACATAATTGCTTAGTTAGTACGCTTGAAGTATTATTATTTTTATGTCAATATGAAATTTTTTCTTGAATCTTTCGGATCTGAATATTCATACCACAATTAAGAGGAATTACATTGAAATTATGCCAAGTAGCACTCCGCATCAAAAATTCTCTTTTTATCATTTACCTACTCGAGGACGAGCAGGAATTAAGCTTAGATACCCGATACGTCTCCAACGTATCTATAATTTTTGATTGCTCCATGCTATATTATCTACTGTTTTGGACCATATTGGGCTTTATTTTCCACTTTTATATTACTTTTGGGACTAACCTATTAACCGGAGGCCCAGCCCAGAATTGCTTTTTTTGCCTATTTCAGTGTTTCGAGGAAACGGAGTATCAAACGGAGTCCAAACGGAATGAAACCTTCGGGAACGTGATTTTCTCGCCGAACATGATCCACGAGACTTGGACCCTACGTCAAGAAAGCTCCGAGGTGGGAACGAGGCAGGGGGCGCGCCTACCCCCCCAGGCGCGCCCCCACCCTCGTGGGCCCCACGAAGCTCCACCGACGCACTTCTTCCTCCTATATATACCCACGCACTTCAAACGATCGACACGGAGCCAAAACCTAATTCCACCGCCGCAACTTTCTCAGATCCACGAGATCCCATCTTGGGGCCTGTTCCGGAGCTCCGCCGAAGAGGGCATCCACCACGGAGGGCTTCTACATCATCATAGCCCCTCCGATGAACTGTGAGTAGTTTACATCAGACCTTCGGGTCCATAGTTAGTAGCTAGATGGCTCTTCTCTCTTTTTGGATCTCAATACAATGTTCTCCCCCTCTCTCGTGGAGATCTATTTGATGTAATCTTCTTTTTGCGGTGTGTTTGTTGAGACTGATGAATTGTGGGTTTATGATCAAAATTATCTGTGAGAAATATTTGAATCTTCTCTGAATTCTTTTATATATGATTGGTTATCTTTGCAAGTCTCTTCGAATTATCCGTTTGGTTTGGCCTACTAGATTGTTTTTTCTTGCAATGGGAGAAGTGCTTAGCTTTGGGTTCAATCTTGCGGTGTCCTTTCCCAAAGGATGAGGGGCAGCAAGGCACGTATTGTATTGTTGCCATCGAGGATAACAAGATGGGGTTTTTATCATATTGCATTAATTTATCCCTCTACATCATGTCATCTTGCTTAAGGCGTTACTCTATTTTCTTGAACTTACTACTCTAGATGCATGCTGGATAGCTGTCGGTGAGTTGAGTAATAGTAGTAGATGCAGGTGAGTCGGTCTACTTGTCTCAAATGCGTGATGCCTATATACATGATCATACCTAGATATTCTCATAACTATGCTCAATTCTGTCAATTCCTCAACGGTAATTTGTTCACCCACCGTAGAATACTTATGCTCTTGAGAGAAGCCACTAGTGAAATCTATGGCCCCCGGGTCTATCTTCATCATATCAATCTTCCATCACTTTAATATTGCTTTGCTTTTTACTTTGCCTTTTATTTTACCTTTCATCTTTATACCAAAAATACCAAAAATATTATCTATCATCTCTATCAGATCTCACTCTCGTAAGTGACCTTGAAGGGATTGACAACCCCTATTCGCGTTGGTTGCGAGGAGTTATTTGCTTTGTGTAGGTACGAGGGACTCGCGCGTAGCCTCCTACTGGACTGATACCCTGGTTCTCCAAAACTGAGGGAAATACTTACGCTACTCTGCTGCATCATCCTTTCTTCTTCGGGGAAATCCAACGCAGTGCTCAAGAGGTAGCAGCAGTGTATCGCCGATTTGCGCCGCCAACGTGGCATGGAGCAACAGCGCATCAACGCTCTGAGTCGCGAGCTGAGCGCCCGCAACTGGGCCGACTATGTGGAGGACGGCGCCCGGCAAATAGCCCTGGAGGTTGTCGTGCACTCATGTGTTCGCGACGACGAATTTTACTACCATCTCGTCAAGTGGGTTTCCCGCTTGGAAGCCGAAGCTTCAGCGGACCACGCCGGCATGGAAAGGGCAAACGCACGCGAGCAACGCGCCCTATCGCACCTCTGGCAAGTCCGAGGAGAGGCGGAGGACGTCGGTGCCGGCGTTTAGCGCGTAACGCAGATGGCAGTCAGCATAGTGTAGTTAGATAAGAGTAAGTTAGTACTTGTACACTACTAGAGTATTATTTGGAATAGATAGTTAACTTGGCTATGATTGTTGTCAATGTGGAAGTTCAGTACTCTATATCTGGATCAGACCTATTACTTTTCTATGAATGTTGAACTTTCCGTTTGAACGTATGGAATGGGCTGTTATTTTTTTAATGGGTTGTATTTGTCCGCCACGGGTTTAGAGGCTGACTTGTGGGCCTACCAGGTTGACGCGTACATAATCTGGAGATGATTATACATGGAGAGGATAACAACAGAGACCCACCAAGGTCATGGCAGTACGCAAGCAAGTGCCTCCTTATTTCAAGCCAAAAAAATGGTCCCTCCTAATGGATTTCTGACATCTGGGTCCCATGCCATTGTCAACGTAGTCAATAAACGAGAGAATTGCACAACGAGCGGCTGACACCATGGACCCAGTAGCTTGCCAAGTTATTTTTGTTTTTGAGACGGAAGCAGGGTGTCAACTGGGCTGTGCATGGCACTCTGCCCTATCTAGACAACCTTTTTTTTATGTTTACCACAAGACCAGCTCAGTAGTTTTTTTTTCTTTCTGAAAATGGCTTGCCTAGTTTTTTGTGCTTTGTCAAGTAGGTCGCTTTGTCAGCCCTGTTGGGCTGCAAATCTTTCAAGACGAGGAGAGCTTCATTCGGCTGACCCAAAAAGTGGGCTATCAGTAATGAGAAATGGGTTGTACATTTTTAAAACACATCTTAGTTTCCAATTTTTTTTCATTTAGAGATTTTAAATTCCATTGATTTTTATGCGTGGACAATTTGTTGGATTTTATATTGATAAACATTTATTTTTAAAATTAGTTTGAATATGACTCGAAATTTCAGGATTAAAAATAGTTCGGACCGCACCGAAATATGCAAAATTTCGTATAATTTTTTAACCGTGGCCACAATATGGGTTGTAATGCTAACAAAAAGAATGTGGGCTCCAAAAAATACCTTAAGAATTAGCAAATGGGCTGTAAATTATTAGAAATAATGCCAGATGGGATGTATGTTGTTTTCCACAGATTTGAGGCTGACTTGTGCGCCTACTATAGGTTGACGCGTACGCTTTCCTAAAAAAAAGGTTGACGCACACGCAACACCGTGTCAACTTAGTCAACACACGAGAGCAGTGACTGTTGGATGTCCATCCAACGGCCGCCGTGCTTCTTCAATCTTTGCTCTTCCTACTCCAGCCGCTCAAACAAGCGACGGCGGGACTGCCTGCTCCTTCCTCCCGTGGCTGACTGTGCTGCCGCGCAGGCCTCACCGCCCGACCCTACTCCCATCGCTGGCCTGGCCATCCCTCTACTCACCCACACCTGCTGTTATTCTCCAGCGACGACAGACGAACCAGTAAACCCTCGTACTCCCCTCCACGTGGGAAACAACTCTCGAGTCTTCCCTGGCTCCGTGTCGTTCCCTTCCTAGACCTCGCCGTCGTCCACCGCCCTGGTGCCCTCGGGGCGGTGTTGTCAACGAACGACATCGGTTGGAAGAGGACTGTAGGTGGAGAGGCTGACAGCTGGGTCCACGGCCGCACGCAAGGTAATGCCTCCTTATTATGCAAAAAATAATGATTCCTCCACCTGACAGCTGGGAACCACTGGAAGGGCCTCTGTATTTTGCGATAAAAATGTTCCTCCCGCTGACAAGTTGGACCCACGAGCTATATCTTCGCACGCAAGGAAGTGCCTCCTTATTACGCACAAAAAAAATGAATACTCCCCCTGCTAGCTGGGACCCACCATCGTGGGTGGCTGACTTGTGGGCCTACTAAGTTGACGCTGACGGAGGGCTTTGTCAACGTAGTAAATATGAACGATTCTAGCTCCAGTGACCGTACGATGTCCATCCAACAGTCGTAGTGCTTCTTCAACCTCTGGTCTTCTTGCTCCAGCTGCCCAAACCAGCATCGGTCGTGCCGCCTGCACCTGCCTCCCGTGGCCGGCTGTGCTCCCGTGGAGGCCTCACCGCCCCCTACTACTCCCACCGTTGGCCAGGCCATCCCTCTACTCACCCACACCCCCTGTTATTCTGCGGCGACGGCAACCTCACACCGCAGCCCAACCGGTGAACCCTCGTACTCCTCTCCGTGTGGGCATCCACTGACCCGTCTTCCCCGGCTCCGTGTCGTCCCCTTCCTAGGCCTCGTCGTCGCCCACCGCCTTGGTGCTCTCGGCGCGGCGTGGTAAATGTGGTCAGGGAACAACTTCCATCGGAAGAGTACTGTATGTGGAGAGGCTGACAGCTGGGTCCACGACCATAGTAAGGAAGTGCAACCTTATTACGCGCAAAATAATGATTCCTCCGCCTGACAGCAGGGACCCACCGGACGGGCCACCGTATTTCACGAAAAAACACGTTTCCCCCTGACTGTTGGGACCCACCGGCTACATCTTCGCACGCAAGGAAGTACCTCTTATCCTCCCTGACAGTCGAGACCCACCTGGTCAAAGCGGACGTAGCGTTTTCATTCTGGTCGTGAATGTGTACGTACATACGATCGGTCTGTTTGCAGGCTGCAGTGATGAACCGTGGCCGAGTAAGGAAGGGCATGTGTCGTAGTAGAGGCATGCACGTAGCATGTCACGCAGTCCCGTTAATATCGTGTACACGTACGTACAACCAAGGTGCAAGAAAGTAAATGTGGCCATGTATGCACAAATGGGCGGGATCTCGAACGCCTACTCGCGCATACGTACGGCCAGGGCTCGTGTACATGGCTGGGTCGGAACAGAGAAACTGCGTCGTCGTGTTCATCGGGAGGCAACAGAATGAATCGTGTTCATCGGGAGCCAACCGGCTTGGACGGAACAGCCGATCGAAACGAGGCCTGGCATACCGTAGAACGGAGGAAACGGCCTTGTGTTCGACCGCCTATGGTCGAAACGGGATCCTGTTTACCGGGAGGGGTGTGGCATACTGCAAAACGGAGGAAACAGACTTCTCTTGGAACTCCTACGATTGAAATGGAGTCCTTTTAATCAGAAGGGGTGTGGCATACCGCAAAACGGAGGAAATAGACTTGTGTTGGAGCGCTATGGTCGAAACGGGGGTCCTGTTCATCGACAGGGGTGTGACGTATCGCAAAACGGGACTCCACAGGCTACTGCTCGTCTCTACCATCGGCCTCCTCCAGCCTCCACCTACGACTGTTCATCCACGGCGTCTCCATCTTGCCTCTACCAGCTATTGTTCATCCACGGGCTCCTGTTCATCCAGCTTCCACTGCTCTCTCCACGGGGTCCTATTCAACCACCCCTCCACGGGCTACTGTTCATCCAGCCCTCCACCAGCTACTGTTAACCAGCCCTCCACGGGGTCCTGTTCATCCAGCCCTCCACGGGGTCCTATTTATCCAGCGGCAACGGCCTCTACTACCACGGGGTCCTGTTCATCCGACCCCCACCGGGAACTGTTCATCCAACCACCCCAATAACGCTCACTGTTCATCAAGAGGCA
Organism: Aegilops bicornis; assembly: GCA_021605145.1. Classification (NCBI taxonomy): domain Eukaryota; kingdom Viridiplantae; phylum Streptophyta; class Magnoliopsida; order Poales; family Poaceae; genus Aegilops; species Aegilops bicornis. The sequence goes on along the minus strand of CM038669.1, from coordinate 391,857,864 downwards.
GCATGTTCGATTGGCTTCAGTTAGCAGCAGTAGCGAAGGAATCGCTCGATCGGATTCAATTAACAGCCAGATCGATCAATCGCTCGGGTTCGGTAATGCGTAGCATGTAGTGCAATCGCTCGGGTTCAGTAGGCAAACGCCTTACTCAGGTTCAGTTAGATCCCAACGCCTCGCACCCACACGCATACGTGTATGAGAGAAACGTGCATCGCTCGGCCCCGACCACCCACCGTAACCGGGAAATCCCCAATATTTTCCTCGCCCTCGCTTCTACCACGAATTTTTCCGTGATGGACGGCCCAAAGAATGTCATGCAGCTGCGTCTCCCGCCCGCCCAGGATGAAAAGCCCATTTTCTATCATGATTTTTTGTCATAGAAGTAGGATCCCACCACATCTATGATGATACCGGGTTTTGTCACAATTATCGTTATAGAAGTGTCATAAGAATGACAGGGAAAAAATTCGTTCGGCCCAAAATGCCACTGATGTGTCTTTTTTTGTAGTGTTGCCAGATTCATGGCACCCCTGACAAGCCTGCCAACCACACCAACATAAACTGTTGGGTTTTCAAACAGGCCGGTAAATTAAATGTCGAACATAAGGGGAAGGGACCTCAAAGTGAGGACGATGATGAGCCTCGCCCGCCGCACACCAGGGGACAGAAACAGTTTCCCCCTGAGGTGAAAATGGTGAACATGATCTATATCACCCACATCCCCTAGAGGGAGCGCAAACGCGCATAAGAGACATCTACGTCATAGAGCCTATGGCCCCAAAATTCAACCCATGGTCGACTTGTCCGATCACCTTTGATCGCAGGGACCACCCAACCAGTATCCGTCACGGAGGTTCAACAACCCTGGTACTCGATCCAATCATCGATGGATACCATCTCACTAGAGTCCTTATGGACGGCAACAACATCCTCAACTTGATCTATAAGGATACTATCCATAAGATGGGTATCGACCCGTCAAGAATCAAGCCTAGCAACACTACCTTTAAAGGAGTGATACCAGGTGTGGAGGCCCGCTGCACGGGCTCCTTAACACTGGAAGTAGTATTCGGCTCTCCAGACAACTTCCGAAAAGAAGAACTTATCTTCGACATCGTCCCTTTTCGTAGTGGTTATCATGCACTGCTCAGATGAACTGCTTTCGCCTGCTTTAATGCAGTCCCGCACTATGCTTATTTGAAGCTCAAAATGCCTAGACCGTGTGGCATCATCACAGTAAATGGGAATATGGAGCGCTCCCTCTGTACCGAGGAGCACACGGCGACCCTAGCAGCCGAAGTACATGGTGTCCTCATCCAGCCGAACAGCAAGACCGATGACACTGCTAAGCAAGTCTGGTCCGCATTACAATACGATAGCCCGGTGGAGCCGGAGCTTGAATAGTAGTTTAGCCTCCTCAGATCGCCCCATAAGATTGTGGCATACATACCGCGCGTACATAACTACGCACTTAAAATACCTTGGGCAGCGCCGGAGGCACACTGCGGAGAAGTTCCATAGTACGGCTTGACCCTATTCGGACCTCAACTATTTTTTTCCACTGTAGGTTCGTAAAAATCCTACCTGATCTACGGTTGTATGGGGGCTCTTTTTTAGGTCCCTCTTGTTTGCAGACGACCATCAACTCCTCCTCTCAAAGGATTTCCGACCAAGGAGAAACAGCGCAAACGTGCGGCAGGGTACCATTGGGATCTTCAAACCACTACTTTTAGGCCCTGTGTAAACCTTTCCCTTGTGTAAAGTTTTGGCATGTAAAATGGCCTCGATATTTATGGCATTATCTATAATAACACAGCTCGACGTATTAATCAGGGTATAAAGGAAGCAGTTGATCACCACGTTTGTTTGGCACTCTTTCATTTTATATTATCATCTGTATTCCCTCCCTACTTCAGACTGCCACACGTGCTTTAGTTCGGCCTTAACACCGGGGGCTATATTCAGCTCTGCACATTTCAAGTCCGAACAACTATAGGGAACTCTTCAGTGTCCCGGATATTGCATTATATGCATCGGCTCCGAATCATGTCTTTGGTCTATAGTTGGGTTGCCCGGGTCCTCTGCTTACCACCTTACGTTCCGCTCGTTCGGCTAAGGTAGTAAAGGGAGAAATACTTTGATTGTATTTCTGGTTTGCCCGGTCAAATACCTTAGTAGAGAAAGCCGAAAACTGATTGTCATGATAGGCAAGAGCTGGTCGGCGATTCGGCGAGCTAGTATTATACTACAAATCGTTAGCGATTCACCCCATTTATATGAGGGGCTGGTCTTCGTCTAGCCATGTGGAAAAGGCTTCGTAGTCCGGATAGCTACACATGCCAAGGGGCTAGTACTTAGCTCCACATTCAAACTCCTATGGCTAAGTGAAAGTAATAAAGCCGCATACTCCGATTGCCTGGTTCACCTCGCGGACATCTCCTTTATGGACCAAGACGTTTGATAAAGTGTGGTCACGCGTTATGTCGAACACCCCTGTAGTATCTACATGGGGGCTGAAGCCGACGACTGGCAACTTTAATAAATAGAACAAATAAATGGCTGCACAAGAGGAAAAATCGCTTGAAACAAAAGGCGCAAACATAGATATATAATAGCATGGGTTCATAACAAAGTTTGTACAACCCGAAGACATTCAATCAAATATTATATCCTTAGAACATTGATCCTTGATAACCCACAAGTATAGGGGATCGCAACAGTTTTCGAGGGTAGAGTATTCAACCCAATTTTTTTGATTCGACACAAGGGGAGCCAAAGAATATTCTCAAGTATTAGCAATTGAGTTGTCAATTCAACCACACCTGGATAACTTAGTATCTGCAGCAAAGTATTTAGTAGCAAAGTAATATGGAAGTAATGGTAACAGTAGCAAAAGTAATATTTTTGGGTTTTGTAGTGATTGTAACAGTAGCAATGGAAAAGTAAATAAGCAAAGAACAATATGTGAAAATCTCGTAGGCATTGGATCAGTGATGGAGAATTATGCCGGATGCGGTTCATCATGTAACAGTCATAACATAAGGTGACATAGAACTAGCTCCAATTCATCAATGTAATGTAGGCATGTATTCCGAGTATAGTCATACGTGCTTATGGAAAAGAACTTGCATGACATCTTTTGTCCTACCCTCCCATGGTAGCGGGGTCCTAGTGGAAACTAAGGGATATTAAGGCCTCCTTTTAATAGAGTACCGGACCAAAGCATTAACACATAGTGAATACATGAACTCCTCAAACTATGGTCATCACCGGGAGTGGTCCTTATTATTGTCACTTGAGGTTGCCGGATCATAACACATATTAGGTGACTATAGAGTTGCAAGATAGGATCAAGAACTCACATACATTCATGAAAACATAATAGGTTCAGATCTGAAATCATGGCACTCGGGCCCTAGTGACAAGCATTAAGCATAGCAAAGTCATAGCAACATCATTCTCAGAACATATTGGATACTAGGGATCAAACCCTAACAAAACTAACTAGATTACATGATAAATCTCATCCAACCCATCACCGTCCAGCAAGCCTATGATGGAATTACTCATGCACGGCGGTGAGCATCATGAAATTGGTGATGGAGGATGGTTGATGATGACGACGGTGACGGATTCCCCTCTCCGGAGCCCCGAACGGACTCCAGATCAGCCCTCCCGAGAGAGTTTAGGGCTTGGCGGCGGCTCCGTATCGTAAAACGTGATGAATCCTTCTCTCTGATTTTTTTCTCCCCGAACATGAATATATGGAGTTGGAGTTGAGGTCGGTGGAGCACCAGGGGGCCACGAGGCAGGGGGCGCGCCCCCACCCTCGTGGATAGGTGGTGGGCCCCCTGGCCTTGATTCTTTTGCCAATATTTTTAATATTTTCTAGAAATAAGTTCCGTGGAGTTTCAGGTCATTCCGAGAACTTTTGTTTACCATGGCAATTCTGGTGAAAACTGCGTCAGTCCGGGTTAGTTCCATTCAAATCATGCAAGTTAGAGTCCAAAACAAGGGCAAAAGTGTTTGGAAAAGTAGATACGACGGAGACGTATCAACTCCCCCAAGCTTAAACCTTTCTTGTCCTGAAGCAATTTAGTTAATAAACTGAAAGTGATAAAGAAAAACTTTTACAAACTCTGTTTGCTCTTGTTGTTGTAAATATGTAAAGCCAGCATTCAAGTTTTCAACAAAGATCATAACTAACCATATTCACAATAACTCTTAGGTCTCATGTTTACTCATATCAATAGCATAATCAACTAGCGGGCAATAATAATAAATCTCGGATGACAACACTTTCTCAAAACAATCAAAATATGATATAATAAGATGGTATCTCGCTAGCCCTTTCAGAGACCGCAAAACATAAATGCAGAGCACCTTTAAAGATCAAGGCTGACTAAACATTGTAATTCATGGTAAAAGAGATCCAGTCATAGTCATACCCAATATAAATTAATAGTAATGGATGCAAATGACAACAGTGCTCTCCAGCTAGTGCTTTTTAATGAGAGGGTGATGACTCGACATAAAAGTAAATAGATAGGCCCTTCGCAGAGGGAAGAATGGATTTGTAGAGGTGCCAGAGCTCGATTTTAAAGCAGAGGTAAATAATAATTTGAGCGGCATACTTTCATTGCCAACATAATAACCAAGATATGGCGATATCTTCCATGCTACACACATATAGGCGGTTCCCAAACAGAATGGTAAAGTTTATACTCCCCCTCCACCAACAAGCATCAATCCATGGCTTGCTCGAAACAACGAGTGCCTCCAACTAACAACAGTCCCAGTGGAGTTTTGTTTGCAATTATTTTGATTTGATTTGCATAAAGCATGGGACTGGGCATCCCGGTGTCCAGCCATTTTCTCGTGAGTGAGGAGCGGAGTCCACTCCTCTTGAGAATAACCCGCCTAACATGGAAGATACGGACAGCCCTAGTTGATACATGAGCTATTCGAGCATACAAAACAGAAGTTCATTTGAGGTGTAGAGTTTGACACATACAAATTTACTTGGAACGGCAGGTAGATACCGCATATAGGAAGTTATAGTGGACTCATATGGAATAACTTTGGGGTTTAAGGATTGGATGCACAAGCAGTATTCCCGCTTAGTACAAGTGAAGGCTAGCAAAAGGCTGGGAAGCGACCAACTAGAGAGTGGCAACAGTCATGAACAAGCATTTAAAATTAATAAACATTGAGTACAAGCATGAGTAGGATATAATCCACCATGAACATAAATATCGTGAAGGCTATGTTGATTTGTTTCAACTACATGTGTGAACATGTGCCAAGTCGAGTCACTTAAATCATTCAAAGGAGGATGCCACCCCATCATACCACATCACAACCATTTTAATAGCATGTTGGCACGCAAGGTAAACCATTATAACTCATAGCTAAGCAAGCATGGAACGAGCAACTATGATCTCTAATTGTCATTGCAAACATGTTTATTCATAATAGGCTGGATCAGGAACGATGAACTAATCATATTTACAAAAACAAGAGAGGTTGAGTTCATACCATCTTCTCCTATCTCAATCAGTCCATCATATATCGTCATAATTGCCTTTCACTTCCACGACCGAACGATGTGAATAATAATAAGAGTGCACGTACATTGGACTAAGATGGAATCTGCAAGCATTCAATAAACAGGAGAAGACAAGGCAATATGGGATCTTGGTTAAATCAACAATAATGCATATAAGAGCCACTTCAACAATTTAATCATGGTCTTCTCCTATTGACCCCCAAAGAAAAGAAAGAAATAAAACTATTTACACGGGAAAGCTGCCAACAAGCAAAAGAAGAACGGGAAATATTTTTGGGTTTTCCTTTTAATTAGTACTACTACAGCAAGAAAAGTAAACTAGCTAAAAGCTACAACTAATTTCTTTTGGTTTTCTTAAGGTTTATCAAACACACAAGAAGAAAGCAAGAAAAAGAAAGTAAACTACCATGGATATTACAGTGAAACAGTATGAGCACCGACATCTAGCAATGAGTGTATAAACATAAATGTAATGTCGGTGGGAAATACGTATTCCCCCAAGCTTAGGCTTTTGGCATAAGTTGGTTTATTGCCACGGATGGCCTGGAGGATATCCAAAGTTGTAGTTGGGGTCGTACTGTGAAGAGGAGGGCTCTGATTGCCACTGGTTGGCAATCATCTCCGGATCCCACTGGTAATTAGACTGTCGTGGAGGATCAAATTGTGGTTCCGGCTCTGGCTCTGTGGCTAATGTAGGGTTCTGATAAGCGTGAATGGCCGCCAGCGTAACGAGATACGGGCCTGCAGATAAATCAAACAAGGAAGGAGCAGGCTAAGTAATAGTCTCAGGGTGATGTTTATCAAAGAACAATTTGTATTTAAGCGCCCCCTCCCTATTCTTAACAATAAAGTCATGCACTACCATACTCTTATAATCTAAATAAACGGTAGGCAGCAATTTTTCTTCTTTTTCATAGTGCCTAATAGGTATGTTATAGTATGCAGCAAGGCGTGAAGCGTAAATACCTCCAAAGATGGGGCCCTTTGTACGGTTTAGACTTAACCGTTTGGCAATAATACCGCCCATACTAACAGAGTCATAACAGAATAAACCATGGAACAAAATAATAATATCAGGAACACTAAGGTTTCCACAGTTTTCGCGACCAATTAAGCAACGACTAGCAAATACTGCAAAGTAGCGTAATACAGGAAAATGTATGCTAGTGATTTTTGCATCGAAAACCTTCCTAGTTTCCCCTACAGTAATAGTATCAATAAACCCGTCCACATCTTTACGATGTGGTTCCTCTAAACTACCCTCGAAAGGTATTTTGCAAACCCTGCAAAATTCCTCTAGTGACATCTTCATAACCACATCATATAAATGAAACTCTACTGAAGGAGGTGATTCCTTAGGATAATAGTAGAAGTTTTGCACAAAAGTATTGCTGAGTAAGAGATACTGTTCGTGTTGGTCGCGGAGGAAGTCGGTGAGGCCTGCATTCTTAGCCAATTCATAAAAATCATCATAAATCCCGGCTGCTCTCAAGAAATCATCGGAAGGCCATTTACACAGCCGAACCTCCGCGGTGCGAGGCAGATTATATTTGGGCCTCTCTGCATCTTCACTTTGCTTTTCCTTCGAGCTTCGGCTTGATGAGCCCCTCAAAACTCTCTTCATTATTTTCTGAAAAAATCTGAAATTTTTAGTAACTTCAAATAAAAGTGAACCAAGCTCAACAAAATTGATCTCAACTACTCCTACAAGTGCCTAGGGCCTATATCATGCATTAGAACTACTTGGAAACATATAAATTTGACATGCAAGCTCAAGAACATGGTCACCTAGGCAGCACAAATTTGCAATGAATAAAGCACTAGAACAAAAACTAATTGGACCAATGGAGGAGTCACATACCAAGGAACAATCCCCCAGGCAGTTTTGTGAGAGGTGCTTTGAGCAAGGAGATCGAAAATCGCAGCAAAATGAGCTAGAACTCGTGCTTGAGCTGGATGGTGATTTTTTGGGAAGAAGAAGGAGTGTGTGGGTGCAGGAATAAGTGGAGGGGAGCCACCATGGGCCCACGAGGCAGGGTGCGCGCCCTGTAGGGGTGGGCGCGCCCTGGACCCTCGTGGCCAGGTGTTTGCTCCCTCTGTTGTGTTCTCAGTGCCACTTATTCTCAAATATTCTAGAAAAATCATATTAAACTGGCATGGCATTTGGAGAACTTTTATTTTCGGGGTATTTTTATATTGCACGGATAATTCAGAGATCTGACAGAAAAATACTATTTTTACTGTATTTCAACTAAATAACAGAAAGTAGGAGGAGGGTACAGAAGGTTGTGCTTCTAGTTTCATCCATCTCATGCTCATCAAAAGGAATCCACTAACAAGGTTGATCAAGTCTTGTTAACAAACTCATTCCGAATAACATGGAACCGGAGAAATTTCGAATAACACTATGTTACCTCAACGGGGATATGCACATCCCCAATAATAAGAATATCATATTTCTTTTTGACAGTAGGAAGGGGAAATTCAAAACCTCCAATAATAATCGATGGAATTTTTCCAGTAGAATTGATACTATGAACTTAAGGTTGTTTCCTCAGAAAGTGTACCGTATGCTCATTTCCATTAAAATGAAAAGTGACATTGCCTTTATTGCAATCAATAATAGCCCCTTTACTACCTGTGTTGGGTTATCAAGGCCATGTGTTTCTTCAATAGGTGATGAATTAAGACCATACATTTCTTCAACAGGCGGTAAATTAAGACCATGTATTTCTTCAATAGGAGGTAAATTCTTAACATCTTCAGCTTTAATACCCTTTTCTTTCATAGATTTCTTTGCCTCTTGCATATCTTCAGGATCGAGAAATAGAACACCCCTCTTCTTCGGAGTTGGTTTAGGAATATGCTCGGAGTTGGCTCAGAAGTGTCCAATTATTTTCATTTGTCAACATATTATTCAATAGAATTTCAGCTTCATCTGGTGTTCTTTTCCTCAAAAATGTAACCAACACAACTATCCAGGTAATCTCTGGAAGCATCGGTTAGTCCATTATAAAAGATATCAACTATTTCATTTTTCTTAAGAGGATGATCAGGCAAAGCATTAAGTAATTGGAGAAGCCTCCCCCAAGCTTGTGGGAGACTCTCTTCTTCAATTTGCACAAAATTATATATATATCCCTTAAGGCAGCTTGTTTCTTATGAGCAGAGAAATATTTAGCAGAGAAGTAATACATCATATCCTGGGGACTAATGCATGCAACCAGGATCAAGAGAATTAAACCATATCTTAGCATCACCCTTTAATGAGAACGGAAATATTTTAAGAATATAAAAGTAGCGAGTTCTCTCATCATTAGTGAACAAGGTGGCTATATCATTTAATTTAGTAAGATGTGCCACTACAGTTTCGGAATCATAGCCATAGAAAGGATCAGACTCAACCAAAGTAATTATATCAGGATCAATGTAGAATTCATAATCCTCATCAGTAACACAAATAGGTGAAGTAGCAAAAGCAGGGTCAGGTTTCATTCTAGCATTAAGAGATTGTTGTTTCCATTTAGCTAATAACTTCTTAAGATCATATCTATCATTGCAAGCAAGAATTGCTCTAGCATCTTCTTCATCCATAACATAGACCTTAGGCACAACAGGCAATTCATATTTATTGGGAGAGCCTTCATCATCACTATCATCAATATTATCAGTTTCAACAATTTCAGTCTCTCTAGCCCTAACAAGTTGTTCATCAAGAAATTTACAAAGTGGCACAGTGGTATCAAGCATAGAAGTAGTTTCATCATAAGTATCATGCATAGCAGAAGCGGCATCATCAATAACATGCGACATATCAGAATTAATAGCAGAAGCAGGTTTAGGTGTCGCAAGCTTACTCAAAATGTAAGGTGAATCAAGTGCGAGCTAGATGGCGCTTCCTTACCTCCCCTCGTAGTTGAGGGAGAGATTTATGTTTTCTCGTCTTTCAAGTTCTTCATAGTGACCAGCAGATATAAATCCCAAGTGCCTCAAAGCATAGAGCTATGCTCCTGGGCAACGCCGCCAGAAAATAGTCTTGATAACCCACAAGTATAGGGGATCGCAACAGCTTTCGAGGGTAGAGTATTCAACCCAAATTTATTGATTCGACACAAGGGGAGCCAAAGAATATTCTCAAGTATTAGCAGTTGAGTTGTCAATTCAACCACACCTGGATAACTTAGTATCTGCAGCAAAGTATTTAGTAGCAAAGTAATACGGAAGTAACGGTAACAGTAGCAAAAGTAATATTTTTGGGTTTTGTAGTGATTGTAACATCAGCAACGGAAAAGTAAATAAGCAAAGAACAATATGTGAAAAGCTCGTAGGCATTGGATCGGTGATGGATAATTATGTCGGATGCGGTTCATCGTGTAACAGTCATAACATAGGGTGACACAGAACTAGCTCCAATTCATCAATGTAATGTAGGCATGTATTCCGAATATAGTCATACATGCTTATGGAAAAGAACTTGCATGCCATCTTTTGTCCTACACTCCCGTGGTAGCGGGGTCCTAGCGGAAACTAAGGGAGATTAAGGCCTCCTTTTAATTGAGTACCAGACCAAAGCATTAACACATAGTGAATACATGAACTCCTCAAACTATGGTCATCACCGGGAGTTGTCTCGATTATTGTCACTTCGGGGTTGCCGGATCATAACACATAGTAGGTGACTATAGACTTGCAAGATAGGATCAAGAACTCACATATATTCATGAAAACATAATAGGTTCAGATCTGAAATTATGGCACTCGGGCCCTAGTGACAAGCATTAAGCATAGCAAAGTCATAGCAACATCAATCTCGTAACATAGTGGATACTAGGCATCAAACCCTAACAAAACTAACTCGATTACATGATAAATCTCATCCAACCCATCACCGCCCAAAGAAGCCTATGATGGAATTACTCACGCATGGCGGTGAGCATCATGAAATTGGTGATGGAGGATGGTTGATGATGACGACGGCGACGGATTCCCCTCTCTGGAGCGCCGAACGGACTCCAGATCAGACCTCCCGAGAGAGTTTAGGGCTTGGCGGCGGCTCCGTATCGTAAAATGCGATGAATCCTTCTCTCTGATTTTTTCTCCCCGAACACGAATATATGGAGTTGGAGTTGAGGTCGGTGGAGCACCAGGGGGCAGGCGCGCCCCGCACCCTCGTGGACAGGTGGTGGGCCCCCTGGCCTTGATTCTTTCGCCAATATTTTTAATATTTTCCAAAAATAAGTTCCATGGAGTTTCAGGTCATTCCTAGAACTTTTGTTTCTGCACATAAATAACACCATGGCAATTCTGCTGAAAACAGCGTCAGTCCGGGTTAGTTCCATTCAAATCATGCAAGTTAGAGTCCAAAACAAGGGCAAAAGTGTTTGGAAAAGTAGATACAACGGAGACGTATCAACTCCCCCAAGCTTAAATCTTTGCTTGTCCTCAAGCAATTTAGTTGATAAACTGAAAGTGATAAAGAAAAAGTTTTCCAAACTCTGTTTGCTCTTGTTGTTGTAAATATGTAAAGCCAGCATTCAAGTTTTCAGCAAAGATCATAACACAATAACTCTTAGGTCTCATGTTTACTCATATCAATAGCGTAATCAACTAGCGAGCAATAATAATAAATCATGCAAGTTAGAGTCCAAAACAAGGGCAAATGTGTTTGGAAAAGTAGATACGACGGAGACGTATCAACCCTCTATCACTCGGGCTCCTTCTAGGACGTCATCGAAGTACCTCTCCGGCTTTCGATGATCTTTGCCTTCGGGAGGGCCTGCGGTTGCCACTTCGGTGGCCTTCATCTTCGCCCGTTGCATTTTGACGTGGGCGAAAGCCATCCGGGCACCCTCAATGCAGGTCGAACACTTTATAGCATCAATCCGCGGCCGCACATCGACAAGCCGCTTCACCAAACTAAAGTAGTTGCTAGGAATCGGCTCGGCCGGCCAGAGTTGGACTATTAGGTCCTTCATGGCCAAGCCTGCCACCCTATGCCGCTCCGTCAGCTGCTTCAGCTGGTCGTTCAGAGGCGTCAGGTGTTTCGGCGCGAGAAATTGCGACCAGAATAGCTTCTTGATCGAGTTCCCCTCCTGGGCTCGGAAGAACTGTGCGGCATCGGCGGCACTCTTCGGAAGATCCGCAAACGCGCCTGGAGAACTCCACACTCGGATGAGCAAAGCATACCTCTGGCCTCCAAAGATACTTTGCAAAAGAATGGCCTTTCTAGCCGCTATCTGCCTCGCCTGATGGATCTCTTCGTGAGCACTCCGGGATTCGATCCATGCCTCTTTGGCATCATGGAGAGCCTTGGCAAGCTCGGAACTGGCCCGAAGTCTTCTGCTCCAAGGTTTCGCATTTGCCGATGGCATCCTTCAGCTCCTGCTTGACTTCGGCCACCCGAGCTTCATGTTGGCAGCGGGCGGCTTGCTCGGTCTTCAGTTCTGCAGCCACTTTTTCAGCGGCTGCCTTATTCGCCTCCGCCTCTTTCTTGGCCTGGGCGAGGGCGCCTTTGAGGGTCTCGACCTCGGCTGCGCCAGCTATGATCATAATCAAAGCATTCCATGAGTTAACCTCTAGATATACATATCACTTCTGATATAAAAATATATTCCTTCTTAACATTGTAACATGGAAGTCTGTTACAATAACATCATGGTATGTTACTCTCCCGAATACTACGTGGATCCTCTGTCCGGTTTCTTTTAAACAAGACAGAGCCTCAGGGGCTAGTGTCTATATACAGGTTTATTCTTTTATATAAAAAGTTTCTAGAACATTACGTCGCATACCTCAAAGCCTGTCAGTAGGCTGCAGAAGGCTTCATTCAGTCTGTTTTTAGCAAAATGAACCTTCTCCATAACCACACCCATCAGGGTGCGGTGGTCCTCCACGATGGAAGCACTTTGCAGTGCTTCCTCCAGAGCGTTGGGCGCTTCCGGATTAATGGAGGCTGCTGATGGAGCTGGTGCTCCCCCCCCCCCCTCATTCGAAGGGGGCTGCTTATCCGATCTCAGAGCCATGTTGATCTCCGGAATGGTGTTTGGCTGGGGCCGGATTGTTGGGGGTCCCCACTGTTGGTTGTCATAGGGGCCGCCTCCCCTAGGTCTTCGGCGATCGAGGTATTTACCTCGGGTGCTCTCTCAACGGCTTCGTTCGCCCCCTCTCGGACAGGAGAGGTCCTTCGGGATAACACTTCGGTGTCCTCCATTGCGATAGGCGAGGGGGCTCGCGGCGGCGTGTCACTCTCTGCCATTTCGGGCGGCAGAGAATTCCCCTCCGATAATGGAGTTTGCGGGAGCACGCGGGGAGGGCTGAAAGGCAAATAACAAAATAACTTATATAATGGAAGCAGGAAGACCGAAGATGAACAGTAAGTTTCTAAATACTTACGATTCGGCACGAGGCTTCACCCTGGGAGGTCTCTTGGGGACTAGTTCGGACTCTGAGTCCGAACTGTCCCGGAGGGTCAGCTTCCCTCTTTTCGGCGCCTCCCCCTTCGGGTCTTCGGAGGCCACTCTCTTCTTCTTCCTCCCCTTATGAGGGGAGTCGCTTTCCACCTCCTCCTCCTCTTCTTCCTCATCTCCCTCGTGGGAAGAGAGGGCTTCGGTCTCTCCGGACACGGTTCTCGAAGGACCTTTGTGGCGGGGGCCACCCTTGTCCTCCATGCCTTTCTTCTTCTTGGCCTTCTTCTCCGCGCTTGATAGGGCGTCGGGACCAACATCTCCGTTAGCTAGGTTGTGGTCGGCTCCTCAGCCAGCAGTGCGGGACAGTTGATCCGCTCCGCCTTTGCCGTCCAGCCCTTTACGGAAAGCGGGCAATGTAATCTTTATTATATCTGAAGTATTTACCGGATAGGTCTTCAGAAATATTATGCTTACCGCCATAGCTGGGTTCTCGATGCCGAGTCTGAAGTCCTCGGTCTTCTTCGGCCACTTTTTCTGAGCCTTGAAGAGCTTCTTCCATATATCTTCATGCATGGTGCTGAGGAAGCGCTTCAAGGTTTGTGGCTCCTCCGGATTTATCTCCCACAAGGGGGAAGCCTGGAGCTGGCAGGGAAGGGTGCGGCGGAAGAGCATCACTTGAATCACGTTTGTGAGACCGGTGTTTGCACCCGACATGTTGGGGATGCGTTTCTATAGCATCTTCACCTCCGGTTTGGACCCCCAATCAAGGCCCTTGGTGGTCCATGAGGTGAGTCCCGTGGGGGTCTGGATCTGAAGTTAGGCGTGGCTGCCCAGTTGGCGTCGCGCGGTTCGGTGTTGTAGAACCACTCCTGCTACCATACCTTGACTGTCTCTACGAATGCCCCTTTGGGCCAGACGGTGTTGGGGAGCTTGCTTACCATAGCCCCGCCACAATCCGCATGTTGTCCGTCGACCACCTTCGGCTTCAGATTGAAGACCTTGAGCCACAGGCCGAAGTGTGGGGGATGCGGAAAAGCGCCTCACACACGACTATGAAAGTCGATATGTGGAGGAAGGAATTTGGGTCTAGATCATGGAAATCTAGCCCGTAGTAAAACATAAGACCCCGGACAAAGGGGTGGAGGGGAAATCCTAACCCCCGAAAGAAATGGGGGATGAACACGACCCTCTCACCGGGCTCCGGAGTAGGAATAACCTGATATTTGTCAGGGATCATATGCGCGATATCTGCGGACAAATAGCCCGCACTCCGGAGATCCTTGACGTCCTTTTCCGTGACAGGGGAGGCCTCCCACTTTCCCTTGGAGCCAGACCCGGCCATTGCTGAGATGGGTGGCGGTGGTGGAGGGGGTCGGAGTTGTGTGCGCTAGAGTTTGGAGATTGGGAGAAAGAAGCTAGAGGAAGGCATGAAGAAAAAGGAGAGGTCTTTACCCTTTTATAGACGGTGAAAATACCAAATGTCCCCCTCTCAAGCCATAAACCTCGCCTGTTCCCAACGAGATCGTGCGTAAGTGCAGTTGGATTACCCAAACCATTTGATGAGAATCCCGTAATGGGCAGGCATGGTCTTTGTTTTGACGAGACGTGCCAATGGAGGCTAGACCTTGAAACGCGAAATGGGAGGCATGAAAACAGTTCGAAATGTTAAAGAGTCAAGTGTGACGCTTCACCGAAAAAGTTGGCAGTAAAAGTCACTGTTCCTATTTTGACGTCTTGCCTTCGTGGCTAAGGGTTGTATTGATTATGCAGAGCCAAACACGGTTCTTTTATGCAGGAAGCTAACTTAAAGTATTCAAGCGAAGGAACCCGCCTTGCAATGCCGAAGATAATCCGCGTGCCGAACACATAGCCATCAAAGACTGGTTCAGGGGCTAATGAGGGTGTCCTGGATTAGGGGGTCCTCGGATGTGCGGTCTATTCGATATGGGCCGGACTGATGGGCCATGAAGATAAAGCAGAAGGCTATCCCTCGTGTCCGGGTAGGACTCCTATGTGCATAGAACGGCAAGTTTGGTGTCCGAGTGTAATGTTTCCTTCCTCTGCAAGCCGACTCTGTACAACCCTAGGCCCCTCTGGTGTGTATATAAACCGGAGGGGTTAGTCCGAAGAGAGGAGGAGAATAATCATAAGCTAGACAACTAGGGTTTAGCCATTACGATCTCGAGGTAGATCAACTCTTGTAACCCCTATACTCTTCAAATACAATCAAGCAGGACATAGGGTTTTACCTCCTTTAAGAGGGCCCGAACCTGGGTAAACATCGTGTCCCTACTGTCCCTTGTTACCATCGATCCTCAGACACATAACTTGGGACCCCCTACCCGATATCTGCCGGTTTTGATACCGACGGTCAGAACGAGAAGAAGTTCGATTACATCAACCGTGTTGTCAAACGCTTCTGCTTACGGTCTACGAGGGTACGTAGATACACACTCTCCCCCTCGTTTCTATGTGATACGTCTCCAACGTATCTATAATTTTTGATTGCTCCATGCTATATTATCTACTGTTTTGGACCATATTGGGCTTTATTTTCCACTTTTATATTACTTTTGGGACTAACCTATTAACCGGAGGGCCAGCCTGCATTGCTGTTTTTGCCTATTTCAAGTTTGAAGAAATGGAATATCAAACGGAGTCCAAACGGAATGAAACCTTCGAACGTGATTTTCTCACCGAATATGATCCAGGAGACTTGGACCCCCCGTCAAGAAAGAAAGGAGGTGGCCACGAGGGTGGAGGGCGCCCCCCTAGGGCGCGCCGCCCTGCCTTGTGGGCCCCCCTTTGCTCCACCAACGTACTCCTTCCTCCTATATATACCTACGTACCCCACTACAAAAAAAAAGCACTTCCGTGATGATACGTGTTTGTCACAGTAGGTCGCGTTTTTTGTCATGCATGTACATCCATGACAAATTTATGACAAAATCAAGATAGTCATACTGTCTTTGTCGTAGAAGTGTTCCATGACATTACCAAAATTATCATCACGGAAGTGTCCACTTCCATGACAATAAATCGCGCGTCACAGAAGTGCTTTCGTCAAGGGTGACCGACATGTGGCATCCACCGTAACGGAACGTCGTTAAGCTATCAGGTCGGGTTTTGGATCCGATAACCCGTTAACAACCCCGACCAATGGGAATTTTCCACATGTAAAATTCTTATTGGCCGGACGAAACACGTGTCAGCTCGTCAGTGGGTCAGATAGGCGCCTATGATATGTCGACATGTGGCACGGCCCAACAGAGGCCCATTCCTGTGAAAAGGCCGGCCCATTTGACTGGGTCAAAAGGTGGCGGGCCGGCCAATGGAAAGCCTGTTAACGTCCTGTTCGCATATAGCCCATTTACAGCCCGCTAACCCAAGGCCCGTTACGCCTATTCGAATTAGGCCCAGTAGCGTCATCTGGGCCATCCAATATGATTCCAAATTGCCACTTGGCCCATGTATGGCACATGGCGTCTTCGCCCATATGAGGCCCTATGTAACTCTTGGCCTATTAATGCCCGTGGTGAAATCAGCCCGTAATGAACAGTGTATCACTTTACACCCATTAACGGCCCATGGTGAACCGCCCGTAAGAACGATGTATCACTTTATACCCATCAACGGCCTCTTATTCCGTTGGGCGTTTCAGCCCATGTTATCTTCCGGCCTTCTCGAGCCCATTTATTCTTGGGCTCATTTCAAAGATTCGTTTACTTACGGCCACATCGCTATTTTCTCGCTTGTGGGCCAAATTCAGCCCGTGGTTACAGTCGGCCCGTTTGTGGTCCGTTAATACGTTGGGCCGTTTTCATAGCGTCATCAAATACGGCTTATTAACGATGACCCATTATGGTCAGCCCATGAACGGGCGATTCCAACTCTAGCCCGTTTACGGCCATAATGCGGTCTGTTTGGCCCATGTTTGGCCAATTGATCATACGGCCCGTATAAGGCCCATTGATGATACGGCCCGCAGAAGGCCCATTGTTTCTATGGCCCGTAGAAGGCCCATTGTTTCTACGTCCCGTAGAAGGCCCATCGCTTTACGGCCAGAGGAGGCCGGTGTCACTACAAAGAAATATTAGCCCATGGTTATTGTGGCCTAGTTTAAAAAATAGGTTATTGCAGCCACTAGCTAACCGGAAAAAGAACCGCAATGACTACAAGCAAACAAATAAACAAGACAACAAGGAAATAAATAAGCAAGCAACTAACGCTAGGCTATCACGTCTATTACACATATTACATCCATCGGGCATCAAAGTTCGCCACCGGTGAAAATATAGGGAACAAAGCGACATATCATATACACTGCCGTCAAAATTGGCCACCAAAGGCAAATAAACGCGGCAGCAAAACAAGAGCATAACTGAAACAACTTCAGAAGAGCTCAAGAAACGTTGTCCTGGGTATCCACCATGCTGACAATAAGCTTGGCAAGCTGATTAGCTTTGTCCTGTTTGGCGCTAAAATCCTCCAGCGCTTGCTATTGCACCAGAAAGTATGCATCTGAATGCTCCAGGGACTTCCGCGGTCCTTCCGCTTCTTGTTGCAGCACAGCTGATCGATGTCTTTCAGCTTGTAGTTGAGATTCAAGAAACCGAACTGATTCAGACAGTGAGTTTGAATAGCTTGTGCAAGCGGTAGTGGCCAGTAACTCGAACACTAAACCAAGACAGGATGTGTCACTATCCTGAACCTTATCTGCATTACTTCCTTTACCATTGCTTAATAAGGCACTCTTCCCCAATATTCTGTCAGCATTCTAAAATAAGAAACAAGCAGACACATAACAAGTTTAGCATGTACTAGTATATGAAACTCAATTCGGTGAACCAGTTCATTAGTAAGGTGGACATGATTAAACTACCAAGTCTTCTATTGCCAAGTACTAGTACATAATAAAAGCATCAAACAAACATATATCTATGTCCTATGGTAGCAATGGAATCTTAAATTAGAAACAGTTGTTCTTCAGGTTTAGGCACTTGTTCTACATGAACAGTAGTACAAGAAGACGCAAGAATATAATACTTAAAAATAGAAAATGAGATCATAGACCTCACCACATTCTTGGTTCGGGACCAAGATAGTAACAAAGGCGTTCCCGATCATCGTCCAATAAATGTGTCTCGTGGAGAACGTAAGGGAATTTGATGAGTTTCTTTGCCGGTGAAGTACGTTTTCTTCTGTGTAATTCCGACATCGCCACCAAGCATTCTTGAAGATAGCAGAGGTATTAGCACAGGTTGCCTCATCCTGAGTTTCCAAATCGGTCCTTCTCTATAGAGAAAATGGGAAATTTTTCTGTATTATAACCATCATGGAGGTAGGATGTATGGGACGAAGCAAAGTAATTGCCATGAATAACATTACTTACACATAACTCCCGGACAAACACCTGGAATCGGCATTTTCCTTCATCTTCGATATAATATTTCCAAGATGGGAAGATACGCTTATTACGATTTAACAACATCAAATGTGATAGATGCTAAACTACAACTAGCTGGTTGTGCTTCCTCCACAGGAATAGGCGTACTAACTGGTGGAGTTGGGGTTCGCCGTGATAGTACTGGCCCTTTGGGCACTGGATCTGCCTTACTAACTGCTCTTGTTTGGGAGCTCCATGGTGGAGATGGTGTTGTGTCAACAGGAACTGGTTACTATCAGCTGGGGTTGGGGTTAGATTGGGTGAATCTGGTTCTCTGTCCATTGTAGTAGGGGTTGCGAGAGTTTGGGTTATGTGTGGTAGGGCTGGTTCTTGTGCATGTACAACCCGGGTGCTATCTCCACCAAGAGGTAGCACTGTTTTATTTGAAGATTGTGTTTTTAGTCTGCTAGATACTGGCATCACCCGCTCCGATAAACAGGAAGCATAGTTGAATGTACAGACATTGTATGAGAGACAGATGCAATAGATAGTGTGGAAAAAAAGGGCATGAAATAGTTGACATGTATATTGTTTAACTAAAACAGATAGCATGACATAATTTCACATATATGATGTCTATCTAAACTAGATAGCATAGCATAACATAATTCAAAGATATGATGAATAACTAAACAGGATCGCATGAAATAATTCACCTACATGTTATCTAAGTAATCAGGATCGCATCATTTAATTCACATATGTGATTTATATGCTAAACAGAGGGCATTCGATATGATGTCTGAACTAAGAAGATGGTGTTGAATATTGTGTATATGATGTCTAAACTATGCAATGCAAGACACCGTATGCATGATATGAGCAGTACAACCGTGCCAAGTTAGAGCATACAGCTCAGTGGGGGAATAGGACTGGTCATCTGTCTCTGAATCCATCTCCGAGGAGCTATTGGGACCCAACAAGAGATCTGCTTCGACAGGTAGCACTGTCTGCTCTAAAGGCCTTGTTTTCACTCCATATTTTTCCATCTGCCACCCAAATGGGTGATTCACAGGAAGAGTAGTTTAATGTACAAACATTGTCGACAAATGGAAATGCAATGAAGAAAAGGATGGGCAAGATATCATTCAAATATATGATGCCTGGTTAAACAGGATGGCATTGCACATTTCACATATATTATGGCTGGCTAAAAGACATGAGACCGCATAATTCCCATATATGATATAGAAACTAAGCAGGTGGCATTACGTAACATGTCTAAACTAAGCGGTGACATATATGATGTCAAAAGTAGGCCTTTGCAAGGCAACATATGCATGATAAGACTAACATCATCATGCCAAGGTAGAGCAAACACCTTGGGGGGTAAATAGGAGTGGTCAGCATCGTCTGAATCCGCCTCAGAACAGATATCTTCCTCTGGATTACAATCTGGAGAGGGGTGGGGAGGGTTAAGGAGAAGGTGTGATGCGATGAGTGTACAACCTCTTTGGTGGCGCCGAGTAGGCCTCGGCTTCGTCCGAGGAGTCGGTGAGGATGCTTTGCGTTCGGGGAGCAGGTTAAGGCGGCAGGGGATGGAGCAGCCGCGATAGACGAGGAAATCGTCGGAGCAGCTCCTTGGAGGTGGAGGATCAAGGCCGAATCAAGGGACGGCGAGATGGACGACGGATCCTCATCCGGGGAGGTGGACGAGGGACGTCGAGCTGTTGCGATGGGCGATGTCGTCGGGGAAGAGGCTCCGGCTGGGCAGCGGTGACGTGGCGGACGGAGGAGGGTGGGGTTTCGCGGCTGGAGTGGAGAGGTTATGGTGGTCTGGGATTTCAAATGACGAAAAGGGGGCGATGGGAGGGGGTGAAGCATGACTTAGGAACGCGCTTGTCCAAAATGTAGGGTGTGTTACAAAAGTACCCCCCACCGATTTGAACTAGCGGCCCTTTCGGCTCAGGGTTAGAAGGGGGATTTCGCGTGTCGGGATTTGGTAGCTGGAGGGAGTTTTCGCGCATGTTTATATTTCGAGATAGCAAGGCGCGGGTTGTGAAGGCGCCAGTTTTGAGAGCACGATATCTGAATTTTCGGGATATAACAAGACACGGGTTGAATTTTAGGGACAAGCCTAACGTGTAGTAATATTGTACTTGTACGTACCAAATCAATTCGCACTTCCCTCAACCAAAAAGAAAACGAAAAAAATAAAACTATTCACACAACACAAAGAGAGAGTCTTGCCCCATTTTACTATACAAATGCTATTCAAAGCTACTCCCTCCTTCCATCTATATAGGGTCTAATGCATTTTTCGATGCTAACTTTGACCAAATATTAGAGCAATGATATATGACATGCGACTTACACAAATCACACCGTTAAATTCGTCTGTGAAAGGTTCTTTCAATGATACAATTTTCACATTGTGCATGTCTTTACTATTAATCTTGTCAATAGTCAAAGGCGGTCTTAAAAATCTCATTACGCCCTATATAGATGGAAGGAGGGAGTATGAATCCATGTTATGTCCGATTAAATTTTTTAGCTTGTTGTATAATGCATGTAACCTACTCATACCAACATTTTAGTGCATTCCAAATGTCTATACTACCGCTGCAATTCGAACTAAATTTGAATTCGTTTCTCTATTTCAATAAGAATCTACAATCAAGATTGTTGCCAACTTCAACCATCATAGTTTCCTTGCTATCCGCCAGATATAAATCGGACGGCCTATAATGCAGGATGGCACGCACACCATCATCAACAACTCTGTTTTTATAAGAGTATAGATAAAATATATTAAATGTAGTATAACATGTTCATAACCACACCATGTGTATCACCGTTATATATATTCACACATGCGTCGGTTCGAAACACTATGATAAATTCTTCAAATATCTGAATTCGCTTTTTATAATGAAGTATATATGATCTCTATTCGTCTTTTACACCCACACAACCCTCTTATCTTTGTAGCTAGCGCTAACTTTCTCTTGTGCATGCACACGCCCGCATCCTGCTCACCCTCCCTCAGCATTCTCTAGCTCCATCGCGCAAATTCGTCTTTTCACTTTAGGTCATTCACCCACGGTGTGCGTAGGCCCCGCAACTCCTTCTTTACGGCACACATCGATCGATATGCCTCTCTAGCCAGGTGGGCCTAGCACAAACACAAGCTTCCCCTCTTATCTTGTCACCGTCCATGCCTCACTCCCACCACTCTTTTCATCGTTCTCGTACTCGCACACTCCTCCCCCCTCGATATAGTATGCCTCTCGTACCACCTCCTACATGCATCCCTCTCTCTCTCTCTATCCTTCTCCTCGTGCCTCATTTGCTTCTAACACACACATGCATGTATACCGATCGATCTCCCAACATATACCTAGATCGACTTTAACTACCCCCCCCCCCCATCGATCGACGTACCTCACAAGTTATGTCTCTCCTTTCTCTTACAAAGGGCGATTGATCTTCCTATGTAGTTATGTCTGCTTACCACAGCCACATCATCCCCCCTCATCATTCGTGCATGCCTCTTGACCCGTCTCTCACATGCACGTGCACAGACAACAATCAACCATCTCCTCTCTTATTGATATTGCGGGCGTGCCCTCCGTTTGTCTAGCAAGCCTATCCCACCATTTGTTAGAAGCAACTCCACTACCACCCCCTCCAACACTCTAGCTCTGTCTCTCTCCCAACCTTATTTCTCTCCTGCACATATGCATGGATGCAGATCGATCTCTCTTAATACATGAGGCAGATCGATCTCCTTAATACATGAGGTAGGCCTCTCCTCCTCAACACATATACCAGCCATTGTACCTCTATAGTTAATTGGGCCTCCCTCTTCCCCCACCACACACCGATAGTCGAGCACTGCAGGTAGGTATCCATGCCACAGAGACAAACTGCACATGTCCCATCTCACGTTCCAGTAGGCCAGCCACAATATATCTTTGACATGGGCACACACAAATTCGATGGCACTCTTTATCGATCGCGCGCGCACACACACACACATCATCCCTCTCTTCGATTCTATGGACACCTCAAGTCGATGATACCTCCACTCTCTTCTCGTGGATCGCACCCTCTATATATATATGTTATATCCAGGACTCTATTTCACACACATTGCATATGTTACATTTTTTGATTAACCCCCCCCCCCCCCCAAAAAAACTCTCAAGAACCCACACACTATATCTCTGTAGGTTTGTATCTCTCTCACACAACCCAACATAGGTGGTGTACGTATACAAGAAGAGAATAGGTGCACCGTGCATGTACTCACGCTTCGTGCCCAGCCACACCCGCGCGGGTACACGATGGAGCTCATTTCTTTACGAAATGGCAGCCCACGTGCTAATTTGAATGTTGTGGCGGTTGTTTACCTAGGGAGGTCGTGTACCACGCGTGCACGAAACAAAGTTTGACTTGACGCGTTGCCGCGTTATTTTTAAATAAACTTATAGAGCTCAATGGCACGTACACAGAACATAAAACGATTTTTATGGAGAAAAGTAGTCCGCTCACTATATACAATGGAGCCTGCCTGCTTGGTTTGTCGCTCTTCAGAGTATCTCACACAAGGATGCAGTGGCCTCTCTCTCTCACCGTTGGTCACTGATCCGGCCGCATCCCGTCCGCCGGGGGAGAGGGAGTGCGGTGGCCTCTCTCTCTCACCGTTGGTCACTGATCCGGCCGCATCCCGTCCGCCGGGGGAAAGGGAGGAAGTGCATCATTTCTCTGTTCGGCGGCGCCGAGGCAGCACGTCACGATCTGCGGTACACGCCGTTCTCTCTTACCAAGCTCCGACGCGGCAGGGCCTACGCCACCTGCTCGCAGATTCCGCCCGCCGCTGCTCACCTAGTTACATCCCGATGACCTCCAGGTATCCCCTCCGGCCTTGCTCCACTGCCCGTCTTCCCACGTCGCTGCATGTGGATCTTCCATAGTTCTTTGCCCAAAACGTAGCTCGTCCGGCGTACTTTCCATATCGCATTCTCGTCCTCACACTGCTTTTAGACAAACACAACCGTGTTGTTATCTTCCCTTAGGACAAGGAATATGCTTCTTTTTGTCGTCGCATGTGTCATCAACTGTTATTGGCCAAGAATTGTTTCCTTTCTACCTCTTTTTTTGCAAACAGGGCTATCCATTTCACCTCATTGCTATTATGCGACCTTTTGGTGAACTGCACAAATCACTTTTTTCTTAAGAGTGTTTTGTGCGGTTGTTCTAAAATGTCGCATGCAACATCTCTACATTTCGGTCTTGTTGCACAAAGGGAGATTGGTTTTGCTCTATCCTCCTCATCCAACTCCGAGCCTAATCTTCTCCAACTAGTTAGTCTTAAGAGAGACCGCAAAGGTGACCGGCTTCTATTTGTGTGTTTATTGTTTCATCAAGTCCTCTATTATCGTAATCACACTTAGTATCTTTGGAACAGGGGCCTTTCAGCTCTATTTTAGTGGAACTGCACAAAATGATCGAATGTTGCATGCTCCAGATAGCTACTTTTTTTTCCCGGCATGCCCTGTTGATTTAGACAGAAATGGGGGACGTTGTCGCCAATGAAAGCATGGATCAATTTTAATTTAACACCTTCTCACAACTCTGTCTTCAGTTGTGATGTAATTATTAGCTCTGATCTGCTAATAATTGGCATGCATTAGCAAGGAAGTTAGATTTTTATTGTTTCCGAAAGAGCATCGATGGCAAGACACGCGAAACAAAAGCTGAAAGCTCACACCATTGTACAATTTGTATAGTATGTCAATTATGTAAACAAATGATGGAAGCTTGATAGCATTGTCAGAAGCCTCTTCATCATCCAGGTCCATGTGCCATGCACAAAATTGTACTCCTTCGTTCCTAAATATTTGTCTTTTCACAAATTTCAAACGGGCATATTTTAGAGTGTAGATTCACTCATTTTGCTTCATATGTGTACTCCCTCCGTTCCTAAATATTCTATTCGTCTTTCTAGAGATTTCAACAAGTGACTACATACGGAGCAAAATGAGTGAATCTACACTCTAAAATATGTCTATATACATCCGTATGTGCCAGTCCATTTGAAATCTCTAAAAAGACAAATATTTGAGTAGTCACTCCTTGAAATCTCTAGAAAGACAAATACTCCGGAGTATATTTAAGAACCGAGGGGGTAGTGCACAACCGCATGCGAGACTCAGCCCGGTCGTTGCTCCGCATTAATAGTGAGTAATGAGCAGTCAAATCATAAGCCCCACCATTCCCATCAAAGTTGCTCTGAAGACGCAACCATCAATACGCTCTTCTTTGAATCCGCTCACACTACTCCATCCGTCACTGTTTATACAACGCGCTTCAGAAAAAAGAAAAAAAATCTGTGGGACCAAGACGACTAGCGATCGGCCTGAAAAATAACATTGGTAGTTATAGCACGACGTCTATTACTAGAGGGAATAATGCGTACACACATGCATGCAGTGCTTCCACCCCGGGTACACACATGCATGCACTTACTCCACTCCGTAGTAGTACAGTACATGGAGAGAAAATTGTGGACTTGATTGCGGTTACCACACCCTAATTAATTGAGCATTAAACCAAACACGTCTAAAGTCTCTCTGGTGGTGGAAATGCATTGAGGGGAATGCATCATAATGAAGCGCGCCCTGTAAACTGTGATGGAGGGAGGAGTAGTATGAAGGTGCAAAACCAAGTACGCGTATGGCCATTCGGTCAACGCACCTCCTCTTGGCATATCACTGACATGTGGGACAGGAGTGTGAGCAAACCAATATCAATTGACGGCAAAGAGCCAACCCGCCGTTCCTTGAGAGAGACGAGGAGCAAGAACACACAGACGGGCTCGCACAGAGGCCAAGATATATTCGAGCATGGTTGGTTGATCGATATCGTTCATTACATGTTGGGCTGCCGTTTTCCGCCCTTCTCCGGAATAAACGTGTACTTTATCAGAGATAAAAAATAAGAGTACAGACGCTCCACCATGCGGTTCTAGTAGTAGTACTACTCGTACTATTCCCTCCGTCTAGGTGTGTAAGTCATCTTACGTTGTGCACCGCGACCAAGGTGGAGAGGAAAACGAGAAAACTTAATATCTTTTTGCTAATTAATAGCATTGCATGCAATGAACTAACCACTGCATGTCATGTTTGGTAGTCTCAAGTCATTGAAAGTATGCATGGCACACATCTCTTATTGGTTAATATGTCACAAAAAAAGAAATGAGGAGGGAGTTAATGTACCGTGACTAAGTGTTTTGGGATTATTTGGTTTTCGTAAGGTGACTTACACACCTAGACGGAGGAAGTACAGCGCTTGGCTCTTCGCCTCTTCGTGAAGTCGAACAATGATGGTACTCCGCATGTTGGGTACTACAGTGTATGCCTCTGACAATCTGACACCGAATGGATGATGCATGTCCACCGAGGGTAGGTTGCATTAGTCAATAGGCGTAAGCGAGCTTCACCTTGTCCTGCAAGCTTCTCCTTGTTCTGCGAGTTGACGGGACACACCAAAAAGTAGTGCTAGTCCATACTCCCTCCTTTCCTAAGTTAATATGGCTTAATCTTTTTTTTGCGGGTAAATGAGAGAGCTTTATTCATATATAAGCATTCTTAGGACGATCAGCCAAGACACTTTGGTCACTAGGAAGCGAGGTACAATGCAAAAAAGAAGTAGGAAGCGAGGTGTTTCATCAAGCCAGCTCTCGGCCACATTCAAAGTGCAAGAAGCACGGTTCGCACGAAGATGCGCCGCAAGGTTCTTGACCTGTTTACATGCTGAATAACAAAAAATAGGAAATATTACCGGCGCTACTATTTGTAACAGGATATGAGCCAGAATTAAGCGAGAATTGTGGCGAGTGTTCCATGCAATCAACTTCCATTATCACATGCGAGAACCCTCGAAGAGAACCAAATGTGTTGAAGATTGCTTTATCACATTTTAAACAGGTGGGCCCAAAATGTGGCTGGCTCACCTGTCATACAGCCAAAAGCAGGTGCAGTGAAGGCACCAGAGCTCAGTTCATACTACAGTAGTATATATATAAGTGGGAGCCTCAGCGCTTGTTCGCTAGGGTTTGCACTCTCCACACGCTCGCCGCACTACATATATGTTACACGCTGGAGGCTCAGCGTTCATTTGCTAGGGTTTGCTATATTCACATTCTCTCACCCTCTCTTCACCAAATCTAAACAAGACTGCATTGGCCTCTTGTCTCTCTCTCCCCCCTCACGGTGGTGAAGGAGGCGTCAGATCCAACAAGACCGGGAAGGGAGGAGGTGCAGTGTTCACTCTATCGCCTTGGCGAGGGAGGCAATCCACCGCTGGCGATGTTCTCTTTCACCCAGCGCCTTTGTCTTGGGAGGGCCACCGACCCCTTCTTCCTCGCTATCGTGCGTAGTGTGGGCAGATTCGGCCTCCCTCCAAGACGCCTTGCCACATCCCGACGACCCTAAGGTATAAGTTTCTTTGAAACCGCTGCCTCTAGCTGCATGTGGATCTTTTTCGATCCGTGGTCGAATCTAGGTCTTAGTTCAAAGAGGAAAGAAGGGTGCGGTGGGCTGGAGCAAGAATCTAGGACGTGGTTCAATGAGGAAAGGAGGGCGGAAAGTAGTATAGACTGCTATCCGGCCTCTTTGTAGGTCGAAAAGGGAAAAAGGGGGTAACCCAAGACACACATCTCAGAAGGAACCGTTCTCTTTGTTGAAAAGGGAAAGAAAGCTGGAGTCGGGTAGTTTGTGCAGAACTAGATTTTCTGCCCTCACATAGGAAGAAGGTTCAAAGAGAACAAATACGGGACCAGCGCATATATGCTGCTTGGCTACATACTCTGCATCACCCATTTATACATGTGGACGCACATGGTGCTGGCATGTCCTATACAACTATTTTGCTGTTGTTAATCTAAGAATGCCGCCGGAAAATTGAAGCAATGCCACTGTTAAAAGTGAACTACATTTTTGAACGCATGTTGTTTCAAGAGAATGTCTCTGTTAATATGAATCAATGCAACCGTCTTAGAAATGCTACTGTCCTACTTTGTTTTCCATCCAAGATAAGTTAGATGCTTCTTTCTGTCACCGTTTGTTTCATCCTCCTTTATCGGCAAGTAATTGTTTCTTTTTTGCCTCTGTTAAAACAGGGGTATCGATTCAACTTGTTGCTATTGTGACATTTTGCTTCGCTACTCGAAACACTTAAGTTTTAAGAGTGTTTTGTGCAGTTCAACTTGAATGTCACACCGGTGACTTTGCTTAATTTTGGTGGAACTGCACAAAAGGAGATCGAGATTTGTTTCCAATCTTCGTGGCAAGTTGTTTCGAATCTTGGTCTCAACCACATGATGTGCAGTGTGCTTTGAGATGTTGTGCTACTTGTTTTGGTACTGTTTTAAATAAATGTTGAATTGAAGCTATTGTATTGCTATCTTTTCCCATTAAGTAGTGAACAAAAATGGGACCAACCCAGACATGATGCTTGTTGCTTTGTTACAACAAATTCAGCATCACCCCGTTTATAAGCCAGTAATTGATGCCACTCTCAGAATTAACTATTGAATCTTATTTCAAAACTTCAACACTTGTTAGGGATTGGCGGGATTACCATTTTTGTGGCCGCATGTTTCATCCTCCTTTATTAGCCAGTAATTGATTCCTTTTTTGCCTCTGTTCAAAAAGGGAAATCTATTCAACTTGTTGTTATTGCGACATTTTGCTTCGTTACGCGAAACACTTTGCTTGATTTCAGTGCAACTGCACAAAACGAGATTGGATTTCCTATTCGTGTTGGCAGATTCGTATTTTATCTTGTCCGTCTCATGAAAGGTCAGTACAGGCCTTCATCCACATGATTGTGCAAAGTGTGCTTTGAGATGTTGTGCTACTTGTATTGGTACTATTTTAAATAAATGTTGAATTGAAGCTATTGTATTGCTGTCTTTTCCCATTAAGTAGTGAACAAAAATGGGACCAACCTGCACATGATGTTTGTTGCTTTGTTACAACAAACTCTGCATCACCCCTTTATAAGTAGATGGAAGCACATATTGTTGTTGCGCCACTCACCCTGGAACTTTTTATGCTTTTCGTTAATCTAATGTCATTTGGTAAAATTAAGCAATGCCACTCTCAAAATTAATTAACTACTGAATCTTAGTTCAAAACAGCAACACTTGTTATGAATGGTACTATCCTGCTTTGTAGTTCTTTCTACATGTTTAACCAAGGTATTGTTAAGATAATGTCTCTGTTAAAATGAATCGGTTGCATTGTTTTAGGAATGGTACTTTTCTGCTTTGTCGTTCTTTATACATGTTGAAACAAGACATTGTTAAGATAATGTCTCAGTCAATATGAATGTATCACACTGATGGAGAATTGCTACTCTCCTGCTTTGTTTCCCATTAAGATAAAGTAGATCAGTAGATGCTTTTCTTCCGGGAGTACAAGTCATCAACCGTTATTTCTCAGTAATTGTTTCCCTTATACCTATTGTTGCTTACAGGGATGTCAAAATTAAAGCTCGGTTTTATTCCGACTTGATTTTAGTTGAACTGCACAAAAGGAGCCAATGTGTCCAAGGCAACCGCTGCATTCTTTGGTCCAGCTTGGTCGCTCCACTTTGCGTAAAGAAGCGATCCTTTATTTGCGCTACATTCTGAAGGAATGACCGAGAAGCTTTACAGAGTATTAGGCCTTCCACTATGTAGGCCAAAAGAGGTGCCAATTTCACCTTTTCTTAGTTTGGCACTGAATCCTCCATTGCTTTCACCGGTGCCATAAATATTAGACACCGTGACATGACTAGTCTGCAGAGACCATTGGCAATTTAACAACACGTGGAGTGCCCACAGGCAAAAGTGCCCAAACAAGTACAAGAAGCGACAGGACTCTACGATCATAGGCATTACATATTTTGAATGGGAAAAGCTTGTCAAAGTTTAATCATTGATGTTAGCAAGAAGACGTTAGTTTAATATATTGGAATTGGAAAACCTTGTCAAAATTTGTTCATTGATGTTAGCCAGAAGACATGCATTTGATATTTTTGAGTGGGACGCCCTTGTTGTGAGCAGCGTCAGTGTTTTTCCTATTCACGTGTTCAGTTTAGAAGTAATTAGTTACTCTGCTAAGATATTCCTGTGTTAAGAGTTTGTTACGAATGTTGTCTATGTCATGCAGGGCCTTGTGTTTGATTGCAAAGTTGAGCTTGGAATGTTGTGGCATGCGGCATCACGAGCTGTTCACCGTGCCTCCTGAGAATAATGCTTCATATTGTTTTGCATGTCGATCTAATGCCAGTGATTTGCTTGTTAAGAAGATCATCCTCTTCTGCTGTTTTCGTGCTTAAGAAGTTCATTGTCTGATGTTTCATTCATAGCCTATACGACAAGTTGGGTAGGTTAGACGTGAAACCATATGATCTTCCGACCAACTCATGATATTAGGCCGTGATTGGATCGTAGTTTTCCAACCAAAACCGCTTGTAAAACTGATTCTTGTAAATTAAAGCAGATGGTCTCGGGCGAAGGCGCTTGGTTGGTCGATTTCGACTAGTAAAATATCGGAAGTACTTCACACACGATAAAAATGTTGAACGACACTCGGACGATTGCTAATCCAGCCATTAGCTGCTGTTTCAGCCTTGCCCATGGATGGCATGATACGCACGTCGTGCATGTATCGTCTGGTAATGTCGCCCATATAGTAGTGCTCGTAAAATATACCTTTGGTCTTTCAAATTACACGTGTAACCCGCCGGTTTTACTTACAGACCTTGGGCCCTCGGTTTCATTACGCCTGTATTTTACGCGTTGTTTTCGATGACGAGCAAATTACAC
The DNA here is from genome assembly GCA_021605145.1 of Aegilops bicornis. Taxonomy (NCBI): domain Eukaryota; kingdom Viridiplantae; phylum Streptophyta; class Magnoliopsida; order Poales; family Poaceae; genus Aegilops; species Aegilops bicornis. The sequence goes on along the minus strand of CM038669.1, from coordinate 391,827,622 downwards.
TTGTATGTTAATACAGGTTTGAAATAAACCAGAGCTCCCAAGCGTGGCCTTACCGTTTCATACTGTCTCAGTTTCTCGGTGGTGCTCATAGGTGTCCGATGATCCTGGCTTCCTGAATGAGCAGCGGGCGCTGTATCAGACCATCCGTAGGGCCCGCGAGGCCCTCTCCGTTGTCCTTCGAGTTGTTGCGCTCGCCGTGGCGCCGAGCATTGTTAACATCGTCAACGAACATGAGGATTCAGGAGATGACTTTATATTGACTGGTTGACACTAGGGACCCACTAGGGCCATAGCCGTACGTACGCAAGTGCCTCCTTATTATGTACAACTATTTTTTTTTGCTTTCTCCTGGTTTCCTGCTCACGGTCCCACACCATTGTCAGCCTATGTAGTCAATAATTCAATATAAACAAGAGAATGGCACAAGGTGCGGCCGACAGCTGGGACCAAGCAGCTCGAGCAGTATTTGTGTTTTTGAGGCATGAGCACTGCAGAGTTTTTCTTGGCAATGATTTCGTTGTTGTTTAGAGGAGAGCAGGGTATTAACTGGGCGAGCTGTGGCCCGTCTAGCCCAGGCCAGATATCCAGCCCAGATACTAATTTTTTCAAGATGAAAATGGCTAGCCCAGCTATACGTCTTTTTGAGGAATACCGAGGCAAGGTCAACTTGTTATTCTCCGCTTGTTGGCTGCAAATCTTTCCTAGGAGGGATGCATTAGGCTTAACAGGAAAATGAGCTTTAAAAAATAATAAATGGGATGTAATTATAAAAACTGGGCAGTAACTATAAAAAAATCCACCAAACACGAAACTAGTTTATAAATATTATTTATGGATTTTGAAAATCTTAAATTTTCACCTTTAACGCGCATAATGTTTCGTTGGATTTTTACGTAATACAAATTTATATTTAATCTGACTAGAAATTTTGGGATAAAAATATTTAGGAGCCCATCAAAATGTGGGAAATTTTATTGAATTCTGTCTTCAACGGTTGTTTGAAATTATTAATCATTGTCCTAGCTAGAAAATTGGCTGTACTTTTAACAAACTGTAAATGGGATGTTGTAAATTCCATTAGAATTCAAAAATGGGTTGTACATTCTTACAAAACGCAAATGGGCTATAAGTTCTCTGCCACACACTTGTGGGCCTACTAAGTGACGTGTCCCCTAAAAAAAATAAGTTGACGCGTATGCAAGGCTTTGTCAACTTATTATAGTCAACACACGGTTCTAGCAGCAGTGGCCGTTGGATGTCTATCCAACGGATGTCGTGCTTCTTCTTGATCTCGGATATTCTTAGCTTGGCTGCCCAAAAATGATTCCTCCCACGACATCCTGGGCGCACCATTTCGGAGGTCGACACAGGCCTACTAAGTTGGAGCGTACCAAGGGCTTTGTCAACTTAGTCAATATAAACGATTCTAGCTTCAAAGTGACCGTCGATGTCCATCTAACGGCCGTAGTGCTTCTTCAACCTCTGGTCTTCTTGGTCCGGCCGCCCAAAGCGGCCGGTCGTGCCACACTCCTGCCTCCCGTGGCGGTCAGGTCTTTGCCGCGGAGGCCTCACCGCCCCCATACTAATCCCACCGCTGGCCAGGCCATCCCTTCACTCACCCACACCCCCTGTTATTCTGCGGCGACGGCAGCCTCATACCGCAGCCGAACCAGTGAACCCTCGTACTCCTCTCAGCGCGGGCTTCCACTGTTGCGTCTTCCCCGGCACCGCGTCGTCCCCTTCCTAGGCCTCGCCGTCGTCCAGACTACCGCCCTGGTGCTCTCGGTGCGGCGTGGTCAACGTGGTCAATGACCGACTTCCATCGGAAGAGTACTGTACGTGGAGAGGCTGACAACTGGGTCCAGGCGGCCGCAAGGAAGTGCCTCCTTATTACGCGCAAAATAGTTATTCCTCCACCGACAATGAGGGACCCACCGGACGGGCCACCTTATTTCGAAAAACGTTTCCCCTTGATCGCTGGGACCCATCGGACGGGCCAGTGTATTTCGCGAAAAACGTTCCCCATTGTCACTCGGACCCACCGGAAGTGCCTCCTTGTTACGCACAAAAAATGAATACTCCCCGCTAGCTGGGACCCACCATGGTGGGAGGCTGACTTGTCGCCTACTAAGTTGGATCGGACGGGGCCTTTGTCAACTTTAGTCAATATGAACGATTCTAGCTCCGGTGATCGTGACAATGTCCATCCAACGGTCGTAGTGCTTCTTCAACCTCTGGTCTTCTTGCTCCACTGCCCAAAGCAGCGCCCGGTCGTCTGCATGCTCCTGCCTCCCGTGGCCGGGCTGTCTTGCCATGGAGGCCTCACCGCCTCTACTATTCCCACCACTTGGCCAGGCCTGCGGCGTGGTAGCCTCACACCGCAGCCGAACCAGTGAACCCTCATACTCCTCTCCGCTGGCTTCCACTGCGCGTCTTCCCCGGCTCCCCGTCGTCCCCTTCCTAGGCCTCACCGTCGTCCACCGCCATGGTGCTCTCGGCGCGGCGTGGTCAACATGGTCAAGGAACAACTTCCATCGGACGTGGACTGTACATGGAGAGGCTGACAGCTGGGTCCACAGCCGCAGCAAGGAAGTGCCTCCTTATTACATGAAGAATAATTATTCCTCCACCTAACAGCGGGACCCACCGGACGGGCCACCATATTTCGCGAAAAAAACGTTTGCCCCTGACTACTGGGACCCACCAACTACATCTTCGCACGCAAGGAAGTGCGTCCAGCAAAAACGATTAAGCCCACGGCTGCTGGGACCCACCATCTACATCTTCACAGCAAGGAAGTGCACGATCGGGACCCACCTGGTCAAGCGTGCGTGGCGTTGTCATTCTGGTCGAACGTAATGCGTACATATATCTTTGGTGGTTGTAGAGGCGCGCACGTGTCGTAGTACGGGCGCACACGTAGCATGTACACGTACGTACAGCGACCGGGGTCAAAGAAAGAAAATACGGCCACGTATGTGTACATACGGGCGGGGTCTCGAACGCCTACTCGCGCATACGTATGGCGAGGGCTCGTTGACATGGCTGGGTCGGAACGGAGAAACAACATCGTCATCGTGTTCATGGGGAGGCAACGGAATGCGTCGTGTTCATGGGGAGGCAACGGAATGTGTCGTGTTCACCGGGAGGCAACGAAACGATTGGGAGCCAACCGGCTGGGTCGGAACGGAATGCGTGGTCGTGTTCATCAGGAGGGCTTGGACGGAATAAAGCGATGGAACGAGGCTGGCGTATCGCAGAAGCGGAGGAAGCGGCCTTGTGTTCGACCGCCACGTTAAACGGGATCCTATTCATCGGGAGGGGTGCGGCGTCTGCCAAAAGCGGAGAAAGCAGACCTCCTACGGTCGAAACGGGGGTCCTGTTGATCGGGAGGGGTGTGGCGTACCGCAAAACGGATGAAACGGACCTCCTACGGTCGAAATGGGGGTCCTGCTGATTGGGAGTGGTGTGGCGTACCGCAAAATGGACGAGACGGACCTCCTACGGCCGAAACGGGGGTCCTGTTCATCGGGAGGGGTGTGGCGTACCACAAAACGGGACTCCAAGGGATATTGTTCATCTCCACCGTCGACCTCCTCCAGCCTCCACGGGCTACCGTCGACCTCCTCCAGCCTCCACGGGCTCCTGCTCATCCAGCCTCCACCGCGCGCTACTCCACCGGCTACTGTTCAACCACCCCTCCATCGTCTACTGTTCATCCAGCCCTCCACACCACGGGGTACTGTTCAACCACCCCTCCACGGGCACCCCTCCATCGTCTACTTTTACTCCAGCCCTCCACACCACGGGGTCCTGTTCATCCACCCCTCCATGGGCACCCCCCACCGTCTACTGTTCATCCAGCCCTCCACCACACCACAGGGTCCTGTTCATCCAGAGACAACGCCACCGCCCACTGTTCATCCAAACAACCCCCTCCCCCCCCTCCGCAACGCTCACTATTCATCCAATCGATCGGCTTCAGTTAGCAGCCATAGCGAAGGAATCGCTCGATCGGGTTCAGTTAACAGCCATCGATCGATCGCTCGGGTTCAGTAACGCGTAGCCTGCAGTGCAATCGTTCGGGTTCACTTAGAGCCCAACGCCGCCGCTTCGGGTTCGATTAGAGCCAACGCCGCACACACACGCAGCGTCACGTGTACAAGAGAACGCACATCGCTTCGGCCCCGACCTCCCACCGTAACACAGAACTTCCCGAAATTTTCCTCCCCCTCGCTTCTACCACGGTTTTTTCCGTCATGGACGGCCCAAAGAATGTCATGCAGCTGCGTCTCCGGCCCGCCCAGGACGAAAAGCCCATTTTCTGTCATGATTTTTTGTCATAGAAGTAGGATCCCACCACATCTATGATGATACCGGGTTTTGTCACAATTATCGTCATAGAAGTGTCATATGTATGACAGGAAAAAAATTTGTTCGGCCCAAAATGTCACGGATGTGTCTTTTTTTTGTAGTGCCCCAAACGATCAGATACGGAGCCAAAAACCTAATTCCACCGCAGCAACCTTCTGTATTCACGAGATCCCATCTTGGGGCCTGTTCCGGAGCTCCGCCGGAAGGGGAATCCACCACGGAGGGCTTCTAAATCATCACCATAGCCCCTCCGATGAAGTGTGAGTAGTTTACCTCAGACCTTCGGGTCCATAGTTAGTAGCTAGATGGCTTCTTCTCTCTTTTTGGATCTCAATACAATTTTCTACCCTTCTCTCGTGGAGATCTATCCGATGTAATCTTCTTTTTGCGTTGTGTTTGTTGAGACCGATGAATTGTGGGTTTATGATCAAGATTATCTATGAACAATATTTGAATCTTCTCTGAATTCTTTTATGTATGATTGGTTATCTTTGCGATTCTCTTCGAATTATCGGTTTGGTTTGGCCTACTAGATTGGTTTTTCTTGCAATGGGAGAAGTGCTTAGCTTTGGGTTCAATCTTGCGGTGTCCTTTCCCAAAGTGATGAGGGGCAGCAAGGCATGTATTGTATTGTTGCCATCGAGGATAACAAGATGGGGTTTTATCATATTGCATGAATTTATCCCTCTACATCATGTCATCTTGCTTAAGGCGTTACTCTGTTTTCTTGAACTTAATACTCTAGATGCTTCTGGATAGCGGTCGATGAGTGGAGTAATAGTATTAGATGTAGGCAGGAGTCGGTCTACTTGTCTCGGACGTGATGCCAATATACATGATCATACCTAGATATTATCATAACTACACTCAATTTTGTCAATTGCTCAACTGTAATTTGTTCACCCACCGTAGAATACTTATGCTCTTGAGAGAAGCCACTAGTGATATCTATGGCCCCCGGGTCTATTCTAATCATATCAATCTTCCATCACTTTATTATTGCTTTCGTTTTTTACTTTGCCCTTTTATTTTACTTTGCATCTTTATACCAAAAATACCAAAAAAATTATCTATCATCTCTATCAGATCTCACTCTCGTAAGTGACCGTGAAGGGATTGACAACCCCTAATCGTGTTGGTTGCGTGGAGCTATTTGTTTTGTGTAGGTACGAGGGACTCGCGTGTAGCCTACTACTGGATTGATACCTTGGTTGTCAAAAACTGAGGGAAATACTTACTCTGCTCTGCTGCATCACCCTTTCCTCTTCAAGGAAATCCAACGCAGTGCTCAAGAGCTGTTTTTGACAGATTCTGTTTTTCGTGTGTTGTTTGCTTATTTTGATGAATCTATGGCTAGGAAAATAGTTTGTAATCCATAGAGAAGTTGAAATACAGTAGGTTTAACACCAATATAAATAAAGAATGAGTTCATTACAGTACCTTGAAGTGGTCTTTTGTTTTCTTTCGCTAACGGAGCTCACGAGATTTCTGTTGAGTTTTGTGTTGTGAAGTTTTCAAGTTTTGGGTGAAATCTTTTGATGGATTATGGAACAAGGAGTGGAAAGAGCCTAAGCTTGGGGATGCCCATGACACCCCAAGATAATCCAAGGACACCAAAAGTCAAAGCTTGGGGATGCCGGAAGGCATCCCCTTTTTCGTCTACTTCCATCGGTAATTTTACTTGGAGCTATATTTTTATTCACCACATGATATGTGTTTTGCTTGGAGCGTCTTGTATGATTTGAGTCTTTATTTTCTAGTTTAACACAATAATCCTTGCTGTACACACCTTTTGAGAGAGCCATACATGAATTGGAATATGATAGAATACTCTATGCGCTTCATTTATATCTTTTGAGCTATATACTTTTGCTCTAGTGCTTCACTTATATCTTTTAGAGCACAGTGGTGGATTTGTTTTATAGAAACTATTGATCTCTCATGCTTCACTTAGATTATTTTGAGAGTCTTAAATAGCATGGTAATTTGCTTAAAAATCTTAATATGCTTGGTATTCAAGATTTGTAAAACTTTCTTTTGAGTGCGTTGAATACTAGGAAAAGTTTGATGCTTGATAATTGTTTTGAGATATGAAGATGGTGATATTAGAGTCATGCTAGTTGAGTAGTTTTGAATTTGAGAAATACTTGTGTTAAAGTTTGTGATTCCCGTAGTACGCATCGTATGGTGAACCGTTATTTGATGAAGTCGAGCATGATTTATTTATTGATTGTCTTCCTTATGAGTGGCGGTCGGGGATGAGCGATGGTCTTTTCCTACCAATCTATCCCCTAGGAGCATGCACGTAATACTTTGCTTTGATAACTTATAGATTTTTGCAATAAGTATATGAGTTCTTTATGACTAATGTTGAGTCCATGGATTATACGCACTTTTCCCATCCTTCCACCATTGCAAGCCTCTCTAATACTGCACACTTTTCGCCGGTATCATACACCCACCATATAACTTCCTCAAAACAGAGACCATACCTACCTATCATGGCATTTCCATAGCCATTCCGAGATATATTGCCATGCAACTTTCCACCGTTCCGTTTATTATGACACGCTCCATCATTGTCATATTGCTAGCATGATCATGTAGTTGACATAGTATTTGTGGCAAAGCCACCATTCATAATTCTTTCATACATGTCACTCTTGATTCATTGCATATCCAGTACATCACGGAGGCATTCACATAGAGTCATATTTTGTTCTAAGTATCGAGTTGTAATTGTTGAGTTGTAAGAAAAATAAAAGTGTGATGATCATCATTTTTAGAGCATTGTACCAAGTGAGGAAAGGATGATGGAGACCATGATTCCCCCACAAGTCGGGATGAGACTCCGGACGAAAAATAATAAAAAAAATAAAAATAAAAAAAGAGGCCATAAAAAAAGAGAAAAGGCCCAAATAAAAAAATATAAAAATGTGAGAAAAAGAGAGAAGGGACAATGTTACTATCCTTTTACCACACTTGTGCTTCAAAGTAGCACCATGATCTTCATGATAGAGAGTCTCTCATTTTGTCTCTCTCAATTTTTCATTATAGAACTTGGCTTGTATATTCCAATGATGGGCTTCCTCAAAATGCCCTAGGTCTTCGTGAGCAAGCGATTTGGATGCACACCCACTTAGTTTCTTTTGTTGAGCTTTCATATACTTATAGCTCTAGTGCATCCGTTGCATGGCAATCCCTACTCACTCACATTGATATCTATTGATGGGTATCTCCATCGCCCGTTGATATGCCTAGTTGATGTGAGACTATCTTCCCCTTCTTTTTTGTCTTCTCCACAACCACCATTCTATTCCACATATAGTGCTATATCCATGGATCACGCTCAGGTATTGCGTGAAGATTGAATAAGTTTTGAGAATGTCAAAAGTATGAAACAATTGCTTGGCTTGTCATCGAGGTTGTGCATGATTTAAATACTTTGTGTGGTGAAGATAGAGCATAGCCAGACTATATGATTTTGTAGGGATAACTTTCTTTGGCCATGTTATTTTGAGAAGACATAATTGCTTTGTTAGTATGCTTGAAGTATTATTATTTTTATGTCAATATGAACTTTTGTCTTGAATCTTTCGGATCTGAATATTCATGCCACAATTAAGAAGGATTACATTGAAATTATGCCAAGTAGCACTGCGCATCAAAAATTCTTTTTTATCATTTACCTACTCGAGGACGAAAGGTGAATTAAGCTTAGATGCCTCGATACGTCTCCAACGTATCTATAATTTTTTATTGCTCCATGCTATATTATCTACTGTATTGGACCATATTGGGCTTTACTTTCCACTTTTATATTACTTTTGGGACTAACCTATTAACCGGAGGCCGAGCCCAGAATTGCTCTTTTTTGCCTATTTCAGTGTTTCAGAGAAACGGAATATCAAACAGAGTCCAAACGGAATGAAACCTTCGGGAACGTGATTTTCTCACCGAATATGATCCAGGAGACTTGGACCCCCCGTCACGAAAGAAAGGAGGTGGCCACGAGGGTGGAGGCCCCCCCTAGGGCGCCACCGCCTCGTGGGCCCCCTTTGCTCCACCGACGCATTCCTTCCTCCTATATATACCTATGTACCCCCAAACGATCGACACGGAGCCAAAAACCTAATTCCACCGCCGCAACCTTCTCAGATCCACGAGATCCCATCTTGGGGCCTGTTAGAGCTCCGCAGAAGGGGAATCCACCATGAGGGCTTCTACATCATCACCATAGCCCCCGATGAAATGTGAGTAGTTTACCTCAGACCTTCGGGTCCATAGTTAGTAGCTAGATGGCTTCTTCTCTCTTTTTGGATCTCAATGCGATGTTCTCCCCCTCTCTTGTGGAGATCTATTCGATGTAATCTTCTTTTTGGGGTGTGTTTGTTGAGATCGATGAATTGTGGGTTTATGATCAAGATTGTCTATGAACAGTATTTGAATCTTCTCTGAATTCTTTTATGTATGATTGGTTATCTTTGCAAATCTCTTCGAATTATCAGTTTGGTTTGGCCTACTAGATTGGTTTTTCTTGCAATGGGAGAAGTGCTTAGCTTTGGGTTCAATCTTGCGGTGTCTGTCCCAAAGTGATGAGGGGCAGCAAGGCACGTATTGTATTGTTGCCATCGAGGATAACAAGATGGGGTTTTTATCATATTGCATGAATTTATCCCTCTACATCATGTCATCTTGCTTAAGGCGTTACTTTGTTTTCTCGGAACTTAATACTCTAGATGCATGCTTTGGATAGCGGTCGATGAGTGGAGTAATAGTAGTAGATGCAGGCAGGAGTCGGTCTACTTGTCTCGGACGTGATGCCTATATACATGACCATACCTAGATATTCTCATTGCTATGCTCAATTCTGTCAATTGCTCAACAGTAATTTGTTCACCCACCGTAGAATACTTATGCTCTTGAGGGAAGCCACTAGTTAAATCTATGGCCCCCGGGTCTATTCTCATCATATCAATCTTCCATCACTTTATTATTGCTTTGCTTTCTACTTTGCCCTTTTATTTTACTTTGCATCTTTATACCAAAAATACCAAAATATTATCTATCATCTCTATCAGATCTCACTCTCGTAAGTGACCCTGAAGGGATTGACAACCCCTAATCGCGTTGGTTGCATGGAGCTATTTGTTTTGTGTAGGTACGAGGGACTTGCGTGTAGCCTCCTCTTTGGATTGATACCTTGGTTCTCAAAAACTGAGGGAAATACTTACTCTACTCTGCTGCATCACCCTTTCCTCTTCAAGGAAATCCAACGCAGTGCTCAAGAGGTAGCACTATGCATCTCCTAGATAGATCTTGCGTGACCGTAGGAATTTTTTGAAATTGCATGCTATGTTTCCCCACAGTGGTATCCGAGCCAGGTCTATGCGTAGATGATATGCACGAGTAGAACACAAAGAGTTGTGGGCGGTGATCGTCATATTGCTTACCACCAATCTCTTATTTTGATTCAGCAGTATTGTTGGATGAAGCGTCCCGGACCAACCTTACATGACCACGTTCATGAGATCAGTTCCACCAACAGACATGCAACTAGTTTTGCATAAAGGTGGCTGGCGGGTGTCTGTTTCTCCTACTTTAGTTGAATCGAATTTGACCGCAGCCAGTCCTTGTTGAAGGTTAAAACAGCAAACTTGATAAATCACCGTTGTGGTTTTGATGTGTAGGTAAGAACGGTTCTTGCTAGAAGCCCGTAGTAGCCACGTAAAACTTGCAACAACAAAGTAGAGGATGTCTAACTTGTTTTTGCAGGGCATGTTGTGATGTGATATGGTCAAGACATGATGTGATATACGTTTTTGTATGAGATGATCATGTTTTGTAAAAGTTATCGGCAACCGGCATGAGCCTTATGGTTGTCTCTTTATTGTATTAAATGCAAACACCATGTAATTGCTTTACTTTATCAATATGGGTTGGCGATAGTTGTAGAAGAAATAGTTGGCGAGACCACCACGACGCTACGATGGAGGTCAAGGTGTCGAGCCGGTGACGATGGAGATCATGATGATGCTTTGGAGATAGAGATCAAAAGCACAAATGATGTTGGCCATATAATGTCACATATTTTGATTGCATGTGGTGTTTATCTTTTATGCATCTTATTTTGCTTAGTATGGCGGTAGCATTATAAGATGATCCCTTCACTAAATTTCAAGGTATAAGTGTTCTCCCTGAGTATGCATTTATTGCGATAGTTAAATCGTGTTGAGACACCACGTGATGATCGGGTGTGATAGACTCTACGTTCAAATACAACGGGTGCAAGACAATTTTGCACATGCGGAATACTCAGGTTAAACTTGACGAGCCTGGCATGTACAGACATGGCCTCGGAACAATTGAGACCGAAAGGTCGAACGTGAATCATATAGTAGATATGATCAACATAGAGATGTTCACAATTGATGACTACTCCATCTCACGTGATGATCGGACATGGTTTAGTTGATTTGCATCACGTATAATTTAGATGACTTGAGGGATGTCTATCTAAGTGGGAGTTCTTAAGTAATTTGATTAATTGAAATTAATTTATCATGAACTTAGTCCTGATAGTATTTGCAAATTATGCCATAGATCAATAGCTCGTGATATAGCTCCCCTATTTTTGATATGTTCCTAGAGAAAACTAAGCTGAAAGATGATAGTAGCAATGATGCGGACTAGGTCTGTGATCTGAGGATTATCCTCATTGTTGCACAGAAAAATTATGTCCTTGATGCACCGCTAGGTGACAGGCCTATTGCAGGAGCAGATGCAAACGTTATGAATGTTAGGCAAGCTCAATATCATGCTTACTTGATAGTTCAGTGCGCCATGCTTTACGGCTTAGAATCGGGGCTCTAAAGACGTTTTGAATGCCATGGAACATATGAGATGTTCCAAGAACTGAAATTGATATTTCAGACTCATGCCCGTGTCAAGGGGTATGAGACCTTTGACAAGTACTTTGCCTACATGGAGGAGAATAGCTCAGCCAGTGAGCATGTGCTCAAAATGTCTGGGTACTACAATCGCTTGAAGCAAGTGGGAGTTAATCTTCCAGATAAGATAGTGATTGACAGAGTTCTCTAGTCCCTATCACCAAGCTACTAGAACTTCGTGATAAACTATAATATGCAAGGGATGACGAAACCGATTCCCGATCTCTTCGCGATGCTGAAATCAGCAAAGCTAGAAATCAAGAAAGAGCATGAAGTGGTGATGTTGACAAGACTGTCGGATTCGGGGTTTCGCAGACCCTTGAGAGGTTCGAACACTGGGGTGCGCACGAAGGACTCTTTCTCCCCAGCCTGCCTGCCCAACGATTCCACGGCCTAGGTCGACGAACCCAAAGAACACGAGACACAGAGGTTTATACTGGTTCGTTCCACCGTTGTGGTGTAATACCCTACTCCAGTGTAGTGGTGGATTGCCTCGGGGGCTAAGGATGAACTAGTACAATGGATGAATAGCCTCAGGAGGTGAGGTATTCTCGAGCTCGATGAGCTGGTGTGTGTGAGGGTGGTCCGAATGATCCGTCCCCCTCTACGGTGGTGGCTGGGCCTATTTATAGAGGCCCTAGTCCTCTTCCCAAATGTAGGCGGGAAGGGATCCCACAACGGCCAATTTTGAAGGGAGACAACTAGTACAAGCTATCCTGACAAAAGTGGTCTTTGCCTGCCAAAGGCTCTGGTGGTGATGCTGATGTGGGTTCCACGATGACCTCCGTCCTGCCGTCCTGCTGGTCTTGGTCTCGTTGCACCGATATGGAAACCTTTGCCTGATGCCTCGGGGATCCTCGCCTGTGCTTGCCTCTTTAGCACCAAAGAGGAAACTGGTACATTGCGCCCGCTGGCGCCCGCCTGGCCTTGGTCGTCATGGCTCACGTCATGTGAACCTCGCGAGGTGTCCCTTGCATAGATATCTCCGCTCCTCGGGAGCCAGCTTAGCGAGGCCGCCCCCAGGGAGGACTTGGTGTTGTCCGCCTCGCGAGGCTTGGCCCCTCGTGAGGGTCTTGAGTTGTTGCTGCCGAAGCTGGGCCGTATCGGGCCATTGGTGGAGCCACGTCATGGGCCGCAGGCAGGCAAGTCTGGGCACCCCCGTTCCCAGGACGCCGACAGTAGCCCCCGGGCCCAAGGCGCACTCGAACTTGGCTTCGAGGCAAACCCAAAGGACAAGTGCAGAGCACCACGGGCCCCAACCGCCTGCGGCCTTGGTCGACGCATGGCGATTAATGGTACGTGGTGCCTCCACTCCCCCACGCGGCCTTGATATCCGCCTAGCTAGGCGGCCGCCGTTGCCAACACAGCTCCGCCTTCATTGCTGGCAGCGCGCTTCCACAGCTCCTCCATCTTCCAGAAAGTAGCGGTTTCCTCCCTTGGCCTGACCCGGCACCAGTCCTCTCCGCTGCCATGGCTTCGAGCCAGAAGAAGAAGGGAAAGAAGAAGAACCATACCTCAGCCCAGGCGGCGCCGGTCCTTGAGCCCGCCGTCAAGCGGTCGGTGGTGCTCAACTAGGAAGCGATGGACAAGGTTCGCCCCGCACTCGCTGCGGACTCCAATGAATGGAAGGCGATGGTGGCTTGGCCCGCTTCCCGCGCCGCAGATGATAGGACGGCCACCGAGATCCCCATCAATCTCCACGCCCTCTGGGCTGGCCTAATTCCCACCTTCTCCGATTTCTTCAACGTCGTGCTCTCGCATTATAAAGTCAATGGCTGCACCTAGACCCCCAATCCATCATCCTCCTCGCTGTCTTCGCCTTCGTCTGCGAGGCCATGGTGGGTATTGCCCCTTCCGTGGCCTTTCTTCGCCATTTCTTCTCGCTGCACCTGAGAGATGCCCGCCAGCGCTCGGGGTGCGTGACCTTCCAGGCCATCGCGGCGACGGGTGGCTCGGGGATTGACTTCGAGCTCTCACCAGTCATGGATGGATTTTGGAAGTGGTGGGTATTCTTGGATGCTGGCGTGCTCAGCCCTCTACTCCTGCTCCCACGAGTGTCGGTCGTCCCGAGCTCTGGCTGGGGCACGCGAAGCTCGTCGACCGGTGGCTCGCCCACGTCTGGTGTCGGCTGGCCAGGTTGAAGGACCTTGGGGTGACTGTGCCCATGGTGGTGAAGGAGTTCATCCGGTGCTGCATTGCTCCGCTCCAACGTCACTCCCAACCAATGTGGACCTTCTCCGGCAACTGGGACCCCATGAGGCTCCATGTTCCTGTGCTCCCTCCCGCGGCGCTGTGGACGGTGCTTGAGCTCTTGATGGGCGACCCAGCGCCAGCCGACCTGTCGGAGGAGGGCTGCCTCTTGTACTGCTGCTCAAATAAGGTGGAGTTCATGAGGCAGATGCCCCCCTCCGACGAATGGGGACTGCGCCCGGTCAGCCTTGAAGGGCCTCGCGATAGCCCCGTTCTTGTGGTTCCCTCGCCTGATATCACCTCGGCGCTCACCCCGGAAGCGGGTGCAGCGGGGTGAGCACCACCGAATGGCAGCGAGGTGGCCACCGAGGAAGCGGCATTGATCGTGAATGCCGAGGTGGCGGCTCCCGAGGTCCGGGCGAGCTACCCCGAGGCGGTGGCCGGAGGGCCAACACGGTCTGAGGCTCCTGAGGTGGAAGCCCCTGAGGCTTAGGTGAGCCGTCCTGAGGCGGAGGCTAAGGAGTCGATGCAGCCTGGTGCTCCTGAGGTTGTCCCCTCATGAACCTTGCCGACTGCCCCAGGCGACGGCGGGCGCGCCCAGGGCTTCGGCCAGCTTCGCCTGAAACTCGGAGCACTCCGCAAGAGGAAAGTGCCTCCAAGCTGCAATGGTGGCGCCTACCCGCCTTTGAAGCAAAGGAAATACATCGCCAAAGATGAGTGAGTACCTCTTCTGTGTGATTTCCTGAGTGCTGCTTCCCCTCCTGACCACGACTCTTCAGGGTTCCTTCAGCTCGAGCGGCGAAATTTCCAGAGGGGCGGTGAGGGAGTCCTGGGCTAGGGGTGTCCGGATAGCCGAACTATCATCTTTGGCCGGACTCCTGGACTATGAAGATACAAGATTGAAGACTTCGTCCCGTGTCCGGATAGGACTTTCCTTGGCGTAGAAGGCAAGCTTGGCGATACGGATATGTAGATTTCCTACAATTGTAACCGACTCTGTGTAACCCTAACCCTATTCGGTGTCTATATAAACCGAAGGGTTTTAGTCCATAGGACGAACAACAATCATACCATAGGCTAGCTTCTAGGGTTTAGCCTCTCTGATCTCGTGGTAGATTTACCCTTGTACTACCCATATCATCAATATTAATCAAGCAGGAGTAGGGTATTACCTCCATCGAGAGGGCCCGAACCTGGTTAAAAACACCGTGTCCCTTGTCTCCTGTTACCATCCGCCTAGACGCACAGTTCGGGACCCCCTACCCGAGATCCGCCGGTTTTGACACCGACATTGGTGATTTCATTGAGAGTTCCTCTGTGTCGTCGCCGTCAGGAAGGAAGCCTCATCCCGCCTTTTAAAGACGATACTATCGCCAAAGGAGCCTTGGCCACCGGGTCGAACTCTTCGTTAGGTGGTTTTCTTATGACCGCCAGTTCGCCATCACCGGCGATGACTTCTCGGGTCATCGAAACCAATCTTCACGTTAACTCGGAACTTGCCGAGCAGTTAGATCCGATCGAGCTCTCCTCCGTAAACGAGCTCTTGGATCGCATCGCTGCCATGGGAGTCGCCACAGACTACGACCAGATCGGGCCTAAAACCGATCTGAGAGAGATCAACTCTCCCCAGGCTACCCATCATGTTGCTGTGGTAGAGGAGCAAAATGGCGATTCTTCTTCTATCTTAAGGACTAGCTACGTCCGGATTCCCGATCCCTCCATGCCGGATTCCCGCAGAGGGACGTATGTCGGTCAAGCCCTGAACTTATAGTCAGGCGGCGGGTTGGATTCATTGGATAGCATTCAAAAATCCAAACTTCCAAGTTCGGAAACTTCTTGGCCCTCGAAGTCTTAAATTGGGCGGGTTCCGGATCTAGTTCCACCCGCCCACCCAAACATTAGCGATCTATCCCGAATTCGGCAAGAGCCCGCTGAAACAGTACATCATTAATGGGCCAGATTCCTCCTGGTTATGGACAGGATAAAGGACTGCCGAGAGGAGGACGCAATCTCACTTTTCAGCAATAATTGCACGGACAAGGGAATCCTAAACGCCATAAGTCGTCGCGAAATTACACGCTTTGCTGACTTGGTGACCATAGTACCAAAGTACTGTGCGATGGAGAGTGCTTAGAAAACCGAAAGTAAATTTTGGGATAATCCGGCCCCGTATGCAGCCCTAGTCCGAAATAAAAGGGTGCATCATCACCAAGCACCCGGGTTAAACATCAAAAAACAAAAAACCCCTAAAGGGCACGGAACCGTACTGGAGGGTTGGCTAAACGGACCCTGCAAAATTCATAGCACAGAGGGCGCCACTCCAACTCATAGCTTTCGAGCATGTTGGATACTACGGCAGGTGGCCAAAAGTGGCGAAGAGCTTCTAGCCTCAGAATCCCAGCCCAGAAACACCAGTACGGTATTAATAGTCTTCGAGACTTTCACATCAAATAACATACGGAAAAGAACACTCCGCAACCTTGCCGAAGTCTACCAAGTAGCAACAATAAATCCATGGAGTGACACGGCTACTACCTTTAATGCCAGTGACGAACCCAAATTCCGAACAGCCCGAGCACCAGCTGCATTGGTCCTCAGTCCAATAGTGGACGGCTTTCACCTTCCTAAGGTACTCATGGATGGCGGCATCGGACTAAACCTCATCTACGAGGAAACCCTCCGAAAAATGGAAATAGACTGGAACCGCATTGAGCGAAGTAGCACAACCTTTAGAGGAATAATCCCTAGCCGGGAAGCATGCTGCACAGGAAAAATCACACCGGACGTAGTGTTTGGCTCATTGGACAATTACAGTCCGAGGAGGTCACATTTCAAGTGGCCCCGTTCAGCAGCGGATATCACGCTTTATTAGGGCGAGAGGCATTCACAATTTTTCAAGCTATACCCCATTATGGGTACATGAAGCTTAAAATGCCGGACCTAACGGAATCATCACTCTCGCTAGTGATCCGAACATAGCACTCCGCACCGAAAACAAGACAGCCGCACTAGCCCTCGAGGCACTATCCGAAGCCCTAGCGTCGAAAGCAACTCATCGCGATGCACTCCATGGTGAACAGGGATGATGTGATACTTGATAAAAGATCCAAGTCCACCTCTTTTAAACCAGCGGACGAAATAGTCAAATTCCAAGTCCACCCAACGGACCCTGCAAAGACGGCCTCCATTGGGGCACAATTAAACCCTGATGTAGACGCCGCACTACGAGAATTTCTATGAGAAAACTGGGGCATTTTTGCCTGGCACCCTTCTAACATGCCAGGAATCCCATGTCGGCTGGCCGAGCACAGCCTAAATACCCTAAAAGGATTCAAGCCAGTCAAACAGGCTCTTCGGCGCTTTTCCGAACCGAAGAGACAGGCCATGGGAGAGGAGCTAGCCAAACTTCTGGAAGCCGGATTCATCGTAGATATAAAACATCCGGACTGGCTAGCAAATCTGGTGATGGTACCAAAGAAGGATAAATCCTGGCGCCTATGTGTTGATTTCAAAGACCTTAATAAGGCTTGCCCAAAGGATCCCTTCCCCCTCCCTCGCATTGATCAAATTATCGGCGCTACAGCAGGACACGACTCATTGTGCCTCCTCGACGCGTACTCCGACTACCACCAAATCAAGATGGCGGAGCCAGACCAAGCCGCAACAGCATTCATCACTCCATACGGCCCATTCTGCTTCAACGCAATGCCCTTCGGGCTCAAAAACGCCAAGCAACATATCGGGCGCATGATTCGTATATGTCCGCAAACCAGATCGGCAAAACAGTGGAAGCATATGTAGATGACGTGGTCGTCAAATCCAAGCATGTCGAAACTCTATTAGACGACTTGAGGCTCACATTCGACAATCTCCAAAATATGACATTAAGCTCAACCCGGAAAATGCGTCTTGGCGTTCCAAAGGAAAGCTCTTGGGCTTCATTGTGTCCGGTAGAGGAATTGAAGCAAACCCAGCCAAGATCCGATCTCTGTCACAATTGGATATTCCAAAAGACCTCAAGCAAATACAAAAATTGACTAGATGCGTAGCGGCTCTAAGCCGCTTTATTTCGCTTTGGGAGAAAAGGCGTTACCCTTTACCGCCTCCTCCGGCAAGACCGAACACTTCGAGTGGACGGATGCCGCCACGGCCGGACTCGAAGAAATAAAAGCCATATTGGCAACAAATCCGGTCCTGGCCGCTCCCAACATGGGCGAACCAATGCTATTATATATCACCGAAAAACATCAAGTTGTCAGCGCGGTGCTCGTCGTCGAACGAGAAACGGATGGACAAAGGTTCCCTCTTCAAAAACCGGTTTACTATGTGTCCACTTTCCTAACTCCATGCAAGTCCCGGTACCCACATTATCAAAAAATAACATACGCGGTGTTCATGGCATCCCGGAAGCTGCGACACTACTTTCAGGAGTGTTCGATAACAGTAGCCTCCGAAGTACCTCTTAACGACATTATAAACAACCGCGACGTGACGGGCGGGGTTGCTAAATGGGCCATAGAGCTCCTTCCATTGGACATAACCTATAAGCCACGATGAGCTATTAAGTCGCAGGTTTTGGCCGACTTCGTGGCCGAATGGACCGAAGCCGAACTCCCTAAAGAGTACGGCGCATACTCCAATTGGATCATGCACTTTGACGGCTCCAAAATGTTGGCGGCACTGGGTCAATTGGCGTTGCCCTGACGTCCCCAACCGGGGACACAGTCCAATATGTCCTTCAGATAATGTATACGGACTCCAACAACGCAGCCGAATACGAGGCCCTTCTGCACGGCCTCCGGATGGCAGTCTCCATGGGCATTAAACGCCTAGAGGTGCGCGGGGATTCGAACCTCGTGATATCTCAAATAAACGGAGACTTTGATGCCAAAGATCGAAAAATGGCAGCATACCGCAATGCGGTCCTAAAAATGTCGCGACGGTTCAAGGGCTCGAATTTCATCATATAGCCCGGATAACAACCAGCGGGCGGACGACGATTGGCACGCATCAACAAGAAATGCGATGCCGCCCCGCCTAACATCTTCCCGAACGGTTGTTCAAGCCATCCATACTATGGGAAGGAGTCCGAAATAACAATCCGGACCCAACCGCAGCGTTCGACACCGAACACTCGACACAATCGGAGGCTCGCCAACGAGATAACACCCTCCGCCCACGAAATAATGGCGGTTATCGCCCGTGGACGGAACCATTCCTAGCCTACCTAACTAGGCAGGAACTCCCCAAGACCAAAATGAGGCTCGCTGCATAGTACGGCGATCCAAAGCCTATAAAGTCCATGAGGAGAGCTCTATAAGAAAAGCACAACAGGAATCCTTCAAAGGTGTATCTCCGAAGAGGAAGGGCGAAACCTCCTGGCTGAAATTCATGCCGGACTGGGTGGGCACCACGCCGCAGCCCGGGCCCTTTTAGGCAAGGCCTTCAGTACAGGATTTTATTGGCCAACGGCCCGGGCAGATGCGCAGGATTTAGTCCAATGATGCGTCGGTTGCCAGCTTTTCGCTAACCAAAGCCACATGCCACCCACCGTCCTCAAAACTATACCCATCACACGCCGTCATGGGTCTGGGGCTTGACATGGTTGGACCCCTTAAGGGAGGAACCCACAAGCAAAAATACCTATTGGTCATGGTGGATAAATTCACCAAATGGATAGAGGCCAAGCTCGTTAAAACGGCCGAATCCGGCCGGTGATATACTTCATATCGTGGGTAGTGCACCGTTACAGCGTCCCCCACAGTATCATCACTGATAATGGCACCAACTTCACGGCCGATGAGGTCAAATTATGGTGCAAAAACATGGGCATCAAGCTCGATTACGCCTCAGTCTATCACCCTCAAACCAACTGTCAAGTCGATCGAGCAAACGGTCTAATCATGAGCGGCATTAAACCCAGACTAGTGCGGTCCTCAAGGAATCTAACACGCATGGGTTGAGGAGCTTGAATCCGTACTACTGGGGCTGCGGACCACGCCCGAATCGTACTCACCGGATTCACACCATTTTTTATGGTGTACGGCGCAGAGGCAGTCTTGCCTGCGACATAATTCATGACTCACCTCGGCGTGCGCATGTATGAAGAAAGAGAAGCCGAGCTCGATCGGCAGGCCAGTTTGGACGCATTGGAGGAGGAGCGACGTGGCAAAAGCTCGCTCCGCATTTTATCAACAGAGGCTTGAAGATATCAAAGCAGGGAAGTACGGGCCAAAGCTTACAACGTTGGCGAACTAGTTCTACGCCGGACAAGAAAAAGGACAAACTCAAGCCTAAATGGGAAGGTCCCTTCATCATCGACCAGGTCCTGACCGGCGGAGCATACCGTCTGCGAAACGCATCGGATAACCGACTTGAGCCGAACCCATGGAACGCAGCCCGTCTACGAAGATTCTACGCCTAAGCGCCGGATTCCGAGTTCATCTCCTTCCTCCGTCCACATTTTCTATTTTTGTTGTCTTTTATTTCTCTCCTTCCTCCTCCTTCTTCTTGAAGCCTTTAGAGGCTCGTTTGCGCTTTGTTCGCACATACTTGACGCGATGTCCGCGCTCATTATACCCGGGGGCTTCTTTAATGTGCTTATTTATACGGGCTTCATGCCCAACACATGTGTCAAACTTCCGCATGTACCTTTTACTCACCATTATATGCATCGATATGACTTAAGTTTTGGCCAAGCTGGGTTGATCGCTCACTGTGCTTACCCCTACGCTCCCGATTGTTCGGCTAGGTGGTAAAGGAGCACCTCTGCGATTGTTATCGCTGGTCAGCCGGATGTGTACCTCAGACTGGGTGAAGTCGAAAGCTAGCGTTCTTAAGGGAATATTCGGTCGATGAACTGAAAGATGATTTTTAACTATTTATCCATCTGCCCCCAGATGATTTTTTGCTTTCTTAGCAGTTTGGACATGCACTTTAGGGCATGCCTCCCTCGAAAGGAACCCTTAATCTAAACTATTCTCCCCGGTAGATGTTTCTTACTATCCATGTAATATAACATAACTAGTTGGGCACTTATGTCCGACATGTAATAATGACCCCTACGCCTTGTCTCCATGCATGCCCCGTTCTTACATAACCGCGAGGGTATTCGGACGCACTCAGGACTATTGGGTCCCGAGATCGGCTTAAAAGGTCCGCTTATGACAAACGATCTACAATCCGCTACAAGACATTTTTTTCATGTCATATTCAATTACATAGTCAACTCGACTAATTGTATTCCTCCTCAATGCCATCTAATAGGCTACCTAATTTACAATCTTGCTTTGGGAATACTTGGCGGCCAATTCTACTTGGCCGTACACTAAGCTTACATGGATCTCCTTCCCATCAGCCCCACAGGTCCGACCTCGCCATGTGGTTTGGGTCACCTTCGTGTACCGCTGCGTCTTTACCATGGCCCAGCCTCCTCGGGCGCCTTGACAGCAGGCCGATATCTTCCATGGTCGGAAGCGCCGCCGTGCTCAAGAAGCCGCTCTGCCAGCTCCCCAATGCCTTGAGGCAGGGAGATAGATGGCCACAAGGCACAGGCGACGCTTTTCATCACCTGCCGAACTTCGTTCGTGCGGTAGCAGTTCGGGAAGAAGATCACCAAGAACTGGGCATCTCCTCCTCGTGACGACACTGTGAGCAAACCTACATACATGTTTATGTTAGTCGCCTTTCCTCGCCGAACTCTTTCAAAGTTCGCTTAAGCACTTATCGAAATGCCGCGACGAAGCCGCCGATTCTCCTTTACGGAGTCGCACAACCGGGCACGAACATCCTTTAGTTCCTCACCCAGTTGGGTGTTGGAATCTTGGAGGTTATTTTTCTCCTGCCGCACCCTCGTAAGCATGCTCTCGCCGGCCTTTAGCTGGCGCAGGAGCTGTTGCTTGTCCGGATCCATCCCGGTGCTATCTGCAATGTTAATGTCAGATTTATGCACACGCCACACTTTGTGACACTACTTCTACTTTGAAGGGCATATATTACCAGAGGGAGTCTTCATGGCTTCCTCGGTCGCGGCCAGTGCAGCCTCAAGTTGGCCATGCACTCTTCAAGCTCCTGGGACAAACGGGTATTCTTTTCGGTAAGAACCTGCATTCCAAATGATCCTTAAATCAGTTATCCTAACTATTTTCAGTCTTGGGGGCTACCGCATATATAATCACAAAATTCCTTACCCGTATGTCTTTCACATACCGCTCCGTGGCTCGACTAGGCCATCTTGAGCGGCACGGAGGTGCGCTTCTCCCGAACCAAAGGCGCCCAACGCCTCTTGGGAGAAACATCGCCACGTAAAATAGTCCGGGCGGCGCCTATGATTCATGGTGCTCTCCACCTCGACTTGGTGGCGGACAGTCTGTCGGCATCCTCCGTTGGAGGAGCATCCGACGACGCCTCGTGTTTGTACCCCTTCCGGACTCGGCTTTTGAGCCTGGTTGGCGGAGGTCCGATTAAACTTCTCCGGACTCAGTCCGCGAGCGCTTTTTCCTGAAAAAACCATGAGCGTCGGCAGCCTCCCAGAACCTCTCCTTAAAACACGATGGCACATCATATCGTTGCGGCGCGACGCCTCGAGTCGTGACCGCACTTCTTTTTTCCGCTCTTGGGCCGAGCTGCCCTTGTTGGACGGCCGCGTGCTCGGCTTCCTGCTCAAGGCACCCTGCGAAACACCATCAAATACGTGGTGATTAGAAGTAAAGCACGGTGGGTCATGGTATCCGGACTTGATCACGGTTACAGGGAGGCCGGAAATAATCCGGGGTAGTCGGCCGTAATGGCAACCAAAGCATTGTCGATGCTAAGTTGGTGGAACACCCCGTCGATCAGCTCCACTTTTATATCCAGGTCCTTTCCGGAGGCCAGATCGAGGGACCGTTCAGGATCCTCGGGTTGTGGGGGCGGGCTGTGTATCTTCTCCACGGCCCGGTGCAGTTCCTGCGTAGAAACCATGAAATGAGATATTTAACCACGGGAACATGGATCGGACAGGCCACAAAGATATTTGCTTACCCAACTTCGAGGATTATTCGAAGAAAACCCGTTCAGTGGACTGACGTGGAGAAAATCCTCCTCTTCCCCTTTGTACATGGTGGACAAGGTCTTCACCAGTTCGGTGACCGATCCCGGCCCTTTGCGGCCATGGCGGGTGGCATCGTCATCCCCATTGAAGTCCCACATGGGGTGGCCCCTATATTCGAGCAGCTGCACTCCCCTCATAATGCAGATTGCCATGACTCCAATCATGGTCAATTCGGCATGAGCCAGTAATCTTATTCGGCTCATCAAGTAAAGGACGTCCCGGTCATTTTCCCTCCTCGGGCTCATGGGCGCCAGCTTAGGCGCTTCTTCAGAGGAGCGTTGCTAAACTCGAAGGCCGATCCGAACAGGATCCGGCAGCGGGACGCCCTCCATGTAAAACCATTCCGAGGGCCGCCCTGACGCCTTCTTTGGGGTTCCGGATAAGTATCCGGTCCCGCGATGCGCCATAGTTCGCTCCGCCCACTTGATATATTGACCCTTCGTGAGAACGGGCACAAGGCGTAACAATCTCTTCCACAGAGCGAAATGGGCCTCAACGCCCGAAACAGCTCGCAAAGGCCACAAAGCCCGCTATATGCAAGATGGAGGCAAAGCGAAGGTTATGTAGCCGGAGGTCAGAGAAATCCGAAGCCCCGGAGAAACGGATGGATTGGAAATCCGAGTCCTCTCATTAGGTAAGAGACGAAGCATACCCGCTCTCCCTTAGAGGGATCGGGACGCTCTCCGCTTGCTTCCGCCCTTATAAGTGGCGAGTCCGAACGCACCGGAACCATGAAGGCCGGGGAAGGAATCCCTTGGTTTGGAGCACCACCAATTCGTTGTGGGATCGAGCATCCCCCAATCTCCGGGCTGAGGGCTGGGAACGCGAGAGGAGGAGCCGCGACCGGCCCATGGTGGATTGGATTTTTTGTCAAAGGCGCTCTGATGAAGGCTCGCGAAGGGAGGATGGTGTGATCCGGATCTGGATCCCCGTCTCTTTTATAGACAGCTCATTTGCACAGCAAGGGGGGTAAATGTAAAGGTACCCTGACTTTTCACATTCGTCCGACACGTGGAAGATGGCCATTATTGGGCGTGGAAGCCGAGAAGAGCGATATTCACAAGAAAGCCGGACACTATTCAACACAGGATTCGGAGGGGAACCCGCCTTGCAATACCGAAGACAATCAACACGCCGGACTTATCATCATTGAAGCCTGGTTCGGGGGCTACTGAGGGAGTCCTGGGCTAGGGGGTGTCCGGATAGCTGAACTATCATCTTTGGTCGGACTCCTTGACTATGAAGATACAAGATTGAAGACTTCGTCCCGTGTCCGGATAGGACTTCCCTTGGCATGGAAGGCAAGCTTGGCGATACGGATATGTAGATTTCCTACCATTGTAACCGACTCATGTAACCCTAACCCTATTCGGTGTCTATATAAACTGAAGGGTTTTAGTCCGTAGGACGAACAACAATCATACCATAGGCTAGCTTCTAGGGTTTACCCTCTCTGATCTCGTGGTAGATCTACCCTTGTACTACCCATATCATCAATATTAATCAAGCAGGAGTAGGGTATTACCTCCATCGAGAGGGCCCGAACCTGGGTAAAAACATCGTGTCCCTTGTCTCCTGTTACCATCCGCCTAGACGCACAGTTCGGGACCCCCTACCCGAGATACGCCGGTTTTGACACCGACAGGTGGCCTCCACCCGTTTCGGGGCCATCACTGACCTTGGGCACTCCTTGCTGGACTGTTGGGCGTGGTGCGAGGCCTATTGAGGAGGCGGACATGCCGGCGGGGGGTCTTGATCCTGCGTTCTTGTCGTCCTTCCTACACGGTCCCGCCTGGGGTGCTGGAGGGGTGCCTAGGGCTCCTCCGTTGGTCATCGCTCGCATCTAGGCGACCTCTGCCCTGGCCTTGTCCTCAAGCTGCGAGGCCTCGCCCTGCAGCGCCTCTGTTGAGGCCCGAAAGGCGACGGGGAAGGCGTCGGCCTCCAGCCCCATGCTAGGAGCGGGCGAGCCACTTCAAGCATCCCTGATGATTCCACGCACGAAGGACGGACCCGGCCGCACGTTTGAGCTTGCGCGCGGGCACAACACCATCTGCCACAAGCTCTTCCGGGAGGCGATGGGCGCGCTGAGCTGGATCGGGGAAGAGCTTGTCGATGTTGACGCCTACCTAGAGGCAGGGGGCCTTCGGCTGGCGGACGAATGGCATCAATTGAAGGTGGCCATCAACCTCGGGCGTCTTCAGCACGAGCGCGACAGTGCGAAGGTCGAGGCATCCCTTGCGATCTCACGCGAGGCAAGCGCCCCAGCCTTGGAGGAGGCCAGGGAGGCTGATTGCCGCCGCGAGGTCGCCGAGGAGCGCAGGCGGGAGCTCCAGGCCTTGAATGCTGGCCTCGAGCAGCAGGCTGACCCGCCGGGCTTTTTTGGCGTCAATGAGGGGGGCGCCTTCCGAGGAGAAGGAGATCGAGAAGCGTGATGAGGCACTGATGTTGGAGGCCTCAGAGCGCAACCTCGAGCTTGAGCGGCTGGAGACGAGGGAGCGCCATGTGGCCACGGCCGAAGATGCCGTGACCGCACGTGAAGTCAAGATCGAGGAGGAGGTTGACCGGAGGGTGGCGAAGGCTCGTGCAGATCTCGCCAACGAGTACGACCTGAAGCTGAAGTTCTCAGAGGCCGAAGCTGAGGGTAGGACCACCGCCGTTAGGTCAAGGCTGGACGAGGTGGAGCAGTGTGAGAGGACCGCAGGGGCGGCCCGGACCTCTGCCCAGGCCGACTTGGCCGAGGCTCGTGCTGATCTGCTCTCGCTTCAATAGCAGATTGATGATGATGTGCCCCTCGCGCAGCTGAATAGGGAGGAGGCGTGTCGTCGGCAGATGCTGCAGCGTGAGCACGCCCCCAGGCTCCAGGCCCTTGGAGTGAGGGCCAACCGAGGACTGGCCATCATCTTCAAGGAGAGCATCCCTCGTCCCTGCGTGGAAGACTACGCCAGTCACCTCCGCTTCTTCACCGGAATCGTGACACGCCTGGAGGACCGGGCCGCGAGGGCCCGTGAGCTTGTTGAGGAAAGGAGACGAGGCCTTCTTAGGCGCGCGTTCTCCCACGTCTTCAGTCATCTCCAGAACCTCGACCCCCACTTTGACTTTGGCGCCACTATCGCCCCAGTGCCCGGGGCTATCGGGACATCCTGGCGCGCTGGGTGGACGATAACGTGGACGCTCTGGTTAGGGCTTTCGCCACCGAGGACGACGCGGTGGTGGTGGTGGCGCACGAAGACGACGCGATTGATGATGGTGAAGACGACACCAGCCACAGCGCCAGCAGCGCGTATGAGAGCGACCAGGATGGCGTTGCGAGCGGCATGTCCAATTGAGCCTGTGTTCCTTCGCTTGAACCTGCACGCAAAGACTTGGAGACGTCCCCGCGAGGCATAAGAGAATTTTGGAGGGGGATCCCCTCGTGTATGTAAATTAACGTTCTATTTTTTAGGCCAGACTTGAAACGCGCTTCTGCAAGCTCACGAGCCCCTCAGCAGGCTTGCTACTGTGACTTCCCTCGATCCAAGCAGGCCTTGAGCTAGTTTTGTAGTTGCCGATGTGCTTTTCTCCTGAGGGGAGCCCTCCGTGGGCTCGCGAGGTTCTAGATTTCCCGAGGAGCCTGCTAGTCCGCCCGAGAGGGCCTCGCGAGGAGCGAACGCCAGACTATGGCAGGGTGTGCGCGCGGTGGTTCTGTGGTGATTGCATTCTTTGTCCTGGGGGGTTTTCTGCCACCCGAGCTTGCCTGACCGCGATCGACGTGTGCATACCACGCCCAGCCCCCGCTCGCGAGGCGCTCGCAAGGGGAGGGGTAGCAGGCGTGAGTCTCAAAATAAAGCACACAACTAGAATGCAAGAAACCAATATGAACAAGAGAGGACTCCCCCACGCTTGACAACAAAAGATACTCCAAATTCAATCCAAAAGGGCGGCGAGTCGAGTTACAGAAAAGTGGATGAAAGCAAATGGCCACGACCGGCACCTAGCTAGTCTTCTTGTCTTCCCACCAGCGTGAAGCTAAGTGCTTTCACTGGCTGTGAGCATAGTCATTGGGGGACAGTGCCGACGGCCAGCGCGGAGCATGGTGCTTCCACTAGGGCGTGGGCGGGAGCCCCCAAGGCCCGAGGGCGGCACTCCGGAGACTCCGGGGCGTGTACAGCCCCACTCATTATTACGTGAGAGTGTCACGAGCGAAGACCTTCACAGGCGTGAGCCTTGCTTCATATCGCCAGACGAGGGCCCCGCCCTGGGCTGCCCCCGACCACCGTTAGGGCATCCGGAAACTAGGATGAGGCCAAGGGGCAAAGGGGACGCTGGCGGCGCCCTCGATGACCACGGGCCCTCTGTTGGGGGAAGGTCTTGTCGACGCCTCCCCCGGCAGAGCACCTACCTCCATGCAGCGCCTTGCTCCATGCGGCGTGGGGGGGGGGGGCTGGCTCCAGACCCCTCCCGCGTAGCCCCTAGTGTACCGCTCCCGCCACGGGCGGAGCCACCGCCCTAGGGTCTCCGACTGTTGCTGCTCTCCGGTTCACCTGCAGCCCATGGTTAGCATAAAATTGCTCCCGAGATATTGGTTGTACCCCGCCGTCGTCGTCGCTGAAGGGGTCGGCAAAGTCTTCGGGCGACTCATGGAAGGCCCGGGCTTCGGGCGTTCCGCCCTCCCATCCTGGCTCGGGAAATGGGTTGGAGCCTTCCCCGGCATGTACTCCAGGTTCACCATGCGGGGCATGTAGGCATCCCCGGTCGCCCCGCCGGAGCCATCGCCTGGTTGCCCCGTGCCTTGAGCCATCAGCCGTGGCGCCTGGCCCTGGTGGCCGCTGGATGGCACTCCAACGCATCCTCGTGGTGGTCCGTTGGCGCTTGTCCCTCCTGGTGACGGCGCCATCGTGGCAGGACGGGCTGCGCAGGGTCTATGTTGGTGTTGTCGGGTCTCCCTAGCGCTCCATGGGGCGCGCGGCTCGTCGGGGCCTCGCGCACGCTTCTGCCACAACCTGAGGCATGGGCAAGGAGCAGAAGGGCGGTGTACCTCTGGAGGCAGCGTATTGCAGCTCGGCGATGCGCTCCAGCAGCGCGTCGCAGCCGCTCTCCACCAATCGGCATCGCAGCAGCTCCCGCGCCACGATGAGCGTGGCTCGCATGTTCGCCTTCTCCCGTCGGATGTGCGGTGCCGTTGCCGCAGCGTAGCCTGAAGATCGCGTGGTGGTGCGCGTGCGTCGTGGCGCGAGGGTGGAGGGAGCTGGTCCGTGCCGCCCGCGCCCGGCGGCGTGCGGGCCGCCTGGAGTGCGGAGTTGAGGTCTTCTTGGGCGGACGGCGCCGCCTGGACAGGACAAGCAGCCCAATGGTCAGCATGAGTCCTCGGGTCGTCAGACATCGGAATCGCGGGGTGTCGGCGGGTCGATTGATGGAAGAGGGGCTTCGGCATACCCCTACCTGGCACGCCAAATGTCGGATTTGGGGTTCAGCAGACCCTTGAGAGGTTCAAACTCTGGGGTGCGCACGAAGGACTCTTTATCCCCAGCCTGCCTGCCCAGCGATTCCACGGCCTAGCTCGACGAACCAAAAGAACACGAGACACAGAGGTTTATACTAGTTCGGGCCACCGTTGTGGTGTAATACCCTACTGCAGTGTGGTGGTGGATTGCCTCAGGGGCTGAGGATGAACTGGTAGAATGGATGAACAGCCTCAAGAGGTGAGGTGTTCTTGAGATCAACGAGCTGGTGTGTGTGAGGGTGGTCCGAATGATCCGTCCCCTCTCTACGGCGGTGGCTAGGCCTATTTACAGAGGCCCCGGTCTTCTTACCAAACGTAGGCGGGAAGGGATCCCACAACGACCAATTTTGAAGGGAGACAACTAGTACAAGCTATCCTGACAAAAGTGGTCTTCGCCTACAAAAGCTTCTCGTGGTGATTCTGATGTGGGCTCTGCGATGACCTCCGTCCTGCCGTCCTTCTGGTCTTAGTATCATTGCACCGATAAGGAAACCTTTGCCTGATGCCTCGGGGCTCCTCACCTGCTGCTACCTCTTGAGCACTGCGGTTGGTTTTCCCTTGAAGAGGAATGGGTGATGCAGTAAAGCAGCGTAAGTATTTCCCTCAGTTTTTTAGAACCAAGGTATCAATCCAAGAGGAGGCCACATACGCAGTCCCTCGCACCTAAACAAGCAAATAAATCCTCGCAACCAACGCAATAAAGGGGTTGTCAATCCCTTCACGGCCACTTACGAAAGTGAGATCTGATAGATACGATAAGATAATATTTTTGGTATTTTTATAATAAAGATGCAAAGTAAAATAAAAAGGCAATAAAAATAGCTAAGAGTTAGAAGATTAATATGATGGAAAATAGACCCGGGGGCCATAGGTTTCACTAGTGGCTTCTCTCGAGAGCATAAGTATTACGGTGGGTAAACAAATTACTGTTGAGCAATTGACAGAATTGAGAATAGTTATGAGAATATCTAGGTATGATCATGTATATAGGCATCACGTCCGCGACAAGTAGACCGACTCACCTGCATCTACTACTATTACTCCACACATCGACCGCTATCCAAAGATGCATCTAGAGTATTAAGTTCAAAAGAATAGAGTAACGCTTTAAGTAAGATGACATGATGTAGAGGGATAAACTCATGCAATATGATATAAACCACATCTTGTTATCCTCGATGGCAACAATACAATACGTGCCTTGCTGCCCCTCATCACCGGGAAAGGACACCGCAAGATTGAACCCAAAGCTAAGCACTTCTCCCATTGCAAGAAAGATCAATCTAGTAGGCCAAACCAAACTGATAATTCAAAGAGACTTGCAAAGATAACCAATCATACATAAAAGAATTCAGAGAAGATTCAAATATTGTTCATAGATAAACTTGATCATAACCCCACAATTCATCGGTCTCAACAAACACACCACAAAAGAAGATTGTATTGAGAGGGGGAGAACATTGTATTGAGATCCAAAAAGAGAGAAGAAGCCATCTAGCTAATAACTATGGACCCGAAGGTCTGAGGTAAACTACTCACACATCATCGGAGAGGCTATGGTGTTGATGTAGAAGCCCTCCATGATCGATGCCCCTCCGGCGGAACTCCGAAAAGGCCCCAAGATGGGATCTCACGGTGCATGAAGGTTGCGGCGGTGGAATTAGGTTTTTGGCTCCGTATATGGTAGTTTGGGGGTACGTAGGTATATATAGGAGGAAGAAGTACGTCGGTGGAGCAACATGGGCCCCACGAGGGTGGAGGGCGCACCCAGGGGGTAGGCACGCCCCCCTACCTCGTGCCTTCCTGGTAGCTTTCTTGAAGTAGGGTCCAATTCCTGTGGATTATGTTCGTTCCAAAAATCACGTTCCCGGAGGTTTCATTCCGTTTGGACTCTGTTTGATATTCTTTTTCTGCGAAACTCTGAAATAGGCAAAAAACAGCAATTCTGTGCTGGGCCTCCGGTTAATAGGTTAGTCCCAAAAATAATATAAAAGTGTATAATAAAGCCCATTAATGTCCAAAACAGAATATAATATAGCATGGAACAATAAAAAATTATAGATACGTTGGAGACGTATCAAGCATCCCCAAGCTTAATTCCTGCTCGTCCTCGAGTAGGTAAATGATAAAAATAGAATTTTTTATGTGGACTGCTACTAAGCATAATTTCAATGTAATTCTTCTTATTGTGGCACGAATGTTCAGATTTAATATGATTCAAGATAAAAGTTTAATGTTGACATAAAAACAATAATACTTCAAGCATGCTAACCAAGCAATTATGACTTATCAAAATAACATAGCCAAAGCAAGTTATCCCTACAAAATCATATAGTCTGGCTATGCTCCATCTTCCCCACACAAAATATTCACATCATGTACAACCCGGTTTTAGCAAGGCATTTGGTTCATACTTTTTAACGCGCTTCAGCCTTTTCAACTCTTACGCAATACATGAGCGCAAGCCATGGATATAGCAATATGGTGGAAATAGGTATAATGGTAGGGGTTATGTGGGAAGACTAAAAGGAGAAAGTCTCACATCAACAAGGCTAATCAACGGGCTATGGAGATGCCCATCAATTGATGTCAACGCAAGGAGTAGGGATTGCCATGCAACAGATGCACTAGAGCTATAAGTGTATGAAAGCTCAAACAAAAGAAACTAAGTGGGTGTGCATCCAACTTGCTTGCTCACGAAGACCTCGTGCATTTGAGTAAGCCCATCATTGGAATATACAAGCCAAGTTCTATAATGAAATTTCCCACTAGTATATGAAAGGAGAAAACGAGGGACTCTCTATCATGAAGATCACGGTGCTACTTTGAAGCACAAGTGTGGTAAAAGGATAGTAACATTGTCCCTTCTCTATTTTTCTCTCATTTTTTTATTTGGGCCTTTTCTCCTCTCTTTCTTTATGGCTTTTTTTCAGTCCGGAGTCTCATCCTGACTTGTGGGGGAATCATAGTCTCCATCATCCTTTCCTCACTTGGGACAATGCTCTAATAATGATGATCATCACACTTTTATTTACTTACAACTCATGAATTACAACTCAATACTTAGAACAAAATATGACTATGTGGATGCCACCGGCGGTGTACCGGGATATGCAATGAATCAAGAGCGACATGTATGAAAGAATTATGAATTGTGGCTTTGCCACAAATACAATGTCAACTACAAGATCATGCAAAGCAATATGACAATGATGGAGCGTGTCATGATAAACGAAACGATGGAAAGTTGCATGGCAATATATCTCGGAATGGCTATGGAAATGCCATAATAGGTAGGTATGGTGGCTGTTTTGAGGAAGATATAAGGAGGTTTATGTGCGATAGAGCGTATCATAGCACGGGGTTTGGATGCACCGGCGAAGTTTGCACCAACTCTCAAGGTGAGAAAGGGCAATGCACGGCAATCGAAGAGGCTAGAAAATTGCGGAAAGGTAAGTGTGCGTATAATCCATGGACTCACATTAGTCATAAAGAACTCATATAATTGTTGCAAAATTTTTATTAGCCCTCGAAGCAAAGTACTACTACGCATGCTCCTAGGGGAAGGGTTGGCAGGAGTTAACCATCGCGCGATCCCGACCGCCACATAAAGGATGACAATCAATAAATACCTCATGCTCCGACTTTGTTACATAACGGTTCACCATACATGCATGCTACGGGAATCACAAACTC
Source organism: Aegilops bicornis (assembly GCA_021605145.1). Taxonomy (NCBI): domain Eukaryota; kingdom Viridiplantae; phylum Streptophyta; class Magnoliopsida; order Poales; family Poaceae; genus Aegilops; species Aegilops bicornis. Next base: position 391,795,842 of record CM038669.1, on the reverse strand, counting down.
CAACACAAGTATTTTTCAATTCCACAATTACTCAACTAGCACAACTATGATATTACCACCTTTATATCTCAAAACAATTATCAAGCATCAAATTTCTCATGATATTATAATTAAAGAAAATTGCCATGATATTTTAAGACTCTCAAAATAATATAAGTGAAGCATTAGAGATCAATAGTTTCTATAAAAAAAATCCACCGCCGTGCTCTAAAAGATATAAGTGAAGCACTAGAGCAAAAACTATATAACTCAAAAGATATAAGTGAAGCACATAGAGTATTCTAACAATTTCCGAATCATGTGTGTCTCCCTAAAAAGGTGTGTACAGCAAGGATGATTGTTGCAAACTAACAAATAAAGACACAAATAATACAAGACGCTCCAAGCAAAACACATATCATGTGGTGAACAAAAATATAGCTCTAAGTAAAGTTACCGATGGAAGTAGACGAAAAGAGGGGATGCCTTCCGGGGCATCCCCAAGCTTTGGCTTTTAGGTGTCCTTAGATTATCTTGGGGTGCCATGGGCATCCCCAAGCTTAGGCTCTTGCCACTCCTTGTTCCATAATCCATCAAATCTTTTACCCAAAACTTGAAAACTTCACAACACAAAACTTAACGAGAAAATCTCGTGAGCTCCGTTAGCGAAAGAAAACAAAACACCACTTCAAGGTACTGTAATAAACTCATTATTTATTTATATTGGTGTTAAACCTACTGTATTCCAACTTCTCTATGGTTTATAAACTATTTTACTAGCCATAGATTCATCAAAATAAGCAAACAACACACGAAAAACAGAATCTGTCAAAAACAGAACAGTCTGTAGTAATATGTAACTAACGCAAACTTATGGGACTCAAAAACTTTAGCCAAAATAGGAAGACCTAGAAAAAAATTTTATTGATCATAAGCAATTGGAATCAATATTTATCACGTTCTGGTGATTTTTAACAATTATTTTCGTGAACAGAAAGTTTCTGGAATTTTCAGCAAGATCAAATAACTATCATCCAAGAAGATCCTATAGGTTAAACTTGGCACAAACACTAATTAAAACATAAAAACCAATCTAACCAGAGGCTAGATCAAACATTTATTCCTAAAAAGAAGCAAAAACTAAAAAATCTAAAAATAAAATTGGGTTGCCTCCCAACAAGCGCTATCGTTTAACGCCTCTAGCTAGGCATTTGATAATTTCGATGATGCTCACATGAAAGACAAGAATTGAACACAAAGAGAGCATCATAAAACATGTCAAAATCACATCTATCGGCGTTCTGGGAATGGGGGTACCCAGACTTAACTGCCTGCGGCCTGCGGCGTGGCTCAAGGAGTGGCCCAGTACGGCCCATCTTCATCATAACAAGCTCAAGACCCTCGCGAGGGGCCAAGCCTCGCGGGGCGGACGACAAGAAGCTTCCTCAGGCACGGCTTCTTCAGGCTGGCTCGCAAGGAGGCGGAGAGATCAAGGCGGGGTACCTCACGAGGTTCCCATGACGTAAGCCATGACGACCAAGGGCGCCAGCCCGCGCAGTGTCCTCATTTCCCCTTTGGTGCAAAGGAGGCAAGCGCAGGCCAAGGGTATCAAGCAAAGGCAACCATTTTGGTGCAACAAGACCAAGACCAGCAGAACGGCAGGAAGGAGGTCATCGTGGAGCCCAAGCCGGCGTCACCGTCAGAGTCTTTGGCAGGCGAGGACTGACTTTATTCAGGATAAGTGTACTAGATGTTCCCCTTCAAAATGGCCAATTGTTGGCGCCCTTCCCGCTCATGTTTGGGAAGAGGCCCAGGGCCTCCGCCTACAAATAGGACTAGCCACCCACAGAGTAGACACACCGAAAGGTAGGAGAGAGAGAGAGAGAGAGAGAGAGAGAGAGAGAGAGAAGCGATCGAACTCCCCTAGCAGTTCATCGCACCAGCTCAAGAACAGCCCCTCGCGAGGTTGTTCTTCCCTTGTACTGTTCATCATCAGCCCCAGAGGCAATCCACCACACCACACACTGGAGTAGGGTATTACACCACCATGGTGGCCCGAACCAGTATAAACATCGTGTCCCTTGTGTTGTTCTTTGTGTAGTTTAGATCCTTGCGAGGCGACGAGACGTAGGTAGGTTGGAGGTGTGATCTCCGCGTGCACCCCAGAGTTCGAACCTAGAGGGTCTGCCGGAACCCAAAATCCGACATTTGGCGCGCCAGGTAGGGGTGCACCGGAATCCGCCTTCTGCCGCCCCGTGCCCCGTCGCATCGTCATCATCATGTCCGGCGACCCAACGGGCAATCCCGATCCCTGGGCAGCCTGGCCCGCCACAGCGAGCCGCGCTCGCCAGGCGACCTCAACCTCTGTGACACGTAGCTCATGGTCCGCAAGGCGCTGCGGGCATGGGCGACGCGGTCAGCGATGTCGGCTCACGCGCGAGGTGCGGTCAGCGGCGAGGGCCTCGAACCACGCCATAGCCACGCAGCGCCGTACACCCAACGGGAGGCGAACTCAAGGGCGCGCTCACGGTGGCCCGAGAGCTACCGCAATGCAGGCTCTTTGGAGGGCGGCCACGACGCGGTCTTTGGAACGGGTGGCAGAGCTCCTGGGCTTCGCCGCATCCGGGGCTCACCCCTTCTGCACCCAGCCGTCGCCTCAGGTCCAAGCCGGACCACACGGAGGCCCCGTGTGTGCCCGCACAGCTCCGAGCGAATTCCAAGGCCACTCCAACGCCAACCAGGCCGTCAGCACCGGGCTAACAACGGCGCCGCCTCCGCCCCCGGCCAGCGAAGGAGGACTCGCCACAACCCACGGTCCCAGTGGGCCGCCGCGTTACCACCCCCAGGTTGGCGCCTCAAGCAGGGCTGCATGGCACACGGGGCACTACAGCGAAGCATTCGGGGTGGCGGCCCGGGAAGAGTATGTGCCCCACATGATGGATCAAGGGCACGCGCAGGAGGAAGACCATGGCTCGCTCCTCGGCCCAAGCTGGGGGGAAGAGACACCCGAAGCTAAGCTCTTTCAGGAGCCCCGGGAAAGCCCCATCGACAGCGCTGGAGGTAGCGATTATCGGGTACCGCTAATTCCTTAGGAACAGGCATACACTAACCATGGATCAAAGGAGGTACAGGTCGTCGCGGCGGATGGCTGCCCCAATCCAGCAGCTTCCTACCCCTCAGGAGGAGGGCGCCGGGGGCTGCAGGAGAGGGGCCGAGATCCGGCATCACCACCGCGGCGTTCGGAGCAAGGCGTCCTCGGGAGGTAGGCCCTCTGCCGGGGAGGTGCCTCAGGGCCTACCCACGGCAGAGGACCCGTGGTCGTCGGGGGAACCGCTGGCGACCGCTCTACCCCATCAGCGGCGTCCTCGGTCTCCGGCCGTCGTCGATGGCACTAGAGTGTGGCGCAAGGCAGGGCCCTTGTCTGGTGATATGAAGCAAGGCCGGTACCTGTGAAGAAGGCCCAGTGCCTGTGAAGCTCGCCGCCCCGTGACACTCTCACATAATAATGAGTGGGGTTGTACACGCCCCAGAGTCTCTGGAGAGCCGCCCTCGGGCCTCTGGGGTTCCCGCCCACGCCCAGTGGCAGCACTTAGCTCCGCGCTGGTGAGAAGACATCGAAGACTAGACTAGGTGCCGGATGCGGCCTTTCTGCTTCTTTTTTTGCCTTTCCTTTGGTTGTTATTTTTCCCCCGTTTGGATTTAAGTTGGATTTGAGCTTGAGACTTGTGTGTGTTTGGGGAAGGGGTGTTTAGTCTTGTTCGAGCAATCTCTCGCGTTCTGGTTACCACTTTGCGTCCATCCCGCCTCAGCTGCCTCCCCTCGTGAGCCCCTCGCGAGCCGGGCCAGGCCTAGCATGCACGCAGCCCGGACTGCCGTCACCACGCCCTCTCAGGAGGTTCTCATTACAGGTTCAATGGGCTCGTTCAGGAGGCACTCAAGACACCACAACCCTCCGCAGGCTATCTCGGGGCCCACGCGGGTCGAAGGTAAACAAGCCAGTCGGCTCGTCGCAAGACCAGCCACTTGGCGTGGCGTCTGGTGATATTGTGTCTACTAATGCGCTAACTGCAAGTTTTTACACGAGGGGCTCCCCCTCCCAAAATGCTCTTACAACCTTCAGGGCCAAGCCTGAACTCTCTCTATGCAGGATAGAAAGCAGGAACAGCATGCAGTCAATCAGATAAATCCCCCAATGCATCCTCAAGGGCACCACCTGAGTTGTCACTGGCGTCGCTGGCCTCGCCATCACCCTTCGCGTCGCCGTCGGCAGCGTCCGGGCCGTACACCACGCCGCCTTCATCAGCAACCACGACCATGCCGTCGTTATCAGAAGTGAAGGCCCTGACGAGGGCATCTACGTTGTCTTCCACCGGTCGCCCAGTCGCCCGGATGGCCGAAGTACCGGGCGATGGCAGCATCGAAGTCAATGTGGGGATCCATGTTCTGAAGATGGCTGAAGACGCGAGAAAAAGCGTGCCCGAGCAGGGAACGACTCCCCTCCACCAACCCGTTGGCTCTGCCCGACTGCACCTCCAGCTGCGTCACCACATCAGTGAAGAACTGGAGGTTACCAGCATAGTTAACCACATGAGGCTCCCCAACGGCCGCCTCACAGATGTTGCCCAAGGCCGTGTTAGCTCTCTCCGGGCGTCGCGAGCATAGGGCCATGCTCGTGCTCCAGGGTCTGCCGCTGGCGTATCTCGTCCTCGCTCCGCCGCGCGACGGCCTCGGCCGCGTCCACCCTTTGACGGAGAAGAAGCACCTCGGCGCGGGAGGAGGTCAGCTCCTCCTGTGCCGCACCAAGGGCGACCCGGGCAGCGTCCGCCTGCCGCGTCACTTCATCCAGCTTGGCCATCAGGGCGGCGGTCCTGCCTTCCTCTTCGACCTTAATCAACTCCAGCCACTCCTCAAACTCGCGCTCGAGGTTCGAGCAGGCCGCCGCCACCCGGCGATCAACCTCTTCCAGGACTCGGGCCTCCCGCGCAGCGACATCGTCCTCCGCGTGCGTCACCAGGCGCTCTCTCGTCTCCAGCCGCTCAAGGTCACGGGCGCGCTCGGCCGCTTCCAGCGTCAGTGCCTCCTCACGTCTCTGGAGCTCCGCCTGGTCGACCGGAGCCCCCTTCATCGACACAAGGGCCGCCTCACGCAGCTCCACCTGCTGCTCCTGGGAGTTACTCCAGGCCTGGAGCTCCCGCGCCCGCTCCTCCGCAGCCTCGTGCCGCCGGTCAGCCTCCTGGGCCTCCCCGGCAGCCCGGGAGCGGGCCTCCCGAGAAGCCGCCGGCGACACCTCGGCTTTCTCATTGTCGATGTCACGCTGGTGGCGCGCAAGGGCAACGGCCACCTTCAGCTTGCGCCTCTCTTCAGCTAGGCGCAGGCCCTCGGCCTCAAGGCGCGCGTCCTCGTCAGCAAGCTCTGCACCGAGCTGGCTCACTGCATCAGCCGCCCTCCGGAGAAACCCTTGGCAAAGGGCGCGGCGCTCCCAGGCGCGCTCGAGCACGTCTTCCGCGTCGTCCTCCGCCCCAGGCGTGCGCGGGGGGCCACGAACCAGCACTCCCCCTCTGGGCAGGGGGCTGGGGGCTGGCGCCCTCGCGATGGCCGGACGCGCCTCGCTAGAAGCCCGGCCCAGAGCCGGCTCGTCCTCAAAGGAAGAACACAAGGCCGACCTCAGCCAGTCGTCGTCCACGACCAATCGAAGAGCCCAAGGCAGGCTGGCTATACCCCGGGAGGGCTCGCGAAGGAGGGTCACGAGGTGCGAAGAATCATGATTCATCACAGGATGGCTCACCTCTCCAACCGGCCTCACCACGAGAGCAGTGCTCGAGCTCGGGGCGCTTGGCGACGGTGGAGAGGGCGAGGCCTGGGGGGATGGCTCCTCAGCCGTCTCCGTGAGCTCGGCAGGAAGGGCCCTGCAGGGCAATGATCAGTTGAAGCAACGGGAAAGTAAGGAACTAAGAAAGGGGAAGGCTTACTCATCAATGGCGAAGTACTTCCTGCGCTTCAATAGGCGGCAAGGGTAATCATCACCCAAGGCCTCCTTTCTCTTTCGGAGAGACTCGAAGTCCACGCGGAAGCGGCCTAGGAGCTTCGGCGCGAGGTCGGCCTGCGACGAGGAAGAAGCCAATGTGACCCGGCGTGCAGGGCATCGCCCACGCCGCCAGATGTCGCCCCATGAAGAGTGGCCGGGGCCTCAGGGGCCTCCGCCACGGGAGCCGCAGGCCGCGGCTCAACACCTCCAGCCGCCGCAGGGCGGGCCTCAGGGGCTACCGCCTCAGGAATTTTGCATGGCGTCATTGTCTCGACGACGACCTCCTCAGCCCCCAGCGGCCCTTGCCTCCCAGCTCCACCACTCGAGGAAGGATCGTCGCGGGCCACCGGAAGGGCAACCACCACAACTGGGTTCTCATGAGGTCCCATGAGGCCCACGGGGCGCAGCCCCCATTCGTCAAAGCTGGGCATATGCTTCATGAAATCGGCCCTGCTCGAGCAAAGGTACAGCAGGGCACCCTCTCGTCGGAGGCTGCCGGGGAAGGGTCCCCATTCAGGATCATGAGAACCTTCCTCAGCGCTTCAGGCGTCAGATCTTCCTCCTGAAGCCTCATGCGGTCTTCGCGCCCCACGAAGGCCCACATCCGGTGAGAATGGCGCTGGAGAGGGGCAATGCGGCACAGGAGGAACTCCTTCACCACCTTGGGTGCCGTCACACCGAGCGCCCTCAAGTTTGCAAAGTGACGCCAGACAAAGACGAGCCGGGGGCTCGTGAGCGTCTTCGCCCCACCAATTGGGGATAGCAGGCGAGGTAGGCTCCGAGAACAGGGACCGGCACTCCAACATCCACGTCTGACCACCGCTCTCGGAACCCGATCGCAGCGGGGAAGGCTGAAATCAATCCCCAAGGCCCCTGTTTACAGCGCTGCAAGGAAACTCACGCACTTCCGAGCACTGGGTGGGGTCTCTGGCGCAAAGAGAAGAAGTGGCGCAGCAAGGCAATCAAGGAGGAATCTTTGACCATCGCCTCGCAAACAAAGGCGAAAACGGCAAGGAGAGTAATGGATACGGGACCCAAATGCATCATGTGGATCTGGTAATGGGAAAGTACGGCGTTGAAGAAATCGGAAAAGGGGGGAACCAGTCCCGCCCACAGGGCGTCGGCGAAGTACCAGACCTCGCTGACTATCCTGTCAATGGAGAAGTGAGACGCGGGCCAGACCATCGTCCTCCCACACTCGTTAAAGATGGTGGCGAGGGCCGAACTGACCTTGCCCAAGCCTTCCAGGTTGAGTATGATAGACCGATTGACAGCAGGAGTCGTCGGCGACGGCGAGCGGGGCGAAGGCACAGGCTTCCCCCCTTTCCCCTTCTTCGTCGGCACCATGGCGACAGGAAGGGGGAGGATCCGAGATTGGATTGGAAGCAGAGGCTGGAGCTCGAGAGGAGGAACATCGGGAGACGCGCTAGCAGCGAGAAGAGGGATGACTGTGTGCAACTGTGGGTCCGCCTAGCTGGGCGCAAAATAAGGAGCCGTGGGGAAGCAGGGACGCCCACGTCCAATCAACCGTGACGCGGCGCCCAAGGCCGCAGGCTGTTGGGGCCCGCGGCGCTTCGCACTTGCCCCTTCGCTTCTCTGCTAAGCCAAGTCCAGGCGCGCCTTGGGCCCGGGGGCTACTGTCGGCGTTCTGGGAACGGGGGTACCCAGACTTGCCTGCCTGCGGCCTGCGGCGTGGTTCAAGGAGTGGCCCAGTACGACCCATCTTCATCAACACAAGCTCAAGACCCTCGCGAGGGGCCAAGCCTCATGAGGCGGGGCAGGAAGTTTCCTCGAGCACGCAACCCGTTAGGCTGGCTCGCGAGGAGGCGGAGAGATCAAGGCGGGTACCTCACGAGGTGCCCATGGCGTAAGCCATGACGACCAAGGCGCCAGGCGAGGCGCCACCAGCGCGATTTCCTCATTTCCCCTTTGGTGCAAAGGAGGCAAGTGCAGGCCAATGGTATCAAGCAAAGGCAACCATTTCGGTGCAACAAGACCAAGACCAGCAGAACGGCAGGAAGGAGGTCATCGTGGAGCCCAAGCCGGCGTCACCGTCAGAGTCTTTGACAGGCGAGGACCGACTTTAGTCAGGATAAGTGTACTAGATGTTCCCCTTCAAAATGGCCAATTGTTGGCGCCCTTCCCGCTCAATGTTTGGGAAGAGGCCCAGGGCCTCCGCCTATAAATAGGACTAGCCACCCACAGAGTAGACACACCGAAAGGTAGGCAAGAGAGAGAGAGAGAGAGAGAGAGAGAGAGAGAGAGAGAGAGAGAGAAGCAATCGAACTCCCCTAGCAGTTCATTGCACCAGCTAAAGAACAGCCCCTCGCGAGGCTGTTCTTCCCTTGTACTGTTCATCATCAGCCCCAGAGGCAATCCACCACACCACACACTGGAGTAGGGTATTACACCACCATGGTGGCCCGAACCAGTATAAACCTCGTGTCCCTTGTGTTGTTCTTTGTGTAGTTTAGATACTTGCGAGGCGACGAGACGTAGGTAGGTTGGAGGTGTGATCTCCGCGTCCACCCCAGAGTTTGAACCTAGAGGGTATGCCGGAACCCGAAATCCGACAACATCTAAGTCTAACTTACTTCCTATGCATAGGCATCTTATAAGCAAACACATTATCAAGGCAAGCAAAAACTAGCATATGCAAGGAAGCGGAAAGAAACAATAGCAATCTCAACATAACGAGAGGTAATTTAGTAACATGAAAATTTCTACAACCATATTTTACTCTTTCATAATAATTACATGTAGGATCATAAGCAAATTCAACAATATATCTATCACAAAACATATTCTTAACACGATCCACATGTATGCAAAGTTGACACTCTTCCAAAATAGTGGGATTATCATTAACTAAAATCATGACCTCTTCAAACCCACTTTTATCGAAAACTTCATAAGATTGAACATTCTCCAAATATGTGGGATCTAAAGTTGACACTCTTCCAAAACCACTTTCAATATTATTGCAAGTATTATTATCAATCTCATATTCATCATGGGGCTTAAATAAATTTTCAAGATCATAAGAAGAATCACCCCAATCATGATCATTGCAACAAGTAGTAGACATAGCAAAATTAGCACCCCCAAGCTTAGGGTTTTGCATATTATTAGCACAATTGACATCAATAGAATTTATAGTAACATCATTGCAATCATGCTTTTTATTCAAAGATCTATCGTGAATCAATTTATAAAGCACTTCATCACAATTTTCAGATTCACGAATTTCAAGCAAAACCTAATAGATAATCTAGTGCACTCAACTCACTAGCAATAGGTTCATCATAATTGGATCTCTTAAAGAGATTAGCAAGGTGATGCATCTCCAACGTATCTATAATTTTTGATTGCTCCATGCTATATTATCTACTGTTTTGGACTATATTGGGCTTTATTTTCCACTTTTATATTACTTTTGGGACTAACCTACTAACCGGAGGCCCAGCCCAGAATTGCTGTTTTTTTGCCTATTTCAGTGTTTTGAAAAAACGGAATATCAAACGGAGTCCTAACGGAATGAAACCTTCGGGAACGTGATTTTCTCATCAGAATGATCCAGGAGACTTGGACCCTCCGTCAAGAAAGCCACGAGGCGGTCACGAGGGTGGAGGGCGCCCCTAGGCGCGCCCCTAGGCGCACCACCTCGTGGGCCCCTCAAAGGTCCACCGACGCATTCCTTCCTCCTATATATACCTACGCACTTCAAACGATCGATGCCGAGCCAAAACCTAATTCCACCCCGCAACCTTCAGATCCACGAGATCCCATCTTGGGGCCTGCAGAGCTCCATGGGAGGGCATCCATCACGGAGGGCTTCTACATCATCATCATAGCCTCTCCGATGAAGTGTGAGTAGTTTACCTCAGACCTTCGGGTCCATAGTTTGTAGCTAGATGGCTTCTTCTCTCTTTTTGGATCTCAATACAATGTTCTCCCCCTCTCTCGTGGAGATCTATTCGATATAATCTTATTTTTGCGGTGTGTTTGTTGAGACCGATGAATTGTGGGTTTATGATCAAGATTATCTATGAACAATATTTGAATCTTCTCTGAATTCTTTTATGTATGATTGGTTATCTTTGCAAGTCTCTTTGAATTATCAGTTTGGTTTGGCCTACTAGATTGGTTTTTCTTGCAATGGGAGAAGTGCTTAGCTTTGGGTTCAACATTGCGGTGTCCTTTCCCAGTGACAGAAGGGACAGCAAGGCACGTATTGTATTGTTGCCATCGAGGATAACAAGATGGGGTTTATATCATATTGCATGAATTTATTCCTCTATATCATGTCATCTTGCTTAAGGCGTTACTCTGTTTTCTTGAAATTAATACTCTAGATGCATCTTTGGATAGCGGTCGATGAGTGGAGTAATAGTAGTAGATGCAAGGAGGAGTCAGTCTACTTGTCTCGGACGTGATGCCTATATACATGATCATACCTAGATATTCTCATAACTATGCTCAATTCTGTCAATTGCTCAACAGTAATTTGTTCACCCACCGTAGAAATACTTATGCTATTGAGAGAAGCCACTAGTGAAACCTATGGCCCCCGGGTCTATTCTCATCATATCAATCTCCAATCACTTTATTATTGCTTTGCTTTTTTACTTTTACTTTTTATTTTACTTTGCATCTTTATATCAAAAATACCAAAAATATTACCTATCATCTCTATCAGATCTCACTCTCGTAAGTGACCGTGAAGGGATTGACAACCCCTAATCGCGTTGGTTGCGTTGAGCTATTGTTTTGTGTAGGTACGAGGGACTTGCGCGTGGCCTCCTACTGGATCGATACATTGGTTCTCAAAAAGTGAGGGAAATACTTATGCTACTTTGCTGCATCATCCTCTCCTCTTCGGGGAAATCCAACGCAAGCTCAAGAGGTAGCAAGAAGAATTTCTGGCGCCGCTGTCGGGAGTCTACGCAAAAGTCAACATACCAAGTACCCATCACAATCCCTATCTCTCGCACTACATTATTTGCCATTTGCCTCTCGTTTTCCTCTCCCCCACTTCACCCTTGCCGTTTTATTCGCCCTCTCTTTTTCCGTTTGCCTTTTTCTCGCTTGATTCTTGTTTGCTCGTGCGTTGGATTGCTTGTTTTTTACGATGGCTCAAGATAATACCAAATTTTGCGACTATACCAATACCAACATTAATGATTTCCTTAGCACTCTGATTGCTCCTCTTGCCAATACTGAATCTTGTGAAATCAATACTACTTTGTTGAATCTTGTGATGAAAGATCCATTCGCCAGCCTTCCTAGTGAAGATGTCGCTACTCATCTAAATAGCTTCGTTGATTTTATGTGATATGCAAAAGAAGAAAGATGTTGATAATGATATTGTTAAATTGAAGCTATTTCCTTTTTTGCTTAGAGATCGTGCTAAAGCTTGGTTTTCGTCTTTGCCTAAAAATATTATTGCTTCTTGGAACAAGTGCAAAGATGCTTTTATCTCTAAGTATTTTCCTCCCGCTAAGATCATCTCTCTTAGAAACGATATTATGAATTTTAAGCAACTTGATCATGAACATGTTGCACAAGCTTGGGAGAGAATGAAATTAATGATACGTAATTGCCCTACTCATGGTTTGAATTTGTGGATGATTATACAAAAAAATTATGCCGGATTGAATTTTGCTTCTAGAAATCTTTTAGATTCGGCCGCGGGAGGCACTTTTATGGAAATCACTTTAGGATATGATACTAAACTCCTAATAATATTATGGTTAATTATTATCAATGGCACACTGAAAGATCTACTAATAAAAAAGTGAATGCGATAGAAAAAATCAATGTTTTGAGTGGAAAGATGGATGAGCTTATGAAATTATTTGCTAATAAGAGTGTTTTTTCTGATCCTAATGATATGCCTTTGTCCACTTTGATTGAGAATAATAATGAATCTATGGATGTGAATTTTGTTGGTAGGAACAATTTTGGTTACAACGCGTATAGAGGGAATTTTAATCCTAGGCCTTATCCTAGTAATCCTTCTAATAATTATGGAAATCCCTACAACAACTCTTATGGAAATTTTAATAAGATGCCCTCTAAATTTTATAGTAGTGTTAAAGAGTTTATGAATTCACAAAAGAATTTCAATGCTTTGCTTGAAGAGAAATTGCTTAAAGTTGATGAATTGGCTAGGAACGTTGATATAATTTCTCTTGATCTTGATTCTTTAAAGCTTAGATCTATTCCTCCTAAGCATGATATCAATGAGTCTCTCAAAGCCATGAGAATTTCCATTGATGAGTGCAAGGAAAGAACCGCTAGGATGCGTGCTATGCCTTTATTAAAGCGTGTTCTTCCAATTCCTATGAAAATCAAGATGAAGATCTAAAAGTTATTGATGTGTCCCCTATTAAATCTTTGTTTTGCAATATTAATCTTGATGAAACTGAATATGATCCACCCTTACCTAGACGACGTTCCAAAAATTCGGAGTATTTAGATCTTGATGACGAAATTGATAAAAGTGGGATTGAAAAGAATAAAACCCTAGATGTTGCTAAACCCACTATATTGGATTTCAAGGAATTTAATTATGAAAGTTGCTATTTAATTTATTGTATTTCCTTGTTTCAATCCGTGCTAAATTCTTCTCCAGCTTATAGTCAAAATAAAGCGTTTACTAAACATATCATTGATGCCTTGATGCAATCTTATGAAGAAAAACTTGAGTTGGAAGTTTCTATCCCTAGAAAACTTTATGATGAGTGGGAACCAACTATTAAAATTAAGATTAAGGATCATGAATTTTATGCTTTATGTGATTTGGGTGCTAGTGTCTCCACTATTCCCAAAACTTTATGTGATTTGCTAGATTTCCGTGATTTTGATGATTGCTCTCTAAAATCGCATCTTGCGGATTCCACTATTAAGAAACCTATGGGAATAATTAATGATGTTCTTATTGTTGCAAATAGGAATTATGTGCCCGTAGATTTTATCGTTCTTGATATAGATTGCAATCCTTCTTGTCCTATTATTCTTGGTAGACCTTTCCTTAGAACGATTGGTGCGATAATTGATATGAAGGAAGGAATATTAGATTCCAATTTCCATTAAAGAAAGGCATGGAACACTTCCCTAGGAAGAAAATAAAACTACCATATGAATCTATCATGAGAGCCACTTATGGATTGCCTACCAAAGATGGCACTACCTAAATCTATCCTTGCTTTTATGCCTAGCTAGGGGCATTAAACGATAGCGCTTGTTGGGAGGCAACCCAATTTTATTTTAGTTTTTTTTGTTTTTGATTCTGTTTAGGAATAAACAATCCATCTACCTTCTGTTTAGATGTGATTTTATCTTTTAATTAGTGTTTGTGCCAAGTTAAACCTATAGGATCTTCTTGGATGATAGTTATTTGATCTTGCTGTAATTTCCAGAAACTTTCTGTTCACGAAAACAATTGTTAAAAATCACCAGAAGGTGATAAAATACTGATTCCAATTGCTTCTGATCAATAAACAAATTTCCTAGGATTTCCTATTTTGGCTGATGTTTTGGAGTTCCAGAAGTTTGCGTTAGTTACAGATTACTACAGACTGTTCTGTTTTTGACAGATTCTGTTTTTCGTGTGTTGTTTGCTTATTTTGATGAATCTATGGCTAGTAAAATAGTTTATAATCCGTAGAGAAGTTGGAATAAAGTAGGTTTAACACCAATATAAATAAAGAATGAGTTTATTACAGTACCTTGAAGTGGTCTTTTGTTTTCTTTCGCTAACGGAGCTCACGAGATTTCTGTTAAGTTTTGTGTTGTGAAGTTTTCAAGTTTTGGGTGAAATATTTTGATGGATTATGGAACAAGGAGTGGCAACAGCCTAAGCTTGGGGATTCCCATGTCACCCCCAAGATAATCCAAGGACACCAAAAATTCAAAGCTTGGGGATGCCCCAGAAGGCATCCCTCTTTAAATCTACTTCCATCGGTAATTTTACTTGGAGCTATATTTTTATTCACCACATGATATGTGTTTTGCTTGGAGCGTCTTGTATGATTTGAGTCTTTGCTTTTTAGTTTACCACAATAATCCTTGCTGTACACACCTTTTGAGAGAGCCATACATGAATTGTAATTTGATAGAATACTCTATGTGCTTCACTTATATCTTTTGAGCTATATAGTTTTGCTCTATGTGCTTCACTTATATCTTTTGAGCTTTATAATTTTACTCTATGTGCTTCACTTAGATCTTTTTAGAGCACGGTGGTGGATTTGTTTTAAAGAAACTATTGATCTCTCATGCTTCACTTAGATTATTTTGAGAGTCTTAATAGCATGGTAAATTGCTTAATAATAATATGCTTGGTATTCAAGATTTGTAAAACTTTCTTTTGAGTGCGTTGAATACTAAGAAAAGTTTGATGCTTGAAAATTGTTTTGAGATATGAAGATGGTGATATTAGAGTCATGCTAGTTGAGTAGTTGTGAATTTGAGAAATACTTGTGTTAAAGTTTGTGATTCCCGTAGCATGCACGTATGGTGAACCGTTATGTGATGAAGCCAGAGCATGATTTATTTATTGATTGTATTCCTTATGAGTGGCGGTCGGGGACGAGCGATGGTCTTTTCTTACCAATCTATCCCCCTAGGAGCATGCACGTAATACTTTGCTTTGATAACTTCTATATTTTTGCAATAAGTATATGAGTTCTTTATGACTAATGTTGAGTCCATGTATTATACGCACTTTTCCCATCCTTCCACCATTGCTAGCCTCTCTAATACCGCGCACCTTTCGCCGGTATCGTACACCCACCATATACCTTCCTCAAAACAGCCACCATACTTAACTATCATGGCATTTCCATAGCCATTCCGAGATATATTGCCATGCAACTTTCCACCGTTCCGTTTATTATGACACGATCCACCATTGTCATATTTTTAGCATGATCATGTAGTTGACATCGTATTTGTGGCAAAGCCACCATTCATAATTCTATATATCACTCTTGATTCATTGCATATCCCGGTACACCGCTGGAGGCATTCACATAGAGTCATATTTTGTTCTAAGTATTGAGTCGTAATTGTTGAGTTGTAAGAAAAATAAAAGTGTGATGATCATCATTTTTAGAGCATTGTCCCAAGTGAAAAAAGGATGATGGAGACTATGATTCCGCGGGATGAGACTCTGGACGAAAAATAAAAAAAGGGGGAAAAGAGACCATAAAAAAAAGGAGAAAAGGCCCAAATAAAAAAATGAGAGAAAAAGAGAGAAGGGACAATGTTACTATCCTTTTACCACACTTGTGCTTCAAAGTAGCACCATGATCTTCATGATAGAGAGTCTCTCATTTTGTCATTTTCATATACTAGTGGGAATTTTTCATTATAGAACTTGGCTTGCATATTCCAATGATGGGCTTGCTCAAATTGCCCTAGGTCTTCGTGAGCAAGCGAGTTGGATGCACACCCACTTAGTTTCTTTTGTTGAGCTTTCGTATACTTATAGCTCTAGTGCATCCGTTGCATGGCAATCCCTACTCACTCACATTGATATCTATTGATGGGCTTCTCCATAGCCCGTTGATACGCCTAGTTGATGTGATACTATCTTCCCCTCTTTTTGTCTTCTCCACAACCACCATTCTATTCCACATATAGTGCTATATCCATGGCTCACGCTCATGTATTGCGTGAAGATCGAAAAAGTTTTGAAAATGTTAAAGTATGAAACAATTGCTTGGCTTGTCATCGGGGTTGTGCATGATTTAAATACTTTGTGTGGTGAAGATAGAGCATAGCCAGACTATATGATTTTGTAGGGATAACTTTCTTTGGCCATGTTATTTTGAGAAGACATAATTGCTTTGTTAGTATTCTTAAAGTATTATTATTTTTATGTCAATATGAACTTTTGTCTTGAATCTTTCGGATTTGAATATTCATACCACAATTAAGAAGATTTACATTGAAATTATGCCAAGTAGCACTCCGCATTAAAAATTCTCTTTTTATCATTTACCTACTCGAGGACGAGAAGGAATTAAGCTTGGGGATGCGTGATACATCTCCAACGTATCTATAATTTTTTATTGCTCCATGCTATATTATCTACTATTTTGGACTATATTGGGCTTTATTTTCCACTTTTATATTACTTTTGGGACTAACCTATTAATCGGAGGCCCAACCCAGAATTGCTGTTTTTTGCCTATTTCAGTGTTTCGAATAAATGGAATATCAAACGGAGTCCAAACGGAATGAAACCTTCGGGAACGTGATTTTCTCATCAGATATGATCCAGGAGACTTGGACCCTCCGTCAAGAAAGCCATGAGGCGGTCACGAGGGTGGAGGGCGCCCCCCCCAGGGCGCGCCCCCTGCCTCGTGGGGCCCCCTTTGCTCCAGCGACGTACTCCTTCCTCCTATATATACCTACGTACCCCCAAACGATCAGATACAGAGCCAAAAACCTAATTCCACCGCCGCAACCTTCTGTATCCACGAGATCCCATCTTGGGGCCTGTTCCGGAGCTCCGCCGGAGGGGGCATCCATCACGGAGGGCTTCTAAATCATCATCATAGCCTCTCCGATGAAGTGTGAGTAGTTTACCTCAGACCTTCGGGTCCATAGTTAGTAGCTAGATGGCTTCTTCTCTCTTTTTGGATCTCAATACAATGTTCTCCCCCTCTCTCATGGAGATCTATTCGATGTAATCTTCTTTTTGCGGTGTGTTTGTTGAGACCGATGAATTGTGGGTTTATGATCAAGATTATTTATGAACAATATTTCAATCTTCTCTGAATTCTTTTATGTATGAATGGTTATCTTTGCAAGTCTCTTCGAATTATCAGTTTGGTTTGGCCTACTAGATTGGTTTTTCTTGCAATGGGAGAAGTGCTTAGCTTTGGGTTCAATCTTGCGGTGTCCTTACCCAGTGACAAAAGGGGCAGCACGGCACGTATTGTATTGTTGCCATCGAGGATAACAAGATGGGGTTTATATCATATTGCATGAATTTATTCCTCTACATCATGTCATCTTGCTTAAGGCGTTACTCTGTTTTCTTGAACTTAATACTCTAGATGCATGCTGGATAGCGGTCGATGAGTGGAGTAATAGTAGTAGATGCAGGCGAGTCGGTCTACTTGTCTCGGACGTGATGCCTATATACATGATCATACCTAGATATTCTCATAACTATGCTCAATTCTGTCAATTGCTCAATAGTAATTTGTTCACCCACCTTAGAAATACTTATGCTCTTGAGAGAAGCCACTAGTGAAACCTATGGCCCCCGGGTCTATTCTCATCATATCAATCTCCAATCACTTTATTATTGCTTTGCTTTTTAATTGTACTTTTTATTTTACTTTGCATCTTTATATCAAAAATACCAAAAATATTACCTATCATCTCTATCAGATCTCACTCTCGTAAGTGACCGTGAAGGGATTGACAACCCCTAATCGTGTTGGTTGCGTTGAGCTATTGTTTTGTGTAGGTACGAGGGACTTGCGCGTGGCCTCCTACTGGATTGATACCTTGGTTCTCAAAAACTGAGGGAAATACTTACGCTACTTTTCTGCATCATCCTCTCCTCTTCGGGGAAATCCAACGCAAGCTCAAGAGGTAGCACAAGGGGATGAGGACCCGTAAACTTTTAACAAGCGAAGATGCAAGCAAAAAGAAGGCACATGGTAACACAAGATCAAATGGAAGGAGGGCGAATAAAATGGCAAAGGTGAAGTGGGGGAGAGGAAAACGAGAGGCAAATGGCAAATAATGTAGTGCGAGAGATAGGGATTGTGATGGGTACTTGGTATGTCTTGACTTGACTTGGCGTAGATCTGCCCGGCAACGGCGCCAGAAATCCTTCTTGCTACCTCTTGAGCACTGCGTTGGTTTTCCCTTGAAGACGAAAGGGTGATGCAGTAAAGCAGCGTAAGTATTTCCCTCAGTTTTTGAGAACCAAGGTATCAATCCGGTAGGAGGCCGCACACGAGTCCCTCGATCCTACACAAACAAATAAAATCCTCGCAACCAACGCAATAAAGGGGTTGTCAACCCCTTCACGGTCACTTACGAAAGTGTGATCTGATAGATATGATAAGATAATATTTTTGGTATTTTTATAATAAAGATGCAAAGTAAAATAAAAGGCACTAAAAATAGCTAAGTGTTGGAAGATTAATATGATGTAATATAGACCCGGGGGCCATAGGTTTCACTAGTGGCTTCTCTCAAGAGCATAAGTATTGCGGTGGGTAAACAAATTACTGTTGAGCAATTGACAGAATTAAGCATAGTTATGAGAATATCTAGGTATGATTGTGACGCCCCCGATTCAATCGTACACTAATCATGCACGCAAATGTGTACGATCAAGATCTGGGACTCACGGGAAGATATCACAACACAACTCTAAAACATAAATAAGTCATACAAGCATCATAATACAAGCCAGGGGCCTCGAGGGCTCGAATACAAGTACTCGATCATAGACGAGTCAGCGGAAGCAACAATATCTGAGTACAGACATAAGTTAAACAAGTTGCCTTAAGAAGGCTAACACAAACTGGGATACAGATCGAAAGAGGCGCAGGCCTCCTGCCTGGGATCCTCCTAAAATACTCCTGGTCGTCGTCTGCGGGCTGCACGTAGTAGTAGGCACCTCCAGCGTAGTAGGAGTCATCGTCGACGGTGGCGTCTGGCTCCTGGGCTCCAACATCTGGTTGCGGCAACCAGGTAGAAGGGAAAGGGGGAAAAGGGGGAGAAAAGCAACCGTGAGTACTCATCCAAAGTACTCGCAAGCAAGGAGCTACACTACATATGCATGGGTATATGTGTAAAGGGGCATATCGGTGGACTGACTGCAGAGTGCCAGAATAAGGGGGGGTGAAGCTAGTCTTGTCAAAGACTACGCTTCTGGCAGCCTCCGTCTTGCAGCATGTGGAAGAGAGTAGATTGAAGTCCTCCAAGTAGCATCGCATAGCATAATCCTACCCGTCAATCCCCTCCTAGTCGCCCTGTTCGAGAGCGATCATCGGGTTGTATCTGGCACTTCGAAGGGTGTGTTTTATTAAGTATCCGGTTCTAGTTGTCATAAGGTCAAGGTACAACTCCAAGTCGTCCTGTTACCAAGATCACGGCTATTCAATAGATTAACTTCCTGCAGGGTGCACCACATAACCCAACACGCTTGATCCCATTTGGCCGGACACACTTTTCTGGGTCATGCCCGGCCGCGGAAGATCAACACGTTGCAGCCCCACCTAGGCCAACAGAGAGGTCAGCATGCCGGTCTAAACCTAAGCGCACAGGGGTCTGGGCCCATCGCCCTTAGCACACCTGCACGTTGCGAACGCGGCCGGAAGCAGAACTAGCCCCCTTAATACAAGAGCAGGCTTACGTTCCAATCCGGCGCGCGCCGCTTCGGCCGGCCACGGCGTCACGAAGGCTTCGGTGATACCACGACGCCGAAAGTGCCCATATCTTTCCCACGTAGTTGGTTAGTGCGTATAGACCAAATGGCCAGACTCAGATCAAATACCAAGATCTCGTTAAGCGTGTTAATGATGTAACCGCGGACACCGACCAGGGCCAGGCCCACCTCTCGCCTAGGTGGTCTCAACCTGCCCTGTCGCTCCGCCACAAAGATCCACACAGAGGGCCGTTGGGACAAAGGTCCTTTCAGCCCCCAATCCGTGAATCACTCGCGGGTGCTCCATAAGCCGACCCGACTTTAGTCACCACATGTATCATGTATAAAGTATATAGTATATACCCGTGATCACCTCTCAAGTGATCACAGCCCGATAGTATAGCACAGCAGACGGACAAGAATGTAGGGCCACTAATGGAATACTAGCATCCTATAATAAGCATGTAGGATTGCAGGTAAAGGTAACAACAGTAGTAGCAAGGACATGCTATGCATCATGATAGGATTAACGGAAAGCAGTAACATGCTACACTACTCTAATGCAAGCAGCATAGAAGAGAATAGGCGATATCTGGTGATCAAGGGGGGGGGGCTTGCCTGGAAGCTCAGCCGAGAAGGAGGGGTCGTCAACACCGTAGTCGAACGGGGCAGCAGCAGCGTCGGTATCGTAGTCTACCGGAGGGAAGAGGGGGAAGAAACAGTAAATACAATGCAAACATAAACATGACGATGCATGACAAAGTAATGTGTGATGCTAGGCGTGCCCTAACGCGGTATGAGGTGATACCGGTGAAGGGGGGAAACATCCGGGAAAGTATCCCCGGTGTTTCGCTTTTTCGGGCAGAGGAGCCGGAGGGGGAAAGTTGCGAGTTTGATATGTTAGGGGTGTGTGGCGGACGAACGGGTTGCGGATCCGGATTCGTCACGTCGTTCTTAGCAACTTTCACGTTGAAAATAATTTAATCCGAGTTACAGATTAAAAGATATGATTTTATAAAGATTTTATTAATTTCTGGAATTTAATTAATCATTTAATTTAATTCGAAATTGGATTTATGACATCAGCATGATGTCATGCTAACGTCGGCCAGTCAATGTGGTTGATCGTCAACTGACCAAGGGGTCCCACCGTCGCTGACACATTTTAATTACACATATTATTTAACCTAATCAGGATTAATTAGGGGTGGGCCCCACTATCGTTGACTAGCGTAAGCGCCCGAGCGGGCACGAGCCCGAGAGGGCGCTGGGCACGCACGACGCACACCGGCGCCGGCGGCCAGAGCCACTGGCAGGGCGCGGCAGAGCGGCAGCCACTGCGGGAACCGCAAGCGGGGCAGGGGCGAAAGCGGACGGGGCGGTGGAGGCGTCCGGAGGTAGCAACGGGGGAGGCGGCCATGGTGGGCGCGCACGGGGAGGGGCGCGTGCGAGGCGCGGCCACGGTGGGCGAGCGCGACGCCGTCCAACGCTGGGCGGGAGAAGGCCGCGCCACGGGTAGCATCGGGGGACGGCGAAAAGGGAGAGGACGAGAGGCCGTGGGACTCACTGGGGTTGTAGGGGTTCGGGCAGCGGTGCTCGGGGAGGAGGTCGGAGACGAAGTTCCGGCGGGGAGGAGATCCGGCGAGGACGACGAGGCGACGGCGATTCGGGGAAGACGGTGAGGGGCTCCGGCAGCGCGGTCTCGTCTGTGGGGCGAGGTAGCTCGAGGCGAGTCCCGCGTCAGTGGTCGTGGACGGCGGCGGGCGCCGGTGGGCGGCTGAGGGGCCGGCTCCGCGAGGGGGGTGACGACGACGTCGAGGCGGCGATGGGGCGATGGGATCGGGGGGTTGCCCCGATCCAGATTGGGGAAGGGCGAGAGGGAGGAGTGGGACAAGGGGGAGGGAGTGGGTGTGAGTGGGGGGATCGGGGAAGCAGTGGGGGTTAGGGTTTCGGTCGCCAGGGGGTTATGGGGAGTGGGGTGGCCGGCTGGGCCTGCTGGGTTGGCCTAGTGGGGCTGATGGCCTCCTGGGTTGGCCCAGTGGGGCTGATGGCCTGCTGGGCCGGAGCCTGGGGGTTTTCCTTTTCCTCTCTTCGGTTTCTTTTACTTTTTATATAGTTTTCTGATTTTTTTCTTTTAGTTTCTTTTTCTGTTTTCATTTTAGTTTCTGATATTTTTAGTTTCTTTAAAGTACTAAGTTAGCACCTAAATTAGTATCATCTAAATAGGCCACTGCCAAACCTAGTTTGGACCCAAAATAAATTAGTTTAATATTTCTATATTTTCAAAAGCAAATAAATTATTATTTTAGCCACTGGTTTTAATTAGTTTTAGGGCATTTAAACACTTTGAAAAAGGTTGGTTCCACCACCAAAACTAGTTAGGGATTATTTGCCACATGATGAACATTTTAGTTTCAATATTTGAAAACTTTTATTGTTTGCTTGTTTTTGAATTTGAATTTGAATCTGTTTTAAACTAACGCGAGTTTATCGGCAGTAACCGAGGGACATGGCATCATTAGGAGAGGTTCACTGTAGCTTAATTACCCGGGCGTCACAATTCTCCTCCACTACAAAAAATCTCGTCCCGAGATTTAAGAGGGGCGTAAGGGGGAAAGTTCTGGTTACGAAATCCTAACGATTCTTCTCGGTCTTGGTTGCTCTTCTCGAAGAGGTTGATCCATTACGTTGATGTCTTCATTTCTCTGCTTCAGGTCATCATGATGAAGTGGGCGTCCTTTCTTCAGGAACTCTATCGTGGTTACGAAAGAATAAAGGGGTATTCCGGGAGAACGGACCTCTGCAAGGTCGACTATCTGGTCGATAACATCGAGGAAGGTGGCGAAAGTATCTTTGAATTGAAATTTAGGAAAATATCTAGAGCAATATAAAGAGGTATCATGGGAGGTTTCAAGCAGGCAGGCAATAGTTCGATGCCTGAAACAGAGTGTGAAAGGGTTCAGAGCAATGGGCATAAGTATTGTTTCTGATACCAGAATTGGTGATCTCTCGAAAGGTGGCCCGTGAGTTACATACGAAGCCGCGCGTGAGGAATAACTTTGGAAACAAGGGGTACATGAGAGTCAAGTTTTGATCCTATGGAACTGTGGGTTATGGGCCCACCATGTGGTTAAAAGTAGGAAAAGCGTTGATATCTTGCACGGTCATGATAGCAAGACATGTCAGAGGGTAGCCTATCAGTTATGTTGGCAAAAATGTCGATACCAAGGGCGAGGGATGAAGAGAACCATTTTCCTGCTCGTTGAACGAGGCGGACCATTAGGCAAAGTTCTCGTCCACCGGTGGCTATCGAAATGTCATCAATTATAGTAATAGGGTCTTACTGGCAGAGTTGTACCACGAGGTGCTTACCTAAGCAGGGAATTACCACTGCTCAGTTAAGTAGATTATAAGAAAGTTTGAACAAAACAACGGAAGGAAAAATGTGTTTAAACACATATATCAGGGGTATATCCTTCCCAAAGTCCAGCAGAGGATGATATCCAAGACAGGATATAAGGTAGAAAAACCCTTTAGATAAGAGGAGAGAAATTTGATGACCTTACCCATACAACGGTGTTTTGGATAATTGATAAAGAAAAGATAGCATTTTGCTTCAAATTTTCTTATTGAAGATCGGAGTAACACAGACATGCTTCGAGATAGCATTGACAAGGTCTTCAAGCAAAGGTCAGACCTTGGATACACGAAGGATCCATCAGGAAAAACTTATTAAACAAGTCATTCAATTTCCTCATGGAAGAATGGTTAACCTTGATAAAAAGAAACCTATAACACTAGGTCCTCCGGTCGGGTGTGCTAGGCATGAAATCACCTTACCGTGTCATAAGAGGACCAATGTTATAACTCTTGAAAGTATGTTCCAACCATCATATCTGACCGAGATTCAGATCTGATTGGTGTTGGGATACCTCAGGCTCAGGATGCCTGAGAAGAAAAGGTGTGACACAAATTAACGAGGTGACATCGTAAGACTCTCGGGGAACGAACTATGGAAGAGAGTTCCAAAACAAGAGTTCATCATTAAATCAAGGAGAGGATGAGGAGGTGGCTGATGGACTCAGCGATGATTCATCGAGGTATACAAAAGATGGATCTTTACAATTATGTGGATAAGGAGATAACATTTGTCAGATCAAATGATATAATTATGTAGGCTCGAGTAAATTATAGACCATTAAACATTGGTTGAAAGGTGCACTCGAAATATGTGCTCAGGTAGCATGACCGATGTTAGAATGGTGATTCAATAATCAATAGTCTAAGGATGAATGGCCGACCATTAACTTCAAAGCAATAGGGTTGCTGGAGATATTAAATTTGCACAACAGAGTTCACCCAACACGGGGACCAAAAAAAGAATGGTGATGGTGAGAAGCATCACTATATCACAAATTCTCAAGAGGTGGTGTAATTCTCACAACATTGATGACATAAGAGATGGTAATGTTCCGAGTAAAGAAGAACAATTGCTGGATGGCAGGGAACTCAAGTTATAACACCAAACACGAACAAGCTGTGTTGGTGGGAAGGCAATAAAGTGGTCGTTGATAATAAAATTCATCGAGGGCAAGGATGGTATTCCTCATCATGAATTCAATTGATATCCAGGAAGGAGTCAAGATGTTGATGATGATCACGACAAATTTTGTCGCGAGGCTCCACGAAGATGTAACAGATCGGCGATGAAATCAAGTCAAAGGAATGATGAAGCGAAAGGTTAATGGAACCAAGGGTACGACACAAACTCCAAAGCAAGCTTGCTGTCCAAAGCGAAATGATATGATGAGTAAGATCGACGTAAGCTTAGCTCATCGTCAAAAAAAAATTGCTCTAGGAAGAAGGACCAGGTAGCACAGTTAAAATCGGCACGACAAGGATATAGCCAAACAGGCTAGGAATGACATGATTGGGTTCAAATTTGTAAGTAATGAAGGTTACCAAGAGTTGCTTAATCGCGATGCGGACTCGAGTCAGTTATCGGTGTCTTTGAGTGTTTAATAACTCAGAGCCCGTGAAAATTTGGAATCAATGAGAATGTAGCACTTGATGAAGAACTCATAAGAAGTTATGCAGTTCCATGATAATCTCGAGATACCAAGGGGTAATACTCGACGACAGATCAAAGTAGAGGTTGGACTGGGGTATTGCTCTGCAGAAGACAAGTGCTTAAACTTGCACGAGAAATGGTATTTAAAGGAGAACATGGTCGGAACCACGATTGAAAAAGGCCAGATCCCAGATATAAGATGAACTTATACCAAGGGAATAATTAATTTTAAAAGAAGCTTCGATGAGAAGATCTACATCGTGTCTATGGGCATGAACACAAAGTTAAGGTCGACTCCCACTTCTCCAATGCATAACCTTTCATTTACTTCTCGCGTTCGATGAAGTTGTAGTGTTTAAATTTTATCTGGTAAAATACCAGAAGTGTGACTCGTGAAAACTTTCGGGTTCACAGAGATTAAGGAAGGCATAGGTTCAACCCATCGGGGCATCTTAGAAACATATACCACAAATTTTTAGGAGTAATTAACACAAGATGGAAAGTAGAGCATGGTTGTCAAAGCATTATGCATCAGGGAAAGAACTCACAAGATTTGAATGTGTATGATACCATCGGATAACAACCCAGCAATGGGTTTGGCGGTCCATAACGGAGCTGACGTTAGTATCGGTACTCAATCAGAGGAAAAAGAATGCAAAGCCATCAGATTATGGGAATAATTAACTAATTCAAATATCAAATGCAAAGGAATTGTGATTTCCAAATCAAGGGATCAGAAGCAAACGCTCTGATTAAGGATAGATAAGTTGAGTAGACTTAGGGGTACAATCGATGGCAATTTGATTGGTCGAGATCCAACTCATGTTTAAAATGACGTCTGAGCTGGAAGGATGAATTCTAGGATCTGATTGAGGATTGCGAGCATTCGCAACATATTGAATCAACAGACTAAAAATGATAATGACAAAGGATGTCAATAAGATTACTAAACTTATGGGATTAACCATAATGCAAGTAAGCAAGAATTTCAAGAGCAAAAGGCTCCAGAGGATTTTCGGAAGATCGAATAGTATTTTGAAGACTTTTATGAAACACATAAACAACTGGGGATGGGCGGATATTCGATAAGTGCGAGGAATTATCCGTAGGGGTATTCGGGTGGCTTAGAACTGCAAGGCAGTAGGCACAAAGTATTCTCGGATCAATAGAGAGAATTTCAGGGTATCTTCTAATGACAAGATCAACTGGGAACAAAAGTAAGAACGACAGATGTATGTATTTATCCATAGGGATATTTCGGTGGTAGGGAATTGCAAAAGCAACGGACACAAAGTCTCGAGTGATCATCGAAGAGTATCTTCGGAATCTTCTGGTGCAGCAGACGATCATCTGTAATAAGGGGCTCTCCGGGAGAAAGTATTATCGAGAACCTAGAGTCATAGTTAGTAAAATCGTTTAACCCGAATAGAAGAGATGTCAGAGTCCCAGAGTATATGTCGAGGAATAAAAGATCCTACAACCACCCAATGGCGACGTGTGCCTGTAAGACACACAGCCATGTTAGTAAAAGTTTTGCAATGTCTAGACTCGACTTCGGCCAAGGAGTGTGGAAGGTGGATTCCTATAGGCAGTCGGCTCTGATACCAACTTGTGACGCCCCCGATTCAATCATACACTAATCATGCATGCAAATGTGTATGATCAAGATCAGGGACTCACGGGAAGATATCACAACACAACTCTAAAACATAAATAAGTCATACAAGCATCATAATACAAGCCAGGGGCCTCGAGGGCTCGAATACAAGTGCTCGATCATAGACGAAGTCAGCGGAAGCAACAATATCTGAGTACGGACATAAGTTAAACAAGTTGCCTTAAGAAGGCTAGCACAAAGCCCAGGATCTGAGATCGAAAGAAGCGCGGGCCTCACCTGCACAGGCTCCAACATGCAGTTGCGGCAACCAATTAGAAGGAGAAAAGGGAAAAGGGGGACAAAAGCAACCGTGAGTACTCATCCAAAGTACTCGCAAGCAAGGAGCTACACTACATATGCATGGGTATATGTGTAAAGGGGCATATCGGTGGACTGAACTGCAAAATGCCAGAATAAGGGGGGGAAGCTAGTCTTGTCGAAGACTACGCTTCTGGTAGCCTCCGTCTTGCAGCATGTAGAAGAGAGTAGATTGAAGTCCTCCAAGTAGCATCGCATAGCATAATCCTACCCGGCAATCCCCTCCTCGTCGCACTGTTAGAGAGCGATCACTGGGTTGTATCTGTCGGATTTCGGGTTCCGGCAGACCCTCTAAGTTCGAACACTGGGGTGCGCACAGAGATTTCACCCTCTACATTCCTGCACCTCGCCGCCTCGCTAAGATCTAAGCTATGAAAGGAACAGCACAAGAGACACAGGGTTTATACTAGTTCGGGCCACCATTGTGGTGTAATACCCTACTCTAGTTTGTGGTGTGGTGGATTGCCTCTTGGGGGCGACGATGAACAATACAAAGAAGAACAGCCTCGCGAGGGTCTGTTCTTGGCTGGTGCGATGAACTCCTAGGAGGAGTTCAGTCGCTCTCTCTCTGCTGATCCCAGATGCTGGATTCTCTCTCTAGATTTCTCGATGCCTCTACCTTGTGGGTGGCTAGTCCTATTTGTAGGCAAAGGCCCTGGGCCTCTCCCCAAATATTGAGCGGGAAGGGCGCCGACAATTGGCCATTTTGAAGGGGAACATCTAGTACACTTATCCTGACTAAAGTTGGTCCTCGCCTGTCAAAGGCTCTGGTGGTGACGCTGGCTTGGGCTCCACAATGACTTCCTCCTGCCGTTGCGACGGTCTTGGTCTTGTTGCACCGAAACGGATGCCTTTGCTTGATACTCTTGCCTTTGCTTGCTCCCTTTGCACCAAAGAGGAAAGGAGGACACTGCGCGGGCTGGCGCCCGCCTGGCGCCCTTGGTCGTCATGGCTTGCGTCATGGGCACCTCAGGAGGTACCCCGCCTTGATCTCTCCGCCTCCTCCCGAGCCAGCCTAACGAGGCCGTGCTTGAGGAAGCTCCCTGTCATCCGCCCTGCGAGGCTTGGCCCATCGCGAGGGTCTTGAGCTTGTGCTGATGAAGATGGGCCTTGATGGGCCACCCCTTGAGCCACGCCCGCGGGCCATGAGCAGAGCAAGTCTGGGACCCCTGTTCCCGAACGCATGACAAGAGCCCCGGGCCCAAAGGCGCGCCGCCGACTTGGCTGAGCGAAGCGAAGGGCAAGTCTGCGGCCTTGAGCCCCTAACAGCCTGCGGCCTTGGGTGCCGCGTGGCGGTTGATTGGACGTGGGCGGCTTAGCAACTGCGCGAATCGTCAAAAGAGCGGCGTCTGTCTAGGCTTTGCTTGCTCCGGTCATTGCTCAGACCCCCTTTCTTGCGCCTTCCCTTCCAGCCTCTGAAATCTCCAGATCTACTTTGACCGCGTGCTCTAGCAAGACATGGCGCCTCGCCAGACCCCGGACGGAGCTTGGTACTCAGCCGCTTTGGACTCACGGAATGTGTCAGAGGAGGGCCTCGCCCGGGTGCGCCGGATGGTGGTGGCGGAAGGCATCGACGGGGCAGAGGTGTTCAAGGCTGGCTCCGCCCTTTCCGAGGGCCAAGGAAGCACCTTCTATCCGCTCTTCGTGAGCACCATTGCTGCTGGTCTGGTGCCTCCCTTCTCTGAGTTCTTCTTCTCTGTTCTCCGCCACTACAAACTGCAAGCTCTGTACCTCCACCCCAACTCTGTTCTTCTTCTAGCGATCTTCGCCTATTATTGTGAGGCTCACGTCGGGGTGCAGCCCTCAGTGGCCTTGCTGCGCCACTACTTCTCCCTCCGGACCTCTCGTGGTCCCATCTCCGCGTGCGCGAGCTTTGTCGCGTATGGCAGCTCCAACGCCATCTCGAAGCCCGGGAAGAGGATCGAGTGTACAGGAGCAAGTGGGTCATGGTAGATGCTGGGCGCATCCACCCTCGGCTGATTCTGCCCACGGAGCAGCCCACGCCCATCGACGCTTGGTCTCGCGCGGAACTCGTGGATCCCTGCGCGAAGCCGGTGCTGGAGAAGATGGACGCTGATCTGCGACCGAGCAACATGGCGGCGGCGAAGCTTACTGGTGCGTAGCTCCTGAGGGAGTTCCTGGAGCATCAGGTGGCCCCGCTTCCACATTACTCGCTTCCGCGGTGGAGGCCCCGCCCGAGCCCCGCAGTCTTGGCCGACGAACATCTGGCCGCGGTCCTCAAATCTTTGGTCGGGGGAGACGTGGCGAGGCTGGAGGGCGCGCATGTGCCCTTGTTCCTTCGAGACGATTGGGAGCAGGCGGTGGAAGCCATGCCCGCCTTTAATGGGGACGGGCCCGTGCCCGCGGAGGTTCCCGAGGACCCGGCGGCCCAGGCGACGGTGAACGTGTCCTCCGGCAACTCCAACGAAGAGGAGGAAGAACAGGAGCGGGAAGCGGGGCCTGACTCCGAGGCAACCGACGGGGAGTCGAGAGCGCCCCTCCCTCGGCGCAGGTCCCGCGCTCTCCGCCTCTTGCCGAGCGATGGCAGCGAGGATGGCGGCAATGGGCGGCGAGCTTGCCCCCGATCCCGAAAAAGGATAGGACTGGGCTGGTCCCCCGCGGGTCTGCCCCGGCTCCGAGGCGATCCACAGACGTGCCTCCTGCTCCCGGGCCTCTTGAGGCTGATCCCTGCAGCCGGCTCTCGGGCTTCAAGTATGGCCGGAGGTTGCTCGAGCTTGCGAGCATTGACCAGTAAGTGCTTGATTCTTGTTTTATGCCCTGCTTTGCCGCTGAGGCTTGATATCTGTATCCCTTGGCTAGGCTGGCGCCTGCGGCGAAGAAGCTGAAGGGAGCTCCTGAGGCTCCGTCTGGGGCAGCGCCTCTGCCCGCGAAGGAAGGCGACGGCAAGACACGGGCCTCTCCTGCCCGGTCATCCTCGCGAGGCCTGGTGGAGCTGGCTGGGGCGAGCTCAGCCCCCATGGCCCAAGAGACTCTGAGGTGTCCTTGCTCGATGCGACCGCCACAGCCTGTTGGGGCGCAGCAGGTTACTCCTCGAGATACTTGTGGTTACTGTTGCCGTCCTCTCCTCCTACTCCAACCTGCCTCTCCGACTCCTCCCTTTGTCTGGATCGTGCTGCTGCTGAATTGGACCGGCTGCGGCAAGATCTTCTGGGCGCCGACCCTCGCCTGGTGGCCGGGCGCTTGGAGCTGGCCTCTGGCTAGATTCGCTCTGACGCTTCGATTCGAGCGGCGCTGGTTCAGGCCTCGACGGCTTGCGACAAGGAGAAGCAGGCCGTCCTTGGGGCGAAGGCTGCTCGCGACGCCGCCTTGGGGGAGGTAGCTGATGTCCGAGGTCGCTGCAAGGCGCTGGAGAGCGAGCTCTGAGCTCATGGGACCAGCTTGCCAAGGAGGCCCGCATTCGCCAAGAGAAGGAGGAAGACATGAAGGATCGCGAGGCGGCCGTCAAGGACCGGGACACCAAGCTTAACAAGCACCGTCACCGCCTGGGTGCGCTGAAGTAGGAGTTGGAGGCGAAGGAGGTCGAGCTGGACGGCAAGGCGTGGGTTCTTGCCGAGGACCGCGAGGCCTTCACGGAGATGGAGGTGAAGGCTCGCACCTTGCTGAGGACGCTTTACGACAGCGGCCTGGAAAGCCCGCTGGCCGGTGCCGAGGACGGCCCCGCCAAGCTGCTTCCCTTCCTGATCCGCGCTCTTGAAGATGTCACCCTTGGCCTTGGCCCCACGGCTGAGGCCGAGGCGCGTGTCCTATCTTCTGCAGCGCTGACGCGGGTCCTTACCCACGTCTACCTTTGCGATCCCAACGTCGACCTCGAAAGCCTGCTGGAGCCAGCGAGCGGCGAGCTTGCTGCTATCACTGCTGAGGCCGTGAAGGGTCGAGCGGAGGCTCTGCTGTTGAAGTTCCGGGCCTTCAAAGACCAAGCGAAGCAAAGCGGCTGCCGGTCCAAAGCTTCACGAGGCGAACCTGCTCGGCGTGGCTCGCCGCCCGACCTGACTCCATTGTGGCTCTGCTCGCTTCCTGCAACATGTATCATGCCTCGGGGAGGCGTTTAAACTTGGGTTTGGTGTCGTGATAACAGTTATGGATTGTAATATTTGCTTTTGAATTCCTTGAGATTTGCGCTTTTCCTTCCTACTTGCTTATGTTCTACGCCGGCAGAGTCTGCCCACAGATACCTCGGCCGCCGTTAGCCCCGACCGGAAACCAGGACGGGACCAAGGAGTGAGGGGCTACGTGACAAGTTAGGCTCCTGAGTCGCGATGCTCAGGAGTCCCCCTTGGCGCACGAACAGCAAGTAGGGAGGTGAGATGTGTGGGGGGAATCTACCATTCTACGTCTGCAGAGCCCGGCCCCGCGCATACCTCAACCGCCGTTAGCCTTTCGGAACTAAGGAGTGAGGGGCTACGTGACCAGTTAGGCTCCTGAGTCGCGATGCTCAGGAGTCCCCTTGACGCTCAAATGGCCTTCAGACCTTGGCTCCTTTCGGGAGAGGCAGGCGACGAACCAGGCCCGAGGGGCTGTCTGCAGGTGGCGTGACGTCTGGGCGTGACCCAGGCGTAGCCCTCGTGCCCAGCCTCGCGGCACTCCCGAGGAGGCGTTGCGATGAGGCCGACACCGAGCTCTGGGCTCCTCGAGGTTGATGCGGTGGGGCCACCCTCGATTGTTTATCACCCGGTAGCAGCATAGCGCTTCCGTATGTGTACGGGCATAGCCGCTCCTCGGCAGTGTCGTCAGCCAGCGCGGAGCATGGTGCTTCCGCTGGTGCGTGGGAGGGGGCCCCCCTCCGGGAGAAGCCCCCGGGGCGTGTACAGCCCTGCCCTGACACGTGGCTGGCGCGGTAGGGCCTGACGAGGTATATCTGGGCACCCGTGAGCCAGCGCGGGACTCACGGGGACCTACCTCAAGGCGGGTTGCGCCTGGCACTGGGCCTTAACTTGTGATGTGTTCCTGCAGATTTGGTTAGATGCCGACGCTCTACGTCCTCGGGTCCCGGCTCTCGAGCGGGTCTTAGCCATCGCTGGTATGCCAGGTCGCGATGCCGTGGACAAGGCCAGAGGGTGAGGGCTGGAGAGCCCGTAGGAGCCATGAGTCACGATGCTCATGTACCCCCCCTTTAACGTGCAAGCGGCCGACATGAAGGAAGAAGCGGTGCCGTGGACAGGCATCAAATAACAATCATGATGGGTCGAACGCATGACCTGAAATAAACGCGAGAGGGGTACATGTCGCCGGGCTGGCCCGAGCGACACAGGGATGATGCAGCCCAGGGGCGCCAACAAAGTAAGCTAAGAACATGAAGTAAAAGGGATACACGCGCGAGGACAGACCCACGCGGCCTTGGAATGATGCAGCCCTGGGGGGCGCTCCCAGCTAGAAATGAAACTTGGAGGATGTCACCTGATAACGTTGGGGACGAAGGGATGTTGAAGTAGCGGACGTCGTGCGCTGCGGAAGCCGATCTTCACGAGCCCCGGGCCCGGGGAGCCTCGGGAGGCTCTGGAGGCGCTGGTGGCTCCTCGTGGACCATCTCCATCTCCGCCAGGACTGCGGAACGCCTGGCCTCATGAGCCTCCAGAATGCTCCTCATGAGGCGCTGGTACGTCGCGGCCGCGTTCGGCAGGCCGTAGGGCATGCGAACGTAGCTGTGGGCTGGGCCTTCGCAGCGCCCCGCGCGTGAGGGCCAGAAGCGCTCCTGAGAGGCGGCTCGGTTTAGCCCTGGTATGTCGATGCAGACGCGCAGCCCACAATCCTCGCCTGGATGGGGAGCGACGGCGGGTAAGCGGCGGCTGACACTCATGACTCTTGACTCCTGCAACTCCTGCGTGAACTGACTGACGAACTCCTGAGGGTTTGGCCCTCCTTGCCTTGCTCCTTCCTGTGGGAAACGTGCTTTGAAGCATGCCTCCAAGTGGTGCCCAAGCGCCTCCCTCGTGACCTTGCCGAGGTCGGTGGCCCTCCAGGAGAGAGCCCCCGAGCCTTGATTGAGGAGGGCGCCGGGCGCGCCTTCCTATGCGACAGAAGGCGGTGCCCCCTGAGCAGGCGCGGACCCTGAGGGGCCTGCCTCCTGAGGGGTCGGGCCTGGCGATGTCTTCTTCTTCTTGGGAGTGGTCTCAGGGAGCCTCACGCTCCTGCGATCTGGGTCTTCAAGTGATGCGGATTGAAAGGCTCGCTCCAGGGAGCACACTGCGTCTCTCTCTTCACAAGGCACCGTGATGACTCTGCCGCTTCTTGGCATCTTGAGGACGTTGTAGCCGTGATGAGTAACGTCCATTAACTTGGCCAGAGCTGGGTACCCGAGGATGGCATTGTATGGCAGGCGAATGTGGGCGACATCAAAGTCGATGAGCTCGGTGCGGTAGTTGTCGGGCGCCCCGAAGGGGATAGGGAGGCGGACCTGCCCAATCGGAACCGTGGAGCCATCGGTGACTACGGAGAAAGGCTTGGTTGGCTGAAGTTGATTGTAAGGCACTTGGAGATTGTTGAATGTCTCTACGGACAGGACATTGAGCCCTGCTCCGCCGTCGATGAGGGTTCTGGTGATGATTGGGGAACAAAGCATCGGGAGGACTCCGGCTGTGGCCGCGCACTTGAGCTGATCCGCTGAGCTGAACGTGATGGCGCATGCCGGCCACCTTAGAGGGCGCGTGGCTTCGAGCTTGGGGAGGACTGCATTCACTTCACGGGCGAACTGCTTGAAGATGCGTTGAGAGGCTGGGGCTTGAGCTCCGCCCAGGATGCAAGCGATCGCGCGTGGCTCCTGGAAGCCCCCAGCCACCTCGTCCTGATGATGGTCCTCGTTTCTCCTTGGCTGCGGCGGCAGAGGAGGGAGGCCTGCGTTTCCTTGCGAGCGATCCTCGCGAGGCTGATCCCTCCAGTCTCCCTCGCGAGGCTGCTCTTGCCAGCGATCCTCGCGAAGTCGGTCGCGCCACCCTTGGCGAGGGCCACGGTCTTCCCAGCGCTCTGCTGCTTTCTTCCTCCTCCTCGGGCGTAGCCCGATCGTTGCGGTCGAGGCGTCGGCCGATCCTCCCTTCTCGCCGCGGCCCGGAGCTCTTGACATTCGTTGGTGTTGTGGGTGTGGAGGTCGTGGTACACACGGTACCGGCTGCCCTTGGAAGACTCGGGCTGATCTACGCCCGCTTGGTGTCTGGTTACGCGCGAGCACGGCAGCCCCTTGCGCTTCACGTCCTTGGCCTTGGATTTCTTCTCTTACGTATGCTGCGGTGGCAGCTCGAGGAGGAAATCGCCCTTCCTCAACCTGGCGCGCACTTGGTTGCCAAGTTGAACAGCTCCAAGGAAGTGCACAGATCTTCATGCATCGCCAGCTCCTCCTTCATCTTGACGTCTCGCACACCGTCGGAGAAGGCGGAGATGATGGCCTCCTCAGTCACCTTGGGAATCTTGAGGCGCGCGTTGTTGAAGTGCTGGATGTACTTCTATAGGGTCTCCCACAGCTCTTTGCTTGATGCGGCGCATGTCGCTCACGGCGGGAGGCCGATCGCGAGTACCTTGGAAGTTGGCGATGAAGCGGAGTGCGCATCTCGTCCCTGGAGGAGATCGTGCCGAGAGCTGTGTTCGAGAGCCAGTGCGATCTCCATCCTTGAGCGCCATGGGAAACCAGTTCGCCATGACCTTCTCGTCCCCATTGGCGGCTTCGATGCCCAGCTCGTAGAGCTGGAGGAACTCCGCAGGGTCGGCCGTGCCATCGTAGCGAGGAGGCAGGTCTGGCTTGAACTTGCCGGGCCACGCGACACTGCGCAGCTCGGCGGTGAAGGCGCGGCAGCCTGCTGTGGCCATGGGGGGCCTTTGGTGACGCAGAGCCTGGTCTTGCGGGTCCCCATACGCTGCAGCTGGGAGCGTGAGGTCTTGGGCGTCTTTGGAGCAGAGCGTGGTCGAGGCAGGCGGTGCAAGGAGCACTCGGGCAGCTTCTTTGGGGCGAGGACTTCTTGGTAGCTCTGCTCTTCTTCTTGGCGCCGGACGGAGCAGGTTCCGCCCAGGCCACGCGCCTTGGGGCCCAGCGCCTTCTTGAGGGGAGGCGGCTCACCCGGAAGCTTCATCACCAGCAGGTGCGCGGTGCAGCGAGAAGGACGGGCGCTGGGGAGCCCCTGCGCGCGGGACGAAGCTTCGGGCCGCGGTCGAGCCACTCTTCATAGACGTTGTCGACAGGGCGGTAGTGCAGGAGCTCGTTTGCTGCGATGTGCGCAGCTCGAGCCCCCATGGGCGCGCGGAGCACGCGGGACGAAGAACCAGCGGGGGCGAGCGAAGGAGTAGCGGTACGGCCGTCTCGCCTCACGGACGGGTGCTGGGACGATGCTTGCTGCTCGTTCCCCGCCGGGCCGGTGGCGGCGTTGACGGCAGGCGACGGGGAACGGCGGGGACGGCCACCGACGAGGGCCGTCTGGGCGACGCGGGAAGTGAGAGCGGCTCGGTGCTCGGCGCGGGCCCAGCGAGCGTTTGACATGTTTGCGGTGGTCGGCGAAGAACAGGGCGGCAAAAGACAAGTTCCGGCGCACCCCTACCTGGCGCGCCAAATGTCGGATTTCGGGTTCCGGTAGACCCTCTAGGTTCGAACGTTGGGGTGCGCGCGAAGATTTCACCCTCTACCTTCCTGCACCTCGCCGCCTCGCTAAGATCTAAGCTATGAAAGGAACAGCACAAGAGACATAGGGTTTATACTAGTTCGGGCCACCATTGTGGTGTAATACCCTACTCTAGTTTGTGGTGTGGTGGATTGCCTCTTGGGCTGACGATGATGAACAATACAAAGAAGAACAGCCTCGCGAGGGTCTGTTCTTGGCTGGTGCGATGAACTGCTAGGAGGAGTTCAGTCGCTCTCTCTCTGCTGATCCCAGATGCTGGATCCTCTCTCTAGATTTCTCGATGCCTCTACCTTGTGGGTGGCTAGTCCTATTTATAGGCAAAGGCCCTGGGCCTCTCCCCAAATATTGAGCGGGAAGGGCGCCAACAATTGGCCATTTTGAAGGGGAACATCTAGTACACTTATCCTGACTAAAGTTGGTCCTCGCCTGTCAAAGGCTCTGGTGGTGACGCCGGCTTGGGCTCCATAATGACTTCCTCCTGCCGTTGCGACGGTCTTGGTCTTGTTGCACCGAAATGGATGCCTTTGCTTGATACTCTTGTCTGCGCTTGCTCCCTTTGCACCAAAGAGGAAAGGAGGACACTGCGCGGGCTGGCGCCCGCCTGGCGCCCTTGGTCGTCATGGCTTGCGTCATGGGCACCTCGGGAGGTACCCCGCCTTGATCTCTCCGCCTCCTCGCGAGCCCGCCTGTGAGGCCGTGCACGAGAAGCTCCTCATCATCCGCCTCATGAGGCTTGGACCCTCGCGAGGGTCTTGAGCTTGTGCTGATGAAGATGGGCCTTGGTGGGCCACGCCGCAGGCCGCAGGCAGGCAAGTCTGGGGACCACGCAGCCCACCATCCTTGCCTGGATCGGGAGCCACGGCAGGTAAGCGGCGGCTGCCACTCATCTCTCGACTCTTGCAGCTCCTGAACGATCTTGCTGACGAACTCCTGAGGGTTTGGCCCTCCTTGCCTTGCTCCTTCTTGAGGGAAATGTGCTTCGAAACACGCCTCCAAGTGGTGCCCAAGTGCCTCCCTCGTGACCTTAGCAAGGTCGGTGGCCCTCCAGGGGAGCCCCGAGCCCCGCTCGAGGAGGGCGCCGGGCGCGCTTTCCTATGCGATAGAAGGAGGTTCCCTTGAGAAGGCGCGGACCCTGAGGGGCCTGCCTCCTGAGGGGCCGGGCCGGACGACGTCTTCTTCTTCTTGGGAGCGGTCCCGGGAAGCCTCCTGCTTCCGCGATCCGGGTCCTCCAGTGATGCGGCCTGAAAGGCTCGCTCCAGGAGCACCTGCTGCGTCTTTCTCTTCGCAGGGCACCGTGATGACTCCGCCACTTCCTGTCATCTTGAGGACGCGTTGTAGCCGTGGTGGGTTCTGGCCATGAACTTGGCCAGCGCTGGGTACCCGAGGATGGCGTTGTATGGCGGCGTGCGAATGTGGGCGGCGTCAAGTCGATGAGCTCGGTGCGGTAGTTGTCGCGTCTTGCCAAGGTGACAGGAGGTGAACCTGCCCGATCGGGACCGTGGAGCCGTCGGTGACCCCGGAAGAAAGGCTTGGTCGGCTGGAGCTGATTGTAAGGCACTTGGAGATTGTTTAACGTTTCCACGGACAGGACGTTGAGCCCTGCCCCGCCATCGATGAGGGTCTTGGTGACTAGCACGTTGCTGATGATTGGGGAACAGAGCATCGGGAGGACTCTAGATGTGGCCGCACACTTGAGCTGATCCGGCCGAGGCTGAAACGTGATGGTGCACGCCGACCACCTGAGGGGGCGTGTGGCTTCGAGCTTGGGGAGGACTGCATTCACTTCACGGGCGAACTGCTTGAAGATGCGTTGAGAGGCTGGGGCTTGAGCTCCGCCCAGGATGCAGGCGATTGCGCGCGGCTCCTGGAAGCCCCCAGCCCCCTCGTCCTGATGATGGTCTTCATTTCTCCTTGGCTGCGGTGGCAGAGGAGGGAGGCCTGCGTTGCCTTGCGGGCGATCCTCGCGAGGCTGATCCCTCCAGCCTCCCTCGCGAGGCGGGTCTTGCCAGCGATCCTCGCGAGGTTGGTCACGCCACCCTTGGCATGGGCCGCGGTCTTCCCAGCGTCCTGCGTTCCTTCCTCCTCCTCGGCCGTAGGCCTGGTCGTTGTGGTCGGGACGTCGGCCGATCCTCCCTTCTCGCACGGCTCGGAGTTCTTGACATTCGCTGGTGTTGTGGGTGTGGAGGTCGTGGTACACACAGTACCGGCTGCCCTTGAAGAACTCGGGCTGATCTCTGCCCCGCTTGGTGTCCGGTTACGCCATGAGCACGGCAACCCCTTGCGCTTCACGTCCTTGGCCTTGGATTTCTTCTCTTCGGGTGCGGCGGGCAGCTCGAGGAGGGAGAGACGCCCTTCCTCGGCCCTGGCGCACTTGGTCGCCAAGTTGAACAGCTCCAAGGAAGTGCACAGATCTTCATGCATCGCCAGCTCCTCCTTCATCTTGACGTCGCGCACACCGTCAGAGAAGGCGGAGATGATGGCCTCCTCGGTCACCTTGGGAATCTTGAGGCGTGCGTTGTTGAAGCGCTGGATGTACTTCTGCAGGGTCTCTCCTAGCTGCTGCTTGATGCGGCGCATGTCGCTCACGGCAGGTGGCTGGTCGCGAGTACCTTGGAAGTTGGCGATGAAGCGGGTACGCATCTCGTCCCAGGAGGAGATCGTGCACAGGGCGGAGTTCGAGAGCAGTCTTGGGGCCCGTCTTTGAGCGCCATGGGAACCAGTTCGCCATGACCTTCTCGTCTTCGTTGGCGGCTTCGATGCCCAGCTTGTAGAGCTGGAGGAACTCTGACGGGTCGGCCGTACCGTCGTAGCGAGGAGGCAGGTCCAGCTTGAACTTGCCAGGCCACGTGACGCTGCACAGCTCGGGGGTGAAGGCACGGCAACCTGCTGTGGCCACGGGAGGCCTTGGATGACGAAGAGCTTGGTCTTGCGGGTCCCCATGCGCTGTAGCTGGGAGCAGCGCGGGGTCTTGGCGCGTGCAGGCGGAGGCGTGGTCGCGGCAGCCGGGCGAGGAGCACTCGGGCAGCTTCTTGCGGGCGAGGACCTCGACAGCTCTGCTCTTGCGTCTTGGCGCCCGGACGGAGCGGGTTCCGCCCAGGGACCCACGCGCCTTGGGGCGAGGAGCCTTCTTGAGGGGAGGCGGCCGAGCCACCACAGCTTCGTCGCCAGCGTGGGGCGGGTTCGGTGCAGCGGGCCAGACGGGCGCGGGGAGCCCCTACGGCGCGGACAAGCTTCGGCGGCAGCGGTCGAGCCACTCTTCGTGAAGCGTCGTCGGCAGGGCCAGTAGCGCAGGAGCTCGTTTGCCGCGATGAGCGTAGCTCGAGCCTCCATGGGCGCGCGTAATGCGCGAGATGAAGAACCAGCCAGGGTGAGCGAGGGGATAGCAGTGCGGCCGTCTTGCCTCACGGAGGGATGCTGGGATGATGCTTGCTGCTCATTCCCCTCCGAGCCGGTGGCGGCGTTGAAGGCAGGCGACGGGGAACGACGAGGGCGCCCGCCGACGGGAGCCGTCTGGGAGACGCGGGAAGCGAGAGCGGCTCGGTGCTCGGCACGGGCCCGACGAGCGTCAGACATGGATGCGATGGTCGACGGAGAACAGGGCGGCGGAAGACGAGTTCTGGCGCACCCCTACCTGGCGCGCCAAATGTCGGATTTCGGGTTCCGGCAGACCCTTGAGGTTCGAACACTGGGGTGCATGCGGAATCTCGTCCTCTACCTACCTGCACCCCGCCGCCTCGCTAGGATCTAAACTACGAAAGGAACAACACAAGAGACACAGGGTTTATACTAGTTCGGGCCACCATTGTGGTGTAATACCCTACTCTAGTTTGTGGTATGGTGGATTGCCTCTTGGGCTGGTGGTGATGAACAATATAAAGAGGAAGAGCCTCGCGAGGGTCTGTTTCTGGTCAAAAGCGATGAACTGCTAGGGGAGTTCACCGCCTTCTCTCTATCTCTCTCGTTTGTTCTCTTGCTACCTTTTGAATGTCTCTACCACCTGTGGGTGGCTAGTCCTATTTATAGACAGAGGCCTGGGGCTCTTCCCAAATATTGAGCGGGAAGGCCGCAAACAATTGGCCATTTTGAAGGGGAACATCTGGTACACTTATCCTGACTAAAGTTGGTCCTCGCCTGTCAAAGGTTCTGGTGGTGACGCCGGCTTGGGCTCCATAATGACTTCCTTCCCGCCGTTGGACTGGTCTTAGTCTTGTTGCACCGAAATGGACGCCTTTGCTTGATGCTCTCGCCTGCTCTTGCTCCCTTTGCACCAAAGAGGAAAGGAAGACACTGCGCAGGTTGGCGCCCGCTTTGGCGCCCTTTGGTCATGGCTTGCGTCATGGGCACCTCGTGAGGTACCCCGCCTTGATCTCTCCGCCACCTCGCGAGCCAGCCTGACGAGGCCGTGCCTGAGGAAGCTCCCTGTCGTCCGCCCCACGAGGCTTGGCCCCTCGCGAGGGTCTTGAGCTTGTGTTGATGGAGATGGGCCGTGATGGCCCCCACTTCGAGCCACGCCGCAGGCCGCAGGCAGGCAAGTCTGGGGACCCCCGTTCCTAGAACACCGACATTGACTACTTAATTAACTAATTAACTGATCAGGTTAACTAGGTAACTAATGTGTACTAAGTTTAACTAGTTGTTCTAATTTAATTAATCAAAATTAATTAAGTTAATTATTTCTTTAATTAATTAATTACTTAATTAAATTATTATTCATTTATTATTATTTTTAATTTCCATTTTCGTTTTAATCAAAAGGGGCGTGGGGCCCCCTGGCAGTGGCCCATCGGGGCCTAGCGGGGCGGACACTAGCGGGCAGTGGCGTGAGCGCTCAACGGGCACGAGCCCCAGAGGGCGCTGGTACGCGACGACGCACACCGGCGCCGGTGGCGAGCCACCGCTGGCGGCAGAGTGGCAGCCATCGCGGGAACCGCAAGCGGGCAGGGCGAAGCGACGGGCGGTGGAGGCGTCTGGAGGCAGCAGCGGGGAGGCGGCCATGGTGGCGCGCACGGGAGGGGCGTCTGGCGCAACCATAGTGGGCGCTGGGCGCCGTCGGTCGCGCTGGGAGAAGGCCGCGGCCACGGGGTAGCATCGGGCGGACGGTGAGCGCGGGGAGAGGACGAGAGGCCGAGGGCCTCACCGGGGTTGTAGGGGTTCGGGCAGCGGTGCTCGGATAGGAGGTCGGAGACGACGTTCCGGCAGGGAGGAGATCCGGCAAGGACGACGAGGCGACAGCGATTCGGGGAAGACGGTGAGGGGCTCCGGCAATGCGGTCCTCGTGCAGCGGGGGCGAGGTAGCTCCGGGCGGGGTCCTGCGTCAGCGTGGTCGTGGACGGGCGGCGGGGCGCCCGTGGGGCGACAGGAGGGGCCCGGCTCCACGAGGGGGGTGACGGCGACGTCGAGGCGGCGATGGGGCGATGGGATCGGGGGGTTGCCCCGATCCAGATCGAAGAAGGCGAGAGGAGGAGTGGGACGAGGGGGAGGGAGTGGGTGTGAGTGGTGGGATCGGGGGAAGCAGTGGGGGTTAGGGTTTCGGTCGCCAGGGGGTTATGGGGAGTGGGGTGGCCGGCTGGGCCTGCTAGGTTGGCCCAGTGGGGCTGATGGCCTGCTCGGCTGGAGCCCGGGGGTTTTCCTTTTTCTCTCTTCGGTTTCTTTTACTTTTTATTTAGTTTTCTGATTTTGTTTTCTTTTAGTTTCTTTTTCTGTTTTCATTTTAGTTTCTGATATTTTTAGTTTCTTTAAAGTACTAAGTTAGCACCTAAATTAGTATCATCAAAATAGGCCACTGCCAAACCTAGTTTAGACCCAAAATAAATTAGTTTAATATTTCTATATTTTCAAAAGCAAATAAATTATTATTTTAGCCACTGGTTTTAATTAGTTTTAGGGCATTTAAACACTTTGAAAAAGGTTGGTTCCACCACCAAAACTAGTTAGGGATTATTTGCCACATGATGAACATTTTAGTTTCAATATTTGAAAACTTTTACTGTTTGCTTGTTTTTGAATTTGAATTTGAATCGGTTTTAAACTAACGCGAGTTTATCGACAGTAACCAAGGTGACATGGCATCATTAGGAGAGGTTCACTCTAGCTTAATTACCCGGGCGTCACAATGATCATGTATATAGGCATCACGTCCGCGACAAGTAGACCGACTCCTGCCTGCATCTACTACTATTACTCCACACGTCTACCGCTATCCAGCATGCATCTAGAGTATTAAGTTCAAAATAACAGAGTAACGCTTTAAGTAAGATGACATGATGTAGAGGGATAAACTCATGCAATATGATTTAAACCCCATCTTGTTATCCTGGATGGCAACAATGCAATAAGTGCCTTGCTTCCCCTCATCACCGGAAAGGACACCGCAAGATTGAACCCAAAGCTAAGCACTTCTCCCATTGCAAGAAAGATCAATCTAGTAGGGCAAACCAAACTGATAATTCAAAGAGACTTGCAAAGATAACCAATCATACATAAAAGAATTCAGAGAAGATTCAAATATTGTTCATAGATAAACTTGATCATAAACCCACAATTCATCGGTCTCAACAAACACACTGCAAAAAGAAGATTACATCGAATAGATCTCCACAAGAGAGGGGAGAACATTGTATTGAGATCCAAAAGAGAGAAGAAGCCATCTAGCTAATAACTATGGACCGAAGGTCTGAGGTAAACTACTCACACATCATCGGAGAGGCTATGGTGTTGATGTAGAAGCCCTCCGTGATCGATGCCTCCTCCGGTGGAGCTCCTAAAAGGCCCCAAGATGGGATCTCACGATTACGAAGGTTGCGGCGGTGGAATTAGGTTTTTGGCTCCGTATCTGGTAGTTTGGGGGTACGTAGGTATATATAGGAGGAAGAAGTATGTCGGTGGAGCAATGTGGGCCCCACGAGGGTGGAGGGTGCGCCCAGGGGGTTAGGTGCGCCCCCTACCTCGTGCCTTCCTGGTAGCTTTCTTAACATAGGGTCCAAGTCCTCTGGATCACGTTCGTTCCGAAAATCACGTTCCGTTTGGACTCCGTTTTTTATTCTTTTTCTGCGAAACTCTGAAATAGGCAAAAAAACAGCAATTCTGGGCTGGGCCTCCGGTTAATAGGTTAGTCCCAAAAATAATATAAAAGTGTATAATAAAGCCCATTAATGTCCAAAATAGAATATAATATAGCATGGAACAATAAAAAATTATAGATACGTTGGAGACATATCACCTGCGCTTACCTCTTTAGCACCAAAGAGGAAACTGGTACACTGCGCCCGCTGGCGTGCACCTAGCTTTGGTCATCACGGCTCACGTCATGTGAACCTCGCGAGGTGTCCCTTGCAAAGATATCTCCGCTCCTCGGGAGCCAGCCTAGCGAGGCCGCCCCCAGGGAGGTCTTGGTGTTGTCCGCGTCGCGAGGGTCTTGAGTTGTTGCTGCCGAAGCTGGGCTTGTCGGTGTTCTGGGAACGGGGTTCCCCAGACTTGCCTGCCTGCGGCCCACGGCGTGGCTTTGCTAGCAGGCCTATACGACCCATCTTCATCAACAAGGCATTCAAGACCCTCGCGAGGGGCCAAGACTCGCGAGGCGGATGACACAAGACCTCCTCGGGAGCGGCCTCACCAGGTTGGCTCGCGAGGAGCGGAGAGATCAAGGCAGGGCAAACCTCGCGAGGTTCTCGTGACGTGAGCCATGACGATCAAGATCGGTGAGCGCCCGGTGGCGTAGTGTCCTTGTTTCCCCGTTGGTGCTAAGGAAGCAAGCGCGGGCGCGGAGTACCGAGGCGTCAAGCAAAGGTTTCCATATCGGTGCAACGAGACCAAGACCAGCCGGACGGCAAGACAGAGGTCACCATGGAGCCCAAGGCAGTGTCACCACCAGAGCCTTTTGCAGGCGAAGACCGCTTTTGTCAGGATAAGTTGTACTAGCTATCCCCTTTCAAATTGGCCGTTGTTGGCTCCCTTCCCGCTCAATATTTGGGGAGAGGACCAGGGCCTCTATAAATAGGACTAGCCACCACAGTAGAAGGAAACTGAGCTTGAGTTGATCGAATCCACACACACACACACAAGTTCGCAAAGCACAAGAACACCTCAACCTCAGGAGGCTATTCTTCCCCCTTTGTACTGTTCATCATCAGCCCAAGAGGCAATCCACCACCACCACACTGGAGTAGGGTATTACACCACAACGGTGGCCGAACTAGTATAAATCTTCTGTCTCTTGTGTTGTGAGTTTGTTGAGTTCGTCCGCGTGATCTTAGCAAGCTAGGGCGTGGATTGGTAGGGAAAGAACTTCGTGCGCACCCCAGAGTTGGAACCTCAAGGGTTTTGCCGAAACCCGTGATCTGACATTTGGCGCGCCAGGTAGGGGGTGCGCCGTGGTTTTATTTTCGTCGATCTGCACTTCGTCACCACCGCGCTCCGCCCGCATGGCAGGCGTCCCGCTCCCGGCTCCGACGGCAGACATAGATGACGGGGCCAGGGGACTCCGAGCCTTGGCCCCCGCTTTGCAGCAAGTGCGGTGGCCACCCAAGTTCAAGCCGGAGATGTCGCCGCGCTACGACGGCGCGGCAGACCCGTCAGCTTTCCTGCTGGCATACGAGGAGGCCGTTCTCAAGCCCGGAGGGGACGACAAGGTCATGGCCAACTGGCTTCCCATGGCCCTCACAGGCGAGCCGCACGCCTAGCTGCTCAACTCTCCGGATCCATGGTGGCATCTTGGGAGGAGCTGTGCGGCCTCTTCAGTGCGTGCTACGCAGCACCGACGCATCACGCGGTTGCGGCCCTGCCAAATTGGTGCCGCTT
Organism: Aegilops bicornis; assembly: GCA_021605145.1. Taxonomy (NCBI): domain Eukaryota; kingdom Viridiplantae; phylum Streptophyta; class Magnoliopsida; order Poales; family Poaceae; genus Aegilops; species Aegilops bicornis. The sequence continues at coordinate 391,751,967 of CM038669.1, read as the reverse complement.
CCAAGCGCTCGGGGGCTCCACCGGGCTGGGCCGCGCCCGAGGCCGACCTCACCTTCGATTCGGAAGACCACCCCGTCACCACCGCCGGCTCGGGTATGCTCCCGATGCTCTGCACGCCCACTATTTGCAACGTGGCCATTACCAAGACCCTCATCGACGGCGGCGCCAGCCTCAATGTGCTCTCCGTGGAGGCCTTCAGCCTTCTTCACGTACCACTCGAGCGGCTCAGCCTCAGCAAGCCTTTCTCAGGAGTGGGCCGCGGTGTTGCCCACTACCTGGGGCAGATTCGCCTCCCTGTCACCTTCGGCACGCGCGACAACTATCGCACTGAGCTGGTCGACTTCGACATCGCCCGCATCGGCTCCCGTACAACGCCATCCTTGGGTACCCAGCTTTGGCCCAGTTCATGGCAGCGACTCATCTGGCCTACAACCTCATGAAGATGCCTGGAAGCAAAGGCGTCCTCACCGTCAAGGGGGACACCAAGGAGGCCTTGACGGCGCTTAAGCTTGCCCTCAAGACCGCCCTTGGCCAGCCATAGCCCACTGTCACGGGCACCCCCGAGGCCAAGGGAGCCGCACCAACCAAGAAGAAGCAGTTGTTCACCCAAGACAGGGCAGGAACCAAGCAGGTGCCGGTCGGTGAGGACGGGTCCTCAGGAGCCACCTTTACCATAAGCGCCGGCCTTGACCCAAGCCAGGAGGAAGCATTGGTGAAGTTCTTGCACGCAAACAAAGAGATATTCGCATGGGAACCCAAGCAACTGGTGGGGGTCCCGAGAGAGGTGATCCAGCATCACTTAAGGCTGTGCCCCAACGTGCGCCCCGTGAAGTAGCGGGCAAGACGGCGGTCCACGGAGAAGCAGGCCTTCATCGTCCAAGAAACCCACAAGTTAGAGGCGGCGGGTTCCATTCGTGAGGTTCGGTACCCCGAATGGCTGGCAAACCCCGTCGTTGTGCCGAAGAAGGGCGGGAAGGAGCGAATGTGTGTCGACTTCACCAATCTCAACAAGCCCTGCCCCCAAGATCTGTTCCTGCTTCCACGCATCGACAAGATCATCGACTCCACCGCCGAGTGCGACCTACTGTGCTTCCTGGATGCGTTTTCAGGGTATCACCAAATCAAGATGGCGGTATAAGATGTAGAGAAGACAGCCTTCCTGACCCCGTGTGGGGTGTACTGCTACACCTTCATGCCCTTCGGACTGCGCAACGCGAGCGCGTCCTTTCAGCGGTTGATGCACATCGCCTTAGGGCGGTAGCTCGGGAGAAACACGGAGGCCTACATCGACGACATTGTGGTGAAGTCTCGGGAGGCAAGAACCTTGATCCAAGATCTGGAGGAGACCTTCGCGAGCCCACGCCAGGTGAACTTGCAACTTAACCCAGAGAATGTTGGGGAACGTAGCAGAAATCAAAAAAATTCTACGCTTCACCAAGATCAATCTATGGAGTTATCTAGCAACGAGGGGAAAAGGAGTGCATCTACATACCCTTGTAGTTCGCGGGCGGAAGCGTTCAAGAGAACGGGGTTGATGGAGTCTTACTCGTCGTGATCCAATTCACCGATGACCAAGTGCCGAACCGACGACACCTCCGCGTTCAACACACGTACGGTTGGGGAAGACGTCTCCTCCTTCTTGATCCAGCAAGGGGGAAGGAGAGGTTGATGGAGATCCAGCAGCACGACGGCGTGGTGGTGGATGCAGCTGGGATCTCGGCAGGGCTTCGCCAAGCTCTACTTAGGAGGAGGAGGTGTTGGAGTGGGAGAGGAGGCTCCAGTGCGGCTGCCCTCCTCCCCCCCACTATATATAGGCCCCACTGGCGCCGGCCCCTAGGAGATGGGATCTCCAAGGGGGGCGGCCAAGGGGTGGCTTGCCCCAAGCCAGGGGCGCCCCCACCCCTAGGGTTTCCTGCCCGAGGCGCAGGGGGAGGCCCAAGGGGGCACACCAGCCCACCAGGGGCTGGTTCCCCTCCCCACTTCATCCCATGGGTCCCTCCGGGATAGGTGGCCCCACCCGGTGGACCCCCGGGACCCTTCCGATGGTCACCGGTACAATACCGGTGACCCCCGAAACTTTCCCGATGGCCGAAACTTGACTTCCTATATATAAATCTTTAACTCCGGACCATTCCGGAACTCCTCGTGACGTCTGGGATCTCATCCGGGACTCCGAACAGCTTTCGGGTTACTGCATACTAATATCTCTACAACCCTAGCGTCACCGAACCTTAAGTGTGTAGACCCTACGGGTTCGGGAGACACCTGAGACATGACCGAGATGACTCTCCGGTCAATAACAAACAGCGGGATCTGGATACCCATGTTGGCTCCCACATACTCCTCGATGATCTCGTCGGATGAACCACGATGTCGAGGATTCAATCAATCCCGTATACAATTCCCTTTGTCAATCGGTACGTTACTTGCACGAGACTCGATCGTCGGTATCCCAATACCTCGTTCAATCTCGTTACCGGCAAGTCACTTTACTCGTACCGTAATGCATGATCCCATGATCAACCACTTGGTCACACTGAGCTCATTATGATGATGAATTACCAAGTGGGCCCAGAGATACCTCTCCGTCATACGGAGTGACAAATCCCAGTCTCGATTCGTACAACCCAACAGACACTTTCGGAGATACCAGAGTGCACCTTTATAGCCACCCGATTACGTTGTGACGTTTGGCACACCCAAAGCACTCCTACGGTATCCGGGAGTTGCACAATCTCAAGGTCTAAGGAAATGATACTTGACATTTGGAAAATCTCTAGCAAACGAACTACACGATCTTTGTGCTATGCTTAGAATTGGGTCTTGTCCATCACATCATTCTCCTAATGACGTGATCCCGTTATCAATGAAATCCAGTGTCCATAGTCAGGAAACCATGACTATCTGTTGATCAACGAGCTAGTCAACTAGAGGCTCACTAGGGACATGTTGTGGTCTATGTATTCACACATGTATTACGATTTCCGGATAACACAATTATAGCATGAACAATAGACAATTATCATGAACAAAGAAATATAATAATAACCATTTTATTATTGCCTCTAGGGCATATTTCCAACAGTCTCCCACTTGCACTAGAGTTAATAATCTAGTTACATTGTGATGAATCGAACACCCATAGAGTTCTGGTGTTGATCATGTTTTGCTCTAGGGAGAGGTTTAGTCAACGGATCTGCCACATTCAGATCTGAGTGCACTTTACAAATATCTATGTCTCCATCTTGAAAACGTTCACGAATGGAGTTGAAGCGACGCTTGATATGCCTGGTCTTCCTGTGAAACCTGGGCTCCTTGGCAAGGGCAATAGCTCCTGTGTTGAGAGTCATCGGGCCTGACGCATTGGGTATGACTCCTAGGTCGGTGATGAACTCCTTCATCCAGATTGCTTCATGCGCTACCTCCGAGGCTGCCATGTACTCCGCTTCACATGTAGATCCCGCCACGACGCTTTGCTTGCAACTGCACCAGCTTACTGCCCCACCATTCAAAATATACACGTATCCGGTTTGTGACTTAGAGTCATCCAGATCTGTGTCGAAGCTAGCGTCGACGTAACCCTTTACGACGAGCTCTTCGTCACCTCCATATACGAGAAACATGTCCTTAGTCCTTTTTAGGTACTTCAGGATATTCTTGACCCCTGTCTAGTGTTCCATGCCGGGATTACTTTGGTACCTTCCTACCAAACTTACGGCAAGGTTTACATCAGTGCAGTACACAAGATGGCATACATAATAGACCCTATGGCCGAGGCATAGGGTACGACACTCATCTTTTCTCTATCTTACGCCGTGGTCGGGCATTGAGCCGTGCTCAATCGCACACCTTGCAATACAGCAAGAACCCCTTCTTGGACTGATCCATATTGAACTTCTTCAATATCTTGTCAAGGTAATGCATTTTGTGAAAGACCAATGAGGCGTCTCGATCTATCTCTATAGATCTTGATGCCTAATATATAAGCAGCTTCTCCAAGGTCCTTCATTGAAAACACTTGTTTAAGTAGGCCTTTATGCTTTCCAAGAATTCTATATCATTTCCCATCAACGAGATGTCATCCACATATAATATGAGAAAAGCTACAGAGCTCCCACTCACTTTCTTGTAAACACAGGCTTCTCCATAAGTCTGTGTAAACCCAAACGCTTTGATCATCTCATCAAATCGAATGTTCCAACTCCGAGATGCTTGCACCAGCCCATAGATTGAGCGCTGGAGCTTACACACCTTGTTAGCATTCTTAGGATCGACAAAACCTTCCGGCTGCATCATATACAATTCTTCCTTAAGATGGCCGTTAAGGAATGCCGTTTTGACGTCCATTTGCCATATCTCATAATCATAGAATACGGCAATTGCTAACATGATTCAGACGGACTTCAGCTTCGCTACGGGTGAGAAAGTGTCATCGTAGTCAACCCCTTGAACTTGTCAATAACCCTTAGCGACAAGTCGAGCCTTATAGATGGTCACATTACCATCCGCGTCTGTCTTCTTCTTAAAGATCCATTTATTTTCTATGGCTCGCCGATCATCGAGCAAGTCAGTCAAAGTCCATACTTCATTTTCATACATGGATCCTATCTCGGATTTCATGGCTTCTAGCTATTTGTCAGAATCCGGGCCCGCCATCGCTTCTTCATAGTTCGAAGGTTCACCGTTGTCTAACAACATGATTTCCAAGACAGGGTTGCCGTACCACTCTGGTGCGGAACGTGTCCTTGTGGACCCACGAAGTTCAGTAGGAGCTTGATCCGAAGTACCTTGATCATCATCATTAACCTCCTCTCTAGTCGGTGCAGGCACCACAGGAACATCTTCACGAAATGCGCTACTTACTGTTTCAAGAGGTAGTACTTCATCAAGCTCTACTTTCCTCCCACTTACTTCTTTCGAGAGAAACTCTTTCTCCAGAAAGGACCCATTCTTGGCAACAAAGATCTTGCCTTCGGATCTGAGGTAGAAGGTATACCCAATGGTTTCCTTAGGGTATCCTATGAAGACGCATTTTCCAACTTGGGTTCGAGCTTTTTGGGTTGAAGTTTCTTGACATAAGCATCGCATCCCCAAACTTTTAGAAAGCGACAGCTTAGGTTTCTTCCCAAACCATAATTCATACGATTAATGTCGTCTCAACGGATTTCGACGGAGCCCTATTTAAAGTGAATGCGGTAGTCTCTAAAGCATAACCCCAAAATGAGAGTGGTAGATCGGTAAGAGACATCATAGATCGCACCATATCTAATAGAGTGCGATTACGATGTTCAGACACACCATTTCGCTGAGGTGTTCCAGGCGGCGTGAGTTGTGAAACTATTCCACATTTCCTTAAGTGCGTACCAAATTCGTGACTTAAATATTCCCCTCCACGATCTGATCGTAAGAACTTTATTTTCCTGTCACGTTGATTCTAAAAGTCCATCAGCATGGAGCTTCTTCATGCGCTTGACACCAATGTGACCAAGGCGGTAGTGCCACAAGTATGTGGGACTATCATTATCAACTTTACATCTTTTGGTATTCACACTATGAATATGTGTAACATTACGCTCGAGATTCATTAAGAATAAACCATTCACCAACGGGGCATGACCATAAAACATATCTCTCATATAAATAGAACAACCATTATTCTCAGATTTAAATGAGTAGCCATCTCAAATTAAACGAGATCCTGATACAATGTTCATGCTCAAAGCTGGCACTAAATAACAATTATTGAGGTTTAAAACTAATCCCGTAGGTAAATGTAGAGGTAGCGTGCCGACGGCGATCACATCGACCTTGGAACCATTCCCGACGCGCATCGTCACCTCATCCTTCGCCAGTCTCCGCTTATTCCGCAGCTCCTGTTTTGAGTTACAAATATGAGCAACGACACCGGTATCAAATACCCAGGAGCTACTACGAGTACTGGTAAGGTACACATCAATTACATGTATATCACATATACCTTTAGTGTTGCCGGCCTTCTTGTCCGCTAAGTATTTGGGGCAGTTCCGCTTCCAGTGACCACTTCCCTTGCAATAAAAGCACTCAGTCTCAGGCTTGGGTCCATTCTTTGGCTTCTCCTCGGCAACTGGCTTACCGGGCGCGGCAACTCCCTTCCGTCCTTCTTGAAGTTCTTCTTACCCTTGCCTTTCTTAAACTTAGTGGTTTTATTCACCATCAACACTTGATGTTCCCTTTTGATCTCCACCTCCGCTGATTTCAGCATTGAATATACCTCAGGAATGGTCTTTTCCATCCCCTGCATATTGAAGTTCATCACAAAGCTCTTGTAGCTCGGTGGAAGCGGCCCGAAGGATCCTGTCAATGACCGCGTCATCCGGAGATTAAGTCCCGGTGAGTCAAGCGGTTGTCCAACCCAAACATCTTGAGTATGTGCTCACCGATGTAACTATTTTCCTCCATATTACAAGCGAAGAACTTGTCGGAGACTTCATATCTCTCGACCGGGCATGAGCTTGGAAAACCATTTTCAGCTCTTGAACATCTCATATGCTCCGTGTTGCTCAAAACGCTTTTGGAGCCCTGGTTCTAAGTCAGTAAAGCATGCCGCATCGAGCGAGGGAGTAATCATCAGCACGAGACTGCCAAGCGTTCATAACGTCTTGGTTCTCTGGGATGGGTGCTTCACCTAGCGGTGCTTCTAGGACATAATATTTCTTGGCAGCTATGAGGATGATCCTCAGGTTCCGGACCCAGTCCGTATAGTTGCTGCCATCATCTTTCAGCTTGGTTTTCTCTAGGAATGCGTTGAAGTTGAGGGCAACATTAGCATGGGCCATTTGATCTACAAGACATATTGTAAAGATTTTAGACTAAGTTCATGATAATTAAGTTCATCTAATCAAATTATTCAATGAACTCCCACTCAGATAGACATCCCTCTAGTCATCTAAGTGAAACATGATCCGAGTTAACTAGGCCGTGTCCGATCATCACGTGAGACGGACTAGTCAACGTCGGTGAACATCTTCATGTTGATCGTATCTTCTATACGACTCAGGCTCGACCTTTTGGTCTTCCATGTTCCGAGGCCATGTATGTACATGCTAGGCTCGTCAAGTCAACCTAAGTGTATTGCGTGTGTAAATCTGGCTTACACCCGTTGTATTCGAACGTTATAATCTATCACACCCGATCATCACGTGGTGCTTCGAAACAACGAACCTTCGCGACGGTGCACAGTCAGGGGGAACACTTTTCTTGAAATTATTATAAGGGATCATCTTATTTACTACCGTTGTTCTAAGCAAATAAGAAGCAAAACAAGATAAACATCACATGCAATCAAATAGTGACATGATATGGCCAATATCATATTGCTCCTTTGATCTCCATCTTGAGCGCCATGATCATCTTCGTCACGGCATGACACCATGATCTCCATCATCGTGTCTTCATGAAGTTGTCACGCCAACGACTACTTCTACTTCTATGGCTAACGTGTTTAGCAATGAAGTAAAGTAATTTACATGGCGTTAGTCAATGACACGCAGGTCATGCAAAAATAAAGGCAACTCCTATGGCTCCTGCCGGTTGTCATTCTCATCGACATGCAAGTCGTGATTCCAATTACAAGAACATGATCATCTCATACATCACATATATCATTCATCACATCCTTCCATATCACATCACAAAGCACTTGCTGCAAAAACAAGTTAGACGTCCTCTAATTGTTGTTGCAAGTTTTTACGTGGCTGTTATATGTTTCTAGCAAGAACGTTTCTTACCTACGTAAAACCACAACGTGATATGCCAATTTCTATTTACCCTTCATAAGGACCCTTTTCATCGAATCCGCTCCAACTAAAGTGGGAGAGCAGACACCCGCTAGCCACCTTATGCAACTAGTGCATGTCGATTCGGTGGAACCTGTCTCACGTAAGCGTGCGTGTAAGGTCGGTCGGGCCGCTTCATCCCACGATGCCGCCAAGCAAGATAAGACTAGTAGTGGCAAGAAAATTGACAACATCTACGCCCACAACGGCTTTGTGTTCTACTCGTGCATAGTAACTACGCATAGACCTAGCTCATGATGCCACTGTTGGGGAACGTAGCAGAAATCAAAAAAATTCTATGTTTCACCAAGATCAATCTATGGAGTTATCTAGCAATGAGGGGAAAAGGAGTGCATCTGCATACCCTTGTAGATCGCGAGCGGAAGCGTTCAAGAGAACGAGGTTGATGGAGTCGTACTCGTCGTGATCCAAATCACCGATGACCAAGTGCTGAACGGACGGCACCTCCGAGTTCAACGCACGTACGGTTGGGGAAGATGTATCCTCCTTCTTGATCCAGCAAGGGGGAAGGAGAGGTTGATGGAGATCCAGCAGCACGACGGCGTGGTGGTGGATGCAGCGGGGATCTCGGCGAGGCTTCTCGCCAAGCTCTCTGAGAGAGGAGGAGGTGTTGGAGGGAGAGGGAGGCGCCCAGTGCGGCTGCCCTCCCTCCCCCACTATATATAGGCCCCCTGGGCACTGCCCTAGGAGATGGGATCTCCTAGGGGCGGAGGCCAAGGGGTGGCTTGCCCCCCCAAGCCAAGGGGGGGGGGCCCCCACCCCTAGGGTTTCCTGCCCTAGGCGCAGGGGGAGGCCCAAGGGGGGCGCACCAGCCCACCAGGGGCTGGTTCCCCTCCCCACTTCATCCCATGGGGCCCTCCGGGATAGGTGGCCCCACCCGATGGATCCCCGGGACCCTTCCGGTGGTCACCGGTACAATACCGGTGACCCCCGAAACTTTCCCGATGGCCGAAACTTGACTTCCTGTATATAAATCTGTACCTTCGGACCATTCCGGAACTCCTCGTGATGTCCGGGATCTCATCCGGGACTCCGAACTACTTTCGGGTTACTGCATACTAATATCTCTACAACCCTAGCGTCACCGAACCTTAAGTGTGTAGACCCTACGGGTTCGGGAGACACACAGACATGACCGAGACGACTCTCCGGTCAATAACAAACAGCGGGATCTGGATACCCATGTTGGCTCCCACATACTCCTCGATGATCTCGTCGGATGAACCACGATGTCGAGGATTCAATCAATCCCGTATACAATTCCCTTTGTCAATCGATGCGTTACTTGCACGAGACTCGATCGTCGGTATCCCAATACCTCGTTCAATCTCGTTACCGGCAAGTCACTTGACTCGGACCGTAATGCATGATCCCGTGATCAACCACTTGGTCACACTGAGCTCATTATGATGATGAATTACCAAGTGGGCCCAGAGATACCTCTCCGTCATACGGAGTGACAAATCCCAGTCTCGATTCGTGCCAACCCAACAGACACTTCGGAGATACTCGTAGTGCACCTTTATAGCCACCGAGTTACGTTGTGATGTTTGGCACACCCAAAGCACTCCTATGGTATCCGGGAGTTGCACAATCTCATGGTCTAAGGAAATGATACTTGACATTTGGAAAAGCTCTAGAAAACGAACTACACGATCTTTGTGCTATGCTTAGGATTGGGTCTTGTCCATCACATCATTCTCCTAATGATGTGATCCCGTTATCAATGACATCTAATGTCCATAGTCAGGAAACCATGACTATCTGTTGATCAACGAGCTAGTCAACTAGAGGCTCACTAGGGACACGTTGTGGTCTATGTATTCACACATGTATTACGATTTCCGGATAACACAATTATAGCATGAACAATAGACAATTATCATGAACAAATAAATATAATAATAACCATTTTATTATTGCCTCTAGGGCATATTTCCAACAGAGAAGTGTGTGTTCGATGTCCCTTCCGACGAGCTGTTGGGATTCCTCGTGTCCTACAGAGGGATCGAGGCAAACCCGGAGAAGATCAAGGCCATTGAGGACATGAGCCCACCGCAAACCCTCAAGGAAATGCAGAAGCTGGCTGGTCGGGTAACTGCGTTGGGACACTTCATCTTCAAGCTGGGAGAGTGTGCCCTACCCTTCTTCAAGCTGATGAAGAAGAATTGCCCATTCGAGTGGACCCCGGAGGCCGACCGAGCTTTTCAAGACCTCAAGAGATACCTGACCAGCCCTCCGGTGATGGTGGCGCCACGACCTCTCGAGCCTCTAGTACTCTATCTTGCCGACACCCCGTACTCCGCTAGCGCGGCCCTGGTGGCGGTTCGGGAAGAGCACCAAGCCAAGGGTGCGTCGCGCCAAGCTACGTGATACGTCTCCATCGTATCTATAATTTTTTATTGTTCCATGCCAATATTATACAACTTTCATATACTTTTTGGCAACTTTTTATACTATTTTTGGGACTAACGTATTGATCCAAAGGCTCAAAGGCCGGTTCTGTTTGTTGCATGTTTATGTTTCGCAGAAACCCAATATCAAACGGAGTCCAAACGGGATAAAAACGAACGAAGAATTATTTTGGAATATTTATGATTTTTGGGAAGTAAAATCAACGCGAGACGGTGCCCGAGGGGGCCATGAGGCAGGGGGCGCGCCCTGGACCCTCGTGGGCACCCCCTAAGGCAGTTGACGCTCTTCTTTCACCGCAAGAAAGCTAATTTTATGAGAAAAATCTGAGCGAAAGATTCAACGCAATCGGCATTACGGATCTCCAGATATAAAAGAAACTGTGAAAGGGCAGCAGAGGAGAACACAGAAACAGAGAGAGACAGAGAGACAGATCCAATCTCGGAGGGGCTCTCGCCCCTCCCACGCCATGGAGACCATGTACTAGAGGGGAAACCCTTCTCCCATCTAGGGAGGAGGTCAAGGAAGAAGAATACGAAGGGCCCCCCTCTCCCCTTCTCTTCTGGTGGCGCCGGAACGCTGCCGTGGCCATCATCATCACCGCAATCTTCACCAACAACTTCACCGCCATCATCACCAACTCTTCCCCCCTCTATGCAGCGGTGTAACCTCTCTCTTACCCGCTGTAATCTCTACTTAAACATGGTGCTCAACGCTATATATTATTTCCCAATGATGTATCGCTATCCTATGATGTTTGAGTAGATCCTTTTTGTCCTATGGGTTATTTGATGATCAAGATTGGTTTGAGTTGCATGTTTTATTATTGGTGTTGTCCTATGGTGCTCTCCGTGTCGCCCAAGCGTGAGGGATTCCCGCTATAGGGTTTGCAATATGTTCATGATTTTCTTATGGTGGGTGGCGTGGTGTGAAGCACATACCCGAGTAAGTAGGTTGTTTTGCATTATGGGATAAAGAGGACTTGATACTTTAATGCTATGGTTTGGTTTTACCTTAATGATCTTTAGTAGTTGCGGATGCTTGCTAGAGTTCCAATCATAAGTGCATATGATCCAAGTAGAGAAAGTATGTTAGCTTATGCCTCTCCCTCAAATAAAATTGCAATAATGATTACCGGTCTAGTTATCGATTGCCTAGGGACAAATAACTTTCTCGTAACAAAAGGCTCTCTAATAAAACTAATTTAGTTGTGTCTTCATCTAAACATCCCCTAGTTTTTATTTATGTGCTGTTTATATTCTTGCAAACCTTTCCAAAATCACCTACAAAGTACTTCTAGTTTCATACTCGTTCTAGGTAAAGCGAACGTTAAGCGTGCGTAGAGTTGTATCGGTGGTCGATAGAACTTGAGGGAATATTTGTTCTAACTTTAGCTCCTCATTGGGTTCGACACTCTTACTTATCGAAAGAGGCTACAATTGATCCCCTATACTTGTGGGTTATCAAGACCTTTTAAAGGCGCCGTTCTTGGAGCAATAGCGTGGGGTGAATATTCTCGTGTGTGCTTGTTTGCTTTATCACTAAGTAATTTTTTATTTGCTGTTCTTAGTTGTTCTCTATCTTTAGTTATGGATATGGAACATGAAATACCAAAAAAAATAGGTGTACTTGCTACTCATGGAGATGAGGAACCTCCTAAAACCCTCGATGCTCGTTATGTGACAGATATTATGTACTACTTTGATAATCCAGAGAAAACCCCATCCAATTTGGTAATGGGGTTAACGTTGGATCAACGTGAATACTTTAGGGATTATCGCTTGACATAAAAAGGGAAACTATTATGGGATCAAATTTATATATTGAAGTGGTATGCTCGGCAAATATGCTTGAGTTATGATTATACTTGTTGCTCTAGGATGAAGGCTCCACACCTTCCCTTTTCATGCAAATTTAATGATAATAAAACCTTAGCTTCTTATGCTAATGGTATATATGATTACGATGATGTGGAACAAATAGAAGAATTTGTTGCTTTTATGGGTGCTTATGAAATTGAATCTATGTTTAAAGAGTTTGAAGATTTTGATGATGTTGTTTATAGACCTGAAAATTTAGCTATCCTCAAATATTGCTATGAGAATTATGAATACAATTCCGATATTAATGCACTTATTGAGAAAGTATCCGCTGTCCAAGAAGAGACTAATATTTTGCAGGAATCTATGGAAGAAGAAGTTGATGAAACTGTGAGCTCATTGGATGAAAAAGATGATGAGGAGAGCAAAGAACAAAAGAAGGAAGAGCGGATTAGCTACCCGTGCCCACCTTCTAATGAGAGTAACTCTTCAACTCATACATTGTTTAATTTCCCTTCGTGCTTACCGAAGGATGATTGCTATGATGATTGTTATGATCCCATTGATTCTCTTGAAATATCCCTTTTGATGATGCTTGCTATGCTTGTGGCCAAGATGCCAATATGAATTATGCTTATGGAGATGAACTTGCTATAGTTCCTTATGTTAAACATGAAATTGTTGCTATTGCACCCACGCATGATAGTCCTATTATCTTTTTGAATTCTCCCGACTACACTATATCGGAGAAGTTTGCCTTTATTAAGGATTATGTTGATGGGTTGCCTTTTTCCGTTGCACATGATATTTCCACCTCTCTATGCATGTGCTTGCTGCTCCTACTTGCAATTATTATGAGAGAGGAAGTATATCTCCACCTCTCTATGTTTCCCACACGATAAAATTGCAAGAAACTGTTTATACTATGCATTGGCCTTTACTTTGTGTGCATGAATTGTTCTTTTATGACATGCCGATGCATAGGAAGAGAGTTAGACTTCGTCATTGCATGATATATTTTGCCTTGTGCTCACTACTAAATGCCAAATCATTGCTAATTAAAATTGGCTTTGATATACCTTGGGATCCGGGTGGATTCACTACTTGAGTACTATATGCCTAGCTTAATGGCTTTAAAGAAAATGCTGCCAGGGAGACAACCCGGAAGTTTTAGAGAGTCATTTATTTCTGTTTAGTGCTTTCATATAGTTTAAAAACAACAAAAAAGAGGGGAAACCAAAAAATTTTCAAAAAGGAAAGTGAAAGTGAGAGAGACAAGCATTGTTGAAGTGGGAGCTAGCCTTGAACTTTGTTCATGCTCACGGAAACTTTGTGAATCTTGATTACAGATACTTCTCAACAAAATAATTATCCCCTAGTACAATTCCATTGTATTATAAAAATAATGCGCCATGGTTTGCCTTTAGGATGTTTACAATGCTTGTTGGTTTGTACGGTGCAGGACAGAAACTTTGGCTGTAGTGTGCGATTTTCAATTTTTTACTGGAACGCCAAATGGTTCTGATTCTTTTTGAACTGTCTTTCTATACAAGTTGTTTATTTTTCCTAATTTTGGCATAATTTTTCAAGTATCATAAGTATGGTGAATGTTCATATTATTACAGACTGTTATGTTTTAGACAGATTCTGTTTTTGATGCATAGTTTGCTTCTTTTGATGAAACTATTGATTTATATCAGTGGATTAAGCCATGGAAAAGTTATACTACAGTAGACACAATTCCAAAACAAAATATGAAATGGTTTTCAATTGTACTTAGAGTAGTGATTTGCTTTATTATACTAACGGATCTTACCGAGTTTTCTGTTGAAGTTTTGTGTGGATGAAGTGTTCGATGATCGAGGAGGTCTCGATGTGAGAAGAAGGAAGAGAGGCAAGAGCTCAATCTTGGGGATGCCCAAGGCACCCCAAGTAAATATTCAAGGAGACTCAAGCATCTAAGCTTGGGGATGTCCCGGAAGGCATCCCTGTTTCTTCAACAAATATCGGTATGTTTTCGGATTCGTTTCGTTCATGCGATATGTGCAATCTTGGAGCGTCTTTTGCATTTAGTTTTAATTTTTATTTTATGCACCATGCTGGTATGAGATAGTCCTTGGTTGATTTATGGAATGCTCTTTGCACTTCGCTTATATCTTTTGAGTATGGCTTTATAGAATGCTTCATGTGCTTCACTTATATCATTTGAAGTTTGGATTGCCTGTTTCTATTTACTTAGACAACCGCCATTTGTAGAATGCTCTTTTGCTTCACTTATATTTGTTAGAGCATGGGCATATCTTTTGTAGAAAGAATTAAACTCTCTTGCTTCACTTATATCTATTTAGAGAGATGACAGGAACTGGTCATTCACATGGTTAGTCATAAAATCCTACATAAAACTTGTAGATCACTGAATATGATATGTTCGATTCCTTGCAATAGTTTTGCGATATAAAGATGGTGATATTAGAGTCATGCTAGTGGGTAGTTGTGGATTGTATAAATACTTGTGTTTAGGTTTGTGATTCCCGTAGCATGCACGTATGGTGAACCGTTATGTAACGATGTCGGAGCATGAGGTATTTATTGATTGTCTTCCTTATGAGTGGCGGTAGGGGACGAGCGGTGGTATTTTCCTACCAATCTATCCCCCTAGGGGCATGCGTAGTAGTACTTTGCTTCGAGGGCTAACAAACTTTTGCAATAAGTATATGTGTTCTTTATGACTAATGTGAGTCCATGGATTATACGCACTCTCACCCTTCCATCATTGCTAGCCTCTTGATGCCGTGCATTGCCCTTTCTCACCTCGAGAGTCGGTGCAAACTTAGCGGTGCATCCAAACCCCGTGATACGATACGCTCTGTCACACATAAGCCTCATTATATCTTCCTCAAAACAGCCACCATACCTACCTATCATGGCATTTCCATAGCCATTCCGAGATATATTGCCATGCAACTTCCATCATCATCATATACATGACTTGAGCATTTATTGTCATATTGCTTTGCATGATCGTAAGATAGCTAGCATGATGTTTTCATGGCTTGTCAGTTTTTTGATGGCATTGCTATGCTAGATCATTGCACATCCTGATACACCACCGGAGACATTCATATAGAGTCATATCTTTGTTCTAGATATCGAGTTGTAATATTGAGTTGTAAGTAAATAGAAGTGTGATGATCATCATTATTAGAGCATTGCCCCAGTGAGGAAAGGATGATGGAGACTGTGATTCCCCCACAAGTCAATATGAGGCTCTGGATGAAAAAAAAGAGAAAGGCCAAAAAAAAGAGAATGCCCAAAAAAACAAAAAACAAAAAACACAAAAATAAGAGAAAAAGAGAGAAGGGGCAATGTTACTATCCTTTTACCACACTTGTGCTTCAGAGTAGCACCATGTTCTTCATATAGAGAGTCTCTTGAGTTATCACTTTCATATACTAGTGGGAATTTTCATTATACAACTTGGCTTGTATATTCCAACGATGGGCTTCCTCAAATGCCCTAGGTCTTCATGAGCATGCAAGTTGGATGCCTACCCACTTAGTTTCAGTTTGAGATTTCATATACTTATAGCTCTTAGTGCATCCGTTGCATGGCAATCCCTACTCCTCACATTGACATCAATTGATGGGCATCTCCATAGCCTGTTGATTAGCCGCGTCGATGTGAGACTTTCTACTTTTTGTCTTCTCCACATAACCCCCATCATCATATTCTATTCCACCTATAGTGCTATATCCATGGCTTGTGCTCATGTATTGCGTGAGGGTTGAAAAAGCTAAAGCGCGTTAAAAAGTATGAACCAATTGCTCGGCTTGTCATCGGGGTTGTGCATGATGTGAATATTTTGTGTGGTGAAGATGAAGAATAGCCAGACTATATGATTTTGTAGGGATAACTTTCTTTGGCCATGTTATTTTGAGAAGACATGATTCTTTATTAGTAGTCTTGAAGTATTATTGTTTTTATGTCAAATGATAGACTATTTGAAAGAACATGCGGTGCCCCCATGTTTGGTTTTGGTATTTGATGACAATCTCTATGGACTAATGGTTGCCTTGAGTTATATTTGAAGGGTTTGTCCATAGGCTTTTCTTGGAGTCCTTTTGTTGGTTTCAAGGAGAGTTTTTGATGACCGCGGTGCTATTAAGGAATTATCCAAAGATTGGTCATGTGAGTGTTGAGCTTATTGCAAGCATGTCTTGAAGAAGAAGATTGTTTGATCATTCATGTTTACCTTCAAGACATCATCCATATGAAGAAAGTTGGAAAGAATCAAGGTTGATCAAGACTAAGTCAAGAGTGAATCAAGTTGATCAACACACAAAGCATACAAGATGTACAGAGGGATCAAGTGATCCCATGGTATGGTAAGCATTGTCCCTTACGCTTTGTGTACTAACCCATGGTCTTCGTGAGAGTTCTTTGTGGGGTTAGGTTGCGGTGTGCAAATTCAAGTGAAGCATCACGAAGAGATCAAATGCTTGAAGCTTGCCATCCATTGTGGTGACAATGGACTTGTGAAGATGTGCGGAAGAGTGGCTCACCCATAGTGGAGTATGGGGAGCAATCAACTAGTCTTCATCGAGCCAACGCAATCAAGAAAGGTGGTCCATCTTGAGGAGTCAAGATCGTCATCGTCTAGCTCAAGTGGACCATGTGCAAGGCAAAGGTTTGCCCTTGATAGGTTTTCTATTTTACCGGTCTCATGATGGTAGTTGGGAGACCGGGTTATAGGATCGATTGCCGTACTATCAAGGGGGGCTCTCGATGAGTAGCTTGATCGTATCATTCGTAGAGAGCTCAAACCATTACATCCTTGCATCATCTTTTTGGTTCTTGTTTGGTTCTTATCCTTGTGAGATTTGGAGCTTATAGTCATTTTTATGACAAGCTCGAGCTCATCGAAAACGGAGTTCACATGCATCTTCTATGATGTTTTCGATGTTGGAGGATATGCCGTTTCTTCTCTGTTGGAGGTTTCACTCCTTTGTTTGTTAGGCATACCTCCTCTGCCTCTTCTCTGTTGGAGATATGCTGTTTCGATGCTACTCGTTGTCTTGTTTCCAACAAGCTTGAGTTTGCTCTATTCGGAGCTCATTTGAAGAAGTTATGGCAGTTCTGATTTTATTGTTTCCCTCTGTTGTCTTCTCTGCAAAATGAAGGACTCCTAGTGTTGCTAATCTGGGGCATGCGGTAGTACTGCTCTCCGGAGCGGTAGTACCGCAGGCCCTCTTGATAATACCGCAGTCCACCATGATAATCTTGCAAGTGCTCACGGTAGTACCGCTCTGTGGAGCGGTAGTACCGCGGGCCTCGTGCCAGCGCAGCTTCTCGGCGATGGTAAGGCGGATGTAATTTTTTACATCCGTGCCCTCTGTGATAATACCGTGCACCGGTAGCGGTAGTACTATGGGCTCGCCAGGCTTAGCAGCATGAGCGGAAGTAGGGCGGATGTAATTTTTACATCCGCGCCCTCTGTGATAGTACCGCTCTTCGTGTCTTGGTAGTACCGTGCGGATTTTCTTGCGCAGGTCCTCCCTCGGCGGAAGTAGATGCGGAAGTAATTTTTACTTCCGTGCTTTCTCTATGACTAGTGTTGCCTGCCTTACGGTAGTAAGTAGGCGCCTTGATAGTACCGCTCGGCGGTTCTACCGTTCGTTGCAATACAACGAGCCTTCATCGGCGATGCTGCACTTATGCGGTAGTACCGCAACCTGCAACGGTAGTACCGCCGATCAGCGGTAGTACCGCAGCTCCGTGCGGTAGTACCGCGTCGTGCAGGCTGAGTGAGGGGATAACGGTTGGTTTTTCTTCCCACCTATAAAAGGGGGTCTTCTTCCCCCTTGAGATCCAATTTTTTGAGCTCGTGTTCTTCCCCCATTGTTGACCTTCTTCGAGCTTGCTAACTCTCAATCCCTCCAATGATTCTTGCTAGTTCTTGAGGGAAAAGAGAGAGGAGATCTAGATCCACGTTTCCACCAATCACTTTCTCCTCTTAGTGAGGGGAACCCCTTGGATCTAGATCTTGGAGTTCTTCGTGTTCTTCTTTCGTTCTTCCTCTCATTTTCCTCCCTAGCATTAGTTGCTTTGGTGGGATTTGGGAGAGAAGGACTTGGGCACTCCGTGTGCCCTTGCCATTGCATTTGGTGCATCGGTTTGAGTTCTCCACGGTGATTCGTGGAAGTTACAAGTTGAGAAGCTTATTACTCTTGGGTGCTTGGCGCCCTTGAGCTTGTTCCTCTTGGGTGCTTGGGCGCCCTAGGCGGTTAGTGGTGTTCGAGCTCAATCATTGTGGTGCAAAGCTCCGGCAAGCGTCAGGTCTCCAATTAGGTTGTGGAGATCGCCTGAGCAATTTGTGGTACCAGTGACCGCCCCAAGGGTTGCCAAAGTGTCAGGTTCGGTGACCGCCCCAAGGGTTGCCATTTGTATGCAGGTTCGCGACCGCCCTCAAGGGTCCCTTAGTGGAATCACGGCATCTTGCATTGTGCGAGGCGTGAGGAGATTCTGGTGGCCCTAGTGGCTTCTTGGGGAGCATTGTGCCTCCACACCGCTCCAAGCAGAGACTAGCATCCGCAAGGGTGTGAACTTCGGGATACATCGTCGTCTCCAGCGTGCCTCGGTTATCTCTTACCCGAGCCCTTTACTTATGCACTTTACTTTGTGATAGCCATATTGTTCTTGTCATTTATCTTGCTATCACATAGTTGCTTATCTTGCTTAGCATAAGTTGTTGGTGCACATAGGTGAGCCTAGTTGTTGTAGGTTTTGTGCTTGACAAATTAACCGCTAGGTTTATTCCGCATTTGTTCAAGCCTCAACCGTAATTATTTTAAAGCGCCTATTCACCCCCCCTCTAGGCGACATCCACGATCTTTCACTATTGCTTTGAATCACTCATGTCTTAATATTCATGCCATGATTAGATACATGATCAATATTATGCTAGGTAGCATTCCACATCAAAAATTATCTTTTTTATCATTTACCTACTCGAGGACAAGCAGGAATTAAGCTTGGGGATGCTAATACGTCTCCGTCATATCTATAATTTTTTATTGTTACATGCCAATATTATACAACTTTCATATACTTTTTGGCAACTTTTTATACTATTTTTGGGACTAACATATTGATCTAGTGCCCAGTGCCAGTTCCTGTTTGTTGCATGTTTATGTTTCGCAAAAACCCAATATCAAATGGAGTCCAAACGGGATAAAAACGGACGAAGAATTATTTTGGAATATTTATGATTTTTGGGAAGTAAAATCAACACGAGACGGTGCCCGAGGGGGCTACGAGGCAGGGGGCGCGCCCTGGACCCTCGTGGGCACCCTGTAAGGCGGTTGATGCTCTTCTTTTGCCGCAAGAAAGCTAATTTTATGAGAAAAATCTGGGCGAAAGATTCAACCCAATCGGAGTTACGGATCTCTGGATATAAAAGAAATGGTGAAAGGGCAGCAGAGGAGAACGCAAAAACAGAGACAGACAGAGAGACAGATCCAATCTCGGAGGGGTCTCGCCCCTCCCACGCCATGGATACCATGGACCAAAGGGGAAACCCTTCTCCCATCTAGGGAGGAGGTTAAGGAAGAAGAAGACGAAGGGGCCCCCTCTCCCCTTCTCTTCCGGTGGCGTCGGAACGCTGCCGTGGCCATCATCATCACCACAATCTTCACCAACAAATTCACCTCCATCATAACCAACTCTTCCCCCCTCTATGCAGCGGTATAACCTCTCTCTTACCCACTGTAATCTCTACTTAAACATGGTGCTCAATGCTATATATTTTTTCCCAATGATGTATGGCTATCCTATGATGTTTTAGTAGATCCGTTTTGTCCTATGGGTTATTTGATGACCAAGATTGGTTTGAGTTGCATGTTTTATTATTGGTGCTGTCCTATGGTGCTCTCCGTGTCACGCAAGCGTGAGGGATTCCCGCTGTAGGGTTTGCAATATGTTCACGATTTGCTTATGGTGGGTGGCGTGGTGTAAGCCTGAGACCAGTAAGTAGGTTGTTTGCATATGGGATAAAGAGGACTTGATACTTTAATGTTATGGTTGGGTTTTACCTTAATGATATTTAGTAGTTGCGGATGCTTGCTAGAGTTCTAATCATAAGTGCATATTATCCAAGTAGAGAAAGTATGTTAGCTTATGCCTCTCCCTCAAATAAAATTGCAATAATGATTACCGGTCTAGTTATCGATTGCCTAGGGACAAATAACTTTCTCGTAACAAAAAGCTCTCTACTAAAACTAATTTAATTGTGTCTTCATCTAAACAGCCCCTAGTTTTTATTTACATGCTCTTTATATTCTTGCAAACCTATCCAAAAACACCTACAAAGTACTTCTAGTTTCATACTTGTTCTAGGTAAAGCGAACGTTAAGCGTGCGTAGAGTTGTATCAGTGGTCGATAGAACTTGAGGGAATATTTGTTCTACCTTTAGCTCCTCGTTGGGTTCGACACTCTTACTTATTGAAAGAGGCTACAATTGATCCCCTATACTTGTGGGTTATCACTACGCCGCCAGCCGGGATGACGCAAGATCAGGAAGGCGTAGCAAGAGCCATAGCGGCATCAACAGAAGACCAAGCTCGGTAGGACGACGTCACCGAGATTCCCGCAAGCGATAAGGCGTCAGGAGTTCCACCACCTCATGAGACGCCCCAACTTTCGCAAGACACGGGCCTCACCAACGCGCCAGCCCTCGTCGAGCACCCGGTGTATTTCGTCAGCACGGTGTTGCAGGACGCGAGAGCACGATATCTCATGCCTCATAAGCTCCTGCTCGCTCTCTTGGTGGCCTCGCCCTAGTTGCGGCACTACTTCCAGGGCCACCCCATCAAGGTCGTCTCAAACTACCCATTGGAGAGAGTGCTCATGAGCCCCAACTCTGCTGGAAGGATCGCTGAGTGGAACATCAAGCTGCAGGCATTCCAGTTGGAGTTCAGCACTACCAGGGTCATCAAGGGAGCCGCGTTCGCTGACTTTGTGGCGGAATGGACAAATGCCCTGATGCTTGAAGTAGGCGAGGACCAGTCCACCTCACCAGGAAGTGAGGCACCAGACGGCTGGGTCATGTATTTCGATGGCGCCTTCACGCACCAGGGCGCGGAGGCTGGAGCATTACTCATCTCCCCCACTCAAAACAAACTCTACTACGTCGTGCAGCTCTGCTTTTAGCAAGGCGAGAAGGTCTCCAACAACATCGCAGAATACGAAGGCCTCATAGCTGGCCTGAAGGCCACGGTAGCTCTGGGGGTGAAGCTCCTCACCGTTAGGGGTGACTCGCAGCTCCTCGTCAACTTCTCCAACAAGGTATACGAGCCGAAGGACGAGCACATGGAGGCATACCTCGCGGAGGTGCGCAAGATGGAGAAGCAGTTCCTGGGCCTAGAGTTGCAGCACGTGCCCCGGGGCACCAACAAGGAAGCTGACGACATCGCCAAGAGGGCATCCAAGCGGCAGCCCCAAGAGCCCGGCGTCTTTGAGGAACGGCTCTTCAAGCCATCAGTGACACCACCACTTTCAAGAACAGCTCAGCCTCGGGAGGAGCTCCCGCAGCCGCCTGCCACAGGAGCCCCAGCCTGTGGCCCGACCTCAGGAGTGCGCCTACTCTTGGCGCTCGAACCCCAAGAGGGATGCTGGACCAAGGAATTCAAGGAATACCTGATGCAAGGGGTGCTACCGGAGAAGGAGGATGACGCGGAGCGCGTGGCCCGGCAAGCCACGACATACTGCATCCGGTACAGTGAGTTGTACAGGAAGCGACCAAATGACGTTTCACTGCGTTGCGTCTCCAGAGACCAGGGGAAGGAGCTACTATCTGACATACACGGAGGGGACTGCGGGCATCACTCGTCATCACGGACCCTCGTCGGCAAGGTATTCCATAGCGGATTCTACTGGCCCACGGCGCTCAACGATGCAGCCGAGCTGGTGAGGTCCTGTGAAGCCTGCCAGTTCCACGCCAAGCAGATCCATCAATCGGCTGAGGGCCTCCAGACCATCCCACTCACATGGCCGTTCGCGGTCTGGGGGTTGGATATCTTGGGCCCGTTCCCTCGAGCGCCTGGGGGCTACCGCTACCTCTACGTTGCCATTGACAAGTTCACCAAGTGGGCGGAGGTGGAAGCCGTCCGCACCATCCCAGCTGGTTCCGCGGTCAAATTCATCAAGGGTCTCGTGAGCCGATTCAGGGTCCCCAACCGCATCATCACTGATAACGGCTCGCAGTTCACCAGTAATCTCTTCAAAGCATACTGTGCTAACCTTGGAATGCAGATCTGCTATGCTTCGGTGGCGCACCCCAGGAGCAATGGTCAGGCCGAACACACCAACGCAGAGGTCCTGAGCGGCCTCAAGACCAGGACTTTCAAGAAGAAGTTGGAGGCCTGCGGCGGGGGCTGGTACGACGAGCTCCAGTCCGTGCTTTGGTCCATCCGCACCACCGCCACCAAGCCGACGGGTGAGACCCCGTTCTTCCTCGTCTACGGAGCAGAAGCGGTCCTCCCTCACGAGGTCAAGCATCGCTCCGCACGGGTCCTGGCGTTTGATGAAATGCAACAGGACGCCACGCGGGGGATGGACCTCGTGCTGGGGGAGGAACGCCGCCATGAAGCCGCACTACAGGCGGCAAGGTATCAGCAGGCGCTGCGGCGATACCACTGCCGCAACATTCGCTCCAGGACGCTTGAGGCGAGCGACCTCGTCCTGAGGCAGGTCTTCTCCAGGGAGGGGCTGCACAAGCTCTCACCCATGTGGGAGGGCCCGTTCAAGGTCGTCCATGTCTCCAGGCCTGGTGCCGCGCGCCTCGAGACGCAGGACAGGGTGCCCATCCAGAACGCCTGGAACATCCAGCACCTCCGGAAGTTCTACCCATGAAGCAAGGCCCAATGCCTGTGAAGAAAGGCCCAATGCTTGTGAAGAAGGCCCGGTTCCTGTGAAGAATCACTGCCCGTGACACTCTCACGTAATAATGAGTGGGGCTGTACACGCCCCGGAGTCTCAGGAGTGCCGCCCTCGGGCCTCGGGGGCTCCCTCCCACGTCTTAGTGGCAGCACTTAGCTCCGCGCTGGTGAGAAGACTTGAAGACTAGACTAGGTGCCGAACGCGGCTTTTCATTTGCTTTTCGTAGTTGGCTCCCCTTCTTTTAATTGAAGTTTGCTTCTGGTGTTCCTTGATGATTTGGTTCCGTCGCCTTTCGCCGCTATTTCTGACTCTAGTCAACTTGTTTTCTCTCTCTCGCTTACCTCGCGAGGGGGCTAGGTAGGTGCCCTCGTGAGAGTTTTTCCTTCTCTCCGCCTTTCGTCTGCTTTTTCATGAGGCACTGTCGTTCGAGCGCACAAGCTGGCACATCTTTCCTAATCCGTGCCCCTCGGGTACCGCGATATGAAGCGCTGGATTAAGGCTTGGGCGAACGATAAGTCTCCTTGCGAGCTTCCTAACGAATTTTTTGCAGTTCCTGAGCGACCACTGAGTCAAGATGGGCACCAGGAAGCAAGTGCCTCGTGAAGAGCAGGCTATCCCGAACGTGCAAAGCTAGGTTATTTCCACACAAAACAATGGCACAGCACATCATAATATAGTGATTGAGGAATCACGGTTCTATACACGCCCCTCCGGGGCCCATACTGGTTCCTCTTTGATACAGGAAGAAAAGGAAGAACAAAATAAAAGCGGCGCTCACCCCCACAGTGGTTCAAGGGGGCGGGCTCTTGGCGACGTTCCAAGCTCAGCCGGACCCCTCCTCGCGCTTCACGGAGGCGCGGCGACTAGACGACCCGCCGCCACTTTCGAAGCGGGCACGGCGGCGTGGCGGCTGGTCGTAGCCACCACTGCTAGAGCTGTCGCCAGAAGAAGAGCCACCGTAGCTGGACGAGATGCGGTCGGTACCAAGGGCGGGTTCGCTCCCCTCCTCGTCCTGACCATCGCCAAGGCCGAGCACCTCCTCGCCCTCGTTCACCTTGGGGCAGCACCCGGCGCGGCGACCATCTTCCCCAAACACCCTCACGTAGACGGTCGCATCACCGTCGTACTTGAAATGGAGGGTGCACCGCCTGCCCAGGCCGCGCGCGCGGGCGAACGTATGCCAACCGCGGGCCAGAGCTATGTTTCCCGCGACGGAGACCTCGACCACAACCCAAGAAGCCCTGCTGCAGCAACCGTCCGCCTGCAGCCAGAGCCCTGCTACCTCTTGAGCACTGCGTTGGATTTCCCCGAAGACGAGAGGATGATGCAGAGAAGTAGCGTAAGTATTTCCCTCAGTTTTTGAGAACCAAGGTATCAATCCAGTAGGAGGCCACGCGCGAGTCCCTCGTACCTACACAAAACAAATAGCTCAACGCAACCAACGCGATACGGGGTTGTCAATCCCTTCACAGTCACTTACGAGAGCGAGATCTGATAGAGATGATAGATAATATTTTTGGTATTTTTGATATAGAGATGCAAGGTAAAATAAAAATGCAAAGTAAAAAAGCAAAGCAATAATAAAGTGATTGGATATTGATATGATGAGAATAGACCCGGGGGCCATAGAATTAACTAGTGGCTTCTCTCAAGAGCATAAGTATTCTACGGTGGGTGAACAAATTACTGTTGAGCACTTGACAGAATTGAGCATAGTTATGAGAATATCTAGGTATGATCATGTATATAGGCATCACGTCTGAGACAAGTAGACCGACTCCTGCCCGCATCTACTACTATTACTCCACTCATCGACCGCTATCCAGCATGCATCTAGAGTATTAAGTTCAAGAAAACAGAGTAACGCCTTAAGCAAGATGACATGATGTAGAGGGATAAATTCATGCAATATGATAAATACCCCATCTTGTTATCCTCGATGGCAACAATACAATACGTGCCTTGCTGCCCCAACTGTCACTGGGAAAGGACACCGAAAGATTGAACCCAAAGCTAAGCACTTCTCCCATTGCAAGAAAAACCAATCTAGTAGGCCAAACCAAACTGATAATTCGAAGAGCCTTGCAAAGATAACCAATCATACATAAAAGAATTCAGAGAAGATTCAAATATTGTTCATAGATAATCTTGATCATAAACCCACAATTCATCGATCTCAACAAACACACACCGCAAAAATAAGATTACATCGAATAGATCTCCATGAGAGGGGGAGAACATTGTATTGAGATCCAAAAAGAGAGAAGAAGCCATCTAGCTACTAACTATGGACCCGAAGGTCTAAGGTAAACTACTCACACTTCATCGGAGGGGCTATGCTGATGATGTAGAAGCCCTCCGTGGTGGATTCCCCTTCGGGCGGAGCTCCGGAACAGGCCCCAAGATGGGATCTCGTGGGTACAGAAAGTTGCAGCGGTGGAATTAGGTTTTTGGCTCCGTATCTGATAGTTTGGGGGTACGTAGGTATATATAGGAGGAAGGAGTACGTCGGTGGAGCTTTGAGGGGCCCACGAGGCAGGGGGCGCGCCCTCCACCCTCGTGACCGCCTCGTGGCTTTCTTAACGGAGGGTCCAAGTCTCCTGGATCATATCTGATGAGAAAATCACGTTCCCGAAGGTTTCATTCCGTTTGATATTCCGTTTCTTCAAAACACTGAAATAGGCAAAAAACAACAATTCTGGGCTGGGCCTCCGGTTAATAGGTTAGTCCCAAAAGTAATATAAAAGTGGAAAATAAAGCCCAATATAGTCCAAAACAGTAGATAATATAGCATGGAGAAATCAAAAATTATAGATACGTTGGAGACGTATCAGGCATCCCCAAGCTTAATTCCTGCTCGTCCTCGAGTAGGTAAATGATAAAAAGAGAATTTTTGATGCGGAGTGCTACTTGGCATAATTTCAATGTAAATCTTCTTAATTTTGTTATGAATATTCATATCCGAAAGGTTCAAGACAAAAGTTCATATTGACAAAAAAATAATAATACTTCAAGCATACTAACAAAGCAATTATGTCTTCTCAAAATAACATGGCCAAAGAAAGTTATCCCTACAAAATCATATAGTCTGGCTATGCTCTATTTTCACCACACAAAGTATTTAAATCATGCACAACCCCGATGACAAGCCAAGCAATTGTTTCATACTTTTGACATTTTCAAAACTTTTTCAATCTTCACGCAATACATGAGCTTGAGCCATGGATATAACACTATATGTGGAATAGAATGGTGGTTGTGGAGAAGACAAAAAGAGGGGAAGATAGTCTCACATCAACTAGGCGTATCAACGGGCTATGGAGATGCCCATCAATAGATATCAATGTGAGTGAGTAGGGATTGCCGTGCAACGGATGCACTAGAGCTATAAGTATATGAAAGCTCAACAAAAGAAACTAAGTGGGTGTGCATCCAACTCGCTTGCTCACGAAGACCTAGGGCATTTTGAGGAAGCCCATCATTGGAATATACAAGCCAAGTTCTATAATGAAAAATTCTCACTAGTAAATGAAAGTGACAAAATGAGAGACTCTCTATCATGAAGATCATGGTGCTACTTTGAAGCACAAGTGTGGTAAAAGGAGAGTAACATTGTCCCTTCTCTCTTTTTCTCTCATTTTTTTATTTTTTTATTTGGGCCTTTTCTCTCTCTTTTTTATGGCCTCTTTTTTTTCTTTTTTTTTCGTCCGGAGTCTCATCCCGACTTATGGGGGAATCATAGTCTCCATCATCCTTTCCTCACTTGGGACAATGCTCTAAAAATGATGATCATCACACTTTTATTTTTCTTACAACTCAATACTTTGAACAAAGTATGACTCTATGTGAATGCCTCCGGCGGTGTACCGGGATATGAAATGAATTAAGAGTGACATATATGAAAGAATTATGAACGGTGTCTTTGCCACAAATACGATGTCAACTACATGATCATGCTAGCAATATGACAATGATGGAGCGTGTCATAATAAACGGAACGGTGGAAAGTTGCATGGCAATATATCTCGTAATGGATATGGAAATGCCATGATAGGTAGGTATGGTGGTTGTTTTGAGGAATGTATATGGTGGGTGTATGATACCGGCGAAAAGTGCGCGGTATTAGAGAGGCTAGCAATGGTGGAAGGATGGGAAAAGTGTGTATAATCCATGGGCTCAACATTAGTCATAAAGAACTCATATACTTATTGCAAAAATCTAGAAGTTATCAAAGCAAAGTATTACGCGCATGCTCCTAGGGAGATAGATTGGTAGGAATAGACCATCGCTCGTCCCCGACCGCCACTCATAAGGAAGACAATCAATAAATAAATCATGCTCCGACTTCATCACATAACGGTTCACCATACGTGCATGCTACGGGAATCACAAACTTTAACACAAGTATTTCTCAATTTCGCAACTACTCAACTAGCATGACTCTAATATCACCATCTTCATATCTCAAAACAATTATCAAGCATCAAACTTTTCTTAGTATTCAACGCACTCAAAAGAAAGTTTTACAAATCTTGAATACCAAGCATATTATTATTATTAAGAAAATTACCATGCTATTTAAGAATCTAAGTGATTCATGAGAGATCAATAGTTTCTTTAAAACAAATCCACCACCGTGCTCTAAAAGATATAAGTGAAGCACTAGAGCAAAACTATATAGCTCAAAAGGTATAAGTGAAGCACATAGAGTATTCTAACAAATTCCAATTCATGTATGGCTCTCTCAAAAGGTGTGTACAGCAAGGATGATTTTGGTAAACTAAAAAGCAAATACTCAAATAATACAAGACGCTCCAAGCAAAACACATATCATGTGGTGAATAAAAATATAGCTCCAAGTAAAATAATCGATGGAAGTAGACGAAAGAGGGGATGCCTTCCGGGGGCATCCCCAAGCTTTGACTTTTTGGTGTCCTTGGATTATCTTGGGGTTTCCATGGGCATCCCAAATCTTAGGCTCTTGCCACTCTTTGTTCCATAATCTATCAAAAGATTTCACCCAAAACTTGAAAACTTCACAACACAAAACTCAACAGAAATCTCGTGAGCTCCGTTAGCGAAAGAAAACAAAAGACCACTTCAAGGTACTGTAATGAACTCATTATTTATTTATATTGGTGTTAAACCTACTGTATTTCAACTTCTCTGTGGATTATAAACTATTTTACTAGCCATAGATTCATCAAAATAAGCAAACAACACACGGAAATCAGAATCTGTCAAAAACAGAACAGTCTGTAGTAATCTGTAACTAACGCAAACTTATGGAATTCCAAAATATCAGCCAAAATAGGAAGACCTAGGAAATTTGTTTATTGATCAGGAGCAATTGGAATCAGTATTTTATCACGTTCTGATGATTTTCAAAAATTGTTTTCGTGAACAGAAAGTTTCTGGAAATTACAGCAAGATCAAATAACTATCATCCAAGAAGATCCTATAGGTTTAACTTGGCACAAACACTAATTAAAAGATAAAACCACATCTAAACAGAAGGTAGATGGATTATTTATTCCTAAACAGAAACAAAAACTAAAAACTAAAAATAAAATTGGGTTGCCTCCCAACTAGCGCTATCGTTTAACGTCCCTAGCTAGGCATAAAAGCAAGGATAGATCTAGGTAGTGCCGTAGTAATAAGATAGATCGGTGAAACTCATTTCATATTCTCTCTCGTTCGGCAGCAAGTTTTCTTTGAGGCAAGCAAAAGTAATCAAAAGGGCTAAATTTGATAGGACAAAAGTCCCCAAGATCAATTTTAGGAGGTATAGGTTCCTCTTTCGGTCCTTCATATTGCACAACCAATTCATCATTATAAGCATTCTTTTGACAGAACCTTGTGAGCCTATACTCAAGAGAGCATCCTAGCTCATTATTTCGAATAGCCAAATCATCATTAAGTTCAGAGATTCTATCAATTAAAATATTGGTAGGCACCTTTTTCCTAAGGTTTTCATTGAAGGCAACATAGTCAAGAGGTTGAAAACGCATTATTTCTTCTTGATCAAAGAGGATAGATTCTACGGGAGGACGGCCAGCGTCCACCCTATAATGCGCAAAGATTTCTTTGGCCTCTTTTATTATAAATCTGAATTCATGAGCCAAAAAGATAGTAGCGGCACGCTTAACACAAGAATGCTCGATATTAGAAAATTCTAGGAAAATTCTTTGTATAGAAGGGTGCATATGCATAAATTGCCTTTCAAGTTCAATGATAAGCATGCCAATAGCGTCTGCAAGACTACTAGTTCTATGGAGAATAGAACCGCCCATAGAGGGAAAAGCACCGGCACAAGTACAGAAATCTTGAATAACTCCTTTTCCAATAGTATTACCACTACCGATTCGAAATCTTTTTGTATGAAAGGTAGGGGGTTCTTCAGCAGGAGCATCAGAATTTTCTATGATATTATTATCGCCCATATAGGCAATAATTTCCCCAATTTCAGACATAGCGACAGAGAGAACGAAGAGCAAGAAAGAAGGCGAACAAAAAGAAGAGGGCGAATAAGACGGCAAGGGTGAAGTGGGGGAGAGGAAAACGAGAGGAAAATGGCAAATAATGTAATGCGAGAGATAAGCAATTATGATGGGTACTTGGTATGTTGATTTTTGCGTAGACCTCCCCGGCAACGGCGCCGGAAATTCTTCTTGCTACCACTTGAGCACTGCGTTGGATTTCCCCGAAGAGGAGAGGATGATGCAGAGAAGTAGCGTAAGTATTTCCCTCAGTTTTTGAGAACCAAGGTATCAATCCAGTAGGAGGCCACGCGCGAGTCCCTCGTACCTACACAAAACAAATAGCTCAACGCAACCAACGCGATTCGGGTTGTCAATCCCTTCACTGTCACTTACGAGAGTGAGATCTGATAGAGATGATAGATAATATTTTTGGTATTTTTGATATAGCGATGCAAGGTAAAATAAAAAGGTAAAGTAAAAAAGCAAAGCAATAATAAAGTGATTGGAGACTGATATGATGAGAATAGACCCGGGGGCCATAGAATTCACTAGTGGCTTCTCTCAAGAGCATAAGTATTCTACGGTGGGTGAACAAATTACTGTTGAGCAATTGACAGAATTGAGCATAGTTATGAGAATATCTAGGTATGGTCATGTATATAGGCATCACGTCCGAGACAAGTAGACCGACTCCTGCCTCGCATCTACTACTATTACTCCACTCATCGACCGCTATCCAAAGATGCACCTAGAGTATTACGTTCAAGAAAGCAGAGTAACGCCTTAAGCAAGATGACATGATGTAGAGGGATAAATTCATGCAATATGATAAATACCCCATCTTGTTATCCTCGATGGCAACAATACAATACGTGCCTTGCTGCCCCTACTGTCACTGGGAAAGGACACCGCAAGATTGAACCCAAAGCTAAGCACTTCTCCCATTGCAAGAAAAACCAATCTAGTAGGCCAAATCAAACTGATAATTCGAAGAGACTTGCAAAGATAACCAACCATATATAAAAGAATTTAGAGAAGATTCAAATATTGTTCATAGATAATCTTGATCATAAACCCACGATTCATCGGTCTCAACAAACACACCACAAAAAGAAGATTACATCAATAGATCTCCACGAGAGAGGGGGAGAACATTGTATTGAGATCCAAAAAGAGAGAAGAAGCCATCTAGCTACTAACTATGGACTCGAAGGTCTAAGGTAAACTACTCACACTTCATCGGAGGGGCTATGGTGATGATGTAGAAGCCCTCCATGGTGGATTCCCCTTCAAAGTGAGCTCCTAATAGGCCCCAAGATGGGATCTCGTGTGTATGTAAGGTTGCGCCCGGTGGAATTAGGTTTTGGCTCCGTGATTCGATCGCTTGGGGGTACATAGGTATATATAGGAGGAAGGAGTACGTCGGTGGAGCTTGAGGGGCCCTGACGAGGCAGGGCGCGCCTCTATGGGGGGCGCGCCTCCACCCTCGTGACCGCCTCGTGGCTTTCTTGACGGAGGGTCCAAGTCTCCTGGATCACGTTCGGTGAGAAAATCACGTTTTCGAAGGTTTCATTCCGTTTGGACTCCGTTTGATATTCCGCTTTCTTGAAACACCGAAATAGGCAAAAACAACAATTACAGGCTGGGCCTCCGGTTAATAGGTTAGTCCCAAAAGTAATATAAAAGTGGAAAATAAAGCCCAATATAGTCCAAAACAGTAGATAATATAGCATGGAGCAATCAAAAGTTATAGATACGTTGGAGACGTATCAAGCCCACCTGGACCGGAGGCCGGTAGCTCATCGGCAAAGAAGCGCGGAAGCTGAAGCCAGTTGCCGGCCGGATCCTCCGACCAGACGATGAACTCCGGCAGCACCTCCGCCGAGTGGAATCGCGGTCGGGGAGGCCATGCAACCATGGCACGTCTCCTCTCATCAGCAGGGCTGCCACGACCGAAACGACCCCTCCCACGCGCAGCGGCGCCACCGCGGGAGTAAGGGGCCGTGGTGGGGGTCACGGTGTGCTTGTGGGGACGGCCGCGTCCACGCTTGGGCGGCGGAGAGCCAGGCCCCTCGCGAGGGGCCTTACCCTTCTCCGCGGCAGAGAACCTCTTCGACAGCACCATTGCTACTAGCGGTGGAGCAGGGAGGAAGAAGAAAGCGGACTGGGAAGAGATGGGCGACGGGGGCTCTGCCCCCCTCCCCATTTAGAGCAGGAGAAGGCCAACCGGCGCCTCCCACGATCACAGGTAATGATGGTTTTCCCTTGCATGTCGCAGGGACTTGTCAAGTCGGGCAGTTGCCGAGGGAGCGTGGGGAAGCGGAGACGCCCACGTCCAATCAACCGCCACGCGTAGACCAAGGCCGCAGGCTGTTGGGGCCCGCGGTGCTCCGTACTTGACCTTTGGCTTCGCCTTGAAGCCAAGCTCAAGCGCGCCTTGTGCCCGGGGGCTACTGTCGGCGTTCTGGGAACGGGGGTCCCCGGACTTGCCTGTCTGCGGCCCACGGCGTGGCTTTGCTAACAGGCCTGTACGGCCCATCTTCATCAACAAGGCATTCAAGACCCTCGCGAGGGGCCAAGCCTCGCGAGGCGGACGACACAAGACCTCCTCAGGAGCGGCCTCACCAGGTTGGCTCGCGAGGAGTGGAGAGATCAAGGCAGGGCAAACCTCGCGAGGATCTCGTGACGTGAGCCATGACGATCAGGCGGGCGCCAGGCGGGCGCCAGCGCGCAGTGTCCTTGTTTCTCCTTTGGTGGTAAGGAAGCAAGCGCGTGCACGGAGTACCGAGGCGTCAAGCAAAGGTTTCCGTATCAGTGCAACGAGACGAAGACCAGCCGGACGGCCAGACGGAGGTCACCATGGAGCCCAAGGCGGCGTCACCACCAGAGCCTTTTGCAGGCGAAGACCGCTTTTGTCAGGTAAGCTGTACTAGTTGTCCCCTTTAAAATTGGCCGTTGTTGGCTCCCTTCCCGCTCAATATTTGTGAGAGGGCCAGGGCCTCTATAAATAGGACTAGCCACCATAGTAGAAGGCAACTGAGCCTGAGCTGATCGAATCCACACACACACAAGTTCGCCAAGCACAAGAACACCTCAACCTCAGGAGGTTGTTCTTCCCCCTTTGTACTGTTCATCATCAGCCCAAGAGGCAATCCACCACCACCACACTGGAGTAGGGTATTACACCACAACGGTGGCCCGAACCAGTATAAATCTTGTGTCTCTTGTGTTGTGAGTTTGTTGAGTTCGTCCGCGTGATCTTAGCAAGCTAGGGCGTGGATCAGTAGGGAAAGAACTTCGCACGCACCCCAAAGTTCGAACCTCAAGGGTTTTGCTGGAACCCGTGATCCGACAGGGTCGTACCGGGCCGTTGGTGGAGCCACGCCGTGGGCCGCAGGCAGGCAAGTCTAGGCACCCCCGTTCCCAGGACACGGACAAAGACCACTAGTTTGAAGTAAAAGGGCAAGGGAAAGAAATGGAACTTCGAGAAGAATGGCAAGCAAGTTACCACTCCCATGAAGAAGCCCAAAGCTAGACCCAAGCCTGAAAGTAAGTGCTTCTACTGCAAAGGAAATGGTCACTAGAAGCAGAACTGCCCCAAATACTTGACGAATAAGAAGGATGGCAAAGTGAACAAAGGTATATTTGATATACAAGTTATTGATGTGTACCTTCCTAGTTTTCGTAGTAGCCCCTGGGTATTTGATACCGGTTCAGTTTCTAAGATTAGTAACTCAAAACAGGAGTTGCAAAATGAACAGAGACTAGTTAAGGGCGAGATGACGATGTGTGTTGGAAGTGATTCCAAGGTTGATAAGATCACCATCGAACACTCCCTCTACCTTCGGGATTAGTGTTAGACCTAAATAAATGTTATTTGGTGTTTGTGTTGAGCATGAATATGATTGGATCATGTTTACTGCGATACAGTTTTTCATTTAAGTCAGAGAATAATTATTGTTTTGTTTACATGAATAAAACCTTGTATGGTCATACACACAATGTAAATGGTTTATTGAATCTCAATCGTAGTGATACACATATTCATAATATTGATGCCAAAAGATGCGAAGTTGATAATGATAGTGCAACATACTTGTGGCACTGCTGTTTAGGTCATATTGGTGTAAAGCGCATGAAGAAACTCCATGCAGATGGGCTTTTGGAATCACTTGATTATGATCATTTGATACTTGCATACCATGCTTCATGGGCAATATGACTAAAACTCCGTTCTCCGGAACAATGGAGCGAGCCAATGACTTATTGGACATAATACATACCGATGTATGTGGTCCGATGAGTGTTGAGGCACGCGGCGGGTACCGTTATTTTCTGTTGGCGTCCTGGGAACGGTGGTCCCCAGACATGCCTGCCTATGGCCCATGGCGTGGCTCCACCAGCGGCCCTGTACGACCCATATTCACCAGCAAACACTCAAGACCCTCGCAAGGGGCAAGGCCTCGCGAGGTGGACGACACAAGACCTCCTCAGGGGCGGCCTCGCCAGGCTGGCTCGCGAGGAGCGGAGAGATCAAGGCAAGGGGTACCTCGTGAGGTTCCTGTGACGCAAGCCATGACGACCAAGGCCAGGCGGGAGCCAGCGCGCACAGTGTATTGGTTTCCTCTTTGGTGCTAAAGAAGCACGCGCAGGCGAGGAGTCCCAAGGAATCAGGCAAAGGTTTCCATACCGGTGCAACAAGACCAAGACCAGCAGGACAACAGGATGGAGGTCACCATGGATCCCAAGACAGCGTCACCGCCAGAACCTTAGGCAGGCGAAGACCACCTTTAGTCAGGATAACTTGTACTAGTTGTCTCCCTTCAAAATTGACCATTGTTGGATCCCTTCCTGCCTACATTTGGGAAGAGGACCAGGGCCTCTATAAATAGGCCTAGCCACCACCATAGGAAGAGAGGTTGAATTCCACGAATACCACCTCACCAGCTCATAGAGCTCAAGAACACCTGTCGTCAGGAGGCTGTTCATCCCTTGTACTTGTTCATCCTCAGCCTACAAGGCAATCCACCACCACACACTGGAGTAGGGTATTACACCGCAACGGTGGCCCGAACCAGTATAAACTCTTGTGTCTCTTGTCCTTCGGGTTCGGCAAGCTGAGCTTTGGGATCGCGCTGAGAGTGCGATCCAGGGAGGGAGAGATCTTCATGCACACCCCAGAGTTTGAACCTTAAGGGTTTTGCCGGAACCCGTGATCCGACATTTGGCGCGCTAGGTAGGGGTGCGCTGAAGCCTTTCTTCCGTTGATCCACGTACCACTGCTTCACCGCGTCCATGGCCGACGCTCGCCGAGCTCGCGCTGAGCGCTGGGCCGCCCTTACTGCCCGCGTCGCTAGACAGCTCCTGTTGGTGGGCCTCCCCGTCGTTCTCCGTCACCCGCTGTCAACACCGCCACCGGCCCGGCGGGAAACGAGCAGCAAGCGTCCTCGCTGCACCCCTCTGTGCGGCGGGACGGCTGCACCGCCACCCCGTCGCTAACTCCAGCCAGCTCATCGTCTCACGCCGCTATGCTCACGGATGCGCAGCCGCGGCTGCCATGGCACGTGAGCTCTGCGCTACCGCCGGCCGACGACCTCTACGAGGATCGGCTGACTGCATCGCCGAAGCTCGTTAAGCGCCGCTGGGGCTCTTCCGCGATCGCCCTCTCATCGCTTCGCCCGCCACCGCGGGCGACGTAGCTCACGGAGCGCCTCCGCCACCTCCTCACCAAGACGGCGCCCTGGCACCAAGACGCGCGGCCCCCGGCACGACCCGTCGTGCGGGGCGCCTGCACGTGAAGAAGGAAGCTGCCAAGAAGTTCCCCGACCACAAGAAAACGCTCCACCGCTACCAGCACCGCCATGTCAAGATTGCCTGTCGCAGCAAGACCGCGCGCCGCTCGCCGTAGCGGCGCGAGGGCACCAAGACCAAGCTCCGCCCCCACGACGGGCCACGGTCGGCTGCCACGCCTTCACTCTAGAGCTGCGTAGCGTCGTCTGGCCAAGCAAGTTCAAGCCCGACCTGCCTCCGCGCTACGACGGCACCCCCGACCTTGTAGAGTTCCTGCAGCTCTATGAGTTGAGCAACAAAGCGGCCAACGGCGACGTGAAGGTCATGGAGAACTGGTTCCCCATGGCTCTCAAGGACGGCGCTCGCTCGTGGCTCCTGAACCTGCCCGTGGGATCAATCTCCTCCTGGGGCGAGATGCGCGACCGCTTCATCGCCAACTTCCAGGGCACTCGCGACCGCCCACCGGCCGCGGGTGACCTGCAGCGCATCAAGCAGCAGCCAGGAGAGACCCTGCAGAAGTACATCCAACGCTTCAACAGCGTCCACCTCAAGATCCCTAAGGTAACGGACAAGGCCATCATTTCAGTGTTCTCTGATGGTGTCCGCGGCGTCAAGATGAAGGAAGAGCTTGCTATGCACGAGGAGCTATGCACTGCGCTGGAGATGTTCAACCTGGCGACCAAGTGCGCTAGAGCTGAGGAGGGGCGTCTCTCCCTCCTCGAGCTCCCAGCTGCCGACCCAGAAGAGAAGAAGGCCAAGCCCAAGGACTCGAAGCGCAAGGGGGCAGCCGTGCTCGCGATTGAGCCCGATACGAAGCGCGGCCGGGACCAACCCGAGTCGTCCAAGAGCAGCCGTCCGTTCTGCGCCTTCCACAACGTCCACAGCCACAACACCAATGACTGTCAAGAGCTCAGGGCCATCTGCGATGGGCGCTTTGGTCGGCGGCCCGAGCGTAGCGACCGGGGCTATGACCGAGGAGGAGGACGAAATGGAGGACGCTGGGACGACCGCGGCCCCCGCCAGGAGTGGCGCGACCGACATCGGGAGGACCACTGGCAGGGCCAGCCTCATGAGACGCATGGAGGGACTAGCCTCATGAGGACCGCCCTCAGGGAAACGATGGCCTCCCTCCGCTACCGCCACTGCCAAGGAGAAACGACGACCACCATCAAGACGAGGGGGCTGGGGGCTTCCAAGAGCCGTGCACCGTGGCCTGCATCTTGGGTGGCACTCAGGCCCCAGCCTCCCATCGCAACTTCAAGTAGTTCGCCCGAGAGGTGAACGCGGCTCTCCCCAGGCTTGAGGCCACATGCCCGCTCAGGTGGTTCAAGTACGCCATTACTTTCAGCTCGTCCAACCAACTCAAGTGCGCAGCGACCGCTGGTGCTCTCCCTATGCTCTGCTCGCCCGTCATCAGCAACGTCCAAGTCACCAAGACCCTCATCGATGGCGGCACGGGGCTCAATGTTCTATCCGTTGATACGTTCGATCGCCTCCAAGTACCTTATGATCAGCTACAACCAACCGAGCCCTTCTCAGGAGTGACCGATGGCTCCACCACCCCGATAGGGAAGATCCGCCTCCCTGTCACCTTCGGTGGACGCGATAACTACCACACCAGCTCATTGACTTCGACTTCGCCCACATTCGCCTGTCGTACAACGCCATCCTTGGGTATCCGGCTCTGGCCAAGTTCATGGCGGCAACCCACCACGGGTACAATGTCCTCAAGATGCCAGGGACCAGCGGTATCATCGCGGTCGCCTGTGGGGAGAAGGATGCAGTGTGCTCCCTCGAGCGCGCCTTCCAGGCCGCTACGATCGAGGACCCCGACAATGAAGGAATCATGTACCCTGCTGAAGCCATCCCCAAGAAGAAGAAGCAGCCGCTCCACCAAGGGCCTCAGGAGAGTGGCGTCACCAGCGCCACCACCTCAAGATCTACGCCCTTAGATGGGGCGCCTCCCTCCCTCACATAGGAAGGCGCGCCCGGTGCCCTCCTCAGGCAAGGCTCGGGGGCTCTCTTCTGGAGGGCCTCAGACCTCACCAACATCACGAGGGAGGCGCTCGGGCACCATGTGGAGGCATGCTTTCTTGCATGCTTCCCCCAAGCGGGCACTAGGAAAGGAGCTCCTGGTGCTCAGGAGTTCATCATCAAGACTACCCAAGAGATTTAGGAGGCAAGGGCCATTCACGGTGACTGTCGCCCACCACCCGGCGCAGCTCCCCATCCTGGCAAGGACGGCGGGCTACGCGTCTGCGTCGACATTCCAGGGCTCAACAGAGCCGCATCTCAGGAGCGTTTCTAGCCTTCGCAAGTTGGCCGGTGCAAGGGCCCACCTCACAGCTATGTCCGCATGCCATTTGGCCTGCCGAGCGCGGCTGTCACCTTCCAGCGCCGCTTACGGAGCATCCTGGCGGCTCAGGAGGCCAGGCACTACGTAGTCCTGGCGGAGATGGCGACGGTCCTCAAGGAACCATCCAGGCCCAGAGCCTCCCGAGGCTCAGGGTCCTGGTGGTTCATGAGGAGCGACTTCTTCATCACGCGCCTTCGGCTAGTTCAACACCCCTTCAACAACGGTACTAGGTGACATTTTCCGGTTTTACTCAGCTGGGAGCGCCCCTTGGGCTGCATCATTCCCAGGTCGCATGGGCCTGACCCTGCGGCATGTATCCTTTTGCATCTCTAGCTTACTCTGTTGGGGGCTCCCCTCGGGCTGCATCATCCCCAGGCTGCTCGGGTCTGTCCCAGTGGCATGTATCGTTCTTGCATATATCTAAGCTAGGTTGTCTCCTGCATGGGTTATCTTCAATTATCACTTGCCTGACTGAACCTCGCAGCATTCATCATTGCTAACCAATTTCCTATCCGCCTCGCGGCGAGAGCCACGCACTTCGGCATGGCGCTTGTGCTTGGGTCCGTCCCTGCAACGCTGATAAATCTGAGAGATCGAGCCCTGGCTCGCGGCCCACTCCATGCATGTCACCTCCATGGGTCCTCAGTGCCCCTGTCTCTACACGGGACGATCTACCCCTGGGTAGCCGGCTCGGTCGCAGGCTATGTTCCTCTTCAGTTAACTTGCAGGAACCTCCGAAGCACTAGCCGTAGGTGGCCCCGTTAGCTCATTCCTCCACTTGTGTGATTCGCTTGCGCATGAAAGGGGGGGCTCCTGAGCATCGCGCCTCAGGAGCTCTTACTGACTCTCCAGCCCTCACCCCATGGCCTTGACTATGGCATCGCGACCTGGCATACCAGCGGCGGCTGAGCCTTGCTCGAGGGTCGGGACCCGAGAATGCAGAGCACTCAGCAGGGCACGGGAGAAGGAAGGATCTAACGGGAGCCCGACTTGGTAGCACCACCACCGCCACAGATGTGTCGACGGGGAGCCGCACAAGTAATATCCCTAGGCCCGCTAAGATAAGTCATATATGCTTGCTGGCGAGGCGCCATGACTGGGAGTTCTCAGCTTCTGTTGCCTCACTTCGGCTGCGCCGTTCTCCTTTTCAGCCTCAGGAAGCTGCTTGCACGCCAAGGGGGACCTCTTGAGCATCGCGTCTCATGAGGTCTTACCGGACCTCGGGCTGCTCACCTCCTGGCCTTGACCACGGCATCGCGACCTGGCATACCAGCGACGGCTGAAGCCTGCCTGGGGACTGGGACCTGCCGTCGTAGAGCGCTAAGCTACCACGAGAATGAAGGGGAGGCAGAACAAGGCCGAAGCGAGACATGCAACTTCACCACCCTCACTAATGCATTTCCTCTTGGGCGACCTCGCCTTCCTTTCGTCCTTTGGGTAGCTGCTTGTGCGCTAAAGGGGACCCCCCGAGCATCGTGCCTCAGGAGCTCTCACCGGACCTCGGGCCGCTCACCTCCTGGCCTTGACCACGGCATCGCGACCTGGCATACCAGCGACGGCTGCAGCCTGCCTGGGGACTGGGACCTGTCAGCGTAGAGCACCAAGCTACCGCAAGGGACGCAAAGGGGCGATTAGATGAAGCGGAACACGCGACCACCACACTGGATAAAGGATTATATTGCATTAAGACAAAGGCGCTACAAGATCTTTACACACCCCTGTGAGGTTCATCCTGCTTACTCGCAGGGAACAAAGGGAGAAGACTATCGGAAGCTATATCTACGGGTGTCGCCGCCGACGCCATCATCAACAGTGCGCCGCGGGAGGCCGGCGCTGACCCCATCCAGATCAGCGGTGACGGTGAGCCGATGCCGCTGTGGCGCTCCGTGCGCGGCAGGAGCCCGGGGGCACGTAGCTGTCGTCGCTCATCTTCGGAGTCTCGTCGAGCTCAGGAGAACTGCAGGATTCCCAGGCGCCATCACTACTGCTGAAAGAGCCGCCGGTGCCGAACACCTCACCGACTTGGCGGCTTCCTCCCGAGTAGCACCCCAGTCGGCGGCCTTCCCATCGAAGACCTTGAAGAATAGCATGGAGGCGTTGTCGTACTCAAAGTGGATGGCGAGGGCCCCTTACGCACAGCAGACGTGGGCGACCTCGCCCCAGCCGCGGGTCATGAAGGTCTTGCCCGGAGAAACGACTTCAACCTCCGCTCCTGTCGCCGGGGCATCGCAGTCAGCGTGTTGCAGCCACAGCTCGAGTGTCCCCCTCGGAGGCATCTCTGCGGCGAAGAACTGCGGGAATCGGATTCGGGTGCGCGGTGGCATCACTTGCCACACCACGAGTTCCCGCGAGGAGCCCTCTACGTGGGTTCGTGGAGCAGCAGCGCCCGCCGCCACAGTATGACAACCGTGGCCATGGCGCGAGCGGCGTGAGCCGCCGCCTCTCTCTCTCTCTCCGGTGCCTTGCGTCTGGGCGTACAAGGGCAGCGGGTAGCCGGGGGGGAGGCCGCTCGTGCCAGGGCCTCGTCACCTCCGGCCTCGAGGCGACGTCGCGATGTCAGGCCAGCCTCTTCTTCGGCGGAAGTGGCCCGAGCTCTTCGCGGGGGAGCGTTCCCTTCTCAGCGGCGGAGAACTTTCGTATCGGTGCCATGGATATCACAGTGGAGCAAGGTGGAAGACGGAGGAGGAATGGAGGAAGAGATGAGCAGCGGGGGCTCCGCCCCTCACCTCATTTGTAGCCAGGATCGTCAAGTCGCCGACGTAATGATGACCTTTCTGCATGCAGCAGTGATTGTCAAGTCGGGCAGTCGCCGAGGCAGCGTGGGGAAGCGGAGACGCCCACGTCCCGTCAGTCGCCATGCGTCAATCGAGACCGCAGGCTGTTGGGGCCCGTAGCGCTCTGCACTTGCCCTTTGGCTTCGCCTCGAAGCCAAGTCCGAGCGCGCCTTGGGCCCGGGGGCTACTATCGGCGTCCTAGGAATGGGGGTCCTTAGACTTGCCTGCCTGCGGCCCATGGCGTGGCTCCACCAGCGGCCCTATACGGCCCATCTTCACCAGCAAACAGTCAAGACCCTTGCGAGGGGCCAGGCCTCGCGAGGCAGACGACACAAGACCTCCTCAGGGGCGGCCTCGCCAGGCTGGCTCGCGAGGAGCAGAGAGATCAAGGCAAGGGGTTCCTCGTGAGGTTCCTATGACGCAAGCCATGACGACCAAGGCCAGGCGGGCGCCAACGCGCACAGTGTACTGGTTTCCTCTTTGGTGCTAAAGAAGCAGGCGCAGGCGAGGAGTCCCGAGGCATCTGGAAAGGTTTTCATATCGGTGCAACAAGACCAAGACCAGCAGGACGGCAGGACGGAGGTCACCATGGAGCCCAAGACGGCGTCACCGCCAGAACCTTTGGCAGGCGAAGACCACCTTTGGTCAGGATAACTTGTACTAGTTGTCTCCCTTCAAAATTGGCCGTTGTTGGATCCCTTCCCGCCTACATTTGGGAAGAGGACCAGGGCCTCTATAAATAGGCCTAGGCACCACCGTAGGAAGAGAGATCGAATTCCACGAATACCACCTCACCAGCTCATAGAGCTCAAGAACACCTGTCCTCAGGAGGTTTTTCATCCCTTGTACTTGTTCATCCTCAGCCCACAAGGCAATCCACCACCACACACTGGAGTAGGGTATTACACCGCAACGGTGGCTCGAACCTTAAGGGTTTTGCCGGAACCCGTGATCCGACATTTTCTGACCTTCACAGATGATTTGAGGAGATATGGGTATAGCTACTTAATGAAACACAAGTCTGAAACATTTGAAAAGTTCAAAGAATTTTAGAGTGAAGTGGAGAATTATCGTAACAAGAAAATAAAGTTTCTGCGATCTGGTCATAGAGGCGAATATTTGACTTACGAGTTTGGCCTTCATTTAAAACAATGTGGAATAGTTTCACAACTCACGCCACCTGGAACACCACAGCGTAATGGTGTGTCCGAACATTGTAACCGTACTTTATTAGATATGGTGCGATCTATGATGTCTCTTACCGATTTACCAATATTGTTTTGGGGTTAGGCATTAGACAAAACTGCATTCACGTTAAATAGGGCATTGTCTAAATCTGTTGAGACGACGCTGTATGAACTGTGGTTTGGCAAGAAACCTAAGCTGCCATTTCCTAAAATTTGGGGTTGCGACACTTATGTCAAAAGGCTTCAGCCTGATAAGCTCGAACCCAAATCGGAGAAGTGTGTCTTCATAGGATACCCTAAGGAAGCAATTGGGTACACCTTCTACCATAGATCCGAAGGCAAGATCTTTGTCGCCAAGAATGAAAACTTTCTAGAGAAGGAGTTTCTCTCGAAATAAGCGAGTGGGAGGAAAGTAGAACTTGATGAGGTAATTGTACCTTCTCTCAAATTGGAAAGTAGCTCATCACATAAAACCGTTCCCGTGATGCCTACACCAACTAGACAGGAAGCGAATGATGATGATCATGAAACTTCATATCAAGTTACTACCGAACCTCGTAGCTCAACCAGAGCACGTTCCACACAAGAGTGGTACGGTAATCCTATTTTGGAAGTCATGTTACTAGACCATGACGAACCTATGAACTATGAAGAAGCTATGATAAGCCTAGATTCCAATAAATGGTTTGAGGCCATGAAACCTGAGATAGGATCCATGTACAAGAACAAAGTGTGGACTTTGCTGGACTTGCCCAATGATCGGCAAGCCATTCAGAATGAATGGATCTTCAAGAAGAAGATAGACACTGATGGTAGTGTTACTCTACAAAGCTCGACTTGTCAGAAAAGGTTTTTGACAAGTTCAAGGAGTTAACTACAATGAGATTTTTCTCAGCCGTAGCGATGCTTAAGTCTGTCCGAATCATGTTATCAAATGCCGCATTTTATGATTATGAAATCTGGCAAATGGACGTCAAAACTGCATTCCTTAATGGATTTCTTAAAGAAGAGTTGTATATGATGCAACCAGAAGGTTTTTGTCGATCCTAAAGGTGCTAACAAAGTGTGCAAGCTCCAGCGATCCATCTATGGACTGGTGCAAGCATCTCGGAGTTGGAATATACGCTTTGATAAGGTGATCAAAGCATATGGTTTTACACAGACTTTTGGTGAAGCCTGTATTTACAAGAAAGTGAGTGGGAGCTCTATAGCGTTTCTAATATTATATGTGGATGACATATTGTTGATTAGGAATGATGTAGAATTTCTGGATAGCATAAAAGGATACTTGAATAAGAATTTTTAAATGAAAGATCTCAGTGAAGCTACTTAAATATTGGGCATCAAGATCTATAGGGATAGATCGAGACGCTTAATAGGACTTTCAAAAGCACATACCTTGGCAATTTTTTTGAAGAAGTTCAAAATAGATCAGTCAAAGAAAGAGTTCTTGTCTGTGTTGCAAGGTGTGAATTTGAGTAAGACTCAAAACCCGACCACAACAGAAGATAGAGAGAGAATGAAAGTCATTCCCTATGCCTCAGCCATAGGTTCTATAAAGTATGCCATGTTGTGTACCAGACCTATCTTATACCTTGCCATAAGTTTGGCAAGGGGGTACAATAGTGATCTAGGAGTAGATCACTGGACAGCGGTCGAAATTATCCTTAGGTACCTAAAGAGGACTAAGGAAATGTTTCTCGGTTATGGAGGTGATAAAGAGTTTGTTGTAAAGAGTTACGTCGATGCAAGCTTTAACACTGATCTAGATGGCTCTAAGTCTCAATCTAGATACGTATTGAACGTGGGAGCAATTAGCTAGAGTAGCTCCATGCAGAGCAATTTAGACATACACATTTGCAAAATACATATGGATCTGAATGTGGCAGACCCGTTGACTAAACTTCTCTCATAAGCAAAACATGATCAGACCTTAGTACTCTTTGGGTGTTAATCACATAGCGATGTGAACTAGATTATTGACTCTAGTAAACCCTTTGGGTGTTGGTCACATGGCGATGTGAACTATGGGTGCTAATCACATAAAGATGTGAATTATTGGTATTAAATCACATGGCGGTGTGAACTAGATTATTGACTCTAGTGCAAGTGGGAGACTGAAGGAAATATGCCCTAGAGGCAATAATAAAGTTGTTATTATATATTTCCTTATATCATGATAAATGGTTATTGCATCCTAGAATTTTATTAACCGGAAACTTGATACATGTGTGGATACATAGACAAAACACCGTGTCCCTAGTAAGCCTCCACTAGACTAGCTCGTTAATCAAAGATGGTTAAGTTTCCTTGCCATAGACATGTGTTATCATTTGATGAACGAGATCACATCATTAGGAGAATGATGTGATGGACAAAACCCATCCGTTAGATTAGCATGTTGATCATTCAGTTTTATTGCTATTGCTTTCTTCATGTCATATACATATTCCTTTGACTATGACATTATGCAACTCCCGGATACCGGAGGAATACCTTGTGTGCTATCAAACATCACAATGTAACTGTGTGATTATAAAGATGCTCTACAGGTATCTCTGAAGGTGTTTGTTGGGTTGGCATAAATCGAGATTAGGATTTGTCACTCCGAGTATCGGAGAGGTATCTCTGGGCCCTCTTGGTAATGCACATCATGAGAAGACTTGCAAGCAAAGTGACTAATAAGTTAGTTGCGGGATGATGTATTACGGAACGAGTAAAGAGACTTGCCGGTAACGAGATTGAACTAGGTATGAAGATACAGATGATCGAATCTCGGGCAAGTAACATACCGATGACAAAGGGAATAACATATGTTGTCATTACGGTTCGACCGATAAAGATCTTCGTAGAATATGTAGGAGCCAATATGAGCATCCAGGTTTCGCTATTGGTTATTGACCAGAGAGGTGTCTCGTTCATGTCTACATAGTCCTCGAACCCGTAGGGTCCGCACGCTTAACATTTGATGACGATTTTGTATTATATGAGTTATGTGATTTGGTGACCGAATGTTGTTTGGAGTCTCGGATCAGATCACGGACATGACGAGGCGTCTCGAAATGGTTGAGAGGTAAAGATTGATATATAGGACGATAGTATTCGGACACCGGAAGTGTTTCGGAGGGTACCGGGTACATATCGGGTCACCGGAAGGGGTTCCGGGCACCCCCCGACAAA
Organism: Aegilops bicornis; assembly: GCA_021605145.1. NCBI lineage: Eukaryota > Viridiplantae > Streptophyta > Magnoliopsida > Poales > Poaceae > Aegilops > Aegilops bicornis. Next base: position 391,707,195 of record CM038669.1, on the reverse strand, counting down.
GATATGGGCCTAGTGGGCCAAGAGGGGAAACGCAGCAGCTAGCATGGGCTGCTGCGCCCCCCATATGAGCTGCACTAGATGATAAAGAAAAGGGGGAAGAGAGAAGGAAGGGGAGGGATTCAGCCTCCCCCTTCCTTCCCTCTTCCCTCCTATTTCCTTTCCCCTCCGGTGAAAAAGGAAGGGGGCGAATTGGGGAGGAACCCCAAGTAGGATTTTTCCTACTTGGGGTGCCCCCCTTGGCTGCTCCCTCTCCCTCCCACCTATATATATGAGGGGTGCGCCTAGAACACAGAACAACATCTGTTAGCCGTGTGTGGCACCTCCCTCCACAGATTACACCCTCGGTCATATCTTCGTAGTGCTTGGGCAAAGCCCTGCGCGGATCACTTAACCATCACCATCACCACGCCGTCGTGCTAACGGAACTCATCTTATTTCTCGACACCTTTGCTGGATCAAGAGTTCGAGGGACGTCATCGAGCTGAATGTGTGCAGAACTCGGAGGTGTCGTACGTTCGGTGCTTGATTGGTCGGAATGAGAAGAAGTTCGACTACATCTACCGCGTTGTCAAACGCTTCCGCTTACGGTCTATGAGGGTACGTAGACACACACTCTCCCCCTCGTCACTATGCATCTCCTAGATAGATCATGCATGAGCGTAGGAAATGTTTTGAAATTGTATATTACATTTCCCAACACGAGGTTCAGGAGTGTGTGTGGATTTGTTGGCAGGGCAAGGCTCAACATTAATCTGCTGGGGTTTCGGAAGGCTGACACAGAAACACGGCAAAGGATAGTCTGGGAGATCATGGATCACTTCAACGTTCCAGAGAAATGGAGAATGCAGGTGGAACACGCTGCACTGAAGAAGGCTAGGGATGCTTGGAGAAACTGGAAGCACGTGTTGTACAAGAAGTACTTGAGTGAAGGCAAGGACCCAATCCCCGCATACCCCCAAATTACAAAGGCAGATTGGGCAAAATTCAAAAGGGTTAGGGCAACTACAGAGTTTGCTACAAAGAGTGCCAAGCAATCGGAACTTGAGAAGAGGAACACATACCCACGCCGTATGGGTGTGGCAGGATACTACGGCATGAAACCGATATGGGACCAAGAGGACAAAGAAGCAGCAGTTGCGGGTGGGAAACCGACCTTTAGTGAAATCAGGGGCGAACACGCTAGAGACTACTTGCGGGCACGTGCAAGGAGGTGTGATGACGGAACTTATTACTTTCAAAACTCACGTGATGAAAAACTGTATCACGTGATGTTAAAGGCTTCTGAGATCCCTGGAAGGTTCTACAGGAACTCAGGGCCATGTGACATTTTGTCCGATGATCTGGAAACAAGAGAGCCCCCTTGCCGTGCAAGGGGTATATGTGTTAATGTCCCGCACAAGAGGGATTTCACACTCAAAGAAAGAAGAGAGGCTCAAAGATGGAAAAGCAAGGAATGAAATGAAGCAGCATGAATTGTATGAAAGGTTGAGGAAGGACATGTATCCGACTGTTCGAAAGGAAATTGAGGAGTCAATGATGATGCAGAAGACTCTAACACTGACAGATAGCCAGCAGATGGGAGGGGAGGCGGGCATGGAGGATGCTGGTTATTGCACGACAATACCGCACAAGAGTATTTGTGCATCAGCTGACCCCAGCAATATTGAGACTGCAGCTGCTCATGATAATGTTATATGTGATCTATCTGGAATGAAAGACAGACTGAAAGGTGTGCTTCCACATTATGAAGGTACATTAGAAGTGCAAGGGCCTGGGTTTGCCGACCCTTCTTGGAAGAGGACCTCTTGTTGGACAATGTGCCATTGAAGCCGGGCTGTGTGAAGTGCTACGTGACTGAAGTAAAGCCTGGATTCAATGAATTTGCCCTGAAGAATGTCCTAGGGATACTTTGATGAGCAAAGGACCTTGGGAAAAACACTGTTACATCACATCCAGTGGCCACGAAAGGAAATGGAGTTCATGGATGAGATCCTTGAAGCCCCGCCAAGATCACCCAATGTCGCCCTCAACAGGTGACGCTCTCCTTGCCACAGCAGCTCTCGCGTGCTTCCCCCAAAGAACCTAATACTCGTAATCTGACGGTTGATGCATCAACCTGTGATCAGCCAGCCCCACTTTGTGTCGTAAAGGCCATGTCATCATCCGCCCTAGAGCAGCCAGTGGCAAGGCCTACAACTGCTGAAGATGGACCACAGATTCAGATGCCGACCGCTGAAGCAGTAGGGGGAGACCCAGCTGCAGCACATGCTCAGCAGACCAACCTGGTGGAACGGACTACTAAGTAGTCTGATGCTTCGGAACCGCCTGCTAAGCAGTCTGTAGGTCCAGAACTGACAGCTCATCAGTCCGTCGGTCCGCAGCCGCGTGATCAGCATACCAATGCATCAGCAGTTCCTACTCAGCAAACCAACGCGTTGGCACAGCCTCCTCAACACACTGACAAGTTGGCGCCACCTGCGCAGAAACCCAACATAGCTTCAGCAGTCCGATGCCTCTGCTCCTTTAGCCTAGCAGTCCGTCACAGCAGAACCGCCAGCTCAGTGGTCCGACATAGCTAAATCGTCTGCTAAGCAGACCGTTGAAGCTTCACCGTCTTCTCAGCAGTCTGCCTTTCAACCAACCAGACCTTGTACCAGAAGTACTTCAAGTACCAAGAAGGAAGCGGGCAAAAAGGCTGCACCCGTGAGGAAGCGCGGCCCGAGAGCAAAGAGGAAACAGAACGATTGCCTCTTACTTAAAGCACTCATCGCCCAGAACCAAATTAACAACAAGTTGTTCGAATCGGGGAGTAATATTATTTGTGACGGCATGTATGACGAAGAAATAGCTCTATTGCTTGCTAAAAATAAAGCAGACGTACTTCAAGCACGCAATTACGTCCATGGCTAGCCATTTCTTGTTGGCGAATACTTTGATGAGTGCAACTCTAGTTGTCGCGAGTTACATAAATATTGCATGGATCAAATGTTAGCAGGTCATCATGTTCTGCTAGTCTAGTACAATAGAGATCATTTTCGACACGATGTTGGTTTCGTTAGTGTGAGTTTCGAGGACTTACATCTCTTCTTCAACTTCAACGAGCTCGATGCCACTCTTGTTAGATGCCTAATTTTGTAAGTACTTAATAAACTGTGGTCAACTTCTCCATACAAGGTTGTAAATGATAAACAGCTAACTGCAATTTATTCCTCTCAGCGGATTGAACGCGCAGAGAAGAAAACAGGAGAGTGTGTATTTCATCGATCCTGCATTAGCAAATGGCACAACATTAGATGGTAAGGATCAACGGGAGTGGGCCATTAACACAGTCGCCCGTATCTTCGAAAACACGTCCCATGCAGAATCATTTCTCTGGCCATCTCATGAACGGTAAGTCAAGTAAACAACCACACATGCACTGATTATCTTTCAGATTTTGTCAGGACCCCGATTCCAAGTCACATCAATCTAGTCGGTAACACCTCATATCACTTTGCGGCCTCACGCACGGTATTCCCACGGGTGTCGCCTTACCATGGCCCGGGAACGTTTGCGCCTTTTGGCTCACGTATATGATAGTGTCGCTAGCATCCATATGACAAAGAACCCGGGCCGACATGACTAGTCGTGAACCCAAAGTGGCACTAACTTATAGGGACAGGCATACATGAATCAACATCGAGCATGTCGGCCAGCAGCTGCGAATCCGGCTGTAGTAATCGACTAACAGGACTCGGATGTCACCGCGTGACATTTCCACGAAGGGACGGATACAGAACGAGGTGAATCACATGCCGGCCACCAAGTGTTCGGAGCGAAAGTCTTTGGGCTAGAGGGACTCCGGTGAACCAGGCTGTAGCGGACTACTATGGCTCATGGAAGCACAAGACTACATTTCCCCATAAGAGAGGCTACCAAGGATAAACAACTAGGTTGTCGGATCCCACACATACCAAGCATTTCAATCATACACACAATATGCTCGATATGTGTAAATACAACATGGCATCACAACATAACTCTACGACTCAAGTATTTATTCATTAGGCTCCGAGGAGCGAGATATTACAAACATGGGTCTCATGACCCAACATTCAGAGCATACAAATCAAAGCACATGCGGAAGCTTAACATGTCCGAGTACAGACATCTACAAATGAAAAAAGGCTTAGAAGCCCCGACTATCTACCAGATCCTGCCGAGGGCACAAGATCGTAGCTGAGGTATCAAGCTAAACGTCGAAGTCCACACGAAACTACTAGCGAGACTGACGTCTCTACAAAACATAAAATAGGAAGAGTACAAATGTACCCAGCAAGACTTACATCACATATAACTACATATGCATCATTATCAACAAAGGGGTGGTGGGGTTTAACTGCAGCAAGCCATCTTTGACTCAGTGGCTATCCTGAACTACGATTGCAATGTAACTCTTTTGAGGTGGCGCACACGAGTCCACATATTCACCATATCAATACACCACTATGGATCCGCTCCCGTCTCCCTACGAGAATGCCATCCATAGCACTCACGCTTATCTTGCGCATTTTAGAGTATCCACTTTCTCTTGTCTATGAACTATTATAGGCAACCCAGAAGTCCTTTACTGCGAACACGGCTATTCGAATAGATGATGTTAACCCTGCAGGGGTGTACTTCTTCACACACGCTCTCACCACTTGCCGCCGTTTACACGACATGTACTCGGCAACCTTCAAGCGGAAGCCCAATGAGGGTGTCGGCCACGGCCTACCTAAACACTCAAGTCTCTAGTCCAGGTTTATCACCTATTCAGGTTCCATCCGCAGGGAGTCCGACCGAGGTTTCCACATGCGGCCCCGAACGATGTGTGCAGGGTTCCGCGACACCAAACGGGCGCCCGGAATACCCGGCCACGTGCCTACCGCATCACAGCCCACCCCTCGGGTCAGCGCTGCCCACGGCCTCCAGCATACTACAAACACCAGAAACTACTTGCAACTCCTGGACAGAGGACAAGGGTGATTAAGAAGCCGAGAGGGTCCATTGGTTTCGGGCCCAATGCGTGGTAGTAGATGTTTCATGGATCACAAACACAGAACTCAGTTCTTGAGGACGGCTTCAATGAGACAACCCACCATGTACTCTTACATGGCCTCTCACCGCTACCTTTACCAAATCGTGTTCACACACAGTAGGACATGCTCACACACCTCTGATTCACCCCCGATGAATCAGACCTGACTCAACTCTAAGCAGTAGCAAGCATGACAACAAGCATGAATGAGTAGGCACAACAGGCCTCAAACAACTCCTACTCATGCTAGTGGGTTTCATCTATTTACTGTGGAATGACAGGTCATGCAGAGGATAAAGGGGTTCAGCTACTGCAGCAAGTAAATGTGATGAATCGTTGTAGTCCTAATGTAGTAAAAGAGAGCAGGAGCGAGAGAGTGGGATTGTATCGGAATGAACAAGGGGTTTTGCTTGCACGACACTTCAAGATAGCATTGAGTCTTCATCGCTGTCAACGATCACAACGTCGGTACAACGTCTACCGAGGGGGAACAACATCGGCAAACAGAGAAGAAACGCGATCAATGCAATGCACAATATGATGCATGCTATGACATGGCAATATGAATGTGTTTTGGGCAAATGCAAGCTAGAACAGATTGAGATGAGTCCATTTGAACCAAAGATTCAAATGCAAACCCATTTTAAGAGGTCATATTAGTGCATTATCTTTTTTCACATAAACAGCAAGGTTACAGTGTTCTAACATGCATGAAACCAGTACAGATGGAAATATTGGATTTTTCTGATCATTTTTCATATATAATTTGTTTGATTTGGAGCTACGGTTGATTTTCTATGATTTTTAGAAGTTTTGGGCATTTTCTGGAATTTCCTGTATAAAATTAAATCCAGAAAAAGGTTAATTGTGTCAGCATGACGTCGGGGTGATGTCAGCAGGTCAAAGGCGCCAGCCCAGGTCAAACCTGATGGCGGGGACCCACAAGTCAGTGTAACAACTAACTAACAGAGTTAGTTAGCGTTAGGTTAGCACTACCCTAGGTTAATTAGAGCCTGGGCCCACTTGTCAGTGAGTCAACTAATTAACTGAGTTAATTAGTGCTAATTAAACTCAGACCTAAACTAAATAGGGGCATGGCCCACGCATCAGTGACCCTGGGGGGGGGTCAAACCCCAGGTCAAACGAGTCAACCTCGCCGGACTTGGTCCACGGCTCGTCGCCGGCGACGCCAGAGATGGCAAAGGTGCTCGGATTTTGCCCACGGTCGACCAAATCGACCGCGGTTTGGTCCTACGAGTAGCTGGGGCTCGCGCGCAGCTGATAGAGCAAATGGGAGGAGCTAGGGTGGAGTGAGCTCGCCGGAGTCGAGCTCGTGGCGGCGACCGGAGTTCGGGTGCAGACGGTGGCGATGCTACGGTGCACTAGAGGAGAAGCCGAAGAGTTCTACATGCTCCTGGGGGTGCGCTGAGAACGCTGATGAGCTCGGACGCGATGGCAGCAGTTGTGGCCGCGGTGGCGACATGGACGGCGGCAGCAAGCTCTCGGGCGCGGCAGCGCTAGCGCTAGATGGCGAGTTAGACTGCGGGGAGAGGGGGGGAGGTGCAGGAGCTCACAAGGGGTCGGGAGAGAAGCTAGGCGGGCTCGGGGAAGCTTCTGCAACGGCGAGTTGACGGCGGCGATCTCCGGGCACCGGAGATGAAGATGCCGATGCTCCGGTCGACTGGGGCCTCCGCTGGTCGCGTGCGGCGGGTGTGTAGCTCCACGGGGTCAGGGCGGAGCTCAGGGATGCGGAGAGGGAGCGAGGGGGTGGCTGTGGCCATGGTGGAGCTCGTCGGCGACGTCGAGCTCCGCTCGGTGGGGAAGAGAGACGGACCCAGGGGAGGAGTGAGGGTGAGGGAGAGAGCGAGGCGGTTCCAGGGGTTGCGTGGCTTCACCAGGGCGTCGAGGGGGAGGCGGTAAGCAGGAGGTGGCCGGGACGCGTGCCGGCACGCTGCGGCCATGCGCTCGTCCTCCTGGCAGGGGAAGAAGACGACAGGGGGGAGGCTAGGTGGGCTGGGCTGGCCAACTGGGCCAGCCAGCTGTAGTGCTGGGCCGAATAGGTAAGTTAGGCAGGTAATTCTCTCTCTCTCTCTTTTATTTCCTGTTTTCTAATTTTCTGCAACTCTGTGACTTTACTAAAAATACTAGATCAATCCCAAAAATCATGAAACTGCTCATGACCACTGTTGGAAATATATCCTGCAGTAAACATTTCAGTTTATGATTATTTGGGCACTTAAAATATTTTATAGCATTTAAATGCCCAAAAGCAAATAGAATATGATTTAATCCAGAGCCCAAATATGTCATCGAAAAATGTGCATCACCTCTGGTTATTGCTTCTAGCATTTTCCAGAAAAGATGAACATTTTTGAAAGCCATTTGGATTCACTGAGAATATTTTAGTCGAACCTAGTTAATTCCTTTGATGCTAGGGTTTAGGCAATCCCCATTTCAATTTTCTTTCAAAGTTTAAACATGATGCACACATGAAGTTAGCCTAGTGCAATGCCAGAAGCTAGGGATGTGACAACTCACCCCCACTAAACAAGAATCTCGTCCCGAGATTCAAGATGTGAGGTAAGTAGAAAAAGGGGACACAAAGCTAACACGATCTCATGATCCACCTTCCCTTCTCGAAGATGTTGATTCATTGCTTCGTATTGATCTTGACATCTTTGCTTTCGAGATATTCATCCAACACGATGACGACAAAAGGAAACTCTACAGGAAATGATGTCCTCGAAGATCGAGCACTCAAGATCAACTCATGGAGTGAGACGTTAGAACATCTCTTGAGCTAAGACATGTAGCACGGATCAGGTGTGATGGAAAAGAGGTAGATGGCAAGGTTCTACTGGGTAGGCAAAAATTCAACGCTGAAAAGGATGGTGCATGATTTCAAGATAGTGATGAAATAATTGCCATGATTCCATAATGGGGCACCTCAGGGGAGATGACCCGTGGGATTTTTCCTTAAGTGGCAAAAAGAATTACTTTTGATACAAAGATCATTGAAACTCTCTATACCAGCCTAAGGCAATCACAAACGATCATTTAAAGGAGTCCGAAAGAATGACATTCTCGGGCCAGAATGGATGATGTGGACTACCTTGTTGAAGACAAGACAAGGGATGATTTTGCTTATCATCGGAAATGGATGGAACCCATGGTAGGACCACTTTGAGGATGATCCCGATCAGTAATTAGTGAGAAGGGTAGTCCATAGTAGGATGGCACAATGGCAGTGCAAGCTAGCATAAAGGTGCAAATGCTGGGAATGATTCTAGTAACTGGGGAGAGGCTCAACAGTAGAGAGTGAATCCACTGTTTGAAAAGGTTATGGCATAACCGAGGAAACTGAGAACACTATGCAATTAATGCTGACGATAAAACCTAGCACTTGCGCGTGCTCTCAAGAACTTGAGCATTTCCATATTCATCAAGTTTTACCAATATCCGTGTCAAGGATCCTGGCAACACAACATGCTACCATGATGAATAGTGATGGATGATGCAGATGCAAAACAAGATAACACCTTCTCGGATTTCACCTTAGCGAGGCCAAGGGGATGAAATCCGAATGATCGACCGAGAGACATTTAGCACTGCGCTTCTAATGTTTTCCTTGATGTGCTAGTGCAACCCATTTATTAAAATGGTTTGGTACATAGAACATCAAGTAAAGGTCGGACTTCGGGAGCACAAGAATCCATAAGGAATAACTACGGAAGTGGTATCCTACGAAATCCTTATGGGGAGGTGGCCAACTTCCTCAATCAAGATACTACAGTAATAGGTCTTCCGGCTGGACGTGTTGGCCACGACATCCTCTTTACCGGTTACAGAGAGACCAATATTATAGTTCTTTGGAGTACGTTCCAACCATCATATCTGCCTGAGATTCAGATCTGGTTGGTGTCAGAATATTCCAGACTCATCAAGTCTAGGAAGAAAAATGAAAGTTTGCAACCCAAATCGACGAGATGACGTTGCGAGATTCTCGAGGAACGAACTACGATAGCAAGCTCCAAAACATGAGCTGGTTCTGCTACAACATGTGAACACATTGTCCGAGACAAGCATGACCACATAGTAGTCTTATAATAAAACACTACCGAGTTCAGGTGGGGAACCATCAACGAGGATATTGAAGTCCCTACATAAGTCCGGATTAGCTCTTATGAAGGAACTCCTTCTCCTTGAACAAATTAGTCAGTGGCTTGGTGTGCTAGGGAATACATATGGAGTGGAGGTAATTAATCTACCAAACCATAGAATACGTTCGCACATGCATAACTGACTTGGGATGGTACCAGAGGAAACAAAAACAATCTTTCTCGAACTCACGGTGGCAACTTGCATCAATTGCACGTGAACTTAGAGAAAGTCGCTACTTTCATACAAACATATGCTTCATGAGCGGAACATGAAGGCATTGTTTACAAAGTTTCCAACACTAGCTTAATGTTTAACACGAATCATGGGGGAGACAAAATGTTGCTGATGGGCTCAACAACAACTCATCGGAATTTCTATATCACTGGACTTCCACCATTATGTGAACAATGTGATAGTATTGGTCAGACCAAAAGATGTAATGGTGTATGCTCGAGGGATCAACCACGAGTAATACAACATTAAGAACATCGTTGGTTCTGATTTGACTTGACGATAGCCCATATCCAAGTCAAAGTTTTGACAAGGCAAAAGATCCAACAACTGATCACGAGGACCAATCGATGGAGATATCATCTTTTTTCAACACACACACACACACAAAGATATCCCTTAACATGAACTAAGTCAGACAATCTTTATCTTCCAACTCTCCAAGTTGTTGTTTAGCTTAACCAACTAGCTCAGGGGTATCCAACACATATTCTTGGGGAAAGAGTGGTTTATTGGAAACCAACCATTGATCACGAACTCAACATAGCGGTCAGGGGACGACCTGGTGATACTTCCGTGAAGATATCCAGAGAATCACGAACCACCAATATGTTACTAAGCTCGAGAACAATCTTGCTTTTCAAAGCAAGACAAAATGATCAAATATGCAAGGAATTGAATAATCCTAACTCATTGATCGAAGAGTGCACCAGAAATAAGGACTAGGTAGCATGATCAATCTTAGAATGATGATTCCATAATCAACACACCAAGAATGATATTATCGTCCATTAACCACCAAGCAACGGGGTTGCTAGGAGTATTGATTTCACACATCACGATTCACTTGTCGGTATTCCGGTTGCGACAACACGGACTGAGGAATGAATAATGATGGCGAGAAGTATCACTACACCAAGAGTTCATAAGAGGTGGTGCAATTCTCATGACATTCTTGACATAAAGAGGGCAATACTTCAGGGTGGAACAAAATCAAAAGCTGGATTGGCATTTTGACCTGCGGAATACAACTACTTTGACCCAATCCTCGAAATGGACAAGGTACTAGAGTTTGTTTCTCCTAGTCATTCTGAATAGAATGGCTTGACAGACCACAATAATAATAAGCATCGATAACACGAATGCACAATTACTCCTGACTATCAATTGATAGACGAAGGTCGGAATACGACTGAAGAGGGACAACTCAAAGGAACATATATATTTCTGAGTTGTGGATGCATAGATTAGTATGTCGAGCAAAGCTCAACATTTCTTCCGGATAACCCATGGAGAAAGGTAGAACTGGCAAAATCACAATTATGAATGGAGAACTCCTCAAGAGTACTCTGATTGTGATATTTTGGTTCAAAGAACTTCTGCCTTAATGGTTCATGGTATTTGGAAGAAAGAAATACCACAGACCTCGAGGACGGTCGCAAGGTTACTAATATCCTAAAGGAACTAGCAAACACTAGCTACACGAATTAAGTAGAGTGAATCTTGGGTTCAAAAACCCAGAAATAGAATGCCTACTAACTAAATGGCATCACGGGATGCTTTCGAGAATAATGGCCAGAATCATCACTCCGGGAACACAAAACATGGCTAGATTACTAGGTGATCCCCTAAGATACCTAGGGTCATAACAATAATTCCAACATATACAACGAGGTAACGGAGTACCTCAACTCACTGATTTGTGTGATTAATCTGACCAAAGGGACATCGGGAACGGGAAGAAGGGATTTGCAAATGCATCAGACTTTGTAGAGACCTGGGATGACTCGGACAACATAACGGCTGTAAATGCTCAGAAAAGATTTGAGATGTTCACAAGGACTTGCATAGTCACTTAATAACATCATATCAAGATTCTGGTTCAACTGACAACATACTAAAAGTAGTAGAAACTAAACTGAAGCCTGGAACCAACAATCCTAAGATTCTACGGATTAGTAACACGTGAACCTGATAGAGAGATGAGATCCTAATCCTTAACCCACGTAGGAAAGAAGAGGATGACTCAGATCAGAAGGCATAAGGTATAAGGAGTAAAAAGAGCCTTCCGTTCCATCCCACAATCAATTCCCTTATATAACTAAAGAATTTCTAGACCCAACTTCGACCAGTTTGGCTTGGTAATCCTACAGGCAGTCAGGCTCTGATACCAAAGCTGTCAGGACCCCGATTCCAAGTCACATCGATCTAGCCCGTAACACCTCATATCACTTTGCGGCCTCACGCACGGTATTCCCACGGGTGTCCCCTCACCATGGCCCGGGATCGTTTGCGCCTTTTGGCTCACGTATATGATAGTGTCGCTAGCATCCATATGGCAGAGAACCCGGGCCGACATGACTAGTCATGAACCCAAAGTGGCACTAACTTATAGGGACAGGCATACATGAATCAACATCGAGCATGTCGGTCAGCAGCGTGGGAATCTGAGCTGTAGCACTGGGCTAACAGGACTCCGGATGTCACCGCGTGACATTTCCCGAAGAACGGAACCACGTGAACGAAGCGAATCACATGCCGGCCAGTCAAGTGTTCCGGAGCAGTAGTGCTGGGCTAGCAGGACTCCGGTGAACCGGGCTGTAGCGGACTACTATGGCTCATGGAAGCACAAGACTACATTTCCCCATAAGAGAGGCTACCAAGGATAAACAACTAGGTTGTCGGATCCCACACATACCAAGCATTTCAATCATACACACAATTGCTCGATATGTGTAAATACAACATGGCATCACAACATAACTCTCGACTCAAGTATTTATTCATTAGGCTCCGAGGAGCGAGATATTACAAACATGGGTCTCATGACCCAACATTCAGAGTATACAAATCAAAGCACATGCGGAAGCTTAACATGTCTCGAGTACGTACATCTACAAATGAAAAAGGCTTAGAAGCCTGACTATCTACCAGATCCTGTCGAGGGCACAAGATCGTAGCAGAGGTATCAAGCTAAACGTCGAAGTCCACACGAAACTACTAGCGAGACTGACGTCTCTCTGCAAAACATAAAATAGGCAAACGTGAGTACAAATATACCCTCCAGGACTTACATCAGATCTAACTACATATGCATCATTACCAACAAAGGGGTGGTGGGGTTTAACTGCAGCAAGCCAACTTTAACTCAGTGGATATCCTGAACTACGACTGGAATGTAACTCTTTTGAGGTGGCGCACACGAGTCCACATATTCACCATATCAATACACCACTATGGATCCGCTCCCGTCTCCCTACGAGAACGCCATCCATAGCACTCATGCTTATCTTGCGCATTTTAGAGTATCCACTTTCTCTTGTCTATGAACTGTTATAGGCAACCCAGAAGTCCTTTACCGCGGACACGGCTATTCGAATAGATGATGTTAACCCTGCAGGGGTGTACTTCTTCACACACGCTCTCACCACTTACCGCCATTTACACGACATGTACTCCGCAACCTTCAAGCGGAAGCCCAACGAGGGTGTCGGCCACGGCCTACCTAAACACTCAAGTATCTAGTTCAGGTTTATTGCCTATTCGGGTTCCATCCGCAGGGATTTTGGCCTAGGTTTCCACATACGGCCCCGAACGATGTGTACATGGTTCCGCGACACCAAACGGGCGCCCGGCATACCCGGCCACGTGCCTACCGCATCACAGCCCACCCCTCGGGTCAGTGCTGCCCACGGCCTCTAGCATACTACAAACACCAGAAACTACTTGCAACTCCTGGACAGAGGACAAGGGTGATTAAGAAGCCGAGAGGGTCCATTGGTTTCAGGCCCAATGCGTGGTAGTAGCTGTTTCATGGATCACAAACATAGAACTCAGTTCTTGAGGACGGCTTCAATGAGACAACCCACCATGTACTCCTACATGGCCTCTCACCGCTACCTTTACCAAATCGTGTTCACACACTTAGCTCACACACAGTATGTTGGGGATACAACTACTGAGCGTGAACCGCCCCGAAGGGGCCGGTTTACGCTCGTCCATGATTCAGGCCCACGGAGGAGGCCTGGAGCCCAGAGGCGAATTAAGGTCCATTTATGTAAACCGCCTTAGTATTGTAACTTGTGTTGTAAGTTAAGAAAGAAGAGACCGAGCCGGACGCTTGTATGAGCCGGATCGGGACTCTCAGAGACCGCCAAGGCCAACCCGTGTATATAAGGGACGACCAGTGGCGAAGTTAGGGAGAGAGGATTCGAGGCTAAGGCAAAGCTATTGCTCCCTAGTCGCCAAATCATATCAATCACATCACAACCGGGCGTGAGGCTTTTACCTTCATCGAAGGGGCGAACCAAGTATAATTCCCGTGTCTTGTGTCCGCTTTAACCCTCTAGGTTAACCCGCACGATGGCCCTACGACTAAGTCCTTTCATGAGGACATCTGCCGTGACAATTCCACGACGGTTGGCGCCACCGTGGGGCTATCGCACGATGGTTTGATGATCTTAGAGGGCAAGTTCGAAGGACTCGAAGGTTATCTGATGGGCGGATGACTAAGAGTCGTCGTGGCAAGCTCTACATCGACGATGCGACTGGGGCCCCGAGGCCGCTCGAAAGTACGGGTACCGGGTCCCCTTCGCGGCATACACGTGTTCATCGGCAAGATCGGCGAGCCAGGGCCTGGGCCGGACGTCTGCCCGACCTCGTCGAGGCGGCCCAATGGCGAAGAAGAGTCCTGCCACTGGCTAAACCGCGGTCGGGCATGTTTTCGTGGGAGTCGTCCATGGAGGCTGCGAGGACGGATCAGCATCCGTGACGAAACTGTTGTCTACTCTGGCGACGAATCGTCGGCCGGAGAAACCGAGTCTCTATACCGGTACCAAGATGGCCGGATCGGGGCTGTTCCGACGGTGAGAGTATTCCGGACCCTTCGATCTACCCAACCGGGTTGGGATCTTCATGGCCGGTACGCAGCGGCGCTTCACTCTTTGACCGCTGGCGCCCTGGTCGCTGGTTCAACAATGCGGCGATGGCAGCCGAAGGAGGCCCTGTCGCCCGCCGCTCAAGTTTTGTCGAGCTTTTCGGCCGCGTTGGATGTGCTCATGGCGAGAGGCTAATCCGCTGGATCGGGACCTGCATAACGCGGAGATTGCAAAGGTGAGAGAACAGATCACTAAAGCTAAAGCGGACACAGCAGCCATGGGCGTGAGGATGGCAGCGGAGTGGGCCGCTTTGGATGCGCAGCTTATAGGCTCATCTTTGGATCGTAGCGCGTCACATGAAGTCATGAAAAGGAAGTACAGGTCCCGTTTACCTTCGGTTTTCAAGGGAAGAGAGCTTTTCAATACCCTGGGGGCAGGGACCAGTAACCCGCCGCCGGCGGTAAACCGGCCGGAAGCACCTGGGACGGCCGCACCGGTTCAGCCCCGTGTGATGGATCTACCTCGCCATCATACCGGTGCGCCCCAGACCGTGCAGACGCCTCCGGGTCACTACTCCAACCCGATGGATAACCTCGTGGCGGCTGCGGCACGGTTGGAGGCGATTCCAATTGAAGGCGATTCACTACAGCGGTAGAGACACGCCGGGTTAAGGAGCTCCTCAGACGGCCCTGGCTCGGCAAGAAGCGTATTCATACGATCGGGATCGGATCCACTCCACCCCGCCCAAGCCGGAGCTATAGCCGACGTCGGCCGAACCGGCCGTGTCAAGCAATGCGCAGCGTGGTCCACCTCGCAGCAACAATCCGGCGGGCGGCTTTGAGGATGCTCAAGTGGTAGTGGACCGCGCCCGAGGCACGTAGGGAGGCCGAGTTAGCAGCACAAGCGAGAGGATCATCCGCTCGCTACCGGTTCGTCCGACCATCTTTGAACCAGGGTCACGTCGGCTCTTTGGGGTGCCTTGCCTCGTCCCGCTTTCGCCACGTCGCTTGCCCAAGGACTTCAAGGGCCGCAAGGTGCCCAATTATACCGCCGATTTGGCTCGAAGCATGGATAGAAAGCTATGAGATGGCCATGGAGATGCTAGATGTGGATGAAGCCGCATGTGCGAAGTACTTCACAATGATGTTGGAAGGAACGGCCGGACTTGGTTGAAAAATTTGCCGCCCAACTCTATTAGTTCGTGGACCCGATTCGCGAACCCGATTCATTCAAAATTTCAAAGACACTGTAAGCAGCCCATGTCTGTGGTGGATTTAGCAGCTTGTGTCCAGCGGAGGGAGAATCCACAACCCATTGGAGTGCGCGCCGCGTTTCGAAGTTTTACATTCTTCGGACCGGATCAACCCTGATTCCGCGATCTTGACCTTGGAAGCCAATTGCCGGTTCGAGCCATTGAAATTGAAGCTGGGCCGCATGAAGCGTTTTTGCCATGACATGGGCACTCTAATGGGCGTTTTGGTGAAGTACGCTGTTCTGATAGTACCAAGGATCCCGAATCTGAGAACGATGAAGTGGGGAAGGGAAAACAGAACGGCAACTCCAGGGGCCAGCAGCATCATTCGGCAGGCAATGGAGGGAACAAGCGTAAAGCGAACGGCAACATGGGCTTTGTGGCCAACACCAACGCGCAGGACAAGGGTCAGCGGCGCAGGGGTAGGCAATCAAACCGGGGCGGTCACAATCCGGATCGTTTGAATTTCATATTGAATCAACCTTGTCCGAAGCATGGGACGAAGGAGGCACCGGCGAACCACCTTTGGAAGGATTGTTACATTATGCAGGAGTTCAAAACTCCAACTCTTTCCGGTATGATCAAGGGCCCGGCGGCGTTCGTGGTCCGCCCGGTTACGGTGGGAAATTCCGGCCCAGGATTTGGTGGTAATCCGGGCGGGCAAGGCAATCGAGAATAATCAAAGTAACCGTAAAGTCGAACAATCAGGACCAAGGGGCTACAATCAACAACAGCAGCGATCGGGTTATCAAAGTAACCCAAAGCAGCTTGAGCGGTGGACAATACCACGTCTTTACCACCAGCTTGGACAGACGAGACCGAAAACTTGAAGCGGGCGGTCGGTGTGGTTGAACTGCGCCGCATTACCTCTGTACTGGTCCGAGCAACCCGATCGTGTGGAGCGAGAAGACCATCCTCCTCGGGTTTACAATCCGGTCGATTAGCCCTGGTGGTGGCACCCGGTAGGAGGGTACAAGTTTACCAAGGTTCTTATGGATGGAGGAAGCAGCATCAACATCACGTACTACGAGACCTTCCGCGTATGGGGTTGTGGATAGGCATCTTAGGCCATCCGACAGTGTTTCACGGAGTGGTGCACAGCAAGTCGGCATACCCGGTCGGTAAGATAGCTCTGGAGGTGACCTTTGGGGACGAACATGACTCGGATCGTAAACATTGACATTTGAGGTGGTGAAAATTCAAAGCCCTTACCACGCCCTCTTTGGGCGGCCGGCTTATGCTAAGTTTATGGCACGGCCCTGTTATGTTTACTTACAGCCTGAAAATGCCGGGTCACAAAGGAACGATAACGGTTCATGGGAGCCGCCGGATCGCTTTGGAGTGCGAGGAAGGTGATGCGGCTTACGCAGAGTCGGTTTGTGCCATCGAGGAGCTAAAATGTTATAAAGACAATGTTGATCCGTGGATATGACCCCTTTGAAGAAGCCAACTACGGAGCATGATCCGGACTTGAAGTTCAAATCGGCGGCCGAGACAAAGCTTGTTGATTTTGTGCCCGGCGATTCGTCCAAGCAGTTCACCATCGCTGCCAACTTGGATCCTAAATAGGAAAAGCGCGCTCATCGAAGTTCATCCGTGAGAATCGGGACATTTTGCATGGAAGCCTTCGACATGCCGGGTGTACCGAGGAACTCGCCGAGCACACTCTTAATGTTGACCCAAAATACAAACCGTAAAAGCAGTTTCTTCGCCCGGTTTAATGAGGAAAGGCGCAAGGCCATCGGAGAAGAAGTTGCTAGGCTCTTGGCAGCAGGGTTTATCGTCGAAGTCTTTCATCCAGAGTGGCTTGCCAATCCGGTGTTGGTTCTTAAGAAGAATGGCACTTGGCGCATGTGTGTGGATTACACAGATCTCAACAAGGCCTGTCCGTGAGATCCTTTCGCCTCCCCCCGCATTGACCAGAAAATTGATGCTACGGCGGGTTGTGAGCGTTAGAGCTTTTTGGATGCGTACTCGGTTATCATCGATTAAGATGGCGATTAAGGACCAGGAGAAGACGGCGTTTATCACCCCTTTGGAGCCTTCGCTATGTATGAGATGATCGGGACTCAGAGACCGGCCAAGGCGTCAACCCGTGTATATAAGGGACGACCGGCGGCGAAGTTAGGGAGAGAGGATTCGAGGCTAAGGCAAAGCTATTGCTCCCTAGTCGCCGAAATCATATCAATCACATCACAACCGGACGTGAGGCTTTTACCTTCATCGAAGGGGCCGAACCAGTATAATTCCCGTGTCTTGTGTCCGCTTTAACCCCTCTAGGTTAACCCGTACGATGGCCCTACGACTAAGTCCTTTCATGAGGACATATGTCGTGACAATTCCACGACACAGTAGGACATGCTCACACACCTCTGATTCACCCCTGATGAATCAGACCTGACTCAACTCTAAGCAGTAGCAAGCATGACAACAAGCATGAATGAGTAGGCACAACAGGGCTCAAACAACTCCTACTCATGCTAGTGGGTTTCATCTATTTACTGTGGAATGACAGGTCATGCAGAGGATAAAGGGGTTCAGCTACCGCAGCAAGTAACAGATGAATCGTTGTTGTCCTAATGAAGTAAAAGAGAGCAGGAGCGAGAGAGTGG
This sequence comes from Aegilops bicornis, assembly GCA_021605145.1. Lineage (NCBI taxonomy): Eukaryota > Viridiplantae > Streptophyta > Magnoliopsida > Poales > Poaceae > Aegilops > Aegilops bicornis. Next base: position 391,689,003 of record CM038669.1, on the reverse strand, counting down.
GATTGTATCGGAATGAACAAGGGGGTTTTGCTTGCCTGACACTTCTGAAGATAGCATTGAGTCTTCATCAGTGTCAACGATCATAACGTCGGTACAATGTCTACCGAGGGGAAACAACACCGGCAAACAGAGAAGAAACACGATCAATGCAATGCACAATATGATGCATGCTATGACATGGCAATATGAATGTGTTTTTGGCTAATGCAAGCTAGAACAGATTGAGATGAGTCCATTTGAACCAAAGATTCAAATGCAAACCCATTTTAAGAGGTCGTATTAGTGCATTAACTTGTTTCACCTAAACAGCAAGGTTACAGTGTTCTAACATGCATGAAACCAGTACAGATGGAAAGATTGGATTTTTCTGATCATTTTTCATATATAATTTGTTTGATTTGGAGCTACGGTTGATTTTCTATGATTTTTAGAAGTTTTGGGCATTTTCTGGAATTTCCTGTATAAAATTAAATCCAGAAAAAGGTTAACTGCGTCAGCATGACGTCGGGGTGACGTCGGCAGGTCAAAGATGCCAGCCCAAGTCAAACCTGATGGCGGGGACCCACAAGTCAGTGTAACAACTAACTAACAGAGTTAGTTAGCGTTAGGTTAGCACTAACCTAGGTTAATTAGAGCCTGGGCCCACTTGTCAGTGAGTCAACTAATTAACAGAGTTAATTAGTGCTAATTAAACTCAGACCTAAACTAAACAGGGGCATGGCCAACGCGTCAGTGACTCTGGGGGGGTCAAACCCTAGGTCAAACGAGTCAACCTCGCCGGACTTGGTCCACGGCTCGTTGCCGGCGACGCCAGAGATGGCGGAGGTGCTCGGATTTTGCCCACGGTCGACCAAATCGACCGTGGTTTGGTCCTACGAGTAGCTGGGGCTCGCGCGCAGCTGATAGCGCAAACGGGAGGAGCTAGGGTGGAGTGAGCTCGCCGGAGTCGAGCTCGTGGTGGCGACCGGAGTTCGGGTGCAGACGGTGGAGATGCTACGTGCACTAGAGGAGAAGCCGAAGAGTCCTACGTGCTCCTGGGGGTGCGCTGAGAACGCTAACGAGCTCGGACGCGGTGGCAGCAGCTGTGGCCGCGGTGGCTACATGGACGGCGGCAGCAAGCTCTCGGGCGCGGCAGCGCTAGCGCTAGAGGGCGAGTTAGACTGCGGGGAGAGAGGGGGAAGGCGCAGGAGCTCACAAGGGGTCGGGACAGAAGCTCGGCGGGCTCGGGGAAGCTTCATGCAGTTGAGTTGGCGGCAATCTCCGGGCACCGGAGATGAAGACGACGATGCTCCGGTCGACTGGGCCTCCTCTGGTCGCGTGCGGCGGGTGTGTAGCTCCGCGGGGTCAGGGCGGAGCTCAGGGATGCGGAGAGGGAGCGAGGGGGTGGCTGTGGCCGTGGTGGAGCTCGTCGGCGACGTCGAGCTCCGCTCGGTGGGGAAGAGAGAGGGACCTAGGGGAGGAGTGAGGGTGAGGGAGAGAGCGAGGCGGTTCCAGGGGTTGCGTGGCTTCACCAGGGCGTCGATGGGGAAGCGGTAAGCAGGAGGTGGCCGGACGCCAGCGTGCGGCTGGCCACGCCACGCTGTCCTCTGGCAGGGAAGAAGGCAGGGGAGGCTAGGTGGCCTGGCTGGCTAAGCTGTGCCAGCCAGTGCGATCTTTGGGCGAATAGGTAAGTTAGGCAGGTAATTCTCTCTCTCTCTTTTATTTCTTGTTTTCTAATTTTCTGCAACTCTGTGGCTTTACTAAAAATACTAGATCAATCCCAAAAATCATGAAACTGCTCATGACCACTGTTGAAAATATATCCTACAGTAAAAATTTCAGTTTATGATTATTTGGGCACTTAAAATATTTTGTAGCATTTAAATGCCCAAAAGCAAATAGAATATGATTTAATCCAGAGCCCAAATATGTCATGGAAAAATGTGCATCACCTCTGGTTATTGCTTCTAGCATTTTCCAGAAAAGATGAACATTTTTTAAAGCCATTTGGATTCACAGAGAATATTTTAATTGAACCTAGTGAATTCCTTTGATGCTAGGGTTTAGGCAATCCCCATTTCAATTTTCTTTCAAAGTTTAAACATGATGCACACATGAAGTTAGCCTAGTGCAATGCCAGAAGCTAGGGATGTGACAGATTTCTACATAATTCGTAAGTTCATGGCTTTCTTAATATGTAGCAATCCCTGGATATTAGTATCATTGTTCCAAATAAGAACACAGTTTACTACATGGATTCTCTCAGAGAGTCAACAAACGCTCAGGATCTGACGCATCTTCAGCAATTCATAGATAGGTACTCAATTCTATGATGTTGAAATTAATTTGCATTCATATCTGGTTCAATAATTGATGTTGTCAAAATTCATCTTCATTTGCAGTGTGCTCGCATTGTGTAAAACTAAACCAGGGAACCTGTTCAAGAGGGAACTACCTCTGCAGCACGAGATCATTTCTCTGGTAACACACTAAAATCCGTTATTTTCAGAAAATGTATCCAATAGTCTGCAAATACCTTTTCTTACGCTAGTCAAATTTCCAAGCTTCTAAATAAACCTCTTTCTATTTCTGTCCAAGAAAAAATACATCTAACACCAATTACGTTGTTCCTAACAGGAAAAATACATGACTAATTCTATAAAAAAACCAGTGTCCTCAGCAACAAGCAGGGACCGTGGATACTATGTTTGCGGACACATGATCTCCATCTGCAAATCTGTTAATAGTTGTGAAGATGCTCACGAATTAGTACCAGTAAGTCTATCTTAGTTAATATCTTCTACTCCACTCATATGGCACATTCTGATCTTAAAAATACTGCAACTCATATTAGAACCGAGGACCCCCGAACCGCTCCCCGCTGGTGAATTGCTTATGGTTCGGAGATTAACCAACGACTTCTTCCTGAATCACTACATCAATCCCACTGGTGATAATGAAGATTTCAGCATGCCTTCTCCTGAAACATTGAGTAAGAGTTAGCTGCTAAAAATATACGCATGGATCCATTGTTTTTCATCTGATGAGGTCTTCATATTTCGTACACTATGATTAATTATCTAATGCATATATATGTCAACAAATCATTGGAATTTAGCTACCATTTGTTCAATTGCAATTGTTGTGAAATCTGATGAATGTTCTTCCTGTGGACACTATTTGTTCAATTGAATATTGTGGCGAATTTGCTTTTTGCATGCCAATTCAAATGGGATATTTTTGTTTTAACCTGGCAATTGCTCCGCACACGGTTCAACTAAATGAGTGTGTGCGATCCACATCGGAAAGCATACGTCAATCGTAGCGGAATCGTCGGTGACACACAGCAGATCGCAGATGATTTGCAGCACTACTACGTGTGCGTAGGGGCTCCGGAACCGTTTGTGATATCATATTATCGCACATGAGAGCTTGGAGTAAACCGTGCCCAATGTAAAATACAACTCCAGTCGTAATTTTTTCAGGAAACGTGTGGGATCCCAAACGAAAAGCACACGTCACTCTTACCGCAACCGTCGGTGATACACAACAAATCACAAACGGTCTGCATCACTTGTATGTGTGCGAAGGGGCTCCTAAACCATTTGTGATATAACATTATCGCACACGGTAATTGTTGGGAAACGTGTGCGATGGATTCTTGCATGGCAAACAAGTTCCGCAGAAAACTCGTGTGCGATGGGGCACATATCGCATACAGTTCATATGTTGGCCCATGTGCCTTACATACTGTTTCCCAAATGGTTCATTACAACACACCATTTGGTTTCACTGCGTCATTAGAAACGTTTAATCACTGATCCCACACGTGCGAAAGAATTTAGTGTGTGTTGCATCGCATACGATTACATTTGGCAAGGCCTCTGCATCATAGCTCCCTATCCTCGACAGTTTCTAGGTCGTGTGGGAAGGACCCCCTATTGCAGTCACTCACTTGGCGACGGTTCAAAATGCCGTCGTGGAAAGGGGTTAAAAACCGTGTGTATAGCACCTCACTGTACCAGTGTAATCTTCTTTTGCGGTATGTTTGTTGGGATCCGATGAATTGTGGGTTTATGATCATATTATTCATGAATATTAATTGAGTCTTCTCTGAATTCTTTTATGCATGATTATTATAGTATTATATTTCTCTCTAATCTATCCGTTCAGTTTGGCCAACTAGATTGTTTTTTTCTTGCAATGGGGGAGGTGCTTTGTGATGGGTTCAATCTTACGGTACTCAATCCCAATGACAGAAAGGGACATGGCACGTATTTGTATTGTTGCCATTAAGGATAAAAAGATGGGGTATATTCATATTGCTTGGGTTTACTTTGTCTACGTCATGTCATCTTGCTTAAGGTGTTACTCTATTTTTATTAACTTAATACCCTAGATGCATGCTGGATAGCGGTCGATGGGTGAAGTAATAGTGGTAGATGCAGGCAAGAGTCGGTCAACTTGTCTCAGACGTGATGCCTATATACATGACCGTTGCCTTGAATATCGTCATAACTATGCGTTTTTCTATCAATTGCCCAACAGTAATTTGTTCACCCACCGTACTTTATGTGCTCGAGAGAGAAGCCTATAGTGAAAACTATGGCCCACGGGTCTATCTTTAACGTATATAAAATCCAAAAATACCTGGTTACACTTTTATTTATTTCTATTTTATTTTGCAATTTGTTTATTTGCCTACCACGATGAGATTTGATCCTTGCAAATAAGCAATGAGGGGATTGGCAACCCCCTTGTTTGCATTGGGTGCAAGTATTTCCTTTTGTGTGTGAAGGTGCTACTAACGAGGTTCTGTGTGGTTCTCCTACTATATTGATAACCTTGGTTCTTAATTGAGGGAAATACTTATCTCTACCGTACTGCATTACCCTCTCCTCTTCGAGGAAATCACAACACAGCTCACAAGTATCACTTCCATCGATCCGTTTTTATCACACAGCGGGACCTGCATGGGCGATCAATGTCGGTACTAAAACCAGCTGATCTCGGGTAGGGGATCCCGAGCTGTAGATCTGGGAACGATGGGTATCAGGAGTGAAAGATCGAGGATGTCGCCTAGAGGGGGATGAATAGGCGCTTTAAAATAATTACGGTTTAGGCTTGAACAAATGCGGAATAAACCTAGCGGTTAATTTGTCAAGCACAAAACCTAAAACAACTAGGCTCACCTATGTGCACCAACAACTTATGCTAAGCAAGATAATCAACTATGTGATAGCAAGATATATGAAAAAGAACAATATGACTATCACAAAGTAAAGTGCATAAGTAAAGGGCTCGGGTAAGAGATAACCGAGGCACGCGGAGACGACGATGTATCCCGAAGTTCACACCCTTGCGGATGCTAATCTCCGTTTGGAGTGGTGTGGAGGCACAATGCTCCCCAAGAAGGCACTAGGGCCACCGTAATCTCCTCACGCCCTCGCACAATGCAAGATGTCGTGATTCCACTAAGGGACCCTTGAGGGCGGTCACCGAACCCGTACAAATAGCGACCCTTGGGGGCGGTCACCGGTACCCGTCAAATTGCCCGGGGCGATCTCCACAACCTAATTGGATACCCCGACGCTTGCCCGGAGCTTTACACCACAATGATTGAGCTCCGAACACCACCAACCGTCTAGGGCGCCCAATCACCCAAGAGGAACAAGCTCAAGGGTACCAAGCACCCAAGAGTAATAAGCTTCTCAACTTGTAACTTCCACGTATCACCGTGGAGAACTCAAACCGATGCACCAAATGCAATGGCAAGGGCACACGGAGTGCCCAAGTCCTTCTCTCTCAAATCCCACCGAAGCAACTAATGCTAGGGAGGAAAATGAGAGGAAGAACAAGAAGGAGAACACCGAGAACTCCAAGATCTAGATCCAAGGGGTTCCCCTCACATAGAGGAGAAAGTGATTGGTGGAAATGTGGATCTAGATCTCCTCTCTTTTCCCTCAAAAACTAGCAAGAATCCATGGAGGGATTGAGAGTTAGCAAGCTCGAAGAAGGTCAACAATGGGGGAAGAACACGAGCTCAAAGGATAAGGTTCATTGGGGAAGAAGACCCCTTTATAGGACCTCCCGAATCCAACCGTTATGTGCTCAAACAGGCACAAGCGGTACTACCGCTTGGAGGAGCGGTACTACCGCTTAGCACGGTCAAAACAGCCGAACGAGAGAGAAACACGAGTTTTTGGTCCCGAGCGGAAGTAGCCACGGAAGTAGCCGCGGTAGTACTGCTCCAAGCGGTAGTACCGCTCCCAAGAGCGGTAGTAAAAATTACTTCCGCTCCTGTCCGCGGTAGTACCGTTGCAGCCTTTTCAGAACACCAAAACTGACACAACTTCTGCAAACGGACTCCGAATTCGACAAAACCAAGTTTGTTGGAAAGCTAGTGACAAGGGCTAACACAATCTTGATAGAAATACCAATAATAAGCAAATGAGAAAAGGCCCAAAAGAAAATGGTGAGAACCCTTCCTCGGAAAAGACCGGTAAAACCTCCAACACCGAAAACATCATAGAAGACGCATGCAAACTCCGTTTTCGATGAACTCAAGCTTGTCATCAAGATGACCATAAGCTCTAAGACTCACAAAGAGAACCAAACAGCAACCAAGAAATATGATGCAAGGATGCAATGGTTTGAGCTCTCCACGAACGATAAGATCAAGCTACTCACTTGAGAGCCCCCCTTGATAGTACGGCTATCGATCCTATAACCCGGTCTCCCAACTACCACCATGAGACCGGTAAAATAGAAAACCTATCAAGGGCAAACCTTTGCCTTGAACATGATCCACTTGAGCTAGATGATGACGATCTTGTCCTCCTCAAGATGGACCACCTTTCTTGATTGCGTTGGGTCGATGGAGACTAGATGATTGCTCCCCCGTACTCCACTATGGGTGAGCCACTCTTCGACACATTTTCACAAGTCCATTGACACCACAATGGATGGCAAGCTTCAAGCACTTGATATCTTCGTGATGCTCCACTTGAACTTGCACACGGCAATCTTGATGACGATCACCACTTGATGTCATCCTTTCCATGGGTTGTATGATATCTTCCTCTTGACGCAAGCCCATGGACACGTACCTAACCCCACATAGACTCTCACATAGACCATGGGTTAGTACACAAAGTGCAATGGACAATGCTTATCATACCATGGGATCACTTGATCCCTCTCGGTACATCTTCTATGCTTTGTGAGTTGATCAACTTGATTCACTCTTGACTTAGTCTTGATCAACCTTGAATCTTTCCAACTCTCTTCGTTTGGATGATGTCTTGAAGGTAAACATGAATGATCACACAATCTTCTTCTTCAAGATATGCTTGCAATAAGCTCAACACTCACATGACGAATCTTTGGATAATTCCTTAATAGCACCTTGGTCAACCCATAAACTCCTTGAAACCAACACATGGACTTCAAGAAATGCCTATGAAAAAATCCTTCAAATATAACTCAATGCAACCATTAGTCCATAGAGAATGTCATCAATTACCAAAACCACACATGGGGGCACCGCATGTCCTTTCAATCTCCCCCATTTTGGTAATTGATGACAATCACTTTCAAGAGAGTTTATATAAGGAATTATGCATCACCATGCAATGCAACAACCAATAATGCATGCGTAGGAGATGTGTATGCTTAGAACAAACCAAAGCGAGAAGAGACAACTCTCTAAACTTCTCCACAAAACTCTCTGAAACTTCTCCCCCATTGGCATCGATTGCCAAAATGGGCTAAAAGCTTAGAAGGCCAATATAAAATGTGTTCCTCCATAAATTGTGTATTTCTCAACAAGAGAGTGGAATGCAATACACATATCCAACGGTAAATACTTGGAGGAAGACAAACTATATTGAGTCCCAAAGATTGCAAAAGGAAGATATGCCACAAAGACATAACAAAGAGAGAAACAAGCAATCAAGCAATCAAAAGATACCAATTGAAGCAAGCTATCAAAAGATACGAATTGAACCAACTAGGCCAATGATCCTACGAGCCACATGAATAAAGGATATTATGATAAGAGAAGAGCAGTGTTCTAAAGAAACTAGAGAAGCTCCCCATGATTTGTGCACATCAAGAATTTTTGTATTTGGATACAAAGTGCACAAAATAGGATCATAGCTCCCCCAAAATCAATAGAAACTTACAACAAGTGCAAGAGAGCATATAGGAAACTAAGCCTAGTACTTGAAACAAACACATGATTGAGCAACAAGAGAGGCAACTTTAGAGTGGGCTCAACCAAAAAGATGTGTGTGAGTCAAGGCAATGCACTTGAGAAGACTAATGTACAGAAGAGCATTAAGCATCAATAAAGTCTCGAAAGAATGAGGAGCGTTGTGCAAGGCCTATCATTCCCACACACAACTAGCAAATGGGTTCACAAGCTTACTAATAAGCATATAGAGAACCTATGCTTGTGACAACCCACGGTGAAGATATTAGATGAAAGGCTCATCAAGATGAGGGATACCAATTAAGATGGCAAAAACCTCGTAAAGATAAGCATGAGGAAAAAAATCTTCACCACACAAGAGCGCATCAAGATGCAACGATAGAAGACACGCACTCAAGGCAAAAGCTTTCACGGAGCCACCAAAGAAATAACATAAGAAAGACAAGGTGGACGTGAAAGAAAGGATATCATCTAGATATGCAACTTCTCTCAAGTGTATAAGATTCTACGTAGACGAAATCATGATGATATGTGTATCTACAAAGAAGGAGGTACACCTGAAATAGTTACAACACGAAGGAACAAGATATCCAAAAGGAAGTCATACATATACCAATAAGATATTTGCTTGGAAGCATAGCACATGGCTAGATATGGTCTTACAGTATATAAATGAATTCCTACCAAACACCCATCAAAGACATCACAACTAGCAACATGAGATCATCGTTGAGATGCTTTGAGAAAGGAAACAAGTATCACAAGGTGGAATGAAAATCATGCTAAGATGCAACCTACACAAGGTTGAATGCAAGAAAAGAATGCATGAAGAGATACTTGTTACCGAGATATCATTAGAAGGATGTAGTAGATGCCAATTAAAGGTAGGTAGTAGTTCATTGATCATCCTAGCTTGACTCCAATTAGCACATGATGACACCACCTTCCTTGTGAGTGAGCCAAGCGTCCAATGCATCTCCAATTGTTCCTAGAACAACAACACAAACAAAATGGTACCCAAACTCATTGGGACCAAAGAGTTAGAGAACCAACAATACATAGGACAAACTCCACATAAATATGTGCATATAGATATGAAAATGAATTTCATGCACATCTGATCCAATTTGAGACTTGGTGGAGTTTCCCCTATATATTGGGTCAAAGAAGGAAAGCATGCCAAAGAAACTATATGAAGTTAATATGCATGCTCAATACTTTCAAGAACCGATACCAATTGACAAAGAATTACCAAGTGAAGAAGAAATATCAAATGAATAAATCAACACTTGGAAGATATCAAATGAAAGATACATCAAGGAATGAGATATCCAATGATACACGCAAAAATAAAGATGTCAAACTCCCAAAAGAGAGAATGGTTCCAAACAAACCAAGTGCTCTACAAAGTTTCATGATGGCACAAAGTAACAAAAAGAAACGGTTTGCATCCCACCAACATACACTTGATAAGGATCACAAGGTGAGCGTTCTAAGAAAAATAGGATAGCTCCCCCAAGCATTGTGCATTAAAGAGAATTTGCATTTGAATACAAAAAGCACAAGATGGGATCACCACTTTCACTATATCTATACAAACACTAGACAAGCTCAAGGAAATAACAAGATCCACAAGTGGTATGGAATACAATGGGAGTTGACATAATCCTAGGCACGAGATAAGGCAAATAAAAGCAAAGGCCAATGTAAAGATGATCAATAATTTCTACCACACATAAGTGAGTACCAATTGTCATAAGACAAGAAGTATTTGGAAATAATTCCCGTTGGTAGATAGCAAGGATATCCAACATCATCTTCACACCAAACACCAACAAATTGCAACTTGTAGAGCTAACATGCCACCTAGGAACAAGATAATCTACAATATCAACACTAGGTGACAATATCTCAAATGTACACATTTTCTAGGCTAGTAATATACATAGCATGTTACTCCCCCATAATGTGATACCAATGAAAAACTTAACAAGATGCAAAAGAGAACCAACAAGAGATAATTAATGGACCAAATAGAATTTGAATTTCTCATGAGAAGACATACCACATAGAGACTAGATAATCTTGTAATATCAATACTAGATGGTATTACTCATGTACACACATTTTTAGGATTGTGAGGTGCACAAAGCACATCACTCCCCCAAAATGGGATGTTCCATTAATCTCTCACAAGAGCCAACTAAGATATAAACAAGATGAACAAAGGCTCAACACACTACACACACATACATGATGTGCGAACCAACATGCACATACTTGATTTATCAAGATAAGCAAATTGGAAGCATAACATATACACGCACATGCAAGGTACAAAACCATAACACGCTAAGGGGCAATTAACTTTAAATGTAAACAATTTAAGCACAAGTTACCGCAAGGAGGCACATTGGGTATAAGATATAAACTTGATGATTCAATTGACTTGGCTTGAGACAATAAGAGTGATGAAGTCCCCTTAATTCTTCATAATGTAGCCAAGTCTCCAATGCCCTCCAACAACACCTATTGATCAAGTTTGAGCTAGTTGGTACCCAACCAAGTTGGGTCCTAAGATGTTAGTCACAATAGGCTTGGCTACCCAAATGGTTCTTTGCTTCAAACCACTTTGAGTACCAACAAACTTGGCAAACACATTGCCAACCTTATCCTTCCCAAGAGAATAGACATCATCAATAACAATTGGGTTGGATAAGTTACCACTAGTGCATGAAGAAGCGTGGTGACCTTTCTCACGACATAGATAGCAACTTCTACTCTTCACTTTCTTCTCACTTGATTTGTCAACTTGAGAAGCATTAGCTTGAGTCTTCTTGGGAAGAGGCCTTTCTTCAACTTGAGGTTGAGCATGAGAATGCACTTGTAGCCGCTTCCCTTGTTGCTTGTCACTAATGGCCTTCTTCTTCAATGGGCAAGATCTAACATGATGCCCTTCAATTTTGCACTTGAAGCAAATAATCTTGGAAGAATTCTTGACTTGTTTTTGGCCCTTCTTCTTGTTGCTCTTGGACTTCTTCTTCTTATTGGAGTTGAATCCAAGTCCACCTTTGTCATTGGGGGATTTTTGCACACTCAAGATATTGTTGAGCGTGGCCTTCCCTTCATGACACTTTTCCAAGTCTTTCTTCAAAGAAGTGACTTGGGCCTTGAGTTCTTTGATTTCCTCTACATGGTTAGTCTCAACACAAGCACTAGAGGAGGTATAAGCTTCATCGTTAGAGCAACAAGGCAAGGAAAGCAATTCATCACAAGATGTACCAATGTTATGCATGGATGAATTAGAGGACTAGCACAAGGCAATATAGCATTTTGAATAAAGGTAGTGCTAGTATCCACGAGAGGCTCACTAGATGTTACCTTAGCAAGCATGGCCTCATGAGCTAACTTTAGCACATTATGGGATACTAGAAGATCATCATGAGAGCTTATGAGATTTACATGATTTTCTTCCAACATCCCATAATTGCTAGATAGCAACTCAAGTTGAGCCCTTAGCTCAACATTCTTCTTCAATATGGATGCTTCACAAGAGATAGAGTTAGTAGCACAAGCATCATCATTAGCAACAAGAGAAGACGGCAACTTGGCAAGATCTTTTGAATATGAAGCTTTAAGTTGTGCATGAGACTCGGTGAGTTTGATGAGCTCACTCTTAATGACCCTTGAGCCATTTTTGAGGTGCCCAAAGTCCTCAAGGAGTTTAGCATGCGCAACTTCAAGCTTCTCATTTTTAGTTTCAAAAACATTGGCCACCTCAAGAGCTCTATCATGAGATTCCTTCACTCTAAATAATTCTAGAGCAAAAGTCTCCTCAAGATATTCCTTGGTAGTTCGTTCAAGTTCGAGAGCTTGGGAGAGGTCCGCGATCTCATTAGCGTAATCACGTTCATGACCTTCCATTTTATCAATGGTGACCTCATGCTCCTCAAGACGAGATTCCAACTCATCAATATATTTCTTGCCCTCAATAGCAATAGACATGATTTCCATGAAGTTGGAACGAGCAATTTTATTCTTAAGAAGAGCTTTAAAATCATTTCCCCTTAATTTTTAAGGAGGCAACATCATCATTCTCTTCATCATAATCACCATCATCATCACTCTTGCCATCATCAATATCATCACAAGATATATTGGGATTCAAAGTGGGAGATACCTTTGAAGCCTTGGCCATAAGGCAAAATGCAATAGATGATGATGTAGGATCCCTTGAAGCACCATTCAAGACCACATCTTGTTCCATGGAGTGTTGGGTTTCCTCTACATTGTTAGCACAACAACTCGAGGAAAAACATGCATTTTTTTATGGCAACAAGATATAGCAAGCATATCATCATGAGATTTAGTCAAGCAATTTCTACATGATATGCAAGGACTATCAACATAAGCATGTGAAACATGTAAGGTGCTCGAAGTGTTAAAGTCCAAAGAGAGACCATTGCAATAAGATAATGATGAAGGATCACCAAGAACAAGCACACTATCATCATTGCAATGACCACCACTACTCACCCTAGCATCACCTTGTGGAAATCCACATGTAGGTGAAGTAGAAGAAGTTGAGAAGGCAACATGGCCGGAGGTGGAGGGAGAACAATCATCCCCACAAATCTTGGACACACCATATTTATCTTGAAGCTTTGTCCATAACTCATGAGCATCCCGGAACGGCATGATTTGAAATATAACTACATTGCTCAAAGCATCGAAAAGCACATTAGAAGCTTGAGCATTGAGATAAGAGTTTTTCTCATCCTCAAAAGATAATCTTTGGGGACCTTTTGGAGGAGAAAAACCCATATCTAAAATTCGCTCTAAATTTGGGTCCATGACCCCAAAGAGATTAAGCATGCGAATTACCCAAACATCAAAATGTGTGCCATCGAAACTAAGTGTGTCAGAGAATCATAATCCCCTAGTCGACATCTTTACTCTCTAGGCGGTTAAGCCTAACAAAGAGAGACGAGTCTCTGATACCAATTGAAAGATCGAGGATGTCGCCTAGAGGGGGGGGGGGTGAATAGGCGCTTTAAAATAATTACGGTTTAGGCTTGAACAAATGCGGAATAAACCTAGCGGTTAATTTGTCAAGCACAAAACCTAAAACAACTAGGCTCACCTATGTGCACCAACAATTTATGCTAAGCAAGATAATCAACTATGTGATAGCAAGATATATGACAAAGAACAATATGGCTATCACAAAGTAAAGTGCATAAGTAAAGGGCTCGGGTAAGAGATAACCGAGGCATGCGGAGACGACGATGTATCCCGAAGTTCACACCCTTGCGGATGCTAATCTCTGTTTGGAGTGGTGTGGAGGCACAATGCTCCCCAAGAAGCCACTAGGGCCACCGTAATCTCCTCACGCCCTCGCACAATGCAGGATGTCGTGATTCCACTAAGGGACCCTTGAGGGTGGTCACCGAACCCGTACAAATAGCGACCCTTGGGGGCGGTCACCGGTACCCGTCAAATTGCCCGGGGCGATATCCACAACCTAATTAGAGACCCCGACACTTGCCCGGAGCTTTACACCACAATGATTTAGCTCCGAACACCACCAACCATCTAGGGCGCCCAATCACCCAAGAGGAACAAGCTCAAGGGTACCAAGCACCCAAGAGTAATAAATTTCTCAACTTGTAACTTCCACGTATCACCGTGGAGAACTCAAACCGATGCACCAAATGCAATGGCAAGGGCACACGGAGTGCCCAAGTCCTTCTCTCTCAAATCCCACCGAAGCAACTAATGCTAGGGAGGAAAATGAGAGGAAGAACAAGAAGGAGAACACCAATAACTCCAAGATCTAGATCCAAGGGGTTCCCTCACATAGAGGAGAAAGTGATTGGTGGAAATGTGGATCTAGATCTCCTCTCTCTTTTCCCTCAAAACTAGCAAGAATCCATGGAGGGATTGAGAGTTAGCAAGCTCAAGAAGGTCAACAATGGGGGAAGAACACGAGCTCAAAGGATAAGGTTCATTGGGGAAGAAGACCCCCTTTTATAGGACCTCCTGAATCCAACCGTTATGTGCTCAGGTCGTGCACAAGCGGTACTATCGCTTGGAGGAGCGGTACTACCACTTAGCACGGTCAAAACAGCCCAACGAGAGAGAAAACACGAGTTTTTGGTCCCGAGCGGAAGTAGCCACGGAAGTAGCCGCGGTAGTACTGCTCCAAGCGATATTACCGCTCCCAAGAGCGGTAGTAAAAATTACTTCCGCTCCTGTCCGCGGTAGTACCGCTGCAGCCTTTTCAGAACACCAAAACTGACACAACTTCTGCAAACGGACTCCGAATTCGACGAAACCAAGTTTGTTGGAAAGCTAGCGACAAGGGCTAACACAATCTTGATAGAAATACCAATAATAAGCAAATGAGAAAAGGCCCAAAATAAAATGGTGAGAACCCTTCCTCGGAAAAGACCGGTAAAACCTCCAACACCGAAAACATCATAGAAGACGCATGCAAACTCCGTTTTAGATGAACTCAAGCTTGTCATCAAGATGACCATAAGCTCTAAGACTCACAAAGAGAACCAAACAGCAACCAAGAAATATGATGCAAGGATGCAATGGTTTGAGCTCTCCACGAACGATAAGATCAAGCTACTCACTTGAGAGCCCCCTTGATAGTACGGCTATCGATCCTATAACCCGGTCTCCCAACTACCACCATGAGACCGGTAAAATAGAAAACCTATCAAGGGCAAACCTTTGCCTTGAACATGATCCACTTGAGCTAGATGATGACGATCTTGTCCTCCTCAAGATGGACCACCTTTCTTGATTGCGTTGGGTCGATGGAGACTAGATGATTGCTCCCCCGTACTCCACTATGGGTGAGCCACTCTTCGACACATTTTCACAAGTCCATTGACACCACAATGGATGGCAAGCTTCAAGCACTTGATATCTTCGTGATGCTCCACTTGAACTTGCACACGGCAATCTTGATGACGATCACCACTTGATGTCATCCTTTCCATGGGTTGTATGATATCTTCCTCTTGACGCAAGCCCATGGACACATACCTAACCCCACATAGACTCTCACATAGACCATAGGTTAGTACACAAAGTGCAATGGACAATGATTATCATACCATGGGATCACTTGATCCCTCTCGGTACATCTTCTATGCTTTGTGAGTTGATCAACTTGATTCACTCTTGACTTAGTCTTGATCAACCTTGAATCTTTCCAACTCTCTTCGTTTGGATGATGTCTTGAAGGTAAACATGAATGATCACACAATCTTCTTCTTCAAGATATGCTTGCAATAAGCTCAACACTCACATGACGAATCTTCGGATAATTCCTTAATAGCACCTTGGTCAACCCATAAACTCCTTGAAACCAACACATGGACTTCAAGAAATGCCTATGAAAAAATCCTTCAAATAACTTAATGCAACCATTAGTCCATAGAGAATGTCATCAATTACCAAAACCACACATGGGGGCACCGCATGTCCTTTCAAGGAGACAAGGGGGACCATGTTTACCCAGGTTCAGGCCCTCTCGAAGAGCTAAAACCCTACGTCTTTGTTTGATTATATTGATGATGGAGTATCGAGTACAAGATGATCTACCTTGAGATCGTATGTTGCGTTCTAAACCCTAAGGCTGGTAATTGTGATTGTGTCTCTATGTACTAAACCCTCCGAGTTATACAGGCACCAGGGGTATCTAGGGTTACATATGGTCGGTTGCCAATTAGGAATAAACACGCCGACAATTGAAGTTGTCCTTGAAGTATACGCCAAGTCTTCGGCGGTGTCCGTCTTGATCACACCTGGGTTTGAGGCTTCTGGAGTCCTTCCTTGTGGAGACCACAGGCCGTAATCTCGGCCCATGGACTTTGGGCCACCTAGGTTGGTACCCCCTAGTCCTGGACACCGTCAAATTTGCATCCAACTTGCTTGCGCATGAAGACCTCGGGCATTTGAGGAAGCCCATCATCAAAATGTACAAGTCAAGTTCTATAATGTAAAACTTCCCCTAGTATATGAAAATGACAAATCATGGAGACTCTCTATATGAAGAACATGGTGCTACTTTGAAGCACAAGTGTGGTAAAAGGATAGTAGCATTGTCCCTTCTCTCTTTTTCTCTCATTTGTTCCCTTTTCTCTTTTTTTAGAACAATATCATGAACCTCATCCCCACTTTTTCGAGGACTCATTAGTCTCCATCATTCTTTACCTCAGTGGGACAATGCTCTAATAATGATCTTCAGACTTCTTTTTCCTTACAACTCAATAACTTAAATGAATATGACTCTACATGAATACCTCTGGCAGTGTACCAGGATGTGCAATAATCTAACACAACATGTATTACAACAACAAGAAATGGAATAAAAACTAAAACAAAATGAAATTAATGATTTCTTTTTCTAAGAGAGAATGAACTAGTGGCTTCAGTATTGCCTTACGAAGAAATAAAATGAAACAAAAACAAAATCAAAATAACGAGGTTTTCAATGGAAGAGTGCATTGGTGGCATTGTATTAACCTTTATGAAGAATGAAAATAAAAACAAATCTAAAACAAACAATGATAAAATTTGCACACAATATACACAAAATAGGGCTTTTTAAAATTATACAAGAATAATCATATAATAGCAGATTTTTTTGCACAAAAGAATAAAGAATGAATTAGTGGCATTGATCTTACCCTTAAAGAAGAAATAAAATAAAATAAAACTATTACTAAATTAAAATAATAATTTTTTATAAGGATTAATGAGTTAGTGACATTGGTATTACCCTTTAAGAGAAAAAAAACTTGCACACAACTTTGCACTAAATTACACTTTTTTGTAGTATGCAAAGAATAATCATATAATAGTGCACTTTTGTATATATTTTACAGTATTCGTGTGTATACATTTACACTCGTCCGACATCATTAAAATACTCCACAAAGAAAACTAATAACTTTTTTTTCTTCAAAAAACACACATAAAAACACAAAACAGGGGGAAAAAGAGTAAGAGAGGGTAGGGCTGGGCTGGGCCGTACAGTAATGGGCTTTAGCCATCAAAGAATTGACTGACCCAAAAAAAGAATCAGCCGAAAACAACTCAGAACAGCCCACGTCCAAAGGGGAAAAAAAGCACAAACCTCAAAGCAGAAATTAACGGGTAATTTTTTTGACTAATGCAAAATCAATCTTCATAGGACTTACATCTATACCAATATAAAAAGACCCAAAGAGGCAGATCCAACACATCTTGACCATCTATTTGTGTTAATCCAACAGTCCTAATTGTCCCGATGGTGAGTGATTAAACACGTTTAGCACTAGCGTTGGACATTCCTTTCTCTCCTTGATTCCCTTCCTTTCTCATCTCACCATAGAAAGGAAATACTAAACTGGACATTCCTTTCTCTCCTTGATCCTTCCTTTCTCATCTCACCATAGAAAGGAAATACTAAACCGCCTCTGACGCCACCTCGCTCCGCCCGATCCCTCCAGACGCGCTTCCGCCTTGTTCGCCCCAATCCCCTCCGTACGCCGCGCCTTCACGCCGTCCGCGACGACGCCGCCCTCCGTCGGCGACGACGCCGCCCCGCTCCTCTCCGTCGCCGTGCCTTCACGCCGCCGCCTCGCTCCGCCCCAATCCTCTCCGTCACCGCGCCTTCACGACGCCGCCCCGCTCCGCCCCAATCCTCTCCATCGTCGCATTGTCACGGCCTCGCCCCCATCACACCAAGCCGCAGCACCTCCCCGACGCCGCGCGTGCCAACCACCTCCTACAACACACCTTTCGGGCACTTTTCGGGGGCGGTGCCTTCTACCGCCTCGGCAGCCGTGACCGTCTGATGCGTTGCCTCCTACACAGCCTGAAAAGGCGCCCATTCACATCTCCGCCTTCAAACACGCAGCAGTTCTTTCATCTCTGCGTTCTTTCATCTCTATAAGTACAGGAATCCGTAGATACATGTAACATGTTTGCACTTTTTTCTCGATTGTCGAACAAAAAGGGATGTTCTAATTCATTAAAGGAAATAATGCATTCTAACCAAGTCCTCTATCTTGTAAGAATATCCATGTGATTAGGATCGTCATGAAAAATGGTCCAAAGCATCCTGGCCTAAGGAAGTTTTGTGTTTTGGCCAGAATTTTTTAATTTTTTTTCTATCTCACCATGCTATTATTCTTGCAATTTAGTATATTTGTTTTTTCTTACTTTACGCATACTTTCCCGTTGCATTGCCAGTTGTGGATGACGTGTTCAAGAACTCACATGGCTCAAACACTGGTAAGCTCATATAATCAATATATATATTATAATAAATTATCAAAAGCACACTAACTGATTTCTTATTTCATATTTTATATTGTGTTAATTGTAGATATTGCTGGTGTAGTAATGTATGTGGGCCCAGTTGGCCATGACACAGATTCCCCCCTAGGCATGAGGGAAGTAGCAGCCATCGACGCCTGGCATGCGAATTATCTTCCTACACATTTCCAAAGAACTAGCTGAACGCCATTGGAATGAACTTCTTTCTGCTGAAGCAAATGTTGGCTTAATCATGGCAACCTCTATGAAGGTTGATCAACTATCCAGTAAGTTTTTCTTAAGAAGTATTGTACCCTTTCTGTGACATGTTATTACTAACTTGAGAGTTGATAGCAGTAAACTCTTCTTAGCACGGGGACAACAACTTTATGCATACATTACTCCTCAACTTGCCATAATTTTAACTATCTTAAAGGTCAGTATTTGTTATATTTCTAAATTTACAAAATTCTCCAACAATTGGACTAATTGTACGCCTTTCATTTTCCATAGGTGTGCATCATCGAGTTCTTAATGACACGTATTTCCGTGATGCTGTCAAGAATGATGTTCTTCTTACAAAGTATGCCCGCAAGAACAAGACGACGTGGACAACTCACTTGTCCCCAACAAAATCGGGACTGAAGTACACTTTCAGTATGGTCAATCTTCCCTATGAAGCACATTTCTAATTATACAACGGGTGGTGAGCGTCCACCAATCAACGCCAACAAGATGGATCAATTGGACTAGGCATAAAAGTCTCGAATAAATAAGAAGTCTGAAACTTCAAAATTTCAAGCACTTGCATCCCTAGCCTTTTCTTTCGGTTGTTGGACATAGAGATTTGCTTAATGACTTGTTTGGTGATCGAATGTGTTATCTTTATTTTGATTACTGGTTTATATATTTATTGCGTATGGCTATACGTGCATGTTTACTAGTATAGCTAGTATATGACACCTGTTGCGTTCTGCATCGAGATCCACTTCACTGGTCGACTGGAGCGTTGCGAGAAGAAGCTGCCACACCATCGGGGTCCAAGCGAACGGCCAAACGGAGGTAGTGAGAAACGGTTAACGAAAACATTGCATTGCATGCATGCATGCATGCATGGATCCAAAGTAAAAGACGGAGCGTCGTCGACTATTCGTCGTGGAGACGAAATCATGCAAGAGTCGCGTGTTGGGAAGCAAAAGCGAAAGCGAAGCGTCCCGTCGAGCCATCGGGCACGCGAGGCCGCGAGGCGACAGCAGCGCCTTTCTGGGCCAGCCCGGCTGGCCGGCCGATCGAGCGCAAAGCTTCGCGGCCGGCCTCGGATCCCTCTCGCTGGCCGGCTGCTGCCACGGTCGTCGTCTTCCTCTGTTCTCAGGCCATCCCCACAGCAAGACCCTATCTTGTCCGCCGCACACAGTTTGGGTAAAAGCGGACACATGCAACGATCCAGCGGCAGACCTTATTTTACTTTTTCGTCCGCTTCGTGTCCGTTTTACCCCATCTCTGGCCCAAAGTTGGTCTGAATTTAAGGCAAAAGCGGACAGAAAACGGACGCCTCCGCGTCCTCTTCATCCGCTGTGTCCAGGCGTGCCCCACATGTCACCCTCTCTCTTTTCTCTCCCCTGGCCCACCGTGTCCACCCACCCATCAACACATGCAGCCATGTTTTTCTCTAGCGCGCGGCGTTGGCGGAAGCGGGCCGCGGGCGGGCCAGCGGCCTTGGGCGCGGGGCCGGCGCGCTTGGGCAAGCGGTGGCTTCGACGCAGACGCCGGAGAGCGCGGCGAATCAGCGAGCCTGTGGCCGAAGCTCTGGCGGGGCTATGGCGTCGGGCGACGGGCGGCACTCTCCCTCCTCGCCTCGCCGCCCGCCACCTCTTCCTCCTCCTCCCTCTCCGTACCTCACCCCGCCTCCTCCGCCTCGCCAGAGCGCGGGCGCGCCAGCTCGCGGCCGGGCCGGGCGCGGGCGAGGCGAGGGCGACAGCAGCCAGCGCGGCGGCAGCGATGACTCGCTCACGTCTGGTGGCCGAGGCGCGCACGACGACCATCTCTGGTGCGTCGCCTACATCTCCGTCCTCCACCAAGATCAAGCAGTGCGCGAGGAGATCGCTAACGCAGCGCAAGGAGCTCGCCCGGCTACATCGGCCGAGCCGCCCTCTGGCCCGTCGTCCTGTCGCGGCACTCCCACGCCGGCAATGCGGCGGCGCTGGCGCCAGCTCGCCGCCCGGTCGCGGCGCGACAGGCGAAAGTGGAGGGCGCGGTGGCGAAGCGGCGGGCTGGCTACCGCCGCCAACGAGGCGAGCGGCAGCGCGAACTTCGAGGCGGCAGCGCGTGGCCGGGGCTGCGATGGACAATTTAGGATCGTTTGCCGCGTTGGGTGCCTCTAACTTAACCCGAACGTGCATGTCCGTTTTACTACCCATTGCCACCCCAAACAGACAAAATCCAGACGAAACGGACGTCCGTTTAAGTTCGTGCGGTCGAGTTGGCCTCATCCCCGAACAGGTCACGCAGCTTCGAATTCAATCGGTTTGTGGGCGACAGCGTACGTGACAACGCAAAGGGACAAGCGAAACGAAAGCCTACGATGTTTACCGGGCTACATTCATTCTTTTTCCTGTTCCGTGTCACGTCGCGTCACGGCTTTTTCGCTGGTAACAGTATGATGGATCGATAGTGTTTTTTACCGTGGACCACAGTCCAGGGAACTGGTTATTACGTGGATTGCACGGTACGGTCTTTTGGGGAGTTGTGGCAGTGAAGGAATTCTTGCGCATTATTAATCCTATCTCCCTAAGGGCCGTTCGGGGATCTACCAGCTCCTCAAAATACGTGGAGCTGGAGAGCATCGTTTTCCCAGCTCTAAAATTTCTAACCGCAGCTCCGTCCGTTTCAGGAGCGGAGGGCCTTTGAACGGCCCCTAAACCTATCTTAGATGGTTAAGTTTTCGAAAATACTAACGCACACATGTGTGGGTGTTTACATCTCGCTTACACATATAGATCACCGTTGATTTGAGTTTGCACGAATTTTGGCATGTTTTGCCAGATTTTTATGTCACGTAAAATTGGGCTGATGTATGGGCATTCATCCGGTCGCCCACATGTCTGTTTCCACACGCGAAGGTGTTAGTGTGTGGGTGTTTAGCAGTTTGCCCACACATCAGTTTTCAACGGACGCAGTGGGGCTGGTGTGTGGGCGTTTATCATTATCAGTTCGTCCACACGCCCGTCTTCTCTACCACACCCAAAGCTATCAGTTGCCATGTGTTTTATAGGGTACATGGCAACTGGCCTAGTATGCTCGTAAGCAAATGGCAACTCTCTCTTTACCTGAACATGTTATTTTGCCATTTCTTTTTTATAGTGCTACATGGCAACTGCCTAGTGTTTAGTAGATGGCAACTCATAAAGATATCACCGTGCCCGCACGCCCGTCTCCTCTCCCACACCCAAAGCTGTCAGTTGCCATGTGTTTTGTAGGGTACATGGCAACTGCCCCAACTATGCTTGTAAGCAGATGGCAACTCTCTATTTACCCAAACATGTTATTTTGCATGTCCTTTTATAGTGCTACATGACAACTGCCTAGTGTTAGTAGGTGGCAATTTCTAAAGTTTTCAAATCATGGCAACTGTAGTAGACCAGACCACACATGGCAACAGTTGCAGTTGTCCAAAAATGGCATCTGGCACTTGACCTGAGATGGCAACTGCAGTTGAACAACCATGGCAACTGTAGTTAAACGAACATGAAAGAGGGTCCGAACCATGGCAACTGCAGGAACGCGTGGTGACTGTCACGCGGGGCGTGCGGGACTATGAGGTAGGAGACATTATGTACGGGCGTGTGGACGTTATCTATTTTGCCCACACGTAGGCGTGGCATGACATTATGCCCACATGTGTGGGAGAGACCGCGAGGCAAAAAAAAATGTGTAGGAATTACTTGTTTTGCCCACACGTAGGCATGTGGGCTGGTTCTTTTAAGGGCTGCTTGGATTAGCACCAACACCGACCCTGCCAATTTTTTGGCCCGCCCATGCGATTTGGTCGCTGTTTGGATCGCGGCCAAAATATTGGCTCGCCCAGCCCGTCCCGGACAGCTCCGTGTAATTTTTGCCAACGCATCGGCGCATCGAGGGCGCCGAAATCGGCCGCCAATATTTTGGCAAGCACGTCTCTCGCCCGCTGATATGTGGATCTCGTGCGTGTTAATGGGAACAACAGATCCACATACGTATTCTCTTGCGTGTTATGTGGATCTCGTACGCCGGATTAATCGTCCGAGGAAACGAGCAAAAAAAAAACAGGTAAATTACAAAGTTGGTTATTTGGATCGGTTAATCCCTTAAATCACGCAACTAATTGTCTCAGTTTCGGTATAAAGGCAGTCGTGCGTTTCATAACTTTGGTCGAGTTCAAAAGCTGTTCTTTCTACAAAAAGCTGTACGTGTAAATAATTTTGCGAATTGTTAATTTTGCATGTTATAGTCAACTAGTAAATGAGTACGTGCAATGCACGTTGATATTAGGTAATATATTAATTACACGTAAATATTAAATAGGATATTATTTGTGTATTAATTATGCGATTAGTATTGGCATTAATATCTGGTATGATGTTAATTGCGCACAACATGTTGAGCGTTCACCATTGGAGCAACCTCAGTCGTTAGATTGACCTGATTTGATGACCAGAATTCGTTGGATCTGCCCCTTTGGATCTTTTTATATTGATATAGATAGATTAAGTGTTTTGTATATATATTTTTTATTGGCTCAATATTATAATAAATTAGAATCAAATAAGAGCACAAATCAATTCAATCTGGAAACCAAATGAATAACTTGCCAAAAAATTGGAAAGCAACAATGGCTACAATCCAAACAATAGCAACTTGCCAATTTTTTGGTTATGCCCTCACTTTGGTCATGCCAAAATTTTGGTTGGGCAAGTTAGGGCACAAACCAAACACCCTTAGACACCACAAAAAATGTGTGGCCAGACCCCTTAACGCCCACACGTGTGGGCGTTATCGGCATCCTAAGTTTTGGGGTTTTTATCACTTATATGTCACTAATTGTGTCCCACTACTTAGTTTTACCATTAGAAGTTATAACTGATAAAAATGCCATCGTTCCGTGAGATATATTGCTCAAAAATGCCATTAGATATCTAAAAATTGACATCATTCCGTTAAATGTTTGCTCAAAAATGCCATTGAACGTCGTTATTTTCAGGTCAAACCCGTTGACCATGTTATTTGACAAAAATACCCCTAGACCTACATTTCAGTTCTTTCTTTTTCATAATCATAAATATGGGTCCCACTTGTAAGGAGTAAGCAAGCGAGCAATTTTACAGAAAAATAAGAATGTTGTTGGGATCAAGTGGGACCCATACTTTATTGTAGTGAGATAAAGGAAGAGCTACATGTTGGTGCATAGGTACTTATGTCATTATAACATGGTGAACAAGATTTGAGCTGACAACAATGGTGTTCGGTGGCATTTTTAAGCATGCGCCCAACGAAGCGATGATATTTTTTAGCAGTTGAAATTTCTAGTGGCGAAACTGAATAGTGGAACATAACTAATGGCATAAATAATAAAAGCCCGTAGGTTTTTGTGATGGAACGACCCATCATATTTAAGTCCTAATCTTAAGCACCGGGGCTCGCATTTCTTGATTTATTTTATAAACTTCGACGTTGTTAGTAGACTTTATCAATTTTAAAATGATGTGTTGTTTCAGTCTCTCTGAGGCGATCACAGGGTGCATATGTATCGTGTTAAAAAACAATACGTGTCGTCTCATAAGATTCCTTTTTATATCATCCCATAAGATTTTTAATTAGTTTTCTAGGAATTTGTCACCTGTTAGCATAGCACCACTCAAGAAATGACCTTTTTTTTAAGGAATGGCTTCTTGTTTGTGAACTGGCCATACTCTTCCTATTACAGTGATGGCCGCGTGGACCGAAATTGGCGCACATACGTCTCGCTTGTAACGTGCAGCCATGCGTCAAGCTACAGCCAGAATGGGCCGGCCCAGCACGGACCACAGCCTTCAACCATGTTTTTTCTTCCTTTTTCAAATTTTTTATTTACTTTTTTATTTTTTCTTATATTTTGAAATGTCCTAACTATATCTGCTAGCCAATGGCACGTGCTTTGCACGTCGAGTTACAGATTTAGTTCTGTACAAATCAGTCTGGTTGTACAAATACTCAAAAGACCCGGAATATTTCTTTCCATTTTTTCTTCAGCTTTGCTTGTATGGTCGTGTGGGTAGAAAGTATGAGGAAAAATAGATATAGGACACATAAAGAATCACGCGCTCCACATACAACTCCTTGCGGAACAGAGGCACTGACACGAAAATATTTTTTTTATGTTATTCCACATTAGATAATTTGTAGACTTGTAAAGACAATAGTAGAATTGAGAGGATTCCAGTACTCCATTGTCATTGGAAGAGCATTCTAGTACTCCATCGACTTTTAGCAGAATAATTCTAGAGGAAGCATGTGAATGCAAATGCTGGCCCATGGGCAGCAGCTTTTTCTGCAGGTTGACACAGAGCTAGCAAATATTAGCCATCCGATTCATTAAATGGATGACCAGCATTGCAGGGATTCGCCATCATTTTTAACCATTGGATGCAACAAATGCACAGTGCATATTGACGAGTATGGCAGGAAATCACTGCTCACTAAAGTTTGAAAATAGTTGTACTATAGTAGTAGAGATTATTCAATTTACATAAAAATTTGGAAAAATGTGAATCGGGTATTTAAAAAATGTTAACACTTTATGTTTTATCTAATCTTTACAACAATAGTACAATGTGTATGAAAAATGTAGACATCAAAGCATATAAATGAAAAATAATGGGAATCAAGTGTTTTTTTCAAAAATGTGTATATAAAAAATGTTGGCCATGTATACAAAAAACCAATAACGTGTACGAAAAAATATACAAAAATAATATATGTTTCTAAATTTTCAATCATGTAGTTGAAAAATGTTAAACGTGTATAAAAACATGTTGCTGCTGTATACGGAAATTGTATATGAATATTTTAAAAATGTGTATACAATGTAAAAAAATGTGTTTGTAGTATAAATAAATCTTTTGTACTATTAAAAAATGTATGTCACATTTCAAAAAGTATTCTTTTGTTTCAAAAACTATCTGTGACATTTAAGAAAATGTTTATGCAATACAAAAAATGTTTGGATAGTTTAAAATAAAAGTTCAACAGGTATTTTTAAAAATGTGACCATGTATGCAAAAATCTCCAAAAGATCTATTAAAAAAAGTGTACATCGTATATTTGAAAAAAATTCAATGTTAATCAAAAAAAGTTTCATGTCTATTCTAAAAATATATATTGTGTACTGAAAAATGTAGATATGTGTTAAACAAAAAATAAACCAATAAAATCAACATAGACACAACGAAAAATCAAGAAAAAAAATAAATGCAAAAAAATGGAAACGGTGAAACCCAAGTAGGAAAACAAAGAAAAACAAAGTAACCCGAAAAAAGAAACAAATAAAAAATATGAAAAAAATAGTTAAAGCCGAGAGAGAGAAAAATAAAACAAAGAAAGAAGGAAATAAAAGAAAAAGAAACAGTAAAACCCATGAAATAAACCAAGAAAATTGAATAAAAATGGAAAAACATAAACCAAAGAAATTTAATAAAGAAAAAGAAAAGAGAAATAAAGAAAAAGAAAACAATAAAGAAAAGGAAAACCCGGAGCAAACCAGTATGTCAACCAAGCGGCAACCTGCTCTAATGGGCATCCCAGATGCGTGCGCACTTCATGCAAGACATATGCTATACTTGCTATAAGGGGAGCTCCTATTCGATGCGTTTTGCGTCGAACAGCCGAGTAAACGCACAAACGACGCCATGTTGGGCTGCCCATTTGCGGGTGCGGTAGCAAACGGCGCAAAGTGAAAATCCCGCAACCGCAAAAAATGAAATGACGACAGCCCTCTCGCTCGTGAGCTCCTGTAGCTAGCCGCAGGAGATGACGACAGTTGTTGTCTAGTACATAGCCCGAAATATTAACATCAGCGCCAGATTCTGAAACATTTGTTGAAAATTCAAAATGCGAATATTTTTGTACTGTAGCGCCTGGAACTGTAGCTGCCTTTTTTTAATTCCGAACAATTTTCTAAAATTGCGAAATTTTTCTGAATTGATGAACAAAAGTTGAAACAGGAACATATTTTGAACTTCTGAACTAATTTTGAATAGCAAGAACATTTTTTGAATTTTTGAACAAAATTTGAAACCGGGAACATTTTTTGTAGAAGCACGAACATTTTTATAAATCGTGAACCAAAATTAACAGGAACATTTTTGAACTTCTGAACAATTTTTGAGTAGCAAGGACATTTTTTAAATTCTCGAACAATTTTTGAATTTCTGAACAAAATTTTAGAACGGGAACATTTTTCGTAAAAGCACGAACATTTTTTTAATTTCTGAACAAAAATTGAAAACAGGAACATTTTTCAAACCTCTGCACAATTTTTGAAAAAGCACAAACATTTTTTTAAAGGGAACATTTTTTGAATTTCTGAACAAAATTCGAAAGCAGAAACATTATTTGAAATTTCAAACAATTTATGATAAATGCAAACATTTTTTTAAATTGACGAATTTGTTTTCCAAAAACACAATTTTTTTTGATAAAAATAAAAATAAAACGAAAAGGGAAAAAAATAAAAAATAAAAAATAAAAAAGGAGAGGAAAAAAAAGAAACATGAAAAAAGAAAAAAACGAAAAGTAAACAGAAAAAGAAGAAATAAAAAATAAAATAGAAAACCAGCTAAGGAACCTTCTAGAAGGTTCACAAAACCGATAAAACCCGCCTGGGAAACTTCTAGAATGTTCCCAAAACCGAAACTGCCTACGGTGGGAGATGGGCCAGCCGAGCTGATCGTTCCTCTATGCGTTCGCTCGACATTTTGACGCAGCGAGCGTCCAATAGGAATTTCCCGCTATAAGACCGCAAGATCTATCTCTCGCTTCGCCTGAAAAACTTCTGATCTTGCATAGCAACTGGGCCAACCAGTTTTTTTTTGTTTCAATCGCTGTCACGCGACGCTCGCCAGCGATGGATAGTTTCGCTGTTTAAATCTGGTTTTCACGGGTTTTTGTTTTTCACCAGTTTTCTTCACTTTACTCACGGATTTTATATTTTGTTTGATTTTTCAACGGTTTTCTTCATTTCTTTCTCGGTTTCACCGGGTTTTTTTCATTTTGCTTCGTCTATTTTGTTTCTTTCTCAGTTTTCATTGGTTTGTTAATTTTTTCTCTTTTTTCTCTATGTTTCTTTCTCAATTTCATTCTGTTGCATTGGTAAGTTTGTTTTTTTATTTCTTTTGTTTTGCTTTCTTTGTTTTTCATTTTGTTTCTATTTAATTTCTTCATTTTTCTTTGTTTTTTCTTGATATTTCCATCGGTTTTTGGTACAACACGTGTTAACTTTTTTTAATTACACATACAACAATTTTGCTTACATATCAGAAACATTTATTGTATACACATTTAACATTCGAAATCTGTGAATTAATTTTTTTTGGAAAACTTTACTTTTTGATGACTACTTTTTTCCATACACATTGTACATTTTTTGTATATATCTAATACAGTACATTTTTCTAATACAGATTAACATCTTTCAAATAAAAGTTCAACATTTTCTAATACATTTTTAATATTTTACCTATATAAATTTAATTTTTTAATGCTTGATTAATATTTTTCAGGTAGAAGATTAATATTTTTTGAATACATGGTCAACATATTTTCTATACACATTTAACTTTTTGAAATGCTTGATAAACGTTTTTTAAGGTACAAGATTGACAATTTTTTTAATAGATGTAAAAAAATTCTATACATATTTAACATTTTTCAAATGCTTGACTAACATTTTTCAAACTCTTATTTAACATTTTTGCAAATTCCTTATTAACATTTTTTAAAATACATGACCAACTTTTTTCACAAACAATGAACATTTTTTCTATATACATTTAACATTTTTTAAACGCTTGGATGACATTTTTCAAATGATTTAATGTAAATTTTTATTAATATATTTATTTAGAATATTTGGGAGTATAAAAAATTAAAAAATGCAGAAAACAAAAAGGGTAAAAGAATAAAAAGAAAAGAAAAATGATGTTCTGGCTTCCGCGCGTCTAGGCCGGCCCATCTTCCACTATCTTGTTGTTAACGGGCTGGAGCAAGCCCATCTATTAGGCCTGCACGCTGCAATTTCGACCTCATTGAGGCTTTGTTTAAACCTAAAAAAACTAGGCTTTGTTTCGATTGTAGGAATTTTGAAAGGTTTTGTACCATGCTAACCTTTTTGAGCTTTTTCCTATGGATTAAATTCCTATACCCAAATTTCATAGATACTAAAATATCAAATCACCTTTTTTTTAACATAGTACTCACGGGGACGATCATACACTTATCCTTATGAATGCACGCATGCACGTCCTATCCCTATGAGCACCTCCAAGAGACTGGGTCGACACATCATCTTAATATTGACGAAGTCGTCATAGACGCCTTTATAGTTGACGGGAATGTCTCCTCTCAGTGAACACACATCGCTGGAAGGTCTAAAATAAATCCAGAGTGCGCGCACCAGTATCAAGTCTAAGACTTGAACCCTGGTTGAAGATACCACTATTCTCCTAACCACTGAATCATAGATTGGTTCACACTTTTGTTAAAGACTCGATCATGTAGGGTCAAGTCATTTTTCATCTGATCCATCCAAAACACTATTCCTATCTCTTATTTTAGTTTTCTACTTCTCTATCTTACACTGTTAAGGCTTTGTTCGGTTTGAAGGCAGAAAAAATGAAGGAATGAGTAACCGCACAGAAATAGAGTTGCGTGTCAAGAGCAAAACTATGGTGCATTTTGGCTTGTTCGGTCTGCAGGAATAGGAGCCCTTGCAATACGGTAGAGGGATGGGTGTCCTCACCTCTGATTAGAGGTTTTTATTGTCTTAAGAAGTGATGGCCTCCCATGCAACCATTGTTTATTCGGCTAGACTGTCTAGAGCCAGAGCTTAACCTCGGGCCTCCACGAGAGCATGAGGTTTCGGTGGATTTTTTATTTCATGTGAAAAGTACAGGATCGCGTGAATTTCTGATGGAACAGGCCACCAAGATTCCTTCGAAACAAACGCACTGCGGGTAGAAATCCCTACGGAAACCGATCCTCCAAAAATTCCTGTGTACCAAACGGAGCCTAACCCTATCAGATTCCTATTTTTTATATTCATGTGTTTCCCAATCTTGCAATCCAAATAAACTCTTAATTTAAGGCAAAACCGGTGAGCTAATACTCTAGCCCTAGCTTTACGATATGAAGAACCAATGTTGTCCCCTCGTGCACACATAGTATTTGTCCCCACGCATAACAATGCTTATATACTTGCATCTTTGGTTTCTTCCCCACCAACCTCCTATCGCCTCGCCACATTGTGTACCTTCTCTTTCTCCTCAGATCTCGTCGTCGTAGCTTCCTTCAACCTTCTTCAGTTGTCCTGCCACCATCGTTGCATCTGATAGCGTTTAATTACGGTGCATATCTATAACATCCCAAAAGTTCTAAAACTTAAAATATTAGATGTTTAGAAGTAAATTGTTGTTTCAGCTTAAATAGTTTTGACTAGGATTTGGAGGATTTGGAGTTAATGAAGAATTAAATTTAGAGGGAATAGGAAGACTTTCTCAAATATTCATTTTTGTATTTTCTAGAACATGCAACTTATTGAAACATTTAACAGTAGATAATATGACGTTTCCCTGTAAAATAATAAATATGCATAATATTATTTGGATCTCATAGGATTAAAATCTGGAACTATGGAAACTACAAATTATTTTAGAGAATTATTATAATGCCCATATTAGCTCCTATTGCATAAAATAAAACTCCAAAATAGAATTAGGGCTGGAAATATTTCTCCTCGGCTTATTAGTCCAACTATATTCGTGATTGTTTTGGTTGTTCTTGGAAGTGAACTGGAATTTTATTTAGAGTCATATTCATTTCTTGTGCTATTACATAGGGATAGGGAATTAGCCAATGGACAACGTTCATTTTGGCCTCAACCAATTACTGTGCACAGTGCAACAACCAGCCGAAGCCGCGGCCCGGTCCATCTGTGAACCAACGCTTTTGCCTCTTAAAACCCGACCCTGCACTCACTTTCTACCTCATGTTCGAGTCATGTTCATGCACGCCATCAACACTGCATGTATCTCGACCGCCGCACTGAACCTTTCTTATTCGTTCGTGAATCGCACACATCCTTGCCACCCCGCGCCCTCACCGCCCTTCGCCTCGCTGCCGCAAGTGGACGATGAATTCTTTCGCCTCTGTAAGCCCTCCTGACGCGGAGCATCCTTCGAGCATCCCCATGGGCGCTCCATCACCACCGCAAGCACTAAGAGGACCGATGACGAGAGCTCGCGCACGTACCATCGAAACCGAGGTTAACTCTTTCCTCTTTGAACTTCATTCGGTTTCACGTGAGAGTCGGGTCCTACCTCAAATAGAACCGTTGTGCCTTGTTAGGTACCAAGGAGTTGATCATGAAGATGCTAGGACGGATATACAAGCGACCATGGGGAAGGAAGGGATGGAAGAAGGACGCGAGAAGCATGAAGCCACGGAGGTTCTGGACTCCCGGGTGCCCGGCCTTCTCCATCCCCGGGTGCTCGGCCTCCCGCCTGGGCGCTGCCCCCGCCCCCGCGGGTGCCCGGGCCCTCAACCCCCGGGTGCCCGGCCTCCACCAAGGCGCTGCCCCAGCCCGCACCGGGTGCCCGGGCCATCACCCTCGGGTGCCCGCCCCCCTCTGCCACCAGGCCGCGTCCCCTCTTACCGAACCGGGTCCCGGTCCTCCGCACCCCGGGTGCCCGGTCTAAAGGAAATATGCCCTAGAGGCAATAATAAAATTATTATTTATTTCCTTATTTCATGATAAATGTTTATTATTCATGCTAGAATTGTATTAACCGGAAACTGAGTACATGTGTGAATACATAGACAAAACAAAGTGTCCCTAGTATGCCTCTACTTGACTAGCTTGTTTATCAAAGATGGTTATGTTTCCTATCCATAGACATGTGTTGTCATTTGATAAACGGGATCACGTCATTAGGAGAATTATGTGATGGACAATACCTATTCGTTAGCTTAACATTATCATCGTTACAGTTTCATTGCTACTGCTTTCTTCATGACTTATACATATTCCTCAGACTATGAGATTATGCAACTCCCGAATACCGGAGGAACACTTAGTGTGCTATCAAACGTCACAACGTAACTGAGTGATTATAAAGATGCTCTACAGGTGTCTCCGATGGTGTTTGTTGAGTTGGCATAGATCGAGATTAGGATTTTTCACTCCGTGTATTGGAGAGGTATCTCTGGGCCCTCTCGGAAATGCACATCACTATAAGCCTTGCAAGCAATGTGACGAATGAGTTAGTTGCGAGATGATGCATTACAGAATGAGTAAAGAGACTTGCCGGTAACGAGATTGAACTAGGTATTATACCGAAGATCGAATCTCGGGCAAGTAACATACCGATGACAAAGGGAACAACGTATGTTGTTATGCGGTTTGACCGATAAAGATCTTCGTAGAATATGTAGGAGCCAATATGAGCATCCAGGTTCCGCTATTGGTTATTGACCGGTAACATGTCTCGGTCATGTCTACATAGTTCTCGAACCCATAGGGTCCGCACGCTTAACGTTCGATGACGATTTGTATTATGAGTTTATGTGATTTGATGACCGAAGGTTGTTCGGAGTCTCGGATGAGATCACCAACATGACGAGGAGTCTCGAAATGGTCGAGACATAAATATTGATATATTGGACCATGTTATTCGGACACCGGAAGTGTTCCGGATAGTTTCGGGTAAAACTGGAGTGCCGGAGGGGTTACCGGAACCCCCAGGGGAAGTAATGGGCCTTAGTGGGCCTTAGGGGAGAGAGAGGGCAGCAGCCAGGAGGTGCCCCCCCCCCCAAGGGGAGTCCGAATAGGACTAGGGGAGGGGGGCGCGGCCCCTCTTTCCGTCTCCTTCCTTCTTCCCCCCTTCCACCAAGTGGAATCCTACTAGGACTTGGAGCCGGTAGGGGCCGGCCGGCCTCCCCCTCCCTCCTTTATATACGGGGGTAGGGGGCACCCTAGAACACACACAAGTTGATATTTTAGCCGTGTGCGGTGCCCCCTCCACAGTTACAAACCTCGATCATATCGTCGTAGTGCTTAGGCGAAGCCATGCGCTGGTAACATCATCATCACCGTCGCCATGCCGTCGTGCTGACGGAACTCTCCCTCGGCCTCAACTGGATCAAGGGTACGAGGGACGTCATCGAGCTGAATGTGTGCTGAACACGGAGGTGTCGTACGTTCGGTCCTTGGATCTGTTGGATCGCAAAGAAGTTCGACTACATCAACTGCGTTACTAAACGCTTCCGCTTTCGGTCTACGAGAGTACGTGGGCACACTCTCCCCTCTCGTTGCTATGCATATCCTAGATAGATCTTGCGTGATCGTAGGTATTTTTTTCAAATTACTGCGTTCCCCAACACGGTCCCCCGGGCGCATCTCCCTCCGGGTGCCCGGGCCACTTTTCCCCGCGTGCCCGAACCCCTCCAAGAGTGCCTGCGTGCACTATGGGTTTTGACCCTTGTACCCCTCTCTTTCATCCAATTCGTCCCTAGACTATATATACTCCTCACCTAGCTCATTAGAGGGGATAGCAGAGTAGTTGATAGACATTAGAGATATTTGCTCCTTGTACCCACTCCTCTAGGAGATCATGACCTCCTAGGAGAAGATCTCCTTGTGGATTCAAGACCTCCTCTTGGGGAAGACTACCATCAAGACCTCATTCCTCATAGGATTGGGATGAACTAGTACCTTGTATCTTTCCTTTGTTGTCCTTGAATCATTATGACCTCTGGTGTGTTCTTGGATCTAGCATATGTGTGATTGGATCTAGTTAATTTGAGTGTTTCCCCTCTCTTGTGTTCTTTAGCTCGTGTCGGCCATAACTTTCACTCTCGAAGTCCGATTTTGATGTTCTTTAGCTCGTTGAGTAGCTATTGACATCCCCATCCATCTAGATAGGTTCCAACATCATTTGACTCCATATTTTTTTGGAATTTTCTCATCTTTTCCTAGGCCATCCACCATATCACCCGCAAAACCAACATATCTTTCCGCAACCTAACCCATTTTGCTCCATTTAGCATTTGTGGTTGCTTGAGTGGTGACTTGTGTCTCCTAACTTATTTCGGCTACTTACGGATGGTTGCTTCGTCATCAACCACCACCACCACTTCCGCATTGCTACCTCCGGAACCACCAACGCATTCCGCTACCACCATTTGACATTTTCCTTTGAGATTTTGAGTTTGCGGTTTTTTCCGTTTCCTAGGGTGTTTCGGCTAACTAGGAACGGTTTGACATCGACAACACCGCCGCTCAACTTCGACAAGGATTCGACATCGACCACCTTCACCAATTTGACACCCTAACCATAAGCAAGAACGGTAACCTCTATATCATCTTGGTATCATGGTATCCCATCATTGTACATTCTTGTCATTACATTGTTAACCCCTTAGCCCATTCTGCATCACTTGCCTATCGAGACTAGCCATTGAGTATTGCCGGCAACATTACTTGTGCACATTAGTGATCCATACCTACCATTGCATTCATACCATATCATATTGGTATCATCTTGGTATCATATCATCTCTTATGTCACAAGATTGTTCCCGCATATACAAAATTGCTATCTTGGTTTGTGCATTTCGCATAGTGGCCATATCAAAAAAAAAGGAATAAGCTTTTAAGCAAAAGAAAAGAGAGCAAAGAGCTTGTAAGCAATAGCCATAGCATCATACCACATTGCACATAAGATTGTCATATCCGATCATCTGGGATCATCTTGAGAAGAACATCGAGAACATCATACACATAGCATACTTGGGATAGAAAGCTCATACATTTTGCATCTTATAGGTTGTGCACAAGTGCCATATCCGCCTATTGAGCAATCGTGCTAGCGTCTCTCTTAGTTGTGAAACACGAGCGTTTTCCGTGGATTCCACATTTTGTGCTCATTCCTTGGTTGTGAAAGTGCTAGTTATCGACTAGAGGGGGGGGGTGAATAGGCGATTTTTATGAAAGTCTTCAGAACATGGAAGTTTCGAAGACAAACAAGAGTAATGAACCTATTGATATGCAGCGGAAGGTAGACTACACTAAGCAAGCCATAGTCAATTATGTAATGAAGTGAATTCACGAAGACTAATAGTAGCTAGGTAGTAAAGATCAGGATGGAAGATAGTATGAAGCCAAACAACAATAGTAGTCAAGCAATGAAGTTAAACAGGTACGACAATCGGCAATGACTTCAGGAGGACAAACTGTAAGTAAAGAGAGGGAGAGGATAGAACCAGTCACTTGTTGAGGACACGAGATTCTTTGGACCAGTTCGATTCTTTGTGACAAGCATGCGTCTGGTTAGGGAGGCTGAGATTCAACTCAAGACCACGTCTTCACCTTATTCCCCTTGAGCTAAGGACACCCAGTCCTCACCCAATTACTCCGTAAGTCTTCAAGGTAGACTTCCAAACCTTCACAGACTTCGTTCACCGGCAATCCACAATGACTCTTGGATGCTCAGAACCACGACGCCTAACCGGTGGAGGATTTCTGATCCTCAAATGTAACAAGTCTTCAGGTCACGCGGACAGAGAGACTTCAGTGATGCCTAACACTCTTTGGCTCTGGGTGTTTGGGCTTTGTCCTTGCAAGGATTTCTCTCTCTCAAAAGCTTCGGAGGTGGGTTGCTCTCAACCAACAAAAGCCGTGCACTAACTCTGAGCAGCCAACGAATTTATGGTGTAGGGGGTGGGCTATTTATAGCCACTAGGCAACCCGACCTGATTTGTCCGAAATGACCCTAGGTCACTAAGGAACTGACACGTGTTCCAACGGTCAGATTTCAAACACACACAACAACTTTACTTGGGCTACAAGCAAAGCTGACTCATCCAGCTCTGGATAAGATTTGCTCTCGTTGTCTTGGCTCAAAGACATAGGATTTGGTTGAGCTTCACTTCAGTCACTCTAACTTCGTTCACTTGGACCACACTTTACAGTACGGTGGTTCCTACGACTCAACAAAGAAGAAAAGGAAACAACGAAACAGCTAAGTCTTCTCCCTCCATAGTCTTCATGCAACGCCTTCTCTAGTCATAGTTTTCAATGTGAATGTCTTCACATACCACCATTGTCTTCAATGTCTTCATACATTTTTAGGAGTCATCTCCGGTAGGTAAACGAATCAATGAGGGACTACTACCTGTGTTATCCTGCAATTCTCACAAACACATTAGTCCCTCAACCAGGTTTGTCGTCAATACTCCAAAACCAACTAGGTGTGGCACTAGATGCACTTACAATCTCCCCCTTTTTGGTGATTGATGACAAACTGGTTGAAGTTTTCAACGGGGATAAAGTATGTGAAATTGTAAAGGATAAAGGTATTGTCTTCATAAGTGGCAAAGGCTCCCCCTGAAGATGTGCATATGAGTAATTTGCTTTCGGAATGCAAATGCACATGGCAGGTTGTACTTGTGGAGATCCTCTTCGACTTATGACGACAATTCATCATGCATGATGTGATGTAACGAAGATAATGACATGCATAATGAAAAATGGACGTCTGCAAAATGACCTAAGTGCGGAAGTTATCATCGCCCATGCCGAATTTATCATCGCATCACAGAATAGCAAATAAGTAGCAGACGACCATCGAGTTTAACTGTTACAACTCAAAGAACCAAATGTATCAAAAAGCGAGAGTTGTAGACACTAGGCAAAATATAAAGCAACCGCCCATATGGACCCACTTGAAGACTATCAACTCATATGCTTCTCCCCCTTTTGTCAGTAAGGACCAAAAAGGTTTGTAGACATAGAGCCTCTACGCGTTCCTAGAAGGAGTAGGAGTAGATGCAGGGTCGGCGTCGGGGTTTGGCGGTGCAGACGAACTTGGTGTAGTGTCGATTCACGCTGAAGTCGTGGGTGTTGAGGTAGCATCATCTTCATCATCGATCAATCTGGCATTCACCGTTGCAGCGGAGGAAGAATAATCATAGTCTTCAAGAGATGGAGTTCGACGTAGGACAACATTCCTTGGGGGAGTGGTGTCAAACTTCAATCTTTTAGTGAAGCCATCGTCTTGAAGATCTGCTTCAGCACTGAGCAGTGTCAAACTCTTCCATGATCGCCGACAGGTCTCGTGAGTGACAAAAGCATTCTTGGTGGCAAGATTGCGAATGCGATTGACGTCCACCAAGAGACTTTGCATCTGTCGCTTAAGCCAAAAGTGATGCTTGTCTTGTTTCTGATGCAGTGCCACAAGAAGTTCTCGGTCATTCGGAACACGAGAGCGCTTCCGAGGCCTTTGGGAAATGGTGCTCTCAGTAGGTTCAGTCTGTGCACGGTGAGGCAAGCGAGTATTTCTAGCCAATGGATAGACGCGAGTGATTGCTTGGACCCCTTCAATGGTTTGCGAGAAGCTTTGGTGATCAGCATTCTGAAGACTAAGAGGCTCCTTGGCAGGCTCTGGGTATATGGCTTCAACTGATATATCAACCTCAGGCAGAAAAATCAGATGATTGCGAGCAGAGGGCTGATAGTTGACAACAGAGTGTAGCTTGATGAGGCGCAGACCCATGGAGCGTAGAACTTCAGGCCAAAAAGATCAGAGCCAGACGCAGCTAACTGTCTGATAAAGAAATCTTGAGCATTGAAGCTGATGCCATTGAAGATGTAAAAGATCAAAGTCTTCATTGCTCCTTCAAGTTTCGCTGCTGATGAATGTCCTTTGATAGGCCATAGAGTTCGCCTGATGATGTGATAGATTGTGCAAGGCAGATACTCGAGGTCTTCAACAAAGAATTCCTTTGGGTAATCAGCGTCAGGTGGCAGAGGCTTCATCATGCTCAACATTTGGCTCATGTTGGGCTCTGGCTTATGGAAGATACTCTCCAGTGCATTGCGGTGAAGTTGGCAACCAGGTTCATAAAGCTCTCCTGGAGTGGGCAGGTCGGTAAGCTCAATGATGTCAAAGGCTTTGGCTTCATGATGGACATTGTCTGTCATCCACTGAAGGACCCAAGTCTTCGGATCCCTGTTGTAGCCGCGAATGTGGAGGGTAGCATAAAATTGGAGTAGAAGTTCTTCATTCCAGTGCTCCTTGTCAGTCACAAAGGGGAGCAAACCCGCATCACGAAAGCAGTCAAGGGCTTCTTCAAGGCATGGCAGTCCACCAATAGCTTCAGTGTCAAGATGCATATGAGGGAAGATGTGCCCTTGATCATACATAACACATGAATAATAGATGCACTGTTGATAGCTCCAGAACCGATCAGATGAGATCCTTGCCTTAGAGTAGGGGTTCTTGGCGCTGTCGAAGAAGGTGTTGTGCGCTTTGAAGCCATTGGCATTGAAGGACCACAGTGAAGTGGCGATCCACAGAAACACAGGCGATCTTGGCTTTGGCTTCGAACACGAGGCATGTGCTCGGCGTGGTAATCAAATTGAGGACCAGAAGAAAGCGGAGGAACCGTAAGAGGCCATTTGATGCTGATTAGCTGCCCATAGTTGTATGCTTGCTCGATAGTATGTGGCCTTGGAGGCGGAGCAGGAAGCGATGGCATTGACTTCAGCTGCAGATTGGCGATGAGTGCGGCATCGCCTTCAGTGCTATCACTTGAGCACCATATTGACTTCAGGCGCCACATTAGCTTCAGCCATGACAACGTCATTGGCTTCAGTGTTGGTGTTGGTGGCCGCCTCAGTATGTGTAACCTCCACTTCAGTAGCTGGAGGGTCGGACACGTTCTCCTCGAGAACAACTTGGTTGGCTGGGGGTGTGGCAACACATGCTTCTCTTGGGTCTTCTTCTTTGTCATCGGCTGATGCAGACGGAATATCTTCAGCTGCTTTGGCTTCAGACTCAGGGATGTTCACAGTAGGAGAGGCTTCAGGAAACACTTGGCGTGAGACAGATTGGCGCTCATCTCCTTCAGGAACACTTGACAGATTGACCTGAGGCCTTGGTCCTTTGCGAAGCCTGCGAAATGCTGGCGACGCTTGTGGAGATGGAGTTGGTTGGGCCTCAAAGTCTTCATCGTCAACCACTGGAGTGTTGACCTGAGTTGGGGGAGTAACTGGTGTGTCTTCATCACGTGGGGATCCTTGAGGGTGATCAGCCCATGAGTCATCCTGAGCAATTGGCGTCAATGGACGACCAATGCTGATGAGTTCGCTGTTTGTAAGAACAGGCGATGATACCACATTGTGCTCAATTTTAGGAAGGACTTCATCATCTTCAACATTGTCGTGGTGACCAATGTCTTCAGCTGCGGTGGGGTCAACAACTAGAATATCTTCAGCTTCAGGAACCTCTGTGGAAGCAGGCTCATGAACTATCATGCGTCGTTCTTGGTGTGCTGAATCAGGATGAGCAACAGAGATTGGCTCGACAACAAGGGGCTCTGTGGGAGCAGCCCGATCTTTCTTGGACTTGCGCTTCTTGGTGGGTAGAGCTTCATCAGATGTGTTCTTGGTCTTGCGCTTCCTGGCCTTGGCTTCAGCTACCCTTGTCTTCTGAAGCTCTAAAGCCACTGTGGGGACCTTAGGCTTCACGCTTTGTCATCTTTGGCTGGGGAAGACAATGCGAGGCTCTTCCCGCCTTGTTGGTTCAGTTTGGTCCACAGATGGCTTCTTCTTCTTGGCAGCCATCCTGGGGTCGATGCCTGGATGCCCAAGAGCCTTGCGCTTTCCAGCTTCATTGTAAGCTTGCACACACTTGGCAGCAAGAATCTTGATGCGCTCACGAGACCCTTTAGCTTCTTCACGTTTCTTGCGAAACGCTTCCTTGAGCTCATGCAGCATGACCTTGAAGTTCCGGACATCCTTAACACTGAGCCTGGCCATATGCTTCTTGAACTGAGCCTTTTCAAAATCAATCTTGTGCTTCATCTCAACAATTTTCTGAGCAAGTGATAGCTCAGGAGCAATGGCGCCGTGAAAGGAGACGCTGAGGCCAATTGGAAGTTGCAGATCATCAAAGCTGAGATTGGGGGTGTCAAACCACTCATCAATGAAGTTGTTGATAACTGCCATGTCAAAGAGTGGCAAGTCATTGAAGATTTCTGCTTCTTGCTTGCTCTTTATCAATTGCTCAAGAGCGTCATCAGCAAGATCTTCATCACTAGACAGGTTAATGGCTTCATTCTCGTTTCTTAAAACGGCAGCAGGAGTCAGAGCAGGACTGGAGGAGTGCACGGGCTTCTTATTTTTCTTCTCGGTCTTGGAGACACGAGAGAGATCTTCAGACTGCACACTTGGTGCAGGTGGAGTAGTGGCCAAGGGCTTCACTCGTGAAGCTTTTGGTGGAGAGGAAGGCTTCGGAGCCTTGGGTTTCTTCTGCTTCTTCGGCTTTGGAGGTGCAGGCGCTTCATCAGAGTCAGCGTCATCTACAGGTCGATCCACATCTGCCCCTTGAACCCTGATATGAGTGATGATACCTTCTAAGTCATAGAAGGGCTCAACCAGATTTGGTTCAACTTCGCGTGTGCCATCGGCACGAGGCGCAGAGGGGCCAAGGTTGAAGTCTAATCCCCAAGATTTCTTGTTCTCCTTGGCCGAGTTCTTTGCAAACTGAAAATTGCGTTTGAACAGATTGTCTTCGCGACACCATAGCAAAGACGATGGGTCGGCATCAGCTGGTTGTGTCCCACGAACCATGCAAGGATAGAAGCCTTGCTCAATGGCTTCAGCTCTGGACCTGGGTGGAAGATTTTTGTACAAAATATCTCCCCATGGTCGCTTGATGGCATTCTTCTCGGCATACTCCTGGGTCACGAACCTGTACTTGTACCACTGTTCTGCCCAATATCTTCGAATCCATTGGATTCGGGTTTTTCTCTGATTATAGTCCTCCTCTGGATCAGTCTTGTATAGCTCATAGAGGTTAGGAGGCAAATCTCTTGAGGTGTTCCCACGGCGCTGTCTGCCACCCTTCCTAGCTGATTTCTCTGTTGCCATGAAGTTTAAACTGAAAGGCTTCAATACAGTCAAAGACTTCCGTCTGCTGGTCAGACAAGAGCTAGCTTCGGGAGAATTGATGTGATGCTGTAAGAATTCTGCAAATGAATGTAGACTATGAGAACCAAGGGATTCTCCCATGGACATGTACCTGTGACAACATTAGGGATGCGAGGGAAGGGGAAGAGGTCATATGCGTTCTCAGAAGATTTTGAAGATAAATCAGTTTAGAAGACATTGACCTCATAGCGCGAAGACATTCACTTATATGATGAGAGTTGGTTCCAGATTTGTACGAATCCAAGAATAAGTACAAGTGAGGAATCTAACTACGTGGGAAGCATAAGTGAATATACTAGGCATTATATGAGATGCAGACATGATAGATCTAACTTTGTGTAGGCAGAAACCACTTTTGGTAAAAAGGACGAATCTTTAGGATCAAAAATAGGGTTTTATTTACCACACGAAGAACTGCTAGACGGAGAAGAAGTGGAGGCCGAGCAGTTCGATCTTCCGTGCCCTAACTTGGCGATGGAAGACACCTACGGCGGCGGCGGAGAAGACGATGTCCGCGGCCGGCGTGAAGACGGCGCCGGAGAAGTTGCGGCAGCTAAGCGCTCCATCGCCGGCGTCGTCGAGGGCTAGTGGTGGTGCTAGGGTTTGGCGAGGTGGAGAGGTGGAAGAAAGATTTTGACAGCGATTGGACTTGCATTTATAGGGAAAGGGACGACACAGCACAATTACGCAGGTGCCCTTGGCGGTTCACATTTGAGGGACACGTGGCGTACATGCAACACATTTGTGGTCGTCCCACGTTCCCACGCCCACCAGGATTGTCGGATGGTCGTTCCGGCTTCTTCGGATTTCAGGCAAAGAGAATAGAGCATTTAAAACAGATTTAATGTTTGTCTTTGTATCTTCTGCTGACAAGGACGCAGAGAAGACATTCGACAGTTTCAATAGAATGCATATGATTTGGATAGATAGAGTTTGAGATAGAGAGCATAGAGAGATTAGGGTCCAATCACATTCACTTAGTTCAAAAGATTCAACAGAGAAGACATAGCTATAAGTGAATGCTGTAGAGGACAGAACACTAACATATATATATATATATATATATATATATATATATATATATATATATAAGAATACAACCAAATCAACATAGTGAAGATAACCAATAAGACACGATGATGTCGAAGACAAACCAAATGTGACGAAATAGCAGAAGTAACGCCATGAGGAAAACACTTCAACAGAAGAATTTGGTGCTGGCGTTACCCACCGTATAGGAAGTATTAGACCCAGACACGGCGCACAATTATAGTGGCACTCCGAAGTCAAATTCCATGTTAATGTATTGTCGACGTTCTGGGAACGGGGGTACCCAGACTTGCCTGCCTGCGGCGTGGCTCAAGAGGTGGCCCAGTACGGCCCATCTTCATCAACACAAGCTCAAGACCCTCACGAGGGGCCAAGCCTCGCGGGGCGGACGACAGGAAGCTTCCTCGGCCACGGCCTCGTCAGGCTGGCTCACGAGGAGGCGGAGAGATCAAGGCGGGGTACCTCACGAGGTGCCCATGACGCAAGCCATGATGACCAAGGGCGCTAGGCGGGCGCCAGCCCGCGCAGTGTCCTCATTTCCTCTTTGGTGCAAAGGAGGCAAGCGCAGGCGAGAGCATCAAGCAAAGGCAACCATTTCGGTGCAACAAGACCAAGACCAGTAGAACGGCCGGAAGGAGGTCATCGTGGAGCCCAAGCCGGTGTCACCGTCAGAGTCTTTGGCAGGCGAGGACCGACTTTAGTCAGGATAAGTGTACTAGATGTTCCCCTTCAAAATGGCCAATTGTTGGCGCCCTTCCCGCTCAATATTTGGGAAGAGGCCCAGGGCCTCTGCCTATAAATAGGACTAGCCACCCACAGGGTAGGGCATCCAGAAGAAAGACACCGAAAAATAGGCAAGAGAGAGAGAAGCGACTGAACTCCCCCTAGCAGTTCATCGCACCGGCCAAGAACAGACCCTCGCGAGACTGTTCTTCCTTGTATTGTTCATCATCAGCCCCTGAGGCAATCCACCACACCACACACTGGAGTAGGGTATTCGCCACAATGGTGGCCCGAACCAGTATAAACCTTGTGTCCCTTGTGTTGCTCTTTGTGTAGTTTAGATCCTTGCGAGGCGACGAGGCGTAGGTAGGTTGGAGGTG
Source organism: Aegilops bicornis (assembly GCA_021605145.1). NCBI lineage: Eukaryota > Viridiplantae > Streptophyta > Magnoliopsida > Poales > Poaceae > Aegilops > Aegilops bicornis. The sequence goes on along the minus strand of CM038669.1, from coordinate 391,646,051 downwards.
TGATCTCCACGTGCACACCAGAGTTCGAACCTAGAGGGTCTGCCGGAACCCGAAATCCGACATTTGGCGCGCCAGGTAGGGGTGCACCGGAATCCGCCTTCCGCCGCCCTGCTCTTCGCCGCCCCTCGCATCCATGTCGGACGGTCGTCGAGCCCGCGCTGAGCGCCGGGCCGCTCTCGCTACTCGCATCGCCCAGACGACTTCGTCGGGCCGCCGCCGCCACGCCCGCCATTCCTCGTCGCCGTCAACGCCGCCACCAGCTCGGCGGGAACGAGCAGCGGCGTCGTCCAAAGATTCCATCCGTGAGGCGAGACGGCGGCTGCACCGCTACTCCTTCGCCGCCCAGCTGGTTCTTCGTCCCGCACGCTCCGCGCGCCCATGGAGGCTCGAGCCGCGCTCATCGCGGCAAACGAGCTCCTGCGCTACCGCCCCGTCGACGACATCTACGAGGAGTGGTTCGACCGCGTCGCCGAGCTCGTCCTCGCCACGGGGGGCTCCCCCGCGCCGTCCTTGTCACTGCACCGTGCCCCGCCTTGCGCAGGCGATGAAGCTCCGGGGGCGCCTCAGCCGCCTCCCCCTCAAGAAGGCGCCTTGGCCCCAAGGCGCGTGGCCCCTGGGCAGAACCCACTCCGTCCGGCACCAGCGCAGCAAGAGCAGAGCTGCCAAGAGGTCCCTCGTCCCCAAGAAGCTGCCCGAGTGCTCCTCGCACCAAAGACGCCACGACCGCGCTCTGCTCCAAAGACGCCAAGACCCCGCGCTGCTCCCAGCGGCAGCGCACGGGGACCCGCAAGATCAAGCCTCCGTCACCAAAGGCCTCCCGTGGCCACTGCAGGGTGCCGCGCCTTCACAACCGAGCTACGCAGCGTCGCATGGCCCGGCAAGTTCAAGCCAGACCTGCCTCCTCGCTACGACGACACGGCCGACCCTGCGGAGTTCCTCTAGCTCTACGAGCTGGGCATCGAAGCCGCCAACGGGGACGAGAAGGTCATGGCGAACTGGTTTCCCATGGCGCTCAAGGACGGTGCCCTTTTGGCTCTGAACACAGCTCTGCACGATCTCCTCCTGGGACGAGATGCGCACCCGCTTCATCGCCAACTTCCAAGGCACTCGCGACCGGCCTCTTGCCATGAGCAACATGCGCCGCATCAAGCAGCAGCCAGGAGAGACCCTGCAGAAGTACATCCAGCGCTTCAACAACGCACGCCTCAAGATTCCCAAGGTGACTGAGGAGGGCATCATCTCAGCCTTCTCCGACGGTGTGCGTGACGTCAAGATGAAGGAGGAGCTGGCGATGCATGAAGACCTGTGCACATCCCTGGAGCTGTTCAACTTGGCAACCAAGTGTGCCAGGGCTGAGGAAGGATGCCTTTCCCTCCTCGAGCTGCCGGCTACCGACCCAGAAGAGAAGAAGCCCAAGGTCAAGTACGTGAAGCGCAAGGGTCTGCCGTGCTCGCAGCAGAACCAGACACCAAGCGAGGGAGGGATCAGCCCGAGTCTTCCAAGGGCAACCGGTACTGCGTGTACCATGACCTCCACACCCACAACACCAACGAATGCCAAGAGCTCAGGGCCGTGCGAGAAGGGCGACCGAATCGACGCCCGACCGCAGTGATCGAGACTACGGCCGAGGAGGAGGAAGAAGCACGAGGACCTTTGGGAAGACCGTGGCCCTCGCCAAGGGTGGCGTGACCGACCTCGCGAGGACCGGCTGGCGAGATCAGCCTCGCGAGGGAGGTTGGAGGGACCCGCCTCACGAGGGAGGCTGGAGGGATCAGCCTCGCCAGGATCGCCCACAAGGCAACGCAGGCCTCCCTCCTCTGCCACCGCAGCCAAGGAGAAATGAAGACCATCATCAGGACGAGGGGGCTGGGGGCTTCCAGGAGCCGCGCGCAATCGCTTGCATCCTAGGCGGAGCTCAAGCCCCAGCCTCTCAGCGCATCTTCAAGCAGTTCGCCCGCGAAGTGAATGCAGTCCTCCCCAAGCTCGAAGCCACGCGCCCTCTCAGGTGGTCAGCGTGCGCCATCACATTCAGCTCAACGGATCAGCTCAAGTGCGCAGCCACAGCCGGAGTCCTCCCGATGCTTTGTTCCCCAATCATCAGCAACATGCAAGTCACCAGGACCCTCATCGATGGTGGAGCAAGGCTCAATGTCCTGTCCGTCGAGACATTCAACAATCTCCAAGTGCCATACAATCAGCTTAAGCCAACCAAGCCTTTCTCCGGAGTCACTGATGGTTCCACAGTTCTGATTGGGCAGATCCGCCTTCCTGTCACCTTCGGGGCGCGCGACAACTACCGCACCGAGCTCATTGACTTCGACGTCGCTCACATTCGCCTACCGTACAATGCCATCCTCGGGTACCCAGCTCTGGCCAAATTCATGGCCGTGACTCATCACGGCTACAATGTCCTCAAGATGCCAGAAGCGGTGGAGTCATCACGCTGCCTTATGAAGAGAGAGACGCAGCAGTGTTCCTGGAGCGTGCTTTTCAAGCCGCGTCAATTGAAGACCAGATCACGGGAGGCGGAGGCTCCCCGAGGCTGCTCCTAAGAAGAAGAAGACATCGCCTGGCCCGACCCCTCGGGAGGCAGGCCCCTCAGGGTCCGCGCCTGTTCAGGGGGCACCTCCTTCTGTCGCACAGGAAGGCGCGCCTAACGCCCTCCTCGAGCAAGGCTCGGGGGCTCTCTCCTGGAGGGCCACCGACTTTGCTAAGATCAACAGGGAGGCGCTCGGGCACCACTTGAAGGCATGTTTCAAAGCACGTTTCCCTCAGGAAGGAGCGAGGCAAGGAGGGCCAAACCCTCAGGAGTTCGTCAGCAAGATCATTCAGGAGCTGCAGGAGTCCAGAGTCATGAGTGGCAGCCGCTGCTTACCCGCCGTAGCTCCCCATCCAGGCGAGGATGGTGGGCTGCGCGTCTGCATCGACATACCAGGGCTCAATCGAGCCGCCTCTCAGGAGCGCCTCTGGCCCTCACGCAGGCGCCAGAAGGTCCACCCACAACTATGTTCGCATGCCTTACGGCTTGCCGAATCACGGCTGCCATGCGCCGGCGCCTCATGAGGAGCATCTTGGAGGCTCAAGTGGCCAAAGGCGTTCCATGATCTGACGGAGATGGAGATGGTCCGCAAGGAGCCACTAGCGCTTCCGGAGCCTCCCGAGGCTCTGGGCTGGGGCTCGTGAAGATCGGCTTCCGCGACATCTGACGTCCGCTACTTCAGCATCCCTTCATCTTCAACATTATCAGGTGACATCCTTCGAGTTTCATTTTCAGCTGGGAGCGCCCCCCAGGGCTGCATCATTCCCAGGCCGCGTGGGTCCACCCCTGCGGCATGTATCCCTTTTGTTTCATGTTTCTAGTTTACTTTATTGGGGGCGCCCCTCGGGCTGCATCATCCCCAAGCCACTCGGGCCAGACCCAGTGGCATGTATCCCTCTTGCGTTTATTCGGGTTGTGCGTTTGACCCATCATGATCATTATTTGGTGCCTGTCCACGGCACCCCTCTTCCTTCATGTCGGCCGCTTGCACGTTAAAGGGGGGGTACCTGAGCATCGCGACTCATGGGCTCCTCGACTCTCCGGCCCTCACCCTCGGCCTTGTCCACGGCATCGCGACACAGCATACCGGCCGACGGCCGAGCCCCGCCAGGCCGGGACCCGAGGACGTGAGCGCCGACATCTAACCAAATTTGCAGGAACACATTACAAGAAAGAGGCCCGAGCCAGGCGCAACCCGCCTTGAGGTAGGGGCCCCGTGAGTCCAGCTGGCTCACGGGTGCCCAGATACACCTCGCCCGGACCGTGCACTTCCAGCCACGTGTCGGTATGCTGCCTGCGCCCGGGGGCTCCTCCCGAGGGGAGCCCCTCCCACGCACCGATGGAAGCACCATACTCGCGTTGGTGGCGACACTGCCGAGGCGGCTATGCCCGTACACATACGGAAGCGCTATGCTCCATGGTGATAAACAATCGAGGTGGCCCCGGCGCATCAACCTCGGGGAGCCCAGGCTCAATGTCGGCCTCATCGTGCGCCTCCCCTCGGGAGTGCCGCGCGAGGGGGCTGGGCACGGGGGCTACGCCTGGGTCACGCCCAGATGCACGCCACCCAGCCAGGCCCCTCGGGCCTGGTTCGTCGCACGTCTCTCCCCGAGCGGAGCCAAGGTATGAAGGCCGTTTGAACGTCAAGGGGGACTCCTGAGCATCACGACTCAGGAGCCTAACTGGTCATGTAGCCCCTCACCCCTTAGTTCCGAAAGGCTAACGGTAGTTGAGGTATGTGCGGGGCCGGGCTCTGCCGACGTAGAATGGTAAATTCACCCATACATCTCACCTCCCTACTTGCTGTTCGTGCGTTAAGGGGGACTCCTGAGCATCGCGACTCAGGAGCCTAACTTGTCACGTAGCCCCTCACTCCTTGGTCCCGTCCTGGTTTCCGGTCGGGGCTAACGGCGGCTGAGGTATGCGCGGGGCCGGGCTCTGCCGACGTAGAACATAAGCAAGTAGGAAGGAAAAGCGCAAATCTCAAGGAATTCAAAAGCAAATATTACAGTCCATAACTGTTTTCACAACGCCAAACGCAAGTTTAAACGCCTCCACGAGGCATGATGCATGTTGCAGGAGCTGAAAGCAGGACAGGAGCCACGAAGGAGTCAATTGTCGGCAGCACCTTCGCTGACGGCGGAGCTGCGCTGGGCGGGTCCGCCTCGTGAAGCCTCAGGATCGGCAGCGCCTCGCTTTGGCTTGGTGCTGAAGGCCCGGAACTTCGCCAGTAGAGCCTCCGCTCGACCCTTCACGGCCTCAGCAGCGGCAGCGGCAAGCTCGCCGCGCACAGGCTCTAGCAGGCTGTCAAGATCAACGTTGGGGTCGCGAAGGTAGACGTGGGTGAAGATGCGCTGCAGAAGACACGACACGTGCCTCGGCCTGAGCCTCGGCCGTGGGACCAAGGCCAAGGGCGACATCTTCAAGGGCGCGGACCAGGAAGGGAAGCAACTTGGCAGGGCCGTCCTCGGCGCCGGCCAGCGGACTCTCCAGTCCACTGTCATAAAGAGACTTCAGCAAGATGCGAGCCTTCACCTCCAGCTTCGCGAAGGCCACGCGGTCCTCGGCCAGGACCCGCGCCTTGCCGTCCAGCTCGATCTTCCTCGCCTCCAACGCCTGCTCCAGTGCACCTAAGCGGCCATGGCGCTCATCAAGCTTGGCATCCCGGTCCTTGGCGGCCGCCTCACGAGCCTTCATGTCTTCCTCCTTCTCTTGGCGGACGCGGGCCTCCTTGGCAAGCTGGTTGCGCAGGCCCTGCAGCTCGCTCTCCAGCGCCTTGCAGCAACCTCGGACATCGACTACCTCCCCCAAGGCGGCGTCGCGAGCGGCCTTCGCCTCAAGGATGGCCTGCTTCTCCTTGTCGCAAGCCGTCGCGGCCTGAACCAGCGCTGCTCAAACCGAAGCATCAGAGTGAACCCAGCCGGAGGCCAGCTCCAGGCGTCCGGCCACCAAGCGAGGGTCAGCGCCCAGAAGATCTTTCCGCAGCCAGTCCAGTTCACCAGCAGCACGATCCAGGACAGTAGAAGGAGTCGGAGAAATGGCAGTTGGCGGAGTAGGAGGAGAGGACGGCAGCGTAATCACATCACCATGAGTCGGGACCTTCTGCGCCCGGCAGCTGCGGCGATGGCGTCGAGCAAGGACACCTCGGGAGTCGCTTGGGCCATGGGGGCTGAGCTGGCCCCAGCTAGCCCCGCCAGGCCTCGCGAGGATGACCGGGCAGGAGAGGCCCGCGTCTTGCCATCCCCTTCTTCCGCGGATGGAGGTGCTGTCCCTGGCGAAGCCTCAGGAGCCCCCTTCAGCTTTTTCACCGCAGGCGCCGGCCTAGCCAAGGAATACAGATATCAAGCCTCAACGACGAAGCAAGAAGCAAAACGAGAATCAAGCACTTACGTCATCGCTCGCGGGCTCGAGCAACCTCCGGCCGAACTTGAAGCCCGAGAGCCGCATGCTGGGATTAGCCTCAAGAGGCTCGGGAGCAGGAGGCGCGTCTGCAGATCGCCTCGGAGCCGGAGCAGACTCACGAGGAACCAGCCCCGTCCTGTCCTTCTTCGGGATCAGGGGCGAGCTCGCGCCACCTCGCTCGTCACCATCCTCGTCGTCATCCGGCAAGAGGCGGAGAGCGCGGGACCTGCGCCGAGGGAGGGGCGCTCTCGACTCCCCGTCGGTCGCCTCGGAGTCGGGCCCCTCTTCCCGCTCCTCTTCTTCCTCCTCTTCGCTGGAGTCGCCGGAGGACACGTTCACCGTCGCCAGGGCCGCCGGGTCCTCGGGAGCCTCCGCGGGCACAGGCTCGTCCCCGTTGAAAGCAGGCATGGAGTCCACCACCTGCTCCCAATCATCTCGAAGGAATAGGGGTACAGGAGCGCCCTCCAGCCTCGCCACGTCTCCCCCGACCAAAGATTGGAGGACCGCGGCCAGATCTTCGTTGGCCAAGACTACGGGGCTCGGGCGAGGCCTCCACAGCGGAAGCGAGTATTGCCGAAGCGGGGCCACCCGGTGCTCTAGGAACTCCCTCAGGAGCGACACCCCGGTCAGCTTCGCCGTCGCCATGTTGCCCGGCCACAGGTCCGCGTCCATCTTCTCCAGCACTGGCTTCGCGCGGGAATCCACGAGTGCCGCGCGAGACCAAGCGTCGATGGGCGTGGGCTGCTCCGTGGGCAGAATCAGCCGAGGATGGATGCGCCCAGCATCTACCATGACCCACTTGCTCCTGAAGCCTTCAATCCTCTTCCCGGGCTTCGAGTGGCGTTGGAGCTGCCGTCTGTGACAAAGCTCACAAGACGCGTGATGGGGCCGCGGGAGGCCCGGAGGTAGAAGTAGTGGCGCAGCAAGGCCACTGAGGGCTGCACCCCGGCATGAGCCTCACAATAGTAGGCGAAGATCGCCAGGAGAAGAACAGAGTTGGGGTGGAGGTGCTGAGCTTGCAGCTTGTAATGGCGGAGGACAGAAAAGAAGAACTCAGGAAAGGGAGGCACCAGACCGGCGGCAATGGCGCTCATGAAGAGCAGGTAGAAGGTGCTTCCTTGGTCCTCAGGAAGGGCAGAGCCAACCTTGAGCACCGACGCCCGGTCGTTGCCTTGCACCGCCATCATCCGGCGCGCCCGGGCAAGGCTCTTCTCCGACACGTTCGGGGAGTCCAAAGCGGGCGAGTACCAAGCTCCGGCCGGGGTCTGGCGAGGCGCCATACCTTGCTAGGGCACGGGGTCGGAGTAGATCTGGGGATTTCGGAAGCAGGAAGGATAGGAGCGAGAAAGGGGATCTGGGCAATGACTGGAGAAGGCAAAGGAGGTAAAGCCTAGACGGGTACCGCTCTCTTTTCGATTCGTGCAATTGCCAAGGCGTCGCGGGGAAGCAGGGACGCCCATGTCCAATCAACCACCATGCGGCGCCCAAGGCCGCAGGCTGTTAGGGCTCAAGCGCTCGCGACTTGCCCCTTCGCTTCTCTCGCTAAGCCAAGTCCAGCGCGCCTTGGGCCCGGGGCTCTTGTCGGCGTTGCAGGAACGGGGTACCCAGACTTGCTACTGCGGCCTGCGGCGTGGCTCAAGGGGTGGCCCAGTACGGACCATCTTCATCAACACAAGCTCAAGACCCTCGCGAGGGGCCAAGCCTCGCGGGGCGGACGACAGGAAGCTTCCTCAGGCACGGCCTTGTCAGGCTGGCTCGTGAGGAGGCGGGGAGATCAAGGCGGGGTACCTCACGAGGTGCCCATGACGCAAGCCATGACGACCAAGGGCGCCAAAGTGAGGCGCCACCAGCAGTTGTCCTCATTTACTCTTTGGTGCAAAGGAGGCAAGCGCAGCGAGAGCATCAAGCAAAGGCAACCATTTGATTGCAACAAGACCAAGACCAGTAGAACGGCCGGAAGGAGGTCATCGTGGAGCCCAAGCCGGTGTCACCGTCAGAGTCTTTGGCAGGCGAGGACCGACTTTAGTCAGGATAAGTGTACTAGATGTTCCCCTTCAAAATGGCCAATTGTTGGCGTCCTTCCCGCTCAATATTTGGGAAGAGGCCCAGGGCCTCTGCCTATAAATAGGACTAGCCACCCACATGGTAGGGCATCCAGAAGAGAGACACCGGAAAATAGGCAAGAGAGAGAGAGAGAAGCGACTGAAATCCCCCTAGCAGTTCATCGCACCGGCCAAGAACAGACCCTCGCGAGGCTGTTCTTCCTTGTATTGTTCATCATCAGCCCCTGAGGCAATCCACCACACCACACACTGGAGTAGGGTATAACACCACAATGGTGGCCCGAACCAAGATAAACCTTGTGTCCCTTGTGTTGCTCTTTGTGTAGTTTAGATCCTTGCGAGGCGACGAGGCGTAGGTAGGTTGGAGGTGTGATCTCCGCGTGCACCCCAGAGTTTGAACCTAGAGGGTCTGCCGGAACCCGAAATCCGACATGTATTCACACTCAGAATGTAAGTCTTCATTGATTGAAGATATACTTTACTTCGTGTGTTGCACATCTAAGTCATCAACATGCATAAGTGTTAGGATGTGTGCCTGATTACAGGACATTTGAGGATTCCAAGATATTTAGCTCACACCGTAACTTGCAAAAGTTTTCTCATCCAAGGGCTTTGTGAAGATATCGCGATTGCTCTTCAGTGTTGACGTGTATGATATCAATATCTTCCTTCATGACATGATCTCTGAGAAAGTGATGACGAATTTCAATATGCTTTGTCTTCGAGTGTTGAACGAGGTTGTTGGCAATCTTGATGGCGCTTTCGTTGTCACAGTAGAGTGGTACTTGTTTCAGATGGATGCCATACTCCTTGAGAGCTTGCTTCATCCATAGGAGCTGAGCGCAGCAAGATCCAGCAGCAATGTATTCAGATTCAGCAGTGGAGAGTGATACACAGTTCTGCTTCTTTGAAGACCAACAGACAAGTGATCGTCCCAGAAAATGACATGTGCCTGATGTAGACTTGCGATCCACCTTGTCACCAACATAATCAGCATCCGAGAAACCAACCGGATCAAACTCTGAGCCCTTTGGATACCATAATCCTAATGTTGGGGTGTAAGCCAAATATCGAAGAATTCGCTTCACAGCTAAGTGATGCGATTCCTTTGGTGCCGCTTGGAATCGAGCACACATGCAAACACTAAGCATAATGTCTGGCCTAGATGCACATAGATAAAGTAAAGAACCAATCATGGAGTGGTATACCTTTTGATCAAACTCTTTACCATTGTCGTCGGGACCTAGATGGTGTTTAGCTAGCATTGGCGTTGTGTAACCTTTGCAATCTTGCATTCCAAACTTCTTCAGGCAATCTTTGAAGTATTTCTCTTGAGATATGAAGATGACATTTCTTTGCTGAGGAATTTGAAGACCAAGGAAGAACTTCAGCTCACCCATCATGGACATCTGATATTGCTCTTGCATCATGTGTCCAAACTCATCATCATATTTACGATTGGTGCGGTAGAAGATAATGTCATCCACATATATTTGGCACACAAACAGTTCATCATCATATGTCTTTGTGAAGAGTGTGGGATCCAGGGAACTAGGTTTGAAGCCTTTGCTCTTCAGGAAGTCCTTGAGCGTATCATACCAAGCGCGAGGAGCTTGTTTGAGGCCATACAGTGCTTTGTTTAGCTTATACACCATATCAGGATGTTTCAGATCTTCAAAGCCAGGAGGTTGTGCAACGTATACTTCTTCTTCAATCTTGCCGTTGAGAAATGCACTCTTCACATCCATTTGATATAGCAAGATGTTGTGATGGTTAGCATAGGCTAGCATTATGCGAATAGCTTCAAGCCTAGCCACAGGAGCAAATGTTTCATCGTAGTCAATCCCTTCCACTTGAGTATATCCTTGAGCGATGAGACGTGCCTTGTTTCTGATGACTATACCATGCTCATCTTGCTTGTTGCGATATATCCATTTTGTCCCTATTATGTTGTGCTTGCGAGGGTCAGGTCGCTTGACCAGTTCCCAGACAGTGTTCAGTTTGAACTGTTGAAGCTCTTCTTGCATAGCTTGAATCCATTCAGGTTCCATAAAGGCTTCAACAACTTTCTTGGGTTCAGATATTGAGACAAAAGCAAAGTGCCCACAGAAATTTGCTAGCTGTGTTGCTCTTGAACGAGTGAGTGGACTAGGCGCATTTATGTTGTCAATCATCTTCTCAATCTGTACTTCGTTTGCAACACGCGGATGAACTGGACGAAGACTTTGTTCTTGCTGATCATTGTCATCATTGGAAGGATTGTCTTCAGGCTGAGCATTGTCTTCAGGTTGATTAGGTGCAGAAATGATAAGTTCCTCTTCAGGCTGTGCTTCAGGAGGCATGATTTCATCAGTTCCCATTAGCTTTATAGATTCACTGGGTGGAGCTTCGTCTATCATATTTGGCAGGAGCTCTCTTTGTGAGCCATTGGTTTCATCAAACCGTACATCCACAGTTTCAACGACTTTATAGAGATAGAGGTTGAAAACTCTGTAAGAGTGCGAGTCCTTTCCGTAACCGAGCATGAAACCTTCGTGAGCTTTCGGTGCAAATTTTGATTTGTGATGTGGATCCTTGATCCAGCACCTAGCTCTAAATACTCTAAAGTAACGGACATTTGGCTTCTTTGTCACAGCCCTAGATTTGCTTGTAACTACTTGCATGAAAGCATTCATGTCATCATGTTTAAATTTAATAAATTTGAAATGGGGATGACAGAACCCTAGCACCCCCCTGAAACCAACTAGGGTTTACTAAAATTGGTTTCAGTGAACCCAAAATGCCCTTCACAAAATGTTCCTCATTTCTGGATTGGGCTAAAACCCCTGGCAAAAATGGTGCACACCTTTCTAGGACATTCTGGATTTTTTTGAATTAAATCATAAGTATTTGAATTTGGACATTTAAATGCTATAAAATATTTTAAATGTCCAAATAATCTTGAAAGCATTTGAGGGCTGTTGGAAATAGTTTCAAAAATGCCCACAATTATTTTCATGATTTTACAAAATGAATTAGTATTTTTACTAATTCAAAACAGAGAAATAAAATAGAAAACAGAAACAAATAAGAGAGGGAGAGAGTTACTGGACCTACCTCAGTGCAGCCCACTGCGGCCCAGTGGCAGCCCAAACAATCGCCCAGCCCACCACCGCCACCTCCCTTGTCGTCTTCCTCCTTTGCCAGGAGGACGGGCGCGTGCCCGACGCGCGCGCACCGCCGTGTGCCACCTCCTGCTTGCCGCCGAGGGTCTGGACGCGTCCCCGAGCGCCATGCAACCCCCCTGGACCCTCTCTCACTCTCCCGTGCCCATTCCCCTCCTCTCCCTCGTTCTCTCGCGCGACGCCCGAGGACCACCGTCGTCGCCGTTCGCCTTAGCCGCGGCCACCAGCATCCCCATGCCAAGCTAGCTAGTCCACGAGCTCCGCCTCTTCTGCCTCTTCCTCCCCGACGATTCTCCCAGCCTCGGACGCGCTGCTTCATCGTCACCATCGCCGTTTCCGTCGCCGGCCACCGAAGCTCATCGCCGCCGATTCAGGAGCTACCGGACGTCCCCGACCTCGCCCTCGCGCTCGTTGGACTCGCTGTGAGCACCTACATCTAACCCCCCTAACCCCGCTGCCTCTTGCTCGTCGTAGCCGTTGCCCCCTTGCTGCCTGCAGCACGCCGCCGGCCGAGCTCGCCGTCAATGCAGCTCCGGTGACCATTTGGTCACCCCGGCGACTCCAACACGTTCGTAGCACCCCGTAGAGTAGCCCCAGCGCATTAGTTGGCTCGCTTGCGAGCTGCAACACCGAACCCGCAACTCACCCGAACGACGGCCGCCGCTTTCGTGCTCGCTGCCGTTGGCTCCGGCCACCATAGGTCCGTCCTCCACCACCACTAGACGCGCGCCTGCAAGAGCTCTCCAACGAGCCCAAGAACAGCCTCGCCCATGCCCTGTGGGCATTTTCCGAGCCACGCCACCGTCTCGGGCCTCGCCGGCGTCGAGTCGCCGGTGGGTTTGACCCCGCTAACCATTGACTGGGTGGGCCCAGTTTGACCCCCTGGGTCACTGACGTGTGGGCCACCCTTGTTAATTATTAGTTAGGTTAGTTTAGAGCTAATTAACCTAGTTTAGTGCTTAACCTAACACTAACTAACTCTGTTTAGTTAGTTAACTTACCACTGACACGTGGGTCCCACGGGTCAGGTTTGACCTGGCCGACCCAGTTGACCGCTGATGTCACAAAGGTGGCCTTGATCTTGTGTGATAACTCTTTTTCTGGATTTATTCTTTTACAGGAAATTCCAGAAAATAGCCAAAACTTCTAAAATTCATAGTAAATCAACCGTAACTCCAAATCAAATAATTTATATATGAAAAATGATCAGAAAAATCCAATATATCCATCTGTACTAGTTTCATGCATGTTTAAACAAGTTAACTTGCTGTTTAGTGCAAAACATGATAAAGCACTATTTAAGATCACAAATGTGTTTGAACTATGAATCTTTGGTTCAAAATAGCTCAAACCTATCTGGTTGTAGTTACATTAGCCCAACACACTCATTTTACCATGTCATGATCATGCATCATATTGTGCACTGCATTGATTTTGTTTCTTCTCTGTTGCCGGTATTTGTCCCCTCTCGATAGACGTGGTTTCGACGTTGTGATCGTTGACACTGATGAAGACTCAATGCTATCTTCAGAAGTGCCAGGCAAGCAAAACCACTTGTTCATTCCTATATAATCCCACTCTCTCGCTCCTGCTCTCTTTTACTGCATTAGGACAACAACGATTCATCTGTTACTTGCTGCGGTAGTTGAACCCCTTTATCCTCTGCATGACCTGTCATTCCACAGTAAATAGATGAAACCCACTAGCATGAGTAGGAGTTGTTTGAGCCCTGTTGTGCCTACTCATTCATGCTTTTTGTAATGCCTGCCATCGCTTAGAGTTGAGTCAGGTCGATTCATCGGGAATGAATCGGAGGTGTGTAAACATGTCCCTCTTGTTGAGAGCTAAGTGTGTGAACACGATTTGGTAAAGTTAGCGGTGAGAGGCCATGTAGGAGTACATGGTGGGTTGTCTCATTGAAACCGTCCTCAGGAACTGAGTTCTGTGTTTGTGATCCATAAAACAGTTACTACCATGCATTGGGCCCGAAACCAATGGACCCTCTCGGCTTCTTAACCACCTTTGTTCTCTGTCCAGGAGTTGCAACTAGTTTCTAGTGTTTGTAGGATATGTGTTGGAGGCCGTGCGTAGCGCTGACCCTAGGGGTGGTAGGGGTGGGCTATGATGCGGTAGATACACCGTCGCCCCGTGTATCGAGCGCCAGTTTGGTGTCTCAGGAACCCTGCACACATCGTTCGGGGCCTTTAGTGGAAACCTCGGCCGGACTCCCTGCGGATGGAACCTGAATAGGCGATAAACCTGGAATAGAGACTTGAGTGTTTAGGTAGGCCGTGGCCGACTCCCTCGCCAGGCTTCCGCTTGAAGGTTGCCGAGATACACGACGTGTACATGGTGGTAAGTGGCGAGAGCGTGTGTGAAGAAGTACACCCCTGTAGGGTTAACATCATCTATTCGAATAGCCGTGTCCGTGGTAAAGGACTTCTGGGTTGCCTATAACAGTCCATAGACAAGTGAAAGTGGATACTTTAAAATGCGCAAGATAAGCGTGAGTGCTATGGATGGCGTTCTCGTAGGAAGACGGGATCGAATGTATAGTGGTGTATTGATTGGTGAATATGTGGACTCGTGTGCACCACCTCAAAAGAGTTACTTGCAGTCGTAGTTCAGGATAGCCACCGAGTCAAAGCTTGCTTGCTGCAGTCAAACTCCAGCACCCCCTTTGTTGATAATGATGCATATGTAGTTAGTTCTGATGTAAGTCTTGCTGAGTACATTTGTACTCACGTTTGCTTATTTTATGTTTTGCAGAGAGACGCCAGGCTCGCTAGTAGTTCAGCGTTGACTTCGACGTTTAGCTTTTTACCTCAGCTATGATCTTGTTCCCTAGGCAGGATCTGGCAGATAGTCGAGCTTAGCCTTCTTCATTTATAGTTATGCGTACTCGGACATGTTAAGCTTCCGCATGTGTTTGACTTGTATGCTCACGAATCTTTGGGTCGAGAGACCCATGTTTGTAATATCTGGTTCCTCGGAGCCTAATGAATAAATACTTTGAGTCATAGAGTTATGTTGTGATGCCATGTTGTATTTACACATATCGAGCATATTGTGTGTATGTTTGAAAAGCTTGGTATGTGTGGGATCCGACAATCTAGTTGTTTATCCTTGGCAGCCTCTCTTATGGGGAAATGTAGTCTAGTGCTTCCTTGAGCCATAGTAGTCCGCTACGGCCCGGTTCACCGGAGTCCTGCTAGCCCAGCACTACTGCTCAGGACACTTGACTGCCGGCATGTGTTTCACTTCGTTCTCGTGGTTCCGTCCTTCGGGAAATGTCACGCGGTGACATCCGAGTCCTGCCTAGCTCTGCTACAGCCCGGGTTCCCGGAGTCCTCATAGTTAGCCCTACAGCCCGGATTCACACTGCTGGCGACCGACATGCTCGATGTGATTCATGTATGCCTGTCCCCATGGGTTAGTGCCGCTTTGGGTTCACGACTAGCCATGTTGGCCCGGTTCTCTGTCATATGGATGCTAGCGACACTATCATATACGTGAGCCAAAAGGCATAAACGGTCCCGGGCCATGGTAAGGCGACACCGTGGGAATACCGTGCGTGAGGCCGCAAAGTGATATGAGGTGTTACCGGCTAGATCGATGTGACTTGGAATCGGGGTCTGACAGCTTTGGTATCGAGCTGTTGCTGTGGGATTACCAAGCCAAACCGGTCGAAGTTGTGTCAAGAAATGCTTTAGTTATGTAAGGGAATTGATTGTGGAAGGGAACGTAAGGCTCTTTTTACTCCTTATACCTCATGGCCTTCTGATCTGAGTCATCCTCTTCTCTTCTATGGGGATTAAGAACTAGGCCTTCTCATCTATCTATCAGGATGACGTGTTACTAATCCATAGACTTATAGAATTGATAGTTTCAAATCTCAGTTCAGTTTTTACTACTTCCATATGTTCATAGCTGGTCTCAGAACCTTGATATTGCGATGCTGAGTGGTCATGCCACTATTTTGCAGGATGTCTCAAATCATTTTGAGCATTTACAGTCGTTATGCTATCCGAGTCATCCCAGATTTCTAAATAGTTTGATGCGTTTGCAAATCCCTTCTCTCCGTTTCTAATGTTCATTTGGGCCAGATTAATCACACAAATTAGTGTGTTGAGGTACTCCGCTGCCTCGGCATATATGTTGGAGCTATTATTATGAACCTAGGTGTTTTAGGGAGTCACCTAGTAATCTAGCCATGTTTTGTGTTCCCCGTGTGATGATTCTGGCCATCATTCTCGAAAGCATCCCGTGATGTTATTAGTTAGTAGGTATTCTAATCCTGGGTTCTTGAACCCGAGATTCACCCTACCTACTTCATGTTGATAGTGTTTGCTAGTTCCTTTAGGATATTAGTAACTTTGCGATAGTCTTCGAATTCCGTGGTATATCATTCTTCCAAATACCATGAACCATCCTTGGCAGGAGTTCCTTTGAACCAAAGATCACAATAAGAGTGCTCTTGATGAGTTCTTCGTTCTACATTGTGAATCTGCCAGTTCTACTTTCCTGCATGGGTTATCCGGAAGAAACCTGTTGAACTTGATTCGACATACTAACCTATGCATCCACAACTCAGAAAGTTATATGTTCCTCGAGTTGTCCCTCTTTAGTTGTATTCTGACCCTCGTCTATCAATTGATAGTTAAGAGTATGTGTGCGATCGTGTTTATCAATGACTATTATTCTTGTGGTCTGTCAAGCCATTCTATTCTGGAATGACTAGGAGAAACAAACTCCAGAACCTCATCCATATCCAGGATTGGGTCAAAGCAGTTGTAATCCGCAAATCAAATGCCAATCCAGCTTTTGATTCTATTCTACCTCGGAGTATTACCCCCTTTATGTCAGGATTGTCATGAGGATTGCACCATTCCTCATGAATTCTTGACGTAGTGATACTTCTCGCTATCATTATTCATTCCTCGGTCCCGTGTTGTTGTAACCGGAATGCCGACAAGTGAACTGTGATGTGTGAAATCGATACTCCTAGCAACCGTGTTGCTTGGTAGTTCATGGACAATATTCTCATTCTTAGCGTGTTGATTATTGAATCATCACCCTAAGGTTGATCGTGCCACCTAGTACATTTTCCTGGTGCACACTTCGATTGATGAGTTAGGATTGTGTCAATTCCTCACTCTTTTGATCATATCGTCTTGCCCTGAAAAGCAAGATTGTTCTCGAGCTTAGTAATATATCGATGGTTCGTGATATTCTGAAAATCTTCTCGGAACTATCACCAGGTTGTCACCTGACCGCTATGTTGAGTTCGTAATCAAGTTGGTTTCTTGTAAACCACCCTTTCTCCAAGAATCTGTGTTGGATACCCTGAGCTAGTTGGTTAAGCTAAACAACAACTTGGAGAGTTGGAAGATAAAAGCTTGTCTAACTTAGTTCATTTCCAAAGGGATATCTTGTGTTGTGTGTTTGTTGTAGAAAGATGATTTCTTCATCGATTGGTCCTCGTGATCAATTAGTGGACCTACCATCTTAACCAAACTTTGACTTGAGTATGGGCCATCGTCAAGTCAAATCAGAACCAACGATGTTCGTAATTTTGTCTTACTCGTGGTTGATCCCTCGAGCATACACCACTACATCTTTTGGTCTGACCAATGCTATCACCGTGTTCACATGATGGTGGAAGTCCAGTGATATGGAAATTCCGATGAGTTGCTGTTGAGTCCATCAGCAGCATATTGTCTTCCCCATGATTCATGTTAAACATTAAGCTAGTGTTGGAAACTTTGTAAGCAATGCCTTCGTGTTCCGCTCATGAAGCTTATGCTTGGATGGAAGAAGTGACTTCCTCGAATTCATGTGCATTGGTGCAAGTTGCCGCCGTGAGTACGAGAAAGGTTTGTTTTGTTTCCCTTGGAATCATCCCAAATCAGTCATGCATATGTGCGAAGTATTCTATGGTTTGGTAGATTAATTACCTCCACTCCATATGTATTCCCTAGCACACCAAGCCACTGATTGACTTGTTCAAGGAAAAGAAGTCTATGCTTGGGATCTAATCCATGGACTTCGTAAAGACTTTGAAATCCTTGATGATGGTTCTCGACCGTAACTTCGATGTTGTTTTATTATAAGACTACTGTGTGGTCATTCTTGTCTTGGACAACATGCTCACATGTATGTAGCAGAACCAGCTCATGTTTTGGACCTTGCTATCTTAGTTCATTCCCCGAGAATCTCGCAACGCCATCCCGTCGAATTGTGTTGCAAACTTTCTTTTCAGACATGCTGAGTCTGAAGTATCCTATCACCAATCGGATCTGAATCTCAGGCAGATATGATGGTTGGAACATTCCCAACAGTTGCATTTTGTTCCCAGCTTGCACCGCCATTGTGCCAATTCCCATGGGCTACCCTTCTCGGTAATTTCTGGTCAGGATCGCCTTCAACAGTGGTCCTACCATGGGTCCCATCCATTTCCGATGATAAGCAAAATCATCCATCACGTTGTCTTCAACAAGGTAGTCCACATCATCCATTCGAATCCGGATATGCCATTCCTTTGAACTCCGCCAAACGATCGATTGTGATTGCCTTAGGCTGGTATAAAGAGTTTCAATGATCTCTGTAACAAAACTAATTCTTTTTGCCACTTAAGGGAATATTTCTGTGAGTCACCTTCCTTAAGATGTCTCGTTATGGTATCATGGAAAATCAACTCCTCGCTGCATTGAAAACCGTTCACCACCTTCTTAAGTGTGGAATTGTGTCTACGTAGTGAACCTTCGTCATCTGTTACACTTCATCCCTCTGGATGTATGTTTCATGTCTCAGCTCGAGAAATGTTCAACGTCTCATTCCATGAGTTGATCGTCAGTTGTCCGATCTTCGAGAAGATCGATCCTTCTGGAGTTTCCCGTTTCCTCTCGTTGTCATGATAGCTGGAGTTCTCAGAGCAAGATGTCAAGACAAAGATGGTGACCGAATCAACGTTCTTATGAAGTGCAACCTGGATCGTGAAGATTGTGTTGGTCTTGTGCCCCCTCTGTCTTCTTACCTCACGTCTTGAATCTCGAGACGAGATTCTTGTTTAGTGGGGGTGAGTTGGCACAGCCCTAGATTTGCTTGTAACTAGTTGCATGAAAGCATTCATGTCATCATGTTTAAATTTAATAAATTTGAAATGGGGATGACAGAACCCCAGCACCCCCCTGAAACCAACTAGGGTTTACTAAAATTGGTTTCAATGAACCCAAAATGCCCTTCACAAAATGTCATCATTTCTGGATTGGGCTAAAACCCCTGGCAAAAATGGTGCACACCTTTCTAGGACATTCTGGATTTTTTTGAATTAAATCATAAGTATTTGAATTTGGACATTTAAATGCTATAAAATATTTTAAATGTCCAAATAATCTTGAAAGCATTTGAGGGCTGTTGGAAATAGTTTCAAAAGTGCCCACAATTATTTTCATGATTTTACAAAATGAATTAGTATTTTTACTAATTCAAAACAGAGAAATAAAATAGAAAACAGAAACAAATAAGAGAGGGAGAGAGTTACCTGGACCTACCTACTATGCAGCCCACCTAGCCGGCCCAGCTGGCAGCCCAGCCCACCACCGCCACCTCCCCTGTCGTCTTCCTCCTTTGCCAGGAGGACGGGCGCGTGCCCGACGCGCGCGCACCGCCGTGCGCCACCTCCTGCTTGCCGCCGAGGGTCTGGACGCGTCCCCGAGCGCCACGCAACCCCCCTGGACCCTCTCTCACTCTCCCGTGCCCATTCCCCTCCTCTCCCTCGTTCTCTTGCGCGACGCCTGAGGACCACCGTCATGCCGTTCGCCTTTGCCGCGGCCACCAGCATCCCCATGCCAAGCCAGCTAGTCCACGAGCTCCGCCTCTTCTGCCTCTTCCTCCTCGACGATTCTCCCGGCCTCGGACGCGCTGCTTCGTCATCACCATCGCCATCTCCGTCGCCGGCCACCGAAGCTCATTGCCGCCAATTCGGGAGCTACCGGACGTCCCCGACCTCGCTCTCGCGCTCGTTGGACTCGCTGTGAGCACCTGCATCTAACCCCCTAACCCCGCTGCCTCTTGCTCGCCGTAGCCGTCGCCCCCTTGCTGCCTGACATGTCAGCCCGGCCGAGCTCGCCGTCAACGCAGCTCTGGTGACCATTTGGTCACCCCGGCGACTCCAACACGTTCGTAGCACCCCGTAGAGCAGCCCCAGCCCATCAGTTGGCTCGCTTGCGAGCTGCAACACCGAACCCGCAACTCACCCGAATGACGGCCGCCGCTTTCGTGCTCGCCGCCGTTGGCTCCAGCCACCATAGGTCCGGCCTCCACCACCACTAGACGCGCGCCTGCAAGAGCTCTCCAACGAGCCCAAGAACAGCCTTGCCCATGCCCTGTGGGCGTTTTCCGAGCCGCGCCACCGTCTCGGGCCTCGCCGGCGTCGAGTCGCTGGTGGGTTTGACCTCACGACCGTTGACTGGGTGGGCCCAGTTTGACCCCCTAGGTCACTGACGTGTGGGCCACCCTTGTTAATTATTAGTTAGGTTAGTTTAGCGCTAATTAACCTAGATTAGTGCTTAACCTAACACTAACTAACTCTGTTTAGTTAGTTAACTAACCACTGACACGTGGGTCCCAGAGGTCAGGTTTAACCTGGCCGACCCAGTTGACCGCTGACGTCACAGTGACACAGTGCTGACGCAGTAACTCTTTTTCTGGATTTATTCTTTTACAGGAAATTCCAGAAAATAGCCAAAACTTCTAAAATTCATAGTAAATCAACCGTAACTCCAAATCAAATAATTTATATATGAAAAATGATCAAAAAAAACCAATATATCCATCTGTACTGGTTTCATGCATGTTTAAACAAGTTAACTTTCTGTTTAGTGCAAAACATGATAAAGCACTATTTAAGATCACAAATGTGTTTGAACTATGAATCTGTGGTTCAAAATAGCTCAAACCCATCTGGTTGTAGTTGCATTAGCCCAACACTCATTTTACCATGTCATGATCATGCATCATATTGTGCATTCCATTGATTGTGTTTCTTCTCTGTTGCCGGTATTTGTCCCCTCTCGATAGACGTGGTTTCGACGTTGTGATCGTTAACACTGACGAAGACTCAATGCTATCTTCAGAAGTGCCAGGCAAGCAAAACCCCTTGTTCATTCCGATATAATCCCACTCTCTCGCTCCTGCTCTCTTTTACTGCATTAGGACAACAATGATTCATCTGTTACTTGCTGCGGTAGCTGAACCCCTTTATCCTCTGCATGACCTGTCATTCCACAAAGAATAGATGAAACCCACTAGCATGAGTAGGAGTTGTTTGAGCCTGTTGTGCCTACTCATTCATGCTTGTTTGTCATGCCTCTTTGCTTAGAGTTGAGTCAGGTCTGATTCATCGGGAATGAATCGGAGGTGTGTAAACATGTCCTACTGTTGAGAGCTAAGTGTGTGAACACGATTTGGTAAAGGTACATGGTGGGTTGTCTCATTGAAACCGTCCTCAGGAACTGAGTTCTATGTTTGTGATCCATGAAACAGTTACTACCACGCATTGGGCCCGAAACCAATGGACCCTCTCGGCTTCTTAACCACCTTTGTTCTCTGTGCAGGAGTTGCAACTAGTTTCTGGTGTTTGTAGGATATGTGTTTGAGGTCGTGCGTAGCGCTGACCCTAGGGGTGGGCTATGATGCAGTACATACACCGTGGCCCGGTGTACCGAGCGCCCGTTTGGTGTCTCGCGAACCCCGCACACATCGTTTGGGGCCGTTAGTGGAAACCTCGCCGGACTCCCTGTGGATGGAACCTGAATAGGCGATAAACCTGGACTAGAGACTTGAGTGTTTAGGTAGGCCGTGGCCGACTCCCTCGCCAGGCTTCCGCTTGAAGGTTGCCGAGATACACGACGTGTACATGGTGGTAAGTGGCGAGAGCGTGTGTGAAGAAGTACACCCCTGCAGGGTTAACATCATCTATTCGAATAGCCGTGTCCGCGGTAAAGGAGTTCTGGGTTGCCTATAACAGTTCATAGACAAGTGAAAGTGGATACTCTAAAATGTGCAAGATAAGCGTGAGTGCTATGGATGGCGTTCTCGTAGGAAGACGGGATCGAATCCATAGTGGTGTATTGATTGGTGAATATGTGGACTCGTGTGCGCCACCTCAAAAGAGTTACTTGCAGACGTAGTTCAGGATAGCCACCGAGTCAAAGCTGGCTTGCTGCAGTCAAACTCCACCACCCCCTTTGTTGATAATGATGCATATGTAGTTAGTTCTGATGTAAGTCTCGCTAGTAGTTCCGCGTTGACTTCGACATTTAGCTTGTTACCTCAGCTACGATCTTGTGCCCTTGGCAGGATCTGGTAGATAGTCAGGCTTCTCAGCCTTCTTCATTTATAGTTGTCTGTACTCAGACATGTTAAGCTTCCGCATGTGTTTGACTTGTATGCTCTGAATGCTGGGTCGAGAGACCCATGTTTGTAATATCTGGCTCCTCGGAGCCTAATGAATAAATACTTTGAGTCGTAGAGTTATGTTGTTTTGCCATGTTGTATTTACACATATCGAGCATACTGTGTGTATGTTTGAAAAGCTTGGTATGTGTGGGATCCGACAATCTAGTTGTTTATCCTTGGCAGCCTCTCTTATGGGGAAATGTAGTCTAGTGCTTCCTTGAGCCATAGTAGTCCGCCATACCGGTTCACCGAGTCCTGCTAGCCCAAAGATTATCGCTTTCAGACACTTGATCGGGTCATTATGTGTTTCACTTCGTTCCTATATGCATCCCTTCGGGAAATGTCACGCAGCGGTGACATCCGGACTCTGCCTAGCCTACTACAGCCCGGGTTCCCGGAGTCCTGTTAGCCCATGCTTTCTGACCCAGATTCACATCATCGACCGACATGCTCGATGTGATTCATGTATGCCTGTCCCCATGGGTTAGTGCCGCTTTGGGTTCACGACTAGCCATGTCGTCCCGGGTTCTCATTCATATGGATGCTAGCGACACTATCATATACGTGAGCCAAAAGGCTAAACGGTCCCGGGCCATGGTAAGGCGACACCGTGGGAATACCGTCGTGAGGCCGCAAAGTGATATGAGGTGTTCTTGGCTAGATCGATGTGACTTGGAATCGGGTCCCGACATTCTTGCCGGTGAGGAGTTCATAGGATGTTTTCTTGAAGCTTGTGAATATAAACACGGTTGATGACATGGCATGCGAGGTCAATAACTTCGTGCCGTAAATTTCTATGTGTCTTGTATTCATCGAGCATCGTTCGAGCCATCTCAATGAGGGTTCTGTTCTTGCGCTCCATGATGCCATTCTGCTGAGGTGTGTACGGAGCTGAGAACTCATGAGTGATTCCCATAGTATCCAGATAAAGATCAAGGCCGGTGTTTTTGAACTCAGTGTTGTTGTCACTTCTGATATGCTTGATCTTGACGCCATAGTTGTTCATGGCACGGTTGGCGAAGCGTTTGAAGACATCCTGCACTTCAGTCTTGTAGAGAACTATGTGCACCCACATATATCTTGAGTAATCATCAACAATGACGAAGCCATAGAGACATGCAGTTGTTGTGAGGGTAGAGTAGTGAGTGGGGCCAAATAAGTCCATGTGTAGCAGCTCGAAGGGTTGAGATGTCGTCATGATTGTCTTCGAGGGATGCTTGGCCCTAGTCATCTTTCCAGCTTCGCAGGCACCGCACAAATGATCCTTCTTGAACTTGACGCCCTCGATGCCTATGACATGCTTCTTCTTGGCGAGAGTGTGTAAGTTCCTCATGCTAGCATGCCCTAGTCTCCGATGCCAGAGCCAGCACTCTGAAGCTTTTGCAAGAAGACATACGGCAAGCTGTGGACCTGCTGAGAAATCTACCATGTATAGATCATATTTCCTGTACTCTTCAAAGACTAGAGACTTGTCAGATTCCACTAGTACAAGGCAACGATATTTTCCAAATATCACAATCATGTTCAAGTCAGAAAGCATTGAGATGTACATTGTTGAAACCAAGGATTCAACAAGCATCACATTATCCATGTGTTGATCCTTTGAGATTGCAACTCTACCTAGACCCAATACCTTGCTTTTACCAAAGGTTGAATGTGATGTGACTCTTGTCAGATGGACGTAAAGTTGAGTCCATGAGAAGACTTCAATCACCAGTCACATGATTAGTGCATCCGCTATCCATAATCCATTCTGAAGCATGAGGTGTCATACCCTACAGTACAGTCAGGGGGATAGGCCTCACCAAGATATGTGTGAAGCATAAACATTTGATGGGCAAGAGGATTATTGAAGCTCAGATCAAGATTAGGACTGATAGGATGAATGGCAAACGATTCAGGAACAAGATACATAGTGAGACCATTTGGGCATTTTATCTTGTGCCCTACAAGATGTTTAGGTCCCCAGCAATAACATCAGACGCCTTTGATTTCTGGAGACCTTTCCCTGCAAAAGAAAGTTAATTCTTCTTAACCACCCACATCTTCAGGGGTGGCTTAGAAGCAATGAGTCTAAGTGCAGCATCTGAGAACTTTGGCTTTGGAGCCCTAGCAAATAGCCTTGCAGGAGAAGAACGATACTCATATGAATAAGAAGAAAAGTTCTTAGTTCTATGAACATAGCGGTTTGAAGACACACGCTCATATTCATAAGTCTGAGTATGGTTTCCCTGCAAAACATTGGCGTTAGGGTGACTCAGGTGAGTCCTCTGTCTGTATGAAGCCTTTGGGCCATATGAAGCCTTAGGCCTGGGGTTTGTCTTCTTCCCAGGTGGTGTCATGATGAAATTCACTGGAAGATTCTCAAGACAGCTTTTGGGAGCCCAGATCTTCTTCATAGGTGGCCCATTCCTGCAGTTAGTACCAATATACCTGGCAAACACTTCACCATTCTGATTCTTAAACAATTTATAGTTTGCATCAAAGGATTCATCAATGATAATAGGGTTAGCACATGTAAAGCCAGATAAGGTGGATGGGTCCACTAAAGGTCCCTTTGCAGCAACCCATGTGGTTTTGGGGTACTGCTCAGGTTTCCAGTAGGAACCATCAACATTCATTTTCCTCTCGAACCCAACACCCTCTTTCCTAGGGTTCGGTTCAGAATATGCTTTTTGAGGACATCGCACAGTGTCTAATGCCCTTTCAGACTTTTGTACATCCCTGTTTCAAGCAATGTCTTCAACCTAGCATTTTCATCAGCAATAGTAGTGGTATCCTAAGCAGAGGGGTTAGTTACCACATCAACAGTTGAAGACAATGCAACAGTAGCAGTAGTAGAACATTCAGCAATAGAGGTAGCGTTGTCACGCTCAAGGCATTTTAGACATGTTGGTTCAAATCCATCCTGAGCGGAATTGATATGTTGAGCGCGAAGTGACTCATTCTCTTTTTGAAGATCTTCATGAGCTGCTTTCAATTTCTCAAGCTCTTGCTTCCTTTGAAGATAATCATAGGAGAGCTTTTCATGAGTGGTTGAGAGCGTTTCATGACGACTTTCAAGTTCTTGGTACTTAGCATGAAGATTTTTTATGTCTTCAACTAAGGACTGTGAACGGGTCATTTCCGCGTCCAACAGGTCATCGCTTTTGTCTAACAGTTTTTGAGTATGTTCCATAGCTTTTTGTTGTTCAGTTGCAATTTTAGCAAGTGTTTTGTAGCTGGGTTTGGATTCACAATCAGAGTCATCTTCACTTGATGTTTGAAAGTAAGCATCGCGTGATTTTACCTTGGCACCACGTGCCATGAAGCAGTAGGTGGGAGCAGAGTCGTCCTTGTCATTAGCTTCAGCGTTGGTGAGGGAGTCATTGTCTTCAGTGTTGAAGATGGACTTGGCAACGTAGGCTGTGGCTAGAGCCAGACTTGCAACGCCGGGGTCGGACTCCTCCTCAGACTCCACCTCCGCCTCCTCAGAAGCAGACTCCTCCTCTGAATTCATCTCCTTGCCAACAAAAGCACGAGCCTTGCCAGATGAGCTCTTCTTATGAGATGAATACTTGGATGAGGACTTGGAAGAAGACTTTGAAGATTTCTTCTTCTTCTTGTCATCGGAATCATATTCCTTGCTCTTCTTCTTCTCATTGTCCCACTATGGACACTCAGAGATATAGTGTCCAGGTTTCTTGCACTTGTGACATGTTCTCTTCTTGTAGTCATGAGTGGAAGCTTCATCATTTCTTGAGCTGGATCGTGAAGACTTTCTGAAGCCCTTCTTCTTAGTGAACTTCTAGAACTTCTTCACAAGCATATCAAGTTCCTTTCCAATGTCTTCGTGGATCATCGAACTGCGCAATGATTCTTCTTCAGATGAGGAAACAACTTTTGCCTTCAAAGTGCGAGTTCGGCCATAGTTGGGACCATAGATATCTCTTTTCTCAAATAGCTGGAACTCATGTGTGTTGAGCCTCTCAAGTATATCAGACGGATCGAGTGTCTTGAAATCAGGGCGTTCTTGTATCATGAGGGCAAGGGTGTCAAAGGAGCTGTCAAGTGATCTTAGCAGTGTCTTGACGATTTCATGTTTGGTAATCTTAGTGGTGCCGAGAGCACGAAGCTCATTTGTGATGTCAGTGAGGCGATCAAATGTGAGCTGGACATTTTCATTGTCGTTTCTCTTGAAGCGGTTGAAGAGGTTGCGAAGAACACTGATCCTTTGATCTCTCTGGGTTGAGACGCCTTCGTTGACCTTGGAGAGCCAGTCCCAGACTAGCCTTGACGTTTCCAGAGCACTCACATGGCCATACTGTCCTTTGGTCAGATGACCACAGATGATGTTCTTGGCAGTTGAATCCAGTTGAATGAACTTCTTGACATCAGCAAGAGTGACACCTTCACCAGTCTTGGGAACACCATTCTTGACGACATACCAGAGGTCAACATCAATGGCTTCAAGATGCATGCGCATCTTATTCTTCCAGTAGGGATATTCAGTTCCATCTAAGACAGGGCAAGCAGCGGATACTTTGATTATCCCTGCAGTCAACATAGCTAAAACTCCAGGTGGTTAAACCGAATCACACAGAACAAGGGAGTACCTTGCTCTGATACCAATTGAAAGTGCTAGTTATCGACTAGAGGGGGGGTGAATAGGCGATTTTTATGGAAGTCTTCAGAACATGGAAGTTTCAAAGACAAACAAGAGTAATGAACCTATTGATATGCAGCGGAAGGTAGACTACACTAAGAAAGCCATAGTCAATTATGTAATGAAGTGAATTCACGAAGACTAATAGCAGCTAGGTAGTAAAGTTCAGGATGGAAGATAGTATGAAGCCAAACAACAATAGTAGTCAAGCAATGAAGTCAAACATGTACGGCAATCGGCAATGACTTCAGGAGGACAAACTATAAGTAAAGAGAGGGAGAGGATAGAACCAGTCACTTGTTGAGGACACATGATTTGTTGGACCAGTTCCAGTTGCTGTGACAACTGTACGTCTAGTTAGGGAGGCTGAGATTCAACTCAGAAGACCACGTCTTCACCTTATTCCCCTTGAGCTAAGGACACCCAGTCCTCGCCCAATTACTCTGGTAAGTCTTCAAGGTAGACTTCCGAACCTTCACAGACTTCATTCACCGGCAATCCACAATGACTCTTGGATGCTCATAACGCGACGCCTAACCGGCTGGAGGATTCACAGTCCTCAAGTGTAACAAGTCTTCAGGTCACGCGACAGAGAGACTTCAGTGATGCCTAACACTCTTTGGCTCTGGGTGTTTGGGCTTTGTCCTCGCAAGGATTTCTCTCTCTCAAAAGCTTCGGAGGTGGGTTGCTCTAAACCGACAAAAGCCGTGCACTAACTCTGAGCAGCCAACGAATTTATGGTGTAGGGGGTGGGCTATTTATAGCCACTAGGCAACCCGACCTGATTTGTCCGAAATGACCCTGGGTCACTAAGGAACTGACAAGTGTTCCAACGGTCAGATTTCAAACACACACGACAATTTTACTTGGGCTACAAGCAAAGCTGACTCATCCAGCTCTGGATAAGATTTGCTCTCATTGTCTTCGCTCAAAGACATAGGATTTTGGTTGAGCATCACTTCAGTCACTCTGACTTTGTTCACTTGGACCCCACTTAATAGTACGGTGGTTCCTACGACTCAACAAAGAAGAAAAGGAAACAACGAAACAGCTAAGTCTTCGCCCTCCATAGTCTTCATGCAACGCCTTCTCTAGTCATAGTCTTCAATGTGAATGTCTTCACATACCACCATTGTCTTCAATGTCTTCATACATTTTTAGGGTCATCTCTGGTAGGTAAACCGAATCAAAGAGGGACTACTACCTGTGTTATCCTGCAGTTCTCACAAACACATTAGTCCCTCAACCAGGTTTGTCGTCAATACTCCAAACCCAACTAGGGGTGGCACTAGATGCAATTACAGGTTGCACGACCCCATTTATCTATCCGTGTGTGTGTTTCCGTCTGCCACATATTGCTATTGGTCTACTTGTTTCACTTGCGAATTTGTGAATATTTTCCAACATTATTGACTCTTGCTAACGTTTTGCATCAAATTTTTGTGCCACTATCCTCAACGAGCTCCACCATAAACCTTACTTGTGTAAGTGTGAGAATTGACAAGATCCGGTACCAGTTGTGCTATTTCCTTGATACATCATTGAGTGATCATTGATCCATCTTCAACATTGGAAAGGTACATTGGTCTAGTTCTTTCCTTTCTTCCACTCACATTTGCTCGAGCCTTGTGATGGATAGGCAAGGCATTTCATCTCCGGTCTTCCACGACAACGATGAGTTCGATGCCATGAAGAACAATTTGGACGCCAAGATGGACGCTCAAATGGAGGAGCTCAAGGTCCTCATCAAGTCCTACAAGAGATCTTCCTCATCTTCGAGAAGACGCTCTAGTGCACATCCTCCCAAGCTACCATCTCCGGCAAGGTCACATCGGCATCGACACCATCACCAACAAAAACATGAAGGTCAAGAGCTCGACACCAACAACCGCCCAACGACTTCACCATCTACCTTGGCATCTTCGCCTTTGGACTTTCGGCATCTTCGCCTACAAGCACCTCAAGACTACGCTCAAGAGAAGCTCCCCAAGCTCAACTCCGCGACTTACACCAGCTACTACGACCTTGACACCGACCACGAGCTTCCTTTCTATGGGGCTCAAGACCCCGAGGAGTATCTCGAGTGGGAGCGCAAGATGGACAAATACCTGAAGCTACGTCAAGTTCCGAAGACCAAGTGAAGTGCGCCTCAAGTAACTTCAATGACTACGTGTCGACATGGTGGCTTCATACACCTTCGAAGACCTTCGACATGAGTTGGCCCAAGACGAAGAAATCTATGCGGCGAGAGTTTTTGCCTTCCACCTACACGGAACATCTTCAACGCCAATTGGAGAACGCCATCCAAGGATCCAAGTCCCTTGACAAGTACTTCCTCGAGATGAAGAAAGCCTTAAGACGAGCCGGTGTAGACGAACCCATTTGGATGAAGTTCTACTTCGTGACCGACATCTCCAAGATTATCTTCCTCGAGAACTACAAGTCCCTCGATGATAACTACATTGGTGCTCTCAAGGTGGAGCAAGAACTCAAGAAGTCCAAGTCTACTCGCCCCCGAGCTCACTTCACGACGACCACACCCCAAGACGTCGAGCATGAGGCTAGTACCACTGAGATGTCCAAGCCCTTTGAGCTCCAAGATGATGTTTCCACCATTGGCGGCGAGAGTGATTATGTGCCATCTTCGGCCTTCATCCATGAAGAGAGTGATGATGTGCCATGTTCGGCCTTCATCCATGATGAGAGTGATGATGTGCCATCTTCGTCCTTCATCCATGATGAGAGTGATGATGTGCCATCTTCGGCCTTCATCCACGATGAGAGCGATGATGTGCCATCTTTGGCCTTCATCCACGGCGACGAGATGGTTGAGCATGGGAGTTTCCCTTCGACCACAGTGACATATGATGACATGAGTGACTTATGCCACCATATTGAGAGTGAGAGTGTCTTCACCACTAGCCCCATATATGACGAGTTGCCCCAATTCTCATGTGAGGAGAGCCACCACCACCACCACATGAGTGATTTGAGTGACTCCACCATATGTGACATTGAGTGCACCTACCTTGAGGGAGTGAGTGAGACACCACCACATAGAGAGAGTGAGGCCATTTTGATTTCTAACAACTTAACCTCCACCTCTATTGTGTCTTCTCATTTGGTGATAGGTCCCATATATGATGATGCGCCGATCCGCGACAACTTTGTGCTTCCTATGGACAAGACAATGGCCATGGTGGAATATGATGCACCCCCCACATGGTTCCATCAAGATGAAGATGATGACCACCATTTGGTCTTTGCCACCTCACCTACACCACTTGAGTGGAATGAACAAGGTAACATAGGTGAAGGTGATGCTCTAGTCCCACTAGTGGACATTCTTGACATTGCTTGCTTGCATGATGTTGATCCACCTATTGTCATGCTTCATGCTAGTTCGACTTCCACATGTGATGATTTACCCATTTATGATGAGTTTGATGATTGCCATGTGGAGTATATTAGTTGTGATGCCATGTTACATAGGATTACTTGTGATAATTCTCTCGGTCACATCATGTTTGACAATCCGCTGTCATATGCTATGCATGAGATCAACCATATGTCATATTTGCAATCTCTTCATAGTGACTATGCATATGCCATTAAAGTAAACCCAATTTGCACATATGGCATAGATGGCAAGCCCATGGTTATTGGCATTTGTTTTTCTTGTGAGGGTATTGATATGCTCCCTTTGCATCATTTATCTCATATGCCATGTCATGACCACCTAGTTTCGAATATGCATTGTTTTGGATGTTGTCCATTTTCTCCTTATGATGTTTCCGCTATTGCTAATGAGGAGACCCCCATAGTTTCCTCATACATTTTAGGAGATTTTGATCCATCCTATCCATTGCATGATCCCAATACTTGTGTGCACCATATGCTCCCCATGAATGAAAATGCTATTGATGTGCCATATACTTGTACGCTAGATTTGCATCCCAATCATGTTACACATAACAACTATTCTTTCATGATGGATGACATGTTCATATACCATGTTTCCAATTTCTTCGAGCGATGCTTATCTTGTGCTAACTCTCACGAGCACATACACATCATGATGGATGATGTATACATTTACCACACACATAATTTATTTGGTTTGTGTCTCTTTTGTGTAGGTACCCATGAATACTTGTCAACCTCGCAATCCCACGTGTTGACAAAACGAGCTCTAGAGAGCAATGATGACTTGGGAACCCATGGATTGTCTTTCCCAACGATCTCTTCCCGCAAAGACTTCACACATGCTTTCTACATGGCTCTCGCATGGTTATGGGTTATCGTCCATTACATATTATATGACCATCTTGCCATGTTCACTTTGCATGATACGCTCATTCATATGCCTTTGCCATTCATTTGTGACCCATGCTTTGCATTACACATGATGATTGATTCTAGTACTTTTATGTGTATTTGCAAGCTTGGTGGAGATATTGCTTGTTATTGCCATGTTCCACCTATGACCCATTCCTATGATGATACTATGATCTTGCTTTGTGTTCGTGCTCGCGATATGTCATGTGCATCGCATATGACATGTCCCATTGATTGCTACATATTTGCCTTGATTGCCTCACACATGTTGAACAATTGCTCCTTCTATTGTGTTGAGTGCCACTCGATTTTCACTATACCCTATACACGTTATGCTTGGATTGTCTTGCACTTGACACATGTGTTTAGACATCTCATCTTATTTAGTGTTGTGAATGATTCTTATGCCTACCATAGACCTTTCATTGAGCAATTTGTGAATGCTTGCTATGAGGTTGAGGTAGATGCTTATTCTCTTGACACACATATTTGCATCGCTACCTCACATTTACATGCTTGTTTCCATGATGTCCTTGATTTTGCTCAATTTATGTGCTTACATGATGATACGTCTCCATCATATCTACTTTTCCAAACACTTTTGCTCTTGTTTTGGACTCTAAATTGCATGATTTGAATGGAACTAACCCGGACTGACGCTGTTTTCAGCAGAATTGCCATGGTGTTATTTTTGTGCAGACATAAAAGTTCTCGGAATGACCTGAAACTTCACGGAGAATATTTTTGGAATTAATAAAAAATACTGGCGAAAGAATCAAGGCCAGGGGGCCCACACCCTGTCCACGAGGGTGGGGGCGCGCCTACCCCCTAGGCGCACCCCCTGCCTTGTGGGCCCCCTGGTGCTCCACCGAACTCAACTCCAACTCTATATATTCACGTTCAGGGAGAAAAAATTCAGAGAGAAGGATTCATCGCGTTTTATGATACGAAGCTGCTGCCAAGCCCTAAACTCTCTCGGGAGGGCTGATCTGGAGTCTGTTCGGGGCTCCGGAGAGGGGAATCCGTCGCCGTCGTCATCATCAACCTTCCTCCCTCACCCATTTCATGATGCTCACTGCCGTGCGTGAGTAATTCCATCATAGGCTTGCTGGACGGTGATGGTTTGGATGAGATTTATCATGTAATCGAGTTAGTTTTGTTAGGGTTTGATCCCTAGTATCCACTATGTTCTGAGATTGATGTTGCTATGACTTTGCTATGCTTAATGCTTGTCACTAGGGCCCAAGTGCCATGATTTCAGATCTGAACCTATTATGTTTTCATGAATATATGTGAGTTCTTTATCCTATCTTGCAAGTCTATAGTCACCTATTATGTGTTATGATCCGTTAACCCCGAAGTGACAATAATCGGGATACTTACCGGTGATGACCGTAGTTTGAGGAGTTCATGTATTCACTAAGTGCTAATGCTTTGGTCCGGTACTCTATTAAATGGAGGCCTTAATATCCCTTAGTTTCAATAGGACCCGTTGCCACACGGGAGGGTTGGACAAAAGATGTCATGCAAGTTCTTTTCCATAAGCACGTATGACTATATTCGGAATACATGCCTACATTACATTGATGAACTGGAGATAGTTCTGTGTCACCCTATGTTATAACTGTTGCATGAATAATCGCATCCGACATAATTATCCATCACTGATCCAATGCCTACGAGCTTTTCACATATTGTTCTTCGCTTAGTTACTTTGCCGTTGCCACTGTTACAATTACTACAAAACTGTTATCACCTTTGCCACTGCTATCAAGCATTTCCATACTACTTTGCTGCAGATATTAAGTTATCCAGGTGTGGTTGAATAGAAAACTCAGCTGCTAATACTTGAGAATATTCTTTGTCTCCCCTTGTGTCGAATCAATAAATTTGGGTTGAATACTCTACCCTCGAAAACTGTTGCGATCCCCTATACTTGTGGGTTATCAAGACTATTTTCTGGCGCCGTTGCCGGGGAGCATAGCTTTATTCTTTGAGTCACTTGGGATTTATATCTTCTGGTCACTATGAGGAACTTGAAAGACGAGAAAACCAAAATTTATCCCTCAACTACGAGGGGAGGTAAGGAACTGCCATCTAGCTCTGCACTTGATTCTCCTTCTGTTTTGAGTAACCTTGCGACACCTAAACCTGAATCTGTTATTAATTCTGATATGTCGCATGTTATTGATGATGCCACTTCTGCTATGCATGATACTTATGATGAAACTACTTCTATGCTTGATAATATTGTGCCACTAGGTGAATTTATTGATGAACAACTTGCTAGGGCGAGAGAGAATGAAATTATTGAAACTGATAATATTGATGAAAGTGATGATGAAGATTCTCCCGCTAGATATGAATTACCTGTTGTGCCTGAGGGGTATGTTATGGATGAAGAAACTGCTAGAGACTTTCTTGCTTGCAATGATAGAAGTGATCTTAAGAAATTATTAATTAAGCTAAAAGAAAAATCTTTGAATGCTAGAATGAAATATGACCCTGCTTTTGCTACTTCACCTATCTTTATTACCGATAAGGATTATAATTTCTCTGTAGATCCTGAGATAATTACTTTGGTTGAATCTGATCCTTTTTATGGCTATGAATCTGAAACTGTTGTGGCACATCTTACTAAATTAAATGATATAGCCACCCTGTTCACTAATGATGAGAAAACTCGCTACTAATATATCCTTAAGTTATTTCCGTTCTCATTAAAGGGTGATGCTAAGACATGGTTTAATTCTCTTTGATCTTGGTTGTGTACGTAGTCCCCAGGATATGATTTATTACTTCTCTGCTAAATATTTCCCCGCTCATAAGAAACAAGCTGCTTTAAGGGAAATATATAATTTTGTGCAAATTGAAGAAGAGAGTCTCCCACAAGCTTGGGGGAGGCTTCTCCAATTACTTAATGCTTTGCCTGATCACCCTCTCAAGAAAAATGAAATACTTGATATCTTTTATAATGGACTAACCGATGCTTCCAGAGACCACCTGGATAGTTGTGCTGGTTGTGTTTTCAGGGAAAGAACTGTTGATCAAGCTGAATTGCTATTGAATAATATGTTGACTAATGAAAATAATTGGACACTTCCTGAACCAACTCCTAAGCCAACTCCGAAGAAAAGGGAATTCTATTTCTCAGTCCTGAAGATATGCAAGAGGCAAAGAAATCTATGAAAGAAAAAGGTATTAAAGCTGAAGATGTTAAGAATTTACCTCCTATTGAAGAAATACATGGTCTTAATTTGCCGCCTGTTGAAAAAATACGTGGTCTTGATAACCCGACACAGGTAGTAAAGGTAAATTCTCTATAGATTTTATGAAGGTGATATTCCTCGTTATAAGTCTGCTAGCCAATGCTTAGATGAGTTTGATAATTTTATGTTTAAACAAGAAAACTTCAATGCTTATGTTGGTAGACAATTGAAACGAAATGATTATATGATTGAAAACTTGAGTGATTATATTTATAGAGTTAAAGGTTAACTCAAACTCATTAATAAACATGCTTCTATGGTTACCACTCAAGTAGAACAAGTTCTTAAAGCTCAAAATGATTTGCTCAATGAATTAAATAGTAAGAAAAATGATAATGTTGTTAGAGTTATGACTAGAGGGGGTAAAATGACTCAGGAAACCTTGTATCCTGAGGACCACCCTAAGAGAATTGAGAAAGATTCTCAGAGAACTAATGTAGATGCACCTAGTCCTTCTAAGAGGAAGAAAAAGAAAAATGATAGGACTTTGCATGCTTCTAGTGAACCTGTTGTTGCCACACCTGAGAATCCCAATGATATTTCTATCTCTGATGCTGAAACACAATCTGGTGATGAACATGAACCTAGTGATAATGTTAATGATGATGTTCATGTTGATGCTCAACCTAGCAATAACAATGATGTAGAGATTGAACCTGCTGTTGATCTTGATAACCCACAATCAAAGAATCAACGTTATGATAAGAGAGACTTCGTTGCTAGGAAGCACGACAAAGAAAGAGAACCATGGGTTCAGAAACCCATGCCTTTTCCTCCTAAACCATCCAAGAAAAAGGATGATGAAGATTTTGAGCGCTTTACTGAAATGATTAGACCTATCTTTTTGCGTATGCGTTTGATTGATATGCTTAAAATGAATCCTTACGCTAAGTACATGAAAGATATTGTTACTGATAAAACAAAGATACCGGAAGCTGAAATTTCCACCATGCTTGCTAATTATACTTTTAAGGGTGGAATACCAAAGAAACTTGGAGATCCAGGAGTACCAACTATACCTTGCTCCATTAAAAGAAACTATGTTAGAACTGCTTTATGTGATCTTGGAGCCGATGTTAGTGTTATGCCTCTCTCTTTATATCATAGACTTGAATTGAATAAGTTGACACCTACTGAAATATCTTTGCAAATGGCCGATAAATCAACCGCTATACCTGTCGGTATTTGTGAGGATGTGCCTGTTGTAGTTGCAAACGTTACTATTTTAGCGAACTTTGTTATTTTTGATATTCCTGAGGACGATAGTATGTCTATTATTCTTGGAAGACCCTTTTTGAATACCGCAGGGGCTGTTATTGATTGCAACAAAGGCAATGTCACTTTTCATGTTAATGGTAATGAGCATACGGTACACTTTCCGAGGAAACAATCTGAAGTTCACAGTATCAATTCTATTGGAAAAATTCCATCGATTATTATTGGAGGTTTTGAATTTCCTCTTCCTACTATCAAGAAGAAATATGATATTCTTATTATTGGGGACGTGCATATCCCCGTTGAGGTAACCTAGTGCTATTCGAAAATTCTCCGGTTTCATGCGATGCGGAATGAGTTTGTTAACAAGACTTGATCAACCTTGTTAGTGGATTCCTTTTGATGAGCATGAGATGGATGAAGTTAGAAAGCACAACCTTCTGTACCCTCCTTTTACTTTCTGTTATTTAGATTAAATAAAGCAAAATTAGCATTTTCTGTCAGTTTTCTGAATTATCCGTGCAATAAAAAATACCCTGAAAATAAAAGTTCTCCAAATGCCCCGAAATTGAAATATGATTTTTTCTGAAATATTTGAGAATATCTGGCACTGAGAACACATCAGGGGGAGCAAGCACCTGGCCACGAGGGTCCAGGGCGCGCCCCTGCCTCATGGGCCCATGGTGGCTCCCCTCCACTTATTCCAGCCACCACACACTCCTTCTTCCTCCCAAAAAAATCACCAACCAGCTCAAGCACGAGTTCTTGCTCATCTTGCTGCGATTTTCGATCTCCTTACTCAAAGCTCCACTCACAAAACTACTTTGGGGGATTGTTCTTCGGTATGTGAATCCTTCAATGGTCCAATTAGTTTTTGTTCTAGTGCCTTATTCATTGCAATTTTTTGCTGCCTAGGTGACCCTGTTCTTGAAGCTTGCATGTCAAATTTATATGGTCCCAAGTAGTTCTAATGCATGATGTAGTATTTAGGCACTTGTGGGAGTAGTTGCTATCAATTTTGTTGAGTTTGGTTCACTTTTATTTTAAGTTACTAAAATTTTCAGAAATTTTTCAGAGGAAGAAATATGTTTAGGAAAATGTACCAAGGTGGTTCTTCAAGGAAGCAAGGACCCATGCCTGCAATATGTGAGCCGGACCATGAACCACCAAGAGAAGCTCAAGTGCGGCCTTGTGAATGGCCGTCAGAAGATTTCATGGTTCGAGCAGGAATTAAGGAGGAATTTGATGCATATGTGCGTAATGCTGAACTCGAGGGCTTCATGCTAGATAAGTCCCCTATTACTATTTAACTGATTCCTTTGTGAGAAGGTTTAAATTTTCATCTTCACGTAATTCTCACATTGTCCTATTTGATATCTATGGTAAATCTTATAATATGGACTCAGAAGACTTTAATATTGCTTGTAAACTTCCACAGTGGTGTAGTTCTAGTGAACCTCGCAAATATGAGTTTAGCGATTTTCTTGCTAGTATCACCGTGGGGGAATCTAGAGATATAACACAAGCTACCATAGGGAGCATTCATTTTCTTGCTATACATTATTTTGCTCTCTTTATAGGGAGATGCATAAACGGTAAGGATGAGGCATGCCACATGTGTGTTCCAGATCTTAGTGTTCTCAAGAGTGTTGTTTTAGGAGATAAACAATATAACTTGGGGGCCATTGTTGCACGGAGGCTGCATAATAATGGTTTAAGTGGAGACTTGTTTGGTGGAATTTATGCAACTCGTGTGGCTAATTTTATTGAGATACCCATACATGAAAGTGATATGGAATTGCCTCCCACTTATCTAGGTTATGAGGATATGGTTCGCCATCAGTTTGTTGAGAGGAACGAACAACCTCTCCAGTACCGACTAATGTTTGACAGGCGCCGCATTTTCCATGTTGCTCTCCCTGCTCCTACTTTCTTTGACTTTCAGACAAGAGGGAGCCATGTTATAACCAGGGAGGAGGCAAACGAATATGAGAGGAGGTCGGAGACAGCCCGCCTCCAAGCGGCAGCTCATGAGGCAATAGCTGCTGCATCACAGTACAACCCCAACTACAACTTTGGATATCCGCCAGGCCAGCGATGGACCTAGACCAACTTAGGACAAAAGCCTAAGCTTGGGGGAGTACGTATTTCTCACCGACATTACATTCATGTTCACACACTCATTGCTAGTTGTCGGTGCTCATACTCTTTCATTGTACTATCCATGCTAGTTAATTTTCTTTCCTTGCTTTCTTCTTGTGTGTTTGAAAAACCTTAAGAAAACCAAAAAAATTAGTTGTAGATTTTAGCTAGTTTACTTTTCATGCCTGTAGTAGAAATAATTAAAAGAAAACCCAAAAAGATTTCTCGTTTTTCTTTTTGCTTGTTGGGAGCTTTCCCGTGTAAATAGTTTTATTTCTTTCCTTTTCTTTGGGGGTCGAGAGAAGAACACCATAATGAAATGTTGAAGTGGCTCTTATATGCATTATTGTTGATTTAACTAAGAGCCCATATTACCTTGTCTTCTCCTTTGAATTAAATGCTTGCAGATTCCAGCTTAGTCCAATGCACGTGCACTATTATTACAATCCACACCGTTCGGTCGTGCGAGTGAAAGGCAATAATGACGATATATGATGGTGTAAGTGCATCTAGTGCCCCTTAGTGATTTTGGTGTATTGAAGACTTATAGGTTAAGAGACTAATGAGTTTATGAGTGTACACAGGTCTATAAGTCTATGAGGAGTTTTGATATTTACAGAGAAAGTCGACTCCTAAAAATGAAGTTCTTCATCTGAAGACTTTGGATTTTTCAAGACTTTCTGAAGACTTTGAAAGTGAAGAAATTGGTGTGACCTTGAAGACTTGGCATTCATTCGAGGAACATGGAGCGTGAAGACTTTTGTTTTCGTAATTTCATTTTCTCTTTCTTGAGTCATAGGAAACACCGTACTGTTAAAAGGGGTCGAGGAAATACTAAGGAAAAATTTCCATGTGATGCTCAACTCAAAAGCCTACACCTACCAATCCCTTCGAGTGAAGCCATTGGAAATCTCATACATTCACCATATTCTTCGATGTGAGACGAAGTTCTTCTGGTCTCTGAGGAATTTGTTCTGACTGAGGAGTTAGGAATTCGCCAATGCAGATTGCCTACACAGTGAGGAACATGATAGCCCTGAGGAATTTGAGCCTCAAATTTCTGACCGTTGTTGTGCCCTGTGCTAGCTGTCCCAAAATATCTACCCACCTAACGGTCATATCATTGAAGGGAATTTATGTCTTATCATGTCGGGCTGCTTCCTAGGCTATAAATAGCCGCCCCCTACAACCACTAGCTGGTTGGCTGCTCCGAGAGAAACTGACACTTGTCATTTGAGAGCATCCCATCCTCCGAGGACTTTGAGAGAAAATCATCGAGTGAGGAAAACCCAAACCCAAACACCTACAAACCCAAAGTGATTGATCATCTCTGAAGAGATTGATCATGCGTGGATCCGACGCTTGTTACCTTTGAAGACTGTGCTTCTTCCAGACGGTTAGGCGTCATGGTCTAGAGCATCCAAGAGGAATTGTGGATCGCCGAGTGACCAAGTCTGTGAAGGTTTGGAAGTCACCTGAAGACTTACCACAAGTGATTGGGCAAGGTATGTGTGACCTTAGCTCAAGAAGAATACGGTGAGGACTATGTGTCCGGGACTGTGTGTCCTCAGGTTTAAATACCTAGCCGCTCCAACTAGATGTACAACAGAGACAACAGTTGGAACTGGTCTACCAAATCATTGTCTTCACCAAGCTTACTGGTTCTATTTCCTCAACTCTTTCATTTCCTCATAATTGTGTTTGTGCACTTGTTCATATCTGTGTTTGAAGACTTTGACTGAAGACTTTCTCAATTTCCTCAGTTCAATTTCTTCAGTCTGTTTGTCTTCACCCTGTGTTATCATGTGCTTACTCTTTCTGTACTCTGTGCTTGTCTTCATTTCACTATGATGACCATGCTTGTGTTCTGTTATGTTTACATTTGAGTACTTATTCTGCTACAAGTAGTTCTTCGCTAAGGAATTTCCTCACCCGCAAATTCCTCAGTGAAGAATTCATAAAAATTGCCTATTCACCCCCTCTAGTCGATATAACGCACTTTCAATTGGTATCAAAGCAAGGTACTCCCTTGTTCTGTGTGATTTTGGTTTAACCACCTGGAGTTTTTGTTATGTCGACCGCAGGTATGATCAAGGTCTCTGCTGGGTATCCTACCTTCGATGGGATGGACTACCCCTACTGGAATAATAAGATGCAAATGCATCTTGAGGCAATTGATAACGATCTCTGGTATGTTGTGGAAAATGGTGTTCCCTCAGTCACACCTTCTCTGAACGCTGCTGATGTGAAGAGGTTCAAGCAACTCGATTCTCAAGCGAAGAACATCATTTGTGGCCATCTGAGCAAAGGGCAGTATGGAAGAGTTAGTGCTTTGGAAACTGCTAAGCTTATCTGGGATAGGCTGTCCAAAGTGAATGAAGGAGTCTCAACTCAACGTGACTCTCGTGTTGACGTTCTTCACAATCTCTTCAACCGCTTCAAAAGACTCAACAATGAAAATGTTCAGCAAACCTTCGATTGCCTCACTGACATCTCAAATGAGATTCAAGCACTTGGTGCCACTGACATCACCGACCATGAGGTGATGAAGAAATTGCTGAGATCGCTTGATTCCTCATTTGATACTCTGGCATTTATGATACAAGAACGTGGTGATTACAAGTCACTTGATCCCGCTGATATCCTCGAGAGGCTAAACACTCATGAGTTCCAGCTTGCTGAAAAGAGATATCTCTATGGTTCGAGCTATGCCAGACCACGTGCCCTGAAGCCAAGGCTGTCTCTGAATCTGAAGGTGAATATTCTGGTAGTAGCCTTGGTGATCCTGAAGAACTGATCCAGGAGCTAGCACTGCTCGTGAAGAACTTACAAAGGTTCTCAAGACGTGGTCGCTTCGGAAAATCCTCAAGGAGCAATGATTCCTCATCCCGTGACTACAAGAAGAGGCTCTGCCACAAATGCAAAAAACCTGGTCACTACATTCAAGATTGTCCTCAGTGGGAAAAGGAATCACAGAAGAAGAAATACAAGGAGTATAGTTCTGATGGCGCTAAGAAGAAGAAGAAATCTTCAAAGTCTTCATCATCAAAATCTTCAAAGTCTTCATCTCATAAGAAGAGCAGCTCCAAGAAGGCTCGGACATTCATTGGCAAGGAAATGGACTTTGAGGCTGAATCTGAGGAACTTGAGGAAGAGGAGGCATCTGAGTTTGGTGTGGCGAGTCTAGCTCTTGCTACTGCGTTCGTCAGCAAGTCTATCTTCAGCTCTGAAGAAAATGGCTCCATCAACAAGGTTGATGAAGACAATGATGACTACACTCCCACCTATTGCTTCATGGCAAAGGGTGCCAAGGTACTCAAATATACCTCCTCTCAATCAAGTGAGAATGAATCTGATGAAAACCTAAAGCCCAGCTACTCTAAACTTGCTAAGATTGCTGTGAAACAACAAAAGACTTTTGAAAAGGTTCAAAACATGCTAGACAAAAGTGATGATATGTTGGGTGAAGAAATGGATCGCACTAAAACCTTGATCGAAAATCTTCGTGAGACTTCAGTCTAGGTTTGACAACCTTCAAGGTCATCATAACACTCTCTTATTTGATCATGAGAAGCTTTCCTATGAATTTCTTCAAAGAAAGCAAGATCTTGAAAAGCTAAGAGTGATTTATGAAGATCTTCAGAAGGAGCGTGATTCATTACTTGCTCAACAAATCAACGCTGCTCAGGAAGAATTTGTTTATCCATGCTTGAAATGCATTGAACGTGAATCTGCTAATTCTTCACCTGAATGTTCAAATGCTTCTAATGCTACAAATTCTTCAATTGTCTCTGCTATCACTAATTCCTCATCCGAGGACATTGCTAGTATCACTGATGATGCAGTATTGAAGGAATTGTACATGACAGCATGTACAAAAGCCTCAAAGGGCATCGACTCTTTGTGATGTGCTTAAAAAGCGAGATCCTGAACAGGAATCCTAGTAAAGAGGGTATTGCCTTTGAGAGGAAACTCAATGATGATGGTACATATTGGAAGCCCGAGCAAGACCCCAAAACCTCATGGGTTGTCGCAAAGGGACCTCCAGCTTGAT
Organism: Aegilops bicornis; assembly: GCA_021605145.1. Lineage (NCBI taxonomy): Eukaryota > Viridiplantae > Streptophyta > Magnoliopsida > Poales > Poaceae > Aegilops > Aegilops bicornis. The sequence goes on along the minus strand of CM038669.1, from coordinate 391,604,759 downwards.
CCATCTAATCTATCTGGCTTTACATGTGAATCTCCTCATTCTTCTGATGAGTCATTTGACTCCAACTATAAACTGTTCAAAAATCAGAATGGTGAAGTATTTGCTAAATATGTTGGCACTAACTGCAGGAACGGTTCCCCTATGAAGAAAATCTGGGTTCCCAAAAGGTGCCTTGAAAGTCTTCGGGTGAATGTCCTCATGACACCACCGTGAAGAATAGGAACCCCAGATCAAATTCTTCATATGGACCAAATTCTTCATATGGATCCAAGTCCTCATACGGACCAAATTCCTCATGAGGATCAAATTCCTCAAAAGGATCAAAGTCCTCATATGAACATCATCGTGCTAACACCTCTGTTTCACAGGGAAGAGCTAAGGGCTATGAATATGAGCATTATTCTTCTAACCATTATGTTCATAAGTCCTCGAAGAATTTCTCTGCTTATTCATATGCTTATCCTAACTCCTCTTATGTGAAACGAAATGGATTAGCTTCTATGCCACCTTTCTCGTATGGAGCTCGCAGAGTGATGAACTCTTTGCCACCCCTTTAGATGTGGGTGGTGAAGAAAAAGAACTAATCTCTTCTACAGGGTCAGGTCTCCAGACGTGCGTAAACGTCTGAAGAATTTGCTGGAGACCTGAGATTTCCTGAAAGGACGCAGGCTAATCATGAAGAAATGAACTTTCATTTCTCGCGTCCTCATACTGCTTTATCTGTCTATTGTTTGATGAAATTGATGTGATGAATTGATGTCATATTCTTCACTGATGAAGTATATGAGTTCGTAAGCTGCACTAATTCATCTGCAGGATGATCAACCCAAAGCCACTGAGTGGGTCCTCGATAGTGGATGTACAAATCACATGACTGGTGACAAGAATCTATTGATGGATGCTCCCTTATCACCATCGCATCTGAAGCATATCATCTTCGCTGACAAAGGAAAAAGGCGGGTATTGGGTCTAGGTAAGGTTGCTATCTCAAAGGATCGGCACATGGACAAAGTCATGCTTGTTGAGTCCTTAGGATACAACCTCATGTCTGTCTCAATGCTTTGTGATCTTGATATGGTTGTTGTCTTTGGCAAGTATCGTTGCGTTGTGATCATGGAAGCTGACAATTCCAAAGTCTTCGAAGGCTTTAGGAGAGGAGACTTGTATATTGTTGATTTCTCTACAGGACCACAACCAACCGTGTGCCTACTTGCAAAAGCTTCAGAAGGCTAGCTATGGCATCGGCGACTTGGTCATGCAGGCATGAGGAATTTGCACACGCTTGCAAAGAAGAAGCATGTCATTGGCATTGAGAATGTCAAATTCCTCAAGGATCACTTGTGTGGAGCCTGTGAAGCTAGAAAGATGACAAAGGCTAAGCATCCAGCAAAGACTATCATGACTACTACTCGACCATTTGAATTGCTTCATATGGATCTCTTCGGTCCTAATCATTATTATGCAGTTTCAAATGATGCATCTCAATATGGCTTTATTATTGTTGATGATTACTCTCGTTACACATGGGTACACATTGTTACTTACAAACATGAAGTGCAGGAAGTCTTCAAACGATTTTCCTCGAGGGCTTCAGCCAACTTTGGTGTGAAGATCAAGCACATCGAAGTGACAACGAACTGAGTTCAAGAATTCTGGTCTTGATGACTATCTTGATGAACTTGGTATTACTCATGAGTTATCTGCTCCTTATACTCCTCAGCAGAATGGCGTCGTGGAGCGCAAGAACAGGACTCTTGCTGAGATGGCTCGCACTATGCTTGATGAATACTAAATGCCTCGTCGTTTCTGGATTGATGCAATTGATACTGCATGCCACATCATCAACAGAGTATATCTTCACAAATACTTCAAAAAGACTGCCTATGAACTCCTCACTGACAAGAAACCCAATGTGAGTTATTTCAAAGTCTTCGGTGCTAAATGTTGGATTAGAGATCCTCATCACAACTCTAAATTTGCACCGAAAGCACATGAAGGTTTCATGCTTGGTTACGGAAAGGACTCGCACACCTACAGAGTCTTCAACAATGTTCTTCACAAGGTTGTTGAAACTGTAGATGTGCGGTTCGATGAAACTAATGGCTCGCAAAGAGAGCACCTACCTTCTGTGATAGATGAACCAGCAGCTGAGGAATCTATCAAGTTCAAGGCTACTGAGGATGTCATTCTACCGAAGAATCTGCTGAAGAATTCATTCCAGAATGTGAAGAACGTCGAGCTGAGGCACCTGAAGAAAATGGTGCTGAAGAAAATGCTGATCAAATTCCTCGACGACAACCAGCTCATCCTCGCGTTGCAAAAGAAGTGCAAATTGAGAAGATCATCGATGACATTGAAGCACCAGGTCCTCTCACACGCTCAAGAGCTTCACATTTGTCTAACTTTTGTGGGCACTTTGCTTTTGTCTCTATCACAGAGCCCACTAAGGTAGATGAAGCATTTCTGGAGCCTGAGTGGATTCAAGCTATGCAAGAAGAACTACATCAATTCGAGCTCAACAACGTCTGGGAACTGGTCAAACATCCAGATCCTTGCAAGCACAATATCATTGGCGCATTCATATCTCAGGAGAAATACCTCAAGGACGTATTGAGGAAATTCGGCATGCAAGAGTGCAAAGGCGTCAGAATTCCTATGCCCACAAATGGCCATCTATGCACTGATGAAAATGGTATTGACTTCGATCAAAAGGTATATCGCTCCATGATTGGTTCTTTATTGTACTTATGTGCATCTAGGCCAGATATTATGCTTAGTGTTTGCATGTGTGCCCGATTTCAAGCTACACCGAAGGAATCACACCATAAGGTTGTGAAGCATATTCTTCGATATCTAGCTCACACACCAACACTTGGGTTATGGTATCCCAAGGCCTCGGCTTTTGATCTCATTGGATATTCAGACTCTGACTATGCTGGTGATCGTGTGGACCGCAAGTCAACATCTGGCACATGTCACAGCCCTAGAAATCTTCTTGTAATTAGTGGCATTGCATCCATGCATCATTTTGAATTTCTATTAATTTTGAAATGGGGATGCTTAAACCCTAGCACCAAATGAAATTCAAATAGGTTCAAATAAAATATTTTCAATGACCCAAAATGCCCTTTGGAAATGTTCATGATTTCTGATAAAGGTGAAAACCTCTGCCAAAAATGATGAATATATTTATAGGTCATTCCTGGATTTTTGAATTAAATCATATTGTTTTTGAATTGGGGCATTTGAATTCTATATATATTTTAGAATGCTCCAAATATTCTGGAATAATTTGTGGGCCGTTGGAATAAACCAACTAGTGTCCACAATTTGTCTCAGGAGTTTTAAAAATGAATTAGCATTTTTACTAATTCAAAACAGAGGAATAAAAATAGAAAACAGAAACAGAATTAGCAGAGAGAGAGAGAACAGCACCTGGGCCTCTTACCTGGCACCCACCAAAGTCCACCTGGCTGGCCTAGCTGGCCAGCCCAGCCCACTGGCCTCCCCCCTGACATCTTCCTCGCGACACAAGGACGTCGGGCGTGTGCCCCGTCTTGTGGCCACGCACGCACCCAGCCACCTCACCTTGCCGCTCCCCCGGACGCCTGGACGCCTCTGGGAGACGCCACACACCCCCTGGACCTCCCTCACTCTCCCCCGAGCTTTCCCCCTCCTCTGTCTCACTCTCCTCCCCACAGCCGAGCGCTGCCGTCGCCACCGACGCCGTTTGCCACGGCCACCGTGCTCCCCTCGCCTCACCGACACGCCAAGAAGCCCCGCCTCGTCCCTCTCTTCCTCCCGACCAAGACGGAAGGCGCCGGAAGTCCTGGATGCCGCCAGCTCCGCCGTTCCCCTCCTCGGCCACCGACGATCACCGCCGTCGATTTGCCGCCGTCTCCGCCTCCCCGAGCTCGTTGAGACCGTCTCCGACCCTGCTGTGAGCTCCGCTATCTTCTCCCCTGCTCCCCGCGCTCGTACGCACCCTCTAGTCGCCTACTCTACCGGAGTCGAGCCGCTCCGCCGCACGAGCTCGACGCCGGCGTCACTCCGGTGACCCTTTGGTCACCGCTGGTGCCTAACGCACTCCCCGCACTCCGTAGTGCCTCGCTAGTGCCTCCGTTCGACTGCTAGCACACCGCAGCAGCAAAACGACCGAGGCCCGAGCTCCGGCCGCCGCCCAAACGCTCGCCGGCGTCGTTCCCGGCCACCACGCACTCAACCACCTGCACTGTTGGACGCGGCACTTCCCCAGCTGGCCGTAGGACCAAGCCACGCGCCCAGCCGACACCTGTGGCGCCATTCCGAGCGCCTCCGCCGCTCTGTTTCATCGTCGGCGACTAACCCCGGCGGCCGCTGAAATGGCACCATCATTAGGGCCTAAGCACCCTACTGATTACCCCCTGGAGTCAATGACAACCGGGCCCCACCGCCCAACTAACCGGCTAACTAAAATAGATTAGGTTAGTGTAAACTACCTGCTTAGATTAGTGCTAACCCTGTGGACCCCACGTGTCAGCTTTAACTTTGATCAAGTCAACTTTGACCGGTCCCACTTGTCATCCACCCAAACCAGCCCGCGACACTGACGTATGGGTCCCACAGGTCAGATTTGACCTGGCCGACCCAGTTGACCTGCTGACGTCACAGTGACACAATGCTGACGCAGTAAATAATTTTCTGGATTTAAAATAACTCAGAAAATCCAGAAAATTGCCTAAACTTCTAAAAATCATAGAAAATCAACCGTAACTCCAAATGAAATAAATTATATATGAAAAATGATCAGAAAAATCTAATCTATCCATCTGTATCATTTTCATGCATGTTTGAACAACTTAAAGTTGCTGTATAAGACAATTTGAATAAATGGCATTTGAAATGCCTTACATGGAGTTTGAATTTGAACCTTGGGTTCAAACCAACTTCATTTAAATCGTTGCTAGCTGCATTAGCTCAACTCTCACCATATTGCCATGTCATGATCATGCATCATATTTCGCATTGCATTGATTGTGTTCTTTCTCCGTTGCCGGTGACCGTCCCCTCTCAGTAGACGATGTTCCGACGATTATTCGATGACACCGATGAAGAACTATATTATCTTCAGAAGTGCCAAGCAAGAAAAACCCCCTTGTTCATTCCGATACAATCCCATTCTCTCGCTCCTGCTCTCTTTTACTGCATTAGGGCAACATCGATTCAACTGTTACATGCTGCGGTAGTTGAACCCCTTTCCTCTGCATGACCTGTCATTGCCACAAGAATAGATGAAACCCACTAGCATGAGTAGGAGTTGTTTGAGCCCTGATGTGCCTACTCATTCATGCTTGTTTGTCATGCCTGCCATCGCTTAGAGTTGAGTCAGTCTGATTTATCGGGGATGAATTGGAATGGTGATGAACATGTCCTACTATGTGTGAGCTAAGTGTGTGAACACGATTTGGTAAAGGTAGCGGTGAGAGGCCATGTAGGAGTACATGGTGGGTTGTCTCATTGAAGCCGTCCTCAGGAACTGAGTTCTGTGTTTGTGATCCATGAAACAGCTACTACCATGCATTGGGCCCTGAAATATGACCCCGCTCGACTTCTTAACCACCCTAGTCCGCTGTCCATGAGTTGCAAGTAGTTTCTGGTGTTTGTAGTATGCTGGAGGCCGTGCGTAGCGCTGACCGAGGGGTGGGCTGTGATGCGGTAGGCACGTGGCCGGGTATGCCGGGCGCCTGCTTAGTGTCATGGAACTCTGTACACATCGTTCGGGGCCGTATGTGGAAACCTCGGCGGGACTCCTGCGGATGAAAACCTGAATAGGCGATAAACCTGGACTAGAGACTTGAGTGTTTAGGCAGGTCGTGGTCTACACCCACGTCGGCTTTTCGCTTGAAGTCTGCCGAGCACATGTCGTGTCTGGGGCAGCTAAGTGGTGGAAGCATGTATGAAGAAGTACACCCCTGCAGGGTTAACATCATCTATTCGAATAGCCGTGTCCGCGGTAAAGGACTTCTGGGTTGCCTATAATAGTTCATAGACAAGTGAAAGTGGATACTCTAAAACTTGCAAGATAAGCGTGAGTGCTATGGATGGCCTTCTCGTAGGGAGACGAGAGTGGATCCATAGTGGTGTATTGATATGGTGAATATGTGGACTCGTGTGCGCCACCGCAAAAGAGTTACTTGCAGTCATAGTTTAGGATAGCCACTGAGTCAAAGATGGCTTGCTGCAGTCAAACTCCACCACCCCCTTTGTTGATACTGTGGCATATGTAGCTACTTCTGATGTAAGACTTGTTGGGTACATTTGTACTCACGTTTGCCTATTTTATGTTTTGCAGAGACGCTACCGCTTAGTAGTTCTGTGTGGACTTGACGTTTAGCTTGATACCTCATTTACGATCTTGTGCCTCGGCAGATATGGTAGATAGTCGCTTCTCAGCCTTTTTCATTTGTAGATGTCTGTACTCAGACGTGTTAAGCTTCCGCATGTGCTTTGACTTGTATGCTCTGAATGTTGGGTCATGAGACCCATGTTTGTAATATCTCGCTCCTCGGAGCCTAATGAATAAATACTTGAGTCGTAGAGTAATGTTGTGATGTCATGTTGTATTTACACATATCGAGCATATTGTGTGTATGATTGAAATGCTTGGTATGTGTGGGATCCGACAACCTAGTTGTTTATCCTTGGTAGCCTCTCTTATGGGGAAATGTAGTCTTGTGCTTCCATGAGCCATAGTAGTCCGCTATAGCCCGGTTCACGGAGTCCTGCTAGCCCAAAGACTATCGCCTCCTAACACTTGACTGGCCGGCATGTGATTCACTTCGTTCCCGTGTCTGTCCCTTCGGGGAAATGTCACACGATGACATCCAGAGTCCTGCCTAGCCTGCTACAGCCCGGGTTCCCAGAGTCCTGTTAGCCCAGTGCTGCAGCCCGGATTCACACGCTGCTGACCGACATGCTCGATGTTGATTCATGTATGCCTGTCCCCGTAAGTTAGTGCCACTTTGGGTTCACGACTAGTCATGTCGGCCCGGGTTCTCTGTCATATGGATGCTAGCGACACTATCATATACGTGAGCCAAAAGGCGCAAACGGTCCCGGGCCATGGTAAGGCGACACCCGTGGGAATACCATGCGTGAGGCCGCAAAGTAATATGAGGTGTTACAGGCTAGATCGATGTGACTTGGAATCGGGGTCCTGACAGCTTTTGTATCAGAGCCTGACTGCATGTAGGTTTATCAAGCCAAACTGGTCGAAGTTGAGTCTAGAAATGCTTTAGTTATATGTAGGGGGATTGATTGTGTAAGGGAACGTAAGGCTCTTTTTACTCCTTTACCTTATGCCCTTCTGATCTGAGTCAACCTCTTCTTTTCTACGGGGATTAAGAACTAGGCCTTCTCATCTATCTATTAGGATGATGTGTTACTAATCCATAGACTTATAAGATTGTTGGATTTAAGCCCCAGTTTAGTTTCTACTACTTCTGTGTGTTCATAGTTGGTCTCGGAACCTTGATATTGTGCTTCTGAGTGGTTATGCCACCATTTTTGCAGGTTGTCTCAAATCCTTTTGAGCATTTACAGCCGTTATGCTGTCCGAGTCATCCCAGGTTTTGAAACAGTCTGATGCATTTACAAATCACTTCCTCCCGTTCCTACTGCCCTTTTGGGCCAGATTAAGCACACTACACGGTCTGTGAGGTACTTCGTTGCCTCGGCGTATATGTTGGAGCTACTATTATGACCCTAGGTGTCTTATGAAACCATCTAGTAATCTAGCCATGTTTTGTGTTCCGAGTGTGATGATTCTGGCCACCATTCTCGAAAGCATCCCGTGATGCCATTTAGTAGTAGGTATTCTATTTCTGGGTTCTGGAACCCAAGGTTCACTCTACTTATTCGTGTAGATAGTGTTGCTCGTTCCTTTAGGATATTAGTAACCTTTGCGACAGTCCTCGAGGTCCGTGGTATATCATTCTTCCAAATACCATGAATCATCCTTGGCAGAAGTTCCTCGTTGAACCAAAAGATCACAACAAGAGTGCTCTCGATGAGTTCTCCATTCTATATTGTGAATCTGCCAGTTCTACCTTTCTGCATGGGTTATCCGGAAGAAATGTTGAGCTTTGCTCGAATACTAACCTATGCATCCACAACTCAGAAAGATATATGCCCTTTGAGTTGTCTCTCTTTAGTTGTATTTTGACCCCCGTCTATCAATTGATAGTCAGGAGTAGTCGTGCATTCGTTCATCGATGCCTATTATTCTTGTGGTCTATCAAGCCATTCTATTTTGGAATGACTGGGAGAAACAAACTCCAGTACCTTGTCCACTTCGAGGATTGGGTCAAATTAGTTGTATTTCGCAGATCAAAATGTCAATCCAGCTTTTGATTCTGTTCTGCCCTGAAGTATTACCGTCTTATGTCAAGAATGTCATGGGAATTGCACACCATCTTATGAATTATTGATATAGTGATACCTCTAGCCATCGTTGTTCATTCCTAGGTCCCGTGTTGTTGTAACCGGAATGCCGACAAGTGAACTGTGATGTGTGAAATAGATACTCCTAGCAACCTTGTTGCTTGGTAGTTAATGGACAATATTCTCATTCTTAGCATGTTGGTTATTGAATCATCATCCTAGGATTGATCGTGCTACCTAGTCCTTATTTCTGGTGCACTCTTTGATCAATGAGTTAGGATTTCAAACCCTTGCTTAATTGATCACATCATCTTGCCTCGGAAGCAAGATTGTTCTCGAGCTTAATAACATATTGGTGGTTCGTGATTCTCCGAATATCTTCTCGGAAGTATTACCAGGTTGTCCCCTGACCGCTATGTTGAGTTCGTGATCATGTTGGTTTTCCTCTAAACCACCCATTCTCCAAGAATCTGTGTCAGATACCCTGAGCTAATTGGTTAAGCTAAACAACAACTTGGAGAGTTGGAAGATAAAGCTTACTTGACTTAGTTCATTTCAAAGGGATATCTTTTGTGTGTGTGTGTGTGTTGAAGAAAGATGATATCTCCATCGATTGGTCCTCGTGATCAGTTGTTGGATCTATTGCCTTATCAAAACTTTGACTTGAGTATGGGCTATTGTCAAGTCAAATTAGAACCAACGATGTTCGTAATGTTGTCTTACTCGTGGTTGATTCCTCGAGCATATACCATTACATCTTTTGGTCTGACCAATGCTATCACCGTGTTCACATAATGGTGGAAGTCCAGTGATATGGAAATTCCGATGAGTTGCTGTTGAACCCATCAGCAGCATTTTGTCTCCCCCATGATTCATGTTGAACATCAACCTAGTGTTGAAAACTTTGTAAGCAATGCATTCATGTTTCGTTCATGAAGTGTATGTTTGGTGTAAGAGGTGACTTTCTCCAAGTTCATGTGCATCAGGTGCAAGTTGCCGCCGTGAATTTGAGAAAGGTTTGTTTTGCTTCCTCTGGAATCATCCCAAGTCAGTCATGCATATGTGCGAAGTATTCTGTGGTCTGGAGACTTGCAACCTTCATTCTATATGAATCCCTAGCACACCAAGCCACTGATTGATTTGTTCAAGGAGAAGAAGTTTCTTCTTAAGAGCTAGACTTACGCAAGGACTTCGATATCCTCGATGATGGTTCCCCACCTGGACTCGGTAGTGTTCTATTATAAGACTACTACGTGGTCATTCTTGTCTTGGACAACATGCTCACATGTATGTAGCAGATCCGGCTCATGTTTTGGAGCTTGCTATCATAGTTCATATCCCGAGAATCTCGCAACGTCATGTCATCTATTTGTGTTGCAAACTTTCTTTTCGGACATGCTGAGTCTGAGGTATCCTATCACCAATCGGATCTGAATCTCAGGCAGATATGATGGTTGGAACATTCCCAACAGTTGCATGTTGTTCCCAGCTCGCACCGCCATTGTGCCAATTTACCATGGGCTTCCCCTCTTAGCAGTTGTTGTCCAAGATCATCTTCCAAAGTGGTCCTGTCATGGGTCCCATCCATTTCCAGTGATAAGCAAAAATCATCCATTGGGTTGTCTTCAACAAGGTAGTCCACATCATCCATTCTAGTCTAAGCAAGCCATTTCTTTGAACTCCTTCAAACGATCGTTTGAGAATTGCCTTAGGCTGGTATAGCGAGTTTCAATGATCTTTGTATCAAAAGTAATTCTTTTTCCACTTAAGGGAATAGTTCTACGAGTCACCTCCCCTAAGGTGCCCCGTTACGGAATCATGGCAATTTTTCCTTGCTACTTTGAAACCCTTGTCAAATTGTTACATCCGTCCCTCCTGATGTATGTTTGCCTCTCATCTCCAGAGATGTTTCTATGTCCCATTCCGTGAGTTGATCCTGTGATCATTTAGATGATCCTAAGTTGCTCGAATCTCAGGAAGATCGATTCCTCTAAAAATTGTCCCTTTCTACTCGTTGTCATGTTGGACGTAGTTCACAAAGCAAGACGTTGAGATCAAGGTGATGCAATGAATCAACATCCTCGAGAAAGACGTCCGGATCATGAAGATTGTGTTAGCTTGTGTCCCTCTGTCTTCTTACCTCACGACTTGAATCTTGGGACGAGATTCTTGTTTAGTGGGGGTGAGTTGTCACAGCCCTAGAAATCTTCTTGTAATTAGTGGCATTGCATCCATGCATCATTTTCGATTTCTATTAATTTTGAAATGGGGATGCTTAAACCCTAGCACCAAATGAAATTCAAATAGGTCCAAATAAAATATTTTCAATGACCCAGAATGCCCTTTGGAAATGTTCATGATTTCTGATAAAGGTGAAAACCTCTGCCAAAAATGATGAATATATTTATAGGTCATTCCTGGATTTTTGAATTAAATCATAATGTATTTGAATTGGGGCATTTGAATTCTATATATATTTTAGAATGCTCCAAATATTCTGGAATAATTTGTGGGCCGTTGGAATAAAGCAACTAGTGTCCACAATTTGTCTCAGGAGTTTTAAAAATGATTAGCATATTTACTAATTCAAAACAGAGGAATAAAAATAGAAAAAAGAAACAGAATTAGCAGAGAGAGAGAACAACACCTGGGCCTCTTACCTGGCACCCACCAAAGCCCAGCTGGCCAGCCCAGCCCACTGGCCTCCCCCCTGTCGTCTTCCTCGCGACAGAAGGACGTCGGGCGTGTGCCCGTCTTGTGTGACCACGCGCCCAGCCACCTCACTTGCCGCTCCCCCCCGGCCTTTGGGCGCCTCAGGAGACGCCACGCACCCCCTGGACCTCCCTCACTCTCCCCCGAGCTTTCCCCCTCCTTTGTCTCGCTCTCCTCCCCACAGCCGAGCGCTGCCGTCGCCAACGACGCCGTTTGCCATGGCAACCGTGCTCCCCTCGCCTCACCGACACGCCAAGAAGCCCCGCCTCGTCCCCCTCTTCCTTCTCACCAAGACTGAAGGAGCCGGAAGCCCTGGATGCCGCCAGCTCCGCCGTTCCCCTCCTCAGCCACCAAGGATCGCCGCCGTCTCCGCCTCCCCGAGCTCGCTGAGACCATCTCCGACCCCGCTGTGAGCTCCGCCATCTTCTCCCCTGCTCCCCGCGCTCGTACGCACCCTCTAGCCGCCTACTCTACCGGAGCCGAGCCGCTCCGCCGCACGAGCTCGACACCAACGTCACTCCGGTGACCCTTTGGTCACCGCTGGTGCCTAATGCACTCCCCGCACTCCGCTAGTGTCTCTGTTCGCCCGCAAGCACACCGCAGCAGCAAAACCACCGACGCCCGAGCTCCGGCCGCCGCCCAAACGCTCGCCGGCGTCGTTCCCGGCCACCGCGCGCTCAACAACCTGCACCGTTGGACGCGGCACTTCCCCAGCTGGTCGTAGGACCAAGCCACGCGCCCAGCCGACGCCTGTGGCGCCGTTCCGAGCGCCTCCGCCGCTCTGTTTGGTCGTGGCGACTAACCACAGCGGCGTGACGTGGCACCATCATTAGGGCCTAAGCACCCTACTGATTAACCCCTGGAGTCAATGACAACCGGGCCCCACCGCCCAACTAATCGGCTAACTAAAATAGATTAGGTTAGTGTAAACTACCTTTTATATTAGTGCTAACCCTGTGGACCCCACGTGTCAGCTTTGACTTTGGTCCGAGACACTGACGTATGGGTCCCACAGGTCAGGTTTGACCTGGCCGACCTAGTTGACCTGCTGACATCACAGTGACGCAATGCTGACGTAGTTAATAATTTTCTGGATTTAAAATAATTCAAAAAATCCAGAAAATTGCCTAAACTTCTAAAAATCATAGAAAATCAACCGTAACTCCAAATGAAATAAATTATATATGAAAAATGATCAGAAAAATCTAATCTATCCATCTGTACCATTTTCATGCATGTTTGAACAACTTAAAGTTGCTGTATAAGACAATTTGAATAAATGGCATTTAAAATGCCTTACATGGAGTTTGAATTTGAACCTTGGGTTCAAACCAACTTCATTTAAATCGTTGCTAGCTGCATTAGCTCAACTCTCACCATATTGCCATGTCATGATCATGCATCATATTGTCGCATTGCATTGATTGTGTTCTTTCTCTGTTGCCGGTGACCGTCCCCTCTCAGTAGACGATGTTCCGACGATTATTCGATGACACCGATGAAGAACTATATTATCTTCAGAAGTGCCAAGCAAGCAAAACCCCCTTGTTCATTCTGATACAATCCCATTCTCTCGCTCCTGCTCTCTTTTACTGCATTAGGGCAACATCAATTCAACTGTTACATGCTGCGGTAGTTGAACCCCTTTCCTCTGCATGACCTGTCATTGCCACAGTAAATAGATGAAACCCACTAGCATGAGTAGGAGTTGTTTGAGCCCTGATGTGCCTACTCATTCATGCTTGTTTGTCATGCCTGCTACTGCTTAGAGTTGAGTCAGGTCTGATTCATCGGGGATGAATCGGAATGGTGATGAACATGTCCTACTATGTGTGAGCTAAGTGTGTGAACATGATTTGGTAAAGGTAGAGGTGAGAGGCCATGTAGGAGTACATGGTGGGTTGTCTCATTGAAGCTGTCCTCAGGAACTGAGTTCTGTGTTTGTGATCCATGAAACAGCTACTACCATGCATTGGGCCCTGAAATATGACCCCGCTCGACTTCTTAACCACCCTAGTCCTATGTCCATGAGTTGCAAGTAGTTTCTGGTATTAGTACTATGCTGGAGGCCGTGTGCAGCGCTGACCGAGGGGTGGGCTGTGATGCGGTAGGAACGTGGCCGGGTATGCCGGGCGCCCGTTTGGTGTCGCGGAACTCTGTACACATCGTTCGGGGCCGTATGTGGAAACCTCGGCGGGACTCCCTGCGGATGAAACATGAATAGGCGATAAACCTGGACTAGAGACTTGAGTGTTTAGGCAGGTCGTGGTCTACACCCACGTCGGCTTTCGCTTGAAGTCTGCCGAGCACATGTCGTGTGCAGACGCTAAGTGGTGGAAGCATGTATGAAGAAGTACACCCCTGCAGGGTTAACATCATCTATTCGAATAGCCGTGTCCGCGGTAAAGGACTTCTGGGTTGCCTATAACAGTTCATAGACAAGTGGAAGTGGATACTCTAAAACTTGCAAGATAAGCGTGAGTGCTATGGATGGCCTTCTTGTAGGGAGACGGGAGTGGATCCATAGTGGTGTATTGATATGGTGAATATGTGGACTCGTGTGCGCCACCGCAAAAGAGTTACTTGCAGTCATAGTTTAGGATAGCCACTGAGTCAAAGATGGCTTGCTGCAGTCAAACTCCACCACCCCCTTTGTTGATACTGTGGCATATGTAGCTAGTTCTGATGTAAGTCTTGCTGGGTACATTTGTACCCACGTTTTCCTATTTTATGTTTTGCAGAGAGACGTCAGTCTCGCTAGTAGTTCTGTGTGGATTTCGACGTTTAGCTTGATACCTCAGCTACGATCTTGTGCCTCGGCAGGATATGGTAGATAGTCAGGCTTCTCAGCCTTTTTCATTTGTAGATGTCTGTACTCAGACGTGTTAAGCTTCCGCATGTGCTTTGACTTGTATGCTCTGAATGTTGGGTCATGAGACCCATGTTTGTAATATATCGCTCCTCGGAGCCTAATGAATAAATACTTGAGTCGTAGAGTTATGTTGTGATGCCATGTTGTATTTACACATATCGAACATATTGTGTGTATGATTGAAATGCTTGGTATGTGTGGGATCCGACAACCTAGTTGTTTATCCTTGGTAGCCTCTCTTATGGGGAAATGTAGTCTTGTGCTTCCATGAGCCATAGTAGTCCGCTATAGCCCGGTTCACGGAGTCTCGCTAGCCCAGCACTACCGCTCTGGAACACTTGATCGCCGGCATGTGATTCACTTCGCTCACGTGTCCGTCCCTTCGGGAAATGCCACGCGATGACATCCGAGTCCTGCCTAGCCTGCCACACTGGGTTCCCGGAGTCCTGTTAGCCCAAGTGCTACCCGGATTCACACGTCAAGCCACCGACATGCTCGATGTTGATTCATGTATGCCGGTCCCCGTAAGTTAGTGCCACTTTGGGTTCACTACTAGTCATCTCGGCCCGGGTTCTCTGTCATATGGATGCTAGCGACACTATCATATACATGAGCCAAAAGGCGCAAACGGTCCCGGGCCATGGTAAGGCAGCACCCATGGGAATACCGTGCGTGAGGCCGCAAAGTGATATGAGGTGTTGCCGGCTAGATTGATGTGACTTGGAATCGGGGTCCTGACAGCACATGTCATTTCCTCGGACGATCTTTGGTCTGTTGGTCCTCGAAGAAACAGAACTGTGTATACTACTGAAGATGAGTACATTGTCACGATTCTTCTTTGTGCTCAATTCTTTCGTGGATGAAGCAAACTCTCAAGGACTACGGCGTCAACGTGAAGAATGTGCCTCTCTACTGTGACAATGAGAGTGCCATCAAGATTGCTCACAACCTAGTTCAGCACTCGAAGACCCTTCCCCCTCTATGCTAAACTCAACCCAATCTATTCACAAATTCTTCATGTGCGTTCTACTTGAAACTCGTTCAAAATCTTCACCGTGTCCTTGTCAGCTGAAGAATTTGTGAACAGAATGTTTAACTTATCTTATCTAAATTTTCGGCTTTACCGCTCAAAACATTCCGCATTCCATGAAATACTTATCTTTTCACCCACGATCTCACACGATCTCCACTTCTCAGTACATGGGTGACACATGTCAAGCGAATGAGAAGGGTCAGGGGCACGTTCGTCCAAATTCTTCGGGCGAGCAGTTTTTCACCGTGGCTATAAATACCCCTCCCCTTCTTCACTTCTATTTTACTCTGCTAGATCTCACTCCAGCTCGAGCTTCTCAAACCCTAGCGCCGCCGCTACTTCATCGTCGCCGGTGAGGAAGAGCTTCACTGCCTCGACCTCGTCGCCGTCGTACTCGCGCCGGCTGCAGATTTCTTCACTCTGCCGCCTCTGTAGCTATCTTCCTCTGCCAAGTTAGGGCATGGAAGATGTGAACTGACGAACTTCACATCTACACCTCTCAGTTCGTTGTGTTCTTCGTCCAGGGTAATTAAAAGTTACTTTTACTACCCTCTTTGATTCAAATGATTACTACAAAATCTTCAAAGGTGTTTTTCTTCAAATCCTCACACACAAAACACCTCACATGTCATATGTTCTTGATTTGTTTCTCTAAGCAATTTTTTTTCTTCAAGATTCCTCAATTGTGTGGATCTTTGATCTATACAACTCTGGAACCTAAGACAAAAACGCTTAGTGAAATTCTTCAAGACTCATCTGGTCAAATTCCTCAAACTTGTTCTTTTTGAAAAACCTTCTGAGAACGCATATGACCTCTCCAAATTCCTCATAACTATACTCTATTCACAGGTACTCATGTCCGCTACTGAATCACTAGGTTCTCATCAACATAACTCATTTGCAGCATTCCTCGAGGAAAAGTTGCATACATCTTCAGAGAATTCCATTGTTCAAATTCCTCATCTGAAGAAAATGGTTGATGGTAAGAAGCCACAGAAGGGAGGAAAGAGGCCTAAAATCAACACTGCTTTTGAAATCCCTGATGACATATATAAGGATTACTGCACTCCTGATGAGGCCAAGTTTGGTAAGGAGGACAAGAATCAGCGCAAAGTGTGCATCCAAAGGATAGAGAGGAGATGGGCAAGAGAGTGGAGGGAGTACATGTATGTTACTCCCAAGACCTCCATTGGCACCTAGCCAAGAAGCAGATCCCACTAGCCTCAAGCGTGGCGAGGATTATCCTGATGAATGGGCCAAGCGCTAGGCCAAATTGGCCAGACATGCAAGAGAAGCAGTGAGGAAATTTAACGAAGACTCTGCTGCTGTTGCCACTGCTGAGGCCTCTGCAAGCAAGCCGAAGAAGGCCATGTCAAAGAAGCCTGCTCATAAGCCAAGTGCTTCACCCTCAATGCCCTCACGAGCTAGTTCCTCAGCAATGCCCTCATGGCCAGAATCTTCAAAGCCCTCACGGCCAACTCCTCATGCTGCTCCTCCGCCAAAGTCCTCAGCTGCTCCGACAAAATCCTCTGCACCTGTGCACCTTGCCATGTGCCAAAGGACAACGGGCATATCTATTGCCTCAGGAGCTTCTGCTAGTTCCTCAGCTGCACCAATTTCCTCAACAGGCCCCTCTCTGTTGAAGACAAAGGCCACTGCTGGACGAGGCTCTCAACCAAGTACTCACAAGAAGCAGGTTGCTTTCCAAGTGCCCTCTGATGATGATGAGGCTGATGATGATGAACTTGCCAAAATCATCAGAGACAGGCAAGTCAAGGCCGCTAGAGCCAAAGGCAACAATGTGCCTCTTCTCCTGGATCCGAAGCTGATCCTAGACTTCATTGACTTATGGCACAAGGATCCCAACACGCCTTTGTCGGAGATGAACCTCACTCCTGGTCAAAGTCATGTTTTGACTGCCTTCATTGAAGAAGAAAAGTGGAAATTTGCACAAGGAAGAAGAGTGAAGAAAGCGCAGTACAAGAAACAACACTTTCTGAAGCAAAATGTCCTGAAGCTTTCCCCTGAAGAACGCGTTGCCTTGCAAGCTGAGATCAAGCAACCGAGTGATGAATTTGATCGTTACTATGCTGACTGGCTTGGAGCCAAAGTTAGGTTTGTGAACTTGACTGAGAAGTTCACGTCCAATGTTGCAGCTCCATCGCAACAAGAAAATCCTTAGGCTGAAGCATCTGCTCATCCGACTGAAGAAAATGCTAGCACCGCTGATGACATCCAGGCTGCTGAAGAAAATCAGAGTACCAGGGATGATGACTGCATTCCAGCCGCTGATGAAATTGCCAGGGCATCCACTAGTGGTGCGCTTAAAGAAAATGAAGAAGTCAGGGCAACCGCATCAGTTGTTGATGAAGAAATTCAACCAAATTCCTCTGCTCCTCCTCCGCCTACTCCAACTCCAATCCTTCCATCTGTATCAGATGTGAAGAATACCAAGGCTGCAAAGCGTGTAGTTGTGAAGAAAAGGAAGGCATCAACTTCATCAGATTCTTCAGCTCCAAAGAAGATGAAGCCTTTGACCAGCTCTTTTGCTAATCCCATTGATGCTGTTCCTATATCCACCATGCCATCAAAGGACCTTGTTCCTTTTGATGAAGATTATGTGATTCCTAGTGAATCCGATGAAGATAATCCTTCTGCTGCTTCATCAGAGCAGTTGGATGAAGAAATTGAAGTGGATGCAATCCCTTCAACCCCCACTGTTTCCTCGCCTGTGCCTCAGTTGACTGCTGAAGAGTCCTGCGTTGAAGAAATGGAATAAGAAGATGTGGACATTGGCTGTACCACACCCGTGTTGAATGATGACTTTTGGGAAAGTCAGCACCCCAACTCTCCACTGTTCACACCGTTGCAACAAATTACTCAATCCCCAGTAACTACAGTACAAATGGGCTCTGATGAACCACATGCCACACACCGTCATCCATGATGAAATTCCAGCCGCTAGTCTTTGAAGAAAATGAAAATGAAGAATTGAAGACCCAGTCATCCTTTGAAGAAGAAGCTGAAATTCCTCGGCACATGTGCAACTTTGAGATTGCGATTCCTAAGGTGATAATGCAATTGACTGACACTCCTCAGCCCAAACCAAAGGATCCATTCTCAAAGAAGCAGAAATTCAAGGCTGATGATTTCTTCGGCGAGCACGTGTTCTTCACAGACTACAATCCCTATGATTCTGCGCGTCTGAGAAGGAAGCGCTTCTGGACCTCCAGACAGGCCAACTTATATTCTTCACTGCTCTTCAACAAGGACAAAGTCTTTGACCACGAGCATATTCCTCATGTGGACATGGAATCACTGCCATGCTTCACTCTTGTCCTCAGTGTGCTTCATGACACAGGCCTCCTCAACTTTTGCACAGACATAGTTGATTGGAATGAAGAGCTCATTCTTCAATTCTACGCAACACTGCACATCACAGGAGATGCTGACGATGTGAACTCCTGGGTTTTGGACTGGATGACCGAAAACACTCATTATAAGGCACCGGCCTCTGAATTACTTCACGCCCTGCCCATTAGTCCTCCACCTGAAGGAGCTCGTTGCTTGTACCAAGAGCCTGAACTGACTACCCATTATATGCAAGTTCTTATGAAGCCTCTGAAACCTGGTCAAGCCTCAAGGACAAAATTCCTCGTGAAGGAATTGCAGTATGTACCAAGAATAGTCTATCGCATTCTGAAGAAGACTATGAGTCCAATCAAAGGCCACGACTTCTCTGATGAGGAAATTGTTGGCATCATGAAGAATCTGGTATTCAACATCATTCATGGCATACCCGTCAACTATCATGATTTCTTCATGATGACTCTGGCAAATGTTGCACTTTCTCCGTTTGAGCTGAAGCCCTATGCACCATGGATTATGAGATTTCTCAGAACCAGGTCTTCACTCAACTACAAGGCTGATTTTCAGAATCACCTCAGCTACTTGCCCCCAATCAAAGTCCTCAAGCGGACCTATTCCTTAGCTGATGAAAAGGGCAAGGCACCTGCTGTTGTTTATGAAGGCATTCGTCCACTGGATGGTCAGTTTTGCAAAGCTGCATCTTATTCCACCAATGATGACTCTGCCACTCATGATTCTGCTGCCCATGCTTCCAAGCCAAATCCTCAAGCCACCGCTCCTTGTGTGATGACTGACCGTGAACTTCTGCTTAGTCTTCACCAGAAGGTGGATCGAAACCATAAATGGGTTAAGCGTCAGTTTGGTTCTATACTTCACAACATGACTGTCACATATAATGCAGTGAAGAAAAACCATTACTACCTCCATGAAATCTTCGGTCGCACCTGGGCTATTCTGTCACATGTATATGGTGAAGAAGATCTGAAGAAAATGGGTCTCAAGGAAGATTTTGACTGGTCTGCACCTCCACCGAAGAAATACAAGAAGGTCAAGGTTCCTTGAGAGCTATAGGAAACACAGTACCACACCGTCACATGTATAGGCATTATTGTTGATTTAACTAAGAGCCCATATTACCTTGTCTTCTCCTTTGGATTAAATGCTTGCAGATTCCAGCTTAGTCCAATGCACGTGCACTATTATTACTATCCACACCGTTCGGTCGTGCGAGTGAAAGGCAATAATGTCGATATATGATGGTGTAAGTGCATCTAGTGCCCCTTAGTGATTTTGGTGTATTGAAGACTTATAGGTTAAGAGACTAATGAGTTTATGAGTGTACAAAGGTCTATAAGTCTATGAGGAGTTTTCATATTTACAAAGTCAACCCCTAAAAATGAAGTTCTTCATCTGAAGACTTTGGATTTCTGAAAACTTTCTGAAGACTTTGAAAGTGAAGAAATTGGTGTGACCTTGAAGACTTGGCATTCATTCGAGGAACATGGAGCGTGAAGACTTTTGTTTTCGTAGTTTCATTTTCTCTTTCTTGAGTCATAGGAAACACCATCTTTGTTAAAGGGGTCGAGGAAATACTAAGGAAAAATTTCCATGTGATGCTCAACTCAAAATCCTACACCTACCAATCCTTCGAGTGAAGCCATTGGAAATCTCATACAGCTTCAGTCATATTCTTGATGTGAGACGAAGTTCTTCCGTCTCTGAGGAATTTGTTCGACCGAGGAGTTAGGAATTCGCCGATCGGATTGCCTACACAGTGAGGAACATGATAGCCCCGAGGAATTTGAGCCTCAAATTTCCGAGCGTTGTGCCACTGTGCTGCCTGTCCCAAAATATCTACCCACCTAACGGTCATATCATTGAAGGGCATTTATGTCTTATCATGTCGGGCTGCTCCCTAGGCTATAAATAGCCGCCCCCTACAACCACTAGCTGGTTGGCTGCTCCGAGAGAAACTGACACTTGTCATTTGAGAGCATCCCATCCTCCGAGGACTTTGAGAAAAAATCATGGAGTGAGGAAAAACGAAACCCAAACACCTACAAACCCAAAGTGATTGAGCATCACTGAAGAGATTGATCATGCAGGGATCCGACGCTTGTTACCTTTGAAAATTGTGCTTCTTCCAAACGGTTAGGCGTCATGGTCTAGAGAATCCAAGAGGAATTGTGGATCGCTAAGTGACCAAGTCTGTGAACGTTTGGAAGTCACCTGAAGACTTACCACGAGTATTGGGCGAGGTCTGTGTGACCTTAGCTCAAGGACAATACGGTGAGGACTATGTGCCTGGGATTGTGTGTCCTCAGGTTTAAATACCTAGCCGCTCCAACCAGATGTACAACTGAGACAACAGTTGGAACTGGTCTACCAAATCATTGTCTTCACCAAGCTTACTGGTTCTATTTCCTCAACTCTTTCATTTTCTCATAACTGTGTTTGTGCACTTGTTCATATCTGTGTTTGAAGACTTTGACTGAAGACTTTCTCAATTTCATAAGTTTAATTTCTTCAGTCTGTTTGTCTTCACCCTGTGTTATCTTGTGCTTACTCTTTCTGTACTCTGTGCTTGTCTTCATTTCACTATGATGACCATGCTTGTGTTATGTTATGTTTACATTTGAGTACTTATTCCGCTGCAAGTAGTTCTTCACTAAGGAATTTCCTCACCCGCAAATTCCTCTGTGAAGAATTCATAAAAATCGCCTATTCACCCCCCTCTAGTCGATATAACGCACTTTCAGATGGACTAATTGAGATGGGATAAGCTGGTATGAACTCGACATCTCTTGTTTTTGTAAATATGATTAGTTCATCGTTCCTGATTCAGCCTATTATGAATGAACATGTTTGCAATGACAATTAGAGATTATAGTTGCTTATGCCATGCTTAATTAGCTAGGAGTTTATAATGGTTTACCTTGCGTGCCAACATGCTATTAAAATGGTTGTGATGTGGTATGATAGGATGGTATCCTCCTTTGTACGATTCGAGTGACTTGGCTTGGCACATGTTCACACATGTAGTTGAAACAAAGTCAACATAGCCTCCACCATATTTATGTTCATGGTGGATTATATCCTACTCATGCTTGCACTCAATGTTTATTAATTTTAATGCATGTTCATGACCTGCTGCCGCTCTCTAGTTGGTCGCTTCCCAGTCTTTTTCTAGCCTTCACTTGTACTAAGCGGGAATACTGCTTGTGCATCCACTTCCATAAACCCCAAATTTATTCCATATGAGTCCACTATACCTTCCTATATGCGGTATCTACCTGCCGTTCCAAGTAAATTTGTATGTGCCAAACTCTAAACCTTCAAATGAAATTCTATTTTTTATGCTCGAATAGCTCATGTATCAACTAGGGTTATCTGTATCTTCCATGCTAGGCGGGTTATTCTCAAGAGTGGGCTCCGCTCCTCACTCACGAGAAAATGGCTGGTCACCGGGATGCCCAGTCCCATGCTTTAAGCAAATCAAATAAAAATAATTGCAAACAAAACTCCCTCAGGATTGTTGTTAGTTGTACGGTACCCGTTGTTTCGGACCAGCCGTGGAGTGTGCTTGTTGGCGGTGGGGGAGTATAAACTTTACCATTCTGTTTGGGAACCGCCTATAATGTGTGTAGCATGGAAGATATAGAGATCTCTCGGTTTATATGTTGACAATGAAAGTGTGCCGCTCAAAATATTATTCATCTCTATTTCAAAAATTGAGCTCTGGCACCTCTACAAATCCAGGCTTCCCTCTGCGAAGGGCCTATCTATTTACTTTTATGTTGAGTCATCATCCTCTTATTTAAAAGCACCAGCTGGAGAGCACCGCTGTCATTTGCATCCATTACTATTAATTTATATTGAGTATGACTGTGACTGGATCTCTTTTACCATGAATTACAATGTTTAGTCCTTGATCTTCAGAGGTGCTCTGCATTTATGTTTTGCGGTCTCAGAAAGGGCTAGCGAGATACCATCTTGTTATATCATATTATGATTGTTTTGAGAAAGTGTTGTCATCCGAGATTTATTATTATTGCTCGCTAGTTGATCATGCCATTGATATGAGTAAACATGAGACCTAAGTGTTATTGTGAATATGGTTAGTTCATAATCTTTGCTGAAAACTTGAATGCTGGCTTTACATATTTACAAGAACAAGAGCAAACAGAGTTTGTAAAAGTTTTTCTTTATCACTTTCAGTTTATCAACTGAATTGCTTGAGGACAAGCAAAGGTTTAAGCTTGGGGGAGTTGATATGTCTCCATCATATCTACTTTTCCAAACACTTTTGCCCTTGTTTTGGACTCTAACTTGCATGATTTGAATGGAACTAACCCATACTGACGCTGTTTTCAGCAGAATTGCCATGGTGTTATTTTTGTGCAAAAATAAAAGTTCTGGAATGACCTGAAACTTCATGGAGAATATTTTTGGGATTAATAAAAAATACTGGCAAAAGAATCAAGGCCAAGGGGCCCACACCCTGTCCACGAGGGTGGGGGGCGCGCCGACCCCCTGGGCGCGCCCCCCTGCCTCGTGGGCCCCCTGGTGCTCCACCGACCTCAACTCCAACTCTATATATTCACGTTCAGGGGGGGGTCAGAGAGAAGGATTCATCGCATTTTACGATACGGAGCCGCCGCCAAGCCCTAAACTCTCTCGGGAGGGCTGATCTGGAGTCCGTTTGGGGCTCCCGAGAGGGGAATCCGTCGCCATCGTCATCATCAACCTTCCTCCATCACCAATTTCATGATGCTCACCGCCGTGCGTGAGTAATTCCATCGTAGGCTTGCTGGACGGTGATGGGTTGGATGAGATTTATCATGTAATCGAGTTAGTTTTGTTAGGGTTTGATCCCTAGTATCCACTATGTTCTGAGATTGATGTTGCTATGACTTTGCTATGCTTAATGCTTGTCACTAGGGCCCCAGAGCCATGATCTCAGATCTGAACCTATTATGTTTTCATGGATATGTGAGTTCTTGATCCTATCTTGCAAGTCTATAGTCACCTATTATGTGTTATGATCCGTTAACCCTGAAGTGACAATAATCGGGATACTTACCGGTGATGACCGTAGTTTGAGGAGTTCATGTATTCACTAAGTGCTAATGCTTTGGTCCGGTACTCTATTAAAAGGAGGCCTTAATATCCTTTAGTTTCCAATAGGACCCCGCTGCCACAGGAGGGTAGGACAAAAGATGTCATGCAAGTTCTTTTCCATAAGCACGTATGACTATATTCGGAATACATGCTTACATTACATTGATGAACTGGATCTAGTTCTGTGTCACCTTATGTTATAACTGTTGCATGAATAATCGCATCCGACATAATTATCCATCACTGATCCAATGCCTACGAGCTTTTCACATATTGTTCTTCGCTTAGTTACTTTACCGTTGCCACTGTTACAATTACTACAAAACTGCTATTGTTACTTTGTTGCAAATATTAAGTTATCCAGGTGTGGTTGAATTGAAAACTCAGCTGCTAATACTTGAGAATATTCTTTGGCTCCCCTTGTGTCGAATCAATAAATTTGGGTTGAATACTCTACCCTCGAAAACTGTTGCGATCCCCTATACTTGTGGATTATCATATGACATGTCACAATCCCTTGTCACGCCATATGTTATACTTGATGCCGACACTTGTTTGGCGAATCACCTCTTGAATGCTTGGTTTTGCACTAACGCTAACCACATTTGTTTTTCCAAGTGTTTGTTGTTCTTGCTCCTTTTGAAGGAATCACAAGACGATGCGACATTGGAGAGTGCCCATTTCGAGCTTCAACATGATAAGTGCTTGGTGGTCGTCCACTTCTACACGGCGACACCATCTCTTTCCCATGGTGATGAAGATCACGATCCGTGGACGGATCTCTCCCAAGGTGGGGGGGGGGGGAGATGATGCGGAGCATCCTTCGAGCATCCCCATGGGCGCTCCATCACCACCGCAAGCACTAAGAGGATCGATGACGAGAGCTCGCGCACGTACCATCAAAACCGAGGTTAACTCTTTCCTCTTTGAACTTAATTCGGTTTCACATGAGTGTCAGGTCCTACCTCAAATAGAAACGTTATGCTTTGTTAGGTACCAAGGAGTTGATCATGAAGATGCTAGGACGGAGATACAAGCGACCATGGAGAAGGAAGGGATGGAAGAAGGACACGAGAAGCACGAAGCCACGAAGGTTCTGGACCCCCGGGTGCCCGGCCTTCTCCACCCCCGGGTGCCCGGGCCTTCGGCCGGCCCATGGGCATGGCCCCTGGACACCCCGGGTGCCCGGCCTCCCGCCTGGGCGCTGTCCCCGCCCCCCGAGTGCCCGCGCCCTCAACCCCCGGGTGCCCGACCTCCACCAGGGCGTTGCCCCAGCCCGCACCGGGTGCCCGGGCCAACATCCCTGGGTGCCCGGCCCCCTCTGCCACTAGGCCGCGGTCCCTCTGACTGGACCGGGTGCCCGGCCCCCTATGCCACCAGGCCGCGGCCCCTCTGACCGGACCGGGTGCAGTCCTCACTTTCCAGTGCCCGGTCCCCTGGCGCATCTCCTCCGGGTGCCGGGCCACTTTCCCGGGTGCGGGACCCCTCCGAGAGTGCCTGCGTGCACTATGGGTTTTGACCCTTGTACCCCTCTCTTTCCCCCAATTCATCCCTAGCCTATATATACTCCTCACCTAGCTCATTAGAGGGGATAGCAAAGTAGTTGATAGACATTAGAGAGCTTTGCTCCTTGTACCCACTCCTCTAGGAGATCATGACCTCCTAGGAGAAGATCCCCTTGTGGATTCAAGACCTCCTCTTGGGGAAGACTACCATCAAGACCTCATTCCTCATAGGATTGGGATGAACTAGTACCTTGTATCTTTTCTTTGTTGTCCTTGAATCATTGTGACCTCTTGTGTGTTCTTGGATCTAGCATATGTGTGATTGGATCTAGTTAATTTGAGTGTTTCCCCTCTCTTGTGTTCTTCGTGTTCTTCGTGTCCTTGGGGATTTCCCATCCAATTCGTGAAAGATCTCCATCTAGGGTTCCACCCTACAACACCTCCTTCTCCATCAAGGGCACTGTTATATTTGCCTTGGTAGTACACACTCCTCTGACCTCTTATTTTCCCTAGGATCGCACCGAATAGAGATCATCGATCTCGTTGGAGCACGCGTAGAGTGCCGCCCTAAGCTTAAATAAGTTCTCTAGAAATGCAACTAAGTGGAACACCTAAGTGATGAGCTATTATAAGCAAGCTAGGCACAATAATAAACACAATATAAAGCTTAGGGAATGGGATAATCAAAGTGAAGGGGTGCAAAGGATGTATTCTTTTTTGCAGGTGCCAAAGGATGTATTCTGAAGTTCATGTCCTTGGGGAGGAGGTGGGTGTGTGCTAATTTTCATTGGGAGGATGTTGGTCAATCAAAACAACACGCGACATGACGTCTCGCTCGCAAAGCACGAGCTCCCTTCACTAACTGGTAGATGCTTAGTGGCCTCCAAACCCTCACGATTTTTTGGGGCTAATCCACACCTTAGAAGCTCTACAGTGACTCCAGCAAGATCGGAGGGGATCAAATGTTTGCTTGGGTGGAATCAAATAGCTTTGGTCTTATATGACTTTGCTATTTGCTGGCGTATTTTTGTGTGCGTGCGTTGGTGTTGGATGTGTGCATCCTAGCTATGCAGAGGCCGGGTATGTGCTCATTGTGTTTGTATCCTCTTGATGCTTCATTTTGAGTTAATAAAATCCATCCTTTATTGGAAAAAAAATTGGGCTATCTTGTGTACTCTGGACCATCCAAAAAAATCTAGATGTCCGGACTTCTAGAGCACCTGCCTCCAAGCCGAGCTACAAATTGTTTAAGAGCGAAAAAAACAAATTTCGAACCAAATCTGGACTTCTGGGTTTTCCTCCTGGATTCATTTTAGCTAGCTCCTGCACACTTCGGACCAAAGTCTGGATCTATGGGCTTTAGATTTTTGGGTTCAAAACTAGGTTAAAGACAAGTGCTTTGGGGTGACAAAGACAATGTCTTAAGCTCTCTCCCTTACTCTCAAGATTTTCAACGAACCCTTGTTAATATACGGTGGTCCTATGAAAGTGACTAGACCCACTTAACCATGGAGAAATGAATAGACATGGAGAGCTCCATCATCTTTCCCTTTTCCATTAGGGTGAGTGGGTGTGGGGGGAGGGGGAGGGGGGTAACCATCTTCCTTATCACCATTACACTAATATTGTACACATATCTTTAAAAAAATAGTCCTTTTAATCATTTGTCATTAACACCAAAACATAATTAGGACAAGATGTCCTTTCAACCCCGAAAGTACGATACCATGACTTGCTCGTGGAAACATGGTCTTCTCTTAAATTTATTGGCAAAATCCGCTTAACTCTTTTTTCCTAAATATGAATCCACAATTCACACTGTTTTATATGTTCATGTACATAGTTTCATTTTACATTTGGCTCACTCGATGTTTCACTATTCCTTTTTCGGAAAATATGAGGAACAAGTGGAATAAAGTTTAGATCTTTTTATGTATTCACATTATGGTTGCAACTTCTTGTATTTAGCAAAGTATAACCGTTGTGAGTTTTGTTTAATCAAAACAAGGTTTCTTATGCAAATATGACAAACGCTCACATGTGCAGATCTGTATATGTATGCTAATGATATATAGTTGGCATTATCTAGACAAAGGTGCATATTTAACTTTTTGAACGACATGCTCGTGTTCTTTACCGAACATGAATGGAAGACATCAGTTTGTCAGAAAGGGTGTTTGCATTGTTGTGGACAGAGATGTCTTTACCCCACATGGGTAGGGGTAATAGTTTTCGGATAGACCTTCCATCCTCTTTGTCTTAGGCATGTTTGGTCTTGTAAGACTTCTTGTTGCTGCGTAATATTTACTCTATGTGCGTTGATGTCGTTTGTGTGCGTTCTAATTATAGAAAGATTGGGTGTATGCTCATTTTGTATTTATCTCCTTGATGCCACATTAAGAAGTAATAAAAGTGTTTTATCGTAATAGGGCGTTTGCATTGCGCCAATCGTTCTAACCTTTTTTGACATAACACTGGACCCATCATTTCTCTTGCCCTGCCAATCTATTTTCTTCAGTAGGGTTTCCTGTTTTCCTTAGGTATATAAAAAAAATGCACCTATCTGGAATCACTCATGTGTCCTCCATTCCGCGAATTCTCGCAGCGTCCAATGCCAGCGTGATCATTTCTGCTGGTTGGTTGTGTGTCAGTGGGTTTAAGCGACTGCACTCGGCGCTTTCTTCAGTCGTTGTCATGTCAAGGCGACCCTCCATCAGACACTCGGTCACGCCACTGGTGCCTGCGCTTTCCGGCAAGTACGCTAAAGCGGCACGCCAACAGAACAAATGTCCTACACGGACGCCGAGTCGGAAAGCGAATTTGATAGTTACTGCTACGAGTAGTTTATGTCCTAGTACTGCTGATCACCTCACCGGGCCCAAGTCTTGGCAGAATGACGGGATGCGTGGTTGGTGATTGGCAGCCGCATGGTGTGTTGGAAGGTTCTGTCTTTGATTGATTAGAGCAGGAAGGGATAAATGATAAGAGTTGGCTTGCACGGCTGGGTTTTGGATCCCGATTAAGACCCCGTCCGGTTTAGTGGTGCTTCCTGAGCTGTTCTTGCTTGGACGGGTGGATCGGGCATACTACACAGGAAATGGTTATCGGCGCGGAGTTGGAATCACATGGGGCGTTAGATTACGGGTTAGAATTTCCTGAAACGGCAGGGCGTTAATTTGTGGAGTAGTAGCTGGTGGCGGCTACCGTTGGGCATTGGATCGCTGACCGGACCGTTTGCGGCCGAACAACCTTGTAGTCGGCCAAACATTTGTGGAGTATCTCTGTTTGTGATGACTGAGAATACTAAAGACCTCATCTTAAAAAATGACGCCTTCAAGGAAGATACACGATGCATCATTCGATTTGTTAAAATATATTGCCTACCTTTCTTCATCAGTTCAAACTTTTGGATAAGTTGACTGGAGCATGAATTCAATATGTGATAGGCCACCCCATAAAGGGTTGAGCCAGTTCCTCAAAACCCTACATCTTACACGATCCAGCAAACTAAATCTGGGTTCTCGCCCAGAAGACAATGTCCCATTGGTTTGGAGGTGAGACGGGGCTCCTCGACAACGCCATCAAGATAAAAACGACGTGACAGATCTCTACCATCACCGGCACCGACCAAGTCGGGCAAACTCTCGCCTTGAGCACCCGAAAACCACGTCACCGGTCTACCACGAGGACAGTCCACCGCGCTACAAGCCCACGATAAATCCAGGGAGCCGACGCCCTCACCTCAAGCACCACCGGCCATGCCATTGCCGCCCACACAGCCAGGGGCACGGACGCCAGATCCACCTTGACTCGGAGCCGCCGCTGGAAGTGACCCGGTTTATGAGGAAAACTAGGCTCTGGATGTTTGGCGCATCTTTCATGGTCTGCGGGCGGTCGCCTCGTGTAGCAAGGGCTACACGATGCCCGAGTCGTGTGGCGCTACGGCTCGCGAGCGGGTGGGGGATGTTAGATCGGTGGCTTTGAAGTCAGGGTGTGTGTTTTTGTTGCGAATGTGGCCTTTGGTCATAGTGGTCGATGAAGCTTTGTTGCTTGCGTAGTTCGGCCTAGTTTTCCTCATAGACCAGGCCACTTTGTTAGGTTTTCGATTCGGTTTCTCTTACAAACTGGATCAACTTTCCTCTTCTATAATGTAATAGAGGTGATCGATCTATTATTGACTCAATGGTGTCTGATTTTTTCAAAAAGGAGGATCGATGACCCCCAGACTCTGCATCAGAGCGATGCATGCATCCATTTTATTAACTATTCACCAAGATCTTACAAAGTAATACATTAATAAGTTTTGAGCCACCATCTCGTCAACATCTGTGCTACTTCAATCAACTTGATTAAGGGGTGCAGATTGTCTGAGCCGCATACCCAGACCTCACACCATAGCCCAACATCTAAAGCCAGAGACCCCAACCAAACCGCATTGTCAGGTCTGTGGCATACACCGATCCCGCGCACTCTCGGTGGTCACCGCATGCGCACGCTACAGAGCTCGCCGCCGCCGTCTTTCACAAATCCATCTTCAGAGCAGGTACCGACGCACCGACTTTGTCAGGCCTGCAATCGAAGCCACCACAGCGTCATAGGTACAACGCTACCTCCCTACGCGTGTCCATCATAAAGTGCCGATGTTAAAAAAGAAGATCTTCGTACTTGGGGG
Source organism: Aegilops bicornis (assembly GCA_021605145.1). Taxonomy (NCBI): domain Eukaryota; kingdom Viridiplantae; phylum Streptophyta; class Magnoliopsida; order Poales; family Poaceae; genus Aegilops; species Aegilops bicornis. The sequence goes on along the minus strand of CM038669.1, from coordinate 391,575,054 downwards.
GCATGTGTGTGAAGTTATAGGCAACACATTATGACTTGTTTGTCTCTTCGACCACGGCAACATTTTATACATGTATATGGGTCACGACTGATGGCGCATATGACTGAAACCTCAAGGCAAGCTTTGTATTGCATTTTCTTGATGTAACCTGGCTCACACGGTGGCGCAGAAGATCCTTTGCCGGCCCAAAATGGCGCGCACTGCTCTCCTCGCCTCGCTGTATAATAACTTGCCAGAAGGCACCAAACCGATCGTTTAACCGATCCATCCAACTGAACTGAACCAATTCCCATTCCATATCTCCACTCCAAATCCCAAGAAGCCTCGCGTACGTTCGTTCCCACCACCAGCGCGCACGCCATGGCGGACGCTCCCGCCGTCGACGTGGAGAAGGCCGGAGCGCCGGCTGGAGGGGCCCCCGACGGCTCTGGCGGAGGCGGCGCGGTGGGCGCGATCGTCGGCCGCTGGCGGCGGCAGGACCTCCTGGACAAATCCGGGTCGGCGCTGCGGGCGGCGGCGTGGGCGTTCTCCCTGCTCGCCTTCCTCGTCATGGTCGCCAACGAGCACGGCGACTGGAGGCAGTTCGACCACTACGAGGAGTACAGGTGCGCCTCCTCCGGCCATTGTCCGTGCCGTGCCGAGCGCGCACTTCATTGACCCCCGCAAGCTGGCGGTGGTTGCGTACCTGCGTGGTGTGCTAGCGTAATCAACTAATGTTTGGTATGCGTACGTGTCGGCGGCTGGCTCGTCAGGTACATCGTGGCGGTGGGGCTGCTGGCGTTCATCTACACCACGCTGCAGCTGGTGCGGCACGGCGTCCGGCTCAACGGCGGCCAGGACCTGCAGAGCAAGGTCGGCCTGCTCGTCGACTTCGCCGGGGATCAGGTCAGCAAAGCAACCTAGGCGTTTTGGCATGTCTGCCCCTGAATTCTGCCTCGGCAATTCTTGTTGCCCCTTTGCCATTTGTCTCAGACAAGTGTGAGAATTTTCTCGAAGGTGGTTACTTGCACGATAGGAAAAGCAAAACATACTGGTAATTTAGGTTTCTAATAGAATGTTCTGCATGCTTGGCAGAGTATATTGCTCGTTGAGGATTAATTAAGTTGGTGGTTAATTTGGTGGATGAGAAGCTCTGTGATGCATAGCACGTCGTCAGGGACAATTGTTATAGCGGTGGATTATAATTATTAGTCACGCAAGCTGTTGTGTGCTGGAATTCTAGCCCATTTCTTGAGCTAATATGCTTGTACTCGAACACGACCTAATGCGTCCACATGGCACTCCACACTTCCACTTCATATAATTCCTCACATGTGGATCAGGACAAGTAAGTCAACACGCATATGGTGCCTTATTGGAGCTTAATGGAAGAATGGAAGTAGTAATTAAGTAGGATGTCTAATTTAGTTTAGCTATATGGTACCGTTCGTTGTTTGACATTTGTGAAGCACAGTGTGAATACAGAACCGTCATCCTTTTGAAGATACATATTAAAAAATTTAAATGGCTGCGCTAATAGCGTTTGGTGGGTCCCACTAAACAACATCTATATAGTATAAGTTTGCGGTTTTAAGGGGCTACAATGTCATTCAGCAGCGACCTAGCATTGATTTAGCTTGCTTTGAGGACGCCCCTATTTGCCATGACTCGTTATTATAAACTTTATATGCACTATGAATATTCACAATTGCGATGTTCTGCTAGTGATCAACATTCGCCGCATACTTCGTGTGGTGGAACCGATAACGATAGTGTGACACACATTCATTAAAAATCATGAAGTTCTATGCAATGTTTCTCCCCTCGAAGCAAAACCACATTATACTTAAATGCCTACAAAATTCTTAACCATACTTACCAAAATGGGTTTCTCTTGTTCTTGCAGGTAACGGCATACCTTCTGATGTCCGCGTTGTCTGCTGCAATCCCGATCACAAACCTCATGCGGGAGGGCTCGGACAACGTGTTCACTGACTCGTCCGCTGCCTCGATTAGCATGGCCTTCTTCGCCTTTGTTTGCCTCGCGCTCTCGGCTCTCATCTCAGGTTTCAAGCTGTCCAAGCAAACTTACATATGACGCTTGTGACATATGGGCGAGGTCTGCTTCATCGGTGCCCATTTGGTTCCCTCTCGACGTTGTACAGTCCATTTGGTTCTTCGTGATGTATACATATATCTTGGGTTTCTTTTGTGCTCCTGACTAATGGATGTTTCTTTTACGTGCGTGCTTATTTAGGTGTTTATATCGTCGCGCCAAAGTATGTAATTATGTTTCACGCAAATGAATGAGAGTGTGTGCTCAAATGATTCTTGCAAATCAAGGAATGTGTGTTCTTCTGAAATATTATGTTGTGAAGATTATGTTCATAGCATGTGTGCATCTTTCTTACCTGCTGGAGAGCATACAAGTATATGAGTGCATTTTGTTGTCAATGTTACATTCTAGAAAGTATAAGTGGACATTGTAGTCTCAGGCGGTCACTGTAGTCGACGATATGCTCGTGGCGTAAGTTGGCTCGCTGTTTAGCAGGTTATGGAAGAGTAGCCCCACAAAGACTTTGACCTTGTTTGGCACCTAGGAGGCCAAAATGAAATTCGCATTAGTATGCTAAAGTCTTATTGCATAAGTAGGTTGTAGGCATATTTTCCTTCAGTGCTCCCTGTTCATTAGGGTTTGGCAATGGCCTTATCTAGACACTCCTACTCAAGATGACCTCGCCAACATTTGGGAAACTGTGACACTGATTCCTCTTCCTCGACAAGTAAGCCATTCGGTGTTGCCCACAATCATTTGGAAGATTTGGTATTCCAAGGAACGCGCTCATCTTCTGAAACCAATACCAATACAACATTGCTACAATCAAGAACATAATCAACGGCTTCACCACTTGTTCCGACCGGTTTGTGAAACTGAGTTATAAGGCTGCCACCAACTTCTGGCGTTTATGTCTCCTCACGTGTTGATCTCTGCATGTAATCAACTCAGACCATTGGTAATTTGAGCGATGTATTCAGGTGGGGAACACCCTGTCTCGCCCCCTTCCTGAAAAAGTGGATATGTAATACTTTTAGACCTGCTATGTGACCTTATTGATGAAGTAAGGATATCACTATGGATCAAATAATCTGAAATCAATGAATAATCAGAAATGAGCACAAAGTTGAGAACTCAAATAAGGAAGTCTTTTCTATCTTCGGGTTTATTCACATTTTTGTGAAGAAGCCTTATAAGATCAAACAAAGGGTTTAAACAGCTAAATTGTCCGCCTTAGTACATGAGTACCTTATACTATTGGCTACATTACGTATTGAGGACACCTCGTAAGGCACATTGTTGGTTTACTACTTTATTGGTAGGCCAACAAGCAAGAACTTAAGGATCACCAAAGAATGAAACATGTGAGACAGAAACCAAGACATGCTCGACATCACCAATACCACTCCAATCCCCTTGTCATAGCCGAGCGACACCGAGGCAATTAAATCTAGTTGAAATCATTCCAATATCCTCCATATCCTTTGTTGCCTGCAGCAACCAACATCTCTTTGTATGCCTATTTTTGACATCGTTCTATTTGGAGGAGGATGTGCAGGTGGAGTCCTCTAGATTGGATCAAGGTAGTCAACCAATAGTGCACCAATGATGTCCATGGCCACTGGCCAAAGCTCCTTCAACCCTCTCAAAACCAATGACTGCACACCACAAGTGTTTTGCTGAAGGGACATAATTTCAACTAAGTGATTTTGGTGTTAATGAAAACTTATATTAGTGATCTAACCATATGCTTGAGTCTATAAATAGTGAGATAGCACATTCAAAGACAAGCACAAATGGACGGAGACCCCCCATTCAAAATGAGGAAAAGAGACGACATCTTATCGATCTTTGATTTGTTTGAGTCGATAGGAAAGTCGTGCTATAAAGAGGGAGTACACTATGGAGATTTGATGGGAATCAACTCACTTGCACTAGCCTATATGCACCCACAACCCATCCCATGGCAAGAGATAACCTACTTTAAAAGCCATGTTAGTTTCTAACACACACGGAACCTCTGGGGCAACCCGAACCCTTCGGGGCACCTTTGATCAGCCTCTAGGTGCTAAAGAAAGGTTGTAATGTTTTCTACTGATCTTAGTGTATGCCAGATCCTCTAACCTACAGCTGCCTAGCCTTCAGGTTTAATAGAAGGTTTTGCAACTTCTGTTGCATAATGGTCATACTTCAAGGCCACTTATAAAAAGACCCCTTCTTCTCCACACGTAAGATGGGGGACGACTCCATTACTCTCTCCTTCATTTTTTGCAATGCTCAAACCTTGGAGATTTCCTCAATCTTGCTCAAACTTTAGGCAGAGCTATAGGAGATCCCGACCTACAGTTTCACCAAAGAAAAAGTCGAATCCCTTATATGAGCACTAGTGCCTAAGCTATTTCTTGCATCAAAAGATTATTCAAGCCACACATGTCCAGAAGGAGTGGCCAACGGCAAGACCAAGAAAGAAGGCAACCGGTATTTTATGAGATGATTTGTGTGCTATACAAAAGAAGAAAGTAATTTGGTATTCAATCACGATGCAACAAGTTTTGATTGGTCCGATGTTGCTCCAAATCCCTCCATTACAGGAAGGGATGAAGCAAATTTTAGGACTCCACCAAAGAAGGAAACTATATGCGAAGTTTTCATTTTTATTGTTGCAAGAGGTTACGGTGCATATCATGCTTTCATTTTTAGAAAAGCACAAAGAACTAGCTAGTTACCTACACAATCTGGATCAAGGTTGATTCTAAGGTAGCCGGGTCATTAATTAGTCAAATTTTGATTAGTTTGTATAGGAGAGTCTGTTTCAAATTGGTTGGCTTGGTCGGTTTCTCGGGTTGTGTTGCTTATAAAAAGAAAGTCAGCTACGTTGATTACATAGCTTTGGTCTTATATGAGTTTGCTAGTTGTCGGCGTGTGTTGTGTGTGTTGGTGTTGGCCGCGTGCATCCTAACTATACAAAGGCCAGATATATGCTTATAGTGCTTGTATCCTTTGATGCTTCATTCTGAGCAAATAAAATCCATCATTTATCAAAAAAGGTAAAAAAAGACATCTATGGTTGGTCTAGAGGCCGAATTTATTTTCCATGAGTTGAATAAACATCCAAAAACATCCCATATCTAGACACCTAAGATAGTGTTCATTGCTGAGTTGTGGGAATTTTGTTGCTGCTACGCATAGAGTTGATCTGATCTACTCTACGAAAGTTTTTTATCTTACATTGGCTTGATAAAAATTTCTCATCACTGATACTACTAGTACTGTGAGAGATCCTGCCACAACTCGCAAGGATTGGCATCTCGCCAGCTCATACTTCATCAAGTGGTGTCGGAGCGAAGGTTGCTCGTACTTGTTGATCAAAATGTTGAACTCCGGCAACACGGAGAACGTCGAGGTTGCTGCTGATTCTAAGTTGTGCGACCTGTGTACATGGATGGTCTTCCTCAAAATATATGAGATAGGTTTCACCGCGAGGCCGTGTTGGGGAATGTTGCATGGGAAACAAAAAAATTCGTATGCTCACCAAGATCAATCTAAGAGATGAACATCTACGAGAGGAGAGATTGCATCCACATACCCTTGTAGATCGCTAAGCAGAAGCGTTAAGAAACGCGGTTGATGTAGTCGAACGTCTTCGCGATCCAATCACGATCCATCCCGCGAACTCCGGATCCAAGTGCCGAACGGACGGCACCTCCGCATTCAACACACGTACGGCTTGATGACGCCTTCACCTCCTCGATCCAGCGAATGATGGTGAAGTAGTAGCTTGAGTCCTCCGGCAGCACGACGGCGTGGTGGCGGCGGTGGTGGTGGAATCTTAGCCGAGCTTTGCTAAGCACTACGGAGAGGAAGAAGGCTACAAGGGAGAGGGAGGGCAGCGCCGTGGCATAGATGGGTACGGCTGCCCTCCCTCTACCCCTCTATATATAGGGGGAAGGGGGAGGAGGAGGCACCCTAGGGGGGCTGATACGTCTCCGCCGTATCTATAATTTTTTATTATTTCATGCCATTATTATACAACTTTCACATACTTTTGGCAACATTTTATATGATTTATTGGACTAACCTATTGATCCAGTGCCCAGTGTCAGTTCCTGTTTGTTGTATGTTTTTCGTTTCGTAGAATATCCTTATCAAACAAAGTCCAAATGCGATAAAAATTTACGGAGAATTATTTTGGAATATTTATGATTTTTGGGAGGTGGAATCAACGCTAAGGGAGGCCCACGGCCTCCACAACCCACCAGGGCACGCCGGGCACCCCCTGGCGCGCCCAAGTGTCTTGTGCCCTCACCGTAAGTCGGATGGGCCCTTCTTCGGGCGCAAGAAAGATAATTTATTGAAAAAATCATGTAAAAATTTCATCACAATTGTTGTTACGGATCTCCGGGAATTTAAGAAATGGTGAAGGGCGAGAAAACAGGAACGCGAAACAGAAGAGAATAGAGAGGGAGATCCAATCTCGAAGGGGCTCCCGCCCCTCTTTCGCCATGGAGGCTATGGACCAGAGGAGGAACTCTCCTCCCATCTAGGGGGGAGGCCAAGGAAGAAGAAGAAGGAGAGGGGCTCTCTCCCCCTCTCTCCCAGTGGCGCCGGAGTGCCACCGGGTCAAGGAACATGACGACGATCTACATCAACAATCTTCCTACCGTCAACACCAACTTTCTCCCCCTCTATGCAGCGGTGTAACATCCCTTCTCCCCGTTGTAATCTCTACTTAAACATGGTGCTCAAATCCATATATTATTTCCCAATGATATTTGGCTATCCTTTGATGTTTGAGTAGATCCGTTTTGTCCTATGGGTTAATCGTGATCTTGGTTGGTATGATTGTATATTTTATATATGGTGCTGTCCTACGGTGCCCTCCGTGTTGCGCAAATGGAGGGATCCCCACTGTAGGGTGCTGCAATACGTTCATGATTCGCTTATGGTGGGTTGCGTGAGTGACAGAAGCATAAACCCGAGTTTGGGGGTTGTTGCGTATGGTAGTAAAGAGGACTTGATACTTAATGCTATGGTTGGGTTTCATGACCTTAATTCTCTTTAGTAGTTGCGGATTCTTGCTATGGGTCCAATCATAAGTGCATATGATCCAAGTAGAGAAAGTATGTTAGCTCATGCCTCTCCCTCATATAAAATTGCAAGAACGATTACCGGTCTAGTTATCGATTGCCTAGGGACAAATGACTTTCTTGTTGACAAAAGCTATCCACTTTTATTACCTTGCAATTTATCCGTAGTTTTATTCCCGCAAAGTACTCGTAGTTTTATTCTTGCAAAATAGTTTCATACTTGTTTTTGTTAAAGCAAACATCAAGTGTGCGTAGAGTTGTATCGGTGGTCGATAGAACTTGAGGGAATATTTGTTCTACCTTTAGCTCCTTATTGGGTTCGACACTCTTATTTATCGAAGAAGGCTACAAAGGATCCCCTATACTTGTGGGTTATCAAGACCTTTTTCTAGCGCCGTTGCCAGGGAGCAATAGCATGGGGTGAATATTCTTATGTGTGCTTGTTTACTTTATCACTAAGTAATTTTTATTTTCTGTTCCAAGTTGTTCTCTATCTTTAGTTATGGATATGGAACACGAAATACCAAAAAAATTAGTTGTACTTGCTACTCATGGAGATGGGGAACCTCCTAAAACCCTCGATGCTCGTTATGTGAAAGATATTAAACACCACTTTGATAATCCTGAGAAAACCACATTCAACTTGATAATAGGAGACACGTTGGATCAACGTGGATACTTTAGGGATTGTCGCTTGACACAAAAAGGGAAACTGTTATGGGATCAAATTCATATGTTGCATTGGTATGCTTGGGAGCTGTCGGATTTCGGGTTCCGGTAAAACCCTTAAGGTTCGAACACTGGGCTGCGCGCAAAGATCTCCCCCTACCTAATCACGCCCTCACCCTCACCGCGATCTCTAAGGCTAAACTCGACGAACTTGCAAGACAAGGGACACAAGATTTATACTGGTTCGGGCCACCATTGTGGTGTAATACCCTACTCCAGTGTGGTGGTGGTGGATTGCCTCGTAGGCTGATGATGGACAGTACAAGGAAAGAACAGCCTCCTGAGGAGAGGTGTTCTTGTGCTCGATGGACTTGTGTGGGTGAGGATTACTCAAGATGAGTTGCCTCCTACGGTGGTGGCTTGCCCTATTTATAGAGGCCTTGGTCCTCTTCCCAAATATTGAGCGGGAAGGGATGCCACAATGACCAGTTTGAAGGGAGACAACTAGTACGAGCTATCCTAAAAAAAGTAGTATTCGCCTGCCAAAGGCTCTGGTGGTGACGCCGTCTTGGGCTCCACGGTGACCTCTGTCCTGCCGTCCTGCTGGTCTTGGTCTCGTTGCACCGATATTGAAACCTTTGCCCGATGCCTCGGGACTCCTCGCCTGCTCTTGCCCCTTTAGCACCAAAGAGGAAATGAGGACACTGCGCGCGCTGGCGCCCGCCTGGCCTTGATCGTCATGGCTCACGTCGCGGGAAACCTCGCGAGGTACACCTTGCATTGATCTCTCCGCCCCTCACGAGCCAGCCTGGTGAGGCCGCTCCTGAGAAGGTCTTGTGTCATCCGCCTCGCGAGGGTCTTGAGTGTTGGTTTGTGAAGATGGGACATGCGGGGCCGTTGGGAGAGCCACGCTGTGGGCCGCAGGCAGGCAAGTCTGGGGACCCCCGTTCCTAGAATGCCGACAGTAGCCCCCGGGTCCAAGGCGTGCCCAGACTTGGCTTTGGGGCGAAGCCAAAGGGCAAGTGCGGAGCTCCGTGGGCCCCAACAACCTACGGCCTTGGTCGACGCGTGGCGGTTGATTGGACGTGGGCGTCTTTGCTTCCCCACGCAGCCTCGGCAACTGCCCGACTTGCAAAAGGTTGGCACGGGCTACGCTTGCCTTCATTGCTTTCTTCTCCCTTGCTCGAGATCCCCTTTCTCGCCCCTCACTTCTAAAATCTCTAGATCTGCTCCCATCCCCTTCCGAGTCAGCGACCAATGGCGCCCCGGAAGGTCAAGGCTTCTTCGTCGCCCGCATGGTACGAGGCTGCTCTGGATGCGCCCAATGTCTCAGAGGAGAACCTCGCCGTCACGCACCTACTGACGGCAGGGGAGAGCAACGAGAGGGGGAAGACCGAGCTCCCGGCTAGCTCTGCTGTGCTGGAGCCAGCGGGGAGCACCTTCTTCCCCTTATTCATGAGAAGTGTTGTCTCGGGGCTGGTTCCCCCCTTCTCCGACTTCTTCTATGAGGTCCTTGGCCATTATGGGCTACAGGCGCTGCATCTTCACCCCAACTCTATTCTCCTTCTGTCGATCTTCGCCTTCTACTGCGAGACGTATGTCGGCATGATGTCGTCCGTGGCTCTGCTGCGCCACTTCTTCTTCCTTCGCATCAACGATGGTCGTACCTCCAGGAGCGCCAACTTCATCGCGACCGACAAGGGCAGCTCGATCTCGAAGGCTGGGAAGAAGGCCGACGGCTTCAGGAGCAAGTGGGTCATGATGGACGCCAAGTGCGTCCACCCACGCTCGGTGCTACCAATGGAGATGCCCCAGTTTGACGCGGGGTGGTCTCGTGCGAAGCTCACTGACGACTGGGCGACGCCGGTGTTGGAGAAGATGAACGCCGACCTGAAGCTAGGCAACATGAAGGCGGCAAAGGTGACAGGGGCCATGCTCCTGAGGGAATTCCTGATGCTACGCGTGGCCCCGCTTCAGGCGCGTACGCGCCCCTTATGGAGGCTTGGGGGCGAAGAAGACAAGCTTCTCCTGCGCCTGGAAGCCCTGCCTGGCAGAGAGCTGGCCGCGGCTCTCCGCCTCCTGGTCGGGGACGACCAGGAATACCCGCCGAGTGCCTTCATTCCCTTGTTCCTTCGCAAGGATGGGGCGCAGGTTGCGGCCGCCATGCCCACCTTTGATGGGCGCGGGCTCGTGCCGCCGGCGCCCCCTGGAGCCCCGGTGGCGGCGGTGCCGGTGGTCGTGTCTTCTAGCAACTCTCGCAAGGAGGAGGAAGAGGAGGAACACGAGGAGCGCGACTCGGAGGCGACCCCTGAGAGGATGGGGGAGACCTCCCCCTTGCACAAGGCGGACCTCCTCCGTGCCATGCCTTATGACGACGGCGAGACCGATGACCTCCAGAGGGGGGAGCCGCCCGTGATCCCGACGAAGGGCAGGTCGGCGTTGGTTTCCCGAGATGACGCTCCTGCTCTGACGCTGCCTGGGGCTGCTTCTGGTCCATCTGCTGCTCCTTCCTCTGCCCCTGGAGTCCGTGCGCCCGCGCCCCAGGCTGGAGGGCTCTCAGGCTTCAAGCTTAGCAAGAGAAGGGTGGACTACACCACGGTGGACCAGTAAGTGCTCTTGCCTTGTTTCGTTCTTGCTTCTACTGCTTGACCTTGACGCTTCTCCGCCGTGCGATCAGGCCGACACCTGCGGTGAAGAAGAGGAAGGAGGAGGCGGTGGTGCTGCTCGGGACCAATCCGCCTGCTCCGGTTGCGTGTCCCTCTGTGGAGAAGGGCAGCGTTGGCGCTCATGTCTCTCCGGCTCGGTCATCCTCACGAGGCCTGGGGAAGAATCCTCGGGAGGAGTCAGCCCTCGTGGCCCCGCTGGCTCCGGAGGCACCGGTGTCCGGCTCGGCTGCTGAGGTTTCCAAGGCTCAGGAGCCCCCAGTCTCCTAGGTTGTGGTGACGATACCTTCTCCTCCTCCTCCCGCTGCACCGCTGATTCCAGGTCCTTCTGCCTCCCCTGATGTCTTCGAGCGCGCACTTTTGGAGATGGCCTAGCTGCAAGAAGATCTCCAGGGCGCCGACTCCTACCTGGTAGCCGGGCGCCTGGAGCTGGTCTCTGGCTGGCTTCATTCTGACGTGTCTGTTCGAGCGACGTTGAGCCAGGCCGCGGCGACCTCCGAGAAGGAGTGATACGTCTCCAACGTATCTATAATTTTTTATTGTTCCATTCTATATTATATTCTGTTTTGGATGTTAATGGGCTTTATTATACACTTCTATACTATTTTTGGGACTAACCTATTAACCGAAGGCCCAGCCCAGAATTGTTGTTTTTTTGCCTATTTCAGTGTTTCCCACAAAAAGAATATCAAACGGAGTCCAAACGGAATGAAACTTTGGGGAACGTGATTTTCGGAACAAATGTGATCCAGGGGACTTGGACCCTACGTCAAGAAAGCAACCAGGAGAGCACGAGGTAGGGGGGCGCGCCCTCCACCCTCGTGGGGCCCACGTTGCTCCACCGACATACTTCTTCCTCCTATATATACCTACGTACCCCCAAACTACCAGACACGGAGCCAAAAACCTAATTCCACCGCCGCAACCTTCTGTACCTGTGAGATCCCATCTTGGGGCCTTTTCCGGCGCTCCACCGGAGGGGGCATTGATCATGGAGGGCTTCTACATCAACACCATAGCCTCTCCGATGATGTGTGAGTAGTTTACCTCAGAACTTCGGGTCCATAGTTATTAGCTAGATGGCTTCTTCTCCCTCTTTGGATCTCAATACAAAGTTCTCCATGATTCTCGTGAAGATCTATTCGATGTAATCTTCTTTTGCGGTGTGTTTGTTGAGACCGATGAATTGTGGGTTTATGATCAAGTTTATCTATGAACAATATTTGAATCTTCTCTGAATTCTTTTATGTATGATTGGTTATCTTTGCAAGTCTCTTTGAATTATCAGTTTGGTTTGGCCTACTAGATTGATCTTTCTTGCAATGGGAGAAGTGCTTAGCTTTGGGTTCATCTTGCGGTGTCCTTTCCTAGTGACAGTACGGGCAGCAAGACACGTATTGAATTGTTGCCATCGAGGAAAATAAGATGGGGTTTATTTCATATTGCATGAGTTTATCCCTCTACATCATGTCATCATACTTAAAGCATTACTCTGTTCTTATGAACTTAATACTCTAGATGCATGCTGGATAGCGGTCGATGTGTGGAGTAATAGTAGTAGATGTAGGCAGGAGTCGGTCTACTTGTCACGGATGTGATGCCTATATACATGATCATACCTAGATATTCTCATAACTATGCTCAATTCTATCAATTGATCAACAGTAATTTGTTCACCCACCGTAATACTTATGCTCTCGAGAGAAGCCACTGGTGAAACCTATGGCCTCTGGGTATATTTTCCATCATATTAATCTTCCAACACTTAGCTATTTATATTGCCTTTTATTTTACTTTGCATCTTTATTATACAAATACCAAAAATATTATCTTATCATATATATCAGATCTCACTTTCGTAAGTGATCGTGAAGGGATTGACAACCCCTTTATTGCGTTGGTTGCGAGGTTTTTATTTGTTTGTGTAGGTGCGAGGGACTCGTGCATGGACTCCTACTAGATTGATACCTTGGTTCTCAAAAACTGAGGGAAATACTTACGCTGCTTTACTGCATCACCCTTTCCTCTTCAAGGGAAAACCAACGCAGTGCTCAAGAGGTAGAAAGAAGGATGTTTGGCGCCGTTGCCGGGGAGTCTACGTAAAAGTCAACATACCAAGTACCCATCACAAACTCTTATCTCCCGCATTACATTATTTGCCATTTGCCTCTCGTTTTCCTCTCCCCCGCTTCACCCTTGCCGTTTTATTCGACCTCTCTTTTTTGTTTGCCTCTTTTCCGCTTGCTTCTTGTTTGCTCGTGTGTTGGATTGCTTGGTTGTCACTATGGCTCAAGACAATACTAAATTGTGTGACTTTACCAATACCAACAACAATGATTTTCTTAGCACTCCTATTGCTCCTCTTACAGATACTGAATCTTGTGAAATTAATGTTGCTTTGTTGAATCTTGTTATGAAAGATCAATTCGTCGGCCTTCCTAGTGAAGATGCCGCTACCCATCTAAATAGCTTCGTTGATTTGTGTGATATGCAAAAGAAGAAAGATGTGGACAATGATATTATTAAATTGAAGCTATTTCCTTTTTCGCTTAGAGATCGTGCTAAAGCTTGGTTTTCATCTTTGCCTAAAAATAGTATTGATTCATGGAATAAGTGCAAAGATGCTTTTATCTCTAAATATTTTCCTCCCGCTAAGATCATCTCTCTTAGAAACGATATTATGAATTTTAAGCAACTTCATCATGAACATGTTTCACAAGCTTGGGAGAGGATGAAATTAATGATACGTATTGCCCTACTCATGGTTTGAATTTATGGATGATCATACAAATTTTTATGCCGGATTGAATTTTGCTTCTAGAAATCTTTTAGATTCGGCCGCGGGAGGCACTTTTATGGAAATCACTTTAGGAGAAGCTACTAAACTCCTAGATAATATTATGGTTAATTATTCTCAATGGCACACCGAAAGATCTACTAATAAAAAGTGCATGTGATAGAGGAAATTAATGTGTTGAGTGGAAAGATGGATGAACTTATGAAATTATTTGCTAATAAAAGTGTTTCTTCTGATCCTAATGATATGCCTTTGTCCACTTTGATTGAGAATAATAATGAATCTATGGATGTGAATTTTGTTGGTAGGAATAATTTTGGTAACAACGCGTATAGAGGAAACTTTAATCCTAGGTCGTACCCTAGTAATTCCTCTAATAATTATGGTAATTCCTACAACAATTCTTATGGAAATTATAATAAGATGCCCTCTGAATTTGAGACTACTATTAAAGAATTTATGAACTCGCAAAAGAATTTCAATGCTTTACCTGAAAAAAGTTGCCTAAGATTGATGAGTTGGCTAGGAACGTTGATAGAATTTCTCTTGATATTCTTTGAAACTTAGATCTATTCCTCCTAAGCATGACATCAATGAGTCTCTCAAAGCCATGAGAATTTCCATTGATGAGCGCAAAGAAAGAACCGCTAGGATGCGTGCTAAGAAAGATTGCTTTGTGAAAGCGTGTTCTTCTAGTTTCTATGAAAATAAAGATGAAGATCTAAAAGTTATTGATGTGTCTCCTATTAAATCTTTGTTTTGAAATATGAATCTTGATAATGATGGAACTGAATATGACCCACCTTTACCTAGAAGGCGTTCCAAAAATTTGGAGTTTTTAGATCTTGATGCTAAAATTGGTAAAAGTGGGATTGAAGAGATCAAAACTCTAGATATCAATGAACCCACTATTTTTTATTTCAAGGAATTTAATTATGATAATTGATCTTTGATAGATTGTATTTCCTTGTTGCAATCCGTGCTAAATTCTCCTCATGCTTATAGTCAAAATAAAGCTTTTACTAAACATATCGTTGATGCTTTAATACAATCTTATGAAGAAAAACTTGAGTTGGAAGTCTCTATCCCTAGAAAATTTTATGATGAGTGGGAACCTACTATTAAAATTAAAATTAAAGATCATGAATTCTATGCTTTGTGTGATTTCGGTGCTAGTGTTTCCACGATTCCAAAAACTTTGTGTGATTTGTTAGGTTTCCACGAATTTGATGATTGCTCTTTAAACTTACACCTTGCGGATTCCACTATTAAAAAACCTATGGGAAGAATTAATGATGTTCTTATTGTTGCAAATAGGAACTATGTTCCCGTATATTTCATCGTTCTTGATATAGATTGTAATCCTTCATGTCCTGTTATTCTTGGTAGAACTTTCCTTAGAACGATTGGTGCAATTATTGATATGAAGGAAGGGAATATTAGATTCCAATTTCTGTTAAAGAAAGGCATGGAACACTTCTCTAGAAAGAAGTTAAAATTACCTTATGAATCTATTATGAGATCCACTTATGGATTGCCTTCCAAAGATGGCAATACCTAGATCTATCCTTGCTTTTATGCCTAGCTAGGGGCGTTAAACGATAGCGCTTGTTGGGAGGCAACCCAATTTTACTTTTAGTTTTTTTTGCTTTTTGCTTATGTTTAGGAATAAATATTTGATCTAGCCTCTGGTTAGATTTGTTTTTATGTTTTTATTAGTGTTTGTGCCAAGTTAAACCTATAGGATCTTCTTGGATGATAATTATTTGATCTTGCTGAAAATTCCAGAAACTTTCTGTTCACGAAAACAATTGTTAAAAATCACCAGAACGTGATAAAATATTGATTCAATTTGCAGAAGATCAATAAACAAATTTTCTAGGTCTTCCTATTTTGGCTGAATTTTTGGAGTTCCAGAAGTTTGCGTTAGTTACAGATTACTACAGACTGTTCTGTTTTTGACTGTTCTGTTTTTCGTGTGTTGTTTGCTTATTTTGATGAATCTATGGCTAGTAAAATCGTTTATAAACCATAGAGAAGTTGGAATACAGTAGGTTTAACACCCATATAAATAAAGAATGAGTTCATTACAGTACCTTGAAGTGGTGTTTTGTTTTCTTTCGCTAACGGAGCTCACGAGATTTTCTGCCAAGTTTTGTGTTGTGAAGTTTTCAAGTTTTGGGTAAAAGATTTGATGGATTACGGAACAAGGAGTGGCAAGAGTCTAAGCTTGGGGATGCCCATGTCACCCCAAGATAATCTAAGGACACCAAAAAGCCAAATCTTGGGGATGCCCCGGAAGGCATCCCCTCTTTAAATCTACTTCCATCGGTAACTTTACTTGGAGCTATATTTTTATTCACCACATGATATGTGTTTTGCTTGGAGCGTCTTGTATTATTTGAGTCTTTATTTGTTAGTTTTCCACAATCATCCTTTCTGTACACACCTTTTGAGAGAGACACACATGATTCGGAATTTATTAGAATACTCTATGTGCTTCACTTATATCTTTTGAGCTATATAGATTTTGCTCTAGTGCTTCACTTATATCTTTTAGAGCACGGTGGTGGATTTGTTTTATAAAAACTATTGTTCTCTCATGCTTCAATTATATTATTTTGAGAGTCCTACAAAACATCATGGTAATTTGCTTAAATTGATAAATTGGTCCTAAAGTAATAGGCATCCAAGATTAGTAAAAATTATCTTATGAGTGTGTTGAATACTATGAGAAGTTTGATGCTTGATAATTGTTTTGAGATATAAAGATGGTGATATTAGAGTCATGCTAGTTGAGTAGTTGTGGATTTGAGGAACACTTGTGTTAAAGTTTGTGATTCCCGTAGCATGCATGTATGTTGAACCGTTATGTGATGAAGTCGGAGCATGATTTATTTATTGATTGTCTTCCTTATGAGTGGCGGTCGGGGACGAGTGATGGTCTTTTCCTACCAATATATCCCCCTAGGAGCATGCACGTAATACTTTGCTTCGATAACTTGTAGATTTTTGCAATAAATATATGAGTTCTTTATGACTAATTTTGAGTCCATGGATTATACGCAGTTCCTTCCTTCCACCATTGCTAGCCTCTCTAATACTGCACACTTTTCGCCGGTATCATACGCCCACCATATACCTTCCTCAAAACAGCCACCATACCTACCTATCATGGCATTTCCATAGCCATTCCGAGATATATTGCCATGCAACTTACCACCGTTCCGTTACTATGACACGCTCCATCATTGTCATATTGCTTCACATGATCATGTAGCTGACATCGTATTTGTGGCAAATCCACCGTTCATAATTCTTTCATACATGTCACTCTTGATTCATTGCATATCCCGGTATACCGCCAGAGGCATTCACATAGAGTCATATTTTGTTCTAAGTATTGAGTTGTAATTGTTGAGTTGTAAGTAAATAAAAGTGTGATGATCATCATTTTTTAGAGCATTGTCCCAAGTGAGGAAAGGATGATGGAGACTATGATTCCACCACAAGTCAGGATGAGACTCCGGACGAAAATAAAAAATAAGAAGAAAAAGAGGCCATAAAAAAAGGAAAAGGCCCAAATAAAAAATGATGAGAGAAAAAGAGAGAAGGGACAATGTTACTATCCTTTTACCACACTTGTGCTTCAAAGTAGCATCATGATCTTCATGATAGAGAGTCTCTTATGATATCACTTTCATATACTAGTGGGAATTTTTCATTATAGAACTTGGCTTGTATATTCTAGTGATGGGCTTCCTCAAAATGCCCTAGGTCCTCGTGAGCAAGCGAGTTGGATGCACACCCACTTAGTTTCTTTTGTTGAGCTTTCATATACTTATAGCTCCAGTGCATCCGTTGCATGGCAATCCCTACTCACTCACATTGATATCTATTGATGGGCATCTCCATAGCCCGTTGATACGCTTAGTTGATGTGAGACTATCTTCTCCTTTTTTGTCTTCTCCACAACCACCATTTTATCCCACATATAGTGCTATATCCATGGCTCACGCTCATGTATTGCGTGAAGATTGAAAAAGTTTGAGAACACCAAAAGTATGAAACAATTGCTTGGCTTGTCATCAGGGTTGTGCATGATTTAAATACTTTGTGTGGTGAAGATAGAGCATAGCCGACTATATGATTTTGTAGGGATAACTTTCTTTGGCCATGTTATTTTGAGAAGACATGATTGCTTAGTTAGTATGCTTGAAGTATTATTATTTTTATGTCAATATTAAACTTTTGTCTTGAATCTTTCGGATCTGAATATTCATACCACAATTAAGAGAATTACATTGAAAATTATGCTAAGAAGCATTCCACATAAAAAATTCTGTTTTTATCATTTACCTACTCGAGGACGAGCAGGAATTAATCTTGGGGATGCTTGATACGTCTCCAACGTATCTATAATTTTTGATTGTTCCATGCTATATTATATTTTGTTTTGGGTGTTAATGGGCTTTTTAATACACTTTTATACTATTTTTGGGACTAACCTATTAACCGGAGGCCCAGCCCAGAATTGTTGTTTTTTTGCCTATTTCAGTGTTTCGCAGAAAAAGAATATCAAACGGAGTCCAAACGGAATGAAACTTTCGGGAACGTGATTTTCAGAACAAACATGATCCAGAGGACTTGGACCCTACGTCAAGAAAGCAACCAGGAGGGCACGAGGTAGGGGGGGCGCCCTCCACCCTCGTGGGGCCCATGTTGCTCCACCGACGTACTTCTTCCTCCTATATATACGTACATACCCCCAAACTACCAGATACGGAGCCAAAAACCTAATTCAACCGCCGCAACCTTCTGTGCCCGTGAGATCCCATCTTGGGGCCTTTTCCGGCGCTCCGCCGGAGGGGGCATTGATCACGGAGGGCTTCTACATCAACACCATAGCCTCTCCGATGATGCGTGATTAGTTTACCTCAGACCTTCGGGTCCATAGTTATTAGCTAGATGGCTTCTTCTCTTTGGATCTCAATACAAAGTTCTCCATGATTCTCGTGGAGATCTATTCGATGTAATCTTCTTTTGCGGTGTGTTTGTTGAGACCGATGAATTGTGCGTTTATGATCAAGTTTATCTATGAACAATATCTGAATCTTCTCTAAATTCTTTTATGTATGATTGGTTATCTTTGCATGTCTCTTCGAATTATCAGTTTGGTTTGGCCTACTAGATTGATCTTTCTTGCAATGGGAGAAGTGCTTAGCTTTGGGTTCATCTTGTGGTGTCCTTTCCTAGTGACAATACGGGCAGCAAGGCACGTATTGTATTGTTGCCATCAAGGATAATAAGATGGGGTTTATTTCATATTGCATGAGTTTATCCCTCTACATCATGTCATCATACTTAAAGCATTAATCCTTTCTTATGAACTTAATACTCTAGATGCATGCTGGATAGCGGTCGAGGTGTGGAGTAATAGTAGTAGATATAGGCAGGAGTCGGTCTACTTGTCATGGACGTGATGCCTATATACATGATCATACCTAGATATTCTCATAACTATGCTCAATTCTATCAATTGCTCAACAGTAATTTGTTCACCCACCGTAATACTTATGCTCTCGAGAGAAGCCACTAGTGAAACCTATGGCCCCCGGGTCTATTTTCCATCATATTAATCTTCCAACACTTAGCTATTTTTATTGGCTTTTTTTTACTTTGCATCTTTATTATAAAAATACCAAAAATATTATCTTATCATATCTATCAGATCTCACTTTCGTAAGTGACCGTGAAGGGATTGACAACCCCTTTATTGCGTTGGTTGCGAAGTTTTTATTTGTTTGTGTAGGTGCGAGGGACTCGTGCGTGGCCTCCTACTGGATTGATACCTTAGTTCTCAAAAACTGAGGGAAATACTTACGCTCCTTTACTACATCACCCTTTCCTCTTCAAGGGAAAACCAACGCAGTGCCCAAGAGGTAGCAAGGAGAAGCAGGCGACTTCCCAAGCCGCAGCTGCTCGTGAAGTGGCGCTGAAGGATGCCGAAGCCGCCCAAGATCGCTGCCGGGAGCTGGAGGCCGAGCTGAAGGCCCTGCGTGACAAGCGTGTGGAAGAAGCTCGTGGCTACGAGGCGGAGGAGGAGAAGACAAAGGCCTGGTAAGACGCCATCAAGGATCACGACGCCGAGCTGGGAGAGTTGGCGAAGGCGCAGGCCACCAAACGCAGCCGGCTGGAGGAGCTGGAGCGAAAGGTGGAGGCGGAGAAGGCCGGTCTTGACGCCAAGGTGAAGGTCCTGGCCGAGGACCGTGCATCCTTCGTGCTCCTCGAGGAGAGGTCCCGCATGGCATTGAAGGCACTCTACAAGAAGGCCTTGGAGAAGCCGCTGACCACCGACGAGGACGGCCCCGTCCAGCTGCTTCCCTACTTGGTCGAGGCACTTGAGGAGGTCGTAAGCGGCATCGGCCCCATGACAGAGGAGGAAGCTCGCGTCCTCTCCTCAGCTGCGCTGACGCGCGTCTTCAGCCACCTCCATCTTCGCGATCCTACCGCCCGCCTTGACGAGCTGCTGGAGCCTGTGGACGACAAGCACTGCGCAGCCGCTGCCGCAGCCGTGAAGGGTCAGGTGGAAGCCCTGCTGAAGAAGTTCCGCGCCTTCACTCCCGCGCCCTCGACCGGCTGTGCTACTGGTCCTGCAGCTCCGGTCGGTGGTATAGGTGAAGGCGACGCCACCACGGAAGAAGCACCTCTTGCGGGCGACAGCGATGTCCAGGGATGACTTGCTTGTGGCTCCCTTCCTGTTTAACTCGTGCACCATGCACCGTGCCTCGTGGAGGCGTTTAAACTTGCGTTTGGTATTATGAGAACAATATGTCTTGTAATATTTTCTTTGATATTTTGCGATTTCCTTCCTATTTGCTTTACGTTCTACGTCGGCAGAGCCTGGCCCCGCGCATACCTCAGCCGCCGTTGGGTCGTCCGGATCACCAGGATGAGACCAAGGAGTGAGGGGCTATGTGACCAGTTAGGCTCCTGAGTCGCGATGCCGAGGAGTCCCCCTTGACGCGCAAAAATCTTATAGGAAGGAGACGCAGGAGTAGGTTTAGTGTTATACGTCGGTAGGGCCCGGTCCCGCGCATACTTCAGCCGCCGTTGGGTCGTCCGGAGACTAGGACGAGACCAAGGAGTGAGGGGCTACGTGGCCAGTTAGGCTCCTGAGTCGCGATGCTCAGGAGTCCCCCTTGACGCTCAAACGACCTTCATACCTTTTCCCTCACTGAGGCTCAGCTCGGGAGGGGCGCGCGACGACCAGGTCTGGGGGACCTGGCTGGGTGGCATACGCTTGGGCGTGACCCGAGCGCAGCCCCCGTGCCCAGCCCCCTCACGCGACTCTCCCGAGGGGAGGTGTTGCGATGAGGCCGGACACTGAGCTCAAGGGCTCCCTGAGGTTGATACGGCCATGGGGCCGCCCTCAGTTGTTTATCACCAGCGCGGAGCATAGCCCTTCCGCACTTGCACGGGCATAGCCGCTCCTCGGCAGTGTCGACGGCCAGCACGGAGCATGGTGCTTCCCTGGTACGTGGGAGGGGACTCCCTACTGCGGTGAGCCCCCGGGGCGTGTACAACCCCGCCCTGACACGTGGCTTGCACGGCAGGGCTAGACGAGGTGTGTCTGGGCACTCGTGAGCCAGCGCGGGACTCACGAGGCCCTACCTCAAGGCGGGTTGCACCTTGTCTTGATTCTTGATGACTGTGGTGGCCCTGCGAGATGGTTAGACAACCTGCACCGAATGAATCTCCTGAGGCTATCGCATGAGAAGGCCAAGCACCAACGACCCCAGGAAATGACATGAATGGGGCCGGCCTGCCAGATAGAGCTCAGCCGTTGGATTTATCGACACTGCAGGGACGGGCCCGAGCACAGACGCCGTGCCTAGCATCCTTATGCGAAGGATCCTAAAGAAAGACGCTCGGCGCGCGGCTCCCATGGCGGGTGACAATCAAGCAGGTGATAGCCATAGATAGATTACGCATGGAAAGCGAACTAGCTCAGATGAATGCAAGACGATACATGCCACTGGGCTGAATTCGAGCGGCTTGGGGATGACGCAGCCCGAGGGGCGCCCCCAACAGAGTTAGCTAAAGGCATAAAAAGGGTACATGCCGCAGGGACAGACCCATGCGACCTGGGAATGATGCAGCCCGAGGGGCGCTCCCAGCTAAATGAACTTGGAAAATGTCACCTGATTCTATTGTTGAAGGCATGTTGGGGCAGCTGAAGATGCGTGGTGCAGGGGTTGCTCCTCACGAGCCACCGGGATCCTGAGCCTCGGGAGGCTCTGGGGGTCCAGGCGGTTCCTTGAGGACCGTCTCCATCTCCTCCAGGACTGCGTGGTGCCTGGCCTCCTGAGCCGCCAGGATGCTCCGCAGGCTACGCTAGAAGGCAGACGCCACGCTCGGCAGGCCAAAAGGCATGCGAACATAGCTGTGAGGTGGGTCCTCGCAGCGTCCCACGCGCGAAGGCCAGAAGAGCTCTTGAGACACGGCTCTTTTGAGCCCTGGGATGTCGATGCAGACGCGCAACCCGCCATTCTCGCCTGGATGGGGAGCCGCGCCGGGTGAGCCGCGGTCGCCGCGCATGGCTCTCGCGTCTTGCAGTTCCTAAGTGGTCTTGGCAATGAACTCGTGAGTGTTGGGCGCTCCTCGCCCGATGTCTTCCTGAGGGAAACGTGTCGCGAAGCACGCCTCCAAGTGGTGCCCGAGCGCCTCCCTCATGACGTTGGCAAGGTCGGAGGCCCTCCAGAAGAGATCCCCCGAGCCCTGCCCGAGGAGGGTGCTGGGCGCGCCTTCCTATGTAAGGGAGGGAGGTGCCCCAGGCGTGGGCGCCGATCCTAACGAGGTGCCACTTGCGGCGCCGCTCTCCTGAGGCCCGGTGCGGAGTAGCTTCTTCTTCTTCTTGGGGGCGACCTTAGGAGGGTACTGCGCTGCATTGTTGTCGGGGTCTTCGATTGATGCTGCTTGGAAGGCGCGCTCGAGGGAGCACACTGCATCTCTCTCTTCGCACGGGACCGTGATGATCCCGCCGTTCCCTGGCATCTTCAGGACGTTGTACCCGTGGTGTGTTACTGCCATGAACTTGGCCAGGGCCGGGTACCCGAGATGGCGTTGTATGGCAGACGAATGTGGGCGATGTCAAAGTCGATGAGCTCGGTGCAGTAGTTGTCGCACTATCCTAAGGTGACCATGAGGAGGACCTACCCTATCGGGGTGGTGGAGCCGTCGGTTACTCCTGAGAAGGGCTTGGTAGGCTGAAGCTGATCGTATGGCACTTGAAGGCTGTCGAACGTCTCGACGGACAGGACGTTGAGGCCTGTGCCGTCGTCGATGAGAGTCTTGGTGACTTCTACGTTGCTGATGACGAGCGAGCAAAGCATCGGGAGGGCGCTAGCGGTGGCCGCGCACTTGAGCTGATCTACCGAGCTGAAGGTGATGGCGCACTTGGACCACCTGAGCGGGCGCGTGGCCTAAAGCCTGGGGAGGACTGCATTCACCTCGCGAGAAAACTGCTTGAAGATACGCTGAGAGGCTGGGGCTTGTGCTCCGCCCAAGATGCAGGTGATAGCACGCGAATCCTGGAAGCTCCAGCCCCCTCGTCCTGATGGTGGTCGTCGTTCCTTCTTGGTGGTGGAGGCAGCGGTGGAAGTCCAGCATTGCCCTGAGGGCGGTCCTCGCGAGGCTGATCGCGCCAGGCGCCCTCGCGAGGTTGGTCCTGCCAGCGGTCCTCGCGAGGCCGGTCGCGCCACTCCTGGCATGGGCCACGATCGTCCCAGCATCCTCCGCTATGTCCTCCTCCTCGGCCGTAGCCCCGGTCATTGCGCTCGGGGAGTCGACCGAAGCGTCCATCTCGAATGGCCCTGAGCTCTTGATAGTCGTTGGTGTTGTGGCTGTGAACATTGTGGAAGGCACATAATGGTCGGCTGCTCTTGGATGACTCGGGCTGGTCCCGACCACGGTTCATGTCCGGCTCCGCCGCGAGCACGGCCACTCCCTTGTGCTTCACGTCCTTGGCCTTGGCCTTCTTCTCCTCGGGGTCAGCAGCTGGGAGCTCGGGGAGGGAAAGGCGCCCTTCCTCAGCTCTTGCGCACTTGGTCGCTAGGTTGAACAACTCTAAGGTCATGCACAACTCCTCGTGGATGGCGAGCTCCTCCTTCATCTTGACATCGCGGACGCCATCAGAGAACGCGGAGATGATGGCCTCGTCCGTCATCTTGGGGATCTTGAGGCAAACGTTGTTGAAGCGCTGGATGTACTTCTGGAGGGTCTCCCCTGGCTGTTGTTTGATGCAGCACAGGTCACCCGCGGCCGGATGGCGGTCGCGAGTGCCCTGGAAGTTGGCGACGAAGCGGTCGCGCATCTCGTCCAAGGAGGAGATCAAGCCCGGAGACAGGTTCAGGAGCCACGAACGAGCGCCGTCCTTGAGATCCATGGGGAACCAATTCGCCATGACTTTCTTGTAGCCGTTGGCCGCCTCGATGCTCAGCTCGTAGAGCTGCAGGAACTCCGCGGGGTCCGGGGTGCCGTCATAGCGAGGAGGCAGGTCTGGCTTGAACTTGCCCGGCCATGTGACGCTACGCAGCTCGGGGGTGAAGGCGCGGCAGTCCACGGTGGCCACCGAGACCCTTTGCTGATGTGGAGCCTGCCCTTGATGTCCGCGCACCGCCACCGCATGCGGCGCATGATCTTGTCGCAGTGGTGCGGGGGGCACGGGAACGTTCTCTCGCGGCCGAGGGATTTCTTGGCAGCTTCTTTCCTCTCGCGCGGGCACCAGACGCGGTGGGTCGCGCCGAGGGGCCGCGCGCCTTCGCGCCAGGACACACCGTCTTGGGGCAGAGGTGGTGGAGGCGCTCCATGGGCCACGTCGCCCGCAGCTGGCGGAGGGCGGGTCAGCGAAAGAGATGGCACGGGAGAGCCCCCTGCGGCGCTGACGAGCTCGGCGATGTGGTCGAGCCAGTCCTCATAGAGGTTGTCGACGGGGCGGTAGCGCAGGAGGTCGTGTGCCATGAGCAGCGCGGCCTGCGCGTCCGTGGGAGCGTGACGAGCGTGAGACGACGAGCCGTCCAGGGTCAGCGACGGGGTGGCGGTGCGGCCGTCCCGCCGCACCGAGGGGTGTAGCGAGGATGCTTGCTGCTCGTTCCCCGCCTGGCCGGTGGCGGCGTTGGCGGCAGGTGACGGAGAATGACGGGGAGGCCCACCAACAGGAGCCGTCTGAGCGACGCGGGCGGCAAGGGCGGCCCTGCGCTTAGCGCGGGCTCGACGGGCGCCCGACATGGAGGCAATGAAGCGATGGGACGCGGATCGGCGAAAGGAAAACTCCGGCGCACCCCTACCTGGCGTGCCAAATGTTGGATTTCGGGTTCCGGCAAAACCCTTAAGGTTCGAACACTGGGGTACGCGCGAAGATCTCCCCCTACCTAATCATGCCCTCACCCTCACCGCTATCTCTAAGGCTAAACTCGACGAACTCGCAACACAAATATTGAGCGTCCTGAGGAGAGGTGTTCTTGTGCTCGATGGACTTGTGTGGGTGAGGATTACTCAAGATGAGTTGCCTCCTATGGTGGTGGCTTGCCCTATTTATAGAGGCCTTGGTCCTCTTCCCAAATATTGAGCGGGAAGGGATGCCACAACGGCCAGTTTGAAGGAAGACAACTAGTACGAGCTATCCTGACAAAAGTAGTCTTCGCCTGCCAAAGGCTCTGGTGGTGATGTCGTCTTGGGCTCCACGGTGACCTCCATCCTGCCATCCTGCTGGTCTTGGTCTCGTCGCACCGATATGGAAACCTTTGCCCGATGCCTCGGGACTCCTCGCCTGCGCTTGCCCCTTTAGTTCTGTCGGGGGTTGGGTGGGACATATGCCAAAGGATGGCTTATCATGGAGGGGGCGAGTAGAACGTCGCCGGTGCCTGGAAACGGGATGAGGCGAAGACATGCACGCCGGCGAATCTTACCCAGCTTCGGGGCTCTCCGAGGAGATAACACCCCTACTGCTGCTCTGCGGGGTCTCCGCATGATCACTGTCGTAAGGTGAGTACAAGATTGCTCCTTGAGCTGTTCGGGGTGAGGAAGGAGAAGGGCACGACTAGCTCTTCTCTTCCCTCTATGTGTGTGTGTGTCAAACTACTAGGTTCCAACCCTTTGCATGGGTGCCCCGGGGGGTTTATATAGACCTACCCCTCGGGGGTACAATGGTAATCCGGCTGGTCGCGGCTCCCTGCCGTCAGTCTCTTAAGTCGCCGTCTTCTCCGCCGACTCCTGGGGCCCGCCGACTAGTGGGCCCCGCCGACGGTCCAGCATGGGGCCGACAGCCCTTGTCCGCCGCAGGCGGGTCTTGCCGGCTGCGGGTCACTGTAGCCGCTCTTCTAACGACGCGAGCTTGGTCGCGGGGTCATGGCAACAGTGCCGCCGCCTGGCGGGCGATCACTGTTGCCATTCCCTGTCCTATCTGGTTAATGGCGCACGGAGCCTGTGGAAGGGGCCGGCCGACTCTTGGAGGCCGACTCCAACGGGTCCGTCTTTGGGGCGTTCTCGCCGTCTTCTGCACTCCCGCCGACAGGCGGGTCCCGCCGTCTTCGGGTCATACAGACAGGCCATCGTGGGTACAGGAATCTGCCCACGGGGCTGACGTCAGGGCCGGCGTGGCTACAGTGCCGCGCCGGACGGAGATCTCCGTCGGTACAGCACCCTGTGGCCATGCCTACTCTTGATGAGCGCGGCAGGGACGTGCCGCGAGGCGGCTTTATCCCATCCCACTCGTAGTCGCTCCGGCAGGGGTGGATTTGAGTCGCGGGCCGACTCCACAGCTGGCTTCATCGGAAGTCGCCGGCTTGGAGTCGGCTTGTCGAGGCCATCTCGACTCGGCCTAGAGGCGATCGGCGACTGCCGCCGACTCTCGGCGGCTCTTCGTCTTGGGGTCTTGAGGCGCAGCCTGCCCGATGTTTTGAAAGGTCCAGGGCTCGGGTGTGCCTACCGTGGCCCATTACTCCGGCAGTAGTCCCCGTCTGGTGAGGCGCCGAGGGAAACATGTCGAGGAGCCTCAACAGTTTCATCCCTTTAGCGTAAGAATCTGGACTCGGCTTCTTTGTCTCCATCTTGGGTGACTAGGCCGGAGTCGGCCTTGCAGGAGGCCGTCTTGCTCCTCAAAGGTTTCGAAGGTCGCAGCGGGATCCGGGCGGCGTGCCTGATAAGCTTCCAGGCAGCTGCCCATTGCGGGCCCGCCATGCGACGCACGCTGGCGAGGCCAAATCTGCCAGCCCAGCGTGACAAGAGCCCGTCGGCGGGCCCGCCATTACCGCGCCTCGGCGCACAGGCAGATCCGCTGCGGCCGTGCGGGCGGTTGGGCTCCCCACGCCGTTACTGCGTGCAGTAACGTTGTGGGTTAAATCGTGGGGGCATGGGGACGTGGGCGCAGTTAATCCCGTGCCCGCCCCCTCGGCTTCGCAGCCTAGGCGCCTATAAGTAGGCGGGGGGAGGGGGGGCGGCGACGCACGCACACCCACTCTTCCCTGCTCCCTCTTGCTCCTTGCTTCGTCTTCCTCCTTGCTCCGCCGCGCCGAACCTCGCCGCGCCGCGGAGGTGAGCTCCTCCTCCGTCGCCGCGCCTCCCACCGCACGCTCCGGCGTGTGGGACGGCTCCATCATCGACGACGACATCATCAAGTTTCTCCGCCAAACGCGCCGCATCCCCAGCAGCCACCTAGTGCGGACCCGCGCCGCGCCGGAGGGCGAAATCACGCCGGCGCCGGAGGAGGGCGAGCGGGTCATATTCCACTCGCACCTCATGCGCGGGCTAGGGCTGCCGGCGAGCGGCTTCTTCCGCGCGTTCCTGGAGTTCTTCGGGCTCCAGCCGCACCACCTCACCCCCAACACGGTGGTGCTGCTGGCCGCCGCCGCATCCTTATGCGAGGGCTTTCTTGGCGTTCTCCCCACCATCGAAATGGGGGAATTCTTCCAAGCCAAGCTCGGAACCCATGTCGCTCAGCGTCTGGCTATGTGCGACGCTCATCGCCATGAGGAGGCCGGTGCCCGAGAACCCTTTTCCGTCATCCCCTCATCAAGTCGGTGAAGATGTGGCAGCGTCGATTTCTACGTCAAGAAGGTCGCCCCGAGGTCGATTGGGTCAACTTGCCGCCTTTACGTGGGCGGCGAGTTGGCGGGCGACTTCACCGGGTCCCATCGGGCCCGGACGCCGACTCCCGAGTAACGCCGCCGTCGCTGACTCCAGCGTGATGACGCAGTCGGAGGGCTGGCCCGGGCGGACTTGCTGGCCGCCTTCGTGGCGCGCCGAGTCCTTCCTCTTCAAGGCCGACCTCATCTGATCTGTCAGATGAGCGGCCGTCGGGACCCCAGCCGGCTGTGTTCCAAAGACATGCCCCCACGCGAAGGTGGTGGACACGGTGAACTTCCTGGTGAACTGCGGCCTCACGGAGGAATGGCAGTTCGGCAAGGAGCCATACTCGCGCGCCAACCCCCCGCCTGTGGTAAGTCGTCTCTTGCTTCTCTGTTTCCTTCTTCAAATTAATCCGGCTCTAATTTTCCTTGGTCTTCTCGATTCGAATCCCTCATGCAGCCCTCGGCGGCGCCGCTGGGCCGGCTCGTGAATCCGTCCCCGACCGGGCGAAGAGCGACGCCGACGACCCCGACTTGGGCGTGGCGGTGATGGAGACCGACGCCGAGGGAGGAGGAGGGGCCGACGACTTCAGGCCTTCGGCCACCTTCGCCGACTGGCCTGATGACGACGGCGAGAAGGAAGTCGTCCCCCGCCGCCAGCAGAAAGCCGGCCATCCAGGCGCGAGCTCCTCCGCCGCCTTGGGTGGTCAAGGCGGCACGAAGAAGCGCCGGGCCGGGCCGAGTCTGCTAGGCGGCCGGGCGAAGAAATTCAGGGGGACGGCCGCCGCGACCAGGCGAAGAGGCGGTCGCTAAGGCTAACCGCCTGTGAAGGAAGTGAAGAAGCCACCGCTGGTCTCCGCGTAAGTACTTTTTATTTTGTCTTGTTTCTTCTGGTCCGTCTTGTCCAAGTCTTTACGTGTCTTTTTCTCATCAGGGCTCCCCTCACCCTGGAGAGGGTCGCCGCCGCCTCCGTCATGGGGTCGGCGGAGACGTCCGCCAATAGTCGGCGGGTTGACCCTGCGGCCGCCCTCCGGGAGGCAACGGAGCGAAATGCGTAGGAGAAGCGCGACGAGGAGGAGGCCGCCCGTCTGGAGAAGGCGGAGGCTGAGAAGGCGGCGGCTTCCGCCCAGAAGAATCTGGAGGAGGTCGAAGCTGCCGCTGCAGCCAAGAGGCGAGCCAAGGAGGCCGCGCGCCTCCAGTCGGCGCTGCTCGTCACCCCGTTGAGCTCTGCGCCACTGCCGCCGGAGTTCACGGGGCAGTCGGAGGGAGTTGGCGGTGAGGTCCCCGTCGCAGAGAAGGAAGGCGGCGAGGTCTCCCTACGCACGGCCAGCGCCACCTCCGCCGCCCACCGCAGATCCGAGAGCGCAAGGCAAGCAGCCGGCCGGACCGCTTTGTCGCCGACCGATGGCGAGGCCGTGCTTGGCACGGCTTCTTCAAAGTCGCCGCCCGGTAGCGACGCCGTCTTGAGAAGGCGACTTCGGCGCCGCGCCCCTTGGAGACCGGTGCCGCCAGCTCAGCCATCCCTGACGCCGAGGCGACAAGCGCCGCGCCCATTGGATGGGTGCGATGAGGCGGCACGGGCCCGCTGAACACGGCGCTTCTGGACGTCCAGGCGAAGCTACGGGCTGAGGGCGACGCCATCCAGAACCTCTCCAAGGCGCACCTGGCATCGCGATCCGCCGTGCGAGTATGTTTCTTTTTTGAACTTTTCTTGCTCTTCTCTGGCGCGCCAAATACACTCCATCGAAGTGTAGTCCCGAAGTTTCGGGCCGGCCGAGCAGCGACTTCGAACTCTATTTATGCATTTCCAAGTTTTTACTTTTGTCTCAAACTCTTGTCGCAGAGTATCACAACCTCCGCGCCACTGCCTTCAACCGCAACGTTGAGGAGCTGAGCAAGCGGACTGCCGACTTGGCGAGGAGCCGAGGTGAGTTTTCTTCTTCAGCGAGCCTTATTTGGCGCGCCAGCTGGCTGTAGTCCACGACATTCGGGCCGCTGCAGCGATCGGGCCGGATCTTCCCTGGCGACCTTCTTAGCCGACGACTTCTGTCCTTCTTCTTTTATTCTTCGAGTCCAACGCCACTCTTCGGGGCAGCTGGTACGGCCGACACCGCTTATGGCGCCAAAGAGGAGGAGTGCGGCAAGCTCGCCGCAGAAGGCGACCTGCTGGCTACGCATGGTAGCGGAGCGAGGAGCTGCTCAAGGCGGCGCAGCCGAGGCGGAGAAGAAAGAGGCCGCTCTCCTAGCCGAATTTGAGAGCGGCGCCTCCCGGACCCGACAGGAAGCGCTGCTGACCTCCGGCTTCCACGAAATCGAGGATATCGTCGATGGTGAGTTCGCTTACTTTTTCTTTTGGGTCGCCCGACTATGGGTCAGCCGACTGCTGTTTTCGACTTGCTTCTTCTTCTTCTTGGCAGACTTCTTCCCGGTCATACGCAGCGCCAATCAAGCCATTGAGGCTGATCGCGAGGCGCCGGCGGGCGGTGGTGCCGAGATCGCAGCCAACGCCCCGGACCCTTGACGAGCAGCTCCACGAGCATTGAGGCTCGTCTGCGGCCGCCCATCGGATGCTGCGCCGTCTTCAGCGTGTCGGCGCCAGCGATCGCTGCTCGTGGCGAACATGCCGATTCTGCGCCTCCCGGCGGACCGCCGATCGGGCCGGAGGTCGCGGCCGCCGCCTTGAGGCCTGGAAGGGTACCGCGGCTCGGGCTGGAGCTCGCCGAGCCCTGGAGTTTGTCAAGGCGTGGTATCCAGGGCTGGATCTGGACCGGCTGGCCACGTTCCGGTTAGAGGCCCAGGCGGAGCTGCTGGCCGCGGAGGACGCCCTCGTCGAGCGTGCGGCGGCGATTGCCGACTACACGGACACCGGCGTCTTCGTCCCTGAGCGAGCTGAAGACGGTGGGGAGGCACCGCCGGAGTGGTTCGGGATGAACCCAGACTACGACGAGGACTCGATGGAGGTGATCGACTCCAGCGCCGAGGATGAAGACGAGGCGGAGGACGGAGACGACATGGAGGCGCCAGAAGACGGAGCGGGCGACCAGCCTCAGCTCGACCGCGCCTCCGACAGAACGCGCCCGTCCCGGTTTGCCGCCGGAGACGATCAAGCCGAGACCGCCTAGCTGGCCGCCCCGGCGCCTGACGCCGCCGCCGCCTCTGGCCTTCCAACCCCATCTGCTGCTTCTTAGGCCGCTGCCTTGCCTTTATTTTATCTGTTTGCTAGTCTTTTAAGAGAACTTGTTAATTTGCACAATTCCACCCGCGGGGTGTATTCTGAACCTCTGTTCGAAGATCCGGCCAAGGGCCTAAGCTTGTGTAAATATTATTCTAATTTTATCTTTCCTTGCTTATTGCTCTTGTGGCTTTTTCCTTTGCCGCCTTCCCTTAGATGCCGCCTTGCCCATCGGGCAACCGCTCCGCGGACTGCCGTCTAGGTCAAGTGCTTGGCTACCTTTGAGAAGGCAAGTACTTGGCCATTTTTTAGAGTCGTTAAGCAAGTTGGGTAGAAGCGGCGAGCCGACTACTTAAGAGTCGGTTTTATTTAAACGGGCTGGAAGCCGATTTAAACTATGTTTATGCTTTGGGTCCTTAGCCATTTTTTCGTGTGGGCGCCCGTTCTTCCTTACTCCTGCCCACCAAACAGTCGCTCTGCGAGCTGCGGCTTCTGGCAGGAGATGGCTTAGGCACCGCACGTTACTTGTCTGACTGCAGGAAGCATTTCATAGCCAAAAAGCGGCGAGTCCCCGGGCCGACTAGTCGAGCCCGGTGCCAAATAGCATAACAAAGAGTAACATACTCAAAGGCATAATTCTTATCATACAGATAACAAAAGAGGGCAGTCCCCGAGCCTGCCTCGGGGCCCGGAGTCTTGGTACTTTAAACACAAAGGGTAGCGTGGTACATACTGCATCAACTATAAAATCTTGGAGGAGATTCAGATTCCATGGCCGCCTCCGTCTCTTTGCCGGAGTCGTCCCTCTTGCATGCTCGGGCTTCGGCGTCAATCGTAGTAGGAGTCGCTGCTCAAAGACTTTGTCGATGATGAATGGGCCTTCCCAAGGCACCGGCTTGTCTTTGGGCGGCTGTTATTTGGATCAGCGGAGCACAAGGTCGCCCTCTAGGAATGATCTTGGCTTGACCTTCTTGTTGTAGTAACAGCGCAGGCTCTGCTGGTAGATGCCGGACCGGCTGAGTGCCAACAGCCCCTCTTCCAGCAGAGATCGACGCCGCCTTGACGTGCTTCTTCTGCTTCCTCTTTAGTGTACATGGTGACTCGCGGGGAGTCGAACTCTATATGCGTTGGGATGACGGCTTCGGCACTGTAGACGAGGAAGAAGGGTGTGAAGCGAGTTCACTTGTTTGGAGTCGTGCGCAGACTCCGGAAGGACGGTAGCAACTCCTCAAGCCGGTGACGGCGAACGCTCAATGGTTCGACCAATGAGGCTTGATGCCGAGACAGGATGAGGCCGTTCGCTCGCTTCCACCGGCCGTTTGATCATGGATGGGCAAAGGACGCTAAGTCCAGTCGGATGCCTTTGCGTCAGCGAGAAGCGGGCGAGGCGCCTTTGGCAAAATTTGTGCCGTTGTCGGTGATAATGTCTGTGTGGTACGCCGTGCGAGT
Organism: Aegilops bicornis; assembly: GCA_021605145.1. Taxonomy (NCBI): domain Eukaryota; kingdom Viridiplantae; phylum Streptophyta; class Magnoliopsida; order Poales; family Poaceae; genus Aegilops; species Aegilops bicornis. The sequence continues at coordinate 391,543,056 of CM038669.1, read as the reverse complement.
CGTGATGTCGGCGATGAAAGTCACCGCCAGAGGACCATTCAACTTCTTGATGGGTTTTGCTTCTATCCACTTGGTGAACTTGTCCACCGCGACAAGTGAGTTAGGCCGCCTGCGTGCCGTTTGAATGGTCCCACCATGTCCGGGCCCCAAACAGCAAAGGGCCAAAGCGATGGGGATAGTCTTGAGCGCCAAGCCGGAAGCGGCTTGGAGCGAACACCGCACCCCTTGCATTTTTGAACTAATTCCTTGGCCTCTTCTAGGGCAAATGGCCGTAAGAAACCATGTCGGAAGGCTTTGGCGGCGAGTGCTCTTGAGGTTGCATGATGGCCGCACTCGCTCGATGGATGTCTTCGAGAATTGCTTGGCCTTGCTCGACTCGACGCAGTCACCGGTAGACACCGTGACGCTGCTACCGACCAGCTCTCTATTGACTACAAGTAGGCTGCTGCTCGGTGTTGCACTTGCCGAGCCAAGGTCTCATCGGTTGGTAGCTCTCCGCTTACTAAGAACTTCAGATAGGCTGGGCCCATGAGGGTGCTGCTATTTCTTCGACGATAGATCGCTACTTGGACGAGGCGGCTGGGCTGGGAGGCGGCGGGTTGGAGTCTGCAACAGCTTGGTGGGTTGAAGCGATCCCCGGCCGATCGGTGGCAGATCCCGGGCAATCTTGGAGTCTTCGCAATGGTCGCCGCAGTCCCCGGGCCGGGTTCTGAAGTCCCCGGGCCGGCTTCGACTGCCGCGTTCTTGGGGGCGTCTGCAAGGATTCTTGTGCCGTCTGCTGAGGCTTTGGAGTCGGATCCGACTTCTTCAGGGGGAGCCAGCACAAAAATGGAGTCTGACTCTGGTGACGGCTTGACAGATGGCTTGAGGAGGCGCTGAAGGGCGACGCCGGATGGTATTGCCTGGCGGGTGGAGCCGATTCTTGCCAGGGTATCTGCTTGGTCGTTGTCGTTTCTTGGCACGTGGAGGAATTCGCACCCCTCAAAATATCCACTCAGCTGCTGTACCAGGAAACGGTAGCTCGCCATATTTGCATCTTTGGCGTCGGTCGCCCGGATGATCATGGACCACCAAGTCGAAGTCGCCATAGCACAGATCCAGCGAATGCCAAGCTCTTTGGCAAGCCGGAGCCGTGAATGAGCGCCTCAGATTCGGGCGACGTTGTTGGAGGCGGCGAAATGGATCTGCAATGCGTGAGCTTGTCGCCCTTGGGGAAGTGAGGACCACGCCTGCTCCCAAGCCGGTGCGCATCTTGGAGCCATCAAAGTGCATCCGCCAATGGGTGGAGTCGGTATTTGGCCAAGGCGTATCGGGTCTCGGCCCAGTCGACGAGGAAGTCGGCCAGTGCTTGTGACTTGATGGCGGTGCAGGGCTGGTAATAGATGGTGTAGGGGGCCAACTCTATGGCCCATTTGGCCACTCGGCTAGAAGCATCTCGGCTTCCGATGATCTCTGCTAGTGGGGCCGTGCAAACCACGGTGATTGGATGCTCTTGAAAGTAAGGCTTCAACTTCTTGGCGGCAAAGTGCACGCCATAACACATCTTCTGGTAGTGGGGGTAGTTCTGCTTGGAGGTCGACATTACTTCGCTCAGGTAATAAACCGGTCTCTGGACAGGTAGCGCCTTGCCTTCCTCCTTGCGTTCAACTAAGATAACCATGCTGACTACCCTGCTGGTGGTGGCAATATACAGGAGCATGGGCTCCTTTGGAGTCGGAGCCACCAGCACTGGGGGAGTAGTTAGCATCTTCTTCAACTGGAGAAAAGCCTCATCCTCCTTGGAGTTCCATTCGAAGAAGGTGGTCTTCTTCATGAGCTGGTACAGAGGAAGAGCTTTCTCGCCCAGCCGACTGATGAATCGGCTGATAGACGCCAAGCAGCCGGTGAACTTTTGCACATCTAGCAGTCGACGGGGTACTTCCATCCTTTTGATCGCCTTGATCTTCACGGGGTTGCACTCTATGCCGCGTTCAGAGACCAGGAAGCCAAGGAGCTGGCCGGCTGGTACTCCGAAGACGCATTTCTCTGGGTTGAGCTTGATCTGGAATCGGCGCAGATTTTCAAAGGTCTCCTTGAGGTCTTCCAACAGCGTTCCTCGCTTCCCCGTCTTCACCACCACGTCGTCCCACGTAAACGTATGCGTTTCGCCAAGCTGCTTGAGGAGGCACTTACATGCAACGCCGAAGGTGGCGCCGGCATTCCTCAAGCCGAACGTCATGGTCAGGTAGCAGAAGGCTCCAAACGGCGTGATGAAGGCGGTCTTCAGTCTGTCGGCCGGGTTCAGCTTGATCTGGTGATATCCTGAATATGCATCTAAGAAGCTCAACAGCTCGCATCCGGCCGTGGAGTCTATCACCTGATCAATTCTTGGCAAAGCGAACGGGTCCTTGGGGCAGGCTTTGTTGAGGCTTGTGTAGTCAATACACATCCGCCACTGCTTGTTCTTCTTTAGTACCAAGACCGGGTTCGCTAACCATTCTGGAAAGAACACTTCCATGATGAAACCGGCTGCGAGGAGCCGGGCTATCTCTTCTCCAACAACTCTTCTTTTCTCTTCTGACAGGCGGCGCAAGGGCTGCCTGACGGGCTTCACATCAGATCGGACATGTAACTTGTGCTCGGCGAATTCCGTCTGGTACACTGGCATGTCTTTGGGGACCATGCGAAAATGTCCCGATTCTCACGGAGGAAATCGACGAGCTCGCCTTGCTATTTGCTGTCGAGGTTGGCACCTACGACAGCGTATCTCTCCGGGTGCTCCGGGTCCAAGGGTATCTTCTTGGTCTCTCTGGTCGGCTTGAACGAGCCCTCAGCTTCTGACTCCTTGGGGTCGGGTGACATCTCTGACTGCTTGCCGGCCATTGCCACAACCCGATCAAGGAGCCGCTTCTCAGCTGCGATCACCAGGGACTCGGCCAGCCGGCTGCTTTCAGCTGCACAAGCGGACGACTTTCTATAGTCGCCGGCTACGGTCAGAATCCCCTCGGTACTCGGCATCTTCATCTTGAGGTAGGCGTAGCCGGCTTCGTCTTGCACAGCAGCCGCGACGAGGAGCTGCTGGACTCGCTCCGTCATCAGGCGGCACTCCTCGCCCTCGAAGTTATCCATATCGTCTGCCGCCGCCTGGGCGGCGCGGATGTTCTCCGCGGGCGTGGCGTACACAGGGCGATTGGCCCCAAACAGGCTAGCGATGGCTACGCCGTCTTCTTTGAACCGCGCGCCTAGGCGGCTAGGCCGGCCGAGCCGACGAGCCGCCCACGGCGCGATCCATCTCGCAAGGCCGGTAGGCTTCTCGACAAGCGCCTCATGCTTGCCGAGTTACATGCGCCCACGAGGAGCCGGAGGCGGCGCGCTTCAGCCGCCCCAAATACGGGCGCTCTTCCGGAATGGAGGCGGTCAGGTCTTGCAGAACCACGTCGAGAGGGTCACGAGCTCCCTCACCGGAAGGCTCGCTGTGACCGATGACGAGCACCTCCGTGACGGTGCTTCCGCCGCTCTCCGTGCGAGGGAGAGGCAAGTCGTAGACCACCACGTTGGTGGGGAACGCGTCGGCGGCGATGTCGGAATCGACCAAAGATCGGGTCGGTGGAGCCCTACGGACTCTGTGTCGGCGGGCTCGCCGGCGACGTGGAGCTGCTCGAGGAGGCCCGCGAGGAGGCTTCCGGGGCCGTCCGTGCCTACGCCGGATGCAGGCTCGTCGAAGAGGCGAACCTCGCCGACATGTTCGGCGAGGCAGCTCGCCGCGCAGGCGACCTCAGCGCCATGCAGCGCGTCGGCGCAGACTCCGTCTGGCGTGCCGGGCTGGCTGCGCCGCCGAGGAGGAAGAGAGTTCCCGTCGAGCAGGTCTCCGGACGACGGTGCACCTAGCCCCACGGTGGGCGCCAAATGTCGAGGGTTGGTGCGACATATGCCAAAGGATGGCTTATCATGGAGGGGCGAGTAGAACGTCGCCGGTGCTGAAGCAGGATGAGGCGAAGACATGCACGCCGGTGAATCTTACCCAGCTTCGTGGCTCTCCAAGGAGATAACACCTCTATCGCTGCTCTCGGGGTCTCCGCATGATCACTATCGTAAGGTGAGTACAAGATTGCTCCTTGAGCTGTTCGGGGTGAGGAAGGAGAAGGGCACGGCTAGCTCTTCTCTTCCCTCTATGTGTGTGTGTCAAACTACTAGGTTCCAACCCTTTGCATGGGTGCCCCGGGGGGTTTATATAGGCCTACCCACAGGGTACAATGGTAATCCAGCTGGCGCGGTACTGCCGTCGATCTCTTAAGTCGCCGTCTTCTCCATGACTCCGACTCGGGCCCGCCGACTAGTGGGCCCCACCGGACGGTCCAAGATGGGGCCGACAGCCCTTGTCCGCCATGCGGTAGTCTTGCCCGGCTTGGTCATCAGAGCCGCTCTTCTAATGACGCTGAGCTTGGTCGCGGGTCATTACAGCAGTGCCGCCGCTGGCGAAGCGATCCTTGCCATTCCCTGTCCTATCTGGTTAATGGCGCACGGAGCCCGTGGAAGGGGCCGGCCGACTCTTGGAGGCCGACTCCAACGGGTCCATCTTTGGGGCGTTCTCGCCGTCTTCTGCACTCCCGCCGACAGGCGGGTTTCGCCGTCTTCGGGTCGTACAGGCAGGCCATCGTGGGTACAGGAATCGCCTACTGGCCGACGTCGGGGCAGCGTGGCTCTGATGCCACGGACAGAGATCTCCGTCGGCACGGCGCCCTGTGGCCATGCCTGCTCTTTATGAGCGGGGCAGGGACGTGCCGCGAGGCGGCTTTATCCCATCCCGCTCGTAGTCGCTCCGGCAGGGGGTGGACGGAGTCGCGGGCCGACTCCCTGTAGCTGGCTTCATCGGAAGTCGCTGGCTTGGAGTCGGCTTGTGCTGAGGCCATCTCTGGGACTCGGCCTAGAGGGGCAGTCGGCGGCTCTGTCGCCGACTCTCAGAAGGCGGCTCTTCGTCTTAGGGTCTTGAGGGGCGCAGCCTGCCCCGATGTTTTCAAAGGTCCAGGGGCTCGGGTGTGCCTACCCGTGGCCCATTACTCCGACAAGTTCCAAAGAGGAAATTAGGACACTGTGCGCGCTGGCGCCCACTTGGCCTTGATCGTCATGGCTCACGTCACGGGAAACCTCGCGAGGTACCCCTTGCCTTGATCTCTCCGCCCCTCGCGAGCCAGCCTGGTGAGGCCGCTCCCGAGGAGGTCTTGTATCGTCCGCCTCGCGAGGGTCTTGAGTGTTGGTTGGTGAAGATGGGTCGTACGGTGCCGCTGGGAGAGCCACGCCATGGGCCGCAGGCAGGCAAGTCTGGGGACCCCCGTTCCCAGAATGCCGACAGGAGCTATGCTCGAGATATGGTTATACTTGTTGCTCTAGGATGAATGCTCCACACCTTCCTTTTTCATGCAAATTTAATGATAATGAAACCTTAGCTTCTTATGCTAATGGTAGATATAATTACTATGATGGGGAAAGAATAGAAGAATTTGTTGCTGCTACCTCTTGAGCACTGCGTTGGTTTTCCCTTGAAGAGGAAAGGGTGATGCAACAAAGTAGCATAAGTATTTCCCTCAGTTTTTGAGAACCAAGGTATCAATCCAGTAGGAGGCCACGCACGAGTCCCCGTACCTACACAAACAAATAAATCCTCGCAACCAACACGATAAGGGGTTGTCAATCCCTACACGGTCACTTACGAGAGTGATATCTGATAGATATGTTAAGATAATATTTTTGGTATTTTTGTGATAAAGATGCAAAGTAAAGAAAGCAAAATAAAAGACAATGGAAATAGCTTGTTGTTGGAAGATTAATATGATGGAAAATAGACCCGGGGGGCATAGGTTTCACTAGTGGCTTCTCTCAAGAGCATAAGTATTTACGGTGGGTGAACAAATTACTGTTGAGCAATTGACGGAATTGAGCATAGTTATGAGAATATCTAGGTATGATCATGTATATAGGCATCACGTCCGAGATAAGTAGACCGACTCCTACCGCATCTACTACTATTACTCCACACATCGACCGCTATCCAACATGCATCTAGAGTATTAAGTTCATAAAACAGAGTAACGCTTTAAGCAAGATGACATGATGTAGAGAGGATAAACTCATGCAATATGATATAAACCCCATCTTGTTATCCTCGATGGCAACAATACAATACGTGCCTTGCTGCCCCTCATCACACCGGGAAAGGACACGCAAGATTGAACCTAAAGCTAAGCACTTCTCCCATTGCAAGAAAGATCAATCTAGTAGGCCAAACCAAACTGACAATTCGAAGAGACTTGCAAAGATAACCAATCATACATAAAAGAATTCAGAGAAGATTCAAATATTGTTCATAGATAAACTTGATCATAAACCCACAATTAATCGGTCTCAACAAACACACCGCAAAAGAAGATTACATCGAATGGATCTCCACGAGAGGGGGGAGAACATTGTATTGAGATCCAAAAAGAGAGAAGAAGCCATCTAGCTAATAACTATGGACCCGAAGGTCTATGGTAAACTACTCACACATCATCAGAGAGGCTATGGTGTTGATGTAGAAGCCCTCCGTGATCGATGCCCCCTCCGGCGGAGCTCCGGAACAGGCCCGCATATGGGATCTCACGGGTACAGAAGGTTGCGGCTGTGGAATTAGGTTTTTGGCTCCGTATCTGGTAGTTTGGGGGTACGTAGATATATATAAGAGGAAGGAGTATGTCGGTGGAGCAACAGGGGGCCCACGAGGGTGGAGGGCGCGCCTAGGGGGGTAGGCGCGCCCCCTACCTCGTGGCTTCCTGGTTGATGTCTTGACGTAGGGTCCAAGTCCTCTGGATCACGTTCGTTCCAAAAATCACGTTCCCGAAGGTTTCATTCCGTTTGGACTCCGTTTGATATATTTTTCTGCGAAACTCTGAAATAGGCAAAAAACAACAATTCTGGGCTGGGCTTCCGGTTAATAGGTTAGTCCCAAAAATAATATAAAAGTGTGTAATGAAGCCCAATAATGTCGAAAACAGAATATAATATAGCATGGAACAATAAAAAATTATAGATACGTTGGAGACGTATCAAGCATCCCCAAGCTTAATTCCTGCCCGTCCTCGAGTAGGTAAATGATAAAAACAGAATTTTTGATGTGGAATGATACTTGGCATAATTTCAATGTAATTCTTCTTAATTGTGGTATGAATATTCAGATCCGAAAGATTCAAGATAAAAGTTCAATATTGACATAAAAATAATAATACTTTAAGTGTACTAAGTGAGCAATTATGTTTTCTCAAAATAACATGGCCAAAGAAAGTTCATCCCTAGAAAATCATATCGTTTAGTCATGCCCACTTTCGTCACACAAGAATGCTCTCATCGTGCACACCCCCGATGAAAAGCCAAGCAATTGTTTCATACTTTAGTAATCTCAAACTTTTTCAACTTTCACGCAATACATGAGCGTGAGCCATGGATATAGCACTATGGGTGGAATAGAATATAATGATGGAGGTTATGTGGAGAAGACAAAAAAGGAGAAAGTCTCACATCAACGAGGCTAATCAATGAGCTATGGAGATGCCCATCGATTGATGTTAATGCAAGGAGTAGGGATTGCCATGCAACGGATGGACTAGAGCTATAAATATATGAAAGCTCAACTAAAGAAACTAAGTGGGTGTGCATCCAACTTGCTTGCTCATGAAGACCTAGGGAATTTGAGGAAGCCCATTGTTGGAATATACAAGCCAAGTTCTATATTGAAGAATTCACACTAGTATATGAAAGTGACAAAACAAGAGACTCTCTATCATGAAGATCATGGTGCTACTTTGAAGCACAAGTGTGGTAAAGGGATAGTAACATTGTACCTTCTCTCTTTTTCTCTCATTTTTTTGGGCCTTCCTTTTTTATGGCCTTTCTCTTTTTTTATTCCTCACTTGGGACAATGCTCTAGAAAATGATGATCATCATACTTCTATTTATTTACAACTCAATGATTACAACTCGATACTAGAACAAAGTATGACTCTATATGAATGCCTCGGCGATGTAAGGATATGCAATGAACCAAGAGTGACATGAATGAAACTTATGAATGGTGGCTTTGCCACAAATACTATGTCAACTACATGATCATGCAAGGCAATATGACAATGATGAACGTGTCATGATAAACGGAACGGTGGAAAGTTGCATGGCAATATATCTCGGAATGGCTATGGAAATGCCATAATAGGTAGGTATGGTGGCTGTTTTGAAGAAGATATAAGGAGGTTTATGTGTGAAAGAGCGTATAATATCACGGGGTTTGGATGCACCGTGAAGTTTGCACCAACTCTCAATGTGAGAAAGGGCAATGCACGGCAATCAAGAGGCTAGCAATGATGGAAAGGTGAGAGTGCGATAATCCTTGGACTCAACATTAGTCATAAAGAACTCACATACTTATTGCAAAAATCTACAAGTCATCAAAAACCAAGCACTACGCGCATGCTCCTAGGGGGATAGATTGGTAGGGAAAGACCATCGCTCGTCCCCGACCGCCACTCATAAGGAAGACACTCAAAGAACACCTCATGATTCAAATTGGTTACATAACGTTTACCATACGTGCATGCTACGGGACTTGCAAACTTCAACACATGTATTTCTCAAATTCACAACTACTCAACTAGCACAACTTTGATATCACTACCTCCATGTTTCAAAATAATCATCAAGCATCAAACTTCTCTTAGTATTCAACACACTCATAAGAAAGTTTTAACTAGTCTTGAATACCTAGCATATTAGGATTATTTAAGAAAATTACCATGCTATTTAAGACTCTCAAAATAATCTAAGTGAAGCATGAGAGAATAATAGTTTCTATAAAACAAAACCACCACCGTGCTCTAAAAGATATAAGTGAAGTACTAGAGCAAAAACTATATAACTCAAAAGATATAAGTGAAGCACATAGAGTATTCTAATAGTTTCCAAATCATGTGTGTTTCTCTTAAAAGGTGTGTACAGCAAAGATGATTGTGGTAAACTAAAAAATAAAGACTCAAATCATACAAGACGCTCCAAGCAAAACACATATCATGTGGTGGATAAAAATATAGCTCCAAGTAAAGTTACCGATGGAAGTAGATTTAAAGAGGGATGCCTTCCGGGGCATCCCCAAGCTTTGGATTTTAGGTGTCCTTAGATTATATTGGGGGTGCCATGGGCATCCCCTAGGCTCTTGCCACTCCTTGTTCCATAATCCATCAAATCTTTTACCCAAAACTTGAAAACTTCACAACACAAAACTCAACAGAAAATCTCGTGAGCTCCGTTAGCGAAAGAAAGAAAAAACCTCAAGGTACTGTAATGAACTCATTCTTTATTTATATTGGTGTTAAACCTACTCTATTACAACTTCTCTATGGTTTATAAACTATTTTACTAGCCATAGATTCATCAAAATAAGCAAACAACACACGAAAAACAGAATCTGACAAAAATGTAACAAATCAGTAGTAATCAGAACTAACGCAAACTTCTGGAACTCCAAAAATTCAACCAAAATATGAAGACCTAGACAATTTGTTTATTGATCATCATCAATTCGTTCTGGTGATTTTTAACAATTGTTTTCGTGAACAGAAAGTTTCTGGAATTTACAGCAAGATCAAATAACTATCATCCAAGAAGATCCTATAGGTTTAACTTGGCACAAACACTAATTAAAACATAAAAAATCTAACCAGAGGCTAGAACAAATATTTATTCATAATCAGAAGCAAAAAGTAAAAAACTAAAAATAAAATTGGGTTGCCTCCCAACAAGCGCTATCGTTTAACGCCCCTAGCAAGGCATTGAGATTCCAATGATGCTCACAAGAAAGACAAGGATTGAAGCACAAAGAGAGCATCATAAAACACGTGACAAACACATATAAGTCTAACATACTTCCTATGCATAGGCATCTTATAGGCAAACAAATTATCAAGGCAAGCAAAAACTAGCATATGCAAGGAAGCGGAAAGAAACAATAGCAATCTCAACATAACGAGAGGTAATTTAGCAACATGAAAATTTCTACAACCATATTTTACTCTCTCATAATAATTACATGTAGGATTATAAGCCAATTCAACAATATAGCTATCACAAAACATATGCTTAACACGATCCACATGTATGCAAAGTTGACACTCTTCCAAAATAGTGGGATTAACATTAGCTAAAGTCATGACCTCTCCAAACCCAATTTTATCAAAAACTTCATAAGATTGATCAAAATTCAAATATGTGGGATCTAAAGTTGACACACTTCCAAACACACTTTTATCAAAAATTTCATAAGATTGAACATTCTCCAAATATGTGGGATCTAAAGTTGACACTCTCCCAAACCCACTTTCAATACTATTGCGAATACTAATATCAATCTCATATTCATTATGGGGCTTAAATAAATTTTCAAGATCATAAGAAGAATCACCCCAATGATCATTGCAACAAGTAGTAGACATAGCAAAACTAATATCCCCAAGCTTAGGGTTTTGCATATAATTAGCACAATTGACATCAAGAGAATTTATAGCAAAATCATTGCAATCATGCTTTTCATCGAAGGAACTATCAAGTATGGGTGCAATAGCAACGATCTCATGTTTAACATAAGGAACTATAGGAAATTCATCTTCATAAATATTGGCATCATGGCCACAAGAATAGCAAGCATCATGTTCATCAAGGGATATTTCAACCAAATCATCGGAATCATCATTATCTATAGATTCATGCATATCATTATTTTCTTCCAAAGCAACGGTCATTCTTTCAATAAATTCTTGGACATAGACATTATGAGCAAAGTTTTCATTGCAATAATTAAGTATGACGAAATTTTCAGATTTGTTGAGAGTAAAATCATACTTTTCAATCAAAGAAGCAACTTCATGAGCACCCTTAAAAACGACAAATTCTTCAATTTGTTCGATATCATAGTAACTATAAACACCCTTTGCATAAGAAGATAAGATTTCATTATCATTGAACTCACATAGGTAGGGAAGGTGTTATTTAGGGTTCTTAGAGCAACAAGTAAAATCACAAATTTCACAAAGATTCCAAGCGTAGCATAGCAAACTATTTATATGATACCACAAGAGTTTCCCTTTTTCAGACAAATGATGACGCATAAGATGAACATGCTCATCTAGAGATTTCCCATCAACTAGGCTAGTTGGGGTTTCAGCACGAGCACATAAGGATCGAAGATGATCCAACAAGTAGAACACTTTAAGTGGATCCATATCAATAGATTTTCAGCAAGCGAAGATGCAAGCATATAGAAGGCACATGGAAACACGAGCAAAAAAAGGACGAACGGAAAAGAGAGGACAAATAAAACGGCAAGGGTGAAGTGGGGGAGAGGAAAACGAGAGGCAAATGGCAAATAATTTAATGCGGGAGATAAGGGTTTGTGATGGGTACTTGGTATGTTGACTTTTGCGTAGACTCCCCGGCAACGACACCAGAAATGGCTCGTTTTCGGGAGTCCAAATCTTGACTTGACTTTGCGTAAGCCTCCCCGGCAACGGCGCCAGAAATCCTTCTTGCTACCTCTTGAGCACTGCGTTGGTTTTCCCTTGAATAGGAAAGGGTGATGCAGCAAAGTAGCGTAAGTATTTCCCTCGCTTTTGAGAACCAAGGTATCAATCCAGTAGGAGGCCACGCACGAGTCCCTCGCACCTACACAAACAAATAAATCCTTGCAACCAACGCGATAAGGGGTTGTCAATCCCTACACGGTCACTTACGAGAGTGAGATCTGATAGATATGATAAGATAATATTTTTGGTATTTTTGTGATAAAGATGCAAAGTAAAGAAAGCAAAATAAAAGGCAATGGAAATAGCTTGTTGTTGGAAGATTAATATGATGGAAAATAGACCCGGGGGCCATAGGTTTCACTAGTGGCTTCTCTCAAGAGCATAAGTATTTACGGTGGGTGAACAAATTACTGTTGAGCAATTGATGAAATTGAGCATAGTTATGAGAATATCTAGGTATGATCATGTATATAGGCATCACGTCCGAGACAAGTAGACCGACTCCTTCCTGCATCTACTACTATTACTCCACACATCGACCGCTATCCAGCATGCATCTAGAGTATTAAGTTCATAAGAACAGAGTAACGCTTTAAGCAAGATGACATGATGTAGAGGGATAAACTCATGCAATATGGTATAAACCCCATCTTGTTATCCTCGATGGCAACAATACAATACGTGCCTTGCTGCCCCTGCTGTCACCGGGAAAGGACACCGCAAGATTGAACCAAAAGCTAAGCACTTCTCCCATTGCAAGAAAGATCAATCTAGTAGGCCAAACCAAACTGATAATTCAAAGAGACTTGCAAAGATAACCAATCATACATAAAAGAATTCAGAGAAGATTCAAATATTGTTCATAGATAAACTTGATCATAAACCCACAATTCATCGGTCTCAACAAACACACCGCAAAAGAAGATTACATCGAATAGATCTCCACGAGAGGGGGGGGGAGAACATTGTATTGAGATCCAAAAGAGAGAAGAAGCCATCTAGCTAATAACTATGGACCCGAAGGTCTGAGGTAAACTACTCACACATCATCGGAGAGGCTATGGTGTTGATGTAGAAGCCCTCCGTGATCGATGCCCCTCCCATGGAGCTCCTAACAGGCCCCAAGATGGGATCTCATGGTACGTAAGGTTGCGGCGGTGGAATTAGGTTTTTGGCTCCGTATCTGGTAGTTTGGGGTATGTAGGTATATATAGGAGGAAGGAGTACGTCGGTGGAGCAACAGGGGGCCCACGAGGGTGGAGGGCGCGCCCAGGGGGTAGGCGCGACCCCCTACCTCGTGGCTTCCTGGTTGATGTCTTGACGTAGGGTCCAAGTCCTCTGGATCACGTTCGTTCCGAAAATCACGTTCCCGAAGGTTTCATTCCGTTTGGACTCCGCTTGATATTCTTTTTCTGCGAAACTCTGAAATAGGCAAAAAACAACAATTCTGGGCTGGGCCTCCGGTTAATAGGTTAGTCCCCAAAATAATATAAAAGTGTATAATAAAGCCCAATAATGTCCAAAACAGAATATAATATAGCATGGAACAACAAAAAATTATAGATACATTGGAGACGTATCAGTTGCTTTTAAGTGTGCTTATGAAATTGAATCGTTGTTTGAAAAGTTTGAAGATTTTGATGATTTAGTTTATAGACATGAAAATTTTGCTATACTTAAATATTGTTATGAGAATTATAAATATAATTCCGATATTGATGCATTTATTGAGAAAGTCTCCGCTGTCTAAGAAGAGACTAATATTTTGCAGGAGTCTATGGAAGAGGGAATTGATGAAACTATGAGCTCATTGGATGAAAAAGATGATGAGCGAAGCAAAGAACAAATGGAGGAAGAGCGGATTGATCACCCATGCCCACCTTCAAAATGAGAGTAACTCTTCAACTCATACATTGTTTAATGTCCCTTCGTCTTTACCGAAGGATGGATGCTATGATAATTGTTATGATCTCGTTGATTCATTTGAAATATCCCTTTTTGATGAACTTGATGCTTGTTATGCTTGTGGCAAAGATGCCAATAAGAATGATGCTTATGGAGATGAACTTCCCATAGTTCCTTATGTTAAGAATGAAATTGTTGCTATTGCGCCCACACATGATAGTCCTATTATCTTTTTGAATTCTCCCAACTACATGATGACCCAAAAGTATAGGGGATCTATCGTAGTCCTTTCGATAAGTAAGAGTGTCGAATCCAACGAGGAGCAGAAGGAAATGACAAGCGGTTTTCAGTAAGGTATTCTCTGCAAGCACTAAAATTATCGGTAACAGATAGTTTTGTGATAAGGTAATTCATAACGAGTAACAAATAACAAAAGTAAACAAGGTGCAGCAAGGTGTCCCAATCCTTTTTGTAGCAAAGGACAAGCCTGGAGAAACTCTTATATAAAGGAAAACGCTCCCGAGGACACATGGGAATTATCGTCAAGCTAGTTTTCATCATGCTCATATGATTCATGTTCGTTACTTTGATAATTTGATATGTGGGTGGACCAGTGCTTGGGCATTGCCCTTCCTTGGACAAGCATCCCACTTATGATTAACCCTCTCGCAAGCATCCTCAACTACGAAAGAAAAATTAAGGTAAACCTAACCATAGCATGAAACATATGGGTCCAAATCAGCCCCATACGAAGCAACACATAAGCTAGGGTTTAAGCTTCTGTCACTCTAGCAACCCATCATCTACTTATTACTTCCCAATGCCTTCCCCTAGGCCCAAAAAATGGTGAAGTGTCATGTAGTCGACGTTCACATAACACCACTAGAGGAAAGACAACATACATCTCATCAAAATATCGAACGAATACCAAATTCACATAACTACTTATAACAAGACTTCTCCCGTGTCCTCAGGAACAAACGTAACTACTCACAAATCATATTCATGTTCATAATCAGAGGGGTATTAATGTGCATAAAGGATCTGAACATATGATCTTCCATCGAATAAACCAACTAGCATCAACTACAAGGAGTAATCAACACTACTAGCAACTCACAGGTACCAATATGAGGTTTTGAGACAAAGATCAGATACAATAGATGAACTAGGGTTTGAGAGGAGATGGTGCTGGTGAAGATGTTGATGGAGATAGACCCCCTCCTGGTGAGAGGATTGATGGTGATGACGATGGTAACGATTTTCCCCGGCAGAACAGCTCCGCCAAAGCCCTAGATTGGTTCCGTCAATGTTCCGCCTCGAGACGACGGCGCTTCGTCCTGAAAGCTTCCTCCTTATTTTTTCCAGGGCAAAATACACCTTATATCATAAGATGGGCATCGGGGGGCTTCCAGGTGGCCCACGAGGCAGGGGGCGCGCCCTCCACCCTCGTGGACAGTGGGTGGTGACGGTGTCCTGCACTAGGGGGTACTCAAGACGTTGTCTCCCGAACAGGTGTATCGGGCTGAGGACCCCCATGGCGGTTTACTCATGGGCCACTTCGGACAGCCCATGCCGCATACAAGGAGGTTTCCAGAAGACTTGGCACCCAAGACAAGGACTCTCCAAAAACCCTAGGCCTCTGGTGCATATATAAACCGAGGCCAGGCTAGTCAATGGACAAGGATATATTCATTAGATCAATCTCGTGGTAGAGACATGTACTCTGTACTACACCCCATATGAATACAATCAAAAGCGGGACGTAGGGTTTTACCTCCATCAAGAGGGCCCGAAAGTGGGTAAAATCCCGTGTCCATGTTACCATTGCTCCAAGACGCCTAGCTTAGGTCCCCTACTACGAGATATGCCGGATATAGAACCTACATTGGTGCTTTCATTGAGAGCCTACTGGAAGTCGCCACGGTGCGATGGGAACTCAGATCGTCTCCGGAGCGATCTACGCATCGGAGCTGAGCTTTATGGTCGATGTCGGTATCTTTGTCGCCGGCTCGACTGGTCACCTTGGCTTAACCGAGGATTGTTCCCTACCTCCAATCATCATGACCGGATGAGGGCCTTCATCAACATCAACTCAGATCTCTATCAAGATCAAGGTGGATTCATCCATGGAGCTCGAGGGCTCGACGTCAACATTGCCCTCAGGCGACCATGTTGTTTTACCGAACAACGAACTTATATCCGCTACCACCACCTCCTCGAGCATCACTTTGACGATTCCTTCGGTGGAATTATGCGGAATTGAGTCTACAACAACACTGTAAAATTTTGTCGCGTTCCGATGAAGCAATCTCCGCCGGTCTCCGATGTACCGGAGCCCCGTCAAATCTGGACGGGAATCTGGAGGAGTTTGGAGCGTGGTGTCCAGCATCTAGCTCGGACTGAAGGAAATATGCCCTAGAGGCAATAATAAAGTCATTATTTATTTCCGTATATCATGATAAATGTTTATTATTCATGCTAGAATTGTATTAACCGGAAACATAATACATGTGTGAATATATAGAAAAACAGAGTGTCATTTATGCCTCTACTTGACTAGCTCGTTAATCGAAGATGGTTATGTTTCCTAACCATAGACATGAGTTGTCATTTGATTAACGGGATCACATCATTAGGAGAATGATGTGATTGACATGACCCATTCCGTTAGCTTAGCAAATGATTGTTTAGTATGTTGTTATTGCTTTCTTCATGACTTATACATGTTCCTATGACTGTGAGATTATGCAGCTCCCGTTTACCAGAGGAACACTTTGTGTGCTACCAAACGTCACAACATAACTGGGTGATTATAAAGGTGCTCTACAGGTGTCTCCGAAGGTACTTGTTGGGTTGGCGTATTTCGAGATTACGATTTGTCACTCCGATAGTCGGAGAGGTATCTCTGGGCCCTCTCGGTGATGCACATTACTTAAGCCTTGCAAGCATTGCAACTAATGAGTTAGTTGCGGGATGATGTATTACGGAACGAGTAAAGAGACTTGCCGGTAACGAGATTGAACTAGGTACTGAGATACCGACGATTGAATCTCGGGCAAGTAACATACCGTTGACAAAGGGAACAACGTATGTTGTTATGCGTCTGACCGATAAAGATCTTCGTAGAATATGTAGGAGCCAATATGAGCATCCAGGTTCCGCTATTGGTTATTGACCGGAGACGTGTCTCTGTCATGTCTACATAGTTCTCGAACCCGTAGGGTTCGCACGCTTAACGTTACGATGACAGCTATATTATGAGTTTATATGTTTTGATGTACCGAAGGTTGTTCGGAGTCCCGGATGTGATCACGGACATGATGACGAGTCTCGAAATGGTCGAGACATGAAGATTGATATATTGGAAGCCTATGTTTGGATATCGGAAGTGTTCCGGTGAAATAGTGATTTTACCGAAGTACCGGAGGGGTTACCGGAACCCCCCGAAGGCTATTGGGCCTTATGGGCCCAAGAGGAGGAAGAGGAGAGGCGGCCAAGGGGCAGCCGCGCCTCCCGAAGTCCGAATTGGACAAGGAGGGGGCGCGCCCTTTCCTTTCCCCTCTCCTCCTTCCCCCAAGTCCTAATCCAACTAGGAAAAGGAGGAGGCCTACTCCCGGTGGGAGTAGGACTCCTCCGGCGCGCCCTCTCCCCTGGCCGGCCGCACCCCCCCCCCCTTGCTCCTTTATATACGGGGGCAGGGGGGCACCCTAGTGACACAACAATTTATCATTGATCTCTTAGCCATGTGCGGTGCCCCCCTCCACCATAGTCCACCTCAATAATACTGTAGCGGTGCTTAGGCGAAGCCCTGCGTCGGTAGAACATCAACATCTTCACCACACCGTCATGCTGATGAAACTCTCCCTCAACACTCGGCTGGATCGGAGTTCGAGGGACGTCATCGGGCTGAACGTGTGCTGAACTCGGAGGTGTCGTACGTTCGGTACTTGATCGGTCGGATCGTGAAGACGTACGACTACATCAACCGCATTGTGCTAATGCTTCCGCTTTCGGTCTTCGAGGGTACGTGGACAACACTCTCCCCTCTCGTTGCTATGCATCACCATGATCTTGCGTGTGTTTAGGAATTTTTTTGAAATTACTACGTTCCCCAACAGTGGCATCCAAGCCTGGTTTTATGCGTTGATGTTATATGCACGAGTAGAACACAAGTGAGTTGTGGGCGATATAAGTCATACTGCTGACCAGCATGTCATACTTTGGTTCGGCAGTATTGTTGGATGAAGCGACCCGGACCAACATTACGCGTACGCTTATGCGAGACTAGTTCTACTGACGTGCTTTGCACACAGGTGGCTGGCGGGTGTCAGTTTCTCCAACTTTAGTTGAACCGAGTGTGGCTACGCCCGGTCCTTGCGAAGGTTAAAACAGCACCAACTTGACAAACTATCGTTGTGGTTTTGATGCGTAGGTAAGAACGGTTCTTGCTAAGCCCGTAGCAGCCACGTAAAACTTGCAACAACAAAGTAGAGGACGTCTAACTTGTTTTTGCAGGGCATGTTGTGATGTGATATGGTCAAGACGTGATGCTATATTTTATTGTATGAGATGATCATGTTTTGTAACCGAGTTATCGGCAACTGGCATGAGCCATATGGTTGTCGCTTTATTGTATGCAATGCAATCGCCCTGTAATGCTTTACTTTATCACTAAGCGGTAGCGATAGTCATAGAAGCATAAGATTAGCGAGACGACAATGATGCTACGATGGAGATCAAGGTGTCGCGCCGGTGACGATGGTGATCATGGAGGTGCTTCGGAGATGGATATCACAAGCACAAGATGATGATGGCCATATCATATCACTTATATTGATTGGATGTGATGTTTATCTTTTATGCATCTTATCTTGCTTCGATTGACGGTAGCATTATAAGATGATCTCTCACTAAATTTCAAGATAAAAAGTGTTCTCCCTGAGTATGCACCGTTGCCAAAGTTTGTCGTGCCCAGACACCATGTGATGATCGGGTGTGATAAGCTCTACGTCCATCTACAACGGGTGCAATTCAGTTTTTGCACACGCAGAATACTCAGGTTAAACTTGACGAGCCTAGCATATGCAGATATGGCCTCGGAACACTGAGACCGAAAGGTCGAGCGTGAATCATATAGTAGCTATGATCAACATAGTGATGTTCACCATTGAAAGCTACTCCATTTCACGTGATGATCGGTTATGGTTTAGTTGATTTGGATCACGTGATCACTTAGAGGATTAGAGGGATGTCTTTCTAAGTGGGAGTTCTTAAGTAATATGATTAATTGAACTTAAATTTATCATGAACTTAGTACACGATAGTATCTTGCTTGTCTATGTTTGATTGTAGATAGATGGCCCATCTTTGTTGTCCGTTGAATTTTAATGCGTTCCTTGAGAAAGCAAAGTTGAAAGATGATGGTAGCAATTACGTGGACTGGGTCCGTAACTTGAGGATTATCCTCATTGCTGCTCAGAAGAATTACATCCTGGAAGCACCGCTGGGTGCCAGGCCTGCTGCTGATGCAACTGATGACGTTAAGAACGTCTGGCAGAGCAAAGCTGATGACTACTCGATAGTTCAATGCGCCATGCTTTACGGCTTAGAACCGGGACTTCAACGACGTTTTGAATGTCATGGAGCATATGAGATGTTCCAGGATTTGAAGTTAATATTTCAAGCAAATGCCCGGATTGAGAGATATGAAGTCTCCAATAAGTTCTATAGCTGCAAGATGGAGGAGAATAGTTCTGTCGGTGAGCATATACTCAAGATGTCTGGGTATTGTAATCACTTGATTCAACTGGGAGTTAATCTTCCGGATGATAGCGTCATTGACAGAATTCTCCAATCACTTCCACCAAGCTACAAGAGCTTCGTGATGAACTATAATATGCAAGGGATGGATAAGACAATTCCCGAGCTCTTCGCAATGCTAAAGGCTGCGGAGGTAGAAATCAAGAAGGAGCATCAAGTGTTGATGGTCAATAAGACCACTAGTTTCAAGAGGAAGGGCAAAGGGAAGAAGAAGGGGAACTTCAAGAAGAACAGCAAGCAAGTTGCCGCTCAAGAGAAGAAACCCAAGTCTGGACCTAATCCTGAAACTGAGTGCTTCTACTGCAAGCAGACTGGTCACTGGAAGTGGAACTGCCCCAAGTATTTGGCGGATAAGAAGGATAGCAAGGTGAACAAAGGTATATGTGATATACATGTTATTGATGTGTACCTTACTAGAGCTCATGATAGCACACAGGTATTTGATACTGGTTCTATTGCTAATATTTGCAACTCGAAACAGGGACTACGTGATAGCGAACAACGGCAAAGGGCGAGGTGACGATGCGCGTGGGGAAATGGTTCCAAAGTCGATGTGATCGCGGTCGACACGCTACCTCTACATCTACCTTCGGATTAGTATTAGACCTAAATAATTGTTATTTGGTGCCGGCGTTGAGCATGAACATTATATCTGGATCTTGTTTGATGCAAGACGGTTATTCATTTAAATCGTAGAATAATGGTTGTTCTATTTATATGAGTAATATCTTTTATGGTCATGCACCCTTGAAGAGTGGTCTATTTTGATGAATCTCGATAGTAGTGATACACATATTCATACTGTTGAAGCCAAAAGATGCAGAGTTGATAATGATAGTGCAACTTATTTGTGGCACTGCCGTTTAGGTCATATCGGTATAAAGCGCATGAAGAAACTCCATACTGATGGACTTTTTGGACCACTTGATTATGAATCACTTGGTACTTGCGAACCGTGCCTCATGGGCAAGATGACTAAAACACCGTTCTCCAGAACTATGGAGAGAGCAACAGATTTGTTGGAAATCATACACACAGATGTATGTGGTCCGATGAATGTTGAGGCTCGTGGCGGATATCGTTATTTTCTCACCTTCACAGATGATTTAAGCAGATATGGGTATATCTACTTAATGAAGCATAAGTCTGAAACATTTGAAAAGTTCAAAGAATTTCAGAGTGAAGTTGAAAATCATCGTAACAAGAAAATAAAGTTTCTATGATCTGATCGTGGAGGAGAATATTTGAGTTACGAGTTTGGTCTACATTTGAAACAATGCGGAATAGTTTCGCAACTCACGCCACCCGGAACACCACAGCGTAATGGTGTGTCCGAACATCGTAATTGTACTTTACTAGATATGGTGCGATCTATGATGTCTCTTACAGATTTACCGCTATCGTTTTGGGGTTATGCTTTAGAGACGACCGCATTCACGTTAAATATGGCACCATCGAAATCCGTTGAGACGACGCCTTATGAACTGTGGTTTAGCAAGAAACCAAAGTTGTCGTTTCTGAAAGTTTGGGGCTGTGATGCTTATGCGAAAAAGCTTCAACCTGATAAGCTCGAACCCAAATCGGAGAAATGTGTCTTCATAGGATACCCAAAGGAGACTGTTGGGTACACCTTCTATCACAGATCCGGAGGAAAGACATTCGTTGCTAAGAATGGATCCTTTCTAGAGAAGGAGTTTCTCTCAAAAGAAGTGAGTGGGAGGAAAGTGGAACTTGACGAGGTAACTGTACCTGCTCCCTTATTGGAACGTAGTTCATCACAGAAACCGGTTTCTGTGACACCTACACCAATTAGTGAGGAAGTTAATGATGATGATCATGAAACTTCAGATCAAGTTGTTACTGAACCTCGTAGATCAACCAGAGTAAGATCCGCACTTTTGAGTGGTACAAGTAATCCTTTTTCCGGAAGTCATGCTACTAGATCATGATGAACCTACGAACTATGAAGAAGCGATGGTGAGCCCAGATTCCATAAAATGGCTTGAAGCCATGAAATCTGAGATGGGATCCATGTATGAGAACAAAGTGTGGACTTTGGTTGACTTGCCCGATGATCGGCAAGCAATTGAGAATAAATGGATCTTCAAGAAGAAGACTGACGTTGATGGTAATGTAACTGTCTACAAAGCTCGACTTGTTGCGAAAGGTTTTCGACAAGTTCAAGGGATTGACTACAATGAGACCTTCTCACCCGTAGCGATGCTTAAGTGCAATACGAATCATGTTAGCAATTGCCGCATTTTATGATTATGAAATGTGGCAGATGGATGTCAAAACTGTATTCTTGAATGGATTTCTGGAAGAAGAGTTGTATATGATGCAACCGGAAGGTTTTGTCGATCCAAAGGGAGCTAACAAAGTGTGCAAGCTCCAGTGATCCATTTATGGACCTGTGCAAGCCTCTCGGAGTTGGAATAAACGCTTTGATAGTGTGATCAAAGCATTTGGTTTTATATCTGAGACTTTTGGAGAAGCCTGTATTCACAAGAAAGTGAGTGGGAGCTCTGTAGCATTTATGATATTATATGTGGATGACATATTACTGATTGGAAATGATATAGAATTTCTGGATAGCATAAAGGGATACTTGAATAAGAGTTTTTCAATGAAAGACCTCGGTGAAGCTGCTTATATATTGGGCATTAAGATCTATAGAGATAGATCAAGGCGGCTTAATTGGACTTTCACAAAGCACATACCTTGACAAAGTTTTGAAAGTTCAAAATGGATCAAGCAAAGAAAGGGTTCTTGCACGTGTTACAAGGTGTGAAGTTGAGTAAGACTCAATGCCCGACCACTGCAGAAGATAGAGAGAAAATGAAAGATGTTCCCTATGCTTCAACCATAGGCTCTATCATGTATGCAATGCTGTGTACTAGACCTGATGTGTGCCTTGCTATAAGTCTGGCAGGGAGGTACCAAAGTAATCCTGGAGTGGATCACTGGAGAGCGGTCAAGAACATCCTGAAGTACCTGAAAAGAACTAAGGATATGTTTCTCGTTTATGGAGGTCACAAAGAGCTCATCGTAAATGGTTACGTTGATGCAAGCTTTGACACAGATCCAGACGATTCTAAATCGCAAACCGGATACATGTTTACATTGAACGATGGAGCTGTCAGTTGGTGCAGTTCTAAACAAAGCATCGTGGCGGGATCTACGTGTGAAGCGGAGTACATAGCTGCTTCAGAAGCAGCAAATGAAGGAGTCTGGATGAAGGAGTTCATATCCGATCTAGGTGTCATACCTAGTGCATCGGGTCCAATGAAAATCTTTTGTGACAATACTGGAGCAATTGCCTTAGCGAAGGAATCCAGATTTCACAAGAGAACCAAGCACATCAAGAGACGCTTCAATTCCATCCGGGATCTAGTCCAGGTGGGAGACATAGATATTTGCAAGATACATACGGATCTGAATGTTGCAGACCCGTTGACTAAGCCTCTTCCACGAGTAAAACATGATCAGCACCAAAGCTCCATGGGTGTTAGAATCATTACTGTGTAATCTAGATTATTGACTCTAGTGCAAGTGGGAGATCAAGAAAATATGCCCTAGAGGCAATAATAAAGTTATTATTTATTTCCTTATATCATGATAAATGTTTATTATTCATGCTAGAATTGTATTAACCGGAAACATAATACATGTGTAAATATATAGAGAAACAGAGTGTCACTAGTATGCCTCTACTTGACTAGCTCGTTAATCGAAGAAGGTTATGTTTCCTAACCATAGACATGAGTTGTCATTTGATTAATGGGATCACATCATTAGGAGAATGATGTGATTGACATGACCCATTCCGTTAGCTTAGCACGCGATCGTTTAGTATGTTGCTATTGCTTTCTTCATGACTTATACATGTTCCTATGACTATGAGATTATGCAACTCCCGTTTACTAGAGGAACACTTTGTGTGCTACCAAAGCGTCCACAACGTAATCGGGTGATTATAAAGGTGCTCTCTGGTGTCTCCGAAGGTACTTGTTGGGTTGGCGTATTTCAATATTAGGATTTGTCACTCCGATTGTCGGAGAGGTATCTCTGGGCCCTCTCGGTAATGCACATCACTTAAGCCTTGCAAGCATTGCAACTAATGAGTTAGTTCCGTGATGATGTATTAAGGAATGAGTAAAGAGACTTGCCGATAACGAGATTGAACTAGGTACTGAGATACCGACGATCAAATCTCGGGCAAGTAACATACCGATGACAAAGGGAACAATGTATGTTGTTATGCGGTCTGACCGATAAAGATCTTCGTAGAATATGTAGGACCCAATATGAGCATCCAGGTTCCGCTATTGGTTATTGACCGGAGACATGTCTCGGTCATGTCTACATAGTTCTTGAACCCGTAGGGTTCGCACGCTTAACGTTACGATGACAGCTATATTATGAGTTTATATGTTTTGATGTACCGAAGGTTGTTCGGAGTCCCGGATGTGATCACGGACATGACGAGGAGTCTCGAAATTGTTGAGACATGAATATTGATATATTGGAAGCCTATGTTTGGATATCGGAAGTGTTCCGGGTGAAATAGTGATTTTCTAGAGATGCAGGAGGGGTTACCGAACCCCGGTGGCTTTTGGGCCTTTTGGGCCCAAGTGGAGGTAGCGGAGAGGCGGCCAAGGGGCAGCCGCGCCCCCCCCCCCCCCAAAGTCCTAATTGGACAAGGAGGCGGCGCGCCCCTTCCTTTCCCTCTCTCCTCCTTCCCCCAAGTCCTACTCCAACTCGGAAAAGGAGGGAGTCCTACTCCCGGTGGGAGTAGGACTCCTCAACCGCCCTCTCCACGGCCGGCTGCACCCCCCTTGCTCCTTTATATACGGGGGCAGGGGGGCACCCTAGTGACACAACAATTTATCACTGATCTCTTAGCCGTGTGCGGTGCCCCCCTCCACCATAGTCCACCTCGATAATACTGTAGCGGTGCTTAGGCGAAGCCCTGCGTCGGTAGAACATCAACATCTTCACCATGCCGTCATGCTAATGAAACTCTCCCTCAACACTCGGCTGGATCGGAGTTCGAGGGACGTCATCGGGCTGAACATGTGCTGAACTCGGAGGTGCCGTACGTTCGGTACTTGATCGGTCGGATCGTGAAGACGTATGACTACATCAACAGCGTTGTGGTAACGCTTTCGCTTTTCGGTCTCACGAGTGCGTGGACAACACTCCCCCTCTCGTTGCTTTGCATCACCATGATCTTGCGTGTGCGTAGGATTTTTTTTGAAATTACTATGTTCCCCAACACGGACGTCCTCTGGAAGATCCAACCGTTGATCGGTTGCGGAATTCTACCACCTCTCAAAATTTCAGCCCGATCCGACCGTCCAAACTCCAGGAACCTTCCGATTAGTGCATCACTTTTCAGATATGTTTTCTGCGCGAGAACAAATACGACCCGAGTTCATCTTTTTTATGAACGGGATTTCGGACATCCTTTTTGAAGGAAGTTTTGTATGGGGTATTTTGTTTTGTTCCCAAACACATCCCACTAATTTTAAAGTCTTTTCCAATATGATCTTCACCATCGCGTCGGTGTCAAACCAGCCAGACAACATTGCTCTACGGCTGCCGACCTGCGGTAGACACGTCGTCGCTTTCTTCGGATCATCATCTCGGCAAGCCGAACAAGAGTTCGGCATCACGAAGGATATATCATCGCCAACATCGCCGCCCCACGGATTACACAGAGCGGGCACACCGGCATCACCGCACGGTCACTTCATCAAGCCAGCATTGACCATGTCACGAGTTACGACCTGCATCGGCATGGCCGCACCGTGGCTTCATCAAGCCGATGTCCATCATGCCGAACTACTTCAACACCTCGGCTGACATGGCAGCTGCAATATCTCCTTACCAACCTGCTCCGTCTCCTCATCTGGACCGGGGGCTTTGCCATCCCTTCATCA
Organism: Aegilops bicornis; assembly: GCA_021605145.1. Taxonomy (NCBI): domain Eukaryota; kingdom Viridiplantae; phylum Streptophyta; class Magnoliopsida; order Poales; family Poaceae; genus Aegilops; species Aegilops bicornis. The sequence goes on along the minus strand of CM038669.1, from coordinate 391,517,810 downwards.
ACCTACTCCGGAGACTTCGGTGTCGTCAACCGACCAGCTTTGTCACGTTAGCTGGACCGGGGGCTTTGCCTCGGCGAGCCAACCTTTACCAGCATGATACGTCTCCAACGTTTCTATAATTTTTGATCATTCCATGCTATTATATTATCCATCTAGGATGTTTTATATGCATTTATATGCTATTTTATATGATTTTTGGGACTAACCTATTAACCTAGAGCTCAGTGCCAGTTTCTGTTTTTCCTTGTTTTTTTAATTTTGCAGAAAAGGAAAACCAAACGGAGTCCAATTGACCTGAAATTTAACGAAGATTTTTTGGGACCAGAAGAAGCCCACGGAGCATCGAAGATGGACCAGATGAGTCCCAAGGCACTCACGAGGGTGGGGGGCGCGCCCTCCTACCTCATGGCCGCCTCAGAGACCCCCCCTGATTTGTTCCCGATGCCAAAACCTCTTATATATACATAAACCCCCAGAACGTAACCTAGATCAGGAATTCCGCCGCCCCAAGCCTCTGTAGCCACTGAAAACCAATCTAGACCCATTCCGGCACCCTGCCGGAAGGGGGATCCATCACCGGTGGCCATTGTCGGTGTCAAAACCGGTAGGGGGTCCCGAACTATGCATCTAGGTGTAACGCCCTCGATGCGGCTATATCTCCCACGTGTCGAAGCACGACTTAGAGGCATAACCGCATTGAAAGCAATGTCGCAAGTGAGGTAATCTTCACACAACCCATGTAATACATAAGGGAAAGAGATACATAGTTGGCTTACAAATTGCCACCTCACACAAAGACATAAATAAACATCCATCATCCAGATTACACTTAAGGTCCGACTACGGAACCAAAATAAAAGAAGACTACCCCAAATGCTACACGGATCCCCGATCGTCCCAAGCTGAGCTCCACTACCTGATCATCGTGAAAGACACATAGTAACGACCACGTTCCTCGTCGAACTCCCACTTGAGCTCGGTTGCGTCATCTGCACCGCATCGTCGACACACCGCAACTGTTTTGGTAGAAAGCGTGAGTCATGGGGACTCAAAAATCTCACACCCGAGAGATCAAGACTATTTAAGCTTATAGGAAGGACAGAGTTGTGAGGTGGAGCTGCAGCAAGCGACTAGCATATATGGTGGCTACATTCGCAAAAGAGAGTGAGAAGAGAAGCAAGGCACGGCCGTGAAGCCAGTAGCGGTCAAGAAGTGATCCTGAAACTACTTACGTCAAACATAACTCCACCACCGTGTTCACTTCCCGGACTCCGCCGAAAAGAGACCATCACGGTTACACACGCGGCTGATGTGTTTTAATTAAAGTCAACTTCGGGTTTTCTACAACCGGACATTAACAAATTCCCATCTGCCTCATAACCGCGGGCACGACTTTCGAAAGATAATACCCTGCAGGGGTGTTCCAACTTAGCCCATAATAAGCTCTCACGGTCAACGAAGGATATTCCTTCTACCGGGAAGGCCCGATCAGTCTCGGAATCCCGGACTACAAGACATTTCGACAATGGTAAAACAAGACCAGCAAGACCACCCGACTGTGCCGACAAATCCCGATAGGAGCTGCACATATCTCGTTCTCAGGGCCCACCGGATAAGCTAAGCGTACAGGTACCGACGTAATCCAAGTTGCCAAGGAATGGTCCCGCACGGTGCTCTAGTTTGGACCAACACTCGAAGGAGCACTGGCCGGGGGGGGGGGGGGGTAAATAAGGATGACCCTCGGGCTCGCGAAAACCCGGGGGAAAAGGCTTAGGTGGCAAATGGTAAAACCAATGTTGGGCCTTCTTTGGAGGAGTCTTATTAAAATCGAACAGTCAAGTGGGTCACATAAATCATCGAACCGTGTAAGGAACGCAAAATCAAGGAACATAACACCGGTATGACGGAAACTAGGGCGGCAAGAGTGGAACAAAACACCAGACATAAGGCCGAGCCTTCCACCCTTTACCAAGTATATAGATGCATTAATTAAACAATAGATATTGTGATATCCCAACAAGTAAACATGTTCCAACAAGGAACATCATCTCCATGTTCCAACAAGGAACAAACTTCATCTTCACCGCAACTAGCAACGCTATAAGAGAAATTTGAGCAAAGCGGTAACATAGCCAAACAACGGTTTGCTAGGAAAGGATGGTTAGAGGTTTGACATGGCAATATGGGAGGCATGATAAGTAAGTGACAGGCATCGTAGCATAGGCATAGCAAAAGAGCGAGCATCTAGCAAGCAAAGATAGAAGTGATTTCGAGGGTATGGTCATCTTGCCTGCAAGGTTCTCAGAGTTGTCGAAAGCTTGATCCTCGTAACCGTTCTCAACAGGTTCCTCGTTCACGTACTCGTCTCCCTGCTCTACCCAAAGCAAGAACACAAACAATGGAACCACAATAAATCACGGTGCAATGCACAAGCAACATGATGCAATACATGGCATGATATGCGAGATGTGATATGCAATGCATATGCGTGCTCCGGAAGGAAAATGATGAACCAGGCATCAACTTGGCAAACCAAGTATGCCAATGGAAAGTTGAGATGATTTCGGTTGAAATCGATATAAAGATCACCGGAACCGGATGCACGGTTTGCAAATGACAAGCAAAACAATGACACAAATCTGCCATTAACAGCATGATGCCACATAGAAAGCAACAAGAAATTAAGCTACTGCACCCAAACGTACCAGAAAAGCATATGGCAGTAATATACTCAAGATGCTTGACAAAATACGAACACTGAGCTACAGCTAAATCACAACATAACAGGTCCAAAAATGCATGGCAAAAGTGCAAAATATATCAGCTTCACAGACTTAATGAAAATACTGAACATGGCAGAATCAGCATCAGGAAGCAATGTTCAGAGCAAGCAAACTACACGCTACAGGAACTTATAATAGCAAAACAAGGCATGGAATTAATCTACTCAAAGCATAGAATAAAAGTCCCTTACTGACCATGAGCCAAAAGGGATCAGAAAATGTAATAGCACCCATGTCAAAATAGCAAGTTTCGTTAACAGATTCAGCAACAGGGCATGACAAAAACAGATAACAAGTAGGCATGTTTAAGAGCTTGATGCACTCACTACAGAGCATTTCATGATAAACTAAGCGTACATCCGTCAAGAAGACATGGCATAGAAGCTACACATAGGAAGAACAACAACATAGCATACACGGATCAACTACAACAACCTTGGCAAAATTGAATAACATGTAAACAATCTGCCAGGAAACATTTTATAGCAAAAGTAGAGCTCGATTGACTCAAGCTATGGAAGTCCACAATTGCAAACAAGGGCATGGATGCATAGAGCATAACCATATGTTCAAAACATCCTTACTGAAGTATCTCAAAATATGCATGGATCTCTCGGTAGCATCAAGTTAACATGGCATAAAAATATCAGCAAAACAGGGGCTGAAATCAGCAACATCATGAAGCCTAGTTTGCATGCTTGTGCTAGTCACCACAGAGATCACAAAAATACATAGAATACAACCCTGTAAATATGGCATTGCATATTACTAAACACATGTAGGACTCAAGTTCATAGGATGCACACATCAATCATGGAAAAAATGACAAAAGTGCATGTTCTGATAAGAATCTGAAACTAACATCATATAGCCCTCTTCCAACAGCATTTCGGGCATTAAGATGAGCTCAAATGTAAATGATGCAATGAGATGAAATGATTTACTCGTTGGTGCGAACATTACAGTATGCTACACGCCCGAAACGGAGCCACGGGTGCAAAGTTATGGCATGATGAAAATGCACCAAAATAATTATAGGTAAATGACTTAAGAGGAAAATACGGGGAAGAGGAGAAAGTCAACCGAGATCGGATCGGATCCAGGGCGCGAACCGAGGCGGCCGGCGGCGGCTCGCCGAAGTGGAGGAAGGAGGGACCGGGGACGACAGAGAGGAGGCTCGGGCCGGCCGGGGCGACCGGAGGCGGGGCAGGCGGCGACGGCGAGGAGGCGACCAATGGAGGCGGCCGGGCCAGGGAGCGGAGGCGCGGCGACCGGCGACGGGTCGGGCGCCGGCGTTGTGGCGGGCGAGTGACGGCGGCGACGGTGAGCGGGCGGGCGCGGGCAGGAGGGTCCCAGACGGCCTCAACCCATGGGTCAGGCGCGGCGGGCGCGGTCGCCCACTTGGCGGCTCATGGCTGGCCGAGGCGCGGCGGGCGCGTCCCGGCTCGGACGTGTCCGGGCGCGAGAGGAGCGGGCTAGGGTTAGGGTGGAATTGATCCGGATTTGGGGAGGGTGTTTTATAGGTAGAAGGAGCTAGGAAGCTCCAAATGGAGTGTAGTTTCTGCCCACACGATCGTGATCCGACGACGGAGAGCATGGAAGTGACTTAGATGGGTTATTGGGCTGTTTTGAAAGGGTGTTGGGCTGCAACTTAAAAGAGGCCTTTCTTGAGAGTCACGGTTAACCGTTGGAGTACCAAACGAGCTCCAAATGACCGAAACTTGACAGTGGTCTACGGTGGTGTACCAAGGCCACTTGACAAACCTCTGTCCATTCCGAGAAAGTTTAGTACCGCTCACGGAAAAATGTAAAAGGGGCGCCGGGGACATAGGAGTGCGGATTGGAAAAGCGGACAACGGGGAAAATGCTCGGATGCATGAGGCGAACACGTATGCAAATGCGATGCACATGATGACATGATATGAAATGCATGACATGGACAAAATGCAAAATGAAGAAAAACCCAACCACGGAGGGAATATCATATCACAATGCCGAAAATGGCAAGAGTTGGAGTTACAAATATGGAAAGTTACATCCGGGGTGTTACAACACTCCACCACTACAAGAGGATCTCGTCTCGAGATCTAGGACTGAAAGAACTCCGGATATTCGGAATGGAGGTGATCCTCGCGCTCCCAGGTGGCTTCTCGGTCGGAATGGTGTGACCACTTCACTTTTAGGAATTTGATTGACTTGTTGCGATTCTTGCGCTCAGTTTCTTCAAGAATAGCAACGGGGTGCTCATGATAAGAGAGATCTTCTTGGAGGTCAATTTCTTCGAAGTTGATAGTGCGCTCAGGCATCTTGAAGCACTTGCGAAGCTGCTACACGTGAAACACATCGTGCACGTTTGCAAAATTGGATGGAAGCTCAAGTTGATAGGCGAGATCGCCTCTTTTGCCAATGATCTTGAAAGGACCCACGTATCTAGGGGCAAGCTTCCCTTTGATACCGAAGCCTTTCATTGGAGAGACGCGGAGGTAGACATGGTCTCTGATTTCAAAAGCCACATCACGGTGCTTGTCATCATAATAGCTCTTCCGCGCGATTATGCGGCTTTGAGATTCTCACGAATGACTTTGCACATTTCTTGACACGTGATCAAGTCGTTGCCAAGAAGTTGGCGTTCACCTATCTCGGACCAATTGAGAGGAGTACGACACTTTCTGCCATAGAGAATTTCGAATGGGGCCTTGCCCGAACTCGCTTGGAAGCTGTTGTTGTAGGAGAACTCGGCATATGGAAGACAATCTTCCCACTTCACACCGAAGGAAATGACACAAGCCCTGAGCATGTCTTCAAGGATTTGATTAACTCGCTCGACTTGGCCACTTGTTTGAGGATGGAAAGCTGTCTTTGAAAGCGAATGTTGGTGCCCATGGCCTTCTGAAAAGAATCCCAAAACTTGGAGGTGAAGATGCTTCCACGGTCTGAAGAGATCAATTGTGGAATGCCGTGCAAGGAGACAATTCTGGAGGTGTATAACTCTGCCAACTGAGCTGCTGTGATGGATTCTTTGATTTGAAGAAAATGAGCCACTTTAGTAAGCTTGTCAATGACAACGAAGATAGCATCATTTCCCCGCTTGGACTTTGGAAATCCAGTCACGAAGTCCATCTCGATATGATCAAACTTCCATTCTGGAATAGCAAGAGGTTGGAGGAGACCAGCTGGTCGTTGGTGTTCTGCTTTCACTCTTCTGCGGACATCACACTCATTCACGAATTGAGCAATTTCTCGCTTCATTCGAGTCCACCAATATGACTACTTGAGGTCATGGTACATCTTCGTACTTCCAGGATGAATGGATAGAAGGGAATTGTGTGCCTCATTCATGATGACTTTACGTAGATCACCCTTTGGAACCACAATCCGGTCCTCAAGAAAAGAGTATCTTTGTCATCAATGTGGAAGCACTTGTACTTGGAAATGCCCTTGTCTATACCACGTTTCACCTTTTTCACCATGGTATCCAGGAGTTGAGCCTCACGAATTTGGTCTTCCAAAGTAGGAGAGACTAAGAGGTTGGCAAGAAAGCCTTAAGGAACAACTTGAAGATTCAGCTTGCGGAAAGCTTCACAAAGGTCCGGTTGGAAGGGCTTGAGAATTAAACTGTTGCAGTAAGCCTTCCTGCTCAAAGCATCTGCAATGACATTGGCCTTTCCCGGAGTATATTCAATACTTGGGTTGTACTCTTGAATCATTTCGACCCATCGAGTTTGCCTGAGGTTGAGGTTGGGTTGAGTGAAAATATACTTGAGGCTCTTGTGGTCGGTGAATATGTCCACTTTCCTTCCCAACAAGAGATGTCTCCAAGTTATTAATGCATGGACAACTGCCGCCAACTCAAGATCGTGAGTGGGGTAGTTCTTTTCGTTGGGCTTCAATTGACGAGAGGTATAGGCCACAACTTTCTTCTCTTGCATTAACACAGCACCGAGACCTTGAAGAGAAGCATCACAGAAAACTTCAAATGGCTTGGATTCATCAGGAGGAGTCAACACAGGAGCTGTGACGAAGTTTCTCTTTGAGAGTATTGAAAGCAACGTCACACTCGTGGAGACCGGACATACTTCACATGCTTCCGGAGGAGGTTGGAAAGAGGCTTTGCAATCTTGGAGAAATTCTCAACGAATCTTGACAATAGCTTGCAAGTCCAAGAAAAGCTAAGTCGCTTGACATTCTGAGGAGGTTCCCAATTCACAACTGCAGACACCTTCTCGGGGTTAACAGCGATGCCTTTGGCGGAGATGATATGACCAAGATAAAGCACTTCATCAAGCCAAAATTCACATTTGGAAAACTTCGGATAGAATTGATGCTCTCTGAGCTTGTCGAGCACCAATCGCAAATGTTTGGCATGATCCTTCTTATTCTTGGAGAAGACCAAAATATCATCAAGATAGACCAAGACGAATTCATTGGTGTAGGGGTTGAAAATGAAGTTCATCATTCGAGAGAATGTTGGAGGAGCATTGACAAGGCCGAAAGACATGACAAGATATTCATAAGAACCAAAGCTTGTTCGAATCTTTGTCTTGGGAATATCTTGGTCACGAATGCGAATTTGATGATAACCCATACGAAGGTCAAGCTTGGAGAACACTTTAGCACCTTTGAGTTGCTCGAAAAGCTCATTGATGTTGGGAAGTGGATACTTGTTCTTGATAGTCTTCTTATTCAATGGACGGTAATCGACACAAAGTCGGTCCATGCCATCCTTCTTCTGGACAAAAAGAACCCACAACCCCAAGGAGATGAACTCGGTCTGATCAAACCCAGACACTCTTGTTCATCGAGCTGCTTCTTCAATTCCTTCAGCTCATTAGGTCCAAGCTTGTATGGACGCTTGCAAACGGGTTCCGTGCCAGGCTCAAGATCGATAACTTGAATTCAAGCGGCGGTGAGGAGGCATACCGGAAGCTCTTCTGGAAAGACATCTTGGTACTCACAAACGACTGGAATCTGAGAGATAGCATCCAACTCGCCCTTCTCATTGAGAGAAAACAACCGAATGGTTTCATCACGAGCAGCATAGATGATCACATCATTAGAAGAGTGAGTTAATTGAATTTCCTTGGCAGCACAATCAAGCTGAGCTTTGTGCTGAGAAAGCCAGTCCATCCCGAGAATTAGATCAATATTCGAGTCACCAAGGACAATTGGTTTAGCCAGAAATCTATAGTCGCCCATCTTGATACCGACATTCGGAACCAAAACTCGAGAAGTCATTTGCCTAGCCGGAGAAACAATAGACAAAGGTCTCGGCAATACTTGAGTAACCAAATCATGCATAGCCACAAAAGGTCTTGAGATGAAAGAATGCGATGCACCAGTATCAAATAAGACTTTTGCGGGAATATCATTAACTGAGAGATTACCCATTATCACATCAGTAGATTCCTCCGCTTGAGCTGCATTCATCATGTTCACCTTTGCAGACTTGGGATTATGCTTGACCACTGCATTGCTTGAAGATCTCATAGGAGGAGGAGGCGTATAGGCGCCTTTGGTTGAAGCACTTGTTCGCATAGTGACCTTTTCTGTGACATTTGTTGCAAGTCACCTCACGAGAGCGGACGGTGATAAGGAGCATTTGACCTTGGAGCTTGAGAATTAGACTTGTTACGATAGCTTTGGGTTGGGTGGGTGGGAAGATCCACGACCACCTGAGTTCTTCTGCTGATAAGGCTGATGGAACGGAGGAGGAGGAAGGTAGAACTTCTGCTGCTTAGCTGCCACTTGAGAGGAAGAAGAAGACTGAACTGCATCCCTGATTCTCTTCTTAGAAGCCTCACATTTGAGCTGGGCAGCTTCTTGCTTCAAGGCCATGTTGTAGAATTCATCATACTTTTACGGCTCAAAAGCACGAGAGCTAATTGCAGATCTTCTCCGAGACCACCTCTGAATTGATAGATCATACTCTTTTCATCGTGGACGTCTTGCTTAGCAAAGCGGCGAGTTTCTCGAACTGGATATTGTATTGATACACGTACATGTTGCCTTGCTTGAGATTGCGGAACTCCTCACGCTTGCTCTCAACAACACTTTTTGGAATGTGGTGAGCTTTGAAGTCTCGGCGGAACTCATCCCAGGTAATCACACGACCTCCTCTGGAATCTTTGTATTGTTGAAACCACTCAGCAGCTTGGTCCTTGAGTTGAAACGAAGTAAACTTGAAAAAGTCCTCAGGTCTGACATTGCTACATTCAAAATGTTTGCAGATGTCCACAAGCCAATCGTCGGCGTCTGTGGCCTCGACACAGAAACTGAAAGACTTTGGCTGATTAGCGAGGAACTGATTGAGGGTAGCAAAGTGCGGCTGGTTGTTGCCTTGGCCTTGATTTCCTTGATTGCCTTGCCCTTGGGTACGCTCTTGCAAGAGTTGCAAAATCATCTGAGCATTTGCATTGGTGGCTGCCATGATAGCTTGCCATGCCTCCGGAGGCGAAGGTGGAGGTGGAGGGTCTGACCGACTCCCATCATTGCGATCCGGATTCAGGGGCGTTGGCGGAGCCATCCTGAAGAGGGTGACATCCGTTAGCACTTGATAGACAGACAGACAAGTTGAATCAACGGATAGAAATTGCAACATATAGTCTTCACAATAACCATTCGAACAAGGATGAACGAATGAATTCCAAAAGCTAACATCACACGTCCGTTAAGGTGAGAAGCCACTTGATAAAGGGTTGATGAAAAAAATAACAAGGTACGACTGGAACAAATAAGTGGTAAGGATTACCCAATCGCAAACCAAATATCTGCGGGAAGAAATGCTAAGAGCTACTTGAATCCCACCTATAAACTCCGAAACTTTTACGGTTATGCAATCTGGTGTTGGGGATACAGGGACACAAAATATATCACCCAAACTAACAATACCTAGATCCAGTTGTATCCATCCGTCAACACATAACCAAGAAACCTTCGAAATCGTGGTACCTCGACCTTGAAAAGCATCCGTTATACGAGTCATGGCAATACTCCAGAGCTCGCCCCGATCTTTGGGTTATCGGGGTTATCTCACCAACAACTGCACAAAAGAGATTTTCGATGTCAGCAAAACTCAGGTATTCCAGAACTGCAACGATAAAATTGTGACGACAACACCTCGGAGCTCAACTCCCCGGGACACTGCCTGTTATGACCGGCGAGGTCTATGGCCGCCGTAGGCCCACCGGGCAATCTTAACCCACAAGTTATCTTAGGTTAATTCTTATGCAAGTTATCTTAGGTTAATTCTTATGCAAGTTATCTAGGTTATAAATATAGGTTGTAAGACTCTTTTTGGAATTAAGCAATAAGACTATTCTATTGCCCGGCTCCCGGAGGAGCCGGAACCCTAAACCCTAACCGCCTCCTCCTCATTGCGCCGCCGCCCAACCGCGGGCGGCGCCCGCCCACGCCGCCGCGCTCCAGCCTCGCCCTCCTCCCTCCTTCCCGTATAGCCTCGCCCAAGGCAGGGCAAAACCCTAGCTCCTAACACCTTCAGATCATCAAGCTCAGGTTCGACTATGTCATCCCCACCACCATCGCTGTCGCTGCCTCGCCCACCACCACCGCCCGCGCGTCATCCCCTCTCGCCCGGGGCTGGGTCTCCTTCCCGGCGCCTCCACCGGCCTGCCGCCGGGCACCACCACCGAGCCGCCGCTTTCTACATCACCGATGCCGGCCAACTACACCCCGGAAGCCATGGCGGGTGTCCTCAACAATCTGGTGCTCGCGGTCCAGGGCATCCGGCTCTTCCTTGCCAGCCCGTACGGGCCGCCACCGCCACCCCAGCCACCAACGCCTTCCCCGCCGGCCCTTCCGTGGTACTCGGTGCCCGCCGCCCTCGCCGGCTAACACCAACCGTCCGCCGCCCAGCCGTCTTAGGCCGGGCGGTCCAGCAACAGCGGCATCGCCGCCCAGCGCCGGCTTTGGCCCCAGCCGCCCAGAGTGGCGTCGGCAGCGGCGCCCGGCACGTGGCGGCCTGGCCGCCCGGTCCCCTCGCGCCCGCCGCCCGGTTCCCACGCCACCGCCACCTAGCACCGGGCGAGCCAGGTCCCTACCGAGGGCTCCCGATTCAACGCGGCGGTTCCCCTCGTCGCCTTCTCCGATTCCCGCTTGGCTCACCGGCACGTCCTCACCGCCGGTCTACACGGAGGCCGGAGACCCGTCGGTTCCCATGCTGCAGCACGGTGCGCCGCCCTCGGCTCTCCACATCGACGAACCGGTGGCCAGGCGCTGCCGACTTTCCCACCGCTGCGTTTCGCCCGGATCGACTTCGCCACCTATGACGGTTCGAAGACCCCTTAACCGGTTAAACCGGTGTGATCAGTTCTTCGGGGCCAGCGACACCGGCGTCCGGCGCGCACTTGGCTCGCGTCCTACCACCTTCGGTGCCGCCCAGACATGGTACTACGCTCTCGGCGGGATGAGGCGGCATGCCCCCAGGATCGTTTTCGTGAGCTGTGTCTCCTTCGCTTCGGACCCCCACGGCGCGGCAGCCGCTTGTCCGAGCTGGGCCGTCTACCCTTCACCACCACGGTCCAGGATTTCGCCGACCGCTTGCAGGCTCTGGCATGTCACGCTCCGGGGGTGATGGCTCTACAGCGGGCGGAGCTCTTCGTCGGTGGCCTTCCCGACCACATCCGCGTGGACGTCGAGATGAAGGGCCCCCAGGACCTACAGACGGCCATGTACTACGCTCGGGCGTTCGAGCAGCGCGCCCAGGCCTTGACACGGCCAGCAGCACCTCGGGGGAGCCGCTTGCCTCCACGACCTTCGCCAGCAGTGGCCGCTTCTTCAGCCGTCTCACCGCCGACCACACCGGTCGCAACACGGCCCTTCCGGCGCCTTTCGCAGGCTGAGCAGCTCGAGCGCCGCCGCCTGGGGCTGTGCTTTAACTGTGATGCGCACTATGCCCCGGGCCATGTCTGCCCGCGCCTCTTCTACTTGGAGACCGTCGACGAGGTGGAGGACGCTGTCACCGAGGAGGGACTCGGCGACCAGCAAGCTGCCGCATGACGCGCCGGCACCAGCGCCAGCCGGCTACGGCCCTTGTCGTCTCACTTCACGCTGCTGGCGGCATCCGCAATGAGCGGACTATGCTTATTCCGGTCACGATCCACGGCGAGACTCTGATGGCTCTTTTAGACACGGGTTCTACACATAACTTCCTTCCGGAGTCTACTATGCGGCGACTTGCCCTACAGCCCGCAGGCGGGGAGCAGCTGCGTGTCACTGTCGCTAATGGTGACCGCCTTCGCTGCCATGGACTCGCTCGGGACGTTCCCATTACTATCGGTGACAAGCACTTCACCATCACTTGTGCCGGCATCGATTTGGGCTGTTTCGACTTCATCCTCGGCGTCGACTTTTTGCGGACCCTCGGTCCCATCCTGTGGGATTTCGACGCCCTGACGATGACCTTCTGGCGCATGGGCCGCCGTATCCGGTGGGAGGGCGTTGGAGGCACCCCGGCCCCCCCTCCACTCCAGCTAGCCGCGACGACCACGGAGGCCGAGCATCCGCTGTTGGATCACCTCCTGCAGCAGCACGGTGATCTTTTTGAGGAACCCCGTGGCCTTCCGCCGGCCCGGGTCTACGACCACCGTATTCATCTCCTGCCGGGCTCGGCTCCGGTGGCCGTACGACCCTATCGGTACCCTCAGTTGCAGAAGGACGAGTTGGAGCGGCAGTGCGCACTCATGCTGGCCGCCGGCATTATCCGGATATCGACATCACCCTTTACGGCACCGGTTCTTCTCGTTCGCAAGTCGGACGGCACTTGGCGCTTCTGCATCGACTACCGTGCCCTTAATGCTCTCACACTTAAGGATAAGTTTCCTATTCCGGTGGTCGATGAGCTCCTGGATGAGCTCCATGGGGCGCGTTTCTTCACCAAGCTGGGCCTCCGGTCGGGATATCATCAGGTGCGCATGCATCCCGACGACATCGCCAAGACAGCGTTCCGGACTCATCATGGCCACTTCGAGTTCTTGGTGATGCCCTTTGGCCTCTCCAACGCCCCGGCGACATTCCAGGCCTTGATGAATGATGTCCTCCGGCCCTACTTACGTCGGTTTGTGCTCGTTTTCTTTGATGACATTCTTATCTACAACGCCTCTTGGGCTGAGCACCTCCAGCATGTGGCCATCGTCTTCAACGAGCTTCGGGCGCATCATCTTCATCTTAAGCGCTCGAAGTGCTCGCTCGGGACACCTTCGGTCGCTTACCTCGGCCACGTCATCTCGGCTGAGGGTGTGGCCATGGACGCCGACAAGGTGGCGGTCGTTGCCGCTTGGCCGATTCCGCAGTCTCCGCGGGCTCTTCGCGGGTTTCTTGGCCTTGCGGGGTACTACCGGAAGTTCATCCGGGAATTTGGGCTCATCGCGGCCCCACTCACGCGCCTACTCCGTCATGACGCCTTCTCTTGGGATGAGGAGGCCACGTCCGCGTTGAGGCCCTCAAGGGGCCTTACGACGGGACCCGTCCCTACAGATGCCGATTTCGACCTTCCCTTCACCGTCGACCGCGACGCCTCCGGTCTTGAGGTTTGTGCGGTCCTGCATCGAGGCGATGGACCCTCGCCTTCTTCAAATTCCATTTGCTGCACGCCATCTTAAGTTGGCGGCATATGAGCGTGAGCTCATTGGGTTGGTACAGCAAGACGCCACCGGGCGGCCCTATCTTTGGGGTCGTTCTTCCGGATCCGCACGGACCACTACAGCCTCAAGTTCATGCTGGATCGAGGCTCTCGACGGTCCCTCGGCACCGATGGATCAGTAAACTCTTTGGCTTTGATTTCACCGTCGAGTACCGGCCGAGTCGCCTTAACACCGTCGCCGACGCCCTGTCCCGGCGTGACGCCGATGTGGACGATGGAGCGGCCGATGGGACGGCCTTCTGCATCATCACCGGGCCCTCTTTCGCCCTCTACGCCGACATCCGCCGCGCGACCACGACCGCGGCCGACGCCCTCCTCTTGCAGCATCAGCTGGCGGCGGGCGAGCTGGAGGAGCCGTGGCGACTAGCCGACGGCCTGCTTCTCCATGGGCGCCGCATCTTCGTCCCGACACACGACGATCTTCGCCGCCAGGTGCTGCGTCTTGCCCACGGGCGGGCCATGAGGGAGTGCGTAAGACGCCCACCGTCTCGCGCCGACTTCTACATTCCGAGCGATCGTGCCCTGGTCCATGATTGGGTACGGTCTTGTGTCACGTGCGGTATAATAAAACAGACACTGCGACCCGCTGGCATGCTTCAGCCCTTGGAGGTTCCATCTCAGGTTTGGGCCGACATCTCCATGGATTTTATCGAGGGCCTTCCCAAGGTGGGCGGCAAATCCGTCATTCTCACAGTGGTTGACCGCTTCTCCAAGTATGCTCATTTCATCGCCCTTGGCCATCCATATTCAGCGGCATCTGTCGCACGGGCCTTCTTCGATGGCATTGTCCGTCTCCACGGGTTTCCTTCCTCGATCGTCAGTGATCGGGACCCTGTGTTCACGGGCCATGTATGGCGCGACCTTTTTCGACTGGCGGGCGTGAAGCTCCGCCCAAGATCGCTTTTCCACCCTCGACGGACGGCTAGTCTGAGATCGTTAACAAGGTGATTGCCATGTATTATGCGTTGTGTTACGTGATCGCCTCGCGCATGGGTGGATGGCTCTCATGGGCGGAGTATCGCTACAACACCTCTTTTCACTCCACCCTTCGCATTTCACGCCATTTGAGGTGGTGTATGGTCGGCCGCCTCGCCGATCTTGCCGGTGGATGCGGGCCTCGCACGGACCGAGGCGGCCGGAGCTCTTCTGAGGAGCCGTGATGAGATGCTCGCGGAAGTCCAGCAACGACTTCTCCAGGCCCAGCAGTTGGCCAAACGATACTATGATGGCCACCATCACGAGGTGGAGTTTGCGGTGGGCGATTGGGTCTGGCTGCGTCTACTTCACCGCTCTACGCAGTCGTTGGACCCACGCGCGCGGAAGAAGCTTGGTCCTCGTTATGCCGGACCCTTTGCTATCCTGGAACGCATTGGGAAAGTGGCGTACCGTCTTCAGCTTCCGGCCGGCGCGCGCATTCATGATGTCTTCCATGTCGGGCTGCTCAAGCCATTCCGCGGTGATCCACCCGCGGCACCGCCGCCCTTCCGCCGGCCTCGGACGGACGCCTCCTTCCTGCACCGGAGAAGGCACTCAAGGCCCAGTGCGCCGAGGCTCCTGCACGTGTTGATTCGGTGGGCTGGACTACTGTGAGGAGGACGCTACTTGGGAGCAGGCCGAGGAGTTCCACCAAGACTACCTCGACTTTCAGCTCGAGGACGAGCTGTTTGGCGCAGCGGGAGAGATGTTATGACTGCCGTGTCTATGGTCAGCCGTAGGCCCACCGGGCAATCTTAACCCACAAGTTATCTTAGGTTAATTCTTATGCAAGTTATCTTAGGTTAATTCTTATGCAAGTTATCTAGGTTATAAATATAGGTTGTAAGACTCTTTTTGGAATTAAGCAATAAGACTATTCTATTGCCCGGCTCCCAGAGGAGCCGGAACCCTAAACCGTAGCCGCCTCCTCCTCATTGCGCCGCCGCCCCAACCGCCAGGACGGCGCCCCGCCGCCGGCCGCCGCGCTCCAGCCCTCGCCCTCCTCCCTCCTTCCCGTATAGCCTACGCCCAAGGCAAGGCAAAACCCTAGCTCCTAACACTGCCACAACCCCTAAATGTCAGGAGGCACCAAGAACAATGTTCTCGTCACAAAATCATCGGAACGATTCCAAGATACCCGCGTGATCCTAAATTTTTTTTTAGTGAAATTTGAGGAGAGGAGAGTCAAAACTTCTACGTCAGGAGACCTCACCAGAGCGACGAAGGGACTGGGGAGTAAAAAGAATCCTACTCTCCGATATATATAATCCTAAGACTCAAAACATTTTTGTTCTAGACTCAACAACGCCAACAAACAATCAAGCAGGGGCTCCTAAGTCGGGGATGGCTCTGATTACCAACTTGTAACACCCTCGATTCGGCTATATCTCCCACGTGTCGAAGCACGACTTAGAGGCATAACCGCATTGAAAGCAATGTCGCAAGTGAGGTAATCTTCACACAACCCATGTAATACATAAGGGAAAGAGATACATAGTTGGCTTATAGTCGCCACTTCACACAGTACATAAATAAACATCCATCATCCAGATTACACTCAAGGTCCGACTACGGAACCAAAATAAAACAAGACTACCCCAAATGCTACACAGATCCCCGATCGTCCCAACTGGGCTCCACTATCGATCATCGTGAAAAGACACATAGTAACGACCACGTTCCTCGTCGAACTCCCACTTGAGCTCGGTTGCGTCATCTCAGACCGCATCGTCGACACACCGCAACTGTTTTGGTAGAAACTGTGAGTCACGAGGACTCAGCAATCTCACACCCATGAGATCAAGACTATTTAAGCTTATAGGAAGGACAGAGTTGTGAGGTGGAGCTGCAGCAGCGACTAGCATATATGGTGGCTACATTCGCAAAAGAGAGCGAGAAGAGAAGCAAGGCACGGTCGTGAAGCTAGTAGCGATCAAGAAGTGATCCTGAAACTACTTACGTCAAACATAACTCCAACATCAGTGTTCACTTCCCGGACTCCGCCGAGAAGAGACCATCACGGTTACACGCTGATTGATGTGTTTTAATTAAAGTCAACTTCAGGTTTTCTACAACCGACATTAACAAATTCCCATCTGCCTCATAACCGCGGGCACGGCTTTCGAAAGATAATACCTGCAGGGTGTCCCAACTTAGCCCATAATAAGCTCTCACGGTCAACGAAGGATATTCCTTCTACCGGAAGGCCCGATCGATCTCGAATCCCGGACTACAAGACATTTCGACAATGGTAAAACAAGACCAGCAAGACCACCCGACTGTCGGACAAATCCCGATAGGAGCTGCACATATCTCGTTCTCGGGGCCCACCGGATAAGCTAAGCGTCACAGTACCGGCGTAATCCAAGTTGCCAAGGAATGGTCCATACGGTGCTCTAGTTTGGACCAACACTCGAAGGAGCACGGCCGGGGGTAAATAAAGATGACCCTCGGGCTCACGAAAACCCGGGGAAAAGGCTTAGGTGGCAAATGGTAAATCCAAAGTTGGGCCTTCTTTGGAGGAGTCTTATTCAAAGCGAACTGTCAAGGGGGTCCCATAAATCATCGAACCGTGTAAGGAGCATAAAATCAAGGAACATAACACCGGTATGGCCGGAAACTAGGGCGGCAAGAGTGGAACAAAACACCTGGACATAAGGCCGAGCCTTCCACCCTTTACCAAGTATATAGATGCATTAATTAAACAATAGATATTGTGATATCCCAACAAGTAAACATGTTCCAACAAGGAACATCATCTCCATGTTCCAACAAGGAACAAACTTCATCTTCACCTGCAACTAGCAACGCTATAAGAGGGGCTGAGCAAAGCGGTAACATAGCCAAACAACGGTTTGCTAGGAAAGGATGGTTAGAGGTTTGACATGGCAATATGGGAGGCATGATAAGCAAGTGATAGGCATCGTAGCATAGGCATAGCAAAAGAGCGAGCATCTAGCAAGCAAAGATAGAAGTGATTTCGAGGGTATGGTCATCTTGCTCGCAAGGTTCTCGAGTTGTCGAAAGCTTGATCCTCGTAACCGTTCTCAACAGGTTCCTCGTTCACGTACTCGTCTCCTGCTCTACCCAAAGCAAGAACACAAACAATGGAACCACAATAAATCACGGTGCAATGCACAAGCAACATGATGCAATACATGGCATGATATGCGAGATGTGATATGCAATGCATATGCGTGCTCGGAAGGAAAATGATGAACCAGGCATCAACTTGGCAAACCAAGTATGCCGCTGGAAAAGTGAGATGATTTCGGTTGAAATCGATATAAAGATCACCGGAACCGGATGCACGGTTTGCAAATGACAAGCAAAACAAGAATGACACAAATCTGCCATTAACAGCATGATGCCACATAGAAAGCAACAAGAAATTAAGCTACTGCACCCAAACGTACCATAAAAGCATATGGCAGTAATCTACTCAAAATGCTTGACAAAATATGAACAGTGAGCTACGGCTAAATCACAACATAACAGGTCCAAACAAGCATGGAAAAAGTGCAAAATATATCAGCTTCACAGACTTGGTGAAAATACTGAACATGGCAGAATCAGCATCAGGTAGCAATGTTCAGAGCAAGCAAACTACACGCTACAGGAACTTATAATAGCAAAACAAGGCATGGAATTAATCTACTCAAAGCATAGAACAAAAGTCCCTTACCTACCATGAGCCAAAAGGGATCAGAAAATGTAATAGCACCCATGTCAAAATAGCAAGTTTCGTTAACAGATTCAGCAACAGGGCATGACAAAAACAGATAACAAGTAGGCATGTTTAAGAGCTCGATGCACTCACTACAGAGCATTTCATGATAAACTAAGCATACATCCATCAAGAATACATGGCATAGAAGCTACACATGGCAAGAACAACAACATAGCATACACGGATCAACTACAACAACCTTGGCAAAATTGAATAACATGTAAACAATCTGCCAGGAAACATTTTATAGCAAAAATAGAGCTCGATTGACTCAAGCTATGGCACTCCATAATTGCAAACAAGGGCATGTATGGATATAGCATAACCATATGTTCAAAACATCCTTACTGAAGTATCTCAAAATATGCATGGATCTCTCGGTAGCATCAAGTTAACATGGCATAAAAATATCAGCAAAACAGGGCTGAAATCAGCAACATCATGAAGCCTAGTTTGCATGCTTGTGCTAGTCACCACAGAGATCACAAAAATACATGGAATACACCCCTGTAAAGATGGCATGGCATATTACAAAACACATGTAGGACTCAAGTTCATAGGGTACACACATCAATCATGGCAAAAATGACAAAAGTGCATGTTCTGATAAGAATCTGAAACTAACATCACATAGCCCTCTTCCAACAGCATTTCGGGCATCAAGATGAGCTCAAATGTAAATGATGCAATGAGATGAAATGGTTTACTCGTCGGGGCGAACATTTCGGTATGCTACACGCCCGAAACGGAGCCACGCGGATCGGATCTGGGGCGCGCGAACCGAGGCGGCCGGCGGCGGCTCGCCGGAGAGGAGGAAGGAGGGACCGGGGACGACGGAGAGGAGGCTCGGGCTGGCCGGGCGACCGGAGGCGGGCTAGGGCGGCGCGGACGGGCGACGTAGGCGATCAAGGCGGAGGCGGCCGCGCAGGGCGGAGGCGGAGGCGGCTGGCAACACCGACGACGGGGTTTGGCGCGCCACGGGCGCCGGTGAGCGGCGCGCGGCGTTGAGCGGGCGGGGCGGCGCTGGGCCGGGAGGGCCTCTGACAGGCCTCGGGCCTGGGTCGGCGCGGCGGGCGCTGGTCGCCCACTTGGCGGCTCATGTTGGCCGAGGCGCGGGCGGCGACGTCTGCCCGGTCTGGACGTGTCCAAGGGCGCGGAGAGGAGCTGGGCTAGGGTTAGGGTGGAATTGATCCGGATTTCGGGGAGGGGTGTTTTATAGGTAGAAGGAGCTAGGAAGCTCCAAATGGAGTGTAGTTTTCGCCCACACGATCGTGATCCGACGACGGAGAGCATGGAAGTGACTTAGATGGGTTATTGGGCTGTTTTGATAGGGTGTTGGGCTGCAACTTAAAAGAGGCCTTTGCGAGAGTGCGGTTAACCGTTGGAGTACCAAACGAGCTCCAAATGACCCGAAACATGACAGGTGGTCTACCGGTGGTGTACCAAGGCCACTTGACAAACCACGGTCCATTCCGAGAAAGTTTAGTACCCGCTCACGGAAAAATGTAAAAGGGGACGCCGGGGGACATAGGAGTGCCGGATTGCAAAACGGACAACGGGGAAAATGCTCGGATGCATGAGACGAACACGTATGCAAATGCGATGCACATGATGACATGATATGAAATGCATGACATGGACAAAATGCAAAAATGAAGAAAAACCCAACCACGGAGGGAATATCATATCACAATGCCGAAAATGGCAAGAGTTGGAGTTACAAATATGGAAAGTTACATCCGGGGTGTTACACTAGGATCGATGGTAACAGGAGACGGGGCACACTATGTTTACCCATGTTCGGGCCCTCTCTATGGAGGTAATTCCCTACTTCCTGCTTGATTGATCTTGATGAATATGAGTATTACAAGAGTTGATCTACCACGAGATCGTAATGGCTAAACCCTAGAGTCCTAGCCTGTATAACTATGGTAATGAATGTGTCCTATCCGGACTACGCCCTCCAGTTTATATAAACACCGGAGGGATCTAAGGTTACATAGAGTCGGTTACATAGGAAGGAATCTTCATAGTTGGTCACCAAGCTTGCCCTCCACGCCAAGGAGAGTCCAATCTGGACACGGGTATAGTCTTTGGTCTTCATGTATTCTCAGCCCATCAGTCCAGCCCAAGGATAACAGGCCGGACGCCCGAGGACCCCTTAGTCCAGGACTCCCTCACTAGCCCTTGAACCTGGCTTCAATGACGAGGAGTCCGGCGCATGGACTGTCTTCGGCATTGCAAGGTGGGTTCCCCCTTCCGAACTCCAAGATAGTCTTCGGATGTGATGATAGAATCCGGACCTGTCACGCACACCATATACAACCGCAGAGAGAATATATTTTTACATGAGTTCTATGCGCTGACAGCTTTTTACAACATGACATCACGTCTGTCCGGTCATAATTTCAAACTGTTTTTCGTCTGCCGCTCCACGTTTTGAGATGCGGTTGCCATTGGCACGTCTTGTCAAAGCAGAGATCGTGTCCCCTTATCGCGGGATTCTCATCAATGCGGGCATGGGTAACCCAACCATGCTGTTTATACAGCCCTTGGGAATAGGCGAGTTTTTAGGGCGAGTGGGGAGGCGCTTGATATTCGCGGCCTTTATAAGGGGATAAGGATTCTCTTCCTTCACCCACACCCTTTCTCTCCTTCAGTCCTTTTGTCCTTGAGCTCCGGCGCCCAAGCTTTAGCTTTTCCTCGTTCGAGAAAGCACTCCAGACATGTCCGGATCCGGAGCTGGAGGCAAGTGGATGGCCTCCTCCGTCAAGAAGAAGGACATCACGGAGCTCCGGGAGGATGGATATTTAGCCAAGGAGATTGCTCACCGACTCCCGGCAAAAGAGCAAATCGTCCCTACCCCCGAGCCCCATGAGAGGGTTGTGTTTCTCACACAGTTTGTCCGCGGGCTGGGATTTCCTCTCCATCCATTTGTCCGCGAATTGATGTTTTACTATGGGTTGGACTTCCACGATCTGGCACCCAATTTTATCCTCAATATCTCGGCATTTATTGTCGTGTGCGAGGCCTTTCTCCGCATCCCACCTCACTTCGGCCTATGGCTGAAGACCTTCAATGTGAAACCAAAGGTGATGAGCGGTCAACAAGCAGAGTGCGGAGGCGCCATGGTGGGCAAGATGCCCAACGTCACCTGGCCCGAAGGCTCCTTTGCGGAGATGGTGAAGGGATGGCAATCGGGGTGGTTTTACATCAGCGAGCCGCGTGACACCAACTGGGTAGCGGCCCCCGAATTCCGATCCGGAGTTCCGATGCGGCTCGATTCACAGCAAGAGAAGGGCCTGACCTGGGGATCTTCGAACGAGATAACTGGGCTCCAAACGTGCGTCCAGAACATGATAACCAAGAAGATCAAGCTTGTTAATGTGATCCAGGTTATGCTCATACGCCGGATCCTTCCGTGCCAACGTCGAACTTGCTATTTGTGGGAGTACGACCCAGCCAAGCACCAGACGCTACTAGAGCTCTTCGGCGCGACGCACGAAGATATCTGGAAAACGCTCTTCAAGGCTGGCGAGACGCCACCGCCCACGACCGAAGATCGCGGGCTTAGCTTAAAATGCCAGGACAATTCGGTATGTCTTTCAATGTTTTTAAGGTATATCCTTCACCGGCATATTTTGAGGATGGATTCTAAGATCTCCCATCCACTTCGCCAGGCCTAGATCGAGGTGGCGGGGCAGATTAACTGTCCACTTCTGACGAAGATGTTATTTTCGGCGCCTTATGACGTGCCAGAGAAGAAGGCCAAGAAAGTGGCCAAGGGGACCAGGAGTGGCCTTCGCCGAAAAGGAGCTTCGAATGTGATGTCCGAAGATGAGACTCGCTCTTCGTCCGCCGAACACGACGACAAAGAGGAGGAAGAACAAGATGACTCCCCACCTGAGGCGGGGAGGAAGAAGAGGGCAGCCTCTAAAAACCTGGAGGCGAAGGCGACCAAGAGGGGAAAGGCTCCCCCGCGGATAACTCCGTGTGGGATGTCGATAGCAGTCCAGAGCGGCCTTCCCGGGCCAAGCTTCGAGCCAAATCATAAGTATCAAAAAGCCTTATGCACGCCCGAACGTCCGTCCTTTCTTCCTTGCAATGTTTGAATCGTGTTATTGAAGTCCGGCTCGGGACAGCTCTCCGCTATCTTCATCAGAAGGTTCGCTGGACCCAAAGGAGAGGGCCAGCATGTCACCGCCGCCCGCTTACTCCCCTTCGGCCAAGGGTGACGAGGAGGAGGCGTCTCAAAGGGCCTCCTTAGACCGACGGAAGACTCCGGATATCGTCAGGGCGGCGCCCCAGGATGACTCCCGGACCGCCGGATACATGGGGGGGAAAAGCCCCTACGGAGACGGACGGTGCGGGCCGAGTTCTATTCGACCCTCAGTCAGATTCTATTCCGGAGACCTATACAGCTCCGGAGTCCGGCAAACGGCCCTTCCCGAAAGGAGGGGCTGTGCTACCGGTGTCCTCTGTCCAACCAGAGGCGCCAGATCATCTACTGGAAGCGCTGCAAGGCGCCTCCATTGTGGATGAGCTCCGTGCCCATATGGATATGGTGATTGAAAAGGTTCAGTCCGTCAAAAACAGGCTGACCAAAGCCTGCGCTAGCCTTCTAGCAGGCTTTGAGGTGAGTACATAATTGTAAGAAGAATATCACAGCATAGACAGTAGCCGCTGATGCTCTGTTCGGTGTCCGGAAAGAAAAGCCGAACAGAGGATCAAAATTAACTTTCGCAAGAGTCTAACATAAAGTGTCTATGTGAATAAGCAGGCCTCGTTGCGCGCTGCTACCGCTCAAACTGCAGAGGTCTCCTGACTGAAGCAGAATCGAGCGGGCCGAGGAAGAGCTCGGCCGCGTGACGGCAAATTGGAGGATAGCCAAGGTATGCAGTAACCTGCGTGTATATTGAAGAGTAAATTGTTCAAGCTGACTAAAGTGTCATGAACTTTATTAGGGGCTACGACCGAGGTGGCGGCCCTCAAAAAGGCGTTAGCCGAGGCCGAGGACAAAGCGGCCAAGGAACGCGCCGCGCGCGAGAAGCATGAGGCCCTGGTTGGCGATGCGCGGCAACAACTCCAGGGCGCGATCGAGAGATTTGAGTTCTTGGAGCACGATTGTAAGGCGCAAGAGTCCGAACTGGCGAAGGCCCGCCAGAGCGCACAAGATGCACGAGCCGAAGCCGAGAATGCCCTACAGGAAATTCAGGCGGCCAAGAAGATTGGGGCGGGTAAGTCTTTCACCGTGCAAAGCAAGTATGTAGAAGAAATGTTCCTTGTACTTATCCGAATTTGGGTTTTCCAGGGGCGTTTTACGGATCTGCCGTGCAGTATATCAGATGTTGCTGAGCATTATAGAGCCGAAGAAGGGATGTCTACGGAGAAGCTATTCTGGTCCCAATATCTTGGACCCGAACATCTGGTGCCCTTCAGCGACCAGCTAAAGCAGTTGGTCGAGCTGCACAGGTCGGCAGAGCTAGCCATGAAGGACCTGATAGTCCGGCTGTGGCCTGCCGAGCCTATACCTAGCAGCTACTTCGGTCTTGTTAAGCGGCTTGTAAGTGTCTGTCCGTAGCTCGAAGCCGTGAAGTGGTCGGTCTGTATTGAAGGTGCACGCATGGCATTTGCTCGCGTCAAGACGCATTAGGCAAAGCTGGATGCCAAGAAGCTGATGACCGAGGGGCCACCGGAGGGCAAGGAGCATCGTCGACCCGAGCTCTATTTTGATGGTGTCCTGAAGGGTCCTGCCTTGTGGCAGAGCAATGTTCGAAGGATGTCATATTCCCATCAGAACATTTGTATTATCCTGTCCTATAATATGGAACAATGATGTTATGTTTATAATGTTTGCGATTTACATTTTACCTCCTGTGCGTCCGATTATGAAATCCGAGGGTTGACCAGTCATCGGCTTCTGCCCCCACGTAGAAAGTACCGGGGTGTTCGGGATAAATCTAAACACTCTTTACTCCACATTTTGGTCCTTGAAGGAGGTGTTTAGTGCAACAAACAAGGCAGTCAGACTATGGGGCCTTTACCGCCCTCACTTAGCCATAGGAGTTTGACAATTAAGAAAGTTGGCGAAGCCCCTGGTATTCGGAAGGCCGATCTAGGGGCGTTGTACACGCCTAATCAGAGGAACCGATTCTTCGCAAGAAGCGGAAAAAATCTCTAACGATTTGGAACCTCTCGAACAGCTGACCAGCTCTCGCTGCATCATGACATTCAGTTTTCGGCTTTCTCTTCTGAGGTGCTCATCCGGAAGAACCGGGACACAATCGCAGTAGTTCTCCCTTTACTACCCTAGCCGATATAGCGGAACGTAAGGTAGTAAGCACAGGAGCCGGGCAACCCAACTATTGACCAAAGACATGATTCGGAGCCGATGCATATAATGCTATAAGTTCGGGGTGCCGAACTATACTGGAAAAGTGTTCGGACTTTTATTGCCATGATGCGGGGTGTAATGAAGACCCTGACGTAGTAATACGTACCATGGTGTACGTGTGCAATAAGTAATATATACAAAGGTGAGGAAACAGGAAAATTAAGTAATAAGCTGACGCCACCATTTATTCACCATAGCGATGTAATTAGTACGTCGAGGCGTACTTTGTGCAAGTAATGCGATAAGCAAGTAAAGCTATTTAACATGACGCAACCAAGGGCGAGCTGCGTGCAGGTATGTAAAACAAGTATGGCAATCGTTTAGTAGAGACCACCTGGGGATTCCCTTGTATGCCAGAGCTCCTTGCCTCCTTGGTGTGTTCTGCAAGCGGGTCGTCCGCATAGACCTCGAAAAGAGAAAAAACCCGTAATAAAAAGAAAAAGTAAAGGCATGCGAATCCCAGGGTCGGTCAAGCCGCACTGTGGATCACGAGCGAGTTATGCCTCCGTCGGTACCCATGGTGTTTTGAATGCGTAGTTATGTGCGCGCGGTACGGATGCCCTTTCCTCATCGGGGCTGGGACGGAGGCCTAATTTACTAATTCAGTTCTTGACGAACCGAGCTGCCCTGTTGCAGTGCAGTGCGGACCTTCTTAACGATGTCCAGGGGCTCGGCGGCCGGATTATGGTGCCGCTTGAGAAGGCCGCTCTGTACTTCTGCTGCAAGGGCTGCGGTATGCTCCTCTGTACGGAGGGAACGTTCTGTGTTTCCATTTACTGTAATGACGCCACATGGACCGGGCATCTTGAGCTTGAGATAAGCATAATGTGGCACCGCGTTGAATCTGGCAAACGCAGTTCGTTCGAGCAGTGCGTGGTAGCCCCTGCGAAGGGGACGATATCGAAGATTAGCTCTTCGCTTCGGAAGTTATCCGGGGAACCGAAGACCACCTCCAGCGTGATTGAGCCCGTACAACGGGCTTCTACGCCTGGTATAACTCCTTTAAAGGTAGTTATTGTGGGCTTGATTCGTGAGGGATTAATGCCCATTTTGCGTACTGTATCCTGATAGAGCAGGTTGAGGCTGCTACAACCGTTCATTAGGACTCGTGTCATGTGAAATCTGTCGATGATTGGGTCGAGTACCAATGTGGCTGAACCGCCATGACGGATGTTAGTTGGATGATCACGACGATCAAAGGTGATCGGGAATGACGACCATGGGTTGAATTTTGGGGCGACTGGTTCTACCGCATAGACGTCCCTGAGTGCGCGCTTGCGCTCCCTTTTGGGGATGTGTGTAGAATATATCATGTTCACCGTTTTGACTTGAGGCGGGAATTTCTTCTACCCCCCAGTGTTCGGCTACCGGGGCTCCTCGTCATCGTCCTCGCTCTACGATTCCCTTCTTCATCCTTGCTCTGCGATTCCCCTTCTCTGTTTCCGCTATTTGCCTTGCTGGCTTGCTTAAAGACTCGGCAATCTCTGTTAGTATAGTTGGCCGGTTTGTTTGGGGTGCCATGTATCTAGCACGGACGATCGAGTATGCGGTCCAAGCTGGATGGTCCTCCGCCGTTCCTTTTATAGGGCTTCTTTCGTTGGCCGGACTTGGAGCCACTGAATCCGGCGTGAACTGTAGTGTCATTGGTGTTATCGTCATTGCTCTGGCGTTTGTGTCTGTTGCGCCGGAGCTTCCTGGTGCTGTTTTTGGCCTCGGAGGGGCCTGTTTCGTTGGTTGTGTTTGTACTGCGAGCCATCCAACTATCCTCTCCCGCACAAAAGCGGGTCATAAGTGTCGTCCGGGCTGCCATGGACCTCGGCTTTCCTTGGCCGAGGTGGCGGGCGAGCCATTCTTCATGGATGATATGTTTAAAGGCCGCTAGGGCTTCGGCATCCGGACAGTCAACGATCTGGTTCTTTTTGGTTAGGAACCTAGTCCAGGATTTTCTGGCGGACTCTCCAGGTTGTTGGACTATGTGACTTAAGTCATCAGCGTCAGGTGGCTGGACATAAGTGCCTTGGAAGTTGTCAAGAAAAGCTTCTTCCAAGTCCTCCCAGCCGCCGATGGAATTTTCAGGAAGGCTGTTTAGCCAGTGTCGAGCTGGTCCTTTGAGCTTTAATGGGAGGTACTTGATAGCGTGGAGGTCATCTCCTCAGGCCATGTGGATGTGGAGAATAAAATCTTCGATCCACATTGCGGGATCGGTTGTTCCATCGTATGATTCCATATAGACGGGCTTGAACCCCTCGGGGAATTCGTGATCCAGCACCTCATCTGTGAAGTAGAGAGGGTGTGCGGCGCCTCTATAGCGGGCCGCGTCACGGCGCACCTCCGATGAAGTCCGTCTGCGGTTATCGGCCCGGGTATGACTAAGTTTGTCGCGTCCGATTAGGTAGCTCTCATCCCGAGTAGGGAAGCGTCCTCGCGATCTGTAAATTGATCTGGTGTGTCCTGCTCTACTGTCCAGGTCCTTCCGGAGGTCGTATGTATGGTCCCAAGCTAGTATGTCCTAGTGTTTACGAGGTGGTGGGGCGGGCTGTTGTTCGGCCTGAGTTGTTGTTTTATCCCGACCGCGGGGTGGTCGGTCCGCCGCACTGTCCCGACCTTGTGGTGGTCGTTCCGCATTACGTGAGGGATCTGGTGCCTCCTCGTCGAACTGAGGTAGCAGTCTGCGCTTTGGGTAACTCTTCATTGGGCTCCTGAGGCCGTATTCTTCGGCTGCCACTACATCGGTCCATCTATCGATGAGTAAGTCTTCATCGGCTTGTAGCTGCTGCTGCTTTTTCTTTAGGCTTCTTACAGTAGCTATGAGCTGGCGCTTAAAGCGCTCCTGCTCGAGTGGTGCCTCAGGCACGATGAAGTCCTCATTGCCGAGGCTCTCATCATCCTCGGAGGGTGGACGGTAACTATCGTCCTCCAGGTCACTGGGCCTGGCCTGTTTATCAGGGTTAACTTGCTCGTTGTCTTGTTCCTCTTGTTCGAATGTTGCTCCAGCAGGGTCTTCATTGTTTTCGGCGTCGTCAGGAGTACTATTTTCTCCGGCACTGGTGTTGCTGTCTTTTGAGCGACGTGACTTAGAGCGGCGTTTAGGGCGCGGGCGCCTGGACTGCGTCTCAGAGGGTTTATTCGCATCTGGCTCTTCTTTGTCATCGCCGTCAGATCCTTTAGGTGTATCAACCATGTACACGTCGTACGAAGAGGTGGCCTTCCAACCCCAGTGAATGGCGGGTCTTGGCCTTGCTCCTTGTCAGTGTCGTCGTCCATACCGTCGATGTCTTTGGAGCCATAATCGAGCTCGTCGGTTAAGTCCTCGACGGTAGGTATGAAGTGGGTGGCAGGTGGGAAGCAAAATTCCTCGTCGTCAGCCCCTAGATCGAATCGGACATAGTTCGGCTGTGAGTCCTTCTCCAAGGACAAATTGTTTAAAGAGTTTAGCACATCGCCCAAAGGTGAGTGCTGGAAGATGTCTGCGGCTCTAAATTCGAAAATCGATAACCGATCCAGCTCGGTGTCCGCGGGCGTACCCGGTCCGTAACTTATAGCCGGAGACGAGTCCGGAGCTCCATTGATGCAAATATTGCGGGGTGTCGAGTCTGTGTGCGGCTCCAACGCCGCGGACTCTGTGGCCTCGGATGGCACGATCTGCTCCGGTTCTAAGGCCGTTGCAGAACAAGGAACCATCTCCTGGATGTGATCCGATGACAGATTTAAGTCATGTTCATCAGGGCGAGGGGGAGAGATCGCTGCAGTCTCAAATCCATTGAAGATCAAGTCTCCACGGATATTTGCGATGTAGTTCAAGTTTCCAAATCTAGCCTGGTGGGCAGGGGCGTAGCTTTCGATCTGCTCCAGACGACCGAGCGAGTTGGCCCGCAGCATGAAGCCGCCGAACACGAAAATTACTCTGGGGAGAAAAGTTTCTCCTTGGACAGCGTCACTATAGACGATCGAAGGGGCCATCAAACCTTTCGTCGATGGCACAGTGGAACTCTCAATGAAAGCACCAATATCGGTGTCAAAACCGGCGGATCTCGGGTAGGGGGCCCCGAACTGTGCATCTAGGATCGATGGTAACAGCAGACGGGGGACATGATGTTTACCCAGGTTCAGGCCCTCTCTATGGGGGTAATACCCTACTTCCTGCTTGATTGATCTTGATGAATATGAGTATTACAAGAGTTGATCTACCATGAGATCATAATGGCTAAACCCTAGAGGCCTAGCCTGTATAACTATGGTAATGAATGTGTCCTATCCGGACTACACCCTCCAGTTTATATAAACACCGGAGGGATCTAGGGTTACATAGAGTCGGTTACATAGGAAGGAATCTTCATAGTTGGTCGCCAAGCTTGCCCTCCACGCCAAGGAGAGTCCAATCTGGACACGGGTATAGTCCTCGGTCTTCATGTCTTCTCAGCCCATCAGTCCGGCCTAAGGATAACAGGTCGGACGCCCGAGGACCCCTTAGTCCAGGACTCCCTCCGCCATCTTCATCATCCCGGCGCTCTCCATGACGAGGAGGGAGTAGTTCACCCTCGGGGCTGAGGGTATGTACCAGTAGCTATGTGTTTGATCTCTCTCTCTCTCTCTCTCTCTCTCTCTCTCTCTCTCTCTCTCTCTCTCGTGTTCTTGATTCGGCACGATCTTGATGTATCGCGAGATTTGCTATTATAGTTGGATCTTCTCCCCCTCTACTCTCTTGTAATGGATTGAGTTTTCCCTTTGAAGTTATCTTATCGGATTGAGTCTTTAAGGATTTGAGAACACTTGATGTATGTCTTGTGTGGGATACCCGTGGTGACAATGGGGTATTCTATTGATTCACTTGATGTATGTTTTGGTGATCAACTTGCGGGTTCCGTGACCTTGGGAATTTATGCATAGGGGTTGGCACACGTATTCGTCTTGACTCTCCGGTAGAAACTTTGGGGCACTCTTTGAAGTTCTTTGTGTTGGTTGAATAGATGAATCTGAGATTGTGTGATGCATATCGTATAATCATACCCACGGATACTTGAGGTGACATTGGAGTATCTAGGTGACATTAGGGTTTTGGTTGATTTGTGTCTTAAGGTGTTATTCTAGTACGAACTCTATGATAGATCGAATGTAAAGAATAGCTTTGTGTTATTTTACTACGGACTCTTGAATAGATCGATCGTAAAGGATAACTTTGAGGTGGTTTCGTACCCTACAATAATCTCTTCGCTTGTTCTCCGCTATTAGTGACTTTGGAGTGACTCTTTGTTGCATGTTGAGGGATAGTTATATGATCCAATTATGTTATTATTGTTGAGACAACTTGCACTAGTGAAAGTATGAACCCTAGGCCTTGTTTCCTAGCATTGCAATATCGTTTACGCTCACTTTTATCGCTTGCTACCTTGCTGTTTTTATATTTTCAGATTACAAAAACCTATATCTATCATCCATATTGCACTTGTATCACTCTCTTCGCTGAACTAGTGCACCTATACAGTTTACCATTGTATTGGGTGTGTTGGGGACACAAGAGACCCTTTGTTATTTGGTTGCAGGGTTGTTTGAGAGAGACCATCTTCATCCTACGCCTCCCACGGATTGATAAACCTTAGGTCATCCACTTGAGGGAAATTTGCTACTGTCCAACAAACCTCTGCACTTGGAGGCCAAACAACGTCTACAAGAAGAAGGTTGTGTAGTAGACATCAAGCGCTTTTCTGGTGCCGTTGCCGGGGAGGTGAGTTCTTGAAGGTATATCTTTAGATCTTGCAATCGAATCTTTTTGTTTCTTTTTTTGTCACTGATACGTCCATTTTGCATCATGCTTTTATATCGATATTTATTGCATTATGGGCTGTTATTACACGTTATGTCACAATACTATGCCTATACTCTCTTATTTTACAAGGTTTACATGAAGAGGGAGAATGCCAGCAGCTGGAATTCTGGGCTGGAAAAGGAGCAAATATTAGAGACCTACTCTGCACAACTCCAAAAGTCCTGAAACTCAACGGAATTTATTTTTGGAAATAATAAAAAATACCGAGGGAAGAAAATACCAGAGGGGGCCCACACCCTGGCCACGAGGGTGGGGCGTGCCTACCCCACAGGCACGCCCTGCCTCGTGGGCCCCCTGGTGGCCCTCCGATGCCCATCTTCTGCTATATGAAGTCTGTCGTCCGAGAAAAAATCATAAGAAAGCTCTCGGGAAGAAACTCCGCCGCCACGAGGCGGAACCAATCTAGGGCTCCGGCAGAGCTGTACTGCCGGGGAAACTTCCCTCCGGGAGGGGGAAATCATTGCCATCGCCATCGCCATCACCAACGATCCTCTCATCGGGAGGGGGTCAATCTTCATCAACATCTTCACCAGCACCATGTAACATCCCAAATTTTCAATTTGGAATGTTATACATAGATCATCATTTTCATATCATATTTTATTGCATTTTGGCCCGATCCTAGAAATTTCACGCAACTCAAGGACCCATGGAGAGTTGCAGATTTCATTATTTTCATATTTGAGTTTTCTCAAATTTTGAAAATAGGATCATTTGATTTTATTTATTTTATCTTCAATTATTTCTATTGTCAAAATATGAGAGAGGGAATAAAATGACTTTCCCAAAATAAAGGAATAATGAAGATTTAATAAAAAAATCAAATAAGATTTTATTTGGAGTTTTTCACTATTTTATTTGGACCTAGGAAAAATTGCACGTTTTCAAAAACTGCATTTTAGGGCCAAGAAAATGTTCACCTCGTTCTATTTATTTTATTTAGGCGGTGAAAATTTGTTTTGACATTTCTAGATTTTAATTTATTTTTCTAGAATTTTTCTTAGTCTTGGAGGAATTGTTTTTAAAAAAACGCGCGCCCGCACCCGACTGGGCCGAAGGCCCAGCCAGGCCGGCCCAACCGCCGCCGCCTCCCGCAAGCCGGATCGGGACCGGAGTCCCGATCGCAGCCGCCGCCTGAGTCCGGGGAGGACACGCCTCCCGAGGCCGCTCCCTTCCCCAAGTTGGCCGCCCCCTCCCTTTATAATCGCCGCCGCCCCCCCCTTGGGCTCGCGCGCCGTGCGAACCCGCCCCGCAGCCCGCCCGCCACCGCCTCCTGTTGTCGCCCGCGCCGCTCGCCGTCATGCGGCGAACCGCCGCCCGAAACCGCCCGTCCGCCGCCGAGTCGCCGCCGCCCCTCACCACCCCGACGGAGCTTCGCCGGAGCCCGAGCCGAGGTAGCCACCGCCGCCGGTTTTCTAAGAAAAACCGTTTCGGTTTTTTTAGAAAACCCTAGTTTTCCTTTTTTAAAATAGATCGGTTTTTCCCCGGTTTATTTATTTAGTGAGCGTTCGCTCGTTCGTTCGTTTTAACGAACGCGTTCATCGTTTAGATACAGATAATGAACGTTCATCGTTCATGGATCATCAGCAAGGCAAGTAACACTTTGATCATACCTCTTTTCATACCCAGTTTTTATGCATTAGATCAATCCTCAAACATTGCATGATTAGGACCTAATTAAACTGTGGGTTTTGGGAAAGTAGTTGAGGTAGTACCTATTACCTGTTTCTTTATCAAACCTTGGGAGTTACTTCTACGTTTGCTTATTATGCCATGCTATGCTAATAGACGTGGATTGGGTGAGTGTATCCATGACAGATGTGAGATTGTTAATTAATGGTTTATTTAAGGTGGCAACTTAAACACATCTGGGTGGATTGAGGTACCTGGGTATTCCAGGATTGCCTGTTTCTTTTGGACCGCCACCCAGGCTCAAAGGGATCATGAGATTATTCATGCTAGAAACTTCCGTGTGCAACCACAAGCTACTATGGGCTATAGCATAGTTGATTAAGTCGTGTGAACTCTTACAGTGGTAGATTAGCAGATGTAGAGGGATGTAGGTGTAACTGTCTACCCGTTCGTAAGGTGCTAGCGCTTCTGAAAGACTATGTCTCGGTCATCCGTTTCTCAAACACCATGTAGTGCGAGAATCCCCATGAGAGGAGATCGAGTCTTGTGGGGAAAAGTGCACAAACCTCTGCAGAGTGTAACAAACTAATCATGGTTAGCCGTGTCCCCGGTTATGGACATCTTGAGTATCTAGTACTTGGATTATCATGTGAATCTCATCATGTTACTCTAATTAATATTGTTGGGTTTTAATGATGATACCTAATTGGGATTGAGAATGCTGTCAACCATTCTCAATGTTTAACAACCACCATGATAGTTAAACAAAATTTATTCCTTTGCAGTAGGGAAAAACTGGCTTTACGCAAAACTGTAACCATAGAGCTTTCCACCAGCCATATATGCATGTAGTGTAGCAATACCCTTTCATACTGCTCTCTATGTGTTACATTGCCAGCATATTCCATGTGTCTTGACCCGTTTTGGCTGCAACGTTCATGTTGCGGACTTTTCGCATTTACGAGTAAGGTGCCTTAGGTCGTGGTTCTATACTCGATGATGCCGTTGGAGTTGATGGACTCGCTTATCTTCCAAGCCTTCCGTTGTTATCGTTATTAGATGGCCTTAAGCCATATTTATTGTAATAAGTTCTCTTTTGAGACATTCGATGTAATAAGTGTGTGATTGCTACTCTATTATAAATCCTTCAAGTATTGTGCATGTCAGCATTACTGATCCAGGGATGACACTGATGCACAGAGATCGACTGCTTGAGGTCCGGTCGCTACAAGATGGTATCGAGCACACGTGACCGTGAGGACACGACCACTAAGCTAAAGCCCTAGATCACTACTCTTCTCATTTCTGACTCCTCATATTTTCTACTCTTTTAGGATGGCGGATGCAAGGAACAAGTTCACACAACTGGATGAAGATACACCCTTTGGATGACACTTGAAGGAAGTCACTAGATATTTGAACATCGGAGTACCAAGCTTCACCGGGACATACAACGCCACTTTACCCGAAGAGGAGCGCTGGACGATTCAAGTTCAAGTTCCAGGAAGGACATTTGTACCAGTCATGGAGCCCATAGAGTTTTCTTTTGATGCACTAACCTGGAGTCTAGGAAAGAGCATGGCAGCCCACATCGCCATGGGACGTATCGGAGAAGTTTACCGCAATGATCTCCAGAATACTATCTACCAAATTTGTGGGCGCCGAGATGAGCAATGGGAGATGATCAGCACCAGGAGGGATAGATCAATCGCAGCATATATCCAGGAGTTAAACCAGCATATCCGACGTCAGGAGAACCAGATGTGCGCAGGCATGGAGGATCTGCAGAAGGCCTTGACCAAGATCAAGGAGCTAGAGGAAGAACTCAAGGCTACACGTGAAGATTACGTGGAAGAAATTGAAGTGCTAGTGGAGAAGAATGATCACTTAACCAGGAAGCTCAGAGTTTTCATGGGAGACCCTGCGCCAGGAGGAAATAACGACGATTCCACTTGCCCGAATAACTATATCATCATCGACGACACCGACTCGGACCCCGACGACAGCGATGATGACTATGTTGATGAAGCTGGAGCGGATATCATGGAGTCTTCATCGGACAGTTTTTCTAGTTGACCACCATAACAGTAGTAGAAATTCCCCCATTGTATTTAGTTTAGTCCAAGCACTTTTGTAACGATAGATAGACTGTTGTATGCCCTTGTTTGAAATTGACTGCAGTGTTATTGATTGAATTTGTCTCATGTGCATATGGGTAGTGTTTTCTCACTAGACCTCATTCTATTCTATTTTCTCGGCTTCTCTAACACCCTCAGATGCCTCCGGGACGCGACACCGGATTTGTTTTCCCGCCGGAGATCACTCAGTTGATTCAGCAGCAGAATGCATTGATTCAAACACTGGTACAGAACCAAGGCAACAACAACAACAACAACCCACCACCACCACCACATGTTGACCATTTGACTCGTTTCTTGAGGCTAAATCCTCCGGTGTTTTCCAGTAGCACCGAGCCGATTGTTGTAGATGATTGGCTCCACAAGGTTGGAAGGGAGCTGACCACTGCAGGATGCACTGATGCGGAAAGAGTGCGTTTTGCCGCACATCAGCTTGATGGACCCGCAGCATCATGGTGGGAGAATTACACAGCCACACACCCTATTGACACTGTCACGTGGGATCAGTTTCAGCATGCTTTCCGTACTGCTCACGTTTCAGCAGGAGCCATGGCCATGAAGAAGCGTGAGTTTCGCAACTTACGCCAAGGAGGACGTACTGTAAGCCAGTATGTGGAAGACTTTAGTAAGTTAGCACATTATGCCCCAGATGACGTTGCTACAGATGCAGCTAAGCAGGAGAAGTTTCTGGAGGGACTGAATGATGAGCTGAGCATGCAGTTGATGGTAGCCACTTTCAATAACTACCAGGAGTTGGTAGATCGTGCTCTTATGATCGAAGGGAAGCAGCAACAGATTGATAACCGCAAGAGGAAGTATGGACAGGGGAAGTACAATTCTGGAGCTCAGCAGAAGCTACGCTTTACCCCAAAACCAGGAGGACAATTTCAGCATACCCATGGAGGAGGTAGCTCGCACAATCATAATGGTTCCAAGAATGGAAACAGGAATGGAGGAAGCAACGGACAAAACCGCACCAACCCGTCAACCCCAGCCAAGAGAGACCTGAGCCAAGTCACTTGCTTTAAGTGTCAGAAAACTGGACATTATGCCAATGAATGTCCCGAAGCCCAAAATGAAAATGGAAATGGAAGCTCAGGGAAGAAGCCGAACCCTTTCAACAGGGGACAGGTGAACCACGTTAACGTGGAGGAGGTTGAAGCTCAGCCAGATGCAGTAATAGGTAAGTTTTTGGTTAAGACATTTCTTTGCAATCGTTCTTTTTGATCTTGGTGCATCGCATTCATACATATCACGGGATTTGTGGATAAGTACAAACTGCCCACCAAGGTTCTTAGAACACCTATGCTAGTAAGCTCACCAGAGCGGAGTACATGGCGATCGTGGATGTTTTCAAGTACCTTTGAGCATAGGTAGGCATGTTTTCCCCACGGATTTAATCATTCTGGAATCGCAAGGTTTGGACGTGATTCTAGGTATGGATTGGCTATCGATGTATGGAGGGAACATCGATTGCGCCAGTAAGTCGATTTTGCTTACAACGCCAAAAGGAAGAAGGATCAAGTATGTATCACGGCATGAGCCGAGGAGGACACAAGTAAACTCCTTATCAGGAGTTGTGCAGGAGGAAGTACGAGTGGTGAAGGATTACCCGGACGTGTTTCCAGAAGAGTTGCCAGGCATGCCACCGGATAGACACATTGAGTTTCTGATTGAGCTATTGCCAGGCACAGGGCTGATATCAAAGAGACCGTACCGGATGCCCGCACAAGATTTGGAAGAAATTAAGAAGCAGATTAAGGAGTTACTGGATAAAGGTTTTATTCACCCAAGTTCTTCGCCTTGGGGGTCACCAGTACTTCTAGTGGAGAAGAAGGATGGATCATTGAGAATGGTTGTTGATTATTGTGGATTGAATGAAGTGACCATTAAGAATAAGTACCCGTTGCCGATGATCAATGATTTGTTTGACCAATTGCAAGGAGCTACGGTATTTTCCAAGATCGATTTGCGATCAGGATACCATCAGTTGAAGATTCGAGAGCAGGATATACCTAAGACGGCTTTTACCACCAGGTACGGGCTGTATGAGTATACCTTTATGTCATTTGGTCTGAGTAATGCCCCTGCCTATTTCATGAACATGATGAACAAGGTGTTTATGGAGTTTTTGGATAAGTTCGTCGTGGTTTTCATTGATGATATTTTGGTCTACTCGAAGAATGAAGAAGGGCATAAGGAGCATTTACGTTTGGTACTTGAGAAGCTCAGAGAACATCAGTTATATGCCAAGTTCAGCAAATGTGAGTTTTGGTTGAAGGAAGTTGTATTTCTCGGACATGTTATATCCGGAGAAGGTATAGCAGTGGATCCCACTAAAGTTGCCACTGTGACAAACTGGGACTCACCAACTACGGTTGTAGAGATCCGGAGTTTTCTTGGACTGGCAGGATACTACCAGAGATTCATTGAGAATTTCTCGAAGATTGCGAAGCCTATGACAGAGTTGTTGAAGAAAGACACTAAGTTCAATTGGACTGAAGACTGTGAGGCTAGTTTCCAAGAGTTGAAGAAACGTTTGGTTACCTCACCAGTGTTGATTCTGCCAGATCAAAGCAAGGATTATGAGGTGTATTGCGACGCTTCACGTCGAGGAATTGGAGCAGTGCTTATGCAGGAGGGAAGAGTTGTTTCGTATGCTTCACGACAGCTTAAACCTCATGAGTTGAATTATGCTACTCATGATTTGGAGTTAGCAGCCGTAGTACACGCATTGAAGACTTGGAGACATTTTCTCATTGGAAACCATTGCGAGGTGTACACGGATCACAAGAGTTGGAAGTACATCTTCACACAGAAGGAGTTGAACCTCAGGCAAAGGAGATGGTTGGAGCTCATCAAGGATTATGATATGAGATTGCATTATCACCCCGGAAAGGCTAACGTAGTAGCAGATGCGTTGAGCCGCAAGAGCCATGTCACCACACTAATGACCGGAGGTTTACCAAAAGAGTTAGCCGAGGAATTTCGAGAGCTATGTTTGGAGATAGTTCCGAGAGGCTATGTAGCAGCATTGGAGATACAGTCTACTTTGATGGATAAGATTAGAGAAGCTCAGAAAACGGATAATGAGATTGCCGCTATTAAGGAGAAAATGAGCAAGGGAAAAACTAAGGGATTTCGTGAGGATGAGCACGATACCCTATGGTTTGAGGACCGCGTTTATGTGCCTAGTGATCCGGAGATCAGGAAGTTGATTCTGCAAGAGGCCCATGATTCATCGTATTTGATTCACCCAGGAAATACCAAGATGTATTTGGATTTGAAGGATACTTTCTGGTGGACCGGAATGAAGAAGGGTATTGCGGAGTATGTAGCCGTTTGTGATGTATGTCAGAGAGTGAAGGCAGAACATCAGAAGCCAGCAGGTTTGCTACAGCCGTTGTCGATACCCGAATGGAAGTGGGAAAAGTTAGGTATGGATTTTATCATGGGATTACCCTGGACTCATTCAGGCTATGACTCGATTTGGGTTGTAGTCGATCGTTTGATGAAGGTAGCTCATTTCATCCCAGTGAAGACTACCTACAGCAGTGCTAAGTTGGCTAAGATATACATGACCAGGATTGTATGTCTACATGGAGTTCCGAGGAGTATCAGACGGATAGAGGAACCCAATTCACCTCAAAGTTTTGGAATCAGTTGCACGAAACTTTGGGAACCGGACTAGAGTTTAGTACAACTTTTCATCCACGCATGTATGGACAAACCGAGAGAGTCAATCAGATTTTGGAGGATATGCTGAGAGCATGTGCATTGGATTATGGATCCAGTTGGGATGACAACTTGCCATATGCGAAGTTTTCTTATAACAACAGCTATCAATCTAGTTTGAAGATGGCCCCTTTCGAAGCCTTGTACGAAAGGAGGTGCGGAACCCTGTTGTTGTGGGATGAAGTTGGAGACTGCCAGTTGTTTGGACCAGATTTGATTAAGGAGTCTAAACAGAAGGTGAAATTGATTCGCGATAGGCTCAAGGTAGCCCAGTCTAGGCAGAAGAGCTATGCGGATTCTAAACGCAAGGAGACACTTGTCAAAGTCGGAGATAGAGTCTATCTTCGAGTATCACCACTTCGAGGAGTTAAGCGCTTTGGAGTTAAAGGAAAGTTAGCGCCACGTTTTGTGGGACCATATAAAGTTTTGGAGCGCATGGTAGAAGTTGCTTACAAGCTGAAACTGCCCGAAGGATTGTCAGGAGTTCACGACGTGTTCCATGTTTCCCAGTTGAAGAAGTGCCACGCGGAGATGGCTGATATACCACTGAGAGATACCGCGCCGCTGGAAGCTATTCAGTTGGGAAATGATTTGACTTACGAGGAGAAACTAGTCAAAATTCTCGAGTATGCCAGCCGGGTCACCCGGAGCAAGGTTATCAAGTTTTGCAAAGTTCAGTGGAGCCACCACACCGAGGATGAAGCCACCAGGGAGCGAGAGGAAGATCTGCTTAAGGACCACCCTCACCTATTTTCTAGCCAACCCGAATCTCGAGGGCGAGATTCATCTTAAGGGGGGTAGGTTTGTAACATCCCAAATTTTCAATTTGGAATGTTATACATAGATCGTCATTTGCATATCATATTTTATTGCATTTTGGCCCGATCCTAGAAATTTCACGCAACTCAAGGACCCACAGAGAGAGTTTGAGATTTCGTTATTTTCATATTTGAGTTTTCTCAAATTTTGAAAATAGGATCATTTGATTTTATTTATTTTATCTTCAATTATTTCTGTTGTCAAAATATGAGAGAGGGAATAAAATGACTTTCCCAAAATAAAGGAATAATGAAGATTTAATAAAAAAATCAAATAAGATTTTATTTGGAGTTTTTCGCTATTTTATTTGGACCTTGGAAAAATTGCACGTTTTCAAAAACTGCATTTTAGGGCCAAGAAAATGTTCACCTCGTTCTAAATATTTTATTTAGGCGGTGAAAATTTGTTTTGGCCTTTTTAGATTTTTATTTATTTTTCTAGAATTTTTCTTAGTCTCGGCGAAATTGTTTTCAAAAGCAGCCGCACTTTTATTGGGCGAAGGCCCGACCAGCCCAACCGCCGCCGCCTCCCGCAAGGCGGATCGGGACCGGAGACCCGATCGCCCGCCCGCCCGTGTCCGGGAGGACACGCCTCCGAGGCCGCCCCTTCCCAAGTTGGCCGACCCCCTCCTATATAAATCGCCGCCGCCCCCCTTGGAGCTCGTCTGCCATGAACCCCGCCCAGCCCTTGACCCGCCGCCTCGCTCGCTTGCCGCCGCCGCTTTCGCCGCCCGGAGGCGCCGCCCGTCCCGCCGCCCCTCGCCGCCCGCGAGCCGCGAGCCGAGGAGGTAGCCGCCGCCGCTGGTTTTTTGAGAAAAACCATTTTGGGTTTTTTAGAAAACCCTAGTTTTTTTTTAAATAGATCGGTTTTTCCCCGGTTTATTTATTTAGCGAGTGTTCGCTCGTTCATTCGTTTTAACGAACACGTTCATCGTTTAGATACAGATAACGAACGTTTGTTCGTTAATCTGTTCGTTGTTTTTCTTTTTCTCGGATTTATTCCGTGATTTTTATGATCGTGATTTTTGATCCGATTTTCGATCTAGTATAACTTTTCGCTCGTTTATCGGAATCAGGCGATTCAAGCGCCTAGAGTTTCGTCTCGAAACCCTTTTTCCGAATAATCAACTCAAACAAGTTTTTGCCTTTGTAAAATTTGACTTAGGTCCAGATTAGTAAAACGAAGCATGTTTCTTTCGCAGTTTGACTTTCGTTGCTTCGTTGGTTTTGGTTCTTTTTGCAAACCGGAGTTCTTAAGTTGAACTTTCTGGTTAGATCTCTTATTTGAGTTTTACCTGTGCATTAGATGAGTTCTTATTGTGTGTTTGTTTGTTTGCGATAGAGTACCCGGAGTGCGCCGCTTGCTACTTTGAGTCTCTAGGTTTCACGGATCATCAGCAAGGCAAGTAACACTTTGATCATACCTCTTTTCATACCCAGTTTTTATGCATTAGATCAATCCTCAAGCATAGCATGATTAGGATCTAATCAAACTGTGGGTTTTGGGAAAGTAGTTGAGGTAGTACCTATTACCTGTTTCATTATCAAACCTTGGGAGTTACTTCTACGTTTGCTTATTATGCCATGCTATGCTAGTAGACGTGGATTGGGTGAGTGTATCCATGACAGATGTGAGATTGTTAATTAATGGTTTATTTAAGGTGGCAACTTAAACACACATCTGGGTGGATTGAGGTACTTGGGTATTCCATGTTTGCCTGTTTCTTTTGGACCGCCACCCAGGCTCAAAGGGATCATGAGATTATTCATGCTAGAAACTTCCGTGTGCAGCCACAAGCTACTATGGGTTCTAACATAGTTGATTAAGTCATGCGAACTCTTACAATGGTAGACTAGCAGATGTAGAGGGATGTAGGTGTAACTGTCTACCCGTTCGTAAGGTGCTAGCGCTTCTGAAAGACTATGTCTCGGTCATCCATTTCTCAAACACCATGTAGTGCGAGAATCCCAACGGAGGAGAACGAGTCTTGTGGGGAAAGTGCACAAACCTCTGCAGAGTGTAACAAACTAATCATGGTTAGCCGTGTCCCCGGTTATGGACATCTTGAGTATCTAGTACTTGGATTATCATGTGAATCTCATCATGTTACTCTAATTAATATTGTTGGGTTTTAATGATGATACTTAATTGGGACTGAGAGTGCTGTCAACCATTCTCAATGTTTAACAACCACCATGATAGGTTAAACAATATTTATTCCTTTGCAGTAGGGAAAAACTGGCTTTACGCAAAACTGTAACCATAGAGATTTCCACCAGCCATATATGCATGTAGTGTAGCAATACCCTTTCATATTGCTCTCTATGTGTTACATTGCCAGCATATTCCATGTGCTGACCCGTTTTCGGGCTGCAACGTTCATGTTGCAGACTTTTCAGACGACGAGTAAGGTGCCTTAGGTCGTGGTTCTATACTCAGTGATGCCGTTGGAGTTGATGGACTCGCTTATCTTCCAAGCCTTCCGCTATTATCGTTATTAGATGGCCTTAAGCCATATTTATTGTAATAAGTTCTCTTTTGAGACATTCGATGTAATAAGTGTGTGATTGCTACTCTGTTATAAATCCTTCAAGTACTGTGCGTGTCAGCATTACTGATCCAGGGATGACACTGATGCATAGAGATCAGACTGTTTGAGGTCTGGTCGCCACACACCATCTCCTCTAAAACCCTAGTTCATCTCTTGTATCCAATCTTTGTCCCAAAGCCTCAGATTGGTACCTGTAGGTTGCTAGTAGTGTTGATTACTCCTTGTAGTTGATGTAGTTGGTTTATTTGGTGGAAGATCATATGTTCAGATCCATTATGCATATTAATACCCCTCTGATTATGAACATGAATATGCTTTGTGAGTAGTTACTTTTGTTCCTGAGGACATGGGAGAAGTCTTGCTATTAGTAGTCATGTGAATTTGGTATTCGTTCGATATTTTGATGAGATGTATGTTGTCTCTCCTCTAGTGGTGTCATGTGAACGTCGACTACATGACACTTCACCATTGTTTGGGCCTAGAGGAAGGCATTAGGAAGTAATAAGTAGATGATGAGTTGCTAGAGTGACAGAAGCTTAAACCCTAGTTTATGCGTTGCTTCGTAAGGGGCTGATTTGGATCCATATGTTTCATGCTATGGTTAGGTTTACCTTAATACTTCTTTTGTAGTTGCGGATGCTTGCAATAGGAGTTAATCATAAGTGGGATGCTTGTCCAAGTAAGGACAGCACCCAAGCACCGGTCCACCCACATATCAAATTATCAAAGTACCAAACGTGAATCATATGAACGTGATGAAAACTAGCTTCACGATAATTCCCATGTGTCCTCGGGAGCGTTTTCCTTCATAGAAGAAATTGTCCAGGCTTGTACTTTGCTACAATAAGGATTGGGCCATCTTGCTGCACCTTATTTACTTTCATTACTTGTTACCCGTTACAAATTACCTTATCACAAAACTATCTGTTACCGATAATTTCAGTACTTGCAGAGAATACCTTGCTGAAAACCGCTTATCATTTCCTTCTGCTCCTCATTGGGTTCGACACTCTTACTTATCGAAAGGACTATGATAGATCCCCTATACTTGTGGGTCATCAATCACTAGTTTAGTTTATAAAATAAAACTACAAGAAAAAATGGAATTGAGGGTGCCTCATATGCTTCATCTTTTTAATATCTTTCATGAAAATAAGGATTCCGATAATTGTGCCAAAATTTTAGAAGAAGAATGCATTAAAATGTTTGGCACTAAACCTTTGAATGATGAGCATGATTGCAACGTTGTTAGTATGAACTCTTTGAATATCCATAGTACTAATGATGATTGCAGTAGTCCTTATG
Source organism: Aegilops bicornis (assembly GCA_021605145.1). Taxonomy (NCBI): domain Eukaryota; kingdom Viridiplantae; phylum Streptophyta; class Magnoliopsida; order Poales; family Poaceae; genus Aegilops; species Aegilops bicornis. The sequence goes on along the minus strand of CM038669.1, from coordinate 391,475,267 downwards.
AAAATGTCTCTTATAAGCATGTCAACTTTTTTGGAGTACATAGAGTCTGCAAGTACACACCAAATAGGGAAGATAGATTTTGCAAGAGGAATAAGTATTTAGAAACTAAATGGTTGCAAGAAAGGCTAGATGTTTGTGCTGAAAATTTAAATTTTCTTAGCCATCCTTGTGAACTTTGCAATGAACGTGGTCATTTAAATATTCAATGCAAATTGTTTCATGATCGAATCGTGTCCAAAAATTGTGATGACTTGATTTCCCTTGCACATCATAATGAACTTAGTTTGCTTTTGGGTTATGAAGAAATGAAACGTATAACAAAGGATATGCCAGAATGTGTCCTTGATAAAGTTCTTGATTTTGATCTAGAAGAAATTTATATGTATTGTGCGGTGAATTGCAATGAAAATCCTTATATTGCCAATTACATAAAGAAAAGAAAAGAAATAGAAGATGAAGAGAATACTAATGAAGGGGAAGAGACTTCCCAATTTCCTCCTATTATTTCTTATGATGAATCAGGTAACGAGGAGGAGCTTTCTATTCAACCAATCTCATTAATAAGGAGCTCAAAAGAGAGGGTTAAACCCACACATGATGTGAAGAAGAAAAAGAAAAGATGGAGAAGCAAAGGTAGAAAGGTATCCCTCCCAAATGATTTTGCTCCTATTACTCATTTTGATGATGATAATTGCTATACTATTGGTGCTATCCATACTATTAATGATGAGAGTGATTATGCTTATGATATGAAAAGGCCCAAGCTTGGGGATGCTATGTTTGATGAGAATGACATGTTTGAGAATATATTTGCTGCAATTAATGTTTGTCCCTAGCTTGGGGATGCTATGTTTAATGAAGATGATATTTTTAGCCTCCCAAGTTTTGATGAGCAAATTTATTATGATGATAGCGTGCCTCCTATTTATGATGATTATTGTGATGACACTTATGCTATAAAAAGTAGTGATGATTATATTTATTAAAATTTTCATGATTACGATTACCCTTTTTCTGAACATTACTCTTTTAATGTGGAAACAATTTATAGTATTCGAGTCTCTTATGATACTCCCACTATTTCGAATGAGAAGAATTTTGCTTATGTGGAGAGTAATAAAAATTTTATGCTTGTAGATCATGAAAAGAATGCTTTAGGTGATGGTTATATTGTTGAAATTATTCATGATGCTACTGAAAATTATTATGAGGGAGGAATATATGCTTGTAGGAATTGCAATAATATCAAGTTTCCTCTCTATGTGCTTAAAATCTTGAAGTTATGCTTGTTTTGCTTTCCTATGCTAGTTGATTATTGTTCCCATAAGTTGTTTGCTCACAAAATGCCTATGCACATGAAGTGGGTTAGACTTAAATGTACAAGTCATATTCTTCATGATGCTCTCTTTATGTTTCAATTCTTATCTTTTAGGTGAGCATCATTGAAATCATCATGCCTAGCTAGGGGCGTTAAACGTTAGCGCTTGTTGGGAGGCAACCCAATTTTATTTTTGTTCTTTGCTTTTTGTTCCTGTTTAGTAATAAATAAATCATCTAGCCTCTGGTTAGATGTGTTTTTATGTTTTAATTAGTGTTTGTGCCAAGTAGAACCTTTGGGAAGACTTGGGTGAAGTCTATGCAATCTTGCTGTAAAAAAACAGAAACTTTTGCGCTCACGAGATTAGCTGCCATTTTTTACTGGAGAGTGCTTTTAGGTTGATTCTTTTTGCAGATGATTAATAGACAAATTCCTCAGGTCCATCAATTTAATTAAGAATTTTTGGAGTTCCATAAGTATACGTTTGATACAGCTTACTACAGACTGTTCTGTTTTTGACAGATTCTGTTTTCATTGTGTCCTTTGCTTATTTTGATGAATCTATGAGTAGTATCGGAGGGTATGAACCATAGAGAAGTTGGAATACAGTAGATATTATATAAATATGAATTTATAATGAGTTCACAACAGTACCTAAGTGGTGATTTATTTTCTTATACTAACGGAGCTTACGAGTTTTCTGTTGAGTTTTGTGTTGTGAAGTTTACAAGTTTTGGGTAAAGATTCAATGGACTATGGAATAAGGAGTGGCAAGAGCCTAAGCTTGGGGATGGCCAAGGAAACCCAAGGTAATATTCAAGGATAAACAAGAGCCTAATCTTGGGGATGCCCCGGATGGCATCCCCTCTTTCGTCTTTGTTCATCGGTAACTTTACCTGGATCTATATTTTTAATCACCACATGATATGTGTTTTGCTTGGAGCGTCATTTTATTTTATTTTGTTTTGCTTGCTGTTTGAATAATATACCAAGATCTGAAATTCTTAAATGTTAGAGAGTCTTCACATAGTTACATAATTATTCAACTACTCATTGATCTTCACTTATATCTTTCAAAGTAGGTTGTCATTTGCTCTAGTGCTTCACTTATATCCTTTTAGAGCACAACGGTGGTTTTATTTTGAAGAGATAGATGAACTCTCATGCTTCACTTATATTATTTTGAGAGTCCTTAGAACAGCATGGTAATTTTCTTTGGCTATGAATTTAGTCCTAATATGATGGGCATCCAAGAGGGATATAATAAAAACTTTCATATATGCATTGAATACTATGAGAAGTTTGATTCCTTATGATTGTTTTGAGATATGAAGATGGTGATATTAGAGTCATGCTAGTTGAGTAGTTGTGAATTTGAGAGATACTTGTGTTAAAGTTTCTGATTCCCGAAGCATGCACGTATGGTGAACCGTTATGTGATGAAGTCGGAGCATGATTTATTTATTGATTGTCTTCCTTATGAGTGGCGGTCGGGGACGAGCGATGGTCTTTTCCTACCAGTCTATCCCCCTAGGAGCATGCGCGTAGTACTTTGTTTCGATAACTAATAGATTTTTTCAATAAGTATGTGAGTTCATTATGACTAATGTTGAGTCCATGGATTATACGCGCTCTCACCCTTCCACCATTGCTAGCCTCTCTAGTACCGCGCAACTTTCGCAGGTACCATAAACCCACCATTTACCTTCCTCAAAACAGCAACCATACCTACCTATTATGGCATTTCCATAGCCATTCCGAGATATATGGCCATGCAACTTCCCACCGTTCCGTTTATTATGACACGCTCCATCATTGTCATATTGCTTTGCATGATCATGTAGTTGACATCGTATTTGTGGCGAAGCCACCGTTCATAATTCTTTCATACATGTCACTCTTGATTCATTGCACATTCCGGTACACCGCCTGAGGCATTCACATAGAGTCATATTTTGTCCTAAGTATCGAGTTGTAATTCATGAGTTGTAAGTAAATAAAAGTGTGATGATCATCATTATTAGAGCATTGTCCCAGTGAGGAAAGGATGATGGAGACTATGATTCCCCCACAAGTCGGGATGAGACTCCAGACGAAAAAGAAAAAGAAAAAAAAAGAGGCCAAAAAAAGAGAGAAGGCCCAAAAAAACAAAAAAAGAGAGAAAAAGAGAGAAAGGACAAAGTTGCTATCCTTTTAGCACACTTGTGCTTCAAAGTAGCACCATGATCTTCATGATACAGAGTCTCCTATGTTATCACTTTCATATACTAGTGGGAATTTTACATTATAGAACTTGGCTTGTATATTCCAATGATGGGCTTCCTCAACATGCCCTAGGTCTTCGTGAGCAAGCGAGTTGGATGCACACCCACTTAGTTTCTTTTGTTGAGCTTTCATACACATATAGCTCTAGTGCATCCATTGCATGGCAATCCCTACTCACTCACATTGATATCTATTGATGGGTGAGGGAGTCCTGGATTACGGGGTATCCGGACAGCCAGACTGTGTACAATGTCCGGACTATTGAAGCGTGAAGATACAAGACTCAAGACTTCGGCCCGTGTCCGGATGGGACTTTCCTTGGCGTGGAAGGCAAGCTTGGCGATCCGGATATTATATTTCCTTCCTTATAACCGACTCCATGTAAACCCTAGCCCTCTCCGGTGCCTATATAAACCGAAGAGGTTGGTCCTAGAAGGCCGATCACAATTACAATCATACCATCATAGGCTAGCTCTTAGGGTTTAGCCTCTACGATCTCGTGGTAGATCTACTCTTGTACTACCCATCTCATCAATATTAATCAAGCAGAAGTAGGGTTTTACCTCCATCGAGAGGGCCCGAACTCGTAAACATCTGTGTCCCTTGCTTCCTGTTACCATCAGCCTTGACGCACGGATCGGGATCCCCTACCCGAGATCCACCGGGTTTTGACACCGACATTGGTGCTTTCATTGAGAGTTCCTGCGTAGCCGTTGCTCCGTGGCTCGATGGCTCCTCCACCATCGTCGACAACCACGATCCCTGGTGAGACCTTTCTCCCCTGCATGATCTTCGTGTTCGGCGGCTTTGCTCATGGGCCAACTCGCTTGGCCATCCGGAAGCAGATCGACAACCACGCCCAGCCACCGGATCAGGTTCGAAACCTGAACTACACGGCGGACATCCGCGGAGACTTGATCTTCGATGGATTTGGGCCTATGCCAGGAGCACCGGACAGTCACGACGAGCACGGCTTAGACCTGCCGTCAGACGAAGTTTGGGGTATCATCCCCGTAGTACCCCCGGACCTAGATCCGGAGCAGGCTGCGCTGCCTAAGGACGGAGGGATGGACCCCGCCCCATAGGTCACACACTCATCGGCGGTGGAGCCAAACACGGGTCTTACCTCTGCGGTGGCCTGTGACTCCGAACCCCCAGATTCGTATCCGGACGTTGGTTCTAGTCCGCGCACTCCCGAGCCCGTCGGGCCAGGATGGGCTCCGGTAATGGAGTTCACCACTGCGGATATCTTCCAGCACTCGCCCTTTGGCGACATGCTGGACTCATTAAAGTCTCTCTCTTTGTCAGGAGGCTCTTGGCGAACTATGTCCGCTCGAGTGGGAGGCAAAGCGGCGAAGGAATTCGTTGCCCACCCACCACCCACTTCATTGCCACGGCCGATGATTTAACCGAGGTACTGAACTTTGACTCAAGACATCGGCAAGATGGGACGATTTATGCAGAGAAGAACATGAACCACCGCTCCTTTGGGCGGTGGACAGCCACCTCTTCTTATGATATATATATGGTGGACACTCCGAAGGAAACAAATGGCGATGAGGCAACGGAGGATAAAACCTCAGGGAAAAAGCAAAGAATGGGCGTCGTCGGCGCCACTCCAAGCCCCGCCACAGCAATACCGGCCCAGGAGACGAAAACAATCCGAATGGTGCCGAAGAAGAATACAACCCTGATCAGCCCGCCTTCGAGCAGGCCGAACAGGAGGATGAGCAGAAGAACAGGCGACGGACGAATACCCGGAGGAGGACAGTTACATGCCCCCTCCGAAGACGAGATTAGCCTCGGCCACGACGAGTTCGGCGTGCCTAAGGATCCCGTAGAGCAGGAGCGCTTCAAGCGTCGGCTTATAGACACTGCGAGGAGCCTGAAAAAGAAGTAGCAGCAACTCCAAGCTTATCAAGACCTGCTCACAGCCAGATGGACTGAAGTCCTGGCAGCCGAGGAATACGGACTCGAGCACCATACGGCTGACCGGCCACCTTGTGGCCGGGATAAAACAGCATACCAGTTCGCATACCAGCCAACACCCCCACGCCAACATACTACAGCCCGGGCAACAAAGCAGGACAGCCAAGATTGATCTACGGACCACGGGGGCGCGCCTCGGCACGCGACGACGACCGTCACGCCGGATACACCTGCAACAAGTCCGGCCGGGCCGAATTTAGCCACCCAGGGCAATTCGACCTGCGTAGCCACATAGCCCGGCACAGAGGCGCCGCGCACCCCCTCAGCTTCACTGACGAAGTAATGGATCATGAATTCCCAGAAGGGTTCAAACCCGTAAACATCGAATCATACGATGGCACAACATACCCCGCAGTATGGATCGAAGATTTTCTTCTCCACATTCACATGGCCCACGGAGACGATCTACACGCCATCAAGTATCTTCCCCTTAAGCTCAAAGGACCAGCCCGGCAGCTAAACAGCCCGCCAAAGAAATTCCATTGGCAGTTGGGAAAACACGGAAGACGATTCCTCGACAACTTCCAGTGGCACATATGGGCGACCACCGGACGCTGATGACCTGAGCCACATTACTCAACAGCCCGGAGAGTCAGCCAGGAAATTCTGGACTCGGTTCCTAACTAAAAAGAACCAAATAGTTGACTGTCCGGACGCCGAAGCCCTGGCGGCTTTTAAGCATAATATCCGTGACGAGTGGCTCGCTCGACACCTCGGCCAGGAAAAACCCAAGTCCATGGCAGCTCTCACAACACTAATGACCCGCTTTTGCGCGAGCGAGGACAGCTGGTTGGCTCGCAGCAGCACTACGCCACATTCTGGCAATTCGGATGGCCGCGACAATAACGGCAAGCGACGGCGTAACAGACATAAGCAACGGAACAACGGCGACAGCACTGAAGACACGGCAGTCAACGCCGGATTCAGCGGATCCAAGCCCGGTCAGCGGAAGTAGCCGTTCAAAAGAAATAATCAGGGACCGTCCAGTCTGGACCGCATACTGGAGCTCTCGTGCCAAATTCATGGCACCCCGGACAAGCCAGCTGAAAGTGCGTTATATCGACTAGAGGGGGGTGAATAGGCGATTTTTATGAATTCTTCACTGAGGAATTTGCCGGTGAGGAAATTCCTTAGCGAAGAACTACTTGCAGCGGAATAAGTACTCAGAAGTAAGCATAACAGAATACATGCATGGTCATCATGATGAAATGAAGACTAGCTCAGAGTACAGAAAGCGTAATCACAGGATAACACAAGGTGAAGACAAACAGACTGAAGAAATTGAACTGAGGAAATTGAGAAAGTCTTCAGTCAAAGTCTTCAAACACAGATATGAACAAACACTCAACACAGTAATGAGGAAATGAAAGGGTTGAGGAAATAGAACCGATTAGGTTGGTGAAGACAATGATTTGGTAGACCAGTTCCAACTTTGTCTCAGTTATGCGTCTGGTTGGAGCGGCTGAGTATTTAAACTCGAGGACACAGTCCGGACACCCAGTCGCCGAAAGCACGCAGCTCAGACACCAAGTCCTCACCGTATTCTCCTTGAACTAAGGTCACACAGACCTCGTCCAATCACTCGTGGTAAGTCTTGAGCGACTTCCAAACCTTCACAGACTTGGTCACTCGGCGATCCACAATTCCTCTTGGATGCTCTAGACCATGACGCCTAACTGTCTGGAAGAAGCACAGTCTTCAAAGGTAACAAGCGTCGGATCCATGCAGGATCATTCTCTTTAGTGATGCTCAATCACTTTGGGTTTGTAGGGGTTTGGTTTTTGGGTTTTTCCTCACTCGATGATTTTCGCTCAAAGTCCTCGGAGGATGGGTTGCTCTCAAATGACAAGTGTCAAGTTCTCTCGGAGCAGCCAACCAGCTAGTGGTTGTAGGCGGCTATTTATAGCCTAGGGAGCAGCCCGACATGATAAGACATAAATGCCCTTCAATGATATGACCGTTAGGTGGATGAGATATTTTGGGACAGTCATGCCAAGAAGACAAGAACGGTCGGAAATTTGAATATCAAATTCCTCGGGGCTATCATGTTCCTCATCGTAGGCAATCCGACCGGCGAATTCCTAACTCCTCGGTCAGAACAAATTCCTCGTGACCGTAAGAACTTCGTCTCACATCAAGAAATTGATTGAACTGTATGGGATTTCCAAAGGCTTCACTCGAAGGGATTGGTAGGTGTAGGATTTTGAGTTGAGCATCACATGGAAATTTTCCTTAGTATTTCCTCGACCCCCTTTAACAAAGACGGTGTTTCCTATGACTCAAGAAAGAGAAAATGAAACTACGAAAACAAAAGTCTTCACGCTTCATGTTCCTCAAATGAATACCAAGTCTTCAAGGTCACACCAATTTCTTCACTTTCAAAGTCTTCAGACTATCAAAGTCTTCAGTCGAAGAACTTCATTTTTAGGGGTCGACTTTCTCTATAAATATCAAACTCCTCATAGACTTATAGACCTGTGTACACTCACAAAGCATTAGTTCCTTAACCTATAAGTCTTCAATACACCAAAATCACTAAGGGCACTAGATGCACTTACAATCTCCCTTTTTGGTGATTGATGACAATATAGGTTAAGTTTTCAACGGGGATAAACATATGAAGTGTAAATACTGATAATGAGGAATTTGTTTGCAAGATATAGAAGAACTCCCCCTGAAGATGTGCAAAATGAGGAATTTGCTTTTGAGGCAATGCACATTTGAAGAGTTGAATCATGGAGATCTCCCCCTATATCTTGTAATTCATACACGCATTTGTCATATAATATGAAGAATTTGAAATGCATGATGAAATATGGTGCTTGATGTAATTCAGCATGCGTATGTATAACATTAATGAGGAACAAGCATGCAAAATAATGCATCAAGAGTATCGAGCTCAAATAGATCCGCTTTGAAGATTTTCAAGAAGCTCAAGAGAATCGAGTATAGTGCAAGAGCATAATGCATCAAAAGTATCAAAGCACCATCGGGTTTAAGATTACAACTCGATCCAATAAAAGTTTCGTAAGAACGAGAGTTGTAACTTAACAAAAATAAATTGTTGTATATAGGCAATAAGATAGACCCGCTTGAAGACTAACTCAAATTTCTCCCCTTTGTCATCGAATGACCAAAAGGATCGAACCGAGGACTAACGCTCTCAAGAATTTCAAGTTGAAGAAGGAGCGCCAGCGTTGTTGGGGTCGGTTGTTGTAGTAGGACATGTCGCGGTGTCGTCCAAGTCTTCATTTTCATCAGTGTCGCGCGATGAAGAATAGGAGCTGGCCACCAAGGACGGAACTTTGACCTTCTTGTATTTCTTCAGAGGAGGTGCAGACCAGTCAAATTCTTCCTTGAGTCCCATTGACGCCGCTTCTTTTGCAATCGTAGACATGTGCAAGAACAGCCCAGTGCGTTTGAAGGTTTCATGGAGGTAGTAGTGGTTTTTCTTCACCGCATTGTGTGTTGAGGTCATGTTGTGAAGAATTGAACCAAACCGACGCTTGACCCATTTATGATTGCGATCAACCTTCCGATGAAGACCGAGGAGTAACTCACGATCACCATCACCCAGGTGCAAGTGGCTTGAGGACTTTGATTGATCGAGGTATTTGCGGCAGAGTCATGTGTGGCGATTCATCATTGGTGGAGTAGGATGTCGCTTATAAACTGTCCATCCAATGGACGAATGCCTTCATCTATCACAAAGCAGTAGCCTTGCCCTTGTCATCACCGAGGTAAATGTCCGCTTGAGGACTTCAATCGGGGCAAGTAGCTACAGTGGTTCGTAGTATCAGCCTTGTAATTGAGTGAAGACCTTGTCTGATGAATCTCATTATCCAAGGCGCATAAGGCTTCAAATTTCAAATGGTGACATAGCAATGTTTGCCGAGTCCTCATGAAGAAATCATGGAAGTTGGCCGGAACGCCATGGACGATGTTGAAAAGCATATTCTTCATGATGCCAACGACTTCTTCATCATTCGAGTCGTGGCCTTTGATAGGACTCATTGTCTTCGTCCAATCCGATAGATAGTCCGAGGCACATACAATAATTCCTTGACGAGGAATTTGGTTCTTGGGGCCTGCCTTGGCTTCAAAGGCTTCATCAAGACTTGCATATAGTGATTTGAAAGTTCTGGTTCGTTGTAGATACAACGAGCACCATCTAGTGGCGGATCGAGTGGTAGAGCACGAAGCAATTCAGTTCTTGGTGCCTTGTAGTGAGTATTTTCAGACATCCAGTCTAATACCCATGAGTTCACGCCTTCAAAGATCTCCGATGATGTGCAGCGTTACATAGAATTGAAGAATGAGTTCTTCATTCCATCCACAGATATCGGTCAGAAATTGAAGTCCGCATCGTGAAGAACACCGAGGACCGGCTCAAAGCACAGCAGAGACTCCATGTCCATATGAGGAATACGAGCATGATCGAAGACTTTGTCTTTGTTGAAGAGCACCGAGGAATAGAAATTGGCTTACCGGCAGTCCAGAAACGCCTCTTCCTTATGCGAGCAGAATCATATGGATTATAGTTAGTGAAGAATACGTGCTCGGCAAAGAAATCGTCAGCCTTGAACTTTTGTTTGCTTGAGAACGGATTCTTTTGCTTGGGCAGAGGGGTGTCAGTGAGTTGCATCACCACCTCGTGAATCGCGAGTTCAGTTCTTCAGTGAGGGATTCCTTGTTCCTCGACAGTGCGATCGAGGATCGGCGGAAAGTTCATCGACACTAGTGGCTGGAATTTCTTCATGCACAGAGCAAGTGGGTTGAGTTTCTTGAGTCCATTTGGACTGTTTGTGCAGGGACCGAGGAATCTGTTGGAGCGGGGTGAAGAGAGGAGTATTGGGATGCGCACTTTCCCAAAAGTCATCATTCATCACCGTGTGGTGCACCCAATATCCACATCTTCATCTTCAATTTCCTCAACACCAGCCTCTTCACCGTGAACCGAGGCATAGGTGAGGAAATGACCGGGGTTGAAGGGATTGCGTCCACTTCAATTTATTCATCAATCTGCTCGACGGGCGTTGAATCGATGTTCTTCATCGATCCGATTGGGATCTCATAGTCTTCTCAAAAGGAACAAGGTCCTTTGATGGCATGGAGGAAATCGTAACAAGCATCAATTGGATTTTCAAATGAGCTGGTCATTGGCTTCATTTTCTTCGCAACCAAGAATGTGACACAACCGATGCCTTCCTTTTTCATCGCAGCTCGCTCGCAGCCTTGGTTTTCTTCACATCGAGGCGTATGGAAGAATTGGAGTTGGTGTTGGCGCAGAGGAGCCGAGGAATCTGGTTGAATTTCTTCAGCGCAATCTGATACTGGTTCTGTCTTGTTCGGGCTTCTTCAGCGCAGCACTAGTGGATGCCCGGCAATTTCTTCAAATGCCGGAATGGGATCATCAGCCTGGAACTAGCATTTTCATCAGCCTGAACGTCATCGGTGGTCTTTGGCATGTTCTTCGGTCGGCTGAAATGAGGCTTCAAACTGAGGAATTTCATGTTGCGTTGGGGCAGCAACATTTGTGAATTTCTTCGCCGATTGATTTAATCGACCTTGGCTCCTTGCCAATCGGCATAATAAGAATCGAAGTTTTTGCCGAGGTCTGAATTTCGCTCTGGACCTTGAGAAGTTCCTCGGTGTCATTTTGACAACGCTTTTCTTCGTGAACTTCTCCTTTCTGTATTGAGCCTTCTTGATCTCTCTTGCCTGTTCAAACTTCCATTTCTCTTTAGCGATGAAATGGGTCAACATATGACTTTGTCCAGGGGTCAGATGAAAATCAGGCATAGGGGTGTTGTGCCAGAGATCAATATAATCGAGGATTTTCTTCGGATCCAACAGCAGTGGCACAAATGTGCCTTTGGCTCTAGCGGCCCTTTCTTGGCGATCTCTGATGATTTCTGCAAGTTCATCATCAGAAGCTTCATCATCAGAAGGCACATGGAATGCAACCTGTTTCTTCTTTGGACTTAGCCGAGGACCTCGTCCAACTGTTGCTTTGGTCTTCAGCAGAGTCGGGCCAGATGATGAAATTGGTGCTGCTAAGGAACTTGCTGAGACACCAGAGGCAACGGAGAAGCCAGCAGTCCTTTGACATGTAGCCAGATGCACATGAACTGAGGATTTTGACGGAGCTGTTGAGGACTTTGGTGGAGCTGTAGCAGTGTGAGGAATTTGCCGTGAGGGCGCTGAAGGTGAAGCACTTGGCTTATGAGCAGGCTTCTTAGGCATGGATTTCCTCGGTTTGACCGAGGCCTCAGTAGCAGTAGCAGTGGCAGAATCCTCATTGAATTTCTTCACTGCCTCTTTGGCTTGTTTTGCCAATTTAGCTTAGCGCTTAGCCCATTCTTCAGGAAAGTCCTCACCACGTTTGATGCTTGTGGGATCAGCTACTTGGCCAGGTGCCAATGGAGCTCTTGGGCATGGAGGATTGAGAGCGAATTCCTTCATGTACTTTGGAGTCACATATATGTATTCCCTCCATTCCCTTGCCCATCTCCGTTCAATCTTCTGAATACGCACCTTGCGCTGATTTTTGTTTTCTTCATCAGGTGTGCAATAGTAAGCATAAATTTCCTCAGGGATCTCAAAAGCAGTCATAACCTCGTGTTTCTTTCCTCCTTTCGTGGCTTCTTACCGTCTGCCATATTCTTCAGCTTGAGGAAATTGAACAATTGAGTTCTCAAGAAGTATGCAGTTTTTCTTTGAGGAACGCTGCAAATGAGTTAAGTTGATGAGAACCTAGTGATTCAGAATGGACATGTGTACCTGCGAACAGAGTATAGTTGTGAGGAATTTTAGAGGTCATATGCGTTCTCGTAAGGTTTTTCAAAAGAACAAGTTTTGAGGATTTTGACCGGATGAGCCTTGAAGAATTTCACTAAGCGTTCTTTGACTTAGGTTCCAGAGTTGTACAGATCGAGGATCCACACAATTGAGGAATCTTGAAGAAAATGATTGCTTAGAGAAACGAATCAAGAGCAGATAGCTAGTGAGGTGTTTGTGTGTGAGGATTTGAAGAATAAACACCTTTGAAGATTTTCAGGAAAGCTTGAGAATCAAAGAGAGTAATAAAAGTAACTTTTATTTACCCTAAATGAAGAACACGATTTAACTGGGTGTTGTAGATGTGAAGCTCGTCTGTTCAGATCTTCCACGCCTAACTTGGCGGAGGAAGACAGCTACGCGGCGGCGGAGTGAGGATTTCTGCAAGCGGCGAGTATGCGTCGACGACGAGGTCGAGGCAAGGAAGCTCTTCCTCACCGGCGATTTATGGAGTAGTGGCGGCGCTTAGGGTTTGAGGAGCTCGGCGGGAGAGAGAGGTCGAGCGGAGTAAAAGAAGTGAGGATGGAGAGAGGGGTATTTATAGAGGCGGTGAAAAACTGTTCGCTCAAGATTTAGGGACTAACGTGCCTCGACCATTCTCCTTCTCACGACATGTGTCACCCACGCATCAGGTAGTGGAGATCGTGTACGATCGTGGGTGAATAAAATAATGCATCATGGGATGCGGAACGGTTTGAGCGGCAAAACCGAAAATTTGGGTAAGATCAGTTTTAAAGTTCCGTTCGCAATTTCTTCAAATGACAAGGACACAAAGTGAAGATTTTGAACGAGTTTCAAATAGAACGCACATGAAGAATTTGTGAATAGATTGGGTTGAGTATAGCATAGAGGGGAAGGGTCCGATCACATTCACTTAGCGTAAAAAGCAACTTGAAGAGATAGCCATAAGTGAATGTCAGAGAGGACATAAACCCATATATATATATATATATATATATATATATATATATATATATATATATATAGCCAATGAAGAAAAACAACGTAAACAGTGAAGATTTTGCAAAGTTGAAGAATTTAAAAAAAATGAAGAATTTCAAAACTGAGGAAAAACTCAAATTGAAGATTTCCAACTTAGGTGGTGGCATGACCCACCGTATAAGAATGATGATTTCAGACACCGCGTACAATTGTCGTAGGGTTCTGAGAATCAAATTCTTCATTAATTTCTTCACACTTAGAGTGTTATTCTTCATTGGTTGAAGAAAAATGTTTCTTCATGTGTTGCACATCTAAGTCATCAATTTTGCATAAGTGTTAGGATGTGTGTCTTGTTCAAAGAACATTCGAAGATTCTAAGATATTTAGCTCACACCGCAACTTGCTAAATCTCTTCTCATCCAAGGGCTTAGTGAAGATATCGGCTAGCTGTTCTTCAGTTTTCACGTGCTCGATGGAGATGTCGCCCTTCAACACATGATCACGAAGAAAGTGATGATGAATTTGAATGTGCTTTGTCTTCGAGTGCTGAACTGGGTTGTGAGCAATCTTGATTGCACTCACATACTCGCAGGCGAGAGGCACATTCTTCACCTTGATGCCGTAGTCCTAGAGAGTCTGCTGAATCCACAGAATTGAGCACAACACGATCCAAAGAAGCAATGTATTCAGCTTCCGCAGATGAAAGTGATACGCAGCTGCTTTCTTCGAGGACCAATGCACCAAAGATCGTCCGAGGAAATGACAAGTGCCGAAGTTGACTTGCGGTCCACACGATCACCAGCGTAGTTAGAGTCGTAATATCCAATGAGATCAAAAGCAGAGCCCTTGGGGTACCATAATCCTAGTGTTGGTGTGTGAGCTAGATATCAAGAATATGCTTCATGACCTTATGGTGTGATTCCTTCGGTGTAGCTTGAAATCGGGCACACATGCAAACACTAAGCATTATATCTGGCCTAGATGCACATAAGTACAATAAAGAACCAATCATGGAGCGGTATACCTTGTGATCAAGTCAATACCATTTTCATCAAGGCATAGATGGCCATTTGTGGGCATAGGAATTTTGACGCCTTTGCAATCTTGCATGCCGAATTTCTTCGTGACATCTTTGAGGTATTTACTTTGAGATATGAATATGCCATTGTGTTGTTGACGAATTTGAAGACCTAAAAGAATTTCAACTCTCCCATCATAGACATTTGATATTCTTCACTCATCATATAGGCAAATTCATCACTATAACGTTGGTCAAGACAGCCAAAGATAATATCATCAACATATATTTGGCACACAAACAGTTCACCATCATAAGATTTAGTAAAGAGAGTAGGGTCGAGTGAACTGGTGTGAAGCCATTCTTCACGAAGAATTCCTTCAATGTGTCATACCACGCCTGCGTGGCGCTTTGTTTGAGACCATAGAGGGCCTTATTAAGTCTCAAGACTTTGTCGATTCTTTGGATCTTCAAAACCCGGGGTTGAGCAACATATACTTCTTCCTCAAGCTTACCATTGAGGAATGCACTTTTCACATCCATTTGATATAAAGTGATATTGTGATGGTTAGCATAGGCAAGTAATATGAATAGACTCAAGTCTAGCAACAAAAGTGCAAAAGTTTCATCGAAATCAATTCCTTCAACCTATGTGTAGCCTTGAGCTACTAGTCGTGCCTTATTCCTCACCACAAGGCCATTTTCATCTTGCTTGTTGCGGTAGATCCACTTTGTGCCAATGATATTATGCTTGCGAGGATCTGGACGTTTGACCAGTTCCCAGACATTGTTGAGCTCGAACTGATGTAATTCTTCTAGCATAGCCTGAATCCACTCCGGCTCCTGAAATGCTTCATCTACCTTAGTGGGCTCTGTGATAGAGACAAAAGCATAGTGCCCACGAAAGTTAGATAGATGTGAAGCTTTTGAGCGTGTGAGAGGACCTGGCGCTTTAATCTCATCGATGATCTTGTCAACTTGCACTTCTTTTGCAACACGAGGATGAGCTGGTTGTCGTCGAGGAATTTGATCATTTTCCTCAAAGACCACTGTCTTCAAAGATTATCTACAGTGCATCATTTCGAAGTTCTTCGCGTCTGAGGAATGAATTCTTCAAATAGCTTTCTTGATCTGAATGACATCCTCAGTTGCCTTGAACTTGATAGATTCCTCAGTGCTGGTTCATCTAACACAGAAGGTAGGTGCTCTCTTTGCGAGCCATTAGTTTCATCGAACCGCACATCTACAAGTGTCAACAATCTTGTGAAGAGTGATGTTGAAGACTCAGAGGTGTGCGAGTCCTTTCCGTAACCAAGCATAAAACCTTCATGTGCTTTCGGTGCAAATTTAGAATTGTGATGAGGATCTCTAATCCAGCATTTAGCAATCAAGACTTTGAAATAACTTACATTGGGTTTCTTGTCGTTGAGGAGTTCATAGGCGCCTTCTTGAAGAATTTGTGAAGATATACTGTTGATGATGTGGCACGCCGTATCAATTGCATCAATCCAAAAACGACTAGGCGTTTTGTATTCATCAAGCATAGTGCGAGCCATCTCAACAAGAGTTCTGTTCTTGCGCTCCATGACGCCATTTTGCTGAGGAGTATAAGGAGCAGATAACTCATGAGTAATACCAAGTTCATCAAGATAGGCATCAAGACCGGAATTATTGAACTCAGTTCCATTGTCACTCCTGATGTGCTTGATCTTCACATCAAAGTTAGTTGAAGCCCTCGAGGAAAATCGTTTGAAGACTTCCTGCACTTGATTTTTGTAAGTAACAATGTGTACCCATGTGTAACGAGAGTAATCATCAACAATAACAAAGCCATATAGAGATGCGTCATTAACGATACCGAGTAATGATTGGGACCAAAGAGGTCCATGTGAAGCAATTCAAGGGACGAGTAGTGGTCATGATAGTCTTCACCGGATGCTTGGCCTTGGTCATTTTTCCAGCTTCACAGTTCCGCATAAGTGATCCTTGAGGAATTTGACATTCTCAATGCCAATGACATGCTTCTTCTTCGCATGGCGTGTGCAAATTCCTCATGCCTGCGTGACCAAGTCGTCGATGCCATAGCCAGCCTTCCAAGCTTTTGCAAGTAGACACACGGCTGGTTGTGGTCCTGTAGAGAAATCAACAATATACAAGTCTCCTCTCCTAAAGCCTTCAAGACTTTGGAATTGTCACTTCCATAATCACAACACAACGATACTTGCCAAAGATCACAACCATATCAAGATCACAAAGCATTGAGATCGACATGAGGTTGTATCCTAAGGACTCAACAAGCATGACTTTGTCCATGTGTATGTCCTTAGAGATCGCAACCTTACCAAGACCCAATACCGACTTTTGCCTTTGTCAAGAAAGATGATATGCTTCAGATGTGACGGTGATAAGGGAGCATCCATCAATAGATTCTTGTCACCAACATGTGATTTGTACATCCCCTATCGAGAACCCACTCAGTGGCTTTGGGTTGATCATCCTGCAGATGAATTAGTACAACTTACGATCTCATATACTTCATCAGTGAAGAATATGATATCAAGTTCATCATATGAATTTCATCAACAAGATAACAGATAAGCAAGATGAGGACGTGTGAAATGAAAGTTCATTTCATCATGATTAGCCTGCGTCCTTTCAGCAATTTTGTCGTGTCCCCAAAGAAATTCTTCAGACGTTTAATGCACGCCCGAGACCTGACCCTGCAGAAGAGGTTAGTTCTTTTTCTTCACCACCCACATCTGAAGGGGTGGCAAAGAGTTCAACACTCTGCGAGCACCATATGAGAATGGTGGCATAGAGGCCAATCCATTTCGTTTCACATAAGAGGGGTTAGGGTAAGCATATGAATAAGTAGAGAAATTCTTCGAGGACTTATGAACATATTGGTTTGAAGAATAATGCACATATTCATAGCCCTTAGCTCTACCCTGTGAAACAGAGTTGTTAGCACGATGATAATCATATGAGGACTTTGATCCTTTTGAGGAATTTGGTCCGTATGAGGACTTGGATCCATATGAAGAATTTGGTCCATATGAAGAATTCGATCTGGGGTTCCTATTCTTCACGGTGGTGTCATGAGGACATTCACGAAGACTTTCAAGGCACTTCTTGGGAACCCAGATTTTCTTCATAGGGAACCGTTCTGCAGCTTAGTGCCAACATATCTAGCAAATACTTCACCATTCTTATTTTTTAACAGTTTATAGTTGAGTCAAATGACTCATCGGAAGAATGAGGAGATTCGCATGTAAAGCCAGATAAGTTAGATGGATCAATCGAGGTCCCTTTGCGCAACCCATGAGGTTTTGGGATACCGCCAAAGCTTCCAATATGTTCCATCAAGATTGAGTTTCCTCTCAAAGGCAATACCCTCTTTCCTAGGGTTCCTGTTGAGGATTTGCTTTTTAAGCACATCACAAAGAGTCTGATGCCCTTTGAGGCTTTTGTACATGCCTGTCATGTACAATTCCTTCAGCCGTGCATCGTCAGTGATACTAGCAATGTCCTCAGATGAGGAATTAGTAATAGCGGAGGTAGGTGAAGAATTTGTAACAGTTGAAGCATTTGAACATTCAGGTGAAGAATAACAGATTCACGTTCAATGCACTTTAAGCATGGAGGAACAAATTCTTCCTGGGAAGAGCTGATTTGTTGAGCAAGTAATGAATCACGCTCCTTCTGAAGATCTTCATAACTCACTCTTAGCTTCTCAAGGTCTTGGTTTCTTTGAAGAAATTCATAAGAAAGTTTCTCATGATCAGATAAGAGAGTGTTATGATGACCTTGAAGGCTGTCAAACCTAGATCAAGTCTCAAGATTTTCGATCGGGGCTTTAGTGTCATCCATTTCTTCACCTAACATATCATCACTCTTACCTAACATGTTTTGAACCTTTTCCAAGGCATGTTGTTGTTTGGTGGCAATGCAAACAAGTTTGGTATAGCTAGGTTCAATATCATCATCAGATCCATCATCATCGATTCACAAATACTAAATTCAGATGAGGAACATTCGTTACCTCGACACCCTTTGCCATGAGACATGATGTCAAGATGATGATTCTGGTTCGAAATTCATCGTTTTGAAAGATTCCTTGAAGTCCTCAAACCAGGGATCATGACGGGTTCGATGACCTTCATAGACGTCGGAGATTCGGTCCCAGATAAGCTTCGCATTGCAAAGATGCATAATGCGCCTGAATTCATCTCTAGATAGGCAGGAACAGATGATATCCTTTGCCATGATGTCAAGTCGAGTGTACTTATGAATATCATCTGCGTTCGCCATCTTGCATGAATCAGTAAGACCAATTTCAGTGACGGTCCACAACTCGCTGTCCATTGCCATGAGGCGCTTCCTCATCATGGCCTTCCACTTGGGATAATCGTGACCGTCAAAGATAGGGCATGTCACTTTCTTCATACCTGCGGTCGACATAACTAAAACTCCAGGTGGTTAAACTAAAATCACACGTAACAAGGAGTACCTTGCTCGATACCAATTGAAAGTGCGTTATATCGACTAGAGGGGGGGTGAATAGGCGATTTTTATGAATTCTTCACTGAGGAATTTGCCGGTGAGGAAATTC
Organism: Aegilops bicornis; assembly: GCA_021605145.1. Classification (NCBI taxonomy): domain Eukaryota; kingdom Viridiplantae; phylum Streptophyta; class Magnoliopsida; order Poales; family Poaceae; genus Aegilops; species Aegilops bicornis. The sequence continues at coordinate 391,456,283 of CM038669.1, read as the reverse complement.
CTTAGCGAAGAACTACTTGCAGCGGAATAAGTACTCAAAAGTAAGCATACCAGAATACATGCATGGTCATCATGATGAAATGAAGACTAGCTCAGAGTACAGAAAGCGTAATCACAGGATAACACAAGATGAAGACAAACAGACTGAAGAAATTGAACTGAGGAAATTGAGAAAGTCTTGATCAAAGTCTTCAAACACAGATATGAACAAACACTCAACACAAAGAATGAGGAAATGAAAGGGTTGAGGAAATAGAACCAGTTAGGTTGGTGAAGACAATGATTTGGTAGACTAGTTCCAACTGTTGTCTCGGTTATGCGTCTGGTTGGAGCGGCCGAGTATTTAAACTCGAGGACACACAGTCCCGGACACCCAAATCGGCTGAGCACGCAGCTCGGGACACCAAGTCCTCACCGTATTCTCCTTGAACTAAGGTCACATGCACTCGTCCACTCTCTCGTGGTAAGTATTCAGGCGACTTCCAAACCTTCACAGACTTGGTCACTCGGCGATCCACAATTCCTCTTGGATGCTCTAGACCATGACGCCTAACCGTCTGGAAGAAGCACAGTCTTCAAAGGTAACAAACGTCGGGTCCACGCAGGATCAATCTCTTCAGTGATGCTCAATCACTTTGGGTTTGTAGGGGTTTGGTTTTTGGGTTTTTCCTCACTTGATGATTTTCGCTCAAAGTCCTCGGAGGATGGGTTGCTCTCAAATGACGAGTGTCAAGTTCTCTTGGAGCAGCCAACCAGCTAGTGGTTGTAGGGGCCGGCTATTTATGGCCTAGGGAGCAGCCCGACATGATAAGACATAAATGCCCTTCAATGATATGACCGTTTGGTGGATGAGATATTTTGGGACAGCTGGCGCCAAGAAGACAAGAACGGTCGGAAATTTGAATATCAAATTCCTCGTGGCTATCATGTTCCTCACTTGTGTAGGCAATCCGCCTTTGGCGAATTCCTAACTCCTCGGTCAGAACAAATTCTCAACACTGTAAGAACTTCGTCTACATCAAGAAATTGACTAAACTGTATGGGATTTCCAAAGGCTTCACTCGAAGGGATTGGTAGGTGTAGGATTTTGAGTTGAGCATCACATGGAAATTTTTCCTTAGTATTTCCTCGATCCCCTTCAACAGTACGGTGTTTCCTATGACTCAAGAAAGAGAAAATGAAATTATGAAAACAAAAGTCTTCACGCTTCATGTTCCTCAAATGAATACCAAGTCTTTAAGGTCACACCAATTTCTTCACTTTCAAAGTCTTCAGACTATCAAAGTCTTCAGTCGAAGAACTTCATTTTTAGGGGTCGACTTTCTCTCAGAATATCAAACTCCTCATATACTTATAGACCTGTGTACACTCACAAACGCATTAGTTCCTTAACCTATAAGTCTTCAATCCACCAAAATCACTAAGGGGCACTAGATGCACTTACACCAGCCAACCACACCAATAGAGATTTTTGGGTATTCAAATAGGCCGGCAAGATAAACGCCGAAGACAAGGACAAGGGCTGGACAGCGACGATGTCGAGGAGCCCCGACGTCCGAACACGGGGGGACAGAAGAAATTTTTCCCCTAGGTGAAAACGGTCAACATGATCTACGCCACACACATCCCCAAGCGGGAACGGAAGCGGGTACTAAGGGACGTCTATGCGATGGAGCCAGTCGCCCCCAAATTCAACTCATGGTCAGCTTGTCTGATCACCTTTGATCGTAGGGATCACCCTACTAGCATCCGTCACGGCGGCTCGGACGCATTGGTCCTAGACCCAATCATTGACGGATTCCACCTCACGCGCGTCCTTATGGACGATGGCGGCAACTGAACACCTTTTATCGGGACACGGTCGCAAAATGGGCATTGACCCTTCAAGGATCAAGCCCACTAAAACCACCTTTAAAGATGTAATTCCTGGAGTAGAGGCCCGCTGTACGGGCTCTATAACATTGGAAGTGGTCTTTGGATCTCCAGATAACTTCCGAAGTGAAGAGTTAATCTTTGATATCGTCCCTTTCCGCAGTGGTTACCATGCACTGCTTGGACGAACCGCATTCGCTAGATTCAATGCGGTACCACACTACGCATACCTCAAGCTCAAGACGCCAGGACCACGCGGGGTCATAACAGTGAACGGAAATATCGACCGCTCTCTATGAACAGAAGAACATACCGCAGCCCTTGTGGCGGAAGTACAATGCGGCCTTCTCCGACAAACCAATCCGGCGACAACAACTTCGAGCACAGTCAAGCGAGTCCGGAGCACCCCGCAAAAGGATCATCAGGAATGCCAAGAGCGTGATTAGCAGTCCGGCCTCCGCTCAAGCCCCTCCAAAGCAGCATTCGCGCCATGCGCACACAATGACGCACTCAAAATACCATGGGCATAGGCGGAGGCACATCAACGACTCAGTCAATAGTGCGGGTAACCGCCAAATACCTTCATACTCTTTCCGTCTTACCTTTCAGGACACCGCGTTGGTGCAGCATCCTCAAAAGAGCCGAATTGCCGGACTTACAGGGGAGAGACATCCAAGGAGGCAACAGACGTTATGCACAGAAGGAAATACCCAGGTGGAATCTATTTACGATCATTATACCTGCTTTATCTATCTGAACACAGCCTGCCCCTGGATAGGACATGTCAAATAGTCCTATTTTATCTCTGCTTAACGCATCCATTGTAAACGTACGCTTAAACGTATTTTTTGTCAATGGGAGATTATATATAGCGTCAGCTTATTATTCTTATTTGAGCATTTTTTTTCTCTTAGAAATGTTTATTTGATATTGCATCCGTACACCTTGGTGCGGTCAGTTTGCCAGGGGCTTCTCATGGCGCCCCGTAATATGGCAAATAAAGTCCGAACACTTTCAACAGTGCGGCACCCCGAACTTATAGCACTATATGCATTTGCTCCGAATCATGTCTTGGGTCTACAGTTGGGATAGCCCGGCTCCCTTGTTTTGGTGCCTTACGTTCCGTTATATCGGCTAAGGTAGCACAGGGAGAACTACTGCGATTGCGTCCCGGTTCTTCCGAACGAGCACCTCAAGAGAGAAAGCGAACCCACCAGCATGATGTGGCGAGAGCTGGTCACTGTTCGAGAGGTTCTAAAATCCTTAAAGATTTTCCGCTTTAGGCGATAAATCGGCTTCGTCCGATCTAGGCATGTATAGCGCCCCGATTCGGCCTTCCGGATTCTAGGGGCTTCGCCGAAAAAATTGTAGACTTCTATGGCTAAGTGAAAGTTATAAAGCCGCATAGTCCGAATGCCTTGTTCGCTGCGCCGGACACCTCCTTAAGGGACCAAACATTTGGATAAAGAGTGTCTGGGTTTTCCACGAACACCCCAAAGATTAGTTACGTGGGGGAGGAAGCCGACGACTGGCCTACTTTCAGAATTTTATAAACAGCCGCACAGAAGGTAATGTTTTAAATAACAAAAGCGCTACATAGAGCAAGTAACTTCGTCTTAATTACAAACATGACAGAAGTGAATTCATTCCAAAATGGCGTCCTTGGTACACTCATTGGCGACGAGACGAGCACCCTTCATAACGCCATCATAGTACATCTCGGGATGGCGATGCGCCTTGCCCTCCGGCGGCCCGTCCTTGACCAGTTTCTCCGCATCCAGCTTGCCCCAATGCACCTTGACATGGGCGAAAGCCCGGCGGGCGCTCTCAATGCAAACGGATCGCTTGATCACTTCAAGCTGTAGACAGGCATCCACCATCCGCTTGATCAGGCCGAAGTAGCTAGTGGGCAGGAGCTCACCAGGCCACATCCGGACTATGAAACTTTTCATAGCCAGTTCGGCCGCCTTGTGGAGTTCGACCAACTGCTTCAGTTGGTCACTCAGAGGCATCGGGTGTTCGACCCCAGCGTACTGGGACCAGAACAGCTTCTCCGTTGAGCTCTCCTCCTGGGCACGGTAGAACTCCGCAGCGTCTGATACGCTGTGTGGCAGATCTGCGAATGCCCCTGGAGAGCTCCGAATTCGAGTAAGTAAAAGAAATGCCTCCTCCACATGTTTGCTTTGCATAAAGAACTTCTTACCCGCTGCTATCTTTTTGGCCTCCTGGATCTCCTGCTATGCTTTCTCGGCTTCGGCCTTGGCGTCTTTCAAACTCACAAGGGCCTTCGCAAGCTCAGCCTCTTTCGCCTTCAGATCATGCTCCACGGACTCGAACTTCTTGACGAGGTCCTGTTGCTCTTGTTGTACCTCGCCCACTCTAGCACTTTGCTTCTCGTGCTCTTTGCATTCCAAGGCCGCCTTGTCTTCGGCCTCGGATAGCGCTTTCTTCAGGGACGCCACTTCGACGGTGGACCCTGTCACACAGTCACGACGCTTTGTCGTCAGACTAAGCAATTTTACCCATCTTAACATACATAAGAGCGGAGAATTACTCACCTTTGCTCTCTTCGAGCTGCCTCCTCGTGAGGTCGAGCTCTCCCTGCGCCCGCTCCAGGTCCCGCTTTAGTTCGGCAACCTCGGCTATGCGGGCAGCAGCGGCAAGTAGCACGGCCTGCTTATTCACATAAACGCTTTTTAGACTCCTGCGGATTGTAATTGACCCTCCGTTTGGCTTTTCTTTCCGAACACCAACCAGAGTATCAGGGGCTACTACCTATCAGGTGGTAATTTCATACATTTTTATTACTTACCTCAAAGCCCGTCAGAGGCTTGTGCGAGCTTTGTTAGTCCGCTTTTGGCGGACAGAACCTTTGAATCACCGCACTCATAAGAGTACGGTGTTCTTCTTCCATGGAAGCGCCTCGAGCGCTTCCACTGCACTATCCGGCGCCGTTGATGCGACGGAAGTCTCGCAGACGGGCTCGCCCCTAACGAGGGGCTGCCCGCCTAAGTCCGGAACCGTCGGAGGTTCCGGAGCAGTGTTCGGTCGAGAGTCCGCCTTGTTGCGGCTTTCATCGACGTGATCCGCGGGGATCTTGAACCCCGCATGTCTGACATTTGGAAGTCCGCCTTGGGGCGTCTCCAGGGTCACCTCCCCCTGCTCGGGGAACCTTCGGGACAACACCTCCGTGTCATCCACAGGCTAAGGAGTGGTGGCCGTCGGGAGCGAGTTCATCTCTGAAGCGCTCAGAGACCTATCTGAAGATGACACCTCTGGATGAGCCCTGGCCGGGCTGCATATATGTTCGGCGTTATTAAACAGCTATGACGTAAAATCACGGTAGAGCGCGGACACTTACGATCGCGCCGGGGTCTTCCCCCTGGGCAGCCACCCTTCATCGCTGTGAGCGGCCGGGGAGTAGTCCGGAAGGGATGTTTTCCTCTTCTTGGGCGTCCCAGCCTCCCCCTTCGGGGCGGCTTTCCTCTTCTCCCCCCCCCCCAGTACGGGGAGGTGGAATTTCTTCTTGATTCCCCCCGCCTCCACGGGAGGAATCTGTCTCGTCGTCATCAGACGACAGGGGTATGACGGCCTTGCGCCGAGGGCCTTTTCCGGCCCCCTGGTCCGCCTCCCCGGGCCCCTCGTCCTTTCCGGATGGGGCGTCTTCTTCATCTTCTTCCTCCCCTTTGTGGGAAGAGTCCGCCTCGTCGTCTTCGGACGAGGCTTCTGGCACAACCTTACGACGGAGACCCTTTCGGGTCCCTGGGGCCTTCTTCTCCGGCACCTTGTACGGTGCCGGGACTAGCATCTCCATCAGGAGAGCATCCGCTGGGCCTTCTGGCAGCGGAGCTGGACAGTAGACCTGCTCCGCTATCTCCACATAGTCCTGAAGCAAATATGCAAGATTACTTAAGGCACTCCCATGAATATATTGGAAAAAACTGGGTCGGTGGCGATGCGAGAACTCACGACTAGGAGCTCAGCAGCGTGAAGCCCGCAGTCCTCGGATGTGGGAGGAGGTACTTCGGAGGCCTTGAACAGCACCTTCCATGCGCCTTTGTGCGTCATGTCGTAGAGCTTCTGGAGCGTCTGGTGTTCGGCCGGGACGAACTCCCACAGATTAACTGCCCGCCTTTGGCAGGGCAGGATCCGGCGAACGAGCATGACCTGGCTTACATTGACAAGCTTGATGTTCTTGTCCTTCATGATTTTGATGCATGTCTGGAGTCCGGCCAGCTCCGTGGAATCGCCCCAGGACAGGCCCTTCTTTGCCGGGAGGTGAGCCGCATGGGAGCTCCGGATCGGAACTCGGGGGCCGCTGCCCAGCTGGTGCCGCGCGGCTCGGTGATGTAGAACCACCCCGATTGCCATCCTTTTACGGTTTCCGCGAAGGAACCGTCCAGCCAGGTGACGTTAGGCATCTTGCCCACCATGGCTCCTCCGCACTCTGCTTGCTGGCCGCTTACAACCTTCGGCTTCACGCAGAAGGTTTGCAGCCATAGGCCGAAATGAGGCCGGATGCGGAGGAAGGCCTCGCAAACGCATTTATGAACGCCGAGATGTTGAGGACGAAATTGGGGCTAGATCATGGAAATCTAGCCCATAGTAGAACATGAGCCCGCAGACGAAGGGATGGAGTAAATCCCAACACTCAGACGAAGTGGGCGACGAACACGACCCTCTCGTGGGGTCCTGGGGTCGGAATGACCTGTCCGGCGTCCGATAGCCGGTGCACTATGTCCGCGGCCAAGTATCCGGCCGCCCGAAGATTTGTGATGTGCTTCTCCTTGACGGTGGAAGCCACCCATTTGCCACTTGCTCCCGACATGTTTAGCTGTGCGGAGGAGACTTGGGCTTGGGCGCTGGAGATCGAGGGGGCAAGAGTGGGCAAAGGAGGAAGAAGGCGTGGGTAAAAATGAGGAAATCTTATCCCTTTATAGAGGCGCCGAAAGCGGTGCGCCTCCCCACTTGCCCGTTGGGAATCGCTTGCTTCCCAAGCGCCGCGCTTGATGGCGTGGTGGGATTACCCATACCCGTATTGATGAGAATCCCGTGATAAGGGGACACGATCTCTGCTTTGACAAGACGTGTCAAAGAAACCGCCTCGTAATATGCGCTGTAGTTGGTTGTGGGAAAACGGTTCGAATGATGCTCCGACCGTAATAACATGTCACGTCATCAGGAAAAATTGTCAGCAGATCGCATTTGTGAAACATCATTCTCTCTACGGTGGCATGCGAAGATCATCTTGTGGATCCGGACACGGCTCAAGTGTTCGATAATTACCTTGGAGTATTCGGAGGAGGAACCCGCCGCAATGCGAAGAGGACTGCGCCGGACTCATCGTCATTGAAGCCTGGTTCGAGGCTCTTGAGGAGTCTGGATTAGGGGGCATCCGGACTGCCGGACTGTGTACGACGTCTGGACTATTGAAGCATGAAGATACAAGATTCAAGACTTCGGCCCGTGTCTGGATGGGACTTTCCTTGGCGTGGAAGGCAAGCTTGGCGATCCGGATATTATATTTCCTTGTAACCGACTCCATGTAAACCCTAGCCCTCTCCGGTGCCTATATAAACCGGAGAGGTTGGTCCTTAGAAGGCCGATCACAATTACAATCATACCATCATAGGCTAGCTCTTAGGGTTTAGCCTCTAAGGTCTCGTGGTAGATCTACTCTTGTACTACCCATCTCATCAATATTAATCAAGCAGGAAGTAGGGTTTTACCTCCATCGAGAGGGCCCGAACCTGGGTAAACATTTGTATCCCTTGCTTCATGTTACCATCAGCCTTGAAGCACAGATCGGGACCCCCTACCCGAGATCCGCCGGTTTTGACACCGATAATGGGCATCTCCATAGCCCGGTTATACACCTAGTTGATGTGAGACTATCTCTCCTTTTTGTCTTCTCCACAACCACCATTCTATTCCACATATAGTGCTATGTCCATGGCTCACGCTCATATATTGCGTGAAGATTGAAAAAGTTTGAGAACATCAAAAGTATGAAACAATTGCTTGGCTTGTCATCGGGGTTGTGCATGATTTCAATATTTTGTGTGATGAAGATAGAGCATAGCCAGACTATATGATTTTGTAGGGATAGCTTGCTTTGGCCATGTTATTTTGAGAAGACATGATTGCTTTGTTAGAATGCTTGAAGTATTATTGTTTTCATGTCAATATTAAACTTTCTTTGAATCTTATGGATCTGAATATTCTTGCCACAATAAATAAGATTACATTGATAAATATGATAGGTAGCATTCCACATCAAAAATTCTGTTTTTATCATTTACCTACTCGAGGACGAGCAGGAATTAAACTTGGGGATGCTTGATACGTCTCCAACGTATCTATAATTTTTGATTGTTCCATGCTATTATATTATCCATCTAGGATGTTTTATATGCATTTATATGCTATTTTATATGATTTTTGGGACTAACCTATTAACCTAGAGCCTAGTGCCAGTTTCTGTTTGTCGGTGTGGAACGACACCTATGGGATCACAAGAATCCCTACTACGGTTGCCGGGGCGCAGGGTTGCGAGGAGAGCAAGGCTAGTTGACAGCACAAGGATCGTTTACCCGAGTTCGGGCCGAGGATGCGTAAACCCTAGTCCTGCTTTGGTGGGTGTATTTCTGAGAGTTCTTGAGCTCTCGAACTAGCTGTGGTTAGCGCGTGGTTCGAAAGAGCCGAATCCCCCTTCAGTATGCCATGGGCCTCCGTTTATAGTTGAAAGGGGCTGCCACAGTGACACACAGGAGGTGGAAAGGCGTACAGTGCCCTGAGCTTATCGCTCGTATTACAGGACAAGACGCATTTAATGTGTGGCTTAGGTGTCCCCTTGCTTTATCGGGGACGGGGCGAGGCATGTTCCGTCCGTCGCCGCTCCTCCTCACTTCGATGCGCGCCCCGGCCAGTGATGCGTGCGGTACCATGTAGGCAGGCAGGCAGCTGGGTGGCACAGTGGTGGAGCCTTCACGATGATCTGCATGCTGCCATGCAGGCGCTTGATGAGTTGGCCTGGGAGCTGCAGGTTGCCACGCAGGTGCCCACCTAGCTTGTTGGGCTGGCAGCTGCATGGGAACGGCGGTGGAAGCTTGGTTGGCGCGGGTTTGGCGGTGGCCTCCCCGGCGTCTTTGGCGAGGGCCTTGCCGGGTGGCCCGGCAAGGGTCTTGCCGTGGCGTGCTGTCGTCCCCGGCAAGGATCTTGCCGGGGGTCTGATATTTCCTCGGCAAGGATCTTGCCGAGAATCGTCGTCTTCTAACCCTCATCTGATCTTGAACATGTCTTCACAAAGATCTGCATGCCACCACAGAGGTGCCTCTCCGAGCCCTGGCCCCACGCTAATGATGGCGCTGGGGGACGTGGGCTCAAGGGTGGCTCGCTCTGTTGGTGCGGGGCGAGCTGTCTCGGCAAGGGTCTTGCCGAGGCCGCTGAGACCGCCCGGCAAGGGTCTTGCCGGGGAACCTACTTCGTCCCTCTGCTCTTTGTGTTCTTGGCCTTGGCGTTGCTTTGATTGTCTTGGGCTTCGGCCTTACCTTGGCTCACCTCCCCTGTTCTGCTTGGTGTGGTCGTGGGCGCGGCTCTGACTGCCCGTGCACAGGTAAAGGGGTACAAAATCGTGCCCCTCTTTTTGTACACCGACAGGAGCCCCCGGGCCTGGGCCACACATAAGCGCGACACGTTGTTGGGTCAGGCCCAAAAATGATGCGCGGGCAGGTGGGGCGGTTTTTACTGCGGTAAGACTTTTCGCGCGCTCCGCTTCCCACGACCCGCGCGCACGGTGTGGCGTGGAGGGATGTGCGTGACGTGGGCGGCATGCGTGGGGCGATTTTCACACGCATGCATCACATCGCAGTAAAGAGGCGGCTCGCGCCTTCCCCGTAAAAAGTGGGAGGCGTGGAGGCGCGGCTCATTTCTTGAACGGGGCGAGCACGGTCTTCAAGGCGTCCACTCCCCACGATCACGGGGTGGGGAGAGGTCGCTTCGCCTGTCCCCTTGATTCTGCACGTCCGCCACCCGTCCCGCATGCACTTGGGGTAGCAAGCGGCGGGGGCCAGAAACCGGGCCGTCGCTGGTTGGGGAAGCGGGTCGGTCCTGATTCCGCGCGCCTCTGGTGGCTGGATTGGTCGAACGGGGCGACTGAGCCCCGACCCCGCTCCTTTATAAGGAGGGGGAAGAGGGGATGGCGTCCCGCACTCTTCTGTCATCTATCTCCTCTTGCTTCTGCTTCTTCCTTTCACTCGCCATGGAGAAAGGGAATCCTGGTCCTTTGACGGTGGCGGCGAGGGTCGCTGCTCGACAACGCGTCCCTCCTCCTCCCGAGCCCGCGGTGGTGGAGCCGGCCGCGAGGAAGGGGAGGCGAGGCCGGGCAGAGGTTGCGGTGCTCGGGAAGAGGAGGGACGGGCAGCGCGGCTTCGCCCCCGCCAATGATGCCTTTCCCGATGGAAGGCCATGTCGGAGACCAGCCCCGCGAGTTCTTCATCAGGCTGCGCCGGCCTCCGCCTCACCGTCTTCGTCTTCCCGCCCCGTTTGCTCGGGAGATGGAGCATGACCGGCCCCAGTCCTCAGATTGCACATGAGGGGTTGCGAGAACAGAGGCACGCGGGTCAACGTTGACTTCCCGGCTCCTCGAGTCATGTACCTCCGTCGTGGGTGGAAGACGTTTACTCGCATCCACAGCCTGACGGCGGGGCTCGTCCTCTACTTCAAATTAATGGAGGACGGCCTACTCTCCGTCAAGGTCTTGGAGGATTCGGGACTACTTTGAAGTGCTGCGTGGAGAGCTCCTCCGATGGAGATTCTGACGATGGAAGCTCTTCCTCGAGCGAAAGTGATGAGGAGGACAGCGGGGCGGATAGCGGGGACGAGTCCGACTAGGCGTCGGATGCCCCGCGCCTGGGCGGGTGCGGCAGCAGCAACATCTGCACTTGGCTGCTCCTCCGGCAGAGGTTTGCCGGGGGCGGGGCCAGCTCCTTGAACTTCTCGGGGCCATCTCCTTGGGTGACTAGCGTCAGGAGGCTGTGGAAGAGGAAGAGGGCGGGCGGCAAGGCCATCAACTCGGAGTACGCGGGCACCGACGCCTTCATCGCGTATTGCCGGTCCTGCTGCCTCGTCTTCCAGCTCCTTTCCCGGCACCGTCATCACCGGCCCGCCTGCATGCCACCGAGGTGTTATCTTGGTGCTTCTGCTGCTCGTAGCTTCGCCTAAGGCGCCCTTTTGCCCTTTCGCCTCCTTGACATGCCTCCTGAGGAGAGGGACAAGAAAGGGATTACTGGCATCTTATCTTTTTTTTGTTTGTAAGCCTGCGGGCCTTTGTTAAATTTAAAACTTGTAATCCCCTTGCTCATGTTTTTCATCTCGCACGAACTGTACCTGTATGGGATGTTTTTAATGAAAAAGGGATGCTTGCCGGGTTTTTCGTTCGCGGGTAAATCCCGCGACAAGGAGCGAATCCTTGTTATTGTTTAAGATAAACATTTTTCACCCGGCAACAGGCCTTGCCCCCGGCAACTCTGGTTTGCCGGGGTCGGGGCGCCGGTCAGTTTCCTTCTTTCCGAGTAGCTCAGCAGAACTGCTCATGTGCCCTGCGAACCAAAGGAGGACAGAAAAGGAGCAGAGATAGACGCCTTTTCGACCTCTAGGCTAGGGGTTAGTCGCCGCTAAGCACTATCAACCCTAACCAAGGAAGAGACTCGACCTAGCATGCATGCTATAACTTAGGGCGCCCGGCGCTTCATTTATTTGTGCTCGTGGTCTGCGCTTTGGCTTTGTACAAAGGGTCACATGCCTTGTCGGCAAAGCTTGTACAAAAGGTGGCTTGCCGGGAGGCCCGGCAAGCCGCGCCCTATGGGTAAAACTTGCGAAGATGCTTGATGTTCCAGGAGTTGCTCACTGGGGCGGCATCTTCGGTCTGCAGGTGGACTGCGCCAGGCCTGGTGACTCGTATTACCCGATAAGGGCCTTCCCACTTTGGCGTCAACTTGTTGGAATTCTTGGCCGACTGAACACGCCGAAGAACAAGGTCGCCTTCCTCAAAGCTTCGGGCATGAACCTTGCGGCTATGGTAGCGACGCAAGGCTTGCTGGTAGCATGCTGCTCTCGCAGCCACCCGAAGACGATCTTCCTCAAGGAGCGTCGCGTCATCTTGGCGCAACGGCTCTTGCTCAAGCTCATCATAAGCGAGCACTCGAGGTGAGCCGTATATGAGTTCCGTGGGGAGAACTGCTTCGCCCGTATACCGTGAAAGCAAAAGGTGTCCGCCGGTGGCTCGATTTGGCGTCGTCTGATCGACCAAAGAACCGCCGCAACTCATCAACCCAAGCGCTATACGCTCTTGTGCAGCTTGTCAAAGGTCTTCATTCTCGTGCCTCGCAACACTTCAGCATTTGCCCTCTCCGCTTGGCCGTTGCTCCGTGGATGTGCCACGGAAGCAAAACAGAACCTTCTTCTTGCCGAGGTCTTGGATGTCTTGCATGAAGGTGTGGCTTGTGAACTGCGTGTCGTTGTCGGTGATGACTCTGTTTGGCACACCAAAACAGCGCACCGATCCTTTGAAGAACTTGACGGTGATCGAAAGCGATAACCTTCCTCACTGCTTCCACCTCCGGCCACTTTGTGAACTTGTCGATTGCAACGTACAAGTACTCAATGCCCCTACAGCGCGGGGGAAAGGTCCCAGTATATCGAGCCCCTAGACCGAGAATGGCCAGGAGAGAGGGATTGTTTGAAGGGCTTGGGCTGGTTGATGAAGCTTCTTTGAATGGAACTGGCACGCTTCACACTTGGTTACTAGTGCCGTCGCATCCTAGAGGCGATGGGCGGAAGAAACCTTGCCGGAACGCCTTCCTGGCAAGGGCCCTCGACCCTATGTGGGAGCCACATATGCCTCCATGTATCTCCGCCAACAGCTCCAGTCCTTCCTCCCGGGGGATGCACTTGAGTTTCACACCGTTCGGCCTTCTCCGGTACAGGACGTCATCGACGAACTGGTACAGGGTGGACCGACGGGCTACTTTCTCCGCTTCTTCCTGCTCCTTAGGAAGCTCCCCTGTTTGGAGGAATTGGACGGTATGCTGCGCCCATGCCGGAGCCTGGGGCTCGACGGCAAGGACCAAAGGCATTTCTTCTGCCATGGGAGCAGTTGTCTCTATGGCCAGGGCTTGACGCCCTGCCGGAGCCAGTTGCTCTTGAGCAGGCTCAGCGTCCGCGGCAGCACCCTTGCCGGCAACCCCAGGGGGCTCGGTAGGAAAGTACTTGTCGAGACCTGATTTTCTCCACTTGCTCTGCCCCGCTGATGGTTCGACATATGGTTGAGTTAACCGGAGCAAAAAGGTACCTGGTTCCACAGGTAGTTTAATGCGGCACGCTTTGACAGGTAATCGGCGATGTCGTTCTCTGCTCGGGGGACGTGATCCGCCTGGATACTGTCAAAGCGTTCCTCCGGCTTCCTCACCTCATCTACGTAAGCTTCCATCAATGGGCTCTGATAGTCCTTGTTGACCTGCCTGACAACGAGCTGCGAGTCACCCCTGACGATGAGCTTCTTAACCCCGAGGTCTGCCGTGATCCTGAGACCGGCAAGCAATCCCTCATACTCAGCGGTGTTGTTGGTGGACATCTCCTTGGGGAAGTGCATCTGGATCACGTACTTGAGGTGTTCTCCGGTGGGTGCGACGAGCAGCACATCGGCACCGGCGCCTTGTAGCGAGAAAGCCCCATCAAAGTACATGACCCAGTCGCGGTCTGCTTCCTTGCCGGGGAGAGTGGTCTCGTGGATTTCTTCATCAGGCGTCGAGGTCCATTCCGCGGTGAACTCCGCCAAGACTCTTCTCTAAATTGTCGAGGTACTTTCAAACTTTAAACCGAAGCTTGGCAGCTCCAAGGCCCATTCCACAATCCTTCCGGTTGCGTCCGGGTTGTGCAGTATCCGTTGCAATGGGAGGCGGGTGACGATAGTGATCTCGTGGGCCTGGAAGTAGTGATGCAGCTTCCTCGAGGCCATAAGGAGGCCAAAGAGCAATTTTTGCACGCCGGAATACCTCGACCTAGCCCCCTGCAAGAGGGAGCGACAAAGTAAACCGGTGTCTTTGCATCATCTTCTTCTTTGGCACCACTTCACTCGACTACGCGGGCATTGCCTTGATGGCACCAGACTCTGCCGGGGGCCGCGCCTTGTCGGCACCAGGCCCTGCTGGGGGAATCTTTGGCTTGCCATCTGCTGGTTCTGCCGCCACTACTGCCTCCTCGTCGACCTCCCTCTGTGCCACCAGTGCGGCGCTGACCACTTGATTCGTCGCCGCCAGATACAGCAGCAACGGCTCTTGTTGTTTAGGCACAACCAGTATTGGCGTGGAGGAAACGTATTTCTTCAGATCCTGCAGTGCTGCCTCGGCTTCTAGGGTCCACTCTATTGGGCCTGCCTTCTTCAAGATTTTGAAGAAGGGAAAGGCGCTCTCGGCGGACTTGGAGATGAATCGGCTCATGGCGGCAACGCAGCTGGTGAGCCGACGCACATCCTTGATCCACTTGGGCGCCTCGATCTGCTTAATAGCCTTGATCTTGTCTGGGTTTGCCTTGATCCTGCGCTGCGACACAAAGAACCCGAGAAGCTTGCCGGACGAAACGCCGAAGACGCACTTCTTAGGGTTCAGCTTGAGGTTGATCTTGCGCAGGTTAGCAAATGTCTCTTCCAGATCTTGCACAAGAGTTGGCCCGTCCTTGGTTTTGACCACTATGTCATCCATGTAGGCCTCCATATTTCTATGGAGCTGAGGTTCAAAACCAATTTGGACTTCTCTTGCCAACGTTGATCCAGCACTCTTCAGCCCGAAAGGCATCCATAAAAAGCAATACGTACCACATGGGGTGATGAATGTTGTCTTCTCTTCATCCTCTCTTGTCATGAAGATTTGGTGGTAGCCTGAGTAGGCGTCGAGGAATGATAACAGATCACACCCGGCTGTGGAGTCAACAATCGGGTCGATCTTGGCGCAACGGGAAGGGGTCCTTAGGACAAGCCTTATTAATATCTGTGTAATCAATACACAGCCTCCACTTCCCATTCGCCTTGCGCACCACTACCGGATTGGCCAACCACGTCGGGTGGAGCACCCCTCTCACCAAACCTGCCGCTTCCAACTTCCTGATCTCCTCTGTGATGAACTCCTGCCTTTCCAGAGCCTGCTTTCTGACCTTCTGCTTGACGGGCCGCACGTGGGGGCAGACAGCTAGGTGGTGCTCAATCACCTCCCTGGGAACACCGGGGATGTCGGAAGCTTGTCATGCAAACACGTTGAATTTGCCCGCAGGAAGGTGACGAGCGCGCCTTCCTATTTGTCGTCGAGGGTGGAGCATGTGATGAAGGCCCCTCCCGTGCCATCCTCCCCGACGGGCACCTTCTTGGTCTGCGGCGGCTCGGCTCTGGATCTCTTGCTCTTGTTGGTAGAGCTCTCTGGCACGTCCTCAACAGTAGCACAACACTCCGAGGAGGTGCGCTTGCCGGAGTGGGTGCGAGAGGTCTTGTCGGGCTCCTTCTTCCCTCCCGGGCCTTCAGCGGCAGGAGCAGGTGCCTTGACGGCAGCTGCTGCAACTGCTTCTTCAGAGTTGGTCGGCGCAGTCGGTAGCGTCCTTCTTGTCGGAGGGGACGGAGATGATGGTCAATGGCCCGGGCATCTTTAGCATGTTGTAGGCGTAGTGTGACGCCGCCATGAACTTCGCTAGTGTCGGGCGGCCGAGGATCCCGTTCTAGGGCAAGGGGATCTCGGCCACGTCGAAGACGATCCTCTCCGTCCTGTAGTTCAACTCTCCTCCAAATGTCACGGGCAGTGTGACCTTTCCCTTCGGCTGGCTCCTCCCCGGATTGACCCCTTGAAACGTCTTTCCTTGAGGTCTCCATCAGGGATTTGCAACCTTTTGATCACGACAGGCGAGATCAGGTTCAGGCCGACCCCGCCGTCAACCAACATCTTGTTCACCCCGAGGTTGCGTATCGTTGGCGAGACAAACAATGGCAAACACCCGACCACGGTAGTGCGGTCAGGGTGGTCCTCGGCGTCAAAGATGAGGGGCGTGCTGGACCACTTTAGCGGCTTCTGAGCGTCGAACGACGGCTCTGCTGCTGTAATCTCACGTGCCCACTGCTTGAGCTGGGGGTGAGAGGTATGCAGCGAGGCACCGCCATCGACGCACATGGGCTCCGTAGCCTTCTGGAACCCTTGCTCACCAGACTCGTCGTCTTCTTATTTCTTGTCACGGCCCCGGGCGGGCCTCTCTTGCTGGTTGTCCTTGCCGGGGCGGCCTCCTTGGCCGCCACGCTTCTTGCCGGATCCCTCAGCACCATCCTGGTCCTTCTCCTTGTCCCGTCTTTCATACTCAACCTTTTGCTTCTCAGCAAGCAGCTCGACTTGTCGATAGTTATGGAGGTCGTGGCCCTTGGTGCGGTGGATCTTGCAGTATTGCTTGCCGGAGCTTCCTGGCTTGTCGGTAGCCGCCAGGGCCCGGCAGGCGGCGCACCCAGCAATCTCCTTGCCAGGGGCGTCTGCCTTGACCTTCTTGTCGGCATCAGTATCGTCAGATCCCTCAACGGCAAGCACGGCCTTGCCTTTGCATTTCCTGTTGCGACGCCGGCTCTTCTTCGTCGGGGTGGCGGCGTTTTCATCGGTACAGTCGGTTTCCGCGTCGGCATCTTCACCGGGTAATAACCCACAAGTATAGGGGATCACAACAGTTTTTGATAAGTAAGAGTGCCGAACCCAATGAGGAGCTAAAGGTAGAACAAATATTCCCTCAAGTTCTATCGACCACCGATACAACTCTACGCACGCTTGACGTTCGCTTTACCTAGAACAAGTATGAAACTAGAAGTACTTTGTAGGTGTTTTCCGATAGGTTGCAAGGTAATAAAGAGCGCGTAAGTAAAAAGTAGGAGTTGTTTATATAAAGACACAACTAAATTAGTTTTAGTAAAGAGCTTGTTGTCACGAGAAAGTTATTTGTCCCTAGGCAATCGATAACTAGATCGGTAATCATTATTGCAAGTTTATTTGAGGGAGAGGCATAAGCTAACATACTTTCTCTACTTGGATCATATGCACTTATGATTGGAACTCTAGCAAGCATCCGCAACTACTAAAGATCATTAAGGTAAAACCCAACCATAGCATTAAAGCATCAAGTCCTCTTTATCCCATACGCAAACAACCAACTTACTCGGTCTCAGGCTTCACACTCACGCCACCCACCATAAGAAAATCATGAACATATTGCAAACCCTACAACGGGAATCCCTCACGCTTGCGCGACACGGAGAGCACCATAGGACAGCACCAATAATAAAATATGCAACTCAAACCAATCTTGATCGTCAAATAACCCATAGGACAAAACGGATCTACTCAAACATCATAAGATAGCCATACATCATTGGGAAATAATATATAGCGTTGAGCACCATGTTTAAGTAGAGATTACGGTGGGTAAGAGAGAGGTTACACCGCTACATAGAGGGGGGAAGAGTTGGTGATGATGGCGGTGAAGTTGTTGGTGAAGATTGCGGTGATGGTGATGGCCACGGCGGTGTTCCGGCGCCACCGGAAGAGAAGGGGAGAGGGGGCCCCTTCGTATTCTTCTTCCTTGACCTCCTCCCTAGATGGGAGAAGGGTTTCCCCTTTGTTCCTTGGCCTCCATGGTGTGGGAGGGGCGAGAGCCCCTCCGAGATTGGATCTGTTTCTCTGTCTCTCTCTGTTTCTGTGTTCTGTTCTGCTGCCCTTTCACCGTTTCTTTTATATCCAGAGATCCGTAACTCCGATTGGATTGAAACCTTTGCCCAGATCTTTTTCCAAAAATTAGCTTTCTTGCGGCCAAAGTGGAGCATCAACCACCTTACGGGTGGCCCGCGAGGGTCAGGAGCGCGCCCAGGGGGGCAGGCGCGTCCCCCCTGCCTCGTGGCCACCTCGGGCACCGTCTCGCGTGGATTTTTCTTCTGGAATTTTCCAAATATTCCAAAAATAAGCTCCGTCCGTTTTTATCCCATTTGGATTCCGTTTGATATGGATATTCTGTGAAACATAAAACATGCAACAAACAGAACCGACCTTTGACTTCGGATCAATATGTTAGTCCCAAAATAATATAAAAAGTTGCCAAAAGTATATGAAAGTTGTAGAATATTGGCATGGAACAATCAAAAATTATAGATACCACGGAGACGTATCAGCATCCCCAAGCTTAATTCCTGCTCGTCCTCGAGTAGGTAAATGATAAAAAATATAATTTTTGATGTGGAATGTTACCTAGCATAATCTTGATCATGTATCTAATCATGGCATGAATATTAAGACACGAGTGATTCAAGGCAATAGTCTATCATTTGACATAAAAACAATAATACTTCAAGCCTACTAATAAAGCAATCATGTCTTTTCAAAATAACATGGTCAAACAAAGTTATCCCTACAAAATCATATAGTCTGGCTATGCTCCATCTTCACCACACAAAATATTCAAATCATGCACAACCCCGATGACAAGCCAAGCAATTGTTTCATACTTTTGACGTTGTCAAACCTTTTCAACTTTCACGCAATACATGGGCGTGAGCCATGGACATAGCACTATAGGTGGAATAGAATATGATGGTGGGGGTTATGTGGAGAAGACAAAAAAAGGAGAAAGTCTCACATCAACTAGGCGTATCAACAGGCTATGGAGATGCCCATTAATAGATATTAATGTGAGTGAGTAGGGATTGCCATGCAACGGATGCACTAAGAGCTATAAGTGTATGAAAGCTCAAACTGAAACTAAGTGGGTGTGCATCCAACTTGCTTGCTCATGAAGACCTCGGGCGTTTGAGGAAGCCCATCATCGGAATATACAAGCCAAGTTCTATAATGAAAATCCCCACTAGTATATGAAAGTGATAACTCAAGAGACTCTCTATATGAAGGATCATGGTGCTACTCTGAAGCACAAGTGTGGTAAAAGGATAGTAACATTGTCCCTTCTCTCTTTTTCTCTCATTTTTTTTGTTTTCCTCTTTTTTTGGTGGGCATCTTTGGCCTCTTTTTTTTATTTGGGCTTCTTTGGCCTCTTTTATTTTTCATAAAGTCCGGAGTCTCATCCCGACTTGTGGGGGAATCATAGTCTCCATCATCCTTTCCTCACCGGGGCAATGCTCTAATAATGATGATCATCACACTTTTATTTACTTACAACTCAATATTACAACTCGATATCTAGAACAAAGATATGACTCTATATGAATGCCTCCGGCGGTGTACCGGGATGTGCAATGATCTAGCATAGCA
Source organism: Aegilops bicornis (assembly GCA_021605145.1). NCBI lineage: Eukaryota > Viridiplantae > Streptophyta > Magnoliopsida > Poales > Poaceae > Aegilops > Aegilops bicornis. Next base: position 391,437,091 of record CM038669.1, on the reverse strand, counting down.
ATGACATCAAAAAAACGGACAAGCCATGAAAATATCATGATGGCTATCTTACGATCATGCAGAGCAATATGATAATGAATGCTCAAGTCATGTATATGATGATGATGGGAGTTGCATGGCAATATATCTCGGAATGGCTATGGAAATGCCATGATAGGTAGGTATGGTGGCTGTTTTGAGGATGATATAATGAGGCTTATGTGTGACAGAGCGTATCGTATCATGGGGTTTGGATGTACCTACAAAGTTTGCACCAACTCTCCAGGTGAGAAAGGGCAATGCGCGGTACCGAAGAGGCTAGCAATGATGGAAGGGTGAGAGTGCGTACAATCCATGGACTCAACATTAGTCATAAAGAACTCACATACATATTGCAAAAATCTATTAGTCATCAAAACAAAGTACTATGCGCATGCTCCTAGGGGGATAGATTGGTAGGAAAAGACCATCGCTCGTCCCCGACCACCACTCATAAGGAAGACAATCAATAAATAAATCATGCTCCGACTTCATCACATAACGGTTCACCATACGTGCCTGCTACGGGAATCACAAACTTCAACACAAGTATTTCTACAATCCACAACTACCCACTAGCATGACTCTAATATCACCATCTTTATATCGCAAAACTATTGCAAGGAATCAAACATATCATATTCAGCGATCTACAAGTTTATGTAGGATTTTATGACTAACCATGTGAATGACCAATTCCTGTCATTTCTCTAAATAGATATAAGTGAAGCAAGAGAGTTTAATTCTTTCTACAAAAGATATGCCCATGCTCTAACAAATATAAGTGAAGCAAAAGAGCATTCTACAAATGGCGGTTGACTATGTAAAGAGAAACAGGCAATCCAAGCTTCAAATGATATTAGTGAAGCACATGAAGCATTCTATAAAGCCATACTAAAAAAATATAAGTGAAGTGCAATAAGCATTCTATAAGTCAACCAAGGACTATCTCATACCAGCATGGTGCATAAAAGAAAAATGAAAACTCAAGCAAAAGACGCTCCAAGATTTGCACATACTGCATGAACGAAACGAATTCGAAAACATACCGATACTTGTTGAAGAAAGAGGGGATGCCTTCCGGGGCATCCCCAAGCTTAGACGCTTGAGTCTCCTTGAATATTTACTTGGGGTGCCTCGGGCATCCCCAAGCTTGAGCTCTTGCCTCTCTTCCTTCTTCTCACATCGAGACCTTCTCGATCATCGAGCACTTCATCCACACAAAACTTCAACAGAAAACTCAGTAAGATCCGTTAGTATAAAAAAGCAAATCACTACTCTAAGTACTGTTGCAAACCAATTCATATTTTGTTTTTACATTATGTATAATGTAGTATAACTTTTTCATGGCTTAATCCACTGATATAAATTGATAGTTTCATTAAAACAAGCAAACTATGCATCAAAAACAGAATCTGTCTAAAACAGAACAGTCTGTAATAATCTGAACATTCACCATAATTATGATACTTGAAAAATTCTGCCAAAATTACGAAAAATAAAAAATTGGTACAGAAATACAGTTAAAAAAGAATTATAACCATTTGACGTTCCAGTAAGAAACTAAAAATCGTGCACTACAGCCAAAGTTTCTGTCCTACACCGCACAAACCAACAAGCATTGTAACCATCCTAAAGGCAAACCTTGGCACATTATTTTTATAATACAATGGAATTGTACAAGGGAATAATTATTTTTATTGAAAATTTTCTATAATTAAGATTCACAAAGTTACCATGGGCAAGAACAAAGTTCAAGGACGTCCCCCACTTTCACAATGCTCGTCTCTCTCACTTTCACTTTTCTTTTTGAAAAGTTTTAGGTTCCCCTCTTTATTTTATTTTGTTTTTACACTATATAAAAGCACTCAACAGAAATAAATGAATCTCTAAAACTTCCGGGTTGTCTCCCTGGCAGCGCTTTCTTTAAAGCCATTAAGCTAGGCATATAGTGCTCAAGTAATGGATCCACTCGGATCCCAAGGTATATCAAAGCCAATTTTAATTAGCGATGATTTGTAATTTAGTAGTGAGCACAAAGCAACATGTATCATGTAATGATGAAGTCTAACTCTCTTCCTATGCATCGGCATGTCATAAAAGAACAATTCATGCACACATAATAAAGGCCAATGCATAGTATAAACAGTTTCTTGCAATTTTATCGTGTGGGAAACATAGAGAGGTGGAGATATAGTTCCTCTATCATAATAATTGCAAGTAGGAGCAGCAAGAACATGCATATTATATCTATCAAAATCATCATGTGCAACGGTAAAAGGCAACCCATCAATATAATCCTTAATATGGGCAAACTTCTCCGATATAGTATATTCGGAGAATTCAAAAGATAATAGGACTATCATGTGTGGGTGCAATAGCAACAATTTCATGTTTAACATAAGGAACTATAGCAATTTCATCTCCATAAGCATAATTCATATTGGCATCTTGGCCACAAGCATAGCAAGCATCATCAAAAAGGGATATTTCAAAAGAATCAAAGGGATCATAACGGTCATCATAGCAACCATCCTTCGGTAAGCACGAAGGGGAATTAAACAATGTATGAGTTGAAGAGTTACTCTCATTAGAAGGTGGGCACGGGTGATCAATCCGCTCTTCCTCCTTTTGTTCTTCGCTCTCCTCCTCATCTTTTTCATCCAATGAGCTCACAGTTTCATCAACTTCTTCTTCCATAGATTCCTGCAAAATATTAGTCTCTTCTTGGACAGCGGAGACTTTCTCAATAAGCGCATTAATATAGGAATTATATTCATAATTATCATAGCAATATTTTAGGATAGCTAAATTTTCAGGCCTATAAACATCATCATCATCAAAAGCTTCATACTTTTCAAACAAAGATTCAATTTCATAAGCACCCTTAAAAGCAACAAATTCTTCTATTTGTTCCACATCATAGTAATCATATATACCATTAGCATAAGAAGCTAAGGTTTTATTATCATTAAATTTGCATCAAAAGGGAAGGTGTGGAGCCTTCATCCTAGAGCAACAAGTATAATCATAACTCAAGCACACTTGCCGAGCATACCACTTCAATATATAAATTTGATCCCATAATAGTTTCCCTTTTTGTGTCAAGCGATAATCCCTAAAGTATTCACGTTGATCCAACGTTACTCCCATTACCAAATTGAATGAGGTTTTCTCAGGATTATCAAAGTGGTACGTAATATTTTTCACATATTGAGCATCAAGGGTTTTAGGAGGTTCCCCATCTCCATGAGCAGAAAGTACACCTAATTTTTTTGGTATTTCGTGTTCCATATCCATAACTAAAGATAAAGAACAACTAAGAACAGCAAATAAAAATTACTTAGTGATAAAGCAAACAAGCACACACGAGAATATTCACCCCACGCTATTGCTCCCCGGCAACAGCGCCAGAAAAGGGTCTTGATAACCCACAAGTATAGGGGATTGCAACCATTTTCAATAAGTAAGAGTGTCGAACCCAACGAGGAGCTAAAGGTAGAACAAATATTCCCTCAAGTTTTATCGATCACCGATACAACTCTACACAAGCTTGACGTTCGCTTTACCTAGAACAAGTATGAAACTAGAAGTACTTTGTAGGTGTTTTCCGATAGGTTGCAAGGTAATAAAGAGCGCGCAAGTAAAAAGTAGGAGCTGTTTAGATAAAGACAGAAGTAAATTAGTTTTAGTAAAGAGCTTGTTGTCACGAGCAAGTTATTTGTCCCTAGGCAATCGATAACTAGACCGGTAATCATTATTGCAATTTTATTTGAGGGAGAGGCATAAGCTAACATACTTTCTCTGCTTGGATCATATGCACTTATGATTGGAACTCTAGCAAGCATCCGCAACTACTAAAGATCATTAAGGTAAAACCCAACCATAGCATTAAAGCATCAAGTCCTCTTTAACCCATACGCAAACAACCTACTTACTCGGTCTCAGGCTTCTACACACTCACGCCACCCACCATAAGCAAATCTTGAACATATTGCAAACCCTACAGCTGAATCCCTCACGCTTGCGCGACACGGAGAGCACCATAGGACAGCACCAATAATAAAACATGCAACTCAAACCAATCTTGGTCATCAAATAACCCATAGGACAAAATGGATCTACTCAAACATCATAAGATAGCCGTACATCATTGAGAAATAATATATAGCGTTGAGCACCATGTTTAAGTAGAGATTACAGCGGGTAAGAGAGAGGTTACACTGCTGCATAGAGGGGGGAAGAGTTGGTGATGATGGCGGTGAAGTTGTTGGTGAAGATTGCAAAGGATGATGATGGCCACGGCGGCTCCGCGCCACCGAAAGAGAAGGGGAGAGGGGCCCTTCTGCTTCTTCTTCCTTGGCCTCCTCCCTAGATGGGAGAAGGGTTTCCCCTCTGGTCCTTGGCCTCCATGGCGTGGGAGGGGCGAGAGCCCCTCCGAGATTGGATCTGTTTCTCTGTCTCTCTCTGTTTCTGCGTTCTGTTCTGCTGCCCTTTCACCATTTCTTTTATATCCAAAGATCCGTAACTCCGATTGGATTGAAACCTTCGCCCAGATATTTTCCCAAAAATTAGCTTTCTTGCGGCCAAAGTAGAGCATCAACCGCCTTACGAGTGGCCCGCGAGAGTCAGGGGCACGCCCAGGGGGCGGGCGCGCCCCCTGCCTCGTGGCCACCTCGTGCACCGTCTCACGTGGATTTTTCTTCTGGAATTTTCCAAATATTCCAAAAATAAGCTCCGTCCGTTTTTATCCCGTTTGGATTCCGTTTGATATGGATATTCTGCGAAACATAAAACATGCAACCGACAGGAACTGGCACTATGCACTGGATCAATATGTTAGTCCCAAAAATAATATAAAAAGTTGCCAAAAGTATATGAAAGCTGTAGAATATTGGCATGGAACAATCAAAAATTATAGATACGACGGAGACGTATCACCGCGGTACTTCCTTCCCTCTTCAGCCCGGGCGCACCTATCGGCCAGAACTTAGAGCTCGGCCACATCCTTAACCTTGGTCATCGCCAGCTCCTCGCGCATCTTGCGATTGCGCACGTTCAGGTGGAATGCGCTAATCACAACAAGGGACGAACGTCGGGGATGTTGTATCGCACCGGCTGAATCTCTGGATGTACTTGCGCAGGTCTCCTTCCTTCCGGGAATGATATGCGAGATCATCGGCCCGCCATGAGCTTGGTGGCCTCTTGTGAAGGCGCCAACGAACTCATGGCACAGATCTGACCAAGAAGAAATGGAATCCACCGACAAGTGCATCAACCAATACATCACATTGGGCTTGAGCGCCAGCGGGAAATAGTTGGCAAGCCCCTTGTCGTCGCGAGCCCCAGCAGCCTGCATCACGATGGTGTAGATGCTGAGGAACTCGGACAGATGGGTCTTGCCAGTGTACTTCTCGCTGACGTCGGGCTTGAACGTGCGGTGGGACGGCCACTGGAACTGCCTCAGCTCACGGGTAAAAGCCGGGAAGCCCACCTCGTAAGGTAGGCCGCCGGGGCCTCCCGGTGCCGGGTGGTCCATAGCGGGTCCCGCCCGCTTGTCTGACTGGCGGCGTGTTTCGCGCCGGCGCTCGACGGTGGTTCGAGCGTCTTCATGAGCTTCCTCCCGAAGGACCTGGCGCTGGTCGCGGAGGGTCTGCGGGTCGGACGGCGCTATGGAGATGTTATCACAAGCGTCATCGCGACGGACCGAGGCCCGCGGCGGCTGGCGAGGAGGAGGAGAGTGCACCATGGCCGCAGCTCCCCCGGTCCTCCCAGCGCCAGCATGTGGTGGCTCGGTGGAGCGCTGACCCGAGGGCCCCGCCGGTCGCGGATCATCTTTGTTTGCGACGGCAACGAGGCTCCGGATGGTGGCCCTCCACTCGTCGAGCTTCTCCGTAGCAGGAGGGAAGTCGAGGAGCAGCTGTGCGCGCGCCAGAGCTTCCGCTGGCGTGGGCGGCGGCGACAGCTGCGTGGATCGCGGCGCGCTTCGACTTCTAACTATGTTAGAAGGAGTTGCTGACGCTGCTCGACGCGCACACCATGGGGAGAATGTGCAGTGGTCGCCGGTGTAGGCATCCTGGAGGTCGTCGCGCCGCCCGGAGTCGACACAACGACGCCCCTGGAGGGCCCCGCGCCGCCTGCGAGGGGGGGGCAGCTCCGTCTTTGGATCTGGTGACGTGTAGCCGGTCCTCTAGCGCACGAACGATGCCGCTCGCCAGGCCCCGACTGCCTGGGCAATACTGGTGCTCGCGGGCCGCGGCCCGGGTCCTGTCTGCGACCGGTCCGCTGCCCGTCCGCACCGGCACGGGTCGTTCGGCTCTCAACTAGTCGACCGCCGTGGCCGTCTTCTTCTTAGGGGCCATGGCGACGAAGAACTTCGAGGCTGACTACTAGACCAGATTCTCACAATTGCGCCCCCTACCTGGCGCGCCAAAAATGTCGGTGTGGAACGAAACCTATGGGATCACAAGAATCCCTACTACGGTTGTTAAGCGCGGGGTTGCGAGGAGAGCAAGGCTAGTAGACAAAGACAAGGATCGTTTACCTGTGTTCGGGCCGCGAGGATGCGTAAAACCCTAGTCCTGCTTTGGTGGGTGTATTTCGAGAGTTCTTGAGCTCTCGAACTAGCTGTGGTCGGTCGTGGTTCGAAGAGCCGAATCCCCTTCAAGATGCCATGGGCCTCCTTTTATAGTTGAAAGGGGCTGCCACAATGACACACGTGAGGTGGAAAGGCGATAAAGGCCCTCGAGCTTATCGTCAGACATAGGACAAGACGATTTAATGCGTGGCTTAGGTGTCCCTTGCTTTATCAGGACGCAGGCGAGGCCTGGCCCCGTCTGTCCGCTGCTCCTCCTTGCTTCGACACGCGCCCCGCCCAGTGATGCATGCGGTGCCATGTAGGCTGGCAGGCAGCTGGGTGGCACGGTGGTGGAGCCTTCATGAAGATCTGCATGCCGCCACGCAGGCGCTTGATGATTTGGCCTGGGAGCTACATGTTGCCACGCAGGTGCCCGCCCAGCTGGTTGGGCTGGCAGCTGCATGGGAACGGTGGTGGAAGCTTGGTTGGCGAGGGTTTGGCGGTGGCCTCCCCGGCGTCTTTGGCGAGGGCCTTGCCGGGTGGCCCGGCAAGGGTCTTGCCGTGGCATGCTGTCGTCCCCGGCAAGGACCTTGCCAGGGGTCTGGTGGCCTTCCTCGGCAAGGATCTTGCCAAGAATCGTTGTCTTCTAACCCTCATCTGATCTTGAATATGTCTTCACAAAGATCTGCATGCCACCACAGAGGTGCCTCTCCGAGCCCTGGCCCCACACTGATGATGGCGCTGGGGGCCGTGGGCTCAAGGGTGGCTTGCTCTCTTGGTGCGGGGTGATATGTCCCGGCAAGGGTCTTGCCGGGGCCGCTGAAGCCGCCCGGCAAGGGTCTTGCCGGGGGAACCTGCTTCGTCCCTCTGCTCTTTGTGTTATTGGCCTTGGCATTGCTTTGATTGTCTTGGGCTTCGGCCTTACCTTGGCTCACCTCCCCTGTTCTGCTTGGTGTGGTCGGGCGCGGCTCGATCGCCTGCCTGCACGGGTAAAGGGGCACAAAGCGTGCCCTCTTTTTGTACACACCACACTGCTTTTTCCTTGTTTTTGAGTTTTGCGTAAAAGGAAAACCAAACGGAGTCCAATTGACCTGAAATTTGACGGAGATTATTTTTGGACCAGAAGAAGCCCACGGAGCATCGTAGATGGACCAGAGGAGTCCCAAGGCACCCACGAGGGTGGGGGCGCCCTTCCCCCTGGGCACGCCCCCTACCTCATGGCCGCCTCGGAGACCCCCCCCTGACTTGTTCTCAACGCCAAAACCTCTTATATATACAGAAACCCTCAGAACATAACCTAGAACGGGAGTTCCGCCGCCGCAAGCCTCTGTAACCACCGAAAACCAATCTAGACCCGTTCCGGCACCCTGCCGGAGGGGGGATTCATCACCGGTGGCCATCTTCATCATCTCGGCGCTCTCCATGACGAGGAGGGAGTAGTTCACCCTCGGGGCTGAGGGTTTGTACCATTAGCTATGTGTTTGATCTCTCTCTTTCTCGTGTTCTTGATTCGGCACGATCTTGATGTATCGCGAGCTTTGCTATTATAGTTGGATCTTATGATGTTTCTCCCCCTCTACTCTCTTGTAATGGATTGAGTTTTCCCTTTGAAGTTATCTTATCGGATTGATTCTTTAAGGATTTGAGAACACTTGATGCATGTCTTGCGTGGGATACCCGTGGTGACAATAGGGTATTCTATGGATTCACTTGATGTATGTTTTGGTGATCAACTTGTGGGTTCTGTGACCTTGGGAATTTAGGCATAGGGGTTGGCACACGTTTTCGTCTTGACTCTCCGGTAGAAACTTTGGGGCACTCTTTAAAGTTCTTTGTGTTGGTTGAATAGATGAATCTAAGATTGTGTGATGCATATCGTATAATCATACCCACGGATACTTGAGGTGACATTGGAGTATCTAGGTGACATTAGGGTTTTGGTTGATTTGTGTCTTAAGGTGTTATTCTAGTACTTAACTCTATGATAGATCGAACGGAAATAATAGCTTCGTGTTATTTTACTACAGACTCTTGAATAGATCGATCGTAAAGGATAACTTTGAGGTGGTTTCGCATCTACAATAATCTCTTTGTTTGTTCTCTGCTATTAGTGACTTTGGAGTGACTCTTTGTTGCATGTTGAGGGATAGTTATATGATCTAATTATGTTATTATTGTTGAGACAACTTGCACTAGTGCCCAGGCCTTGTTTCCTAGCATTGCAATATCGTTTACGCTCACTTTTATCGCTTGCTACCTTGATGTTTTTTATATTTTCAGATTACAAAAACCTATATCTATCATCCATATTGCACTTGTATCACCATCTCTTCGCCGAACTAGTGCACCTATACAATTTACCATTGTATTGGGTGTGTTGGGGACACAAGAGACTCTTTGTTATTTGGTTGCATGGTTGTTTGAGAGAGACCATCTTCATCCTACGCCTCCCACGGATTGATAAACCTTAGGTCATCCACTTGAGGGAAGTTTGCTACTGTCCTACAAACCTCTGCACTTGGAGGCCCAACAACGTCTACAAGAAGAAGGTTGTGTAGTAGACATCACAACATCGCCATGTCGTCGTTTCGCCGCCCATCAGGCAATGGGTATGCGGATCGAGTCCCAACTTTTGGAGTCACTTTTCTTCGGACTGCTACAATAAATAAACCAAGTGCTATTAGTCCTAGCAATTTTTGCTTGTTTGGGTTTATTTTTCCCGAGGAATTATTACTCTGGTTTGTTCCATCATCTTTACACAGGTCTATCAAATGGTGGCCGCATTAACGACGGTCGCGTGGTGGTTCGGTCAGTTTCCGTACATAGTTCGGCAAACGCCGCATCCGGAACTCGGACCGACCTATGAATTCAGGCTTTTTCACGCCTTTACCGCATCACGCCGATGCCCTGCATCGACATTGACTTCGGCGCCAGGCCACATATCTTTAAAAAAATTATCTTGCGTAAATTAATTATCCTATATTTTTTTTCTATATTTATATTATTACTTTTTGGACCGCACTATTTTACATGTGCAGGTAATGGACTTCGACTGCGTCACGTGGTCTCTTCGGCAAGCCGACGCCATCGTCCCAATCGGCGTAAATCGGCTCGTGTGATCACCTTGTGTGTCGTGTTGCCATACCGACGTGTTCGGTTGCCTCGGGGACTTTGGCATCACCGAAAGAGCTATACCTCGGCGGGTGTTCGGAGCATGGGCCATATTTCTATTATTATTTGCTTTGCTTAAAATATTAATTACGCAACGAATTTTTTACTTTATTATTATTACTTTGCCTTGCACTATCGTATGTGTGTAGATAATTAATTTTTTGCTGCGTCACGCAGTCACCTCGGCGTACGGAGTCGTCCTCTCGCCTCCATCAACCAAATTCCACCGTTACCATGGTGTGATACCCTGTGTCGCCATCATCACTGCGTTGCTTCATCAAACTAACGTTCACGATGCCGACCTGTTTCGACACATCGACTGACGTGGGGGCTTCATTATCACACCGCCGAACTACTTTGTCTCCTCGGCTGGACCGGGGACTTTGCCTCGGCACTTTGGCACTGTCGTGCTATCACTTCATCAAGCTGAGCTTTTTGCTTGGGTACGTCACGACCGGCTTGGGGATTGGGACCTTGAGACGCTACAAGCTCGGCCCACGTCACACCGAGCACATTAACCAGCTAAGTCGCTTTCATGCTCAAAAACATTTGGTTTTAAATTTTGTTCGATTTGACCAAGTGTTATACTTTTTTGACAAAAAGTCGTTTGCGGAAAACTTTCTTTGTCAAAACCTTGTTTGTTACAAACAAATTCAAATACCCCATTTAGTTGGGGGCTTCCTTTATGAAGCCATTCTTCTTGCATATGATTATACTTGTATGGCTTCGTTCCTTGTTCGTGTATTACGCCATAATATGCACCATGTTGACTTAAGTGTTCCGCAAGCTGGGTTGCCTTGCTCCTGTGTTTAACCCTACATTCCCGATTGTTCGGCTAGGGAGTAAAGGGAGCACCTCTGCGATTGTCACGATCGGGTCATCCGATCTCAGACCTCAGACTGGGTGAAGCCGAAAGCTAACGCTCTTATTGTTTTCAATCATGGTCGGCACACAACAGAACTCGTGAGTACAAATAATCTATTACACAAGTCTCATAGTAACAATGAGCAACCGAAGAAAGGTATCGGTGGGGGTACTATTTTCTTCGAAGATGCTTCTTACACTTCGTCAGTAACAAAGCATAAGTTCCCTGAGCACACTTTGTTTATTACAGCCTTATGGCTTGATTGCCTGGTTATCGGAAACACCGTCGATATTCTCGACGGGTGGAGTACATAACACTTTTTGTCCCTTGATCAAAGAGGGAGAAGCCGACGGTCGGTTAAGACGCGTTTAAAGTTCGGGTAAAAACAGATATGATATAAGTACTTCGGTACATACAATCATTATACATAAAATTCTTTTACCCAAGTCACTTGGGGGCTCTTAAATTAATATGAGCCGTTTTTGTTAGTCGCTGCACAGTCTTTTTCTACCACTCCTTTCTCGACTCAGGTGTATGATCAATAGCCGGGTAGCCTGGTTTCTCTCTGAAGCCGCTCGCGTTTAGTTTGCTAAACTAGCCTGAGAAACACTCCGCCTTCGGGATAGGGAGGTTGAAGCCGAAGGCTGACCCATTTGAAGTCTAGAGATCAGATGTGTCAAAGCAAGACGAAAGTATAATTTTAAGACCAATTTCATATTGGCACCAAAACATCTTGATTCAACCTAGACGCTAAGTTTTTTATGCATGTTTGTTGGCCTTTTTTTGAGCTTATAACATCTTTCACCTATTTTATGTTTCAGGAAGCAGGACATTCTCTTGGTTGAGGTGTTCGGCGTGAAACTCTTTTCTAAAACTACAGTTCGGCATCTTTCCTGCTGAACTCCACCTCGGTATTGTCAAAACATACATGACAGTTGAACTTATTCCCAAGGAGGTACGATCCTAGGGTCGGCCATTTTGCCCAAACCAATTCTCGGGGGCTACTGCATTGACAATCCAATGCAGAAATTTAAGTGCAATATAGTTTTTGAGGAGATTATGATCCTCAGGTTGGTCGGCCCCACCCAACCTGAGTCGCGAGGACTCTGCACACCGCTTTTTGTGTCCCGAAGTATTCTGCCGGGCTAGGAGTTGATCCTCAGGCCGATTTTGCGAATCAACCTGAGTCTCAGGAGCTTCTGGGATCAACGATCTTATGTCATCCTTCAGGTGCATCTCGGGTTTTAGACCGATACACACCTCGAGGGCTACTGGCTATATATCTTGGCAGAGAATAAATTGCACCAATAAAAAATATAGACAAAAAACGGCCCGCAGTCGGGGTGGTGCACCACCTTGGAAGCAGTCCGACATAAATCTCGGGCGCCAGTGGCTGGCTCCATAGAGGGCATTTCTGGCATTATGCTCGGCTAAACTCCTTCAACTTTTTTGAACCAAGGTGATCTATGTCACCTGGATATAGTCCAGCGTTGGAGCTCGGATACAGTCTGGTGTTGGAGCTTGGACATAGTCCGGCGTCGGGGCTCGGATACAGTCCAGTGCTGGAGCTCGGATGCAGTTCGGCGATGGAGCTCGGCTGTAACAATACTCTTCGGATACAGTCCAGCGTTGGAGCTCGAATACATTCCGGCGTTGGAGCTCGGAAGCGGTCCGGCGTTGGTGCTCGGCTACAAAAGATACCTCGAATGCAGTCCGGCGTTGGAGCTCGGACGCAAGAGGACACTGCCGCCCGGGAACAACTTCAAACCCGAGGTGTGGCATAAAAATAACAAGGCATTGATAATGGCCGGAAACTTAAAGGGGCTCCTTGGATACCCGACGTGTAAACTCTTTGGATTCACTTCGGCGATCCTCAAGATCGAACATGAGAAGATTTGTTGAACCAGTTTTCAAGACCGACGACCAAAGATGAAGAACAGTTCGGAAGAATCAAGGAGCATCCCTGAGGGAGTCCTGGATTAGGGGGTGTCCGGATAGCCGAACTATCACCGTTGGCCAGACTCCTGGACTATGAAGATACAAGATTGAAGACTTCGTCCCGTGTCCGGATGGGACTTTCCTTGGCGTGGAAGGCAAGCTTGGCAATACGGATATGTAGATCTCCTACCATTGGAACCGACTTCGTAACCCTAACCCTATCCGGTGTCTATATAAACCGGAGGGTTTTAGTCCGTGAGGACTAACAACAATCATACCATAGGCTAGCTTCTAGGGTTTAGCCTCTTTGATCTCGTGGTAGATCTACTCTTGTACTACCCATATCATCAATATTAATCAAGCAGGAGTAGGGTTTTACCTCCATTGAGAGGGCCCGAACCTGGGTAAAAACATCGTGTCCCTTGTCTCCTGTTACCATCCGCCTAGACGCACAGTTCGGGACCCCCAACCGGAGATCCGCCGATTTTGACACCGACATTGGTGCTTTCATTGAGAGTTCCTCTGTGTCGTCATCCTTAGGCCCGATGGCTCCTTCGATCATAAACAACGACGCGGTCCAGGGTGATACTTTTCTCCTCGGACATATCTTCGTATTCGGCGGCTTTGCACTACGGGCCAATTCACTTGGCCATCTGGAGCAGATCGAAGCTATGCCCCGCCATCGTGTCAGATTTGGGAGTTTGAACTACACGGCCGACATCCGCGGACTTAATCTTCGACGGATTCGAGCCACAGCCTGCTGCCGCAAGACCACTCCATGGGCACGATCTAGCTCGCCACGAACAAAGGCCTCGAGGTCGCACAGCCCGCCTCCCACCCTTAGCTCGGAGCCGACACCGCCGATCGAGGACGAGTGGCTGGACACCGCCGGGGCTACGATCTCTACGGCGATTGAGCCAACACCATCCTCGCCCTTATGCGAATCCTGTGACTCCAAGGTGCCGGACTCCTCTCCGACTCCGAACCTCCAGCGCCCGCCAATCGAATCCGATTGGGCGCCGGTCATGGAGTTCATCGCCATGACATCTTTCAAAGACTCGCCCTTTGGCGACATCCTGAATTCACTAAAGTCTCTCTTTATCAGGAGAGCCCTGGCCGGACTACGGTCAGGAAGGTTGGGATGCGGACGACGAAGAAATTCAACGCCCACCCACCACCCACTTTGTAGCCATTGTCGATGATTTAACCGACATGCTCGACTTCGACTCCGAAGACATCGACGGTATGGACGACGATGCTGGAGACGACCAAGAACCAGCGCCTACAGGGCACTGGAAGGCCACCTCATCATACGACATATACATGGTGGACATCCCAAAAGATGGGAACGGCGATGGAACAACGGAGGATGACCCCTCCAAGAAACAACCCAAGCGCCAAGGCGTCGTGGCGCCGCTCTAAATCCCGCCACAAAGATAAACGGTGATTCCGGCATGGGAGATAATAACAACCCGGACAAGGTTGAAGACAACCCTCCAAAGCAGGATTCAGACAGAGGATGGAGAAGCCAGCCCTCATGATAGAGCGATGACAGGAGGTGGAGGACGATAACTATATGCCTCCGTCTCAAGATGAGGCAAGCCTCGACGACGATTTAATTTGTCGCGGCCCGAGGATCCCGCCAACAGAGCGCTTTCAAACGCAGGCTTATGGCCACGGCAAGCAGCCTCAAGAAAGCAAGCAGCAGCTTAGAGCTGACCAAGACTTGCTAGTCGACAGATGGATCAAGTCCTTGTAGCCAAGAGTACGAACTCGAACGCCTCCAAGAGATACCCAAAACGCAGTCGCTACCCCAATTAGAGGAAGCAACACCCAAACCTACATCGCCAAGGCATGATGCGCCGACCGCCACCCCGTGGTCGCGGCTGCAGAGGCCTCTAGACCCTCCATTCAAGCCGCACTCAAGGCCGCTTGAAAAATACCAAGGCACGGGAAACGCACTGCACTGTAGACATATTGGAGGACAAGGCAAGGCAAACAAGATTGATCTACGGATCGCGTATGGGCCCCACGACACGCCGCATTTACAATCACTATGCCATATACAACAATTCCGCCGGACGAACATGAGACAAAGCTCATTTGAGCTGCGCCATGATATAGCTCAATACAGAGGCGCCAAGACACCCACTATGCTTCACGTATTTAACCGATGGATCATCAAATCCTCGAGGGTTTCAAACCCGTAAACATCGAATCATACGATGGCACAACAGATCCTGCAGCTTTGGATCGAGGACTACCTCCTCCATATCCGCATGGCTCAAGGTGATGATCTACACGCCATCAAATACCTCCCACTCAAGCTTAAAGGACCAGCTCGGCATTGGCTTAACAGCCCGCCAGCCAGAATCAATTGGTTGTTGGGAGGACCTGGAAGCCGCATTCCTTGATAACTTCCAGGCACATATGTGCGACCACCAGACGCCGATGACCTCAGCCACATAATTCAGCAGCCTGTAAGAATTGGCCGTACAATTCTCGACACGGTTCCTAACCAAGAAAAATCAAATCATTGACCGTCCGGATGCAGAGGCCCTTGCAGCCTTCAAACATAACATCCGCTGACGAGTGGCTTGCCCGGCACCTAGGACAGAAAAGCCGAAATCCATGGCAGCCCTCACAACACTCATGACCCGCTTTTATGCTGGAGAGGACAGTGGCTAGCTCAGAAAGCAACAACTTGACCAAAAACCCTGGTAGTTCGGATACCAAGGACAGCAATGGCAGGTCACATCGCAACAAGCACAAGCGCCGCATTAACGGTGATAAAGTTGAAGATACTGCAGTCAATGCCGGATTCAGAGGCTCGAAACCCGGTCAGCAGAAAAATCCGTTCAAAAGAAATACTCAGGGCCCGTCCAATCTGGACCGAATACTCGATCGCTCGTGCCAAATACATGGCACTTCAAAAACTAGCCAACCACACCAACAGGGATTGTTGGGTCTTCAAACAGGCAGGCAAGTTAAATGTCGAACTTAATGACAAGGGGCTGCATAGCGATGACGAGGAGGAGCCCCGGCCGCCGAACAATAGAGGACAGAAGGGCTTCCCTGTTGGAAATATGCCCTAGAGGCAATAATAAAAGGATTATTATTATATTTCCTTGTTCATGATAATTGTCTTTTATTCATGCTATAATTGTATTATCCGGAAATTGTAATACACGTGTGAATACATAGACCACAACATGTCCCTAGTGACTCTCTAGTTGACTAGCTCGTTGATCAACGGATAGTCATGGTTTCCTGACTATGGACATTGGATGTCATTGATAACGGGATCACATCATTAGGAGAATGATGTGCTGGACAAGACCCAATCCTAAGCATAGCACAAGATCGTGTAGTTCGTTTGCTAGAGCTTTTCCAATGGCAAGTATCCTTTCCTTAGACCATGAGATCGTGTAACTCCCGGATACCGTAGGGAGTGCTTTGGTGTACCAAACGTCACAACATAACTGGGTGACTATAAAGGTATACTACGGGTATCTCTCGAAAGTGTCTGCTGGGTTGACACGGATCGAGACTGGATTTGTCACTCCGTATGATGGAGAGGTATCTCTGGCCCACTCGGTAATGCATCATCATAATGAGCTCAAAGTGACCAAGTGTTTGGTCACGGGATCATGCATTACGGTGCAGTAAAGTGACTTGCCGGTAACGAGATTGAACGAGGTATTGGGATACCGACGATCGAATCTCGGCAAGTAACGCATCGATTGACAAAGGGAATTGTATACGGGTTGCTTGAATCCTCGACATCGTGGTTCATCCGATGAGATCATCGTGGAACATGTGGGAGCCAACATGGGTATCCAGATCCCGCTGTTGGTTATTGACCGAGAGCCGTCTCGATCATGTCTCAAGATGTCTCCGAACCCGCTTGCCCTACACACTTAAGGTTCGGTGACGCTTAGGGTTGTAAAGATATTAGTATGCAGCAAACCGAAGTTGTTCGGAGTCCCGGATGAGATCCCTGACGTCACGAGGAGTTCCGGAATGGTCCGGAGGTAAAGAATTATATATGGGAAGTCGAAGTTTCGCCATCGGGAAAGTTTCGGGTTCACTGGTATTGTATCAACCACTAGGGGTCCTGGCTCCACCGGGTGGGGCCACCCATCCCGGAGGGCCACATGGGCTGAAGTGGAAGGGGAACCATCCCCTGGTGGGCTGGTGCGCCCCCCCCCTGGGCCCCCCTCTGCGCTTAGGGTTGGGAACCCTAGGGGAGGGGGCGCCTCCACTTGCCTTGGGGGACACTCCACCCCCCTGGCCGCCGCCCCCCCCCCTTGGAGATTCAATCTCCTAGGCCGGGCGCCTGGGACCCTATATATAGAGGGGGAGGAGGGCAGCCGCACCTTGCACCTGGCGCCTTCCTTCCCCTTGCTACACCTCCTCCTCCCGTAGTCGCTTGGCGAAGCCTGCCGGAACTCGCTGCATCCACCACCACGCCGTCAGTGCTGGATCTTCATCAACCTCTCCCTCCTCCTTGCTGGATCAAGGTGCGGGAGACGCCATCCGCCCAGACGTGTGTTGAACGCGGAGGTGCAGTCCATTCGCACTTGGTCATCGGTGATTTGGATCACGACGGCACGACTCCTCAACCCCGTTCTCTTGAACGCTTCCGCTCGCGATCTACAAAGGTATGTAGATGCACTCCTATCACTCATTACTAGATGAACTCATAGATGGATCTTGGTGAAACCGTAGGAAAAAATTTATTTTCTGCAACGTTCCCCAACAGTGGCATCATGAGCTAGGTCTATGCGTAGTTCTCTTTGCACGAGCAGAACACAATTTGTTGTGGGCGTAGATGTTGTCAACTTTCTTGCCGCTACTAGTCTTATTTTGCTTCCGCGGTATTGTGGGATGAAGTGGCCCGGACCGACCTTACACGTACGCTTACGTGAGACAGGTTCCACCGACTGACATGCACTAGTTGCATAAGGTGGCTAGCGGGTGTATGTCTCTCCCACTTTAGTTGGAGCGGATTCGATGAAAAGGTTCCTTATGAAGGGTAAATAGAAGTTGACAAATCACGTTGTGGCTTTTTTGTAGGTAAGAAAACGTTCTTGCTAGAACCCTATTGCAGCCACGTAAAAGATGCAACAACAATTAGAGGACGCCTAACTTGTTTTTGCAAAGCAATTGCCTTGTGATGTGATATGGCCAAAAGTTGTGATGAATGATGAATGATATATTGTGATGTATGAGATCATGTTCTTGTAATAGGAATCACGACTTGCATGTCGATGAGTATGACAATGGCAGGAGCCATAGGAGTTGTCTTAATTATTGTATGACCTGCGTGTCATTGATTCAACGCCATGTAATTACTTTACTTTATTGCTAAATCGTTAGCTATAGTAGTAGAAGTAATAGTTGGCGAGCAACTTCATGGAGACACGATGATGGAGATCATGATGATGGAGATCATGGTGTCATGCCGGTGACAAGATGATCATGGAGCCCCAAGATGGAGATCAAAGGAGCTATATGATATTGACCATATCATGTCACTACTATTTAATTGCATGTGATGTTTATTATGTTTTTGCATCTTGTTTACTTAGAACGGCGGTAGTAAATAAGATGATCCCTCATAATAATTTCAAGAAAGTTTTCCCTAACTGCAGGCGCTGCTAAAGTTCGCTGCTTTGAAGCACCACGTGATGATCGGGTGTGATAGATTCCTACGCTCACATACAACGGGTGTAAGACAGTTTTACACATGCAAAACACTTAGGTTAACTTGACGAGCCTAGCATGTACGTACATGGCCTCGAACACAGAGACCGAAAGGTCGAACATGAGTCGTATGGAAGATACGATCAACATGGAGATGTTCACCGATGATGACTAGTCCGTCTCATGTGATGATCCGACACGGCCTAGTCGACTCGGATCATGTAACACTTAGATGACTAGAGGGATGTCAAATCTGAGTGGGAGTTCATTAAATAATTTGATTAGATGAACTTAATTATCATGAACTTAGTCTAAAATCTTTGCAAATATGTCTTGTAGATCAAATGGCCAACGCTCATGTCAACATGAACTTCAACGCATTCCTAGAGAAAACCAAGCTGAAAGATGATGGCAGCAACTATACGGACTGGGTCCGGAACCTGAGGATCATCCTCATAGCTGCCAAGAAAGCATATGTCCTAGAAGGACCGCTAGGTGAAGCACCCATCCCAGAGAACCAAGACGTTATGAATGCTTGGCAGTCACGCGCTGATGATTACTCCCTCGTTTAGTGCGGCATGCTTTATAGCTTAGAACCAGGGCTCCAAAAGCGTTTTGAGCAACACGGAGCATATGAGATGTTCGAGGAGCTAAAAATGGTTTTCCAAGCTCACGCCCGGGTCAATAGATATGAAGTCTCCGACAAGTTCTATAGTTGTAAGATGGAGGAAAATAGTTATGTCAGTGAGCACATACTCAGAATGTCTGGGTTGCACAAACGCCTGTCCCAGTTGAATATTAACCTCCCGGACGAGGCGGTCATTGACAGAATCCTTCGGTCGCTCCCACCGAGCTACAAGAGCTTTGTGATGAACTACAATATGCAGGGGATGGTGAAAACTATTCCTGAAGTATTTTGAATGCTGAAGTCAGCAAAGGTAGAAATCAAAAAGGAACATCAAGTATTGATGGTCAATAAAACCACCAAGTTCAAGAAGGGCAAGGGTAAGAAGAACTTCAAGAAGGACGGCAAAGATGTTGCCGCTACCCGTAAGCCAGCTTGCCGGAAGAAGTCAAAGAATGGACCCAAGCCCGAGACCCAGTGCTTTTATTGCAAAGGGAAGGGTCACCGAAGCGGAACTGCCCCAAATACTTAGCGGACAAGAAGGCCGGCAACACTAAAGGTATATGTGATATACATGTAATTGATGTGTACCTTACCAAGATACTCGTAGTAACTCACAGGTATTCGATACCGTGTCGTTGCTCATATTTGTAACTCACGGCAGGAGCTGCGGAATAAGCGGAGATCTGGCGAAGGGCGAGGTGACGATGCGCGCGTCGGAATGGTTCCAAGGTCGATGTGATCGCCGCCGGCACGCGTTACCTCTACATTTACCCACGGGATTAGTTTTAAACCTCAATAATTGTTATTTAGTGCCAAGTTTGAGCATGAACATTGTATCGTGATCTCGCTTAATACGAGATGGCTACTCATTTAAATCCGAGAATAATGGTTGTTCTATTTATATGAGAGATATGTTTTATGGTCATGCTCCGATGGTCAATGGTTTATTCTTAATGAATATCGAACGTGATGTTACACATATTCATAGTGTGAATACCAAAAGATGTAAAGTTGATAGCGATAGTCCCACATACTTGTGGTAATCGCCGCCTTGGTCACATTGGTGTCAAGCGCATGAAGAAGCTCCATGTCGATGGACTTTTAGAGTCTCTCGATTATGAATCATTTGACACATGCGAACCATGCCTTATGGGCAAAATGACCAAGACTCCGTTCTCTGAACAATTGAGCGAGCAACCAACTTATTGGAAATCATACATACCGATGTGTGTGCGGTCCAATGAGCGTTGAGGCTCATGGAGGATATCGTTATGTTCTCACTCTCACCGATGACTTGAGTAGATATGGGTATGTCTACTTGATGAAACACAAGTCCGAGACCTTTGAAAAGTTCAAGGAATTTCAGAATGAGGTAGAGAATCAACGTGACCGAAAAATAAAGTTCTTACGATCGGATCGTGGAGGAGAATATTTAAGTCACGAATTTGGTACACACTTAAGGAAATGTGGAATCGTTTCACAACTCACGCCGCCGAACACCTCAACAGAACGGTGTGTCTTAACGTCGTAATCGCACTCTATTGGATATGGTGCGATCTATGATGTCTCTTACTGATTTACCGCTATCATTTTGGGGATACGCTCTAGAGACAGCTACATTCACTTTAAGTAGGGCACCGTCTAAATCCGTTGAGACGACACCGTATGAATTATGGTTTGGGGAAAAACCTAAGCTGTCGTTTCTAAAAGTTTGGGGATGCGATGCTTATGTCAAGAAACTTCAACCTGAAAAGCTCGAACCCAAGTCGGAAAAACGCGTCTTCATAGGATACCCTAAGGAAACCATTGGGTATACCTTCTACCTTAGATCCGAAGGCAAGATCTTTGTTGCCAAGAACGGATCCTTTCTGGAAAAAGAGTTTCTCTCGAAAGGAGTAAGTGGGAGGAAAGTAGAACTTCGATGAAGTACTACCTCTTGAACCGAAAAGTAGTGCAGCTCAGAAAATGTTCCCGTGGTGCCTACACCGACCGGAGAGGAAATTAATGATGATGATCAAGGTACTTCGGATCAAGTTTCTACCGAACTTCAGAGGGTCCACAAGGACACGCTCCACACCGTAATGGTATGGCAACCCTGTCCTGGAAATCATGTTGTTAGACAACGGTGAACCTTTGAACCATGAAAAAGCGATGGCGGGCCCAGATTCCAACAACTGGCTTGAAGCCATGCAATCCGAGATAGGATCCATGTATGAAAACAAAGTATGGACTTTGACAGACTTGCCCGATGATCGGCGAGCGATAGAAAACAAATGGATCTTTAAGAAGAAGATTTGGACGCGGATGGTAATGTTACCATCTATAAAGCTCGACTTGTCGCTAAGGGTTATCGGCAAGTTCAAGGGGTTGACTACGATGAGACTTTTTCTCCCGTAGCAAAGCTGAAGTCCGTCCGAATCATGTTAGCAATTGCCGCATACTATGATTATGAGATATTGCAAATGGACGTCAAAACGGCATTCCTTAACGGCTATCTTAAGGAAGAACTGTATATGATGCAGCCAGAAGGTTTTGTCGACCCTAAGAATGCTAACAAGGTATGCAAGCTCCAAATGATCCATTTATGGGCTGGTGCAAGCATCTCGGAGTTGGAACATTCGCTTTGATGAGATGATCAAAGCGTTTAGTTTATGCGCACTTATGGAGAAGCCTGCATTTACAAGAAAGTGAGTGGGAGCTCATAGCATTTCTCATATTATATGTACATGACATACTTTTGATGGGAAATGATATAGAACTTTTGGACAGCATTAAGTCCTACTTGAATAAGAGTTTTTCAATGAAGGACCTTGGAGAAGCTGCTTATATATTAGGCATCAAGATCTATAGAGATAGATCGAGACGCCTCATAGGTCTTTCACAAAGCACATACCTTGATAAGATATTGAAGAAGTTCAATATGGATCGGCCTAAGAAGGGGTTCTTGCCCGTCAAGGTGTGAAATTGAGCTCGGCTTAATGTCCCACCACGGCGTAAGATATAGAAGAGATGAGTGTCATCCCCTATGCCTCACCCATGTGGTCTATTATGTGCCATGCTGTGTAGCAGACCTGATGTAAACCTTGCCGTAAGTTTGGTAGGAAGGTACCAAAGTAATCCCGCAAGGAACACTAGACAATGATCAAGAATATCCTGAAGTACCGAAAAGGACTAAGGACATGTTTCGTTTATGGAGGTGACGAAGAGCTCGTCAGAAGGGTTACGCCGACGCTTAGCTTCGACATAGATCCGATGACTCTAAGTCACAAACCGGATACGTGTATATGTTGAATGGTGGAGTAGTAAGCTGGTGCAGCTGCAAGCAGAGCATCGTGGCGGGATCTACATGTGAAGCGGAGTACATGGCAGCCTCGGAGGCAGCACATGAAGCAATTTGGGTGAAGGAGTTCATCACCGAACTAGGAGTCATACCCAATGCGTCAAGGCCGATCAAACTCTTCTGTGACAACACTGGAGCTATTGCACTTGCCAAGGAGCCCAGGTTTCATAAGAAGACCAGGCACATCAAGCGTCGCTTCAACTCCATTCGTGAAAATGTTCAAGATGGAGACATAGAAATTAGCAAAGTGCATACGGATCTGAATGTCGCAGATCCGTTGACTAAACCTCTTTCATGAAAGCAAAACATGATCAACACCAGAACTCTATGGGTGTTCGATTCATCACAATGTAACTACATTGTTGACTCTAGTGCAAGTGGGAGACTGTTGGAAATATGCCCTAGAGGCAATAATAAAAGGATTATTATTATATTTCCTTGTTCATGATAATTGTCTTTTATTCATGCTATAGTTGTATTATCCGGAAATCGTAATACACGTGTGAATACATAGACCACAACATGTCCCTAGTGAGACTCTAGTTGACTAGCTCATTGATCAACGGATAGTCATCGTTTCCTGACTATGGACATTGGATGTCATTGATAACGGGATCACATCATTAGGAGAATGATGTGATGGACAAGACCCAATCCTAAGCATAGCACGAGATCGTGTAGTTCGTTTTCTAGAGCTTTTCCATTGTCAAGTATCCTTTCCTTAAACCATGAGATCGTGCAACTCCCGGATACCGTAGGAGTGCTTTGGGTGTACCAAACGTCACAACGTAACCGGGTGACTATAAAGGTATACTACGGGTATCTCCGAAAGTGTCTGTTGGATTAACACGGATCGAGACTGGGATTTGTCACTCCGTATGACGGAGAGGTATCTCTGGGCCCACTCGGTAATGCATCATCATAATGAGCTCAAAGTGACCATGTGTTTGGTCACGGGATCATGCATTACGGTATGAGTAAAGTGACTTGCCGGTAACGAGATTGAACGAGGTATTGGGATACCGACGATCGAATCTCGGGCAAGTAACGTACCGATTGACAAAGGGAATTGTATAC
This sequence comes from Aegilops bicornis, assembly GCA_021605145.1. Lineage (NCBI taxonomy): Eukaryota > Viridiplantae > Streptophyta > Magnoliopsida > Poales > Poaceae > Aegilops > Aegilops bicornis. Next base: position 391,413,768 of record CM038669.1, on the reverse strand, counting down.
GGGGTTGCTTGAATCTTCGACATCGTGGTTCATCCGATGAGATCATTGTTGAATATGTGGGAGCCAACATGGGTACCCAGATCCCGCTGTTGGTTATTGACCGGAGAGCCGTCTCGGTCATGTCTGCATGTCTCCCGAACCCGTAGGGTCTACACACTTAAGGTTCGGTGACGCTAGGGTTGTAAAGATATTAGTATGCAGCAAACCAAAAGTTGTTCGGAGTCCCGGATGAGATCCTGGACGTCACGAGGAGTTCCGGAATGGTCCGGAGGTAAAGAATTATATATGGGAAGTCGAGTTTCGGCCATCGGGAAAGTTTTGGGGTTCACCGGTATTGTACAGGGACCACCGGAAGGGTCCCGGGGGTCCATCGGGTGGGGCCACCCATCCCGGAGGGCCACATGGGCTGAAGTGGGAGGGGAACCAGCCCCTGGTGGGCTGGTGCGCCCCCCCTGGGCCCCCCTCTGCGCCTAGGGTTGGGAACCCTAGGGGAGGGGGCGCCTCCACTTGCCTTGGGGGGCACTCCACCCCCTGGCCGCCGCCCCCCCTTGGAGATTCAATCTCCTAGGGCCGGCGCCCCCCTGGGGACCCTATATATAGAGGGGGGAGGGAGGGCAGCCGCACCCTTGCACCTGGCGCCTCCCTTCCCCCTTGCTACACCTCCTCCTCCCGTAGTCGCTTGGCGAAGCCCTGCCGGAACTCTGCTGCATCCACCACCACGCCGTCGTCAGCTGGATCTTCATCAACCTCTCCTCCTCCGTGCTGGATCAAGCTGCCGGAGACGCCATCCGCTCCGTACCTGTGTTGAACGCGGAGGTGCTGTCCGTTCGTCACATGGACATCGGTGATTTGGATCACGACGAGTACGACTCCTTCAACCCCGTTCTCTTGAACGCTTCCGCTCGCGATCTACAAAGGTATGTAGATGCACTCCTATCACTCGTTGCTAGATGAACTCATAGATGGATCTTGGTGAAAGCGTAGGAAAATTTTTATTTTCTGCAACGTTCCCCAACATTCCCCCCACAAGTGCGGACGGTGAACATGATATACGCAACCCACATACCCAAAAGGGAGCGGAAGCATGCACTAAGGGACGTATATGCGGTGGAGCCAGTCGCCCCGAAGTTCAACCCATGGTCCTCCTGCCCGATCACCTTTGATTGAAGGGACCGCCCCACTAGCATCCGCCACGGCGGATTCGCCGCATTGGTTCTTGACCCAATCATCGACGGATTTCACCTCACTAGAGTCCTGATGGATGGCGGTAGCAGCCTGAACTTGCTCTATCAGGATACAGTGCGCAAAATGGGCATAGTCCCCTCAAGGATTAAACCCACAAAGACGACCTTTAAAGGTGTCATACCAGGTGTAGAGGCCAATTGTACAGGCTCAGTTACACTCAAAGTGGTCTTCGGATCCCCGGATAACTTCTGAAGCAAAGAGTTAATCTTTGACATAGTCCCGTTCCGCAGCGGCTATCACGCACTGCTTGGACGAACCGCATTTGCAAAGTTCAATGCGGTGCCGCACTACGCTGCATTCTCAAGCTCAAGATGCCAGGCCCCCGAGGAGTAATCACGGTCAATGGAAACACCGAACGCTCTCTCCGAACGGAGGAGCACACGGCGGCCCTCGCGGCGGAGGTGCAAAGCAGCCTCTCACAGCAATTCTCGAGTCCGGCTATTAAACGTCCGGACACCGTCAAGCGCGCCCGGAGTAACCTACAACAAGACCGCCTGGCACGATCCGAGCATCGCAGCGTAGCAATCCGGCCCCAACCCCAGCCCTCGCGAAATTGTGAAGCCCGGTACTACGCCGTACATAACTACGCTCTGGAGATACCATGGGCATAAGGGAGGGCACAACCACGGCACGCCTGCACGCGGCTCAACCGCACTGTGGGCCCCGATTGTGTCATTCTTTTCTTTCTTCTTTTCTCTTACTTTCAAGACTCCGCTTTCCGAAGCCCTGTCCGCACTAGAATTGCCGAACTCACGATGCAACAGCCAGGGAAGCGTAGTTACGTCGAGTGTCCGGTGGTCTCTACTACGAGCATTATACCTGTTTTACATACCATCCCGCAGCTTACCCCTGGAGGGGGACATGTTAAATAGTCCCATCCCTTGCTTATCGCACTATTTGTATCGTTCTGCTTTCATTGCGGTCCCTTTTTGAATAAACAATACATAGCTTTTGCCTATTATTTCACTCCTTTCTTTATATATATATATATATATATATATATATATGTTCATTCATGACATGTTGCACCCGTACACTTTGGTACGGCCAATACACCAGGGGCTTAAGAACCCCAAAAATATGGTGTGATAAGACCGAACACTTTCACAAGTGCGGCACCCGAACTTATAGCATTATATGCATCGGCTCGTAATCATGTCTTGGGTCAATAGTTGGGTTTTCCGGCTCCGTGTTTTGGTACCTTACGTTCCGTTATATCGGCTAAGGTAGCGCTGGGAGAACCACTGATCGCGTGCCCGGTTGAGCTGGGTTGAGCACCTCAGTGGAGAAAGCTAAAACTGACCGTCATGATGGGGCGAGAGCCACTCGTTGTTCGAGAGGTTTTTTCGGGTCCCTAAAGACTTATGCCGCTTAGAGCGAGGAGTCGGCATTGTCCGGACAAGGCGTGGATAGCGCCCCGAACTCGGTCTTCCAAATACTAGGGGCTTCGCCGAAATTTAAAATTATAGAATTCTATGGCTAAGTGAGAGTGTTCAAGCACTATAGTCTGGTTGCCTTGTTCGTTGCGTTGAGCACCTCCCTCGAAGGACCCAAGAATGGGAACAAGAGCTCAAGTTTATCCCGAACACCCCAAAGACTCGTGGCATGGGGGCTGAAGCCAACGACTTGCCATCTCTCAAATTTGATAAACGGCCGCCTGAAGGTAATATTTTAAATTCACAAGCGTTGCTTAAGCGCATATGAACAAGTTTTCAGCGTCTGTGATAACAAATGCAAGTCTATTCAAAATTACATCTTTGGAGCATTCACCGCTATAAAGGCGGGCACCCTTCAGACGCCCTCATAGTACATTTCGGCTTGCGATGCTCCTTGCCCTTCGGTGGCCCGTCCATCACAAGCTTCTCAAAGATCCAGCTTGACCCGGTGCACTTTAGCATGGGCAAGGGCCCGACGGCACCTTCAATGCAGACGGAGCGCTTGATGACTTCAATCCATGGACAAAGGCCCACCACCACCGCACTAGCCAGAAGTAGCTCCCACGCATGGCTTCCAATGGCCACAGCCGAATTATGAGGCCCTTCATGGCCTGTTCGGCGACCTTGTGGAGCTCGACCAGTGCTTCACTGGTCGCTCGAAACTGCCGGATGTCCGGCCTCGATATCTGAGACCAGAACACCTTTTCCGTCGAGCTCCCTCCTTGGCGCGGTAGAGAACGCGGCATCGGATTACACTCACGGGCAGATCTGCGAATGCTCTGAGAGCTCCGGATTCGGGTAAGTAATAGATAATCCACTTTCACATGCTTGCTTTGCATAAAGAATGCCTTACCCGCTGCTATCTTCTTTAATGATTCAATTTCCTAGAGGGCTTTTTGGGCTTCGGCCTTAGCGGCTTTGGCACTCTCAAGAGCCGAGGCGAGCTCGGACTCTCGAGTCTTCGAGTCACGCTCCAAACTCTCGTGTTTTTTCACAAGAGCACAGAGCTCTTGCCGCACCTCCGCCACCGCGCCTCCTGCTTCTCTCGCTCAGTGCGCTCATGGCCGCTTTGCTTTCGGCCGTGGACACCGCTTCCTTCAGGGTCGCCACCTCGTTTGTGGCCCCTACAATACCCATGTTAGTCCTGTCATTTTTGCAACCAAATCCTTTCTATAAGGTATTACTTTAATAAGGTATTACTTACCTTCGTTGTCATTGAGCTGCTTCTTGGCAAGGCCGAGCTCGTTCTCGGACCGCTCGAGGCTCTGCTTCAATGCATTGACCTCCAGCGATCGGTCTTGGCAGAGGTCAGCAGCGCAATCTGCATTCCCATATTGACATACTTATGTTAGACTCCTGCGTATATCTTTTTAGATCCTCATTCCGACTTTTCTTTCCGAACACCGAACTAAGAATCAGGGGCTACTGTCTATGCGGTAATATTTTTACATATTCTAAACTTACCTCAAAGCACATTAGAAGGCTGATGCAGGCTTCAGTCAGCCCGCTCTTGGCGGATCGAACTTTCGGATCACCACACTCATAACAAGGCGGTGCTCCTCATTGATGAGGCGCCGTTAAGCGCCTCCAGCAAGCTATCCGGTGCCTCCCGGATGGGACGGAGGTCACCGGCGTTGCAGTCTTGCCCTTCTTCTGAAGGGGCCGCTTGCGGACTTCGAACCACCGAAGGTTCGATGCAGAGTCCGCACAGGCGGACTTAGAGCCCTCGGGGTCTTGCCCCCCTTTGCCCGAGTCGGGAGGTCGCCTTGCGGCGCCTCCAGGACCACCTCCTCCTGGCTGGGCCCCTTTTGGGACTCCACCGCGGTGTCGTCTGCGTCACGAGGAGAGGAGGCGGTCGGAAGTGAAGTGCTATTCACATCCGATGAATCCAGGGAGCCGCTCGACGAAGCGGCGAGCTCGTCCTTGGGCGGGCTACATGGTTATATTCGGCGTTAGAAGACACTATGCGACAAATAAAAAGTCATGAGCTATTCTGGAGTCCGAACACTTACGATCTCGCCAGGGGCTTGGCCCTTGGTGGCCACTCCTCCTCGTCGCTGTCGGCGTTGGTGGAGAAGTCCGGAGGAAGGGTCCTTCCTTTCTTGGACCCTCCGGCCTCCCCAGTCGGGGCGGCCTTCCTTTTCTTCTCTCCCCCCACTGGGGGAGAGGCTTCTTTTTCCTCCTCCCTGTCCTCAGGGGAGGATTCCGCCTCAGAGTCTCGGACGATGAGTCCGACAACACCTGGCGTCGGGCGCTCCTTCGAGTCCCCGTGGCCTTCTTCTTGGCCTTCTTCTCCGGCACCACGTGAGGTGCCGGAGCCAGCAGCCCCGTCAAGCGGGTGTCCACTGGGTCTTCTGGCAAGGGAGCCGGACAGTTAACCTGCCCGGACGTGTTACGCCAGTCCTGTCAAAGGTAAGGGAGTTTAGATCCCACATAGAGTCAAACTATGAAAAACAAGAGTCCCGTAAAGGGAAAAATAGCTTACCTCGGTAGCTTGGCGCTGCGAGATGAATCCGCGATCTTCGGTAGTGGATGTGGGAGCCTCGACGCCCTTGAACAGCACCTTCCAGGCATCTTCGTACGTAGTGTCGAAGAGCCTTTTCAGAGTTTGGTGTTGTGCCGGATCGAACTCCCACAATTTGAAGGCCCGTTGTTGGCATGGGAGGATCCGGTGGATGAGCATAACTGGACTACATTGACAAGCTGAGATTCTTGTCCACCGTGGTTGGACGCAGGTTTGGAGTCCGGACAGCTCTTGAATCCCCCACGTCGGGCCCGTCTCTTTCCATGATGTGAGCCGTGTGGGGAAGCCGGATCGAATTGGGGCCGCCGCCCATTGAGAGTTGCGTGGCTCGGTGATGTAGAACCACCCCGATTGCCACCACTTTATGGTCTCCACAAAGGAGCCCTCGAGCCATAGGACTTTGGCCATCTTGCCAACCATGGCACCTCCGCACTCCGCTTGGCGGCCGCCCACTACCTTCGGCTTGACATTGAAGGTCTTCACCATAAGCGAAGTGGGGCTGGGTGCAGAGGAAGGCCTCGCACACGACGATAAACACCGAGATGTTGAGGATGAAATTCGGGGCCAGATCGTGGAAGTCCAGGCCGTAGTAGAACATGAGCCCCCAGACAAATGGGTGAAGTGGAAAACCTAGTCCGTGGGGGAAGTGGGTGAGGAACACCACCCTCTCATGGGGCCTGGGGGTGGGAATGAGCTGCCCCTCGTCGGGGAGCCGGTGCGCGATGTCGCTGGACAAGTATCTGGCCTTCCGCAGCTTTTTGACTTGTCCCTCCGTGACGGAGGAGACCATCCACTTGCCTCCCGCCCCGGACATGGCTGGAGAAGGTTGAGGAGGGATGTGCGGACTTGGGCGCTGGAGCTCGAGTCTTGTGAAATGGATGAGCAAAGGAGGAAGAAGGCGTGGGTGAAAAGGTGGATCCTTATCCCCTTATATGGACGCATCGAAGCTATGCGTCCCCTTGACTGGTAAAACTCGCTTATCTCCCAAGCGCCGTAATCAATGGCGTGGTTGGGTTACCCACGTCCGTATTGATGGGAATCACGGAATAAGGGGCACGATCTCCGCTCGATAAGATGTGCCAAGGAAACCGCCTCGATAAACGCTACCGAGGTGGAACAGTAAAAATGATTCGTATAAAGGCCTGGCCGTGGTGTGATTTCATGCCGCGGAATACGTCAGCAGATCTGTGCAATGGTTATTCTCTCTACGGTGGTATGTGGAACTTGTTTTGCAGAGCCGAACACTATCCTTGTGTTCAAAATCTTCTTTGAAGTATTCGGAGGAGGAACCCGCCTTGCAATGCCGAAGACAATGTGCGTGCCGGAATCATCGTCATTGAAGCCTGGTTCAGGGGCTACAGAGGGAGTCCTGGATTAGGGGGTGTCCGGATAGCCGAACTATCACCGTTGGCCGGGCTCCTGGACTATGAAGATACAAGATTGAAGACTTCGTCCCGTGTCCGGATGGGACTTTCCTTGGCGTGGAAGGCAAGCTTGGCGATACGGATATGTAGATCTCCTACCGTTGTAACCGACTCTGTGTAACCCTAACCCTATCCGATGTCTATATAAGCCGGAGGGTTTTAGTCCGTAGGACGAACAACAATAATACCATAGGCTAGCTTCTAGGGTTTAGCCTCTTTGATCTCGTGGTAGATCTACTCTTGTACTACCCATATCATCAATATTAATCAAGCAGGAGTAGGGTTTTACCTCCATCGAGAGGGCCCGAACCTGGGTAAAAACATCGTGTCCCTTGTCTCCTGTTACCATCCGCCTAGACGCACAGTTCGGGACCCCCTACCCGAGATCCGCCGGTTTTGACACCGACAATCCCCAACTTGATGACCGGTTCAGGGGGCTACTGACGGTGGCCTGCACTAGGGGGTACTCAACATGTTGTCTCCCAAACAGGTGTATCGGGCTGAGGACCCCCATGGCGGTTTACTCATGGGCCACTTCGGATAGCCCATGCCGCATACAAGGAGGTTTCCACAAGACTTGGCGCCCAAGACAAGGACTCTCCAAAAACCCTAGGCCTCCGGTGCATATATAAACCGAGGCCGGGCTAGTCAATGGACAAGTATATATTCATTAGATTAATCTCGTGGTAGAGACATGTACTCTGTACTACACCCCATATGAATACAATCAAAAGCTGGACGTAGGGTTTTACCTCCATCAAGAGGACCCGAACCTGGGTAAAATCCCGTGTCCATGTTACCATTGCTCCAAGACGCCTAGCTTAGGACCCCTACTACGAGATACGTCGGATATAGAACCGACAGGTGGCCCCCCTCTAGTGGTTTCTTCGCCCAATATTTTTAATATATTCCAAAACTGACTTTCGTGGAGTTTCAGGATTTTGTGAGTTGTGCAGAATAGGTCTCTAATATTTGCTCCTTTTCCAGCCCGTAATTCCAAATTTACATTCTCCCTCTTCATGTAAACCTTGTAAAATAAGAGAGAAAAGGCATAAGTATTGTGCCATAATGTGTAATAACAACCCATAATGCAATAAATATCAATATAAAGGCATGATGCAAAATGGACGTATCACTACATTATATCGGAGAAGTTTGCACTTATTAAGGATTACATTGATGGGTTTCCTTTTACCGTTGCACATGATGATTTTGATGAATATAATATGCATGTGCTTGCTGCTCCTACTTGCAATTTTTATGAGAGAGGAACTACATCTCCGCGTCTCTATGTTTCCAACATGATAAAATTGCAAGAAATTGCTTATGCTATGTATTGGCCTTTACTTGATGTGCATGAATTGTTCTTGTATGACATGCCGATGCATAGGAAGAGAGTTAGACTTCATCATTTCATGATATATGTTGCTTTGTTCTCACTACTAAATGTCAAATCATTGCAAATTAACATTGGCTTTGATATACCTTGGGATCCTGGTGGATTCATTACTTGAGCACTTTATGCATGGCTTAATGGCTTTAAAGAAAGCGCTGCCAGGGAGACAACCCAGAAGTTTTAGAGAGTCATTTTATTCGATTGAGTGCTTTTATAAAGTTTAAAAACAAAAAATATAGAGGGTAACTTAAAACTTCACAAAAAGAAAAGTGAAAGTGAGAGAGACAAGCATTGTGAAAGTGGGAGCTAGCCTTGAACTTTGTTCATGCCCATGGAAACTTTGTGAATCTCAATTACAGAAACTTTTCAACAAAAATAATTATCCCCTTGTAAAAATCCATTATATATGTTCCAAGGTTTGCCTTTAGGATGATTAGATTGCTTGTTGGTATGTGCGGTGTAAAAGCAGAAACTTGGCTGTACTGCGTGATTTTACATTTTTTTTACTGGAACGTCAAAACTTTCAGAAACTTTTTGCATAGTATGACTATACAAATGTTTTATTTTTTTTCCTATTTTTAGAATTTTTGGAGTAACAGAAGTATGGTTAGAGTTCAGATTACTACAGACTGTCCTGTTTAAGACAGGTTTTATTTTTGACGCATTGTTTTGATTAAACTATCAATTTTTATTAGTGGTAAGCCATGGAAAAGTTATAATACGGTAGCTAAAATGCAAAAAAAAAATATGAATGGGTTTGCAACAGTACTTAAAGTAGTGATTTGCTTTATTATGCTAACGGATCTCACCAGTCTTTTGTTAAGTTTTGTGTGGATGAAGTGATCAAAGATCGAGGAGGGTCTCGATATGAGAAGGAGGAGGAGAGGCAAGAGCTCAAGCTTGGGGATTCCCAAGGCACCCCAAGTAAATATTCAAGGAGACTCAAGCGTCTAAGCTTGGGGATGCCACGGAAGGCATCCCATCTTTCTTCAACAAGTATCAGTATGTTTTCGTCTTCGTTTCGTTCATGTGATATGTGTATCTTGGAGCGTATTTTGTGTTGAGTTTTCACTTTTCTTTTATGAACCATGCTGGTATAGTCCATGGTTGATTTATAGAATGCTCACTACACTTCACTTATATCTTTTGAGTATGGCTTTATAGAATGCTTCATGCGCTTGACTTATATCATTTGAAGTTTGGATTGCCTGTTTCTCTTCACATAGAAAACCATTATTTGAAGAATGATCTTTTGCTTCACTTATATTTATTAGAGCATGGTATTTTGTAGAAAGAATTAAACTATCTTGCTTCACTTATATCTATTTAGAGAGTCAACAGGATTTGGTCAATTGCATGGTTAGTCATAAAATCCTACATAAAACTTGTGGATCACTGAATATGATATGTTCGATTCCTTGCAATAGTTTTGCGATATAGAGATGGTAATATGTGGGAGGTACTAGTAAATGGTTGTGGTTAATAAGAATATTGGTGTTAAGGTTTGTGATTCCCGAAGCATGCACGTATAGTCTCTCGTTATGCTATCAACTTGGAGCATGATTTATTATTGATTGTCCTCCTTATGAGTGGTGGTCGGGGACGAGCAATGATCTTTTCCTACCAATCTATCCCCCTAGGGGCATGCGTAGTAGCACTTTGCTTCGAGGGCTAATAAACTTTTGCAATAAGTATATGTGTTCTTTATGACTAATGTGAGTCCATGGATTATACGAGCTCTTACCTTTCCGTAATTTGCTAGCCTCTACGGTACCATGCATTGCCCTTTCTCGCCTCGAGAGTCAGTGCAAACTTCGCGGGTGCATCCAAACCCCGTGATATGATACGCTCTATCACACATAAGCCTCATTATATCTTCCTCAAAACAGCCACCATACCTACCTATTATGGCCTTTCCCTAGCCATTCCGATATATATTGCCATGCAACTTCCACCGCTTCCGTTTTGATGACTTGAGCATTCATTGTCATATTGCTTTGTATGATCGTAAGATAGCTAGCATGATATTTCCATGGCATGTCCGTTTTTTGATATCATTGCTATGCTAGAACATTGCACATCCGGGTACACTACCAGAGGCATTCATATAGAGTCATACTTTGTTCTAGTTATCAAGTTGTAATTTTTATTTCTTTTGAGTTGTAAGTAAATAGAAGTGTGATGATCATCAGTTTTTTTAATAGAGCATGTCCCAGTGAGGAAAGGATGATGGAGACTATGATTCCCCCACAATTCGGGATGAGACTCCGGACAAAGAGAGAAAAAAAGAAAAAGAAAAAAAAGACAGAGAGAAGGGGCATGCTAGTTCCACACTTGTGCTTCAAAGTAGCACCATGTTTTTCATATAGAGAGTCTTCTACGTTGTCACTTTCATATACTAGTTGGAATTTTTCATTATAGAGTTAGATGCACACCCACTTAGTTTTCATATTGAGCTTTCATACACTTATAGCTCTTAGTGCATCCGTTGCATGTCAATCCCTACTCCTCGCATTGATATCAATTGATGGACATCTCCATAGCCCGTTGGTTAGCTGCGTCAATGTGAGACTTTCTTACTTTTTTGTCTTCTCTATATTTACCCCTATCATCGTACGCTATTCCACCCATAGTGCTATATCCATTGCTTACGCTCATGTATTGCGTGAGGGTTGAAAAAGCTAAAGCGCGTTAAAAAGTATGAACCAATTGATCGGCTTGTCAACGGGGTTGTGCATCATAAATAGTTTGTGTCAAGAAGACAGAGCATGCCAAGACTATATGATTTTGCAGGGATAACTTTCTTTAGCGTTGATATTTTTAAAGACATGATTGTTTGTTGGGATGCCTGAGTATTAATGTCTTTATGTCAAATTATAGACTATTGATTTGAATCACTTATGTCTTAATATTCATGTCATGATTAGATAAATGATCAAGATTATACTAGGTAGCATTCCACATCAAAAACTATCTTTTTTTATCATTTATCTGCTCGAGGACGAGTAGGAATTAAGCTTGGGGATGTTGATACGTCTCGGTCGTATCTATAATTTTTTATTGTTTCATGCCATTAGTATACAACTTTCACATACTTTTGGAAACATTTTATATGATTTATTGGACTAACCTATTGATCCAGTGCCTAGTGCCAGTTCCTGTTTGTTGCATGTTTTTTGTTTCGTAGAATATCCATATCAAACTAAGTCCAAACGCGATAAAAATTTACGGAGAATTATTTTGGAATATTTATGATTTTTGGGAGGTGGAATCAACGCTAACGGAGGCCCACGACCTCCACAACCCACCAAGGTGCGCCGGGCACCCCCTGGCATGCCCAAGTGTCTTGTGCCCTCACCGTAAGTCGGTTGGGGCCCTTCTTTGGGAGCAAGAAAGATAATTTATGGAAAAATCGTGTAAAAGTTTCAGCACAATCGGAGTTACGGATCTCCGGGAATTTAAGAAACGGTGAATGGCCAGAAAACAGGAACGTGGAACAGAAGAGAACGGAGAGGGAGGGATTTGTAGAGGTGTGATGACCCACAAGTATAGGGGATCTATCGTAGTCCTTTCGATAAGTAAGAGTGTCGCACCCAACGAGGAGCATAAGGAAATGATAAGCGGTTTTCAGCAAGGTATTCTCTGCAAGCACTGAAATTATCGGTAACAGATAGCTTTGTGATAAGGTAATTTGTAATGGGTAACAAGTAATGAAAGTAAATAAGGTGCAGCAAGATGGCCCAATCCTTTTTGTAGCAAAGGACAAGCCTGGACAAACTCTTATATAGAGAAAAGCGCTCCCGAGGACACATGGGAATTATCGTCAAGCTAGTTTTCATCACGTTCATATGATTCGCGTTCGTTACTTTGATAATTTGGTATGTGGGTGGACCGGTGCTTGGGCTGTCCTTTCTTGGACAAGCATCCCACTTATGATTAAACCCTATTGCAAGCATCCGCAACTACAAAATAAGTATTAAGGTAAACCTAACCATAGCATGAAACATATGGATCCAAATCAGCCCCTTACGAAGCAACGCATAAACTAGGGTTTAAGCTTCTGTCACTCTAGCAACCCATCATCTACTTATTACTTCCCAATGCCTTCCTCTAGGCCCAAACAATGGTGAAGTGTCATGTAGTCGACGTTCACATAACACCATTAGAGGAAAGACAACATATATCTCATAAAAATATCGAACGAATACCAAATTCACATGACTACTTGTAGCAAGACTTCTCCCATGTCCTCAGGAACAAACGTAACTACTCACAAATCATATTCATGTTCATAATCAGAGGGGTATTAATGTGCATAATGGATCTGAACATATGATCTTCCACCAAATAAACCAACTAGCATCAACTACAAGGAGTAAGCAACACTACTAGTAACCCACAGGTACCAATCTGAGGTTTTGGGACAAAGATTGGATACAAGAGTTGAACTAGGGTTTGAGAGGAGATGGTGTTGGTGAAGATGTTGGTGGATATTGACCCCCTCCCGAAGAGAGGATCATTGGTGATGACGATGGCGATGATTTCCCCCTCCCGGAGGGAAGTTTCCCCGGCAGAACAGCTCTGCCGGAGCCCTAGATTGGTTCTGCCAAGGTTCCGCCTCGTGGCGGCGGTGTTTCGTCCCGCAAGGTTGCTTATGATTTTTTCCAGGGTAAAAGACCTCATATAGAAGAAGATGGACACCAGAGGCCTTCCAGGGGGGCCACGAGGCAGGGGCGCGCCCCCCACCCTCGTGGCCAGGGTGTGGGCCCCTCTGGTATTTTCTTCGCTCAGTATTTTTTAATATTTCCAAAAATGACTTCCGTGGAGTTTCAGGACTTTTGGAGCTGTGCAGAATAGGTCTCTAATATTTGATCCTTTTCCAAATTTTGTAATTCCAAATTTCCAGCATTCTCCATCTTCATGTAAACCTTGTAAAATAAGAGAGAATAGGCATAAATATTGTGACATAACGTGTAATAACAGCCCATAATGCAATAAATATCAACATAAAAGCATGATGCAAATTGGATGTATCAAGGTGCCAGAGCTCAAAGCAAAAAATTAGAGATAAAAACATTTTGGGAGGTGTATCCATCCCACCAACGAAAATGACTCAGAGTTCCGAACACTTTCCATGCTAGATATGCCATAGGCGGTTCCCAAATAGAAAATAAAGTTTATTCTTTTTTTCCACCATTCTTTCACTTTCCATAGCTAGTCGTATCCACGGGTGCCTTCCATACCAACACTTTCCAAGGAATTTATTATTTGAAAACATAAAGTAAATTCATTTTTGCATTTTGGGACTGGGCATCCCTAAAACCTTTGCCTTACTCTCGTGCAATGACAAGTGAATAAACACTCATCGTGAGAATACACATCCAGCATGGAAAATATTAGCCACCCGTTACCGTTCCGCGAGCGAAACAAACACACAAAAGAGAAGTTTATTTTGAAAATTAGAGATGGCAGATGCAAATTTTCTTAGAACGGCAAAAGAATACCACATATAGGTAGATATAGTGGACTCATGTGGCAAAATTGGTTTAAAGGATTTTTGATGCACAAGTAGAGGTCATACTTAGTGCAAAATGAAGGCTAGCAAAAAGATTGAGAAGCGACCAACCAAGAAACGAATAATCTCATAAGCAAGAATTAAGCATAATTAACACCGAATAATGCACCACAAGTAGGATATAATTTTCATTGCATGACTATTGACTTTCATACTTGCATAGGGACTCACAAACCTTAACACCAATATTCATACTAGAGCACAATTACTCATCAACATAACTCACATATCACATCATCATATCTCAAAACTATTACTAAGAATCAAGTTTAATTTGTCCAATGATCTTCATGACATTTTTCTTTTCTTTTTCTTTATCCTTCTTGGATATCTATCACTTTGGGACTAATTTTCATGTGTTGCTTTTCATAAGCTCAAACAAATATAAGTGAAGATCATGAGCATAATTCCTTTTCTTTCTATCAAAATAATTTAAGTGAAGCAAGAGAGAATTTCTTTAAAATTTTACTAACTCTCAAATAAATCTAAGTATGCAAGAGTGCATTTCTTCAAAAATAACAAAGCACACCGTGCTCAAAAAGATATAAGTGAAGCACTAAAGCAAGTCCTAGCTCATAAAAGATTTAAGTGAAGCACAAAGAGCAATTCTAACAAGTCATGATATAATTTTGGATCTCTCAAATAGGTGTGTCCAGCAAGGGTTGATGACTTAAAACACAAAATAAAACAATCAAAGACACATATCATACAAGACGGTCCAAGCAAAACACATATCATGTGACGAATAAAAATATAGTCTCGAGTAAAATACCGATGGTCGTTAGAAGAAAGAGGGATGCCACTCGGGGGCATCCCCAAGCTTAGTTGGTTGCTCATTCTTGGATAATAGCTTGGGATGTCGGGGCAGCCCCAAGCTTAGGCTCTTCTATCCTTATTTCATCCATCGTAAGATAACCCAAAACTTGAAAACTTCAATCACACAAAACTCAACAAAACCTTCGTGAGATCCGTTAGTCTAAGAAAAATAAATCACTAATATAAGTGCTTTATCAAAACAAATAATATTTTGTTTTTGTATTATATCTACTCTATTCCAACTTTTCTATGGGAAAACTCATCAAAGAAAACCATAGATCCATCAGAATAAGCACACAACACAAAGAAAACAGAATCTGTCAAAACAGAACAGTCTTTAGTAATCTGACTTTTGCAAATACTTCTGGAACTCGAAACTTCTACCAAATTAGGAAGACCAGGGTAATTTGTATATTAATCTTCTGCAAAAAGAATCAGAGAAAAATCTCTTTTCTGTGATTTATGAAAATTATTTTCGTGAGCGCAAAGTCTCTGTCCTTTTCAGCAAGATCAAACAACTATCACCCAAGAAGATCCTAAAGGATTTACTTGGCACAAACACTAATTAAAACACAAAAAATAATAATAATAGTAGCATACTTGTGCTAACACTCAAGAACAGAAAGTAAAAAGCAAAAATAAATTTTATTCATTGGGTTGCCTCCCAACAAGCGCTATAGTTTTACGCCCTTAGCTAGGCGTAAGGCAAGGATCTAAGTTTTGTCATCTTTGGTTCGAGATCCATAAGATGCCCTCATGATTGATTCATAAGGTGGCCTGATTTTTGTTCTAGGAAAGTGTTCCATACCTTTCCTCAAAGGAAATTGGAATTTAATATTGCCTTCTTTCATATCAATCACGGCACCGATAGTGCGTAAAAACGGTCTACCAAGAATAATTGGACAAGACGGATTGCAATCAATATCAAGAACTGTCGTGGAATTGTCACGGCAGATGTCCTCTTGCAAGGACTTAGTCGTGAGCCATCGCAACTAGGAAGCTTAAAGGGGTTAATCGGGACAAAGGACACGAGAGGTTTTATACTAGTTCGGCCCCTTGCGGTGAAGGAAAGCCTACGTCTAGTTGGGTTGGTATTGCTTGATGTTTCAATGACCAGGGAGCGAGATACGCTATGCCCGGCTCTCGATGAGTTGTTTCTTGCCCCTAAGCCGCCAGCAGGTCATCCCCTTATATACACGGGTTGACGCCCTGCGGCTTACAGAGTCCCGGTCGGCTTATAAACAGTGTCCGGCTCGGTGACTAGTTAAATCTACCTTATGATACAAGTCATGCCATTGTTGTAACATCCCAAATTTTCCATTTGGAATATTTTACAATTATAGCTAAGCATCTATGCATTATTGTTTGAATTGAGTGACATTTGAATTATTTCAGAGGCTTTTGAGTTTGTTGGAACTTGAATTCAAATTGGTAGTTGAATTTACTTCAAACCAATGCCTGACAAATGCTTGAGAAAAAGTATGAGAGGAGTAAACATGACACTCCAAAAATGTCAGAAGAAAAGTTTTGCCAAAAAGATTGAATTCAAATTTGATTTCATTTGGGATTTCTAGAAAATGTTTTTTTTAAGTTTGAGTTTTGCCCCTGGAAAAATGTCCAAATTGTAGGGTAAATTCCCCTGATAATTTTGATATATATATGTCCTATATAAAAAAAAATATTTTTTGTATAATCCCTCCTCTCCCTAATTCAAAAAAAAAAGGAAAACCCCAGCGCCACCAGAATAACCCGGCCAGTAGAGGCAGCCCACCAGTGGGCAGCCGACCAGCCTTGAGCAGGCCTGCCCGAGGCCGCCTTGAAACCCCTCCCCCTCGGTCGCCCGCTCGCCCTCCTATCCCCCTCTCTCACCGACGCGCCGGCCCCACCCATCCCTTTCCCCACGCCCACGCCAGAACCACCGCCGCCGCCGCCCGACTCACGGGGATCGCGGGCTCCTCCTCGATTCGCCCCTCCTCCAAGTCGACCCGCCCCTATATAACTCTCCCTCACCCGTTCCGCCCCTCATGACCCCGAAACCCTCTCCGCTCGCCGCCATTGCTCGCCGGGAGCCAGGTGCCCCGCCACGCCATTGCCGCCCACCGAGCTACTCACCTCGCCGCCCCGAGACCACCTCCGACTCCCTCGCTCGTCCGCATCTCCCGTGCCCTCGCCGAGCCAGAAACCCACCGAGCCGCCTTGAGCATCACCGCCCGTCGCGGGCCGGAGCTTCACCCGAGCTCGTTCCACTCGCCTCCGTCTGTCCCGATCACTGCAACCGCCACCCCGACCTCCCCAAGTGCCGCCGCGCACCGCCAGACGTCTCCGCCGTCTTCCCCGACCACCGGAGCCACCGCGCCGTCGCCGGCCGAGCCGTCGTCGTCCGTCGCCGTCGTCGCCACCGCGGTAAGTCGCCGGAGCCGCCCACCACCGTTCGATCTAGAACCTAGGGCCTAGATTAGATCACACGAAGGGGTACGTTTTATTTTAAAAAGGCCGGTTTAGTTACGGTTTTTTTTTTTGGTTTAGTTAGCGGTTTAGTTTGACCGGCCTGATCGGTTTATTTTCTGTTAACATGGGCACGCTTTTAGTTATATGGCCTTTGGCGTTAGATAGGCCCGTAAGCTCTAGTTTTTCTTTTTAGTTATATTTTTTCGTTTCTGTTTTAACAGAATAGTTCCAGTTTTGTAAAATCCATATCTTTTAGGTTACTTAATATTTTTAGTTGATTCTTTTTTTGTTAGTTTGCAAATTTGTTGTAGTTTCTGTAGAAAATATGTTTGGCCATGTTTAAATTATTAGAAATTGTTTTATTTTAGTTTTAGACAGATTAGTATTTCTGCTATAAAATGAGTTAGGATTATTTTATTTTAGTGATTCTTTTTGTCACTGCTTTGTTTTGACTTTGCCTAGCAGTAGGAATTTATTTGGGTATTTTGATAAAAAATAGTTTTAGTCGAAATCATGTGTTTCTTGTTTATTTAACTAGCTACTGTTTTGCTATTGTTTTATTTAGTAAATAATTTTATTTTACCTATGTTATAGTTTATTTTAGATTAGTTTCTGTAGTTTTAGAACTTGAACTTTTATTTACAGAAAATAAAAAGTTTATTTTATTTTCTTGTTAGTTGTTGGCGTGGATTTCTTGAGTTTTCTTTGGTGTTGGTTCGATTGTTTTGTGTGTTTTATGTTAGCATGCTGTTATGTTAAGTGATTGTATGTTTGTATGCTTATATGATTATTGTTTGCTTGATTAGAATTTCCGGAGTCTGAAGCCTGCTATCACGAGTCCCTAGCTTTCGGAGACCGTCAGCCAGGCAAGTCATTTGATCATGATTTCTTTTACAATACCTATGATTTTATTGCATTAGAATTATACCTCCCCACCATGCATGCAGTAGGAGAATTTTAAGTTATGTTCTTGAGTAGTATCATGAGGTAGGATGAAACCAATTCCCCTTGTTACCATGGCCGGGACGAAGTAGTTTAATTTTGCTATGCTCATAGACGGGGTTGGTTGAGTGATTCATAAGGGAGATGTGAGAGTCAAGATGATGACAACCCCATGACTTCAAGCTCAGGATGGACTTCAAAATTCACTACTGGGTGGAGGACGGTTGACGGGCACCTTGGGGAAACCAGCGGATGGCCGGGATGCATGGAGGAGCGCCATGACATCTTGAGGAAAGCTTCACCCAGCCACGAAGAGACGGATGGATACCCCATTGACCGGAAGCTTACATGTGCAGCCGCAAGCCATTATGGGCTCTGGCAGGTCGACCCTAGGTGTGACTCTGGCGGATGGTGCTACGAGATGTAGAAGAACGGTAGGATTGGATGGGCACCGTCGGTGGACCGTAGTAACTCTTCGGAAGACCTGTTTCGTTCGTCCGTCTTCAAACACCGTGAAGTGCGAAGACTTAAAGGAGGGAACGATTCTTGCGGGTAAAGTCGCAAACCTCTGCAGTGAAGATCTAATCGGTTAGCCGTGTCCCCGATTCTGAGACAATTTGAGCCTCTGGAACTTGGAGTATTTCGGATATCTTAACACCGAACTTAATAAATTAATTGAGGGGGTTATTTAATAATTGGGAATGAGACATTGGTTGGCGGAACCATCTCAATAACTACCAACATTTTGTAGTATTTACAACCAAGTCCTTGTTGTAGGGAAAAACTGGCTTTTCAAGAAAACAATGAAACTTAGAGCCCCACCCAAATTGCATATAGTGCTAGTAATTTTTATTGTTGTTCTCTCCTTGACTTGCGGCATATTCAAAATGTCGACCTACATGGCTGCAACGTCTTATGTTGCGGAGGAGTTTCTGATCGGGAGTGAGGCTACGATCCACGCTTGGCGATTGCCCTATGGAGTCGGATGGACTCGCTATTAAATCTCGCTTCCGCAGCTTTATTTAGTTTATTTCTCATGAGTTGGCCTTCGGCCGAATTTATTCTATTGTAATAAAGACTCGATATGAGAATCGTGTAATAAATTCAGGTGTGATTGAACTTTGAATATTTTGATCAATGTACTGTGTGTGCCAGCATGATCTTGGGATGGTACAGCTACACAGAGACTTGACCGATTTTGGGTCGGGTCGCTACAATTGTGGTGGTTTGCTACAACGGGCCTTAAGTCGCCTGTGGGCCTTAAGCCCTTTATTGAACCGCCATCTTCATGCTTGATTACAGGCTTCGATCTGGCGAGTCTTCTTTGTGTAACTTTGGCCCCTCACAGGAGGCTTACACAAATAGTTATATCCCCAACATTAGGCCCCAGTTGATTTGAACCTATTCATGTCAATCTTAAAATACCTTAAAGTAAACCTTGATCTTAGGTTGTGCAAAGGTTTTCTTTAACCCGCCATGACATCATCTTTTGGATTCGTGTTAACCCACCATGACGTCATCCTTACTTAAATTCATTCTTTATTTCATCGTATCCTCCAACGGATCTTTGCCTTTACTGACTGTTCCAAAAATCGAGGCGTCGGGGCCGCTGGATAATAACTTTTCGAAACAGTCAGTAAAGGCAAAGATCCGTTGGAGGATATGATGAAATAAAGAATGAATTTAAGTAAGGATGACGTCACGGTGGGTTAACACGAATCCAAAAGATGACGTCATGGCGGGTTAAAGAAAACCTTGCACATGAAGACTCAAGGTTTACTTTTAAGGTATTTTAAGATTGACATGAACAGTTCAAATCAACTGGGGCCTAATGTTAGATATAACTATTTGTGTAAGCCGCCCAGGAGGGGTCGGGTTACACAAAGAAGACTCGCCAGATCGAAGCCTGTAATCAAGCATGAAGATGGCGGTTCAATAAAGGGCTTAAGGCCCACAGGCGGCTTAAGGCCCGTTGTCGCAAACCGCCACAATGGCATGACTTGTATCATAAGGTAGATTTAACTAGTCACCGAGCCGGACACTGTTTATAAGCCGGCCGGGACTCTGTAAGCCGCAGGGCGTCAACCCATGTATATAAGGGGACGACCTGCTGGCGGCTTCGGGGCAAGAAACAACTCATCGAGAGCCGGGCATAGCGTATCTCACTCCCTGGTCATCGAAACATCAAGCAATACCAACCCAACTAGACGTAGGCTTTCCTTCACCGCAAGGGTCCGAACTAGTATAAAACCTCTCATGTCCTTTTTCCCGATTAACCCCTTTAAGCTTCCTAGTTGCGATGGCTCCACGACTAAGTCCTTGCAAGAGGACATCTGTCGTGACAATTCCACGACAAGAACAATAAAATCTATGGGCACATAATTCCTATTTGCAAGATTCTGGAGTGTTCCGGAAGGACTCTTTTACGTGTTCTTCCGGTATCAAAGTTTGGATAATATTACTTTCAACATTAATAGGCGTACCTGAGATATAATTATTTATTCGTTGCCCATTGACAACCTTAATAGCAGAATCCGCCAAGTGCAAATTCAAAGAACATTCTTCAAGATTAGTAAGACCAAGCACGTCACATAAAGATTTCGGAATTGTAGAAACACTAGCACCCAAGTCACACAAAGTAAAACACTCATAATTTTTAATCTTGACTTTGATAGTAGGTTCCCACTCATCATGCAATTTTCTAGGAATTGAAACTTCTAATTCCAATTTTTCTTACAAAGCTTTCATCATAGCATCAACAATATATTTAGTAAAAGCTTTATTTTGTTCATAAGCATGGGGTGAATTTAGCATTGATTGCAATAAAGAAATACAATCAATCAAAGATAAACTATCGTAATTAAAGTCTTTGAATCCAAAAGAGTGGGCACATCACTGGCTAAAGTTTTGACCTCTCCAAACCCACTTTCATCAATTTTTTCAACAAGATTTTCACCCTCCAAAAAATTGGGACGCCTTCTACCTAAAGTTGACTCTTCTCCAGTCCCTTTTTCATCAATCTTAACTTTACTAAACAAGGAATCAATAGAAGAAACACCAATCATTTTAAGATCTTCATCACTTTTGTGAAAGAAATCACTAGAAAACGCTTTTTCTAAAAATTCTCTTTTAGCTCTAAGCATAGCGGTTCTTTTCTTACTTTCATCCATAGAAACATAAAGAGCTTTGATTGATTCATCTACCTTAGGCAAAAAAATCATCTTGAGATTTTCTACATCATGAGCAATTCTATCAACACTTCTAGACAAATCATCAATCTTATTCAACTTTTCTTCTATGGAAGTGTTGAAAACTTTTTGCGTGTTGATAAATTATTTAATATTATTCTCAAGATTAGAGGTATTCCTATTATTATTTTAAGATTGATTTCCATAGGAATTACCATAATTATTAGAGGAATTACTAGGAAAAGGCCTAGGATTAAAATGACCTCTATAAGCATTGTTGTTGAAATTATTTCTAGAGATAAAATTCACATCAATGTGATCACTATTTTTCTCAATCAAAGTAGACTAAGGCATATCACTAAAATCAATAGGAGGACTTTTACTAGCAACCAATTTCATAAGAGCATCAACTTTATCACTCAAAGAAGAAATTTCTTCAATCGAATTAACTTTTTTACTAGTAGGAGCCCTTTCGGTATGCCATTGTGAATAATTTGCCATGATATTATCAAGCAATTTGGTGGCTTCACCCAAAGTAATTTCCATAAAAGTTCCACCCGTGGCGGAATCTAGAAGATTACGAGAAATAAAATTCAACCCCGCATAAATTTTTTGTATGATCATCCAAAGATTTAACCCATGAGTTAGGCAATTCCTTAGCATCATTTTAATCCTTTCCCAAGATTGTGCAACATGATCATGTTCAAGTTGCTTGAAATTCATGATCTGGGTTCTAAGGGAAATAATTATTGTGGGAGGAAAATACTTAGTGATAAAAGCATCTTTGCGCTTATTCCAAGAATCGATACTATTGCGAGGCAAAGAAGAGAACCAAATTTTTGCAGAATCACGCAAAGAAAACGGAAATATTTCATCTTGACCACATCATTGTCCACATCTTTTTTCTTTTGCATATCGCATAATTCCACGAAGGTATTAAGATGGGATGCGGCATCCTCATTAAGAGTACCGGAAAATTGGTCTTTCGTAACAAGATTCAGCAAAGCAGTATTAATATCACAAGTCTCCGCACTACTGGCGGAGGAGCAAGCGGAGTGCCAATAAAATCACTGTTGTTGGTATTTGAGAAATCACATAACTTGGTGTTCTCATGAGTCATGATGACTACACAACAAGATTGCACTCAAAAACAGATCCGGCAAGAAAACGGTGAACGGAAAAAGAGGGGAGAATAAAACGGCAAATTTTGTGAAGTGTGGGAGAGGGAAACGAGAAGCAAATGGAAAATAGTGTAAATTGCAAGGAGATGAGATTTTTCATTAGGAACCTGGTTATGTTGAAGATCCTCCCCGGCAACAGCGCCAGAAATTCCTTTTGATTGCTCTCTGACTATAGCGCTAGAAAAGCTCTTGTCTGCTAGGACTACGTCGGTATTTCCCCAAAGAGGAAGGGATGATGCAGCACAGTGAAGGTAGGTATTTCCCTCAGTGAAGAAACCAAGGTTATCGAACCAGTAGGAGAACCAAGCAACACAACGTAAACAACACCTGCACACAAATAACAACACCTCGCAACCCGACGAGTTAAAGGGGTTGTCAATCCCTTTCGGGTAACGATGCCAGAAATTGGTAATAGATTGAAATAATAGATCGCAAATAAAATAAAGTGCAACAAAGTATTTTGGTATTTTTGTTTTAATAGATCTGAATAAAAATGTAAAGGAAAAGTAGATCGCAAGCAAATATATGAGAAAGAAGACCTGGGGGCTGTAGGTTTCACTAGTGGCTTCTCTCGGTGGGTAAACAAATTACTGTTGGGCAATTGATAGAACTTCAAATAATTATGACGATATCCAGGCAATCATCATTACATAGGCATCACGTCCAAGATTAGTAGATCGAATCCTGCCTGCATCTACTACTATTACTCCACACATCGATCACTATCCAGCATGCATCTAGTGTATTAAGTTCATGGGAAAACGGAGTAATGCAATAAGAACGATGACATGATGTAGACAAGATCCCTTTATCTATTGCGTACATATAGATCCCATATTTTTATCCTTAGTAGCAATGATACATACGTGTCGGTTCCCTTTCTGTCACTGGGATCAAGCACCGTAAGATCGAACCCACTACCGAGCACCTCTTCCCATTGCAAGATAAATAGATCAAGTTGGCCAAACAAAACCCAAATATCGGAGAAGAAAAACGAGGCTATAAGAGATGATGCACATAAGAGATCAAAGAAACTCAAATAACTTTCATGGATATAAAAAGATATAACTGATCATAAACTCGAAGTTCGTCAGATTCCAACAAACACATTTCAAAAAGAGTTACATCATATGGATCTCCAAGAAACCATTGTATTGAGAATTCAGCGAGAGAGAGAAAGCCATCTAGCTACTAATTACGGACCCGAAGGTCTACAAAGAACTACTCACGCATCATCGGAGAGGTACCAATGGAGGTGGTGAACCCCATCCGAGATGGTGTCGAGATTGGATCTGGTGGTTCTGGACTCTGCGGCAGCTGGATGAATATTTCGTCGACTCCCCTAGGGTTCTGAGATTTTTGGGGTGCTTATAGAGCAAAGAGACGGTCCGGGGGTGATAACCCACAAGTATAGGGGATCAATTGTAGCCTCTTTCGATAAGTAAGAGTGTCGAACCCAACGAGGAGATAAAGGTAGAACAAATATTCCCTCAAGTTCTATCGACCACCGATACAACTCTGCGCACGCTTAATGTTCGCTTTACCTAGAACAAGTATGAAACTAGAAGTACTTTGTAGGTGTTTTTGGATAGGTTTGCAAGATAATAAAGAGCGCGTAAATAAAAAGTAGGGGTTGTTTAGATAAAGACACAACTAAATTAGTTTTAGTGAAGAGCTTTTTGTCACGAGAAAGTTATTTGTCCCTAGGCAATCGATAACTAGACCGGTAATCGCTATTGCAACTTTATTTGAGGGAGAGGCATAAGCTAACATACTTTCTCTTCTTGGATCATATGCACTTATGATTGGAACTCTAGCAAGCATCCACAACTACTAAAGATCATTAAGGTAAAACCCAACCATAACATTAAAGTATCAAGTCCTCTTTATTCCCATACACCATGACCCACTTATTCGTGTTTGTGTTTCAGTCACTCACGCAACGCAGACAATAAGCAAACCATGAACATATTGCAAACCCTACAACGGGGATCCCTCACGCTTGCACGACACGGAGAGCACCATAGGGCAGCACCAATAGTAAAACATGCAACTCAAACCAATCACGATCATCAATTAACCCATAGGACAAAACGGATCTACTCAAACATCATAGGATAGCCATACATCATTGGGAAATAATATATCGCATTGAGCACCATGTTTAAGTAGAGATTACAGCGGGTAAAAGAGGGGTTACACCGCTGCATAGAGGGGGAAGAGTTGGTGATGACGCGGTGAAGTTGTTGGTGTAGATTGCGGTGACGATGATGGCCCCGGCGGCACTCCAGTGCCACCGGAAGTGAGGGGGGGAGAGCCCCCCTTCTTCTTCTTCTTTCTTGGCCTTCTCCCTAGTTGGGAGAAGGGTTCTCCCTCTGGTCCTTGGTCTCCATGGCGTGGGAGGGGCGAGAGCCCCTCCGAGATTGGATATGTCTCTCTGTCTCTCTCTGTTTCTGCGTTCCCAGTTCTGGCCTTTCACCGTTTCTTATATTCCCAGAGATCCGTAACTCCGATTGGATTGAAATTTGAATACGATTTTTATCCGGATATTAGCTTTCTTGCGGCGAAAGAAGGGCTCCAACCGCCTTACGGGGTGTCCACGAGGGTCAGGGGTGCGCCCCCTGCCTCATGGCCCCCTCGGGCATCGTCTCGCGTTGATTCCACTTCCCAAAATTCACATATATTCCAAAAAAAGCTCCGTCAGTTTTTATTCCGTTTGGACTCTGTTTTATATGGATTTTCTGCGAAACAAAAAACATGCAACAAACAGGAAATGGCACTGGGCACTGGATCAATATGTTAGTCCCAAAAATAGTATAAAAAGTTGCCAAAAGTATATCAAAGTTGTAGAATATTGGCATGGAACAATCAAAAATTATAGATACGACGGAGACGTATCAACATCCCCAAGCTTAATTCCTGCTCGTCCTCGAGTTGGTAAATGATAAAAAAGATATTTTTTGCTGTGGAATGCTACCTAGCATAATCTTGATCATGTAATCTAATCATGGCATGAATATTAAGACATGAGTGATTCAAAGCAATAGTCTATCATTTGACATTAAGACAATAATACTTCAAGCATACTAATAAAGCAATCATGTCTTTTCAAAATAACATGGCCAAAGAAAGTTATCCCTACAAAATCATATGGTGCAGCTATGCTCCATCTTCACCACACAAAGTATTCAAATCATGCACAACCCCGATGACAAGCCAAGCAATTGTTTCATACTTTTGACGTTCTCAAACCTTTTCAACTTTCATGTAATACATGAGCGTGAGCCATGGATATAGCACTATAGGTGGAATAGAATATGATGGTGGAGGTTGTGTGGAGAAGACAAGATGGAAGAAAGTCCCACACGGACGCGGCTAATCAATGGGCTATGGAGATGCCCATCAATTGATGTCAATGTGAGGAGTAGGGATTGCCATGCAACGGATGCACTAAGAGCTATAAGTGTATGAAAGCTCAAACTGGAAACTAAGTGGGTGTGCATCCAACTTGCTTTCTCATGAAGACCTCGGGCATTTGAGGAAGCCCATCATCGGAATGTACAAGCCAAGTTCTATAATGAAAATTCCCACTAGTATATGAAAGTGATAACTCAAGAGACTCTCTATATGAAGAACATGGTGCTACTCTGAAGCACAAGTGTGGTAAAAGGATAGTAACATTGCCCCTTCTCTCTTTTTCTCTCATTTTTTTTGTTTTTTTGCTTTTTTTTTGTTTTTTGGTGGGCTTCTTTGGCCCTTTTTTATTTGTTTGGGCTTCTTTGCCTCTTTTATTATTTTTTAAGTCCGGAGTCTCATCCCGACTTGTGGGGGAATCATAGTCTCCATCATCCTTTCCTCACTGGGGCAATGCTCTAATAATGATGATCATCACACTTTTATTTACTTACTACTCAATGTTACAACTCGATACTAGAACAAAGATATGACTCTATATGAATGCCTCTGGCAGTGTACCAGGATGTGCAATGATCTAGCGTAGCAAAGATATCAAAATATGGACAAGCCATGAAAACATCATGCTAGCTATCTTACGATCATGCAAAGCAATATGACAATGAATGCTCAAGTCATGTATATGATGATGATGGAAGTTGCATGGCAATATATCTCGAAACGGCTATGGAAATGCCATGATAGGTAGGTATGGTGGCTGTTTTGAGGAAGATATAAGGAGGCTTATGTGTGATAGAGCGTATCGTATCACGGGGTTTGGATCCACCGGTGAAGTTTGCACCAACTCTCGAGGTGAGAAAGGGCAATGCAGTGCATCAAGATGCTAGCAATGATGGAAGGGTGAGACTGCGTATAATCCATGGACTCAACATTAGTCATAAAGAACTCACATACTTATTGCAAAAATCTATTAGTCATCAAAACAAAGTACTACGTGCATGCTCCTATGGGGATAGATTGGTAGGAAAATACAATCGTTCGTCCCCGACCGCCAAGCAATAAATAAATCATGCTCCGACTTCATCACATAACGGTTCCCCATACATGCATGCTATGGGAATCAGAAACTTCAACACAAGTATTTCTACAATCCACAACTACCCACTAGCATGACTCTAATATCACCACCTTTATATTGCAAAACTATTGCAAGGAATCAAACATATCATATTCAGTGATCTACAAGTATTATGTAGGATTTTATGACTAACCATGTGAATGACCAATTCTTGTCATCTCTCTAAATAGATATAAGTGAAGCAATAGAGTTTAATTCTTTATACAAAAGATATGCCCATGCTCTAATAAATATAAGTGAAGCAAAAGAGCATTCTACAAATGGCGGTTTTCTATGTGAAGAGAAACAGGCAATACAAACTTCAAATGATATAAGTGAAGCACATGAAGCATTCTATAAAGCCATACTCAAAAGATATAAGTGAAGTGCAATGAGCATTCTATAAATCAACCAAGGACTATCTCATACCAGCATGGTGCATAAAAGAAAAGTGAAAACTAAATGCAAAACACGCTCCAAGATTTGCACATATCACATGGAAACGAATCCGAAAACATACTGATACTTGTTGAAGAAAGATGGGATGCCTTCCGGGG
Source organism: Aegilops bicornis (assembly GCA_021605145.1). Taxonomy (NCBI): domain Eukaryota; kingdom Viridiplantae; phylum Streptophyta; class Magnoliopsida; order Poales; family Poaceae; genus Aegilops; species Aegilops bicornis. The sequence goes on along the minus strand of CM038669.1, from coordinate 391,386,505 downwards.
CATCCCCAAGCTTAGACGCTTGAGTCTCCTTGAATATTTACTTGGGTTGCCTTGGGCATCCCCAAGCTTGAGCTCTTGCCTCTCCTCCTTCTCCTCACATCGAGACCTCCTCGATCTTCGAACACTTCATCCACACAAAACTCAATAGAAAGCTCGGTAAGACCCGTTAGTATAATAAAGCAAATCACTATTCTAATTACTGTTGCAGACCAATTCATATTTTGTTTTTGCATTGTAGCTACTGTAATATAACTTTTCCATGGCTTAATCCACTGACAGAAATCGATAGTTTCATCAAAACAAGCAAACTATGCATCAAAAACAGAATTTGTCTTAAACAGGACAGTCTGTGGTAATCTGAACATTTACCATACCTCTGGTACTCCAACAATTCTGACAAAATTAGGAAAAATAAAAAATTTGTATATAAAGACAGTGCAAAAAGTTTCAGAACCGTTTGACATTCCAGTAATAAATGTAAAATCGCGCACTACAGCAAAAGTTTCTGTTTTCCACCGCACAAACCAACAAGCAATGTAAACATCCTAAAGTCAAATCTTGGCACACTATTTTTATAATACAATGGAATTGTACAAGGGGATAATTATTTTTGTTGAAAAGTTTCTGTAATCAAGATTCACAAAGTTTCCATGAGCATGAACAAAGTTCAAGGCTAGCTCCCACTTTAACAGTGCTCGTCTTTCTCACTTTCGCCTTTCTTTTTAAAAAGTTTTGGGTTCCCCTCTATATTTTTTTTGTTTTTAAACTTTATAAAAGCACTCAACAGAAATAAATGACTCTATAAAACTTCCAGGTTGTCTCCCTGGCAGCGCTTTCTTTAAAGCCATTAAGCTAGGCATAAAGTGCTCAAGTAATGGATCCACCCGGATCCCAAGGTATATCAAAGACAATTTTAACTAACAATGATTTATCATTTTGTAGTGAGCACAAAGCAACATATATGAAGCAATGACGAAGTCTAACTCTTTTCCTATGCATTGGCATGTCATAAAAGAACAATTCATGCACACATAGTAAAGGCCAATGCATAGTATAAACAGTTTCTTGCAATTTTATCATATTGGAAACATGGAGAGGCGGAGATGTAGTTCCTCTCTCATAATAATTGCAAGTAGGAGAATCAAGCACATGCATATTATATCTATCAAAATCATCATGTGTAGTAGTAAAACGCAACCCATCAATATAATCCTTAATAAGGGCAAACTTCTCCGATATAGTGTAGTTTGGAGAATTCAAAAATATAATAGGACTATCATGCGTGGGTGCAATAGCAACAATTTCATGTTTAACATAAGGAACTATAGCAAGTTAATCTCCATAAGAATAATTCATATTGGCATCTTGGCCACAAGCATAGCAAGCATCATCAAAAAGGGATATTTCAAAAGAATCAACTGGATCATAGCAATTATCATGGCATTCATCCTTCGGTAAGAATGAAGGGACATTAAATAATGTATGAGTTGAAGAGTTACTCTCATTAGAAGGTGGGCACGGGTATCTAATCCGCTCTTCCTCCTTTTGTTCTTCGCTCTCCTCATCATCTTTTTCATCCAATGAGCTCACAATTTCATCAATTTCTTCTTCCATAGATTCCTGCAAAATATTAATCTCTTCTTGGACAGTGGAGACTCTCTCAATAAAATCATCAATATCGGAATTGAATTCATAATTCTCATAGCAATATTTAAGTATAGCAAAATTTTCAGGTCTGTAAACAACATCATCAAGATTTTCACACTCTTTAAACAAAGATTCAATTTCATAAGCACCCATAAAGCAACGAATTCTTCTATTTGTTCCACATCATAGTAATCATATACACCATTAGCATAAGAAGCCAATGTTTTATCATCATTAAATTTGCATGAAAAGGGAAGGTGTGGAGCCTTCATCCTAGAGCAACAAGTATAATCATATCTCAAGCATAGTTGCCTAGCATACCAATACAACATATAAATTAGATCCCATAACAGTTTCCCTTTTTGAGTCAAGCGATAATCCCTAAAGTATTCACGTTGATCCAACGTGTCTCCCATTACACAATTGGATGGTGTTTTCTCAGGATTATCAAAGTAGTACATACCATCTTTCACATAATGAGCCTTGAGGGTTTTAGGAGGTTCCCATCTCTATGAGTAGCAAGTACACCTAATTTTTTTGGTATTTCATGTTCCATGTCCATAACTAAAGATAGAGAACAACTTAGAACAGAAAATAAAAACTACTTAGTGATAAAGCAAACAAGCACACACGAGAATATTCACCCCACGCTATAACTCCCCGGCAACGGCGCCAGAAAAAGGTCTTGATAACCCACAAGTATAGGAGATCAATTGTAGCCTCTTTCGATAAGTAAGAGTGTCGAACCCAACGATGAGCTAAAGGTAGAACAAATATTCCCTCAAGTTCTATCGACCACCGATACAACTCTACGCACGCTTAACGTTCGCTTTACCTAGAACAAGTATGAAATTAGAAGTACTTTGTAGGTGTTTTTGGATAGGTTTGCAAGATAATAAAGAGCGCATAAATAAAAAGTAGGGTTTGTTTAGATAAATACACAACTAAATTAGTTTTAGTGAAGATCTTTTTGTCACGAGAAAGTTATTTGTCCCTAGGCAATCGATAACTAGACCGGTAATCACTATTGCAATTTTATTTGAGGGAGAGGCATAAGCTAACATACTTTCTCTTCTTGGATCTTATGCACTTATGATTGGAACTCTAGCAAGCATATGCAACTACTAAAAATCATTAAGGTAAAACCCAACCATAACATTAAAGTATCAAGTCCTCTTTATTCCCATACACCAGGACCCACTTATCCGTGTTTGTGTTTCAGTCACTCACGCAACGCAGACAATAAGCAAACCATGAACATATTGCAAACCCTACAGCAGGGATCCCTCATGCTTGCGCGACACGAAGAGCACCATAGGACAACACCAATAATAAAACATGCAATTCAAACCAATCACGATCATCAATTAACCCATAGGACAAAACGGATCTACTCAAACATCATAGGATAGCCATACATCATTGGGAAATAATATATAGCGTTGAGCACCATGTTTAAGTAGAGATTACAACGGGTAAAAGAGGGGTTACACCGCTGCATAGAGGGGGGAAGAGTTGGTGATGACGGCGGTGAAGTTGTTGGTGTAGATTGCGGTGACGATGATGGCCCCGGCGGCACTCCGGTGCCACCGGAAGCGAGGGGAGAGAGCCCCCCTTCTTCTTCTTCTTCCTTGGCCTTCTTGAAGGAAATATGCCCTAGAGGCAATAATAAAGTTATTATTTATTTCCTTATATCATGATAAATGTTTATTATTCATGCTAGAATTGTATTAACTGGAAACATGATACATGTGTGACTACATAGACAAACAGAGTGTCACTAGTATGCATCTACTTGACTAGCTCGTTACTCAAAGATGGTTATGTTTCCTAGCCATGGACAAAGAGTTGTCATTTGATTAACGGGATCACATCATTAGGAGAATGATGTGATTGACTTGACCCATTCCGTTAGCTTAGCACTTGATCGTTTAGTATGTTGCTATTGCTTTCTTCATGACTTATACATGTTCCTATGACTATGAGATTATGCAACTCCGTTCTGGGAGGAACACTTTGTGTGCTACCAAACGTCACAACGTAATTGGGTGATTACAAAGGTGCTCTATGGGTGTCTCCAAAGGTACTTGTTGGGTTGGCGTATTTTGAGATTAGGATTTGTCACTCCGATTTTCGGAGAGGTATCTCTGGGCCCACTCGGTAATGCACATCACTATAAGCCTTGCAAGCATTGCAATTAATGAGTTAGTTTCGGGATGATGTATTACGGAACGAGTAAAGAGACTTGCCTGTAACAAGATTGAACTAGGTATTGAGATACCGACGATCGAATCTCTGGCAAGTAACATACCGATGACAAAGGGAACAACGTATGTTGTTATGCGGTTTGACCAATAAAGATCTTCATAGAATATGTGGGAGCCAATATGAGCATCCAGGTTCCACTATTGATTATTGACCGAAGACATGTCTCGGTCATGTCTACATAGTTCTCGAACCCGTAGGATCCGCACGCTTAAAGTTCGATGACGGTTATATTATGAGTTTATGTGTTTTGATGTACTGAAGGAAGTTCGGAGTCCCGGATGTGATCACGTACATGACGAGGAGTCTCAAAATGGTCGAGACGTAAAGATCGATATATTGAACGACTATATTCGGACATCGGAAAGGTTCCGAGTGATTCGGGTATTTTTCGGAGTACCGGAGAGTTACGGGAATTCGTATTGGGCCTTAATGGGCCATACGAGAAAGGAGAGAAAGGCCTCAAAAGGTGGCCACACCCCTCCCCATGGTCTGGTCCGAATTGGACTAGGGAGGGGGCGCCCCCTTCCTTCCTTCTCCTTTTCCCTTCCCTTTTTCCTATTCCATGTGGGAGGAGGAATCCTATTAGGACTAGGGAGTCCTAGTAGGACTCCACACTTCTGGCGCGCCCTAGGGGCTGGCCGGCCTTCCCTCCTCCATCCTTTATATATGGGGGCAGGGGGGCACCTCTAGACACACAAGTTGATCATTGATCTCTCTTAGCCGTGTGCAGTGCCCCCTCCACCATAATCCACCTCGGTCATATCGTAGCGGTGCTTAGGCAAAGCCCTGCGTCGGTAGCATCATCATCACCGTCATCACGCCGTCGTGTTGACAGAACTCTCCCGCGAAGCTCTGCTGGATCGTGAGTTCGTGGGATGTCACCGAGCTGAACGTGTGCTGAACTCGGAGGTGCCGTGCGTTCGGTACTTGGATCGGTCGGATCGTGAAGATGTACGACTACATCAACCGCGTTGTCATAACACTTCCGCTTTCGGTCTACAAGGGTACGTGGACACACTCTCCCCTCTCATTGTTATGCATCACCATGATCCTGCGTGTGCGTAGGAATTTTTCTGAAATTACTACGTTCCCCAACACTTCTCCCTAGGTGGGAGAAGGGTTCTCCCTCTGGTCCTTGGTCTCCATGGCATGGGAGGGGCGAGAGCCCCTCCGAGATTGGATATGTCTCTCTGTCTCTCTTTGTTTCTGCGTTCCCAGATCTTGCCTTTCACCGTTTCTTATATTCCCGGAGATCCGTAACTCCGATTGGATTGAAATTTGAACACGATTTTTATCCGGATATTAGCTTCCTTGCGGCGAAAGAAGGGCTCCAACCGCCTTACGAGGTGTCCACGAGGGTCAGGGGCGCCCCCCTGCCTTGTGGCCCCCTCGAGCATCGTCTCGCTTTGATTCCACTTTCCAAAATTCACATATATTCCAAAAAAATCTTCGTCAGTTTTTATCCCTTTTGGACTCTGTTTGATATGGATTTTCTGCGAAACAAAAAACATGCAACAAACAGGAACTGGCAATGGGCACTGGATCAATATGTTAGTCCCAAAAATAGTATAAAAAATTGCCAAAAATATATGGAAGTTGTAGAATATTGGCATGTAACAATCAAAAATTATAGATACGACGGAGACGTATCAGGGGGCACCCGAGGTGGGCACAACCCACCAAGGCGTGCCTGGGCCTCCTGGCGCGCCCTGGTGGGTTGTCCCCTCCTCGGGACTCCCCCAGGTGTAACTAGGGACCAACTTCTTCCTTTTGGCCCATAAAAAATCATTGTGGAGTTTCGTGGCATTTGGACTTCGTCTGATATTGATTTCCTGTGATGTAAAAAACATGGAAAAAACAGCAACTGGCACTTGGCACTATGTCAATAGGTTAGTACCAAAATATGATATAAAATGACTATAGAATGATTATAAAACATCCAAGATTGATAATAAAACAGCATCAAACAATCAAAAATTATAGATACGTTGGAGACGTATCACTCCCTCATATAAAATTGCAAGAATGATTACCGGTCTAGTTATCGATTGCCTAGGGACAAATGACTTCCTTGTTAACAAAAGCTATTTGCTTTTATTACCTTGCAATTTATCCGTAGTTTTATTCTTGCAAAATAGTTTCATACTTGTTTTAGGTAAAGCAAACATCAAGTGTGCGCAGAGTTGTATCGGTGGTCGATAAAACTTGAGGGAATATTTGTTCTACCTTTAGCTCCTCGTTGGGTTCGACACTCTTATTTATCGAAGAAGGCTACAAACGATCCCCTATACTTGTGGGTTATCAGGGGCCGGTGGCCACAATGGGGAAACCCTAGATGGGTTTGGCCGCCTCCCCCTAGGAGGCTTGGCCCCCAAGGCAAAGGGGGCGGCAGCCCTAGGGGGCGCCCCACCTCCTCTGGTTACGTGGGATGGGGTGAGGGGGTGCACACAACCCCTTAGTGGGCTGGCATGCCCCCTCCCCTTGGCCCATGAGGCCCCTCAACACTTGTCGGGGCCCCCGAAACCCCTTTCGGTCATCCTGGCCATAAACCGGTGCCCCTGGAACACTTTTGGACTCCGATACCCTTCGTCCTATGTCGGAGTAATGGGCCACGGGTAGGCTAATCCGAAGCCCAGAACCTTTCAAGACATCGGGGCTCACTGCGCCCCTCAAGACACCAAGATAAAGAGACGCCTTCTGGAGGCCGGCTGAAGGAACAGCCGACTGCTCGCATGCGGCCAAGTCCTGGAGGCGAGGTCAAGGCAAGTCGACTCCTACCTGGCGGCTTCCAGAGAAGCTGACCACGGGGAGTTGGTCCACGGCACCAACAATGCCCATGCCCTCAACAAGGGGGACGGGACGGGGAGTGGCTACAGTGAAGCCCACTCCCTCCCCTTTTCAGAGGCTGGCGTGGCCACAGTGCGCTGTACACACGGAGATCTCCGTCCGGCGCGGCACTGTTGCCATGCCATCCCTGACATCAGCACTAGTGGGCGGAGTCCTGCACCCACGACGGCCTGTCTGTACGACCTAAGGACGACGGGTCCCACCAGTCACCGAGAGTCCAGAAGACGGCAAGGGCGCCACCAGTCGGACCCAGTGGGAGTCGGCCCCTGGGAGTCGGCCTGCCCCACCCACGGGTCCCACGCGCCATTAACCAGACGAGACGGGGAGTGGCTACAGTAATTGCCCGCCAGGCGGCGGGGCTGTAGCCACGACCCCATGACCAAGCCCGCGTCATTAGAAGCACGGCTATAGTAATCAGCAGCCGGCAAGACCCACAACCGGCGGACACGGCCTGTCGGCTCCGTACCGAACCAGTCGGCGGGGCCCACCAGTCGGCGGGCCCAGCAATACGGAGAAGCCATGACCAAGAGATCGACGGATGGGGGCCGCGCCCAACCGGATTACCATTGTACCCTTGGGGGTAGGCCTATTTAAACCCCCCAGGGCACCCATGCAAAGGGTTCCAACCCATTAGAACTAGACCAGATCATATAGGAAGGATAGAGCTAGCCTTGCCTTCTCCTACCTTTAGCATACAACTCGAGGAGCAACCTTGTACTCACTTTGCCTTAGTGATCACGCGGAGACCCCGCAGAGCAGGACTAGGGGTGTTATCTCCTAGGAGAGCCCCGAACCTGGGTAAAGTACGCCGGCGTTCGTGTCTACGCCTCATCCCGCTTCCGGGCAGCGGCGACGTTCTACTCGCTCCCACCATGATAAGCCATCCTTTGGCATATGTCGCACCCAACCCCCGACACTTGGCGCCCACCGTGGGGCGAGGTGCACCGTCGTCCGGAGACCTGTTCTGGACGGGAACCTTTTTCCTCCCTGGCAAGCGCAGCCAGCCCGGCACACCAGACGGAGTCTGCACCAACGCGCTGCATGGCGCTGAAATCACCTGCGCGGCTAGTTGCCTCGCCGATCTTATCGGTGAGGTTCGCCTCTCCGACGAGCCTGCATCCGACGCGGGCACAGGCGGCCCCGAGAGCCTCCTCGCGGGCCTCCTCGATCAACTCCACATCGCCAGCGAGCCAGCTGGGGACTTGGAATCCGTAGGCTCCACCGCTCCGATGTTGGTCGACTCCGACACTGCATCGCTCGACGCGTTCCCCACCAACGTGGTGGTCTACGACAAGCCGCTCCCTCGCGTCGAGAGCAGCGGAAGCACCGTCACAGAGGTGCTTGTCATCGGTCATGGCGAGCACTCCGGCGGAGGAGCTCATGACCTGCTTGACGCGGCGCTGCAAGACCTGACTGCGCCCATTCCTGAAGACGCCGACGCCGAGACGCTGGAGGCACGCCGCCTTCAGCTAGTCGAAGGCGCCAAGAAGCTGGCCAGCATGAGACGCCTATCAGAGGCCTACCAGCGCGAGATGGACCGCGCTGTGGGCGGCACGCCGGCTCCAGCTGGGCCCAGCCGCCTTGGCCCGGTCCAGCAGCGCGGCGTGGCAATCGCCAACCTGTTCGGGGCGAATCTCCCCGTTTATGCCACGCTGCGGAGAACATCCGAAAGCGCCAGCGGCGCGGACGAAGCCGACAAATTCAAGGGCGAAGAACGCCGCTGATGACGGAGCGCCCAAATGACTTTTGACGCGTTGCCGAAAGCGAATCGAGGCCGGCTGCCGCACAGATGCGCCGCATCGGCAGAACAATGACCTGCCTCCCCGCCGAGACCAAGGCGCGACATCTCGGATGCCGACTGATGGCGTCCACGGAAGGAAAGACAAGGAGCCGGCTGTCAGCCGCAGCCGGACTCGCATCACCATAGAGCGCGACCAAGACGGCCGCCCAAGAGCAGTAGAACAACGGGACGACTGTCCGTCTCCTCCCCCTCGTAGGGAAAGGCGAGTCTCCCCGCCGCCTGTTGATCACCCGACACTCGGCGACCGCCTTGGCGGCCGAGAAGGAGTCGGAGAGAATGACACCCGCCACCAGATCGACCGTCCCCACCGATCCCTGGCGCTTGAAGAGGAAGATAAGTTGGGTCCGCCGTGTTTCGGCCCCCGCATTCGAGATGAGCCCTTCCCCAAAGGGTTCACGCTCCCAAGAGACACGCCCAAGTACACCGGCTCTGTGAAGCCGGAAGACTGGCTAGTTGACTACTCCACGGCCGTCAACATTGCGAACTGCAACAAGCGTGTTGCCGTGAAGTACGTTCAGCTCATGCTCCAGGGCACGGCCCGGACATGGCTGAACAGCTTGAAGCCCGCAACATCAACAGTTGGGTCGACTTCACCGACGCCTTCATCCGCAACTTCACCAGCACGTACAAGCGACCTCCCAAACCTCGCCAGCTTTCCTTGTGCGTGCAAGGCCCCAATGAATCAACTCGCGACTACCTCACGCGTTGGGCCGAGCTCCGTAACTCCTGCGAGGGCGTGCACGAGGTGCAGGCCATTGAGTACTTCACTGCAGGGTGCCGAGAGGGCACCCACCTCAAGCACAAGCTTCTCTGCGATGAGCCAGAGACCCTCGATGAGCTGCTGATCATAGCTGACAAATATGCCATGGCCGACTCCTCCATGAAGGCAGAGATCCAAGTTAGTGCGACTGGCAAGGTGGCTCCTCAGGCTCCTCGAACCCCGGCTGGAGACGCCAGTCGGCGTCAACAGCAGAACGACCACAAGTGCAAAGCCCCGCAGCCGGCTTCCACCAGCCGGCAGGTGGCAACAGTCGAAGACCAGCAGCCAGAAGGGCAGCCTCCGACCAAACGTCAGAAGGGCGGCAAGCCCAACTGGTTGCCGGCTTTCTCATATGAGCAGATTTTGTTTGGTCCCTGCAAATTCCACAGTGGTGCGAAGCCGTCCAACCACACCACTCGGAAGTGCCACTGGCTCACCAGAATCGCCAAGGGAGACAACCTCTTGCCTCCCCGTCATTGGCAGCCGCCTCCTCCCCGCCCGGCCCGGCGGTCGAGACCATGGCGCGATACAAGACGAGTACCCAGAAGAGCATGGAGCCTACGTGGTGTTCACCAGCGTAGCCGATGATCGACGCAGCAGGCGGCAGCAGCAAGAAGTGAATGCAGTAGCATCAGAGACACCGGAGTTCATGCATTGGTCCGAGAAACCCATCAGCTGGAGCAGAGCTGACCACCCAGAGGTGATGCCCAGTCCCGGCTCCTATGCCTTGGTTTTGGATGCCACCTTTGCCACAGATAGGCGAGCTGCTCATTTCTCTCGAGTCCTGATAGACGGCGGCAGCAGCATCAACATCCTATACAAGGATACCATGGAGAGATTGGGAATCAGACAGAGGCAGCTTCAGTCTAGTCGGACAGCATTCCATGGCATAGTTCCTGGCCTTTCCTGCTCACCAATTGGCAAGATCCTGATAGACGTCCTCTTCAGAGACAAAGATCACTTCCACCGAGAGTCAGTTTGGTTTGAGGTGGTGGACCTTGAGAGCCCATACCATGCGTTACTTGGCCGGCCTGCCATGGCCAAGTTCATGGTTGTCCCCCACTATGCCTACCTCAAGATGAAGATGCCGAGTTCCAAGGGGATTCTGACCATAGCTGGCGACTACAAGAAGTTGTCCGCTTGCGCAGTAGAGAGCAGTCGGCTGGCCGAGTCCCTCGTGATCGCAGCTGAGAAGCGGCTCCTTGACCGGGTTGTGGCGATGGCAGGAAAGAAGCTGGAGCTGTCGCCCGATCCCAAGGAGTCGGAAGCTGAGGGCTCGTTCAAGCCGGCTAAAGAAACAAAGAAGATACCCTTGGACCCAGAACACCCGGAGAGGTACGCTGTCGTAGGTGCAAACCTCGACAGCAAATAGGAAGGCGAGCTTGTCGATTTCCTCTGTGAGAATTGGGACATCTTCGCATGGTCCCCCAAAGACATGCCAGGTGTCCCGACGGATTTCGCCGAGCACAAGTTACATGTCCGATCTGATGCCAAGCCCGTCAGGCAGCCCTTGTGCCGCCTGTCAAAAGAAAAGAGAAGAGTTGTTGGAGAAGAGATAGCCCGGCTGCTGGCAGCCGGCTTCATCATGGAAGTATTCTTTCCAGAGTGGCTAGCCAACCCGGTCCTAGTGCTGAAGAAGAACAAGCAGTGGTGAATGTGTATTGACTACACTAGCCTCAACAAAGCATGCCCCAAGGACCCATTCTCTTTGCCAAGGATCGACCAAGTGATAGACTCCACAGCCGGATGCGAGCTGTTGAGTTTTTTAGATGCATATTCAGGATATCACCAGATCAAGTTGAACCCGGCCGACAGACTGAAGACCACCTTCATCACGCTGTTTGGAGCCTTCTGCTACTTGACCATGACGTTCGGCTTGAGGAATGCCGGCGCCACCTTTCAACGTTGCATGCAGAAGTGCCTCCTCAAGCAACTCAGCAGAAACGCCCACGTTTACGTGGATGACGTGGTGGTGAAGACGGAGAAGAGTGGGACACTGCTGGAAGACCTCAAGGAGACTTTTGAGAACCTGCGTCGGTTTCAAATCAAGCTCAATCCAGAGAAATGCGTCTTCGGAGTACCAGCCAGCCAGCTTCTTGGCTTCCTGGTCTCCGAACGTGGCATAGAGTGCAACCCCGTGAAGATCAAGGCCATCGAGAGGATGGAAGTGCCCACCCGACTGCTGGACATACAGAAGTTCACTGGCTGTTTGGCATCCATCAGCCGCTTCATCAGTCGGCTGAGAGAGAAGGCTCTTCCCCTGTACCAACTCATGAAGAAAACCACCTTCTTTGAGTGGAACGACAAGGCGGACGAAGCATTTCTCCAGCTCAAGAAGATGTTGGCTACTCCACCTGTCCTGGCAGCTCCTACTCCTAAGGAGCCCATGCTCCTATACATTGCCGCCACCAGCCGAGTGGTCATCACAGTCATCGTGATAGAACGCAAGGAGGAAGGCAAGGCACTACCGGTCCAGAGACCGGTATATTATTTGAGTGAAGTACTGTCGACCTCCAAGCAAAACTACCCCCACTACCAGAAGATGTGCTACGACATGCACTTTGCCGCCAAGAAATTGAAGCCTTACTTTCAAGAGCACCCAATCACCGTGGTCTGCATAGCTCCACTAGCCGAGATCATCGGAAGCCGAGATGCTTCAGGCCGAGTGGCCAAATGGGCCATAGAGTTGGCCCCCTACACCATCTACTACCAGCCCTGCACCGCCATCAAGTCACAAGCTACCGCCGACTTCCTCGCCGATTGGGCCGAGACCCGCATCGCCGCCAAATACCGACTCCACCCATTGGCGGATGCATTTTGACTGCTCCAAGATGCGCACTGGCTTGGGAGCCGGCATCGTCCTCACGTCTCCCAAAGGCGACAAGCTCAAATACATGCTGCAAATCCATTTTGCCGCCTCCAACAATGTCGCCGAATACGAGGCACTCATTCACGGGCTCCGGCTTGCCAAAGAGCTCGGCATTCACCAGATCCTGTGCTATGGTGACTCCGACTTGGTGGTCCAAATAGCCGTCCGGGCGATCGACGCCAAAGACGCAAACATGGCGAAGCTACCGCTTCCTCGTCAAAGAACTCAAAGGATATTTTGAAGGGTGTGAGTTTCTCCATGTGCCAAGGAATGACAACGAGCAAGCAGATGCCTTGGCACGAATCGGCTCTACCCGTCAAGCAATACCGTCCGCCATCGCCCTTCAGCGCCTCCTCAAGCCGTCTGTCAAGCCATCGCCAGAATCAGACTCTATCTTCGTGCCGGCTCCTCCTGAAGCAGTCGGATCCGACTCTAGAGCCCCAATAGATGGCACGAGTATTCTGGCAGGCAGCACAGGGGTCGCGGCAGTCGCACCCGACCCGGAGGCTTCAGAACTCGGCCCGGGGACTGCAGCGGTCAGCCCGGAGACTTCAGAACTCGGCCCGGGGACTGCACCAATCGACCCAGGTACTTCATTGATCCAGCAAGTCAACCGGCTTCACGCCTTTCTTCCTCGTCTATGGTGCCGAAGCCGTCATCCCAACGGACATAGAGTTCGACTCTCCATGAGTCACCGTGTACACCGAGGAGGAAGCAGAAGAAGCACGTCAAGACGGCGTCGATCTGCTGGAAGAGGGCCGGTTGTTGGCACTCAGCCAGTCCAACAGAGCCTGCGCCGATACTACAACCGGAAGGTCAAGACGAGATCTTTCCAATAAGGAGACCTTGTGCTCCGGCTGATCCAGCGAACAGCCGGCCAACACAAGCTCTCAGCACCTTGGGAAGGCCTTTCATCATCAGCAAAGTGTTGGGCAACGACTCCTACTACCTGATCGACGCTCAGAAGCCCCGAGCACGCAAGAGGGACGACTCCGGCAAAGAGACGGAGCGGCCATGGAATGCAAACCTCCTCCGAAGATTTTACAGTTAATGCAGTATGTACCACGCTACCTTTTGTATTAGAGTACGAAGACTTCAGGCCCCCCGAGAAGACCTCGGGGACTGCCCTCTTTTATCTATATGATAAGAATTATGCCTACGAGTATGTTATTCTTTGTTATGCCGCTTGGCACCGGGTTCGACTAGTCGGCCCGGGGACTTGCCGTCTTGTACTATGAAATGCTTCCTGCAGCCGGACAAGTAGTGTGTGGCACTTAAGCCGTCTCCTGTCAGAAGCCGCAGCTCGCAGAGCGACTGTCTGGTGGGCAGGAGTAAGGTAGAATGGGTGTCCACATGAAAAATGTCTAAGGACTCAAAGCGTGTACATAGTTTGAGTCGGCTTCCAGCCTTTTACAACCGACTCTTGAGCAGCCGGCTCGCCGTTTTCTACTCAACTTGCTAAAAAACTCTAAATGGCTAAGTACTTGCCTTCCCAAAGTAGCTAAATACTTGACCCAACAGCAGTCCGCAGAGCGGCTGTACGGCTGGGAAGACGGCAACCAAGGGAAGGCGGCAAAGGAAAAAGCCAAAGAGCAATGAGCAAGAAGAGATAGAACTCAGAGAAATATTTACATAGCAAAGGCCCTTAGCCGAATCTTCAAACAGAAGTTCAAGATACACCCCGCGGGTGGAATTGTGCAAATTAACAAGTTCTTCGAGACTATTAAGCAGATAAAAACAAAGGTAAAGTGGCAGCCTAGGAAGCAGCAGAAGGGTTCGGAGGATAGGAGGAGTCTGCGGTGCCAGTTGTTGGGGCGGCCGACTGGTCGGTCTCTGCTTGATCCCCTCGGCAGTAGCTGGCTCGGTCGGGCGCAGCTCGTTGCCCGAGGAGCGGTCGAGCTGAGGCTGGTCGTCCGCTCGGTCTTCTGGCGCCTCCTCTTCGCCTCCCTCCTCCGCCTCGCCTTCCTCCTCGCCACTGGAGCCGATCACCTCCGCCGAGTCCTCGCTGTCGTCTGGATTCATCCCGAACCACTCCGGCGGCACATCATCGCCGTTCTCAGCCCGCTCTGGGACGAAGACGCTAGTGTCGGTATACTCGGCGATTGATGTCGCACGCTTGACGAGATCGTCTTCCACGACCGCCAATTCCACCTGAGCCTCTAGCCGAAACGTGGCTAGCTGGGCTAGACTCAGCCCGGGATACCACGCCTTGACGAACTCTAAGGCCCGGCGCGCTCCAGCCCGGGCCGAAGAGCCCTTCCAGGCCTCAAGACGGCCAACCGCTACCTCCAGCCAGTTGGCGATCCGACCGAGGCGTCTTGTGATATTCGCATATAAGGCGGCAATCGCCTGAGCGCCGACACGCTGAAACCGGCTTAGCATCCGGTGAGCCGGCCGAAGGCGAGCCTCGATGCTCAGGATCTGCTCGTCAAGAGTTCGAGGGGCGTCGGCGGCGATCTTCGCACCATCCGCCCTCCGCCCTTCGCGATCAGCTTCGATGGCCTGGTTGGCAGCGTTCGAGTGGCCAGGGAAGAAGTCTGCCAAGACAAAAGAACAAAGAACAAGATTAAAGACTAGAGGTCGACTCGACTAGCAGTCGGCAGCTTAGAAAAGGAAAATGAGGGGAATCTCACCGTCGACGAGATCCTCGATCTCATGGAGCCGGAAGCCAGCATCGCTTCCTTGTCAGTCCAGGAGGAGCGCTCGCTCGTGAACTCAGCAAGGAGGGCGGTCTCCTTTTCTTCCGCCTCCTTATGGGTCTTCTTGAGCAGCTCCTTCTGCTCTGCCAGTTGCGTGACCAGCAGATCGCGCTCTGCGGCCAGCTTGTTGCACTTCTCCTCCTTGTACGCAGCCTTGTGTTGGCCTCGCCACTTTCTGCTGCAGGGTGGCGTTGGCCTCTGCAGAAGAAGAAGAAAAAAGGCGTCAGTCATCAACAAGGAAGAAAGGTCGCCGGGGAGATCCGGCCCAACTGCTCAGCAGTCGGCCCGAATCTCGGGGACTATAGCCCGCGGGTGCGCCAGCACGCCCCCGCGAAGAAAGGAATCATCAACAGAAAGAAGAATAGTCGTCGGAGAGATCCGGCCTGACTGCTCAGCAGTCGGCTCGAATCTCGGGGACTACAGCCCGCGGGTGCACCAGCGCGCCCCCGCAGAGAAGAAAGAGGACTCACTCCGGCTTTCCGACAAGTCGGCGGTCCGCTTGGCCAGTTCCTCAACGTTGGCATTGAAGGCGGTCACGCGAAGATTGTGGTAGTCCTGTGACAAAATTTCAGACAAGTGTTAGTACTTGGAACTCGCCGATTAGAGTTCCAAGCCGCCTGCTTAGCGTACCGCCCAAACTCGGGACTACACCCGAGCAGGGCGCGCCCCCACAAAGAAGAACAAGAAACAGAAGCAAAGAAGGAGGAAACATACCCGGAGGGCTTCTCGCGACGCCAGATGCGCCTTGGTGCAGTTCTGGATGGAATCGCCCTCGGCTCGGATCTTGGCTTGGACGTCCAAAAGCGCCCGGTTCAACGGGCCCGTCCCGCCTCCTCGCACCCACCCAGTGGGCACGGCGCTCGTCGCCTCGGCGTCCGGGATCGTGGAGCTCGCGGCGCCGGTTTCCAAAGGGCGCGGCGCCGAAGCCGCCTTCGCAAGACAGCGACGCATCGGTGTGCCGACCTGGAGAATAAGGCCCGCCACCAACTCGTCTTCAGTCGGTGGCACCGGTGGGTCTGCCGGCTGCTCGCCTTGCGCGCTCCCAGATGGCGGCGGTGGCGGCACAATCACATCCGGCATGGAGGCGTCGCCGCCATCCTTCTCCATGGCCCGGTTCTCACCGTCGGCTTCCCAAGTCTGCCCCGTGAACTCCGGAGGCGGCGGCGCGGAGTTCAGCGGAGTGACAAAAACCGCCGATTGGCGGTGCGCGGCTTCTTCAGCCTGCTTCTTCGTCGCGTCGGCGGCCTTGGCCTCCGCCAGTTTCTTCTGGGCGGCGTCCTCCGCCTTCTCAGCCTCCGCCTTCTCCAGGAGGACGGCCGCCCGCTCTTCGCGCGCTTCTCGCGCGTTCCGCTCTGTCGCCTCCCGGAGGTTGGCGGCCGGATCAACCCGCCGAATGGAGGTGGAGGTCTCCGCCGACCCCACGACGGAGGCGGCTGCGACCTTGTCAAGAGAGAGGGGAGCCCTAGACCAAGGGAAAACAAGCAAAAACTCAGACAAGATCAACAAAAGAAAAAGCGAAGGCGAAAGGAAGGAGCACTCACGCGGAGACCAGCGGCGGCTTCTTCACCTCCTTGTGGAAGCGGTTGGCCTTCGCGGCCGCCTCGTCCCGCTTGGTCGCCGCGGCCGAGCCCTTGGGTTTCTTCAGCCGGCTGCCGAACAAGCTCGGCGCAGCCCTGCGCTTCTTCGCACCGCCTTGAGCATCCGACGCGGCAGAAGAGCTCGCGCCGGGCTGGCTGACTCCTGGCTGGTGGCGGGGGGCGACCTCCTCGTCATCGTCAGGCTAGTCCTTGAGACTGGCCCCGAGCCGTGGGCCGCCCACTTCGCCGCCTCCTCCATTGGCGTCGTCTTCCAAGGCCGCTGCCCCCAGATCGGGGTCGTCGACGTCGCTCTCCGCCCGGTCGGCGAGGGATTAGGCGGCTCAGCGGTGCCGGGCCGGATGGAGGGGGTTTCACCAAAGCCGATCGGGTCGATCGGACAAGATGGACTCGGCGACGAAGAAGTCAAGAAAGTTAAAGAAAAAGAGAAAAAGAAACAACTCAATATGGGCGGAGGGTTGGCACGTGAGTACGGCTCCTTGCCGAACTGCCACTCTTCTTTGAGGTTGCAGTTCGCAAGGTAGTTTACCATATAGGCTACCTCCTCGTGAGGCATCTCCTTGGTACACATCCGACTCGGGTCCCGATGCCCGCTCATCTGGCAAATCATGTGGGGGCGACCTTGGAGTGGGAGCACTCGGCGCGCCACGAAGGCGGCCAGCAAATCCGGCCCGGTCAGACCCTCCGACTGCGTCAGCACTCGGAGTCGCGCGATGGCGCCGTCTCCCGCGGGCGTCAGCGTCCTGGCCCGATACGACCAGTTGGGCTGCCTCCCAGCCGGCTGGCCGGCCACGTAGGCTGGCAGATTGACCCAGTCGCCCTCCGCGAAGACGCTCTTCACATAGAAGTACGACCGCTGCCACATCTTCACCGACTTTATCAGCCTGATGATGGGAAACGGGTTGTCGGCCCCCAACCTCCGCACGGCGATGAACGCGCCAAGATCGAGCCGCACGCTGCGGCTTGGGTGCCGAGCTTGAGTAGAAGAACTCCCCAGAGCTCGATGGTGGGGGAACGCCGAGAAGCCTTCGCACAAGGCGACGAATGACAACAGACCACCGTGTTGGGGGTGAGGTGGTGCGCCGGAGGCCGTAGAATTCGAGGAAGGCACGGAAGAAGCTGCCCGGCAGTTTAGGCCAGCAAGGCGAAGCGGAAGACGACCCGCCGCCTCTGCGCGCCGCGAGATTTCCCCCCTCGGCGCGAGACGGACCCGCACGAAGTCCTTGCCGGGGAGCCGACGCGTCTTGCGGAGGAAATTGACGTGATCGTCATGGACCTCCGAACCGCCCCAGGTGCCGGAGTGCACCGAGGGGGGCGCGGCGGCGGAAGAAGAGCTCATCGCGAACGGGTCACCGCGGCGCTCGGCGTAGCTTGGGGCGCGGTGGAGTGAGGAAGAAGAAGAAGAAGAAGAAGCAGTGAGGAGGAGGGGCGCGCGTGCTCTGCCGCTCCCCCTCCTCCCCCTACTTATAGAATCATGGGCTGCGAAGCCGAGGGGCGGTCGTGGGATTTACTGCGTGCACTACCCCACGCCCCCATGTTTATCGCGCAAAGTTACTACGCGCAGTAACTCCGCGGGAACCTCAACCGTCCGCCACGGCCGCAGCGGATCCGCTCATGTGCCGAGGCGCGGTAGTGGCGAGCGCCGCCTGTAGGCCTGTCCCGTCGCGCGCGTGGGTGGGCAGACTGGCCCGGCCGCTTGTTGCCACGTGACAGGCCCGAAACGGGCGGCGACCTGGAAGCTTAGCTAGCACGCCACTTGGATCCCGCCGAGGCGTTCGAAATTTTTTGGACGAGTCGAATTGGGCGAGTCCGACTCCTACCGGTCGGCCCGGCAGAAGTCGAACGAGGTTTCACCTCAAGCACTCGGAGAGAGAAACTACTGAGGCTCCTCGGCTGATCATCCGCGGCGCCTCACCAGCTTCGGGGACTACTATCGGAGTAATGGGCCACGGGTAGGCTAACCCGAAACCCAGAACCTTTCAAGACATCGGGGCTGACTGCGCCCCTCAAGACGCCAAGATGAAGAGCCGCCTTCTGGAGGCCGGCTGAAGGAACAGCCGACTGCCCGCATGCGGCCGAGTCCTGGAGGCGAGGTCAAGGCAAGCCGACTCCTACCTGGTGGCTTCCAGAGAAGCCGGCCACGGGGAGTCGGCCCACGGCACCAACAATACCCATGCCCTCATCAAGGGGGACGGGACGGGGAGTGGCTACAGTGAAGCCCACTCCCTCCCCTTTCCAGTGGCGTGGCCACGGTCTGTTGTATCCATGAGATCTCCGTCCGTGGCAACCTTGTTGCCATGCCATCCCTGACATCCGCACCAGTGGCGGAGTCCTGCACCCACGACAGCCTGTCTGTACGACCTAAGGACGACGGGTCCCACCAGTCAGCGAGAGTCCAGAAGACGGCAAGGGCGCCACCAATCGGACCCAGTGGGAGTCGGCCTGCCCCTCCCATGAGTCCCACGTGCCATTAACCAGACGAGACGGGGAGTGGCTACAGTAATCGCCCGCCAGGCGGCGGGGCTGTAGCCACGAGCCCATGACCAAGCCCGCGTCATTAGAAGCACGACTACAGTAATCAGCTACCGGCAAGACCCGCAAGCGACGGACACGGCCTGTCGGCTTCAGATCGAATCAACCGGCGGGCCCAAAGATCGGCGGAGAAGCCGGTGACCGAAGAGATCGACGGTGGGCCCTGCGCCACCGGATTATTATTTTACCCCGGGGTAGGCCTATATAAACCCCCCAGGGCACCCATGCAAAGGGTTCCAACCCATTAGAACTAGACCAGATCATATAGGAAGGAGAGAGCTAGCCTTGCCTTCTCCTACCTTTAGCATACAGCTCGAGGAGCAACCTTAGTGATCACGCGGAGACCCCGCAGAGCAGGACTAGGGGTGTTATCTCCTAGGAGAGCCCCGAACCTGGGTAAAGTACGCCGACGTTCGTGTCTACGCCTCATCCCGCTTCCGGGCACCGGCGACGTTCTACTCGCTCCCACCATGATAAGCCATCCTTTGGCATATGTCGCACCCAACCCCCGATATCCTATATATCAATCTTCACCTCCGGACCATTCCGGAGTTCCTCGTCATGTACGAGATCTCATCCGGAACTCCAAACAACCTTAGATTACCACCAAAACAACTCAACTATACTTATATCGTCACCAAACGCTAAGTGTGTAGACCCTACGGTTCGAGAACTATGCAGACATGACCGAGACATATGTACAGTCAATAACCAATAGCGGGACCTAGATGCCCATATTGTTTCCTACACATTCTACGAAGATCTTTATCGGTCGAACCTCGATGTCAAGGATTCAACTAATCCCGTATGTAGTTCCCTTTTATCTATCGGTATGTTACTTGCCCGAGATTCGATCATCGGTATCACCATACCTAGTTCAATCTCGTTACCGGCAAGTCTCTTTACTTGTTCCGTAATACAAGATCCCGTGGCTAACCCATTAGTCACATTGTTTACAAGCTCATTGTGATGCTGTATTACCGAGAGGGTCTAGAGATACCTCTCCGTCATACGGAGTGACAAGTCCCAGTCTTGATCCATGCCAACTCAACAGACACCCTCGGAGATACCTGTAGAGCACCTTTATAGTCACCCGATTCACGTCAGTAACGTTTGGTACACACAAGGTATTCCTTTGGTGTCAGTGAGTTGCATGATCTCATGGTCATAGGAACATATACTTGACATGCAGAAAATGATAGCAATAAACTTGATACGATCATATGCTACGTTCATAGTTTGGGTCTTGTCCATCACATCATTCTACTAATGATGTGATCCGTTATCAAATGACAACTCATGTCTATGACTAGGAAACCATAGTCATCTTTGATCAACGAGTTAGTCTGGTAGAGGCTTACTAGGGACATGTTGTCTATTATTCACACATGCATTTGAGTTTCCGGACAATACAATTATAGCATGGATAACAAATGATTATCATGAACAAGGAAGTATAATAATCACCACTTTATTATTGCCTCTAGGGCATATTTCCAACAGGCCGGCCGCTAGGTTGCGCCGCCACGCCGCCATGTCATGCTGCCACCGCACCTCCTGTACCCCGCCTCACTGATTCGGCCACCGTCGCCACGCCTCGCAACGCCGTGTCACTGACTTGCGGGACCGAGAAAAATAGGCGTTAGACAACTTCCCCTAAATTATAGGGTCATTCAGTGAGATGATTTTTACTGAAAGTATTTTACAGTAATTAAAGTAGCTATTGGAGTTGTTCTAAACAATGTCACACAAGTTTTGGTAGCGCTTAATGGGCCGTCAAAGGCCCGATCGATCTCGGGCTCCTGGCCCAGCGAATACCCCCAACCCGTCGTCTTCAACCTCCCCCCTCGGTGTGTGTTGCTACAGAGTAGAGTAGCCAATCGCGGCCACGGACAGGGAACTAGGGAAGCTATGGAGGCGGCGCCGGAGAGGGAGAGGGAGGGTAGGGGGGAGGAGTGGAGCGACGGTGGCGTGGCTCTGGGTTTCCGGGTGAAGGCGTGTTCCCGCGAGTCGTCGGGGCAGAAGGCCGCCAACGTGCTGGAGCCCGACCTCCGCTCCCACTGGTCCACCGCCACCAACACCAAGGAGTGGATCCTCCTCGAGCTCAACGAGCCGTGCCTCGTCTCCCACATCCGCATCTACAACAAGTCCGTCCTCGAATGGGAGGTCACCGGCGGGCTGCGCTACAAGCCCGAGGCCTTCGTCAAGGTTCGCCCGCGCGGCGAAGCTCCCAAGCGCGACATGGTGTACCCGGCCAACCACACCCCTGCCGCTACGTCCGCATCTCTTGTCTGCGCGGAAGCCCCATTGCCATCTACTTCATCCAGCTCACCGGAATCCCTGTACCTGGCCTGGAACCTGAATTCCAACCTCTTGTCAACCACTTGTTACCACAAATATCCTCTTCGCAGAAACAATCTCATTCTTCGCAAAATATGCATCTCCAGGTAGCTCTGCCATATATATGTGTGTTCTACTTGCTCTATTTCTCATGTTTGTCTTGCTAACGTATCTCCATCCTGATGAATGAATTGTATTGCAAATTAAATCTAGTTACTCAAAGACATTGCAAGAAGGCTACCACCGTTTCTGCCCCAGATTGAGGTAAAATTAGTCTTGCTCCTAGGCTATATGCTATTAATTTTGCAGTTTCCCCCATGTGTCCCCTTTAACCGGCTGGCTGGCTGCTCATCACACTGCAGGCTGACCTTAATAGCATCACAGACACCCCAGAGAGCAGTGTTCGGTTTTTGGCTCTGCTTGCTGGCCCATTTTATCCAATCCTCAACCTTATAAACGAAAGGTGTGGCCCATTTCTCATACATGCTTACTTGCCAGTCTTCATCTCTAGTTTGCATACATTATGTGCATGTGCACTACTGTTCACACCCTCGTGCACCCACCTGTGTGCGAGCAATGCCATCTGATTGACACATTCCCCCAAATTTACAGGGATGCTACAAAAACGTCGATTTCTTCCGTTGATTCAGATACCCTAAAGACTAGCCTGGCTTCTATTCCAACTGTTTCCTCAAACTTTGAGGCATGTAAATATTCTTTCCGCACACTTCTGTTTTATCCTTTTATATAGTTTTGGCTATGTGCTATCGTAGTGTGCTACAGTAAGAACTATGAATGCTGAAAGCTTAATTACATGATACTGCACCTCCACTCTATGTCATACATAGCTTTCCAGTTATGTAAAATGTGTATAGGAACAAGTCATTTATCTTCTGCACATCTCTTTCTAAATGAATATTAACTATCCATAGCACTGAGTGCTGACTAACTAACTGTATACACCCCCCTCTATGAGTTCTGAAAAGACCACCCGAGATTGGAACTACCTTGACTGATAGGAACTAGAGAATATTTGCAGGAGTGTTTATTTAACGTAGTTGAGGTAGATGGTTTTATGGTTGCATTCTGGCAACTGCTAAACTATAACATGAGATATAACCATGTCTCGTCAGCAACTTCTAGTTCACAAAACGGCTGTTGGAGTTCTGTAGGAGTGTGTTAGGTTGATGTTATCCAGGATCTTCCATTAATTTATGTCATCACATTGCACAAATTCCTTGTTGGCCATGCCCCTGTAGTGAAACACTGAGCACTGACATCTGCCCAGTTTGTTGGTTGCTTGCAAATGCATGAGAACACGAATATTTCTCGCTGGTTTATGACCTGAACTGCTAAACAGCCAGCCTATTCTGTGTGACTGCCAATTTATGTGTAGAAAAAGAACTGAGTGATTTCTGGTTGTATCTGTTTTCCTGATGGTTTAAAGTATTTAAAACGGAAGTCATATTCAAATGTTCTTTGTTTGAACATGTGGTCTTATTTAGGGCTAGCAAGCTAGTACCATTTTACATCTGGACTATGTGCCTGTGGTCCTACTGTGTGCTGTGCCATTCAGCTTTAACACCAAGGACCTATTTTCTGGTATCCTTCCAATTAAAACTACAACAGTAGAAGACCTATTGCTCTGCAACAATTGATATTGAGTTTGATAATATGAAAATTAAAAGATGGTAACTTATTTTAGCGCTCCGTCCTGTTATTAAAACTACCAATTCATGACTTGTATTTTACAAAAATCTTTTTCAATTATCATGCATGATATTCATCTCTAGGTTTTTATTCCATGGAGAGCATCTCTGTGCCCTTCAAAGGAATTTGTCACATACGAATAAGGGAAGTTAAGGTGGTTAAGCAGTAAATGATTAGCAACCACATTCAAGTCGGATGTATCTCCCTTGGGGAGCATAGAAACATACAGCGCATATGCACTCATTTTGGTTGATTTTGGTGTTCTGAATTCTTTATTTTTGTACAGGCACAACCTAGGAGAGCACGGAGTCCATCTTCTGTTCAGCCTGCTTCATGTATGCTGGCATTTCGATCTGAAACAGCTATACTACTCTTAAGGAAAGCACACAAAGACAAAACTCTCTCAATTGTTTGCCATCGAGTATGTTCTTTGACCATTTTTTTTTGTCTTCTTTGGTCATGTACTTTTTCCTCTCGGAGTATTTTCTGAACATTTGCCTCTTTTGAACTAAGGCATCAAGGGTGCTCCAAAAACTTTTGGAGCCTGAGCCATTCGTTGATGAGCCAATACCTAATGGTGGAATGCTTTGAGTGAAGTCTCTGATGAAATTCCTAAAAGTGATGCTTCCAGCCTAGTGCCTTATACAAACTACTCTAGTTTGTTTGGAGAAGAATTTAGTTTATCAGAAAATCACTTCGATGGCTCTTTTCTAAATATTTTGGATGTTGCTGCTGTTGAAGAAGGCATTCTTCATGTACTGTATGCAGCTGCATCACAGGTTATCTTTGTCATATTGTGTCATTCTTATATCTTCCAATTTCCATGTGTTACCTTTTGTTCTAAAAGGCTGGTTTATTTTCTTGATTGTGCTTGCAGCCTCAACTAGGTTGCAAGCTTGCTGAAACTACTTCAGACATGTGGTCTGTCTTACCGCTTGTTCAAGCACTTCTTCCAGGTATTGACTGGGAGATGACCTTACATACTTAATGCTTTTTAGCTTCTCTTACTACTCTTAAATGATAATTAGCAGAAGTATGATTGAGTAACAACTTTGGCTACCAAACAATCTACACCTTCCCGCATGTTAATATCCCATACTAAAAAGATGCAAGGCCTACATGGTCATTGGCTAGCGCATTTAGTGCGACACCCGTGCCTTGTGGCTAAAGACTATGGATTGAGTCCAATCAAATGTTAGTTCGTTTGCATTTTCCAGGATTTTATCCTATGGATTCTTGGTTACTGATGTCCTTAGGTTTAAATATAAACCAACCACACCCCTTCTAAAAGTAAAAAAAATGGGGGCAGATCTACCTGCAAGGGTGTCAGTATACGGCATGTATGCCTTTGTAGAATCTGATAATATGATGTTGCTCTTGTGTGTTTTTCATAGCACTTCGTCCTCCATTTAGTGCTGGCCCTACCGAACAGATTGATGATTGTTTTAGCCAATGGAACCATCCAGATGTTCACAATGCTCTTTCCCAGGTACCTCGATTTATATGATCTGTTCTCTTCTTCATGCATTAGTGGCATCACTTACCATTTCTCAAGGTATTTGTGGCTGCAGATTGTGTCAATGTCGGTATCATCAGTTTTTCATCCTCTTCTCAGAGGTTGTGCTGGTTATCTTTCATCATACCTGCCATCACATGTTCGTTCTGCAACTCTGAACTCTCTATTGTAGAAGTATTTATTTTCTTCAGTAGATTATTGACATGTTTCTTATGTTCACTACTAGGCAAAAGCAGCATGCGTTTTGCTTGATTTGTGCAGGGGACCATTATCACCTTGGGTGCCCATGATCACAGCAAAGGTCTCTTTATGATTTTGTCCACAGTTATGGATTTTATAATTTGTTCCTATTTATGACATTATATACTCATGAAATAGGTAGATCTTGCAGTTGAACTTCTGGAGGATCTCCTGGGTGTTATCCAGGTATGTGTGTGTTGGAAACCTAGTCTACATGAGCAATGCTGGGAATCTAGAAAATTATCTTTTAGTGATGTAATCTGGCATATTTTGTATCCTTTCTTTAGGGCCTACTTTTGTGCCTATACATAACAAATAAACAAAATAATGCTTCAGTTTAAGTTTTATCTCCTTTTGGGTACTACTTTTGAAGGGGCGTACTGTTGTTTTGAGCTAGTATGTCTTGCTGTGCTGTATTTAAGATGAAACACCCAGTTGTTCGAGCAGAGTTTGTAGTGTTACAGTCCATCATGACCATGATACTTTACTTTTGCATCATCCTGAATCAGCATAATGTTTGGTTGGTTAAATTGCTTACTTTTTTCCATATGCACGTGGCAATCAGACGATTTGATTTATGTGTGACGTTGGTCAGGGAGTTGGGCAATCTCTTTCCCGTTCTCGTGCGGCGCTGAAGTATATTTTATTGGCCGTATCAGGGAATATGGATGATGTTCTCGCAGAATACAAAGTAATCCATCTTTCATTTCCTGATATTTCTCAGTGATTGTTGTAATACTTCTTGAACATGCATCCTATAACTGCCTACTTTCAGGAAGTCAAGCATAAAATACTTTTCATTCTGGAGATGCTAGATCCTTTTGTTGATCATGCTATAAGTGTAATGAAAGACAGAATATCATTTGGTGGTGTATCTGCTATGTATCTGGAGAAACAGGCAAAAGTTTGCGATATGGCCTTGAACATTATTCGTACAGCTGCAAAGAATCCTGCTGTACTCCCTTCTTTGGAACTTGAATGGCGGCGAGGTGCTGTTGCCCCAAGGTTGGTAAGCTATATGTACATGCAGGTGCAACATAAGGTTACGAGTACAGTGAGTAATAATCTATGCTGATTGATGAGAAGCAAATACTCTTATAATTATCTAATAGTTAACCCCCTGGTCACAACTCACACATTCGTATTCCTATTTTATAGCAACAATATATATTTGGCTAATGCATAAACTTGTCGTTTACACTTCACTTACTTTGGTTTAACTGAACTGCTGCCAAGTTGCCCTTTAAACTCTTGAAGTTGTTTAAAAGAGGCAATGAACTGAATTGACACTCAAGTTGGCCAGCTTAGTGTGTACATGTCCCACCAACCCAGCTTGTGGCGTCAACAACAAAACAACAACAAAGCCTTTAGTCCCAAACAAGTTGGGGTAGGCTAGAGGTGAAACCCATAAGATCCCGCGACCAAAAAAATGAGATCCATGGGCACAAGCTTTACCAACCCAGCTTGTGGCGTTGGTTGAAACAAATATTTCTTTAGCGAAAATTGAACTATTTCTGGAAGTCGGTGACTAATTTGCTCTTTCCAAAAATTGAGGGGACAAAACGAGCCATGAGTGGAAGTTGAGGGACCAATTTGTGCAACAACATTATCTTGTCAAATATTTAGATCGGGCACATGAAAATGTATTGAGCAAATTCAGCATTAGGCCTATTATAAAATTGCTTTGTATGCTAGTAAAATACACTAAATCTAACTTTTACTTGCAGTATACTTCTTTCTATCTTGGATCCTCATATGCCACTCCCACCTGACGTTGACCTCTGCAAAAGTTCATTGCCCGAGGTTGATCAAGCAGCTTTGGCGGTTTCAGATTGTCCAGCACCACATTCTTGCAACCCTGAAGTTGTTGACGGGCGAGACACATCTGAAATAGCTATGAGAATAGAAAGTTTTGAACAGTACAATTCTTTATTTGCTCCTGAAGAATTGAAGCAATCTGAGTTGACAAATACTCTGCGAGAAGACCATGATAAAGTACGTACAAATTTTGACCAGAACATCCCTGTGGGCAGGAAAACCAATGTAAAATTACCAGCTGGCCTTTTCCAGTTAGAAGATACTGTTGCTGATGATTACAATGATGCACGGGCTGATTATCTACAACTGCTGAACCAAGAGAACTGTGAATTAAGAGCTATAGAATTTCGTCGCTTAGCACTGAATCTGTGTATGCAACAGGAACCAACAATTGAGGGGCATAATGCCGGAATTGATGCTTTGCTATTAGCTGCAGAATGCTATGTTAATCCATTTTTTCTCTTGGATTTACGGCTTAATTCAGAGCCTCTGGATCGAATTGAACGTACTCATTCGGAGTTGATACAACGGAATGCCTCCTTTGAGTTGAACGATTTGCGTGTGAAAGATTTAGATCGAGCGACAGTGCACAGTTTGGAGAATAAACGGGATAGAGCTGTCCTAGATTTACTCCTGCAAGCTGCAAAATTTGACTGTGAATACCATGCAAAGATACCCGACGGTGAAGTCTATCCAAATGATGCTGAGGATGACAAGCAACCTATAGAAATTTCACCAGAAGTTACAGACCTTGTGGATGCTGTAACTTTGGTCAGAAAGAACCAAGCTCTGCTTTGGCACTTTATTATGAAGCAATTTGGAAGGAAAGGGCATTTAGCTAATGAAATTCTTCTTGATAGCTTGTTGTTCTTGTTGCACTCAGCAACTGACCTATTTTGTCCACCAGATAATGTGATCGATATCATATTGAATTCTGCTGAAAACCTCAACCGACAGCTTGCATGTCTTTACAGCTCTGTTAATGCAGGGGATAAGAAATTGGATAATGTAAAATTACATGGTTTACAAAGACGTTGGGCACTTCTCCAGAAGCTGGTTCTGGCTTCATCTGGTAGCGACAATACTAGAGAACTTGTCAGCATTAAAAAAGATGGTTTTCGTTTTAGAAGCTTAGTTCCTCCATCAGCATGGGTGCATAAGATATCAGAATTTTCCAGGTTTTCTAGCCCACTTCCTCGATTTCTTGGATGGATGGCAGTGTCGTGTTATGCCAAGGAATTTTTAAACGAGAGACTGTTTCTTGCCTCTGATTTCTCACAGCTTACAACTTTGCTGTCAATTTTCACTGATGAACTTAGTCTAATGGATGGAGTTGCAACTCAGAAGGTCAAGTCTGCTGACACTGAGCAATCTGCTTGCAATAATTACTTGCTTCTTAAGAAGGAATCTATGTCGTCAGATAAACCAAGCACGAACAAACTGTTTCAGATTTTACTTCCTGAACTACATTTCTTTTTTCCAAGCATGAGCAGACTATTTCACGGATTTGGAGAGACCATTTTGGAAGCTGTTGGTTTGCAGTTAAAATGTCTCCCGAAAAGTGCAGTACAAGATGTTCTTTGTTGGTTTTCTGAGATGTGCATGTGGCCTTACCTTGAAGGCATCAAGGAGCATCTTGTACTTGCAAACGGAGTAAGTTCTTTGAGAGGTAATATTGCTGCTAATGCCAAGGCTGTTGTTTTCTATCTACTCGAGTCGGTTGTTTCTGAGCACTTGGAGGCTATTGTTCCTGAAATGCCAAGGGTAGTGCACATTCTTGTGTCACTTTGTAGAGCTTCTTATGCTGATGTGGCCTTCCTTGACTCTGTATTGTGTCTGCTAAAGCCATTGATATCTTATTTCTTAAGGAAGGGAACTGATGATGAAAAAGTGATGGGTCATATAACTGACTGCAGTGATTTTGAGTTGATTTGTTTTGAAGAGTTGTTTGAAATTATCCGGTGTGGTAAACATACAAAGGATGCAACCAGTGATAAGATTCAGGTCCCATTGCTGATCTTCATTCTGGGGTCTCTGCTTCCTGATCTGTCCTTTAAGAGGAGGATTGAAATATTGGACTCCTTGCTAGTATGGGTAGACTCTATCAGTTCTGATCCACCATCACTGCTGTGTAGTTATCTTGAAGGCTTTCATACACTTATTGATGGTTGTGTAACTATACTAGTTCAGAATATTGAATTACTTGGTATCATCATCCTTTCTGTGAGAGAACAGTCTAGGGAGGCTGCAAATTCCATAAGCGGGGATGCCATGATGCAACTTGAGAAGAATTCACAAGATACAGAGCAGCTACTAGTTAAATCCACAGACAATGCGGAAAAGTCGAAGGGGCCACCTGCTGGTTGTATTATAGAATTTTGTGATGCCCTGGAGAAGGTCATTTCACATCTTACTCTGTCAATTGAGAGTAGCTGGAAATGGCACCATCAGTTGGCCTCTAGGCTGTCTTCATTGATGGCAAAGTGTTCGCTGTATGCGAAATGCTTAAAAGCTGTTACGCAAGGAAACGCAATTTCTAGTAGCACTAGGCAAGAGGTGGAGCTTGTACAAAAACACTGGGAGAGTGCTCTTGAAGGTCTTGCAGAAACCATTTTAGGAAATCAGGAAAAGCAGTGCTGGCAGGTGGCATCCTCTATGCTTGACTATATGATTAAACTACCTAATGTTCTTGCTTGGAGTAATGTTCTTAGTGCCACTTGTTCAGCAATCGAGCACTTCTGCTCTCATGCACCTAGGATATCTTGGAGACTGCAGACAGAGAAGTGGTTATCGTTATTGGTTTCGGGTGGAATTGAAGACCTCAAGAATAGTGAAACCTCGTTGATTAATCTTTTCTGTACAATGTTGAGTCACGCCGAACCAGAACAACGCTCTGTTGCATTGCAGCAACTTGGGAGGATTATTCACTTGGCGGGTACTGCTGAAGTCGGATCTGGTTCAACAATGACGTCCCATTTGGTTACTCATACATGGAACAGAATAGCAGCATTGGCTCTCTATGACTCTTCTATGCTATTAAGGAATCATGCGATGGCTTTGCTCACTGAATATGTTCCATTTGTTGATAAAAATCATCTGCAGTCATTTCTTGCATCAAGTGACAGTATCCTGAAAGGTGTGGGGCAACTTTCATGTGTAATTGAAGAGGGCTATTTGACACGAATGTCCTTACTGTTGCTTTCAAAGGCATGTCTTTATTCTTCTTCTGAAGATATTGCTTTGATTCCTGAATCTGTTTGGAGGAAATTGGAAAACATGCAAACATCACTAACTGGTAAATTAATGCTTCTCGATTACCCACATTTATGTTGTACTTGTGCCCTTATGTGGGGTTCAACCTTAACAACTGATTATTCAAGTACTTTATTTACTATTTTCTGATGTATTATTAGGAGGTTTTGGTGATGTCGAGAAAGATCTCTGTCGAGCTCTATGTCAGCTAAGAACTGAATCTGATGCTAAAACGGTCTCTCTCTCTCCTTCCTTCAACCGTCTTCTATCCTAGGATCACAGCTAACGGATTCAATATTATTTTGTGCATGTTCTGGCTACCAAGTACTGACTCTGTGTCTCTTTAGGTTGTAAAAGAACTTCTCGCAGGATCTACTACAAAACCAGTGAACACTGATTATAAGGATATCCGTGAATCAATTCTTCAGGTCATAATCTTTCTTATGATTCATTCTGAAATGCATATTTTGCATCTGTAGCATTGTTACTTCTGTTTCTGCTTTATTACTTAAGTCTATGCCATCCATCACAGTTTCAGTTCTAAACTCAACAGAGATTCACATTGATGAGTGTGCGTGCACTTTTGTACCTAACAATATAAGTGCTTAATACTTCTTGAAATAGCAAACTTCTAGTCATTCTTGGAGGCTTGGAGGAAATTACCTTGACCTTTAGAATTCTTGACGGAAGAATTTTTTGTAATAGTATGCAATAACAACAATTGGAGATATCCCATGGTGTATGCTCTTTGCGGATGATGTCGTGCTAGTTGACGATAGTCGGACGGGGGTAAATAGGAAGTTAGAGTTATGGAGACAAACCTTGGAATCGAAAGGGTTTAGGCTTAGTAGAACTAAAACCGAGTACATGATGTGCGGTTTCGGACTACTAGGTGTGAGGAGGAGGAGGTTAGCCTTGATGGCCGGTGGTACCTCGGAAGGACACCTTAAGGTATTTGGGGTCAATGTTGTAGGGGGATGGGGGTATAGATGAAGAAGTGAACCATCGAAACAAAGCCGGATGGATGAAGTGGCGCCAAGCTTATGTCATTCTCTATTACAAGAAAGTGACACAAAAGCTAAAAGGCAAGTTCTACAGGACGGCGGTTCGACCCGCAATGTTGTATGGCGCTGGAGTGTTGGCCGACTAAAAGGCGACATGTTCAACAGTTAGGTGTGGCGGAGATGCGTATGTTGAGATGGATGTGTGGCCACACGAGGAAGGATCGAGTCCGGAATGATGATATACGAAATAGAGTTGGGGTAGCAGCAATTGAGGAGAAGCTTGTCCAACATCGTCTGAGATGGTTTGGGCATATTCAGCGCAGGCCTCGAAGCTCCGATTGCATAGCGGACGGCTAAAGCGTGCGGAGAATGTCAAGAGAGGGCGGGTCGACCGAATTTGACATGGGGGGAGTCCGTTAAGAGAGACCTAAAGGATTGGAGTATCGACAAAGAGCTAGCTATGGACAGGGGTGCGTGGAAGCTTGCTATCCATGTGCCAGAGCCATGAGTTGGTTGCGAGATCTTATGGGTTTCACCTCTAGCCTAACCCAACTTTATTTGGGACTAAAGGCTTTGTTGTTGTTGTTGTTGTTGTATGCAATAACAACAATTACTGTTAAGTTTGAAAGTTTTGGAATTCAGGTTCATCTTCCAGAAAACCAAAATGCTTGCAAGCAAGATTGGAATAGGCAGCACTGGCATGCTTGTATTTTTGTTCAAATATATACTCCTGATACCCTAAGTTGCTGTGCGCATAGGTTGTTAATTTCAAACTCCAGTCCATGCTGGTAACCTGCTTTTGTGAATCCTTTTTGATAGGTGTTGTCCTCTTTGAGTTCTGTTGAGTCCTACTTTGAGTTCTTCTCAATCAGATCTGATCAGGAATGTCAGGTTAGAGATACAACCAGGGTTTCTGGCCGCCATGTTTTCAATATCTTATTCTGACACTTAAATAATTACAACACCAAGGAACTTGAAGAAGCCGAGATTGAATTGGAGCTTATTAAAAACGAGAAAGCAGTTCAGAAATTTGTCGGACGTCCCCAGGATACTGTGGCTCCAGGCGTGTTATCATGTAAGATTAGTGACTATTAAGGACTATTATTATGAATATTGTTCCCTTAATGTGCAGTAATGTAATTACATCTACAGATTACAAGGATAGTAGTGAAGTTAATAAACAGCTTCAGCAGATCCGTGAAGATATACGGTCCCTGTAAGTTGACATATCACATTTTACACCTGGTCCAAGTGTACTTTATTCCTCAAACTCCTGACAGTTACTTTCCCTGGGCAAAACATTCTTATCACCGTGGGAAGTGTGTGGGTGCGGGTGTATTTTTTTACCTTTGACAATGCAACCTTTTTTAAAGTTTAAATTTGCACTGTGAAGATTAGACTCATCATGATAAGTACAGCAATTTTAGTACTCTTATCTTGCTTTACAAATATTCCCAACAAAAATAATGGTTAAAGATGTACCTCAGAGACCATTAAGATTTACATGAAGCAAGTCATTGGTTTTGATGGAGGCATGAAGTGCTGCATAGTAAGGAGTACTAAATTTCTAAATCCTATTCCTTTTCTGGGCCTTGAGAGTGATAAGTTTTAGTATGAAGCTTCATAAGAAAGCTTTGTCTATCCATGAATAGTATCATTTTCTTGCACCAGTTTAATTTTAATTTTGAAGCATTGAAACTTTTTTTTTGATGGATAGAATCATTGGAACTTATTGTCAGCGTTACTTGTATGCAGCTAACATGTATTTACTTGATAGAGAACGGTCCAAGCTCAGAGAGGAAATTATAGCACGCCGACAGAAGAAATTGCTT
Source organism: Aegilops bicornis (assembly GCA_021605145.1). Lineage (NCBI taxonomy): Eukaryota > Viridiplantae > Streptophyta > Magnoliopsida > Poales > Poaceae > Aegilops > Aegilops bicornis. The sequence goes on along the minus strand of CM038669.1, from coordinate 391,353,775 downwards.
ATCAGACATACTCGTGAAAAGTACTTGGAAGAGACGAGTTGCAAGGAAATGGAGCTTATGCAAGAGCTTGATAGGTTTGGAGCTGTTGCCTTTTCATTTGATATGTCAGAGACGACATTTTCTTCTTCTTTCAGAAAGGAGGTTCAAATCCCCGGCCTCTGCATCATTATATGTGCTTGTTCTTATTTTCTCGTTGTATTATCTTTGCAGGGAAAGAACTCTTGAGATGGAGCGTGACATCGAAAGGCAGCGACAGCTGGATCTCGAGCGTGTGAAGTCTAGGGAACTCCAAAATAACCTCTATAAGGAAAGGGAGAAACAAACTCAGGTATATGTTGTAATTTTACCCTTCGAATTGAAATTGGTTATTGGTATCGTGGCATGTTTTGTTTGCCATCAATCCATGACGCATCCAGCCAAAGAGAATAGCTGTAGCTCCAGACTTAGCAAACCATTTCGTTGGTTTTTCTTGCTGCATCATATGCTGTGCTGATTGACTTGTGCAGAGAGAGCTTCAACGTGAGCTGGAGCAGGTTGAGTTGGGGCGGTCATCAAGGCGGGAGTTCTCAGCCAACCCCAGCAGGTATTGATTGATTCTGCCGATTCGCACATTCCTGGTACTATCTCTCACAACATCTTTGTAATTGGCATCATTGCGCAGCCGGGCGAGGGAGAGATACCGCGAAAGGGATAATGGTAGAGGCGCACAGCAGGAGGGAAGCCGCGGCCAAGGCCATGAGGGTCAACCAACGGTCGTGATGGGCGGTGCATCGAGGCCATCGTCGTTCCCTACGATACTGCAATCTCGTGACCGTGGCAGCGATGGCGGCTACGAGGAGAACGCGGAGGGAAGCAGGGATTCCGGCGGCGATACCAGCAGCATGGGAGATCCGGAGTTGGACGGGCCGGGTTCAGGCTCGAGGCACGGGACACGAGCCGGCGGCAGCAGCAAGTCGTCAAGGCAAGTCATGGAGCGGAGAGAGCGGGACGGTAGACGTGAAGGTAAATGGGAGCGGAAGCAATGAAGGCAAGCCACTCCACCCATGGTGGCCACCACTCTATTCAGTAGTCATTTGGTCAGTTATGCAATGCATCTACTCTCCAGTAGTCATGGTGGTCACTAGTCTACTCTACTCTACTCGTTAGTCCTTTGGTCAATTATGCAATGCATCTCTTGATTCTGCGTCTTGTATCATGTAGTACTAGTTCAAAGCTGCAGCGTCAGTGTTACAAACACTGGTGTAACTAGAAAACAAATAGATTGGGGGTGAGGTACACATTGGCTGCACCGCACCAGGCTGACAGCAACACACAACTAACTCATCGCTGCTCTGGGGCAAGGAATAGTACTGCATCACTATCACTTCGTGCTCCATAAATATTTGAATAAATAATATTTATAGCCACCCCGCTTGATTGCTCGATTACAATCGCAGTGCCGACTAGCTATAGGACATGCATACAGTATTCGGATAACAACTTACAGGTGACTCACCAAACTTTACCTCCCCTGATCTTTCCGCAAAGAAAAAGAATCAACTGTTGTGTGATCAATAGCTAACTATTGGATCCTCCTATATGAATATGACAAGATAAACTATATATATTGCTTGTTTAATTTATTTTGATGACTATGAACCCTCCCTTGTTCTATCGAAGTGTCGACTATGAATCACCCTCGCCTTTCCACTGGGATCATGGTCAATTCCTGTCACTGGGGCTGCTGGTTCGTGACTATGCCTTTGCCGACCAGAGCTGCTTGTGGCAGATGAGGAGCTTCTCCTTCTCATTCTCCTTGTTCTCGGTGTCGTGCCTGTCGCACGTCCATCTCATCCCCTTCGCGATGGAGGCCACGGAGTCGAGGAAGTAGGGGTTGTCCCGGATGATGGCGTAGCCGGTCGGACGAAGGATGCGGTCCATCTCAACAAGCACAAACTTCATCTCGCATCTGCAATGCCAGGGACAATCGGTTAGCAACTTGAGATCTTCCTTGCTGAATATGCGGGCGGCAAGATTCTGGAGCACATACCTGTGTGATTCTGCGGTGAACAGGCCGTCGGCGTGCAGCAGATCGTACGTTCGTGGGTACGTGGAGAAGGCCTCGCACCTAATAAGAATCAGCAGATTAATTCCATTCTGGCAATGTGGAACAGAGTGTCGACCAGGATGCAGTTGAAAGAACAGGTAATGCGTACCAGTCGTGGTTGGTGCCGATGAGTCCTCTGTCGTAGACGACGCCGAGGGAGTTGGGTCCGTAGGAGGAGACGACGTTCATGACCCATACGGGGTCCTTTACGAGGCTCGCCGCGAACCCTCCGTAGACGGTGCTCATGTCCATGACGTTCCGCACCTTGTCGCTCCCCAGCGCGGGCAGCAGCGCCTTGTAGTGCTTTACCGCCGCCTTCCACTTGCCGTCGTCGTGCTTCATGGCGCTGCCGCTCCCGCCGGGGACGACGGAGACGCGCTCCGGCGCGACGCCCAGCCGCTGGGGCCACTTGGGCAGCGCCTTGCCGCGGGACTTGGGGCTGGGCGCGGTCACGCAGGAGCGCATGGGCACGTACCAGGCCGCGTCGGCGTCCACGCTGTCGTCGCACTTGGCCGGGGTGGTCATCGGCGTCAGCTTGTCGTAGCAGCCGGCGTCGAGGGACTTCTGCCACACGGCGATGTCGCCCTTCTTGTTGTACAGCCGGAAGCACATGCTGGCGAGCATCTTCTTCAGCCTGTCGAAGTCGGCCTTCTGCGCCTCCACCGTGGTGTTCCAGCCGTGCCACCGGTTCTCGTAGTTGATGGGCGGGCCGGAGAGCACCCAGAAGCCGCCGGGCCGGAGCACCCGCTGGATCTCCATGAGGTAGAGCCCGCCGAACTCCGTCCACGGGATGAGGCACCTGGAGCAGTGCGCCATGTCCATGGAGGCCGAGGGGATGGGCAGGCGCTGCGTGGAGATGATGCCGAGGATGGCCGGGATGCCGCGCTCCAGCGCGAACTGCACCTGCGCCTCGTGGTTGTCCCTGGGCGCCAGCGACACGGTCAGGATGTTCCGGGCCAGCAGGTCGCCGCCCCAGCTGGCCACGCCGCAGCCGGTGTCGAGCGCGGTGCGGACGCTGCCGTCCTTCATGCCGGGGATCAGGTCGGCCATGAGGTCGACGTACGCGCCGACGCCGTTGGGGAACATGGTGCCGCCGCCGGGGAAGGTGAAGCGGTCGCCGTCCTTGCGGAGCCAGTGCTGGTTGGACTTCTGGCTGTTGATCCAGTCGTAGGGCACGTTGCGGTACCAGCACTGGTCCTTGCTCTTGGGCCAGCGGATGGGCGGCTTGTAGCCCCGCGGCGGCGGCACCAGGCAGACGGCGCGCTCCGGCGGCGGCGGGCAGTGCCGCTCCATGAAGCTGAGCCGGTAGTTGCCGTACCTCCTCCACCGCTTGGGGTCGGTGCAGGGGGTGTAGTCCTGGTAGTCAGCGGGGCACTCGGAGAACTCCACCTCGTCGTCGCCGTTGCCGTTCCTGGCAATGGCGAGGGCGATCGCAGAGCCCTCCTGCTTGGCCGTGGAGACGATGGGGATGATGCTTGTTGTGGTGGAGGAGAAGGTGAAGGTGCGGCCGGTGCTGTAGATGCCGCCGAGGTAGAAGGAGAAGCCGCAGAGGAGGAGCAGCATGAGCGCCACCGGCACGGCCCTCGCCCCGGCGCCGCCGCCGCCCGCCCTCTCGGGCTTGGCCTCCTTGCTGTACTTCATCGCCGTGCCCTCTGCCCTGCCCTGCGGATGGGATTGGGTCAGATTTTTTAAAGTTTGTTGAGGGCAGGGCATCAGAATCGGTAACAAACCCCGTACGAGAATACGCACGCGATTTCCGGACCAGATACGCAACGAAATTATCAACCAAGGAAACCAAAAGACGTACCTTTGGGTTGAATTGGAAGTTTGGAACCAGACGGAACCAGGGAGCAGAGGTTGCGAGGTCTTGAAGATGATCGATCGGTCGGTCGATATATATAGCTAGCGGGGAAGGAAGGCAGATGCGTGTCGGCTGATCGGCTCTCGGCGCGCCGAGGAGATTTACGTTACTACTACTCCATTACTAGATTAGATCTGAAGCTGAATGAATATAAAACCAGAAGGATTATCACGCCTAAACAAAACGACCAGATCGTAACAAACGAGAATTGGCAGGTTGATTGGGCAGGCAATTATGGGAGTATCTCTAGCGGTGGCCTGGCCGCCCTCTGTTTGTGTAGGCCGGACACTCGGGGAGTTTTAAAGACCCCATTGACGACGGTTAGGCGCGCGCCCACTCCCATCACCATCGTCGTCTTCCTCCGTCAAAAACAACTGAGTGCATTATTATCATGGGTTCATTGGAAACGCCCCGACTCGGCCAACCCAAAGCAAACATCAAGCAGAATTACAAATGATTTACTGTCATGTAGGTACATCCGGTGAAAACAAGTCACATGCTTGTTTAGACCGACTGTTTCGTCTTGATTGCAAAGATTGACTGATTTCCTTGCATGTTCAACGTCAACCGAACGAGTGGATCCCGGCCCCATGCACGGACGTACGTATGGCTAAAATGTAGTAGTAGCTGCACATCTACGCGCGTGAATTTCATTCTTTAATTCGATGTGGCCGGTCGTACATCACATTGTTGGCTTTGTCTCGGCTGTTAGCGTTGCATTACAAGATGGGTTTGGCGGATCGCATTTAATCAGTCAGCTCGGTGGAGTGAGGGAGTGAGTGAGCGAGTCTGCGAGTGGTGGGTGCGCCACCACCCACGACGACTGCCCCACTCGTCCACACTAGGGCTGCAAACGAGTCGAGTTCGAGCGAGTTGGAGTTGGCTTAGCTTAACTCATATGAAAATTCGAGTGAGCTCAAACTAAGTGAAGCTCATGATCGGTATGTAGAATACGTGGCTCGTCTTTCAACATAACGATCTCGAGTCGACCTCGAGCTAGTTTCGAGCTATATGAGATGGTAAAAATTATAAATCTATGGATGAAAAACAAAAAAGTTAAGATGAATATGATGTGAACCTTTGTCAAAAATATAGGATATTTAACACATAGTCAACCACGTGCCATAATTAGGCCTAAATCTTCTCTGCGTTTAATAAAGTTCCCATGTTCGTTGGTACATAAAATGAAGAAAAATTATGGACAACATATATGGTAATAAATTATCTTATTTCTATTTAATATATGGCATGATCATTTAGCATAATGATATTTTGTCGAGTTGTCGAGCAAAAATCAAGCGAGCCAACATTAGCTTAAGATCGGCTCGTTTCTCGGTCGAGCTGCATAAAGTGTTTAAACTCAGCTTGTTTCTTTTCGAGTCAATCTCGAGTCGAGTCAAAAAACGAGTCGATCTCGAGCGGCTCACGAGCCTCGAGCTTTTCTTGCAGCCCTAGTCCACACCCAGGCCGTGGAAGCTGTGGACGGCGAAAATTGCAATCGCATGCAAGTAAATGTCTGTCAGCTGTTGTTAATCGTGTTCAATTACGCATATGCATACTACAACAAAATAGGAGCTACTAGTACTAGGATTTTGCCATCCCAGGGGATGAAGCCCCACGTACCGGAGCGAAAGTAGCAACTGTAGTTTTGCTGCATGAGTTTTGGCATGCACCGAATAGAAATACAAATACTGGACCGCCCGCCCGCCCGTGACCACACCAGAGATGCGTCGGTTTTGTTGGCCGGCAGCCGCTCAGCACAGTGAGTCAATCGAGCATATGTAGAAGCTAGCTACTAGGTACCACTCGCAAGGCCAGTGAAACCAAGCTACTCTAGATAGCTGCTAGTAGCCGCTCACTCGCAGACAGTAGACAGACTATCACTCGATCGTCACGCGTAGAGACGACGATTTGGCTTAATCTGCCACTGCCAGACTGGCTGGCAACGGATCAATCAATCTGTCGGTGGCACCGATCGATCGATCCCCATATAGATGCATCATCACATACGGTTCCACTGTCGCTCCTTTCTTCCTGCTCTACCTCGCTAGCTAGCCATAAATGCGGTTCGATGGAGCGATCGACCATGCGCGCTCCGCCACCGCCACCGCGCGACCGTGCATGTGCGCCCTCACGTGCACGTACACCGCCCCGAGATTTAGCGGAAGCTAGCGACCAAACTAAATGAATTATTTATCTACAGCAGCGTAATCCATTATGCAAATGTGTGTATCACGGGAACCCTACTATCGATTACGTAGTAGTAGATCGTGTGTGTACATGCAAGTGACATGCATGCGTGCTTTGGTGGCCTGTCGCGTTCGCTCCAGATGGCCCGGTCGGATCATATCTCTCTCGTCGATCCGACGGTGACCGACACGAGCGTGCAAGCTGCCCTGTTACATCATTTTTCTGTACGGACAGTAGATTTTGTCCATTTCACGCACAGCTAGCTAAGAGCATCTACAACCGAACTTGAAAATCCGGCTCCTATACATCTACGCACGCGCCAGAGCACTCCCACGGATGCATCCGGACGACCCTTTGTATTTCATATTCGGCATCGACATATCTTAAATTCAGACTCTCAAATACTCCATCCGGTCCTTTTTACTCCGCGTATTAGATTTGTGTCAAGTCAAACTTTGCAAAAGTTTGACCAAATTTATATTAAAAGATATTAACATCTACAATACCAAATATATATACTATGAAACTATATTTCTTAATGAATCTAATATTGATTTGACATTGTGAATGTTGATGCTTTTTTCTATAAGTTTGGTCAAAGCAGAGATACTTTGACTTTGAACAAAACTTATATGCAGACTAAAAAAGACCAAAAGGAGTACATGACAATCCATACACGTCCATCATGCACGACCAATGTCACACGTAAATAACAAATGATGGTAGCAAAAATGCATAGTTCTTAAATAAAATTTAGTTTAAGTGCACAACTCAAACATTAGCCCTTTGGTTTTCATTGCTAGTCCACATATGTTTCCCAAGATCACCGAGTTGCAGCGTGTGCACCTGATGATCTCGAAGATTCTGATGCATCTGTAGAAGATTCATAAACTGATTTCCATCTTGATGTTTCAAGATTTTAACTTGTTCCCCAGATGCTTCAAAATCATTTGTTTGGGCAACACCATCACCCTCATCTTTGATAATTATATTATGAAAAATAACACAACATGTCATCAGCTGCCACAAAGTTTCTGATTCCCACATCATTGTAGCTCCATGAATAATTCCCCAACGAGTTTGAAGCACTCTGAATGCCCTCTCCACATCCTTCCTAGTTGCTTCCTGCATTGTGCAAAGTGGCTTTGTTTGCTGCCGCGTGGTTCGGATATAGTCTTCACAAACGCCACCACTGAGGAAAAATGCCATCGGCAAGATAGTACTCATGCTGTAGCCACGCCCATTGACAATGTATTTTCACGGCGATGATTTTACCCATTACAAAGCCTCCTGAACACATGAGATCGTTAAAGCACGTTGATGTTGTTGTGAGAACTCGACATTTCAAACAAAGCATGCCAAATCCATAAGTCATGTGATGCTACTGCTTCCAGTATGATGGTGGCCTCTTTGGTGTGACCTTGATACATTCCCGGCAAACCTTTTGGCAGTTCTACCATTACCAATGCATGTGATCAATTGATCCGAGCATTCTTGGAAACCCTCTGGCCTCTCCAATAGCCAACAACTTTTTTGTGTTTTGCATATCTAGTTCTCTCAGATACTCTACTCCAAACACCTTGTGGAAATATGCCCTAGAGGCAATAATAAAATGGTTATTATTATATTTCCTTAATCATGATAAAGGTCTGTTATTCATGCTAGAATTGTATTGATCTAAAACTTAAATACATGTGTGGATACATAAACAAATACCGTGTCCCTAGTGAGCCTCTACTAGACTAGCTCATTGATCAAAGATGGTTAAGGTTTTCTAACCATAGACATGAGTTGTCATTTAATAACGGGATCATATCATTAGGAGAATGATGTGATGGAAAAGACCCAACCGTTAGCATAGCATATGATCGTTCAGTTTATTGCTACTGCTTTCTTAATGTCTAATACATGTTTCTTCGACCATGAGATCATGCAACTCCCGGACTTCGGAGGAATGGCTTGTGTCCATCAAACATCACAACGTAAATGGGTGATCATAAAGGTGCTCTACATGTATCTCCAAGGTGTCTGTTGAGTTGGCATGGACCGAGACTGGATTTGTCACTGCGTATGACGGAGAGGTATCTCTGGGCCCTCTGGTAATACAACATCACAAGAAGCTTGCAAGCAAAGTGACTAAGGAGTTAGTTACAAGATGATGTATTACGGAACGAGTAAAGAGACTTACCGGTAACGAGATTGAACAAGGTATGAAGATACCGATGGTCGAATCTCAGGCAAGTAACATACCAACAGACAAAGGGAACTACGTATGTTGTCATAAAGGTTCGACCGATAAAGATCTTCGTAGAATATGTAGAAACCAGTATGGGCATCCAGGTCCCGCTATTGGTTATTGACCGGAGAAATGTCTCGGTCATGTCTACATCATTCTCGAACCCGTAGGGTCCGCACGCTTAACGTTCATTGACGATATAGTATTATATGAGTTATGTATGTTGGTGAATGAATGTTGTTCGGAGTCCCGGATGAGATCACGGACATGACGATGAGCTCTGGAATGGTCCGAAGGTAAAGATTGATATATGGGATAATAGTGTTTGGTTTTCGGAAGGGGTTTCAGATGTTTCCCGAAATGTTCTGGTGCGAGAACACTTTATTTGGGCCAAGGGGTAAAGCCCACGGGGCTTTAGGAAGGTGCAAAAGGAAGTTTTGCGGAGGCCAGGGGCCAGACGCCAGGGACCCTGGTGTCTGGGGCCAGATGCCAATGACCCTGGCGTCTGGTCTTGGAGTCCTAGAAGGACTCTTGCCTTGCATGCCAAACCGACTTTGAGGAGGCTCTTTCTCCAAGAAACGACCCCAGGGCTCAACATATAAATAGAGGGGCAGGGCTAGCGCTCGGAATACATCAAGATTCAACAAGCCGTGTGCCGACAATGCCGCCCCCCTAGTTTATCCTCCGTCATAGTTTCCGTTGTGCTTGGCGAAGCCCTGCGGAGATTGTTCTTCACCACCACCGTCACCACGCCGTCGTGCTGCCGAAACTCATGTACTACTTCACCCCTCTTGTTGGATCAAGAAGGCGAGGACGTCATCGAGCTGAACATGTGCTGAACGCGCAGGTGCCATACGTTCAGTACTTGATCGGGATGGATCGTGAAGGTGCACAACTACATCAACCGTGTTGATAAACGCTTCTGCTTAGCGATCTACAAGGGTATGTAAATGCTCTCCCCCTCTCATAGCTATGCATCTCCATGGATAGATCTTGCGTGTGCGCATAACTTTTTTTTGTTTTCCATGCAACGTTCCCCAATAACACCTGCACCACGACGCGGGAAAACTTGACAGTAGTCTCTAGGCATGTGCTCCCCCTCATCCAAACCATCTCACCAACGACATATGCGGCAGTACCAAGTGCAAACATCCTTAGAGCAGTTGTGCATTTCTGTTTAGCATAGAAATAAAGTTGGCCGCAACAATCCCTTGCGAGCTTGAAGTAGTCATTGTGTGCCTCCACTCCCTCCACAATCCTTAAAAACAATGGTTTCCGGCGACGAAACCATGGATCATCCGGGAAAGTTGGGTTCGGAGCAATGTAGTGCAGTAGCCGTGCTCTAGAGACCCTATCTCGATTGATCACTCTTTTCCCTTTGATTGAGCCATTGAAGTTGAGAATATGCTCTACCTGCAGGTCTATTTTCTCTTGCATGCTCATGAGCATGATCATGTTAACTTCTTCGTCTGAATCCGATGAATCGAAGAACTCATCTTGAATCATTTGATCAAGCTCTGTTGGTCCATACTCCTCGTCCGATGAAGAATCGGAATCCATCATTTTCCATACAAATAAATCACAAAAAAACTGGGGCGGACAATGTGTTGAACACATACAGCGCAAGGGGCAGCCCGAGAGTTGCCAGACGTACCGCGGTGGCATCCAAGCCGGCGACTACGTCACTAGCGGCGAGCATGGGAGAGAGGACTGCTGCGCCGGTGCTAGCGGCGCATAGGCTCGGAACGACTGCGGAGCAAGGGTGGCAGCAGAGCGCGAGACGTCCGTCACGGAGGAGGAACAAGAGAGGAGAGAGCAAATGGATCCGGTAGGTCGAGGGGTTGGAATTGGTGCAATTTGCGGTGGGCTAGGGTTGTCGGGTCCAACGTGGCAGACGAGCTCGGCCGCCCCCATATCCTCCCTACATTTGGGCTGGATATGAGGGCTGCCGGTCAGCCCGGGCGTTTGAGGCCCGTTTGAGGTGCCCGTCTAGGGCGATTTTTTGACCGGTCACTGACCGGGTCGTCCACCTAGGGTCTGAAACAGGTTTTGGGTGCCCGACTGTAGATGCTCTAAGATCCAAAAACAAATATCACAACACACGCTTTCTCGTGCATTAGACTAGCCACAATGAGAGTAATTTAGCTAGTAACATAACACACTTCAAGGCAATTTTTCTTATGTGCCAAGTAGTTAATGACAAGAGACATGTTTGTGGTAACATAACACATCCCAAGGCAAAATGAGTGCGCGTCTAAATAAATGAAGATGGCTCTAACAGCTATTGTAGGGCAGGGTGACTCGCTTGGCGATGGGGACGACCGTGGGCTCGGACACGGGTTCCCGGGGCGACATCGGTGCTCTGCTCACGCCCCGACGCGGCTGTGCTGCTGGACGGGATATGCTTTTGGGCTGTCATGGGTGAGGTCTCGAACGACAAGGAGGATGGTGATGGCAATGTTGGCGGTGGTGGGGTGGACGGGCATGCGTGCATGCTGCTCAGTCGGTGAGTTTATCACTCGTGCGGCGGAGCTTGGGGGCTCCTGTTGGAAATATGCCCTAGAGGCAATAATATTGTATTATTATATTTCCATATTCATAAATTAAGAGTTTATATCCTATGCTATAACTACTATGATCCTGGATTATGCGATTCAGTGGAATACTCATATGCACGTGTGGAACGATACACGGTAAACTCATGTTCCTAGTCTTGCCTCTAAAACTAGCTCAAGTATTGTTGGTGATCATGTTTTCTGGATCTTAGGTTATGGTTAAATGTAGCAATAGTCCTAAAACTACATTGATAGTATAACATTAGAAGAATGATCGTATTGGATCAACCCAAACTTATGTGTTATACTTTGCGATAATATCGTTAGAAGTCAATGGTTATAAAACGGAGTCTTAACGTGTGTTTTAGTTCCTTAGACCATGAGAGTATCGTATTCACTTCTTACCGTATGGTGGACTTTTGGGGTTGCTCAAACGTCATCTATAACATGGTGATCATAACGCCAACTTACAGGTTCATCGGAAAGTTTGACAATGGACTAGATAGCTCAAGAGTGGAGTTTGCTCCTCCGACGATGGAGAGATATTCTTAGGGCCCTCTCAATGTGACGGCACCCATCATCATGTGGCCAGACATAGGTGACTGTGTTACAGGGATGCCGGAACATGTCAATGGGAAAGAAGAACAAAACCGGTAACGAGGAGAACGGTATAGTGAGCATGTGTATGACTCAAGATGATACCGATATATCTCACCTCATGTTTTGTAAAGTATCGCAAAGCAAAGGTAATAGCACATGATAACCAAAGGTTCACTCTAATCTCATTCGTGTACTCATAGGGATCGATATGGACGTCCACGGTTCCGCTATCGGTCATTTAACAAATGAGTTTTGTTCATGTCTATATTTTACCGAACCTAAAGGGTCATAAGCTTAAGATAATCATGATTTGCTGAGTGTTAGTAGGATGGGACAACAAGGAAATATTCGTGAAATAGTTTCGTTAATATTCAAAATAGTTCCGAGAGGAACCGAAAGCGTTTCGGGGTCACACGAAGGGTTTCGGAGTTTATCTGGCAATACCGGGTTTTCCCGATAAATAATACTAGCACATATGCCCGTGTGTTGCAACAAAAAAGATAATTGACGTGTCATCTAAAAAAGAGTCTCCATAATGGTAGGCGACAGAGCAAAGGAGTTATGGTCTCGCTGGACATGTTTGACACAAGAAATCTTGATAGTGGTGGGGTTGGTCGGTGTGGTGGCGAGCACTCAACTCATGTTTTTCTTCCTCCGGGTCTGCCTCCATCTTGGGGTTGTGCCTGCCTCCTCATTTGGTGGTTGTGCGGCGACCTTGGGGACACCGTTTCTTTGACCACTCTATCCTACGATGGCGTAACCAGGTGGATTATTAATTGCAACGCGTAAATCCTGTTTCATTAGCATAATCAGGCATGGATGTCCCTTCTTTTGGGGGGTTTATTCTCTTTGATTATTTTAGTGCTCAAGTGCCCATAATTTCGCTCTAATTAAAGCCAAACAACATATTCTTTTTTATTGGCACGTGCCCATAATTTCTTTCATTTATAGTCAACTAGCATAGAACGAACACGCACCGCTAAGCAATGGTCAGTGCGAATATTTAGTAGAATAGTATAGCGTCAGATTAAAAAAATATATTTTTTTGAACATTCAAAAAATATGAATTGGTGAATATTCTTGGAAACCTGAACAAATTTTCAAATCCCGAACAATTTTCAAAAAATGTGAACAATTCTTTTTTGAAAATTCCCATATTTGGCAAAACACGAACAAATTAGAAACATTAATAGTTATTGAAATTCACAAACTATATTATGAAAACATGAAAATTTTGTAAAAACACAAATATTTTTCAATTTTTTATTTTTTAAAAAGGCGAACATTCAAAATAATTTTAGAAAATATTTTCTTAGAGGAAAATATTATTTTTGATTTGTGAACATTTCACTAAAACAAGAATATTTTAAAATATGGAACATTTATAAAATGTAATTTTTATAAAGTAATCACAAAAAAAGGAAAAAATGAGAAACTTTCGAAACAACAATTTTTTTTTAAAATTCGGACATTTTTCAAATCGGAACCATTTTTTGAATTCTAACCATTTTTTGAATATATGAACAAAATTGAAATTCTGAACAGTTTTGTAAATTTTAACTTGACAGAAAAAATAAAAATAAAGAATGACAAAAGGAAAAGGAAATATATATGAGAAAGAGAAAAAACAGAAAAAGAAAAATAGAAATAGAACATCAAAAAAGGGGGAAACGGGCTGACCCAGTCTTAGGCGCCCTATGGGCAGCTTCAACTATTTATCGCTCCATGCGACAAATAAGGTCTTCCCAACTGCGTGGGTAATAATAAGTGGGCTGGCTTCGTTGGGCCAGAGCGCGCGCGGCCCAATTACATAATTCAGTGCTACAGAAACGTTTTGAACAATCCAGTACCATCAAAATTGTCGAGTCACTGGAAGTTTTGTATCACAAAGAAACATCTGAAGTTTGTGAGATGACTGAAGCAATGGAAGAATGCAAAATAGCCAAAGTTGGTGAGCAAGGTGGGTGGCTTGCAACTATTATGATAGTATTACTGCAATGGATATTGATTTTCCCAAGACACGGGAAAATGATTTGATCCTTACTTCGCTTTATGAAGTGATGATCAAAACCAATGAATTCGGGATGCAGAACCAGCAAAAGTTGCTAGTGAACAAAACAAAAAGTTTCAAGAAGAAACGCAACACTAAGAGGAACAAGGGTGGAGCATCTTGTGAGACTATATGTTTCTACTACAAAGAGAAATTGCTTGATGTATTTGGCGGATAAAAAGAACACGTCTTCTGGTAAATGTATAGAAGTTATACAAGTTATCGATATTCTACTTGGTGAAAATTCCAAGTCATGGGTATTTGATACCAGATCTGTTGCTCACATTTGCAACACGAAGCAGGGACTAAGGAAGATTCGCAAGCTGAGTAGAAACAAAGTCGTGATGCATGTCAGGAATGGTGATGGGCTTGTTGTTGAAGCCGTCGGTGTCATGTTTTTAAGTTTACCCTTGGGATTTATCTTAGAACTAAGTAATTGTTATTTTATTCCGGAGTTATGTAAGAACATTATCTCTGGATCATGTTGGATAAATGACGGTTATTCTTATAAATCTGAGAACAATGGTTGTTAAATATATTATAAGAATATGTTCTTATGGATTTGCACCCAAGGTTGGTGGCTTATTCTTATTGGATCTTGAACATGAAAAGATATCTACAACATTAATGTTAAACGTCTTAAGAAGACCGATAATACCACTTACATGTGGCACTGCTGTGTTGGTCACATCGAGAAGAAACATACGAATAAACTTCATAAAGATGGAGTGTTAACATCATTTGGTTTTGAATCGTTCGACACATATGAAGCTTGTATGATGGGGGAAATGACTAAAACACTGTTCACTGGTCATCTTGAACGGGCGCATGAATTATTGGAAATAATACATAGTGATGTATGTGGTCCAATGAGCATACTGTCGCGCGACGGATATTTATACTTCGTAACATTCGCTGATGATTTGAGTAGATATGGCTATATTAACTTGATGAAACATAAGTCTGAAATATTTTAAAAGTTCTAAGAATTTCAGAATGATTTTCGCAAAAAAAAAAGAATTTCAGAATGAAGTAGAGAATCATCTTGGCAAAAAGATAAAGTTTCTATGATCAGATTGTGGTGGAGAATATCTAAGTCATGAGTTTAGCAAACATCTAAGTGATCATGGAATTGTTTCACAACTTACTCCTCCCGGAACTCCAAAAAGAAATGGAGTATCTGAGAGGTGTAACCGAACCCTGTTAGACATGGTAAGGTTAATGATGTCATTTACAGATCTACCTTTATCATTTTGGGGATATGCACTTGATACAACAACATATACACTAAACAGAGCACCGTCTAAGTCTGTTGAGACGACACCATATGAGTTATGGAATGGGAAGAAACTCAATTTGTCGCATCTCAAGATTTGGGGTTGTGAAGCCTATGTTAAGCATTTACAACCAAATAAGCTCGATCCCAAAGCAGACAAATGTTACTTTGTAGGTTATCCCAAAGAGACAACCGGGTATTCCTTCTACCAGAAGTCTGAAGACAAAGTATTTGTTGCAAAGAATGGACACTTTCTCGAGAAGGAGTTTCTCGCTAAAGAAGTAAGTGGGAGGATAGTACAGCTTGACGAGATTACCAAATCTCCAGCGAAAGTAAGCGAGACTATGAACCGAAAGTTGTGCGCACAACTGATTCGGAAGTTACTTGACTAGTTGTAGAAACTCAAGTTAAGCCTGTAACTGATCCGTGTAGGCCAGGAAGAGTTATAGAACCTCCCGAATGGTTTCACAATGAAATATTCATCTTAGAGGAAGATGAACCTGCGCACTATAGAGAAGCGATGGCGGCGCCCAACTTAAAAAAATGGCTTAAGGCCATGCAATCCGAAATGGAGTCCATGTACGAGAATCAAGTTTGGAACTTGGTTGATCCGCTAGAGGGTGTGAAACCCATACAATGTAAATGGATCTTCAAGAGAAAAATAGACACAGATGGTAATCCTACTATCTATAAATCAAGGCTAGTTGAGAAAGGATTTTTGCAGGTTGAAGGTGTTGATTATGATGAAACTTTCTCACCAATAGCTATGCTAATGTCTATGCGGATTATGATGGCTATTGTTGCATATGTTGACTACGAGATATGGCAAATGGATGTCAAAACTGCTTTCCTAAATGGATATCTCAAAGAGGATGTATATATGATACATCCAGAAGGTTTTGTCGATCCTAAAGATGCGAGAAATGTGTGCAAGCTTCAAAGGTCTATCTATGGTTTGAAGCAAGCATCAAGGAGCTAGAATCAACATTTTGATGAAGTGGTTAAAGAGTTTGGCTTCATTAAAAATGTTGAAGAAGCTTGTGTATACAAGAAGTTTGGTGGGAGATCTATAGCATTTCTAATCTTTATATGTCAATGACAATATTGTTGATTCGAAATGATACAAAGTTCTTAGCACAATAAAAGACTATTTAAAGAGTTTGTTTTCAATGAAAGACTTATGCGAAGCAGCTTATATATTGGGCATAAAGATCTATAAAGATGTATAGAGATAGATCAAGACGTCTAATTGGGCAAAGCCAAAGCATGCACATTGACAAGGTTTCAAATAGGAGAATGCAAAGAAATGATTCATCCCAATGTCACATGGCACAACGCTTAGCAGAAATCAATGTCCGAAGACAGTTGATGAGTGAGTACAGATGAGTGGAGTTCCATATGCCTCAGCAATTGGATCCATCATGTATGCTATGATATGTACTAGACCAGATGTTTCTTATGCACCAAGTGTTAGCATCAGGTACCAAAGTGATCCCGGATTGGCTCATTGAGCAGCTCTTAGAAATATTCGTCAGTACCTAAAAAGGACAATGGACATTCTCCTTGTCTATGGAGGGATGAAGAACTCATTGTAAATTGTTATGATATGTCTCCAACGTATCTATAATTTTTGATTGTTCCATGATGTTATATTATAAATCTTGGATGTTTTATAATCATTTTATAGTCATTTTATATCATTTTTGGTACAAACCTATTGACATAGTGGCAAGTGCCAGTTGCTGTTTTTTCCATGTTTTTTATATCATAGGAAATCAATATCAGACGGAGTCCAAATGCCACGAAACTCCATGATGATTTTTATGGGCCAGAAGGAACACAAGGGCCCCGGCTGTGCCTGGGGGGGGGTGCCCCGAGGGCTCCACAACCCACCAGGGCGCGCCAGGAGGCCCAAGCGCGCCCTGGTGGGTTTTGCCCACCTCAGATGCCCCCCGGACCGCCTCTTTGCTCTATAAATACCCCAATATTCCAGAAACCCTAAAGGCATCGACGAAATATTCATCCAGCCGCCGCAGAGTCTAGAACCACCAGATCCAATCTAGACACCATCACGGATGGGGTTCACCACCTCCATTGGTGCCTCTTCAATGATGCGTGAGTAGTTCTTTGTAGACCTTCGGGTCCGTAGTTAGTAGCTAGATGTCTCTCTCTCTCTCTCTCTCTCTCTCTCTCTCGCTGAATTCTCAATTCAATGGTCTCTTGGAGATCCATTTGATGTAACTCTTTTGCGGTGTGTTTGTTGGGATCTGATGAACTTTGAGTTTATGATCACTTATATCTTTTTATATCCATGAAAGTATTTGAGTTTCTTTGATCTCTTATATGCATGATTACTTATAGCCTCGTATTTCTTCACCAATATTTGGGTTTTGTTTGGCCAAATTGATCTATTTATCTTGCAATGGGAAGAGGTGCTTTGTAGTGGGTTCGATCTTACGGTGCTTGATCCCAGTGACAGAAAGGGAAATATCACTTATGTATCGTTGCTACTAAGGATGAAATGATGGGATCTATCTCTACATAGATAGATCTTGTCTACATCATGTCATCGTTCTTATTGCATTACTCCATTTTTCCATGAACTTAATACACTAGATGCATGCTGGATAGCGGTCAATGTGTGGAGTAATAGTAGTAGATGCAGGCAGGAGTCGATCTACTAATCTTGGACGTGATTCCTCTATAATGATCATTGCGTAGATATCGTCATGATTATTTTAAGTTCTATCAATTGCCCAACAGTAATTTGTTTACCCACCGTTGCTATTTTTCTCGAGAGAAGCCACTAGTGAAACCTACGGCCCCCGGGTCTTCTTTCTCATATATTTGCCTTTGCGATCTACTTTTTTCCTTGCATTTATTTCTAGATCTGTTAAACCAAAAATACAAAAATACCTTGCTGCATTTTATTTCTATTTATTTTATTTGGCGTTCGATCTATCAATCTACTACAAACTTACCTCACTTCCTTTGCCTATCTTGAGGCGCCGTACCCCGAAAGGGATTGACAACCCCTTTAACACGTCGGGTTGCAAGGATTTTTTTATCTGTGTGCAGGGGCTGTTTACGTTGTGTTGCTTGGTTCTCCTTCTGGTTTGATATCCTTGGTTTCATATCCGAGGGGAACACCTACCGCCGCTGTGCTGCATCATCCCTTCCTCTTTGGGGAAATACCGACGTAGCTTCAAGCGACATCAAAAGGAATTTCTGGCGCCGTTGCCAGGGAGGATCTTCAACATATACCAGGTTCCTAATCACAAATCTCATCTCCTTGCAATTTACATTATTTGCCATTTGCCTCTCGTTTTCCTCTCCCCCACTTCACAAAAATTTGCCGTTTTATTCGCCCTCTTTTTTGTTCGTCATTTTCTCGTCAGATCTCCTGTTTGCTTGTGTTGCCATGTGTCTTCTATTTGCTTGCATCTTTGCTTGCTAAAAATCAATTAATATGGATCCTCACCCACTTGCTAATCTTTTCAAGAGATCCAATTATGATGAACACATTACTAGTGAATTGAGTTCACTAGATTATCTTTATGAAGTTTTGCTTGAGATTCGTGAATCTGAAAATTGTGATGAAGAAATTTATGAAGTGATTCATGATAGCTCCTTGAATGAAAAGCATGATTGTAATGATTTTACTACAAATTCTATTAATGTCAATTGTGCTAATAATTTGCAAAACCCCAAGCTTGGGGATGCTAATTTTGCTATGTCCACTACTTGTTGCAATGATCATGATTGGGGTGATGTTTCTTATGATCTTAAAAATTTATTTAAGTCTCATGATGAATATGTTTGTGATAATATTGAAAGTGGGTTTGGAAGAATGTCAACTTTAGCTAAAAATAATCCCACATATTTGGAGAGTGTTTATTCTTATGAAAATTTTGATGAAAGTGGGTTTGGAGAGGTCATGACTCTATTTGATGATAATCCCACTATTTTGGAAGAGTGTCAGCTTTGCATGCATGTGGATCATGAAGAGAACATTTTCTATGATAGCTATATCGTCGAATTTGATTATGATCTTACATGTAATTATTATGAGAGAGGAAAATATGGTTGTGGAAATTTTCATGTTACTAAATTACCACTCGTTATGTTGAGATTGTCAATGTTTTATTCATCTCCTTTGCATATGCTATATATTTATTGTCTTCATAATTTGTTTTCTTACAAAATTCCTATGCATAGGAAGTATGTTGGACTTAAATATGTTTGTCACATGTTTCATGATGCTCTCTTTGTGTTTCAATTATTATCTTTTGTGTGAGCATCGATGAAAATTTATGCCTAGCTAAGGGCGTAAAACTATAGTGCTTGTTGGGAGGCAAGCCAATGAATAAAATTTATTTTTGCTTTCTGTTCTTGAGTGTTAACACAATTATGCTACTGTTATGATTGTGTTTTTTGTGTTTTAGTTAGTGTTTGTGCCAAGTAGAACCAATAGGATCTTCTTGGGTGATAGTTGTTTGATCTTGCTGAAAAAAGATGTAAACTTTCTTGTTGACGAAAACAATTCTCATTTTTTATCAGAAAGATATTTTGCCCTGATTCTTTTTGAAGAAGATTAATATACAAATTACCCAGGTCGTCCTAGTTTTTCAGAATTTTGGACTTCCAGAAGTATTCGAACAAGTTAGATTGCTACAGACTGTTCTGTTTTGACAGATTCTGTTTTCTTTGTGTTGTGTGCTAATTTTGATGGCTCTATGGTTTTCTTTGGTGAGTTTTTGCCATAGAAAAGTTGGAATATAGTAGATATAATAATAATAAAAAGAATTGGTTTGATACATCACTTATAGTAGTGATTTATTTTTCTTACACTAACGGATCTCACGAAGGTTTTGTTGAGTTTTGTGTGATTGAAGTTTTCAAGTTTTGGGTTATCTTACGATGAATGAAGGAAGGATAGAAGAACCTAAGCTTGGGGATTCCCCAGCATCCCAAGCAATTATCCAAAAATGAGAAACCAACTAAGCTTGGGGATGCCCCCGAGTGGCATCCCCTCTTTCTTCCAACGACTATCAGTATTTTACTCGAAGCTATATTTTTATTCATCACATGATATGTGTTTTGCTTGGAGCGTCTTGTATGATATGAGTCTTTGCTTGTTTTATTTGTGTTTTAAGTCATCAATCCTTGCTGGACACACTTATTTGGGAGAGCCAAAATTATGTCATGACTTGTTAGAATTGTTCTCTATGCTCCACTTAAATTTTTATGAGCTATGGACTTGCTCTAGTGCTTCACTTATATCTTTTTGAGCACGGTGTGCTTAGTATTTTTCAAGAAATTCTCTCTTGCTTCACTTAGATTTATTTGGTAGTTATTAAAATTTTCAAGAAATTCTCTCTTGCTTCACTTAGATTATTTTGAAAGAAAGAAGAAAAATTATGCTCATGATCTTCACTTATATTTGTTTGAACTTATGAAAAGAAACACATTAAAATTAGTCCCAAAGTGATAGATATTCAAGAAGGATATAATAAAAACTTTCATGAAGATCATTGGACAAAATAAACTTGATTCTTAGTAATAGTTTTGAGATATGATGATGTGATATGTGAGTTATGTTGATGAGTAATTATGCTTTGGTAAGAATATTGGTGTTATGGTTTGTGATTCCCTATGCAAGTATGAAAGTCAATAGTCATGCAATGTAATTATATCCTACTTGTGGTGCATTATTCGGTGTTATTTATGCTTAATGCTTGCTTATGAGATTATCCGTTTCTTGGTTGGTCGCTTCTCAATCTTTTGCTAGCCTTCATTTCGCACCAAGTATGATCTCTACTTGTGCATCCAAAATCCTTTAAACCAGTTTTGCCATATGAGTCCACTATATCTACCTATATGCGGTATTATTTTGCCGTTCTAAGCAAATTTGCATGTGCCATCTATAATTTTCAAAATAAACTTCTCTTTTGTGTGTTTTTTGCTTTCATGAATGTGAGGGTGGCTAATATTTTCCATGCTGGATGTGTTATTCTCACGATGAGTGTTTATTCACTTGTCATTGCACGAGGGTAAGGCAAAGGTCTTAGGGATGCCTAGTCCTGAAATATAAAAATGAATTTACTTTATGTTGTCAAATAATAAATTCCTTGGAAAGTGTTGGTATGGAGGGCACCCATGGATACGCTTAGCCATGGAAAGTGAAAGTATGGTGAAAAAAGGAATACATTTTATTTTCTGTTTGGGAACCGCCTATGGCATATCTAGCATGGAAAGTGTTGGGAACTCTAAGTCGTTTTCGTTGGTGGGATGGATACACCTCCTAAAATGTTTTTATCTCTAATTTTTTACTTTGAGCTCTGGCACCTCTACAAATCCCTACTTCCCTCTGCGAAGGGCCTCTCTTTTACTTTATGCAATTTTTATTTTTGAATTTGAGTCTCCAGCTTCTCTCATAAAAAGCACCAACTAGGAGGCAATATGATCGTACTTAAGTATTGGGTGTAGCTAATATTCGAGCGTATTTCATGAATGGATCAATGGTTGAGCATGATGGGCTAGGGATAACTTATTTTAGCGTTGATATTTTGAAAGACATGGTCGCTTGTTGATATGCTTGAGTATCTAAATTATTATGTCAAAATTAGACTATTGCTTTGAATCACATAAAAGTCCAATTGTCCATGCTATAAAGAAAAGAATATGATATGACATGATAGGCAACATTCCACATCAAAAATTCTGTTTTTATCACTTACCTACTCAAGGACGAGTAGGAGTTAAGCTTGGGGATGCTGATACGTCTCCAACGTATCTATAATTTTTGATTGTTCCATGTTGTTATATTATCAATCTTGGATGTTTTATAATCATTTTATAGTCATTTTATATCATTTTTTTGGTACTAACCTATTGACATAGTGCCAAGTAGGAACACAATGATGATTTTTTCATGATTTTTACATCGCAGGAAATCAATATCAGACGGAGTCCAAATGCCACGAAACTCCATGATGATTTTTTATGGGCCAGAAGGAACACAATGGGCCCTGGCTGCGCCTGGGGGTGCCCCGACGGGGGCACAACCCACCACGGGTGCCCCCGGACCGCCTCTTTGCTCTATTAATACCCCAATATTACAGAAACCCTAAAGGCATCAACAAAATATGCATCCAGCCGTCGCAGAGTCCAGAGCCACCAGATCCAATCTAGACACCATCTCGGATGGGGTTCACCACCTCCATTGGTGCCTCTCCGATGATGCGTGAGTAGTTATTTGTAGACCTCCGGGTCCGTAGTTAGTAGCTGTATGCCTCTCTCTCTCTCTCTCTCTCTCTCTCTCTCTCTCTCTCTCTCTCTCTCTCTCTCTCTCTCTCTCGCAGAATTCTCAATCCAATGGTCTCTTGGAGATCCATATGGTGTAACTCTTTTGCGGTGTGTTTGTTGGGATCTGATGAACTTCGAGTTTATGATCAGTTATATCTTTTTATATCCTTGAAAGTATTTGAGTTTATTTGATCTCTTATATGCATGATTACTTATAGCCTCGTATTTCTTCTCCGATATTTGGGTTTTGTTTGGCCAACTTGATCTATTTATCTTGCAATGGGAAGAGGTGCTTTGTAGTGGGTTCGATCTTACGGTGCTTGATCCCAGTGACAGAAAGGGAAACGACACGTATGTATTATTGCTACTAAGGATAAAACGATGGGGTCTATCTCTCAAGGTTGGAAAAAGCGGTAGGCGCAAGCGAGGCGGTTGGCCTTCGCCTAGTGCCTAGGCGGTGCCTAAGCGCACTAGGCGCGGCCTAGGCGGTAATATAATTTTTGCTGGTAGTGTATTTGTGATTATTATATGGGTGTTGATATTAGTTTAGGGCATATAAATAAGTTAATTACCGCTCTACCGCCATTGGAATATAACCCATTTGGCCTATTAGTGCGTTATGTCGCATGATTTCTTGCTTGGGTAGGCAATTTCTTGCTTGCCCTGCCTAGATCTCCATTTATGCCCTAGGCGAGGCGTTTGGCCATTGCCTAGCGCCTAGGCGTGCCTAAGCGCCTCCTAGGCACTGCCTTTTCCAACAGAGCTATCTCTACATAGATAGATCTTGTCTACATCATGTCATCGTTCTTATTGCATTACTCCGTTTTCCATGAACTTAATACACTAGATGCATGCTGGATAGCGGTCAATGTGTGGAGTAATAGTAGTAGATGCAGGCAGGAGTCGATCTACTAATCTTGGATGTGATGCCTATATAATGATCATTTCCTGGATATCGTCATGATTATTTTAAGTTCTATCAATTACCCAACAGTAATTTGTTTACCAACCGTTGCTATTTTTCTTGAGAGAAGCCACTAGTGAAACCTACGGCCCCCGGGTCTTCTTTCTCATATATTTGCCTTTGCGATCTACTTTTTTACTTGCATTTATTTCTAGATCTATTAAACCAAAAATACAAAAATACCTTGCTGCATTTTATTTCTATTTATTTTATTTGGCGTTCGATCTATCAATCTACTACAAACTTACCTCACTTCCTTTGCCTATCTTGAGGCGCCGTACCCCGAAAGGGATTGACAACCCCTTTAACACGTCGGGTTGCAAGGATTTTTTATCTGTGTGTAGGGGCTGTTTACGTTGTGTTGCTTGGTTATCCTTCTGGTTTGATAACCTTGGTTTCATATCTGAGGGAAACACCTACCGCCGCTGTGCTGCATCATCCCTTCCTCTTTGGGGAAATACCGACGTAGCTTCAAGCGACATTAGGTTACACCGATGCTACCTTCATGACAGATATAGATGACTATAAATCTCAATCAGGATATGTTTATACACTTAATGGTGGTGCGGTGGTTTGGAAGAGTTTCCGGCAGAACACTGTTGTGGAATCTATGACAGAAGCAGAGTATATTGCGGCTTCAGAAGCTTCAAAGGAGGCGGTTTGGATCAAGTAGTTTCTTGAAGAAGTTGGTGTGGACCCAAGTGCAATGAACCTGATGATGCTCTATTGTGATAATAATGGTTTTGTTGCTCAAGCAAAGGAACCAAGATCCCACATGAAGACCAGACACATTGAGCACAAGTATCACATTATCTGACAGTATGTCGAGAAGGGTTTTGTGAAAGTTCTCAAGGTTCACACAGATTTGAATGTGTTAGACCCGACGAAGAGGGCTCTACCACGATCAAAGCATGAGCAACACCGGATAGCCATAATACTAGTCACAATGGATAGTAACTTAGACTAGTAACATGCATATGTTACTAGTCTATGTTACTACCTCTATAGTGAGGAGTAAAATGTGCATGGTGTCATGCAACACTTCATTTATTGGGTCGTAGACTTGTCTTGGTATGTGTGATCTTATAGTAACTAGCTATGTTACCACATGCCTCTCTTTCCTCATTAATTACTCGCCACATCATCTGTTTTGCCTAGAGATGTATGATGTTACCACCTATGTTACTCCCACTGTGGGTAGTCTAAGTGTTAGAGAAGCTATGTTAATTAGATTATTGACTTTAGTTCAAGTGGGATACTATTGGAAAATGCCCTAAAGGCAATAATAGTGTATTATTATACCATATTCATAAATTAAGAGTTTATATTCTATGATCCTGAATAAGCGATTCAGTGGAAAACTCATATGTACGTGTGGAATGATAAACGGTAAAGGTAAAGAATAGGTCCCTAGTCTTGCCTCTAAGACTGTATCAAGTTTTGTTGGTGATCATGTTTTCTGGATCTTAGGATATCGTTAAGTGTAATGATAGCCCTAAAACAACATTCAGAGTATGACGTTAGAAGAACAACCATATTGAATTAACCCAAACTTGTTTGTTATACTTTGAGATAATATCGTCGTAACTCAATTGTTATAACACGGAGTGTTAAGGTGTGTTTTATTTCCTTAGACCATGAGAGTATCGTAGTCACTTCTTACCATATGATGGACTTTGCGGTTGCTCAAACGTTATCTGTAACACAGTGATTCATAACGACAACTTACAAGTTCATCGAAAAGTTTGATAAGGGACTAGATAGCTCGAGAGTGGAATTTGCTCCTCCGACGATGGAGAGATATTATTAGGTCC
The DNA here is from genome assembly GCA_021605145.1 of Aegilops bicornis. Lineage (NCBI taxonomy): Eukaryota > Viridiplantae > Streptophyta > Magnoliopsida > Poales > Poaceae > Aegilops > Aegilops bicornis. The sequence continues at coordinate 391,328,835 of CM038669.1, read as the reverse complement.
CTCTCTTGTGATGGCATACATCATTTTCTGGCCAGGCATAGGTGACTATGTCATGGGGATGCCGAAAGATGTCAACGAGAAAGAAGAACAAAACCGGTAACGCGGAGAACGGTATTGTGAGCATATGCATGACTCAAGCAGATACGATATATCTCACCTCGGATTTCGTAAAGTATCTTGAAGCAAAGGGAATAGCACATGATAACCAAAGGTTCACTCGAACGTCATTCGTGTACTCATAGAGATCGATATGGACGTCCACGGTTCCGCTATCGGTCATTGAATAAAGGGGGTTTGTTCATGTCTATGTTTTACCAAACCTACAGGGTCACAAGTTTAAGGTAATCATGATCTATTGAGTATTAGCAGGACGGGAGTAACAAGGAAATATTCATGAAATAGTTTCTTTAATATTCAAAATAGTTTCGAGAGGAACCGGAAGCGTTTCGGGGTCACCGGAAGGATTTCAGAGTTTATCGGGCAGTACCGGGTATTATTGATAAATAATATATAGGTGGAAAATGTTTCCGGGGATGTTAAATTAATAATAACAGGCTCTAATAATAGTTATGAGGCTTTTATACTTAATTAAATATCAACGGGCCATTAAATCCCAAAAGGTGGAAGGGGATGAAGGAAATATGCCCTAGAGGCAATAATAAAGTTGTTATTTATATTTCCTTATACCATGATAAATGTTTATTATTCATGCTAGAATTGTATTAACTAGAAACTTAGTACATGTGTGAATACATAGACAAACGGAGTGTCCCTAGTATGCCTCTACTAGACTAGCTCGTTAATCAAAGATGGTTAAGTTTCCTGACCATAGACATGTGTTGTCATTTGATGAACGGGATCACATCATTAGAGAATGATGTGATGGACAAGATCCATCCGTTAGCTTAGCATTAATTATCATTTAGTTTTATTGCTATTGCTTTCATCATGACTTATACATGTTCCTCTGACTATGAGATTATGCAACTCCCGAATACCGGAGGAACACCTTGTGTGCTATCAAACGTCACAACGTAAATGGGTGATTATAAAGATGCTCTACAGGTGTCTCCGATGGTGTTTGTTGAGTTTTTTTTGACTGGAAACTGTGAGGCAATAGCCCCATAGTATTTTATTAAAACTCGACCACCAAAATACAAAAGGTTCTGAGAAACAAACTAGGGGGGAGGAGGTACTTACCTATTTACCTATGTACATAATTACAGGTAAAAATACATCAAGCCAACTAGGGCAAAGAATTGATCCAGAGCAGCAACGAAGCTTTTTGACTAGGCTTGAATCTGTGGGGCAGCAGAGTAACATCATGGATGAAGTTTCTCCTCCATGCAGCAAAAGTGGGCCTTTCATGTCTGAAGATTGTACCATTTCTGAGTAGCCAGACATTCCAGGCAGCTAGATAAACTACCTCCTTGAAGAAAGGTTGCCCAAAACTCTTCCTCGCAGCAATTAAACACTGAGTCAGGGATAAACCAGCTAACCAATGAATGTGCAAGTAGTTCCATACTCTTGTGCTAAATTGGCATGTGAAGAAAAGGTGATCTCTGTCCTCATGAGCTTGAGCATAGCATAAAGGGCAGGTGTTGTCCTCATGAGGTGATCGCCAGTGCCTCCTGACCAGCAAATCTCTGGTATTAAGTCTGTCATTCAACATTAGCCACGCAAACACCTTTATCTTCATGGTCGCCCTACTTTTCCAAATCCATTTGGCTGGCATGTCAGTGGGAAGTGAGCACGCATCACTGTATAGTATCTCTTAGCAGAGAAAATGCCTTTGCCAGGTGTCCAAGACCAAGAATCCTTAATCCTATCGTCAGCATTGAGGTCTAGTAGACCAGCCTGGACAGCGATCATCTCAGCCATTGCTTTTGGTGACAAGGGTAGATGAAAAAGCTCAGACATATCAGCCGTGTTAATCACATCTCTTACAGATACTTTATCATCGATGGAAAAAGAGAACAGCCTAGGAAACCTTTCTCTGAGTGGAACAGAAGATCCTAGAAAGACCCAAGCATCAAACCAGAAAAGAATAGTGTCCCCCATGTTTATGGTGACCTCAGAGTGGAGTCTGAAAACTTCATTGAGTTTGAGGATATCTCTCCACCAATAAGAACCACATGGGACTGTGCCATGAGGAACAACACCATCATAATAGGTATTCCAAATAAGAGAAACCCAAGTGATGTCAGCTTTGTTATAAAACTTGGAAAGGTGCTTGGAGAGGAGGGCTCTGTTTTGGATGGTAAGATTTACTATCCCCATACCACCTTTGTCTTTGGGTCTGCAAATAAGAGGCCAAGCTACAAGTGACTACCTAGAGGTATCAGAATTGCCTCTCCATAAGCACTGCTTCATAATCCTTTCAAGTTGTTTTATAATACTAGCTGGTAAGCATAAACTACAAATAAAATATATGGGCAAGGAGGACAGAACTGATTGAAGCAATTGCAATCTGGCTCCTTGGTTGAGAAGGCTCGAGCTAGCAGATAATCTTCTCTCAACTCTATCAACCACAGGAAATAAATATTGAATCCTAGGTTTAGTTGTACCCACAGGGAGTCCAAGAGGTGAAGGGTAGAGTCCCAACCTGACAGCCAAAAACAGTAGCCAACCTAGCAGTTTCAGCCTCATCCACATTAATAGGTAATATGCATGACTTATGGAAGTTTACTCTGAGACCTGTGGAGGCATGAAAATCTTGCGGCATTTCCTTGAGAGCTAGTAGTTGTGAGTCCACAGCAGGCACAACGAGGAGAGTGTCATCAACATATTGCCTATAGGAAAATCAGGGTCATGAGTTTCAAAAGGTAGAGAGATCACTCCATTCCTGAGCATATTATTTACCAAAGTTTGTAACAGATCAGCTGCAAGAACAAACAAGAGGGGTGATAGAGGGTCACCCTGCCTTACTCCCCTTTTGCAAATAAATTGATTTCCAGGCACTCCATTCAGAATGACTGAGGAGGTCCCAGAAGATAAGAGCTCTCTAATCCAGCCAATCCACTTGCTATCAAAACCCTTGTGGTGCAGGAGCTTAAGAATTAGGTCATGCTCAACAGTATCAAAAGCCTTTGCAAAGTCCAACTTAAGAATCAAGATGGGCTTCTTGGATTTGTGACACTGATGAATATATTCCAGAGTCCAAGCAATGCAATCCTAGATAGACCTGCACTTATAAACTCATATTGGTTTTTGTGAATGCACTTTAGAATCACGTTCTGCAATCTATTAGCCAGCAGTTTAGTCAGAAACTTCAGACAAGTATTTGTCAATGAAATAGGTCTGAAATCATTAGGACCCTCAGGCGAGAGCTTTTTTTGAATAAAAGTGATCAAAGACCCATTGATGCTGCTAATAGTGACCTTTCGATCATAAAAGTCCTGGAATAATTGCAAAAAGTCCTCCTTAATGATGTGCTAGCACCGTTTGACAAACAGACCAGTAAAACCATCAGGGCCCTATCTGTAGGCAGAGACTTAAGGACCTCATTTATTTCCTCCTCAGTGAAAGGAGCAGACAAATTATCAAGACCATCCACTGTGTCAATCAAGGAAGCTAGATCAAACTTCATGTCAGTCCCCTCACAGACTCCCATTCTATCTTTGAATGTACCCCACATGTCGGTGGAAACGACACCTATGGGATCACAAGAATCCCTACTACGGTTAGCGGGGTGCGGGGTTGAGAGAAGAGCGGATCAAACATATAGCACGCGGTTCGTTTATCCAGGTTCGGGCCGCGAGGATGCGTAAAACCCCTACTCCTGCTTTGCTGGATGTGTATTTGTGTTCTTGAACTAGCTATGGGGCGTGAGGAGCTCCAAAAAGCCGAATCCCTCTCTTGGTCGCCTCAGGCCTCCTTTTATAGGGAAAAGGGGTTGCCACAGTGGAACACAGGAGGTGGAAAGGGCACAGTGATGCGAGGTTATCCCTCGCATTACATGACAAGGCGCATTTAATGCGTCTGCTTAGGTGTCCTCTTGCTTTATCGGGGACGGGGGCGAAGTTCGTCCCGTCCTTCGCCGCTCCTCCTCGTGTTGACACGCGCCCTGGCCAGCGGTGCGTGCGATGCCATGTAGGCAGGCAGGCAGCTGTGGTGGCGCGGTGGTTGGGTCTTCACGAAGATTTGCATGCCGCCACGCAGGTGCCTGCCCAGTTGGTTGGGTCGGCAGCCGCATGTGAACGGCGGTGGAGACTTGGTCGGCGCGGGCCTGGTGGTGGCCCTGTAGATGTCCTCGGCAAGGGCCTTGCCGGGGCCCCGGCAAGGGTCTTGCCGTGGCGCCCGTTGCCCCCGACAAAGGCGCTTGCCGGGGGCCTCGTGATTTTCCTTGGCTGGGATCCCGCCAAGGGTCGTCATCTTCTAGTGCTCATCTGATCTTGAATGTTTATTCACAAAGATCTGCATGCCACCACAGAGGTGTCTCCCGAGCCCTTGCCCCAACATAGTGGACCATGGTGGGGGCCGTGGACTCAAGGGTGACTTGCTCCGTAGGCACGGGGCGAGCTGCCGCAGCAAGGGTCTTGCCGGAGCCGCTAAGGCTGACCCCGGCAAGGATCTTGCCGGGGGGAGCCCGCTTCATCCCTTTGCTCTTCGTGGTATTGGCCTTGGCGTTGTTCCAGCTACCTTGGACTTCGGTCTTACCCTGGCTCACCTCCCTTGCCCTGCTTGGTGTGGTCGCGGGCGCGGCTCTGACTGCCCGTGCACAGTTATAGGGGTACAAAAAGTGTACCCCTCTTTTTGTACACCATCCTCTTCTTTGTCGACATGTGCTAGGAGTTCGATATCCTGGTGCTGACCTTGTCGTGTTCGCAGGAGGGGAACGGCAGGAGGAGGGGCCACAGAGGGCCACCCCCAACACACCACCCCCATCGACCACGTCGCTGCGAGGGGCGTCCACGGCAAGGGCGCCAATCATCGAGCCCACGGACATGGAGGAAGTGGGAACACAAGCGCCGGGCGACTTCGCCCGGCGCCAAACATTGGCGGGAGGGGCTTCATTTCAGCCGACCACCGGTGAGTTGTCGTTCTCCGTCTTTGTTGTTCCCTTGTTCTTTTTCTTGGCTTCATCGCTTCCCTTATCACCCAGGTCCTCCTTTGGAAGATATGGAGGACGTGGATACTGTCATTGGGAACATTGCCGAGGAGGCCGCGGCGGAGGCTGACAGGATCGCCGCTGAGGAGGCCACCAAGGATGCCGACAAAGTAGCCGCCGAAAAGGCCGCCAAGGATGCCGCCGGGGACGCCGCCACGGGGGCTGTTGAGGCGACTGGTGAGGCCTCTACTGAAGAGGCCAGTGGCGGGCCTGCCGGGGAGGCCGGCAAGGCCGCAACTGAGGAAGAGGTGGTCAATGATCAACCTTCTTCCTCCACAACCTCGGGCTCTGGCAGATATTTGAAGGTGGGCGATGTTCTTTTCGTCCATCTTCCGTGGGTGACAAGCTCCCGAGCGCCCGCCGAAGGGGAGGTCTTTGCTGGTGAGGTGCTTGCCGCCACTAGGCTCGAGGTGGTTGATGAACCGAGCGTCAGCGGCGATGGTTCCCCAGAAGAGCAGCTTCTCCGCGCCATGGAGGCCAATTTCCGGAAGCTCCAAGCGCTCCACTGTGCCCGTCTGGACATGGCCAAGTCCAGGATGGCGACGGTGGACAAGGCGGAGGTGGACTTCAAGGCGCGCGCCAGACTTGCGAGGAGCAGAAGGCTCTCCAGGAAGAGTTGGCCAAATGCAACGTGGAGCTCACCATGAAGCTGGCTGACATCGAGAAGGCCCAGGAGGCGGCGGCGAACTCGGCTGCCGCAGTCGAGGCCGCCCAGATTCAGCACCAGGCCGCATTGGATTCTCAGGAGGAAGACCTCGTCGCGCGCAAGCAGAAGCTTGCCGCAATGCTTCGGGGCAAGGACGAGGAGCTCGAAGCCCTTGTCGTGCGACGGACTCGCGAGCTGGAGCAGAGGCACAAAGAGGCGCTCGATGCCCAGGCTCTGGCCCACGCCGACAAGGTGAAGGAGCTGGAGGTAGAGCGGGACGGGCTGAAGGAGCAGGCCCTCAAGCTGTCCCAAGAGAAGAACGCGCTGAACGGCGCCCTGATTGAGGCGCATGGAGCGGTCAACAACAGAGCTGAGGAGCTCTCGGAAGCACAGAACTCCGTCAGAGATCTCAAACTGAAGCTAGAGAATCTCGAGAAGATGCTGTCGGAGAGCAAGGCTCGGGAGGAGACCTTGACCAGGGGCCTGGAGGAGGAGAAACAGCTGCGGGTGAACGAGGCCGCCTCCCACTAGGATTATGTGGCGGGTGAGAACCGTTGGATCAGCCGTGTGGAGGACATCGCCGGCAGGGTCACCTCGCAATTGGCCACCATGGGGATGCCGAACGTGAGGTATGCCCCTGAGCGCAGCGGGACCGTCAACGCCAAGCTGACCCAGTTCTTTGAGGGCGTCCTTGGAGCCTTGGCTTATCTTCACTCCAGCAGGGCGGCCACGTTGGCCGAGGAGGCCCGGCGGCTTTGCCGGGGGGCCATGACCAAGGTCCTCACCAAGGTGGCGTACTAGAATCCCGACCTCGACTTCGACGCCGCGATGGATAGCTTGCCAGATGGTACTGACCTCCCGGTGCTCAAGGAGCGCATCAAGCCCATCATCAGCGGTATCGACGAAATCAAGAGGGTGGAAGGCCAGCGCCGGGACTAGGCATCATGTTCCTCATCGCCGCTGCAGGTTCACGACCAAGACAGTTTTTATCTTTAGTTAGAACCGCAGCAATGATGTGATGTAACATAACTTCTGCAGTACTTTTAATTTCGTGCGTGTTATTTCCCTGTTCAATTCCCCTTTGTATGTGCGCCCTACGCCGATTGGGCAGGTCCGCCGGTGCGGAAGCCCCAAGCGGCATTTTGGGGATGGATCCCCATTGGCCTGCCGGGTATGCGTGCTGCCGGGCGAGCCACCTTACCGTTCTAAACGCGGCCGCTCGAACTGTCGAGCTTGACTTGAGTCAGAATCGAGAGCGTTGTTGATCGCGGAAGGCTACCCTGCCGCTCTCAATGCAGCCGATTGAGCTGTTGAGTGGACTCGAAACAGGGCAAGGGTGTTGTCGATTGCGGGAGAGCCCCCTGGCGTGCAGGTTTTCCATACAAAGGCATGACATCTCCGGGGGAAATAACCCCATGTAAAAATGATAGAAATGGTCAGGGTTCGGTGTGACTTAGCTTTTTGTTTGTAATCGCTCCGGCGTTGATCTTCTGGCCCTCTTCCTTCTTCAAGAGCCGTGATGATGAAGAAGCGCTGGACTGACTGCTAAAGCCGATTCTCACAACTTCAACCCCCTACCTGGCGCGCCAAAGATGTCGGTGGAAACAACACCTATGGGATCACAAGAATCCCTATTACGGTTAGCGGGGTGCGGGGTTGAGAGAAGAGCGGATCAAACAGATAACACGCGGTTCGTTTATCCAGGTTCGGGCCGCGAGGATGCGTAAAACCCTACTCCTGCTTTGGTGGATGTGTATTTGTGTTCTTGAACTAGCTATGGGGCGTGAGGAGCTCCAAAAAGCCGAATCCCTCTCCTGGTCGCCTCGGGCCTCCTTTTATAGGGAAAAGGGGTTGCCACAGTGGCACACAGGAGGTGGAAAGGGCACAGTGCTGCGAGGTTATCCCTCGCATTACATGAGAAGGTGCATTTAATGTGTCTGCTTAGGTGTCCTATTGCTTTATCGGGGACGGGGGCGAAGTTCGTCCCGTCCGTCGCCGCTCCTCCTCGTGTTGACACGCGCCCTGGCCAGCGGTGCGTGCGATGCCATGTAGGCAGGCATGCAGCTGTGGTGGCGCGGTGGTGGGGTCTTCACGAAGATCTACATGCCGCCATGCAGGTGCCTGCCCAGTTGGTTGGGTCGGCAGGTGCATGTGAACGGCGGTGGAGACTTGGTCGGCGCGGGCCTGGCGGTGGCCCTGTAGATGTCCTCGGAAAGAGCCTTGCCGGGGCCCCGACAAGGGTCTTGCCGTGGCGCCCGCTGTCGCCCCTGGCTAGGCGCTTGCGGGGGGCCTCGTGATTTTCCTTGGCTGGACTCCCGCCAAGGGTCGTCGTCTTCTAGTGCTCATCTGATCTTGAATGTTTCTTCACAAAGATTTGCATGCCACCACAGAGGTGTCTCCCGAGCCCTTGCCCCAACATAGTGGACCATGGTGGGGGCCATGGACTCAAGGGTGACTCGCTCCGTAGGCGTGGGCGAGTTGTGACAAGGGTCTTGCTGGGCCGCTAAATTGACCCCTGCAAGGATCTTGCCCAGCGAGGGAGCCCGCTTCGTCCCTTTGCTCTTCGTCTTGGCCTTGGCGTTGTTCCAGCTACCTTGGACTTCGGTCTTACCCTGGCTCACCTCCCTTGCCACCTTGGTGTGGTTCTTGGTAGCGGCTCGACTGCCCGTGCACAATTATAGGGGTACAAAAAGTGTACCCCTCTTTTTGTACACCGACACCACAACATGCCGGCCATCTGTTGATGATCAGAGACAACCTCACCATCCTCATTCCGCAGTGAAGAAATGGTGTTTCTCCTAAATCTTTCAGTTGCCATTGCTTGAAAGAACTTAGAGTTCTCTTCCCAAACTTTGATCCACCGAATGGTACATCTCTGTTTCCAATATACAAACTGCAGGTGCAAGAGTTCCTCGATGTGAAGTTTAATAATTTTCCTAAAATTAAATTCAGGTCTTGTTAAAGGCCTCAATTCCTCAAGATTATCAAAAAACAGGACCACCTCATTGCAAGCTTGAATGGCCATCTTAAGCTTTGACAAACTAAAGTACCAGTGCTTGAGAGAATATCGGAGTCTTTTGAATTTTTCAGTCAAGTGAGCTGCAGAATTGGATTTTTTCGTTCGAGCATTCCATGACTATTCAACGCAGTCAAAGAAACCAGGTAGATCCACCCAATAATTTTCAAACCGAAAGATCTTTGACTTGGGTATAGATGTTGCAATGGAGACAACACATGGTACATGATCCGATGCTGTTCTTGCTAGTGGATGAACCATCGTGTTGGGATAGTCATTGATCTAAGTGGAGGAGGTGAAGAACCAATCCAGCTGCTCGAGCAATGGGTTTTCTTGCATGTTAGACCAGGTGTAGGATCTTCCTTTTAATGGCAGCTCAAGAAGACCAAGCTGGCCAATTACCTCATTGAAGAGAAAAATATCATTTATATCTCCTCCCGGCAAGTTTCTGTTTTCAGGAGATCTAATGAAATTAAAATCCCCCACAAAGAGCCAATTATCATCCATTGGAATTTCCAGATCATACAACCATTGGACAAAATCATCTCTGAGCTGCCCTTGACAAGGCCCATAAACATTCACCAGGGTCCATCGACTTGCATTATGGACATATGTGAAGGAAACTATGATTCCAAATGGTTTAATATCTACTAAGGTGCCAATGAACATGTTAGAGCACCACAACACAAGGATGCCACCAGAGGCCCCAACAGAAGGTGAATAAACGAAATTGTCAAATATTCCAGGGAAAAACTTTCTAATTGCACGCTGATCAAAGAAATCACATTTAGTTTCTTGTAAGCAGATAATAGAGCACTGGCTTTCCTCAATTTTGGCTCTAACGCTTCTCTGCGTGTCATCTGAGTTTAGGCCTCGCACATTCCAACAGAGCACCTTCCAATCTCTAGTTTGGTGTGCATTCATGGGGAAACAATAAAATGAGGCAGAGATAATAGTTCACTGCGTAACAGTGAAACAAAAGTCTATAGATAAAACCATCATCCTGGGCCAAAGTGCAGGTAGCAGACAAAAGAGAAACAAGGTTCACACAACTGGCATGACAAGGGACATGCCTCCCTGTATAACAAATAAAAGGTTTAATCATCATGTGGAACTATAGGCTTGGGGGCAGCATCTGAAGAAGCCATAAGCTTCTCCACAGTCATCTTCTCAGCAGGGACACCTAGAGCTGCTCCAATCATCTGAAGCGTAGCAATTGGAGTTGGAGGGGGAGGCTGCTCTTGAGTGCCTGCATTCTCTGGCTGGGCCTGCCTGCTTGGAGTGGATGCCTGACTGTCAGTTTTCAACTTCTTGGCTCTAGGACGCCTGAGGGGCCTGGGCTTCGGTGACAAAGGAGATATAGGTTTGAAACCTTTGGATTTGGCTGCACTCCTGGTCATTAAATGCATCGGAGAAGTCTGGCTATGCGAACTCATCAAGTCTTGGGCTTTCTGGCATGAGATTTCCTGGTTTGCTTAACTATGATTGAAAAGGTGCAGTTCATACTCTCTGAGTCTTTAGTAAACTGAGAAACAGCTCTAGAGGCAGGGGCACTGACATAAGGCTCTGGCATTGAACTCTAAGTGCTGCTGCCCTCCAGAAACAATCTCCTGGCAGTGTGTTGAGGGGACACTGGCCTGTCTGAAGCTGGAAAGCAGAAGGACAGAGGTGGATCAAAAGCCAGAGTCCAAGATCTTTTATGCATATTGGGCAAACCAGGTGGAGGCATAGCCTTAGGGATCTGAGCAGTCAGGAAAGTAGGCGTGAGTGATTCAAATGACCTCCTCCAAATAAAATATGGTGGTAAAGCTGGGCCCATTACAACCCTCACAAGGCCAACATGCAAAGGAGGTGCCTGAACCACAATGGGGTTATATGGAACAATTGCGAGATTGTTCTGATCTTGATCCTGCACATCAACAGGCATGATCACTTCCTGAATATTGTTGGGGTCCTCCATATGCATGTGCTGTGCAGGTTGGACCAGGAGATCCTGAACATCATGCTCATGTGGGCCTTCCTCCATGGCATTATCCTGGACTAAAACCGGGCCTTCAACCACCTCATTATTTGGCCCATCAACCGGATTAACAGACTCAATTGGGCCCAAAGCATCCTCTGACTCATTAGAGCCCATAGAAGGGTTTAAAACCATAGAGTTAGCCTCTTGGACCTGCGGTTGCACTTGCTGAACCTCATCAAGATTGTTGTCATGTCCTCAGCCATGCAAATCTTGCGGGTCAGGCTGAGATTGCTCCTCTGGTGCAGCTGGTTGAGGGACATCATTCCATCCGAGAGCAGGATAGGGTGGCAAAACCCAGAAATTCTCAGGTGGCTGGAGCTCTCCTGGCATTGGGTGTGGATTTCAATCAAAAGGCATAACATCCTCATCAAGTGGTAGTTGCTCAGCAAAGTCGGCAGTCAAGATAGAAACGGATGCAGTCCAAGAAACCACTGCACCACCAACATTTGCAAACTGATGAATAATCACATCGCACGGAACTAGCTGATTGTCAGGGAAAGAGGCGTAGACGAAAGATCTTACAAGCCTGTCATCCTAATGATTCCAATAATGAAATTGACCAAACGTACCCACTACCTCAGCTAGGTTGACCTCATTGCGGTAATCCAAGGGAACTCTGACAAACATCAGCCAGGCAGTTCTATGCCCTTGCAAAGCACGGAAACCCTCTCCATCATCGTGCCTAATGAATCTGACAAACAACTCATTGCCATGTTGAGCTAAACCGAGCGGCCAAGGTGGATGAGCAACTAAAGCAGCGCGGATGACAGGATCCTGCATCTCATAAAGGCCTACTCCCTGAAACCAGGTCTGTGCAGATCGTACCGGTAGCTCGAGCTGATTGGTGATGAAGGCGTGGACCTGTTGCCGACGAATAGCAACATCTTCAGGTGGTGGAGCAGGATCAACAATGCCGACCATGAAGGATTCATGGCGCCGGGGAGGAGCTTGGGCCGGCGTGTAGTACGTCCGCAGGACGCGGAAAGGTCCACCGTCGATGATGTCGTGGCCCGCTGGAAGGAACCGCCGAGGATCAAGCTCATACACTGCCATGGGATGAGGCAGCGATCGGTGCAGATGCGGTGCGCTGCTTGGCGACGGTGAGCTACGCGGCGGCGATGTAGATGGTTGTTTTGTTGGGGGAGCGGAGGGGGCTGGAGATTTTGGTGGGGATCTGTCAGAGTTGGCAGAGGAGGCGGTAGAGCTCGAAGCGTCAAGTTTCCAGTTGAAGGCGCGAGGCTCGATGCTAGGTGCTCTGGTTTTGGGAACCCAGAGTTTAATATTCGGAGGAGACCGGGTGCAGTCCTTTTTAACGTGACCGGACCGGAAGCATTTATGGCATGAGGGAGTCCTGGACTAGGGGGTGTCCGGATAGCCGAACTATCATCACGACCAGACTCCAAGACTATGAAGATACAAGATTGAAGACTTCGTCCCGTGTCCGGATGGGACTTTCCTTGGCGCGGAAGGCAAGCTTGGCAATACGGATATGTAGATCTCCTACCATTGTAACCGACTGTGTAACCCTAACCTATCCGGTGTCTATATAAACCGGAGGGTTTTAGTCCGTGGGGACGAACAACAATCATACCATAGGCTAGCTTCTAGGGTTTAGCCTCCTTGATCTCGTGGTAGATCTACTCTTGTACTACCCATATCAATCAATATTAATCAAGAAGGAGTAGGGTATTACCTCCATCGAGAGGGCCTGAACACAGGTAAAAACATCGTGTCCCTTGTCTCCTGTTACCATCAGCCTAGACGCATACTCGGGACCCCCTACCGAGATCCGCCGGTTTTGACACCGACATTGGTGCTTTCATTGAGAGTTCCTGCTGTCGCCACCGATAGGCCCGATGGCTCCTTCGATCATCAACAACCACGCAGTCTAGGGTGAGACTTTTCTCCCGGACAGATCTTCGTGTTCGGCGGCTCGCGCTGCGGGCAATTAAGCAGCCATCCGGAGCAGATCGAAAGCTACACCCCGCCATCAGTCAGATTTGGAAGTTTGAACTATATGACCGATGTCCGCGAAGACTTGATCTTCGACGGATTCGAGCCGAGCCAAGCGCGCCCAAGACCGTCTCGATGGGCATGATCTAGCTCTCAGCAAAGGCCCTGGAGGCCGCACCAAGATCCGCTCCGACCCTTAATCCGGAGCCGGATTCCCCGATCGAGGACGAGTGGTTGGACACCGCCTCGGGCTACGATCTCTGGCGATTGAGCCGAACTCCATCCCCTGTCGCTGCGAAGACCTTGACTCCAGGTGCCGACTCCTCTCCGGACTCGAACCCTCCGCACCCCCTAATCGAATCCGATTGGGCGCCGGTCATGGAGTTCACTGCCGCGGACATCTTTCAAAGACTCGCCCTTTGGCGACATCCTGAATTCGCTAAAGTCTCTCTCTTTATCCGGAGAGCCCTGGTCGGACTACGGACAGAAGGTTGGGATACGGACGGCGAAGAAATTCAACGCCCACCCACCACCCACTTTGTAGCCACTGCCGATGATTTAACCGACATGCTCGACTTCGACTCAAGACATCGACGGTATGGGACGGCGATGCGAGAGCGACCAAGACCCAGCGCCTACAGGGCACTGGAAAGCCACCTCGTCATACGACATATACATGGTGGATATCCCAAAAGATGGGAACGGTGATGGAACAACGGAGGATGACCCCTCCAAAAAGCAACCGAAGCGCCGGCGTCAGCGGCGCCGCTCTAAATCCCGCCACAGCAAAAACGGTGATTCCGGCACGGGAGATAATAACACCCCGGACAAGATCAAGACAACCCCTCCGAAGGACTCGGTAGCAGAGGAGGGAGAAGCAAGTCCGCACGATAGTGCGGCGTAAAGAGAGGTCGAGGACGATAATTATGCACCTCCCTCCGAAGATGAGGCAAACCTCGACGACGCATTTAATTTGTCGTGCACGAGGATCCCGCCAACAGAGCGTTTCAAACGCAGGCTTATAGCCACGGCAAGCAGCCTCAAGAAAAAGCAGCAACAGCTTAGAGCTGACCAAGACCTGCTAGCTGACAGATGGACTGAACTCCTTGCAGCCGAAGAGTATGAACTCGAACGCCCCTCCAAAAGCTACCCCAAACGCATGCCGTTGCCTCGATCAGAGGAGGAAGCACCCAAGTCACCAGCGTACGACATGGCAGACCGGCCACCCCATGGCCGCGATAGAGAAGCCTCTCGGCCCTCCGTTCAAGCCGTACCCCGACGCCGTTCAAAAAATACCAAGGCACGGGAAAACGCGCCTGACTTGCAAGATATATTGGAGGATAAGGCAAAACATACAAGATCGATCTACGGATCGCGTGGGCGCCCCACCACACGTGATGATAACCGTCACGCCGGATACAGAAACTCCGGCCGGGCCGAACACAACAGACAAAGCTCATTTGAGCTGCGTCGTGATATAGCCCAATACAGAGGCGCCGCACACCCACTATGCTTCACAGATGAAGTAATGGAACATCAAATCCCCGAGGGCTTCAAACCCGTAAACATCGAATCATACGATGGTACCACAGATCCTGCGGTCTGGATCGAGAACTACCTCCTCCATATCCACATGGCCCGCGGTGATGATCTACATGCCATCAAATACCTCCCGCTCAAGCTTAAAGGACGAGCTCGGCATTGGCTCAACAGCTTGCGGCCGAGAATCAATTGGTTGCTGGGAGGACACGGAAGCCGCATTCGTTGATAACTTCCGGGGCACATATGTGCGACCACGACGCCCGATGACCTTAGCCATATAATTCAGCAGCGGAAGAATCGGCGAGACAGTTGGACACGGTTCCTAACAAAGAAAAAATCAAATCGTTATTTGTCCGGGATGCGAGGCCCTTGCAGCCTTCAAACATAACATCCGCGACGAATGGCTTGCCCGGCACCTAGGACAGGAAAAGCCGAAATCCATGGCAGCCCTCACAACACTCATGACCCGCTTTTGTGCGGGAGAGGACAGCTGGCTAGCTCGAAGCAACAACTTGGCCAAACACATTGATAGTTCGGATACCAAGGACAACAATGGCAGGTCGCGTCGCAACAAGAACAAGCGCCGCATTAATGGCGATAATGCTGAAGACACCGCCGTCAATGCCGGATTCAGAGGATCTAAACCCGGTCAGCGGAAGAAGCCATTTAAAAGAAATACCCAGGGCCCGTCCAACTTGGACCGAATACTCGACCGCTTGTGCCAGATACATGGCACCCCCGAAAAACCAGCCAATCACACCAACAGGATTGTTGGGTGTTCAAGCAAGCGAGCAAGCTAAGTGCCGAACTCAATGACAAGGGGCTGCATAGCGATGACAAGGAAGAGCCCGACCCGAACAATAGAGGACATAAGGGTTTCCCCCACAAGTGCGGACGGTGAACATGATATACGCAACCCATATACCCAAAAGGGAGCGGAAGCGTGCACTAAAGGGACGATATCTGGCGATGGAGCCAGTCGCCCAGTTCAACCCATGGTCTTCCTGCCCGATCACCTTTGATCGAAGGGACCACCCCACTAGCATCCGTCACGGCGGTTTCGCCGCATTGGTTCTTGACCCAATTATTGACGGATTTCACCTCACTCGAGTCCTGATGGACAGCGGCAGCAGCCTGAAGCTTCTTTATCAGGATACAGTGTGCAAAATGGGCTTAGACCCTTCAAGGATTAAACCTACAAACACGACCTTTAAAGGCGTCATACCGGGTGTTGAGGCCAATTATGCGAGCTCGATTACACTCGAAGTGGTCTTCGGATCCCGGATAACTTCCGGCGAAGAGTTAATCTTCGACATAGTCCCGTTCATGGCGGCTATCATGCATCGCTTTCGGATGAACCGCATTGCAAAGTTCAATGCGGTGCCGCACTACGCATACCTCAAGCTCAAGATGCCAGGCCCTCGAGGAGTAATCACGGTCAATGGAAACACCGAACGCTCTCTCCGAATGGAGGAGCACACGGCGGCCCTCGCGGCGGAGGTGCAAAGCAGCCTCTCACAGCAGTCCTTGAGTCCGACCACTAAGCGTCCGGACACTGTCAAGCGCGCCCGGAGTAACCTACAACAAGACCGCCTGGCACGATTCAAGCACGCGTAGCAATCCGGCCCCAACCCCAGCTCTCGCGAAATTGCGAAGCCAGTATTACGCGTACATAACTACGCTCTGGAGATACCATGGGCATATGGGGAGGGGCACGACCACGACACGCCAAGAATGCGGCTCGACCGCACCAGGGGCTCCCGATTGTGTCATTCTTCTTCTTTTTTCTTTTCTTTTTTCAGGAATCCGTTTTCCAGAAGTCCTGTCCGGCACTAGAATCGCCGGACTCACGATGCAACAGCCAGGGAAGCATAAAGCTGTGTCGAGTGTTCAGGTGGTCTATATTACGAGCATTATACCTGTTTTACATACCATCCCGCAGCTTACCCCTGGAGGGGGACACGTTAGATAGTCCCATCCCTTGCTTATCGCACTATTTGTATCGTTCTGCTTTCATTGTAGTACCTTTTTGAATAAACAATACATAGCTTTCGCTTATTATTGCACTCCTTTCTTTATCTATATGTATGTTCATTTTATGACATGTCGCACCCGTACACTTTGGTACGGCCAATACACCAGGGCTTAAGTGCCCCAAAATTATGGTGTGATAAGTCCGAACACTTTCACAAGTGCGGCACCCCGAACTTATAGCATTATATGAATCGGCTCGAATCATGTCTTGGGTCAATAGTTGGGTTTGCCCGGCTCCGTATTTTGGTACCTTACGTTCCGTTATATCGGCTAAGGTAGCACTGGAGAACCACTGCGATTATGCCCCAGTTGAGCTGGGTCGAGCACCTCGATGGAGAAAGCTAAAAGCGACCGTCATGATAGGGAGAGAGCCGGCCATTGCTCGAGAGGTTTTTTCGGGTCCCTAAAGACTTATGCCGATTAGAGCGAGGAACCGGAGTTGTCCGCCAAAGGCGTGGATAGCGCCCCAAACTCGGTCTTCGAATACTAGGGGCTTCACGAAATTTAAAATTATAGAATTCTATGGCTAAGTGAGAGTGTTCAAGCATTATAAGTCTGGTTGCCTTGTTCGTTGCATTGAGCGCCTCCTAGATGGACCCAAGAATGGGAACAAGAGCGCTCAAGTTTATCCCGAACACCCCAAAGACTTTCGTGGCATGGGGGCTGAAGCCAAGGACTTGCCATCTCTCAAATTTGATAAACGGCCGCATGTAAGGTAATATTTTAAATTAACAAGCGTTGCTTAAGCGCATATGGACAAGTTTTCAGCGTCAGACAACAAATGCGAATCTATTCAAAATTACATCTTTGGAGCACTCATCCGCTATTCGACGGGCACCCTTCAGAGGCCCTCATAGTACATTCCGGCGTGCGATGCTCCTTGCCCTTCGGTGGCCCGTCCGTCACAAGCTTCTCCGCGTCCAGCTTGCCCCGATGCACTTTAGCACGGGCAAGGGCCGACGGACACCTTCAATGCAGACGGAGCGCTTTGATGACTTCAATCCGTGGACAAAGGCCCACCAGCCGCCGCACTAAGCCGAAGTAGCTCCCAGGCATGGCCTCCAATGGCCACAACCGAACTATGAGGCCCTTCATGGCCTGTTCGACGACCTTGTGGAGCTCGACCAGCTGCTTTAGCTGGTCGCTTAGGGGCACCGGATGTCCGACCTCAACATATTGAGACCAGAACACCTTCTCCGCTGAGCTCCCCTCCTTGGCGCGGTAGAATGCGGCGACATCGACACCTGCTTCAGGCAAATCTGCGAATGCTCCTAGAGAGCTCAATCCGGGTAAGTAATAGGTAATTCACTTTCACATGCTTGCTTTGCATAAAGAATGCCTTACCCGCCGCTATCTTCTTTAATGATTCAATTTCTTGGAGGGCTTTTTGGGCCTCGGCCTTAGCAACTTTGGCACTCTCAAGAGCCGAGGCAAGCTCGGACTCTCAGGTCTTCGAGTCATGCTCCAAACCCTCGTGTTTTTCCACGAGAATCTGGAGCTCTTGTCGCACCTCTGCCAGCTGCGCCTCCCCTTTCTCTCGCTCGGTGTGTTCCGCAGCCGCTTTGTTTTCGGCCACGAACACGCTTCCTTCTGTGGTCGCCACCTCGTTCGTGGCCCCTGCAGTACCCATGTTATTCCTGTTATTTTTTGCAACCGAAACCTTTTTATAAGGTATTTCTTTAATAAGGTACTACTTACCTTCCTTGTCCTCGAGCTGCTTCTTGGCTTGGCCGAGCTCGTTCTCGGACCGCTCGAGGTTCTGCTTCAATGTATTGACCTCCGCAGTCAGTGCGGCAGAGGTCAGCAGCATAGCCTGCATTCCCATATTGACATAATTATGTTAGACTCCTGCGTATATCTTTTTAGATCATTAGTCCGGCTTTTCTTCCGAACACCGAACTAAGCATCAGGGCTCTTGTCTGTCATGCGGTAATATTTTTACATATTCTAAACTTACCTCAAAGCCTGTTAGAAGGCTGAGTGCAGGCTTCAGTCGGCCCCGCTCTTGGCGGACTGAATCGTCCGGATCACCACACTCAAAACAAAGTGCGGTGCTCCTCCTCGATGGAGGCGCTGTTAAGCGCCTCCGATGCTATCCGGTGCCTCCGGTTGGATGGAGGGCACCGGCGTCTTACCCTTCTTACGAAGGGACCGCTTGCCGGACTACGGAACCACTGAAGGTTCCGGCATGGAGTACGGACAAGGGTCTGGCTTAGAGCCCCTGGGGGTCTTGCCCCCCACGCGCCTGGAGTCCGGGAGGTCGCCTTGTGGCGCCTCCTGCGCCACCTCCTCTTGACCAGGCCCCCCTTGGGGCACCACCTCGGCATCGTCCGCAGCGTGAGGCGAGGAGGCGGTTGGAAGCGAAGTACTTTCCATTTCCGACGAACCCAGGGACCCGCTCGTCGAAGCGGCTAGCTCGCTCTTGGGCGGGCTGCTTGATTGTTCGACATTAGAGAACACTATGCAATAATAAAAAAGCCATGGGTATCCGGACACTTACGATCTTGCTGTGGGCTTGGCCCTTGTTGGCCAATCCTCCTCGTTCTTTGTCGACGTTGGTGGAGAAGTCCGGAGGAAGGGTTCTTCCTTTCTTGGACCCTCCGGCCTCCCAGCTTGGGGTGGCCTTCCTTTTCCTCTCCTCCCGGGGAGAAGCTTCTTTCCTCCTCCTCGTCCTCGTGGAGAAGATTCTGCTTCAGAATTTGACAAAGACTGGCGCCGGGAGCTCCTTCGAGTTCCGTGGCCTCCTTCTTGGCCTTCTTCTCCGGCACCACATGGTGTACGGAGCCAGCAGCCCGTCAATCGGGCGTCTGCTGGGTCTTCCGGCAAAGGAGCCGGACAGTTAATCTGTCCGGGCGTCTTCAACCGATCTGTCAAAGATTAGGGAGTCTTAGATCCCGCATAGAGTCAATCTATGAAAAAAAAGTCCCGTAAAGGGTAAAATAACTTACCTCGCCGGCTTGATGTTGCGAGTTGTATCCGCGATCTTCAGTCGCAGATGAGGGAGCCTAGGCACCCTTGAACAGCACCTTCCAGGCATCTTCGTACGTAGTGTCAAAGAGCCTTTTTAGAGTTGAGTCTTTGTCTTGATCGACC
Organism: Aegilops bicornis; assembly: GCA_021605145.1. NCBI lineage: Eukaryota > Viridiplantae > Streptophyta > Magnoliopsida > Poales > Poaceae > Aegilops > Aegilops bicornis. The sequence continues at coordinate 391,309,418 of CM038669.1, read as the reverse complement.
TCCCACAATTTGAAGGCCCATTGTTGGCATGGGAGAATCCGGCGGATGAGCATCACCTGGATTACGTTGACAAGCCTGAGATTCTTGTCCACCAGGTTTCGGACGCATGTTTGGAGTCCGGATGTCTCGTCCGAATTCCCCCACGTCCGGCCTGTCTCTTTCCATGATGAGAGCCGTGTGGGGAAGCCAGATCTGAATTCGGGGGCCGCCGCCCATTTGGGGTCGCGCGGCTCGGTGATATAGAACCACCCCGATTGCCACCCCTTTATTGTCTCCACAAAGGAGCCCTCGAGCCATAGGACTTTGGCCATCTTGCCAACCATGGCGCCTCCGCACTCCGGCAGCTGACGCCCACTACGCTCAGCGGGCGTTGAAGATCTTCAGCCATAAGCGAAGTGGGGCTGGATGCAGAGGAAGGCCTCGCATTACCCACGATGAACGCCGAGATGTTGAGGATGAAATTGGGGCCAGTTGTGGAAGTCCAGGCCGTAGTAGAACATGAGCCCCGGACAAATGGGTGAAGTGGAAAACCTAGTCCATGGAGGAAGTGGGGAGAAACACCACCCTCTCATGGGGCCAGGGGTTGGAATGAGCTGCCCCGCATCAGGCAGCTGTCTTGGCGATGTCACCGGACAAATATCCGGCCTCCATCAGTCTTGTGATGTGCCCCTCCGTGACGGATGAGGCCATCCACCTGCCTCCCGCTCCTGACATGGTTGGAGAAGGTTGAGGTGGGATGTGCGGACTTGGGCGCTGGAGCTCGAGTGCGCAGAAATGGATGAGCAAAGGAGGAAGAAGGCTTAGGTGAAAAAGGTGGATCCTTATCCCCTTATATGGACGGACGGAGCTATACGTCCCCCACCGTCCTGGTAAAACTTGCTTATCTCCCAAGCGCCGTAATCAATGGCGCGGATGGATTACCCACGTCCGTATTGATGAGAATCCCGGAATAAGGGGGCACGATCTATGCTTTGATAAAGACGTGCCAGGGAAACCGCCTCGCTAAACGCGCTGAGGTGGAGCAGTAAAAAACGATTCATATAAAGGCCTGGCCGTGGTGTGATGTCACGTCGCGGAATACGTCAGCAGATCTGTGCAAAAAGTTATTCTCTCTACGGTAGTATGTGGAACTTATTTTGCAGAGCCGGACACTGTCCTTGTGTTCAAAACCTTCTATGAAGTATTCGGAGGAGGAACCCGCCTCGCAATGCCGAAGACAATCAACGCGCCGGACTCGTCGTCATTGAAGCCTGGTTCAGGGGCTACTGAGGGAGTCCTAGACTAGGGGGTGTCCGGATAGCCGAACTATCATCATGGCCGGACTCCAAGACTATGAAGATACAAGATTGAAGACTTCGTCTCGTGTCCGGATGGGACTTTCCTTGGCGTGGAAGGCAAGCTTGGCGATACGGATATGTAGATCTCCTACCATTGTAACCGACTACATGTAACCCTAACCTATCCGGTGTCTATATAAACCGGAGGGTTTTAGTCCGTAGGACGAACAACAATCATACCATAGGCTAGCTTCTAGGGTTTAGCCTCCTTGATCTCGTGGTAGATCTACTCTTGTACTACCCATATCAATCAATATTAATCAAGCAGGAGTAGGGTATTACCTCCATCGAGAGGGCCCGAACCTGGGTAAAAACATCGTGTCCCTTGTCTCCTGTTACCATCTGCCTAGACACACAGTTCGGGACCCCCTACCCGAGATCCGCCGGTTTTGACACCGACATGGCATCTAACCATATTAGTGCAACGTTCCAAACCATGCCCCGTGCCAAGGCAATTTGAACAATCCCAAAAGCTGGCAGCCATTTCTTCCACAACAAGATCAAGGCCTTGCAAATCATGAACTAACTCAATCGGGGATTTGGGAGGAGAGTCTTCAAATTCGTTATTCTGATCAGAATCATCATTCGATAGCTCCAACGGATTTTGGGCCGATCCCAACGGTGTGGGCTGTGGGGAGGACTCCGGCCCAACATGACTTGCATGGGAGAAAGTCAAACCAGGTGACATACCCGATCCCGAGAACTCCGGGAGAAGATCACGGGGAGATATCGATCCAAACGTGACATCCGGAGATTGCAAAACCCTCAACAGCGAGGTGGCCGGAGGGGGCACCGGCGGCGATAGGATGTCAACCCAATTGAGATCAACACGTTCCTGAGGATCAACTGAATAACCAGCATCTAAAGTAACAATATTGATTTCCTCGGCTGTCGCCGGATAGCGATAACCCTTGCAAGCATCATAATTCAAGAAGGTGGCAAAACGCAAGGATTTCTTAGTGACATGGGTAGATGAGCGTAAAGAAGATTTAGCTGGTGCATGTTTCATGGCCTCTAGACCAAGGCGTGCATGACGCTTGGAGGGACTGACCAGTGTCCATTCCTCTTTGCATTCATCTTGCCAAGCACGGAATTCTTTCTCCCAATCCGGGCCACCATGGCCCCAAAGATGAAAATAGCATTTGAATTGCGGGCAAACAAAAGAGCGCTAATGCAAGATGAAAAACCCCACTTCTTTGCATGAAACATGAAAGGCAAAAAGTTGATCACGTAGACATGATACCTTGAGAGAAGAACAATAACCACCAATCGCCGATTCCAGTGCCAAAGCCACATTCTCTTCATCTAACCGAAAGTTGTGGCGTGCAAAAGAAACCACCATGATGAAGTGGCCAGATCTATCCGATGGATGCACCGTGCGATGAAGGGAGTGCCAGATTGCCTTTGCCATGTCAATCCCAGGGGAAAATCCCAAACCCAGGGAGATGGCCACGTGGACATCCATGGAGATGGCAACCGGGAGAAAGGGGAGGAGACGCCGGAGGTGATGGCCGGATCCAAAACCAAAACCCACGAAGGGAAATGGAGATCGCCGACGGTGGGTGGGCTAGGGTTTAGGTGATGGGTGGGGGTGGGTGGGAGCCATCGTGAGGGCTTGGTGCTGGTGTATGTTGAGTTGTCATAGATCAAGATTAGGATTTGTCTCTCCGTGTTACGGAGAGGTATCTCTAGGCCCACTCGGTAATGCTCATCACTATAAGCCTTGCAAGCAATGTGACTAATGAGTTAGTTGCAGGATGATGCATTACGGAACGAGTAAAGAGACTTGCCAAGATGCGAGATTGAACTAGGTATGGTGATACCGACGATCGAATCTCGGCAAGTAACATACCGATGACAAAGGGAACAACGTATGTTGTTATGCGGTTTGACCGATAAAGATCTTCGTAGAATATGTAGGAGCCAATATGAGCATCCAGTTTCCGCTATTGGTTATTGACCAGAGATGTGTCTTGGTCATGTCTACATAGTTCTTGAACCCGTAGGGTCCGCACGCTTAACGTTCGACGACGATTTGTATTATGAGTTATGTGATTTGATGTACCGAAGTTTGTTCGGAGTCCCGGATGAGATCACAGACATGACGAGGAGTCTTGAAATGGTCGAGACATAAAGATCGATATATTGGAAGGTTATATTCGGACACCGGAATGGTTCCGAAGTGTTCCGGGTATTTTCCCAAGTACCGGGAGGTTACCGGAACCCCCCGGGAGAGTAAGTGGCTTAATGGGCTTTAGGGAAAAGGAGGGAGGGGCCTTAAGGGATGGCTGTGCCCCGCCCCCATGGGCTGGTCCGAATTGGACTAGGAGGGGGTGGCGCCCCCTCCTTCCTTCTCCCCTCCTTCCCCATCCCTCCTTCTCCTAGTTGTAATAGGAAAGGGGGAGGGCGAATCCTACTTGGACCGGGAGTCCAAGTAGGACTCCCCCCTTGGCGCGCCCTACCTGGCCGGCCTCCTCTATCCCTCCCTCCTTTATATACGTGGCCAGGGGGCACCCCAATAGCATAATAGACAATCTCTTAGCCGTGTGCGGTGCCCCCTCCACAGTTACACAGCTCGGTCATATCATCGTAGTGCTTAGGCGAAGCCCTGCGCCGGTAACTTCATCATCACTGTCACCACGCCGTCATGCTGGCGGAACTCTCCCTTGGCCTCAACTGGATCAAGAGCTCGAGGGACGTCATCGAGCTGAACGTGTGCTGAACGCGGAGGTGCCGTACGTTCGGTGCTTGGATCGGTTGGATCACGAAGATTTTCAACTACATCAAGCGCGTTACTAAACGCTTCCGCTTTTGGTCTATGAGGGTACGTGGACACACTCTCCCCGCTCGTTGCTATGCTTCTCCTAGATAGATCTTGCATGATTGTATGATTTTTTTGAAATACTACGTTCCCCAACAGTGGCATCCGAGCCAGGTCTAAGCGTAGATGTTATATGCACGAGTAGAACACAATGAGTTGTGGGCGATAATAGTCATACTGCTTACCATCAACGCCTTACTTTGATTTGGCGGCATTGTTGGATGAAGCGGCCCAGACCGACATTACATAACTGCGTTCATGAGACTGGTTCTACCGACGTGCTTCGTACACAGGTGGCTAGTGGGTGTCTATTTCTCCAACTTTAGTTCAGTCGAGTTTGACTACAACCGGTCCTTGTTGAAGGTTAAAACAACACACTTGACGAAAAATTGTTGTGGTTTTGATGCGTAGGTAAGAACGGTTCTTGCTAGAAGCCCGTAGTAGCTACGTAAAACTTGCAACAACAAAGTAGAGGATGTCTAACTTGGTTTTGCAGGGCTTGCTATGATGTGATATGGTCAAGACGTGATGATATATAAATTGTTGTATGAGATGATCATGTTTTGTAAAAGTTATCGGCAAATGGCAGGAGCCTTATGGTTGTCGCTTTATTGTATGAAATGCAATCGCATGTAATTGCTTTACTTTATCACTAAGCAGTAGCGATAGTCGTAGAAGCAATAGTTGGTGAGACGACAACGATGCTACGATGGAGATCAAGGTGTCAAGCCGGTGACGATGGTGATCAAGACGGTTCTTTGGAGATGGAGATCAAAGGCACAAGATGATGATGGCCATATCATATCACTTATTTTGATTGCATGTGATGTTTATCCTTTATGCATCTTATTTTTCTTAGTACGGCGGTAGCATTATAAGATGATATCTCACTAAATTTCAAGGTACAAGTGTTCTCCCTAAGTATGCACCGTTGCTATAGTTCGTCGTGCCGAGACACCACGTGATGATCGGGTGTGATAAGGTCTATGTTCACATACAACGGGTGTAAGCCAGTTTTGCACACGCAAAATACTCTGGTTAAACTTGATGAGCCTGGCATATGCAGATATGGCCTCGGAACACCGAGACCGAAAGGTCGAAAGCGTGAATCATATAGTAGATATGATCAACATAGTGATGTTCACCATTGAAAGCTACTCAATCTCACATGATGATCGGACATGGTTTAGTTTATTTGGATCACGTGATCATTTAGATGACTAGAGGGATGCCTATCTAAGTGGGAGTTCTTAAGTAATATGATTAATTGAACTTTAATTTATCGTGAACTTAGTACCTGATAGTATTTTGCATGTCTATGTTGTTGTAGATCAATGGCATGTGCTACTGTTCCTTTAAATTTTAATGCGTTCCTAGAGAAAGCTAAGTTGAAAGATGATGGTAGCAACTACACGGACTGGGTCCGTAACTTGAGGATTATCCTCATTGCTGCATGATACGTCTCCAACGTATCTATAATTTTTTATTGCTCCATGCTATATTATCTTCTGTTTTGGACATTTTTGGGCTTTATTATACACTTTTATATTATTTTTGGGACAAACCTATTAATCGGAGGCCCAACCCAGAATTGCTGTTTTTTGCCTATTTCAGAGTTTCGCAGAAAAAGAATATCAAACGGAGTCCAAACGGAATGAAACCTTCGGGAACGTGATTTTCGGAACGAACGTGATCCAGAGGACTTGGACCCTATGTCAAGAAAGCTACCAGGAAGCCACGAGGTAGGGGGGCGCGCCCTCCACCCTCGTGGGCCCCACGTTGCTCCACCGACGTACTCCTTCCTCCTATATATACCTACGTACCCCCAAACTACTAGATACGAGCCAAAAACCTAATTCCACCGCCGCAACCTTCTGTACACGTGAGATCCCATCTTGGGGCCTGTTCCGGAGCTCACGGAGGGGCATCGATCATGGAGGGCTTCTACATCAACACCATAGCCTCTCCGATGATGTGTGAGTAGTTTACCTCAGACCTTCGGGTTCATAGTTATTAGCTAGATGGCTTCCTCTCTCTTTTTGGATCTCAATACAATGTTCTCCCCTCTCTTGTGGAGATCTATTCGATGTAATCTTCTTTTTTTGCGGTGTGTTTGTTGAGACCGATTAATTGTGGGTTTATGATCAAGTTTATCTATGAACAATATTTGAATCTTCTCTGAATTCTTTTATGTATCATTGGTTATCTTTGCAAGTCTCTTTGAATTATCAGTTTGGTTTGGCCTACTAGATTGATCTTTCTTGCAATGGGAGAAGTGCTTAGCTTTGGGTTCAATCTTATGTGTCCTTTCCGAATGATGAGGGGCAGCAAGGCACGTATTGTATTGTTGCCATCGAGGATAACAAGATGGGTTTTTATCATATTACATGAGTTTATCCCTCTACATCATGTCATCTTGCTTAAGGCGTTACTCTGTTCTTATGAACTTAATACTCTAGATGCATGCTGGATAGCGGTCGATGTGTGGAGTAATAGTAGTAGATGCAGGCAGGAGTCGGTCTACTTGTCTTGGACGTGATGCCTATATACATGATCATACCTAGATACTCTCATAACTATGCTCAATTATGTCAATTGCTCAACAGTAATTTGTGCACCCACCGTAAAATACTTATGCTCTTGAGAGAAGCCACTAGTGAAACCTATGGCCCCGGGTCTATTTTCCAGCATATTAATCTTCCAACACTTAGCTATTTCCGTTGCCTTTTATTTTGCTTTTATTTTACTTTGCATCTTTATCATAAAAATACCAAAAATATTATCCTATCATATCTATCAGATCTCACTCTCGTAAGTGACCGTGTAGGGATTGACAACCCCTTATCGCGTTGGTTGTGAGGATTTATTTGTTTGTGTAGGTGCAAGGGACTCGTGCGTGGCCTCCTACTGGATTGATACCTTGGTTCTCAAAAACTGAGGGAAATACTTACGCTAATTTGCTGCATCACCTTTTCATCTTCAAGGGAAAACCAATGCAGTGCTCAAGAGGTAGCAAGAAGGATTTCTGGCGCCGTTGCCGGGGAGGTCTACGCAAAAGTCAACATACCAAGTACCCATCACAAACCCTTATCTCCCGCATTACATTATTTGCCATTTGCCTCTCGTTTTCCTCTCCCCCACTTCACCCTTGCCGTTTTATTCGCCCTCTCTTTTCCGTTCGCCATCCTCTCTCCTTTTGCCCTTGCTCCTTCTGCCGTTATGTCTGAAATTGGGGAAATTATTGTCGATATGGACAATAATAATGTTATGAAAAATTTGGATGCTCCTGCTGAAGAACCCCCTATCTTACATACAAAAAAATTCCGAATTGGTAGTGGTAACATTATTGGAAAAGGAGTTATCCAATATTTCTTTACTTGTGCCGGTGCTTTGCCCTCTATGGGTAGTTCTATTATGCATGGAACTAGTAGTCTTGCGGACGCTATCGCCATGCTTGTAGTTGAACTTGAAAGACAATTTATGCACATGCATCCCTGCATACAGAGGATTTTCCTAGAATTTTCTAACATTGAACATTCTTCTGTTAAGCGTGCCGCTACTATCTTTTTGGCTCATAAATTCAGATTTATTATAAAAGAGGCCAAATAAATCTTTGCGCATTATAGGGTGGACGCTGGACGTCCTCCCATAGAAACTATCCTATTTGATCAAGAGGAAATAATGCGTTTTCAATCTCTAGATTATGTTGCTTTTAATGAAAACCTTAGATAAAATGTTCCTACCAATATTCTAGTTGATAGAATTTATGAACTTAACGCTATTCGAAATAATGAGCTAGGATATTCTCTCGAATATAGGCTAACAAAGTTCTGTCAAAAGAATGCTTATAATGATGACTTGGTTCTGCAATACGAAGGGCCGAAGGAGGAACCTATACCTGCTAAAATTGATCTTGGGGACTTTTGTCCCATTAAATTTAGCCCTTTTTATTACTTTTTCTTGCCTCAAAGGAAAATTGCTGCTGAACATAGAGAATATGAAATGAGTTTTAATGATCTATCCTATTACTATGGCACTACCTAGATCTATCCTTACTTTTATGCCTAGCTAGGGGCGTTAAACGATAGCGTTTGTTGGGAGGCAACCCAATTTTATTTTAGTTTTTTGCTTTTTGCTTCTGTTTAGGAATAAATATTTGTTCTAGCCTCTGGTTAGATGTGTTTTTATGTTTCAATTAGTGTTTGTGCCAAGTTAAACCTATAGGATCTTCTTGGATGATAGTTATTTGATCTAGCAGAAAATTCCAGAAACTTTCTGTTCACGAAAATAATTGTTAAAAATCACCAGAACGTGATAAAATATTGATTCCAATTGCTGCTGATCAAAAAACAAATTGTCTAGGTTGTCCTTTTTTGGTTGAATTGTTTGAGTTCCATAAGTTTTCGTTAGTTACAGATTACTACAGACTGTTCTGTTTTTGACAGATTCTGTTTTTCGTGCGTTGTTTGATTATTTTGATGAATATATGGCTAGTAAAATAGTTTATAAACCATAGAGAAGTTGGAATATAGTAGGTTTAACACCAATATAAATAAAGAATGAGTTCATTACAGTACCTTGAAGTGGACTTTTGTTTTCTTTTGCTAACGGAGCTCATGAGATTTTCTGCTGAGTTTTGTGTTGTGAAGTTTTCAAATTTTGGGTGAAAGATTTGATGGATTATGGAACAAGTAGTGGCAAGAGCCTAAGCTTGGGGATTCCCATGGCACCCCCAAGATAATCTAAGGACACCTAAAGCCAAAGCTTGGGGATGCCCCGGAAGGCATGCCCTCTTTCGTCTACTTCCATCGGTAACTTTACTTGGAGCTATATTTTTGTTCACCACATGATATGTTTTTTGCTTGGAGCGTCTTGTATTATTTGAGTCTTTATTTTTTTAGTTTACCACATTCATCTTTGCTGTACGCACCTTTTTGAGAGAGACACACATGATTCAGAAATTATTAGAATACTCTATGTGCTTCACTTATATCTTTTGAGTTATATAGTTTTTGCTCTAGTACGTCACTTATATCTTTTAGAGCACGGTGGTGGATTTGTTTTATAGAAAGTATTGATCTCTCATGCTTCACTTAGATTATTTTGAGAGTCTTAAATAGCATGGTAATTTGCTTAAATAATCCTAATATGCTAGGTATTCAAGATTAGTAAAAACTTTCTTATGAGTGTGTTGAATACTAAGAGAAGTTTATGCTTGATGATTGTTTTGAGACATGGAGGTAGTAATATTAAAGTTGTGCTAGTTGAGTAGTTGTGAATTTGAGAAATACTTGTGTTGAAGTTTGCAAGTCCCGTAGCATGCACGTATGGTAAATGTTATGTAACAAATTTGAAACATGAGGTGTTCTTTGATTGTCCTCCTTATGAGTGGCGGCCGGGGGAATGACGATGGTCTTTTCCTACCAATCTATCCCCCTAGGAGCATGCGCGTAGTGCTTGGTTTTTGATGACTTGTAGATTTTTTCAATAAGTATGTGAGTTCTTTATGACTAATGTTGAGTCCATGGATTATACGCACTCTCACCTTTCCATCATTGCTAGCCTCTTCGGTACCATGCATTGCCCTTTCTCACATTGAGAGTTGGTGCACACTTCACCGGTGCATCCAAACCCCGTGATATGACACGCTCTTTCACACATAAACCTCCTTATATGTTCCTCAAAACAGCCACCATACCTACCTATTATGGCATTTCCATAGCCATTCTGAGATGTATTGCCATGCAACTTTCCACCGTTCCATTTATCATGACACGTTCATCCTTGTCATATTGCTTTGCATGATCATGTAGTCGACATAGTATTTGTGGCAAAGCCACCGTTCATAGTTCTTTCATACATGTCACTCTTGGTTCATTGCATATCCTGGTACACCGCCGGAGGCATTCATATAGAGTCATACTTTGTTCTAATATCGAGTTGTAATCATTGAGTTGTAAATAAATAGAAGTGTGATGATCATCATTTTCTAGAGCATTGTCCCAAGTGAGGTAAAAAAGACAGAAAGGCCATTAAAAAAACAGAAGGCCCAAAAAATGAGAGAAAAAGAGAGAAGGGACAATGTTACTATCCTTTTACCACACTTGTGCTTCAAAGTAGCACCATAATCTTCATGATAGAGAGACTCTTGTTTTGTCACTTTCATATACTAGTGGGAATTTTTTATTATAGAACTTGGCTTGTATATTCCAACAATGGGCCTCCTCAAGTGCCCTAGGTCTTTGTGAGCAAGCAAGTTGGATGCACACCCACTTAGTTTCTTTTGTTGAGCTTTCATATATTTATAGCTCTAGTGCATCCGTTGCATGGCAATCCCTATTCCTTGCATTAAAATCAATCGATGGGCATCTCCATAGCTCATTGATTAGCCTCATTGATGTGATACTTTCTCCTTTTTTGTCTTCTCCACATAACCCCCATCATCATATTCTATTCCACCCATAGTGCTATATCCATGGCTCACGCTCATGTATTGCGTGAAAGTTGAAAAAGTTTGAGATTACTAAAGTATGAAACAATTGCTTGGCCTGTCATCGGGGTTGTGCGTGATGAGAGCATTCTTGTGTGACGAAAATGGAGCATGACTGAACTATATGATTTTGTAGGGGTGAACTTTCTTTGGCCATGTTATTTTGAGAGGACATAATTGCTTAGTTAGTATGCTTGAAGTATTATTATTTTTATGTCAATATTGAACTTTTATCTTAAATCTTTCGGATCTGAATATTCATACCACAATTAAGAATAATTACATTGAAATTATGCCAAGTAGCATTCCACATCAAAAATTCTGTTTTTTATCATTTACCTACTCGAGGACAAGCATGAATTAAGCTTGGGGATGCTTGATACGTCTCCAACGTATCTATAATTTTTGATTGCTCCATGCTATATTATCTTCTGTTTTGGACATTATTGGGCTTTATTATACACTTTTATGTTATTTTTGGGACTAACCTATTAACCGGAGGCCCAACCCAGAATTGCTGTTTTTTTGCCTATTTCAGAGTTTCGCAGAAAATGAATATCAAACGGACTCCAAACGGAATGAAACCTTCGGAAACGTGATTTTCGGAACGAACGTGATCCAGAGGACTTGGACCCTACGTCAAGAAAGCTACCAGGAAGCCACGAGGTAGGCGCGCCGCCTGGCGCGCCCTCCACCCTCGTGGGCCCCATGTTGCTCCACCGATGTACTCCTTCCTCCTATATATACCTACGCACTTCCAAACTACCAGACACGGAGCCAAAAACCTAATTCCACCGCCGCAACCTTCAGACTGTGAGATCCCATCTTGGGGCCTGTTAGGAGCTCACGGGAGGGGCATCGGTCATGGAGGACTTCTACATCAACACCATAGCCTCTCCGATGATGTGTGAGTAGTTTACCTCAGACCTTCGGGTTCATGGTTATTAGCTAGATGGCTTCCTCTCTCTTTTTGGATCTCAATACAATGTTCTCCCCCTCTCTTGTGGAGATCTATTCGATGTAATCTTCTTTTGCGGTGTGTTTGTTGAGACCGATTAATTGTGGGTTTATGATCAAGTTTATCTATGAACAATATTTGAATCTTCTCTGAATTCTTTTATGTATCATTGGTTATCTTTGCAACAACAAATTAGAGGATGTCTAACTTGGTTTTGCAGGGCTTGCTATGATGTGATATGGTCAAGACGTGATGATATATAAATTGTTGTATGAGATGATCATGTTTTGTAAAAGTTATTGGCAACTGGCAGGAGCCTTATGGTTGTCGCTTTATTGTATGAAATGCAATCGCATGTAATTGCTTTACTTTATCACTAAGCGATGGCGATAGTCGTAGAAGCAATAGTTGGTGAGACGACAACGATGCTACGATGGAGATCAAGGTGTCAAGCCGGTGACGATGGTGATCAAGACGGTTCTTTGGAGATGGAGATCAAAGGCACAAGATGATGATGGCCATATCATATCACTTATTTTGATTGCATGTGATGTTTATCCTTTATGCATCTTATTTTTCTTAGTACGGCGGTAGCATTATAAGATGATATCTCACTAAATTTCAAGGTACAAGTGTTCTCCCTGAGTATGCACCGTTGCTATAGTTCATCGTGCCGAGACACCACGTGATGATCGGGTGTGATAAGGTCTATGTTCACATACAACGGGTGTAAGCCAGTTTTGCACACGCAAAATACTCTGGTTAAACTTGACGAGCCTGGCATATGCAGATATGGCCTCGGAACACTGAGACCGAAAGGTCGAGCGTGAATCATATAGTAGATATGATCAACATAGTGATGTTCACCATTGAAAGCTACTCAATCTCACATGATGATCAGACATGGTTTAGTTTATTTGGATCACGTGATCATTTAGATGACTAGAGGGATGCCTATCTAAGTGGGAGTTCTTAAGTAATATGATTAATTGAACTTTAATTTATCGTGAACTTAGTACCTGATAGTATTTTGCATGTCTATATTGTTGTAGATCAATGGCCTGTGCTACCGTTCCTTTGAATTTCAATGCGTTCCTAGAGAAAGCTAAGTTGAAAGATGATGGTAGCAACTACACGGACTGGGTCCATAACTTGAGGATTATCCTCATTGCTGCATGATACGTCTCCAACGTATCTATAATTTTTGATTGCTCCATGCTATATTATCTTCTGTTTTGGACATTTTTGGGCTTTATTATACACTTTTATATTATTTTTGGGACAAACCTATTAACCGGAGGCCCAACCCAGAATTGCTGTTTTTTGCCTATTTCGTAGTTTCGCAGAAAAGAATATCAAACGGAGTCCAAACGGAATGAAACCTTCGGGAACGTGATTTTCGGAACGAACGTGATCCAGAGGACTTGGACCCTATGTCAAGAAAGCTACCAGGAAGCCACGAGGTAGGGGGGCGCGCCCTCCACCCTCGTGGGCCCCACGCTGCTCCACCGACGCATTCTTCCTCCTATATATACCTACGTACCCCCAAACTACTAGATACGAGCCAAAAACCTAATTCCACCGCCGCAACCTTCTGTACACGTGAGATCCCATCTTGGGGCCTGTTCCGGAGCTCCGCCGGAGGGGGCATCGATCATGGAGGGCTTCTACATCAACACCATAGCCTCTCCGATGATGTGTGAGTAGTTTACCTCAGACCTTCGGGTTCATAGTTATTAGCTAGATGGCTTCCTCTCTCTTTTTGGATCTCAATACAATGTTCTCCCCTCTCTTGTGGAGATCTATTCGATGTAATCTTCTTATTGCGGTGTGTTTGTTGAGACCGATTAATTGTGGGTTTATGATCAAGTTTATCTATGAACAATATTTGAATCTTCTCTGAATTCTTTTATGTATCATTGGTTATCTTTGCAAGTCTCTTCGAATTATCAGTTTGGTTTGGCCTACTAGATTGATCTTTCTTGCAATGGGAGAAGTGCTTAGCTTTGGGTTGAAACTTGCGGTGTCCTTTCCGAATGACAGTAGGGGCAGCAAGGCACGTATTGTATTGTTGCGATCGAGGAGAACAAGATGGGTTTTTTATCATATTGCATGAGTTTATCCCTCTACATCATGTCATCTTGCTTAAGGCGTTACTCTGTTCTTATGAACTTAATACTCTAGATGCATGCTGGATAGCGGTCGATGTGTGGAGTAATAGTAGTAGATGCAAAGGTGAGTCGGTCTACTTGTCTCGGACGTGATGCCTATATACATGATCATACCTAGATATTCTCATAACTATGCTCAATTCTGTCAATTGCTCAACAGTAATTTGTTCACCCACCGTAAAATACTTATGCTCTTGAGAGAAGCCACTAGTGAAACCTATGGCCCCCGGGTCTATTTTCCATCATATTAATCTTCCAACACTTAGCTATTTTTGTTGCCTTTTATTTTGCTTTTATTTTACTTTGCATATTTATCATAAAAATACCAAAAATATTATCCTATCATATCTATCAGATCTCACTCTCGTAAGTGACCGTGTAGGGATTGACAACCCCTTATCGCATTGGTTGCGAGGATTTATTTGTTTGTGTAGGTGCAAGGGACTCGTGCGTGGCCTCCTACTGGATTGATACCTTGGTTCTCAAAAACTGAGGGAAATACTTACGCTACTTTGTTGCATCACCCTTTCCTCTTCAAGGGAAAACCAACACAGTGCTCAAGAGGTAGCACTACACATAAGAATTACGTCCTAGAAGCACCGCTAGGTGCAAGACCCGCTGCAGGAGCAACTCCAGATGTTATGAACATCTGGCAGAGCAAAGCTGATGACTACTCAATAGTTCAGTGTGCCATCCTTTACGACTTAGAACCGGGACTTCAACGACGTTTTGGACGTCATGGAGCATATGCACTACAAAAAAAATACACTTCCGTGATGATACGTGTTTGTCACAGTAGGTCGCGTTTTTTATCATGCATGCACATCCTTGACAAATTTATGACAGAATCAAGATAGTCATACCTGTGCTGTCGTAGAAGTGTTCTATGACATTACCAAAATTATCATCACGGAAGTGTCCACTTCCATGACGATAAATCGCTAAATCACAAGTTCTTTCGTCAAGGGTGACCGACACGTGGCATCCACCGTAATGGAACGCCGTTAAGCTATCGGGTCGGGTTTTGGATCCGATAACCTGTTAACAGCCGCGACCAATGGGGATTTTCCTCATGTAAAATCATCATTGGCTAGAGGAAACACGCGCCGGCTCATCGTTGGGACAGATGTCATCCACTCATTGGACAGAAGGCGCCTATGATAGGTCGACACGTGGCATGGCCCAACAGTGGCCCATTCCGGTGAAAAAGGCCGGCCCATATAAGGCCTACTTGTGTCAGGTCCATTTAAGCCCACGGCCCATACGAGATGTGCCAATTCGGCCCGTTAAAGATTTGACACCATTGCAGCCCATCGTCAGTTCGAGCCCGTTAACAGCCCGCTATATATTTGGGCTCAATATCGGCCCGATGAGATTTCGGCCTTTTAATGGCCCATTTAATGGATGGGCCAATTTTCAGGATGTACATGTTTTGGCCTTTTAGCGACCCATTTAAATGTTGGGCTAATTTCCGGCCCCGTGTGTCTTTCAGCCTATTGACGGCTGTCGGTGTCAAAACCGGCGGATCTCGGGTAGGGGGTCCCGAACTGTGCGTCTAGGCGGATGGTAACAGGAGACAAGGGACACGATGTTTTCACCCAGGTTCGGGCCCTCTCGATGGAGGTAAAACCCTACTCCCGCTTGATTAATATTGATGATATGGGTAGTACAAGAGTAGATCTACCACGAGATTAGAGAGGCTAAACCCTAGAAGCTAGCCTATGGTATGATTGTTGTTCGTCCTAGGACTAAAACCCTTCGGTTTATATAAGCACCGAAGAGGGTTAGGGTTACACAGAGTCGGTTACAATGGTAGGAGATCTACATATTCGTATCGCCAAGCTTGCCTTCCACGCTAAGGAAAGTCCCATCCGGACACGGGACGAAGTCTTCAATCTTGTATCTTCATAGTCCAAGAGTCCGGCCAAAGGTCATAGTCCGGCTATCCGGACACCCCCTAATCCGGGACTCCCTCAGTAGACCCCGAACCAAGCTTCAATGACAACGAGTCCGGCGCGTGGATTGTCTTCGGCATTGCAAGGCGGGTTCTTCTCCAAATCCTGCGTACCTGTTTGAATAGTGTTCGGCTTCTCGTAAATATCGCGCTCCTTGGCTTCCATGCCCAATAATGGCCATCTTCCACGTGTTGAACGAATTCGAAGAGCCAGGGTATTTTTACATTTATCCCCCTAGCTGCGCAAATGAGCTGCCTATATAAGAGACGTGGATCTAGATCCGAATCACACCACCTCCCCTTCGCGAAGCTTTCATCGGAGCGCATCCGACGTGTAAACCCATTCCATCATGGACCGACGCGGCTCCTCCTCTCGCCCTCCTAGTCCTCAGCCCGGAGATTGGGAGAGATGCTCTGGCCCCGCACAAATGAGCTAGTGACGCTCCAAACCAAAGGGGTTTCTTCCCCCAGCCTTCATGGTTCCGGTTCGAGCCGGACTCGCCACCTATAAGGGCGGAAAACAAGCGGAGAGCGTCCCCAGTCCCTCCCAAGGAGAGCGGGTATGCCTTGTCCCTTATTTGATAAGAGGGCTCGGATTTCCAATTCATCCGTTTCTCTGGGGGCTCCTGGAGTTCTATGGCCTCCAGTTGCACAACCTTACGCCTGCCTCCGTTCTGCATATTGCGGGCTTCGTGGCCCTTTGCGAGCTGTTTTTGGGCATCGAGGCTCATTTCGCGCTGTGGAAGAGGTTGTTCTGCCTCGTACCCCATTCTCAGGAGGGGTCGATATATCAAGTGGGCGGAGCCGAACTATGGCGCATCGCCGGGACCGGATATCTATCCGTAACCCCGAATAAGGTGTCCGAAGACTGGCCTTCGGAATGGTTTTATATAGAAGATGTCCCCTGCCGGACCCTGCTCGGATCGGCCTCCGGAGTTCAAGAATGCTCCTTTGAAGAAACGCCTAAGTCAAGGCGTCCACGGAGCCCTCAGAGGGAGAATGACAGGGACGTCCTTTACCTAATGAGCCGAATAAGGTTGTTGGCTCATTCCGGACTGACCATGATCGGGGTCATGGCCACATGCATTATGCGGGGGGTGCGGCCGCTCCAGTATAGAGGCCACCCCATGTGGGATTTCCACAGGGAGGATGATGCCACCCTCCATGGCCGTAAGGGGCCGGAATCGGTCGCCGGTCTGATGAAGACTTTGTCCGCATTATACAAGGGAGAAGAGGAGGAATTTCTTCGCGTCAATCCACATGACGGGTTTTCTATGAACAATCCTCCAAGCTGGGTAAGCGGACATTTCTTTTTGTCCATCCGACCCATATTCCCATAGTCAAGTATCTCATTTTGTGATTTCGACGCAGGAACTGCGCCAGGACGTAAAGGATATAAACAGCCTGCCTCCACAATCCGAAGATCTGGAACGGTTCCTCAATCCGGCCTCCCAAGAGGATCCGGACATATCGGTGGAGCTGATCGATGGGGTATTTCACCAGCTGAGCATTGATAATGCCCTGGTTGCCATTACGGCCGACACCCGGAATACTTCCAAATTTCGCAGTAATGGAGATCGAAGCCCCAATACTTTGAGAATGATTCATCCTTGCTTATTTTTTATCACCGTATACCAACGGTGTTTTTCCGGGGGAGCCCTTGAGGCGGAAGGTCGAGCCTGCGGCGGCTCGCCAACAAGGGGCAGCACGGCCCAGCAGGCTAAAAATAAGTGCGGTCCGGATTGAAGCGCCGGCGCAACGGTATGGCGTGTCACCTTATTCCCATGTTTTATTCCGGAAGGTATACTAACGCTCGTGCTCTCTTCAGGAAAAAGAGCGCTCGCCGGACTATATCCGGAGAGGTTGCCAATCGAGCCTCCGCCAGCCGAGCTTCAAAGCCGTGCCCAAGCGGAGGCGAACACGAGGCGTAAGGCCGGATGCTCCTCCGACAGAGGATGCCGATAGATTGTCCGCCACCAACTCCAAGGTGGAGAGTGCCATGAATCACAGGCGCCGCCGGACAATTCTTCGTGACACATGTTTCTCCCAAGAGGCGTTGAAAGCCTTCCATTCGGGAGATGCGCACCTCCGTGCCGCTCAAGATGGTCTAGCCAGAGCCACGGAGCAGTATGTAAAAGACATACGAGTGAGGAAATTTAACAGTTTTATATGCCAAGAGTCTCGAGACTTGAAATAGTTAGAATAACTGATTTAAGGATCATTTATTGTGCAGGATCTCACAGAAAACAATACCCAACTGTCCCAGGAGCTTGAAGAGTGCAAAGCCCAACTTGAGGCTGCACAAGCCGCGACAGGGGAAGCCAAAGAGACCCCTCCGTAATATACGCTTTTAAAAGATAAGTATGTTGTGATGTGCGGCGTGTGTATAGATCTGACAATAACATTGCAGATGGCACCGGGGTAGATCCGGACAAGCAACAGCTCTTGCGCCAGTTAAAGGCCGGCGAGAACATGCTTACGAGGGTGAGGCAGGAGAAAAATAATCTCCAAGATGCCAACACCGAGCTTGGTGAGGAGCTAAAAGATGTTCGTGCCCAGCTGTCTGACTCCGTTAAGGAGAATCGGCGGCTTCGACGCAGCATTTTTTGTAAGTGCTTAAACGAACTTTGAAAAAAGAGTTCGGCGAGGAAGTTGACTAACAGAGTTATGTCTGTAGGTATGCTCACAGGCCGTCCTGCAGAGGAAATGCCCGGTTCTACGGGTGACCTTCTTCCCTAGCTCTTACAACTGCATGAACGAGTTCGGCAGGTGATGAAAGGCGTCGCCCAGGACTTGTGGCCATCTGTCTCCCTGCCCGAAGGCCTTGGGGAGCTTGCAGAGAGGCTCCAGGGAGCGCGGCGGCGCTTCCGATTATGGAAGATATCGGCCTGCCGTCAAGGCGCCAGGGAGGCCTAGGCCATGGTGAAGACGCGGTACACGAAGGCTGACCCAAACCACATGGCCGAGGTCGGACTTGTGGGGCCTGATGGGAAGGCGATCCCTGTGAGCTTAGTGTACGGCCAGGTAGAATTGGCTGCAAAGTATTCCCAGCAGGACTGTAAACTAGACAGCCTGTTAGATGGCATTGAAGAGGAATACAATCAGTCAAATTGACTATGTAATTTAAGGTGACATGTAAAATGCCTTCTAGCCGGATTGTAGATCGTTTGTCATAGCGGACATTTTCGCTTCAACCTCGGGACCCAATAGTCCGGAGTGTGTTCGAATACCCTCGTGGTTTATATAAAAACTGAGGCATGCGTGGAGACCAGGCGTAGGGGTCATTAGTGCTTTATCAGACAAGTGCCCAACTAGTTATGTTATATTACATGGTTAGTAAGAAACATCTTCCAGGGATAATAGTTCCGTTAGGGGTTCCTTTCCCTAGGAGGCATGCCCTAAAGTGCATGTCCTGATCGAAAAAGCGTAAAAACATCTGGGGGCAGATAAATAAATAGGTAAGAAATCTTCTTTTAGTTCACCGACCGAATATTCTCTTAAGAACGCTAGCTTTTGGCTTCACGCAGTCTGAGGTACACATCCGGCTGACCCGGCAGTAACAATCGCAGAGGCGCTCCCTTTACCACCTAGCCGAACAATCGGGAATGTAGGGGTAAGCACAGGAGCCAGGCAACCCAGCATGGCCAAGACTTAATTCATATCGATGCATATAATGGTGAATAAAAGGTACATGCGGAAGTGTGACACATGTATTGGGCATGAAGCCCTTATAATTAAACTTCTGTGAAAGAAGCCCCCAGGTACAATGAGCGCGGATAGCGCGTCAAGTGTGTGCGAACAATGCGCTAACGATCCTTTGAAGGCTGGAAAGAAAAAGGGAGGGAGAAGGAGAAAAATAAAAGACATCTAGAATGTAAAATATGGACATAAGAAGGAGACAAACTCAGAATCCGGCGCTAGGCGTAGAATCTTCGGAGACGGGCTGCGTTCCATGGGTTCGGCTCGAGTCGGTTGTCCGATGCATCTCGCAGACGGTACGCTCCACCGGTCAGGACTTGGTCGATGATAAAGGGACCTTCCCATTTGGGCTTGAGTTTGTCCTTTTTCTTGTCCGGCAGGCGTAGAACTAGCTCGTCAACATTGTAAGTTTTGGCCCGTACTTCTCTGCTTTGATATCTTCGAGCCTGCTGTTGATAGAATGCGGATCGGGCTTTTGCTACGTCATGCTCCTCCTCCAAGGCGTCCAAAATGTCCTGTCGATCGAGCTCGGCTTCTCTTTCTTCGTACATGCGCATGCGAGGTGAGTCATGAATTATGTCGCAGGGCAGAACTGCCTCTGCGCCGTATACCTTAAAGAATGGTGTGAATCCGGTCGTGCGATTCGTAGTGGTCCGCAGCCCTCAGAGTACGGAGTCGAGCTCCTCTACCCAGTGCGTGTTAGATTCCTTGAGGGACTGCACTAATCTGGGTTTGATGCCGCTCATAATTAGACCATTTGCTCGCTCGACTTGACCGTTAGTTTGAGGGTGATAGACTGAAGCGTAGTCGAGCTTAATGCCCATGTTTTTGCACTGAGTTTGACACATCGGCCGTAAAGTTCGTGCCGTTATCGGTGATGATGCTTTGTGGGGACAACTTCGTGATTGTACGACCCACGATATGAAGTCTATCACCGGTCCGGATTCGCCGTCTTGACAGCTTGGCCTCTATCCATTTGGTGAATTTATCCACCATGACCAGTAGGTATTTTTGCTTGTGGGTTCCCCCTTTAAGGGGTCCGACCATGTCAAGCCCCCAGACCGTGAAGGGCCAGGTGATGGGTATAGTATTGAGGGCGGTGGGTGGCATGTGGCTTTGATTAGCAAAGAGCTGGCATCCGACGCATCGTTGGACTAAGTCCTGAGCATCTGCCTGGGCCGTCGGCCAATAACATCCTGTCACGGAAGGCCTTGCCTACAAGGGCCCGGGCCTGCGGCGTGGTGCCCGCCGAGTCCGGCATGAATTTCAGCCAGAAGATTCCGCCCTTCATCTTCTGAGATACACCTTTGAATGACTCCGTTTGTGATTTTCTTATAAAGCTCTCCCTCATGGACTTTATAGGCTTTAGATCGCCGCACTATGCAGCGGGCTTGGTTTTGGTCCTCGGGAAGTTCCTGCCTGGTTAGGTAGGGTAGGAATGGTTCTGCCCACGGGGCAATGACTGCCATTATTACGTGGGCTGAGGGTGTTATTTTGTTGGTAGAACCACCAACTGTGTCAGAATTTTCGGTGTGGGGCAGTGCGGTTGGGTCCGGGTTGTTATTTCCGGACTCTCCCTCCCATAATACGGATGGCTTGAACAGCCTCTCTAGGAAGATGTTGGGGGGGGGACATCGCGCTTTACCGATGCGTGCCAACACGTCTGCTGCCTGGTTATTATCCCGGGCTATATGGTGAAATTCGAGCCCCTCAAACCGAGCTGGCATTTTTAGGACGGCATTGCGATAGACTGCCATTTTCGGATCCTTGGCATCAAAGTCTCCATTTATTTGGGATATCGCAAGGTTCGAATCCCCGCGCACCTCTAGGCGTTGAATGCCCATGGAGACTGCCATCCGGAGACCATGTAGAAGGGCCTCGTATTCGGTTGCGTTGTTGGAGTCCGTATACATTATCTGGAGTACGTATTGAACTGTATCTCCGGTTGGGGATGTCAGAACGACGCTAGCTCCCAGGCCAGCCAACATTTTGGAGCCGTCGAAGTGCATTATCCAGTTGGAATATGCGCCGTACTCTTTACGGAGTTCGACATCGGTCCATTCGGCGGCGAAGTCGACCAAAACTTGCGACTTAATAGCTCTCCGTGGCTTATAGGTTATGTCGAACGAGAGGAGCTCAATGGCCCATTTGGCAATCCGGCCCGTCGCCTCGCGGTTGTTTATAATGTCGTTAAGGGGTACTTGAGGCTACCGTTATTGAACACTCTTGAAAGTAGTGTCGCAGCTTCCGGGATGCCATAAACACCGCGTACGCTATCTTTTGATAATGCGGGTACCGGACTTGCATGGAGTTAGGACAGTGGACACGTAGTAAACTGGTTTTTTAAGGGGGAACTTGTGTACTTCCGTTTCTCGTTCGACAACGAGCACCGCGCTTACAACTTGATGAGTTGCCGCAATGTATAATAGCATTGGTTCGCCTATGTTGGGCGCGGCCAGGACCGGATTTGTTGCCAATATGGCTTTTATTTCTTCGAGTTCGGCCGTGGCAGCATCCGTCCACTCGAAGTGTTCGGTGCGTCGCAGGAGGCGATAAAGGGGTAATGCCTTGTCTCCTAAGCGGGAGATAAAGCGGCTTAGAGCCGCCACGCATCCAGTCAATTTTTGTATTTGTTTAAGGTCTTTTGGGATATCCAATTGTGACAGAGCTCGGATCTTGGCTGGGTTTGCTTCAATTCCTCTACCGGATACAATGAAGCCCAAGAGCTTTCCGGCTGGTACGCCGAAGACGCATTTTTCCGGGTTGAGCTTGATGTCATATGTTCGGAGATTATCGAATGTGAGCCTCAAGTCGTCTACTAGAGTTTCGACATGCTTGCTTTTGATGACCACATCGTTTATGTATGCCTCCACTATTTTGCCGATCTGGTTTTCCAGACATGTCTGAATCATGCGCTGATATGTTGCGCCGGTGTTTTTGAGCCCGAAGGGCATTTTGTTGAAGCAGAATGGGCCGTATGGAGTGATGAATGCCGTTGCGGCTTGGTCAGGCTCTGCCATCTTAATTTGGTGGTAGCCGGAGTATGCATCGAGGAAACACAATGAATCGTGTCCCTCTGGTAGCGTCGGTGATTTGATCGATGCGGGGAGGGAAGGGATCCTTTGGGCAAGCCTTGTTGAGGTCCTTGAAATCGACGCATAGGTGCCAGATGTTGTCCTTCTTTGGTACCATCACCGGGTTTGCTAGCGATCTGGATGTTTTATATCTCTGATGAATCCGGCCTCCAATAGTTTGGCTAGCTCCTCTCCCATGGCCTGTCTCTTGGGTTCGGAGAAACGCCGAAGAGCCTGTTTGACTGGCTTGAACCCTTTTAGGATGTTTAGGCTGTGCTCGGCCAGCCGGCATGGGATTCCTGGCATGTCTGGAGGGTGCCAGGCAAAAATGTCCCAATTTTTGCGTAGGAATTCTCTTAGTGCGGCATCTACATCAGGATTTAATTGTGCCCCAATGGAGGCCGTTTTTTAAGGGTCCGTTGGATGGACTTGGAATTTGACTATTTCGTATGCTGGTTTGAAGGAGGTGGACTTAGATCTCTTATCGAGTATCACATCGTCCCTATTCACCGTGGAGCGCAGCGCAGTGAGTTCCTCGGCCTCTAGGGCTTCGGATAGTGCCTCAAGGGCCTGTGCGGCTGTCTTATTTTCGGCGCGGAGTGCTATGTCCGGGTCACTAGCAAGAGTGATGATTCCGTTGGGGCCGGGCATTTTGAGCTTCATGTACCCATAATGGGGTATGGCTTGAAAAATTGTGAATGCCTCCCGCCCTAATTGAGCGTGGTATCCGCTGCTGAACGGGGCCACTTGGAACGTGACCTCCTCGGACCTGTAATTATCCTAAGATGCCGAACACCACATCCAAAGTGTGATTTTTCCTCAGACAGCGTGCTTCCCGACTGGGGATTATTCCTCTAAAGGTTGTGCTGCTTCGCTCGATGCGGCTCCAGTCTATTTCCATTTTTCGGAGGGTTTCCTCATAAATGAGGTTCAATCCGTTGCCACCGTCCATGAGTACCTTGGTAAGGCGAAAGCCGTCTAGTATCGGACTGAGGACCAATGCGGCTGGTTCTCGGGCTGTTCGGAATTTAGGTTCGTCACTGGCATTAAAGGTAATAGCCGTGTCACTCCATGGGTTTATTGTTGCTACTTGGTAGACTTTGGCAAGGCTACGGAGTGTTCGTTTCCGCATATTATTTGATGCGTAAGTCTCGAAGACTGTTAATACCGTACTGGTATCCCTGGGCTTGTGCTCTAGAGCTAGAAGCTCTTCGCCACTTTTGGCCACCTACTGTAGTATCCAACATGCTCTAAGGCTATGAGTTGGAGTGGCGCCCTCTGTACTATGAATTTTACAGGGTCCATTGAGCCATCCCTCCAAAGACGGTTCCATGCCCTATAGAGGGTTTTGCTTTTTGGTATTTAACCTGTGTGCTGGCGATGATGCACCCTTTTATTTCAGACGGGGTTGGATTCAAGGCCTGATTGTCCCAAAATCTTGCTTCGTTTTCCAGCGCTTTCAATCAAGACAAGATTTTCAGATTATGGACGCCAAGTCGGCAAAGCGTGTAATGTCACGGCGACTTATAGCATTGAGGATCCCGTTGTCCGTGCAACTATTGCAGAAAAATGAGATTGCGTCCTCCTCGCGGCAGTCCTTTATCCTGTCCATAACCAGGAGGAATCTGGCCTAGTAATGGTGTACTGTTTCTGCGGGCTCTTGCCGAATTTGAGATAGGTCACTTATGTTTGGGTGGGAGGGTGGAATTAAATCCGGAACCGCGCCCAATCTAAGACTTAAGGGCCAAGGAGCTTCCGAACTTGGAAGCTTGGATTCTTGGATGTTGTCCAATGAATCTAGCCCGCTGCCTGACTTTAGGTTCAGGGCTTGAGTGACGTCCTCTCCTCCACGGGAATCCGGCATGGAGGGATCGGGAATCCGGACGTAGCTAGTCCTTAAGATAGAAGAAGGGTCGCCGTATTGTTCCTCTACCACAGCAACGTGGTGGGTAACACAGGAGAGTTAATCTCTCTCGAGATCGGGTTTAGGCCCAATCGATCATAGTCTGTAGCGACTCCTGTATGCGGCGATCCGATCCAAGAGCTCATTTAAGGAAGAGAGCTCCATCGGATCTAACTGCTCGGCGAGCTCCGAGTTAACGTGAAGATTGCTTTCGATGACCCGATAAGTCATCGCTTGCGCCGGCCAACAAAGCGGTCATAAGAAAACCGCCTAGCCGGAGAGTTTGGCCGATGCCCAAAGCTTCTTTAGCAAATAAAGGCCGTCTTTAAAGACGGGATGAGGCATCCTTCCCGACGGGCGACACGTAGGCACTCTCAATGAAAGCACTAATGTCGATGTCAAAACCGCGGCTCGGGTAGGGGTCCCGAATCGTGCGTCTAGGCGGATGGTAACAGGAGACAAGGGACACGATGTTTTTACCCAGGTTCGGGCCCTCTCGACGGAGGTAAACCCTACTCTGCTTGATTAATATTGATGATATGGGTAGTACAAGAGTAGATCTACCACGAGATCGTAGAGGCTAAACCCTAGAAGCTAGCCTATGGTATGATTGTTGTTCGTCCCTACGGACTAAAACCCTCCGGTTTATATAAGGACCGAAGAGGGTTAGGGTTACACTGAGTCGGTTACAATGGTAGGAGATCTACATATCCAGACGCCAAGCTTGCCTTCCACGCCAAGGAAAGTCCCATCCGGTCACGGGACGAAGTCTTTAATCTTGTATCTTCATAGTCCAAGAGTCCGGCCAAAGGTCATAGTCCGGCTATCCGGACACCCCCTAATCCGGGACTCCCTCAACGGCCCATAAATCTGATGGGCCATTTGTAGTTGGACCTGAGTTTCGGCCTTTTAGCGGCCCATTTAAGTGTTGTGCCAATTTTTGGCCCGTTGTCACTTTCAGCCTGTTGACGGCCCATAAATCAGTTGGGCCATTTGTAGTTGGACCTGAGTTTTGGCCTTTTAGCGACCCATTTAAGTGTTGGGCCAATTCCCGGCCCTGTGTGCCATTCGGCCTGTTAATAGACCATAAATGAGTTGGGCCATTTTTAGTCGGACCTTAGTTTTGGCCTCTTAACGACCCATGCCCTTCATGGTCCAATACCAGCCCGGTTTCTCTTTCGGCCTGCTAAAGGCCCACAACACAGTTGGGCTGTTTACAATACGACCTGACTTTCGGCCTCTTAGCGGCCCAAGCTCTTCATGGTCCAGTACAAGCCCGCTGTCTCTTTCGGCCTGCTAAAGGCCTACAGTATAATTGGGCCATATGTAGTCCAAACTTAGTAACAGCCTATTAACGGCCCGTGAAATAAATTGGGGCCACCTATTGCCCACTTCGATGTCGGCCTGTTAACGACCCGGGAGGTAAGAGGGCCGACCATTAACTTTCGGCCTAGTAACGGCCCATTAACTTAATGGGCCCACTAAAGTTTGTTCATGTCTTTAGGCCAAATTAGATAATTTGAGCCCATTACGACGAGCAAAGGTACGACATACAGGGAATAACGTTGCACATCCAGCATATATTATAGGGAATTACATCCACTGGGCAATCAAAGGTTGATGCCAGTGCAAATAAATGAGCAGAACCTAACCATCTACAACGTCAGAATCTGCAACCTCAGCACAAATGACGCCCATAAGCATGTGGGCAAGTTCTTGCTGCTTAGCTACACTGTCTCTGAAAACATTAATCAGTTGATGTGTCGCACGACTCTGCACCTCTGATTCATCCACCATTTCCATCATTGCTTCAGCCATTAATTGGTTCACAAACATACATTTATTCCATTGCATTCGAGATGCAGGATACCTGAGCAGATTCAGATGGCGATTTTGGCAGGCTTGTATTATTGATAGTGGAGAGTGTCTCGACCCTTTGCATCATAACATAAATTCGGACGGGAACCAAACAGATTAATCATGAGTTATTGCCATATTACCTGGCCTAGATTCTTTGGAAAGAAACAATGGGGTTGCCTTGCTGTTTTCGAGTTTGTCTTCTTATCTTCAAAGAAGATGCACAAAATTAACACATTAGCATTGCTATCATTGGCCAAGTCATATAATAGGAAAGCAACATTGACACAACGAACGTTTGGGCAACTAGCCTACACCAAATTAAGACAATATGGCACAACAATCATCAGCCAGGTAAGGTAATACGAAAGCAACATTGACACAATGAATGAATGGGCAACCGGAGAAGCACTACAATTCAAGAATGTGCGTGATATGAGATAGTACATTCATGCAGCTCAAGATGCAAAACTACAGCAGTTTTCCTTACAAAAATCAACATTGGCGCCTTTAACATTTTTCTACAACTAATTTTAGATCGGATAAAGGTTAGATTCACGCCGATTAACAAAATACATGCTTTGATGTAAAAATATAGTGATATACAACAGTACTTACATCACATTGGAGCACGTAGAATTCTGCAAGATATTTTCCTCGAATACAATCCCAATGGAGGAAGTCTTGTATCGTTTAACCTTATTTTCTAAAAGAGAGATGGGTAAGAAACATGTAGAAAATATGATCAGAATGCTATAAAATTTCATGATGCGAGGATACACACACGCTTCTTAGAATGGAGTTGACATTCTTTTCCTGGACTGGAGCGGACTAGTTCTTTGGCCACTGGAATCTGCTTATTATCAGTGGGAGTTGGGTTTCTCTGTGCTGGAGCAGTATCTATGAAAAATGGAGTTGGTTTATTATCTCCTTATGTTTGGATCTTTTGCAAAGACCTGGTTTGTAACCCTTGATTCTAACATAGCCGTCTTCCCTTGCATGTCTTATATAGAAGAATGGTGATTCAGTTATAAAACATGCTACATCAGAGATGGAATATGTACTGAAGAATAGAAAGGCATGACATATTGACATGTATTCCCTCCATCCGGAAATAAATGGATGGGTCTAGGCGTATTTCAGTTCTAGATACATCCATTTTTATCCATTTCAGTGACATTTAATCCGGACGGAGGGAGTATGATGTAAGAGCTAGGGATACGACAGGACAACACAGTAAAAACACACACTGAAAACCCACTGCAGAACCAAGGTATTCAAACCCACTGATATGAGATAGTACACTCATGCAGCTCAGGATGCAAAACTACCAGGCAGGTTTCTTTGCAAAAACCAATATTGTGGCCTTTAATCATACATTTTGCTACAACTAAATTTAGATCAGATAAAGGTTGGATTCACGCCGATTAACAAAATACATGCTGATGTAAAAATATAGTGATATACAACATTTACTTACATCTACATTGGAGCACAGAGAATTCCTACAAGAATCTTTCCTCATAAACGATACCATTGCAGAAAATCTTCTATCTGTTAAGCTTATTTTCTAAAAGAGAGATGGGTAAGAAACATGTAGAAAATATGATCAGCATGCTATAAAATTTCATGATGCAAGGATACGCACACGCTTCTTAGAATTGAGTTGACATATTCTTGTTGGATTTGGGCGGACTAGTTCTTTGGCGATGGAATCTGCTTATTATCGATGGGAGTTGGGTTTCTCTGTCTTTGGAGCAAGATCTATAAAAAGCTGGAGTTGGTTTATTATCTCACGGTGTTTGGATCTTTTGCAAAGGCCTTGTTTGTAACCCTTGATTCTAACATAGTCGTCTTCCCCTTGCATGCCTTGTATAGAAGAATGGTGCTTTAATTATAAAACATGCGGTAGCAGAGAGATGGAATAGGTACTGAAGAATAGAAAGGCATGACATATTGACATGTATTCCCTCCATCCAGAAAAAATGGATGGGTCTAGGCGTATTTCTGTTCTAGATACATCCTCTTTTATCCATTTCGGCAACATGTAATCCGGACGGAGGGAGTATGGTGTAAGAGCTAGGGATACGACAGGACAACACATAAAAAAACACTAGTTGAATGTAAAACTGTATGCTAGCGGAATACATACAGAAATAACTAAGGCAACATACACGTGTATGATTGGGAAAATAAGATGGCATTGCAACAGAGCACTAGAACAGCACTTCAATGTAAAAAACATGGTATGGTAGATGATGAAGTACATCTTGATGAATAACAATGCATAATATATTCGTAAGCATGATGTCCAAATTAAGCGAGATGGCATTGCGATAGAGTTGAATGACAAGTACTTGAATTTGAAAACATGTTATCATGAATGGAATAGGTCTTGAAAAAGCAGGAAGGCATGACATATTTACATGCATGATCAGCATGCTAAGCACATGGCATTGCAACGAGTAGATACACTCCGGACATTATATGCATGTTGTACCCATATCACGTGCCAAGTTAGAGAAAGGACCTTGTGGGGTGAACAGGATTCATCATCTTTTCTGCAAGTCTTCAAGAACTGCCTTTACATGTTCCATCATATTGGGTATCATTGACATCAAGTTTATTGGCCTTTACATTGCTCGTGAGGTTCTTGTGGATATATCAGTGTGTGCAATTATATCAGACATGCATGGAAGACAACTAGTAGTTAGATTTATGTAATGAGTGCCTGTAGGAGACGACACAAATAGTAGGACTGGGGTTAACTAGCGACAACAGGTCTCATAAACTAAAGGGAGAACACAGATGAAAGCTACATAATATGTATCGTTTGTACTCGAGATTAAGTAGATGGCACACAAAAGTATTAAAGAACAACATAGGTAATACTAGAAGTGGTATAATACTATAATCACCAGACTGTGGGATAGCATTGGCTGATGGATGATAACTATGGAACAACGTTACCTAAAGAACAAGTATCTTAGCTGAACTATGGAACATCGTTAACTCCTGAACAAGACCCGTAAGAGAGCAGCATGAATATACAGTGAAATGTGATGATCTATTTTCCATGCTTAGATGAATAACAAAGCCATAAATGTTGCACACAAGTAAGATGAGGGTACAACCTATCTCGCTGCCATCCATAGGAGTGAGCATCATGTGCTGACTTGTCGATGGCCCTGCAGTTGTTGTGGCTGTCCATGTCGGGCACACGCATTCGATGCAGGGAACTGTTGAGTGGGGACTATAGCTCCCTTCTGGTGTATGCTTCCCTTGTTGGAGAAGCTGCGGTGAGTTGGAAGACGGTGTGTCTGAAGATGCAGATAATGCATAATGTTAAGAACGACATATCTCTTTGATATGAAGAAATACACTAAGAGATCAACAGCAACGTACGAGAGTGGTCACACATCTGTTGACTGAAGACTAAATTGGGGTCACACGATTTTATTTTATTTTGGTATTTGTCTGATCTCGCCGGATGGCTGGCCGTCTTGTGCCTCCCGGTGACACTGCTCGGAATCTTCCTCAAGAGCGGCGACCAACGGCAGAGTAGCCTGCCTCCACCGTCCGTGGCCCGGCCAAAACCCGCTCCCGCCCCACCGCCTTTGCCGTGGTTGCGCCGCCCCCGGGCCAATCCACAAAGACTCCCCGTCATCCAGATCCGGCGACGGCAGTACCTTCAACCCACGCAACTCTAAAAGCTAGCCATCTAAGCGCTGCTTCCGTGGTGAACTTGCGGCCCCGCACCCTTACATTAGACACCAGCCAACCGACAGCCTAGGAGCTCCGCCGCCTCGAGGGGTGCTACTTCCCATTGGGAATCGATTGGCCCAGAATAAAAATTCAGACAACTGACGCCTAAATAAAGTGATTTGAGATGAGGGTGCAACCTATCTGGCGGCATGGTGAAGTAGGCAGGTCCAGCTGCCGAGTCAGTGAGGCCAGCGCGGTTGGGGTGGCGACCGGTGGCAGGGAAAGAGCGATGTCGCGATGGTCAACGGCTACGCTGAAGCAGCGCCAGGACTCTGGACGGATCCGAAGTTGGAGCCGCTCCGGCGCCGTGAACAACAGCGGGGGTGAATCGGCTCTGGTACGGTTCACGCAGCCGTCATCGAGGCAGCACCAGCAGCACGGAGTAAGAGGCACACGGCCCAGTGCATGACGGCAAATGGACAACGTCTCCGGCATTAGGGAGGAGGGCGGCTGTGAAATTGGTGCGGTGGGGGGCGCCATGGAGGTGGGGCTGAGGTTTCGTGGCTCGGGAGAAGGGAGCTTCCCGGGGAGAAGGTGATTTGGCGCCCACGAGGTATGAATGGGGGGGGGGTGATTGGGAGGGGAGTGGAACCATGTCTTACGGACGCATTTGTTTGAAATGTGAGGGGGAGTTACAGTTCTACCCTTGCCTATAGGCTTCTTGGCTTGGGTCTGTGTACTGAGGGTCGGGGATAGTAGAGTAACTTTGCTTCTCCCCAAATAGTGGGCGGGAGCGATTTCAAAGTAGGAGGGCGTGTTTTGAACGAGAGTGGGCGCGAGCAATTTTGGGCGAGGAGAGCGTGTTTTGAAATAGTGGGCGCGAGCTATTTCGGGCGAGGAGAGCGTGTTTTGCCGACCATGGTTTATGAATTATTCGGCACATGTCATTTCGGCCAAGGAGAAGGCGCGCTTGGATGAAGTTACGAACCTACCCTCGATGTACAACGGGCCAATTGATGCGTGTCCCACATAGGACGGTAATTTCGCGTCTCCCATTTATTTGCTCATTCAAATTTTGGGAGAACGAGCATCCACGTCTACCTCACCAAGTCGATTCAGATCAAATTTTGAAATATTAGCTTGCCACTTCTTTTTTAGATGGAGAGATGATGCTCGGGAGTAATGTGTTTTTACATGCTCGTTGCTAGCGATTAACTATATGACAAATAGTTGATCCACTCAAAAACGTGAATCAAACCCAAAATGAAATATCTCGATTCAATGAAATAGCTCGTTCAAGATGGGTCAAAATAGTGAACTAAATCCAAAATTGAACACCTCAATCGAGTAGCATGTTGTACAATATTATAGTACTCCATGAACATGTTGAAAGTCAAATTAATGAACTTGTTTGATATACGCATATATCCGTTCATTTGTGGATTGCAGACAACATGTTCTCCAATTTAAATATTTGAATGCAAGTTTATATCAAAACATGGTTTATATCAGTCTTTGATGCATAAAATGCGACCTCCCCCTCTCCCAGACTCCTGTACTCTCTCTCTCGCCGACAATCTTCAATTCTGTCACACGCATCCGACACAAAAACCTTGTTGGTCCCTCTCCCTTTCTCTCCATCTCTCTCTCTCTCTATCTCTCTCTTTGTGTGTGTGTGTGTGGGGGGGGGGGTCTTTCTAGTTCGCATGCATATATACACCATCTATAGGTCTCTCTACACTATGTATGATACTCTAGCTAGTCCAAGCTAGATATCTTGGGTGCACTCATCGTACACACACAAATTCCTTGGCTCTTTGCCCGTAACTCTCTCACGCACCACTATGTCGTCTAGGAGCTCTTCCCCCCATCTCTCAAACTCTCCATCCACCTGGGTCACACATACACATGCATATCTCACTCGCACTCGATAGGCCCATCTAGAACTCTAACTCTCCCCCTCATTCTCTCTCCATCTCACACGTGCACACACACAATCTCATGCCCAGCTAGCCAAGTATGATGGTCTCTCACTCAATTGTAGGCACACGCAGTCCCCCCTATATGTTTATGACTAGCTAATCTCAGTCTACATCACAAACATGTGCATGGTCTATCTCGATTTCTCTCGGGGCATCTTTCTATCACGCACACACTCCCTCGATCTCCCACCCATATAGTCCCCTCACGATCTCGACGGGATCTCTCTATCACAAACACACCCTCTCTCCCTCCCCGTGCGTCCATGCCATCCATGTGTCCCTCTCGACCTTTGTTCCTTGTTGGCTGACCTCTATTGGACATGTGCTACAGGGTGTCTCTCTCGTTGCAAACAATCACACACTAGCTATCTTTGTGTATCTCCTCGCCTCGCTTTTCCATCTCGAGATGCATGCGTGATATGTTCGCATAAGAAACGAAAAACACACTCTCTCTAATTTATCGTTTGTTGTCACTTTCTCTTTCACACACATACTCTTTTGCACACTTACTCATTCTCCTTCACACACTTGATCTGTCTCGACTGAGGCACTCTCCTCGGTCCATAGCATATAGATTTATTGAAAAGTCAAACGTCACAAAGTTTGACCATGTACGTGGAGAAAAAGAATTACATCTAGTACGGCAAACATATACCATTAGATTCACCATGAGATGTAGTTTTGTATGATGTATCTTTGGTATTGTAGATATAAATAACATTTGCGTAAACCTGACCAAAGTTTCCAAAGTTTGACTTCTAAAAATTTACATGCAATCTTTGCATTATCGGCCGGATGGAATATCTCTTTCCCCTCTCAGCTATCCGACGCACCACTCGGACTTATCGGGGCTCCTCAATCTCTCTCAAACTTTATTGGTCAGTTTGGTTCGTGACTGACCGTCATGCCTTGATGACCCAGTCTGCACTGGTGTGGACGTGAGATGTAAAATATCTCCTTTGGCCAGCTTGTGTGGTCTTGAAGCGTTTGGTTCATGCAGGCCAACAAAGCATCAACGTCCCATCAATCAATCCATGCATCAATTATTTAATGCTAATATCCATTCATGTTCTTTGTTAGCCTCGTGGCCTACGACCGAGCATGGCCAGGCGTTAATCGATGCGCTTTGGGCGGGCTACTTCTTGATGTCTGGAGTTCAGCCGGGCTAATTAAAGTGCAAGGGAACCTAGGCCAGCGGGCTTTCTTTTTCACAGGTAGCAACCAAACAAGCATGCATGAAATCCAGCCACAACCCAGTGCCAGGCAAAAGATGCTCAGGACGCAAGCCAAACTAGCCTTATATCTCCCTGGTTTACACATACACATGTCTCGCTCGTGCTATACATATAGACCCATCCAACACTCTCCGCCCTTGTTCTCTCTCCATGTGACACGCACCCCCTAAGTACCATAATCCCTCACTCCATCATAGGCGCAAGCACCCCCCTCCTAAGTATGATTATCTCTTACTAGCCATCAGGAACACACGTATTGTCTCCTTCCATCCATACGTCTATCTCGATATCTCTCGGGGCATCTTCTATCGCGCGCACACCTTGTCACCCGATCTCCCACCCATGTAGTCCCATCCACGATCTCAGGGATCTCTCTATGACAAACATACACTCTCTCCTCCCCATGTCTGCATTTTCTCCGTCGTCTCTCTCGACCTCTCTCCCTTGTTTGTCGGACCCCTCTTGGCCACGTGTTAGGGTCTTGCTCTCTCGGTTCCAAACAACCACACACTATCTCCTCACCTTGCCTCCGTTGTCGAAGATGCATGTGTGATATGTTTGCATAAGACACACACGCTTTTTCTCTACTTTTATCGTGTGTTGTCCATGTCTCTTTCACACATGCACACACACTTTTTTCACACTCTCTCTCTCTAGTTAGGGACTCTGTCACGTCCATAAGCATATGGATGTTTTGAAAAGTCAAACCTCAGAAAAGTTTGACTAGGTATATGTGGAGAAAAACATTTACATCTGGAACGATCATTAGATTCATCACAACATGTACTTACTTCATACTATCATTTATCTTTGGTATTGTAGATATAAGTAATTTCTTCATAAACTTGGTCAAAGTTTCAAAAGTTCGACTTAAAAAAATGTTGGAACTACATTATCGAACGGAGGGAGTAGCTCTTTCTCTCTCTCTGCTATCTCTCACGAGCCTCCCCTCTCACTCGAACTCTCTATACTGACGGATTATACGCTCACTGTGTCAGCGTATAGCTCCGTATATTGTTTAGTTGATTGGTAAACCAATCGACATGCTGCCTTATGTCATTTCGTGTTACAGATCTTCGTGTCGCCCATGTGGCGGTGGGTGAAAATAAGTAAACTAGAGGCCCATCGACACGCGGTGAAGTAAACAAAGTTGAAACCACTGGGTAGCACCCTTGCGCTAGTAAATTGAGGCGCGTGAGGACAAACTTCTTGCGCGAAGGGCGACTTTTCGCGCACAATTCACCACTACACGGGCGGCATGCATGTAAGGACGACTCACAAGACACCCATCACACAACACACACCAGCACGTGTACACCGGCGCCGCCACGGTGGAGATGGACGGCGAGGCAGCCAACAAGCGGAGGCGGCTCGAGCCAAAACCGCATCCGGTGAGCCTGGACTTCATCAGCAGCCTCCCCGACGACATGCTGTTCGTCATCATCGGCCTCCTCCCCACCAAATCTGCCGTGCGGACCGCCCTGCTCTCCTGGCGGTGGCGCCCGCTCTGGCGCTGCGTCCCCCTCAATCTCACCGTCGACAGCTGCCCCTGCGACGGGGATTGCAAACGCATGGCCACAGTCTCCAAGATCCTTTCATCGCACCCTGGGCCAGCCAAACGCCTTGGCATCCGCATGTTCAGTACCAACTGCAAGGTCCAACCCAAGTTCGACGAGTGGTTCTTATCCCCTGCCCTAGATCAGCTCGAGGAGCTCGGTTTGAAGCTGGGCGATGTCGCTCCACCTGCCACCGTCCGGCGCTCCGCCTCACGCCAACGCTTACGCGCGCCGACTTCAGCTCTGCTATCTTCTCCAGATTAATGCGCGGCCGCCTTCTTCTCCCTCAACTCAAGCAACTCGACCTCTTCGACGTTGTCATCTCGAAGAAGGCTATGGAGCACCTGCTCCGCAGCTGTATTGCGCTCGAGTACCTTCGTCTTGAGCAGATCCACGGGTTCATTAGCCTCCACATCGCCTCGATGAATCTTCGATGGATTTATGTGTCTTGCTGGCCCCGCAACAAGACATCAATTGGGAAGAGATCACTCCAGCTGTTCCACATTATGGTAATTGAGAATGCACCTTTCCTTGAGAGATTGCTTGTATCGGATCTAGAAGGTCCAACAAAAATCAGGGTCATTGACGTGCCGAAATTGACAGCCTTGGTGTACTCGTCTGCCAAATTCTCCGAACTCTTTATAGGATCCGTAATCGTTCAGGTACATCACTCATCTTCTTCTCCATCTTCTTGAAATTCACATTTTTAAATTTCTTCTTGATGTATTTACGACCGTCTTCCAGAAAATGATTCCCACAAGCTTGACCCAGTCCATGCACACAGTGAAGATCTTAGCACTAAAATCTATCGCCCCAATCTGGATCAAGTTGTTGGATTCCATACATGCTTTCCATGCACGGAGAAGCTACTCATCGAGGTGAAACTTCTTTCCTATAAGTAAACGGTAATCACAACGTAGCTCAATTTTTTCTCGTAATTTTCCCAAATTACGATGACAAGTGTAGTGTTCAAAACTGCATCTACGCACTGCACCGAAAGAAATGTTTTTAGTATTTTTTTCTCACATGATCACCTGCATTGTTTTTTTGCTGTACTACTATAGTAGCCTAGGCTAGTCATAGTGGAAAGTAACTTAGACTAGTAACTCTATGGTTACCCTAAGAGCAAGTACTACCTCCGTCCTGGTTTACTCTTCCAATTTTGTAGTATCAAAATTTGACCATAGATTTAACTGACAAAATGTTAATGCATGTCACTAAGAACTATATCGTTTGGTTCGTATTTGAACATAATTTCAAATGGTGTAATTTTTAGTGACATGCATTGACATTTTCTTAGGTAAATCTATGTTCAAAATTTTATACTAAATACGAGGTAGTATTCCCTCCGTCCCAAAATTCTTGTCTTACATTTGTTTAAATACGAAAAAATCCATGTAGTAGTATATGATACTACAGTAATTATCTTACCTTTCGCATCAACTTCATAATTTTCGTACGTACTCCATGCATGAACGGCGCCAGAACCAAACTTCTCATTACTCTAGGCAAAATCATTATTTTCTATCTATCGGTCGCACCATGGAGCAGAACCAAATTTTACAAGTTACGAGTTCAAAAGGAAAAGCCTGCCGTGTTCGCGTCGCACCCCCACACGGTTGGTCCGGCACGCCGCTCAAGCGGAATGCGTGCGGTGTTGCATTTTCACTTACAAGTGGGACCACAGTTGAGCAAACCGACTATCGGCAAACTCCCACCCCGCCCACCGTGCGA
This sequence comes from Aegilops bicornis, assembly GCA_021605145.1. Taxonomy (NCBI): domain Eukaryota; kingdom Viridiplantae; phylum Streptophyta; class Magnoliopsida; order Poales; family Poaceae; genus Aegilops; species Aegilops bicornis. Next base: position 391,272,942 of record CM038669.1, on the reverse strand, counting down.
TGGCTGAGAAAACAGGAGGGAGAAGAGATGGATGTAGCACAGACTCCAAGAAAATTGGTGTCGGATGGGACTCATGTGGGTGGCCTGTGTCGTACTGCTAGACGTGAATGCTAGTTATGGCCCATGCCACCCCAGTATATCAAGCCTATATCGAGGTACGCAGAACAAATTTCCTGCAGTCCGTGCTCAGCCCTCCTCTATCTCTCTTCTCAGCCAGCCAATGGACGCCTGGAGCCCATCGTCTGCTTGCTCACATGCGGCCCCACATGTCGGTGAAAACGCAAGAGGACCCTTCGAACCTGCACATCTTTCACCTCGATGTCTTGATGATGAAAAACAAATCCAATAAAGATCTTGGTGGCCGCTTTTGGAGTTACTCAAGAGTAGTAAGATTCTATTCTGATTTAACCCAAGATGCACATCTCGTGGCTTCAACTACCACTCTATTTTCTTTCATGACACGACACGGATCTTTGGATGTCCCACGTGTCGGCTATAGGAGGAAGAACCCGACCAAATCTTCGGTTGTGCTCTCGGATTAGACTAGTTGTGCTAACTTAAATTTTTTATTGTGTACTCCCTCCATTCCAAAATACTTAACTTCCATTTGTCCAAAAATGGACGTACCTATATACTAAAACATGTCTAGATACATATATATTTTGACAAATAGAAGGCATGTATTGTGCAACGGAGGGAGTAGAATGGATGCAAGTTTTTGTATTGGGAAGAAGAGTACATCCATATATTGATAGAGCGCAATTTAGTAGATGTTCTATCACTTTTAGCTAGTAGCACAGAGGCTAGAGATGAGATTAGTGCACTTGTTGATACTCCTACTAGAATAGAGGCTAGACATGAGACTAGATGCGAGGAAGCAACGTCTACTTCTTTACACTCGAAGAAGAAAGAAGCACGCAAGATCGAGCCTCCGCAGATCAACAATGAATGCGTCGATAAGGCACTAATCCAACTTACATGAGTAGTAAAATGTATTCTTGTGGTTCTTGTTTTCTTTGGTCTTGCTTTTATAGTCAAAATTATCGTTGGAGTTCGTGCAAAACGGAGGTCCGTTTGGGGTCGTGCGTTGGAGTTGGCCTTACAAGTGGGACCGCAGTTAAGGAAACTGACTATCGGCAAACCCCCACCTCGCTCGCCGTGCGATGGCTGAAGTTAGAGAAATGACGAGGTTGAAGAGATTGCTCTAGCACGGACTCCAAGAAATAATATGGTGTCAGATGGATGTCGTGGTGGTGGCGTGTGCCGTACTCCTGTACGTGATTGCTTGTTCTGGCACATGACACCCTACTACTCCTACTACTTACTCCTACTATATAGTACTAGTATCGAGGATTCGAGGTGCTGGTTACGTAAAGGAACACATTAACATATGGCTACAAGAAAACACCCGCCCGACGCCAAGCATGTGAAGCTAGTACAAATAGTGTACTACTATTGTTGATTGGCCTCATCCGATAACCTATTGCAATGCACGTACAATTATGTATTCGGAAAATATTTTTTTGCCTCGTCGCACCACTCACTCAGAGAAGTGACTCGAAAGCCATTCATAAATTTAGTAAATTTATCACAGGCATATCATTTTATTACATACAACAGGTCATCAACCCACATCGACAACGAGGATACATTATAAATACTAAAGTTTTCACCACACAACAAATAACAAGCAATGAAATGAACTTCAACTCAACCATTCCTCGGCGTTGGAAACGCTTGCTTTGAACCACAAGTGATTCTCTGGGATGGGCCATCCATTGTCGATCTGGAGACCAACGTAGGACTCATCATCCAGGCTGAAGCGGCCTACTATATGAGTACCAGGGTAGGGAACCACCCAAATGTCGGAGGTATAGACACAGTTGCTTCTCATAAATGGTACTAGTAACGTTGTGTCAACAGCAGTTGGATCGCCTTTCACCATCATCGGATAGTTTTGTCCAAGGAAGAGCGAGTTTTCTCCAAGACTATAAATTCTATACCAGGGAGAAGGAGTTGGCGCTAGCACACTAGTATCCATCCCGAATACCATGCAACGGGTGTTGGAATAGGTTCGGAGAGTGCGACCATGGGAGACACGTGCTTCCTTAGCAGTAACATCATCAATGGGCTGTATACACACAAGAAGAGGTGATCCATCGGAATTAGTTTCCGAGCGCCCACAGTATATGGGCACTTTGCTCGTCCTCATGCTCGTGATCATCACCATCGTCATCTCCCCTTGGTTATAAATTTTTTCAAGTATAGGTGGTGGGATGTTCACAGGACCTTGGAAACACAAGAAGAAGGTTAATTAGTAAAGGGAAACTTGCTAACCCGCATGCATGTGGATGAAACAATTATAATTACGGTGGAAGACAAACGTACCGAAACAACGAGGATACCATGCAAAAACAGTGCCGCGAGATGTGGCAGCAAACACAAGGCCCTCGTATTGAATTGCATCACAGTACTCATCCGTGTACAGAAACTGATTTTTGAGCAATATCCATCGAGTCAAACCACTAAGGACGGCAACAAGCTTGTCGAAGATAGCAACAACTTCATAGTTGTTGTAATCCAAGAGCGGTTGGGAACTCGATAAATTGCTATCTTCCGTAGAAGACAGTCACCATGATCGTATTTGAACGTGCGTACAATACCGGTGTGCTCAACCTCTGGGCAGTCTGCTGAGATTTTTGGAAGTGGAACCCGGTCACGAGTGTACACATTCACAAGTTCCCACTGCATGCTTGGACCCAATGTAAACAACCCAATCTCCATTTGCGCCGCCCAAGCCTTGCCCTCAAGCGATGGCATCTTAACATCATATGTATCATTATCAAGCGGCATCAACTTGCACAGGCGAGGCCTCCGTCGTGCCGGCGCCAGTCATCAGGGTCACGGCGAAGAAGATATGGGAGATCAAACCGCTCCTTGACTCTTAGGTTCCTTGCAATGATGTTATTAGTTGAGTCGAGAATGGGCTTGAACGAACCTACCATGCTAGACGAGGTGATGACGTCGCACCGATCAATGAGTTCCTGCACCACGTCATCTTTCAGATCGGGTCAAGAATAACGGGGTCGTTTCCAGCCTGTTCCCTCCATGGAGAAGACGGTCGAACAATGGCAGAAGAAAGGGTGAAGGGCTGAAGGAAAATGGAGGGAGAGGAAGAGCGTGCGACAACAGTTCCAAATCGAGAGGGAAAGGCGAAGAGTCGGTGGACGGTTGCGAGTTTGCTACGGTTCACGAAGAGGCGCCCCGGCCTACACGTCCGTTCGGAAATACTCCTGCTACTCGTCGTCGTCTCACTGATATGTTGGAAAGGGACCACATGTCAATGAAACATGGTGTGTAATTTCTCGTGCAAAATGCGATCTGGCCGCGTTGGCCCGAGGTGCCGCATTAGTTATCGACCTTTATTTTTTTAATGGTGTGCCGATCAGTTTTGAAGCACGACTAACTGGTACTGTACGCAGAGAAAATATAAACTACTCTACCACTACTCCACCTCCAGTACTAGTAGTATAAAGAAGATATATAGGCTAGAGCTTGAAAGCACAAGTGCTCCCTAGGTGGTTTTGGTAATTAATGACAACATATCTCTTGTTGGACTAACACTTTTATCTAGTATGTTTCAGATAAGTTCAACAATGGAGTGGCATGGACTAAAGGATGTGGGAACTCCTTCAAGATGCTAAGGACAAAGGATTGGCTAAAGCTTCAAGCTCAAGACTCTTCATTTTAATTTTAGTGATCCAAGATCACATTGAGTCTATAGGAAAAGACAATACTATCAAGGAGGGATGAGGTGTTGCTTAATGAGCCTCTTGCTTCATGTGCTTAGTGATATGCTCCAAAACCCTCATTACTTTCCCACTTCCACACATATGTCCTAAACCTAAAGTCAAGCTCGCCCCACTGATTCTTTCTATCCGCGCCACCGAGTTTGGATGTCTTAGCCATCTGCGACAAACCCTAGGCAACTCGGTCTCACCAATAGGGATATCGGTCTCACCGAGATGGGATTGTAATCTCTCTGTGTATGTCCATTATCAAAATCGGTCTCACCGAATTTGAGCAATCGGTACTACCGAGATTACAATGCAAACTCTCTGGTTAACTTATTATCAAAATCGGTCCCACCGAGTTTGATAATCGGTCAAACCGAGTTTGCCTGACCAACTCTCTGGAAAGCTTATTACCAAAATTGGTCCCACCGAGTTTGTGTAATCGGTCTTACCGAGATTACGTTATGCCCTAACCCTAACCAAATCGGTCCCACCGAGTTGCATTTCGGTCCCACCGAAAACCCTAACGGTCACATTATTTGCTAAATCGGTCTGACCGAGTTTAACGATTCGGTCCCACCGAGTTTGGTAAATTGTGTGTAACGGTTAGATTTTGTGTGGAGGCTATATATACCCCTCCACCTCCTCTTCATTCGTGGAGAGAGCCATCAGACTGAACCTACACTTCCAAAGATCCTATTTCTGAGAGAGAACTAGCTACTCATGTGTTGAGGCCAAGATATTCCATTCCTACCATATGAATCTTGATCTCTAGCCTTCCCCAAGTTGCTTTCCACTCAAATCCTATTTCCACAAGATCCAAATCCTATGAGAGAGAGTTGAGTGTTGGGGAGACTATCATTTGAAGCACAAGAGCAAGGAGTTCATTATCAACGCACCATTTGTTACTTCTTGGAGAGTGGTGTCTCCTAGATTGGCTAGGTGTCACTTGGGAGCCTCCGACAAGATTGTGGAGTTGAACCAAGGAGTTTGTAAGGGCAAGGAGATCGCCTACTTCGTGAAGATCTACCGCTAGTGAGGCAAGTCCTTCGTGGGCCACGGCCATGGTGGGATAGACAAGGTTGCTTCTTCGTGGACCCTTCGTGGACTCACAGCAACTGTTACCCTTCGTGGGTTGAAGTCTCCATCAACGTGGATGTACGATAGCACCACCAATCGGAACCACGCCAAAAACATCCGTGTCTCCAATTGCGTTTGAATCCTCCAATCCCTTCCCTTTACATTCTTGCAAGTTTCATGCTTTATTTTCCGCTGCTCATATACTCTTTGCATGCTTGCTTGCTATATGTTGTGAATGTTAAACTTGTGCCTAAACTCCACTCAAACTTTAAAGAAACTTAAAAACTGCAACTTTGGTACTTAGTGTCTAATCACCCCCCCTCTAGACACCTCTTCTCAAGGTCCTACAAGTGGTATCAGAGCATTGGTCTCCATTGCCTTGATTTAATCACCATTGGAAGAAGATGGATGAGTCTACCTTGGGGAGTCTTAGACATAGAGTGCATATTCTTGATGGAGAGTATTTTCGTGAATGGAAAAATGAGATGCTTGTTATTTTCAATCAATATCATTTTAACAAGTACATTGCTAGCCCTTGTGCACCTTATGTTGATCCTATGCATCCTACCCTTGATGAAGCTATTGACATGACTAGAAATCTTAGAACTGTTAATCTTATCACTAGAGGCTTGCCTAGAAACTTGATTAGAATCTTGCCTACCTTTGAGTGTGCCTACACTATATGGAAATTTATTGAGGAACGATTTCCAGATTATTCCTTGAAAAATCTAGATGAAATTCTCTATAAGTCTATTGCTTTGAGTAAGATGAATACTAGTGATCCTACGTTTGGTGATCGTATATTTGAGCTTACAAACCATATGCGTGCCAAAGGAAATGTTGGTATTATTAGTGACATTATCTCCGAAGCTATAAGAATTCATAGACAAGATTATTGTCAAACTCATTCTAATGAATCACCCTCTCTAGGATTTGATCCACCACATGACGATGTTGAACATGGATACTATGATGAGGATGATGATAGTGACTTCGATCTTGATGATGCAATGAGATATTTTGGTCTTATGGCAAATCTTCGGGGATATATGTCAGGAGGAAAGGAATGGGTTCTTGATAGTGGATGTACCGATCACATGACCAGAGATAAAGACATGTTTCGTGAGCTTGCTGAAAATGATGGTCCTCGAAAGTTTGTCACTTTCGGTGAAAACTCAAAGGGTAAGGTGGTTGGCCTCGGTAAGGTGGCCATCTCACATGATAGCTCCATACAAAATGTTATGCTCGTTGAATCTCTTGGTTACAACTTACTTTCGATATCTAGACTTGCTGATTTCGGTTTCAATGTTCTATTCTTTGAAGTAGATTGCCAAGTGTTTCATCGAGATAATCATAAAATGGTCTTTCTTGGTGTGCGTAGAGGTGATCTATACATTGTTGATTTCACTAAAAGGCTCAACCTAAAACTTGCTTCATTGCTAAATCCTCAAAAGGCTGGTTATGGCATAGACGATTAGGTCATGTTGGTATGAGAAACCTTGACAAGCTTATTAAGGGAAATCATATCCTTGGAGTTAATGATGTCATATTTGATAAGGATAGACTTTGCAGTGCTTGTCAAGCAGGTAAACAGGTTGGAGGAAGGCATCCCGTGAAGAACATCATGACCACAAAGAGGCCACTCGAGCTACTCCACATGGATCTCTTTGGTCCCAACTCTTACAAGAGTCTCGGTGGAAATTCTTTTGGTCTAGTTATAGTTGATGATTTTTCCAGATTTACGTGGGTGTTCTTTCTCGATGATAAATCGCAGGTCCAAAAGATCTTCAAAAACTTCGCTAGGAAGGCCCAAAACCAATTTGAAGTGAAGATCAAGAAGGTTCGCAGCGACAACGGAACGGAGTTCAAGAATGCAAATGTGGACACCTTTCTTGACGAAGAAGGGATTTCACATGAGTTCTCGGCTACGTACACACGTCAACAAAATGGAGTTGTTGAGAGGAAGAACCTGACGCTCATCGAAATGGCGAGAATGATGCTTGATGAGTACAAGACGCCGAAGCACTTTGGGGCAGAAGCGGTGGAGACAGCTTGTCATGCAACAAATCGCTTGTATCTTCACAAGCTACTCGGCAAGACGGCATACGAGCTACTCACCGGTAACAAACCCCAAGTTGGATACTTTCGAGTATTTGGCTCAACGTGCTACATTCTTGATAAGCATCGTCGTTCTAAATTTGCTCCTAAGTCTCCTGAAGGTTTCCTACTAGGTTATGGCTCAAACTCTCACACTTATCGTGTCTACAACAATTTCACCCGAAAGGTTGAAGAGACGGTAGATGTGAAGTTTGATGAATCTAACGGCTTGCAAGTAGATCAATTGCCAATTGATGTAGGAGACAAAGATCCTTCGGAAGCAATCCAAGACATGTCTATTGGCAAGGTCCATCCAACGGAGGTGAAGGAGAGTACCTCGTCCCTCCAAGTGGAAGCTTCTACTTCACGACAAGGTGAACCAAGAGTTGATACGGAAGCATCCACAAGTGGGACACACCAAGATGAAGAAAACGAGGAAGTGCATCAAGATGAATGTCAACAACCTCCTTCTCCACCACGACAAGAGAACGACAACGCCAACAATGAAGAATGCCAATAAGAAGAACAAGATGAAGAAGATGTTCAACGAAGACCCATGCAAAAGCTTTCACGAGTTCGAGCAAGAATTGCTAAGGACCACCCCGTCGAACAAATCTACAATGATATTCAAACCGGGAGAATCACTCGCTCTAAAACTCGTTTAGCTAACTTTTGTGAAAACTATTCTTTCATCTCTAGCATTGAACCTATGAAGGTCGAAGAAGCATTCGAAGATCCGGACTGGATAAATGCTATGCATGAAGAGCTACACAACTTTGAGAGGAACCAAGTTTGGACATTGGTTGAGAAGCCCGACAACAACCACAACATCATCGATACCAAATGGGTGTTTCGCAACAAGCAAGATGAAGATGGACAAGTAGTTTGCAACAAAGCACGTCTCGTTGCCCAAGGCTACACACAAGTCGAAGGTATGGACTATGGTGAGACTTACGCCCCCGTTGCTAGACTTGAGTCCATTCGCATCTTACTTGCCTATGCTAATCACCATGATATCACCTTGTACCAAATGGACATTAAAAGTGCTTTTCTAAATGGTGAAATAGAGGAGGAAGTTTATGTTAAACAACCTCCCGGCTTTGGAAATCCTAAGAAACCCAATCATGTTTACAAACTTCACAAAGCTCTTTATGGACTTAAACAAGCTCCTAGAGCATGATATAAATGCTTGACCAAGTTCCTTATTGAAAAAGGCTTTGAAATTGGGAGAATTGATTCTACTCTTTTTACTAAAAGGGTTAATGGTGAACTCTTTGTGTGCCAAATTTATGTTGATGATATTATATTTGGTTCAACTAACCCTCATTTTAGTGAAAAGTTTGGGAAGCTAATGTCGGAGAAGTTTGAGATGTCTATGATGAGTGAACTCAAATTCTTTCTTGGTTTGCAAATCAAGCAAACTAAGGAAGGTACTTTTGTCTCGCAAACAAAGTACACCAAGGACTTATTCAAGAAGTTCAATATGCAAGAATGCAAAGGTATGACTACACCCATGCCTACTAGTGGACATCTTAACTTAACCAAAGATGGTGAACCGGTTGATCAAAAGGTTTATCGCTCTATGATTGGTTCATTGTTATATCTATGTGCTTCACGTCCCGATATTATGCTAAGTGTGTGCATGTGTGCACGATATCAAGCTGCCCTAAAGAATGTCATCTTAAGGCCGTGAAAAGGATAGTGAGATACTTAATCCATACACCAAATTTTGGCATTTGGTATCCTAAGAGGGCCTCTTTCGATCTTGTTGGCTATTCCGACTCGAACTATGCCGGAGACAAGGTTGATAGAAAGTCCACTTCGGGTACTTGTCAATTTCTTAGTAGATCTCTTGTGTCTTGGTCCTCCAAGAAACAAAACTCGGTATCCTTATCCACCGCCGAAGCTGAATATATTGCCGCTGGTTCATGTTGTGCTCAATTACTTTGGATGACCCAAACTCTTAAAGATTATGGGATATATGTGAGACATGTTCCATTGCTTTGTGATAATGAAAGTGCTAGCAAAATTGGTCATAATCCTGTGCAACATTCTCGAACTAAGCATATTGAAGTTCGTCATCATTTCATTCGAGATTGCTAAGGGAGACATTGATCTTAAGCATGTTCGCACCGAAAAGCAATTAGCGGATATATTCACTAAACCTCTTGATGAGAAAGTGTTTTGCAGGTTAAGAGGATAATTGAACATCATTGATGCTTCAAACTTGGAGTAGAAACTCAATTGGATACATGCAAGACATGAGCTTATGACCAATCCTTGATATTTCTCTTATGATGAAAAACTTATGTCTTGGATATATTTGTATCTTGCATGTTATCTAACCCATGTAGGTACTTGGTTGAATCAAATTCCATGAGGTTGAAACCTACTCATATCTTGAGCAATCTCTACATCACCAAGTCTCTACACAAGGTGGTTGAAGACAAGGAAGCACGAAACCATTCAAACATATCCTTTGACAAATTCTATGTTGAGTTTCATGATTGTCATTTTTGGATATACAAGTGCTCTTCCTTGCAAGAACTAACCCATGTAGGTAGATGGACTCAAATTCCAGGTGGTGCTCCAAATTCTTGATGAGCCACATCAACCTTGAGCAACCCACGCAAGTTCAACTACATGGACAACACCACCAACCAAGGTATGTTATTCCATCTTAGAGAAGCTTTACTCCGAGTCATGAGTTAAAGCAACTCGACAAGATGTGAATACATCAAGATGCTTAAACAAAAAATGGCAACCCCATTTTGAGCTTAAACGATGAGTATGGCCTATGATCAAGTGATCTCACTTGACTCCTAAGTCAATATACTCTAACATAGGTGACTTTGTCGCTGACCATCTCTAGATGAAGTTCTCCTGTGTTCTTTTCTGAGTTTTTGCATTTGTCTCATGCATTTGTGTTTCCCCTTTCAAAAAAAACTTCATCTAGATTTCTTTCTGTTTTCTCTGCATTTTCTGCATCTAATTCCTTGCATATCTTTCAGTTAATTCCTTGCAAATATTTGTGAGATCTTACTAGTCTAGTGAGCTGAGGTGACAAGTGTTTTCTCTGTGATGAACTCGGTTCAACCGATTTGTTGTTTTCGGTCCAACCGAATCCTTTGAACCTGGCAAAGCCTACAACTTCGGTGCCACCGATTTCACCACAGGAAAAACAGTTTGCCACTTATTCTGTGTTTCGTCTGCTCCAGCTCCACTCAATGAATCTTTTCCTCTACAAGCATCACATTTTTATCATTGCTTTATGTTGTGACTCAAGGATCAAACCCATTCTCGACAAATGCCAGAGGGGGAGAGAGAGATTACATCTTTATCAAGCCCTTCTTGGAAATTGATGTCAAAGGGGAGAGAGATCACATCAAAGCTTATCATTTAGAGAGAGATCACATCGAGAAGGAGAGAGAGATCCTTCAGGGAGAGAGAGATCTCGGGGAGAGAATACTAGTAGAATGTATTTCTCAAGGATCCCAGATGCTTGGTGTTCAAGAGGAGAGATGTCGACATGTCTTCTTGAGGGGAGAGACATGTTCATATGATCTGTTGTGCTCAATTTTGCATGAGCATACATTAGCTCTGAACTTTAGCTCTGATCATCATTCATATCTTTCAGCTCAGTTTTCCTTCAGCTCTGATTTTCTATTCCCTATCTTCTCCCCAAAGTATCCCATGTTAGATTCAGGGGGAGCAAGACATCTAAGGGAAAGAGATCATTTAAATTCATTGCATATCTTTACTCTTGGGGACATGTCTAATCCAATGTAGTACTCAGTACTCACTCTCTACATGTCATCCCAGTCTTAGTATTCTTGTGGTTTCTTCTGTTTGCTCTGGCTAGTAGATGCATCTGTGTTATCTAACCTTGTTTACGCAGGTTCATTCCATCCTAAGCCTACTCAAGACTACAAGGTAATTATATGCATCACAATCATGTGTATGAGGAATTCTTGCTGATGTACATACTGTTTGCAAGAAGGACTCATGGGCATGAAGGTATTCTCTTTAATACTTTTTGCTCTGATGCATATAGCCAAGATACATGTAACACATTGCCTGCTCTATCATGGTTATGCTATCACATGCTTCTATATTTCATATTCACATGATTGCATACATGTAGGGGAGCCTATGCTTGTTACATGTCTTTCCAAAGCTTTACTTGCTATTCTTTATATCTTTATCTAAAGCTTTGATGTATGTTGCCATCAATTACCAAAAGGGGAGATTGAAAGCACAAGTGCTCCCTAGGTGGTTTTGGTAATTAATGACAACATATCTCTTGTTGGACTAACACTTTTATCTAGTATGTTTCAGATAAGTTCAACAATGGAGTGGCATGGACTAAAGGATGTGGGAACTCCTTCAAGATGCTAAGGACAAAGGATTGGCTAAAGCTTCAAGCTCAAGACTCTTCATTTTACATTTTAGTGATCCAAGATCACATTGAGTCTATAGGAAAAGCCAATACTATCAAGGAGGGATGAGGTGTTGCTTAATGAGCCTCTTGCTTCATGTGCTTAGTGATATGCTCCAAAACCCTCAGCTACTTTCCCACTTCCACACATATGTCCTAAACCTAAAGTCAAGCTCGGCCCCACTGATTCTTTCTATCCGGCACCACCGAGTTTGGATGTCTTAGCCACTGCCACAAACCCTAGGCAAATCGGTCTCACCGATAGGGATCTCGGTCTCACCGAGATGGGATTGTAATCTCTCTGTGTATGTCCATTATCAAAATCGGTCTCATCGAGTTTGAGCAATCGGTACTACCGAGATTACAATGCAAACTCTCTGGTTAACTTATTATCAAAACCGGTCCCACTGAGTTTGATAATTGGTCAAACCGAGTTTGCCTGACCAACTCTCTGGAAAGCTTATTACCAAAATTGGTCCCACCGAGTTTGTGTAATCGGTCTTACCGAGATTACGTTATGCCCTAACCCTAACCAAATCGGTCCCACCGAGTTGCATTCTGGTCCCACCGAAAACCCTAACGGTCACATTATTTGCTAAATCGGTCTGACCGAGTTTAACGATTCGGTCCCACCAAGTTTGGTAAATTGTGTGTGTAGCAGTTAGATTTTGTGTGGAGGCTATATATACCCTCCACCTCCTATTCATTCGTGGAGAGAGCCATCGGTGAACCTACACTTCCGGCATCCTATTTCTAGAGAGAACTAGCTACTCATGTGTTGAGGCCAAGATATTCCATTCCTACCATATGAATCTTGATCTCTAGCCTTCCCCAAGTTGCTTTCCACTCAAACCCTCTTTCCACCAGATCCAAATCCTATGAGAGAGAGTTGAGTGTTGAATATCATTTGAAGCACAAGAGCAAGGAGTTCATTATCAACGCACCATTTGTTACTTCTTGGAGAGTGGTGTCTCCTAGATTGGCTAGGTGTCACTTGGGAGCCTCCGACAAGATTGTGGAGTTGAACCAAGGAGTTTGTAAGGGCAAGGAGATCGCCTACTTCATGAAGATCTACCGCTAGTGAGGCAAGTCCTTCGTGGGCAACGGCCATGGTGGGATAGACAAGGTTGCTTCTTCGTGGACCCTTCGTGGGTGGAGCCCTCCGTGGACTCGCGCAACCGTTACCCTTCGTGGGTTGAAGTCTCCATCAACGTGGATGTACGACAGCACCACCTATCGGAACCACGCCAAAAACATCTGTGTCTCCAATTGCGTTTGAATCCTCCAATCCCTTCCCTTTACATTCTTGCAAGTTTCATGCTTTATTTTTCGCTGCGCGTATACTCTTTGCATGCTTGCTTGCTATATGTTGTGAATGTTAAACTTGTGCCTAAACTCCACTCAAACTTTAAAGAAACTTAAAAACTGCAACTTTGGTACTTAGTGTCTAATCACCCCCCCTCTAGACACCTCTTCTCAAGGTCCTACAGAGCTTCAACGCTTTCTTGCTAAGGGCTGCCCACTTGCTTCTCACACTACCACCCTCTCTCTAGATCTAAAAAAGATGGCCCTTCTCTGCCTCCTCACCGTTGGTCACAGATCCGCCGGGGAAGAAAAGGACGTGCAGCGTTGACGCACTCGTCGTCGGCGAGCGATGTCACGCTCTGACAACAAGGCCGTCCTCTCAGACCTAGCGCCCGCGCGGGATGGCCTCCGTCCCCAAGCTCGCTGCCGTAGTGTGTGCGGAGGACGACGACCATGAATGGAGCCACTTCCCACCGACCCTCAGGTATGCTACCTCTTTTCGAACTATAACCTTGTTCTATTGCCCCATCTGCCACGTCGTTGCATGTGGATCTTTTCCCACTCCACCATCTTCCCTATTTGCTATCCTCTGCTCTACTGGCCACGTAGACGAAAACCATAATTTGCACTATTAAAGGAAGCCCTACTTCATGCAGACTAATCCATGTCTAGGTTGAATAAGGAAAGGAAGGGAGACTGTATTGTCCAAGAGAGTAGGCATCGAACCCGCATCTAGGTTGAAAAGGGGAAAATCAGTAGCTAAGGAACGAGTCTCGTGTCTCTTGGTTGAAGAAGGGTAGAAAGGCATGACAACGCAATAGAGAATGACCAGGTCGATCGGTTTGTTGTCCTCGCATAGGAAAAAGGTGGCTAAAGAGAACAAAAATGGGACATAATCCACATATGCTGCCTGGATATTTGTTGCTCTGGGCAACCATACCTCCCTCACCACTCTGTGTCCGTCGAGGTTTCATCGTACTGGTGCGCCCACTGTCCGAATGGGCCTCCCATGCTCTTATTGACACTTCTTTTGCTGTTAGTATAACGCCAACAGTCAAGTCAAGCAATGCTACTGCTAAAGTGATGCCACATTTAACTAATGCCACTCTCAGTCTAATGCCACCGATAAATTTAAGCAATGCCATTTAATGTCACTGGATTATTTCGGGGTTAGGCTGTTGATTGTGGATGTATTAAAGATTTTTTAGCTAAGGCATTCTAATGTCAAGTTACGTACCAAGATACCAACGATGAAACTTGTTACTACCTTTAGATTTTTGCAATCGTTGATGCTTATAGATTACATACCTCACTTTCATGAGATAAGTTCATTTTTTTATGCAGTGTCACCAAAATGCCAAGGCGGCGATGTCATTTTATTTTGGTTAAACCGCACAGACAATTATGAAGACAAGAGGAAAGGTCAAGAGTGGGCACCTCCTCCTCCATTTGTTCTCTTGAGGAGGTCTGTATGTTTGTCTCTAATGCCTGTCGACTACATACCTGACATCATGATGTAATGTTAAGTCATTTCCTTTTGTACAGTGTCACTTAATTGTCAAGGCGGTGATGGCATTTCATTTTAGTAGAAATGCACAAAATTTGCTTAAAAGAAGAGGAAAGTTCAGGAATAGCTCACTTTTCAAGAAAAAACTATGTATGCCTTCCTGACATCAGCCGTTGTTGCTTTATTATTCCTTCAAACAGGTGGTTAGAAACAGCCTTGCTACCTTTTCCCATTAAGAAATTGGAATGCTTATATTTGTGAGTCTATGCTTCAACTAGTGCCACTTTTAGAGTAATCACACTCTTAATATCTATGCAAACAGGGATGCTCGATTTTAGTGGAACTGCACAAAAAGTCCAACTGGTTCAACATTAGGAGCATGTTTTTTATTTCAAACCTTTATATCCAATTGGTGGCACTATGAGCTGTTTATTACGAAGGTACATTGTTTGCTACTATCTTGCTACTCTTTTTGTACTGTCATTATATAGTAATACTAGTGGTTTGCATGTGAATTTATTGGCAGGGTGGACCTACATTGGAGGTGCAGGACAGGATTCAATGCTTGGATGCTCAATTTCGGTTGTATCGATTTCACCTCTTCCATCATTGCGAACATGGATATCCTTGGTCTGATGAAGAATAGGCGCTATATTTCTGCTCTGAACCAGCAAATCAATTCAAGATGAAATTGTCCAGGCAAAACATAATCAGATTATCAGTTGTCCAAAGGTCAGAACATGACAGATGCTAAGCGGAAGAGATATGTTTAAACCGAATATACAAGGTGTGGTATATGTTTACTAGCTGCTTGATATTTGTGCGAGCAGAGATGTCACTGTTGCTATTTGGCAAACAAACAAAGTGTCCGCAATTTTGGTTGAACTGCACAAGAGAATAGTATAGTCACTTTGCATGCGATTGCCATTTGAAAATAGACACAGAAAGATTGGATAATCACTTCATGGACTGCAGAAAAGTAGTATTGTACTATTTATTGGCCAACACTAGGTGCTTCATTTCTTTGGTCTGATTATACAATGGGCATCACTTTGCCTAAGTTAAAGTTTGTATTCCGAAAATAGTCCCGCGGTGTGATCGAGAGAAGACCAAATCATATTGCAGTGGATGTTCCTCCATCATGTGTGGTTCATTCTCATGGTTCCAGTTGTTTGTGAAACCACTTACGTTTGCAAGAGGAATTGTAGACTTCACAAACAAATTTGTCTTTCGATGCATCTTGAATGTTGGCCAAGAGAAGCATCCATGTTAGTAGGAAGAACATATGTTTTTCTAGATCTTTGCTTTTGGAGCTACATATTTGTATAGGATCTGTGAATCATTGAGATGCATTAACATGTTGATCTTATGTATGGGAATCGTACTAGTTAGTTTTAGTTGCGCAAGCTCAAGTGGCTGATCTTTGCTTTTGGAGCTACATATTTGTATATGATCTGTGAATCATTGAGATGAATTATCGATTACTTATTTCTGTTCGCTCAGTGTTTACAAGTTACTGATCGATCACTAGCTAGCCTACAAATGCGCACCTGGCAGTTTTATTTGCGACGCAAGATGCGAAGTGGCAGTTTTTTGAATAAAAATGCCTACCTCTGAAGAAACTGACAAGCTACACTATCGATCCTACACGGATAAAAATGCCTACCTCTGAAGAAACTGACAAGCTACACTATCGTCCTACACGGATAAATAGCGGATCACGCACGTACTACCTCCTTTCCGGTTTGCAGGGCTCAATTCAAGAAACGACCTACTCGATCCTACATGAATGAATAGCGGATCACACACATACTAGTACCTCCTTTCCAGTTTGAAGGGCTTAATTCAAACCTCTCACCAACCAAGGTACTCCCTCCGTCCGGGTTTATTAGTCCCGTGAGCAAAGCATCAATACCAAGGCATGGCAATAATTAACGGCATGCAGAAGTTTAAGCCTAATTAATTCCAGCGATTTAAGTGGCTGCATGCGTGCCCTCGGCTGCGACTCGTTGCATGCTGCTTCGCGTACTGCCTGCGAGCAATTCTGAGTGCCTGCATGCAGCCGGCCGCGAAACCAAAGGGACGCTTGGAAAGAAGGGAACGCACGGCTCTTATCTAAGGCAGCTAACTGATGCGAAAAAAGATACGCTTTAAATCCGTGGAATCATTATTGACAAGGAGGGAGATGATTCGAGTGCACTCGTTTGACCGCCATGCCGGCGTGCGACCCAGACGAGAAGGGATGGCACAGTCATAATTTCAGTTTCTCTAGTTTTCCACGGGAAGCTGGCGCGCTAAGCCATTATCCATTGAATTCGGATGACCGTCGCGCTACCTTCCGCCTATAAGTACTGTTTCCCAGCCTTCTCCGGTGCCACCGTGACCCAACTCGCCATATCCTCATAAGCCCCCACCGACCCGATGTCGCTCGCCACGTCCGCCATGCTCCCGCCCGTCCGCGGTAGGCGACGCCAGAGGCGGTCACCGCTGGAACTAGTGTTCAGGTTTTCACCTGAAGGCAGACGGAGGGAGGAGGCATTCTATCTGTCTTTAGATGGCAATGCGGAGATCGAGGAGTTGTTGGAGCGCGACCGCATGGCGGAGGAGCATGAGTTGTTGGAGCGCGACCGCCTGGAGGAGGTGCAGCGTATCGCCGATTTGCGCCGCCAGTGGGACATGGAGCAGTAGCGCACCGACGCTCTGAAGTCGCGAAAGCGAGCGCCCAGAATCGGGCCGACTACGTGGAGGCCGGTGCACGCAAATAGCCTCGAGGCTGTCGGCACGCACGCGTTCGTGGACGCTGATTTTTACTACTAGCTCGTCAAGTGGGTTTCCGCTTGGAAGCAGCTTTGTGGACCACGCCGGCATGGAAAGGGCCAACGCGCGTGAGCAACGCGCCCTATCGCACCTCTTGCAAGTCCGAGGCGAGGTGCACGACGCCGGTGCCGGCGTTGAGCGTGTCCCACTGATGGCGGCCGACATCATCTAGTTAGCTAAGAGTAAGTTAGTGCTTGTACGCTACTAGAGTATTAGTGGGAGTAGATAGTTAACTTGGCTATGATGGTTGTCAACGTGGAAGTTCAGTACTCTATATGTGGATCAGACCTGTTACTTTGCTCTGAATGTTGAACTTTCCGTTTGAACGTATGGAATGGGCTGTCATTTTTAAAATGGGTTGTAAGTCCTCCACGGGTTTAGAGGCTGACTTGTGGGCCTAGCAAGTTGACGCATACACAACCAGGAGATGATTGTACGTGGAGAGGATGACAGAGGGACCTGCCAAGGTCATGGCAGTACGCAAGCAAGTGCCTCCTTATTTCAAGCCAATAAAAAAATGGCTCCTCCTAGTGGATTTCTGACATCTGGGTCCCATGCCATTGTCAACGTAGTCAATAAACGAGAGAATTGCACAATGAGCGGCACACCGTGGACCCAAAGAGCTTGCCCAGCTTATTTTTGTTTTGGGTTAATTTGATAAATGCCACTTCAAATCTGGTGTATCAGAAATGCCACTGCAATTTCCAAACTTTGAAAAATGCCATTTCATGCCATTTCTAGTGGCATTTTTCGAAGTCTGGAGTGGCGTTTTTCAAAGTTTGCAAACTGCAGTGGCGTTTTTCAAAGTTTGCAAAAATTGCAGTGGCATTTTTCAAAATTTGGAAATTGCAGTGGCATTTTTATGAATCGCCATAATTGGAGTGGCATTTATCTAATTTGTTTCTGAGACGGAAGCAGGGTGTCAACTGGGTTGTGCGGGACACTCTGGCCTGTCTAGACAACCTTTTCTTTTATGTTTACCACAGACCAGCCCAGTAGTTTTTTTTCTTTCTGAAAATGGCTAGCCCAGTTTTTTTGTGATTTGTCAAGTAAGTCGCTTTATCAGGCCTGTTGGGCTGCAAATCTTTCAGGACGAGGAGAGCTTCATTCGGTTGGCCGAGAAAATGGCCTATCAGTAATGAGAAATGGGTTGTACATTTTTAAAACACATCAAACCGGCAATTATTTTCAAATATCTTTTTGTCATTTCGAGATTTTAAATTGCATTGATTTTTATGCGTGGACAATTTATTGGATTTTATATTGATATACATTTATTTTTAAAATCAGTCTGAATGTGACTCAAAATTTCGGGATTAAAAACAGTTCAGACCGCACCGACATATGCAAAATTTCGTATAATTTTTTAACCGTGGCCACAATATGGGCTGTAATGCTAACAAAAAGAATATGGGCTCCAAAAAAACCCGTAAGAATTAGCAAATGGGATGTAAATTATTTGAAATAATGGCAGATGGGTTGTATGCAGTTTTCCACAGATTTGAGGCTTTCCATAGATGGCAGATATCGTTGGATGTCCATCCAATGGCCGTCGTGCTTCTTCAATCTCTCGCTCTTCCTGCTCCAAATACTCAAACAAGCGCCAGCCGATATCGCCTGCTCCCTCCTCCCTCAAGCCGGCCAGGTTGCCGTAGCCTCACCGCCGCCCCACCAGATTCCCATCGCTGGCCTAGCCATCCCTCTACTCACCCACGCCTGCTGTTATTCTCTGGCGACGGCAGACGAACCAGTAAACCCTCGTACAGTCGTACTCCCCTCCGCGTGGGAAACAAAAACACTTGCCGAGTCTTCCCTGCCTCTGTGTCGTTCCCTTCCTATGCCTCGCCGTCGTCCACCGCCCTGGTGCTCTCGGCGTGGCGTGGTCAGCGTGGTCAACGACCGACATGCATCTGAAGTGGACTGTTCGTGGAGAGGCTGACAGCTGGGTCCACGACCGCACGCAAGGAAATGCCTCCTTATTATGCGCAAAATAATGATTCCTCCACCTGACATCTGGGACCCACCGAAAGGGCCTCTGTATTTCACGAAAAAACGTTATCATTACCGACAGCTCGGACCCACCAGCTATATCTTCGCACGCAAGGAAGTGCCTCCTTATTACGCACAAAAAATGAATACTCCCCGCTAGCCGGGACCCAAGATAGTGGGCCTACTAAGTTGACGGGAAGAAGGGCTTTGTCAACTTAGTCAATATGCACGATTCTAGCTCGACCGACCGTGACGATGTCCATCCAACGGCCGTAGTGCTTCTTCAACCTCTGGTCTTCTTGCTCCAGCCGCCAAAGCAGCGCCGGTCGTGTCACCGCTTCTTGCCTCCCGTGGTCGGTGTCTGCCATGGAGGCCTCACCGCTTCATACTACTCCCACCGCTGGCCGTGCCATCCCTCCACTCCACTCACCCACACCCTGTTATTCTGCGGCGATGGCGGTAGCGAACCAATGAACCTCGTACTCCTCTCCACGTGGGCATCCATCGCCGCGTCTTCCCGGCTCGCGTCGTCCCTTTCCTAGGCTCGCCGCCCACCGCCGTGGTGCTCTCGGCGCCAAGCGTGGTCAATGTGGTCAACAACCGAATTCCATCGGAAGAATATCAGACGTGGAGAGGTCGACAACCGGTGCACGGCAATGCAAGGAAGTGCCTCCTTATTACGCAGAAAATAATTATTCCTCCACCTAATAGCAGGGACCCACCGGACGCCCACCAGTATATCGTGAAAAAATGTTTGCCCCTGGCTGCTGGGACCCACCCGACGGGCCACCGTATTTCGCGAAAAAATGTTCCCCTCATTGTCACCGACCCACCGGAAGTGCCTCCTTATTACGCACAAAAAAATGAATACCCCCTGCTAGCTGGGACCCACCTTGGTGGGAGGCTGACTTGTGGGCCTACTAAGTTGACGGGGACGGAGGCTTTGTCAACTTAGTCAATATGCACGATTCTAGCTCCATTGACCGTACGATGTCCATCCAACGGTCGTAGTGCTTCTTCAACCTCTGGTCTTCTTGCTCCAGCCGCCCAAACCAGCGCCGGTCGTGCCTCGTGCTCCTGCCTCCCATGGCCGGCTGCGATGCGGCGGAGGCCTTACCGCCCCCTACTACTCCCACCGCTGGCCAGGCCATCCCTCTACTCACCCACACCCCCTGTTATTCTGCGGCGATGGCAGCCTCACACCACAGCGAACCATTGAACCCTCGTACTCCTCTACGCGTGGGCATCCACTGTCGCGTCTTCCCCGGCTCCGCGTCATCCTCTTCCTAGGCCTCACCGTCGTCCACCGCCCTGGTGCTCTCGGCGCGGCGTGGTCAACGTGGTCAAGGAACGGCTTCCATCGGACGTGGATCAGACGTGGAGAGGCCGATACCGGGTCCACGGCCGCAGCAAGGAAGTGCCTCCTTATTACATGCAAAATAATTATTCCTCCACCGGCAATGGGACCCGCCGGACGGGCCACCGTATTTTGCAAAAAAACGTTTGCCCCTGACTGCTGGGACCCACCAGCTACATCTTCGCACGCAAGGAAGTGCGTCCGGGCAAAAAAATGATTCACCCCTCTGACTGCTGGGACCCACCAGCTACATCTTCGCAGTAAGGAAGTGCTCGGTACCGGATCCACCGGTCAAGCGTACGTAGTGTTGTCATTCTGGTCGCGAACGTGTACGTACATATATACTGGTGGATGTAGAGGCGCACACGTGTTGTAGTAGAGGCACGCACGTAGCATGTACACGTATGTACAGTGGCCAGGGTGCAAGAAAGAAAATACGGCCACGTATGTGTACATACGGGCGGGGTCTCGAACGCCTACTCGCGCATACGTACGGCGAGGGCTCGTGTACATGGCTGGGTCGGAACGGAGAAACATCGTCGTCGTCGTGTTCATGGGGAGGCAACGGAATCCGTCGTGTTCATGGGGAGGCAACGGAATGCGTCGTGTTCATGGGGAGGCAACGGAATGCGTCGTGTTCATCGGGAGGCAGCGGAACGCGTGGGAGCCAACCGGCTGGGTCGGAACGGAATGCATGGTCGTGTTCATCGGGAGGGCTTGGACGGAACAGGCGATAGAATCGAGGCCTGGCGTACCGCACAATAGAGGAAACAGACCTCCTACGTTCGGAACGGAGTCCTGTTGATCGGGAGGGGTGTGGCGTACCGCAAAACGGAGGAAACGGACCTCCTACGGTCGAAACGGGGGTCCTGTTGATCGGGAGGGGTGTGGCGTACCGCAAAATGGACAAAACGGACTTGTGTTGGAGCGCTACGGTCGAAACGGGGGTCCTGTTCATCGGGAGGGGTGTGGCGTACCACAAAACGGGACTCCACGGGATACTATTCATCTCCACCGTCGACCTCCTCCAGCCTCCATGGGCTCCTGTTCATCCAGCCTCCACCGCGCGCTATTCCACCGCCATCGCTCAACCACCCTCCACCGCCTAATGTTCATCCAGCCCTCCACACCACGGGGTCTGTTCAACCACCCTCCACGGGCACCCCTCCACCGCTTCATCGCTCATCCAGCCCTCCACACCACTGGGTCCTATTCAACCACCCCTCCACGGGCACCCCTCCACCATCTACTGTTCATCCAGCCCTCCACACCACGGGGTCCTGTTCATCCAGAGGCAACACCACCGCTCACTGTTCATCCAAACCCCCCCGCAACGCTCACTGTTCATCCCAGAGGCAGCATCGATCGGCTTCAGTTAGCAGCAGTAGCGAAGGAATCGCTCGATCGGGTTCAGTTAATAGCCATCGATCGATCGCTCGGGTTCAGTAACGCTGTAAGCTCGCAGTAATCGCCGGGTTCGATTAGAGCCAACGCCGCACACACGCTGCAGACGTCAGTACGAGAAAGCAGCGCATCGCTCAGCCCCCGACCTCCCACCGTAACCGGGAACTCCCCGAAATTTTCCTCTCCCTCGCTTCTACCACGGTTTTTTCTGTCATGGACAGCCCAAAGAATGTCATGCAGTTGCGTCTCCGGCCCGCCCAGGACGAAAAGCCCATTTTCTGTCATTTTTGTCATAGAAGTAGGAGCCCACCACATATATGATGATACCGGGTTTTGTCACAACTATCGTCATAGAAGTGTCATATGTATGACATAAATTTTTTTCGTTCGGCCCAAAATGTCACGGATGTGTCTTTTTTTTTGTAGTGATGAGATGTTCCAGGAGTTGAAGTTAATATTTCAAGCAAATGCCCGGATTAATAGATATGAAGTCTCCAATAAGTTCTACAGCTGCAAAATGGAGGAGAATAGTTATGTCAGTGAACACATACTCAGAATGTCAGGTACCACAACCACTTGACTCAACTGGGAGTTAATCTTCCTGTTGATAGTGTCATTGACAGAGTTCTTCAATCACTGCCACCAAGATACAAAAGCTTCGTTGTGAACTATAATATGCAAGGGATGGATAAGACAATTCCCGAGCTCTTCACAATGCTAAAGGCTACGGAGGTAGAAATCAAGAAGGAGCATCAAGTGTTGATGGTTAATAAGACCACTAGTTTCAAGAAAAAGGTCAAAGGGAAGAAGGGGAACTTCAAGTAGAACGGCAAGCAAGTTGCTTCTAAGGTGAAGAAGCCCAAGTCTGGATGTAAGCCTAAGACTGAGTGCTTCTACTGCAAAGGGATTGGTCACTGTAAGCGGAACTGCCCCAAGTATTTGGCGGATAAGAAGGATGGCAAAGTGAAAGGTATATTTGATATACATGTTATTGATGTGTACCTTACTAATGCTCGTAGTAGTGCCTGGGTATTTGATACTGGTTCTGTTGCTCATATTTGCAACTCGAAACAGGGGCTACGGATTAAGCAAAGATTGGCTAAGAACGAGGTTACGATGCGCATGGGAAATGGTTCCAAATTCTATGCGATCGTCGTCGGCACGCTACCTCTACATCTACCTTTGGGATTAGTTTTAGACCTGAATAATTGTTATTTGGTGCCAGCGTTAAGCATGAACATTATATCTGGATCTTGTTTGATGTGAGACGGTTATTCATTTAAATTAGAGAATAATGGTTGTTCTATTTATATGAGTAATATCTTTTATGGTCATGCACCCTTGATGAGTGGTCTATTTTTGTTGAATCTTGATAGTAGTGATACACATATTCATAGTATTGAAGCCAAAAGATATAAGTTTAATAATGATAGTGCAACTTATTTGTGGCACTGCCCTTTAGGTCATATTGGTGTAAAATGCATGAAGAAACTCCATGCTGATGGGCTTTTGGAATCACTTAATTATGAATCACTTGATGCTTGCGAACCATGCCTCATGGGCATGATGACTAAGACTCCGTTCACTGGAACAATGGAGCGAGCAACAGACTTGTTGGAAATAATACATACTGATGTATGCGGTCCGATGAGTGTTGAGGCTCGCGGCGGGTATCGTTATTTTCTAACCTTCATAGATGATTTGAGCAGATATGGGTATATCTACTTGATGAAACATAAGTCTGAAACATTTGAAAAGTTCAAAGAATTTCAGAGTGAAGTGGAAAATCATCGTAACAAGAAAATAAAGTTTCTACGATCTGATCGTGGAGGTGAATATTTGAGTTATGAGTTTGGTCTTCATTTGAAACAGTGCGGAATAGTTTCAAGCTCACGCCACCGAACACCACAAATGAAATGGTGTGTCCGAACGTCAGAATCGCATTTTATTAGACATGGTGCGATCTATGATGTCTCTTACTGATTTACTGCTACCGTTTTGGGGTTATGCTTTAGAGACGGCTGCATTCACGTTAAATAGGGCACCATCTAGATCCATTGAGACGACACCATATGAACTGTGGTTTGGCAAGAAACCAAAGTTATCGTTTCTTAAAGTTTGGGGCTGCGATGCTTATGTGAAAAAGCTTCAACCTGATAAGCTCGAACCCAAATCGGAGAAATGTGTCTTCATAGGATACCCAAAGAAGACTGTTGGGTACACCTTCTATCACAGATCCAAAGGCAAGATATTCGTTGCTAAGAATGGATCCTTTCTAGAGAAGGAGTTTCTCTCGAAAGAAGTGAGTGGGAGGAAAGTAGAACTCGATGAGGTAATTGTACCTGCTCCCTTATTGGAAAGTAGTTCATCACAGAAATCAGTTCTAGTGATTCCTACACCAATTAGTGAGGAAGCTAATGATGATGATCATGAAGCTTCTGATCAAGTTACTACAGAACCTCGTAGGTCAACTAGAGTAATATCCGCACGAGAGTGGTACGGTAATCCTGTTCTGGAGGTTATGTTACTTGACCATGACGAACCTACGAACTATGAGGAAGCTATGATGAGCCCAGATTCCACGAAATGGCTTGAGCCCATGAAATCTGAGATGGGATCCATGTATGAGAACAAAGTATGGACTCTGTGGTTGACTTGCCCGATGATCGGCAAGCAATAGAGAATAAATGGATCTTCAAGAAGAAGACTGACGCTGACGGCAATGTTACTGTCTACAAAGCTCGACTTGTTGCGGAAGGTTTTTGACAAGTTCAAGGAGTTGACAACGATGAGACCTTCTCACCCGTAGCGATGCTTAAGTCTATCCAAATCATGTTAGCAATTGCCACATTTTTTGATTATGAAATTTGGCAAATGGATGCCAAAACTGCATTCCTGAATGGATATCTTAAATAAGAGTTATATATGATGCAACCAGAAGGTTTTGTCGATCCAAAAGGTGCTAACAAAGTGTGCAAGCTCCAGCGATCCATTTATGGACTGTTGGAATATACGCTTTGATAGTGTGATCAAAGCATATGGTTTTATACAGACTTTTGGAGAAGCCTATATTTACAAGAAAGTGAGTGGGAGCTCTGTAGCATTTTTGATATTATATGTGGATGACATATTGTTGATCGGAAATGATGCTGAATTTCTGAATAGCATAAAAGGATACTTGAATAAGATTTTTTCAATGAAAGACCTCGGTGAAGCTGCTTATATATTGGGCATCAAGATCTATAGAGATAGATCAAGACGCTTAATTGGACTTTCACAAAGCACATACCTTGATAAAGTTTTGAAAAGTTCAAAATGGATCACCAAAGAAAGGGTTCTTGCCTCAGACATAAGGTGTGAAGTTGAGTCGACTCAATGCCCGACCACCGCAGAAGATAGAGAGAAAATAAAGTCATTCCCTATGCCTCAGCCATAGGTTCTATCATGTATGCAATGTTGTGTACCAGACCTGATGTGTGCCTTGCTATTAGTTTAGCAGGGAGGTACCAAAGTAATCCAGGAGTGGATCACTGGACAGCGGTCAAGAACATCCTGAAATATCTGAAAGGAATAAGGATATGTTTCTCGTTTATGGAGGTGACAAAGAGCTCGTCGTAAATGGTTACGTCGATGCAAGCTTTGACTCTGATCCGGATGACTCTAAGTCACAAACCAGATACGTATTTATATTGAATGGTGGAGCTGTCAGTTGGTGCAGTTCCAAACAAAGCGTCGTGGCGGGATCTACATGTGAAGCGGAGTACATAGCTGCTTCGGAAGTAGCAAATGAAGGAGTCTGGATGAAGGAGTTCATATCCCATCTAGGTGTCTGATACGTCCATTTTGCATCATGCTTTTATATCAATATTTATTGCATTATGGGCTGTTATTACACGTTATGTCACAATACTTATGCCTATTCTCTCTTATTTTACAAGGTTTACATGAAGAGGGAGAATGCCGACAACTGGAATTCTGGGCTGAAAAGGAGAAAATATTAGAGACCTATTCTACACAACTCCAAAATTCCTGAAACTTCACGGAAGTCATTTTTGGAATTAATAAAAAATACTAAGCGAAGAAACAACCAGAGGGGGACCACCCACCATCCACGAGGGTGGGGGCGCGCCCCTGCCTCGTGGGCCCCCTGGCAGGCCTCCGGTGCCCATCTTCTGCTATATGAGGTCTTTTACCCTGGAAAAAATTGGAAGCAAGCTCTCGGGACGAAACACCGCCGCCACGAGGCGGAACCTTGGCGGAACCAATCTAGGGCTCCGGCAGAGCTGTTCTGCCGGGGAAACTTCCCTCCTGGAGGGGTAAATCATCGCCTTCGTCATCACCAACGATCCTCTCATCGGGAGGGGGTCAATCTCCATCAACATCTTCACCAGCACAATCTCCTCTCGAACCCTAGTTCATCTCTTGTATCCAATCTTTGTCC
Organism: Aegilops bicornis; assembly: GCA_021605145.1. Lineage (NCBI taxonomy): Eukaryota > Viridiplantae > Streptophyta > Magnoliopsida > Poales > Poaceae > Aegilops > Aegilops bicornis. The sequence goes on along the minus strand of CM038669.1, from coordinate 391,246,713 downwards.
CAAAGCCTCAGATTGGTACCTGTAGGTTGCTAGTAGTGTGGGTTACACCTTGTAGTTGATGCTAGTTGGTTTATTTGGTGGAAGATCATATGTTCAGATCCATTATGCATATTAATACCCCTATGATTATGAACATGAATATGCTTTGTGAGTAGTTACGTTTGTTCCTGAGGACATGGGAGAAGTCTTGCTATAAGTAGTCTTGTGAATTTGGTATTCGTTCAATATTTTGATGAGATGTATGTTGTCTATCGTCTAGTGGTGTCATGTGAACATCGACGACATGACACTTCACCATTATTTGGGCCTAGAGGAAGGAATTGGGAAGTAATAAGTAGATGATGGGTTGCTAGAGTGACAGAAGCTTAAACCCTAGTTTATGTGTTGCTTCGTAAGGGGTTGGTTGGGATCCATATATATGTTTCATGCTATGGTTAGGTTTACCTTAATACTTATTTTGTAGTTGCGGATGCTTGCAATAGGAGTTAATCATAAGTGGGATGCTTGTCCAAGTAAGGACAACGCCCAAGCACTCGTCCACCCACATATCAAATTATCAAAGTACCGAACGTGAATCATATGAGCATGATGAAAACTAGCATGACGATAATTCCCATGTGTCCTCGGGAGCGTTTTCCTTCATATAAGAGCTTGTCCAGGCTTGTCCTTTGCTACAAAAAGGATTGGGCCACCTTTCTGCACTTTATTTACACTTGTTACTTGTTACTCGTTACAAATTACCTTACCACAAAACTATCTGTTATCGATAATTTCAGTGCTTGCAGAGAATACCTTACTGAAAAACGCTTGTCATTTCCTTCTGCTCCTCGTTGGGTTTGACACTCTTACTTATCGAAAGGACTACGATAGATCCCCTATAGTTCCGGGTCATCAAGACTCTTTTCTGGTGCCGTTGCCGGGGAGTGAAGCGCCTTTGGTAAGGAAAAAAATTATATAGTGTGCTAAAATTTACTGCCACTTGTCACTATGGAAAGTAATCCTTTGAGGGGCTTATTCGGGGTATCTTCACCCCGACTGTAAGGGCATCCTTTGCCCTAGGGTTTTGGTGATGATAACAACACACGTGGACTAATCGTGCACCATAGTTTTCTCAGGTACACTTTGTGTGGCGCAAGACGGTTAGGTTTTCCCTCTATGCGGAAAAGATCGAAGACGAAGTTTCCAATGTTTTATTTCCTTTGGTCGTAGGATATTCATACTATTAAGAGGGAATCTACATCGGAAGGTATTGGGTGAATCCTTCACGTACACATTTTCTGCACCCACCATATACCCTCCGTTCGAGGAGAGAGAGGTTCCCCATCCTCTGTTCTGTGCAGTCCTGCTCTCGGTGGTTGTACCGCTCCATTGATCGGTTGTACCGCTGGCTGGGAGTTCCGGTCTTACCACCACCCCTAGTAATCGCTCGAGGTGAGTCCTTCATACTGGTGCGGTAGTAGACCGGTAGTGGAACGGTAGTTCCGGTTTTCTTGATAAACCGGTACTACCGGTGCACAGGGCGGTAGTACCGCCTCGGACCCCACCACCCAGGAACTGATGGCCCGGCGGTAGTTCTGGTCCAACCTCTGCTCAAACTACCGGCCCGAGGGATTTTCTTTCTGTATGTGGCCCGGTAGTTGAGCGGTGGTAGTGCGGTAGTTCCGGTTTGTTCCATAAACCGGTACTACCGGGTGCGCCACCGGAAGTTCCGCTCCTATGCGTTTCTGCACATAATGGTTGGATCTTGGGGGGCCTATTTAAGGAGCTGCTTCTCCTTCCTCCCACCTACCTCCTACCTCTCTCTCTCCTTCATTACAGCCATTTAAGCTCTCTTGCCCGATCTCTCTCTACCCACTCAAACTCGTTGATTTGCTAGGGATTGAAGGAGGAGACCTAGATCTACACTTCCACCAAAGGATATTTGATTCCCCCATACTTTCTTGTGTGGATTTTGTTACTCTTGGGTGCTTGGGCGCCCTAGACGGAAGAGGTCACTTCGGAGCCACATTCCATTGTGGTGAAGCTCAGGGGTTTCGTTGGGAGCCTCCAATTAAGTTGTGGAGAGAGCCTCAACCTTGTTTGTAAAGATCCGGTTGCCGCCTTCAAGGGCACCAATAGTGGAATCACGACATCTCGCATTGTGTGAGGGCGTGAGGAGAATACGGTGGCCCTAGTGGCTTCTTGGGGAGCATTGTGCCTCCACACCGCTCCAACGGAGACGCATTTCCTCAAAAGGAAGAAACTTCGGTAACACATCCTCGTCTTCACCGGCTCCACTCTTGGTTATCTCGTGCCTTTACTTGTGCAAGCTTATTTGTGTTATATCCCTTGCTTGCTTGTGTGCTTGTTGTTGTTGCATCATATAGGTTGCTCACCTAGTTATATATCTAGACAACCTATTTTGTTGTAAAGTTTAATTTGGTAAAGAAAAGATAAAAAAATTTAGTTGCCTATTCACCCCCTCTAGTCAACTATATCAATACTTTCAATTAGTATCAGAGCCTCGTCTCTTTATTAAGAACTTTGCCGTCCGAAGAGTATGGTTGACACCGTAGAAGGTGCGGAGGAGCACTCCGGTGTGAATCCAATCTCGTCTACGGTCGATGGGGGAACTGCGGGTCTCTCATGAGGAATTCAATGTGGCTTTGGACACATTGAAGACCTCCAGGACGACCGAGGTTGAAAGCATGTTTAATAAATTCTTAGAAGGGCTTAAACTATCCACCGCACCGTTGAAAGTGGGTGACCCACTAACAAGGTGACGGATGCTAACTCCGACAAGGGGGAAGCTACTAGTGAAAAAGCTCCTTCTTCTAATGGTAAAAATGGCACCGGCATTTTGCCCATGTGGATCCTCCACTTGTTTACGGTGGACCGGTTCCTTCCACTCATTTGAATCATGCCGGCCCTGCCCCTAAGATTGTGAAAAATGAGGACTTTGATTCTTGGGTCTATCGCTTTAAGCGTCATTTAAATCATGTTAATACTAATCTTTGGAGATTCATTGAAGAAGGTCTCTATCCGCATGACCGAAGTAACTTCACTCCTAGAGAAGCCACGGATAATCAATTCAATGAGAATGCTCTCTTCATCATCCAAGAAGCAATTCCACCCGAAGATCTTTCTCATCTCCGGCCCTACTCCATGGCCAAAGATGCTTGGCACCAAGTTGTTTCCCTCTACATGGTAAGCGCAAGCATTCAACGATCCAACTATGAAGTGGTGCAAGATGAAGCCGATGAGTTTGCAATGAAAGAAGACGAAGAACCTCATGAGCTTTATCGGAGAGTAACCAAACTCGCGGTCTCACTCCGAGATCATGGAAGCAAGGACACGGATGACAATTGGATCAAGCACAAATTCCTCAAGGCAATGATTCCTTACAATAAGTCCATGTCCTCTGTCATTCGTCAAAGGCCGGACTTTCACACCTTGCCCTCAAGTGAAGTGTTGGATGAGTTCGTGGCTATGAGCATCTTGGACAAGACCGCCGACAATGTGGTGCTACATTCTCAAAGAGCAAAGAAGCCCAACCTTGCACTAAAGGCCAAGGTTAATGTGGAAGAAGAGGACAAAGAGGAAGAGGAGGAGAGCAACCCCGAAGATACAAAGTATGCCTATCATGAACACATGGCTCTTGCTTCGAGGCAATTTTGGAGCAAGAAGAACTCTAGGCCCAACTTCAACAAGAACAATTCAAGTGGCGCAAAGGTCAAGCAACGTGTGAGGACTTGCTATAATTGTGGCAATGTGAGCCATTTTGCCGCGGAGTGCCCTTACGAGAAGAGGGAAGACAATGGTGGCAAGCTCATCCGGAAGGACAAGGCCAAGTCTTTCCCCAACAAGAGCAACTTCACCAAGAAGACTCCTCCCAAGGCATTGGTGGTACAAGAAGAGTACAATGAGGATGATGATGATGATTAAGATGGTGAGTCAGGTGCCATGGCCTCCGTTGCCATTGCGACGACTCCACGGGTGTCTCTCTTCGAATCACCCAATGAGAGCATCACCGCCAAGTGCCTCATGGCTAAAGCCACCAACAAGGTAACCCCCAACATCAAAACTACCATCATTAATCATCCTTCTTTGACGGATTGCATTGATGAACATGAGGGATCTAATGTGTAGGAGAATTAGTTTGAGTCCCTTATGGGTAAAATCAAGGGAAAATCCAAGAAGCACTTTGTTGCTCTCTTGGAATAACTTGGTGAAGCCAATGACATGATCGAGGCTCACGAAGATACCATCTCTAAGATGGAGGGGCATAGTCGTGACTATGCCGATGAGATTTCAGATCTTTCCAATGCTCTTGAGGAAGAGCGTGGTCTTCGTTTGGCTCTTGAGGGGTCATACGACGATGATCATGCTAAACTAAAGAAAGATATTGATCATGCTCTTGTTGTATCTCGTGTGCTAAATTCTGAAAAAGCCAAACTTGGGATTGATCTTGCTAGACTCAAGGAGGAGTTTGATATAATTGACAAGGCTCACAAGGCCTTGATGGGTATTCATGCTAGTCTTAAAGAGTCTCATGATCAACTTCAAGTGAAGCTAACCAAGGAGAAAGCCACCTTTCCTCATATGGTTTTAATTGATAATGCAAATGCTACTAACCCTTGTTGTGAGCATGTGCATCTTATTGAGGAGAATGCAAAGCTGAAGGAGCAACTTGAGAAAGGCCTTGTGTCGTGCATACAAGGTGAGAAGAACCTCAACAACCTTTTGAGTAATCAAAAGGAAGTTGTAGCCAAGGAGGGGATTGGGTTCGCACCCAAGCCCAAGAACAAGAAGAAGAATGACAAGACCAAACGACCTCCTCCTCTCAAGCAAACTTTTGTGAAGGAGGGAGAGGGTGCTTCCAAGGAGAAGAAGAACAATGCGAAGGGTGGTGGTGTCAACAAGGGCAATGCCACACCTTCCAACAAAGCCAGCGACTTTAACCCTTCTTATGTGTTGTGCCGTGCTAGTGATGGGCATGTTTATGCCAAATTTGTTGGTTCTCCTTATGAGTACATTGAATGGTCTATTTGGGTTCCTAAGAACCTTGTCACTAACATCAAAGGACCCATTACAAAATGGGTACCTAAAACCAAGCATTGATCTCTTGTAGGTGTTTGCTTCCGGTGGTGGATCATGGTTGCTCGATAGTGAAGCTACAAATCATATGACCAGAAGCAAGAACTTGGTGGTGGACGTGCACAAGATTCCATCTATGCCCACCAATGTCGAGCGGGGTGATGCCTCGTCTTCTAAGGTACTGGGACTCGGCAAGGTTGTCATTTCTCATGATCTCACGATCGAGAAGGTCATGCTTGTTGAGTCCCTTGCATACAATTTACTTTCCGTTCATCAACTTGCACTTATGGGTTTTGCCACCTTCTTTGATATTGATACTATGGCCCTCTTGTGGAGCAAGACTCTTAAAGTAGCCTTTGTTGGGCATGTCGAGAACGGTCTCTATGTGATTAACTTTTCAGAGCGGCCCACTAAGACCGCGACATGCCTAATGGCTAAAGTTGACGTGGGATGGCTTTGGCATCGCCATCTAGCCCATGTCAATATGAGATCTTTGCAAAGTCTTCTCATGGGGGACCATGTTCGTGGACTAACAAATGTTAGTTTTGCTAAAGGTCATGCTTGTAGTGCTTGTATCGAAGTAAAGCTACATGAGAAGGCTCACCCTCCCACGGCTATCATTTACTCGAAGAGGCCTTTGGAGCACCTTCACATGGATCTCTTTAGGCCTCCATCCTTTAATAGTCTTGGGGGTAGAAAGTATTGCTTGGTGATTGTGGATGACTATTCAAGATACACATGGGTATATTTCTTCAAGAGGAAGAGCGAGACCCAACAAACCGTCATTGACTTTTATGTAATGAAGCCCAACGTCAACATAATGCAAAGATCTTGACCATAAGAAGCGACAACGGCACCGAGTTCAAGAACTACACCTTGGATGAGTTTCTTAGTGATGGGGGGATAAATAATGAATATTCCGCACCATACACCCCTCAACAAAATGGTGTAGCGGAGAGGAAGAATCAGACGTTGATGGATGTGGCAAGGACCATGATGGCGGAGTTCATGTAACATCCCAAATTTTCAATTTGGAATGTTATACATAGGTCATTCATGCATATCATATTTTATTTCATTTTGATTTGCGATCCTCAAAATTCTAAGCAACTCAGGGACCCTCGGAGAGAGTTGGGGATTTCACCATTTTTCATATTTGACTTTTATCAAATATCGAAACAAGGATCACTTTGGTTTATTTATTTTTCTCTCCAAAATATTTTCATATTAAAATATATGAGAGGAGATAATATGAATTCTCCAAAATAAAATGGAATATTGGAGGAAAAATATTAAAAATCAAATATTTGATTTTATTCGGATTTCATTGCTATTTTATTTGCATAGGAAAAATACGCGTTTTTCAAAATTTCATTATAGGCCCAAATAAATGTTCAACTTGTCCTGCATATTTTTAGAGGACGGGGAAAATTTATTTCGGGATTTTTGGAGTCCGTTTGGTATTTCTTATCTTTCTTATTCTGCACGTCGGAATTTAAAAAAAAAACGCGCAACCGACTCCGGGCCGTAACCGGCCAGGACTCCTCGGGCCTGTTTAAAGCCCGAGACCTCGTGCCCCCAGCCGCCGCCAGCCCACCCGAAACCCTAGCCGCCGCCTCGCCTAAGAATCACGCATGTGCCGCCGCCGGATCCGCCGAGCCGCCGCCTCACTCGCCTCGCTGCCCGGACGCCGCCGCCACGGTAGCCGCCGCGGTTTTTCTGCTTAAACCATTTGTTTTTTAATCCCTAGTTTCATTTTTTTATTTTATTAGATCGGTTTTTTCGGTTCGGCTAAATAGCGGACGTTCGTCCGTACGTTCATTTTAACGAACGGTTTTCGCTCATTAGTCACATACAGTGAACGGTCGTTCGTTAGCCTGTTCGTTAGTTTTCTTTTTCTTGGATTTTTCGCGATTATTTCCGATCGTGATTACTGATCCGATTTCCGTTTTAGCGTATCTTTTCGCTCGTTTATCGGAATCTGGTGATTCAAGCGCCTAGATCTTCATCCCGAAGCCCTCTTTCCGCTTAACCAACTTGAACAAGATTTTAGTACCGTAAAATTTGAATTTAGTCCAGATTAGTAAACAGGATCTTGTTTCTTTCGCAGTTTGAGTTTCGTTGCTCCGTTTGATTTGATTCTTTTTGCAAACCGGAGTTCTTAAGTTGACTTTCTGGTTAGATTTTGTTATTTGACTTTCTGGAGAGGGATGCATGTTGGTACTGTCTACCCGGGGATAGAGTTAATGCTTCTGAAAGACTATGTCTCGGTCATCCGTTTCTCAAACACCATGTAGTGCGAGAAATCCAACGGAGGAGATCGAGTCTTGTGGGGAAAAGTGCGCAAACATCTGCAGAGTGTACAATCTAATCATGGTTAGTCGTGCCCCCGGTTATTGACAATCATGAGTATCTAGTACTTGGATTATCAAATGTATCTCATCACTCTAATTTAATATGTTGGGTTGATAATTACTTTTAATTAGGATTGAGTTGGAGGTACCTTCTCAATGATGTTTCAACTACCATGATAGTTAAATAAAATCTATTCCTTTGTTGTTGGGAAAAAATGGCTTTTCGCAAAAACATATAACCCTAGAGCATCCACCAGCCATATATGCATGTAGTGATAGCTTTTATCTGTTCAATGCTCTACTGTGTTACATTGCCAGCATATTCCATGCGCTGAACCATTTTCGGGCTGCAATGTATTATGTTGCAGACTTTTCAGACGACGAGTAAAGGTGCAATAGGTCGTCGTCATGCACTCAGCTATGCCATTGGAGTTGATGGACTCACTTTATCATCCAAGCCTTCCGCTGTTATCGTATTAGATGGCCTTAAGCCATATTTATTGTAATAAGTTCTCCTTTTTGAGACATTCGATGTAATAAGTGTGTGATTGCTACTCTACTATAAATCCTTCGAGTACTATGTGTGTCAGCATTACCGATCTAGGGATGACACTGAAGCACAGAGACTTGACCATCTGAGGTCGGGTCGCTACAAGATGGTACCAGAGCACACGCTGTATGTAGGACACGACCACTAAGAGAAGCTATAGGTCACTCTTTTCTACTCATTTCTGACTCCTCTCCACTTTCTACTCCTTAGGATGGCGGATACAAGGAACAAGTTTGCTCAACCGGATGAAGATACACCTTTTGGACGACACTTGAAGGAAGTTACTAGATACCTGAACATTGGAATACCAAGCTTCACCGGGACCTTCAACGCCACCTTACCAGAAGAGGAGCGCTGTATGATTCAAGTTCAAATTCCAGGAAGGACTTTCACGCTACCACTGAGCCCATAGAGTTTTCCTTTGATGCCCCAACCTGGAGTCTAAGCAAGAGCATGGCAGCCCACATCGCCATGGGACGCATCGGCGAAGTTTACCACAAGGATCTCAAAGATACTATCTACCAGATATGCGGAAGCCTAGATGAGCAATGGGAGATGATCAGCACTAGGAAGGATAGGTCCATTGTAGCTTTCATCCAGGAGCTAAACCAGCACATCCGACGCCAGGAGAACCAGATGTGTGTAGACATGATAAATTTGAAGAAGGCGATGACAAGGATCGCCGAGCTAGAAGAGGAACTCAAGTCTACACGCGATGGATATGAGGAGGAAATCACGACACTATTAGAGAAGAACGACGACCTGATAAAGAAGATCGGAGTATTCATGGGAGACCCCGCGCCAGGAGGAGATGACGACGATTCCACTTGCCCGGAGAACTACATCATCATCGACGACACCGACTCCGACCCCGACGACAGTGATGATGACTTTGAAGACGAAGCTGGAGCAGACATCATGGAGTCTTCCACCGATAAAAATTTCTAGTAGACCACCATATGATTAGTAGTATTTCCCCATGTATATAGTAGTAGTCCGTGCACTTTTGACGATAGTTCTAGACCGTTTGTATGCCCTTGCTTGATTGATTTGGTGTGATATGTTTGTGTTTGTCTCATGTGCATATGGGTAGTGCTTTCTCACTAGACCTCATTTCTATTCTAATCTCTCCCCTCTAAACCCATCAGATGCCTCCGAGACGTGACACCAGATTTGTCTTCCCACCGGAGATCACCCAGTTGATCCAGCAGCAGAATGCCTTGATGCAGATATTAGTCCAGAACCAATGCAACAACAACAACAACAACAACAACAACAACAACAACAACAACAACAACAACAACAACAACAACAACAACAACAACAACAACAACAACAACAACAACAACAACAACAACAACAACAACAACAACAACAACAACAACAACAACAACAACAACAACAACAACAACAACAACAACAACAACAACAACAACAACAACAACAACAACAACAACAACAACAACAACAACAACAACAACAACAACAACAACAACAACAACAACAACAACAACAACAACAACAACAACAACAACAACAACAACAACAACAACAACAACAACAACAACAACAACAACAACAACAACAACAACAACAACAACAACAACAACAACAACAACAACAATAAACAACAACAAAGAACAACAACAAAGAATAACAACAAAGAATAACAACAACAAGAACACCAAAAGCAAAAAGCAACAATAACAATAAAGAATAACAACAAAGAATAACAACAACAAAGAATAACAACAAAGAATAACAACAAAGAACAACAACAAGAATAACAACAACAACAACAACAACAACAACAAAGAACAACAACAAAGAACAACAACAACAACAACAACAACAACAACAACAACAACAACAACAACAACAACAACAACAAAGAACAACAACAACAACAACAACAACAACAACAACAACAACAACAACAACAACAACAACAACAACAACAACAACAACAACAACAACAACAACAACAACAACAACAACAACAACCCGCCTCCGGTTGACAACTTAGCCCGCTTTCTGAGGTTACAGGCGCGATTGCCGAGGAATTGAGAGGATTGAATTTTACCAAAATAGTTTCATTAGCTCCTGAAGTATTATAAATACCGCCGGTGTTTTCCAGTAGCACTGAGCCGATAGTTGCGGATGACTGGCTACACAAGATTGGAAGGGAGTTGACCACCGCAGGTTGCACAGATGCAGAGAAGGTGCGTTTTGCCGCACATCAGTTGGATGGACCAGCAGCCTCATGGTGGGAGAATTATACACCCACTTTTCCCATAGCCAACATTACGTGGGACCAGTTTCAGCAAGCATTCCGCACAGCCCATGTCTCAACTGGAGCTATGAGCATGAAGAAGCATGAGTTCCACAACTTACACCAGGGAAACCGTACTGTAGCTCAGTACGTGGATGAGTTTAGTAAGCTATCTCGTTATGCCCCTGATGATGTGGCCACAGATGCCGCGAAGCAGGAGAAGTTTATGGAAGGGCTGAACGATGAGATGAGCATGCAGTTGATGGTGGCAACATTCAATAATTACCAGGAGTTGGTAGACAATGCTCTTATGATTGAAGGGAAGCGAATGCAGTTGAGAGCCGCAAGAGGAAGTATGGACAGGAAAGTACAATTAGGATCCCAACAGAAGCCCTGCTTTCACCCTGAATTCGAGGACTTGTCCATAATCATGGAGGCCACAACCACAATGGAGGAAGTTCTCACAACCATAATGGCCCCAAGAATGGAAACGGAATGGAGCAGGCAGCAATCAGAACCGTTCTAACCCATCCACACCCGCCAAGAAGGATCAAAGTCACATTACTTGTTTCAAGTGCGGGAAGACTGGGCACTACGCCAACGATTGTCCGGAATTAAAGAACGGCAATGGCAATGAAGCGCTGGGAAGAAGCCCAACCCTTTCAATAGGGGACAAGTGAACCATGTGAATGTGGAGGAGGTTGAGGAGCAGCCTGATGCAGTTATCGGTAAGTTTTTGGTTAAGTCTTTTACCGCTCTTATTCTTTTCGATACTGGTGCATCACATTCATACATATCAAGGGGATTTGTAGACAAGTTTAAGTTGCCAACCCTAGCCCTTAGGACACCCCTGTTAGTAAGTTCACCTGGAGCAGAGTATATGGCCAGCCGATGGTGTGACCGGATACCCTTAACCATTGGTAGCCATGTTTTTCTGTCAGACCTAATAATTTTGGAGTCACAAGGATTGGATGTGATATTAGGCATGGACTGGATGTCGAAGTATGGAGGAAACATTGATTGTGCTAGTAAGTCAATTCTGCTCACCACCCCGGAGGGAAAAAGGATCAAGTATGTATCCGTGCATGCGCCAAGGAGGACCCAAGTAAATTCTCTCACGGGGTTGTTCAGAGGAAGTGCGGCGGTGAAGGATTACCCGGATGTATTTCCTGAGGAGTTGCTGTGCATGCCACCAGATCGAGATATTGAATTTTAATGGAGTATTTGCGAACCGGGCCAATATCAAAGAGACCATACCGGATGCCCGCAAATGATCTAGAAGAGATCAAGAAGCAGATTAAGGAGTTATTGGAGAAAGGTTACATTAGAAGAAGTTCATCACCGTGGGGAGCACCAGTGCTCTTGGTTGAGAAGAAGGATGGATCCTTAAGGACGGTTGTTGATTACCGTGCGTTGAATGAATTAACGATCAAGAACAAGTACCCATTGCCGATGATCAATGATTTGTTTGACCAACTGCAAGGAGCTAAAGTGTTTTCCAAGATCGATCTGCGATCAGGATATCACCAGCTGAAGATTTGAGAGAAGGATATACCAAAAATAGCATTCACCACAAGGTACGGGTTATATGAGTATACGATCATGTCATTTGGACTGACCAATGCCCCTGCCTATTTCATGAGTATGATGAATAAGGTGTTCATGGAATTTTTGGATAAGTTCATTGTGGTGTTCATTGATGATATAATGGTATACTCCAAGAATGAAGAGGGGCACAAGGAGCATTTGCGTTTAGTTCTCGAGAAACTCAGGGAACATTAGTTGTATGCCAAGTTCAGCAAATGTGAGTTCTGGTTGAAGGAAGTTGGATTCCTTGGACATGTTATATCAGGAGAAGGTATAGCAGTAGACCCCACCAAGGTTCAGTCAGTCACTGAGTGGTTGGCACCCACCTCAGTTAGCGAGATCCGCAGTTTCCTTGGACTCACGAGATACTATCGGAGATTCATTGAGAATTTTTCCAAGATTGTGAAACCCATGACGGAGTTATTGAAGAAAGGTACCAAATTCAAATGGACGGAAGAATGTGAGGCAGGTTTTCAGGAGTTGAAGAAACGTTTGACTACAGCCCCAATGTTGATTCTGCCGGATATATGCAAGGACTTCCAAGTGTATTGCGATGCTTCACGCTCAGGACTTGGAGGTGTACTTATGCGAGATGGAAGAGCTGCTTCGTATGCATCCCGACAGCTTCGACCACATGAATTGAATTATGCTACTCATAATTTAGAGTTAGCAGCCGTAGTGCATGCGCTCAAGACCTGGAGAAATTACCTTATTGGAAACCTTGTGATGTGTACACGGATCATAAGAGTTTGAAGTACATTTTCACACAGAAGGAGCTAAACCTCAGGCAGAGGAGATGGTTGGAGCTTATAAAAGATTATGACATGAAGCTGCATTATCATCCAACAAAGGCCAATGTCGTAGCAAACGCTTTGAGCCGAAAGAGTTATGTAAACACCCTCGTAAGCGGAGGGATGCCAAAGGAGTTAGCCGAGGAACTCAGGGAACTACGTTTGGAGATAGTCCCTAGAGGTTTTGTTGCAGCAATGGAAGTTCAGTCTACATTGTTGGGAAAGATTCGAGAAGCACAGAACAATGATAAGGAGATCGCCGAGATCAAAGAGAGAATGAGCAAAGGAAAGGCCAAAGGTCTTCGTGAGGATGAGCACGACGCCCTATGGTTTGAGGACCGCATTTATGTGCCCAATAATGCAGAGATCTGGAAGTTGATACTTCAGGAGGCTTACGACTCGCCATACTCGGTACACCCCGGGAACACCAAGATGTATTTGGATTTGAAGGAGTGTTTCTGGTGGACCGGAATGAAGAAGGATATTGCTGAGTATGTAGCCATATGTGATGTATGTCAGAGAGTAAAGGCAGAACATCAGAAGCCAGCAGGATTACTGCAACCTATGCCGATACCCGAATGGAAGTGGGATAAACTTGGCATGGATTTTATCACCGGATTGCCCAAGACCCGATCAGGATATGATTCTATCTGGGTAGTAGTGGATCGCTTGACCAAAGTAGCCCACTTTATCCCAGTGAAAACCACTTATACGAGTGCGAAGTTGGCCAAGATATAAATGACCAGGATCGTATGTCTGCACGGAGTTCCGGGGACCATCGTATCGGATAGAGGAACACAATTTACTTCAAAGTTTTGGCATCAGTTACACCAGACATTGGGAACCAGGCTAGAGTTCAGTACAACTTTTCACCCGCAGACAGATGGACAGACCGAGAGGGTCAATCAGATTCTGGAGGACATGTTGAGAGCTTGTGCGTTGGATTATGGATCTAGTTGGGATGACAATTTACCCTACGCGGAGTTCTCATACAACAATAGCTACCAGCCAATTTGAAGATGGCACCATTCGAAGCTCTGTATGGAAGGAGATGCCGAACACCGTTGATGTGGGATGAAGTTGGAGACCGCCAGTTGTTTGGACCGGATTTGATTAGGGAATCTGAAGAGAAGGTTAAGCTAATTCGGGATAGACTGAAGGTAGCCCAGTCCTGACAGAAGAGTTATGCAGATTCAAAATGCAAGGAGTTAGTCCATGAAATCGGAGACAGATCGTATCTGCGAGTATCACCTCTTCGAGGAGTTAAGCGTTTTGGGGTGAAGAAAAAGCTAGCCCCAAGATTTGTAGGACCATACCGAGTCTTGGAACGCATGGGAGAAGTTGCCTACAAGTTGGAGTTACCTGAAGGACTGTCAGGAGTACATGATGTGTTTCACGATTCCCAGTTGAAGAAGTGCCATGCAGAGATGGCCGGTATACCGCTGAGAGATACAGTGCCCCTGGAAGTGATTTAGTTGGACAGTGATTTGACATATGAGGAGAAACCTGTCAAGATTCTTGAGTTTGCCAGCCGAGCTACTCGCAGCAAGGTTATTAAGTTTTGTAAAGTTCAGTGGAGCCACCATACCGAGGATGAAGCTACCTGGGAACGAGAAGATGATCTTCGCAAAGACCACCCACACCTATTCTCTAGCCAACCTGAATCTCGAGGGCGAGATTCATCTTAAGGGGGTAGGATTGTAACATCCCAAATTTTCAATTTGGAATGTTATACATAGATCATTCTTGCATATCGTATTTTATTGCATTTTGATTTGCTATCCTCGAAATTCTAAGCAACTCAGGGACCCTCGAGAGTTGGGGATTTCACCGTTTTTCATATTTGACTTTTATCAAATATAGAAACAAGGATCACTTTGGTTTAATTATTTTTCTCTCCAAAATATTTTCATATTAAAATATATGAGAGGAGATAATATGTCTTCTCCAAAATAAATGGAATACTGGAAGAAAAATATTAAAATCAAATATTTGATTTTATTCAGATTTTATAGCTATTTTATTTGCATAGGAAATATACGCGTTTTTTGAAATTGATTTATAGGCCCAAATAAATGTTCACGCTGTCCGGCATATATTTAGAGGACGGGGAAAATTTATTTCGGGATTTTTGGTGTCCGTTTGGTATTTCTTTTCATTCTTTTTCTGCACGTCAGAATTAAAAAAAAACGCGTAACCGACTCCGGGCCGTAACCGGCCAGGACTCCTCGGGCCGGCTTTAAAGCCCGAGACACCGAGCCCCCAGCCGCCGCCAGCCCACCTGAAACCCTAGCCGCCGCCCTGCCTCAGGAATTGGCGCCGCCCATCAGCGCCGCCCATGCGGATCCGCCGCCGCCTCGCGCCGTCCGCCGCGCCCGCCCGAAGCCGCCTAGCCTCGCCTCGCCGCCCCGCCGGACCTCGCTGCCCACTGGTAGCTGCCGCCGCCGCCGTTGTTTTTTCTGCTTAAACCGTTCGGTTTTTTTAAACCCTAGTTTCGTTTTTTTATTTTCTTAGATCGGTTTTTTTCAGTTCGGCTAAATAGCGGATGTTCATCCGTACGTTCATTTTAATGAACGGTTTTCGCATGTTAGCCACAGACAGCGAACGTTCGTTCGTTAGCCTGTTCGTCAGTTTTCTTTTTCTCGGATTTTTCGTGATTATTTCCGATCGTGATTACTGATCTGATTTTCGTTTTAGCGCATCTTTTCGCTTGTTTATCGGAATCAGGCAATTCAAGCGCCTAGATCTTCGTCTCGAAGCCCTCTTTCTGCTTAACCAACTTGAACAAGATTTTCGTACCATAAAATTTGACTTTAGTCCAGATTAGTAAGCGGATCTTGTTTCTTTCATAGTTTGAGTTTCTTTGCTCTGTTTGATTTCATTCTTTTTGCAAACCGGAGTTCTTAAGTTGAGCTTTATGGTTAGATTTTGTTATTTGAGTTTTACCCGTGCATCTTTGATTGATTGCTTATGTATGTTATTGTTTGTTTGCAATAGAATTTCCGGAGTGCGAAGCGTGCTACTACGAGTCACTAGGTTTTGCAGATCGTCAGCAAGGTAAGTAACACATTGATCATACCCCTTTCATGCCCAGTTTTTATACATTAGTTCCAATCCTCAAACACTGTATGATTAGGATATGATTAACTTGTGGGTATTGGGAAGTAGTTGATGAGGTAGAACCTATTACCTGTTTTATTATCAAACCCTTGGGAGTTACTTTTACGTTATGCTTATTACCATGCTATGCTCATAGACGTGGATTCGGTTTGAGTGTTTCCATAACAGATGTGATATTTTTAATTAGTGGTTCAACTTAAGGTGGCTACTTCAATACACATATGGGTGGATTGCATGTTTGGGCACCTGGGGAATCCATTGTTGTCCTAGGAGATCCCGGGGTATCCGTGTGATCATCCTACGGTTCGCCACCCAGGCTCAAAGGGATCATGAGATATTTCATGCTAGAAACTTCCATGTGCAGCCACAAGCTATTATGGGCTCTAGCATAGTTGAATATGTTGCATGACCTCTTCAAGTGGTAGGCTAGCAGATGTAGAGGGATGTAGGCTGGTACTGTCTACCCGGGGTTAGAGTTAATGCTTCTGAAAGACTGTGTCTCGGTCATCCATTTCTCCAACACCATGTAGTGCGGGAAATCCAATGGAGGAGATCGAGTCTTGTGGGGAGAAGTTCGCAAACCTCTACAGAGTGTACAATCTAATCATGGTTAGCCGTGTCCCCGGTTATGGACAATCTTGAGTATCTAGTACTTGGATTATCAAATGTATCTCATCACTCTAATTTAATATGTTGGGTTGATAATTACTTTTAATTGGGATTGAGTTGGAGGTACCTTATCAATGATGTTTCAACTACCATGATAGTTAAATAAAATCTATTCCTTTGTTGTAGGAAAAAATTGGCTTTTCGCAAAAACATATAACCCTAGAGCATCCACCAGCCATATATGCATGTAGTGATAGCTTTTATCTGTTCAATGCTCTACTGTGTTACATTGCCAGCATATTCCATGTGCTGACCCGTTTTCGGGCTGCAATGTATTATGTTGCAGACTTTTCAGACAATGAGTAAAGGTGTGATAGGTTGTTGTCATGCACTCAGCTATGCCGTTGGAGTTGATGGACTCACTTTATCTTCCAAGCCTTCCGCTGTTATCCTATTAGATGGCCTTAAGCCATATTTATTGTAAGAAGTTCTCTTTTTTGAGACTTTCGATGTAATAAGTGTGTGATTGCTACTCTGCTATAAATCCTTCGAGTACTATGTGTGTCAGCATTACCGGTCCAGGGATGACACTGAAGCACAGAGACTTGACCATCTGAGGTCGGGTCGCTACAATTCAAGTCTCCATACAACTTTTGGCCCGAAGCCATCAACACCGCGTGTCATGCATCAAATCGGCTCTACCTCCGCAAGGGCTTGAACCAGACTCCATATGAGATTCTCACCGGTAACAAGCCCGACCTCTAGTACTTCCGGGTGTTCGGGTGTAAGTGCTTCATTCTCCAGAAAGGTGTTCATTTGTCTAAATTTGAGGCTAGAGCTCATGAGGGCATATTTGTTGGTTATGCTACAAACTCCCATGCTTACCGTGTTCTCAATAAGTCCACGGACCTTATTGAGGAGACGTGTAATGTGGAGTTTGATGAGAATAACGGCTCCCAAGTGGAGCAAAGTGGTACTTGTGATGTAGGTGATGAAATTCCTCCCCAAGCCATAAGAAGAATGGGTGTTGGTCATATCCTACCCACTGAGGAACCCCTTGTGGCCGAAGGAGAAGCATAATGTTCCACTCAAGTGGAACTATCACCAACCCGAGACCCACACGTTTCCGAAGAACAAAGTGAAGGCCCTTGAGGGAGTCCTGGATTAGGGGGTGTCCGGATAGCCGGACTATAACCTTTGGCCGGACTCCTGGACTGTGAAGACAAGATTGAAGACTTCGTCCCGTGTCCAGATGGGACTGTCCTTGGCGTGGAAGGCAAGCTTGGCGATACGAATATGTAGATCTCCTCCCATTGTAACCGACTTTGTGTAACCCTAGCCCTCTCTGGTGTCTATATAAACTGGTGGGTTTTAGTCCGTAGGACGAACAACAATCATACCATAGGCTAGCTTCTAGGGTTTAGCCTCTCTGATCTCGTGGTAGATCTACTCATGTACTACCCATATCATCAATATTAATCAAGCAGGAGTAGGGTTCTACCTCCATCGAGAGGGCCCGGACCTGGGTAAAAACATCGTGTCCCTTGTCTCCTGTTACCATCCGCCTAGACGCACAGTTCGGGACTCCCTACCCGAGATCCGCCGGTTTTGACACCGACATTGGTGCTTTCATTGAGAGTTCCTCTATGTCGTCATCTTTAGGCCCGATGGCTCCTCCGATCATCAACAATGATGCGGTCCAGGGTGAGACTTTTCTCCCCGGACAGATCTTCGTATTCGGCGGCTTTGCACTCCGGGCCAATTTGCTTGGCCATCTGGAGCAGATCGAAAGCTACGCCCCTGCCATCAGGTCAGATTTGGAAGTTTGAACTACACGGCTGACGTCCATGGAGACTTGATCTTCGATGGGTTCGAGCCACAACCGAGCGCGCCGCACTGTCACGATGGGCATGATCTAGCTCTACCGCCGAACAGTGCCCTGAAGGCCGCACCATTGTCCGCTCCGACCCTTAGCTCGGAGCCGACTACGCCAGTCGAGGATGGGTGGCTGGACACCACCTCGGGGGCTGCAATCTCTACGGCGATCGAGCCGAACACCAGCCTTGTCCTTTGCGAAGCTCGTGACTCCAAGGTGCCGGACTCCTCTCCGGACTCCGAACCTTCCGCGCCCCTGCCAATCGAATCCGATCGGGTGCCGATCATGGAGTTCGCCGCGCGGACATCTTTCAGCACTCGCCCTTCGGCGACATCCTGAATTGACTAAAGTCTCTCTCTTTATCAGGAGAGCCCTGGCCGGACTATGGTCAGCAAGGTTGGGATGTGAACGACGAAGAAATTCAAAGCCCACCCACCACCCACTTCATAGCCACTGTCGATGATTTAACTGACATGCTCGACTTTGACTCCGAAGACATCGACGGTATGGATGCTGATGCAGGAGACGACCAAGAACCAGCGCCTATAAGGCACTGGAAGGCCACCTTGTCGTATGACATATACATCATGGACACCCCAAAAGAAGGGAATGGCGATGGAACAACGGAGGATGACCCCTCCAAGAAGCAGCCTAAGCGCCGGCGTCAGCGGCGCCGCTCTAAATCCAGCCAAAGCAAAAATGGTGAGTCCGGCACGGGAGATAATAACACCCTGCATAAAGGTCAAGACAACCCCCTCCAGCAGGATTCAGCACAGGAGGATGGAGAAGCCATCCCTCATGAGAGAGCGGCAGACAAAGAGGTAGAGGACGATAATTACATGCCTCCCTCCAAAGACGAGGCAAGCCTCGACAACGACGAATTTGTCGTGCCTGAGGATCCCGTTGAACAAGAGCGTTTCAAACGCAGGCTTATGGCCACGGCGAGCAGCCTCAAGAAAAAACAGCAACAACTTAGAGCTGACCAAGACTTGCTAGCCGACAGATGGACTGAAGTCCTTGCGGCCGAAGAGTACGAACTCGAACGCCCCTCCAAGAGCTACCCAAAGCGCATACTGCTACCCCGATTAGACGAGGAAGCAGCTAAACCTACATCACCAACGCACGACGCGACCGACCGGCCACCTCGTGGCCGCGACAGAGAGGCCTCTCGGCCCTCCACTCAAGCCGCACCCCAGCGTCGCTCAAAAAATACCAAGGCACGGGGAAACATGCGAGACCTGCAAGATATATTGGAGGACAAGGCAAGGCAAACAAGATCGATCTACGGATCGCGTGGGCGCCCCATGACACGTGACGATAACTGTCATGCCGGATATGGCAAATCCGGTCGGGCCGAACACAGTAGACAAAGCTCATTTGATCTACGTCGTGATATAGCCCGATGTAGGCGTCAAGCACACCCACTATGCTTCATAGATGAAGTAATGGATCATCAAATCCTCGAGGGTTTCAAACCGTAAACATCGAATCATACGATGGCACAACAGATCCTGCGGTATGGATCGAGGATTATCTCCTTCATATCCACATGGCCCGCGGTGATGATCTACACACCATCAAATACCTCCCACTCAAGCTTAAAGGACCAACTCGGCATTGGCTTAACAGCTTGCCAGCATAGTCAATTGGTTTCTTTGGGAGGACCACGGAAGCCGCATTCCTCGACAATTTCAGGGCACCTATGTGCGACCACCAGACGCCAATGACCTAAGCCACATAATTCAGCAGCCAGAGGAATCGGCCAGAGAATACTGGACACAGTTCCTAATCAAGAAAAATAAAATAGTCGACTGTCCGAATGCAGAGGCCCTCACAGCCTTCAAACATAACATCCGTGACGAGTGGCTTGCCCGGCACCTAGGACAGGAAAATCCGAAATCCATGTCAGCCCTCACAACACTCATGACCCGCTTTTGCACGGAGAAGACAGCTGGCTAGCTCGTAGTAATAACATGACCAAGAGCCCTGGTAATTCGGATACCAAGGATAGCAATGGCAGGTCGCGTCGCAACAAGCACAAGCGCCGCATTAACGGCGACAATGCTGAGGATATGATAGTTAATGCCGGATTCAGAGGCTCTAAACCCGGTCAGCAGAAAAATCCATTTAAAAGAAATACTCCGGGACCGTCCAGTTTGGACCGAATACTCGATCGCTCGTGCCAGATACACGACACCCCCGAAAAACCAGCCAATCACACCAACAGGGATTGTTGGGTGTTCAAGCAGGCAGGCAAGTTAAATGCCGAAAACAGTGACAAGGGGCTGCATAGCGATGACGAGGAGGAGGGCCGCCGAACAATAGGGAACAGAAGGGCTTCCCGCACAAGTGCGGACGGTGAACATGATATACGCAACCCACATACCCAAAAGGGAGCGGAAGCGTGCACTCAGGGATGTATATGCGTTGGAGCCAGTCGCCCCAAAGTTCAACCCATGGTCCTCATGCCCGATCACCTTTGATCGAAGGGACCACCCCACTAGCATCCGCCATGGCGGATTCGCCGCATTGGTTCTAGACCCAATCATTGACGGATTTCACCTCACTAGAGTCCTTATGGACGGCGGCAAAGAGCCTGAACTCGCTTTATCGAGGATACAATGCGAAAAATGGGCATAGATCCCTCAAGGATTAAACCCACAAAGACGACCTTTAAAGGCGTCATACCAGTGTAGAGGCCAATATGCGGGATCGATTACACTTGAGGTGGTCTTGGATCCCGAATAATTTCCGAGCGAGGAGTTAATCTTCGACATAGTCCCGTTCATGATGGCTATCACGCGATCGCCCGGACGAACCGCATTTGCAAAGTTCAATGCGGTGCCACACTATGCATACCTCAAGCTCAAGATGCCAGGCCCTTGAGGAGTCATTATGGTCAATGGAAACACCGAACGCTCTCTCCGAACGGAGGAGCATACGGCGGCCCTCGCGGCGGAAGTAAAAAGTAGCCTCTCAAGGCAATACTCCAGTCCGGCTATTAAACGTCTGGACACCGTCAAGCGCGCCCGGAGTAACCTACAACAAGACCGCCTGGCATGTTCCGAGCACGCGTAGCAATGCAGCCCCAACCCCAGCCCTCGCGAAATTGTGAAACCAGTATTACGCGTACATAATTACGCTCTAGAAATACCATAGGCATTGGGGGAGGGGGCGACCACGGCATGCCCAAAATGCAGCTCAACCGCACTAGGGGCTCCCGATTTTGTCATTTTTTTTCTTACTTTCAGGACTCCACTCTCCGGAAGGCCTGTCCGGCAGTACAATCGCCGAACACACGATGCAACAGCCAGGGAGGCGTAAAGCTACATCGAATGTCAAGGTGGTCTCTATAACGAGCTAAATACATGTCTTACATACCATCCCGCAGCTCGCCCCTGGAGGGGGACATGTCAAATAGTCCCATCTCTTGCTTATCA
Organism: Aegilops bicornis; assembly: GCA_021605145.1. NCBI lineage: Eukaryota > Viridiplantae > Streptophyta > Magnoliopsida > Poales > Poaceae > Aegilops > Aegilops bicornis. The sequence goes on along the minus strand of CM038669.1, from coordinate 391,225,038 downwards.
CACTATTTGTATCGTTCTGCTTTTACCGCAGCCTTTTCGAATAAACAATACATAGATTTTGTCTATTATTGCATTCCTTTTTTATGTGAATATGTTTAGTTATGACATTATGCAACCGTACACTTTGGTACGGCCAATACACCAGGGGCTTAAGTACCCCAGAATATGGTGTGAGAAGTCCGAACACTCTCACGAAAAGTCGGCACCCCGAACTTATAGCATTATATGCATCGGCTCCGAATCATGTCTTGGGTCAATAGTTGGGTTTGCCCGGCTCCCATGTTTTGGTACCTTACGTTCCGTTATATCGCTAAGGTAGCGCTGGGAGAACTACTGCGATTGTGCCCCGGTTGAGCTGGGTTAAGCACCTCAGTAGAGAAAGCTAAAACTGACCGTCATGATAGGGCGAGAGTTGGTCGCTGTTCGAGAGGTTTCGAGTCCCTAAAGACTTATGCCGCTTAGAGCGAGGAGCCGGCTTTGTCCGGCCTAGGCATGGATAGCGCCCCGAACTCGGTCTTCCGAATACTAGGGGCTTTGCCGAAATTTAAAATTATAGAATCCTATGGCTAAGTGAGAGTGATAAAGCATTATAGTTCAATTACCTTGTTCGTTGTGCTGAGCGCCTCCCTCAAAGGACACAAGAATGGGAATAAGAGCGCTCAGGTTTATCCTGAACATCCCAACACTCGTGGCATGGGGGCAGAACCCGACGACTCGCCATCTCTCAGATTTAATAAACGGTCGCACAAAAGGTAATATTTTAAATTCAAAAAGCGTTGCTTAGCGCATATGAACAAGTTTTCAGCGCATAGGATAACACGAGCGAGTTTACTCATAAATTACATCCTTGGAACATTCATCCGCCACAAGGCGGGCACCCTTCAGGACGCCCTCATAATACATCTCGGGCTTGCGATGCTCCTTGCCCTGCGGTGGCCCATCTGTCACCAGCTTCTCAGCATCCATCTTGCCCCAGTGCACTTTAGCATGGGCAAGAGCCCTACGGGCGCCTTCGATGCATAAGGAGCGCTTGATGACTTCAAGCCGTGGACAGGCATCCGCCAGCCGCCTCACCAGCCCAAAGTAGCTCCCAGGCATGACCTCCCCAGGCTATAGTCGGACTATAAGGCCCTTCATGGCCTATTCAGCCACCTTGTGGAGCTCCACCAGTTGCTTCAGCTGGTTTCTCAAGGGCACCGGGTGTCCGGCCTCAGCATACTGAGACCAGAACACCTTCTCCGTCGAGCTCCCCTCCTCGGCCCGGTAGTAGGCGGCAGTGTCGGACACACTGCGGGGCAGATCTGCGAATGCTCCTGGAGAGCTCCAGACTCGGGTAAGTAACAAGTAATTCACTTTCACGTGCTCGCTTTGCATAAAGAATGCCTTACCCGCCGCCATCTTCTTCATCGCCTCAATTTCCTGGAGGGCTTTTTGGGCTTCGGCCTTGGCAGATTTGGCACTCTCAAGGGCAGAGGCAAGCTCGGACTCTCGAGTCTTTGAGTCAAGCTACAAACTCTCGTGTTTTTTCACGAGAGCACAGAGCTCTTGCTGCACCTCCGCCACCCGCGCCTCCCTGCTTTTCTCGCCGATACGCTCCACGGCCGCATTTTCTTGACCTTGGACAGCGCTTCCTTCAGGTTGCCACCTGGGTTGTGGCCCTGTAATATTCACGTTGGTCCAGTCATTTTTGCAACCACATCTTTTTATATACTTACATAAGGTATTACTTACCTTCCTTGTCCTCGAGCTGCTTCTTGGCAAGGCCGAGCTCGTTCTCGGACCGCTCGAGGCTCTCGCTTCAATGCATCGACCTCCATGATCGGTCGGGCAGAGGTCAATAAGAGCCTGCATTCCCATATTGACATACTTATGTTTGACTCCTGCGTATATCTTTTAGATCCTCAGTTCGGCTTTTCTTTCCGAACACCAAACTGAGCATCAGGGGCTACAATCTATGCGGTAGTATTTTTACATATCTTGAATACATACCTCAAAGCCTATTAGAAGGCCGGGCAAGCTTGATCGGCCCGCTCTTGGCGGACTGAACCTTCTGGATCACCGCACTCATAATAGTGCGGTGCTCCATGTCGATGGAGGCGCCGTTAAGCACCTCCAGCAGATTATCCGGTGCCTCCGGTTGGATGGAGGTCACCGGTGTCGTAGGCTTCCCCTTCTTACTTGGGGGGCGCCTGCCGGACTCCGGAACCACTGAAGGTTCCGGTGTGGTGTCCGGCCCAGGGCCGGACTTGGAGCCCTTGGGGGTTTTGTCCCCTTTGCGCCTGGAGTCCGGGAGGTCGCCTTGCGGCGCCTCCAGGACCACCTCCTCCTGGCTTGGACCCTTTTGGGACTCCACCTCGACACAATCCGCGGCGCGAGGGGAGGAGGCGGCCGGAAGTGAAGTGCTATTCACATCCGACGAGCTTCAGGAGCCGCTCGACGACACGCCGACCTGGGCTCGGGGCGGACTGCATGATTATATTCGGCATCATAAGATAATGTGCAACAAAGGAATTCCGTGAGTTATTCTGGTATTCGGATACTTACGATTTTGCCAGGGGCTTGGCCCTGGATGGCCACTCCTCTTCGCCGTCGTCGGCGTTGGTGGAGTAGTCCGGAGGAAGGGTCCTCCCCTTCTTAGACCCTCAGCCCCCCCCCCCCCCCCAGTTGGGGCGGCCTTCCTTTTCTTCTCTCCCCGGGGAGAGACCTCTTCCTCCTCCTCGCTTTCATGGGAGGAGTCTCGCTCGAGTCATCGGACGATGAGTCCGACACCAGCGCCGAACTCTTTCGAGTTCCCGTGGCCTTCTTCTTGGCCTTCTTCTCCGGCACCACGTAAGGTGCCGGAACCAGCAGCCTTGTCAAGCGGGCGTCCGTTGGGCGTCTGCTGGGTCTTCGGGCAAGGGAGCCGGACAGTCAATCTGCCCGGACGTCTTCTGCCAATCCTATCAAAGGTAAGGGAGTTTAGATCCCGCATAGAGTCAAACTATGAAAAACAAGTATCCCGTAAAGGGTAAAATAGCTTACCGCGTTGGCTTGATGCTGCGCGCTGAATCCGCGATCCTCGGTAGCGGATGCGGGAGCCTCGGCGCCCTTGAACAGCACCTTCCATGCTTCTTCGTGCGTAGTGTCGAAGAGTGCACTCCGCAGTTCGGTCTTTGTGCGGATCAAACTCCCACAAGATGAAAGCCCGTTGTTGGCACGGGAGGATCCGGCGGATGAGCATGACCTGGACTACGTTGACGAGTTTGAGCTTCTTGCTCACCAGGTTTTGGACGCAGGTTTGGAGTCCGTTCAGCTCTTCCGAATTACCCCATGACAGGCCCTTCTCTTTCCGTGAAGTGAGCGATGGGGATGCAGATCGAATTGGGTCCGCTGCCCATTCAGTGGTCACGCTGCTCGGTGATGTAGAACCACCCGATTGCCACCCCTTTATGGTCTCTACGAAGGAGCCCTCGAGCCATAGGACGTTGGGCATCTTGCCCACCATGGCACCTCCAAGACTACTTGGCGGCCACCCACTACCTTCGGCTTGACATCAAGGTCTTCACCATAAGCCGGGCGGGGCTGGATGCAGAGGAAGGCCTCGCACACGACGATGAACGCCGAGATGTTGAGGATGAAGTTCGGGGCCAGATCGTGGAAATCTAGGCCGTAGTAGAACATGAGCCCCCAGACAAATGGGTGAAGTGGGGAACCTAGTCCGCGGAGGAAATGGGTGAGGAACACCACCCTCTCATGGGGCCTAGGGGTGGGGATGAGCTGCCACTCATCTGAGAGCCGGTGCGCGATGTCGTTGGACAAGTATCCGGCTTTCCTCAGCTTTTTGATGTGCCCCTCCATAACGGAAGAGACCATCCACTTGCCTCCCGCTCCGGACATGGCTGGAGAAGGTTGAGGTGGGATGTGCGGACTTGGGCGCTGGAGCTCGAGTGCGTGAAAATGGATAAGCAAAGGAGGAAGAAGGCGTAGATGAAAAAGGTGGATCCTTATCCCCTTATATGGGCGGACGAAACTACGTGCCCCCACCAGCCTGGTAAAACTCGCTTATCTCCCAAGCGCTGTAATTAATGGCACGGTTGGGTTACCCACGCCCGTATTGATGAGAATCCCGGAATAAGGGGACACGATCTCTGCTTCGACAAGACGTGCCAAGGAAACCGCCTCGCTAAACGCTACCGAGGTGGGACAAGAAATGATTCAAAAAGGCTTGGCCGCGGTGTGGTGTCACGCTACTGAATACGAAAGCATATTGAATTTGTGTAAATATTATTCTCTCTACGGTGGTATGTGGAACTTATTTTGCAGAGCCGGACACTATCCTTGTGTTCAAAATCTTCTATGAAGTATTCGGATGAGGAACCCGCCTTGCAATGCCGAAGACAATCTGCGCGTTGGACTCGTCGTCATTGAAGCCTGGTTCAGGGGCTACTGAGGGAGTCCTGGATTAGGGGGTGTCCGGATAGCCGGACTATAACCTTTGGCCGGACTCCTGCACTATGAAGATACAAGATTGAAGACTTCGTCCCGTGTCCGGATGGGACTTTCCTTGGCGTGGAAGGCAAGCTTGGCGATACGGATATGCAGATCTCCTCCCATTGTAACCGACTCTGTGTAACCCTAGCCCTCTCTGGTGTCTATATAAACCGGAGGGTTTTAGTCCGTGGGGATCTAACAACAATCATACCATAGGCTAGCTTCTAGGGTTTAGCCTCTCTGATCTCGTGGTAGATCTACTCTTATACTACCCATATCATCAATATTAATCAAGCAGGAGTAGGGTTTTACCTCCATATCGAGGGCCCGAACCTGGGTAAAAACATCGTGTCCCTTGTCTCCTGTTACCATCCGCCTAGACGCACAGTTCGGGACCCCCTACCCGAGATCCACCGGTTTTGACACCGACAGCCCTCAACCTCATGAACATGACCAAGGGCAAGATCAACCTCAAGACGGTGTTGAGTCACCAAGTGATGCCCAAGGTCAAGTTCTCTCCTCCGAGCAAGTTCAAGATCAACAACAAGCTCAAGATCAAGAACAAGCTCATGACGGCGCTCAAGATGATCAAGTGACCGCTCCTCAACTCACCCCCGAGGAGGAATTGGAGCGTCGTGCCGCCAAGATTGCATCCAAGCTCTCTACCAAGGGTCATCTCATGAAGAATGTGCTTGGAAGCATTCAAAAGGGGGTAAGCACTCGTAGACAATTGGCAAACTATTGCGAACATACGCGTTTGTCTCCTGTGTTGAACCCCAAAAGGTCTATGAGGCGCTTGAAGATCCGGATTGGCTCAATGCCATGCATGAAGAACTCAACAACTTCGAGTACAACAAGGTGTGGAGATTGGTGCCAAGGCCAACGGGGAACCACAATGTCATTGGAACCAAATGGATATTCAAGAACAAGCAACATGCTCATGGGACAATAGTTCGCAACAAGGAAAGATTGGTAGCACAAGGCTACTCCCAAGTCGAGGGTATTGACTACGGTGAAACCTTTGCTCCCGTTGCTCGCCTTGAATCCATTTGTTTGTTGATTGCTTATGCTTCTCATCATAACTTTAAGTTGCAACAAATGGATGTGAAGAGTGCTTTTCTTAATGGTTCTATTAATGAGTTGGTATATGTCAAACAACCCCCCGGGTTCGAGGACCCCTTCTTCCCCGATCATGTGTATCAACTTGATAAGGCACTCTATGGCCTTAAACAAGCCCCACGTGCGTGGTATGACCACCTCACCGAGTTGTTGCAAGATCATGGATTTGAAGTTGGGAAAATCGACCCCACTCTTTTTACTAAGAAGGTCAAAGGGGAGTTGTTTGTGTGCCAACTATATGTTGATGATATTATATTTGGTTCTCCTAACAAAGCTTTCAATGAGGAATTTGCCGCTCTCATGACCTCAAAGTTCAAGATGTCTTCGATTTGAGAGTTGAAGTTCTTTCTCGGGTTCGAAATCAAACAAAGAAGATAAGGAACCTTCATCAACCAAGCCAAATACACTCAAGACATGCTAAAGAGATTCAAGCTAAGTGATGTCAAGTCGGCTTCCACTCCAATGCCCACCAAGTGCCAACTTGACATTGATCCCAATGATAAAGCGGTGGATCAAAAGGTATATCGCTCCATGATTGGCTCCTTGCTTTACCTTTGTGCATCTAGACCGGATATCATGTTGAGTGTGGGAATTTGTGCACGGTTTCAAGCCGCACCTAAGGAAAGCCACTTTGTGGCGGTAAAGCGAATCTTTCGATATTTGGCCCCAAACTTTGGCTTATGGTACCCAAGAGGAGAAAATTTCAAGCTTGTAGGTTATTCAGACTCGGATTGGGTGGGAGACAAAGTGGATAGGAAGTCCACTTCCGGAGGGTTCAGTTCCTTGGTTGCTCTTTGGTAAGTTGGTCTTCTAAGAAGCAAAGTTGTGTGTCTCTCTCGTCCACCGAAGCGGAGTATGTGGCGGTCGGCAGTTGTTGTGCACAACTTCTTTGGATGACGCAAACTTTAAAGGATTACGGTGTCATTTGTGACAAAGTGCCTCTTTGGTGTGACAATGAAAGTGCCATCAAGATTTCTCTCAACCCGGTTCAACACTTTAAGATGATGCATATTGAGATTGGGTATCACTTCATCCGGGTCACATTAGGTGAGGGGAGACCGAGCTCAACTATGTCAACACTCATGATAACCTTGCAGATATTTTCATGAAGCCTTTGGATGAAGCAAGATTTCGCGAGTTAAGGCATGATCTAAATATCATTGATTCGAGCAGTGTTGCTTGAACCCTTGCACACCCCACCCATACTCAGCTTGTTATCTTGTTTTGGTGTAGGCATGGACATAGGGGGAGTGTTGTTCTCTCAATGAACTCTTCCTCCCCCCATTATGCATAAATTGATCAACTCTTTCACATTAGCCATTGTTGATGGTACTTGTGCTTCAAAGATGAGTTTTGTTCATGGGCCTAAGGATAATTCTTCACGGTGCCATACCATTTTAACTCAAACATAGGTGGCTCCGGCCACCGCCCTTGAGCTTACGTGTTTTTCCTTGTCGTGTGTTTCTTGGTGCCTGGCTCTTTTCAGTCTCCTAGATGTTTGAATTCTCTAAAGAGTGGTTTTTCTTGTTTGCTTCTTGCACTCTTGAGAGTCTTCGTCATCTTATTACATTGTCTTCTTTCCATCCTAAGCCTCCCCATCCCAAGCCATCTTTTCCAAATGTACACAAGTTTGATCTTCCCTTGTGCTTGGGCTGTTGCAACCTGGCGGTACAACCGATGGTCCAACCGGTTCTACCGGTCTTCCCTCTCACAGGCTGTGCTCAGCGGTACTTCCAAATTCTGCATGAGCGGTTATATATCGCCCCGCCTCGTACTAAGATCTCTGACCGGTACTACCGGTGTTTGGACGCGGTACTACCGCTGCTTCTGGAGCGGAAGTACCGCTCTCAACCACCAGGTAGCTACATGACCGGTACTACCGCTCCTAGGAGCAGTACTACCGGTTGAAATCTGGGGCTTATAGAAGGGAAGCGGGCAGAAGGGGTCTTGTCTTTTCCCCTTCGTGCTCATCCCTCCCACTATCCCTCGCCGCCGGTTGCTTCGTCCATCGCCCCAGAGCGCCCTCAGGCTCTCTAGATCGGTCAGCCCTTCATCGGATCCGCTCCGTGGAGGCCACCTCCTCTTCGATCTGTTCCATGGATACCGGTGGCTCTAGTTCTCGTGCTGTTCGGAAGCCTAAAAACACCAAGAAGAGGGCCCGTAGGGTCAAACCTTCGGATGACAATGAGGAGTCTCATGAGGTGGTAATTCCTACCAAGGCCACTCGCCGGGAGAAGTCAGCTGCTGCTAAGAAACGTGTTGCGGTGGCAATGCACAAGTGGAAGATACCGGACTGGCAAAGGTTTCATTTCCAGGATCCCTACACCGTTGCACCGAATCCTCGTTGGAACAACCCGCAGTTCCGGAATGAGTTACAGTCGAGGATTGTGTTAGAAGTTTTTGAGCATCGCAAGAACAAGTTCACCCGAATGTGGTCCATTGACATCGATCATTGGAAGAACAACCTTGATTACTTTGGAGAAGCTCTGGCAATCTGTGAGGAGTTTGATTTGATCAAGCTCATGACCGTGAATTGTGATTTCAATGTGCAGCTCATCCATTAGTTCTATGCTACAGTCCACTCCGGCTCCGATGAGGAACGCCACCTCTCCTTTATGTGCCGTGATGAGTTCTTTCATGTCCCATGGAGAGCTTTCTGTAATGCTCTTGGTTATGAGGATACCGGGATTGTGGGTCAAGGTGGCATCCGTCCTCACGACCGCGCTCACCCCATGGACAAAGTGAAACTTGCCCCTCTGTACATCCCTGGACATGGTATTGTGGGAAAGTCCAATGATCTTCTGCCAGTCTATGACATTCTGCATCGTGTGTTCCGCTGTGTGCTACTTCCCAAGGTTGGGAATCAAGATGATATCTATGGTTATCTGGTGGATTTGCTTGTGGCCATGAAGACCAAGAGGGGATCTGGTGCCACGTTTGATGTCTCCAAGTGGCTATGGGAGGAGATGTACAACATGGTGTTGTACCGCAAGGTACCGATATATGCTCCTTTTGTGATGTAGTTTCTGAGAACCGTTTGGGTAGTCCATAGGCCAGGAGAGCCTCTCACCACTCCTGCCAACCTCACGGAGCATGAGGTCAAGGAGCTAAGGTAGAAGAAGCATAAGACTCCCCGTTTTTCTATGGGCAATCAGGAGGATGTGTATGCTACCTCGGATGACGAGGACTTTGAGTTGGAGCCTGGGGTCCAACCCACCTGGGTTGAGAAGCTGACTTCCAAGATCAAGAAGACTGTTTGCTTGTAGACCCATATTTAGAAGAAGCTCTACAAGGCCCACGTTGCTGAGAAGATGGCGCGTTGCAGGCAGATTCAGTTGACGAGGCACCTCAATGTGCCAGATGTGAAGAGTGGCTCCGAGAAGACCATCACTCCTAAGGATACTTGGTGCTTGGAGAACTATCAGTGGTCTGATGAAGCACCTGCTTCTTCCTCTGTCCGTGTTCCTGAGGCAGCTACTGCAAGGTCTGAGGAGTGTGAGGAGTCTGATGAGGCTCAGGATCCTGACGATGATATTGATGATGATGCATCTGACAGCTCTGCGGCTACTGTCGAGGAGATCTACTGAGCCCCGGGGCACTAGCTTCACTCTTTTCCTTTTTGGTATCTCGATGCCAAAGGGGGAGAGAGCTCCATTAGGTCACGGGAGTTGCATGGGTGGTTATTTGTAATTGGTCTTTCTAGTTTATTTGCTTGGTGCTCTATGGACTTATTCTATGTTGTGATCTCGTGCATGGTGTAAGACATGTGTCGTTCCTTTTATCTATGCACTCTTCTTTCAGTAGAGTTTATTATATGTTGTTGGTGTCCCTTTCCTTGTCTCTACTGCCTTATGTTTATTACGGTTGTTTTGCTGTCTCCGATTGGTCTATAAAATCCAGGGGGAGCATTCACTAGTGTGCACACTTTGCATTCCAAAAGCAAACTTTAAATAGTGCTCACACTCAGGGGGAGCCCCTCCTTTATTTTTTTAGAACTCCCGGACTAATCGTGTGGTTTTCATCACCCACCAAAAAGGGGGAGATTGTAAGGGCATCCTTTGCCTTAGGGTTTTGGTGATGATGACAACACACGTGGACTAATCGTGTGCCATAGTTTTCTTAGGTACACTTTGTGTGGTGCAAGACGGTTAGGCTTCCCCTCTATGCGGAAAAGATCGAAGATGGAGTTTCCGACATTTTATTTCCTTTGGTCGTAGGATATCCATACTACTAAGAGGGAATCCACATCGAAAGGTATTGGGTAAATCCTTCATGTACACATTTTCTGCACCCACCATATACCCTCCGTTCAAGGAGAGAGAGGTTCCCATCCTCTGTTATGTGCAGTCCTGCTCTTGGCGGTTGTACCCCTCCATTGAGCAGTTGTACCGCTGGCCGATAGTTCCGGTCTTACCACCGCCCCTAGTACTGCTCAGGGGTGAGTCCCTTCTATACCGGGTGCGGTAGTAGACCGGTAGTGGAACGGTAGTTCCGGTTTTTCTTGATAAACCGGTACTACGGTGCCTGTATGATAGTACCGCCTCGGACCCCACCACCTGTGAACCTGATTGTCCAGCGGTAGTTCCGGTCCAACCTCCGCTCAAACTACCGGCCTGAGGGATTTTCTTTCTGTATGTGGCCCGGTAGTTGAGCGGTGGTAGTGCGGTAGTTCCGGTTTGTTCCGATAAACCGGTACTACCGGGTGCGCCACGGGAAGTTCCGCTCCTATGCGTTTCTGCACATAAGGTTGGATCTTGGGGGTATATTTAAGGATGTGCTTCTCCTTCCTTCCACCTACCTCTTACCTCTCTCTCTCTCCTCCATTACTGCCACTAAAGCTCTCTTGCCCGATCTCTCTCTCTAGCCACTCAAACTCGTTGATTTGCTAGGGATTGAAGGAGGAGACCTAGATCTACACTTCCACCAAAGGATATATGATTCCCCCATACTTTCTTGTGTGTATTTTGTTACTCTTGGGTGCTTGGGCGCCCTAGACGGAAGAGATCACTTTGGAGCCACATTCCATTATGGTGAAGCTCCGGGGTTTCGTTGGGAGCCTCCAATTAAGTTGTGGAGAGAGCCTCAACCTTGTTTGTAAAGGTCCGGTTGCCGCCTTCAAGGGCACCAATAGTGGAATCACGGCATCTTGCATTGTGTGAGGGCGTGAGGAGAATATGGTGGCCCTAGTGGCTTCTTGGGGAGCATTGTGCCTCCACACCACTCCAACGGAGACGTACTTCCCCTCAAAAGGAAGGAACTTCGGTAACACATTCTCGTCTTCACCGGCTCCATTCTTGGTTATCTCGTGCCTTTACTTGTGCAAGCTTATTTGTGTTATATCCCTTGCTTGCTTGTGTGCTTGTTGTTGTTGGATCATATAGGTTGCTCACCTAGTTGCATATCTAGACAACCTATTTTGTTGCAAAGTTTAATTTGGTAAAGAAAAGCTAAAAATTGTTAGTTGCCTATTCACCCCCCCCCCTCTAGTCAACTATATCAATCCTTTCACCGACCAGTAGAGCAAATAGTTGCTCCTCAACCTACTGAACTTACTGAAAATGTCTACTTTGAAATTCCTTCAGGTATGATAGAGAAACTGCTGGCTAATCCTTTCACAGGTGATGGAACATTGCATCCCGATTTACACCTAATCTATGTGGATGAAGTTTGTGGATTATTTAAGCTTGCAGGTATGCCCGATGATGTTATCAAGAAGAAGGTCTTCCCTTTATCTTTGAAGGGAGAGGCATTGACATGGTATAGGCTATGTGATGATATGGGATCATGGAACTACAAACGATTGAAATTGGAATTTCATCAGAAGTTTTATCCTATGCATCTTGTTCATCGTGATCGTAATTATATATATAATTTTTAGCCTCGTGAAGGAGAAAGCATCGCTCAAGCTTGGGGATGCTTAAGTCAATGTTATATTCATGCCCCAATCATGAGCTCTCAAGAGAAATGATTATTCAAAAATTTTATCTACCTATTAAAGTTGAAGAAAAGACTATCACTTATAATGATCCTATTGTTCCTACTGCTTATGTTGAGAAACCACCTTTCCCTGTTAGAATAAAGGATCATGCTAAAGCTTCAACTATAGTCAACAAAAGTAATATTAGGACACCCAAACCCCCTCAGCAAGTTAAAGTTGAACATAATATTGCTATGGTTAAAGATCTCTTGGTTGATAATATTGATGGGCATGTTATTTACTTATGTGATGAAACTGCTAGAATTGCTAGACCCGATACTAAAAATAAAAATAGACCTGTGGTAGGCATGCCTGTTATCTCAGTCAAAATAGGAGATCATTGTTATCATGGCTTGTGTGATATGGGTGCTAGTGCAAGTGCAATACCTCATTCTTTATATCAAGAAATTATGCATGATATTGCACCCGCTGAGTTAGAAGATATTGATGTTACAATTAAGCTTGCCAGTAGAGATACTATTTCACCGATTGGGATTGTTAGAGATGTTGAGGTCTTGTGTGGAAAAGTTAAATATCCTGCTGATTTTCTTGTTCTTGGTTCCCCACAAGATAGCTTTTGTCCCATTATATTTGGTAGACCCTTCTTGAATACTGTGAATGCTAGGATAGACTGCGAAAAGGATGTTGTTACTATTGGTTTAGGGGATATGTCTCATGAGTTTAATTTTGCTAAATTTCGTAGACAACCCCGTGCTACCTCTTGAGCACTGCATTGGTTTTCCCTTGAAGAGGAAAGGATGATGAACTAAAGTAGCGTAAGTATTTCCCTCATTTTTCGAGAACCAAGGTATCAATCCAGTAGGAGGCCACGCTCAAGTCCCTCGCACCTACACAAACAAATAAAAACCTCGCAACCAACGCAATAAAGGGGTTGTCAATCCCTTCGCGGTCACTTCCGAAAGTGAGATCTAATAGATATGATAAGATAATATTTTTGGTATTTTTTATAATAAATACTAAAAGTAAAGAAAGAAAAATAAACGGCACAAGAAATAGCTTGTTGACTGGAGATTAATATGATGGAAAATAGACCCGGGGGCCATAGGTTTCGCTAGTGGATTCTCTCGAGAGCATAAGTATTACGGTGGGTGAACAAATTACTGTTGTGCAATTGATAGAATTTGTCGGTGTTCTGGGAACGGGGGTCCCCAGACTTGCCTGCTTGTGGCTTGCGGCGTGGCTCAAGCGGTGGCCCAGCACGGCCCATCTTCATCAACACAAGCTCAAGACCCTCGCGAGGGGCCAAGCCTCGCGGGGCGGACGACATGGAGCTTCCTCAGGCACGGCCTCGTCAGGCTGGCTCGCGAGGAGGCGGAGAGATCAAGGCGGGGTACCTCCCGAGGTGCCCATGACGCAAGCCATGACGACCAAGGGCGACAGTGAGGCGCCCGACCAGCAGTGTCCTCCTTTCCTTTTTGGTGCAAAGGAAGCAAGCGCAGCAAGAGTATCAAGCAAAGGCATCCGTTTGATTGCAACAAGACCAAGACCGTCGCAACGGCAGGAAGGAAGTCATTGTGGAGCCCAAGCCGCCGTCACCGCCAGAGCCTTTGACAGGCGAGGATCAACTTTAGTCAGGATAAGTGTACTAGATGTTCCCCTTCAAGATGGCCAATTGTTGGCGCCTTCCCGCTCAATATTTGGGGAGAGGCCCAGGGCCTTTGCCTATAAATAGGACTAGCCACCCACAAGGTAGAGGCATCGAGAAATCTAGAGAGAGGATCCGGATCTCGGGATCAAGCAGAGAGAGCGACTGAACTCCTCCTAGCAGTTCATTGCACCAGCCAAGAACAGACCCTCGCGAGGTTGTTCTTCTTTGTATTGTTCATCATCGTCAGCCCGAGAGGCAATCCACCACACCACAAACTAGAGTAGGGTATTACACCACAATGGTGGCCCGAACTAGTATAAACCCTGTGTCGCTTGTGTTGTTCCTTTCATAGCTTAGGTCTTAGCGAGGCGGCGAGGAACAGGAAGGTAGAGGGAGAAATCTCCGTGCGCACCCCAGTGTTCGAACCTAGAGGGTCTGCCGGAACCCGAAATCCGACATTTGGCACGCCAGGTAGGGGGGCGACGGAATCCGCCTTCTGCTGCTTCGCGTCACCGTCGCATCTTCATCATCATCACGTCCGGCGACCAGGAGGGCAACCCCGATCCCTGGGCGGCCTGGCCCGCCCACGCAGAGCCGCTTGCCCCGGGCGACCCCATGCCCCAGGCAGCTCACGGTCCGCAGGGCGCTGCGGGCCGCGGGCGACGCGGACAGTCGACAATAGCTCTCACGTCGCGGCCGCCTTCCAGTAGCCTGCACTGCAGTAGCTCCCGGGCCACCGTGAGCGCGGCCCTCGAGTTCGCCTACTCCCGGCGGGTGTACGGTGTCGCGGCCGCGGCGTGGTTGGAGGCCCTTGCTGCCGACCGCGCCGGGCGTGAGAGTTATCGGCTTTGCCGCGTCATGCTGACCCGCAGCCTCTGCGGACCGCGAGCTGCCTGGGGCATGGGTACGCCCGAGGCGAGCGGCTCTGCATGGGTGGTCCAAGCCGCCCAGGGACCGGGGTTGCCCGCCTGGTCGCCGGACATGATGAGGACGATGCGACGGGAGACGAAGTGGCGGAAGGTGGATCCCGGCGCACCCCTACCTGGCGCGCCAAATGTCGGATTTCGGGTTCCGGGTTCCGGCAGACCCTTGAGGTTCGAACACTGGGGTGCGCATGGAATCTCGCCCTCTACCTACCCGCACCCCGCCGCCTCGCTAGGATCTAAACTACGAAAGGAACAACACAAGAGACATAGGGTTTATACTAGTTCGGGCCACCATTGTGGTGTAATACCCTACTCTAGTTTGTGGTGTGGTGGATTGCCTCTTGGGCTGATGGTGATGAACAATACAAGGAAGAACAGCCTCGCGAGGGTCTATTCTTGGCCGTGGGGACGAACTGCTAGGAGGAGTTCAATCTCTCTCTCTCTCTCTCTCTCTCTCTCTCTCTCTCTCTCTCTCTCTCTCTGATCCCAGATCCCTCCTTACTATGGTGGCTATCTCTACTTATAGGCGGAGGCCCTGGGCCTCTTCCCAAATATTGAGCGGGAAGGGCACCAATAATTAGCCATTTTGAAGGGGAACACCTGGTACACTTATCCTGACTAAAGTTGGTCATCGCCTGTCAAAGGCTCTGGTGGTGACGCCGGCTTGGGCTCCACAATGACTTCCTTCCTGCCGTTGGACTGGTCTTGGTCTTGTTGCAATCAAATGGACGCCTTTGCTTGATGCTCTCGCCTGCTTGCTCCCTTTGCACCAAAGAGGAAAGGAGGACATCTGCTGGCTGGCGCCCACCGGGCGCCCTTGGTCTTCATGGCTTGCGTCATGGGCACCTCGCGAGGTACCCGGCCTTGATCTCTCCGCCTCCTCGCGAGCCAGCCTGATGAGGCCGTGCCTGAGGAAGCTCCCTGTCGTCCGCCCCGCGAGGCTTGGCCCCTCGCGAGGGTCTTGAGCTTGTGTTGATGAAGATGGGCCGTGATGGGCCCCCCTTTGAGCTACGCCGCAGGCCGCATGCAGGCAAGTCTGGGGACCCCCGTTCCCAGAACGCCGACAAGGCCCAAGGCGACCAGGAAGAGGATTCGGCTTTTTGGAGCTCCTCACGCCCCATTGCTAGCTCAAGAACACAGATAAACAAACCACCAAAGCAGGAGTAGGGTTTTACGCATTATCGCGGCCCGAACCTGGATAAAGAAACCGTGTGCTATCTGTTTGATCCGCTCTTCTCACGACCCCCGCGCCCCGCAACCGTAGTAGGGATTCTTGTGATCCCATAGGTGTCGTCCTCGCACCAACACACGGTCAGTCGGATAAATCCCCCAATGCATCCTCAGGGGCACCTCCTCAATCGTCGCTGGCATCGCTGGCCTCGTGATCGCTCTCCGCGTCGCCGTCAGCGCCGTCAGGGCCGTTCACCACGCCGCCTTCATCAGCGGCCACCAGCACGCCATCGTTATCAGAGGCGAAGGCCCTAACGTGGGCATCCACGTTGTCTTCAACCTAGTGCGCCAGGTCATCCCGGACGGCCTGGGGTACTGGGGCGATGGCGGCGTCGAAGTCGAAGTTGGGGTCCATGTTTCAAAGATGGCTGAAGACACGAGAAAAGGCGCGCCCGAGCAGGGCGCGGCTCCTCTCCTCCACCAACCTGTTGGCCCTGACCGACCGCACCTCCAGCTGCGTCACCACGTCGGTGAAGAACTGAAGGTTGCCGGCGTAGTTGATCACGTGGGGCTCGCCAACGGCCGCCTCGCAGATGTTACCCAAGGTCGTGTTGGCTCTCTCCCGGAGCGTGGTGAGCATGGGGCCGTGCTCATGCTCCAGGATCCGCCGCTGGCGTATCTCGTCCTCGTTCTGCCACGCGACGGCCTCAGCCTCGTCCATCCGTTGGCGGAGAAGAAGCGCCTCCACGCGGGAGGTAGTCAGCTCCTCCTGCGGCACGCCAAGGGCGGCCCAGGAAGCATCGGGCCGCCGCGTCACTTCATCCAGCTTGGCCCTCAGGGCAGCGGTCCTGCCTTTAGCCTCGACCCAAATCAACCCCAACCTCTCCTCGAACTCGCGCTCCAGGTTCAAGCGGGCCGTCGGCACCCGATGTCCGACCTCTTACAGGACGCGGGCTTCCCGCGCAGCGACGTCATCCTCCGCCTGCGTCACCAAGCGCTCCCTCGTCTCCAGACGCTCAAGATCGCGCGCTCGTTCGGCAGCTTCCAGCGTCAGTGCCTCTGGAGCTCTGCACAGTCGATCGAAGCCACCTTCATCGACGCAAGGCCGTCTCACGCAGCTCCACCTGCTGCTCCAGGAATGGCACCGGCCAGGAGTTCCCAGCCGCCTCCTCCGCCAAGACGCCGCCGGGTCAGCCTCTCGAGCCTCCTCGACGACCCGGGAACAGGCCTCCCGAGAGGCCGCCAGCGACGCCTCGGCTTCTTCATTGTCGAGGTCACGCTGGTGGCGCGCGAGGGCAACAGCCGCCTTTAGCTTGCACCTTTCATCAGCCAGGCGCAGGCCCTCAGCCTCAAGGCGCGCGTCTTCGTCATCGAGCTCTTCACCAAGCAGGCTCACCGCGTCAGCCGCCCTCCGGAGAAACCCTTGGCGAAGAGCGCGACGCTCCCGAGCATGCTCAAGCACGTCTTCTGCACTGCCATCCACCCCAAGTAAGCATGGAGGACCACGAACCAGCGCTCCCCCTCCGGGCAGGGGGCTGGGGGCTGGCGCCCTCGCGATGGCCGGGCACGCCTCGCCGGAAGCCCGGCCTGGAGCCAGCCCATCCCCAAATGAAGATCGCAGGGCTGACCTCAGCCAATCGCCATCCACGACCAGTCGAGAAACCCAGGGCAGGCTGGCTATGCCCCGAGAAGGCTCACGAAGGAGGGTCGTGAGGCGCGCAGAGCCGCGGTGCACCACAGGATGGCTCACCTCTCCGACCGGCCTCACCACAAGGGCTCTGCTTGAGCATGGGGCGCTCGAAGGCGGTGGAGAGGGCGGTTCGGGGATGGCTCCTCACCATCTCCATGAGCTCGGCAGAAGGGCCTGCGAAGCAAGAATCAGCCAAAGCAACAGAAGGACCAGGAGCTAGGAAGGGGGAAGGCTTACTCATCAATGGCGAAATACTTCCTGCGCTTCAGCAGGCGGCAAGGGTAATCGTCACCCAAGGCCTCCCTTCTCTTCCGGAGAGCCTCGAAGTCCACGCGGAAGCGGCCCAGGAGTTGGGCGCAGGGGTCGGCCTGCGACGAGGAAGAAGCATCGAGGTGACCAGCGTCCGGGGCGTCGCCCTGATGCACGCCGCCGGTCGCCTCACCAAGAAGGGTAGCTGGGGCCTCAGGGGCCTCAACCGCGGGCGCCGCGAGCAGCGGCTCGACGCCTTCAGCCGCAGCAGTACGGGCCTCAGGAGCTGCCCCCTCAGGAGTGCTGCCTGGCGGCATCATCCCGGCGGGGGCCCCCTCAGCCTCCAGCGTCTCATGTCTTCCTGCTCCGCCACTTGAGGAAGGACCGCCGTGGGAAACTGGAAGGGCGGTCACCACCACTGGGTTCTCGCGAGGCCCCGTGAGGCCTGCGGGGCGCGGCCCCCATTCGTCGAAGCTGGGCATCTGATTCACAAAGTCGCCCCTGTTCGAGCAAAAATACAGCAAAGCCCCCCTTGCCGGATGCTGCCGGGGGTGGGGTCCCCAGTCAAGACCAAGAGCACTTTCCTCAGCGCTTCAGGCGTCAGGTCCTCCTCCTGGAGCCTCATGCGATCCTCACGCCCGCTGAAGGTCCACATCCGGCGGGAGTGACACTGGAGAGGGGCAACGCAGCATAGCAGGAACTCCTTCACCACCTTGGGCGCCGTCACGTCGAGCGCCCTCGGGAACGCGAAGCGACGCTAGACAAAGACGAGAAGGGGGCTCGTGAGCGTCTCCTGGCCCCAGCCTTAATTGGGGATAGCGGGAGATGTTGGCTCCAAAAGCAGGGGCTGGGCACCCCGACATCCACGTACAGCCACCGCTCGCGGAACCCAAAGCGCGATCGAGGAAGACTGAAATCAATCCCCGAAGCCGTTGTTTCTAGTGCGGCAATGAAGCTCACGCACCCCGAGCATTGGGCGGGGTCGACGAGGTGCAGAGAGAAGAAGTGACGCAGCAAGGCAACAGAAGGAGGGATGCCCATCATCGCCTCACAGACAAAAGCGAAGACAACAAGAAGAGTAATGGATTCAGGACCCAGATGCATCATATGGATCTGGTAATGGGAAAGCACATCGTTGAAGAAATTGGAAAAGGGGGGAACCAGTCCCGCCCACAGGGCGTCGGCAAAGTACCGGACCTCGGTGGCTATCCTGTCAATGGAGAAGTGAGACGCGGGCCAGGCTATCGTCCTCCCGCACTCGTTGAAGATAGTGGCCGGAGCAGAGCAGACTTTTCCTAAGCCTTCTCGGTTGAGTATGATCGACCGGTCGACGGCAGGAGCCGCCGACGACGGGGAGCGAGGTGGAGGCACGGGTTTCTTCCCTTTCCCCTTCTTCATCGGAGCCATGGCGACGGAAGGGGGGAGGATTTGAGATTGGATTGGAAGTGGAGGCTGGAGCTCGAGAGGAGGAAGAGCAGGGGATGGTCGAGCAAGGAAAAGGGGAACGACTGTGTGCAACCGCGGGTCCGCCTAGCTGGGCGCAAAATAAGGAGGCGTGGGGGAACAGTGCCGCCCACATCCAATCAACCGCCACGCGGAGCCCAAGGTCAAGAAGCTGTTAGGGCTCAAGGGCGCTCAGACTTGCCCCTTCGCTTCTCTCGCCAGCCAAGTCCGCTACTTTGGGCCCGGGGCTATCACTGCCTGGGAACGGGGTCCCAGACTTGCTCGCTGCGGCTTGCGGCGTGGCTCAAGGGGTGGCCAAGCACAGCCCATCTTCATCAACACAAGCTCAAGACCCTCGCGAGGGGCCAAGCCTCGCGGGGCGGACGACAGGGAGCTTCCTCAGGCACGGCCTCGTCAGGCTGGCTCGCGAGGAGGCGAAGAGATCAAGGCGGGGTACCTCCCGAGGTGCCCATGATGCAAGCCATGATGACCAAGGGCGCCAGGCGGGCGCCAGACCATGCAGTGTCCTTTTTTCCTCTTTGGTGCAAAGGGAGCAAGCGCAGGCAAGAGTATCAAGCAAAGGCATCCGTTTCGGTGCAACAAGACCAAGACCGTCGCAATGGCGGGAAGGAAGTCATTGTGGAGCCCAAGCCAAGGCCACTCACCAGAGCCTTTGACAAAGCGAGGACCAACTTTAGTCGGGATAAGTGTACTAGATGTTCCCCTTCAAAATGGCCAATTGTTGGCGCTCTTCCCGCTCAATATTTGGGAGAGGCCTGTGGCCTTTTCCTATAAATAGGACTAGCCACCCACAAGGTAGAGGCATCGAGAAATCTAGAGAGAGGATCCAAGATTCGGGATCGTGAGAGAGAGCGATCGAACTCCTCCTAGCAGTTCATCGCACCAGCCAAGAACAGACCCTCATGAGGCTGTTCTTCTTTGTATTGTTCCATCATCGCCACTCGAGAGGCAATCCACCACACCACAAACTAGAGTAGGGTATTACACCACAATGGTGGCCCGAACTAGTATAAACCCTGTGTCTCTTGTGTTGTTCCTTTCATAGCTTAGATCTTAGCGAGGCGGCGAGGAACAGGAAGGTAGAGGGAGAAATCTCCGCGCGCACCCCAGTGTTCGAACCTAGAGGGTCTGCCGGAACCCGAAATCCGACAGAATTGAGCATAGTTATGAGAATATCTAGGTATGATCATGTATATAGGCATCACATCCATGACAAGTAGACCGACTCCTGCCTGCATCTACTACTATTACTCCACACATCGACCGCTATCCAGCATGCATCTAGAGTATTAAGTTCAAAAGAATGTAGTAATGCTTTAAGTATGATGACATGATGTAGAGGGATAAACTCATGCAATATGAAATAAACCCCATCTTGTTATCCTTGATGGCAACAATACAATACGTGCCTTGCTGCCCCTGCTGTCACTAGGAAAGGACACTGCAAGATTGAACGCAAAGCTAAGCACTTCTCCCATTGCAAGAAAGATCAATCTAGTAGGCCAAACCAAACTGATGATTCGAAGAGACTTGCAAAGATAACCAATCATACATAAAAGAATTCAGAGAAGATTCAAATATTGTTCATAGGTAAACTTGATCATAAACCCACAATTCATTGGTCTCAACAAACACACCGCAAAAGAAGATTACATCGAATAGATCTGCATGAGAATCGTGGAGAACTTTGTATTGAGATCCAAAGAGAGAGAAGAAGCCATCTAGCTAATAACTATGGACCCGAAGGTCTGAGGTAAACTACTCACACATCATCGGAGAGGCTATGGTGTTGATGTAGAAGCTCTCGTGATCAATGCCCCTTCGGCAGACGCCTAAAAGGCCCCAAGATGGGATCTCACGGCATGTAAGGTTGCAGCGGTGGAATTAGGTTTTCGTGGATGCTTCTGTTGGTTTGGGGGTACGTAGGTATATATAGGAGGAAGAAGTACGTCGGTGGAGCAACATGGGCCCCACGAGGGTGGAGGGCGCGCCCCCCTGCCTCGTGCCCTCCTGGTTGTTTTCTTGACGTAGGGTCCAAGTCCTATGGATCATGTTTGTTCCAAAAATCACGTTCCCGAAGGTTTCATTCCGTTTGGACTCCGTTTGATATTCTTTTTCCTGCAAAAGTGTGAAATAGGCAAAAAAACAGCAATTTGGGCTGGGCCTCCTGTTAATAGGTTAGTCCCAAAAATAATATAGAAGTGTATAACAAAGCCCATTAATCATCCAAAACAGAATATAATATAGCATGAAGCAATCAAAAATTATAGATAAGTTGGAGACGTATCAAGCATCCCCCAGCTTAATTCCTGCTCGTCCTCGAGTAGGTAAATGATAAAAACAGAATTTTTGATGGGGAATGCTACTTGGCATAATTTTCAATGTAATTCTCTTAATTGTGGTATGAATATTCACATCCAAAAGATTCAAGACAAAGTTTAATATTGACATAAAAATAATAATACTCCAAGCATACTAACTAAGCAATTATGTCTTCTCAAAATAACATGGCCAAAGAAAGTTATCCCTACAAAATCATATGGTTTGGCTATGATCTATCTTCACCACACAAAATATTTAAAGCATGCACAACCCCGATGACAAGCCAAGCAATTGTTTCATACTTTTGATGTTCTCAAACTTTTTTCTTCACGCAATACATGAGCGTGAGCCATGGGTATAGCACTATATGTTTAATAGAATGGTGGTTGTGGAGAAGACAAAAAAGGGAGAAGATAGTCACACATCAACTAGGCGTATCAACGGGCTATGGAGATGCCCATTAATAGATATCAATGTGAGTGAGTAGGGATTGCCATGCAACGGATGCACTAGAGCTATAAGTATATGAAAGCTCAACAAAAGAAACTAAGTGGGTGTGCATCCAACTCGCTTGCTCATGAAGACCTAGTGCATTTTGAGGAAGCCCATTATTGGAATATACAAGCCATATAATGAAAAATTCCCACTAGTATATGAAAGTGATATCTTAGGAGACTCTCTATCATGAAGATCATGGTGCTACTTTGAAGCACAAGTGTGGTAAAAGGATAGTAGCATTGTCCCTTCTCTCTTTTTCTCTCTCTTTTTTTTGGGCCTCTTCTTTCCTTTTTTTAGTCCGGAGTCTCATAGCGACTTGTGGGGGAATCATAGTCTCCATCATCCTTTCCTCACTTGGGACAATGCTCTAATAATGATGATCATCACACTTTTATTTACTTACAACTCAACAATTACACCTCAATACTTAGAAAAAAATATGACTCTATGTGAATGCCTCCGGCAGTGTACCGGGATATGCAATGAATCAAGAGTGACATGTATGAAAGTATTATGAACGGTGGCTTTGCCACAAATACGATGTCAACTACATGATCATGCAAAGCAATATGACAATGATGGAGCGTGTCATGATAAATGGAACGGTGGGAAGTTGCATGGCAATATATCTCAGAATGGCTATGGAAATGCCATAATAGGTGGGTATGGTGGCTGTTTTGAGGAAGGTATATGGTGGGTGTATCATACTGGCGAAAAGTGCGCAGTATTAGAGAGGCTAGCAATGGTGGAAGGAAGAGAGTGCGTATAATCCATGGACTCAACATTAGTCATAAAGAACTCATATACTTATTGCAAAGATCTACAAGTTATCAAAGCAAAGTATTACGCGCATGCTCCTAGGGTGATAGATTGGTAGGAAAAGACCATCACTCGTCCCCGACCGCCACTCATAAGGAAGACAATCAATAAATAAATCATGCTCCGACTTCATCACATAAAGGTTCACCATACATGCATGCTACGGGAATCACAAACTTTAACACAAGTGTTCCTCGAATCCACAACTACTCAACTACCATGACTCTAATATCACCATCTTTATATCTCAAAACAATTATCAAGCATCAAACTTCTCATAGTATTCAACACACTCATAAGATAATTTTTACTATCTTGGATGCCTATTACTTTAGGACTAATTTCTCAATTTAAGCACATTAACATGCTGTTTTGTAGGACTCTCAAAATAATATAAGTGAAGCATGAGAGAACAATAGTTTCTATAAAACAAACCCACCTCCGTGCTCTAAAAGAGATAAGTGAAGCACTAGAGCGAAAACTATATAGCTCAAAAAATATAAGTGAAGCACATAGAGTATTCTAATAAATTCCGAATCATGTGTGTCTCTCTCAAAAGGTGTGTACAGCAAAGATGATTGTGGTAACTGGTAAACTAAAAATCAAAGACTCAAATCATACAAGACGCTCCAAGGAAAACACATATCATGTGCTGAATAAAAATATAGCTCCAAGTAAAGTTAACGATGGAAGTAGACGAAAGAGGGGATGCCTTCCGGGGCATCCCCAAGCTTTGGCTTTTTGGTGTCCTTAGATTATCTTGGGGTTCCATGGGCATCCCCAAGCTTAGGCTCTTGCCACTCCTTGTTCCATAATCCATCAAATCTTTTACCCAAAACTTGAAAACTTCACAACACAAAACTTAACAGAAAATCTCGTGAGCTCTGTTAGCAAAAGAAAACAAAACACCACTTCTAGGTACTGTAATGTACTCATTATTTATTTATATTGGTGTTAAACCTACTGTATTCCAACTTCTATATGGTTTATAAACTATTTTATTAGCCATAGATTCATCAAAATAAGCAAACAACACACGAAAACAGAATATGTCAAAAACAGAACAGTCTGTAGTAATCTGTAACTAACACAAACTTATGGAACTCAAACAATTCAGCCAAAATAGGACGACCTAGACAATTTTTTTATTGATCATCAGCAATTGGAATCAATATTTTATCACATTCTGGTGATTTTTAATAATTGTTTTTGTGAACAGAAAGTTTCTGGAATTTTCAGCAAGATCAAATAACTATCATCCAAGAAGATACTATAGGTTTAACTTGGCACAAACACTAATTAAAACATAAAAACAAATCTAACCAGAGGCTAGATCAAATATTTATTCCTAAACAGAAGCAAAAAAGAAAAAAACGAAAAATAAAATTGGGTTGCCTCCCAACAAGCGCTATCGTTTAACGCCCCTAGCTAGGCATAAAAGCAAGGATGGATCTAGGTATTGCCATCTTTGGTAGGCAATCCATAAGTGGCTCTCATAATAGATTCATATGGTAGTTTAATTTTCTTTCTAGGGAAGTGTTCCATGCCTTTCTTTAACGGAAATTGGAATCTAATATTTCCTTCCTTCATATCAATAATTGCACCAATCGTTCTAAGGAAAGCTCTACCAAGAATAATAGGACATGAAGGATTTCAATCTATATCAAGAACAATAAAATCTACGGGCACATAATTCCTATTTGCAACAATAAGAACATCATTAATTCTTCCCATAGGTTTTTTAATAGTGGAATCCGCAAGGTGTAAGTTCAAAGAACAATCATCAAATTCACGGAAACCTAGCAAATCACACAAAGTTTTTGGAATCGTGGAAACACTAGCACCCAAATCACACAAAGCATAGCATTCATGATTTTTAATTTTAGTAGTAGGTACCCACTCATCATAAAGCTTTCTAGGGATAGAAACTTCCAACTCAAGTTTTTCTTCATAAGATTGCATCAAAGCATCAACGATATGTTTGGTAAAAGCTTTATTTTGGCTATAAGCATGAGGAGAATTTAACACGGATTGCAACAAGGAAATACAATCTATCAAAGAGCAATTATCATAATTAAATTCCTTGAAATCCAAAATAGTGGTTTCATTAATATCTAGAGTTTTAATCTCTTCAATCCCACTTTTACCAATTTTAGCATCGAGATCTAAAAACTCCGAATTTTTGGAACGTCTTCTAGGTAAAGGTGGATCATATTCAGTCCCATCATTATCAAGATTCATATTGCAAAACAAAGATTTAATAGGGGACACATCAATAACTTTAATA
Source organism: Aegilops bicornis (assembly GCA_021605145.1). Taxonomy (NCBI): domain Eukaryota; kingdom Viridiplantae; phylum Streptophyta; class Magnoliopsida; order Poales; family Poaceae; genus Aegilops; species Aegilops bicornis. The sequence goes on along the minus strand of CM038669.1, from coordinate 391,200,438 downwards.
TCTTCATCTTTATTTTCATAGAAACTAGAAGAACACGCTTTCACAAAGCAATCTTTCTTAGCACGCATCCTAGCGGTTCTTTCTTTGCACTCATCAATGGAAATTCTCATGGACTTGAGAGACTCATTGATATCATGCTTAGGTGGGATAGATCTAAGTTTCAAATAATCAACATAAAGATAAATTCTATCAACGTTCCTAGCCAATTCATCGACTTTAAGCAATTTTTCTTCAAGCAAAGCATTGAAATTCTTTTGCGAATTCATAAATTATTTAACACTAGTCTCAAATTCAAAGGGCATCTTATTATAATTTCCATAAGAATTGTTGTAGGAATTACCATAATTATTAGAGGGATTACTAGGATGCGGCCTAGGATTAAAGTTTCCTCTATACGCGTTGTTACCAAAATTATTCCTACCAACAAAATTCACATCCATAGATTCATTATTATTCTCAATCAAAGTAGACAAAGGCATATCATTAGGATCAGAAGAAATACTCTTAGTAGCAAATAATTTCATAAGTTCATCCATCTTTCCACTCAAAACATTAATTTCTTCTATCGCATGCACTTTTTTCTTAGTAGATCTTTTGGTGTGCCATTGAGAATAATTAACCATAATATTGTCTAGGAGTTTAGTAGCTTCTCCTAAAGTGATTTCCATAAAAGCGCCTCCATGGCCGAATCTAAAAAGATTTCTAGAAGCAAAATTCAATCCGCATAAAAATTGTATAATCATCCACAAATTCAAACCATGCGTAGGGCAATTCACGTATCATTAATTTCATCCTCTCCCAAGCTTGTGCAACATGTTCATGATCAAGTTTCTTAAAATTCATAATATCGCTTCTAAGAGAGATGATCTTAGCGGGGAGGGGGGAATACTTAGAGATAAAAGCATCTTTGCACTTATTCCAAGAATCAATACTATTTTTAGGCAAAGACGAAAACCAAGCTTTAGCACGATCTCTAAGCGAAAAAGGAAATAGCTTCAATTTAACAATATCATTGTCCACATATTTATTCTTTTGCATATCAAACAAATCAATGAAGCTATTTAGATGGGTAGCGGCATCTTCACTAGGAAGGCCGGCGAATTGATCTTTCATGACAAGATTCAACAAAGTAGCATTAATTTCACAAGATTCAGTATCGGTAAGAGGAGCAATCGGAGTGCTAAGAAAATCATTGTTGTTGGTATTGGTAAAGTCACACAATTTGGTATTATCTTGAACCATCGTGACAAGCAAGAAATCCAACACACGAGCAAAAATAAGAAGCAAGCGAAAAAGAGGCGAACGGAAAAGAGAGGGCGAATAAAACGGCAAGGGTGAAGTGGGGGAGAGGAAAATGAGAGGCAAATGGTAAATAATGTAATGCGGGAGATAAGAGTTTGTGATGGGTACTTGGTATGTTGAATTTTGCGTAGACTCCCGCAAGAACGGCGCCGTAAATCCTTCTTGCTACCTCTTGAGCATCGCGTTTGTTTTCCTTGAAGAGGAAAGGGTGATGCAGTAAAGTAGCGTAAGTATTTCCCTCGGTTTTGAGAACCAAGGTATCACCCAAGAGGGAGGCCACGCTCAAGTCCCTCGCACCTACACAAACAAATAAAAACCTCGCAACCAACACAATAAAGGGGTTGTCAATCCCTTCACGGTCACTTACGAAAGTGAGATCTGATAGATATGATAAGATAATATTTTTGGTATTTTTTATAATAAAGACTAAAAGTAAAGAAAGCAAAATAAATGGCACAAGAAATAGCTTGTTGACTGGACATTAATATGATGGAAAATAGACCCGGGGGCCATAGGTTTCACCAATGGCTTCTCTCGAGAGCATAAGTATTATGGTGGGTGAACAAATTACTGTTGAGCAATTGATAGAATTGAGCATAGTTATGAGAATATCTAGGTATGATTATGTATATAGGCATCACGTATGTGACAAGTAGACCGACTCCTGCCTGCATCTACTACTATTGCTCCACACATCGACCGCTATCCAGCATGCATCTAGAGTATTAAGTTCAAAAGAACAGAGTAATGCTTTAAGTATGATGACATGATGTAGAGGGATAAACTCATGCAATATGAAATAAACCCCATCTTATTATCCTCGATGGCAACAATACATACGTGCCTTGTTGCCCCTGCTATCACTCGGAAAGGACACCGCAAGATTGAACCCAAAGCTAAGCACTTCTCCCATTGCAAGAAAGATCAATCTAGTAGGCCAAACCAAACTGATATATAACCAATCATACATAAAAGAATTCGGAGAAGATTCAAATATTTTTCATAGATAAACTTGATCATAAACCCACTTTTTCTGCAAAACTCTGATATAGACAAAAAACGCAATTTGGGCTGGGCCTCCGGTTAATAGGTTAGTCCCAAAAATAATATAAAAGTGTATAACAAAGCCCATTAATCATCCAAAACAGAATATAATATAGCATGAAGCAATCAAAAATTATAGATACATTGGAGACTATCACCCCGTGACGAGGAATTGCCTAGTAAGGATGAAATTATTGGTCTTGCTTCTATTGTCGTGCCTCCTAATGATCCATTAGAATAATATTTGCTTGACCATGAAAATGATATGTTTATGAATGAAAGAAGGGAAATAGATGAAGTATTCTTTAAACAGGGACCTATTTTGAAACACAACTTGCCTGTTGAAATCCTAGGGGATCCTCCTCCACCCAAGGGTGATCCCGTGTTTGAGCTTAAACCATTACCAGATACTCTTAAATTTGCTTATCTTGATGAAAAGAATATATATCCTGTTATTATTAGTGATAACCTTTCAGAGAAGGAGGAAGATAAATTATTGAAAACTCTAAAGAAGCACCGTGCTGCTATTGGGTATACTCTTGATGACCTTAAGGGCATTAGTCCCACTCTATGTTAGCACAAAATAAATTTGGAGAAAGACGCCAAACCGGTTATTGATCACCAACGACGGATAAATCCTAAGATGAAAGAAGTGGTAAGAAAGGAAATATTAAAGCTCCTTGAGGCAGGTATAATTTATCCCGTTGCTGATAGTCAGTGGGTAAGTCCTGTCCATTGTGTCCCTAAGAAGGGAGGTATTACTGTCGTTCCTAATGATAAAGACAAATTGATCCCGCAAACAATTATTATGGGCTATAGGATGGTAATTGATTTCCGCAAATTAAATAAAGCTACTAAAAAGATCACTACCCTTTGCCTTTTATTGATCAAATGCTAGAAAGGTTATCCAAACATACACATTTTTGCTTTCTAGATGGTTACTCGGTTTCTATCAAATACCCGTGTCAGCTGAGGATCAAGAAAAGACCACTTTTACTTGCCCTTTCGGTACTTTTGCTTATAGACGTATGCCTTTTGGTTTATGTAATGCACCTGCTACTTTTCAAAGATGCATGATGGCTATATTCTCAGACTTTTGTGAAAAGATTTGTGAGGTTATCATGGACGATTTCTCCATTTATGGATCCTCTTTTGATGATTGCTTGAGCAACCTTGATCGAGTTTTGCGTAGATGTGAAGAAACTAATCTTGTCTTGAATTGGGAGAAATGCCACTTTATGGTTAATGAAGGCATTGCCTTGGGGCATAAAATTTCTGAAAGAGGTATTGAAGTTGATAAAGCTAAAGTTGATGCTATTGAAAAGATGCCGTGTCCTAAGGACATCAAAGGTATAAGAAGTTTCCTTGGTCATGCCAGTTTTTATAGGAGGTTCATTAAGGACTTCTCAAAATTTCTCGGCCTCTGACTAATCTATTACAAAAAGATATACCTTTTGTCTTTGATGATGATTGTGTAGAAGCATTTGAAATACTTAAGAAAGCTTTGATTTCTGCACCTATCGTTCAGCCACCTGATTGGAATTTACCCTTCGAAATTATGTGTGATGCTAGCGATTATGCTGTAGGTGATGTTCTAGGACAAAGAGTTGATAAGAAGCTAAATGTTATCCAATATGCTAGTAAAACTCTAGACGGTGTTGTCAGCGTTCTGGGAACGGGGATCCCCAGACTTGCATGCCTGCGACCTGCGGCGTGGCTCAAGTGGGGGCCCAGCGTGGCCCAGCTTCATCAGCCCAAGCTCAAGACCCTCGCGAGGGGCCAAGCCTCATGAGGCGGATTTACAGAAGCTTCCTCGAGAAGCCTCAAAGGCAGGCTCGCGAGGAGGTGGAGAGATCAAGGCAGGGCACCTCCCGAGGGGCCCGTGACGCAAGCCATGACGATCGAGGACCAGGCAGGCGCCAGGCGGGCGCCGGCCTGCGCAGTGTCCTTGTTTCCCTTTTGGTGCAAAGGGGGCAAGCACAGCCAAGGCCTCAGGCAAAGGTTATCGCTTCGGTGCAACAAGACCAAGACTAGCAGAACGGCAGGGAGGTCATCGTGGAGCCCAGGACGGCGTCACCACCAGAGCCTTTGGCAGTCGAAGACCAACTTTAGTCAGGATAAGTGTACCAGATGTTCCCCTTCAAAATGGCCAATTGTTGGTGCCCTTCCCGCTCATTATTTGGGAAGAGGCCCAGGGCCTCGCTCTATAAATAGGACTAGCCACCACAAAGGTAGGGGGGATCGAGACCATGTAGAGAGAGAGAGAGAGAGAGAGAGAGGCGACTGAACTCACCCAAGCAGTTCATCGCACCAGCTCAAGAACAGCCCCTCGCGAGGCTGTCCTTCCTTTGTATTGTTCATCATCATCAGCCCCCAAGGCAATCCACCACACCACAAACTAGAGTAGGGTATTACACCACAACGGTGGCCCGAACTAGTATAAATCTCATGTTCCTTGCGTTGTGCTTCGTTCCTAGTTTAGATCCCTCGCAATCCATACATGCGTGAGCTGGTAGGGGAGAGATCTCCATGCGCACCCCAGTGTTCGAACCTCAAGGGTCTGCCGGAACCCGAAATCCGACATTTGGCGCGCCAGATAGGGGTGCGCCGGAATCTTTCTTCCGCTGGTCGTGTGTGATCTTCCATCGTGTCCATGGTCGACGCCGCCGAAGCTCGCGTGCCGAAGCGCCGTTGCTCGCGCCGCCGAAGTCGCCAGACGGCTCCCCGCCAAAGGACGCCCGGCCGTTTCCTCGCCGCCGCCGCTAACGCCGCCACCGGACCGGCGGGGCACGAGCAGCAAGCCTGTTGGGGGGAGCTACGCGACCTCTACCTCACCCATCGCGCCGGGCCGGCGCCCCCGGTCGTCGCAGCTCTCCTGGGCGGCTCACTGGCGCCACCTTTGAGCCGCCACGTCAAACTGTTCACCCGCCAGATCGCCGCTGCCTCCAAGCACCAGGGAGCCCCGCCGGGCTGGGTGGCGCCCGAGGCCGACCTGCTCTTCAACTCGGACGATCACCCCTCCAACCCCGCCGGGTCGGGTGCGCTTCCAATGCTGTGCACCCCCACCATCTGTGAGGTGGCAGTCACCAGGACCCTCATCGACGGCGGGGCCGGCCTCAACATGCTCTCTGTGGAGGCCTTCAGCCTCCTCCATGTGCCGCCAGAGCGTCTCCAGCTCAATATGCCTTTTTCCGGAGTCGGAGCCGGCTCCACTGCCTCCCTAGGACAAATCCGCCTCCCGATGACCTTCGGCACCCGCGATAACTACCGCACAGAGCTGATCGACTTCGACGTCGCCCCCATCGGCCTCCCCTACAATGCCATCCTTGGCTACCCGGCCTTGGCCCGGTTCATGGCAGCAACTCACCCGGCGTACAACCTCATGAAGATGCCTGGGAGCAGCGGCGTCCTTACCGTACCAGGAAACACCGGAGATGCACTGCAGGCTCTCGGGCTTGTTTTCAAGGCGGCTGCGGCGGCACGGCCCGCCGGCGCTGCCACCCCCGAGCCCAAGGGGGCTGCGTCGTCCAAGAAAAAGCAGCTATTCACTCAAAACAAGGCGGAAACCAAGCAGGTACCAGTCAGCGAGGACGGGTCCACTGACGCCACCTTCACCATAGGTGCAAACCTCGAACCCAAGCAGGAGGAGGCCTTGGTGAAGTTCCTGCGCGCAAACAAGAAGGTGTTCGCATGGGGACCTGATCAGTTGGCAGGGCTCCCAAGGGGCGTGATTGAGCATCACCTCAACGTGTGCCCCAATGTGTGCCCCGTGAAGCAGAAGGCGAGGCGATAGTCCACAGAGAAACAAGCTTTCATCGTCCAAGAGACCCGCAAGCTAGAAGCAGCAGGGGTTATTCGCGAGGTCCGCTACCTGGATTGGCTGGCCAACCCAGTTGTCGTGCCAAAGAAAGGGGGGAAGGAACGTATGTGTGTCGACTTCACCAACCTCAACAAGGCCTGCCCACAAGATCCGTTTCCGCTTCCTCGCATCGACCAGAACATCGACTCCACCGCTGAGTGTGACCTGCTGTGCTTCCTGGATGCCTTCTCAGGCTATCACCATATCAAGATGGCGGTGGAAGACGTGGAAAAAACAGCTTTCCTGACCCCGTGCGGAGTGTACTGCTATACCTGCATGCCGTTTGGGTTGCGCAACGCAGGCGCGACCTTCCAGCGGCTGATGCACATCGCCCTGGGCCAACAGCTCGGGAGGAATGCTGAGGCGTACGTCGATGACATTGTGGTGAAGTCTCGGGAGGCAAAAACCCTGATACAGGACTTGGAAGAAACCTTCGCGAGCCTTGATAAAGTGGATCTGCGGCTCAACCCGGAGAAGTGCGTATTTGGAGTCCCCTCGGGCAAGCTCCTGGGTTTCCTCGTGTCCCATAGGGGCATCGAGGCCAACCCGAAAAGTTCAAAGCAATAAGACATGAGCCTGCCAAAGACCCTCAGAGAAATGCAGAAACTCACCGGGCGCGTGGACTGCAAGTAGGACGCTTCATCTCAAAGCTGGGGAACGAGCACTGCCATTCTTCAAGCTGATGAAGAAGAAGGGCCCCTTTGAATGGACTGAAGAGGCCGACAAGGCATTCCAAGAACTCAAGAGGTACCTTACCAGCCCTCCTGTGATGGTCGCGCCGCGCCCGCTTGAGCCCCTGGTGCTCTACCTCGCCGCCACACCCTACTTCGCCAGCGCAGCCGTAGTGGCGGTTCGGGAAGAGCGCCAGATTAGGGCTGCGTCACGCCCGGCCACGGCCCCGGCCATGGCGGCGCAAGACCAAGAAGGCCTCTCGAAGGTCGCAGCCTCAGCAGACGGGAACCAGCCTCAGCAGGAAGATGCCCCTAGAACCGAAGGGGCCGCGTCAGGCAGCCAGGCGCTGGGGGCTCCGTCGACTCAGGAGACGTCAGACCCTCCGGAGGGCACGGGCCTCGTCAGTGCTCCTACTCTCGTCAAGCACCCGGTGTACTTCGTCAGCACGGTGCTATGGATGCGAGGGCGCGGTACCCCATGCCCCAAAAATCCTCCTCGCACTATTGGTAGCCTCACGCAAGCTGCGACACTACTTCCAAGGTCATCCCATCAAGGTCGTCTCAGCGTACCCTCTGGAGAGGGTGCTCAGGAGCCCCCACTCAGTTGGAAGGGTTGCCGAGTGGGACATCGAACTGCAAGCGTTTCAGCTAGAATTCAGCACAACCAGAGTCATCAACGGGGCCGCATTGGTAGATTTCATGGTGGAATGGACGGAGGCACCCGGCCTCGAAGCAGGCGAAGAACGATCGCTTTCTCCGGGGAGCGAGGCACCGGACGGCTGGGTCATGTACTTCGACGGGGCATTCTCCTGGCATGGCGCAGGGGCCGGCGCAGTGCTCGTAACCCGTACTCAGGATAAGCTCTATTACGCCGTGCAGCTCTGTTTCCAGCATGGGGAAAAGGTCTCCAACAACATAGCAGAATATGAAGGCCTGATAGCCGGCCTAAAAGCCACAATTTCTTTGGGGGTAAAGCGCCTCATCATCAAGGGCGGTTCACAAGTCCTCGTCAACTTCTCCAACAAAATATACAAGCCAAGGGACGAGCACATGGAAGCCTACTTCGCGGAGGTTCGCAAGATGGAGAAATAGTTCTGGGGATTGGAGCTGCAGCATGTGCCGCGCGGCACCAATCAAGAGGCGGACGACATCGCCAAGAGAGCATCCAGGCGGCTGCCTCAGGAGCCAGGCGTCTTCGAGGAGCGACTCTTCAGGCCCTCAGTGGCACCGTCACTATCAAGCGCGGCGCAACCTCGGGAGGAGCTCCCCCAGCCACCTACCTCGGGAGCCCCGACCTGCAGCCCGGCCTCAGGAGCACGCCTGCTCCTGGTGTTGGAACCTTAGGAGGGGTGCTGGATCACGGAGCTCAAGAGCTACTTAATACAGGGGACCCTGCCGGAGAAGGAGGAGGAGGTGGAGCGCGTGGCGTGGCAAGCCACTGCCTACTGCATCAGGGATGGAGAGCTTTACCGGAGGCGGCCGAATGACGTGTCCCTGCGCTGCATTCCCAGAGAGAAAGGGAAGGAATTGCTGGAAGACATACACGGCGGAGACTGTGGGCACCACTCATCATCGTGAACCCTCGTTGGCAAGGCGTTCCGCAGCGGGTTCTACTGGCCCACAGCGCTCGGCGACGCGGTTGAGCTGGTAAAGGCTTGCGAGGCCTGCCAATTTCATGCCAAGCAGATCCATCAGCCGGCGGGAGGTCTGCAAACTATACCCCTCTCATGGCCATTCGCAGTTTGGGGGCTGGACATTCTAGGCCCGTTCCCTCGGGCGCCAGGGGGCTATCGCTACCTCTACGTCAGCGATGGACAAGTCACCAAGTGGATCGAGGTGGAAGCTGTCCGCACCATCCCAAAGCGAGCTCTGCGGTCAAGTTCATCAGGGGCCTCGTGAGCCGGTTTGGGGTGCCTAACCGCATCATCACCGACAACGGTTCGCAGTTCACCAGTAATCTCTTCAAAACATATTGCGCTAACCTTGGAACGCAGATATGCTACGCCTCGGTGGCGCACCCTCGGAGCAACGGCCAGGCCGAGCGAGCCAACGCGGAGGTCCTTAAGGGCCTCAAGAGCAGGACCTTCAAGAAGAAGCTGGAGGCCTGCGGCAGGGGCTGGCACGACGAGCTCCAGTCTGTGATGTGGTCCATCCGCACGACCGCGGCCAAGTCGACTGGCGAGACCACCTTCTTCCTCGTCTACGGAGCAGAAGCCGTCCTCCCTCACAAGGTCAGGCGTCGCTCCGCACGGGTCCTGGCGTTTGACGAGGCGCAGCAGGACGCCATGCAGAGGACGGATCTCATGCTGGGAGAGGAACATCGTCGAGAGGCCGCGCTGCGAGCGGCAAGGTATCAACAGGCGCTGCAGCGATACCACTACCGCAACATCCGCCCTAGGACTCTGGAGGTAGGGGACCTCGTGCTCAGACGGGTCCTCTCCAGGGAAGGGTTGCATAAGCTCTCTCTCCCATGTGGGAGGGCCCGTTCAAAGTTGTTCATGTTTCCAGGCCCGGCTCTGCACGCTTGGAGACTCAGGAGGGGGTGCCCATCCCGAACGTGTGGAACATCCAGCATCTCTGGAAGTTCTACCCCTGAAGAAAGGCCCGGAGCCTGTGAAGAAGGCAAATGCCTGTGAAGCTCATTTTCCTGAGAAAGGCCCGGAGCCTGTGAAGAAGGCAAACGCCTGTGAAGCTCATTTTCCTGAGAAAGGCCCGGAGCCTGTGAAGCTCATTTCCCTGAGAAAGGCCCGGAGCCTGTGAAGAAGGCAAACGCCTGTGAAGCTCATTTTCCCGAGAAAGGCCCGGAGCCTGTGAAGAAGGCAAACGCCTGTGAAGCTCATTTTCCCGAGAAAGGCCCGGAGCCTGTGAAGAAGGCAAATGCCTGTGAAGCTCGCCGCCCGTGACACTCTCACGTAATAATGAGTTGGGGTTGTACACGCCCCGGCGTCTCAGGAGCGCCGGCCTCAGGCCCTGGGGCTCCCTCCCACGCCTAGTGGCAGCACTTAGCTCCGTGCTGGTGAGAAGACGTCGAAGACTAGATTAGGTGTCGGACGCGGCTTTTTCATTTGCTTTCCACAGTTGGCTTGTTCATTCCTATTTGAAGTTTTATTTAAGTTGTTGTCGTCTTTGCCTTGTGACTCTTTGTCTTTTTCGCTCTCCTACCTCGATTTCTCTCGCGCGATTCTCGTGAGGGAGCGGCGCGGGCACCCTCGCGAGTGTTTTCTGCCCTTATTGTTTGAGGCTTTCCTAGGTGGGTCCACTTCGGGAGCACCCCTCCCAGTCCGTGCCCCACGGGCACCGCGACGCGAACACATGACCTGGGTCGATCGCCTCCACAACCGAGGCCGGAAGCTACCCCTCCTGACTAATCCTTGCAGGACATGAAGCGTTCGACAAGGTCTCAGCCTCGGGAAGCAAAGACCGTGACAAGTCCCCCCCCCCCCGAGCTAAGTAATCTCTACGCGCGGGCATGCGGCACAAAAGCTAGCACAAAAATAGCGGAAACAGCACGATAACCAACAGCAACGGTTCAAGCACGCCCCCGCGGGGCCCTACACTACTGTCTCTTTGCGCAGGAAAAGGAGAAAAACAAAATAGGCACGACTCGCCCGGGACCAACTCGAGGCGAAGGCTCCTACTGCCTCCGGAGCTCAAGCAGACTCCCTCTCGCGCTTCATCGGGGCGTGACGGCGGGCTGACCCGCTACCACCCTCCAGGCGGGCGCGGCGGCACGGAGGCTGGTCGCGGCCACCGCTGGAGGAGTTGTTGTCCGAAGGAGAGCCGCCGAAGCTTGACGAGCTCCGAGCGCCGCCGACCACGCGCGCGCTATCATCTTCATCCCGATCATCACCAGGGCTGGGTCCACAGCCGCGGTCGTCGTCTTTGGGGCAGCACCCGGCGCAGCGACCGTCTTCTCCAAACACCCTCACATAGAGGGTGGCATCGCCGTCGAACTTGAAGTGCAGGGTGCACCGCCGGCTTAGGCCACGCGCGCGGGCAAACGTTTGCCAGCCGCGGGTCAGGGCCACACTCCCGGCGGCGGAGACCTCCAGTGAAGCCCAGGAGGCCCGGCTACAACAACCATCCGCCTGAAGCCAGAGGCCGCCCGGGGCGCCGGCCGGAAGCTCGCCTAAAGGGAAGCGGGGAAGCTGGAGCCAGGTGCTAGTCGGCTCCACCGACCACACGACAAACTCCGGCAGCACCTCCGCCGAGTGGAAGCGCGGCCTAGGAGGCCGCGCGGTCGCAGCGCGCCCCCCATCGACAACCTGGCGCCCGTCGCCGCGCAGGAGATCGCCTCCACGGCCGCGGGAAGCCACTGCGGGAGCCACAGGATGCTTGCGAGGACGGCCTCTACTGCGCTTGGCCGGGGGAGAGACAGGCCCTACCTGGCGGGCCTTTCCCTTCTCCGCGGCCGAGAACCTCTTCGACGGAGCCATGGAGAGAAAAGAGCAGCAAGGGAAGATGGACTGGAAGGGCTCACACCGTTCCGTACTTATAGCTGGAGGAGGCCAACCGTCGGCCTCCATGATTGCAGGTAATCATGACCCATTTCTGCATGCAGGGACTTGTCAAGTCATGCGGTTGCCGAGGCATCATGGGGAAGCGGAGACGCCCATGACCAACCAATCGCCACGCGACGCCCAAGGCCGTAGGCTGTTGGGGACTTGCCCCTTCGCTTCTCTGCTAAGCCAAGTCCGGGCGCGCCTTGGGCCCGGGGGCTACTGTCGGCGTTCTGGGAACGGGGGTCCCCAGACTTGCCTGCCTGCGGCCTGCGGCGTGGCTCAAGTGGGGGCCCAGCGTGGCCCAGCTTCATCAGCCCAAGCTCAAGACCCTCGCGAGGGGCCAAGCCTCGCGGGGCAAACGACAGGAAGCTTCCTCTAGAGCAGCCTCGTCGAGCAAGCTCGCCAGGAGGCGGAGAGATCAAGGCAGGGCACCTCCCGAGGGGCTCGTGACGCAAGCCATGACGATCGAGGACCAGGCGGGCGCCGGCCTGCATAGTGTCCTTGTTTCCCTTTCGGTGCAAAGGGGGCAAGCATGTGCCAAGGCCTCGTGAAAGGTTATCGCTTTGCAACAAGACCAAGACTAGCGTAACGGCAGGAAGGAGGTCATCGTGGAGCCCAGACGGCGTCACCACCAGAGCCTTTGGCGATCGAAGACCAACTTTAGTCACGATAAGTGTACCAGATGTTCCCCTTCAAAATGGCCAATTGTTGGCGCCCTTCCCGCTCATTATTTGGGAAGAGGCCCAGGGCCTCGCTCTATAAATAGGACTAGCCACCACAAAGGTAGCGGGGATCGAGACCACGTAGAGAGAGAGAGAGAGAGAGAGAGAGAGAGAGAGGCGACTGAACTCACCCAAGCAGTTCATCGCACCAGCTCAAGAACAGCCCCTCGCGAGGCTGTCCTTCTTTGTATTGTTCATCATCATCAGCCCTCGAGGCAATCCACCACACCACAAACTAGAGTAGGGTATTACACAACAACGGTGGCCCGAACTAGTATAAACCTCGTGTTCCTTGCGTTGTTCTTCATTCCTGGTTTAGATCCCTCGCAATCCATACACGCGTGAGCTGGCAGGGGAGAGATCTCCGTGCGCACCCCAGTGTTTGAACCTCAAGGGTCTGCCGGAACCCGAAATCCAACAGGTGCCCAGAGAAATTATGCTACTACTGAAAAAGAATTCTTAGTAGTTGTATTTGCTTGTGATAAGTTTAGACCTTATATTGTTGATTCTCAAGTAGCTATTCACACTAATTATGCTGCTATTAAATATCTTATGGAAAAGAAAGATGCTAAACCTAGACTAATTAGATGTGTTCTCCTACTACAAGAATTTGATTTGCATATTATTGATAGAAAGGGAGCTGAGAACCCCGTTGCACACAACTTGTCTAGGTTAGAGAATGTTCTTGATGACCCACTACCTATCGATGATAGCTTTCCTGATGAACAATTAGCTGTCATAAATGCTTCTCATACTGCTCCATGGTATGCTGATTATGCTAATTACATTGTTGCTAAATTTATACCACCTAGTTTCACATACCAGCAAAAGAAAAAGTTTTTCTATGATTTGAGACATTACTTCCGGGATGACCCACATCTTTATAAAGAAGGAGTAGATGGTGTTATTAGGCGTTGTATACCGAGCATGAACAGAATGCAGATCCTACGCAAGTGTCACTCCGAGGCTTATGGAGGGCACTACGCTGGAGATAGAACTGCACATAAGGTATTGCAATCCGGTTTTTATTGGCCTACTCTCTTCAAGGATGCCCGTAAGTTTGTGTTATCTTGTGATGAATGTCAAAGAATTGGTCATATCAATAAACATCAAGAAATGCCTATGAATTATTCACTTGTTATTGAACCATTTGATGTCTGGGGCTTTGATTATATGGGACTGTTTCCTTCCTCTAATGGGTATACACATATTTTAGTTGTTGTTGATTACGTTACTAAGTGGGTAGAAGCTATTCCAACTGGTAGTGCTGATCATAACACCTCTATTAAGATGCTTAAAGAAGTTATTTTTCCGAGGTTTGGAGTCCCTAGATATCTAATGACCGATGGTGGTTCACATTTTATTCATGGTGCTTTTCATAAAATGCTTGCTAAGTATGATGTTAATCATAGAATTGCATCTCCATATCACCCACAGTCTAGTGGTCAAGTAGAATTGAGCAATAGAGAGCTCAAATTAATTTTGCAAAAGACTGTTAATAGATCTAGAAAGAATTGGTCCAAGAAACTTGATGATGCATTGTGGGCCTATAGAACTGCATATAAAAATCCTATGGGTATGTCTCCGTATAAAATGGTTTATGGAAAAGCATGTCACTTACCTCTCGAGCTAGAACATAAGGCATACTGGGCTATTAAGGAGCTCAACTATGATTTCAAACTTGCCGGTGAGAAGAGGTTATTCGACATTAGCTCACTTGATGAATGGAGAACCCAAGCCTATGAGAATGCCAAGCTGTTTAAAGAAAAAGTTAAAAGATGGCATGACAAAAGGATACAAAAGCATGAGTTCAATGTAGGTGATTATTTGTTGCTATTCAACTCTTGTTTAAGATTTTTTGCAGGAAAACTTCTCTCTAAATGGTAAGGTCCTTACGTTATCGAGGAGGTCTATCGTTCCGGTGCCATAAAAATCAACAACTTCGAAGGCACAAATCCAAAGGTGGTGAACGGTCAAAGAATCAAACATTATATCTCAGGTAATCCTATAAATGTTGAAACCAATGTTATTGAAACCGTAACCCCGGAGGAATACATAAGGGACACTTTCCAGAATGTTTTAGACTCCGAAAAGCAATAGGTACGTGGTACGGTAAGTAAACCGACTCCAATACAGTTCTAATGGCAATTTTTCTCTGTTTTGGAATATTTAATAAAATAGGAAAATAAGAAGCAGTCCGGGAAGGACACGAGGCTTCCACGAGGGTGGAGGGCGCGCCCTACCCCCTGGGTGCGCCCCCTGCCTCGTGGGCACCTCGTGTGCTCTCTGGACTCCATTTTCTTGCACGATACTTCTTTTGGTCGGTAAAAATTCATTATATAAACCCTCGAAGGTTTTGACTCTCGTATCACGCAAATATCCTCTGTTTTTGTTTCGAGCTGTTTTTCTGACAGATCTAGATCACCATGACGTCTTCAAGCGCCCCCAAGGACAAGTTCTTCGAGAAGGTCATCAACCCCTACCTGGCAGAGGTGCTGCAACACCCTCAAACCATTGAGATGCGTGATGGATTGCTGCACATCCGCGATGTTGAGGGACTAAGGAGGACAGGAAGCGTGGAGACGAGGCTGGAAACAATGGAGCAACAAGTTTTCAAGTGCCAGGGATGTGGAACGCGGACTCAATGCCAACCAAATGATGATCGCGGAGTTCACCAACAACCACAAGATGGATGCCAAGAACATTGGGGAGACCATATTCAAGTTTCACGAGAAGATCGAGCATCTCCAAGCCCAAATCCATGACCTGCAAAACCAAAACTATGAGTATGAATATAGATTCAAGAGGATGAGTTTGGCTGCAGATTTGAGGATCCCGGAGACTCGATCATCCTTCTATGATGGCGAACCTATGCCGTGGAAGATGGACGACAAGCCTACATCATCAACAACCCCACCATCCTCTTCACCAGAAAAGGAGATATAATCACATGGGTATAGGCACTCCCCTTGGCAACTGCCAAGCTTGGGGGAGGTGCCCTGGTATCGTATCACCATCACACCCCTATCTTTACCGTCTTTCTTAGTTCGATCCTTTTGCTAATATCTTGGTCTAGTAGAATAAAGTTTTAGTATGATTTAGTATTGAGCTTTGCCTTATGATCCTTCTATGTAATCGAGTATGTGAGCCATATAATAAAGTTTAGTGTTGAGTCAAGGGCTTGATTATCTTGCTATGATCTTGAGTAAATAAAAGAAAGAGAAAGAATAAAAAGAAATAAAGAGATCATATTGATCTTATGGAGAGTAATGACTTCACATATAAATAGTATGATGATTAAAAGTTGTTGAGAGTTGACAAACATAGTTTTGGTCACTTTTGCAATTAATAGGAAGTAACAAAGAAAGAAAGGTTCCACATATAAATACACTATCTTGGACATCATTTATGATTGTGAGCACTCATTAAAATATGACATGCTAAAGAGTTGATGTTGGACAAGGAAGACAGATTAATGGGTTATGTTTTCTTATATCCGAAATAAAGTATATTGTCATGGATTATCCAACATGTTGAGCTTGCCTTTCTCCCTCATGCTAGCCAATTCCTTGCACCAAGTAGAGATACTACTTGTGCTTCCAAATACCCTTAAACCCAGTTTTTGCCATGAGAGTCCACCATATTTACCTATGGATTGAGTAAGATCCTTCAAGTAAGTTGTCATGTTGTATGCAATAAAAATTGCTCTCTAAATATGTATGATTTATTAGTGTGGAGAAAATAAGATTTATACGATCTTGTGATGTGGAAGAAATAAAAGCGACGGACTGCATAATAAAGGTCCATATCACAAGTGGCAATATAAAGTGATGTTTTTTCGCATTAAGATTTTGTGCATCCAACCATAAAAGCACATGACAGCCTTTGCTTCCCTCTGCGAAGGGCCTATATTTTACTTTTATCTTCTACCCTTATGCAAGAGTCATGGTGATCTTCACCTTTCCATTTTATATTTTATCCTTTGGCAAGCATATTGTGTTGGAAAGGTTAGGAGGCGAAACTATAAGCCCCTGTCTTTCTCTGTGTCCAATTAAAACTTCATTCCTTGTCGGTGTGGGAACGACACCTATGGGATCACAAGAATCCCTACTACGGTTGCGGGGCGCGGGGTCGTGAGAAGAGCGGATCAAACAGATAGCACACGGTTTCTTTATCCAGGTTCGGGCCGCGAGGATGCGTAAAACCCTACTCCTGCTTTTGTGGTTGGTTTATCTGTGTTCTCGAACTAGCAATGGGGCGTGAGGAACTCCAAAAAGCCGAATCCTCCTCCTGGTCACCTTGGGCCTCCTTTTATAGGGAAAGGGGTTGCCACAATGGCACACGGGAGGTGGAAAGGGTACAATGATGCGAGTTTATCCCTCGCATTACATGACAAGGCGCCTTTAATGCGTCTTGCTTAGGTGTCCTTGCTTTATCGGGGACGGGGGAGAGCCCTGTCTTGTCCGTTGCCGCTCCCTTTCGTGTCGACACGCGCCCTGGCCAGCGGTGCCCGTGGTTCCATGTAGGCAGGCAGGTAGCTGAGGTGGCGCAATGGTGGGTCTCCACGAAGATCCGCTTGCCGCCCCGCAGGTGCCTGCCCAACTGGTTGGGTCGGCAGCTACATGCGAACGGTGGTGGAGGTTTGATTGGCGTGGGCCTGATGGTGGCCCTACGGGTGTCCTTGGCAAGGGCCTCGCCGTAGCCCCGGCAAGGGTCTTGCCGGGGCCTCGGCAAGGGTCTTGTCGTGGCGCCTACTGTCATCCCCGGAAAGGCTCTTGCCGGGGGCCTTGTGGTCCTCCTTGGCTGGGATCCCGCCAAGGGCCGTCATCTTCTATAGTGTGTATCTGATCTTGAATGTCTTCACAAAGATCTGCATGCCACCACGGGGATGTCTCCCGAATCCTTGCCCCATGGGGGCAGCGGACTCAAGGGTGATTCGCTCCGTAGGTGTGGGGCGAGCCGCCCCGGCAAGGGTCTTGCCGGGTTTGCTAAAACCGCCTCCCGGCAAGGATCTTGCCGGGGGAGTCCGCTTCGCCCCTTTGCTCTTTGTGGTCTTGGTCTTGGCGTCGTTCTGCTCCTTTCAAGCTTCGTCCTTACCTCGGCTCACCTCCCTTGCCTTGCTCAGTGCAGTGGTGCCCGCGGCTCAGACTGCATGTGCACAGTTATAGGGGTACAAAAAGTGTACCCTTCTTTTTGTACACCGACAGGAGCCCCCGGGCCTGGGCCACACGTAAGCGCGATCGTGTCGTTGGGCTAGGCCCAAAAACGGTGCGCGGGCAGGCGGGGTGGTTTTTACCGCGGTAAGTTTCTTCGCGCGCTGCGCTTCCCATGCCTCCCGCGCGTGGCTCGGCGTGGGGAGGCATGCGTGACGTGGGCGGCATGCGTGGGGCTGAGCTCTACGCGCATGCGTCACGTCGTAGTAAAGGGGGCGGTTCGCGCCTTCCCCATAATCGGAGGGAGGCGTGGAGGCGCGGCCCATTTACTGAACGGGGCCAAGGCGTGGTTTTCAAGGCGTCCACTCCCCACGATCACGGGGTGGGGAGAAGTCGCCTCACCCGTCGCCTTGGTCCCGCATGCCTGCCACGTGGTTCTCATGCGCTTGGGGTGGCGAACGGTGGAGGCGGGAAACCGGGCCGTCGCGGGCCGGGGCAGCGGGTTGGTCCCAGTTCCCTGCGCCTTCCGCGTCTTGATTGGCTGAGCGGGGCGGCCGTGCCCCCACCCCGTTCCTTTATAAAGAGCGGGGGGGAATGGCGTCCCGCATTCTTCCATCTTCTCCTTTCTTCAGCTTCTACTCCCTCCCCTCCATCCGCCATGGAGAGAGGGAATCCTGGCCCTTCAATGGTGGCGGCGAGGGTCACCGCTCGATAACACGTCCTTCCTTCTCCTGCACCTGCGGTGGCAGAGCCAGCCGCGAGGGGAAGGGGGAGGGGTCGAGGCCGTGGGCAAGGCCAAGGCGCTCGGGGAAGAGGAGGGTGGGGCGGCGCGCCGGTCTCGCCTCCGCCCGTAGTTCCTTCCCCCATGGAGGGCCATGTTGGGGATGATCCTTGCGAGTTCTTCGTCAGGCTGCGCCGGCCGCCTCGCCGTCGCCTTCGTCTCCCGACTCCATTCGCGCGGGAGATGGAGATGGATCCGCCGAAGTCATTGCGGCTGCACATTAGGGGCTGTTGGATCAGCGGTACACGAGTTCGCGTCGACTTCCCAGCCCCTCACGTGATGTATCTTTGTCGAGGATGGAAGACGTTCGCTCATATCCACCGCTTGACGGAGGGGCTTACTCTCCTTTTCAAGCTGATGGAGGGCGGCCTCCTCTCCGTCAAGGTCTTCGGGTGCTTCGGGACTCGGGCAAGGTGCTGCGTGGAGAGCTCTTCTGATAGCGAAGACTCCTCCTCGGGCGGGAGTGGCGAGGAGGACAGCAGTAGCGACGACGAGGGTAGCGGGCGGCAGGATGACGGGTCCGACTAGGTGTCGGGCGCCGCTCCGTGCGGCACCGGTGACCCCATCATCCGTGTCGCCGGCTTCCTGAACTTCTCGGGGTCGTCTCCTTGGGCGGCTGGCGTTGGGAGGCTGCGGAAGAGGAAGAGGGCGGGCGGCAAGGCCATCAAATCGGAGTACGCGGTCACCGATGCCTTCGACGCGTGCTGACGTCCTGCCGCCTCGACTTCGAGCTCTACTTCCGGCGTCGCCATCACCATCCAGCCTTCGGACGGCCACCGAGATGTTCTCTTGGTGTCTCCTGCCACTCGTAGCTCGCCTAGGCGCCCCTTTTGCCCTTTTCGCCTCCTTGACCTGCCTCCTGGGGAGAGGGACAAAAAATGGGTTACGGGCACCTTATCTTTTTTTAGCTTGTAAGCCTTTGGGCCTTGGCTGAATTTAAAACTTGTAATCCCATCATTCATGTTTTTCATTCCCCATGGGCTGTACCTGAGCGGAATGTTTTTTAATGAAAAAGGGATGCTTGTCGGGTCATTTGTTTGCGGGTAGAACCCACGACAAGGAATAAATCCTTGATATCCTTAAGATAAACATTTCCTTGCCCGCAACAGGCCCCCGCCGCCTTCCCACTTCGCTCAACCTTTCTCACGCTTTTGGCGGAGGCAGGGATGAGGTGGGTTCAGGCTCCTCGCTTCATCCTTTTGCTGCCGCGACTACGACCAAACCTGGCCCCAGGAACGAGCCCTAGGGCCTAGAGTTTTAGGGGAGCACGGTAGCTTTGGGAAGAAACAAGGTTTCACATACCTCAGTCCATAAGGGAATGCATGATAAGGGATGAAGAACTTATCTGAAGCTGTAGCCCCCGGCAACTCTGGTTTGCCGTGGCTGAATCTTTGCACTTGTAGCCCCCGGCAATACTGGCTTGTCGCGGTCTAGATGCTGGTCTGTCCCTCTTTTCTTTTTCGTCCTCAAGTGATCCGGCAAGGATATCTGTGAGTCCTGCGAACCAAAGAAGACAAAAGAATGGCAAAGAGATGCACACTCGACCTCTAATCTAGGGGTTAGTTGCCGCTAAGCACTATCAACCCTATCCAAGGACGAGACTCGACCTAGCATGCATGCTATAACTTAGGGCGCCAACGCTTCATTTATTTATGCTCAGGGTCTGCGCCTGGCTTTGTACAAAGGGTTACATGCATCATCGGCAATGCTTGTACAAAAGGTGGCTTGTCGGGGCCCTGCAAGCCGCTACCACGGGTAAAACTTGTGAAGATGCTCAATGTTCCGTGAGTTACTCACCGGAATGGCATCTTCGGTCTCCGGCGGACTGCGCCGGGCCCGGTGACTCAGACACCCGATAAGGGCCTTCCCACTTTGGCGTCAACTTGTTGGAATTCTTGGCCGATTGAACGCGCTGAAGGACAAGGTCGCCTTCCTCAAGGCTTCGGGCGTGAACCTTGCGACTATGGTAGCGGCGCAAGGCTTGCTGGTAGCATGCTGCTCTCACAGCAGCCCGAAGACGATCTTCCTCAAGGAGCATTGCGTCATCTTGCCGCAGTTGCTCTTGCTCAAGCTCGTCATAAGCGAGCACTCGAGGTGACTTCGTATATGAGTTCGGGGGAGAACTGCTTCGCCCCGCATACCAGGGCAAAAGGTGTCCGGCGGTGGCTTGATTTGGCGTCGCTCGATCGACCAAAGAACCGCCAAGAACTCATCAATCCAGCGCCTTCCACTTGTGTGCAGCCCGTCAAAGGTCTTGGTCCTTAAGTCTCGCAAAGATTTCAAAGCATTTGCCCTCTCAGCTTGACCATTGCTTCGCGGGTGAGCAACGGAAGCGAAACAGACTTTGCTGCCGAGGTCTTGGGTATATTGCATGAAGGTGTGGCTTGTGAACTACGTGTCGTTGTCGGTGATAACCCTGTTGGGTACGCCAAAACGGCACACTAGTCCCTTGAAGAACTTGACGGCTGACTGAGTTGTGACCTTCCTCACCGCCTCCACCTCCGGCCACTTCGTGAACTTGTCGATTGCAACGCAAAAGTACTCAAAGCCCCGACAGCTGGGGAAAGGGCCCAAGATGTCGAGCCCCTGCATCGAGAAGGGCCAGGAGAGAGGAATGGTTTGAAGGGCTTGAGCTAGCCGATGAAGCTTCTTTGAATGGAACTGACACGCTTCACACTGGTGACTAGTGTCGTCGCATCTCGGAGGGCGGTGGGCCGTAAGAAGCCTTGCCGAAATGCCTTGCCGGCAAGGGCCCTTGACCCAATGTGGGATCCACATATGCCTCCGTGTATCTCCGCCAACAGCTCCAAATTCTTCCTCTCGAGGGATACACTTCAATTTCACACCGTTCAGCATCTTTCTGTATAGGACGTCATCGACGAACTAGTACATGGTAGAGCGACGGGCTACTTTTTCCGCTTCTTCCTGCTCCTCAGGAAGTTCCCCTGTTTGGAGGAATCGGATGGTATGTTGTGCCCACGCCGGAGCCTGGGGCTCGACGGCGAGGACTAAAGGCATTTCCTCCGCTACAGGAGCGGCTGTCTCGACGGCAAGAGCCTGACGCTCCGCCGGAGCTGGGCCGTCCGTGGAGGGTTTCAAGATCCCCGCAACATCCTTGCCGGGCGGCTCCGAGGAGCTCGGCGGGAAAGTACTTGCCGGGCCCTGATTTCCTCCTCTTATTCTCGCTCTGGCGATGGATCAATGGATGGCTGAGTTAGCTGAAGCACAAAGGTACCGGTTCCATTGTGTAGCTTGAGGGCAGCGCTGCTTTTGACAGTAATCGGTGATATCGTTCTCCGCTCAGGAACGTGTTCAGCCAGATACCGTCAAACGCTTCTTCCAAATTTTCTCACTTCATCGACGTAGGCCTTCATCAACGGGCTCGTAATCCTTGTTGACTTGCTTGACGACAAGCTGCGAGTCTCCTCGGACGATGAGTTTCTTGATTCCGAGGTCCGGCCATGATCCTAAGACCGCAAGCAGCCCTTCAGATTTCTGCCGTATTGTTTGTTGACACCTCACTTGGGAAGTGCATCTGGATCACGTACTTGAGGTTCTCTCCGGTGGGCACGACAAGCAGTACGCCAGCCCCGGCGCCCTGTAAGGAGAAAGCTCCATCAAAGTACATGATCCAATCACAACTTGCCTCCTTGCCGGGGAGAGCAGTCTCTTGGGCTTCTTCGTCAGGCGTTGCGGTCCATTCTGCAATGAACAACGCTAGGACTAGGCTCTGAATTTTTGAAGTACTCTCAAACTTGAGGCCAAAGCTGGACAGCTCCAGTGCCCATTCCACAATCCTTCCCGTTGCATCCTGATTGTGCAATATCCGTTGCAGAGGGAAGAGAGTGACGACAGTGATCTGTGTGCCTGGAAGTAGTGACGCAGCTTCCTCGAGGCCATAAGAAGGCCGAAGAGCAGTTTCTGCACGCCGGAGTACCTTGATCTAGCCCGTTGCAGGAGGGAACTAACAAAGTAGACCGGGTGCTGCATCATCTTCTTCTTCGCGGCACTTCAACCGGCTGTGTCGTCTCTCGCATTGGTGGTGTCGGGCTCCCCGCTGCCATTACCTCGTCGTCAACCTCTCTGCGCCACTAGTGCGGGCGCCGACCACCTGGTCCGCTGCCGCTGTATAGTAGCAACGGCTCTCGTGGCTTAGGCGCAACTAGTATTGGCGCGGAGGAGAGGTACTTCTTCAAACCTTGCAATGCTGCTTCGCTTCAAGGCCCACTCCATCGGGCCCGCCTTTTTCGGGATCTTGAAAAAGGGAAGGGCGCGCTCGGCAGACTTGGAAATGAACCTGCCCATGGCGACGACGCAACCAGCAAGCTGACGCACATCCTTGATTCGCTTGGGTGCTCCAATCTGCTCTATAGCTTTGATTTTGTTCGGATTGGCCTCTATCCCACGATGTGACACCAAGAACCCGAGAAGCTTGCCGGACGGGACGCCAAAGACGCACTTCTCAGGGTTCAGCTTGAGATTGATCTTGCGCAGGTTTGCAAATGTTTCTTGCAAACCTGTCCTTGGTTTTGACCACTATGTCATCCATATAAGCTTCCATATTTCTATGGAGCTGGGGTTCAAAACCAATCTGGACCGCCCTTGCAAACGTCGAACCAGCACTCTTCAACCCGAAAGGCATCCGCATGAAACAATATGTACCACATGGGGTGATGAATGCTATTTTCTCTTCGTCTTCTCTTGTCATGTAGATCTGGTGGTAGCCGGAGTAGGCGTCGAAGAATGACAACAGATCACACCCAGCCGTGGAGTCAACAATCTGGTCGATGCGCGGCAACGGGAAGGGGTCTTTAGGGCAAGCCTTATTGATATCTGTGTAATCAATACACAGCCTCCACTTCCCATTTGCCTTGGCGCACCACGATCGGATTGGCCAACCATGTTGGATGGAGCACCTCTTACCAAACCCGCCGCTTCCAGTTTCGGATCTCTTCGTGATGAACTCTTGTCGTTTCCAAAGCTTGCTTTCTCGACCTTCCGCTGACGGGCCGCGCATGAGGGCGTACAGCAAGGTGGTGCTCAATCACCTCCCCGGGAACACCGGGATGTTGGAAGCTTGCCATGCAAATACATCGACATTCGCCCGCAGGAAGGTGACGAGCGTTTTCCTATTTGTCGTCAAGGGTGGAGCTTATGGTAAAAGCTCCTCCCGTGCCGCCCTCATTGATGTAAACCTTTTAGTTCCCGGCGGTATGGCCTCGGGCTTCTTGTTTCCGCCATGGAGCTCTCCCGGCACGTCCTCGACGGCGGCGCTACACTCCAAAGAGGTGCGCTTGCCGGAGTGGGTGTCCGAGGTCTCACCGGTCTTCTTCTTCTTCTTCCCTCCCGGTCCCAACAAGGGAGCAAGTGCCCTAGTGGCGGCAGCCGCAATCGCTTATGGTATAGTTGGTCGGCGCAAATCGGTGCATCTTTTATTGGAGGATGGTGATGATCATCACAGTCCCGCATCTTCGTGGTGTTGTAGGCGAGTGTGACGCCGCCATGAACTTGGCTAGCGCGGCCATGGATCCCGTTGTAGGGCAAGGGATCTTGGCAACATCAAACACGATCCTCTCCGGCCCCGTAGTTCAGGTCGCTTCCGAAAGTCATGGGCAGCGTGACCTTTCCCTTGGGTTGGCTTCTTCCCGGGTTGACCCCCTGAAACGTGCCCGTCTCTTCGAGGTCTCCATCAGGAATCTACAGTTTCTCGATCACGGCAGGCGAGATCAAGTTCAGACCGGCCCCGCCATCAACTAGTATCTTTGTCACCTTGAGGTTGCGTATTGTTGGTGAAACCAACAATGGCAAGCACCCGACCGCAGTAGTGCGATCAGGGTGATCCTCGGTGTCAAAAATGATAGGTGTGCTGGACCACTTCAGCAGCCTTTGGGCTAAAACGACGGCTCTGTCGCTGTAATCTCTCGCGCCCACTGTTTAAGCCGACGGTGAGAAGTATGCAGCGAGGCGTCGCCGTCGACGCACATGGCCTCTGTGGCTTTCTGAATATCTTGGTCGCCGGATTCGTCGTCCTCTTCGTGATCGCCGCCTTCGGCTTTTCCACGGCCCGGCGGCCTCTCCTGTTGCTTATCCTTGCCGCGACGGCCAGGCGTCGTCCTCTTCGTGATCGTCGTCTTCTGGCTTTCTGTCACGGCCCCGGGCGGGCCTCTCCTGTTGCTTATCCTTGCCGCGACGGCCCGCCTGGCCGTCACGCTTCTTGCCGGACCCCTCAACACCGTCTGGGCCCTTTCTCCTTGTCCCGCCTCATACTCAGCCCTCTGCTTCTCAGCGAGGAGCTCAACCTGTCGGCGGTCTTGGAGAGCATGGCCTTTGGTGCGATGGATCTTGCAGTATCGCTTGTCGGAGTTTCCTGGCTTCTCGGCAGCCGCCAAGGCCCGGCAGGCGACACATCCGGCAATCTCCCTGCCGGGGTCATCTGCCTCGTCTTCTTGGTGGAGCCGGCATCATCAGATCCCTCGACGGCAAGCACGGCTTTACCTTTGCGCTTCCTGTTGCGGCACCGGCCTTTCTTCGTCGGGGCGGCAATATCCTCATCTGAGGAGTCGGTTTCCACGCCGGCATCTTCGCCGGGGTACTTCCTTCCCTCTTCAGCCCGGGCACATCTGCCGCCAAGAACATAGAGTTCTCGCTACATCTTTCACCATGTTCATTGCCAGCTCTTGGCGCATCTTGCGGTTACGCACGCTCGATGGAACGCTACCGATGATGGCAGCAGGGTGAACATCAGTGATATTGTATCATATCCGCTGAACCTCTCAGATATACTTGCGGAGACTCTCGCCTCCCTTCCGGGAATGACGTGTAGGTCGCTTGCTTGGCCATGGGCTTGGTGGCCTCCAGTAAAGGCGCCCACGAACTCATGGCACAAATCCGACCAGGAGGAAATAGAGTCTATCGGCAGGTGCATCAACCATGACATGGCGTTGGGCTTCAGAGCCAACGGAAAGTAATTCGCAAGCACCTTATCGTCGCGGGCTCCGGCAGCTTGCATCGCGATGGTGTAGATGCTGAGGAACTCGGACGGGTGGGTCTTGTCGTTGTACTTTTCGCCCACGTCGGGTTTGAAGGTGCGGTGAGTGGGCCACTGGAACTACCGCAGCTCACGGGTAAAAGCCGGACGGCCTACCTTGTAAGGTAGGCCTCCAGGGCTCCCCGGTGCCGAGTGGCTCACAGCAGGCCCTGCTCGCCTGTCTGATTGGTGGCGCGCTCCGCGCCGGCGCTCGATAGTGGTTCGAGCGTCTTCATGTTCTCGCTCTCAAGAACTTGGCGCTGGTCACAATGGGCCCGCTGGTCGGATGACGCCACGGAGATTTCGCCGCCTGTAACGTCGCGACGGGCTGGCGTCCCGCGGCGGGCGAGGAGGACGCGATTGCACCGTGGTCGCGGCGCCGCCGGCTCTCCGCCATCGGTGCGTGGGACTCCGTCGGGCGTCGACCGGGGCTCCACCGACCCGTTCGCCTTTTGTTGGCAACCGCAACAAGGCTTCGGATAGTGGTTTCCATTCGCCGAAGTTTCCCGTAGTGGGAGGAAAATCGAGGAGCAACTGCGCGCGCGCCAGGGCTTCTGCTAGCGTTGGTGGCAGCGAAACCTGCACGGATCGCGACGCGCTTCGACTTCTGACCATGTCAGAAGGAGCTCTATCACGACCCCGCGGTCGCATGCCATCTTCACCAGCGCCTCGGCGGGCGGGCAGGTCTTCTAAATCCCGGGAGTGGCGCTCGGGGCTCTTTCCACGGTGACGCCGTCCTCGGCGTGATTACGCCGCTCGTCGCGCCATCTCGAGAGGAGCGCCTTTGCCGGCGCCGGGCGTGAGTCTTGGAAGCCTCGCCGCCTTCAAAGCGGGTGGCAGCGATCTTGAAGGCCGCGCCACCCGCGGAGGGCTCGGCTCCGTCTTTTGATTTGGCGGCGGCGGCCCGTTATCAGCAAGACGAACATCGCCGCCTCCCAAACTTCGGCTGCTGGGACGGTGTTGGTGTTCGCGAACGGCGCCCTGGGTCCTTTCTGTGACCGGTCCGCTGCTCGCCCACGTCGGGACGGAATGTCCGGCTTCCGACGGGCCAACCGCCACCGCATCTTCTTCTTGGGCGCCATGACGATGAAGAAGCGTCGAACTAACTGCTAGAGCCGATTCTCACAACTGCGCTTCCCCTACCTGGCGCGCCAAAGATGTCGGTGTGGGAACGACACCTATGGGATCACAAGAATCCCTACTACGGTTGCGGGGCGCGGGGTCGTGAGAAGAGCAGATCAAACAGATAGCACACGGTTTCTTTATCCAGGTTCGGGCCGCGAGGATGCCTAAAACCCTACTCCTGCTTTGGTGGCTGGTTTATCTGTGTCCTTGAACTAGAAATGGGGCGTGAGGAGCTCCAAAAAGCCGAATCCTCCTCCTGGTCGCCTTGGGCCTCCTTTTATAGGGAAAGGGGTTGCCACAGTGGCACATAGGAGGTGGAAAGGGTACAAAGGATGCGAAGTTTATCCTCACATTACATGACAAGGCGCCTTTAATGTGTCTTGCTTAGGTCTCCTTGCTTTATCGGGGACGGGGGAGAGCCCTGTCTCGTCCGTCGCCGCTCCCTTTCGTGTCGACACGCGCCCTAGCCAGCGGTGCCCATGGTGCCACGTAGGTAGGCAGGCAGCTGAGGTGGCGCGGTGGTGGGTCTCTACGAAGATCCGCTTGCCGCCACGCAGGTGCCTGCCCAACTGGTTGGGTCGGCAGCTGCATGCAAACGGTGGTGGAGGTTTGATTGGTGTGGGCCTGATGGTGGCCCTACGGGTGTCCTTGGCAAGGGCCTCGTTGTAGCCCCGGCAAGGGTCTTGCCGGGGCCCCGGCAAGGGTCTTGCCGTGGCGCCTGCTATCATCCCCAGCAAGGCTCTTGCCGGGGGCCTTGTGGTCCTCCTTGGCTGGGATCCCGCCAAGGGTCGTCATCTTCTATAGTGTGTATCTGATCTTGAATGTCTTCGCAAAGATCTGGATGCCACCACGGGGATGTCTCCCGAATCCTTGCCCCATGGTGGCAGTGGACTCAAGGGTGATTCGCTCCATAGGTGTGGGACGAGATGCCACGGCAAGGGTCTTGCCGGGTTTGCCAAAAGCGCCCCCCAGCAAGGATCTTGCCGGGGGAGTCCGCTTCGTCCCCTTTGCTCTTTGTGGTCCTGGTCTTGGCGTCGTTCCGCTCCTTTCGAGCCTCGGCCTTACTCGCTCACCTCCCCGGCCTTGCTCAAGGCGGTGGTGCCCGCCTCAGATCGCCTGCAGTGCAGTTATAGGGGTACAAAAAGTGTACCCCTCTTTTTGTACACCGACATTCCCATAAGTATTGCGTGAGTGTTAGCAATTGTGAAAGACTAAATGATAGTTGAGTATGTGGACTTGCTGAAAAGCTCCTATATTGACTCTTTCCGATGTTATGATAAATTGCAATTGCTTCAATGACCGAGATCATAGTTTGTTAGTTCTCACTGAAGTTTCTGATTCATACTTGACATTGTGAATAGATTATTACTTGAGCATAAGAAATCATATGAAAATATCCATATATGTTGTTGTTATAAGAATGATCATGATGCCCTCATGTTCGTATTTTATTTTATCGACACCTCTATCTCTAAATATGTGGACATATTTATCATTATCGGCTTTCGCTTGAGGACAAACGAGGTCTAAGCTTGGGGGAGTTGATACGTCCATTTTGCATCATGCTTTTATATCAATATTTATTGCATTATGGATTGTTATTACACGTTATGTCACAATACTTATGCCTATTCTCTCTTATTTTACAAGGTTTACATGAAGAGGGAGAATGCCGATACCGAATTCGGGCCGAAAAGGAGCAAATATTAGAGACCTATTCTGCACAACTCCAAACCTCCAGAAACTTCACGGAAGTCATTTTTGGAATTAATAAAAAATAGTGAGCGAAGAAACTATCAGAGGGGGGCCACCCACCATCCACGAGGGTGGGGGCGCGCCCTACCCCCTGGGCGCGCCCCCTGCCTCGTGGGCCCCTGGCAAGCCTCCGGTGCCCATCTTCTGCTATATGAGGTCTTTTACCCTGGAAAAATCGAAAGCAAACTCTCGGGACGAAACACCGCCGCCACGAGGTGGAACCTTGGCGGAACCAATCTAGGGCTCCGGCAAAGCTGTTCTGCCGAGGAAACTTCCCTCCAGGAGGGAGAAATCATCGCCATCGTCATCACCAACGATCCTCTCATCGGGAGGGGGTCAATATCCATCAACCTCTGTCACGCCCAAGATTCGATCGTCGGTATCTTCATACCTAGTTCAATCTCTGTCACGCCCAAGATGCGACCCTATCCTAAAGGAACTCGAAGGTCCCACCAACGATAGAAGCGCATCTTGAAGACGCTTTTGCAAGGTGGATATCATTACATCAACATTACATAATAGTGGGGATACAACCAAGACATACAATGCCACACGAATACAACAATACCTCATATACAAGATCAACATCCGACTATGGATGAAACAAAAATAGAAACTCAAACAATATCCACCCTGCTAGCCCAGGCTGCCGACCAGGAACCTAACCCAAGATCGATGAAGAAGAAGAAGAACTCCAACACAAGTAAACATCACTCTCTCGTCATGATCATCGCAATACCTGTACATGTACCTGCAACTGTTGGTGTAGTAATCTATGAGCCACGAGGACTCAGTAATCCCATTACCATGGGAATCAAGACTAGCAAAGCTTAATGGGTAAGGAAGGGGTGAAGTGGTGAGGTTGCAGCAGCGACTAAGCAAAATATGGTGGCTAACTTACGAAACAAGAGCGAGAAGAGGAGCTTAGCAAGCGGCCGTCAACTAGTAATGATCAAGAAGTGATCCTGAACTCCTACTTACGTCAAACATAACCAAAAAACCATGTTCTCCTCTCGAACAACCCCAAAAAGAGACCATCACGGTTACGCACACGGTTGGTGTATTTTAGAAGAGTTTACTTCAAGTTTACTACAACCAGATATTAACAAATTCCCATCTGCCACATAACCGTGGGCACGGCTTTCAAAAGTTCAAACCCTGCAGGGGTGTCCCAACCTAGCCCATTATAAGCTCTCACGATCAACGAAGGATATTCCTTCTTCCGGGAAGACCCGATCAGTCTCGGAATCCCGGTTACAAGACATTTTGACAATGGTAAAACAAGACCAGCAAAGCCGCACGATGTGCCGACAATCCCGATAGGAGCTGCACATATCTCGTTCTCAGGGCAACACCGGATGAGACATCCTACAAGTAAAACCAGCCCTCAAGTTTCCCCAAGGTGGCCCCGCAGTCTACTCGTTTTGGGCCAACACTTAGAGAAGCATTGTCCCAGGTGGGGGGCTTAATAAAGATGACCCTCGAGCACGCGACTCCCGAGGGAAAAGTAGGTGGTGGTGAGGCAAATGGTAAAACCAAGGTTGGGCCTTGCTGGAGGAGTTTTATTCAAAGCGAACTGTCAAGGGGGTCCCATAAACCATCCAAAAGCATTAGGGACGCAAAATCCTGGAACATAATACCGATATGATAGAAACTAGGGCGGCAAGAGTGGAACAAAACACCAGGCCTAAGGCCGAGCCTTCCACCCTTTACCAAGTATATAGATGCATTAATAATATAAGAGATATTGTGATATCCCAACATAAACATAATCCAACATGGAGCAATCTTCATCTTCACCTGCAACTAGTGACGCTATAAGAGGGGCTGAGCAAAAGCGGTAACATAGCCAAACAGCGGTTTGCTAGGAAGGGTGACAAAGGTTAGGGGCTATCATGGCAATTTGGGGAGGCTTGATAAGCAAGTGGTGGGTAACACGGCAAAGCGATAGAACGAAGCAACTAGCATAGCAATGATAGTAATGAGATCCAAGGTGATGGTCATCTTGCCTGAAATCCCGCTACAAAGAAGAACGAGTCCATGAAGAAGATGAATCCACGAAGACGAACCAAGCGTAGACGAACGAATCCTCACGATCGCAACGAAACGGGAACTATCGAGAAGAAGCACACAACATGGTAAACACGCCACACATGAACAAGGCATGATGCTCAACCAAGTATGATGCATGACAAGGCTACATGAGGCTACGCATGGGAAGAGATCATGCATACAAGAACAACACATCAAAGCAAGTTTAAATGAGGCCGGAAACAACATATAACAATACCGGCAAGTCCTCATATGCAAATTTCAAAATTGGTCCAGATCTGAATAAACTTTATGTTCAAGTTTAAACAGAAATTTAAGATGCACCAAGATTATCTACACGAAATTCTAGTCAAGTTACATATAAAGTTCGTTTAATTTGGAGCTACGGCCTAGAAGATATGAGCAAAACAAGTCAAACGTGGCATTGATGCAAAATGCATTCAAACATCAAGCAAACACTTCAAAATATGGATACAACAAGGTATCATGAAGCTACATGCAAAACTAAGCAAGTTTCATATAGAGCACACTCAAAACGGAGCAACGGTTCAACACATACACATGAAACAAGTTTAAAGGACAAGCTGTCCAAAACAGCAACTACGCATCTAGCAAGCATCAAAACAATATGCTACATCACCTCAATATGAAAACAAAAGGCATGGGCATGTTGTACAGTTAAATCATGACAAAACATGAACAGTAAGCTATCTCCATAAATCACTATGACATGCTCAAAAGGGCATGGCAAGATTGCAAATAATAACAGTTTCACAGACACTGGAATTCACATGACATGGCAGAAATAACATCAGGTTGCAAAGTTAAGAGCTATCAAACAACATGCTACAGGAACTTATCATGGCAACCAAAGGCATGGCATGAATCTACTAAATGCATATAACAAAAGTCCCTTACTGGTCACGAGCCAAAAAGGCACAGAAGATATGATGGCACCCATGTAAACATAGCAAGTTTCGTAAACAGATTCAGACTTTGCGTCTTTGCATCTTTGCGAGCTCGATTCACTCATCACAAGGCATGGAATGACAAGATAATCATAGCATCAGCAAGAAGACATGTTTATGAAGCTAAGCATGGAAATAGAAAGTTCATAGCATGCATGGATCACTAACAACAACCATGGCAAAATTGATTAACATGTAAACATTCTGCCAGGAACATTTTATAGCAAAAGTAGAGCAAGATTAGGACATGCTAGAGCACTCCATAAATGCAAACAGTGGAACGGATGGATAGAGCATAGCATGTGTAACAAAAAACCCTTAGTGAACATCTCCAGATTATACATAGAACTCATTGTATCAACAGGTTTACATAGCATCACAATATATCAGTTTCAGACAACAGAAATGACCAAGTCACATAAATCAGCAACATCATGGAGGCTACTTTGCAAGCTTAAATCAATCAACACATGGCATATCCTGAAGAGTGGATTGCATCACAGAAAAGATGGCATGGTGTAGCTCATAACACATATAGACTTCATGCTCAAAAGAAAATCACACAAAAAGATGCAAAAATAACAAATGAGCGTGTTTTGTTAAACTACAGCAGGCAACATTACATAGCACTCTTGCCATGATGATTTGGGCATCAATATGAACTCAAACAAGCATGAACAATGGAACAAAATGTAGAGCATCTCATGATAAACATTTGGACATAATATACACGCAAAACAGAGCAGAATGCCACAAGTTATGACATGATGAATATGGGCACATGGAGTAGAAATCCTGGGGACTTTGAAGAATTTATACCACGCGAAAACTGGACGGAAAAGACCCGGGACGGAGAGATCCGGGGACGGGGCACGTGTTTGGTTGGCGGTACGGGTGGATCTCATCCCACCCGTCCAGATCCGGCGATGGGGCGGCTCTCCGGCGAGCGGGCGGCGCCGACAACGACGGCAGCGGGGCTCCGGCGAGCTGCGGTCGCCGGCAAGGGGCGGATCTGGCGTGAGGGGCCGCCTCCGGCCGGATCTCACGCATCCGGCGCGGGGTGAGGGGAGGCGCGGCAGAGATGGGCTCGGGCCGGCGGGGTCGGCGACGAGCAGGGAGGCGGCGGCGAACTCTGCGACGGGCGCTGCGGGCGAAGCCGGACGCCGCCATGGCCGACGGTGGCGCGGTGGCGAGGAGGCGGCAGAGGCGCACGGGGCGGCGGCGGCGAAAGCGGCGACGGAGGTGCGGTGGCGGCGGAATCCGGCGCGCGGGCGGCGCTATGGTTCCGGCGGGTCGGGCGCGGGGCGGACGGACGCTGGCCCGGGCGGGCCTGACGCGGGCCTGGCGGGCTTCGGCTGGTGGTGGCGATGTGGGGCTCGGCCCAGGCGACGTGTCACGCTGCGGTTGGTCGAGCTGCGGCGGCGGACATGTCCGAAGGCGGCGCGGACACGTCCGGCGGCGGGAGGAGGAAGAGGCTAGGGTTGGACTGCGAGATTTTTGGGGAGAGCACATATTTATAGGTAGAGGGAGTTTGGAGTGTCCAAATGGGGTGCGGTTTTCGCCCACACGATCGTGATCGAACGACCGAGAGGATGGAGGGGGTTTGGATGGGTTATTGGGCCACTTAAGAGGGGTGTTGGGCTGCAACACACACGAGGCCTTTACGGTTCCCCAGTTAACCGTTCGAGTACCAAACGGACTCCAAATGGCGCGAAACTTGACAGGCGGTCTACCGGTGGTGTACCAAGGCCGCTTGGAAAATCTCGGTCCATTCTGAGAATGTTTAACACCCGCTCACAACAAGAGACAAAAGGGGGACGCCGGAGGACATAGGAGTGTCGGATTGCAAAACAGACAACGGGGAAAATGCTCGAATGCATGAGACGAACACGTATGCAATGTAATGCACATGATTACATGGCAAAATGCAACACGCAAGAAAAATACATGGCAACGACGGTGAATAACTGCCAGACACCTGGCGCATCAGATCCAGGGTGTTACAACTCTCCTCCACTAACAAGAGATCTCGTCCCGAGATCTTAGGACCGAGACGGAAGGGAAAAGGGATGAGGTGAAATAAGAACAAAAGAGAGAGGATGAACAAAGTCAAGAACACTCGAGTAGGAAAAGGAAATGACAAATATGATGAGAATCAAGCTCCGAAACAAAAATGTATTTGAAACCACTCTGGTTAGAACAAGATAGAAGTGGAATAAGAATGAAAGAATTTAGGCAGAACTCTGGCTGAACAAGGAAATAATAAAACATGAACTTAAGAAGATGGAATGATACTTGACGAGAGGAACAACAAAATGCCTCTGGAAGACTTGAAAGAGTGGAATGAGAAGAATGAGGAAGAAGATGACAACTTTCACCACGAACGAAAATGAAAGCAACCTTAGAAGGAAGGATTGAACGGAGTTGTTGAGAAAATCAACAACGAAAAGAATAAGCTTGTTATTGACTTATGGATAACATCTCAAAAATTATGAGGTGATAACCGACCACAATCGAAAAAGATTGAATAGCTGAGGAGAACGAATAAATGCAAAACTCCACTTCAAAAGAATACGGAGAATTAATTGCACTTCAAGATGCAAGAAGAAAAGATACTTGAGCTCCTTCAACAAGAATCTTGATGAACTATTGAAGAATGACTTAAATACTGACGAACCACTGTGAAATACTCCGGTAACAAAGGATGATGAGATTGAATTGAGGGATGGAAAGAATAAGATAAAAGTCTTGTGATGATTAAGATGGCACTTCGCGACGAGAGCACCGAGAAAACTTGGAACTCCGGAAATAAAGATGAACAACATATAACTGAGAAATTGATAACGCGAACAAACTCCGGTAGAAAAGAATTAAACACTTGGATGAAACAAGAATAAGAATTATGTTATGCGTATCCTTCATCAATTAAATTTATGAGAAGCAATAGATTTGCATACTACTTATTCGCGTTGGAAAAGATTAAGGGGGGATATAGCACGAAATTTGGGAAAAACTTCAAGAACCAACGGTAGGATTGGAAAGAACGAATGAATATATGTGATAAGAACGGAGAAAGGAATCTTGAACGAACCACCGTAAGAATTCAAAATTGAATGAAGAAAGAGAATGAATCACCAGGAAGAATTAGAAAAGCACAAAGATACTTGAGGGAAATAAGAGACAAGAGAACGAAGGGATCGCGAACTGATTGAAGAATACTTGAACGAAGCATTGGAAGAATACTGAGATGAACGAAGGGGCATGGATATATAATAAATGGAGAATGAATCTGAAAACTTAGAACGAAGAAATATTCCAAAAAGATGGCCTCCGGATGATCGAGAGAGACAGCAACTCCTGAAATGCTCCGGATGGATGAAAAGAATTTGCATGACTGAAAATAATTTGATAGGATAACATTGAGCTAGCACCGCGAATCTCCGGGAGAACGGACATGATTTAAGAGAAATTCTTTCTTCGGTCTTCAAATGACGACGAGAAACAACATCAAAATTGTTGAGATACTCCGGGAGAATGAAAAGAGGAAAGATTGACCCGGACATGAAAGAATTTGAAAACTATCTTGGAGAAGGCATCTGACTGATGGAATCCATACTTATGTCAAACTTCGAAAGAAAGGATTTGAGAAAAGCTCCGGAAAATTAGAAGAGTCGGGTAAGATCCTGGGAAAAGACCTGTGGGTTAGGGCCCACTAAAAAGAAACACCGTTGGAAAGGATTGTTGAATGAGAAATGATGCACCGGAACGACTGAAAGACTCGAATGAGGTGACAACCTCGAAATAATTGAATGCAAACACGAATCTTCTGAGATGTCTTCAGCACTCCGGAAGGATTAAATGGTGAGAGGCGAACGATCAGAGGGAAAACACTTCGGTCAAGGAAAAGAATATGAACAACACCGAAAACTTGAATAGAATCCACCGGAAAGAAAATGCGATGAACAATGATGAACTAGACAAGACTTCACCGGTTGAGACAATTGAGGAAAGACTGAAGATACTCCGAATGAATGAAATTGATGCCCGAATAGAGACTCAGACTCCGGGAATAAAAAGGGTGGGAGGGCGGGAACAAAACAAAGACAACTTGGAATGAGGAACTGACGAATAACTTGAAGAGAAAAAACACCGGTTGAAATGATTGAGGAAATAATACATAGGCTTCACACAAGTAGGATGGATACTCAATTACGGACTCCGGTTCCGAGAAGAAGAAGGGAGGGCGGGTGGGAAAAAAACAAGGACAACTTCGGTCAGGGAAACACCATCGATTGAAAAGAGCTGAGGACTGATCTCCCAAAAGACAAAGAGGGTTTGAATCAATTCGGCGATAATAGCACCGGATGAAAAGAGGATGGACAACGGACGAAAACTAGCCGCGTGATCCTAAAGAAAAATTTGAAGGGGAAGAGGGGTAATTCAAAACACCTACGTCAAGATTCCTTACCAGAGCGACGAAAGGGCAGAGGAGTAAAAAGAATTCCTACTCTCCGATATAACTAGACTCCGAAAAAAAATTCTTCTAGACTCGACATCGGCCAAACTACACGATCAATCAAGGGGGCTCCTAGGGTCGGCCGAGGCTCTGATACCAACTTGTCACGCCCAAGATGCGACCCTATCCTAAAGGAACTCGAAGGTCCCACCAATGATAGAAGCGCATCTTGAAGACGCTTTTGCAAGGTGGATATCATTACATCAACATTACATAATAGTGGGGATACAACCAAGACATACAATGCCACATGAATACAACAATACCTCATATACAAGGTCAAAATCCGACCTTGGATGAAACAGAAACAGAAACTCAAACAATGTCCACCCTGCTAGCCCAGGCTGCCGACCAGGAACCTAACCCAAGATCGACGGAGAAGAAGAAGAACTCCAACACAAGTAAACATCGCTCTATCGTCATGATCATCGCAATACCTGTACATGTACATGCAACTATTGGTGTAGTAATTTGTGAGCCACGAGGACTCAGCAATCCCATTACCATGGGATCAAGACTAGCAAAGCTTAATGGGTAAGGAAGGGGTGCAGTGGTGAGGTTGCAGCAGCGACTAAGCAAAATATGGTGGCTAACTTACGAAACAAGAGCGAGAAGAGGAGCTTAGCAAGCGGTCGTCAACTAGTAATGATCAAGAAGTGATCCTGAACTCCTACTTACGTCAAACATAACCAAAAAACCGTGTTCTCCTCTCGAACAACCCCAAAAAGAGACCATCACGGTTACGCACACGGTTGGTGTATTTTAGGAGAGTTTACTTCAAGTTTACTACAACCAGATATTAACAAATTCCCATCTGCCACATAACCGTGGGCACGGCTTTCGAAAGTTCAAACCATGCAGGGGTGTCCCAACCTAGCCCATTATAAGCTCTCACGATCAACGAAGGATATTCCTTCTTCCGGGAAGACCCGATCAGTCTCGGAATCCCGGTTACAAGACATTTCGACAATGGTAAAACAAGACCAGCAAAGCCGCACGATGTGCCGACAATCCCGATAGGAGCTGCACATATCTCGTTCTCAGGGCAACACCGGATGAGACATCCTACGAGTAAAACCAGCCCTCAAGTTTCCCCAAGGTGGCCCCGCAGTCTACTCGTTTTGGGCCAACACTTAGAGAAGCATTGTCCCAGGTGGGGGCTTAATAAAGATGACCCTCGAGAGTGCGACTCCCGAGGGAAAAGTAGGTGGTGGTGAGGCAAATGGTAAAACCAAGGTTGGGCCTTGTTGGAGGAGTTTTATTCAAAGCGAACTGTCAACGGGGTCCCATAAATCACCCAACCGCGTTAGGGACGCAAAATCCGGGAACATAATACCGACATGATGGAAACTAGGGCGGCAAGAGTGGAACAAAACACCAGGCCTAAGGCCGAGCCTTCCACCCTTTACCAAGTATATAGATGCATTAATAATATAAGAGATATTGTGATATCCCAACATAAACATAATCCAACATGGAGCAATCTTCATCTTCACCTGCAACTAGCGACGCTATAAGAGGGGCTGAGCAAAAGCGGTAACATAGCCAAACAACGGTTTGCTAGGAAGGGTGACAAAGGTTAGGGGCTATCATGGCAATTTGGGGAGGCTTGATAAGAAAGTGGTAGGTAACGCGTCAAAGCGATAGAACGAAGCAACTAGCATAGCAATGATAGTAATGAGATCCAAGGTGACGGTCATCTTGCCTGAAATCCTGCTAGAAAGAAGAACGAGTCCATGAAGAAGATTAAGCCACGAAGACGAACCAAGCGTAGACGAACGAATCCTCACGATCGCAACAAAACGGGAACTATCGAGAAGAAGCACACAACATGGTAAACACGCCACACATGAACAAGGCATGATGCTCAACCAAGTATGATGCATGACAAGGCTACATGAGGCTACGCATGGCAAGAGATGATGCATACAAGAACAACACATCAAATCAAGTTTAAATGCGGCCGGAAACAACATATAACAATATCGGTAAGTCCTCATATGCAAATTTCGAAATTGGTCCAGATCTGAATAAAATTTATGTTCACGTTGTTAAACAGCAAGTTAAGATGCACCAAGATGATCTACACGAAATTCTAGTCAAGTTACATATAAAGTTCGTTTAATTTGGAGCTACGACCTAGAAGATATAAGCAAAACAAGTCAAACATGGCATTGATGCAAAATGCATTCAAACATCAAGCAAACACCTCAAAACATGGATGCAACAAGGTATCATGAAGCTACATGCAAAACTAAGCAAGTTTCATATAGAGCACACTCAAAATGGAGCAACGGTTCAACACATACACATGAAACAAGTTTAAAGG
Source organism: Aegilops bicornis (assembly GCA_021605145.1). NCBI lineage: Eukaryota > Viridiplantae > Streptophyta > Magnoliopsida > Poales > Poaceae > Aegilops > Aegilops bicornis. Next base: position 391,162,632 of record CM038669.1, on the reverse strand, counting down.
ACAAGTTGTCCAAAACAGCAACTACGCATCTAGCAAGCATCAAAAAAATATGCTGCATCACCTCATGAAAACAAAAGACATGGGCATGATGTAAAAATAAAGCATGACAAAACATAAACACTTAGATATCTCCATAAATCATTAGGAAATGCTCAAAAGGACATGGCAAGATTGCAAATAATAACAGTTTCACAGACTTTGGAATTCACATGACATGGCAGAAATAAAATCAGGTTGCAAAGTTAAGAGCTATTAAACAACATGCTACAGGAACTTATCATAGCAACCAAAGGCATGGCATGAATCTACTAAATGCATATAACAAAAGTCCCTTACTGGTCACGAGCCAAAAAGGCACAGAAGATATGATGGCACCCATGTAAACATAGCAAGTTTCGTAAACAGATTCAGACTTTGCGTCTTTGCATCTTTGCGAGCTCGATTCACTCATCACAAGGCATGGAATGACAAGCTAAGCATAGCATCAGCAAGAAGACATGTTTATGAAGCTAAGCATGGAAATATAAAGTTCATAGCAAGCATGGATCACTAACAACAACCATGGCAAAATTGATTAACATGTAAACATTCTGCCAGGAACATTTTATAGCAAAAGTAGAGCAAGATTAAGACATGCTAGAGCACTCCATAAATTCAAACAGGGGCATGAATGGATAGATCATAGCATGTGTAACAAAAAATGACTAAGTCACAATATATCAGTTTATGCATAGAACTCATGGTATCAACGGGTTTACATAGCATCACAATATATCAGTTTCAGACTTAACAGAAATGATGGGTGTCATAGAAATCAGCAACATCATGGAGGCTACTTTGCAAGCTTAAATCAACCAACACATGGCATATCATGAAGAGTGGATTGCATCACAGAAAAGATGGCATGTTGTAGCTCATAACACATATAGACTTCATGCTCAAAAGAAAATCACGCAAAAAGATGCAAAAATTTCAAATGAGCGTGTTTTGTTAAACTACAGCAGGCAACATTACATAGCACTCTTGCCACGATGATTTGGGCATCAATATTAACTCAAACAAGCATGACACAATGGAACAAAATGTATAGCATCTAATGCTGAACATTTGGACATATTATACACGTAAAAAGGAGCAGCATGCAACAAGTTATGACATGATGAATATGGGCACATGGAGTAGAAATCCTGGGGACTTCGAAGAATTTATACCCCGCGAAAACTGGACGGAGAAGACCCGGGACGGAGAGATCCGGGGACGGGGCAGGTATTTGGTTGGCGGGACGGGTGGATCTCATCCCACCCATCCAGATCCGGCGATGGGGCGGCTCTCCGGCGAGTGGGCGGCGCCGACGACGACGGCAGCGGGGCTCCGGCGAGCTGCGGTCGTCGGCGAGGGGTGGATCTGGCGCGAGGGGCCTCCTCTGGCCAGATCTCGCCGGATCCGCGTGGGGTGAGGGGAGGCGCGGCGGAGATGGGCTCAGGCCGGCGTGGTCGGCGACGAGCAGGGAGGCGGCGACGGAACTCCAGCGACGGGCGCGCGGGCGAGCTCGAGGCGCTGCCCGCGATCGGCGGTGGGCGGTGGTGGCGAGGAGGCGGCAGAGGCGGGCGGGGCAACGGCGGCAGCATGCGGCGGAGGAGCGGCGGCGGCGGAATCCAGGCGCGCGGGCGGCGCTTAGGTTCCGGGCGGGTCGGGCGCTGGCCGCTGCACGGGCGCTGGCCCGCGGGCTTCGGCGGGTGGCGGCGATGTGGGGCTCGGCCCATGCGACGTGTCACGCTGCGGTTGGTCGAGCTGCGGTGGTGGACATGTCCGAAGGTGGCGCGGACACGTCCGGCGGCGGGAGGAGGAAGAGGCTAGGGTTGGACTGCGAGATTTTCGGGGAGAGCACATATTTATAGGTAGAGGGAGTTTGGAGTGTCCAAATGGGGTCAAGTTTCACCACACGATCGTGATCGAACGACCGAGAGGATGGAGGGGGTTTGGATGGGTTATTGGGCCACTTAAGAGGGGTGTTGGGCTGCAACACACACGAGGCCTTTACGGTTCCCCGGTTTACCGTTGGAGTACCAAACGGACTCCAAATGGCGCGAAACTTGACAGGCGGTCTACCGGTGGTGTACCAAGGCCGCTTGGCAAATCTCGGTCCATTCCGAGAATGTTTAACACCCGCTCACAACAAGAGACAAAAGGGGGACACCGGAGGACATAGGAGTGTCAGATTGCAAAACGGACAACGGGGAAAATGCTCGGATGCATGAGACGAACACGTATGCAATGTAATGCACATGATGACATGGAAAAATGCAACACACAAGCAAATGACATGGCAATGATGGCGAATAACTGGCAACACCTGGAGCATCGGATCCGGGGCGTTACAATCTCGTTATCGGCAAGTCTCTTTACTCATTCCGTAATACACCACCTCGTGACTAAATCCTTATTCATTTGTTTGCAAGCTTATGATGTGTATTACCGAGAGGGCCCAGAGATACCTCTCCGATACTCAGAGTGACAAATCCTAATATCAATCTATGCCAACTCAACAAACACCTTCGGAGATACCTGTAGAGCATCTTTATGATCACCCAGTTACGTTTTGACGTTTGATAGCACACAAGGTATTCCTCCGGTATCCGGGAGTTGCATAATCTCATAGTCGAAGGAATAAGTATTTGACATGAAGAAAGCAATAGAAATACATTGAACGATCATTATGCTAAGCTAACGGATGGGTCTTGTCCATCACATCAGTCTCCTAATGATGTGATCCCATTATCAAATGACAACACATGTCTATGGTTAGGAAACCTTAACCATCTTTGATCAACAAGCTAGTCTAGTAGAGGTTTTCTAGGGACACGGTATTTGTTTACGTATTCACACATGTATTTAAGTTTTCGATCAATACAATTCTACCATGAATAATAATGTCGGATTATGGGTTCCGGAAAACCCTTGAGGTTCGAACACTGGGGTGTGCACGAAGATCTCTCTCTCTCTCCCTAGCTCGCTCTCGCAACAATCTCAAGGGCTAGCTCGATGAACCAAAAGAACAAGAGACACGAGGGTTTATACTGGTTCGGGCCATTGTTGAGGTATAATACCCTACTCCAGTGTGGTGCGGTGGATTGCCTTGTAGGCTGAGGATGAACAGTACAAGGTAAGAACAACCTCCTGAGGAGAGGTGTTCCTGCACTCGATGAGCTTGTGAGATGGCCTCAGTGGAGTGGATCTAATCCAAGATGAGTTGATCCCTGACTGTGGTGGTGGCTAGTCCTATTTATAGAGGCCCTGGTCCTCTTCCCAAATGTTAAGCGGGAAGGGATCCCACAACGGCCAGGTTTGAAGGGAGACAACTAGTACAAGCTATCCTGACAAAAGGTGGTCTTCGTCTGCCAAAGGCTCTGGTGGTGACACTGTCGTGACCTCCGTCCTGCCGTCCTGCTGGTCTTGGTCTCATTGCACCGATATGGAAAGCTTTGCCTGATGCCTCGGGACTCCTCGCCTGCGCTTGCCCCTTTAGCACCAAAGAGGCAACTGGTACTCTGCGCCTGCTAGCACCCGCCTGGCCTTGATCGTCACGGCTCACGTTAAGCGCACCTCGCGAGGTGCCCCTTGCATAGATATCTCCGCTCCTCGGGAGCCAGCCTAGTGAGGCTGCCCCTGAGGAGGTCTTGCGTCGTCCGCCTCGCGAGGCTTGGCCCCTCTGGAGGGTCTTGAGTGGTTGCTGCCGAAGATGCACTACAAAAAAATACACTTCCGTGATGATACGTGTTTGTCACAGTAGGTCGCGTTTTATGTCATGCATGTACATCCATGACAAATTTATGACAGAATCAAGATAGTCATACCGTGTCGTCAGAGAAGTGTTCCATGACAATGCCAAAATTATCATCACGGAAGTGTCCACTTCCATGACGATAAATCGCGCGTCACAGAAGTGCTTTCGTCAAGGGTGACCGACACGTGGCATCCAGCGTAACGGAACGCCGTTAAGCTATCGGGTCGATTTTTGGATCCGATAACCCGTTTACAGCCACGACCAATACCGATTTTCCACGTGTAAAATTCTCATTGGCTGACGGATCACGCGTCAGCTCCGCGTTGGCACGGGTGTCACTCATCCAACGGTCGAGATGGGCCTATGATATGGTGACACGTGGACCGGCCCAAAAGTGGCCCACAAAGTTTAAATGGGCCGTCCCAACCTAAGGCCCATAAGATTTAGCGGACCATAATGGGCCGGCCCAGGTAAAGGCCCACAAAATTTAGCAGACCATAATGGGCCGGCCCAGATAAAGGCTCACACAATTTTGCAGACCATAATGGGTCGGCCCAGCTAAAGGCCCACAAGATTTTGCGGACCACAATGGGCCGGCCCAGCTAAAGGCCCACAAGATTCTGCAGACCATAATGGGTCGGCCCAGCTAAATGCCCAATATTCTTCTGTCCAAATCGGCCCGTCACAACCTGTCCTAAACTTGTCATCAACGCGCCCATGGTCACTTCGCCCGTTAACGATCCGCTATAATTGGGCGAATTACGGCCCGGTGTATTTCACTGTTAAAGGTCCGGCTTCATTTGGGCCCATTTACGTGCCATCAAAACTTTTGGCCCATAAACGACCGTGAAGGATTTGGGTCATATTCGGCCATGTCTGACATTCGGCCTGTTAGAGGCCCACTATAGCTTTGGGCCACTTTCGGCGTGTTTGTCATTTTCGGCCTGTTAACGCCAGACGTAAACCATGGGCCATATGTGGCCCAACGTCATATCGGGCCCATTAATGGCCCATATAAAAATGACGATAATCTAGCCCTGCCAAAGTTCCGGCCTGTTAAAGGCCCGTGTGTTAGGTCGGCGCATTTACGGCTCGTCCGAATTTCGGCCTGTCAAAGATCCGAATCGTAAATGGGCCACCATTTCGGCCTGCTAAGTCCAGTGGGTTATTTGGCACAATCGGGGCCCAATCTCACGTTCGGTCTATTAAAGGCCCATGTTTTTTACGGGCTCGAGATATTTACACTTGTAAACGGCCTATTTTTACTGAGGGCCCAAATTATGTTTAGGCACATAAAGGCCCACTATGGGCACAGCCTACCGTAAAAAATATGAAAGCTTATGCTGATTTAGGCCCAGATATTTTTAGTGGGCTACATGACAATTTCGGCCCGTAATCGTTTTTAGCCCAATTGGAATGGGCCCGACGAATGTTGGCATGTTGGGCTCCTACGAAGCTTTCGGTCGAATACATTACTAAGATAAACCTACACTATACAAAAATAGCGTTGTAATTACTGCAGTCTGAGGCATCATCATAAATGTTGTATCACAACAAAATAAATTCCAACCATACAACAAAAGGCCTGTTGGCATAAAGTTTACAGTCCTTCCAGATAAAAGCACCATCAGATGTATAGAAGCACAGATCATTTGACCTAAGTGCTAATGTTTCAGTCAGAATCTGATGGAGCAAAGACGATCTCCACCTTTTTTCCGCCATTGCTCTTGAACAACGGCGAATGTCCGATAGTCCGGTTTCAAAACCATTCATATCTTGACGACATTTCTCAACCACTATTCTTCTTTCCAAACAACGTCCATTAGGGATTGGACTTGTGTCCGGAGCATGATATATCACTATGTCTAGCGGGAAGATTTTGTTCAAGAGGGCGATTTGGACGAGGTTACCTTGACAACCAACCCGTAATTACGCAGAAGGTGCTTTTTGCACCGTTAGTGGAGAGATACCGACGCACCGCAAAGCAAGAGGTGACATTGTGCCCGTAGTAGCCTCGTCACCTTCAGTGGTTGTGGCTGTTCAATCATTTGTTCCATAGCTTCCTGAAAGTTTGAACTTGTAGATTAGTGTACCGGATAAGTTACTAATGAGACAAAAACAAACAAAGTAGATTAAACGTTTATACACAACTTATTTTGGTGAACTACTGTAATACATTAGCATGTATTGTAGTGCCAACTGCATAATAAAATCACTTTCGGAACATATGTCCATGTAGCATGCCCTCTTGTATTGTCTATTTCCTCACATTCGTTGACATCTAAGGATAAAGAGACATGGTTTAAAGTAGGATGAACATAGTATGACATCATTCATATCATGGGCAAACAGATATAAAACAAACAGGCTATTTTATCATTGTGTGCGCACGTGAACATAACAACTAGATTACACATCAAGACCAAAAGAATATCCTTCATCTCTTTTAAACCATGTAAGGTGAAATGATACGTTAAGACAACTGTGAATAAAAGTGAACAGAGTAATCGACATTGTCTCGCAAACCAAGTAGTTAAATGAACACATCACAATACCAATCAGTTCAAGGCAGGAGGAGTAAGGACTTACAACAATGCTTGAACTGGTGTGCTCATGCGCTTCATGTTGCCGGTGTGGCAATCCTTGAAGATTTGCATTGCATTCGGTTCGTGTTCTTTTTGGTCCGCACGGGCTTTCCTTTGTATTTGGAACAAGTCAATATAGATACGATAATATGGCACAAAAAAGAAGGAAGTAACAGCTATTTACAAGAGCCTCGCGATTGTGCAATATAGCTACGAGATCCCGTTGTCTGTTGGAATTTCACTTTAGAACGGTTGGTTTTGTTCTTCAAACAGTTAGCCTAGAAGAAGATACACTTGTAAGGCACATACATAAATACAAGTTCAATATGTGATCTGATCAAATACATATAGCCTACCTGATGCTTTGGATCAGACCAGTGTTTAACAAGGGCTGTCGAGTCTTCATCTGTAATATATTCCACTCGAGATGTTTGGGCGATTTCATTGTTAGCCTTGCCTTCAAAGTGAGATTTTCTAAGGTGGTACCGACATCGTCAGCAGAAAGCGGTCGAAAAACATGAGTGCATGCTTGTTTAGCTGCATCATCTTTCGGATCCAACTTGAACCTCATCTGCTGAAAAAGAATGTGAGTCTTATTAGGAGGAAGCTAGAAAGTATGGGATGTAGCAAGACAATATTACTAATTCGATGAATAACATTACTTACGTATAAATGGTCAAGGAAGATGTTAAACCGGTATTGTCTTTCTCATTCCTGTCTTTGGATCCACGTTGGGAGGATACGTGCATGACACCTAACGGCAACGGCTGCCTCGATACTAACTTGGCTGACTCAGCAGCATCACGTGGCCTTTTAAACCTGCCTCAAAATGGATCTCCATTCTTCCTCCTTTAGATTTTGTTAATCTGTCAAGCATTATCCCCGATGTCTGCTTTCGCTTGGCGCCGTGGTGCTAGTTCAACAACGAATATGGAAAGTGTTAGTGTACATCAAACCGTGAGAGTACATATAAAGGAGCATGCAATCGCAACTTGACTCGGTCAGTACCATCTTGGTGTTGATGCTCATGAGGTTCATTTGATCTTGCCAAGTCTGTTGTGTCGCCGGTGCTTGGAAGTAGTGTTAGGTGTGAAGGCAGCTTGGGAACCGGCCGGCCAAGCAAACGAATGAGTAACTGGTTGAGATGTTGGTACAATTGAAGCGGATGCTGCAGCTGGTGGAGCGGTGATACTGTGTTTGTAGATTTAGCCGGTGGGCTTGGACCTTCTATCGCACTATAAGTACCAGCAGAATCTCGACAGTAACCTTTTCCATTTCACCCGATTTAGTAACAAAGACTCCCTACTATATTATTTTCCTTGCTCTTTTTGACTTTGCCATGTCAAGTCGTACCCACAACACAAAAGTATAAAATCACTCTTCGTAACTCATTGATGCATGATACGCATAAGCAATGCTTTGATGTAAGACAACCGTATGAGGATGGAATATGTAAGAAAACAGGACGTCATGACATATTCACAGCTACGATGTGCAAACTAAGGTATGATTTTCAAGAAAATAGAAGTAATGCAAGCTAGACACCAAATGAAAGATGCAACCAATATTACTCTGCCAGGTTAAAAGTGTCTTGTCATAAGTGGCAATTCGAAAAATTAGAAGCACTACAACATAGAAATCAATGCAAGATGCAACCACTATCAAACTGCCATGTTAAAAGCGTCCAATCATGAGTGACTGATGCGGGATACACAACAGCAGTACTTTGATGTAAGAACATGGTATGATAGATAGATGCAAAGTGTATTCTAGACACGTAAAGCCATGTCATATGCACATGTATAACGTATAAACTCAAAGAGGTGCAATTTAATCAAAATAGAAGAAATACAGGCTAGACCACATATGCAACATGAAACCAATTATCACACCGTCAACTTAGAGCAAGCACTGCGATGGTGGAGTACGGGAGATGAACTCATCATGTAGACTTGGGACTTCAACTTCATTAGCGATAGCAGTGGAAAATCTAGAGAGTCTCTGCTTATGCGTCGGTGCGGAGGACCACCAACATCCCCTAACTTACTCTTTTCCTTCCTATTTTCTCGATATTGCCTTATGAAGTCAAAACCACAAGAAGATGAATAAAATTAGCTCTGCATAACTGGTTGATGCATGATACGCATTTAACACTACTTTGATGTAAGGCAAGCGCAGGATAGGAGGATGGAATATATACAAAAAGACAGCGTTTCATATTCACACGCATTTATAGGAGGATGGAATATGTATGAAAAAACAAGAAGCGGAAGGCATTTCAACAAAATTAGAAGAAATGAAAGCTAGGCACCATATGAACATGCAACCAATATCACTCTATCAGGTAAAAAGTGTCGCGTCGTAAGTGCCATTTCAAGAAATTAGAAGTAGTACAAGCTAGAAGACAATGCAAGATGCAACCTATGTCACAGTCCCAAGTTAAATATGTCTTATGGGTAAGTGATCGTTGCAGGTATAAGTTGTAAGCTACGCAGATGCAATTCAACATAATAAGAAGCAATACAAACTAGACATCATACGGAAAACGCAACCACTTATAATAGTTCCAAGTAAGAGCAAGCACCTGTGATGGTGGAGTAGGGGAGATGTGCTCATCATGTACACGTATGTTCTAGAAACAGGAACACGTGTCAAATTCATAGGCATTATGTGTAAAGTAAGCAGATGCAATTCAAGTTAGAAGCAATATAAGCTAGATATCATACGCAACATGCAACCACATATAATAGTGTCAAGTTAGAGCAAGCACCTGTGATGGTGGAGTAGGGGAGATGTGCTCATCATCTACACAGCTACGTTGATCGGCCCAGCCTTTATGCGTTGTCTTGCGAATCTTGTTGGGAGGATGGCGGAGTAGAATCAGAGAGACCCCTGTTTGAGTTGTTCAAGGACCACCATCATCCATCGCCGAACTAATTTCCTTCAGCTATAATGATTTTGCATTGTGAAGTCAAACCGATAAGAAAAAGGAATAAAATTCGCTCTTCGTAACTCATTCATGCATGATACCGATTTAACACTACTCGGATGAAAGGCAAACACATGATGCGAGGATGGAATATGTATGAAAACAGGATGGCGTGACATATTCACACCTATGATGTGGTAACTAAGCGTAAGGCATTTCAACAAATTAGAAGCACCGCAAGCTAGACACCATATGAAAGATGCAACCAATATCACTCGCCAAGTTCAAACTGTATGGCTTCAACAAATTAGAAGCAAGACATGCTAGAAATCATATGCAAGACACAACCAATATCACAAGGATGGCGACTTAAAGGTGCCTTATCATAAGTGACTGATGCGGGATATGCAAGAATAGTAGTCTGATGTAGAAACAGGAACACATGTCATATTCACAGGCATTATGTGTAAAGTAAGCAGATGCAATTCAACAAAGTTAGAAGCAATACAAGCTAGACATCATACGCAACATGCAACCACATATAATAGTGCCAAGTTATAGCAAGCAGCTGTGATGGTGGAGTAGGGGAGATGTGCTCATCATCTACACAGCTACATTGACTGTCTAGCCTTGCGTTGTCTTGCGAATCTTGTTTCGAGGATGGCGGAGTAGAATCTATAGAGAACCTCCGTTTCAGTTGCTCGGAAGGACCACCATCATCCAATGCCTTGCCAATTTCCTTCAGCTTTATTGATTTTGCATTGTGAGGTCATACCGACAAGAAAAAGGAATATCATTCGCTCTCGTAACTCATTCATGCATGATAATCGATTTAACACTACTCGATGAAAGGAAAAGTCATGATACGAGGATGGAATATGTACGAAAAAATGGACGGCTTGACATATTCACACCTATGATGTGGTAACTAAGCGAGAAGGCACTTCAACAAATTAAAAACACCGCAAGACACCATATGGAAGGTGCAATCAATATCACTCGCCAAGTTAAAACTGTCTCGTCATAGGTGGCGTTCATCAAACTAGAAGCAATACATGCTAGAAATCATATTCAAGACGCAAAACCAATATCACACTGCCAACTTAAAGGTGTCCCATCATAAGTGACCTGATGCAGGATACACAAGAAGAGTAGTTTCATGTAAGAACATGGTGTGATAGATGTATATAGTATGTACCAAAAACAGAAAGCGTGTCATATTCACATGTATCATGTGTAAGCTAAGCAGATGCAGATACACTAGTTAGGAGCAATACGAAGCTAGACACCATATGCAACATGCAACCAGATATCACACCTTTGCCAAGTTAGAGCAAGCACCTTGGATGGTGGAGTAGGGGAGCGGAGACTTGGACCTTGTAATGCACTATCAGTACAAGGAGAATCGGTACAGATGCTCCATTTACGTTGCTGCAGAGGACCACCATCATCGCCTTCCTTACTCTTTTCCTTCCACTTTCTTGATTTTGCCTTGTCAAGTCAAACCCACAAGAAAAAGGAATAAAATTTTCTCTTCACAACTCATTGATGCATGATCGATTTAACACTACTTTCATGTAAGGCAGCCACCGATAGGAGGATGTAATATGTATGAAAATGTGACGGCGTGACATATCACATGTATGATGTATAAAGTGTAAACTAAGCACAAGGTGCTTGAACTTGTTAGAATCGATGCAAGCTAGAAACCATATGAAAGATGAAACCAATATCACTCTGCCAAATTAAAAGGGTGCCCTAACAAATGTATTTGACCAAATTAGAAGCAATACATGGCAACAAAGCTAGAAATAATATGCAATATGCAACGAATAAAGGTGACTCGTCAGAATTGATTGATGCAGGATACGTAAGAGAGGTAGTTTCATGTAAGAACAAGGTTAACACATAGATGTAGTGTGTACCAAAAATAGGAAGGCATGTCATATTCACAGTATAGTGTGTAAACTAAGCGGATGCAATTTACCCTAATTAGAAGCATTACAAGCTAGACACCGTATGCAACATGCAACCACATATCACACTCATGGGTTAGAGCAAGCACCTATGATGGTGGTGTAGGGGAAGTGCGGTCTTCAGGTACAGAGCTACGTTCAATATCTTCATTTAGGCTTGCTGTTTCTTGAGAATCATCTGGAGAGAATGAAATTGCATTCTTTATAAGAGTATTGTGTCTCATATTAACCCACTCGTGTGACTGTCTCATCATAAGCGATAGACGCAGGATACACAAGAATAGTAGTTTGATGTAAGAACATGGTGTGATAGGCAGATGTAGTATGTACCAAAAATAGGAAGGCGTGTCATATTCACATGTATTATGTGTAAGCTAAGGAGATGCAATTTAACAAATTAGGAGCATTGTTGAGGGATACACAAGAAAAGTAGTTTGATGTAAGAACATGGTTAATAGAAAGATGTAGTATGTACCAAAAACAGGAAGGCATGTCATATTCACAGGTATAATGTGTTAACTAAGCAGATGCAATTTGCCCTAATTAGAAGCATTACAAGGTAGACACCATATGCAACATGCAACCACATATCACACCGCTAAGTAAGAGCAGCACCGCGATGGTGGTGTGGGGAATTATGTGATCAACTAGAGAGCTACGTTGACTATCTTCATTTAGCCTTGCTGTTTCTTGAGAATCATGTGGGAGGATGACACCGCACTCTTTAAACGAGTAGGGCGTCTCACAAGAACTCCGATGGGTGAACGCCTCATCATAAGTGATTGATGAGGGATACAAAAGAGCATTAGTTTGATGTACTGAACATGGTTAATAGACATATGTAGTATGTATCAAAAACAGGAAGGCATGTCATTATCAAAGGTATAATGTGTAAAGTAAGCAGATGCAATTTAACCAAATTGGAAGCAATACAAGCTAGACACCATATGCAACATGCAACCACATTTGACAAAGTTAAAGCAAGCACCAGGATGGTTGTGTGTGGAAATTGAGATCATCAATCGCAGAGCTACATTTATCGCTCTCCAATCACGACATCGCACTGTTAGAGCGCTGAAATGCTTAGTGCTTATCTTCGAATTACACTGGAGCGATTTCTGTCTTTTATTTTCTGCATTCATCAACACTGCGTCAGAGTCTGAAATACACATGCATAAAAAAACAATAGTGTGAGTATGGGTGAAGTGTGTGCACAATTAGTACAGTGTAAAGGTAGCAGATAGCAGGTCGGTGAGAAATAAATGGCGGGAGACATATGATAGCTCTACAACATGCACGGCACACTAAATTACTACAGGATTCTATGAAAATAATAAATGATCGAAAAGCAAATAGGTCAGTCCATTTTTTTGCACCGTCCGATGTACAAAGAACGGCAGGTCGCCTTCATCTACCTCCGGCCGATCGGTGTTGACGATCTTCCTCGAACGCCAACACCACCGCCCAAGATTCCTTCCCGCTGCGCCTCCCTCGACCTCACCGCACCGTGCTTGGCACCCTCCCCGCCATCCATTCAAGCCCCGCCGACCTCCAGACCGGGCGCACGCAGCTCCTGCGCCCCACACCCCTATGATAGACACCGATGCACCGCTTCCCCGGGGAACAGGCGGACTAGGTGCTCCGCGAGCCTAAGCGGGTGCTGCTTCTTTTAATTGCGGTTCGACTAGCTCTAAATTGAAATCCAGGCGAGCTACTGACCTATAGCAAAGGTGAAATAGTAAAAGGGAAGAAACCTTGTGCATTTGGTATCACGAAGAAGATGCAGTAAGAAGCGCTCAACTAGTTTCTTTCGTGGGATGAATACGGTGTGAGCGGAGACGTAAGATTTGCAGGAATAAGGGAAGAGGAGTACCTCTTTTCTGCTGGCAGTGTTGTGTCCTCCTTCTGTTTTTTCGACGATCTTCTTGTTGTTCGACGGAAACAAGAAGTTGTGGAGGACGGTGCAGCCTTGGACGAACCCATGGCCAAGTTGTTGAGTGTGGTGCATTGGTCGTCTGTCGGCGGCAGGGAAGCAGATACAAGGCGGCGAACGACGGCGTAGCGGGAACAGCTCCGGTGCGGTGGACGGTTGCGACAGTGGAGCCGCAGCAGTGAGGCGCAGGACGGCGTGGTCGGAGTGGTTCTGGTACGGCGCACGTCGGCATCGGCGTCATGGAGGAAGCTCTGCTCGGCTTCAGCTGCTAAATCCTTGAGGGCGTTGCGGTTGCGGTTGCGGTTGCGTTGGACGACGATGTCGGGGTACCGGCTCCGGCGTGATGGAGGAGGGCGGCGGTGGATTGGCCGCTATGAGGTGGAGGACGGAGGAGGCTGGGGTTTCGCGGCTGGTGGAGAGGGCGTTTTCGCGCCCACGGAGTATGAATGGGGAAACGGAGGGAGGCGGGGAACTAAGGGGGAACAATGTTTCAGTTTGAGACGCGCTTGTTTGAAATTTGGGGAAAGTTACAAACTTTGCCCCCATCTAAAATTTCGGACATATTGCGGGTTGGGGGTAGGACAGTCATGTCAGGTGTCCCAAATGTGGGCGGGATACATTTCGGCCGAGCGCATGGGTAGGCACCCACGGCGTATGAATGCTTCTCGGAGGCGGTTGAGACTGGCGTCTTGGTGAAGTTACAAACCTACCCCGGTTTAGACCTTTGGACATCGGGCCGATAGGCTACACGGGCCAGAGTCAAGACAGTAATTTCCTACCACTAAAACTTTAGTCTCGCGCGGTTTCGGGTGACCAGAGGCCTATTTGGCGCTTCATTCAATATTTGGATGCAGAAGCATTAACGTTTTAGGTTCTCTTGAATTGAACTTTCAGGATTTGTCAAACTTCACAAATCTTTACTCTTGAAAATCCTAAAGCTACGATTATTTTGGAATGGAGGGGGTACATTTGAATATACATTGTACACGAGTATATATTAAAAAATATGCAACTTACCTCAGTTCATGCATGCTTCCAGATATAATCTCCTTGGTTGCAAAAAAGTTAGATATGCGTATGAATATATATAGCATGTTCAAACTCACAACAAAGATTGATGCCCCTTTACATCTGATTGACAAATGCCATTATCTCGGTTCAAATAGATGAATGCACTTCCTATGAATTCGAATCTTCGAAACCCCCTTTATGTTGAATTCGACATGTATTATATTTCGTAGCTAGCAATTTGGAATGTATCCATGCAAGTGACAAATGTATAAAGTGCTTCACACTAACAACATGGAGTGCACTAATTAATGTTTATATATGAATTGCAAAAGCATCCATTGCCTGTATTTCAAACCTCTCTCACTCTATGGATCGATAATATGAAATAAACACATGCACATGCTAGAATTCAATAGAGTATGGGTGTCTGATAGACCGATTTTTGTCCATACGCAATTTGCAAAATTCATGATCTCATCCAAAAATAATAATGCCATTTATATTTTAATTTAATGCGTAGAACCGCCTTTTACACATAGATGCACTATGTCTCGCCCCATTCTCACAAACGCGTTATAAATCTCTCTATCTAACGCATAAGTGCACACACTTTATATGCATCGGCATTTCTCTTTCACACATGCTCACAATCTCTCTCAGGGTGTCGGGGTGTCTCACGCACATGCTCTCTCTGTTTCTCTCTCTCTCTTTCTCTCTTCCTGACTACTATGTACCACTCTTTTCATTAATCTCAGTTGGAAAACACTATTTCTCTCACATGCATATATACACATTCACGGTCTCTAGCCTACTCCTCAACTCCTGGTACTGTATATTAGTGATAGGGGTGTGTACAAAGTACACGTGGATACCAGGCATTGTGCGTCTGTGTATACTATCGACGAACTAGCCCCCAAGCTTGTATAACATACTAATTAAGGGCCTAGGGTTACAAATCATATATAGTCGGCTTATCACTAGTGGGGATAGAGTCCTCCGCGACTCTGGTAGCTTCGTGTTGTACGCCGAGTCCTCCACATGGGTCTTCGTATAACACGTCTCGGTCCAACCTATATGTGGCGCAGGATGGAACCAACCCATGAGTCTTCATGTTGACCCACCACAACTAGAAATGATGTGCCCACCACACCACACACGCAATCGGCCACTAAGAAAATAAGCATATACAATAGTACAACTAAGATTCTAGCTCATGATATGTCTCCATATTTTGTTGATGACACCGACGGACTTTGCATTTGATGCGTTCAGATTTTGTTGACGACACTTACGGTCATTGTATTTGAAGCGAAAGCACGCTATGGTCACTAGACTTCAAAATAAGCTCATCACGGTCACCGCATACATTTTGTCGTGCTAACCAACATGTGGTTGGATGGTTAGAGGACAGTGGTTTCTCGAGCCCACCAAGGTTAAAGTCCCGGTGCTCGCATTTATCTTGTGTTAATTTCAGTATTTTCCGGCGATGTACGTTCAGTGGGAGGAGACATTCCACTCGACTACGAGGCACCTATGGTGACTTCATAAAATATGAAGATCATATATGATGGCTCACTCTCTCGAAGGTGCTCATAGGGGTAGGGTTCGCGTGTGTGCGCTTATAGCGGTGAGTGCTTGCGCGTATATATGAGCCCTTGCGTCTGTACCGTGTTAAACAAATACATATCATGATTATACGGTCACTGGCTCACCCGTACAACTCCGTATTTTATTGATGACACAATCAATTGACCAGTCAAATGTTCCACGCGGCGCAACTAGTGTTGCACCATCGGGCGCCAGAACCATGGGGCCCACCTGTCAGCCCGTATATGAAAGAAAGAAATGGTAGTTTGAGTCTCAGACTGTGTTAATAAAATAGGAGTACATTTTAGGGTGATCATACGGTCACTGGCTCAGCATACAGCTCCGTAATTTGTTGGTAACACGATCAATTGACCAGTCAAACGGTCCACATTCAGGAGCGCACATTACCATAGGGCCCACCCGTCAGCGTGTATATGAAGGACAGAAATGGTAATAAATTAGTGGTCGGTGGGTATTCGAAGTCGTGAGACCTCTGGTTGGCAGTCACCGGTGATTGGGGGTGTTCATTGGGCGGTGGGGTGGGGATCCCCGGAGAAAAAGCTCGGGCGGGGGGCTAGAGGGATGGCCGCGGCGCGGCGGAACGGGCGGTGGGGAGTGGTTTCAGGAGGGCGGGCCGCGCGGCGGGGCTGGCGGTTCGCCGGTGGTGGCTGGCGGCTCAGGGGGTGGAGTTTGATGATAAACTGGAGGCCCTTGATTTCGTATCCAACGGCTGAAAATCTAATGACCAGAGATGAAAAATCAGTCGACTGACATGTAGCCTCACCCCGCACATACACATGCACGCACACAAGACACGCACGCATGTAGGCGTGCAACACTGACACGTACACACACACGCATGCTGGCGTGCAACACTGGCACGTACACATGTACTCACGAACACACGCACGTACGCGCCCATGCATGCAACACTGAAACGTACCCTTGCACGCACGCAACACTCGCACGCCTGCATGCACACAGCACACGACACAAGACACACGCTCAACCTATACGTGCATGCACCCTTTGTTAAGGACATGGATTGTTACGGGTATTAATCAATCTTATCTGTGATAAGCAGAACATTGTTGTTTGCAGCGGTCTTTATGAATCACTACGTATCACACGGTCTATCACCAGAGTAGGCTTATCTACTTGATTAAGATGTCGTCTCACTCAATGAACAATCTTCGGTTTATTAAATGCCCGCTTCTGTCCGACCTGGCGCACCAAAGGTTCCTCTCATCGTGTGCTGCCTACGTTGGGTCACTAACATGCGTGCCATGCACCCAAAGAGCCCACACGCCGCTGGAAGAATGGCGCGTGTCCTAGGTCGAGTCGAGGGCGCCACTCGCTGCACGCCCGCTGAACACGCCTCCGTGCCGCATTCAAACGCCTCCATGAAACCCGCCCGTGTGGAAGCCAAGAAACCCACTCTTGACACACGTCCGTTCATGACCGGGCCGGCGTTAAACGCAACACCGGCCGAGCTCCTCCCGTCCGTCGTCTATTTAATCTCCTACTTAAACGAGGCCAAACGCCGGCCAAGAATCGCACACCTCCGCCGCTCCCCTATCTCCTCCACCATTTTGTCCACTCTTACAATGGCTTACGAAGAGTAGTTATTCCGCATCCAAGCCGACTGGGTAGCCCGCCGGATACGAGCTATGCAGCTCGCTGATCCACCTCCCTCCTCGCCCGACGGAGCCGCTTGTCGCCCAAGCCGGGCGCTGCTGTTCAGCAACTTGCCGCCTGTGCCAGCTCGACGAGGAGCGGCGCGACGGGCGTCGTTATCGCCGTCCACACCGCCCGCCTCGTGCGCGTCTCTTGTTTGTGTGGCTGAGACTCCCATGCCGGCGTCGCCGCCATGCAAGCAGCGATGAAGCCGGGTGCGCGGAGAGCGACGTAGTCGGTGGCTAGCGCCTCGCCCGTCGCTGCCATCATCGAGGAGAAGTAGAACACGGGAGGCCGCCACCGCTTGGGTCCCATGAAGGCCACCGTGGAGGCGACGCCGGCGTACACAGCAGGTGTCTTGCCGAATCCTTTTGTTGTGAGGACCTTCGTCGACCCCGCATGGGCTCCACGGAAGAAAGGAATGTTAGGATGAACTCGAGCCGGTGCCGGCCATGGCGAAGTAGTGGCCGGTGATGAACTCGAACCGGTGCCGACCACCATCATCTTTGGCACCAGCCAATGATATCAGTTGGGCAGTGGGGAAGCGAGCCGTCCTTTGCACTAAAGTATATATCTCCGGGGCTCCCGGCAGTCCGGTGATCGTGCTGCCGGACATGAGGAACACAAATCGATCGGCGGGCGACCATTTAGGCCAGGTATTATATACCTGTGCTGTCCAGAACTAGCACCGCGTAGTTCATTTGAATGTAATGAAATCCATCATGTTTGTATGAAAATCCGGTATTTTATATGATTTCCGTCGTTGTTTATATGAAATATCAGTTTGTCTACGTGTTTGCGTGAATTTAGTCCGGTTGGTTGAGTTGTTGTCATAATGTGTGCGGCTACGGTTGGATGGCGAATTTATGGTCGCCGGTCGGTCAGCGGGCGGCTCGGGCGGCGTTAGGGACAAAAACACAGCTCGGCGAGCTCGTCTCCAACGTCTTGCTACTGGAGGATGCATGACAGCATGAGCACCCGAGCCATTCCTCCTTCATCGGTGGCAAAGGCACCGGTGGAAAAAAGGGTCGCCAATATTTTGGCTACCCCGGGCAAGATCCAAACAGCCCGTCCCAACAGATTCAGATCCCTCACTCACCGTGGAATTTTGCCATGTGTTGTTTTCATGGACTAGCAAGATGCCCGTGCATTGCACGGAACATCAAGATGCATTTTTTTACAAACTCCCGCATGCATGCAAGGGATAATTAATGTCCTCCTTTGCTAGTACCATGAGGCAAACACCATTAATATTGCACCAATTAGTGTTAGTGGCCTTGTATATCTGCAAATTGTAATTTTGATAGTGGCCCCTTGTATATAAAAATGGAGAGAGAAAGATGAGAGATAAGGTGAGGAGGAGTGGGGCGTGGTGGTGACTGGTGGTCGGACTGGGCGGAGGCATGGGGATGGACGGCGCATTTTGTCTAGGTTTGTATTTCTCTCACACACACCCACGTAGATGGGGGACGTGCACGAAGAGAAGAGGTGCACGCACGGCGCACGTACTCCCGTTTCTTTCCCAACCATACCCGCACGGGTACATGGTGGAGCTCATTTCTGTACGAAAAAGGCAGCCCACGTGGTAATTTGGCACGTGTACTGGTTGTCCACTTGGTGGAGGGAGGATCGTCTACCACGGGTGAACAAACAAATTGCGACTTGACGCGTTATGTTAAATTAAAAAAAGAGGCAAACCATGTGGGGCCTCCCTTAGAGGCAAGGCTCTATACGCTGGAGTACTTTTGATGTGTCCCGTCAACTCGCGGAAGAGGAGAAGCTTGCTTAGTACGCCGTCTCCCCCGCCCACGGGCGCGGTGGCTCGCAGGATGAGGTGAAGCTTGCTTACGAGTAGTAGTAGTACTACTACTACTACTACTGTACGCCTTTACGCCCGCTCCCTCGCCCATGCGCGCGGTGGCTCGCAGCACGAGGAGAAAATTTTACTACTCCCTCAGTTTACTCCTCGTCCCTACTACGTACTTTGGTTAGTGCTCCCTCCATTTACTTATACAAGGCCACTACAAAATATACATTTTGCATCTATACAAGGCCACAAATAGTAATCGAGACAAAAGTTACTACTCCTCCTTTCCAGCTTTATGGCTCAATTTCAAAATCTCTCCAACCAAGGTAGACGGTGAGTGGTCGAATTAATTTCCTAGTTTGCACAAGTAATTAGTACGCTTGCTTTTTCTCAAGAAGTTATGTTTACCGAGGCATTAATTAGAACGAATGCATGAATGACCACTAAATTTCCATGAACTTGTACATGCATTGGTAGTTTCCTCTTGACACTGCTTGCGTTGGGTGATCTAACGCACCTCGAAATCAAACATGTAATGGTACTACTACTAGTATAGTAGAATTGAGACTTATCAAACGGAAAAACGAATGTCTTTTAGATGAGCCCTATAAACCCTAGTGGGTACGTACTCCGTAAAAACAGATTTTTCCAAAACTAAGTCGCTCCCTTTCATGAATTCTGTAGTATACTCCTTCATCGACGCTCCCTTTCATGAATTATGTACTTCCTGTCATCGACATGTGGGACATATAGCAACTGGGTCGACGTGTCAAGCACCAAATAACAGTGCAGAATAGCAGGGGGGACGCACCCCACTCGTACCGGCCCAGTAGTAGTAATGAGCGATGAGACGTCAAATCACAATGCTGCACCTTCCCAGACGGACGAAGCAACCATTATTTCACACTTTGTTTCGCCATCATCTCAAACCACATAGTATTGCTTCTGCCTCAAGAGGGACACGCGCATCGCCTTGGTACATCATGACACGTGGGACCGCATGACAGGCCATGCTCCCCCGCCGATCGCTCGGTAAAATCACCTCATTTTTACTATACTTCCTCCGTATCGGTTTACTACATGGCATGCACGCTGCTCTAGGTTGAGAATTTTTACTATACTTCCTCCATTCATGGTATATATTTTTTACTCCTCTCTATCTCTTTCTTCAGATTCCCTCATCCCATAATATAAGAACGTTTTGACACTAGTGTAGTGCCAAAACGTTCTTATATTATGGGACACAGGAGTACTAGTATTTATTGCATTTGCCAAGGAGTGACCTCTTCCAATGAAATGGTGTTGCTAAGTTTGCTTCATTTAGTTAGTCAGACTCAAAATTGTCTTTTCACCTAGGTACACGCGCTTAGCAATCGCTTTCTTCCTTGGGTCACCAAACTAGTCTCTCTCTTCTTGATTAACTTGCCACATCGCACTTTATGCCTATGTGGCAAGCTTAAGCACCTGTAGGAGCAAGTAAAAGTAAGTACAATAGTGCGCTTTACATGGCATTTTTGCATATGTGGAGGAAAGAGAGGCAAGGAAAAAGTGGAGAAGTGGGCTCTCATGCAAGAGCCAGCCTCTACTACATGGTGGAGCATTGGGAGAGGCACATGTATGGAGGTTGTCAGAATCGAGACTCACGCCGGTCGTAGCGCCGCAGCTTAAAATGATAATGGCAAGTCAAATCACGGGCCCCACCTGTCCAAAGAAGTAACTCGCTATCAAATCACGCAGCCCCACGCTTGCAGAGCCTACTCCCTCGCCTTCTCGCATCTCTATCGAACCGACTAGGCAGAATCGCCCGCCATCAAGCAGAAAAGCCCCGCCTCGAATTTTAAGTACAACTACATCCGCTTAAGAATCCAATGATATACTTTTTGTGACATAGTAACTCATATTTAGTTAGTCAAATGGATGACCTAGAACTACGTGCAGGCCCTATAAACCGAGACGCCTAAAAATAAAAAACCGAGACGGAGAGGTTAGTTCAGCACGTATCTTTTTAGATCAATATAGTCGGGATTCACCAAGGAGCAAAACCAAGTGGTAGGTTGCTCCTGTCGTGTTGGCGTAGCAACTCAAGCAGGGTCAGTCCGCACACGAAATGGCGACACACTTAACAGGACCCTTTCACGACATGTGGCTCATCCACTGTCTTGTTCCACGTCGATGCACCAAATTACAGTTCGAGCAGCCGTTGGAATTGGAGGCACCCGTCGAAGCGCCCGCAAAGTAGTAGAAAATGAGCGATGAGGGGTCAAATCACAAAGCCCCACCTTTCCCGCATTAAGCTGGACGGACGAAGCAACCATCATTTCACTCTAAGGCGCAAGAGCATAAAGAAAAGAGAAAACAATCATGCGTGCGGCAGCTACCTAGGGCACCCTAGGGTAGGGGTCTCCACTACAGATCCTTTTTTTAAAAGCGCCTCCACTACAAATCGGCTTCTCCCTCGTCCTCTTCAAGAAAACCGATGATGAGTGCGGCGGTAGGGTTTGTAGGAGTACTACGACGCAAGGGCCACGTCGTAGTAAACGGGTTCGAGTCGACGCCTTAAATATGTGTGGGCCGCTTGGTTTTACGAGAACGAGGCAGCATTTTGGGTTCGAGGACCAGTGGAGATATAGTACGTACAAAAAATTGTGGACGTAGGTCCCTACATTTTGATATACCCGGAGCTGCGTGAAATTTGCTACTCTACTCAAAACTAGTAAGGTACACATGTATTGAACGCATGAGATTTCGAAACCAAATTATGAATAAATACACACTATAGCATGTAAAGCTTTGAGTCATATATGCATGATGTAGATGTTCGTTTAGTTCTTATAGTTCATCACATTCAAAATCAATTAGTTTTATAAAAATGTTAAGATTCATGGGGTTGTGCATTGTAAATCATAAAGTAAAAAACAAATAATGGCAATTCATTTAGAAGAAATAATCAATTATGATACAGAAGATTCTAGAACAAAGGAGAAGTGCTTGTGTTTTGAGGTTTGTGCATTATGCTTAAGTTCAACCATGGAGTCTTCTAAATTGTACATGTGGCGTATCCGTGGAATGTTGATGATATCCAACGCCAAGAGTGCTCGGATTTGCCTATCTCTGACTTTCAAGTTAGCTTCATCCAAATGACCATCTTTCAAAGTTATTGGCACACTATATAGTTCTTGTGCCATAGTTGCATGTTTTGGAAAAAAGCTACTAGTGGGTTGTACTATCTATTTAGGAATAGAAGATGTATACATGGAAGTTGTAGGGAAAGAGATGACATGGAGCATCTCAATTCCTATGAGTAGGGATTGGAAAAGAGATGTCATTTGGTTCACATCATAGGAACTTTTCTATTGAATCTAGAGATGACATGTATCTCAATTCCTATGAGGAGGGATTAGAAAAGAGATGTAATTTGGTTCATATCATAGGAACTTTTCTATTGAATATACGCTAGTGTTTATTTTCCTTTGAAATTAAGGGAGTATAGGAATCGATTCATATGAACCAAGTGACTCTAAAGCTATAGAAATGATATCATGTTTATTTCCTTTGAAATGTGGAGTATATGAATCTATACCTATGAACCAATTGGCTCTAAAGGAAAAAATCCTATAAAAATCATTTCATATGGAGTTCCTATGATATTCCTCGACACTAAAGGATGCTTGAAATTGCTGCGGGTGATACGATGGTCTTTCTTTGTAGACTCCTCACCCATCTTTATAGTTACCTCTCGAAGATGAATGAAATGATATATACATGGTATTCTACATGTGCAATTTGGTACACGAAAAATCGGTAAAAGTTTGCGAGGTTCGAATTTTCAATAAAGCTATATGCACTGCATTTCGGAACGGAGGGAGCATACGGCAGTTGCTAACACTCACGTGGAAGATTTATGTGTAGGAGGAGTGGCTGTTCTGTCAAATGACATGGCAAAACTGACATCGCCGGATGTCGATCTAACGGTTCTTCTGACGTTAAATCGGGGAAAAAGTCTTGTGGCGAACGCTTGTCGGATAATGATTTACGGACACATGCATTGCATTGATATGTGTCCCCTCTCTCTCACGCACACGCACCCTCACGAGTCACGACTCTCCCGAGTCCTCTCGCAGACTCAAGACGCCGCACTCCACCGCCTATCTCATAGGTAGACGTCACGCACATATGTGCTCTTCACACCCTACCCTCAGAACTTCTAAAAAACAAAAGACGGCGTGCACATTTTATTTTACCTCACATGTCACACACTTATAATATTACTCTTGCGGCGAACGTTCTTTGGGCATAGTATATTGTACTCTCACGAAGAGAAGCGGTGCACGCACGCACTAGTTCTCTCACACCCACTCACGGGTACATGTAGGAGCACATTTTTTTGAAGCTGGTACAACAAAATCACTCCACTATGTATAAAAGCAGGAGCCTTAGCGCTTGCTTTACTAGGGTTCCTCTCGTTCATTCTCTCATGCTCTCCAGATCTAAGCAACACATAGGTGGCCACACTCTCTCTCAGCTCACAGCTGGTCACAAATCCGGCCGAACAACCTCGACCGGGGCACGGGTGTAGGTGCATCGTTCACGCTGTCGTCGGCGGCGAGGGAGGAGACCAACGGCTGCCCCAAGGCGTCGATCGGGCGGCCGTGTCGCTTTCTCCGAGAGAGCACTGCTCGAGAGGGCCTCCGACACCTTCTTCCTCCTCATGTATTGTGGCCAAGATGCGGCCTCCCGACGCCGCCTTTGCCACATGCCGACGACCTCGTGTATATATTCCTTCAAACTTGCCTTGCTCTCATCGCCTCAGCTCCCTTCGTGTGGATCCTTTTCTACTTCCGTCCGCTGTTCCAAAGCCACCTAGACTTCTACTATTATTAGAAGTAAAGCTAGTTCATACAGTCAACTCAAAGTGTTGGTTCAAACAGGGAAGAAAGTGGGAAAGCTATAGCATGAATATAGGACTTGGTTCTAAGAGGAAACGGGGGAAAGTAGTAATATCTGTCACTGTTTGAATAACCGTATTTCTTATTTGCGCAAACAGGGATGTCTGTCTCCATATCGTTTCGGGATGTCTGTCTCTGTATAGTTTCTATCCGCACAATCAAAAGCACACACCTCAGTTTTAGTACAACTGCGCAAAATGAGATGGCTATCCCTCGTTGTCGTTGTCTAACCTCCCGTCTTCAAGGTATCCCTACATTGGTAGTAACTAAGGTAGAATGACCAACGCAATCTAATAGAAGCTGATTCATACGCTTTACTTCCTGATTGCGAGGTGGACGAGCGAAAACAACTACATCCTAGTCCGGAATGCACTTTCTACCAGTTCATCCATGGACCAAGGACTAGCTGGCACGGCTGCACGGAGGTTTTTTGGACAGGTGCACGGACCAGAGGCATTGTGGTCTGCTTATTTCTGCAAATAGTGGTGCTTAAATTTAGTGGAATGCACAAGCATTTCAGCTGGTCAATACACTGCATGGTTCGGTTCAGCATTCCAGCTGAGACCACAATTATAATTGGTTTTTCTGGAATGAGAGAACCTAACCCTGAATGGTGGCAACAAGAAAAAACCAGAGTGAACTCTAGGAAATTTAAGCCTGCCGAGAGGCCCTTTGCTCAGAGAAGCCTTGCTTGTTTTTTCTTGATTTGTAAACATTCTCACAACTTTGTATTTTGCTGTGAACTAGTATATGTTTGTTATGTTCTATGAATCATTGAGATGTATAAAATTGCTTAACTTATGCTTTTCAAGTTTTTTATGAAGAAGAGTTTAATGTGAGTGTTCCACATGAGCGCTGGACTAGCGTGTGAACGTTTGGAATTTATTACATTGTGGCCTCAATTAATCGCATGAACCACCGTAACAAGATACATAGTTGCTTATATGTCGACCAGATTGTTGATTGTTAGCTGGTCGATAGCCTAGTGTTGAAGCGAGCTGAGCCAATGTGCCGTGTTTTCCACAACTGCTTACAAGTGGGGTAGCACCAATAGTGTTTACAAGTACTTATGTATATGTCGGTGCACTGTTCTTGAACGAGTGCTCTATTTCATCAAAACACACATCGTCAGATGATAAACCGTGACAACTTATGTCTTACCATGCCATATTCATGAAAAAACTAGTGAGGACGCATCTGCTTTGCAACAATAACGATGGTTCTCACATGATTCACGGCACACAAAAGTAGCAGCAGCTCCCATAGACGGATTCAAACAGAGTACTAGCCCCAGAGGGGTCGATAACAGGCAAGGTTCGGATAATTAGACACAATCCAAACTACTATTAAACACTAGTTGGGGCAACTATTTCATGCCTCGATCTAATTTGGGCTGGACACAAGACGGACCATGCCATGAACATCATCGAGGATGTCCCGTAGCAGCTCAATCCTGTGAACCTTCATGAAGACAACCTTGTGGCCTTGCCACTGATAAACTTGTTTGTGGAGGCATGCCACGTCATCTTCCTATGTAAGCTTGACAAGAACAGTATGCCTCACAAACAAAGGAGTAGCTTTGAACTTCTTGTGCTTCAAAGACACTGGACAACACGCCTAACAACAGTGAGGCTAGAATACAACTCTTCATTGGTATAACCGCAAATGGCTTCCAGGATCCAACAGCCTAAGAACTCTATTTTCCCAGTGCATATATTCAGGTCGTCCGCCTCATAGCGAGTGACATGTACAACCACACAATCCTTATGCGCATCGTGGCTCTAACTAAAATGTAAACAAATTCTGAATTACTTTTCAGTATAAGAAACACAAGTTATTTAAACCACTATGTATAGCATGGCATTGAAGCTAATAAAAGTTTGCATTATTAATCACCACATACTTCCTTTTCTAAAAATCACCACATACTTAGATGAAAAACCACAATCGAGATCGGCAAAGAAGGAAATCACCTTGGGCAGCTCAGCAGGGGGGACACATCCTCGATGGGGGAAAACTGCTCTGCAGTGCCACGGGGTCATAACCTCAAACGGGCGTTGACCATCTCAAGAGTGGCCGTGATCGATCTCGGGTCGGCTCGGTGGTTGCCTCCATCTTCTTAGAGCTCTTCGTCTCGTGGGGATCAGCCTCCCGCCTACTCCAATATCGGCAGATCTTTGCCCGGTTCTCCTTGGTCCATCATGAAACCGACGAATACTAGGAGACCAAAGGAAAGGAAAACACAATCGCAATGACAATGAAACAAAAAAGAGAGTGAGGATCGGTTATCGCTTTGGTAAAAGTTCTTTTTTCCGAACGAAAATATACCAACATCACGGATCCGCTTACCTTCCCTTCGCTCGAGACAAGAACGTTGGCAAATGCAAGTGTTGCCTTTCTTGAAGACGGTGAGGGAGAAGGGGATTCAAAGAAGAGTGAAATGATGGTTGCTTCGTCTGGCAAACTTAGGATCATGGGAGGTCGGGTTTTGTGATACGACGGCTCGTTCTTTGCCAAGGCCACGACCGGGTGACTCTCCGCCTACATACCGCCTTCTAATTTGGTCGATGGCATTTGGGGCTCACACTGCATGGCCCGCATGTCGGTGAACAAAAGTATAACGGCATTCAAGAGAGGGAGACATTTCAATGACCTAGGAGGAGCCAAGCGGTAGAGTGTCTCCACCGTACTAGTAGTAATTGTTTTTCCGGGTAGTCAGAGAGTGTCTCCACTGTACTAGTAGTAATTATTTCTTGGGGCCCAAGACAAAACAGCCCATCCACACTAGTAAATAGTAAAATCAATTCAAAAGCCCATATATTTACTGAATGAGAGGCGCTACCCACACCCAGCACACACAAAAAACCCGGGTGCTCTTCTTCCTCCTCGCTCCCACCCACCTCAGGTCAGCTCGCCCACTGCATTCCCCAAATTCCTCACCTCACTCCTACAGAAAACCCCAGCTCCCCTTCTTCCTCACTCCTATAGAAAACCCCCAGCTCCCCTTCTTCTTCGCTCGCACTACAACTAGGCTCGTCATTCGTTAATCTGCTCAAATTCGTGAGCGCGACGCGACGCTCTCGAGGAAAATGGAGTCGGCTGACCCCAGTGCCAAGAAGATGAGGCTCCCGCCAATGGCGACGCCTGTTGTAGATCCGCACCCGGCAGCACGGGGAGAAGCGGCGACCCCGCCCCCACCGGATCCCAGGAACCCGTAGAATCTCGGGTGGACCACATCAGCAATCTCCCGGACGCCGTCCTTGGGGAGATCATCTCGCTTCTCCCCACCAAGGATTGCTGCCGCACCCAAGTCCTCTCAATTCGGTGGCGCCCTCTATGGCGCGCCGTGCCCCTTAATCTCGACTGTAGTCAGCTATCTCTCTTCAATGATTTTGAAATCCCTAGAGCCATCATCTCCGCCCACCAGGGCTCCGTTTAAAGCCTCTGCATCCTGTCATGCTACCTGAGCAAGCATACCGTGCCCTGCATGGTGGACGCCTGGCTGGAATCCCCTGAATTCATAGAACTACAGCTGCTTGAGTTCTACTATTCCCCTGGAAATCACATACCACATACCGAACGCCATGAGCTTGTGCCCTCAGCACCGATGTCCATCTCGCGGTTTTCGTCCTCTCTCCACACCGCCACCTTTGTGCAGTGCTACCTACCGCATAACTGGTACTAAACCTTCGACTCCCATTTCTCAAGAAACTTTCACTTGTGCGGGTTCAGATATCGGAGGCCTCATTGCACGATCATCCACTCCAGCTTGCCCTGCTACCGGAGTGCTTGGTGCTTGTTTTCACAGCTAGAATCGGCTGTCTCCAAATAAAAGTCGCCTAACCTTGTAAGAATTGGAATTTCTTTTGACGGAAGGCAGCTCATCATCCAAGATGCCCCTTCACTTCAAAGGTTGATCCTTGATTCTAGTTATTCACCGTTGCAAATAACCGTCCTCTCTGCGCCTAAACCGGAGACCTTGGGTGTAATACATGATCTCTCGTGCTCATTTCAATATGGTGTTTGGCTCCATAGTTCTTCATGTACTTTATATTATCATCTACACTTGTAACCATAAGCTGCATTTTAAATTTCTGCGCATAATTTATATATCATCTTGGAGTACACATTTTGTACTAATATTATGTTCTATGCTCAATGAAGAGTTTCTCCATGGATGGCCTATCAATGGTCTTTGGATTCTGTCAAGATCTTATATACCCAAATGAATAGTTTTGATCTGAACAAGATTATTGGCTTGTCGCAATGCTTTCCATGTCCGGAGAAGTTGTATATAAAGGTGATAATTTCACGCACATTGGAAGCCCGCATATAGTGTACTAGAATTAACCGTTCAGCTGTTGCTCTTTCGACACTCTTCTTTTAGACCTTAACTGTTTTCAATCTTCATGTCTATTTAAGCAACGGGACGGGGTAAGAAAGTTATAACCAATCGGTGGATTCGTAAGCATCGGGATTTTCTCGCTTCTAATGAGATTCGATTGCAGACAATAACGCTAGAACAATATGTAGCCAACCGTGCAAACACAAGATTTGTCACATTCTTCCTGCTGAATGCGAGGTTACTATTGTCCATCAGGCTTAAGTTTATCAGCAGCATGGTTTTGATGGATGGGTATGTTGAAGAGCAAAAAAAGGAGTTTCAGGTGGGCAAAGGAGCTTCTGAACGTGTCGGGCTTCTATTTACAACATATTGTGGTCATAATCCAGTAAATTCTACGACCCAGGATGTTCATTCTATGGACCTGACCGATCCATTTGACTGTGATCGCCGAAAACAAAGTCTTTGAGTTAGATGTTGTTGCCCTTTTCAGTCTGGTTTTTTTGTAAACCTGATGAATAATTAACCCTCATGCTTTTGTACAGTTTGTAAGCTGGAGTTAGATGTTCCTGCCCTTTTCAACTCGGTTGTGGCTGTCATATTTTCTTTGAAACAAGGCAAATGGCTTGCCATTCCTTTAATTTAGTGTGAAATATTGTAACAAATCCCAACCAAGGGAAATAACATCACTCTCGCTGGCTGCTTGAGCTCACTGTGCATTATAGAAGCCAAGTGATTAGCCCCCACCAGCACCCACAAACTTATTTTGAACTAGCACATCAAATGGGCTATAAATTTTCATAGGAAAGGCTGCATGACCGTGACAAATTTGGATTCTGGCATTTGGGACCCGCGAGGAAATAGCCTATCCAAGGTGGTGTCGACTTACTAGCCAGTCAACAAATGATTCTGCCTACCACCGTTGGATTGACATCCAACATCCGTCAGGTATCTTCTATCTCTTGTCTTCTTCTTCCTCCACTACCAAACCAAACCACCCCATCGGCTCCGCCGCTCCCGCCTCCCATAGCTGGTTGCGCCTCCACCGCCTCTACCAGACGTACCCTCCAACGTTGGCGATCCCTCCTCTATTCCCCCACACGCCCGCTATTCTCCGTGACGT
Source organism: Aegilops bicornis (assembly GCA_021605145.1). Taxonomy (NCBI): domain Eukaryota; kingdom Viridiplantae; phylum Streptophyta; class Magnoliopsida; order Poales; family Poaceae; genus Aegilops; species Aegilops bicornis. Next base: position 391,132,932 of record CM038669.1, on the reverse strand, counting down.
CAAGACCAACACGCACTCCGCTCGAACCAGTCAACCCTCGTACTCCCCTCCGCCTGCGACTGGACCGGCGCATATTCAACGGCTCCTGTTCGTTCCGTCCGAGGCCTCGCCGTCGTCCCCTGCCTTGCGGCCTTGCTTCACTCGCTGTGCGCGGTGCGCCACCCTCTTGCGTTGTCAACATCGTCAACAACTGAGAGGAACAAGGAGATGACTGTACGTGGAGAGGATGACAGTAGGGACCCACCAGCGTCATGGCAGTACGCAAGCAAGTGCCTCTATAGTACAAGCCCAAAAATCTGGTTCCTCCTAATGGTTGGACATCTGGGGCTCACGCCATTGTCAACGTAGTCAATAAACGAGAGAATTACACGAGCGGCTGACACCAGGGACCCAGCAAGTCGCTTAGTTTTTTTTAGGAGTAAGCAGTTGTTATTTATACTAGTTTTAGCGACAGATCAGGGTAACAACGGGGCTGTGCGGGGGCTGTGGCCCGTCTAGCCAGGGTTTTATTTATGTTTACCACATCATGAGCCCAGTTGTGTTTTTTTCTTGCTGAAAATGGCTAGCCCAGTTCTAATTTTTTTTAAGAAATACCCAAACAAGGCCTACTTGCTTTATCGGCCCTGCTGGGTTGCAAATCTTTCAAGACGAGGAGAGTTTCATTCGATTTGCCTAGAAATGGGCTGTACATTTTTAAAACACATCAAACCAGGAATTAGTTTCATTTTTTTTCATCACAAGATCTTAAATTCCATTGATTTTTATGTGTGGACAATTATTTGGATTTTATATTTATATAAATTATTTTTCAAAATAGTTTGAATGTGAATCGATATTTCTGTATTAAAAATAGTTGACCGCACCGAAATATGCAAAATTCCGTATACTTTTTAACCATGTCCACAATATGGGGTGTAATGCTAACAAAAAGAAGATGGGCTCCAAAAAAATTCTTAAGAATTAGCAAATGGGTTGTACATTATTAGAAATAATGGCAGATGGGTTGTATGCTGTTTTCCATAGATTTGAGGCTGACTTGTGCGCCTACTACAGGTTGACGCTGTGCTTTCATAAAAAAGGTTGACGCACACGCAACGCCTCTGTCAACTTAGTCAACACACGAGAGCGATGATCGTTGGATGTCCATCCAACGGCCGTCGTCTTCTTCAATCTCTGCTCTTCATGCTCCGGCCGCTCAAACAAGCGGCGGACTGCTCGCTCCCTCCTCCCGCGTCGGCTATCTTTGCCGCTGCAGCCTCACGGCCCCACCGTACTCCCATCGCTGGCCTAGCCATCCTCTACTCACCCACACATGCTGTTATTCTCCGTGACAGACGGGCAGATAAACCCAAGAAACCTCCTCCTCGGCGTGGTAAACAACTTCGAGTATTCCCACGGCTCGTGTCGTTCCTTCCTAGGCCTCGCCGTCGTCCACCGCCTGGTGCTCTCGGCGCGGCCTGGTCAACGTGGTCAATGAACGACATCCATCGGAAGTGGATCAGACGTGGAGAGGCTGACAGCTGGGTCCACGGCCGCACGCAAGGAAATGCCTCCTTATTACGCGCAAAATAATGATTCCTCCACCTGACAGCTAGGACCCATAGGAAGGGCCTCTGTATTTCACGAAAAAAACGTTCCCCCCGCTGACAATACGGACCCACCAGCTATATCTTCGCACACAAGGAAGTGCCTCCTTATTACGCCCAAAAAAAATGAATACCCCCTTGCTAGCTGGGACCCACCATATTGTTGGGCTGACTTGTGGGCCTACTAAGTTGACGGGGACGGAGGGCTTTGTCAACTTAGTCAATACTCCAGTGGCCGTATGATGTCCATCCAACGGCCATAGTGCTTCTTCAACCTCTGGTCTTATTGCTCCAGTCGCCCAAAGCAGCGCCGGTCGTGCCGCTTCGCTTCCCGCCTCCGTGGCGGTTGTGTTACCATGAGGCCTCACCGCCCCCATACTACTCCCACCACTTGCCAGGCCATCCCCCCACTCACCCACACCCCCTGTTATTTTGCGGCGACGGCAGCCGAACCAGTGAACGCTCGTACTCCTCTCCGCGTGGGCATCCACTGCCGCGTCTTGCCCGGCTCCGCGTCGTCCCCTTCCTAGGCCTCGCCGTCATCCACCGCTGTGGTGCTCTCGGCACGGCATGGTCAATGTGGTCAACGACCGACTTCCATCGGAAGAGTATCAGACGTGGAGAGGTCGGCAATTTGGGTCCACGGCAGCCGCAAGGAAGTGCCTCCTTATTACACGGAAAATAATTATTCCTCCACCTGACAGCGGGGACCCACCGGACGGGCCACCAGTATTTTGCAAAAAAAACCGTTTCCCCCTGACTGCTGGGACCCACCGGACGGGCCACCATATTTCACGAAAAAACGTTCCCCCCGCTATCAGCTCGGACCCACCGGAAGTGCCTCCTTATTACGCACAAAAAAATGAATACTCCCCCGGCTAGCTGGGACCCACCTTGGTGGGAGATCGACTTAATGGGCCTACTAAGTTGACGGGGACGAAGGGCTTTGTCAACTTAGTCAATATGAACGATTCTAGCTCCAAAGGACCGTCTGATGTCCATCCAACGGTCAGTAGTGCTTCTTCAACCTCTGGTCTTCTTGCTCCGACCACCCAAAGCAGCGCTGGTCGTGTCGCATGCTCCCGCCTCCCGTGGTCGGTTGTCTTGCCCGCAGAGGCCTCGCCGCCCCTACTATTCCCACGGTGGCCGAGGCCTGCGGCGGCGGCAGCCTCACACCGCAGCCGAACCGGTGAACCCTCGTACTCCTCTCCGCGCGGGCTTCATTGCCGCGTCTTCCCAGCTCCGTGTCGTCCCTTCCTAGGCCTCATTGCCGTCCACCGCCCGTGGTGCTCTCGGCGCGGCACAGTCAACGTGGTCAAGGAACGACTTCCATCGGACGTGGATCATGCGTGGAGAGGCCGATACCGGGTCCATGGCCACAGCCCAGTTTTTTGTGATTTGCCAAGTAGGTCGCTTTGTCAGGCCTGTTGGGCTGCAAATCTTTCAAGACGAGGAGAGCTTTCATTCGGCTGGCCGAGAAAATGGCCCATAAGTAATGAGAAATGGGTTGTACATTTTTAAAACACATCAAACCAACAATTAGTTTCAAATATCTTTTTTTTATTTCAAATTTTAAATTACATTAATTTTTATGTGTGGAGAATTTGTTGGATTTTATATTGATATACATTTATTTTTAAAATCAATTTGAATGTGAGTCGAAATTTCGGGATTAAAAATAGTTCAGACCACACCGAAATATGGAAAATTTCGTATAATTTTTTAACCGTGGCCACAATATGGGCAATGCTAACAAAAAGAATATGGGCTCCAAAAAAACCTTAAGAATTAGCAAATGGGCTGTAAATTATTAGAAATAATGGCAGATGGGTTGTATGCGGTTTTCCACATATTTGAGGCATTCCTAAAAAAAGGTTGACGCACAAGCACTGACTGTTGGATGTCCATCCAACGGCCGTCATGCTTCTTCAATCTCAGCTCTTCCTGCTCTAGCCGCTCAAACAAGCGTCGGCGGGACTGCCTGCTCCCTCCTCCCGTGGCGGTTGTCTTTGCCTTACAGCCTCACCGCCTTGTACTCCCATCGCTGGCCTAGCCATCCCTCTACTCACCCACACTGTTGTTATTCTCCGGCGACGGCAGACGAACCAAGTAAACCCTCGTGCATATCTCGCCTCCGCATGGGAAACAACTGCCGAGTCTTCCCTGCCTCTGTGTCGTCCCCTTCCTAGGCCTCGCCGTCGTCCACCACCGTGGTGCTCTCGGTGCGGCGTGGTCAATGTGGTCAATGACCGACTTCCATCGGAAGAATACTGTGCGTGGAGACGCCGATAGTTGGGTCCACGGCCGCAGCAAGGAAGTGCCTCCTTATTATGCGCAAAATAATTATTCCTCCACCTGACAGCGGGGACCCACCGGACGGGCCACCGTATTTCGTGAAAAAAACGTTTCCCCCCTAACTGCTGGGACCCACCAGCTACACCTTCGCACGCAAGGAAGTGCGTCCGGGCAAAAAAACAAAACGATTCGCCCCCCTGACTGCTGGGACCCACCAGCTACATATTCGCATGCAAGGAAGTGTCTGACAGTCAGGACACACCTGGTCGAAGCGTACGTAGCGTTGTCATTCTGGTCGCGAACGTGTACGTACATATTGGTCGATGTAGAGGCGAGCACGTGTCGTAGTAGAGGCGCGCACGTTTCGTAGTAGAGGCGCGCACGTAGCATGTACATGTACGTACAGCGGCTAGGGTGCAAGGAAGAAAATACGGCCACGTATGTGTACATACGGGCGGGATCTCGAATGCCTACTCGCGCATACGTACGGTCAGGGCTCGTGTACATGGCTGGGTCGGAACGGAGAAACAGCGTCGTCGTCGTGTTCATGGGGAGGCAACGGAATGCATCGTGTTCATGGGGAGGCAACGGAATGTGTCGTGTTCATGGGGAGGCAACGGAATGCGTCATGTTCATCGGGAGGCAACGGAACGCGTGGGAGCCAACCGGCTGGGTCGGAACGAAATGCGTGGTCGTGTTCATCAGGAGGGCTTGGACGGAACAGGCGATGGAAACGAGGCCTGGCATACCGCAGAACGGAGGAAACGGACCTCCTACAGTCGAAACGGGGGTCCTGTTGATCGAAAGGGGTGTGGCGTACCGCAAAACGGAGGAAATGGACCTCCTACGGTCGAAATGGGGGTCCTGTTGATCGGGGGGGGTGTGGCGTACAGCAAAAGCGGATTTAAACGGACCTCCTACGGTCAGCAGGGTCCTGTTCATCGGGAGGGGTGTGGCGTGCCGCCAAAAGCAGGGCCAAGCGGACTTGTGTTGGAGTGCTACGGTCAAAGCAGGGGTCCTGTTCATTGGGAGGGTGTGGCGTACCACAAAACGGGACTCCACGGGATCTGTTCATCTCCACCGTCGACCTCCTCCGGCCTCCACGGGCTACCGTCGACCTCCTCCAGCCTCCACGGGCTCCTGTTCATCCAGCCTCCACCGCGCGCTTACTCCACCGACTCTTTGTTCAACCCGCCTCCACCGTCTCACTGTTCATCCAGCCCTCCACACCACGGGTCCTGTTCAACCACCCCTCCACGGGCACCCTCCACCGTCTGTTCATCCAGCCCTCCACCACACCACGGGTCCTGTTCATCCAGAGGCAACGCCACCGCTCCTTGTTCATCCAACCCCCCCCATAGCGCTCCTTTGTTCATCCCGAGGCAGCATCGATCGGCTTTAGTTAGCGGCGATGGCGAAGAATCGCTCAATCGGGTTGATTAACGACCATCGATCGATTGCTCGGGTTCGATGTGGCGTAACTGCGGTGCAATCGCTCGGGTTCGATTAGAGCCCAACGCCTCGCTTTCGGGTTCGATTAGAGCCAACGCCTACGCACACCGCAGCGTCGTGTATACGAGAAAGCAGCTCATCGCTCGGCCCGACCTCCCACCGTGGCAGAACTCCCGAAATTTTCCTCCCCTCGCTTCTACCATGGTTTTTTCACATGGGCGGCCAAAAGAATGTCATGCAGCTACGTCTCCGGCCCGCCCGGGACAAAAAGCCCATTTTACATCATGATTTTTTGTCATAGAAGTAGGAGCCCACCACATCTATGATGATACCGGGTTTTGTCACAATTATCGTCATAGAAGTGTCATATGTATGACAGAAAAAAATTTGTTCGGCCCAAAATTTCACGGATGTGTCTTTTTTTGTAGTGATGGGCCGTACCAGGCCGTTGGTAGAGCCACGCCCTGGGCCGCAGGCAGGGAAGTCTAGGTACCCCCGTTCCCAGGACGCCGGCAGTAGCCCCCGGGCCCAAGGCGCGCTCGGACTTGGCTTCGAGGCGAAGCCAAAGGGCAAGTGCGGAGCGCCGCGGGCCCCAATAGCCTGCGGCCTTGATTGACGCGTGGCGACTGACGGGACGTGGGCGTCTCCGCTTCCCCACGCTGCCTCGGCAACTGTTCGACTTGACGAGACCCTACTGCATGCAGAAGGAAACCATCATTACCTGCGATCGTGGAGGCCGGCGGTTGGTCTCCTTCTGGCTATAAATGAGGAGAGGGTGGAGCCCCAGTTGTTCATCTCTTCCTCCATTCCGCCTGCTTCTTCTTCCTCCTTGCTCCACCATCTTGCTGCAACACCCATGGCACCGACAAAGAGGCTCTCGGCCGCAGAGAAGGGGAAGGCTCACCAAGAGGGGCCATGCTCGCCGCGCCTAAGAGGGGGCGCGGTCGCCCCCGCAAGCACGCCGCAGCCCCCGCTGTGGCCCCTCGTGGGTGTGGACGAACTTCTACGGGGTCCGGCGCCGTCTCAGGCAGCCGTGACGGTGTCTCTTCACACGGCGGGAGCCGCCCGAGATGTGGCAGTCCTGCCCACGAGGGGAGGCGCACCAAGGTCGCTCGGCCTCCCCGGCCATGCTTCCACTCGGTGGAGGTGCTGCCGGAGTTCGTCGTGTGGTCGGAGAACCCGGCCGACACCTGGCTTCAGCTTCCGCGCTCCTTTGCCAGCGAATTGCCGGCCACAGGTCCTGGTGGCCTCTGGCTGCAGGCCGACGGCTGCTACAGCAAGGCTTCGTGGGTCGCGATGGAGGTCACCGTCGCGGGCAACATAGCCCTGGCCCGTGACTGCCAGACGTTTGCCTATGCGCGTGGTCTGAGCAGGTCGTGCACCCTCCACTTCAAGTACGACGTCGGCGCGACCCACTTCGTGAGGGTGTTCGGGGAAGACGGTCGCGGTGCCGGGTGCTGCCCTGAAGACAACGATGGCGACGAAGTGCTCGGCCTTGGCGATGGCCGTGACGAGGATGAGGGTGAACTCGCCCTCGACGACGGTCGCGGTTCGTCCGGCTACGGCAGCTCCCCCTCCGACGAATGCTCCAGCAGTGGCGACTACAACTAGCCGCCACGTCATTGGGTTTGCTTCGAGGACATTGACGGGTCGTCCCGTCGCCGCGCCATAGTGAAGCGCGAGGAGGGCTTCGGCTGAGTCCGGGGGCCGATCCTCGTGAGCAGCCGTGTCGTACGAGCCGCTTTTGCCTGTCCCTTCCTTTCCTTTCCTCCTGTATCACGAGAAACAAGTATGGGGCCCTACGAGGGCGTGTAATGAACCGTAGTGCTTATGCTGCTTTGTGATGTGTTTATTGTTCCCGGGTTGTGTTGTGGAATCTTTGCCTTATGCAGGCGTAGAGGGGTAACTTAGCTTGATACATCCGGGGTAGCTTCCACCTCGTGGGGGCGCACGCCTCCTGGCATCTATTGGGGCTTCCCTGCTGCTGACTCGGGCGACATCGCGAAGCTGCGAAAATTTGTTAGGAAATCCTTATCCCTCCTCGCGCGAGGCCTCAGGCATGGGCTGATCATGGCCTAGCGCACCACGTCGCGATACCCGTGGGGCACGGACTTAAAAAAGTGGGGTGCACCGATCACAAGCTCAAACAAGGGTGCCTCGCGGAGACCAGGGGAGTGCGCACACACACTTGTCTAGCCCCTACGCAAGGCACGCGAGGGAGAGCGTCGGGCAACTGCCGCCCTCCCTGGCGCAAAACAAAGAATCGAGGTAAGAATCAGAGAGAAGAGGGGGTTCAACCAAGTCATCAAGAAACGCCAGAACTTCAAATTCCATTAAAAAGGGGTGCAAGCCAACTACAGAAAGCAAATGAACAGCCGCGTTCGGCACCTAGTCTAGTCTTCTCACCAGCGCAGAGCTAAGTGATGCCACTAGGACGTGGGAGGGAGCCCCCGAGGCCCGAGGGCGGCACTCCAGAGACTCCAGGGCGTGTACAGCCTCACTCATTATTACATGAGAGTGTCACAAGCGGAGACCTTCACAGGCACTGGGCCTTGCTTCATGGGTAGAACTTCCGGAGGTGCTGGATGTTCCAGGCGTTCTGGATGGGGATCCTGTCCTGTGTCTCCAAGCGCGCGGTGCCAGGCCTAGAGACGCGGGAAATCCTAAACGGGCTCTCCCACATGGGTGAGAGCTTATGCATCCCCTCTCTGGAGAGCACTCGCCTCAGGATGAGATCGCCCACCTTGAGTGTCCTGGAGCGGACACTGCGGCAGTGGTACCGTCGCAGTGCCTGCTGGTATCTCGCTGCCAGGAGCGAAGCTTGACGGCGGCGCTCCTCCCTAGGTACGAGGTCAATCCCCCGCATGGCATCCTGACGTGCCTCGTCAAATGCCAGGACCCGCGCAGAGCGATGCTTGACCTCGTGAGGGAGAACTGCTTCGGCTCCGTAGAGGAGGAAGAATGGGGTCTCTGCTGTTGGCTTGGTGGCGGTGGTTCGGATGGACCATAGCACGGACTGGATCTTGTCATGCCAACCCCTACCGCAGGCCTCGAGCTTCTTCTTGAAGGTCCTGGTCTTGAGGCCTCTCAGGACCTCTACGTTGGCGTGCTCAGCTTGGCCATTGCTCCTGGGGTGTGCCACTGAGGCGTAGCATATCTGCGTTCCAAGGTTAGCACAATATGTCTTGAAGAGATTGCTAGTGAACTGTGAGCCGTTGTCGGTGATGATGCGGTTAGGGACCCCAAACCGGCTCATGAGGCCCTTGATGAACTTAACTGCCGACCCGACTGGGATGGTGCGGACGGCTTCCACCTCTGCGCATTTGGTGAACTTGTCGATGGTGACGTAGAGGTAGCGGTAGCCCCCGGGCGCTCGAGGGAACGAACCAGGATATCCAACCACCAGACAGCGAACGGCCACAAGAGTAGGATAGTCTGGAGGCCCTGGGCCAGCTGGTGGATTTGTTGGCATGGAACTGGCAGGCATCACGGGACCTTACCAGCTTGGCTGCGTCATTGAGTGTTGTGGGCCAGTAGAACCCGCTGCGAAAGCCTTGCCAACCAGGGTGCATGACAATGAGTGATGCCCGCAGTCCCCGCCGTGTATGTCAGCTAGCAGCTCGCTCCCCTACTCCCTGGAGATGCATCCCAAGGAAACATCATTTGGTAGTTTTCTGTACAGCTCACCGTCCTGGATGCAATATGTCGTAGCCTGTCAGGCCACATGCTCTGCGTCCTCCTCTTTTTCCGGCAGCGTTCCTTGCACCAGGTATGCCTTAAACTCCTCGGTCTAGCACCCATCCTGAGGCTCGAGCGCTAGGAGCAGGCGTGCTCCTGAGGTTGGGCCGCGGGCGGGGGCTCCCGAGGCTGGTGGCTGGGGGAGTTCCTCTCGAGGCGGTGCAGGCTCCACGACCGAGGGGGCCGCCAAAGGCTTGAAAAGTCGTTCTTCGAAGACACCAAGCTCTTGGGGCAGACGCCTTGACGCTCTCTTGGTGATCTCATCGGCTTCCTTGTTTGTGTCGCATGGCACATGTTGCAGTTCCAGGACCAAGAATTGCTTCTCCATCTTCCGCACCTTCGCGAGGTACGCCTCCATGTGCTTGTCCCGCGACTCGTACACCTTGTTGGAGAAGTTAACGAGGAGCTGGGAGTCGCCCTTGATGGTGAGACACTTCACCCCCAAGGCTGTCATAGCCTTGAGGCCGACGATCAACCCCTCGTCTTCCGTGATGTTGTTGGAGACCTTCTCGCCCCGCTGGAAGCAGAGCTACATGGCGTAATATAGCTTGTCTTGGGTGGGCGAGATGAGCACGGCGCCAGCCCCCGCACCTTGGCGTGCGAAAGCGCTGTCGAAGTACATGACCCAGCCATCTGGCGCTTAACTTCCTGATGAGAGGGATCAGCTCTCGACTGCTTCGGGCTCTAGAGCGTCGGTCCATTCTGCGACGAAGTCGGCGAGCGCGGCTCCCTTGATGACCCTGGTTGTGCTAAACTCTAGCTGAAACGCTTGAAGTTTGATGTTCCACTCAGCGACTCTTCCCGCAGCATTGGGGCTCCGGAGCACCCTCTCTAGTGGGTAGACTAAGACGACCTTGATTGGGTGGCCTTGGAAGTAATGATGTAGCTTGTGTGAGTCCACCAGTAGTGTGAGCAAAAGCTTCTGCGACATGGGATATCGTGCTCTTGCGTCTGTCGGATGTGGGGTTCCAGCAAACCCTTAAGGTTCGAACACTGGGGTGCGCGCGAAGTCTTTCCCTCCTACCGATCTATGCCCTAGCTCGCTAAGGTCTCGCGGACGAACTTCGGCGAACTACGCAACCACGGAAAGACCACGAGATTTATCTTTGGTTCGGGCCACCGTTGTGGTGTAATACCCTACTCCAGTGTGGTGGTGGTGGATTGCCTCTGGGGCTGATGATGAACAGTACAAGGGAAGAACATCCTCCTGAGGTTGAGGTGTTCTTGTGGCTAGGCTCTCGATCGGATTGGATCAAGCTAAGATGAGATGCCTCTACTATGGTGGCTAGCTCTACTTATATAGGCCCTGGTCCTCTTCCCAAATAATGAGCGGGAAGGGAGCCAACAACGGCGGGCCAATTTGAAGGGCGACAGCTAGTACAAGTTATCCTGACAAAAGCGGTCTTCGCCTGCGAAAAGCCCTGGTGGTGACACTGTCTTGAGCTCCACGATGACCTCCGTCTTGCCGTCCCCCTGGTCTTGGTCTCGTTGCACCAATATAGTAACCTTTGCCTGTTGCCTCGGTACTCTTCGCCTACGCTGGCCTCCTTAGCACCAAAGAGGAAATAAGGACGTTGCGCACACTGGCACCCGTCTGATCTCGTGCGTCATGGCTCACGTCACGAGGGCCTCATGAGGTTTTGCCCCGCCTTGATATCTCCGCTCCTCGTGAGCCTGCCTAGCCAGGCTACTCCAGGGGAGGTCTTGCATTGTCCGCCTCACGAGGCTTGGCCCTCGCGAGGATCTTGGATGCCTTGTTGATGAAGATGGGCCGTACGGCCTACTTGCTTAGCCACGCCGTGGGCCGCAGGCAGGCAAGTCTGGGGATCCCCGTTCCCAGAACGCCGACAGTAGCCCCCGGGCCCAAGGTGCGCTCGGGCTTGGCTTCGTGGCGAAGCCAAGGGTCAAGTTCGGAGCAACGCGGGCCCCAAAAGCCTACAGCCTCGGTTGACGCATGGCGGTTGATTGGACATGGGCGTCTCCGCTTCCCCATGTTGCCTCGGCAACTGCACGACTTGACAAGTCCCTGCGACATGCAAGGAAAACCAGCATTACCTGCGATCGTGGGGGACGCCGGTTGGCCTTCTCTTGCTATAAATGGGGAGGGGGCGGAGCCCCCGTCGCCCATCTCTTCCTCGCTTGCTTGCTTCTTCTTTACTCCATTGCTTGCAGTGCCACGAAGGACGTTCTCTGCCGCCGAGAAGGGGAAGGCCCCTCGCGAGGGCACCAGTTCCCCGGCGCCCAAGCGCGGTCGCGGCCGTCCGCGCAAGCACGCCGCGATCCCCGCCATGGCCCACCGTCGAGGCAGCGCCGCGGCACGTGGAGGGGATCATCCTGACCATGGCGGTCCAGTTGACGAGGTGAGGCGCGCAATGGTGGCGCGGCCTCCCCACCCGCGCTTCCATTCAGCGGAGGTGTCACCGGAGTTTGTCGTCTGGTCAGAGAACCCGGCCGGCAACTAGCTCCAACTTCCGCGCTTCTTCGCCAGCGAACTGGCGGCCTCTGGTCCAGGCGGACTCTGGCTGCAGGTGGATGGCTGCTGCAGCAAGGCCTCTTGGGTTGCGGTCGAGACTTCCGCCGCGGGCAACATAGCCCTGGCCCGCGGCTAGCAAACATTCGCCCACGCGCGAGGCCTGGGCAGGCGGTGCACCCTCCACTTTAGGTATGATGGTGGATCGACCCTCTATGTGAGGGTGTTTGGGGAAGATGGTCGCCGCGCCGGGTGCTGCCCCGAGGCGAACGACGGCGAGGAGGTACTCGTCCTTGGGGACGGTCGCGACGAGGACGAGGGCGAGCCCGCCCTCGGCGGCGACCGTGTCTCGTCCAGCTACGGTGGCTCTTCCTCCGGCGACAGCTCCAGCAGTGGCGGCTATGACCAGCCGCCGCGCCGCCGCGCCCATTTTGAAGGCGGCAGTGGGTCGTCTCGTCACCGCACCTCCGTGAAGCGTGAGGAAGGATCCGGCTAGGCTCGGGGTAGTGCTAGGGGCCTGTCTTCGCAGATCGCTGCAACGCTACTTTTTTTACTCTTTTCCTGCATCAAGAATGAAACCAGTATGGGCCCAGGGGGGCGTGTATTGAACTATGGTAACCCGGTTATAATAGTATGCGTGTTGTTCTCGTGCTGTGTCGTTATTTTGTGCAAAGATAACTTAACCTGGTATACTCAGGACGCCCTCTTCCTCGCGAGGCGTTTATTTCCTTGCATCCTTCTTGCCTTGGTGGCCTGCATTCGCTCAGGAACTGCGAAAAACTCGTTAGGAAGGGCGTTAAAAGATTTGCCATTCATCCTGGCCCTGACCTAGCACTTTGTATCGCGGTACCCGAGGGGCACGGACTAGGAGAGGTGCGCCAGCTTTTGGGCTCGAACGAGGGTGGCTCGCGAGAAGGCAGAAATGAGAAAAATGCTCGCGAGGGCACCTGCCTAGCCCCCTCGTGAGGCATGCGAGAGAGAGAGAACACGAGCAAATTCGGGCCGGAAAAAATGCAGTGAGAGGCGAGGGAATCAAATCAGCAAGGAACGCCAAAGGCAAACTTTGATTAAGGAAAAGCGAGCCAACTACGGAAAGCAAATGAAAAGCCGCGTCCGGCACCTAATCTAGTCTTCAAGTCTTCTCAACAACGGAGCTAAGTGTTGTCCACTAGGCGTGGAGAGAGGCCCGAGGCTGAGGCGGCGCTCCACGAGACTCCGGGGCGTGTACAACCCCACTCATTATTACGTGAGAGTGTCACGGGCGGCAATTCTTCATAGGCACCAGGCCTTCTTCACAGGCTCTAGGCCTTTCTTCTCAGGCTCTGGGCCTTGCTTCATGGGTAGAACTTCCGGAGGTGCTGGATGTTCCAGGCGTTCTGGATGGGTATCCCGTCCTGCGTCTCCAGGCGCGCTGCAACCGGCCTGGAGACATGGACAACCCTGAACGGGCCCTCCCACATGGGCGAAAGCTTGTGCAGCCCTTCTTCGAGAGGACCCGCCTCGGGACGAGGTCACCCACCTCGGCGTCCCTGGAGCGGATGTTGCGGCGGATAACGCCACAGCGCTTTGCCGATACTCTTGCCGCTCTTAATGCAGCTTAGCGACGACGTTCCTCCCCAAAGACGAGATCCATCCCCGCATGGCGTCTGCTGCGTTTCGTCGAACGCCGGGACCCACGCGGGCGATGTTGACCTCGTGAGGGAGGACTGCCGGCTCCGTGAGACGAGGAAGAACGGAGTCTCGCCTGCTGGCTTGGTAGCGGTGGTGCGGATGGACCACGGCCGCGGATCGAGCTCATCGTGCCAGCCCCTGCCGCAGGCCTCCAGCTTCTTCTTGAAGGTCCTGGTCTTGAGGCCCCTCAGGACCTCTGCGTTGGCGCGCTCAGCCTGACCATTGCTCCTGGGGTGGGCCACCGAAGCATAGCAGATCTGCGTTCCAAGGTTAGCACATTAGGTTTTGAAGAGGTTACTAGTAAACTGCGAGCCGTTATCTGTGATGATGCGGTTGGGGACCCCGAAGCGGCTCACGAGGCCCTTGATGAACTTGACGGCAGAGCCGGCTGGGATGGTACGCACGGCTTCCACTTCCGCCCACTTGGTGAACTTGTCGATGGCGACGTAGAGATAGCGGTAGCCCCCTGGCGCCCGGGGGAACGGGCCTAGGATGTCCAGACCCCAGACCGCAAACGGCCATGTGAGCGGGATGGTTTGGAGGCCCTTAGCGGGCTGATGGGTTTGCTTGGTGTGGAATTGGCAAGCTTCACAGGACTTCACCAGCTCGGCCGCGTCATTGAGTGCTGTAGGCCAATAGAACCCACTGCGGAACACCTTGCCGATGAGGGTTCGTGACGACGAGTGATGTCCGCAGTCACCGCCGTGTATGTCAATCAGCAGCTCCCTTCCTTGATCGCTGGAGATGCAGCGCAGCGTGACATCGTTCGGTCGTTTCCTGTATAACTCGCCGTCTTGGATACAGTATGTCGTGGCTTGCCGGGACACGCGCTCCGCGTCCTCTTCCTTCTCCGGCAACGTCCCGTGCATCAGGTACTCTTTGAATTCCTTGGTCCTGCACTCCTCATGGGGCTCGAGCGCTAAGAGCAGCCGAGCTCCTGAGGTCGGGCCACAGGCTGGGGCTCCTATGGCCGGGGGCTATGGGAGCTCCTCCCGAGGCTGAATCGTGCTTGAAAGAGGTGGCGTAGCTGATGGCTTGAAGAGCCGCTCTTCGAAGACGCCGGGCTCTTGCGGTTGCCGCTTGGATGCTCTCCTGGCGATGTCGTCGGCTTCCTTGTTGGTGCCCCGGGGCACGTGCTGCAGCTCCAGGCCCGAGAACTGCTTTTCCATCTTGCGCACCTCCGCGAGGTAGGCCTCCATGTGCTCGTCCTTCGGCTCGTACACCTTGTTGGAGAAGTTGACGAGGAGCTGTGAGTCGCCTTTGATGGTGAGGCGCTTCACCCCTAGAGCCGCAGTAGCCTTCAGGACAGCTATGAGGCCTTCGTATTCTGCGATGTTGTTGGAGACCTTCTCACCGTGCTAAAAGCAGAGTTGCACGGCGTAGTAGAGCTTGTCCTGAGTGGGCGAGATGAGCACTACTCCAGCCCCCGCGCCTTAGTGCGTGAAGGCGCCATCGAAATACATGACCCAGCCGTCTGGAGCCTCGCTCCCTGGAGAGGTGGACCGGTCTTCTCCTTCCTCAAGAGCCGGGGCATCTGTCCATTCTGCCACAAAATCAGCGAGCACGGCTCCCTTGATGATCCTGGTAGTGCTGAACTCTAACTGGAATGCTTGCAACTCGATGTTCCACTCAGCGACCCTTCCGGCTGAGTTAGGGCTCCTGAGTACCCTCTCCAATGGGTAGGCTGAGACGACCTTGATGGGGTGGCCCTGGAACTAGTGCCGTAGCTTGCGCGAGGCCACCAAGAGTGCGATCAGGAGCTTTTGCGGCATGGGGTAGCGCGCCCTCGCGTCCAAGATCACGGTCTTGACAAGTACACCGGGTGCTCGACGAGGGCTGGCACACTGTCAAGGCTCGGGTCCTGTGGAGATTGTGGCATATCCTGAGGTGGTGGGTTTCCTGAGACCTGACCGTCCTCAGGAGCTTCTGCGATGTCGCCCTGTTGAGCTGGTTCTTCCGCCGCTGATGGCTTTGCTGTGCCTTGTTGACCCTGCGCTGCATCAGATCTGGCTTGGCGCGGCACACCCTTGTCTTGGCGCTCCTCCCAAACCGCCACCAGCGCCGCGCTGGAGGAGTACGGGGTGGCGGCAAGGTAGAGTACCAGAGGCTCGAGTGGCCGCGGTGCCACCATCACCGGGGGGCTGGTGAGGTATTTCTTGAGGTCTTGGAAGGCTCGGTCGGCCTCCGGGGTCCACCCGAAAGGGCCCTTCTTCTTCATGAGCTTAAAGAAGGGTAAGGCGTGCTCGCCTAGCTTGGAGATGAAACGTCCTAATGCGGTCACCTTGTGACGCCCCAAGACCGGAGCTTCAGTTGCCTTCCAGGGTTTCCGAGTTTTGTCGTGTGATTTGTTTTGTTTGTGCATTCATCATGTCATCTCTTGCATTGCATCATGTCATCATGCCATCATATCATTAATTTTTAAAACTCAACTAAATAAATCGTATGGATTTTCGTTCCATTTAAATCGAGGGATATTCACAATGGTGATTTCTCTTTATAACATATCCTCCCAATATTTAGGGAGCTATATTAAACCATTCCATAACACATTTGCGGTTCTTCAAATTTCCTTTTATCCAACTCAACTTCTTTTCTTCCTTTGGTGCCTTTTTAGTAAAATTGTGTTGCAATTTTACTTTATCCACAAATGTTCCAAATCAGCCCATAAATCAAATCTCTTTGTGTAGGGCCATCTCCTATAATTTCAACCCATTTGGAGTTCATTCAATGGGTTTGAAATCAAACTTGTGCGAGTTAAATTCAACATGTGTGGATTTTACATTCTCTAAAAATCCTCGGGCCATTTTTTGTTAAATTCCTCATATTTTTGTGAGCTCGGGAAAATTACCCGCATGCCCAAATTCTTCCTCTAAACCTTTTCTTCTCTCTTTTCCTTTCTTCCAGTTCTCGTTAATTTAAAGAATAGAGAGAGAGCCCAATCAGGCCTCTTAGGCCCGACCATCCAAACCGCCTCTAGCCCGCAGCCCTAACCAGCAAACCAGGCCGGCCCTTTGCCTGGAGGTCCAGCCCACCTAACCCCCTCCTAACCCTAGCCCGCATCTCTCTCCTCAGGGCGCAACCCTTCGCTCAGCGATCCCCATCGCACGCAGCCCTCAAGATCGCCAGGAGCGCCGCCGGCCTTCGACCCCCTCCTCCTCTCGATCCCCATCTCCACCTCGCGACGCCTCCCTTTCTCGGCGTCCCAGCGCCCTGCCGTGCCTTTGTCGCTGCCTCCTCGCCGTCCAACCGTGTCGCGCCCTCAAGCGCGTCGCCTCCGCAGCCGTCGGACCGAGCCGACCCTCCTCGTGGCGCTGCCGCCTCGTCTCCCCATCGCCATGGCCATATAGCCTCGCGCCTCCGTCTTCGCCTTGGCGTCGGCGCCCTACGTCGCCGGGAGCTCGTCCCGAGCTTCGGCCAACTCCGGCGGCCGAGCCTGCGCCAAGCTGCCCGTCGAGCCAGCGTCGCCATCCAAGACCCGAGCCGCTCCTTCCGTCGCCAGGAGGAGCCCTCATCGGTCGAGATGGCCTCCGCCGCCCTTGCCGTTCTCCGTCATCGCAGGACCCGTGTCGCCCTCTGCTTCCTCTACGGTGACCAGGAGCCACCTCGCCTGCGCGTCTCCTCCACCATCACTGCAACGCCCGGCGGAGCCGAGCCCCTCCGGTGCCCATGGTGCTGCGACCCCATCTCTATTCCTGCTGGCCATCGCCGAAGTTACCCCAGGACCCGTGGAGGCATGCACGGAAAAACCAAGTCTGAAGACTACCGTGGGCGTGTGCACGGTGTCACTGGATCGTCAAGTACCCTCTTCGTGGTTTTGCCAAGTACCTCGACGCCCGGAGCCCTCGGATCCGCTAAGTCCAACAACGTCGCGTGTACCACTACCGTCGACATGAACATCTACGAAAACGTGTACAACTACCGTCGCCACGTGAACAACGACTTCCACTACGCCGTGTACGACTACTTCCCTCGACGATCATCGCGAGAACGTCTACTTCCCTCTACGAAACGCATTCCGCCCCGAACGCACGCTTCAAAGGTATAACCGCCGAGAACGACCGCCGTGGAACGAATGCATATGTCGTATGAGATGCCCGGTTGCACCGTGTCCGAAATTGTCGCTCGCTTGTTCCTCCTCGTTGCCATGCCATCGTCTCGTGGGAACCCGGTAACCGGGAACACCCCACCATCTTGCTCAACTCGCTTCCGTCACACTTTCTTTTGCACCGATATCTCCATGAGCTACCGGAACCGAAATGTTGCCGTGGCATCATTTTCGTTTCGCCGTGGCACCCTTTCGTTCGCCATGGTGACCAAATGCTTCATAATGCTCTTGTCAACGTTTTCATAAAAATTGCATAAAAACCTGCACATGTCATCCGCATCATGATAACAACATTTAAATGTTTATAATTGTTGTTTGCATTAATTTGCTTAAATGCCATGCTAAAATGATTTATTTCATAACTAAATAACCGTAGCTCGGATTTAAATAAATTATATATGTAAATGGGGTGGAAAAATGCATAGATTAACTTGGTGCACTTTATTTTGCTGCTTAATAACATTAAAATTGTGTTTAGGGCAGAACAGTAGCAAATTCGAAATATGCATATGGGGATTTCCGGAATTGTTGTTTGTTATTTCCGACCTCATTTAAATTTTCCTAAATAGTTAGTTTACTTATGCTTCACCTCTTGCCATGTTTAACAACATTTAATATTGTTTGGTAGCCTAACCGAGAGTGAACTAAATAATTGATGTGGTGTTTAAATCAATATGCAACTCGTTGCATATTGAGCTCCACTTAACTTGTAGTGTTGTTTGTGCATATTGCCTTGCCATGAATCATTAAACCGACATGCATCATACTTGTTTGTGCATCATGCCATGATTATGCTTGTGTGTTTACCATGTTGTTTGCTTCTTTCCGGTTTGCTTCTTCGTTAGCTTCGGTTTCGTTCCGGAGTTGTGAGGATTCGTTCGACTACATCCGTTTGTCTTCTTCATGGACTCGTTCTTCTTCCTTGCGGGATTTAAGGCAAGATGACCATACCCTTGAAATCACTTCTATCTTTGCTATGCTAGATGCTCGCTCTTTTGCTATGCCTATGCTGCGATGCCTACCACTTGCTATATCATGCCATCCATATTGCCATGTCAGCCCCTAACCATCCTTTCCTAGCAAACCGTTGATTGGCTATGTTACCGCTTTGCTCAGGGCCCTCTTATAAGCGTTGCTAGTTGCAGGTGAAGTTGAAGTGTGTTCCTTGTTGGAACATGGAGATGTTGTTCTGATCGGAACATGTTTACTTGTTGGGGATATCACAATATATATCTGCTATAATTAATACATCTATATACTTGGTAAAGGGTGGAAGACTCGGCCTTATGCCTGGTGTTTTGTTCCACTCTTGCCGCCCTAGTTTCCGTCATATCGGTGTTATGTTCCTTGATTTCGCGTTCCTTTCACGGTTAGGTGATTTATGGGACCCCCTTGACAGTTCGCTTTGAATAAGACTCCTCCAAAGAAGGCCCAACATTGGTTTTACCATTTGCCACCTAAGCCTTTTTCCCCGGGTTTTCGCGAGCCGAGGGTCATCTTTATTTTAACCCCCCGGACCGGTGCTCCTTCGAGTGCTGGCCCAAACGAAAGCAACACTGGGCCACCACGGGAAACTTCGAGGCTTGGTTTTACTCGTAACAGCTTGACGATCCGGATGTGCCACGAGAACGAGATATGTGCAGCTCCTATCGGGATTTGTCGGCACAATCGGGCGGCTTTGCTGGTCTTGTTTTATTGCTTGTCGAAATGTCTTGTAGTCCGGGATTCCGAGATTGATCGGGTCTTCTGGTAGAAGGAATATCCTTCGTTGACCGTGAGAGCTTATAATGGGCTAAGTTGGGACACCCCGCAGGGTAATATCTTTCAAAGCCGTGCCCGCGGTTATGAGGCGTATGGGAATTTGTTAATGTCCGGTTGTAGAAAACCCGAAGTTGACCTCAATTAAAATACACATCCACCGCGTGTAATCGTGATGGTCTCTTCTCGGAGTCCGGGAAGTGAACACGGTGTTGGAGTTATGTCCGACGTAAGTAGTTCAGATCACTTCTTGATCGCTACTAGCTTCACGACCGTGCTTTGCTCCTCTTCTCGCTCTCTTTTGCGAAGTAGCCACCATATATGCTAGTCGCTTGCTGCCGCTCCACTTTACTACTCTGTCCTTCCTATAAGCTTAGATAGTCTTGATCTCGCGGGTGTGAGATTGCTGAGTCCCCGTGACTCACAGATACTTCCAAAACAGTTGCAGGTGCCGACGATGCGGTCAGGTGACTCAACCGAGCTCAAGTGGGAGTTCGACGAGGAACGTGGTCGTTACTATGTGTCTTTTCCTCGATGATCAGTAGTGGTGCCCAGTTGGGACGATCGGGGATCCGTGTAGCATTTGGGGTATCTTCTTTATTTTGGTTCCGTAGTCGGACCTTGAGTGTACTCTGAATGATGGATGTTTATTTATGTATTGTGTGAAGTGGCATTTGTAAGCCAACTATGTATCTCTTTCCTTATGTATTACATGGGTTGTGTGAAGATTACCTCACTTGCGACATTGCTTTCAATGCGGTTATGCCTCTAAGTCGTGCCTCGACACGTGGGAGATATAGCCGCATCGAGGGCGTTACACACCTGCCCTGCTAGCTTCTGCATTTCCTTGAGGGTCTGTGGTAGGCTCATGTCTTTGATGGCCTTGATCTTCTCCGGGTTCGCCTCGATCCCTCTGTGGGATATGAGGAACCCTGGTAGCTTACCGGAGGGGACGCCAAACACGCACTTCTCCGGGTTAAGCCTCAAGTTCACTTGGCGCAAGCTCTCGAAGGTCTCCTCCAAGTCATGAATCAATGTCCTCGCCTCGCGAGATTTGACCACTATGTCATCAACGTAGGCCTTTGTGTTTCTTCCGAGCTGCCGCCCCAAGGCGATGTGCATCAACCGTTGAAAGGTTGCGCCCGCGTTGCGCAGCCCGAAGGGCATGCAGGTGTAGCAGTACACCCCGCATGGTGTCAGGAAGGCTGTCTTCTCCACATCCTCCACCGCCATCTTGATTTGGTGGTATCCTGAGAATGCATCCAGGGAACATAGCAAGTCACACTCGGCGGTGGAGTCGATGATCTGATCAATGCGTGGAAGCGGGAATGGATCTTGGGGGCAAGCTTTGTTAAGGTTGGTGAAATCGACGCACATTCGTTCCTTCCTGCCTTTCTTCGGTACTACGACGGGGTTCGCCAGCCATTCGGGGTGTCGAACTTCTCGGATGGTCCCTGCCACCTCCAGCTTGCGTGTCTCTTGGACGATGAAGGCCTGCTTCTCCGTGGACTGCCGTCTTGCTCGCTGCTTCATGGGGCGTACGTTGGGGCACACCCTTAGATGGTGCTGGATTACCTCTCTCGGGACCCCTACCAGCTGATTGGGCTCCCACGCGAATATCTCCTGGTTCGCGCGCAAAAACTTCACCAAAGCTTCTTCCTGTCCTGGGTCAAGGCCGGTTCCTATGGTGAAGGTGGCTCCTGAAGACCCGTCCTCGTTGATCGACACCTGCTTAGTCTCCGCCTCGTCTTGGGTGAACAACTGCTTCTTCTTAGTGGGCGCGGTCTCCTTGGCCTCGGGGGTACCGGCGCTGGCTGGCTGTGCTGCTACCGCGGTCTTGAAGGCGAGCCTGAGCGCCGTCACGGCCTCCTTAGTGTCTCCCTTGATGGTGAGGACGCCCTTGCTCCCTGGCATCTTCATGAGGTTGTAGGCCGGGTGAGTCACCGCCATGAACTGAGCGAGGCTCGGGTACCCGAGGATGGCGTTGTATGGGATACCGATGCGGGCGATGTCAAAGTCCACCAGCTCGGTGTGGTAGTTGTCACGCGTGTCGAAGGTGACAGGGAGGCGGATCTTCCCCAGAGAGTGGGCAGCTCCACCACCCACTCCCGAGAAGGGCTTGCTGAGGCCGAGCCGCTCGAGCGGCACGTGTAGAAGGCTGAAGGCTTCTATGGAGAGCAAGTTGAGGCCGGCACCGCCGTCGATGAGGGTCTTGGTGACGGCCACGTTGCAGATGGTGGGCGTGCAGAGCATTGGGAGCGTGCCAGAGCCGGCGGTGGAGCCGGGGTGGTCTTCTGAGCCGAAGGTGAGGTTGGCCTCTGGGGCAGCCCAACCTGGCGGAGCCCCCGGGCGCTTGGAGGCGGCCCCGATCTGACGGAGGAACAGTTTGACGTGGCAATCTGAAGGCGGTGCTTGAGAGCTGCCCAGCAGGGCCACGATCGCATAGTGCGCCGGCACCGCGTAGCGATTGATGGAGGTCACGGATTCCCCCCAGGAAGCCACTATGGATCTCGGGAGGTTGAGCAGCCAGGCACGCGGCTCGCCGTCGAGGGCCATGGGGAACCAGTTGGCCATGATCTTGTCGTCGCCTCCGGCTTCGAGGACGGCCTCCTCGTACGCCAGCAGGAACGGCGCCGGGTCTGCCACGCCGTGCAGACGGCATCTCCGGCTTGAACTTGGTTGGCCATCGCACTCGCCCAGGCGCGGGGCGAGCTCGGTACCTGACTCCACATTCTTTGGTGTCGGCCGCAGAGGTGGGTGGCGGGGCACCTGCCATGGGAGCGTAGTGCGACGGTACGAGGCGCGGGTTGGTGGAGAGGAGCTCCGGCGCACCCCTACCTGGCGCGCCAAATGGCGGATGTGGGGTTCCGGCAAACCCTTAAGGTTTGAACACTGGGGTGCGTGTGAAGTCTTTCCCTCCTACCGATCTACGCCCTAGCTCGCTAAGGTCTCACGGACAAACTCGATTTAACTTCGCAACACGTAAAGACCACGAGATTTATCTTTGGTTCAGGCCACCGTTGTGGTGTAATACCCTACTCCATTCTGGTGGTGGTGGAATGCCTCTGGGGTTGATGATGAACAGTACAAGGGAAGAACAGCCTCCTGAGGTTGAGGTGTTCTTGTGGCTAGGCTCTCAGTCGGATTGGATTAAGCTAAGATGAGATGCCTCTACTATGATGGCTAGCTCTACTTATATAGGCCCTGGTCCTCTTCCCAAATAATGAGCGGGAAGGGAGCCAACAACGGCGGGCCAATTTGAAGGGAGACAGCTAGTACAAGCTATCCTGACAAAAGTGGTCTTCGCCTGCGAAAAGCCCTGGTGGTGACGCCGTCTTGGGCTCCACGATGACCTTCGTCTTGCCGTCCCCCTGGTCTTGGTCTCGTTGCACCAATATAGCAACCTTTGCATGTTGCCTTGGTACTCTTCGCCTGCGCTGGCCTCCTTAGCACCAAAGAGGAAATAAGGACGTTCTTGGCGGCGCTCACTTTGGTCTCGTGCGTCATGGCTCACGTCACGAGGGCCTCGTGAGGTTTTGCCCCGCCTTGATATCTCCGCTACTCGTGAGCCTGCCTGGCCAGGCTACTCCAGGGGAGGTCTTGCATTGTCCGCCTCACGAAGCTTGGACCCTCACGAGGATCTTGGATGCCTTGCTGATGAAGATGGGCCATACGGCCTACTTGCTTAGCCACGCCATGGGCTGCATGCAGGCAAGTCTGGGGACCCCCGTTCCCAGAACGTCAGCAGCATCCCGTAACACCGTGCTGACGAAGTATATTGGGTGCTCAGCATGGGCGGGACCGTCGATGGAGCCTGTGGCCTCCGGAGGTTGTGCACCTCTTGAGGTGGGGGACCTTAGGAGCTTGGTCACCTACCGGGGCCTCCACGGGCCCAGAAACACCGTCTTGTGGGGCTTGGTCATCCGCGGGCGTCGTCGTGGCTGTAGCGGAGCCGTCTCGGTGCCGCACCGTCCCGGCTGAAGGTGCGGCATTACGCGGCGTGCTCTTAGCCTGGCACTCTCCCGGACAGCCACCAATGCTGCGCTGGCTGAGTGGGGTGTGGCGGCCAGGTAGAGCACCATGGGCTCGAGGGGAGGAGGCGCTACCATCACCAGAGGGCTGGTCAAGTATCTCTTCAGGTCTTGAAACACTAGGTCGGCCTCTGGAGTCCACACGAACGGGCCCTTCTTCTTCATCAGCTTGAAGAACGGCAGGGCGCGCTCCCTCAACTTGGAGATGAAGCGCCCTAGCGAGGTCACGCAGCCCGCGAGCTTCTGCATATCCTTGAGAGTTTGCGGCAGGCTCATGTCTTCTATCGCCTTGACCTTCTCTGGGTTCGCCTCGATCCCCCTGTGCGACACGAGGAAGCCCAGTAGCTTGCCGAAGGGGACACCAAACACACACTTCTCTGGGTTGAGCCGCAGGTCCACCTGACGCAGGCTGGTGAAAAGTCTCCTCCAGGTCCTGAATGAGGGTTCTTGCCTCCCGGGACTTTACCACGATGTCGTTGACGTAGGCTTCAGCGTTTCTCCCTAGCTGCTGGCCCAGGGCAATGTGCATCAGCCGCTGGAAGGTCGCCCCAACGTTGCGCAGCCCGAATGTCATGCAGGTGTAGCAGTATACCCCACACAGGGTCAAGAAGGCCGTCTGCTCCGCGTCCTCCACCGCCATCTTGATCTGGTGGTAACCCGAGAATGCGTCCAAGAAACACAGCAGGTCGCACTTGGCGGTAGAGTCGACGATCTGGTCGATGTGCGGAAGCGAGAACGGGGTCTTGGGGGCAGGCTTTGTTGAGGTTGGTGAAGTCGATGCACATGTGTTCCTTCCCGCCTTTCTTGGGCATGACAACGGGGTTCGCCAGCCATTCCGGGTATCGGACCTCGCGAATGACGCCTGCCGCTTGCAGTTTGCGAGTTTCCTGGACGATGAAGGACTGCTTCTCCGTGGACTGACGCCACGCCTTCTGCTTCACAGGGCGCACATCGGGGCACACCCTTAAGTAATGTTCGATTACCCCCCTTGGGACCCCCACCAGCTGCTTGGGCTCCCAGGCGAATACCTCCTTATTCGCGCGCAGGAACTTCACCAATGCCTCCTCCTGGTCCAGGTCGAGGTTGGCGCCTATGGTGAAGGTGGCTCCCGAGGATCCATCCTCCTCGACCGGCACTTGCTTCATTTCGGCTCGGTCCTGAGTGAACAACTGCTTCTTTTTTGCCAGCGCGGCCCCCTTAGCCCCTAGGGCGGCTTCGTCGGCTGGGTGTGTGGCTGCAGCGGCCCTGAAGGCGAGCTTGAGGGCCGTCAGAGCCTCCTTGGTGTCTCCAGCCACGGTGAGGATGCCGCTGCTCCCCGACATCTTCATGAGGTTGTAGACCGGATGGGTCGCTGCCATGAACTAAGCCAGGGCGGGGTACCCGAGGATGGTGTTGTACGGGAGGCCGATGTGGGTGATGTAGAAGTCGATCAGCTCGGTGGGGTAGTTGTCCCGGGTACCGAAGGTGACCGGGAGGCGTATTTGCCCCAGGGGGCTGGTGGATCCGATGCCGACTCCGGAAAAAAAAGGCTTGGTGGGGCAGAGCCAGCCGTGCGGCACGTGAAGCAAGCCGAAAGCTTCCACGGAAAGCACGTTGAGGCCAGCTCCGCCGCTGATGAGGGTCTTGGTCAAGGCGACGTTGCAGATGGTAGGTGTGCAGAGCATTGGGAGTGCGCTCGAGCCAGCAGTGGTAGCGGGGTGGTCCCCTGAGTTGAAGGTGAGGCCGGCTTTGGGCGCCGCCCATCCTGGAGGGGCTCCTTGCTGCACAGAGGCGGCGCCGGTCTGGCGGAAGAACTGCTTAACATGGCGGGTCCGAGGGCGGTGCATGTGATCCGCCGAGGAGGCTGCGACGGCGACAGGCGCCGGCGCCACGAAGCGTGCGACAAAAAGGCCGCCAGCTCCTCCCAAGAAGCCACAGAGGATCCTGGCGGGTTCAGCAGCCAGGAGTGCGGCGCGCCAGCGAGGGCCAAGGGGAACCAGTTGGCCATGACCTTGTCGTCGCCGCCAGCCTCCAGAACAGCCTCCTCGTATGCCAGCAGGAAGGTCGACGGATCCGCCGCGTCGTCATAACGGGGTGGCATCTCCGGCCTAAACTTGGGCGGCCACTTCACCCGCCGTAAGGAGGGGGTGAGGGCCCTGAGCCCCATGGCACCGTTGCGGGCGTCCGTCGGTCCAGTCGGAGGAGCGGTGCCGGCCATGGGGGCCGAACGGAGAGGTGAAGCCGGTGGAGAAGCGAAGCTTCGGCGCACCTCTACCTGGCGCGCAAAATGTCGTATTACGGGTTCCGGCAAACCCTTGAGGTTCGAACACCGGGGTGGGCACGAGATCTCTCTCTCCCTAGCTCGCTCTCGCAACGATCTCAAGGCCTAGCTCGATGAACCCAAAGAACAGGAGACACGAGGGTTTATACTGGTTCGGGCCACCGTTGCGGTGTAATACCCTACTCCAGTGTGGTGCGGTGGATTGCCTTGTAGGCTGAGGATGAACAGTATAAGGTAAGAACAGCCTCCTGAGGAGAGGTGTTCTTGCGCTCGATGAGCTAGTGAGATGGCCTCGATGGAGTGGATCCAATCCAAGATGAGCCGATCCCTGACTGTGGTGGTGAATAGTCCTATTTATAGAGGCCCTGGTCCTCTTCCCAAATGTTAGGCGGGAAGGGATCCCACAACGGCCAAGTTTGAAGGGAGACAACTAGTACAAGCTATCCTGACAAAAGGTGGTCTTCGCCTGCCAAAGGCTCTGGTGGTGACGCCGCCGTGGGCTCCGCAGTGACCTCCGTCCTGCCGTCCTGCTGGTCTTGATCTCGTTGCACCGATATGGAAAACTTTGCCTGATGCCTCGGGACTCCTCGCCTGCGCTTGCCCCTTTAGCACCAAAGAGGCGACTGGTACTCTGCGCCCGCTGGCGCCCGCCTGGCCTTGATCGTCACGGCTCACGTCACGCGCACCTCGCGAGGTGCCCCTTGCATAGATATCTCCGCTCCTCGGAAGCCAGCCTAGTGAGGCTGACCCTAAGGAGGTCTTGTGTCGTCCGCCTCGCGAGGGTCTTGAGTGGTTGCTGCCGAAGATGGCCGTACCAAGCCGTTGGTGGAGCCACGCCCTGGGCCGCAGACAGGCAAGTCTCGGTACCCCCGTTCCAAGGACGCCGACAAATAAACCTTTATCATGATTTAAGAAATATAATAATAACCATTTTATTATTGCCTCTAGGGCATATTTTCGGAGGACTCCTCCTCCCCCTAGGGTCGGTGCAAGGGGAGGGGAGTCCTTCCCCTTGTGTGGTGCCCCCTCCTTACCCCTCAACCTATATATACTAGAGGCTTTTGCACCTTCTCTCTACACAAGTTTTGGAGCCTCCTCTAGTTCTCTAGTTCTAGTTGCTCCTAGTTGATCTATTAGAGACTGACCTAGATTCTCTAATCCTCATAATTAGAATCTCGGTGTGGTTATATTCTCCTCCCTCTAATTCTCAGGCCATGATTAGCTTTGGACGGCGAAGCGCTGCTGGATCATTAAGATTGTAAGCTTGCAACTCGTAGAGAGGCCGTGATTTTGGTCTTCAGTTCGATGGACTGTGTGTGGGCGGTTCGCGGGATCGTTCATGTACAGTTCGAGGGACTGCAAGTACGATCTACACCGACTCGTCTTTTTCCATTGCAACGTGGAGTCGGTAACGATATGATCCAAACCATTCATCGCATCTTCATAGTGTTCCTGGGTGATCTTATGGCGATTTTTTGTTTTCTACTACATTTCCCCACGGCTCCTTCGTGACCGGGCGACACCGCCCATTCGCGCCTTGTGGGCATGGCGCAAGGTCGACTGCGCGCCAGATCTGGTCGCCGCCGCGCCACGACGCTGTTGGGCAGGCGATGCATCCCACGCCTGTGGGCGTCTTGTTGCCTACTACTGCTTTGCCGGCTCCCTCGTTAGCGGCCGTGACGTCACCGGTGCTGGCTGCCGTGGTTGCTGCGGCGGAGGGGCCCTGGGCTGAGAGGGACACGTGTGTGGCTCCTATACCTATGGTTGGGAGGTGGCTGGTGTGTACGGAAAATGTTAAAGTTTAGAAAAATGTTCTTAATGCATACAAAAATGTACAAATGTTTATGATATATAATGTAGCATGTATATTAAAAGAAAAAAGGAAAATGAAAATGAAAGAAAACCAAAGATAATCTGTTAAACCGAAAAAAAATAAAGTGAAAAATAAAAATAAGAAGCAAAACAAGAGTAAATAGAAGAAATAAGAAACAAAAAAAAAGAAAACCCGATTTAAATAGTGAAAATTGGACAAAGAAAATGACACGGGAAAAATGGGACCCGAACAGTGAAAGACCGAAGAAAGAAAAACCACAGAGAAAAGAAGCACACAAAACAACTACTGTTCTGGGCAAGCTCTGTCGCGCAGCGCCTGGGGTGAGGGGAGCATACATCTTGCTATGAGCGAGATATAGGTCCCGCGGCAGGTCCGGAGATAGCGTGCAAACTCATAGCCTCCACCCTCGTGCACTGTGGAAATATCTTGGTGATTTCGAAATAAATGTTCGCATATTCAAAAAATATTTGTGAATTTAAAAAATCGTGTAAATTCAAAAACTGTTCATGATTTAAAAAAACAAAATTCATGAAATGTTCGGGTATTAAAAAGATTCTTTTGTTAGGTACTTCTACTTCGCACTCTTATGGAAGCTTGGGTGTTGTCTAAGGGTTCAACTGGACCCAACTAGGGATCTACAAAAAAATGGACCCAACAAGTGAAGCAAACATGCAATTTGCTTATGCCGGTTTCATGGCAAGCACTTATTCAAGCAAGTACTAATGTTGGAGAAGTCGCTTTCTTTTCCACAAGCAGAATCAACTTCTACCTGATATTGTGCTTTCGTTTAATAAATAAAAGGGTCCAGGGGTGCCATATTAATTCAAATCTAATATTTTTCTTCAGTATTTCTTTTTTGCAAGCAAGCACTAAATTTAGTCACAAGCTTTATGCTTTGATTTGAACTAGATAGTAGGCACAAAAATAGTCGTATAATACTGAGTACATGTTTGTTGTGGCGTCTGCGGGGAACTTCTCTATTCAAGCAATAAATTAATCTAGAACCTGGCTAACAACTTTGTGACTTTTCAAAAAATGTTTGTGTATTCAAAAAAAATCTTAAATTTGACAAAATGTTTGCAAATTTTAAAAATGTTCACAATTGTTAAAGAATATTCATGGATTCAAAAAATATTAATGATTTTGAGAAAATGTTGGCATATTCAAAAAAATGCTCACAATCTTGAAAAAAATATTCACAGATTCAAAACATGTTCAAAATTTTAAAAAAACCGAAAAATGTTTGTGAAATTAAAAATAGAGAAGAAAATGAAAAAAAGACAACAACATAGAAACATAGAAAGACAAAGAAAAATGTTGTAGGAAGGTTTTAGATCCTTCCAAAAAGGGCAGTACTCTGCGCCGGCGCACCGGCGGAACGTTTCGGCCGGTCCAACCAGAGCCACTTGATCTGGACATGTGTAACCGTCAGATCTGTCCCACATCTCCTATTGTCATCCTCCCCCATGGGAAAAAAGAGGAGAAACAAAAAAGCAAGCGCCAC
Source organism: Aegilops bicornis (assembly GCA_021605145.1). Classification (NCBI taxonomy): domain Eukaryota; kingdom Viridiplantae; phylum Streptophyta; class Magnoliopsida; order Poales; family Poaceae; genus Aegilops; species Aegilops bicornis. The sequence continues at coordinate 391,104,228 of CM038669.1, read as the reverse complement.
CGCCGCTCGCGGGATCCCGCACTCTGGCATGCGCTTCTCTCGCTTGGCCCATCGCTGCCCACTCGTCGCCGGCGCTCGCAGCCTCGCCCGCCCGGCGAACCAAAACAACACCCGCCTTCATCGCCGACACGAAGTGAAAAATGCGGTTCCAGCAAAATCAAAATACGGTGGTAGCAAAATTTTAGGATGGTTCCAAAGCAAAACAAAGGGTGGTAGCAAAAACTCTTGATGTTTCTAGGAAGACTCTGGTAGTAGCAAAAACTCCGGTGGTAGCAAATGGCATCTCCGGTAGTAGCAAAAATCCGAGACGGTTGTAGCAAAAACAAAAACTATCGCCGCCGTTGAGCAACACCGCCATGGGTGGATGTAGCAAAAAATGTCTTCATTTCCAGCAAAATCAAAATATGGTTGTAGCAAAAAAGACTGGAAAAACAAAAGATATATGTAGCAAAAATCGACAAGCACCGGTAGTAACAAAAAATCAAAACGGTTGTAGCAAAATGGTTCATCGGTTGCAGCGAAAATCACCGTAGCAAAAATTTGGCGGGGTGGTAGCAAAAGCATGGGCCAGTTCAAAAAAACAAAACATGGTTGTAGCAGAAAAAGAAGCAAGTTCCAACAAAAATGAAGTTGGTTCCGGCACCCGACATAGCCGGTAGTAGCATCGAGATCGCTGGTTCCGGCACTTGCCGCATAAGCAGGGTTGCAGCTTCTTTGTCGTCTTTGGTTCCAAAGATCGATGCAGCCGATGGTAGCACCAGGACTTCATTGGTTCCAGCACCAGATGCGAACCGTTGCGAGTTGGGTCGAAGCTGATCGGACGCTAGAGAAGCCCGTCGCTCGGCCACCGGAGGTCCAGACTTCGCCGCCCGTCGCAGCTCGGCCACCGGAGGTCCGGCACCCTCGCCGTCGCGACCGCAGTGCGGGTCCCACTAGCACGGCTTCGGTGGGAGGAGGAGAGGTGGGGGCGCCCATGGCGAAGGCGGAAGAAGGAGAGGAGAGGTAGGCAGCGTCAATGGGGAGGAGGTGGAAGAAGGAGAGGGAGAGATGGGTAGCCCCGGCGGGGATTTGTGGCCAGAAAAATCTGGAACGGAGGAAGAAGATAAGGAAGGGAAAGGGATAGAGCGGTGCCGGGCTCCACCAGACGTGTAGGTTAGTTTTTATCTCACGAGGCGTGCGTGACCGGTCGAATCTTCGGCCGGCGCGCCGTCTGGAAACGTTTACCTTCCAAAAACCGGCGAGAAACAACCCAACTGGGTGGGTCCAATATGGCGCATGATGTCAAGGGAGGTAGGATCTGCCGCCATTTCCTATAAGGCACCTTTGGCGTTGTCTCTTTTATTTCCGGCAGACCCTATTTGACGCTTCAGGCGCCGGTTGCATTTCAACCTACAAACCGGCGCACACTACACCTCAATTCCGCGTCGGCCCATTTTTACGGTTTTTTCTGTTCTAAAACTCAAAAATGGTTCGGGAATGAGAGTGATAGGGTTCGAACCCGCAATCTCCTTGCTTCGAGCCAACTTCCCTAGCCATCTTCCCGCTTATGTATAAGCATAGTTTAAAAAACCGGACCGGACCGGCGGTTGAACCAGAAAAAACGGAAGCGGCGACCTCAGCGATTTTTTAAGCTAATAAGACTGTTCTGCAATCAGACCGGAGAAAACCGGTTGAACCGGCCGGTTTTTTGGAAAACCGGTGAAAAAACCGGGCCATTGAACTGGATAAAACCAGGAAATTTTTTTAATAGAAATTTGGAGAAGTGAAATTCGATCCCAGGATGTTTGAGCATTGCGTGGGGCTTGCCCATGGCCCAATAATCAACTCGGTTGTGCTAATTTGTGGTCCACTACATATAAATAATTTTATTTGACAATTGTTTCACACTATATTAGCACATATAGTACTCAACATATATTATATTATTGCTTAAAAAACCGACAATCGAACCGGTGAACCGGTGGTCCGACCGGTAAAAACATGAACTGACAACCTTTCCGGTTCCATTTCCGGTTCGGTTTTTAAACTATGTGTATAAGTGCTTCATTTTTCGTTTCTACATACACACAATGCCCCTCTATGTTTTCCTTTTTTCCCATTTCTTTTTTTTCTTTTCTTAAATTCATGAAGTTTTTCTTTCAAATCAAAATTGATGAAAATTTTCCATTTTGATTAACTTTTTTCGAATTCGACGAACTTTTTTTCTAAATTTGATGAGTTCTTTTCAAATTCGATTAAATTTTTTAAAAAATTCTATGAAGCTTTTAAGTTGGATAAACTTTTTTTAAATTTGATGAACATTTTTTCAAATTCGATGAACTTTTGTTCTAAATTAGATGAACTTTTTTCAATTTTGGTGAGCTTTTTAATGTTGCATGAATTTTTTCAAATTTGATGAACTTTTTTCAAATTTGATGAACTCTTTTCAAATTCAATTTTTTTATTTTTTGATGATTTTTTATGATTTTTGGTTAACTTTTATTTAAAAGTTAACAATCAACAACCTGGACAGTGGTGCATGGTCGTGGTCAAAGGTCCACTTTTTTTTGATCCAATGATCCGACAAAAAAATCCAGCGGTCGAACGAAGCGCTCGTGTATAATGGGCCAGCCCAAATTTCCATCTGCGAGGGCGCTTGCACCCTCTTCGGACGCTTTAGCCGCCGGACAGAAGCTCCTTTGTTTCTACTCCCTCCGTTCCTAAATATTTGTCTTTCTAGAAATTTAAAAAAAAACAAATATTTTGGAACGGAGGGAGTAGTATAAGTAGCGCTCATGTGCGTCTCCTACTGGGCAGGTCCATGTGATCTTCTACTAGTTCCGGTTTTGGAATGCTACAAGTTTTCGGTTTGCTCTTTTCTATGTTTTTCTGCTGGGGGGTTTCTATCATTTTTTTGTTCCTTTTTACCTTTTTCTCAATTTAATTCTTATTTTAGGTTTACCTTTTCTAATTTATTACATTTTTATTACTTTTGTTTTTTAAACATTCTTAAATCCAGGAACATTTCCAAATTCATAGTTTTAAAAAAATCATGAATATTGTTCAAATGTGTGTAATTTTTAAAAATTGGTGAACCTTTTTTCAAATTCACGATTTTATTTTCAAATCCATATTTTTTAATATACGCAAAATCCATGTACTTTTGGATAATCCATGAAATTTTCTCAAATGTGTGAACATGTTTTTAATCCTGGAACTCTTTTTCTAAATCGTGAACATTTTTTCTAATATATAAACATTTTAAAAACCCTTGAACTTTTTAGAAATTCGTTAACCTTTTGAAATAAATAATTTTTGAATTCAAAAACACATTTTAAATTCAGTGAACATTTATTAAAACACGTAAATATTTTCTTTAAATTTATGATTTTTTAACTCCATGATTTTTTAGAGAAGTTAATGGTCAATGGTCCCTTTTTAGGGAAGGCCATCATAGCTAGCTTTATTAAGAAACAAGGAGTACTTCGTTCACAAGCTCGCTGACAATCTGGTCAGGCGATCTCTCAAAGCAACTAGACAAAGTCTTATTACAATAAGAGAAATTAGCTAGCACATGCGAAGACAATGTTTATAGTTGACCTTCCCAATCATTGAAGCAACATCCCACACACTCTGCAAGAATCATCGAAGCCTCACCCCACCATCTTGATTGTTCGATGCTGAAAATCAACCACAATTTGCGAGTCAGATTCCACCTCCACCCGATTAAACCCCAAAGAGTTTGCCAAAGAGAGGCCATCAGGAACTTTCGACGCCTCTGTTGTAGTAGCATCCGATGCACAATCGATATACTTACATTAGGCTGCAACAAAGCCTCCCTTCTCATCACTTAGTATCGTAGCAGTAGCTGCTACTTGTAAGTTGCGTTGGGATTTTCCCCGAAGAGGAGGGGAGATGCAGTACAGTAAAGATAAACATTTCCTTCGGTAAGAACTAAGGTTTATCGAACCAATGGGAAAATCACGCAAAGCCTCGTGAATAACACCTGCACATACAAAAGCAAATACTTGCACCCAACGCACGCAAGAGGGTTGTCAATCCCCTTGAACTCGTTACTTGCAAGTGTATAGGTAGATGGATAAATTGCAAAGTAAAATAAAAGTAATAAAATTGCAGCAAAGGTATTTTGGATTTTATAATGACAAAGGTAGACCTGGTGGCCATAATTTTAACTAGAGGCTTCTCTCTCAAATGCACATCATACGGTGGGTGAACAAATTACCGTTGGGAAATTGATAGAAAAGCGCATAGTTATGACTTATTCACGGCAATGATCATGTATATAGGCATCACGTCCGAGACTAGTAGATCGACTCCTGCCTGCATCTACTACTATTACTCCACCAGTCGACCAATATCCAACATGCATATATGGTATTAAGTTCATAAAAAACATAGTAATGCCTTGGTCAAGATGACGTGATGTAGACAAAGTAAACCCAATTAATATGAATGAACCCTGTCGTTTTATCCTTAATGACAACAATACAATACGTGTCTTAGTTGAGAAAAGACTCATAATTTCAATGAATAATCTAATCTAATCATAAACCTACAATTCATCGGATCCAACAAACACACCGCAAAAGAAGATTACATCGAATAGAACTCCAAAAAGATCGTGGAGAACAAGGTATTGAGGATCAAAGAGAGAGAAGAAGCCATCTAGCTACTAGCTATGGAACCGTAGGTCTGTGGTGAACTACTCATGCATCATCGGAAGGCAACTAGAATGATGTAGAAGCCCTTTGTGATCGATTCCCCCTTCGGCAGAGTACCAGAATAGGCCTCCAGATGGGATCGCGGAAGAATAGAAGCTTGCGGCGACGGAAAAAGGGTTTCATGTGGCTCCTTGTTGGTTTCCCAATATTTGAGAATTTATAGAAGTGGAATTAGATCAAATGGAGCCTCATGGGGCCCACAAGGTAACACGGCACGCCTTGTTGCCTTGCCGTCTCCTCGATCGTCGTCTGGTGTCCTCCCGAAACTTCTAGGGTCTCTTTTGTCCAGAAAAAAAATTATCAAAAAAATTCGTAGCGTTTGGACTCCATTTGGTACTGATTTTCTAGAAAACCAAAAACAAGCAGAAAACAACAACTAGCACTAGGCACTGGGTTAATAGGTTAGTCCCAAAACTTATATAAAATAGCACAAAAAGTCATATAAAGTATCCAAGATTGATAATATAATAGCATGAAACGATAAAAAATTATAGATACGTTGGAGACGTATCAGTAGCTCCCACTCCTTCATCTTCAAAATAGGTACGTCAACATTTACTTTTATAAATCTAAGGTCAGGTTAAGTCCACCGTGGATTGGCTTGTCCTCAGGCAAGTACTCTGGTGATTGCTGGCAATGCCTAACACTGAGAGGGGCCATCTACTTGGAGGAGGGTACGATTCATTATGGGTAATTGTTAGGACCGGAGTATATCGACCAGTGGGGGTGAATGGGAGATTTAAATTTTTTTCGAAACTTAAATACTCCCAGCACATCACATCAGGAAACTAAACAAATGCAGTTCAACGAAAGAAAACTATTTCCTAAAGAAAACTGTTCTCGAAACAAAACTATTTCAGAAATAGAACTGAACAGTTTCAGTTCTATGAAACTAAACTACTACATAAACAAAAGATCAACATAGATAGAATTGCACACATCAGAGATACAAAACATGCACACTAGTGCGAAATGTTCATTAGAGCAAGACTTGGCAGAATGAATAAGTAGCAACATATGAAAAGCAGATGAACATACAGATAAGCAACCTTAAGTACCGCGAAACAAAATATGCAACACAACACTGTCATAGTACTAAAAGGAATGCTTGGGAGATAAAGTATCACAATATATAGATAGATATCCATCGACAATAAAGAACACCAAAAATAAACTACTAAAGAAATGGAGTAGGATAGAAATGACCAGTGGTGCTCGATGGCAACAGATGATTTGTAGACCGGTTCACTCTTTTGCAAAAGAGCGACGTCTACTTGGAGAGACTTATGATTAAACACAGGAGATAAACTCTCTCCGTCCTATTCTCCACAATTTAAGTTCCTCAAACTTTCATTGATTTTACTCCTGGTAGGTTCCTCTTGGCAATATCCAAACCTTCGACAGACTTTGTCTTTGGTGACCACGATTACTCTTTGTCACTCTTTGCAAACCACAATGACTCTTGGTTGCTAAAGACTTTGACTCGGAGACAACAATTATTCTTTGTCACTTGAGCCGACACCTATCCGTCTAGAGAGTATGCGGCTCTCTGGAGTGATAGGTACAAGAACTCTCAACTCAAATCTACTATGATGCTCAACCACCATCTAAGTTTCCGTCTCTTGATTTTTTTCTCAGTTGATTTTAAACTCAAATCTCTTAGAGAGGGGTGCTCAATCAATCTTCTCATAATCTCAAGCGAAGCAGCCAACGGTACTCGTTGGAGAGGGGTGGCTATTGATACGTCTCCAACATATCTATAATATTTCATTGTTTCATGCTATATTATCAACCTTGGATGCTTTATATGCATTTTATGCTATTTTATATCATTTTGGGGGACTAACCTATTAATCCAGTGCCTAGTGCCAGTTCGTGTTTTTGCTTGTTTTTGGCTTTTCAGAAAATTAGTACCAAACAAAGTCCAAACACGATGAAACTTTACAATGATTTTTTTTTGGACTAGAAGAACCCTAGAAGGTTCGGAGGAGGCCAACAGATTTACGGGAAGCCATGAGCTCACAGGGCGTGCCCCAGGGGAACAGGCGCACCCCGTGAGCTCATGACTCCCATGCAACTCCGTTTGACCTAATTCCACTTCTATAAATTCCCAAATATTCCCAAACCAACAGAGAGCCACCCGGAACACTTTTTACGCCACATAAGCTTACATTCTTCCATGATCCCATCCGAAGCCTTTTCGGGTACTCTACCGAGGTTTTGGTTGATAAGATTTCTGAACTCAATGATAATTTTTCTATACAAAACAATGGATTAGGGTTCATACTAACAGATAGGCTTATGACGTTCCACCAATGGAAAGCTTACAATGGTGAGTTGATTATACACTATAGGGGGGCGAAGGAGGAACCTATTCCTCCCGCACTCAATCTTAGGGATCCTTATCCTATTAAATTTAGCCCTTTTGATTATTTTTGCTTACGACAAAGGAAACTTGCCGTTGAAAGAAGGGAGTATGAGAGGAACATGGATGATCTCCCTTACTATTATGACAATACCTAGATCTATTGCATTATGCCTAGCTAGGGGCGTTAAACAATAGCGTTTGTTGGGAGGCAACCCAATTTTATTTTTATATTTTTTTGCTATTGTTTTTGAATAAATACACATTATTACCTCTGTAGTAATTGTGTTTTGGTGTTTTAATTAGTGTTCGAGCCAAGTAAAGCCTTTTGGATACGTTGGTATATCGTTGATTTGATATTGCTGAAACATAGAAACTTTTGCGCTCATTGGCAGAATTTTAAAAAATCACAGAAGCACGATAAAATCCTGATTTTTCTACACAAGATTGATATACAAATTTCCTCTATTGTACTAATTTTTCATAATTTTTGGAGTTACAGAAGTATTCAAAGTTTACATATTATTACAGACTGTTCTGTTTTTGACAGATTCTGTTTACTATGTGTTGTTTGCTTATTTTGATGAATCTATGGATAGTATTGGGGGGTATGAACCATGGAGAAGTTGGAATACAGTAGATATTACACCAATATAAATAAAGAATGAGTTCACAACAGTACCAAAAGTGGTGATTTTATTTTCTTATACTAACGGATCTCATGAGTTTTCTGTTGAGTTTTGTGTTGTGAAGTTTTCATGTTTTGGGTACAGATATGATGGACTATGGAATAAGGAGTGGCAAGAGCCTAATCTTGGGGATGCCCAAGGCACCCCAAGGTAATATTCAAGGACAACCAAGCTTGGGGATGCCCCGGAAGGCATCCCCTCTTTCGTCTTCAATCCATGGCGGCTGTATACCAAGGTAATATTAATGGGTGTCCCTCTCAAAAGGTGTGTACATAGTGTTTTGCTTGGAGCGTCTTGTATGATATGAGTCTTTGCTTTTTAGTTTGCCACAATCATCCTTGATGTACACACCTTTTGAGAGGGACACCCATTAATCGTGAATTTATTAGAGTACTCTATGTGCTTCACTTATATCTTTTGAGCTAGGCAATATGCTCTAGTACTCCACTTATATCTTTTTAGAACATGGTGGTGGTTTTATTTTATAGAAATTGTTAAACTCTCTTTCTTCACTTATATTATTTTGAGAGTCTCTAAACAGCATGATAATTTGCTTAGGTTATGAATTTGGTCCTAATATGATGGGCATCCAAGAGGGATATAATAAAAACTTTCATGTTAAGTGCATTGAATACTATATGAGAAGTTTGATTCCTTGCATATTGTTTTGAGATATAAAAATGGTGATATTAGAGACATGCTAGTAAGTAATTATGGATTGGTAGAAATACTTGTGCTAAAGTTTGTGATTCTCATAGCATGCACGTATAGTGAACCGTTATGTGATGATGTCGGAGCATTTCTTTCTTATGAGTGGCGGTCGGGGACGAGCGATGGTCTTTTCCTACCAATATATCCCCCTAGGAGCATGCATGTAGTACTTTGTTTCAATAGCTAATAGAGTTTTGCAATAAGTATGTTAGTTCTTTATGACTAATGTTGAGTCCATGGATTATACGCACTCTCACCCTTCCACCTTTGCTAGCCTCTCTAGTACGACGCAACTTTCGCCGGTGCATTAAACCCACCATATACCTTCCTCAAAACAGCCACCATACCTACCTACTATGGCATTTCCATAGCCATTCCGAGATATATTGCCATGCAACTTCCACCGTTCCGTTTATTATGACACGCTCCATCATTGTCATATTGCTTTGCATGATCATGTAGTTGACATCGTATTTGTGGTAAGAACACCATTCATATATTTTTTATACATGTCACTCTTGAGTCATTGCACATCCCGATACACCGCCGGAGGCATTCATATAGAGTCATATTTTGTTCTAAGTATCGAGTTGTAATTCTTGAGTTGTAAGTAAATAAAAGTGTGATGATCATCATTATTAGAGCATTTTGTCCCTTGTGAGGAAAGGATGATGGAAGCTATGATTCCCTCACAAGTTGGGATGAGTCTCTGGACTTAATAAAAAAAGAGGCCAAAGAAGCCCACCAAAAGAAAAATATAATAAATAATAAAAATGAGAGAAAAAGAGAGAAGGGACAATGTTACTATCCTTTTTCCACACTTGTGCTTCAAACTAGCACCATGATCTTCATGATAGAGAGTCGCCTATATTGTCACTTTCATATACTAGTGGGAATTTTTCATTATAGAATTTGGCTTGTATATTCCAATGATGGGCTTCCTCAAATTGCCCTAGGTCTTCGTGAGCAACGAGTTGGATGCACACCCACTTAGTTTCTTTTGAGCTTTCATACACTTATAGCTCTAGTGCATCCGTTGCATGGAAATCCCTACTCACTCACATTGATATTTATTGATGGGCATCTCCATAGCCCATTTATACGCCTAGTTGATGTGAGACTATCTCCTTCTTTTTGTCTTCTCCACAACCACCATATTATATTCCACCTATAGTGATATATCCATGGCTCACGCTCATGTATTGCGTGAAAGTTGAAAAAGTTTGAGAACACCAAAAGTATGAAACAATTGCTTGGCTTGTCATTGGGGTTATGCATGATTTAATACTTTGTGTGATGAAGATGAAGCATAGCCAGACTATATGATTTTGTAGGGACAACTTTCTTTGGCCATGTTATTTTGAGAAGACATGATTGCTTTGTTAGTATGCTTGAAGTATTACTGTTTTTATGTCAATATTAAACTTTTGTTTTGAATCTTATGGATCTGAATATTCATGCCACAATAAAGGAAATTATATGGATAAATATGTTCAGTAGCATTCCACATCAAAAATTCCATTTTTATCATTTACCTACTCGAGGACGAGCAGGAATTAAACTTGGGGATGCTTGATAAGTCTCCAACGTATCTATAACTTTTTTATTGTTCCATGCTATTATATTATCTGTTTGGATGTTTTATATGCATTAATATGCTATTTTATATTATTTTTGGGACTAACCTATTAACCCAAAGCCCAGTGCCAGTTTTTGTTTTTTCCTTGTTTTTGAGTTTCGCAGAAAAGGAATATCAAATGGAGTCCAAACGGAATAAAACTTTACGATGATTTTTCTTGGACTAGAAGACACGCGTAGGACTTGAGAACCAAGTCAGAAGAGTCCCGAGCCGATGACAAGGGTGCAGGGAACGCCCCAGGGGGGGCCCTGCCCTGTGGGTCCCTCGGAGCCCCTCTAACCCTATTCTTCGGCCTATAAATTCCCAAATATCCCAAACCACCAGAAGCATCCACAAAATACTTTCCCGCCACCGCAAGCCTCTGTTCCCGTGAGATCCCATCTTAGGGCCTTTTCCGGCGATCTGCCGGAGGGGGATTCGATCACGGAGGGCATCTACATCAACCCTATTGCCCTCCCGATGAAGCGTGAGTAGTTTACCTCAAACCTACGGGTCCATAGCTAGTAGCTAGATGGGCTATTCTCTCTCTATGATCTTCAATACCATGTTCTCCTCGATGTTCTTGGAGTTCTATCCAATGTAATATTTGTTTGCGGTGTGTTTGTCGAGATCTGATGAATTGTGGATTTATGATCAGATTATCTATGAATATATTATTTGAATCTTCTCTAAATTCTTATATGCATGATTTGATATCTTTGTATTTCTCTTTGAATTATCGATTTGGTTTGGCCAACTAGATTGGTATTTCTTGCAACGGGAGAGGTGCTTAGTTTTGGGTTCAATATTGTGGTGTCCTCACCCAGTGACATAGTAGGGGTAGCGAGGCACGTATTGTATTATTGCCATCAAGGATGAAATGATGGGGTTTTCATCATATTGCTTGAGTTTATCCCTCTACATCATGTCATATTAATTAATGTGTTACTATGTTCTCTTGAACTTAATACTCTAGATGCAGGCAGGAGTCGGTAGATGTGTGGAGTAATAGTAGTAGATGCAGAATCGTTTTGGTCTACTTGACACGGACATGATGCCTATATGCATAATCATTGCCTTGGATATCGTCATAACTTTGCGCTTTTCTATCAATTGCTCGACAGTAATTTGTTCACCCACCGTATTATTTTCCTTCAATAGAAAAGCCTCTAGGGTCTATTTTCCCTTATATATTTTCAGATCTATAAACCAAAAAACCCAAAAATATCTTGCTGCAATTTATTTACTTTTATTTTATTTTATGTTTTAGTAATTTTATATATCTATCTCTATCAGATCTCACCAATGCAATTGACTGTGAAGGGATTGACAACCCCTTTATCGCGTTGGGTGCAAGTGTTTGATTGTTTATGTAGGTGCATAGATTGGAGACTTGCTTGTGCCTCCTACTGGATTGATACCTTGATTCTCCAACTGAGGGAAATACTTATCTCTACTTTGCTGCATCACCCTTTCCTCTTCAAGGGAAAAACCAACGCAGGCTCAAGAAGTAGCAATGTGGCATCCACCGTAATGGGTCTCCATTAAGCTATCAGGTTCCGGTTTGGATCCGATAACCCGTTAACAGAGCGAACCAATGGTGATTTTCCACGTGTAAAATTTTATTGGCCGAAGGAACCACGTGTCAGCTCCATGTTGGGACAGATGTCATCCATCTAATGGACGATACGAGTCCATGATACGTCGACACGTGTCACGGTCCAACAGTGGCCCATATAGGCTAAAAAGTCCGGCATGTTTGACTTGATCGAAAGTTAGCGGGTCAGCCCATGAAAAGCCTGTTAACGACCTGTTAGCATATAGCCCATTTACGGCCCGGTAACTCACGACCCATTATGGTCTTTCCGATTTCAGCCCAGTACCGTCATGTGGGCCATCAAATATAATTCTAGCCCATTGTCACTTTCAGCCCATGTATGGCCCGTGACGTCTTTCGGCCCATATGAGGCCTTTTGTATCTTTTGGCCCTTTAACGACCTGTGGTGGTTCTGGCCCATAATGAATAGTAAATGATTTATACCCATCAACGGCCCATGATTAGGTTGGAAATGAACCATGGATTCTACGGCCCGTAGGAGGTCCATGGTCACAATGGCCCATATGTGGACCATTCTTATTGCGGCCACTAGCAAACCGAGGAAAAAGAACTGCAATACTGTCGGATTCGGGGCTCCGCAGACCCACAAAGGTTCGAACTCTGGGGAGTGTGTGAAGAACTCAACCTCTCGAGCCCACCAACTCGTCTCCCTATAGCTTAGCCTTGCCGGATTCACGTGAGCGGGGAAGAAGATGAACACATCACTAGAAATTGGTTTCATCATAATTGGATCTCTTAAAAAGATTAGCAAGGGGATGAGGATCCATAAACTTTTAGCAAGCGAAGATGCAAGCAGAAAGAAGGCACATGGTAACGCAAGATCGAATGGAAAATGGGCGAATAAAACGGCAAGGGTGAAATGGGGGAGAGTAAAACGAGAGGCAAATGGCAAATAATGTAATGCGAGGGATAACAGTTTGTGATGGGTACTTGGTATGTCTTGACTTGTGCGTAGATCTCCCCGGCAACGGCGCCAGAAATCCTTCTTGCTACCTCTTGAGCATGCGTTGGTTTTCCCTTGAAGAGAAAAGGGTGATGCAACAAAGTAGCGTAAGTATTTCCCTTAGTTTTTGAGAACCAAGGTATCAATCCAGTAGGAGACTACAAGCAAATCCCTAGTACATGCACAAACAGTTAAGAACCTTGCAACCAACGCGATAAAGGGGTTGTCAATCCCTTCACGTCACTTGCAAAAGTGAGATCTGATAAAGATAATAAGATAAATATTTTTGGTATTTTTGTTGTATAGATTGAAAAGTAAAGATTGCAAAACAAAACGGCGATAGAAATAGCTAGTTGGCGGGAGATTAATATGATGGAAAATAGACCCCGGGGCCATAGGTTTCACTAGTGGCTTCTCTCAAGATAGCAAATTCTACGGTGGGTGAACAAATTACCGTCGAGCAATTGATAGAGAAGCGCATAGTTATGAGAATATCTAGGCATGATCATGAACATATGCATCACGTCCGTGTCAAGTAGACCGAAACGATTCTGCATCTACTACTATTACTCCACACAACGACCGCTATCCAACATGCATCTAGAGTATTAAGTTCATAAGAACAGAGTAACGCATTAGGCAAGATGACATGATGTAGAGGGATAAAATCAAGCAATATGATATAAACCCCATCTTTTTATCCTCGATGGCAACAATACAATACGCGCCTTTGCTGCCCTAACATCCGGAAAGGACACCGCAAGATTGAACCCAAAGCTAAGCACTTCTCCCATTGCAAGAAAGATCAATCTAGTAGGCCAAACCAAACTGATAATTCAAAGAGACTTGCAAAGATATTAAATCATGCATATAAGAATTTAGAGAAGAATAAAATATTGTTCATAGATAATCTTGATCATAAACCCGCAATTCATCGGATCTCGACAAACACACCGCAAAAAGTATTACATCGAATAGATCTCCAAGAGAATCAAGGAGAACTTTGTATTGAGATCCAAAGAGAGAGAAGAAGCCATCTAGCTAATAACCCGAAGGTCTATAGTAAACTACTCACACATCATTGGAGAGGCCATGGTGTTGATGTAGAAGCCCTCCGTGATCGATTCCCCTTCCGGCGGAGCGCCGGAAAAGGCCCCAAGATGGGATCTCACGGGTACAGAAGGTTGCGGTGGTGGAAATAGGGTTTCGTGGTGCTCCCGGATGTTTTCGGGGTATATGAGTATATATAGGCGAAAGAAGTAGGTCGGTAGAGCTATGAGGGGCCCACGAGGGTGGGGGGCATGCCAACCCCCCTGGGCGTGCCCTCCTACCTCGTGGCCACCTCGTGGCTTCCTTGACGTCCACTCCAAGTTTCCTGGATTGCGTTTGTTCCAAAAACGATCCTCGCGAAGGTTTCATTCCGTTTGGACTCCGTTTGATATTCCTTTTCTGCGAAACACTGAAATAGGCAAAAAAACAGCAATTTGCACCAGGCCTCCGGTTAGTAGGTTAGTCCAAAAAATAATATAAAAGTGCATAATAAAGCCCATTAAACATCCAAAACAGATAATATAATAGCATGGAACAATCAAAAATTATAGATACGTTGGAGACGTATCACCAGTCGCAAGGTCAAAAGCCAGAATAGCTCGTGCATAACCAATCGAGGGTACATGAACTGAAGTAACATAACTGGGGGAAGCGGTCCCTGATAACTTGAGGATAACGCAGCCCGGGGCGCGCCCTCAACTGAACAAACCAAAAGGTCACCTGGCACCGGTGTTGAAGAAGCGTCGAGGTAGCTGAAGATGCGTGTCGCAGAGATCACTCCTCAAGAGTTTGACGGCTCCGGAGGCCTGGGAGGCTCGCGAGGCCCAGGGGGCTCACGAGGATCCAGAGCATCCTGAGACATGACCGCCATTCACCTGGCCTCGCGATGCACCACGGCACGCTGCGCAAGGCGCTGGTACGTGGCGCCCATGTTCAGCAGGCCGAAAGGCATACAAACGTAGTTGCAGGGGTAGCCCCCACTCCGGCCTACACAGGACGGCCAGAAGAGGTCCTGCGACGCGCCCTATTGATGCCCGGGATCTTGACGCAGACGCGCAGCTCGCCACCCACGCTGTGGGACGGGCTGCACCCGTGGTAGCGACGCCACGCGTGGCTCGCGCCTCCTGAAGCTCTTCGATCGCCTTGGTGATGAACTCTCGCGCGCCTGGCGCCCCGCGCCTTGCTCACGGAGGCGCGCGTAGAGCTTGGAACGCGGTTGTTATGCAGTGTGACCTGTCTAAATTTCCTTCAGATACCTCAGCCTGCAGCTTGTGGTCAGGAGCTTGACAAGGGCCGAGTGGCAGCCAATGCTTGAACAGGTATGATGATTAGTCCCGGCATGGCAAATGGATCTTATTCAGAGGGTGGGATGCTTTGTTTTGGTGCAATCCATCATTGCGGCGAGACCGGTTCACCACCTCATGATCTCAGACATGCCGGGGTGGGTTTTCAAGGATATCAACAAGTGGATGAGGTCGTTCTTTTGGGCAGGGAAAGACAAGATCAACAGCGGGCAATGCCTAGTGGCATGGGATACTATATGCAGGCCCAAGCATTTTGGCGGATTGGGCGTTAAGAATCTAAAAGTGCAAGTGCTCGCACTCCGAGTCAGATGGGAGTGGCTGAAAAGGACGGACCCGTAGCGACCTTGGCAAGGGTTACCTATGATGGAGGATACATATGCATGGGAAGTTTTTGACACAATGGTAAACATCAAGGTGGGGAAGGGTCAGAGGGTTTTGTTCTGGAGAGATAAGTGGATCCATGGATTCTCGACGACAGACATTGCCCCTCAGCTGATTGCAACGGTGCAAACTAGAATCATTAACAGCCGCACGGGACGACAAGCGCTTGAGGATGGCAGGTGGATGGAGGACTTTGAGGCCAGCTACTCCTTCACCGTTCAAATTCAATGCATACACTTATGCCAGGCGATCGCCATAGTGGAGAGAGATTCAATAGCGCCGGATAGGTTTGCATGGCCGGCCTCGGTGATCGGTGTGTACAAGGCCATGTCGGCCTACAATAGCCTGTGTTCGAACCTTCAGAGATCACCCATGGAGGCCTGCACTTGGAGAAGCTGGGCACCGCTAAAGTGCAAGTTGTTTGTGTGGCTTGCCTTGCAGCATAGGCTATGGACCTAGGATCACGGGCAAGGCATGGACTGCAGGATCAGCCATCGGCTTGTTTCACGTGTTTGCAATCGGAAGACAATGTTGAGCAATGAGCATATTCTTTCCGGGCGCACCTACGCTCAGGAGGTGTGGCATAGGGTATTCGATCCACTTAGACTCAACGTAAACGGGCCAAATATTACAAACACGTTCTTCGACTGGTGGTTGAGGGAGAGAAGGAGCTTCAAGGGCGCTGACAGAACAGGGTTCCACACTTTAGTCACCGCGGTGGCCTGGGCTATTTGGAAGCAAAGGAATGCCAGTGTGTTCAACAGAGTTGGCCAACATAAATCGTCACATACTATCTTCACTGTGGTGTTGGACGAGATTGTCGTGTGGCGGCTTGCAGAAGTCGGTGTTGGTGGACAAAGGAGTACCGTTTATAAAGTTGTTATTTGCAGGAGACTCAATATAAGATTTTATATTATGAGACAGAGGAAGTATATGCGAGTTACATTCGTATCATTTTTTAGACGGGCATCCCATTTAAAAAGAACGGAACAAAGTATACGTCACACGCACAAATTCTTCGGTGCGCCATTTTGTATTTCCTTTTTCTTTTTGCTGTGGGAACGCAAGCTAGATTCTCACTAGAAGAAGGGGGGACGCAGGCAGGCTGCCGGTACCACCACCGCTTGGCTGGGTCAACACGGACGACGAGAGGGGGTGGAACACGAAGCAAGGAGGAAGAACCAGTGGGGCGGCTGCAACGCAGACGCAGTCAGTGCGAGCGCCGCGTGCGTGAATTGCAATTCGCTGTCGCTGGGCCGGGTCACAGCACAGGGTCAAACCTTCCGAACCCACCCCGTTTCCCTGTCTACGCATGTGCTGATGGGTGTGCGTGCCAACCACCGCACCCAACAACTACCCAACCAATCCCTCCCTCTCGGAGTTGCCTCCCACACCGTCCCCCTCCTCCTCGTCTCTCCTCATCTCGCCTGTGCTCTCCACACGACCACACCAAAAATCCAGACCTGCCCGCCCGCCTCGCCTCGTCTCCTCGTCTGCCTCCTCTCCTGCGCTTCAGTTTCCAGGTTACTCTCTCTCCTCTCTCCCGCCTCCTCTCATCACTAGCTCGTCGAATTCGATTTAGGACGGGCGGACGGATTGGTTGATTGGTTGCTCTGCAAGGTTAGCATCGCCCTCGTCGAATTCGATTTGGGAGGATGGGTGGCTGGGCCGGTCGATTCGTTGATCGCCCTGCGAGATTGAACATCACGACGAGTGGATCGAATTGCGATTCCGACCAAATCTGCTGTGATCATTGCTCCTATCATTTCCCCTGATTTGTGCCCGGCTTCCAGCCGGCAATCATGGAATGAAATTAATTTTGCAACATTTCGTATTTTTTCATTCCAACCAAGAAGATGAAAGAGCTGAGACTAATTAGTAACAGAGGTGGTTGCTGGGTTGGTTGGTGGGTCTCTGTGTAGTGCGTGTTTTTATAGGTGAGTAGTTCGATGACTCAATCACCATGGATTAACAAATTGTTTATGACTACTGTTAACCAATCCGACCATATGCACCTAGGGATGAAATTTAATCAGACTGTATTGAGTTAATCTGTCTATCCACAACTTATCAATTCCGTCGGTGCTAAAGAAGATTGAATTCTATCGATTTCATAAGTTCTGATCATGGACCTCCAGCACCACAGGCCGATTGGCAGCTGCATCTCTTACAGTTCTGGTATATACCATGTCTTGACTCATATTGTGCTCTCACACTCACAGGCTAGGTTGCTGCTGTTGTTCACATGGATTCCTTTTTCCAAAGAGCTTTCGGCGACCCAATGTGCTCGGAAGACAGTAATGTTGTCCAACAAGGAATTGAGAAATGCCCATTCCTGAGGAACATCAACGAGCCTACGAGTTTTTCCTTGACATCCGTTAATTTTCCCGCTCCGGCATGTCCTTACCATCCACCCCTCTTTATCTGAATAAGTGTATAAATGTTATTTATTTGCTTGCTAAACTGCATCATTTTCTGCTCGTGAAGGCAACCGGAGCCAAGGGTCCAATTTTTGAAGACGGGCCCAACTTTGACACGGCATTTCGAGTTTTCCACGGCAGAGACGGGGTTGTTCCACTTTCAGAAGGAGCCTTTGCACATATTGAGAAGCCTTTGCCAAAGCCCACTCCTGAATTTAACCCCTTGGCAGCCAAAGCAGCTACCATCAGTCTCTCGGGATTCAGAGGCTTTTTCAGCTTCGGTGATTTCTCAAACAAGCGCAATAAGCAGAACTCCAACAAGAAGAATCCCAACAACCTCCCCCAGGTAATTCTTTTCCTCGTGCATTTGTTCTATCCTTCAAATTACCATCCTTGTGTTAGAATGTTTCATTATCGTGTCGAATGAGCCTTTAGATGAGACCAATTTTGTAGTACCAAAAGAAAGCAAATCTATCTTTGATGCAAGCTTCACACGATATTTTTGAACTACCATATATGGAGCAAATATTGAAACAAGCAACGAATATGAGATTATTCCTTAGAACTGGAGCATGCCATTCATTTACCTGATTTTGCTTTCCCTGTCATTTCAGAATAAAGGCCAGTCTAATAACAATCATGAAGCGATGAGCAATGACTGGCTGGAAAATGGTCAATGCCCTCTTGCAAAGTCATATAGAGCAATCGGTGGAGTCGTGCCTCTTGTCGCAAAGCTGCTGACACCCCCAGCTGGTATGAAACTGACGTGCCCTCCTGCGATTGTTGCTGCCCGTGCAGCAATATCCCGCACGGCGTTTGCGAAGGGGCTTCGACCTCAGCCCCTACCGACAAAAGTAGTGGTGATCGCATTGCTCGGTATGGCAGCAAATGTTCCTCTTGGCATCTGGAGGGAGCACACTACGAAGTTTTCAGTGCAATGGTTTGCGGCGGTCCATGCTGCAGTGCCTTTCATAGGGATGCTGAGGAAGTCCATCCTGATGCCAAAGAGCGCCATGGCCCTTACCATAGCTGCCTCGATATTGGGTCAGACAATTGGTTCAAGAGCTGAACGTATCAGACTGAAGAGGGCAAAATTAGCAGCAGAGGGCCATGGCCATGAACATGCTACCCGGATTGAAGCTCCGGTGAGCCTGAAAACTGGGAGCTCAGGTGCTGTCCAGCTCTGGGATCCGCTCGGCCTCAGGGTCAAAGGCGCCGTGTCCCCAGCCCTGGTTCCGACTGTTGGTGCCATGTACTGATGAGATGATCATGCTTCACTGCGGCGGCTGCAAGAATTGTATCAAGAGTTCCAGAAATTGTTTCTTGTATTCATTGTTATTGTGTCTTGTAAAGGATTACTGGCTACATTGGATTCTTCTCCCCACATGAGTTTGGGTGCAATCAATAAATTTCACCGTGTCCTTTGGTTTCATCTTTGCAGTAAGGTTGGCTGATTAGACTACTCCCATGTTCCATGTGCTTTCATTTGCTTGGTCAAAAAGCCAGAACACAACAGCTCCCAATCATACCAAATGCAACGGCCAACAAAGTCTACTACTAAAAAAAAGTGTTACATTTGCTTTGACAAAAGCTCCAGCAGTTGCTTGCTGTGCAAAATACAGGCGACGAGGCTAGCTGGTTAGACCAGTTGTATGTTCCATGCGCTTTCATTTGCTTGGTTAAATGCCAAACACAACAGCTACGCCATCACACCAAATGTAACGGCAGATAAAGTCTATTGCTAAGGATTACACCATCTTTGTTTGACAAAAGCTCCAGCGACTGCCTGCTGTTCGAAATACATGTGACTGAGAGGCTAGCTTAGTATATCTCATCGTCAGGGACATGTGGCGTAAGGAACTTCTGAGGGTCCTTGTACATTTCCTCGTAGTTGTACTTAGGCTTCACCCTCTCCGGAACCGGCTCAAGTGGCATGATGCTGTCTTCGTCGATCACGCCGTCGATGATCCCGTAATCAACGGCCTCAAGAGGACCCATGTATCGGTCCCTATCGATGTCTTTCTCTACCTGCTCTAGTGTGCGCCCCGTGAAGCCTGAAATCAGCCGGATGACATTCCTCTTGCTAGCCAGAATTTCCTTGGCTTGGACCTCTACATCCAAGGCCTGGCCACTCGCGCCTCCCACGGGCTGATGCATCATAATCCTGGTGTTGGGCATGGCAAATCGTTTGCCCTTTGCGCCACCACCAAGGATTATAGAAGCTGTGGATCCAGCTATGCCCATTCCAATAGTGGATACATCTGCCCTCACCAGCTGCATTACATCGAAGATAGCCATTGTCGCACTGGAATGGAAAACAAAAAAAAGTCAAGTCACAAAATGCAACTAGTTTGTATCAACAGATATGCAAAGGCTACTATTGCACGCACTTCACCATAATGGCAAGGCTAGCCTAAAACTCCTCAACTCCTCGTTCTCCAATAGTGTTGTTTTAGACCTCAAATATTTCAAATAAATCTACACGTAATATTTCAAATACCCATTCTGTTAGTAGTCAAAGTTTGACTTTGCTTCTGTCGAAAACTTGTTCTGGTTCCATGAACTAGTCCTTTGGACAGGACTATTCTTGTCCCACCACTCGTACCAAACTAGAAGAGGGCATTCCAAGTCAACTAAATAACAGAGCATTCAAAGCCAACTACTCCCTCCGTACCGAAGAACTTGTAGTTGGGGGAACTTGTACTAGTTTTATTTCGGTACAGAGGTAGTAATAGTCAACTAGTCAAATGTGATATCTTGAAAGAGAGAGATGAATGTTAAGCACATATGAACAAGAAAAGCATCATTCATAAGGTGCAACAAATATCATTACAAACTCAAGACATCAAGCAGAATATTTAGTTTCACAGAAACGAGGGGTCTGTACAAAATGCACAGATAGGAGAACTGTAATCATATACCCATATTGGCGTAGTACTAAAGAGTTTCATCTAGCTAATCTTATAACAAGCCAATAAGAAACAAGCTACTGATAGAAGCTTACATACTGTTTGATCATCACAGAGAACAAGGTGTTCAATGCATGTATTACCAAAAAGTTACATTCAGCTGATCTCATAACAAGCCAATAAGTAGCGAGCTAATGGTAAGCTTAAATATTGTTTGATCGTCACAGACAACAAGGTGCTCGATGTTGATATTGCTAAGAGCTTATTCGGCTGATATAACAAGCCAATAAGCAGCGACCTACTGATACAAACTTACGTACTGTTTGATCATCATAGAGAACAAGTTGCCCGATGCGAATTTGAGTTAGTCACTCCATTCAATTCTAGATTTTAGTTATGGCCTAGATTTCAGTGGTTAACTTAGGTGTTACCATAGGTAGATTACACTAGGATTTTTTTGTCAACCTTTTTTCCGTTTCAGCAATTATGAGTATAGAAACGACCCACTGGATTAGACAATAATACAATCAAACTTGAAATATTATAGGGATAACAAAAGTCCGGTTTAATGAAGATAAGAACGAAGATAATATTTGCAATCCAGAATTGTTGATGCGGTGAAGAATAAGATTTCCGCCTCTGCTCGGACCAGAAAATCGTAAAACAAAATTGAATGAATAATAAACTTCTGCAGGATGGCAAATTATTAAAATACATAAAAGGTCTAGCAAGAGGGTGACTCAAGGATAGTCAGTAAAGTATCATTCGGAGATTAGTGCAGATTTTAGCAAATGGGTTTATAGCTGGTACAGTCTGAAGGTGTGTCAGTGTCACATTGATCATGGCCAGCAAACTCTTATCCAGCAAGATATTGTCTGATAAAAAGACGGCCTACTGCTGTGACTCGACTTGATGAGTCTACTACTACATATGCAGGTCATGATTTTGATTAGTGCAGCCTATATCAAATCAAACAGCCGGGAGTGAATACTATCACGAATATTTGGGCATAGTAATTTGCGCACAAGATGACCATGTGGAATAATGTAAGACCACAAAAGGCATCCCTTGTTGAGATGGTAAATTCAACCCTACACAAACCGAGGGAAGGGAGTGATGCATTGGGAGGAGACCTGAGTGATCCACCGGGGGAGTTGACGAAGAGCCGGATGTCAGACTCGGAGTCCATGGCGTCGAGGAGGAGGAGCTGGCTGACGACGGCGTCGGCGAGGAAGTCCTCGATCTCGTTGCCGAGGAAGATGATGCGCTCCCGGAGAAGAAGGCCCATGACGTCACCGCTGGCCACTCCTCCGGGCGCATCCAACTCCGCCCGGATGCCTTGGCCTTCCCACAGGGACAGAGGATACATGGCCGCCGCCGACGACGCCGAGACCGCGTAGCTGCGGCGGTTCAGCTTGAGGAGGGGATGAGGTTGCGCCGCGGGCCCACGTGCGCAAGCGTATAGCTGCCGGTGCCTGAGGCGGTGAGCGGCAGCCGTGACGGAGAGGGAGGCAGCGGCACTCGCACTGGTGACCGCCATGCTTATGTACCTAGCTTCGTGGGTTGTGGAGCAGCCGGCGGCGGCGGAGTGCTCCCTTCTCTCCTCCCTCTGAGTGTGAGAGTAGATGGAAGGAGTGGATAACTAACTGCTCTCTTCTTCCTCTTTCATCAATCGGCTGGGCCTATTTCCTGAACTGGGCTGGGCCTTAGTTTTTCCTTTCTTTCCATTCCTTCTGAGGCCCTGTTCGGTTCGTAGGTTTTGCGAAGGAAAACCACAGGAATTGCAAAAACGGAGGAAAGGAAGCTGGAGCGGCGTTCGGGACGAAGGAAAAGCCCATTCATTTCCACTGGAATACTGTAGCGGGATGCTCATTTCACAGGAAAAGAAAAATTCACTCCGATCTCTGGTTTTCTCATCCTATCGCGGATGCCCGAGGCAAAGCGTGGGAAGGAGAGAAAATACTGCAGTGTTTAATGGAGTTGGGACCCACCATCTTCCTAAATGACAAAGGTAGTGGCCAAAGTTAGAAGGTGTTTGGATCACTAGAGACTAGAGGCCCAGAGGTAAGTAGTGGACTAAAACTGCTTCACCCATGTGAATCTGAATCTTAAATAGACTAAAATGAGTCAATGAGCATTTATTATCCTTCAAACCCTCCAATCCCGAACTCGCATGTGTTAAAGGAGAGGAGTTAAATGAGGAGAGAGAGGACTAATCCATATTTTAGAGGGTGTTTGGATACTCTCTAGTCATGTGACTAGTAGTAGTCAGACTAGAAGTTTTTAGTCAGGCCCTGTTTGAAAGGTGACTACTACTAGTCAGCATTAAATGTCTCAGTATTAAATGTCCCTTGTGCAACACCAATTAGAGGAGAGAGAGGGTGACTTTAGTCGGTAAAAGTCGAGGGTGTTTGGAGGTTTCTTGACTAAAGGTGACTACTACTAGTCTCTAGTCGGTAAAAGTTGGGGTGGGGTGACTAGGGACTAAACTAGTTTTAGTCACCCACTAGTCAGGGGTGTTTGGAGGTTTACTGACTAAAGGTGACTACTATTAGTCTCTAGTCTCTAGTGATCCAAACACCCTCTTAGTAGGGTTCCCCTGACTAAAAAGTTTTAGTCTCAAGACTAGCTCTAGCCTCTCTTTAGTCAGAGGTGATTGGAACTTTAGCCTCTAAAAGAGACTAGTTTTAGTCAGACTAAAAATAGTCCCTTGGATCCAAGCATGGCCGTAGTCACCTTTAATCAGTAAACCTCCAAACACCCCTGACTAGTGGGTGACTAAAACTAGTTTAGTCCCTAGTCACCCCATCCCCAACTTTTACTGACTAGAGACTAGTAGTAGTCACCTTTAGTCAGTAAACCTCCAAACACCCCTGACTAGTGGGTGACTAAAACTAGTTTAGTCCCTAGTCACCCCATCCCCAACTTTTACTGACTAGAGACTAGTAGTAGTCACCTTTAGTCGAAGAACCTCCAAACACCCCCGACTAAAGTCCCCTCTCTCCTCTAATTGGTGTTGCACAAAGGACATTTAATACTGAGACATTTAATGCTAACTAGTAGTAGTCACCTTCCAAACAGGGTCTGACTAAAAACTTCTAGTCTGACTACTACTAGTCACATGACTAGAGAGTATCCAAACACCCTCTTAATGACGGAGGATGCTGCCGCCTGCATGCAGGGTTGTTTACTCCTTTCCTTGTGGGACCCATGTGTCCTATACTTCTATTCTTGCAATTCGAACACACCAAGTTTTATGTTTCCAACGTTTTTGCATTCCAATGTTTCCGCACTACATCCCGGCCACGTTCCCATATTTTATTCAACTCCTCTGTTTTCTATTCCAGCAGCGTTCCGAACAGGGCCTGAGATTACAACACGAGCAGCAGATAACATTTCCCTTAAGAAAAACACAGCACATAGTAATAACTTACAGTAGTAAGATCATCTTGTTTTCAAGGGAGTGATTAGTAAATTATCATCATCAAGACAACAACTACTCCCTCTGTAAACTAATATAAGAGCATTTAGAACACTAAAATAGTTTTCTAAACACTCTTATATTAGTTTACAGAGGGAGTACCTGATAAAAACACAGTACTGCTAGTCAACTAAGATACATATAGCATGCCCATGAACAGCCAAAACTCTTATAATTGTGAACATTCCAAAATTGCCAAAAGAACAATGGATCACGCAACATACAAGTTGGCACCATCAAAGAGCATTCTGGAGGCTATTCAATTCTATTCGTCTGCTTCATCCTCTTCTTCCATGTCGTTTTCAAGATGCGAAAGTGAAACTTTGGCCTTCTTCACCTCCGGCGGCCTCGTCCCAGCACCAATCTCCTCACTCTTCCTCTTCTCGCCCTGCCCTGCATCAACACCATCTTTTCTATCTTCACCTGAGCCCTTGCCGTCATCAGCCTTCTCAGCTACAGAATCATCCTTCTTCTCGGATGGTAGCTCCACTCCCTTCTTCAGTGACTGCTCACACTCTTTCAGGAAAGCACACACATCATCATTCTCCGCAACATGTAGAGCCGTTTGCCCTGCATTTGTCTTTGTTGTGATGTCCACGCCCCTCCTCACTAAATACTTCACAAGATCCAGGTGGGAGTTCTGAGCAGCAAAGTGCAACGCCGTGAAGCCTTTCCTGTTCTTTGCTTTCACAGAGGCCCCCGACGCCAGCAGCTCACGCACCACTTCCAAATGACCTTTCTGGGAAGCAAAATGGATTGCGGCGGTGTCATCCATTGCTGCAGCCCCGACATCAGCTTTGTGCTTGCAAAGGCATTTCACAACATCAACATGCCCAGCCCATGCTGCCAGATGGAGTCTACATGAACAAAACTAACTGTGTCAAGGAGATAAAATGAACAGAGAAAGCTGATAGGGCATAAACAAGTTTATCACATCACATAATCTGGTACTACTACTGCTGCTGCAGAAATTGTATTGCATAGCAATGTTTTAATTGAGGGAGACAAATCTATCAACACAAATGAAACACTATACACAGATCAGATAGAAAAAATGGAACACTCAGTTTAAGAAGCTGGAAGCATCCATATACGAGGAATAGATAACTCTTGGGGCTTTGTGTGATAGCATTCAAACAGTTGTCTTCAAAATTACTCCCTCTGTTTCTTTTACTCAGCATATAAGATTCGTCTGAAGTAAAACTTCATAAAGTTTGACCAAATTTATGTTTAAAAATATCAGCATCTACAATACTAAGGTTATACTATATGAAAATTGATTCCATGATGCATCTAATGATACTGATTTGCTATTTTCAACGTTGATAATTTTTTCCCTACAAACTTGATCAAACTTTACAAAGATTGCCTTAAGACAAAACTTATACGCGGAGCAAAAAGGAACAGAGGAAGTACAACAAGGGCAAGAGATGGAACATAATGGTTTGTCCCAAAGATCCTAAATTAGCAGGATAACTGAGACCACAGCTAGCAGTTCAAAGCTACTACGCTATCCAATGAAAAAGGCCCAGAGGTAGCAGCACATCTGAAAAGCTTGAAATATATACCTAACTAGAGGAACAGAGGATTGAGAGAAGTGCCACTGTGTTGTAGACTAATTTGAAAAGGCAGCAGCTATGGCAAGGCACTATAATGTGTCACTTGGCATTATAATATCACAATAAACACTACATCAGTACATGGGCCAATAGCTAAAAAAAATTTGGGTGCACTTGGCATTAACTTCAGCACATAATCAGTCAGACAGCATACACAAGTAGTAATACTGAAGTAAATAAGCAAGCACTATATGTCAGAGAAGGAGCTATAGCAGAATTAGACCATTAATATAGTTTTAACTGTTGTATATTTACTGGTTAGGGCTGCTCACAAAAGGAACAAGGCAATGGTCTTTCTTTCGAAAACGAGGTTAAACCTGCCCGGGCTAATCAAGATTGATAGTGGATAGTATCTAGGAGGGAGAAGAAGCGGAAGAGGAAGGGAAAGGATATTGTTACGGGGTGCGGGAGAGGCGGTCTCTGGAGTTGAGGGCGAGAGGGTTGGACTCGCAAAGCGACTCCGCCGCCGCCGCATCACCCGACCTCGCAGCCTTGTGCAGCTGCAGATCCTCCTCCTCTCCTCCACCCCGTCCTTCTCCTCGGCCTCGACCTCTGCCTCCTCCGCGCCCCCCGCCGCCGGCTCGGCGTCTCCCCATCTCTCTCACACGGGCTCGCGGCAGCGGTTGAGAGAGAGAGAGAGAGAGAGAGGAGAAGGAAGGACCAAGGTGGGGAAATCGTCGGGCGGAGGACGAACTCAAGCAGCCCTGCAGCGCTAAGTTTCGTAATGGGCCGGGCCGGGTCGGAGCTTTTATTTAGAGTAAAATTCCCTCCAGATTTATGCGTGGCTAGAGACCCCGCATGCACAGGGATCCTCGTGTGAATTCCCCTAGAAAGGACATCCTCGTGCGAATGGGTTTCAGCCGTCAGATCATTACTGGGATCGATATCCACTGTCCGATTTAGACCAGCGGTTGAAAGTTTTGTTACTGCGGCATATGCTTGACACATCTGGCCAACAATGGGCCTCCTTCGCGTAGGGCCTGCAATTCAGAGAGATACCCGGTCTTCACGAGGTGGGAAGATTATGCTCTTCTTTCTTACCCAAATCCCTTCTCCTCTTCTTCACCGATTTCATGTCGTCGACATTATCGTCGCCGCTCCACTGATGCGATCAGGAGCTGCTCACCCTTCCCGATCACCACCTCGCCTCCTGCCCTCCCCTGCCTCCGCCTACGACTCATTTGCCACTGCCATCAGTCACTGAAGACATTTGACTGCACCTTCGTGCTCCTCTCGACCTCAAATGACGGATCTTCGCTACCGCATTGTCTTCTCGCCATCTCTCTCGGAGTTGCAACTAATCCTAGCCTTTTGTAGTTCGGGTTTGTGGCGCGAGGATTGCTAGATGGTGGTGTTGGCGCTCGTGTTGGTAGCAATACCGCTCAGCCAGGACGACCTGGCATGTGTGCTTGATGATGCCCCTCTGAGGATTTGCGCATTGGCGACATCGGCCCATCTGCGGTCGGTAGGAGGCGATGGTTGGTTCATCATTTGATTGTCCTCTTCCCCATGTCCCTCTTTTCTCATGTCTCTTTGTCTCTTATTTCCCCAATTTAAGTCATTCATGTTTTATTTCTGTGTACTAATAAGGCTGCATTCATGGGATTGGAAGATAATTCTTTGGTTTGGCCTGCAGTTTTGGGTTTTCCATCTCCTTTCCTGGACTCTACGGGAGACTATAGAATAATTAGTCACTAGCCCTTCGTCCTATCATCCATACAATGCTGCAAGCAATATGTTGGTAGGTTTGTTAAAAAAGTAAAAAATAGGGACCTTTGCAATCATGATTAGGCTGGACCACCATTCTAGATGAATGTAAGCAAGGTGTTCCGTGGGTCTTCTCCGTAGATTTACTTTGGTCATTCGTCTTTAGTCTTTGTAAGATTTGCTAAAGAAAATGCATTTTGCAAATGATTATGTTCATATTGTGTTTCTATTTGCCTTGACAACATTTATTGCCTAATAATTTTCTTTGTCGATTTGTTTTAATGACATGAGACCCTATTCATGAAGGATTTTCCCCATCCGTCTGCAACCGCGCAAAGATCAACTACAACCAAAACGACTGGGGCCACCTCGTCGCACGCGTGTGCGTCGCCTCATGCGTTGTTCCGCCCGTGTGCCTGTTCGTGCGTGGCTGGTCTGTCCGGGTGTGTAGGGGCTTCGACTGGCCGCGCTTTAGCTTGACGGGAAGCTCTTTCATTGTCTAATGATTTACTTAACCGGAAATTGCTTGAGTGTTGAGGCAAGGAGAGGAAGAAGATAGTGAAGCTAGAGAGCTCCTCGCTGGCGCCTTATGCGCCAGCAAACGAACCGAGCGCCCATGCACCTGGTTATGCGGGCCGGCCCAAGAACGAGCCGAAATATATGTAGCCCTC
The DNA here is from genome assembly GCA_021605145.1 of Aegilops bicornis. Taxonomy (NCBI): domain Eukaryota; kingdom Viridiplantae; phylum Streptophyta; class Magnoliopsida; order Poales; family Poaceae; genus Aegilops; species Aegilops bicornis. The sequence continues at coordinate 391,076,021 of CM038669.1, read as the reverse complement.
GTTCTGAAGATAAAAACAAACGTCCAGAAAATATTTAGAAAGAGGGACTCATGCGTTGTTCCGCCCGTGTGCCTGTTCGTGCGTGGCTGGTCTGTCCGGGTGTGTAGGGGCTTCGACTGGCCGCGCTTTAGCTTGACGGGAAGCTCTTTCATTGTCTAATGATTTACTTAACCGGAAATTGCTTGAGTGTTGAGGCAAGGAGAGGAAGAAGATAGTGAAGCTAGAGAACTCCTCGCTGGCGCCTTATGCGCCAGCAAACGAACCGAGCGCCCATGCACCTGGTTATGCGGGCCGGCCCAAGAACGAGCCGAAATATATGTAGCCCTCGTTCTGAAGATAAAAACAAACGTCCAGAAAATATTTAGAAAGAGGGATTCAAACACACGTTCCTTTGCTTACGTACTTAGGGCTTCAACCACTGCACTATGATAACATTGATGTGTTATGTACAAAAACAGTATTATTTGACCTCGAGTTTCTGCGGCAGTACAAATTATTTGAAAAAAGGGAACGAAAAATTGAACAAAGAATTCGCGAATCTAAAAAATAGATCATCAATTTTGAAAAGATCGCGGATTTCAAAGAAATGTTCACAAAAAAAGTTCATAGATTTGAAAAAAGTTCATCGGATTTTGAAAAAGGTTCATCGGATTTTGAAAAAGGTTCATCGATTTTGAGAAAAAAAAGTTCATGAATTCTCAAAATGTTCGTGAATTTGAAAAAAATTAATAGATTTTGATAAAAAGACCACAAATTTGAAAAAAGTTCATATATTTAAAACAAGTTCATCACTTTCCATAAAAAAAGTTCTCGAATATGAAAATAGTTCATCAAGTTTAAAAAAAAGTTCATCGAGTTTGAAAAAAGTTCATCGAATTTGAGAAAAAAGTTCATGGATATGAAAAAAGTTCATCGAGTTTGAAAAAAAGTTCATCGAGTTTTAAAAAAGTTCATCGAATTTGAGAAAAAAGTTCATCGAGTTTGAAAAAAGTTCATCGAATTTGAGAAAAACGTTCATCGAGTTTGAAAAAAGTTCATTGAGTTTGAAAAAAGTTCATCAAGTTTCAAAAAAGTTCATCGAGTTTGAAAAAAGTTCATCGAATCTGAGAAATTCATCAATTTTGTGTCGAACCAGGAAGAAAAGAAAAGAAAAAGAAAAGAAGGAAAACAGAAAATGAAAAAAGGAAAAATGATAAAAGAAAAGTGTGAGGAAGAAAAGAACTAGAAAAGGTGCACATAATCAGAACAGGCTTGGTGGTGTGGTGGTTTGTGTAGTGTACGATGAAACAGCCGGTACCCAGTTCGATTCCTGTACGAGTATTCGGTGTTTAAGGTGCCGAATAGGATTTGGCGTGAAGCTATTATCACAGATCAATTTCTGAAGATCATTTTATACCCTTTGTAAGAAAAATCATGAATTTCAAAGTTCAAATTATGAAAGGAGTTCGTTGTCCAAGCGGACACGATCGCGGCGGCGTCGGCGCTGATCAAGCACATGCTGGAGGAGGACCGCGCCGGCGGCGTGATACCGCTACCCCAGGTGACCGGCCGCATCCTCGCCCGCGTCGTCGACTACTGCAACCGCCATTACGCCGACGCCGACGCCGACGCAGCCGCGTACGCCAATCCCTTCTCGTCGGGCGACCCCGACTTGGAGCGCTTCGACACCGACTTCGTCAGCGGCATCGACCAGGACACACTCTTCCTCCTCCTCCTTGCCGCCAAAGACCTCGACGTACAGGGGCTCCTGGACCTGGCGTGCAAGACGGTGGCCGACCAGATGAGGGGCAAGACGGTCGAGGGCATGCGCGCACACTTCGGCATCGTCAATGACTACACCCTGGAGGAGGAGGCTGAGCTCCGCAGGGAACTTTCATGGGCGTTGGAGTAAACACACAAATCACTACCCAATCACGTTATTCTTTTTTTACTTTTGGCGATTTGTTGCTGCCATGAACTAGCAACGTTCCTGGGTGCTCGACTTCATGATAGTCTTATACACATTTAATGGGATACGTCAGGACCTATTTCCTTTACCCTTGGCAATTGCGTCATTATAGTGTGCATAGTCACTTTTATTAGATAGATGATACCCCGCATGTTGTTGCGGCAGTAGTTTGGGACATATTTCAATGTGATTCATGGTATGAAACATGAATATTTGAAATAATAATAATAATAATATAAAAAACTAAAATTAAAAATACATATAATTTATTATGTTTGATTATTATATAGTTGTTAAATGTTTATTAAATCATAATAGAATGAAAATTCTCATGTGTGTTTGCATGATGCGATGAGTTTTTTCATGCATGTTTCATAATGAAGTGACATGCTTGCATATTAAGAGACATATGACAGTGGAGGTGAGTCTTTTCTCATGCATGCTGTGCGATGATGTGGCATGCTTACATGTTGAGAGAAATAGTTAATGGGGACTATATATAGCAGAGTATATAATAAAGCCAACCACAATCAAAACATTACAATAAGTGAAATAAACAACTACGACCAAGTCTATTTCTTCTGCAACGGTTCACCAAGTTGTCTCTTACCTCCTCATGGATTCATTAGATAAGAATCTTTAGATCTATGCTTATACTTAACAAGGATATTCTTCCTTGTTGCAAGACTAGCCAATGAGGATCATCATAACAACAAGTAGACAACACATTCAACAAGATAACGATGCAAGTCTGTCGTTGCTAAACCTGACCAATAAATGTCATGCCAAGAGTTTCATCCAGATACACGCCTTCGCCAACACTCTATGCCATGGCCAAAAGGTATTAGTAGATTGGCTATCGTAGATTTTTTTTCCCGGTAAGTCGGATTTTTGGCTTGCCCGAGTTACCTCCTCCCAGCGGACAACCTCAGGTACACAATTTCTATGGAGGGTAGGCTCCTCTCTAAAGAGTCTCCATCTCTTTGTTGCCAATGACACCCTCTCGTCTCGTGTCTTCACCGATAACTCTCTTACTCGCCTCTGTCTGGTCATGATGTCCCCGTCTCTGTTTCGTTTGTAGCAGAAAATACAGAAAACTCATATATGTATTAATACGCTCTCTTGAAATAAAGATTTCACAATTCGCTATGCAAGAACCGTTGACCAATTTTAAGGTAGTGCAACTTTTAAGTGATGTTTATCACTAGGAGATATTTTGTAAAGTGCTCGTAGAACATGCCACATATGTAGGAATTTGAAGCTCCAGTGCAGAACGCAAAATGAGACATAAAAATCAGAGGAAGTGGACAAAAAAATGTCAAGCATAGACATCACATGTAATTTGATAATGAAATACAGACCCATAGTCCGGGGGGGGGGGGGGGGACTACTAGATGAGATCGTCTCAAAAAGGAAGTGGCGGCAACCCACAGAGCTTGGGCACTAGGGTTGACCACCTGGCCCATGGCTCTTGACTCTGGTTCTCTTATGATATAGAAACTCCTCTTTTATTTTTTTCTAATTTCTTCCCGTGGAAACCACCTGTTTACCCTAAAACCTAAAACACTAGAAAACATGAAATACCTCACACTTTATTAAGTATTAGTCTCAATAAATCATAAGAACATGCATATTCATTGATATTGAAGCATGAAAGTTATAAAAATATGTATAAGTGTAGGGTGTATCAAAGGCCCAACAACTACACCCTAACCTCTGGTCTAGGAATGTCTAACATGCCTACGGCCCGTGGGCTGCGATGAAGTGATAACAACTACAACCTAGCCTCTAGTCTAGGGACAGCTAACATGCCTATGGCCCGTGGGTTGCGATGAAGTGCTAGGACATCTAGGGTTGTTCCATCGCACGGGTCGCGCCCCCATAGCCCAAGCCTTACCTTGAACCCATAGATCAAAGCTTTCATCCACTACCCCTCCACCTGCCACCTCAAGGATAAAATTTTGGAGCTCTAGTTCTCCTCCCTAGATTTATCTGGTGAGAGTGGAGTGAAGGAAATATGCCCTAGAGGCATAAAGTTTTTATTTATATTTCCTTATATCATGATAAATATTTACTATTCATACTAGAATTGTATTAACCGAAAACTTAGTACATGTGTGAATACATAGACAAAACAGAATGTCCCTAGTATGCCTCTACTTGACAAGCTCGTTAATCAAAGATGGTTGAGTTTCCTGACCACAGACATGTGTTGTCATTTGATGAACAGGATCACATCATTAGGAGAATGATGTGATGGACAAGACCCATCCGTTAGCTTAGCATGTTGATCGTTTAGTTTTATTGCTATTGCTTTCTTCATGACTTATACATATTCCTTTGACTATGAGATTATGCAACTCCCGAATACCGGAGGAACACCTTGTGTGCTATCAAATGTCACAACATAATTGGGTGATTATAAACATGCTCTACATGTGTCTCCGATGGTGTTTGTTGAGTTGGCATAGATCGAGATTAGGATTTGTCACTCCGTGTATCAGGGAGGTATCTCTGGGCCCTCTCGGTAATGCACATCACTATGAGCCTTGCAAGCAATGTGACTAATGAGTTAATCATGGTATGATGCATTACGGAACAAGTAAAGAGACTTGCCGGTAATGAGATTGAACTGGGTATGATGATTCCGACGATCGAATCTCGGGCAAGTAACATACCGATGACAAAGGGAATGACGTATGTTGTTATGTGGTTTGACCTATAAAGATCTTCATAGAATATGTAGGAGACAATATGAGCATCCATGTTCCACTATTGGTTATTGACCGGAGATGTGTCTCGGTCATGTTTACATAGTTCTCGAACCCGTAGTGTCCGCACGCTTAACGTTCGACAACGATTTGTATTATGAGTTATGTGTTTTTGGTGACCGAAGTTTGTTCGGAGTCCCAGATGCGATCACGGACATGATGAGAAGTCTCAAAATGGTTGAGAGGTAAAGATTCATATATAGGACGATGATATTTGGATAGCGGAAGTGTTCCCTGTGATATCGGGTCATCGGAAGGGGTTCCGGGCACCCCCGGCAAAGTTATGGGCCTATTGGGCCAAGTGAGGGACAGACCAGCCCCTGGTGGGATGGTGCACCCCTCCTAGGCTGAATAGGAGTACAAAGAAAGGAAGGGGAAGAAGAAAGGAAGGAGGAGGGTTCGGCCTCCACCCTTTCCTTCTCTTTCCTTCCCATATGCTGAAATAAGGAAGGGGGGGGGGCGAATTGGGCTTGCACCCCAAGTAGGATTCGGCCTATTTGGGGGCGCCCTAAGGCTGGCTCTTCCCCCCCTCCAACCTATATATATGTGGGGAGAGGGGGCACCTAGAAGACACAAGTTTCTCTTAACCGTGTGCGGTGCCCCCCTCCACAGATTACACCTCAGATTATATAGTCGTGGTGCTTAGGCTAAGCCATGCGCGGATCACATCAACAACACCGTCACCACGCCGTCGTGCTGACGGAACTCTCCCTCAAGCATCTGCTGGATCAAGAGCTCGTGGGACGTCATCGTGCTGAACGTGTGCTGAACACGGAGGTGCCGTACATTTGGTACTTAGATTGGTTGGATCGTGAAGACGTTCGACTACATCAACCGCGTTACTAAACACTTCCGCTTTCAGTCTACGAGGGTACGTGGACACACTCTCCCGTAGTTGCTATGCATCTCCTAGATAGATCTTGCGTGATCGTAGGTATTTTTTTTTGAAATACTGTGTTCCCCAACAGTGGCATCCGAGACAGGTCTGTGCGTAGATGTTATATGCACGAGTAGAACACAATGAGTTGTGGGAAATAATAGTCATACTGCTTACCAGCAACGTCTTACTTTGATTCGGTGGTATTGTTGGATGAAGCGGCCCAGACCGACATTACAAGATCGCGTTCATGAGACTGGTTCTATCGACGTGCTTTGCACACAGGTGGTTAACGGGTGTCTGTTTCTCCAACTTTAGTTGAATCGAGTTTGACTACGTCCGGTCCTTCTTGAAGGTTAAAAGAACACACTTGATGAAAAATCGTGAGGTTTTGATGCGTAGGTAAGAATGGTTCTTGCTAGAAGCCCGTAGCAGCCACGTAAAACTTGCAACAACAAAGTAGATGACGTCTAACTTGTTTTTGCAGGGCATGTTGTGATGTGATATGGTCAAGATGTGATGATATATAAATTGTTGTATGAGATGATCATGTTTTGTAACATTTATCGGAAACTGGCAGGAGCCATATGGTTGTCGCTTTATTGTATGAAATGCAATCGCCATATAATTGCTTTTACTTTACCACTGAACGATAGCGATAGTCGTAGAAGCAATAGTTGGCAAGACGACAACGATGCTACGATGGAGATCAAAGTGTCAAGCCGGTGACGATGGTGATCATTGATACGTCTCCGTCGTATCTATAATTTTTGATTGTTCCATGCCAATATTCTACAACTTTTATATACTTTTGGCAACTTTTTATCCTATTTTTGGGACTAACATATTGATCCAGTGCCCAGTGCCAGTTCCTGTTTGTTGCATGTTTTTTGTTTCGCAGAAAATCCATATCAAACGGAGCCCAAACGGGATAAGAACTTACGGAGATTTTTTTTGAATATATGTGAATTTTGGGAAGTGGAATCAACACGAGACGATGCCCGAGGGGGCCACGAGGGTGAGGGGCGCACCCTGGGCCCTCGTGGCCACTCCATAAGGCGGTTGGTGCCCTTCTTTCTCCGCAAGAAAGCCAATATCCGGATAAAACTCGTGTCCAAATTTCAGCCCAATCGGAGTTACGGATCTCCTGAAATATAAGAAACGGTGAAAGGCCAGAATCTGGAACGCAGAAACAAAGAGAGACAGAGAGACAAATCCAATCTCGGAGGGGCTCTCGCCCCTCCCATGCCATGGAAGCCAAGGACCAGAGGGGAAACCCTTCTCGCATCTAGTGAGAAGGTTAAGGAAGAAGAAGAAGAAGGGGGCCCTCTCCCCCTCTCTTCCGGTGGCGCCAAAACGCCGCCGGGGCCATCATCGTCACCGCAATCTACACCAACACCTCCGTCATCTTCACGAACATCTCCATCACCTTCCCCCATCTATCTATAGCGGTCTACTCTCCCGCAACCCGTTGTACCCTCTACTTGAACATGGTACTTTATGCTTCATATTATTATCCAATGATGTGTTGCCATCCTATGATGTTTGAGTAGATTTTCGTTGTCCTGTCGGTAATTGGTGAATTACTATGATTGGTTTAATTTGCTTATTGTTATGTTGTTGTCCTTTGGTGCCCATCATATGAGCGCGCGCGTGGATCACACCATAGGGTTAGTTGTATGTTGATGGGACTATGTATTGGAGGGCAAGAGTGACAGAAGCTTCAACCTAGCATAGAAATTGATGCATACGGGATTGAAGGAGGACCAATATATCTTAATGCTATGGTTGGGTTTTACCTTAATGAACGTTAGTAGTTGCAGATGCTTGCTAATAGTTCCAATCATAAGTGCATAGAATTTCAAGTCAGGGATGACATGCTAGCAGTGCCTCTCCCACATAAACTTGCTATCGATCTAGTAAAGTAGTCAATTGCTTAGGGACAATTTCACAACTCCTACCACCACTTTTCCACACTCGCTATACTAACTTTATTGCTTCTTTACTTAAAACAGCCCCTAGTTTTTATTTACGTGCTCTTTATATTCTTGCAAACCTATCCCACAACACCTACAAAGTACTTCTAGTTTCGTACTTGTTCTAGGTAGAGCGAACGTCAAGCGTGCGTAGAGTTGTATCGGTGGTCGATAGAACTTGAGGGAATATTTGTTCTACCTTTAGCTCCTCGTTGGGTTCAACACTCTTACTTATCGAAAGAGGCTACAATTGATCCCCTATACTTGTGGGTTATCAAGACCTTTTTCTGGCGCCGTTGCCGGGGAGTTATAGCGTGGGGTGAATATTCTCGTGTGTGCTTGTTTGCTTTATCACTAAGTAGTTTTTATTTTGTGCTCTTGTTTTCTATATTTAGTTATGGGTAGGAAATGCAAAATACCAAAAAAAAATAGTTGTACCTACTACACCAATGGTTGAAGAATCACTCAAAATCTATCACACTCCTGAAGCTTTTTACTTGGATCATCTTCGATCCCTTTGTGCTTGTGCTGAAACCCCAACTAGCTTAGTTGAGGGCAAATCTTTAGATGAGCATGCTTGTTATGTGCAACACCGCTTATCTAAAAAAGGGAAACTTTTACTGGATCAAATTCATCGTTTGCAATGCTATGCTTGGGACTTATGTGAAATATATGATTTTACTTGTTGTTCTGAAGACCCTAAGAAACACCTTCCCTACCAATGTGAGTTTAGTGATAATGTAATCATATCTTCGTATGCTAAGGGTGTTTATAATTACTATGATGTTCAACAAATCCAAGAATTTGTTGCTTTTAAGGGTGCTTATGGAATTGCTTCTTTGATTGGAAAGTATGATGCTACTCTTTACAAATTTGAAAATTTTGCCATACTTAAATATTGTTATGATAATTATGCTTCTAATTCCTATGTTAAACCATATATTGAGGACTCCTCCGCTGTCCAAGAAGAGACTAATATTTTGCAGGAGTCTATGGAAGAAGGAATTGATGAAACTGTGAGCTCATTGGATGAAAAAGATGACAAGGAGAGCGAAGAACAAAAGGAGGAAGAGCGGATTAGCTACCCATGCCCACCTTCTAATGAGAGTAACTCTTGAACTCATACATTGTTTAATTTCCCTTCGTGCTTACCGAAGGATGATTGCTATGATGATTGTTATGATACGTTGATTCTTTTGAAATATCCCTTTTTGATGATGCTTGCTATGCTTGTGGCCAAGACGCCAATATGAATTATGCTTATGGAGATGAACTTGCTATAGTTCCTTATGTTAAACATGAAATTGTTGCTATTGCACCCACGCATGATAGTCCTATTATCTTTTTGAATTCTCCCTACTACACTATATCGGAGAAGTTTGCCCTTATTAAGGATTATATTGATGGGTTGCATTTTACTACTACACATGATGATTTTGATGAATATAATATGCATGTGCTTGCTTCTCCTACTTGCAATTATTATGAGAGAGGAACTACATCTCCGCCTCTCCATGTTTCCAATATGATAAAATTGCAAGAAACTGTTTATACTACGCATTGGCCTTTACTATGTGTGCATGAATTGTTCTTTTATGACATGCCGATGCATAGGAAGAGAGTTAGACTTCGTTGTTGCATGATATATGTTACTTTTTGCTCACTACTAAATCACAAATCATTGTTAATTAAAATTGGCTTTGATATACCTTGGGATCCGGGTGGATCCATTACTTGAGCATTATATGCCTACCTTAATGGCTTTAAAGAAAACGCTGCGAGGGAGACAACCCAGAAGTTTTAGAGAGTCATTTATTTCTGTTGTGTGCTTTTATAGAGTTTAAAAATAAAAATAATGTGCCAAGATTTTCCTTTAGGATGTTTACATTGCTTGTTGGTTTTTGGGTGCAAAACAGAAACTTTGGCTGTAGTGCGCGATTTTAATTTTTTTACTGGAAAGTCAAACGGTTCTGAAACTTTTTGCAATGTCTTTCTATACAAATTTTTTATTTTTCAGAATTTTTGGAGTACCATAAGTATGGTGAATGTTCAGATTACTACAGACTGTCCTGTTTAAGACAGATTCTGTTTTTGATGCATAGTTTGCTTGTTTTGATGAAACTATCGATTTCTATCAGTGGATTAAGCCATGGAGAAGTTATATTACAGTATATACAATGCAAAAACAAAATATGAATTGGTTTGCAACAGTACTTAGAGTAGTGATTTGCTTTATTATACTAACGGATCTTACCGAGCTTTACATTTGAGTTTTGTGTGGATGAAGTGTTCGAGGATCGAGGAGGTCTCGATGTGAGGAGAAGGAGGAGAGGCAAGAGCTCAAGCTTGGGGATGCCCAAGGCACCCCAAGTAAATATTCAAGGAGACTCAAGCGTCTAAGCTTGGGGATGCCGGAAGGCATCCCATCTTTCTTCAACAAGTATCGGTATGTTTTCGGTTTCGTTTCGTTCATGTGATATGTGCAAATCTTGGAGCGTCTTTTGCATTTAGTTTTCACTTTTCTTTGATGCACCATGCTGGTATGAGATATTCCATGGTTGATTTATAGAATGCTCTTTGCACTTCACTTATATCTTTTGAGTATGGCTTTATAGAATGCTTCATGTGCTTCGCTTATATCTTTTGAAGTATGGATTGCATGTTTCTCTTCACATAGAAAACTTCCATTTGTAGAATGCTCTTTTGCTTCACTTATATTTGTTAGAGCATGGGCATATCTTTTGTAGAAATAATTAAACTCTCTTGCTTCACTTATATCTATTTAGAGAGTTGACAGGAATTGGTCATTCACATGGTTAGTCATAAAATCCTACATAAAACTTGTAGATCACTGAATATGATATGTTTGATTCCTTGCAATAGTTTTGCGATATAAAGATGGTGATATTAGAGTCATGCTAGTGGGTAGTTGTGGATTGTAGAAATACTTGTGTTGAAGTTTGTGATTCCCGTAGCATGCACATATGGTGAACCGTTATGTAACGAAATTGGAGCATGAGGTATTTATTGATTGTCTTCCTTATGAGTGGCGGTCGGGGACGAGCGATGGTCTTTTCCTACCAATATATCCCCTAGGAGCATGCACGTAGTACTTTGTTTTGATAGCTAATAGACTTTTGAAATAAGTATGTGAGTTCTTTATGACTAATGTTGAGTCCATGGATTATACGCACTCTCACCCTTCCATCATTGCTAGCCTCTTCGGTACAGTGCATTGCCCTTTCTCACCTCGAGAGTTGGTGCAAACTTCGCCGGTGCATCCAAACCCCGTGATACGATACGCTCTATCACACATAAGCCTCCTTATATCTTTCACAAAACAGCCACCATACCTACCTATCATGTCATTTCATAGCCATTCTGAGATATATTGCCATGCAACTTCCATCATCTTCATATACATGACTTGAGCATTTATCGTCATATTGCTTTGCATGATCGTAAGATAGCTAGCATGATGTTTTCATGGCTTGTCCGTTTATTGATGTCATTGCTACGCTAGATCATTGCACATCCCGGTACACCGCCAGAGGCATTCATATAGAGTCATATATTTGTTCTAGTATCGATTTGTAAGTAAATAAAAGTGTGATGATCATCATTATTAGAACATTGTCCCATGTGATGCTATCAAAATAAAAGTGGCCAAAGAAGACCCCCCCCCCCCAAAAAAAAGAGAGAGGCCAAAGAAGCCTAAAAAAAGAGAGAGAAAAATAAAAAATGAGAGAAAAGAGAGAAGGGACAATGTTACTATCCTTTTACCACACTTGTGCTTCAGAGTAGCACCCTGTTCTTCAGATAGAGAGTCTCTTGAGTTATCACTTTCATATACTAGTGGGAATTTTCATTATAGAACTTGGCTTGTATATTCCAACGATGGGCTTCCTCAAATGCCCTAGGTCTTCATGAGCAAGCAAGTTGGATGCACACCCACTTAGTTTCAGTTTGAGCTTTCATACACTTATAGCTCTAGTGCATCCATTGCATGGCAATCCCTACTCCTCGCATTGACATCAATTGATGGGCATCTCCATAGCCCGTTGATTATCCGCGTCGATGTGAGACTTTCTCCCTTTTTTGTCTTCTCCACACAACCTCCATCATCATATTCTATTCCACCTATAGTGCTATGTCCATGGCTCACGCTCATGTATAGCGTGAAATTTGAAAAGGTTTGAGAACATCAAAAGTATGAAACAATTGCTTGGCTTGTCATCGGGGTTGTGCATGATTTGAATATTTTGTGTGGTGAATATGGAGCATAGCGAGACCATATGATTTTGTAGGGATAACTTTCTTTGGCCATGTTATTTTGAAAAGACATGATTGCTTTATTAGTATGCTTGAGGTATTGTTGTCTTAATGTCAAAAGGTAGACTATTGCTTTGAATCACTCGTGTCTTAATATTCATTCCATGATTAGATTACATGATCAAGATTATGCTAGGTAGCATTCCACATCAAAAATTATCTTTTGTATTATTTACCTACTCGAGGACGAGCAGGAATTAAGCTTGGGGATGCTGATACATCTCTATCATATCTATAATTTTTTATTGTTCCATGCCAATATTCTACAACTTTTATATACTTTTGGCAACTTTTTATACTATTTTTGGGACTAACATATTGATCCAGTGCCCAGTGCCAGTTCCTGCTTGTTGCATGTTTTTTGTTTCACAGAAAATCCATATCAAACAGAGTCCAAACGGGATAAAAACTTATGGAGATTTTTTTGGAATATATGTGAATTTTGGGAAGTGGAATCAACGCGAGATGATGCCCGAGGGGCCCACAAGGGTGAGGGGCATGCCCCAGGGGCTAGGGCGTGCCCTGGGCCCTAGTGGCCACTCCGTAAGGCGGTTGGTGCCCTTCTTTCGTCGCAAGAAAGCCAATATCCGGATAAGAATCGTGTCCAAATTTCAGCCCAATCAGAGTTACGAATCTCTGGGAATATAAGAAACGGTGAAAGGCCAGAATCTGGAACGCATAAACAAAGAGAGACAGAGAGACAGATCCAATCTCGGAGGGGCTCTCGCCCCTCCCATGCCATGGAAGCCAAGGACCAGAGGGGAAACCCTTCTCCCATCTAGGGAGAAGGTCAAGGAAGAAGAGGAAGAAGAATAAGAAGGGGGGCCCTCTCCCCCTCTCTTCCGGTGGCGCCGAAACGCTGCCGGGGCCATCATCGTCACTGCAATCTACACCAACAGCTCCGTCATCTTCACCAACATCTCCATCACCTTCCCCCATCTTCTACAGCGGTCCACTCTCCCGCAACCCACTGTACCCTCTACTTGAACATGGTGCTTTATACTTCATATTATTATCCAATGATGTGTTGCCATCCTATGATGTCTAAGTAGATTTTCGTTGTCCTATCGGTAATTGGTGAATTACTATTCTTGGTTTAATTTGCTTGTGGTTATGTTGTTGTCCTTTGGTGCCCATCATATGAGCGCGCGCATGGATCACACCATAGGGTTAGTTATATGTTGATAGGACTATGTATTGGAGGGCAAGAGTGACAGAAGCTTCAACCTAGCATAGAACTTGATGCATACGGGATTGAAGGGGGACCAATATATCTTAATGCTATGGTTGGGTTTTACCTTAATGAACATTAGTAGTTGCGGATGCTTGCTAATAGTTCCAATCATAAGTGCATAGAATTCCAAGTCAGGGATGACATGCTAGCAGTGGCCTCTCCCACATAAAACTTGCTATCGGTCTAGTAAAGTAGTCAATTTCTTAGGGACAATTTCGCAACTTCTACCACCACTTTTCCATACTCGCTATACTTACTTTATTGCTTCTTTACTTAAAACAGCCCCTAGTTTTTATTTGCGTGCTCTTTATATTCTTGCAAACCTATCCCACAACACCTACAAAGTACTTCAAGTTTCATACTTGTTCTAGGTAAAGCGAACGTCAAGCGTCCGTAGAGTTGTATCGGTGGTCGATAGAACTTGAGGGAATATTTGTTCTACCTTTAGCTCCTCGTTGGGTTCGAAACTCTTACTTATTGAAAGAGGCTACAATTGATCCCCTATACTTGTGGGTTATCAATCATGACGGTGCTTTGGAGATGGAGATCAAAGGCACAAGATGATGATGGCCATATCATATCACTTATTTTGTTTGCATGTGATGTTTATATTTTATGCATCTTATTTTGCTTAGTACGGCGGTAGCCAGATGATCCCTCACTAAATTCCAAGGTATAAGTGTTCTCCCTGAGTATGCACCGTTGCTACAGTTTGTCGTGCCGAGACACCACGTGATGATCGGGTGTGATGAGCTCTACGTTCACATACAATGGGTGCAAGCCAGTTTTGCACACGCAGAATACTCGGGTTAAACTTGACGAGCCTAGCATATGCAAATATGGCCTCGGAACAATGAGACCGAAAGGTCGAACGTGAATCATATAGTAGATGTGATCAACATAGTGATGTTCACCATTGAAAACTACTCCATCTCACGTGATGATCGGACATGGTTTAGTTGATATGGATCACATGATCATTTAGATGACTAGAGGTATGTCTATCTAAGTGGGAGTTCTTAAGTAATATGATTAATTGAACTTTAATTTATCATGAACTTAGTCCTAATAGTATTTGCATATCTATGTTGTAGATCAATAGCTTGCGATGTAGCTCCCCGTTTATTTTTGATATGTTCCTAGAGAAAACTAAGTTGAAAGATGATAGTAGCAATGATGCGGACTAGGTCCGTGATCTAAGGATTATCCTCATTGCTGCACAGAAGAATTATGTCCTTGATGCACCACTAGGTGAAGAACCTGTTGCAGGAGCAGATGCACACGTTATGAACATTTTGCAAGCTCGGTATGATGACTACTTGATAGTTCACCATGCTTTATGGCTTAGAACCGAGACTTCAAAAACGTTTTGAATGCCATGGAGCATATGAGATGTTCCAAGAGTTGAAATTAGTATTTCAGACTCATGCCTGTGTCGAGAGGTGTGAGACCTCTGACAAGTACTTTGCCTATAAGATGGAGGAGAATTGCTCAGCTAGTGAGCATGTGCTCAGAATGTCTGGGCACTACAATTGCTTGAATCAAGTGGGATTTAATCTCCAGATAATATAGTGATTGATAGTGTTCTCTAGTCACTATCACCAAGTTACTAGAACTTCGTGATGAATTATAATATGCAAGGGATGACGAAAACAATTCCCGAGCTCTTCGCGATGCCGAAATCGGTGAAGGTAGAAATCAAGAAAAAGCATCAAGTGTTGAGGGTTGAGAAGACCACTAGTTTCAAGTAAAAGGGCAAAGGAAAAGAAAGGGAACTTCAAAGAAGAATGGCAAGCAAGTTGCCACTCCCATGAAGAAGCCCAAAGCTAGACCCAAGCCTGAAACTAAGTGCTTCTACTGCAAAGGAAATGGTCACTGGAAGTGGAACTGCCCTAGATACTTGGCGTATAAGAAGGATGGCAAAGTGAACAAAGGTATATTTGATATACATGTTATTGATGTGTACTTTACTAGTGTTTATAGCAACCCCTCGGTATTTGATACTTGTTCAGTTGCTAAGAGTAGTAACTCGAAAATAGGAGTTGCAAGATAAACAGAGACTAGTTAAGGATGAGGTGACGATGTGTATTGGATATGATTCCAAGGTTGATAAGATCACCATCGCACACTCCTTTTACCTTCGGGATTAGTGTTGAACCTAAAATAAATGTTATTTGGTGTTTGCGTTGAGCATGAATATGATTGGATCATGTTTATTGCAATACGGTTATTCAAGTCAAAGAATAATTGTTGTTCTGTTTACATGAATAAAACCTTCTATGGTCATACACTTAATATAAATAGTTTATTGAATCTCGATCGTAGTGATACACATATTCATAACATTGATGCCAAAATATGCAAAGTTGATAATGATAGTGCAACATACTTGTGGCACTGTCGTTTAGGTCATATTGGTGTAAAGCGCATGAAGAAACTCCATGCAGATGGACTTTTGGAATCACTTGATTATGAATCATTTGATGCTTTGCGAACCATGCCTCATTGGCAAGATGACTAAGACTCCGTTCTCCGGAACAATGGAGCAAGCCGCTGACTTATTGGAAATAATACATACCGATGTATGCAGTCTGATGTGTTGGGGAACGCAGTAATTTAAAAAAATTTCCTACGCACAGGCAAGATCCATCTAGGTGATGCATAACAACGAGCGGGAGAGTGTGTCCACGTACCCTCGTATACCGAAAGCGGAAGCATTTAGTAACGCGATTGATGTATTTGAACGTCTTCGCGATCCAACCAATCAAGTACCAACGCACGGCACCTCCGTGATCTGCACACGTTCAGCTTGGTGACGTCCCTCGTACTCTTGATCCAGCTGAGGCCGAGGGAGAGTTTCGTCAGCACGATGGTGTGGTGATGGTGATAGCGAAGTTACCGGCGCAGGGCTTCGCCTAAGCTCTGCAACAATATGACCGAGGTGGAAACCTGTGGAGGGGGGCACCGCACACGGGTAAGATCAACTTTGATGTGTTCTAGGGTGCCCCCTCCCCACGTATATAAAGGAGGGAGGGGGGCGGCCGACCCTCATAGGCGCGCCTAGGGGGGAGGAATCCTCCTCCTAGTAGGAGTAGGACTCCCCCCTTTCCTAGTCCTACTAGGAGAAGAAGGAAGGAGAGGGGAAGAGTAGGAAGGAGGCGCCGCCTCCCCTAGTCCAATTCAGACTAGGCCCATGGGGGGGCGCGGCCAGCCCTTGGCAGCCCCTCTCTCTCTCTCCCTAGGCCCAATAAGGCCCATTACTTCTCCGGTGGTTCCGATAACCCTTCCGGCACTCCGATATATATCCGGTGACCTCCGGAACTCATCCGGTGTCCGAATATAGTCATCCAATATATCAATCTTTATGTATCGACCATTTCGAGACTCCTCGTCATGTCCGTGATCACATCCAGGAATCCAAACAACCTTCGGTACATCAAAATACATAAACTCATAATACCGATCGTCATCGAACGTTAAGCGTGCGGACCCTACGGGTTCGAGAACTATGTAGACATGACCGAGACTCATCTCCGGTCAATAACCAAGAGCGGAACCTGGATGCTCATATTGGCTCCCACATATTCTACGAAGATCTTTATCGGTCAAACCGCATAACAACAAACGTTGTTCTCTTTGTCATCGGTATGTTACTTGCCTGAGATTCGATCGTCGGTATCTCAATACCTAGTTCAATCTTGTTACCGGAAAGTCTCTTTACTCGTTCCGTAATGCATCATCCCATAACTAACTCATTAGTCACATTGCTTGCAAGGCTTATAGTGACGTGCATTACCGAGAGGGCCCAGAGATACCTCTCCGACAATCGGAGTGACAAATCCTAATCTCGATCTATGCCAACTCAACAAACACCATCGGATACACCTGTAGAGCATCTTTATAATCACCCAGTTACGTTGTGACATTTGATAGCACACTAAGTGTTCCTCCGGTATTTGGGAGTTGCATAATCTCATAGTCATAGGAACATGTATAAGTTATGAAGAAAGCGTTAGCAATAAACTAAATGATCATAGTGCTAAGCTAACAGATGGGTCAAGTCAATCACATCATTCTCTAATGATGTGATCCCGTTCATCGAATGACAACTCTTGTCCATGGCTAGGAAACTTAACCATCTTTGATTAACGAGCTAGTCAAGTAGAGGCATACTAGTGACACTCTGTTTGTCTATGTATTCACACATGTACCGAGTTTCCGGTTAATAAAATTCTAGCATGAATAATAAACATTTATCATGATACAAGGAAATATAAATAACAACTTTATTATTGCCTCTAGGGCATATTTCCTTCAGTCTCCCACTTGCACTAGAGTCAATAATCTAGATTAAATTGTAATGATTCTAACACCCATGGTGTCTTGGTGCTGATCATGTTTTGCTCGTGAGAGAGGCTTAGTCAACAGGTATGCAACATTCAGATCCGTATGTATCTTGCAAATCTCTATGTCTCCCTCCTTAACTTGGTAGCGGATGGAATTGAAGCATCTCTTGATGTGCTTGTTTCTCTTGTGAAATCTGGATTCCTTTGACAAGGCAATTGCACCAGTATTGTCACAGAAGATTTTCATTGGACCCGATGCACTAGGTATGACTCCTAGATCGGATATGAAATCCTTCATCCAAACTCCTTCATTTGCTGCTATGTACTCTGCTTCACACGTAGATCCCGCCACGACGCTCTGCTTGGAACTGCACCAACTGACAGCTCCACCATTCAATAAAAATACGTATCCGGTTTGTGACTTAGAGTCATCCGGATCAGTGTCAAAGCTTGCATCGATGTAACCGTTTACGACGAGCTCTTTGTCACCTCCATAAATGAGAAGCATATCCTTAGTCCTTTACAGGTATTTCAGGATGTTCTTGACCACTGTCCAGTGATCCACTCCTGGATTACTTTGGTACCTCCCTGCTAAACTAATATCAAGGCAGACATCAGGTCTGGTACACAGCATTGCATACATGATAGAACCTATGGCTGAAGCATAGGGAATGATCTTCATTTTCTCTCTATCTTCTGCAGTGATCGGGCATTGATTCTGACTCAACTTCACACCTTGTAACACAGGCAAGAACCCTTTCTTTGCTTCATCCATTTTGAACTTCTTCAAAACTTTATCAAGGTATGTGCTTTGTGAAAGTCCAATTAAGCGTCTTGATCTATCTCTATAGATCTTGATGCCCAATATATAAGCAGCTTCACCGACGTCTTTCATTGAAAAATTCTTATTCAAGTATCCTTTAATGCTATTCAGAAATTCAGTATCATTGCCAATTAACAATATGTCATCCACATATAATATCAGAAATGCTACAGAGCTCCCACTCACTTTCTTGTAAATACAGGCTTCTCCAAAAGTATGTATAAAACGATATGCTTTGATCACACTATCAAAGCGTATATTCCAACTCTGAGATGCTTGCACCAGTCCATAAATGGATCGCTCGAGCTTACATACTTTGTTAGCACCTTTTGGATCGACAAAACCTTCTGGTTGCATCATATACAACTCTTCTTTAAGATATCCATTAAGGAATGCAGTTTCGACATCTATTTGCCAAATTTCATAATCATAAAATGCGGCAATTGCTAACATGATTCGGACAGACTTAAGCATCGCTATGGGTGAGAAAGTCTCATCGTAGTCAACTCCTTGAACTTGTCGGAAACCTTTCGCAACAAGTCGAGCTTTGTATACAGTAATATTACCGTCAGCGTCAGTCTTCTTCTTGAAGATCCATTTATTCTCTATGGCTTGCCGATCATCGAGCAAGTCAACCAAAGTCCACACTTTGTTCTCATACATGGATCCCATCTCAGATTTCATGGCCTCAAGCCATTTTGCGGAATCTGGGCTCATCATCGCTTCCTCATAGTTCGTAGGTTCGTCATGGTCAAATAACATGACCTCCAGAACAGGATTACCATACCACTCTGGTGCGGATCTTACTCTGGTTGACCTACGAGGTTCAGTAGTAACTTGATCAGAAGTTTCATGATCATCATCATTAGCTTCCTCACTTACTGGTGTAGGAATCTGTAAGTGCATCTAGTGCCCCTTAGTGATTTTTGTGTATTGAAGACTTATAGGTTAAGGGACTAATGTGTTTATAAGTGTACACAGGTCTATAAGTCTATGAGGAGTTTGATATTTACAGAGAAAGTCGACCCCTAAAAATGAAGTTCTTCGACTGAAGACTTTGGTACTCTGAAGACTTTGAAAGTGAAGAAGTTGGTGTGACCTTGAAGACCTGGAATTCATTCGAGGAACATGAAGCGTGAAGACTTTTGTTTTCGTAGTTTCATTTTCTCCTTCTTGAGTCATAGGAAACACCGTATTGTTAAAGGGGGTCGAGGAAATACTAAGGAAAAATTTCCATGTGATGCTCAACTCAAAATCCTACACCTACCAATCCCTTCGAGTGAAGCCATTGGAAATCTCATACAGTTCAGTCAATTTCTTCAAAGGATGTAGACGAAGTTCTTACAGTCACGAGGAATTTGTTCTCGACCGAGGAGTTAGGAATTCGCCACGGATTGCCTACGATGAGGAACATGATAGCCCCGAGGAATTTGTACCTCAAATTTCCGACCGTTCTTTGTACTACGTGCACCTGTCCCAAAATATCTTATCCATCCAACGGTCATATCATTGAAGAGCATTTATGTCTTATCATGTCGGGCTGCTCCCTAGGCTATAAATAGCCGCCCCCTACAACCACTAGCTGGTTAGCTGCTCCGCGAGAAACTGACACTTGTCATTTGAGAGCATCCCATCCTCCGAGGACTTTGAGCGAAAATCATCGAGTGAGGAAAATCCAAAAACCCAAACCCAAACACCTACAAACCCAAAGTGATTGAGCATCACTGAAGAGATTGATCCTGCGTGGATCTGACGCTTGTTACCTTTGAAGACTGTGCTTCTTCCAGACGGTTAGGCGTCATGGTCTAGAGCATCCAAGAGGAATTATGGATCGCGGAGTGACCGAGTTTGTGAAGGTTCGGAAGTCACCTGAAGACTTACCACGAGTGACTGGGTGAGGACTATGTGTCCTTAGCTCAAGGAGAATACGGTGAGGACTGTGTGTCCGGGACTGTGTGTCCTCAGGTTTAAATACCTAGCCGCTCCAACCAGATGTACAACTGAGACAACAGTTCGAACTGGTCTACCAAATCATTGTCTTCACCAAGACAATTGATTCTATTTCCTCAACACTTTCATTTCCTCATTACTGTGTTGTGTGTTTGTTCATATCTGTGTTTGAAGACTTTGACTAAAGACTTTCTCAATTTCCTCAGTTCAATTTCTTCAGTCTGTTTGTCTTCATCTTGTGCTATCCTGTGATTACGCTTTCTGTACTCTGTGCTTGCCTTCATTTCATCATGATGACTATGCTTGTCTTCTGTTATGTTTACTTCTGAGTACTTATTCCGCTGCAAGTAGTTCTTCGCTAAGGAATTTCCTCACTAGCAAATTCCTCAGTGAAGAATTCATAAAAATCGCCTATTCACCCCCCCCGCTAGTCGATATAACGCACTTTCAGAATCACTGGAACTGATTTCTGTGATAAACTACTTTCCAATAAGGGAGTAGGTACAATTACCTCGTCAAGTTCTACTTTCCTCTCACTCACTTCTTTCAAGAGAAACTCCTTCTCTAGACAGGATCCATTCTTAGCAACGAATATCTTGCCTTCAGATCTGTGATAGAAGGTGTACCCAACAGTCTCCTTTGGGTATCGTATGAAGACACATTTCTTCGATTTGGGTTCGAGCTTATCAGATTGAAGCTTTTTCATAAGCATCGCAGCCCCAAACTTTAAGAAACGATAACTTGGGTTTCTTGCCAAACCACAGTTCATATGGTGTCATCTCAACGGATTTAGATGGTGCCCTATTTAATGTGAATGCAGCCATCTCTAAAGCATAACCCCAAAACGATAGCGGTAAATTAGTAAGAGACATCATAGATCGCACCATATCTAAGAAAGTACGATTACAACGTTCGGACACACCATCACGCTGTGGTGTTCCGGTGGCCTTGATTCTTGAAACTATTCCGCATTGTTTCAAATGAAGACCAAACTCGTAACTCAAATATTCTCCTCCATGATCAGATCGTAGAAACTTTATTTTCTTGTTATGATGATTTTCCACTTCACTATGAAATTCTTTGAACTTTTCAAATGTTTCAGACTTATGTTTCATCAAGTAGATATACCAATATCTGCTCAAATCATCTGTGAAGGTCAGAAAATAACGATACCCACCGCGAGCATCAACACTCATCGGACCGCATACATTAGTATGTATTATTTCCAATAAGTCTGTTGCTCGCTCCATTGTTCCGGAGAACGGAGTCTTAGTCATCTTGCCCATGAGGCATGGTTCGCAAGCATCAAGTGATTGATAATCGAGTGATTCCAAACGCCCATCAGAATGGAGTTTCTTCATGCGCTTTACACCAATATGACCTAAACGGCAGTGCCACAAATACGTTGCACTATCATTATTAAACTTATATCTTTTGGCTTCAATACTATGAACATGTGTATCACTACTATCAAGATTTAGTAAAAATAGACCACTCATCAAGGGTGCATGACCATAAAAGATATTACTCATATAAATAGAACAACCATTATTCTCTGATTTAAATGAATAACCGTCTCGCGTCAAACAAGATCCAAATATAATGTTCATGCTCAACGCTGGCACCAAATAACAATTATTCAGGTCTAAAACTGATCCCAAAGGTAGATGTAGAGGTAGCGTGCCGACGGCGATCACATCGACTTTTGAACCATTTCCCACGCGCATCGTCACCTCATCCTTAGCCAATCTTCGGTTAATCCGTAGCCCCTGTTTCGAGTTGCAAAAATTAGCAACAGAACCAGTATCAAATACCCAGGCGCTACTGCAAGCATTGGTAAGGTACACATCAGTAACATGTATATCAGATATACCTTTCACATTGCCATCCTTCTTCTCCGCCAAATACTTGGGGTAGTTCCGCTTCCATTGAGCAGTCCCTTTGCAGTAGAAGCACTCAGTCTTAGGCTTAGGTCCAGACTTGGGCTTCTTCACTTGAGCAGCAACTTGCTTGCCATTCTTTTTGAAGTTCCCCTTCTTCCCTTTACCATTTTTTTCTGAAATTGGTGGTCTTGTTGACCATCAACACTTTATGCTCCTTATTGATTTCTACCTCCGCAGCCTTTAGCATTGCGAAGAGCTCCGAAATCGTCTTATCCATCCCTTGCATATTATAGTTCATCACGAAGCTCTTGTAGCTTGGTAGCGGTGATTGAAGAACTCTGTCAATGACACTATTAACTGGAAGATTAACTCCCGGTGAGTCAAGTGATTGTGGTACCCGGACATTACGAGTATATGCTCACCGACGTAACTATTCTCCTCCATTTTGCAACTGTAGAACTTATTGGAGACTTCATATCTCTCGATCCGGGCATTTGCTTGAAATATTAACTTCAACTCCTGGAACATCTCATATGCTCCATGGCGTTCAAAACGTCATTGAAGTCCTGGTTCTAAGACGTAAAGCATGGCACACTGAACTATCGAGTAGTCATCAACTTTGCTCTGCCAAGCGTTCACAACGTCTAGCGTTGCTCCTGCAGCGGGTGCTTCCAGGACGTAATTCTTCTGTGCAACAGTGAGGATAATCCTCAAGTTACAGACCTAGTTCGTGTAATTGCTACCGTCATCTTTCAACTTAGCTTTCTCTAGAAACACATTAAAATTCAACGGAACAATAACACGGGCCATTTATCTACAACAACATAGACATGCAAAATACTATCAGGTACTAAGTTCATGATAAATTAAAGTTCAATTAATCATATTACTTAAGAACTCCCACTTATATAGACATCCCTCTAATCATCTAAGCGATCACGTGATCCATATAAACTAAACCATGTCCGATCATCACGTGAGATGGAGTAGTTTTCAATGGTGAACATCACTATGTTGATCATATCTACTATATGATTCACGCTCGACCTTTCGGTCTCACTGTTCCGAGGCCATATCTGCATATGTTAGGCTCATCAAGTTTAACCCGAGTATTCTGCGTGTGCAAAACCGGATTGCACCCTTTGTATGTGAACGTAGAGCTTATCACACCCGATCATCACGTGGTGTCTCGACACGACGAACTGTAGCAATGGTGCATACTCAGGGAGAACACTTATACCTTGAAATTTAGTGAGAGATCATCTTATAATGCTACCGCCGTACTAAGCAAAATAAGATGCATAAAGGATAAACATCACATGCATCAATATAAGTGATATGATATGGCCATCATCATCTTGTGCCTTTGATCTCCATCTCCAAAGCACTATCATGATCACCATCGTCACCGGCTTGACACCTTGATCTCCATCGAAGCATCATTGTCGTCTCGCCAACTATTGCTTCTACGACTATCGCTACCGCTTAGTGATAAAGTAAAGCAATTACATGGAGATTGCATTTCATACAATAAAGTGACAACCATATGGCTCCCCGATTGCCGATAATAACTGTGTTACAAAACATGATCATCTCATACAACAATTTATATAATCACGCCTTGACCATATCACATCACAACATGCCCTGCAAAAACAAGTTAGACGTCCTCTACTTCGTTGTTGCAAGTTTTACGTGCCTGCTACAGGCTTAGCAAGAACCGTTCTTACCTGCGCATCAAAACCACAATGATTTTTCATCAAGTTTGTTGTTTTAACCTTCAACAAGGACGGGGCGTAGTCACACTCGATTCAACTAAAGTTGCAGAAACAGACACCCACTAGCCACACAATTGCGAAGCACGTCTGTAGAACCAGTCTCGCGTAAGCGTATGCGTAATGTCGGTCTCAGCCGCTTCATCCAACAATACCGCTGAATCAAAGTATGACATGCTGGTAAGCAGTATGACTATTATCGCCTACAACTCTTTGTGTTCTACTCGTGCATATAACATCTACGCATAGACCTGGCTCGGATGCCACTGTTGGTGTCAGGGATATACCCCGTGGTATGACCCGGCTGTTGTCGGTGTTCTGGGAACGGGGGTCCCCAGAATTGCCTGCCTGCGGCCCACGGCGTGGCTAAGCTAGCGGGCCTGTATGACCCATCTTCATCAACAAGGCATTCAAGACCCTCGCGAGGGGCCAAGCCTCATGAGGCGGACGATGCAATACCTCCTCAGGAGCGGCCTCTCCAGGCTACCTCGCGAGGAGCGGAGATATCAAGGCGGGGCAAACCTCACGAGGCTCTCGTGACGTGAGCCATGACGATCGACACCAGGCGGGCGCCAGCGCGCGTAGCGTCCTTGTTTCCTCTTTGGTGCTAAGGAGGGAAGCGCAGGCATGGATTACCGAGGCATCATGCAAAGGTTTCCATATCGGTGCAACAAGACTAGGACTGGAAGGACGGCAAGACAGAGGTCACCATGGAGCCCAAGGCGGCGTCATCACCAGAGCCTTTTGCAGGCGAAGACCACTTTTGTCAGGATAGCTTGTACTAGCTGTCCCCTTTCAAATTGCCCGCCGTTGTTAGCTCCCTTCCCGCTTAATATTTGTGAAGAGGACCAGGGCCTATATAAGTAGGGCTAGCCACCACAGTAGGGGCATCGAGTTCTGATCCACAAGTTCACCAAGCACAAGAACACCTCAACCTCAGGAGGCTGTTCTTCCCCTTATCTTGTTAAATCATCACCCCAAGAGGCAATCCACCACCACACACTGGAGTAGGGTATTACACCACAACGGTGGCCCGAACCAGTATAAACCTCGTGTCTCTCTGTGTTGTGAGTTCGTCGAGTTCGTCCGTGAGATCTTAGCGAGCTAGGGCATGGATCGGTAGGAGGGAACGAACTTCGCGCGCACCCCAGAGTTCGAACCTTAAGGGTTTTGCCGGAACCCGAGATCTGACATTTGGCGCGCGAGGTAGGGGTGCGACTGAGCTTCTTCCTCACCAATCAACTTACCGACGCTCCACGGCCAAGATGTCCGGCGACCCAAGAGCTGACTCTGACCGCTGGGCAGCCTGGCCGGCCCGGGCGACGATTCCTGCCCATGAAGACCTCGACCCCGCGCTCCAGGCGGCGCGACCGCCATCCAACGTTGCAGGGCGCGGGCGGCGTGGCCAGGCGTCGTCCACCCACACTCCACGACAAGTACGAGCCGCTGCAAGGGCAGCAAGCTACGCCACGGCGACGGCGCCACACTTGCGGCGGGAGCAGGCAAACATGCGGGCAACACTCGCAGTGGCAAGAGAGATGTTGCGGTGCCGGCTGATGGAGAGCGGCCGGGATGCACTACTGGAGCGCGTCGCCGAGCTGCTGGACGCGGCAGCGTCAGGAGCACCGCCCTTCTTCTATCGGCTCCCTTCTATGGCCGTTGCGGGGCCTCATGGCAGGCCTCGCCGCAACCATGCGCCACTGGGAGTGCCTGGGGGCTTCGTCAACACCAGCGCGGCCGGCAGCGCCGGGGGCTCCTCCGCCCCCATGCCATCCGCAATAAGCACGGGCACAAGCATCGCCCCCCATGGTCCCAGCGCGATGTCTCGCTATTGTCCTCAGGACGCCACGTTGGGCTGAGCAACATGGAGTGTGGGGCACTACGGCGAGGTTTTCGGGGTAACGGCCCCGGAAGCCTACGTACCCCGCATGATGGACCAAGAGTACGCACCAGAGGACGACCCCGGCTCGTTCGTTGGAGAGGATTGGGAAGAAGGGGCGCTAGGAGTCGAAGCCTTCCAGGAACCAACGGAGAACCACGACAATCGCGCCATCAACGACAACTACAGGGTACCACTAATCTCTCAGGAGCAGGCTTACGCTAACCATGGGCTGCAAGTGAATCAGGTCGCAACGTCGATCGACGAGCCTGGCACAGCAGCATCCCTTCAAGCAAGGGAAGCACGTTGGGGGCCACCAGGAGGGAGCCAGGAGCAAGGCCCCTCCCCACGTCGCGTGAAGCCGTGCGACACCCGGAGGTAGGCCCTCTGCTGGGGAGGCCTCGACGACCCTTCCCCCGGCAGAGGACCCGTGGTTGCCGAGGGCACCGCTGGCATCCTCTTTCCCCCCATTGTGTCGTCCAGGCTGCCGGTCGACCCAAAGGTGGTCGAGGGTGGCGCAAGGCGGGGCCCTCGTCTGGTGATATGAAGCAAGGTTGGTACCTGTGAAGAAGGCCCAGTGCCTGTGAAGCTCGCCGCCCGTGACACTCTCACGTAATAATGAGTTGGGGCTGTACACGCCCCGGAGTCTCGGGGGTGCCGGCCTCAGGCCCTGGGGCTCCCTCCCACGCCTAGTGGCAGCACTTAGCTCCGTGCTAGTGAGAAGACTTGAAGACTAGAAGACTAGAATAGGCGTCGGACGCGGCCTTTCGTTTTGGATCTCTTTTTTCTGTAGCCTTGCTTTCTGGATCTGGATTTAAGTTGAAGTCGAGTTTTTATTGGTGCGCGCGCGGGGGGGGGGGGGGGGTGTCTTTTCTCATTCAAGCAATTTCTTGCTTTCTGGATTTCGTTTTACCTGGGACTCATGCCCGTCGCCTTCCCCTCACGAGCCCTCATGAAGCGAGATCGCGCTGGCGCACGCTTGCCGAAAGCGCTGCCGCTTAACGCCGCAACCGATGCTTGCCTCTTGCGGGGCCCCTCCTGACGGTCAACAAGCTCTGCAGGATTCTCAGAAACTCGTCGCCTCACGACCCAGCTCGAGGCTGGCACTGACTAAGGTAACCCACGACGGGAAACTCACCCCTGGACTTACGAGTTCGCGAGGGCACATACTCAATACCACGTAGAAAAGTAAAGGCTGCAACTTGCTTACATGAGGGGCTCCCCCTCTCAAAATGCTCTTACAAGTTTTCCAAGGGCCGCGCCCGAGTTTTTGCGTGCAGGATGCAACGACAGGAGGACATGGGATCAGCCAAATATGTCACTTGCTGCGTCGCCCTCGGACGCGTCACTCGCATCATCTTCGTCTTCGCCGGCACCATCGCCGCCTTCGGCGACGCCTTCATCGCCAATGTCAACCACATCGCCTTCGTCTGCGACGACCACCACCGCGTCGTCGTCAGAAGCGAAGGCTCTGACCAGCGCGTCCATGTTGTCCTCCACCCACCGCGCCAGGTCACCCCAGACGGCTTGCGGCACGGGGGCAATGGCGGCGTCGAAGTCGAAGTCAGGAAAGGTGTTCCCGAGGTGGCTAAAGACGCGAGAGAACGCGCGCCCAAGCAGGTCCCGGCTTCTCTCCTCCATGAGCCGGCGAGCCCTGTCAGACCGGGCTTCCAGGCGCGTCACCACATGGGTGAAGAAGGTCAGGTGGCTGGCGTAGTCATTTGAGTGAGGAGATGGTGCGTTCTCGTCGCAGATGTAGCCCAGGGCGGTATTAGCCCTGTTCCGGAGATCCTGAAGCATGGGGGCGTGCTCGCGCTCCAACGTCCGCCGTTGGAGCACTTCCTCCCTGTTTTGCCGCGCGAGGCCTCGGCGTCATCAACCCGTTTCTGAAGAGAAAGCAGCTCGGCGCTGGCGTAGGCCAAGTCCGCCTGCGCCGTGACTAGGGCGGCAGCCGTGGCCTCCCCACGCCTCTCCGCCTCGTCCAACCTGGGCCTGAGGGTAGCGACCCTGCCCGCATCCTCCATTCCTGCGAGCTTCAACTTCAAGTCATACCTACCCTCCAGGTCTGCGCGAACCTCGGCCACCCAGCGTCGACTCCTCTTGGACCCTGGCCTCGCGAGGCCCGACGGCATCTTCCGCCTGAGCAACTTGACGCTCCCTCGTCTCCAGTTGCTCGAGCTCAAAACTGCGCTCCACGGCTTCCCGAGCCAGCGCTTCCTCGCGCCTCCGGACCTCCTCTTCCTCAGCGGGCGTCCCCCTCAGCGACGCAAGGGTGGCTCTGCGCGCATCCACCTGCTGCTCGAGGGACGCACTCCAGGCCTGGAGCTCCCATGCGTGTTTCTCCGCAGCCTTGCGACGGCGGTCAGACTCGCGAGCCTCCTCCAAGGCTCGAGAGCAAGCTTCGCGGGAGACCTTGAGGGATGCCTTGGCCTTCGCATTGTCAAGATCACGCTGATAGCGGCCAAGGTTGATGGCCACCCTCAGCTTACACCGTTCCTCCACCAGCCGCAGGCCTTCAGCCCCAAGGCGCGAGTCGACGCCCGCAAGTTCTTCACCGAGTCGGCTCATCGCGCCCATCGCCTCTTGGAAGAGCTCATGGCGAACGAAGCTTCGCCCGCGCTTGGACTCGAAAGCACGACCCACCTCGTCCTCCACCTCGGGGGCTGCAGGCGGGACATCGAGTGGCGCGCCACCTCTCGGTAGGGGGCTGGGGGCTGGTGTCGCACCAGGCGCCGGCCTGACCTCGCGAGAAGCTCCGGCCGGATGCGGCCCGCTGCTTGAGGAGGAGCCGAAGGACTAAGTCAACCAGTTGTTGTCCATCACCAGAGGAGGAGATCGGGGAACGCCCGCCAGGTTCAAAGCCAGACCGTGCGGGAAGGGCAGCGAGGCCATGGATTCAAGGCTCCCTGAAGGCAAGAGCACCCCCTTTGCCGACCCAGTTCCGGGCGCGGCGTACAGGCTCGGGGTGCACAAGGCCAGCGGAGGTGCCGGGGAAGGCGAGGATTGCTTCACAAGGGACCCAATGGCCCTAGAAGAAGGGGTCCTGAAGAACTAACGTCAGGAAGGAAATCGGCAATCAAGAAATCACAAGGTGCAGTACTTACTCATCGATAGCCAAGTACTTTCACCGCTTCAATGGCCCGAAGATGATGTTGCTGCTCAGGGATCCTTTCCTCTTGCGGAGCTCCTCGAAGTCCACACAAAGCCAACCGAAGCGCTGGACATGACGGCCGGTGCGAGGCGGGGCCAAAGAAGAGCTTGGAGAGACAACTTCAGGGGTGCCTGGCTGCGGCGAACAGTCGGGCGCCATCTCGCTACAGGCTCCCGAGGCTTCGGGGCCGGGGCTTTGACCTCGGGAACTGCATGCTGCGTCGCCTCAGTGACCGATGCCCCGGGGGAGGGATCGCGAGCCCCCGAGGACGACGCTCCCGGATCTCCGCGTGCCATGTGCCCTTCAGCGCTGGGGCCGCCGGCCTCCGTCGGAGCTCGCCCTCCTGCACTCTCACTCGGGGCGAGCTCGGCACCGGTGACGAGGAGCGGGACCACGTCGACAGGATTCTCGCGGGGCCCCACCAGGCCGATCGGGCGTAGGCCCCACTCACCAAAGGAGGGCATGCTCGCTGAAAACTCATCCTTGTTCTTGCAACGGTACAGCAAACAACTCTTCCTTGGCATGTCATCTGGCAGAGGGGTTCCCGTCAGGACCATAAGCACTGTCTCCCGCGTCTTAAGAGGAAGCCCTTCCTCTTGAAACCTCATGTGGTCCTGACTGCTGAGCAAGGCCCACATCGGGCGGGAATGGCGCTGAAGCGGAGCGACTCGGCGCTTGACGAACTCCTTCACCACCATAGGCGCAGTCACGCCGCGGTCCTTCAACCTCCTCGGCCTGGCCCAGACGGGAGCAAGGCGGGGGCTCGTGAGCTTCTGATGGCCCCAACCGAAGTTCAGAACAGCAGGCCCCGCCGGGGCATGGAGCAGAGGGCTGAGCACATCGGCGTCGACGAACACCCATCGTGTTCGGAACTCCCTCATGGATGGAGGGAGCTCAAAGTCAATCCCCGCACCTGCCATCGCGGCCACGGCCTGGAAGCTCACGCACCTCGAGCACTTCTGAGGGTTAGCCAAGGTGCAGTGAGAAGAAATGGCGGAGGAGGGCCACCGAAGGAGCGATACCCACCATGGGTTCGCACACAAAGGCGAAGACAGCAAGAAGATTCACCGATTGAGGGTCAAGATGCAGCATGTGGATCTGATAATGCTCGAGCACCGCGTTAAAGAAGGCTGAGAAGGGAGGAATCAGGCCAGCCCAGAGGGCATCTATGAAGATTGGGACTTCAGTGGCTGCCCGAGCCATGCGAGTGCGAGACGCGGGCCAAGCCACCGTCTCTCCCCACTCGTTGAAGCTGGAAGCAAGCATTGGACGCACCTTGTCCATGGCCTCGTCGTTGAGCACCCAGGATCGGCCCAGCACTGGCTCAACGGCTGGAGGCGCGCTTGGCGGAGACAGGGGCTTCTTCCCCTTGTCTGCTTGTTTCGGCGCCATGGCAGCGAAGCCGGTAGAGGGCATGTCAGATTGGAGAAGAGAAACAGAGTCTCGAGGAAGCAGAGAGATTGGGGAACCAAGGCGCAGACGACAGAGGAATAACTGTGTAGGCCGCGGGGGCCACGCAGCCAGGCGGATTCTAAGGCAGAGTGGGGAAGTGGAGACGCCCACGTCCAATCAACCGCCACGCGTCGACCGAGGCCGCAGGCTTTTGGGGCCCGCGGCGCTACGTACTTGACCTTTGGCTTCGCCTCGAAGCCAAGCCCGAGCGCAGCTTGGGCCGGGGGCTACTGTCGGCGTTCTGGGAACAGGGGTCCCCAAACTTGCCTGCGTGCGGCCCACGGCGTGGCTAAGCTAGTGGGCCTGTACGTCCCATCTTCATCAACAAGGCATTCAAGACCCTCGCGAGGGGCCAAGCCTCACGAGGCGAACAATGAATACCTCCTCAGGAGCGGCCTCTCTAGGCTACCTCGCGAGGAGCGGAGATATCAAGGCGGGGCAAACGTCACGAGGCTCTCGTGACGTGAGCCATGACGATCGGCACCAGGCGGGCACCAGCGCGCAGCGTCCTTGTTTCCTCTTTGGTGCTACGGAGGCAAGCGCAGACGCGGATTACCGAGGCATCAGGCAAAGGTTTCCATATCTGTGCAACAAGACCAGGAATGGAAGGACGACAAGATGGAGGTCACCATGGAGCCCAAGACGGCGTCATCACCAAAGCCTTTTGCAGGCGAAGACCACTTTTGTCAGGATAGCTTGTACTAGTTGTCCCCTTTCAAATTGCCCGCCGTTGTTGGCTCCCTTCCCGCTTAATATTTGGGAAGAGGACCAGGGCCTATATAAGTAGGGCTAGCCACCACAGTAGGGGCATCGAGTTCTGATCCACAAGTTCACCAAGCACAAGAACACCTCAATCTCAGGAGACTGTTCTTCCCCTTGTACTGTTCGTCATCAGCCCAAGAGGAAATCCACCACCACACACTGGAGTAAGGTATTACACCACAACGGTGGCCCGAACCAGTATAAACCTCGTGTCTCTCTGTGTTGTGAGTTTGTCGAGTTCGTCCGTGAGATCTTAGCGAGCTAGGGCGTGGATCGGTAGGAGGGAACGAACTTCGCGCGCACCCCAGAGTTCGAACCTTAAGGGTTTTGCGGGAACCCGAGTTCCGACAGTTGTAGCTTGGCGACTCACTGGCAACCCACCCAGACCTGGCAATTTACGGGCAACCTACCTAAACATTGCGACTTATTGGTGACCCAGCGGGCGGGTCAGACGGACAACAAGGCCCAAGACCCAGTAGGCCGGTTCATATGATGGTGGGCCGGCTTAAGAGAAAAGGCATAAGGAATATTCTCCTACAGAGGAAGCAAGACTATGACTCCACTTGTAATAGAGTAATCCTGAGAGCCGGGTATACCGCAACTCCCTCATGAGCATAATGAGACTTAGCCACAAACATCATGTAGGGTTATTACCGGATGATGTTTCCCGGGGCCCGAAGATGTCTAAATCCTTGTCTTGTGTGTTTATCCACTTCGCGTCTCTCATCCCACTCAACCCCTCTCAAGCTACTACATAGATGCGTTGGCCTCACGACTAAGTCCTCAACCTAGTACATTTGCCGTGACAAATCCACAACAGTTGGCGCCCACCGTGGGGCTGCGCACGGTGGTGTTGAGTTCTTGGAGGGATCTCTTCAGGGATTGAGGAGCTCGTGATTAGACAGATGAAGGCTTGCGTTCAAGAAGATTGAGAGTGCATCGGATGTACTATCACGGCCGCAAGTTGAAGATGCGTTCGATATCAAGCAATGCAAAGATCACGTCACAGGGGCCAGCAGGAGTGCAAGAGAATTTTTTTGCAGTATGATTGGGGAGCAGTTGAATCACAAGTCGCCGAGGCCGTGTTTTCCTGTTACATCACGTTTTTCCGACGCACCAAGTCCCGAGGTGTTTTGTTGGTACGGCGACTTCCGAGTCGTAGAGCGTCCATCAATTGTACCAACTACTGCTGCACGTTATCGTACAAAGGACAAAACAGGATCTATGCTGCTCACATGGGTTGATTGCTAGTGTAATTCTCTGAATTGCTATCTCGGATAGCTATACATACGTGGAGACGGGCTGTACAAGGAAATATGAGCTGAGACGTCCAATCAGCAGCGCTGCATAGGAGAAAGAAAGAAGGGGCAAAGGATTACCACAACGGATCGGACTGGCCTTAGTGGATATGGATTCAGTTTTCGTCTCTGAGCCGCCATCACAAGGCGCGCCTCCGACGGTCGCTCGGCCGCGGCCCCTGTTGCACCGGTGCTTTCCAAACCCGCTGCCAGCTCAGCCGAACTTCGCCGCCTCTGCTATCTCAGCGTACCTCAAGTCGGCCGCACTTGATTGACCCGCCGGAGTGGCCTCGCTCCATTCACACTGGTCCGCCTAAGCCACCCCGGCCTCTGCTCAAGTACGCGCCAAGTCGCTGCCACCTCGATCATAACCTGCTACGTCGCTCCTCTGTCACGGTCGGCCGCAGTCACTGCCCCTCATCTTGAGCCAGCCGATGTTGAGCCGCCCCGCGTCATGCCGGCCCTGCTGCTTCGAGTCACCTGTCCGAATCTGCCAGGGAAGCCGGGAAGGCGCGGGTCCAGACCACCTCTGCTCCCAAAGATTGAGAACCTCACCAAGATGATAGAAGATTTTGAGATAATACTAGTGGTGAGAAATGATCTGAAGATGCAGCCGTGCAACACTGTGTTTAAAAAAATTCCAACAGAGAGCACCAAGGTCGTTATGAAGACGGAGAGTTGTGTCCAAGTTAAGCAGAACGCAAGGAACCTATGCTTGTTTTTCAGCTACGAGTGCGTGCTTTGAAGCTGTGGCGGATAAACACCAATACTATGCAGTCCGGCGTTGCTGTTGATTTTCCTGGTTAAAAAGAAATAAACGCTTTTGCGCCGAAAGCCGCCTCGGGTCGACCTCGTTTCTGCGGCCTTGCCGTCCTCCGTCGTCCTCATTGCAAGCTTATATTCTGACAAAACTGAAAAAAGAATGAACACCTATCTAAAGGAATGTACAGCGGGATTCAGTGTTCAACAGTGGCCAAGTCGCCGCTCCCAGCGCGCCCTCACTGCAGAGATTAATTAAACTCAACTAAGCCTGCGGTTGTCATTACACTGTCTCAAGATCAAGACTGCAAGTGGAGTCAAAGGGCAGCAGCTACGGTCAGACCTTTCCTCTGTAAACTCCGCCGAGCACCGGCCATTACTTCACACAAGGATCAAGGAAAAATGCCACACAAGTGGTCATCAATTTGTGCTATTTAATACTAATTGCCGCACGCATGTCAAACGAGTTGAGGCGGCCGTTTTACCCGTCGAAGAACAGTCCGTTAAGACAGACTCCCACACAGTACCAACTTCGTTGTTACATCGCTCGCAGACATTCTGATGGACAGTAAATCACATGGAAATCATCTATCTTCCAAATATGTCAGGTGATATTTGTTTAATTTATTTTTCCTGGTACTTATTGATTCTTGTGAGAACAACTACTCTGTCCTATGGTGTTGTTATACGCAAGACAACTACTCATTATAAAGCTGGTGTTATGCCAAGGTTACGGGACATGGCAATATCATTCTGCGTTGGCATTCGTCCGTGCCACACTGATAACCCACAAGTATAGGGGATCAATTGTAGCCTCTTTCGATAAGTAAGAGTGTTGAACCCAACGAGGAGCTAAAGGTAGAACAAATATTCCCTCAATTTCTATCGACCACCGATACAACTCTACGCACGCTTGACGTTCGCTTTACCTAGAACAAGTATGAACCTAGAAGTACTTTGTAGGTGTTTTTGGATAGGCTTGCAAGAATATGAAGAGAGCGTAAATAAAAGCTAGGGGCTGTTTAGATAAAGACACAACTAAATTAGTTTTAGTAAAGAGCTTGTTGTCACCAGAAAGTTATTTGTCCCTAGGCAATCGATAACTAGACCGGTAATCATTATTGCAATTTTATTTGAGGGAGAGGCATAAGCTAACATACTTTCTCT
This sequence comes from Aegilops bicornis, assembly GCA_021605145.1. Classification (NCBI taxonomy): domain Eukaryota; kingdom Viridiplantae; phylum Streptophyta; class Magnoliopsida; order Poales; family Poaceae; genus Aegilops; species Aegilops bicornis. The sequence goes on along the minus strand of CM038669.1, from coordinate 391,041,638 downwards.
ACTTGGATCATATGCACTTATGATTGGAACTCTAGCAAGCATCTGCAACTACTAAAGATCATTAAGGTAAAACCCAACCATAGCATTAAAGTATCAAGTCCTCTTTATCCCATACGCAAACAACCTACTTACTCGGGTATGTGCTTCTGTCACTCACGCCACCCACCATAAGAAAATCATGAACATATTGCAAACCCTACAGCGGGAACCCCTCACGCTTGTGCGACACGGAGAGCACCATAGGACAGCACCAATAATAAAACAGGCAACTCAAACCAATCTTGATCATCAAATAACCCATAGGACAAAACAGATCTACTCAAACATCATAGGATAGCCATACATCATTGGGAAATAATATATAGCGTTGAGCACCATGTTTAAGTAGAGATTACAGCGGGTAAGAGAGAGGTTACACCGCTGCATAGAGGGGGGAAGAGTTGGTGATGATGGCAGTGAAGTTGTTGGTGAATATTGCGGTGATGATGATGGCCATGGCAGCGTTCCGGCGCCACCGGAAGAGAAGGGGAGATGGGGGCCCTTCGTCTTCTTCTTCCTTGACCTCCTCCCTAGATGGGAGAAGGGTTTCCCCTCTGGTCCTTGGCCTCCATGGCGTGGGAGGGGCGAGAGCCCCTCCGTGATTGGATTTGTCTCTCTGTCTCTCTCTGCTTACGTGTTACATTACTGCTGCCCTTTCACCGTTTCGTGTATATATGGAGATCCGTAACTCCGATTGGACTGAAACCTTCGCCGTGATTTTTTACCAAAAATTAGCTTTCTTGCGGCCGAAGAAGGGCATCAACCGCCTTACGGGTGGCCCACGAGGGTGGGGGCGCGCCCTCCTGGTACGGGCGTGGGCCCCTGCCTCGTGGCCACCTCGGACACCGTTTCGCGTTGATCTTTCTCCCAGATTTTCCAAATATTCCAAAAATAAGCTCCGTCCGTTTTTATCCCGTTTGGACTCCGTTTGATATGGATATTCTGCAAAACCAAAAACATGCAAATGCATGTGTAATCGCACCGGGCAATCGGATCAATATGTTAGTCCTAAAAATAGTATAAAAAGTTGCCAAAAAGTATATGGAAGTTGTAGAATATTGGCATGGAACAATAAAAAATTATAGATACGACGGAGACGTATCACACACCACTTGATGAACACGCGTGTAAGCCACCACCTCTGTGGCCCAGTCTACATCAACACGATGGGGTTGACTCGCCCGTCCGCGTAGCTTACCATGCCTGTAATTAACTCGCTCATCCGCACCGGCTTACAACGCTGTGGCCGGTTCATCTGTCTGCTCCCGCGGCCGACTCGGCCGTGATTGATTTCAGCTTCACCATGGTGATCAACAACTTCGCAGTGGATAATTACTGGTCTGACGTATCAGGTGAAATCCATCCAGTATATTTTTATATATTACATATTGCTTTCGTTAAAAGAGCAATTACTCTGGCTTGCAAGTTCTCTAATGCAGGACAAGTTGTCTATTGCAAAAGGGACTATTATATCACTGAGCTATTGAGTGACTCATACCGGTTTATATCACGGTCAAATATGGAGAATCTCAAGACAACTCCTTGAGTCGTCTTAAGAATCAGGGGCTACAATGACATGACTCGGCAGAATTGACTGGTTTCAATGAATTCAAGAACTCTCGGTCATTGGAGAGAAAAATAACCCGGCCCCGGAGGCTACTACCCTATTGGTGAAAATTTAAAAGGCCGTCAGAAAATTTCTGGCTTAAAAAGAAGGATTCCGGTTCAAAATTCAGCTCAAGGGAAATCTGTCTCACACAAAGCTCTGAAGCTCTCAAATATCCGGTTTAAAATTCCGGCTCAAGAAAGAATTTATCTCTCGCAAAGTTCGAGTTCTCAGAAAACACTAAAGGTTGCCAAAGAGAACTTGTTTCCATGATGCGCAGTTCAAACATGGGTATCTGATCCAGCTTACACGCTGTCGGTGTCAAAACCGGCGGATCTCGGGTAGGGGGTCCCGAACTGTGCGTCTAGGCGGATGGTAACAGGAGACAAGGGACACGATGTTTTTACCCAGGTTCGGGCCCTCTCTATGGAGGTAATACCCTACTCCTGCTTGATTAATATTGATGATATGGGTAGTACAAGAGTAGATCTACCACGAGATCAATGAGGCTAAACCCTAGAAGCTAGCCTATGGTATGATTGTTGTTCGCCCTCTGCACTAAAACCCTCTGGTTTATATAGACACCGGATAGGTTAGGGTTACACAGAGTCGGTTACAATGGTAGGAGATCTACATATCCGTATCGCCAAGCTTGGCTTCCACGCCAAGAAAAGTCCCATCCGGACACGGGACGAAGTCTTCAATCTTGTATCTTCATAGTCTTGGAGTCCGGCCGTGACGATAGTCCGGCTATCCGGACACCCCTAGTCCGGGACTCCTCAAGAGCCCTCGAACCAGGCTTCAATGACGATGAGTCCGGGCGCGTTGATTGTCTTCGGCATTGCAAGGCGGGTTCCTCCCGAATACTCCATAGAAGGTTTTCAACACAAGGATAGTGTCCGGTCTGCAAAACAAGTTCCACATAACACCGTAGAGAGAATAATTTTTGCACAGATCTGCTGACGTATTCCGCGGCGTGACATCACACCACGGCCAGGCCTTTATATGAATCGTTTTTACTATTCCACCTCAGCGTGTTTAGCGAGGCGGTTTCCTTGGCACGTCTTATCAAAGCATAGATCGTGCCCCCTTATTCCGGGATTCTCATCAATACGGACGGGTAACCCATCCGCCATTGATTACGACGCTTGGGAAATAAGCGAGTTTTACCAGGCTGGTGGGGACGCATAGCGTCGTTTCGTCCATATAAGGATAAGGATCCACCTTTTCACCCACGCCTTATTCCTCCTTTGCTTATCCATTTCACGCTTTTCGAGCTCCAGCGCCCAAGTCCGCACATCCCACCTCAACCTTCTCCAACCATGTCGAGCGAGAGGCGGTGGATGGCCTTCTCCGCCACGGAGGGGCACATCAAAAGACTGCGGGAGGCCGGATACTTGTCCGCGATATTATGCGCAGGCTGCCCAAGCGGGCAGCTCATTCCAACCCCCGGGCCCCATGAGAGGGTAGTGTTTCTCCCCACTTCCTCCGTGGACGAGGTTTTCCACTTCACCCATTTGTCCGGGAGCTCATGTTCTACTACGGCCTGGACTTCCACGACCTGGCCCCGAATTTCATCCTCAACATCTCGGCGTTTATCGTCGTATGCGAGGCCTTCCTCTGCATCCAGCCCCACTTCGGCTTATGGCTGAAGATCTTCAACGTCCGGCCGAAGGTAGTGGGCGTCAGCCGGAGTGCGGAGGCGCCATGGTTGGCAAGATGGCCAAAGTCCCATGGCTCGAAGGCGCCTTCGTGGAGACAATAAAGGGGTGGCAATCGGGGTGGTTCTACATCACCGAGCCCCGCAACACCGAATGGGTGGCGGCCCCCGAGTTCAGATCTGGCTTCCTCACACGGCTCTCGTCATGGAAAGAGACGGGTTTGACATGGGGGAATTTGGACGAGACATCCGGACTTCAAACATGCGTCCGAAACCTGGTGGCCAAGAATCTTAGGCTTGTCGACGTAATCCAGGTGATGCTCATCCACCGGATTCTCCCATGCCAACAACGGGCCTTCAATTTGTGGGAGTTCGATCCGGCACAGCACCGAACCTTGAGCCGGCTCTTCGTCACTACGTACGAAGACGCCTGGAAGGTGTTGTTCAAGGGCGCCGAAGCCCCAACATCCGCTACCAAAGATCGTGGATACAACTCGCAGCGTCAAGCCGACGAGGTAAGTTATTTTACCCTTTACGGGACTCTTTTTTCATAGATTGACTCTACGTGGGATCTAAAACTCCCTAATCTTTGAAAGGACTGGCTGAAGACGTCCGGACAGATTAACTATCCGGCTCCTTTGCCGGAAGATCCGGAGGATGCCCGATTGACGGGGCTGCTGGCTCCGGCGCCGTACGTGGTGCCGGAGAAGAAGGCCAAGAAGGAGGCCACGGGAACTCGAAGGAGCTCCCGACGCCAGGTGTTGTCAGATTCGGAAGCAGAATCTTCTCCTAAAGACAAGGAGGAAGAAGAAGAAACTCCTCCCCTAGCGGGGGAGGAGAAGAAAAGGAAGGCCGCCCCAACTGGGGAGGCCGGAGGGTCCAAGAAGGGAAGAACCCTTCCTCCGGACTTCTCCACCAACGTCGACGACAACGAGGAGGATTGGCCTACAAGGGCCAAGCCCCTGGCGAGATCGTAAGTGTCTGGATACCCATGGCTTTTTATTATTGCAGAGTGTTCTCTAATGTCGAACAACGGTGCAGCCCGCCTAAGGGCGAGTTCGCCGATTCATCGAGCGGGTCCCTGGGCTCATCGGAAATGGAGAGTACTTCGCTTCCGACCGCCTCCTCGCCTCACACTGCGGATGACGCCGTGGCGGGGCCCCAAGAGGGGCTTGGTCAAGAGGAGATAGCGCAGGAGGTGCCACAAGGCAACCTCCAGGACTCCAGGCGTGCGGGGGGCAAGACCCCCAGGGGCTCTAAGCCCGACCCTCGTCCGGACTCCATGCCGGAACCATCAGCGGTTCCGAAGTCCGCATAGCCGGATCCTTCGCAAGAAGGGTAAGACGCCGGTGTCCTCCGTCCAACCGGAGGTACCGGATAGCTTACTGGAGGCGCTCAACGGCGCCTCCATCAGGAGGAGCACCGCCGTTATGAGTGCGGTGATCCGGACAGATTCGATCCGCCAAGAGCGGATCGATCAAGCCCTGTACCAACCTTCTAACAGGCTTTGAGGTAAGTTCGAAACATGTAAAAATATTACCGCATAGACAGTAGCCTCTGATGCTTAGTTCGGTGTTCGGAAAGAAAAGCCGGACTAAGGATCTAAAAATATATACATAGGAGTCTAACATAAGTATGTCAATACGGGAATGCAGGCTGCGCTGCTGACCTCTGCCGCACTGACTGCAGAGGTCAATGCATTGAAGTAGAACCTCGAGCGGTCCGAGAACGAGCTCGGACAAGCCAAGAAGCAGCTCGAGGACAAGGAAGGTAAGTAATACCTTATTAAAGAAGTACCTTATAGAGAAGGTTTTGGTTGCAAAAAATAACAGGAATAACTTGGGTACTACAGGGGCCACGAACGAGGTGGAGACCCTGAAGGAAGCGGTGTCCGTGGCCGAAAACAAAGCGGCTATGGAACGCACCGAGCGAGAGAAGGGGGGGGCGCAGCTGGCGGAGGTGCGGCAAGAGCTCCAGATTCTCATGAAAAAACACGAGGGTTTGGAGCATGACTCGAAGATCCGAGAGTCCGAGCTTGCCTCGGCTCTTGAGAGTGCCAAAGCTGCTAAGGCCGAGGCCCAAAAAGCCCTCCAAGAAATTGAAGCACTAAATAAGATAGCGGCGGGTAAGGCATTCTTGATGCAAAGCAAGAATGTAAAAGTCAATTACCTGTTACTTACCCGGATTCGGAGCTCTCCAGGAGCATTCGCAGATTTGCCCCAGAGGCGTCCCGATGTGCCATATTCTACTGCGCCCAGGAGGGGAGCTCCACGGAGAAGGTGTTCTGGTCTCAGTATGCTGAGGCCGGACATCCGGTGCCCCTAAGCGACCAGCTGAAGCAGCTGGTCGAGCTCCACAAGGTCGCCGAACAGGCCATGAAGGGCCTTATAGCGCGGCTGTGGCCATTGGAGGCCATGCCTGGGATCTACTTCGGCTTGGTGCGGCGGCTGGTGGACGCCTGTCCACGGATTGAAGTCATCAAGCGCTCCGTCTGCATTGAAGGGGTCCGTCGGGCCCTTGTCCGTGCTAAAATGCACTGGGGCAAGCTGGATGCGGAGAAGCTTGTGACGGACGGGCCACCGAAGGGCCATGAGCATCGCACGCCCGAGATGTACTATGAGGGCCTCCTGAAGGGTGCCCGCCGAATAGCGGATGAGTGCTCCAGAGATGTAATTTTTGAATAAACTCGCATTTGTTATCCTGTCGCTGAAAACGTGTTCATATGCGCTAAGCAACGCTTGTTAATTTAAAATATTACCTTCAGCGGCCGCTTATCAAATTTGAGAGATGGCAAGTCGTTGGCTTCAGCCCCATGCCACGAAGTGCAGGGGTGTTCGATAAACATGAGCACTCTTGTTCCCATTCTTGGGTCCATCTAGGAGGCGCTCAACGCAACGAACAAGGCAACCGGACTTATAATGCTTGAACACTCTCACTTAGCCATAGAATTCTATAATTTTAAATTTCGGTGAAGCCCCTAGTATTCGGAAGACCGAGTTCGGGGCGCTATCCACGCCTTGGCCGGACGGTTCCGGTTCCTCGCACTAAGCGGCATAGGTCTTTAGGGACCCGAAAAAAAACCTCTCGAACAGAGACCGGCTCTCGCCTTATCATGACGGTCAGTTTTTGCTTTCTCCACTGAGGTGCTCGACCCAGCATAACTGGGGCACAATCGCAGTGGTTCTCCCGGTGCTACCTTAGCCAATATAGCGGAACGTAAGGTACCAAAACACGGAGCAGGCAAACCCAACTATTGACCCAAGACATGATTCGAGCCAATTCATATAATGCTATAAGTTCGGGTGCCGCACTTGTGAAAGTGTTCGGATTTATCACACCATAATTTTGGGATACTTAAGCCCTCGGTGTATTGGCCGTACCAAAGTGTACGGTTGCAACATGTCGTGAAATGAACATATGTATATATAAGGAAGTAGAGCAATAATAAGCAAAAGCTATGTATTGTTTATTCGAAAAGGTACTGCAATGGAAGCAGAACAATACAAATAGTGCGATAAGCAAGGGATGGGACTATCTAACATGTCCCCTCCGAGGTAAGCTTTGGATGATATGTAAAACAGGTATAATGCTCAGTAATAGAGACCACCGAACACTCGGCGTGGCTTTCCGCTTCCTGGCTGTTGCATCGTGAGTTCGGTGATTCAAGTGCGGACAGGACTTCTCAAAGACGGAGTCCTGAAAGTAAAAAAAGGAAGAAAAAGGAAAAAGAAAAAAGAAATGACACAAAGCAGGGCCACAGTGCGGTCGAGCCGCATTCTTGGCGTGCCGTTGTCTTGCCCTCCCCATATGCCCATGGTATCTCCAGAGCGTAATTATGTACGCGTAATACTAGCTTCGCAATTTCGCGAGGGCTGGGGTTGGGGCCGGATTGCTACTCGTGCTTGAATCGTGCCAGGTGGTCTTATTGCAGGTTACTCCGGGCGCGCTTGGCGGTGTCTGGACGCTTAGTGGCCGGACTCGAGAATTGCCGTGAGAGGCTGCTTTGCACCTCCGCCACGAGGGCCACCGTATGCTCCTCCATTCGGAGAGAGCGTTCGGTGTTTCCATTGACCATGATTACTCCTCGAGGGCCTGGCATCTTGAGCTTGAGGTATGCGTAGTGCGACACCGCATTGAACTTTGCAAATGCGGTTCGTCCGAGCAGTGCATGATAGCCGCTGCGGAATGGGACGATGTCGAAGGTTAACTCTTTGCTTCGGAAGTTATCCGGAGATCCGAAGACCACTTCGAGTGTGACTGATCCTGTACAATTGGCCTCTACACCCGGTATGACGCCTTTAAAGGTCGTCTTTGTAGGTTTAATCCTTGAGGGGTCTATGCCCATTTTGCGCACTGTATCCTGATAAAGCAGGTTCAGGCTGCTACCGCCGTCCATTAGGACTCTGGTGAGGTGAAAACCGTCAATAATTGGGTCAAGAACCAATGCGGCGAAGCCGCTGTGACGGATGCTAGTGGGGTGGTCCCTTGCAGGAAGACCATGGGTTGAACTTTGGGGCGACTGGCTCCATCGCATATACGTCCCATAGTGCACGCTTCCGCTCCCTTTTGGATATGTGGGTTGCGTATATCATGTTCACCGTCCGCACTTGTGTGGGAAAACCTTTCTGTCCTGTATTGTTCGGCGGCCGGGGCTCTTCCTCGTCATCGCTATACATCCCCTTGTCATTGAGTTCGGCACTCAACTTGCCTGCTTGCTTGAACACCCAACAATCCCTGTTGGTGTGATTGGCTGGTTGTTCGGGGGTGCCATGTATTTGGCACAAGCGGTCGAGTATGCGGTCCAAGTTGGATGGCCCCTGGGTATTTCTTTTGAATGGCTTCTTCCGCTGACCGGGTTTAGAGCCTCTGAATCCGGCATTGACGGCCGTATCTTCAGTATTATCGCCGTTAATGCGGCGCTAGTTCTTGTTGCGACGTGACCTGCCATTGTTGTCCTTAGAATCCGGACTATCAGGATGTTTGGCCAAGTTGTTGCTTCGAGCTAGCCAGCTGTCCTCTCCCGCACAAAAGCGAGTCATGAGGGTTGTGAGGGCTGCCATAGATTTCGGCTTTTCCTGTCCTAGGTGCCGGGCAAGCCACTCGTCGCGGATGTTATGTTTGAAGGCTGCAAGGGCCTCTGCATCCGGACGGTCAACGATTTGATTTTTCTTTGTGAGGAACCGAGTCCGTAATTGTCCGGCCGATTCTTCCGGCTGCTGAATTATGTGGCTAAGGTCATCGGCGTCTGGTGGTCGCACATATGTGCCTGGAAGTTATCAAGGAATGCGGCTTCCGTGTCCTCCCAACAACCAATTGATTCTTGGCAAGCAATTGAGCCAATGTCGAGCTGGTCCTTTAAGCTTGAGTGGGAGGTATTTGATGGCATGTAGATCATCACCGCGGGCCATGTGGATATGGAGGAGATAATCCTTGATCCAGACCGCAGGATCTATGGTACCATCGTATGATTCGATGTTTACGGGCTTGAAGCCCTCGGGATTTGATGATCCATTACTTCATCCGTGAAGCATAGTGGGTGTCTTGGCGCCTCAGATGGGCTATATCACGGCGTAGCTCATATGAGCTTTGTCTCATCGTGTTCGCCCGGCGGTTTTCTTTGTATCCGCGCGACGGTAATCATCCCGCATTGCTGGCGCCCACGCCGATCCGTAGATCGATCTTGTATGTTTTGCCTTATCCTCCAATATATCTTGCAAGTCCGGCGCGTTTTCCCGTGCCTTGGTACTTTTTGAGCGGCGTCGGGGTGTGGCTTGAGCGGAGGGCCGAGAGGCTTCTCTGTCGCGGCCATGAGGTGGCCGGTCTGCCATGTCGTGCGCCGGTGACTTGGGTGCTTCCTCCTCTAGTCGAGGCAACGGCCTGCGTTTGGGGTAGCTTTTGGAGGGGCGTTCGAGTTCATACTCTTCTACCGCAAGGACTTGATCCATCTGTCATCTAGCAGGTCTTGATCAGCTCTAAGCTGTTGCTGCTTTTTCTTGAGGCTACTTGTCGTGGCTATAAGCCTGCGTTTGAAACGCCTCTGTTGGCGGGATCCTCGTGCACGACAAATTGTAAATCGTCGAGGCTTGCCTCATCTTGAAGGAGGGGCATAATTATCGCCCTCGACCTCTCTTTACTGCCAGACCGTCGTGCGGACTTGCTTCTCCCTCCTCATGCGCGCTGAGTCCTCGGCCGAGGGGGTTCTCTTCAACCGTCCGGTGTTATTATCTCCCGTGCGGAATCACCGCTTTTATTGTGGCGGGATTTAGAGCGGCGCCGCCGACGCCGGGCGCTTGGCTGTTTCTTGGAGGGTCATCCTCCGTTGTTCCATCGCCGTTCCCATCTTTTGGGATGTCCACCATATATATGTCATATGACGAGGTGGCCTTCCAAAGGCCCTATAGGCGCTGGGTCTTGTCGCCTCTCGACATCGTCGTCCATACCGTCGATGTCTTCAGAGTCGTAGTCTAGCATGTCGGTTAAATCATCGACAGTGGCTACAAAGTGGGTGGTGGGTGGGCGTTGAATTTCTTCGTCGTCCGCATCCCAACCTTCCTGTCCGCAATCCGGCCAGGGCTCTCCGGATAAAGAGAGAGACTTTAGTGAATTCAGAATATCGCCAAAGGGCGAGTGCTGAAAGATGTCCGCGGCAGTGAACTCCATAACGAGCGCCCAATCGGATTCAATTGGCAGGGGCGTGGGGGGTTCAGATTCCGGAGAGGAGTCCGGCACCTTGGAGTCGAGGTCTTCGCAAAGGACAGGGATGGAGTTCGGCTCAATCGCCATAGAGATCGTAGCCCCCGAGGCGGTGTCCAACCACTCGTCCTCGATCGGGGAATCCGGCTCCGGATCAAGGGCCGGAGCGGGTGCTGGTGCGGCCTCCAGGACACCGTTCGGCTGCAGAGCTAGATCATGCCCATCGAAACAGTGCGGCGCGCTTGGCTGCGGCTCGAATCCGTCGAAGATCAAGTCCCCGCGGATATCGGTCGTATAGTTCAGATTTCCAAATCTGACCTGATGGCCAGGGGCGTAGCTCTCGATCTGCTCCAGATGGCTGCTTAATTGGCTCGCAGCAGCAAAGCCGCCGAATATGAAGATCTGTCCGGGAGAAAAGTCTCACCTGGACCGCGTCGTTGTTGATGATTGAAGCAGCCATCGGGCCTATCGGTGGCGACACGTAGGAACTCTCAATGAAAGCACCAATGTCGGTGTCAAAACCAGCGGATCTCGGGTAGGGGGTCCCGAATGCGTCTAGGCGGATGGTAACAGGAGACAGGGACACGATGTTTTTACCCAGGTTCGGGCCCTCTCGATGGAGGTAATACCCTACTCTGCTTGATTAATATTGATGATATGGGTAGTACAAGAGTAGATCTACCACGAGATCAAGGAGGCTAAACCCTAGAAGCTAGCCTATGGTATAATTGTTGTTCGTCCCTCTGGACTAAAACCCTCCGGTTTATATAGACACCGCATAGGTTAGGGTTACACAGAGTCGGTTACAATGGTAGGAGATCTACATATCCGTATCGCCAAGCTTTCCTTCCATGCCAATGAAAGTCCCATCCGAACACGGGACGAAGTCTTCAATCTTGTATCTTCATAGTCTTGGAGTCCGGCCGTGACGATAGTCCGGCTATCCGGACACCCCTAGTCCGGGACTCCCTCACACGCCTTATTACAAGTAACTCGGGGGCTTCCTGTTCAAATATAGGTGTATTCACCAAAGAGACATAGCGTTACTACCCTCTTGACCGAATATGTTACTTGGGGGCTTCCTGTTCAAACATAGGTGTGTTCACCAAAGAGAACATAGCGCTACTACCCTCTTGACAGGGTTATTTTGTTCAAACATAGGTGTATTCACCAAAGAGGACATAACCCTTCCGGGTCATCCTGCCTGTATGCCAGCTGCTTCTTCATCAGGTAATCCTGATTGACCCGTCGAACTCTTAATAGTCAATCTTTTAAACAAAGATCCTGAATTTGTTAAGGTTAAAACGCCGGTTTGTCATGTGAGGGCACGGCTTACAGATAGCCAGGATAGACCCAGGCTCATAAGCCGCCTTCCTTGAAACTTGGATAAATCATCCTGTGATGCACGATGCTACTCCGACCCCGCGTACTCCTGATAAGTCTATCTTTTAATAAGACCTGAACTTATCCGAGTTCAAATGTCTATTGGGTCATGTGAGAGCCAGCTCACAGAAAGCACGGACCTTCCAGTGGACATCGGGCTAGTTTCATTGAAGAAGAATATTTGGCTTGGCGGCCTGCAAAAGCCTCGTATTTTCTTTTGATTTTTTATTTTGTCTTGGATTTATATCATTCATTTTTTCTTACCATATGGTTTTCATAGGTCGGGCCAAGCAGCCCTGACTATGTCTCATATTTGGGATGTTACCCTCTGCCCCGGACTTCTATGGTCACCAGTGGATTTATACTGGGCATCATGACCCGCCCCGCGGTAAACCGCCAGCGCACTTTGTGATTTGTTTGTGTGCAGGAACCAGTTTTTAAACTGGGTTATATTATTCAAACCTTTAATAGCCAACATGGCTGGATTTTTATTATGGTTATCAATAACCAGTATTATGATTGAGGTTTTCAAAGTCGCTTTAGCGCAATGGCTATTATTTTATCAATGTATATGATTTATTCTATAATGGAAGGAATAGTCCCAAGTCGCTGTAGGCTTATGACCCGTCACTTGGAGGCTACATTATTAAAGTTAAGATTACATCAAATATGCAAGTCCCATGTCACTGCCAGCATGCACCATGGCACTTGGGGGCTAATGCAAAGTCATTTTTACTTGCCTTATTAAATACCCGACTCATCACATCGTAGTGAGCCAGCCCTTGGGGGCTACTATTAATTGCTCCTGCTAAAAATTCAAGGTACACAAGTTAAATCCATTATTTTATTTTAAAGGGTCCATTGCTCTGTTGGTAAAGCACAAGGCTCTTAACCTTGCGGACGTGGGTTCAAGCCCTACGATGGAGGCCACATCATACGATGTTATTTTCAAATTAAGTATATATATATATATATATATATATATATATATATATATATAAAGTCCCAGCTTAGTATTATCTTACTGAGTCGGCCCATGGGGGCTACACGTTGTTGTTCAAGTCTACATGATCATATCTACAAAGTCCCTGCTCATTATTGCACAATGACCCGGCCCTTGGGGGCTACACTGGTTGAAATTTTTATGGGCATCAGGCAATTACAAGTCCCAGGTTGCTGCAAGCATCACAATCCGGCACTTGGGGGCTACATATATGGAATATTCAGTTTTTACTAGTGACTGAGGTGAACAACATGGATTTCTTCAAAATGGTAGTATTCATATTGAAGCAAGTCTTAAGTCATCACTTTGCTCTACTCAAGACTTGGGGGCTACATGTAATATGGATATAAGGGAGAAACATCTTCAAATTCTCAGTTTTGAGTAAACCAGATTGACCCGACATCGGCAACAATTATGACTCGGCATCATCTGTTTATAACTTGGCAATTTTGGTAATCATAAATTGGCAAGATTTGCATCTTCAAGCCGGTTGAAAATCAGATGAGTATTTCAAGACCAATATTTGTGTTAAGCATTGGGAGCTGAATCAAATGAATTATTCTTCACAATATTTTTCTGGGAGAAACCAATGTCAGCAAATTGTTTATGACGCTGACCTATTGACCTGGATTTTCTAGAAGAAGGAAATGACAATTGGAATTAAGGATGATCAGGTGCCGACTTACAAGGATATTTAACCCGGAGCACAACCTGTCAAATTTGTTCTTGTGTTTATTTTGCAGGATCATTTTAACATGGATAAATACAAATTAAACTAGGGGCTAATGTCGGGGATATACCCCGCGGTATGACCCGACCGGATGTATGACCCGGCTGTAGCTTGGCGACTCACTAGCAACCCGCCCAGACCTGGCGGTTTACGGGCAACCCGCCTAAACATTGCGACTTATTGGTGACCCGGCGGGCGGGTCAGACGGACGACAAGGCCCAAGATCCAAAGAGGCAGTTCATATGATGGTGGGCCAGCTTAAGAGGAAAGGCATAAGGAATATTCTCCTACAAAGGAAGCAAGACTAGGACTCCACTTGTAATAGAGTAATCCTAATCTTACTAGGACTAGTCATGTAAACCACCCCTTCAACATATATAAGGAGGAGCAGGGCACCCCAAGGGGGACAGGCTGAATAATCTTAAGGCTAGACACAACTAGGAGAGCCAATATACGGTGACTCCCTCATGAACATAATGAGACCTTGCCACAAACAGTATGTAGGGTTATTACTGGATGATGTTTCCCGGGGTCTGAAGCTGTCTAAATCCTTGTCTTGTGTGTTGATCCTCTTCACGTCTCTCATCCCACTCAACCCCTCTCAAGATACCACATAGTTGCGTTGGCCTCACGACTAAGTCCTCAACCTAGGACATCTGCCATGACAAATCCACAACAGTTGGGGAACGCAGTAATTTCAAAAAAATTCCTACGCACACGCAAGATCCATCTAGGTGATGCATAGCAACGAGCGGGAGAGTGTATCCATGAACCCTCGTAGACCGAAATCGGAAGCGTTTAGTAATGCGGTTGATGTAGTCCAACGTCTTCGCGATACAATCGATCAAGTACCGAACGCACGGCACCTCCGCGATCTGCACACGTTCAGCTCGATGACGTCCCTCGTACTCTTGATCCAGCTGAGGCCGAGGGAGAGTTTCATCATCATGACGGCGTGGTGATGGTGATGATGAAGTTACCGGCGCAGGGCTTCGCCTAAGCACTGCAACAATATGATCGAGGTGGAAATCTGTGGAGGGGGGCACCGCACACGGCTAAGATCAACTCTGATGTGTTCTAGGGTGCACCCCTCCCCACGTATATAAAGGAGGGAGGGGGAGGCCGGCCGGCCCTCATAGGTGTGCCAAGGGAGGAGGAATCCTCCTCCAATTAGGAGTAGGACTCCCCCTTTCCTAGTCCTACTAGGAGAAGAAGGAAGGAGGGGGAAAGAGAAGGAAGGAGGGGGCGCCTCCCCTCCCCCTAGTCCAATTTGGACTAGGCCCATGGGGGGGGGGGCACACGGCCAGCCCTTGGCAGCCCCTCTCTCTCTCCCCTAGGCCCAATAAGGCCCACTACTTCTCCGGTGGTTCCGATAACCCTTTCGGCACTCCGATATATATCCGGTGACCTCCGGAACTCATCTGGTGTCCGAATATAGTCATCCAATGTATGAATCTTTATGTCACGACCATTTCGAGACTCCTCGTCATGTCTGTGATCACATCCGGGACTCCGAACAACCTTCGGTACATCAAAACACATAAACTCATAATACCGATCATCATGGAACGTTAAGCGTGTGGACCCTACGGGTTCGAGAAATATGTAGACATGACCGAGACTCATCTCCGGTCAATAACCAATAGCGGAACCTGGATGCTCATATTGGCTCCCACATATTCTACGAAGATCTTTATCGGTCAAACCGCATAACAACATACATTGTTCTCTTTGTCATCGGTATGTTACTTGCCCGAGATTCGATAGTCGGTATCTCAATACCTAGTTCAATATCGTTACCGGCAAGTCTCTTTACTCGTTCCATAATGCATCATCCCGTAACTAACTCATTAGTCACATTGCTTGCAAGGCTTATAGTGATGTGCATTACCGAGAGGGCCCAGAGATACCTCTCCGACAATCGGAGTGACAAATCCTAATCTCGATCTATGCCAACTCAACAAACACAATTGGATACACCTGTAGAGCATCTTTATAATCACCTAGTTACGTTGTGACGTTTGATAGCACACTAAGTGTTCCTCCGGTATTCGAGAGTTGCATAATCTCATAGTCATAGGAACATGTATAAGTTATGAAGAAAGCATTAGCAATAAACTAAACGATCATAGTACTAAGCTAACGGATGGGTCAAGTCAATCACATCATTCTCTAATGATGTGACCCCATTCATCAAATGACAACTCTTGTCCATGGATAGGAAACTTAACCATCTTTGATTAACGAGCTAGTCAAGTAGAGGCATACTAGTGAAACTCTGTTTGTCTATGTATTCACACATGTACTAAGTTTCCGGTTAATACAATTTTAGCATGAATAAGAAACATTTATCATGATATAAGGAAATATAAATAACAACTTTATTATTGCTTCTAGGGCATATTTCCTTCATGATGAGTGTTGAGGCTCATGGTGGGTATTGTTATTTTTCTAAACCTTCACAGATGATTTGAGCAGATATGGGTATATCTACTTAATGAAACACAAGTCTGAAACATTTGTAAAAGGTTCAAAGAATTTTAGAGTGAAGTGGAAAATCGTCGTAACAAGAAAATAAAGTTTCTGCGATCTGATCGTGGAGGTGAATATTTGAGTTACGAGTTTGGCCTTCATTTAAAAAAAATATGGAATAGTTTCACAACTCACACCACCTGGAACACCACAGCATAATGGTGTGTCCGAACGTCGTAACTGTAGTTTATTGGATATGGTGCGATCTATGATGTCTCTTACCGATTTACCACTATCGTTTTGGGGTTATGCATTAGAGACAGCTGCCTTCACGTTAAATAGGGCACCATCTAAATCCGTTGAGATGACACTGTATGAATTGTGGTTTAGCAAGAAACCTAAGCCGTCGTTTCTTAAAGTTTGGGATTACGATGCTTATAAAAAGCTTCAGCCTGATAAGCTCGAACCCAAATCGGAGTAATACGTCTTCATAGGATACCCAAAGGAATTGTTGGGTACACCTTCTATCACAGATCCGGAGGCAAGATATTTGTTGCTAAGAATGGATCCTTTCTAGAGAAGGAGTTTCTCTCGAAAGAAGTGAGTGGGAGGAAATTAGAACTTGCTGAGGTAGTTATACCTTCTCCCGAATTGGAATGTAGTTCATCACAGAAATCAGTTTGAGTGATTCCTACACCAATTAGTGAGGAAGCTAATGATGATGATCATGAAACTTCAGATCAAGTTACTACCAAACCTCGTAGGTCAACCAGAGTACGATCCACACCAGAGTGGTACAGTAATCCTTTCTGGAGGTCATGTTACTAGACCATGACAAACCTACGAACTATGAGGAAGCGATGATGAGCCTAGATTCCATGAAATGGCTTGAGGCCGTGGAATCTGAGATGGGATCCATGTATGAGAACAAAGTATGGACCTTGATTGACTTGCTTGAAGATCAGCAAGCCATTGAGATTAAATGGATCTTCAAAGAGGAAGACAAACGCTAACAGTAGTGTTACTATCTACAAAGCTCGAATTGTCACTAAAGGTTTTCGATAAGTTCGAGGTGTTGACTACGATGAGAGTTTCTCACTCGTATCTATGCTTAAAGTATGTCCGAATCATGTTAGCAATTGTCGCATTTTATGAAATTAGGAAAATGGATGTGAAAACTGGATTCCTTAATGGATTTCTCAAAGAAGAGTTGTATATGATGCAACCAGAAGGTTTTGTCAATCCGAAAGGTGCTAACAAAGTGTGTAAGATCCAGTGATCCATTTATGGACTGGTGCAAGCATCTCAGAGTTGGAATGTATGCTTTGATAGTGTGATAAAAGCATATGGTTTTATACAGACTTTTGGAGAAGCCTGTATTTACAAGAAAGTGAGTTGGAGATCTGTAGCATTTTTGATATTATATGTGGATGACATATTGTTGATTCGAAATAATACAAAATTTCTGGATAGCATAAAAGGATACTTGAATAAGAATTTTTCAATGAAAGACCTCAGTAAAGCTACTTACATATTGGGCATCAAGATCTATAAAGATAGATCAAGACGCTTGATAATACTTTCGATGAGTACATACCTTGATAAGATTTTGAAGGAGTTTAAAATGGATCGGTCAAAGAAGGAGTTCTTGCCTGAGTTGTAATGTGTGAAGTTGAGTAAAGACTCAAAACCCGGCCACGGCTGAAAATAGAAAGAGAATGGAAAGTCATTCCCTATGCCTCAGTCATAGGTTCTATAAAGTATGCTATGTTGTGTACCAGACCTATTGTGTACCTCACCATGAGTTTTGTAAGAGGGTACAATAGTGATTCAGGAGTGGATCACTGGACAGCAGTCAAAATTATCCTTAGTGGAATAAGGAAATGTTTCTCGGTTATGGAGTTGATAAAGAGTTCATCGTAAAGGGTTACGTCGATGCAAGATTTGACACTGATCCGGATGACTCTAAGTCTCGATCTAGATACATATTGAAAGTGGGAGCGATTAGCTAGAGTAGCTCCGTGCAGAGCATTGTTGACATAGAAAATTTGCAAAATACATACGGCTCTGAATGTGGCAGACCCGTTGACTAAACTTCTCTCACAAGCAAAACATGATCACTCTTTGGGTGTTAAATCACATAACGATGTGAACTAGATTATTGACTCTAGTAAACCCGTTGGTTGTTAGTCACATGGCGATGTGAACTAATCACATAAAGATGTGAACTATTGGTGTTAAATCACATGACGATGTGAACAAGATTATTGACTCTGGTGCAAGTGGGAGACTGAAGGAAATATGCCCTCGAGGCAATAATAAAGTTGTTATTTATATTTCTTATATCATGATAAATATTTATTATTCATGCTAGAATTGTATTAACCGAAAACTTAGTACATGTGTGAATACATAGACAAAACATAATATCCCTAGTATGCCTCTACTTGACTAGCTCGTAAATCAAAGATGGTTGAGTTTCCTGACCATAGACATGTGTTGTCATTTGATGAATAGGATCACATCATTAGGAGAATGATGTGATGGACAAGACCCATCCATTAGCTTAGCATGTTGATCGTTCAGTTTTATTGCTATTGCTTTCTTCGTGACTTATACATATTCCTTTGACTATGAGATTATGCAACTCCCGAATACCGGAGGAACACCTTGTGTGCTATCAAACATCACAACATAACTGGGTGATTATAAGGATGCTCTACAGGTGTCTCCGATGGTGTTTGTTGAGTTGGCATAGATCGAGATTAGGATTTGTAACTCCATGTATCGGAGAGGTATCTCTCGGCCCTCTCGGTAATGCACATCACTATGAGCCTTGCAAGCAATGTGAATAATGAGTTAATCACGGACGATGGATTACAGAATGAGTAAAGAGACTTGCCGGTAACGAGAATGAACTAGGTATGATGATACTTGTTTGACACGAGAAATAATAAAAATAACGTTGGTTATTGTATTATTATCTCTCAACGTACCAGCGGAAATTAAACATTGCGGGCGTGCCAGTGTACTAAGTACACAAATAAATATAGGGAAACATGCACTTTATTAATCTCTCATTGGAGAAATAAAAATACAAGATCCCTTTACATATGCGCTCCGTGGCCTACTAGCGCGGCCAGCCCGACTGTAGCGATTGCGGTCCCTTGGTTCCCGGGGCCTCGGAAGGCTCCCGGTTAATTACTCCCGCGGGTTACTCCGCGAGACACCTCCAATTAAGCCGTTTGGTCGTCTTTGCTTTGCGTTCTCCATGCATGATGATGATGGTTTGTGTAAGGTGTGGGCGGCGGCAAAGCCCGTGTCCTCGTCGGTACACGTGCCGCTCAAAACATGGCTTTGTGTTGGCCACGTTCGCCCGCGCCTCGTCGGTCTTGACAACGTTGATATAGTCGGTGTTGAAGTTGCATGGGTCCTGCTCAGCTCGGACTTCTTTATGATGTAACGACTTCATCGGGTATGCAAGGGGTTCATCTTGCGGGAGTATTCTTTTGTGGAGAATGTCGTCAGTGTAAAACCAACACTCGCTCATATCGGCAATGCCGGTGTGGTTGGCACCTCGTCTCGACTAGAGGCCGAGGTTACGGCAATCTGCGGAGACAAAGACTCCGCCACACAAGGCCGTGAGAGCTAACGTCTTAGAGGGGCGTGTTGATGCCTCGTCTCAGCTAGACGCCGTATTCGGTGGTCTGCTAGACAAGGAGCACACCGCCTGTACTGTGAAACCTTTATGCCATGAAGAGTGCACCTTGTCTCGGCTGGACACCGTATTCGGTGGTCCAACAAGACAAGGGCAAAGCATCGCGGTGCCGAAGAAAGGTGACATCATGGAAGGGTGTGCTTGATACCCCATCCTAGCTAGACGACGTATTCGGTGGTCTGCTAAGACAAGGGGGACGCTGCCTCTAAGCCGAGATCTGTACGCCATGAAGAGTGCACCTCGCCTCGGCTGGACACTGTATTTGGTGGTCCGCCAAGACAAAGGAAACACATCACATGATCGTGGTAAGGGTCGGTGAAGACGTGTCATCGCGTAGCACCATCTTCTTCGTTTCGCGGGCTCCATGTTGCGAGCAGCACCGGGGGCGTGTGTCATCTTCATGGACTCCGCGTCGCGGGCTCCGTCTTGATGAGGTAGACATCGGTGGTGTCGTCCTGCGAGCTCCACGCCTCCGTCCACCGCAGCACCAGGTTGTTGATGTTGATGATGGATGTCGTCTTGGTGAGCTCCACGCCTCCATCCTCCATGGCACAGTGGCGGCATCTTCGGGCTCCACGCCTCCGTCCTCTATGGCGCCGTCTTGATGAAGAAGACGACGGAGCATCGTTCGGCCGAGCTCCATGTCGCCATCCACCGAGGCACCATATTGACAAAGTGGACGCCGGCAACGTCCCTCAAGCTCCACGACACCATCTTCTGCGGCACCGGCTTGATGGCGGTGGCTGCGGCGAGCTCCTTGTCTCCTTGTCAACGGGGTTGAAGAAGTGGGCGATGACCTCCTTGTTCTAGCATGCATTCGTGTGTGCGAGGGCACCGCCGTCTTCATTGCATCTGGTATGAGAAAGTGCGTCGCTTCATCCGCGGCCACCTCCGTTGGGCGCGTCGTCCGCCGCCTCGACAACAGCTGGTACAAGAAGAGCGCCTCTTCATCCGCAGCCACCTCCGCTGGGCGCGTCATCTGCCGCCTCGACAACACATGTATAAGAAGAGCACCTCTTCCTCCACGGCCACCTCGGTTGGGCGCGTCATTCGCCTCCTCAACTGCTCCTGAGAAGAGCGTTGCATCGTCCTCGGCCACCTCTGATAGGTGCGTCGTGTAGAGGTCAATCCTCTTGGAGTACATCCCCATCTGTGGCTACGTCCTTGGATGGATGTTCATCACCTAAATACACAATAACAAATAAAATTAGTCAATGGGGCTTAATCAGCTCCTGTTTCTTCATCTCCTCAGGGCGCCTGCATCCTCGCCGTGGGCAGGCCGCCGCTGTGGCCAGCGTCTCTTCCTTCTGGGCTCATCACATCTGGTGCATAGTTTGCAAAGGCGCGGCCGCGGACGCGCCGTCGTCTACTCGGTTGTGTTTGTTGTTGCATCGGCTATCCTCTTTCGTCTGCCTTCGGTCTTTGCCTGGCCCCCTTCCTCTCTGTATTTGTATTTCTGGCCCTGGTAAATAAAGAACGGAAAAGAAAAAGAAACAAGGGCATCCATCGTACGTGTCCTTGAACATGCATGGGCAACTAAAGAGCCACGCAACGACCGTGAGTGTTGCCGTCACCGGCCGGCACATCTTCATGCTTGGACGGGGTGTAGTTGCCACATACGCTGGTCTTCTCACGTGTGCAGTGCTATCTAGCGAGCGCCGCCACGTACACGCCGCCGCCGTGGGCGCGCCTCTCCCGGCTTGCTTTTGTCTCCTCTCGTCTGCCTTCGTGTTCTTGCTGCGGCGGCTGGCTCGTTCTTCTGGTGCCCTCCTCGACGCTGCCGCAAAGGGGCGCGTCTCCCTCCGACTTGGTTCCCCTCGTGTTCTTGCTGCCATGAAACCTGCTAAGAAAAAGACCATCGAAGAAGGAAAAGAAGATGGCATGCTAGCTATTGCACGTGCTTCATCTCGGCGGCGTGCTCTTCGTTCATGGCAAGTCAGCTTCTTCAATCGGACGCGGCCGCCGCAGGAGCGTTGTCCATGACCCGTCTCTCCTTGAACGCGGCGCAGCGTCCCTCACAGCTGTCGTCGTCTTCGTGTGCCCTGCGCGGAAGCCTCTAAGGAATTCCACCAGATGCGGTCGCCTTCGCTTGGATGGGTTGCACGTAGGCTTTTTTCCTGTCCTTTTGAGCAGTCTTTTCTTCCTATATATATAGGCATCCAGAAGACTAATAGATGGCAAGAGATCATGTGGCGTCCGGCCTTTTTCTTCTTGCCGTGCAAGGCTTCCTACGCGGAGTTTGCCTTTGATCCGTGTTATTTTTTTCTAGATTTTGATGGGCACGCTTCCTAGTCAAGTACAAGACTCCGTTAGCCAGCTTTGAACTTTTACCTGTGTTGTGCACCCGATTGCCCACGTGCATGTTGCCTGTTCATCTCAAATCAAATAGAAAAAGAAAAAGATACACATTTATGCAAGGTTAGCTAGGTATTTCTGGTATTTGGAGAAGTATAAATGCGTGCTTGCCGGCCGGCCAAAAATACACAAATACGTATCTATATGTGCATGGCACGGTCCAGGACGTATGCACGCACACATATTAGGTGCACCAATATTTTATGCATATGTATGTGCTGAGTACATGGGCATTTGCCATGCGAGCATGCACCACGATAATTAAAATTTGCCTTTATATTATAACTTGCCTTTGCTTATATATATGATCTGCATCAAAACTCAATTAAAATATTATTTTATGCAACAGTGACAAAAACTCGTCGAACAAATGCCCCCTTGTCGAGTCGAACTTGAGTGCGAAGCAAATCGAGCTTGACTCGACGAATATCTTTTTTTTGGCACACCATTCATATGTAGCCTGAAGAACTAGTTCAGAGTTGGCATCTCCGTGACGACGTGCGCGCCATTCTGAAGATGATTGATTAGTAACGACGTGTCTTAGTGTAGGTATGTCCATCCACAGCTGTGTTCTATAGGGAGCTCGTTGAATTGTATAACAGGCACGATGCCAGTCAATGAGGCAAACCCTGTCTCGTCTTCATTCCATGGCGAAATAACATGCCTTGTCCTGAAAACAAGAATAAGCCAAATTTACCAATGTTGTCGCGACCGCCTAGCTGCTGCGATGCTAACCGACTTGATTGGAGGGTTTCACAGATTCACGCTGGCCGCACTAGCGCGTTGCACTGCTCCCATGTTCTCCTTGAGTTGATGTAGGTGAGGCATCGGTAGACCGTCGATAGCTCCACTTTATTGAGTGAATCGCCACAACATTCATGGCATGACAATTCTGGGAGTACGCTGGGACGCCATCAGCTTTACGAATGATTGAGGGGTTGATGTTGCAACCATACTTCATTGTTGTTGGAGACGGGGCCACGGAGACACATCGGCACCACCTTCATAAGCGCAAGTGTTGCCTTCTGGCACCCATCGTGTGTGTCGGTGTAGACCATTAGTTGTCGGGTTGTCGTCGGCGTTTTCAGGGACGCATGGGTATCGCTGCACCCAAACACCCATAACGTAGTTTGATGGAGTGGTTTGTCGTCAGAATGCCGTCGACGATGACAAGGAGTGCCTCTCCATGGCTGCAAAGATGCTGGAGGAGCACAACTAGAAACACCAAACAAAAACAGGCGAAAAAAGGTGTTTTTTTGTTTAAAATGTTGGCTTTTCCGCTAGACACTAGCTATGAGTGTGACGTTGGAAAAGGCTGCCAAAGGACTTAGTCATCGGGAATCGTCGAAAAGCCATGACGATCGCAACTCAATAACTTGCCTTCTGTGTTTTTGTGTGTGTGAATATGTTTGTATCACGATGACGTGATTTGGAATGCTTTCGAGAGGTAGCAGGGAATCGTACCCTAGCCCATCATGGCAAGGAGTAATCCCACAGCTCCGCCATGCTCCCTTTCGGGCCTCAAGAACCCCGAGACTTGGGTAAGGTGTATTTTGGGTATGTGGTTTTGGGACAATGGCTGAAAACATATATTCATGCCTTTGTTGAGGGGTGGTGGATGACTACCTCCCGCCTTCTTTCTAGTGATTCCCCGACTGCTTGCACGTCGGGATTTGCTTTTGGGATTTTGTGCAGACCTTCATCTTGAGGTTTGCTTCATGGACGGCCTTGGTGGCCGTGAACTTCTGGGGATCGTTACTTCTTGGAGAGCATTGCTTCATTGACATCCTTGGTGGCCGTGGACTTCGAGAGATTATTTGATATTTCAGCACATTTGGAGGCGCTTGGAGGTTTACTTCATGTTCCTTCAGGGACTACCTTGAGAACTTGGAAGGCAGTCATCCACCTATGTGGACTAAAACCCCCAGGCACTTTATCTGGAGCTTCGCTAGCACACCCCAGGGTTACCAAGCGGCTACGCACCAAACCCAACTTATGTTGGATTTGGCAGCCCTTTCATGATCTTTTACCTATAGTCTTCCCTGGAGCATGTGGAGTCTCTAGGAACCTGAGACACATCCAGGAGCATGGGGGTGTGGGGCTTCATTTCCTAGAAGCAACCCAAGTAGTCTTCTCCGCTGCCTCTTGGAGCATATGGTGGGTGGGTGTCGTGTTTTGTGGGTATGAGAACCGCTCCACTAGACAAGTACCAGGGCAGCCAAATCGTCCGTCACAGCTGAGTGTGGTTCGGGAAAGCCGCTTTTGTTGTAGGATTTTGCAATCCATAAGAAGGGGAAAACAAAAGAAACACGAACAAGTACGCTTCATGCAATTGTGAGTGCAATGCGAACTTTGATAAGCCACCAAAAACTCCCCTTCTTGCAAAGCAAAAGAGAAGAAAACAAGCCAAAGAAAGAAAGCCAGAGAAAAGAAAGTCTTTTTATGCAAAGTATTTTTTTCAAAAACCTACCGTTGATCGGTGGCATCGGCCGGGCTCCTTGCGGATCAACCGGCTGTTACACACCTCCGTCGTAACCTTGCTCGATGGCGTATGGTCCTTCCCACTTTGGCTTAAACTTCCCCCTCGTCTTGTGTGTGACGACGATGGGGTTGGTGTATGCCGACGGGCTGCATGCCAGAAGCCTGACGACGCCGGCGTCCTTCGGAGTCGCCCGACATAGGGGCCGAGTTCTCCAATGAGTTGCGCAACTGTAGGTGATCGACGTTGTATTGGATTGATGCTGGCCCTGATGAAAGGGCCAGGGATATGTCGTGGAGCTACGCGTCAGTAGCCCGACCATATCGTCTAAATGTCGTGTATGCGCCAGTAGCTGTGGTAGCTTCCGCGCTCCGCTTCCATTAGCATGGCGCTAACGAAAGTGGGGCGCAGATCCTCCTCCGTCCCCAAGTTAACTTGGATGAGTTCGTCGATGGTAGGTTGCCCACCACCTATTCCAACTCGCGCGGTGCCGGTGTAGCCTCGAGCTCAACGCCTAGCTCGGTCGGCTCCTCGTCCGAAGAATGTTGTTGGTGAAGCATATGGCGTGTGGTGTCCAAGCTATCCTCCGTGCAACGGAGGCGGTGTGGCACGTGGCTCGTGCATGTAAGCTGGCACAAGAGATGGCCTCGGTGAGCTGCGTCCAAGAGCCTTGGCCGCTTGCGTGATCTCTCCCGCGGCTCTCCGCGAGTCCTTCCCATCCGGTTGTATGCGCCGGTGCCAGTGCTCCGTGAACGAGAGTTCTGGCCTTGGCCTGCTCCTTTGGATACGTCTTCTCCTTGTGCATCGGGTGCCTCGTCCTCACAGCCGGCATCGGCGTGCTCAAGAACGAGCGGGCGGGCGGCAAACAGCGGCCGGAGCGTACGCATGCATGAAACACACATGCATGCACGATGATGGGAGTACATATGTACATGTACGTGCATGGTTTGCTAGGAAGCTAGCTAACGGAGAGAGAGATAGCACATGTGTACACATGTGCGCTCAGCTCACATGCCAGATAACTAGCTAGGTTGCCCGTGTTCGCGGGAAAACGCTACACCTACGGACGATTTGCACGGGACTCAGATTACGGGATGAGCTGTTAAGATGGGATAGGAAATCAAAGGGAGAGGGGGGCCACCACTAGAAATCAGGAGGTAGATGATTTTTTGGGAAACGAGTCCGTAGGGAAAATCCGCGCAAACCATCCGTAAGTCTAGCATTTTTGGTGTTCGCGCCCATAGACGCCGTGGCTCCAGTACCGCTCGGCCAAGAGAGCCGAAGCGTTGTCGTGGTGTCGCTTATCCAGGCAAACGCCGGCACGGCAGGTTGTGTGGTGCTCTTGCCGGTGCTGAGGATGCCCGGCATTTTTCGTGGGCAATAGATGGGCTGCCCGACGACGGCCCTCCATATGCCACGGCCTTCTGCAGTGTTGAGAGGAGAGAGGCAGCGTCCGGGCTCCATGCCGACGAGTGTGTACTACCGGTAGATGTGCCGGCGATGAACCGCGGTACCCTGTGAGTGCCCCGGAAGTTGACTAAGTCGGATGAGCCAGCGACCTAGTCGACGGTGATCTCGAGCAGGGACGCCAGGGGCTGAGCATCAGCAACCCCCGACGCGGTGGCGTCTCCGAGACACCGGCTTGTCTTCCGACAGTGTGTAGCCCGACAACCGCCATGGCAATGGTGGGTGGTGGTGGTCTGTGCTTCCGCCTGCCAATGGCTCCTCCATTGGCAGATGATATGTAGTCCCGCGTGTCGGCGAGCTTGACGAAGATCAAAGGAGGCCCTGACATTGGAGCCGAGAGTACACCGGCAAGGTGTGGTCTAGTGGCCCGACGCGGACGCCTTTCACCGGTGGTGACCTGACATAGGGCCGAGAGTACACCGACAAGCTTTACGCTAGTAGCCGGACGACGCCGTTTGAAGACAGAGTATGCCCCTGCTCCCTAGGTCCGCATTTATGCCTAGACGTTACCTCCGTCCCATAGGAGCAATGACTTGCCCCCAAACAATGGCAACATTTACGGACATGACCTTGGCCTCCATGAGGCAAATTAAAATTGCACTCGTGGATTGACACCATCTCATGTTGTTGGAGAAGAGCTTGAAGACGAATGTGACGACCATTATTGCGCAGCAAAGATGGGAGGAGAACCAAGTCCCACCGGGCGTGCCAATTTGTTTGACATGAGAAATAATAAAAATAACGTTGGTTATTGTATTATTTTCTCTCAACGTACCAGCGGAAATTAAACATTGCGGGCGTGCCAGTGTACTAAGTACACAAATAAATATAGGGAAACATGCACTTTATTAATCTCTCATTGAAGAAACGAAAATACAAGATCCCTTTACATATGCGCTCCGTGGCCTACTAGCGCGGCCAGCCTGACTGTAGCGATTGCGGTCTCTTGGTTCCCAGGGCCTCGGAAGGCTCCCGGTTAATTACTCCCGCGGGTTACTCCGCGAGACACCTCCGATTAAGTCGTGTGGTCGTCTTAAACTGCGTTCTCCATGCATGATGATGATGGTGTGTGTAAGGTGAGGGCGGCGGCAAAGACCGTGTCCTCGTCGGTACACGTGCCGCTCAAAACATGGCTTTGTGTTGGCCACGTTCGCCCGCGCCTCGTCGGTCTTGACAACGTTGATGTAGTCGGTGTTGAAGTTGCATGGGTCCTGCTCAGCTCGGACTTCTTTACGATGTAACGACTTCATCGGGTATGCAAGGGGTTCGTCTCGCGGGAGTATTCTTTTGTGGAGACTATGGTCAATGTAAAACCAACACTCGCTCATATCGGCAATGCCGGTGTGGTTGGCACCTCGTCTCGACTAGAGGCCGAGGTTACGGCAATCTGAGGAGACAAAGACTCCGCCACACAAGGCAGTGAGAGGTAATGTATTAGAGGGGCGTGTTGATGCCTCGTCTCCGCTAGACGCCGTATTCGGTGTCTGCTAGACAAGGAGCACACCGCCTGTACTGTGAAACCTTTATGCCATGAAGAGTGCACCTTGTCTCGGCTGGACGCCGTATTCGGTGGTCCAACAAGACAAGGGAAAAGCATCGCGGTGCCGAAGAAAGGTGACATCATGGAAGGGTGTGGTTGATACCCCGTCCTAGCTAGACGCCGTATTCGGTGGTCTGCTAAGACAAGGGGGACGCTGCCTCTAAGCCGAGACCTGTACGCCATGAAGAGTGCACCTCGTCTCGGCTGGACGCCGTATTCGGTGGTCCACCAAGACAAAGGAAACACATCAAATGATCGTGGTAAGGGTTGGTGAAGACGTGTCATCGCGTAGCACCATCTTCTTTGTTTCGCGGGCTCCATGTTGCGAGCAGCACCGGGGGCGTGTGTCATCTTCAGGGACTCCGCGTCGCGGGCTCCGTCTTGATGAGGTAGACATCGGTGGTGTCGTCCTGTGAGCTCCACGCTTCCGTCCACTGCAGCACCAGCTTGTTGATGTTGATGATGGATGTCGTCTTTGTGAGCTCCACGCCTCCATCCTCCATGGCACAGTGGCGGCATCTTCGGGCTCCACGCCTCCGTCCTCTATGGCGCCGTCTTGATGAAGAAGACGACGGAGCGTCGTCCGGCCGAGCTCCATGTCGCCATCCACCGAGGCACCATCTTGACGAAGTGGACATCGGCAACGTCCCTCAAGCTCCACGACACCATCTTCTGCGGCACCGGCTTGATGGCGGTGGCTGCGGCGAGCTCCTTGTCTCCTTTTCAACGGGGTTGAAGAAGTGGGCGATGACCTCCTTGTTCTAGCATGCATTCGTGTGTGCGAGGGCGCCGCCGTCTTCATTGCATCTGGTATGAGAAAGTGCGTCGCTTCGTCCGCGGCCACCTCCGTTGGGTGCGTCGTCCGCCGCCTCGACAACAGCTGGTACAAGAAGAGCGCCTCTTCATCCTCAGCCACCTCCGCTGGGCGCGTCGTCCGCCGCCTCGACAACACATGTATAAGAAGAGCGCCTCTTCCTCCACGGCCACCTCGGTTGGGCGCGTCATTCGCCTCCTCAACTGCTCCTGAGAAGAGCGTTGCATCGTCCTCGGCCACCTCTGATAGGCGCATCGTGTAGAGGTCATTCCGCTTGGAGTACATCCCCATCTGTGGCTACGTCCTTGGATGGATGTTTATCACCTAAATACACAATAACAAATAAAATTAGTCAATGGGGCTTAATCAGCTCCTGTTTCTTCATCTCCTCAGGGCGCCTGCATCCTCGCCGTGGGCAGGCCGCTGCTGTGGCCGGCATCTCTTCTTCCTGGGCTCATCACATGTGGTGCATAGTTTGCAAACGCGCGGCCGCGGACGCGCCGTCGTCTACTCGGCTGTGTTTGTTGTTGCATTGACTATCCTCTTTCGTCTGCCTTCGGTCTTTGCCTGGCCCCCTTCCTCTCCGTATTTGTATTTCTGGCCCTGGTAAATTAAGAACGGAAAAGAAAAAGAAACAAGGGCATCCATCGTACGTGTCCATGAACATGCATGGGCAACTAAAGAGCCACGCAACGACCGTGAGTGTTGCCGTCACCGGCCGGCACATCTTCATGCTTGGACGGGGTGTAGTTGCCACATACGCTGGTCTTCTCACGTGTGTAGTGCTCTCTAGCGAGCGCCGCCACGTACACGCCGCCGCCGTGGGCGCGCCTCTCCCGGCTGGCTTTCGTCTCCTCTCGTCTGCCTTCGTGTTCTTGCTGCGGCGGCTGGTGGGTTCTTCTGGTGCCCTCCTCGACGCTGCCGCAAAGGGGAGCGTCTCCCTCCGACTTGGTTCCCCTCGTGTTCTTGCTGCCATGAAACCTGCTAAGAAAAAGACCATCGAAGAAGGAAAAGAAGATGGCATGCTAGCTATTGCACATGCTTCATCTCAGCGGCGTGCTCTTCGTTCATGGCAAGTCAGCTTCTTCAATCGGACGCGGCCGCCGCAGGAGCGCTGTCCATGACCTGTCTCTCCTTGAACGCGGTGCAGCGTCCCTCCCAGCTGCCGTCGTCTTCGTGTGCCCTGCGCGGAAGCCTCTAAGGAATTCCACCAGATGCGATCGCCTTCGCTTGGATTGGTTGCACGTAGGCTTTTTTCCTGTCCTTTTGAGCAGTCTTTTGTTCCTATATATATAGGCATCCAGAGGACTAATAGATGGCAAGAGATCATGTGGCGTCCGGCCTTTTTCTTTTTGCCATGCAAGGCTTCCTACGCGGAGTTTGCCTTTGATCCGTGTTATTTCTTTCCAGATTTTGATGGGCACGCTTCCTAGTCAACTACAAGACTCCGTTAGCCAGCTTTGAACTTTTACCTGTGTTGTGCACCCGATTGCCCACGTGCATGTTGCCTGTTCATCTCAAATCTAATAGAAAAAGAAAAAGATACACATTCATGCAAGGTTAGCTAGGTATTTCTGGTATTCGGAGAAGTATAAATGCGTGCTTGCCGGCCGGCCAAAAATACACAAATACGTATCTATATGTGCATGGCACGGTCCAGGACGTATGCATGCACACATATTAGGTGCACCAATATTTTATGCATATGTATGTGCTGAGTACGTGGGCATTTGCCATGCGAGCATGCACCACGATAATTAAAATTTGCCTTTATATTATAACTTGCCTTTGCTTATATATATGATCTGCATCAAAACTCAATTAAAATATTATTTTATGCAACAGCAACAAAAACTCGTCGAACAAATGCCCCGTCATCGAGTCGAACTTAATTGCGAAGCAAATCGAGCTTGACTCGACGAATATCTTTTTTTTTGGCACACCATTCATATGTAGCATGAAGAACTAGTTCAGAGTTGGCATCTCCGTGACGACGTGCGCGCCATTCTGAAGATGATTGATTAGTAACGACGTGTCTTAGTGTAGGTATGTCCATCCACAGCTGTGTTCTGTAGGGAGCTCGTTGAATCGTATAACAGGCACGATGCCAGTCAATGAGGCAAACCCTGTCTCGTCTTCATTCCATGGCGAAATAACATGCCTTGTCCTAAAAACAAGAATAAACAAAATTTACCAATGTTGTCGCGACCGCCTAGCTGCTGCGATGCCAACCGACTTGATTGGAGGGTTTCACATATTCACGCTGGCTGCACTGGCGCGTTGCACTGCTCCCGTGTTCTCCTTGAGTTGATGTAGGTGAGGCATCGGTAGACCGTCGATCGCTCCCCTTTATTGAGTGAATCGCCACAACATTCATGGCATGACAATTCTGGGAGTACGCTGGGACGCCATCAGCTTTATGAATGATTGAGGGGTTGATGTTGCCCCCATGCTTCATTGTTGTTGGAGACGGGGCAACGGAGACACATCGGCACCACCTTCATAAGCGCAAGTGTTGCCTTCTGGCACCCATCGTGTGTGTCGGTGTAGACCATTAGTTGTCGGGCTGTCGTCGGTGTTGTCAGGGACGCATGGGTATCGCTGCACCCAAACACCCATAACGTAGTTTGATGTAGTGGTTTGTCGTCAGAATGCCGTCGACGATGACAAGGAGTGCCTCTCCATGGCTGCAAAGATACTGGAGGAGCACAACTAGAAACACCAAACAAAAACAGGCGAAAAAAGGTGTTTTTTTGTTTAAAATGTTGGCTTTTCCGCTAGACACTAGCTATGAGTGTGACGTTGGAAAAGGCTGCCAAAGGACTTAGTCATCGGGAATCGTCGAAAAGCCATGACGATCGCAACTCAATAACTTGCCTTCTGTGTTTGTTTGTGTGTGAATATGTGTGTATCACGATGACGTGATTTGGAATGCTTTCGAGAGGTAGCAGGGAATCGTACCCTAGCCATCATGGCAAGGAGTAATCCCACAGCTCCGCCATGCTCCCTTTCGGGCCTCAAGAACCCCGGGACTTGGGAAACGTGTATTTTGGGTATGTGGTTTTGGGACAATGGCTGAAAATATATATTCATGCCTTTGTTGAGGGGTGGTGGATGACTACCTCCCGCCTTCTTTCTAGTGATTCCCCGACTGCTTGCACGTCGGGATTTGCTTTTGGGATTTTGTGGAGACCTTCATCTTGAGGTTTGCTTCATGGACGTCCTTGGTGGCCGTGAACTTCTGGGGATCATCACTTCTTGGAGAGGATTGCTTCATTGACATCCTTGGTGGCCGTGGACTTCGGGAGATTATTTGATATTTCAGCACGTTTGCAGGCGCTTGGAGGTTTACTTCATGTTCCTTCAGGGACTACCTTGAGAACTTGGAAGGCAGTCATCCACCTATGTGGACTAAAACCCTCAGGCACTTTATCTGGAGCTTCGCTAGCACGCCCCAGGGTTGCCAAGCGGCTACACACCAAACCCAACTTATGTTGGATTGGGCAGCCCTTTCATGATCTTTTACCTATAGTCTTCCCTGGAGCATGTGGAGTCTCTAGGAACCTGAGACACATCCAGGAGCATGGGGGTGTGGGGCTTCATTTCCTAGAAGCAACCCAAGTAGTCTTCTCCGCTGCCTCCGGGAGCATATGGTGGGTGGGTGTCGTGTTTTGTGGGTATGAGAACCGCTCTACTAGACAAGTACCAGGGCAGCCAAATCGTCCGTCACAGCTGAGTGTGGTTCGGGAAAGCCGCTTTTGTTTTAGGATTTTGCAATCCATAAGAAGGGGAAAACAAAAGAAACACGAACAAGTCCGCTTCATGCAATTGTGAGTGCAATGCGAACTTTGATAAGCCACCAAAAACTCCCCTTCTTGCAAAGCAAAAGAGAAGAAAACAAGCCAGAGAAAAGAAAGTTTTTTTATGCAAAGTATTTTTTTCAAAAACCTACCGTTGATCGGTGGCATCGGCCGGGCTCCTTGCGGATCAACCAGCTGTTACACACCTCCGTCGTAACCTTGCTCGATGGCGTATGGTCCTTCCCACTTTGGCTTAAACTTCCCCCTCGTCTTGTGTGTGACGACGATGGGGTTGGTGCATGCCGACGGGCTGCATGCCAGAAGCCTGACGACGCCGGTGTCCATCGGAGTCGCCCGACATAGGGGCCGGGTTCTCCAATGAGTTGCGCGCCTGTAGGTGATCGACGTTGTATTGGATTGATGCTGGCCCTGATGAAAGGGCCAGGGATATGTCGTGGAGCTACGCGTCAGTAGCCCGACAATATCGTCTCGTATCTGTGTATGCGCCAGTAGCTTTGGTAGCTTTCGCGCTCCTCTTCCATTAGCATGGCGCTAACGAAAGTGGGGCGCAGATCCTCCTCCGTCCCCAAGTTAACTTGGATGAGTTCGTCGATGGTAGGTTGCCCACCACCTATTCCAACTCGCCCGGTGCCGGTGTAGCCTCGAGCTCAACGCCTAGCTCGGTCGGCTCATCGTCCGAAGAATGTTGTTGGTGAAGCATATGGCGTGTGGTGTACACGCTATCCTCCATGCAACGGAGGCGGTGTGGCATGTGGCTCGTGCGTGTAAGCTGGCACAAGATATGGCCTCGGTGAGCCGCGTCCAAGAGCCTTGGCCGCTTGCGTGAGCTCTCCCGCGGCTCTCCGCGAGTCCTTCCCATCCGGCTGTGTGCACCGGTGCCGGTGCTCCGTGAACGAGAGTTCTGGCCTTGGCCTGCTCCTTTGGATGCGTCTTCTCCTTGTGCGTCGGGTGCCTCGTCCTCACCGCCGGCATCGGCGTGCTCAAGCACGAGCGGGCGGGCGGCAAACGGCGGCCGAAGCGTACGCATGCATGAAACACACATGCATGCACGATCATGGGAGTACATATGTACATGTACGTGCATGGTTTGCTAGGAAGCTAGCTAACGGAGAGAGAGATAGCACATGTGTACACATGTACGCTCAGCTCACATGCCAGATAACTAGCTAGGTTGCTCGTGTTCGCGGGAAAACGCTACACCTACGGACGATTTGCACGGGACTCATGTTACGGGATGAGCTATTAAGATGGGATAGGAAATCAAAGGGAGAGGGGGCCACCACTAGAAATCAGGAGGTAGATGATTTTTTGGGAAACGAGTCCGTAGGGAAAATCCGCGCAAACCATCCGTAAGTCTAGCATTTTTGGTGTTCGCGCCCATAGATGCCATGGCTCCAGTACCGCTCGGCAAAGAGAGCCAAAGCGTTGTCGTGGTGTCGCTTATCTAGGCAAACGCCGGCACGGCAGGTTGTGTGGTGCTCTTGCCGGTGCTGAGGATGCCCGGCGTTTTTCGTGGGCAATAGATGGGCTGCCCGATGACGGCCCTCCATATGCTGCGGCCTTCTGCAGCGTTGAGAGGGGAGAGGCAGCGTCTGGGCTCTATGCCGACGAGTGTGTACTACCGGTAGATGTGCCGGCAATGAACCGCGGTACCCTGTGAGTGCCCCGGAAGTTGACTAAGTCGGACGAGCCAGCGATCTAGTCGACGGTGATGAAAGTGCGTTATATCGACTAGAGGGGGGGTGAATAGGCGATTTTTATGAATTCTTCACTGAGGAATTTGCCGGTGAGGAAATTCCTTAGCGAAGAACTACTTGCAGCGGAATAAGTACTCAGAAGTAAGCATAACAGATTACAAGCATAGTCATCATGATGAAATGAAGACAATCACAGAGTACAGAAAGCGTAATCACAGGATAACACAGGATGAAGACAAACAGACTGAAGAAATTGAGCTGAGGAAATTGAGAAAGTCTTGATCAAAGTCTTCAAACACAGATATGAACAAATACTCAACACAAGAATGAGGAAATGAAAGGGTTGAGGAATTAGAACCAGTTAGGTTGGTGAAGACAATGATTTGGTAGACCAGTTCCAACTGCTGTCTCGGTTATACGTCTGGTTGGAAGCGGCCGAGTATTTAAACTTCGAGGACACACAGTCCCGGACACCCAGTCCGAAAGCACGCAGCTCGGGACACCAAGTCCTCACCGTATTCTCCTTGAACTAAGGTCACACAGACCTCATCCAATCACTCGTGGTAAGTCTTGAGCGACTTCCAAACCTTCACAGACTTGGTCACTCGGCGATCCACAATTCCTCTTGGATGTTTCTAGACCATGACGCCTAACCGTCTGGAAGAAGCACATTCTTCAAACGTAACAAGCGTCGGATCCACGCAGGATCAATTTCTTGATGATGCTCAATCACTTTGGGTTTGTTGGGGTTTGGTTTTTGGGTTTTTCTCACTTGGGTTTTTCCTCACTTGATGATTTTCTCTCAAAGTCCTCGGAGGATGGGTTGCTCTCAAATGACAAGTGTCAAGTTCTCTTGGAGCAGCCAACCAGCTAGTGGTTGTAGGGGCGGCTATTTATAGCCTAGGGAGCAGCCCGACATGATAAGACATAAATGCCCTTCAATGATATGACCGTTAGGTGGATAAGATATTTTGGGACAGGTGGCAAGAAGACAAGAACGGTCGGAAATTTGACTCTCAAATTCCTCGGGGCTATCATGTTCCTCAGTAGGCAATTACGCCTTTGGCGAATTCCTAACTCCTCGATCAGAACAAATTCCTCGTGACGGAAAGAGCTTCGTCTCTCACATCAAGAAATTGACTGAATCAGTATGAGATTTCCAAAAGCTTCACTCGAAGGGATTGGTAGGTGTAGGATTTTGAGTTGAGCATCAAATGGAAATTTTTCCTTAGTATTTCCTCGACCCCTTTAACAACACGGTGTTTCCTATGACTCAAGAAAGAGAAAATGAAACTACGAAAACAAAAGTCTTCACGCTTCATGTTCCTCAAATGAATACCAAGTCTTCAAGGTCACACCAATTTCTTCACTTTCAAAGTCTTCAGAAAGTCTTCATAATATCAAAGTCTTCAGATGAAGAACTTCATTTTTAGGGGTCGACTTTCTCTGTAAATATCAAACTCCTCATAGACTTATAGACCTGTGTACACTCACAAACGCATTAGTTACTTAACCTATAAGTCTTCAATACACCAAAATCACTAAGGTACACCAGTCAAATTCTTCCTTGAGACCCATTGAAGTCAGTTCTTCTTCACTGTAGACATGTGAAAGAACAGCCCAGGTGCGCTTGAAGGTTTCATGAAGGTAGTAGTGGTTTTTCTTCACTGCATTGTGTGTTGAGGTCATGTTGTGAAGAATTGAACCAAACTAACGCTTGACCCATTTATGATTGCGATCAACCTTCTGATGAAGACTGAGGAGTAACTCACGATCAATCATCACCCTGGGTGCTGTGGCTTGAGGATTTTGCTTGACTGAGGTATTTGCGGCTGAGTCATGTGTGGCAGAGTCATCATTGGTGGAGTAGGATGCTGCTTTGCGAAACTGTCCATCCAATGGACGAATGCCTTCATCGATCACAGCAGTAGCCTTGCCCTTGTCATCATCTGAGGTAAATGTCCGTTTGAGGACTTCAATCGGGGGCAAGTAGCTGCAGTGGTTCAGAGTATCAACCTTGTAATTGAGTGAAGACCTTGTCTGATGAATCTCATAATCCAAGGCGCATAAGGCTTCAGCTCAAATGGTGACATAGCAATGTTTGCCAGAGTCCTCATGAAGAAATCATGGAAGTTGACGAGAACGCCATGGATGATGTTGAAAAGCATATTCTTCATGATGCCAATGACTTCTTCATCATTCGAAGTCGTGACCTTTGATTGGACTCATTGTCTTCGCTCGTAATACGATGATAGACTGTCCGAGGCACATATAATAATTCCTTGACGAGGAATTTGGTTCTTGGGGCCTGCCTTGGCTTCAAAGGCTTCACCAGCACTTGCATATAGTGATTTGTAAGTTCTGGTTCATCATAGATACGACGTGCACCATCAAGTGGAGGATCGAGTGGTAGGGCACGCAAGCAATTCGATTCTTTGGTGCCTTGTAGTGAGTATTTTCGGTCATCCAATCTAAGACCCATGAGTTCACGTCTTCAGCGTCTCCGTGATGTGCAGTGTTGCATAAAAGCAAGAATTAGCTCTTCATTCCGATCCACAGATATCGGTGCAGAAATTTAGAAGTCTGCGTCGTGAAGAACACCGAGGATCGGCTCAAAGCTGGCAGTGACTCCATATCCACATGAGGAATATGAGCATGATCGAAGATTTTATCCTTGTTGAAGAGCACCGAGGAATAGAAGTTGGCTTGGCTGGCAGTCCGAGCGCCTCTTCCTAATACGGCAGAATCATAAGGATTATATTCAGTGAAGAATACGTGCTCGGCAAAGAAATCTTCAGCCTTGAACTTTTGCTTGGTTGAGAACGAATTCTTTTGCTTGGGCAGAGGGGTGTCAGTGAGTTGCATCACCACCTCAGGAATCGTAAGTTCAGGTTCTTCAGGCTGAGGAATTTCTTGATCCTCAACAGTGCGATCCGAGGATTAGCAAAGAAGAGCAGTTTCATCAAGACTAGTGGCTGGAATTTCTTCATGCACGTAACCAGTGGGTTGATTTTCTTGAGTCGATTCGACTGTTTGTGCAGGGACCGAGGAATCTGTTGGAGCGGGGTGAAGAGAGGAGTATTGGGATGCTGACTTTCCCAAAAGTCATCATTGATCACTGGTGTGGTGCATCCGATATCCACATCTTCATCTTCAATTTCCTCAGCACCAGCCTAAGGAATTTCATAGTCTGATGAGGAGATAACTGGGGTTGAAGGGATGGCATCCACTTCAATTTCTTCATCAAGCTACTCGACGAAGCAGCAGATCGATGTTCTTCATCGGATCCGATTGGGATCTCATAGTCTTCTCCAAAAGGAACAACTTCCTTTGATGGTATGGAGGAAATTGGAACAGCATCAATTGGATTTTCGAATGAGCTGGTCATTGGCTTCATTTTCTTCACAGCCAAGAATCACGCGGTGATGCTTTCCTTTTCTTCACAAAGCAGCTCGTTCTGCAGCCTTGGTTTTCTTCACATCGAAGCGGATGGAAGAATTGGAGTTGGAGTTGGCAGGAGGAGCCGAGGAATTTGGTTCAGTTTCTTCAGAGCAAGCGATGCAGTTCCCCTGCTTTTGAGCAATTTCTTCAGCGCACCACTAGTGGGTGCCACAGCAATTTCTTCGGCCGGAATGGGATCATCAGCCACGGAATCAACGTTTTCATCAGCAGGCTGAACGTCATCGGTGATCTTGGCATTTTCTTCAAGAGGGCTGAGCCGAGGCTCCACTGAGGAATTTCATGTTGCATTGGGACGGCAACATTTGTGAGTTTCTTCGTCAGTTGTGAATCGACCTTGGCTCCTTGCCAATCAGCCAGAGTATGAATCGAAGTTTTCTTTGAGGTTTTGAATTTCAGTCTGGACCGGAGAAGCTCCTCGGTGTCATCTTGACAACGTTTTCTTCGTGAACTTCTCCTTCCTGTATTGAGCCTTTTTTATTTCCTTGCCTTTTCATACTTCCATTTTTCTTCAGCTATGAAGTGAGTCAACATATGACTTTGTCCGGTGTCAAATGAAGGTCGTGCAGAGGGGTATTGGGATCATTGTGCCAGAGATCAATAAAGTCGAGGACTTTCTTCGGGTCCAATAGCAGTGGCACAGATGTACCTTTGGCTCTAGCGGCCCTTACTTGAGGGCGCAGATGATGAAGCACTTGGCTTATGAGCAGGCTTCTTTTGCATTGATTTCCTCGGTTTGACCGAGACCTCTGTGGCAGTAGCAGCGGCAGAATCCTCATTGAATTTCTTCACTGCCTCCTTTTCTTGCTTTGCCAATTTTGCTTGGCGTTTAGCCCATTCATCGTGAAAGTCCTCACCTCGTTTGATGCTTGTGGGATCAGCTATTTGGCCAGGTGCCAAAGGAGCTCTTAGGCATGGAGGATTAAGAGCGAATTTCTTCATGTACTTAGGAGTTACATATCTATATTCCCTCCATTCCCGTGCCCATCTCCGTTCAATCTTACGAATACGCACCTTGCGTTGATTTTTGCTTTCTTCATCCGGTGTGCGATGAGTCGACATATATTTCCTCGGGGATTTCAAACGCAGTCATAACCTCGTGTTTCTTTCCTCCCTTCGTGGCTTCTTACCATCTGCCATTTTCTTCAGCTTGAGGAAATTGAACAATTGAGTTCTCTCAAGAAGTGTGCAGTTTTTCTTCGAGGAACGCTGCAAATGAGTTAAGTTGATGAGAACCTAGGGATTCAAAGACGGACATTTGTACCTGTGAACAGAGTATAGGTGCGAGGAATTTGGAGAGGTCATATGCGTTCTCAGAAGGTTTAAAAAAACAAGTTTTGAGGATTTGACCAGATGAGCCTTGAAGAATTTAACTAAGCGTTCGTTGTCTTAGGTTCCAGAGTTGTATAGATCGAGGATCCACACAATTGAGGAATCTTGAAGAAAATCATAGCTTAGAGAAACGAGTCAAGAGATTTGAGGTGTTCATATGTGTGAAGGTTTGAGGAATAAACACCTTTGAAGAATTTGAAGAAAATTTGAGAATCAAAGCGAGTAATAAAAGTAACTTTTAATTACCCGAAGTGAAGAACACGACGAACTGAGAAGAACAGTTGGGAAGTTCGTCCGTTCAGATCTTCCACGCCCTAACTTGGCGGAGGAAGACAGCTACGGCGACGGCGGAGTGAAGATTTCCATGATCGGTAGCGATGCGTCGGCGACGAGGTCAAGGCGATGAAGCTTTTCCTCACCGGGCGACGATGGAGTAGCGACGGCGCTAGGGTTTGAGGAGCTCGGCGGAGAGAGAGGTCGGCAGAGTAAAAGAGTGAGGAAGGGAGAGGGATATTTATAGACGCGGTGAAAAACGGGTCGCCCAAGATTTAGGGACGAACATGCCCCTGACCATTCCCTTCTCACGACATGTGTCACCCACGTACTGTGTAGTGGAGATCGTGTACGATCGTGGGTGAATAAAGTAATGCATCGTGGGATGCGGAACGGTTTGAGCGGCAAACACGAAGGTTTGGATAAGATTCGTTTTAAAGTTCCGTTCGCAATTTCTTCAGCTGTCAAGGACACAAAGTGAAGATTTTGAGCGAGTTTCAAAGTAGAACGCACATGAAGAATTTGTGAATGGATTGGGTTGAGTATAGCATAGAGGGGGAAGGGTCCGATCACATTCACTTAGCATAAAAAGCGACTTGAGGAAATAGCCATAAGTGAATGTTGTAGAGGAAATAAAACCATATATATATATATATATATATATATATAGCCAATGAAGAAAGACGACGGAAATAGTGAAGATTTTGCAAAGTTGAAGAATTTGAAAAGCTGAAGAATTTCAAAACTGAGGAAAAACTCAAATTGAAGATTTCAACTTTGGTGGTGGCGTGACCCAATCAGATAAGAATGATGATTTCGGACACCGCGTACAATTGTCGTAGGGTTACGAGAATCAATTTCTTCATTAATTTCTTCACACTTAGAGTGTTATTCTTCATTGATTGAAGAAAACGCTTTCTTCATGTGTTGCACATCTAAGTCATCAATTTTGCATAAGTGTTAGGATGTGTGTCCTTTTCAAAGAACATTCAAGATTCTAAGATATTTAGCTCACACCGCAACTTGCTAAATTTCTTCTCATCCAAGGGCTTAGTGAAGATATCAGCTAGCTGTTCTTGGTCTTCACGTGCTCGATGGAGATGTCGCCCTTCAACACATGATCACGAAGAAAATGATGACGAATTTGAATGTGCTTTGTCTTCGAAAGTGCTGAACTGGGTTGTGAGCAATCTTGATGGCACTCTCATTGTCACAATAGAGAGGCACATTCTTCACGTTGATGCCGTAGTCCTTGAGGGTTTGCTTTATCCATAGCAATTGAGCACAACACGAGCCAGAAAGCAATGTATTCAGCTTCGAAGTGGACGGTGATACGCAGTTCTGTTTCTTCGAGGACCAACAGACCAAAGATCGTCCGAGGAGATGACAAGTACCAGATGTTGACTTGCGGTCCACACGATCACCAAAGATAGTCGAGTCGTAATATCCAATGAGATCAAAAGTAGAGCCCTTGGGGTACCATAATCCTAGTGTTGGTGTGTGAGCTAGATATTGAAGAATATGCTTCACAGCCTTATGGTGTGATTCCTTCGGTGTAGCTTGAAATCAGGCACACATGCAAACACTAAGCATTATATCTGTCCTAGATGCACATAAGTACAATAAGGAACCAATCATGGAGCGGTATACCTTGTGATCGAAGTCAATACCATTTTCATCAGTGCATAGATGGCCATTTGTGGGCATAGGAATTTTGACACCTTTGCGGTCTTGCATGCGAATTTCTTCAGGACATCTTTGAGGTATTTCTCCGAGATATGAATATGCCATTGTGTTGTTGACGAATTTGAAGACCTAAGAAGAATTTCAACTCTCCCATCATAGACATTTGATATTCTTCACTCATCATGTAGGCAAATTCATCACTATAGCGTTGGTCAGTACAACCAAAGATAATATCATCAACATATATTTGGCACACGAAAAGTTCACCATCATAAGATTTAGTAAAGAGAGTAGGATCGAGTGAACCAGGTGTGAAGCCATTCTTCACGAAGAATTCCTTCAATGTATCATACCACGCCCGAGGGGCTTGCTTGAGGCCATAGAGGGCCTTATTTAGTCTGAAGACTTTGTCAGGATTCTTTGGATCTTCAAAACCTGTGGGTTGAGCAACATATACTTCTTCCTCAAGCTTACCATTGAGGAAT
Source organism: Aegilops bicornis (assembly GCA_021605145.1). Classification (NCBI taxonomy): domain Eukaryota; kingdom Viridiplantae; phylum Streptophyta; class Magnoliopsida; order Poales; family Poaceae; genus Aegilops; species Aegilops bicornis. Next base: position 391,000,926 of record CM038669.1, on the reverse strand, counting down.
GCACTTTTCACATCCATTTGATATAAAGTGATATTGTGATGGTTAGCATAGGCGAGTAATATGCTTGAATAGACTCAAGTCTAGCGACAGTGCAAAAGTTTCATCGAAGTCAATTCCTTCAACCTGCGTGTAGCCTTGAGCTACTAGTCGTGCCTTATTCCTCACCACAAGACCATTTTCATCTTGCTTGTTGCGATAGATCCACTTTGTGCCAATGATATTATGCTTGCGAGGATCTGGACGTTTGACCAGTTCCTGCATTCTTGCTGAGCTCGAATCGATGTAATTCTTCTTGCATGGCCTGAATCCACTCCGGCTCCGTAAATGCTTCATCTACCTTAGAGGGCTCTGTGATAGAGACAAAAGCATAGTGCCCAAAAAAGTTAGATAAATGTGAAGCTTTTGAGCGTGTGAGAGGACCTGGCGCTTCAATGTCATCGATGATCTTGTCCACTTGCACTTCTTTTGCAACGCGAGGATGAGCTGGTTGTCGTCGAGGAATTTGATCATTTTCCTCAGCACCATTTTTTTCAGCATTATCTTCAGGTGCATCAGCTCGACGTTCTTCACGTCTGAGAATGAATTCTTCAGCAGTTTCTTCAAGAGGAATGACATCCTCGCTTGCCTTGAACCTGATAGAATCCTCGGTGCTGGTTCGTCTAACACAGAAGGTAGGTGCTCTCTTTGCGAGCCATTAGTTTCATCGAACCGCACATCTACAAAGTGTCAACAATCTTGTGAAGAGCGATGTTGAAGACTCAGAGGTGTGCGAGTCCTTTCCGTAACCAAGCATAAAACCTTCATGTGCTTTCGGTGCAAATTTAGAGTTGTGGTGAGGATCTCTAATCCAGCATTTAGCAATCAAGACTTTGAAATAACTTACATTAGGTTTCTTGTCAGTGAGGAGTTCATAGGCAGTCTTCTTGAAGAATTTGTGAAGATATACTCTGTTGATGATGTGGCACGCAGTGTCAATTGCTTCAATCCAGAAATGACTAGGCGTTTTGTATTCATCAAGCATAGTGCGAGCCATCTCAACAAGAGTTCTGTTCTTGCGCTCCACGATGCCATTTTGCTGAGGAGTATAAGGAGCAGATAACGCATGAGTGATACCAAGTTCATCAAGATAGTCATCAAGACCGAATTCTTGAACTCAGTTCCATTGTCACTCTGATGTGCTTGATCTTCACACCAAAGTTAGTTGAAGCCCTCGAGGAAAATCGTTTGAAGACTTCCTGCACTTGATTTTTGTAAGTAACAATGTGTACCCATGTGTAACGAGAGTAATCATCAACAATAACAAAGCCATATAGTGATGCTTCATTAACGACATCTGAATAATGATTGGGACCAAAGAGGTCCATGTGAAGCAAATCGAAGGGACGAGTAGTGGTCATGATAGTCTTTCTTTGGATGCTTGGCCTTGGTCATTTTTCCAGCTTCACAGTTCGCATAGGTGATCCTTGAGGAATTTGACATTCTCAATGCCAATGACATGCTTCTTCTTCGCAGGCGTGTGCAAATTCCTCATGCCTGCGTGACCAAGTCGTCGATGCCATAGCCAGCCTTCTGAAGCTTTTGCAAGTAGGCACACGGCTGGTTGTGGTCCTGTAGAGAAAGCAACAATATAAAAGTCTCCTCTCCTAAAGCCTTGAAGACTTTGGAATTGTCACTTCCATAATCACAACACAACGATACTTGCCAAAGATAACAACCATATCAAGATCACAAAGCATTGAGACTGACATGAGATTATATCCTAAAGACTCAACAAGCATGACTTTGTCCATGTGCATGTCCTTAGAGATAGCAACCTTACCAAGTCCCAATACCTGACTTTTGCCTTTGTCAGCAAAGATGATATGCTTCAGATGTGACGGTGATAAGGTAGCATCCATCAATAGATTCTTGTCACCAGTCATGTGATTTGTACATCCACTATCGAGAACCCACTCAGTGGCTTTGGGTTGATCATCCTTAGCACCTTTTGCCATGAAGCAATAGGTGGGAGCGTAGTCATCATCATCCTCATCAGGCTTGTCGGTGAGTCAGTTTCTTGAGTGTTGAAGATGGACTTGCTAACAAAAGCGATAGCAAGAGCCGGACTAGCCACACCAGATTCGGATTCTTGGACTCCTCCTCTTCCTCATTTTCCTCAGATTCAGCTTGAGTCCATTTCCTTGCCAATGAATGCCCGAGCCTTTTTGGAGCTGCTCTTCTTGTGAGAAGAAGGTTTTGAGGATTTTGATGATGAAGATTTTGATGATTTCTTTTTCTTCTTCACGCCATCGTAATCATAATCCTTGTGTTTCTTCTTTCTTAATTCCTTTTCCCACCGAGGACAATCTTGGATATAGTGACCAGGTTTCTTGCATTTGTGACAAAGTCTTCTCTTATAGTCACTAGATGAGGAATCACTGCTTCTTGAGGATTTTCCAAAGCGACCACGTCTTGAGAATTTCTGGAATTTCTTCACGAGCAGTGCTAGCTCCTGGCCAAATTCTTCAGGATCTCCTAGGCTACTACCAGAGTCTTCACTCTCAGATTCGGACACAGCCTTGGCCTTGAGGCACGTGTTTTCCATAGCCGTAACCATAGAGATCTCTCTTCAAAGCAAGCTGGAACTCGTGAGTATTTAGCCTTTCGAGGATATCAGCAGGATCAAGAGACTTGTAGTCAGCTCGTTCTTGTATCATCGATTGCGAGTATCAAATGAGGAATCAAGCGATCTTAGCAATTTCTTCACCACCTCATGGTCGGTGATGTCAAGGCACCCAGTGCTTGAAGCTCATTTGAGATGTCGGTGAGGCGATCGAAGGTTTGTTGAACATTTTCGTTGTCGAGTCTTTTGAAGCGGATGAAGAGATTCCGAAGAACATAAACTCGAGAGTCACGCAGAGTTGAAACACATAAATTTACTTTTGACATCCTGTCCCAAATTAGTTTGGAAGATTACAAAGCACTCACTCATCCATATTGACATTTGCTCGAGATGGCCACATATGATATTCTTCGCTTGAGAATCGAGTTGCTTGAATCTCTTCACATCAAGCATCATTCGTGAGAAGGTGCGACCGAGGAAACACCTTTTGTCACAACATACCGTAGATCGTTGTCAATTGCTTCAAGATGCATTCGCATTTTGTTCTTCCAAAGATGGGGTAGTCCGTCCCATCGAAGGTAGGACACCTGCTGAGACCTTGATCATACTGCGGTCGACATAACTAAAACTCCGGTGGTTAAACCAAAATCACACGTAACAAGGGAGTACCTTGCTCGATACCAATTGAAAGTGCGTTATATCGACTAGAGGGGGTGAATAGGCGATTTTTATGAATTCTTCTTTGAGGAATTTGCGGTGAGGAAATTCCTTAGCGAAGAACTACTTGCATGAATAAGTACTTAGACGTAAGCATAACAGATTACAAGCATAGTCATCATGATGAAATGAAGACAAACACAGAGTACAGAAAGCGTAATCACAGGATAACACAGGATGAAGACAAACAGACTGAAGAAATTAAGCTGAGGAAATTGAGAAAGTCTTCAGTCAAAGTCTTCAAACACAGATATGAACAAATACTCAACACAAGAATTAGGAAATGAAAGGGTTGAGGAATTAGAACCGATTAGGTTGGTGAAGACAATGATTTGGTAGACCAGTTCCAACCGCTGTCTCGGTTATGCGTCTGGTTGGAGCGGCCGAGTATTTAAACTCGAGGACACACAGTCCGGACACCCAACATCGAAAGCACGCAGCTCAGACACCAAGTCCTCACCGTATTCTCCTTGAACTAAGGTCACAGACCTTGTCCAATCACTCGTGGTAAGTCTTGAGGCGACTTCCAAACCTTCACAGACTTGGTCACTCGGCGATCCACAATTCCTCTTGGATGCTCTAGACCATGACGCCTAACCGTCTGGAAGAAGCACAGTCTTCAAAGGTAACAAGCGTCGGATCCACGCAGGATCAATTTCTTCAGTGATGCTCAATCACTTTGGGTTTGTTGGGGTTTGGTTTTTGGGTTTTTTTCTCACTTGGGTTTTTCCTCACTTGATGATTTTCTCTCAAAGTCCTCAGAGGATGGGTTGCTCTCAAATGACAAGTGTCAAGTTCTCTCGGAGCAGCCAACCAGCTAGTGGTTGTAGGGGGCGGCTATTTATAGCCTAGGGAGCAGCCCGACATGATAAGACATAAATGCCCTTCAATGATATGACCGTTAGGTGGATAAGATATTTTGGGACAGGTGGCGCACAAGAACGGATCGGAAATTTGACTCTCAAATTCCTCGTGGCTATCATGTTCCTCATTTGTGTAGGCAATTCGCACTGGCGAATTCCTAACTCCTCAGTCAGAACAAATTCCTCAGCGACCGGAAGAGCTTCGTCTCTGTCACTGAAGAAATTGACTGAACTGTATGAGATTTCCAAAAGCTTCACTCGAAGGGATTGGTAGGTGTAGGATTTTGAGTTGAGCATCAAATGGAAATTTTTCCTTAGTATTTCCTCGACCCCCTTTAACAGTACGGTGTTTGCTATGACTCAAGAAAGAGAAAATGAAACTACGAAAACAAAAGTCTTCACGCTTCATGTTCCTCAAATGAATACCAAGTCTTCAAGGTCACACCAATTTCTTCACTTTCAAAGTCTTCGTAAAGTCTTCGTAATATCAAAGTCTTCAGATGAAGAACTTCATTTTTAGGGTCGACTTTCTCTGTAAATATCAAACTCCTCATAGACTTATTGACCTGTGTACACTCACAAACGCATTAGTTACTTAACCTATAAGTCTTCAATACACCAAAATCACTAAGGGGCACTAGATGCACTTACAGGTGATCTCGAGCAGGGACGCCAGGGGCTGAGCATCAGCAACCCCCGACGCGGCGGCGTCTCCGAGACACCGGCTTGTCTTCCGACAGTGTGTAGCCCGACAACCTCCATGGCAATGGCGGGTGGTGGTGGCATGTGCTTCAGCCTGCCAATGGCTCCTCCATTGGCAGATTACATGTAGTCCCGCGTGTCGGCGAGCTTGACGAAGATCAAAGGAGGCCCTGACATAGGAGCCGAGAGTACACCGGCAAGGTGTGGTATAGTGGCCCGACGCGGACGCCTTTCACTGGTGGTGACCTGACATAGGGCCGAGAGTACACCGACAAGCTGCACGCCAGTAGCCGGACGACGCCGTTTGAAGACAGAGTATGCCCCTGCTCCCTAGGTCCGCCTTTATGCCTAGACGTTACCTCCGTCCCATAGGAGCAATGACTTGCCCCCAAACAATGGCAACATTTACGGACATGACCTTGGCCTCCATGAGGCAAATTAAAATTGCACTCGTGGATTGACACCATATCATGTTGTTGGAGAAGAGCTTGAAGACGAATGTGACGACCATTGTTGCGCAGCAAAGATGGGAGGAGAACCAAGTCCCACCGGGCGTGCCAATTTGTTTGACACGAGAAATAGTAAAAATAACGTTCGGTATTGTATTATTATCTCTCAACGTACCAGCGGAAATTAAACATTGCGGGCGTGCCAGTGTACTAAGTACACAAATAAATATAGGGAAACATGCACTTTATTAATCTCTCATTGGAGAAACGAAAATACAAGATCCCTTTACATATGTGCTCCGTGGCCTACTAGCGCGGCCAGCCTGACTGTAGCGATTGCGGTCTCTTGGTTCCCGGGGCCTCGGAAGGCTCCCGGTTAATTACTCCCGCGGGTTACTCTGCGAGACACCTCCGATTAAGTCGTGTGGTCGTCTTCGCTTTACGTTCTCCATGCATGATGATGATGGTGTGTGTAAGGTGTGGGCGGCGGCAAAGCCCGTGTCCTCGTCGGTACACGTGCCGCTCAAAACATGGCTTTGTGTTGGCCACGTTCGCTCGTGCCTCGTCGGTCTTGACAACGTTGATGTAGTCGGTGTTGAAGTTGCATGGGTCCTGCTCAGCTCGGACTTCTTTACGATGTAACGACTTCATCGGGTATGCAAGGGGTTCGTCTCGCGGGAGTATTCTTTTGTGGAGACTCTCGTCAGTGTAAAACCAACACTCGCTCATATCGGCAATGCCGGTGTGGTTGGCACCTCGTCTCGACTAGAGGCCGAGGTTACGGCAATCTACGGAGACAAAGACTCCGCCACACAAGGCCGTGAGAGGTAACGTCTTAGAGGGACGTGTCGATGCCTCGTCTCAGCTAGACGCCGTATTCGGTGGTCTGCTAGACAAGGAGCACACCGCCTGTACTGTGAAACCTTTATGCCATGAAGAGTGCACCTTGTCTCGGCTGGACGCCATATTCGGTGGTCCAACAAGACAAGGGCAAAGCATCGCGGTGCCGAAGAAAGGTGACATCATGAAAGGGTGTGGTTGATACCCCGTCCTAGCTAGACGCCGTATTCGGTGGTCTGCTAAGACAAGGGGGACGCTGCCTCTACGCCGAGACCTGTACGCCATGAAGAGTGCACCTCGTCTCGGCTGGACGACGTATTCGGTGGTCCACCAAGACAAAGGAAACACATCACATGATCGTGGTAAGGGTCGGTGAAGACGTGTCATCGCGTAGCACCATCTTCTTTGTTTCGCAGGCTCCATGTTGCGAGCAGCACCGGGGGCGTGTGTCATCTTCATGGACTCCGCGTCGCGGGCTCCGTCTTGATGAGGTAGACATCGGTGGTGTCGTCCTTCGAGCTCCACGCCTTCGTCCACCGCAGCACTAGCTTGTTGATGTTGATGATGGATGTCGTCTTGGTGAGCTCCGCGCCTCCATCCTCCATGGCACAGTGGCGGCATCTTCGGGCTCCACGCCTCCGTCCTCTATGGCGCCGTCTTGATGAAGAAGACGACTGAGCGTCGTCCGGGCGAGCTCCATGTCGCCATCCACCGAGGCACCATCTTGACGAAGTGGACGCCGACAGCGTCCCTCAAGCTCCACGACACCATCTTCTGCGGCACCGGCTTGATGGCGGTGGCTGCGGCGAGCTCCTTGTCTCCTTGTCAACGGGGTTGAAGAAGTGGGCGATGACCTCCTTGTTCTAGCATGCATTCGTGTGTGCGAGGGCGCCGCCGTCTTCATTGCATCTGGTATGAGAAAGAGCGTCGCTTCGTCCGCGGCCACCTCCGTTGGGCGCGTCATCCGCCGCCTCGACAACAGCTGGTACAAGAAGAGCGCCTCTTCATCCGCAGCCACCTCCGCTGGGCGCATCGTCCGCCGCCTCGACAACACATGTATAAGAAGAGCGCCTCTTCCTCCACGGCCACCTCGGTTGGGCGCGTCATTCGCCTCCTCAACTGCTCCTGAGAAGAGCGATGCATCGTCCTCGGCCACCTCTGATAGGCGCGTCATGCAGAGGTCATTCCGCTTGGAGTACATCCCCATCTGTGGCTACGTCCTTGGATGGATGTTCATCACCTGATAGATAAAATACACAATAACAAATAAAATTAGTCAGTGGGGCTTAATCAGCTCATGTTTCTTCATCTCCTCAGGGCGCCTGCATCCTCGCCGTGGGCAGGCCGCCGCTGTGGCCGGCGTCTCTTCCTCCTGGGCTCATCACATCTGGTGCATAGTTTGCAAACCCGCGGCAGCGGACGCGCCGTCGTCTACTCGGCTGTGTTTGTTGTTGCATCGGCTATCCTCTTTCGTCTGCCTTCGGTCTTTTCCTGGCCCCCTTCCTCTCCGTATTTATATTTCTGGCCCTGGTAAATTAAGAACGGAAAAGAAAAAGAAATAAGGGCATCCATCGTACGTGTCCTTGAACATGCATGGGCAACTAAAGAGCCACGCAACGACCGTGAGTGTTGCCGTCACCGGCCGGCACATCTTCATGCTTGGATGGGGTGTAGTTGCCACATACGCTGGTCTTCTCACGTGTGTAGTGCTCTCTAGCGAGCGCCACCGCGTACACGCCGCCGTCGTGGGCGCGCCCCTCCCGGCTGGCTTTCGTCTCCTCTCGTCTGCCTTCGTGTTCTTGCTGCGGCGGCTGGTGGGTTCTTCTGGTGCCCTCCTCGACGCTGCCGCAAAGCGCGTCTCCCTCGACTTGGTTCCCCTCGTGTTCTTGCTGCCATGAAACCTGCTAAGAAAAAGACCATCGAAGAAGGAAAAGAAGATGGCATGCTAGCTATTGCACGTGCTTCATCTCGGCGGCGTGCTCTTCGTTCATGGCAAGTCACCTTCTTCAATCGGACGCGGCCGCCGCAGGAGCGCTGTCCATGACCCGTCTCTCCTTGAACACGGCGCAGCGTCCCTCCCAGCTGCCGTCGTCTTCGTGTGCCCTGCGCGGAAGCCTCTAAGGAATTCCACCAGATGCGATCGCCTTCGCTTGGATGTGTTGCACGTAGGCTTTTTTCCTGTCCTTTTGAGCAGTCTTTTCTTCCTATATATATAGGCATCCAGAGGACTAATAGATGGCACGAGATCATGTGGCGTCCGGCCTTTTTCTTCTTGCCGTGCAAGGCTTCCTGCGCGGAGTTTGCCTTTGATCCGTGTTATTTCTTTCCAGATATTGATGGGCACGCTTCCTAGTCAAGTACAAGACTCCGTTAGCCAGCTTTGAACTTTTACCTGTGTTGTGCACCCGATTGCCCACTTGCATGTTGCCTGCTCATCTCAAATCTAATAGAAAAAGAAAAAGATACACATTCATGCAAGGTTAGCTAGGTATTTCTGGTATTCGAAGAAGTATAAATGCGTGCTTGCCAGCCGGCCAAAAATACACAAATACATATGTATATGTGCATGGCACGGTCCAGGACGTATGCATGCACACATATTAGGTGCACCATATTTTATGCATATGTATGTGCTGAGTACGTGGGCATTTGCCATGCGAGCATGCACCACGATAATTAAAATTTGCCTTTATATTATAACTTGCCTTTGCTTATATATATGATCTGCATCAAAACTCAATTAAAATATTATTTTATGCAACAGTGACAAAAAATCGTCGAACAATACTGACAATCGAATCTCGGGCAAGTAACATACCGATGACAAGGGAATGGTGTATGTTGTTATGCGGTTTAACCGATAAAGATCTTCGTAGAATATGTAGGAGCCAATATGAGCATCCAGGTTCCTCTATGGTTATTGACCGGAGATGTGTCTCGGTCATGTCTACTTCTACCTCTTGAGCATGCGTTGGTTTTTCCTTGAAGAGGAAAGGGTGATGCAGCAAAGTAGCGTAAGTATTTCCCTCAGTTTTTGAGAACCAAGGTATCAATCCAGTAGGAGGCCACACGGAAGTCCCTCGTACCTACACAAACAAATAAGAACCTTGCAACCAACGTGATAAAGGGGTTGTCAATCCCTCACTTGCAAAAGTGAGATCTGATAGAGATGATAAGATAATATTTTTGGTATTTTTATGATAAAGACTAAAAGTAAAGAAAGCAAAATAAACGGCGGCAGAAATAGCTAGTTGACGGGAGATTAATATGATGAAAAATAGACCCGGGGGTTATAGGTTTCACTAGCGGCTTCTCTCAAGATAGCATAAGTATTACGGTGGGTGAACAAATTACTATCGAGCAATTGATAGAAAAGTGCATAATTATGAGAATATCTAGGCATGATCATGTATATAGGCATCACGTCCGTGACAAGTAGACCGACTCCTGCCTGCATCTACTACTATTACTCCACACATCGACCGCTATCCAGCATGCATCTAGAGTATTAAGTTCATAAGAACAGAGTAACGCATTAGGTAAGATGACATGATGTAGAGGGACAAACTCAAGCAATTGAAAAACAGTATAACAGAGCCACCTAGGCCTGCTCACAACGACTTGACACTCTCAACCATTGGATTTACTTATTAACGCACTAGATCGCTCCGTTGTCCCGCTAGACGCCGCCAGGATTTTTAACGTCGCCGCACCACGCGTGTCCCAGCCAGCCAACATTAATGGGCTGCTGCTCCCGAGATTGACCTCGATGCATTCTCCTAAGTCGGGCTGAGAAAACTGCGCGGCCCATACTTTTCTAGCTGGCCTTGCACGCACGAGAACCTCCGTCTCAAAAGAAAAGAAAGAGAGAGAAACCCCTCAGAAAAAAACAACAAAGAGAGAGATCGTTCCCGGCCGCTCGCCTTCCCGTATTCTTGTAAGCGCTCCCAAAGTCTAATCCCACCTAATCACAAATTACGCCAGCTCACCATTAGATCCATCGTTGGTCTCATAATCGCAAATGACGCAGCGCATATATGCATTTCTCGATCTCTCTCGATTTCGAATTAATTTCTAAGATCTTTCTCTTTTTTACCAATTCGTAATACTCTTTCCGTTCCTAAATATTTGTCTTTTAGATATTTCAAATGGACTACCACATACGAACGTATATAGACATATTTTATATGTAGATTCACTCATTTTGCTCCGTATATAGTCACTTATTGAAATATCTAGAAACACAAATATTTAGGAACGGAGGAAGTAGTACTCCATATCAATGTGAATAATTAATAAGATGGCCACATGCATCGTCCAGATATAGAGGACGGGGTCTATCCTCCTTTAAAAAACATATCAATGTGAAGAATCTTTGTGAGTGAATGTCTTCAGAGTCGTTTGAGCGACTGAGCGACGCGGGCGGTGGTTATCCTCGATGGCAACAATACAATACGTGTCGTTTTCCCTGCTGTCACTGGGATCAAGCATCGCATGATTGAACCCAAAGCTAAGCACTTCTCCCATTGCAAGAAAGATCAATCTAGTAGGCCAAACCAAACTGATAATTCGAAGAGACTTGCAAAGATAACCAATCATACATAAAAGAATTCAGAGAAGATTCAAATATTGTTCATAGATAATCTTGATCATAAACCCACAATTCATCGGATCTCAACAAACACACCGCAAAAAGAGTTACATCGAATAGATCTCAAAGAAGATCAAGGAGAACTTTGTATTGAGATCCAAAGAGAGAGAAGAAGCCATCTAGCTAATAACTATGGACCCGAAGGTCTATGGTAAACTACTCACACATCATTGGAGAGGCTATGGTGTTGATGTAGAAGCCCTCCGTGATCGATGCCCCCTCCGGTGGAGCGCCGGAAAAGGCCCCAAGATGGGATCTCACGGGTACAGAAGGTTGCAGCGGTGGAAATAGGGTTTCGTGGTGCTCCTGGATGGTTTCGGGGTACGTAGGTATATATAGGAGGAAGAAGTAGGTCGGTGGAGCAACGAGGGGCCCACGAGGGTGGAGGGCGCGCCCCCTGCCTCGTGGCCTCCTCATTGATTTCTTGACGTCCACTCCAAGTCCTCTGGATCACGTTTGTTCCAAAAATAACTCTCCCGAAGGTTTCATTCCGTTTGGACTCCGTTTGATATTCCTTTTCTGCGAAACACTGAAATAGGCAAAAAAACAGCAATTTGCACTAGGCCTTGGGTTAATAGGTTAGTCCCAAAAATAATATAAAAGTGTATAAATAAGCCCATTAAACATCCAAAACAGAATATATAATAGCATGGAGCAATAAAAAAATATAGATACGTTGGAGACGTATCAAGCATCCCCAAGCTTAATTCCTGCTCGTCCTCGAGTAGGTAAATGATAAAAACAGAATTTTTGATGTGGAATGCTACTTAGCATATTCTTCAATGTATTTCTCTTTATTGTGGCATGAATGTTCAGATCCAAAAGATTCAAGATAAAAGTTTAATAATGACATGAAAATAATAATACTTCAAGCATACTAACAAAGCAATCATGTCTTCTCAAAATAACATGGCCAAAGAAAGTTATCCCTACAAAATCATATAGTCTGGCTATGCTCTATCTTCACCACACTAAGTATTTAAATCATGCACAACCCCGATGACAAGCCAAGCATTTATTTCATACTTTTGATGTTCTCAAACTTTTTCAATTTTCACGCAATACATGAGCGTGAACCATGGACATAGCACTATGGGTGGAATAGAATGGTGGTTGTGGAGAAGACAAAAAGGAGAAGATAGTCTCACATCAACTAGGCGTATCAATGGGCTATGGAGATGCCCATCAATAGATATCAATGTAAGTGAGTAGGGATTGCCATGCAACGGATGCACTAGAGCTATAAGCTCAACAAAAGAAACTAAGTGGGTGTGCATCCAACTTGCTTGCTCACGAAGACCTAGGGCATTTTGAAGAAGCCCATCATCGGAATATACAAGCCAAGTTCTATAATGTAAAGTTCCCACTAGTATATGAAAGTGACAAAATAAGAGACTCTCTATCATGAAGATCATGGTGGTACTTTGAAACACAAGTGTGGAAAAAGGATAGTAACATTGTCCCTTCTCTCTTTTTCTCTCATTTTTTTTATTTGGGCCTTCTCATTTTTTTTGGCCTCTTTTTTTTCTTTCATCCGGAGTCTCATCCTGACTTATGGGGGAATCATAGTCTCCATCATCCTTTCCTCACATGGGACAATGCTCTAATAATGATGATCATCACTCTTTTATTTACTTATAACTCAAGAATTACAACTCGATACTTAGAACAAAATATGACTCTTTGTGAATGCTTCCGGCGGTGTACCGGGATATGCAATGAACCAAGAGTGACATGTATGAAAGAATTATAAAGGTGGCCTTGCCACAAATACGATGTCAACTACATGATCATGCAAAGCAATATGAAAATGATGAAGCGTGTCATAATAAATGGAACGGTGGTAAGTTGCATGGCAATATATATCGGAATGGCTATGGAAATGCCATAATAAGTAGGTATGGTGGATGTTTTGAGGAAGGTATATGGTGGGTATATGATACCGGCGAAAGGTGCGCGGTATTAGAGAGGCTAGCAATGGTGGAAGGATGAGAGTGCGTATAATCCATGGACTCAACATTAGTCATAAAGAACTCACATACTTATTGCAAAAATCTATTAGTTATCGAAAGGAAGTACTACGCGCATGCTCCTAGGGGGATAGATTGGTAGGAAAATACCATCGCTCGTCCCCGACCGCCACTCATAAGGAAGACAATCAATAAATAAATCATGCTCCGACTTCATCACATAACGGTTCACCATACATGGACGCTACGGGAATCACAAACTTTAGAACAAGTATTTCTCAAATTCACAACTACTCAACTAGCACGACTCTAATATCACCCTCTTCATATCTCAAAACAATCATCAAGTATCTAACTTCTCTTAGTATTCAATGCACTTTAAAGTTTTATCTTGGATGCCTATCATATTAGGACTAATTTTATAACCAAAGCAAATTACCATGCTGTTCTAAAGGACTCTCAAAATAATATAAGTGAAGCATGAGAGATCAATAATTTCTATAAAATATAACCACCACCGTGCTCTAAAAGATATAAGTGAAGCGCTAGAGCAAAATTGTTTAGCTCAAAAGATATAAGTGAAGCACATAGAGTATTCTAATAAATTCCGAATAATGTGTGTCTCTATCAAAAGGTATGTACAGCAAGGATGATTGTGGTGAACTAAAAGCAAAGACTCAAATCATACAAGACTCTCCAAGCAAAACACATATCATGTGGTGAATAAAATTATAGCTCCAAGTAAAGCTACCGATGGACGAAGACAAAAGAGGGGATGCCTTCCGGGGCATCCCCAAGCTTAGGCTTTTGGGTTTTCCTTATATTTTGCCTTGGGATGCCTTGGGCATCCCCAAGCTTACACTCTTTCCACTCCTTGTTCCATAATCCATCAAATCTTTACCCAAAACTTGAAAGCTTCACAACACAAAACTTAACAGAAAATCTCGTGAGCTCCGTTAGCGAAAGAAAACAAAACACCACTTCAAGGTACTGTAATTAACTCATTCTTTATTTATATTGGTATTAAACCTACTGTATTCCAACTTCTCTATGGTTCATAACCTCCTATACTAGCCATAGATTCATCAAAATAAGCAAACAACACACGAAAAACAGAATCTGTCAAAAACAGAACAGTCTGTAGTAATCTGTACCTAACACAAACTTCTGGAACTACAAAAATTCTAAAATAAATTGCTGGACATGAGGAATTTATTATTAATCATCTGAAAAAAGAATCAACTAAATATCACTCTCCAATAAAAAGTTGTAGCTAATCTCGTGAGTGCTAAAGTTTCTGTTTTTTACAGCAAGATCAAAAAGACTTCACCAAGTCTTCCCAAAGGTTCTACTTGGCGCAAACACTAAATAAAACACAAAAACACATCTAACCATAAGCTAGATGGATTATTTATTCCTAAACAGAACTAAAAAGCAAGAAACAAAAATAAAATTGGGTTGCCTTCCAACAAGCGCTAATGTTTAACGCCCCTAGCTAGGCATAAAGGAAAGGATAGATCTAGGTATTGCCATCTTTGGCATGCAATCCATAAGTAGCTCTCATAATAGATTCATAAGGTAATTTAATTTTCTTTCTATGAAAGTGTTCCATGCCTTTCCTTAATAGAAATTGGAATCTAATATTCCCTTCCTTCATATCAATAATTGCACCAATCGTTCTAAGGCTCTACCAAGAATAATAGGACATGAAGGACTGCAATCTATATCAAGAACAATGAAATCTACAGGCACATAATTCCTATTTGCAACAATAAGAACATCCTTAATTCTTCCCATAGGTTTCTTAATGATGGAATCTGCAAGGTGCAAGTTTAAAGAACAATCATCAAATTCACAGAAACCCAACAAATCACACAAAGTTTTTGGAATAGTGGAAACACTAGCACCCAAATCACACAAATCATAGCATTCATGATCTTTAATTTTAATTTTAATAGTAGGTTCCCACTCATCATAAAGTTTTCTAGGGATAGAAACTTCCAATTCAAGCTTTTCTTCATAAGATTGCATTAAAGCATCAACGATATGTTTAGTAAAAGCCTTATTTTGGCTATAAGCATCTGCGGAGAATTTAGCACGGATTGCAACAAGGAAATACAATCTATTAAAGAACAATTATCATAATTAAATTCCTTGAAATCCAAGATAGTGGGTTCATTTCTATCTAAAGTTTTGACCTCTTCAATCCCACTTTTACCAATTTTTGCATCAAGATCTAAAAACTCCGAATCATTGGGACGCCTTTTAACTAAAGTTGAATCATCTCCAGTCCCATCATTATCAAGATTCATATTGAAAAACTAAGATTTAATAGGATACACATCAATTACTTTTAGATCTTCATCTTTATTATCATGAAAACTAGAAGAACATGCTTTTATAAAACAATCTTTCTTAGCACGCATCCTAGCGGTTCTTTCTTTGCACTCATCAATGGAAATTCTCATGGCTTTGAGAGACTCATTGATGTCATGCTTAGGTGGAATAGATCTAAGTTTCAAAGAATCGGCATCAAGAGAAATTCTATCCATGTTCCTAGCCAACTCATCAATCTTAGGCAATTTTTCTTCAAGCAAAGCATTGAAATTCTTTTGAGAAATCATAAATTCTTTAACACTAGTCTCAAATCAGAGGGCATCTTATTAAAAGTTCCATAAGATTTGTTGTAGGAATTACCATAATTATTAGAGGAATTGCTAGGATGCGGCCTAGGATTAAAATTTCCTCTATAAGCATTGTTACCAAAATTGTTCCTACCAACAAAATTCACATCCATAGATTCATTATTATTCTCAATCAAAGTAGAGAAAGGCATATCATAGGGATCAGAAGAAACACTCTTATTAGCAAATAATTTCATAAGTTCATCCATCTTTCCACTCAAAACATTAATCTCTTCAATTGCATGCACCTTTTTACTAGTAGATCTTTCAGTGTGCCATTGAGAATAATTAACCATAATATTATCTAGGAGTTTATTATATTCTCCTAAAGAAATTTCCATAAAAGTGCCTCCGTGGCGAATCTAAAAGATTTCTAGAAGCAAAATTCAATCCGGCATAATTTTTTTGTATAATCATCCATAAATTCAAACATGTGTAGGGCAATTACGTATCATTAATTTCATCCTCTCCCAATCTTGTGCAACATGTTCATGATAAAGTTGCTTAAAATTCATAATATCGTTTCTAAGAGAGATGATCTTAGCAGGAGGAAAATACTTAGAGATAAAAGCATCTTTGCACTTATTCCAAGAACCAATACTATTTTTAGGCAAAGACAGAAACCAAGTTTTAGCACGATCTCTAAGCGAAAAACGAAATAGCTTCAGTTTACCGATATCATTGTCCACATCTTTCTTCTTTTGCATATCACACAAATCAACAAAGCTATTTAGATGGGTAGCGGCATCTTTACTAGGAAGGCCGGTGAATTAATCTTTCATGACAAGATTCAGCAAAGCATCATTAATTTCACAAGATTCAGCATCGGTAAGAGGAGCAATCGGAGTGCTACGAAAATCATTGTTGTTGGTATTGGCAAAGTCACACAATTTAGTATTGTCTTGAGCCATCGTGACAAGCAAGCCACCCAACACACAAGCGAACCAGAAGCAAGCGAAAAAGAGGCGAACGGAAAAAGAGGGCGAATAAAACGGCAAGGGTGAAGTGGGGGAGAGGAAAACGAGAGGCAAATGGCAAATAATGTAGTGCGAGGGATAAGATTTTTTGATGGGTACTTGGTATGTCTTGACTTGTGCGTAGACACCCCGGCAACGGTGCCAGAAATCCTTCTTGCTACCTCTTGAGCATGCGTTGGTTTTCCCTTGAAGAGGAAAGGGTGATGCAGCAAAGTAGCATAAGTATTTCCCTCAGTTTTTGATTACCAAGGTATCAATCCAGTAGGAGGCCACACGCAAGTCCCTCGTAACTACACAAACAAATAAGAACCTTGCAACCAACGCGATAAAGGGGTTGTCAATCCCTTCACGGCCACTTGCAGAAGTGAGATCTGATAGAGATGATAAGATAATATTTTTGGTATTTTTATGATAAAGACTAAAAGTAAAGAAAGCAAAATAAACGGCGGCAGAAATAGCTAGTTGACGGGAGATTAATATGATGGAAAATAGACCCGAGGGCCATAGGTTTCACCAGTGGCTTATCTCAAGATAGCATAAGTATTACGGTGGATGAACAAATTACTATCGAGCAATTGATAGAGAAGTGCATAATTATGAGAATATCTAGGCATGATCATGTATATAGGCATCACGTCCGTGACAAGTAGACCGACTCCTGCCTGCATCTACTACTATTACTCCACACATCGACCGCTATCCAAAGCATGCATCTAGAGTATTAAGTTCATAAGAACAGAGTAACGCATTAGGTAAGATGACATGATGTAGAGGGATAAACTCAAGCAATATGTTATAAACCCCATCTTTTTATCCTCGATGGCAACAATACAATACGTGTCGTTTTCCCTGCTGTCACTGGGATCGAGCATCGCATGATTGAACCCAAAGCTAAGCACTTCTCCCATTGCAAGAAAGATCAATCTAGTAGGCCAAACCAAACTGATAATTCGAAGAGACTTGCAAAGATAACCAATCATACATAAAAGAATTCAGAGAAGATTCAAATTTGTTCATAGATAATCTTGATCATAAACCCACAATTCATCGGATCTCGACAAACACACTACAAAAAGAGTTACATCGAATAGATCTCCAAGAAGATAGAGGAGAACTTTGTATTGATATCCAAAGAGAGAGAAGAAGCCATCTAGCTATAACTATGGACCCGAAGGTCTGTGGTAAACTACTCACACATCATCGGAGAGGCTATGGTGTTGATGTAGAAGCCCTCCATGATCGATGCCCCCTCCGGCGGAGCGCCGGAAAAGGCCCCAAGATGGGATCTCACGGGTACAGAAGGTTGCGGCGGTGGAAATAGGGTTTCGTGGTGCTCCTCGATGGTTTCGTGGTACGTAGGTATATATAGGAGGAAGAAGTAGGTCGGTGGAGCCACGAGGGGCCCACGAGGGTGGAGGGCGCGCCCAGGGGGGTAGGCGCGCCCCCTGCCTCGTGGCCTCCTCGTTGATTTCTTGACGTCCACTCCAAGTCCTCTGGATCATGTTTGTTCCAAAAATAACTCTCCCGAAGGTTTCATTCCGTTTGGACTCCGTTTGATATTCCTTTTCCGCGAAACACTGAAATAGGCAAAAAAAAACAGCAATTTGCAGTGGGCCTTGGGTTAATAGGTTAGTCCCAAAGATAATATAAAAGTGTATAAATAAGCTCATTAAACATCCAAAACAGAATATATAATAGCATGCAGCAATAAAAAATTATAGATACGTTGGAGACGTATCATCCACATAGTTCTCTAACCAGTAGGGTCCGCATGGTTAACGTTCGATGACGATTTGTATTGTGAGTTATGTGTTTTTGGTGACCGGAGTTTTTTTGGAGTCCCGGATGAGATCACAGACATGACAAGGAGTCTCGAAATGGTCGAGAGTTAAAGATTCATATATAGGACGATGATATTTGGATACCGAAAGTGTTCCGGGTGATATCGGGTCACCGGAAGGGGTTCCGGGCACCCGCAGGCAAAGTTATGGGCCTATTGGGCCAAGTGAGGGGCAGACCAGCCCCTGGTGGGAAGGTGCGCCCCTCCTAGGCCGAATAGGAGTATGAGGAAAGGAAGGGGAAGAAGAAAGGAAGGAGGATGGTTTGGCCTCCACCCTTTCCTTCTCTTCCCCCTTCTCTTTCCTTCCCATATGCTGAAATAAGGAGGGAGGGACAAATTGGGCTTGCACCCCAAGTAGGGATTCAGCCTACTTGGGAGCGCCCTAAAGCCGCCTCTTCCCCACCCCCTCCAACATATATATATATATATATATATATATATATATATATATATATATATATATATATATATATATGTGAGAGAGGGGGCACCTAGAAGACACAAGTTTCTCTTAACCGTGTGCGGTGCCCCTGATACGTCTCCAACGTATCTATAATTTTTTATTGTTCCATGCTATTATATTATCAATCCTGGATGTTTTATATGCATTTATATGCTATTTCATATGATTTTTGGGACTAACCTATTAACCTAGAGCCCAGTGTTAGTTTCTGTTTTTTCCTTGTTTCTGAGTTTTACAGAAAAGGAAAACCAAACGGAGTCCAATTGACCTGAAAATTGACGGAGATTATTTTTGGACCAGAAGAAGCCCACGGAGTATCGGAGATGGGCCAGAAGAGTCCCGAGGCACCAACAAGGGTGGGGCTCGTGGCCGGCTCGGAGACCCCCCTGACTTGTTCCCGACGCCAAAACCTCTTATATGTACAGAAACCCCCAGAACATAACCTAGATCGGGAGTTGCGCCGCCGCAAGCCTCTGTAGTCACCAAAAACCAATCGAGACCCTGTTCCGGACCCTGACGGAGGGGGATCCCTCACCGGTGGCCATCTTCATCATCCCGGCGCTCTCCATGACGAGGAGGGAGTCGTTCACCCTCGGGGCTGAGGGTATGTACCAGTAGCTATGTGTTTGATCTCTCTATCTCTCTCTCTCTCTCGTGTTCTTGATATGGCACGATCTTGATGTATCGCGAGCTTTGCTATTATATTTGGATCTTATGATGTTTCTCCCCTCTACTCTCTTGTAATACATTGAGTTTTCCCTTTGAAGTTATCTTATCGGATTGAGTATTTAAGGATTTGAGAACACTTGATGTATGTTTTGGTGATGAACTTGTGGGTTCAGTGACCTTGTGAACTTATGCATAGGGGTTGGCACACATTTTCGTCTTGACTCTCCGGTAGAAACTTTGGGCACTCTTTGAAGTTCTTTGTGTTGGTTGAATAGATAAATCTGAGATTGTGTGATGCATATCGTATAATCAAACCCGCGGATACTTGAGGTGACATTGGAGTATCTAGGTGACATTAGGGTTTTGGTTGATTTGTATCTTAAGGTGTTATTCTAGTACGAACTCTATGATAGATCGAACGGAAATAATAGCTTCGTGTTATTTTACTACGGACTCTTGAATAGATTGATCAGAAAGGATAACTTTGAGGTGGTTTCGTACCCTACAATAATCTCTTCGTTTGTTCTCCGCTATTAGTGACTTTGGAGTAACTCTTTGTTGCATGTTGAGGGATAGTTATATGATCCAGTTATGTTATTAATGTTGAGAGAACTTGCACTAGTGAAAGTATGAACCCTAGGCCTTATTTCCTATCATTGCAATACCGTTTACGCTCACTTTTACCACTTGCTACCTTGCTGTTTTTATATATTCAGATTACCAATACTCATATCTATCATCCATATTGCACTTGTATCACCATCTCTTCACCGAACTAGTGCGCCTATACAATTTACCATTGTATTGGGTGTGTTGAGGACACAAGAGACTCTTTGTTATTTGGTTGCAGGGTTGTTTGAGAGAGACCATCTCCATCCTACGTCTCCCACGGATTGATAAACCTTAGGTCATCCACTTGAGGGAAATTTGCTACTGTCCTACAAACCTCTGCACTTGGATGCCCAACAACTTCTACAAGAAGAAGGTTGTGTAGTAGACATCAGCCCCCTCCACAGATTACACCTTAGATTATATAGTCGTGGTGCTTAGGGGAAGCCCTGTGTGGGTCACATAAACAACACCGTCACCACGCCGTCGTGCTGGCGGAACTCTCCCTCGAGCATCTGCTGGATCAAGAGCTCGTGGGACGTCATCGTGCTGAACATGTGCTGAACACGGAGGTGCTGTACGTTCGGTACTTAGATCGGTTGGATCGTGAAGACATTCGACTACATTAACCGCGTTACTAAACGCTTCCGCTTTCGGTCTACGAGGGTACATGGACACACTCTCCCGTCTCGTTGCTATGCATCTCCTAGATAGATCTTGCGTGATCGTAGGTATTTTTTTTTTGAAATACTGCATTCCGCAACATGGAGGTAGTACATGCCCATATGGGAGGAGGGCTTATAAGGGATGTGTCTCTTAGAATTAAGTTGATGGTATCCTAAAATAACGTGGACCGTCTTTACATTTGGGGTATAACATCTAGTTTCAGTTTATACTCAAACAAGACTGTCACAGAGCACCATTATTACAAAGGGAGTACCCTAATCTTGAGGGTAAAATTATAATAAGGGTAGCTAATGTGTTTAATATTTTCTCACACCTATAATTCATCATTAATCCTAATCTCAAATTACAAGAGCTGTGTGTCGACCATGCAATGAAGATGTGGTGATAGGATGGTTGCTATAGTGGGAACTCTCGCCTAGAAGGTGATGCCCTGCAAGTTGTGGATAGCTAGGTTGATTAGAGAGGCAACAATGGGCGGCCGTTCTATGAGTATTAGCTCTGAAGAGACTAATACAAAGTAACAGACAATCTCCATGAATAGTTGGGACTGACCATCTATTGATGATGTTGTCTCATTTGCATGGCATTCCATGGATTCTTTTCGGTAAAATATGAATTTTATTGACTCAAAATGAAACATCAAATGGATACAAACACAAGAAGCACACCATCATCAAATGCTCACTACCACACCAAAGATTGTGCGCCAAAGTTAGCAGGAATCTAAGAAAAGTTACCATGCATGATGGGGAAAAGTGTGAGATGGAAGAGACACTATTTGGCAAATACACAGCAGGAAAATATAATAGAGAGCAGCAGCAGCTCAACTCCCCCGACCCTGCTCGACCCTCCCGGATCGCTCCCGTGAGCGATGGGAGGGACCCCTAGCCACCCCACCTTCCTCCCCCACCCGCTCCCCCACCCGCCGCAGTGCGGCCGACGGGAAGAGCCCGGTCGACATGGCGGCGGCGGGCGTCTTCTTCTCCTTTTGCTCGTGGGGCTTGGCGCGGGGCGGCACACTCGGGTGGCGGTCTTTGGCTGCGACAGGCCCAATGGCACGACGACGGCGGCGCGCAGGCAGCGGCGTGGCTGGTTGGTGGCGGCGCGATGGCGGTCATGGCCCTGTGCGGGTGCGGTGGCTGCCCTCGATTTCGGCACAGTGGAGGTGCATGGGTGGGCGTCCGTCCAGATCCGCCCGGATCCGTGCAACGGGACGGCTGGCGGCGCGAGGTGGTGGTGGGTGCTCGTCTGAGCACCTGGTGGAGGCTAGTCACCGCGGCTGGTCCCCGCCTCCTAGTGGAGGTCATCCGGTGTTTGTGGCGACCGGCGTGCTAGTGGTTGTGCGTGCCCGGCGACTCCGCTTCGAGCTGGCCGGGCGGCGTGGGTTGGGCGATGGCCCGGTGTGGCTGCTGCCCCGATGCGTGGGAGGCTCCATGGCAGCTTGGCAGGTCAATCATGCGGACATGTTCCGGCGTTGGCTCATCCCTAGTAGACTTGTGTCGGCCTTCGACTCCTCTCCTCGTCGTCCGGGCGTTACTTCCGTCGTAGGTCTGTCCTTCTCCCAGCTGTGGTCCATCGCTCGTCTCGCGCTCGGTGCGGCAGAGCTGACGTCGTCTCGTGCATGGTGTAGCAGGACCGAGCTCATCTCTGCAGTGCAGCAGGACCAACCTCATCTAGCATACGGTGTCGTGAGGGCCGAGCTGCGTCTCGCCCGGTGTTGCGAGATGGTCAATGGAGGCCAGTTTTGGCGGGTCTATTAGGTCTCGGCTGTGGGCTGTCTAGGGGGTGAAAGGCAGGACCTTTCCACTCATCTCTTTGGTGGGGTAGCAGCAGATCTCGGGACAGCGGCCCTGGTGGTGGTAGCGCGGTGCCCATGGGCTGAGCACATGGTTGGTGATGCCAATGGCCATCGCCATGTGGGAGGCGTGCTGAGTGGGGGTGTAGCGTTCGGTGGTGACGAGTGTTGATGTGGGTGAAAACCTGTTCTATCTTCAGATAGACCAGCGGCGGCGAAGCTTGTTCCCTTCTTGAAGGCGTCGTCGCGGCTCTCACTGCCCGTCGTGCGGCTCCAGGGGAAACTCTGATCCTCGGATCGGGCTGTGTGTGCTCCGGTGTTCTATCCTTCTCGAAGGTGCCGCCTTGGAGCCCACGGTTTGTCATATGCGGCTTCATTTCTTCGCGGTGGCGTGTTCTCGGTTGATCTTGTAGTGCTAGGGGTAGACGAGTAGTGTTGCTGCTATCGGCGTCTATGTATCTTGTCTTGGGTGTTTGCGTGTGTTGTGGTGTCGTATGTTTGTATCAAGTTATTGTTGATCGTTGCTTCATATATAAAGTAGGATGAAACTTTTTTTTAATAAAATATACATACATATGAATACATTAGCTGGTCTGCAAGGTCCTAGCTGAGTGGACGGCTGATGCATGCACCTTTCGGGCATGGAAGAATTGCTTTTTTTTAGGACACGGCTACAGACACACGAGATACACGCATTTATATACCCAAGCACGCATATCTTTACACACGCGAAGAAAAACATTAGAAACTCCAGTGACCCAACGTGATACGGGTGCGCATTGTACCGTGACAATGTTTACACCTTTTGTGAGCGGAAATGAACGTGCCCCTGTACATAATGATACTACATACATCGACCATTTTAGTTCTCCAAAAGATGGTCGCTGTCATCTGCCGGGTGGGTGCCGGCGGGGTGCATCTCCACCTCATCCTTCCGCTGCAGCTGCTGGTAGCGCTTCTCGGCCTCGGGCATGGCCCCCATGATGGCCCTCAGCCGCAGGTTCACGTCGTCCAGGCGCTGGTACACGATGTCGTTGGTTAGCATCCCCGCGCACACCATGCTGATGGTGTCCCAGCTCTCCACCAGCGGCATCAGGATGATCACCGCCGAGCCCACCGTGCCCCACGCGATCGCGATCGCCGCCCACAGCGTGAAGTACCCCAGGCTGAACCTCCCCGCCGGCACCGACAGCGCCGGCCACAGCACCACGATCACGACCGTGAACACCAGGCCCCACTTGACGATCCACCGCTTGGCATGCACCAGCTTCGCCTCCTGGAGCTCGTCGTCGTCTTCGGCGGCCACGCTCTCCACCGTCGTGATCCGCCTGCTGCTCTCCCAGTCGTAGTTCTGCGGCGACACCAGGCTGCACACGCAGTGCACGGCCCCGCCCACCAGTATGGACACCAGGTTGCCCGCCAGCATGGGCGCGTTCCGGCCGGTGGTGTCCAGGTTGACGCGGCCGTACTGCACCTTGGCCACCGTGAGCCAGACGATCACGCCGAGGACGCAGCCGCCGATGGTGCCGAGCATCGCGCCGAAGGCGTTGGCCTTGCTCCAGAGCAGCAGCAGAGCGATGGGGATGACGGCGGAGCCCACGAGGACGCCCATGGCCAGGTACATCCACCCGAGGGAGACGCCCACGAGGTTGAGGACGACGGCCAGGACGCCCATGCAGCATCCGAAGGCGAGGATGACGGCCCTGGACACGAGGAGGATCTGCTTACCGGAAGCGCCCGGGTTGACGTAGGTGCGGTAGATGTCGTAGGTGAAGAGGGAGGAGACGGCGACGAGCTCTGCGGAGCCAGCGGAGGTGACGGCCATGAAGAGCATCGTGAGGAGGAGGACGGAGCCAGGCTTGCCCATGAGCGCGGTCGCGGTGGCCGGCGGGACGAGGCCCTTTGCCGCCTCCGCCGCGGTGATAGGGAGGTCGAGGGCGAGCGCGCCGAGGCCGAGCGATGTTGCCAGCGAGAATGGCACGGCGAACCACACCAGGCCGCCCAGCAGGTACCCCTTGTGCGTCGACGACGGCCTAGCAGCGATCGCGCTCATCCAGTACCCCTGCAATTGATCCAATTCCAATGCGTGATCGATCAAGCAAACCTGCACACCGCCGGACCGGAGCGCGGGAGGGACAATTAAGGAAGAGTGATGTACTTACGTTGTCGACGAAGACGGTGCCGAAATTACCGACGATGTTGATGATGCCGAAGACGAGCCCCCCGGAGCTGAGCATGGTGAGGTAGGAACCCTTGAGGTTGCCGTGGACGGGTCCGCAAGACTGACCAGAGCGCGAGAGGTCGCCGGAGCAGTCCCTGGCGGCGCTGGCGACGACCAGGAGGCGCTCGTACACCACCTTGGGGCTGCCGAGGCTGCTGCTGGAGGTGTAGACGAGGAAGACGAAGACGAGGAGCACGGCGTGCACGACGACGGAGTGGATGTAGCTGGCGAGGAAAGTGGCCTTGAGCCCGCCGGCGAGCGTGTACACGATGACGCCGAGCGGGATGAGGAAGCTGGCGGCGTAGACGTTGACGCCCGTGAGCGCGTGCACGACGGCGGAGCCGCCGAGCAGCAGCATGGCGGTGACGATGACGTTGGTGGCAAGGCAGAAGGCGAGGAAGACGAGGTGCGCGCGGGCGTCCCACCTGGCCCTGACGATCTCGCAGACGGTGTGCGCGTTGGGCGCCTTCCGCTTGATCTCGATGGCCATTACCCCGAAGAGGAGCACCTGCACGGTGGCGCCGCTGGCGTACCAGAAGGGCCCGCTCACGCCGTACTGCCACGCCACGTTGGAGCTCTGCAGGATGGTCGCCGCCCATGTCCACTGCGACACGATCACGCTGGCGATCAGCCCCGTCTTCACGCTCCGGCCGGCGGTGTTGAACCACTCCGACGTCTGCAGCTGCGACCCGCCCACGTAACGTTTCTCCAGCCACACCTAACATCATTTTCTCGTTTTCGTCAGTCAATTCCGATCCGCTAATTAATTTCTCTACCTGATGATGACAAGTTATCAAAAAATACTCCTAAAAGATCGAGATTTTATTAGAACACTGTAGTACCAGGAAGGAAGTGAAGAGCGCGAAGAAAGCGCCGAAGCCGAGGACGACGGCGTACCCGACGGCCTGCGTCAGCACCGGCTTCCCGCCGAAGAAGCTCTCGTCGCGGCTGCACACCCCGTCCACCACCGAGTAGTACTGCCCGCCGAAACTCAGCTCCGGCGGCGGACACACCACGCCGCCACCGCCCGACATATCGGATCAACTCTCTTCCACCACGGCGAACTCGAATCAGGAATCCAAGATTCGCGCGTTGCGGTCAACGGTTCACTCTACCAATCCAACTGATGGATGGGGAATTGGGAAGGGTGGAGATTCACACTCCTCCAATCAAGGAAGGCACTTGGCTGCTGGCTGTTGGATGTGGATGGATGGATGCATCAATCACACTGCGCGCCACCGTATATATACAAGTCGCTGAGGAGAAAAAATAAACCAACTGGTTCTTTGTTTGGAAAATTAACCAATCGGTTCAGATTGCTTCCGTTTGTTGTGTGGTTGGGAGAATCTTTGACTTGGGCTATTTCGAGCCAACATGGAGAGCATTTATAAGAGCCCACTGGTGTATATTCATGCCAGTTGAATCAAATAAATATAGAGAGATAATTTTTCATCTTACAGAAAAACTAAAAAATACTCTTCCGTTTTCCCAGTTATTTTGTCAACTTCGTCCTCATACGTCCTGCCGCGCAAAACTTGTAACATTTTGCAGCTTGATATAGGAAAAAGAAAAGAGCAAGTAGCCAAAGCCATGTATAATCATGATAGGCGTCATGATCCACTGTAATACAATGAAGTGCAGTGGAGTCTAAATCCGAAAAGTCGTCCTGATTTCTATAACTCATTCATAATGTAAACTGATATTTCTTTACTCCAGAATCTACACTTACGACGGAATCTGAATCAAGCCGCTTCAGCAAACTATTATAAATGATATGTCAACCCAAAGAGGTAGAAAGTATCATTTCGACATACTCCATTCTTCAATCCTCAATAGGATGTGTATGAATCCCTATTAGATTATGCATCTATGCCCATGCGTGTGAATTTTTTTGTTGATTGCTGGTTTAAGATAGTTAACCGCTCATGCCGAATGATTTCCACCAACACCATCATCCTCCCGATACTTTTTTTAAGCAAGCCATTTCTTATAAGAAGAAGATATTTGGTCAGTTCATTGACAAAAACCAAATGAAAAACCGAATTATAACACAAAAGACACAAAAGAAAAACTGAAGTTTTAGGGTAGGTTTTTAGATGACACACACACGATAACATCAAGGAATATCGTCTGAGCCAGACACAAGGGTGTCGAGGCCCAAACCACCAAACACGGGTCTTGTGTAACCACAATGACCACCGACCTCTAAAAAGATCCAATCCTCCTAGAGACTCGCCACCCCCTCTCCATTCAAAGATTATGGGCTGAAATTATCAATAGGACAGGAGCCCGGAACGTCGGAAACCTATCTTGGCAAGGCCTATCTTCGCCTTTCTATTGATGCCCGACAAAGCGCGGGGTGCCACTATCACCTGAGAAGAAAGTTACATATTCGCCGCTATCCAAAGCATGGGATGCACAAATGGATCGCATTAAAGACATCTTCGACAAGCGTAAGTCTTCGTCATCTTCATTGTCCTCAAGACGGTTCTCAAGTGGACATTCCCCCGATCTACCATCCTATGCAAGTACACACCAGTCTCGACATCATCACCATGAACACCGATAGACCGATCAAGCTCCAAACCAATTTCACGACAATGGATTGCAGAGTGTGAATGGAGAAAACGTGAAGCTCAAAAGTAACAAGATGCTTTCGACCGCCAGGTGCACCAACTGGAAGAACGGTGTCAACAAGAAGAGTGTCGCCGCCAAGATGAAGAACATGAGGCACACTAGCAAGAAGAAGCCCGTGGGGTGGACCAAGAAAATCAAGCGCACTAAGCTCTTTGCGACGTCACTTACAACCTTCAAGAATGAAACCTAAGGGCAAGAGTAGAGCGCCAAGGTGAAGAAGCTTGCATCAAGAAATGTCATGAGATGCGGCGCATGGCTAATGCACCTCGCATTCCATGCCAATCACATAATGAAGAGCGCGACGACAACCCATGTTTTCAACGCCAAGTGCAACGTCAACCTCACAACAATCAAGACAGTAAAGAGCGTTTCGGCAAGCTCAAGTTCACCATGCTAAAGTTCTTCGGCGGCACCGACCCCAAATAATATCTCTCCTCAAGGTGGACAAGATCTTCCGCGTCCATAACTTTGATGAGGCAAAGAAAATGGTGATGGCTTCCTTGAGTTTGATGAATACACTCTCATATGGTGGGAACAAGCACTTGAACATCGACAAGAGCAAGGAAAACCTCCCATCACCACTTGGGATGCCATGAAATGAGTCATGAGAGCAATATTTGTGCCTACCCACTAGACTTGAGATCTCTTCAAGAAGCTACAAGTTCTTAAGCAAGGCACCAAGTCCATGGAGGAATACTACAAGGAGGTGGAAATTGCAATGATCTGAGCCAATGTGAAGGAGTCGGACGAAAAAACCATGGCTCGTTTCCTCAATAGACTCAACCATCTAATCAAGCGGATTGAGGATTTTCAACCATACCATAATTTTCTTGAGCTGGTACATCAAGCCACAAAAGTGGAGAGACAAGTACAAGAAGATGTCAAGTGCTTCAAGTACTCTACTTGTCATAAAGAACCTTATACACCAACACTCAAGCTCCCTCAAGTGCGATGCCTTATACTCATGCTACCCTCTAGTGGTGGTCATTCAAGCTCCAAGGCACCGATAAATATACCAATTACCAATATTCCAAGGGACTCAAATGACAAGACAATCAAGATTGAATGATTCACTTGCAAACGCCCTGGTCGCAAGTCATTTGAGTGCCCTGGTACGAGTCTTTGAGTGGAGCAATGGAAGCTTTGCAATAAGTTGCTCGTCATCGCCATCGCAATCAAGACAAACATGATCAAGTGTTTTGTTACACTGACAGGAGCCCTAATCTCGTTATCTCAAAAATCTTGACACTTCAACACAAAATGATGATGAACAACATGGCCATATCATCCACACAAAGCGAGCATTCATGGAAGATCCATCAAAGTCATAATCGATGGAGGAAGCTGCCAGAATTTGGCAAGTGAAGAACTATGATCCCAAGTTGCATCTTCCAAAGAAGCGCCATCCTAGACCATACAAGGTCCAATGGTTGAGTGATTTCGGCGGTATCAAAAGCGAGCACACAGTTGAAATTACTTTCAAAATTAGAACATATGAGGCTACCGTGAATGAGATGTGGTGACCATGATCGTTTACTCTTGGGACGCCCTTGGCTTTATGACCATGATGTCATGCACGATGGGCGAACCAACCACTATAGCTTCAAGTGGAGGGGTGTTGGAATAAGGGGACAACCCTCCCTCTCCCGGGAGATCAGGAGTGTAGAACCAAGACGTTTGCTAGCTCCATACTAACTTCAGGAGGTCGAGCCCCAAACAATCAGATTACAAGCGTAGCTGGATTTTAGCACCTCCGCAGTCACAGACGACTTTGTCGTTCTTCTTGAATTTAACATGGAAGGAGTACCGCCACAACTTGAAATGTGGCTCCATTCCAAGGAAGTATTCACATAATGTGATGAAATTGGCTATGTGGAGAATAACATTGGAAGTAAAGAAGGACATGCATCGTGTAGTGGAAGGAAGAGCCCTCTGCACACGAACATAGTGTGGATAACGCGATATTGGCCCTCGGCCTGACCTTTCTTCGTTGGCGACCAAGGAAACACATCCTTCCTCGACAAGAATCCCTTTGCCACAAGATCCTCGGGTGCTTACACTTTGAAAGGACATGCGGTGCCCCCATGTGTGGTTTTGGTAATTGATGACATTCTCTATGGACTAATGGTTGCATTGAGTTATATTTGAAGGATTTGTCCATATGCATTTCTTGAAGTCCATGTGTTGGTTTCAAGGAGTTTATGTGTTAACCAAGGTGCTATTAAGGAATTATCCAAAGATTGGTCATGTGAGTGTTGAGCTTATTGCAAGCATGTCTTGAAGAAGAAGATTGTGTGATCATTCATGTTTACCTTCAAGACATCATCCAAATGAAGAGAGTTGGAAAGATTCAACACACAAGGCGCACAAGATGTACCGAGGGATCTAGTGATCCCATGGTATGGTAAGCATTGTCCATTACGCTTTGTGTGCTAACCCATGGTCTTCGTGAGAGTTCTTTGTGGGGTTAGGTTACGGTGTGCAAGTTCAAGTGATGCATAACAAAGAGATCAAGTTCTTGAAGCTTGCCGTCCATTGTGGTGACAATGGACTTGTGAAGATGAGCGGAAGAGTGGCTCACCCATAGTGGAGTATGGGGGAGCAATCAACTAGTCTTCATCGAGCCAACGCAATCAAGAAAGGTGGTCCAACTTGAGGGAGTCAAGATCGTCATCATCTAGCTCAAGTGGACTTTGTGCAAGGCAAAGGTTTGCCCTTGATAGGTTTTCTATTTTACCGGTCTCATGGTAGTTGTGGGAGACCGGGTTATTGGATCGATTGCCGTACTATCAAGGGGGCTCTCGATGAGTTGCTTGATCGTATCGTTCGTATAGAGCTCAAACCATTGCATCCTTGCATCATCTTTATTGGTTCTTGTTTGGTTCTTCTCCTTGCGAGTTTTGGAGCTTATGGTCATTTTTATGACAAGCTCGAGTTCATCGAAAACGGAGTTTGCATGCATCTTCTATGATGTTTCCGATGTTGGAGGATATGCCGTTTCTTCTCTGTTGGAGGTTTCACTCCTTTGTTTGTTAGGCATACCTCCCCTGCCTCTTCTTACTATATCCACTCATTGTTTTGATGCTACTCGTTGTCTTGTTTCCAACAAGCTTGAGTTTGCTCAATTCGGAGCTCATTTGCAGAAGTTATGGCAGTTCTGGTTTTATTATTTTCCTCTGTTGTCTTCTCTGCAAAATGAAGGACTCCTAGTGTTGCTGATCTGGGGCATGCGGTAGTACTGCTCTCCGGAGCGGTAGTACCGTAGGCCCTTGCGGTAGTACCGCAGCCCACTGCGGTAGTATCGCAGTGCTCCATGATAGTACCGCTTTGTGGGAGCGGTAGTACCGTGGCCTCAGGCCAGGCGCAGCTACTCGAGCGGTAGTAGGGGCGGATGTAATTTTTTACATCCGTGCCCTACGCGGTAGTACCATGCCGCGGGCGCGGTAGTACCGTGCCGCGGGCGCGGTAGTACCATGGGCTCTGGCCAGGCTTAGCAGCATGAGCGGAAGTAGGGGCGGATGTAATTTTTACATCCGCGCCCTACGCGGTAGTACCGCTCTTCGTGTCTTGGTAGTACCGTGCGGATTTTCGCAGGTCCTCCCTCGGCGGAAGTAGGTACGAGTAATTTTTACTTCCGTCTTTGCCTTACTGATGTACCGTGAGAAGCGTAGCGGTAGTACCGCTCGGCGGTTCTACCGTTCGTTGCCTGTGCAACGAGCCTTCATCGCGATCTTTGCACTTGCGGTAGTACCGCAACTGCGTGAGTAGTACCTGACCGACCGCGATAGTACCGCAGCTCCGTGCGGTAGTACCGCGTCGTCTTGGCTGAGTGAGGGATAACGGTTGGTTTTTCTCCTCCTATAAAAAGGGGGTCTTCTTCCCCTTGAGACCTATTCTTTGAGCTCGTGTTCTTCCCCCATTGTTGACCTTCTTCGAGCTTGCTAACTCTCAATCCCTCCAATGATTCTTGCTAGTTCTTGAGGGAAAAGAGAGAGGAGATCTAGATCCACGTTTCCACCAATCACTCCTCTTAGTGAGGGGAACCCCTTGGATCTAGATCTTGGAGTTCTTCATGTTCTTCTTTCGTTCTTCCTCTCATTTTCCTCCCTAGCATTAGTTGCTTTGGTGGGATTTGGGAGAGAAGGACTTGGGCACTCCGTGTGCCCTTGCCATTGCATTTGGTGCATCGGTTTGAGTTCTCCACGATGATTCGTGGAAGTTACAAGTTGAGAAGCTTATTACTCTTGGGTGCTTGGCGCCCTTGAGCTTGTTCCTCTTGGGTGCTTGGGCGCCCTAGACGGTTGGTGGTGTTCGAAGCTCAACCATTGTGGTGCAAAGCTCCAGACAGCGTCGGGGTCTCCAATTAGGTTGTGGAGATCGCCCGAGCAATTTGATTTGCACCGTGACCACCCCAAGGGTTGCCAAAGTGTACGGGTTCGGTGACCGCCCCAAGGGTTGCCATTTATGCAGGTTCGGTGACCGCCCTCAAGGGTCCCTTAGTGGAATCACGGCATCTTGCATTGTGCGAGGGCGTGAGGAGATTACTGGCCCTAGTGGCTTCTTGGGGAGCATTAGCCTCCACACCGCTCCAAACGGAGACTAGCATCCGCAAGGGTGTGAACTTCGGGATACATCGTCGTCTCCAGCGTGCCTCGGTTATCTCTTACCCGAGCCCTTTACTTATGCACTTTACTTTGTGATAGCCATATTGTTCTTGTCATATATCTTGCTATCACATAGTTGCTTATCTTGCTTAGCATAAGTTCTTGGTGCACATAGGTGAGCCTAGTTGTTGTAGGTTTTGTCTTTGGACAAATTAACCGCTAGGTTTATTCCGCATTTGTTCAAGCCTCAACCGTAATTATTTTAAAGCGCCTATTCACCCCCCCCCCCCTCTAGGCGACATCCACGATCTTTCACACTTGGTGGTGGAGGAGAGCCACTTCCCTTCCGTACTGCTGGCAACACCCTCCTTTTTGGCCTTGCTAGCAACGCTGCTCCGAGCATCGCTTCCTTGGCCCGCGTCGCTTCTGCCCCTGTTGTCGCGTTTGTGACCCCTCACTACACACCATTGAATAGATTTGGCTTGGTTGGAGAGGAATAAGAGGAAACGAAGCAGCTCAAGAGCTAGCAACAATGGTGGGAAAGTTCACGCGGAAGAAGGAGAAGATAGAAGACGAACCAAATGTGGAATGAGCCCGCGTTGGTTTGTGACCTCCCCTTTATAGCCGCTCAGGACGCCCAAGAGACGGCATGGGCGTGGTGGCACATGCCTACCGCATCGACAGAGTCGCCCACTACGCGTGTTGCAGGCACAAAGATCAAGGCGCCATCATAGCCAAAAGGGAACTAAATCGATAGCATTTGGTTGTTCTCTTGCACTTACGACTTACGACAACAATGTTGGGATATGACCATTGTGAAGCCCTAGGACACCCTGATCCCGCGTGGGGCCAGACCCGTTTGATCCGGGTAGGTACGACGTACTCCCTCCGTCTAGGTGTGTAAGTCACCTTACGAAAACCAAATAATCCTAAAACACTTAGGCACGGTACATTAACTTACTCCTTGTTTCTTGTTTCATGACATATCAACCAATAAGATATGTGGACCGTGCATGCTCTGAACGACTTGAGACTACCAAACATGACATGCAGTGGTTAGTTCATTGCATGCAGTGCTATTAATTAGCAAAAAGGCATTAAGTTCTCTTGTTTTCCTCTCCGCCTTGATCACGGTGCACAACCTAAGATGACTTACACACCTAAACGGAGAGAGTGACCTGACGGTCAAGCCTAGCTACGAGGGATGACGTCACGCCACCCACAATGCTTCGCGGCATGTCCACATGGGAATCACGGGTCATCGTCCTCGTCAGAAGGGAAATCAGAATGCTTGCAAGTCGGAGGATCGTTCAATTTAATAAGAAACCGGACTCCAGCTAACCCGTCGATTTTCGGTCCTCGAGCTGAGAAGCCGAATTAAGATAAAGTCGCTTTATCTACTCATCTAGCAAAAAAAAAGGAGCCCGTCAAGATTTTGCCCTGGGCGATGCAGAGAGGGTGTGCGGTCAAATTCCGGACAAGCTCGGAAGCTACTGACGATGCATACTACCAGGGGCTGCCTGTTAACTGAGAGGTCGGTCGCCAGGCCAGCCTCAGGGCACAACATGCGAGGCATAGCCCGGGCAGCTCTTCCCGCATGAAGCGTACCTTCCAAAAAATCTATCATCTTTACATACAAATTAGGGCTACTCTAGTGCTCTATGCCGGTTATTTGATTAGGTCTTGTCCCACTTTATAAGGCGGGGTCTACGAGATAGTAGAGACATAACAATCTCCATTCATCACCAGTTCACCACTTCGTGAGCTATCCCCTCTGGTACTACCGGACTCGCCCACACCTTATTAGTACCAAGTATCATCAACATCAACACCAACATGCTCTCGCTATGGAGTATTTAACCAAAAACTACCACATTTCATGAAAACGTAACAGAAAACTACCACTTTACGATTTTGTGCGGAAAACTATCACTTTTGTCCTAATCCATGGCAAAAAACTACCAAGTCCTGAAACCGGTCTTTGCCCGCGCTAAGCACCAAACTAACTAGCCGGTCCCATGTTTCAGGTGCCACGGTGGCCAACCGACGCCCGCCGCGCGTTAACGGCGCATCCGCGGTCGGAAAGAGCATCGTCAGAGGATCAACATCAAATGGCCGGTTCCACGTTTTGGTGCATTGAACGCAAATTGACAGCCGCCGTTTCCGACCGCGGACGCGCCGTTAACACGCGGTGGGCTTCGGTTGATCAGCGTGACACCTGAATCATGGGACCGGCTGGTCAGTTTGGTGCTTAGCGCGGGCGAAGGCCGGTTTCGAGACTTGGTAGTTTTTTGCCACAGATTAGGACAAAAGTGATAGTTTTCCGCACAAAATCGTAAAGTGGTAGTTTTCTGTCACGTTTCCGTGAAATATGGTAGTTTTTGGTTAAATACTCCTCGCTATGCTATATCCCCTCTGGTACTTCCAGACTCGCCCACACCGGTTTCAAGTATCATCAACATGCTCTCGTTATTTGAACTATCCCTCTTTGCCCACATCTATGAAGCTTGGTTGGCCATTCACCCTACGTGAAGGCTTCAATGAGGGTTCCCCACTTTGGAGACCCATGCACCTGAACCAATGGTTGGGGGTCAGGGGTGCTGTTGTTATACCACTGACCCTAAAGTCTCCTAACGAGAACTCCAAAGCTCAAAATATATTCCATTCTTCACAAAATTTTGCACACATTTAGAAGACATAAACATGTTTTCTGTAATAGAAAAAAGAACTAAATTTCATTTTAGTTCTGTTTTCTGAATTTACTATTCAACCATGAGCATGTAAGCTCATGGCCAAGAATGCCTTCCCCCAACAAATAACTGCAACACGAAGACCAAAACCAGGCATGAAGAACCAATGCAGACACAAAAATCATGAGAAGGATACGAGGGTGAAACTTCAACCGTGTCAAACCCTACAAATTACTCGGGGGTAGCAAACTTATAACAAGTTGCATGCACGATTAGATGTCCACTTTCTAGTTGTCGTCTTTCCTTTCAATTTAATCTCTCAGCTTTCATGAACTACACTTGATCAAAAAGGAAGGCAAAACAGAAACAGTAAAACCGCAGAAAGCTCCTAAAAATTACAACAATATAGGAAGAAATAACACGCAAGAAATATTTATGCAGCACCCACTTATTTTTCAGTCTTGCGCCTTTTCTTAGCAGCAGTTTCAAGATTCGGCATTTTCTTAGCAGCAGTTTCAATATTGGGCATTTTCTTATCAGTAATTCCATTGTTCGGCCTTGCACCTTCCTTTCCAGAGTTGTGTCTCTGATCTTTGTCCTTGAGACGATTCTGCGACCTCTGTAAGAAACAACCAGTGCAAAGAATATGAGGATACTGGGTGCGGAAGCACCAAGCAACTTCAAGAACTAAGACCAATACAGGACAAACAAAATTGGACTATTGTGGTTTCTCAAAAAAATGAATATCAGATTATCCGTTTGCCAAAAAAAATCGGATTATTCTGTGTCCATCAGCTTACTGTAACCTCCATGATGACATGCTGCTGGAGATCATTTCAGCACAGTCAAGTCTGCCTTTTAATATGGTGCCTAAAAGCCTTCGATGTGTATTGCTAATACAACTATGGAGGATGTGATCCCATACCTTCTGTCTTCTCCGATTTTGTCGCTGCCTGCCTGAATCCTTCTTGGGCTTTTGTACTTGCTGAACATTTAGCATGTATAAACAAATTAAATTCCAGATGAAATACAAATCCAGATTTAGAAAACATTTCTGTCGCACGAAATCAGTAATTTCAGCAACCAGTGCCACCACCTGAGCAAGAGCTATAGTTCGGGCATGTCGTTCAGCATGTGTCTCTGCCTCTTCCTCCAGCTCACCATCACTGTTGAGCACCATCTTAAGCCTACCTTCTCCCAGTAGTTTCTTTGATCGAGCATGTCTCTGAAATAGACAAAAATAAAATGAAGAAATGTGGCAACAGTAGCATTCACAAGTGACAGCAAGTAACTCTTATCAATTTTCAACAAAGAGAGGTAACTCTTATCATTGTCTTATATGTACAACAGCAGGCCTTCTTCAGTTGACGTCTAACAGGTGGGAAACATTATAGTAGCTTTCTTATGGATTACATACCTTTGATTCAAGATGTACCCTGACCATCTCCTCACTTAAGCACATGATTCTGGGACAAAGCTTGCACTTGTACACAGATTTGCACTTCAGAATGTAGTTATTGAAATCGACCTCAACAGTGTCATCCTTGTTAACAGCACCTTCGGCAGAATGAGCATCACCACTTGATGCTTTCTTAACAGGCAACCTGATTGCTTGGTATTGTTCATACGCCAGACTGCTGTTCTCATCTGAAAGTAAGCCTGTGGTTAGTCGTTAAAGTTGCTTGCATAGAGTTCGATCATGTGATAACACTAATTACTCGATAAAGCGACTTATGCTCATACTGAAACATTACATGGTATGTTTAGGTAATGATACTTCACATTGAGGTTGTCTAACTCTATGTTAAATCCTCCAATACCCCACCACAGTATACTGAAATCAAATTCCACACCCTACGGTCATTGACTAGTAAACTTAGATCCCATTGGTAACATCCTAAGGTAACACAGAGCAGTTCTTAGTTGCCAAACAATAAGGTGAAGGCGTATAGGAAGACAATTGCACTTCTCTTAGCATGAATGTAGTTCTGTGAGATGACATTAAAAGGCTAGTGTTCCTAAGTTCGAAAAATACAAACAAAAGGTCCCTCAAGCCTCAATGACACTAAACAAGCCGGCGAAACATCTGGAAAGGCAAGAAAAGGGGTGATGCTACGGACCACGACAGTAATTAACTCCCAACATCTCGTACCACAGAATATAATACGGAAGACAGAAGTGTCCAGGTATGTAATCAAAGACAGTATTAGCCACTTCAGTACGAGAGAGAGCGTGATTTAGCCCAAATGACAGCTTTCTTTGAACCTCCTTTCCATCAAAAAATGCAATCTCTCCTAATCCAAATTGAAGGGGGCATGAAAGCGAGAACAAAGAATACCTGCACAAGGACTATCAACATGATGTCCAGAGCTGTCCTCACTTTGGTATCCTGAACCTGATAGACAGGAGCAACCAATGAGAAAAAGAACACATTACAATATCTGCACATTAATGTATTATAGTGATTCGTGGACCATCAAAACCAACAACATGCAGCAGATATAGCATGAATACTGAGGCTTTGGCAGGACAGAGGCAGAGCAAATTAACAACAGCAAATGATGATTACTCTACTCCGATGGTTTTAATAATGACATCACCCTCTAAGAGTTGCACGCTCAGTATATGAAGCAATAGTACAGGTCGAATATGTCCATGGAATCAAAGTGAACAAATCCACTAGTACAAACAAATCGGCTACGCATGACGCACGGGGAATGATCTGAACAGCGATAGTAGTAACAAAGAACAGCTCACCCTCATCTTCGGCCTGCTCCTCTACTTCCTTTTCCTGTTCTTCCCCCGACTCCACCTCCGCTTCTTTATCATCATCTTCTTCTTCTTTTTCTTCTTCTTGCTCCCCTTCTACTTCCTCCTCCGAGACCTCTTCTTCCGCGGGGTCGCGGTCCGAATCAGAACCCGAAGAAGAGGAGGACGAAGAGGCGCTGTTGTCGCCGTGGTCTTGCCTGAAGAAGCGCCTCTTGATCATCTCGCCCGATGCCGCCGCCGCCGCCGCCGCCGCCGCCTCCTGTTCTGTCGGGTGAGGTGGTTTTGGGGGTTATGCTGGACGAAGCAGAAGACAGCGTCGGAGGGAGGGCTGTGTAGGCGCAGAGAAGCCCAGGCCGTTCGATCTAGGTCATACGCCAGTTCCTCTTCTTTTTATCCGTGCGTTGGGGCTCAACATCTCGCCTGCTGGACCGCGGGGTTTTCCCGGTTGGGTGTACAGCACTCTGCTTCCTTCCTGTGCCGTTTTTTCCTACTTGTTTTTCTTTTTATTATTTATTATTACTTTTTTTGGTTTTTTCTATTCTTTTACAAAAAATTGTGTGACCACTTTTTTTGCGGGGGTAAAGGGAGTTTTATTGCATAGGAATAGAGTTACAGTCGAGAGGCCAAATGTCCTCGATACATGGTGGAACCGAACCTAGCCACACAGTCGTAGCTCGTTCGGACTGGCTATATTTCGTCAGGCGATCGACAACTCTATTTTGGAGCCTACTAATCTTTTATGGAAAAAACTCCCTACTACCAAGCAGATCCTTGATCTCCAGAACTATATGTCCATACACCGAGTGAACCAGCGCTCCATTTGTCAAGCTGGACAGGGCTTCAGAGGAGTCCGTTTGCACGACCACCGGAAGATTGGAATGCTGGATGGACAAGGCCATACCTTGCATGATCGCATGTAGCTCAGCTTCGAGTGGGTCGTTGCAGTGAAATATATATCGATACGCGGCCATCAGGATCTCCCCTTTTTCATTCCTAAGCACCATCCCTGCAGCACCAGAGCCATCCTCTCGGAGAAAAGAACCATCAACCGAAAGCGCCAAGGTGCCCGGCGCCGGAGCTGGCCAGGGGACTGCAGGGCACTCCACCGTGTGGCTCGGCAAGGCCATGTCCGCTGTAGGCATCTTCCCCTTTAGGATATCTTCGGTAGAAAAGCGACCAGCTAACTTGATGGACTTATAGTAGCTATCCAGGTACTCGACGGTAGACGGCACGGGGGGAACTGCCTTCCCATGGGTTGTATCATTACGCAGCTGGCAGATCCTCCAAGCAAACAGGATGAGCATATCCCGGACATCTTCAGAGCATCTAGCTAATAAGGAGACCAACCATTCCTTTCCATCGGAGATGAGAAGCTCATCCCCAGGGAGTGGCCATCTTCGCCGCATATTTATCCACAAAACTCTTGCATGGGTGCAAGTTACCAATGCATGGAAAGAGTCCTCTTCCTCAACACCACACAGCGGACAAGTGGATATCGTTGACAAGTGTCTGTAGGATTTACATTGCTGTGTAGCCAGCGTTCCTGTCGCACATCTCCAGGCCATGATCTTCATTTTCCGGGGGACCGTAGACTTCCATATGTAGTTCCAGCTCGACCGGTGCCCCGCTGGATTAGTACTAGACGCACCATTTGCAAAGGTAACATTGTGGTCGTAAGTAGCCAACTTATAAGCACTCCTCACATTGAATTGGCCACTCTTCTCCGGATGCCAAGACAGAAAATCATCATGTTGGCGCGGCGAGGGTCTGATCTTCAGAATGTGCACAATATCCATATCCCAAAAAAACTCCCTCAACCGATCATATCTCCATGCACCATTGTCATCAAGGAAATCAGAAACCCAGTTGAAACGACAATTGCGTTTAGGAGTGACCGGCCGGAAGGATTGAGGACGCGGAATCCACGGATCTCGCCAAGTCCGGATCATTGTACCATTACCAACACGCCAGATGACACCCCTCTTGATAAGCTCAAGGCCATGCAAAACTCCTTTCCACACCTCCGAACCAGAGCTCGGAAAGACTGTATCGAGTAGCTGACCCGAGGGGTAGTATTTAGCTTTCAACAGGCGCGCACACAAGCTATCTGGATTGTCGATGAGCCTCCAGGCTTGTTTGGCGAGCAAAGCCTGGTTAAAAGCCCTCATGTCCCTAAAACCCATGCCTCCCATGGTTTTAGGTAACCGTAATTTTTCCCAGCTCAACCAGGCCATTTTCCTCTTGCCATTCTCCACCCCCACCAGTATTGGCGTATCATACGAGTCAGGTCGTCACACACTGAGTAGGGGATTTTGAAAATACTCATGACATAGGCCGGAATGGCTTGAGCCACCGACTTAATCAGAACCTCTTTGTTGCCAGAAGACATGTATTGCTCACTCCAATCAACGAGAACTTTCCTTAGACGTTCCTGTACTGACTCAAACTTCCCCTTGTGCATCCTGCCCTCGGGGATCGGCAAGCCCGAATATTTGGGTTCGAATGCTTCCTGAGTGATTTCCAGAATACTTTTTACTTGCAATGCAACATTCGGTGGACACTGGTTTGAGAAAAGGATGGAACATTTGGACGGGTTAATCAGTTGGCCTGTCGCCGTCGCAAACGTGTTCAACAAACCTTTCACCAACAATGCCTGCTGCTCTGTTGCATGGAAGAACAGTAGTGAATCATCCGCAAACAGAAGGTGGGAAATTTCCGGTGCCCCTCTGCATACTTTTATCCCTTCAAGACCATCTTGTTGCGTAGCCTTATGAATCAAGGAGGACAAGGCATCAACAACAAACAAGAAAAGAAAGGGTGATAACGGATCACCTTGACGGAGTCTCCTCGAGGGAGAGAAAGATTCCAACAGCTTCCCATTAAATTTCACTGAATACTTCACCGATGAAACACACGCCATGACACGACAGATCCAAACCTGAGAGAAACCCCATTTAGCCAGAGCCCTCTCCAAGAAATTCCAGTCCACCCGATCGTAGGCCTTCGACAACTCAAGTTTGTAAGCACACAGCCCAGGATCAGAGTTCCTTACAGATTGTATATGGTGGATACATTCGAAAGCAAATATCGAATTGTCAGAAATCAACCGTCCTGGGATAAAGGCGCTCTGGTTTTCAGAGATAAGTTCTGTCAGGAGAGGCCGAAGTTTGTTCACCATACACTTTGAGACAATTTTATATAACACATTACACAAGCTGATAGGCCGGAAATCTTTGAGTTCCTGAGGGTGGGGAACCTTGGGAATGAGCACTATAGCTGTGTCATTAACACCATCAGGCATCACACCCGACACAAAGAACTCTTCGACTGCAGCAACAATCTCCGTTTTCAGCAGTCCCCAGTTACGTTGATAAAATCTGGCAGGGAGGCCATCACAGCCCGGGGCTTTGAGAGGCCCAATCTGGAACAAGGCATCCGATATTTCCTCCTCGGTATAAGGTCTACATAGTGACTCGTTCATCTCCACTAAGACTTTAGGCAATATACAGTCAAGGACCTCATCCGGAGAGAGGGTTGGGTCCTTAGTAAAGACCTCCTTAAAGTAGGAGTACGTCATTCTCTCCATATCAGACGGAGCGTTACACCAAGTACCATCTTGTTTCTGCAGCCGGCGTATGAGATTTCTACGAGCCCGCCAAACAGCTCTCCTGTGCAGAAATTTGGTATTGCGTTCCCCCTCCTTTAACCAAGTAATACGTGAGCATTGAAGCCAAAGCATCTCCTCTCTGTATAACAGCTCGCCGAGCTCATTCATCTTAGCACGAATCACAACACGGTCAGAGCCCGCCAACTGTAACTCCTCAAGTTGTGATCGGAGCTTCTCAATTTCCTTTAACACGTTGCCAAACTTTATTCTACTCCAGTCTTTTAGTTCCTTAAGCACCTCCTTAAGGTATTTAGGCACCAAGCCCAAGCTGCCAGATTGTTTGTGTTTGTTCCACGCCCCGGCAAGCATGTCAGGTAGGGTATGGTCACGTTCCCACATAATCTCATAGCGTAAGCTAGACGCCCGACGTCTCACTTCTTGCTGACCCTCCATCTGGATCAAGACAGGGCAGTGATCCGAACAAGGGGTAACCAGATGAACCACCTTCGTGAAGGGAAAAGAATCCCGCCATGACTCATCCGCACATGCACGATCCAGCCGGACCTATACATTGTGGTCCGCCGCCTGACCATTATTGTATGTGAAGGCAAACCCTGAAAAGCCAAGGTCCTCAAGCTCGCACCTTTCCAAGCAATCCCTAAACGCCAACATTTGAGTTTCAGACCGCGTCGTACCAGAGAGGTGCTCATGCTGCCATAGTGCC
This sequence comes from Aegilops bicornis, assembly GCA_021605145.1. Classification (NCBI taxonomy): domain Eukaryota; kingdom Viridiplantae; phylum Streptophyta; class Magnoliopsida; order Poales; family Poaceae; genus Aegilops; species Aegilops bicornis. The sequence continues at coordinate 390,959,156 of CM038669.1, read as the reverse complement.
TCGTTAAAGTCTCCGCACACCACCCATGGCTCTCGCGATCTAGCTCTAAGCCCACACAGTTGCTCCCACATACGATGTCGATTCTCAATGCGTGGCTCCCCATAGACAAAGGTACCACGCCACGATACGCCAGAACTGCCATCCACCACATTGACATCAATAAAACGGTTGCAAGAGTCTAGCACCGTCACTATCAATGACTCATCCCAAAATAGTGTTAGGGAGCGTAGTAATTTCAAAAAAAAAAATCCTACGCACACACATGATCATGGTGATGCATAGCAATGAGAGGGGAGAGTGTTGTCCACGTACCCTCGTAGACCGAAAGCGGAAGCGTTAGCACAACGCAGTTGATGTAGTCGTACGTCTTCACGATCTGACCGATCAAGTACCGAACGTACGGCACCTCCGAAGTTCAGCACACGCTCAGCTCGATGACGCCCCTCGAACTCCGATCCAGCCGAGCTTTGAGGGAGAGTTCACAAGACGACCTGACGGCGTGGTAGCGATGATGATGTTCTACCGACACAGGGCTTCGCCTAAGCACCGCTACGATATTATCAAGGTGGATTATGATGGAGGGGGGCACCGCACACGGCTAAGAGATCAAGAGATCAATTGTTGTGTCTCTAAGGGGTGCCCCCCTCCCCGTATATAAAGGAGTGGAGGAGGGGGAGGGTCGGCCCTCTCTATAGCGCGCCCTAGGAGGAGTCCTACTCCTACCAGGAGTAGGATTCCTCCCCTTCCATGTAGTAGGAGTAGGAGTCAAGGAAAGGGGAGAGAGAAGAGAAGGAAGGAGGAGGCGTAGCCCCTCCCCCTAGTCCAATTCGGACTAGGCCTTGGGGGGGCGCCCAACCTCTCTTCTCTCTTTCCCCTAAAGCCCAATAAGGCCCATATACTCCCCGGCGAATTCCCGTAACTCTTCGGTACTCCGAAAAATACCCGAATCACTCGGAACCTTTCCGATGTCCGAATATAGTCGTCCAATATATCGATCTTTATGTCTCGACCATTTCGAGACTCCTCGTCATGTCCCCGATCTCATCCGGGACTTCGAACTACCTTCGGTACATCAAAACACATAAACTCATAATATAACCGTCATCGAACTTTAAGCGTGCGGACCCTACTGAGTTCGAGAACAATGTAGACATGACCGAGACACGTCTCCGCCAATAACCAATAGCGGAACCTGGATGCTCATATTGGCTCCCACATATTCTACGAAGATCTTTATCGGTCAAACCGCATAACAACATACATTGTTCCCTTTGTCATCGGTATGTTACTTGCCCGAGATTCGATCGTCGGTATCTCAATACCTAGTTCAATCTCGTTACCAGCAAGTCTCTTTACTCGTTTCGTAATACATCATCCCGCAACTAACTCATTAGTTACAGTGCTTGCAAGGCTTACAGTGATGTGCATTACTGAGTGGGCCCAGAGATACCTCTCCGACAATCGGAGTGACAAATCCTAATCTCGAAATACGCCAACCCAACAAGTACCTTCGGAGACACCAGAGAGCACCTTTATAATCACCCAGCCACGTTGTGACGCTTTGGTAGCACACAAGGTGTTCCACCGAAACAGGAGTTGCATAATCTCATAGTCATAGGAACATGTATAAGTCATGAAGAAAGCAATAGCGAATACTAAACGATCGTGTGCTAAGCTAACGGAATGGGTCAAGTCAATCACATCATTCTCCTAATGATGTGATCCCGTTAATCAAATGACAACTCGTGTCTATGGCTAGGAAACATAACCATCTTTGATCGACGAGCTAGTCAAGTAGAGGCATACTAGTGACACTCTGTTTGTCTATGTATTCACACAAGTATTATGTTTCTGGTTAATACAATTCTATCATGAATAATAAACATTTATCATGAAATAAGGAAATAAATAATAACTTTATTATTGCCTCTAGGGCATATTTCCTTCAAATAGAGCCAAGCCTCCACTCCTTCCATGGCTACTCACACCATGAAAGCCTTTCAAACCGAGTCTCCATCGCAGCTTTTCCACTTTAATAGATTCCTGTCTAGTCTCACAGAGGAAGACTAGTTTGGGGTTATTGGCTTTTGAGAGGGCCAAGACCTCACGAACTGTCCGGCGGTCCCCCTCGAGGGAGGCCGCCGATATCTCATTTGTGTCATGATCCTTTGTTAGTTTGGCGCGCTTACTACTAGAGGTGCTGCTTGAAGGCGAGGCAGTCTCCCCTAGATCCTTCCCACCACCATCCGTGATGGCTAGTAAGGTTTTTGGCATGCTGGATCTGTGCAAGCCCTCATCCCCAGTAATATCCATGTTTAGCCTTTTCCTTGCCTCTCTTTCCACCTCCATATGTTCACCAGGCAACTTCGACGGGCTGGTACCCGTATCCAGTATGTCCAGGTCAGTCCCCTCTATCACAGGATCCAACGGAGCATTGGGACTGCCATTATTTCCCGACTGCCGGGAGCATTTGCCCTATTAGGGTTTGGTTCAGGACGTGAGCGGCTAGGGCCATCAGCGTATAGCCAATCTCCGAACTTGAGCTTCTGCTGATCATGAACACCAGAGCCGCACTCCTTGTGCTCATGTCCAATGAGGCCATAGAACTTACAGAATCGGGCCAACTTTTCATAGCGAACCAGGTAGACTTGTCTTGCTTGAGATCGAACAATGCTCACAGACTTGGTGAGGGGGAGTTTTATGTCATGATCCACCCTCACCCTAATGTAGTCACCGTGGGTGTTGCCGTTCAGCCTCATCTCCAGGATTTTGCCCGCACCTTTCAACAGCTTTTCCACAATTTCCTGCTTGCAATAGGGATCTGGCAGTTTGTGAATCTGTAGCCAAATAGGCATATGATCGAAAACTACCTCATCAGCTTTGGTAAACCCGTCATACGGGCACATCAGAACCGCCATGTTGCGAAATAGCCATGGCCCATTGTAAGGGCATATTTATCCCTAAGGTGTTTTGGTGATTGATGACAATGCTTTTGCGGACTAATCGTGTGCCTTAAGTTTCTCAGACGTTTCATCGCTAGGCACAAGACGGTTTGGTGCCCCTCGAAGACTATTGAAGATGGTGTTTTTCTATGTTTCTTTTTGGTGGATTTGAGTCATAGGAAAGCCGTACTATTAAGAGGGGTCCTCGTCGGAAAGGTTCGGGTGGAATCATCACGTACACGTTTTCTTCCTTGTCTCCACCTTTCCCCTACACTTTGGAGCATCCACCATTTATCCTCTCTGCAATTTTCCTGGCTGCTGATGTTGGGCTTGCGGTAGTACTGCTCCCTGGAGCGGTAGTACCCGCAGCACCTCTTGATAGTACCATACTTCGCCGTAGTACCATGAGGGCCCACGGTAGTACCGCTCCTCCGAGCCGTAGTATCGTGGCCCCTGTGCCAAGTGCCGCCGCATCGCAGTAGTAGGGCGGATGTAATTTTTACATCCGCCTCATGATAGTACCGCACCTTGTGTGCGGTAGTATCGCTGTGACTAACTCACCGCCATGCGGTAGTACCGCTCCTCCAGCCGTAGTACCATGTTGTATTTTTGCATCGTTTGTTTTTCAGCGGAAGTAGGCACGGATGTATTTTTATTCATCCGCGCCCTTCCCAGGCTAGGACTTTCCTGCCTTGCGGTAGTACCGCAAGGGGGAGCGGTAGTACCGTTCTCAGCCTCCGTGCTTCGGGCTTGTTCTAGTTCCTGCCGTTGCAGCGGTAGTACCGCGGTCCCTCACGATAGTACCGCATGGCCTTGCGGTAGTACCACTTGTCAGGGACGGTAGTACCGCAAGTCGCGGGCTGGTTAGGTCGATAACGGTTGGATTTTGTCCACAACTATAAAAGGGGTGTCTTCTTCCTCTAGTTGACCACCTTTTCCACCTCTAAGCTCCATTGTTGCTCTAAGCTCCATTTTTCGATCTCACTCCCTAGCCAATCAAACTTGTTGATTTGCTCGGAGTGGTTGAGAAGGCCCCGATCTACACTTCCACCAAGAGAAATTTGATTCCAACTAATCCCTTGCGGATCTTGTTACTCTTGGGTGTTTGAGCACCCTAGACGGTTGAGGTCACCATGAGCCATAGTCCATTGCGGTGAAGCTTTGTGGTGTCGTTGGGAGCCTCCAATTAAGTTGTGGAGATTGCCCCAACCTTGTTTGTAAAGGTTCAGTCGCCGCCTCCAAGGGCACCAATAGTGGAATCACGGCATCTTGCATTGTGTGAGGGCGTGAGGAGAATACGGTGGCCCTAGTGGCTTCTTGGGGAGCATTGTGCCTCCACACCGTTCCAACGGAGACGTACTTCCCCTCAAAGGGAAGGAACTTCGGTAACACATCCTCGTCTTCACCGGCTCCACTCTTGGTTATCTCGCGCCTTTACTTGTGCAAGCTTATTTGTGTTATACTCTTGCTTGTGTGCGTGCTTATTGTTGTTGCATCATATAGGTTGCTCACCTAGTTGCATATCTAGACAACCTACTTTGATGCAAAGTTTAAGTTGGTAAAGAAAAGCTAAAAATTGTTAGTTGCCTATTCACCCCCTCTAGTCAACTATATCGATCCTTTCAATTGGTATCAGAGCCTCATCTCTTTATTAAGGACTTTACCGTCCGAAGAGTATGGTTGACGTCGTAGACGATGTGGAGGAACACTCCGCTGCGAATCCGATATTGTCTATGGGAGATGGGGGTACCTCGATCTCACGTGAGGAATTCAATGTGGCGTTGGACACATTGAAAACCTCCATGACGACCGAGGTCGAGAGCATGTTTAATAAATTTCTAGAAGGGCTTAAACTTTCCACCGCACCTTTGAAAGTGGGTGATCCCACTAACAAGGTGACAGATGCTACCTCCGACAAGGGGGAAGCTACTAGCAAGAAAGGTCCTTCTTCTAGTGGTAAAAATGGCACCGACATCTTTGCCCATGTGGAACCTCCACTTGTCTATGGTGGACCGATTCCTTCCACTCATTTGAATCATGCCGCCCGCCCCTAAGATTGAGAAGAATGTAGATTTTGATTCTTGGGTCTATAGTTTTAAGCGTCATTTAAATCATGTGACCACTAACCTTTGGAGAATCATTGAAGAAGGTTTTATCCGCATGACCGAAGCAACTTCACCCCTAGAGAAGCCGTGGATGATCAATTCAATGAGAATGCTCTCTTCATCATCCAAGAAGCAATCCCACCCGAAGACCTTCCTCATCTCTGGCCCTACTCCTTGGCCAAAGATGCTTGGCGCCAAGTGGTTTCCCTCTATCGGGGAAGCGCAAGCATTCAACGTTCCAACAATGAAGTGGTGCAAGATGAAGCCGATGAGTTTGCAATGAAAAAAGATGAAGAACCTCGTGAGCTTTATCAGAGAGTAACCAAACTCGCGGTCTCTCTCCGTGATCATGGAAGTAAGGACACGGATGACAATTGGATCAAGCGCAAATTCCTCAAGGCAATGATGCCCTACCACAAAGCCATGTCCTCCATCATTCGTCAAAGGCCGGACTTCCACACCTTGTCCTCAAGTGATGTGTTGGATGAGTTCGTTGCTATGAGCATCTTGGACAAGACCGCCGACAATGCGGTTCTTCACTCTCAAAGAGTAAAGAAACTCAATCTTGCTCTAAAGGCCAAGGTTAGTATGGAGGAAGAGGATGAAGAGGAAGAAGAGGAGAGCAACCTCGAAGATATGAAGTATGCCTATCATGAACACATGGCCCTTGCTTCAAGGCAATTTTGGAGCAAGAAGAACTCAAGGCCCAACTTCAACAAGAACAATTCAAGTTGCGCAAAGGGCAAGCAACGAGTGAGGACTTGCTTCAATTGCGGCAATGTGAGCCACTTTGTTGCAGAGTGCCCTTATGAGAAGAGGGAAGACAACGGTGGCAAGCTCATCCGGAAGGACAGGGCCAAGTCTTTCCCCAACAAGAGCAACTTCACCAAGAAGACTCCTCACAAGGCGTTGGTGGTACAGGAAGAGTACAATGAGGATGATGACGATGATGAAGATGGTGAGTCGGTTGCCATGTCCTCCGTTGCCATTGCGATGACTCCACGGGTGTCTCTCTTCGACTCACCCAATGAGCATCACCGCCAAGTGCCTCATGGCTAAAGCCACCAACAAGGTAACCCCCAACATCAAAACTACCATCATTAATCATCCTTCTTCGACGGATAGCATTGATGAGCATGAGGGAACTAATGTGGAGGAGAATGAGTTTGAGGCCTTTATGGGTAAACTCAAGGGTAAAGCCAAGAAGAACTTCGTTGCTCTCTTGGAACAACTTGGTGAAGCCAATGACATGATCGAGGCTCATGAAGATACCATCTCTAAGATGGAGGGGCATAGTCGAGACTATGCCGATGAGATTTCGGATCTTTCCAATTCTCTTGAGAAGAGCGTGGTCTTCGTTTGGCTCTTGAGGAGTCACACAACGATGATCATGCTAAATTAAAGAAAGATCTTGATCATGCTCTTGTTGTTTCTCGTGTGCTAAATTCCAAGAAGGCCAAACTTGGGGTTGATCTTGCTAGACTCAAGGAGGAGTTTGATATACTTGACAAGGCTCATAAGACCTTGAAAGTTATTCATGCTAGTCTCAAGGAGTCTCATGATCAATTCCAAGTGAAGCTAACTAAGGAGAAATCCACTTTTCCTCATATGGTTTTAATTGATAATGCAAATGCTACTAACCCGTGTTGTGAGCATGTGCATCTTATTGAGGAAAATGCTAAGTTGAAGGAGCAACTTGAGAAAGGCCTTGTGTCATGCATACAAGGTGAGAAGAACCTCAACGACCTTTTGAGCAATCAAAAGGAAGTTGTGGCTAAGGAGGGATTGGGTTTGCACCCAAGCCCAAGAACAAGAAGAAGAATGACAAGACCAAACGACCTCCTCCCCTCAAGCAAACTTTTGTAAAGGAGGGAGAGGGTGCTTCCAAGGAGAAGAAGAACAATGCGAAGGGTGGCGGTGTCAAGAAGGGAAATGCCCCTCCCAACAAAGCCGGCGACTTTAATCCTTCTTATGTGTTATGCCGTGCTAGTGATGGGCATGTTTATGCCAAATTTGTTGGTTCTCCTCACGAATATATTGAATGGTCTATTTGGGTTCCCGTCGGTGTCAAAACCGGCGGATCTCGGGTAGGGGGTCCCGAACTGTGCGTCTAAGGCGGATGGTAATAGGAGACAGGGGACACGATGTTTTTACCCAGGTTCGGGCCCTCTCGATGGAGGTAAAACCCTACTCCTGCTTGATTAATATTGATGATATGGGTAGTACAAGAGTAGATCTACCACGAGATCATTGAGGTTAAACCCTAGAAGCTAGCCTATGGTATGATTGTTGTATATGATATATCGACTAGCCTGGCCCTGGTTTATATAATGCACCAGAGGCCTAGGATAACAAGAGTCCTAGCCGAATACACCGGTGGGGGAGGAGTCCTTGTCTTGTCACCAAGTCTTGTGGAATCTTCCTTGTATGCGACAACTTTCCTGGATCGCCCATGAGTGTAATGCACCATGGGGTCCTCGCCCAATCTAACAGATCGGAGATGACGTGGTGAGTACCCCTAGTCCAGACACCGTCAAGAGCCCCCTGAACCGGTCTTCAAGTTAGGGACGCTCCTCGATTCTTCCAAACTGTTCTTCATCTTCGGTCGTCGGTCTTGAAAACTGGTTCAACAAATCTTCTCATCTTCGATCTTGAGGATCGCCAAAATGCATTCGACGAGTTTACACGTCGGGTATCCGAGGAGCCCCTTTAAGTTTCCGGCCTTTATCAATGCCTCGTTATTTTTATGACACACCTCGGGTTTGAAGTTGTTCCTGGGCGACAGCGTCCTCTTGTGTCCGAGCTCCAACGCCGAACTGCATTCGAGGTATCTTTTGCAGCCGAGCACCAATGCCGGACTGCTTCCCGCCTAACGCCGACTATGTATCCGAGCTCCAATGCCGGATCAGATCCGAGCTCCAACGCTAGACTATGTATCCGAGCTCCAACGCCGGATCGTATCCGAGGTGTCGCAAATCACCTTGGTTCAAAGAAGTTTGAAGGAGTTTAGCCGAGCTTAATGCCGAAATGCCCTCTATGGAGCCAGCCACTAGCGCCAGAGCTTTATGTCGGACTGCTTCCGGTGGTGCACCACCCGAATGTGGGCGATTTTGTCAATATTTTTGATTGGTGCAATTTATTCTCTGCCGAGATACATAGCCAGTAGCCCTCAAGGTGGGTATCGGTCTAAAACCCGAGATGCACATGAAGGATGGCATAAGACCGCTGATCCCCGTAGCCGCTGAGACTCAGGTTGATTTGCAAAATCGGTCTGAGGATCAAGTCCTAGCTCGGCAGAATACTTCGGGACACAAGAAGCAGCGTGCTCGGGCCTCAAGACTCAAAGTTGGGTGCGGCCGACCAACCCGAGGATCAAAATCTCCTCGGAGATCAGATTACACTTAAAATTTTCTCGCATTGGACAGTGCAATGCAAGAGCCCCCGAGACATCGGGTCGGGTGGCAACACCGCATCGAGGATCGATGTGCCCTTTAATATTTGTAAATAATAAGCCCGAAGCCCAAGAGCCCCGAGCCTTAATGCGGGCACGGGTGGTCAATTAAGGATTGATATCCATAGTAAACTCACCAATTATGTGTAATGACTCTATGTATCCAAGTACTTTACGTCATTAATGCTCGGATCCGCATTGTACAAAACTTTGTTGACCGACCATCGGCTTCCATCTCCTCGCCAAGAGCCGAGGAGTGTTTGTCCTACTTTATAAAGCCTTTATGAGGCCAAAGATTTACAACAAACAAGGCGATCTGGCCATACGGTTTTATAAACAAAGGTACACAGAGATATGTTATATTATCGCTTAATGTAAGAAATGTCTTCCAAAGAAAATAGTCCCGCTTATCGGTTCCTTTCTTTGGGTTGTCATGCTAAGCATGATCATGAAACCTCAGCTCCAATGTAAGAGCAAAATATCGAGGATTTAGTTTGGGAGGCCGTTAATAGCCCCGGTAGTGTTCGCGGCGATCGAGGTCAAGCCGTAAACACTTGACCATTGTTATGAATGGCCCATCGCTTAACACCGCCATCGGATCGCCGACCAGTTTACGCTTATTGTGACATCGATTTTCGGCATTCTCCATCGAGGTGCTTAACCATGTGAGCTGGAAGCACAATCGCAGTTGGTTCTCCCGTTGCACACCTAGCGAACAAAGCGGAACGTAGGAGGCAAGCGCAGGAGCCGCAACCCAACTATTGACCAAGACACAATTCAAACCGATGCATATATAGCAATATCCGAGAATGTTTTTGCCGAATCTCTAAAGGTGTCCGGCGTTGCATCGCGAGACTTGTGCCGAAAACACACAAATAGTTTAAAAAGTGCCATAAGCTTGGAAAACCAAAAACGTCAAGAAAACTTGACGTCCGAACGAGATCAAGTGTTCGGTGCCAATCGGAAAGTTGGCCTTAGCAAAAGAAGTGCTTCTGTCGTGCTTTAACATGATACATCCTATCTCAAGACTTCAAGCGGGTCAGCCTACGGCTTCAACCTCCTATCCCGAGGGCGTAGTACTTCTCATTAGGCCAGTTTAGCAAACTAAACTCTAGCGGCTTTGAGAGAGAAATTAGGCTCCCCGGCTAGTGACTACACGCTCGTGTCGAAAAAAGGAGTGATAAATAATAATAATAATAATAATAATAATAATAATAATAATAATAATAATAATAATAAAACTTTGCAACGACTAAGAAGAAGAAAACTTATCATAAAACGGCTCATATAAATTTAAGAGCCCCCAAGTGACTTGGGTAAAAGAATGATTGCATGTACCGAAGTACTTATATCATATCTATGTTCAACCGAACTTTAAACGCGTCTTAACCGACCGTCGGCTTCTCCCTCTTCGGTCAAGGACCGAAAAGTGTTATGTACTCCATCCGTCAAGAATATCGACGGTGTTTCCAATAACCAGGCAATCAGGCCATAAGGTCAGAATGCATAAAGCGCCGCCAGGAACTTATACTATATTACCGCAAAGTGTAAGAAGCATCTTGAAGAAAATAGTACCCCACCGATACCTTTCTTTGGTGCTCATTGTTATTATGAGACTTGTGCAATAGATTTTTGTACTCATGAGTTCCGTTGTGTGCCGACCATCATTGAAAACTATAAGAGCGCTAGCTTTCGGCTTCACCCAGTCTAAGGTCCGGCTCGGATGACCCGATCGTGACAATCGCAGAGGTGCTCCCTTTACTCCCTAGCCGAACAATCGGGAACGTAGGGGTAAACACAGGAGCGAGGCAACCCAGCTTGCAAATCGCTTAAGTCAATATGGTGCATATTGTGGCGTAATACACGAACAAGGAACGAAGCCGTATAAGTATAATCATATGCAAGAGGAAAAGGTTCATGAAGGAAGCCCCCAAATGAATTGGGTATTTGAATTTATGCGTCACAAACAAAGTTTGGACAAGAAAATTTTTTACAAGCAACATTTTTCCAAAAAAGTATAATGCTTGGTCGAACCGAACACAAGTTAGAAATTAAAGCTTTGAGCATGAAAGTGACTTAGCTGGTTAATGTGTTTGGTATTGATGACGCGGTCCGAGCTTGATACGGGATAAGGTTCCATCCCCCAAGCCGGTCCCGAGGTGGCGGAGCGGAGAGCTCGACACACCAAAGTGGTGACATAGCACGGTCAATGCAGACCGGCAGAGTGACACCGAAGTCCCCGGATCATTTTCCTGTGCACAAAAAATGGTGCAAACCGGAGATAATAGTAATAATGATAATTAAAAAAAATCGATGCATAATAAATAATTTATGCAAAGTGAGTAATAAAAGAAATATGGCCTGGCGCCAAGTCAATGTCGATGCGTAGGCGTCGGCGTGATGCGGTAAAGGCGTGTAAAGCCTGAATTCACAGTGTCGGTCCGAAGCTCGGATGCGGCGTTCACGGACTATGTACGGAAACCGACCGAACCACCATGCGATCGTCGTTAATGCGGCCACCATTTGATAGACCTGTGTACATATGATGGACAAACCAGAGTAATAATTCCTTGGGAAAAATGAACCCAAACAAGCAAAAAATACTGAGATTAATAGCACCTGGTTTATTTGTTGTAGCAATCCGAAGGAAGGTGATTCCCAAAATTGGGACTCGATCTGCGCACCCATTGCCTGATGGGCGATAAAACGACGGCATGGCAATGCTGGCAGAGGTTGGCTCGCCGAGGCAAAGCCCTCGGTCCAGCTAACGTGACGAAGCTGGTCGACTAGTGACGCCGAAGTGTCCGGAGTAGGTTGATGAAGAGATGACGAAGCCCCCGGTCCAGCCAAGATGTCGAAGTAGGTCGACATGATGGACACCAGCTTGAAGAGGCAATAGTGCGGCCCTGCCGATGCAGGTCGTGACGTGGTCGATGCCGGCTTGGTGAAGCGACCGTGCGGCGATGCCGGTATGCCCGCTCCGTGTAATCCGTGGGGCGGCGATGTTGGTGATGATTTATCCTTCGCGATGCCAGACTCTTGCTCGGCTTGCTGAGATGATGATCCGAAGAAGTTGATCTCGGCTCAACAAAGTGATGACGTGTTTAGCGCAGGTCGGCGGCCGTGGAGCAATATTGCCGGACTGGTTTGACACCAGCATGATGTTGAAGATCATATTCAAAAGATTTTCAAGTTAGTGGGATGTGTTCGGAAACAAAACACAACACCCCATACAAAACTTCCTTCAAAAAGGAAGTCCGAAATCCCGTTCATAAAAAAGACGATCTCGGGTCGGATTCGTTTTCGCGTAGAAAACAGATCCGAAAAGTGATGCACTAGTCGGAAGGCTCCCGGAGTTTGGACGGTCTGATCGAGCTGAAATTTTGAGGGGTGGTAGATATAGGAATTCCGCAGCCGATCAACGGTTGGATCTTCCAAAGGAAGTCCGGCCTAGAAGCTGGACACCACGCCCTAAACTCGTCCGGATTCTCGTCCAGATTCAATGCGGCTCCGGTATATGGGAGATTGCTAGAGATTCCTCCATCGGAACTCGACGAAATTTTCCAGGGTTGTTGTAGACTCAATTCCGCACAATTCCACCGAAGCAATCGTTAAAACGACGCTTGAGGAGGCGGTGGCGGCGGACACAGGTCCGCTGTTCAGAAAAAATGATATGGTCGCCTCGAGGGCAATGTTAACGCTGAGCCCGGGCTCCTCGGATGATTCCTCCATGATCTTGATAGAGATCGGAGTTGATGTTGATGAAGGACCTCATCCGAACATGACGATCGGAGGTAGGGCGCAGCCCTTGGTCGAACCAAGGTGACCAGCTTGAGCTGGTGACGAAGATGCCAAGTCGCAGCTTGATCTGCAGGCGAGCCATCGACCTTTTGCCGAACACACGCTGGAACTCTCAATGAAAGCACCAATGTCGGTGTCAAAACCGCGGATCTCGGGTAGGGGGTCCCGAATCGCGTCTAAGGCGTATGGTAACAGGAGACAGGGGACACGATGTTTTTACCTGTGTTCGGGCCCTCTCAATGGAGGTAAAACCCTACTCCTGCTTGATTAATATTGATGATATGGGTAGTACAAGAGTAGATCTACCACGAGATCAGAGAGGCTAAACCCTAGAAGCTAGCTTATGGTATGATTGTTGTATATGATATATCGACTAGCCTGGCCCTGGTTTATATAATGCACCGCAGGCCTAGGATAACAAGAGTCCTAGCCGAATACACCGGTGGGGGAGGAGTCCTTGTCTTGATCACCAAGTCTTGTGGAATCTTCCTTGTATGCGGCAACTGTCCGGACTGGCCCATGAGTGTACGGCCATGGGGGTCCTTGGCCCAATCTAACAGATTGGGAGATGACGTGGTGAGTACCCCCTAGTCCAGGACATCGTCAGTTCCTAAGACCCTTGTTACTAACATCAAAGGACCCATTACAAAATGGGTACCTAAAACCAAGCATTGATCTCTTGTAGGTGTTTGCTTCCGGTGGGGGATCATGGTTGCTCGATAGTGGAGCTACAAATCATATGATCGAAGCAAGGACTTGGTGGTGGACGCGTGCACAAGATTCCATCTATGCCCACCAATGTCGAGTGGGGTGATGTCTCGCCTTCTAAGGTATTGGGACTCGGCAAGGTTGTCATTTCTCATGATCTCACGATCGAGAAGGTCATGCTTGTTGAGTCCCTTGCATACAATTTACTTTCCGTTCGTCAACTTGCAATCATGGGCTTTGCCACTTTCTTTGATATTGATACTGTGGCCCTCTTGTGGAGCAAGACTCTTAAAGTATTCTTTGTTGGGCATGTCGAGAACAGTCTATATGTGATTAACTTTTCGAAGTGACCCACTAAGACCGCGACATGCCTAATGGCTAAAGTTGACGTGGGATGGCTTTGGCATCGCCGTTTAGCCCATGCCAATATGAGATCTTTGCAAAGTCTTCTCAAGGGGGACCATGTCCGTGGACTAATGAATGTTAGTTTTGCTAAAGATCGTGCTTGCGATTGCACATGTCGAAGGAAAGCTACATGAGAATGCTCACCCTCCCACGACTATCAATTACTCGAAGAGGCCTTTGGAGCTCCTTCATTTGGATCTCTTTGGGCCTCATCCTTTGATAGTCTTGGGGGTAGGAAGTATTGCTTGGTGATTGTGGATGACTATTCAAGATACACTTGGGTGTATTCCTTCAAGAGGAAGAGCAAGACCCAACAAACCGTCATTGACTTTGCAAATGAAGCCCAACGTCAACACAATGCAAAGATCTTGACAATAAGAAGTGACAACGGCACAGAGTTCAAGAACTACACCTTGGATGAGTTCCTTAGTGATGAGGGGATCAAGCATCAATATTCCGCACCTTACACCCCTCAACAAAACGGTGTTGCGGAGAGGAAGAACCGGACGTTGATGGATGCGGCAAGAACCATGATGGCGGAGTTCAAGTCTCCATACAACTTTTGGGCCGAATCCATCAACACCGCATGTCATGCATCCACTCGGCTCTACCTACGCAAGGGCTTGAACAAGCCCAACCTCAAGTACTTTCGGGTGTTCGGGTGTAAGTGTTTCATTCTCAAGAAAGGTGTTCGGTTGTCTAAATTTGAGGCTAGAGCTTATGAGGGCATATTTGTTGGTTATGCTACAAACTCTCATGCTTACCGTGTCCTCAATAAATCCACGAGACTTATTGAGGAGACGTGTAACATGGAGTTTGATGAGAATAACGGCTCCCAAGTGGAGCAAAGTGGCACTTGTGATGTAGGTGATGAAATTCCTCCTCAAGCCATAAGAAGAATGGGTGTTGGTTTTATCCTACCCATTAAGGAACCCCTTATGGCCGAAGGAGAAGGACAATGCTCCACTCAAGTGGAGCCATCACCAACCCAAGGCCCACACGCTTTCGAAGAACAAAGTGAAGGCCCTCAACCTCATGAACAAGACCAAGGGCAAGACCATGCTCAAGAAGGTGTTGACACACCAAGTGATGCCCAAGGTCAAGTTCTCTCCCCCGAGCAAGTTCTAGATCAAGAACAAGCTCAAGACAGCGCTCAAGATGATCAAGTGACCGCTCCTCAACTCACCACCGTGGAGGAATTAGAGTGTCGTGCCGCCAATATTGCATCCAAGCTCTCCACCAAGGGTCATCTCATGAAGAATGTGATTGGAAGCATTCAAAAGGGGGTAAGCACTATAGACAATTGGCAAACTATTGTGAACATCACGCGTTTGTCTCTTGTGCTGAACCCCAAAAGGTATATGAAGCACTCGAAGATCCTGATTGGCTTAATGCCATGCATGAAGAACTCAATAACTTCGAGTACAACAAGGTGTGGAGATTGGTGCCAAGGCCATCGGGGAACCACAATGTCATTGGAACCAAGTGGATATTCAAGAACAAGAAAGATGCTCCATGGGACCATCATTCGCAACAAGGCAAGATTGGTGGCACAAGGCTACTCCCAAGTCGAGGGTATCGACTACGGTGAAACCTTTGCTCTCGTTGCTCGCCTTGAATCCATTCGTTTGTTGATTGCTTACCCTTCTCATCACAACTTTAAGTTGCAACAAATGGATGTGAAGAGTGCTTTTCTTAATGGTCTCATTAATGAGTTGGTCTACGTCAAACAACCCCCCAGGTTTGAGGATCCCTACTTTCCCGATCATGTGTATCAACTCGATAAGGCACTCTATGGCCTTAAACAAGCCCCACGTGCGTGGTATGACCACCTTACCGAGTTGTTACAAGATCGTGGATTTGAAGTTGGGCTAATCGACCCCACTCTTTTTACTAAGAAGGTCGAAGGGGAGTTGTTTGTGTGCCAACTATATGTTGATGATATTATCTTTGGTTCCCCTAACAAAGCTTTCAATGAGGAATTTGCCACCTCATGACCTCAAAGTTCAAGATGTCTTCCATGGGAGAGTTGAAGTTCTTTCTCGGATTCGAAGTGAAGCAAAGAAGAGAAGGAACCTTCATCAACCAAGCCAAATACACTCAAGACATGCTTAAGAGATTCAAGCTAAGCGATGTCAAGCCGGCTTCCACTCCAATGCCCACCAAGTGCCAACTTGACATTGATCCCAATGGTAAAGCGGTGGATCAAAAGGTATATCGCTCCATGATTGGCTCCTTGCTTTACATTTGTGCATCTAGACCGGATATCATGTTGAGTGTGGGAATTTGTGCACGGTTTCAAGCCGTACCTAAGGAAAGCCACTATGTGGCGGTCAAGCGAATCTTTCGATATTTGGCTCATACCCCAAACTTTGGCTTATGGTACCAAAGAGGAGCAAACTTCAAGCTTGTAGGATATTCGGACTCCGATTGGGCGGGAGACAAAGTGGATAGGAAGTCCACTTCCGGAGGGTGCCAATTCCTTGGTTGCTCTTTGGTGAGTTGGTCTTCCAAGAAGCAAAGTTGTGTGCCTCTCTCATCCACCGAAGCGGAGTATGTGGCGGCCGGTAGTTGTTGTGCACAACTCTTATGGATGAGGCAAACTTTAAAGGATTACGGTGTCATTTATGACAAAGTGCCTCTTTGGTGTGACAATGAAAGTGCCATCAAGATTTCTCTCAACCCGGTGCAACACTTCAAGACGAAGCATATTGAGATTCAGTATCACTTCATCTGAGATCACATTAGGCGAGGGGAGATTGAGCTCAACTATGTCAACACTCATGATAACCTTGCAGATATCTTCACGAAGCCTTTGGATGAAGCAAGATTTCGCGAGTTAAGGCATGAGCTAAATATCATTGATTCGAGCAATGTTGCTTGAACCCTTGCACACCCCACCATACTCAACTTGTTATCTTGTGTAGGTGTAGGCATGGACATAGGGGGAGTGTTGTTCTCTCAATGGACTCTCCCTCCCCCCATTATTATGCATAAATTGACCAACTCTTTCACATTAGCCATTTTTTATGGTACTTGTGCTTCAAAGACGAGTTTTGGTCATGGGCCCAAGGATAATTCTTCGTGGTGCCATACCAATTGACTCAAACATAGGTGGCTCCGGCCACTACCCTCTCTTTGGAGAGGTGGTGTCTCGTGGTTGTCTCTTGTTGTCGTTTTGCCCCTTTTTCTCTTCGTGTTGAGCGTGTTTTTGTGGTGTCTTGTTTGCTTGAAGTTTCCTTGCGAAGACCTCTCTTTTCTTGTGTTTGAAACATGCATTTTCTTGAGCTCACGGTAATACCGCGGCCTGCCACGGTACTACCGTGTGTGGAGAGTAAATCTGTACTACCTCAAATAGCAAGATTTTTTTACTGCCACCTGGGAGAGCGGTACTTCCGCCCAAATGGTAGTACCGCGATGAAGCGCGGTACTACCGTGCTGACGAGTGCGCGTGGGGGTTATGACTCGGGCAGGGGAGTTCCACCTCCCCATACCCATTCACTTGTTTCTCTCCCCACCGCTTCTCTCTCTCTCTCTCTCTCGCTCAAGAACGGCGCCGGAGACCCTCGCCTGATCTCCATCTCCGGCCACTCTCCTCGGATTCCGACCGGTGGGATCGCTCCCCACCACCTCCTCTTGCCATGGAACAAGGTTTCTCCCCAAATCCCTCTCTCTCTCTTGGTTGTTCTTTTGCCTCTAGGTTTTTGGGGAGATGCATGTGTTCTTGAGATTTTAGGCTAAATCTATGCAAGAGTAGGATGTAGGAGAGTAGTGCTGCGTGGAAATTATACTTGATATATTGTCCCGTGGTAGATTTGATCAACCGTAGTACGCCATGTTTTCGTGGCTTTTTCTCAGATTCAAAGTGATTTGGATCTGCCGCCGTGCGGTACTACCACATCTAGTGTGCGGTACTACCGCAGGTCCCAGACTACCGCTTATCAAAGTCGTACTACCGCACGAGCTGTGGCACTAAGATCCTACTACCGCTCCAAGCCCCAGTACTACGGTGCCCTCACACGGTACTACCGCGACTAGGAGCGGTACTAAAATTTTAGTACCGCACGACCTGGCGATACTATCGTTGTTGTCCAATCTTTCTCGTGGCAATTACCACGTATGCTTTCTACTTGTTTCTCTTGTCTTGCTAAGGTCTTTGCATTGATTCTTCTCGCTCTTTGTGTGTGCTTCTCTTGTTTCTTAGGTGGTGGCTCTTGCCGTTCCAATCCCAGTCGTGACACTGGCTCCAAGCGACTGCGTAATCAAGATGAAGCACCAGAGGGCTCCAGTGCCCCAAGCGCAATGTCAAGACCTCAGCTAGCAAGTACAAGGAACCCGCTAAGGGCATGGACGAGATTCCCCTCGCTGAGTTTATCCCTCGCAGGCAAATCAACCCATATGTGAATGCTCGTGCTACCATCAGAGGAAATGACTTGTTGTAACACCCCGGATTCGATGCGCCAGGTGTCTTCCAGTTATTCGCCGTCGTTTCCATGTCATTTGCTTGCGTGTTGCATTTTATCATGTCATCATGTGCATCTCATTTTGCATCCGAGCATTTTCCCCGTTGTCCGTTTTGCAATCCGGCGCTCCTATGCCCCCCCGGCGTCCCCCCTTTTGTCTCTCGTTGTGAGTGGGTGTTAAACTTTCTCGGAATGGACCGAGGTTTGCCAAGCGGCCTTGGTATACCACCGGTAGACCGCCTGTCAACTTTCGGGTCATTTGGAGGTCGTTTGATACTCCAACGGTTAACCGCAACCGTAGTAAAGCCCCTCTCTCTTTGCAGCCCAACACCCTTCCAAAGTGGCCCAAAACCCAGCAAACTCCCCTCCATGCTCTCGGTCGTTCGATCACGATCGTGTGGGCGAAAACCGCACTCCATTTGGACTCTCCTAGCTCCCTCTACCTATAAATATGTGCTCTCCCCGAAATCCCGCAGTCCAAACCCTAGCCCCGCTCCTCCCGCGCCACCGGACGTGTCCACCCCGCCGCCGGACGCGTCCATCCCGCTGCCACGTCGCCCGGCCAATGGCGAGGCGACACGTCATCCCCGCCGCCGCTCTCCTCCAACCGGCGCGCGCCACATCCCGTCTGCGTCTCCCACTGGCCGCGGCCTTGAGCGCGGGCCTTGTGAGCCAGCGCCAGCCGTCTGCCGCCTCCCCGCCGCCCGATCGCTGCTCCCACATGTCGCCCGTCGCCGCCGCCGCGTGCCGCCCAGCGCCTCCGCCCGCCTTCTCCGCCGCCCAGCGACCACGCGTCTCCGCGCCACGCCGCCGCCCGCCATGCGCCACGGCCGAGCCGCGTCCCGGCCCCGTCATCCGGCGCCCCTCCGCCGCGCCGCCCGAGCCCTCCACCGCTGTCCCCGCGCTGCCCCGCGCCAGATCCGGTGAGATCCGGCCGGAGGAGGTCGCCCCGGGCCCTTCCTCTCCATCTCCGGCGAGGATCCGGCGAGATCCGCCGCCGCATCGAATTCCGGCGAGATCCTCATCCCTGTTCACATTATCATGCCATGTTCATCGCACCATAACTCCATGCATACTGCTCCGTTTCATGCGTGTAATATGTCAAATTGTTCGACTGGACGAGTACATCATTTCATTCCATTGCACCATGTTCATTTGAGTTCATCTTGATGCCTTTATCTTTGTTGCAATAGTGCTATATGATGTTAATCAATAAACCGTATAACTTGGTGATTTGTCATTTTTGCCATGATTGATGTGTGCATCCTATGAGGTTGATGTCTACATGAGTTTTGATCTATGTCATGCCATATTTACAGGGATGCCATCCATATATTTTTGTGATTCCTGTAGTGAGTGCATCAAGCTTGTTAAGTAGGGTACTTCTTTGTCGCTGTCGCTTTTGCATGTCTGAATCTGCTATATCATGATGCTATGTTAACTTGCTGCTACAAGTCATTCTATGCATAATCTGGATATGTTCTCTAAATATGTTTTGTTCTACATGTCATGCTCTATCCATTCATGCCCTTTGTTGCAATTATAGTCTGCTGTAACTTATTGTTATCTTGCCCTCAAGATTGCTAAATAATGTTGCTATCAGCCTGTTAACATTAAGTTCAACGTTGCCATGATTGTTGTTGGTGATCCATGCACCCTATGAACTTGCTCTTGCCATGCTTAGCTTCATAAACATGTCTTTACTGTGGGTTGCCTTGCCATGTCATGTTTTGCTCTGTGGTGAGTGGTTCAAGCTCACCAACATGCCTACTTATTGTTGTTCCTGCCATGTATGAATCTGTAATATAACTTTCCATGTTTACATGGGTGCCATCATATTTTCTGTGCCCTTTTGGCTCATGGTCAGTAAAGGACTTTTGTTATATGCAATTAGTAAATTCATGCCATGCCTTTGTTTGCATTGATAAGTTCCTGTAACATGTTGTTTGATAGCTCTAAACATTGCAACCTGATGTTATTTCTGCAAAGTCTGAAACTGTTATTATTTGCAATCTTGCCATGTGTGTTTGAGCATGTTCTAATGATTTATGGAGATAGCTCAGTGTTCATGTTTTGTCATGCTTTACCTGTACATCATGCCTATGCCTTTTGTTTTCACGTTGAGGTGCTGTGGCATGTTGTTTTGATGCTTGCAATATGCCTAGTTGCTGTTTTGGACAGCTTGTCCTTTAAACTTGTATTGTGTGTATGTGTTGAACCGTTGCTCCGTTTTGAGTGTGCTCTATATGAAACTTGCTTGTTTTTGCATGTAGTTTCATATTATCATGTTACATCCATGTTTTGAGGTGTTTGCTTGATGTTTGTATGCATTTTGCATCAATGCCATGTTTAACTTGTTTTGCTCATATCTTCTAGGCCGTAGCTCCGAATTAAATGAACTTTATATGTAACTTGACTAGATTTTCGTGTAGATCATCTTGGTGCACCTTAACTTGCTGTTTAACAACTTGAATATAAGATTTATTCAGATCTGGACCAATTTCGAAATTTGCATATGAGGACTTACCGGAATTGTTATATGTTGTTCCCGGCCTCATTTAAACTTGCCTTGATGTGTTGCTCTTGTTTGCATCATCTCTTGCCATGAGTAGCTTCATGTAGCCTTTGTCATGCATCATGCTTGTTGTGCATCATGTCTTGTTCATGTGTGTGGTGTTTACTATGTTGTGTGCTTCTTCTTGTTAGTTCCTGTTTCGTTGCGATCGTGAGGATTCGTTCGTCTACGCTTGGTTCGTCTTCATGGCTTCATCTTCTTCATGGACTCGTTCTTCTTCCTAGCGGGATTTCAGGCAAGATGACCGTCACCTTGGATCTCATTGCTATCATTTCTATGCTAGTTGTTTCGTTGTTTCGCTATGCTGCGTTACCTATTACCTATTTATTCAAGCCTCCCCAAATTGCCATGAACCTCTGACCCTTTGACACCATTCCTAGCAAACCGTTGTTTGGCTATGTTACCGCTTTGCTCAGCCCCTCTTATAGCGTTGCTAGTTGCAGGTGAAGATGAAGATTGCTCCATGTTGGATTATGTTTATGTTGGGACATCACAATATCTCTTATATTATTAATGCATCTATATACTTGGTAAAGGGTGGAAGGCTCAGCCTTATGCCTGGTGTTTTGTTCCACTCTTGCCGCCCTAGTTTCCGTCATATCGGTATTATGTTCCCGGATTTTGCGTCCCTAACGCGGTTGGGTGATTTATGGGACCCCTTGACAGTTCGCTTTGAATAAGACTCCTCCAAAGAAGGCCCAACCTTGGTTTTACCATTTGCCTCACCACCACCTACTTTCCCTTGGGAGTAATTAACCCAAGGGTCATCTTTATTTAGCCCCGGACCAATGCTTGTCTAAGTATTGGTCCAAACTAGAGCACCGTCTTGGGACCATCCCTTGGCAACTTGGGTTACGTCTGCACCAGACGCTTCGCTTATCCGGTGTTGCCACGAGAACGAGATATGTGCAGCTCCTATCGGGATTGTCGGCGCATCGGGCGGTCTTGCTGGTCTTGTTTTATTATCACGAAATGTCTTGTAGCCGGATTCCGAGACCGATCGGGTCTTCCATGGGAGAAGGAATATCCTTCATTGATCGCGAGAGCTTATCATGGGCTAAGTTGGGACACCAGCAGGGTATAAACTTTCGAGAGCCGTGCCCGTGGTTATGTGGCGATGGGAATTTGTTAATATCCGGTTGTAGTAAACTTGAAGTAAACTCTTCTAAAATACACCAACTGTAATGCGTAACTGGATCGCTCTTTTCGGGGTTGATCGAGAGGAGAACACGGTTTCTGGGTTATGTTTGACGTAAGTAGGAGTTCAGGATCACTTCTTGATCATTACTATTTGCCGACCGTTCCTTTGTTTCTCTTCTCGCTCTCATTTGCGTATGTTAGCCACCATATATGCTTAGTCGCTGCTACAACCTCACCACTTTACCCCTTCCTTTCCCATTAATCTTTGCTAGTCTTGATACCCATGGTAATGGGATTGCTGAGTCCTCGTGGCTCACAGATTACTACACCACCAGTTGCAGGTACAGGTTTCGTGATGATCATGACGCGAGAGCGATGTTTACTTGTTTTGGAGTTCTTCTTCTGCTTCTTCTTCGATCAGGGGATAGGTTCCAGGTCGGCAGCCTGGGCTAGCAGGGTGGATATTGTTTGAGTTTCTGTTTATGTTTCATCCGTAGCCGGATGTTGATCTTGTATATGATGTGATGTTGTATTCGTGTGTTATTGTGTCAGTGTACTAGAGTAGGGGTACCCTAGTATCCCGTGCTACTGCAGCAGACAGTTGTAGCACCAGCGGCAAGGTTTGCCTCGTCACCGCTTAAGATCCTCCGTGGCTCCTTTGGAGCCATTCAAGAACAAAGTATTTGATTAAGAAGACAAGGCCCCGACAAGAGGAGCTTGTCGGGAAGGCCACCCGCACGCAGAAGACAAGGCCCGGCAAGAGGAGCTTGCCGAAGGCTCGAGCGCCGACAAGCCTCCGGGCGCCGACAAGGATTCGGGCCGGCAAGGCGCTTGCCGCTGCATGCAACTTCTCTCCATCTCCGCTCCAGCTCATCCGGCGACGTGTCGCCATGGGACCGTTCCATGCGCTGTCGAGCGGTCAGGCAGCCAGCCGGAGAGCAGCGATAAGCGGCACGACAAGCTTGCCATCGTGGCGAAGCGGGGCGCACTGACGGTCTCTGTAATCGCTTTGGGCGACACCGACGGCATTTATTGCTTTTGTCCCTTGCCGCCGAGTTAGGTATTTTGCACTGCATAATCGCTCGAGTAGGTGTACCAACTCCTGTTTTACATTTGTACCCCGCCTATGTTGCCACAGCCGGAGACCCTTGAGCATATAAAAGGAGGCCCTTGCATAGCGTAGAAAGGGTTCAATTCAGTTCATTCGACTCACGAGACTAGATACACTCACACTAGGTTTTGTAGCTCGCATTGCTCCCTAGCAAGAACACAATAGATCAAACAAGCAGCAGGCGTTTATCTCTCGGAGAGCTCCGGCTGGGTAAACTGCTCGTGTGCCTCGCCTCGATCCGCCTTCAGCGATCTCCGCCTCCGAACCACAAGGGGCCTGGTCCGCCGGCCCCATAGGTGTCGGGGAGGAACCACAAGGGGCCTGGTCCGCCGGCCCCATAGGTGTCCGTGGGTACGATCAGCCTCCCCGACATCTTTGGCGCGCCAGGTAGGGGGGCGGAGATCGCACGAAGAGCGGATCGAGGCGAGGCACACGAGCAGTTTACCCAGCTTCGGAGCTCTCCGGAGAGATAAAACTCCTACTGCTGCTTGTTTGATCTATTGTGTTCTTGCTAGGGAGCAATGCGAGCTACAAAACCTAGCGTGAGTGTATCTAGTCTCTGGTGAGTCGAATGAACCGAACCAGCCGAACCCTTTCTACGTTGCGCAAGGGCCTCCTTTTATATGCTCAAGGGGCCTGGTCCGCCGGCCCCATAGGTGTCCGTGGGTACGATCAGCCTCCCCGACACATTGTATGACTTATGTGTATCCCCATCTATTATGTAATGTTGATGTAATGATATCCACCTTGCAAAAGCGTTTCAATATGCGGGTCTATCCTTGGTGGGACCGTCGAGTTCCTTTTGGATAGGGTCGCATATTGGGCGTGACACTTGTTTTGGACCAAGCAACAGACTCTCATTTATCTGGATGTGATTAAGGCCAAGCAAAATACCTACGTGGATGTCAAGTGGATTGACATGAATCAGATGAGGAAGCAAAAGTTTCTTGAGTACTTTGGAGAGGCTCGGATTTGGTGGAGCAGTTTGGTATTGAACATGTGATCTCTTTTCA
Source organism: Aegilops bicornis (assembly GCA_021605145.1). Lineage (NCBI taxonomy): Eukaryota > Viridiplantae > Streptophyta > Magnoliopsida > Poales > Poaceae > Aegilops > Aegilops bicornis. The sequence continues at coordinate 390,935,442 of CM038669.1, read as the reverse complement.
CCGGACTATGACCCCGAGCTTATCTGCCGCTTCTTTGCCTCTGCTCACTTTCACCTTGGGGAGGAGTGGAGGATGACTTGATGTCCAATGGCCGCCGCTGATCGCTACCGGAAGGAGTTCATGGATCTGCTACATGTTCCTGATGACGGGCTCACCACACCCATTGGTGTTCGCCCCCATGCCAATCCTGAGTCCGCTAGCAAGAACAAGATCCAGCAGTACTATGTTGAGAAGGTGCTTCCCAGTGGCAAGTCAACGTGGGTGCTGAACCCCTTTCTGGATATCATGTATCGCATCTTCCGCAACTCTCTGTTTCCTTGCATTGGCGACAAGGACAAGGTTCATGCCTATCTGGTGGATATGATGCTCCTGTGCGAGGAGGCACGTGTGTCTCAGACTCAACCACTTGATGTCTCACACATCATGTGGTGTGAGCTTCGATTCATGTGTTCAACCGCAAGGTACCTATCTATGGACCATACCTGCTTCGCTGATCTCCAAGACTTGGGAGAAGTTGTTCCCTGGTGATGAGTTCCTTGCTCCAGACTGGATTCAGCATGAGTCCATCAGTCTCCGTGTCAAGCCCAAGTGGGCCAACACTACTACTCGTGCTGAGGCGTCTGCTGCTAGGAGGGCTGTTGATGAGGAGGAGGCCGGAGCAGAGGATGTTGCTGAGGACCGTGGTGCTGGACATACCCATTGTTCCTCTGAGCCCTCGTGGGCCAAGAAGCTGAAGGACAAGATGAAGACTCTGTTCTGCATGCAGGCAAAGGGGCAGTACATGAATCACGTTGCCTCCAAGGAGGCTCACTGCCGTGACAAGAGGATCATGAAGGTCTTTTGTGAGGCAGAATCTAGCGGGTCAGAGAGGCACATCACTCCGGAGGCTGAATGGATGGCGAAGCAAGGCTACAAGTGGACTGATTCTGAGGAGGACATCGAGGAGACCGTTCCCGCCGCCAAGTCTGACAAGGAGCGTTGGGATGATTTCTCTGCCTGAGCCACCCCTTGTGTGTAGGTGTCCTCTCTGCCTTTTTACGCCTCGATGCCAAAGGGGGAGAGAGTGTAGGGATTGCGTGCTTATGTAGTCGTGTGTCGTGTTCAGGTGTTTGCTTTCTCGTTTGAACCTCGTTTGCTTTGGTTTGGTTTGCGGCCTTGAGACTTATCCTTCATATGGTGTAAGACATATGCACTCTATCCTATCTTAGTGAGCTTATGACATATTGTGCTACTTATGTTATGCTCTTATTTAATGTTAGCCTTACTATTGCAAGATATGCCTTGTCTCTAAAATATAGGGGGAGTGTTGATCCTAGTTTGTGTGTTGTGAAGTCCAAAGCATCCATCTAGATTGCACACATCTAGGGGGAGCCCGTCTATATTTTAGAGAGGAGGGGTTTGCGTTTGCTCAATATTATTTCCCTTTGTGCAAATCAGATTGTCATCAATCCACCAAAGGGGGAGATTATAAGGGCATATTTATCCCTAAGGTGTTTTGGTGATTGATGACAATGCTTTTGCGGACTAATCGTGTGCCTTGAGTTTCTCAGACGTTTCATCGCTAGGCACAAGACGGTTTGGTGCCCCTCGAAGACTATTGAAGACATCATTTTTCTACATTTCTTTTTGGTGGATTTGAGTCATAGGAAAGCCGTACTATTAAGAGGGGGTCCGCGTCGGAAAGGTTCGGGTGGAATCATCATGTACACGCTTTCTTCCTTGTCTCCACCTTTCCCCTGCACTTTGGAGCATCCTCCGTTTATCCTCTATGCAATTGTCCCGGGCCGATGTTGGGCTTGCGGTAGTCTTGCTCCTCGAGCGGTAGTACCGCAGCACCTCTTGATAATCTTGTACTTGGCCGGTAGTACCGCAGGAGCCCACGGTAGTACCGCTCCTCTGGAGCCGTAGTACCGTGGCCCCCAAGCCAAGTGCCGCTGCATCACGGTAGTAGGGGCGGATGTAATTTTTTACATCCGCGCCTCCGGGATAGTACCGTGCGCGGCCTGGCTCAGCTGCCATGCGGTAGTACCGCTCCTCCAGCCGTAGTACCGTGTCAGAACTTTGCATCGTTTGTTTTTCAGCGGAAGTAGGCACGGATGTATTTTTATTCATCCGCCGCCTTCCTGTGCTAGGACTTTCTCGCCTTGCGGTAGTACCAAAAGGGGAGCGGTAGTACTGCGCTTATGAAGTACCGTTCTCAGCCTCCGTGCTTCGGGCTTGTTCTAGTTCCTGCCACAGCGGTAGTACCGCTGTCCCCATGGTAGTACCGCATGGCCTTGCGGTAGTACCGCTTGTCGTGATTTGTAGTACCGCAAGTCGCGGGCTGGTTAGGTGGATAACGGTTGGATTTTGTCCATAGCTATAAAAGGGGTGTCTTCTTCCTCTAGTTGACCACCTTTTCCACTAAGCTCCATTGTTGCTCTAAGCTCCATTTTCGCCCGATCTCACTCCCTAGCCAATCAAACTTGTTGATTTTCTCGGGAGTGGTTGAGAAGGCCCCGATCTACACTTCCACCAAGAGAAATTTGATTCCTCCACTAATCCCTTGTGGATCTTGTTACTCTTGGTTGTTTGAGCACCCTAGACGGTTGAGGTCACCGCGGAGCCATAGTCCATTGTGGTGAAGCTTCGTGGTGTCGTTGGGAGCCTCCAATTGTTGTGGAGATTGCCCCAACCTTGTTTGTAAAGTTTCGGTCGCAGCCTCCAAGGGCACCAATAGTGGAATCACGGCATCTCGCATTGTGTGAGGGCGTGAGTAGAATACGGTGGCCCTAGTGGCTTCTTGGGGAGCATTGTGCCTCCACACCGCCTCCAACGAAGACGCATTCCCCTCAAAGGGAAGGAACTTCGGTAACACATCCTCGTCTTCACCGGCTCCACTCTTGGTTATCTCGCGCCTTTACTTGTGCAAGCTTATTTGTGTTATATCTCTTGCTTGTGTGCGTGCTTATTGTTGTTGCATCATATAGGTTGCTCACCTAGTTGCATATCTAGACAACCTACTTTGATGCAAAGTTTAAATTGGTAAAGAAAAGCTAAAAATTGTTAGTTGCCTATTCACCCCCCTCTAGTCAACTATATCGATCCTTTCACCCATGGATCATCATCCGCTCCCAATCGCCCAGGCACGAGGCCTGGACTACGAATCTGTTGGGCCCGATAGGGCGAAATCTCACCCTTTGCGCCGGATTCCAGGCCGCCCTTATATCCTTGTAGAAGGCTGCCGGGGAGAAGTTCTTTTTGATATGCACCCTAGCTAGGGCTAACCACCGCACTCTTTCTTGGATCACCGGATCCTCCACATCAATTTCCACATCGTTGAATTCCTCATCGTTCAGATCTAGTTGGTCGAAGAAGTCCTCCAGGACGGGGTTCACGGACGCCGAGGCGCCGCCGCTCGTGGTCGAGTTGGCGTCCGAGGGGAAGGCCATCAGAGCACGGGCGGGAGAGCTGCAGGGATCGATGGGGGCACCGATCCGTTTGTTTGGAGAGGTAGGACTCTAGGCGATCAGATCACCATAGAGGAGAGGAACCCTAGGCGAGGAGCGTAGGGGAAAAAAACCTCAAAAAAAGTTCATGCCCTTAATGTGTGACCATTTTCATAATTGGAATGAACCATTTTTAAATGCTTGTACACTTCTAAATATGTATAAGGAGCGTGGCGGTACCCACAGCCCATCACAGATCAAAATACGAAACAAAGTAAGAGTATCTTCAACAGGAGCGTGAAATTTGCGGCGCACTAAAAAAATTGTTAGTTTGGCACCGTGAGGCCGTGCGGCACGCTCTAGCAGGCGCACATAATTTTAGTGCACGGGGAAAAGCGGCCGCCAACTGCCAGGAAATTCCCTCCCGCTGCGCCTTCTTCCCCCGTGCCTCCCCCCCTCTTCCAGCACCCCACCGTCGCCCCTTCTCCCCCCGTCGGTTCCAGTGCCCTGCCATGCCCCCCCCGAGCAGCCTGGGCTACCGTGGCATCTGTCTCCGCCCCTCCGGCTTGTATTACGCGGAGATCCACTCCGGCGATACACGCCTCGGGCTCGGAACATTCGACACCGCCCACGAGGCCGCCCGCGCGTACGACGTGACGGCGTGGTTCCTTGGGTGGCCTCGGTCGCAGATGAACTTCTCCGACGTGCGAAAGCGCAAGCAGGCGTAGGATCTCGCGCCTTCCCCGTGACTAATCAGCGACGAGGATCGCCGCCTCTAGCGGAGACGGGAGCGCCGCCTCCTCATCGCTGAGGCGGACAAGCACGCCATGGCAGCGTGACGCGAGCGCTGCCCCGCAGGATGTCGCTGCTGAGAATGATTTCTGGGCGCAGATGAGGGCGGAGCGAGCCGTTCGTCGGGCGGACAACTGTGCGCGGAAGGAACTGGCGGAAGCCCAGATCGAACTGGGACATGCGTCGACTTGGGACGATGAAGATCCTCGGTGGCTCGACGCGTTTACGTCGTCGGACTACACCACCGAGGAGGACGAGGACTAGTCTAGCACCGTTTTATCTATTTTTATCCGGGCACAATTTATCATCCAATGTGGTACCCCATTGATCTGCGGAGTAGTTTGGATGTGTGGAAATCCCGCAAACTAGACACAGACCAAGGGGGCTTTGCGCGCATCTGGGTGGCAGACGCGTATCCCACAAACCAGACAGAAACCAAGGGGGCTTTGCGTGCGTCCAGGCCGCTGCCACATATGCGTCCGCCACCCTGGACCCACGCAAAACCCTCTCTCGTGCCAGCGTCTCTCCCGAGTGAAGTGGTTACGGCGCATTCATGCCGGTGAGTGTCGCGTTCATGTCGTCCCAGAGCATACAGGCCCTCTCACTGAAGCCAGCATTGAAGCGGTGCACCGGCTGGCAGCGTCGCCAGCGCCATGCCCCATTCAGTGCCGGGGTGACATGACTGGACAGGGCGGGACGACTATCTACCGTATTCAAACCGAAAACATGTCCATTCATCTTATGGTGTTAAATAGGAGCATCAGAAGCCCACTCTGGCACACGTATTGACACAACCCGCCGCTTGGCCTAGCTAGCACCTGTTATTTAAACAAGGCCTCAGCCGTCACCATCTACACCCACCACGTCCGCTTCCAATCCTCCTCCATGCACCACCTCCACCCTGACCGCAAGCTCTATAGTGATGACCCACAAGTATAGGGGATCAATCGTACTCCTTTCGATAAGTAAGAGTGTCGAACCCAACAAAGAGCGGAAGGAAATGACAAGTAGTTTTTAGCAAGGTATTCTCTGCAAGCACTGAAATTATAAGTAACGAGTAGTTTGATAGCAAGATAATTTGTAACGAGCAAGTAACGGTAATGGTAACAAAAGTGCGGCAAGGTAACCCAATCCTTTTGAGGCAAAGGACAGGCCAAAATGGTCTCTTATTGAAGGAAATATGCCCTAGAGGCAATAATAAAGTTATTATTTGTTTCCTTATATCATGATAAATGTTTATTATTCATGCTAGAATTGTATTAACCGGAAACATAATACATGTGTGAATACATAGACAAACAGAGTGTCACTAGTATGCCTCTACTTGACTAGCTCGTTAATCAAAGATGGTTAAGTTTCCTAGCCATTGACATGGGTTGTCATTTGATTAACGGGATCACATCATTAGGAGAATGATGTGATTGACATGAACCATTCCGTTAGCTTAGCACACGATCGTTTAGTATGTTGCTATTGCTTTCTTCCTGACTTGTACATGTTCCTATGACTATGAGATTATGCAACTCCTGCCATCGGAGGAACACTTTGTCTGCTACCAAACTTCACAACATAACTGGGTGATTATAAAGGTGCTCTACAGGTGTCTCCGAAGGTACTTGTTAGGTTGGCGTATTTCGAGATTAGGATTTGTCACTCCGATTGTGGGAGAGGTATCTCTGGGCACTCTCGGTAATGCACATCACTTAAGCCTTGCAAGCATTGCAACTAATGAGTTAGTTGCGGGATGATGTATTACGGAACGAGATAAAGAGACTTGCCGGTAAAGAGATTGAACTAGGTACTGAGATACCGACGATCGAATCTCGGGCAAGTAACATACCGGTGACAAAGGGAACAACGTATGTTGTTATGCGGTCTGACCGATAAAGATCTTCGTAGAATATGTGGGAGCCAATATGAGCATCCAGGTTCTGCTATTAGTTATTGACCGGAGACGTGTCTTGTTCATTTCTATATAGTTCTCGAACCCGTAGGGTCCGCACGCTTAACGTTTCGATGACAGTTATATTATGAGTTTATATGTTTTGATGTACCGAAGGTTGTTCAGAGTCCCGGATGTGATCACGGACATGACGGGGAGTCTCGAAATGGTCGAGACATGAAGATTGATATATTGGAAGCCTATGTTTGGATATCGGAAGTGTTCCGGGTGAAATCGGGATTTTACCGGAGTACTGGGAGGTTACCGGAACCCCTCGGGAGCTTAATGGGCCATAGTGGGCCTTGTGGAGAAAGAAGAGAGGCGGCCAGGGCTGGGCCGCGCGCCCCTCCCCCCTAGTCCGAAAAGGACAAGGAGAGGGGGCGGCGCCCCCCTTCCTTCCTCTCTCCCTCCTCTTTCCCCCTCCCAAGTCCTAATCCAACTAGGAAAGGGGGGGAGTCCTACTCCCGGTTGGAGTAGGACTCCTCCTGGTGCGCCCCCTCTCCAGGCCTGCCGCACCCCCCTTGCTCCTTTATATACGGGGGCATGGGGGCACCCTAGAGACACAACAATTGATCGTTTGATCTTTTAGCCGTGTGCGGTGCCCCCCTCCACCATAGTCCACCTCGATATCATCAGAAGCGGTGCTTAGGCGAAGCCCTGCGTCGGTAGAACATCATCATCGCCACCACGCCGCCGTCAGGTCGACGAAACTCTCCCTCAACACTCGGCTGGATCAGAGTTCAAGGGACGCCATCGGGCTGAACGTGTGCTGAACTCGGAGGTGCCGTATGCTCGGCACTTGATCGGTCGGATCGTGAAGACGTATGACTACATCAACCGCGTTGTGCTAACGCTTCCGCTTTCGGTCTACGAGGGTACATGGACAACACTCTCCCCTCTCATTCCTATGCATCACCATGATCTTGCGTGTGCGTAGGAAATATTTTGAAATTACTACGTTCCCCAACAGTGGCATCCGAGCCTGGTTTTATGCGTAGATGTCATATGCACGAGTAGAACACAAGTGAGTTGTGGGTGATATAAGTCATACTGCTTACCAGCATGTCATACTTTGGTTCGGCGGTATTGTTGGATGAAGTGGCCCGGACCGACATTACACGCGCTTACGCGAGACTGGTTCTACCGACGTGTTTTGCACATAGGTGGCTGGCGGGTGTCAGTTTCTCCAACTTTAGTTGAACCGAGTGTGGCTACGCCCGGTCCTTGCGAAGGTTACAACAGCACCAACTTGACAAACTATCGTTGTGGTTTTGATGCGTAGGTAAGAACGGTTCTTGCTAAGCCCGTAGCAGCCACGTAAAATTTGCAACAAACAAAGTAGAGGACGTCTAACTTGTTTTTGCAGGGCATGTTGTGATGTGATATGGTCAAGACATGATGCTAAATTTTATTGTATGAGATGATCATGTTTTGTACCCGAGTTATCGGCAACTGGCAGGAGCCATATGGTTGTCGCTTTATTGTATGCAATGCAATCGCCTTGTAATGCTTTACTTTATCACTAAGCGGTAGCGATAGTCGTAAAAGCATAAGATTGGCGAGACGACAATGATGCTATGATGGAGATCAAGGTGTCGCGCCGGTGACGATGGTGACCATGATGGTGCTTCGGAGATGGAGATCTCAAGCACAAGATGATGATGGCCATATCATATCACTTATATTGATTGCATGTGATGTTTATCTTTTATGCATCTTATTTTGCTTTGATTGACGGTAAGATGATCCATCACTAAATTATCAAAGTATAAGTGTTCTCCCTGAGTATGGACCGTTGCGAAAGTTCTTCGTGCTGAGACACCACGTGATGATCGGGTGTGATAGGCTCTACGTTCAAATACAACGGGTGCAAAGCAGTTGCACACGCGGAATACTCAGGTTAAACTTGACGAGCCTAGCATATAACAGATATGGCCTCGGAACACGGAGACCCAAAGGTCGGCGTGAATCATATAGTAGATATGATCAACATAGTGATGTTCACCATTGAAACTACTCCATCTCACGTGATGATCGGACATGGTTTAGTTGATTTGGATCACGTGATCACTTAGAGGATTAGAGGGATTTCTATCTAAGTGGGAGTTCTTAAGTAATATGATTAATTGAACTTAAATTTATCATGAACTTAGTACCTAATAGTATCTTTCTTGTCTATGTTGATTGTAGATAGATGGCTCGTGCTGTTGTCCGTTGAATTTTAATGCGTTCCTTGAGAAAGGAAAGTTGAAAGATGATGGTAGCAATTACATAGACTGGGTCCATAACTTGAGGATTATCCTCAGTGCTGCACAGAAGAATTACGTCCTGGAAGCACCGCTAGGTGTACCGCCTACACCGGCAACTACAGACATTGTGAATGCCTGGCAGTCACGTGTTGATGACTACTCGATAGTTTAGTGTGCCATGCTTTACGGCTTAGAACCGGGACATCAACGACGTTTTGAACGTCATGGAGCATATGAGATGTTCTAGGAGTTGAAGTTAATATTTCAAAAGAATGCTCGGATTGAGAGATATGAAGTCTCCAATAAGTTCTACAGCTCCAAGATGGAGGAGAATAGTTCTGTCAGTGAGCATATACTCAAAATGTCTGGGTATAATAATCACATGATTCAACTGGGAGTTAATCTTCCGTATGATAGCGTCATTGACAGAATTCTCCAATCACTGCCACCAACCTACAAGAGCTTTGTGATGAACTATAACATGCAAGGGATGGATAGGACAATTCCTGAGCTCTTCGCAATGCTAAAGGCTGCGGAGGTAGAAATCAAGAAGGAGCATCAAGTGTTGATGGTCAATAAGGCCACCAGTTTCAAGAAAAATGGCAAAGGGAAGAAGAAGGGGAACTTCAAGAAGAACAACAAGCAAGTTGTTGCTCAGGAGAAAAAAACCAAGTCTGGACCTAAGCCTGAGATTGAGTGCTTCTACTGTAAGCAGACTGGTCACTGGAAGCGGAACTGCCCCAAGTATTTGGCGGATAAGAAGGATGGCAAGGTGAACAAAGGTATATGTGATATACATGTTATTGATGTGTACCTTACTAATGCTCGCAGTAGCACCGGTATTTGATACTTTGGTTACATTGCTAATATTTGCAACTCGAAATAGGGGCTACGGATTGCCGAATATTGGCTAAGGACGAGGTGACGATGCGCGTGGGAAATGGTTCCAAAGTCGATGTGATCGCGGTCGGCACGCTACCTCTACATCTACCTTCGGGATTAGTATTAGACCTAAATAATTGTTATTTGGTGCCAGCGTTGAGCATGAACATTTAAATCAGAGAATAATGGTTGTTCTATTTATATGAGTAATACCTTTTATGGTCATGCACCCTTGAAGAGTGGTCTATTTTTGTTGAATCTCGATAGTGGTGATACACATGTTCATAATATTGAAGCCAAAAGATGCAGATTTGATAATCGTAGTGCAACTTATTTGTGGCACTGCCGTTTAGGTCAGATTGGTGTAAAGCGCATGAAGAAACTCCATACTGATGGACTTTTGGAACCACTTGATTATGAATCACTTGGTACTTGCAAACCGTGCCTCATGGGCAAGATGACTAAAACGCCGTTCTCCGGAACTACGGAGAGAGCAACAGATTTGTTGGAAATCATACATACAGATGTATGTGGTCCGACGAATGTTGAGGCTCGTGCGGATATCATTATTTTCTCACCTTCATAGATGATTTAAGCAGATATGGGTATATCTACTTAATGAAACATAAGTCTGAAACATTTGAAAAGTTCAAAGAATTTCAGAGTGAAGTTGAAAATCATCGTAACAAGAAAATAAAGTTTCTACAATCTGATCGTGGAGGAGAATATTTGAGTTATGAGTTTGGTCTTCATTTGAAACAATGCGGAATAGTTTCACAACTCACGCCGCCCGGAACACCACAGTGTAATGGTGTGTCCGAACGTTGTAATCGTACTTTACTAGATATGGTGCGATCTATGATGTCTCTTACTGATTTACCGCTATTGTTTTGGGGTTATGCTTTAGAGACGGCTGCATTCATGTTAAATAGGGCACCATCAAAATCCGTTGAGACGACGCCTTATGAACTTTGGTTTGGCAAGAAACCAAAGTTGTCGTTTCTGAAAGTTTGGGGCTGCGATGCTGATGTGAAAAAGCTTCAACCTGATAAGCTCAAACCCAAATCGGAGAAATGTGTCTTCGTAGGATACCCAAAGGCGACTGTTGGGTACACCTTCTATCACAAATCTGAATGCAAGATTTTTGTTGCTAAATTCGGAGTTTTTCTAGAGAAGGAGTTTCTCTCGAAAGAAGTGAGTGGGAGGAAAGTAGAACTTGATGAGGTAACTGTACCTACTCCCTTATTGGAAAGTAGTTCATCACAGAAACCGGTTTCTGCGACACCTACACCAATTAGTGAGGAAGTTAATGATGATGATCATGAAACTTCAGATCAAGTTGTTACTGAACCTTGTAGGTTAACCAGAGTAAGATCCGCACAAGAGTGGTACGGTAATCCTGTTCTGGAAGTTATGTTACTAGACCATGATGAACCTACGAACTATGAAGAAGCGATGGTGAGCCCAGATTCCGCAAAATGGCTTGAGGCCATGAAATCTAAGATGGGATCCATGTATGAGAACAAAGTGTGGACTTTGGTTGACTTGCCCGATGATCGGCAAGCAATTGAGAATAAATGGATCTTCAAGAAGAAGACCGATGTCGATTTATAATGTTATCAGTTTATAAAGCTCGACTTGTTGCGAAAGGTTTTCGACAAGTTCAAGGGATTGACTAGATGAGACCTTCTCACCAGAAGCGATGCTTAAGTCTGTCTGAATCATGTTAGCAATTGCCGCATTTTATGATTATGAAATTTGGCAAATGGATGTCAAAACTGCATTCCTGAATGGATTTCTGGAAGAAGAGTTGTATATGATGCAACCGGAAGGTTTTGTCGATCCAAAGGGAGCTAACAAAGTGTGCAAGTTCCAGCGAGCCATTTATGGACTGGTGCAAGCCTCTCGGAGTTGGAATAAACGCTTTGATAGTGTGATCAAAGCATTTGGTTTTGTACAGACTTTTGGAGAAGCCTGTACTTAAAAGAAATTGAGTGGGAGCTCTGTAGCATTTCTAATATTATATGTGGATGACATATTGCTGATTGGAAATGATATAGAATTTCTGGATAGCATAAAGGGATACTTGAATAAGAGTTTTTCAATGAAAGACCTCGGTGAAGCTGCTTATATATTGGGCATCAAGATCTATAGTGATAGATCAAGACGCTTAATTGGACTTTCACAAAGTACATACCTTGACAAAGTTTTGAAGAAGTTCAAAATGGATCAAGCAAAGAAAGGGTTCTTGCTCGTGTTACAAGCTGAGAAGTTGAGAAAGACTCAATGCCCGACCCCCGTAGAAGATAGAGAGAAAATGAAAGTTGTTCCCTATGCTTCAGCCATAGGCTCTATCATGTATGCAATGCTATGTACCGGACCTGATGTGTGCCTTGCTATAAGTCTAGCAGGAGGTACCAAAGTAATCCAGAGTGGATCACTAGATGTTAGCCAAGAACATCCCGAAATACCGAAAAGGACTAAGGATATGTTTCTCGTTTATGGAGGTGACAAAGAGCTCATCGTAAATGGTTACGTTGATGCAAGCTTTGACACTGATCCGGACGATTCTAAATCACAAACCGGATACATGTTTACATTGAACGGTGGAGCTGTCGATTAGTGCGATTCTAAACAAAGCGTTGTGGCGGGATCTACGTGTGAAGCGGAGTACATAGCTGCTTCGAAGCAGCAAATGAAGGAGTCTGAATGAAGGAGTTCATATCCCATCTAGGTGTCATACCTAGTGCATCGAGTCCAATGAAAATATTTTGTGACAATATCGTGCAATTGCCTTGGCGAAGGAATCCAGATTTCACAAGAGAACCAAGCACATCAAGAGATGCTTAAATTCCATCCGGGATTTAGTCCGTGGGAGACATAGAAATTTGCAAGATACATACGGATCTGAATGTTGCGACACTGTTGACTAAGCCTCTTCCACGAGCAAAACATGATCAACACCAAGGCTCCATGGGTGTTAGAATCATTCTTGTGTAATCTAGATTATTGACTCTAGTGCAAGTGGGAGATCAAGGAAATATGCCCTAGAGGCAATAATAAAGTTATTATTTATTTCCTTATGTCATGATAAATGTTTATTATTCATGCTAGAATTGTATTAACCGGAAACATAATACATGTGTGAATACATAGACAAACAGAGTGTCACTAGTATGCCTCTACTTGACTAGCTCGTTAATCAAAGATGGTTAAGTTTCCTAGCCATTGACATGGGTTGTCATTTGATTAACGGGATCATATCATTAGGAGAATGATGTGATTGACATGACCCATTCCGTTAGCTTAGCACACGATCGTTTAGTATGTTGCTATTGCTTTCTTCATGACTTATACATGTTCCTATGACTATGAGATTATGCAACTCCTGCTTACGGAGGAACACTTTGTCTGCTACCAAACGTCACAACATAACTGGGTGATTATAAAGATGCTCTATGTGTCTCCGAAGGTACTTGTTGGGTTGGCGTATTTCGAGATTAGGATTTGTCACTCCGATTGTCGGAGAGGTATCTCTGGGCCCTCTCGGTAATGCACATCACTTAAGCCTTGCAAGCATTGCAACTAATGAGTTAGTTGCAGGATGATGTATTATGGAACGAGTAAAGAGACTTGTCGGTAACGAGATTGAACTAGGTATTGAGATACCGACGATCGAATCTCGGGCAAGTAACATACCGATGACAAAGGGAACAACGATGTTGTTATGCGGTCCGACCAATAAAGATCTTCAGAGAATATGTAGGAGCCAATATGAGCATCCAGGTTCCACTATTGGTTATTGACCGGAGACATGTCTCGGTCATGTCTACATAGTTCTCGAACCCGTAGGGTCCGCACGCTTAACGTTTCGATGACAATTATATTATGAGTTTATATATTTTGATGTACTGAAGGTTGTTCGGAGTCCCGGATGTGATCACGGACATGACAAGGAGTCTCGAATGGTCGAGACATGAAGATTGATATATTGGAAGCCTATGTTTGGATATTGTAAGTGTTCCGGGTGAAATCTGGATTTTACCGGAGTACCGGGAGGTTACCGGAACCCCCCGGAGCTTAATGGGCCATAGTGGGCCTTGTGGAGAAAGAGGAGAGGCGTCCAGGTCTGGGCCGCGCGCCCCTCCCCCCTAGTCCGAATAGGACAAGGAGAGGGGGGCAGCGCCCCCCTTCCTTCCTCTCTCCCTCCTCTTTCCCCCTCCCAAGTCCTAATCCAACTAGGAAAGGGGGGGGGGGAGTCCTACTCCCGGTGGGAGTAGGACTCCTCCTGGTGCGCCCCCTCTCCGGGCCTACCACACCCCCCTTGCTCCTTTATATACGGGGGCAGGGGGGCACCCTAGAGACACAACAATTGATCGTTTGATCTTTTAGCCGTGTGCGGTGCCCCCTCCACCATAGTCCACCTCGATAATACTGTAGCGGTGCTTAGGCGAAGCCCTGCGTCGGTAGAACATCATCATCGTCACCATGCTGTCGTGCTGACAAAACTCTCCCTCAACACTCGGCTGGATCAGAGTTCGGGGGACGTCATCGGGCTGAACGTGTGCTGAACTCGGAGGTGCCGTATGCTCGTACTTGATCGGTCGGATCGTGAAGACGTATGACTACATCAACCGCGTTGTGCTAACGCTTCCGCTTTCGGTCTACGAGGGTACGTGGACAACACTCTCCCCTCTTGTGGCTATGCATCACCATGATCTTGCGTGTGCGTAGGAATTTTTTTGAAATTACTACGTTCCCCAACACTTATGATAAGCAAGGCGTTCTTGAGGGTACACGAGAATTTCATCTAGTCACTTTCAGTGTGTTGGTTTGATTTGTGTTCGCTACTGTGATAATTTGATATGTGGGTGGACTGGTGCTTAGATGTTGTTCTTACTTGAACAAGCCTCCTACTTACGATTAAACTCCTGCAAGCATCCGCAACTACGAGAAAAGTATTAAGAATAAATCTAACCATAGTGTCGGTGTCAAAACCGGCGGATCTCGGGTAGGGGGTCCCGAACTGTGCGTCTAGGCGGATGGTAACAGGAGACAAGGGACACGATGTTTTTACCTGTGTCCGCCCTCTCAATGGAGGTAAAACCCTACTCCTGCTTGATTAATATTGATGATATGGGTAGTACAAGAGTTGATCTACCACGAGATCAGAGAGGCTAAACCCTATAAGCTAGCCTATGGTATGATTGTTGTTTTTTCTGTCCTACGGACTAAACCCTCCGGTTTATATAGACACCGGAGGGGGCTAGGGTTACACTGAGTCGGTTACAAGGAAGGAGATCTACATATCCATATTGCCAAGCTTGCCTTCCACGCCAAGGAGAGTCCCATCCAGACACGGGACGAAGTCTTCAATCTTGTATCTTCATAATCCAATAGTCCGGCCAAAGGTTATAGTCCGGCTATCCGGATACCCCCTAATCCTGGACTCCCTCACATAGCATTAAACTATTGGATCCAAATCGGTCCCTTACAGAATAGCGCATAAACTAGGGTTTAAGCTTCTGTCACTCTCACAACCCATCATCTAATAACTACTCCACAATGCATTCCCTTAGGTCCAAATATGGTGAAGTGTCATGTAGTCGACGTTCACATGACACCACTAAGGGAATCACAACATACATACCATCAAAATATCGAACACATATCAAGTTCACATGATTACTTGCAACAAGATTTCTCCTGTGACCTCAAGAACAAAAGTAACTACTCACAAATGATAATCATGCTCAAGATCAGAGGGGTATTAAATAGCATAATGGATCTGAACATATAATCTTCCACCGAATAAACCATATAGCAATCAACTACAAGATGTAATCAACACTACTAGTCACCCACAAGCACCAATCTAAGGTTCCGGTACAAAGATTGAACACAAGAGATGAACTAGGGTTTGAGAGGAGATGGTGTTGTTGAAGATGTTGATGGATATTGCCCTCCCCAAGGTGGGAGAGTTGTTGGTGACGATAATTTCCCCCTCCGGGAGGGAAGTTCCCCTGGCGGAATCGCTCCGCCGGAGGGCACAAGTGCTCCTGCCCAAGTTCCGCCTCGAGATGGCGACGCTTCATCCTGAAAGTCCTCTCCTTAATTTTTTCTAGGTCAAAATGACATATACCAGAAGAGGAGCACCGGAGGTGGGCCTAGGAGGGCACAACCCACCAGGGTGCGCCTGGGCTCCCTGGCGCCCAGGTGGGTTGTGCCCTCCTGGTGGGCCCCCTCTAGTACTTATTTGCTCCCATAATTCTTATATATTCCATAAAAATTCTTCGTGAAGTTTCAGCTCATTTGGAGTTGTGTAGAATAGGTGGCCTGACGTACCTTTTTCAGGTCCAGAATTCCAGCTATCGGTATTCTCCCTCTTTGTGTGAACCTTGCATATTATGAGAGAAAAGGCATTAGAATTACTCCAAAAGGCATTATTATACACAAAACAATATAAATTACAGTATGAAAACATGATGCAAAATGGACATATCAACTCCCCCAAACTTAGACCTCGCTTGTCCTCAAGCGAAAACCGAAATCGAAAAACATGTCCACATGCTTAGAGAGAGAGAGAGGTGTCGATAAAAACAAAATACGGACATAGAAGCATCATGTATATTATTATAACAGCAACAAACTTTAACATAAAACTTTATCATATAACTTTTATCATAGACTTCTCATGAACAAGTAACAATTCATCACAAAATCAAAGTATAAAGCATAAACTCTATTGAAAACCAACAAACTATGTTCCGAGTCAACTTTGCAACTACAATTCATCATCTTTTCAGGAAGGGTCACGTATCGGAGCCTTTTTGGCAAGTCCACATACTCAACTATCATATAGTCTTCTATGATTGCTAACACTCACCGCATACACATGAGCAAAAAATTTCAACCGGACACATAGAAAGATAGGGGCTTATAGTTTTCGCCAACCAACATATTCACCTCAAGGGTGATGTCAACAATAATAACTCATGCTACCCATATCCAACTGGATATATGTGCCTAGATCTTTCCTCGCCACATGATGCTTGCCAAAAGAGAAAATAAAAAGGAATAGAGAGAAAAAATTTGACTCTTGCATAAAAGTAAATACATAAAAGTAAAAGATAGACCCTTCGTAGAGGGAAGCAGAGGTTACCATGCGCTTTTTGTTTGTATGCTCAATCTCTTAGTGCAAAAGAACGTCCCGTTATATTTTCCCTTATGATAGCAACCTTTATTATGCAGTCTCTCGCTTTTATTCTTTGTCATCACAAGTTCGTACAACACTCAATTTTCTCTTACACTAAATGATCCAACACTTTTAGAAGCAATTTTTATTGCCTTATTGCACCGATGACAACTTACTTGAAGGATCTTACTCAATCCGTAGGTAGGTATTGTGGACTCTCAAAACAAGATGTAGGTTTAAGGGTTTTTGGATGCACAAGTAGTATCTCTACTTAGTGCAGAATTTTTGGCTAGCGAAGATGGGGGACAAGCACCACATGTTGAAGGATCTATGACAATATAACTTCTATGTGAATATGAACAAAAATAATTCATTACGTTGTCATCCTTATCCAGCGTCAACAATTTTGGCATGTAATATTTTGATGGGGGCTCACAATCACAGAAGATGTCCAAGATAGTGTATTTGCTTGTGAATATTCTCTTCCCTTATTAATTCTTTCATGACTTGCATCATTGACCAATGCTATGTTTGTAAATCTCCAATAAATTTTCTACTTATACTCTTCCTTATGTGATGTCATTACTTACCATAAGATTAACATATGATCTTTTTCATTTATCTCCTTTCTTTTTATTGAACATGAAAGTAAAGAAGACAAAACTCAAACTAAACTTTATTATATATCTTGCACACGATTACAAGGATAGGTCACTAAGAAAACACTCGAAAAGAAAGGATTGGACTAAACTTTTATTCATCTAAAGCAAAAGATAACTATGGATTGAACTAACATAAGTAAAGGCAAAAGATAGTGGAGGTGATACGATACCGGGGCACCTCCCCCAAGCTTGGCACAAGCCAAGGGGAGTGCCCATACCCGATACTCAATTTTCCTTTGGTGATGAAGAAGGAGGTGGTGGTGATGTGGTGGGTTTGTCTGCCTTCTTTAGGTTACGCTTGAGGATGAAATTTTCCTCCTTTAGGTCACCGATCTTCTGCTCGAGCTCTAATATCTTTTTGCATAATTCTTGCTTGTTTTCCTGCAAGAGACAAAATGGGATAAACTGGACCTTAGGTTTCTTTGCTTTGTTGGGGAGGTTTGACTTCTCGAATTCCACGTGCATGTCCCCAGGTTGAGGTAACGGAACTTCATCTTCATATGAGCTTGTCTCCTCCGCCCCTTTAGGGTCATAGTCTTCTTCCTCCTCCGGAGTCTAACTATAGTGCTCCTCATCACCATACACCTTGGGGTTTGAGATATAATCAGCAACATAGATCTCACCCTCCGAATTTTGGGACGACATATTTTCAGATCTGTCAGAAAACAACAACAAAAAAAACAAAAGATTTCTCCATGATACGGTGGTCAATAGGTTCAGGGGGTATATAAAGATTTTTTTTATCTTGGGAAACAAGCAAACTGAAGAAAAACGGAGTCCGAAAGGTACCCGAGGTGGGCACAACCCACCTGGGTGCGCCTGGCCGCCCTGGTGTCTTGTGCCCACCAGGGGTTCCTTCCTGGTTGTTTGTTATTTTCCTAATTTTTGATATATTTCAAAACTGACATAAAATATTTTTGCGGATCTTTCAGAGTCCGTTTACTTACTATATCACGTACCTCCTCTTTTTTAATGATCCTGGATTTTTCCAGAAGGTTTCCTTTATGTGTTCTTCCGGTGTCATAGTTTGGATAATACTGCTTTCAACATTAATGGGCGTACCTAAGATATGATGTTTTATTCTTTTCCCATTGACAACTTTTGGGTTAGTACCCTCGGCATTATTTATTTTGATGGCTCTAGATCCATAAACCTCCTCGATAACATAGGGTCCTTCCCATTTGGAGAGGAGTTTTCCTGCAAATAATCTAAAATGGGAGTTGTACAAAAGAACATATTCTCCAACTTTAAACTCACGCTTTTGGATTCTCTTATCATGCTATCTTTTAACTTTCTCTTTGAATAACTTGGCATTTTCATAAGCTGGGGTTCTCCATTCGTCTAGTGAGCTAATATCAAACAACCTCTTCTCACCAGCAGATTTGAAATCATAGTTGAGTTCTTTAATTGCCCAATAAGCTTTATGTTCCAACTCAAGAGGCAAATGACAAGCTTTTCCATAAACCATTTTATAAGGAGACATACCCATAGGATTTTTATATGTTGTTCTATAAGCCCAAAGTTCATCATATAATTTCTTAGACCGATTCTTTCGGGACCTATTGACAGTTTTTTGTAATATTAACTTTATTTCTCTATTGCTAAGTTCAACTTGAACACTAGACTGAGGATGATAAGGTGATGCAATTCTATGGTTAACATCATACTTAGCAAGCATTTTACAGAAAGCACCATGAATAAAATGTGAACCACCATCAGTCATTAAATATCTAGGGACTCCAAACCCTGGGAAAATGACTTCCTTAAGCATTCTAATAGAGGTGTTGTGATCAGCACTACTAGTTGGAATTGCTTAAACCCACTTAGTGACATAAGCAACAACAACCAAAATATGAGTATACCCATTAGAGGAAGGAAATGGTCCCATGTAATCAAATCCCCAAACATAAAATGGTTCAACAACAAGTGAATAATTCATAGGCATTTATTGACGCTTACCAGTATTTCCAATTCTTTGACATTCATCACAAGATAAAACAAACTTACGAGCATCCTTGAGAGAGTAGGGCAATAAAAACCAGATTGCAATACATTGTAATGACCCAAAAGTATAGGAGATCAATTGTAGCTCTTTTCGATAAGTAAGAGTGTCGAACCCAACGAGGAGCAGAAGGAAAAGACAAGTGGTTTTTAGCAAGGTAATGTCTGCAAGTGTTGAAATTGTAAGTAGCGGAGTAGTTTGATAGCAAGATAATTTGTAACGAGCAAGTAACGATAGTAGTAACAAAAGTGCAGCAAGGTATCCCAATCCTTTTGAGGCAAAGGACATGCCAAAACGGTCTCTTATGATAAGCAAAGCGTTCTTGAGGGTACACGGGAATTTCATCTACTCACTTTCACCATGTTGGTTTGATTTGTGTTCGCTACTTTGATAATTTGATATGTGGTTGGACCGGTGCTTAGGTGTTGTTCTTACTTGAACAAACCTCCTACTTATGATTAACCCTCCCGCAAGCATCCACAACTACGAGAAAAGTATTAAGAATAAATTCTAACCATAGCATTAAACTTTTGGATCCAATCGGTCCCTTACGGAATAGCGCATAAATTGGGGTTTAAGCTTCTGTCACTCTCGCAACCCATCATCTAATTGCTACTCCACAATGCATTCCCTTAGGCCCAAATATGGTGAAGTGTCATGTAGTCAATGTTCACATGACACCACTAAGTGAATCACAACATACATACTATCAAAATATCGAACACATATCAAGTTCACATGATTACTTGCAACATGATTTCTCCCGTGACCTCAAGAACAAAAGTAACTACTCACAAATGATAATCATGCTCAAGATCAGAGGATTATTAAATAGCATATTGGATCTAAACATATAATATTTCACCAAAGAAACCATATAGTAATCAACTACAAGATGTAATCAACACTACTAGTCACCCACAAGCACCAATCTATAGTCCCGGTAACAAGATTGAATACAAGAGATGAACTAGGGTTTGAGATGAGATGGCGTTGTTGAAGATGTTGATGGAGATTGCCCTCCCCAAGATGGGAGAGTTGTTGGTGATGATGACGACGATGATTTCCCCCTCCGAGAAGGAAGTTCCCCCGGCGGAATCGCTCCACCGGAGGGCAAAAGTGCTCCTGCCCAAGTTTCTCCTCGAGACGACGGTGCTCCTGTTGGGGAACATAGTATTTCAAAAAAATTCCTACGATCACGAAAGATCTATCTAGGAGAAGTATAGAAACGAGCGGGGAGAGTGTGTCCACGTACCATCGTAGACCAAAAGCGGAAGCGTTTAGTAACGCGGTTGATGTAGTCGGACGTCTTCGCAATCCAACCGATCCAAGCACCGAACGTACGGCACCTCCGCGTTCAGCACACATTCAGCTCGATGACGTCCCTCGAGCTCTTCATCTAGTTGAGGCTGAGGGAGAGTTCCTTCAGCACGACGGTGTGGTGACGGTGATGGTGAAGTTAGCGGCGCAGGGCTTCACCTAAGCACTACGATGATATGATCGAGGTGTGTAACTGTGGAGGGGGGCACCGCACACGTCTAAGATAAACTTGTGTGTCCTTTGGGGTGGCTCCCTCCCACATATATAAAGGGGGGAGGAGGAGAGGGCCGAACATGGGGGGCGCGCGCCATGGGGAGTCCAAATAGGATTCCCAATCCTAGTTGGAGTCCCCTTACATCCAAGAGAGGGAGAAGGAGGGAAGGAGGAAGAGGGGAGAAGGAAAGAGGGGGCGCCGCCCCACTCCCTAGTCCAATTTGGACTGGCCATGGGGGAGGGGGCACAACCTCCTTTGTGGCCCTCCTCTCCTTTCCACTAAGGCCCATGGTGGCCCATTAACCTCCCGGGGGGTCCCGGTAACCCCCGACACTCCGAAACTTATCCGAAACGACCCGAACCATTCCGGTGTACGAATGTGACCTTTCAATATATGAATCTTTATGTCTCAACCATTTTGAGACTCCTCGTCATGTCCGTGATCTCATCCGGGACTCCGAACAAACTTCGGTCATCAAATCACATAACTCATAATACAAATCGTCATCGAACGTTAAGCGTGCGGACCCTACGGGTTCGAGAACTATGTAGACATGACCGAGACACATCTCCGGTCAATAACCAATAGCGGAACCTGGATGCTCATATTGGCTCCTACATATTCTATGAAGATCTTTATCGGTCAAACCGCATAACAACATACGTTGTTCCCTTTGTCATCGGTTTGTTACTTGCCCGAGATTCGATCGTCGGCATCCTCATACCTAGTTCAATCTCGTTACCGTCAAGTCTCTTTACTCGTTCTGTAATGCATCACCCCGTAACTAACTCATTAGCCACATTGCTTGCAAGGCTTGATGTGCATTACCGAGAGGGCCCAGAGATACCTCTCCGATACATGGAGTGACAAATCCTAATCTCGATCTATGCCAACTCAACAAACACCATCGGAGACACCTGTAGAGCATCTTTTTAATCACCCAGTTACATTCCGACGTTTGATATCACACTAAGTGTTCCTCCGGTATTCGGGAGTTGCATAATCTCATAGTCATAGGAACATGTATAAGTCATGAAGAAAGCAATAGCAATAAACTAAACGATCATTGTGCTAAGCTAATGGATGGGTCTTGTCCATCACATCATTCTCTAATGATGTGATCCTGTTCATCAAATGACAACACATGTCCATGGCTAGGAAACTTAACCATCTTTGATTAACGAGCTAGTCAAGTAGAGGCATACTAGGGACACTCTGTTTGTCTATGTATCCACACGTACTAAGTTTCCGGTTAATACAATTCTAGCATGAATAATATACATTTATCATGATATAAGGAAATATAAATAACAACTTTATTATTGCCTCTATGGCATATTTCCTTCAGTCTCCCACTTGCACTAGAGTCTATAATCTAGATTACATAGTAATGATTCTAACACCCATGGAGTCTTGGTGCTGATCATGTTTTGCTCGTGAGAGAGGCTTAGTCAACGAGTCTGCAACATTCAGATCCGTATGTATTTTGCAAATAACTATGCTCCCTCATTGACTTGATCACGGATGGAATTGAAGCGTCTCTTGATGTGTTTGGTTCTCTTGTGAAATCTGCATTCCTTCGCCAAGGCTATTGCTCAAGTATTGTCACAAAAGATTTTCATTGGACCCGATGCACTAGGTATGACACCTAGATCAGATATGAACTCCTTCATCCAGACTCCTTCATTTGCTGCTTCCGAAGCAGCTATGTACTCCGCTTCACACGTAGATCCCGCCACGATGCTTTGCTTAGAACTGCACCAACTAACAGCTCCACCATTCAATATAAATACGTATCCGGTTTGTGACTCAGAGTCACCCGGTTCAGTGTCAAAGCTTGCATCAATGTAACCATTTACAACGAGCTCTTTGTCACCTCCATAAATGAGAAACATATCCTTAGTCCTTTTTAGGTATTTTAGGATGTTCTTGACCGCTGTCCAGTGATCCACTCCTGGATTACTTTGGTACCTCCCTGCTAAACTAATAGCAAGGCACACATCAGGTCTGGTACACAGCAGTGCATACATGATAGAACCTATGGCTGAAGCATAGGGAATGGCTTTCATTTTTCCTCTATCTTCTGCAGTGGTCGGGCATTGAGTCTGACTCAACTTCACACCTTGTAACACAAGCAAGAACCCTTTCTTTGCTTGATCCATTTTGAACTTCTTCAAAACTTTATCAAGGTATGTGCTTTATGAAAGTCCAATCAAGCGTCTTGATCTATCTCTATAGATCTTGATGCCCAATATATAAGCAGCTTCACCAAGGTCTTTCATTGAAAAATTCTTATTCAAGTATCCTTTTATGCTATCCAGAATTTTCATATCATTTCCGATCAACAATATGTCATCCACATATAATATCAGAAATGCTATAGACCTCCCCCTCACTTTCTTGTAAATACAGGCTTCTCCAAAAGTCTGTATAAAACCATATGCTTTGATCACACTATCAAAGCATACATTCCAATTCCGAGAGGCTTGCACCAGTCCATAAATGGATCGCTAGAGCTTACACACTTTGTTAGCACCTTTTGGATCAACAAAACCTTCTGGTTGCATCATATACAACTCTTCCTTAAGATATCCATTAAGGAATGCAGTTTTGACATCCATTTGCCAAATTTCTTAATCATAAAATGCGGCAATTGCTAACATGATTCGGACTGACTTAAGCATCGCTACGGGTGAGAAGGTCTCATCATAGTCAAATCCTTGAACTTGTCGAAAACCTTTTGCAACAAGTCGAGCTTTGTAGACAGTAACATTACCGTCAGCGTCAGTCTTCTTCTTGAAGATCCATTTATCCTCTATGGCTTGCCGACCATCGGGCAAGTCAACCAAAGTCCACACTTTGTTCTCATACATGGATCCCATCTCAGATTTCATGGCCTCAAGCCATTTCGTGGAATCTAGGCTCATCATCGCTTCCACATAGTTCGTAGGTTCGTCATGGTCAAGTAACATGACCTCCAGAACAGGATTACCATACCACCCTGGTGCGGATCTTACTCTGGTTGACCTATGAGGTTCAGTAGTAACTTGATCTAAAGTTTCATGATCATTATCATTAGCTTCGTCACTAATTGCTGTAGGATTCACTAGAACTGATTTCTGTGATGAACTACTTTCCAATTCGGGAGCAGGTACAATTACCTCATCAAGTTCTACTTTCCTCCCACTCACTTCTTTTGAGAGAAACTTTTTCTCTAGAAAGGATCCATTCTTAGCAACGAATATCTTGCCTTCGGATTTGTGATAGAACGTGTACCCAACAGTCTCCTTTGGGTATCCTATGAAGACACATTTCTCCGATTTGGGTTCAAGCTTATCAGGTTGAAGCTTTTTCACATAAGCATCGCAACCCCAAACTTTAAGAAACGACAACTTGGGTTTCTTGCCAAACCACAGTTCATATGGTGTCGTCTCAACGGATTTAGATGGTGCCCTATTTAACGAGAATGCTACCGTCTCTAAAGCATAACCCACAAATTATAGTGGTAAATCAGTAAGAGACGTCATAAATCGCACCATATCTAATAAAGTGTGGTTACGACATTCGGACACACCATTACGCTGTGGTGTTCCTGGTGGCGTGAGTTGCGAAACTATTCCGCATTGTTTCAAATGAAGACCAAACTCATAACTCAAATATTCACCTCCACGATCGGATCGTAGAAACTTTATTTTCTTGTTACGATGATTTTTCACTTCACTCTGAAATTCTTTGAACTTTTCAAATGTTTCAGACTTATGATTCATCAAGTAGATATACCCATATTCGCTCAAATCATATGTGAAGGTCAGAAAATAACGATACCCGCCGCGAGCCTCAACACTCATCAGACTGCATACATCAGTATGTATTATTTCCAACAAGTTTGTTGCTCGCTCCATTGTTCCCGGAAATGGAGTCTTAGTTATCTTGCCCATGAGGCATGGTTCGCAAGCATCAAGTGATTCCAAAAGCCCATCAGCATGGAGTTTCTTCATGCGCTTTACACCAATATGACCTAAACGGTAGTGCCACAAATAAGTTGCACTATCATTATTAATCTTATATCTTTTGGCTTCAATACTATGAATATGTGTGTCACTACTATCGAGATTCAACAAAAATAGACCACTCATCAAAGGTGCATGACCATAAAAGATATTACTCATATAAATAGAACAACCATTATTCTCTGATTTAAATGAATAACCGTCTCGCATCAAACAAGATACATATATAATGTTCATGCTTAACGCTGGCACCAAATAACAATTATTCGGGTCTAAAACTAATCCCGACGGTTGATGTAGAGGTAGCATGCCGACGACGATCACATCGACTTTGGAACCATTTTCGACGCGCATCGTCACCTTGTCCTTAGCCAATCTTCATTTAATTTGTAGCCCCTGTTACGACTTGCAAATATGAGCAACAAAACCAGTATCAAATACCAGGCGCTACTACAAGCATTAGTAAGGTACACATCAATAACATGTATATCAAATATACCTTTCACTTTGCCATCCTTCTTATCCGCCAAATCCTTGGGGCAGTTCCGCTTCCAGTGACCAGTCCCTTTGCAGTAGAAGCACTCAGTCTCAGGCTTAGGTCCAGATTTGGGCTTCTTCACTTGAGCAACAACTTGCTTGCCGTTCTTTTTGAAGTTCCCCTTCTTCCCTTTGCCCTTCTTCTTGAAACTTGTGGTCTTGTTAACCATCAACACTTGATGATCCTTCTTGATTTCTACCTCCGCAGCCTTTAGCATCACGAAGAGTTCAGGAATTTTCTTATCCATCCCTTGCATATTATAGTTCATCACGAAGGTTTTGTAGCTTGGTGGCCGTGATTGAAGAACACTATCAATGACACTATCATCAGGAAGATTAACTCCCAGTTGAGTCAAGTGGTTGTGGTACCCAGACATTCTGAGTATATGTTCACTGACAGAACTATTCTCCTCCATCTTGCAGATGTAGAACTTATTGGAGACTTCATATCTCTCAATCCGGGCATTTGCTTGAAATATTAACTTCAACTCCTGGAACATCTCATATGCTCCATGACGTTCAAAACGTCATTGAAGTCCCGATTCTAAGCCGTAAAGCATGGCACACTGAACTATCGAGTAGTCATCAGCTTTGCTCTACCAGACGTTCATAAAGTCTGGCGTTGCTCCTGCAGCGGGTCTTGCACCTAGCGGTGCTTCCAGGACATAATTCTTTTGTGCAGCAATGAGGATAATCCTCAAGTTATGGACCCAGTCCGTGTAGTTGCTACCATCATCTTTCAACATAGCTTTCTCTAGGAACGCATTAAAATTCAAAGGAACAGTAGCACAGACCATTGATGTACAACAACATAGACATGCAAAATACTATCAGGTACTAAGTTCATGATAAATTAAAGTTCAATTAATCATATTACTTAAGAACTCCCACTTAGATAGACATCCCTCTAGTCATCTAAATGATCACGTGATCCATATCAACTAAACCATGTCCGATCATCACGTGAGATGGAGTAGCTTTCAATGGTGAACATCACTATGTTGATCATATCTACTATATGATTCACGCCGACCTTTCGGTCTCAAAGTGTTCCGAGGCCATATCTGCATATGCTAGGCTCGTCAAGTTTAACCTGAGTATTCTGCATGTGCAAAACTGGCTTGCACCCGTTGTATGTGAACGTAGTGCTTATCACACCCGATCATCACGTGGTGTCTCGGCACGGCGAATCAGAGCAACAAAGGCATACTGTGGAGAACACTTATACCTTGAAATTTAGTGAGAGGTCATCTTATAATGCTACCGCCGTACTAAGAAAAATAAGATGCATAAAGGATAAACATCACATGCAATCAAAATAAGTGATATGATATGGCCATCATCATCTTGTGCCTTTGATCTGCATCTCCAAAGCACCGTCATGATTACCATCGTCATCGGCTTGACACATTGATCTCCATCGTAGCATCGTTGTCGTCTCGCCAACTATTGCTTCTATGACTATCGCTACCGCTTAGTGATAAAGTAAAGCAATTACACGGCGATTGCATTTCATACAATAAAGCAACAAACATAAGGCTCCTACCAGTTGCCGATAACTTTTACAAAAGATGATCATCTCATACAACAATTTATATATCATCACGTCTTGACCATATCACATCACAGCAAGCCCTGCAAAAACAAGTTAGACGTCCTCTACTTTGTTGTTGCAAGTTTTACGTGGCTGCTACGGGCTTCTAGCAAGAATCGTTCTTACCTACGCATCAAAACCACAACGATTTTTCGTCAAGTGTGCTGTTTTAACCTTCAACAAGGACGAGGCATAGTCAAACTCGATTCAACTAAAGTTGGAGAAACATACACACACTAGCCCCCAGTGTGCGAAGCACGTCGGTAGAACCAGTCTCATGAATGCGGTCATGTAATGTCGGTCTGGGCCGCTTCATCCAACAATACCGCCGAATCAAAGCAAGATGTTGCTGGTAAGCGGTATGACTATTATCGCCCACAACTCTTTGTGTTCTAATCGTGCATAGAACATCTACGCATAGACCTGCTCTGATACCACTATTGGGGAACGTAGTATTTCAAAAAATTCCTACGATCATGCAAGATCTATCTAGGAGAAGTAGCAATGAGTGGGAAGAGTGTGTCCATGTACCCTCGTAGACCGAAAGCAGAAGCGTTTAGTAACGCGGTTGATGTAGTCGAACGTCTTCGCAATCCAACCGATCCAAGCACCGAACATACGGCACCTCCGCATTCAGCACACATTCAGCTCGATGAAGTTCCTCGAGCTCTTGATCCAGTCGAGGCTGAGGGAGAGTTCCATCAACACGACGGCGTGGTGACGGTGATGATGAAGTTACCGGTGTAGGCTTCACCTAAGCACTACGGCGATATGATCGAGGTGTGTAACTGTGGAGGGGGGCACCGCACATGGCTAAGAGAAACTTGTGTGTTCTTTGGGGTGCCCCACTCCCACGTATATAAAGGAGGTGAGGAGGAGAGGGCCGGCCAAGGGGGGCGCGCGCCATGGGGAGTCCAACCAGGATTCCCAATCCTAGTTGGAGTCCCCTTCCATCCAAGAGAGGGAGAAGGAGGGAAGGAGGGAAGGAGGAAGATAGGAGAAGGAAAGAGTGGGCACCGCCCCCTCTCTAGTCCAATTCGGACTAGCCATGGGGGGGCGCAGCCTCCCTTGTGGCCCTCCTCTCCTTTCCACTAAGGCCCATGGTGGCCCATTAACCTCCGGGGGGGGGGGGGGTTCCGGTAACCCCCGGTAGTCCGAAACTTATTCGAAACGACCCGAACCATTCCCGTGTCTGAATGTAACCTTCCAATATATGAATCTTTATGTCTCGACCATTTCGAGACTCCTCGTAATGTCCGTGATCTCATCCGGGACTCCGAACAAACTTTGGTCAACAAATCACATAACTCATAATACAAATCGTCATCGAATGTTAAGCGTGCGGACCCTACGGGTTCGAGAACTATGTAGACATGACCGAGACACATCTCCGGTCAATAACCAATAGTGGAACCTGGATGCTCATATTGGCTCCTACATATTCTACGAAGATCTTTATCAGTCAAACCGCATAACAACATACGTTGTTTCCTTTGTCATCGGTATGTTACTTGCCCGAGATTTGATCGTCGGTATCCTCATACCTAGTTCAATCTCGTTACCGGCAAGTCTCTTTACTCGTTCTGTAATGTATCATCCCGTAACTAACTCATTATCCACATTGCTTGCAAGGCTTGATGTGCATTACCGAGAGGGCCCAGAGATACCTCTCCGATACACAGAGTGACAAATCCTAATCTCGATCTATGCCAACTCAACAAACACCATCGGAGACACCTGTAGAGCATCTTTATAATCACCCAGTTATGTTGTGATGTTTGATATCACACTAAGTGTTCCTCCGGTATTCGGGAGTTGCATAATCTCATAGTCATAGGAACATATATAAGTCATGAAGAAAGCAATAGCAATAAACTAAACGATCATAGTGCTAAACTAAAGGATGGGTCTTGTCCATCACATCATCCTCTAATGATGTGACCCCGTTCATCAAATGACAACACATGTCCATGGCTAGGAAACCTAACCATCTTTGATTAAGGAGCTAGTCAAGTAGAGGCATACTAGGGACACTCTGTTTGTCTATGTATCCACACATGTACTAAGTTTCCGGTTAATACAATTCTAGCATGAATAATAAACATTTATCATGATATAAGGAAATATAAATAACAACTTTATTATTGTCTCTAGGGCATATTTCCTTCAGCTCCATCCCGAAAGTCCTCTCCTTATTTTTTCTAGGTCAAAACTACCTATATACCAGAAGATGGGCACGAGAGGTGGGCCTGGGTTAGCATAACCCACCAGGGCGCGCCCAGGTGGGCTGTGCCCACCTGGTGGGCCCCCTCTGGTAGTTATTTTCTCCAATATTCATCATATATTTGATAAAAAATCTCCGTGAAGTTTTAGCTTGTTTGGAGTTGTGCAGAGTAGGTGGCATGATGTAGCTTTTCCAGCTGCCGGAATCTCCCTCCTTGTGTATACCTTGCATATTATGAGAGAAAAGGCATTAGAATTACTCCAAAAAGCATTATTACGGATAAAAACATCATAAATAACAGTAAGAAAACATGGTGCGAAATGGACGTATCACCTTGTGAGCAGTTCTATCTCCCGCATGATGCCCTCCATAAGCTTTGGAGTGACATTTTGATAGGATTTGTCCCTATTCATGCTCAGGTACACAACATCTAATAATACCATCTACTCCTTCTTTATAAAGTTGTGGGTCATCCCAAAAGTAATGTCTTAAATCATAGAAGAATTTTTTTGTTGGTATGTGAAACTAGGTGGTATGTATTTAGCAACAATGTAATTAACATAGTCAGCATACCAAGGAGTGTTATGAGAAGCATTTATTGCAGCTAATTGTTCATCAGGAAAATTATCATTAATAGGTTGCGGGCCATCAAGAATATTTTCTAACCTAGACAAGTTATCAGCCACAGGGTTCTCAACTCCCTTTCTATCAGTGATATGTAAGTAAAATTCTTGTAGCAAAAGAACCCACCTAATGAGTCTAGGTTTAGCATCTTTCTTTTCCATAAGATTTTTTATAGCAGCATGATCGGTGTGAACAATCACTTTAGAATCAACAATGTGAGATCTAAGTTTATCACAAGCAAACACCAGTGCTAAAAATTCCTTTTCAGTAGTAGCATAATTGCGTTGGGCACTGTCTAGAGTTTTACTAGCGCAATGAATAAAATTTAATTTTTAATCAACTCTTTGTCCTAGAACAACACCAACAACATAATCACTAGCACCACACATAATTTCAAAAGGAATGTTCCAATCAGGTGGTTGAACAATAGGTTCAGAAATTAAGGCTTTCTTAAGTGTTTAAAAGGCTTCTACACAATCATCATCAAAAAAATGGAACATCCTTTTGTAAAAGACTAGCACATATGCCCGTGCGTTGCAACGGGAAACATTGATGTTTTGTGCAAGCATAATGTCCCACAACACCGGATTCAATGAATATGCTGCAAAGCATCATCCTTCTACAAAATGAACATAAAAAAATACGTTAGTCTTTCTTTTAGTTATTCCCCTGCTTTACCCATAATCCTTTCTTTAATTAGCCACATCCATTTAAATATTTTATTTAAACCCGCATCTTCTTTTATTAGCTCATTCGCTTAATTAGCTCGTCCTGGATATGATGATTGTCACTCATATATTTAGGGCGATTTGGGAGTAATAAATGTGAAGGTGCATAGGTTGTTGGTTGTTATGTCGAAGAGCTACACAGGAGGTTCTGTGTTCAATTCCCACAATGTTGATTTTTTTTAGAATCCCCACAATGTTGATTTATTTTGACCCAATTATTTCTCGCGGTCTCTATGAAAGCCCATAAAAGGCCCATCAACATACAAGTACCTCGGCCAGATCGCTTAGCGTGTGTAAACCAAACGAAAAGGACTAAACCAAACCAAGAATACCTATTCCCTTTAATAGTAGGTATAGATTTGTAAGAGGCCTAGAAATTATACAGAAGTCCCTAATAAACCTCCTATAGAAATCAGCATGACCGAGGAAACTACGAATACCTTTGATATCTTTAGGACATGGCATTTTCTCAATTGCATCAACTTTCACTTTATCCACCTCAATACCTCGTTCAGAAATTTTATGTCCCAAGACAATACTTCATTAACCATAAAGTGGCACTTCCCAATTCAAGACAAGATTTGTTTTCTCGCACCTCTGCAAAACTCGATCAAGGTTTCTTAAGCAATCATCAAAAGAAGTTCCGTAAACGGGAAAATCATCCATGAAAACCTCAACAATATTTTCACAAAAATTAGAGAATATAGCAGTCATACATCTTTGAAAAGTAGCAGGTGCATTATATAAACCAAAAGGCATACGTCTATAAGCATAAGTTCCAAAAGGACAAGTAAAGGTTGTATTCTCTTGATCAGGTTGTGAAACAGGTATTTGAGAAAAACTAGAATATCCATCGAGGAAACAAACATGTGTGTGCTTAGATAATATTTCTAGCATTGATCAATTAAAGGCAAAGGGTAATTGTAGTGGACTTAACACAACAGATGCCCTCGCGAAAGGACTTAGGTGTGGAGCCATCGTAACAAGGTTAGCTTGAAGGGGTTAAACGGGACAAAGGACACAGGGAGTTTACCCAGGTTCAGCCCCTCTCAACGAGGTAAAAGCCTACTCCTTCTTTTAGGTTGTATTGCTTGGGTTTCGATTACCAGGGAGCGAATACGCTTGACCTAGTTCTCGATGAGTTGTTTCTTTAGTTAATCTGCCGCCGGGTCACCCCTTTATATACAGGTTGATGCCCGATGGCTTACAGAGTCCCAGACGGCTTGTACAAAATGTGCCCGGCTCGGTATCTAACTAAGCTTTCCTTACAATACAAGTTAAACATATGGCGGCTCACACCCGTGGGCCTCAAGTCGCCCCGGGTCTTGGGCCTTCAATAAGCTTGCTCTATGAACTGCCATATTTATATCTTCTTGGGCCTCTTCATCTTAAGCCGCCCGTGGCATGACTTGGGCCCTCTTGAGCGACTCATACCCAGTAGTTATATCCCTAACATCAGGCCCTACGTTGATCTGAACTTGTTCACATCAATCTTTAGTACTTGACTTAGTAGAACCTTTCATCGTCAATTCTTTACCAATTCATTATAACCCACCATGACGTCACATCTCAGAATTGTGTTAACCTGCCATGACATCATCTTGCATTAACTTCCCACGAAGCCTAGAACATTTCAACAGATCTTTGTCTTTAATGGACCTCCTGAAAATCGAGGCGTCCGCGTAGCCACATAATCATTTTTTCGGCCTCCTCGATTCCCGCGCATGCCATTTATCCATCTCCTTATAAATAGGGACAAGGCGTCCTCTTTTTCCCTTTTACCTTGCCCCCTCGTCTTCATCCTCTTCCTCACGACGCCTCAGCCATCCCGAGCTCCGCCGCTGCCATCTCCGTCCAACGCCCTCAACTCCGACCGCTGCATCGACCTAATCGGACCAGAATATTGCAGCACGCCTCAGCTGTTTATCAGCATCAGTAAGTATTCTCCTTCCTTGTCGCAGATCTGCATTAGGGTTTTCACCGTTCATCGGTGTTCTTCACTGTTCCTTATTTTCTTCTCTAAATCGTATAGTTTGATCGGAATATGGTACCAAAGTTATGCAGTAGCAGTTTAGCATCCCTTTTCAATCAAAGAAGATCCTCCCTCTGTACAAAAAATCTCATCTGAGCATATGAGTTCTTCTGCTGCCACCTCCTTAGGTCTAAAATTTATTTTCATTTTCTGAACTGTTGTAGATCCAAAATCATAACACCAATCCGTGGAATCTGTTTGCCCATCACTTAGCAAAAAATCACTCAAAGATTTGTTGTACTGCAATCATGCGGGCGGCTTATACTATAAACCATAACCCGCCATATATCATTAGCCCCCTGGTTAAGCCGTCAGTATATATCCGCGTAACTCGGTGTTATCTTCCGGTTTGACATGCTGATCTTCATAGCGCTTATTCCTCTGCTTATGAATTAGCTTCGTATAACACACTTACCTTTTGAACAATGACCGGCTTAACAACAAAATCTTAAACCGACAATATTTTCTTTTTAGGCCTTCATCCGTAAAAATGACCAAGACTCTTACCTCATGCAACTGGGTCGCCTCTCGGGTTACCGAGCAGACCTTGAACCAGCATGTTCAAGTGGGCATCTTAGCCGCAAAGGATGTCATCCAGTGGAGGGCACCAGGCACAGAAACTACTCCCAACCCCAAAGAAGGCGAAGTCATTGTCTTTACCGACCATATGCTCAGGGGGTTTACCCCACCCGGCTTGAAGTTTTTCCATGATGTGTTGCATTTCTTCCAATTCCATCCTCAAGACATTGGGCCCAATTCTATTTAAACATTTGCAATTTTCAAGTATTCTGCGAGGTGTACCTTCAACAGGAGCCCACTATAGAACTATTTAGGGGATTTTACTATTTAACCGGCAGACCGAGTTCATGGATGGGCCCAGCTTAGAACTAGGTGGCATTTCCATTCAGAGGTGGAAAGAAGCCACTTTTCCTGCTGCCACCCTTCCCAGTCACCCTAAAGATTGGAACTTTACTTGGTTTTATTGTAAATATACATCTCCTGAAGGGGAGAATCCTCTGCCGGGTTACCGTCAAAACCGGCTTAGCAACAGACACCCTCTCTCTGATCGGATCAACACAGAAGAACGAGTCAAGTACATGCCCATATTTTCAAAGATCGGGGCCTTGATGGCCAATGGTTTAACCGGAGTTGACCTGGTCTATTGTTGGGTCGCATGGAGGATCTTGCCGTTAAGCCGCCGGTCCGGCTTAATGTGCGAGTATACCAACGATGTCAAAGACCCTCTGCGTTACTCTTCAATCCGTCTAGATGAGAAAACACAATGATATGACAAAGACTCTACTGAATGAGAGTTTAGTGACTTGCAACAAAGTGGGGCTGAACCCCTTCTGCACGCTCAACAAGCTGCCGGCTGTAAGTATTTTTCAAGCAACCTTTACTAACTCTTTTTGTATCAACCCGTCTTCTGATTATCACTTGAATTTTTGCAGGCTGACTCCCCCTTCTGGAGCAAGAAGCTTCAAGATAAACCGGTCAAGAAGACCAAGACAAAGAATAAAGCTCCCAAGAAGCCTGCCAAGAAGAATGCAGATGCAATTGACCCATTTACCCTCGATGATGAGTCGGAGGTAGAACTTGACTCCCTTGGCTCATTCTTTGTTCATCTTATTGACATTGATTACTATCAGGATGACGTGGAAGGCAGCCATGCAGATGGTGAAGAGGTAACTATCCTTTCCTCCGACTCACAACCTCTGCCAAGACAGAAAGTTCATCAAGCAAGCCGGAAAGTAAGGTTTTCTCACCCTTTAGCTTACTTGGATCCCAACTTTGTTTTGAAGAAGTAGCAGCATGAAGCTCGCCGCACAAACTGGAACAGCGGTGGCGAGATTCTCTCCTCTGGCTTACCCAACACGCCGGCTCCTCGCAAGCGCCGTCCAGAGGTTTCACAGATTTCCGACTTAGCTTTTACCAAGGCGGGTCTTTTTCGACAACCTCTTAACCCTTCTGATTCAAACTATCAGGGAACCTCTCACTCTTCATCTGATGATTCCACTGGGACTCAGGTTCCTCTGTTCAAGACTGTTCTTGGGTGAGAACACTTAATCCTGCTTGCTTTAACACCTTACTCAATTGGTATACTAATCTCATCATGTGTTTTACTTTCAGTGCTATAGCCAAACCCAGCAAGAAGCTGAAGGTTAATAAACCGGGTGATGATCCCAAGGTTGCTGATCCGGAGAAGCAGACCATGTCTGAATCTTTGCATCAAACTTGTGAAGCAGCCATGGATGATCCGCCGCCAGAGGAGCACCATGTCACCATGGACCCCATGAATGTTGATCCGGAGAATGCTAAGCCGCCCAGTCCTGCTCAACCGGCTCAAGAAACTGAAGATGTAATAGTTACTAGGACGGCTTATATAGCTCCAGGCAACCCCACTGTCTTATCCAAGGACATCGCCAAACAAGAAATTTCACCTATTGATAAGGGCAAGTGGAAACTGGACTTGGAAAGCTACGCCTAGTTCAATGCTAAGGAGATTCACTCAGGTTATCTAAACCGCCTTCACAGCATCCGTGACTTTGAAGCCGGCCTGGTCAACCTCATGAAGGAGCGCTTTGAGGTAAGCACTAAAAAACCTCTCACATAAGTATATATCGGTCAGCCGCCAAGTCTACTGAATATGAAAAACTTCAATATGATGTAGACTTGAATACTCTGGTTGATCTTGTAGACATGCCATAACAACTTGTAACTATTGAATCAAAACAAGTAGTCCCCAAGGGCCGGCTTAAACTAGAAAGTTAAGCCGGGACTTCAAATAGTAGCGCTCAGTTTCACACATATAGCTCCCAAGGGCCGACTTAAACTAGAAAGTTAAGCCGGGACTTCAAATAGTAGTGCTCAATTTCGCACATGTAGCCCCCAAGGGCCGGCTTAATCAGCATGGCTAAGACGGGACTTATCACCCTATTTATGAATAAAATCCAAATATGTAGCCCCCATGAACCGGCTTTAATTGAAAATTTTAGCCGGGTCATTAGAGATTTGTCTTCAAAAGAGCAATGTACATTAGCCCCCAAGTGCCAAGTAAAATACTTGTATTATGCTTGGGACTTTAAATAATATGATCATCATAACGCCATACTGCCTACCTTTTTGTGTGACAGGCTGAATTGAATATGAAGGAATCTCAAGTCACTGATCTGAGGCAAAACATTCAAACCCAGCAAACTGAAACTTCCAAGGCCAAATCAGAGCTGAAGACCGCTTTAGAAGATATTGAAAAATTGAAAAAGGACTTCAGTGCTGAAAGAACCAGCTGGGAGACCGAGAAGACGGCTTTGTTAAAAAGAGCAGAAGAAGCTGAGGCTGCTCTTAAACCGGTGATTGACGAGTTATCCGACTTAAGGCAGCAAATCAATAACATGACATCTGCCATCTTCGGTAAGTAATAGAATACTTCAACTTGTATCATTAGTGTATCACAATCATTGGCTGGTTTATCAGAACCTTTGCTAATGCAGGCTCCAAAAGCTCCAAGCTGGGTCAAGACATGCGCATAAGGCTTAAAGTTGTGTATACCCTTGTGGAGCAGTTGTACACTGGTGCTTAACGGGCTATTTCCGTTGCCTCCCATAAGAAACATCCACCTTCCCTCATCAAGGAAGTGTTGGAGAAACTGTCTGTGCTATCCCAAAGGTTTGAGGAATTAAAGCGATCAGCTGCTAGAGCCGGTGCTATTACCGCACTGAGCCAGGCAAAGGCATGGCAAGCAGAACTTGACCTGGAAGAGCTAGCCACCGGTTTCCCTAGCTTAAAAGAAGATGGGTCTCCCTTCAGCGCCGACGACTTCACCAATATAGTAGGGGAGATGCGTCCTTTAGCAAGAAAACTGGCTGAGGAAACTGATCTCTCCAAGTATCATCCGGTTTATGACGCTGAAAATGCAAAAGTGAAGGCGCTGGTTCATGAGGCCATGGACCTTATCCCGCCAACACGTAAGCATACCTTCACTCCTGATATTGACCAGTCAAGCCTTATAGATGATGAAAGCTGTATTTAGAGCTTTGACTGGGATCAATTGGGCCACATCTGACTTCTAGCCAATGGATGTACAACAAGAAGAAGAACCGGTGCAGGATGACCTGGAACCTTCAACACGCCAAGACCAGGGCCACTGAACCACAACCCGGCTCTCAGCCTGTCATATAGAAGTTGTGCGCAACAGGAACACTTATTCTTTTGGGCCACATGACGCCTTGTAATAGGCTAGTTGAAAACAATGATCTGCCATGCCATCGTGCATGTTTATCTTCATAACACTTCAAACCGCCAATCTTGATATGGAAAATCTGCGATTTCTGCTTATAGTATTATCAGTCATACAGGTCATATTCATCATATTCCCTGCATACAAGCAGATAACATGTGCCCTGGCGGTTTACCCCAGGGCGGGTCATGATGCCCCATAAAAAATTGCTGGTGACTCTATAGTCCATAACCAGGGTGGGTTATTAAAACCACGCATATTCATATAACAAGTAAATAACATACCTGTGAATTTTGTTCATATTGCCGGCTTACCACGCCATATGCAGCAATGGTAACAACCCGAAGACTTAGAGCACAGCGCCCTAAGTGCACAATCAAAACATACTGGCGACGTATCGTCCAAAGCCAGGCCGGGTTATCAAAACTCCGGATATACTCAAATATGAGTCATAAGGATCAAGGCTACATGGCCTGAATCAATTTTAAACCATATATAAATATGGTACAAAGATATGAACGCAAAAAAATATTCAAAGCAAATAACAAATTAGACAAAACAAGGCCTTCATAGGCCGCCAAGCCTCAATATCAAGTGCTATTCAAGGGCCGCACAGCCACTGAGTTAATCCTTTATGCAAACCTGTAAGTCGGGCCTCACATGACCAATCGATGTTTTAACTTTGACAACTTCAGGGTCTTTATAAGATTGACTGTCAAGAGTACGGCGAGTCATTCCAGGATTACCTGGGCGGAGTGGCAGACATACAAAGGCAGGATAACTCGGATTTTTGGTGAATACACGTGGCGTCCAAGCCGATCAAAAGGGTAAATAAAGCTATGTTCATTGAACAGGAGGCCCCCAAGTGATTTGCAAGCAAGGCGTACAAGCCAAAACAGTAGGGTAGTCATAGCTATGCTCAATGAGCAGGAAGCCCCCAAGTAATTTTTAACAAGGCATGCAAGCCGGATCAAGAGGGTACTCATAGCTATGCTCAATGAGCAGGAAGCCCCCAAGTGATCTTACGAACAGACAATAAAGATTCAGATACTCAGAAATGAAATGACAGAGGCCTTGAATTATCAGGGATGCCAGCTTTATTATACTTGATCATAATATATACAGGGATAAAAATATGTACAACATGAGAACCAGTGGTTCAAGTGTAATAAGACCGAAGATGAGCAATGTTCCACGGCCGGCGGGTCTCCTCCTCGGACTTGCATGAGTCCTTGTGATCTCGAATATCAATGAGGTAGTATGACCCGTTGTTCAGGTTTTTGCTGACCACAAAGGGCCCTTCCCAAGGTGGGGATAATTTGTGCATATCTGTTAGATCTCGAATGAGCCAGAGCACCAAGTCACCTTCCTGAAAGGTCCGGGTTTTAACCCGGCAGCTATGATAACGAGGCAGATCTTGCTGGTAAATCGTCGAACGAGTCGCCGCAAGGTCACACTCTTCATCCATAAGATCAAGAGCATCTTGACGTGCTTTTCCATTATTAGCTTCAACATAAGCCGCCATATGGGCGAGTCGTGACGGATGTCACTAGGGAAAATCACCTGTGCTCCGTAAACCATGAAGAAAGGCGTATAACCCGTGGATCTGTTGAGGGTAGTATTGATACTCCAAAGCACCGAGGGTAACTCCTCAATCCAACAACCCGACGTCCTCTGCAAGGGACCATAAGCCGGGGTTTTATGCCCCTCAAGATTTCTTGATTGGCTCTTTCAGCTTGACCATTGGACTGGGGGTGAGCCACTGATGAGACATCAAGACGAATATGCTCTTGTTGACAGAATTCTTTCATAGCACCCTTAGATAGATTAGTACCATTATCAGTTATGATGTTGTGAGGGTAGCCAAAACGGAAAATCACCTTTTTGATGAATTGAACCGTTGTTGCCGCGTCACACTTGCTGACCGGCTTTGCCTCAACCCACTTTGTAAACTTGTCAACCGCCACCAAGAGGTGAGTCTTTTTGTCCTTGGATCGTTTAAAAGGCCCAACCATATCCACCCCAAACTACAAACGGCCAAGTAATTGGAATCATTCTCAATTCTTGAGCCGACACATGAGCTCGTTAGGAAAATTTCTGACAGCCATCACACTTGCTAACCAAATCCTCTGCATCAGCATGAGCTGTCAGCCAATAAAACCCATGACAAAAAGCCTTAGCCATGAGAGACTTAGAGACGACACGATGACCACAATCTCCTTCGTGAATCTCCCATAGAATTTCACGACCCTCCTCAGGAGAAACACAACACTGAAACACCCCTGTGACACTGCATCGGTGCAACTCGCCATTGACAATAGTCATCGACTTAGACCGCCGGGTTATTCTGCCTGGCCAAAGTTTCTTCTTCAGGTTACTCTCCCCGGGTCATATAAGCCAAATATGGAATTGTCCAATCAGGAATAGCATGAAGAGCCGCCACCAACTGTGCCTCTGGGTCAGGAACAACAAGATCTTCTTCCGTAGGCAATTTAACTGAAGGGTTATGCAAAATATCAAGGAAAACATTAGGTGGTACCGACTTACGCTGGGGCCCCAGCCGGCTTAAAGCATCAGTCGCCTCATTTTTCCTGTGATCAACATGTTCCACTTGATAACCCTTGAAATGACCAGCAATAACATCAGCCTCTCGGAGATAATCCGCCATGAGTGGGTCCTTGGAATCCCAAGTTCCTAAAACTTGCTGAGCCACCAAATCCGAGTCGCCAAAGCACCTCACCCGGCTTAGATTGATCTCTTTAGCCATCCGAAGACCATGGAGCAAGGCCTCATACTCAGCTGCATTATTAGTACAAGGTAACATTAACCTTAAGACATAGCAAAACTTATCACCTCGTGGGGAAGTCAAAATAACTCCAGCCCCTGAGCCTTCCAACTGCCTAAATCCATCAAAATGAATAGTCCAATATGTGTTATCCGGCTTCTCCTCAGGCATCTGCAGCTCTGTCTAGTCATTGATGAAATCCACAAGTGCTTGAGACTTGATAGCTATCCGGGGCATGTATTTCAAACCATGGGGTCCAAGCTCAATGGCCCACTTGGCCACCCGGCCTGTGGCTTCTCTGTTTTCAATGATATCCCCTAAGGGAGCAGAACTGACCACGGTGATGGGATGACCGAAGAAATACTGCTTCAATTTACAACTAGCCATGAATACTCCATAAACCAGCTTCTGCCAATGTGGGTACCTCTGTTTAGATTCAGTGAGTACTTCGGTGACATAGTAAACCGGCCTCTGAACCAGATACTCCTTTCCTGATTCCTCTCTTTCCACAACAATTGCTACGCTGACGGCTCTGCTGTTAGCAGCAACATATAAAAGTAAGGGCTCTTTATCAATGGGAGCTGCAAGGATTCGCGGCTCAGCCAACTGCTTTTTCATCCATACAAAGTGATATGTTTTCTTCATCATCTGATATAAGGGGATAGCCTTCACTCCCAGGCGGCTTATAAACTGGCTTAAAGTTGCGATACGACCCGCCAAACGCTCGACGTCATTGATACATGCCGGTTTAGCTAAAGAAGTGATAGCATTGATTTTCTCCGGGGTAGCTTCAATGCCTCTCTCAGAAACCAAAAATCCCAACAGTTTGCCTGTCGGCACACCAAAGACACACTTGGCTGGGTTAAGCATCATCTTGTAGACCCGGAGATTATCAAAGGTCTCTTTCAAATCATCTATCAAGGTCTCCTTCCTCCTGGATTTTACAACGATATCATCCACATAAGCATGAACATTGCGTCCAATCTGGTTGTGGAGACAATTTTGAACACACCGCTGATAAGTTGCCTGGGCACTCTTGAGCCCAAAAGTCATAGACATAACATAAGGCTCTAAAGGGAGTGATGAAAGTTGTCTTCTCCTGGTCCTTAACTGCCATCTTGATCTGATGATAACCAGAATAAGCATCCAGAAAGCTCAAATGATCACAACCCACCATAGCATCAATGATCTGATCAATACAACGGAGAGCAAAAGCGTCAGCCGGACAAGCCTTATTAAGATCTGTGTAATCCATGCACATGCGCCAGGTGCCGTTCTTCTTAAGCACCAGTGATGTCTACTACACAACCTTATTCTTGTAGACGTTGTTGGGCCTCCAAGTGCAGAGGTTTGTAGGACAGTAGCAGATTTCCCTCAAGTGGATGACATAAGGTTTATCAATCCGTGGGAGGCATAGGATGAAGATGGTCTCTCTCAAACAACCCTGCAACCAAATAACAAAGAGTCTCTTGTGTCCCCAACACCCAATACAATGGTAAATTGTATAGGTGCACTAGTTCGGCGAAGAGATGGTGATACAAGTGCAATATGGATGGTAGATATAGGTTTTTGTAATCTGAAATTATAAAAATAGCAA
Source organism: Aegilops bicornis (assembly GCA_021605145.1). Lineage (NCBI taxonomy): Eukaryota > Viridiplantae > Streptophyta > Magnoliopsida > Poales > Poaceae > Aegilops > Aegilops bicornis. Next base: position 390,894,388 of record CM038669.1, on the reverse strand, counting down.
GGTAAAAAGTAATAAAAGTGAGTGTAAACGGTATTGCAATGTGTTGAAACAAGGCCTAGGGTTCATACTTTCACTAGTGCAAGTTCTCTCAACAATAATAACATAATTGGATCATATAACTATCCCTCAACATGCGACAAAGAGTCACTCCAAAGCCACTAAAAGCGGAGAACAAACGAAGAGATTATGGTAGGGTACGAAACCACCTCAAAGTTATCCTTTCTGATCGATCTATTCAAGAGTCCGTAGTAAAATAACACAAAGCTATTATTTCCATTCGATCTATCATAGAGTTCGTACTAGAATAACACCTTAAGACACAAATCAACCAAAACCCTTATGCCACCTAGATACTCCAATGTCACGTCAAGTATCTGTGGGTATGATTATACGATATGCATCACACAATCTCAGATTCATCTATTCAAACCAACACAAAGTACTTCAAAGAGTGCCCCAAAGTTTCTACCGGAGAGTCAAGACGAAACGTGCCAACCCCTATGCATAAGTTCACAATGTTACGGAACCCGCAAGTTGATCACCAAAAGATACATCAAGTAGATCACGTGAATATCGCAATGTCACCATAGATAAGCACATGCAAGACATACATCAAGTGTTCTCAAATCCTTAAAGACTCAATCCGATAAGATAACTTCGAAGGGAAAACTCAATCCATTACAAGAGAGTAGAGGGAGAGAAACATCATAAGATCCAACTATAATAGCAAAGATCGCGATACATCAAGATCGTACCATCTCAAGAACATGAGAGAGAGAGAGATCAAACACATAGCTACTGGTACATACCCTCAGCCCCGAGGGTGAACTACTCCCTCCTCGTCATGGAGAGCGACGGGATGATGAAGATGGCCACCGGTGAGGGCTCCCCCTCCCGTGAGTGCTTAACAGGGTCCCGATTGGTTTTTGGTGGCTACAGAGGCTTGCGGCGGTGAAATTCCTGATCTATTCTGCTCTTCAATGTTTTTAGGGTATGTGGACATATATAGGCGAAAGAAGTCGGTCAGGGGAGCCACGAGGGTGGGGGCATGCCCAGGGGGGTAGGGCGCGCCTCCCTGCCTCGTGGCTTCCTCGAAGCTTCCCTGACGCCTACTCCAAGTTTCCTGGATTGCTTCCGTTCCAAAAATAACTCTCCCGAAGGTTTCATTCCGTTTGGACTCCGTTTGATATTCCTTTTCTTCGAAACACTGAAATAGGCAAGAAAACAGCAATTTGGGTTGGGCCTCCGGTTAATAGGTTAGTCCCAAAAATAATATAAAAGTGTTTAGTAAAGCCCCAAAACATCCAAAACAGATAATATAATAGCATGAATACTTCAACACTTATAGATACGTTGGAGACGTATCAACCAGCATCGGGTTAGTGATATGTCTTCAACGTATCTATAATTTTTGATTGTTCCATGCTATTATATTAACTGTGTTGGATGTTTAATGGGCTTTATTATACCTTTTTATATTATTTTTGGGACAAACCTATTAACCGAAGGCCCAGTGCAAATTGTTGTTTTTTTTGCCTATTTCAGTGTTTCGCAGAAAAGGAATATCAAATGGAATCTAAACGGAATGAAACCTTCGCGAGGATCGTTTTTGGAACAAACGCAATCCGGGAGACTTGGAGTGGACGTCAAGGAAGCAGTGAGGAAGCCACGAGGCAGGGAGGCTCGCCCCCACCCTCGTGGGCCCCTCGCAACTCCACCAACCTACTTCTTTCACCTTTATATACTCATATACCCTGAAAGCATCCAGGAGTACCACAAAACCCTATTTCCACCGCCGCAACCTTCTGTACCCATGAGATACCATCTTGGGGCCTTTTACGGTGCTCACATGGGAGGAATCGACCATGGAGGGCTTCTACATCAACACCATGGCCTCTCCGATGATGTGTGAGTAGTTTACCACAGACCTTCGGGTCCATAGTTATTAGCTAGATGTCTTCTTCTCTCTCTTTGGATCTCAATACAAAGTTCTCCTTGATTCTCTTGGAGATCTATTCGATGTAATACTTTTTGTGGTGTGTTTGTCGAGATCCGATGAATTGTGGGTTTATGATCAAGTTTATCTATTTATAATATTTGAATCTTCTCTGAATTCTTATATGCATGATTTTATATCTTTGCAAGTCTCTTCAAATTATCAGTTTGGTTTGGCCTACTAGATTGATCTTTCTTGCAATGGGAGAAGTGCTTAGCTTTGCGTTCAATCTTGCGGTGTCCTTTCCCAGTGACAGTAGGGGCAGTAAGGCACGTATTGTATTGTTGCCATCGAGGATAAAAAGATGGGGTTTATATCATATTGCTTGAGTTTATCCCTCTACATCATGTCATCTTGCCTAATGCGTTACTCTATTATTATGAACTTAATACTCTAGATGCATGCTGGATAGCGGTCGATGTGTGGAGTAATAGTAGTAGATGCAGAATCGTTTCGATCTACTTGACACGGACGTGATGCCTATATACATGATCATGCCTAGATATTCTCATAACTATGCACTTTTCTATCAATTGCTCGATGTCGGTGTCAAAACCGGCGGATCTCGGGTAGGGGGTCCTGAACTGTGCGTCTAAGGTCGATGGTAATAGGAGACAAGGGACACAATGTTTACTTAGGTTCAGGCCCTCTCTATGGAGGTAATACCCTACTTCCTGCTTGATTGATCTTGATGAATATGAGTATTACAAGAGTTGATCTACCACGAGATCGTAATGGCTAAACCCTAAAAGTCTAGCCTGTATGACCATGATAATGAATCTCTCTCCTCCGGACTAAGTCCTCCGGTTTATATAGACACCGGGAGGATCTAGGGTTACACAAGGTCAGTTACAAAGAAAGGAATCTTCATATTTGGTCGCCAAGCTTGCCTTCCACGCCAAGGAGAGTCCTATCCGAACACGGGTGCAGTCTTCGGTCTTCGTATCTTCACAACCCATCAGTCCGGCCCATGGCCAACAGGCCGGATGCCCGAGGACCCCTTAGTCCAGGACTCCCTCAGGAGCCCCTGAACCCGGCTTCAATGACAAGGTATCCGGCGCGTAGATCTGTCTTCGGCATTGCAAGGCGGGTTCCTCCTTTCGAACTCCAAGATAGTCTTCGGACGTATTGAACGTGTCCGGACCTGTAACACCACACACAACCGCAGAGAGAATATAATATTCCACGAGTCCAATCCGCCGACAAATTTTTGTAACATGACATCACGCCTGTCCGGTCATAATTTCGAACTGTTTTTCGTCTGCCGCTTCATGTTTCGAGACGCGGTTGCCATTGGCACGTCTTGTGAAAGCAGAGATCGTGTCCCCTTATTGTGGGATTCTCATTAATACGGGCGTGGGTAACCCAACCGTGCCATTTACACAGCCCTTGGGGATAGGCGAGTTTTGAGGCAAGTGGGGAGGCGTTCAATATTCACTGCCTTTATAAAGAGATAAGAATCCCCTTTCTTCACCCACGCCTTGTAGCGACCCGACCTCAGACGGTCAAGCCTCTGTGTTACTGTGCCATCCCTGGATCAGTATGCTGGCACACACAGTACATCAATGTATATATCAAAGTGCAATCACATGCATAAATAACGTAAACTGATATATACCTCATAATACTCAGCGGAAACAAATCAAGCGGGTGTGGAGTCCCATCAACGCCATCGGCAGGTTGAGTGTAGACCGTAACCCTGTACCGTAACTCTTACTGTCGAGGAAATATCGCAACATGATACGTTGCAGCCATGTAGGTCGATTACATTGAATGTACCGCAAGATCACAACATGAATAAACAGATGATAAAACTATACTATATGCAATATGGCTTTATGGCTCAGATTCTGAATTTTGTTTGCGTAAATGCTGATTTTATTTTACCTACATCAAAGGAATAGAATGAAGTCTGTACTAAGGAGTTTTCTATCATGACATGGTTCCGCCAACCGATGTCTCATAGCCCAAAAATTCATCATATGTTGCCCACAATTAAGTTATCAATCCGGTGTTGAGAGTTCCGAGATAGATCCAAGTCCAGATGCTCAAATTGTCCGTAACTGGGGACACGGCTAATCGATTAGGTTATAACCCTCTGCAGAGGTTTGTACACTTTACCCGCAAGATTCAATCCCTCTCTTTACATTCTCGCACTTCATGGTGTTTGAGAACAAGATGACCGAAACATGGTCTTCCAAAGAGTTCCTCTGACCACTGTCCGGTACTCAACCCATCCTACCGTAGTTCTACATCTGCTAGTACCGTCCCAGCCAGAGTCACAACTAAGGTCAACCAAGCGAGCCCATAATGACTTGCGGTTGCAGGTAAGCTTAGGGCATGAAGTATTCTTCCGTCTCTTTGGGTGCAGGTGAAGCTTTCCAAGATGTCATGGCGCTTCTCCATGCATCCCGGCCAACCACTGGTTTCTCCAGGTGCCCGTCAACCGTCCTTCACCCAAAGAGTGTGTATTGAATTCTTGTCTCGAGTCTTGAAGTCTTGAGGCCTTGAAGATGCAGATCCTTGCAACTTTCATCATGGTGTTGTCGTCATTGGCGTAGATCCTTCATTCTCACACCACTCCTGAGCACTCATACCAAACCCGTCAACTATAGCGTAGCATTAAAATAAATAACGTCCGGGCTTGGTAACAGGGTGATGGGTTCCTACCTCATGCATACTACTCAACTACAAGGATTCAATAACACTCTTGAGGGGTGGTTGCAAGGATGCCACTAAATGCAATAAAAACATAGGTATGAAAGCAATGATCAAAGTGAACTTGCACGGTGATGTTGACGAAGAAGAATTATCGTTCTCAAGAAATAACTTGATAGACTACTCGTCACTCTCTGATGAAATCTATATAACAAACATATCATTCACATAAGCACTCACACTAACAATCAAAACAAAAGAGAGAGCGAATAAGAGAGAGCGAATAAGAATCCGAAGGAACTTCTCAAGAAATTTCTTCTACAACATTCACAAAAATAGTTTTGTCTAACGGAAAATAAAACACTAAAATAACAGAGAATAAAATATAAATTTAGTTAATACAAAAATATAAAGTATTTTTTTCATAAAGCTATTTTGAAAGTATTTTCAATTGGGAGTTAAAACAGTAGAGAAATCCATTGCAAGTTATTAGCGAACTTGAATTGATTTCACGATAACAAAATAAAATAAATATAAAAACTTGTTGAACACCTACTATTTAACTAATAGAAACCAAACATAAACTTTCTGAAATATAAAATAAAATAATTTAAAAACAACTATAGAAAAAGAAGTAGCTATTATTCGAATAGAACTAAAACAGAATTTGTTTTACATGAAACAATAAGCTAAAATACTCAAACAATTTTGAACTTTTTACCACTAGTAAATATGATCACTAGTGATCAGTAGAAAAAAGAATCAAATAAAAATCTATTTTTAAACTCCCGGAATAAGCAAAACAAGCTTTAATTCAAATCTGATCTAACTCAATTTTTATAAATCCAAACATAGACAAATTATATATTTTTGGAAACTACAAGAAAATTGTGATCTAACGCAAAAAGAATCAGCATCATTGGACTTCTAGATCAAAAGCTATAAGCTAAACAAGAACGGAACTAAATCTGTTACGGGAATAAATCTGAAAACGAAAAAAACAACAAGGGAGTTACCTGTACGTGAGGCAGAGATGGCAGGAAGGAGGCAGCGATGTGGAGGGCTGCTCTTGCGAGGGGGGCAGGCCGAGGTGGGGGTGGCGGAGGAGGGGTCGGGCGCTTGGGGAGGTGGCTGAGGCGATGGGGAGGTTCAGGAGAGCTCCTGGTGAGCGTTCTAGGCAGGAAAAGGAGGACGGTGGCGAGGAGGCTACGGGCAGGAGGCGTGGTGATGGGAAAAATGGAGCGAGGAGAGGGAGGGATTTTATAGGCGGTCTCGGGAGGCTGGGATGGAAAGACGAGGAGATCGGGAAGGTGGAGTTTCCTGTCTCCATGGATATGGAAAGCTTACAGAACGTGAGAGGAAACAGAGGAAGGAGTTTATCTGTTGTTGGGCTAGAATAGGAAAGTGCTTAATGGGCCAGCAGGTTTTTCCTAATAAAAACGATTCCATTCTTATTTTTAAAATTAGGAAACTAAAACAATAAAAAGGAAATCAAATTAATTCGGAATAAAGAGTTTTTATATACTAAAATTATCAGAAAAATAAAATGTAGATGATGAGCATTATTCCACGGCCAAAATAAAACTTAAAAAATGTTTTTCAGAAAATCCCTAAAGGCTTTATTTCTTTTTGCAAATAATTTTTAAATAAAAACTTTGGTTTTCTTGGCTCAATATTTTCAAAAATGCCCCTGATTTTGGAGGGTCATTTTCCTCCGCTCTTTCTTGCTTGCAAGAATTTATTTTCGAGGTATTTCTCGGGAAGAAAAATAGAGAAGCAAGTGCAAATATTTGAAAGAATTAAATTGCAAAACTCCGTTCAAATTCTTTATAGTTGAAGAAGTCATGTCATCTTCTCTCATTGATTTTAATAGGATGAATTTGAATTTACGGAGAAGGGGAAAGTCATTTTATTCCCTCTCATTCAAAAGTTTTTGAAAATGTTCAAATTTCACTCAAGTTTAATTCACTCAAGCAAACAAACAAACAATTCAATTAATTATATTAACATTCCAAAATTTAGAATTTTGGGATGTTACAAACCTACCACACTTAAAATGAATCTCGTCCTCGAGATTCGAAGAGGCTAGCAAGAAAAAGGTTAGGGGTTGGGGTCTTCTAGCAAATGTTTTGGTCAGAAAGGTCAGGGGTGCTACCACGCTTAAAAAGAAGGTTACGGTTCCAATAAACTCAGATACTTCCTCTGGAGTGTTGACAATGTATGTCTCTTCACATATCTTACAATAGCTCCTTCATTAGCGCTCTTCTGTCAGAAGCATAGAGTTTTCCTCAAAATCTTGGGTCGGTTTATCAAAGTTGAAGTTCGTCCAGAGACCGGATCTGCTTAGGCGATAGGTGCATGTCCATTCTAGACAACCATCGAAACACTCATGGTGGTCTACCATTAATGGTTTCTCCTGCGGAGAAGCAGTGCAGGTTGAACTTCACCGTATATCCTACGATTGGCAACGGTTGCTGTAAAGGGTTCCATCGTACTACCATTCTATGGTTTTATGGCTTATCGTGTCGACACTCTTCTAAGGTTTTCAAGGCTCTCGATTTCCCATCAACATATGATAGTTCATGATAGAAGTCTCGGTATGGGGCCAATCCATCCCTGCATTTGAATCATTACCACATACGTAAATATCGAATCACGTATTCTAACACTTGGGCATACTCACAAGCATTGCAGAATTTCTCTTGTTCTCGAATTGGTTTCGAGTAAATCCATGGTTTCTGCAAGCCAAACAAAACATCTATCGTTACTTCACCACTCTCAGGTTTTTGCGTAATCCCCTACGAAACTTATGCTGATTGGATTACTGATTCTTCCAAATTTCTTCCTTCATCACAGGTTCTTTCATAACTTCTCGGAGGGCTTCTTTCATTCCTTCTTTCTGCTCCTGAATAGTTTGTTGCACCATGGGGTAAATGTGACACTGAGTCGAGTAGTGGGTGGTTCCTTCACACAAGAAACAAGTCACCTGACTAGTTGGGCATTCCTCAGCTGGGTGTTTCTCCTCACAATGAGGGCATCCATCCTTTTGTTCCTCCTGGGTGTGTCCTATTTCTCCGTAAATCTTGCAGGCACAAGGTTTATTTCTTGGTGTATCATGGTGCTTCCGGGTAAGACGGGACCTCAAGAGAGTCTTCTTGAATTCTTCCCAAGTCTTTGCTCCATTCCATCCCTGTATAGCTTGATGCATCTGCCACCATGTTGCAGCACTTCCTTCAAAATCTTGAAGAGCGTCACGATACTTCATTCTTCCTTGAAACCAAATTGCTCGAAGTTATTCTCCATGTTACGAATCCATAGATCTGCCTCCGGTGAGTCTTGATCCGGAGAATATCAGTCCAACTTCATTCATCATCTATGGGGTTCAAGGGTTTTAAGGTGAGATGAGAGAGAGGTGGGGAGGGATATACACACAATACAAACAATAGTTTTTTGATGAAACAAGTTTTACTTTGTGGCTGTCGGAAAAACATCAAACAAATGACAGCTCACACATCGTCGCATCTAACGTAAGTGTGTAACAGGGTTTGGTCTTCTAAAGGTCAAATATTTCTTTAGGAACTTCAAATCTTGAGTCTTCAACTGTTGTAGCTTCTAATACATGGTGAAATCCTCTTTACTTGGAAGAGTTCATCAGTCCTCCGATATCTTTCTTGGAGTGGCTTGATTGATCCTTCATGTGGTCAAAAGGAAAGGGGTATATCCTAACTATTTTGAGGTGAGAGTGTCTATTCGATAAAATCAGAAAAGATGAGAAGTAAGAGTCTTTTTGTAAATAAAGTTTTTGAGATATCCTGTTCTAGGGCTTTCCGATTTCTAGGGTCACGTCCTACAGTCAACATGTGCTCTGATACCATCTCTGTAGCGACCCGACCTCGACGGTCAAGCCTACGTATTCTTTATGCCATCCACGGATCAAGATCTTTGGCACACACAGTACATCAATGTATATATCAAAGTGCAATCACATGCATAAATAACGTAAAACTGATATATACCTCATAATACTCAGTGAAACAAATCAAGCGGGTGTGGAGTCCCATCAACGCCATCGACAAAGTTGAGTGTAGACCGTAACCCTTTACCGTAACTCTTACTGTCGAGGAAATATCTGCAACATGATACGTTGCAGCCGTGTAGGTCAAGACATTGAATGTACCGCAAGATCACAACATGAATAAACAGATGATAAAACTATACTATATGCAATATGGCTTTATGGCTCAGATCTGAATTTTGTTTGCGTAAATGCTGATTTTATTTTACCTACATCAAAGGAATAGAATGAAGTCTGTACTAAGGAGTTTTCTATCATGACATGGTTCCGCCAACCGATGTCTCATAGCCCAAAAATTCATCATATGTTGCCCACAATTAAGTTATCAATCCGGTGTTGAGAGTTCCGAGATAGATCCAAGTCCAGATGCTCAAATTGTCCGTAACGGGGACACGGCTAATCGATTAGGTTATAACCCTCTGCAGAGGTTTGTACACTTTACCCGCAAGATTCGATCCCTCTCTTTACATTCTCGCACTTCATGGTGTTTGAGAACAAGATGACCGAAACATGGTCTTCCAAAGAGTTCCTCTGACCACTGTCCGGTACTCAACCCATCCTACCGTAGTTCTACATCTGCTAGTACCGTCCCAGCCAGAGTCACAACTAAGGTCAACCAAGCCGAGCCCATAATGACTTGCGGTTGCACGTAAGCTTCCGGGCATGAAGTATTCTTCCGTCTCTTTGGGTGCAGGTGAAGCTTTCCATAAGATGTCATGGCGCTTCTCCATGCATCCCGCCAACCACTGGTTTCTCCAGGTGCCCGTCAACCGTCCTTCACCCGATGAGTGTGTATTGAATTCTTGTCTCGAGTCTTGAAGTCTTGAGGCCTTGAAGATGCAGTCCTTGCAGCTTTCATCATGGTGTTGTCGTCATTGGCGTAGATCCTTCATTCTCACACCACTCCACGAGCACTCATACCAAACCCCGTCAACTATAGCGTAGCATTAAAATAAATAATGTCCCGGGCTTGGTAACAGGGTGATGGGTTCCTACCTCATGCATACTACTCAACTACAAGGATTCAATAACACTACTGAGGGGTGGTTGCAAGGATGCCACTAAATGCAATAAAAACATAGGTATGAAAGCAATGATCAAAGTGAACTTGCACGGTGATGTTGACGAAGAAGAATTATCGTTCTCAAGAAATAACTTGATAGACTACTCGTCACTCTCTGATGAAATCTATATAACAAACATATCATTCACATAAGCACTCACACTAACAATCAAAACAAAAGAGAGAGCGAATAAGAATCCGAAGGAACTTCAAATAAAACTAGGGAGTCTTCTTCTACAACATTCACAAAAATAGTTTTGTCTAACGGAAAATAAAACACTAAAATAACAGAGAATAAAATATAAATTTAGTTAAGACAAAAATATAAAGTATTATTTCATAAAGCTATTTTGAAAGTATTTTCAATTGGGAGTTAAAACAGTAGAGAAATCCATTGCAAGTTATTAGCGAACTTGAATTGATTTCACGATAACAAAATAAAAATAAATATAAAAACTTGTTGAACACCTACTATTTAACTAATAGAAACCAAACATAAACTTTCTGAAATATAAAATAAAATAATTTAAAAACAACTATAGAAAAGAAGTAGCTATTATTCGAATAGAACTAAAACAGAATTTGTTTTACATGAAACAATAAGCTAAAATACTCAAACAATTTTTAACTTTTACCACTAGTAAATATGATCACTAGTGATCAGTAGAAAAAGAATCAAATAAAAATCTATTTTTAAACTCCCGGAATAAGCAAAACAAGCTTTAATTCAAATCTGATCTAACTCAACTTTTATAAATCCAAACATAGACAAATTATATATTTTGGAAACTACAAGAAAATTGTGATCTAACGCAAAAGAATCAGCATCATTGTACTTCTAGATCAAAAGTTATAAGCTAAACAAGAACGGAACTAAATCTGTTACGGAAATAAATCTGAAAACGAAAAAAAACAACAAGGGAGTTACATGTACGTGAGGCAGAGATGGCAGGAAGGAGACGGCGATGTGGAGGGATGCTCCCGCGAGCGGGCGAGCTCGCCGGGCGAGGTGGGGGTGGCGGAGGAGGGTCGGCGCTTGGGAGGTGGCGCTGAGGCGATGGGAGGTTCAGGAGAGCTCCCGTGAGCGTTCTAGGCAGGAAAAGGAGGACGGTGGCGAGGAGGCTACGGGCAGGGAGGCGTGGTGATGGGAAAAATGGAACGAGGAGAGGGAGGGGGTTTTATAGGCGGTCTCGGGAGGCGCTGGGATGGAAAAGACGAGGGAGATCGGGAAGGTGGAGTTTCTGTCTCCATGGATATGGAAAGCTTCAGAACGTGAGAGGAAACAGAGGAAGGAGATGATCTGTTGTTGGGCTAGAATAGGAAAGTGCTTAATGGGCCAGCAGGTTTTTCCTAATAAAACGATTCCATTCCTATTTTTAAAATTAGGAAACTAAAACAATAAAAAGGAAATCAAATCAATTCGAATAAAGAGTTTTTATATACTAAAATTATCAGAAAAATAAAATGTAGATGATGAGCATTATTCCACGGCCAAAATAAAAACTTAAAAAATGTTTTTCAGAAAATCCCTAAAGGCTTTATTTCTTTTTGCAAATAATTTTTAAATAAAAACTTTGGTTTTTCTTGGCTCAAATTTTTTCTAATATGCCCATGATTTTTGAGGGTCATTTTCCTCCGCTCTTTCTTGCTTGCAAGAATTTATTTTTCGGGGTATTTCTCTGGGAAGAAAAATAGAGAAGCAAGTGCAAATATTTGAAAGAATTAAATTGCAAAACTCCGTTCAAATTCTTTATAGTTGAAGAAGTCATGTCATCTTCTCTCATTGATTTTAATAGGATGAATTTGAATTTACCGGAGAAGGGGAAAGTCATTTTATTCCCTCTCATTCAAAAGTTTTTGAAAATGTTCAAATTTCACTCAAGTTTAATTCACTCAAGCAAACAAACAAACAATTCAATTAATTATATTAACATTCCAAAATTTAGAATTTTGGGATGTTACACGCCTCCTCTTCCTCTCCGTCCTTCCACTCTCGAGCTCCAGCGCCCAAGTTCCCATCTTTTCCATCTCAAGGAAGCACTCAATCATGTCCGGATCCAGAGGCCAAGGCAAGTGGATGGTCTCATCCGTCAAGGAGAAGGACATCACCCAGCTTCGGGCGGCCGAGTATCTGGCAAAAGGAATCGCCCATCGTCTGCCCGCCAAGGGGCAAGTCATCCCCACCCCGAAGCCTACTGAGAGGGTAGTTTTCCTTCCTCACTTCATCCGCGGATTGGGGTTTCCACTTCACCCCTTCGTCCGCAGACTGATGTACTATTACGGGCTATATTTCCATGATCTAGCCCCGAACTCCTTCCTCAACATCTCGGCATTTATTGTCGTGTGCGAGGCTGTAACGCCCCGAGACCGACGATCCAGAAGACTTCCATATTTTTGTGACCTCCGTGTGTTTCGTTTGTGCTTGCTCTTTTAATTTTTGCATTGCATCATGTCATCATGCCAGCATGTCATTTAATTTTTAAAAACCTCTACTAATAAATTGCATGGATGGTTGATCTTTTTAAATCGAGGGAAGGGTGACTTCTCTTTATAACATATCGTCCCAATATTAGGGAGCTATATTTAATATTTCTTTATTTGGATTTACCGCAAACACACTTACAAAATATCCTAATGCCTTTGTTGTCTTAATTCTTGGTCTCCAACCTTGCCCATAATTTCTTTCATCATATTCCGGAGCTCCACCAAAAATCCGAACATTTTTGGACCTTCCCAACCCTCACTTCCTATTCAAATCATTTGACTTAAATTCAATTTGTTATAGATTTAAATCTTTCAATCATGCCTCTTTTATTTTCCTGGATCGAGCTCATTTTTGTGAGTTCGGGAAAATAATCCCCATGCCCAGGTCCCTTCTCTAACCTTTTTCTTTCTTTCCTTTTCTTTCTTTATTTTTTTCTCTCTCCTGTCATGTGTGTGAGGGAGAGAGATTCAACCAGCCCACCGACCATTTGGGTCTCCTCAGGCTGCGGCCCAAGGCCCAACCGCCCCACCAATCCCTCCTAACCCTAGCCCGAACCCCCTGCCCGATCCCCCACTCTCCCTCGTCTCCTCCCTCATGTCACCACGCTTGCAGAGGAGCGCCTCGCCGATCCCTTCTGCCTCCTCCTCGCTCGCCTCCTGCCATAGCCGCGTCAAGCCGCCGTCCTCTCCTCGCCGGTGCGCCCCCCTCCATTCCGGCGCCGGGAACGGAACCCCGCGCCCGGATCTCGCCTCCACCACCATGCGCCGCGCGCCCAACCTCCTCCCTCACCTGCGGCCTCCTCCTCGTCGCCCCGCGCCTCCCCGAGAGCCACCTCCGCCTCGACTAGCGCCACCTCGAGCCCCAAGCGTCGCCCCTGCTTCCTCCCACGCCATCCCTGCCTCGCCTCGGTTTTCCTGCGACCCCGCTTCGGGCCATCCTTCCCCCCCGTGCCAACTCCGTCCACCGTGCCACCATGCTCCATGTCGCCCTCGCCTCGTCGGCTTCTTCTCCGACCAGATGCGCCCGAGGAGCTCCCCGAGCAAGCGAGCTCACCCGTGGCCCCTGCGTTCCTCGCGCTCGAGCGCCTTCCATGGCCTCCGCCACCCGCATTCGCCGCATGGACGCCATCGCCAGGCCTTGGCGGTCACTAGCCCCTTCGCGCCACTGATCCGCACTGCCTCCACAACCACCGAACCAGGAACGCCAAGGCCATCTTCGAGATTTTTGCCAAGTACCAGGAGATTGATGAATGGTTCATCTACGTGCGTGTGCGACCATCTTCGGCAAGGACCCGTGTACGACTACACAACGAACCGTGAAGTTCCACAAGATAACGTGTACCACTACCGTCGCCCCGAAGACGTTGGATTCGTCAAGTACCTCTCCAAAACGAACGTGTACAACTACTTCCACTACCGTCGCGAGAACGTCTACTTCCACTACGGCACGAGTACAACTACTTCCACTACGACCCGCGAGTACCACTACTTCCCTCGACGAGATCGAACCACTCCGAAATGCACGCTTTGAAGGTATAACCCCGAGACGATCAACCGTGGACCGAATGCATGTGTTGTATGAGATGCTCGTGCTTGCACCGTGTCCGAGAGAGGTCTTTGCATGTTCCGCGTTTGCCATGCCGTCGACCCGTGGGAACCCGGTAGTCAGGAGCACCCCACCATCTCTTGCGTATTCTACACATCCACACACTTCTCGTTTGCATCGGTATCTCAATCAAGTTATCGAGATCGATATGTTGCCGTGGCATCATTTTTGAATTCGTTGCCGTGGCACCCCTTTCGTTCCACCACGGTGAAAAATGCTTCATAACATGCTCATGTCAACATTTTCATAAAATTGCTTAAAACTTGCACATGTCATCCGCATCATGATAACAACATTTAAATGTTTATATTTGTTGTTTCCATTAATTTGCTGAATGCATATGGGGATTTACCGGATTTGTTGTTTGTTATATCTGGCCCCATTTAAATTGTTTAGATGGTATAGTTTTGTTATGCTTCACCTCTTGCCATGTTTAACAACATTTAATATTGTTGGGTACATGAACGAGAGAGAACTAAATAATTGATGTGGTGTTTCGTTAATATGCAACTCGTTGCATATTGAGCTCCATTTAACTTGTAGTTTTGCTTGTGCACTTTTGCCATGCCATGCTATTTAAACCGGGCATGCATCATACTTGTTTATGCATCATGCCATGTTTATGTGATGGTTGTTTACTATGTTGTTTGCTTCTTTCCGGTTGCTTCTCTCGTTAGCTTGGTTTCGTTCGGAGTTGTGAGGATTCGTTCGACTACGTCCGTTTATCTTCTTCATGGACTCGTTCTTCTTCCTTGCGGGATTTCGTGCAAGATGACCATACCCTCGAAATCACTTCTATCTTTGCTTGCTAGATGCTCGCTCTTTTGCTATGCCTATGCTACGATGCCTATCACTTGCTTATCATGCCTCCCACATTGCCATGTCAAACCTCTAACCATCCTTTCCTAGCAAACCGTTGTTTGGCTATGTTACCGCTTTGCTCAGCCCCTCTTATAGCGTTGTTAGTTGCAGGTGAAGATGAAGTTTGTTCCTTGTTGGAACATGGAGATGTTGTTCCTTGTTGGAACATGTTTACATGTTGGGATATCACAATATCTCTTATTTAATTAATGCATCTATATATTTGGTAAAGGGTGGAAGGCTCGGCCTTATGTCTGGCGTTTTGTTCCACTCTTGCCACCCTAGTTTCCGTCATACTGGTGTTATGTTCCTTGATTTTGCGTCCCTTACGCAGTTGGGTGATTTATGGGACCCCCTTGATAGTTTGCTTTGAATAAAACTCCTACAAAGAAGGCCCAACCTTGGTTTTACCATTTGCCACCTAAGCCTTTTTCCCTTGGGTTCTGCAGACTCAAGGGTCATCTTTATTTTAACCCCCGGGCCAGTGCTCCTCCGAGTGCTGGTCCAAATTAGAGCCACTTGCGGTGCCGCCTAGAGGCAACTTGGGGTATCTTCGGTTGCCATATGTAGTGTTCATCCGGTGTGCCCTGAGAACGAGATATGTGCAGCTCCTATCAGGATTTGTCGGCACATTCGGGCGGCTTTGCTGGTCTTGTTTTACCATTGTCGAAATGTCTTGTAAACCGGGATTCGAGATCGATCGGGTATTCCCGGAGAAGGAATATCCTTCGTTGACCGTGAGAGCTTATGATGGGCTAAGTTGAGACACCCCTGCAGGTATTATCTTTTCAAAGCCGTGCCCATGGTTATGAGGCAGATGGGAATTTTTAATGTCCGGTTGTAGAAAACCCGAAGTTGAGCTTAATTAAAATACATCAATGGCGTGTGTAACTGCGTGATGGTCTCTTCTCGTGAGTCCGGGAAGTGAACACGGTGTTGGAGTTATGTTTGACGTAAGTAGTTTCAGGATCACTTCTTGATCATAGTTGTTCGACCGTGCCTTGCTTCTCTTCTCGCTCTCTTTTGCGAATGTAGCCACCATATATGCTAGTCGCTTGCTGCAGCTCCACCTCACAACTCTGTCCTACCTATAAGCTTAAATAGTCTTGATCTCGCGGGTGTGAGATTGCTGAGTCCCCGTGACTCACAGATACTTCCAAAACCAGTTTGCAGGTGCCGATGAAACCGTGCAGGTGACGCATCCGAGCTCAAGGAGTAGCTCGATGAAGATCTTGTTCATTGTGTTGTTTCATTTCAGTTGATCAGTAGTGGAGCCCAGTTGGGACGATCGGGGATCTGCGTAGCATTTGGGGTAGTCTTCTTTTATTTTATTTTTGGTTCCGTAGTCGGACCTTGATTGTATCTGTATGATGTAATGCTTTACTCATGTATTGTGTGAAGTGGCGATTTTAAGCCAACTATGTATCTCTTTCCCTTATGTATTACATGGGTTGTGTGAAGATTACCTCACTTGCGACATTGCTTTCAATACGGTTATGCCTCTAAGTCGTGCTTCGACACGTGGGAGATATAGCCGCATCGAGGGCGTTACAGAGGCCTTCCTCCGCATCCATCCCCACTTCGGCCTATGGCTCAAGGTCTTCAATGTGAAGCCGAAGGTGGTAGACGGCCAGCACGCGGAGTGCGGAGGCGCCATGGTGAGCAAGATGCCCAACGTCACCTAGCCCACAGGCACTTTTGTGGAGACTGTCAAGGAGCGTAACAAGCAGTGGTTCTACATCACAGAGCCGCGTGACACCACATGGGCGGCGGCTCCCGAGTTCAGGACCGGAGCCCCAATGCGGCTCACCTCCTGGAAGGAGAAAGGCCCCAACTGGTCAGCGTCAGACGAGCTGATAGCATTGCAAACGCGGATTCAGAGCATGGTGGACAAAGACGTCAAGCTCGTTGACGTGATCCAGGTGATGCTGGTTCACCGGATTCTCCCCTGCCAACGCCGAAGCTTCCCTTTATGGGAATTCGATCTGGCGAAGCACCAGACCCTGGAAGGGCTCTTCGGAACTACTCACGAAGATGCCTGGAAGTTTCTCATCAAGGGCAATGAGAAGCAGCTGGTCATAGTTCAGACCGCGGGCACGATCACACCCATCCCGCCAATGAGGTAAGTCCATCCTTTCTTAAGGCGTACCTTCTACTTGTTTATTCAAGGAAGATGCCTAACCTTTGTTGTATTTCTTTAGGTGTGGATGGAGAGAGCGGAGTGGATACACAGTGTGGCTCCGTTGCTCGAAGAGCCAGTCATCCCGCTCCTGGCGAAGATGCTGGTTCCGGCACCCCATAGGCCGTCGGAAAAGAAGGCCAAGAAGAAGGCCAAGGGGGCCAAAGGTGGCCCCCATTGCAAGGGTGCTTCGGACGTGACATCCGAAGACGAAGTGACCCTTTCCTCCGCCGCCGAGGACGAGGAGGAGGAGGAGGAGGAGAACAACCCTCCCCCTAAGGAGGGAAAGAAGAAGATGGCGGCCTCCACGAACCTTGTTGGAAATATGCCCTAGAGGCAATAATAAAAGCATTATTATTATATTTCCTTGTTCGTGATAATTGTCTTTTATTCATGCTATAATTGTATTATCCGGAAATCGTAATACACGTGTGAAGACATAGACCACAATACGTCCCTAGTGAGCCTCTAGTTGACTAGCTCGTTGGTCAACAGATAGTCATGGTTTCCTGACTATGGACATCAGATGTCGTTGACAATGGGATCACGTCATTAGGAGAATGACGTGATGGACAAGACCCAATTCTAAGCATAGCACAAGATCGTGTAGTTCGCTTTGCTAGAGCTTTTTCAATGTCAAGTATCTCTTCCTTAGACCATGAGATCGTGTAACTCCCGGATACCGTAGGAGTGCTTTGGGTGTACCAAACGTCACAACGTAATCGGGTGACTATAAAGGTGCACTACGGTATCTCCGAAAGTGTCTGCTGGGTTGACACGGATCGAGACTCGATTTGTCACTCCATGTGACGGAGAGGTATCTCTGGGCCCACTCGGTAATGCATCATCATAATGAGCTCAAAGTGACCAAGTGTTTGGTCACAGATCATGCATTACGATGCGAGTAAAGTGACTTGCCGATGAGACTGAACAAGGTATTGGGATACCGGCGATCGAGTCTCGGGCAAGTAACGCATTGATTGACAAAGGGAATAGTATACGGGGTTGCTTGAATCCTCGACATCGTGGTTCATCCGATGACAACATCGTGGAGCATGTGGGAGCCAACATGGGTATCCAGATCCCGCTGTTGGTTATTGACACAGAGCGTCTCGGTCATGTCTCAGATGTCTCCCGAACCCGTAGGGTCTACACACTTAAGGTTCGGTGGCGCTTAGGGTTATTAGGAAGACTTGTATGTGATTACCGAATGTTGTTCGAGTCCGGATGAGATCCCGGACGTCACGAGGAGTTCGAGAAGGTACGGAGGTAAAGATTTATATATGGGAAGTTGTCAAACGGACACCGGAAAGTTTCGGGCGTGCGGTATTGTAAGGGGCCACGGAAGGGTTCCGGAGGTCCACCGGGAGGGGCCACCCCTCCCGGGGGGCCACATGGGCTGCGTGGGGATAGCAGCCAGCCCCTGGTGGGCTGGGTGCGCCCCCCTCCTTGGGCCCATGCGCCTAGGGTTTGGGGGGAACCCTAGAGGGGGGCGCCCCCCTTGCTTGGGGGGCAAGCCACCCCTCCCTGGCCGCCGCCCCCCCTCTAGATTCCCATCTAGAGGGGCCGGCCCCCTTGCCCCTTTCCCCTATAAATAGAGGGGCGAGGGGAGGGCAGCCGCACCCAAGCCAAGGCGCAACCCCTCCCCTCCCCAACACCTCTCCTCCTCCGCGTGTGCTTGGCGAAGCCCTGCCGGAGGACTGTAACTCCACCAACATCAAGCCGTCGTGCTGCTGCTGGCGTCCTCTTCCTCAACCTCTCCTTCCTCCTTGCTGGATCAAGACGGAGGAGACGTCGTCTGCACGTCACGTGTGTGTTGAACGCGGAGGTGCTGTCCGTTCAACACTTGGTCATCGGTGATCCGAATCACGGTAGTACGACTCCATCATCACCATCCCCTTGAACGCTTCCGCACGCGATCTACAAGTGGTATGTAGATGCAATCACTCTCCCATGACTCGTTGCTAGATGAACTCATAGATGGATCTTGGTGAAACCGTAGGAAATTTTTTAATTTTCTGCAACGCGTCCCCAACAAAGTGGCATCATGAGCTAGGTCTATGCGTAGTTCTCTATTGCACGAGTAGAACACAATTTTATTGTGGGCGTAGATCTTGTCAACTTGGTTGCCGCTACTAGTCTTATCTTGCTTCAAATTGGTATTGTGGGATGAAGCGGCCCGGACCAACCTTACACGTGCATCTTACGTGAGAACGGTTCCACCGGTGACATGCACTAGTTGCATAAGGTGGTGGCGGGTGTCTGTCTCTCCCACTTTAGTTGGAGCGGATTCGATGAAAAGGGTCCTTATGAAGGGTAAATAGAAGTTGACAAAATCACGTTGTGGTTATTCGTAGGTAAGAAAACGTTCTTGCTAGAACCCAATTGCAGCCACGTAAAAGATGCAACAACAATTAGAGGACGTCTAACTTGTTTTTGCAGCAATTGTCATGTGATGTGATATGGCCAGAAGTTGTGATGAATGATGAATGATATATTGTGATGTATGAGATCATGTTCTTGTAATAGGAATCACGACTTGCATGTCGATGAGTATAACAACCGGCAGGAGCCATAGGAGTTGTCTTTATTTTTGTATGACCTGCGTGTCATTGAAGAAACGCCATGTAAATTACTTTACTTTATTGCTAAACGCGTTAGCCGTAGAAGTAGAAGTAGTCGTTGGCGTGATAAATTCATGAAGACACGATGATGGAGATCATGATGATGGAGATCATGGTGTCATGCCGGTGGCAAGATGATCATGGAGCCCCGAAGATGGAGATCAATGGAGCTATATGATATTGGCCATATCATGTCACTACTATATAATTGCATGTGATGTTTATTATGTTTATGGATCTTGTTTACTTAGCACGACGGTAGTAAATAAGATGATCCCTTACAACAATTTCAAGAAGTGTTCTCCCCTAACTGTGCACCGTTGCTAAAGTTCGTCGTTTCGAAGCACCACGTGATGATCGGGTGTGATAGATCCTTACGTTCACATACAACGGGTGTAAGACAGTTTTACGCATGCAAAACACTTAGGGTTAACTTGACAAGCCTAGCATGTACAGACATGGCCTCGGAACACGGAGACCGAAAGGTCGAACACGAGTCGTATGGAAGATACGATCAACATGAGAATGTTCACCGACGATGACTAGTCCGTCTCACGTGATGATCGGACACGGCCTAGTCGACTCGGATCGTGTAACACTTAGATGACTAGAGGGATGTCTCGATCTGAGTGGGAGTTCATTAAGATAATTTGATTAGATGAACTTAATTATCATGAACTTAGTCTAAAACCTTTGCAAATATGTCTTGTAGATCAAATGGCCAACGCTCATGTCAACCTGAACTTCAACGCGTTCCTAGAGAAAACCAAGCTGAAAGATGATGGCAGCAACTATACGGACTGGGTCCGGAACCTGAGGATCATCCTCATAGCTGCCAGGAAACAATATGTCCTAGAAGGACCGCTAGGCGACGCTCCCGTCCCAAAGAACCAAGACATTGTGAATTCTTGGCAAACTCGTGCTGATGATTACCTCCTCGTTCAGTGCGGCATGCTATGCAGCTTAGAACCGGGGCTCCAAAAGCGTTTTGAGCATCACAGAGCATATGAGATGTTCGAGGAGCTGAAACTAGTTTTCCAAGCTCACGCCCGGGTCGAGAG
The DNA here is from genome assembly GCA_021605145.1 of Aegilops bicornis. NCBI lineage: Eukaryota > Viridiplantae > Streptophyta > Magnoliopsida > Poales > Poaceae > Aegilops > Aegilops bicornis. Next base: position 390,873,781 of record CM038669.1, on the reverse strand, counting down.
ATATGACGTCTCTGACAAGTTCTATAGTTGTAAGATGGAGGAAAATAGTTCTCACAAGTGAGCACATACTCGTAATGTCAGGTTGCACAACCGCATGACCCAGCTGAATATTAACCTCCCTGATGAGGCGGTCATTGACAGAATCCTTTAGTCGCTCCCACCAAGCTACAAGAGCTTTGTGATGAACTACAATATGCAGGGGATGGTGAAGAACATTCCTGAAGTATTTTAAATGCTGAAGTCGATGAGGTTGAGATCAAGAAAGAACATCAAGTGTTGATGGTCAATAAGACCACTAAGTTCAAGAAGGGCAAGGGCAAGAAGAACTTCAAGAAGGACGGCAAGGATGTTGCAGCGCCCGTAAAGCCGATTCTGGAAGAAGTCAAAGAATGGACCCAAGCCTGAGACTGAGTGCTTTTATTGCAAGGGGAAGGGTCACTGGAAGCGGAACTACCCCAAATACTTAGCGGATAAGAAGGCCGGCAACACCAAAGGTATATTTGATATACATGTAATTGATGTGTACCTTACCATTACTCGTAGTAACTCCTGGGTATTTGATACCGGTGCCGTTGCTCATATTTGTAACTCACAGCAGGAGCTGCGGAATAAGCGGAGAATGGCAAAGGTCGAGGTGACGATCTTGGCGTCGGGGAATGGTTCAGTCGATGTGATCGCCGTCGGCATGCTACCTCTACATTTACCTACGGGATTAGTTTTGAACCTTAATAATTGTTATTTGGTGCCAAGTTTGAGCATGAACATTGTATCTGGATCTCGTTTAATGCGAGATGGCTACTCATTTAAATCCGAGAATAATGGTTGTTCTATTTATATGAGAGATATTTTTATGGTCATGCTCCGATGGTCAATGGTTTATTCTTAATGAATCTCGGCGTAATGTTACACATATTCATAGCGTGAATACCAAAAGATGTAAAGTTGATAACGATAGTCCCACATACTTGTGGTAATCGCCGCCTTGGTCACATTGGTGTCAAGCGCATGAAGAAGCTCCATGCTGATGGACTTTTGGAGTATCTAGATTATGAATCATTTGACACATGCGAACCATGCCTCATGGGCAAGATGACCAAGACTCCGTTCTCCGGAACAATGGAGCGAGCGACCAACTTGTTGGAAATCATACATACCGATGTGTGCGGTCCAATGAGTGTTGAGGCTCGTGGAGGATATCGTTATGTTCTCACTCTCACTGATGACTTGAGTAGATATGGGTATGTCTACTTGATGAAACACAAGTCTGAGACCTTTGAAAAGTTCAAGGAATTTCAGAATGAAGTAGAGAATCAACGTGACCGAAAGATAAAATTCTTACGATCGGATCGTGGAGGAGAATATTTAAGTCACGAATTTGGTACACACTTAAGAAAATGTGGAATCGTTTCACAACTCACGCCGCTGGAACACCTCAACGTAATGGTGTGTCCGAGCGTCAGTAATCGCACTCTATTGGATATGGTGCGATCCATGATGTCTCTTACCGATTTACCGCTATCATTTTGGGGATACGCTCTAGAGACAGCCTACATTCACTTTAAATAGGGCACCGTCTAAATCCGTTGAGACGACACCGTATGAATTATGGTTTGGGAAGAAACCTAAGCTGTCGTTTCTAAAAGTTTGGGGATGCGATGCTTATGTCAAGAAACTTCAACCTGAAAAGCTCGATCCCAAGTCGGAAAAATGCGTCTTCATAGGATACCCTAAGGAAACCATTGGGTATACCTACTACCTTAGATCCGAAGGCAAGATCTTTGTTGCCAAGAACGGATCCTTTATGGAAAAAGAGTTTCTCTCGAAAGGAGTAAGTGGGAGGAAAGTAGAACTTCGATGAAGTACTACCTCTTGAACCGGAAAGTAGTGCAGCTCGGGAAAATGTTCTGTGGTGCCTACACCAATTGGAGAGGAAATTAATGATGATGATCAAGGTACTTGGATCAAGTTGCTCTTGAACCCGTGGGTCCACTAGGACACGTTCCGCACTGCAGTGGTACGGCAACCCTGTCACGGAAATCATGTTGTTAGACAACGGTGAACCTTGAACTATGAAGAAGCGATGGCGGGCCCAGATTCCAACAAATGGCTAGAAGTCATGAAATCCGAGATAGAATCCATGTATGAAAACAAAGTATGGACTTTGGTTGACTTGCCCGATGATCGGCGAGCGATAGAAAACAAATGGATCTTTAAGAAGAAGACGGACGCGGATGGTAATGTTACCATCTATAAAGCTCGACTTGTCGCTAAGGGTTATCGACAAGTTCAAGGGATTGACTACGATGAGACTTTCTCTCCCGTAGCGAAGCTTAAGTCCGTCTGAATCATGTTAGCAATTGCCGCATACTATGATTATGAGATATGGCAGATGGACGTCAAAACATCGTTCCTTAATGGTTATCTTAAGGAAGAGCTGTATATGATACAGCCGGAAGGTTTTGTCAATCCTAAGAATGCTAACAAAGTATGCAAGCTCCAGCGATCCATTTATGGGCTGGTGCAAGCATCTCGGAGTTGGAACATTCGCTTTGATGAGATGATCAAAGCGTTTGGGTTTATCTTGCACTTATGGAGAAGCCTGCGTTTACAAGAAAGTGAGTGGGAGCTCTGTAGCATTTCTCATATTATATGTAGATGACATACTTTTGATGGGAAATGATATAGAATTCTTGGACAACATTAAGGCCTACTTGAATAAGTGTTTTTCAATGAAGGACCTTGGAGAAGCTGCTTATATATTGGGCATCAAGATCTATAGAGATAGATCGAGGCGCCTCATAGGTCTTTCACAAAGCACATACCTTGATAAGATTTTGAAGAAGTTCAAAATGGATCAGTCCAAGAAAGGGTTCTTGCCTGTATTGCAAGGTGTGAGATTGAGCTCGGCTCAATGCCCGACCACGGCAAAAGATAAAGAAGAGATGAGCGTCATCCCCTATGCCTCGGCCATAGGATCTATTATGTATGCCATGCACGTGTACCGGACCTGATGTAAACCTTGCCGTAAGTTTGGTAGGAAGGTACCAAAGTAATCCCGACAAGGAACAACTGGACAGCGGTCAAGAATATCCTAAAGTACATGAAAAGGACTAAGGACATGTTTCTCATTTATGGAGGTGACGAAGAGCTCGTCGTAAAGGGTTACGTCGACACTAGCTTCGACACAGATCTGGATGACTCTAAGTCACAAACCGGATACGTGTATATGTGGAATGGTGGAAGCGATGGCTGGTGCAGCTGCAAGCGAGCGTCGTGGCGGGATCTACATGTGAAGCGGAGTACATGGCAGCCTCGGAGGCAGCGCATGAAGCAATTTGGGTAAGGAGTTCATCACCGACCTAGGAGTCATACCCAATGCGTCGGGGCCGATCAAACTCTTCTGTGATAAGACTGGAGCTATTGCACTTGCCAAGGAGCCCAGGTTTCACAAGAAGACCAGGCACATCAAGCGTCGCTTCAAATCCATCCGTGAAAATGTTCAAGATGGAGACATAGAAATTTGTAAAGTGCATACGGATCTGAATGTCGCAGATCCGTTGACTAAACCTCTTCCGCGGGCAAATCATGATCAACACCAGAACTCTATGGGTGTTCGATTCATCACAATGTAACTAGATTATTGACTCTAGTGCAAGTGGGAGACTGTTGGAAATATGCCCTAGAGGCAATAATAAAAGCATTATTATTATATTTCCTTGTTCGTGATAATTGTCTTTTATTCATGCTATAATTGTATTATCCGGAAATCGTAATACACGTGTGAATACATAGACCACAATACGTCCCTAGTGAGCCTCTAGTTGACTAGCTCATTGGTCAACAGATAGTCATGGTTTCCTGACTATGGACATCAGATGTCGTTGACAACGGGATCACGTCATTAGGAGAATTACGTGATGGACAAGACCCAATCCTAAGCATAGCACAAGATAGTGTAGTTCGTTTTGCTAGAGCTTTACAATGTCAAGTATCTCTTCCTTATACCATGATATCGTGTAACTCCCGGATAACGTAGGAGTGCTTTGGGTGTACCAAAGCGTCACAACGTGGCGGGTGACTATAAAGGTGCACTACTGGTATCTCCGAAAGTGTGCATTGGGTTGACACGGATCGAGGCCCGGATTTGTCACTCCATATGACGGAGAGGTATCTCTGGGCCCACTCGGTAATGCATCATCATAATGAGCTCAAAGTGACCAAGTGTTTGGTCACGGGATCATGCATTACGGTACGAGTAAAGTGACTTGCCGGTAACGAGACTAAACAAGGTATTGGGATACCGACGATCGAGTCTCGGGCAAGTAACGTACCGATTGACAAAGGGAATAGTATAGACATCGTGGTTCATCCGATGACAACATCGAGGAGCATGTGGGAGCCAACATGGGCATCCAGATCCCGCTGTTGGTTATTGACCTGAGAGCGTCTCGGTCATGTCTGCATGTCTCCCGAACCCGTAGGGTCTACACATAAGGTTCGGTGGCGCTAGGGTTATTAGGAAGACTTGTATGTGATTACCGAATGTTGTTCGAGTCCCGGATGAGATCCCGGACGTCACGAGGAGTTCGAGAAAGGTCCGGAGGTAAAGATTTATATATGGGAAGTTGTCAAGCGGACACCGAAAGTTTGAGCGTGCGGTATTGTCAAGGGGCCACCGGAAGGGTTCGGAGGTCCACCGGGAGGGGCCACCCTCTCCGGGGGCCTATGGGCTGCATGGGGATAGCAGCCAGCCCCGGGTGGGCTGGGTGCGCCCCCCCTCCTTGGGCCCATGCGCCTAGGGTTTGGGGGGAACCCTAGAGGGGGGCGCCCCCCTTGCTTGGGGGGCAAGCCACCCCTCCCTAGCCGCCGCCCCCCTCTAGATTCCCATCTAGTGGGGCCGGCCCCCTTGCCCCTTTCCCCTATAAATAGAGGGGTGAGGGGAGGGCAGCCGCACCCAAGCCAAGGCGCAACCCCTCCCCTCCCCAACACCTCTCCTCCTCCGCGTGTGCTTGGCGAAGCCCTGGGGGCTGTCACTCCACCATCATCACGCCCGTCGTCTTTCTGCTGGAGCCTTCTTCCTCAACCTCTCCTTCCTCCTTGCTGGATCAAGACGGAGGAGACATCGTCCGCACTGCACGTCGTGTGTTGAGCAGCGGAGGTGCTGTCCGTTCAGCACTTGGTCATCGGTGATCCGAATCACGGCCGATGCGACTCCATCATCACCATCCCCTTGAACGCTTCCGCACGCGATCTACAAGTGGTATGTAGATGCAATCACTCTCCCATGACTCGTTGCTAGATGAACTCATAGATGGATCTTGGTGAAACCGTAGGAAAAATTTTAATTTTCTGCAACGTTCCCCAACAAACCTGGAGGCAGAGACGTCCAAGAAAGGGAAGGGCTCCCTCGCGGATAACTCTGCGTGGCACGTCGACAGCAGTCCGGAGCGACGCCCCCGCCCTAAGCCTCGGGCTGTGTTGTAAGTGCTAGGACTCGTACATACCCATATATCTGGCCTCTCCTCTTTATTGTATTGACATGATTAATTATGCAATTGCAGTCCGGCCCACAACAGCTCCCAGCGATCCTCATCAGGAGGTTTGTTGGATTCAAAGGCGATGGCCAGCGAGTCACCGCCGACCGCTCACTCCCCCAAGGCCAAGGGCGACGCCGAGGTGCTGTCCCGAAGGACTTTCCCAGGCTGGGGAGAGGCTCAGGAGGCGTCAGAAGGCGAAACCTCCATCACCAGACACCAGGGGGAACCGATCCCTATGGAGACTGGTGGTGAGGGCCGTACTCAGTTCGACCCTTAGCCGAATACGATTCCGGAGACCAATGCGCCTCCGGAATCCGGTGTTCAACCTCCTTCGAAAGAGGAGGGTATGCCCATTCCGCCGGTGGCCCCTGTCCAACTAGGGGCACCGGATAATCTGCTGGAAGCGCTGTGAGGCGCTTCCATCGTGGATGAGCACCGTGTTCTTATGGGCACGATAATTTAAAGGGTTCAGTCCGCCAAGAGCGGACTAACCAAAGCCTGCAGCAACCTGCTGACGGGTTTTGAGGTAAGCGGCGCAAAAAGAGAAAAGCCCACAATAGACAGTAGCCCCTGAGACACTATCTGGTGTTTGGAAAGAAATGCCGGACAGAGGATCAATTCTTTATTGCAGGAAACTAACTAAATTTGTCTGAAATGAATATGCAGGCGTCGCTGCTGGCTGCAGCCTCGCATACTGCCGAAGTCTCCAGACTGAAGCGGAGACTGGAGCAGGCCGAGGAGGAGCTCAGCCAGGTGAAGAGGTAGCTCCAGGAGAAGCAAGGTATGTAATAACCCATTATATGTTCGAAAAGAGTAAAATTATATTATTGACCGAAGTGTCATGATATGTATAGGAGCGGTGACCGAGGTCGAGGCCCTAAAGAAGGCCCTGACCGAAGCCGAGGGGAAGGCTATCAAGGAGCAGGCTGCCCGTAAGAAGCTCAAGGCCTGGGTCAACGAGGTCCAGTAGGAGCTTCAGGACGCGGTGAGGAAGTGCGAGACCTTGGAGCGCGATCCGTCGGCTAAAGAGACCGAACTCTTCAAGGCTCGTCAGAGCGCGGAGACGGCCCGGAATGAGGCCCAGGGCACCCTCCAAGAGATCCAGGAGGCCATGAAGATCGCGGAGGTTAAGGCATTCAGTATGCAAAGCAAATATGTGAAGAGGAAGTATCTTTTACTAACCCGGATTCGGAGTTCTCCAGGGGCTTTTGCTGATCAGCCACGAAGTGTATCCGACACTGCGGAGTTCTTCCGAGCTGAAGAAGGGAGCTCCACGGAGAAGTTGTTCTGGTCACAATATCTTGCACCATAACATCCCGTGCCCTTCAGCAATTAGCTAAAACAGCTGATCGAGCTACACAGGGTGGCCGAACTGGCCATGAAGGATTTAATAATCCGGCTGTGGCCAGCTAAAGCTATACCCAGCAATTACTTCGGCCTTGTGAAGCGGCTGGTGGATGCCTGTCCTCGGCTGGACACCGTCAAGTGGTCCGTCTGCATCGAGGGCGCGCGTATGGCCTTTGCCCGTGTCAAGGTCTGGTGGGCGAAGATGGACACCATCAAGATTGTGAACGAGGGGCCACCCGATGGCAAGGAGCACCACACACCCGAGCGGTATTTTGGAGACGTCTTGGAGGGGTCTTGTATTGTAGCGACGCAGTGTTCGCAAGACATTATCTTTGAATGAATGTAGTCAAGCTTCCTCTACCTTGTATGATAAGACAAAGTGAGTTTGTGATATGATGTTTGTTATGTTAAAAAATTTACCTCCTATGCGGCCGTGTTGTATGAAATCTGAGGGTTGGCCAGTCGTCGGCTTCTGCCCCCACGTAGGTAGTACGGGGGTGTTCGGGATGGAATCTAAACACTCTTGATCCAATTATATGGTCCTTGAAGGAGTTGTTTAGCGCAATGAACAAGGCAATCAGACTATGCGGCTTGAACGCCCTCACTTAGCCATAGGAGTTTGACAATAAAAAATGTTGGCGTAGCCCCTAGTATCCGAACTAGAGTGTTATAAGCTTTTGATCGGGAAGTACTGATCCTTCGCGTAATGTGGAAGAAATCTCCAACGATTTGCAACCTCCGAAGAGCTGACCGGCTATCGCCGCATCATGACAGTCATTTTTTGGCTTTCTCTACTGAGGTGCTCCTTTGGATAAACCAAGGCACAATCGCAGTAGTTCTCCCTTTACTACCTTAGCCGATATAGCGGAACGTAAGGTAGCAAGCACAGGAGTCGGGCAACCCAACTATTGACCAAAGACATGATTCGGAGCCAATGCATATAGTGCAAAATTCGGGGTGCCGAACTATACTATAAAAAAGTGTTCGGACTTTTCTTGCCGTAGTTCGGGGTGCTATGAAGCCCCTGGCAAATATGAAACGTACCAAAGTGTACGGGTGCTACCAGATAGGGTTACCCACAGGAGTAAAAAAGAAAAGAAAAAAGGAAAACATAGAGGGTGCAAAGATAATAAGTTAGGGCCCTCAAGCTCGGGCCGCGGACTGTTTCCATTGTAATTTGATTAATACGTCAAGGCGCATTTGATACAAGTAGTGCAACGAGCAACATGCTATTTAACATGCCAAAACCAAGGGATAGCTGCATGTGGGTCCTGAAAAACAGGTGGAGTGATCGTTAACGAGACCACCTAGGAAGTCCCCCATATGTCTGTGTTTCTTGCCGTCTTGGTGTGTTTGTCCTTCGAGAGGACCTATGATCAGGCCATCGGATGGGGCCTGCGGGATTGAGACCTGAAAGGAAAAAATAAAAGTGAAAGTATCTGTGTATCCGGTGCCGGTTGAGCCGCACTGTGGATCACAAGCTAGCTATGCCTCCTTCGATGCCCATGGAATTTTGAGTGCGTAGTTATGTACGTGCGACACGACTGCCACCACTTGATCAGGACTGAGACGGAGGCCGGATTGCTAGTCGAGCTCCTGACGAGCCGAGTTGTCCTGCTGCAGGGTAGTTTGGACCCTCTTAATGGTGTCCGTGGGCTCGGCAGCCGAATTAGGGTTCTGCTTGAGAAGGCCGCTCTGTACTTCCGCTTCTAAGGCAGCTGTATGCTCTTCTGTACGGAGGGAGCGCTCCGTATTTCCATTGACCGTGATGACGCCGCGTGGACCGGGCATCTTGAGCTTGAGATAAGCATAGAGTGGCACTGCATTGACTCGCGCGAATGTGGTTCGTCCGAGCAGTGCGTGATATCCGCTGCGAAAGGGGACGATGTCGAAGATTAACTCCTCACTTCGGAAATTGTCCGGAGACCCGAAGACAACCTCTAGCGTGATTGAGCCCATACAATGGGCCTCTACACCTGGTATGACTCCTTTAAAGGTAGTCTTTGTGGGCTTGATCCGTGATGGATTGGTGCCCATTTTTTGCACTGTATCCTGATAGAGCGGGTTGAGGCTGCTAGCTCCGTCCATAAGGACACGCGTCAGGTGAAATCCATCAATGATTGGGTCGAGGACTAGTGCGGCTGAACCGCCATGACGGATACTAGTCGGATGATCCTGTCGATCAAAGGTGATCGGGAATGATGCCATGGATTGAATTTTGGGGCGACTGGCTCTATCGCATAGACGTCCCTTAGTGCGCGCTTGCGCTCCCTTTTGGGGATGTGTGTAGCATATATCATGTTCACTGTTTTGACTTAAGGGGGAAACTTCTTCTATCCCCCTGTGTTCGGTTGCCGGGACTCCTCGTCGTCATATTGCTTTGTGAGCCCTTTTCCCTGCTCTCAGAGTTTAACTTGCCGGCCTATTTGAAAACCCAACAATCTCTATTGGTATGATTGGATGGTTTGTCTGGGGTGCCATGTATCTGGCACGGGCGATCGAGTATGCGATCCAGGCTGGATGGTCCCTGATTGTTTCTTTTGTACGGTTTCTTCCACTGGCTGGACTTGGAGCCGCCGAATCCGGCATTGACTGTGGTGTCATCGGCGTTATCACCATTGCTTGGCGTTTGTGTCTGTTACGTCGGAGCTTGCCGTTGCTGTTTTTGACCTCGGAGGGGCCTGCCTCGCTGGCTGTGTTTTTGCTACGGGCCAGCCAGCTATCCTCACCGGCGCAAAAGCGGGTCATGAGTGCCGTGGGGGCTCCCATAGATTTTGGTTTTTCTTGGCCGAGGTGGCGGGCGAGCCACTCGTTGCGGGTGCTGTTCAAAGGCCGCTAGGGCTTCGGCATCCGGACAGTCGACGATCTGGTTCTTTTTGGTTAGGAACCTAGTCCAGAATTTCCTGGCTGACTCTCCAGGTTGTTGGACTATGTGGCTTAAGTCATCGGCGTCTGGTGGTCGGACATATATACCTTGGAAGTTGTTGAGGAAGGCTTCTGCCAAGTCCTCCCAGCTGCCGATAGAATTTTCAGGCAGGCTGTTTAACCAGTGTCGAGCTGGTTCTTTAAGCTTTAGTGGGAGGTATTTGTGTAACGCCCCGGATTCGATGCGCCAGGTGTCTGCCAGTTATTCGTCGTTATTGCCATGTCATTTGCTTGCGTGTTGCATTTTATCATGTCATCATGTGCATTGCATTGCATACGTGTTCGTCTCATGCATCCGAGCCTTTTCCCCGTTGTCCGTTTTGCAATCCGGCACTCATATGTCTCCCGGCGCCCCCTTTTGCCTCTTTTCATGTGCGGGTGTTAAACGTTCTCGGAATGGACCGAGGTTTGTCAAGCGGCCTTGGTTTAGCACCGGTAGACCGCCTGTCAAGTTTCGTGCAATTTGGAGGTCGTTTGATACTCCAACGGTTAACCGGGTAACCGTAAAAGCCTCTTTTGTGTGCAGCCCAACACCCCTTCCAAAGTTGCCCAAAACCCAGCAAACTCCCCTCCATGCTCTCGGTCGTTCGATCACGATTGTGTGGGCGAAAGCCGTGCTCCATTTGGACTCTCCTAGCTCCCTCTACATATAAATATGTGCCTCCCCCCGAAATTTGCGGGTCCAAACCCTAGCCAACCTCCCCCTCCGCGCGCCGGACATGTCCATCCCGCCGCCGGACATGTCCATCCCGCCGCCGGACATGTCCACCGCCTCCCCGGACCAATCGCCCGCCACGTCGCCTCCCGCGCCGTCCCGCCGCCCGCCCGGCCAGCAGCCCGCACGGGCCTTGCGAGCCAGCAGCGCCCGCCGCCCGTCTGCGCCTCCCGTGCGCCCGCCTGCGCTGGTTCCGCCGCCTCCCCGCCCGCCTCGCCGTGACTCATGCCGCCGGCCTCGCCCTCGCTCCTCCAGTGCCGCGCCTCTCCGGCCTCCTCCCCGACCGGATCCGGCGAGATCTGGCCCGGAGCTCCCTTCCCTGGCCATCTTCATGTTCTCCGGCGAGGTTCCGGCCAACCTCGAAGTCCGCGCCCGGGTCAACTCTCAGATCCGGAGGTGAAATTCGTCTAAGTCCCGAGATATATTTGCATTTTCATGCTCTGTTCATCGCACCATAACTTGCTGCATGCTGCTCCGTTTCGTTTGTGTAATATGTGAAATTGTTCGTCTCAATGAATACTTCATTACGTTCCATTGCATAATGTTCATTTGAGTCCATCTTGATGCCCTAATCATCTTTGCAAGAGTGCTATGTGATGTTAATCTGCTGAAACTGGTATAACTTGGTGATTTGTCATTTTTGCCATGATTGATGTGTGCATCCTATGAGGTTTATATCTACATGAGTTTTGATCTATGTCATGCCATATTTACAGTGCTGTCATCCATGTATTTTTGTGAGTTGTGTGGTAAGTGCATCAAGCTTGTTAAGTAGGGTACTTGCTGTTGCTGTTTTGCTACGCTGATTCTGTTATATTATGATGCTATGTTAACCTGCTTCTACAAGTCATTCTATGCATAATCTGGAGATGTTCACTAAGGATGTTTTGTTATACACGTCTTGATATATCCATCCATGCCCATTGTTGCAATTATAGTCTGCTGTAACTTGTTGTTATCTTGCTCCAAATTTGCTAAATAATGTTGTTGTCAGCCTGTTAACATTAAGTTCAATGTTGCCATTATTGTTTCTAGTGATCCATGCATCCTATGAACGTTCTATTGCCATGCTTAGCTTAATAAATATGTCTTATTACTGTTTCTTGCCTTGACATGCCATTTATTGCTCTGTGGTGAGTGGTTCAAGCTCACCAACATGACTACTTATTGTTGTTCCTGCCATGTATGAATCTGTCATATAACTTGCCATGTTTACATGGGTTCCATCATATCTTCTGTTCCTTTTTGGCTCATGGTCACTAAAGGACTTTTGATCTATTCATTTAGTAGTATCATTCCATTCCTTTGGTTGCCATGATAAGTTCATGTAATATGTTGTTTGATAGCTCTAAACATTGCAACCTGATGTTATTTCTGCTAATGTCTGAAACTGTTATTATTTGCAATCTTGCCATGTCCTTTTGAGCATGTTCTAGGGATTTCTGGAGATAGCTCAGTGTTCATGTTTTGTCATGCTTTACCTGTAATTCATGCCCATGCCTTTTTTTATTACGTTGGGATGCTGTAGCTTGTTGTTTTGATGCTTGCTTTTTGCCTAGTTGCTGTTTTGGACAGCTTGTCCTTTAAACTTGTATAGGGTGTATGTGTTGAACCGTTGCTTCGTTTTGATTGTGCTCTATATGAAACTTGCTTAGAATTGCATGTAGTTTCATATTATCATGTTGCATCCTTGTTTTGAGGTGTTTGCTTGATGTTTGTATGCATTTTACATCAATGCCATGTTTAACTTGTTTTGCTCATATCTTCTAGGCCGTAGCTCCGATTTAAATGAACTTTATATGTAACTTGACTAGAATATCGTGTAGATCATCTTGGTGCATTTTAACTTGATGTTTAACAACTTGAACATAACGTTTATTCAGATCTGGACCAATTTTGAAATTTGCATATGAGGACTTACCGGAATTGCTATATGTTGTTCCCGGCCTTATTTAAACTTGCCTTGATGTGTTGTTCTTGTTTGCATCATCTCTTGCCATGAGTAGCCTCATATAGCTTTGTCATGCATCATGCTTGTTGTGCATCATGTCTTGTCTATGTGTGGTATGTTTACTATGTTGTGTGCTTCTTCTCGATAGTTCCCGTTTCGTTGCGATCGTGAGGATTCGTTAAATCTCACGCTTGGTTCGGCTTCATCCGTTCGTCTTCTTCATGGACTCGTTCTTCTTCCTAGCAGGATTTCAGGCAAGATGATCGCTACCCTGGATCTCACTACTATCATTGCTATGCTAGTTGCTTCGTTCTTTCGCTATGCTTTGCGCTACCTATCACTTCTTTGCTCAAGCCTCCCAAATTGCCATGAACCTCTAACCTTTGTCACCCTTCCCAAAGCAAACCGTTGTTTGGCTATGTTACCGCTTTTGCTCAGCCCTCTTATAGCGTTGCTAGTTGCGGTGAAGATGAAGATTGCTCCATGTTGGATTATGTTTATGTTGGGATATCACAATACCTCTTATATTATTAATGCATCTATATACTTGGTAAAGGGTGGAAGGCTCGGCCTTATGCAGTGTTTTGTTCCACTCTTGCTGCCCTAGTTTCCGTCATATCGGTATTATGTTCCCGGATTTTGCGTCCCTAACACGGTTGGGTGATTTATGGGACCCCCTTGACGATTCGCTTTGAATAAGACTCCTCCAAAGAAGGCCCAACATTGGTTTTACCATTTGCCTCACCACCACCTACTTTTCCCTTGGGAGTAATTAACCCAAGGGTCACCTTTATTTTAGCCCCCCCGGCCCAATGCTTGTCTAAGTGTTGGTCCAAACTAGAGCCACTTGCAGCGCCACCTCGGGGAAACTTGAGGGCTGGTTCTAGTTGTACGTACTGCTCATCCGGTCGTGGCACGAGGCGAGATATCTGCGCTACTATCGGGATGTCGACGCCGGGAGGTCTTGCTGGTCTTGTTTTATTGCTTTGTCGAAATGTCTTGTAGCCGGATTCCGAGGTGATCGGGTCTTCCCGGGAGAAGGAATATCCTTCGTTGATCGCGAGAGCTTATCATGGGCTAAGTTGGGACACCCTGCAGGTATAAACTTTTCGAAAGCCGTGCCATGGTTATGTGGCAGATGGGAATTTGTTAATATCCGGTTGTAGTAAACTTGAAGTACACTCTTCTAAAAATACACCAACCGTGTGCGTAACCGTGAGTGTCTCTTTTCGGGGTTGATCGAGAGGAGAACACGGTTTCTGGGTTATGTCTGACGTAAGTAGGAGTTCAGGATCACTTATTGATCATTACTAGTTGACGACCGTTCCTTTGTTTCTCTTCTCGCTCTCATTTGCGTATGTTATCCACCATATCATGCTTAGTCGCTGCTGCAACCTCACCACTTTACCCCTTCCTTTCCCATTAAGCTTTGCTAGTTTTGATACCCATGGTAATGGGATTGCTGAGTCCTCGTGGCTCACAGATTACTACACCAACAGTTGCAGGTACATGTTTCGCGATGATCATGACGCGAGAGCGATGTTTACTTGTTTTGGAGTTCTTCTTCTTCATCGATCAGGGGATAGGTTCCAGGTCGGTAGCCTGGGCTAGCAGGGTGGATATTGTTTGAGTTTCTGTTTATGATTCATCCGTAGTCGGATGTTGATCTTGTATGTTGTATTGTTGTATTCATGTGACATTGTATGTATTGGATGTATCCCCACTATTATGTTATGTTGATGTAATGATATCCACCTTGCAAAAGCGTCTTCAAGATGCTCTTCTATCCTTGGTGGGAGCTTCAAGTTCCTTTTGGATAGGGTCGCATCTTGGGCGTGACAATTTGATAGCGTGGAGATCATCTCCGCAGGCCATGTGGATGTGGAGGATGAAGTCCTTGATCCATACCGCAGGATCAGTTGTCCCGTCGTATGATTCAATATTTGCGGGTTTGAACCCTTCGGGGAATTAGTGATCCATTACTTTCATCGGTGAAGCAAAGAGGGTGTGCGGCGCCTCTATACCTGGCCGCATCGCATCGTAGCTCCGATGGAGTCCGTCTGCGGTTATCGGCTCGGGTGTGATTAGGTTTGTCACGTCCGAATAGGTAGCCATCATAGCGTGTCGAGGAATGTCCTCGCGATCCGTAAATCAATCGGGTATATCCTGGTCTACTATCCAGGGTCTGTCAGAGGTCGTATGTATGACCCCGAACTGTTTTGTCTCTATTTTTACGTGGCGGTGGGGCTGGCTGTTGTTTGGCCTGAGTTGCCACTCTATCCTGACCACATGGTGGTCGGTCCGCCACACTGTCCTGGCCACGTAGTGGTCGATCGGCCGCATTACGCGAGGGAGGTATGGGCGCCGGCGCCTCTTCGTCGAACTGACTAGCAACCTTCGCTTCGGGTAACTCTTGGCTGGGCGTCTGAAGCCGTATTCTTCAGCTGCCAGCACATCGGTCCACCTGTCGACAAGCAGATCTTGGTCAGCTTGAAGCTCTGCTGCTTCTTTTTCAGGCTCCTTGCGGTGGCTATTAGATGGCGCTTGAAGCGCTCCTGCTCGAGAGGTTCCTCAGGCACGATGAAATCTTCGTTACCGAGGCTTTCCTCATCCTCGGAGAGTGGACGATAACTACCGTCCTCCGAGTCGTTGGGCCTGGCCTGTTCGTCGGGGCTAGCTTGCCCGTTTTCTTGTCCTCCTATTCGGATGTTACCTCAACATGGTCTTCATTGTTTTCGGCATCGTCTGGAGTATTATTTTGTCCGGTGCCAGCATTGCTGTCTTTTGAACGACATGACTTAGAGCGGCGCCGAGGACGCTGGTGTTTTTGCTGTGTCTCGGGAGGTATATTCTCGACTGGATTTTCTTTGTCATCGTCGTTTTGTTGTTTTGGGTGTGTCCACCATGTACACATCGTACGAAGAAGTGGCCGTCCAGCTTCCAGTGAATGGCGGATTTTGATTTTGCTCCCCATCAGCGTCATCGTCCATACCGTCGATGTCTTCGGAGTCGTAATCAAGCGTGTCGGTTAAATCCTCGACTGTGGCTATGAAGTGGGTGGCGGGTGGGAAGCAAGATTCTCCAGCCCCTAGTTTGAACCGGACATAGTTCGGCTGGGGGTCTCCTGCCAAGGACAGGTTCCTTAATGAGTTCAGCACATCGCCCAAGGGCGAGTGCTGGAAGATGTCTACGGTGCTGAACTTGAAGATCGATAAGCGGTCAAGTTTGGCATCCGCGGACTCACATGGGTTCGAAACTTATACCCAGAGACGGGTCCGGAGTTCCGGTGACATGAATATTATGTGAGGTTAAGTCCATGTGTGGCTCCAACGACAGGGAATCTGTGGCCTCCGTGGTGGGGTTGAGCCTCCAATCCTTGGATGGCGCAGTATGCTCTGGATCTAAGGCTAGAGTAGTTACAGGAGCTATCTCCTGAACGCGGTCTGATGACAGATTTAGGTCATGTTCATCGAGGTGACCAGGAGCGGTCGCTGCGGTCTCGAATCCGGCGAAGATCAAATCTCCACGGACGTCCGCGACGTAGTTCAAGCTCCCAGATTTGACCTCATGGTCAGGGGCGTAGCTATCGATCTGCTCCAGATGGCCAAACGAGTTGGCCCACAGTGCGAAGCCACCGAACACGAAGATCTGTCCGGGGAGGAAGGTTTCTCCTCGGGCAGCGTCATTGTTGATGATTGAAGGGGCCATCGAAACCTTTTTTGGGGATGGCATAATGGAACTCTCAATGAAAGCACCAATTTCGGTGTCAAAACCGGTGGAACTCGGGTAGGGGGTCCCGAACTGTGCGTCTAAGGTTGATGGTAACAGGAGACAAGGGACACAATGTTTACCCAGGTTTGGGCCCTCTCTATGGAGGTAATACCCTACTTCCTGCTTGATTTATCTATATGAATATGAGTATTACATGAGTTGACTTACCACGAGATCGTAATGGCTAAACCCTAAAAGTCTAGCATGTATGACTATGATAATGAATCTCTCTCCTCCGAACTAAGTCCTCCGGTTTATATAGACACCGGGAGGATCTAGGGTTACACAAGGTCGGTTACAAAGAAAGGAATGTACATATTTGGTCGCCAAGCTTGCCTTCCACGCCAAGAGGAGTGCTATCCGGACAAGGGTGCAGTCTTCGGTCTTCGTATCTTCACGGCCCATCAGTCCGGCCCATGGCCAACAGGCCGGATGCCCAAGGAGCCCTTAGTCCAGGACTCCCTCACTCGACAGTAATTTGTTCACCGACCGTAAAATATGCTATCTTGAGAGAAGCCACTAGTGAAACCTATGGCCCCCGGGTCTATCTTCCATTATATTAATCTCCCGTCAACTAGCTATTTCTGTCACCGTTTATCTTGCAATCTTTACTTTTCAATCTATACAACAAAAATAACAAAAATATTTATCTTATTATCTCTATCAGATCTCACTTTTGCAAGTGGTCGTGAAGGGATTGACAACCCCTTTATCGCATTGGTTGCAAGGTTCTTAATTGTTTGTGCAGGTACTAGGGATTTGCATGTAGTCTCCTACTGGATTGATACCTTGGTTCTCAAAAACTGAGGCTAATACTTACGCTACTTTGCTGCATCACCCTTTCCTCTTCAAGGGAAAACCAACGCATGCTCAAGAGGTAGCAAAAAGGATTTCTGGCGCCGTTGCCGGGGAGGCTTACACCAAGTCAAGTCAAGATTTGATCTCCCGCCAACGTGCGATTTCTGGCGCCGTTGTCGGGGAGATCTACGCACAAGTCAAGACATACCAAGTACCCATCACAAACTCTTATCCCTCGCATTACATTATTTTCCATTTGCCTCTCGTTTTCCTCTCCCCCACTTCACCCTTGTCGTTCTATTCACCCTTTTTTGTTCTCCTCTTTTCGCTTACCATTTGTGTGCTCGCTCCTTGTGCGATTTTCTGCCATTATGTCTGAAATTGGAGAGGTTATCATTGATAAGGACAATAGTAATAACATGGAAAACTTCGATGCTTTTGATGATCCTCATGAAGAACCTACTATCTTACACACTAAAAAGTTTCGGATTGGTAGTGGTAATATTATTGGAAAAGGAGTTATTCAAGATCTCTTTACTTGTGTCGGTGCTTTGACCACTATGGGTGGATCTATTATTCATAGAACTAGTAGTCTTGCGGATGCAATATCCTTGCTCATAGTTGAACCTGAAAGACAGTTTATTCATATGCATCCCTGCATACAAAGATTTTTTCTAGAATTTTCCAATATTGAGCATTATTCTGTTAAGTGAGCAGCTACTATCTTTTTGGCACATGAGTTCAGATTTATAATGAAAGAGGCAAAATAAATTTTTGCGCACTATCGGGTGGACGCGGGTCGTCCTCCCATAGAAGCTATCCTTTTTAATCAAGAAGACAATGCGTTTACAATCTTTGGATCATGTTGCTTATAATGAAAATCTTAGAAAAAAGGTTCCTACCGATGTTCTAGTTGATAGAATCTCCGAACTTAATGATGATTTTGGTATTCAAAACAATGGGTTAGGTTTTTCTCTTGAGAAAAGGCTCATGACTTTTTGCCAAAAGAATGCTTATAATGATGAATTGGTTGTGCAATATGAGGGGCCAAAGGAGGAACCCATACCTCCCGAGCTTGATCTTGGGGACTTTTGTCCCATTAAATTTAGCCCTTTCGATTACTTTTGCTTTCCACAAAGAAAACTTGCTGCTGAACATAGGGAATATGAGATGAGTTTTCGTGATTTACCTTATCATTATGGCAATACCTAGATCTATTCTCGTTTTTATGCCTAGCTAGGGGCGTTAAACGAAAGCGCTTGTTGGGAGGCAACCCAATTTTATTTTCGTTCCTGTTTAGTAATAAATAATTCATCTAGCATCTGGTTAGATGTGGTTTTATGTTTTAATTAGTGTTTCTGCCAAGTAAAACCTATAGGATCTTCCTGGGTGATAATTATTTGATCTTGCTGAAAACGTCAGAAACTTTCTGCTCACTAAAACAATTGTTACAAATCACCAGAACGTGATAAAATAATGATTCCAATTGCAGTAGATCAGTAAACAAATTATTTAGGTTTTCATATTTTGGCAGATTTTTCTGAGTTACATAAGTTTGCGTTTGATACAGATTACTACAGACTGTTCTGTTTTTGACAGATTCTGTTTTTCGTGTTTTTTTGCTTATTTTGATGAATCTATGTCTAGTACTGGTTGGTATGAACCATAGATAAGTTGGAATACAGTAGGTTTAACACCAATATAAATAAAGAATGGGTTCATTACAGTACTTTATTGTGGTGGTTTGTTTTCTAGCACTAACGGAGCTCATGAGATTTTCTGTTGAGTTTTGTGTTGCGAAGTTTTCAAGTTTTGGGTAAAGATTTGATGGATTATGGAATAAGGAGTGGCAAGAGCCTAATCTTGGGGATGCCCAAGGCACCCCAAGGTAAAATTCAATGACAACCAAAAGCCTAAGCTTAGGGATGCCCCGGAAGGCATCCCCTCTTTCGTCTTCGTCTATCGGTAACTCTACTTGAGGCTATATTTTTATTCACCACATGATATGTGTTTTGCTTGGAGAGTCTTGTATGATTTGAGCCTTTGCTTTTTAGTTTAGCACAATCATCCTTGCTGTACACACCTGAACCGAAATTCATTAGAATACTCTATGTGCTTCACTTATATTTTTTGAGCTAGATAAGTTTGCTCTAGTGCTTCACTTATATCTTTTTAGAGAACGGTGGTGGTTTTATTTTATATAAATTATTAATCTCTCATGCTTCACTTATATTATTTTGAGTGTCCTTTAGAACAGCATGGTAATTTTCTTTGGCTATAAAATTAGTCCTAATATGATAGGCATCCAAGATGGGTATAATAAAAACTTTCATATAGAGTGCATTGAATACTATGAGAAGTTTGATACTTGATGATTGTTTTGAGATATGAAGATGGTGATATTAAAGTTGTGCTAGTTGAGTAATTGTGAATTTGAGAAATACTTGTGTTGAAGTTTGCAAGTCCCGTAGCATGCACGTATTGTAACCGTTGTGTAACAAATTTGAAACATGAGGTGTTCTTTGATTGTCATCCTTATGAGTGGCGGTCGGGGACGAGTGATGGACTTTTCCTACCAATCTATCCCCCTAGGAGCATGCGCGTAATGCTTGGTTTTTGATGACTTGTAGATTTTTGTAACAAGTATGTGAGTTCTTTATGACTAGTTGAGTCCATGGATTATACGCACTCTCACCCTTCCATCATTGCTAGCCTCTTAGGTACCATGCATTGCCCTTTCTCACCTTAAGAGTTGGTGCAAACTTCGCCGGTGCATCCAAACCCCGTGATATGATACGCTCTATCACACATAAACATCCTTATATCTTCCTCAAAACAGCCACCATACCTACCTATTATGGCATTTCCATAGCTATTCCGAGATATATTGCCATGCAACTTTCCACCGTTTCATTTATTATGACACGCTTCATTATTGTCATATTGCCTTGCATGATCATGTAGTTGACATTGTATTTGTGGCAAAGCCACCATGCATAATTTATCATACATGTCACTCTTGATTCATTGCCTATTCCGGTACACCGCCGGAGGCATCCATGTAGAGTCATATTTTGTTCTAGTATCGAGTTGTAATCTTTGAGTTGTAATTAAATAGAAGCATTGTCCCGAAAAAAAAGGAAAGGCCAAAAAAAGGGGAAGGCCAAAAAAAAGGAAAGGCCCAAAAAAAAGAATAAAAGGGGGAATGTTACTATCCTTTTCCACACTTGTGCTTCAAAGTAGCACCATGATCTTTATGATAGAGAGTCTCTTATTTTGTCACTTTCATATACTAGTGGGAATTTTTCATTATAGAACTTGGCTTGTATATTCCAACAATGGGCTTCCTAAAATGCCCTAGGTCTTCGTGAGCAAGCAAGTTGGATGCACACCCACTTAGTTTCTTTTGTTGAGCTTCCATACATTTATAGCTCTAGTGCATCTGTTGCATGGCAATCCCTACTCCTTGCATTAACACCAATTTATGGGCATCTCCATAGCCCGTTGATTAGCCGCGTTAATGTGAGACTTTCTCCTTTTTTGTCTTCTCCACACAACCTCCATTATCATATTCTATTCCACCCGTAGTGCTATATCCATGGCTCAAGGTCATGTATTGCATGAAAGTTGAAAAAGTTTGAGAATAATAAAGTATGAAACAATTGCTTGGCTTGTCATCGGGGTTGTGCATGATGAGAGCATTTTTGTGTGACGAAAATGGAGCATGACCAAACTATATGATTTTGTAGGGATAAACTTTCTTTGGCCATGTTATTTTGGGAAGACATAGTTGCTTAATTAGTATGCTTGAAGTATTATTATTTTTATGTCAATATTAAACTTTCATCTTGAATCTTTCAGATTTGAACATTCATGCCACAATAAAGAGAATTACATTGAAAATTATGTTAGGTAGCATTCCACATCAAAAATTCTGTTTTTATCATTTACCTACTCGAGGACGAGGAGGAATTAAGCTTGGGGATGCTTGATACGTCTCCAACGTATCTATTATTTTTTATTGTTCCATGCTATTATATTATCTGTTTTGGATGTTTAATGGGCTTTATTATACCTTTTTATATTATTTTTGGGACTAACCTATTAACCGAAGGCCCAGTGCAAATTGCTATTTTTTTGCCTATTTCAGTGTTTCGCAGAAAAGGAATATCAAACGGAATCTAAACGGAATGAAACCTTTGCGAGGATCATTTTTGGAACAAACGCAATCTAGGAGACTTGGAGTGGACGTCAAGGAAGCAGCGAGGAAGCCACGAGGCAGGGAGGCGAGCCCCCCACCCTCGTGGGCCCCTCACAACTCCACCGACCTACTTCTTTCACCTATATATACTCATATACCCTGAAAACATCCAGGAGCACCACGAAACCCTATTTCCACCGCCGCAACCTTCTGTACCCATGAGATCCCATATTGGGGCCTTTTTCGGTGCTCCGCCGGAGGGGGAATCGACCATGGAGGGCTTCTACATCAACACCATGGCCTCTCCGATGACGTGTGAGTAGTTTACCACAGACCTTCGGGTCCATAGTTATTAGCTAGATGTCTTCTTCTCTCTCTTTGGATCTCAATACAAAGTTCTCCTTGATTCTCTTGGAGATCTATTCGATGTAATACTTTTTGCGGTGTGTTTGTCGAGATCCGATGAATTGTGGGTTTATGATCAAGTTTATCTATGAATAATATTTGAATCTTCTCTGAATTCTTATATGCATGATTTTATATCTTTGCAAGTCTCTTCAAATTATCAGTTTGGTTTGGCCTACTAGATTGATCTTTCTTGCAATGGGAGAAGTGCTTAGCTTTGGGTTCAATCTTGCGGTGTCCTTTCCCAAAGGATGAGGGGCAGCAAGGCACATATTGTATTGTTTCCATCGAGGATAAAAAGATGGGGTTTATATCATATTGCTTGAGTTTATCCCTCTACATCATGTCATCTTGCCTAATGCGTTACTCTATTATTATGAACTTAATACTCTAGATGCATGCTGGATAGCGGTCGATGTGTGGAGTAATAGTAGTAGATCTGAGAATCGTTTCGATCTACTTGACACGGACGTGATGCCTATATACATGATCATGCCTAGATATTCTCATAACTATGCACTTTTCTATCAATTGCTCGACAGTAATTTGTTCACCCACCGTAAAATATGCTATCTTGAGAGAAGCCACTAGTGAAACCTATGGCCCCCGGGTCTATCTTCCATTATATTAATCTCCCGTCAACTAGCTATTTTTATCACTTTATTTTGCAATCTTTACTTTTCAATCTATACAACAAAAATACCAAAATTATTTGTCTTATTATCTCTATCAGATCTCACTTTTGCAAGTGGCCGTGAAGGGATTGACAACCCCTTTATCATGTTGGTTGCAAGGTTCTTAATTATTTGTGCAGGTACTAGGGATTTGCATGTAGTCTCCTACTGGATTGGTACCTTGGTTCTCAAAAACTGAGGGAAATACTTACGCTACTTTGCTGCATAACCCTTTCCTCTTCAAGGGAAAACCAACGCATGCTCAAGAGGTAGCAGTTAGCCAACCATTCAGGATGTAAAACTTCAATGATGAACCCAGTGGCCAGGAGCTGGGCCACTTCTTCACCGATGGCCTTACGCCTTTCTTCATTAAAATGATGAAGGAAATGCTTGATCGACTTAAACTTTGGATCAACATTGAGAGTGTGCTCAGCAAGTTCCCTCGGTACACCTAGCATGTCTGAAGGCTTCCATGCAAAAATGTCCCGGTTCTCACGGATGAACTCGATGAGCAGGCTTTCCTTCTTCGGATCCATATTAGCACTGATACTGAACTACTTTGATGAGTCGCTAGGAACAAAGTCAACCAGCTTAGTGTCATCTCGGACTTAAACTTCAACAAGGGTTCATGCTCTGTGGTTGGCTTTTTCAAAGGTGTCATATCTGCCGGGTCAACATTATCTTTGTAAAACTTCAACTCCTCTGTTGCACAAACAGACTCAGCATAAGCAGCCTCACCTTCTTCACACTCCAAAGCTACCTTCCTGTTGCCATGTATAGTGATGCTATCCTTATGACCCAGGATCTTAAGCTGCAGAAAAACATAACAAGGTCGTGCCATAAATTTAGCATAAGCCGGCCATCCAAACAGGGCGTGATAAGGGCTCTTGATCTTGACTACTTCAAAAGTCAATGTCTTAGCTCTGTAATCATGACCATCGCCAAAGGCCACTTCCAAAGCTATCTTACCCACCGGGTACGCCGACTTACCGGGCACCACCCCATGAATAACAATAGAAGACGGCTTAAGATCCTTGTCAGTCAAATTCATACGGTGAAAAGTATCATAGTAAACGATATTGATGCCGTTGCCTCCATCCATAAGCACCTTAGTAAACTTGTACCCTCCAACCTAAGGCGCAACCACCAAAGCCAATTGACCCGGATTATCAACCCGGGGCGGGTGATCCTCACGGCTCCATACAATAGGATATTCAGACCATCGCAAGTACCGAGGAACTGCCGGCTCAACCGTGTTTAGTACCCTCTTATGAATCTTCTGGTCTCGTTTGCATAAGCTCGTGGTAAACACATGATATTGACCGCTAGTCAGCTGCTTCGGATTACTCTGATAACCAGACTGTTGCTGCTGATTCCCTTGACTAGATTGTTGATTAAAACCACCTTGATTGCCTTGGCCCTGAAAACCGGAGTTTGAGCCGCCACCTCTGAAGCCAGGTCCGTGAGAGCCGGATCCTGACCCGCCATGCGGGCCATGATTGCTCTGGAAAAACTCGGAGTTTCTATACTCCCTCATGATGAAGCAATCTTTCCACAGATGATTGGCCGGCTTCTCTTGCGTACCGTGCTTCGGGCAAGTCTAATTCATAATTGCATCAAGATTTAACTTTGGCCCTCCAAACTGGGGCGTTGACGCTTTCCCCTTACGACGCTGGTTATTACCCTGCGTGTTGGTATTGGCCACAAAGTCTGAACCGCCATCCATCCGCTTGCACTTACCATTGTTACCTTGACCCACCGTGTTATGTTGATGTCCCTTTGCATTGCCACTCTTCTTCCCCTTGCCGGTCTTCTCCTCATCAGACTCAGGGTCCTTACTACTGTCGGAGTTGGCATATTTGACGAGAGCCGCCATGAGCTCTCCCATATCATTGCAGTGGCGCTTAAGCTGCCCCAGCTTCTGCTTAAGGGGAAGGAACCGGCAATTATTTTCCAACATCAGGACGGCTGAATCGGCGTTGATACTGTCCGATGAATGGATAAAGGCCGAGATCCGGTGCACCCAATTGGTTGTTGATTCGCCCTCACCCTGGACATAAGAGTCTAAATCAAGAATTGACATAGGCTGCTTGCACATGTCTTTGAAATTCTGGATAAAACGTGTCTTCAATTGAGCCCATGACATGTTGGAATTAGGGGGCAATCCTTTCAGCCAAGTGCGCGTCGGCCCATCCAACATCATGGTGAAGTATTTAGCACACGCAGCATCACTGACATCCAACATCTCCATGGCCATCTCATAGCTCTCAATCCAGGCCTCTAGGGTCTGATCCGCCGTGTAATTAGGCACCTTGCGGGGGCCCTTAAAATCCTTGGGCAAGCGCTCATTACGTAAAGCCGACACTAAGCACGACACACCAAGGGTTCTAGAGGTTACTCCTGCCTCCACAGACACCGATGGGTAAACCGGAGATTGTTGTTGAGCCACCAACTGAGCCGCAAGCTCAGCCTCCTGATGCGCCCTACCCTGACCCACCAAAGCCTGAGCATTGTTATCAGCACGCGGCGGGTCATGCCTACGAGGCTGGTTATGGTGTCGCTCACTGCCCGAAACCGCTGGTGAATCAATATGCCTGTTATAACTCCAGCTTTGTCACAGGGTTGAATGAATCCGTTCACGACTATATGAGTAAGCCGCCTGTTGAGCCACCGCTGTCCGAAGAAGCTCTCCAGCCCTCTGTATCTCCATCGTGGCTGGAGACTCGCCTTCAATGGGGAGAGCGGCCAATCACGTAGCTGCAACAATCATATTGTCCATAGGGTTAGAATGATGACCCGGCGGTGTCGGAACATGCTGAGGTGGAGTCAAATTCAAACGAGGCGGGTCTACAGCACGTGGTTAAACCGGCGTTCCGGTCACGGGTGCCTCGACAACCCGATTCACCATGGGCGGGTCACTGGTTCCAGCCCCAGGTGTATTGAAGAGGTTCTTAGCCTCAAACTCTGTGGGTAGACGGGTCTGGTGCCTCCTTCTCATAACATCATTCGAAGTGTTCTGATCCAAGGTGAGCCGGAACGACTCCGCCTGAATCCGTTGTGATTGCGCGTCCAAGGCGGCTCGCTCTGTCGCCATCCTAGCATTCTCAGCAGCAAGTTCTTCCTTGGCTTGAGCTATCTCATCCCGTAGCATCACGACATCCACTTTGTGTTGTGCTTGACTCTCTCGGGTTACCTCTACCCCCATTAAAGTTGCCAAAGCATCCAAAAGCTCGGTCAGAACCTGAGCCGACGGGCGCGCCGAGCCGCTCGCTCTGGCCATCGCCGCGGCCATTGAATTGGAAGTCATAGCTGCAGCAGTTGTCGAATTGAGCACCTGCTCATGGGGGTTCGGAATACTGTCACCATCGAAACAACCCCCAAGTCGGCCTCTTGCAGTTGATACATTAAATTGGTTTCACTAGTTGAGGACTCGCCGTCAGAGTAGATGGCCGTCTCTCCACCGGATATAGATCCTTCCTCAAAATCCGCCCCTGGATGAAACCAACAAAGGCGTGCTTCACGATGGTTTGAACCTTGGCGGGTCGTGCACGCTGAGCCGTCTCGACGATGTCGGTACAGGTGTCCGGCTAAGGTACCGACTCGCCAATCTTGCTGATGAAGACGTGGATTCCGCCGAAGGGGGCCCGGTACCCATACTCAATTGAGCCGGCCTCGGGGCCCCAGCCAGCATCGTCGATGTAGAGCTTGCCGCGAAGACTCTTGGTCATCTGGCCCACGGTGTATCCTTTGATCCCTAAGAAGCTGCCCTTCAAGAACTCGAAACCACCATGCGTTGGCTCCATGGTGGGCGCCAACTATCATGGACTTAACACGGCATATGCCCTCAAGGAAGGACTTAGGTGTGGAGCCATCACAACTAGGTTAGCTTGAAGGGGTTAAACGGGACAAAGCACACAGGGAGTTTACCCAGGTTCGGCCCCTCTCAACGAGGTAAAAGCCTACTCCTGCTTTTAGGTTGTATTGCTTGGGTTTCGATTTTACCAGGGAGCAAATACGCTTGACCTAGTTCTCGATGAGTTGTTGCTTGAGTTAACCGGCCGCCGAGTCACCCCTTTATATACAAGTTGATGCCCGGTGGCTTACAGAGTCCCGGCCGGCCCATACAAAATGTGTCCGGCTCGGTATCTAACTAAGCTTGCCTTATAATACAAGTTAAACATATGGAGGCTCACACCCGTGGGCCTCAAGTCGTCCCCGGATCTTGGGCCTTCAATAATCTTGCTCTATGAACCGCCATCTTCATATCTTCTTGGGCCTCTTCATCTTAAGCCGCCCGTGGCATGACCCGGCCCTCTTGGGCGGGCCATACCCAGTAGTTATATCCCCAACATTAATGATCTTTTCTAGTTGCTTTATTTCATTTTCTAAAATCAATTACCATTCTGTAGCCAGTAACAGTTCTTTGTGGGATAAGTTCATTTTTATCATTAGGAACAACTGTAATACCTCCCTTCTTAGGGGCACAATGAACATGACTTACCCATCAACTATAGGATAGATTATCCATGCTTCCAAAAGCTTCAATATTTCAGTTCTTACCACTTCTTTCATTTTAGGATTTAAATGTCGTTGGTGATCAACAACGGGTTTAGCACCAGGTTCCATATTAATTTTATGCCGACAGAGAGTGGGACTAATGCCCTTTAAATCATCAAGAGTATATCCAATAGCAGCTCGGTGCTTCTTCAGAACCTTCAATAATCTTTCTTCTTCATGTTCTGAAAGGCTAGCACTAATAATAACATGATATATCTTTTTCTCATCAAGATAAGCATATTTCAAAGTGTCTGGTAATTTTTTTAATTCAAACACAGGATCACCTTTAGGTGGAGGAGGACCTCCTAGAGTTTTAATAGGCAAATTGTGTTTAAGCAGAGGTCGTTATTCAATGAAAATTTTATCTATCTCATTTCTTTCATGCATATGCATATCATTTTCATGGTCTAGCAAATATTGTTCTAGTGGATCAGTGGGTGGCACAACAATAGAGGCAAGGCCAATTATTTCATCCTCACTAGGCAATTCTTTCTTATGATACTTTCTACTAAACTTAGAAAAATTAAACTCATGAGACTCATCACCAAAACTAACACCGACAATTTGTTTCTCACAATCTATTTTAGCATTAACGATGTTCAAGAAAGGTCTACTAAAGATAATGGGACAAAAGTCATCTTGTGGGGAACCAAGAGTAAGAAAATCTGTAGGATATTTTATTTTCCCACACAAGACTTCAACATCTCTAACAATCCCAAGTGGTGTGATGGTGTCTCTATTAGCAAGTTTAATAGTAACATCTATGTCTTCTATTCCAGCGGGTGCTATATCATTCATAATTTCTTGATATCAGGTAAAAGGAATAGCACTCACGCTAGCACCTATGTCACATAACCCATGATAACAGTGATCTCCTATTTTAACTGAGACAACAGGCATGCAAACAACATGTCTGTGTTTAACTTTTTCATTGGGTTTGGCTATTCTAGCAGCTTCATCACAGAAGTAAATAACATGCTCATCTATATTTTAAACCAGAAGATCTTTAACCATAGCAACACTAGGTTCTACTTTGATTTGTTCAGCAGGTTTGGATGCTCTAGTATAACTTTTGTTGACCACAGTTGAAACTTTAGCATGTTCCACTACAAAAAAAAAGACACATCGTGACATTTTGGGCCGAACGAAATTTTTTTCTGTCATACATATGACACTTCTATGATGATAATTGTGACAAAACCCGGTATCATCATAGATGTGGCGGGCTCCTACTTCTATGACAAAAAATCATGACAGAATATGGGCTTTTAAGTCACAGGCGGGCGGAGACGCGGCTGCATGACATTCTTTGGACCGTCCATGACGGAAAAAACCATGATAGAAGCGAGGGGAGGAAAATTTCGGGAGTTGCCGGTTACGGTGGGAGGTCGGGGCGAAGCGATGCGTGTTTTCTCGTACGTCACGCTGCGTGTGTGCGGCGTTGGCTCTAATCAAGCCGGCGAGGCGTTGGGCTCTAATCGAACCCGGCGATTGCACTACAAAGCTACAGCGTTCTGCGAACCCGGCGATCGATCGATGGCTGTTAATCGAACCCGATGGGCGATTCGCCGCTCTGCTGCTAACTAAAGCCGATCGATGCTGCCTGCAGGATGAACAGTGAGCATTGCGGGGGGTTGGATGAGCGATTGGCGGTGGCGTTGCCTCTGGATGAACAGGAACCCGTGGTGTGGAGGGCGGATGAACAGATGACGATGGAGGGGTGGCCGTGGAGGGTGGTTGAACAGACCCCGTGGTGTGGAGGGCTGGATGAGCGATGAGCGGTGGAGGGGTGCCCGTGGAGGGGTGGTTAAACAGTAGCCGGTGGAGTAGCGCGCGGTGGAGGCTGGATGAACAGGAGCCCGTGGAGGCTGGAGGAGGTTGACTATAGCCCGTGGAGGCTGGAGGAGGTCGACAGTGGAGATGAACAATATCCCGTGGAGTCCCGTTTTGCGGTACACCACACCCCTCCCGATGAACAGGACCCCCGTTTCGACCGTAGGAGGTCCATTTCGTCCGTTTTGCGATGCGCCACACCCTCCCGATCAACAGGACCCCCGTTTCGACCGTAGGAGGTCCGTTTCCTCTGTTTTGCGGTACGCCACACCCCTCCCGATCAACAGGACCCCCATTTCGACCATAGGAGGTCCGTTTCCTTCGTTTTGCGGTACGCCACACCCCTCCCGATCAACAGGACCCCGTTCCGAATGTAGGAGGTCCGTTTCCTCCGTTCTGCGGTACGCCAGGCCTCGTTTCCATCGCATGTTCCGTACAAGCCCTCCCGATGAAAAAGACCACGCATTCTGCTCTGACCCAGCCGGATGGCTCCCCATGAACACGACGACGACGTTGTTTCCCTGTTCTGACCCAGACATGTACGTATGCGCAAGTAGGCGTTCGAGACCCTCCCCGTATGTACGTACATGGCCGTATTTTCTTTCTTGCACCCTCGCCGTTGTACGTACGTGTACATGCTACGTGCGCGCCTCTACTACGACACGTGCACGCCTCTACATCTACGACACGTGCGCGCCTCTACATCGACCAGTATGTACGTACACGTTCGCGACCAGAATGACAACGCTACGTACGCTTCGACCAGGTGGGTCCCGACTGTCACTCACTTTCTTGCATGCGAAGATGTAGCTGGTGGGTCCCAGCAGTCAAGGGGGCGAATCGTTTTGGTTTTTTTGCCCGGACGCACTTCCTTGCGTGCGAAGATGTAGCTGGTGGGTCCCAGCAGTCAGGGGGGCGAATCGTTTTTGCCGGACGCACTTCTTCCTTGCGTGCGAAGGTGTCAGTGGGTCCCCAGTCGAGAAGCGAATCGTTTTGTTTTTTGCGGGGCGCACTTCCTTGCGTGCGAAGATGTAGCTGGTGGGTCCCAGCGATCGAGGAAACATTTTTCGTGAAATACAGTGGCCCGTCCGGTGGGTCCCAGCTGTCAGGTGGAGGAATCATTATTTTCCGCGTAATAAGGAGGCACTTCCTTGCTGCGGCCGTGGACACAGCTATCAGCCTCTCCACGTACATTCCACGTCCGATGGAAGTCGTTCCTTGACCATGTTGACCATGTTGCGCCGAGAGCACCAAGGCGGTGGACGACGGCGAGGCCTAGGAAGGGGACGACGGGAGCCGGGAAGACGCGGCAGCGTGAAGCCAGCGGAGAGAATCTGAGGTTCACCGGTTCAGCTACGGTGTGAGGCTGCCGTCGCCGCAGGCCTGCCAGCGGTGGGAATAGTAGGGGCGGTGAGGCCTCATGGCAGCTGACCGACCACGGGAGGCGAGAGCATGCGACATGACCGGCTGCTTTGGGCGGCTGGAGCAAGAAGACCAGAGGTTGAAGAAGCACTACGGCCGTTGGATGGACATCGTACGGTCACTGGAGCTAGAATCGTTCATATTGACTAAAGTTGACAAAGGCCCCCGTCCCAATCAACTTAGTAGGCCCTAAGTCAGCCTCCCACCATGGTGGGTCCCAGCTAACAAGGGAGTATTCATTTTTTGTGCGTAATAAGGAGGCACTTCCGGTGGGTCCGAGTGACAGTAGCGATGGAACGTTTTTTACGCCAAATCGTTGGCCCGTCCGGTGGGTCCCAGCGATCGGGGAAAGCGTTTTTCGCAAAATAAGGTGGCCCGTCCGGTGGGTCCCTATTTGTCGGTGGAGGAATAATTATTTTGCGGCGTAATAAGGAGGCACTTCCTTGCGGCCGCCCTAGACCCGGTATCGACCTCTCCATGTACAAGACTCTTCCGATGGAAGTCGATCGTTGACCACGTTGACCACGCCTGCGTCGAGAGCACCGTGGCGGTGGTCCGGACGGCGAGGCCTAGGAAGGGACGGCAGCGAGCCGGGGAAGACGCAAAGATGGTAGCCCGCAGCGGAGAGTACTGTGAGTTCACTGGTTCGGCTGCGGCGTGAGGCTGCCGTCATTGCAGAATAACAGGGGTGTGGGTGAGTAGAGGATACCACAGGCCAACGGTGGGAGTAGTAGGGGAGGTGAGGCCTCCGCGGCATCACTGACCGGCCACGAGAGGCGTGAGAACGCAGCACGACCGGCTGCTTTGGGCGGTGGAGCAAGAAGACCAGAGGTTGAAGAAGCACTATGGCCGTTGGATGGACATCGTCACACCTTTGAGCTAGAATCTTTCATATTGACTAAGTTGACAAAGCCCTCCGTCCCCGTCAACTTAGTTGGCCCACAAGTCATCCTCCCACTATGGTGGGTCCCATCTATCAGGGTGGGTATTCATTTTTTGTGCGTAATAAGGAGGCACTTTCCTTGCGTGCGAAGATATAGCTAGTGGGTCCGACATGTCAGCGGGGGGAATGTTTTTTTCACGAAATACAGAGGCCCTTCCGGTGGGTCCCAGCTGTCAAGTGGAGGAATCATTATTTTGCGCGTACAGTCCACGGCCGATGGATGTCGTTCATTGACTACGTTGACCAGGCCACGTCGAGAGCACCATGGCGGTGGACGACGGTGAGGCCTAGGAAGGGAACGACACGGAGCCAGGGAAGACTCGGCAATGGTTGCCCACGCGGCGGGGAGTACGAGGGTTTACTGGTCCTACTACCGTCGCCGGAAAATAACAGGAGGTGTGGGTGAGTAGAGGAATGGCCTGGCCAGCAATGAAGTAGGGTGGGGCGGTGCGGCCTGTGCGGCAGCACAGCCGGCCATGGGAGGCGGGAGCAGGCAGTCCCACCGGAGGTGGTTTGGGCGGCTGGAGCAAGAAGATCAGATATTGAATAAGCAACACGGCCATTGGATTAACATCCAACGGTCACTGCTGCTAGAATCATTTGTGGACTAATTGACAAAGCCAAAGTACACGTCAACCTAGTAGACCCACAAGTCAGCCTCCAAATCTGTCCCAAACAGTATACAACCCGAAATTTCTAGCCAGATTCAAATTAATTTTAAATCTAAATATACCTTAATTTAAATTCAATGAAATTTTACCCGCACAAAAACAATGAAATTTAAAATATCAAAATCCGAAAGAAAACAATATTTGGGAACTAATTGCCTGTTTGCTGTATTTTTTTCATTTTACAGCCCATTTATTATTACTTATAGCCCATTTATTATTACTTATAGCCCATTTCTTATTACTTATAGCCCATTTCTTATTACTTATAGCCCATTTTCTGGGCAAAATGCATCCCTCCTCGTCTTGAAAGATTTCCGGCCCGGTGAGAACATAGAAAAGCAAGTAGGCCTATGTTGGTTATTCTGCAAAAACAAAATAGCTGGCTAGCCATTTTTCGAGAAAGGAAAAAAACAAGCTGGGCTGGTTATGTGCTAATCATATGAAATAAAAGCACAGGCTAGGCAGACCCACGGGTCCCACACAACCCAGTTGATACCCTTCTCCGTCCGAAAAAACAAAATTACTGCGTCTTCTTTGGGTCCCTCTTGTCATCCTCACCATGTACAATCATCTCCTTATTCCTCTCGGTTGTTGACCATGTTGACAACACCGGAGGGCGAGGCCATGTGGCCTTGAGAGGATGATGGTGAGGCCTCGGACGGAAACGAGCAGAGCCGGGAAGATCACAGCCAGCCGTGGGAGGCGGAGGCGGCGGTCCCGCCGGCGCTGGTTTGGCTTTGGCGGCTCGAGGAAGAAGAGACTGAAGAAACGCGACAGACGTTGAATGTCAATCGATCAGTCAAGGTTGGCACAACCGTTTTTTGACTAAGCGGACACCAAGTAGCATACTTTTTTATATATAGGAAGAAAACTGCGAGAAAAATGCGTTCGTCTGCCGTCCTCCTCACAGGGAATGTTCACCACATAAGTGACTAGCACCCTTGGTTTTCAACCGAGAGGTCTTGGGTTCGAGTCCGACGAACTCTCAATTTTTTCCTCCTTCCTTCCTTGCAAAAAAAAGGGAAAGAAAATCAAAGACTTGGGAAGGCGTACAGAACAAGCTAGTGTGCCAGTAAAGAGACGTTGCCGAGTTTTAGAAAAAAGAAAGACGTGCTCCTATAGCTGGTTCGAATCCAAACCTAGACTATGACTATATATGGTGCTATGCTACTCTGCAAGTAATGAAACTGACATATCCAACGTTCGCTTCTCCTCTTCTCTACTTACTCTGCCTAGCATCGAAGCTCGCCGCATCAACCATGTCCGCTGGCTGCTCGTCCACCTGCTTCTTCAAGCAGGCAACAACCAGATCTGCGCCAAGTAGCCACCCGTACCATCGCCTGTGGGTCTCATCACACCCCCGCCGGCACGCGCACCGCAGCCGATTTCTCATCACAACCCGCTGCCGTTGGTGTGGTGCCACTGCTGCAAATCACACAGAGTCATCCGTCGCGTCTCAACCACAATCCTCAACCCTGGAGAGTCTTCTACAAATGCCCGAATCATGGGGTAATAATATGTTTAAGTGTTGTTCTGATGCTTTCAGTTGCTGATTTT
This sequence comes from Aegilops bicornis, assembly GCA_021605145.1. NCBI lineage: Eukaryota > Viridiplantae > Streptophyta > Magnoliopsida > Poales > Poaceae > Aegilops > Aegilops bicornis. The sequence continues at coordinate 390,840,474 of CM038669.1, read as the reverse complement.
TTAATAGTTTGGTTGTTGATCTTCCAATTTGTTTCGTGCAGTAAAGGGATGATTCGTGTGTTTTGTATTTACGGGAAGTTGCTGATGTGGGGAATGCAACTACGCTGATTATTTGGTTAGCCGAGGAATCCCAATACCAGCAGGTTGGGGTGTTGGACAAATGGCGAAGGAGCAGCGGAAGAGGAAAATGCAGAGCAGAAGATTAAAGACGCAGTTCCTTTGATCATGGCCAAGCAACAACTACTGAACGACCTTGACAACAATGAGGAGATGAAAGATCTTGTGAAGATAATGGGCAAAATCGATGTGCTCTGTAGGATGATTGTCTCTTTATTTGCAGTGTATGTAGCACTCGTGATGTATTCAGTGGTACGACATGAGCACTTTCTTTGAAACTAGTAATGAATGAAACCTATGTAGCAGGCTGGGCGTAGTGTTGTGAACATCTAATGATTTCTATTAACGGAAATCAGGGGGTATCCCCTTTTGCTCATATAAATAAATAGATAGCAGAGGCCCTGTCGGGTCAGCTTTGTTCTCATTCAAAGACGTCGAGCAAATTGCAGTCCAACAGCAAACTATGTCATCAAATTCAAGTTTCACAGCCAAATATGAGTACAACTAAACAACAATGTCATCATGTTTTAGTTGTCATACAATCACCAAACAGAAATCAGCATACATAACAAGTGATGTTCTCACAACAAAATACTAAGCAACATGTTCATCAGGTTTCAGTTGTCATAGCAAACACAATTTCACATAGTAGATAAAAAAGTCTTTTAACAGGCAAATACGACAAAACCAATGTAATCATCATCCGTAGCAGCAGCATCAACATCTTCGCCATGTGTATCAGTCTGAATCGTAGTTGCCCACGGTGTCATCTTCTTCTTCGTCCTCAACGTCCTCGAACGTTGGCTTCTTCTTGATCAACTCTTGTATGTCCACAGCATGACAGGCAATCTTTTCACTGGCGTCATTGACGTGATGGTTCTCAAAGATATTAGGAACATCTGTGTTATCTTGTACATTAGGAGCAGTGAAAGCATCATCTTGTTGGGCAACTTCATTAAATGAATTCCTCTGCTCAAACCTTTGCAATACTCTCCAGTCATCGCTACGTGCAAATGTGTCTTCCAAGAAAAATATCTGTGTTGCTTGATGTGCCAAAATAAAAGGCTCGTTGGTCTGGTACGCCGCCTTGACATTGATGGATTTGAAATAATCATCAGCTCTGGGTTTTGCGATCCTAGAAAACAGTTTATACCAACGACAAAGACAATGAGAACCACACACCGATGATCCTCGAATCGAGATATATCGCAACTGAACAATGTCTGTTATGTTAGCATACATTTTAGTTGTCTCTTTGTCATACGTATCCGTGCTCATGTTGGCACTGTTTTGTGTCTTCTGCCTTCGTCTCGTGCAAAGGGTGTTGTAGCGCACATCTCCAACAACGCAAGATTCATAATGTCTTACCCGAGTATCAGGACCCATTGCTAGTGAGTAAAGGGCATCATCAACTACCTGCCCATCCTCCCGCATCTTCTAAACCTATGGTTAGAAAATAGACAAGATTATCATCTTATGTACTCAATATATTAAAAAAAACTGACAGTGCACTTCAAAATCTTACATGGTTCTTGAACCATTTCGCAAATCCTGCCATAACCAGTTTGTCAATGTTTCTTGGATTTTGCGGCAGTAACTCCTCTTTGTACATGCTGCACAACATAGTGATCGCGTCAAACATCTAAATATATAAGAATGTGCTGCAAGTTTAGTAGATTAGCGCATCACGGTTTTCATGCTTTGCATTGAACACATGTCTTCGATATTTTCTAGGACGCGGCTTGTCCTTGGCAAGGAAACGGCGGTGTCCAATGTAACAGATCTTGCTAGGTATTGCGTATGACGGCGGATTCCTGTCACAGCGAACACATGCATTGTAACCATGTGTCGTTCACCCTGACATAGTGCCCAAAGCCGGATAATCATGGATGCACCAAATTATAACAACACGCAGAAAGAAATCAGCTGGTGGGCCGCTATATAGGTCTCGAGTGAGAACACCCTTCCATAGCTGTTGAAGTTCCTCCACAAGAGGCTCCATGAACAAATCAAAATCCTTTCCAGGACTTTTTGGACCTGGGATGAGCAAGGCCATCATGTAGTTTGATTCTTTGGTGCGAGACATTTGGAGGCATGTTGTAAGGATAACAAGCACGGCCACATGCTATATGTGGCACTGTGGCCAAATGGGTTAATTCCATCCGAAGCTAAGCCAATTCTAATGTTTCTCGGGTCAGCAGCAAACTCTTTGTGTTTATCATTGAAGCTTTTCCACTCACTACCATGAGATGGATGGCTCATTACATTCGATCTCTGTACTCTGGTTCCTAGAATGCCACAAGACATCCTCTCTTGTTTCAAAGATCATGAAACAACCTCTGCAATCTTGGTGTAATTGGAAAATGTCTCGTAACATTATGAGGAACCCTCTTCACAGATCGCCATCTTTCCATCTTGATGATTTGCATTTCGGCATTCACTTAAGTTGGCATAATCCTTCCGAGCAGTAACACAATTATTCTTACGAACATGGATCATACCATATCCAATTCCAACTGCACGAAGGAAATTCTTCATTTCTTTGTAGGTGTGTGGCAGCTCGACGCATCTCGGGAAAGATTTGCGTAAAGCAGCCAACATCGCATCGAATGATTTGTTGGTCATCCGCTCGGATGTCTTCACGAAGAAAGGTGACCATAGCTGAGAATACTGACAACTTATTTCCTGGGGTGACAGCAACGTTGCATTGTTCCAACATGCGTGCCCACCGTTTTTCTTCTGCAGGTGAAAGTTCACGGAATGCACGAGCATTGCGTAGCATTGTTTCAATGTTGGTCAAACTCGCTGGCTCCGCCACCACCACCTCCTCCTCCTCTTCCACCTGAGCATCAGGCAGATCAAGATGGTGATCTGCTGCTTCCACGTAGTCAATAACATTGACGTTCACAGCTTCACCATGATGAACCCACCTAGTATATGTGACCGACATCCCATACAAGTGTAGATGATTTTGCACAGTTGGTCGGGTCTTGTAACTGAATTCATACAACTGCTACACGTGCAGAGCACATCTGATTTCGGACCACCGTACTCAGCTCTGATAAAGTTCATGAAGTTTTCAACCCCCTCGACATATGCAGCGGAGAATCTTCGAGCAGAAGTTATCCAAGTCTTGTCCATCTGTTAGACATACAAATTAGTTCTTCTACTAGATATTACAGGAAAAACATATATGCTTTTTTATGAAGTCCAGAAAAAATACCTAGGTCGATGTCTAAAGCTATGGCAAGATATTTGGACGAGCATATCTAAATGTAACGAAATATATGTAAAGCTAATTCAGCAAACAGATTTGAGTGCTAAATTATGGCAGGCTGTTTCAAAGCATCAATGAGCCCGAGCACACAGCCATCAAACTATCGAAGGCCATCGCAGCAACAAAGATCGAGTATAAAAAGCGGTGTAGAGCTATTTCACCTAACAGATTGGCTACTAGACCATGGCAATCTACGTCACAATAAATATATGGCAGGATATTTTAGCAACTAATCGGCCTTGGCATGCCATCTCAGCTAAGCATTGAGTGCGAGAACATGGCAAGGAAGCTTCTTAAGCGAGCATATTGACCGTAAACTACTTGACAAGCAAAGTGAGATTAACAGCATCTATCAGCTAACATTCATCGCTACACCGACATGAACGGGGCCTCAGTCTAGAATGCGCGTACCGTGGGAGAAGCTAACCGACGTGCGTCTCCACACGAACGTCGCCAGCGGTGGCGGCGCTGACCGCCGTGCGCTTCCACAAGAACGTAGCCAGAGGTGGCGGCGCGGCTAGAGGACGGCAGTCTACGAGAGTGTACTGTGGGAGCGAGAGGGTCGCGTCGTCCCTCGACGAACATGGGCGCCGACGTATCGGCCAAGGGGGGAGGGCGGCTTTGGCGGAGCGAATGGAGTGGAGGGGGGGGAGGGGGGGTTTGGGGAATATTTGGCCGAAGGGCGGTTGAATCGAATTTGGGGGGAATTTTTGTGTGTGTGGGGGGGGGGGGAGGATTTTCGCGCGGTGGGCGGGGGGAGTTTGGCGCATGGTCGGTTTCTCCAAGTGCAGTCCCACGTGTCAGTGAAGAGGCAAGCCGAAGCGCGTTCCGTATGCGTGAGCCATGTGCAGGACCGAACGTGTGAGGGGTGCAATGCAACCGTGACAGGAGTGCTGTGAGTGTACCGCCTTTTTTCCTTTTAAACTAGGTGCTTCGCCCCCTCAAAAAAAATGTTGCTTCACGCGATCCATCTATACTACTACTAGTAATCCGGTAATCCCGACTAAAAAGCAGGCGTGGCGGGTCTTTTCCCAGCGATATCTTTGGGAGGTTGGCTTAGTTGGGTTTTTATATTTGTCTCGGTTCAATAAAAAGCAGAGTTGGTGATGATGGTGTACTGTCATCCTGCAATATAGGCCGTCCGATCTATATCTAATGGATAGGAAGGAAACTATGACAATTTACCGCACTCCTATCCACATTTGCGTATAAGGCTTTCCCTCGTTCATCCTTTTCTCCCACAATATCTTGATCTTCCGTGCACTAGTACTCCTACAATATGTATATTATTGTGAAAGTTCATATACACCGGCCGAGATTAATGCAAACACGACAGATTTTCATTACATTTCGAACTTTTATAAGACATAAAAATAAAAGAAACCCGACCCTAAACCTATTCTACGGCGGCGACCGACGTCCTCCATCTGCGAGCTCTATATGCAGGCGGGGTTCAAGACCCGTGAAGTGAAGGTGCGGTCTCTGGTGAGGAAGAGTAGAACACGGGATACGGACCGGCCAGTTGGCACACCATGCCCTGCCGCCTCCCATGCCCTACTCATCCTCGGAGGAGTCCCCGACCTCGGCGGTGCCGGACGTTGGACGGCGGCAAGTAGGATGCGTGGCTGATGGTGCTCCCGTCGTCGGCCGCCAGCGTGGCCACCGCTTGTGCGGTCGCGTCCGTGTCCGGCTACGCCGCTATTGCATCGCGAGAGGCGACTTGAGCGAGGGCGGCGGCCTCGAGCTTCATCCCCGAAGACAAGCTCTCCCGCAGAGCATTCGCACTTGCGGTCATGGCGGATGTGGTGCCAGGTAGGAGGACGATGTGCTATGGTGTGGATGTTAGCTGGGCGTTGCCGCTTTAAGTAGCGTATTCCGGTGAGGTCAAGTGTCCGGGTGCGTCACTAAGTCGCCGGACTTGGTTCCTCGGGCACCGAGCCTCTTAACAACGACATATGAATGGACGGCATGAATGCGGGCAGCTGGCGCCGGCTGGGAACGCACCACGCGACGGCGCAAGGGACGAGGGCTTTGGTGTGCCAGGGTAGTCAGATGCGGTCGTGGCAACGTTGGAGATGCCCTTTGCTCAAATGCGATCCCCGCATGTCATTGAAAAAGCAAGACGACCCGGCATGGTGTCAGGTCCAGAGGATGCAGTTGGCCGCGCTACACCACTCCGTGGACGCCTCACGGCGCCCCGTGCATCCTCGACGAGCCGGGTGTTGGGGTGTGTTTGGATTGTGGCCAAAGTGCACCTTACCAAAATTTTGGTCATGACCCAAAGATTGGTCTTTGTTTGGATGGTTGCCATTTCTTTAGCATGCCAATGAACTCTAGCCAACTCTAGTTCATTTTTCTTGCCAATGTTGGCCAAATCATGGGCAACCAATACCTCAACCAAAATTTTGGCTACCCAATGCTTTGATGGGGCAACCTTGGTCACAAACCAAACATATCGTTGGTCGTGCCACAACACAAACGCCACCCTCGGCACACTGAAACCGACCGTGTCTATCGATGATATGAGTGTGTCGCTCACCACGGCCGCCCGTGTCCGAAGGCGGTCTTTGAGCTGCGCCCCGTTGTTGGCCCCAAAGACCCACATGAACGGTTGTCGGTGGCGAGGAGGTCGTGGGCCAGCTCCTCCATTGGACTAGTCTGCGCTACATCGTCCCGACGGGTGTGCCCCACATGTCGTTTCCCTGTTTTCCCGGCCATATTCGAGCGTTAGTGCTCCGCGTTGCGCATTAGGCCTTTCACTATGTAGGCCAAGCGAGACAAATTATTGTTTATTTGAGCCGTTCAAGTGTAATCATGTGGCGTTTGCTTATTTCTCATTCCTCTCCCCCTCTTCTCCATCGATCATGTCGCCCTCCAGTCGAGTCCATCCTCCCGCATACCTCATTTGAACATTCCGCCGAGTATCATTCGCATGTACCCACCCTAGTCCTCTTTCAATAGATCTCTGGACCCCGATTTGAAATCGAGAGGGAACGAGTGGGGGCACGTGATACCTAAGGCGGATTCAAAATTTGGAACCGGTGATCATAGCATCCGCAAATCATATATAAAGGGTATTCAATGTTCGTTTCATTTTTGAACGTACAATATACTCCCTCCTATCCTTTCTACCTTACATATACGTTTTATGTGTAGTCAAAGTATCTCTACTATGATAAAAAAGGTATCAACATTAAACAACGCCCAATCAATATTGTTAGATTCGTACGTACTCCTAGATTTGTACTCGAGATGGTTTCCAATTTGACTATTGACAAGATTAATAGTACTCCTTTCACATAGGTGAGTAAGTCATCTTAGGCCGTGCACCGTGACCAAGGAGGAGGGGAAAGCGAGAGACATTAATGTTTATTTGCTAATTAATAGTATTGCATGCAATGAACTAACCATTGCATGTCATGTTTGATAGTCTCAAGTCATTAAAAGCATGCACACCCTCATCTCTTATTTGTTCATATGTCAAGAAACAAGAAACGAGGTAGAAGTTAATGCACCGCGCCTACGTGTTTTGGGATTATTTGGTTTTCGTAAGATGACTTACACACCTAGACGGAGGGAGTACATGAGATGTATAGTGTGAAAATTATATCATTGGAAACTCCTTTCACATACGAAATTGACCATATGCTTTGTGGAAGTTGCATGTCATATATTATTACTCTAACATTTGGTCAAAGTTAGCCTCGAAAAACGCATTAGACCCTGTATGCTTTGTGTAAGTTGCATGTCATATATCTATACCTACTAATAAAGCAAGGTGCGTTTCTCCAATTTTTTCATCCGTTCACCACTAAAATATTTTTTGTTCCTATTTGAGGTGGTACTAAACTTTTGTACTCAAATGCATTACCAAAGAAAAAACAATTTGTGGAGAACTTCGTACGATTTTTATTAAATTGGAGAAACACACCTTGCTTTATTAGTAGGTATAGATATTTGGCATTTCATAAATTATTGACAGTGGTAGCTTCCATGCGTCAATAAAAGAAAATATGCTGGTTAATTATAATTGAAACAAATTATGGGCACGTGCCAATAAAAAAAGAATATATTGATTTGGCTCTAATTAAAGGGTGACATGTTGAACTAGAGAATATGGAGATGTGGGGATCTTGATCCATTCTTATATTAAGCTAGAAGCATGTAATTTTATCCTCCCGTTGCAACGCACGGGCATATGTGCTAGTTATTACTCTAACATTTGTGTAAGTTGCATGTCATATATTATTACTCTAACATTTGGTCAAAGTAGTATAGCGGAAGTGGATCCTCTGACGTAGGTATCCTTGCCTTACCCTCCCTTTCGGCCACTTACTGGCGGACCCCATGCTTGCTAGGCCCCGCATGTCAGTTACTCAATGGGTTCGGCCACGTCAGGGGATCCTCATCCATAGAATACTCCCTCTGTTTTTATCTACTCCGCATAAAACGGAGGGAGTAGTGGTATAATAAATGACACGGGCGGGGTAGGGGGAGGGACGTCGGTTTGCTCTCAACTGCGGTCCCACAAGCGAGCGAAAACGCAAGACGAAGCGCGTTCCATTCGGTGAGCGACGTGGAGGGTCCAGCGTGCCGGGCTGCATCGAGAACGCGACAAGAGCGATGTACAGTCAAAACTTATTGTACGGTCGTCACCGGAACCACTATTCACACCGTAACCTTCGCCGCCGGGCTCACGCCAGCCATCGCCCTAAAACCACACCAAATCTCCAGTCCATTCCCCCACCTTTTGATCCCCTAGCCCGCATCAAGCGTCCCCTAGTTCGCCGGAAAGCCATGGTGCGCCGCAAGATCACTTACTACAAGATGCTGACGCCGGAGCGCCGCGCAGAAATCGCGGTGGCGGTCGGCGCCACAGACCTCCGTTCCCAAGCTCGCTTTGCGGCGGGCCAATCCCCGAGTTCTCTGGAGCCAAGCTACGAGGAGGAGGAAGCCGATCCAATGTTCATGGCGGAGGTCGCGGCGCAGAAGGCCCCGATGGGTATGAGGCGATGGATGTCGACTTCGTGCGGCGTCCGAGTCCCCATGGTGCGGCGGACCAGCGGTTCAACATGGCGATACTAAAGGAGGACCGGAGGCAGAGGCTCAACTCGACACGGAAGCGCGCACGCATGCCGCGCCATCGAGGCTCTCCTGCAGCGGAACTGGATGTCGTGGATGTGAACTGGCGGCGGAGGCTCAACTTGAGGCAGAAGCGCGCGGATGCCGCTGCCATCGAGGCCCTCCCCGCAGCGGAACCGGACGTCCTGGACATGAACCGGGCGACAGAGGCTCGACTCGACGCAGAGGGCGCGGATGTCGCTCTCATCGACGCCCTCCTGCGGGCGGAACCGGAAGTCCTGGACTTGAACTAGGCGACAGAGGCTCGACTCGACGTGGAGCGCGTGGATGCCATTCTCATCGACGCCCTCCTGCAGGCGAAACCGGAAGTCCTGGACTTGAACCAGGCGGCGGAGGCTCGACTCGACGCGGAGCACGCGGATGCCGCTGCAATCGAGGCCCTCCTGCAGGCGGAACCGGACGTCCTCGACTTGAACCGGGCTGTGCTCTCGTCCGTGCAGAGCGCCCGCACGCTCCGCTTGAACGAGTAGCTTGAGGCTGAGGACAACCACGGTGCGGAGACACACGTCGGCAGCGACGGCTGGTTCGCGCTGGCAGCCAAAGACGACGAGGCCGTCTCTTTCCATGACGATGATAGTTTTTCTTTATGTTGTTGTTTTTATTATTATGGATCTTTTCTTGTGTAAAAACATACTATTTGTTATGCAAGTCGCCGAGTCTACCATTTCAGCGGTTGGATGAATATCCTCGTCTCCTAACCCTTCTTTCCTTCTTCCTCACCTCTTCTTCTTCCCCAACAGACCACCGCACGGGCCGTACGGATACTCCGGTTGGATAAACATACTCTATGAACGAAAATTATGTGTCAGCGACAGGATGGCTGAGTTTGGTTTGTTCACATGCGACAACACGTGTCAGTGAGTGTGCGTTCCCTTGGTTGGGGTTGCGGCGTGCAGGAGCGAAGTGTGAGGGTGCGGTGCGACTGCGGCGTGCATGAGCGACCGTGTGAGGGTGAGGTGCGACCGCGACAGCCTTGCGCAAGTGTACCTCCTTCTCATTTTGAAAACTTTAGGCAATCTTGGCAAAAATGTGTGGCGAAGTTTGGCAATGCAAGGCCTAGACCCAAACAGGATAAGTACGTGCATTACTAGGAGTACTAGTGTTAAAAAAAGAAAGGCGGGGTTTTCCTTCGATACAAATCCTCGTTTCACGTGTCAATTAATGCGTATTTTTTATCGAAAGACCAAAGAGCTAACCATCTCACTCCTCATTGCTTGATTAATGCAGCGCCATGCAAACGAACCTTCTCACTTCCGCATACATGCAGGGGATATTAATGTCCTTGGTTGCTAACCCCATCAATTTTGCCTCGATTTGTGTTAGTGGCCCTTTGCAAATTGTAATTTTGATATACTGGCCTTGTGTAGAAAAAATGGAGGTAGTAACTATATTTGAATTCCTTGCCCATTGCGGTGACGTCGACGACTTTTTTTGTGGTTTGGCGAAGTGCGTTCGACAGAGAACACCATTGAGGGAGACCACGGTAGGTCATTTGCAAGTGCCGCCTGCAAGCCGAGACAACTGCCTTATTTGCATCCAGGAAGTCCTTTACTAGTACTACTACTACGAGTACTAGTGCGGTGAGATGGTTTCTCAAAGACGACGATGGAGAAGCGGAGTCATAGAAGAGTCAAATGATAGTTGCTGCGTCCGTGCTTTGTGATTTGACGCCTCACTACTTTGTGATTTGTGATAGAAGGGACAGGGAGTAGACTACATGCCCTATCTTGTACTAGTCCTACATGCATCCAAGCATGGGAGAAAGAGGAGAGCGTTGCATTTTCTATTCCTTCAATCAATCAATCGAGGAGCTTCGGTTCCATCTTTTTGGCTTTGGCAATGCCGTCCACAATGGTTCCCACGATGCCAAAAGCTATTTTCACATTTGGCTACACATTGTGGATGCCCTTAACCGTACCACTTGGTTCTTCTCCTGTGTGCTATCTATACAAATATCAATTATATTGATCTAAAAAATTATAGAATCAAAGATTAGTAAAAAGGAGGTGATTTTGCCAAGGATGGCGGGGAGGTTTCTTATTTTTCGGAGGACGTTGTCTGGCGGTTTGCTAACATGCGGTCCCACATGCCGTTGCTTTACCAAGCTGATCCGCGTCCCACATGAGGCGAGAACAACGCCAAAGCAACACGTGGTTAAGTTGAAGAAGATGAGGGAGAAGCGGATTGACAGCAGGTGAAATGATGGTTGCTTCGTCCTCCAACTTCTTTTTAGCATTATTACTTCATCCCTCCAACTTAACTGCGGAAAGGTGCAGCTTTGTGATTTGACGCCTCATTGCTCATTACTACGCCGGGCGCCATGGTAGGGTGCTTCACCCGGCTGCTCTGCCTATTCGGTATGGCACGTGGACCCGGTAGCTTGATGTCCCACATGTCGGCGAATGGGACTAGAAGATATATGAAAGCGAGCGCTCCACTCTTACGACGGAGGAGTAGACGACACGATGGCCAAGTGAACTGTCACTTGTACTGTATAGTACTATAGTTTTGCTGTTTCGCACGATCCATCGGTACAAACCCGATTAAACTGGAAAGGGCAGGATTTTTCCCACGCGGTAGATGATACTAGCCATACATTTCAAAGGCAATTTTAATGTATGCAAACTGAATAATTATAAGTAACAATATGATATCTAGTAAAACTAAAAACACATATGATTTATTGTGTTAGGGTGTAGTAGTAGTGCTTTGTATTGCATAGTTGTTAGATGTAACATGCGAGCGTGTAGAGATGTAGTTTTGGAGGGCCTACAGAGAGAAAAGCGTATCTGGTCACCGAACTTCAGAATAAGCTGATTACGGTCACTATATATGTTTTGCGGTGATTATCTGGTCACTTGCTCACAGTTCAGCATCGGATTGCACTCTGTTGACCGGCCAAATAGTCTGCGTGGCGCCATGTTGACTAGTTAAATTAACCACGTTCCTTGTGGGTCCCACCTGTCAGTTTGCATAGGGAAAAGGTCAGATAAACACAAATTTACGCAGGCGCGACAAGGCTCCAACCCGTGCGCGGGAATCACCTGGTTGTGTATGTATGCATCGGGGCACTGATGTGTGCGCATGCACGTGTAGGTTGAGCACTTGAGCGTGAGAGTGTGTGTTGGTCATGTGGTATACTGGTGTGTGCATGCATCCGTGCGTGTGTGCGTGTGAATGTTGCGTGCGTGCGTGGCTGCGTGTGTACGTGTGAGTGTTGCATGCGTGCATGGGTGCATGTGTTTGCGTGAGTGTTGCGTGGATGGAGTTCGTGTGCATGCGTGCGTGTGTGTATAATCACCACACCAGCTCCTGTGTGTTAAAACAGACGGCTCAACATACCAATACAAGGCCACCTTGTCCGCTGTGCCCGCGGTCATGACTTCGCACCACTGTCAAAATATTTTTGTGTCGTTGGTTTTCATTCTTACTAGCAAGATGCCCGTGCGTTGCACGTAACATCAAGATGCATTTGTATGACTTGTTTATCTTGTGAGAGAAAAGGATGAACGAGGGAAGGCCTTATTTGCAAATGTGGAGAGGTATGTGGGTACCTTTTTGCAAAATTTCCATAGTTTCTTTCCTATCCGTCAGATATAAATTGGACGGCCTATATTGCAGGATGGCAGGCACACCATCATCACCAACTCTGTTTTTTATAAGAGTGTATTTTATAATAGTGTAGATGTAGAGTAGATACAAGTCGACAGGTGGGCACGATGTTAGTGAGATAATGTGATGCAACACTAGAGGTGCCACATGGAGCGTTCAACTGGTCAATTAGTCATGTCATGAGCAAATACAAAGTTGTACGGTGAGCCCGTGACTGTATAATAACCACTAAACGTAAACGGTGACCGTAATGAGCGGATTATGAAGTCCAATGTATGTATCACACTTTCACTTCAAATACAATGATCGTCATTGCATATATCGCGAGAGAAAGATGAAACACGCGTGAATTTTCTGGGGGCTTACTTTTAGAGGACCCGGAGATAGTTTTGTGTGCATACGTGAAAGGGGCGTACAGGGGGGTATGCAATGGAGAGAGAGATGCTCTTTGTTTCTCTTCATTATGACTAACTTTGTATATAGTATAAAAATATACAAATTCACAGTGCGGAATAAATATCATTGTGGGCACAATGCAATGCAAATTAGCATTCGTTCTCCTCCATATAACTTTGTAATGTTGTATATATGTAGAAACTCTAAAATAATTTTTTGGCCACACTTTATTCAAAAGGAATGTTGTATGCGAAATAAATGTGAAGAGAGGGCTTTTTAGATCAATGGGGTACGTGATGTAACATGTGTGAATGTGTAGTTGATGCATTTGGCGGGGCCTAGAGAGGTATGTGTGTGTATTACGTATTCGAGAGAGGCATGGATAGAGGGGCTGACGGGGGGGGGGGGAGATAGCATGAGAAATGAGGGTGGTCTAGAGAGAGAGAGAGATGAATATGACGTCACGACAAGAGATTCCATTCCCTTGAGTGTGTATATGCAAGGGGGGAGGGAATAGAGGCACCAGGAGAAATTTTCTGTGTGTGTGGTGTTTGTGTTGGTATGTGTGGGTGTGAGAAGATAATGAGATGTGGGGTAGAGGGTGTGTCACCGCGTGAGGTCCGTGGGTCGAGGTGAGGCCCTTTGTTCGGTTCCGTCTGCGCCACATTGGTCAGCCCATGACACATTTAGGAAGACCCATGGATGAATAGTCGTACAAGACAAAGATATCGAATTGTGAAGGACTCTGTGTCCTTGACAAAGCCGGCTAGGATTTGTAACCCTAGGTTCTCGGACTAAGGTAACCCCTTTATCTCCGTATTACTATTCATCCAACCTAACTTTAAGGGGCATCCTCTGAGAATGCTCTGCTAGAATCATACTAAATCGATTAGGAAGAGAGGTGTGAGATAATGCGTGAGAGACAGGAGTAAAGATAATGTGTGTACATGAGACACGTAGGTAGGTCCATGTATATAGAAAGGGTCGATGAGGATTGTGCGTGTGTATGTTTGCGAGAGGAAGAGTGCTTGTGATAAAGGTTAGTGAAAACAGTTGTAAATGGTTACGAGAGGGAGGGAGGGTTATATCTAAAGCATGTGTGCGAGAAAGACACCTCGGGAGAGAGTGTGTGAGCATGTGTGAGAGACCACCGATGGAGAGTGAAACTACGAAAAGACTGCTCTACACATTGATTAAAGATATAAATTGTATCCAAATATTAGGATGGGATCATGATATTTGCAATTCGCGTAAGGAGCGGTCATTGATCCATCAGACATCTAGATTCTACCGAATTTAAGCATGTCTATGTTATTATTCGACACAATTGATCCCAATAGTTAGTATTTTGAACTCCAGACAATGCATTGCTTTAGCAATCGAATATAAACGTGAGTATAGTTCATGTTGTGTGTGTAAAGCACATTATACATACTGTAAAGTTACACAATGGACATTTATAAATAGCTACCTATGAACTAGTATACATTTGAATTCAACCTAAGGTGGTTTAAAAAATCGAATTCAACATGAAGTCCATTCAATTATTTGAATTTGATATCATGGCATTTGTAAACCATACCTAAACTATGGGGGTACCAATCTTTGCTCTGATTTTGTACATAATAGCATATGTAGTCGTGTACAAAATAGATTCTAATTTAGCTCCTCCATTCCAAAATAATCGTAGTTATAGGATTTTCAAGTGTCAAAATTTCAAAAGGAAGCAGATAATTTAATGAGGTTTTCAAACATACAAGGTCAAATATAACGTTGTCTATTTAGGTCAATCCTCATAGTTCAAGAGTACTCTAAACGTGAATGCTTGTGTTTCAAAATTTCAATAAAGCGCCAAGAGCCTCTACTACTTGAAACCGCGTGAGACCAATGTTTGGTAGTACAAGGAAATTACTTTTCTAATAACTCCGACATGTGAAACCTTACGGCCCGACGTCCAAAGGTCTAAACCGGGGTAGGTTTGTAGCTTCATCTAGACGCCACGCAACCGCCTCCGAAAAACATTCATACACAATGGCCGCCTAAGCACACATGCGCGCGGCCGAAATCGCTCCCACCCACTATTTGGGACACTTGGGATTACCATCCTACCCCTGACCCGCAGTAGGTCCGAAATTTAAGAGGGGGGCAAAGTTTGTACTTTCCCCAAATTTCAAACAAGGGCGTCCCATCTTCTATTCAAAAAAGCCAAAAACAAGCGCGTCCCAGACTGAAACCTGGTTCCCCCACCGTCTGATTCCCCATTCAGACTCGTGGGTGCCAAAACTACCTCTCCACCAGCCGCTGAACCCCGCGCCCTCCGTCCGCCACCCCATCCCACCCATCAACCGCCGCCTCCTCCATCATGCCGAGCCGATACCCGACGTCGTCGTCCACATAACCTCAACCACAACGCCTCCACGGGCAGTAGTTGAAGCCGAGGCCGAGCCGTCTGCATTCGAGCGCCAGTTCAACCACGCCGTCCTGTGCCTCACCGCTGCCGCTCCAACTTCGCCACCTTCCACCGCACCGGAGCTATTCCTGCTACGCCGTCCTTCGCCGCCTCGGATATGCTTCCCCTCCGCCGACATACAACCACGACAAAACAGTCAACAATTTGGCCATGGGTTCGTCCAATCCTGCACCCTCCAGAACATCGGTTTCCCCGGTAAAAACAAGAAGATCGGCGCGACATGTGGATGTGACCACACCGCAATGTAAGAAGGTACTCCTCTTCCCTTATTCGTGCAAATCTTACGTCTCTGCTTGCACGATATTCATCCCACGTAAGACACTAGTTGACCGCTTCTTCTTGATACTAGATGTTCCTAGTAACTCGCGATGCACAAGGTTTCTCCTCATATACTATTTCACCTTAGCTAGAGGTCCGTCGCCCCCACAATTTCAATTTCTGGCGATTGATTCCCAATTAACGGAAGCATTCCCGGCGTAACAGCGCTAGTACGACTATTACGCCGGGGAAGCAACTTTGGTGTTTATCTTAGGGCGTGTGCGGCCTAGAAACTCTTGGCGCCCGATCCGAGGTCGGCCGGGATTAAAGGGATGGCTTGGGGGTGCTGCCAAGCACGGCGGTGGTGTGAGGTCCATGGGAGGGCGGGGCGGCGGAGGCACGGGTCTGGGTCGGTGGTCGTTGGCGGTTCGAGAAAGATCGTCAGGATGGTGGCGGGAGGTAGACGAAGGCCATCTGCCCGTTCCTTATAGATCGGACGGTTCATTAAAAAAATCGACTGACCTATTTATTTTCAGTCGATTGTTATCTTAGATATGACCACATGTGGTGGTGTGCTGGAGGAGTACCTGCATTTCCTGTGCTCATATATTACAAAATCATACGGAGTAGAGTCTAATTTTGTTTGCCACGCAATGTTGTAGAGCTATCATATGTCTCCTGTCATTTTTAAGCCACCTGCTATCTGCTACTTTAAAGTGCACTAGTTCTGCACACACTTCACCCATACTCTCACTATTGTGTTTTTATGCAAGGGTATTTCAGACTCTGCCTTGAGAGAAGTAGAAAAGAAAAGAGAGAAGTCGCTCCAGCTTGGTATACGGGTAGGCAAGACACGTTACAATGCTATAAAGGGTGCAGTGTCAGCAGATGGAGATGGTAAACATAGCTCTGTAGTTGATGACCTCGCTCCCAATGAACCACCATCCCAGGTGCTTGCTTTAACTTCGCGGTGTCATATGTGGTTGCATGTTGGTGTCTAGCTTGTATTCGAAAGGCCGAAGTCGGTCTTTATTAAGATAAGGAAAGATATTTCTTACATGAACCACCATCCCATGAGCACCAGAAGACAAATAGCTAGCAGGGCCTTTGGCGAGCCGATGACAAGCCCAAAGAAAGACATGCATGACACTGAAGCCAACTAAAAAGCCGCGATGGTGGCGAAGCAGCCCGCCTCCCACCGAGCTCTCGGGTCCTAGATGATCATGTTCACCACTCCAGCCGGATGTCTAGCTTGTATTGCTTCCAATTTGGTTAAATTGCATCCGCTTAGCTTACACATTATACCTTTGAATATGACATGCCTTTACTTTTTGGTACATACTAGTACATCTGTGTATTAACCATGTTCTTACATCAAACTAATGTTCTTGTGTATCCCTCATCAATCACTTATGACGAGGCATGCATGCAAGGGGACTACTCCTCATTTAAAGAATGCATCGTTAGCCTCCCGACATGATTCTCAAGAAACAGAAATGCTAGATGAAGATAGTGAACGTAGCTCTGTAGTTGATTACAACATTTCCCCTACACTAGCATTGCAGGTGCTTGCTCTAACTTGGCAGCGTGATATGTGGTTGCATGTTGCATATGGTGTCTAGATTGTAATTCTTCCAATCTGGTTAAACTGCATGTGCTAGTCTGCTTAGCTTATACTCCTGTAAATGTGACATTATACCTGTTAATGTGACATGCCTTCCTGTATTTAGTACATAGTACATCTGTCTATTAAGCATGTCCTTACATAAAACTATTGTTGTTTTTGTATCCGTCATCAATCAACATGACGAGACACCTTTAGTATATGCAGTGCGATATTAGTTGCATCTTTCATATGATTTATAGCATGCGCTGCTTCTAATTTGTTGAAATTCCATTTATGATGGGACGCTTTTAACTTGGCAGTCATATTGGTTGCATCTTTCATGTGGTGTCTAGCTTGCATTGCTTCTTATTTGCTGGAATGGTTTCTTCTTAGTTTACACAAACAGTTGTGAACATGCCATGCCGTCACTGTTTTTGTACATATTCCATCCTGGTATCATGTGTTTGCCTTACATCAAAGTAGTGATTGTCAAGATCATGCATGAATGAGTTACTGAAGAGAATTTTATTGCTTTTTCTTGTCGGTTTACTTGACAATTCAAAATCAATAAAGCGGAAGGAAGTTAGCAAGGCAGCGGATAAAGGTGCTCCTTCCAAACGGAGGGCCTCTACAGTTTCTACTCCTCCACACCCCCAAGATGATTTCCAAGACAACACATGCATAGACACTCAACAAAGCTGTGTTTATGATGAGCACGTCTCCCCTAGTGCAGCATCACTGGTGCTCCCTCTAACTTGGCACCGTTATATGTGGTTGCATGTTATGTGTGATGTCTAGCTTGCGTTGCTTCTAATTTTGTTGAATTCCATCTGCTTACTTTACACATTATACTTGAATAAGACACGTGTTCCTGTTTCTAGAACATACAATATCATCTATCACACCATGTTCTTACATCAAATTACTACTGTTGTGTAACCTGCAACAATCACTTATCATAAGACACGTTTGACTTGAGTGTGATATAGGTTACATCTCACATTCTTTTCTAGCTTGTACTACTAATTTGTTGAAATGGCACTTATGACGCAGACAGCTTTTAACTTGGTAGAGTGATATTATTTGCATCTTTCATATGGTGTCTAGCTTTCATTGCTTCTAATTTGTTGAAATGCCTTCTCCTTAGTTTACACATCATAAGCTGTGAATATGCAATGCTGTGACTATGCAATGGCATTAATCACGAGAGACCTCTAACATGGTAGTGTGATGTTGTTTGCATCTTGCATATGATTTATTTCTTATACTGCTTCACATTTGTTTAAACGCCATTTATGCTGAGACACTGTTAACTTGGTAGAGCGATATTTGTAGCATCTTTCATATGGTGTCTACCTTCCATTGCATTGCTTCTAATTTTGTGAAATGTCTTCTGCTTAGTTTACACATCATAGTTACGGTTATCTCTTCCGTCCTGTTTTTCATACATATTACATCCTCCTATCATGTGGTTGTCTAACATCAAAGTTTTATTAAATGCGCATCACGCATCAATTTGTTCTGAAGAACTAAATTTTATTCGTTTTTCTTGCCGGCTTGACTTAACATGGCACAGAGAAAGAGGAAGAAACAGAGAATGGTAGGGAATGAGAAGCGGATGAATCCTGCAGATTCTGCTGGTACTGATGGTGCAATAGAAGGTGAAAGTCCAGCGGAAAATTCTACAAACACGGCATCCCATCTACATGAACTGCAAAAAAAGCCAAAAAGAAACAAATAGCTGCCACCAAACAAGCAGAGACAACCCTAGTTCTTGCAACACCTACCACAGTACTACCAGCTGCACGACATACTCGTGCGTCAACTGAGCTAGCAAGACGTTCCCAAGCTCCCTTGCCACCGACACTACTTCCCAAGCACTCTTGACACAAGACGAGTTGGCAATATCAGATGAACCTTGTGAGCTTCAACAACAAGAAGGTAGTTGCCGGAGTCAAGTTACGCTTGCATGCTTCTTTATATATAGTCTCACAGTTTGATGTACACTAACACTTCCTATGTTTGTTGTTGGACTAGCACCTAGGCGCAAGAGGAAACAAACATCAGGGATAATGCTCGATAGGTTAACTAAATCTAGAGGAGGAAGAATGGTGATCCGTTTTGAGGTAGGTTTAAAAAGGCCACGTGATGCTACGGAGTGAGCCAAGTTAGTATCAGAGGCAGCGGTTGCCGTTTGGTGTCATGTACGTATCCTCCCAACATGGATTCAGTACAGGAATGACAAAGACGAAACCCAGTTCAACACCATCCTCGACCATTTATCTGTAAGTATGGTTATGTATGGAAACTAGTAATATCGTCTTGCTCTGTCCCATACTTTCTAGGTTGCTGATAATGAGACTCCCATAATTTTCAACAGATGAGGTTCAAGTTGGATAGCCAAGATGATGCAACTGCAAGCTTGCACCCATGTTTTCAAGTCTGCTTTATGACAAGATGTCGGTATAGCTTGAGGAAAACTCACTTTGAAGTCAAGGCTAATAGTGAACTTTCCCAAACATCTCCAAAGGGAAAATATATCGGATGAAGACCGGAGGGGCCTTGTTAAACACCGGTCCGATCCAAAGTATCGTGTACATTATATATATGTGATCAGATCACATGTTGAAGTCCTATTGACGCATGTGCCACACAAATCTATCTTCTTGTAGGTGAACTATTCAAAGAACAAGGCCAACCGTACGAAAGTGGAATTCCAACAGACGACAGGATCTCGTAGCTATATTGCACACTGCAA
This sequence comes from Aegilops bicornis, assembly GCA_021605145.1. NCBI lineage: Eukaryota > Viridiplantae > Streptophyta > Magnoliopsida > Poales > Poaceae > Aegilops > Aegilops bicornis. The sequence continues at coordinate 390,820,838 of CM038669.1, read as the reverse complement.
GGCTCTTGTAATTAGTTGATGTTTCACTCTTTTCGCTGTACCATATTATCAGATATATATTGACTTGTTCGAAATGCAGAGGAAAGCCATAAGGACCAAAAAGTACCTGAACCAAATGCTGTGGAAATCTTCAAGGACCTGGTCACACCAAGAAGAAGAAGGGCATGACTACACCAGTCAAAGCCATTGTAAGTCCTTAATCCTCATGCCTTTTAACTACTACTTACTCTGACTTGTGCCTTGAACTGCATGGTTTGCAGCCAATGTCTATTACTCTTTTCAATTTTATACACAATTGTGTTAGCGTATCATTGCACCTTACAAGGTTTAAAAGGGAGGAGTGATGTTCCTTTGATCTTGACCCGTAATCTAGTTCCGTGCTGAACTTGCCCACACAATGTTACAATTGCCTGTTTGTCTGTTCTCAGTTGTTTTGTGATATGAGTGATGTCATACTATGCTTACGGTATTATAAACTTCGTCTCTTTATCCTTAGCCCTCAATACAATGTGAATAAATAGACAATACATTAGCGATGGTAAATGGTCATATGTTTGGAACCTAATTTTATTATGTACTATGCAATAAAATACAACTAATATTTTACATGGGTTCACCAGAATAAGTTTTGTACATAGACCAAAGCTATTTTGTTTGGTTTTGCTGCCTCCTTAATATCTTCTGTTCTGGTACTACTAATGTAAAACCTCAACTTTTCAAATGAGCTATGGAAAAATGGTGGAACCGCCACCTTCAAGGTGGCGAGGCAACTATAACCGCAATGTCGATTGTTGCTGCAGTGGGTCAAGACTGTCCACTAACAAAGTGCCAAAAGCACGTTCTGCGTAATCTTGGGTTGGTTGTTAAGGCTATATCGTCCAAACTGCCTCATGATCAAGATATGCAAGCTCAAAGCAATGTTGTATCTCAAGGCCCGCACACAAGTCCATTCCCTAACAGAGGCCCTTTGTGAAACAAGGAGAAACATTGCTCAATGTCGTCAAGATATGCATGGTTTTGAAACCGGACTATTAGACATTTGCTATGTTGTTCAGAGCCTAGGGAAATGAAGGCGAGGGTTATGGTGTTCCGTCGGACAATACAAAGATGAAAATGTAACAGTCAGGTCAAATGAACCGAGCTTCTGAACTTCTGGTGGTGCATTTATCTGCTAGACTGTTAAGTTTTATGCCAACCTTCCTTTTGTTATATAGTTGTAATTTGTTTTGGTGTGATACAAAATTTATTCTTAACGTGCAGCCACCGGCTGAAGAAAACAGCAAGCCATTTTTGTATAGTGTAGGGTGTTCCCTATATTTGCACTGGTGGCGATCTTTGATGCCGAGTGGATGTAATCTGTGCAATCGCCTTAATAGCCTAGCGTTAGTTTGGGCCTTATTTATTTCCTAGTCTTATTTTTCCCTGGTTTGCTAGTGGCCGCAACTACCCATGGGCCATATACGGGCCGTAGGATCCATGGGTCTCCTACGGGCCGTCGATAAATAGGCCTGTAATCGGTGGGCCTCGGGCCGTTGATAAATGGGCCTAGGGCCGTCAGATAAATGGGTCTACATGGGCCGTAATCGGGCGTAATTGGTATTGGCCCAGCACGGTAACGGGCCGTTAATGTGTCAGAGGATCGCAAAAGCTTAATTACATCACAGAATAACGGGTCGTTAATGGGCGAGAATATAGGGCCAGGCTGACCGAAATGGGCCGACTCTTGCCATGGGCGAATTTGGCCCATTAGGGTAACAGGCGATGTGGTCGACTCTTGCCATGTGCCGAATATGGCCCATTTGGGGAACATGCCAGTAACGGGCCGACTCTTGCCATGGGCCGATTTTGGCCCATTAGGGGAACAGGCTAGTCACGGGCCGGAAGTACAAGACAGACTTTGGCAACCTGAGGTATAGAGCAAAGGATAGGAATCAGCAGTTTATCACTGCCATTGTGAACTCCATTGTGTAAACCTCTTGTAAACCTCTTGTAATACTTCTTTTCCTTTTTTTCTTTGGGTGGAACTCAGCCTCCCCTGTTTCACTTGTAAAAATGTAACTTTCCGTCCCTCCCAAAAGGGCGGGGGGCATATATATATATAAATGCAGTAGGAGCCTTTCCTACTGTTTGATTGGTCAAAAAAAATGGGCCGGAAGTAATCGAGGGCCGAAAAGGAGCCCAAGAACGTATGGGCCGTCAATAGGCCGAAAGCTAACACGAGCTGGAAACGGCCCATGTAAATCACGGGCCGTTAGCGGGTACAAAGAAAATTACTGTTCATTATGGGCTAGAGTCACCGTGGGCCTGTAAAGGGCCGAAAGATACGAAGGCCTCATATGGGCCGAAAGACGTCGTGGGCCGTACATGGGCTGAAAGTGAAATGGGCTGGTGTTATATTCGACGGGCCACATGACGTTGTTGGGCCGATTTCCTTTAGTGCCTAACGGGCCGTAAAATGGGCTATTTGCGAAGAGACCATTAACAAGCTTTTCATGGGCCAGCCCGTTAACTTTTGACCAAGTCAAACGGGCCGGCTTTGTAAGCTAAATGGGCCAGTGGTGGGCCGTGGCACGTGTCGACATATCATAGGCGCCTATGTGACCCATCGACGAAGTTGACACGTGTTTCGTCCGCCAATAAGAATTTTACGTGGAAATTTCCCATTGGTCGGGCTGTTAACGGGTTATCGGATCCAAGACACGACCCAATAGCTTAACGGCGTTCCGTTACGGTGGATGCCACGTGTCGGTCACCCTTGACGAAGCACTTCGTGACGCTACGATTTATCGTCATCGAAGTGGACACTTCCGTGATGATAATTTTGGTAATGTCATGGAACACTTCTACGACAAAGACAGTATGACTATCTTGATTCTGTCATAAATTTGTCATGGATTTACATGCATGACAAAAAACGCGACCTACTGTGACAAACACGTATCATCACGGAAGTGTATTTTTTTGTAGTGTTCCTTTATCCTAACAGGGAAAGGTGTTTTTTCAATATAAGCAGTAGGGACAACTGGATCAACATTATAAATAATAGTTTCATCTTTAGCTATTACCGTTTCTTTAATTTCTTCTTTAATAGGTGGGTGATATTTAAACCACTTCTCCATATGGAAATCAACATGAGTAGCAAATGATTCACAAAAGGAGGCTACTATCTTAGAGTCAAGTCCATATTTAGAGCTAAACTTTTGAAAAGCATCGGTATTCATAAAAGATTTAACACAATCATACTTAAGCTTAATACCTGACTCTTTACCTTCATCAAGTTCCCAATCTTCAGAGTTGCGTTTAATTCTTTCTAAAAGATCCCACCTCAATTCAATAGTCTTCTTCATAAAGGAACCAATACAAGAAGTATCAAGCATGGATCGATCATCACGAGAAAGCCGAGCACAAAAATTATGAATAATAATTTATCTTGAGAGCTCATGATTGGGGCTTGAATATAACATTGACTTAAGCCTCCCCCAAGCTAGAGTGATACTTTCTCCTTCACGAGGCAAAAAATTATATAGATAATTCCGATCACGATGAACTAGATGCATAGGATAAAATTTTGGGTGAAATTCCAATTTCAATCTATTCCAATTCCAAGATCCAATATCATCACATAGCCTATACCATGCCAATGATATTCCCTTCAAAGATAAAGGGAAAACCTTCTTCTTAGCTTCATCTCTAGGTAAACCTGCAAGCTTAAATAATCCACAAATTTCATCCACATATATCAAGTGCACATCACGATGTTCGGTTCCATCTCCTGCATAAGGATTAGCTAATAGTTGTTCTATCATACCTGAAGGAATTTCATAACCAATATTTTTAGTAGGTGCAGTAGGTTGAGGGGTAACTAATTGTGGTTCCGATCGAGGTGAAGATACCCGAAACAAACCCCTCAAAGGATTGTTCTCCATAGTAACAAGTGACAATAAATTTCAGCACGTAGTAATAATTTTTCCTTACCAAGAGCGCTTCACTCCCCCGCAACGGCGCTAGAAAAGAGCCTCGATGACCCACAAGTATAGGGGATCAATCGTAGTCCTTTCAATAAGTAAGAGTGTCGAACCCAATGAGGATCAGAAGGAAATGTCAAGTAGTTTTCAGCAAGGTATTCTCTGCAAGCACTGAAATTATAAGTAATGAGTAGTTTGATAGCAAGATAATTTGTGATGAGCAAGTAACGGCAACGGTAAAAAAAGTGCAGCAAGGTAGCCCAATCCTTTTGAGGCAAAGGACAGGCCAAAACAGTCTCTTATGATAAGCAAAGTGTTCTTGAGGGTACACAGGAATTTCATCTAGTCACTTTCATCATGTTGGTTTGATTTGTGTTCGCTACTTTGATAATTTGATATGTGGGTGGACCGGTGCTTAGGTGTTGTTCTTACTTGAATGAGCCTCCTACGTATGATTAACCCCCTCACAAGCATCCACGACTATAAGAAAAGTATTAAGAATAAATCTAACCATAGCATTAAACTTTTGGATCCAAATCGGTCCCTTACGGAATAGCGCATAAACTAGGGTTTAAACACATCACTCTCGCAACCCAACATCTAATAACTACTCCACAATGCATTCCCTTAGGCCCAAATATGGTGAAGTGTCATGTAGTCGACGTTCACATGACACCACTAAGGGAATCACAATATACATACCATCAAAATATCGAACACATATCAAGTTCACATGATTACTTGCAACAAGATTTCTCCCGTGACCTCAAGAACAAAAGTAACTACTCACAAATGATAATCATGCTCAAGATCAGAGGGGTATTAAATAGCATAATGGTTCTGAACATATAATCTTCCACCGAATAAACCATAAGTGATCAACTACAAGTTGTAACCAACACTACTAGTCACCCATAAGCACCAATCTAAGGTTCCGGTACAAAGATTGAACACAAGAGATGAACTAGGGTTTGAAAAGAGATGGTGTTGTTGAAGATGTTGATTGACATTGCCCTCCCCAAGATGGGAGAGTTGTTGGTGATGATGATTGAGGGAGTACCGGATAAGGGGGTATTCGGACAGCCGGACTGTTGGACTATGAAGATACAAGATTGAAGACTTCGTCCCGTGTCCGGATGGGACTCTCCTTGGCGTGGAAGGCAAGCTTGGCAATGCGGATATGTAGATCTCCTTCCTTGTAACCGACTCTGTGTAACCCTAGCCCCTCCGGTGTCTATATAAACCGGAGGGGTTAGTCCGTAGGACGAACAACAATCATACCATAAGCTAGTGATACGTCCATTTTACATCATGCTTTTATATCAATATTTATTGCATTATGGGCTGTTATTTCACGCTATGTCACAATACTTATGGCTATTCTCTCTTATTTTACATGGTTTACATAAGGAGGGAGAATGCCAGCAGCTGGAATTCTGGGCTGGAAAAGGAGCAAATATTAGAGACCTATTCCGCGCAACTCCAAAAGTCCTGAAACTCCACGGAATATCTTAAAAGAAATAAAGAAAAATCCTCGCCAAAGATGAAGGCCAGGGGGACCACACCCTGCTCACGAGGGTGGGGGGCGCGCCCCCCTACCTCGTGGGCCCCCTGGTAGCTCTCCGACGCCCATCTTCTCCTATATGAAGTCTTTCGATGAGAAAAAAATAGAAAGGAACTTTTCGGGACGAGACTCCGCCGCCATGAGGCGGAACCTTGGCGGAACCAATCTAGGGCTCCGGCAGAGCTGTTCTGCCGGGGATACTTCCCTCCGGGAGGGGGAAATCATCACCATCATCATCACCAACGCTCCTCTCATCGGGAGAGGGCAATATCCATCAACATCTTCACAAGCACCATCTTATCTCAAAACCCTAGTTCATCTCTTGTATCCAATTCTTGTCTCCAAGTCCGGGATTTGTGCTAGTAGGTTGCTAGTAGTGTTGATTACTCCTTGTAGTTGATGCTAGTTGGTTTATTTGGTGGAAGATCATATGTTCAGATCCTATATGCATATTATTACCCCTCTGATTATGAACATGAATATGCTTTGTGAGTAGTTACGTTTGTTCCTGAGGACAAGGGAGAAATCTTGCTATTAGTAGTCATGTGAATTTGCTATTCGGTCGATATTTTGATGAGATGTATGTTGTCTAGCCTCTAGTGGTGTTATGTGAACGTCGACTACATAACACTTCACCATTATTTGGGCCTAGAGGAAGGCATTGGGAAGTAATAAGTAGATGATGGGTTTCTAGAGTGACAGAAGTTAAACCATAGTTTATGCGTTGCTTCGTAAGGGGCTGATTTGGATCCACTTGTTTCATGCTATGGTTAGTGTCGGTGTCAAAACCGGCGGATCTCGGGTAGCGGGTCCCGAACTGTGCGTCTAGGCGGATGGTAACAGGAGACAAGGGACACAATGTTTTTACCCAGGTTCGGGCCCTCTCGATGGAGGTAATACCCTACTCCTGCTTGATTAATATTGATGATATGGGTAGTACAAGAGTAGATCTACCACGAGATCGTAGAGGCTAAACCCTAGAAGCTAGCCTATGGTATGATTGTTGTTCGTCCTACGGACTAAAACCCTTCGGTTTATGTAGACACCGAATAGGGTTAGGGTTACACATAGTCGGTTACAATGGTAGGAAATCTACATATCCGTATCGCCAAGCTTGCCTTCCACGCCAAGGAAAGTCCCATCCGGACAGGACAAAGTCTTCAATCTTGTATCTTCATAGTCTAGGAGTCCGGCCAAAGATGATAGTTCGGCTATCCGGACACCCCCTAGTCCAGGACTCCCTCAGTAGCCCCTGAACCAGGCTTCAATGACGACGAGATCGGCGCACATATTGTCTTCGGCATTGCAAGGCGGGTTCCTCCTCCGAATACTTCATAGAAGATTTTGAACATAAGGATAGTGTCCGGCTCTGCAAAAAAAGTTCCACATACTACCGTAGAGAGAATAACCTTTGCACAGATCTGCTGACGTATTCCGCGGCGTGACATCACACCACGGCCAGGCCTTTATACGAATCGTTTTTACTGTTCTACCTCGGTAGCGTTTAGCGAGGCGGTTTCCTTGGCACGCCTTATTAAAGCGGAGATCGTGCCCCCTTATTCCGAGATTCTCATCAATACGGACGTGGGTAACCCATCCGCGCCCTTGATTACGGCGCTTGGGAGATAAGCGAGTTTTACCAGGCTGGCAGGGGACGCATAGCTTCATCCATCCATATAAGGGGATAAGGATCCACCTTTTCACCTACGCCTTCTTCCTCCTTTTCTCATCCATTTCCGCCAAGACTCGAGCTCCAAATACCAAGTCCGCACACCCCACCTCAACCTTCTCCAACTATGTCCGGAGCGGAGGCAAGTGGATGGCCTCCTCTGTCATGGAGGGGCACATCAAGAAGCTGCGGAAGGCCGGATACTTGTCCAAATGACATCGCCGCACGGCTACCCGACGAGGGGCAGCTCATTCCCACCCCAGGCCCCATGACAGGGTGGTGTTCCTCACCCACTTCCTCCGCGGACTAGGTTTTCCACTTCACCCATTTGTCCGGGGGCTCATGTTCTACTACGGCCTGGATTTCCATGATCTGGCCCCGAACTTTATCCTCAACATCTCGGCATTTATCGTCTGCATCCTGCCCCACTTCGGCTTATGGCTGAAGATCTTCAATGTCAAGCCGAAGGTAGTGGGCGGCCGCCAAGCGGAGTGCGGAGGCACCATGGTTGGCAAGATGGCCAAAGTCCTATAGCTCGAGGGCTCCTTTGTGGAGACCGTAAAGGGGTGGCAATCGGGGTGGTTCTACATCACCGAGCCGCGCGACTCTCAATGGGCGGCGGCCCCGATTCGATCTGGCTTCCCCACACGGCTCACATCATGGAAAGAGACGGGCAGGCGTGGGGGGATTCAGATGAGCTGTCCGGACTCCAAACTTGCGTCCGAAACCTGGTGGACAAGAATCTCAGGCTTGTCTATGTAATCCAGGTGATGCTCATCCGCCGGATTCTCCCATGCCAACGACGGGCCTTCAAATTGTGGGAGTTTGATCCGGCACAACACCCAACTCTGAAAAGGCTCTTCGACACTACGTACGAAGACGCCTGGAAGGTGCTGTTCAAGGGCGCCGAGGCTCCCACATCCGCCATCAAGATCGCGGATTCAGCTCAGCGTCAAGCCAGCGAGGTAAGTTATTTTACCCTGTATGGGACTCTTGTTTTTCATAGATCGACTCTATGTGGGATCTAAAACTCCCTAACCTTTGACAGGACTGGCTGAAGACGTCCAGACAGATTAACTGTCCGGCCCCTTTGCCAGAAGACCCAGCAGACGCCCACTTGGCGGGGCTGCTGGCTCCGGCGCCTTACATGGTGCCGGAGAAGAAGGCCAAGAAGAAGGCCACGGGAACTCGAAGGAGCTCCCGGCGCCAGGTGCCGTCGGACTTGTCGCCCGACAACCCTGAGGCGGAATCCTCCTCTGAGGAAGAGGAGGAGGAAAAAGAAGCCTCTCCCCCAGCGGGGGGAGAGAAGAAAAGGAAGGCCGCCCCAACTGGGGAGGCCGGAGGGTCCAAGAAGGGAAGGACCCTTCCTCCGGACTTCTCCACCAACGCCGAAAACAACGAGGAGGAGTGGCCAACAAGGGCCAAGCCCCTGGCGAGATCGTAAGTGTCCGGATTCCGGAATAGTTCATGACTTTTTATTTGTCGCATAGTGTCTTCTAACGCCGAATATGACCATGCAGCCCGCCCGAGGATGAGCTCGCCCGCGTCAGCGGCTCCTCGGGTTCGTCGGATGTGAATAGCACTTCACTTCCGACCGCCTCCTCCTTGTGTCACCGGCAACACATGGTGGAGTCCCAAAGGGGCCCAGCCAGAGGAGGTGGTCCTGGAGGCGCCAGAAGGCGACCTCCCGGACTCGGCGCAAAGGGGCGAAACCCCGAGGGCTCTAAGTCCGCCCTGTGCGGACTCCGCATCGTAACCTTCTGGTTCCAAGTCCGCAAGCGGCTCCTTCGTAAGAAGGGCAAGATCATGACGCCCGGTGACCTCCGCCCATCCGGAGGCACCGAATAGCTCATTGGAGGCGCTTAACGGCGCCTCCATCGACGAGGAGCACCGTCTTGTTATGAGTGTGGTGATCCAGAAAGTTCAATCCGCCAAGAGCGGGCTGACAGCTTGCATCAGCCTTCTAACAGGCTTTGAGGTAAGTTTAGAATATGTAAAAATATTACCGCATAGACAGTAGCCTCTGATGCTTAGTTCGGTGTTCGGAAAGAAAAGCCGGACTAAGGATCTAAAAATATATACGCAGGAGTCTAACATAAGTATGTCAATATGCGAATGCAGGCTGCGCCGACTCTTAGACCGATCATGGAGGTCAATGCACTGAAGAAGAGCCTCGAGCGGTCCGAGAACGAGCTCGGCGTTACCAAGAAGCAGCTCGAGGACAGGGAAGGTAAGCAATACCTTATTGAAGAAATACCTTATAGAAAGGATTCTGTTGCAAAAAATGACAGGAATAACGTGGGTATTGTAGGGGCCACGAACGAGGTGGCGACCCTGAAGGAAGCGGTGTCCGCGGCCGAAAGCAAATCGGCCGCGGAGCGCACCGAGCGAGAGAAGCAGGAGGAGCGGGTGGCGGAGGTGCGGCAAGAGCTCCAGGCACTCGTGGAAAAACACGAGAGTTTGGGCGTGACTCAAGACTCGAGAGTCTCGAGCTTGCCTCGGCTCTTGAGAGTGCCAAAGCCGCTAAGGCCAAAGCCCAAAAGCCCTCCAAGAAATTGAATCATTAAAGAAGATAGCGGTGGGTAAGGCATTCTTTATGCAAAGCAAGCATGTGAAAGTGAATTACCTATTACTTACCCGAATCCGGAGTTCTCCAGGAGCATTCGCAGATCTGCCCCGTAGTGTGTCTGATGCTGCCGTTCTACCGCGCCAAGGAGGGAGCTCGACGGAGAAGGTGTTCGTCTCGATGTCTTTGAGGTCGAACGTCCGATGCCCACGAGCGACCAGTGAAGCGGTGGTCGAGCTCCACAAGGTCACCGATCGGGCCATGAAGGGCCTCATAGTTCGGCTGTGGCCATTGGAAGCCATGCCTGGGAGCTACTTCGGGCTAGTGCAGCGGCTGGTGGACGCCTGTCCATGGATTGAAGTCATCAAGCGCTTCGTCTGCATTGAAGGTGCCCGTCGGGCCCTTGCCCGTGCTAAAGTGCACTGGGGCAAGCTGGATGCGGAGAAGCTTGTGACGGACGGGCCACCGAAGGGCAAGGAGCATCGCAAGCCTGAAATGTACTATGAGGGTGTCCTGAAGGGTGCCCGCCGTATAACTGATGAGTGTTACAAAGATGTAATTTTTGAATAGACTCGCATTTGTTATCCTGTACGCTGAAAACTTGTTCATATGCGCTAAGCAACGCTTGTTAATTTAAAACATTACCTTCTGTGCGGCCGTTTATCAAATATGAGAGATGGCAAGTCGTTGGCTTCAGCCCCCATGCCACGAGTGCTGGGGTGTTCGGGATAAACTTGAGGGCGCTTGTTCCCATTCTTGGGTCCGTCAAGGGAGGCGCTCAACGCAACGAACAAGGCAACTGGACTTATAGTGCTTGAACACTCTCACTTAGCCATAGAATTCTATAATTTTAAATTTCGGCGAAGCCCCTAGTATACGGAAGACCGAAGTTCGGGCGCTATCCACGCCTTTGTCCGGACAATGCCGACTCCTCGCTCTAAGCGGCATAAGTCTTTAGGGACCGAAAAACCTCTCGAACAGCGACGGCTCTCGCCCTATCATGACGGTCAGTTTTAGCTTTCTCCATCGAGGTGCTCAACCCAGCTCAACTGGGGCACAATCACGCTTGTTCTCCAGCTACCTTAGCCGATATAACGGAACGTAAGGTACCAAAACATGGGAGCCAGCAAACCCAACTATTGACCCAAGACATGATTCGAGTCGATGCATATAATGCTATAAGTTCGGGTGCCGCACTTGTGAAAGTGTTCGGACTTATCACACCATACTTTTGGGGTACTTAAGCCCTCGGTGTATTGGCCGTACTAAAGTATACGGGTGCAACATGTCATGAAATGAACATATATATAGATAAAGAAAGGATTGCAATTATAGGCAAAAGCTATGTATTGTTTATTCAAAAGGTACTGCAATGGAAGCAGAACGATACAAATAGTGCGATAAGCAAGGGATGGGACTATTTAACATGTCCCCCTCCAGGGGTAAGCTGCGGGATGGTATGTAAAACAGGTATAATGCTCGTAGTAGAGACCACCTAGACACTCGACGTAGCTTTCTGTTGCATCGTGAGTTCGGCAATTCTAGTGCCGGACAGGACTTCTGGAAAACGGAGTCCTGAAAGTAAGAAAAAAGAAGAAAGAAAAAGAATGACACAATTGGGAGCCCCTGGTGCGGTTGAGCCGCATTCTGGGCATGCCGTGGTCGTGCCCCTCCCCTTAGGCCCATGGTATCTCCAGAGCGTAGTTATGTACGCCAGAGTAATCTTGGCTTCGCTGTTTCGCGAGGGCTGGGGTTGGGGCCGGATTGCTATGCGTGCTCGGATCGTGCCAGGCGGTCTTGTTGTAGGTTACTCCGGGCGTGCTTGACGGTGGCCGGACGTTAATGGCCGGACCCGGGAATTGCTGTGAGAGGCTGCTTTGCACCTCCGCCGCAAGGGCCGCCGTGTGCTCCTCCGTTCAAAGAGAGCGTTCGGTGTTTCCATTGACCGTGATTACTCCTCGAGGGCCTGGCATCTTGAGCTTGAGGTATGCATAGTGCGGCACCGCATTGAACTTTGCAAATGCGGTTCGTCCAAGCGATGCGTGATAGCCGCCGCGTAACGGGACTATGTCGAATATTAACTCTTCGGAAGTTATCCAGGGATCCGAAGACCACTTCGAGTGTAACTGAGCCTGTACAATTGGCCTCTACACCTGGTATGACGCCTTTAAAGGCCGTCTTTGTGGGTTTAATCCTTGAGGGGTCTATGCCCATTTTGCGCATTGTATCCTAATAAAGCAGGTTCAGGCTGCTACCGCCGTCCATCAGGACTCTAGTGAGGTGAAATCCGTCAATGATCGGGTCAAGAACCAATGCGGAGAATCCGCCGTGGCGGATGCTAGTGGGGTGGTCCCTTCGATCAAAGGTGATCGGGCAGGAGGACCATGGGTTGAACTTTGGGGCGACAAGCTCCATCGCATATACGTCCCTTAGCGCACGCTTCCGCTCCCTTTTGGGTATATGGGTTGCGTATATCATGTTCACCGTCCGCACTTGTGGGGGAAACCTTCGTCCTCTATTGTTCGTGGCCGGGCTCTTCCTCGCCATCGCTATGTAGCCCCTTGTCGTTGTTTTCGGGCGCTTAGCTTGCTCGCTTGCTTGAACACCCAACAATCCATGTTGGTGTGGTTGGCTGATTTTAAATGGGTGCCATGTATCCGCACAAGCGATCGAGTATTCGGTCCAAGTTGGATGGGCCCCGGTATTTCTTTTGAATGGCTTCTTCCGCTGACCGGGTTTAGAGCCTCTGAATCCGGCATTTATCGTCGTATCTTCAGCATTATCACCGTTAATCTGGCGTTTATGCTTGTTGCGACGCGACCTGCCATTGCTGTCCTTGGTATCCGAACTACCGTGGTGTTTGGCCAAGTTGTTGCTTCGAGCTAGCCAGCTGTCCTCTCCCGCAAAAGCGGGTCATGAGTGTGATGAGGGCTGCCATGGATTTCGGCTTTTTCTCATCCTAGGTGCCGGGCTAGCCACTCGTCATGGTGTTGTGTTTGAAGGCTGCTAAGCGCCTCGCATCCGGACAATCGACGATCTGATTTTTCTTTGTTAGGAACCGCGTCGTAATTGTCTCCGCCGATTCTTCCGGCTGCTGAATTATATGGCTAAGGTCATCGGCGTCGGTGGTCGCATTATATGTGCCCTGGAAGTTATCAAGGAATGCGGCTTCCAGGTCCTCCCAACAACCAATTGATTCTGCTGGAAAGCTGTTAAGCCAATGCCGAGCTGGTCCTTTAAGCTTGAGTGGGAGGTATTTGATAGCGTGTAGATCATCACCACGGGCCATGTGGATATGCAGGAGGTAGTCCTTGATCCAAACCGCAGGATCTGTTGTGCCATCGTATGATTCGATGTTTACGGGTTTGAAACCCTCGGGGATTTGATGATCCATCACTTCGTGCATGAAGCATAGTGGGTGTCTTGGCGCCTCAGATTGGGCTATATCACGACGCAGCTCAAATGAGCTTTGTCTCATCGTGTTCGCCCTGCCGAGTTCTTGTATCCGGCGTGACGGTTATCATCACGTGTCGTAGGCGCCCACGCGATCCGTAGATTGATCTTGTTTGCCTTGCCTTGTCTTCCAATATGTTTCGCAGGTCCGGCGCGTTTCCCCGTGCCTTGGTCGAGCGGCGCCGGGGTGCGGCTTGAATGGAGGGTCTAGAGGCCTCTCTGTCGCGGCCACGGGGTGGCCGGTTGGCCGCATCATGCGCTGGTGATGTAGGTTTTGGTGCTGCTTCCTCTAGTTGGGGTAGCAGCCTGCGTTTTGGGTATCTCTTGGAGGGGCGTTCAAGTTCATACTCTTCGGCTGCAAGGACTTTAGTCCATTTGTCAACTAGCAAGTTTTGGTGAGCTCTAAGCTGCTGCTGCTTTTTCTTGAGGCTGCTCACCGTGGTCATAAGCCTGCGTTTGAAACGCTCCTGTTCGGCGGGATCCTCAGGCACGACAAATTCATCGTCGTCGAGGCTTGCCTCATCTTCGGAGGGAGACATATATTATCATCCTCTACCTCTCTTTCTGCCGCACTGTCGTGCAGACTTACTTCTCCCTCCTCCTGCGCTGAGTCCTGCTGGAGGGGGTCGTCTTCGGCACTGTCCAGGGTATTATTGTCTCCCGTGCTGGACTCGCCGCTTTTCTTGTGGCGGGATTTAGAGCGGCGCCACGACGCCGGGCGCTTTGGTTGTTTCTTGGAGGGGTCATCCTCCGCCGTTCCATCGCCATTCCCATCTTTTGGGATGTCCACCATGTATATGTCATACGACGAGGTGGCCTTCCAATGCCCCGTGGGCGCTGGCTCTTGATCGTCTCCGGCACCGTCGTCCATAGTGTCGATGTCTTCGGAGTCGAAGTCGAGCATGTCGGTTAAATCATCGACAGTGGCTGCAAAGTGGGTGGTGGGTGGGCGTTGAATTTCTTCGTCGTCCGAATCCAAACCTTCCTGACCATAGTTCGGCCAGGGCTCCCCTGACAAAGAGAGAGACTTTAATGAGTTCAGGATATCGCCAAAGGGCGAAAAGGAAAGATGTCCGTGGCGGTGAACTCCATAACCGGCGCCCGGATTCGTCTCGTAGAGGCGCAGGAGATTCGGAGTCCGTAAAGGAGTCCGCACCGGGAGTCACGAGCTTTGCAAAGGACAGGATGGTGTTCGCTCAATCGCCGTAGAGATTTCAGCCCCCGAGGCGGTGTCCAACCAACCGTCCTCGATCGGCAAAACCGGCTCCGGATTAAGGGTTGGAGCGGGCATTGGTGCGGTGTAACGCCCCCGATGCGGCTATATCTCCCACGTGTCGAGGCACGACTTAGAGGCATAACCGCATTGAAAGCAATGTCGCAAGTGTGGTAATCTTCACACAACCCATGTAATAAATAAGGGAAAGAGATACATAGTTGGCTTACTATCGCCACTTCACACAGTTCTTATATTATCATCCTTCATTCAGAGTTCTCTCAAGGTCCGACTACGGAACCAAAATAAAAGAAGATACCCCAAATGCTACACGGATCCCCGATCGTCCCAACTGAGCACCACTACGATCATCGAGGAAAAGACACATAGTAACAACCACGTTCCTCGTCGAACTCCCACTTGAGCTCGGTTGAGTCACTCACCGCATCGTCGGAACCTGCAACTGTTTTGGAAGTATCTGTGAGTCACGGGACTCGGCAATCTCACACCCGCGAGATCAAGACTATTTAAGCTTATAGGAAGGACAGAGTAGTAAAGTGGAGCTGCAGCAAGCGACTAGCATATATGGTGGCTACTTACATAAAGAGAGCGAGAAGAGGAGCAAAGCACGGTCGTGAAGCTAGTAGCGATCAAGAAGTGATCCTGAACTACTTACGCCGACATAACTCCAACACCGTGTTCACTTCCCGGACTCCACCGAGAAGAGACCATCACGGTTACACACGCCGGTTGATGTGTATTTTTATTTGAGGTCAACTTCGGGTTTTCTACAACCGACATTAACAAATTCCCATCTGCCTCATAACCGCGGGCACGGCTTTGAAAGATATTACCCTGCAGGGTGTCCCAACTTAGCCCATTATAAGCTCTCACGGTCAACGAAGGATATTCCTTCTACCGGAAGACCCGATCAATCTCGGAATCCCGGACTACAAGACATTTCGACAGCAATAAAACAAGACCAGCAAAGCCGCCCGAATGTGCCGACAAATCCCGATAGGAGCTGCACATATCTCGTTCTCGTGGCACACCGGATAAGCGAAGCGTCTGAGGAACCGACGTAATCCAAGTTGCCCAGGAATGGTCCCAAGACGGTGCTCTAGTTTGGACCAACACTCGTGAGGAGCATTGGCCGGGGTTTAAAATAAGATGACCCTCGGGCTCGCGAAAACCCGGGGAAAAAGGCTTAGGTGGCAAATGGTAAAACCAAAGTTGGGCCTTGCTGGGCCGAGTCTTATTCAAAGTGAACTGTCAAAGGCGGTCCCATAAATCACCCAACCGTGTAAGGAACGCGAAATCAAGGAACATAACACCGTATGACGGAAACTAGGGTGGCAAGAGTGGAACAAAACACCAGGCATAAGGCCGAGCCTTCCACCCTTTACCAAGTATATAGATGCATTAAATTATAGCAGATATATATTGTGATATCCCCAACAAGTAAACATGTTCCAACAAGGAACAACATCTCCATGTTCCAACAAGGAACAAACTTCATCTTCACGTGCAACTAGCAACGCTATAAGAGGGCTGAGCAAAGCGGTAACATAGCCAATCAACGGTTTGCTAGGAAAGGATGGTTAGGGCTGACATGGCAATATGGGTGGCATGGTATAGCAAGTGGTAGGCATCGCAGCATAGGCATAGCAAAAGAGCGAGCAACTAGCATAGCAATGATAGAAGTGATTTCGAGGGTATGGCCATCTTGCTCGCAATGTTCTCGAGTTGTCGAAAAGCTTGATCCTCGTAGAAGCGTTCTCAACGGGTTCCTCGTTCACGCACTCGTCTCCGGCTCTACCCAAAGCAACAACACAAACAAAGGAACCACAATAAATCACGGTGCCATGCACAATCAACATGATGCAAAACATGGCATGATATGCGGATGTGATATGCAATGCGTATGTGCGCTCCGAAAGGAAAATGATGAACCAGGCATCAACTTGGCAAACCAAGTATGCCACTGAAAGATGAGATGATTTCGTTGAAATCGATATAAAGATCACCGGAATCGGATGCACGGTTTGGAAATGACAAGCAAAACAAGAATGGCACAAATCTGCCATTAACAGCATGATGCCACTTACCAAGCAACAAGAAATTAAGCTACTTCACCCAAATGTACCAACAAAGTATATCGCAGTGATCTACACAAGATGCTTGACAAAAGATGAGCACTGAGATTCGACTAAATCACATCATAACAGGTTCAAACAAGCATGCCAAAGTGCACAAAATATCAGGCTGGACATGGCAAAAACAGCATCAGGTTGCAATGTTCAGAGCAACAAAACTACATGCTGCAGGAACTTAAAATAGCAAAACATGGCATTGCATGAATCTACTCAAAGCATAGAACAAAATTCCCTTACTTACCATAAGCCAAAAAGGATGGAAAATATAGTAACACCCATGTCAATATTGAAAGTTTCGTTAACAGATTCAGCAACATGGCATGTCAAAAACTGATAACAAGTAGGCATGTTTAAGAGCTCGATGCACTCACTACAGAGCCTTAAATGATAAACTAAGCATACATACATCAAGAAGACATGGCATAGAAGACATACATGGAAAGAAAAATAATATATCATACATGGATCAACCACAACAACCTTGGAAAAATTGAATAACATGTAAACAATCTGCCAGGAAACATTTGATAGCAAAAGTAGAGCTCGATTGACTCAAGCTATGGCACTCTATAATTGCAAACAAAGGCATGGATGGATAGAGCAAGACATGTTTAACAAAACATCCTTACTGAAGTATCTCAAAATATGCATGTATCTCTTGGTAGCATCAAGTTAACATGGCATCAAAACATCAGCAAAACAGAGCTGAAAACAACAACATCAGGACACCTACTTTGCATGCTTGTGCTAGTCACCACATAGATCACAAAAATACATGGCATGCACCCCTGGAAAGATGGAATGACATATTACAAAACACATGTAGGACTCAAATTCATAGGGTGCACACATTAATCATGGCAAAAATAACAGAAGTGCAAGTTCTGTTAAGAAACAGAAACTAACATCCCGTAGCCCTCTTCCAACAGCATTTCGGGCACCAATATGAGCTCAAATGAAAATGATGCAATGAGAAGAAACGATCTACTCTTCGAGGCGAACATTCTGATATATTATACGCGCAAAATGGAGCTACAGATGCAAAGATATGCTACGTTGAAAATGCCACAAAATATCAACGAGATAAAATACAGGAAAAATAAGAGGGGGGAAGAAGTCAACGGGCTCCGAGATCCGATCGATTCGCCCGATCGAGAGCGACGGCGGCGGAGGCTCCTTGCCGGAGAGGGAGAAGCCGGGCGGGCCGGCCGGAGGAGGGCGGCGGCTCGCCACGGGTGGCCGGCGGCCGGAGGAGGTGGTCGCCGGGATGCCATGGCACGGGAGGCGCCGGTTTCCTGTATGCGGCCGGGCGGCGATGGCGAGGGCCGGTGGCGGCGAGGGCCGGGCGGGCGAGATCCGGAGGGCCGAGGCGGCGGAGCAGCGGAGGGCGGCGGCGCACCGCGCTGGAGGCCGGACGCTGGCCGGGCGGGCCCTCCTGGTTCCCGCTGGCCGGCGGCGCGTGGCGGCGGCGCCGACACGCCAAGCGACGCGACTGGTTCGGACGCTGCGGTGGACGTGTCCGTCTGACGGCACGGGAGGAGTTTTAGGGTTTCGGGGAAGAAGACCCGGATTTGGGACGGGAGGTGTTTAAATAGGCATAGAGGGAGCTAGGAGAGTCCAAATGAGGTGTAGTTTTACCACACGATCATGATCGAACGACGGAGAGCATGGAAGTGACTTAGATGGGTTATTGGGCTGTTTTGAAAGGGTGTTGGGCTGCAACTTAAAAGAGGCCTTTATGAGAGTGCTGTTAACCGTTGGAGTACCAAACGAGCTCCAAATGACCCGAAACTCGACCGGTGGTCTACCGGTGATATACCAAGGCCACTTGACAAACCTCGGTCCATTCCGAGAAGGTTTAGTACCCGCACACGGAAAAACGTAAAAGGGGCCGCCGGGGAAGATAGGAGTGCCGGATTGCAAAACGGACAACGGGAAAAAATGCTCGGAATCATGAGACGAACACGTATGCAAATGCGATGCACATGATGGCATGATATAAAATGCATGACATGGACAAAATGCAAAATGAAGAAAAGCCCAACCACGGAGGGAATATCATATCACAATGCCGAAAATGGCAAGAGTTGGAGTTACAAATATGGAAAGTTACTTCCGGGGTGTTACAACACTCCACCACTACAAGAGGATCTCGTCCGAGATCTAGGACTGAAAGAACTCCGGATATTCAGAACGGAGGTGATCCTCGCGCTCCCTGGTGGCTTCTCGGTCGGAATGGTGTGACCACTTCACTTTCAGGAATTTGATTGACTTGTTGCGAGTCTTGCGCTCGGTTTCTTCAAGAATAGCAACGGGGTGCTCATGATAAGAGAGATCTTCTTGAAGGTCAATCTCTTCGAAGTTGATAGTGCGTTCAGGAGTCTTGAAGCACTTGCGAAGGTTGTGACACGTGAAACACATCGTGCACATTTGCAAAGTTGGATGGAAGCTCAAGTTGATAGGCGAGATCGCCTCTTTTCCCAATGATCTTGAAAGGACCCACGTATCTAGGGGCAAGCTTCCCTTTGATACCGAAGCGACGAGTGCCTTTCATTGGAGAGACGCGGAGGTAGACATGGTCTCCGATTTCAAAAGCCACATCACGGTGCTTATCATCATAATAGCTCTTCTGGCGCGATTGCGCGGCTTTGAGATTCTCACGAATGACTTGGCACATTTCTTCTGCTTCTGTGATCAAGTCATTGCCAAGAAGTTGGCGTTCACCTGTCTCAGACCAATTGAGAGGAGTACGGCACTTTCTGCCATAGAGAATTTCGAATGGGGCCTTGCCCGAACTCGCTTGGAAGCTGTTGTTGTAGGAGAACTTCGGCATATGGAAGACAATCTTCCCACTTCATACCGAAGGAAATGACACAAGCCCCGAGCATATCTTCAAGGATTTGATTAACTCGCTCGACTTGGCCACTTGTTTGAGGATGGAAAGCTGTCTTTGAAACGAATGTTGGTGCCCATGGCCTTCCTCGAAAAGAATCCCAAAACTTGGAGGTAAAGATGCTGCCACGGTCTCAAGAGATCACTTGTGGAATGCCGTGCAAGGAGACAATCACGGAGGTGTATAGCTCGCCAACCGAGCTGCTGTGATGGATTCTTTGATAGGAAGAAAATGAGCCACTTTAGTAAGCTTGTCAATGACAACGAAGATAGCATCATTTCCACGCTTGGACTTAGGAAAACCGATCCACGAAGTCCATCTCGATATGATCAAACTTCCATTCTGGAATAGCAAGAGGTTGGAGGAGACCAGCTGGTCTTTGGTGTTCTGCTTTCACTCTTCTGCAGACATCACATTCATTCACGAATTGAGCAATTTCTCGCTTCATTCGAGTCCACCAATATGACTGTTTGAGATCATGGTACATCTTCGTACTTCCAGGATGAATGGATAGAAGCGAATTGTCCGCCTCGTTCATAATGACTTTTCTCAGATCACCCTTAGGAACCACAATCCGGTCCTCAAAGAAAAGAGTATCTTTGTCATCAACGTGGAAGCACTTGTACTTGGAAATGCCCTTGTCGATACCACGCTTCACCTTCTTCACCATGGTATCCGAAGTTGAGCCTCACGAATCTGATCTTCCAAAGTAGGAGAGACTATGAGGTTGGCAAGAAAGCCTTGAGGAACAACTTGAAGATTCAGCTTGTGGAAAGCTTCACAGAGATCCGGCTGAAAGGGCTTGAGGATTAGACTGTTGCAGTAAGCCTTCCTGCTCAAAGCATCTGCAATGACATTGGCCTTGCCCGGAGTATATTCAATACTTGGGTTGTACTCTTGAATCCTTTCGACCCATCGAAGTCCGCCTCGAGGTTGAGGTTGGGCTGAGTGAAAATGTACTTGAGACTCTTGTGATCGGTGAAAATGTCCACTTTCCTTCCCAACAAGAGATGTCTCCACGTTATCAATGCATGGACAACCGCCGCCAACTCAAGATCGTGAGTGGGGTAGTTCTTTTCGTTGGGCTTCAATGGCGAGAGGTATAAGCCACAACTCTCTTCTCTTGCATTAACACAAAGACCGAGACCTTGAAGAGAAGTTTCACGTAAAACTTCGAATGGCTTGGATTCATCAGAGGAGTCAAGACAGGAGCTGTGACGAAGTTTCTCTTTGAGAGTATTGAAAGCAACATCACAATCAGAGACCGGACATACTTCACATGCTTCGGAGGAGGTTGGAAAGAGGCTTTGCAATCTTGGAGAAGTTCTCAACGAATCTTCGCAATAGCTTGCAAGACCAAGAAAATCATGGAGTCGCTTGACATTCTCGAGGAGGTTCCCAATTCACAATTACGGACACCTTCTCGATTAACAGCGATGCCCTTGGCGGAGATGATATGACCAAGATAAAGCACTTCATCAAGCCAAAATTCACATTTGGAGAACTTCAGATAGAATTGATACTCTCGAGTTTGTCTAGCACCAATCGCAAATGTTTGGCATGATCCTTCTTATTCTTGGAGAAGACCAAAATATCATCAAGATAGACCAAGACGAATTCATTGGTATAGGGGTTGAAAATGAAGTTCATCATCCGAGAGAATGTTGGAGGAGCATTGACGAGGCCGAAAGACATGACAATATATTCATAAGAACCAAAGCTTGTTCTGAATGCTGTCTTGGGAATATCTTGTTCACGAATGCGAATCGATGATAACCCATACGAAGGTCAAGCTTGGAGAACACTTTAGCACCTTTGAGTTTCTCGAAAAGCTCATTGATGTTGGGAAGTGGATACTTGTTCTTGATTGTCTTCTTATTCAATGGACGGTAATCAACGCAAAGTCGGTCCGTGCCATCCTTCTTCTGGACAAAAAGAACACCACAACCCCAAGGAGATGAACTCGGTCCGATCAAACCTAGACGCTCTTGTTCATCGAAGCTGCTTCTTCAATTCCCTCAGCTCATCAGGTCCAAGCTTGTATGGACGCTTGCAAACGGAGTTCAAGGCCGTGCTCAAGATCGATAACGAACTCAATCGGCCGATGAGGAGGCATACCCTAAGCTCTTCTGGAAAGAAATCTTGGTACTCACACACGACTGGAATCTGAGAGATAGCATTCAGTTCGCCCTTCTCATTGAGAGAAAACAACCGAATGGTTTCATCACGAGCGGCATAGATGATCACATCATTAGAAGAGTGAGTCAATTGAATTTCCTAGCAGCACAATCAAGCTGAGCTTTGTGCCGAGAAAGCCACCATTCCGAGAATAAGATCAATATCCGAGTCACCAAGAGCAATTGGTTTAGAAAGAAATCTATAATCGCCCATCTTGATAGAGACATCATGAACTATTGAGTTGGCTCTCATTGACTTCGCCGGAGAAATAACACCCAAAGGTTTATCCAGGTAAGACCAAGAAAAATCATTCTTTGCAAAGAACGATCTTGACATGAAACAATGCGATGCACCAGTATCAAATAAGACTTTTGCAGGAATATCATTAACTGAAGATTACCCATTATCACATCGTAAGATTCCTCCGCTTGAGCTGCATTCATCATGTTCACCTTTGCGCATTTGGGATTATGCTTGACCACCGCATTGCCGGAAGATTTCACAGAGGAGGAGGCGGAAGGCGCCTTTGGTTGAAGCACTTGTTCGCATAATGACCTTTCACGACATTTGTTGCAAGTCACCTCGTAGAGCGGACGGTGGTAAGGAGCACTTGACCTTGGAGCTTTAGAATTAGACTTGTTCTCGATAGCTGTGGTTGGGTGGGTGGGAAGATCCACGGCCACCTGAGTTCTTCTCACGATAAGGCCGATTTGAACGGAGGAGGAGGAAGGTAAAACTTCGCCGCTTAGCTGCCACTTGAGAGGAAGAAGAAGACTGAACTGCATCCCCGATTCTCTTCTTAGAAGCCTCACATTTGAGCTGGGCAGCTTCTTGCTTCAAAGGCCATGTTGTAGAATTCATCATACTTATCTCGCTCAAAAGCACAAGAGCTAATTGTAGATCTTCTCTCGCACCACCTCTCAATTGATAGATCATACTCTTTTCATCGTGCACGCCTTGCTTAGCAAAACGAGAGAGCTTCGAACTGGATATTGTATCGACAGATGCGGACATGTTGCCCTGCTTGAGATTGCGGAACTCCTCACGCTTGCTCTCAACAACACTTTTCGAATGTGATGAGCTCTGAAATCACGACGGAACTCATCCTGTAATGACACGACCTCCTCTCGAATCTTTGTATTGTCGGTACCACTCAGCAGCTTGATCCTTGAGTTAAAACGATGCAAACTTGACAAAGTCCTCGTGTCCGACATTGCTACAATCAAAATGCTTGCAGATGTCCACAAGCCAATCGTCAGCGTCTGTGGCCTCGGCTACGTAAACCGAAAGACTTCGGCCGATTAGCGAGGAACCGACCGAGAGTAGCAAAGTGCGGCCGATTGTTGCCTTGACCTTGATTTCCTCGACCGCCTTGCCCTTGAGTACGCTTCTTGCAAGAGCTGCAAAATCATCTCGAGCATTGGCATTGGTGGCTGCCATGATAGCTTGCCAGCCTCTCGAGGCGGAGGTGGAGGTGGAGGGTTCGATCGATCCCCATCATTACGATCCGGATTCAGACGCCAGAGGCGGAGCCATCCTCAAGAGGGTGACATCCGTTAGTCCTTTGATAGACAAAAGATAAGTAGAATCAACGGATAGAAATTGCAACATATAGTCTTCACAATAAACATTCAACAAGAATAAACGTAATGAATTCCAAAGTTAATCATCACACGCCCATTAAGGTGAGAAGCCACTTAGATAAAGATATGGAAACAACATCTGTCTTAGAAACAAATCGAATATCACAACTGAAAACAAAAGATTGGCTTCTAGAATGAGCCGGAACAAACACATGATAGAGATTTCGCCCAAAGTGTTCGTGGTGGGCCCACACGGGCACGACGTATAGTGGACGTCATGAATGACAAACAAGACGTCCCCGAATCAGCATAGCCAAGGATTCTTTAAGACGTCTCGCGACCATCAGAATCGACCGTGAATGGGCGGACCACTAGACGTTGAACCCCAATCTCAAATCATACATCCGCCGGAAAGATATCCCGTAAGCTACTAGAATTCCCACCTATAAACTCCCAAACTTTCTGGTTATGCAATCTGGTGTTGGGGATACAGGGACACAAAATATATCACCCAAACTAACAATACCTAGATCCAAACAGTATCCATCCACAACACATAACCAAGAAATCCTCGGAAATCGTGGTACCTCGACCTTCTAAAAACATCCGTTATACAAGTCATGGCAATACTCCCTTTT
This sequence comes from Aegilops bicornis, assembly GCA_021605145.1. Lineage (NCBI taxonomy): Eukaryota > Viridiplantae > Streptophyta > Magnoliopsida > Poales > Poaceae > Aegilops > Aegilops bicornis. The sequence goes on along the minus strand of CM038669.1, from coordinate 390,796,960 downwards.
CGCCTCGATCAGCTATCGGGGTTATCTCACCAACAACTGCACAAAAGAGATTTCGATGTCGGCAAAACTCAGTATTCCAAAACTGCAACGATAAAATTGTGACGACAACACCTCGGAGCTCAACTCCCCGACACCGCCACAACCCCTAAATGTCGAGGCACCAAGAACAATGTTCTCGTCACAAAACCATCGGAACGATTCCAAGATACCCACGTGATCCTAAAATTTTTTAGTGAAATTTGAGGAGAGAAGAGTCAAAACTCTACGTCAGATACCTCACCAGAGCGATTTAAGGACCGGAAGTAAAAAGAATCCTACTCCGATATATATAATCCTAAGACTCAAAACATTTTTCCATTCTAGACTCAACAACGCCAAAGAAACAATCAAGTAGGGGGCTCCTAAGTCGGGAAGGCTCGATTACCAACTTGTAACGCCCGATACGGCTATATCTCCCACGTGTCGAGGCACGACTTAGAGGCATAACCGCATTGAAAGCAATGTCGCAAGTGAGGTAATCTTCACACAACCCATGTAATAAATAAGGGAAAGAGATACATAGTTGGCTTACAATCGCCACTTCACACAATACATAAATAAACATCCATCATTCGTAGTACACTCAAGGTCCGACCACGGAACCAAAATAAAAGAAGATACCCCAAATGCTACACAGATCCCCAATCGTCCCAACTGGGCACCACTACTGATCATCAGGAAAAGACACATAGTAACGCCCACGTTCCTCGTCGAACTCCCACTTGAGCTCGGTTGAGTCACCTGTCTTGGCATCGCCGGAACTCGCAACTGCTTTTGAAGTATCTGTGAGTCACGGGACTCAGCAATCTCACACCCGCGAGATCAAGACTATTTAAGCTTATAGGAAGGACAGAGTAGTAAAGTGGAGCTGCAGCAAGCGACTAGCATATATGGTGGCTACTTCGCAAAAGAGAGCGAGAAGAGGAGCAAAGCACGGTCGTGAAGCTAGTAGCGATCAAGAAGTGATCCTGAACTACTTACGCCGACATAACTCCAACACCGTGTTCACTTCCCGGACTCCACCGAGAAGAGACCATCACGGTTACACACGCTGATTGATGTGTATTTTATTTGAGGTCAACTTCGGGTTTTCTACAACCGGACATTAACAAATTCCCATCTGCCTCATAACCGCATGGGCACGGCTTTCGAAAGATATTACCCTGCAGGTGTCCCAACTTAGCCCATTATAAGCTCTCACGGTCAACGAAGGATATTCCTTCTACCGGAAGACCCGATCAATCTCGGAATCCCGGACTACAAGACATTTCGACAAAGAATAAAACAAGACCAGCAAAGCCGCCCGAATGTGCCGACAAATCCCGATAGGAGCTGCACATATCTCGTTCTCGTGGCATACCGGATAAGCGAAGCGACAGGAACCGGACGTAATCCAAGTTGCCCAGAATGGTCCCAGACGGTGCTCTAGTTTGGACCAACACTCGAGGAGCATTGGCCCGGGGTTTAAAATAAGATGACCCTCGGCTCGCGAAAACCCGGGGGAAAAAGGCTTAGGTGGCAAATGGTAAAACCAAAGTTGGGCCTTGCTGGATGAGTCTTATTCAAAGCGAACTGTCAAGGGGGTCCCATAAATCACCCAACCGTGTAAGGAACGCGAAATCAAGGAACATAACACCGGTATGATGGAAACTAGGGTGGCAAGAGTGGAATAAAACACCAGGCATAAGGCCGAGCCTTCCACCCTTTACCAAGTATATAGATGCATCAAATTATAGCAGATATATATTGTGATATCCCCAACAAGTAAACATGTTCCAACAAGGAACAACATCTTCATGTTCCAACAAGGAACAAACTTCATCTTCACCTGCAACTAGCAACGCTATAAGAGGGCCGAAAGCAAAGCGGTAACATAGCCAATCAACGGTTTGCTAGGAAAGGATGGTTAGGGGCTGACATGGCAATATGGGTGGCATGGTATAGCAAGTGGTAGGCATCGCAGCATAGGCATAGCAAAAGAGCGAGCAACTAGCATAGCAAAGATAGAAGTGATTTCGAGGGTATGGTCATCTTGCTCGCAATGTTCTCGTGAGTTGTCGAAAGCTTGATCCTCGTGAAGCGTTCTCAACGGGTTCCTCGCTCACGCATTTCGCCTCCCGGCTCTACCCAAAGCAAAAACACAAACAAAGTAACCACAATAAATCACGGTGCCATGCACAATCAACATGATGCAAAACATGGCATGATATGCGGGATGTGATATGCAATGCGTATGTGCGCTCCGAAAGGAAAATGATGAACCAGGCATCAACTTGGCAAACCAAGTATGCCACTGGAAAGATGAGATGATTTCGGTTGAAACCGATATAAAGATCACCGGAATCGGATGCACGGTTTGGAAATGACAAGCAAAACAAGAATGGCACAAATCTGCCATTAACAGCATGATGCCACTTAGCAAGCAACATGAAATTAAGCTACTGCAACCAAATGTACCAAAAAAGTATATCGCAGTGATCTACACAAGATGCTTGACAAAATATGAGCACTGAGATTCGACTAAATCACATCATAACAGGTTCAAACAAGCATGCCAAAGTGCACAAAATATCAGGCTGGACATGGCAAAAACAGCATCAGGTTGCAATGTTCAGAGCAACAAAACTACATGCTACAGGAACTTAAAATAGCAAAACATAGCGTTGCATGAATCTACCTAAAGCATAGAACAAAAGTCCCTTACTGACCATAAGCCAAAGAGGATCGGAAAATATAGTAACACCCATGTCAATATTGAAAGTTTCGTTAACAGATTCAGCAACATGGCATGTCAAAAACTGATAACAAGTAGGCATGTTTAAGAGCTCGATGCACTCACTACAGAGGCTTAAATGATAAACTAAGAATACATACATCAAGAAGACATGGCATAGAAGACATACATGGCAAGAACAATAACATAGCATACATGGATCAATCATGGCAAAAATAACAAAAGTGCAAGTTCTGTTCAGAAACAGAAACTAACATCCCATAGCCCTCTTCCAACAGCATTTCGGGCACCAAGATGAGCTCAAATGAAAATGACGCAATGAGAAGGAATGATCTACTCTCCGAGGCGAACATTCTGATATATTATACGTGCAAAATGGAGCTACAGGTGCAAAGATATGCTACGTTGAAAATGCCACAAAATATCAACGAGATAAAATACTTGGAGGAAAAATAAGAGGGGGGAAGAAGTCAACGGGCTCCGAGATCCGATCGGGATTCGGCCCGATCGAGAGCGACGGCGGCGGAGGCTCCTTGTCAGAGGGAGAAGCCGGGCGGGCCGGCCGGAGGAGGGAGGCCGGCTCAAGGCCGTGGCGGCCGGAGGGAGGTGGTCGCCGGAGGCCATGGCGGCCGAGGCGCCGGTTTGGCGGCAGCGGCGACGGCGAGGGCCGGTGGCGGCGAGGCCGGCGGTGGCGAGATCCGAGGGCCGGAGGCGGCGGAGCAGCGAGGCGGCGCAAGACCGGCTGGCGTCGGACGCCTGGCGCGGCCCTGGCTCGGCCGGGCGGCGATGGCAAGGCCGACACGTGGCGACGCGACTGGTTCGACGCAGGCGGTTTTCGTCCGGCGGCGGCGGACGTGTCCGTACGGGCGCGGGGAGGGATTTTTAGGGTTTCGGGGAAGAAGACCCGGATTTGGACGGGGGAGGTGTTTAAATAGGCATAGAGGGAGCTAGGAGAGTCCAAATGAGGTGTAGTTTTCGCCCACACGATCGTGATCGAACGACGGAGAGCATGGAAGTGACTTAGATGGGTTTTTGGGCTGTTTTGAAGGGGTGTTGGGCTGCAACTTAAAAGAGGCCTTTGCGAGAGTGCGGTTAACCGTTGGAGTACCAAACGAGCTCCAAATGACCCGAAACTTGACCGGTGGTCTACCGGTGATATACCAAGGCCACTTGACAAACCTCGGTCCATTCCGAGAAGGTTTAGTACCCGCACACGGAAAAACGTAAAAGGGGCCGCCGGGGAAGATAGGAGTGCCGGATTGCAAAACGGACAACGGGAAAAATGCTCTAAATCATGAGACGAACACGTATGCAAATGCGATGCACATGATGACATGATATAAAATGCATGACATGGACAAAATGCAAAATGAAGAAAAACCCAACCACGGAGGGAATATCATATCACAATGCCGAAAATGGCAAGAGTTGGAGTTACAAATATGGAAAGTTACTTCCGGGGTGTTACATGCGGCCTCCAGGGCACTGTTTGGCGGCAGAGCTAGATCGTACCCATCGAGACAGTGAGGCACGCTCATCTATGGCTCGAATCCGTCGAAGATCAAGTCTCCGCGGACATCGGCCGTATAGTTCAAGCTGCCAAATCTGACCTGATGGCCAAGGGCGTAGCTTTCGATCTGCTCCAGATGGCCTAGCGAATTGGCCCGCAGTGCAAAGCCGCCGAATACGAAGATCTGTCCGGGGAGAAAAGTCTCACCCTGGACTGCATCGTTGCTGATGATTGAAGGAGCCATCGGGCCTATAGGTGACGACACAGAGGAACTCTCAATGAAAGCACCAATGTCGGTGTCAAACCGCGGATCTTGGGTAGGGGGTCCCGAATCGTGTGTCTAGGCGGATGGTAACAGGAGACAAGGGACATGATGTTTTACCTGTGTTCGCCCTCTCGATGGAGGTAATACCCTACTCCCGCTTGATTAATATTGATGATATGGGTAGTACAAGAGTAGATCTACCACGAGATCGTAGAGGCTAAACCCTAGAAGCTAGCCTATGGTATGATTGTTGTTCGCCCTATGGACTAAAACCCTTCAGCTTTATATAGACACCGAATAGGGTTAGGGTTACACAGAGTCGGTTACAATGGTAGGAAATCTACATATCCAGACGCCAAGCTTGCCTTCCACGCTAAGGAAAGTCCCATCCGGACACGGGACGAAGTCTTCAATCTTGTATCTTCATAGTCTAGGAGTCCGGCCAAAGATGATAGTTCGGCTATCCGGACACCCCCTAGTCCAGGACTCCCTCAGTTAGGTTTACCTTAATACTTTTGTTATACTTGCGCATGCTTGCAATAGAGGTTAATCATAAGTGGGATGCTTGTTCAAGTAAGAACAGCACCCAAGCACCGGTCCACCCACATATCAAATTATCAAAGTACCGAACGTGAATCTTATGAACGTGATGGAAACTAGCTTGACGATATTCCCATGTGTCCTCGGGAGCGCTTTTCCTTATATAAGAGCTTGTTCTGGCTTGTCCTTTGCTACAAAAAGGATTGGGCCACCTTGCTGCACCGTATTTGCTTTTGTTACTTGTTGCTCGTTACAATTTATCTTGTCACAAAACTATCTGTTACCACTTATTTCAGTACTTGCTGAGAATACCTTGCTGAAAACCGCTTATCATTTCCTTCCGCTCCTCGTTGGGTTCGACACTCTTACTTATCGAAAGGACTACGATAGATCCCCTATACTTGTGGGTCATCAGCTAGCTCTTGGGTTTAGCCTCTCTGATCTCGTAGTAGATCAACTCTTGTAATACCCATGTCATCAATATAAATCAAGAAGGAGTAGGGTTTTACCACCATCAAGAGGGCCCGAACCTGGGTAAAAAACATCGTGTCCCTTGTCTCCTGTTACCATCCGCCTAGACGCACAGTTCGGGACCCCCTACCTGAGATCCGCCGGTTTTGACACCGACATTGGTGCTTTCATTGAGAGTTCCTCTGTGTCGTCATCGTTAGGCTTGATGGCTCCTTCGATCATCATTAGCGATGCAGCCCAGGGTGAGACTTTTCCCCCCGGACAGATTTTTGTATTCGGCGGCTTTGCACTGCGGGCCAATTCGCATGGCCATCTGGAGCAGATTAAAAGTTGCACCCCTGGCCATCAGGTCAGATTCGAAAGCTTAAACTACACGGCCGACATCCGCGAAGACTCGATATTCACCGGATTTGAGCCCCCGCCGAGTGCGCCGCACTGTTATGATGGGCATGATTTAGCTCTGCCGCCGGACAGCGTTCAGGAGATGGCACCTGCAACCGCTCCGACCTTCAATTCGGAGCCAAGTGTGCCATCCATGGACGGGTGGCTAGACCCCGCACCCGAGGTTGCAGTCTCAGCGGCGATCGAGCCGAAGGCCGACCTTACCCTTCATGAGAGCCGTGAATCCAAACTGTCGAATTCTGTTCCGGCCACGGACTCCGAAACTGCCTGCGCCCGTACCAATCGAATCCGACTGGGTGCCGATCATGGAGTTCACCTCCGCAGATATCTTTCAACACCCGCCCTTTGGCGACATACTAAACTCACTAAGGTCTCTCTCCTTGTCAGGTGAGCCCTTGCCGGACTATGTCCGGCAAGATTGCGATGCGGATGACGAAGAAATTCGCCGCCCACCCACCGCCCACCTAGTAGCCACTGTCGATGATTTGACCGACATGCTCGACTTCGACTCCGAAGACATCGATGGTATGGATGACGATGCTAGAGACGAACAGGAACCACTGCCCACAGGGCACTGGACAGCCACCTCAGCCCATGATGTGTACATGGTGGACACACCCAAAGAAAATGACGACGAGGAATGGAAGGACACAGCGAAGGATCGTTCCCTCGAAAAGCAGTCAAAGCGGCGGCGTAAGCACCGCTCCAAACCCCGCCTCGACAGGAACAGCGGGCACACAAGCCCAGCAATGGAGCAGGGTGAGCCATCGGACGACGCACACGGCATTGAACAACCGTCCGACGATGGCAACACGGAGAATCAAACTGAACAACCCGTCTCCGGCGACGATAACAGTCCGGAAGACATCACGCCGGATAAGCTCCTGGAGCAGAAGAACCTCCATAAAAGGCTCGTCGCCACTGCGTGGAGCCTGAAAAAGTAGAAGCGGAAGCTCAAGACTGCGGAAGATGCACTCAGATTTAGATGGAGTAAAGTACTCAACACCGCAGGCAAGCATGGCGGCAGCCGCCACACAAGGAGCTACCCGAAGCGAAAGCTATTACCTGAATTCGATGAGGAGGCCTTAGAGCCCCCGCAATCAAAAAACAAAATAGCCATCCGGCCGGATAGACGACCTCATGGTCAACATAGAGCAGCAAACGACGCCACACACAAACTAGTACGCGGTCCACGCGAGAACTCACACCAAAAGGATGGCCCAACTAGATCCATCTACGGGCCAAGAAAGTGCGCTCAAAATACAACACAGTAAAATTCTGAACTCCAAGGCACACCCAAGTACAGGGGTGCCGCACACCCCCTATGTTTCACTGATGAGGTGCTGGACCATGAATTTCTAGAGGGATTCAAACCCGTAAACATAGAGTCATACAACGGAACAACAGACCCTGGATTGAGGACTATATCCTCCACATCCACATGGCTAGAGGAGACGATCTCCATGCCATAAAGTACCTACCCCTCAAGCTCAAAGGGCCAGCCCGGCATTGGCTTAAAGGCCTTCTCGAAAACTCCATTGGAAGTTGGGAAGAGCTTGAGGACGCTTTTCGGGTAAATTTTCAAGGGACTTATGTCCGACCACCGAATGCAGACGATTTAAGTCATATAACTCAACAGCCCGGAGAGTCAGCCCGAAAGCTTTGGAACATGTTTCTTACTAAAAAGAAGCAAATAGTAGACTGTCCGGACGCTGAAGCCCTAGCAGCTTTCAAACACAGCGTTCGAGACGAGTGGCTCGGCAGACACCTCGGCCAAGAAAAGCCGAGAACAATGGCTGCATTAACAAGCCTCATGACCCGCTTTTGCGCGGTTGAGGACAACCGGTTAGCCCGATGTAGCACCAGCGACCCAAGTACATCTGAAGTCAGGGACAGAAACGGGAAGCCACGACGCAGCACAAACAAGCGCCAGAATAAAGAAGACAGCCCGAAGAGCACGGCGGTAAACGCCGGATTCAAAAGCTCTCGGTGGGGTCAGCAAAAGCTGCCTCTCAAAGGCAACAAGGACGAACTGTCGGCCTAAACAAGATTCGGACAAGATATGTCAAATCCACAGCACCCCTGATAAACCTGCAAATCATACCCATAGAGAATGTTGGGTCTTCAAGCAATCCGACAAACTCAACGCCGAACACAAGGGGCTGGATACACCAAGTGAAGACGATGATGAACCCCGCAAACAAAGCACTGGGGAACAGAAGAAATTCCCACCAGAAGTCAAAATAGTAAACGTGTTACACATGACAAAGGGGAGAAACAAAGTGGCGCCCATAGAGATATGTGCCCGAGGGCCTATCACAACGAACTTCCGTCACTGGTCGTCCAAACCGATCACCTTCGACCATCGGGATTACTCTGCAAGTATCCGCCACGCAGGATGGGCTACCTTGGTGTTAGACCTGATAATTGACGGATACCACTTTGCACGAGTCCTGATGGACGGCGGCAGTAGTTTAAACCTGATATATCAGTACACAGTCCGCAAAATGGGGATGGACCCAACAAAAATTAGCCATAGCAATACTTCCTTTAAAGGAGAACGCCAGGTCCAGAAGCCCATTGCACGGGCTCCCTCCTACTAGAAGTTATATTCGGCTCCCCCGATAACTACCCTAGCGAAAAGCTAACCTTCCACATCGCTCCGTTTAAAAGTGGTTATCAAGCACTACTGGGACGCGAAGCTTTCGCTCGCTTTAACACAATACCGCATTATGCTTCTCTCATGCTTAAGATGCCCGGCCCACGAGGCATCATTTCAGTAAAGGGAAAGATTGAGCGCTCCTTGCGCGCGGAAGACTATGCGGCTGCCTTGGCAGCCACACACTAAACGGCCTCACCAACCAGAGCATCTAACAGGTCGTTAAGACCACGGACACGGCTAGACGAGTCCGGCATAACCATACAATTAATAAAGGTTTGATGGCTATATACCCCTATAAAAGGGGCTCCGCGCATGTAAACAAGCAACAATAAGGCTCAATTTTACCCATCTTGAATTATACTTTGTTTATTTAGTATAACATACATTTTGCACAACTACTTTTTCAACTAAGTTCCTCTCTTTTACAGATGAACACCGTGCTACACCCGTCCAGGATACGGCACAACGGAGACACAGGCGCAGACGTGCAGCAGGGACCCGTTCCGAGGATTCTTTTTAGATTAAGACCCTGCGTAAACCTTTTTTACTGTCTCTTGTTGATACACATCCCCCGGATTCTCAGCACAACTGAGAAGGAGGCCGGCGTCTTGGCATGTGGCTGTCGGATTTCGGGTTCCGGCAGACCCTTGAGGTTCGAACACTGGGGTGCGCACGGAGATCTTTCCCCTACCGGCTCACGCGTTGATGGATTGCGAGGGATCTAACCTAGGAACGATGAACAACACAAGAGACACAAGCTTTATACTGGTTCGGGCCACCGTGGTGGTGTAATACCCTACTCCATTGTGTGGTGTGGTGGATTGCCTCTGGGGCTGATGATGAACAGTACAAAGGGTGAACAGCCTCGCGAGGGGCTGTTCTTGAGCTGGAGCGATGAACTGCTTGGGTGAGTTCAGTCGCCTCTCTCTCTCTCTCTCTCTGGTTGGTTCACCGACCTTCCTCCCCCTTTTACCTTATGGGTGGCTACTCCTATTTATAGAGGGAGGCCCTGGGCCTCTTCCCAAATAATGAGCGGGAAGGGCGCCAACATTTGGCCATTTTGAAGGGGAACATCTAGTACACTTATCCTGACAAAAGTTGGTCTTCGACTGCCAAAGGCTCTGGTGGTGACGTCGTCTTGGGCTCCACGATGACCTCCATCCTGCCATTCTGCTGGTCTTGGTCTTGTTGCACCGAAGCGGTAACCTTTGCCTGGTGCCTTGGCCTGTGCTTGCCTGCTTTGCACCAAAAGGGAAACAAGGACACTGCGCAGGCTGGCGCCTGCCTGATCCTCGATCGTCATGGCTTGCGTCACGGGGCACCCTCGTGAGGTACCCTGCCTTGATCTCTCCGCCTCCTAGCGAGCCTGCCTGAGGAGGCCGCTCCTGAAGAGGCTCCCTGTCGTCCGTCCCGCGAGGCTTGGCCCCTCATGAGGGTCTTGAGCTTGAGCTGATGAAGCTGGGCCACACTGGGCCCCCACTTGAGCCACGCTGCAAGCCGCAGTGTGCAAGTCTAGGGACCCCTGCTCCTGCACGCCGACAGTAGCCCCGGGCCCAAGGCGCGCCCAGACTTGGCTTAGCAGAGAAGTGAAGGGGCAAGTGTGAAGCGCCGCGGGCCCCAACAGCCTGCCGCCTTGGGCACCGCGTGGCGGCTAATTGGTCATGGGCGTCTCCGCTTCCCCACGATGCCTCATTATACGCCCGGCTAAGCGGACCCAGGGTCGCACACAATTATTCCCCTTTCGCCGCCCGCACTCCCGGCGCTTCCTTCTTCCTCTGGCTCCAACTTCCGCCCTCGGTCCGACCCGGGCTCTCACCCTTCCAGCCGCCATGGCGCCAACAAAGAAGGAGAAGGCAAAGAAACCCGCGTCTTCGTCCCACTCGCCTCCGGCGGTGGCCCCCGCCGTCGACCGTTCCATCTTACTCAACCCCGAGGCCTTGGGCAAGGTTCACTCTGCTCTTGCCACCATCTTCAATGAGTGCGGTAGGACCATGGCATGGCCTGCGTCCCATGCCTCCCTTGGCAGGATCGTAACGGAGGTCCGGTTGTTTGCTGATGCCCTGTGGGCGGGCCTGGTTCCCCCTTCTCTGCTTTCTTTAATGTGGTGCTCTCCCACTATCAGATCCACATGATGCATCTCGGGCCTGAGTCCATTACCCTCCTGGCTGTCTTCGCCTTCGTCTGCAAGGCGATGGTGGGCATCCCTCCTTCCATTGCCCTGCTACGTCACTTCTTCTCTTTGCGCCTGAGAGATCCTACTCAATGCTCGGGGTGTGTGAGCTTCCTTTCAGCGCCAGAGACGGCTGCATCGGGGATTGATTTTGGACTCCCTCCTCCTGAGGCCAAGTTCAGGGAGCGGTGGTTGTATGTGGATGTCGGGGTGTTCAGCCCCCTGCTCTCGCATCCTACCTCGCTTGTTGTCCCCAACCCAGGCTGGGGTCACGAGACTCTCGCAGACACCCGGCTTGCATTCGTCTGGCGCCGCTTCGAGAGCTTGAGGGCACTCAACGTGACAGCGTCCAAGGTGGTGAAGGAGTTCCTCCAGTGCCGCATTGCTCCCCTCCAGCGCCACTCTCGCCGGATGTGGGACTTTGCGGGACACAAAGATCGCATGCGGCTTCAGGAAGGAGACCTGGCACCAGAGGTGCTGAAGACGGTGCTCAAGGTTCTGGCCGGCGACCCTTCCCAAGTCAGCCTTCTTGTATCTTTGTTCGGGCAGGGCGATTTTGTGAGGCAGATGCCCAGCTTCGATGAATGGGGACTGCGCCCGATCGGCCTCAGGGGGCCCCACGAGAATCCTGTCGATGTGGTTGCCCTCCCCGTCGCCCAAGGCGGCCCTGTCCCAGGTGACGAAGCGGGGGGACGAGGACAGCGGGGAGCCGAACAGGATGATGTTGTGGAGGTGTGGATGCCACGCGGGGCTCCGGAGGCGACACCCCTTGAAGCTCGCCCTAGAGCAGCAGCAGGCGAGGAGCTCCGGCCCACGGCTCCTGAGGTGGGGGCTCCCGAGGCTTCGGTCGTCCCTCACGAGGTGGCGCCTGGTGGTGCTCCTCAGGCCGGTCCCATTAGCGCCGATCGTCCTGACGCCTCCAACACGCCGCCAGCCGACCCCTTCGCCAAGCGCTTGGGTCGATTTCGTGTGGACCTTGAGGCCCTCCGCAAGAGGAAGGAGGCCTTGGGCAGCGAAGACCGCCCTTGCCGCCTGCTGAGGCGTAGGGTGTACCTTGCCATGGACGAGTAGGTCCTCTTTCTTCCTTGCTCATTTACTTCTTGGTCCTCGCAGCTGACCATGGTCTTTCAGGGGCCTTCCTGCCGAATTCGCGAAGACGGCCGAGCAGCCATATCCCCAAGCTCCGTCCTCGTCGCTGACTCTTGGTGCGTCTGGTTCAAGTGGCGCCCTTATCACTCAAATGCCGGGAGACGGTCAGAACCGAAAGCGCCCCGAGCCAAGGCCCGCTGTTTTCCCTTCACGGGTTCTCCCGGGGCACAGCTAGCTTGCCCCATGCTCCTTCCTTGGTCATGGACGGTGGTGGTTGGAGTCGATCTTGAGCTCTTCTCCTGGGGACGGGCCGGCTCCAGGCCCTGCCCTTGGAGGGGCCTGTCTGGCGATGGTTGGGGTGCTAGCCCCCTGCCCTGCGGAAGGAGGCGCGCCGGCCCTGGGCCCTCCGCGTACACCAACAGCAGAGGGGGAAGCGGAAGATGTGCTCAGGCGTGCTCGCGAACGCCGCGCCCTCCGTCAAGAACTTCTCCATGGGGCGACGGCCGTGGTCGGCCGGCTTGGGGCGGAGCTCGCCGATGAAGATGCGCACCTCGAGGCGGAAGGTTTGGCTTTGCTGAGGAAAGGCGCAAGCTGAAGGTGGCCGTCGCCCTCGCGCATCACCAGCGTGACCTTGACAATGCGAAGGCTGAGGCGTCACTGGCGGCCTCGCGAGAGGCTTGCTCCCGAGCCGTCGAGGAGGCCCTGGAAGCAGACCGGCAGCGCAGGGACGCGGAGGAGCATGTGTGGGAGCTCCGATCCTGGAGCAATTCCCTGGAACAACAGGTGGAGTTGCGCCAGGCTGCGCTTGCGTCGCTGGGGGAGGCTTCCGTCGACCCGGCGGAGCTCCAAAAGCGTGAGGAAGCGCTGACGCTGGAAGCCGCGGAGCGCAACCGCGACCTTGAGCGGTTGGAGACGAGGGAGCGCCTGGTGGCTCAGGCGGAGGATGACGTCGCCGCATAGAAGCCCGAGCCCAAGAAGAGGTCGACCGCCGCGTAGCGGAAGCTCGCTCGGGCCTCGAGCGCCAGTATGAGCTGAGGTTGGAGTTGGTCAGGGCCGAAGCTGAGGGCAGGACCGCGGCCCTCAAGGCCAAGCTGGACGAAGTGACGCGGGGTGCGGACTCCTCCACAGCTGCCCTTCGCGCAGCGCAGGTGGAGCTGGCCTCCTCCCGCGCTGAACTACTTCTTCTTCAACAAAGGGTTGATGGTGCCGAGGCCACTGCACGGCAGAACAAGGACGAGATTCGTCGGTGGCGGGTCCAGGAGCACGAGCACACCCCCATGCTCCGGACGCTCAAGGAACGGGCTAACGTGGCTTTGGGCAATATTTGCGAGGCCGCTGCCCAGGAGCCGCATGAGACCAATTATGCCGGCAATCTCCAGTATTTTGCTGATGTGGTGACGCTCCTGGAGAACCGCGCCGAGAGGTCTCGTTGGCTCGTTGAGGAGAGAAGTCGAGCCTTGCTCGAGCGTGCTTTCTCCCGTGTCTTCAGTTATCTGCGGGACAGGGATCCCCACTTCGACTTCGACGCCACCATCGCACCGGTGCCCATGGCCGTCCGGGGCGACCTGGCGCAGTGGGTGGACGGTCACGTGGACGACCTTGTCAGGGCCTTCGCGTCTGATGATGATGGCGTAATAGTGGCTGCCGATGAAGGCGGCGTGGTGGACGGTCCTGGCGCTGGCGAGGGTGTTGGTGACGGCGACGATATCAGCGACGCCTTCGGAGGCGACCCCGAAGGTGCAGCAAGCGACATGTCCGACTGATTGCTTGCCGCCGTTGCTTACCCTGCACGAAAGAGGTTTGGGCTTGGCCCAGAAGACTGTGAGAGCATTTTGGGAGGGGAAGCCCCTCATGTAAAGATTTGCGATAAATGCCTCTGTGATCTTAACATAGCGTGTGAGCTTATCGGCCGGCCCGATGGCGCGGGTCAGCTGGCTCGTTTACCTTTCGACCCGGGTGAGCCCCGAGCGGGGTTGTGGGGGCCATCGCGCCATGTGTGTCTTCGGGGTGGACCCATTGATCCTGCGATAAGAACCTCCGGAGAGGGTGCGGCGACAGCGATCTGAGCTGTGGATGCGGTTGGCCTGGCCCGGCTCGCGAGGGGCTCGCGTGGGGAGGCAACTGACGCTAGCTTTTGATGCAAAGCCGAAAACTAGACACGAGAGATTGCTCAAACGAGACTAAACACCCCTTCCCCAAACGCACGCAAGGCTCGAATTCAAATCCAACTTAAATTCAAATCGAAAAAACTTGCCAACAGCGAAAAAGGCAAAAGAAAAGGCCACGTCCGGCACCTAGTCTAGTCTTCGACGTCTTCTCACCAGCGCGGAGCTAAGTGCTGCCATCAGGCGTGGGAGGGAGCCCCAAGGCACGAGGCCGGCACCCTGAGATTCCGGGGCGTGTTCAGACCCACTCATTTTTATGTGATAGTGTCACGGGGCGGCGAGCTTCACAGCACCAGGCCTTCTTCACAGGTACTGGCCTTGCTTCATATCGCCAGATGAGGGCCCCGCCTTGCGCCACACTCTACAGCCACTGACGGCGGCCGGAGACCAAGGACGATGCCAATGGGGTAGAGCGGTCGCCAGCGATTCCCCCGACGACCACGGGTCCTCTGCTGGGGGCAGGCCCTAGGGCGCCTCCCCGGAAGAGGGCCTACCTCCTGAGGACGTCTTGTGTCAAGCGCCGCGGGGACGAACCCGAATCTCGGCCCCTCTCCTGCAGCCCCTGATGCCCTCCTCCTGAGGGGTAAGAGGCTGCAAAGTTGGGGACGCCACCTGCTGCGGCGTTCTGTACCTCCTGCGGCACATGGTTAGAATAAGGTTGCTCCTGAGGGATTAACAGTACCAGATAGCTGCTGCTGCCGGCGCGGATGTCGAAGCCCTCTTGGGGTCTTTGAAAGGGCTCAACTTGTCATGGTCTTCCTCCTGTGCGCGCTCTTGATCCACCATGCGGGGCACATAAGCCACCGGGGATGCCGCCCCGTAGGTCTCGCTGTAGTGCCCCATGTGCCACGCAGCCTGGCTCAAAGCGCCGTCTTGTGAGTGGTGGCGCGGTGGTCCGCCGAGGCCAAAGGTCACGGCGTGCGCCCCTTCGCCGGCCGGAGATAGGGTCCGTGCGACTTGCGGCCTGATGCTGCTCGCTAGGTTGGCGTCTGGGAGGCCCAGGAGCCCGCTTGAGGTGGTATGGGCGCTTATGAGGCCGCCATACGGCATGCTCTGGGCCAGAGGTGACAGCCGGACGCAGAAGGGAGGCCCTCCTGAGGCGGCGGCGTCTAGGAGCTCGGCCACCCGCTCCAACAGCACGTCCCGACCGCCCTCCAGAAGCCGGCACCGCAGCAGCTCCCGGGCCACCGTGAGCACGGCCCTGGAGTTCGCCTGCTCCCGTCGGGTGTGCGGCGCTGTGGCCGCGACGTAGCTTGAGGCTCTGGCCGCTGACCGCGCTTGCCGCGGCGTGAGGGCAGGCGGCGTCTGGTCGCATCACCCGCGCCCTGCTGCGCCTTGCGGGGCGCGAGCTGCCTGAGATGCAAGGTTGAGGTCGCCCTGGGCCGGCGGCACGGCATGGGCGGGCAAAGCCGTCCAACGGTCGGCGTTGGCCGCCGGGTCGCTTGACATCGAACGACGAGGCGACGAAACTCGAGGCGGCGGAGGAAGGATTCCGGCGCACCCCTACCTGGCGCGCCAAATGTCGGATTTCGGGTTCCGGCAGACCCTTGAGGTTCGAACACTGGGGTGCGCTCGGAGATCATTCCCCTACCGGCTCACGCGTTGATTGTTTGCGAGGGATCTAACCTCGGAACGATGAACAACACAAGAGACACAAGGTTTATACTGGCTCGGGCCACCGTGGTGGTGTAATACCCTACTCCAGTGTGTGGTGTGGTGGATTGCCTCTGGGGCTGATGATGAACAGTACAAAGGGAGAACAGCCTCGCGAGGGGCTATTCTTGAGCTGGAGCAATGAACTGCTTGGGTGAGTTCAGTGGCCTCTCTCTCTCTGGTTGGTTCGCCGACCTTCCTCCCCCTTTTACCTTATGGGTGGCTAGTCCTATTTATAGAGGGAGGCCCTGGGCCTCTTCCCAAATAATGAGCGGGAAGGGCGCCAACATTTGGCCATTTTGAAGGGGAACATCTAGTACACTTATCCTGATGAAACTTGGTCTTCGACTGCCAAAGGCTCTAGTGGTGACGCCATCTTGGGCTACACGATGACCTCCATCCTGCCGTTCTGCTGGTCTTGGTCTTGTTCCAAAGTGGTAACCTTTGCCTGGTGCCTTGGCCTGTGCTTGCCTCCTTTGCACCGAAAGGGAAACAAGGACACTGCGCAGGCCGGCGCCTGCCTGATCCTCGACCGTCATGGCTTGCGTCACGGGGCACCCTCGTGAGGTACCCTGCCTTGATCTCCTCCTCCTCATGAGCCTGCTCGAGGAGGCCGCTCTCAAGAGGCTCCCCTGTCGTCCGCCCAGCAATCTCGGCCCCTCGCGAGGGTCTTGAGCTTGAGCTGATGAAGCTGGGCCACACTGGGCCCCCACTTGAGCCATGCTGCAGGCCGCAGGCAGGCAAGTCTGGGGACCCACGTTCCCAGAACGCCGATAGTGGCCACGTCAGAATATTGCATGTACCTAGACACCAGGGGCTTATTACAAAGGGCAATGCTCAGCCCGTTTAAAACCACAAAGACCGAATACCTTAGGGAGTGTTCGGCGTCGCGAGTTTGGCCCTATATGCATCAGCTCTGAATCATGTCTTTGGTCAAATGTTGGGTTTGCCCGGCTCCTGTGTTTTGCTGCCTTACGTTCCGCTCTATCAGCTAAGGCGGCACCAGGAGAACTACTGCGATTGTGCCCCGGTTCAGCCAGGCGAGCACCTCAGTAGAGAAAGCCGAAAACTGACTGTCATGATATAGCGTGAGACTGGTCAACCACTCGATGACCTAGCGGAATCTTCGGGATTCCGCCGCCTTAACGAAGGGCCGTTTCCCGGCCAGGCATGTACGCGCCCCGAATTTGGAGGAGTGCGAAGCTACCAGGGGCTATATAGTAGCCCCACTGTCAAACTCCTATGGCTAAGTGAAAGTGATAAAGCATTATAGTCCGATTGCCTAGTTCGCTACGTTATCACCTCCTTAATGGACCAAGACGTTGGATCAAATGTGAGTATGCGGCTTCTGCGAGCACCCCCGCATTATATGCGTGGGGGCTTAAGATCGCCATCTTTCGTGTTATATACATATATACATAAACGGCCGCACGGGAGGTATTATAATTCTTGCAGGCACAAATATTAAATAGCCTTTACATTTCAGCAAAACATTGTTTTCAATGGGAATACATGTCATTAGAACATAATATTCTTGAAAGCATCGCGCCTCTATCGAACGAGCGCCCTCCAGAACTTCTTGAAAGTAGTGCTCGGCAGGTACTCAGCTTTCGTCCGAATCTTGGGCTGCAACGACGGTGGCCTCCATCTCCGCCCAGTATGTCTTCACACGGGCAAGGGCCATCTGCGCACCCTCTACGCAGCCGACCTCTTCATCGCGTTGATATGCGGCACTGCACCAAGGAACTGCCGCACAAAACTAAAATAACTGTTCAGCATTGGCCTTTCCGGCCATAGATGATCCACGACATACCTCATGGCGAGTCCGGACAATCTATTCAGCTCGGCCCATTCGGCCAGCCGATCAGTCAATGGAAGTGGACGCTCTGGATCATTAAATTGTGACCAGAACAACTTTTCCACTTCGCGATCTTTTTGGTCTCGGAAGTGTTCGGCCGCATCAACGGCACTCACCGCTAAATCCAGATATGCGTCCGCAGAACTCCACAGCCGGTCCAAAGGAGCATATTTAGGGTCTCTGAACTTCATCCACAACATAAATGTCGGATTTCGGGTTCCGGCAGACCCTTGAGGTTCGAACACTGGGGTGCGCGCGGAGATCCAACCTTCCACCATCTCGCACCTCGCCGAATCGCTGGGACCTAAACTACTAAACGGAACAGCACAAGAGACACGAGATTTATACTGGTTCTGTCCACCATCGTGGTGTAATACCCTACTCCAAAGGTGTGGTGTGGTGGATTGCCTCTTGGGCTGATGAGGAACAATACAAGGAAGAACAGCCTCGCGAGGGTCTGTTCTTGGCGGGTGCAATGAACTGCTAGGTGGTGTTCAGTCGCTCTAGCTACTGGCTTCTTGATGAGGATTCGGATCTTCGGTCCGGATCTCTCCAGCTGCCCAACCCTGTGGGTGGCTAGTCCTATTTATAGGCGAAGGCCCTGGGCCTCTTCCCAAATATTGAGCGGGAAGGGCGCCAGCAATTGGCCATTTTGAAGGGGAACAGCGGGTACACTTATCCTGACTAAAGTTGGTCCTCGCCGCCAAAGGCTCTGGTGATGACGCCTTGGCTTGGGCTCCACGATGACTCCTTCTAGCCGTTGGGCTGGTCTTGGTCTTGTTGCACGAAACGGATGCCTTTGCTTGATGCTCTCGCTGCGCTTGCTCCCTTTGCACCAAAGAGGAAAGGAGGACACTGCATGGGCTGGCGCCTGACCGGGCGCCCTTGGTCGTCATGGCTTGCGTCATGGGCACCTCGTGAGGTACCCTGCCTTGAATTCTCCGCCTCCTCATGAGACAGCCTGACGAGGCCGTGCCTGAGGAAACTCCTTGTCGTCCGTCCCGCGAGGCTTGGCCCCTCGCGAGGGTCTTGAGCTTGTGTTGATGAAGATGGGCCGTGCTGGGCTGCCTTCGAGCCACGCCGCGCAGCCGCAGGCGAGCAAGTCTGGGACCCCTGCCCTGCACGCCGACAGTAGCCCCCGGGCCCACGACGCGCCTGAACTTGGCCGAGCAGAGAGGCGAAAGGGCAAGTGCGAAGCGTCGCGGGCCCTAACAGCCTGCGGCCTTGGGCGCCGCAAGGCGGTTGATTGGACGCGTGCACACTGCTTCCCCATGATGCCTCGGTAACCACCCGGATTCGACAAGTCCCGGCATGCAGATTCGGTCATGATTACCGGTGATCGTGGAGGCCGACGGTTGGCCTTCGCCGGCTATAAATGCACGAACGGCGCGCCCTTCCGATCTATCATACGCTTCTCCTCCTCCTTGTTTAAATACGGTTGCCATGGCTCCGATCCGCCGTTCTCCACGGAAGAGAAGGGAAAGGCTCCTCAAGAGGATCCTGACCTGCTCCCCCAAAGAAGCGGCTTGCCCTCCGTGTCGTGGCAAGAGCGCTCTCCAGAGGCGCCCGTGCCACTGCGGCGGCCGCCACCAGGGTTCCCTCTTCCTTTGTACGCGCACATTGGCGGCTCTGAAGGAGGCGACGCCGGGTGCCACGAGCGGCGCCGTCGACGACGCCGGAGGGTCACGAAGGTGTGCGTCTTCCCCCTTGGAGTCCACGCCGAGGGCTCCTGCCGGGAGTTCGTGCTTCACGTCGCCGCGCCTCCTAAATCTTGGATTTGTCTTCCTTCTTTCTTCGCCTCCGTCGTCCGTGAAGGAACCCCACAGGACTCTCGCTGCAAAGACGCCCGGCTGTGGCACCCTCGCGACCAGGGCAGAGGTCGCGGTAGTTGCCCCGGGCGAGGTCTTCATGACTCGAGGCTGGGGCGAGGTCGCCCGGGTCTGCAGGACGAGGGGCGCCCTCACAATCCACCTGGAGTACGATGGTGCTTCGGTGGTGTCCTTCAAGGTCTTCGACGCGGAGGGTCGTCGGCTGGACTGCTGCCCCGGGAGAGGTGGTCGGGATCCTGCTGCGGTGAGACAGAGGCCGGCCGACCGCCCCCTCGGCAACTCTTCAGGCGACGGGAGCGCCGGAGGATCCAGCGACTCCGCCGAGCTCCTCGCGACTCGGAGGCAGCGGCGGCAGCTCTGAGCCCCGAGCCTGCGCCTTTCCCGGAGCAGGGCGGGCTCGTCAGGCTGTCGCCGCCCCTGATCTGGATGGGGTTGGCGCCGGTGCCGGACAGCCCACTGTTGATGATGGCGTCTGCCGCGATGCCCCCGGTAGTTAGGATTCCTTAGGATGCGCGCCTTTTGTTCTGCGAGGAGCCAAGAATGTACCCCGCGGGGGCTTGTAAGATGTTTGTAGCTTCGTTTGTCAATATAACCCTTTTTATGAGGCAGTGCGAGATGCTCATTCCGTTCTAGCTCAGTTTCCTCCTTTCAGTCCTCACGAGGGCTTGATGCTCTGTGCCGACGGGTCCCAGTCCCAAGGCGGCTTCAGCCGTCGCTGGTATGCCAGGTCACGATGCCGTGGTCAAGGCTAGGAGGTGAGCGGCCCGAGGTCCGGTAAGAGCCCCTGAGTCGCGATGCTCAGGAGGTCCCCCTTGGCGCTCAAGCAGCCATCATTCTGTGAGAAAGGAGAGCGACGTTGCTAACATGGGGTTGCATTGAGTGTGGGGATGGTGTTGCGATAACTACTGTGTCCGGGAGTGACTTATCTCGAGGGTCAGGACAATTCTTCCTGGTGCGGCGCTAGGTCCGTGCTTAGGCCGGCTAGAGATTGCGTGGCGAGGTCGTTTCGTGCTCCTTGGAGGTACCCTGCAGGTTCACCACAAAAGGAACAAGAGCTCGCCGTGGCGATCGTTAGTCCTGCCATTAGTTACTTGGGAGAGGCGCGAGAGGCCTCGCGAGGTGTGTTGGGGCACCCGTGAGCCAGTAGCAGGACTCACGGGCCCTACCTCAAGGCGGGTTGCGCCTGGCTCTGGGCCTTATCTTCGAGTGTGTTCCTGCAAATTTGGCCAGATGCCGGAGCTCTATGTCTTCGGGTCCCGGCTCTCGGGCTGGTCTCAACCGTCGCTGGCAAGCCAGGTCGCGACGCCATGGACAAGACCAGAGGGTGAGGGACGGAGAGCCGGTAGGAGCCACAGTCGCGATGCTCGTGCACCCCCTTTAACGCGCAAGCTGGGTTGGATGACGAAACTCTATGTCCTCGGGTCCCGGCTCTCGGGCTGGTCTCAGCCGTCGGGCAAGCTGTGTCGCGATGCCATGGACAAGACCAGAGGGTGAGGGTCGGAGAGCCGGTAGGAGCCCCGAGTCGCGATGCTCGTGCACCCCCCCTTTAACGCTGCAAGCTAGGTTAGATGACTAAACTCTACGTCGACGGTCCCGGCTCTCGGGCTGGTCTCACCGTCGGCTGGCAAGCCAGTCGCGATGCCATGGACAAGACCAGAGGGTGAGGGCCGGAGAGTCGGTAGGAGCCCTGAGTCGCGATGCTCAGGCACCCCCCTTTAACGTGCAAGATTCCGTCACCCAGGAAAAGGCACCAAATAACAAGCATGGTGGAGCGAGAGCATAATCCTAAGAAAAACGTAAGAAGGATACATGTCGTTGGGACAGGCCCGAGCGGCTTGGGGATGATGCAGCCCGAGGGGCGCCCCCAACAGGATAGGCTAATGACATGAAATAAAAGGGATACATGCCGCAGGGACGGACCCACGCTGACACAGGAATAATGCGGCCTTGAAAGGCGCTCCCAGCCGGAATAACACTTAAAGATGTCACCGTGATGTTGAGGACGAAGGGGTGTTGGTGTAGCATACTCGGTGGGCTGCGGAGCCGATCCTCACGAGCCCCAGTGCCCGGGGCCTCGGGAGGCTCGGAGGCGCCGGGCTCCTCGGGGCCATCTCCATCTCTGCCCAGGCTGTGGCGTGCTCGACCTCTCGAGCCTCAGGATGGCCCTCATGAGATCTTTGAGTGCGCGGCCGGCTGCGTTTGGCAGGCCATAAGGCATGCGCACGTAACTGTGGGGCGGGCCGCACAACGTCCCACTCGCGAGGGCCAGAGGCGCTCTTGAGATGCGGCTCGGTTGAGCCCTGGTATGTCGATGCAGACGCGCAGCCCACCATCCTCGCCTGGATGGGGGGCCACAGCGGGCAGGCGGCGGCTGCCCCTCATGACCCTTGACTCCTGTAGCTCCTGAATGGCCTTGCTGACGAACTCCTGAGGGTTCGGCCCTCCTTGCCTTGCTCCTTGCTATGGGAAGCGTGCTCAAGCACGCCTCCACGTGGTGCCCAAGCGCCTCCCTCGTGACCTTGGCGAGGTCGGCGGCCCTCCGTGGAGAGCCCCGAGCCCGGCCTGAGGAGGGCACTGGCGCGCTTTCCTATCTGCGATGGAAGGAGGCTCCCCCCTGGCGGTTCACGGGCCAGGGCCTGCCTCTTGAGGAGCCGGGCCGGTCGATGTCTTCTTCTTCTTGGCGCGGCCTCGGGAGGCCTCCTGCTGCTGTGGTCTGGTCTTCTAGCGATGCGGACTGAAAGGCTCGCTCCAGGAGCACATCGCGTCTCTCTCTTCACAGGCACCGTGATGACCCCGCCGCTTCGGCATCTTGAGGACGTTGTAGCCATGGTGGGTTACGGCCATGAATTTGGCCAGCGCCGGGTACCCGAGGATGGCGTTGTACGGCAGGCGAATGTGGGCGACGTCAAAGTCGATGAGCTCGGTGCGGTAGTTGTCGCGAGCCCCGAAGGTGACAGGAAGGCGAACCTGCCTGATCGGTGACTCCGGAGAAAGGCTTTGTTGGCTGAAGCTCACTGTAAGGCACTTGAAGATTGTTGAATGTTTCCACGGACAGGACGTTGAGTCCTGCCCCGCCGTCGATGAGGGTCTTGGTGACCAGCATGTTGTTGATGATTGGGGAACAAAGCATCGGGAGAACTCCGCCGTGGTCACAAGACTTGAGCTGATCCGCTGAGCTGAACGTGATGGCACACGCCGACCACACGAGAGGGCACGTGGCCTCGAGCTTGGGAGGACTGCATTCACTTCAAGGGCGAACTGCGAAGATGCGCCGAGAGGTGGGGCTTGAGCTCCGCCCAGATGCGAGCAATCGCCGCGGTTCTGAAGCCCCAGCCCCTCATCCTAATGACGGTCCTCATTTCTCCTTGGCTGCGGCGGCAGCGGAGGGAGGCATGCATTCCCCTGCGGGCGATCCTCGCGAGGCTGATCACTCCAGCCTCCCTTGCGAGGCAGGTCTTGCCAACGGTCCTCGCGAGGTTGGTCGCGCCACCCTTGGCGCGGGCCACGGTCTTCCCAGCGTCCTGCATTCCTTCCTCCTCCTCGGTCGTAGCCCCGGTCGCCGCGCTCGGGGCGTCTGCCGACCCTTCCTTCGCATACGGCCCGGAGCTCTAGGCATTCATTGGTGTTGTGGGTGGGGAGGTCGCGGTACACGCAGTACCGACTGCCTTTGGAATACTCGGGCTGATCTCTGCCTCGCTTGGTGTGCAGTTCGCCGCGAGTACGGCAGCCCCCTTGCGCTTCACGTCCTTGGCCTTGGACTTCTTTTCTTCAGGATCTGCGGCAGGCAGCTCGAGGAGGGAGAGGCGCCCCTCCTCGCCCTGGCGCACTTGGTCGCCAAGTTGAACAGCTCCAAGGAGGTACACAGATCTTCATGCATCGCCAGCTCCTCCTTCATCTTGACGTCGCGCACACCGTCGGAGAAGGCAGAGATGATGGCCTCCTCTGTTACCCTGGGGATCTAGAGGCGTGCATTGTTGAAGCACTGGATGTACTTCTGCAGGGTTTCCCCTGGCTGCTGCTTGATTCGGCGCACATCGCTCACGGCGGGTGGCCGGTCGCGAGTACCCTGGAAGTTGGCGATGAAGCGGGTGCGCATCTTAGCCCAGGAAGGGATTGTGCCTGGGGCCAGATTCAGGAGCCAGGTGCGGGCTCCGTCCTTGAGCGCCATGGGAAACCAGTTTGCCATGACCTTTTCATCCCCATTGGCAGCCTCGATGCCCAGCTCGTAAAGCTGGAGGAACTCCGTAGGGTCAGCTGTGCCGTCATAGCGAGGAGGCAGGTCCGGCTTGAACTTGGCGGGCCATGCGACGCTGCGCAGCTCGGAGGTGAAGGCGCGGTAGCCCGCCCGTGGCAGCTGGGGGCCTGACGACGAGAGCTTGGTCTTATGCGGGCCTCCTTGCGCCCTTGGCTGGGGGTAACCACGAGGTCTGGCGTCTTTGGAGCAGGGAGCGCCGGGCAGCTTCTCGTGGGCGAGAACTTCTTGACAGCTCTACTCTTGCCGCGCGGCTGGCGGAGTGGGTTCCGCCCGAGGCCGCGCGCCTTTGGGGCTGTGGGCGCCTTCTTGAGGAGGAGGCGGCTGAGGCGCCCGGAGCTTCATCGCCCGTCTTGGCGGGTGCGGTGCAGCCGAGATGGGACAAGCTTGAGGCGCCTCTGCAGCCTTGACGAGCTCGGCGACTCGGTCGAGCCATTCTTCGTAGACGTCGTCGACGGGGCGGTAGCGCAGGAGCTCGTTTGCCGAGATGAGTGCAGCCCGGGCCTCCATGGCCGCGCGGGGCGCGCGTGACGAAGAACCAGCTGGGGTGAGAGAAGGCGTGGCGGTGCGGCCGTCCCGCCTCATGGACGGGTGCTGGGACGATGCTTGCTGCTCGTTCCCCGCCGGGCCGGTGGCGCCGTTGACGGCAGGTGACGAGGACCTAAACTACTAAATGGAACATCACAAGAGACACGAGATTTATACTGGTTCGGGCCACCATCGTGGTGTAATACCCTACTCCAGTGTGTGGTGTGGTGGACTGCCTCTTGGGCTGATGAGGAACAATACAAGGAAGAACAGCCTCGCGAGGGTCTGTTCTTGGCGGGTGCAATGGACTGCTAGGTGGTGTTCAGTCGCTCTAGCTACTGGCTTCTTGATGAGGATTCGGATGTTCGGTCCGGATCTCTCCAGCTGCCCTACCCTGTGGGTGGCTAGTCCTATTTATAGGCGAAGGCCCTGGGCCTCTTCCCAAATATTGAGCGGGAAGGGCGCCAACAATTGGTCGTTTTGAAGGGGAACAGCGGGTACACTTATCCTGACTAAAGTTGGTCCTCGCCTGCCAAAGGCTCGTGATGACGCCTGCTTGGGCTCCACGATGACTCCTTCCAGCCGTTGGGCTGGTCTTGGTCTTGTTGCACGAAACGGATGCCTTTGCTTGATGCTCTCGCCTGCGCTTGCTCCCTTTGCACCAAAGAGGAAAGGAGGACATCGCGCTGGTGGCGCTATCGGGCGCCCTTGGTCGTCATGGCTTATGCGTCATGGGCACCTCGCGAGGTACCCTGCCTTGAATTCTCCGCCTCCTCATGAGACAGCCTGACGAGGCCGTGCTCGAGGAAACTCCTTGTCGCCCGCCTTCATGAGGCTTGGCCCTCACGAGGGTCTTGAGCTTGTGTTGATGAAGATGGGCGTCTTTGGGCCGCCTTGAGCCACGCCGTCGCCGCAGCGAGCAAGTCTGGGGACCCCCGTTCCCAGAACACCGACAATAAAGGACTTCCCAGCCGCGATATCTCCGGCTTGACGCAGCTTCTCCTTCATCGCTCTCATTGCAGAGCGGGTATCCTTGGCCGCCATCGTGGCCTTCTCCAGGTCTGTCCTCTTCGCTTGGTCTTCCTTTTCAAGAAGCTTGCAACGGTCAGCGGCGTTCTTCAATTCTACAGCCATCTTGGCCATTTCCTCCTTGATTTGGCAGTGAGCGGCCTGTTCGGCCTTTAGCTCCTCGACCGCCTTTAGGGCAGCCGCATCGCTTTTTCTGGCTTGTTCTTTGACTCGGGCAAGTTCCGCCCGCAGGTTCTCCATGGCCGCAGCCCCATCTGCATTAACACACATGTTATAAGATACTGGCACCATGTGTCTCCGGAGAAATCACATACCTTGTGCCTCGTCAAGCCGCCTGTTGACAAGCACGATGTCGGCATCTGCCACGTCAAGTTGCCGCTTTAAATCGGCAAATTCATCAGTCCGGCTGGCCACCGGACACTTCACCACCTGCATATGAAGGCGACAAAATTATACCTGGGACTATGATCCTCTGTGTGCCGTCGTCTTCGACAGCACCAGTCTCAGGGGCTACTATCTACATAGGGCGCATCTTAAAATATGCGGTACTGTTAAAAAGATACATCATTTTACGTACCTCAAAACCCGTTAATAGACTCATGACAGCTTCATGCAACCCGCTTTCCGCGGACGAAATCCTTTCAATTACCGTACCCATTAACGTGCGGTGCTCCTCTGAGATAACTGCTCGCTCTAGCAGATCCCTCAGTATGTCCGACCGCACACCAGACGGTGCCGAACTCTTCTAATTGCTCTCTTCAAAAGCCGGATACTGAGGGCTTCGGGCGGCCATATGACTACCATCTGGCCTTGCCGGATCAGGTGAAACCCTCCGCGACGACACTTCGGGGTCGCCCGCCCCATGAGGCGGTATGGCATGGGGAGGCATTCCGCTCTCTATCATCTCCGGAAGAAGACCCCCCGAAGACGAGCTCTGCTGGGAAGGGCTAAGATCTGAACTTCAAAGATAAAGGCTTCGGTTATTTTCCTTAGAAGTAAAGCAAGGCTTTTTATCATCATTAAGTACCCTTTTACTTACGGCTCGGTGGAGGGCTGATCCCATTGAGGGCATAGTGTGGCCGGGGTATCCCCCGGTGCCGGACCCCCTGGCAAAGATTTCTTCCCCCGCTTTGAGACCATTGTCTCCGGGTCCTCAGAGGCGGTCCTCTTCTTTCCCTGGGGAGAGGAAGTTTTGATTCCTCCCTTCCGGCTAGTCTACTCCACGGAGGCGGTAGCCTCCTTGTTCCCCCCTTTATCTTCTCCTGAAGGCGCTTGATGAGGCGCGATCTCCAGCATCCTGGTTAGCACAGGGTCTGGCAAGGTCTCAGGGAGGGGGGCCGGACACCTGATCAACTTTGCCTTCGCTATCCACTCCTGATTAAAGAGCGGCCTTTTTAAGAGCGATGTTGCGATAAATAAATTGATAGAGTGTTCGGATGCGGGGCTACTTACTTGGGTATCCGGACGATTGCAGCTCAGACCTGCATCCTCAGTGGAATCCGGACACATTACTTGTGGTCCGAAGAACAATTTGTACATCTCTGCAGGCGTCATGCCAAGGAAATGTTGAAGAGCTCGTGGTCCCTCCGGGTTAAACTCCCACAGGCGGAGGGGACGACGTTTGCAGGGCTGGACTCGGCGGATTAACATAACTTGCACCATCACGACCAGGATGACATCTCTCTCCAGGAGATCTCGGATGTGGCTCTGCAATACGGGCACATCCTTTACTGGCCCCCAGTCTAGCCCCTTGTTGACCCATGACGTTAGTCGTGGAGGGGGACCCGAGCGAAAGACAGGTGGAGCCACCCACTTGGTACCCCAGGGAGCCGTGATATAAAACCACTCTTGTTGCCATAGGCTGGGCTCCTCCTGGAAAGAGCCCTCGGGCCGTGGGGTGTCAGCATTTTTGCTTATTACAGCGCCTCCGCACTCTGCATGCCGCCCCTCGATCATCTTCGGCTCCACTTTGAAGGTCTTGAGCCACAGTCCGAAGTGAGGGGTAATTCGGAGGAAAGCTTCGCACACGACGACGAACGATGAGATGTGGAGGATAGACTCCGGAGCTAAGTCGTGGAAGTCCATCCCATAATGGAACATGAGCCCCCTCATGAAGGGATCTGGCGTGAGACCTAGCCCTCGGAGGAAGTGAGATACGAACACGATGCTCTCACCGGGCTTGGGAGTGGGAATAACCTGCCCTTGAGCAGGCAGCCTATGCGGTATTTCGCCGGTCAAGTACCTGGCCCCCCTTAGCTTTATTACGTCTTCCTCCGTAACGGAGGAAGGCATCCATCGGCCTTGAAGGTTGGATCCGGACATAATCGAAGGTCCAAAGCGCCTGAATCTGAAGCTTCGGGTGTTGGAACTCGAGGTGGGAGGCGGATTCGATTGAGATCGAAAGAAAAGAGTAAGGCATTGGTCTCTTTATAAAGAGGTTGAATACCGAGAGCCCTCCTTGTGACCGTTTGGGACTCACCTTCGATCGAGGGGACATACCAACCGGCATGATTGGGTTACGCACGTCCGTGTTGATGAGAATCCCGTAAATACAGGGGACACGATCTCTGCTTAGACAATACATGCCAAGGAAACCGCCTCGCGAAACCTTCTCCTTGTAGACGTTGTTGGGCCTCCAAGTGCAGAGGTTTGTAGGACAGTAGCAAATTTCCCTCAAGTGGATGACCTAAGGTTTATCAGTCCGTGGGAGGCGTAGGATGAAGATGGTCTCTCTCAACAACCCTGCAACCAAATAACAAAGAGTCTCTTGTGTCCCCAACACACCCAATACAATGGTAAATTGTATAGGTGCACTAGTTCGATGAAGAGATGGTGATACAAGTGCAATATGGATGGTAGATATAGGTTTTTGTAAACTGAAAATATAAAAACAGCAAGGTAACAAATGGTAAAGTGAGCACAAACGATATTGCAATGATAGGAAACAAGGCCTAGGGTTCATACTTTCACTAGTGTAAGTTCTCTCAACAATAATAACATAATTGGATCATATAACTATCCCTCAACATGCAACAAAGAGTCACTCCAAAGTCACTAATAGCCGAGAACAAACGAAGAGATTATGGTAGGGTACAAAACCACCTCAAAGTTATTCTTTCCAATCAATCCGTTGGGCTATTCCTATAAGTGTCACAAACAGCCCTAGAGTTCGTACTAGAATAACACCTTAAGACACAAATCAACCAAAATCCTAATGTCACCTAGATACTCCAATGTCACCTCAAGTATCCGTGGGTATGATTATATGATATGCATCACACAATCTCAGATTCATCTATTCAATCCAACACAAAGAACCTCAAAGAGTGCCCCAAAGTTTCTACCGGAGAATCACGACGAAAACGTGTGCCAACCCCTATGCATAGGTTCATGGGCGGAACCCGCAAGTTGATCACCAAAACATACATCAAGTGAATCACGTGACATCCCATTGTCACCACAGATACGCACGGCAAGACATACATCAAGTGTTCTCAAATCTTTAAAGACTCAATCCGATAAGATTACATCAAGGGGAAAACTCAATCCATTACAAGAGAGTAGAGGGGGAGAAGAAACATAAGATCCAACTATAATAGCAAAGCTCGCGATGCATCAAGATCGTGCCAAATCAAGAACACGAGAGAGAGAGAGAGAGAGATCAAACACATAGCTACTGGTACATACCCTCATCCCCGAGGGTGAACTACTCCCTCCTCATCATGGAGAGCACTGAGATGATGAATATGGCCACCGGTGAGGGTTCCCCCCTCCGGCAGGGTGTCGGAACAGGGTCCCGAGAGGTTTTTGGTGGCTACAGAGGCTTGCGGCGGCGGAACTCCCGATCTAATCTCTGTTCTGGAAGTTTTAGGGTACGTGGAGTTATATAGGCGGAAGAAGTACGTCAGGGGAGCCACGAGGGCCCCACGAGGCAGGGGCGCACGCTAGGGGGGTGGGTGCGCCCCCCACCCTCGTGGCTTCCTCACTCCTTCCTTTACGTGGGGTCCAAGTCTATCGGGTAGCTTTCGTTTCAAAAATAACTTCTCTAGTTGATTTCGTTCTGTTTCGACTCCGTCTGATATTCCTTTCCTTCGAAACACTGAAATAGGCATAAAACAACAAATCTGGGTTGGGCCTCCGGTTAATAATTTAGTCCCAAAAATAATATGAAAGTGGATAATAAAGCCCAATATTGCCCAAAACAGTAGATAATATAGCATGGAGCAATCAAAAATTATAGATACGTTGGAGGCGTATCACACCAGAAGTGGGCCGAGGAGGGCACAACCCACCAGGGCGCGCCCAAGTGGGTTGTGCCCACCTGGTGGGTCCCCTCTGGTACTTATTTTCTCCAATAATTCTTATATATTCCATAAAAAATTCTCCGTGAAGTTTCAACTCATTTGGAGTTGTGCAGAATAGCTGGCCTGCAGTAGCTTTATTATAAAAAATTCCAGCTGTCGGTATTCTCCCTCTTTGTGTGAACCTTGCATATTATGAGAGAAAAGGCATTAGAGTTACTCCAAAAAGCATTATTATACATAAAAACAATATAAATAACAGTAGCAAAACATGATGCAAAATGGATGTATCATATAGCGATGTGGAAGAGACTCTCGATGGAGCAGAAGCATGAGGTGCCGGGCCTAATGGCCAACTGGCAGGGCCGTCATGCACGACAGATGCAAACACGCTTGTCGGCGAGATCGTAGGAGGTGAGCTATGCTACTCCTGTAGGAGTTGTTGGATTTCCCTAAAGATGAAGGATGATGTAGCACAACAACAGAAATATTTCCCTCAGTTAAGAATAAGGGTTTATCGAACCAGTAGGAGGCAACACATACAACATTAGCAACACCTGCACCAAACAATATAATTGCTTGCACCCAACAAAGGCAAGGGGGTCGTCACCCCCCTTGTTCTTGCTATCCATAAGGTTAAAAGCAAATAATAGTAGAGATAGTAGCAACTAGGATAATGATAGCAAATTGGTATTAAATGACTCAACAAATCCTCTCTTTGATATTTTCCACATGAAATTGGCTAAAAAGGGAAGAAATCACGTGGGAGAAAATAAAGGGAGGAAAATGGAGAAGAAATAAGTCACCAGGAGGCGCCAGAAGGCCACCAGAGTCAAAGACGGAGTTCCATGCGACCACACTCACTCGCATGAGAGGTCATTCAGCGTGGAAATCAAGGCAGGTCGTCCACCTGAACAACTTTTATAAAGGGGACCCAGTTGAAATGTCAATGGAAGGGAGGCATCGAGTACATTCAAAACATGTTCATCATCTTCATCCACAAACCCTAGCCGCCGCCATTTTCACCTCCATAGCCATCTCCACCCCCATAGTGATCTCTCATCTAGTTCATACTTGCAATCGTGCATCGTACAAGGCATCCACTGTAATACATATTGCAATCAATCAAATCTTAAGATGTGTTCTTCAATGTTCTCTTCTCGCTATCTGGTCTCCATGTGTGAGTAGTTCGGTAAGGTATGGGTGAGGCATGAGCCATGCAACCCTAGGTATTTGGTGAAGGGATCAATGAGAGTCTTTGACACAACGTCTCGTATGTGTGAAATTAAATTGTTTCATGAAGTATCTCTTGTCTTGTTCGCGATCTTCATCCCTGCAGGTACCCAGGATAATGGAGATTGAGCACCGGTGAGGCTAGGAGCAAGGGGGCCTTGAAGTGTTATATCGAATAGCAATGACAGTGAGGTTTTAGTAGGGTAACATGGATCATATCTTTGGGGATTCATGAGGTGTAGTCCTTAAATGCCCAATACTTTTGTTTGATATTATTATCTTAATTATCGGGGCAACCTAGGGCTTTCGGTAGGACAACTGATTCTTGATGCAGGACTTGTGTCGGTTAAGATGTTATTTGGACACATCCCCCACTCGTATACGAAGCAAGCACCTCTTGATGGGTGACTTCCCGAGCACAAACTAATATCATTTTTTATCCCACCACCAATACATGGTTGTAAGCATTAAGACCTCATCCTCGTACCTTCTTTTTATTATAAGTGTTTGAATCGCAATTTGCTTGTTGATCCGGTCAAAAGCTAGATTTGACACTTTGACAAAAGCTTGCTAGAGACCATTGCTTCAAGGGAGTCTTCCTCTCGTGGGTTTGATACCCAGGGTCACCTCTGGGGAAATAGGTGTGGGATACCCTTTCTTGTACCACTACCAGATCAATAAAAAGGAGATATCAAGCCCTTTTTCTGGCGTCATTGCCGGGGAGGAGTTCAGTATTTCGAGTCTTTGTGTTTAGAGTTTTTGTTAAAGTTAATTTTCAGTTTGTGTTTTAATTTTTCAGTTTTAGTTTAGTTTTATTTTGTTGCAAGTCTTGTCGATTCGAAAAACCAAAATGTTACTATGGCTCATAATCTTCGTAGTTTTGCTACTCCTAGCAGCAATTTCATGTGTGAACCAATAGCACAACCTGATGTTGCAGCTGCAGAATATGAGATCAAACTGAACCTAGTTTCCATGGTTTAACGGGTCCAATTTGGAGGCTCGCCTTCTGAAGATGCAGGTATGCATTTACATAATTATACTGAATTGTGGAACATAATATGCATAAAGGATTGTTACCCAGATGCTCTGAAACTTCGCTTATTTCCTTTCTGTTTGAGAGGAAAACTAAGGAATGGCTTTTAGCTTTGCCTAAAGGCAGTATTACTTCTTGGGATGCTTGTTGTGGTAAATTTTTATCTAAGTTTTGTCCACCTGCAAAACATATGCAATTACGTTCTCAGATTACAGGTTTCAAGCAAGAGGAACGTGAGCCACTAGCGCTTGCGTGGGATAGAATGAAAGAAGCTATAAGAAACTGCCCCAATCATGGAATGGGGGAGTGGTTAATCCTTCATATGTTATATAATGGCTTGAAACACATGTCAAAAACTATGCTTGATACAACTGCAGGAGGAACAATCATGGGAAATCCCATAGAAGATGTTAAGAAGATACTAGATGATATGCAAGAGAACCATGGCAAATGGCATGTTGAGAGAACCACCACCAAGAAAGTGAATGTCATAGAAGAAAATAGCTCAGAGTTAACAACCATGCTAGAAGAACTTATATCTTTGATGAAAGGTAAAGAAGAGGTTTTTAAGATACTAGTGATGTGAATTTTATTGCTCGTAATAGCTATAACCCCAATTGAAAAAATAACAGTTATGCTCCTAGACTTCCTTATCCTAATAATGGAGCAGCATCAAATAATTTTAATGGAGCTAATGCAGCAATGAAAATACTCTTGAAGAAACTCTTAAAAGTTTTATTGCTAGCCAGACTGAGTAGAATGAAAACTTCAAGAATATTTTGAAGAACCATGATAACTTACTTGGTTAATTGACCAGCAAGGTTGTTGGAATAAAAAATGATATGCAGATACTTAAAGCGAGATCCAAGAATATGGAAGCACAAGTGGCAAATATAGCAGAAAGCCAAACCTTGATTTTGGCCAAGTTTGTAGTCAAACTGGAGCCTTACCCTGTTGAGGAAGTTAAAATGGCAATAGAAAGCTGAGGCACTTGACACAAGTCATGTGCTAGATTACAATTATACCGTTGCAGATTTTGTCAAGATACATGAAGTATCCACTACGAGAGCTAACTAACGATGAGGCATATAATGTCTTTGTTGAACAAGTTGCAGCCAAGGTACGTGAATTTGATGATGAAAGAAAAAATTTATTCAGTAAGTTACCAGCTAAGCAAGAGGATGCTTTTGAACCTAATATAGAGATTGAGACGGGATTTAATAAGTTCACTGCTTTATATGATCTAGGGGCAAGTGTTTCCACTATCCCCAAATCTGTTTATGATAGTCTCAATCTTGGTCCTTATGCTAACACTGAGTTTATATTGGATGCAGCTAATTCTACTTTTACTCAGGCAACAGGCATTAAGCATGGAGTTATAATTCAAATTAATGATTGCCCTGTCATGATTGATCTTGTTAGATATGCCTGAAGATCCCGTTGCGCCTATAATTCTCGATAGACCTTTTCTAAGGACTATCATAGCTGTGATACTGTGTTTGAGGGAAATGTTTGTTTTGATTTACCAGCTAAAGATCCCTTTATAAGGCATTTCACCAGGAAAAAGAAATTGAAGACTTACACAGGAGGTGGCATCAGTTTGAATGCCAAAGGCTATGGTCTTAGTGTTCAAGCACCACCTTGATCACTACCACGGTTGAGCTATCCGACCGGAAACAAGCGCTTCGTGGGAGGCAACCCACCTGAATAAAGTAGACAAGTAAGTTTTTATTTTTGTTTTTGTTTTTAATAAAAGAGTGATTGAAGTTCCATGTGAATAGGTGAGTTTGGAAGAGTTGTTTTAATGAAGGCCTAGCCTTGTGTAAGATGATTTATATGCTGGATCGATGTTTGAATGCCTGGAAATATGTCTATGTATTGCTATAGAACTAACACGCAGGAAAACAAAGAAACATACAAGTTCCGGAAGAAACAGACCAAAAGACGGTCCTTCCTGCGACTGCAGTGCTCGTACGGCGGTCGTTTAACCTGCAGGAGGTTCTAGCGCAAAATAACCAGAGGCAACACAGTGAAGTACGGCGTATCAAAAGGGCGCACATGCTCGTTTTTGCGGTCGTTTTGATTCTCTATAGAATCCATCGATGAGTCCAAAGTATTCGACGACATTCCAAACAGGCACATGCGCCCGTTCGAGCGGTCATTTCACATTTTCAACCAAGAGCACAAAAAGAATAGAACGAACGTCGACATTCAAAACGGGCGCCAACGTTCGTTTCAACGGTCGTTTCATCCACATGCAGGCAAAGGTGAGTTAAACCAAGTTCAAGACGGCATTCTGTGCCCATATGAGCGGTCGTTTTGCGTCGGCGGCTCCAATAAGCCTGAGGAAGGAGGTATTTCGCCCCCATCTCTCTCTTTTATTTTTCTTCTTCCTCCAAACCTCTCCAAACCCTAACAAAACTTTTCCCGATCTCTCTACCCATTCATTTTCAGTTCAAATCCTTCTGTGTGATCGATGTACGATACATTTCTCCTCCGATGCCCAATTTATTTTTCGTGAATCCATGATCTAGATGCCTAG
The DNA here is from genome assembly GCA_021605145.1 of Aegilops bicornis. Lineage (NCBI taxonomy): Eukaryota > Viridiplantae > Streptophyta > Magnoliopsida > Poales > Poaceae > Aegilops > Aegilops bicornis. The sequence continues at coordinate 390,762,655 of CM038669.1, read as the reverse complement.
CATTGCCATAACTAGGACATGCATATTTTTGATTCAAACTTGAGTTTGTCATGGATTTGTTGATGTTTTTAGAGGACATCCAACGTCCACTGCTGCTAGAATCATGTGTTGACTACAAGTCGACAAAGCCTTGCGTAGGCATCAACTTAGTAGGCCCACAATTGAGCATCACATCTGTGGCAGAGAACATATAGCCCATTTGCGATTTGTTATAATGTACAACCCATTTTTGAATTATAATGGCATTTATAGTGCCTAATTTGAATCAACAAGGACCATGATATTGCAAGGCTTAAAATTTTAGACTCATTTCCATGCCAAGCTAAAAAATTGACATGCCTTATGCTTATATACATGTAACCAGTATTTTTTTTGAAATGCCCATGGCAACGCACGGCATTCTACTAGTTGACTATATAGGTTGACAATGGTGTGGGACCGTGATGTCAGGAAACCAGGAGGAAGCAAAAATTTTATGGTTGTATATAATAAGGAGGCACTTGCGTATGTGCGGCTATGGCCTTGATGGGTCCCTACTGTCATCCTCTCCAAGTAAAGTCATCTCCTGATTCCTCATGCTCGTTGACCATCTTGACAATGCGAGACGGCGGCGCCACGGCGAGTGCAACAACTCGAAGGACAATGGAGAGGGCCTCACGGGCCCTACGGATGGTCTGATACAGCGCCCGCTGCTCATTCAGGAAGCCGGGATCATCGGTCACCTATGAGCACCTTCGAGAGACTAAGCCAGCATGAAACGGTAAGATGATGAGTTGGTCGGAAGATCATATGGTTTCACCTCTAGCTTACCCGAGTTGTCGTATAGGCTATGAATGAAACATAAGACGATGAACTTCTCAAGCACAGAAACAACAGAAGAGGATGATCTTCTTAACATGCAAATCACTGGCATTAGATCAACATGCAAAACAATACAAAGCATTATTCTCAGGAGGCACGGTGAACAGCTCATGATGCCACGTGCCACAACATTCCAAGCTCAACTTTGCAATCAAACTCACAAGGCCTGGCATTTCATAGACAACATTTAGAACAAACTCTTAAAATACCTTACATAAGTCAACATCCATGATTATGCATCCCATCAGAGTCACTATTTACTTTTGAACTGAACACACGAATAGGAAAAAATGATCGACGCTGCTCACAGCAAAGGGCGTCCCATTCCAAAATATCAAATGCATGTCTTCTGGCTAACATCAATGAGCAAAATTTGACAAGGTTTTCCAATTCCAAAGTATCAAACGAATTTCTTCTTGATAACATCAATGATTAAACTTTGACAAGCTTTTCCCATTCAAAATATGTAATGCCTATGATTATGGAACAGGAAGGGTTTGTCATCAGTTTGCACATTGAAATGGCACATGGACCTGGATTAACCAGCTTATCTTTTTGTGCAGTTCCACTGAAATCAAACAATGTCTTGTGTAGCATGGTGGATTTCGTATTTATATGTTGCAAGGCCTTCAAGGCATTGGCAGCTCCATTCAAGTAGATAGTCCGGTGGCTCAAGGTGACAACGAATGTTAGAGAACCATTTGATGTATTATGCATGATGAAGTATTATGGAGGACATGGACCATCTGAACATTTTGTGTAGTTCCACTGAAATCAAGCTCAGCATCGCTGTCAGCATAAATATAGAAAAAAAGTGTCATGAATATAATAGTTGTACTAGTTGATTAAACATATGCTCACAAATATAATCATCTTCATTACCTTAACAGGAAAAGATAGCAATACAATAGATTCAATTAAACATTTATTCAAAACAATATGACAATATAAGTAGCAAAACATAACATAGCACGAACATGTGGATGAAGGCCGATACTGACCATGTTTGTTACAGCTGCGTCGGCCACTGACTTGGTCATACCGAGTGAATTTTGCACTCCACATGTTGTTGAGTTTCCCAGGCTCTCAGCAGACTAGTCATGTCACTATCGTCTACTAATACTTTCTAAAGCGTCTCGATCATTCCTTGTGTAATGTATCGCAAACAGTGACTGCTTCTTTCTACAAAGTGGAAAGATAAATTGGGCCCAATAATGCAACAGTTTACCTTGAACACATTGGCTCCTTTTTGTGCAGTTCAACTAAAATCAAAGTTGAAATAGAACCGAGCAGAAGTTTTGATACCCCTGTATGCACAAATGGGTATAAAGGAAACAATTACTGAGAAATAACGGTTGATGACTGATACGTCTCCAACATATCTATAATTTTTTATTTTTCCATGCTATTATATTATATGTTTGGATGTTTTATATGCATTAATATGCTATTTTATATTATTTTTGGGACTAACTTATTAACCTAGAGCCCAGTGCCAGTTCCTATTTTTCCTTGTTTTTGAGTTTTACAGAAAAGGAATATCAAACGGGGTCCAAACAGAATAAAACTTTCACGATGTTTTTTCTTGGACCAGAAGACACCAACGTAACTTGGAGAGAGGGCCAGAAGAGTCCCGAGGGCTCCACAAGCCCTCACGGCACGCCCTAGGGGGCGCCCCCAGGCTTGTGGGCCCCTCGGGAGTCCACCGACCTCCCTCTTAGCTCTGTAAATCCCCAAATATTCCCAAACCACCAGAAGCGTCCACCAAAATACTTTTCTGCCGTCGTAACCTTCTGTTCCCGTGAGATCCCATCTTGGGGCCTTTTCCGGCATCCTGCTGGAGGGGGATACGATCACAGAGGGCTTCTACATCAACCCTATTGCCCTTCCGATGAAGCATGAGTAGTTTACCACAAACCTACGGGTCCATAGCTAGTAGCTAGATGGCTTCTTCTATCTCTTTGATCTTCAATACAATGTTCTCCTCGATGTTCTTGGAGATCTATCCGATGTAATATTTTTTTGCACTGTGTTTGTCGAGATCCGATGAATTGTGGAATTGTGGATTTATGATCATATTATCAATGAATATTATTTGAGTCTTTTCTGAATTCTTATATGCATGATTTGATATCTTTGTATTTCTCTTTGAATTATCGGTTTGGTTTGGCCAGCTAGATTGGTTCTTCTTGCAATGGGAGAGGTGCTTAGTTTTGGGTTCAATCTTGTGGTGTCCTCACCCAGTGATAAAGTAGGGGTAGCAAGGCACGTATTGTATTGTTGCCATCAAGGATTAAAAGATGGGGTTTTCATCATATTGCTTGAGTTTATCCCTCTACATCATGTCATCTTACTTAAGGCGTTACTCCGTTCTTATGAACTTAATACTCTAGATGCATGTTGGATAGCGGTCGATGTGTGGTGTAATAGTAGTAGATGCAGGCGGGAGTCGGTCTACTTGACACGGACATGATGCCTATATTCATAATCATTGCCTTGTATATTGTCATAACTTTGCGCTTTTCTATCAATTGCTCGACAGTAATTTGTTCACCCACCTTATGTTTTCTTTCAAGAGAGAAGCTTCTAGTGAAACCTATGGCCCCCGGGTCTATTATCCATCACATATTTTTAGATCTATAAACCAAAAATACCTTGCTGCAGTTTATTTAATTTTATTTTGTTCTATGTTTTAATAATCTTTTATATCTATCTCTATCAGATCTCATCCTTGCAAGTGACCGTGAAGGGATTGACAACCCCTTTATCGCGTTGGGTGCAAGTGTTTGATTGTTTGTGTAGGTGCATAGATTGGAGACTTGCGTGTACCTCATACTGGATTGATACCTTGGTTCTCAAAGTGAGGGAAATACTTATCTCTACTTTACTGCATCACCCTTTCCTCTTCAAGGGAAAAACCAACGCAAGCTCAAGAAGTAGCATGAAGAATTTCTGGCGCCGTTGCCGGGGAGGTTCTACATAAAGCCTACCAAGTACCCACCATAAACTCTCATCTCTTGCATTACATTATTCGCTATTTGCCTCTCGTTTCCCTCTCCCCCACTTCTAAAATGATTTCAAAAAACACAAAAAGATTTGCCTTTTTATTCGCCCTTCTCCAGTTCGTCTTTCCACTTGCTTGTTTGCCTGTATGGCTCAACCCAAAATCTTTGATCCTTATTATAGGAAGTTGGAAGAGATTGAAAATAATGCTAAAAGCTTCATGTGTTTAAAATTTGAGCATAATAGTTTCTTTAGGAACGAGCTTAAAGAACAAAAGACTATGTGTCGGGGTTTTGGTGCGACATATGCCAAGGGGTGGCTTATCATGGTGGGGGATAGTAAGACGTCGCCGGTGCCAGGAAGCGGGATGAGGCATAGACACGTACGCAGGCAAACTTTACCCAGGTTCGGGGCTCTCCTAGGAGATAATACCCCTAGTCCTGCTCTGCGGGGTCTCCGCATGCTCACTATATCAACAAGTAGCTACAAGATGCTCCTTGAGCTATTTGCTAGAGGAGGAAGAAGGGTCGGGCTAGCTCTCTCCTCTCTCTATATGTGTGGTGTGTGATCTAAGGGTCTGAACCCTTTGCATAGGTGCCCTAGGGGGGTTATATAGGCCTACCCCCCAGGGGTACAATGGTAAAATGGCCGGGTGTAGGCCCAGGCCGTCAGTGTCTCTCGTGGTCGGCTTCTCCACTAGCTGCTGGGGCCCGCCGACTGGTGGGCCCCGCCGGCTGTCTTGTACTTGGCCGACAGGCCGCGCCCGCCGCTTGCGGGTCTTGCCGGCTGCTCATCACTGTAGCCGTGCTTCTAATGACGCTTGCTTTGTCGGGGAAGGCGTGGCTACAGTCCCGCCGCCTGGCGGGCGTTCACTGTAGCCATTCCCCATCTCTTCAGGTTAATGGCGCACAAACTCCTAGGAAGGGGGAGAGTCGCCTGCTGGAAGGCGGACTCCCTGAGCCGACTGGTCGGGCTCGCCGCCTTCAAGCTTCTCACGAGCAGGTAGGGCCCGCTGCCTGCGGGCCGTACCGACAGCCTGTCGTGGGAGAGTGGTCCCTTCTGACTTGGGTGATGTCACGGGCGGAGGGGTCACAGTGCCGTGCCGTGTAGGAGATCTCCAACTGGTATGGTGCACTGTGGCCACTTCATGCCCTAGATCCGAGGGTGGCAGGCTTCACGGTAGCCATGCCCCGTCCCGTCGTGTTTACGAGGGCGCACACTTTGAGGGCGCCTGGGGCCGCCTGCTAGGAGCCGGTCTCTCTGGAGGCCGCCTGCTAGGAGGCCGCCCGCTTCGTGGCCGTCTTCTAGGGTCCGCCTCCTTTCGACAGACGGCCGCTTGGACCAGCCGGTCGCAAGAAGGCGGCGGTCAAGCTTTGGGGCTTGAGGGACGCAGTCGGCCCCGATGTCTTGAAATGCCATGGGGGCAGATGAGGCTACCCATGGCCACTAACTCCGACAGTAGTCCCCGAAGCCGGTGGTTCGCCGCGGCTGACAAGGCGGGGTGCCGCTGCAAATTCCTACTCTGAGTAGTCCTAGTTGCTTGTTTTGTCCATCTTCTGCAACGCTGACTGCCAGGAGTCGTACGCGACGGGTGGCCGCCTGGTGGATTTTGAATCGCCGCGGCGGGATCCATGTGGCGTGCTAGCTAGGCTTCTAGGCTTGCCGCCTATCACACGCGCGCCACGCGGCATCAGCTGGCCGGGCCTGCCAGCCCACGCACGACAGGACGTTGCTACAGTCCGGGCCCGCCACTACCGGGCCCCGGCACGCGCGCGGATCCACTACGGCCGAGGCGGGCGGTTGGGATCCCGCGCGCCCTTACCACGCACCATCATTGCGCGGTAAACGCGTGGTCGTTGGGTCGTGGGCGCAGTTAATCCCACGATCCCACGCCCCGCCCCCTCGGCTTCGTAGCCAAGGGCTATAAGTAGGGGGGAGGGGAACGGCAGAGGCCCGTGCACCCTCCTTTCCCCCACCACTTCTTGACTTCTCTTCTTTCTTCGCCGCCGCCGCACTCCGCGCTCTGTCAAAGTGTTGCTGCGGCTCGCCGTCATCGTCGAGCTTCTCCTCTCTGAGCCCTCTTTCCGCTCCGCTGCAGGGCTCGCGTGCTCATCACCGCCCCTCGCCTTCGTCGAGCTCGTTCCACCATGGAGCGCCCCGACGGCTGGGACGGCTCCAATGTACATGAGGACCACCTCACGTTTCTCCGCGACACACGGCGGCTGCCCGAAGCGGGCTACGTCGAGGTGCGTGTGCCGCCCGCCGCCGAGATTCGGAGGAAGGTGAGCGCGTCATCTTCCGCTCGCACTTCCTCTGTGGCTTCGGCCTGTCGGTGAGCGTCTTCTTCCGCTCGTTCCTGACCTTCTACCGACTCCAGGCGCACCACCTCACAACGAACACGGTGGTGCTGCTGTCGGCCTTCGTCACCCTCTGCGAGGGTTATCTTGGTATCCGCCACCGAATGACGTTTCCTTGCGTTGTATCTCCAGGGAACAGGGGAACGTGCTGCTAGCTGATGTACATGGCGGAGACTGCGGACACCACTTGTCGTCATGAACCCTCGTCAGCAAGGCATTCCGCAGTGGGTTCTACTGGCCTACGGCGCTTAACGACGCGACTGAGCTGGTGAAGTCCTGCGAGGCCTGTCAATTCCACGCCAAGCAAATCCATCAGCCTGCTCAGGGCCTCCAGACCATCCCACTCTCATGGTCGTTTACAGTCTGGGGGCTTGATATCTTAGGCCCATTCCCTCGAGCGCCTGGGGGCTACCGCTACCTCTACGTCGCCATCGACAAGTTCACCAAATGGGTGGAGGTAGAAGTTGTCCGCACCATCCCAGCCGGATCCACGGTAAAGTTCATCAAGGGTCTCGTGAGCCGGTTTGGGGTCCCTAACCGCATCATCACCGACAACGGCTCGCAGTTCACTAGCAATCTCTTGGAAAGCAGATCTGCTATGCTTTAGTGGCACACCCCAGGAGCAATGGTCAGGCCGAACGCGCCAACGCGGAGGTCCTGAGAGGCCTCAAGATCTAGACCTTCAAGAAGAAGCTCAAGGCCTGCGGTAGGGGCTGGCACGATGAGCTCCAGTCTGTGTTGTGGTCATCCGCACCACTGCCACCAAGCCAACAGGCGAGACTCCGTTCTTCCTCGTCTACGGAGCAGAAGCGGTTCTCCCTCACGAGGTCAAGCATCGCTCCGCGCGGGTCCTGGCGTTCGATGAGGCGCAACAGGATGCCATGCGGGGGATGGACCTCGTGCTGGGGGAGGAACGCCGCCGCGAAGCCACGCTCCAGGCGGCAAGATACCAGTAGGCGCTGCGACGGTATCACTGTCGCAGCGTCCGCTCTAGGACACTCGAGGTGGGTGACCTCGTCCTAAGGCGGGTGCTCTCCAGGGAAGGGCTGCATAAGCTTTCACCCATGTGGGAGGGCATGTTTAAGGTCGCCCACGTCTCCAGGCTTGGCGCCGTGCGCCTGGAGACGTAGGACGGGGTCCCCCTCCAGAACGCCTGGAACATCCAGCACCTCCGGAAGTTCTACCCATGAAGAAAGGCCCGACACCTGTGAAGCAAGGCCCAGTGCCTGTGAAGGTGTCTCCGGTCGTGACACTCTCACGTAATAATGAGTGGGGCTGTACACGCCCCTGGATCTCAGGAGTGTCCCCCTCGGGCCTCGGGGGCTCCCTCCCACGTCCTAGTGGCAGCAATTAGCTCCGCGCTGGTGAGAAGACAAGAAGGCTAGACTAGGTGTCGGACGCGGCTTTTCATTTGCTTTCCGTAGCTGGCTTCCCCCCTTTTTTATGAAAATTTGCTTTGTGGTGTTCCTTGCCGACTTGGTTCTATCTCCTTTTTGCCTTTGTTTTGCCCTCGGTTCCTTGTTTTGACCCGTACTCTCCCTCGCATGCCTCGCGAGGGGGCTGGACAGGCGCCCTCGTGAGCGTTTTCCTGTTCTTCGCGAGGCACCCTCGCTCGAGCTCGCAAGCTGGTGCACCTCTCTCAATCCGTGCCCCTCGGGTACCGCGATGCGAAGCGCTGAGTCGTGGCCGGCCACGCCTGCGACTAGGGCTCGGGAGAATAAGAGTTTCCTAATGAATTTTTGCAGCTCCTAAACGTCTCCCAGACCAAGGAGGCCTCGCCAGGTACTAAGAAGTGCGCGCCTCGTGAGGCGAAAACTACCTCGATCACGTCAAGCTAAGTTATCTCTACGCGCCTACATAAAACATTGATATTGCGACACAACACAGGAACAATAAACATAGCATAGCAGCTTGGAAATCATGGATTGTTGCACGCCCCTGCAGGGCCTCATACTGGTCTCTCTCTTAATGCGGGAAGAAAAGAAAGAACGAAACAAAAGTGGCGCGTGCCCCTGCAGCAGTTCGCGAGGATGGACCCATGACGCTCTCCAGGGCTCAGCCAAACCCGTCCTCGCGCTTCACTGGGGCGCGACGACGAGACGACCCGATGCCGCCCTCGAAGCGGGCGCAATGGCGTGGCGGCTCGTCATAGCCGCCGCTGCTGGAGCTGTCGCCGGAGGAAGAATAGCCATAGCTGGACGAGCAGCGGCCAGCGCCAAGGGCAAGGCCATCCTCACCCTCGTCACGACCGTCGCCAAGGCCGAGCACCTCGCCGTCGTTGTCCTCGGGACAGCACCCAGTGCGGCGGCCGTCTTCTCCGAACACCCTCACATAGAGGGTCGCGTTGCCGTCGTACTTGAAATGGAGGGTGCACCGCCTGCCCAGGCCGCGCGTGCGGGCAAACGTCTGCCAGCCGCGGGCCAGGGCTGCCTTGCCCCCGACGGAGACCTCGACCGCGACCCATGAAGCTTTGCTGCAGCAGCCATCCGCCTGCAGCCAGAGCCCGTCTGGACCCATGGCTCGCAGCTCGCCGGCGAAGAAGCGCGGGAGCTGAAGCCAGGTGCCGGCCGGGTTCTCCGACCACAGGACGAACTCCGGTAGCACCTCCGCCGACTGGAAGCACGGCCGGGGAGGCCGCGCGACCATGGCGCGCTTCCCTTCATTAAGAGGGATGCCATGACCTGGGCGACTCCCACCGCGTGGAGAGGCACCGCCGCGGCCGCGAGGGGCTGCGGCGGGAGTCACGGCGTGCTTACGAGGGCGACCACGCCCCCTCTTGGGCGGTGGTGAGCCAGGCCCCTCCTGGCGGGCCTTCCCCTTCTCTGTGGCCGAGAACCTCTTCGCAGGCACCATGGGTGTCGCTGCTGGCAACGAAGCAAGGGAGAAGAAGCGAGCGGAGCACGGAGAGATGAGCAACGAGGGCTCTGTCCCCTCCTCATTTATAGCGGGGGAAGGCCAACCGGCGACCCCCACGATCACAGGTAATGATGGTTTTTGCTTGCATGGAGCTGGGACTCGTCAAGTCGGTCAGTTGCCGAGGCAGTGTGGGGAAGCGGAGACGCCCACGTTCAATCAATCGCCATGCGTCGACCAAGGCCGCAGGCTGTTGGGGCCCGCGGTGCTCCGCACTTGCCCCTTAGCTTCACCTCGAAGCCAAGTCCGAGCATGCCTTGGTCCCGGGGGCTACTGTCGGTGTCCTGGGAACGGGGGTCCCCAGACTTGCCTGCCTGCGGCCCACGGCGTGGCTCCACTAGCGGCCCTGTGCGGCCCATCTTCACCAGCAAACACTCAAGACCCTCACGAGGGGCCAAGCCTCGCGAGGCGGACGATGCAAGACCTCCTCGGGGGCGGCCTCACCAGGCTGGCTCGCGAGGGGCGGAGAGATCAAGGCAAGGGGTACCTCGCGAGGTTCCTATGATGCAAGCCACGATGACCAGGGCCAGGCGGGCGCCAGCGTGCGCAGTGTCCTTGTTTCCTCTTTGGTGCAAAAGAGGCAAGCGCAGGCGAGGAGTACCGAGGCATCAGGCAAATGTTTCCATATCGGTTCAACAAGACCAAGACCAGCAGGACGGCAGGACGGAGGTCACCGTGGAGCGCAAGACGGCGTCACCACCAGAGCCTTTGGCAGGCGAAGACCACCTTTAGTCAGGATAACTTGTACTAGTTGTCCCCCTTCAAATTTGGCCGTTGTTGGATCCCTTCCCGCTCAATATTTGGGAAGAGGACCAGGGCCTCTATAAATAGGACTAGCCACCACAGTAGGAGGCAACTGATCCGAGGCCATTGAGATCATCCTCAGCCACCCATCAAGCACAAGAGCACCTCTCCTCAGGAGGCTGTTCTTCCCTTGTAACTGTTCATCCATAACCCAAGAGGCAATCCACCACACCACACTGGAGTAGGGTATTACACCATATCGGTGGCCCGAACCAGTATAAATCTTGTGTCTCGTATACTGTGGGTTCGACGCGCTAAGATTCGAGATCGTGGTGAGGGTGAGGCGTGATTAGATGGAGGAGAGATCTTCGTGCACACCCCAGAGTTCGAAACTTAAGGGTTTTGCCGGAACCCGAAATCCGACAGGGCCCAGTTGGCCTTTGGTTGGTATTGGTGACGTGTACCCTTTGCAGTCTTGCATTCCAAACTTCTTTAGGCAATCTTTGAGATGCTTTTCTTGTGATATGAAGATTTTGTTCCTTTGTTGACGGATTGGAAGACCAAGGAAGAACTTTAGCTCCCCCATCATGGACATCTGATATTGCTCTTGCATTATGTGCCCAACCTCATCACTGTGTCTTTGGTCAGTGCAGCCGAAGATAATGCCATCCACATAGATTTGGCATACAAAGAGTTCTCCATCGTATGTCTTCGTGAAGAGTGTGGCGGTCTAGAGAACTAGGTTTGAAGCCGTTGCTCCTCAGGAAGTCTTTGCGTGTGTCATACCAAGCACGAGGCGCTTGTTTGAGGCCATACATCGCCTTGTTGAGCTTGTACACCATATCAGGATGCTTTGGATCTTCAAAACTAGGTGGTTGAGCTACATATACTTCTTCTTCAATTTTGCCATTGAGGAAGGCACTCTTCACATCCATTTGATGCAGAAGAATGTTGTTGTGGTTGGCATAGGCTATCAGTATACGAATGGCTTCAAGCCTAGCCACAAGAGCAAAGGTTTCATCGAAGTCAATTCCTTCCACTTGTGTATATCCTTGGGTAACGAGACAAGCTTTGTTTCTGACAACTTGACCATGTTCATCTTGCTTGTTGCGATAGATCCATTTGGTGCCAATAATGTTGTGCTTGCGAGGATCAGGACGCTTGACAAGTTCCCACACGTTGTTCAGCTCAAACAATTGAAGCTCTTCTTGCACAGCTTGAATCCATTCAGGTTCCATGAAGGCTTCATCCACTTTCTTGGGTTCAGATATTGAGAAAAATGCAAAGTGCCCACAGAAGTTTGCTAGTTGCTGATACGTCTCCAACGCATCTATATTTTTTGATTGTTCTGTGCTATTATATTATCTATTTTGGATATTTTATATGAATTGATATGCTATTTTATATGATTTTTAGGACTAACCTATTAACCTAGAGTCCAGTGTCAGTGCCAGTTTCTGTTTTTTCCTTGTTTTAGAGTTTCGCAGAAAAGGAATACCAGACGGAGTCCAAACGGAATAAAACTTTCGCCATGATTTTTCTTTGACCAGAAGACACCCACGAGACTTGGAGTACAAGTCAGAGAAGCTTCGAGGCGGCCACAAGGGTGGAGGGCGCGCCCCCCAACCTTGTGGGCCCCTCGAGGGACCCCTGACCTAGATCTTCCTCCTATAAATACTCTTATACCCTAAAAACATCGAGGGGAGCAACGAAACCACCTTTCCACCGCCGCAACCTTCTGTACCCTGGAGATCCCATCTTGGGGCCTTTTCCGGCGTCCTGCTGGAGGGGGATTCGATCATAGAGGGCTTGTACATCAACACCATTGCCTCTCTAATGAAGCATGAGTAGTTTTCCACAGACCTATGGGTCCATAGCTAGTAGCTAGATGGCTTCTTCTCTCTCTTTGATTCTCAATACAAAGTTCTCCTCGATGTTCTTGGAGATCTATTCAATGTAATACTCTTTTGCGGTGTGTTTGCCGAGATCCAATGAATTGTGGATTTATGATCAAGTTTATCTATGAATATTATTTGAATCTTCTTTGAATTCTTATATGCATGATTTGATATCTTTGCAAGTCTCTTCGAACTATCGATTTGGTTGCCAACTAGATTGGTTTTTCTTGCAATGGGAGAAATGCTTAGCTTTGGGTTCAATCTTGCGGTGTCCTTTCCCAGTGATAGCAGGGGCAGCAAGGCACGTATTGTATTGTTGCCATCAAGGATAAAAAGATGGGGATTTCATCATATTGTTTGAGTTAATTCCTCTACATCATGTCATCTTGCCTACTGTGTTACTCCGTTCTTTATGAACTTAATACTCTAGATGCATGCTGGATAGCGGTCGATGTGTGGAGTAATAGTAGTAGATGCAGAATCATTTCGGTCTACTTGACATGGACGTTATGCCTATATTCATGATCATTGCCTTAGATATTGTCATAACTTTGCGCTTTTCTATCAATTGCTCGACAGTAATTTGTTCACCAACCATAATATTTTCTATCTCAAGAGAAGCCTCCAGTGAAACCTATGGCCCCCGGGTCTATTTTACATCATATAAGTTTCTGATCTATATTTCCAGTTTCCTATTTCTTTTACTTTGCAATCTTTACTTTCCGTTCCATATACCAAAAATACCAAAATATTACTTTACCGTTTATCATCTCTATCAGATCTCACTTTGCAAATAACCGTGAAGGGATTGACAACCCCTTATCGCGTTGGGTGCAAGTTGGTGTTTGTTTGTGCAGGTATTCGGTGACTTGATCGTTATCTCCTACTGGATTGATACCTTGGTTCTCAAAAACTGAGGGAAATACTTACTCTACTTTGTTGCATCACCCTTTCCTCTCCAAGGGAAAAACCAACGCAAGCTTAAGAGGTAGCAGGAAGAATTTCTGGCGCCGTTGCCGGGGAGATCTACATCAAGCCAAGACATACCAACTACCCATCATAAACTCTCATCTCTCGCATTACATTATTTGCCATTCGCCTCTCGTTTTCCTCTCCCCCACTTCTAAAATGATTTTTGAAAAGATTCGCCTTTTCTTCGCCCCTCTTCTGTTCGTCTTCTTCGCTTGCCTTTTGTGTGCTCGTGTGTTGGATTGCTTGCTTTGTCATGATGGCTCAAGATAATACTTAATTGTGTGACTTTTCCAACACCAATAATAATTATTTTATTAGTACTCCGATTGCTCCCTATGCTAATGCGGAATCTTGTGAAATTAATACTACTTTGTTGAATCTTGTTATGGAAGATCAATTTTTTGGCCTTCCTAATGAAGATGCCGCATCCCATCTTAATAATTTCGTTGATTTGTGTGACATGCAAAAGAAAAAGATGTGGATAATGATATTGTTAAGTTGAAGCTATTTCCGTTCTCGCTTAGAGATCGCGCTAAAACTTGGTTTTCATCTTTGCCTAAAAATAGTATTGATTCATGGAATAAGTGTAAAGATGCTTTTATTTCCAAGTACTTTCCTCCCGCTAAGATTATCTCCCTTAGGAACGATATTATGAATTTTAAGAAACTTGATCATGAACATGTTGCACAATCTTGGGAGAGGATGAAATTGATGCTTAGAAATTGTCCTACTCATGGTTTGAATTTGTGGATGATTATACAAAAAAATTATGCCGGATTGAATTTTGCTTCTGGAAATCTTTTAGATTCGGCCGCGGGAGGCACTTTTATGGAAATTACTTTAGGATAAGCTACTAAAATCCTAGATAATATTATGGTTAACTATTCTCAATGGCATGCGGAAAGATCTTCCACTAGTAAAAAAGTGCATGCAATTGAAGAAATCAATGTTTTGAGTGGAAAGATGGATGAGCTTATGAAATTGTTTACTAGTAAGAGTGCTCCTATTGATCCTAGTGATATGCCTTTGTCTACTTTGATTGAAAATAATAATGAATCTACGGACGTGAATTTTTTTGGTAGGAACAATTTTGGTAATAACGCGTATAGAGGCAATTTTAATCCTAGGCCGTTTCCTAGTAATTCCTCTAATAGTTATGGTAATTCCCACAACAATTCTTATGGAAATTATAATAAGATTCCCTCTGAATTTGAGAATAGTGTTAAAGAATTTATTACTTCGCAAAATAATTTCAATGCTTTGATTGAAGAAAAATTGCTTAAGATTGATGATTTGGCTCGGAACGTGGATAGAATTTCTCTTTATGTTGATTCTTTGAAACTTAGATCTATTCCACCTAATCATGATATCAATGAGTCTCTCAAAGCCATGAGAATTTCCATTGATGAGTGCAAGGAAAGAACCGCTAAGACGCGTGCTAAAAAATATTGGTTTATAAAAATGTGTTCTTCTAGTTTCCGTGAAAATAATGATGAAGATCTTAAAGTGATTGATGTGAATCCTATTGAATCTTTGTTTTCCAGTGTAAATCTTGATAAAGACGGGACTAGAGATGAGCCAACTTTAGTTAGAAGGCGTCCCAATGATTCGGAGTTTTTAGATCTTGATGCAAAAATTGATAAAAGTGGGATTGGAGAGGTCAAAACTTTAGATAGCAATGAACCCACTATTTTGGATTTCAAGGACTTTAATTATGATAATTGTTATTTGATAGATTGTATTTCCTTGTTGCAATCCATGTTGAATTCTCCTCATGCTTATAATCAAAATAAAGCTTTTACTAAACATATTTTTGATTTTATGATGCAATCATTTGAAGAAAATCTTAATTTGGAAGTTTCTATCCCTAGAAAACTTTATGATGAGTGGGAACCTACCATTAAGATTAATATTAAAGATTATGAATTTTATGCTTTGTGTGATTTGGGTGCTAGTGTTTCCACAATTCCAAAAACTTTGTGTGATGCGTTAGGTTTCCGTCAATTTGATGATTGTTCCTTAAAGTTGCATCTTGCGGATTCCACTATTAAGAAACATGTGGGAATAATTAATGATGTTCTTATTGTTGAAAATAGTAATTATGTGCCCGTAGATTTCATTGTTCTTGATAAATATTGCAATCCAACATGTCCTATTATTCTTGGTAGACCTTTCCTCAGAACGATTGGTGCAATTATTGATATGAAAGAAGGAAACATTAGATTTCAATTTCCATTAAGGAAACATATGGAACACTTCCTTAGAAAGAAAAATAAATTGCCTTATGAATCTATTATGAGATCCACTTATTTATTGCATGCCAAAGGTGATAACACTTAGATATATTCGTGTTTTATGCCTAGCTAAGGGCATTAAACAATAGCGCTTGTTGGGAGGCAACCCAATTTTATTTTTTCTTGCTTTTTAGGTCCTGTTTTGCTTTGAATAAATCATTTAGCCTCTGGTTAGATGTGGTTTTGTGTTTTAATTAGTGTTTGTGCCAACTAAGACCTATGGGATAGCCTACGATGATAGTTAATTTGATCTTGCTGAAAAACAGAAACTTTTGCGCTCACGAAAACAATTCTTACTTTTAGCTGGAGAGTGCTTTTTAGATGATTATTTTTGCAGAATATTAATAGACAAGTTATCTACAATGTCCTATTTTTCAGAATTTTTTGAGTTACAGAAGTATTCAAACTATCCAGATTGCTACAGACTGTTCTGTTTTTGACAGATTCTGTTTTTCGCGTGTTGTTTCCTTATTTTGATGAATCTATGGCTAGTATCAGGGGGTATGAACCATGGAAAAGTTGGAATACAGTAGATATTACACAAATATAAATAAAGAATTGGTTTACAACAGTACCTAAAGTGGTGATCTATTTTCTTATACTAACGGAGCTTACGATATTTTCTGTTAAGTTTTGTGTTGTGAAGTTTTCAAGTTTTGGGTAAGGATTTGATGGACTATGGAATAAGGAGTGGAAAGAGCCTAAGGTTGGGGATGCCCAAGGCACCCCAAGGTAATATTCAAGGATGTCAAAAGTTTAAGCTTGGGGATGCCCTGGAAGGCATCCCCTCTTTCGCCTTCGCTTCATCGGTAACTTTACTTGAGGCTATACTTTTATTCACCACATGATATGTGTTTTGCTCGGAGTGTCTTGTATGATTTGATTCTTTGCTTTTTAGTTTGCCACAATCATTCTTGCTGTACACACCTTTTGAGAGAGACACGCATGAATCATGATTTATTAGAATGCTCTATGTGCTTCACTTATATCTTTTGAGCTAGGCAAATTTGCTCTAGTGCTTCACTTATATATTTTTAGAGCACGGCGGTGATTTTATTTTATTGAAATTGATGAACCCTCGTACCTCACTTATATTATTTTGAGAGTCCTTAGAACAACATGGTAATTTGCTTTGGTTATAAAAATAGTCCTAATATGATAGGCATCCAAAAGGGATATAATAAAACTTTCATATATAGTGCATTGAATACTATGAGAAGTTTGATTCCTTATGATTGTTTTTAGATATGAAGATGGTGATATTAGAGTCATGCTAGTGAAGTAGTTGTGAATTTGAGAAATACCTGTGTTAAAGTTTGTGACTCCCATAGCATGCACGTATGGTGAACCGTTATGTAACGAAGTCGGAGCATGAGATGTTTTTTGATTGTCTTCCTTATGAGTGGTGGTCGGGGACGAGCGATGGTCTTTTCCTACTAATATATCCTCCTAGGAGCATGCACGTAGTACTTTGTTTCGATGAGTAATAGATTTGTGCAATAAGTATATGAGTACTTTGTGACTAATGTCGAGTCCATGGATTATACGCACTCTCACCTCTTCGCCATTGCTAGCCTCTCTAGTACCGGGCAACTTTTGCCAGTACCATAAACCGACCACATATCCTTCCTTAAAGCAGCCACCATACCTACCTATTATGGCATTTCCATAGCCATTCCGAGATATATTGCCATGCAACTTTCCACCATTCTGTTTATTATGACATACATCATAGTGGTCATATTGCTTTGCATGATCATGTAGTTGACATCGTATTTGTGGCAAAGCCATCGTTCATCATATTTTTTTATACATGTCACTCTTGATTCATTGCACATCCCAGTACACCGCCGGAGGCATTCACATAGAGTCGTATTTTTTTTCTAGTATCGAGTTGTAATTTTTGAGTTGTAAGTAAATAGAAGTGTGATGATTTTCATTATTAGAGCATTGTCCCATGTGAGGAAAAAAAGAGAAAGGCCAAATAAAAAAGGAGAGAAGGCACAAAAAAATGAGAGAAAAAGAGAGAAGGGACAATGTTACTATCCTTTTTGACACACTTGTGCTTCAAAGTAGCACCATGATCTTCATGATAGAGAGTCTCCTATGATATCACTTTCATATACTAGTGGGAATTTTTCATTATATAACTTGTACTAGTGCACGTCGGTCCTAAACAAACGGTTTTTAACCCCTTTCCGCGACGGCATTTGGAACCATCGCCAAGTGAGTGTGGGCGATAGGGGGGGTCCTTCCCACACGACCCAAAAACCGTCTGGGATATGCCCTCCTGGCACACACGCTCGGCAAAATGAGGTCGTGTGCGACCGACGAGCGCTGAAATATGGAAATACATATAGTAGAGCTAAAAAAATACAATTATACAGGCAAAATTGTTTCCAGTCGCAAGTACATCCCACACAGTCAGTCCCCGCTAAACGTTTTCGTTCGTATGTACATCCCACACAGTCGCTCCAAGGAAAACGTATCTGTTCACAGGTACATCACACACAATTTTCCCGTTAAATCACTTGTGTTATTGAATGTATAACACACGGTCCGTAGAAGAAACTGTGTGGCAAAGGCTGTCCATCACACACAGTTTTTATGTGGTAAACATTTGCGCAAGGTGGCCTAACGCAAACAGTTTTCAAGAGAAAGTCGTGTGTGATTGTTCATTGATCCAACACGGTTTATTCCTAGAAACTGTATGCGTGGCCTGATGTCATCGCCCGCGGTATTTTTTCAATAACCGTTTGCAATTGCAAAACCCAATTAGCAGGCTAATTCACCATTAGTAGGCTAATTGCCCTATTACTATTAATCCATTTATTAATCTAATTGACATTCATATTAAGCACACAATATATTTCATTTCCATATTAAGGAAGCATAATTTAATAATTGAAATACATCAGAGTACAACATGATATAGCTTCAGACTCAGCTACCCCATTACACAATCAAGACAAGACCAAGTTCCACATGCAACATGTAGAACCTTTCGAAATTAGCATCATAGACGGTATATAGACAGATGCATCTCATATGGAAAACTGCTGAAGCGGAAGGCGAATATTGAGCCTTCATTCATGTTGAAGGTCTTTGCAACTTTAGGCCAGTGCCTGTGGATGATTGGCCGCCCGTCCATTGTCCTCTTCAGGAACACTTCAATATTGAACCGTGGATTTTGTATGAAAACCTTCCTCGCCTCTTGACCATAGAGGTGGTTTGAGAGGTAATCATCAGTGAACTGCTTTGGAAAGGCCTGAAAACAAGGATGTGCATAAGTATCTTCTCTATATTGGAAATGGGGCAAAGGAATAAAAAAGGCAAGTTATAATAGTTAGTACCATCTTGTAGTGAACTGATGTCTTCTTCATTATGCAGACAAAGATCTTGTTGTTTTTTGTCGCTAATTTCTTTATCTTAACGGTCTTTCTGAGTTTCTTGATTTGATTGGTATTCATGGACAACTCATTTCCCCATATGCAAAAAGGGTCGAACAGTGGGTCAAAACCTCTGACAGCAGGACCTACATGTGCAAGACCAAATTGTTAAAAACTAAAATATTAGAATGGTTCCAGCAATTGCACAATAATGTGCTATTAGAGAATGTACCATGCACATGGTAACCTCGATTGTAAACCTTAGTGCTTCCCATTGTTTCCCTGCAACACATATAAGGTAGTTAGTCATCGGGTAAAGTAAGGGTTCGCATGCTATTAGTAAAATATGTTGATGAAAAATAAGCACATTGCAGATTCATCATATTAATTCAAGTCACATGGAAAACCCATTTATCCAAACCAAGCATGATTAAGAACTAGGAAATATAGCAATTGTATATGTTTCTCATGTATTAAGTGCAGCCAAAATCGATTTATTCCTCACATGCACACCAATACAAAATTCTACCCACGGCAATTGGACATCGCATTGCAGAGTTGAACCAAGCAGTTAACTAAACACCATAACAAATGAACTAAACATTAACTAAGCACCACATTGCACAATATAACATACTCCTAATAGAAGATCAGACAGTTAACCAAACAGTTAACTACAACCAATTGTAGCAATTGTATTTGTTTCTCATGTATTTACTACAACCAAATTCAATTTATTCCTCACATGGTATACAATAACAGAATGCACCCACAACTATTGAACATCGCATTGCAGAATTGAACCAAATAGTTAACTAAACACCACAACACAAATGAACCAAATGTTAACTAAGCACCACATTGCACAATGTATAACCAAACCAAGCATGCTTGACAACTTGGAAATATAGCAATTGTATTTGTTTCTCATCTATTTTGTAAAGATAATTTTGATTTATTTCTCACATGGAAGACAATACAAAATTGCAGCCTAAAGAATTGAACATCACATTTGCAGAATTGAACCAAACAGTTAACTGAAGACGACAACTGATTAACAAAACAATTAATAAGTGAGCACCACACTGCACGACATATAGAACATACACACTAGAGCAACAGATTGCATGGTAACACTAGATAGCACAATTCACTAGAATTTGTGAAGGAAAGGCAGGAGGAGCACACGCAATGGGTAAACCGAGCATGCTTAAGTGGTGTATCTAGCAAATGGCAAGGTGCTCCTCCAAGATCTGGGGGTCGACATGAATGGCAGCCATCGCGACCTCATCCGCGCATGCGGCTGCGATTAGCTTCTCAGCTGCCAAATGCTCCTTGAGATCCTCGCTATACTGCGTGCACCATTGCTTAGGGCGGCGCTTATTTGGTGGAGGGGTCGGTGATTTCGGTGGAAGGTGTCGCACTCACGCCGGTGGTCGGGGCATGTGGGATGTGGAAGGAGGAGGAGGATGGGGGTCGGGTGTGGATTACCTGCCTAGATAGACGAGGCCGAGTAGCGTGAAGGAGGGTCGCCGACGAGGAGGCGGCGCTGCAAGCAAGGAATGATGGTTTCAACTTGGAAAGGAAGGCGGAAAGAGGGGAAATGTGGCTTTTGGTAAGGGGGGGGGGAAGGCAGATATTTCCGCGGAAGCCGAAAATTAGGAATCGCTTCAGCCAAAAAACTGGCGCGCAAAGTGTCATCAGACATGGTCCCTTATCCAGAACTGTGTATGATATGTGGACATCACAAACGATTCAAATAGCTTAACCCGTGTGTGATGAGTTTGAACGTCAAAAGTTTTTGTTCGAATTTCCATGGTTACAGTGGTCATGCACGTCATTGCATAATTTGGGTACACAAAGGAGACTACAATACACCCACACTGCTTAATCGAGCAAGTTCAGCAATTAATCAGAGCTAGCTGACCTAAACATTACTGGAAGTGCATCTAGTGCCACCCCTAGTTGGTTTTGGAGTATTGACGACAAATTTGGTTGAGGGACTAATGTGTTTTGTGAGAATTGCAGGATAACACAGGTAGTGTCCCTCATTGATTCGGTTTACCTACCGGAGATGACCCCTGAAAATGTATGAAGACATTGACGACAATGGTGGTATATGAAGATATTTATATTGAAGACTATGACATGAGAAGACATTGAGTGAAGACTATGGAGCCTTGAAGACTGTGTTGTTTCGTTGTTTCCTTTTCTTCTTTGTTGAGTCATAGGAACCACCGTACTGTTAAGTGGGGTCCAATTGAACAAAGTCAAAATGACTGAAGTGATGCTCAACCCAAATCCTATGTCTTCGAGCGAAGACAATGAGAGCAAATCTTATCCAGAGCTAGATGAGTCAACTTTGCTTGTAGCCCAAGTAAAGTTATCGTGTGTGTTTGAAATCTGACCATTGGAACACGTGTCAGTTCCTTAGTGACCTAGGGTCATTTCGAACATATCAGGTCGGGTTGCCTAGTAGCTATAAATAGCCCACCCCCTACACCATAAATTGGTGGCTGCTCAAAGTTAGTGCACGGCTTTTGTCGTTTGAGAGCAACCCACCTTGAAGCCTTTGAGAGAGAGAAATCCTTGCAAGGACAAAGCCCAAACACCCAGAGCCAAAGAGTGTTAGGCATCATCAAGTCTTCTGTCTGCGTGACTGAAGACTTATTACACTTGAGGACTATGAATCCTCCAGCCGGTTAGGTGTCGTGTTCTGAGCATCCAAGAGTCATTGTGGATCGCCGGTGAACGAAGTCTGTGAAGGTTTGGAAGTCTACCATGAAGACTTACCAGAGTGATTGGGCGAGGACTGTGTGTCCTTAGCTCAAGGGGAATAAGGTGAAGACGCGGTTTTGTGAGTTTTATCTCAACCTCCCTAACCAGACGTACAGTTGTCACAGCAACTGGAACTGGTCCAACAAATCCTATGTCTTCAACAAGTGACTGGTTCTATCCTCTCCCTTCCTTTACTTAGAGTTTGTCTTCGTGAAGTCATTGCCTCTTTGTCGTACCTGTTTGACTTCATTACTTGACTACTATCGTCGGTTGGCTTCATACTATCTTCCATCATGATCCTTACTACTAAGCTGCTATTAGTCTTTGTACTTTCACATTACTGCATATTTGACTATGGTTTGCTTGTTGTAGTTTATCTTCCGCTTCATATCAATTAGGTCATTTCTATTGTTTGTCTTCGAAACTTCCACGTTTGAAGACTTTCATAAAATCGCCTATTCACCCCCCTAGTCGATAATCGCACTTTCAATTGGTATCGAGCAAGGTACTCCTTGTTCGTGTGATTGATTTAACCACCGGAGTTTTAGCTATGTCGATTGCAGGATAATCAAAGTCTCCGCTGCTTGCCCGTGTTCAATGTAACCGAATATCCCTCTTTGGAAGAATAAGATGTGCATGCATCTTGAAGCCATTGATGTCGACCTCTGTATGTCATCAAGAACGGCGTTCCCAAACCGTGAAGGTGTCACCCCTGGCGATGTCAAAAGTTCATTCAACTGGACTCAACCGCCAAGAACATTATCTATGGTCATCGACCAAAGGACAAGATGACCGTGTGAGTGCTCGAAACGTTGAAGCTAGTCTGGACCGGCTATCCAAGGTCAACGAAGGCGTCTCAACCCAGAGAGATCAAAGGATCAGTGTTCTTCGCAACCTCTTCAACCGCTTCAAGAGAAACGACAATGAAAATGTCCAGCTCACGTTTGATCGTCTCACCAACATCACCAATGAGCTTCGTGCTCTCGGCGCCACTGAGATTACCAAGCATGAAATAGTCAAGACACTACTGAGATCAATTGACAGCTCCTTTGACACCCTTTCCCTCATGATACAAGAACGCCCTGACTTCAAGACACTCGATTCGTCTGATATACTTTGAGAGGCTCAACACACACGAGTTCCAGCTTTCTGAGAAAAGAGATATCTATGATCCCAACTATGGACGAACTCACGCTTTGAAGGCAAAAGTTGTTTCCTCATCTGAAGAAGAATCGGCAGTTCCTGATGATCCCAAGACATTGGAAAGGAACTTGCTTTGCTTGTGAAGAAGTTCCAAGTTCACTAAGAAGAAGGGCTTCAGAAAGTCTTCACGATCTAGCTCAAGAAATGATGAAGCTTCCACTCATGACCACAAGAAGAGAACATGTCACAAGTACAAGAAACCTGGACATTATATATCTGAGTGTCCATAGTGGGACAATGAGAAGAAGAAGAACAAGAGCAAGGAATATGATTCTGATGACAAGAAGAAGAAGAAATCTTTAAAGTCTTCTTGCAAGTCCTCATCAAAGTCTTCACCTCATAAGAAGAGCTCATCTGGCAAGGCTCGTGCTTTTGTTGGCAAGGAAATGGATTCAGAGGAGGAGTCTGCTTCTGAGGAGGCGGAGGTGGAGTCTGGAGAGGAGTCCGGCCCTGGTGTTGCAAGTCCGCTCTAGCCACAACCTATGTTGCCAAGTCCATCTTCAACACTGAAGACAATGACTTCCACACCACCGCTGAAGCTGATGACAAGGACGACCCTGCTCCCACCTACTGCTTCATGGCACGTGGTGCCAAGGTAAAATCACATGATGCTTACTTTCAAACATCAAGTGAAGATGACTCTGATTGTGAATCCAAGCCCAGCTACAAAACACTTGCTAAAATTGCAACTGAGCAACAAAAAGCTATGGAACATGCTCAAAAACTGTTAGACAAAAGCGATGACCTGTTGGACGCGGAAATGACACGTTCACAGTCCTTAGTTGAAGACATAAAAAATCTTCATGCTAAGTACCAAGAACTTGAAAGTCGTCATGAAACGCTCTCAACCACTCATGAAAAAGCTCTCCTATGATTATCTTCAAAGGAAGCAAGAGCGTGAGAAATTGAGAGCGGCTCATGAAGATCTTCAAAAAGAGAATGAGTCACTTCGCGCTCAACAGATCAGTCCCGCTCAGGATGGATTTGAACCACCATGTCTAAAATGCCTTGAGCGTGATATCGCTACCTTTGTTGCTGAATGTTCAACTGCTGCTACTGTTGCATTGTCTTCAACTACTGATGTGGTAACTAACCCATCTGCGGAGGATATCACTACTATTGCTGATGAAAATGCTAAGTTGAAGACATTGCTTGAAACAGGGATGTATAAAAGTCTGAAAGGACATCAGACACTTTGCGATGTCCTCAAAGCAGATTCTCGAACCGAAACCCTAGGAAAGAGGGTGTTGGGTTCGAGAGGAAAATGAATGCCGATGGTTCCTCTTTGGAAGCTTTGCGGTATCCCAAAACCACATGGGTTGTCGCTAAGGGACCTTCAAAGGATCTATCCACCTTATCCGGCTTTACCATGCTAATCCTATTATCATTGATCAATCCCTTGATGCAAACTATAAGCTGTTCAAAAATCAGAATGGTGAAGTGTTTGCCAGGTATATTGGTACTAACTGTAGGAATGGACCACCTATGAAGAAGATATGGGTTCCCAAAAGTTGTCTTGAGAATCTTCCAGTGAATGTGATCATGACACCACAGGATGAAGACAAACCCTGCACCTAAGGCGTCATATGGTCCAAAGGCTTCAAACAGACAGAGGACTCACCTGAGTCACCCTAACGCCAATGTTTTGCAGGTAAACCATACTCACACTTATGAATATGAGCGTGTGTCTTCAAACCGCTATGTTCATAGAACTAAGAACTTTTCTGCTTATTCATATGAGTATCATTCATCTCCTGCAAGGCTATTTGCTAGGGCTCCAAAGCCGAAGTTCTCAGATGTTGCACTTAGACTCATTGCTTCTAAGCCACCCCTGAAGATGTGGGTGGTTAAGAAGAATTAACTTTATTTTGCAGGGAAGGGTCTCCAGCCGAAAATCAAAGGCGTCTGATGCTATTCTTTGGGGACCTAAAACATCTTGTAGGGCGCAAGATCAAATGCCCAAATGGCCTCACTATGTATTTTGTTCCTGAATTGTTTGCCATTCATCCTATCAGTCCTAATCTTGATCTGAGCTTAAATAATCCTCTTGCCCGTCAAATGTTTATGCTTCACAATACTCTTGGTGAAGCCTATCCCCTAACTGCATCAGTAGGGTATGACACCTCATGCTTCGTAATGGATTATGGACAGCGGATGCACTAATCATATGACTGGTGATCGAAATCTTCTCATGGACTCAACTTTACGTCCATCGGACAAGAGTCACATCACATTTCTTGACCTTTGGTAAAAGCAAGGTCTTTGGGACTAGGTAGAGTTGCAATCTCAAAGGATCAACACATGGATAAAGTGATGCTTGTTGAATCCCTTGGTTTCAACTTAATGTCCTGCCTCGATGCTTTGTGACTTGAACATGATTGTGCTATTCGAAAATATCGTTGCCTTGTACTAATGGAATCGACAAGTCTCTAGTCTTTGAAGGGTATCGGAAAGATGATCTATACATGGTAGATTTCTCAGCAGGTCCACACTTTCGTCAGATGTCTTCCGCAAAAGCTTCTTGCACGCCGGGCTCGCATCTCGAGGTCAGTATGGGCATGAGGAACTTACACACACTCGCCAAGAAGAAGCATGTCATAGGCATCGAGGGTGTCAAGTTCAAGAAGGATCATCTGTGTGGTGCCTGCGAAGCTGGAAATATGACTAGGGCAATGCACCCGTCGAAGACAATCATGACGACATCTCAACCGTTCGAGCTGTTACACATGGACTTATTTGGCCCTACTCACTACTCTACCCTCACAACAACTGCTTGTCTCTATGGCTTCGTCATTGTTGATGACTACTCAAGATATACATGGGTGCACATAATTCTCTACAAGACTGAAGTGCAAGATGTCTTCAGACGCTTACTAATCGAGCCATGAACAATTATGGCGTCAAGATCAAGCATATCAGAAGTGACAACGGGACTGAGTTCAAGAACACCGAACTTGATCTTTATCTGGATACAATGGGAATCACTCATGATTTTTCTGCTCCATACACACCTCAGCAAAATGGCATCGTAGAGCGCAAGAACAGAACCCTCATTGAGATGGCTCGAACAATGCTCGACGAGTACAAGACACCAAGAAAGTTCTGGCCTAAAGCTATTGATACAAAGATGTCACGTCATCAACCGTGTTTACATCCATAAGCTTCAACAAAACATCCTATGAGCTCCTTCTTGGCAAGAAGCCAAATGTCGGCTACTTGAGTATTTGGAGCTAAGTCTTTGGATCAAGGATCCCCATCACAAGTCAAAATTTGCACCTAAAGCTCATGAAGGCTTCATGCTCGATTCTGGAAAGGACTCGCACTCTTACGTAGTCTTCAACCTCTATCTCTACAAAATCGTCGAAACTGTGGACGTGCGATTTGATGAAACCAATGGTTCACAAAGAGAGCTCCTAGCAAGTACACTAGACGAGGCTCACCCAAATGAATCTATCAAGTTGATGGGAACTGGAGAAATCATGCCTTCTGAAGCACAACCTGAAGAGGAACTTATCATTTCTGCACCTAACCAACCTGAAGACAATGCTCAGTCTGAAGATAATCCTCCCAATGATGACAATGATCAGCAAGAGCAAAGTCTTCGTCCAATTCATCCTCGAGTCACAAATGAAGTACAAATTGAGAAGATAATTGATAGCATCAATGCACCTGGTCCACTTACTCGCACAAGAGCAACACAGTTAGCAAATTTCGGTGGACACTTTTCTTTTGTGTCAATATTAGAACCCAAGAAAGTAGCTGAAGCCTTTATGGAACCTAATGGATACAAGCTATGCAAGAAGAACTTCAACAGTTCAATCTGAACAATATTTGGGAACTTATCAAGCGTCCTGACCCTCGCAAGCATAACATTATTGGCACAAAATGGATATATCGAAACAAGCAAGATGAGCATGGTCAAGTCGTCAGAATCAAAGCACGTCTTGTGGCTCAAGGATATACTCAAGTTGAAGGACTTGACTTCGATGAAACATTTTCTCCTGTGGCTAGGCTTGAAGCTATTCGCATACTGCTAGCCTACGCTAACCACCACAACATCTTGCTATATCAAATGGATGTGAAGAGTGCATTTCTCAACTGCAAGATTGAAGAAGAAGTGTACGTCGCTCAACCACCTGGCTTTGAAGATCCAAAACATCCCGATATGGTGTACAAGCTAAACAAAGCAATCAGATGGCCTCAAACAAGCTCCTCGCGCTTGGTACGATACGATCAAAAACTTCCTGAAGAGCAAAGGCTTCAAACCTGGATCCCTCGATCCAACACTCTTCACGAAGACATATGATGGTGAACTGTTTGTGTGCCAAATATATGTGGATGACCTTATCTTCGGCTGCACCAACTGGAAGTATAG
This sequence comes from Aegilops bicornis, assembly GCA_021605145.1. Classification (NCBI taxonomy): domain Eukaryota; kingdom Viridiplantae; phylum Streptophyta; class Magnoliopsida; order Poales; family Poaceae; genus Aegilops; species Aegilops bicornis. The sequence goes on along the minus strand of CM038669.1, from coordinate 390,735,868 downwards.
TGATGAGTTTGGATACATGATGCAAGAGCAATATCAGATGTCCATGATGGGTGAGCTGAAGTTCTTCCTTGGTCTTCAAATTAAATCGACAAAGGAATGGCATCTTCATATCTCAAGAAAAATACCTCAAAGATTGTCTCAAGAAGTTCTAATGCAAGATTGCAAAGGTTACACGACGCCAATGCCAGCCAAACACCATCTGGGTCTCGACGACAATGGTAAAGAATTTGATAAAAAGGTATACCACTCCATGATTGGTTCCTTACTTTACCTATGTGCATCTAGGCTAGATATTATGCTTAGTGTGTGCATGTGTGCTCGATTCCAAGCAGCACCAAAGGAATCACATCACTTAGCGGTGAAGCGAATTCTTCGATATTTGGCTCACACCCCAACACTCGGATTATGGTATCCAAAGGGCTCAGAATTTGATTTGGTTGGATTCTCGGATGCTGATTATGCTGGTGACAAGGTGGATCGCAAGTCTACATCAGGCACATGTCACTTTCTGGCACGATCACTTGTCTGATGGTCTTCAAAGAAGCAGAACTGTGTATCACTCTCGACTACTGAATCTGAATACATTGTTGCTGGATCTTGCTGCGCTCAGCTTCTATGAATGAAGCAAACTCTTAAGGACTATGGCATCAATCTGAAACAAGTACCTCTCTTCTGCGACAACAAAAGCGCCATCAAGATTGCCAACAATCCAGTCCAACACTTGAAGACAAAGCACATTGAAATTCATTATCACTTTCTTAGAGATCATGTCATGAAAAAGGATATTGACATCATTCACGTCAACACTGAAGAGCAACTGGCAGATATCTTCACAAAGCCCTTGGATGAGAAAAGGTTTTGCAAGTTACGGTGTGAGCTAAATATCTTGGAATCCTCAAATGTCCTGTGATCAGGCACACATCCTAACACTTATGCATGTTGATGACTTAGATGTGCAACACACAAAGTAAAGTATATCTTCAATCAATGAAGACTTACATTCTGAGTGTGAATACATTAACGTGGAATTTGACTTCGGAGCGCCACGATAATTGTAAAGGCCATGTCTGGGTCTAATACTTCATATACTGTGGGTAACGCCACCACCAAATTTCTCTGTTTGAAGTGTTTCACTCATGGCGTTATTTTAGCTATGTCTTCACATTTGATTTGTCTTCAGAGTTCAACTTATCTTCATGATTTTCTTCACTATGCTGATTTGATTGCTTTCTGATATATATATATATATATATATATATATATATATATATATATATATATATATATACTAGTGTTATGTCCTCTACAGCATTCACTTATAGCGATGTCTTCCTAGTTGAATCTTTTGAACTAAGTGAATGTGATCGGACCCTAGTCTCTCTATGCTTTCTATCTCAAACTCTATGTGTCCAAATCATATGCATTCTATTGAAACTGTCGAATATCTTCTCTGCGTCCTTGTCAGCAGAAGACACAGAGACAAACATTAACACTGTTTTAAATGATTCATCCTTATTGTTTGAACTCCGGAGAAGCCGGAACGACCATCCGACAAACCTGGAGGGCGTGGGAACGTGGGACAGCTCTGAGTATGTTGCATGCTTGCCACGTACCCCTCAGATGTGAACCTCCAGGGGCACCTGAGTAATTGTGCTGTGCCGCACACCTCCTTATAAATACATGTCCCCTGCGGTAAAGAAAACCTTCTTCCACCTCTCCACCTCATCAAAACCCTAGCGCCACCGCTAGCTTTCGACGACGCCGGCGACGAAGCGCTTAGCTGCCGCGACTTCTCCGACGCTGTCCTCACACCGGCTGCGAACATCGTCCTCTCCGCCACCACCGTAGCTGTCCTCCGTCGCCAAGTTAGGGCACGGTGGATTGAACTGCTCGGTCTCCTACTCATCCCATCTAGCAGTTCTTCGTGTGGTAAATATAACTCTATTTTTACCATCCTTTCGATCCTCAAAGATTCATCCTGTTTACCAAAGTTGGTTTCTGCCTATACAATGTTAGATCTATTCTGTCTGCATCTCATACTGCCTAGTATATTCACTTAAGCTTCATATCTAGTTAGATTCCTCACTTGTACTTATTCACGGATTCGTACAAATCTGGAACCAACTCTCAACATATAAGTGAATGTCTTCGCATCTTGAGGTCAATGTCTGCAAACTGATTTATCTTCAAAATCTTCTGAGAATGCATATGACCTCTTCCCTTCCTCGCATCTCTAATGTTGTCACGGTACATGTCCGTGGGAGAATCCCTTGGTTCTCATAGTCCGCATTCATTTGCGTAATTATTACAAGATCACATTAACTCTCCCGACGCCAGCCTCGTTTGTCCAGAAGCGAAAGCTTTTGAAGCCTTTGAACGTGTTGAAGCCATTCAGTTTGAAGTTCATGGCTGCGAGAAATCGATGAGGAAGGGTGGCGATAAAGGTCGTGAGGGAACATCAAAAGATTTGCCTGATGACCTTGCAGAGCTTTACAAGACAAATCCTGAAAAGAATTATAATCAATGCAAGACATGAATCCAATGGATTCGATGATATTGGGCTGAACAATGGTTCAAATACAAGTTCGTGACCCAGGAATACGCTGAAAAGAATGATATCAAAGGTCCTTGGGGTGATATTCTCTTTCGAGGCCTTCCACCCAAGAACAGAGTTGAAGCTATTGCACAGGGTTTCTATCCTTGTATGGTCCGTGGACCTCAGCCTGAAAATGCCGACCCATCGTCATTGCTCTGGTGTCGTGACGATAATCTCTTCAAGCGAAATTTCCAGCACGCAAAGGCATCGGCCAAGGAAAACAAGAAGTCATTGGGATTAGACTTCAACCCTGGTCCCTCTGCTCCCCGTGCTGACGGCTCCCGTGACGCAGAACCCAATGTCATCGGTCCTTTCTACAACCTTGATGGCCTAATCACTCACATCTCGGTCCAAGGTGCCAAAGTGGATCATTCTGATGATGACACTGACACTGATGAAGCCCCTTCTCCTGCTCCAAAGCCGTAGAAGCCAAACAAGGCTAAAGCTTCAAGATCAGCTGCTCCTCCAAAAGCTTCACGTGTGAAGCCATCGCCATCGCACCTCCTCAAGACAAAGGCGATTATGCGGTCAAGATCAATCACGCATCTCCAAGAAGACGGAGAAGAAAAGAAAATCGTCAAACATTCTCGATCGTGGATCGACTCCTGCTGCCATTCTGCGAGAAGAGCACATTGATCTATCCAATGATGAAGATCTTGCAGATGATGCTCTTGAGCAACTGATCAAGAGCAAGGAAGAAGCAGAGATCTTTAATGATTTGCCTCTCTTTGATGTGGCAATCATCCATCACTTCATTGATGAGTGGTTTGACAACCCAAATCTCAGCTTTGAAGATCTGCAACTTCCCATTGGCCTCAGCGTCTCCTTCAATGGCGCCATTGCTTCTGAGCTAGCTCTTGCTCGGCGTCTCGTTGAACTGAAGCACAAGATCGACTATGAGAAAGCTCGGTTCAAGAAGCCTGTGGCAAAGCTCAGCGTACAAGATGTCAAAAACTTCAAGACCATGCTGCACAAGCTCAAAGAAGCCTTTCACAAGAAGCGTGCATGACTAAAGGCTCGCGTGAGCGCATGAAGAGTATGGCTGACAAGTGTGTACTAGCCTACAATGAGGCTGAGAAGTGCAAGGCTCTTGGTCGCCCTGGCATTGACCCCAGAATGGTTGCAAAGAAGAAGAAGCAATCAGCTGACCAATCTGCACCTTCAAGGCAAGAAGAAACTCACATAGTCCTCCCAAGCAGCATGACTGGCTCAAAGCCAAAGGTCAGGTCAACCGCTTCTGAACAGAAGAAGACGAGAGCCGCCGAGGCTGAAGCCAGAAAAAGGAAAAATCCTGAAGCCTCTAATGCTGCTCCCTCCAAGAAGAAGCGCAAAACCAAGAAGGATCGGGCTGCTTCCACAGAGCCCTTAGTTGTTGAACCTATCTCAATGGTTCGACCTGCATCTGAACTCCAAGAACGACGAATGATAGTTCATGAGCCTGCTTCCTCAGAGGCTCATGAAGCTGAAGACATTCCAGCAGTTGATCCCATCACTGCTGAAGACATTGGTCACAATGACAATGTTGAAGATGATGAAGTTCTTCCTCAGATCGAACACAACTTGGTATCATCGCTTTGTTCCCACGAGCAACAAACTCATCAAGATTGGTCGTCCTCTCGGCGCCAATTGCTCAGGATGCATCATGGGCTGATCACCCACAACCACAAGACTCCCCGTGTACTCCCCAACAACAACAAGTCACACCACCTGTGCAAGAAGTAGAGGAAGACCTTGAGGCCCAGCCAACTCCATCTCCAAAGGCGTCGCCAGCATTGCGCAGGCTTCGCAAAGGACCAAGGCCTCAAGTCCCTCTCTCGAGCGTTCCAGAAGGAGAAGTGCACCACCAATCTATTGCACGTCAAGTGTTTCCAGAAGCCACTTTGACTGTGAATGTCTCCGAGTCTGAAGCCAAAGCTGCTGAAGACAATCCGGCTGCATCAGCCGATGACAACCAAGAAGAACGAGTCCCCACTCCCCCATTACTAAAGAAGTTGTTCCTGATATGAACGTGCCAGTGCCCGACCCTCCAGCTCATCAAGTGGAGGTTGAAAATCTTGAGGCTGCCACCACCAACACAAGTGAAGCCAATGACATAGTCATGGCTGAAGCAAATGTGGAGCCTGCACCAACCAATGTGCCTGAAGCCAATGATGCAACTGCTCCTGAAGCACCTGTTGTGCAGCCTGAAGCCTCTGTTGTTGCCACTGCTCCTGTTCCGCCACCAAGGCCCTATACAATTGAGCAAGCTTACAACTATGGTCAGTTAGTCACTGTCAGATGGCCCGTTTTGGTCCCTCCGCCTCATGCCTCTGGTCCTCAGTTTGATTATCATGTTGAGCATAGGCCTCTGATCCAAATCAAAGCCAAGCACTGCCAAGGTTCCTGTGTAATCGCCACCTCTACAGGATCCTTCAATGCAAATGGCTTCAAAGCCCACAACACTTTCTTTGACAGAGCAAAGAACCCCTACTCAAGGCCAAGAATATCATCGATCATTTACGGAGCTATCAACAATGGCTATTACTCCTGCGTTACAGATGATCAAGGCGCATTTTCCCTCATATGCGCCTCGACATCAAGCCATTGCTGGACTGCCATGCTTAGAAGAAGCACTTGACTGCTTTCATGATGCAGGTCTGCTCAGCTTTGTGACAGACAAACAACATTGGAATGAGGAACTTTTGCTTCAATTCTATGCTACCCTCCACATTCGCGGCTACTACAGAGATACAAAGACATGGGTTCTCGAGTGGATGACAGGAAATGTTCATCATGAAGCCAAAGCTCTTGACGCCATTGAGCGTACAGCTTACCCACTCCCGGAGAGCTGTTCGAACCTAATTGTCAACTCCACCACAATGCACTGGAGAGCATCTTCCATAAGCTAGAGCCCAACATGAGCGAGATGTTGAGCATGATGAAGCCTTTGCCGCCTGACGCTGAATACCCAAAGGAGTTCTTTGTTGATGACCTTGAGTATCTGCCTCGCACAATGTATCACATCATCAGGCGAACTCTATGGCCTATCAAAGGGCATTCTTCATCTGCAAAACTTGAAGGAGCCATGAAGACATTGGTCTTTTACATCCTCAATGGCATCAGCTTCAATACACAAGAATTCTTCATCCGGCAACTGGCTGCGTCTGGTTCTGACCTTTTTGGCCTGAAATTATATGTTCCATGGGTCATGCGCCTCATCAAGCTACACTCTGCTATCAACTATCAGCCCTATGCTCGCAATCATCTGATCTTTCTACCCGAGGTTGATATGTCAGTTGAAGCCATATACCCTGAGCCTGCCAAAATGCCACTTTGTCTTCAAAATGCAGATCACCATAGATTCTCTCAACCCATGGAAGGCGTCCAAGCAGTGACTCGTGTCTATCCAATGGCTGGGAACACTCGTATGCCTCACCGTGCGCAAACTGAAGCTACTGAGAGCACAATATCCCAAAGGCCTAAGAAGCGCTCTCGTGTCCTGAATGACCGAGAACTTCTTATGGCACTGCATCAGAAACAAGACAAGCATCATTATTGGCTCAAGCGACAGATGCAAAGCCTCTTGGTGGATGTCAATCGCATTCGAAATCTTGCCACCAAGAATGCTTTTGTCACTCACGAGACACGTAAATCGATCATGGAAGAGTTTGACGCTGCTCGGTCTTTGAGCCGATCTTCAAGACGATGGCTTCACTGAAAGATTCAAGTTTGACTCCACTCCTCCACGGAATGCGGTCCTACGTCGAACTCCCTCCCTTGAAGACTCTGACTATTCTTCCTCCGTGGCAACTGTGAATGCCAGAGTGATCGATGATGAAGCTGATGCTACTTCACCGCCCCTACTTCTGCAAGCATCGACACTGCACCAAGTTCGTCTACACCGCCAAACAACAAAGACAACCCTATTGCTTCATCTTCTCCTCATGAAAGCGAGTAGATGCTCTATGTCTTCAAACCTTTTTGGTCCTTACTGACAAAAGGGGGAGAAGCATATGAGTTTGATAGTCTTCAAGCGGGTTCATATGGGCGGTTGCTTTATATTTTGCCTAGTGTTTACAACTCTCGTTTTTGATACATTTGGTTCTTTGAGTTGTAACACTTAAACTCGATGGTCGTCTGCTACTTATATGCTTTTCTGTGATGCGATGATAAATTCCGCATGTGCGATAATAACTTCCGCACTTAGATCATTCTGCAGACGTCCATTTTTCATTATGCATGTCATTTCTCTTAGTTATATCATTTCATGCATGATGAATTATCTTCATAAGTTGAAGAGGATGTCCGCAAGTACAACCTGCCATGTGCATTTGCATTCCAAAAGCAAATTACTTATATGCATATCTTCAGGGGGTGCCTTTGCCACTTATGAAGACAATACCCTATCCTTTACAATTTCACATACTTTATCCCCGTTGAAAACTTCAACCAGTTTGTCATCAATCACCAAAAGGGGGAGATTGTAAGTGCATCTAGTGCCACCCCTAGTTGGTTTTGGAGTATTGATGACAAACTTGGTTGAGGGACTAATGTGTTTGTGAGAATTGCAGGATAACACAGGTAGTGTCCCTCATTGATTCGGTTTACCTACCGGAGATGACCCCTAAAAATGTATGAAGACATTGACGACAATGGTGGTATATGAAGATATTTATATTGAAGACTATGACATGAGAAGACATTGAGCGAAGACTATGGAGCGCGAAGACTGTGTTGTTTCGTTGTTTCCCTTTCTTGTTTGTTGAGTCATAGGAACCACCGTACTGTTAAGTGGGGTCCAAGTGAACAAAGTCAGAATGACTGAAGTGATGCTCAACCCAAATCCTATGTCTTCGAGCGAAGACAATGAGACCAAATCTTATCCAGAGCTGGATGAGTCAGCTTTGCTTGTAGCCCAAGTAAAGTTGCCGTGTGTGTTTGAAATCTGACCGTTCGAACACGTGTCAGTTCCTTAGTGACCCAGGGTCATTTCGGATATATCAGGTCAGTTTGCCTAGTGGCTATAAATAGCCCACCCCCTACACCATAAATTGGTGGCTGCTCAAAGTTAGTGCACGACTTATGTCGTTTGAGAGCAACCCACCTCGAAGCCTTTGAGAGAGAGAAATCCTTGCGAGGACAAAGCACAAACACCTAGAGCCAAAAAGTGTTAGGCATCGCTGAAGTCTTTCTGTCTGCGTGACCTGAAGACTTATTACACTTGAGGACTGTGAATCCTCCAGCCAGTTAGGCGTCGCGTTCTGAGCATCCAAGAGTCATTGTGGATCGCCAGTGAACGAAGTCTGTGAAGGTTTGGAAGTCTACCTTGAAGACTTACCAGAGTGATTGGGCGAGGACTGTGTGTCCTTAGCTCAAGTGGAATAAGGTGAAGACGCGGTCTTGAGTTGAATCTCAGCCTCCCTAACTGCAGACGTATAGTTGTCACAAAGAATCGAACTGGTCCAACAAATCCTATGTCTTCAACAAGTGGTAGTTCTATCCTCTCCCTTCCTTTACTTAGAGTTTGTCTTCGTGAAGTCATTGCCTCTTTGTCGTACCTGTTTGACTTCATTACTTGACTACTATCGTCGGTTGGCTTCATACTATCTTCCATCCCGATCCTTACTACTAAGCTGCTATTAGTCTTTGTACTTTCACATTACTACATATTTGACTATGGTTTGCTTGTTGTGGTTTATCTTCCGCTGCATATCAATTAGGTCATTTCTATTGTTTGTCTTCAAAACTTCCACGTTTTGAAGACTTTCATAAAAATCGCCTATTCACCCCCCCCCCCTCTAGTCGATAACTAGAACTTTCAATTACTCTAACAAATTAAAGACCGGCACTCTTAATTAAACAAAACAAAGAGTACTAGTACTACGGCTGATGTTCGTCGATCTCCGCCGCCGCCTCCATGTCCAGCTCGCTCCCGACGGTCTCCTGGGGAAGGGGCTCCATGGGATCCATCGCACCATACTCGGCAAGCATCTCACCATCCGCGTCCGCCATCTCTTTGGAAAAGGCCGCCACTAGCTGGGTGTGGGCGGCCGTGATCTGGGCTTGGACGGGCTCCGTCATCGCAAGGTATGCGACGGAGGAACGAACGATTGCTCGAACGCTCTCGGCGATTGCCAACTCTTCGGCCGTGGGTTGTCGACCGTTGTTGGAGAAGCTTCGTTTGATTTGTGCGGTGACCGCCATGAGCTGGGCATGGGCGGCCTCGAAATGGTCGTGGGCGGCCTCCATCAGGGCTAAGGCCTCCGCTGCGGAACGGACAGCTGCTGTGCCGCTCTCTCCAGTTTCTATCCCCAAGGCAGATGTTGCTGCCGCCACTTGAGAAGCAACAGCAGCCTTTTGGGCTGCCTTGGCCGCCTGGTCGCAGATTGTGGCCGCGCTCATGCACCTTGTTATCACGCGCATAGTGGCTGCGGCCATGCTCTCGCCAGAGTGGGCCACCAAAGTTGCCCTCATGACGCGGGTCCACGTGCCCATCTTTCACCAGCGACGATTGAACAGTGAAATGATATTTGGGGAGCGAGCTGGTGTGGTTGAGACGCCGGTTGTGGACTATAGCCGACACACCTTCTCGCGTAAGCCATAGGAGTACTATACACCGACGGTGCTCCAGTATATTTTGTGCTGCATCTCACATGGTTGGTGGTAATAAACTGTGTGTGATCTACTTGATTTTTCATCTTGATTTGAATTACATAATGGGGTCACTGTGGCAATGGACGATGTTTGAATTGCTAGACCTTTTATCTGGAGTGAACATGCAACTATATGTGTGTCGTAAAAGAATAGGAATTATTCAGGGTTCGTTTGAACATTTTATACATTAAATTGGTTTTCTAGCCATTTCAGGTGCACAATTCAAAATTAAACTACATGCACATGCTCCGGTGCACCAACATGGGTTGTAAAATCATATATGTGTCCATGGGTTTATGCTTATCTCCCATGCAAGAAATGGGGATGAAATTCTAACACCACGACACGGTGGCTCTCCGGCAAATGTCGACGTATTTGCTTTTCTAATTCTAGTAAATCCAAAATTCGTCCGAGATTCATGAAACTTGGCATGCTATCATGGAGTGGCATCAACATGCCGTGGTAAAAATTCTGTCCCATTTGGGACGGGTTTGGGTATAAGCTTCTCATAAACCAGAGCTTCTCACAACAAGTGTGATGGTTTCGATAGAGAATGTTTCACCTTTCTGGTAGAAACGATATCCATTGCCTCTTCTCGATTTCAAATTGTTTCCTAGTGTCAACATAGAACAACAGGAGTGTTGTGTCAATTTTTGGGACTTTTCAGGGTTCGCTTGGACATTTTTATACATTAACTGAGTTTTCTATGCATTCATGTGCATAATTCAAATTTGAACTACAGGCACATGCTCCAATGCATATAAATTAGTTGAAAATTCAAATCCGTGTCCTTGGTTGCCTGCTTAGGTCCCATGCAAGAAATGTGAATGAATGTCAAACACCCTGCCACCGTCACTCAGCCGCAAACATTGAGATACCTGGTTTTTAAATTCTAGTAAATCCAAAACTCGTCTGAAATTCATGAAACTTGGCATGCTATCATGGAGTGGCATCAACATGCCGTGGTAAATATTTTGTCCCATTTGGGGCAGGTTTGGGTATATGCTTCTCACAAACCAGAGCTTCTCACAACAAGCATGATGGTTTCGGTAGGGAACGTTCCACCTTTGGGGACAAAACGATATCCATTGCCTCTTATTGCTTCCAAAAAAATTCTCGTGTCAACATAGAACAACAGGAGTGTTGTGTCAATTTTTGTGATTTTTCAGGGTTCGTTTGGACATTTTATGCATTAACTGAGTTTTTGATGCATTTATGTGCATAATTCAAATTTGAACTACATGCACATGCTCTAGTGCATATAAATTGGTTAAAAAATCAAAATTGTGTCCTTGGGTGCATGCTTAGGTCCCATGCAAGAAATGGGAATGAATTTCAAACACCAGGGCATTGTTGATTGCCGGCAAAACATTGAGATGCCTGGTTTTCAAATTCTAGTAAATCCAAAACTCGTGTGAAATTCATGAAACTTGGCATGCTATCATGGAGCAGCATCAACATGCCGTGGTAAATTTTCTGTCCCATTTGGGGCAGGTTTGGGTATATGCTTCTCACAAACCAGAGTTTCTCACAACAAGCGTAATGGTTTCGGTAGGGAACGTCCCACCTTTGGGGACGAAACAATATCCATTGCCTCTTATTGCTTTCAAATTTTTTCTCGTGTCAACATAGAACAACAGGATTGTTGTGTCAATTTTTGTGATTTTTTAGGGTTCGTTTGGACATTTTTATGCTTTAACTGAGTTTTTAATGCATTTATGTGCATGATCCAAATTTGAACTACATGCACATGCTCCAGTGCATATAAATTGGTTGAAAAATCAAATCTATATCCTTGGGTGCATGCTTAGGTCCCATGCAAGAAATGGGAATTAATTTCAAACACCAGGGCACCGTTGTTTGCCACCAAAACATTGAGATACTTTACTTTTAAATTCTAGTGAATCCATGATGTCTACTACACAACCTTCTTCTTGTAGACGTTGTTGGCCCTCCAAGTGCAGAGGTTTGTAGGACAGTAGCAAATTTACCACAAGTGGATGACCTAAGGTTTATCAATCCATGGGAGGCATAGGATGAAGATGGTCTCTCTCAATCAACCCTGCAACCAAATAACAAAGAGTCTCTTGTGTCCACAACACACCCAATACAATGGTAAATTGTATAGGTGCACTAGTTCGGCGAAGAGATGGTGATACAAGTGCAATATGGATGGTAGATATAGGTATTTGTAATCTGAAAATATAAAAACAGCAAGGTAACTAATGATAAAAGTGAGCGTAAACGGTATTGCAATGCTACGGAACAAGGCCTAGGGTTCATACTTTCACTAGTGCAAGTTCTCTCAACAATAAAAACATAATTGGATCATATAACTATACCTCAACATGCAACAATGAGTCACTCAAAAGTCACTAATAGCGGGGAACAAACGAAGAGATTATTGTAGGGTACGAAACCACCTCAAAGTTATCCTTTCTAATCAATCTATTCAAGAGCCCGTAGTAAAATAACACGAAGCTATTCTTTCTGTTCGATCTATCATAGAGTTCATACTAGAATAACACCTTAAGACACAAATCAACCAAAACCCTAATGTCACCTAGATACTCAAATGTCACCCCAAGTATCCGTGGGTATGATTATACAATATGCATCACACAATCTCAGATTCATCTATTCAACCAACACAAAGAACTTCAAAGAGTGCCCCAAAGTTTCTACCAGAGAGTCAAGATGAAAACGTGTGCCAACCCCTATGCATAAGTTCACAAGGTCATTGAACTCGCAAGTTGATCACCAAAACATACATCAAGTGGATCACGTTATATCCCATTGTCACCATAGATAAGCACATGCAAGACATACATCAAGTGTTCTCAAATCCTTAAAGACTCAATCCGATAAGATAAGTTCAAAGGGAAAACTCAATCCATTACAAGAGACTAGAGGGGGAGAAACATCATAATATCCAACTATAGTAGCAAAGCTCGCGGTACATCAAGATCGTGCCAAATCAAGAACACGAGAGAGAGAGAGAGAGAGATCAAACACATAGCTACTGGTACATACCCTCAGCCCCGAGGGTGAACTACTCCCTCCTCGTCATGGAGAGCGCCGGGATGATGAAGATGGTCACCGTGAGGGTTCCCCTCTGGCGGTGCCTAACAGGTCCCGATTGGTTTTTGGTGGCTACAAAGGCTTGCGGCGGCGGAACTCCCAATCTATTCTATTCCTCGATGGTTTTAGGGTATATTGGTATATATAGGAGGAAGAAATACGTCAGGGGAGCCATGAGGGGCCCACGAGGGTGGAGGGCACGCCCAGGGGGGTGGGTGAGGGAGTCCTGGATTAGGGGGTCCTCGGACAGCCGGACTATATACTTTGGCCGGAATGTTGGACTATGAAGATACAAGATTGAAGACTTAGTCCCGTGTCCGGGTGGGACTCTCCTTTGCGCCGAAGACAAGCTTGGCAATTCGGATATGTAGATCTCCTCCCTTGTAACCGACTCTGTGTAACCCTAGCCCCCTCAGGTGTCTATATAAACCGGAGGGTTTAGTCCGTTGGACAACAACAATCATAATCATAGGCAAGCTTCTAGGGTTTAGCCTCTATGATCTCGTGGTAGATCAACTCTTGTAATACTCATATCATCAAGATCAATCAAGGTGAAGTAGGGTATTACCTCCATCGAGAGGGCCCGAACCTGGGTAACATTGTGTCCCCCGCCTCCTGTTACCATCCGCCATAGACGCACAGTTCGGGACCCCCTATCCGAGATCCGCCGGTTTTGACACCGACATTGGTGCTTTCATTGAGAGTTCCACTGTGCCGTCACAATAAAGGTTTGATGGCTCCTTCGATCATCGGCAACAATGCGATCCAGGGTGAGGTTTTTCTCCCCGGACAGATCTTCGTATTCGGCGGCTTCGTACTACGGGCCCACTAGCGTGGCCATCTGGAGCAGATCGATAGCTACGCCCCTGGCCGTCAGGTCAGGTTTGGAAGCTTAAACTATACTGCCGACATCCGCAGAGACTTGATCTTCGACGGATTCGAGCCCATGTCAGGTGTGCTGCACAGTCACGACGAGCACGACTTAGCTCTGCTGTCGAACGGTGTTCGGGAGATCACACCTGTGGCTACTCCGGTCCTCAATCCGGAGCAGATCGTGTCGTCCGAGGACGGGAGGATAGACCCCGCCACGGAGGCCGCATGCTCAGCGGCGATAGAGCAGAATACTGACTTCACCTCCTATGAGACCTGTGTTGCCAGACCCTTGGATTCGTCCCCCCGCCACAGGCTCGAATCACCGCATCCCGTGCCTATCGAATCTGATTGGGCACCGATCATGGAATTTTCCTCCGCGAATATCTTTCAGCACTCGCCCCTAGGCAATGTGCTAAATTCATTAAGGTCTCTCTCCTTGTCAGGAGGCCCTTGGTCGAACTGTGTCCGGCTTGAGTGGGAAGTGTCGACGAAGAAATTCGTTCCCCACGCACCACCCACTTAATAGCCATTGTCGACGAATTAACCGACATGCTCGATTTAGGCTCCGAAAACATCGACGGTATGGACGACGATGCAGGAGAAGAATAGGAACCACCGACCACAGGGCGCTGGACTGCCACCTCATCATATGATATATAAATGATGGACACCCCCAAAGAAAGCAATGGCAATAAGGCAACGGAGGATAATCCCCTCGAGAAGCAATCTAAGCACCGGCGTCATCGGCGCCGCCCTAAGCCCCGCCATAGCAAAACCAGTGATACCGGTGTAACGCCCCGGATTTGATGCGCTAGGTGTCCGCCAGTTATTCGCCGTCGTTGCCATGTCATTTGCTTGCGTGTTGCATTTTATCATGTCATCATGTGCATTGCATTGCATACATGTTCGTCTCATGCATCCGAGCATTTTCCCCGTTGTCCGTTTTGCAATCCGACACTCCTATGTCACCCGGCGTCCCCTTCTTGTCTCTTTTCATGTGCGGGTGTTAAACATTCTTGGAATGGACAGAGGTTCGTCAAGCGGCCTTGGTATAGCACCGGTAGACCGCCTATCAAGTTTCGTGCCATTTGGAGGTCGTTTGATACTCCAACGATTAACCGGGGAACCGTAAAGGCCTCTTTTGTCTTGCAGCCCAACACCCCTCCAAAGTGGCCCAAAACCCAGCAAACTCCCCTCCATGCTCTCGGTCGTTCGATCACGATCGTGTGGGCGAAAACCGCTCCTCATTTGGACTCTCCTAGCTCCCTCTATCTATATATATGTGATCCTCCCCGAAATCCCGCAGTCCAAACCCTAGAAACTCTCCTCGCGCCACCGGACGTTTCTTCCCCCGCCGACGGACATGTCCGCCCCGCCGCCGCAGCCAACCCGAGCTCGCCACGTGTCCTCCGCCGCCGTCCTCGCGCCGCCGGTTCATGGAGCCATCCGAGGCCGCTGGGCCCAGATCCGCCGCCGCCCGTCCGTCCGGCGCCCGCCACGCCGCCTCATTGGCCTTCCGTCCGCCGTGCCGTCGCCCGTCGCCGCCCGCTCCCCCGCCGCCCGAGCTCGCCTGTTCAAGCGCCTCCCGAGGCCACCGCGGCTCCTCCACCGCCCCACGCCCGTCAGCGACCTCGCCCGCCCGTCGCTCCCCCAGCCTCTCGCCGCCCGCGCTGGCTTCCTCGCTCCCCCTCAAGGCCGACCAAAGGTCGCCGCCCGTCACCGCCTTCCGCTCGTCGCCGCCTCAGATCCGGCGAGGCGCCGCCGGATCCGCCGTCCCTGCCCACTCGGGCGAGCACTCCGGCCGCCTCGGTTCGCGTGCCCGCGAGGAACCGTAGATCCCGAAGGTCGTTTTTCTACCAAGTCCCAGTTATTTTTAGCATAATTCTTTGCATCATAACTCTGCATCCGCTGCTCTGTTTCGTGCGTGTAATATGTCAAATTGTTCGCCTCGACGAGTAATTCATTTCATTCCATTTCACCATGTTCATTTAAGCTCATCGTGATGCCTGAATCATCGTTGCAAGAGTGCTATATGATGTTATTTGCTGTCTGTTAACAGAACATGCTCATTTGTCATTTTTTCCATGATTAATGTGTGCATCCTATGAGGTTGATGTCTACATGAGTTTTGAACTATGTCATGCCATCTTTACAGGGGTGCCATCCATGTATTGTTGTGAGTTGTGTAGTGAGTGCATCAAGCTTGTTAAGTAGGGTACTTGTTGTTGCTGTTTTGCTAGGCTGAATCTGTTATTTGGTGATGCTAGGTAAACCTGCTGCTACAAATCATTCTATGCATAATCTGGAGATGTTCACCAAGGATGATTTGATATACATGTTATTCCCTATCCATCCATGCCCCTGGTTGCATTTATAGCTTGTTGTAGCTTGTTGTTAACATGCTCCAAAGTTGCTAAATAATGTTGCTGTCAGCCTGTTAACATGAAGTTCAATGTTGCCATGATTGTTGCTGGTGATCCATGCATCCTATGAAATTGTTCTTGCCATGTTTAGCTTCATAAACATGTCTTATTACTGTTAGTTTCCTTGCCGTGCCATGTATTACTGTGTGGTGAGTGGTTCAAGCTCACCAACATGTCTACTTATCGTTGTTCCTCCCATGTATGAATCTGTATTATAACTTGCTATGTTTACATGAGTGCCATCATAACTTCTGATTCTTTTTGCCTCATGGTCAGTAACGGACTTTTGTTCTATGCAATTAGTAGATTCATTCCATGCCTGTTTTTGCCATGATAAGTTCCTGTAACATATTGTTTGATAGCTCTAAACATTGGAACCTGATGTTATTTCTGCAAAGTCTGAAACTGTTAGTATTTGCAATCTTGCCATGTCCTTTTGAGCATGTTCTAGTGATTTCTGGAGATAGCGCAGTGTTCATGTTTTGTCATGCTTTACCTGTAAATCATGCCTATGCCTTTTGTTATTATGTTGAGGTGCTGTAGCATAGTGTTTTGATGCTTGCAATATGCCTAGTTGCTGTTTTGGACAGATTGTTGTCATGACTTGTATAGTGTATGTGTTGCACCGTTGCTCCGTTTTGAGTGTGCTCTATATGAAACTTGCTTGATTTTGCATGTAGTTTAATATTATCATGTTGCATCCTTGCTTTTGTGTGTTTGCTTGATGTTTGGATGCATTTAGCATCAATGCCATGTTCAACTTGTTTCGCTCATATCTTCTAGGCCGTAGCTCCGAATTAAATGAACTTTATATGTAACTTGACTAGAATTTCATGTAGATAATCTTGGTGCATCTTAACTTGCTGTTTAACAACTTGAAATTAAGGTTTATTCAGATCTGGAACAATTTCGAAATTTGCATATGAGGACTTAAAGTAATTGTTCTATGTTGTTTCCGGCCTCATTTAAACTTGCTTTGATGTGTTTCTCTTGTATGCATCATCTCTTGCCATGAGTAGCTTCATGTAGCCTTGTCATGCATCATACTTGGTTGTGCATCATTCCTTGTTCACATGTGGAGTGTTTACCATGTTGTGTGCTTCTCTCGATAGTTCCTGTTTCGTAGCGATCGTGAGGATTCGTTCGTCTACGCTTGGTTCGTCTTCATGGCTTCATCTTCTTCATGGACTCGTTCTTCTTCCTAGCGGGATTTCAGGCAAGATGACCGCTACCCTGGATCTCACTACTATCATTGCTATGCTAGTTGCTTCGTTCTATCGCTATGCTGCTTTACCTGCCACTTGCTGCTCAAGCCTCCCAAATTGCCATGAACCCCTGACTTTTGTCACCCTTCCTAGCAAACCGTTGCTTGTCTATGTTACCGCTTTTGCTCAGCCCTCTTATAGCGTTGCTAGTTGCAGGTGAAGTTGAAGATTGCTCCATGGTGGACAGGATTATGTTGGGATATCACAATATCTCTTATATTATTAATGCATCTATATACTTGGTAAAGGGTGGAAGGCTCGGCCTTATGCCTGGTGTTTTGTTCCACTCTTGCCGCCCTAGTTTCCGTCATATCGGTATTATGTTCCCGGATTTTGCGTCCCTAACGCGGTTGGGTGATTTATGGGACCCCCTTGACAGTTCGCTTTGAATAGAACTCCTCCAGCAAGGCCCAACATTGGTTTTACCTTTTGCCTACCACCTATACCTTTCCCTTGGGAGTAGCTAACCCGAGGGTCATCTTTATTCAGCCCCCCCCCCCCCGGGCCAATGCTTGTCTAAGTGTTCGTCTGAACTAGAGTCCTTTGCAGCGCCACCTTGGGGAAACTCGAGGGCTGGTTTTACTCGTAGGCTGACCTATCCGGTGTTGCCCTGAGAACGAGATATGTGCAGCTCCTATCGGGATTGTCGGTGCATCGGGCGGTCTTGCTGGTCTTGTTTTATTACTGTCGAAATGTCTTGTAGCCGGGATTCCGAGACTGATCGGGTCTTCCCGGGAGAAGGAATATCCTTCGTTGATCGCGAGAGCTTATCATGGGCTAAGTTGGGACACCGCAAGGTTTAAACTTTCGAAAGCCGTGCCTGCGGTTATGTGGCAGATGGGAATTTGTTAATATCCGGTTGTAGTAAACTTGAAGTAAACTCTTCTAAAATACACCAACCGTGTGTGTAACCGTGAGTGTCTCTTTTCGGGGTTGATCGAGAGGAGAACACGGTTTCTGGGTTATGTCCGATGTAAGTAGGAGTTCAGGATCACTTCTTGATCATTACTAGTTGACGACCGTTCCTTTGTTTCTCTTCTCGCTCTCATTTGCGTATGTTAGCCACCATATATGCTTAGTCATTGCTGCAACCTCACCACTTTATCCCTTCCTTACCCATTTAGCTTTGCTAGTCTTGATACCCATGGTAATGGGATTGTTGAGTCCTCGTGGCTCACAGATTACTACAACATCAGTTGCAGGTACAGGTTTGCGATGATCATGACGCGAGAGCGATGTTTACTTGTTTTTGAGTTCTTCTTCTGCTTCTTCGATCAGGGGATAGGTTCCAGGTCGGCAGCTTGGGCTAGCAGGGTGGATGCCTTGAGTTTCTATTATGTTTCATCCGTAGTCGGATGTTGACCTTGTATAAGATGATGTTGTATTCTTGCGGCATTTGTATGCCTTGTATGTATCCCCATCTATTATGTAATGTTGATGTAATGATATCCACCTTGCAAAAGCGTCTTCAAGATGCGCTTCTATCCTTGGTGGGACCTTTGAGTTCTTTTAGGATAGGGTCGCATCTTGGGCGTGACAACCGGCACAAGAGACAATAAAGCTGCGGAGAGTGCCAAAGACGAAGACAATCCCCTCCAGCCAGGCTTCGAGCGGGAGGATGGGCAAGCTAGCCCTAAGGAACAGGCAGCAGACGGAGAATCAGAGGATGACAATTACATGCCCCTCTCCGAAGACGAGGTGAGCCTCGGCGACGAAGAATTTATCGTGCCTAAGGATCCCGTCGAGCAGGAGTGCTTCAAGCGCTGGCTTATAGCCACAGCAAAAAGCCTGAAGAAAAAGCAACAACAGCTTCAAGCTGGCCAAGATCTGCTAGCGGATAGATGGACCGAGGTCCTGGCAGCCGAGGAATACGAACTCGAGCGCCCAACCAAAAGTTACCCAAAGCGCAGGTTGCTACCCCAACTCGAGGAGGAAGGATTCAAGCCTACACTTCCAGCGTATGATGCGGCTGACCAGCCACCTCGTGGCCGAGAGAAAGCGGCATATCAGCGTGAAGTCCAGCCCGCACCCTGCCGCTAGTCAAACAAAAACACCAAGGCCCGGGGCAACACGCAGGACCTGCGAGAGGTATTCACTACAAAAAAATACACTTCCGTGATGATACGTGTTTGTCACAGTAGGTCGCGTTTTCTGTCATGCATGTACATCCATGACAAATTTATGACAGAATCAAGATAGTCATACCTGTGCTGTCGTAGAAGTGTTCCATCACATTGCCAAAATTATCATCACAGAAGTGTCCACTTCCATGACGATAAATCACGCGTCACAGAAGTGCTTTCGTCAAGGGAGACCGACACGTGGCATCCACCATAACGGAACGCCGTTAAGCTATCGGGTCGGGTTTTGGATCCGATAACCCGTTAACAACCCCGACCAATGGGAAATTTCCACGTGTAAAATTCTTATTGGCCGGACGAAACACGTGTCAGCTCATCAGTGGGTCAAATAGGCACCTATGATACGTTGACACGTGGCACGGCCCAACAGAGGCCCATTCCTGTGAAAAGGCCGGCCCGTTTGACTTGGTCAAAAGGTGGCGGGCCGGCCCATGGAAAGCCTGTTAACGGTCTGTTCGCATATAGCCCATTTACAGCCCACTAACCCAAGGCCCATGTAGCGACCCGACCCGAATGGATCAAGTCTCTGTGCTCATGTGTCATCCCTGGATCAGTAATGCTGACACCACACAAAGATTTCAAGGATTTATAACAGAGTAGCAATCACACACTTATTACAGCGTTGTCCAAAAGAGGACTTATTACAATAAATATGGCTTAAGGCCATCTAATAGCGATAACAAATGAAGACTTGGAAGATAAGTGAGTCCATCAACTCTATCGGCATCATCGAGTATAGAACCACGCACCTAAAAACACCTTACTGTCGTTCAGAAGTCTGCAACATGAAAGTTGCAGCCCGAAACGGGTCAAGACATGGAATATGCCGGCAATGTAACACATAGAGAGTAATGAAGGAATAAGCCTATACTACATGCATATATGGCTGGTGGAAAAGCTCTACGGTTACGCTTTGCATAAAGCTAGTTTTTCCCCTACCGCAAAGGAATAAATTTGTTTAACTATCATGGTGGTTGTTAAACATTGAGAATGGTTGACAAAGATCCTCAATCCCAATTAAAGGTACTCATTAAAAACCCAACAATATTAATTAGAGTAACATGATGAGATTCACATGATATTCAAGTACTAGATACTCAAGATGTCCATGACCGGGGACACGGCTAATCATGATTAGGTTATACACTCTGCAGAGGTTTATGACTTTTCCCCACAAGACTCGATCGCCTCCGTTTGGTTTCTCGCACTACATGGTGTTTGAGAGACGGATGACCGAGACATAGTCTTTCAGAAGCGCTAGCACCTTACTTGTGGGTAGACCGTACCAACCTACATCCCCTACATCAGCTAGCCTACCCATAAGAGTTCGCACAACTTAGTCAACTATGCCAGAGCCCATAATGGCTTGTGGCTGCACACGGAAGTTTCTAGTTTGAATAATCTTATGATCCCTTTGAGCACAGGTGGCGGTCCGAAGAAACACAGTAAGTCCTGATAGAAACCAGTGCCTCAATCCACCCAGATGTGTGTTTAAGTTGCCACCTTAGATAAACCATTAATTAACAATCTCACATCTGTCATGGAAATTCACTCACCCAATCCACGTCTACTAGCATAGCATGGCATAATAAGCAAACGTAGAAGTAACTCCCAAAGGTTCATAAGTAAAACAGGTAATAGGTACTACCTCAATCTACTTCCCATCCCACAATTTAATTAGATCCTAATCATGCAAGTGTTTGAGGATTGATCTAATGCATAAAACTGGGTATGAGAAAGTATGATCAAACGTGTTACTTGCCTTGCTGACGATCCGCGAAATCTAGAGACTCGAAGTAACAAGCGGCGCACTCCGGGTGATCTATCGCAGACAAACAACAAGCATACAATAAGTACTCATCTAATGCACAGCTAAATCTCGAATGAAAGATCTAACCAGAAAGTTCAACTTAAGAACCCTGGTTGCAAAAAGAATCGAATCAAATAAAGCAACGAAAGTCAAACGTCGAAAGAAAATGACTCGGTTCTAGCAATTTGAAACTAGGTCAAATTTTACAGTAGCAAAACTTTGTTTAAGTGGATTAGTCGGAACGGCGGTTTCGAAACGAAACCCTCAGCGCTTGAATCAGCTGATTCCGATAAACGAGCTAGAATATAAACTGATTCGAAAATTGGATCTTAAATCGAATTCGTAAAATAACGGATTAAATACGATTTAAAAGAAAAACGACAAACGGTTAAACGAACGGACGTTCGTTAACAGAAACTAACCGGCGAACGTTCACCAAATAACTAAACCGAAAAAAATAAACCAATCTAGGGTTTTTTTTTAAAACCGAACAACGAAAGAAAACCGGACTGTTTTTTTTAAACAAAACCGACCGGGGGTGGCGCGGCGGCTACCTCCATGAGGTCGCCGGCGGGCGACTCGGCCCGGCGGGTCGGCTTGAAGCGGCGGGCGATTTGGGCACCATGGCGGGCACCCGGCGGCGGCGGCGACGGGCACCAATGGCTCGGGCGGCGGGCTGCGGGTTGGCGGCACTGGTTGGGGAGGAGAGAGGGGGTGGGGTATATAAGGAGGGGGTGCCTTTGGGGGAGGCGACAACCATGGCGGGCGGCGGCGGGCGAGACTCCTCCCAAGGGGAGCCATGAGGGGAGGGGCGGCCGGGCGGCAGCTTGGCCGGGCCCTTGCCCAGCGCTGGGGTTCGCGCAGAAAAACAAATAAAATAAAATCTAAATGAACTCCAAATTTAATAAAATAAAATTTCCCCGACTCCTAAAAATGAGTCGAACAAAATGAACTTTAATACGGGGCCAAAATGCATATTTTTAAAATACTCATTTTTTTCCTAAAGCAAATAAACTTCGAAAATCCAAAATTTGATTTATTTATTAAATCTTCATTTTTCCTAAATTTTGGGAAAGTCATATTATTCCCTCTCTTAAAATTTTTTTATTGGAAAAATATTTGAAGATAAAATAAATAAATCCAAATGATCCTATTTCCAAAATTTGAGAGAAATCAAATATGAAAATTATGAAATCTCCAACTCTCTCCGAGGGTCCTTGAGTTGCGTGAAATTTCCTCGGATCGAAAAATGCGAGAAAATATGATATGCATGATGACTTAATGTATAACATTCCAAATTGAAAATTTGGGATGTTACAAACCTACCCCCCTTAAGATGAATCTCGCCCTCGAGATTCGGGTTGGTTAGAAAATAGGTGAGGGTGATCCTTGAGCAAATCCTCTTCTCTTCCTGTGTGGCTTCATCCTCGGTGTGGTGGCTCCACCGAACCTTGCAAAACTTGATAACCTTGCTGCGAGTAACTCTTGGCATAATCGAGAATCTTGACCGGTCTTTCCTCATATGTCAAATCATCCTGCAAATCAATTGCTTCAAGCGGCCTCAGATCTCTTAACGGTACTTCCGCCATCTCGGCGTGACATTTCTTCAACTGAGAAATATGGAATACATCATGAACTCCTGACAGTCCCTCTGGCAATTCCAATTTTAAGCAACTTCTCCCATGCGTTGCAAAATCTTATACGGTCCAACGAAACGTGGTGCTAATTTTCCTTTAACTCCAAAGCGCTTAACTCCTCGAAGCGGGGATACTCTAAGATAAACTCGCTCCAACTTCATATTCCATCGCCTTATGCGTTTGAATCCTCATAGCTTTTCTCGTTCGACTGGGATACCTTGAGCCTATCGTGAATCAACTTAACCTTCGCTCGCATCCTTAATCAAATCTGGTCCAAACAATCGACGGTTTCGGCTTCGTCCCATGATAACGGTGTCTCGCACCTCCTTCCGCATAAAGCCTCGAAAGGTGCCATCTTCAAGTTGGTTTGGTAACTGTTGTTATAAGAAAACTCTGCATACGGCAAATTATTATCCCAACTAGATCCATAATCTAGTGCACAAGCTCTCAGCATATCCTCCAAAATCTGATTGACTCTCTCAGTCTGTCCATCTGTCTGTGGGTGAAAAGTTGTACTGAATTCTAGCCTGGTTCCCAATGTTTCGTGCAACTGATCCCAAAACTTTGAGGTAAATTGGGTTCCTCTATCTGATACGATACTCCTCGGAACTCCGTGTAAACACACAATTCTGGTCATGTATATCTTTGCCAACTTAGCACGGCTATTGGTAGTCTTGACCGGAATGAAATGAGCTACCTTCGTCGGACCGTCGACTATAACCCAAATTGAGTCATAGCCAGAACGAGTCTTTGGCAAACCTGTGATGAAATCCATGCCTAGTTTATCCCACTTCCATTCGGGTATTGGCAATGGTTGTAACAATCCTGCTGGCTTCTGATGTTCTGCCTTCACTCTCTGACATACATCGCAAATCGCTACATACTCATGCGATATCCTTCTTCATTCCAGTCCACCGTAACGCTTCCTTCAAATCCAAATACATCTTGGTATTTCTGGGTGAATCGAATAGGGTGAATCATGGGCTTCTTGCAAAATCAACTTCCCGATCTCCGGGTTATTTGGCACATAAACACGGTCCTCAAACCATAGGGTATCGTGCTCATCCTCACGAAATCCCTTAGCTTATCCTTCGCTCATTTTCTCCTTTATAGAGGCAACTTCCTTATCTCGCCTTTTGGGCTTCTCTGATTTTGTCCATCAATGTAGACCGAATCTCCAATGCTGCTACATAGCCTCTCGGAACTATTTCCAAACATAGCTCTCGAAGGTCCTCGGCTAACTCCTTGGGTATTCCTCCCATCATTAGTGTATTGACGTGGCTCTTCTACGGCTCAATGCGCCTGCTACAACGTTAGCCTTCCCGGGTGATAATGCAATCTCATATCATAATCCTTAATAAGCTCCAACCATCTCCTCTGTCTCGAGATTTAATTCCTTCAAGGTGAAGATGTACTTCAAACTCTTGTGATCCGTGTACACCTCACAATGATTTCCAATGAGAAAATGTCTCCATGTCTTCAATGCATGCACAACGGCTGCTAACTCCACATCATGTGTGGCATAATTCAACTCATGAGGCTTTAGTTGTCGTGAAGCATACGAAACAACTCTTCCTTCCTGCATAAGCACTGCTCCAAGTCCTCGGCGTGAAGCGTCGCAATACACCTCATAATCCTTGGTCTGATCTGGCAAAATTAACACTGGTGAGGTAACCAATCTTTTCTTCAACTCCCGAAAACTTGCCTCACAATCCTCGGTCCATATGAACTTGGTATCCTTTTTCAAGAATTCATCATAGGCTTTGAAATCCTTGAGAAATTCTCAATGAATCTTTCGTAGTATCCTCGCGAGTCCAAGAAAACTCCGGATCTCTCCAACTGTCGTTGGTGCTTCCCATTTGGTTACGGTCTCAACCTTTGTGGGGTCAACTGCTATTCCTTCTCCGGATATAACATGTCCAAGAAATCCAACTTCCTTTAGCCAAAACTCACATTTGCTGAACTTGGCATATAACTGGTGTTCCCTTAGTTTCTCCAAAACCAATCGCAAATGTTCCTTATGTTCCTCTTCATTCTTCGAGAAAATGAAAATATCATCTATGAACACCACGATGAACTTATCCAAAAACTCCATAAACACTTTGTTCATTAGGTTCATGAAATAGGGTCAAGCGTTAGTCACCCAAATGACATAACGGTGTACTCATACAGTCCATATCTCGTGGTAAATGCTGTCTTAGGTATGTCCCGCTCTCGAATCTTCAATCGATGGTACCACGATCGCAAATCGATCTTGGAAAATACTTTAGCTCCTTGCAAGCGATCAAACAGATCATTTATCATTGGCAGTGGGTACTTGTTCTTGATCGTTACTGCATTTAATCCACGATAGTCTACAACCATCCTTAACGATCCATCCTTCTTCTCCACCAAAAGCACGGGTGATCCCCAAAGGCGAAGAACTTGGGCGATAAAACCTTTATCCAATAGTTCCTTAATCTGCTTCTTGATTTCCGCCAAACTCCTGTGCGGGCATCATGTATGGTCGCCGATATTGGACCTGTTCTCGCAAAAGTTCAATCAAAAACTCAATGTCTCTATCCGTGGCATTCTGCAATTCCTCGTGAAATACATCAGGGAAATCCTTCACTACTGGCACTTCTTCCTGCACAACTCCTGATAGGCAATTTACTTGTGCTCTCCTCGGCTCGTGCCGTGATACATACTTGATTCTCCTCCCTTCTGGGGTGGTAAGCAAAATTGACTTGGTGGCGCAATCTATGTTCCCTCCATACTTCGATAACCAATCCATGCCTAATATCACATCCAATCCTTGGGATTCCATAACTATTAGGTCCGAGGGAAAAACATAGTGTCCAATCCTTAATGGCAATGATCACACCATATACTAGCCATGTATTCTGCCTCCGGTGAGGTTACTAGCATGGGTGACCTAAGGGCTTGGGTCGGTAATTTGTACTTATCCACAAATCCCCTTGATATGTATGAATGCGATGCACCGGTATCGAAAAGAACAACTGCAGTAAATGACTTAACCAAAAACTTACCGATTACTGCATCGGGCTGATCTTCAACCTCCTCCACATCAATGTGGTTCACCTGTCCCCTGTTGAAAGGGTTTGGCTTCTTTCCAGAGCTTCCATTGCCATTTCCATTTTGGCCTTCCGGACATTTTCGTTTGCATAATGCCCAGTCTTGCGGCACTTAAAGCAAGTGATGTGACTCAGGTCTACCTTGGATGGTGTTGACGGGTTGGTGCGGTTCTGTCCATTGCTTCCTCCATTCCTGTTCCCCTTCTTGGTGCCATTATGGTTGTGTGAATTACCTCCTCCATGGGTATGCTGAAACTGAACTCCCTGTTTAGGGGTATAACGGGCTTCATTGGGCTCCAGAGTTATACTTCCCCTGCCCATACTTCCTCTTGCGATTCTCAACTTGCTGCTGCTTTCCTTCAATCATGAGGGCTCGGTCTACCAACTCCTAGTAGTTATTGAAACTTGCTACCATCAACTGCATGCTTAAATCATCATTCAGTCCTTCCAGAAACTTCTCCTGCTTAGCTGCATCTGTAGCAACGCCATCTGGGGCATAACGTGCTAACTTACTAAAATCATCCACATACTGGCCAACAGTCCTTCCTCCTTGGCGTAAGTTGCGAAACTCACGCTTCTTCATGGCCATAGCTCCTGCCGAGACATGGGCAAGGTCGGAAAGATTGCTGAAACTGATCCCATGTGACGGTGTCTACAGGTGGTAAGTGGCTGTAAAATTCTCCCACCATGCTGCCGCGGGTCCTTCAAGTTGGTGTGCAGCAAACTTCACCTTCTCTCCATCTCAGTACATCCTGCAGTGGTCAACTCCTTCCTATCTTACGGAGCCAATCATCTGCTACTATCGGCTCGGTGCTACTGGAAAACACTGGCGGATTCAGTCTTAAGAAACGGGTCAAGTGATCCGCAGGTGGTGGTGGCGGTGGGTTGTTGTTGTTGTTGTTGTTGCCTTGATTCTGTACTAGTGTTTGGATCAAAGTGTTCTGCTGCTGAATCAACTGGGTGATCTCTGGCGGGAAAACAAATCCGGGTCGCGTCTCGCAGGCATCCGATGGGTTTAGAAAAGACGAGAAATTAAGAATAGATCTGGGTCTAAGGAGAAACACTACCCAAATGTATATGAGCAAATGCACACAAAATCACTTCATTCAATTCAAACAAAGGGCTTACAACGATCTAACTATCGCAAAAGTGCGTGTACTAAAATGTTACATGGAGGAAATACTACTAATATGTGGGGTCGTCTACTAATTTGAACCGTGGAAGACTCCATGATGTCTGCTCCAGCTTCATCTTCAAAGTCGGGTTCACTTGGATCTGAGTCGGTGTCGCCGATGTTGATGTAGTCGCTTGGACAACCGACATCTTGGTCTTCATTCTTGAGTGCCAATTTCTTCTTGAGTTCTTCAATCTCGCATTTAAGATCGTTATTGTGTCTTGCTAACGCTACGATCTCGTCCATGTAGTCCTTACGTGTTGACTTTAGTTCTCCTTCAAGTTCGATGATCCTTCCTTTCGCATTCTTCAACTCGAGCATATCATTGCACATCTGGTTCTCCTGGCGTCGAATGTGCTGGTTTAACTCCTGGATAAAAGCTGCAATGGATCTATCCTTCTTGGTGCTGACTATCTCCCATTGTTCATCTCGGCGTCCACAAATCGATAGATGGTGTCTTTGAGGTCTTTTTGATAAACTTCTCCAATGCGTCCCATGGTGATGTGAGCTGCCATGCTCTTTCCTGCACTCCAGGTTGGTGCACCGAAAACACTATCTATAGGCTTGGTGATTGGGGCGTAATGTTCTTCCGGTACATGAGCTTGAATCTTCCAGCTCCTCTTCCGGCAGAGTGGCGTTGAACGTCCCGGTGAAACTTGGTAGTCCAATGTTCAGGTACTTGGTGACTTCCTTCAAGTGAAATCCAAAAGGTGTGCCTTCATCCGGTTGGGTGTACTTAATCTTCGCGTCCTTCATCCTAAAAGAGTAGAAAAGATGAGGAGTTATAAAATGAGAAGAGAGTAGTGATCTATGGCTTTAACTTAGTGGTCGTGGTCCTACAACGGCGTGTGCTCGATACCATCTCTGTAGCGACCCGACCGAATGGATCAAGTCTCTATGCTCGTGTGTCATCCCCTGGATCAAGAATGTCGACACCACACAAGATTTCAAGGATTTATAACAGAGTAGCAATCACACACTTATTACAGCGTTGTCCAAAAGAGGACTTATTACAATAAATATGGCTTAAGGCCATCTAATAGCGATAACAATGGAAGAATTGGAAGATAAGTGAGTCCATCAACTCCATCGGCATCACCGAGTATAGAACCACGACCTAAAACACCTTACTGTCATCAGAAGTCTGCAACATGAAAGTTGCAGCCTGAAAACGGGTCAGACATGAAATATCTTGGCAATGTAACACATAGAGAGTAATGAAGGAATAAGCCTATACTACATGCATATATGGCAGGTGGAAAAGCTCTACGGTTACATTTTTTGCATAAAGCTAGTTTTTCCCTCGCAAAGGAATAAATTTGTTTAACTATCATGGTGGTTGTTAAACATTGAGAATGGTTGACAAGATCCTCAATCCCAATTAAAGGTACTCATTAAAAACCCAACAATATTAATTAGAGTAACATGATGAGATTCACATGATATTCAAGTACTAGATACTCAAGATGTCCATGACCGGGACACGGCTAATCATGATTAGGTTATACACTCTGCAGAGGTTTGCGCACTTTTCCCCACAAGACTCGATCGCCTCCGCTTGGTTTCTCGCACTACATGGTGTTTGAGAGACGGATGACCGAGACATAGTCTTTCGTAAGCGCTTAGCACCTTACTTGTGGGTAGACCGTACCAACCTACATCCCCTACATCAGCTAGCCTACCCATAAGAGTTCGCACAACTTAGTCAACTATGCCAGAGCCCATAATGGCTTGTGGCTGCACACGGAAGTTTCTAGTTTGAATAATCTTATGATCCCTTTGAGCCTGGGTGGCGGTCCGAAGAAACACAGGCAAGTCCTGATAGAAACCAGGTGCCTCAATCCACCCAGATGTGTGTTTAAGTTGCCACCTTAGATAAACCATTAATTAACAATCTCACATCTGTCATGGAAATTCACTCACCCAATCCACGTCTACTAGCATAGCATGGCATAATAAGCAAACGTAGAAGTAACTCCCAAAGGTTCATAAGTAAAAGCAGGTAATAGGTACTACCTCAATCTACTTCCCATCCCACAATTTAATTAGATCCTAATCATGCAAGTGTTTGAGGATTGATCTAATGCATAAAACTGGGTATGAGAAAGTATGATCAAACGTGTTACTTGCCTTCTTGACGATCCATGAAACCTAGAGACTCAAGTAACAAGCGGCGCACTCGGGTGATCTATCGCAGACAAACAACAAGCATACAATAAGTACTCATCTAATGCACAGGTAAATCTCGAATGAAAGATCTAACCAGAAAGTTCAACTTAAGAACCCTGGTTGCAAAAAGAATCGAATCAAATAAAGCAACGAAAGTCAAACGTCGAAAGAAAACGACTCGGTTCTAGCAATTTGAAACTAGGTCAAATTTTATAGTAGCAAAACTTTGTTTAAGTGGATTAGTCGGAACGGCGGTTTCGAAACGAAACTCCAGGCGCTTGAATCAGCTGATTCCGATAAACGAGCGAGAAGATAAACTGATTCGAAAATTGGATCTGAAATCGAAATCGGAAAATAACGGATTAAATCCGATTTAAAAGAAAAACGACAAACGGTTAAACGAACGGACGTTCGTTAACAGAAACTAACCGGCGAACGTTCACCAAATAACTAAACCGAAAAAAATAAACCAATCTAGGGTTTTTTTTTAAAACCGAACAACGAAAGAAAACCGGACTGTTTTTTTTAAACAAAACCGGACCGGGGGGTGTGGCGCGGCGGCTACCTCCGGCGAGGTCGCCATGGGACGACGGCTCCGGCGTGGTCGGCTTGGGGCGGCGGGCGACGGGGCACCGTGAGCGGGCACCGGCGGCGGGCGACGGGCACCGGGCGGCTCCCAAGCGGCAAGTGGTCATGGTTGGGCGGCTGGTTGGGGAGGAGAGAGGGGGTGGGGTATATAAGGAGGGTGCCTTGGGGAGGGGGCAACGGCGGCGGGCGGCGGCGGGCGTGGACTCCTCCCAAGGGGAGCGCCTTGAGGAGGGGGCGGCTGGGCCGGCATGGGTTGGGCCCTTGCCCAAAGCGGGCGTGGGGTTTTTAAATAAAATCTCATGAAAAAACGAATAAAATAAAATCTAAATGAACTCCAAATTTAATAAAATAAATTTTCCCCGACTCCTAAAAATGAGTCGAACAAAATGAACTTTAATCTGAGGCCAAAATGCATATTTTTAAAATACTCATTTTTTCCTAAAGCAAATAAACTTCGAAAATCCAAAATTTGATTTATTTATTAAATCTTCATTTTTCCTAAATTTTGGGAAAGTCATATTATTCCCTCTCTTAAATTCTTTTTTATTGGAAAAATATTTGAAGATAAAATAAATAAATCCAGATGATCCTATTTCCAAAATTTGAGAGAAATCAAATATGAAAATTATGAAATCTCCAACTCTCTCCGAGGGTCCTTGAGTTGCGTGAAATTTCCTCGGATCGGAAAATGCAAGAAAATATGATATGCATGATCACTTAATGTATAACATTCCAAATTGAAAATTTGGGATGTTACAGCCCATTACGCCCTATTCGAACTAGGCCCAGTAGCGTCATCTGGGCCATCCAATATGATTCCAGCCCGTTTTCACTTCTGGCACATGTATAGCCCATGACGTCTTTTGGCCCATATGAGGCCCTATGTAACTCTTGGCCTATTAACGGCCCATGGTCAAACTGGCCCGTAATGAACAGTGCATCACTTTACACCCATTAACGGCCCATGGTGAAACTGGCCCGTAATGAACAGTGTATCACTTTACACCCATTAT
The DNA here is from genome assembly GCA_021605145.1 of Aegilops bicornis. NCBI lineage: Eukaryota > Viridiplantae > Streptophyta > Magnoliopsida > Poales > Poaceae > Aegilops > Aegilops bicornis. Next base: position 390,705,391 of record CM038669.1, on the reverse strand, counting down.
AGGCCCGTGGTGAAACTGGCCCGTAATGAACAGTGTATCACTTTATACCCATTAACGGCCCGTTATTCCGTTGGGCCATTTCCAGCCCATGTTATCTTTCGGCCTTCTCAGAGCCCATTTATTCTTGGGCTCATTTCCAAAGATTCGTTTACTTACGGCTCGTTCTTGTCATTTTTACGCTTGTGGGCCAAATTCAGCCCGTGGTTACAGTCGGCCCGTTTGTGGTCCGTTAATACGTTGGGCCGATTTCATAGCGTCATCAAATACGGCCTATTAATGATGGCCCGTTATGGTCGGCCCATGAACGGGCGATTCCAACTCTAGCCCGTTTACGGCCATAATGCGGTCTGTTTGGCCCATGTTTGGCCAATCGATTATACGGCTCGTATAAGGCCCATTGATAATACGGCCCGCAGAAGGCCCGTTGTTTCTACGTCCCGTAGAAGGCCCATTGTTTCTACGGCCCGTAGAAGGCCCATCGCTTTCTCTGACGATGGGAGGCCCAGTGTCACTACAGTAAATATTAGCCCATGGTTATTGCGGCCTAGTTTTAAAAAATAGGTTATTGCAGCCACTAGCTAACCGCGGAAAAAGAACTGCAATGACTACAAGCAAACAAATAAACAAGACAACAAGGAAATAAATAAGCAAGCAACTAACGCTAGGCTATCATGGCTATTACACATATTACATCCACTGGGCATCAAAGTTCGCCACCAAAGGTAAATATAGGGAACAAAGCAGCATATCATATACACCGTTGTCAAAGTTGGCGACTAAGCGCAAATAAACGCCGCAGCAAAACAAATCCAGAACTAAAACCACTTCGTAAGATCTCAAGAAACAATATCCGGTACCCATAATGCTTTGGCAAGATGCTTAGCAAGCTTATTAACTTTCTCTTGTTTGGCACTTAAATCCTCCGGTAACTTCTTTGTTGCACCAGAAAATATGCATCTGAATTCTGCAGGGACTTCCTCAGTCCTTCAGCTTCCTGTCGCGGCACATCTGATCGATGTCTTTCAACTTGAAGTTGAGACTCAAAAAGAGGAACTGATTCAGGCAGCGAGTTCGAAGAGCTTGTGCCAGTAGTAGTGGCCAGTAACTCGAACACTACATCAAGACAGGACTTTTGGGTTCCCTCACTGTCGTCAAGATAGTTTTTATCAGCTTTCTTGGAGACCAATAGGGATGTCTCACTATCTTGAACCTTATCTGCATTACTTCCTTTACCATTGGATAATGCGGCATCGTTTCTCCAATATTTTGTCCGCATTCTAAAAGAGAAACAAGCAGACACATCACATGTTTACCATGTTGTATATGAAACTCATTTTGGTAAATGAGTTCGTAGTAAAGTGGACAGGATAACATGCATGAAACAAACATATATCTATGTACCATGGTCACTTTATGGTCTATATCATTCTAGTTTTGTTGCCAAATCAAGATAGACACAGTTCAAATAATATTTGTTCAAGACAAAGCAGAATAGACAGAATATAAGTGTGGGTAACTATAGAGCAATAAAAACACTTGTAATGTGCATGACATGAGAACATAACTGTTTATTCAATTGAAACTGAAATCAACACAGAGCAGGTTACAATAGCAAACCATTTAAAGAAACAGGTTTAAAACATACCTGTTGCGCCATTGGAGTTTCAATTCCATCCTTCAAATTTGAAAATAGTTGGTATGAGTAAATACAGTCATGCAAGAGCAAAGGAGTATGAACCATAGCTACAGAACCTGACCTGAGAACAAATCGTGTTCTCCTTTAAGCGTTGAGTTGGGATTCGGAGTGGTGGTCCTCGTGCTTTGGGCACTGCAGTTCCCTTACTAACTGATCGTGTTTGGGTGCTCTGTGGTGGAGACGGTGCTGTGTCAATTGGAACTGGGTTACTATCTGCCGGGGTTGGGGTTAGAAGGGGTGTAGCTGGTTCTCTGTCCAACTGGGTAGGGGTACAATCATGAGAGTCTGGGTTATGTGTGGTGGATCTGGTCCTTGGGCAAGTACAACCGTGGTTCTATTTGCATCAACTGGTAGCACTATCTTTTCTGAAGACCGTGTTGTTACTCCCTTAGATACTGCCATCATGCTCTCCAATTCAAATGGCTGATAAACAAGAAAAGTAATTGAAAGTATAGACATTGTATGATAGACAGGTGCAATGGATAGTGGGGAATAAAAGAGGGCATGAAATAATTCATATTTATGTTGTCTAACCAAACAGGATAGCATGACACAATTTCACATATATGATGGCTAACTAAACAGGATAGCATGACACAATTTCACATTATGATGGCTAACTAAAAGATGGAAAGACATAGTTCAAAATATGAGACTATGTAAACAGGATGACATGACATAACTATATAATGTGTTTATTAAATAGGTTGGCATGCCATAATTCACATACATTCACGGATAGAATACCATAATTCAAAATATGATGACTGTAAACACTAAACGGGATGAGATGATATAACTATATGACGTCTTTATTAAATGGGTTGCCATGCCATAATTCAGATAGATGATGTGTATGTACTATGTAAACATGATAGCATGATATAATTCAAATATATGATATATATAGTAAGCAAGTAAGCAGATGGCAATCCATATATGATGTAAAAACTAAGCAATGCAAGACAACATGCATGACATGGGTAATATAACCCTGCCAAGTTTGAGCATAGACCTCAGGGGGAAAATAGGACTGGTCATCAGTCTCTGAATCCTCCTCTGAGGAGCTCTCTGTAACCAGCAAGATGTCTGCTTCAGCGGGTAGCATTGTCTGCTCTGAATACCTTGTTTTCACTCCAGATACTTCCATCACCGCTTCAAATGGCTGATGCACAGGAAGAGTAGTTGAATATACAAATCTTGTCGACAAGTGGAGCAGTAATACAAAAAATGATAGCATGATATAATTCACATACATGATGATTGGCTAAACAACATGGCATTGCCTAATTCACATATATAATGACTTTGCAACATGATAGCATTGTATAATTCACATATAGAATGTCTTGCAACAAGATGGCACTGCATAATTCAGATATATGTTAATTAGACACCTAAGCAGGTGGTATTCACACAAAGCATGTCTAAACTAATCAAATGACATAGCAATGCGAGACACCATACATACGATATGAGCAACATAACCCCTGCCAAGTTAGAGCATACACCTCGGGGGTAGGACTTGTCATCTGTCTCTGAATCCTCTCTGAGGAGCTATCTGTAACCAGCGAGATATGCGCTTCGTCAGCTAGCATAGTCTGCTCTGAAGACCTTGTTTTCACTCCAGAATTTGCCATCACTGTGTCAAATGGTTGATGCACATGAAGAGCAGTTGAATGTAATAACATTGTTGACAAATGTAATATGTAACGGAAAAAAAGGATGGCCTGATATAATTTACATATAAGATGACTGGCTAAGAAGGATGGCATTGCAAAATTCACATATATGATGCCTGGCTAAACAAGATGGCGTTGCATAATTCACATAAACGATGAATAAACTAAACAGATGGCATTCGCACAAAGGATGTCTACACTAAGCAGATGACATATTTGATGTATAAATTAAGCAATGCAAGACACCATATGCATGATATAACCAACATCAGCATGCCAAGTTAGAGCGAAGACCTCAGGGGGTAAATAGGAGTTGTCTTCTCCTTCAATCCCCTCGTATCAGATATCTTCCTCTCGATTACAATCCGAAATGCGTGGAGGGAGGCTGCCTTTGCACCTACCATGGAGCGGCGCCTACATGAAATTTTATTGCCACGCAAGGCTCGTCTCTTTTGCTCTACATGTTCGGTTCCATTGTTTACAATAAGCATCATGCATAGGAATAAAACATAGTGAGATTAAGTAAGGAGTGCATGCAGAAATCCAGAGTGATGGTAGCAACCTGTGGATAGACCCAAAACCAATAATAGCAGGCAGATAATGGCTTCAGTTAAAAAATACAGATAATGGCTTCTTTACTTTTTGTTTCCCACCCAACATGAAACTCATAGTAGACACCGGAGATTAACCGGATAGTAGATAGATACTATAGATAGCGGCCCCGATATGTACCCCACAACCATTTAAAAACTCAAGTTTGACCATTAGTTTGGAGCTGACTTATAGTCTAATCGGTGAACAGGACGATAAAGTAGCATGTAATATTAAGTGATGCATAACGTAAGCAGACACGAAAGAGTGCGAACTCTCTTGCGGACCCGTGTAGTCCTCGAGGTCATCTGCTCGGTTGATGATGGTAGTGCATTTTTCATGGCTGCCAGCGGCGGGGAAGAAGATCTGATGCAGCGAAAGACAGTCTGGAGGCCGGATCCCTGCTGTGTTGGACCCTTCTGTCGTTGGAGCAGCTGAGCTGGGGTGGACGGCGGCGCAGCAGGAGCGGTACAAACCACGCGAGGTTTTCTTTGACAACTATCTTTAAGAGAAGGAATTCTGTAAGGGCTCGTTTGAATTGGAGGATTCCAACAATGCAGGGATAGGAAATAGACAGGAATAGGATAGGAATGCACGTGCAAAACAGAGAATTTAAAAACACAGGATTTCTGCCAATCTGGGTGTTTGATTCACAACAATTGGAAGATCACAGGATGCAAAGAAGCATGGTGAGATTAAGTCAAACCACAAGGAAATGTACGGTTATAATGCTATTATGCTACTATCTCTTAGTCTTGTGCTTCATGGATAGGAATTTGAAAAGGTGTACAAGTGAAAATTAAAATTCCTATGTTTTTTCTTTCAATTAGACACTAAAGGAACAAATCCGTGTGCTCAATGGACAATATATATAACATGTAGAGTAAAAAAGAGATGCAACAAGTGTACAACCTCTTTGGCGAAGCCATGTCGATCTCAGCGTGATTGGGTTGGCCGGTGAGGATGCTCCGGCTGACTTGGCTGTCAAAAGAGGGGAAGAAGATCTTAGGCCCCCCGTGCCGAGCTTTTTCTCCGGCGATCCCCACGCCAACGCCCCGCCAACGCCCCGCCACCGCCAGCGACCACCGCCCCCATCCTGAACCCTAAGATAGATAGTGGGGTACCTCTCTGGCGAGCCCCCCTCCCCGTTGTGGCTGGTTCTTCCTTCACCCTGGCTGCATCAGAGTGAAGTGTAGCTAAATCAAAGTAGCATCGCAAGCAAGAGAAAAGAGCGAGAGCAGCAGCGCGAGCAAGAGCAGACCAGGCAGGGGACCGAGAGCAAGAGCAGAGCAGCAGCGCGAGCGAGAGCTAAAGCAGCAGCAGGTCCTACTGATGTGGACGTCGCCGCCGAGGGAGCGACGCCGTGGAGGAAGTGGCCGGCGACGCCGCCGTGGATGGAGCCGCGCCGTGTCAGCTCGGGACCGAGCGCCGACAGCACCGTGAGATCGAATCAAGAAGAAAATGCGGCGATTAGTGTACAACCTCTTTGGTGGCGCCGATTAGGCCGCAGCTTCATCCAAGGAAACAGTGATGATGATGCTCTTCCAGTGGTGCAGGTGAAGACGGCGGTGTGGGAATGGAGGTGGCGCGAAAGACGAGGGGAACGTCGAGGCAGCTCCTTGGAGTTGGAGGACGGGGTGGCTGAACCGGGGGGCCGATGTGATCGACGACGGATCCTCATCCGGTTCGGTGGATGAGGGACGTCGAGGTGTTGTTGTGGACGACGTCGTCGGGGAAGAGGCTCCGGCTGGGTGGCGGACGGAGCAGTGTGTGGGGTTTCGTCGCGGGTTTTCGCGGCCTCGGTGTACGAATGGGTGGGCGGATGGGATGGCAGTGGGGAACCATGGCTTAGAGATGCGCCTGTCTGAAATGTGGGGTAAGTTATGAAAGTACCCCCATCGATTTGAGGCGGTTCTTTTGGTTCAGGGGTACCACGGGCATTTCGCGTGTCGAGATTTCACAGGAGGTGGGAGTTTTCGCACGTGTTGTAATTTCAGAATAGCAAGGCGCGGGTTGAGATGGAGGGAGTTGTCGGAGCACAACGAGACAAAGATATATCTTTAATATTTCGGGCTAACAAGGCGCGGGTTGAAATTTTTGGACAAGCCTAACGTGTACTGTCCCAAATCAATGCACCCTACAAATGTCATTCAAAACTTTGAATTCATGTTATGTTCAATTAAAATATTTCGCTACATGTATAATGCATGCAACCTACTACTCAAATGAACGTTTTAGTGCATTCCAAACGTATATACTACCGCTTCAATATGAACTAAATTTGAATTCGTTTCTCTATTTGAATAAGATCTACAGTAATGATTGTTGTGAAGTCAAAGCATTTGAATTCGTTTCTCTGTTTTAATAAGATCTACAATCATCATTATTGTCAAGTTAAACCATCGTTTGTGTATTCTCTTCGCAGCACACCACATGATTAGTCTCGAGTTACATATGCACTATGTGTACTATATGAACTCAAACTAGATTTTTTGAATCCACTTTATTTTGATTTCAAATCACATTACATTTCTAGCTCTAGCTAGATCTTCATAATCTAAACCATGTCTTATATGTATAATGTGTTTATCACATTATGTATGGTGCCCCGCCCCCTACGCCTACAAGTATTTAGATGTGAGTTGCAAACACCACACACATTACCACAAATTCAAATAAAATGTGAGAATGTTCGATATATAGTATTGTTTAGATTGTTCGATATTTAGTTGTAACCTGCAAACGCCACACATGATCACAAAAAAAAAGTGAGATTGTTTGATGTATAGTATGGTTTAGATTGTTCGGTATTTAGCTGTGAGTTGCAAACGCCATGCATTATCACATTATGGTGTAACATGTGCACAACACGTGTATCACCGCTATATTCATGCATGCAATGTTTAAAACACTATGATCTCCAATTCAAATATATAAATCCGCTTTCATATCAAATTATGATCTTTGTTAGTCTCTTACACCCACACAATCCTCTAACCTTTGTAGCTACCACTAACTTTCTCTCGTGCATGCACACGCCCTCCTCACCCTCCCCCTCCCTCGGCATTCTATCCACCAGCACATTCATTTTTTCTTTAGGTCGTTCTCCCAGTCTCCACAACTCCTTTCCGACACACACCGATCGATAAACCTCTCCAAATGATGCCTGCCTACAACATACAAACACACCTTCAATCTCCTCCTTTATGTGTCCTTGCCTCGTGTCTCTCATACGGTCAGACACACGTGTAAACTCTCGCCCCTCTTTTCATCGCTCTCACAACCGCACACTCCTCCCCCTATCTAGCTAGTAGTTGGGCCTCTCGCATCACCTCCTAGCTCCATTCTCTCTGTCTATCCGTCTCGCTGAGCGTTATTTGCCTCTAACAAATGGACGTACACCGACCGATCTCTCGCTATACATATAGCTAGCTAGGTCCTTATAACTCGTTTTTACCGACACGTCAATCGATCTACCTCATTAGTTGTGTCTCTCCCTTCCTACGACAAACAACAATTGATCTACCGATCTAGTTAGGTTTGCTTACCAAACACATGGCTCCCCTTCATCATCCATGGATGCGTACCGACAGATCTATCACGCATAGGCACACACAGAAACACATCCCCACTCTTATTGATAACATTGCAGTTCCACCCTCAGTTTGTCTAGTAGGCCTCTCCCACCATCTTCGAGAAGCAACTCCATCACCCATCCAGCACTCTACCCCTCTCCCTCCCTCTCCCTCCCTCTCTCTCTCTCTGTCCCATCATATTTCTCGTCCTTTAGTTATGTATGGATGTCGACCGATCTCCCTCAAGACATAGCTGGGTCTCTCCTTCTCAACACATATACGAGTCGTTCTACCTCTATAGTTAGGCCTCTGCCTACCCCTCCCACCACCCCCCTCCCCCCCCCCCCCACACACACACCAATACATCGAGCACTCTAGTCATGTCTCCCTGCCACACACAAACTTGACGTGTGCCCTCTAACATTCCGATAGGCCAGTCGCCCTATATCTTTCACTTGTACACACACACAATTTCGATGGCTCTCTTCATCGATCTCGCACCCACCCACTTGATCCTCTCTTCGACTCTATCAATAGCTATGACCCCTCCCTCTCTTCTCGTGGATTGCCCGACCCTCTATGTATGATATGGATAGGCCTCCATTTCACACACATTGCATGAAAAAATTTGTTTGAGATGTCATCGACACATATTCCCACAAATAATTCAATAAATCAACCCCCACCCCAAAACAAAAACACTCACTTAACGCGGTTTGTATCTCTCACACACACCCACGTAGGTGGGGGACGTGCACGAAGAGAAGAGGTGCATGCACGGCGCACGTACTCCCGTCTCTTTCCCAACCACACCCGCACGGGTACACGGTGCAGCTCATTTCTCTATGAAAAAGGCAACCCACGTGGTAATTTGGCACGTGTACTGGTTGTCCACTTGGTGGAGGGAGGATCGTCTACCACGGGTGAACAAACAAATTGCGACTTGACGTGTTATGTTAAAAAAAGAGGCAAACCATGTGGGGCCTACCTTAGAGGCAAGGCTCTATACACTGGGGTACTTTTGATGTGTCCCGTCAACTCGCAGAACGAGGAGAAGCTTGCTTAGTACGCCGTCTCCCCCGCCCACGGGCGCGGTGGCTCGCAGGATGAGGTGAAGCTTGCTTACTATGCCTTACGCCCGCTCCCTCACCCATGAGCGTGGTGGCTCGCAGGACGAGGAGAAAAATTTACTACTCCTTCCGTTTACTCCTCGTCCCTACTACCTTGGTTATAGAGATTATACTATCATATTGTTTGGAATATATATGTCCTTTAGTAGATTTCAATATGAACTACTAGTACATACTCCAAACACTGATGTATATAGACATATTTTAGAGTGTAGATTCACTCATTTTGCTCCGTATGTAGCACTCTCCTCGCCTCGACCTCGCCACGTGGTCGACGTGCAGCAATTCATTCAGTCTCATATAGCCAGAACGATATATACTGCACTACCATTATTGCTCGACTTCCCGAAGAGGCGAAGAGCCAATCGCAAGGTTAATATTTTGGAGATGCCAAGCGCAAGGTTATAGGAGAACGAGTAGTAGGTGCCGCATCATTTATAAATAAAGTTTTTTTTCTTCAAAGGGCACGTCACGCAATATTATAGGTTCATATGGAGAGAAAAGGAAACCGCTCCACTATATACATAGTCAAGACGGGCCAGCCTACACGGTTGCTTGTCAAGGTTGCTCTCTTCACACTCTCGCACAAAACGACCGTGGCCACATCTCTAACATCCCGGCGGATCACGTACGCTTGGGGACGGGGTGGATGCTTAGTGTAGATGCGGTGGCTGCCGCCGACGGCGAAACCCACCGTCGGCACGTCCCGATCAGGGTCCCCGCCGTTCTCTCTCACAAAGCCGGTGAGGTTACCTTCGTCCCTTGCTCATCGCCATGACGTGGGCAGTTGCCGCCTCCCGCCGCCTCCTCAAGGTTGAGCTACGTCCCTCGTGTACAACTCCCTTTACAGCCGGCTTGCACCATCGCTCCAAAGCTGCCCACATCACTCCCTCGTGGATATTTCTCTATACTTCTTTGCCCCCACATACCTCTACTGGCTTCTACATCAGATTTGTGATGAGTTTATGTCTCATCAACTAGTCCCAATAATCTTATTCTAATCACGCTTGTTCAATTTCTTTGCCACAGGGATGCTCATCTCGATTTTGGTGAAACTGCACAAAACGATCCGATGGTCAAAAGGTTGCAAACTTCATTTATTAGGAAGCTTGAATGTTGCCAGCAAATTGAAGCCTGGTCAGGGTTCACGGTTCAAGGGCTAGGGACTGCATGGATCGTTTTTTCTTTAGCTGCCTCTGTTCCAAAATAAGTGTCAACTTTAGTAGTAGTACAACTTTGTATACTAAAGTTTGCACAAAGTTGAGAAACTTATTTTGGAACGGAGGGAGTACATATTTGCTATGATCTATCAATCATTGAGATGCAATAGCATGCATGTTAGTCTCCTTTGTATTTGATGAAATGTTGCAACGGGCAACCTTGGACGCAAGATACATGTAACACAAGCTGGAAGCTTCATAGCGTTGTACAAATTTATTTCGCTGATAAATTACAGTACATACTATACTAGTACTTCCTCCATTCCTAAATATAAGTCTTCGTAGAGATTTCACCATGAACCACATGCGGATGTATATAGATGCATTTTAAGTGTAGATTCATTCATTTTGTTCCGTATGTAGTGGAATCTCTACAAAGACTTACTATCTACTAGTAATAGCTAGCCCCCACTACTAGGAATTCTCTATCCTCTCCTTGAGCCACGTCATCAAAATTGATGTAGCCGTTAGATGAAGTAAATCAGTCCATAATAGCCGTCTGATCTAGACGTTGAGAGGCTCCGCACTAAGCCCCATGCAAGCATGCAGAAATACCGTGCCACATGCATGTGAGTGGGTTTTAAATCACATCAACATGTTCTGCATGCAAGCATGCACCGTAGCATGCATGTAAGTGAGCTCTTAAGTCCCATTAACATGTCAAAAGAAAAATATAATCCCATTATGCAAGAGGAGTTGGCTGATCTTTTTTCCTTACGTGGGATGATCTAAATGATGATGGGAGTTTATTTAGTTTGGCTACCACATTTGTCATGCGGTTATAGAGTTTTTTTTTGTTCTATGAAATTGATAATTTTGCGCAGAGAGATATACCGCTATTCCGCGCCAACGCACGGGGACTCATCTAGTAGTAATATTTAGGAATGGAGGGAGTACTATGTCAAGAGTTAGGTGTCGCACGGTGATAGTGTGAGGTGGGCCATGTAATCACTGAGCCTGCGTGTTTTCACTGCTCTTGCACGCCTCCGCTGTAAGAATGGAGAAAATTGTAATCTAGTAGTAGTATACCTCCTTTCACGAAAGTGTGGGACATCCAGAGTCCTACCACCTCAAGAATAAAGACCAATGAGCCATCAAATCACATAGACCCAGCAGAAGTTGGACGGACGAAGCAACCATCACTCTTGCGCCAGGAGAGGTCGCGTCCCGCCTGCCCGGGCATGAATGCGGCACCGATTCTTTGGAGCGGCGCTGACCGTTTCGGGCGGGAAGCGCGCGCGGGTGATGGAGGGGCTTTGGGTGGGCCAGGCTGGTCAGGAGCGGGCGTGGCAGCTGTCCGCATGTCCCTACCGGACACGCCCGGAAACGAGAGGATGCACCGACTCTCGCGGCTAAAATCGTACACTACACAACATCTCTCAGAGGGAGTAGGTCGAACTGTCGCTCTCTCTATCACACACATTGTTTTAAACACACACACACACACACACACACACACACACACACACACACACACACACACACACACACACACCCACACCCACACACACACGCCAAGACGCATACCTTGGTCCCGTTGCACCTTCTAACGTGACTTATTACACCTAGACGGAGGGAGTAGTAAGTATACGAGATACGGTGGCACACTGACTTAAGTCGAATACAAGTGCCCAAAATTTGTGTGCATGTTATAATAAGGATTCACTTAAAATAGTACTACCTCCGTTTCAGTTTACAAGTCCTGCGTGTATACCTAGGTTGCCAATTTTATCACCCTAATATAAACTATATAACACAAAATTTATATCTTTTGAAAGTAGAAACTCCAAAGTTTATGTTGATATATTTTTTGTAATGTATGTCTTGTATTAGGTTGGTCGAATTGACGACCTAGGGGTACGTGCACGCCCTGTAAACTTAGAGAGAGGTAGTACGTGAGCGAACAGAGGGATCAATTGGACAGTGTTCCCGAGCAGTAGCGAGATGTGTGAGGTAAGATACACCGCTGGCGCTTTTAATTTTTCTTATTAATTTGTTTGTTTCACCCTATGGCTGGTGGGACCCAACGTACTACGTGGAGAGAGGTAAGGTGATTTCTGCACCACTTTGGATAGTCTTACCACCAAAGCCACATGACACGATTATGATTGAAATCCCATTGACTCCCACACACACAAAAAACACGGCATGCTTGTCACACAAATGCAGGAATGTATAAAAGGTTATTTCCCTCTCGTTGAACATAATGGGAGGGTTGTGTAGCGGGTTAGCCTGTTCGCTCATCAAACTTGAGGTCTCGGGTTCGATAACTACATTTGAGCATAATTTGTGCCAGGAGGATTCTTTGACTGGTCAAAATGTTTTCTAGGGTTTGCACGCTTCACACTCTCTCCAAGATATATATACACGCCGGAGCCTCGGTAACTTGTAGTTGCTCTCTTCACACTCTCTCGCCCTCTCCCTTTGGAGCCTCGGTAACATAGTTGCTCTCTTCACACTCTCTCGCCTCTCCAGATCTAAACAAGACTTTGTTGGCCTCTCTCTCCCCTCACTGCTGCTCAAAGAGCTGCAGGATCCTTCCGCCGAAGGGAAGGAGTCTTAATCATTGCCGCCGTCGGCGAGGGACTACTGCAATTGTTCACTTCCCACCCAACAAGCGGCACGGAGGGCCTCCGACCCTTCTTCTTCTTTGCCGCCCTGCCCTCACCGAACCACGCCCCAAGAACCTTAAGGTATAATTTACTTACTCCACATGCATTGCTCTAGCTGCATGTATACCATGAATCTAGGACGTGGTTCAAAGAGGAAAGGAGTGGGGGAAAGTAGTGGGAAAAGTTGTATATAGCATGAATCTAGGACGTGGTTCAAAGAGGAAATGAAGGGGAAAGTTGTATAGCATTAATCTAGGAAGTGTTTCAAAGAGGAAAGGAATGGGGCAAAGTAGTGGGGAAAGTTGTATCGCATAAATCTAGGACGTGGTTCAAAAAGGAAAGGAAGGGGCGAAAGTACTAGTTCAAAAAGGAAAGGAAGGGACAAGGCTGTAGAGTTTGAGCAGGACTAGATTTGCTGCGCTCACATAGGGAAAGGCGTCTGATAACAAAACTGGGACCAACACGGACTGACACGGAGTTTTTTTAGTCCCTACACCAAAATGTCCCTGTAAACAAACACCCTCTAATAATGTCGCTGGAAAATTGATGCAATGCCACAGTTAAAAGCAAATTACATGTTTAACGAATTTTATTGTTAATATAATCTCTATGTTAATATTAATCAATGCCACCGTTTGAGAAATGCTACTGTCTTGCTTTCTTTGCCATTTAGATAAGGTAGATGCTTCTTTTTGTTGGCTTCTGTGTCATCCACCGTTATTGACCACTAATTGTTTCCTTTGCACCTCTCGTAAACAGGGTTATCTGCTTCACCTTGTTGCCATTGTGACCTTTTGTTGCACCGCACAAAACACTTTCGTTTTAAGAGTGTTTTGTGTAGTTCAACCAAAATGTCACAATCGACAACGCTGTTTGATTGCTTGATCTTAGTGGAACTGCACAAGAGGAGATCTTACTTCCTATCCGTTAAGGCTAATTTAGTTCAGATCTTCTTCTTGTGAGTTGTTTGAATTCCGCATCATGAGAGGTCAAGATTAGCCTTCTTTCACATGATTCTGCAGTGTGCATTCATATGTTGTGCTACTTGTATGATAATGTTGCTTGATTTTAGTGAACTGCACAAATGGAGACAAGACTTCCAATCTGTATGTGCACCGTAATATCCCATTGAGGTAAGATAAGGATATTTCACAACTGCTAGCCTGTATTTTTCCACTTTCAATGTAAAATTAAGTTTAGTACTATCCTTGTGCTCCCTAATTGACATGCCAAATCTTACATTGAAGGCGAAGCTTGTTTGTTATTGAACCAAGTGATGAAGGGGAAGAACAAGGGGAAGAAAAACAAAAATCAACTCCCGATGCTGTAATGAAGCACTGGAACTGTGATGGCACAAGTAATGATATAGTTTTGTATCTTAATTTGTTGCTATGGCTGGAATGAGCAATTGTTTTGCCACTGATTTGATGCCACTCTTAATGTAATATGTAATTATCTCTACTTGTACAAACAGTGATCTTCTTTGAAGATACCATATATTTTAGTGGAACTGCACAAGAAGATGTTGGAAACATTAAACTAATCGAGGAGTATATAATAAGCTTGGCCACCACCGTATATAGCAACAGATGGTTCCGTAGAAATGCTTCATCTGTATGCTCTACACAATAAGCCTCCTGACAAAGGTTGGTACTCGCCCACTAATTTCATCCATATGATTGAGCTTTGTCATCTCTATTGGTGTTGTGCTACTGTTTAGATACTGTCATGAAAAAGTGGTATTGTCCTTGAGAAGTGCTTCATCTGTGTTGTTTTAAATATTTCCTTTCCTTTTTTTCGAGCAAACAGTGATGCTAGCATTTAGTAGTCCTCTTGTCTTTGCACAACGGGATCATCTTCCTCTGAAGAAGAATATGGAGTACGTGAAGTGACTAGTTCCGATTATGCCAGGATGAAGAAGCCTTGTCTATCTTATCATCAGAAGGAGCAGTTGAAGGATGGTTACATTACTCCCCACAAGACCAAACTAACTTCAGCTCAGAAGGACTGACAAAATCTCCATTTTTCTTTGTGATGCTTGAGTACAATGTTGTTCTAGGATTCTTTCTGGTGAGTTCCATTTTTCTAAAAGTGTGCTCTACATGGACCATGTATGTGCCTGTTGAAACTGTCAATTCATAGTACAGTTTGCTCTATACTAATCACTTTTTTGTATTTGTGCAAACAGGGGTGCTCAGCTTGATTTCAATGGGAACTGCACAAAATGTTCATGAATACATTGAATCATTCATTTCCATCACAAGAAAGGAGGTGTTGATAAGTTCAAGGCGTTGCAACATATAAGGGCGAGATCATATAAGCTACGCGCGAATTTTGTTGATTTTGGTGGAACTGCACAAAAAGAACAGCTGGTTTATTTAGCACGAGGTGCCATGTCAATGTCCGAACTGATGGCAAACCCTGCCCATTCCACAATCATAGGCATTTGATATTTTGGAATGGGACAACCTTGTCAAATTTTGCTCATTGATTTTAGCAAGACATGCGTTTGATATTTTCGAATGGGACGCCTTTGTCGCCGCAGCCGATCAATTTTTTCTTTATTCTTTAGATGTGAAGTAAATATTGCCTCTCGACATGTGAGTCACTGAGATGCATAATCATCGATTGTTTTGAATGTTCTCTATGGATTGCCGTGCCTGTGTGTGTGATTGCAATGTACATAAACGCTAAAAAGCTGCTCAAACTCTTTGTACTCCTTCTGTTCCTTTTTACTTCGCACATTGTGAAAGTGCATACTTTTTGTATAAGATTGGTCAAAGTAGAGATACTTTGACCGCATAAAACTTGTATGCAGACTAGAAAGGACCGGAGGGAGTGCATGTGAAACTGCTGCAAACGAGGTGATCACCACAGGAATAATGCTAGTACGTATTGTTTTGCATGTTCATCCAATGCCAGTGATACAGGAATTCAAACTAATCGAAATAAATTCATTCATACACGGTCGTATTTCATATAAACATGTCGGATTTCATTACATTTCATACATTCTTCAACTAAAAAGGGGTGCGCTGGAGGTATAATTAATTAACCGAAGCTACCCACCTGTGTCCCGCTGAGCCGAACAGAAGCTTCAGTGACTTAACTGCAGGTGCAATTGCGTAACTGACATGTGGCACAGATGCTTGTTGGGCCCAAGTGTCTCCACCAACTGCACCAAATAGCTAAGTAGAACTAGCGCCCTTCTCCAACATAGCTCTCCGACTCATCGTCGCCGCCAAGAAGCTAACCGCCGTCGGTGGTCAACCCGCCTAGCTTGTCATAGCGATTAGGGCAACTAGGATCCCAATGATCAGGATCACCACATGACAAACACCTTCGCTTGTCATTCTTCTTCTTGAAGTTCGTGTGTTGCACAGCCTTGTTCTTCCCATCAAACTTTGCTTTACCATCAAACTTGCCCTTGTTCTTGAACTTGTGGGGCTGGAAGTTCTTCTGTACCATATTGGCACTAGATCCTCCCTCAATTCCTCAAGCATGTGTGTCCTTTGCTCTCGCCTTTTCTTCCACATCAAGAGTGCCAATGAGATCCACGAAGGAGGAAGCTTGGTGACGAAGGAGGTATAATTAATTAACCGAAGCTACCCACCTGTGTCCCGCTGAGCCGAACAGAAGCTTCAGTGACTAAACTGCAGGTCCAGCGTGAATCGACATGTGGCCTGTTGGGCCCACGTGTCGATCGACCAACTGCACCAGCAGTTAAGTAGAAGCAACGTTATTCTCCAGCAGAACTCCCCGACTCCACGTCGCCGCCAAGAAGCTAATCGGCCGTCAATGGTCAACCCGCCTAGCTTGGCTTCAACAGGAGGGTAGCAGCGGTGGCCTTACTTGGACCCAAGCGGCGGCGACCTACCATGCTCTACTCTTCCTCGTTTTCTGTCTGGCGCGGCCTTGTTGGCAGCGGGGCGGGGCCTCGGTGGAGCCGGTGATGTCCTCTGTCTCGTTGCGTGGCGGCGCCTCGGTGAGCGGTGGAAATCCTCCCAGCGTTCTTGCGGGAGGTGGGGCCTCGGCTGAGCCGGCGATGTCCTCTGCCTCGTTGTTGGCGGGGCGGGCCTCGGCAGAGCCGGCGGTGTCCTCTGCCTCATTGTTGGCACCGCGGGGCCTCGGCGGAGCAGGGCCTCGTCGACGCCAGCGGAGCGGGGACTCATCGGAGTCGGCATTGTCCTCTGCCTCGTCCTCGGTCTCGCCAAACAGCGGCTCGCCCGCTTCATCGCCCTCTTTGCTAGCCTCTTTGTAGGCGGCCGCAGCCTCCGCCACCCGCATGCGGTACCGCCAGCGCTCGAGGCGGCCCATGCAGGCGGAGTGGTTCGAGTCGAACAGCGCCTCCTGCTCCGCCCGCTCCGCGGCGATCTGCTCCTCCGCCTGCAGGTGCTCCTAGAGGAGATGGTGGTTGTAGGCGGCGTCGGCCTGCACCTCCGAATCGCTTCCCGACGCATCTGCCTCACACCGCCCATATATCGGGCACGGGCTCGCCAATGGTCATGGTGCAATGCACCGCGAGGATGGCGGAGGAGGGGTTGGCACCGGATCATCGACTACCATGTTCTCCATTGGGACGCCGTCGTCCTCCCCGCTGCTCGCCGCCACCGGTCGGCAGTAATGGCTGCCATCTCCTTTTGGTCCATCGTCCGCCCGTCTTGAAGAGCGCTGGAGCGCGAGGAAGCCATGGTGGGTAGTAGTGGTGTGGACAGGAGAAAGGGAACGGATGCGGATGACTGCGACTATGGCCGTTGCAGCAGTTTATATAGCAATGGTGGGCGGGCGGAGGGACGGACGTGTGGCGCCGGAGTAGCCGCCTCGGCAACTGCGTATCATTAATGTGGGCGGCAGATGGACGGACGGACGGCACTTGTGTCATTTGAAGTCGGAGCAATCGCCTGCACTGGAAGCGGGGCGGGCGGTGCTGACTGTTTCGGGCGGAAAGCGGGCGCGGGCGAGGAGATGACTTTACTTGGAGAGGATGACAATGGGGACCACCAGGTCCATAGCCTCACGTACGCAAGTGCCTCCTTATTATTATTATTATTATTATTATTATTATATATATGTATAAAACTATACTCCCTCCGTCTAGGTGAATAAGTCATATTAGAAGGTGCATCACGACCTAGGTGCAAGCAGATTGGTGGAAAAGAAGAATATTTCCTTTTCTAAACACAACATTTAATCATAGCAGTTAAGAGGATGCCTTATTATCTACCCATGCAGGCCATCATAATTCGTAGCATGCAAAGCGCTTTTATTTCTTGGTTAATAACCGCATGGACGTGCTGCATGCATTGGTCCTTGCCCGAGCAAAAAAAAGGGAGGAAAGGGGTTTCCACGGGAGACAACGAGACAGATGTGGAAGCGCTCGCTGGAGTAATTTATTTTGCTTCCCCCCGCTTTCCTGACATCATGGTCCCACACCATTGTCAACCTAGTCAATAAACGAGAGAATTGCACAAGAAGCGGCCGACAGCTGGGACCAAGCAGCTCGAGCAGTATTTGTGTTTTTGAGGTGTGAGCACTGCAGAGTTTTTCGATGTTTAGCCCAGATATTAATTTTTCTCCTCTGAACAACAATGAAAACATCGCAGGTATTAATCGGGCTGTGGCCCGTCTAGCCCGAGCCGATATCCAGCCCAGATATTAATTTTTTTCAAGCTGAAAATGGCTAGCCCAGCTATACTTTTTTTAGGAATACCCAGGGAAGGCCAAGTTGTTATTCTCCGCCCCGCTGGGTTGCAAATCTTTCCTAGGAGGGACACATTAGGCTTAACAAGAAAATCGGCTTTAAGAAATAATAAATGGGATGTAATTGTAAAACTGGCAAGAACTATAAAAATGCACCAAACACGTGATTACTTTATAAAATATTATTTTTGGATATTGAAAATTTTAATTTCATTAATTGTTGCAAGCGCAATGTTTCGTTGGATTTTTACGTAATATAAATTTATTTAATCTGATTAGAAATTTCGGGATAAAAATATTTCGGATCCCATCAAAATGTGGGAAATTTTATTGAATTCTGTTTTGAACGGTTGGTTGAAATGGGCTGTACTTTTAACAAACTGTAAATGGGCTGTAGTAAATTCCATTAGAATTCAAAAATGGGCTACACATTCTTACAAATCTCAAATGGGCTATAAGTTCTCTGCCACACACTTCTGGCCTTACTAAGTTGACGAGTCCCCTAAAAAACAGAGTTGACGCCAGATGCAAGGCTTTGTCAACTTATAGTCAACACACGGTTCTAGCAGCAGTGGCCGTTGGATGTCCATCCAACGGATGCCGTGCTTCTTCTTCAATCTCGCATATTCTAGGTTCACCCGCCCAAAAATGATTCCTCCCCCTAACATCTGGGGCGCACCGTTTAAGTCGACACAGGCCTACTAAGTTGACGTACCAAGGGATTTGTCAACTTAGTCAATATAAACGATTCTAGCTGCAGTGACCGTACGATGTCCATCCAACAGCCGTAGTGCTTCTTCAACCTCTGGTCTTCTTGCTCCAGCCGCCCAAAGCAGCGCCGTTCGTGCCGCCTGCTCCTACCTCCCATGGCCGGTCAGGCCGCCGCGAGGCCTCACCGCCCCTACTATTCCCACCGGCTGGCCAGCCCTACGGCGACGGCAGCCTCACACCGCAGCCCGAACGAGTGAACCCTCATACTCCTCTCCACGTGGGCATCCATCGCCGTCTTCACCGGCTCCGCGTCGTCCCCTTCCTAGGCCTCGCCGTCGTCCACCGCCCTGGTGCTCTCGGCGTGGCATGGTCAACGTGGTCAAGGAACGACTTCCATCGAACGTGGAATGTACGTGGAGAGGCTAACAGCTGGGTCCATGGCGGCAGCAAGGAAGTGCCTCCTTATTACGCGGAAAATAATGATTCCTCCACCTGACAAAGAGGACCCACCGGATGGGCCACCGTATTTCGTGAAAAAACATTTCCCGATCGCCGGGACCCACCAGCTACACCTTCGCACGCAAGGAAGTGCGTCTGGGCAAAAAAATGATTCGCCCCTCTGACTGTTGGGACCCACCAGCTACATCTTCGCACGCAAGGAAGTGCGTCCGGGCAAAAAAAACAAAACGATTCGCCCCCCTGACTGTTGGGACCCACCAGCCCCCCGACTACTGGGACCCACCAGCTACATCTTCGCACGCAAGGAAGTGCGTCCGGGCAAAAAAAATTGATTCGCCCCCTGACTGCTGGGACCCACCAGCTACATCTTCGCAGTAAGGAAGTGCTCGGATACCGACCCACCTGGTCAAGCGTACGTAGCGTTGTCATTCTGGTCGCGAACGTGTACGTACATACTGGTCGATGTAGAGGCGCGCACGTGTCGTAGTAGAGGCGCGCACGTGTCGTAGTAGAGGCACGCACGTAGCATGTACACGTACGTACAGCGGCCAGGGTGCAAGAAAGAAAATACGGCCACGTATGTGTACATACGGGCGGGGTCTCGAACGCCTACTCGCGCATATGTACGGCGAGGGCTCGTGTACATGGGTCGGAACGGAGAAACAGCGTCGTCGTCGTGTTCATGGGGAGGCAACGGAATGCGTGGTCGTGTTCATCGGGAGGGCTTGGACGGAACAGGCGATGGAAACGAGGCCTGGCGTACCGCAGAACGGAGGAAACAGCCTTGTGTTCGACCGGCCACGTTCGAAACGGGATCCTGTTCATCGGGAGGTGTGTGGCGTACCACAAAACGGAGGAAACGGACCTCCTGCGGTCGAAACGGGGGTTCTGTTGATCGGGAGGGGTGTGGCGTACCGCAAAACGGAGGAAACGGACCTCCTACGGTCGAAACGGGGGTCCTGTTCATCAGGAGGGGTGTGGCGTACCGCAAAACGGAGGAAACGGACCTCCTACGGTCGAAATGGGGGTCCTGTTGATCGGGAGGGGTGTGGCGCACCGCAAAACGGTGGAAACGGACTTGTGTTGGAGCTCTACGGTCGAAACGAGGGTCCTGTTCATCGGGAGGGGTGTGGCGTACCGCAAAACGGGACTCCACGGGATACTGTTCATCTCCACCGTCGACCTCCTCCAGCCTCCACGGGCTCCTGTTCATCCAGCCTCCACGGGCTCCTGTTCATCCAGCCTCCACCGCGTGCTACTCCACCGGCTACTATTCAACCACCCTCCACCCTCTTTGCTCATCCAGCCCTCCACACCCCCGGGTCCTGTTCAACCACCCCTCCACCGTCTACTGTTCATCCAGCCCTCCACACCACGGGGTCATGTTCAACCACCCCTCCACCGTCTACTGTTCATCCAGCCCTCCACACCACGGGGTCCTGTTCATCCACCCCTCCACGGGCACCCCTCCACCGTCTACTGTTCATCCAGCCCTCCACCACACCACGGGGTGTCATGTTCATCCAGAGGCAACGCCACCTCTCACTGTTCATCCAAACCCTCCTCAACGCTCACTGTTCATCCCATCGATTGGCTTTAGTTAGCAGCAGTAGCGAAGGAATCGCTCGATCGGGTTCAGTTAACAACCATCGATCGATCGCTCGCGTGCAGTAACGCGTAGCCTGTAGTGCAATCGCTCGGGTTCAGTTAGAGCCCAACGCCTCGCTCGGGTTCAGTTAGAGCCAACGCCTCGCACACACGCCACGTGCACGAGAGAACGCGCATCGCTCGCCCCGACCTCCCACCGTAACTGAACTCCCCGAAATTTTCCTCCCCTCGCTTCTACCACGGTTTTTCCGTCATGGACGGCCCAAAGAATGTCATGCAGCTGCGTCTCCGGCCCGCCCAGGACGAAAAGCCCATTTTCTGTCATGATTTTTTGTCATAGAATTAGGAGCCCACCACATCTATGATGATACCGGGTTTTGTCACAATTATTGTCATAGAAGTGTCATATGTATGACAGAAAAAATTTAGTTCGGCCCAAAATGTCACGGATGTGTCTTTTTTTTGTAGCGATTGGAAAACAAAGCAGGACATACAAGATCGATCTACGGATCACGAGGGCGCGCCCCAACGCGTGACGACGACCGTCACGCCGGATATACTAAAAGCAAATTCGGCCGGGCCGAATATAGCAGACAAGACTCTTATGAACTGCGTCCTGACATAGCCCGGCATAGAGGCACCGCATATCCCCTATGCTTCACTGATGAAGTAATGGATCATGAATTCCCAGAAGGTTTTAAACCCGTGAACATTGAATCATATGATGGTACAACAGACCCCGTGGTATGGATTGAAGATTTCCTCCTCCACATCCACATGGCCCGCGGTGACGATCTACATGCCATCAAGTACCTCCCACTAAAACTCAAAGGGTCGGCTCGGCATTGGCTGAATAGCCTGCCGGCAAACTCCATTGGCAGTTGGGAGAATTTGGAAGACGCATTGTGATGTCTACTACAAAATCTTCTTCTTGTAGACGTAGTTGGGCCTCCAAGTGCAGAGGTTTGTAGGACAGTAGCAAATTTCCCTCAAGTGGATGACCTAAGGTTTATCAATCTGTGGGAGGCATAGGATGAAGATGGTCTCTCGCAAGAAACCCTGCAACCAAATAACAAAGAATCTCTTGTGTCCCCAACACACCCAATACAATAGTAAATTGTATAGGTGCACTAGCTCATGAAGAGATGGCGATACAAGTGCAATATGGATGGTAGATATAGGTTTTTGTAATTTGAAAATATAAAAACAGCAAGGTAACTAATGGTAAAAGTGAGCGTAAACGGTATTGCAATGCTAGGAAACAAGGCCTAGGGTTCATACTTTCATTAGTGCAATTCTCTCAACAATAATGACATAATTGGATCATATAACTATCCCTCAACATGCAACAAAGAGTCACTCCAAAGTCACTAATAGCGGAGAACAAACGAAGAGATTATGGTAGGGTACGGAACCACCTCAAAGTTCTTCTTTCCAATCAATCCGTTGGGCTATTCCTATAAGTGTCACAAACAGCCATGGAGTTCGTACTAGAATAACACCTTAAGACACAAATCAACCAAAACACTAATGTCACCTAGATACTCCAATGTCACCTCAAGTATCCGTGGGTATGATTATACGATATGCATCACACAATCTCAGATTCATCTATTCAACCAACACATAGAACCTCAAAGAGTGCCCAAAAGTTTCTACCGGAGAACCAGGACGAAAACGTGTGCCAACCCCTATGCATAAGTTCATGGGCGGAACCCGCAAGTTGATCACCAAAACATACATCAAGTGAGTCACGTGATATCCCATTGTCACCATAGATATGCACGACAAGACATACATCAAGTGTTCTC
The DNA here is from genome assembly GCA_021605145.1 of Aegilops bicornis. Classification (NCBI taxonomy): domain Eukaryota; kingdom Viridiplantae; phylum Streptophyta; class Magnoliopsida; order Poales; family Poaceae; genus Aegilops; species Aegilops bicornis. The sequence goes on along the minus strand of CM038669.1, from coordinate 390,682,596 downwards.
AAATCATTAAAGACTCAATCCGATAAGATTACTTCAAAGGGAAGACTCAATCCATTACAATAGAGTAGAGGGGGAGAAGCAACATAAGATCCAACTATAATAGCAAACCTCGCGATACATCAAGATCGTGCCAAATCAAGAACACGAGAGAGAGAGAGATCAAACACATACTACTGGTACATACCCTCAGCCCCGAGGGTGAACTACTCCCTCCTCGTCATGGAGAGCGCCGGGATGATGAAGATGGCCACCGGTGAGGGTTCCCCCCTCTGGCAGGGTGCCGGATCAGGGTCCCGATTGGTTTTTGGTGGCTACAGAGGCTTGCGGCGGCGAAACTCCCGATCTATTCTATTCCCCGAAGTTTTTAGGGTATATGGATATATATATAGGAGGAAGAAGTACGTCAGGGAGCCACAAGGGGCCCGGGAGGGTGGAGGGCGCACCTAGGGGGGAGGGCACACCCCCTGCCTCGTGGCTCCCTTGTTTCTTTTCTGACATGCACTCCATGTTTTTCCGGTAGCTTTCATTCCAAAAATAACTTCTCCAGTTGGTTTCAATCCGTTTCGACTCCGTTTGATATTCATTTTCTTCGAAACACTAAAACAAGGGAAAAAACAGGAACTGGCACTGGGCTCTGGGTCAATAGGTTAGTCCCAAAAATAATATAAAAGTGAATAATAAAGCCCAATAAACATCCAAGATGGATAATATAATAGCATGGAACAATCAAAAATTATAGATATGTTGGAGACGTATCAGCAACCCCAAGCTTAATTCCTACTCGTCCTCGAGTAGGTAAATGATGAAAACCGAATTTTTGATGTGGAATGCTACTTGGCATAATTTCAATGTAATTCTTCTTAATTGTGGCATGAATATTCAGATCCGAAAGATTCAAGACAAAAGTTCATAATGACATAAAAATAATAATACTTCAAGCATACTAACTAAGTAATTATGTCTTCTCAAAATAGCATGGCCCAAGAAAGTTCATCCCTACAAAATCATATAGTTTAGTCATGCTCCATTTTCGTCACACGAGAATGCTCTCATCATGCACAACCCCGATGACAAGCCAAGCAATTGTTTCATACTTTAATAATCTCAAACTTTATAAACCTTCACGCAATACATGAGCGTGAGCCATGGACATAGCACTATGGGTGGAATAGAATATGATGATGGGGGTTATGTGGAGAAGACAAAAAGGAGAAAGTCTCACATCAACGAGGCTAATCAATGAGCTATGGAGATGCCCATCGATTGATGTTAATGCAAGGAGTAGGGATTGCCATGCAACGGATGCACTAGAGCTATAAATGTATGAAAGCTCAACAAAAGAAACTAAGTGGGTGTGCATCCAACTTGCTTGCTCACGAAGACCTAGGGCACTTGAGGAGGCCCATTGTTGGAATATACAAGCCAAGTTCCATAATGAAGAATTCCCACTAGTATATGAAAATGACAAAACAAGAGACTCTCTATCATGAAGATGATGGTGCTACTTTGAAGCACAAGTGTGGTAAAAAGATAGTAACATTGTCCCTTCTCTCTTTTTATCTCATTTTTTTGGGCCTTCTCTTTCTCTTTTTTTGGGCCTTCTCCTTTTTTATGGCCTTTCTTATTTTTTTTTATTCCTCACTTGGGACATTGCTCTAGAAAATGATGATCATCACACTTCTATTTATTTACAACTCAATGATTACAACTCAATACTAGAACAAAGTATGACTCTATATGAATGGCTCCGGCGGTGTACCGGGATATGCGATGGACCAAGAGTGACATGTATGAAAGAATTATGAACGGTGGATTTGCCACAAATACTATGTCAACTACATGATCATGCTAAGCAATATGACAATGATGAATGTGTCATGACAAAGGGAATGGTGGAAAGTTGCATGGCAATATATCTCGGAATGGCTATGGAAATGCCATAATGGGTAGGTATGGTGGCTGTTTTGAGGAAGATATAAGGAGGTTTATGTGTGAAAGAGCGTATCATATCACGGGGTTTGGACGCACAGGCGAAGTTTGCACCAACTCTCAATGTGAGAAAGGGCAATGCACGGCATCAAGAGGCTAGCAATGATGGAAAGGTGAGAGTGCGTATAATCCATGGACTCAATATTAGTCATAAAGAACTCACATACTTATTGCAAAAATCTACAAGTCATCAAAAACCAAGCACTACGCGCATGCTCCTAGGGGATAGATTGGTAGGAAAAGACCATCGCCGTCCCGACCGCCACTCATAAGGAGGACAATCAAAGAACACCTCCTGTTTCAAATTTGTTACATAACGTTTACCATACGTGCATGCTACGGGACTTGCAAACTTCAACACAAGCATTTCTCAAATTCATAACTACTCAACTAGCACGACTTTAATATTATTACCTCCATATCTCAAAACAATCATCAAGCATCAAACTTCTCTTAGTATTCAACACACTCATAAGAAAATTTTTACTAGTCTTGAATACCTAGCATATTAGGATTAAGCACATTACCATGCTGTTTAAGACTCTCAGAATAATCTAAGTGAAGCATGAGAGATCAATAGTTTCTATAAAACAAATCCACCACCATGCTCTAAAAGATATAAGTGAAGCACTAGAGCAAACGACAAACTACTCCTAAAGATATAAGTGAAGATCAATGAGTAGTCGAATAATTATGCAACTATGTGAAGACTCTCCCATTTAATAATTTCAGATCTTGGCATTTTGTTCAAACAGAAAGCAAAGCTAAAGAAAATAAAATGACGCTCCAAGCAAAACACATATCATGTGGTGAATAAAAATATAGCTCCAAGTAAAGTTACCGATGAACGAAGACGAAAGAGGATGCCTTCCGGGCATACCCAAGCTTAGGCTCTTGGTTATCCTTGAATATTACCTTGGGGTGCCTTGGGCATCCCCAAGCTTAGGCTCTTGCCACTCCTTATTCTATAGTCCATCGAATCTTTACCCAAAACTTGAAAACTTCACAACACAAAACTTAACAGAAAATCTCGTGAGCTCCGTTAGCGAAAGAAAACAAAACACCACTTCATGGTACTGTAATTAACTCATTCTTTATTTACATTGGTGTTAAACCTACTGTATTCCAACTTCTCTATGGTTTATAAACTATTTTACTAGCCATAGAGTCATAAACAACACACTAAAAACAGAATCTGTCAAAAACAGAACAGTCTGTAGTAATCTGTAACTAACGCAAACTTCTGGAACTCCAAAAATTCTAAAATAAATTGGTGGACCTGAGTAATTTGTCTGGTAATCATCTGCAAAAAGAATCAACTAAATAGCACTCTCCAGTAAAAAGTTTTAGCTAATCTCGTGAGCGCTAAAGTTTCTGTTTTTTTACAGCATGATCATAAAGGCTTCACCCAAGTCTTCCCAAAGGTTCTACTTGGCACAAACACTAATTAAAACATAAAACCACTTCTAAACAGAAGCTAGATGGATTATTTATTCCTAAACAGAACCAAAAAAACAAGAAACTAAAATAACATTGGGTTGCCTCCCAACAAGCGCTATCGTTTAACGCCCCTAGCTAGGCATGATGATTTTAATGATGCTCACACAAAACATAGGAATTGAAACATAAAGAGAGCATCATGAAGAATATGACTAGCACATCTAAGTCTAACCCACTTCCTATGCATAAGGATTTTGTGAGCAAACAACTTATGGGAACAATAATCAACTAGCATAGGAAGGCAAAACAAGCATAACTTCAAAATTTTAAGCACATAGAGAGGAAACTTGATATTATTGCAACTACAAGCATATACTCCTCCCTCATAATAATTTTCAGTACCATCATGAATGAATTCAACAATATAACCAGCACCTAAAGCATTCTTTTCATGATCTACAAGCATAGAAAGTTTACTACTCTCCACATAAGCAACATTTTTCTCATCCGGAATAGTGGGAGTATCATAAGAGACTTGAACACTATAAATTGTTTCCACATTAAAAGAGTAATGTTCAGAAAAAGGGGAATCATAATCATGACAAGTTTTATAGATATAATAATCACTACTTTTTATAGCATAAGTTTTATCACAATAATCATCATAAGTAGCAACTTTGTTCTCATCATAATCGATTGAGACCTCTTCCAAGATAGTGGACTCATCACTAAATAAAGTCATGACCTCTCCAAATCCACTTTCATAAATATTATAAGATTCAACATCCTCCAAAATAGTGGGATTACTAATTCCTAAAGTTGACACTCTTCCAAACCCACTTTCATCAATATAATCATCATATGTAGAAGGCATGCTATCATCATAACAACTTTGCATATCAAAACTTGGGAGGCTAAAAATATCATCATTATTAAACATAGCATCCCCAAGCTTGGGACAAACATTAATTTCAGCAAATATATTCTCAAATATGTCATCCTCATCAAACATAGCTTCCCCAAGCTTGGGCCTTTGCATATCATTAGCATCATGGGTATTCAAGGAATTCATACTAACAACATTGCAATCATGCTCATCATTCAAAGGTTTAGTGCCAAAAAAATTAATGCATTCATCTTCTAGCACTTGAGCACAATTTTCATTTCCATCATACTCACGAAATATATTAAAAAGATGAAGCGTATGAGACAAACTCAATTCCATTTTTTTGGTAGTTTTCTTTTATAAACTGAACTAGTGCTAAAACAAGAAACAAAAAGATTCGATTGCAAGATCTAAAGATATACCTTAAAGCACTCACCTCCCCGGCAACGGCGCCAGAAAAGAGATTAGTTGACGGGTGTGAGTGCCGCCACCTAACCTCCCGGCAACGGCGCCAGAAAAGAGCTTGATGTCTACTACACAACCTTCTTCTTCTAGACGTTGTTGGGCCTCCAAGTGCAGAGGTTTGTAGGACAGTAGCAAATTTCCCTCAAGTGGATGACCTAAGGTTTATCAATCTGTGGGAGGCGTAGGATGAAGATGGTCTCTCTCAAGCAACCCTGCAACCAAATAACAAAGAGTCTCTTGTGTCCCCAACACACACAATACAATGGTAAATTGTATAGGTGCACTAGTTCGGCGAAGAGATGGTGATACAAGTGCAATATGGATGGTAGATATAAGTTTTTGTAATTTGAAAATATAAAAACAGCAAGGTAACTAATGATAAAAGTGAGCGTAAACGGTATTGCAATGCTAGGAAACAAGGCCTAGGGTTCATACTTTCACTAGTGCAAGTTCTCTCAACAATAATAACATAATTGGATCATATAACTATCCCTCAACATGCAACAAAGAGTCACTCCAAAGTCACTAATAGCAGACAACAAACGAAGAGATTATGGTAGTGTGCGAAACCACCTCAAAGTTATTCTTTCCAATCAATCCGTTGGGCTATTCCTATAAGTGTCACAAACAACCCTAGAGTTCGTACTAGAATAACACCTTAAGACACAAATCAACCAAAATCCTAATGTCACCTAGATACTCCAATGTCACCTCAAGTATCCGTGGGTATGATTATACGATATGCATTACACAATCTCAGATTCATCTATTCAACCAACACATAGAACCTCAAAGAGTGCCCAAAAGTTTCTACCAGAGAATCAGAAAAACGCAGCCAACCCCTATGCATAAGTTCATGGGCGGAACCCGCAAGTTGATCACCAAAACATACATCAAGTGAGTCACGTGATATCCCATTGTCACCACAGATATGCACGGCAAGACATACATCAAGTGTTCTCAAATCATTAAAGACTCAATCCGATAAGATTACTTCAAAGGGAAAACTCAATCCATTACAAGAGAGTAGAGGGGGAGAAGCGACATAAGATCAAACTATAATAGCAAAGCTCGCGATACATCAAGATCGTGCCAAATCAAGAACACGAGAGAGAGAGAGAGATCAAACACATAGCTACTGGAACATACCCTCAGCCCCGAGGGTGAACTACTCCCTCCTCGTCATGGAGAGCGTCGGGATGATGAAGACGGCCACCGGTGAGGGTTCCCCCCTCCGGCAGGGTGCCGGAACAGGGTCCCGATTGGTTTTTGGTGGCTACAGAGGCTTGCGGCGGCGGAACTCCCGATCTATTCTGTTCCCTGAAGTTTTTAGGGTATATGGATATATATAGGAGGAAGAAGTACGTCAGGGGAGCCATGAGGGGCCCAAGAGGGTGGAGGGCGCGCCTGGGGGGAGGGCGCGCCCCCCTGCCTCGTGGCTCCCTCGTTTCTTTCCTAACGTGCACTCCAAGTTTTTCCGGTAGCTTTCCTTCCAAAAATAACTTCTCCAGTTGGTTTCATTCCGTTTCGACTTCGTTTGATATTCATTTTCTTCGAAACACTGAAACAAGGGAAAAAACAGGAACTGGCACTGGGCTCTGGGTCAATAGGTTAGTTTCAAAAATAATATAAAAGTGGATAATAAAGCCCAATAAACATCCAAGATGGATAATATAATAGCATGGAACAATAAAAAATTATAGATACGTTGGAGACGTATCACATTCCTTGACAACTTCCAGGGCACTTATGTGCAACCACCGGATGCCGATGACTTGAGTCACATAACCCAACAGCCAGGGGAATCAGCCAGGAAATTCTGGACTCGATTCCTAACGAAAAAGAACCAAATTGTCGACTGTCCGGATGCCGAGGCCTTAGCGGCATTTAAGCATAACATCCGCGACGACTGGCTCGCCCGACGCCTCTGCCAAGAGAAGTCAAAGTCCATGGCAGCCCTCACGACACTCATGACCCGCTTTTGTGCGGGCGAGGACAGCTGGCTGGCTCGCAGCAACAACACATCAAGAAATCCTGGCAATTCAGATGCCAAAGATAGCAACGGCAGGCCATGTCGCAACAGACACAAGCGCCGCAACAACGGCGACAACGCCGAAGACACCGCAGTCAATGCCGGAGTCAGTGGCTCTAAATCCGGTCGGCGGAAAAAGCCGTTCAAAAGAAGCAATCCGGTCCCGTCCAGTTTGGACCGCATACTCGATCGCTCGTGTCAAATTCACGGCACCCCCGATAAACCAGCCACCCACACCAACAGAGAATGCTGGGTGTTCAAACAGGCCGGCAAGTTGAATGCCGAAAACAAGGAAAAGGGGCTGCATAGCGACGACGAGGAGGAGCCCCGGCCGCCGAACACAGGTCGACAGAAGAAATTTCCTCCCCAAATTAAAACGGTGAACTTGATATACGCAACCCATATTCCCAAGCGGGAACGGAAGCGTGCACTAAGGGACGTCTATGCGATGAAGCCAGTCGCCCCAAAGTTCAACCCATGGTCTTCTTATCCGATCACTTTCGATCGCATGGACCACCCCACCAGTATCCATCATGGCGGTTCTACCGCATTGGTCCTTGACCTCATCATTGACGGATTTCACCTCACTCGAGTCCTTATGGATGGTGGCAACAGCCTGAACCTGCTCTATCAGGATACAGTGCGCAAAATGGGTATAGACCCCTCGAGGATCAAACCCACAAAAACCACCTTTAAAGGTGTCATACCAGATGTAGAGGCCTGTTGCACGGGCTCAATCACACTGGAAGTGGTCTTCGGATCTCCGGACAACTTCTGAAGTGAGGAGTTAATCTTCGATATCGTCCCCTACCGCAGTGGCTATCACGCACTGCTCGGACGAACCACATTCGCTAGATTCAATGCGGTACCGCATTATGCATACCTTAAGCTCAAAATGCTAGGACCTCGCGGGGTTATAACAGTTAATGGAAACACAGAACGCTCGCTCCGTACGGAGGAGCACACTGCGGCCCTTGCAGCAGAAGTGCAAAGCAGACTTCTGAGACAAACCGCCAATTCGGCGAAAAAGCCCCCGGACACCTTCAAGCGAGTACGGAGTACCCTGCAACAGGATCGCCCGGCACGTTCAGAGCTCGCCTAGCAATTCAGCCTCCGTCCTATTCCCAGTCAATCGGCTAAATTCGCGCCGCGCGTACATAATTACGCACTTAAGATACCATGGGCATAGGCGGATGCACGGCTATGGCACGTCCCATAATGCGGCTCAACCGCCTCAGGACCCGTATATCTTTAACATTTTCTTCCTTTTAGGCCCCTATTCTCTGAAGACCCTCTCCGATCACCTTATTATCGGACCCGTCACGGGAAAGAAACACCAAGGAAGCAAGAAGCTTTGACGTACAAGGGAATCCCCAGGTGGTTTCTGATAGCGATCGATATACCTATTTTACATACCCACACGCAACTTGCCCTTGGATAGGACATGTCAAATAGTCCTATTTTACTTATTGCACTACTTGTATACATACGCTTTGACGTATCATTTAAATAACAATGAATAGCATTAGCTCACTATTGCATTCCTTCGTTTTTTTTCCTTGTCTGTTATTTACGACAAATTGCACCCGTACATTCTGATACGTCCAGTGCGCCAGGGGCTTCAGTGTACCCCATAACACGCCATGAAAAGTCCGAACACTTTCGACAGTGCGGCACCCCGAACTTATAGCATTATATGCATCAGCTCCGAATCATGTCTTGGGTCAATAGTTGGGTTTGCCCGGCTCCCATGTTTTGGTACCTTATGTTCCGCTATATCGGCTAAGGTAGCGCTGGGAGAACTACTACGATTGCGTGAGACTCGGTGATTTTGATGAGCTCACTCTTAATGACCCTTGAGCCATTTTCGAGGTGCTCAAAGTCCTCAAGGAGTTTAGCATGCACAACTCCAAGCTCCTCATTTTTAGTTTCAAAATCATTGGCCACCTCAAGAGCTCTATCACGAGATTCCCTCACTCTAGATAATTCTAGAGCAAAAGTCTCCTCAAGAGATTCCTTGGTGGTTTGTTCAAGTTCAAGAGCTTGAGAGAGGTCCGCAATCTCATTAGCGTAATCACGCTCATGACCTTCCATTTTATCAATGGTGACCTCATGCTCCTCAAGACGAGATTCCAACTCATCAATATATTTCTTGCCCTCAATAGCAATAGACATGATTTCCATGAAGTTGGAACGAGCAATTTTATTCTTAAGAAGAGCTTTAAAAATCATTTCCCCTTAATTTTTAAGGAGGCAACATCATCACTCTCTTCATCATAATCAACATCATCATCACTCTTGCCATCATCAATATCATCACAAGATATATTGGGATTCAAAGTGGGAGATACCTTTGAAGCCTTGGCCATAAGGCAAAATGCAGTAGATGATGATATAGGATCCCTTGAAGCACCATTCAAGACCACATCTTGTTCCATGGAGTGTTGGGTTTCATCTACATTGTTAGCACAACAACTCGAGGAAATACATGCATTTTTATCATGGCAACAAGATATAGCAAGCATATCATCATGAGATTTAGTCAAGCAATTTCTACATGATATGCAAGGACTATCAACACAAGCAAGTGAAACATTTGGAGTGCTCAAGTGCTAAGGCCCAAAGGCAGACATTGCAATAATATAGTGATGAAGAATCATCCACAAAAGCACACTATCATCATTGCAATGACTGACACTACTCACCATATCATTACCTTGTGGCAAACCACATGTAGGTGAAGTAGAAGAAGTTGAGAAGACTATACGGCCGGAGGTGGAGGGAGAACAATCATCCCTACAAATCTTGGACACACCATATTTATCTTGAAGCTTCATCCACAACTCATGAGCATCCCGGAACGGCATGAGTTGAAATATAACTACATTGCTCAAAGCATCGAAAAGCACATTAGAAGCTTGAGCATTGAGATAAGAGTTTTTCTCTTCCTCTAAAGATAATCTTTGGGGATCCTTTGGAGGAGAAAAACCCATATCTACAATTCGCTTCCAAATTTGGGTCCATGACCCTAAAGAAATTAAGCATGTGAATTACCCAAACATCAAAATTTGTGCCATCGAAACTAAGAGTGTCGAGAATCCTAATCCCTAGTCGACATATTTACTCTCTAGGCGGTTAAGCCCAACAAAGAGAGACGAGGCTCGATACCAATTGAAAGATCGTGGATGTCGCCTAGAGGGGGTGAATAGGCGCTTTAAAATAATTATGGTTTAGGCTTGAACAAATGCGGAATAAACCTAGCGGTTAATTTGTCAAGCACAAAACCTACAACAACTAGGCTCACCTATGTGCACCAACAAGTTATGCTAAGCAAGATAAACTACTAGGTGATAGCAAGATATATGACAAGAACCAATATGGCTATCACAAGGTAAAGTGCATAAGTAAAGAGCTCGGGAAAGAGATAACCGAGGCACGCAGAGACGACGATGTATCCCGAAGTTCACACCCTTGCGGATGCTAATCTCCGTTTGGAGCGGTGTGGAAGCACAATGCTCCCAAGAAGCCACTAGGGCCACCGTAATCTCCTCACGCCTCGCACAATGCAAGATGCCGTGATTCCACTAAGGGACCCTTGAGGGCGGTCACCGAACCCGCATAAATGGCAACCCTTGGGGCGGTCACCGAACCCGTACACTTTGGCAACCCTTGGGGCGGTCACGGTGCACGTCAAATTGCTCAGGCGATCTCCACAACCTAATTGGAGACTCCCGGCGCTTGCCCGGAGCTTTACACCACAATGATTAAGCTCCGAACACCACCAACCGTCTAGGGCGCCAAGGCACCCAAGAGGAACAAACTCTAGGGTGCCCAAACACCCAAGAGTAATAAGCTTCTCAAACTTCACTTCCACGTATCACCGTGGAGAACTCAAACCGATGCACCAAATGCAATGGCAAGGGCACACGGAGTTCCCAAGTCCTTCTCTCCCAAATCCCACCAAAGCAACTAATGCTAGGAAGGGAAATGAGAGGAAGAACGAAAGAAGAACACGAAGAACTCCAAGATCTAGATCCAAGGGGTTCCCCTCACTTAGAGGAGCAAGAGATTGGTGGAAACGTGGATCTAGATCTCCTCTCTCTTTTCCCTCAAGAACTAGCAAGAATCATTGGAGGGATTGAGAGTTAGCAAGCTCGAAGAAGGTCAAGAATGGTGGAAGAACACGAGCTAAAAGGATAAGGTTGAATGGGAAGAAGACCCCCTTTTATAGGAGCTCCGAATCCAACCGTTATGCTCACAGCCAAGACAGAGCGGTACTACCGCTCAAGGAGCGGTACTACCGCTAGGGCGGTAGAACCCCTTCAAACACAACAGCGAGGAGGCAAAAGGCCAAAGAACCTTCGAGCGGTAGTACCGCTCGTCCTCACGGTACTACCGCTCGACCACGGTACTACCGCAAATGGTAGCGGTACTACTGCTTATGAAGCGGTACTAAAAAAATACTTCAGGCCTACTTCCGCTGAGCAAAACACGAGATTTTGGTCCGAGCGGTACTACCGCTTAGGAGCCGCGGTAGTACTGCTCTGGGCGGTACTACCGCTCAGGAGCCGCGGTAGTACTGCTCGAGCGGTAGTAAAAATTACATCCGCTCTAGTCGCGGTAGTACCGCTGCAGCCTTTACCAAAACAGCCATAACTTTTGCAAGCGGACTCGAATTCAATGAAACCAAGTTTGTTGGAAAGCTAGAAACAAGGGCTAACACAATCTTGAGAGAAATACCAATAATAAGCAAATGAGAAAAGGCCCAAAAGAAAATGGTGAGAACCCTTACTCGGAAAAGACCGGTAAAACCTCCAACACCGAAACCATCATAGAAGACGCATGCAAACTCCGTTTTCGATGAACTCAAGCTTGTCATAAAGATGACCATAAGCTCTAAGACTCACAAAGAGAACCAAACAAGAACCAAAAAACATGATGCAAGGATGCAATGGTTTGAGCTCTCGACGAACGATACGATCAAGCTACTCACTTGAGAGCCCCCTTGATAGTACGGCTATCAATCCTATAACCCGGTCTCCCAACTACCACCATGAGACCGGTAAAATAGAAAACCTATCAAGGGCAAACCTTTTCCTTGCACATGATCCACTTGAGCTAGATGATGACGATCTTGTCCTCCTCAAGATGGACCACCTTTCTTGATTGCGATGGGTCGATGGAGACTAGATGATTGCTCCCCCATACTCCACTATGGGTGAGCCACTCTTGACACATCTTCACAAGTCCATTGACACCACAATGGATGGCAAGCTTCAAGCACTTGATCTCTTCGTGATGCTCCACTTGAACTTGCACACGGCAATCTTGATGATGATCACCACTTGATGTCATCCTTTCCATGGGTTGTATGATATCTTCCTCTTGACGCAAGCCCATGGACACGCATCTAACCCCACATAGACTCTCACATAGACCATGGGTTAGTACACAAAGTGCAATGGATAATGCTTACCATACCATGGGATCACTTGATCCCTCTCGGTACATCTTCTACGCTTTGTGAGTTGATCAACTTGATTCACTCTTGACTTAGTCTTGATCAACCTTGAATCTTTCCAACTCTCTTCGTTTGGATGATGTCTTGAAGGTAAACATGAATGATCACACAATCTTCTTATTCAAGACATGCTTGCAATAAGCTCAACACTCACATGACCAATCTTTGGATAATTCCTTAATAGCACCTTGGTCAACACATAAACTCCTTGAAACCAACACATGGACTTCAAGAAATGCCTATGGACAAATCCTTCAAATATAACTCAATGCAACCATTAGTCCATAGAGAATGTCATCAATTACCAAAACCACACATGGGGGCACCGCATGTCCTTTCACTAGGGTTACACAGAGTCGGTTACAAGGGAGGAGATCTACATATCCGTATTGCCAAGCTTGCCTTCCACGCCAAGGAGAGTCCCATCCGGACACGGGTCGAAGTCTTCAATCTTGTATCTTCATAGTCCAACAGTCCGGCCAAAGGATATAGTCTGGCTGTCCGAGGACCCCCTAATCCAGGACTCCCTCAGTAGCCCCCGAACCAGGCTTCAATGGCGATGAGTCCGGCGCGCAGATTGTCTTCGTCATTGCAAGGCGGGTTCTTCTCCAAATTCTGAATACTTGTTTGAGTAGCGTCCGGCTTCCCATAAATGTAGCACTCCTTCGCTTCCACGCCTAATAATGGCTATCTTCCACGTGTCGAGCGAATGCGAGAAGCCAGGGAATTTTTACATTTGCCACCCTAGCCATGTGAGTAAACTGTCTATTAAAGAGACGGGGATTCTTAGATCCAAATCACACCATCCTCCCATGGCGAGTATCCATCAGAGTGTGCTCGGAAAAATCCATTCCAACATGGCCGGCCATCACAGCCCCTCCTCTCGCTCCCGTAGCCCTAAGCCCGGTGATTGGAAGAAGTGTTCCGTCCCTCACAGCCAATTAGTAGAGTTACAGACCCAGGGATTTCTCCCTCCAGCGTATATGGTCCCCGTTCGAGCCGGGCTCGCCACCTACAATGGCGGGGAGCAAGCGGAGAGCTTCCCCAACCCTTCCAAAGGGGAGCGGGTATGCCTTGTCCCTTATTTATTAAGGGGACTTGGATTTCCAATTCATCCGTTCCTCCGCGGACTCCTGGAGTTCTACGGCCTCCAGTTGCATAATTTCACCCCTGCTTCCATACTACACATCGCTGGCTACGTCGCTCTTTGCGAGCTGTTTCTAGGCTGCGAAGCCCATTTCGAGCTGTGGCAGAGGCTATTCTGCCTCGTGCCCCGTACACAAAAGGGGTCGATATATCAAGTGGGCGGAGCCGAAATATGGTGCCTCGCCGGGACTGGATACCTATCAGGTACCCCAAAGAAGACGTCTGAAGACTGGCCTTCGGAGTAGTTTTATATGGAGGACGTCCCCCTCCCGAGCCCTATTCGGATGGGCCTCCCTGAGTTCGACAACGCTCCCTCAAGAAAGCGCCAGGCGCCCTCGGAGCCCTCAGGAGGAAGATAACGGAGAAGTCCTTTACCTGATAGGCCGGGTAAAAATGCTGGCTCAATCAGGACTGACAATAATCGAGGTTATGTCAGTATGTATAATGTGGGGGGTGCAGCCACTTCAATATCGGAGGCAACCCATGTGGCACTTCAATGAAGAAGATGATGCCACCCGCTGCGGCCGTAAGGAACCGGACTCTGTACAAAGGAGAGGAAGAGGAGTTCCTCCGCATCAAGCCACGGGATGGATTCTCCATGTACAACCCTCCAAGCTGGGTGAGCTGCTACTTTTTACTCCCAACCTTCCCGCATTCTTTGTCATGAGTATTTACCTTGACATTTCATAGCAGGAACTGCGAAAAGCTGTAAGGGAGGTCCATAGCCCACCTCCACAACCGGAGGACCCTGACCGGGCCCTCGACCCTGGACTTGAAGAAGATCCGGACACATTTGTGGAGCTTATTGACAGGACGTTCTATCAATTAAGTTGTGACGGTGCCATGGTGGCCATCATAGCCGATTATCCAGGACTGCTCCCTGCATCGCATGTAAGTAAAACCAGAGTCCTAACTTCCAAGAAAGATCCCTTTTTCCGCACTTCACCTACCACACACATATGGTGCTTTACAGGGAAGGCTCTCGGGACGCCGTGCCGAACCCGCAGTGACTCACCAACGAGGGGCACTGAAGCCGGGCAGGCTTAAAAGGAAAGAAGTCAGGACTGAGACGCCGTCACAGAGGTATGAAAGAGAACCCCGCTCTGTGGTGGTCGTCTTTTAAAATATAATTAAGGCCATGTTTCCTAGTAGGAAAAACGCTCGCCGGACTATGTCCGAAGAGGTTGCCAATCACGCCTCCACCAGTCAGGCTCCAGGGCCGGACATAGAGGCGAACGCTAACATGGGGCCAACACCAGATATTCCTCCTACAGAGGATGCGGATAGGCTATCCGCTACAAATTCTGAGGTGGAGAGCGCCATGAATCACAGGCGTCGCCGGGCCGTATTCCGTGACGCTTGTTTCTCCCAAGAGGCGTTTGATGCCTTCAAATTGGGAGACGCGTACATCCGAGCTGCTCAGAACGGTCTTGCCAGAGCCACAGACCAGTATGTAAAGGATATACGGGTAAGAAAAAATCTAACAATTATGTATATCAGTAGCCCCTGAGACTTGAAATAGTTGGTACAACTGATCTAAGGATCATTGTTTGCATAGGCTCTTACGGAGAAGAATACCCAGTTGTCTCGAGAGTTGGAGGAATGTAGGGCCCAGCTTCAGGCCGCAGTTGCCGCAGTGAAGGAGCCCGAGAAGGCCCCATCGGGTAACACTTGCTTTTATTGCAAGGAATGTCATGTACCAGGTAGTATGCGGCATGCGTGCAAATCTAATAACAGATTATGCAGATAGTCCCAGAGTGAATCCGGATGAGCAACATGCCCAACGACAGCTAAAGGCTGGCGAGCGCGTGCTTACGAAAGTAAGGCGGGAGAAAAATGATCTCCAAGACGCCAATACCCAGCTGAGCATTGAACTAAAAGATGTTCGTGCCCAGCTTGCTGACTCCGTAAAGGAGAATAAGCGGCTTCGACGTGGCATTTTCAGTAAGTGCTTGAACGAACTTTTAAAGAGTTCGGCGAAGAAACCGGCTAACAGAGTTATGTCTGCAGGTATGCTGACGGGTCGTCCCGCGGAGGAGATGCCCGGGTCTGCGGGTGATCTTCTTCCAGAGCTCTCACAACTGCACGAGCAAGTTCGGCAGGTGATGCAGGGTATTGCCCAAGCCTTGTGGCCATCCGCCTCCCCGCCAGGAGGCATGGGGGAGCTTATAGAGAAGCTCAAGGGAGCGCGGTGGCGCTTCCGATTATGGAAGATATCAGCCTGCCGACAAGGTGCAAGGGAAGCCTGGGCCATGGTGAAGACGCGATATACCAAGGCTGACCCAAACCACATGGCCGAGGTCGGACCTATGGGGCCCGATGGGAAAGAGATCCCCATCAGTTTGGTGTGTGACCAAGTAGAATTAGCCGCAAAGTATTGCCAACAGGATTGTAGGCTAGACATCCTGTTGGATGGTATAGAAGAAGAATTTAGTCAGTCTAAGTGACCGTGTACTTCAAGTGACATGTATTGTCCCTAGCCGGATTGTAAATCCTTTGTCATGGTGGACCTTTTCGCTTCAACCTCTGGACCCGACAGTCCGGAGAGTATCCGAATACCCGCTCAGTTATGTAAAAACCAGGGTATGCGTGGAAACCAGGCGTAGGGGTCATAAGTGCTTGAACAGACAAGTACCCAACAAGCTATATTATATTACATGGATAGTAAGAAACATCTTCCAGGGAGAATAGTTCCGTTAAGGGTTCCTTTCCCTGGGTACGCATGCCCTAATATGCATGTCCGAGCTGCGAAAAGAGACGCAGGCTAAAAATATCTGGGGGCAATGTATTAAAATAAATAAAAGTCATCTTTTGTTCACCGACCGAGTATTCCCTTAAGAACGCTAGCTTTCGGCTTCACCCAGTCTGAGGTACACATCCGGCTGACCCGACAGTAACAATCGCAGAGGTGCTCCCCTTATGCCCTAGCCGAATTAACGGGAACGTAGGGCATAAACACAAGAGCCAGGCAACCCAGCTTGGCCAAAACTTAAGTCATATCGATGCATATAATGGTGAAAAAAGGTACATGCGGAAGAATAACACATGTGCGGGGCATATAGCCCGGAAAATAGGTATATTAAGCTTCTGTATAAGAAGCACCCAGGTATAATGAGCGCGGCTGGCGCGTCTAGATTGTGTAGTCAAGACACAGTTTAGCCTTTTAAGGCCTTGAAGAAAAAGAGAAGGAAGAAAGAAATAAAAGACAGATAATGGGTATGTAAAAAATTGTCGGAGGTAAGGAGACGAACATAGAGTCAGGCACTAGGCGTAGAACCTTCGGAGTCTGGCTGCGTTCCATGGGTTTGGCTCGAGTCGATTATCCGATGCATCCCGCAGACGGTACGCTCCACCGGTCAGAACCTAGTCAATAATGAAGGGACCTACCCATTTGGGCTTGACTTTGTTCTTTTTCCTCTCCGGTAGGCGTAGAACGAGTTCGCCAACATTATAAGCTTTGGCCCGTACTTCTCTGCTTTGATACCTTCGAGCCTGTTGTTGATAGAATGCGGAACGGGCTTTTGCCACATCACACTCCTCCTCCAGGGCGTCCAAACTGTCCTGCCGATCGAGCTCGGCCTGTTTTTCTTTGTACATGCGCACTCGAGGTGAGTCATGAATTATGTCACACGGCAGTACCGCCTCTGTGCCATACACCATAAAAAATGGTGTGTCGTCATGGTTCGCAGCCCCCATAGTACGGAGTCGTGCTCCTCTACCCAGTGCGTGTTGGATTCCTTTAAGGACCGCACTAATCTGGGTTTAATGTCACTCATGATAAGACCATTTGCTCGCTCGACTTGTCCGTTAGTTTGCGGGTGATAGACAAAATCATAATCGAGCTTGATGCCCATGTTGCTGCACCAAAGTTTTACCTCGTCGGCTGTAAAGTTCAAGCCGTTGTCGGTGATGATGTTGTGGGGGATGCCATAACGGTGTACAGCCCCAAATATGAAGTCTATCACCGGTCCGGATTCAGCCGTTTTGACTGGTTTGGCTTCTATCCATTTGGTGAATTTGTCCACCATGACAAATAGGTATTTTTTCTTATAGGTTCCCCCTTTGAGGGGTCCGACCATATCAAGCCCCCAGACCGCAAAGGGCCAAGTAATGGGGATTGTTTGGAGAGCGGTAGGCGGCATATGGCTTTGGTTTGCAAAAAGCTGGCAACCGTATAGCGTTGAACAAGGTCCTGTCGTCTGCTCGGGCCACCAAGATAAAATCTGTACGGAAGGCCTTGCTTACAAGGGCCCGGGCTGCGGCGTGGTGGCCGAGTCCAAAGATGGATTTCTGCCAAAAGCTTCCGCCCTTCCTCTTCGGAGATGCACCTTTGAAGGACTCCGGCAGTGCTTTTGTTATAAAGCTCTCCCTCGTGGACCTTGTAGGCTTTAGACCGCCACACTATGCAGCGTGCCTCATTTTGGTCCTCGGGTAGTTCCTGCCTGGTTAGGTAGGCTAGGAATGGTTCTGTCCACGGGGCGATGACGGCCATTATCACGTGGGCTGAAGGTGTTATTTCGATGGCTGAGCCTCCGATTGTGTCAGAGTGTTCGGTATCTGGTCTTGTGGCCGGGTCCGGACTATTGTTACTGGTGTCCCCTTCCCACACCACGGATGGTTTAAATAGTCTCTCCAAGAAGATGTTAGATGGGACAGGGTCGCGCTTAGCGCCGATACGGGCGAGGATATCTGCCGCCTGATTGTTTTCACGAGCCACATGGTGGAATTCAAGTCCTTCGAACCGAGCTGACATTTTGAGGACGGCGTTGTGATAAGCCGCCATTTTCGGATCCTTGGCGTCGAAGTCTCCATTTATTTGAGATATTGCGAGGTTCGAGTCCCCACGCACCTCCAGGCGTCGAATGCCCATGGAAACTGCCATCCGGAGACCATGTAACAGGGCCTCGTATTCGGCTGCGTTGTTGGAGTCTGTGTATAGTATTTGGAGTACGTATTGGACTGTATCTCCGGTGGGGGACGTCAGGACGACGCCAGCCCCCAGACCAGCCAGCATTTTAGAGCCGTCGAAGTGCATGATCCAATTGGAGTACGCGCCGTATTCTTTAGGGAGTTCGACTTCTGTCCACTTGGCGACAAAATTGGCCAGTACTTGCGACTTGATGGCTCGCTGTGGTCTATATGTTATGTCGAACGGGAGGAGCTCGATAGCCCATTTGGCAATCCGACCCGTAGCATCGCGGTTGTTTATTACGTCGTTGAGTGGTACTTCCGAGGCCACCATAATTGAACACTCTTGAAAGTAGTGTCGTAATTTCCGGGATGCCATAAATACCGCATATGCTATCTTTTGATAATATGGGTACCGTGATTTGCATGGAGTGAGGACAGTGGACACATAATATACCGGCTTTTGAAGTGGGAATTTATGTCCGTCCGTCTCTCGTTCGACGACGAGCACTGCGCTTACAACTTGGTGAGTTGCCGCTATATATAACAGCATTGGTTCGCCGACATTTGGCGCGGCCAAGATTGGGTTGGTGGCCAAGATGGCTTTTATTTCTTCCAATCCGGTCGTGGCCGCGTCCGTCCACTCGAAGTGTTCAGTGCGCCGAAGAAGGTTATAAAGGGGTAGTGCCTTTTCTCCTAATCGGGAGATAAAGCGGCTTAAGGCCGCCACGCATCCAGTTAACTTCTGGATTTGCTTGAGGTCAGTTGGGATAGCCAATTGTAACAGAGCTCGGGTTTTAGCCGGATTTGCTTCAATTCCTCTACTGGAGACTATGAAGCCGAGGAGTTTTCCGGCGGGCACGCCGAAAACGCATTTTTCCGGTTTGAGCTTGATGTCGTATGTTCGGAGATTGTCGGACGTGAGCCTCAAGTCTTCTATTAAGGATTCGACATGTCTGGTTTTAACGACCACATCGTCTACGTATGCCTCCACAGTTTTGCTGGTCTGTTTTTCCAGACATGTCTGAATCATGCGTTGATACGTTGCACCGGCGTTTTTGAGCCCGAAGGGCATTGTGTTAAAACAGAAGGGGCCGTATGGAGTGATAAATGACGTTGCGGCTTGATCAGACTCCGCCATCTTAATTTGGTGGTAGCCGGATTATGCGTCGAGGAAGCACAATGAGTCGTGTCCTGCAGTAGGGTCGATAATTTGATCGATGCGGGGGAGGGGGAAGGGATCCTTGGGGCAAGCCTTGTTAAGGTCCTTGAAATCGACACATAGGCGCCAGGATTTATCCTTCTTTGGTACCATCACCAGGTTTGCTAGACAGTCCGGATGTTTTATTTCTCTAATGAATCCGGCCTCTAGTAACTTGGCTAACTCCGTTCCCATTGCTT
Organism: Aegilops bicornis; assembly: GCA_021605145.1. Classification (NCBI taxonomy): domain Eukaryota; kingdom Viridiplantae; phylum Streptophyta; class Magnoliopsida; order Poales; family Poaceae; genus Aegilops; species Aegilops bicornis. The sequence goes on along the minus strand of CM038669.1, from coordinate 390,662,808 downwards.
GTCGATTAGGTTTGGAGAAACCCTAAAGAGTCTGCTTGACCGGCTTGAATCCCTTTAGAATGTTAAGGCTATGCTCGGCCAGCCTGCGTGGGATTCCTGGCATGTCTGAAGGATGCCAGGCGAATATGTTCCAATTCTCGCGCAGGAACTCCCGTAGTGCGGCGTCTCCAGCGGGGTTTAACTGTGCCCCGATGGATGTTGTTTTTGTAGGGTCCGTTGGGTGGACTTGGATTTTGACTATTTCATCCGCTGGTTTAAAAGAGGTGGACTTGGACCTTTTGTCGAGTATCACGTCGTCTCTGTCCACTGTGGAGCGCAGCGCAGTTAATTCCTCGGCCGCGAGGGCTTCGGATAATGCCTCGAGGGCCAGTGCGGCTGTTTTATTCTCGACGCGGAGTGCTATGTCCGGATCACTAGCTAGGGTGATGATTCCATTGGGCCCGGGCATTTTGAGCTTCATGTACCCGTAATGGGGTATGGCTTGGAAGATCGTGAATGCCTCCCGCCCTAGAAGGGCGTGGTGTCCGCTACTGAACGGGGCCACTTGGAATGTAATTTCTTCGGACCTATAATTCTCCGGCGTACCGAATACCACATCTAGTGTGATTTTCCCAGCGCATCGTGCCTCCAGACTAGGGATGATTCCTCTGAAGTTCGTGCTACTTTGCTCAATGCGGTTTATGTCTATTTCCATTTTTTGAAGAGTATCCTCATAAATGAGGTTTAATCTGATGCCGCCGTCCATGAGCACTTTAGTAAGCCGAAAGCCGTCCACAATTGGACTAAGGACCAAGGCGGCTGGTGCTCGGGCTGTTCGGAATTTAGGTTCGTCACTGGCATTGAAGGTGATAGCCGTGTCACTCCATGGATTTATTTGTGCCACGTGGCAGACTTCGGCAAGGCTGCGGAGTGCTCGCCTACGCCTATTATTTGAAGCGAAGGTCTCGAAGACTGTCAATACTGTATTGTTATCCACGGGATGGTGCTCTGCGGTGTTTTTAATGAGGAGATCCTCACCGCTCTTGGCCACCTGCCGGAGTACCCAACATGCTCTAAGGCTGTGTGTTGGTATGGTATCCACTGTAGTGTAAATTTTGCAGGGCCTATTAAGCCATCCCTCCAATACGGTTCCACGCCCTGTAGTGGGATTTTGCTTCTTTGTAATTGAGTCGGGCGACTTATGAGAGTGCACCCAGTTCGGATTGAGGGTTTTGTCAGGGCCGGATTATCCCAAAATTTTGTTTGGGTTTTCCAGGCGCTTTCTATCGCACAGTACTTCCGTACTATGGCCGCCAAGTCAGCAAAGTGTGCTATGTCACGGCGACTTATGGCGTTGAGGATTCCCTTGTCCGTGCAATTATTGCAAAAGAATGAAATTGTGTCTTCCTCGTGACAGTCCTTGACCTTGTTCATTACAAGGAGGAATCTGGCCCAATAGTGATGTACTGTCTCCTGGGGCTCTTGCCTAATGTGGGAAAGATCGTTTATATCTTGGTGGGCGGGTGGATTTAAGTCTAGACCTTGACCCGATTTGAGACCCAGGGGCGGAGGAGTTTCCGATCTTGGAAGTTCGGGCTCCGGGATGTTGCCCAGTGGGTCTGGCCTGTTGCCTGATTCTAGGTTCAGGGTTTGGGCGATGTCCTCCCGTAGACGGGTATCCGGCTCGGAGAGCTCGGGAATCCGAACATAGTTTGTCCTCAAGATAGAGGAAGAATCGCCGCATTGCTCCTCCACCACCGCTATCTGATGGGTGACCGGCGGAGAGTTAATCTCCCTTTGGTCGGGTTTAAGCCCAATCCGATCATAGTCCGCGGTGACTCCCAAAGCGGCGATGCGATCTAAGAGCTCGTTCAAAGAGGAGAGCTCCATTGGATTCATCTGCTCGGTAAGTTCCGAGCCAATGTGGAGGATGTTTTCGATGACCCGAGAAGTCATCGTCGGTGCAGCGGCCGAACGGGCGGTCATGACGAAGCCGCCTAATCGGAGAGTTTGGCCTACAGCCAGGGCTCCCCCAGAGGTGATGTTGTCCCTGACAACGAGACGAGCCATCCTTCCTTATGATGACGGCACAGTGGAACTCTCAATGAAAGCACCAATGTCGGTGTCAAAACCGGCGGATCTCGGGTAGGGGGTCCCGAACTGTGCGTCTAAGGCGGATGGTAACAGGAGGCGGGGGACACGATGTTTACCTGTGTTCGGGCCCTCTCGATGGAGGTAATACCCTACTTCCTGCTTGATTGATCTTGATGATATGAGTATTACAAGAGTTGATCTACCATGAGATCGTAGAGGCTAAACCCTAGAAGCTAGCCTATGGTATGATTGTTGTTGTCCTACGGACTAAACCCTCCAGTTTATATAGACACCGGAGGGGGCTAGGGTTACATAGAGTCGGTTACAAGGGAGGAGATCTACATATCCGTATTGCCAAGCTTGCCTTCCACGCCAAGGATAGTCCCATCTGGACACGGGTTGAAGTCTTCAATCTTGTATCTTCATAGTCCAGCAGTCCGGCCAAAGGATATAGTCCGGCTGTCCGAGGACCCCCTAATCCAGGACTCCCTCATAGGGGCTTCGCCAAAATTTAAAATTGTAGACTTCTATGGCTAAGTGAGAGTGATAAAGCTTTATAGTCCGATTGCCTGGTTCATTGTGTTGAACACCTCCTTACTGGGATAAAGAGTGATCAGGTTTATCCCGAACACCTCAATACTAGTTACATGGGGGCAGAAGCCGACGACTAGCCAACCCTCAGATTTTATAAACGGCCGCACGGAAGGTAATATTTTAAATCAACAAGCGTTATATAGCGCACATGAACTCGTTTTCATCTTACAGGATCACATGAGTACATTCATTCAAATATTACATCCTTAGCACATTCCTCCGCCACAAGGCGAGCACCCTTCAGGACACTGTCATAATACTTTTCGAGGTGGCGATGCTCCTTGCCCTCCGGCGGCCCCTCCTTCACCAGCTTTCCGGCATCCATCTTCGCCCAGTGCACTTTCGCCCGGGCAAAGGCCCTGCATGCACCTTCAATGCAGACGGACCGCTTTATTACTTCAAACCGTGGGCAGGCATTCACAAGCCGCTTTACCAGGCCGAAGTAGCTGCCAGGCAGGGGCTCGCCAGGCCACATCCGGACTATGAGACCCCTCATGGCCAGTTCGCCGCTTTAGAAGCTCGACCAGTTGCTTCAACTGGTCGCTCAAGGGCATCGGATGCTCGGTCCCAGTATACTGAGACCAGAACAACTTCTCCGTCGAGCTCCCTTCCTCGGGCCGGAAGAACTCCGCGGCATCCGATACGCTGCTGGGTAGATCCGCGAACGCTCCTGGAGAGCTCTGAATTCGGGTAAGTAAATGGAAAGTTTCCTTCACATGGTTGCTTTGCATAATGAATGCCTTACCCGCCGCTATCTTCTTGACCGCCTAAATCTCCTGGAGGGCCTTTTGGGCTTTAGCCTTGGCATTTTGTGCGTTCTCGAGGGCATTCGCAAGCTCGGACCCTTGCGTCTTAGAGTCTCGCTCCAAGGACTCGTATTTCTTGACAAAATCCTGGAGCTCTTGCTGAACCTCGCCGATTCGGGCCTCTTGCTTCTCGCGCTTGATGCGCTCCTTGGCCGCTTTGTCTTCGGCCTCGGACAGCGCCTTCTTCAGGGCCGCCACTTCGGTCGTGGCCCCTAGCAAAATTCATGACGATCCTATGATCTAACAACCATTTTCTTTTTTCTTTATCAATATACACACGGGGTATTACTTACCTTTGTTCTCTTCGAGCTGCCTCTTGGTAAGGTCGAGCTCTTCCTCGGACCACTCAAGGTCCTGCTTCAGTGTGGAGACCTCCACCGAACGCGCGGCAGCGGCCAGCAGCGAAGCCTGCTTATTCACATAGACACATTCTGATTAGACTCATGTGATTATTATTTGATCCTCCGTTCGGCCTTTCTTTACGAACACCAAACAGAGCATCAGGGGCTACTGTCTATGCTGTAACATTTTCTCATAATTTGATTACTTACCTCAAAGCCTGTTAGGAGGCTGGCGCAGGCTTCAGTCAGTCCGCTTTTGGCGGACCGAACCTTCTCGACCACCGCACTCATGATAGTGCGGTGCTCTTCGTCGATGGAAGCGCCGCGAAGCGCTTCCAGCAAATTGCCCGATGCCTGTGGATGGACAAAGGCCATTGGTACAGACGGCTCGCCCCCCTTTGTGAGGGGTCGTCTGACAGAATCCGAAACCACTGGAGGTCCCGGCGTAGTATTCGGCTGGGGGCTAAACTTACTGCCCCCGTCATTAGAGCCCATGGGAGTCTTGCCCCCCATGCGCCCAGCGTCTAGGATGTCGCCTTGGGGCGCCTCCAGAACTATCTCCCCTTGGTTCAGTGCCCTTTGAGACAACACCTCAACATCGTCCGTAGGGCGGGGGGAGGAGGCGGTCGGGAGTGAATCGTTGTTCATCTCCGACTGGCCCAAAGAATCATCCGAAGAGGATACGTCGATATGGGCTTTGGATGGACTGCATGATCATGTTTGGCATGATAAGAAGCAACAAAACAAAACATACCAGAACTATTATGGTATCCGGATACTTACGACTTCGCCAGGGGCTTGTCCCTGGGAAACCACTCCTCGTCGCTGTAAGTGGCTGTTGTGGAGTAGTCCGGAAGGAGGGTCCTTCCCTTCTTGGACCCTTCGGCCCCCCCGGATGGGGCGGCCTTCCTTTTCTTGTCTCCCCCGGCTATGGGGGAGAACTTTCCTCTTCCTCCTCCTCATTTTCATGGGAGGAGGGCGCCTCTGTGTTATCGGACGATGAGTCCAATACAACCTTGCGCCCGAGACCTTTCCTGGTCCCTGCGGCCTTATTCTTGGCCTTCTTCTCCGGCGCCTCATAGGGCGCCGGAACCAGTATTTCCGTTAAGAGAGCCCTTGCTGGATCATCGGGCAGTGGGGCCGGACAATCGATCCGCTCCGCTGTCGCTACCCAGTCTTGTTAAAATGGCGTGGAGGCTCAGATCCCTCACATGATTATACTGGGGAAAGGAACATCTTATAAGATATAAAGAGCTTACCGGATTGGCAGGGCGCTTTGCGCTGAGTCCGCGATCCTCGGTAAGGGGAGGAGGCACCTCGGCGGCCTTGAACAGCACCTTCCAGACGTCTTGGTGCGTCGTGTCGAAAAGCTCTCGCAGCGTCTGGTTCTTGGCCGGGTCGAACTCCCACATATTGAATGCCCGTCTTTGACACGAGAGGATCCGGCGGAAGAGCATGACCTGGACCACGTTGACAAGCTTGATTTTCTTGCTTATCATGTTTTTAACACAGTTTTGGAGTCCATTCAGCTCCACCAATGAACCCGAGGATAGGCCCTTCTCTTTCCAGGAGGTGAGCCGCATGGGGATGCCGGATCGAAATTCGGGGGCCGCCACCCAGTTGGTGTCGCGCGGCTCGGTGATGTAGAACCACCCCGATTGCCACCCCTTCACGGTCTCCACATAGGAGCCTTCGAGCCAGGTGACGTTGGGCATTTTGCCCACCATAGCGCCTTCACACTCCGCTTGCTAGCCGACCACCACCTTCGGTTTCACGTTGAAGGACTTCAGCCACAGGCTGAAGTGGGGCTTGATGCCGAGGAAGGCCTCGCACATGACGATAAACGCCGAGATGTTGAGGATGAAATTAGGGGCCAGATCATGGAAGTCCAGCCCGTAGTAGAACATGAGCCCGTGGACAAATGGGTGGAGGGGAAATCCCAGCCCGCGGACGAAGAGGGTAAGGAATACAACCCTCTCGTGGGGTTCTGGAGTAGGGACGATCTGCCTGGTCTCGGGAGCCGGCGCGATGTCTGCTGACCAGTATCCGGCTTCCCGGAGCTTCATAATGTTCTCCTCCGTAACGGAGGAGACCATCCACTTGCCTCCCGCTCCGGACATGTTTGGAGTGGTTTTGCGGAGAAAATGCGAACTTGGGCGCTGGAGCTCGAGTGCGCGAGAATGGATGGGCAGGGAAGAAGAAGGCGTGGGTGAAAAAGAGGAGTCCTTGTCCCTTTATAAGGGCGGTAGAAACTGTGCGCCTCCCCACTTGCCTGGTAAACTCGCTTATTCCCCAAGCGCCATGATTGATGGCGCGGTTGGGTTACCCACGCCCGTATTGATGAGAATCCCGTGATAAGGGGACACGATCTCTGCTTCGACAAGACGTGCCAAGAAAACCGCCTCGCAATATGGGCAGTAGCTGGTTGAGAAAAACAGTTCGAATAATGACCGGGCCGTGGCGTGATGTCACGCTATGTAATTTGTCAGCATATTAGATTTGTGGGATATTGTACTCTCTACGGTGGTATGTGGAATTTGTTTTGCAGAGTCGAACGCGATCCTTGTGTTCAAAATCTTCTATGGAGTATTCGGAGGAGGAACCCGCCTTGCAATGCTGAAGACAATCTGCGCGTCGGACTCATCGTCATTGAAGCCTGGTTCTGGGGCTACTGAGGGAGTCCTGGATTAGGGGGTCCTCGGACAACCGGACTATATACTTTGGCCGGACTGTTGGACTATGAAGATACAAGATTGAAGACTTCGTCCCATGTCCGGGTGGGACTCTCCTTTGCGTGGAAGGAAAGCTTGGCAATTCAGATATGTAGATCTCCTCCCTTGTAACCGACTCTGTGTAACCCTAGCCCCCGTCGGTGTCTATATAAACCGGAGGGTTTAGTCCGTAGGACAACAACAATCATAATCATAGGCTAGCTTCTAGGGTTTAGCCTCTATGATCTCGTGGTAGAACAACTCTTGTAATACTCATATAATCAAGATCAATCAAGCAGGAAGTAGGGTATTACCGCCATCGAGAGGGCCCGAACCTGGGTAAACATTGTGCCCCCCGCCTCCTGTTACCATCCGCCTTAGACGCACAGTTCGGGACGCCCTACCCGAAATCCGCCGGTTTTGACACCGACAGTGGGCGCCCCCCTGCCTCGTGCCTTCCTCATTGCTTCCCTTACGTACACCCCAAGTCTTTTGGATTGCTTTCGTTCCAAAAATAACTCTTCCGAAGGTTTCATTCCGTTTGGACTCCGTTTGATATTCCTTTTCTGCGAAACACTAAAACAAGGGAAAAAACAGAAACTGGCACTAGGCTCTGGGTTAATAGGTTAGTCCCAAAATAATATAAAATTGTTTAATAAAGCCCACAAACATCCAAAATAGATAATATAATAGCATGGAACAATAAAAAATTATAGATACGTTGGAGACGTATCAAGCATCCCCAAGCTTAATTCATGCTCGTCCTTGAGTAGGTAAATAATAAAAACAGAATTTTTGATGTGGAATGCTACCTAACATATTTATCAATGTAATCTTCTTTATTGGGGCAAGAATATTCAGATCCATAAGATTCAAGACAAAAGTTTAATATTGACATAAAATTGATAATATTTCAAGCATACTAACTAAGCAATCATGTCTTCTCAAAATAGCATGGCCAAAGAAAGTTCATCCCTACAAAATCATATAGTTTAGTCATGCTCCATTTTTGTCACACAAGAATGCTCTCATCATGCACAACCCCGATGACAAGCCAAGCAATTGTTTCATACTTTAGTAATCTCAAACTTTTTCATCCTTCACGCAATACATGAGCGTGAGCCATGGATATAGCACTATGGGTGGAATAGAATATAATAATGGGGGTTATGTGGAGAAGACAAAAAAGGAGAAAGTCTCACATCAATGCGGCTAATCAACGGGCTATGGAGATGCCCATCGATTGATGTTAATGCAAGGACTAGGGATTGCCATGCAACGGATGCACTAGAGCTATAAATGTATGAAAGCTCAACAAAAGAAACTAAGTGGGTGTGCATCAAACTTGCTTGCTCATGAAGACCTAGGGCATTTGAGGAAGCCCATTGTTGGAATATACAAGCCAAGTTCTACAATGAAAAAATCCCACTAGTATATGAAAGTGACAAAACAAGAGACTCTCTATCATGAAGATCATGGTGCTACTTTGAAGCACAAGTGTGGAAAAAGGATAGTAGCATTGTCCCTTTTATTATTATTTTTTTGTTTTGGGGCCTTCCCTTTTTTATTTGACCTTTCTTTTTTTTATATATTTTTGGCCTTTCCTTTTTTTGGCCTTTTCTTCTTTTTGGGACAATGCTCTATTAATGATGATCATCACACTTCTATTTATTTACAACTCAATGATTACAACTCGATACTAGAACAAAATATGACTCTATATGAGTGCCTCCGGCGGGGTACCGGGATGGGCAATGAATCAAGAGTGACATGTATGAAAATTATGCATGGTGGCTTTGCTACAAATATGATGTCAACTACATGGTCATGCAAGGCAATATGACAATGATGATGCGTGTCATAATAAACGGAACGGTGGAAAGTTGCATGGCAATATATTTCGGAATGGCTATGGAAATGCCATAATAGGTAGGTATGGTGGCTGTTTTGAGGAAGATATAAGGAGGTTTATGTGTGATAGAGTGTATTGTATCACGGGGTTTGGATGCACCGGCGAAGTTTGCACCAACTCTCAAGGTGAGAAAGTGCAATGCACGGTACCGAAGAGGCTAGCAATGGTGGAAGGTTGAGAGTGTGTATAATCCATGGACTCAACATTAGTCATAAAGAACTCTCATACTTATTGCAAAAATCCACAAGTCATCAAAAACCAAGCACTACGCGCATGCTCCTAGGGGGATAGATTGGTAGGAAAAGACCATCGCTCATCCCCGACCGCCACTCATACGGATTGTGAGTCCATGTGGTGATACCCTTAATTTTGTGATGATTATATTGCCAATGCTTTTGCTCGCTTTGAGAGTTATTTTAATGAAGTTTGAAAATCACAGTTTGTCGGATCAAGGACGTGATCTATTTTATGTGACTTATCTGGATGGTGTTGATTGTATTAAACTGTTAATTTGGATTGACTTGGGTCAAGCTCAGGAAATTTGTGCTCACAATAGTTGCTTGTTTCCATTGTGTGCAGATTCCAAAGGATCGCCCGGTAGTCGCATCACGAAGATGGTTGGCATAAGGCTTGAAGAGCTAAGATGTGACCATGGACGCTGTCTTGAGATCGTATGACTCAAAGCAACGCACAAGTTTTGGACAAGGACTATATGGAGGCAAACGAGAAGACCATGTCAAGTGAAGGTTATTTTGGTATGTTTACCAAAATCCACTAACAAGCAAACCAAGAGAGTGATTGTGGTGTTGCTTAAGAGTGGAAAATGTTATTTACAAGTGGCTAAGTAAAACTGGCTATTTCTTTTAGTGTTTTGGGCTTGGCCCATCCGGTGGGAACCATGGCCCATTCAATGGCGGTGGAAGGCTGATCCAGCCTTATATGTGAGCTGCTAGGTTTTCCCTTGTGGGAACGAACTGAGGAGCCGCCGCTACGAGGAGAAAAACAGAGCAGCCGCCGCACATTTGAGATAGAGCTTCCTGTGTGGGATTTAGCCTATGTGAGAGAGGCTTGTAACTCCAGAAATCTGAGAAATAAATCCTCCAATTGTTCCCAGCCTTACTATTGTCGAGGTCTGCTGTTTGTCCTTGCAAATCTCGTTTTTCTGCTGTACTAATTTTGTCCCTGTGATTCCTTGGCTATAATGGGGTTTCCGTGATGGAAAATCATGTCTAAATTCATGTGCATCCATCCCTAGCTTTGAATCTGTTTGTTATTCATTTATTTATGGGTTCTTGAGGATGGCGCAGGAGTTTATCTTTCGTGATTTATTTTGTGCGAGTTCATAGTGAGTTATTCCCCTGTTTTTTATTCAATTTGAGGTCGCAGTAGTTTCTAGGGAAGTTCTTGTATGCGTGGTGGAAGGGAAGAGCACCTGCTGTTCTCTGTCTACTTGCCGGGAGCCAATTGCCTTAGGATTCAGTTTATCCTCTTCTAGCTGTTGTGTGACTTCCAAATAGCGGAATTGGTTTGTGCAATTTTGCAGAGGTAAAATCGTGGTTTTCGGTTGTTGGTAGTCTTGCAGCTCTATGCGCTTCTGGTGACTAGAGTTCACGACAAGTGAAATCAGCTCCAGGCAGTGTAGTTCTTCTCCATTGAAAAAGTATTCTGCTAGCACGTGCACGTTAAGTACTAGTGTCTTGTGCTAGTGCGTGTTACTCTTTTGGGTTAAGTAGCTCCCATTTGATTAGCCTATAACCTTGCGGTGTAACCTCTTGGTCTAATTAAGCACTAATTTTTCCCGTACACTTTTCCGGTGCTTATTATTCTTTGAGCTCTCAAGTCAAGATTTGAGAATTGTTGGACTAGTTCCAGTCTGTTTTGACAGGCATATTTTGTTTCCACTGTGTATTCCTCTATTCTGAGCATCATAGTTTTTCCGTAACTATCGTGCAAAATTTAAAGGTTAAATTTTTCAAGATCGTCATTCAACCCCCCTTCTGACTCCCGGCATTTGATCCTACAATTGGTATCAGAGCCCGGTCGGCTCATCTGTAGCCTTAATCAGCTCTTGAGCCATGGAGTCATTTGCGAACCCGTCGCGTCCTCCGCTGTTCTCTAGGAGTGACTGGTCGTTTTGGAAGTCTCGGATGAAAACATTTCTTGAAGCTCAAAGCTATGCAATATGGCAAATTGTTGTGCGAGATTTTGCAATACCTGCTCGTGTTGGTCCTGAGAATATAGTTGATGTTGAAAATAATTCCAAAGCTATTAACATTCTCTTGTCGTTTGGATAGGAGAGAGCATGAGTGTGTTGCACACCTAGACACAGCCCACAAAATTTGGTCCACTCTCATCACTTACCACGAGGGCACTAGTGAGATTAAGACAGCTCGTCAGGACATTTACAAAGCCGAGTACAACAAATTTGAGCAGTTACCTATTGAGTCTCTAGAGGACATGTTTGGTAGGTTTGAGGTCATAGTTGGGAAATTGAGGGGTGTTGGGGTTGTATACGCTGATTCTGAGAAAGTTAGACACATCCTAAACTCCCATGACCCAATCTATGAGATGAGAAGGATTGCGATTCAAGAGTCCCATAAACCTGATGAGCTCACTGTAGACATGTTGTTCTCCAAGCTTAAAACTCACCAAATAGTAGAAACCCACCTAGGAACAGGACTCTTGCACTAGTTGGTAGTGAATGCCAAACTGCACATGGTCCCTCTAGTGTTTCTGAGTTTGGCAGTGGTCTTTCTTCTGGTTTTTCATTTGCTTGTTTGGTTTTAGTCTCTGATGAACAACTTGAATCTTTGCCTGAGGATGATCTTGCTCTTTTTGTCCGCCGTTTTTCCCGAGCTTATAAAAACGTGAGAAAAAGGAAAGGCAAACACACAAAAATCTATTTTGAGTGTGGTGTGCAGGGGCACTACAGGTCTGATTGTCCAAATTCCAAAGATTATGGTGAAAATAGTGGTGGCAAGAACAACTACAGCAAGAAGAAGTCGTTCTCTCGTCATGAAACCAAGTTTCGGCCAAAGGCTGAGAAGCATCTTCAAAAGATGGTTGCTGCAATCGCTTCGGGTCTACAATCTGCAGTAGATTTAAGCGACATCGACTCTGACCAGAGTGGTGAGGATGATCCTCCTTCTCCCAAAGGGAAGGATACAAAGAAGAAGAAGGCTGATCGGCTCACCGGCATGTGTTTTATGGCTCATGAGGCTGATGGAGAGAACGACAACACGAATGAGGTATAAATGTCTTATGATGAATTATATATGAGTATGCGAAAGTTGAAAATCTGTTTTTAACGCAAGCAAAAGTCCTTAAAAAATGCACGCGCACCATAAATGATAATCTTGCTCAAATTGATTCTCTCACACTACAAATAACTACTCTGAAGGATGCTACTGCTAGTGTGCCTTCTCATGATATTGATGATTGTGCTGGATGTGATGTGTTGCGTGCTGAATTAGAACTTGCTAGGAATACTCATGCTAGTATGTCACAACTGCTTGAATCTGCTAGAAATGAACTTGTTGATGTTAAGTTGAGCCCTTGCTCCCTTTGTGTTGAAAATACACCTATGTCTGTTCCTAAAGTTGCAGACTGTGCCTGCCCAAACTGTGATAAATTAAATGCTAGAATTAAGAATCTCGAACAGACACTTTTTGATGCAGAGAATCCTCCCTCTTGTTTTAAGTGCAAATACTTTGATGATAGAGTTAAAAAGTTGAATCAAATGATCCTAGATGTGCGTGCTCCTGGAAATTGTGTAAATTGTCCTAAACTCAAAGAAGAAGTTGAGGAACTAGGGGCTCATCTCAGTGAAATCTATAAGAAATATGATCTTGTTAAAGCTTCAAATTCAAAGAAACCTACTGATTCTTGTGATGCTTCTTCTAGTTCTGTTACTACTTGTACTTTCTGTACCATACTCGAGAATGATCTTCTTGCTATGCATGAAGCATTTTGGGTCAGGTTTGGCAAGGGTGTAGCAAATCCTCTGAGTGTAGATTGTGTCTCTTGTGAGGGATTAAAACTTGAGATTCAGGCCTACAAGGATAGATATGGGAGAGCTGTGAGGGTGTCCTCCTTAAAAGAGTGTTTATCGTGTGCTTCCTATGCAAAAGAAGTAGCTTACCTCAAGACGACCCTAGAAAAGCTCTCAAGTGGTGAGAAAAGATTAAACATGATTTTATACAAGTCAAAGTTGAGTAAAGGTCTAGGTCTTGGTTTTGACTTCGTGGAAGATTCTAGGAACAACCCTCCAGAACCCATAGGCATTCGAAGTGATGGAGCTATCTTGGTCCTTGAGGATGAGAGAGCGACAGTTTTTCAGTCTGGGGGACTTTTGCCCACGAGTCCAAATGACAAGGGTACTTCTCCTTCCACTGGTTCTTGTGCTGAAAAAGAGAGAATAGTTTACCAGTGCACCTATTGCCACAAGTCTAGACACCTTGCTGAGTTTTGCTTCAAAAAACTTAGAGATGAACGTAGATCTCGTGTTCGTGCACTTAGGGGCATGCAACGACAGGCTCGTGCGCTGCATGTTTCTAACACACATGGTCAGAGTGAGTACCTGCATGGCTCGAGTAGGAGAGACTATTTTAAATCCAACAAGACCGCTTCCAGAGCCCGATTTACTAGGGGTAGAGGTCAACAAAATTGTAGGTATCAAGATGGCCTTGCATTGCATGCTAATAACACATGTATTTCTGCTCTCAAAGGGAGTGACCCGATCTTTGGATTAAAAAATGTTTACTTACTAATCCCAGTACTGAGTCACTTCGTTGTCGCTCTTTTGTGTAGGTTGGTTGTGAGGGTTTGGCAAACAAGTGGCTTATTGACTCTGGGTGTTCACGCCACATGACTGGTGATACCAAATGGTTCGCCTCCCTCTGCAAAGCGTCTGGTGATGAAAAGATCACTTTTGGGAATGATGCACAGGGTTGCATTGTGGCCAAAGGAACAGTGCGAGTCAACGAGAACTGTCTTCTCAAGGATGTAGCCCTTGTAAGTAAGTTGAGTTATAATTTGATTTCAGTTTCACAACTTCTTGATGAGGGTTTTGAGGTTTGTTTCAAGAAATCTGCTTCTCGTGTTCTTGACTCTACTGGTGATCTTGTCTTTGGTATTTCTCGTGTTGGTAAAATCTTTGGTGCTGATTTTGGAGTGCTTTTGTCATCTGGTCCATGATGTTTTGTCGCCTCTTTGAACATGAGCGAGTTTCAGTTGTGGCATCGTCGTTTGGGGCATGTTGGTTTTGACCACCTGATGCGAATTGGCAGCCTTGATCTTTTGCGAGGTTTGCCTAAGCTCAAAGCCACCAAGGATATTGTGTGTGCCCCATGCCGACATGGAAAGAAAGTCTCTGCTTCTCACCCTCCAATCAATCTGGTGAACACAACCAAACCCGCCCAATTGCTACATATGGACACAGTTGGTCCATCTCGGGTCCGGTCAGCTGGTGGGAAGTGGTACGTGCTTGCGAGGCGGGGGCTACTGAAGGACCCCCTAATCCATGACTCCTTCAGTAGCCCCCGAACCAGGCTTCAATGACGATGAGTCCGGCGCGTAGTTTGTCTTCGGCATTGCGAGGCGGGTTCTTCTCCAAATTCCATATACTTGTGGAATAGTGTCCGGCTTCTGATAAATGTTGCGCTCCTTGGCTTCCACGCCCAATAATGGCCATCTTCCACGTGTTTGAATGAATGCGAAAAGTCAGGGTATTTTTACACTTATCCCCCTAGCTGCGCAAGTGAGTCGCCTATAAAAGGGGCGAGGACCCAGATCTGAGTCACCCCATCCCCCCTCCGCGAGCTTTCATCGGAGCTCCTCTGACAAAAATCCATTCCATCATGGACAGTCGACACGGCTCCTCCTCTCGCGCTCCCAGCCCTCAGCCTGGAAATTGGCAGAGATGCTCAGTCCCGCATAGCGAGCTAGTGATACTCCAAACTAAGGGATTTCTTCCCTCGGCCTTCATGGTTCCGGTTCGAGCCGGACTCGCCACCTATAAGGGCGGAAAGCAAGCGTAGAGTGTCCCCGATCCCTCCAAAGGAGAGCGGGTATGCTTTATCTCTTATCTAGCAAGAGGACTCGGATTTCCAATTCATCCATTTCTCCGGGGGCTACTGGAGTTCTACGGCCTGTCTCCATTTTGCACATCGCGGGCTTCGTGGCCCTTTGCGAACTGTTCTTGGGCATCGAGGCTCATTTTGCGCTGTGGAAGAGATTATTCTGCCTTGTACCCCGTTCTCATGAGGGGTCAATATATCAAGTGGGCGGAGCCAAGCTATGGCGTATCGCCGGGACCGGATATCTATCCGGAACCCCGAAGAAGGCGTCCGAAGACTAGCCTTCGGAATGGTTTTATATAGAAGACGTCCCGCTGCCGGATCCTGTTCGGATCAGTCTCCCGGAGTTCAGCAATGCTCCTTTGAAGAAACGCCTGAGTTGGTGCCCGCGAAGCCCCCAGAGGGAAGACGCCAGGGACGTCCTTTACCTGATGAGCCGAATAAGATTGTTGGCTCATGCCGGACTGACCATGATTGGTGTCATGGCCACATGTATTATGCGGGGGGTGCAGCCGCTCCAGTATAGGGGCCACCCCATGTGGGATTTCAACGGGGAGGACGATGCCACCCGTCATGGCTGCAAGGGGCCGGGATCGGTCGCCGATCTGGTGAAGATCCTGTCCGCAATGTACAAGGGAGAAGAGGAAGATTTTCTCCCCGTCAGTCCATTGAACGGATTTTCTATGAACAATCCTCGAAGCTGGGTAAGCGAACATTTCTTTTTGCACACCCGATCCGTATTCCCATGGTTAGGTATCTCATTTTGTGATTTTGACGCAGGAACTGCGCCAGGCCGTAAAAGACATAAACAGCCTGCCTCCACAAACCGAGGATCCGGAAAGGCTCCTCGATCCGGCCTCCCAAGAGGATCCGGACATATTGGTGGAGCTGATTGATGGGGTATATCACCAACTGAGCATCGATAATGCCTTGGTTGCCATTACGGCCGATTACCCCGGAATACTTCCAGCCTCACAGGTAACTGAGACTGAGGCCCCAATACTCTGATAATGACCCATCCGTGCTTATTCTTGATCACCGTATACCAATGGTGTTTCGCAGGGGGTGCCTTCGAGGCAGGAGGCCGAGCCCGCGGCGACTAGCCGACAAGGGGCAGCACGGCCCCGCAGGCTAAAAAGAAGTGCGGTCCGGATCGAAACCCCGCCGCAACGGTATGGCGCGTCACCATATTCCCAGGATTGATTCCTGGAAGGCGTACTAACGTTGGTGCTCTTTTCAGGAAAAAGAGCGCTCGCCGGACTGAGTCCGGAGAGGTTGCCAATCGAACCTCCGCCAGCCAGGCTCCAAAGCCGGGTCCAAAAGCGGAGGCGAGCACGAGGCGTGCGTCGGATGCTCCTCCGACAGAGGATGCCGACAGATTGTCCGCCACCAACTCCGAGGTGGAGAGCGCCATGAATCACAGGCGCCGCCGGACAGTTCTTCATGACGCATGTTTCTCCCAAGAGGCCTTGAATGCCTTCAATTCGGGAGATGCGCACCTCCGTGCCGCTCAAGATGGTCTAGCCAGAGCCGCAGAGCAGTATGTAAAGGACATACGGGTGAGGAAATTTGACAGTTATATATGCCAATAGCCCCCTAGACTTAAAATAGTTAGAATAACTGATTTAAGGATCATTTGTTATGCAGGATCTTACAAAAAAAGAATACCCGACTGTCTCAGGAGCTTGAAGAATGCAAGGCCCAACTTGAGGCCGTACTAGCCGCTACAGGGGAGCCACAGAGACCCCCTCTGGTAATATATGCTTCAAAAGATAAGTAGTTTGTGAAGTGCGGCGTGTGTGTAAATCTAACAATAATATTGCAGATGGCGCCGGACTAGATCCGGACAAGCAACAGCTCTTGCGCCGGTTGAAGGCCGGCGAGAATGTGCTTACAAGGGTGAGGCAAGAGAAAAATAATCTCCAAGATGCCAACACCCAGCTGGGTGAGGAACTAAAGGATGTTCGTGCTCAAATTGCCCCGACTCCGTGAAGGAGAATCGGCGACTTCGTCGCGACATTTATAGTAAGTGCTTGAGCGAACTTTGCAAAATAGTTTGGCGAGGAAGTCAATTAACAGAGTTATGTCTGTAGGTATGCTCACGGGTCGTCCTGAAGAGGAAATGCCCGGTTCTACGGGTGACCTTCTTCCCGAGCTATTTCAACTGCACGAACGAAGTTCGGCAGGTGATGAAAGGCGTCGCCTGTGCCTTGTGGCCATCTATCTCCCTACCCGAAGGCCTTGGAGAGCTTGCAGAGAAGCTTCAGGGAGCACGGCGACGCTTCCGACTATGGAAGATATCGGCCTGTCGTCAAGGCGCCAGGGAGGCCTTGGCCATGGTGAAGACGCGGTACACGAAGGCGGACCCAAACCACATGGACGAGGTCGGACCTGTGGGGCCCGACGGGAAGGAGATCCCTGTGAGCTTAGTGTACGGCCAAGTAGAGTTGGCCATAAAGTATTCCCAGCAGGATCAGAAACTAGACAGCCTATTAGACGGCATTGAAGAGGAATACCATCACCAATTTGACTATGTAATTTAAAATGACATGTAAAATGCCTTCTAGCCGGATTGTAGATCGTTTGTCGTGACCGGACCTTTTCGCTTCAACCTCGGGACCCAATAGTCCGAGGTGTGTCCGAATACCCTCGCGGTTATGTAAAACCGGGGCATGCGTGGAGACCAGCGTAGGGGTCATGAGTGCTTTATCGCATAAGTGCCCAACTAGTTATGTTATATTACATGGTTAGTAAGAAACATCTTCCAGGAGAATAGTTCCGTTAGGAGTTCCTTTACACAGGAGGCATGCCCTAAAGTGCATGTCCGCATCAAAAAAAGCGTAAAAGCATCCGGGGCAGATAAATGAAAAATAAAAATCGCCTTTTAGTTCACCGACCAAATATTCCCTTAAGAACGCTTAGCTTCGGCTTCACCCAACGAGGTACACGTCAGTGACCAGCCGGTAACAATCGCAGAAGTGCTCCCTTTACCACCTAGCCGAACAATTGGGAACGAGGGGTAAGCACAGAGCCGGGCAACCCAGCTTGGCCAAAAACTTAAGTCATATCGATGCATATAATGGTGAATAAAAGGTACATGCGGAAGTGTGACACATGTGTTGGGCATAAAGCCCGTATGAGTAAGCTTCTGTTAAAGAAGCCCCCAGGTATAATGAGCGCGGATAGCGCGTCAAGTGTGTGTGAACAATGAGCAAACGAGCCTTTAACGGCTTCGGAAAAAGGGAGGGAGAAGGAGAGAAATAAAAGACAGCTTAAAATATAAAATATAGACAGAGGAAGGAGACGAACTCAGAATCCGGCGCTAGGCGTAGAATCTTCGGAGGCGGGCTGCGTTCCATGGGTTCGGCTCGAGTCGGTTATCCGATGCGTTTCGCAGACGGTACGCTCCGCCCGGTCGAGGACTTGGTCGATGATGAAGGGACCCTCCCATTTGGGCTTGAGTTTGTCCTTTTTCTTGTCCGGCAGGCGTAGAACTAGTTCGCCAACGTTGTAAGCTTTGGCCCGTACTTCCCTGCTTTGATATCTTCGAGCCTGTTCTTGATAGAATGTGGAACGAGCTTTTGCCACGTCACGCTCCTCCTCCAAGGCGTCCAAGCTGTCCTGCCGATCTAGCTCGGCTTCTCTTTCTTCGTACATGCGCACGCGAGGTGAGTCATGAATTATGTCGCAGGGCAAAACTGCCTCTGCGCCATATACCATAAAAAATGGTGTGAATCCGGTTGTGCGATTCGGTGTGGTCCGCAGCCCCCAGAGTACGGAGTCGAGCTCCTCTACCCAGTGCATGTTAGATTCCTTTAAGGACCGCACTAGTCTGGGTTTAATGCCGCTCATGATTAGACCGTTTGCTCACTCGACTTGACCGTTAGTTTGGGGGTGATAGAATGAAGCGTACTCGAGCTTGATGCCCATGTTTTTGCACCAGAGTTTAACCTCGTCGGCCGAGAAGTTTGTGCCGTTATCAGTGATGATGCTATGGGGGACGCTGTAATGGTGTAGTACCCCTGATATGAAATTTATCACCGGTCCGGATTCGGCCATTTTTACAGGCTTGGCCTCTATCCATTTGGTGAATTTATCCACCATGACCAATAGGTATTTTTGCTTGTGGGTTCCTCCTTTAAGGGGTCCAACCATGTCAAGCCCCCAGACCGCGAAGGGCCAGGGTGATGGGTATAGTTTTGAGGGCGGTGGGTGGCATGTGGCTTTGACTAGCAAAGAGCTGGCAACCGACGCATCGTTGGACTAAGTCCTGAGCATCTGCCCGGGCCGTCGGCCAATAAAATCCTGTACGGAAGGCCTTGCCTACAAGGGCCCGGGCTGCAGCATGGTTCCCACCGAGTCCGGCATGAATTTCGGCCAGGAGATTCTGCCCTTCCTCTTCGGAGATACACCTTTGAAGGACTCCGGTTGTGCTTTTCTTATAAAGCTCTCCCTCATGGACCTTATAGGCTTTAGACCGCCGCACTATGCAGCGGGCCTCGTTTTGGTCCTCGGGAAGTTCCTGCCTAGTTAGGTAGGCTAGGAATGGTTCTGTCCATGGGGCGATGACTGCCATAATTTCGTGGGCTGACGGTGTTATTCCGTTGGCAGGACCACCAACTATGTCAGAATGTTTGGTGTGGGGCAGTGCGGTTGGGTCCGGGTTGTTATTTCCGGACTCTCCCTCCCATAGTACGGATGGCTTGAAAAGCCTCTCTAGGAAGATATTGGGGGGACGGCATCGCGCTTTGCGCCAATGCGTGCCAACACGTTTGCTGCCTGGTTGTTATCCCAGGCTATATGGTGAAATTCAAGCCCCTCAAACCGAGCTGACATTTTTAGGACGACATTGCGATAAGCTGCCATTTTCGGATCCTTGGCATCAAAGTCCCCATTTATTTGGGATATCGCGAGGTTCGAATCCCCGCACACCTCTAGGCGTTGAATGCCCATGGAGACTGCCATCCGGAGTCCATGTAGAAGGGCCTCGTATTCAGCTGCGTTGTTGGAGTCCGTGTACATTATTTGAAGTACGTATTGGATCAGATCTCCGGTTGGGGACGTCAGAACGACGCCAGCCCCCAGGCCGGCCAACATTTTGGAGCCATCGAAGTGCATGGTCCAATTGGAATATGCGTCGTACTCTTTAGGGAGTTCGGCTTCAGTCCATTCGGCAATTGTAACGCCCCGGATTCGATGCGCCAGGTGTCTGCCAGTTATTCGCCGTCTTTGCCATGTCATGTGCTTGCGTGTTGCTCTTTGCCATGTCATCATCTGCATTTCATATCATGTCATCATGTGCATTTCATTTTGCATACGTGTTCGTCTCATGCATCCGAGCATTTTTCCGTTGTCCGCTTTTGCAATCCGCACTCCTATGTCTCCTGGCGCCCCCTTTTGCATCTTTTCGTGTGCGGATGTCAAATGTTCTCGGAATGGGTTGAAGCTTGGCATGCGGTCTTATTACAGTGTAGACAGAGCGCCTGTCAAGTTTCGTCGCATTCGGAGCTCGTTTGATAGCCCAATCGTTAAATATATAGCGGCACCGTTGCCGGTATTCTCGCCGGACGTTTCGGTCTCCGGAACAGTCCCCGGGCCTCACTTCTCCCCTCTCTTCTCCGCCGAGGCCTTCTATACGGTCACTTGCAGCCCACCTAGGCCAACCGACCTCTCCTCGCGTCGAACCGTCTGATCACGATCGGAGGGTTCAAAAATCCCCTGCACCAAATCCTAGCTAAAACTGCTATAAATGGACACCCCACGTCCATTTTCGGCTAAACCTACCCTAGCCTCCTCCCTAACCTCCTGCCGCAGCCTCCTAGCCCCTCCTCCTCGGTTTCCGCCCGACCACAGCCCGCCGCCACTTGGCGCCCAGCCCAGCCCTACGGCCAATCAGGCGCCACCTCGCCACTTTTTTCCACCCCATGACCAACAGGGGCTGACCACGTGCCCTGCTCCTCCCGCCCGCCCGCAGCCTCCCGGCCAGGCGAGGCCCGCCTGGGCCCGATCTGGGCCGAGAGCCGCTCCGCGCCGCCGCCTCAGCCTTCGCCTCCTCGCCACGCTGAGCCTCCGTCTGAAGCGCCCGCCGTCCTGCGCCTGCCTCGTGTGGGAGGACCCGGCCGCCTCGGGTCCGGAACTCCGCCAGCGTCGTGCCTCCCGTCGCCTCTTCCCCTCTCGCTTTCTCTCTCAGATCTCTCTCTCTCTCCCTCTCCGGTACCTCGCCGCCTTGGATCACCTCGCCCAGTCGTCCCAAAAGCATCCTCGTCATGGGAACGGATCCCCGGGTCCGGATCCGACCGGATCTGGCCTCCCTCGCCTTCCTCCCCTCGCCGGACCACTCCTGCCTCGCCGTCGTCCACTCCCGAAGGCTGCGCCGCCCTGCTTCCTCGACCCCCTCTGGATCGAGGAAGAGGACGACAGGCGCCACCCGCCCACAGGCCGTGGGCCCGACCTCACTGCCCGGCTCCAGTGACTTCCCTCCAAGGCCCAGCCCAGCCGGCCCTGCCTGCTCCCTCTTCAGGGCGAAGCCCAGGGTGAGCAGCCCCTTTAACCGCCAAGGCCATATAGCCTCATAGCGCTCACCCTGTTTTTTTTTAAAAAATGCCTAAGTCCCCGAATATGTGATATTTTGTGCCATTTTCATCGCATCGTAACTCTCTGCATATAGCTCCGTTTTGTGCGTGTAATATGTCAAAATGTTCGCCTCGAAGAGTAGATCATTTCATCTCATTGCATCATTTTCATTTGAGCCCATCTTGATGCCCGAAATGCTGTTAGAAGAGTGCTATGTGATGTTAGTTTCTGATTCTTATCAGAACATGCACTTTTGTCATTTTTGCTATGATTGATGTGTGCATCCTATGGACTTGAGTCCTACATGTGTTTTGTAATATGCCATGCCATCTTTCCAGGGGTGCTTACCATGTATTTTTTATGAGTTGTGTAGTGAGTGCATCAAGCTTGTTAAGTAGGGTACTTGCTGTTGCTGTTTTCCTGGCAGATTCTGTTATATTTTTATGCCATGTTAACTTGAAGCTACCGAGAGATCCATGCATATTTTGAGATACTTCAGTAAAGATGTTTTGAACATATGGTTATTATCTATCCATCCATGCCCTTGTTTGCAATTATGGAGTGCCATAGCTTGAGTCTATCGAGCTCTACTTTTGCTATAAAATGTTCCTGGCAGATTGTTTACATGTTATTCAATTTTGCCAAGGTTGTTGTGGTTGATCCTTGCATGCTATGTTGTTGTTCTTGCCATTTATAGCTTCTATGCCATGTCTTCTTACTGTGAGTTGCCTTTCCATGCCATGTATTGCTCTGTGGTGAGTGGTTCAAGCTCACCAACATGCCTACTTATCGTTGTTCCTGCCATGTTTGAATCTGTAATATAACTTGCCATGTCTACTGGTCCTTTTTGGCTTATGGTCAGTAAGGGACTTTTGTTCTATGCATTTAGTAGTATCATTCCATGCCTTTGTTTGCCATGATAAGTTCCTGTAGCATGTTGTTTGATAGCTCTAAACATTGCAACCTGATGTTATTTCTGCCAATGCCTGAAACTGTTATTATTTGCAATCTTGACATGTGTTTTGAGCATGTTCTAATTGTTTCTGGACATAGCTCAGTGTTCATGTTTTGTCATGCTTTACCTGTAGATCAAGCCCATGTCTTTTGTTATTACGTTCAGATGCTGTAGCATGTTGTTTTGATGCTCGCAATATGCCTAGTTGTTGTTTTGGACAGATTGTTGCTATGACTTGTATAGTGTGTATGTGTTGAACCGTTGTTCGCTTTTGAGTGTGCTCTATATGAAACTTGCTTGATTTTGCATGTAGCTTCATATTATCATGTTGCACCCTTGTTTTGAGGTGTTTTCTTGATATTTGTATGCATTTTGCATCAATGCCATGCTTATCTTGTTTTGCTCATATCTTCTAAACCGTAGCTCCGAATCTAATGAACTTTATATGTAACTTGACTAGAATTTCGTGTAGATCATCGTGGTGCATCTTAACTTGTTGTTTAACAACTTGAACATAAGGTTTATTCAGATCTGGACCAATTTCGAAATTTGCATATGAGGACTTACCGGAATTGTTCTATGTTGTTTCCGGCCTCATTTAAACTTGCTTTGAGGTGTTGCTCTTGTTTGCATCATCTCTTGCCATGAGTAGCTTCATGTAGCTTTGTCATGCATCATGCTTGTTGTGCATCATGTCTTGTTCATGGTGGTGTGTTTACCTATGTTGTGTGCTTCTTCTTGTTAGTTCCTGTTTCGCTATGATCGTGAGGATTCGTTCGCTCACGCTTGGTTCGGCTTCATCCGCTTCGTCTTCTTCATGGACTCGTTCTTCTTCCTTGCGGGATTTCAGGCAAGATGACCGCTACCCTGGATCTCACTACTATCATTGCTATGCTAGTTGCTTCGTTCTTTCGCTATGCTGCGCTACCTATCACTTGCTGCTCAAGCCTACCAAATTGCCATGTCAGCCTCTAACCTTTTGCACCCTCTCTAGCAAACCGTTGTTTGGCTATGTTACCGCTTTGCTCAGCCCCTCTTATAGCGTTGTTAGTTGCAATGAAGATGAAGTTTGTTCCTCGTTGGAACATGGAGATGTTGTTCCATGCCGAACATGTTTACTTGTTGGGATATAACAATATATCTTATTTAATTAATGCATCTATATACTTGGTAAAGGGTGGAAGGCTCGGCCTTATGCTCGGTGTTTTGTTCCACTCTTGCCGCCCTAGTTTCCGCCATATCGGTATTATGTTCCCGGATTTTTGCGTCCCTAACGCGGTCGGGTGATTTATGGGACCCCTTGACAGTTCGCTTTGAATAAGACTTTTCCAAAGAAGGCCCAACATTGGTTTTACCATTTGCCTCACCTATGCCCTTTTTCCCTTGGGTTTCCGGAGCCCCAGGGTCCTCTTTATTTTCGCCCCCCGCCTGCTCGTCGTGAGTGCCGGTCCAAACTGGCTACCGCGGTGGCTACCAGGCAACTCGGGTTCGCCTATCGGAAGTTTGGACAATCCGGTGTGCCCCGAGAACGAGATATGTGCAGCTCCTATCAGGATTTGTCGGCACATCCGGCGGCTTTGCTGGTCTTGTTTTATTGCTGTGAAATGTCTTGTAGCCGGATTCCGAGACCGATCGGGT
The DNA here is from genome assembly GCA_021605145.1 of Aegilops bicornis. Classification (NCBI taxonomy): domain Eukaryota; kingdom Viridiplantae; phylum Streptophyta; class Magnoliopsida; order Poales; family Poaceae; genus Aegilops; species Aegilops bicornis. Next base: position 390,639,128 of record CM038669.1, on the reverse strand, counting down.
TTTCCGGGAGAAGGAATATCCTTCGTTGATCGCGAGAGCTTATCATGGGCTAAGTTGGGACACCCTGCAGGTATAAACTTTCGAGAGCCGTGCCCGCGGTTATGTGGCAGATGGGAATTTGTTAATATCCGGTTGTAGTAAACTTGAAGCAAACTCTTCTAAAATACACCAACCGTGTGTGTAACCGTGAGTGTCTCTTTTCGGGGTGATCGAGAGGAGAACACGGTTTCTGGGTTATGTCTGACGTTAGTAGGAGTTCAGGATCACTTCTTGATCATAGTTGACGACCGTTCCTTTGTTTCTCTTCCCGCTCTCATTTGCGTATGTTAGCCACCATATATGCTTAGTCGCTGCTGCAACCTCACCACTTTACCCCCTTCCTTTCCCACTAAGCTTTGCTAGTCTTGATACCCATGGTAATGGGATTGCTGAGTCCTCGTGGCTCACGGATTACTACATCACCCGATTGCAGTGCAAGTTATGCGATGATCTTGACGTGAGAGCGATGTTTGCTTGTGTTGGAGTTCTTCCGCTTCTTCTTCGATCGTGATAGGTTCCGTGTCGGCAGCCCGGCTAGCAGGGTGGATGTCATTTGAGCTTCGTTTATGTTTCATCCGTAGTCGGATGTTGATCTCTTGTGTATCATGTTGATGTATTCTTGTGGCATTTGTGCCTTTTGTATGTATCCCCATCTATTATGTAATGTTGATGTAATGATATCCACCTTGCAAAAGCGTTTCCAATATGCGGGTCTATCCTTGGTGGGACCTTCGAGTTCCTTTTGGATAGGGTCGCATATTGGGCGTGACAGCAATGAAGTCAGCCAAACCTTGCGACTTAATAGCTCGCCGTGGCTTGTAGGTTATGTCGAACGGGAGGAGCTCAATGGCCCACTTAGCAATCCGGCCCGTTAAGGTCATGGTTGTTTATAATGTCATTAAGAGGTACTTTGAGGCTACTGTTATCGAACACTCTTGGAAGTAGTGTCGCAGCTTCCGGATGCCATGAACACCGCGTATGCTATCTTTTGATAATGTGGGTACCGTGACTTGCATGGAGTTAGGACAGTGGACACGTAGTAAACTGGTTTTTGGAGAGGGAACTTGTGTCCGTCCGTTTCTCGTTCAACAACGAGCACCGCGCTTACAACTTGATGGGTTGTTGTGATGTATAATAGCATTGGTTCACCCATGTTGGGCGCGGCCAGGACCGGATTTGTTGCCAATATGGCTTTGATTTCTTCGAGTCCGGCCGTGGCAGCATCCGTCCACTCGAAGTGTTCGGTGCGCCGGAGGAGGCGATAAAGGGGTAATGCCTTTCCTCCTAAGCGGGAGATAAAGCGGCTTAGAGCCGCCACGCATCCAGTCAATTTTTGTATTTGTTTGAGGTCTTTGGGAATATCCAATTGTGACAGAGCTCGGATCTTGGCTGGGTTTGCTTCAATTCCTCTACCGGATACAATGAAGCCCAAGATCTTTCCGGCTGGTACGCCGAAAACACATTTTTCCGGGTTGAGCTTGATGTCATATGTTCGGAGATTATCGAATGTGAGCCTCAAGTTGTCGACTAGGGTTTCGACATGCTTGGATTTGACGACCACATCGTCTACGTATGCTTCCACTGTTTTGCCGATCTGATTTGCCAGACATGTCTGAATCATGCGCTGATATGTTGCGCCGGCGTTTTTTTAGCCCAAAGGGCATTGTGTTGAAGCAGAATGGGCCGTATGGAGTGATGAATGCCGTTGCGGCTTGGTCTGGCTCTGCCATCTTAATTTGGTGGTAGCCGGAGTATGCGTCGAGGAAACACAATGAATCGTGTCCTGTGGTAGCGTCGATAATTTGATCGATGCGGGGGAGGGGGAAGGGATCCTTTGGGCAAGCCTTGTTAAGGTCCTTAAAATCGACACATAGGCGCCAGGATTTGTCCTTCTTTGGTACCATTACCAGGTTTGCTAGCCAGTCCGGATGTTTAATATCTCTGATGAATCCGGCCTCCAATAGTTTGGCTAGCTCCTCACCCATGGCCTGTCTCTTGGGTTCTAGAAACGCCAAAGAGCTTGTTTGATCGGGCTTGAATCCTTTTAGGATATTTAGGCTGTGCTCTTGCCACCGACGTGGGATTCCCGGCATGTCTCGAAGGGTGCCGAGCAAAAATGTCCCAATTTTCGCGTGAGAATTCTCTTAATGCGCGTCCACATCGTGGTTTAATTGTGCCCGATGGAGGCCGTTTTGTAGGGTCCGTTGGATGGACTTGGAATTTGACTATTTCTGCCCGGTTTAAAAGAGGTGGACTTGGATCTCTTATCGAGTATCACATCGTCCCTGTCCACCGTGGAGTGCAGTGATGAGTTCCTCTGCTGCTAGGGCTTCGGATAGTGCCTCAAGGGCAAGTGCGACTGTTTTATTTTCGGCGCGGAGCGCTATGTCCGGGTCACGAGCGAGAGTGATAATTCCGTTGGGTCCGGGCATTTTGAGCTTCATGTACCCGTAATGGGGTATAGCTTGAAAAATTGTGAATGCCTCTCGCCCTAATAGAGCGTGGTATCCGCTGCTGAACGGGGCCACTTGGAATGTGACCTCTTCGGACCTATAATTGTCCGGCGTGCCGAACACCACATCCAGTGCGATCTTTCCTGTCTGACATGCTTCCCAACCGGGATTATTCCTCTAAAGGTTGTGCTGCTTCGCTCAATGCGGCTCCAGTCTATTTCCATTTTTCAAGGGTTTCCTCGTAAATGAGGTTTAATCATTGCCGCCGTCCATGAGTACCTTGGTAAGGCGAAGTCATTCCACTATTCGGATCGAGGACCAATGCGGCTGGTGCTCGGGCTATTCGGAATTTAGGTTCGTCACTGGCATTAAAGGTAATAGTCGTGTCACTCCATGGATTTATTGTTGCTATCTGGTAGACTTCGGCAAGGTTGCGGAGTGTTCGTTTCCGCATATTATTTTATGCGAAAGTCTCGACGACTGTTAATATCGTACTGGTATTGCTGGGCTGGTGATCTGGAGCTAAGAGCTCTTCGCCACTTTTGGCCACCTGCCGTAGTATCCAACATGCTCTAAGGCTATGAGTTGGAGTGGCGCCCTCTGTGCTATGAATTTTGCAGGGTCCATTGAGCCATCCCTCCAGTACGGTTCCATCCCCTTTGGGGGGTTTTGCTTTTTGGTATGTAACCCAGGTGCCTAGTGATAATGCACCCTTTTATTTCGGACTAGGGTCGTATCCGGGGCCGGACTATCCCAAAATTTGATTTCGGTTTTCCAGGCGCTCTCCATCGCAAGAAGATTTTCGTACTATGGACGCCAAGTCAGCGAAGCGTGTAATTTCAATGACGACTTATGGCGTTTAGGATTCCCTTGTCCGTGCAATTATTGCAGAAGAATGAAATTGCGTCCTCCTCGGCAATCCTTTATCATGTCCATAACCAGGAGGAATCGCCCAAGAATGATGTATCGCTTCACCGGGCTCTTGCCGGATTTGGGATAGATCGCTTATGTTTGGGTGGGCGGGTTGAATTAAATTCCGAACCCCATCCGATCTAAGATTCAGGGGCCAAGAAGTTCCCGGACTTGGAAGCTTGGGTTCTTGGAGGTTGTCCAATGAATCTAGCCCGCTGCCTGACTTTAAGTTCAGGGCTTGAGTGGTGTCCTCCCCTCCGCTGGAACCCGGCATGGAGGGGTCAGGAATCCGGACATAGCTGGTCCTTAAGGTAGGAGAAGAGTCGCCGTATTGTTCCTCTACCACAGCAACGTGGTGGGTAACCTGGGGAGAGTTGATCTCTCTCAGATCGGTTTTAGGCCCAATCTGATCGTAGTCTGTAGCGACTCCTAGGGCGGCGATGCGACCCAAGATCTCGTTCAAGGAAGGGAGCTCCATTGGATCTAACTTCTCGGCGAGTTCTGAGTTAACGTGAAGATTGCTTTCGATGACCCGAGAAGTCATCGTCGGCGCGGCGGCCGAACAGGCGGTCATAAGAAAACCGCCTAGCCGGAGAGTTTGGCCGGTGGCCAAAGCTCCTTTATCAACGGTGCCATCTTTAAAGACGGGATGAGGCATCCTTCCTGACAGCGACGACACAGAGGAACTCTCAATGAAAGCACCAATGTCGGTGTCAAAATCGGCGGATCTCGGGTAGGGGGTCCTGAACTGTGCGTCTAGGCGGATGGTAAGAGGAGACAAGGGACACGGTGTTTTTACCCAGGTCCGGGCCCTCTCGATGAAGGTAAAATCCTACTCCTGCTTGATTAATATTGATGATATGGGTAGTACAAGAGTAGATCTACCACGAGATCAAGGAGGCTAAACCCTAGAAGCTAGCCTATGGTATGATTGTTGTTCGTCCTATGGACTAAAACCCTCCGGTTTATATAGACACCGGATAGGGTTAGGGTTACACAGAGTCGGTTATAATGGTAGGAGATCTACATATCCGTATTGCCAAGCTTGCCTTCCACGCCAAGGAAAGTCCCATCCGAACACGGGAAGAAGTCTTCAATCTTGTATCTTCATAGTCCAGGAGTTCGGCCACCGGTGATAGTTCGGCTATCCGGACACCCCCTAATCCAGGACTCCCTCACCTAATATTTCTCATTTGCGGGTGTTTGGTTGCAAGTGTTTTATCCTAAGGAAGGGCCTTCTCGACAAGTTTGAGTCGCGCACTTCTGATGGTATCTTTCTTGGTTACCCTGCTCACATGAAGGGCTGTCGTGTTTTAAATTTAGAATCTAACCTTGTGGTGGAGACTTGCGATGTAACTTTTGATGAGGCTAGCCCAGCTACACCCGAGTTTTCAGGTACACCACAAGTTTCTGAAACCTTATTCGTTGAAGAAGATAATGAGGATGGTGTGGGACAAGCCCCCATATCTCTTGCACACCGCCATGTAACCTGCTACCACTTCGCTCCAAAGGAAGATGGTCATGTACCTAGTACTTCATCTAGAACATCCGTACCCTCAACATCGATGGCTCCTGATCCTACCTCCACTTCAGCTGAGGCAGAGGCTACCACGACTACTTCCTCACCTGCTTCTGACGTCCTTCAGGAATCTCTACGTCTTCATCATGCTCACCCACCAGATCTGATCATCGGCAACATCTCTGAGCGTACATTGCACTCCAGGTCCACTCATTTCTCAGACTTTGCACATACTGCATTTGTTGCACCTTTTGAGCCCCGAGATGTTAGCCATGCATTAGAAGATGAAAACTGGATTAGGGCAATGCATGAGGAGTTAGAAAACTTTGAGAGGAACAAGGTTTGGCAACTTGTAAAACCCCAGTTTGACCAGAGTACAAATGTCATTGGAACCAAGTGGGTTTTCAAAAATAAACAGGGAGAGGACGGCCAAGTTGTTCGCAACAAGGCTCGCCTAGTTTCTCAAGGTTATTCTCAAATTCAGGGTTTTGATTTTGACGAGACCTTTGCACCTGTTGCACGGTTGGAGGCGATACGTATTTTACTTGCTTACTCTGCTTCCAAGGGTTTTAAGTTATTTCAAATGGATGTCAAAAGTGCTTTTCTAAATGGTTTCATTGATGAAGAAGTTTATGTAAAACAGCCCCCTGGTTTTGAAAATGACAAGCTCCCAAACCATGTCTATAAATTGCAGAAAGCTCTTTATGGTCTTAAGCAAGCCCCTAGAGCTTGGTATGATAGACTCAAAGGGCTTTTGATCAAGAAAGGTTTTAAAATGGGTGAAGCTGATAAGACCTTGTTCACTCTTAGGCATCATAATGAACTACTCTTAGTGCAAATTTACATAGATGATATCATCTTTGGTGGCTCGTCTAATGCTCTTTGTGCTAAGTTTTCCAAAGACATGAGTGATGAATTTGAGATGTCCATGATGGGTGAGTTGTCCTTCTTTCTTGGACTGCAAATCAAGCAAACAAAGCAGGGCACCTTTGTATATCAAGGCAAGTACACGAAGGACATGTTAAAGAAGTTTGGGATGAGCGATTCCAAGCCACTCCATACCCCAATGTCCACTGCCACAATACTTGATGTAGATGAAAATGGTGGTAGTGGACCAGCGAGAATATAGAAGCATGATTGGCTCACTACTGTACTTGACTGCAACGAGGCCAGACATACAATTTGCAGTGTGTCTGTGTGCTCGTTTTCAGGCTTCCCCAAGAGACTCCCACAAGCAAGCCGTCAAACGCATTTTAAGGTACCTCCAAGGAACACCTGATTTTGGCCTATGGTTTTCAAGTTCTTCTGGTTTAGGAGTTAGGGGGTTCGCAGATTCAGACTTTGGTGGGTGTAGAATAGACTGCAAGAGCACTTCTGGCACTTGTCACTTTCTAGGTACTTCCCTTATTTCTTGGTCTTCTAGGAAGCAATCTAGTGTAGCACAGAGCACAACCGAGGCAGAGTATGTAGCAGCTGCGAGCAGTTGTAGTCAGATTCTTTGGATCTCATCTACTTTACATGATTTTGGGATTTTCATTTCTTCTGTTCCACTTTTCTGCGATAACACTAGTGCGATAAGTATTGCTAAGAATCCACTCCAACACTCTAAAACTAAACACATTGAACTGCGCTACCACTTCATAAGAGACCATGTGGAGAAAGGTGATATAGAGCTCTTGTATGTTGATACTGAGCATCAGCTTGCTGATATTTTTACCAAACCTTTGGATGTTAGTCGTTTTGCTTCTTTGCGGGGAGATTTGGGGGTCGTCGGCCCCTATGGGATCTTGTGAAGGGGGAGTTTGTGTTTTTTTTCATATGTATCATATTGCACCTTGCATCATATGTAAGATACCTTTGAGCTTTGATGATTCTTTTGTTGAAGAAATGTTCATAATGAAGTTGCTCTTGGCCATGTTATGCTTATTGTCTAGCTCATCCTGTCATGGTTTGCCATATATGGATAACCCTTTGCATGCTAGTTTTAATTGGAAATGAAGTTGAACTAAATAAACATGTTGACCATATGATGAGTTATATGCTAGTTGATCACCTTGACTTGAGAATCTACTTGTGCTTTGTATTGCAACTCTGATCTATGTTCTGGCTAGCTAGTTTGGACTCCATTTGATATCACACCTGGAACCACTAGAGACTTGTTTTGCTTAGACCTATGTGGCTCGGGTCGGATATGGTCTACTGTCTTGTCAAGTCCCTAGTCTTGCTTTCATGAGTTACTTTTTATTTGAATTTTTTGTGAAGAATCACTCAAGATACCTGCTCGTGCAGGAGGTGGTATTTTGCTTGTGCCTATTCCATACTTTCTTAATCAAACCACTCAAGGTACCTGCTTGTGCATGAGGTGGTACTTTGCTTGTGACTTAACATAAAATCAAAATCAAATCACTCAAGCTACCTGCTCATGCAGGAGGTGGTACTTTGCTTGTGCCTTTTTCATAAAATCAAAAGAAAATCACTCAAGGTACCTGCTCGTGCAGTAGGTGGTACTTTGCTTGTGCCTTTTCATAAATTTCTAAGTGCATAATTTTGTGCTGACTTAATTACTCAAGGTGCCTGCTCGTGCAGGAGGTGGCACTTTGCTTGTGAGATGGTCAGCACAGCGAGAAGGTTCCATTTTTGATCGGGTGTGCCTCCTAGTCATTGCTTAGCGCTAGGTTGCAATGCCTTGCAACGTTTAGTCTCTTTTCCATGTGTTTGCCTACATAAGAACTCATCATGTGTGAAAACTGAAGTTACTAAGAACTTGAATGTCTTGCTGCATCTAGCTCAAGGATTTTCTCTATATGTCTTAGTATGACTAGATGAGCTCTTACTTATCATGGCCTAGTAGCATTTCTATCTCATGTGCTTCAACTGAATAATCTTCAATGCTCGTACAATTGCATAAATTCCACTTCATGCATACATGCTCTATCTTGATGTTTTCTCATATGCATAAATTGAGGGGGGGATCTCCCTTGATGCTTATAGTGCCAAAGGGGGAGAAATAGGACAGTGCATATGTTGCAAATTAAGTTTCAGTATGTACACAAGTTGAGCGGGAGTCAGGGGGAGCCATTGATATTTTTTTTCTCCTGGTTCTTTCCCTTGTGAACTTGTGAAAACAAGGTTGATTTCTCTCTAATGAGTTTTTGTTGAAAGTGAAGCTTTGGATCCGGGTGTTAGCTTCACTCTCCACTTTGGTCATGTCTACATTTTTTTTCTTGGGACCAAGTGTGTTTTTGCAACTTTCCTTCTCTCTGTTAAAACTAAAACTCTAATTTTTCTTGCTGAGAGTTGGGTTGGCAATATAAACATCAAGGGGGAGATTGTGAGTCCATGTGGTGATACCTGATGAAGTCATGTACCTGGGGTAGGGTCATAGACCTGCCCAAAGGTACCCTCCACAAGGACACTCGCGAAAGAAGCGGCCTTCCAGTCGACCTGGTAGGTTTCCACTCGACAGGTTCAAAGACACTCGACCACGAAGACCCACTCGACCACCAGAGTCCAAGAGCCACTCGGTGTCCAAACGGTCTCAGAAGTTAAATAGTCTTTATGATCATAATGATACTTTATGTAAGGCGTTACCGAACGCCTAGCCTTAACGCATTTTAAACCCTCTCACTTTCACGTGGGCTGGCTGGGGTCCTGGCGCACTCCATATAAGCCACCCCCCTCCACAGGTAGAAGGGTTCGCACCCCTGTAACACATACGCATATTATCCAGTCGACCGCCTCCGGGCTCCGAGACGTAGGGCTGTTACTTCCTCCGAGAAGGGCCTGAACTTCAGTAAATCTCTTGCGTATACCACTACTCCATAGCTAGGATCTTGTCTCTCCATACCTACCCCCATTCTCTTGTCGGACTTAGAACCACGACGGTTGGCGCCCACCGTAAAGGTGTGTTCTAGTGATTTGTTGGAGAAGTTGGGATTCTTTCGATCTCCTACATCATGGTTTCAGGTGGAGTTCTGGTTGACGGCCACGAGATCCGTCTCGGTGCGCTCACGTTCGTCGCCGATAACTCCGCTTGGCTTCAGGAGGCTCCACTCGACGTGGACGCGCTCCCCGTCTACGGGGCTACGCACTTTCGCGCGTGTGTCCGCGGAGTCCTCCTGCGGCAACCGTCGACCCAGTATGGGTCGGCTCCTGTGCCGTCCTCGCTCCCAGTCTCCCGCCGGTGCAAGTGTTCCGGTCGGTCGAGGCTTCAGCGGTGGGTGAGGCATGCGGTGGCCCTTGATCGGCCACCCCAAAGCGCGGCCAGTCGAGCCCGACGAATCTCTCTATGGCATGTTCGACCTGCCGACCGGGTTCACAGAGATCAAGGTCTCAATGCGATATAGCAAAGGACCCGGCGGCAGAGGTTCTGATGGTCGGTGGACCACACAGTCCCCCCGGATTCACCCGCACCAATGGAGGTGACGATGGAGGCGATCCGGAGCAAGCCCACAAAGAGTACCTGCCCGAGCCCCTCACCTCGCTTCAGAGGGAGGAGCTTCGCCGTCGGAACATGGATGCGCTTCATACTCCTATCGTCGAAGAAACCCCCGAGGCTCGTGCCTTGGAGGATGCGCGCTTGGCCAACCTAGCTGAGCGCACTCGACTGGAGAACCTTCAGCGAGTACTCGACGAGCGCGCGCGACCAAAGGTTCCAGAATCTAGTCGGGGTCAGCTCTTCCAGCCACCAACTCAGGTATATCAAACTCCGATTCAGAATTTAGCAGCTGCCGCCCGTATAGCAGAGTCAATTCAGCCTTCCCGATCGAGGCGGTAGAGGTTTGCTACAAATCGTAGATTTGCTCCGGCGGCAGGAGACCAAAACTCAGTCGTATCACAGTCGCGGAACAGGATTCACAACCGATCTGTCGCTGCGAATTCAGTCCAGTCGGCCCATAGTCCGAGATCACCCCCAAGGCGTGAGGAACGTGGGGGGCAGCGTGATGATCAGTACAAGAGCCGCGAGCAGTATGAGCACCGATTCGATCGCAATGATCGACGTCGAGTGCCCACTCCTCCCCCAAGGGGTGGATCATACGCTCCTCGGCAGCAGGACGACAGACGCCAGCACAGTGTTGGGCGAAGAGTTCCAGTCGACCCCAGGGAACCAGGCTTTGATGTGAGATCTATTATCGTTCAAGGTTTGGTCGACAGGAACAGAGCTCACCGAGACGGCCATGATAGAGATGTTCCTTCCAGCAGCAGAGTTCATGTCTCGGGACGAGTGTTTCAAAGCAGAGCCATCGAGCCGCGGTGATTCCTCCCAACTTCAAGTTGGCGACTGGAGTCAGTAAGTTCACTGGTGAATCCAAGCCTGACACTTGGCTTGAAGATTACCGAGTGGTTGTTCAGATCGGCGGCGGCAACGATGAGGTAGCCATGAAGCATTTGCCTCTTATGTTGGAGGGTTCAGCCAGAGCATGGTTGAATCAGTTAGCACCCAGCAGTATTTACACTTGGGAAGATCTTGCCCGAGTGTTTGTCAGGACATTTGAAGGGACTTGCAAACGACCGGCAGGTTTGACGGAGTTGCAGTCATGTGTGCAAAAGTCGAGTGGAACTTTGAGAGATTATATCCAGAGGTGGATCACTTTGCACCACACCGTTGAGAATGTATCTGATCACCAGGCAGTCTGTGCCTTCAAAGAAGGTGTCAAGAACAGAGAGTTGAGTTTGAAATTGATCGAACCGGAGATATGACCCTGAGTCGAATGATGGAGATTGCCACCAAGTATGCAAATGGTAAAGAAGAGGATCGGCTCCGGAGTGGTAAATACAAATCGGCCGCCAATGAGGCCGGTGGAGGAAATTCCAGTCAGAAGCAGAAGCGCAAAGCCGAACCAGCTGCTCCCGGAGAGGCCTTGGCTGTGACCACAGGAAAGTTCAAGGGGAAACCCAAGGGTCCTTGGAACCCCAAGAAGGTAAAGACCGGGATGGAAATGACGTCTTTGGATTTGCCATGTCACATTCACACGAAGAAAGATGAAGAGGGTAAACTCATTTACCCGAAACACACCACTCGGCGATGTCGACTCTTGATTCAGCGGTTCCAAGGAAATAGCCTAAGGTTAAGGATAAGGAGATGCACAAAGTCGAGGACAAAGATGACAGTGATGATGGATATCCCCAGGTCAATTCCACCCTGATGATTTTTGCTGACGTCGAGAGCAAAAGTCGATTGAAGGTTATCAATCGGGAAGTGAACATGGTCGCTTCGGCGACACCCAACTATCTGAAGTGGTCCCAGACCCCCATCACATTCGACCAGTCTGATCACCCGACGCACATTGCCACCCCTGGGTGGCAAGCGTTGGTGGTCGACCCGGTCGTCGAAGGCACTCGACTGACCAAAGTTCTGATGGATGGTGGTAGTGGCTTGAACATATTGTATGCAGAGACGTTGAAAGGGATGGGCATTCCGATGTCCAGACTCGCGCCCGATAACATGAGCTTCCACGGAGTCATTCCTGGAAAGAAGGCTGAGTCACTCGGCCAAATTGCTCTTGATGTAGTTTTTGGTGATTCGAAGCATTTCCGAAAAGAAAAGTTGACCTTTGAGGTCGTGGATTTCCAGAGCGCTTATTACGCTATTCTGGGAAGGCCAGCATATGCACGTTTAATGGCCCACCATGTTACGTGTATCTTAAACTGAAGATGCCTGGTCCCAAGGGCATGATCACTGTTACGGGCAATCGGAAGAAGGCGGAAGAGTGCTTCCAGAAAGGCTCTAAGATCGCCGATGCTCAGTTGGCGCGATGGTAGAGCTACAAGAGTATCGAAAACTGCAGATCCGAGTGATTTGTTGCGAGCTAAGAAGCCTGCTATGGAGTCAGCATTCCAAATGACCGTGAGACAAAACAGGTTTACATTCACCCGAAAGATCCCAATGCTGCTCCGACCAACATCTCAACAACACTCGACTCAAAATAGGAAGAAGCGCTCATCCAGTTCCTCCGTGAGAACTGGGACATCTTTGCATGGAAGCATGCTGACATGCCGGGTGTTCCCAGGGGGCTGGCTGAGCACCGCCTACGAGTCGACCCAAAAGTAAAACTGGTTAAAGAATATCTTCGACGGTCCGCCGTCCATAAGAGAAAGGCCATTGGTGAAGAGGTGGCTCGGCTCTTAGCGGCAAAGTTCATCCGAGAGATCTACCACTCCGAGTGGCTCGCCAATGTCGTCATGGTCCCCAAGAAGGACAAGTCGTTGCGCATGTGCATCAATTTCAAGCATATCAATCGGGCCTGCCCGAAAGACCATTTCCCTCTTCCTCGCATTGACCAAATAGTCGACTCAACTGCGGGATGTGAGAGGCTGTCTTTTTTAGATGCCTATTCCGGGTACCATCAGATCCGTCTGTATGGACCCGATGAGATCAAAACAACGTTCATCACTCCATTCGGGTGCTTCTGTTATGTCACCATGCCATTCGGTCTCAAAAATGCTGGAGCCACATTCATGAGGATGATTTGGAAGTGTTTGCTCACTCAAATCAGTCGGAATGTAGAAGCGTACATGGATGATACAGTGGTCAAATCACGAAAGGGTTCCGACCTGTTGACTGACCTTGCTGAAACATTTGCCAATCTCAGGAGGTATGATATCAAGCTTAACCCATCGAAGTGCACATTTGGAGTTCCCGTGGAAAGTTACTCGGTTTTCGCTTCCGAGCGGGAATTGATGCTAACCCCGAAAAGATTGGCACTATACTCCGAATGAAGCGCCTGCGTGCGTGTGCACGATGTCCGAAGCTTCTTTGGATGCTTGGCCGCTTTAAGTCGATTCATCTCTCTCGCCGGTGAAAAGGCATTGCCTCTTTACCGATCGATGAAGAAGTCGACAAGTTCGAGTGGACTCCGTGGCGATGCAGCGTTTGCGAGCTAAAAGCTCTACTCTCCACCCACCGGTGCTTGTTGCTCCTATCAAGAAAGAGCCTTTGTTTCTTTACATTGCAGCCCTTTGGACAAGTCGTCAAGATAAAGATTTACTTACGGCGGGAAGAAGAAGGAAAAGCCTCCAAAGTTCATCGCCCAGTTTATTATCTTTCTGAAGTGCTGACCCCATCAAAGCAAAGATACCCTCACTATCAGAAGCTTGTTTATGGGATTTACATGACCACAAAGAAGGTTGCTCATTATTTCTCTGATCATTCCATTACAGTCGTCAGCGATGCCCTATTGTCGGAAATTCTTCATAACAGAGATGCAACTGGTCGAGTGGCTAAATGGGCAATTGAACTCCTTCCCCTTGATTTCAAATTTGAGGCAAAGAAAGCCATCAAGTCCCAAGCAATAGCAGACTTCCTCGCCGAGTGGACTGAACAGCAGCTTCCGACTCAAGTTCACTCGGAGCACTGGACTATGTTTTTTGATGGTTCCAAGATGCTGAACGGTTCTGGTGCGGGGGTTGTATTGGTTTCCCCCTGAGGAGATAAGCTCAAATATGTTCTCCAGATTCACTTTGATTCTTCCAACAATGAAGCACTCCTGTATGGGTTGCGTATGGCCATTTCACTCGGCGTCCGTCGCCTTATGGTCTACGGCGACTCGGATCTGGTTGTTAATCAAGTGATGAAGGAGTGGGATGTCAGAAGCCCAGCTATGACAAAGTTCTTGTAATGCAAAGTGAGAAAGTGGAGAAGAAATTGAGGGTTAGAGCTTCATCATATACCCGACTGAAAAATCAAGTCATGGATGATTTGGCGAAGATAGGGTCCAAGAGGGAAGCCATTCCCAGCAATGTATTTTTGAGCACATTCATGCACCATCGGTCTTGAGGAGGATTGAGGAGTTCGGACTAGGGGGTGTCCGGATAGCGAACTATCATCATCGGCCGGACTCCAAGACTATGAAGATACAAGATTGAAGACTTCGTCCCGTGTCCGGATGGGACTTTCCTTGGCGTGGAAGGCAAGCTTGGCGATACGGATATGTAGATCTCCTACCATTGTAACCGACTACGTGTAACCCTAACCTATCCGGTGTCTATATAAACCAGAGGGTTTTAGTCCATAGGACGAACAACAATCATACCATAGGATAGCTTCTAGGGTTTAGCCTCTTTGATCTCGTGGTAGATCCACTCTTGTAACACACATCATCAATATTAATCTAGCAGGACGTAGGGTTTTACCTCCATCAAGAGGGCCCGAACACAGGTAAAACATCATGTCCCTTGTCTCCTGTTACCATCCGCCTAGACGCATAGTTCGGGACCCCTACCCGAGATCCGCCGGTTTTGACACCGACATTGGTGCTTTCATTGAGAGTTCCTACGTAGTCGTCACCGATAGGGCCCGATGGCTCCTTCGATCATCAACAACGACGCGGTCCAGGGTGAGACTTTTCTCCCGGACAGATCTTCGTGTTCGGGCGGCTTTGCACTGCGGGCCAATTCGCAGCCATCTGGAGCAGATCGAAGCTACGCCCGGCCGTCGGTCAGATTTGGAAGTTTAAACTATACGGCCGATATCCGCGGAGACTCGATCTTCGACGGATTCGAGCCGCAGCCAAATGCGCGCCGCTATCTCGATGGGCATGATCTAGCTCGCAGCCGGTCAAAGGTGCCGAGGCCGCACCAGAATCCGCTCCGACACTTAACCCGAAGCCGGATTCCCCGATCGAGGACGAGTGGTTAGACACCACCTCGGGGGCTTCAATCTCTACGGCGATCGAGCCGAACTCCATCCCTGTCCTTTGCGAAGACCTCGACTCCAGGGTGCCGGACTCCTCTCCGGACTCCGAACCCTCCATGCCCCTGCCAATCGAATCCGATTGGGCGCCCGTCATGGAGTTCACTGTCGCGGACATCTTTCAGCACTCGCCCTTTGGCGACATCCTGAATTCACTAAAGTCTCTCTCTTTATCCGGAAAGCCCTGGCCGGACCACGGTCAGGAAGGTTGGGATACGGACGACGAAGAAATTCAACGCCCACCCACCACCCACTTCGTAGCCACTGTCGATAGCCTACACGACATGCTCGATTTCGACTCCGAAGACATCAACGGTATGGACGACGATGTAGGAGACAACAATGAACCAGCACCTATAGGATGCTGGACAACCTCACCCCATGATGTATACATGGTGAATACACCTAAAGCAAATGAAGACGAGGAGCAACGGGACGCCACGGCGATAAATCCCTCGAAAAGCAGTCAAAGCGGCAACGTAAACGCCGAACAAAGTCCTGCCTCAACAAAGACCCAGCCATAGAGCAGGGCGAACCGGTGGACAATGAACAAGCTATCGAGCAATCGTCCGAACAAGACAACTTGGATAAACAATCTGTCCCCGGCAAAGACAACAGTCCGGACGATCTCACACCGGACAAACCATTGGAGCAAAATGACCTCCAGAAAAGGCTCGTCGCCACTGTGCGTAGCCTGAAAAAGCGAAGCGGAAGCTCAAAACAGCGGAAGATGCACTCGAGGATTAGATGGAGCAAAGTATTCAGCACCATAGACAATGCACGGGCGACGATCGCCGAACAAAGAGCTACCCGAAAAGAAAGCTACTGCCCGAATTGACGAGGAGGCCTTAGAGCCCCCACAATTAAAAAGTAAGAAGGCCACCCGGTCGGATGGACGACCCCACGGCAAAAAGAGAGCGGTGAATGGCGCCGCACACAAGCCAATATGCGATCCGCATAAGGATTCACGTCAAGAGGATGGCCCAGTTAGGTCCATCTATGGGCCAAAAAACAGGCTCGTCAAAGCAATGCAATACGCCAAAATACCGAAGATCACGGCACACCCAAATATAGGGGCGCCGCACACCCCCTATGTTTCACCGATGAGGTCTTTGGATCATGAATTTCAAATGATTCAAACCCGTAAACATAGAGGCATACGACGGAACAACAGACCCTGGAGTCTGGATAGATGATTACATCCTGCACATACACATGGCTAGAGGAGACGATCTCCACGCCATAAAATACTTACCCCTTAAACTCAAAGGGCCAGCTCGGCATTGGCTTAAAAGCCTCCCGAAAATACCATTGGAAGCCGGGAGAGCTCGAGGATGCATTTGGGCAAATTTTCGGGGACTTATGTCCGCCCTCCGGATGCTGAAGCGATCTAAGTCACATAACTCAACAGCCGGAGAGTCAGCCCGAAAATTCAGGAACAGGTTCCTTACTAAAAGAACCAAATAGTCGATCAGACGGACGCCAAGCCTTAGCAGCTTTCAAACACAACGTCCGAGAAGAATGGCTCGCCAGACACCTCGCCAAGAAAAGCCAAGAACAATGGCCGCATTAACAAGCCTCATGACCCGCTTTTGCGCGGGAGAGGACAAATGCTGGCTAGATGCAGCACCAACACCCGAGTACATCCGAAATCGAGGATGGAAATGGAAATCACGACGCGAAAAAGATCAGCGCCGAATAAGGAAAATGGCCCAAATAGTACGGCGGTCAACGCCGGATTCAAAAGCTCTCGGCCGAACAACAAAAACTGCCCTAAAGGATAACGGTGACGAGCTATCCAACCTAAACAAGATTCTCGGATAGACTGTGTCAAATACATGGTACCTCCGGAAGCTCGCAAACCATACCCACAGAGATTGTTGGGTCTTCAAGCAGTCCGCCGACTTAACGCCGAACACAAGGGGCTCGACACACCAAGTGAAAGGGACGAAACCCAAAAGCACCACAAGCGAGCCTCGGAAAACAAAAACTTTCCCACGGGAGGTTAAAACAGTAAACTCACTTCCACGTGATCAAAGGAAAAAGCAGCGGCGCCCCTAAAAGGCGCACCGCACACCTGGTTGTCAAAACCAATCACCTTCGACCATCGTGACTATTCCGATAATATCCTAACGCAGGATGGACTGCCTTGATATTGGATCCTATAATCGACGGATTCCAATTTACACATGTCCTCATGGATGGCGGCAGTGACATAAACCTGATATATCAGGACACAATCCGCAGGATGGGGACAACCAAAATTCGCCATAGCAACACCTCCTTTAAAGGAGTACTGCACGGCCCATACGCCCTCTGCACGGGCTCCATACTGCTAGAAGTTGTGTTTGGTTCATCCGACAACTTCCATCGCGAAAGGTTACTCTTCCATGTCGCCCCGTTTAAAAGTAGCCATCAAGCACTATTGGGACGCGAAGCTTTCGCCCACTTTAACGCAATACCGCATTATGCATCTTTAACACTTAAAATGCCCGGTCCACGCGGCATCATCTCCTTAAAAGGAAGTATTAAGTGTTACTCGAGCAAGGAAGAAGGGAGACTGCATCGATAGCTCCACAGCTATCCGGCTCCACTAGGCAAAGAACCTGAAATTGGTCATTTAAACCCCGGACACGGCTATACGAGTCCGACGCCTACTAGCGGCATACCCCCATACGAGGGGCTACATGCATGTATAACAGGAGACAATAAAGCTCAATTTTATTTCATTCTTCAAACCGTACTCTGTTTATTTAATATTAAGTACACCTTTCAATACGACCCTTTTTCTTTCAAAACTAAGTTCCTCTCTTTACGAGATGAACAACGTGCTCTGACCGTCAGATACGGCTGCATGAGAGAACCTGTGCGCAGATGCGGCGAGGACCCGTTGCAAGGATTCTTTTCAGATTAAGACCCTTCAGAACCTTTTTTCACTGTCTCTAGTTGATATACATTCCCCCAGTTCCTTAATATAACTGAGGAGGAGGCTGGTGCTTTGGCATTGGCCGCACCAGAATTTTTGCGCGTACCTGGACACAAGGGGCTTAGGGCATTATTTTGCCCATTTTCATAAAGACCGAATACCTTAGGGAGTATTCGGCGTCTCGAGTTAGGCCTTATATGCATCAGCTCCGAATCATGTCTTTGGTCAAATGTTGGGTTGCCCGGCTCCTGTGTTTTGCTGCCTTACATTCCGTTTTCACGGCTAACGCAGCGGCACCGGAGAACTATCTGCGATTGTGCCCGGTTCGCCGCGAGCACCTCGAGAGAAAGCCGAAAAATGACTGTCATGATATAGCGAGAGACTGGTCAACCACTCGATGACTCACGGTGAATGTTTAGAATTCCTCTGCATTAACGAAGGACCGGTTTTGGTCGTGCACATACGCATTCGAATTCGGGAGAGCTGCGGTGCCCCTGTGGGCTATATAGTAGCCCCACCCTCGAACTCCTATGGCTAAGTGAAAGTGATAAAGCATTATAGTCCGGTTGCTGGTTTGCTACGCTATCACCTCCTTAACAGGACCAAGACGTTGGATTAAGTGTGAAAAAGCGCCTTTTTGCAAACACCCCGCACTATGTGCGTGGGCTGAAAGCCAAGGACTGCCATCTTTCAAAGTTATATACACATATACATAAACGTCGGCCGACAGGGAGTAGTTTACTACTTGAACGCACAAGTATAAAAAGCACTTATATTACATTGAAACATTGTTTTCACAAATCATACATATCATTTAAACATAATATCCTTCGAGCATTGCGTCTCTATTAAACGAGCGCCCGCCAGGACTTCTTCAAAGTAGTGCTCGGCAGGTACTCGGCCTCTGTCCGAATCCTGGGATGCAACGTCATGGCCTTCATCTCTGCCCAAGTATGTCTTGACACGGGCAACAGCCATCCGCGCTCCCTCAATACATGTCGATCGCTTCATCGCCGACACGTCTGCACCGCTTCCAAGAAACTGCTGCACTAAACCAAAATAGCTCTTCGGTGGGTCCGTCCGCCACAAGTGAGTCAAGACATGCTTCATGGCAAATCCGGACAATCGATTCAGCTCGGCCCATTCGCCAACCGATCGGTCGTGGCAGAGGACGCCCGGACTATGGAATTGCGACCAATATAGCTCTTCCCTTCCTTCAGGCCCTTTCCGCCCCGGAAGTGCTCAACTGCGTGGCGCTGCCGCCAAGTCCAGATAAGCATCCTCTGAACTCCACAACTTATCTAACTCGAGCATACTTTGGATCCAGATATTTCCTCCGCAGTTGTAAACGGTTTTCCAGCAATTGCCCCTGACCGACTCAGCTCCTCCTTGGCAGCTCTCAAAGCCGATCGGGCATTCTTGGATTCGGGCGGCGCCTTTTAGGCCCTCTTGTTCCACTTGACGTTCTTTCTCAAGAACCTCGCAGCGATCGCTAGTATTCCTCAACTTTTGGCCATATCGGCCATCTCCTCTTGCTTCGGCAAAGGAGCAGCCCGTTCAGCTTCTAGCTCTTCGCCGCCTTTAAAGCGGCCGCATTACTAATTCTGGCTTGCTCTTTCGCTCGGGCAAGTTCTGCCCGCAGCTCTTCCACGGCAGCGGCACCATCTGCATTAAGCATATGATTAGTAAGACATGGGCGTCAAGCTCCCTTACCAGGTGTCCGCATAGAAGTCGCATACCTTGTGACTCGTCAAACCGTTTATTGACCAGCTGCGATGTCCACATCCGCCTCATCAAGCCGCCGCTTTAGTTCGGCATATTCATCGATCCGCTGGCTGCGGACGCCCGCCACCTGTTTAGGAGCGGCGATATGTTAAAATTGAGAATTTGATCCTCGCACGCCGTCAATTTTGACAACATACCGAGTCTCGTGGGCTACTATCTATACATGGCGCATTTTATATGCGTAATCGCCGAAGGTACATTATTTTTTGCGTACCTCAAACCCCGTCAGTAAGCTTCTGACGGCTTCGTGCAATCCGCTCTCTGTGGATGCAATTCTTTCAATCACCGTACCCATTAGAGCACGGTGATCTTCTGAGATAGCCGCTCGCCCGAGCAAATCCTTCAGCTCCTCCGACCGCACACCACTTGGCGCCGGACCTTCCGCCACGGGACTTGGGGAACCACCGCGACGACACCTCCCGGGTCGTCCGCTTCACATGAGGGTGCGACAGTGGAGGCGTTTCGCTCTCCATCATCTCCGGAAGAAGATCCCCAAGACGAGCTCACGAGAAGGGCTGAGGTCCGAACTACAAGGTACAATTTCGGTTATCTTCATGAATGAATACTGGGATGTTTCTTATTTACAAGACCCCTTCTTTTTACGTACGGCTCGCTGGAGGGCTGATCCACTCGGGGAAATAATGCGGCTGGGTTACTTCCCGGCCACTCTCTCTGCCGAAGATTCCCTTCCCTTCTTTGAGGCCTTGACCTCCGGATCTTCTAAAGCGGTCCTCTTCTCTCCTCGGAAGGTGGGAGTCTTAATCCCTCCTTCCTTGATAGCCTCCTTCGTAGAGGCAGTTGCTTCCCCGCTCCCCCCTTCGCCTTCTTCAAAAGGCGCGACCTTGAACATCTTGGTCAGCATGGGATCCGGCGTGGTCTCCGGGAGGGGAGCCGGACACCTTATCAACTTTGCCTTGGCTATCCACTCCTGTTCAAGAAGCGGCTACTTTAAAGGGCATATATATATAATAAATGAATGAACAGCTTGCCCGGTTACGGGACTACTTACTTGAGTATCTGGGCGATTGCAGCTTAGTCCTGCGTCCTCGGTCAAGTCCGGACACTTCTCTTGTGATCCGAAGAACAGTTTATACATCTCCAGGCGTCGTGCCCATAAAATTTTGGAGAGCTCGTGGTCCCTCCGGATTGAATTCCCACAAAGGCGGAGGGGCGACGCTTGTAGGCTGAAGGCGCCGGATCACCATAACCTGCGCCATCGCAACCAGATTGATCCCTCTTTCCCGGAGATCTCGAATGCGGCCCCTGCAGCAGGGGAACGCCCTTGGACGGCCCCCGCCGAGCCCCTTGTTGACCCATGATGCCAGCCCATCGTGGTGGACCTGAGCGGAAGGCGTGAGCGCCGCCCATTTGGTGCCCCCGGAGCGGTGATATAAAACCACTCCCTGCCACAAACCAAGCTCCTCTTGAAAAGAGCCCTCGGCCACGGAGCATCAAAGACATTTGCTTATGACCGCCCCTCCGCACTCCGCTTGCTGCCCCTGGATCATCTTTCACTCCACCTTGAAAGTCTTGAGCCACAATCCAAAGTGGGGGGTAATATGGAGGAAGGCCTCACATACGACAATGAATGACGAGATATGGAGCATGGACTCCGGATTCAAGTCATGGAAATCAAGCCCATAATAAAACATGAGCCCCCGCACAAAGGGATCCGTCGAGAAGCCTAAACCCCGAAGGAAGTGGGACACGAATACCACGTTCTCGCCGGGCTCAGGAGTGGGAATGACCTGCCCTGGAGCAAGCAGCCTATGCGAGATCTCGCCGGTTAGATACCTGGTGTCCCGCAGTTTTAGCACCTCTTCTTCTGTGACGGAGGAAGACATCCATCGGCCGTGCTGGTCGGAGCCGGACATCATCGAAGGTCCGAAGCGCCTGAATCTGGAGCTTTGGGTGTTGGAACTCGAAGCGCGAGGCGAACTCGATAGAGGGTGTAAAAAAGAAGAGGGCCTTGGTCTCACTATAAAGAGGTTGAATACCAAGAGCCCACCCCGTGGTCGATTAGGACTCGCCTTTGATAGAGAAGGCAGGCCAACGGGCACGGTTGGGTTACCCACATCCGTATTGATGAGAATCACGGGATAAGGGGGCACGAGCTACGTTTTGATAAGACGTGCCAAGGAAACCGCCTCGCTAAACACGCTGAGGTGGAACAATAAAAAACGATTCATATGAAGGCCTGGCCGTGGTGTGATGTCACGCCGCGGAATACGTCAGCAGATCTGTGCAAAAATTATTCTCTCTACGGTGTTATGTGGAACTTGTTTTGCAGAGCTGGACACTATCCTGGTGTTCACAATCTTCTATAAATTATTTGGAGGAAGAACCCGCCTTGCAATGCCGAAGACAATATGCGCGCCGGACTCGTCTGTCATTGAAGCCTGGTTCAGGGCTACCGAGGAGTTCCGGACTAGGGGTGTCCGGATAGCGAACTATCATCATCGGCCGGACTCCAAGACTATGAAGATACAAGATTGAAGACTTCGTCCCGTGTCCGGATGGGACTTTCCTTGGCGTGGAAGGAAAGCTTGGCGATACGGATATGTAGATCTCCTACCATTGTAACCGACTATGTGTAACCCTAACCTATCCGGTATCTATATAAACCGGAGGGTTTTAGTCCATAGGACGAACAACAATCATATCATAGGCTAGCTTCTAGGGTTTAGCCTCTTTGATCTCGTGGTAGATCCACTCTTGTAACACACATCATCAATATTAATCTAGCAGGACATAGGGTTTTACCTCCATCAAGAGGGCCCGAACCTGGGTAAAACATCGTGTCCCTTGTCTCCTGTTACCATCCGCCTAGACGCACAGTTCGGGACCCCCTACCCGAGATCCGCCGGTTTTGACACCGACAAGGATCCTTTCACAGAAGAAGCCCCGCAGCAAAAGAGTGCCAATGATCCGACTGAAGTTGAGATCCCGGCCGTGGTCGACCTGATTATGGAAGTTGTGGTCATCACTCCCGACTGGACAGTGCCATACATCACATATATCCTAAGGAAAGAACTCCGAGAGAATGAAGAAGAGGCTCGACAGATCGTTCGTCGATCCAAGGCCTTTACAGTGATCAAGGGACAATTGTACAGAGAAAGCGCGACTGGAGTCGGCCAGAAGTGTATCACACCAGAAGAAGGTCAGATAATTCTTGAAGATATCCACTCGGGGACCTATGGCCATCATGCGTCCTCTCGAACCATCGTGGCTAAAGCATACCGAGCGGGATTTTACTGGCCGAAAGCAAATGAAATAGCAAAAGAAATAGTCGACAAGTGTGAAGGGTGTCAGTTCTATTCCAACATGTCACACAAGCCCGCCTCAGCCTTGAAGACCATTCCACTCGTCTGGCCCTTCGCTGTTTGGGGATTAGACATGATTGGACCGCCAAGAACTGGCAGAAGCAGCTTCACTCATTTGCTAGTAGCAGTCGACAAGTTCACCAAGTGGATCGAAGCCAAGCCCATCAAGAACCTTGATGCATGCACTGCTATCAGTTTCATCAGAGAATTGATATTCAGATATGGAGTTCCGCATAGCATCATCACCGACAATGGGTCAAACTTCGATAATGACAAATTCAAAGCCTTCGCGCCTCTCGTAAGCAATAATGGTCGACTATGCTTCAGCTTGCTCATCCTCGATCGAATGGGCAAGCAGAGCGCAAACGGCCTCATTCTCAAAGGGTTGAAACCACGGCTGATGCGTGATCTCAAGCACGCAGCAGGAGCTTGGGTCGACGAACTTCCATCCGTTCTCTAGGGAGTGAGGACCACTCCTAATCGGTCTACTGGGAGAACTCCATTCTTCCTGGTCTATGGAGCTGAAGCAGTTCTGCCGAGTGACCTGCTTCACAACGCGCCTCGAGTCGAACTATACTCTGAAGAAGAAGCGGAACAAGCCCGACAAGATGCAGTCAACCTCTTGGAAGAGGAGAGGGAGATGGCCCTGATCCGCTCGACTATCTATCAGCAAGACTTGCGTCGATCCCATGCCAGAAACGTGAAGAGTCGAGCCTTCCAAGAGGGAGATTTGGTCCTCCGAGTGGATCAACAGAAACCACACAAGCTCGCTCCCACTTGGGAAGGTACCTTCATCATCACAAGAGTTCTCCACAACGGAGCGTATCATCTCTACAATGTTGATCGCCAGATCGACGAGCCTCGAGCGTGGAATGCGGAGCTGCTCCGCCCCTTTTATACTTAATACTCACTCGGTTGAGATGTAATAAAAGTACTTTTGTAGTTTGTTTATCAAGACAAGAATGTTATAATTCTCCCAGTGATTGTTATTACTTTTTGTTGAAACTTCCCCCAGTGGGTGGCTTAGCTGCGAATCCGGTTCACCTAAGTTTGTAAAAAAAAAATCCTTTCCGAGTGGCGAGCCGGTCTCCCACTCGGGGGCTTAGCTGCAGTCCAAGTACTCGCCTAAGTATTTAAAATCCTACCGAGTGGTGAGCCAGACTCCCACTCGGGGGCTTAGCTGCAGTCCAAGTACTCGCCTAAGTATTTAAAATCCTACCGAGTGGTGAGCCAGCCTCCCACTCGGGGGCTTAGCTGCAGTCCAAGTACTCGCCTAAGTATTCAAAATCCTTCCGAGTGGTGAGCGAGCCTCCCACTCGGGGGCTTAGCTGCAGTCCAAGTACTCGCCTAAGTATTTAGATCCTACCAAGTGGAGAGTCAGCCTCTCACTCGGGGGCTTAGCAACAGCCCAAGGATTCGCCTCAACATCCACAATAAAGAACGCTCAAGAAGGACTGACGAGGTGCAGGTCGACTGCTACCTTCTCCTTCAAAGCTACGCAATGAAAAACCTACCGAAAGTGGAGAGAAACCTCCCACTGGGGCCTAGCTGCAGCCCGGTGCTCGCCTAAGTAATAGAAATCCTACCGAGTGGAGAGCAAACCTCCCACTCGGGGGCTTAGCTGCAGCCCAGTGCTCGCTTAAGTAATAGAAATCCTACCGAGTGGAGAGAAAACCTCCCACTCGGGGGCTTAGCTGCAGCCCAGTGCTCGCCTAAGTAATAGAAATCCTACCGAGTGCTCCCACTCGGGGGCTTAGCTGCAGCCCAGTGCTCGCCTAAGTAATAGAAATCCTACCGAGTGGAGAGCAAACCTCCCACTCGGAGGCTTACCTGCAGCCCGGTGCTCGCCTAAGTAATAAAAATCCTACGGAGTGGAGAGCAAACCTCCCACTCGGGGGCTTAGCTGCAGTCCAGTGCTCGCCTAAGTAAGGAATTCAGCTCAATTCGCAAGGGCGACGAGGTGCAGGTCGACTGCTACCTTCTCCTTCGGAGCTTCGCCACAAGTACAACGTGTGATCCATCTCAATCCGCAAGGACTACGAGGTGCAGGTCGACTGCTACCTTCCCCTTCGGAGCTTCACCACAAGTACAACATGCGGTCCATCCCAACCCGCAAGGACAACGAGGTCAGTCGCAGTCTGTGCTCCATCTCTACCTGCAAGATAGATGAAGTACAAGTCGACTGGAGTTTCACCTCAAGGATACTACCTACAACAATGAAATATATTTCGAATGAAGAGCAAAGTTCTCTCGAAGGCAAATAAAGCATGTTCAAGGATAGATAAAGTTCAGATAAACGTCCTACGGATCCAAAAGGACTCAAGCGTTAAGCCTGTTAAAGTTTGTCGGTTACAAAAACCACTCGGCATTCTGAGGCAAATTTAAGGTCGGACTTAGAAGTTTTTTACTCCTCCGGTGGAGGACTGGAAGGCGCAACAAACTGGTCGAGGTCGATTCCGTCGGCAATACGGGTAGCGGCAGCGATGAAGGTCTCCATGAAAGATCGGAAGTCATACTTCCTGGTGTTGGCAACTTTGAGGGACGCCAGCTTGTCCTCTTGCGCTTCCTTGCAGTGGACGCGAACCGTAGACAGAGCAACATCGCACCACACCGCGGAAGACTTTTTCCATTCTTGCACTCGACTTGGAATCTCATTCACCGAGTCATCAAGGATTCAAGGTCATTCTGGAGTGTCCGATCTGCCAGAGTCGAGTCGATCCACGACACCGCAGCTTTCAATGAAAGCAAGATAATCCACCACGCCGGCAACGCGAGACTCCAATGGAGCACATTCATGGCAGCTTCGTCCTTCACAAAGCAGAGTTGATGGGGTCCAGCTGGTCTCCACTGACCGGTTTCTTCTTCAAGTTTTGACAGAATTCAAAACACAGCTCGGACTCAAAATAACAATCATGCAATGAGCCGGTGATAGCAAGACAGTCGGATAAAAGAGATTACCTTCAAGCATGAGAAACAGCTTCTTGGCGAGCCCTCCAAGATAAATCTCCAGGTCATTTTGCTTCCCCGCCAGTTGACCAGCCTTGTCAGACAGAGCAATCTTGTCGTTCTTCAGTCGACTAACTTCCTTGTTGGCCGCGTCAAGAGCGGTTTTCAGCTTGGCATTTTCATCTTCAATTTTGTCGACTAAGGCAAGCTTCTCTTCAGCGAGCTTTGTTTTCTCCAAAGCCGCCTTCTGTGCCTCTGCAAGGTCAAGGTCCTTCTTCTTCAAAGTCTCTTTCAGTTTATCTGCAAAGCAACAATGAGAACAGAGTTGAGAATGAACAGAAAAACAAAGACAGTCGTCAAGGTTCTCACCAGCCATACCTTTTGCTTCATCCTTCGCTTCTACGCAAATTCTCCCGAGCAAGCTTCAAGTCGAGGTTGAGCTGGATCTGCTTGTTCTCTAACTTTCAAGATAGCGAGCCACAAGCTCGCAAGATTTCTACAAAGAGTCAACCAACGAAAGACATCAAAGACAGATCACTTCCGAGTGACTAAGGAAAAATCGTAGCATTTCTAAGACTACAGTCGAATCAAAGCATTCGACAAAGAGTCTCGGGACTACACCCTGGGTGCACTCAGCGTTCCCCACTTGGTTTTACCAATTTGGTTCGACCAATCGACCAAAAGAGGCAAAAGGTTATGATTCTAAAACCATGGCTAAGTGTCACGGGTCACCAAGGAAAAAGTTCTTTAGACTATAGTCGATCGCACGCAGTCCACCATAGTCTCGGGACTACACCCAGTGGGTGCACTCAGCGTGCCCCCACCGGGTTTTACGGTTGCCCATTCGACTTGGTCCGTCTGTGTCGAGTGAAGAAGTTCACAAGATAAAGACTATAGTCGATCGCACTACCCACCATAGTCTCGGGGACTACACCTGGGTGCACTCAAGCGTCTCCCCACAAAAACTCAATCGACACACCCACCCAAAGGTGTACGGATATGGAAATCTTGAGAAGAAGCGATTCAGTAGCATATCCTAACAGAGCAAGCAGTTTCGTGTAGCATATCCTAACAGAGCAAACAACGATCGACTTACTTGGACATTGCTCCTCGAGAGCTGAACTAGCATCATAGGTCACTGGCTAGCCTCTCGGACCTCCTTCACTTGCTCCATCATGATCCCTGCTCGGGCGTATAGCCTCCTTAGCAAAGACTCACTTGGTCTTCCCGGACGTGGTGTATAGCAAAAAGGGATGGTGGATCAGCAATCGGCGAAGTGGGTCGGGCACTTGTCGTGATTCAAAGAAAAGACACGAAGCCGAGTGGGGTTGCCTCCCTCGAAACCAGCGTCTCGTATCGTCACAACTGGAGCAGCCTTGCCAGCAGGCACCCTCTTGCTTTTCCTCTTCCTCAATGGTGCTTCCTCGTCATCATCGGGGAGATCAATGACATGAGGCGGAACTACAAGAAAGATTCAAAAGTAAACATGGAAATGCAATCGACTAAAAGCGAAACTACAGAGATCATACCAAGGTTGGAGGTGGCGGCATCTTCCATTTCCTGATCTTCGTGCTTGGCTGAGGTCTCGGAGGTGGCAGCACTGCAGATTTCAAGAATCGGCTGATCAGTCATGAAGTCGACCAAAAGTACACTCATGTTGAAAAGGGAAACAAGTTCTGCTGGTTACCCGGAGATGGTGGGAATGACCATCCGCATCTTGGGCAGGGCCTTCGCCGGCTTTGATGACGTTGCTCGAGGTTGCTTCGGCGGTTTCTCACCGGCTAGGGAAGTTGTCCGAGGTCGCTTGCCGATCGCCTAAAGGCGCAATAGCTTTACCGCTACCGCCGGGGTCATGCGTCATCTTGGACCTTCCTTCCGAGCGGGGAGGATCGACGTCTTCCTCCTCTTCCTCCTCCTCCTCCTCTTAATCAGAGTTGTCGTCCCCCTCATCCTCCTCACTGTTGGACTCCCATTCTTCCTGGCTTTCACCTCCGCTTCCTTCTTCTTCTTTGACTGGTTCCTGCGCCCCATTGGGCATCGAGTACATCTCAGTGGTGACCTAGAAGACAACAAAACAAGGCAAAAGTCAGTCGACAAATTGACATCTAAACAGAATGAATGCAGCCGAATCACAGCCGGAGATAAGTGGTTATACCTTGTCCACTTCATAAGCCTGGTCGAGTGGTGGAATCCTCCTAGCTCCGCGAGGGTTATCTTTGTTTCCTGTGATGGCAGTCATCCACTTCTCCAGCGTGGCGTCATCGACCTCCTCTGGATGGATCCGAGTGGTATCATCCGTACCGGAGTACATCCACATCGGATGGCCTCGGTATGGAGTGGCTGGATACGCCGTCGGAGGAGAACCTCCAGGAGGTCCATGACGGTCACCCCGTCGTGAATGAGCTGGACTACGCGTTCCATCAACAATTTTACCTGGGCCTTCTCCTCTGGTAGCACCTTCAGGGAAGATGGCTTGTTCACTCGACTCATGGAGAAAGGAGGGAGTCCAGTCGACTACCCCGGCGTCGGCTGGTCTTGGCAAGAGAACCAGTCGATCGCCACCCTCTAACCGAAGTCGGGGAGAGTCATAGCCGAAAAGCGCTCTTCCCCTCATCCGGACCCCGAGTCCCCACACATCCGATTACTTGGGTTCTCTCGTCATTCGTTCGCTTTTCTTCCCCGTCTGAGAGCTAAAAGTTAATTTATGCTTTAAGAGGCACCGGTGCGGCCGACAGCCAAAGATGTTTTCGAATAACAAAATTAAAGCGGCAAGATAGACAATGGAGTTGGGAGTGAAATGATGGAGTTGTGCTCCGAAAAAGTTCAGAAACCCCCGGAAGAAAGGATTCAAAGAAGAAAGAAAATCCCGATCTACGTGAGTGGCTAGGAGGACGACTCACCCTCTTCAGTCACGGTTGCCACTCCGCTCCGGAAGCCTCGCCGACCCATGGGGATCAGTCCCTCGTTGGCCGATCGGTGAGATCCTTCTCGATGATGGTCGAGCGGATCCAGCCTCCCTGACCCAACCTTGCGGCGATTTGGACCGCTGAAGAAGATCCGCCTGACCGGGCGCTCTCCTTAGCCTTCGCCGCCGCCTTCTTCACCCGTTCCAAGGCTGCGGTCTTCTCCTTCACCATGGTCGCCATGGCTGTAATCGAGCTGCGGCGCTGAGCAGGCTAAGAGCGTAGCAAGAAGGTTCGGAGGCGGAGGGAGGGGAAGATTGAGGTCGCACTGTTCAAAATGCCCCATCCAATGCTTTATATGGAGCCGCTTCCGAGTGGCTGACCGGTAGGCCCAGGCAATCCGTCAAATCCCGCAACAGGCGCGCACGCGATACATGGCGAAAAAGGCGGCACGAAGATCGAGGCGTCATCGTCTTATCCCATCCGAGTGCCGCAGTTTTCTCTGCTTCGCGTGCTTCCCAAAATTCAGATCCCGTGAAATCCACTAACCGCGGAGCAACCTGTCAGATAGCAGATTTCCTCCGATCCGTCGCTCGGAAATCCTCAAGTTCACAAAGTTCACTCGACAAATGTGAAGAATGGATCAAGGCGACTGAAAGAGAAGTTGATGCCATCACTAAAAGGTCGTTGATCCAGAGTAAGACATACTCGCAACACGAAGAACAGGTCGGAAAGATTATCAACTCCTTCCTCACTCAAACCTCGATCCATTCGGGGGCTAATGATGAAGTCATGTACTGGGTAGGGTCATAGACCTGCCCAAAGGTACCCTCCACAAGGACACTCATGAAAGAAGCGGCCTTCCAAATGACTGGTAGGTTTCCACTCGACAGGTTCAAAGACACTCGACCACGAAGACCCACTCGACCACCAGAGTCCAAGAGCCACTCGGTGTCCAAACGGTTCAGAAGTTAAATAGTCTTTATGATCATAATGATACTTTATATAAGGCGTTACCCGAACGCCTAGCCTTAACGCATTTTAAACCCTGCCACGTATTGGGCTGGCTGGGGTCCTGGCGCACTCTATATAAGCCACCCCCTCCACAGTAGAAGGGTTCGCACTTCAGAACACATATGCATATTATCCAATGACCGCCTCCGGCTCCGAGATGTAGGGCTGTTACTTCCTTCGAGAAGGGCCTGAACTCGTAAATCTCTTGCGTATACCACTACTCCATAGCTAGGATCTTGCCTCTCCATACCTACCCCCCATTCTACTGTCAGACTTAGAACCATGACAATACCCTTAATTTTGTGATGATTATATTGCCAATGCTTTTGCTCGCTTTCAGAGTTACTTTAATGAAGTTTGAAAATCACAATTTGTCGGATCAAGGACGTGATCTATTTTATGTGACTTATCTGGATGGTGTTGATTGTATTAAACTGTTAATTTGGATTGACTTGGGTCAAGCTCAGGAAGTTTGTGCTCGCAATAGTTGCTTGTTTCCATTGTGTGCAGGTTCCAGTGAGTGCGGCGGTAGTCGACAACGAGGATGGTTGGCATAAGGCTTGAAGAGCTAAGATGTGACCATGGACGCTGTATGGATCGTATGCTCAAAGCAACGCACAAGTTTTGGACAAGGACTATATGGAGGCAAACGAGAAGACCATGTCAAGTGAAGGTTATTTTGGTATGTTTACCAAAATCCACTAACAAGCAAACCAAGAGAGTGATTGTGGTGTTGCTTAAGAGTGGGAAATGTTATTTACAAGTGGCTAAGTAAAAATGGCTATTTCTTTTAGTGTTTTGGGCTTGGCCCATTCGGTGGGAACCATGGCCCATTCAATGGCGGTGGAAGGCTGATCCAGCCTTACATGTGAGCTGCTAGGTTTTCCCTTGTGGGAACGAACTGAGGAGCCGCCGCTACGAGGAGAAAAATAGAGCAGCCGCCGCACATTTGAGATAGAGCTTCCTGTGTGGGATTTAGCCTATGTGAGAGAGGCTTGTAACTCCAGAAATCTGAGAAATAAATCCTCAAATTGTTCCCAGCCTTACTATTGTCGAGGTCTGCTGTTTGTCCTTGCAAATCTTGTTTTTCTGCTGTACTAATTTTGTCCCTGTGATTCCCTGGTTATAATGGGGTTTCCGTGATGGAAAATCATGTCTAAATTCATGTGCATCCATCCCTAGCTTTGAATCTGGTTGTTATTCATTTATTCATGGGTTCTTGAGGATGGCGCAGGAGTTTATCTTTCGTGATTTATTTTGTGTGAGTTCATACTGAGTTCTTCCCCTGTTTTTGATTCAATTTGAGGTCGCAGTAGTTTCTAGGGAAGTTCTTGTATGCGTGGTGGAAGGGAAGAGCACCTGCTGTTCTCTGTCTCGCCGCCGGGAGCGACCGTCTTAGGATTCAGTTTATCCTCTTCTAGCTGTTGTGTGACTTCCAAATAGCAGAATTGGTTTGTGCAATTTTGCAGAGGTAAAATCGTGGTTTTCAGTTGTTGGTAGTCTTGCAGCTCTATGCGCTACAGGTGACTAGAGTTCCTGACAAGTGAAATCAGCTCCAGGCAGTGTAGTTCTTCTCCATTGAAAAAGTATTCTGCTAGTACGTGCACGTTAAGTACTAGTGTCTTGTGCTAGTGCGTGTTACTCTTTTGGGTTAAGTAGCTCCCATTTGATTAGCCTATAACCTTGCCGTGTAACCTCTTGGTCTAATTAAGCACTAATTTTTCTCATACACTTTTCCGGTGCTTAGTATTCTTTGAGCTCTCAAGTCAAGATTTGAGAATTGTTGGACTAGTTCCAGTCTGTTTTGACAGGCATATTTTGTTTCCACTGCGTATTCCTCTATTCTGAACATCATAGTTTTTCCGTAACTATCGTGCAAAATTTAAAGGTTAAATTTTTCAAGGTCGTCATTCAACCCCCCTTCTGATTCCCGGCATTCGATCCTACAATTGGTATCAGAGCCCGGTCGGCTCATCTGTAGCCTTAATCAGCTCTTGAGCCATGGAGTCATTTATAACCCGTCGCGTCCTCCGCTGTTCTCTAGGAGTGACTGGTCGTTTTGGAAGTCTCAGATGAAAACATTTCTTGAAGCTCAAAGCTATGCAATATGGCAAATTGTTGTGCGAGATTTTGCAATACCTGCTCGTGTTGGTCCTGAGAATATAGTTGATGTTGAAAATAATTCCAAAGCTATTAACATTCTCTTGTCAGGTTTGGATAGGAGAGAGCATGAGTGTGTTGCACACCTAGACACAGCCCACAAAATTTGGTCCACTCTCATCACTTACCACGAGGGCACTAGTGAGATTAAGACAGCTCGTCAGGACATTTACAAAGCCGAGTACAACAAATTTGAGCAGTTACCTAGTGAGTCTCTAGAGGACATGTTTGGTAGGTTTGAGGTCATAGTTGGGAAATTGAGGGGTGTTGGGGTTGTGTACGCTGATTCTGAGAAAGCTAGACACATCCTAAACTCCCTTGACCCAATCTATGAGATGAGAAAGATTGCAGTGTAGTTCTTCTCCATTGAAAAAGTATTCTGCTAGTACGTGCATGTTAAGTACTAGTGTCTTGTGCTAGTGCATGTTACTCTTTTGGGTTAAGTAGCTCCCATTTGATTAGCCTATACCTTTGCCGTGTAACCTCTTGGTCTAATTAAGCACTAATCTTTCCAGTACATTTTCCCGGTGCTTATTATTCTTTGAGCTCTCAAGTCAAGATTTGAGAATTATTGGACTAGTTCCAGTCTGTTTTGACAGGCCTATTTTGTTTCCGCTGCGTATTCCTCTATTCTGAGCATCATAGTTTTTCCGTAACTATTGTGCAAAATTTAAGAGGTTAAATATTTCAAGGTCGTCATTCAACCCCCTTTCTGACTCCCGGCATACGATCCTCAAAGAACACCTCATGTTTAAAATTTGTTACATAACGTTTACCATACGTGCATGCTACGGGACTTGCAAACTTCAACACAAGTATTTCTCAATTTCACAACTACTCAACTAGCACAACTTTAATATCACTACCTCCATATCTCAAAACAATCATCAAGCATCAAACTGCTCTTAGTATTCAATGCACTCTATATTAATTTTTTTATTATACCCCTCTTGGATGCCCATCATATTAGGACTAAATTCATAACCAAAGCAAATTACCATGCTGTCGGCGTTCTGGGAACGGGGGTCCCCAGACTTGCCTGCCTGCGGCCTGCGGCGTGGCTCAAGTGGGGGCCCAGCGCGGCCCATCTTCATCAAGCTCAAGCTCAAGACCCTCGCGAGGGGCCAAGCCTCGCGGGGCGGACAACGGGAAGCTTCCTCAGAGGCAGCCTCATCAGGCAGGCTCGCGAGGAGGCGGAGAGATCAATGCAAGGTACCTCGCGAGGAGCCCATGACGCAAGCCATGACGATCGAAGATCAGGCGGGCGCCAGGCGGGCACCGGCCTGCGCAGTGTCTTTGTTTCCCTTTTGGTGCAAAGGGGCAAGCACAGGCCAAGGCATCAGGCAAAGGTTACCATTCCGGTGCAACGAGACCAAGACAGCAGAACGGCAGGACGGAGGTCACCGTGGAGCCCAAGACGGCATCATCACCAGTGCTTTTGGCAGCCGAAGACCACCTTTGGTCAGGATAACTTGTACTAGATGTTCCCCTTCAAAATGGCCAATTGTTGGCGCCCTTCCCGCTCATTATTTTGGGGGAGACGCCCAGGGCCTCTATAAATAGAGCTAGCCACCACAGAGCAGAGCCATCGAGCAAGCTGGTAAAGAAAGAGAGAGACCAAGTAGAACACACCGCACCAGCTCAAGAACACCCCTCGTGAGGCTGTTCCTCCCTTGTACTATTCATCATCAGCCCCAGAGGCAATCCACCACACCACACACTGGAGTAGGGTATTACACCACAACGGGGTCTCAACCAAAGATAAACCTCGTGGTCCCTTGTGTCGCTCATCGCTTCCAAATTTTAGTTCGCATTTGAGGAGATCGGACGTAGATCGGTAGGGGAGAGATATCCGCCGCACCCAAAGGTTCGAACCTCAAGGGTCTCGCCGAACTCGAATCCAACATTTGGCGCGCCCGGTAGGGTGCGCCGTAATCTTTCTTCCGCTATTCGCAGTGATCTTCCGTCGTGTCCATGGTCGACGCCTGCCGGGCTCGCGCCAAGCGTCGGGCTGCTCGCGCCACCCACGCCGCCAGACGGGCGCCTCGCCGGGGCCCACCTCGTCGTTTCCTCGCCGCCGCCGCTAACGCCGCCACCGCCCGGCGGGAACGAGCAAAGAGGCTCGCCCCAAAGATCCTTCGGTGCGGCGGGATGGCCGCACCACCACCCCGTCGCTGACTCCAGCTGGTTCGTCGTCCCATGCCCGTCGCGCCCCCATGGATGTGCACGCCTCGCTGCTCCTGGCAAGAGAGCTCCTGCACTACCGCCCCGTCGACGACCTCTACAAGGACTGGCTCGCCCGCATCACCTAGCTCGTCAGTGCCGAAGGGGGCTCCCCCTGCCGTCCTACTCGCTGCCTCGCCCTCCGTTCCGATCAGGGGGCGAAGGTCAGGAGGCGCCCCCGCCACCTCCTCCCCAAGAAGGCGCCCTGGCTCCAAGGCGTTCAGCCCCAGGGCGAGACCCTCCACGTCCGGCGCCTGCGCAGCAAGAAGAGAGTTGCCAACAGATCTCTCGTCCTCGAGAAGGTGCACGCGCGCTCCCGGCGCCGGCACGCCAAGATCGCGTCCCTGCGCCTCCATGACAAGACCCCGCGCTGCTCCAAGCAGCGGTGCGTGGTGATCCCCAAGAGCAAGCCCAGCATCAGCAAAGGGCGCCGGTGGCCACAGCAGGCTGCCTCGCCTTCACCCCCGAACTACACGGCGTCACGTGGCCAGGCAAGTTCAAGCCTGATCTGCCCCCTTGCTACGATGGCAAAGCGGACCCCGCGGAGTTCCTGCAGCTCTACGAGCTAGGCATCGAGGCCGCCAACAGAGACGAAAAGGTCATGGCGAACTGGTTTCCCATGGCGCTCAAGGACGGCGCCCGCACCTGGCTCCTGAACCTGGCTCCTGGCACGATCTCCTCCTGGAGCGAGATGCGCACCCGCTTCATCGCCAACTTCCAGGGCACTCACGACCGGCCCCCAGCCGTGAGCGACCTGCGACGCATCAAGCAATAGCCAGGAGAAACCCTGCAGAAGTTCATCCAGCGCTTCAACAACGCTCGCCTCAAGATCCCCAGGGTGACTGACGAGGCCATCATCTCAGCTTTCTCTGACGGCGTGCGCAACGTCAAGATGAAGGAGGAGCTAGCCATCCATGAAGACCTATGCACATCCCTGGAGCTGTTCAACTTGGCGACCAAGTGCCCCAGGGCTGACAACAGCCGACCTAGAAGAGAAGAAGCTCAAGGCCAAGGACGTGAAGCGCAAGGGGGTTGTCGTGCTTGCAGCGGAACCAGACACCAAGCGAGGCAGGGACCAGCCTGAGTCATCCGAGGGCAGCCGGTACTGCGTGTACCATGACCTCCACACCCACAACACCAAAAATGTCAAGATCTCAGGGCCGTGCGAGATGGACGAATCGGCCGACGCCTCGAGCGCAATGACAGGGGCTATGGCCGTGGAGGAGGAAGAGGTGGCGGACGATGGGAAGACCGTGGCCCTCGCCAGGGATGGCGTGACCGCCCTCGCGAGGATCGCTGGCAGGACCAGCCTCACAAGGGAGGCTGGAGAGATCAGCCTCGTGAAGACCGCCCGCATAGCAACGCAGGCCTTCCTCCTCTGCCGCCACCGCCAAGGAGGAACGAACACCAACACCAAGACGATGGGGCTGGGGGCTTCCAAGAGCCACGCGCAATCGCTTGCATCTTGGGTGGCGCCCAAGCCCCAGCCTCACAACGCATCTTCAAGCAGTTTGCTCGTGAAGTGAATGTAGTCCTCCCCAAGCTTGAGGCCACGCGCCCTCTCAGGTGGTCTACGTGCGCTATCACGTTCAGCTCAGCAGATCAGCTCAAGTGCGCGGCAACGGCCGGAGTCCTCCCGATGCTTTGCTCCCCAGTCATCAGCAATGTGCAGGTCACCAGGACCATCATCGATGGCGGAGCAGGACTCAACGTCCTGTCTGTCGAGATGTTTGACAACCTCCAAGTGCCATACGATCAGCTTCAGTCGACCAAGCCTTTCTCAGGAGTCACTGATGGTTCCACTGTTCCAATAGGGCAGGTTCGCCTTCCAGTCACCTTCGGGCAGCGCAACAACTACCGCACCGAGCTCATCGACTTCGACGTCGCTCACATTTGCCTGCCGTACAACGCCATCCTCGGGTACCTAGCCCTAGCCAAGTTCATGGCAGTGACTCGCCATGGTTACAATGTCCTCAAGATGCCAGGAAGCAGTGGAGTCATCACCATACCCTGTGAAGAAAGGGATGCGCAGTGTTCGCCGAAAGGCATGCTCCAAGCCGCAGCGGTTGAAGACCCAGATCACAGGAGCGGGGGACTTCCTGAAGCGACCCTCAAGAAGAAGAAGACTTCGCCTGGCCCAAGTCACTGTAAGGCGGCGCCCGAGGCGTCGCGCAGATCCGCGCCCGATCAGGGGGCGCCACCCTCTCACACATAGGAAGGCGCGCCCGGCGCCCTCCTCGGGCAGGGCTCGGGGGCTCTTTCTTGGAGAGCCACCGACTTTGCCAAAGTCGCGAGGGAGGTGCTCGGGCACCACTTGGAGGAGTTCTTTCAGGCACTTTTCCCTTAGGAAGGTACAAGACAAGGAAGACCAAACCCTCAGGAGTTCATCGCAAGAAACACCCAAGAGCTACAGGAGTCAAGAGTCATGCGCGGCAGCCGCCACACTGGCCGCAGCCCCACATCCAAAGCGAGGATGGTGGGATGCGCGTCTGCATCGACGCACTCAGGCTCAACCGAGCCGCGTCTCAAGAGCGCCTCTGGCCTTCGCGCGTGGGGCGCTGCGAAGGGCCACCTCACAGCTACGTTCCCATGCCTTTCGGCCTGCCGAACGCGGTCGCCGCTCACCAGCGCTTGCTAAGGAGCATTCTGGAGGCTCAAGAGGTCATGCATCATGTGGTCCTGGCGGATGAGGCGATGGCCCTCGAAGACCTACCTGTGCCCCCGGAGCCTCCCGAGGCTACAGGGCCTGGGGGCTCGTGAGGACCAACGTCTTCACCGCGCACCGCCCACTTCCTCAGCATCGCTCCATCTTCAACCGCATCAGGTGACATCTTTCAGAGTTCTACTTTCAGCTGGGAGCGTTCACAGGGCCGCATCATTCCCAGGCCGCACGGGTCCGTCCCTATGGCATGTATCCGTTTTGCTTATGCTCTTTACTTACCTTGTTGGGGGCGCCCCTCGGGCTGGATCATCCCCAAGCTGCTCGGGCCTGACCCAGAGGCGTTTGCTTTTCCTGCATCAACCTTAAAATGTATTTCCTCCTGCATGTTTAACATACCCGACCTAATCGCCTGCTCGATTGACACCCACCTACGGAGCCGCTCGCTCTGGTACGGCACTTGCGCATGGGTCCGTCCCTGCATCACCTGTGGTCGAGCTCTGGCCACGGCAGCCCCGCAAGGCGCCACCTCACCAGGCCCTCAGTGCTCCAATCACTTCCTCGGAGCGACCAAAGGTTGGCTGGCAATCGTAACGACAGGTCTTGTTTCTCTTTATGATTGGTGTGCAGGACCCACTCCGGAAGCTATGTTGGGGACATCGCGGGCTCTCTCTCCCTCTCTCCGGCACGGACCGCTTGCACGTTAAAAGGGGGGCGCCTGAGCATCGCGACTCACGGGCTCTTACTGGCTCTCCAGCCCTCACCCCCTGGCCTTGACCCACGGCATCGCGACCTGTCATACCAGCGGCGGCTGAGCTCGCTCAAGGGCCAGGACCCGAGGACGTAGAGCATTAAGGAAAGTGTTGGGGAGTGGGAAGAAGCTCGCGAGGACCCAACCCAGTAGCGCCTCGGCTACCACCTCTCGAGCCGGGTGCCTCGTCAAGGGACTACACCAAGCTCAAAAGATAAGTCACACCCTTACAGGAGCTAGACCAACGCAGCGCCAAATCCCCGCCCTGTGCAACTCTGTCACGGCGATGCTGCTTTCCTTTCTCGCCCAGTAAGGACTGCTTGAGCGCTAAAGGGGACCTCCCGAGCATCGCGACTCGGGGGCTCTTACCGTACCTCGGGCCGCTCACCTCCTGGCCTTGACCACGGCATCGCGACCTGGCATACCAGCGACGGCTGAAGCCTGCTCGGGACTGGGACACATCAACGAGAGCGCCAAGTCCTCGTGAGGATAGAAAGGGGGGAGCCTAGCAGGGACAGAACAAGCAACTCACATCGATTCATATAAAGGATATAATATTCGCAAAAGACATCGCAGACGCCTTACATACCCCCGCGGGGTGTTGCCTTGATTCCTCGCATGGGAACAAAAGGTGCTATTCCTATGGGACGCAAGTTGCCTGCGCCTCCGCAGGGGACGCCATCATCAACAGTGGGCTGCCCGGCGCCGACGCCAACCTCATCCAGATCAGTGGCGTCGGTGGCTTGGTGCAGCTGCCTTGCTCCGAGCACGGCGCGAGCTCGGAGGCTCGTAGCTGTCGTCGCTCGTCTTCGGAGTCGCGAGA
This sequence comes from Aegilops bicornis, assembly GCA_021605145.1. Taxonomy (NCBI): domain Eukaryota; kingdom Viridiplantae; phylum Streptophyta; class Magnoliopsida; order Poales; family Poaceae; genus Aegilops; species Aegilops bicornis. The sequence continues at coordinate 390,601,001 of CM038669.1, read as the reverse complement.
AGCCTGGGGGAGCCGCTGGATTCCTCAGCTCCTCCGCTGCTGCCTGGGAAGCTGCTGGAGGACCAACGGGCGGGCCGGGCCCTCACCAGTTCGTCACCCCCGCCGCTTCCCTCGGGGCAGCACTCCAGCCGGCGTCCTTCAGCATCAAAGACCTTGAAGAACATCAGGGAGGCGCCGTCGTATTCGAGATGAATCACGAGGGCACCCACCGATCGGCAGACCCAGGCGATCTCACCCCAGCCCCGGGTCATGAAGACCTTGCCCGGAGCGATGACCGCGACCTCCGCTCCAGTCGCAAGGGTGCTGCAGTCGGCGTACTGCAGCCAGAGCTCCATAGAACCGCTCGGCGGCATCTCGAAGGCGAAGGAGGGAGGAAGGCGGATCCAAGAGCGTGGAGGCATGGCGGCGTGGAGCACAAGCTCGCGAGAGGAGCCCTCGGCGTGGACTCCAGGAGGAACGACGCGCACCACCGTGACTCGCCAGCGTCGGCGGCGGCGCTGTCGGTGTCGCTCGGCGCCCTCCTCCCTGGGGCCCATGACGCGGGCGAACAAGGGCAGCAGGAACCCAGGCGGTGGCCGCTCGTACCAGGGCCTCAACTCCTCCTGCCAAGCACCCTCATCCGGCGGCAGGGGACTGGCCCTTTCTTCGGCGAAAGAGGGTCAGGACCCTCTTGGGGCGCCTTTCCCTTCTCCTCTGCAAAAAACCGGCGGATCGGTGCCATTGGCGCAGGAAGAAGCAAGGACGAGGAAGAAGAAGAAAGGAGTAGCAGGAAGGAATGGACTGAAGGAGCTCACGCAGTCCCATACTTATAGCCGGAGAAGGCCAACCGCCGAGCACCACGATCGCAGGTAATCATGACCCGTTTCTCTGCATGCAGGGACTTGTCAAGTCGTGCGGTCGCCGAGGCGTCGTGGGAAGCGCAGTCGCCCACGTCCAATCAACCGCCACGCGGCGCCCAAGGCCGCAGGCTTTTGGGGCCCGCGGCGCTTCGCGCTTGCCCCTTCGCCTCTCTGCTAAGCCAAGCCCAGGCGCGCCTCGGGCCCGGGGGCTACAAAATTGAGATGCCTGGGACTCGAACCCAGGACCTCCTGCTGTTGGCACGATGGGTTAACCAGTCGGGCTGGTTGTGTGCTTGTGTTCCGGCAGACCCTTGAGGTTCGAACACTGGGGTGCGCGCAGATAAATCTCCCCTACTGATCTACGCCCGATCTCCTCGTGCGAACTAAGCTGGAAACGATGAACAACACAGGGGACACGAGGTTTATACTGGTTCGGGCCACCGTTGTGGTGTAATACCCTAGTCCAGTGTGTGGTGTGGTGGATTGCCTCTAGGATGATGATGAACAGTACAAGGGAAGAACAGCCTCGCGAGGGGTGTTCTTGAGCTGGTGCGGTGTGTTCTACTTGGTCTCCCTCTTTCTCTACCGGCTTGCTCGATGCCTCTGCTCTGTGGTGGCTAGCTCTATTTATAGAGGCCCTGGGCCTCTCCCCCAAAATAATGAGCGGGAAGGGCGCCAACAATTGGCCATTTTGAAGGGGAACATCTAGTACAAGTTATCCTGACCAAAGGTGGTCTTCGGCTGCCAAAAGCACTGGTGATGACGTCGTCTTGGGCTCCACGGTGACCTCCGTCCTGCCGTTCTGCTGGTCTTGGTCTCGTTGCACCGGAATGGTAACCTTTGCCTGATGCCTTAGCCTGTGTTTGCCCCCTTTGCACCGAAAGGGAAACAAGGACACTGCGCAGGCCGGCGCCCGCCTGGTCTTCGATCGTCATGGCTTGCGTCATGGGCTCCTCGCGAGGTACCCCTGCATTGATCTCTCCGCCTCCTCGCGAGCCTGCCTGATGAGGCTGCCTCTGAGGAAGCTTCCCGTTGTCCGCCTCATGAGGCTTGGCCTCGCGAGGGTCTTGAGCTTGAGCTTGATGAAGATGGGCTACTGGGCCCCCACTTGAGCCACGCCGCAGCCGCAGTGCAAGTCTGGGACCCCCATTCCCGAACACCGACAAGAGCCCCCGGGCCCGAGGCGCGCTGGGCTTGGCTTAGCAGAGAGGCGGCGGGCAAGCGCCGGTTACCGCAGCCTCAAAGCCTCAAGCCTTGGGCGCCGCGTGGCGGTTGATTGGACGTGGGCGTCTGCGCTTCCCACGACGCCTTGGCAACTGCCATCTGACAAAAGGAGTACCCAGGCCAGACTTCCTTGCTTTTCTCTCGTTCGTCTTGCCCCAGATCCCCTTTCTCGCTCTTCTCCTTCTTGCTCCCGAAATCCTCCAGATCTGTCTCAATCCTTCTCATCCGGCACGCCATGGCGCCTCGCAAGTCTCTGACCGAGGCCTGGTACTTGCCGGCTCTGGATTCCTCGAACTTGTCAGAGAAGAACCTTGCCCTAACATGCCTGATGACGGTGGCGCAGGGCAGCGAGGGGGCGACTGTGCTCAAGGTCGGCTCCGACCAGCCTGAAGGCAAGGGGAGCACCTTCTACCTGCTCTTCGTGAGCGCCATCGTCGCCGGTCTGGTGCCTCCTTTCTCTGAGTTCTTCTTTGTCGTTCTTCGCCAATACAACTTGCAGGCTCTGCATCTCCACCCCAACTCCGTTCTTCTCCTGGCGATTTTCGCCTACTATTGCGAGGCTCACGTTGGGGTGAAGCCCTCGATGGCCTTGCTGCACCACTTCTTCTCCCTCCGAGTTTCTGGTGCCCATGTCTCTGCATGCGCGAGCTTTATCGCATACTCCAACTCCAACGCTATTTCGAAGCCTGGGAAGCGGATCGAAGGCTTCTGGAGCAAGTGGATCATGGTGGACGTCGGGCGCATCCACCCCCGTCTTGTGCTGCCCACGGGGCAGCCCAAGGCTGTTGATGCATGGTCCCGCGCGGAGCTCATCGATCCTCGTGCGAAGGCGGTGCTGAAGAGGATGAACAACGACCTGAGGCCAAGCAACTTGGGGGGGCGAAGCTGACCGGGGCCACGCTCCTGAGGGAGATCTTGGAGCACCGGGTGGCCCCACTCTAGGAGCACTCGCTCCCACTGTGGAGGCTTGGGGGAGCCGATGCCACCCTGCGCCTGAGCTCCGAGGCCCTGACTGACGAGGATCTGGTCGCGGCCCTTCATTCCTTGGTTGGGGGAGACGTGGCGAGCCCGGTGGGCGCCCCTGTCCCCCTCTTCCTTCGCGATGACTGGGAGCAGGTGTTGAACGCCATGCCCACCTTCAATGGTGAGGGGTTGGTGCCCCCAGAGGCTCCCGAGGATCTGGCGGTGCTGGCGACGGTGAACTTGTCCTCCGGCAGCTCCAGCGGGGGAAAGGGGGAAGAAGAGGCGGAGGAGGAAGAGTCTGACTCGGAGGCAACTGGCGAGGATTGGGGGGAGTCCTTCCCTCGGCGCAGGTCCCAGGCCCTCCGCTCCATGCCGGACGACGACGAGGCCGGCGCCAGGCGAGGAGGGGAGGGCTCTTCCTCGATCACGAGGAAGGGCAGGTCGAGCCTGGTTCCCCCAGGGTCTGCTCTGGTCCCTGGGGGGTCTAAGTCCAGTTCCAACCCTCCTGACGTGCCTTCTGCTTCCGGGCCTCCCAAGGCTGACCCCCGCTGCAGGCTCTCGGGCTTCAAGTTCGGCCGAAGGTTGCTTGAGTCCGCGGATGACGTCCAGTAAGTGCTCGATTTGTGCTTTTACTTGGTTTCTGCTGCTGAAGCTTGACGTATGTATTCTTTTACCAGGCCGGCACCTGCAGCCAAGAGGTTGAAAGAGGCTTCTGCGGCCCTGCTTGGGGCGAATCCATCTGCCGGGGCGACGCCTTCATCTGCTGGGGGAGGAGACGGCGAGGCTCGTGCCTCTCTGGCCCGATCGCCCTCGCGAGGCCAACTAGGGCACCTCGGCGAGGAGTCAGCCCCCGTGGCCCCGGTGAACCTGGAGTTGACTGCGCCCGATGTTGTGGCCGGGGCGGCCAAGGCCCAGGAGGTTCCTTCCCGCCAAGCCGTGGTCACACTGCCGTCTTCTCCGCCCGCTCCACAAGTTCTCTCTTCTGCTCCCTCTGTCGACGTCCTGACCAGGTCGCCAACGAGCTGAGCCAACTACGGGAGGATCTTATGAGCGTGGACCCTCGCCTAGTGGCCGGGCGTCTGGAGTTGGCTTCTGGCTGGGCTCGTTCTGCCGCCTCCATCCGAGCAGCGCTGAGCCAGGCCGTGTCGGCCTCCGACAGGGAGAAACAGGCCGCCAACCAAGCCAAGGCCGCTCGCGACGCTGCCCTGGGCGATGCTGCGACCGCCCAAGGCCGCTGCAAGGAGCTGGAGGCCGAGCTGCAAGGCCTGCGCAACGAGCTCACCAAGGAGGTGCTCGGCCGCCAGGAGAAGGAGAAGGAGATGAAGGCTCGGGATGCCGCCGTCAAGGACCGTGGCGCCAAGCTCGATGACCACCACAGCTGGTTGGAGAAGTTAGAGCAGTCGCTGAAGGCGGAAAGGACCGAGCTGGATACCAAGGCGGAGGTCCTGGCGGAGGACCGGGTGGCCTTCGCGAAGCTGGAGAAGAAGGCTCGCGCCATACTGAAGACGCTTTATGAGAGCGGCCTGGAGGAGCCGTTGGCTGGTGTGGAGGACGGCCCCGCCAAGCTGCTCCCCTTCCTGGTCGATGCGCTTGAGGATGTCGCAGACGGCCTTGGCCCCACGGTCGAGGCCGAGGCGCGTGCTCTGTCTTCTGCGGCGCTGACACATGTCCTCAGCCACGTCTTCCTGCGCGACCCCAACATCAACTTCGACAGCCTGCTGGAGCCCGTGAGCAGCGACCGTGCCGCCGCTGCCGCTGAGGCCGTGAAAGGCCGAGCCGAGGTATTGCTGGGGAAGTTCCGCTCCTTCAGCATCTTGCCCAGGCGCGGTACCGCCAGCTCCTCGGCCTCGGGAGGCGGAGTTGCCCGACGTGACTCCACCACAGGCGGCGACGCCACTGGGGAGTGATCCCTTTGCAGCTTCCGTCCTGTTTTTATTCCTGCATCATGCACCATGCCTCGAGGAGGCGTTTAAACTTGTGTCTGGCGTTGTAGAACAATCTATGGCTTGTAATATTTGCTTTGAATTTCCTGGAATTTTGCATTTTCCTCTCCTACTTGATTGCGCTCTACGTCGGCAGGCCTGCCTCGCTGCCTCACTCAAAGATTAGCCCCGACCGGAAACCAAGGACGGGACTAAGGAGTGAGGGGCTACGTGGCAAGTTAGGCTCCTGAGTCGCGATGCTCAAGAGTCCCCCTTGACGCGCGAGCAACAAGTAAGGAGGAGGGGAACGAGGAGTGGATTGATCGTTCTACGTCGGCAGGGCCCGGCCCCGCGCATACCTCACCCAGCGTTAGCCCCGACCGGAAACCAAGGACGGGACTAAGGAGTGAGGGGCTACGTGACCAGTTAGGCTCCTGAGTCGCGATGCTCAGGAGTCCCGCTTGACGCTCAAACGGGTTTCGTACCTTGGCTCCGCTCGGGGAGTGGCGCGTGACGACCAGGTCCGAGGGAGCTTGATGGGTTGCGTGCGCTCGGGCGAGGCTCGGGCGTAGCCCCCGTGTCCAGCCCCCTCGCGCGGCACTCCCGAGGGGAGGCGCTATGACGGTGCCGACACCGAGCCTGGCTCCCGTGAGGTTGGTACAGCCATGGGCCGCCCTCAGTTGTTTATCACCAGCGCGGAGCATAGCGCTTCCGTATGTGTACGGGCATAGCCGCTCCTCGGCAGTGTTGTCAGCCAGCGCGGAGCATGGTGCTTCCACTGGTACGTGGGAGGTGGCTCCCCTCCGGGAGGAGCCCCCGGGGCGTGTACAGCCCCGCCCTAACACGTGGTCGGCACGGTAGGGCTAGGAGAGGTGTATCTGGGCACCCTTGAGCCAGCGCGGGACTCACGAGGCCCTACCTCGAGGCAGGTTGCGCCTGGCTCTGGGCCTTTATCAATGGTGTGTTCCTGCAGGGTGGTTAGAATGCAAATGCTCTACGTCCTAAGGTCCCGGCCCTCGAGCGAGCTCAGCCGCCACTGGTATGACAGGTCACGATGCCATGGATCAAGGCCAGGGGGTGAGGGCTGGAGAGCCAGTAGGAGCCCATGAGTCGCGATGCTCAGATACCCCCCCCCCTTTTAACGTGCAAGCGCTTTGCATGACGATAAGCAGCAGGTGACAATCACGGGAAAGAGCAAATTCATTTTAAGCAGATGCGGGAAACGCCGCTGGGCCAGGCCCGAGCAGCTTGGGAATGATCCAGCCCGAGGGGCAGCCCCAACAAGGTAAGTAAAGAGCATAAGCATAACGGATACATGCCGTAGGGACGGAACCGTGTGCTCCCAACTGAAAGTAGAACTCTGAAAAGATGTCACCTGATGCTGTTGAAGATGGAGCAATGCTGAGGAAGTGGGCGGTGCGCGGTGAAGACGTCGGTCCTCACGAGCCCCCAGGCCCTGTAGCCTCGGGAGGCTCCGGGGGCACAGGTAGGTCTTCGAGGGCCATCGCCTCCTCCGCCAGGACCACACGATGCATGACCTCCTGAGCCTCCAGAATGCTCCTCAGCAAGCGCTGGTGAGCGGCGACCGCGTTCGGCAGGCCGAAAGGCATGCGAACGTAGCTGTGAGGTGGCCCTTCGCAGCGTCCCACGCGCGAAGGCCAGAGGCGCTCTTGAGACGCGGCTCGGTTGAGCCCTGGTACGTCGATGCAGACGCGCAGCCCACCATCCTCGCCTGGATGTGGGGCTGCGGCGGGTAAGCGGCGGCTGCCGCGCATGACTCTTGACTCTTGTAGCTCTTGGGTGTTTCTTGCGATGAACTCCTGAGGGTTTGGTCTTCCTTGTCTTGTACCTTCCTGAGGGAAAAGTGCCTGAAAGCACCCCTCCAAGTAGTGCCCGAGCGCCTCCCTCGCAACTTTGGCAAAGTCGGTGGCTCTCCAAGAAAGAGCCCCCGAGCCCTGCCCGAGGAGGGCGCCGGGCGCGCCTTCCTATGCGTGAGAGGGTGGCGCCCCCTGATCGGGCGCGGATCCTGGCGCGACGCCTCCGGAGGCGCCTGCCTTCTGGTGACTTGGGCCAGGCGAAGTCTTCTTCTTCTTGAGGGTCGCTTCGGGAAGTCCCCCGCTCCTGTGATCTGGGTCTTCAACCGCTGCGGCTTGGAACGCACGCTCGAGCGAACACACTGCGTCCCTTTCTTCACAGGGTATGGTGATGACTCCACCGCTTCCTGGCATCTTGAGGACGTTGTAACCATGGTGAGTCACTGCCATGAACTTGGCTAGGGCTGGGTACCCGAGGATGGCGTTGTACGGCAGGCGAATGTGAGCGACGTCGAAGTCGATGAGCTCGGTGCGGTAGTTGTTGCACTGCCCGGTGACTGGAAGGCAAACCTGCCCTATCAGAACAGTGGAACCATCAGTGACTCCTGAGAAAGGCTTGGTCGGCTGAAGCTGATCGTATGGCACTTGGAGGTTGTCAAACGTCTCGACGGACAGGACGTTGAGTCCTGCTCCGCCATCGATGAGGGTCCTGGTGACCTGCACATTGCTGATGACTGGGGAGCAAAGCATCGGGAGGACTCCGGCCGTTGCCGCGCACTTGATCTGATCTACTGAGCTGAATGTGATAGCGCACGTAGACCACCTGAGAGGGCGCGTGGCCTCAAGCTTGGGAAGGACTGCATTCACCTCGCGAGCAAACTGCTTGAAGATGCGTTGTGAGGCTGGGGCTTGGGCTCCACCCAAGATGCAAGCGATTGCGCATGGCTCTTGGAAGCCCCCAGCCCCATCGTCTTGGTGTTGGTCTTCGTTCCTCCTTGGCGGTGGCGGCAGAGGAGGAAGGCATGTGTTGCCGTGCGGGCGGTCTTCACGAGGCTGATCTCTCCAGCCTCCCTCACGAGGCTGGTCCTGTCAGTGATCCTCGCGAGGGCGGTCACGCCATCCCTGGCGAGGGCCACGGTCTTCCCATCGTCCGCCACCTCTTCCTCCTCCTCGGCCATAGCCCCTGTCATTGCGCTCAGGGCGTCGGCTGATTCGTCCATCTCGCACGGCCCTGAGCTCTTGACATTCGTTGGTGTTGTGGGTGTGGAGGTCGTGGTACACGCAGTACCGGCTGCCCTTGGATGACTCAGGCTGGTCCCTGCCTCGCTTGGTGTCTGGTTCCGCTGCAAGCACGGCAGCCCCCTTGCGCTTCACGTCCTTGGCCTTGAGCTTCTTCTCTTCGAGGAGGGAAAGGCGCCCTTCCTCAACCCTGGCGCACTTGGTCGCCAAGTTGAACAGCTCCAGGGATGTGCATAGGTCTTCATGGATGGCTAGCTCCTCCTTTTTTTGACTGTACACAGTAGGGCAAAACCCCACTGCAATTTTTATTTATTTAAAAATAGAGACAACAAAGGTTCCACTATACAAAAGGCTTGAGATAAGCCAAAGAGCAAAGAAAAAGAAAGAAAAGAAAAAACTATGGTCTAGGATTACAGCACAAGATAGTCAAGCCAGGAACAATAAACTCCCCGCATAACTCTTCTTAATTCTAAATCTTAGAAGATTGAGCTCCTCCAGGAAAATAGCTTTCCACTTCTGAATGCTAGGTTGTACTGCTTGGAAGATCAAATTGTTCCTTGAGATCCAGATAGCCCAGGAAGCAAGGATGATTATTTCCATGAAAAAAGGTACATGTAGCTTCTGTTTGAGATCAAGAAAAGCTTCCAAGATTGAAGCATTTGCCTGTCTTGAAGGGCAAATCAGGTCCCAACATTGAGCTGCAAAAGGACAGGTCCAGAAAAGATGGTGAAGTGTTTCTTCCTGTGAACAATTGTTCACAGCACAAATGTAATTGGCCAAAAGGAAAGTTTTCCTTCTCAAAAGGTTTCTGGTATTGAGTCTGTCATGCAGCAATCTCCAAAAAAACACCTTATGTTTTGGTTGACAAGAGGAATTCCAGATCCAGTTGAACTGTTGTGGCACAATTTTGACTCCCATCATGACTTTGTAGGCCTTAGCCACTGAGAAGTGTTCATTTCCCCAAATGTAGCTCCAAGTGTCAAGGCAATCTAGTGTATCAGATACCCTTAGATCAATACAAATGTCTTCCATAGTCTCAAATTCCTGGAAAGCTTGCACAGTCAGGGGTAGGTGGAATAGATCCTCTAAGTATTCTACTTGAAGAATGCTGTGGATAGTAGCATTCTTGTTCTTCACAAAAGAGAATAAATGAGGGAACATGTCTTGCAAACAAGTAGAGTGCCACAGATCAGTCCAAAAGAAGGCACTCTTGCCATCCCCTATGTTGCATCCGCCAAGGACTTATAGTTATCAGTAAGCTTAAGGTTTGCCTTCCACCAAAATGATCCAATCCAGTTATTACCAGGAAGTGTATCATTGTTGTAATATGATTCCCAGATCAAGTTTACCCAGGGGGTATTGTGTCTGTTATAGAACTTGTGCAGATTCTTAAGCAGCAGAGCCTTATTCTGGATAAAGATATCCATGACACCCAATCCTCCTTGATTTTTGGGTCTACACACAGTGCTCCATGCCACCATGGCAGGTCTGTGGTCCTCCAGATCAGGGCCTCTCCACAGGCAGTGTCTCAAGTACTTTATGGCCTGGGTTTTGATTGTGACAGGCACATCAAGGCATCCCATGAGATAGATCAACAAAGAATTGAGGACAGATTTCACCAACAACAATCTTCCAAATGCATTGTCATAAATGAGGACAAACCCATAAGTTTCTTTTGCAGTCTTGTGACAAGAGGAAAACATTGCTCAACAAGAGGGCTTATGAAGACCTAAAGGTGTTCCCAAATATTGGATTGGAAAAGATTCCTTCTTGCAATGAAAAGTATTTACCAAAATCTCCATCTTATCTTCTGGCACATTTATTGGAATCATACTGGATTTATTGTAGTTTACTTTAAGTCTAGTGGCATCTGCAAAAGTATTGAGGAGGGCTTTAAGACAATGTAGTTGATTTGCATCAGCTTGTAGAATAACCAGGGTGTCATCGGCCATATCTTTGGACAATTGGAAAATCAGGGCATGACTGCACTTGTAAGGGGGCAGATAACAATCCCATGTGCATTGCCTTGTTGAGAACTGACTGAAGGAGATCAACAGCAAGCACAAACAGAAGGGGGGATAGAGGGTCTCCCTGTCTCACACATCTAAGGCAATAAAACTTTTTTCCAGGGACACCATTTAGCAAGATAGCGATGAGGCGTAAGTGAAGAGCATTTTGATCCATGAAATCCATCTGTCCGCAAAACCTTTGGCCTTTAAAATATCCAGCATTGCCTGATGCTCAATTGTGTCAAAAGCCTTTTCAAAGTCTAGTTTAAGCATAATAATCTCATCTTGACGTCGCGCAGATGATGGCTTCTTCAGTCACCCTGGGGATCTTGAGGCGAGCGTTGTTGAAGCGCTGGATGAACTTCTGCAGGGTCTCTCCTGGCTGTTGCTTGATGCGGCGCAGGTCGCTCACGGCTGGGAGCCGGTCGCGAGTGCCCTGAAAGTTGGCAATGAAGCGGGTGCGCATCTCGCTCCAGTAGGAGATCGTGCCAGGAGCCAGGTTCAGGAGCCAGGTGCGGGCGCCGTCCTTGAGCGCCATGGGAAACAAGTTCGCCATGACCTTTTTGTCTCCATTGGCCGCCTCGATGCCCAGCTCGTAGAGCTGCAGGAACTCCGCGGGGTCCGTTGTGCCATCGTAGCGAGGGGGCAGGTCAGGCTTGAACTTGCCTGCCACGTGACGCCGCGTAGTTCGGGGGTGAAGGCGAGGCAGCCTGCTATGGCCGCCGGCGCCCTTTGCTGATGCTGGGCTTGCTCTTGGGGATCACCACGCGCCACTGCTTGGAGCAGCGCGGGGTCTTGTCGTGGAGGCGCAGGGACGCGATCTTGGCGTGCCGGCGCCGGGAGCGCGCGTGCACCTTCTCGGGGACGAGGGATCTCTTGGAGCTCCCTTCTTGCTGCGCAGGCGCCGGACATGGAGGGTCTCGACCTGGGGCTGCGCGCCTTGGAGCCAGGGCACCTTCTTGGGGAGGATGTGGCGGGGGCGCCTCCTGACCTTCGCCCCCTGATCGGAACGGAGGGCGAGGCAGCGAGTAGGATGGCAGGGGGGAGCCCCCTGCAGCACTGACGAGCTCGGTGATGCAAGCGCGCCAGTCCTCGTAGAGGTCGTCGACGGGCGGTAGTGCAGGAGCAGCAAGGCATGCGCATCCATGGGGGCGCGACGGGCGTGGGACGACGAACCAGCTGGAGTCAGCGACGGGGTGGCGGTGCGGCCATCCCGCCGCACCGAAGGATGCTGGGACGAGGCCTGCTGCTCGTTCCCCGCCGGGCCGGTGGCGGCGTTGGCGGCAGGCGACGGGGAACGACGAGGGGGGCCGCCGACGGGCGCCGTCTGGGCGACGTGGGTGGCGCGAGCAGCCCGACGCTCGGCGCGAGCCCGACGAGCGTCAGCCATGGACACGACGAAAGATCACACGCGAATAGCGGAAGAAAGATTCCGGCGCACACCTACATGGCTCGCCAAATGTCGGATTTCTGGTTCCGGCAGACCCTTGAGGTTCGAACACTGGGGTGTGCGGATATCTCTCCCCTACCGATCTACGTCTGATCTCCTCGTGTGAACTAAGCTGGAAACGATGAACAACACAAGGAACACGAGGTTTATATTGGTTCGGGCCACCGTTGTGGTGTAATACCCTACTCCAGTGTGTGGTGTGGTGGATTGCCTCTGGGGCTGATGATGAACAGTACAAGGGAAGAACAGCCTCGCGAGGGGTGTTCTTGAGCTGGTGCGGTGTGTTCTACTTGGTCTCTCTCTCTTTCTCTACCCGCTTGCTCGATGCCTCTGCTCTGTGGTGGATAGCTCTATTTATAGAGGCCCTGGGCCTCTCCCCCAAAATAATGAGCGGGAAGGGCGCCAACAATTAGCCATTTTGAAGGGGAATATCTAGTACAAGTTATCCTGACTAAAGGTGGTCTTCAGCTGCCAAAAGCACTGGTGATGACGCCGTCTTGGGCTCCACGGTGACCTCCATCCTGCCATTCTGCTGGTCTTGGTCTCGTTGCACCGGAATGGTAACCTTTGCCTGATGCCTTGGCCTGTGCTTGCCCCCTTTGCACCGAAAGGGAAACAAGGACACAGCGCAGGCCGACGCCGCCTGGCGCCCGCCTGGTCTTCGATCGTCATGGCTTGCGTCATGGGCTCCTCGCGAGGTACCCTTGCATTGATCTCTCCGCCTCCTCGTGAGCCTGCCTGATGAGGCTGCCTCTGGGGAAGTTTCCCGTTGTCCACCCCGCGAGGGTCTTGAGCTTGAGCTTGATGAATATGGTCCTGGGTTTTGATTGTGACAGGCACATCAAGGCATCCCATGAGATAGATCAACAAAGAATTGAGGACAGATTTCACCAACAACAATCTTCCAGCCATTGTCATAAATGAGGACAAACCCATAAGTTTCTTTTGCAGTCTTGTGACAAGAGGAAATCATTGCTCAACAGTAGGCTTATGAAGACCTAAAGGTGTTCCCAAATATTGGATTGGAAAAGATTCCTTCTTGCAATGAAAAGTATTTACCGAAATCTCCATCTTCTCTTCTGGCACATTTATTGGAATCATACTGGATTTATTGTAGTTTACTTTAAGTCCAGTGGCATCTGCAAAAGTATTGAGGAGGGCATTAAGACAATGTAGTTGATTTGCATCAGCTTGTAGAATAACTAGGGTGTCATCAGCATACTGGACAATTGGAAAATCAGGGCATGACTGCACTTGTAAGGGGGCAGATAACAATCCCATGTGCATTGCCTTGTTGAGAACTAACTGAAGGAGATCAGCAAGAAACACAAGCGAAGGGGGATAGAGGGTCTCCTGTCTCACACCTCTAAGGCAATAAAACTTTTTTCCAGGACACCATTTAGCAAGATAGCGGATGAGGCAGAAGTGAAGAGCATTTTGATCCATGAAATCCATCTGTCCCCAAAACCTTTGGCCTTTAAAATATCCAGCATTGCCTGATGCTCAATTGTGTCAAAAGCCTTTTCAAAGTCCAGTTTAAGCAAAATAATCTCATCTTGACGTCGCGCACGCCGTCAGAGAAAGCTGAGATGATGGCCTCTTCAGTCACCCTGGGGATCTTGAGGCGAGCGTTGTTGAAGTGCTGGATGAACCTCTGCAGGGTCTCTCATGGCTGTTGCTTGATGCGGCGCAGGTCGCTCACGGCTAGGGGCCGGTCGCGAGTGCCCTGAAAGTTGGCAATGAAGCGGGTGCGCATCTCGCTCCAGTAGGAGATCGTGCCAGGAGCCAGGTTCAGGAGCCAGGTGCGGGCGCCGTCCTTGAGCGCCATGGGAAACAAGTTCGCCATGACCTTTTCGTCTCCGTTGGCGGCCTCGATGCCCAGCTCGTAGAGCTGCAGGAACTCCGCGGGGTCCGTTGTGCCATCGTAGCGAGGGGGCAGGTCAGGCTTGAACTTGCCTGGCCACGTGACGCCGCGTAGTTCGGGGGTGAAGGCGAGGCAGCCTGCTGTGGCCGCCGGCGCCCTTTGCTGATGCTGGGCTTGCTCTTGGGGATCACCACGCGCCGCTGCTTGGAGCAGCGCGGGGTCTTGTCGTGGAGGCGCAGGGACGCGATCTTGGCGTGCCGGCGCCAGGAGCGCGCGTGCACCTTCTCGGGACGAAGGATCTCTTGGAACTCCCTTCTTGCTGCGCAGGCGCCGGACGTGGAGGGTCTCGCCCTGGGGCTGCGCGCCTTGGAGCCAGGGCGCCTTCTTGGGGAGGATGTGGCGGGGGCGCCTCCTGACCTTCGCCCCCTGATCGAAACGGAGGGCGAGGCAGCGAGTAGGATGGCAAGGGGGAGCCCCCTGCAGCACTGACGAGCTCGGTGATGCGAGCGCGCCAGTCCTCGTAGAGGTTGTCGACGGGGCGGTAGTGCAGGAGCAGCAAGGCGTGCGCATCCATGGGGGCGCGACGGGCGTGGGACGACGAACCAGCTGGAGTCAGCGACGGGGTGGCGGTGCGGCCATCCCGCCGCTCGAAGGATGCTTTGGGGCGAACTGCTGCTCGTTCCCGCCGGGCCGGTGGCGGCGTTAGCGGCGGCGACGGGAACGACGAGGGGGCTGCGGCAGGCGCCCGTCGAGCGGCGTGGGTGGCACGAGCAGCCCGGCGCTTCGGCGAGCCCGACGGCGTCGACCATGGACACGACGAAGATCACACGCGAATAGCGGAAGAAAGATTCCGCGCACCTACCGCTCGCCAAATGTCGGATTTCTGGTTCCGGACCCTTGAGGTTCGAACACTTGGGGTGCGGATATCTCTCCCTACCGATCTACGCCCGATCTCCTCGTGTGAACTAAGCTGGAAACGATGAACAACACAAGGAACACGAGGTTTATATTGGTTCGGGCCACCGTTGTGGTGCAATACCCTACTCCAGTGTGTGGTGTGGTGGATTGCCTCTGGGGCTGATGATGAATAGTACAAGGGAAGAACAGCCTCGCGAGGGGTGTTCTTGAGCTGGTGCGGTGTGTTCTACTTGGTCTCTCTCTTTCTCTACCGGCTTGCTCGATGCCTCTGCTCTGTGGTGGATAGCTCTATTTATAGAGGCCCTGGGCCTCTCCCCCAAAATAACGAGAGGGAAGGGCGCCAACAATTAGCCATTTTGAAGGGGAATATCTAGTACAAGTTATCCTGACTAAAGGTGGTCTTCGGTTGCCAAAAGCACTGGTGATGACGCCGTCTTGGGCTCCACGGTGACCTCCGTCCTGCCATTCTGCTGGTCTTGGTCTCGTTGCACCGGAATGGTAACCTTTGCCTGATGCCTTGGCCTGTGCTTGCCCCCTTTGAGCTGAAAGGGAAACAAGGACACTGCGCAGGCCGACGCCACCTGGCGCCCGCCTGGTCTTCGATCGTCATGGCTTGCGTCATGGGCTCCTCGCGAGGTACCCTTGCATTGATCTCTCTGCCTCCTCGCGACCCTGCCTGATGAGGCTGCCTCTGGGGAAGTTTCCCGTTGTCCACCCCGCGAGGGTCTTGAGCTTGAGCTTGATGAAGATGGGCCGCGCTGGGCCCCCACTTGAGCCACGCCGCAGGCCGCAGGCAGGCAAGTCTGGGGACCCCCGTTCCCAGAACGCCGACGCATGCTGTTTAGGACTCTCAAAATAATATAAGTGAACCATGAGAGGTCATATATTTCTTCAAAATAAAACTACCGCCGTGCTCTAAAAGATATAAGTGAAGCACTAGAGTAAACAACAAACTACTCCGAAAGACATAAGTGAAGATCAATGAGTAGTCGAATAATTATGTAACTATGTGAAGGCTCTCCCATTTAATAATTTCAGATCGTGATATTTTATTCAAAAAGCAAGCAAAACAAAAGAAAATAAAATGACGCTCCAAGCAAAACACATATCATGTGGTGAATAAAAATATAGCTCCAAGTAAAGTTACCGATCAACGAAGACGAAAGAGGGGATGCCTTCCGGGGCATCCCCAAGCTTAGGCTCTTGGCTATTCTTGAATATTACCTTGGGGTGCCTTGGGCGTCCCCAAGCTTAGGCTCTTGCCACTCCCTATTCCATAGTTCATCGAATCTTTACCCAAAACTTGAAAACTTCACAACACAAAACTTAACAGAAAACTCGTAAGTCTGTTAGCGAAGAAAACAAAACACCACTTCAAGGTACTGTAATTAACTCATTCTTTATTTATATTGGTGTTAAACCTACTGTATTCCAACTTCTCTATGGTTTATAAACTATTTTACTAGCCATAGAGTCATCAAAATAAGCAAACAACACACGAAAAACAGAATCTGTCAAAAACAGAACAGTCTGTAGTAATCTGTATCAAACTTATACTTCTGGAACTCCAAATATTCTACCAAAATAGGAAGACCTAAATAATTTGTTTATTTATCTGCTGCAATTGGAATCAGTATTTTATCACGTTTTGGTGATTTTTAACAATTGTTTTCGTGAACAGAAAGTTTCTGGAATTTTCAGCAAGATCAAATAACTATCATCCAAGAAGATCCTATAGGTCTTACTTGGCATAAACACTAATTAAAACATAAAACCACATCTAAACAGAAGCTAGATGAATTATTTATTACTAAACAGAACCAAAAAGCAAGAAACTAAAATAAAATTGGGTTGCCTCCCAACAAGCGCTAACATTTAATGCCCCTAGCTAGGCATGATGATTTCAATGATGCTCGCATAAAAGATAAGAATTGAAACATAAAGAGAGCATCATGAAGAATATGACTAGCACATTTAAGTCTAACCCACTTCCTATGCATAGGGATTTTGTGAGCAAACAACTTATGGGAACAATAATCAACTAGCATAGGAAGGCAAAACAAGCATAACTTCAAAACTTTAAGCACATACAGAGGAAAATTGATATTATTGCAATTCCTACAAGCATATATTCCTCCCTCATAATAATTTTCAGTAGCATCATGAATGAATTCAACAATATAACCATCACATAAAGCATTATTTTCATGATCTACAAGCATATAATTTTTATTACTCTCCACATAAGCAAATTTATTTTCATGAATAGTAGTGGGAGCAAACGAAACAAAATAACTATCATATGATTGAAAATTAAGATCAAGATGACAAGTTTCACGGTTATCATTATTCTTTAAAGCATACGTGTCATCACAATAATCATCATAGATAGGAGGCATGCTTTCATCATAGTAAAATTGCTCATCAAAGCTTGGGGGACAAAAAATATCATCTTCATCAAACATAGCTTCCCCAAGCTTGTGGCTTTGCATATCATTAGCATCATGGATATTCAAGGAATTCATACTAACAACATTGCCATAATGCTCATCATTCACATATTTTATGCCAAGCATTCTATGTAATTCTTCTTCTAGCACTTGAGCACAATTTTCCTTTTCATCATTCTCACGAAAGATATTAAAAAGATGAAGCGTGTGAGACAAACTCAATTCCATTTTTTTGTAGTTTTCTTTTATACACTAAACTAGTGTAAAACAAGAAACTAAAAGATTCGATTGCAAGATCTAAAGATATACCTTCAAGCACTCACCTCCCCAACAACGGTGCCAGAAAAGAGCTTAGTTGACGGGGTGTGAGTGCCGCTTACCTAGCCTCCCCGGCAATGGCGCCCGAAAAGAGCTTGATGTCTACTACACAACCTTCTTCTTGTAGACGTTGTTGGGCCTCCAAGTGCAGAGGTTTGTAGGACAAGAGAAAATTTCCCTCAAGTGGATGACCTAAGGTTTATCAATCCGTGGGAGGCGAGGATGAAGATGGTCTCTCTCAAACAACCCTGCAACCAAATAACAAAGAGTCTCTTGTGTCCCCAACACACCCAATACAATGGTAAATTGTATAGGTGCACTAGTTCGGCGAAGAGATGGTGATACAAGTGCAATATGGATGGTAGTTATAGGTATTTGTAATCTGAAAATATAAAAACAGCAAGGTAACTAATGATAAAAGTTAGCGTAAACGGTATTGCAATGCTAGGAAACAAGGCCTAGGGTTCATACTTTCACTAGTGCAAGTTCTCTCAACAATAATAACATAATTGGATCATATAACTATCCCTCAACATGCAACAGAGTCACTCAAAAGTCACTAATAGCAGAGAACAAACGAAGAGATTATTGGAGGGTACGAAACCACCTCAAAGTTATCCTTTCTGATCAATCTATTCAAGAGTCCGTAGTAAAATAACACGAAGCTATTCTTTCCGTTCGATCTATCATAGAGTCCGTACTAGAATAACACCTTAAGACACAAATCAACCAAAACCCTAATGTCACCTAGATACTCCAATGTCACCTCAAGTATCCGTGGGTATGATTATACAATATGCATCACACAATCTCAGATTCATCTATTCAACCAACACAAAGAACTTCAAAGAGTGCCCCAAAGTTTCTACCGGAGAGTCAAGATGAAAACGTGTGCCAAACCCTATGCATAAGTTCACAAGGTCACTAAACTCGCAAGTTGATCACCAAAACATACATCAAGTGGATCACGTGATATACCATTGTCACCACAGATAAGCACATGCAAGGCATACATCAAGTATTCTCAAATCCTTAAAGACTCAATCCGATAAGATAACTTCAAAGGGAAAACTCAATCCATTACAAGAGAGTAGAGGGGGAGAAACATCATAAGATCCAACTATAGTAGCAAAGCTCGCGGTACATCAAGATCGTGCCAAATCAAGAACACGAGAGAGAGAGAGGGATCAAACACATAGCTACTGGTACATACCCTCAGCCTCGAGGGTGAAGTACTCCCTCCTCGTCATGGAGAGCGTCGGGATGATGAAGATGGCCACCGGTGAGGGATCCCCCTCCGGCAGGTGCCGAACAGGTCCCGATTGGTTTTGGTGGCTCTGAGAGGCTTGCAAGTGAACTCCCGATCTATTCTATTCCCCGATGGTTTTAGGGTATATTGGTATATATAGGAGGAAGAAATACGTTAGGGGAGCCATGAGGGGGCCACGAGGGTGGAGGGCGCGCCCAGGGGGGTGGGCGCCCCCCTGCCTCGTGCCTTCCTCGTTGCTTCCCTTACGTACACCCCAAGTCTTCTGGATTGTTTCCATTCCAAAAATAACTCTCCCGAAGGTCTCATTCCGTTTGGACTCCGTTTGATATTCCTTTTCTGCGAAACACTGAAACAAGGGAAAAACAGAAACTGGCATTGGGCTCTGGGTTAATAGGTTAGTCCCAAAAATAATATAAAAGTGTTAAATAAAGCCCATAAACATCCAAAACAGATAATATAATAGCATGGAACAATCAAAAATTATAGATACGTTGGAGACGTATCAATCCATAACTCGTCTGAAATTCATGAAACTTGGCATTCTATCATGGAGCGGCATCAACATGCCGTGGTAAAAATTTTGTCCCATTTGGGGCAGGTTTGGGTATAAGCTTCTCACAAACCAGAGCTTCTCACAACAATCATGATGGTTTCGGTAGGGAACGTCCCACCTTTGGGGACGTAACGATATCCATTGCCTCTTATTGCTTCCAAAAATTTTCCCGTGTCAACATAGAACAACAGGAGTGTTGTGTCAATTTTTGTGATTTTTCAGGGTTCGTTTGGACATTTTTATGCATTAACTGAGTTTTCAATGCATTTATGTGCATAATTCAAATTTGAACAACATGCACATGCTCCAGTGCATATAAATTGGTTGAAAAATCAAATCTGTGTCCTTGGGTTCATGCTTAGGTCCCATGCAAGAAATGGGAATGAATTTCAAACACCAGGGCACCGTTGAATGCCGCCAAAACATTGAGATGCCTGGTTTTTAAATTCTAGTAAATACAAAACTCGTCTCAAATTCATTAAACTTGGCATTCTATCATGGAGCGGCATCAACATGTCGTGGTAAAAAACCCCATTTGGGGCAGGTTTGGTTATATGCTTCTCACAAACCAGAGCTTCTCACGACAAGCATGATGGTTTCGGTAGGGAACGTCCCACCTTTGGGGACGAAACGATATCCATTGCCTCTTATTGCTTCCAAAAAATTTCTCGTGTCAACATAGAACAACAGGAGTGTTGTGTCATTTTTGTGATTTTTTGGGGTTCGTTTGGACATTTTTATGCATTAACTGAGTTTTCAATGCATTTATGTGCATAATTCAAATTTGAACCACATGCACATGCTCCAGTGCATATAAATTGGTTGAAAAATCAAATCTGTGTCCTTGGGTGCATGTTTAGGTCTCATTCAAGAAATGGGAATAAATTTCAAACACCAGGGCACTGTTTATTGCCGGCAAAACATTGAGATGCCTGGTTTTTAAATTCTTGTAAATCCACAACTCGTCTGAAATTCATGAAACTTGGCATGCTATCATGGAGCAGCATCAACATGTGGTGGCAAATTTTTTGTCCCATTTGGGGCAGGTTTGGGTATATGTTTATCACAAACCAGAGCTTCTCACAACAAGCATGATGGTTTCGGTAGGGAACGTCCCACCTTTGGGGACGAAACGATATTCATTGCCTCTTATTGCTTTCAAATTTTTTTCTCGTGTCAACACAGAACAACAGGAGTGTTCTATCAATTTTTGTGATTTTTCGGGGTTCGTTTGGACATTTTTATGCATTAACTGAGTTTTCAATGCATTTATGTGCATAATTCAAATTTGAACTACATGCACATGCTCCAGTGCATATAAATTGGTTAAAAAATCAAATATGTGTCCTTGGGTGCATGCATAGGTCCCATGCAAGAAATGGGAATGAATTTCAAACACCAGGGCATCGTTGATTGCCGGCAAAACGTTGAGTACTTTATTTTTAAATTCTAGTAAATCCAAAACTCATCTGAAATTCATGAAACTTGGCACTCTATCATGGAATGGCACCCGGCATGTTGTGGTATTTTTTGTGTCTATTTTGAGAGAAGGTGGACTCGAATAATAATAGCCAACAAAGGCATTTTGAAAAAATAGTTGCCACTTTAATATCTTGAACGTTTGTATAATTCAAACCGTGTGCGTTCTGTAACCATTCACGTGACGCCACATGTCTTGGTTTTAATGGCTGTAGGAGGTGCCGTGCGGACAGCTGCTTGACCTTGAATGAGAGGCGTGCAAGCTGTCCTCGAATGCGCAGGCTCACCGGGAAGCGTGCAAGCTGTACGCTGTGCAGGCTGACCGAGAGGCGTGTAAGCTGTCCTCGAATGCACAGGCTCACCGGGAAGCGTGCAAGCTGTACGCTGCGCAGGCTCACTGGGAAGCGAGCCCTTTGACTTCCATGGCCACCCGCCTTGCTCGCATCCTCTCCATTAATGGCGCCCAAGCCACAATTTAATTCGGTTTTTAATTATAAAACACTCATTGCAGACGTTTTAGTTAGAACACCTGTATGCAAACCGACAACTTCCCCAGGAAGCCAAGAGAAAATATGCCGAGCAGGATTTCTGCAGCTCTTGATCGCAAATGTTTTAGATAGAACACTCGTATGCAAAGTGAGAGCAATGCAGGATTTGTGCATCCCTTCGACTTAAACGGTTGTTTTGGATGACCCGTGTGCATCCACGTACAAACAATTTGGTAAGATTTGTCCATCCTTGTAACACTGCGATTTGTCAAAATATGCAGCTAAAAATCACTAGCACTATTTAATTTTTGCAACTAAAATTCAGTAATTAAGCATATATTTCATTCATAGATTAAGCAGTCGCTCTTAATTTATAAAAATAGTTCAACTCGACAGCTGAACCGACCAAACTTTTCCCAAATTGTTGCCAACCACGTACTGAAATAGCTAGTTCAACTATATATACTAGCTAATTTTAAGTACGTTGTACAGTTCCACCACATCTATAGTCAGATGAACTGAACAAAATAGCCCCTAAATACTACTGCTACTCCTCCTCCTCCTACTGCTACTCCTCCTCCTACTGCTACTCCTCCTCCCCTCATCGCTATCACATCGCTAATGCTACTCACATCGCCATCTACTACTGCTACTGCTACTGCTACTGCTACTCCTCCTACTGCTACTCCTCCTACTGCTACTCCTCCTACTGCTACTCCTCCTACTGCTACTACTCCTCCTACTGCTACTACTCCTCCTACTGCTACTACTACTACTGCTGCTACAACTACTACTGCTGCTGTTGCTACTGCGGAGGGGCTTTGTACTAGTTCCGGCTGCCTCTCCTCTGCCGAGTGCACTCAGCAAGAGGCGGAGGAGGATGAGCCTACCAACAAGCTGGGCAACCGCAATACGGTGCCTGCCACTGTTGCAGCTTCAGTGTCGCTCACCTCGAACGCCCTCTGCCGCTCCAGACGACCCCTCTCGAAGCGGTGGTTCTCCTTATAGATCTCCTGATTCCTCGCCTCTGAGGCGGCGTGTGCCGCGGCCACGGCGGCGGTAAGGCTCTTTGCATGCTCGACGAGGCGCTCCTCCTCCTCCTCCCGCAGGAACTCGGTGTAGCGCGCAAGGTCGCTGACGCACGTGCGGGCATCCACCTCCGCCTCCTGCCTTCGGGCGGCGGTGGCGGAGCGGGTGATGACCCTCATGGTCGACGGTGGGCTGGCGGCCACGACCACCACCTCCCGCCTTCGGGCCGCGGTGGCGGAGCGGGTGATGGACACAGTGGCCGGCAGTGGGGTGGCGGCCACGACGGCCACCTCCCGCCTTCGGGCCGCGGCGGCGGAGCGGGCGATGGCCCTGGCTTTCGACGGTGGTGTGGCCGCAACGGCAGCCGGCAACAGCTGCCAATGGGCAGCGGCGGCGGAGCGTGTGGTGGGTGTTCCGCACACACCCAATAGGGACGCCACACACACTACACTACACCGGGGACTGTGTCGCCGCCGCAGTGTAGCCTCCTAGCCGGTGCCATTGGCGATTGTGGGAGAAGCAAATGAGATAAGCTACAGGGAGGGAGGGTAAAATATGACGCAGGACTCACAGGCCATGAGGGTTTTTATAGCAGGCCGGTAAGCATTGAGATTTTGGGGGATTTCACCGAGTTGGGTGGGAGGCTTGCGCGGGAACAGGCTCACCGACGATTCATTGGCGCCACCGTTTGGCCAAAAGAACGCCCTCGCTGGCCAAGCAAGCTTGGCGTTATAAGCCGTCTGCGGCAGCGGGGTGACAAGACGTGCAAGAGGAGGACGAAAGGCTACGTACACATATGGTTAATAAAAAAACATTTGCGATTTAATTACCTACTATACCACCGTCCTGGTTTATAAGTATGATTTAACTAATAAAATACGAATGCATGTCGCCAAAGATTATATAGTTGGATTTGTATTTGAACATAGTTTCCAATTATATAATTTTTATAACATGCATTAAAATTTTGTTTGTTAAATTTGAGGGCAATGTATGGCACAAAATATAAAGGAGACTATAGACTAGACGGAGGTGGTAGCACACGGCCGCTCTCTACGCAGTGACGCAACTATCGGCCGGCTTGTAGGCAACCATTTCTTGCGTGTTCAACTGCTCTATGCGTCGGGTTGCTTGCAGTTCAGGCGGCCGTGGCACGCTCTGCTCGCGTCCCGCTGCGCGCGCTCTACTCTCGCGTCCCTCCGGGTGCTCTGCCCTCGTCCCTCCACGCGCACTGCCAGTGTTTGGGGCCGGTGCACGATCACGCACGTTCGTGTGCATGCGGTTGCACCGGGTGCGGCACGATGATGCAGTTACTCGCTGCAAAAACTGCCATGCGGACGCGCCGAGAATCCATGCTGCCCGGTCCCCTTTTATTCCTACAGCCATTTACCTTCATCTCTCGTCTCACATGACACAATAAGCACACCCACGAGGACACATACAGAGGGGACATTCAGCGGTTCCAATGGCGCTCCCTGCGGCCGACGACGACAACGGCTTGCAGTTCACCACACAACACGTCGTGGACACCCACGTGAGGGGGAAGGCTCTCTCGGTGGAGTACACAAACGATCCGGTCTCGGTGGAGAGCTCCATCCAAACTATGGAGCAGCTCCTTGCCGAGGACAAGTACCAAGTGGTCGGCTTCAACCTCGAGTACACCATGGGTCGTGCCGGGCATGATCAGAAGGTTGCCGTCACCCAGTTGTGTGTGCGACATGACGTCCTCGTCTACCACTACCACCTGGCCACAACGCCTTGCGAGCGTTTCTCCAGGTTTATCAACAGGTCCGACTACGGTTTCGTTGCGGTGGACACCACCAACGATCTAAAAGCGCTCAAGGTTTCGGGCTTGAAATGCCCGAATCTTGTCAACATCCAGCGCCACTACAAGGTCTGGGGCAGCGACAAAAACAAACTGAAATCCCTGGTTGACCTCGCCTCGGCCATCATCGACCCCTACTACGTGAAGATGAAGGAAGAGAGCAATAAGGGCAACAACGCTTGGCACAGTGTGTGGCATGAGAGACTGGATGAACAACATGTCAAGTACGCGGCCATGGACGCGTACACAAGCTACGAGATGTATAGGTGGATAGTTGACATGAGGAAATGTCTTCTTCCTGACCCAGACGAGGGATCGAGCCACATAGCAGTGGCGGGAGCGTCACAAGAAGTAGACGACTAGACGACCGTTTCTCCTACTTTAGAATGCATGCAATTGTTTATTGAGGTGTGTGCGAATGATCTGTATAGTCACTTATGTAATTGGATGTTTATTTCAGTTATATATATACACACACATGTTATTCTACTATAGACAAAGCAAATCACACGGCTTATTAGCAGCAATCGTCTGTGTTATTATTGGTCTTGCACACATTTCTGATTACTGACCTGTTTGCCGCGTATCACACACATCTTGTTCAGTTGAACCGTTTCCATCGTGTTGAATAATCACACACAATTCATCCCAGTGAACAGTATGTTGTATATCACACACGCCTTCATCTGGCTGCCCGTTTCTTTTTTTCCTCCTCATCCCAAACAGTTAATTGAGCTGAACCATATGTCCTGCATCGCACATGCAACTAAATTCTGAACCGTGCTTGATGCATCCATCATCACAAACGTTTTGCACCTTTTTTGACGGGTTTTTTACACCACCGTTTGCGATTATGGCATCGCACACAGTTTCGTCGAAGGGTCTCTGATCGTAGTGTCGCGTTTGGACCATCCTGCAGTAGTGTTGGCTTGTATATTCCAATGATGGGCTTCCTCAAATTGCCCTAGGTCTTAGTGAGCAAGCAAGTTGGATGCACACCCACTTAGTTTTTTTTGAGCTTTCATAAACTTATAGCTCTAGTGCATCCGTTGCATGGAAATCCCTACTCACTCACATTAATATCTATTAATGGGCATCTCCATAGCCCGTTCATACGCCTAGTTGATGTGAGACTATCTCCTTCTTTTTGTCTTCTCCACAACCACAGTCTATTCCACCTATAGTGCTATGTCCATGGCTCACGCTCATGTATTGCGTGAAAGTTGAAAAAGTTTGAGAACATCAAAAGTATGAAACAATTGCTTGGCTTGTCATCGGGGTTGTGCATAATTTAAATATATTTTTTGTGATGAAGATGGAGCATAGCCAGACTATATGATTTTGTAGGGATAAACTTTCTTTGGCCATGTTATTTTGAGAAGACATAATTATTTTGTTAGTATGCTTGAAGTATTATTGTTTTTATGTCAATATTAAACTTTTGTTTTGAATCTTACGGATCTGAACGTTCATGCCACAATAAAGAGAATTACATGGATAAATATGTTAGGTAGCATTTCACATCAAAAATTCTGTTTTTGTCATTTACCTACTCAAGGATGAGCAGGAATTAAGCTTGGGGATGCTTGATACATCTCCAACGTATCTATAATTTTTTATTGTTCCATGCTATCATATTATCTGTTTTGGATGTTTTATATGCATTAATATGCTATTTTATATGATTTTTGGGACTAACCTATTAACCTAGAGCTCAGTGCCAGTTTCTGTTTTTTCCTTGTTTTAGAGTTTCGCAGAAAAGGAATACCAAACGGAGTCCAAACGGAATAAAACTTTCGCCATGATTTTTCTTGGACCATAAGACACCCAGGATACTTGGAGTACAAGTCAGAGAAGCTTCGAGGCAGCCACAAGGGTGGAGGGCACACTCAGGGGGTGGGGCGCGCCCCCCAACCTTGTGGGCCCCTCGAGGGTCCCCTGACCTAGATCTTCCTCCTATAAATACTCTTATACCCTAAAAACATCGAGGGGAGCAACGAAACCACTTTTCCATCACCGCGACCTTCTGTACTCGTGAGGTCCCATCTTGGGGCCTTTTCCGGCGTCCTGCCGGAGGCGGATTCGATCACGGAGGGCTTGTACATCAACACCATTGCCTCTCTGATGAAGCGTGAGTAGTTTAACACAGACCTACGGGTCCATAGCTAGTAGCTAGATGGTTTCTTCTCTCTCTTTGATTCTCAATACAAAGTTCTTCTCGAAGTTCTTTGAGATCTATTCGATGTAATACTTTTTTGCGGTGTGTTTGCCGAGATCCGATGAATTGTGGATTTATGATCAAATTTATCTATGAATATTATTTGAATCTTCTCTGAATTCTTATATGCATGATTTGATATCTTTGCAAGTCTCTTTGAACTATCGATTTGGTTTGGCCAACTAGATTGGTTTTTCTTGCAATGGGAGAAGTGCTTAGCTTTGGGTTCAATCTTGTTGTGTCCTTTCCCAAAGGATGTTAGGTCAGCAACGCACGTATTGTATTGTTGCCATCGAGGATAAAAAAATGGGGTTTTGATCATATTGTTTGAGTTAATTCCTCTACATCATGTCATCTTGCCTAATGCGTTACTCCATTCTTTTATGAACTTAATACTCTAGATGCATGCTCAATAGCGGTCGATGTGTGGAGTAATAGTAGTAGATGCAGAATCGCTTCAGTCTACTTGACACGGACGTGATGCCTATATTCATGACCATTGCCTTAGATATCGTCATAACTTTGGGCTTTTCTATCAATTGCTCGGCAGTAATTTGTTCACCCACCATAATATTTTCTATCTCGAGAGAAGCCTCTAGTGAAACCTATGGCCGCCGGGTCTATTTTACATCATATAAGTTTCCGATCTATATTTCCAGTTTCCTATTTCTTTTACTTTGCAATCTTTACTTCCCGTTCCATGTACCAAAAATATTACTTTATCGTTTATCATCTCTATCAGATCTCACTTTGCAAATAACCGTGAAGGGATTGACAACCCCTTATCATGTTGGGTGCAAGTTGGTGTTTGTTTGTGCAGGTATTCGTTGACTTGATCGTTATCTCCTACTGGATTGATACCTTGGTTCTCGAAAACTGAGGGAAATACTTACTCTACTTTGCCGCATCACCCTTTCCTCTTCAAGGGAAAAACCAACGCAAGCTCAAGAGGTAGCAGTTGTGTAGCTCTTGATCGAGTGAGAGGACCAGGTGCATTGATACTATTGAGAATCTTCTCAATCTAAACTTCATTGGCGACCCGAGGATGAACAGGGTGAAGATTTTGCTGTTGCTGATCATTATCTTTTCAGCATTATCTTCGGGCTGAGCGTTGTCTTCATGTTGAGTATGAGCTGGAATGATAATTTCCTCCTCTACTTGTTCTTTGGTGGGTATGATTTCTCCAGTACCCATTAGCTTGATCGATTCACTTGGAGAAGCTTCATCTAGCACATTTGGCAGGTGCTCTCTTTGCGAGTCATTAGTCTCATCGAACCACACATCTACAGTTTCAACCACTTTATAGTGAAAGAGGTTGAAGACTCTGTAGATGCGCGAATCCTTTCCGTAACCAAGCATAAAACCTTCATGTGCTTTCGGTGCAAATTTGTAAGTGTGATGTGGATCCTTGATCCAGCACCTAGCACCAAAGACTTCAAAATAGCTTATGTTTGGCTTCTTACCAATGAGTAGTTCGTAAGATATCTTCTTGAAGAATTTGTGAAGATAAACTCGATTGATGATATGGCATGCAGTATCAATGGCTTCAGGCCAGAACTTCCTTGGAATCTTGTATTCATCAAGCATCGTGCGGGTCATCTCAATAAGGGTCATGTTCTTGTGCTCCACGACGCCATTCTGCTGAGGTGTGTATGAAGCAGAGAGCTCATGAGTGATGCCAGCGTATCAAGATAAGTGTCGAGGCTAGTGTTCTTGAATTCCGTGCCATTGTCACTCCTGATGTGCTTGATCTTGACGCCATAGTTGGTCATGGCACGATTGGCAAATCGTGTGAAGACATCCCGCACTTCAATCTTGTAGAGAATTATGTGCACCCATGTGTATCTCGAATAATCATCAACAATAATGAAGCCATAAAGATGTGCAGTAGTAGTAAGGGTAGAGTAGTGAGTAGGGCCAAATAAGTCCATGTGTAACAGCTCGAAGGGACGCGAAGTCGTCAGCCCTAGTCATCTTCCCGGCTTCACAAGCACCACATAGATGATCCTTCTTGAACTTGACGCCCTCGATGCCAATGATATGCTTCTTCTTCACGAGAGTGTGCAAGTTACTCATGCCCACATGTCCTAGCCTTCGATGCCAAAGCCAACACTCTGAAGCTTTTGCTAGAAGACATACGGCAAGTTGTGGTTCTGCGGAGAAATCTACCATTTATAGATCACCTCTTCGATAACCTTCGAAGACTAGAGATTTGTCAGAATCCATAAGCACAAGACAATGGTATTTTCCAAATATCACAATCATGTTAGATCACAAAGCATTGAGACAGACATTAAGTTGTATCCAAGGGATTCAACAAGCATCACTTTATCCATGTGTTGATCCTTTGAGATAGCAACTCTACCTAGGCCCAATACCTTGCTTTTACCAATGTTAGCGGATGTGATGTGGCTTTTAGTAGACGATCGTAGGGTTGAATCCATGAGAAGACTTCGATCACCAGTCATGTGGTTAGTGCATCCACTGTCCATAATCCATACAGTAGCTTTCGGAGTCATACCCTCCAATGCAGTTAGCGGGATGGGCTTCACCAAGAGTATTGTGAAGCACAAACATTTGACGAACAAGCATACTATCAAAATTAAGATTCTTGGATGGTAAGATAGGATGCTCATCAAGAAACCCAGGGACGAAATAAATGGTAAGACCATTTTGGCACTTTATCTTGCGTCCCGCAAGATGTTTTAGGTCCCCAGCATTGTCTTCAGAAGTCAATGATTTTCGGCTGGAGACCCGACCCTGCAAGATAAGTTAATTCTTCTTAACCACCCACATCTTAAGGGGTGGCTGATACGTCCATTTTGCATCATGCTTTTATATCGATATTTATTGTATTATGGGATGTTATTACACATTATGTCACAATACTTATGCCTATTCTATCTTATTTTACAAGGTTTACATACAGAGGGATAATGCCGGCAGCTGGAATTCTGGGCTGGAAAGGAGCAAATATAAGAGACCTATTCTGCACAACTCCAAAAGTCCTGAAACTCCACGGAAGTTATTTTTGGAAATAATAAATAATATTGAGCGGAAGAAATACCAGAGGGGACCCACACCCTGGGCATGAGGGTGGGGGCGCGCCCCACCCCCTGAGCACGCCCCCCCTGCCTCGTGGGCCCCCTAGTGGCCCTCCGGTGCCCATTTTCTGCTATATGAAGTCTTTCGTCCGAAGAAAAATCATAAGCAAGATTTCAGGATGAGACTCCGCCGCCACGAGGCGGAACCTTGGCGGAACCAATCTAGGGCTCTGGCGGAGCTGTTCTGTCGGGCACACTTCCCTCCGGGAGGGGGAAATTATCGCCATCATCATCACCAACGCTCCTCTCATCGGGAGGGGGCCAATCTCCATCAACATCTTCACCAGCACCATCTCCTCTCAAACCCTAGTTCATCTCTTGTATCCAATTCTTGTCTCTAAGTCTGAGATTGGTACTTGTAGGTTGCTAGTAGTGTTGATTACTCCTTGTAGTTGATGCTAGTTGGTTTATTTGGTGGAAGATCATATGTTCAGATCCTTTATGCATATTAATACTCCCCTAATTATGAACATGAATATGCTTTGTGAGTAGTCACGTTTGTTCCTGAGGACAAGGGGGAATTCTTGCTATTAGTAGTCATGTGAATTTGGTATTTGTTCGATATTTTGATGAGATGTATGTTGTCTCTCCTCTAGTGGTGTCATGTGAACGTCTACTACATGACACTTCACCATTATTTGGGCCTAGAGGAAGGCATTGGGAAGTAATAAGTAGATGATGGGTTGCTAGAGTGACAGAAGATTAAACCCTAGTTTATGCGTTGCTTCATAAGGGGCTGATTTGGATCCATATGTTTCATGCTATGGTTAGGTTTACCTTAATACTTCTTTTGTAGTTGCGGATGCTTGCAATAGGAGTTAATCATAAGTGGGATGCTTGTCCAAGTAAGGACAACACCCAAGCACCGGTCCACCCACATATCAAATTATCAAAATCTTGAACGCGAATCATATGAACGTGATGAAAACTAGCTTGACGATAATTCCCATGTGTCCTCGGGAGCGCTTTTCTCTATATAAGAGTTTGTCTAGGCTTCTCCTTTGCTACAAAAAGGATTGGGCCACCTTTCTGCACTTTATTTACTTTTGTTACTTGTTGCTCGTTACAAATTATCTTATCACAAAACTATCTGTTACCTACAATTTCAGTGCTTGCAGAGACTACCTTGCTGAAAACTGCTTATCATTTCCTTCTGCTCCTCGTTGGGTTGGACACTCTTACTTATCAAAAGGACTACGATAGATCCCCTATACTTGTGGGTCATCAAGACTCTTTTAAAGGCGCTGTCGGGAGTGAAGCGCCTTTGGTAGGTTGAATTTGGTAAGGACAAATTTATATAGTGTGCTGAAATTTCATCGTCACTTGTTACTATGGAAAGTAATCCTCTGAGGGGCTTGTTCGGGTATCTTCACCCCGACCAAGAGAGCAAAGAGTTGCTCCTCAACCTCTTGAACCTACTGAAAATGAAAATGTCTACTTTGAAATTCCTTCGGGTATGATAGAAAAACTGCTAGCTAATCCTTTTGCAGGAGGTGGAACATTACATCCTGATGAGCACCTAATCTATGTGGATGAAGTTTGTGGATTATTTAAGCTTGCAGGTGTGCCCGATGATGTTATCAAGAAGAAGGTCTTCCCTTTATCTTTGAAGGGAGATGCATTGACATAGTATAGGCTATGTGATGATATGGGATCATGGAACTACAAGCGATTGAAATTGGAATTTCATCAGAAGTTTTATCCTATGCATCTTGTTCATCGTGATCATAATTATATATATAATTTTTGGCCTCGCAAAGGAGAAAGCATCGCTCAAGCTTGGGGGAGGCTTAAGTCAATGCTATATTCATGCCCCAATCATGAGCTCTCAAGAGAAATGATTATTCAAAAAATTTATGCTCGGCTTTCTAACAACAATCGCACCATGCTCGATACTTCTTGTACTGGTTCTTTTATGATGAAGACTATTGAATTCAAATGGGATTTATTGGAAATAATTAAATGCAACTCTGAAGATTTGGACCTCGACGAAGGTAAGGAGTCGGGTATAACACCTATGTTTGATTGTGTTAAGTCTTTTATGGATACCAATGTTTTCCGTAAATTTAGCACTAAATATGGACTTGACTCTGAGATAGTAGCTTCTTTCTGTGAATCTTTTGCTGCTCACGTTGATCTCCCTAAGGAGAAGTGATTTAAATATCATCCTCCCATAGAAGTAAAAGTAGTTGCACCTATTAAAGTTGAAGAAAAGACTATCACTTATAATGATCCTATTGTTCCTACTGCTTATGTTGAGAAACCACCTTTCCCTGTTAGAATAAAGGATCATGCTAAAGCTGCAACTGTGGTTCGTAAAAGCAATATTAGAACTTATACACCTCCTGAGCAAGTTAAGGTTGAACCTAATATTGCTAGTGTTAAGGATCTCTTGGCTGATAATATTGATGGGCATGTTATTTATTTCTGTGATGAAACTGCTAGAATTGCTAAACCTTGTGCTAAAGATAAATATAGACCTGTGGTAGGCATGCCTGTTATTTCTGTTAAAATAGGAGATCATTGTTATCATGGCTTATGTGACATGGGTGCTAGTTCTAGTGCAATACCTATTGACTTATACAAAGAAATTATGCATGATATTGCACCTACTGAGTTAGAAGAAATTGATGTTACCATTAAGCTTGCCAATAGAGATACTATATCACCAACTGGAATTGTTAGAGATGTTGAAGTCTTATGTGGGAAAACTAAATATCCTACTGATTTTCTTGTTCTTGGTTCCCCACAAGATAGCTTTTGTCCCATTATATTTGGTAGACCCTTCTTAAACACTGTTAATGCTAAGGTAGACTGCGAAAAGGATGTTGTTACTATTGGTTAGGGTGATATGTCTCATGAGTTTAATTTCTCTAAATTTCGTAGACAACACTGTGAAGAGGAATTGCCTAGTAAAGATGAAATTATTGGTCTTGCTTCTATTGTCGTACCTCCTAGTGATCCTTTAGAAGAATATTTGCTAGACCATGAAAATGATATGTTTATGAATGAAAGAAGGGAAATAGATGAAGTGTTCTTTAAACAGGGACCTATTCTGAAACACAACTTGCCTGTTGAAATCCTAGGGGATCCTCCTCCACCCAAGGGTGATCCCGTGTTTGAGCTTAAACCATTGCCTGATACTCTTAATATGCTTATCTTGATGAAAAGAAGATATATCCTGTTATTATTAGTGCTAACCTTTCAAAGAAGGAGGAAGAAAAATTATTGAAAACTCTAAAGAAGCACCATGCTGCTGTTGGATATACTCTGGATGATCTTAAGGGCATTAGTCCCACTCTATGTCAACATAAAATAAATTTGGAGAAAGATGCCAAACCAGTTATTGATCACCAACGACGGCTGAATCCTAAGATGAAAGAAGTGGTAAGAAAGGAAATACTAAAGCTTCTTGAGGCAGGTATAATTTATCCCGTTGCTGATAGTCAGTGGGTAAGTCCTGTCCATTGTGTCCCTAAGAAGGGAGGTATTACTGTCGTTCCTAATGATAAAGATGAATTGATTCTGCAAGAATTATTACAGGTTATAGGATGGTAATTGATTTCCGCAAATTAAACAAAGCTAATAAAAAAGATCATTACACCTAACAATTTATTTATCAAATACTAGAAAGATTATCCAAACATACACATTTTTGCTTTCTAGATGGTTATTCTGGTTTCTCTCAAAAACCTGTGTCAGCTGATGATCAAGCTAAGACCACTTTTACTTACCCTTTCGGTACTTTTGCTTATAGACGTATGCCTTTTGGTTTATGTAATGCACCTGCTACCTTTCAAAGATGCATGATGGCTATATTCTCTGACTTTTGTGAAAAGATTTGTGAGGTTTTCATGGACGATTTCTCCGTTTATGGATCCTCTTTTGATGATTGCTTGAGCAACCTTGATCGAGTTTTGCAGAGATGTGAAGAAACTAATCTTGTCTTGAATTGGGAAAAGTGTCACTTTATGGTTAATGAAGGTATTGTCTTGGGGCATAAAATTTCTGAAAGAGGTATTGAAGTGGATAAAGCTAAAGTTGATGCTATTGAAAAGATGCCATCTCCCAAGGACATCAAAGGTATAAGAAATTTCCTTGGTCATGCCGGGTTTTATAGGAGGTTCATTAAGGACTTCTCAAAAATTTCTCGGCCTCTGACTAATATATTACAAAAATATATACCATTTGTCTTTGATGATGATTGTGTAGAAGCAATTGAAATACTAAATAAAGCTTTAATCTCTGCACCTATTGTTCAGCCACCTGATTGGAACTTACCTTTGAAATTATGTGTGATGCTAGTGATTATGTTGTAGGTGCTGTTCTAGGGCAAAGAGTTGATAAGAAATTAAATGCTATTCAATATGCTAGTAAAACTCTAGATAGTGCTCAGAGAAATTATGCTACTACTGAAAAAGAATTCTTAGCAGTTGTATTTGCTTGTGATAAGTTTAGACCTTATATTGTTGATTGTAAAGTAACTATTCACACGGATCATGCTGCTATTAAATATCTTATGGAAAAGAAAGATGCTAAACCTAGACTTATTAGATGGGTTCTCTTGCTACAAGAATTTGATTTGCATATTATTGATAGAAAGGGAGCTGAGAACCCCGTTGCAGACAACTTGTCTAGGTTAGAAAATGTTCTTGATGACCCACTACCTATTGATGATAGCTTTCCTGATCGACAATTAAGTGTCATAAATTCTTCTCGTACTGCTCCATGGTATGCTGATTATGCTAATTACATTGTTGCTAAATTTATACCACCTAGTTTCACATACCAGCAAAAGAAAATGTTTTTCTATGATTTGAGACACTACTTTTGGGATGACCCACATCTTTATAAAGAAGGAGTAGATGGGGTCATTAGACGTTGTGTACCTGAGCATGAACAGGAACAGATCCTACCAAGTGTCACTCCGAGGCTTATGGAGGACACCACGCTGGAGACATAACTGCACATAAGGTATTGCAATCCGGTTTTCATTGGCCTACTCTCTTCAAGGATACCCATAAGTTTGTCTTATCTTGTGATGAATGTCAACGAATTGGTAATATTAGTAGACGTCAAGAAATGCCTATGAATTATTCATTTGTTATTGAACCATCTGATGTTTGGGGCTTTGATTATATGGGACCGTTTCCTGCCTCCAATGGATATACACATATTTTAGTTGATGTTGATTACGTTACTAAGTGGGTAGAAGTTATTCCAACTAGTAGTGCTGATCATAACACCTCTATTAAGATGCTTAAAGAAGTTATTTTTCCGAGGTTTGGAGTCCCTAGATATTTAATGACTGATGGTGGTTCACATTTTATTCATGGTGCCTTTCGTAAAATGCTTGCTAAGTATGATGTTAATCATAGAATTGCATCCCCTTATCTCCCATAGTCTAGTGGTCAAGTATAATTGAGCAACATAGAGCTTAAATTAATTTTGCAAAAGACTGTTAATAGATCTAGAAAGAATTGGTCCAAGAAACTCGATGATGCATTATGGGCTTATAGAACTGCATATAAAAATCCTATGGGAATGTCTCCGTATAAAATGGTTTATGGAAAAGCATGTCACTTACCTCTCGAACTAGAACATAAGGCATATTGGGCCATTAAAGAGCTCAACTATGATTTCAAACTTGCCGTGAGAAGAGGTTATTTGACATCACTCACTTGATGAATGGAGAACCCAAGCCTATGAGAATGCCAAACTGTTCAAAGAAAAGTTAAAAGATGGCATGACAAAAGAATACAAAAGCGTGAGTTTAATGTAGGTGATTATGTATTATTATACAACTCCCGTTTAAGATTTTTTGCAGGAAAACTCCTCTCTAAATGGGAAGGTCCTTACGTTATCGAGGAGGTCTATCGTTTCGGTGCCATAAAAATCAACAACTTCGAAGGCACAAATCCGAAGGTGGTGAACGGTCAAAGAATCAAACATTATATCTCAGATAATCCTATAAATGTTGAAACCAATGTTATTGAAACCGTAACCCCAGAGGAATACACAAGGGACACTTTCCAGAACGTTTCAGACTCCGAAAAGGAATAGGTATGTGGTATGGTATGTAAACCGACTCCAAAACAGTTCTAATGGCAATTCTTCTCTGTTTTGGAATATTTAGAAAAATAGAAAAATAAGAAGCAGTCCTGGAAGGACACGAGGGCTCCACGAGGGTGGAGGGCGCGCCCTACCCCCCTGGGCGCGCCCCCTGCCTCATGGGCACCTCGTGTGCTCTCTGGACTCCGCTTTCTTGCACGATACGTATTTTGGTCGGTAAAAATTCTTTATATAATCTCCCAGAGGTTTTGACTCCTGTATCACGCAAATATCCTATGTTTTTGTTTTGAGCTGTTTTCTGACAGATCTAGATCATCATGACGTCTCCAAGCGCCCCCAAGGACAAGTTCTTTGAGAAGGTCATCAACCCTTACCTCGCGGAGGTGCTGCGACACCCTCAAGCCATTGAGATGCGTGATGGGTTGCTGCACATCCGCGATGTTGAGGGACCGAAGAGGACCGGAAGCATGGAGATGAGGCTCGAAGCAATGGAGCAACAAGTTTTCAAGTGCCAGGGGATGGTGGAACGTGGACTCAACTCCAACCACATGATGATCGTGGAGTTCACCAACAACCACAAGCTGGATGCCAAGGATATTGGGGAGACCATCTTCAAGCTTCACGAGAAGATCGAGCACCTCCAAGCCCAAATCTATGACCTGCAAAACCAAAAGGGAAAACTTTGTTTTTGCCACTCTAGTTTTTGCCCACTTTGCTTATGCCACTCTAGAATTTGACATCTCACTTTTGCCACTCCTAACTTTTGACAATACATCAAAAATGCCATTGGATGGCAAAAGCTATAATTTTTTATATCACTTTTGCCACTCTTAGATTTTGAAATGTATCACAGTTGCCACTCTGGAAATTTTGTTTTTGCCACGGAATGGCAACTATGATAATTATCAAAAGCTAAGGGTGGCAAAAGTGATATGTCAAATTCTAGAGTGGCATAAGTAAAGTGGGCAAAATCTAGAGTGTCAAAAACAAAGTTTTCCCAAACCAAAACTGTGTGTATGAATATAGATTCAAGAGGATGAGTTTGGCTGCAGATTTGAGGATCCCGGAGACTCGATCATCCTTCTATGATAGCGAGCCTATGCCTTGGAAGATGGACGACAAGCCCACGTCATCAACAACTCCACCACCTTCTTCACCAGCAAAGGAGACATATTCATATGGGTATGGCCACTCCCCTTGGCAACTGCCAAGCTTGGGGGAGGTGCCAAGGTATCGTATCACCATCACATCTCTATCTTTACCGTTTTCTTAGTTCATTCCTTTTAGTAATATCTTGATCTAGTAGGATAAAGTTTTTGGTATGATCTAGTTTTGATTTTTGCTTTATGATCCCTTTATGTAATCGAGTCTGTGAGCTATATAATAAAGATTAGTGTTGAGTCAAGGGCTTGATTATTTTGCTATGATCTTGAGGGAATAAAAGAAAAGAGAAAGAATAAAAAGATATAAAGAGATCATATTGATCTTATGGAGAGTAATGACTTCACATAGAAAGAGTATGATGATTAAAAGTTGTTGAGAGTTGACAAACATAGCTTTGGTCATCGTTGCAATTAATAGGAAGTAATAAAGAAAGAGAGGTTTCACATATAAATATACTATCTTGGACATCTTCTATGATTGTGAGCACTCATTAAAATATGACATGCTAAAGAGTTGATGTTGGACAAGGAAGACAATGTAATGGGCTATGTTTTCTTATATCTGAGATAAAGTATATTGTCATGGATCATCCAACATGTTGAGCTTGCCTTTCCCCCTCATACTAGCCAAATTCCTTGCACCAAGTAGAGATACTACTTGTGCTTCCAAATATCCTTAAACCTAGTTTTTGTCATGAGAGTCCACCATATCTACCTATGGATTGAGTAAGATCCTTCAAGTAAGTTGTCATCGGTGCAAGCAATAAAAATTGCTCTCTAAATATGTATGACTTATTAGTGTGGGAGAAAATAAGCTTTATACGATCTTGTGATGAGGAAGAAATAAAAGCGACGGACTGCATAATAAAGGTCCACGTCACAAGTGGCAATATAAAGTGACGTTCTTTCGCATTAAGATTTCGTGCATCCAACCATGAAAGTGCATGGCAACCTCTGCTTCCCTCTGCGAAGGGCCTATCTTTTACTTTTATCTTCTACCTTATGCAAGAGTCATGGTGATCTTCACCTTTCCTTTTTACATTTTATCCTTTGGCAAGCACAGTGTGTTGGAGAGATCCTGACATATATATCTAATTGGATGTAGGTTAGCATGAACTATTATTGTTGACATTACCCTTGAGGTAAGAGCTTGGGAGGCGAAATTATAAGCCCCTATCTTTCTATGTGTCCGATTAAAACTCTGTAACCACAAGTATTGCGTGAGTGTTAGCAATTGTGAAAGATTAAATGATAGTTGAGTATGTGGACTTGCTGAAAAGCTCTGACATAGACTCTTTCTGATGTTATGATAAATTGCAATTGCTTCAATGACTGAGATTATAGTTTGTTAGTTCTCAATGAGGTTTCTGATTCATACTTGACATTGTGAATAGATTATTACTTGAGCATAAGAAATCATATGACAATATCCATATACGTTGTTGTTATAAGAATGATCATGATGCCTTCATGTCCGTATTTTATTTTATTGACACCTCTACCTTTAAACATGTGGACATATTTATCGTTATCGGCTTCCGCTTGAGGACAAGCGAGGTCTAAGCTTGGGGGGGTTGATACGTCCATTTTGCATCATGCTTTTATATCGATATTTATTGTATTATGGGCTGTTATTACACATTATGTCACAATACTTATGCATATTCTCTCTTATTTTACAAGGTTTACATAAAGAGGGAGAATGCCGACAGCTGGAATTCTGGGCCGGAAAGGAGCAAATATTAGAGGCCTATTCTGCACAACTCCAAAAGTCCTGAAACTCCACGAAAGTTATTTTTTGGAAATAATAAAAAATATTGAGCGGAAGAAATACCAGAGGGGACCCACACCCTGGGCACGAGGGTGGGGGCGTGCCCCCCTACCTCGTGGGCCCCCTAGTGGCCCTTCGGTGCCCATCTTCTGCTATATGAAGTCTTTCGTCCGAAGAAAAAATCATAAGCAAGCTTTCGGGACGAGACTCCGCCGCCACGAGGAGGAACCTTGGCGGAACCAATCTAGGGCTTTGGCGGAGCTGTTCTGCGGGGGACACTTCCCTCCGGGAGGGGGAAATTATCGCCATCATCATCACCAACGCTCCTCTTATAGGGAGGGGGCCAATCTCCATCAACATCTTCACCAGCACCATCTCCTCTCAAACCCTAGTTCATCTCTTGTATCCAATTCTTGTCTGTAAGTCTAAGATTGGTACTTGTAGGTTGCTAGTAGTGTTGATTACTCCTTGTAGTTGATGCTAGTTGGTTTATTTGGTGGAAGATCATATGTTTATATCCTTTATGCATATTAATACTCCTCTGATTATGAACATGAATATGCTTTGTGAGTAGTTACGTTTGTTCCTGAGGACATGGGAGAAGTCTTGCTATTAGTAGTCATGTGAATTTGGTATTCGTTCGTTATTTTGATGAGATGTATGTTGTCTCTCCTCTAGTGGTGTCATGTGAATGTCGACTACATGACACTTCACCATTATTTGGGCCTAGAGGAAGGCATTGGGAAGTAATAAGTAGATGATGGGTTGCTAGAGTGACAGAAGCTTAAACCCTAGTTTTATGCGTTGCTTCATAAGGGGATGATTTGGATCCATATGTTTCATGCTATGGTTAGGTTTACCTTAATACTTCTTTTGTAGTTGCGGATGCTTGCAATAGGAGTTAATCGTAAGTGGGATGCTTGTCCAAGTAAGGGCAGCACCCAAGCACTGGTCCACCCACATATCAAATTATCAAAGTACCGAACGCGAATCATATGAACGTGATGAAAACTAGCTTGACGATAATTCCCATGTGTCCTCGGGAGCGCTTTTCTCTATATAAGAGTTTGTCCAGGCTTGTCCTTT
Organism: Aegilops bicornis; assembly: GCA_021605145.1. Classification (NCBI taxonomy): domain Eukaryota; kingdom Viridiplantae; phylum Streptophyta; class Magnoliopsida; order Poales; family Poaceae; genus Aegilops; species Aegilops bicornis. The sequence continues at coordinate 390,561,933 of CM038669.1, read as the reverse complement.
GCTACAAAAAGGATTGGGCCACCTTGCTGCACTTTATTTATTTTTGTTACTTGTTGCTCGTTACAAATTATCTTATCATAAAACTATCTGTTACCTACAATTTCAGTGTCGGCAGAGACTACCTTGCTGAAAATCGCTTATCATTTCCTTCCGCTCCTCGTTGGGTTCGACACTCTTACTTATCGAAAGGACTACGATAGATCCCCTATACTTGTGGTCATCAGTGGCTTCGTAGCAATGAGTCTAAGTGCAGCATCAGAGAACTTTGGCTTTGGAGCCCTAGCAAATAGTTTTGCAGGAGGTGAGTAGTACTCAAATGAATATGCAGAAAAATTCTTTGATTTGTGAACATAGCGGTTAGAAGAAACACACTCATATTCACGAGTCTGATAATAATTTCCCTGCAAAACATTGGCCTTAGGGTGACCTTGTGAGGTCCTCTATCTGTATGAAGCCTTTGGGCCATATGAAGCCTTTGGTCGGGGATTTGTCTTCTTCCCTGGTGGTGTCATGATGACATTCACGGGAATCTTCTCAAGACAACTTTTAGGAACCCAGATCTTCTTCATGGGCCGCCCATTCCTGCAGTTAGTACCAATAAACCTGGCAAACACTTCATTGTTCTGATTCTTGAACAGTTTATAGTTTGAGTCAAATGATCATCGATGACAATAGGATTAGCACAAGTGAAGCCAGATAAAGTGGATGGATCCATAGAAGGACCCTTTGCAGCAACCCATGTGGTTTTGGGGTACTGGTCAGGCTTCCAGTACGAACCATCAGCATTCATTTTCCTCTCGAAACCAACACCCTCTTTCCTAGGGTTTCGGTTCAGAATTTGTTTCTTGAGGACATCACATAGTGTCTGATGCCCTTTAAGGCTTTTGTACATGCCTGTTTCAAGCAATGTATTCAACATGGCATTCTCATCAGCAATAGTTGTGGTATCCTCAGAAGAGGGGTTAGTTACCACATCAGCAGTTGAAGATATTGCAACATCAGAGAGGCAGTAGAACATTCAGCAATAGAGAAGCATTGTCACGCTCAAGGCATTTTAAACATGGTGGCATAAAATCTTCCTGGGCGGAACTAATCTGTTGAGCGAGTAGTGAATCTTTTTCCTTTTGAAGATCTTCATGAGACGCTCTCAGTCTCTCTAGTTCTTGCTTCCTTTGAAGATAATCGTAGGAAAGCTTCTCATGAGTAGCTGAGAGGGTTTCATGACAAATTTCAAGTTCCTCGTACTTAACGCGAAGATTTTTGATGTCTTCGATTAAGGACTAAGTTCGATTCATTTCCTCATCCAACAGGTCATCGCTTTTGTCTAACAGATTTTGAATCTTTTCCATGGTTGTTTGTTGTTCAGTTGCAATTTTAGCAAGAGTCTTATAACTGGGTTTGGATTCACATTCAGAGTCATCTTCACTGGAGGGTCTGAAGATAAGCATCGCATGTGTTTACCTTGGCACCTCGTGCCATGAAGCAGTAGGTTGGAGCAGAGTCGTCTTCATCATCAGCTTCAGCGTCGGTGGCGTGACCATTGTCTTTAGTGTTGAAGATGGACTTGGCGACGAATGGCGAAGCTAGAGCCAGGCTTGCCACACCAGAGTCAGACTCCTCCTCGGACTCCACCTTCGCCTCCTCAAAAGCAGACTCCTCCTCTGAATCCATCTCCTTGCCAATGAATGCACGTGCCTTGCCAGATGAGCTCTTCTTGTGGGATGAGGACTTTGAAGAAGACTTTGAGAATTTATTCTTCTTCTTGTCGTCAGAGTCATATTGCTTGCTCTTCTCATTTTTCTTGGCTTCCTTGTCCCATTGAGGACATTCAGATATATAGTGGCCTGGCTTCTTGCATTTGTGACATGTTCTCTTCTTGTAGTCAGGAGAGGAAGCCTCATCATTCTTTGAGCTGGATCTTGAAGACTTTCAAGCGATTCTTCTTGGAGAACTTCTGGAACTTCCTCAGAAGCATTGGTAGTTCTTTGCTAATGTCTTCAGGATCATCAGAACTGCAGTCATATTCTTCTTTAGATGAGGAAACAACTTTTGCCTTCAAAGCACGGGATCAGCCATAGTTGGGGCCATAGATATCTCTCTTCTCGGATAGCTAGAACTCATGTGTGTTGAGCCTCTCAAGTATGCCGGATGGGTCGAGATCCTTGAAGTCAGGACATTCTTGGATCATCAAGGCTAGAGTGTCAAATGAGCTGTCAAACGATCTTAGTAGCTTCTTCACAACTTCATGCTTGGTGATCTCAGTGGCGCTAAGAGCACGCAGCTCATTACTGATATCAGTAAGACAGTCAAAGGTGTGTTGGACGTTCTCATTGTCAAGCCTTTTGAAGCGGTTGAAGAAATTAACAAAGTACATCAGTCCTTGAGTCTCTCTGAGTTGAGACGCCTTCGTTGACCTTGGACAACCAGTCCCAGACTAGCTTTGCGGACTCCAGTGCGCTCACACAGCCATACTGCCCTTTGGTCAGATGACCACAAATGACGTTCTTGGCGGTTGAGTCCAATTACGCGAATCTCTTCACATCAGCTGCGGTGACACCTTCACCGACTTTGGGGACTGTAGTATTCACGACATACCAGAGGTCGTTGTCAATGGCTTCAACATGCATGCGCATCTTATTCTTTCAGTAGGGTAATCAATGCCATCGAAGACGGGGCACACAACGGAGACTTTGATTATCCCTGAAGTCGACATAGCTAAAACTCCAGGTGGTTAAACCGAATCACACAGAACAAGGGAGCACCTTGCTCTGATACTAATTGAAAGTGCTAGTTATCGACTAGAGGGGGTGAATAGGTGATTTTTATGGAAGTCTTCTAAGACACAAAGTCTTCGAAACAGACAACCAAATTGAACCTATACGATATGCAACGGAAGATAAACTACACTAGACAAACCATAGTCAAGTAAGCAATATAATGAAAGCACGGAGACTAATAGCGGCTAGGTAGAACAAATCAGAATGGAAGACAGTATGAAGCCGAAAAGGTGAAAGTCCTTGCACAGTGAAGTCAAACAGATCAGGCAAGCAAGCAATGACTTCACGAAGACAAATAGAAATGTAAAGGAGGTAAGAGATAAAACCAGTTGCTTGGTGAAGACAAGGATTTGGTAGACTAGTTCCAGTTGCTGTGACAACTGTATGTCTTCACATGTCATTATCTTAGACGTGAATATCTTCACGAACCACCATTGTCTTCATACATTTTTAGGGGTCATCTCTGGTAGGAAAACTGAATCAATGAGGGGCTTCTACCTATGTTATCCTGCAATTCTCACAAACACATTAGTCCCTCAACCACGTTTGTCGCCAATACTCCAAAATCAAACTAGGGGTGGCACTAGATGCACTTACAATAGTGTTTAAAACTGAAGCATGCATGAATATAATGGTGATATGCATGGTGTGGTTATGAACATGTTATACTACATATAACATATATATATATATATATATATATATATATAACATTTATTTGAATTTGTGATAATGTGTGGTTTTGTCAGCTCAGGGCTAAATATTGTCATAATGTAGGGGGCGGGCACTATACTTTGTGTGATAAACACAGTGTACATATGAAACATGGTTTAGCTTATGAAGATCTAGCTAGTACTTCAAATGTTCTATTATTTGGAATCAACATCAAGTGTATTCAAAATTTTGAATTCGAGTTCATATAGTACACATAGTTCATATCTAACTCTATAGTAATCATTTGTTGTGTTTAAGATAATGTAAAAATGATGGTTTAACTTGGCAACAATCATGATTGTACATTTTTATTCAAATAGAGAAACGAATTCAAATTTAGTTTGAATTGCAGCGGTAGTATATACATTTGGAATGCACTAAAATGTTTGTATGAGTAGGTTACATGCATTATCCAGCTAGCAAAAAAAATGACATAACATGGATTCATAGTTTTGAATAGCATTTGTACAGTAAAACGGGACAAGACTCTCTCTTTGTGTGGTGCGAATAGTTTTCTTTTTGTCTTTTCGTTGAGGGAAGTGCGAATTGATTTGGTACATACATTATTACACGTTAGTCTTGTCCCGAAATTTCAACCCGCGCCTTGTTATCCCAAAAATTCAGATATCACTTTGTCTCTTTGTGCTCCGAAAACTCGCGCCTTGCTATCCCGAAATTACAACGCGGGCGAAAACTCCCTCCAGCTGCCAAACCCCAACAGCGAAATCCCCCCTCTAGCCCTGAGCCGAAAGGGCCACTAGTTCAAATCGGTGGGGGTACTTTTGTAACACACCCTACATTTTGGACAAGCGCGTCCCTAAGTCATGGTTCCCCCCTCCCATAACCTCCTTTTGGCCATTCGAAAACCCAGGCCGCCATAACCTCTCTGCTCCAGCAGCGAAACCCCACTGTAACGCCCCCGATGCGGCTATATCTCCCACGTGTCGAGGCACGACTTAGAGGCATAACCGCATTGAAAGCAATGTCGCAAGTGAGGTAATCTTCACACAACCCATGTAATACATAAGGGAAAGAGACACATAGTTGGCTTACGATTAGCCACTTCACACAATACATAAATAAACATCCATCATTCAGAGTACACTCAAGGTCCGACTACGGAACCAAAATAAAAGAAGATACCCCAAATGCTACACAAATCCCGATCGTCCCAACTGGGCACCACTCATCGATCATCGTGAAAAGACACATAGTAACGACCACGTTCCTCGTCGAACTCCCACTTGAGCTCGGTTGAGTCACCTGACCGCATCGTCGGCACACTGCAACTGTTTTGAAGTATCTGTGAGTCACGGGACTCAGCAATCTCACACCCGCGAGATCAAGACTATTTAAGCTTATAGGGAGGACAGAGTAGTATAGTGGAGCTGCAGCAAGCGACTCAGCATATATGGTGGCTACTTCACAAAAGAGAGCGAGAAGAGGAGCAAAGCACGGTCGTGAAGCTAGTAGCGATCAAGAAGTGATCCTGAACTACTTACGTCGAGACATAACTCCAACACCGTGTTCACTTCCGGACTCCGAGAAGAGACCATCACGGTTACACACGCCATTGATGTGTATTTTATTTGAGGTCAACTTCGGGTTTTCTACAACCGACATTAACAAATTCCCATCTGCCTCATAACCGCGGGCACGGCTTTGAAAGATATTACCTGCAGGGTGTCCCAACTTAGCCCATTATAAGCTCTCACGGTCAACGAAGGATATTCCTTCTACCGAAGACCCGATCAATCTCGGAATCCCGGACTACAAGACATTTCGACAAAGAATAAAACAAGACCAGCAAAGCCGCCCGATTGTGCCGACAAATCCCGATAGGAGCTGCACATATCTCGTTCTCAGGGCACACCGGATGAGCAGTCCGTACAACTAAAACCAGACCTCAAGTTTCCTTGAGGGGGCGCTGCAAAGCACTCTAGTTTGGGCCAACACTCGAAGGCGCACTGGTCCGGGGGGGGTTAAAATAAAGATGACCCTCGGGCTCGCGAAAACCCGGGGGAAACAGGCTTAGGTGGCAAATGGTAAAACCAATGTTGGGCCTTGCTGGACGAGTCTTATTCAAAGCGAACTGTCAAGGGGTCCCATAAATCACCCAACCGTAAGGAACGCGAAATCAAGGAACATAACACCGGTATGACGGAAACTAGGGTGGCAAGAGTGGAACAAAACACTGCATAAGGCCGAGCCTTCCACCCTTTACCAAGTATATAGATGTATTAATTATAGCAGATATATATTGTGATATCCCCAACAAGTAAATATGTTCCAAAAGGAACAACATCTCCATGTTCCAACAAGGAACAAACTTCAACTTCACCGCAACTAGCAACGCTATAACAGGGGCCGAGCAAAGCGGTAACATAGCCAATCAACGGTTTGCTAGGAAAGGATGGTTAGGGGCTGACATGGCAATATGGGTGGCATGATATAGCAAGTGGTAGGCATCGCAGCATAGGCATAGCAAAGAGCGAGCATCTAGCATAGCAAAGATAGAAGTGATTTCGAGGGTATGGTCATCTTGCACGCAATGTTCTCAGAGTTGTCGAAAGCTTGATCCTCGTAAGCGTTCTCAACAGGTTCCTCGTTCACGTACTCGTCTCCCGGCTCTACCCAAAGCAACAACACAAACAAAGGAACTACAATAAATCACGGTGCAATGCACAATCAACATGATGCAAAACATGGCATGATATGCGGTATGTGATATGCAATGCGTATGTGCGCTCGGGAAGGAAAATGATGAACCAGGCATCAACTTGGCAAAACAAGTATGCCACTGGAAAGATGAGATGATTTCGGTTGAAATCGATATAAAGATCACCGGAATCGGATGCACGGTTTGGAAATGACAAGCAAAACAAGAATGGCACAAATCTGCCATTAACAGCATGATGCCACTTAGCAAGCAACAATAAATTAAGCTACTGCACCAAAACGTATCAACAAAGTATATGGCAAAGATCTACACAAGATGCTTGACAAAAGATGAGCACTGAGCTTCGGCTAAATCACATCATAACAGGTTCAAACAAGCATGGCAAAAGTGCACAAAATATCAGGCTGGACATGGCAAAAACAGCATCAGGTTGCAATGTTCAGAGCAAGAAAACTACATGCTACAGGAACTTAAAATAGCAAAACATGGCATGGAATGAATCTACTCAAAGCATAGAACAAAAGTCCCTTACTGACCGTAAGCCAAAAAGGATCCGAAAATATAGTAACACCCATGTCAATATCGAAAGTTTCGTTAACAGATTCAGCAACATGGCATGTCAAAAACTGATAACAAGTAGGCATGTTTACAAGCTCAAAGCACTCACTACAGAGCCTTATATGATAAACTAAGCATACACACATCAAGAAGACATGGCATAGAAGACATACATGGCAAGAACAATAACATAGCATACATGGATCAACCACAACAACCTTGGCAAAATTGAATAACATGTAAACAATCTGCCAGGAAACATTTTATAGGAAAAGTAGAGCTCGATTGACTCAAGCTATGGTACTCCATAATTGCAAACAAGGACATGGATGGATAGAGCAAGACATGTTTAACAAAACATCCTTACTGAAGTATCTCAAAATATGCATGGATCTCTCGGTAGCATCAAGTTAACATGGCATCAAAATATCAGCAAAACAGGGCTGAAAACAGCAACATCAGGACACCTACTTTGCATGCTTGTGCTAGTCACCATATAGACCACAAAAAAACATGGCATACACTCCTGGAAAAATGGCATGGCATTTTACAAAATACATGTAGGACTCAAATTCATAGGGTGCACCCATTAATCATGGCAAAAATAACAAAAGTGCAAGTTCTGTTAAGAAACAGAAACTAACATCACATAGCCCTCTTCTAACAGCATTTCGGGCATCAAGATGAGCTCAAATGAAAATGATGCAAAGAGATGAAATGATCTACTCTTCGGGACGAACATTTTGATATATTATACGCGCAAAATAGATCTACGATGACAGAGTTACGCTACGATGAAAATGCCACGAAATATCTCCGGATGAAAAACTTAGACGAGAATTCGAGGGGGAGAAAGTCAACCCGATTGCACACGAACCGAGGACGGCCGATCCCGATTGGATCTCGCCGAACGGAGGCGGAAGGGTGGCGGAGGAGGGGCCGGCCGGATCCGGCCGGAGGAGCCGGGCGGCCATGTGAGGTGGCTTACGGCGCGGCGGCTACGGGCGCGATCGAAAGGCTGGGCGGCGCCGAGTGAGGGCGCGCTGCCGCCGGAACGGGCGGGCGGCGGAGAGGCGGCAGAGAGGCGGCGGCGGGCGCGCCATGGCAAGGCGGCCCGAAAGCGACGGGACGGAGCGGGCCGGGGCTGCCGGGTTCATGGGCTCAAGGGCGGCGCTGGAGGCGATGTTGACGTGGCGGCCTCCCACCGGCGGCGGGCGGCGGCGGTCCGGCGGGCGGCGGACGGTCCGTGACGGGCGCGAGGGATTTTAGGGTTTCGGGGAAGAAGACCCGGATTTGGACGGGGGAGGTGTTTAAATAGGCATAGAGGGAGCTAGGAGAGTCCAAATGAGGTGTAGTCTTCGCCCACACGATCGTGATCGAACGACGGAGAGCATGGAAGTGACTTAGATGGGTTATTGGGCTGTTTGGAGGGGTGTTGGGCTGCAACTTGAAAGAGGCCTTTGCGAGAGTGCGGTTAACCGTTGGAGTACCAAACGAGCTCCAAATGACTCGAAACTTGACCGGTGGTCTACGGGTGGTATACCAAGGCCACTAGACAAACCTCGGTCCATTTCGAGAAGGTTTAATACCCGCACACGGAAAAAGCGTAAAAGGGGCCGCCGGGGAGATAGGAGTGTCGGATTGCAAAAGCGGACAACGGGAAAATGCTCGTAATCATGAGACGAACACGTAAGCAAATGCGATGCACATGATGACATGATATGAAATGCATGACATGGACAAAATGCAAAATGAAGAAAAACCCAACCACGGAGGGAATATCATATCACAATGCCGAAAATGGCAAGAGTTGGAGTTACAAATATGGAAAGTTACATCCGGGGTGTTACACCCACCCTCCATCGTCTGCCACCCCACCACTGCCCAGCCAAAGCCTCTTCCCCGATGATGTCGTCCATCGCAACAGCTCAACGTCCCTCATCCACCGCCCCCGATGAGTATCCGTCATCGATTTCATCGTCCTGCCGGTTTAGTCGCCCCGTCCTCCACCTCCAAGGAGTTGCTCCGATGATCACCTCGTCTATCGCGGCTGCTCCATCCCTACTGTGCCGCCTTAACCTGCTTCACCGGAATCGCAACATCCTCACCGACTCCTCGGAATAGGCCGAGGCCTAATCGACGCCACCAAAGAGGTTGTACACTCATTGCATCACACCTTCTCCTTAACTCAACCTCCCGTCGCCGCCGGTGTTTGATCCCGCTCCGCATGACACGACTACCTCAACGCCGATGCCGCCGGCCACATCTCCACTTCGGCTCTCCCCTAGTGCGAGGCTCCCTCCACGGCGGCGTCCATACCAGGTGGAGCTGCTGCTGCTTCGGCTCTCGCTCGCTCGCGCTTCTGCTGCTGCTCCGGCTCTCACTCACTCGCTCGCGCTGCTGCTCTGCTCTTCCTCTCGCTCGTGTTGCTGCTCTGCTCTTGCTTTCGCTTGCGCCGATCTTTGGTACAGGCAGCTAGCTTCTACGATTCTTTGCTCTGGCGGATCGCAATCGATCTTTGGTACAGGCAATCGCAGCTACATGAGTTCTTCTTTGAAGCGGTACTACCGTCAATCGCCGCTCTACTACCGCCCATTTACAGAACACAGAAAACAAGTGAAAGTAGGGACCGCACTGCTTTGTGGCAGTACCGCTGAGCTGTGCGGTACTACCGCTTAGCCGTGCGGTACTTCCGCTTAAGCAGTTCTGAAAAGTTCCAAGCAAATAGGAAGGACAAGCTCGAGAGTTGGGAAAGAAAGAGGATGCAAGGTGACAGTGTATGAGTTGATTCCACCCAAACCATTCTGAAGCAGACCCCCTCTTAATAGTGTGGTGTTCCTACGACTCAAGTCCACCGAAAATGAAACGCAAGAAAAACACTGTCTTCATAAACATTCCAAGGGGTTCGAATCGTCTTTGTGCCATATGATGAATTATCTGAAATGCTCAGTGCACACGATTAGTCCGCAAACGTATTGTCATCAATCTCCAAAACCACTAAGGGAGAAATATGCCCTAACGCCAACTCTCTTCCCCTCTATGCGGCGGTGTAACCTCTCTCTACCCAGTGTAATCTCTACTTGAAGCTACATATTATTATCCAATGACGTGTTTCCATCCTATGATGTTTGAGTAGATCCCCTTTGTCCTATGGGTTGGTTGATGATCTTGATTTGTTTGAGTTGTACTTTTATTTTGATGTTGTCCTATGGTGCCCTCCGTGCCACGCACATGTGTGGGATTCCCGTTGTAGGGTGTTACAATATGTTCATGATTTGCTTACTGACTGAGTTGCGTGAGCAACAGAAACACAAACTCAGGTAAGTGGGTTGTTGCGTATGGGATTAAAGAGGACTTTACACTTAATTCCATGGTTGGGTTTTACCTTAGTGATCTTTAGTAGTTGCAGATGCTTGCTAGAGTTCGAATCGTAAGTGCATGTGATCCTAGTAGGGAAAGTACGTTAGCTTATGCCTCTCCCTCATATAAAATTGCAATAATGGTTACCGATCTAGATATCATTCGCATAGGGAAAAATCCTTCTAATTTTTCTCCAAAAGCTTTCTACTAAACAACTAATTATTTATTATCTCGCAAAGTACTTCTAGTTTTATTCCCGCAAAGTAGTTTTATTTCTTGTTCTACGTAAAGTGAATGTCCGCGTGCGTACAGTTGTATCGATGGTCGATAGAACCTGAGAGAATATTAATTCTACCTTTAGCTCCTCGTTGGGTAAACAATCTTACTTTTCAGAAAAGGCTACAAATGATCCCCTATACTTGTGGGTTGTTAAGCACACACCTTGAGGCCTACTAGCTATACATCTTGGAAGACAATAAATTGCACCAATTGGGAAAAAATCACAAAAAATCAGCCCAAGGCCGAGGTGGCGCACCACCTTAGAAGCAGTCTGGCATAAAGCTCGGACGCGGTGGCTGGCTCCACAGAGGACTTCTTTGGCATCAAGCTCGGCTGAACTCCTTCAACTTTCCAAGAACCGAGGTAATCTATGACACCTTGGATACAAAGCGACATTAGAGCTCAACCGCAAAAGGACACCTCGAATGCAGTCCGGCGCTGGAGCTCGGCTGCAAGAGGACACCGCCGCATGGGAAAAACTTCAAACCTGAGGTGTGGCGTAAAAATAACAAGGCATTGATAAAGGTCGAGAACTTAAAGGGGATCCTCGGATGTCCGACGTGTGAACTCCTTAGATGCCCGACGTGTAAATCCCTCAGATAGACCTCAGCGGTCCTCAAGATCTAAGATGGGAAGATTTGTCGAACCAGCTTTTAAGACCAATGACCGAAGACGAAGAACAACTCAGAAGAATCGAGGAGCGCCCCCAACTTGAAGACCGGTTTAGGGGCTACTGATGGTGTGCTGGACTAGTGGGTACTCATCACGTCATATCCCGTCCAGTGGGTCGGGCTGAGGACTCCCATGGCGGTTCACTAATGGGCTTCTTTGGGCAGCCCATGACGTATACAAGGAAGTTTCCACAAGATTTGGCGCACAAGATAAGGACTCCTATTATCCTAGGCCTCCAGTGTATTATATAACTGAGGGTAGGCTAGTCAATAGATCATCTCATATTCATTAGAATCTCACACAACAATCTCGTGGTAGATACCCGTACTCTATGCTATACCTCACATCAATACAATCAAAAGCAGGATGTAGGGTATTATCTCTCCGAGAGAGCCCGTACCTGGGTAAAATCATGTGTCCTTGTTACCATCATGCCAAGACGCCTAGCTTAGGTTCCCTACCTCGAGATATGCCAGATTTAGCTCTGACACTTGTGCCTTCACGAATTGATACCTTGGTTTCTCATCGATGAAAAGCTTACTGCTTTCTACAAACTCCCAAGCCGGGGATCCCAACATGTGTAATAAGAATACAATGTTCACAATGACATCCAACATGTGGAGGCATCTTATTGGTCGACCGCATAAATGATGCCATCTTATTCAATGGCATTGGAGAACTATAGAGCTCGGCAATCTCCATGGGGAGAGAGCTCCAATTGCCCTTTTTACATGGGTGTTGCTTGATTCAGGTCTGGTGGATTTCATAATTTAGGTTTTTATATGGTATCTAGTGCTTGAGGTTTCGGTTGAGAAGGCGCTCGATGTTGGAGCGACTACGAAGTAGTGAAGATGCTACATGCGAGCAAGTGGGAATAGAAGATGGTGTGTGAGCGGAGATGGAGAAGCACTAGAGAGGAAGAGCAATAGGGAGAGATGGGGAAGGACAAGTGGTGCGAGGCGAGGTGTGCTCTACAACTTCAATGACCGTGATTGCCACAATACAAGGTGTCTGACTTTGGTAATATGAACACGTCGCCTGGACTGTGTAGTGTCACATACTATAATTTCACCATGAGGACCACACAAATAATTTAACTAGGGCTTCTGCAATACCCAATCCCCGGTTGCATCCGTGTTACAAGCAAACCAAATTTCTTTATTTCATCATGTACATAGGAACATGAAGGCTTGGGATCGAATTATGTGCCCCCTTTCCTAGGGCACATGCACCTTGTTATATTTTATTGAATAATGACTTACAAATTACACGGAAGCGTGCATGTAAAATCAATAAATATAAAATACTTATTACGGTAATACAAACATTAGTACCACTTAGTACACTAGCTACTCACATAGAGTAGTAGTACCCGATGTCGCGAGAAAATATAGGCCCTCCTTGCATGTGTTGGAGATATGTCCTAGAGATAATCACGTGATGATGATATTTACCTATGTATTCATGAGCCTTTTGCATTGTCCTTGAACATCATCAGTGATATGTATCAATAAGTATATGACTTGTTTGTGAAACTAGATATTGTATGATGATCGTTCTAATAGTCCCTAGTTGATAAGGTTATGTGGACACATACCCTTTGACTAGTATACGATTCGGTTGATGACTACGTTCCACAAGTCATGGGCATGAAGGTGCTAATATAAACCGATAGTATGGACTCGAGAATGGAGATCAATGAGTCGGACATGCCCACTTTGAGATCCTGCGCGATACTGCCATCTGTTAGTCTCAAGTACAATGTGTATGTCATGTCCTAGACCTGATATCCTCGCATGTTTTCGGGATGAGGATTGACTTACTTAGGGTGTATCAGACACTAGTCTATAACTGGGTAGTTATAAAGGTAGCTTTTGGCTGAGTTGTGAGACATGCCACGAGACATGGCTGGCCAAGATGGGATTTACCCCTCCAAAAAGGAGAGATATTATCTAGGCCCTCTCGAGTGATCAGATTCGGAAAGCATCGCCATGCGACTTGGGTTAAGTGTTAACCCGGTTCGGGAATCTGTATCACGGTTTCGAGAAGAGAGGTCGAGCTACCACAAGGGTGACAAGTACTTGCCTTGAGCTCGACAACATATATTGTGATACAAAAGAAATGTTGTATATGACACGTTGTTGAGGTTCGTCAAACAACTTTACGCACACATGAGAGTTGGCATGTTCTGTTAGGAGCCGCTACCAACTATTGACTCGTGTCGTGTCCATGTGTACGTGAATCTATAGGGTCGCACACTTAAGGGGCGGGAGCCCATTTAGATTGGATTTGAATGGAAAATGCGTGCAGACTCCTAGTGGGCCTCAAGCATTGAGCCCACCTTGGATGTCCATATAAAGGGGTGTGGGCGCACCACTTACGGCTGATCTTTTTCTTCCCTCACAGCCGCCGCTGCCACTCCCAACGCCCCCATGCTGCGTGACCGGACCTAGCAGTCCGATGCACAACACTGGTCCCCGTACGTGTGGATACCTTGGAGGTATTGCATCTGCGGTGCTTGGACGAACCGTTCAAGGGAACCGCAAGGAGCCATTCGTGGGATCCGCAAGGAGCTGTTTGAGGGAGATCGTTGTTCGTAGGAGATCGACTACACAAGGAGGAGACGAATCGACTAATCGACTACACGCATCACTAACTCTACTTCCACCGCAGTGGCTGCACGTCTAGTGGTAAACCCGATCATGTGATCTATCCCCCACAACATGATCTTGGTTACGTCATATGATTTTTTTATTTATCGCTAGAGTAGCGTATCACATGTCCCAACAGCATGCCGGTCCTCCCATTAATCCGCTCAACACTCTCGTAGCCGCTTATGGTTCCTCGTATGTCTCACTCGAAAAACCCTCTTCAACTACGTTCGAATCACTCATCTTCACACATACTCATTCCACATCACATCATGTGTAACAATCTTGCCTCTTCCACTAAAGGACATCTTAGCCATGTGAAAAATGTAGCCCTTCGATCCATTGAGTTTCTAAATCGCTCTATCTTCAATAATTTTTTGAGGCATTCACAAAACACCTGCACCTGCTCCTAAAAAACCTTATGTCTCAGATGCGGGTGGGGGGCGGCCCTACACAAACATCAGTAGCACAAGCTCTATGAAGTCCGTACCCCTCTTCCTAGTTCTTCCCAAGTGCAGATGGAGGCAATATTTAAACAACTGGTACAACATCAAATTTGACATCCAGGAAGGTACAACCCAACTATGAGGGATATCGAACGTATAATATATCCCTATTTGCTCTGAAGGACTTAACTACCACTACTTAGCTTTCCATTTGACTGGGTGGTCGAATTTGTGACTACGTCAGACGCTCGTTTCACTCAATTCGACATGTGGTTAAGAGAAAAGTACACGTTGTTTTAGGAAAGAGTAGTGCAAGTGACGCGCCAGGAAAATCTATACACGTTGATGTCGTATCCATGCAACAACGTGTGCCTTCAACGGACAAATTTGCCGAGCTACTCAACTACCCTCCTCCACAACGAGGTGGTTACTTGGGATGCGAGTCGAAAACTATATGCAATCCAAAAAAGGATAAATAAAGGGTAAGTTACCGCACCTTCATATAAACTACTCCCTCCATCCCATAATATAAAACCTTTTTTGACTCTATACTATAAAAAAATGTTGTACATTATGAGACGGAGGGGGTACATGTTTGCATGCCCATGAAGTAAGAATTTTTGGAGACGTTGAGAACGAAAAATATTGCTGGTGTGCAGGGAGAAGGGATGAAATCTTTGTGTTTTTTTGGATGAGAAAGTATGAATCACAAACCAAAGTTGTGGACTCATAAATCGAAACTGACCGCAGCCATCCGATCAGCATCCAAAGGGGAGGATACGGGCCACGCTGCATATTTTGCAAAAACACTCTCTTCCCCAGCCTGCCCGCCCCCATCCGATTCCCCAATCCCTCTCTCACTCCGATTCGGGCGGGGCCCAAACCCTAGGTCGCCGGCTCCTCCCGAAGCGAGTCTAGCTGATCCGTTTGTTCTTCACAAGCTCTGCCGTGTTTCGCTGCTGTTTCCTCTTTAGAGGAAGAAGAAGAAGAAAGAGAGGGATCCGGTCGACTGCCGTCGGCGGCGATGGGCGACGGCCGCGGCGGAGGGTCAAACCGCCCCGCGTGGCTGCAGCAGTACGAGCTGGTGGGGAAGATCGGCGAGGGCACCTACGGCCTCGTTTTCCTCGCGCGCCTCAAGCCAACGCATCCCCAGGCTGCTGGCCGCCGCGGCTCCCCCATCGCCATCAAGAAGTTCAAGCAATCCAAGGAGGGCGATGGCGTCTCGCCTACCGCCATCAGAGAGATCATGGTAACTCATCGCCGCCGCCGGTTGCTTCATTCCTTCGTGGCGTTCCAGACCTTGGCCATATAGGACTGTAATCTCTCTCCCTACGCTTGCCCTTTGATTGCAGCTCCTGCGCGAGATCAACCACGAAAATGTCGTCAAGCTCGTCAACGTCCACATCAACCACGCCGACATGTCCCTTTATCTCGCCTTCGATTACGCCGAGCATGACCTCTATGTATGCAACTCCCGTCCCGTGCTTATATGTGTGCCTTTTTCATTCCTGTCGACCTCTTAGTATGAAATTCAAATCCAACTCTCTCTACGGAATAGTTAATTAACGAAGCACTGTTCTATCCGCAGGAGGTTATTCGGCATCACAGAGAGAAGCTTAACCTCTCCATTAACCAATACACAGTTAAATCCTTGCTCTGGCAACTGCTCAACGGCCTCAACTATCTCCATAGGTATGTCTATATATTTTATATTAACAAGTCGAGCAGCATGATTCTCCACAAGCTGTGATGTCTTTACTGTAAATACATGCAATGTTTATCTGGGTCAATCCTATCAAAATCTGATCTATCCTACCTGTCTCCCCTCCTGCAGTAACTGGATTATCCATCGAGACCTCAAGCCTTCTAATATACTGGTATGTTGCTTCATGCCTCACGCTGATACGCAAATCTGTCCAATATTGTCTCTTTTGGTTGCTAAGCATGCTGCAATGGTGTGCCCCAGTAGGTCATGGGAGAAGGAGAAGAACATGGAATTATAAAGATTGCTGATTTTGGGCTGGCTAGGATATATCAAGCTCCACTAAAACCACTAAGTGACAATGGGGTGAGTAGCTCTATCTACATTCCTATTTCAAGTAATATGAGGGAACCAAAGGATGGTACTTTGGTAATGGAATGCAGTCATTCACTCATTCCGCCAAGTTACCACTATTCTTATAGACTCGAAGCTTATAATTGGCAATTGCATGCAAATATATTATCACACAGTGCACCGATTTTGAATGTTTGAGTTCAAGTATCTGAATGCAATTTTGGCCGTTGATTGGAGTCCATTGACGGCCTAGGAGGATCCACATTAAATCCCATAATATACCCTCTTAAACCTTCTAAATTTAACTCTAATTGTACATTAATTACGGCACGTGGTAGTATTATTTTGCACAACACTGCTTCATGAATAGCTAAGGTGGTATGGTAGATTTCCGCAGTACTTTTGACACTGTGCAATGTATTATGCTAATTCCCTGATTTGAAATAAATTTCAGGTTGTTGTAACTATCTGGTATCGTGCACCTGAGCTGTTACTTGGAGCTAAACACTACACAAGTGCTGTTGGTATCCTTGTAGGGAGAGAAAAGCAGATCCTTTTACTATCTATTTTTCTTCATTAATTCTGTTATTCTCTTAACCATCTCCAGACATGTGGGCAGTTGGTTGCATTTTTGCCGAATTGCTTACACTGAAACCACTGTTCCAAGGTGTTGAAGCAAAAGCTACTCCAAACCCTTTTCAAGTATGTGCAGTTGCACTCAGTTAGTTAGTGTTGCCATCTTGTTTTTAGATTGTATCACTAGACTAAAGTTGTTATATTTTACATGATGATCATGTCTCAAGTAATTTTCCTCCGTTATGCGATTGGTATATCTCACAGTTGATTTACACGTCTTGTAGCTCGATCAACTAGACAAGATTTTTAAGGTCTTAGGTATGTATTCCTTGTTTTTGCTTGTCTTGTTTGATTTGTCATGCTCATCAGAAATATACTCACAATAATAACCCAACTCTTCTGAAGGTCATCCTACGGTCGAGAAGTGGCCTACCCTTGCAAATCTTCCATGCTGGCAAAATGACCAGCAACACATTCAGGGGCATAAGTAGTATGTTGGACATTGTTGAGCTGCTCTAAGAAGGCTTAAATATCTCTTTTATTATTACTTAACTTAATATACTATCGTATTTCCCTTGCAGTGAGAACACAGGTCTTCATACTATTGTTCACTTGCCGCAGAAGGGTCCTGCATTTGACCTTCTCTCGAGAATGCTTGAGTATGTCTCTTGCTCTCTAGTTTGTTGGAGTCAACATTACGTTGGTTGATGAACATATTTTTTGTTCTTTTTTGTACTATTATGTGTTGGTTTATCATCCTAGTATTCCTCATGTTTCAGGTATGACCCTCGAAAGCGTATTACAGCTGCACAAGCTTTGGAGCATGAGTAAATAATTAATACCTTCACCTATTCTTTTCCCCCCTTTCGCGTGTTTGGATGCTTCTGTTTCCATATCTGTATAACTAGTTCTTAGCTGATGCATGCTGATACCTTAAATGTCCGCCCCTATTAACTTTAAAAAATAGCCTTCCGACAAACGCCCCATATTAAGATAACACATGCTAGCCCTTCCGCCAAAATGAAGCACTTAATTAAGTGCCTTCCGCCAACATGGAGCAAGCCATTTAGTGGCTTCCGCATAAGATGCTACCCCTTCCGCCAAAACATGCTATTTAGCACTTAATTACTAGTTAAAACATGCTAGCCATTTAAGTGGTTTCCGCCGAAGATGCTACCCTTCCGCCAAACAGGTTAGTTAGTGCTTCCGTCAAACATGCTAGCAGCTTCCGCTAAACGCCTTCACCTTCCGCCAAACAGAAAAAAATTAGCAGCGGCCTTCCGCCATCCGGACGGAGAGGAGGGATACATGGTGGCTTTTGATTGGCCAGATGGATTTCCGGAGTCCCGCAAAGCCCCCCCAGGTTTGCTACCAGTTTGCCGTAATTCAGACATCCAGATGCGTCCGCGGACGTTTGAGGGATAGCACTGGATGGCAAAAGTGCCCGGACTCCCGCAAAGGACATATACGGATGATTTGAGGGTCCACGTTGGAGATACCCTTAGAAGCAGTCTGGAATTATTCTTGGAATCATGTCTATGTTTTAACCTCGAAATTTCCTTTATTCACATATAAATTGGTTTTAAAACAAGGGTCTGCCTTCTGATTTCCGTTATTACAAACCGTTAGGAGTTCGTTACAGCAGGAAAAAACCATAACAGCCTTACATCATACCAACCCCCCCCCCCCCCCCAGCCACTCCTTGAACAGAATTCGTTCATGTTATTTCCTATTAGAAGAATGCCGAAATGGATCACAAGCATAAAGCAAAAGCGGCCAAAACCAGGAACCAAAGGTTCTTCCGGTAGGATTGATCTGCACCTAATGTTGTCATTGCTAATTACCCATAACTTTTAACCATTGAAACAATGCCGATTTGAGATAAACTCATGTCCTAATGCTGTAGAATATTTTAAATATACAGGGAACACAACAAAATCATAGTTGTAATGCGGGGATATTGGCGATTACAGTTTAATATGTCAACTCTTCTGATATTGGGGAATAAAGTTTGATATATCAACTCTTCTGAATACATCCACCTCTTTGCTAGGTACTTCCGGATGGACCCGCTACCTGGACGAAAGTAAGTTATGTATGAATAGAGTCTCAACTGCCTCTACTTTAGAAAGTGATGGTTTTTCTTGTCTCTGTGCCTAAAATGTCTCTCTGGTCAGTGCATTTGTACCATCTCAGCCAGGCGAGAAAATTGTGACATATCCTGTTCGTCCAGTAGATACCTCAACAGATTTTGAAGGAACAACAAGCCTTCAACCAACTCAACCGGTAATAGAAGCTTTGTCTCTGCCTAAATCTTAATTTTCCAATCTGCGACCTGATTAGTGGAAAGCTTTTTTTGATAGAGAAGAGCTTAGTGGAAAGCTTTTTTTAGAGAAGATTAGTGGAAAGCTTGTGCAATGAATGTGCTTCTTATGGAGATTTAGATTTCTTCCTTGTAGCAAAATCATCTTCCAGTGGGGCAGAACGTATTTAATTAGTCAGTCAAGTTAGATGTAGGCATCACAAGGCTTGTTTCTTGTTTAATTTCCTCAGAAGATTTGTTTCAGTCCCACTTTGAGTGAACCAAAGAATTCTTAAGAACTGCCGTGCTATGATCTGTAATAACATTGTGCATTCATGTTTCAGCCATCGGGAAACGGACCTCCAGGAGGCCAGCCTGTACCAAGACAAATCCCAAGGCAAATGCAACAGCCTATGGGTGGTATGCAAAGAATGCCTCCTGGTGCAAACATGGGTGCCTTTGGCGCAGCGCCCCAAGCAGGCATGGTTGGGATGAATCCCGGTAACATTCCAATGCAGAGAGGCGCAGGTGGCCAGTCTCATCCACACCAGGTTTGTTGTATATTTTTAATATGTTATGTTCCTAGCTACTGTTGTTTGAATAACGCTTGTGACGATCAGTAAGCCGTTTGATTTTCTTGGCGTTGACAGTTGAGAAGGAAGGCTGATCAAGGGATGGGGATGCAGAACCCTGGGTACCCTCAGCAGAAGAGGCGCTTCTGACATCCTCCCTCCTGGGCACCAACTGATATAAATGTACTCATGGCATCATCATGTATGTACATCTTCCAGATAGATATACATCGTCTGGTGGCCGTGTAAAAGCTTGTTGTTGTAGATTTATAGTGCTTGTCTGCTAGCTTGGTAAGTTAAAGTAGCTGTAAGGGTCATTGTAGAGGAAATTTGGACGATTGCCTTTTACAGCTACTGCGCTAAGCTGCTCCATGCAGAATAATTGACATTCTGAATTCTGAATATACAAGACAAGCTGGTAGACATGCTAGTTTCATTCTTCTGCTCATGTTGGAAGCCGAGTGGTTTGGCAAAAAGTCACTTTGGAGGACGAGCTCCAGTGAGCCCTATATTTTGAATAGTGCCAAAATAATATTTTGAGGTTTCAAAAAATTCTGAAAAAATTTAACATGCTTATATGGATGCATTGTTTTGGGGATTATGTAAGTAAAGCACGAAAAAATTATTCTATTTGTTTGATTAGTGAGAATTGAGGGTCAAGATGTGATAACTTAAACATCTCTTCCAACTCCTACCCGCCCTTGTTACCTCTTCACCTTTTTTTTTGAGAATAGTTATCTCTTCACTTACTAAGGGCAACTCCAACGAGGGTCACCAAAATGGGCCTCACAAAAGTCTGCAAACATCTCCACGGACAGATATAGCAGAAGAGTCCATTCAACAGTAGGCATCAAATGTTTGTCCCATTCCAAACAAATCTTAAAAAAAAAGACAAAGCTCACACTAAACTAGACGATATTTGTTAAATTTTGATATATTATAACCCTTGCGGCCCACCCCTTGGCCGTGAGCCAGGGCCACATGGACTCCATGAGATCCCCTCTTGTGGCTGCAATGCTTTATGAAATTTCCTGGATTTGAAAGTTACAGACGTATTTTATTTGATCTGTTTTGATAAAAAAACTGATTTTTCCGAAAACTCCAAAAATAGCAGAAAACAACAACTAGATGTGGGCATTGAATGAATAGGTTAGTCTAGAAAATAATAAAAGATAATACTAAAGCTATGCAATAATGATATAAAAGCAGCATGAAACAAACAAACAAAAGATACATTTTAGACGTATCATCTATTCAAAACCGGTCATTCTCCACTCAGAGGTGTTAGTGGGATGTAATTACCGAAAAAGGCTTCCATCCCGTTTTATAAATAAAGCAAACCGCCACATGCCAACAAGTACCATAATAGAACCACAAACACACACACTCAAGTCTCACAACAAATGGTTATGCTGAGGGCAGAGCTCAACAAGCCCAAAGAAACAAAAACAAAAAAGGCGGTGGGATGTAATTTGCGCCAACTTTGCGTTTTAAGGATTTGTGACGCCTCGAACTCCTTTAATTTACATTGTGGTCCAACACAACTTCTTGATGTCTACTACGCAACTTTATTCTTATAGACTCATGTTGGGCCTTCAAGCACAGAGTTTTATAGGACAGTAGCAATTTTCCCTCAAGTGGATGACATAAGGTTTATCAATCCGTGGGAGGTGTAGGATGAAGATGGTCTCTCTCAAACAACCCTGCAACCAAGTAATAAAAAGTCTCTTATGTCCCCTACACACCAAATACAATGGTAATTTGTATAGGCGCACTACTTCGGCGAAGAGATGATGATACAAGTGTAATATGGATACTAGATTTTGGCTTTTGTAGTAGGAACAATAAAAAACAACAATGTAGCAATTGATAAAACGGAGCACAAACGGTATTGCAATGCTTGAAAATGAGGCCTAGGGTCTGTACTTTCGCTAGTGCAATCTCTCAACAATGCTAACATAATTGGATCATATAACCGTCCCTCAAAGTGCGATGAAGAATCACTCCAAAGTTCCTATCTAGTGGAAAACATAAGAAGAAATTATTTGTAGGGTACGAAACCACCTCCAAGCTATTCTTTCCGATCGATCTATCTAAGAGTTCGTACTAAAATAACACCAAATAACTTCATATTCATCATACTCAATCCAACACAAAGAACCTCAAAGAGTGCCCCAAGATTTCTACCGGAGAAACAAAGACAAGAACGTGCATCCACCCCTATGCGTAGATTACCCCAATGTCACCTTGGGAATCCGCGAGTTGAGTGCCAAAACATATATCAAGTGAACCAGTATCATACCCCATTGTCACCACGGGTATCCATATGCAAGACATATATCAAGTGCTCTCAAATCCATAAAAATATTCAATCCGATAAAACGAAATCTCAAAGGGAAAACTCAATTCATCACAACAAGATAGAGAAGGGAAAACACAATATGATCCGACTATATTAACAAAGCCCGCGGTATATCAAGATCGTGACATCTCAAGAACACGAGAGAGAGATAGAGAGATTAAATACATAGCTACTGGTACAAACCCTCAGCCCCGAGGGTGGACTACTCCCTCCTCATCGTGGTGGCCGCCGGGATGATGTAGATGGCCACCGGTGATGATACCCCCCCCCTCGGCGGTGCCTTGAACGGGGTCTAGATTGGTTTCTCGTGGCTCTGAGCCTTGCGGGCGGAACTTCGATCTAGGGTTACCCCGAGGGTTCTTGGAATATTTGGCGATTTATAGGGCAAAGAGGGGGTGCGGGAGGCCACCCAGGTGGGTTGTGCCCCCCTCGGGTCACCCCCAGGTGCTTCTCCGGCCCACTGGATGTCTTCTGGTCCATAAAAATCCACAAAAATTTTCATGGTGTTTGGACTCCGTTTGATATTGATTTCCTGTGATGTAAAAAACAAGCAAAAAACAACAACTGGCATTGGGCACTGGGTCAATAGGTTAGTCCCAAAAATGATATAAAGTTGCTATATAATGATTGTAAAACATCTAAGAATGATAATATAGCAACATGAATACTTCATAAATTACAGATATGTTGGAGACGTATCAACATCCCCAAGCTTAATTCCTACTCGTCCTCGAGTAGGTAAATGATAAAAGAAATAATTTATGAAGTGTGAATGCTAGAAAAGTGCATAAGTTTGATCAATGATAATTTCAATCACTTTTCCTAGCATCATAACATCAATTCTTTCTTATAAAACTTCTCATGTTAAAGTAGCAACCAATTCACATGTTAAGGTTCAAACAATGAATTCTCTTGAAACTCAAAAACCTATGTTCTCAGTCACCAAACAATTGTAATTCAACTTATTCAACAGAGTCTAAGTAAGAGCTCCACATACTCAACCATCATATAGTCTTCTATGATTGCTAACACTCACCACATACACATGAGCAAAACGTTTCAACCGGACACATAGAAAGATAGGGGCTTATAATTTCGCCTCCCAACGTATTCACCTCAAGGGCGATGTCAACAATAACTCATGCTACCCATATCCAACTAGATATATGTGCCTAGATCTTTACTCACCACATGATTCTTGCCCAAAGAGAAAAATAAAAAGGAATAAAGAGAAAAACTTTGACTCTTGCATGAAAGTAAATACATAAAAGTAAAAGGTAGGCCCTTCGCAGAGGGAAGCAGAGGTTGTCATGCACTTTTTGTTTGTATGCTCAACCCCTTAGTGCAAAAGAACGTCACATTATATTGCCCCTTATGATAGCAACCTTTATTATGCAGTCTATCGCTTTTATTACTTTGCCATCACAAGTCCGTATAACGCTCAATTTTCTATTACATTAAATGATCTAACACTTTTAGAAGCAATTTTTATTGCCTGATTGCACCAATGTCAACTTACTTGAAGGATCTTACTCAATCCTTAGGTAGGTATGGTGGACTCTTGAAAATAAGATTTTGGTTTAAGGGTTTCTGGATGCACAAGTAGTATCACTACTTGGTGCAGAATTTTTGGCTAGCAAAGATGGGGAAAGCACCACATGTTGAAGGATCTATGACAATATAACTTCTATGTGAATATGAACAAACATAAATCATTACGTTGTCTTCCTTGTCCAACGTCAACAAATTTGGCATATAATATTTTGATGGGGGCTCACAATCACAAAAGATTTCCAAGATAGTGTATTTGCATGTGAAAGTTATCTTTCTTATACTAATCATTCATGAATTGCTTGTATGACCAATATTGTGATTGTCAAGCCTCAAAAGATTTCACTTTCTAAACCCAATGTGAAGCTACCACTAGGCTTGATATGAACATAAAATTTCAACTTCATTACATTCAATTTATTCAACAATTTACTCATAGGATATAAGTGAAGCACAAGAGTAAATGACAAGCTACTCCAAAAAGATAAAAATGAAGATCAATCGAGTAGTTAAGTAAATAGATAGCTATGTGAGGACTCTCTCTTATTTAAAACTTTCAGATCTAAGTATTTTATTAAAATAGCAAGAAAAAAGAAAACAAAATGACATTTAAAGGATAGCACAACTCATGTGAAGAAGCAAAAACAAAACTTGGGATTAACCGATACTAACCGATAATTGTTGATGAAGAAAGGTGGGATGCCTACCGGGGCATCCCCAAACTTAGATGCTTGAGACTTCTTAAAATATTATCTTGGGATGCCTTGGGCATCCCAAAGCTTGAGCTTTTGTGTCTCCTTAATTCCTTTTATATCACGGTTTCCCTAAATATTAAAAACTTCATCCACACAAAACTCAACAAGAACTCATGAGATACGTTAGTGTAAATCAATGCAAAACCTTATCATTCTCTACTGTAGCAAATCTGTAAAATTATTATTTAACATTGCATACTAAATGCCTCTGCATATTTAATACTCCTACTGATGACCCACAAGTATAGGGGATCTACCGTAGTCCTTTTGATAAGTAAGAGTGTTGAACCCAACAAGGAGCAGAAGGAAATGACAAGCGGTTTTCAGTAAGGTATTCTCTGCAAGCACTGAAATTATCGGTAACAGATAGTTTTATGATAAGGTAATTTGTAACGGGTAACAAGTAATAAAAGTAAATAAGGTGCAACAAGGTGGCCCAATCCTTTTTGTAGCAAAGGACAAGCCTGGACAAACTCTTATATAAAGGAAAGCGCTCTCGAGGACACACGGGAATTATCGTCAAGCTAGTTTTCATCATGCTCATATGATTCGTGTTCGTTACTTTGATAATTTGATATGTGGGTGGACCAGTGCTTGGGTACTTCCCTTCCTTGGACAAGCATCCCACTTATGATTAACCCCTCTCGCAAGCATCCGCAACTATGAAAGAAGAATTAAGGTAAACGTAACCATAACATGAAACATATGGATCCAAATCAGCCCCTTACGAAGCAACGCATAAACTAGGGTTTAAGCTTCTGTCACTCTAGCAACCCATCATCTACTTATTACTTCCCAATGCCTTCCCCTAGGCCCAAATAATGGTGAAGTGTCATGTAGTCGACGTTCACATAACACCACTAGAGGAAAGACAACATTCATCTCATCAAAATAGCGAACGAATACCAAATTCACATGACTACTTATAGCAAGACTTCTCCCATGTCCTCAGGAACAAACGTAACTACTCATAAATCATATTCATGTTCATAATCAGAGGGGTATTAATACGCATAATGGATTTGAACATATGATCTTCCACCAAATAAACCAACTAGCATCAACTACAAGGAGTAATCGACACTACTAGCAACCCACAGGTACCAATCTGAGGTTTTGAGACAAAGATTGGATACAAGAGATGAACTAGGGTTTGAGATGAGATGTTGATAGAGATTGACCCCCTCCCGATGAGAGGATCGATGGTGATGGCGATGGTGATTATTACCCCCTCCCGGAGGGATGTTTCCCTGGCAGAACAGCTCCGCCGGAGCCCTAGATTGGTTTCGCCAGGTTCCGCCTCAAGACGACTGCGTTTCGTCCCGAAAGCTTCCTTATGCTTTTTTCCAGGGCGAAAGACTTCATATAGCAAAAGATGGGCACCGGAGGCCTGCCAGGGGGCCCACGAGGCAGGGGGACGCGCCCAGGGGGGTAGGGCGCGCCCCCACCCTCTCGGATGGTGGGTGGCCCCCCTCTGGTTCTTTCTTTGCCCAATATTTTTTATATATTCCAAAACGTGCCTCCGTGAAGTTTCAGGACTTTTGGAGTTGTGCAGAATAGGTCTCTAATATTTGCTCCTTTTCCAAATTTCTGTAATTCCAAATGCCGCATTCTCCCTCTTCATGTAAACCTTGTAAAATAAGAGAGAATAGGCATAAGTATTGTGACATAATGTGTAATTGTTGGGGAACGTTGCAGAAAATTAAAATTTTTCCTACGGTTTCACCAAGATCCATCTAAGAGTTCATCTAGCAATGATTCATGGGAGAGTGATTGCATCTACATACCACTTGTAGATCGCGTGCGGAAGCGTTCAAGTGAACGGGGTTGATGGAGTCGTACTCGCCGTGATTCTGATCACCGATGACCTAGTGCCGAACGGACATCACCTCCGCGTTCAACACACGTACGGAGCGGATGACGTCTCCTCCTTCTTGATCCAGCAAGGGGGAAGAAGAGGTTGATGATGATCCAGCAGCACGACGGCGTGGTGGTGGATGCAGCAGAACTCCGGCAGGCTTCGCTAAGCAACTACGGAGGAGGAGGAGGTGTAGCAGAGAGGGAGGCGCCAAGGGCTTCAGGTGCGGCCACCCTCCCTCCCTCCCTTTATATAGGTGCAAGAGAGGGGAGGGCGCAGCCTTGCCCCTTCCTCCAAGGAAGGGGTGCGGCCAAGAGGGGAGGAGTCCATCCTCCCAAGGCACCCTGAGGTGCCTTTCCCTCTTAGGACTCTCCCCTCCCCAAGTCTCCTTGGCGCATGGGCCTCTTGGGGCTGGTGCCCTTGGCCCATATAGGCCAAGGCGCACCCCCACCAGCCCATGTGGCCCCCCGGGGCAGGTGGACCCCCCCGGTGGACCCCCGAACCCCTTTCGGTACTCCCTGCACAATACCGATAAAGTGCGTAAACTTTTCCGACCAAAACAAGACTTCCTATATATAAATCTTTACCTCCGGACCATTCCGAACTCCTCGTGACGTCCGGGATCTCATCCGGACTCGAACAACATTCGGTTTGCTGCATTCTCATATTCATACAACCCTAGCGCCACCGCATCTTAAGTGTGTAGACCCTACGGGTTCGGGAGACACGCAGACATGACCGAGACGACTCTCGGGCAATAACCAACAGCGGGATCTGGATACCCATGTTGGCTCCACATGTTCCACGATGATCTCATCGGATGACCCACGATGTCAAGGACTCAATCGATCCCGTATACAATTCCCTTTGTCTAGCGGTATTGTACTTGCCCGAGATTCGATCGTCGGTATCCGATACCTTGTTCAATCTCGTTATCGGCAAGTCTCTTTACTCGTTCCGTAACACATCATCCTGTGATCAACTCCTTGATCACATTGTGCACATTATGATGATGTCCTACCGAGTGGGCCCAGAGATACCTCTCCGCTTACACGGAGTGACAAATCCGATCTCGATTCGTGCCAACCCAATGCATACACTTTCGGAGATACCTGTAATGCACCTTTATAGCCACCCGATTACGTTGTGACGTTTGGTACACCCAAAGCATTCCTACGGTATCCGGAGTTGCACAATCTCATGGTCTAAGGAAATGATACTTGACATTTAGAAAAGCTTTAGCATACGAACTACACGATCCGTGCTAGGCTTAGGATTGGGTCTTGTCCATCACATCATTCTCCTAATGATGTGATCCCGTTATCAATGACATCCAATGTCCATGGTCATGAAACCGTAACCATCTATTGATTAACGAGCTAGTCAACTAGAGGCTTACTAGGGACATGGTGTTGTCTATGTACCCACACATGTATCTGAGTTTCCTATCAATACAATTATATCATGGATAGTAAACGATTATCATGAACAAGGAAATATAATAATAACTAATTTATTATTGCCTCTAGGGCATATTTCCAACAGTCTCCCACTTGCACTAGAGTCAATAATCTAGTTCACATCGCCATGTGATTAACACTCACAGTCACATCGCCATGTGACCAACATCCAAAGAGTTTACTAGTGTCATTAAACTAGTTCACATCATCATGTGATTAAGACTCAATGAGTTCTGGGGTTTGATCATGTTTTGCTTGTGAGAGAAGTTTTAGTCAACGGGTCTGCAGTATTCAGATCCGTATGTACTTTGCAATTCTCTATGTCATATTGTAAATGCTGCTTCCACGCTCCACTTGAAGCTATTCCAAATGGTTGCTCCACTATACGTATCCGGTTTGCTACTCAGAGTCACTCGGATAGGTGTTAAAGCTTGCATCAATGTAACCCTTTACGCTGAACTCTTTATCACCTCCATAATCGAGAAACATGTCCTTATTTACTCCAAGGACAATTTTGACCGCTGTCCAATGATCCCCATTCCTTGATCATTCTTGTACCCCTTGACTGACTCATGGCAAGGCACACTTACCTTGCGGTACACAAAGATAGCATACTATAGAGCCTATGTCTAAAGCATAGGGACGACCTTCGTCCTTTCTCTCTTTTCTCGCCGTGGTCGAGCTTTAAGTCTTAACTTCATACCTTACATCTCGTGCAAGAACTCCTTATTTGATCGATCCATCTTGAACACCTTCAAGATCATGTCAAGGTATATGCTCATTTGAAAGTACCATTAAGCGTTTTGATCTATCCTCATAGATCTTGATGCTCAATGTTCAAGTAGCCTAATCTAGGTTTTCTATTGAAAAACACTTTTCAAACAACCCTATATGCTTTCCAGAAATTCTACATTATTTCTGATCAACAATATTTCAACAACATATACTCATCGAAATTCTATAGTGCTCCCACTCACTTCTTTGGAAATACAAGTTTCTCACAAACTTCAGATAAACCCAAAATCTTTGATCATCTCATCAAAGCGCACATTCCAACTCCGAGATGCTTACTCCAGTCCTAAGAAGGATCACCGGAGCCAAAGATAACTTTTAGCATCCTTAGGATCGACAAAACTTTCTCGATTGTATCACATACAACCTTTCCTTACAAAACTGGTAAGGAAACTCGTTTTGACATCCATCGCCTGATTTCATAAATGCAGCTAATGCTAACATGATTCCGACGGACTTAAGCATCGCTACGGATGAGAAAATCTCATCGTAGTCAACTCCTTGAACTTGTGAAAAACTCTTTTCCACAAGTCGAGCTTCATAGACGGTGACATTACCGCCCACGTCCGTCTTCTTCTTAAAGATCCATTTATCTCAATGGCTTGCCGATCAACGGGCAAGTCCACCAAAGTCCATGCTTTATTCTGATACATGGATCCTATCTCGGATTTCATGGCTTCTAACCATTTGTTGGAATATGGGCCCACCATTGGTTCTCCATAGCTCATAGGTTCATTGTTGTCTAGCAACATGACATTCATGACAGGATCACCGTACCACTCAAGCAAAGACGCTGGCGTCCTTGTCGCCCCACGAGGTTCTAGAGTGACTTGATCCAAGTTTCATGATCACTATCATAAGCTTCTACTTCAATTGGTGTAGGTGCCACAGAACAACTTCCTGTGTCCTGCTACACACTAGTTGAAGTGATGGTTCAATAACCTCATCAAGTCTCCACCATCCTCCCACTTAATTCTTTCGAGAGAAACTTTTCCTCGAGAAAGGACCCGTTTCTAGAAACAATCCCCATTGCTTTCGGATCTGAATTAGGAGGTATACCCAACCGTTTTGGGTATCCTATGAAGATGTATTTATCCGTTTTGGGTTCGAGCTTATCACGATGAAACTTTTTCACATAAGCGTCGCTGCCCCAAACTTTTAAGAAACGACAACTTAGGTTTCTCCATAGCTTAGTTCTAACAGTGCCGTCTCAACGGAATTACGTGGTGCCCTATTAAAGTGAGTGCGGTTGTCTCTAATGCCTAACCCATGAACGATAGTGGTAATTCGGTAAGAGACATCATGGTACGCACCATATCCAATAGGGTGCAACTATGATGTTCGGACACACCATCACACTATGGTGTTCCAGCGGTATTAATTGTGAAACAATTTCCACAAGGTCTTAATTATGCGTACAAAGCTCAGAACTCAGATACTCATCTCTATGATCATATCATAGACATTTTATCCTCTTGTCACAATGATCTTTAACTTCACTCTGAAATTACTTGAACCATTCAATAATTCAGACTTTGTGTTTCATCAAGTAAATATACTCAACATCTACTCGAATCATCTGTGAAGTTAGAACATAACGATATTCACCGCATGCCTCAACACTCGTTGGACTGCACACATCAAAATGTGTTACTTCCAACAGGTTGCTACCTTGTTCCATCTTACTGAAACCGAGGCTTTTCACCATCTTGCCCATGTGGTATGATTTGCATATCTCAAGTGATTCAAAATCAAGTGAGTCCAAGCGATTCATCTGCATGAAGTTTCTTCATGCGTATACACCAATAGACATGGTTTGCATGTCTCAAACTTTTCAAAACGAGTGAGTCCAAAGATCCATCAACATGGAGCTTCTTCATGCGTTTATACCAATATGACTTACATGGCAGTGCCACAAGTACGTGGTACTATCATTACTATCTTATATCTTTTGGCATGAAAATGTGTATCACTACGATCGAGATTCAATAAACCATTCCTTTTAGGTGCTAGACCATTGAAGGCATTATTCAAATTAACGGAGTAACCATTATTCTCCTTAAATGAATAATCAGACATGCATGCATATAATCCAATCATGTCTATGCTCAACGCAAATACCAAATAACAATTTTAGGTTTAACTCCAATCTCGATGGTAGAGGGAGCGTGCGATGCTTGATAACATCAACCTTGGAAACACTTCCAACACGTATCGTCAGCCACCTTTAGCTAGTCTCCGCTTATTCCGTAGCTTTTGTTTCGAAAGTTACTAACACTTAGCAACCGAACTGGTATCTAATACCCCGGTGCTACTAGGAGTACTAGTAAAGTACACATTAACATAATGTATATCCAATATACTTCTATCGACCTTGCCAGCCTTCTCATCTACCAAGTATCTAGGGTGGTTCCGCTTCAGTGTCCGTTCCTCTCATTACAGAAGCACTTAGTCTCGGGTTTGGGTTCAACCTTGGGTTTCTTCACTAGAGCAAGAATCGTTTTGCCATTTCATGAAGTATCCCTTGTTGCCCTTGCCCTTCTTGAAACTAGTGGTTTTACCAACCATCAACAATCGACGCTCCTACTTGACTTCTACTTTCGCGGTGACAAACATCGCGAACACTTCAAGGATCATCATATCTATCCTTGATATGTTATAGTTCATCACGAAGCTCTAGTAGCTTGGTGGCAATGACTTCGGAGAAACATCACTATCTCATCTGGAGGATCAACTCCCACTCGATTCAAGTGATTGTTGCACTCAGACAATCTGAGCACAAGCTCAACGATTGAGCTTTTCTCTCTTAGTTTGCAGGCTAAGAAAATCGCCTGGAGGTCTTATACCTCTTGACGTGGGCACGAGCCTGAAATCCCAATTTCAGCCCTCGAAACATCTCATATGTTCCGCGACGTTTCGAAAAACGTCTTTGGTGCCTCAACTCTAAACCGTTTAACTGAACTATCACGTAGTTATCAAAACGTGTATGTCCGATGTTCGTAACATCCACAAACGACGTTCGGGGTTCAGCACACTGAGCGGTGCATTAAGGACATAAGCTTTCTACTGTCCGCATAATCGCCATCACAACTTTCAACTATATTTTCTCTAGGAACATATCTAAACAAGAGAACTAAAGCGCAAGCTACGACATAATTTGCAAAGATCTTTTGACTATGTTCAGGATAATTAAGTTCATCTCATGAACTCCCACTTAGATAGACATCCCTCTAGTCATCTAAGTGATTACATGATCCGAGTCAACTAGGCCGTGTCCGATCATCATCACGTGAGACGGACTAGTCATCATCGGTGAACATCTTCATGTTGATCGTATCTACTATACGACTCATGCTCGACCTTTCGGTCTCTTGTGTTCCGAGGCCATGTCTGTACATGCTAGGCTCGTCAAGTTAACCTAAGTGTCCTGCGTGTGTAAATCTGGCTTACACCCGTTGTATGTGAACGTAAGAATCTATCACACCCGATCATCACGTGGTGCTTCGAAATGACGAACTTTAGCAACGATGCACAGTTAGGGAGAACACTTTCTTGAAATTGTTATGAGGGATCATCTTATTTACTACCGTCGTTCTAAGTAAACAAGATGCATAAACATAATAAACATCACATGCAATTATATAGTAGTGACATGATATGGCCAATATCATATAGCTCATTTGATCTCCATCTTCGGGGCTCCATGATCATCTTGTCACCGACATGACACCATGATCTCCATCATCGTGTCTTCATGAAGTTGTCACGCCAACGACTACTTCTACTTCTATGGCTAATCGCGCTTAGCAATAAAGTAAAGTAATTTACATGGCGTTCTTCAATGACACGCAGGTCATACAAAAATAAAGACAACTCCTATGGCTCCTGCCGGTTGTCATACTCATCGACATGCAAGTCGTGATTCCTATTACAAGAACATGATCTCATACATCACATATATCATTCATCATTCATCACAACTTTGGCCATATCATATCACAAAACACTTGCTGCAAAAACAAGTTAGACGTCCTCTAATTGTTGTTGCAAGTTTTACGTGGCTGCAATAGGGTTCTAGCAAGAACGTTTTCTTACCTACGTGAAAGCCACAACGTGATTTGTCAACTTCTATTTACCCTTCATAAGGACCCTTTTCATCGAATCCGCTCCAACTAAAGTGGGAGAGAAAGACACCCG
This sequence comes from Aegilops bicornis, assembly GCA_021605145.1. Lineage (NCBI taxonomy): Eukaryota > Viridiplantae > Streptophyta > Magnoliopsida > Poales > Poaceae > Aegilops > Aegilops bicornis. The sequence goes on along the minus strand of CM038669.1, from coordinate 390,529,315 downwards.
CTAGCCACCTTATGCAACTAGTGCATGTCAGTCGGTGGAACCAGTCTCACGTAAGCGTACGTGTAAGGTCGGTCCGGGCCGCTTCATCCCACAATACCGCTGAAGCAAGATAAGACTAGTAGCGGCAAGAAAGTTGACAACATCTACGCCCACAACAAATTGTGTTCTACTCGTGCAATAGAGAACTACGCATAGACCTAGCTCATGATGCCACCGTTGGGGAACGTTGCAGAAAATTAAAATTTTTCCTACGGTTTCACCAAGATCCATCTATGAGTTCATCTAGCAACGAGTCATGGGAGAGTAATTGCATCTACATACCACTTGTAGATCGCGTGCGGAAGCGTTCAAGTGAACGGGGTTGATGGAGTCGTACTCGCCGTGATTCTGATCACCGATGACCTAGTGCCGAACGGACAGCACCTCCGTGTTCAACACACGTACGGAGCAGATGACGTCTCCTCCTTCTTGATCCAGCAAGGGGGGAGGAGAGGTTGATGATGATCCAGCAGCACGACGGCGTGGTGGTGGATGCAGCAGAACTCCGGCAGGCTTCGCTAAGCAACTACGGGAGGAGGAGGAGGTGTAGCAGAGGGAGGCGCCAAGGGCTTCAGTGCGGCCACCCTCCCTCCCCTCCCTTTATATAGGTGCAAGAGAGGGGGAGGGCGCAGCCTGCCCCTTCCTCCAAGGAAGGGGTGCGGCCAAGAGGGGAGGAGTCCATCCTCCCCAAGGCACCTCGGAGGTGCCTTCCCCTCTTAGGACTCTCCCCTCCCCAAGTCTCCTTGGCGCATGGGCCTCTTGGGGCTGGTGCCCTTGGCCCATATAGGCCAAGGTGCACCCCCACCAGCCCATGTGGCCCCCCGGGGCAGGTGGACCCCCCCGGTGGACCCCCGGACCCCTTTCGGCACTCCCGGTACAATACCGATAAAGTGCGAAACTTTTCCCGCGACCAAAACAAGACTTCCTATATATAAATCTTTACCTCCGGACCATTCCGGAACTCCTCATGACGTCTGGGATCTCATCCGGGACTCCGAACAACATTCGGTTTGCTGCATTCTCATATTCATACAACCCTAAGCGTCCACCGTACCTTAAGTGTGTAGACCCCTACGGGTTCGGCAGACATCGCAGACATGACCGAGACGGCTCTCGGGCAATAACCAACAGCGGGATCTGGATACCCATGTTGGCTCCCACATGTTCCACGATGATCTCATCGGATGAACCACGATGTCAAGGACTCAATCGATCCCGTATACAATTCCCTTTGTCTAGCGGTATTGTACTTGCCGAGATTCGATCGTCGGTATCCGATACCTTGTTCAATCTCGTTACCAAGAAGTCTCTTTACTCGCTCTGTAACACATCATCCTGTGATCAACTCCTTGATCACATTGTGCACATTATGATGATGTCCTACCGAGTGGGCCCAGAGATACCTCTCCGTTTACACGGAGTGATTTAATCCAGTCTCGATTCGTACAACCCAATGTACACTTTCTTCGGAGATACCGTAATGCACCTTTATAGCCACCCAGTTCGTTGTGACGCTTTGGTACACCCAAAGCATTCCTACGGTATCCGGAGTTGCACAATCTCATGGTCTAAGGAAATGATACTTGACATTTAGAAAAGCTTTAGCATACGAACTACACGATCTGTGCTAGGCTTAGGATTGGGTCTTGTCCATCACATCATTCTCCTAATGATGTGATCCCGTTATCAATGACAGCCCATAATGCAATAAATATTGATATAAAAGCATGATGCAAAATGGACGTATCAACTCCCCCAAGCTTAGACCTCGCTTGTCCTCAAGCGGAAGCCGGTAACGAAAAATATGTCCACATGTTTAGAGATAGAGGTGTCGATAATATAAAATACGGACATGAGGGCATCATGATCATTCTTATAACAGCAACATATATATATATATATATATATTGTCATATGATTTCTTATGCTAAAGTAACAATCTATTCAGAATGTCAAGTATGAATCAGAAACTTCATTGAAAACTATCAAACTATGATCTCGGTCATTGAAGCAATTGCAATTTATCATAACATAGGAAAGAGTCAATTCAAGAGCTTTTCAGCAAGTCCACATACTCAACTATCATTTAGTCTTTCACAATTGCTAACACTCACGCAATACTTATGGGCATGAAGTTTTAATCGGACGCAGAGAAAGATAGGAGCTTATAGTGTTGCCTCCCAACCTTTTACCTCAAGGGTAATGTCAACAATAATAGTTCATGATAACTTACATCCAATTGGATATATATATCAGGATCTTTCCAACACAATATGCTTGCCAAATGATAAAGTGTAAAAAGAAAAGGTGAAGATCACCATGACTCTTGCATAAAGCATAACACGAAAAATAAAAGATAGGCCCTTCACAGAGGGAAGTAGAGGTTGTCATGTGCTTTTATGGTTGGATGCACAAAGTCTTAATGTGAAAGAATGTCACTTTATATTGCCACTTGTGATTGGGACCTTTATTATGCAGTCCGTCGCTTTTATTTCTTCCATATCACAAGATCGTATAAATCTTATTTTCTCCACACTAATAAATCATACATATTTAGAGAGCAATTTTTATTGCATGCAACAATGACAACTTACTTGAAGGATCTTACTCAATCCATAGGTACATATGGTGTACTCTCATGGCAAAACTGGGTTTAAGGATATTCGGAAGCACAAGTAGTATCTCTACTTGGTGCAAGGAATTTGGCTAGCATGAGGGGGAAAGGCAAGCTCCACATGTTGGATGATCCATGACAATATGCTTTATTTCGGATATAAGAAAACATAACCCATTACGTTGTCTTCCTTGTCCAACATCAACTTTTTAGCATGTCATATTTTAATGAGTGCTCACAATCATAAAAGATGTCCAAGATAGTATATTTATATGTGAGAACCTCTCTTTCTTTATTACTTCCTATTAATTGCAACGATGACCATAACTATGTTTGTCAACTCTCAACAACTTTTATTCATCATACTCTTTTATATGTGAAGTCATTACTCTCCATAAGATCAATACGATCTCTTTAATTATTTTTACTCCTTCTCTTCTCTTTTATTTTTATTACCTCAAGATCATAGCAAGATAATCAAGCCCTTGACTCAAAACTAATCTTTATTATATATAACTCACGGACTCGATTACATAGAAGGATCATAAAGCAAAACTCAAAACTAAATCATACTAAAACTTTATTCTACTAGATCAAGATATTACCAAAAGGACCGAACTAAGAAAAACGGTAAAGATAGGAGTGTGATGGTGATACGATACCGGGGCACCTCCCCCAAGCTTGGCAGTTGCCAAGGGGAATGCCCATATCAGATACTCAGTTCTACTTTGCTGGTGAAGGAGATGGTGGAGTTGTTGATGATGTAGGCTTGTCGTCCATCTTCCAAGGCATAGGCTCACCATCATAGAAGGATGGTCGAGTCTCCGGGATCCTCAAATCTGCAGCCAAACTCATCCTCTTGAATCTATATTCATACTCACAGTTTTGGTTTTGCAGGTCATAGATTTGGGCTTGGAGGTGCTCGATTTTCTCGTGAAGCTTGAAGATGGTCTCCCCAATGTTCTTGGCATCTAGCTTGTGGTTGTTGGTGAACTCCGTGATCATTATGTGGTTGGCGTCGAGTCCACGTTCCACCATCTCCTGGCACTTGAAAACTTGTTGCTCCATTGCTTCGAGTCTTGTCTCCATGCTTCCGGTCCTCCTCGGTCCCTCAACATCACAGATGTGCAGCAACCCCTCACGCATATCAATGGTTTGAGGGTGTTGCAGCACCTCCGCGAGGTAGGGGTTGATGACCTTCTCGAAGAACTAGTCCTTGGGGGCGCTTGGAGACGTCATGGTGATCTAGATCTGTCAGAAAAACAGCTCGAGACAAAACCAGAGGATATTTGCGTGATACGAGGGTCAAAACCTTCAGGGAGAATATATCATGAATTTTTACCGACCAAAAGACGTATCATGCAAGAAAAAGGAGTCCGGAGAGCACACGAGGTGCCCACGAGACAGGGGGGCGCGCCCTCCACCCTCATGGACGCCTTGTGTCCTTCCCCGACTACTTATTATTTTCCTATTTTCTTAAATATTCCAAAACGGAGAAAATTTGCCATTAGAACTGTTTTGGAGTTGGTTTACTTACCATACCACATACCTATTCCTTTTCGGAGTCTGAAACGATCTGGAAAGTGTCCCTTATGTATTCCTCCAGGGTTACGGTGTCAATAACATTAGTTTCAACATTTATGGGATTACCTGAGATATAATGTTTGATTCTTTGACCGTTCACCACCTTCGGATTTGTGCCTTCGAAGTTGTTGATTTTTATGGCACCGGAACGATATACCTCCTCGATAACGTAAGGACCTTCCCGTTAAGAGAGAAATTTACCTGCAAAAAATCTTAAACGAGAGTTGTATATCAAAACATAATCACCTACATTAAAGTCATGCTTTTGTATGCTTTTGCCATGCCATCTTTTAACTTTTTCTTTAAACAATTTGGCATTCTCATAGGCTTGGGTTCTCCACTCATCAAGTGAGCTAATGTCAAATAGTCTTTTCTCACCGGCAAGTTTGAAATCATAATTGAGCTCTTTAATGGCCCAATATGCCTTATGTTCTAGTTCGAGAGGTAAGTGACATGCTTTTCCATAAACCATTTTATATAGAGACATACCCATAGGATTTTTATATGCAGTTCAATAGGCCCATAATGCATCATCGAGTTTTTTGGACCAATTCTTTCTAGATCTATTAACAGTCTTTTGCAAAATTAATTTAATCTCCCTATTACTTAGTTCTACTTGGCCACTAGATTGTGGGTGATATGGAGATGCAATTCTATGATTAACATCATATTTAGCAAGCATTTTACGAAAAGCACCATGAATAAAATGCGAACCACCATCAGTCATTAAGTATCTAGGGACTCCAAACCTCGGAAAAATAACTTCTTTAAGCATCTTAATAGAGGTGTTATGATCAGCACTACTAGTTGGAATAGCTTGTACCCACCTAGTAATGTAATCAACAACAACTAAAATATGTGTATACCCATTAGAGGAAGGAAAAGGTCCCAGATAATCAAAGCCCCAAACATCAAATGGTTCAATAACAAGTGAATAGTTCATAGGCATTTCTTGACATTTACTAATATTACCAATTCTTTGACATTCATCACAAGACAAGACAAACTTACGAGCGTCCTTGAAGAGAGTAGGCCAATAAAAACTGGATTGCAATACCTTATGCGTAGTCCTATCTCCAGCATGGTGTCCTCCATAAGCCTCGGAGTGACACTTGCGTAGGATCTGTTCCTGTTCATGCTCAAGTACACAATGTCTAATTACACCATCTACTCCTTTATAAAGGTGTGGGTCATCCTAGAAGTAATGTCTTAAATCATATAATTTTTTTTTCTTTTGCTGGTATGTGAAACTAGGTGGTATAAATTTAGCAACAATGTAATTAGCATAATCAACATACCATGGAGCAGTATGAGAAGCATTTATGACAGCTAATTGTTCATCAGGAAAGCTATCATCAATAGGGAGTGGGTCATCAAGAACATTCTCTAACCTAGACAAGTTATCTGCAACGGGGTTCTCAACTCCCTTTCTATCAATAATATGCAAATCACATTCTTGTAGTAGGAGAACCCATCTAATAAGTCTAGGTTTAACATCTTTCTTTTCCATAATATATTTAAAAGCAGCATGATTAGTGTGAACAGTTACTTAAGAATCAAAAATATAAGGTCTGAACTTATCACAAGCAAATACAGCTGCTAAAAATTCTTTTCAGTAGTAGCATAATTTGTCTGGGCACTGTCTAGAGTTATACAAGCATATTGAATACCATTTGATTTCTTATCAACTCTTTGTCCTAGAACAGCACCTACATCATAATCACTAGCATCATACATAATTTCAAAGGGTAAATTCCAATCAGGTGGCTGAACAATAGGTGCAAAAAATTAAGGCTTTCTTAAGTATTTCAAATGCTTCTACAAAATCATCATCAAAGACAAAAGGAACATCTTTTTGTAAGAGATTAGTCAGAGGCCTAGAAATTTTTGAGAAGTCTTTAATGAACCTCCTATAAAAACCGGCATGACCAAGGAAACTTCTTATACCTTTAGTGTCCTTAGGACATGACATTTTTTCAATAGCATCAACTTTGGCTTTATCAACTTCAATACCTCTTTCAGAAATTTTATGCCCCAAGACAATACCTTCATTGACCATAAAGTGGCACTTCTCCCAGTTCAAGACAAGATTAGTTTCTTCACATCTCTGCAAAGCTCGATCAAGGTTGCTTAAGCAATCATCAAAAGAAGTTCCATACACGGAGAAATCATCCATGAAAACCTCAACAATCTTTTCACAAAAGTCAGAGAATATAGAAGTCATACATCTTTGGAAGGTAGCAGGTGCATTGCATAAACCGAAAGGCATACGTCTATAAGCAAAGGTACCGAAAGGGCAAGTAAAAGTGGTCTTTTCTTGATCCTCTTTTGACACAGGTATTTGAGAGAAACCAGAATAACCATCTAGAAAGCAAAAAAGTGTATGTTTGGATAATCTTTCTAGCATTTTATCAATAAAAGGTAAAGGGAAATGATCCTTTTTAGTAGCTTTATTTTGTTTGTGGAAATCAATTACCATTCTATAACCTGTAACAATTCTTTGTGGGATCAATTCATCTTTATCATTAGGAACTACAGTAATGCCTCCCTTCTTAGGGACACAATGGACAGGACTTACCCACTGACTATCAGCAACAGGATAAATTATACCTGCCTCCAGAAACTTTAGTATTTCTTTTCTTACCACTTCTTTCATCTTAGGATTTAACCGTTGTTGGTGATCAACAACCGGTTTAGCGTCTTTCTCCTATTTTATTTTTTGGTGTCATAGAGTGGGACTAATGCCCTTAAGATCATCAAGAGTATATACAATAGCAAAGACGATGCTTCTTCAGAGTTTTCAATAATTTCTCTTCTTCCTGCTCTGAAAGGTTAGCACTAATAATAACAGGATATATCTTCTTTCATCCAGGTAAGCATATTTAAGAGTATCAGGTAATGGTTTAAGCTCAAACACGCGGTCACCCTTGGGTGGAGGAGGATTCCCTAGAATTTCAACAGGCAAGTTGTGTTTTAAAATAGGTCCCTCTTTAAAGAATACTTCATCTATTTCCCTTCTTTCATTCATAAACATATCATTTTCATGGTCTAGCAAATATTGTTCTAAAGGATCATTAGGAGGCACGGCAATAGAGGCAAGACCAATAGTTTCATCTTTACTAGGCAATTCTTTATCATGGGGTTGTCTACGAAATTTAGCAAAATTAAAATCATGAGACATATCCCCTAAACCAATAGTAACAACATCCTTTTTGCAATCTATCTTAGCATTAACAGTATTCAAGAAGGGTCTGCCAAATATAATGGGACAAAATTCATCTTGTGGGGAACCAAGAACAAGAAAATCAGTAGGATATTTAACTTTCCCACACAATACTTCAACATCTCTAACAATCCCAACTGGTGAAATGGTATCTCTATTGGCAAGCTTAATTGTAACATCAATTTCCTCTATCCCAGCAGGTGCAATATCATGCATAATTTAGCACTTGCACTAGCACCCATATCACACAAGCCATGATAACAATGATATCCTATTTTAACAGAAACAACAAGTATGCCAACAACAGGTCTATGTTTACGCTTAGTATTGAGTCTAGCAATTCTAGCAGCTTCATCATAGAAGTAAATAACATGCCCATCAATATTATCGGCCAAGAGATCTTTAACCATAGCAATACTAGGTTCAACTTTAATTTGCTCAGGGGGTGTAGGTGTTCTAGTATTACTTTTACGAACCATAGTTGAAGCTTTAGCATGATCCTTTATTCTAACAGGGAAAGGTGGTTTCTTAATATAAGCAGTAGGAACAATAGGGTCAACATTATAAGTGATAGTATTTTCTTCAACTTTAATAGGTTCAACTACTTTTACTTCAATGGGAGGATTATATTTAAACCACTTCTTCTTAGGGAGATCAACATGAGTACCAAATGATTCACAGAAAGAAGCTACTATCTCAGAGTCAAGTCCATATTTAGTGCTAAATTCACGGAAAACATCGGTATCCATAAAAGATTTAACACACTCAAACTTAGGTGTTATACCCGACTCCTTACCTTCGTCTAGATCCCAATCTTCAGAGTAGCGTTTAATTCTTTCCAATAAATCCCATTTGAATTCAATAGTCTTCATCATAAAAGAACCAGTACAAGAAGTATCGAGCATGGAGCGATTATTGAGAGAAAGCCGAGCATAATTTTTTTGAATAATAAGTTCTCTTGAGAGCTCATGATTGGGGCATGAATATAACATTTACTTAAGCCTCCCCCAAGCTTGAGCGATGCTTTCTCCTTCGCGAGGCTAAAAATTATATATATAATTACGATCACGATAAACCTGATGCATAGGATAAAACTTCTGATGAAATTCCAATTTCAATCTGCTGTAGTTCCATGATCCAATATCATCGCATAGCCTAAACCATGTAAATGACTTTCCCTTCAAAGATAAAGGGAAGAACTTCTTCTTGATAACATCCTCGGGCATACCTGCAAGCTTAAATAATCCACAAACTTCATCCACATAGTTAGGTGCAAATCGGGATTCAATGTTCCATCTCCTGTAAAAGGATTAGCTAGCAGTTTCTCTATCATACCCGAAGGAATTTCAAAGTAAACATTTTCAGTAGGTTCAGTAGGCTGAGGAGCAACTCTTTGCTCTACTGGTCGGGGTGAAGATACCCCGAACAAGCCCCTCAAAGGATTATTTTCCATAGTAACAAGTGACAGTAAATTTCAGCACACTATATAAATTTTTCCTTACCAAATTCCACTTACCCAAGGCGCTTCATTCCCTGGCAACGGCGCCAGAAAAGAGTCGTGATGACCCACAAGTATAGGGGATCTATCGTAGTCCTTTCGATAAGTAAGAGTGTCGAACCCAACATGGAGCAAAAGGAAATGACAAGCGGTTTTCAGTAAGGTATTCTCTGCGAGCACTGAAATTATCAGTAACAGATAGTTTTATGATAAGGTAATTTGTAACGGGTAACAAGTAATAAAAGTAAATAAGGTGCAGCAAGGTGGCCCAATCCTTTTTGTAGCAAAGGACAAGCCTATGCAAACTCTTATATAAAGGAAAGCGCTCCCGAGGTGGGAATTATAGTCAAGCTAGTTTTCATCATGCTCATATGATTTGCGTTTGTTACTTTGATAATTTGATATGTGGGTGGACCGGTGCTTGGGTACTGTCCTTCCTTGGACAAGCATCCCACTTATGATTAACCCCTCTCGCAAGCATCCGCAACTACGAAAGAAGAATTAAGGTAAACTAACCATAGCATGAAACATATGCATCCAAATCAGCCCCTTACGAAGCAACGCATAAACTAGGGTTTAAGCTTCTGTCACTCTAGCAACCCATCATCTACTTATTACTTCCCAATGCCTTCCCCTAGGCCCAAATAATGGTGAAGTGTCATGTAGTCGACGTTCACATAACACCACTAGAGGAAAGACAACATACATCTCATCAAAATATCGAACAAATACCAAATTCACATGACTACTTATAGCAAGATTTCTCCCATGTCCTCAGGAACAAACGTAATGTCAGGACCCCAATTCCAAGTCACATCGATCTAGCTGGTAACACCTCATATCACTTTGCAGCCTCACGCACGGTATTCCCACGGGTGTCGCCTTACCATGGCCCGGGACCGTTTGCGCCTTTTGGCTCACGTATATGATGGTGTCGCTAGCATCCATATGACAGAGAAACCGGGCTGACATGGCTAGTCGTGAACCCAAAGCGGCGCTAACCCATGGGGACAGGCATACATGAATCAACTTCGAGCATATCAGTCAGCAGCGTGTGAATCCGGGCTGTAGCACTGGGCTAACAGGACTCCGAGAACCCGGGCTGTAGCAGGCTAGGCAGGACTCCGGATGTCACCGCGTGACATTTCCTCGTAAGGATGGACACATGAACAGTGAAACACATGCCGGCCCGATCAAGTGTTCCCGAGCGATAGTCTTTGGGCTAGCGGGACTCCGGTGAACCCGGGCTGTAGCGGACTACTATGGCTCATGGAAGCACTAGACTACATTTCCCCATAAGAGAGGCTGCCAAGGACAAACAACTAGATTGTCGGATCCCACACATACCAAGCATTTCAAACATACACACAATATACTCAATATGTGTAAATACAACATGGCATCACAACATAACTCTACGACTCAAGTATTTATTCATTAGGCTCCAAGGAGCGAGATATTACAAACATGGGTCTCATGACCCAACATTCAGAGCATACAAGTCAAAGCACAAGCGAAAGATTAACATGTCTGGGTACAGACATCTACAAATGAAAAAGGCTGAGAAGCCTGAATATCTACCAGATCCTGCCGAGGGCACAAGATCGTAGCTGAGGTATCAAGCTAAACGTCAAGTCCACGGAACTACTAGCAAGACCGACATCTCTCTACAAAACATAAAATAGGCAAGCGTGAGTACAAATGTACCCAAAGAAGACTTACATCGTAACTAGCTACATATGCATCATTATCAACAAAGGGGTGGTGGACTTTAAGCTGCAGCAAGCCAGCTTTGACTCGGTGGCTATCCCGAACTACTGCAATTAACTCTTTTGAGGTGGCACACACGAGTCCACATATTCACCAATCAATACACCACTATGGATCCGATCCCGTCTTCCTACGAGAATGCCATCCATAGCACTCACACTTATCTTGCGCATTTTAGAGTATCCGCTTTCACTTATCTATGAACTGTTATAGGCAACCCAGAAGTCCTTTACCGTGGACGCGGCTATTCGAATAGATCATTTATAACCCTGCAGGGGTGTACTTCTTCACACACGCTCTCGCCACTTAGCACCATGTACACGTCGTGTATCTCGGCAACCTTCAAGCGGAATCCTGGCGAGGGAGTCGGCCACGACCTGACTAACCACACAAGTCTCTAGTCCAGGTTTATCGCCTATTCGGGTTCCATCCGCGAGGAGATCCGGCCAGAGTTTCGCTCACAGCCCCAAACGATGTGTGCAGGGTTCCCGAGACACCAAACGGGCGCTCGGTACACCGGGCCACGGTGTATCTACCGCATCATAGCCCACCCCTAGGGTCAGCGCTACGCACGGCCTCCAACACATATCCTACAAACACCAGAAACTAGTTGCAACTCCTGGACAGAGGGCAAGGGCAGTTAATAAGTCGAGAGGGTCCATTGGTTTCGGGCCCAATGCGTGGTAGTAACTGTTTCATGGATCACAAACACGTAACTCGAGTTCACGAGGACGGCTGCAATGAGACAACCCACCATGTACTCCTACATGGCCTCTCACCGCTACCTTTACCAAATCATGTTCACACACTTAGCTCTCAACAGTAGGACATGTTCAACACCATTCCAATTCATCCCCGATGAATTAGACTTGACACAACTCTAAGCAATAGCAGGCACGACAAACAAGAATGAATGAGTAGGCACATCAGGGCTCAAACAACTCCTACTCATGCTAGTGGGTTTCATCTATTTACTGTGGCAATGACAGGTCATGCACAAGATAAGGGGTTCAACTACCGCAGCAAGTAACAGATGATTCGTTGTTGTCCTAATGAAGTAAAAGAGAGCAGGAGCGAGAGAGTGGGATTGTATCAGAATGAACAAGGGGGTTTTGCTTGCCTGGCACTTCTGAAGATAGTATAGTTCTTCATCGGTGTCATTGATCACGTCGTCGGAACACGTCTATCGAGAGGGAACAACCATCGACAAACAAAGGAGAAACACAATCAATGCCATGCAACAATATGATGCATGAAGGTGACATGGCAATATGTTTTTGATTGGCCTAATGCAACTAGCAACAAGTTAAATGGGGTTGGTTTGAACACTAGGTTCAAATTCAAACTCCATATGTGAGAGTTTAAATGCCATTTAATTTATTTGACCTGATCAGCAGGTATAAGTTGTTCTAACATGCATGAAAATGGTACAGATGGATAGATTGGATTTTTTGATCATTTTTCATATATAAGTTATTTAATTTGGAGTTACGGTTGAATTTCTATGAATTTTAGAAGTTTAGATCATTTTCTGGAATTTCCTGAGTAAGAATAAATCCAGAAAAACCTATTACTGCGTCAGCATTGCATCATGCTGACCTCAGCAGGTCAACAAAGCGCCGTCCGTAAATCAAACTCGACCGATGGGGACCATCGTCAGTGACACAGTGCTGCCCAGGGTCAATGACAGGTGGGTCCGGTCAATGACCACGTCAGCAAAGTCAACCTGACGTGTGGGCCCAGTGGATTAGTCTAATTACCAAATTAGTGGGCGCTGGGGCCCATCTGTCAGCGTCTGTGGGTGATCTAGCTGGCGGTGGTTAGCGCTAATTACGCGGCCACGTCGGCTTCGCCGGAGTTCGGCCGGCGGCGACCAAAACGACGGCGGCGCGGCTCGGGATTGCGCTACGGGCGGTGGTTTGGCGCGCTGGGGGCACTAGGGAGGAGCTCTTGCTCGTCCGCATCCAAAGGACCGAACGGGAGGCCGCGAGGTGGCCGAAGTTGAGCACGGTGTTGACCTCGGCGGCCGGAGTTCGGGCTCGACCGAATCCACGCCACAGAGCATGGGAGGAGCAGCAGTTGGGTGCTTTGAGCTCCTGGAGACGCTCTGAGAGCGTTGGCGGGCTCAGATGCAAGCGGCGGCAAGAATGTGGCCGCGACGGCGACAAGGTCAGCGGCGGATGGAGTTCGGCCGTGACGGAGCTAAGGCCTAGAGCTCGCAAACGCGAGGGGGAAGGGAGGGGTTCTGCACGGAAGCTCACAGCGAGTCTGGCAGCGACAACGGCGAGGTCGGGGAAGCTCTGGATGCGCCAAATCGGAGCCGTCGATCTTCGGTGCCCGTCGGTGAAGATGACGATGGTGGCGACGAAGCAGGGCCTCTGGGCGTCGCGTATTTCGATGGAGAGGGCAAGGCAGACGCGGCGGAGCTTCTAGGCTCAGCGGCAGGGCGAGGGGTGGTCGGTGGCCTTGGGTTCGGCGAACGGCGGCGACGGTGGCGTTCGGTGGCGAGAGGGAGAGAGAGCAGAGGAGGGGGACGAGCTCGAGAGAGAGTGAGAGGGGGTCATCGGGATCGTGACGACACGGGGAAAATCATCCACGCGTCCAGGGCTCGTCGGCAAGCAGGAGGTGGCGCGGAGCGCGTGGGCGCGCACGGCCACCGCCCTCCACCTTTGGCGGGAGGTTGAATACTGATGGAGGGCACAGTGGGCTGGGCCAGCGATGCCGAGCAGTGGGCTGCAGGTAAGCCAGGTAGCTGGCCCAGGTGAGTCCTTTCTCTCTCTTTCTAATTCTGTTACAGTTTTCTATTTATTAATGTTTTCTATTTTCTGCAATTTGTTTTGATTTGATTTAGCAACTAAATCATTTTAAGAAATTCTGTAGGTTATTATATGGCTTGCTAAAATATATACAAAGCCACTCACAAACTTCCAGAATTATTGGAGTCATATTTAATATATATTAAATATAAATACAAAGCAAATAGTTATTGGATTAATTCAAATGGCCGTAATAAATATTTTGTGACTCCAAAATATTGGTTTGAGTTTCACCTCATGCCAATATTTTCACAGAGTAACAGGAACATTTTCTTGGACTCATTTGATGAGATTTAAATGTTGGTTATTTTTAGGGGTTTTCTGAGGCTTTGAAAATTCCTCAATTCAAATTTTATTTGAATTTAAACATGATGCACACATGGAAGCTGGCATAGGTCAGACCAGGATTAGGGATGTGACACGTAAATACTCACAAATCATATTCATGTTCATAATCAGAGGGGTATTAATATGCATAATGGATCTAAACATATGATCTTCCACCAAATAAACCAACTAGCATCAACTACAAGGAGTAATCGACACTACTAGCAACCCAAAGGTACCAATCTGAGGTTTTGAGACAAAGATTGGATACAAGAGATGAACTAGGGTTTGAGATGAGATGGTGCTGGTGAAGATGTTGATGGGGATTGACCCCCTCCCGATGAGAGGATCGATGGTGATGGCGATGGTGATGATTTCCCCCTCCCGGAGGGATGTTTCCCCGGTAGAAACAGCTCCGCCGGAGCCCTAGATTGGTTTCGCCAGGTTCCGCCATGAGGGGGAAACTCTCCGACTTGGTGGCTTCGTCATGACCGCCCGTTTGGCTGCTGCACCGACGATGACTTCTCGGGTCATAAAAAACAGCCTCCACATCGGCTCGGAACTTACCGAGCGGATGAATCCAATGGAGCTCTCCTCTTTGAACGAGCTCTTAGATCGCATCGCTGCTTTGGGAGTCGCCACGGACTATGATTGTATTGGGCTTAAACCCGACCAAAGCCGTCCACCCGCCCACCCAGATATAAACGATCTTTCCCACATTAGGCAAGAGCCCTAGGAGACAGTACATTACTATTGGGCCAGATTCCTCCTTGTAATGAACAAGGTCAAGGACTGTCACGAGGAAGACGCAATTTCATTATTTTGCAATAATTGCATGGACAAGGGAATCCTCAATGCCATAAGTCGCCGTGACATAGCACACTTCGCTGACTTGGCGGCCATAGTACGAAAGTACTGTGCGATGGAAAGCGCCTGGAAAACCCAAACAAAATTTTGGGATAATCCGGCCCTGACAAAACCCTCAATCCGAACTAAAAGGGTGCACTCTCATAAGTCGCCCGACTCAATTACAAAGAAGCAAAAGCCCACTACAGGGCGTGGAACCGTATTGGAGGGATGGCTTAATGGGCCCTGCAAAATTCATAGTACAGCGGATACCATACCAACACACAGCCTTAGAGCATGTTGGGTACTCCGGCAGGTGGCCAAGAGCGATGAGGATCTCCTCATTAAAAACACCGCAGAGCACCATCCCGTGGATAACAATGCAGTATTGACAGTCTTCGAGACCTTCGCCTCAAATAATAGGCGTAAGTGAGCACTCCGCAGCCTTGCCGAAGTCTGCCACGTGGCAGCAATAAATCCATGGAGCGACACGGCTATCACCTTAAATGCCAAGCTGATTTAACCTAAATTCCGAACAGCCCGAGCACCAGCCGCCTTGGTCCTTAGTCCAATTGTGGACGGCTTTCCGCTTACTAAAGTGCTCATGGACGGCGGCGTGATTAAACCTCATTTATGAGGAGACTCTTCAAAAAATGGAAATAGACAGAAACCGCATTGAGCAAAGCAGCACGACCTTCAGAGGAATCATCCCTAGTCGGGAGGCACGATGCGCTGGGAAAATCACACTAGATGTAGTATTCGGCACATCGGAGAATTATAGGTCCGAAGAAATTACATTTCAAGTGGCCCCATTCAGTAGCAGATACCATGCCCTTCTAGGGCGGGAGGCATTCACGATCTTCCAAGGCATACCCCATTACGGGTACATGAAGCTCAAAATGCCCGGGCCCAATGGAATCATCACCCTAGCTAGTGATCCGTACATAGCACTCCGCGCCGAGAACAAAACAGCTGCACTGGCCCTTGAGGCTTTATCCGAAGCCCTCGCGGCCGATGAATTAACTGTGCTGCGCTCCACAGTGGACAGAGACGACGTGATACTCGACAAAAGGTCCAAGTCCACCTCTTTTAAACCAGCAGATGAAATAGTCAAAATCCAAGTCCACCCAACGGACCCTACAAAAACAGCATCCATCGGGGCACAGTTAAACCCCGCTGTAGACGTCGCACTACGGGAGTTCCTGCGCGAGAATTGGGACATATTCGCCAGGCATCCTTCAGACATGCCAGGAATCCCACGCAGGTTGGCCGAGCATAGCCTTCACATTCTAAAGGGATTCAAGCCGGTCAAGCAGACTCTTCGGTGTTTCTCCGAACCTAAGCGACAAGCCATGGGAGAGGAGCTAGCCAAGTTATTGGAGGCCGGATTCATTAGAGAAATAAAACATCCGGACTGGCTAGCAAACCTGGTGATGGTACCAAAGAAGGATAAATCCTGGGGCCTATGTGTCGATTTCCAGGACCTTAACAAGGCTTGCCCCAAGGATCCCTTCCCCCTCCCCCGCATCGATCAAATTATCGATGCTACTGCAGGACACGACTCATTGTGCTTCATCGACGCATACTCCGGCTACCACCAAATTAAGATGGCGGAGTCTGATCAAGCCGCAACGGCATTTATCACTCCATACGGCCCCTTCTGTTTTAACACAATGCCCTTCGGGCTCAAAAACGCTGGTTAGTCTGGGGGCATACGTAGACGATGTGGTTGTTAAAACTAGACACGTCGAATCCTTAATAGAGGACTTGAGGCTCACGTTCGACAATCTCCGAACATACGACATCAAGCTCAATCCGGAAAAATGCGTTTTCGGCGTGCCCGCCGGAAAACTCCTCGGCTTCATAGTCTCCAGTAGAGGAATTGAAGCAAATCCGGCTAAAATCCGAGCTCTGTCACAGTTGGCTATCCCAACTGACCTCAAGCAAATCCAGAAGTTAACTGGATGCGTGGCGGCCTTAAGCCGCTTTATCTCCCGATTAGGAGAAAAGGCACTACCCCTTTATCGCCTTCTTCGGCGCACCGAACACTTCGAGTGGACGGACGCGGCCACGGCTGGATTGGAAGAAATAAAAGCCAACTTGGCCACCAACCCAATCTTGGCCGCGCCAAATGTCAGCGAACCAATGTTGTTATATATAGCGGCAACTCACCAAGTTGTAAGCGCAGTGCTCGTCGTCAAACGAGAGACGGATGGACATAAATTCCCACTTTAAAAGCCGGTATATTATGTGTCCACTGTCCTCACTCCATGCAAATCATGGTACCCACATTATCAAAAGATAGCATACGCGGTATTTATGGCATCCCGGAAATTACAACACTACTTTCAAGAGTGTTCAATTACGGTGGCCTCGGAAGTACCACTCAACGACATAATAAACAACCGCGATGCCACGGTCCGGATTGCCAAATGGGCTATCGAGCTCCTCCCGTTCGACATAACATATAGACCACGGCGAGCCATCAAGTCGCAAGTACTGGCCGATTTTGTCGCCGAGTGGACAGAAGCCAAACTCCCTAAAGAATACGGCGCGTACTCCAATTGGATCATGCAGTTCGGCGGCTCTAAAATGCTGGCTAGTCTGGGGGCTGGTGTCGTCCTGACGTCCCCCACCGGAGATACAGTCCAATACATACTCCAAATACTATACACAGACTCCAACAACGCAACCAAATACGAGGCCCTGTTACATGGTCTCCGGATGGCAGTTTCCATGGGCATTCGACGCCTGGAGGTGCGTGGGGACTCGAACCTCGCAATATCTCAAATAAATGGAGACTTCGACGCCAAGGATCCGAAAAAGGCGGCTTATCGCGACGCCGTCCTCAAAATGTCAGCTCGGTTCGAAGGACTTGAATTCCACCATGTGGCTCGGGAAAACAATCAGGCGGCGGATATCCTCGCCCGTATCGGTGCTAAGCACGACCCTGTCCCATCTAACATCTTCTTGGAGAGACTGTTTAAACCATCCATGGTGTGGGAAGGGGACACCGGTAACAATAGTCCGGACCCGGCCACAACACCAGATACCGAACACTCTGACACAATCGGAGGCTCTGCCATCGAAATAACACCTTCAGCCCACGTGATAATGGTCGTCATTGCCCCGTGGACAGAACCATTCCCGGCCTACCTAACCTGGCAGGAACTACCCAGGACCAAAATGAGGCACGCTACATAGTGCGGCGGTCTAAAGCCTACAAGGTCCACGAGGGAGAGTGACGGTGTCCTGGACTAGGGGGTACTCACCACGTCATCTCCCGATCTGTTAGATTGGGCCGAGGACCCCCATGGCCGTATACTCATGGGCCAGTCCGGACAGCTTCCGCATACAAGGAAGATTCCGCAAGACTTGGCGATCAAGACAAGGACTCCTCCCCCACCGGCGTATTCGGCTAGGACTCTTGTTATCCTAGGCCTCTGGTGCATTATATAAACCGAGGCCGGGCTAGTCGATAGAGATATACAACAATCATACCATAGGCTAGCTTCTAGGGTTTAGCCTCTACGATCTCGTGGTAGATCTACTCTTGTACTACCCATATCATCAATATTAATCAAGCAGAGTAGGGTATTACCTCCATCGAGAGGGCCCGAACACAGGTAAAAACATCGTGTCCCTTGTCTCATGTTACCATCCGCCTAGACGCCTTGATTCGGGACCCCCTACCCGAGATCCACCGGTTTTGACACCGACATTGGTGCTTTCATTGAGAGTTCCGCTGTGTGTTCGGCAAAAGGTCGATGGCTCACCTGCAGATCAACTGCGACTTCGGCATTTTCGTCACCAGCTCGACTGGTCACCTTGGTTCGACCAAGGACTGCGCCCTATCTCCAATCGTCATGTTCGGATGAGGGCCTTCAACAACATCAACTCCGATCTCTATCAAGATCATGGAGGAATCATCCATGGAGCCCGGGGGCTCAACGTCAACATTGCCCTCGGGCGACCGTACTGTTTTTCTGGACAGTGGACTTGTGTCCGCCGCCACCGCCTCCTCAAGCGTCGTTTTAATGATTGCTTTGGTGGAATTGTGCGGAATTGAGTCTACAACAACCCTGGAAAATTTTGTCGAGTTCCGATGGAGGAATCTCTGGCAATCTCCGATATACCGGAGCCGCATTGAATCTGGACGAGAATCCGGACGAGTTTAGGGCGTGGTGTCCAGCTTCTAGCTCGTACTTCCTTTGGAAGATCCAACCTTTGATCAGCTGCGGAATTCCTATATCTACCACCCCTCAAAATTTCAGCTCGATCCGACCGTCCAAACTCCGGGAACCTTCCGATTAGTGCATCACTTTTCGGATCTGTTTCTGTAGCAACGAATCCGACCCGAGTTCGTCTTTTTTATGAACGGGATTTCGGACATCCTTTTTGAAGGAAGTTTTGTATGGGGTTTTGTGTTTTGTTCCTGAACACATCCCACTAACTTTAAAAAATTTTGAACATGATCTTCAACATCATGCTGGTGTCAAACCAGTCCGGCAATATTGCTCCACGGCTGCCGACCTGCACTAGACACGTCGTCACTTTGTTGAGCCAAGCTCAACTTCTTCGGATCATCATCTCGGCAATCTGAACAAGAGTTCGGCATCGCGAAGGATAAATCATCACCAACATCGCCGCCCCACGGATTACACGGAGCGGGCATACCGGCGTTGCCGCACGGTCGCTTCATCAAGCCGGCATCGACCACGTCACTACCTGCATCGGCAGGGCCGCGCTATTGCTTCTTCAAGCTGGTGTCCATCACGCCGACCTACTTCGACATCTCAGCTGGACCGGGGGCTTCGCCATCTCTTCATCAACCTACTCCGGACACTTCGGCGTCACTACCCGACCAGCTCCGTCTCATTAGCTGGACCGAGGGCTTTGCCTCGGCAAGCCAACCTTTGCCAACATTGCCATGCCGTCGTTTTATCGCCCATTAGGCAATGGGTGCGCGGATCGAGTCCCAATTTTGGGAATCACCTTCCTTCGGATTACTACAACAAATAAACCAGGTGCTATTAATCCTAGTATTTTTTGCTTATTTGGGCTCATTTTTCCCAAGGAATTATTACTCTGGTTTGTCCATCATATGTACACAGGTCTATGAAGTGGTGGCCGCATTATCGACGGTCACATGATGGTTCGGTCAGTTTCCGTACATAGTCCGGCGAACGCCGCATCCGGAACTCGAACCGACCTGTGAATTCAGGCCTTTCCATGCCTTTACCGCATCACGCTGCCGCCCTGCATCGACATTGACTTCGGCGCCAGGCCATATTTCTTTTATTACTCACTTTGCATAAATAATTTTTATGCAATGAAATTTTTTTTATTCTTATTATTACTATTATCCCTGGTATGCACTATTTTTTGTGCACAGGAAAATGATCCAGCCGGACTATATCCTTTGGCGTCACCTCAATTTGAATGGGGCTTCGTCAACACTTCATTACCCCATGCAGGGGAGTTCGGCATCACTCTGCCGTCCTGCATTGATTGTGCTATGTCACCACTTCGGAGTGCCGAGCTCTTTGCTCCGCCACCTCGGGATCGGCTTGGGGGATGGAACCTTGTCCCGCATCAAGCTCGGACCGCGTCATCAATACCGAACACATTAACCAGCTAGGTTGCCTTCATGCTCAAAGTTCTAAATTTTTAACTTGTGTTCGGCTCGACCAAGCATTATACTTTCTTGGGAAAAAGTTGCTTGTAAAAATTTTCCTTGTCCAAACTTTGTTTGTGACGCGCAAATTCAAATACCCCGTTTAATTGGGGGCTTCCTCAATGAAGCTTTTTCCTCTTGCACATGATTATACTTGTACGGCTTCGTTCCTTGTTCGTGTACTACGCCACAATATATGCACCATATTGACTTAAGAGATTAGCAAGCTGGGTTGCCTTGCTCCTGTGTTTACCCCTCGTTCCCGATTGTTCGGCTAGGGAGTAAAGGGAGCACCTCTCTGCGATTGTCACGATCGGGTCACCCAGCGGACCTCGGTGGGTGAAGCCGAAAGCTAGCGCTATTATTGTTTTCAATGATGGTCGACACACAACAGAACTCATGAGTACAAAAAATCTATTGCACAAGTCTCATATTAACCATGAGCACCGAAGAAAGGTATCGGTGGGGGTACTATTTTCTTCGAAGATGCTTCTTACACTTTATCAGTAATATAGCATAAGTTCCGTGAGTGCGCTTTGTCTTTTACAACCTTATGACCTGATTGCCTGGTTATTGGAAACACCGTCGATATTCTCGACAGATGGAGTACATAACACTTTTCGGTCCTTGACCGAAGAGGGAGAAGCCGACGGTCGGTTAAGACGCGTTTAAAGTTCGGTTGAACATAGATATGATATAAGTACTTCGGTACATACAATCATTCTTTTACCCAAGTCACTTGGGGGCTCTTATGTTTATTTGAGCCGTTTTATAATAAGTGTTTTTCTTCTTAGTCGTTGCAGAGTTTTTATTACTATTTATCACTCCTTTTCTTGACACGAGTGTGCGGTCACTAGCCGGGGAGCCTACTTTCTCTCTCAAAACCGCTAGAGTTTAGTTTTCTAAACTGGCCTAATGAGAAGTACTCCGCCTTCGGGATGGGAGACTGAAGCCGTAGGCTGACCCGCTTGAAGTCTCGAGATAGGATGTGTCATGTTAAAGCACGGCAGAAGCACTTTTTTTCTAAAGTCCAATTTTTTGGATTGGCACCGAACACTTGATCTTGTTCGGACGTCATGTTTTTACTAACGTTTTTTGGTTTTCCAAGCTTTTGGCACTTTTAAACTATTTGTGTGTTTCCAGCACAAGTCTCGCAGTGGAATGCCGGACACCTTTAGAGATTCGGCAAAAACATTCTCGGATATTGCTATATATGCACCAGTTTCGAATTGTGTCTTCGGTCAATAGTTGGGTTGCGGCTCGCGCTTGCCTCCTACGTTCCGCTTTGTTCGGCTAGGTGTGCAAAGGAGAACCACTGCGATTGTGCTTCCAGCTCGCATGGTCAAGCACCTCGATGGAGAAAGCGAAAACCGATTGTCACAATAGGTGTAAACTGGTCGGTGATCCGATGACTATATTAAATTACGGGCCATTCATAACATTGGCGAAGTGTTTCCGGCTTGACCTCGATTGTCGCCCGAAC
Source organism: Aegilops bicornis (assembly GCA_021605145.1). Classification (NCBI taxonomy): domain Eukaryota; kingdom Viridiplantae; phylum Streptophyta; class Magnoliopsida; order Poales; family Poaceae; genus Aegilops; species Aegilops bicornis. The sequence continues at coordinate 390,507,438 of CM038669.1, read as the reverse complement.
AACGGGGCTAATGGCGGCCTCCCAAACTAAATCCTCAATATTTTGCTCTTACATTGGAGCTGAGGTTTCATGATCATGCTTAGCATGACAACCCAAAGAAAGGAAGCGATAAGCGGGACTATTATCTTTGGAAGACATTTCTTCCATTAAGCAGTAATATAACATATCTCTCTGCATACCTTTGTTTATAAAACCGTATGGCCAGATTGCCTTGTTTGTCGTAAATCTTTGCCCTCATAAAGGCTTTATAAAGTAGGACAAACACTCCTCTGATACTGGCCGAGGATTTTGAAGCCGATGGTCTGTCAACAAAGTTTTGTACAATGTGGATACGAGCATAATGACATAAAGTACTTGGATACATTGAGTCATTACACATAATTTGTGATTTTACTATGGATATTGATCCTTAATTGACCACCCGTGCCGCATTAAGGCTCGGGGAACTCTTGGGCTTCGGGCTTATTATTTACAAATATTAAAGGGCACATCAATCCCACGATGCGGTGTTGCCACCCGACCCGGTGTCTCGGGGAGACTCTTGCATTGCACTGTTATATGCGTAAAATTTTAAGTGTAATCTGATTTCGAGGAGATTTTGATCCTCGGGTTGGTCGGCCGCACCCAACCCGAGTCTCGAGGACTGAGCACGCCGCTTTTTGTATCGAAGTATTCTACTGAAGCTAGGACTTGATCCTCAGACCGATTTTGCAAATCAACCTGAGTCTCAGCGGCTATGGGGATCAGCGGTCTTATGTCATCCTTCATGTGCATCTCAGGTTTTAGACCGATACCCACCTTGAGGGCTACTGGCTATGTATCTCGGCAGAGAATAAATTGCACCAATCAAAAATATTGACAAAAATCGGCCCACATTCAGGGTGGTGCACCACCTCGGAAGCAGTCCGGCATAAAGCTCGGGCGCTAGTGGCTAGCTCCATAGAGGGCAATTCCAAGCATTAAGCTCGGCTAAACTCCTTCAAACTTCTTTGAACCAAGGTGATTTACGACACCTCGGATACTGATCCGGCGTTGGAGCTCGGATACATAGTCCGGCGTTGGAGCTCGGATACATAGTCCGGCGTTAGAACTGGGAAGCAGTCCGGCATTGGTGCTCAGCTGCAAAAGATACCTCGAATGCAGTCCGGCGTTGGAGCTCGGGCACAAGAGGACGTTACCGCCCGGGAACAACCTCAAACCCGAGGTATGGCATAAAAATAACAAGGCATTGATAAAGGCCGGAAACTTAAAGGGGCTCCTCGGATACCCGACGTGTAAACTCGTCGAATGCATTTCGGCGATCCTCAAGATCGAAGATGAGAAGATTTGTTGAACCAGTTTTCAAGACCGACGGTGAAGATGAAGAAGCGGTTCGAAGAATCAAGGAGCGTCCCTAAACTTGAAGACCGGTTCGAGGGGCTCTGACGGTGTCCTGGACTAGGGGTACTCACCACGTCATCTCCCGATCTGTTAGATTGGGCCGAGGACCCCATGGTCCGTATCGCATGGGCCAAGACGGACAGCTGCCGCATACAAGGAAGATTCCGCAAGACTTGGCGATCAAGACAAGGACTCCTCCCCACCGGCGTATTCGGCTAGGACTCTTGTTATCCTAGGCCCCTCGTGCATTATATAAACCGAGGCCAGGCTAGTCGATAGAGATATACAACAATCATACCATAGGCTAGCTTCTAGGGTTTAGCCTCTACGATCTCGTGGTAGATCTACTCTTGTACTACCCATATCATCAATATTAATCAAGCGGGGTAGGGTATTACCTCCATCGAGAGGGCCCGAACACAGGTAAAAACATCATGTCCCTTGTCTCCTGTTACCATCCGCCTAGACGCACAGTTCGGGACCCCCTACCCGAGATCCGCCGGTTTTGACACCGACAGAGAGCTTTATAAGAAAGGCACTACCGGAGTCCTTCAAAGGTGCATCTCCAAAGTGGAAGGGCGGAAGCTTTGGCAAAAATCCATGCTGGACTCGGCGGCCACCACGCCGCAGCCCGGGCCCTTGTAAGCAAGGCCTTCCGTACAAGTTTTTACTGGCCGACGGCCCGAGCAGAAGCATAGGACCTTGTTCAACGTCGCGTCGGTTGCCAGTCTTTTGCAAACCAAAGCCATATGCCGCCTACCGCTCTCCAAACAATCCCCGTTACTTGGCCCTTTGCAGTCTGGGGGCTTGATATGGTCGGACCCCTCAAAGGGGGAACCCATAAGAAAAAATACCTATTAGTCACGGTGGACAAATTCACCAAAAGGATAGAAGCCAAACCAGTCAAAACGGCTGAATCCGGACCCGTGATAGACTTCATATCTGGGGTTGTACACCGTTATGGCATCCCCCACAGCATCATCAGCGACAACGGCTCGAACTTTACAGATGACGAGGTAAAACTTTGGTGCAGCAACATGGGCATCAAGCTCGATTATACTTCTGTCTATCACCCGCAAACTAACGGACAAGTCGAGCGAGCAAATGGTCTTATCATGAGAGGCATTAAACCCAGATTAGTGCGTTCCTTAAAGGAATCCAACACGCACTGGGTAGAGGAGCTCGACTCCGTACTATGGGGGCTGCGGACAACACCGAATCGCACTACCGGATACACACCGTTTTTTATGGTGTACGGCGTAGAGGCGGTACTGCCCTGCGACATAATTCATGACTCACCTCGAGTGCGCATGTACGAAGAAAAAGAGGCCGAGCTCGATTGGCAGGACAGTTTGGATGCCCTGGAGGAGGAGCGTGACGTGGCAAAAGCCCGTTCCGCATTCTATCAACAACAGGCTCGAAGGTATCAAAGTAGAGAAGTATGGGCCAAAGCTTATAATGTTGGCGAACTCGTTCTACGCCTACCGGAGAAGAAAAAGAACAAACTCAAGCCCAAATGGGAAGGTCCCTTCATTATTGACCAGGTTCTGACCGGTGGAGCGTACCGTCTGCGGGATGCATCGGATAATCGACTCGAGCCAAACCCATGGAACGCAGCCAGACTCCAAAGGTTCTACGCCTAGTGCCCGACTCTATGTTCGTCTCCTTACCTCCGTCAATTTTTTACATACCCGTTATCTGTCTTTTATTTCTTTCTTCCTTCCCTTTTTCTTCAAGGCCTTAAAAGGCTAAAATGTGTCTTGACTACACAATCTTGACGCGCCAGCCGCGCTCATTATACCTGGGGGCTTCTTATACAGAAGCTTAATATACCTATTTTCCGGGCTATATGCCCCGCACATGTGTTATTCTTCCGCATGTACCTTTTTTCACCATTATATGCATCGATATGACTTAAGTTTTGGCCAAGCTGGGTTGCCTGGCTCTTGTGTTTATGCCCTACATTCCCGTTAATTCGGCTAGGGCATAAGGGGAGCACCTATGCGATTATTACTGCCAGTCGGCCGAATGTGTACCTCGGTAGGTGAAGCGAAAGCTAAGCGTTCTTAAGGGAATACTCGGTCGGTGAACAAAAGATGACTTTTATTTATTTTAATACATTGCCCCCAGATCTTTTAGCCTGCGTCTCTTTTCGCAGCTCAGACATGCATATTAGGGCATGCGTACCCAGGGAAAGGAACCCTTAACGGAACTATTCTCCCTGGAAGATGTTTCTTACTATCCATGTAATATGACATAGCTAGTTGGGTACTTATGCATTTCAAGCACTTATGACCCCTACGCCTGGTTTCCATGCATACCCCAGTTTTTACATAACTAAGCGGGTGTTCGGATACACTCCGGACTGTCGGGTCCAGAGGTTGAAGCGAAAAGGTCCGCCATGACAAATGATTTACAATCCGGCTAGGGACAATACATGTCACTTGAAGTACACGCTTACTTAGACTGACTAAATTCTTCTTCTATACCATCCAACAGGCTGCCTAGCCTACAATCCTGTTGGGAATACTTTGCGGCTAATTCTACTTGGTCATACACTAAACTGACGGGAATCTCCTTCCCATCAGGCCCCACAGGCCCGACCTCGGCCATGTGGTTTGGGTCAGCCTTGGTATATCGCGTCTTCACCATGGCCCAGGCTTCCCTTGCACCTTGTCGGCAGGCTGATATCTTCCATAATCAGAAGCGCCGCCGCGCTCCCTTGAGCTTCTCTATAAGCTCCCCCATGCCACAAGGCTTGGGCAATACCCTGCATCACCTGCCGAACTTGCTCGTGCAGTTGTGAGAGCTCTGGCAGAAGATCACCCGCAGACCCAGGCATCTCCTCCGCGGGACGACCGTCAGCATACCTGCAGACATAACTCTGTTAGTCGGCTTCTTCGCCAAACTCTTTAAAAGTTCGTTCAAGCACTTACTAAAATTGTCGCGTCGAAGCCGCTTATTCTCCTTTACGGTGTCAGCAAGTTGTGCCCGAACATCTTTTAGTTCAATGCTCAGCTGGGTATTGGCGTCTTGGAGATCATTTTTCTCCCGCCTTACTTTCGTAAGCACGCGCTCGCCAGCCTTTAGCCTTCGTTGGGCATGTTGCTCATCCGGATTCACTCCAAGACGATCTGCATAATCTATTATTAGATTTGCACGCATGTCGCATACTACCTGGTACATGACATTCCTTGCAATAAAAGCAAGTCTTACCCGATGGGGCCTTCTCGGGCTCTTCACTGCAGCAACTGCGGCCTGAAGCTGGGCCCTACATTCCTCCAGCTCTCGAGACAACTGGGTATTCTTCTCCGTAAGAGCCTATGCAAACAATGATCCTTAAATCAGTTGTACCAACTATTTCAAGTCTCAGGAGCTACTGATATACATAATTGTTAGATTTTTTCTTACCCATATATCCTTTACATACTGGTCCGTGGCTCTGGTAAGACCATTCTGAGCAGCTCAGATGTACGCGTCTCCCGAGTTGAAGGCATCAAACGCCTCTTGGGAGAAACAAGCGTCACGGAGTACGGGCCGGCGACGCCTGTGATTCATGGCGCTCTCCACCTCAGAATTTGTAGCGGATAGCCTATCCGCATCTTCTGTAGGAGGAATATCCGGCGTTGGCCCCATGTTAGCGTCCGCCTCTATGTCCGGCCCTGGAGCCCGACTGGTGGAGGCGTGATCGGCAACCTCTTCGGACATAGTCCGGCGAGCGTTTTTCCTACTAGGAAACATGGGCTTAATTATATTTTAAAAGACGACCACCACGGAGCGGGGTTCTCTTTCATACCTCTGCGACGGCGTCTCAGTCCTGACCGCTTTCCTTTTAAGCCTGCCCGGCTTCGGTGCCCCTCGTTGGTGAGTCACTGCGGGTTCGGCACGGCGTCCCGAGAGCCTTCCCTGTAAAGCACCATATGTGTGTGGTAGGTGAAGTGCGGAAAAAAGGATCCTTCTTGGAAGTTAGGACTCCAGTTTTACTTACATGCGATGCAGGGAGCAGTCCTGGATAATCGACTATGATGGCCACCATGGCACCGTCGCAGCTTAATTGATAGAACATCCTGTCAATAAGCTCCACAAATGTGTCCGGATCTTCTTCAAGTCTGGGGTCGAGGGCCCGGTCAGGGTCCTCCGGTTGTGGAGGCGGGCTGTGGACCTCCCTTACAGCTTTTCGCAGTTCCTGCTATGAAATGGCAAGGTAAATACTCATGACAAAGAATGCGGGAAGGTTGGGAGTAAAAAGTAGCAGCTCACCTAGCTTGGAGGGTTGTACATGGAGAATCCATCTCGTGGCTTGATGTGGAGGAACTCATCTTCCTCTCCTTTGTATAGATCGGACAGAATCTTTGCCAGAGCAATGACTGAGTCCGGTCCCTTACGGCCGTAGCGGGTGGCATCATCTTCTCCGTTGAAGTGCCACATGGGTTGCCCCCGATATTGAAGTGGCTGCACCCCCGCGTATACATCTTGACATAACCTCGATTATTGTCGGTCTGATTGAAGCCAACATTTTATCCGCCCATCGTAAAGGACTTCTCCGTTATCTTCCTCCTGAGGGCTCCGAGGGCGCCAGCTGCGACATTTCTTCAGGGGGAGCGTTGTCGAACTCAGGGAGGCCCATCCGAATAGGGTCCGGAAGGGGGACGTCCTCCATATAAAGCCACTCCGAAGGCCAGTCTTCGGACGTCTTCTTTGGGGTACCGGATAGGTTGGCGAGGCGCCATATTTCAGCTCCACCCACTTGATATATCGACCCCTTCTGTGTACGGGGCACGAGGCAGAATAGCCTCTGCCACAGCTCGAAATGGGCTTCGCAGCCTAGAAACAGCTCTCAAAGAGCGACGTTGCCAGCGATGTGTAGTATGGAAGCAGGGGTGAAATTATGCAACTGGAGGCCATAGAACTCCAGGAGTCCACGGAGGAACGGATGAATTGGAAATCCAAGTCCCCTTAATAAACAAGGGACAAGGCATACCCGCTCCCCTTTGGAAGGGTTGGGGAAGCTCTCCGCTTGCTCCCCGCCATTGTAGGTGGCGAGCCCGGCTCGAACGGGGACCATATACGCTGGAGGAGAAATCACAGGTGCAGAACTCTACTAATTGGCTATGAGGGACGGAACACTTCTTCCAATCACCCGGCTTAGGGGTACGGGAGCGAGAGGAGGGGCTGCGATGGCCGGCCATGTTGGAATGGATTTTTCCGAGCGCGCTCCGATGGATACTCGCTGTGGGAGGATGGTGTGATTTGGATCTAAGAATCCCCATCTCTTTAATAGACAGTTTACTCACATGGCTAGGGTGGAATGTAAAAATGCCCTGGCTTCTCGCATTCACTCGACACGTGGAGGATAGCCATTATTAGGCGTGGAAGCCAAGGAGTGCAACATTTATGGGAAGCCGGATGCTACTCAAACAAGTATTCAGAATTTGGAGAAGATCCCGCCTTGCAATGCCGAAGACAATCTGCGCGCCGGACTCGTCGCCATTGAAGCCTGGTTCGGGGGCTACTGAGGGAGTCCTGGATTAGGGGGTCCTCGGACAGCCGGACTATATCCTTTGGTCGGACTGTTTGACTATGAAGATACAAGATTGAAGACTTCGACCCATGTCCGGATGGGACTCTCCTTGGCGTGGAAGGCAAGCTTGGCAATACGGATATGTAGATCTCCTCCCTTGTAACCGACTCTGTGTAACCCTAGCCCCCTCCGGTTCTATATAAACCGGAGGGTTTAGTCCGTAGGACAACAACAATCATACCATAGGCTAGCTTCTAGGGTTTAGCCTCTACGATCTCATGGTAGATCAACTCTTGTAATACTCATATCATCAAGATCAATCAAGCAGGAAGTAGGGTATTACCTCCATCGAGAGGGCCCGAACCTGGGTAAACATCGTGTCCCCCGCCTCCTGTTACCATCCGCCTTAGACGCACAGTTCGGGACCCCCTACCCGAGATCTGTCAGTTTTCACACCGACAGTGTACAACAAAGATGATTGTGGCAAACTAACAAATAAATACTCAAATAATACAAGACGCTCCAAGCAAAACACATATCATGTGGTGAATAAAAATATAGCTCCAAGTAAAGTTACTGATGGAAGTAGACGAAAGAGGGGATGCGTTCCGGGGCATCCCCAAGCTTTGGCTTTTTGGTGTCCTTAGATTATCTTGGGGTGCCATGGGAATCTCCAAGCTTAGTCTATTGCCACTCCTTGTTCCATAATCCCTCAAGTCTTTTACCCAAAACTTGAAAACTTCACAACACAAAACTTAACAGAAAATCTCGTGAGCTCCGTTAGCGAAAGCAAACAAAACACCACTCCAAGGTACTGTAATGAACTCATTATTTATTTATATTGGTGTTAAACCTACTTTATTCCAACTTCTCTATGGTTTATAAACTATTTTATTAGCCATAAGTTCATCAAAATAAGCAAACAACACACGAAAAACATAATCTGTCAAAAACAGAACAGTCTGTAGTAATCTGTAACTAACGCAAACTTCTGGAACTCCAAAAATTCAGCCAAAATAGGAAGACCTATATAATTTGTTTATTGATCAGCAGAAATTGGAGTCAATATTTTATCACGTTCTGGTGATTTTTAACAATTATTTTCATGAACAGAAAGTTTCTGGAATTTTCAGCAAGATCAAATAACTATCATCCAAGAAGATCCTATAGGTTAAACTTGGCACAAACACTAATTAAAACATAAAAACAAATCTAACAAGAGGCTAGATTAAATATTTATTCCTAAACAGAAGCAAAAAGCAAAAAAATAAAAATAAAATTGGGTTGCCTCCCAACAAGCGCTATCGTTTAACGCCCCTAGCTAGGCATAAAAGCAAGGATAGATCTAGGTATTGCCATCTTTGGTTTTAGGGAAGAAAAGGGCAAACTTGTTATCTATAGAATTAATCTTTCTATTTTGATAAAGCACATGGCTATTAATGGTAGAAGAAAGATTAAGGACGTTGCGGAAATTTGCATCTAGGCTAGCTTTTATCTCTTTAATAGATTCGTTTTGGTAGGAAAGAAAAAGAGATGTAGATTCAACTTTCTCATTCATGGGGTGCCCAAATATGGTTTTCATCTTTTCATAAGTATCTACGGCATCCCCTTCAAGAAAGCCTTCTTCAAATATAGAATCTAAGACATGCATAAACGAAGAAGGTAGGGCAACATAAAAGCTCTTCAAGTAAATTTCAATTTGGTATTGGGGTACATAGTTAGCCCGAATCCTTAACAGTCTATCCCAAGCATCTTTCAAAGATTCATCGAGTAAATAACAAAAAACTCCGGAATCATCTTCATCAAAATTATTAGGACTCTCATTGAAAATTCCGGCAGGTTTTTCCATAGTATTATTTATGAGTTTAGATAGAACAGGAGGGTTGTCCAAAGCACTAAAGCTCGGGAGAGAACCCCCAACTCTTTTCGGTTCCGACATGGCGAAGGAAGGGCGAGCGAAAAAGAGTGGGCGAATAAAACGGCAAGGGTGAAGTAGGGGAGAGGAAAACGAGAGGCAAATGGCAAATAATGTAATGCGGGAGATAAGGATTTGTGATGGGTACTTGGTATGTTGACTTTTGCGTAGACTCCCCGAAAACGGCGCCAAAAATCCTTCTTGCTACCTCATGAGCACTGCGTTGGTTTTCCCTTGAAGAGGAAAGGCTTATGCAGCAAAGTAGCGTAAGTATTTCCCTCAGTTTTTGAGAACCAAGGTATCAATCCTGTAGGAGGCCACGCACGAGTCCCTCGCACCTACACAAACAAATAAATCCACGCAACCAACGCAATAAAGGGGTTGTCAATCCCTTCACGGTCACTTACGATTGTTATATATGATATATATTATAATATAATATTTTTGGTATTTTTATGATAAAGATGCAAAGTAAAGAAAGCAAAATAAAAACGGCGCTAAAAATAAATTGTTGACGGGAGATTAATATGATGGAAAATAGACCCGGGGGCCATAGGTTTCACTAGCGGCTTCTCTCATGAGCATAAGTATTACAGTGGGTGAACAAATTACTGTTGAGCAATTGATAGAATTGAGCATAGTTATGAGAATATCTAGGTATGATCATGTATATAGGCATCACGTCCGAAACAAGTAGACCGACTCCTGCCTGCATCTACTACTATTACTCCAAACATCGACCGCTATCCAGCATGCATCTAGAGTATTAAGTTCATAAGAACAGAGTAACGCTTTAAGTAAGATGACATGATGTAAAGGGATAAACTCATGCAATATGAAATAAACCCCATATTGTTATCCTCGATGGCAATAAAGACAATACGTGCCTTGCTGCCCCTCATCCTTTGGGAAAGGACACCTGAAGATTGAACCCAAAGCTAAGCACTTCTCCCATCGCAAGAAAGATCAATCTAGTAGTCCAAACCAAACTGATAATTCAAGAGACTTGCAAAGATAACCAATCATACATAAAAGAATTCGAGAAGATTCAAATATTGTTCATAGATAAACTTGATCATAAACCCACAATTCATCGGTCTCAACAAACACACCGCAAAAAGAAGATTACATCGAATAGATCTCCACAAGAGAGGGGAGAACATTGTATTGAGATCCAAAAAGAGAGAAGAAGCCATCTAGCTAATAACTATGGACCCGAAGGTCTGAGGTAAACTACTCACACATCATCGGAGAGGCTATGGTGTTGATGTAGAAGCCCTCCGTGATCGATGCCCCCTTCGGCGGAGCTCCGGAAAAGGCCCCAAGATGGGATCTCACGGGTACAGAAGGTTGCGGCGGTGGAATTAGGTTTTTGACTCATGTCACAGTAGTTTGGGGTATGTAGGTATATATAGGAGGAAGAAATGCGTCGGTGGAGCAATGTGGGGCCCATGAGGGTGGAGGGCGCGCCCAGGGGGTAGGCGCGCCCCCCTACCTCGTGCCCTCCTGGTTGATGTCTTGACGTAGGGTCCAAGTCCTGTGGATCACGTTCGTTCCGAAAATCACGTTCCCGAAGGTTTCATTCCGTTTGATATTCTTTTTCTGCGAAACTCTGAAATAGGCAAAAAATAGCAATTCTGGGCTGGGCCTTCAGTTAATAGGTTAGTCCCAAAAATAATATAAAAGTGCATAATAAAGCCCAATAATGTCCAAAACAGAATATAATATAGCATGGAGCAATAAAAAATTATAGATACGTTGGAGACATATCAATTATCGGGTATGGGCACTCCCCTTGGCAACTGCCAAGCTTGGGGGAGGTGCCCCGGTATCGTATCACCATCACACTCCTATCTTTACCTTTTTCTTAGTTCGATCCTTTCAGTAATATCTTGATCTAGTAGAATAAAGTTTCTGTATGATTTAGTTTTGAGTTTTGCTTTATGATCCTTCTATGTAATCGAGCCCGTGAGCTATATATAATAAAGATTAGTGTTGAGTCAAGGGCTTGATTATCTTGCTATGATCTTGAGGGAATTAAAGAAAAATAAAGAATAAAATAAATAAAGAGATCATATCGACCTTATGGAGAGTAATGACTTCACATATAAAGAGTATGATGAATAAAAGTTGTTGAGAGTTGACAAACATAGTTTTGGTCATCGTTGCAATTAATAGGAAGTAATAAAGAAAGAGAGGTTTTCACATATAAATATACTATCTTGGACACCTTTTATGATTGTGAGCACTCATTAAAATATGACATGCTAAAAATTTGATGTTGGACAAGGAAGACAACGTAATGGGTTATGTTTTCTTATATCCGACATGTTGAGCTTGCTTTTCCTTCTCATGCTAGACAAATTCTTTGCACTAATTAGAGATACTACTTGTGCTTCCGAATACCCTTAAAACCAGTTTTGACATGAGTATCCACCATATCTACCTATGGATTGAGTAAGATCCTTCAAGTAAGTTGTCATCTTGCATGCAATAAAAATTGCTCTCTAAATATGTACGATCTATTAGTGTGGAGAAAATAAGCTTTATACGATCTTGTGATGTGGAAGCAATAAAAGCGACGGACTGCATAATAAAGGTCCATATCACAAGTGGCAATATAAAGTGACGTTCTTTTGCATTACGATTTCGTGCATCCAACCATAAAAGCACATGACAACCTCTGCTTCCCTCTGCGAAGGGCCTATCTTTTACTTTTGTCTTATTCCTTATGCAAGAGTCATGGTGATCTTCACCTTTCCATTTTACATTTTATCCTTTGGCAAGCACCTTGTGTTGGAAAGATCCTGATATATATATATGTATATATATATCCAATTGGATGTAAGTTAGCATGAGCTATTATTGTTGACATTACCCTTGAGGTAAAAGGTTGGGAGGCAACACTATAAGCCCCTATCTTTCTGTGTGTCCGATTAAAACTCCATACCATAAGTATTGTGTGAGTGTTAGCAATTGTGAAAGACTAAATGATAGTTGAGTATGTGGACTTGCTGAAAAGCTCTTACACAGACTCTTTCCGATGTTATGATAAATTGCAATTTCTTCAATGACTGAGATCATAGTTTGTTAGTTCTCAATGAAGTTTCTGATTCATACTTTACATTGTGAATAGATTATTACTTGAGCATAAGAAATCATATGACAATATCCATATATGTTGTTGTTATAAGAATGATCATGATGCCCTCATGTCCGTATTTTATTTTATCGACACCTCTATCTCTAAACATGTGGACATATTTATTGTTATCGGCTTCCGCTTGAGGGCAAGCGAGGTCTAAGCTTGGGGGAGTTGATACGTACATTTTCCATCATGCTTTTATATAGATATTTATCGCATTATGGGCTGTTATTACACGTTATGTCACAATACTTATGACTTTTCTCTCTTATTTTACAAGGTTTATATGAAGAGGGAGAATGCCGGCAATTTGGAATTCAGGCTGGAAAAGGAGCAAATATTAGAGACCTATTCTGCACAACTCCAAAGTCCTGAAACTTCACGGAGGCACGTTTTGGAATATATAAAAAATACTGGAGAAAGAATCAACCTGAGGGGGCCCACACCTTGGCCACGAGGGTGGGAGGCGCGCCCTACCCCCTTGGGCGCGCCCCCTGCCTCGTGGGCCCCCTGGTAGACCTCCGGTGCCCATCTTCTGCTATATGAAGTCTTTTACCCTGGAAAAAAATCATAAACAAGTTTTCGGGAAGAAACTCCGCCGCCACGAGGCGGAACCTTGGTGGAACCAATCTAGGGCTCCGGTAGAGCTGTTCTGCCGGGGAAACTTCCCTCCGGGAGGGGGAAATCATCGCCATCGTCATCACCAACGATCCTCTCATCGGCAGGGGTTCAATCTCCATCAACATCTTCACCAGCACCATCTCCTCTCAAACCCTAGTTCATCTCTTGTATCCAATCTTTGTCCCAAAGCCTCAGATTGGTACACATGGGTTGCTAGTTGTGTTGTTTACTCCTTGTAGTTGATTCTAGTTGGTTTATTTGGTGGAAGATCATATGTTCAGATCATTTATGCATATTAATACCCTCTGATTATGAACATGAATATGATTTGTGAGTAGTTACGTTTGTTCCTACATGGGAGAAGTCTTGCTATAAGTAGTCATGTGAATTTGGCATTCGTTCAATATTTTGATGAGATGTATGTTGTCTTTCCTCCAGTGGTGTTATGTGAATGCCGACTACATGACACTTCACCATTGTTTGGGCCTAGAGGAAGGCATTGGGAAGTAATAAGTAGATGATGGGTTACTAGAGTGAAAAAAGTTTAAACCTTAGTTTATGAGTTGCTTCGTAAGGGGCTGATTTGGATCCATATTTTTCATGCTATGGTTAGGTTTACCTTAATACTTCTTTTGTAGTTGCGGATGCTTGCAATAGGGGTTAATCATAAGTGGGATACTTGTCCAAGAAAGGGCAGTACCCAAGCACCGGTCCACCCACATACCAAATTATCAAAGTAACGAGCGTGATGAAAACTAGCTTGACGATAATTCCCATGTGTCCTGGGGAGCGCTTTTCTCTATATAAGAGTTTGTCCAGGCTTGTCCTTTGCTACAAAAAGGATTGGGCCATCTTGCTGCACCTTATTTACTTTTATTACTTGTTACTCGTTACAAATTACATTATCACAAAACTATCTGTTACCGATAATTTCAGTGCTTGCAGAGAATACCTTACTAAAAACCGCTTGTCATTTCCTTCTGCTCCTCGTTGGGTTCGACACTCTTACTTATCGAAAGGACTACAATAGATCCCCTATACTTGTGGGTCATCATGCCCATCATCCAAAGTTATTATGCCATAAATTTTGTTGAATTCTTTTTCTAGCAATTGAGCACAATTATCAGAATCCTTATTCTCAAGATAGACATTATAAAGATAAAGAACAACCTGAGGTAACCTAATCTCCATTTTTTCTAGTTTTCTGTTATGAACCAAACTAGTGATAAAACAAGAAACAAAAAGATTCAATTGCAAGATCTAAAGATATAACTTCAAGCACTCACCTCCCCGGCAACGATGCCAAAAAACAGCTCGATGTCTACTACGCAACTTTATTCTTGTAGACTCGTGTTGGGCCTCCAAGCGTAGATTTTTGTAGGACATTAGCAATTTTCCCTCAAGTGGACGACCTAAGGTTTATCCCGTGGGAGGTGTAGGATGAAGATGGTCTCTCTCAAACAACCCTGCAACCAAATAATAAAAAGTCTCTTGTGTCCCCAACACACCAAATACAATGGTAATTTGTATAGGTGCACTAGTTCGGCGAAGAGATGGTGATACAAGTGTAATATGGATACTAGATTTTGGCTTTTGTAGTAGGAACAATAAAAAACAGCAAGGTAGCAATTGATAAAACGGAGCACAAACGTATTGCAATGCTTGAAATTGAGGCCTAGGGTCTGTACTTTCGCTAGTGCAATCTCTCAACAATGCTAACATAATTGGTTCATATAACCGCCACTCAAAGTGCGATGAAGAATCACTCCAAAGTTCCTATCAAGCGGAGAACATAAGAAGAAATTATTTGTAGGGTACGGAACCACCTCCAAGCTATTCTTTCCGATCGATCTATCCAAGAGTTCGTACTAAAATAACACCAAATAATTTCATATTCATAATACTCAATCCAACACAAAGAACCTCAAAGAGTGCCCCAAGATTTCTACCGGAGAAACAAAGACAAGAACGTGCATCCACCCCTATGCGTAGATTACCCCAATGTCACCTCGGGAATCCGCGAGTTGAGTGCCAAAACATATATCAAGTGAACCAATATAATACCCCATTGTCACCATCGGTATCCATATGCAAGACATATATCAAGTGCTCTCAAATCCGTAAAAGTATTCAATCCGATAAAATGAAATCTCAAAGGGAAAACTCAATTCATCACAACAAGATAGAGAAGGGAAAACACCATATGACCTGGCTATATTAACAAAGCCCGCAATACATCAAGATCGTGATATCTCAAGAACACGAGAGAGAGAGAGAGAGAGAGAGAGAGAGATTAAACACATAGCTACTGGTACAAACCCTCAGCCCCGAGGGTGGACTACTCCCTCCTTATCGTGGTGGCCGCCGAGATGATGTAGATTGCCACCGGTGATGATCCCCCCTCCGGCAGGGTGCCGGAACAGGGACTAGATTGGTTTCTCGTGGCTACAGAGCCTTGTGGCGGCAGAACTTCTAATCTAGGGTTACCCCGAGGGTTTTTGGAATATTTGGTGTTTTATAGGGCAAAGATGGGGTGCGGGAGGCCACCGACGTGGGCACAACCCACCTGGGCGCGCCTGGTGTAACACCCTCAGTGTCATGCTACAGTAATCCCCTATTAATGGTGCCAGGTCACCATGCTTACTGAGCTAATTATCACTTGATGAAAAATCAAATTCAAATTCAAATTCAAATTATGAGGGGAATTCAAAACTTCTCAAACATGAAAACAAAAATGTTCTTCATGTGCCAAATAATCCATAACTAATATTGGTAGTGAACCAACATCTTTGCAAATGTCTAAGTGCCCTAAACCACTTTTAAACAGTGGCTAAAACTATAGTTTAAATTCCTTTTAAATTATGAAGGTTGCAAACTATTTCAAAAGCCTCACAATCTTTTGTGGCAGTGCCAACTATTGCAATGTAATTATGTGGCCCTGCACCCACACTTTACGTAATCCTTTTGGCAACTCAAATATTTCATAGCATTTTTTTCTGTAAAAGAAAAGAGCTTTAAAAAAGGGAAATGAGAGAGAGGCCCCTGCCCCCATCGGCCTCGGCCCACTGACCAGGCCCAGCCCATCTTCTCCCTCGGTCGCTTTCTTACATTCACGATCACGGCGCTGACAGGAGCTCGCTCCCATCAAACGCCTCGGGCGCCCGTCTTTGGAGGGGATAAGGCCCACGCCTCGGGCTTTCCCGTCTCCCTCCCCACTTGCCTCCTCGCCTCCCAGATCCACCTGCTCTTGCTCGGCCTCTCTTCCCCACGCCGCTCGACGTCATTGCCGCTTTGTCGTCGCTATCACCGCTGACCTCCGGCTGCCCCGACTGCCCCACCGTGTCCCGGGACCGCCGTCGCCGCCTACACCTTCAGAACACCGAGTCGATGCCGGGAGCCCTACAACGACGGGATCGAGGTCGTCTTCAACTTCGGTGCCGCCACCGCCCGCCGTTCGATCCAAGCGCCGCCCGAAGTTTCTTCCTTCTCCGAAGTCTTCCCGAGCTTCGATGTGAGCACCATAACGTTTCCCCATCTCCCTACTACCGCTTGTGCCTCGTGGCGAGCAGCCACCGTAGCCATGCTCCAACCGCCGCTCGGCTTCGCCGCCACCGTCACCGGTCGTAGGTGCTTATGCTTCATGCACTGCGGACGTGGCATCGTCATGATCGTCTGTAGGACCAAACGCCGGGCCAAATGGCCACCAGAGCGATGATCCGCCGCCGTTGTCGCGTTAGCTCCCCCTTGGCCACTCCACTTGCGCCCCCCCTGCGCGGGTCGCTCTCGGCGTGCTTGCCGCGCCCAGGCTGCATACTCGCCTGGCGTCCGCCTGAGCCACGCCCTTGCCTCTCTGCCGCTGCTGCTATTTGTTGGCCGCACTAGCGCTTAGCTGCAAAAGTGTTCTTTGTAGAAATAAGCGTAAACTGAATCGCACTGCAGAGCTTGCCCGTCCAAACATGGCCATGTGCTTATGTGTGCGTTTGAGTGCACACCGTGATGTCGGGCTATGCAACCAGGCGGCCATTGTTTATTAGAGCTAGGTTAGTTGCTGCTAAATTAGTCTAATAATGTATGACGCTTGGTCCCTCATTAATTAGGTTTGTTTTATTTATCTGCTTATAGGTATAGCATATGACATGTGGACCCACAAGCACTGCTCACTATTTGACCCATTCAACTTTTACTTGTTGACTTTGGTGGCTCCACTTGTCATACCCACCTGCCCGGGTCGCTCTGTGTACCCATGGCAAATTCTAGTTTACTATCGAATTAATATTAAATCCAGAAAATCGATAAAACTTTGGAAATTCATATAAAATAATCCGTAGCTCGGATGAAAATGTTTTCTATATGAAAGTTGCTCAGAAAAATCCAACGAATCCGAACATGCGGTCCGTTCATCTGTCACATGCCTCTAGCATGCTGAACATGGAACATTCCCCCTCCTGTCATCTCTCGACATTAGTCCGAACCGAATACATTCCTGCTGACTTCCCCCTTCGCCGGTATCGTGTAGCCCCGCGGTAGAACACGCCTAGCTCTGCCTATGGTCCTGTTATGCACTTGCTTGCTATGTATTTACTGTTTCTCCCCCCTCTCTTCTCTTCGGTAGACCCCGAGACCGATGCCACCCCTGTGATCGACTACGTCGACGACGACCCCTCCTTGCCAGCGCAACCAGACAAGCCCCCCCTTTGATCATCCCGATATCGCCCATTCCATTCTCTCATGCTTGCATTAGATTTTGCTACTGTTATTGTTTGCTCCTATTCTGTTGCATAGCCTGCTTTTGTATCTCTGTTGTTGTACCTTACCTGCTTATCCTAAACTGCTTAGTATAGGTTGGTTAGTGATCCATCAGTGACCCCCACCTTGTCCTTGTTGCCCCTGCTTCATCATTGAAGACCCGATCAACGGGATCGAAGACCAGGCCTCGACACCGCACATCACTTTCCCCTTAGTTGCTCGACAATACTAGGTTACTATCGAGTACCGAGGGTGAGTCATCATCAGTACTCGATGTTAACCCTGTAGTGTAGTTATTCGGTCGTGGTCATCGAGGGTGATTTCCTCTTTAACCACTTCGATACGACTGTCATGCAACCCCTCAAGTGTGGACCTCGAGGGTGAATCCTCTTACGTTCACCTTGATGATTACATCGAGTGGAATTCACCGGGGGTGATTCCTCGGGCTTTCCCCTTGATGTTTAGACACACAGTTACTATGATTACTATGACTTTACACTGAGCCATGTTACTAAAGACGGGTAGACCCTGAGGGGTACCCGCGCGAGCTTAATTGCGAGTGATGTGGAGACGGGTTGACCTGGAGGGTGCCCGCGAGATAATTACGAGGCGTGGCCGGGCATTCCTAGCCCTTGCCGCAAGTCCTCGAGACGGGCAACGGGTCACATATTTCGTGAGTCTCTCGCTTGTTACCGCTGCGTTCCTAATCCACTACGATTTGGATATTTGATTCGAGGGGCCTCGGCCCGATAGCACTAACCATCACGTGGACATAGTATGGGCGTTTTAGGTCGTATACATCAGCCGAAGCTTAATAGACGTCAGCGACTGAGCGGCACGCGCCGGGTTGGACTGCGTAAGCACCATCCTTTTTGAAGGAGGTAGCTAGGTCTGCTCACCGGCCGCGTCACATAGCGTGCAGGAGTTCCCGGGATATGGCCCATGACCCCTGGGGC
Source organism: Aegilops bicornis (assembly GCA_021605145.1). Classification (NCBI taxonomy): domain Eukaryota; kingdom Viridiplantae; phylum Streptophyta; class Magnoliopsida; order Poales; family Poaceae; genus Aegilops; species Aegilops bicornis. Next base: position 390,489,154 of record CM038669.1, on the reverse strand, counting down.
ATAGGTTTAGTCCGCGTCTTGGCCCCTCTATTAAGCCTAGGTCGGGTTGCGGCGTATTGTTTGGCCGAGGCCGGGCATGACCACAGAAAGTGTGTCCGGCGGAGTTAAGCGGCGTGGTGGGTAAGTTGGTGCACCCTGCAGGGAAGAAAACATCTATCGATAGCCTGTCCTACGGTAACGGACACTTGGAGTTGTATCCCGATCGATACAACTAGAACTGGATACTTGTGATGAGAATTGGATGGTGATGAGTAATGGATTGAGAATTGGATGGTGATGAGTAATGGATTGTGATGATAACTGGATAGTATGGCTCTGGGATATCTTTCTCGCAGGGAGTCGAGAAAGGATCTCCGGCCGAGGTTGATAACACTACTACTACTTTACTTTATGCTACTCTACTCCCCTGCTTGTCAGCAAGATGGGGGTTTCCGGAAGATGCTAGTCTTCGATAGGACTAGGCCTTCTCTCTATTCTCGCATTTCAAGAGCCCACCACATATACAGCCTTCCTTTGATAACGTTGCATATGTAGTGTAGATCCTTGCTTGCGAGTACTTTGGATGAGTACTCACGGTTGCTTTGCTTCCCTTTCCCCTTTCTTCTTTCCGGTTGATGCAAAGCAGATGCCGGAGCCCGGGATCTAGACGCCACCTTTGACGATTTAATCGCTACTACCCCGAGGGTGCCTACTACTATGTGGAGGACGCCGGCAACCAGGAGTAGTTAGGAGGCTCCCAGGCAGAAGGCCTTGCCTTTTCGATCGTAGATGCTTTTGTGCTAGCCTTCTTAAGGCAAACTTGTCTAACTTATGTCTGTACTCAGATATTGTTGCTTCCGTCGACTCTTGTGTTTCGAGCTTATGTATTCGAGCCCTCGAGGCCCCTGGCTTGTAATATAAAGCTTGTATTATTTTAATTTGTGTCTAGAGTTGTGTTGTGATATCTTCCTGTGAGTCCTTGATCTTGATCGTACACATTTGCGTGTATAATTAGTGTATGATTGAATCGAGGGCGTCACAAGTTGGTATCAGAGCCGACTGCCTGTAGGTAGCCCCCTTTCCAACTCCTTGGCCGAAGTTGAGTCTAGTCACTGAAAAACTTTTACTAACATTGGTTGTGTGGCTTACGGGCCCACGTCGCCATTGGGTGGTATTAGGATCTTTTATTCCTCGTCTATACTCTGGGACTCTGATCTCTCTTCTATTCGGGTTAACCATTTTACTAAACTCTGACATTAGGTTCTCGTACCCACTTCCTCCCGGAGAGCCTCGACATTATCGATGATCGCTTGCTTCGCCAGAAGATTCTGCGGATACTCCTCGATGTTTCTCAAGACACTGTACCAACCGCCTTGCGCCTCGACCACCGATAATCCCTTGAATAACATCCTTGCCGCTTGTACCTTCATCCCTAGTTGCTTCTGATATTACTACAAGCCCCTAATTTCTCTATTGTTTCGAGAATCCTTTGAGCTTACTGCTTTACAGTTCTTTGCCCCATGAATACCCCCCCCCCTTCGAATAATTCCTCGCACTCACCGAGGATCAGTTCATCCTCAGTTGTTCGTGTGATTCACAAAACTCTTCGAAATACTATTTGATCTTCCGAAAATCCTCTACAACCTGTTGCTCTTGGAATTCTTGCATACTTGCTTTCTGGTTAATTCCATTTGTCTAGCGATATCCGTTAAAATCCTTTGGGATTAACGTTCTGATCCTGTTGATTCAACATGTGTGAGGATGCACACGATCATCAATTAATCCTTGGAAATTTTCTTTCCGGCTCGTGCATTGTTTCAATATGAGTTGGTTCTTGCCCAATCAAGATTTGATCGGGTGCACCTCTAAGTCTATTCAACTTACTCATCTTTTGATCAGAGCCTCTGCTTCTGATCCTTCGTCTTGAAATCATAATTCATGTGTACCCAAGCATCGAATCATTCAGATGTTTATATAAGACGATGCCTTTGCATCCCCTTCTTCATCTGATTGATTACCGATACTCACATCAACTCTGTCATGAATCGCCAGATCCATTGCTGGGTTGTTCTTCGACAGTGTCCTTCACATCCAAAATCTTATCAAGATTTCCACGATACATAATACCTTCGGTATATTGTATCATCTGCTTTGACTTCGATACTCGCTTTCGAACTCGTATCTTTGGCTTGGTTGATGGTTGTATAGATTCAGAAAATGCCCGATGGGTTGAACTTATGCCTTCCGTAATCCGAGTGAACCGAGAGTTCTCACGAGTCTTACACTTCTGGTACTTCGCCAGATAAATCCTCTGCACTACATTTTCTTTGAAAAATGAGGAGTGAATGAAAGGTTATGCATTGAAGAAGTGGGAGTCGACCTTGAACCCTTGTGTTCATGCCCATGGACCCGATGTAGAACTTATCGTGGAAGCTACTCGTAAAAACGATTACCCCTTGTTATAAGTTCATCTTGTATCGGTGGTTTGATCATTCGTAACCGTGGTTCCGACCATAGTTTCTCCTTAACTCCATTTCCCGGACAAGTTAAAATACTTGTCTTCTCGCAGATCATTTCATATGTCTAACCTCTATTTTTGATCTACCTCAAGTATTGCCCCTTGTTATCTCAAGTATATTGTGTCATTGCACTACCACTTGTGAATTCTCATTGGAATGATACTCCATCGCATCATTCCTAGCTTGATCAGTTATATCATTATCATGCTAAAATTTTAACTGTGCTACCAGGTCCTTTCTGGAGCACCATTTTCGACGACGAGCTAAGCTTATGTCGATCTTCCTCGTCATACAATTTTGCCATGAACAGCAAGCTTGCTTTCGAGTTTGTGTCGTACTCATGGTTCAATTAACCTTACGCTTCATCATTTCTTTTGCTTAATGTCATCATTGATTGATTACATCTTCATGAAACCTCTCGACAAATGTGTCGTGATCATCATCATCATTCCAAACTTTTCTAGGATATCAACCGAATTCATGATGAGAAATACCATCCTTGCCCCCTCGATGGATTGTTCTTTGAGCCCGTCGCCACACCCTCATCTTTTCCTTGCTGAAATTATATGACTTATTTTCTAAGTTGTTTCCGATGGATCCTTTGTGTATCCGAAGTCTGACATTTCCCTGATGACCATGTCAACACTATCCCGAAGCATGTGTGTGGTACTCCGATAATCAACAAGAACATTTGGGAGCGCAATGCTAATTGTTCTTGATCATTTATCCAAACACCGTTGTATGGATAAGCCTCATAAATTCCTTGCCCCTTTGTCTAAATGCTTTAATACTTGGAGCCCTATCATGCTCTGCCTTTCCTTGGGAAAGTTATACCCTAATACTTGGGTATAAACACCTTTCCTTCCCATTGGTCTGATTATCCTAATAACCACTTATTTCCTTTCCATTGTTTTGTTTAACCTTCTTGTGATCTATATGATATAAGCAGGAATAATTCCCTACTTATAAAACACCCCGATGTACAACCTTGTCAGTGAGACCATGTTACTATTGTTGGTGACATTCCGGTAGCCACCGATGGATGAGAACTTTGCCTATTGGTCCGCCTTGTCTTAACGAGCAGGAAAATGGTTTTCTTCGTCCCTCGCCCTTGGTACCAAACTTTGTTGCCAACATAATGCAGACGAGCTATCCTCTGACCTGCCTTGCTATCATGACCGTGCAGGATGCCACTACGCTTCCTACCTTTAACCCACATGGTGGGCCCATAACCCACAATTCCACAGGATCGTAACCTGACTCTCCTTACACCATGTTGCCAAAGATATTCCTCGCTCTTGGCTCCGTAAGTAATTCATGAGCCATCTTCCTAGTGATCTATTCTAGTATCAGACGCAATAATTTTTGTTGTTGTTGTTGTTGTTGCTCTAGACCCCTTTTCACCTTTTGATTAGGCATCGAATGATTGCCTGCCCGTTAAAACTTCTCATGGTACCCTCATACTTTGCTCTCGACGTTCTATTTAAGTTCAACTCGAGAGATACTTCCGCCTCATTCCCTGAATTGTTCACCAGATAATTAACCCCATAAGGGCCAGTTCTCCCGAAGTTACTCTTTTCTTCCCCACTTAAATCTCGGGACGAGATTTCTTGTAGTGGAGGAGATTTGTAACACCCTCAGTGTCATGCTACAGTAATCCCCTGTTAATGGTGCCAGGTCACCATGCTTACTGAGCTAATTATCACTTGATGAAAAATCAAATTCAAATTCAAATTCAAATTATGAGGGGAATTCAAAACTTCTCAAACATGAAAACAAAAATGTTCTTCATGTGCCAAATAATCCATAACTAATATTGGTAGTGAACCAACATCTTTGCAAATGTCTAAGTGCCCTAAACCACTTTTAAACAGTGGCTAAAACTATAGTTTAAATGCCTTTTTAAATTATGAAGGTTGCAAACTATTTCAAAAGCCTCACTATCTTTTGTGGCAGTGCCAACTATTGTAATGTAATTATGTGGCCCAGACCCACACTTTACAGAATCCTTTTGGCAACTCAAATATTTCATAGCATTTTTTTCTGTAAAAAGTAAAGAGCTTTAAAAAAAGGGGAAATGAGAGAGAGGCCTCCTCCCATCGGCCTCGGCCCACCCGACCAGCCCAGCCCATCTTCTCCCCTCATTCGTTTTCTTACATTCACGACCGCGCTGAACAGGAGCTTCGCTCCCATCGAGCCGCCTCGCCCGGGTGCCGTCTTTGGAGGGATAAGGCCCCACGCCTCGGGATTTCCCGTCTCCTCCCCACTTGCCTCCTCGCCTCCCAGATCCACCCTGCTCTTGCTCGCCTCTCTTCCCCACGCCGCCGACACCGCTGCCGCTTTGTCGTCGTCATCACCGCTGACCTCTAGCTGCCCCTTTGCCCCACCGTGTCCCGGGGACCGCCGTCGCCGCTTACACCTTCAAGAACACAGTAGTCGATGCCGGGGAGCCCTACAACGACGGGATCGAGGTCGTCTTCAACGTCGTGCCGCCGCCGTCCGTCGTTCGATCTGCGCTACCCTGAGTTCCTTCGGCTTCCCCGAGTCTTCCCGAGCTTCGATGTGAGCACCATAACGCTTCCCCATCTCCCTACTACCGCTTGTGCCTCGTGGCGAGCAGCCACCGTAGCCATGCTCCAACCGCCGCTCGGCCGCTGCCGCCACCGTCACCGGTCGTAGGTGCTTATGCTTCTTGCACCTGCGGACGCGGCACGTCGCGGGTCGTCCTGTAGGACCAAACGCCCGAGCCAAATGGCCACCAGAGCGATGATCCCGCTGCGCCGTTGTCGCGTTAGCTCCTGCCGCCCTTGGCCACTCCACTTGCGCCCCCGTGCGCCGGGTCGCGCTCTCAGCGTGCTTGCCGCGCCCAGGCTGCGCCCTGGCGCACGCTGCGTCCGCCTGGGCCGCGCCCCTGCCTCTACTGCCGCTGCAAAGCTGCTGCCGCTGCTGCTATTTGTTGGCCGCACTAGCGCCCAGCTGCAAAAGTGTTTGCTGTAGAAATAACTGACAAAACTGAACTGCACCAGAGAGCTTGCCCCGTCCAAACATGGTCATGTGCTTATGTGTGTGTTTGAGTGCACACCCGTGATGCTGGCTATGCAACCAGGCCGGCCATTGTTTATTAGAGCTAGGTTAGTTGCTGCTAAATTAGTCTAATAACAGATGACGTTTGGTCCCTCATTAATTATGTTTGTTTTATTTATCTGTTTATAGGTATAGCATATGACATGTGGACCCACAAGCACTGTTGAACATGGCAAATTCTAGTTTACTATCGAATTAATATTAAATCCAGAAAATCGATAAAACTTTGGAAATTCATATAAAATAATCCGTAGCTCGGATGAAAATGTTTTCTATATGAAAGTTGCTCAGAAAAATCCAACGAATCCGAACATGCGGTCCGTTCATCATCACATGCCTCTAGCATGCTGAACATGGAACATTCCCCTCCATCACATCCGACATTAGTCCGAACCGAATACATTCCCGGTTGACTTCCCCCTTCGCCGGTATCGTGTAGCCCCGCGGTAGAACACGTCTAGCTCTGCCTATGGTCCTGTTATGCACTTGCTTGCTATGTATTTACTGTTTCTCCCCCCTCTCTTCTCTTCGGTAGACCCGAGACCGATGTCGCTTCGTGATCGACTACGCCGACGATGACCCCTCCTTGCCGGCGCAACCAGGCAAGCCCCCTTTGATCATCCCGATATCGCCCATTCCATTCTCTCATGCTTGCATTAGATTTTTGCTCTGTTATTGTTTGCTCCTATTACATTGCATAGCCTGCTTTTGTATCTCATTGTTGTACCTTACACCTTATCCTAAACTGCTTAGTATAGGTTGGTTAGTGATCCATCGCTGACCCCCACCTTGTCCTTGTTTCCCTCGCTTCATCATTGAAGACCCGATCAACGGGATCAAGACCAGGCCCCGACACCGCACATCACCTTCCCTTAGTTGCTCGACAATACTAGGTTACTATCGGTATCGAGGGTGAGTCCTCATCGCATTCTCTGATGTTAACCCTGTAGTGTAGCTATTCGGCCGTGGTCATCGAGGGTGATTTCCTCTTTAACCACTTCGATACGACTGTCGTGCAACCCTCAAGTGTGGACCTCGAGGGTGAATCCTCTTACGCTCACCTTGATGATTACATCGAGTGGAATTCACCGGGGTGATTCCTCGGGCTTTCCCTTGATGTTTAGACACACAGTTACTATGATTACTATGACTTTACACCGAGCCATGTTACTAAAGACGGGTAGACCCCGAGGGTACCCGCATGAGCTTAATTTGCGAGTGATGTGGAGACGGGTTGACACGGAGGGTGCCCGCGAGATAATTACGAGGCGTGGCGGGCATTCCTAGCCCTTGCCGCAAGTCCTCGAGACGGGCAACGGGTCACATCTTTCGTGAGTCTCGCTTGTTACCGCTGCGTTCCTAATCCACTACGATTTGGATATTTGATTCGAGGGCCCTCCGGCCCGATAGCACTAACCATCACGTGGGCATAGTATGGGCGTTACAAGGTCAGATACATCAGCCGGCTTAATAGACGTCGGCGGCCGGCGCTAGCCGGGTTGGACTGCGTGGCACCGCCTTGTTGAAGGAGGTAGCTAGGTCTGCTCACCGGCCAGACGCATAGCGTGCGTGAGTTCCGGGGATATGGCCCATGACCCACAGGGGCATAGGTTTAGTCCGGCGTCGCCCCTCTATTAAGCCTAGGTCGGGTTGCGGCGTATTGTTTGGCCGAGGCCGGGCATGACCACTGGAAAGTGTGTCCGGCCGAGTTAAGCGGCGTGGTGGGTAAGTTGGTGCACCCTGCAGTGAAAACATCTATCGATAGCCTGTCCTACGGTAACGGACACTTGGAGTTGTATCCCGATCGATACAACTAGAACTGGATACTTGTGATGAGAATTGGATGGTGATGAGTAATGGATTGAGAATTGGATGGTGATGAGTAATGGATTGTGATGATAATCGGATAGTATGGCTCGGGATATCTTTCTCGCAGGAGTCGAGAAAGGATCTCCGCCGAGGTTGATAACACTACTACTACTTTACTTTATGCTACTCTACTCCCCTCTGCTTGTCGCAAGATGGGGGTTTCAAGATGCTAGTCTTCGATAGGACTAGGCCTTCTCTCTATTCGGCATTTGCAGCCATTCCACATATACAGCCTTCCTTTGATAACGTTGCATATGTAGTGTAGATCCTTGCTTGCGAGTACTTTGGATGAGTACTCACGGTTGCTTTGCTTCCCCTTTCCCCCTTTCTTCTTTCCGGTTGATGCAAACAGATGTCGGAGCCCAGGATCTAGACGCCACCTTTGACGACGACTGCTACTACCACGAGGGTGCCTACTACTACGTGAAGACCGCCGACGACCAGGAGTAGTTAGGAGGCCTTGCCTTTTCGATCGTAGTTGCTTTTGTGCTAGCCTTCTTAAGGCAAACTTGTCTAACTCATGTCTGTACTCAAATATTGTTGCTTCCACTGACTCTTGTGTTTTCGAGCTTATGTATTCGAGCCCTCGAGGCCCCTGGTGAAAGGACATGCGGTGCCCCCATGTGTGGTTTTGGTAATTGATGACATTCTCTATGGACTAATGGTTGCCTTGAGTTTATTTGAAGGTTTTGTCCATAGGCTTTTCTTGGAGTACATGTGTTGGTTTCAAGGAGAGTTTTGTGTCGACCAAGGTGCTATTCAAGGAATTATCCAAAGATTGGTCATGTGAGTGTTGAGCTTATTGCAAGCATGTCTTGAAGAATAAGATTGTGTGATCATTCATGTCCACCTTCAAGACATCATCCAAATGAAGAGAGTTGGAAAGATTCAACACACAAAGCGTACAAGATGTACAGAGGGATCAAGTGATCCCATGGTATGGTAAGCATTGTCCATTACGCTCTGTGTACTAACCCATGGTCTTCGTGAGAGTTCTTTGTGGGGTTAGGTTGCAGTGTGCAAGCTCAAGTAATGCATCACGAAGAGATCAAGTGCTTGAAGCTTGCCGTCCATTTTGGTGACAATGGACTTGTGAAGATGAGCGGAAGAGAGGCTCACCCACAGTAGAGTATGGGGGAGCAATCAACTAGTCTTCATCCCGCCAATGCAATCAAGAAAGGTGGTCCAACTTGAGGGAGTCAAGATCGTCATCATCTAGCTCAAGTGGACCATGTGCAAGGCAAAGGTTTGCCCTTGATAGGTTTTCTATTTTACCGGTCTCATGGTAGTTGTGGAAGACCGGGTTATAGGATCGCTTGTCAGTACTATCAAGGGGGGCTCTCGATGAGTTGCTTGATCGTATCGTTCATAGAGAGCTCAAACCATTGCATCCTTGCATCATCTTTTTGGTTCTTGTTTGGTTCTTATCCTTGTGAGATTTGGAGCTTATGGTCATTTTTATGACAAGCTCGAGTTCATCAACGGAGTTCTCATGCATCTTCTATGATGTTTTCGATGTTGGAGGGTATGCCGGTTCTTCTCGGTTGGAGGTTTCACTCCTTTGTTTGCTAAGCATACCTCCCCTGCCTCTTCTTAATAACCAGTCGCTGTTTTGATGCTACTCGGTGTCTTGTTTCAAACAAGCTTGAGTTTGCTCAATTCAGAGCTCATTTGCGAAGTTATGGCGATTCGGTTTATACATGCCCGGTAGTAGTACCGCGACCTACAGTGATAGTACCGAAGCCCCTAAGCGGTAGTACCGCTCCCACGTAGCGGTAGTACCGCTCCCAGCGGTAGTACCGCTCCGATGTGCGGTAGTACCGCTCGCGGGCTTCGACTATACTACCTCAGTAGTACCGCGCCTACTACCGCCTCGATTCGAGACGATGTTTTGTCATGTCGGGTTTTGCGGCACTAGTTGCGGCAGTAGGAGCGGTAGTACCGCTCTACTCCCGCGGTAGTACCGCTCTGTGGCCAGTGGCCTACCTCTCTCTGTAGCGCGGTAGTACCGCTAGGTAGGGAGCGGTAGTACCGCCTCCCTCGGTAGTAGTACCGCCCTTCCTTAGCGGTAGTACCGCTTCTGTCTTGGGCTGTTCAAGGGGTAACGGTTGGATTTTCCCTCCTATAAAAGGGGTCTTCTTCCCCATTGAACCTTATCCTTTGAGCTCGTGTTCTTCCCCCATTGTTGACCTTCTCCGAAGCTTGCTATCTCTCAATCCCTCCATGGATTCTTGCTAGTTTTTGAGGGAAAAGAGAGAGGAGATCTAGATCCACATTTCCACCAATCACTTTCTCCTCTATGTGAGGGGAACCCCTTGGATCTAGATCTTGGAGTTCTTGGTGTTCTCCTTCTTGTTCTTCCTCTCATTTTCTTCCCTAGCATTAGTTGCTTTGGTGGGATTTGAGAGAGAAGGACTTGGGCACTCCGTGTGCCCTTGCCATTGCATTTGGTGCATCGGTTTGAGTTCTCCACGGTGATACGTGGAAGTTACAAGTTGAGAAGCTTATTACTCTTGGGTGCTTGGTGCCCTTGAGCTTGTTCCTCTTGGGTGCTTGGGCGCCCTAGGCAGTTGGTGGTGTTCGGATCGCAATCATTGTGGTGTAAAGCTCCGCAAGCGTCGGGGTCTCCAATTAGGTTGTGGAGATCGCCTGAGCAACTTGACGGGTTCGGTGACCGCCCCAAGGGTTGCCAAAGTGTAAGGCTTCGGTGACCGCCCCCAAGGGTTGCCATTTGTACGGGTTCGGTGACCTCCCTCAAGGCTCCCTTAGTGGAATCACGGCATCTTGCATTGTGCGAGGGCGTGAGGAGATTACAGTGGCCCTAGTGGCTTCTTGGGGAGCATTGTGCCTCCACACCCCTCCAAACGGAGATTAGCATCCGCAAGGGTGTGAACTTCGGGATACATCGTCGTCTCCGCGTGCCTCGGTTATCTCTTACCCGAGCCTCTTTACTTATGCACTTTACTTTGTGATAGCCATATTGTTCTTTGTCATATATCTTGCTATCACATAGTTGCTTATCTTGCTTAGCATAAGTTGTTGGTGCACATAGGTGAGCCTAGTTGTTGTAGGTTTTGTGCTTGACAAATTAACCGCTAGGTTTATTCCGCATTTGTTCAAGCCTAAACCGTAATTATTTTAAAGCGCCTATTCACCCCCCCCTCTAGGCGACATCCTCGATCTTTCACCTGGCTTGTAATATAAAGCTTGTATTATTTTAATTTGTGTCTAGAGTTGTGTTGTGATATCTTCCCGTGAGTCCTTGATCTTGATCGTACACATTTGCGTGTATGATTAGAGTACGATTGAATCGAGGGCATCACACCTGGCCCCCCAGGCGTGCCCTGGTGGGTTGTGTCCCCCTTGGGGCACCCCCCAGGTGCTTCTGTGGCCCACTGGATGTCTTCTGGTCCATAAAAAATCCACAAAAAATTTCACGGTGTTTGGACTCCGTTTGATATTTGATTTCCTACGATGTAAAAAACAAGCAAACAACAGCAACTGGCACTGGGCACTGGGTGAATAGGTTAGTCCCAAAAATGATATAAAGTTGCTATAAAATAATTGTAAAACATCCAAGAATGATAATATAGCAGCATGAATACTTCATAAATTATAGATACGTTGCAGACGTATCACTTCTCGAAGTTGGCTCCCTGGAGCTAGGGTTCCCGACACGGCTCCACTTTGTGGAGGACGATGTCGGAGGTCATCCGAATTAATTTCCGCTCAACTCCTATAACCCTCCTACCATAGGACAAATCTAAATCTTGATCCCCTAAATTCCCATTCTCTAACTGTAATTATCCCCAGCCAAACATTGTTCTAAACTCATTTGAAATTAAACCATGGATTTAAGGGCCTCTTTGTAATCCATGATAGGAAAACCAAATGAATAGAACATTTAAAGGAGTTAGACATCAAGTCTTGTATATTCCTAGGGGAATCAAAAGTGCATAAATTGCACATCACGCTCGTTCGATGCTCCACATAAATTTTGCTGGAAGAGAGAACATAATGTTTGAGCAAAGCCTTTCAGTCCTAAAACGTAGGGTTAGGCTAGAGTTGAAATACTCAAGATCTCGAAATCAAGTTATGATTCTCGCATGTGAATAGCTAACCTTCACACACTCATGTCCATGACTAGTTCTTTGATGATATTCCAGTCATTTAGATCTCTCTTTACCGACTCTCCCATGTCAAATTTGGTATGCCCGTCCTCTCTTGACATTATCATCACGCTTTAACCATCTGCTATACGGTGACGCTTCTGGGGAACCCCCGTTGTATATGCCTAAACCATCTCAGATGATGTTGGACAAGTTTTTTTCAATTGATGCTACCCCAACTGTATCACATATATCATCATCCCTGAGCTGATCCTTTCTTATGTGGGCACATATCGACATCTCTATTACATATCACTGTTGGACATGATGCCTTTTAGTTGGTCAACACTCAGCGTCGTACAACATCGTAGGTCGAATCATCGTCCTATAAAACATGTCTTTAGCTTGGCATTCTCTTGTCACAGAGGATGCCAGAAGCTTGGTGCACACTTCATCCACCCAACTTTGACTGGATGGCTCACATTTTCATTGATATCATCATCTTTTTGCAGCATTGATCCCAAATATCAAGAGGTTTATCTTCACAACTCTAATTTTCTATTAACCCTTGTCTAACGATAGCACCACACTCCGCATTGAACATACATCATGTGATAAGGTTTGTTCTTGCATATCCATTGTGACCTCATTCATCACCAAAGCAAAAAGATAAAGGACTCAAAGTTGACCCTTGATGCAAACCTATTTTAATAGGAAAGTCATTTATGTTGCCATCACTTGTTTTGTACGGGGCCTAAAATTCCTCTAGAACTCTTTTGTTCCAACGGAGCCTTACGGTCACTATTAGTCACGTGCCTTCCGTGATTTTTGCAGTATTTAACGATTTATGCGTTGTACTTGTATTTTAGGGTTGCAATGTTTGTTCAGCGGGAGGAGACGTTTCTATCGACTACGAAGTCGCATGAGGTGACTTCGTTAATCTAAAAATAATTGATCGACTCAATATTTTGGAGGTGCTCATAGGATAAGGTTGCGTACATATGTTCATAAGAATGGGTGTATGCGAGCATCTGCATTTGTAATCTGTTATAAAAAAAAGGGTTGTATCCGGTTTTTCAAAACTTCGCTGGAGAAGTTGGCATTTGCCAACATCTTGCATGCCATTTTTTTTAGAACACATGCCATTTTTCTTAGAGGCACATGACAGACTCCGTTAGGAAGGAAAAAATACGGCAAGAACAGCGAGAAACTGCCACACAAACCCGTTCGCTTGCCATCCAGCCCCAGCGACCGTTCGCGAGGTATTCTTTTTTTTTTTTTTGAGGGGTGTTCACGAGTTAGCTTTCCCGTAAAATAAAGCAAAGCAACGAAGCACTCTGGGCTTGTGCCGAAATTCAACCGAAATCGAGATAGCCCAACGAAGCCCAAGGCTTGTCGTGCGGTGTTGCTGTCGGAATCGCTTTCTGGAGAAGGAAACGGAACCAAATCAAATCGAATTTCAATCCAATGCGCAGACATCTCTACACCTCTTCCCTGTGGGAGACGGAGGCGGAGGCGGTGCCGGAGCAGCCGGCCCCAGGATTATATTAGGAGGAGGAAGTGGTGGCGAAGGTTCTCGTTCCGCCCGCTGCTTCTCCGTGGATTCGATCTATTGATTGATACGTGCTTCCGGCGACCCGCAGGTTCGCGTCGCTCCCGATCCCCTTTCCGCGAGTTGTTCCAAACCCTTGTTCGATTCGTTTCTCAGATCTTAATCTTCTAGGGCTATTCCAGACCAATCCTCATGGCCGGCTGGACCGATTCCGGCGGCAGCCGAGGGCGAGGAGGAGGAGGAGGCGGCGGCGGCGGCGGCTTCGCAAACCGCGGCGGCGGCAACGCCAACAACAACACCAGGTGGAGAGAGAGAACGCCACCGCAGCTGCAGCCGCAGCCTCAGCCGCCGCAGCAGCAGCAGCAACAGCAACAGCATCAGCATCACCACCAACAACAGCACCATCAGCATCAGCAGCAGCAGCGCTACCGTCCTGTCAACCACAATGACCACTCCTCGCAGCACCCGCTCCACCCACCGGCGAGGGAGCTGGACCGACACCAAGGGCAGGGAGGCTCCTCCACTTCCACCCGGCGCCCGCGGCCAAATCGTCCACCACAGCCTCGCCCCACCTTCACAGACCACAAGCCGTCTCCTACCTCCACACCCAATGCCAACGAACCGGACGACAAGGCCAGGCGCAATGCTGCCAATTTCGAGTGCAACGTCTGCTTTGACATGGCGGACGACCCCGTCGTCACCAAGTGCGGCCATCTCTTCTGCTGGGACTGCCTCTACCAGTGGCTCCATGTCCACTCCAACCACCGCGAGTGCCCTGTCTGCAAGGGCCAGGTCGCTGACGATGCCATTATACCCATCTATGGACGTGGCGGCTCTGCAGCGTCTGTTCACGCACCGCCGAGGCCCACTGGGGCCAGAGTTGAAAGCTCCAGACAGCAGCAGCTGCAGCAGTTTGCTGCTTCCAACTTGAATATGATGATGGACGAAGATGATGAAGACGACGACCCCTTTCTTGAGGAGATAAGTCTTCGCTTTGGAGTTAACTCGCTGAGAGGTGGTATGATGATCATACCTGATGATGACATCGAACAAGATTACGATGACTACACTGATCCCTACCTCCACCGCAACTTTGATGAGGTATATGGCCTTGATTTAATGCGACTCCCAATGTTTAGATCTGCTGACGCCGCTGAAGCTGTGATTGGCTCTTCCCGGCGACATGGTCATCATAGTGTTTTTTCTGATGACATTATGGATACATTCTTTGACAACACAACCCATCAGGAGCCAGATTTTGGTTACCGTGGTGGTCGGCGTCAGCGCGGGAGAGCAAGAGGAACAACATCTGCAGATCATTTCAACGATCACATCGTTGGCATGGTGTTGGGGAGTAGCTTGAGGATCGAGGACAGCAGCGGTGCATCTTACCGTGACACCGGTGCTGGTCCTCATCATAATACTAATACAGGTGGTTCCTCTCGGCCTAATGGTGGATCGACCGAGAGACGAGGAAGAAGCAACCGTAATTCGAATTCCGGTGGTGGAAGAGGAACGCATAATAGCAGGAGGCAAGGAGCAAATTACAATTGATCATGGCCTGAAAGCGGCAATCAAATAAATCCAGCCTTGAATTATTCTTTCTTCTGATTCTCTGTTCTGTTACTTTTGTAGTCGCCCCATCTGGGCACCTTGATAAGCATATATTTGACTATTGGGGTGAATGTTTCTTCTCGTTGATGCAATTAACATTACATGTGGTTATATACTCTTTGCCATTGCTTGCTATATCACTTCATGGTATGATTCTATTGATGCTATAGATAATTTGATTGGAAGTACTTGGCAGAAGGTGGCCATGCTGTTGATCCTATGTAAATGTTAGTTTGATTCCTGCTTGTTGGGTAGAATTAGGAAGTAGTATGACCAGGACATGTCTCTGGAAGAAGAGTAGGACTATATAGCAAGATGGCAAAAAACTTACAAGAACTCGGCCTAGTTGGGAACTTAGGATAGAGCAAACAGACTCTAGCTCCAACAAAACACACTCAAAGCCAACTACTGTCTAAACTATCAATATCCATCTCTTTGGCAAACTTCCAGAGCTGAAATTCAGAAAAATGAGATTGGCCAATTCAGGCTCCTTCGCCTGGAGCGCCAGATTTCTGAAAATTGGGCACTGTGCCGTTTCCATACGCTCTTGGCGATTAAAGATAAAAAGAGTGTCAAACCCCCTCTTGCTGCACTTGGGAATCAGGATTCTAGCGTGCAGCCACTGGGGTTCTAGACTGTCAACAGGGCTTGGAGCCGGGAAGAAGTTCTGTTCTGAAGACATGGTACTAAACCTGTTGAGATCTTGCAGACAGAGATAGCAGGAAGCCATGTCATCTTGAAGGCTATGCCTACTGAATGCCAAGCGAAAATCTTGCAATCTTAGGCTATGCCGGACTCTGTGATCCAGATCCTATACTGAATGCCAAGCGAAAATCTTGCAAGTGTTGGAAAAGGGGTAGCCACGACCTCTGCATCAAGCGATGAATACCATTCCTCCAGATGCAATTAGCAATACTGAATCTATTCTGTCCAGGCGAAATCCCTGGCCGGCATGGCCGGACGCGTCGGCGGCGACGCCCGAGGGGCGCCGTGTTCCTCCTTGGAGGCGCCTGACAGGTCTAATCCCCCCACACCCCCCCTTCCCCCGTTCTTTCGGGTGAAAGCTCTAAGGGCATCTCCAGCCGTTCGGCCCCCCAGGGCGCCTAAATAGAGCGGCCTGGGAGCGTGCCGGCGCTAGTTCGGCCCCTGGGGGCGACCTAGCTCGATCACGCCCCCACGCCACTGCTCCGGGATGCGGAAATTCAAACTTAGTCGTTCCTGCTCACAAAAGACGCGCAAATCCGCGATCCGGCGTAGTCTGGCGTTACAAAAAAGCGAGCGCCGCGCCGCAAGTTCGCGTCGCGTAACGATTCACTTTCGGCGGGTCGGCTCGGCGTTAAGCGAGTCGGCGTCTGCTGGCTCGTCGGTGGAGTTCGGCAGGCCGGTGGCTTTGATGGCGGCGCCCTCGGCTTCCTCTGCTTGGTGAGCCACACGGCGATCGCGGTTGCCGCCCAGCATGGCGTGCTAACCGGCGACATGGCGTACTTCTTCATGGCGGCGGGAGGGTTTAAGCGGGAAAAGGAGAGAATGGCGGGAGGAAGGCGGCGGCGGGAGAGATGCGAGGTAAAAGCGTCAAGAAACTACGGAAAAAAGCCCTCGGTCGCCTCCAGTATGGGCCCACGCGCTTTTTCGCTTGTGCCCCTCTGGCGCCCCAGGCGCTGGTTCGCCTGGGTCCGCCGGCATCAGTTTTGGCCCGAGCCGGCAAAAAACGGGCTTCTGGGAGCGTGACTGGGGCCTTTTTTTTGGCGCCGGCGCGGCAAAATCGCCTGAGGAAGGCCTGTTGGGGGCGCGGCTGGAGATGCCCTAACTTTGTTGGGCGGAGGCGGCACCAGCGCCCTCAGCGTCGTATCCCTTTTGAAGGCGCTATCCCTTTTGAAGGCGTCATTTTGGGAGCGTGGTCATCGGCGGGAGCTGTTGGGGTGCGGATGGTGGCGTCGGTGGTGCCCTCCGTCCTAGCTGCTGCTTTTTCTCCTCTGGTTGCTGGACGTGGGGAGCGGTGGTGTTCTGCTTGAGGAGAAGCGCCGGTGGCTCGACTTTGGTGCGCTGACACACTGTATGTGGCCATTTTCCGGCGGCATCCACCATTGTTCTTGGGGAACTCTACCATCTCGCGACGGTACGGCACCTTCGATCCAGGCGAGGAGGTTGTGGCCTCCTTTGGAGATGGATGTTAGATGTGCCGTGCCGGGGTCTGTAGTAGCTTGGTGATGGCATTCTCCGATGGTGCGAGTCTGCCTTTCTCCTATTGAGCCGGCGTGTTATTGTTCTCGGTGCTTTGTTCACGGAGGAGGACCTCGGCGTCTACGACTTCATGCTTCATTGCTGTTTCCAGCGCCTTTGTATATATCGGCTCTGTGTTTTCTTTCTCGCTGCCTATGGGTGTATGCTTGGAATCCTGGCCGGTTGATTGCTTTGTTAATTCAAAGCCGAGCTCGGCTCAAGCCCTATCTCGGGCTCAGCCAATGCCTTCTCCCTAAAAATCTAATCTGTCCTTGGCACAACAGCTTGTAGACAGAGATACTCTGTAAGAACCAGTTGGGCGGCTCCAGCGCCAAGAGAAGTTGTAATCCTCACCTGCATTCCTACTAGTGCTGTAGACCGCATCCCAAAGCCGATCGAACATACTAGTCCTGGACAAGGCCAGCGGTGGAAGGAGGGCTACCAGCAATGTCCAATCGAATCATCAAATGGACACGCTCTTTTGCATCACCCACCACGACAATGAACTCAAACGACTAGGAAATACTCCTTGTCCCAGGCTAGGAGTATATGGTAAAACAAAAGGAAATCATCCAGGCAGGAACTCGAACGGAAGCTTCAGTGAACTAGGAAGGACTAAGGAGCTAGATAGGCTACTGACGATACAGGCAGGATTCATCCAGGAGGGGCGGTTCAGTTGTCGTCGCCGTAGGCGAGGAAGCGGTAGCGCTCCTCGTACGGCCCGTCGAAGTGGAGGTCCGCCTCCAGCCACTTGGGGTACCGGACCAGGTCGCCCGCGACGAAGTGCATGTACTCCTCGCCGGTGGTGGCCCCGGCGGGGAGCACGCGGACCTCGCCGGCGACGATGTACACGAGCTGGTCCACCTGCCAGTCCCAGGCCAGGCGGCAGCGGCCCCCCGTGCGCCACGTCGACCACGTCTCCATCGCCCGGAGCGCCTCCACCCGCTCCTGCGCCGCCGCGCCGCGCACCACGCGCACCTTGTACACGTCCTCCACGGGCCGGCGGCCCAGCACCCGCCCGTCTGTTGCTGCTGCTGCTGCTCCCGCCGCCGCCGCCGCTAGCCCGCACCTCCTCCTCCTACTGCTGGCGGCAGCGCCGGCCACGGGGATGCTGACCGAGATGGGAATGTGGGGGAGGCGGGCGAGATGGCATCCCGCCCAGGCCGTTCCTGCTGCCATCTCTCTCTCACGCTGACTGCTACGCTCTCGTCTCGCTTTGCCTGCCTCCTTTACCTTATCCTCCCTCGCTCGCTCGGCTATGGACGGGGCCTATCTTGACTTCTTGTTACCAGTCTCCAATTAATCTTTTAGTGCCCCGGGGGTGTAAAACGTAATACAGTACTCCTACGTTATACTTCCTCCGTTTTCAAATAATTGTCTTTCTAGCCATCTCAAATAAACTACAACATACGGATATATGTAGATATGTTTTAGAGTTGCTTCGTATGTAGTCACTTGTTGAAATCTTTAAAATAACAATTATTTAGGAACGGAGGGAGTATTTTTTAGACCGCACTCACCGAAGAGGTGGCAATTGCGAACAGTATGTATTTTTATGGCAATTTTAGTTGTAGCAGGTGACGATTTCTTGAGACTAGCATGACAATTTCATGATAGTGGATGCATTAAAAAAAACTACTAGCAAAGCGTTCGCTGGAGTTCCTTCTTAGTTTTCAGTTAACATTAAAGCTCGCGCATAGGTTCGGGCACAAGTCCGAACCGGACAATATTCACACTCTGATTTCTACTCCCTCCGTCCCATAATGTAGGGTGTTTTTTGACACTACTAGCAAAGCTAGATGATGAGCTACAGTATTGCACTCTCTTCCTATCTTTCTGACAAGAAAATCATCTTGATTCTTCAAGGGCTTGATTTCTTCAGATATTCTCCGCAACTTTTCTAAATACATCTCTTTGTTTCTGCTGACTCCAACAACAACATTACCCAACTCCAGAATAGTAGGGGTACGAGGAATATCATTCACAACTTTCATACCCACAACACAGACCCTTTGCTTCGGCTTCTTCGACATGGAGTTGAAGCAGCTAACACCACCAGGTCCACAACACAACCAATCCAAGAAAGGCATCCCATAATTTTCCATTTTTAGCCTTGGCATTCTAGCTAGTCATCCCAACAAACGAACAAAGTAGAGTAAATACTGCGATTTCTTCAGACTAAACCACAAATATTGAGCGTGTCATGCCATCAGTAGAAAACATCAGTATTTACATCCCACAATCCTAGAGTAGAACAGAATAGATATGCGCTTCCAACTAGGAGGAGCACCCCCTCTTCAGAAACGCATCTTCTCTTGTGAATCATTCATACTACAACAAATCTGTCGACCACATCAGAAGGCGGCCACAGGGCACGACACAGAAAGGAAAAATGAGGTGCCAAGAAACACAGACGATCCATCCCTGTTACTCTTTACGCCGATGTCGAAGCTAACCGCCCTGTAGCTCGCATTTCATCCAGAGTCGTCGCTAGCCAGTCCAAGCCTTCGTACAGGCCATCGCCTTTAAGAGCACATGTGCCTTGGATGTGCCAGATGCGGTTGTTCAGGTCATACAGACCAAGACCCTCGCATACTTCCATCGGGGTCATTGCTCCCCTCTGCATTCACAAGACACACAGACACTACATGATTAAGCATACAAGGAGTGAAAATAAACCTGTTTTCTAGGGCAGAAAAACTCTTCCTTTTCACAAGTGAAACTGAAAATATCAACAAAAGGCTACTTCAGCCCTACATAAATGCAGCATGTACAATTTAAATCCCCTACAATCTGCAAACTCTTTATATATGCAGGCAAGAAGCAAGTCCAAAACAAACAGTCTTAAGGCAGAGAATTAAAATCTACTAGTATTCTACACAAACCACACCATCTTGAACAAGTGCACGTGATACAAAAAGAAACCATGACAAGCATACCATGTCTTGCTTGTTAGCAAACACCAATAATACACTGTTGAGCATAAATGGGTCATTGATTATGGCCTGCAAGAGATAATAGATTACAGTAAGTTCGAGCACAGATCACAACAGATATTACCACAGAAACAGGAGCAGGTTCTCGATAAGAAATGCCATAAACCTGAAATTCACCCCTGGCTCTTCCAATTCTATCCCTGTCGAGGGAATCAACCACATAGATCTGCAAGTTAACAAAAGCAACAGAGAAAGCTTACATCTCAGGAAAGCAGTGTCATATCACAAATCACTATGCCCCATCAATAAATCAAAGGTGAGTTCTAGCATGATCCACTAAGTTGAAGGTCCTGGGCTAGGTAGGGAGATGTGTACTAACATCCAGACACTTATCCTGTTTGGCTAACAATTCTACCATGTCTGTTTTTGGTGGCTCAGCAGCTAAGGGCACTAACCTATGCAAATATCCATGGTAGATAAGCTAATTGGCCATCTTTCCTGGTGACTGCTACTGAACTTGTTCATAAATCAGATGGGCACAAAAGAGAAGCAAGTAAAGAATGAAACAACGAACTGGAGGAACGGAATTTATAGCTTTAGTAGTCCTATATGTTCCTATGTTGAATTGCTACTTAAAATACAACGAAACAACATGCAAGCATATGGAATGAGAGTAATGACCAGAGCATCCGTGTTGTTGAAGTAGTGCCTCCACAACGGCCTCAATTTCTCCTGGCCGCCCACATCCCACACAGTGAACACTACATTCTTGTACTGAACCTTCTCAACATTGAAACCTGCCCACGAATGGATTAATTAGCAAAGTAGTTCAAGGGCTTCGTGTTTAGTCGGATGAAAGCACAGTGCACGAGCCCAAAATTAGTTAATAAGTAAAGAGATAGGCAGGCAGGTATGTTGTACCAATGGTGGGGACGGTGGAGAGTACTTCGCCAATGTGTAGCTTGTAGAGTATGGTGGTTTTACCGGCTGCATCCAACCCAAGCATCACCACCTAGCATAAGGCAACAGGCTGTTCCATTAGAATTGAGGAGCACAACGAATTAACTTGGATCTTCGTGCCCTCTGAGTATCTCTGATGATACATGGATGATATGCATACATAGTGCGATGAAAATAGCAACTAACATGACAGAAAAGCAGCTAGTAGTAAGAAAGCGAGCATCATCACATCACATGGTTGAGATGTAAAATCTGCTAGCTCCTCAATAGTATGTATTCGGGATGAGAAAAATCAAATCAGACAGAATCATATGAAACTAAATCAAAGGAGGAGCGGATCGATGTGTGCTCTGATTCATTCTTAAAGTCGGTCGATCGAACCATTCGCCCAACAAACTAATTAGGAGAAGAGAGGAGAAAAGAGGGCGCACCCGCATCTCCTTGTTGCCGAAGAAGGCATCGAAGAGCTTGCGAAAGGCCTGGCCCATCTCCCTCCCTCCCTGGATCAGGGGAATCTGGCCGGCTGGTCGGCCGCCGAAGAGGATGGGAATGGACCGGCTTCTGGAAGTTTCTGCGGCGTGTGTGAGGTTCGGGGAAGGATCGATCGGGCCCGCCCCTGCCTGCCTGCCTGCCTTCCTCTCGTCGAAGTCGGAGCCGGAGACGACGGGGGAGGAGGACGAGGAGGTGGAGATGCTGAGCTCACTGGCGTTGGGGGTGGTAGCGGATTCCCAAGGAATAATCTGGGCCGTCTACTTTTACGTGGGCCCCGACGACCATGTGAGCGGGTTGCAGTTAGGTTAGGTCGGGTTAAGCTGTTTTTTTTCCGCAGCTGGGTGAGCGTTTTTTCTCTGGAATACGCACGAATGTGCCTATTATATGTTAAGTTTGCATGCCGTGCGTATAATAAGGCAACGTCTTAGTCCACTCCACCTGCACCCTAGTGTAGTAAAGTGGACCACTCGCTACTCACCCACAAAGATGCCGCCGCTAGAAAAGTACCTAGCTCCTCACCTACAAGCCTTGCTAAAAACCAAACCTCGCTTTCGAACGCAATGCGCCGAAGTACACCCCTCAGGCTCGTCGTCTCCCCATAAAAAACGACCGCATTCCAATGCTTTCAAAGCTCCCAAAGGCACAGGAGGTGGATAGCACGCTCCGCTTTACCAAGGCGACCGTGAGCCCCAGTCCTCAAACACCAATCCGGTAGCGAGTCTTTCATCGTCGGTGCACCATCCCTAGTGCCCAGAGCCGCATAAACCTTGTCCCAAATTCTTCTCGCAAAGACGCGGGTAATTAGCAAGTGATCAGTCGTCTCGTCGTGCTGATCGCAGAATGGGTGTGACGTCCGGATAATCAAGCTACAGTAACCTCTGCTATTAACGCCACGTCACCTCCGTTACTGTCGCTAATCTCCCGTCGAAACCGATCCAAATTCAAATTTAAAATATTGACAAACAATAAAAGTTTTTAAAATGGTAAACTAAAATGTTCGGAGTGCGCCAGTAAATGCGTGGGCAATTATGTAAAGGAATCGTGCTTTTTAAAAAAAGGCCTATATATTTAAAATGAATGAAAACAGGAAAGGAAATAAAATTAAAAAGAAAAAAAAGAGGAAAAAGAAAAAAAACAAAGCTAAAAAAAGGAAGAAGAAACAACAGACCCACATTGGCCTCGGGCCTCGTGGCCCATAGCCTGCCACCCAACCCAGCCGCCCACCCCATGGCCCCTTAACCCCACTCCCCATCGAACCCCTAGCCCGACACCACCCACTCGCTCCCCACTTACCCAAGTCTCCTCTCCTCTCGATCCCATCGGATCGTGGGAGGCTCAACCACCGCGCCTACCGCTTCGCCACGCCTCGTCTGCTCACGGCCGAAGGCCTCCGTCACGGAGCCACCACGCCACCACCGCCTTTCTCCTCCCCACGCCTTGGCCAGCTCGATCCTGTTTCACTCGACCTGAAGCGCCAGAGGGCGACTGACGCCGTGCTCCTCCGTCCCGCCGCCTGCGCCAGACGACGACCTCACGGCTCCTCCTCCTCGACGGACTACCCGCCGTCGCTTTGTCGCCGCCACCGGAGTCCTCCGCCTCGACTCATCGACGTCGTCCCTGCCTCCTCCTCGACACCCGCCTGGGCCCTACATCACGGGTGAGGCCCCTCTCCCTCTTCCTCCTCGTCTTGGGCGTCGCCATGCCCGCCGTCCCGTGTGACGCTCACCGCGCCGTGCCCGCACCCGCCTGCGCCCTTGGGCTCTCCTCTTCCGATCTGGCCGTCTTCTCGCTCACCACTGCTCGGCCACCGCCCATGAACTCTCGTCGCCCAAGACTCCGCCTCACGCCGGCCACCGGCCTCGCCTGTCAGACTCCTCTGGGCAAGGCCCGCCAGCGCCTGGTGCCCCTTCCCGGGTGGACTTGGGCGCACACCCGCATGCTCAGAACGCTAAGGCCCCCATTGGCCCTATGACAATGGCGCCCCACCCCAAAACGTTTTAAAAAATGAAATAAAAATAAATATATAAATAAATAAATAAATAATTAATAATTAAAATAGTTAATGAATTAATTAAGTTAATTAATCATGTTTAATTAATCTAATTGAGTAGATAGTTTAATTAAACCATAATTAGACTAATCAGTCAATGACGAAGGGGACCCACACGTTAGTTGACCAGTCAACACCTTTGTTGACTGCTGACGTCATGCTGACGTCAGCGTGCACTCGCTCGATAATGTTGAATTTAAATAATTAAATAAATCCTAAAAATGAATTAAATCTTTTAAAATTAATATAAAATAAACCGTAGCTCAGATGGAAAAACTTTGTACATGAAAGTTGCTCAGAACGACGAGACGAATCCGGATACGCAGCCCGTTCGTCCGCCACACATTCCTAACATACCGAACTCGGAACTTTCCCCCTCCGGCTCCTTTGCCCGAAAATGCGAAACACCGGGGATACTTTCCCGGATGTTTTCCCCTTCACCCAGATCACCTCATACCGCGTTAGGGCACCCTAGCACCGATACATGTCATGTCATGCATCGCTTTGCATATGTTTGCTTAAATATTTATTGTTTCCTCCCTCTTCTCTCGCTAGACACCGAATCGACGCATTCTTTGGTACCCGATCGACTACGGTGTTGACGACCCTCTCTCTTGCCAGAGCAACCGTGCAAGCCCCCTTTGATCACCGGATATTGCCTACTCTTCTCTATCGCTTGCATTAGAGTAGTGTAGCATGTTATCGCTTTCGATTAATCCTATCTTTCTTTGCATAACCTGTCCTTGCTACTCATTGTTGTTACCTTTACCGCTATCCTCATCGCTTAGTATAGGATGCTAGTGTTCCATCGGTGGCCCTACATTCTTGTCCGTCTGCCATGCTATACTCTTGGGCTGTGATCACTTGGAGGTGATCACGGGCATATACCATATACTTTACATCGTTACATTACCTCGTGATATCTGCTCGGAGATGGGGGTCAAAGGATACGGTGGCTCCATCCCGGTAGAGGTGGGCCTGGGTTCCCGACGGCCCCGATCGATACTTTGTATGGCGGAGCGACAAGGCAGGTTGAGACCACCTAGGAGAGAGGTGGGCTGGCCCTGGTCGGCGTTCGCGGATACTTAACACGCTTAACGAGATCTTGGTATTTGATCTCAGTCCGCCATTTGGTCTATACGCACTAACCATCTACGCTGGAGTAGTTATGGGTATCCCGACGCCGTGGTATCACCGGCACTTCGTGACGCTGGCCGATCGAGTGGCGCGCGCCGGATTGGACCGGAACGCTCATTAGGCTAGGTCTGCGCTTCCGATCACAGACGCATAGCGTGCAGTGTGCTAAGGCGATGGGCCTGCACTGTGGCGCTTAGGTTTGAACCGGCGTCTTGACCTCTCTGTTGAGCCTAGGTGGGGCTGCGACGTGTTGATCTTCCGCGGCTGGCATGACCCAGAAAGTGTGTCCGCCAAATGGGATCAAGCGTGTTGGGTTATGTGGTGCACCACTGCAGGGAAGTTAATCTATTCGAATAGCCGTGATCTTCGGTTACAGGACGACTTGGAGTTGTACCTTGACCTTATGACAACTAGAACCTGATACTTAATAAAACACACCCTTCCAAGTGCCAGATACAACCCGGTGATCACTCTCTCGTGGTTACGAGGAGGGATCGCCGGGTAGGATTATGCTATTCGATGCTACTTGGAGTACTTGATCTACTCTCTTCTACATGTTGCAAGATGGAGGCTGCCGAGCGTAGTCTTCGGCGGGTGATTAGCTATCCCCTCTTATTCTAGCATTCTGCAGCTTCACCACAGATATGGCCCTTTACACATATATCCATGCATATGTAGTGTAGCTCCTTGCTTGCAGTACTTTGGATGAGTACTCACGGTTGCCTTGTTCCCCTTTCCCCCTTTCTTTACCGGTTGTTGTGACTGCACGATGGAGCCCAGAGCAGACGCCACCGTCGATGGCGACTACTACCTCGGAGGTGCCTACTACGTCTTTGCCTGGCAGCGACGACTGTGAGTAGTTTAGGAGGATCCTGTGCAGAGGCCTGCGCCTCTTCGATCTCAGATCCTAGTTTGTGCTAGCCATCTTATGGCAACTTGTTTAACTTATGTCTCAGATTAGCTATTGTTGCTTCCGCTGACTCGCCTATGATCGAGCACTTGTATTCGAGCCCTCGAGGCCCCTGGCTTGTATTATGATGCTTGTATGACTTATTTATGTTTTAGAGTTGTGTTGTGATATCTTCCGTGAGTCCTCGATCTTGATCGTACACATTTGCGTGCATGATTAGTGTACGATTGAATCGAAGCGTCACAAGTTGGTATCGAGCCGATTGCTGTAGGAACCCCTTTCCAACTCCTTGGCGAAGTCGAGTCTAGACTTTACAAAACTTTTACTAACATGGCTGTGCAGCCCATGGGCCCACGCCGCCATTGGGTGGTATTAGGATCTTTTACTCCTCGACCTTTACTGCAGGATTACGAACTCTCTTCTATTCGGGTTAAACGAATTTTTACTAAAATCTAACTTTAGGTTCTCGAAAATACTTTCTCCGGAGAGGCCCTTCATCCAGATGGTCACCGATCGCACTGTAAGATTTCGGAGATACTCTTTGATATTCTCTCGAGACTTTGTGCCCATCACTTTTGCTATTCCCGACCACCGATAAATCCTTATGGATAACTACTTACACTTGCCATTCTTACGATCATCCCCCATTGATCTTGTTATTACAAGATACCCCAAAGTTTTCTCTATTGTCCCGAGAATACTTCGTGCCTACTGCCTAGCAGTTCTTTGCCACATGAATACCCCTTCAAATAAATCCTCGCACTTGTCGAGTATCCGCTCATCCCCAGTTGTTCATGAGTTTCACAAAAGTCTTCAAAATACTATTCGATCTTCCGAAAATCCTCTGAAGCCTTTGGCTCTTGAAATTATTGCTTGCTCGCATTATGGTTAATCCCATAAGTCTCGTAGTCTTATTGACATTCCTTGTCATTATCATTTTGGGTCTATTGACTCAATATGTTTGCGTAATACACGCAATCATCATTGATCCTTATAAATTACCTTTCCTGAGCTTCCATTCTTTTAACTAGGAATTGGTTCTCGACCAATCCAATTGTCGTTGATTGTACCCTAAGGCTATTCAACTTATCCATCCCTAATCGTAGCATTGCTTCGATCCCTTGATTTGGAAATCATAATTCCTTTGCATTTGACAATTGAGTTAGTCAGTTGTTTCTATAATCTGATCTCCTTGCATTCTTCTTCCTCTAGTTGAGTACCGATGCTCACGCCGGATCCCTTGTGGACCACCGGATCCTTTGTTGGATTTTATCCGACAACGCCCTTCATATTCAATAACCTTGTGAGCCTTTCCTCGATACCTAATGCCTTTGGTAAATTGTATCCTCTGCTTTCTCAACTATGCTCTGCCTTCGAGCTTGAGTTAATTACTTCTAAAGATTCTGGTATATGATTCTAAGATGCCCCGATGGGTTGAATCTATGCCTTCCTTAATATGTGTGAACTCGAAAGTTTTCACGAGTCGTACTTGTCACGCCCAATATGCGACCCTATCCAAAAGGAACTCGACGGTCCCACCAAGGATAGACCCGCATATTGAAACACTTTTGCAATGTGGATATCATTACATCAACATTACATTATAGATGGGGATACATACATAAGGCATACAATGCCACACGAATACAACATCACAATACATAAGAGCATCATCCGACTACGGATGAAACACAAACAGAAACTCAAACGACATCCACCACCTTTAGCCCAGTGCCGACCGAACCTATCCCCTGATCGAAGAAGAAGTAGAAGGAGAACTTCAAAACAAGCAAACATCGCTCTCGCGTCATGATCATCACAAAACCTGTACCAAGAATCGTTGTTGTAGTAATCTGTGAGCCACGAGGACTCAAAGAATCCCATTACCATGGGTATCAAGACTAGCAAAGCTTAAGTAGGAAAGGAAGGGATAAAGTGGTGAGGTTGCAGCGGCGACTAAGCATATATGGTGGCTAACATACGCAAATAAGAGCGAAGAAGAGCAAGCGGAACGGTCGTCAACTAGCAATGATCAAGAAGTGATCCTGAACTCCTACTTACGCCAACCATGACCCAAAGACCGTGTTCACTTCCGGACTCACGAAAAGAGACCATCACGGCTACACACACGCGGTTGATGCGCTTAACTCGGATCTGTGTCAAGTTATCTACAACCGGACATTAACAAATTCCCATCTGCCTATAACCGCGAGCACGGCTTTCGAAAGATTATACCTGCAGGGGTGTCCCAACTTAGCCCATGATAAGCTCTCGCGATCAATCGAAGGATATTCCTTCTCCCGGGAAGACCCGATCGGTCTCGAATCCCGGCTACAAGACAGTTCGACAACAATAAAACAAGACCAGCAAGACCTCCCGTCGACATCCCCGATAGTAGCCGCGTATCTCGTCTCAGGCCACGACTGGATGAGCATTACGTACAACTAGAACCAGCCCTCAAGTTTCCCCGAGGTGGCGTTGCAAGTGGCTCTAGTTTGGACCAACACTTAGACAAGCATTGGCCCGGGGGGGCTAAAATAAAGATGACCCTTGAGAGCGCGACTCCCAAGGGAAAAAGGGCTAGGTGAGGCAAATGGTAAAACCAATTGAAAGTACATGTAGTCCCCATGTGTGGTTTTGGTAATTAATTAATGACAATCCTTATGGACTAATGTTTGCATTGAGATATACATTTGAAGATTAGTCCCATTGGAAAATGATTGAAGAATAATGGAAGAAAACTCCTTTGAAGCAACAATTACATCGAGATGATCAAAATGGAGTTCATTGGAGTATCTTAAGGGTTTCCATGCTTAGAGCTATGGTTTGAGCCATAATGGATCAAGATCTTAAAGAGGATGATTTGAATGATGAATTCTAGGAGTGGCTCAAAGATATGATCATAATGGACTCATGTGTTGAGTCATGATTGAGCAAGCTATTCAAGTGAAGAATTCGATATATCCTTCATGACGTCAAGATTAAACATGGAGTAGAGATATAGGTTGACCAAGATGAAGCTCAAAAGATCGAACTCTAAATGGTCAACACACGAGCACAAATGATGCACCACATAGGATCTTGTGGTATGATAAGAAATTATAAATTGCACTATGTGTACTAACCCATACTATGTGTTGTCTATGTTTTTGAGGGTTAGGTGATTCTCATGGGCTCGCATCGAGAAAGAGATTTCAAGTGTCTATGAGAGGACGACATCAAGTGTTGGTGATCATGGTTGACAAGGGCAAGTTCAAGATAACCATCCCAAAAGGATTACATGCTTGAAGCTTGTGGATGATCACATGATGGACAAGTGAAGATGAATACAAAGCAAAGCTTCCCCACATTGTGTATGAGGGAGAGACTTGAAGACTTCACCAATGACTTGCCTTCATCTTGATCCAAGAAGAAACATCAACATCAAGCTCAAATGAACGGCTCGTGTCATAGGTATTAGTTCCTTTGACGTTAGTGTTGTGGAGTGATGACCACCAAAGAAACATATACACTCAAGAATGGATTCTTGATAGCTATGTAGTGTAGCTATTTTTATGATTCTTGAGTTATACGGATCCCGCACTATTAAGAGGGGATCAAAGGGGTTTGTGATGGATTTGCTCAAGTCAACATCTTCTATACACAATTCCACTCATATCCTATATACCAAAGAAAAGCCAAAGCCAAATAGTTTCCCAAAATATATGATCTAACCTTTGCATAATTTGAACCCTCCATTTTGGTTTATTTTGGGTGGTTCTCTATCTGAGGACTTGGAGCTTTTCCATAGCTTCAAAACGAGCCCAAGATCATCAAAATCGGAGTCCGGATGTGAAAGTTATGCATGTTTTAGTTTTGGGGTTCCTGCTGTTATTTTGGCCGGACGTCCGGTAACGTCCGAAATCCGTGCGCCAATCCGAGAATCAAACGGACGGAAATCCGGTAAGTTCCAGACGTCCGGTCTCCGGACGTCCGAAAATGTTGGACGTCCGTCAAACCTGTTTCGCAAATATCCTGATACATTAAATGCGATGGCGTGCATACGGCCGTCGGACGTCCGGTGTTCCACCGGACGTCCGGCTGCTGTTGTTATCGGACGTCCGGACACTTCCGGACGTCCGACACTTCCACAATGTAAACATTTTTGTGGATGTCCGGAACCCTCCGGAGGTCCGACACTTTCACATCGAAGCATTCTTACGGATGTCCGCCCTTTCAGACGGCATCGTATCTGTACATTGGTGTGTGGGTCACACTTTTCACAGCGGCCGGTCGTCCGATGATTGTCGGACGTCCGGACCCATTTGGGCCTCCGGACGTCCGACGTTCTCCGGACGTCCGGCCATCCTGTACCCCAAACGGTCACCTTTTCCCACCATACTATAAATATCCCTTCAACACTTCGTGGAGGGGTTGAGCAACACAACTATCTTGACCCACACTTGAAGAAAAGCTCCCTCTCCCTTCTCCTACCTCAAATCTTAGATCCCGGAGAGATTTGTGAGAGTTCTTGTGAGAGATTCCAATCAAGTGATAGATCCACTCCTCCCTTCTCTTGACCAAAGGAATTCGTGATTTGAGCAAGTCTTGAGCATTTCCTTGATCTTGTTACTCTTGGAGGTTGGAGACTCCTAGGCGGTAGGAGTGCTCCCGTGAGGAATCAACTTGTGATTTGTCCCTCGGAAAGTTTGTGAAGGTTTGGAGGCCACCTCAAGGTCTTCCACTAGTGGTTGGGAATCGCCTCGTGGTGATATCTCAAGGAGAATAGGGTGAGCCTTATGGCGTTGGTGTGCCTTCGTGGTAACATCCACCTCTCTAACGGTGACTAGCTTCCCTCCAAGGAAGTGAACATCGGGATACATCATCGTCTCTGTGACTTGGTTATCCCTAACCCTAACTCCTTACTTGTGGTTTACCTTGGTAACTTGACCGTGCATTCACTATTCTTGTTGTCCTCATTATATTGTGTTGGTTACCATATCGTAGAGATTATTTAGGCCAACACTTTATAGTCCGCAATTCATACTTCCTACTATTGTTCTATCTTGTGTTTAGTGTGAATTGCTAGCTTGCAACATATCTCGTGTAAGCTTGTAATGCTTACTTGAGTTTGCTTGTATCATTCAATTCCATATATTGTGATACAATTTGTGTAAACTTGTATTGCCTACTTGTGGGTGTGTGTATTATTCATTTCCATATCTCGTGATATACATTGAGTAAGTTTGTGTAACTTACTTGTGCTTACTCATATCCTCGTTGTTCTCATCTTGTTTATGCTAAGTTGTTGGTGCACTTAGTGAGCCTAGTATATTTAGGATTTGTGCTTGAAAAGTATCCGCTTAGTTTATTTTCGCATTAGGATATAGCCAAATCCGTAAAAGATTTTAAAACGCCTATTCACCCCTCCTCTAGGCGACATCGTGGTCCTTTCAATTGGTATCAGAGCTAGGTCTCTCCTTATTAGGCTTAACCGCCTAGAGAGTAACGATGTCGACTAGTGAACTAGTGCATGATGACACATTTTGTTTTAATGGCACAAATTACATTATGTGGAGATTACGCATGCTTTATCACTTTCGGGCCGTGGGTCGAAATGCTTTCTTGGATTGTGGTTGTAGGGAATTCAAATCTAAAGGATGGACAATCTCCGTCACTTGGTGATATGCATCTTGATAGTGAAGCTTTAAGTATCATTCACCAAGCTATAAGCTTCGAGGTGTTCAAGTCAATTTCGTCTTGTTCATTGGCTCATGATGCTTGGACCAAAATTGAAGATATATATGGTGGGTCCAATCTTCATGAAGACAATATTCTTTTTGGGGAGTTAATGGAGGAGTTCTCCACAATTTTAAATCATGAAGAGCTCTCTATTGCTTCCACCTCCGATTACTTGCATACCTCAACATCTTTCACTTCACCAACATGTGGCATACCACAAGAGGAAATAAATAAAGATGAGGCATGCTTGATTGATGAAGAATCCTCCTCTCCAAAAGAATCATCATCAACCCCTTGTGTTCACATGTGCCTCATGGCAAGAGGTAATGACGAGGTATCATCTTCTCTTAGTGATAATGATGATAGTTGTAATGAGGAAGATGATGAAGTCTTGACTCAAAATCTCTATGAGATTGGGAAAACTCTTCGAGAGCTAAAAATAACACTTATAAAAGGTTCCAAGATGTTCTTGCTTGCTTTGAAAAACGTAATGGTTTATTTCTCAATGAGGAAGCTAAAAGTGAACAGCTTGAACATGAACTTGCTAAGGCTCATGAAACGCTTAGTGACTTGAGGTCTTCAAAAGAAGAGATTAACATTACTCATTGTAAGCTTAAAGAGGATTTTGAGCTCCTTCTCCTTGAATGCAATAGTGTCAAGGGAGAGCTCATAAAACTCTCTAAGTCTCATGAGGAGCTTCAATCAACTCATGAGAAGTCACTAAGTTCTACTTGCTCCTCTCATATTGATAATGATGTGTGTGCTACTAACTCGATTTCATGTGAAGCATCAATTTTGAAGGAGAATGTTGAGCTATGTGCTCAACTTGCTTTGCTAACAAGAAATTATGGGAAATTGGGAGAAAGTCATAAAAGCTCTCAGGCACTCATGATGATCTTCTAATCTCTCATGATGAGTTAAAGTTAGCTCATGAGGCTATGGTCACCAAGGTAAAATCATGTGAGTCTCATGTGGATATTAGCACATCTTCTACTCGAAATGCCTTATTGTCATGTGCTAGTCCTTGCAATTCCTCTCTACATGATATTGGTACATCTTGTAATGAATTGCTCACCATGCCTTTTTGCTCTAACAATGAAGCTTCTACTTCCTCTAGTTCTTTTGTTAATACTAACCTTGTAGAGGAAAATAAAGAGCTCAAGGCCCAAGTCACTAGTTTGAAGAAAGACTTGGAAAAATGTTGTGATAATATATTGAGTGTGCAAAAGGACCCTCAAGACAAAATAGGACTTGATTTCATCTCCAACAAGAAGAAGTCCAAGAACAAGAAGAAGGAACAAGATCAAGTCAAGAATTCGCCAACATTACTTGCTTCAAGTGCAAGAATGTTGGACACCATGTGAGATCATGTCCATTGAAGAAGAAGGCTTCAAATGTGAAGCATCAAGGGAAGTGGCCTCAAGTTCAATATCAAGATAATGAAAGGCCTCTTCCCATGCCTAACCAAGATAATGCTCTCCAAGTTGAAAAGGTAAAGAAGAAGAGAAAGGGGAGCACATGTTGCTATAATTGCCGTAAGAAGGGACACATAGCTTCATCTTGTCCCAACGGTAACATATCTAAGCCTCCTATAGTCAATAATCATTATTCGCTAAGGAAGGATATTGTTGGCAATGTGTTTGCCAAGTTTGTGGGTTCCCAAAGAAGTTTGAAAGTGGACAAGACCATTTGGGTTGCCAAGCCTATTGTTACTAACTTATTAGGACCCAACTTGGTTGGGGACCATCAAGCTCAAACTTGATCAATAGGTGTGTGGAGGGCATTGTAGACTTGGCTACTTCATGAAGAAAAACTATTTTCACCATATGTTATGGTTAATGCCAAGTCAAGTGGATTATCATCATATCTATCAATCCAATGCTCCTCTTTGCGGTAACTTGTACTTGCATTGTTTACATTGAAAGTTGCTATGTCCCTTGCATGATTAGGTTTTGTACCTAGCATGTGCTTTTATAGTTGTGCTTCCTAGTATGCTTGATTTGTGTTATCTAGCATGTGTAGGTCGCAATGCACTTCATATATTTGTGTGTGTGGTTTCAAGACTGTATTGCTTCATTAGTTGAATCTTAATTGGCTCTTTTGAGATATTAATGGATCATCACATTATGGGGAGTGCTATGTTTTACGCATTTCACAAACCTTAAATGTGTATGTATGTGGGATACCACCTAGTATTGTTAGTGCAATATTATCTAGTTACTATGTGGTATGTAAAGCTCATTTGAAACTCAAATTCTCATCCATTAATTATCCTTAGTTGGGTTTCATTTGCTTCTTGTGGATAATACATGGATCATCATATTGTGGGGGAGTGATATGCTTTGTGCATATGACAATCCTTGTTAATATGAACAATTGAGGGATGCCACTTAGAATTTATATTTGAGATTATCTTATATCTCCGTGGCATGCAATGTCTTGTTTACGTATGGCATTCTTGTGCGGTTTTGCTCATGGTTATCTTTAAAATCATATTTGGAAAATCATTTGATTAAAGCTATTCCAATTCTTGCTTTGCATAATGATTTATCTAGTTGGAATGTTAATATTATTCTATCCAAGCATTGTGTTTATTTCTAAATTCTCATGTTATGCTTGTGTTAGTATAGATGATCATGTACTTATTTGGTTTCTACACCGAATGATAACCCGAAATACCATTTTGTTTGGATTCATCTTATTGCTCTATATGAGAGTTTGTTATCTCATTGTTTATAGTGTCCTATATCTATTTGAGTGAGATATTCCTATGAGTATGTGTGCAATGCATATCTTATATGCTCATTGTTTTTTTATGTTGAACTTTGGGTGCTATCATATGTTGATTTGTCACTTTGATTCATTTTGGTCAATATTGGAAGTATTAACGGTTATGTGGTCATTTGTCCAATTTGTATCTCCCTGGATTTTTGGTAGGCTTGTGCATGCATATTTACTATGTGTAAATTCACATGCCTTGTTTGCCTTATTTGATCCAATATATATATGGTAAATCCATCAAATTCTTAATAGCTATGATGTGCATGAAATTCAAATTCATATCAATAGGCACATATTTAAGTGGGTTTACCCTATGTGTTGTAGTTATGCTAACTACTTGGACCCAATAAGTTTGGGGACCATATTGTACTTAAAATGTTTTAGGTACATTTGAGAAGCATTGGGTGCTTGGCTTATTCATGAAGGTGGTGGCACTATGAGGAAATTAGAGCCAAGCTTGGACATTTTATTGATCTACAACTTCATACCAATGCTATCTCGGTAACAAGTATTTACTTCATGCATATATATAGAAATGAGGTCAACCTTGTGTAGGTTGTATCATGGCATGAATTTCTTGACTCGTTCTGTGATACTTGTTTCCTTTCTCAAAGCATCCCAACAATGATCTCTTGTTGCTAGTTGTGATGTCTTTGATGGTTGTGTGTTTGGAGTTCATTAATATACAATAATATTATATTAAGCCATGTGCCATGCTTTCAAGCAAAGATCTCATTGGTCTATTTTATGACTCCCGTTTGGATATCTTATTCCTTCCTTTTGCAACTATTTTATGTGTACATCCTTCTTTGTGGATATCATCTACCTAGTATCTTATACACGTGAGAGAAGTTACATCTCTAGTTGATATCCCTATTCTTTCATGTCCACCATTTCATTCAGTTTTTATATCTTTTTGGTGGCTCCATGGAAGCATTTGTTGAATGAGTGCATGTCTTACCTCTTTGCATCTTAGTGCACTCATGTTTGGTGAAGATTTGTGTCCTCATGCCTGTCCTGACAAGCCTATTATTTCATATCTTCATCATGGGTTGTCACAAGCTTTGATTTTTAGGTTACTATTAGTGAGCTTGTGAACCCATTTGCTTGATGTGTGTGTGACCTTCTTAACTTCGTGTGTGTGTGGGAAGGACATGTCTTGCACCTTGTATCTCATTTACTCAAGGCTATGTTGATGCTTAATTCTCATCCTTATACTAGTCTTCTCAAGTGTTTTTACGTGTCTCACACACATCATTTTGGTTGTGCCTATTCTTAGATTGCCTCATGTACATGTTGCTCAACCATATGTTTGTTCCAAACGCTAGGCTTCTTTTCTTATCTATGTTTGCTTGCAATTTTTGTGTGTTCCTATTGATTTTGGGGGAGTGATGATCCTATTTTGTACACTCGTATCCAAATAATAAAAAAAAATCTAAATTGTGCACAAATCATGGGGAGCTTCTCTATTTTTCTTAGAACACTCCTTTACCCAAATCGTAATATTCTTTTACCCTTTTGGCTCGTCAATCTTTTGATTGCTTGCTTCACTTTGTGTTATGCAAATGAGATCAATTTGTGCCATGAGCTTTGTGCCATGTACCTTGCTATTATGACTAGGCTCAAGTTGTATAATAGTTGATTCACTTGTGGATATCATGTTCTTATCAATTGCAACCTTTCTTTTTGTGTATATGAGTTTCTTTATGGATACATATCATGATTATTATTGGCCACTTAGAAATTTTTATACATGAAAACGTTCATATCTTTGTATCTGATTGCATTCTATAGATTCCGAAGCTCCTTTAATTGTTCATCATTGAATATGTGCATTTGTTTTCACTCACATGTTGGGATATGCACACATCAAGGACGAACTCGTACTATATTGGTCTGCTAGATGTTTTGTCTTCCATTTTGGCATTTGGTGCCAATGGGGAGAAGTTTAGAGGGTTTAAGATAAATATCTTTTGTAATTCTTGTTGTCACTCATGCATATCTACCCTTGTTATATATTCTTATTGCATGAATGAGCATTGTATATAGAGAAATCTCCTCCTAGTTTATGTCAACCGATATATGCAATGACATTCAAAGTTCATTCACACATGCATATATTGTGGGTGTACTATCATCAAAGGCTTGTGTAGTGTCTTGATGATAGTACAACCATCCCAAGTATACAATTTATTCATTACATAAACCCTCTTGTTGAGGTTGTCATCAATTACCAAAATGGGAGAGATTGAAAGTACATGTAGTCCCCATGTGTGGTTTTGGTAATTAATTAATGACAATCCTTATGGACTAATGTTTGCATTGAGATATACATTTGAAGATTAGTCCCATTGGAAAATGATTGAAGAATAATGGAAGAAAACTCCTTTGAAGCAACAATTACATCGAGATGATCAAAATGGAGTTCATTGGAGTATCTTAAGGGTTTCCATGCTTAGAGCTATGGTTTGAGCCATAATGGATCAAGATCTTAAAGAGGATGATTTGAATGATGAATTCTAGGAGTGGCTCAAAGATATGATCATAATGGACTCATGTGTTGAGTCATGATTGAGCAAGCTATTCAAGTGAAGAATTCGATATATCCTTCATGACGTCAAGATTAAACATGGAGTAGAGATATAGGTTGACCAAGATGAAGCTCAAAAGATCGAACTCTAAATGGTCAACACACGAGCACAAATGATGCACCACATAGGATCTTGTGGTATGATAAGAAATTATAAATTGCACTCTGTGTACTAACCCATACTATGTGTTGTCTATGTTTTTGAGGGTTAGGTGATTCTCATGGGCTCGCATCGAGAAAGAGATTTCAAGTGTCTATGAGAGGACGACATCAAGTGTTGGTGATTATGGTTGACAAGGGCAAGTTCAAGATAACCATCCCAAAAGGATTACATGCTTGAAGCTTGTGGATGATCACATGATGGACAAGTGAAGATGAATACAAAGCAAAGCTTCCCCACATTGTGTATGAGGGAGAGACTTGAAGACTTCACCAATGACTTGCCTTCATATTGATCCAAGAAGAAACATCAACATCAAGCTCAAGTGAACGGCTCGTGTCAAAGGTATTAGTTCCTTTGACGTTAGTGTTGTGGAGTGATGACCACCAAAGAAACATATACACTCAAGAATGGATTCTTGATAGCTATGTAGTGTAGCTATTTTTATGATTCTTGATTTATAGGGATCCCGCACTATTAAGAGGGGATCAAAGGGGTTTGTGATGGATTTTCTCAAGTCAACATCTTCTATACACAATTCCACTCATATCCTATATACCAAAGAAAAGCCAAAGCCAAATAGTTTCCCAAAATATATGATCTAACCTTTGCATAATTTGAACCCTCCATTTTGGTTTATTTTGGGTGGTTCTCTATCTGAGGACTTGGAGCTTTTCCATAGCTTCAAAACGAGCCCAAGATCATCAAAATCGAGTCCGGATGTGAAAGTTATGCATGTTTTAGTTTTGGGGTTCCTGCTGTTATTTTGGCGGACGTCCGGTAACGTCCGGAAATCCGTGCGCCAATCCGTAATCAAACGGACGGAAATCCGGTAAGTTCCAGACGTCCGGTCTCCGTACGTCCGGAAAATGTCGGGCGTCCGTCAAACCTGTTTTGCAAATATCCTGATACATTCGTTTGATGGCGTGCTACAGCCGTCGGACGTCCGTGTTCCACCGGACGTCCGGTGCTGTTGCCACGGACGTCCGGACACTTCCGGACGTCCGACACTTCCTAACAGAAACATTTTTGCGGATGTCCGGAACCCTCCAGACGTCCGACACTTTCACATCAGAAGCATTCTTACGGATGTCCGGCCCCGCTCGGACGACCGTATCCTGTACATTGGTGTGTGGGTCACACTTTTCACAGCGGCCAGTCGTCCGATGACTGTCGGACGTCCGGACCCATTTGGGCCTCCGGACGTCCGATGTTCTCCGGACGTCCGGCCATCCTGTACCCCAAACGGTCACCTTTTCTCACCATACTATAAATATCCCTTCAACACTTCGTGGAGGGGTTGAGCAACACAACTATCTTGACCCACACTTGAAGAAAAGCTCCCTCTCCCTTCTCCTACCTCAAATCTTAGATCCCGGAGAGATTTGTGAGAGTTCTTGTGAGAGATTCCAATCAAGTGATAGATCCACTCCCTCCCCTTCTCTTGACCAAAGGAATTCGTGATTTGAGCAAGTCTTGAGCATTTCCCCTTGATCTTGTTACTCTTGGAGGTTGGAGACTCCTAGGCGGTAGGAGTGCTCCCGTGAGGAATCAACTTGTGATTTGTCCCCGGAAAGTTTGTGAAGGTTTGGAGGCCACCTCAAGGTCTTCCACTAGTGGTTGGGAATCGCCGCGTGGTGATATCTCAAGGAGAATAGGGTGAGCCTTCGTGGCGTTGGTGTGCCTTCGTGGTAACATCCACCTCTCTAACGGTGACTAGCTTCCCTCCAAGGAAGGGAACATCGGGATACATCATCGTCTCTGTGACTTGGTTATCCCTAACCCTAACTCCTTACTTGTGGTTTACCTTGGTAACTTGACCGTGCATTCACTATTCTTGTTGTCCTCATTATATTGTGTTGGTTACCTTATTGTAGAGATTATTTAGGCCAACACTTTATAGTCCGAAATTAATACTTCCTTCTATTTTTCTATCTTGTGTTTAGTGTGAATTGCTAGCTTGCAACATATCTTGTGTAAGCTTGTAATGCTTACTTGAGTTTGCTTGTATCATTCAATTCCATATATTGTGATACAATTTGTGTAAGCTTGTATTGTCTACTTGTGGGTGTGTGTATTATTCATTTCCATATCTCGTGATATACATTGAGTAAGTTTGTGTAACTTACTTGTGCTTACTCATATCCTCGTTGTTCTCATCTTGTTTATGCTAAGTTGTTGGTGCACTTAGTGAGCCTAGTATATTTAGGATTTGTGCTTGAAAAGTATCCGCTTAGTTTATTTCCGCATTAGGATATAGCCAAATCCGTAAAAGATTTTAAAACGCCTATTCACCCCCCCTCTAGGCGACATCGTGGTCCTTTCACCAATGTTGGGCCTTGCTGGAAGAGTTTTATTCAAAGCAAACTGTCAAGGGGGTCCCATAAATCACCCAACCGCGTTAGGGACGCAAAATCCGGGAACATAATACCGATATGACGGAAACTAGGGCGGCAAGAGTGGAACAAAACACCAGGCATAAGGCCGAGCCTTCCACCCTTTACCAAATATATAGATGCATTAATAATATAAGAGATATTGTGATATCCCAACATAAACATAATCCAACATGGAGCAATCTTCATCTTCACCTGCAACTAGCAACGCTATAAGAGGGGCTGAGC
Source organism: Aegilops bicornis (assembly GCA_021605145.1). Taxonomy (NCBI): domain Eukaryota; kingdom Viridiplantae; phylum Streptophyta; class Magnoliopsida; order Poales; family Poaceae; genus Aegilops; species Aegilops bicornis. The sequence goes on along the minus strand of CM038669.1, from coordinate 390,449,847 downwards.
AAAGCGGTAACATAGCCAAACAACGGTTTGCTAGGAAGGGTAACAAAGGTTAGAGGTCGACATGGCAATTAGTGAGGCTTGAGCAACAAGAGATAGGTAGCGGCAAAGCGATAGAACGAAGCAACTAGCATAGCAATGATAGTAGTGAGATCCAGGGTAGCGGTCATCTTGCCTGAAGTCCCGCAAGGAAGAAGAACGAGTCCATGAAGAAGATGAAGCCACAAAGACGAACCAAGCGTAGACGAGCGAATCCTCACGATCGCAATGAAACGGGAACTATCGAGAAGAAGCACACAACATGGTAAACACACCACACATGAACAAGGCATGATGCACAACAAGCATGATGCATGACAAAGCTACATGAAGCTACTCATGGCAAGAGATGATGCAAACAAAAGCAACACATCAAGGCAAGTTTAAATGAGGCCGGGAACAACATATAACAATTCCGGTAAGTCCTCATATGCAAATTTCGAAATTGGTCCAGATATGATTAAACCTTAAGTTAAATTTGTTAAACAACAATTTAAGATGCACCACGTGATCTACACGAAATTCTAGTCAAGTTACATATAAAGTTCATTAGATTCGGATCTACGGCCTAGAAGATATGAGGAAAACAAGATAAGCATGGCATTGATGCAAAATGCATGCAAACATCAAGCAAACACTCCCAAACATGGAGGCAACATTATAATATGAAGCTACGTGCAAATTCAAGCAAGTTTCATATAGAGCACACTCAAAACGGAGCAACGGTTCACAACACACACATGAAACAAGTTTAAAGGACAAGCTGTCCAAAACAGCAACTAGGCATATTGCAAGCATCAAAAAAACATACTACATGACCTCAACAGGAAAACAAAAGGCATGGGCATGATGTACAGGTAAAGCATAACAAAACATGAACACTGAGCTATCTCCAGAAATCACTAGAACATGCTCAAACTCACATGGTAAGATTGCAAGTAATAACAATTTCAGACTTTGCAGAAAATAACATCAGGTTGCAATGTTTAGAGCTATCAAACAACATGTTACAGGAACTTATCATGGCAAAAAAAGGCAAGGAATGGCTCTACTAAATGCATAGATCAAAAGTCTCTTACTGACCATAAGACAAAAAGGATCAGAAAATATGATGGCACCCACGTAAACATAGCAAGTTATATTACAGATTCAAACATGGCAGAAACAGAATTATAGAGGCATGTTTATGAGCTTGTGCAACTCACTACAGAGCAATACATGGCATGGAAAGGCAACCAACAGTAGGAAGGAATGTTTGTGAAGCTATGCATGGCAATAGCAAGCTCATATGGTGCATGGAACACTAGCAACAATCACGATAACAACTGAACTTAATGTTAACAGGCTGACAGAAACATTATGAAGCAACTTTGGAGCAAGATATGAACAATCTACATCAAGCTATAAATTTAAACAGGGGAATTTATGTTTAGAGGATGACATGTAGAACAAAACATATTTAGTGGACATCTCCAGATTATGCATAGAATGACTAGTAGCAACATGTTTATATAGCATCATGAAATAACAGATTCAGCCTAGCAAAACAGCAACAACGTGTACACTACTTAACAAGCTGGATTCACTCACCACAAGTCATTGCATGACAAGATAAGCATAGTATAATCAATAAGACATGTTTGTGAAACAAACAAAGTCAATAACAAGTTCATAGCATGCAAGGATCAACTACAACAACCTCGGCAAAATTGAATAACATGTAAACAATCTGCCAGGAAACATTTTGAAGTAAAAGTAGAGCACGAAAATGACATGCTAGGCTACTCCATAATTGCAACCAAGGGCATGAATTGATAGATCATAACCATATGTTCAAAACACCCTTACTGAAGTATCTCAAAATATGCATGGATCTCTCTGTAGCATCAAGTTTACATGGCATCAAAATAACAACAGAACAGGGACTAAAATCAGCAACATCACGAGGCCTAGTTTGCATGCTTGTGCTAGTCACCACAGTGATCACAAAAATACATGGTAAGCACCTCTGTAAAAAAGACATGACATAGATCAAAACACATGTAGACATCAACCTCATAGGATGCACAAATCAATCATGGCAAAAATGACAAAAGAGCTCATTCTGTTAACAGACAACAGATAACATTATGAAGCACTATTGCGACGAAGATTCAGGCATTAAGATGACCTCCAATGAATATGATGCAATGGAACGAAATGGTGTACACGTTGAGGCGAACAATTCGACATATTATACGCACAAAACGGAGCTATGGATGCAGAGATATGACGCGTCGAACATGCCATGAAAATGTCAGAAATCTGGGACTTGGTGAAAATATACCCTCCGAAAAGTCAACTCGGGACGGAGATATCCGGGACGCGGGGATCTCGTTTGGTTCAACTCCTGGTGGATCTCGTCCATCTTCTCCGGATCCGACCGGAGATGAACTCCGGCGAGCTTCGGCGGTGCTCCGGCGACGTCAGGGAGGCGCGGGATCCGCGGAGGAGGCGAGGGATTCGCGCGGACGCGAATCATGGCGGCAGAGGCCGGATCCGGCGGAACGTGGCGACGAAGCGGCGGCTCAGCTCCGCAGCGCTGGGCGGCCGGAGGGAGGCGACGGGCGGGCGAGCGCCGACGGCGAAGGCGGCGGGCCGGGCGCTGGGCCCAACGCGGCGGGCGCGGGAGAGTTTGCCAAGGACGTGGAGAAGGCCGAGAGGCGGCGGAGGGCGCGGGCTGGGTCACAAGGCCACCACTGGCCAGCGGGCTGACGGCGGAGGCGGCGGGAGTGCCACGGGCGCTGCTGTCATGCGGGCGGCGCGATTTCGTCGGAGGCGGGCGGACATGTCCGGCGCTGGAGGAGGAAACGTCCCACAAGGTAGGGGAAATTTAGGGTTTGGATCATGGATTTCGGGGGGAATCACATATATATAGGTAGAGGGAGCTAGGAGAGTCCAAATGAGGCACGGTTTTCGGCCACGCGATCGTGATGGAACGACCGAGAGAATGGAGGGGAGTTTGCTGGGTTTTGGGCCAGTTTGGAAGGGGTGTTGGGCTGCAAGGAGAAGGAGGCTTTACGTTGCCATCTTGCTAACCGTTGGAGTACCAAACAAACTCCAAATGGCACGAAACTTGACAGGCGGTCTACCGGTGCTATACCAAGGCCACTTGGCAAGCCTCGGGCCATTCCGAGAAAGTTTAACACCCGCTCACAACGAGAGACAAAAGGGGAACGCCGGAGGACATAGGAGCGCCGGATTGCAAAACGGACAACGGGGAAAATGCTCGGATGCATGAGACGAAGACGCATGCGAAATGAAATGCACATGATGATATGATAAAATGCAACACACAAGCAAATGACATTGCAACAACGGCGAATAACCGCGTACACACAGGCGCATTGGATCCGGCGTTCTGATTACTCTTCCGGTATTTTGCGGATAAAATTTCAACACTACAACTTCATTGAACGAGAGAAGTGAATGGAAGGTTGTGCATTTGAGAAGTTGGAGTCGACCTTGAACTTTGCGTTCATGCCCATGGACACGATGTACATCTTCTCATCGAAGCTTCTTTTAAAATCAATTATTCCCTTGGGTATAAGTTCATCTTATATCTGAGATCTGGCCTATTTGCAATCGTGGTCCCGACCATGTTCTCCTTTAAATACCATTTCTCGTGCAAGTTTAAGCACTTGTCTTCTGCAGAGCAATGCCCCAGTCCAACCTCTACTTTGATCTGTCATCGAGTATTACCCCCTGGTATCTCCAGATTATCATTGAACTGCATAACTTCTTAGGAGTTATTCATCAAGTGCTACCTTCCCACTGATTCCAATTTTTCACGGGCTCTGAGTTATTAAACACTCAAGGACACCGATAACTGCACCAAGTCTGCACTACGGTTCAACAACTCTTCAGTAAGCTTCTATAAGTACGAGTTTGTACCCGATCACGCCATTCCTAGCCTGTTTGGCTATATCATTGTCGTGATGATTCTAACTGTGCTACCTGGTCCTTATTCTTGGAGCACCAATTTGCGACGATAGCTAAGCTTACGTCGATTTTCCTCGTCATACCCTTTCACCTTAAACAACAAGCTTGAGTTCGAGTTTGTGTCGTAACTGTGGTTCCAATAACCTCTTGCTTCATCATTCCTTTGACTTGATGTCGTCGCTGATTGATTACATCTGCATAAAATCTCTCGACAATTGTGTCGTGATCATCATCAACCTTATGAGCTCTTCCAGGATATCAATTGAGTTCATGATGAGAAATACCATCCTTGCCCCGATAATTTGTGTTATCTTTGACCACTTTATTGCCTTCCGTTCAACACAAACTTGTTAGTGTTTTGTGTTATACCTTGAGCTCCCTGCTATCCAACATTTGTTCTTCTTTACCTTGGAGTATTATCATCTTTTAATATCAAGGATGTTGTGAGGACTGCTCCACCTCTTAAGGAATTCTTGGTATTGTGATGCTTCTCACCATCACCATTCTGTCTTGGTACCCGTGTTCTTTCTAACCGGAATACCGACAATTGAACTATGTTGTGCGAATTCAAAACTTCTAGCAACCCTATTGCTTTGAAGCTAATGGTCGAGTTTCATTCTAATATTTTGATTATTGAATCACCATTCCGACGTTGGTCGTGCAACCCAGCCCATATTCGGGTGCACCTTTCAACTCATGTTTAATTGTGTATGTTTTCCTCGAGCATACCTCATTATGTCATCTGATCTGACAAATTTTATCTCCTTATTCACATAGTTGTGGAAATCCATCCTTTTGGAAATCTCGAGGAATTGTCGCTGAGTTCATCAGCCACCTCCTCGTCCTCTCCTTGGTTAAATGATGAACTCTTGTTTTGGAACTCGCTTCCATAGTTCATATCCCGAGAATCTTGAAATGACATCTCGTCAATTTGTGTTGCACCTTTTCTTCTCCGGCATCCCGAGTGTGAGGCATCCTGGCACCAATCATATCTGGGTCTCGATCAGATATGATGGTTAGAACATATTTCCAAGAGTTATAACACTTGTCTTTATGTGATCCGGTAAGGTGATGTCGTGCCTAGCACACCTGGCCGGAGGCCCTATTGTTATAGTTTCCTTTTCTGCAAGATTATCCAGGAAATTGTAAGACTTATTCTATAAGTTGTCCTTGATGGATCCTTTGTGTATCCAAAGTCTGATCTTTGCTTGAAGACCATGCCAATGCTAAATGTTTCCTGCTAAATTATCCAAACACCGCTGTATGGGTAATGTCATGAAATTTCTCTCCCCTACCTAAAGAGTTTTCTACATTATATCCTGTCATGGATATCATGCTCTGCTTATCCTTGGGAAGGATATACCCTTGAAATATGTGTTTAAACACATTTTCCTTTCCATTGTTCTGTTTAATCTGATAATCATATTTGCCTTCCCATTGGTTGGTTTAACGTTTCTTGTGATCTATATGATCTAAGCAGTAATGTTCTCCTGCTTATGTAAACACCTCGGTGTACAATTACATCGGCAAGACCGTTATCATTGTTGATGACATTCCGGTAGCCACCGATGGACGAGAACTTTGCCTATTGGTCCGCCTCGTTCAATGAGCTGGAAAATGGTTCTCTTCGTCCCTCGCCCTTGGTACCAACATTGTTGCCGACATAACTGACGTGGTACTCTCTGACATGCCTTGCTATCATGACCGTGCAAGATGACACTGCTCCTATTTAAAAAAAACCACATGGTGGGCCCATAACCCACAGTTCCACAGGATCGAAACCCGACTCTCCTGTACACCCCCTATTCCCAAAGCTATTCCCCGCACGTGGCCTCGTATGTAATTCAGGTGCCACCGTCCTAGTGATCTATTATGGTAATGCATTTAATATTCAATCTCGTTGCTCTGGACCCCTTTTGCATGTTGTTTCAGACATCGAACGATTGCCTATCCGTTTGAAACTTCTCATGGTACCTTCTTACTTTACTCTCCATATTTTCTTAAGTATCTATTCGAGAGTTACTTTCTACCACATTCCCTGAGTTATCTGCTAGATAGCCAACCTTGTAAGGTCCGTTCTTCCGCAGTTACCCCTTACCTATTCGTAATTACGTTGGAGTTCCCAAAAAAAAGGGACGACTTCACCATGATGACCTGAAGCAGAGGAATGAAGACGTCAATGTAATGGATCGACCTGTTCGAGGAGAGCAACCAAGACCGAGAAGATCCGTTAGATTTTTCGTAACCCAATCCCTTCTCCCTTACTCCCCTCCTAAATCTCGGGACGAGATTTCTTGTAGTGGAGGAGAATTGTGACGCCCGGATAATCAAGCTACAGTAACCTCGGCTAATAACGCCACGTCTCCTCCGTTCGCCGCTAATCTCGCGTCGAAACCGATCCAAATTCAAATTTAAAATATTGACAAACAATAAAAGTTTTCAAAATGGTAAACTAAAATGTTCGGAGTGCGCCAGTAAATGCGTGGGCAATTATGGTAAAGGAATCATGCTTTTAAAAAAAGGCCTATATATTTAAAATGAATGAAAACAGGAAAGGAAATAAAATTAAAAAGAAAAAAAAAGAGGAAAAAGAAAAAAAAACAAAGCTAAAAAAAGGAAGAAGAAACAACAGACCCCTCATTTGGGCCTCGTGGCACAGCCGGCCACCACCAGGCCGCCCCACGGCCCAACCGGCCGGCCCACCCCATGGCCCTTAACCCCCACTCCCCACTCCCCACCGAACCCTAGCCCCGACACCACCCACTCGCCCCCACTCACCCACGTCTCTCCCCCTCTCCTCTTGATCCCATCTGGATCGGGGAGGGGCTCAACCCCGCCGCGCCTACCGCGTCACCCCCGACGGCCCGCCTCGTCTGCCGCCGGCCGAAGGCCTCCCGTCGCCGGAGCCACCACGCCAGCCCGCCTTCCGTCTCCTCCCCGACGCGCCCTAGCGCTCGCCGCCCCGATCCTGTTCCCCCGACCCGAGCGCCCTAGGCGACCGTCGCCCCGACGCCGTGCTCCTCCGTCCCCTCGCCTCGCCCTCGCTGCACGACGACCTCGCCAGCTCCTCCTCCTCGACAGACTACCCCGCCGTCGCTGCTCGTCGCCGCCACCCGGAGCTCCTCCGTCTCGACTCCGTCGACGTCGTCCCTGTCTCCCTCCTCGACACCCACCGCCAGTCCCTACATCACGGTGAGGCCCCGCCTCCCTCTTCCTCCTCGTCTTGGACGTCGCCATGCCCGCTGTCCCGTGTGCGCGCTCACCGCGCCGTGCCCGCGCACCGCACCCGCCCGTGGCCCGGCCTCTCCTCTGCAGTCCTGCCGTCGCATTCTCGCACCACCACCGCGTCCGGCTACCACCGCCCAGCGTGCCCGCTTCACCGCCCGCCTCCGTTCCCCCCCACGCCGGCCATCGGCCTCGCCCATCGCACTCCCTTCGAGGCGGCGCCCGCCCGGCGCCCGTTGCCCCCTTCGGGTGGTCTCGGCGACGCCGGATGCTCAGAACGCTAAGGCCCCCATTGGCCCTATGACAATGGGGCCCCACCCCAAAACGTTTAAAAAAACAAAATAAAAATAAATATATAAATAAATAATTAATTAATAATTAAAATAGTTAATGAATTAATTAAGTTAATTAATCATGTTTAATTAATCTAATTGAGTAGATAGTTTAATTAAACCCTAATTAGACTAATCAGTCAATAACGAATGGGACCCACACGTCAGTTGACCAGTCAACGCCTTTGTTGATCTTGACGTCATCTTGACGTCGGCGTGCCTTTATTCTCGATAATGTTGAATTTAAATAATTAAATAAATCCTAAAAATGAATTAAATCTTTTAAATTAATATAAAATAAACCGTAGCTCAGATGGAAAAACTTTGTACATGAAAGTCGCTCAGAACAACGAGACGAATCCGGAGACGCGGCCCGTTCGTCCGCCACACATTCCTAACATACCGAACTCGCAACTTTCCCCCTCCGTCTCCTCTGCCCGAAAATGCGAAACACCGGGGATACTTTCCCGGATGTTTTCCCCCTTCACCGGTGTCACCTCATACCGCGTTAGGGCACCCCTAGCACCGATACATGTCATGTCATGCATCGCTTTGCATCTGTTTGCTTAAATATTTATTGTTTCCTCCCCCTCTTCTCTCGCTAGACACCGAGACTGACGCTGCTGCTGGTAACCCGATCGACTACGGTGTTGACGACCTCTCTCTTGCCAGAGCAACCAGTAAGCCCCCCTTTGATCACCGGATATCGCCTACTCTTCTCTATCGCTTGCATTAGAGTAGTGTAGCATGTTACCGCTTTCAATTAATCCTATCTTCTTTGCATAGCCTTTGTCCTTGCTACTCATTGTTACCTTTACACGCTATCCTACGCTTAGTATAGGATGCTAGTGTTCCATCGGTGGCCCTACATTCTTGTCCGTCTGCCATGCTATACTCTCGGGCTGTGATCACTTGGGAGGTGATCACGGGCATATACTATATACTTTACCTTTGTTACATTACTCGTGATAATGTTCGGAGATGGGGCCGAAAGGACAGGTGGCTCCATCCCGGTAGAGGTGGAGTCTGGGTTCCCGACGGTCCCCGATCGATACTTTTTGTGGCAGAGCTTATGGCAGGTTGAGACCACCTAGGAGAGAGGTGGGCACTGGCCTGGTCGGCGTCATGGATACTTAACACGCTTAACGAGATCTTGGTATTTGATATGAGTCTCGCCATTTGGTCTATACGCACTAACCATCTACGCGGAGTAGTTATGGGTATCCCGACGTCGTGGTATCACCGGCACTTCGTGACGCCAGCCGATCGAGTGGTGTGCGCCGGATTGGACCGAACGCTGTTAGGCTAGGTCTGCCTTCGGCCACAGACGCAACGTGCAGGTGTGCTATATGGCGATGGGCCCAGACCCTGTGCGCTTAGGTTTAGACCGGCGTCTTGACCTCTTTGTTGAGCCTAGGTGGGCTGCGGCGTGTTGATCCTCCGCGGCGGGCATGACCCAGAAAGTGTGTCCGCCAAATGGGATCAAGCGTGTTGGGTTATGTGGTGCACCCTGCAGGGAAGTTAATCTATTCGAATAGCCGTGATCTTGATAACAGGGCGACTTGGAGTTGTACCTTGACCTTATGACAACTAGAACCGGATACTTAATAAAACACACCCTTCCAAGTGCGGATATAACCGGTGGTCGCTCTCTCTCAGGGTTGCGAGGAGGGGATCGCCGGGTAGGATTATGCTATTCGATGTTACTTGGAGGACTTCAGTCTACTCTCTTCTACATGTTGCAAGACGGAGGCTACTGAGCGTAGTCTTGACAGATTAGCTATCCCCTCTTATTACGGCATTACGCAGTTCAGTCCACAGATATGGCCCTTTACACATATATCCATGCATATGTAGTGTAGCTCCTTGCTTGCGAGTACTTTGGATGAGTACTCACGGTTGCCTTGTTCCCCCTTTTCCCCCTTTCTTTACCCGGTTGCTGCGACCAGACGATGGAGCCCAGGAGCCAAACGCCACCGTCGATGACGACTACTACCTCGGAGGTGCCTACTACGTGCTGCCTGCTGACGACGACCATGAGTAGTTTAGGAGGATCCCAGGCAGGAGGCCTGCGCCTCTTTCGATATGTATCCTAGTTTGTGCTAGCCATCTTATGGCAACTTGTTTAACTTATGTCTGTACTCAGATATTGTTGCTTCCGCTGACTCGTCTATTATCGAGCACTTGTATTCGAGCCCTCAAGGCCCCTGGCTTGTATTATGATGCTTGTATGACTTATTTATGTTTTAGAATTGTATTGTGATATCTTCCCGTGAGTCCCTGATCTTGATCGTACACATTTGCGTGCATGATTAGTGTACGATTGAATCGGGGCGTCCTGAGTTGGTATCGAGCCATTTGCTGTAGGAATCCCTTTCCAACTCCTTGGCCGAAGTCGAGTCTAGACTTTACAAAACTTTTACTAACATGGCTGTGCGGCCCATGGGCCCACGTCGCCATTGGGTGGTATTAGGATCTTTTACTCCTCGGCTTTACTGCAGGATTACGAACTCTCTTCTATTCGGGTTAAACGAATTTTTACTAAAATCTAACTTTAGGTTCTCGAAAATACTTTCTCCGGAGAGGCCCTTCACCCGAGATGGTCACCGATCGCACTGTAAGATTTCGGAGATACTCTTTGATATTCTCTCGAGACTTTGTGCCCATCACTTTTGCTATTCCCGACCACCGATAAATCCTTATGGATAACTACTTACACTTGCCATTCTTACGATCATCCCCCATTGATCTTGTTATTACAAGATACCCGAAGTTTTCTCTATTGTACCGAGAATACTTCGTGCCTCTACCTAGCAGTTCTTTGCCACATGAATACCCCTTCAAATAAATCCTCGCACTTGTCGAGTATCCGCTCATCCCGCTTGTTCATGAGTTTCACAAAAGTCTTCAAAATACTATTCGATCTTCCGAAAATCCTCTGAAGCCTTTGGCTCTTGAAATTATTGCTTGCTCGCATTATGGTTAATCCCATAAGTCTCGTAGTCTTATTGACATTCCTTGTCATTATCATTTTGGGTCTATTGACTCAATATGTTTTGCGAATACGCAATCATCATTGATCCTTATAAATTACCTTTCCGGCTGAGCTGCCATTCTTTTAACTAGGAATTGGTTCTCGACCAATCCAATTGTCGTTGATTGTACCCTAAGGCTATTCAACTTATCCATCCCTAATCAGAGCATTGCTTCTGATCCCTTGATTTGGAAATCATAATTCCTTTGCATTTGACAATTGAGTTAGTCAGTTGTTTCTATAATCTGATCTCCTTGCATTCTTCTTCCTCTAGTTGAGTATCGATGCTCACGCCAGATCCCTTGTGGACCACCAGATCCTTTGTTCGATTTTATCTGACAACGCCCTTCATATTCAATAACCTTGTGAGCCTTTCCTCTGATACCTAATGCCTTTGGTAAATTGTATCCTCTGCTTTCTCAACTATGCTCTGCCTTCGAGCTTGAGTTAATTACTTCTAAATATTCTGGTATGTGATTCTAGGATGCCCCGATGGGTTGAATCTATGCCTTCCTTAATATGTGTGAACTCGAAAGTTTTCACGAGTCGTACTCTTCTGGTATTTTGCCAGAAAATTTCAACACTACAACTTCATTGAACGCGAGAAGTGAATGGAAGGTTGTGCATTGGAGAAGTGGGAGTCGACCTTGAACTTTGTGTTCATGCCCATGGACACGATGTACATCTTCTCATCGAAGCTTCTTTTAAAATCAATTATTCCCTTCGTATAAGTTCATCTTATATCTGAGATCTGGCCTATTTGCAATCGTGGTCCCGACCATGTTCTCCTTTAAATACCATTTCTCGTGCAAGTTTAAGCACTTGTCTTCTGCAGAGCAATGCCCCAGTCCAACCTCTACTTTGATCTGTCTTACCCCCTGGTATCTCCAGATTATCATTGAACTGCATAACTTCTTAGGAGTTATTCATCAAGTGCTACCTTCCCACTGATTCCAATTTTTCACGGGCTCTGAGTTATTAAACACTCAAGGACACCGATAACTGAACCAAGTCCGCACTACGGTTCAACAACTCTTCAGTAAGCTTCTATAAGTACGAGTTTGTACCCGATCACGCCATTCCTAGCCTGTTTGGCTATATCATTGTCGTGACGATTCTAACTGTGCTACCTGGTCCTTATTCTCGGAGCACCAATTTGCGACGATAGCTAAGCTTACGTCGATTTTCCTCATCACACCCTTTCACCTTAAACAACAAGCTTGAGTTCGAGTTTGTGTCAGAATCGTGGTTCCAATAACCTCTTGCTTCATCATTCCTTTGACTTGATGTCGTCAACGATTGATTACATCTGCATAAAATCTCTCGACAATTGTGTCGTGATCATCATCAACCTTATGAGCTCTTCCGGGATATCAATTGAGTTCATGATGAGAAATACCATCCTTGCCCCGATGATTTGTGTTATCTTTGACCACTTTATTGCCTTCCGCTCAACACAAACTTGTTCGTGTTTTGTGTTATACCTTGAGCTCCCGCTATCCAACATTTGTTCTTCTTTACCTTGGAGTATTATCATCTTTTAATATCAAGGATGTTGTGAGGACTGCTCCACCTCTTAAGGAATTCTTGGTATTGTGATGCTTCTCACCATCACCATTACGTCTTGGTACCCGTGTTCTTTCTAACCGAATACCGACAATTGAACTATGTTGTGCGAATTCAAAACTTCTAGCAACCCTATTGCTTTGAAGCTAATGGTCGAAGTTTCATTCTAATATTTTGATTATTGAATCACCATTCCGACGTTGGTCGTGCAACCCAGCCCATATTCGGGTGCACCTTTCAACTCATGTTTAATTGTGTATGTTTTCCTCGAGCATACCTCATTATGTCATCTGATCTGACAAATTTTATCTCCTTATTCACATAGTTGTGGAAATCCATCCTTTTGGAAATCTCGAGGAATTGTCGCTGAGTTCATCAGCCACCTCCTCGTCCTCTCCTTGGTTAAATGATGAACTCTTGTTTTGGAACTCGCTTCCATAGTTCATATCCCGAGAATATTGAAATGACATCTCGTCAATTTGTGTTGCACCTTTTCTTCTCCGGCATCCCGAGTGTGAGGCATCCTGGCACCAATCATATCTGGGTCTCGATCAGATATGATGGTTAGAACATATTTCCAAGAGTTATAACAATGGTCTTTATGTGACCCGGTAAGGTGATGTCGTGCCTAGCACACCTGGCCGGAGGCCCTATTGTTATAGTTTCTTTTTCTGCAAGATTATCCATTCTTCCATGAGGAAATTGTAAGACTTATTCTATAAGTTATCCTTGATGGATCCTTTGTGTATCCAAAGTCTGATCTTTGCTTGAAGACCATGCCAATGCTAAATGTTTCCTGCTAAATTATCCAAACACCATTTGTATGGGTAATTTCATGAAATTTCTCTCCCTACCTAAAGAGTTTTCTACAATATATCCTGTCATGGATATCATGCTCTGTTTATCCTTGGGAAGGATATACCCTTGAAATATGTGTTAAAACACATTTTCCTTTCCATTGTTCTCATTTAATCGATAATCATATTTGCCTTCCCATTGGTTGGTTTAACGTTTCTTGTGATCTATATGATCTAAGCAGTAATGTTCTCCTGCTTATGTAAACACCTCGGTGTACAATTCTGTCAGCAAGACCCTGTTACCATTGTTGATGACATTCCGGTAGCCACCGATGGACGAGAAATTTGCCTATTGGCCCGCCTCGTTCAACGAGCAGGAAAATGGTTCTCTTCGTCCCTCGCCCTTGGTACCAACATTGTTGCCGACATAACTGACGTGGTACTCTCTGACATGCCTTGCTATCATGACCGTGCAAGATGACACTGCTCCTATTTAAAAACCACATGGTGGGCCCATAACCCACAGTTCCACAGAATCGAAACCCGACTCTCCTGTACACCCCCTATTCCCAAAGCTATTCCCCGCACGTGGCCTCGTATGTAATTCAGGTGCCACCGTCCTAGTGATCTATTATGGTAACAGACGCAATATTCAATCTCGTTGCTCTGGACCCCTTTCGCATGTTGTTTCAGACATCGAATGATTGCCTATCCGTTTGAAACTTCTCATGGTACCTTCTTACTTTACTCTCAATATTTTCTTAAGTATCTATTCGAGAGTTACTTTCTACCACATTCCCCGAAAGTTATCGCTAGATAGCCAACCTTGTAAGGTCCGTTCTTCGCAGATTACCCTTACCTATTCGTAAGTACATTGGAGTTCCCAAAATAAAAAGGACGACTTCACCATGATGACCTCAAGCAGAGGAATGAAGACGTCAATGTAATGGATCGATTGCTCGAGGAGAGCAACCAAGACCGAGAAGATCCGTTAGATTTTTCGTAACCCAATTCCTTCTCCCATACTCCCCTCCTAAATCTCGGGACGAGATTTCTTGTAGTGGAGGAGAATTGTGACGCCCGGATAATCAAGCTACAGTAACCTCTGCTATTAACGCCACGTCACCTCCGTTACTGTCGCTAATCTTGCGTCGAAACCGATCCAAATTCAAATTTAAAATATTGACAAACAATAAAAGTTTTCAAAATGGTAAACTAAAATGTTCGGAGTGCGCCAGTAAATGCGTGGGCAATTATGGTAAAGGAATCGTGCTTTAAAAAAAGGCCTATATATTTAAAATGAATGAAAACAGGAAAGGAAATAAAATTAAAAAGAAAAAAAAGAGGAAAAAAAGGAAGAAGAAACAACAGACCCCCTCATTGGGCCTCGTGGCCCACTGGCCACCAGCCGCCCCCAGCCCAACCGGCCGCCCACCCCATGGCCCCTTAACCCCACTCCCCACCGAACCCTAGCCCGACACCACCCACTCGCCTCCACTCACCCACGTCTCCCCTCTCCTCTCGATCCCATGTGGATCGAGGAGGGCTCAACCTCACGCGCCTACTGCGTCGCCCCGACGGCCCGCCTAAATCGCCACCGGCCGAAGGCCTCCCGTCGCCGGAGCCACCACGCCAGCCCGCCTTCCGTCTCCTCCTCGACGCCCGGCCTTCGCCGCCCGATCCCGCTCCCGACCCGAAGGCCAGAGCGCCGTCGCCTGACGCCGTGCTCCTCCGTCCCCTCGCCTCGACCTCGCCGCACGACGACCTCGCCGACTCCTCCTCCTCGACGGACTACCCCGCCGTCGCTGCTCGTCGCCGCCACCCGGAGCTCCTTCGCCTCGACTCCGTCGACGTCATCCCCGTATCCCTCCTCGACACCCACTGCCCAGTCCCTACACTGCCGGTGAGGTCCCGGCCTCTCCCCCTCCTCGTCTTGGACGTCGCCATGCCCGTCGTCCCGTGTGCGCGCTCACCGCACCGTGCCAAGACCGCACTCCGCCCGTGGTCTGACCTCTCCTCTGCCGATCCGCCGTCTCCTTCTATCACCACCACGCCTCGGCTACCACTGCCGCCAGGGCCCGTCGCCGCCCGCACTCCGTTTTCCCCACGCCCGGCCACCACGGCCGCCACAGCCGGCCTCGCCCGTCAAGACTCCTGCGGCGAAGGCGCCCGCCAGCGCCTGCTGCCCCCTTCCGGGTGGACTCGGTACGCCCGCATGCCCGTAACGCTAAGGCCCCCATTGGCCCTATGACAATGGGGCCCCACCCCAAAACGTTTAAAAAAACGAAATAAAAATAAATATATAAATAATTAATTAATTAATAATTAAAATAGTAAATGAATTAATTAAGTTAATTAATCATGTTTAATTAATCTAATTGAGTAGATAGTTTAATTAAACCATAATTAGACTAATCAGTCAATGACAAATGGGACCCACACGTCAGTTGACCAGTCAACACCTTTGTTGACTGCTGACGTCATGCTGACGTCAGCGTGCACTGTTCTGGATAATGTTGAATTTAAATAATTAAATAAATCCTAAAAATGAATTAAATCTTTTAAAATTAATATAAAATAAACCGTAGCTCAGATGGAAAAACTTTGTACATGAAAGTTGCTCAGAACAACGAGACGAATCCGGATACACAGCTCGTTCGTCCACCACACATTCCTAACATACCGAACTCGCAACTTTCCCCCTCCGGCTCCTCTACCCGAAAATGCGAAACACCGGGGATACTTTCCCGGATGTTTTCCCCCTTCACCGGTATCACCTCATACCGCGTTAGGGTACCCCTAGCACCGATACATGTTATGTCATGCATCGCTTTGCATCTGTTTGCTTAAATATTTATTGTTTCCCCCCCTCTTCTCTCGCTAGACACCGAGACTGACGTTGCTGCTGGTACCCCGATCGACGACGGTGTTGACGACCCCTCTCTCTTGCCAGAGCAATCAGGCAAGCCCCCTCCCTTTGATCACCAGATATCGCCTACTCTTCTCTATACTGCTTGCATTAGAGTAGTGTAGCATGTTACTTTTCGCTAATCCTATCTTTCTTTGCATAACCTGTCCTTGCTACTACTCATTGTTACCTTTACCGCTATCCTATCTGCTTAGTATAGGATGCTAGTGTTCCATCGGTGGCCCTACATTCTTGTCCGTCTGCCATGCTATACTCTCGGGCTGTGATCACTTCGGGAGGTGATCACGGGCATATACTATATACTTTACATCGTTACATTACCTGTGATATCGTTCGGAGATGGGGGTGAAAGGACAGGTGGCTCCATCCCAGTAGAGGTGGGCCTGGGTTCCCGACGGCCCCGATCGATACTTTGTAGGGCGGAGCGACAGGCAGGTTGAGACCACCTAGGAGAGAGGTGGGCCTGGCCTGGTCGGGCGTCATGGATACTTAACACGCTTAACGAGATCTTGGTATTTGATCTGAGTCGGCCATTTGGTCTATACGCACTAACCATCTACGTGGGAGTAGTTATGGGTATCCCGACGTCGTGGTATCAGCCGAAGCACTTCGTGACTTCAGCGACTGAGTGGCGCGCGCCGGATTGGACTGGAACACCTGTTAGGCTAGGTCTGCTTCCGGCAAGACGCATAGCGTGAGGTGTGCTAAGGGCGATGGGCCCGGACCACTGTGGCGCTTAGGTTTAGACCGGCGTCTTGACCTCTCTGTTGAGCCTAGGTGGGGCTGCGACGTGTTGATCTTCCGCGTCGGGCATGACCGTGAAAGTGTGTCCGCCAAATGGGATCAAGCGTGTTGGGTTATGTGGTGCACCCTGCAGGAAGTTAATCTATTCGAATAGCCGTGATCTTCGGTAACAGGACGACTTGGAGTTGTACCTTGACCTTATGACAACTAGAACCGGATACTTAATAAAACACACCCTTCCATGTGCGGATATAACCCGGTGGTCGCTCTCTCTCGTGGTTACGAGGAGGATCGTAGGGTAGGATTATGCTATTCGATGCTACTTGGAGGACTTCAGTCTACTCTCTTCTACATGTTGCAAGACGGAGGCTGCGAGCGTAGTCTTGACGGGATTAGCTATCCCCTCTTATTACGGCATTCTCGCAGTTCGGTCCACAGATATGGCCCTTTACACATATATCCATGCATATGTAGTGTAGCTCCTTGCTTGCAGTCCTTTGGATGAGTACTCACGGTTGCCTTGTTCCCCTTCTCCCCTTCCTTTACCCGGTTGCTTTGCGACGGGCGATGGAGCCAGGAGCCGACGCCACTGTCGATGGCGACTACTACCTCGGAGGTGCCTACTACGTGGTCACTGGCCGACGATTTACTGTGAGTAGTTTAGGAGGATCCCGAGGCGAGGCCTGCGCCTCTTTCGATCTGTATCCTAGTTTGTGCTAGCCATCTTATGGCAACTTGTTTAACTTATGTCCGTACTCAGATATTGTTGCTTCCACGACTTCGTCTATGATCGAAAGCACTTGTATTCGAGCCCTCGAGGCCCCCGGCTTGTATTATGATGCTTGTATGACTTATTTATGTTTTAGAGTTGTGTTGTGATATCTTCCCGTGAGTCCCTGATCTTGATCGTACACATTTGCGTGCATGATTAGTGTACGATTGAATCGGGGGCGTCACAATGGGCATGCCGCTTGATGTGCGAGGCCTCTGCGCGCCAAATCTATCAGACGTCTAGATCACCTTTTTCTTTAATAATCAATTCTAGAAAACATTTTCTTTAACAACCTAAAAGAAAAGACTAATTTTTTCTGACATATGTGACACCCTGGATTTTGGCTTTTTCCTTTTCCTTTGTTTTTTCTTGGATTATTGCTTTGATTTGTTTTTCTGTGGCTTTGTGGTCTGAAAACTTTGGAAGAATATATCTTCCTGGGTTCCATAGTGGCTTGTCATACTCTAAATCATCCCAAGACCCTGTCATTCCTCATCTTGGGCCAATCCCAATATTCTTTTTATTGGGAATACTCCTTTTCTATTAAATGAATAGTCCTATTTTCCCTAGGTTGTGAAGCAACCTACGTATATTTCTGTCATTCACAAAATTCCCAAATAATTCTCATAAATTGTTTGGGTCATATCTTTCTCAAATATGGCAAAACCCTTCCTTGCCATGTTCAAAGATAATTCACCAATATTCCTTTTCCTATTCTGCCCTAAATGTCACTTTGTGAAGCAAGTGCTATTTATCTTTGCTTGCTTGATCCCAAACTTTTTGGGCACGGTGAGCATGAGAGTTTGTAGCATAACCAACAAATATGCCATCTTGAGCTCTAGGTTCAAATTTAGACAAACGAACACCTTTCTTGAGAATGAAACACTTGCAACCGAACACCCGGAAGTACTTGAGGTTGGGCTTGTTACCGGTAAGTATCTCATATGGAGTCTTTTTCAAGCCTTTGCGGAGATAGAGCCGATTGGATGCATGATGCAGTGTTGATGGCTTCGGCCCAAAAATTATATGGAGGTTTGAATTCCGCCATCATAGTCCTTGCCACATCCATCAATGTCCGGTCCTTCCTCTCCGCTACACCATTTTGTTGAGGGGTATAGGGTGCGGCATATTGGTGATTGATCCCCTCATCACTGAGAAACTCATCCAAGGTGTATTTCTTGAACTCGATGCCGTTGTCACTTCTAATCATCAAAATCTTTGCTTCATGTCGACGTTGAGCTTCATTAGCAAAGTCAATGACGGTTTGTTGGGTCTCACTCTTCCTCTTGAAGAAATATACCCAAGTGTATCTTGAGTAGTCATCCACAATCACCAAGCAATGCTTTCTTCCCCCGAGACTATCAAAAGATGGAGGACCAAAGAGATCCATGTGAAGGAGCTCCAAGGGCCTCTTCGAGTAGATGACCGTCGTGGGTCGGTGAGCCGTTTCATGAAGCTTTCCTTCGATACAAGCGCTGCAAGCACGGTCTTTCGCAAAACTCAAATTTGTCAGCCGACGAACGTGATCCCCTTTGAGGAGACTTTGCAAAGATCTCATATTGACATGGGCTAGTTGATACGTCTCCAACGTATCTATAATTTTTTATTGTTCCATGCTGTTATATTATCAATCTTAGTTGTTTTATAATCATTTTATAGTCATTTTATATCATTTTTTGGTATTAACCTTGACATAGTGCCAAGTGCCAGTTGCTATTTTCTGCATGTTTTTTACACCGCAGGAAATCAATACCAAACGGAGTCCAAATGCAACAAAACTTCATGGAGAATTTTTATGGACCAGAAGACAGCTAATGGGACAAAGGCAGCACCTGGGGGGGGGGGGTGCTCCGAGGAGAGCACAACCCACCAGGGCGCGCCAGGAGGCCCAAGCGCGCCCTGGTGGGTTATGCCCACCTCGGGTACCCCCGGACCGCCTCTTTGCTCTATAAATACCCCCAATATTCCACAAACCCTAGGGGAGTCGATGAAAATCAATTCCAGCCGCCGCAGAGTCCAGAACCACCAGATCCAATCTAGACACCATCACGGAGGGGTTCACCACTTACATTGGTGCCTCTCCGATGATGCGTGAGTAGTTCTTTGTAGACCTTCGGGTCCGTAGTTAGTAGCTAGATAGCTTCCTCTCTCTCGCTGGATTCTAAATACAATGGTCTCTTGCAGATCCATATGATGTAACTCTTTTTGCGGTGTGTTTGTTGGGATCCGATGAACTATGAGTTCATGATCAGATCTATCTTATTATATCAATGAAAGTTATTTGAGTTTATTTGATCTCTTATATGCATGATTGCTTATAGCATCGTATTTCTTCTCCGACATTTGGGTTTTGTTTGGCCAACTTGATCTATTTATCTTGCAATGGTAAGAGGTGCTTTGTAGTGGGTTCGATCTTACGGTGCTTGATCCCAAAGGATGTATGGGGAACCGACACGTATGTATCATTGCTACTAAGGATAAAATGATGGGGTTTATCTCTACATAGATAGATCTTGTCTACATCATGTCATCGTTCTTATTGCATTACTCTGTTTCTCCACGAACTTAATACACTAGATGCATGCTGGATAGCGGTCGATGTGTGGAGTAATAGTAGTAGATGCAGACAGGAGTCGGTCTACTAATCTTGGACGCGATGCCGATATAATGATCATTGCCTGGATATCGTCATGATTATTTGAAGTTCTATCTATTCCCAACAGTAATTTTTTTGCCCATCGTTTGCTATTTTTCTCGAGAGGAGCCACTAGTGAAACCTACGGCCCCCGGGTCTCTTTCTCATATTATTTGCCTTTGCGATCTATTTTTCCTTTGCTTTTATTTTCAGATCTATTAAACCAAAAATACAAAAAATACCTTGCTGTGTTTTATTATTATTTATTTTATTTGGCGTTCGATCTATCAATCTACTATAATTTATCTCACATCCGTTTGCCTATCTTGAGGCGTCGTTACCCGAAAGGGATTGACAACCCCTTTAACACGTCGGGTTGCGAGGATTTGTTATTTGTGTGCAGGGGCTATTTATGTTGTGTTGCTTTGTTCTCCTACTGGTTCGATAACCTTGGTTTCATTACTGAGGGAAATACCTGCCGCTGCTGTGCTGCATCATCCCTTCCTCTTTGGGGAAATACCGACGTAGTCCTAGCACACATCAAAAGGAAATTTTTGGTGCCGTTGCCAGGGAGGATCTTCAACATATACCAGGTTCCTAATCACAAATCTCATCTCCTCGCAATTTACATTATTTGCCATTTGCCTCTCGTTTTCCTCTCCCCCACTTCACAAAAAATTGTCGTTTTATTCGCCCCTCTTTTTCGTTCGCCGTTTTCTTGTCGGATATGTTTTTGCGTGCGTTCTTGTTTGCGTAGTCATGATGCCATGATGTTCCTTACCCCAATATTTTCTTGAAGTTGAGAAAAGTACTAAGGAATATATGACTACACAATTTGAGCATAATAATTATTTTACCGAAGAACTTAAGGAGCACTCTGTTGTGCTTGATGCTATAACAAAACAACTTGATGATATTAGTAGACAAGTTTGCAATCTCCAATCTAAGTATGCTTTTGCCGAAAGTTTGCTAGGAAAAATATCCGATGCACAAGCTACCTTAGTAAATAAAATGGCCGCTAAACCAATCCCAAACGCTTCATCCTTGATACTCATTTGTGCTCGCATTGCCATCATAGTCAGAGTTTTGTGGTTTTACCTAAAACTAGGCAGATTCCAGGCACGGGAGCTTTTCAGGCAGATTCCAGGCACGGGAGTTTTATGATGCCTGGCTCATCACAAATAGTTCATGATTATAAACCATGTACGATAGGTATACAATCACACACATTTAGTTTTCCCGCACCGTATGTGATAGTGTCTGACATCACACACGCTTTGCAAACGACAACTGTGTGCATGCTTGCACACGTTTCCTCTCTGTGAACCGTCTTGGATTATGGTGTATATCGCAAACGTTTGTGTTTTACCAACCGCGTGTGCCGTAATGACCTGCACACCATAATTTTTCCCTAATTTAATTGTACCTAATTTAAACTTGAAAGTAGGCTATAGCTTTCAAACAACCAATGCATTATTCGATTCACAGGTACATATGTTTAAGAATTACATAAGCACCAAATAAAGAATGATGAGCCAGGGTTCTATACTTGTACTATTACATATGGTAAAGAAAGAGGCGACAAACATTCCGGTTGCTGAAGAAGGTGAAGCGGAATGGCCCTAATGTGCTCTCCTGGATGCAGAAGGCATGCATGACTCTAGTCCAACCCCTTGTGATGGCCGCCGCCAATCATGTAGTTTGAGAGGTACTCTTGATTAAACTGCTTCAGGATCCACTGCAAAAGAAAAATGATTCAGACATTGTCATCTAACACAACTCATTACGGGAGTAAAAAGAAGGCTACATGGTTCTTACTTACCATCATGCAGTTCACTGTTGTCTTGCATAAAGTGTAAAAAAATAGTTCGATTGACATCTTTTGACCCATTTTAATAATAATCTTTATCAGTTTCCTCACTTGATGTTGGTTCATGAATATCTCATTGCCCCATAAGCAGAAAGAGTCGAAGTGTGGATCTTTGGCAATGATATATGTACCTAAAAGGACCAAGTTAATATTAGAAGCTAAACAACAATTGAAAAATGATGTAGTACAACACTCCCTCCATCCTATTATATAAGATTTTATTACATGTATATCTAGACATCATCAGAACATTAAGCTAACACTCTTCCTTGTTGCTATGTAGCCTGGGATTGCATATTTAGTCATTCAGTACAATGCATGTTGCTATGTAGCCTCAGATATATTAAATATGGCCCTAGTTAACCTACTGATAAATGGGTTACAGATATATTCAGTGAAATGTCCGATTCGACGATTAATCCCTTATCAGCCCAGGCTATATGGTACCAGCTACTGATATCCTGAACAGTGAGTACAAATAAGCAATGTGATGAAACTAACCTCAATGGAAAACAACACTGTTCTCAATATTGTCCTGCATGAGTACATATCAAGGCATGTTAAACACAACAGGCTAAACATTAACCAAATATATCCATGGTAGACAACATAATCTACAAATGATAGCTTCAGTGTGCAGGCTTAAGCACGCTAGTTAAGCAAAACAAGAAGTGGAAAGGTGTGTTAACTGCGTCAGGCATAACATTTAAAAACAAGCAAGTAGTCATTCAAACTGGTATTGTGCAGGTCAACAGTACACTAGTTATTGTTAAAAAATGAAAAGGCATGTTAACTGCAATATCCTTAACAACAACCAAATATCATAATTCATAGTGGTATTGTTGAAACTGTTATTGATGAAATTGAACTGCACGGCAAATAGTTGCACATATAGAGCATCACATTGTGAAGAACTGAAATAAAAAAGTCATAAGGACATCTCTAGCTGATCCTTAAAAAGTTAAAGGACTAAAACCCTTAGTGGATATATATATATATATATACTCCAGCAATTTTTGGCCTTTTCTAACCGATCCCCTAAACTTAAGGTTGTAAACTTCAATTTGATCAAGTTCAAAGCAGGTTCAACCGAAAGTAGCATGCATTAAGACATAAACATAGATAGTTTTGCATAACTGAACATAAAACATAAATTTAAACTAATCTAAACTACTTTCAGTCGAAGTGAAGGTCGAGCCAATCCTTCCTCGTCATGTACGGTGTGTCATGAGCCGGGTCCGGGCCGGTACCGTCGTCGGGGTCGTTGGGGAAGGCACTCCTCCACTCGTCGACGTCGATCTCCTCATCCTCGGGGCCCACCTCGACGCCCTCTGCCCCGCCACCTTCGACCTCGTCATCGGAGGAGCGCGCGATAACCTTGCTGCTCTCCATGCCGCCGTCCTCGCCGCCTTCGACCTCGTCATCGGAGGAGAGCGCGATAACCTCGCCGCCCTTCGCGCCGGCAAAGATCACCTGCTCCGCCTCCACGAGCTCCGGGTGCTGCCGGCGGAGCTCTTGCATGTAGGCCTCGTCGACGGCCTCGGCCTCGAGGCGCTCCCATGCCTCGCGGTCCTCCCACGCCATAGCCAAGCTCAACACCCCTAGCTCCGGCAGAACGAGGTCGACCGGATGTGTGCCGGAGGGGAAATTGAGCCTAGCCGCCGCGCCGTGGTAGCGGACCTGCCAGCGGTCGTACTCCATGGCCACGAGCTCGGCCGTGTGGAAGCTACCGAGCCACTGGCGGGTGTGCGTCTCCTGATCTGTAATCTCGGCGACCCACATCCCCCACCGCCGCTGCCGGACCCCGAGGTAGGACCTCCTCGGCTGCTGGGTCCGAGGGAGGATGGGGAAGTCCTCGAACCGGTGTAGGGGCGCGGCGGCGGGCGGATCGACCCCGCGGAGGACGACGGGGACACCTTGGCGGCCACCTCGCCGGTGTCGGGCGAAAAGGCCGCGATAAACCTCCTTTTGGCCATTGTCTCCTCGAGCTCCCCGACACACAGGCAGAGGTTGAGGATCGAGGCACCGACGATGGCGGCGACCTACCAATGGTTTCGAGGGTTGTGTGTGTCTGTGTGAGCGGAGGTTTTGGGGAGTGTGTGGTGTGTGTGGACAGGGGGCGGGGGGGGGGGGGGAGGGGGTGTTTGAGGAAATACTGTGGCAACTGAAAAATTTACTAGGCGGGAGTAACAAGGTGGGGCTACTGAAAATTTGGATTAAGGGTGAGCAGATATTTTTGAGATTGCGAGGGATACAGAGGCGGGAGTAAAATGTCGGGGCTACTAAAAATTTGAATCAAGGGACTGAAGCAGAGCCGGAGTAACAGACATTTCACACGGTCCGCACATACTAATCGTGTGCTATCAAACATTATAACATTCCAGGTGGTAGATATTTTTGAGATTACGAGGCAGTAATATTTTCGAGATTGCGAGGGATGCAGAGGCGGGAGTATTTGGGGAGCGAGCTAGTGTGCTTGACACGCCGACTGTGGACTATAGCCGACACACCTTCTCGCGTAAGCCATAGGCGTACTATACACCGACGTTGCTCCACGATATTTTGTGTTGCATCTCACACGGTTGGTGATAATAAACTGTGTGCGATCTACTTGATTTTTCATCTTGATTTGAATTACATAATGGGGTCACATCGGCAATGGACGGTGTTTGAATTGCTAAACCATTTATATGCAGTGAACATGCAACTATATATGTGTCGTATAAGAATTGGGATTATTCAGGGTTCGTTTGAACATTTTATACATTAAATTGGTTATCTAGCCATTTCAGGTGTCGGATTACGGGTTTCGGCAAACCCTTAAGGTTCGAACACTAGGGTGCGCATGAAGATCTCTCTCCCTCTCTAGCTCACTCGCACAACGATCTTAAGGCCTAGCCCGCCGAACCCGAGGAACAAGGGACGCAAGAGTTTATACTGGTTCGGGCCACCGATGTGGTGTAATACCCTACTCCAGTGTGGTGTGGTGGATTGCCTTGTAGGCTGGGGATGAACAAATACAAGGGAAGAACAACCTCCTGAGGAGAGGTGTTCTTGAGCTCGGTGAGCTTGTGCATGCCGGGATGGAATGAATCCGATCCAAGACCCGTTGGCTCCTATGGTGGTGGCTAGTCCTATTTATAGAGGCCCTGGTCCTCTTCCCAAATATTCAGGCGGGAAGGATCCCACAATGGCCAATTTGAAGGGGGGCAACTAGTACAAGCTATCCTGACAAAAGTAGTCTTCGCCTACCAGATGCTTTGGTGGTGACGTCGTCATGGGCTCCGCGATGACCTCCGTCCTGTCGTCCTGCTGGTCTTGGTCTCGTTGCACTGATATGGAAACCTTTGCCTGATGCCTCGGAACTCCTCGCCTGCACCTGCCCCTTTAGTACCAAAGAGGCAACCGGTACTCTACGCATGCTGTCGCCCGCCTGGCGCTCGCCTGGCCTTGGTCGTCATGGCTCACGTCACGGAAACGAGGTGCCCCTCTCCTTGATCTCTCCGCTCCTCGCGAGCCAGCCTAGCGAGGCTGCCCCTGAGGAGGTCTTGTGTCGTCTGCCTCATGAGGCTTGGTCCCTCGCGAGGGTCTTGAGTGTTTGCTGATGAATATGGGCCGTACCAGGCCGCTAGTGGAGCCACGCCAGGCCCTGTGCAGCAAGTCTGGGACCCCGTTCCCAAGACGCCGCTTGATAGCCCCGGGCCCAAAGGCGCTCGGACTTGGTTGCGGCCGGCCAAGGGGCAAGTGCGGAGCACCACGGGCCCCAACCACCTGTGGCCTTGATTGACGCGTGGCGATTGACGGGACGTGGGCGTCTCCGCTTTCCCATGTTGCCTCGGCAACTGCCCGACTCGACAAGTCCCTGGTGCGTGCAGAAAAGCCATCATTACCTACGATCGTGGGGGTCGTCAGTTGGCCTCCTTCTGCTATAAATGGGGAGGGGCGGATCCCCCATTGCCCATCTCTTCCTCCGTTCCTCTTGCTTCTTCTTCCTTGCTTCACTGCTTGCAGCGACACCCATGGCGCCGATACGAAGGTTCTCTGCTGCTGAAAAGGGGAAGGCTCCCCGCGAAGGGCTGGGGCCACTCCCGCCAAAGAAGAGGCTGGCCCACTTTCGTGATGTTGTTGTGAGGCGGGAGGTGACAAGGCCCTGGCACGAACGGCCTCCCCCCGGCTATCCGCTGCCTTTGTACGCCTAGGCAGAGGGCTCCGAAGGAGGAGGTAGCACCTACCGTCGATCGCATCGTGGCCGCGGTGGCCACGCCATGGCAGTGCGCGCCGCCGCCCCAGGAACCCACGCTGAGGGCTCCTCACGTGAACTTGTGGTGTGGGCGGCGATGCCACCACGCTCTTGGATCCGCTTTCTGCAGTTCTTCGCTGCAGAGATGCCACCGAGGGGGCCACTCGAGCTGTGGCTGTAGCACGTTGAGTGAGACACCCTGGCGAGGAGAGCAGAGGTTGAGGTCGTCTCCCCGGGCAAGATCTTCATGACCCGCGGATGGGGCGAGGTCGCCCATGTCTGCCACACGGAGGGTGCCCTTGCCATCCATTTTGAGTACGACGGCGCCTCCATGCTATCCTTCAAGGTCTTTGATGAGGAAGGCCGCCGGCTGGAGTGCTACTCAGGAGGGAGCTGTCAGGACGGCGCGGCGGTTGGTGTCGGCCCCGCCATTGGTCCTGCCGGTAGTCCCTCCAGCAGCAGCGATGGTGCCTGGGAGTCCAGCAGTTCTGCTGAGCCCGACGAGACCCCGGAGACAAGCGACGACAACTACATGCCCCCGAGCTCCCGCCGTGCCCGGAGCACCACGGCAGCGTCCGCTCGTCGTCGCCACTGATCCGGATGGGGCTAGTGTCGGTCTCTAGTGGCCCACTGTTGATGATGGCGCCGGCGGCGACGCCCGTAGATGCAGCTCCCTATAGTCTTCTCCTTTTGTTCCCTCCCGAGTCAGGCTGACGTTAGATCCCTCCTCCTCTCGTACCCTCCTGAGTGCTTTGCGTTCTCGGGTCCCGGCCCTCGAGCAAGGCTCAACCGCCGCTGGTATGCCAGGTCGCGATGTCGTGGTCAAAGCCAGGGGGTGAGGGCTGGAAAGTCAATAAGAGCTTCTGAGGCATGGTGCTCAGGAGCCCTCCCTTTCATGCGCAAGCGAATGGCACGAGAGAAGAAGCGAGCTGACGGGGCCACCAGTAGCTAGCGCTCCGGAGATTCCTACGAGTTAGTTGGAGAGGGAATATAGCCCGTGATCGTGTTGGTTACCCAGCTGCTGATCGTTCCACAAGAAGATGGAGGCACTGAGGATCTGGTGAGGTGACGTGCACGGAGCGGGCCGCGAGCCAGAGCTCAATCTCTCAGATTTACCAGCGTTGCCGGGACGGACCCGAGCACAAGCGTCGTGCCGATGTGCGGAGCTCTTGTCGTGGGGCAAACAGGGGATCGGTTAGCAACGCAGGATGCTGCAAGGTGTAATCAGGCAAGTGATAATCGTAAGGAAACTACGCAAGGAGATAAGCTAGTTCAAATAGATGCAAGAACGATACATGCCACTGGGACGGACCCGAGCGGCCTGGGGATGATGCAGCCCGAGGGGCGCCCCCGACAGAGTAAGCTAAAGATGCAAAAAGATACATGCCGCAGGGACAGGCCCGTGCGACCTGGGAATGATGCAGCCCGAGGGGCGCTCCCAGCTGAGTGAACTGGAAAGAGTCACCTGATACCGTTGTCGAAGGGGTGTCGAAGCAGCTGAAGGTGCATCTTGAAGGAGTCATTCCTCATGAGCTGCCAGGGCCCTAAGCCTCAGGAGGCTCCGGGGCTCGGGTGGTTCCTTGAGGACCGTCGCCATCTCCGCCAGGACTGCATGATGCCTGGCCTCCTGAGCCGCCAGGATGCTCCGCAGGCGGTGCTGGAAGGTGACAGCCGTGTTCGGCAGGCCAAATGGCATGCAAACATAGCTGTGAGGTGGACCCTCGCACCAGCCAACGCGCGAAGGCCAGAAGCGCTCCTGAGATGCAGCCTTGTTGAGCCCTGGAATGTCGATGCAGACGCGTAGCCCGCCGTCCTCGCCGAGATGGGGAGCTACGCCGAGTGGTGGGCGGCGGTTGCCGCGTATGGTCCTTGCCTCTTGAAGCTCCTAAGTCGCCTTGACGATGAACTCCTGAGCACCGGGCGCTCCTTGCCCAGTGCCCTCTTGAGGGAAACGTGCTGCGAAGCACGCCTCCACATGGTGCCCGAGCGCCTCCCTCGTGATGTTGGCTAGGTCTGAGGCCCTCCAGAAGAGAGCCCTCGAGCCTTGCCCGAGGAGGGCGCCGGGCGCTCCTTCCTATGTGAGGAAGGGAGGCGCCCCAGCTGCTGGCGCGGATCCTGAGGTGGTGCCGCTGGAGACGCCGCTCTCCTGAGGCCCCGGGTGGAGTAGTCGCTTCTTCTTCTTGGGGATGGCCTCAGGAGGGTACAGGGTGCCTTCATTGTCGGGGTCTTCGATCGTTGCGGCTTGGAAGGCGCGCTCAAGGAAGCACACCGCATCTCTTTCTTCGTAGGGGACCGTGATGACTCCGCTGCTCCCTGGCATCTTGAGGACGTTGTAGCCGTGGTGGGTCACTGTCATGTACTTGGCCAATGCTAGATACCCAAGGATGGCGTTGTACGACAGACGGATGTGGGCGACGTCGAAGTCAACGAGCTCGGTGCGGTAGTTGTTATGCTGGCCGAAAGTGATAGGTAGGAAGACTTGCCCTATCAGGGTGGTGGAGCCATCGGTCACTCCTGAGAAAGGCTTGGTAGGTTATAGCTGATCATATGGTACTTGGAGGCTACAAAATGTCTCGACGGACATGACATTGAGCCCTGCGCCGCCGTCGATGAGGGTCTTGGTGACTTGGACGTTGCTGATGATGGGTGAGCTGGTATGACGAGCTGAAGGTGATGGTGCACTTGGACCACCAGAGCGGGCGCGTGGCCTCGAGCCTGGGAAGGACCGCGTTCACCTCACAAGCAAACTGTTTGAAGATGCGCTGGGAAGCTGGGGCCTGAGCACCGCCCAAGATGCAGGTGATAGCGCGCGGCTCCTGGAAGCCCCCCGCCCCCTCGTCCTAATGGTGGTCGTCGTTCCTTCTTGGCGGCAGCGACAATGGAGAGAGGCCAGGATTTCCCTGAGGACGGTCCTCGAGAGGCTGGTCCCTCCAGGTGGCCTCACGTGGTTGGTCCTGCCAGTGGTCCTCGCAAGGCCGGTCATGCCACTCCTGATGGGGGCCGCGGTCGTCCCAGCGTCCTCCACTTCGCCCTCCTCCTCGGCCATAGCCCCGGTTGTTGTGCTCAGGGCGTCGACTGAAGCGTCCGTCTCGAATGGCCCTGAGCTCCTAGCAGTCGCCGGTGTTGTGGGTGTGTATGTTGTGGAAGGCGCAGAATGGACGGCTGTTCTTGGACGACTCGGAGTGGTCCTGGCCGCGCTTTGTGTCTGGCTCTGCCGCGAGCACGGCTACTCCCTTGCGCTTCACGTCCTTGGTCTTGGCTTTCTTTTCTTCTGGGTCGGCAGTAGGGAGCTCGAGGATGGAGAGGCACCCCTCCTCAGCTCTTGCACACTTGGCCGGCATGTTGAACATCTCCAGAGCCGTGCATAGCTCCTCGTGGATGGCGAGCTCCTCCTTCATCTTGACGTCGTGGACGCCATCGGAGAACGCTGAGATGATGGCCTCGTCCGTCACCTTGGGGATCTTGAGGCGAACGCTGTTGAAGCGCTGGATGTACTTCTGCAGGGTCTCTCCTGGCTGCTGCTTGATGCGGCGTAGGTCACCCGCGGCCGGCGGGCGGTCGCGAGTGCCCTGGAAGTTGGCGATGAAGCGGTCACGCATCTCACCCCAGGAGGAGATTGACCCCGGGGGCAAGTTCAGGAGCCACGAGGGAGCACCATCCTTGAGAGCCATGGGAAACCAGTTCACCATGACTTTCTCGTCGCCGTTGGCCGCCTCGATGCTCAGCTCATAGAGCTGCAAGAACTCTGCAGGGTCGGGGGTGCGCCGTAGCGCGGAGGCAGCTCCGGCTTGAACTTGCCTGGCCAGACAACACTACACAGCTCTGGAGTGAAGGCACGACAGCCTGCTGTGGCCACCGGGGCCCGTTGCGGGGGCAGAGCTTGATCTTGATCTTGATGCCCACGCACCGCCGCCGCAGGTGGTGTGCGGTCTTGCCGTGGTGACGCCGGGAGTGCAGGAGCATTTTCTCGTGGCCGGGGAACTTCTTGGCAGCTTCCTTCTTCGTGCGCGGGCACCCGGTGTGGCGGGTCGCGCCAAGGGGCCGCGCGTCTTGGTGCTAGGATGCCGTCTTGGTGCGGAGGTGGTGGAGGCGCTCCGTGAGCTATGTCGCCTGCAGCTGGAGGAGGGCGAGGCAGCGAGAGAGATGGTGCGGGGGAGCCCCTAGGCGGCGCTGACGAGCTCGGTGATGCGGTCCAGCCGAGACCTCGTAGAGATCGTCGATCGGGCGGTAGCGCAGGAGCTCGCGTGCCATGAGCAGCGCGGCCTGCGCGTCCGTGGGCGCGCGACGAGCGTGGGACGACGAGCCGGCCGGAGTCAGCGACGGGGTGGCGGTGCGGCCGTCCCGTCGCACAGAGGGGTGTAGTGTCAGGACCCCGATTCCAAGTCACATCGACCTAGCCGGTAACACCTCATATCACTTTGCGGCCTCACGCACGGTATTCCCACGGGTGTCGCCTTACCATGGCCCGGGACCGTTTACGCCTTTTGGCACACGTATATGATAGTGTCGCTAGCATCCACATGACAAAGAACCCGGGCCGACATGGCTAGTCGTGAACCCAAAGCGGTGCTAACCTATGGGGACAGGCATACATGAATCACATCGAGCATGTCGCTCATCAACGTATAAATTGCTGTAGCACTTTGGGCTTACAGGACTCCGGTATCCCGGCTGTAGCAGGCTAGGCGGGACTCGAATAACACCGCGTGACATTTCCCGAAGGACGGACATAGGAACAAAGTGAAACACATGCCGGCCGATCAAGTGTCCAAGCAGTAGTGCCGGGCTAGCGGGACTCCGGTGAACCGGGTCAGAAGCGGACTACTATCGCTCAGAGGCACGAGACTACATTTCCCCATATGAGAGGCTGCCAAGGATACACAACTAGTTTGTCGGATCCCACACATACCAAGCATTTCAAACATACACACAATATGCTCAATATGCGTAGATACAACATGGCATCACAACATAACTCTCTGACTCAAATATTTATTCAATAGGCTCCGAGGAGCGAGATATTACAAACATGGGTCTCATGACCCAACACTCGAAACATACAAGTCGAAGCATAAGCGGAAGCTAAACATGTCTCGAAAGTACAGACAACTATAAATGAAGAAGGCCGAGAAGCCCGACTATCTACCGAGATCCTGCCGAGGGCACAAGATCGTAGCTGAGGTAACAAGCTAACCGTCAAGTCCAAGCGGAACTACTAGCGAGACCGAAGTCTCTCGCAAAACATAAAATAAGCAAACGTGAGTACAAACGCATTACTCAGAAGACTTACATCGTAACTAGCTACATATGCATCATTATCAAAAGGGGTGGTGGAGTTTGACTACAGCAAGCCAGCTTTGACTTCGGTGGCTATCCTGAACTACGATTGCAAGTAACTCTTTTGAGGTGGCGCTGCACGAGTCCACATAGTCACCATATCAATACACCACTATGGACCCGCTCCCGTCTCCCTCACGAGAACACCATCCATAGCACTCACGCTTATCTTGCGCATTTTAGAGTATCCACTTTCACTTGTCTATGAACTGATATAGGCAACCCCAAGTCCTTCTCCGTGGACACGGCTATTCGAATAGATCATATTAACCCTGCAGGGGTGTACTTCTTCACACACGCTCTCACCACTTACCGCCGTTTACACGACATGTACTCGGCAACCTTCAAGCGGAAGCCCAATGAGGGTGTCGGCCACGACCTGACTAACCACACAAGTCTCTAGTCCGGGTTTATCGCCTATTCGGGTTCCATCCGCAAGGAGATCCGGCGGGGTGTCGCTCACGGCCCCAAGCGATGTGTGCAGGGTCCCAAGCCCACCTCGACGGGTGGATCTACGCTTGGTACACGTGCCATGGTGCCTAGTCTGTCCCAAGCCCACATGCATCGGGTGCCACTTGGTAGACTACTAACACTACCTACAAACACCGTAAACTAGTTGCAACTCACGGACAGAGATCAAGTTGATTAATAAATCGAGAGGGCACTTAAGCATTCCAATGTGTGGTAGTAACTATTCATGGATCACAAACACAGAACTCGGTTCACGAGGACGGTTTCAATGAGACAACCCACCATGTACTCCTACATGGCCTCTCACCGCTACCTTTACCAAATCGTGTTCACACACTTAGCTCACACACACGAGGACATGTTCACACAACCATTCCAATCCATTCCCGATGAATCAGACCTGACTCAACTCTAAGCGATG
Organism: Aegilops bicornis; assembly: GCA_021605145.1. Lineage (NCBI taxonomy): Eukaryota > Viridiplantae > Streptophyta > Magnoliopsida > Poales > Poaceae > Aegilops > Aegilops bicornis. The sequence goes on along the minus strand of CM038669.1, from coordinate 390,417,457 downwards.
GCGAGTGCATGACAACAAGCATGAATGAGTAGGCACAACATGGCTCAAACAACTCCTACTCATGCTAGTGGGTTTCATCTAATTCTTTGTGGAATGACAGGTCATGCAGAGGATAAAGGGGTTCAGCTACCATGACAAGTAACACATGAGTCGTTGTTGTCCTAATGCAGTAAAATAGAGCAGGAGTGAGAGAGTGGGATTATATCGGAATGAACAAGGGGGTTTTGCTTGCCTGGCACTTCTGAAGATAATATAGTTCTTCGTCGGTGTCATCGAACTCATCGTCGATACGTCGTCTACTGAGAGGGGACAAACACCGACAAACAAGAGAGAACACAATCAATGCAATGCACATTCACATGAATGACATGTCATGTTAAGGTACTGAATTCACCTAATGCAAAATCTAGCCAAGTTAATTGAAGTGGAATTCAAACAAGAACAAATTCCAACTCCAAATGTTATTTCATATATTGCCCTAATCATGATTCATCCTATTCAGTGAGGTTAACTTGTCTAATCATGCATGAAGGTGCCATAAACAGATTCTTCATATTTTTCTGATCATTTTTCATATATAAATTATTTAATTTGGAGTTACAGATTAAAAGTTATGAATATTTGAAGTTTGGGGTATTTTATGAAATTTCCTGAATTAAATTAAATCCGTAAAAGGGTTTCTTGCGTCGGCATGACGTTGGCATGACGTCGGCAGGTCAACAGGCGGGTCCGGGTCAAACCTGACCAGCGGGTCCATCGTCGAGTGGCACAACTAATTAACCAAGTTAATTAGCCTTAAGTTAATTCTAACTAAACTTTTCGTGGGGCCAGGGCCCACTATTCAGTGACTAATCAGCTAACTAACCTAGGTTAATTAGTGTTAAACTAATACTAACTAAAAGTGTCAGGGGGTGGCCCACACGTCAGTGACACACGGGGAAGGTCAAACCATGGTCAAACCCGGGTCAACTCGCCGGAGTTGACCATGACTCGCCGCCATGGCCGGAGCCAGAGGCAGCGGAGGGTGCGGGTTTCCTCCTCCGTGACCAAAAGAGAGGCGGAGGGCTCTCACGTGACGCCTTGAGCTCGCAAGCATCCATTGCGGCCATAGGCAGCACTGGGGTGCTCTGGCTGACGGCGGCGATGACAAGTGCGGCGGCCGGAGCTACGGGTTCGAGCGGCGCGAGGCCACAGAGGACGGGAGGGCGGGCTAAAGGGCTCACCGAGCTCCTGAAGATGCTAGGAGCATGATGCCGTGCTCGGTTTCGAGCTTTCTTGGCTGCGATGTGGCGGCGCGACATCGCCGTGGCGTGGGGTTCTCGGCCAAGACGGGGCTAGGGCCTAGAGGTCGAAAGAGACCAGGGGAGAAGGGGAGGACGACTCGAGGCTCACCGTGAGTCCGTTTGGAGGGTCAGTGGGCTCGAGGGCGGCCGGAGTGCAGCGAATCGACGGCGAGGGGCTCGGGTGCCCGAGGTTGGAGATGACCGCGATGACGATGAAGTAGGGCCTCCCGGCGTCTTGTAGCTCGATTGGAAGGACGAGGAGGTTCCTGCGGTTCTTCTGGACTCGGCGGAAGGGTGAGGGGTGCCCGGTGGCCGCGGTGGTGCTCGTCGGCGGCGGCAGGTGTGTTCGGTGGCTGCATGCGAGAGAGGAGCAGAGGAGGAGGGAGGCCACGGGCGAGGGAGTGAGGGGTCAGGGGGGTGCGTGGCGCTCGGGGAGACGTCAGGCGTCGAGGGGAGGGGGCAAGCAGGAGGTGACAGCGCGTGCGTCGGGCTGCGCCCGCGATCCTCTGGCCTTGATGGAGAAGACGACAGGAGGCGCCAGGTGGGCTGGGCCAGCGAGCTGGGCCGGCTACAGGTAGGTGGCCAGGTACGTTCCTATCTCTCTCTCTCTCTTTATTTTATGTTTTCTATTATTCTGAAAACTGTACGGCTTTATTAAAAATATCCAGGCACTTTTAAAAATCACCAAACTGTGCATGCCCAATGTATAAAATATATCTAACATGGAACATTTCAGTTTAGGGGTATTTGGACATTTAAAATATTTTATAGAATTTAAATGTCCAAATTCAAATACTTATGATTTAATTCAAAGATCCAAATGTCATGAAAAATGTGCAACATCTCTCGTTCTTTGTTTCAGCATTTTTCCAAAAATGGTGAACATTTTTGAAGGCCATTTGGGTTCACCAAAATATTTTTGGTTGAACCTATTTGAATTCCTTTAATGCTAGGGTTTAGGCAATCCCCATTTCAAATTTCATGAAAATTAAACATGATGCATGGATGCAATGCCACTAATTACATGCAAGCTCTAGGGTTGTGACAACTCACCCCCACTAAACAAGAATCTCGCCCCGAGATTCAAGACGTGAGGTAAGAGGAAAAGGGGAGTCACAAAACTATCACAATCTTCATGATCCATTTGTCCTTCCCAAGATGTTGATCCATTCCATCATCTTGGTCTTGACGTCTTGCTTTCGAGATCTTCACTCGACACGACAATGGAAAGAGAGGGAGGTTCTACAAGATTCGATCTTCACGAAGATCAAGTAAACATGATCGACTCACGGAATGAGATGTAGAAACATCTCGAGTTGAGACACCAAACACATCGAGAGGGATGGAAGAACAAACAACGGTGTGTGATTTGGTGGGCAACAATTCCACGCTTAGAAGGATGGTGGATGGTGTCAAGGTGGCGAGGAAATATTTGCCATGATTCAATAACGGGGCACCCCAGGGGAGGTGACGCGAGGAACTATTCCCTTAAGTGGCAAAAAGAATTACTTTTGAATCAGAGATCATTGAAACTCTTCATACCAGCCTAAGGCAATTCACAAAGATCGTCCGGTGGAGTGCAAGGAATGGCATACCCGGACTAGAATGGATGATGTGGACTACCTTGTTGAAGACAACGCAATGGATGAATTTTGCTTATCACCGGAGATGGATGGGACCCATGGTAAGTCCACTTTTGAAGATTATATTGGACAACAACTACCGAGAAAGGCAGCCCATGGGGAGTTGGCACAATAGGGTGCAAGCTGGGAACAAAATGCAAATGCTGGGAATGTTCCAACCATCATATCTGCCTGAGATTCAGATCTGGTTGGTGTTAGGATATTCCAGACTCATCGAGTCTAGAAGAAAAATGAAAGTTTGCAACACAAATCGACGGAAAGATGTTGCGAGATTCTCGGGAATGAACTACGATAACAAGCTCCAAAACATGAGCTGGTTCTGCTACATACATGTGAGCATGTTGTCCAAGACAAGAATGACTACATGGTAGTCTTATCATAAAACACTACCGAGTTCAGGTGGGGAACCATCATCAAGGATAACGAAGTCCTTGTATAAGCCGCGGTCTTAAGAAGGAACTTCTTCTCCTTGAACAAATCAATCAGTGGCTTGGTGTGCTATGGAATTCATATGGAATGAAGATGATCAGTCTATCAGACCATAGAATACTTCACACGTGCATGACTGACTTGGAATGATTCCAAAGGGGACAAAACAAACCTTTCTCAAATTCATGGTGGCAACTTACACCTAAAGCACATGAATTCGAGGAAGTCACTCTTTCCATCCAAGCATAAGCTTCATGAATGGAACACGAAAAAAATGCTTACACAAGTTTCCAACACTAGGTTGATGTTCAACATGACTCATGGGGAAGACAAAATGCTGCTGATGGGTTCAACAACAACTCATCGGAATTTCCATATCACTGGACTTCCACCATCATGTGAACACGGTGATAGCATCGGTCGCACCAAAAGATGTAATGGGGTATGCTCGAGGGATCAACCACGAGTAAGACAACATTACGAATATCGCTGGTTCTGATTTGACTTAATAATAGCCCATACTCAAGTCAAAAGATTGATAAGACAATAGGTCCAAGAACTGATCACGAGGACCAATCGATGAAGATATCATCTTTCTTCAACACACACTACACAAGAATATCCATTTGGCACGAACTAAGTCAGGCAAGCTTTTATCTTCCAACTCTCCAAGTTGTTGTCTAGCTCAACCAACTAGTTCAGGGATATCCAACACAGAGTCTTGGAGAATGGGTGGTTTACAGGGAACCAACTTGATCACGAGCTCAACATAACAATTAGGAAACAACCCGGTAACACTTCCAAGAAGATATTTGGAAAGTCACGAACCACCGGTATGTTACTAAGCTCGAGATCAATCTTGCTTTTGAGGGCAAGACGATATGATCAAATGAGCAAGGGATTGATATAATCCTAACTCATCAATCGAAGTGTGCACCGAAATAAGGACTAGGTAGCACGATCAATCTTAGTATGATGATTTAATAACCAACACGCTAAGAGTGAAAATATTGTCCATTAACTACCAAGCAACGAGGTTGCTAGGAGTATCGATTTCACACATCACAATTCACTTGTCGGCATTCGGTTGCATCAACACGGGACCGAGGAATGAACAATCTTTGGCGAGAAGTATCACTACGACAAGAATTCCTAAGAGAAGGTGCAATTCTCGGGATGTTCACGACATAAAGTGGGTAATACTTGAGGTAGAAACAGTAACAAAAGCTGAATTGGCATTTTGATCTGCGGAATACAACTACTTTGACCCAATCCTAGAAATGGATGAGGTACTGGAGTTTGTTTCTCCGAGTCATTCCAGAATAAAATGGCTTGACGTTCCACAAGAATAATAGGCATCGATAAACGAATGCACACATACTCCTGACTATCAATTGACAGACGGGGTCGGAATACAACTAAAGAGAACAACTCAAAGGAACATATGTTTTCTGAGTTGTGGATGCATAGATTAGTATGTCGAGTGAAGCTCAACATTTCTTCCGGATAACCCATGCGGAAAGGTAGAATTGGCGATTCACAATTATGAATGGAGAACTCCTCAAGAGCATTCTTATTCGATGTTTTGGTTCAACAAGGAACTTACGCCATAAGCGGTTCATAGTATTTGGAAGAAGGAAATAGCATTGACATCGAGGACTATAGCAAAGTTTCTTGTATCCTAAAGGAATTAGCATATACTAACAAAATGTAGTAGGGTGAATCTCGGGTTCAAGAACCCAGGAATAGAATACCTACTACTAAGTGGCATCACGGGATGCTTTCAAGAATAATGGCCAGAATCATCACACTGGGGATACAAAAGCATTGCTAAATTTCTAGATGACTTCCTAAACAACTAGGGTCATAATAATAGCTCCAACATCTATGCCGAGGCAACAAAGTACCTCAACTTACCGATTAGTGTGCTTATTCTGACCAAAAAGGACATCGGAAACGGAAGGAAAGGATTTGCAAATGTATCAGACTATTTAGAGACCTGGGATGACTCGGACAACATAACGGCTGTAAATGCTCAAAATGATTTGAGACATCCTGCAAAATGGTGGCATAACCACGCAACATCACAATATCAAGGTTCCGAGATCAACAATTAACATACAGAGATAGTAGGAACTGAACTGGGGCTTAAAACCAACAATCTTAATAGTCTATGGTGTAGTAACACGTCATCCTGATAGATAGATGAGAAGCCTAGTTCTTAAACCCCGTAGAAGAGAAAAGGATGACTCAGATCAGAAGGCCATGAGATATAATGAGTAAAAAGAGCCTTACGTTAACTTTCCTCAATCATTTCCCCTACATAACTATAGCATTTCTAGAATCAACTTCGACCAGTTTGGCTTGGTAATCCCTCTGAGCGATCGAGCTCGATACCAACGCTGTCGGGACCCGATTCCAAGTCACATCGACCTAGCCGGTAACACCTCATATCACTTTTGCGGCCTCACGCACGGTATTCCCACGGTGTCGCCTTACCATGGCCGGGACCGTTTACGCCTTTTGGCACACGTATATGATAGTGTCGCTAGCATCCACATTACAAAGAACCCGGGCCGACATGGCTATTCGTGAACCCAAAGCGGCGGTAACCTATGGGGACAGGCATACATGAATCACATCGAGCATGTCGGTCATCAACGTATAAATTCGGGCTGTAGCACTGGGCTAACAGGACTCCGGTATCCCGGGCTGTAGCAGGCTAGGTAGGACTCCGAATAACACCGCGTGACATTTCCCCGAAGGGACAGCCATAGGAACGAAGTGAAACACATGTCGGCCAGTCAAGTGTCCAAGCAGTAGTGCTGGGCTAGCAGGACTCCGGTGAACCGGGCTGTAGCGGACTACTATCGCTCAGAGGCACGAGACTACATTTCCCCATATGAGAGGCTGCCAAGGATAAACAACTAGTTTGTCGGATCCCACACATACCAAGCATTTCAAACATACACACAATATGCTCAATATGCGTAGATACAACATGGCATCACAACATAACTCTACGACTCAAATATTTATTCAATAGGCTCGAGGAGCGAGATATTACAAACATGGGTCTCATGACCCAACACTCGAAAGCATACAAGTCGAAGCACAAGCGGAAGCTAAACATGTCTGAGTACGACAACTATAAATGAAGAAGGCTGAGAAGCGACTATCTACCGAGATCTGCCGAGGGCACAAGATCGTAGCCGAGGTAACAAGCTAACCGTCAAGTCCAAGCGGAACTACTAGCGAGACCAAGTCTCTCTGCAAAACATAAAATAAGCAAACGTGAGTACAAACGTACTCGCAAGACTTACATCGTAACTAGCTACATATGCATCATTATCAAAAGGGGTGGTGGAGTTTGACTGCAGCAAGCCAGCTTTGACTCGGTGGCTATCCTGAACTACATTTGCAAGTAACTCTTTTGAGGTGGCGCTGCGAGTCCACATAGTCACCATATCAATACACCACGATGGACCCACTCCTGTCTCCCTACGAGAACGCCATCCATAGCACTCACGCTTATCTTGCGCATTTTAGAGTATCCACTTTCACTTGTCTATGAACTGATATAGGCATACCAGAAGTCCTTCTCCGTGGACACGGCTATTCGAATAGATCATATTAACCCTGCAGGGGTGTACTTCTTCACACACGCTCTCACCACTTACCGTCGTTTACACGACATGTACTCGGCAACCTTCAAGCGGAAGCCCAACGAGGGTGTCGGCCACGACCTGACTAACCACACAAGTCTCTAGTCCAGGTTTATCGCCTATTCGGGTTCCATCCGCAAGGAGATCCGGCCGGGGTGTTGCTCACGGCCCCAAACGATGTGTGCAGGGTTCCCAAGCCCACCTCGACGGGTGGATCTACGCTTGGTACACCGTGCCATGGTGCCTAGTCTGTCCCAAGCCCACCTGTACCGGGTGCCACTTGGTAGACTACTAACACTACCTACAAACACCAGAAACTAGTTGCAACTCCTGGACAGAGATCAAGTTGATTAATAAATCGAGAGGGGCACTTAAGCATTCCAATGTGTGGTAGTAACTATTCATGGATCACAAACACAGAACTCAGTTCACGAGGACGGTTTCAATGAGACAACCCACCATGTACTCCTACATGGCCTCTCACCGCTACCTTTACCAAATCGTGTTCACACACTTAGCTCACACACACGATGAGGACATGTTCACACAACCATTCCAATCCATTCCCGATGAATCAGACTGACTCAACTCTAAGCGATGGCAGGCATGACAACAAGCATGAATGAGTAGGCACAACATGGCTCAAACAACTCCTACTCATGCTAGTGGGTTTCATCTAATTCTTGTGGAATGACAGGTCATGCAGAGGATAAAGGGTTCAGCTACATGACAAGTAACACATGAGTCGTTGTTGTCCTAATGCAGTAAAATAGAGCAGGAGCGAGAGAGTGGGATTATATCGGAATGAACAAGGGGTTTTGCTTGCACGGCACTTCGAAGATAATATAGTTCTTCGTCGGTGTCATCGAACTCATCGCCGATGCGTCAGTCTCTTGAGAGGGACAAACACCGCAAACAAGAGAGAACACAATCAATGCAATGCACATTCACATGAATGACATGTCATGTTAAGGTACTGAATTCACCTAATGCAAAATCTAGCCAAGTTAATTGAAGTGGAATTCAAACAAGAACAAATTCCAACTCCAAATGTTATTTCATATATTGCCCTAATCATGATTCATCCTATTCAGTGAGGTTAACTTGTCTAATCATGCATGAAGGTGACATAAACAGATTCTTCATATTTTTCTGATCATTTTTCATATATAAATTATTTAATTTGGAGTTACAGATTAAAAGTTATGAATATTTGAAGTTTGGGGTATTTTCTGAAATTTCCTGAATTAAATTAAATCCAGAAAAGGGTTTACTGCGTCAGCATGACGTTGGCATGACGTCAGCAGGTCAACAGGGCGGGTCCGGGTCAAACCTGACCAGCGGGGTCCACTGGTCAGTGGCACAACTAATTAACCAAGTTAATTAGCCTTAAGTTAATTCTAACTAAACTTTTTGTGGGGCCGGGGCCCACTAGTCAGCGACTAATCAGCTAACTAACCTAGGTTAATTAGTGTTAAACTAATACTAACTAAAAGTGTCAGGGGGTGGCCCACACGTCAGTGACACACGGGGAAGGTCAAACCATGGTCAAACCCGGGTCAACTCGCCGGAGTTGACCCGCGGCTCATCGCCCGGAGCCGAGGCAGCGGAGGGTGCGGGTTTCCTCCTCCGTGACCAAAAGAGAGGCGAGGGGTTTCACGTGACGCCTGTGCTCACACAAGATCCATTGCGACCATAGGCAGCGGTAGGTGCTCTCTGACGGCGGCGATGACAAGTGCGGCGGCCGGAGCTACGGGTTCGAGCGGCGCGAGGCCACAGAGGACGGGAGGGCTGGCTAAGGGGCTCACCGAGCTCCTGAAGATGCTAGGAGCACGATGCCGTGCTCGGTTTCGAGCTTTACTGGCTGCAGTGACGGCGGCGACATCGCCGGCGGCGTGGGGTTCTCGGCCAAGACGGGCTAGGGCCTAGAGGTCGAAGAGACCGGGGAGAAGGGGAGGACGACTCGGGGCTCACCGTGAGTCCGTTTGGAGGGTCGATGGGCTCGAGGGCGGCGGAGTGCAGCGAATCGACGGCGAGGGGCTCGGGTGCCCGAGGTTGGAGATGACCGCGATGACGATGAAGCAGGGCCTCCCGGCGTCTTGTAGCTCGATTGGAAGGACGAGGAGGTTCCTCCGGTTCTTCTGGACTCGGCGGAAGGGTGAGGGGTGCCCGGTGGCCGCGGTGGTGCTCGTCGGCGGCGGCGGGTGTGTTCGGTGGCTGCGTGCGAGAGAGGAGCAGAGGAGGAGAGAGGCCACGGGCGAGGGAGAGAGGGTCGAAGTGCGTGGTGCTCGGGGAGACGCCCAGGCGTCGAGGCGGCAAGCAGGAGGTGGCCGCGCGTGCGTCGGGCACACGCCCGCGTCCTCCTGGCGCGGTGGAGAAGACGACAGGAGGCGCCAGGTGGGCTGAGCCAGCGAGCTGGGCCGGCTACAGGTAGGTGGCCAGGTACGTTCCTCTCTCTCTCTCACTCTTTTTATTTTCTGTTTTCTATTATTCTGAGAACTCTACGGCTTTATTAGAAATATCCAGGCACTTTTAAAAATCACCAAACTGTGCATGCCCAATGTATAGAATATATCTAACATGGAACATTCCAGTTTAGGGGTATTTGGACATTTAAAATATTTTATAGAATTTAAATGTCCAAATTCAAATACTTATGATTTAATTCAAAGATCCAAATGTCATGGAAAAATGTGCAACATCTCTGATTCTTGTTTCAAGATTTTTCCAAAAATGGTGAACATTTTTGAAGGCCATTTGGGTTCACTGAAAAATATTTTTGGTTGAACCTATTTGAATTCCTTTAATGCTAGGGTTTAGGCAATCCCCATTTCAAATTTCATGAAAATTAAACATGATGCATGGATGCAATGCCACTAATTACATGCAAGCTCTAGGGCTGTGACATGTAGCGATGATGCTTGCTGCTCGTTTCCCGCCGGGCCGGAGGCGGCGGGTGATGGAGAACAACGGGGAGGCCCGTCGACAGGAGCTGTCTGGGCGATACAAGCGGCCAGGGCGGCCCGGCGCTCGGCGCAGGCTCGGCGTGCGTCTGCCATGGATGCGGTGGAGCAGTGGAGCGTGGATCAACGGAAGAAAGCTTCAGCGCACCCCTACCTAGCGCACCAAATGTCAGATTACGGGTTCTAGCAAACCCTTGAGGTTCGAACACTGGGGTGCGCACGAAGATCTCTCTCCCTCTCTAGCTCACTCGCACAACGATCTCAAGGCCTAGCCCACCGAACCCGAGGAACCAGGGACGCAAGAGTTTATACTGGTTCGGGCCACCAATGTGGTGTAATACCCTACTCCTGTGTGGTGTGGTGGATTGCCTTGTAGGCTAGGGATGAACAAGTACAAGGGAAGAACAACCTCCTGAGGAGAGGTGTTCTTGAGCTCGGCGAGCTTGTGTGTGCCGGGATGGAATGAATCCGATCCAAGACCCGTTGGCTCCTATGGTGGTGGCTAGTCCTATTTATAGAGGCCTCGGTCCTCTTCCCAAATATTCAGGCGGGAAGGGATCCCACAACGGCCAATTTGAAGGGGGACAGCTAGTACAAGCTATCCTGGCAAAAGTAGTCCTCGGCTGCCAAAGGCTCCGGTGGTGACGCCGCCGTGGGCTTCGCGATGACCTCCGTCCTGCCGTCCTGCTGGTCTTGGTCTCGTTGCACTGATATGGAAACCTTTGCCTGATGCCTCAGGACTCCTCGCCTGCACCCGCCCCTTTAGCACCAAAGAGGCAACCGGTACTCTGCACCTGCTGGCGCCCGCCTAGCACCCGCATGGCCTTGGTCATCGTGGTTCACGTCACGGAAACCTCGCGAGGTGCCCCTCGCCTTGATCTCTCCGCTCCTCACGAGCCAGCCTAGCGAGGCTGCCCCTGAGGAGGTCTTGTGTCATCCGCCTCACGAGGCTTGGCCCCTCGCGAGGGTCTTGAGTGTTTGCTGATGAAGATGGGCCGTACCAAGCCACTAGAGGAGCCACGCCGTGGGCCGTAGTCAGGCAAGTCTGGGGACCCCCGTTCCCAGGACGCCAACATCAGGTGCACAATTCAAAACTAAACTACATGCACATGCTCCTGTGCACCAACATGGGTTGTAAAATCATATATGTGTCCATGGGTTTATGCTTATGTCCCATGCAAGAAATGCGGATGAAATTCGAGCACCACGTCACCGTGGCTCTCTGGCAAACGTCGATGTACTTGCTTCTGTAATTCTAGTAAATCAAAAATTCTTCTGAAATTCATGAAACTTGGCATGCTATCATGGAGCGGCATCAACATGCCGTGGTAATTTTTTTGTCCCATTTGGGGCAGGTTTGGGTATAAGCTTCTCATAAACCAGAGCTTCTCACAACAAGTGTGATGGTTTGATAGGGAACGTTTCACCTTTCTGGACGAAACGATATCCGTTGCCTCGTCTCGATTTCAAATTTTTCCTAGTGTCAACATAGAACAACAGGAGTGTTGTGTCAATTTTTGGGATTTTTCGGGGTTCGCTTGGACATTTTTATACATTAACTAAGTTTTCTATGCATTCATGTGCACAATTCAAATTTGAACTACATGCACATGCTCTAATACATATAAATTGGTTGAACATTCAAATCTGTGTCCTTGGTTGCATGCTTAGGTTCCATGCAAGAAATGGGAATGAATGCCAAACACCCTGCCACCATCACTCGGCCGCAAACATTGAGATACTTGGTTTTTAAATTCTATTAAATCCAAAACTCGTCTAAAATTCATGAAACTTGGCATGCTATCATGGAGCGGCATCAACATGCCATGATAAATTTTTTGTCCCATTTGCGGCAGGTTTGGGTATATGCTTCCCACAAACCAGAGCTTCTCACAAAAAACATGATGGTTTTGATAGGGAACGTCCCACCTTTGGGGACGAAACGATATCCATTGCCTCTTATTGCTTTCAAATTTTTTGTCATGTCAACGTAGAACAACATGAGTGTTGTGTCAATTTTTGTGATTTTTCGGGGTTCGTTTGGACATTTTTATGTATTAATTGAGTTTTCCATGCATTTATGTGCATAATTCAAATTTGAAGTACATGCACATGCTCCAGTGCATATAACTTGGTTGAAAAATCAAATCCGTGTCCTTGGGTGCATGCTTAGGTCCCATGCAAGAAATGGGAATGAGTTTCAAACACCAGGGCACCGTTGATTGCCAGCAAAACGTTGAGATACCTTGTTTTTAAATTCTGTTAAATCCAAAACCCGTCTGAAATTCATGAAACTTTGCATGCTATCATGGAGCGGTATCAACATGCCGTGGTAAATGTTTTGTCCCATTTGGGGCTAGTTTGGGTATATGCTTCTCACAAACCACAGCTTCTCACAACAAGCATGACGGTTTCGATAGGGAATGTCCCACCTTTGGGGACGAAACGATATCCATTGCCTCTTATTGCTTTCAAATTTTTTCCTAGTGTCAACGTAGAACAACAGGAGTGTTGTGTCAATTTTTGGGATTTTTCGGGATTCGCTTGGACATTTTTATGCATTAACTGTGTTTTCAATGCATTCATGTGCATAATTCAAATTTGAACTACATACACATGCTCCAGTGCATATAAATTGGTTGAAAAATCAAATATGTGTCCTTGGGTGCATGCTTAGATCCCATGCAAGAAATGGGAATGAATTTCAAACACCATGGCACCATTGATTGCCGGCAAAACGTTGAGATACCTGGTTTTTAAATTCTAGTAAATCCAGAACTCGTCTGAAATTCATGATACTTGGCATGCTATCATTGACCTGCATCAACATGTCGTGGTAATTTTTTTGTCCCATTTCGGGCAGGTTTGGGTATATGCTTCTCACAAACCACAGCTTCTCACAACAAGTATGATGGTTTCGATAGGAAACGTCCTACCTTTGGGGACGAAACGATATCCATTGCCTCTTATTGCTTTAAATTTTTTTCCTAGTGTCAACATAGAACAACAGGAGTGTTGTGTCAATTTTTGGGATTTTTCGGGGTTCGATTGGACATTTTTATAATTAACTAAGTTTTCAATGCATTCATGTGCATAATTCAAATTTGAACTACATGCACATGCTCTAGTGCATATAAATTGGTTGAAAAGTCAAATATGTGTCCTTGGGTGCATGCTTAGGTCCCATGTAAGAAATGAGAATGAATTTCAAACACCAGGGCACTCTTGATTGCCGGCAAAGCATTGAGATACCTGTTTTTAAATTCTAGTAAATCCAAAACTCATCAGAAATTCATGAAACTTGGCATGCTATCATGGAGCGGCATCAACATGCTGTGGTAAAAAAATTGTCCCATTTGGGGTAGGTTTGGGTATAAGCTTCTCACAAACCACAACTTCTCACGATAAGCCTGATGGTTTCGGTACGGAACGTGCCACCTTTGGGGACGAAACAATATTCGTTGCCTCTTATTGCTTTCAAAAAATTTCTAGTGCCAACATAGAACAACATGAGTGTTGTGTTAAGTTTTAGAATTTTTTGTGGTTCGTTTGGACATTTTTATACATTAACTGGGTTTCTAGGCATTTTATGTGCATAATTTAAATTTGAAATACATGCACATGCTCCAGTGCATATAAATTGTTTGAAAAGTCAAATATATGTCCTTGGGTGCATGCTTAGGTCCCATGCAAGAAATGGGAATGAATTTCAAACACCAGACCGCCGTTGATTGCCGGCAAAACATTGAGATACCTGGTTGTTAAATTCTAGTAAATCCAAAACCCGTCCGAAATTCATGAAACTTGGCATGCTATGGTGGAGCAGCATCAACATGCCGTGGTAAAAAAATTGTCCCATTTGGGTCAGGTTTGGTATAAGCTTCTCACAAACCAAAGCTTCTCACAACAAGCCTGATGGTTTTGGCACGGAACGTGCCACCTTTGGGGACGAAACAATATCCGTTGCCTCTTATTGCTATCAAAAAATTTCTAGTGTCAACATGGAATAACATGAGTGTCGTGTTAAGTTTTAGAATTTTCGTGGTTCGTTTGGACATTTTTATACATTAACTGGGTTTTTTAGGCATTTTATGTGCATAATTCAAAATTGAAATACATGCACATGCTCCAGTGCATACATATTGGTTGAAAAGTCAAATATGTGTCCTTGGATGCATGCTTAGGTCCCATGCAAGAAATGGGAATGAATTTCAAACACGAGGGCACTGTTGATTGTCGGCAAAACATTGAGATACCTGGCTTTTAAATTTTAGTAAATCCAAAACTCGTCCGAAATTCATGAAACTTGGCATGGTATCATGGAGCGACATCAACATGCCGTGGAAAAAAAATTGTCCCATTTGGGGCAGGTTTGGGTATAAGCTTCTCACAACAAGCCTCATGGTTTCGGTACGGAACGTGCCACCTTCGGGGACGAAACGATATCCGTTGCCTCTTATCGCTTTCAAAAAATTTCTAGTGCCAACACAAAACAACATGAGTGTTGTGTTAAGTTTTGGAATTTTTCGGGGTTCGCTTGGACATTTTTATACATTAACTGGGTTTTCTAGGCATTTTATGTGCATAATTGAAATTTGAAATACATGCACATGCTCCAGTACATATAAATTGGTTGAAAAATCAAATATGTGTCCTTGGGTGCATGCTTAGGTCTCATGCAAGAAATGGGAATGAATTTCAAACACAAGGGGACTGTTGATTGCCGGTAAAATGTTGAGATACCTGGCTTTTAAATTCTAGCAAATCCAAAACTTGTCTGAAATTCATCAAACTTGGCATGTTATCACGGAATGACACCCGACATGCTGTGGTATTTTTGGTGTCCATTTTGAGAGAAGGCGCACTCGAATAACAGCCAACAAAGGCATTTTGAAAAAATAGCTGCCACTTTAATATGTCTAACGTTTGTATAATTCAAACCATGTGCGTTGTGTTAACCATTCACGTGACCCCATGTTTCTTGGTTTTAATGGCTATAGGAGGTGCCGTGCGGACATCTGCTTGACTGAACGGGAGGCGTGCGAGCGCAGTCCGGTGTGCAGGCCCACCGGGAAGCGTGCATGCTATTCAACGCAGGATCTGTGCATCTCTTCAATGCAAATGGTTCAGATTACGGTATGCAAATTAAAGCCAGACTTCGGTGCTAAGCCAAGAGACACTGCGATTTGTCAAAATATGTAGCTAAAAATCAACAACACTATCTATTTTTTGCAACTAAAAATCAGTAATTAAGCATAGATTTCATTCATAGAGATTAAGAAGTCATTCTCACCGGGAAGCGAGACAACCTTGGACCGCCGCCCGCCTCGCTCCCACTGGTCTATATTAATGGCGCCGCCGAGCGGCCGCACCCACCATCCTCGCCACACACACAATCCTCTCTCTCCGCCCGCATCCTCGACGCCGCTCTGAGTCCTCAAAGCCGTTAGTGTACGAGGATGCCGCCGAAGCACCCCATCGGAGGGAGTGGCAACACCGGGGCTGCTGAAGCACCGGAGCACGAAGTGAATATGGAGACAGAGGTTTCCGTCGCCGCCGACGAGGTGGAGAACGAGGCTGCCAACAAGTGGAGGCGGGTCGAGTAAGAACCACAAGCGACTCCAGCAGGCCTAGACTACATCAATAACCTCCCCGATGATATGTTGATAGTCATCATATCCCTCCTCCCAATCAAATATCGGGCGAGGACAGCCGCCCTTTCCCGGCGATGGCGCCCCCTATGGCTCCTCACCCCTGTCGACCTCCTCGACGCCCACGAGCTCTGCCATGGCTATCGCCAAAGCTTGGATGTGTTCTCCCAGATCCTCGGCAGTCACCATGGCCCAATCAAAGGCCTTATCACGGGCAAGTTTCGTTCCAATGGCAAGGACCGAGCCAAGCTTGACGAGTGGTTCCGATCCCCCGTCACAGATCAGCTCGAGAAGCTCAGTTTTAATGATGGGCATATGCACTTGCTGCCAACATCCGCGCTTCGCTTCGCGCCGATGTTGCGCCTCGCCAACTTCATGAAATGCCATTCCCCCCCTTAATGACACGCCCGCTCTTTTTCTGCCACGACTGAAGCACCACGAGCTCGTCGCCGTCTGCATCCCAAAGGATGACATGGAGCACCTGCTCCGCGGCTGTACTGCACTCGAGTTCCTTCGTCTTCAGGCAATGAATTGGTCGAGTACCTTGCACATCACCTTCAGGACTCTCCGGACTATTTATGTGTGTTGCTGGTGCTACAACGAGAGGCACAAAAGGTGGACCACAATATGGTCATTGAGGACACACCTTCACTTGAGAGATTACTTGTAGTTGATCAACAAGGTCCAACAAGAATCAATGTCATTTCTGCGCCGAGATTGAAAGTGAAAGTGGTGGGCTACTCGTCTGTCAAATACTACAACTTTCAGGTACAACAGTCGCCTTATACCTCTCCTTCTTGATATCAACGTTATTTCTAGTTTTGAAGATGTATGTTCGTATGTTATCCAGCAAAGCTTCACCCAGATTATAGGCACAGTGAAAGTCTTGGCACTAGAATCTGTGGGCCCCAACCTGGACCAAGTTGTCAGTTGCCTGAGATGCCTTTCGTGCCTGAAGAAGCTGTATATCGAGGTGATGTTCCTTTCCTGTTAAATTTTAACCATAAGGGAGTTCATGTTTTGCACCTTTTCCCAAGTTTACAATGACAATGTACTACGATTTCTGAAGGAATTTTGGAGGATTTTAGGACATACACCCCCACCCCATATTGGTTGCTTCATTCATATGGTTACAATCGTCCATAAGCATTTCTCCTTTGGATTCATCTGTACTAGTTTTCTTAGGGAATTTTTCATCCAATCCAACCTCTTGTGAAGAAGGCTACATGTTTCTAGATTGTAATCAAATGCCCATGTTAATCATGCCAGATCGAAGATGTCACGTTGGTGCATTTTACAAATCCTGCAAACCAAATGGGCATGTAGCAGTGTTCAAAACTACATGTAGGCACTAACACGTTCTCTTCTTTTGCAGATAATAGGCCCGGAGGTGGATAATGTTTATAATGACAATCACATCGAATGCCTGGATCTGCATCTCTCAAATATTACTTTGAACTCCTACCGAGGGACCTTACCGGAGATTACACTCGCCAGGTTCTTTTGTGCTAGAGCAAAGGTGCTGAGGGTACTGTGGTTGAACACGCATTTAATTAGGAAAGATGAATGGTATGATTATCAGAGCCGGCAGGTACTACGGAATGGAAGAGCCTCCAAAAATGCTAAACTTCGTTTTGGAAGAGCATATGGCAAAGCAATTGGAAGTCATTGTGTCAAACACATACATGACTTGTCAGCAGCTGATCCCTTTTCAGAAATGACGAAGTTTGCAATGTTTGAATTTGGGAATTGTAATCTTTGAATTTGAACCTTGCAATATTTATGGTATTTGTTATATTGAACCGTTTCTGTTCTCTTGTCTCAACGCAAATAGTTCATCCGAGTGAACCGCATGTCGTATATCGCACACACCTTGATCTGGCTATCCGTTTCTTTTGTGTTTTCTAATCACAAACAGTTCATCCGAGTGAACTGTATGTTGTACATCACACACACCTTGATCTGGCTGACCATTTCTTTTGTGTTGCCTAATCACAAACAGTTCATCTGAGTGAACTGTATGCTGTACATCGCACACACCTTCATCTGGCTGCCCGTTTATTTTGTTCCTCCTCATAAAAAATGGTTAATTAAACTGAACCGTATGCCCTGCATCGCACATGCAACTAAAATCTGAACCGTGTTTGATGCATCCTCCATCGCAAACGTTTTGCACCTTTTTCACAGTTTTTTGACACCATCGTTTGCGATTATTGCATCGCACACAGTTTCGTCGAAGGGTCTCTGATCGTAGTGTCACGTTAGCAGCATCCTGCAGTAGTGGGTGAAAATCTTGTTGAGAAAATTGATAAAAGTGGGTTTGAAGAGGTCAAGACTTTAAGTAGTGATGTGCCCACTCTTTTGGATTACAAAGACATTAGTTATGATAGTTGCTCTTTGATTGATTGTATTTCTTTGTTGCAATCCATGATAAATTGACCCCATGCTTATGAACAAAATAAAGCTTTTACTAAACATATTGTTGATGCTATGATGAAAGCTTTTGAAGAAAAAAAATGAAATTAGAAGTTTCAATTCCTAGAAAATTGCATGATGAATGGGAACCTACTATCAAATTCAAGATTAAAAATTATGAGTGTTTTGCTTTGTGTGACTTGGGTGCTAGTGTTTCTACAATTCCAAAATCTTTATGTGATGTGCTTGGTCTTACCGATCTTGAAGAATGCTCTTTAAATTTGCACTTGGCGGATTCTACTATTGAAACGCCTATGGTAAGAATTAATGATGTTCTTATTCTTGCAAATAGGAATTATGTGCCTATAGATTTTATTGTTCTTGATATTGATTGCAATCCGCCTTGTCCAATTATTCTTGGTAGACCGTTTTTATGCATTATCGGTGCCGTGATTGATATGAAAGAAGGCAATATTAAGTTCCAGTTTACTTTGAGGAAGGGGATGGAACATTTCCCTAGAACAATAATTAGGCCACCCTATGAATCAATCATGAGGGCATCTTATGGATCTCGAAACAAAGATGACAAAACTTAGATCCTTGCTTTATGCCTAGCTAAGGGCGTAAAACGATAGCGCTTGTTGGGAGGCAACCCAATGAATAAATTTTATTTTTGCCTTTTGCTTTCTGTTCTTGAGTGTTTGCACGATTATGCAACTGTTATGATTGTGTTTTTTGTGTTTTAGTTAGTGTTTGTGCCAAGTAAAGCCTTTAGGATCCTCTTGGGTGATAGTTGTTTGATCTTGCTGAAAAACAAAAACTTTTGCGCTCATGAAAACAATTATTATTTTTTACCAGAGCGCGATAAAATGCCAATTATTTTTGCAGAAGATTAATATACAAATTGGTCTGGTCGTCCTAATTTTTCAGAATTTTTGGAGTTTCAGAAGTATTCGAAATATCCAGATTGCTACAGACTGTTATGTTTTTGACAGATTCTGTCTTCTTTGTGTTGTGTGCTTGTTTTGATGGCTCTATGGTTTTCTTTGATGAGTTTTTGCCATAGAAAAGTTGGAATACAGTAGATATAATGCAAGAAAAAAATATGAGTAGGTTGCAACAGTACTTATAATAGTGATTGGTTTTCTTATACTAACGGAACTCACAAATGTTTTGTTGAGTTTTGTGTGATTGAAGTTTTCAAGTTTTGGGTTATCTTATGATGGATGAAGGAATAAGGAGTAAGAAGAGCCTAAGCTTGGGGATGCCCGGGCATCCCAAGCTATTATCCAAAAGAGAGCAAGCAACTAAGCTTGGGGATGCCCCGAGTGGCATCCCCTCTTTCTTCTAATGACCATCGGTATTTTACTCGAAGCTATATTTTTATTCGTCACATACTATGAGTTTTGCTTGGAGTGTCTTGTATGATATGAGTCTTTGCTTATTTTATTTTGTGTTTTAGGTCTTGATTCCTTGCTGGGCACACCTATTTGAGAGAGCCAAAATTATGTCATTACTTGTTAGAATTGCTCTCTATGCTTCACTTAAATTTTTATGAGCTATGTACTTGCTCTAGTGCTTCACTTATATCTTTTTGAGCACAGTGTGCTTTGTTATTTTTGAAGAAATGCTCTCTTGCTTCACTTAGATTTATTTGAGAGTTAGTAAAATTTTCAAGAAATTCTCTCTTGCTTCACTTAAATTAATTTGAGAGAAAGAAATATTATGCTCATAATCTTCACTTATATTTGTTTGAGCTTATGAGAAGCAACACATAAAAATTAGTTCCAAAGTGATAGATATCCAAGAAGGATATAAAAAACTTTCATGAAGATCATTGGACAAAATAAACTTGATTCTTAGTAATACTTTTGAGATATGATTATGTGATATGTGAGTCATGTTGATGAGTAATTATGCTTTAGTAAGAATATTGGTGCTAAGGTTTGTGATTCCCTATGCAAGCACAAAAGTCAATAATTATGCAATGAAATTATATCCTACTTGTGGTGCATTATTCGGTGTTAATTATGCTTAATTCTCACTTATGAGATTATTCGTTTCTTGGTTGGCCGCTTCTCAATCTTTTGCTAGCTTTCATTTTGCACTAAGTATGATCACTACTTGTGCATCCAAAAACCTTTAAACCAATTTTGCCACATGAGTCCACTATATCTACCTATATGCAGTATTCTTTTGTCGTTCTAAGCAAATTTGTATGTGCCATCTCTAATTTTCAAATAAACTTCTCTTTTGTGTGTTCGTACTGCTCGCGGAGCGGTGAAGGGTGGCTAATATTTTCCATGCTAGATGTGTTATTCTCACGATGAGTGTTTATTCACTTGTCATTGCACGAGAGTAAGGCAAAGGTATTAGGAATACGCAGTCCCGAAATGAAAAATGAATTTACTTTATGTTGTCAAATAATAAATTCCTTGGAAAGTGTTGGTATGGAAGGCACCCGTGGATATGGTTAGCCATGGAAAGTAAAAATATGGTGGAAAAACGAATAAAATTTATTTTTTGTTTGGGAACCGCCTATGATATATCTTGCATGGAGGTGTTGGGAATTCTAAGTCGTTTTCATTGGTGGGAAATACACACCTCCCAAAATGTTTTTATCTCGAAGTTTTTCGCTTTGAGCTCTGGCACCTCTACAAATCCCTACTTCCCTCTACGAAGGGCCTTTCGTTTACTTTATGCAATTTTTATTTTGAATTTGAGTCTCCATCTTCTCTAATAAAAGCACCAACTAGGAGGCAATATGATCGTACTTGAGTATTGGGTGTAGTTAATATGCGAGTGTGTTTCATGAATGGATCAATGATTGAGCATGATGGGCTAGGGATAACTTATTTTAGCATTGATATTTTGAAAGACATGGTTGCTTGTTGATATGCTTGAGTATTTAAATTATCATGTAAAAAATAGCCTATTGCATTGAATCACATAAAAGTCCAAATGTCCATGCTATAAACAAGAGAAATATGAGATGACATGTTAGGCAACATTCCACATTTTTTTGTTTTTATCACTTACCTACTCGAGGACGAGCAGGATTTAAGCTTGGGGATGCTAATACGTCTCCAACGTATCTATAATTTTTTATTGTTCCATGCTATTATATTATCAATGTTGGATGTTTTTTAATCATTTTATGGTCATTTTATATCATTTTTGGTACTAACCTATTGACATAGTGCCAAGTGCCAGTTGTTGTTTTCTGCATGTTTTTACATCACAGGAAATCAATACCAAACGGAGTCCAAATGCAACGAAACTTCACGGAGAATTTTTATGGACCAGAAGACACCTAATGGGCCAAGGTAGCGCCTAGGGTGTGCTCCGAGGAGAGCACAACACACCAGGGCGCGCCAGGAGGCCCAGGGCCGCCCTGGTGGGTTGTGCCCACCTCGGGTGCCCCCCCAGACCGCCTCTTTGCTCTATAAATACCCGAATATTCCAGAAACCCTAGGGGAGTCGACGAAAATCAATTCCAGCCGCCGCAGAGTCCAGAACCACCGGATCCAAGCTAGACACCATCACGGAGGGGTTCACCAATTCCATTGGTGCCTCTACGATGATGCGTGCGTAGTTCTTTGTAGACCTTCAGGTCCGTAGTTAGTAGCTAGATGGCTTCCTCTCTCTCGCTGGATTCTCAATACAATGGTCTCTTGGAGATCCATATGATGTAACTCTTTTTGCGGTGTGTTTGTTGGGATCTGATGAACTTTGAGTTTATGATCAGATATATCTTTTTTTATCCATGAAAGTTATTTGAGTTTCTTTGATCTCTTATATGCATGATTGCTTATAGCCTCGTATTTCTTCTCTGATATTTGGGTTTTGTTTTGCCAACTTGATCTATTTATATTTCAATGGGAAGAGGTGCTTTGTAGTGGGTTCGATCTTACGGTGCTTGATCCCACTGACAGAAGTGGAACCGACACGTATGTATCGTTGCTACTAAGGATAAAACGATGGAGTCTATCTCTACATAGATAGATCTTATCTCTACATAGATAGATCTTGTCTACATCATGACATCGTTCTTATTGCATTACTCAATTTCTCCATGAACTTAATACACCAGATGCATGCTGGATAGCGGTCGATGTCTGGAGTAATAGTAGTAGATGCAGGCAGGAGTCGGTCTACTAATCTTGGACGTGATGCCTATATAATGATCATTGCCTGGATATCGTCATGATTATTTGAAGTTCTATCAATTGCCCAACAATAATTTGTTTACCCACCGTTTGCTATTTTTCTCGAGAGAAGCCACTAGTGAAACCTATGGCACCCGGGTATCTTTCTCATATTATTTGCCTTTGCACTCTATTTTTCCTTTGCTTTTATTTTCAGATCTATTAAACCAAAAATACAAAAATACCTTGCTGTGTTTTATTATTATTTATTTTATTTGGCGTTCAATCTATCAATCTACTACAATTTATCTCATGTCCATTTGCCTATCTTGAGGCGTCGTTACCTGAAAGGGATTGACAACCCCTTTAACACGTCGGGTTGCGAGGATTTGTTATTTGTGTGCAGGGGATGTTTATGTTGTGTTGCTTCGTTCTCCTACTGGTTCGATAACCTTGGTTTCATTACTGAGGGAAATACCTACCGCTGTTGTGCTGCATCATCCCTTCCTCTTTGGGGAAATACCGATGTAGTCCTAGCAGACATCACTAGTCAACCCACATCAACTTTAGCCATTAGGCAAGTCGTGGCCTTAGTAGGCCGCTCCAAAAAGTTTACCACATAGAGATCATTCTCGACATGCCCAACAAAAGCTACTTTAATAGTCTTGCTCCACAAAAGGGCCACGGTATCAAGGTCAAAGAATGTTGCAAAGCCCATGAGTGCAAGTTGATGAACGAAAAGTAATTGTATGGAAGGGACTCAGCAAGTATGACCTTCTCAATAGATAAATCTTGAGAGATGACCACCTTGCCAAGTCCTAGTGCCTTAGATGTCGACGCATCACCGAATTGGACATGGTTGGGCATAGATGGAATTGGATGCACACACACCACCAAGTCCTTGCTCCGGATCATATGATTTGTTGCTCCCCTATCAATCAACCATGACACTCCACCGGAAGCAAACTCCTACAAGAAATCAACGCTTGGATTTAGGTACCCATTCTTGAATGGGTCCTTTAAGGTTAGTAACAAGGGTCTTAGGAACCCAAATAGACCATTCAATGTACTCATAATAAGAACCAACGAATTTAGCATAAACATGTCCATCACTAGCATGGCATAAAACATAAGAGGGGTTAAAGTCACCGGCTTTGTTGGTAGGGGCGGTTTTGCCCTTCTTGGCATTACCACCCACTTCCCTGTTCTTCTTCTTCCCATGAGTACCTTCACCTTCCTTGACAAAATTTTCCTTGAGCGGGAGAGGTTGCTTGGTCTTGTTCTTCTTCATCTTTTTTGACTTGGGCACAAACCCAACTCCTTCCTTCCTCACAACTTCCTTTTGGTTACTCAAAAGGTAATTGAGGTTCTTTTCGCCTTGTATGCATGTCACACGGCCTTTCTCAAGTTGCTCTTTCAACTTGGCATTTTCCTCCACAAGATGCACATGCTCACAACAAGGGTTAGTAGCATGGACATTATCAATTAGAACACAAGGAGGACATGTGGAAATCTCTTTGGTTAGCTTCCCTTGGAGTTGATCATGAGACTCTTTGAGAGAAGCATGAACACCCTTCAAGACCTTGTGAGCCTTGTCAAGTGTATCAAACTCTTCCTTGAGTCTATCATGGCCAACCCCAAGTGCAACTTTCTCGGATTTAAGCACAGGAGTAAGAACAATAGCATGATCAAGACCTTTTTTGCAATTTAGCATGATCAACGTTGTGTGACTCCTCAAGAGTCAAACGAAGACCTTGCTCTTCCTCAAGAGCAATGGAAAGATCCGCAATCTCATTGGCATACTCACGACTATGCCCCTCCAACTTGGAGATAGTATCCTCATGAGATTCAATGATATCATTTGCCTCACCAAGTTGTTCCAAGAGAGCAACAAAGTGCTTCTTGGATTCTCCCTTGAGCTTACTCACGAACTTGGTAAACTCATTCGCATCAACATTTACCACCTCACTATCATCAACACAATCTAACAATGAAGGAGTAGTAGTGATGGTGGTTTTGATGTTTGAGGTTACCCTGTTGATACCTTTGGCCATGAGACATGTCGTGGAATTGTCACGACAGATGTCCTAGAAAAAGGACTTAGGTGTGGAGCCATCGCAATGTACTTAGCTTGAAGGGGTTGAACAGGACAAAGGACACAAGGAGTTTACCCAGGTTCGGCCCCTCGCAGGGAGGTAAAAGCCTACATCCTGCTTCTGGTTGTATTGCTTGAGTTTCGATTACAAGGGAGAGAATACGCTTGACCTAGTCCTCGATCTATTGATTCTTGAGTTAATCCGCTGCTGGGTCTCACCTTTATATACACAGGTAGAGACCCGGAGGCTTACAGAGTCTCGGCCGGCTCACACAATGTGACCGACTCGGTTTCTAACTAGTCATGCCTTGCAGGGCAAGTCTTCATACAGCGGTTTATGGGCCCAGGTCCTGGGCTTTCACCAGGCCTGCCTCCATAAGTCACCATCTTCATACTTCTTGGGCCTTCTTGGACCTTCTTCATATTAAACCGCCAATGGTGTAACCTGGCCCCTCCTGGGCGGGTCACACCTCGGAGCTATATCCCCAACATTAGGCCCCAGGCCGATTTTAACTTGTTCATATCAATCTTCACTGTTTAACTTAACAGACTGTGCATCAGTGCCAGATTTTATGCAGACCGCTATAACCCGCCATGACATCATAAACAGAATCATTGTAACCCTCCATGACCTCATGTGCAATAATTCCGCACAAAACCCAGGATATCTCAGCGGATCCCTATCTTTAATGGGCTTCCTGAAAATCGAGGCACCCGTGTTGTTAACATAATCATTTTGCCTCCTCGATCTCCGTGCATGCCATCTTATCACCTCCTTATAAATAGGGACAGGGGCCATATGTTTCACTTTTACCCCTGCCTTTGTCTCTTATTCTTCCTCCTCGCAACGACCGACGCCACCGGAGCTCTGCCGCCCCAGTCGACTGCATCAACTTGGCCGCTGCATCAACCTGATCTCGACCAGAAAACGGCGGCGCCCCTCTGCTTTTCATCAGCATCACCAGGTACCCATCTCCTTTCGCATCCAATCTGCATTAGGGTTCTTGTCGTTCTTCGCTGTTCTTCGCTGTTCATCGCACTTGTCCGTAGTTCGTTCGCTACGTCACTTTGTTGAACTAGAACGCGATGCTAAAGTCATGCTTTAATCATCTTAGTACCTGTTATCAACTATAGCTCCACTTCCTTCTGTTGAAATTCACCCCCCAACACAGTAGTTCTTCCACTATATTTTTGGGCTAGTAATTTACTTTTGTTTCTTGAACTGCCGTAGATCCAATATTATAGAACTGGTTTGTGAAACCTGTTTGTAACACTTCGTAAAATTTCATTCAGACCCAGATACGTAGATACCTGCATAATCACCACTGGATAGGTGGCTTAAATGCTACTTTGTAACCCGCCATATGCCAACCGGTTCACTTAGGAAATATTAAACCGCGAGCATCTGTCCGATGTTGATATCACCTAACTGTGCTTTGCCGATTAGCCATGCTATTTCTTTTCACATTAACCAATTTGCATAATAAACCTTCTTTCTTGTAACCATTGGGCGGCTTATCATCATAAATTTGACCCATCATAACTTCCTTTTTAGGGTTTCACCTGACAAAAATGACTAAGACCGTCACCTCCTGCTACTGTGTTGTTTCCACAGTCACGGAACAATCTCTCCAAGAGTTTGTGGGCATGGGCGTCTTGCCATCTAAAGATGCCATCCACTGGCGGGTTCCAGGAACCGAGGTTCCGCCTCAACCAAAGGAAGGAGAAGTTATAGTCTTTTCTGATCACATGCTCCGTGGCTTCTCACCACCCGGCTCAAAATTCTTCCACGACATTCTAAACTTCTATCAGCTTCAGCCTCAAGACACCGGGCCCAACTCAGTTTCCAACATCTGCAATTTTCAAGTCTTTTGCGAAGTGTACCTTCAAGAAGAGCCCATTGTTGATCTCTTCAGAGAATTTTATTATCTGAACCGCCAAACAGAGATGACAGAAGGGCCCAGCCTTGAACTCGGCGGAATTTCTATCTAGAGACGCAGAGACGTTGTCTTTCCTGCAGCCGTGCTTCCCATTCACTCTAAAGACTGGAATCAAACTTGGTTCTATTGCCAAGACACCTCTTCAGCGGGTGAGAACCCTCTGCCGGGTTTCCGTAGCTGCCGGCTCAACCCAAGACACCCACTTCCACATCGGATTAGCTCTGCTGAACGGGTCAAATACGAACCCACTTTTACCAAGATAAGGGCCTTGATGGCCAATGGCTTGACTGGCATTGATTTGGTCCGATGCTGGGTTTCTTGGAGGATCATGCCCTTGAGCCACCACCCCGGTTTATTGTGCACATATACAGGTGATGTAAATGACCCCCTACGGTTTAACTCCACATGTCTTGAAGAAAAGGACCTCAATGAAATGACCAAGTCCTTGCTTGGGGAGACTCTAGAAAACTGTAGTAAGACGGGGCTGAACCCCTTCCGCGCCCTTAACCCGGCTCTAGCTGTAAGTATTTCAAGCCATTTTTACTTTATTCCTTATTCTCATACACTGCACTCTCCTTATTATCTTTTTTTCTTCAGGCCGACTCTCCTTTTTGGAATAAAAAACTTCAAGATAAACTGGCCAAAAAGTCCAAAGCAAAGACCAAGGCTCCCAAGAAGACCGCCAAGAAGAAAACAAATACAACAGAGCTATTCGCCCTGAATGATGAGTCGGAGGTAGAACTCGATTCTCTTGGCTCCTTTTTTATGCATCTTATTGATGCTGACTCCTCTCAGGACGACGCGGAGACTAGCCAGGCTGATGTTGAAGAGGTAACTATCATTTCCTCGGACTCAGAGCCTTTGCCAATACAGAAAGTTTGGCAAGTGACCCGGAAAGTAAGGTTTTCTCACCCTTTAGCTTACTTGGATCCAAACTTTATTTTGAAGAAACAACAGCATGAAGCTCGATGCACAACCTGGAACAGCGGAGGCAGAGAACTTTCTGCCGGCTTACCCAACACACTGGTCCCTCGCAAACGCTGAAAAGAGGCGCCTCAGAGTTCAATCCTATTTTTTCCAAAGGCGGGTCTTATCCGTCAACCACTTAATTCTTCCGACTCAAATTATCAGGGAACTTCTCATTCATCCTTTAGCGACTCTACTGGGTCTCAGATGCCTCCCTTTAAAATTGCCCCTGGGTAAGGACATTTGACTTCTTTGTTTTAACACTTTTAAACTGATATATTCACATCCTCATGTCTTATTCTCAGTGGTATAGCCAAACCAAGCAAGAAGTTGAAGATAAGCAAGCCGACCGAAGATCCTAAGGTCAATGATCCGGAGAAACGAACGCCAGCATCGGGAGCTTCAAATCAGAACCCTGAAGATACTGCTAGTGACCCGCCACCAAAGACTCATGACACCCCCATGGATCCAATGGGTGGTGACCCGTCAAGTGCTAAGCCGCCAAGCCCCATGAATCCTGTCGAAGAAGATACTGAGGATGTCTTGGTTACTGGCACTGGTTATGTAGAACCAGGAAACCCCACCGTTCTGGCCAAGCATTCTGCCAAGGAGGAGCTAACTGAAAAGAGAAAAGCCAAGTTTGACATTGCAAACTACTCACACTTGGGTGTCAATGAACTGTACTCTGGTTATTTGAGCCATCTGCATACTGGTCGTGACCTGGAAGCTGACATAGTCAAAAGAATGTGACAGAAATATGAGGTATGAACACCTGCTTCCTCTGTCTATACAGTCATCCTGCCCCCAAGTCTTAGCCATAGGAAAGGATTTGTTGAGTATGGTTAAGACTTTAATCAATATGTCATTGCAAATTTCGAGTCATAGCCCTCATGAGTTGGCTTGTCTAATAAAGATGAGCTGAATCATCTTTATTATCTTCAAAGTAGAACTTCACCTCATAGCCCTCACAGGCTGACTTATATAATAAAGATGAGCCAGATCTTCTGCAACGCAATTTGAAAAGAACTTCCTCATACATTAGCCCCCAAGTGCCAAGTGCGTTGCTTGCAATGTGCTTGGGACTTGAATGCAAATTGTAGCCTGACAAATATGTTTATAACCTTTTGTTTCTTTATTGCAGGATGCCTTAAATTTGATTGAGTCCCAATTGGTGGATATGAAGAACAGGCTTGAACATCAAGAGTCTGAAACACGCAAAGCTGACTCCAAGTTTAAGTTCAGCCCGGACGAGAACGAGAAGCTCAAAGCCGGATTTTCCACGGAGAGAGCCGCCTGGGAGGAGGAGAAAACCACCTTATTGCAACGGGCAGAAGCTCCTGAAGCGTCATTGAAGGAGACCACGGTAGAGCTGACAGGCTTAAAACGCCATATTTCACAGATGACATCTGCTATCTTTGGTAAGTAATTCTCCAGATTTTAATCTTTCCCAGTCTTTTTAATTTTAACTCGCGTGGCGACTCATCTGCATGTTTACTTAACAGGCCCCAGGAGCTCCAATCTTGGTCAGGACATGCTGGTGAAGCTGAAAGCCGTTTATATTCTGGTGCAACAGTTATACACTGGCACACAATGCACTCTTGTGGCTATCTCCAATGGCAAACAGCTGCCTACCCTCCTCAGGGAGGTGCTAGATAAGCTATCTGTGATGCGCAAAAAATTGGAAGAGATAAAGCGATCAACCACCCGCGCTTGTTTCATTACCGCTCTGAGCTGGGCCAAAGCGTGGCAAGCAGAATTAGACCCGGCAGAGATGGCAACTGGATGTCCGAGCCTAAAAGAAGATTGATCTCCTTTCGATAAAATTGACTTTGTCAATTGCGTGAAAGAGATGCGTCCATTGGCATGCAAACTAGCTGAAGAGACTGATTTATCCAAGTACCAGGCAGTGTACACTATGGATAATGCCAAAGTTAAAGCACCGGCTTATGAAGTTGTGGATCTCATCCCTCCAATGCGTAAGCATACTTTTGCTCCTGATGTTGGTCTGTCCATACTTATCGATGATGAAGCTATTTTCAAGGCCTTAACTAGCATCGACTGGACGTCACCTGACTTCCAGATGGACGAACAAGAAGAGCTGGAGCAGGATGAGCCGGAATCATCAACCCGCCGTGACGAAGGCAGTAGATCTCAGGTGGCTCTTAATCATGGCTTAAGCACAGTGTGTTGAAAAACACTTAACTTCAATTGGCAGGTCCACTATGGCCTTGTAATAGCCTAGATTTGCAAAAAATGATCTATCATGCCATCATGCATGTTTATCCTTTGAATACTTGAACCGCCGATTTGATATTTATGATCCGCCACTTGTGCTTATAATGTTGTCAATCATGTGGGTTAGGTCAAATATTATCATACTCCCTGCACACAAGGAAAGAGCATGTGCCCTGGCGGTTTAAGCCAAGGTGGATCACAAATACCTTTGAAAAACCCTGATATAATGATCTTTTGAAAAACTTGACATAAAGACTATTAGTGTAGGCTATATAAGCCGGAACACTCTGGCAATTTAAAGTCTAAAGCCAGGGCGGTTTAAGATGCCCCAAATGTTCATACATACCTGGAGATTGATATCATATTGCTGTCGTGATAATTATAATCCAGAATGGGATTTAACCCGTAGGCATGAAATCTCATGACCTTGATTGCTCAAGGCAACTTATCCTGGCGGTTATCAACCCAATATGCTCAATTATGAGTCATATAATCAAGGTTACATGGCCTGAATTGCACCAAATACACTTGAGCAGAGGAAATCTTTGTTGGACGCAATATCCAGAAGAAATTTAGAAAAAATCAAGTGCTTTTATAGGCCGCACCGCCTTAAAATTCAAGTGCTTTCATGGGCCGCACAACCACTAAGATTCAAGTGCTTTCATAGGACGCACAGCCTTAGAGTTGTCCTCGCTTACTGTAAGCCGGCCCTCACATGACAAACCGCCGTTTTAACCTTAACAAGTTCAGGGTCTTATTTAAAAGATTGACTGTTAAGAGTACGACGAGTCATTCAGGATTACCTGGTGGAGAAGCATCTTGCAGACACGCAGGTTGAAACTCAGGATTCGGCATCTAGTCGGGTCACGAGGGTAAGAAAGCTAAACCCGTTGGGTTGGAACCCCCCAAGCAACCCATAATATGGCATGGAAGCCGATCAAGAGGGTAAGAATAGCTATGCTCATTGAGCAGGAAGCCCACAAGTGACCTAGAATATGGCATGAAAGCCTATCAAGAGGGTAAGAATAGCTATCCTCATTGAGCAGGAAGCCCCCAAGTGACCTAGAATATGGCATGAAAGCCGATCAAGAGGGTAAGAATAGCTATGCTCATTGAGCAGGAAGCCCCCAAGTGACCTCATGAACAAACAATAAAGACTCAGATACTTAGAAATCAAATGACAGAGGCCCTGACCTTAATATTCGGAATTTAAGCCGCCACCTCCGAAGCCGGGCCCGTGTGAGTCGGATCCTGACCCGCCGTGCGGGCCAATATTGTTATTGTGGTCCTGATGAGAGCCCGAGTTCTTATATTCCTTCATGATAAAACAATCTTTCCACATATGAGTTGACGGTCTATTCAGAAAACTGTGCTTTGGGCAAGGCTGGTTCAACATCGCCTCAAGGTTGAACTTTGGCCCTCCAAACTGAGGTGGTTTTCCCGTACGACGCTGATTGTTATTCTGCGTGTTGGTATTGGCCACAAAATCTGACCCGCCGTCATTTTGCTTGCGCTTACCATTACTACCCTAGTTAAGCCCTATCATATTTTGATGCTGCCCTTTTCCATTGCCGTTCTTCTTCCCCTTGTTGGACTTCTCCTCATTAGACCCAGGGTCCTTAGTGTTGTCATAGTCGGCGTATTTGATGAGAATCGCCATGAGCTCCCCCATATCATTGCAGTGATGTTTAAGCCGCCCTAACTTCTGCTTGAGAGGGGTGAAATGGCAATTTTTCTCCAGAACTAGAGCAGCAGAGACGACGTTGATGCTATCCGATGAATGGATAATGGCGGAGACCCGGCGAACCCAGTGGTGGTCCGATTTGTCCTCTCACTGCACACAAGCATCCAGATCAATGATCGACAGGGGCTGTTTACATGTGTATTTAAAATTCTAAATAAATCGCGCCTTCAACTTAGCCCATGAATTGATAGAATTGGGGGGGTAATCCCTTCAACCAGGTTCGAGCCGGCCCATCCAGCATCATGATGAAGTACTTGGCACATACAACATCGTTCACGTCTAGCATCTCCATAGCCATCTCATAGCTCTTGATCCAAGCCTCAGGTGGAAGATCAGCTGTGTAATTAGGCACCTTGCGAGGACCTTTAAAGTCTTTAGGCAGGCGCTCATTCCGCAGAGCCGGCACCAAACACGGCAAACCAACCGTCCTGGAAGTCACTCCAGCCTACAGATGCCGAAGGGTTCAACTGAGGCCATTGATGAGCCGCTAACTGAGCCGCCAGCTCCACCTCTTGACGTGCCCTAGCCTGATCCATCAGAGCCTAAACATTGTTATCATCACGCGACGGGTCATGCCCACGGGGCGTGTTACGATGCCGCTCGCTGCTGGAAATTCAATGCGCCGGCTGTAACTTCAGCTATGGCGCGGAGTTGAATGAATTCGCTCACGGCTATATGAGTAAGCCGCCCGTTGAGCCACCGGCGTCTGTAGAAGTTCCACGGCGTTTTGGGTCTCTATCGCAACAGGGGAATCGCCTTTAACTGGAAGAGCCGCCAATCGCGAAGCCGCAACAATCATATTATCCAGCGGGTTAGATTAATGCCCGGAGGTATGAGCACTCGCTGAGGCGGGGTCAAATTCAAACGAGGTGGGTCTGGTGCGTGGGGCTAAGCCGCCGCCCCAGTTGTGGCCGTCTCTGCAGCCTGGGTCACACCAGGCGGTGTTGGCGTCCTGGGAATGGGGGTACCCAGACTTGGCTGCCTACGGCCCACGGCGTGGCTCCACTAGCGGCCTGGTACGGCCATCTTTAGCAGCAAACACTCAAGACCCTCGCGAGGGGCCAAGCCTCGCGAGGCGGATGACACAAGACCTCCTCAGGGGCAGCCTCACTAGGCTGGCTCCCGAGGAGCGGAGATATCAAGGCAGGGGCACCTCGTGAGGTCCACGTGACGTGAGCCATGACAACCAAGGCCAGGAGGGCGCCAGCGGGCGCAGTGTACCAATTTCCTCTTTGGTGCTAAAGAGGTAAGCGCAAGTGAGGAGTCCCGAGGCTTCAGGCAAAGGTTTCCATATCGGTGCAATGAGACCAAGACCAGCAGGACGGCAAGACAGAGGTCACCACGGAGCCCACATGTCGGGGAGGCTGATCTGACCCACGAACACCTATGGGACCGGCGGACCGAGCCCCTTTTGGTTCGGCGGGGGGCGGAGGTCGCACGAAGAGCAGATCGAGGCGAAGCACACGAGCGGTTTACCCAGCTTCGGAGCTCTCTGGAGAGATAACACTCCCTCTGCTGCATGTCTGAGTGTATTGAGTTCTTGCTCAGAGCTGAGTGCTACAACACACACCACTGCTAACGAGACCCGGCGTGAGTGTTCTCACGGCTTGAACCTCTCCCCTGCCACGTTGCGCATGGGCCTCCTTTTATATGCTAAAGGGGTCTCCGACAGGTGGCAACATAGACAAGGGTAAAAATGGAAAAGGAGTGGTTGGTACAGCTACTTGTACAGTGTATCATACCTAACCCTGACGGCAGGGGACAAAGGCATTAAATGCCCGTCTACGTCGCCCTAACGGTCACGAAAGGGACCGTCGAGGCGCCACCGCTTGCCACGATGGCAATCTTGTCGCGCCGCTTGCCACCGCGCTCACGCTGGCACGCCTGACCTCTTGCCATCTTGGCGCTACCGAAAGGTCCCAGAGCGACACGTTAGTGGATGTCTTTGGAAGCGCAGTCTGAGAATGGTGGTCTGCCGCGGCAAGCGCCTTGCCTTGATTGTTGTCTTGTCGCGTCCCGAAGCTTGTCGCCGCCCGGGCCTTCCAGCAAGCTCCTCTTGCCGGGCCTTGTCTCCTAGGTGCCTCGGGTGGCCTTCCCGGCAAGCTCCTCTTGCCGGGCCTTGTCTCCTTGGCTTGAATACTTTGTTCTTGAATGGCTCCAAAGGAACCACGGAGGACCTTGGCGGTCACCCGGTAAGCCTTGCATGAGGGCTGCAACCGCCCGTGCACAAGTTCAGGATACTAGGGTACCCCTACTTTAGTACACCGACAGAGCCCCGGGCTTGGGCCACACACGGTCTTGCGCTGTTGGGCGAGCACAAAACAGGGCAGGCATCGCCAGCGGCCTGGGTTACGCCGTAACTCACCCCGGACCCACCACGCCCTCCACGAACGGCACGCGTCGAATGCGGCGTCGTGTGAGAGATCGTGGGTGGTTTCTTTATTCGAAAAAACGGAACGTCCGCCCCCTCCCTCTTTATAAGCAGGGGAAACAGGGGCAGTTCGCCCATCTCGCCAGTTGCTGTCCAATCTCGAAAAACCCCCGCTGCTTCCCCCTTCTTCCCAAGGCTGAAGAGAGAGCAGCGCTCCGCCCCCCATCGCCACCAGCATCACCAATGCCGTCGATCTCCCTCACCACCTCCGCCATGGCTCCAAAAGCCGACAAGGGAAGGCTGAAGTCGGCCGAGGCGGCCGCTTATGGCGCGCTGCGGAAGGAGCGGGCAATCTTTCCCCCATTTCAGCCGAGGGAGGCCGAGGGAGTACTACTACCTCTTCTCGGTCGACGGAGACGCGAGCGCATCCGCCGCGAAGGTACTCCCACCGCTGCTTGAACTGGCTCGAATGGGTACCCTTTCTTGGCTGTTCTTCTCTGCGGGCTCTGCCCGCCTTTCTCTGAATTTTTCTGCGATATCATGAACACCTACGGGTTCCGCCTCCTTGACTTCACCCCCAATGCTGTTCTGACCATGGCAGTTTTCGCACATCTCTGCGAAAACTTTGTCGGAGTCCATCCAAATGTAGCCCTTTTCCGCCACTTCTTTATGCCCTGAGTTGAGAGAGGGAGCCTCTTTCCGTGGGGGTCGCTTGGATCTCGAGGACAGGCAAGAAGGAAACTTATCTGGAGGAGAGCTCCGCAGCAAATAGGATGAGTGGAGAGCAGATCGGTGCTGGATTGTCGAGGAGAACCATGACCGCCATCGCCCAGCGCCAAACCTCAGTAGTGCGCGGCAACGATTGGAGCAGTCTGGCCCCGGAAGACGCTAGGCTGAAGGTTGCCGTCATCCGGATCCTACGCCTGAGGCTTGCCGGACTCACTGTAGGCGCCGTTGGCGCAGATTTCCTTCGTCGCCGCATCGCCCCCCTGCAGGAGAGGAGGAGACCCACCTGGGAGTTCCAGAACGCGGCGGATATCATGAGGCTGCGCCCGGGCCTCAACTTCAATTTCACTGTCCTGGAACTGGACGCGATGCTCTTGGAGCTGTTCAAGCACGATCCTGAGCATCCCGGAGCGTTCAGGTTGCCGAAGAATGTCGTCCCGCCAGGCAACAATTCCTCGCCGACCGCATCCGTGCAATGATGCCGTTATGCGACTTCGCATGTAATCGTTCCAACCTGGCAAGAGCCTCGCAGATGACGTCGTCGCGAAAGTGTTCTTTGACAACTGGTAGAAGTGCCGGTCCGCCCGATGAATGTAAGAGCCTCACCCGCGACACCACCGATGATGAGATGCAGCCAGACGCCACCAGCCGGAAGAGGCGGCAGTAGCGCTGCAGGCGAAGTTCGGATTCACCGTGGAGGTGGCGAGGCAGCAGAGGCGGCAAGCCTTGTCGGCGAGGGAGTTTGCCGGCGAGGAAGAGCTTGTCGGCCTGAAGCTGAGTCGGCGAGCCCGCCGAGGGCGCCTCCTCCCTCCTTGCACAGCTTGCCGCAAGCGGAGCCCCCAGCTCCACCAAGAAGGCGTCTCCGCAAGGCCGGAGACGTAGCGGGGCGGCAGACGGGTCAACAGCCGCCGCGCCGCGCGACGCGCTCCACCGCGGCAAGCACTGTTGCCGCGGGAGCACCTCACGCCGCTGCGGCAACTGGAGCGGGGCCCTCGCAGACCACCGCTTCTGCTCCCGCCAAGCGGCCAAGGGAACCTACTCCTCCGCCTCGTCGTACTGGAGGCAAGCCAGAATTTGATCTCTCCGCGCTCAGCTCCGACGAGGAAGAAGAGTAAGATTCTTTGCAACATTTGTAGTTCTTCGGCTTGTTGCTTTGTCTTGTATCTGATTTGCTTCACTCTGAACCCATTCCTTTTCGTGACGCCGCCAGAGAGCGTCGAAGAGAGCCAAGGCCCCGGTGATTGTCATCGAGGACGAACCCACCGCGACAGCAGGAGGCGCGTCCGAGACCACCTTGCCGGACGCGGCAACTCTTCCTCAAAGCAGCCCCCAACGCAGCCCCCAGCGTAAGTATATGGTTTACTTCCTGCTGTTAGGCGTGCATGGGTGCCCTTTCTTTGCTGATATCTGACTGCTGATTTGTGTAGGAGCAGAGCAGCCTTACCAGGAGTGCCCTGAAGCCGCTCCTGACATGCCCTCTGCTTAGACTACACCGCCAAGGGAGGATTCCCCGGCAAGGGAGCGTTCTCCGGCAAGGGGCAGTTCTCCGGCAAGGGACAGCTCTCCCAAGAAGGGACAGCACCAGCGATCCCACAGTGGCGGAGACCATGACTGCAGACCCTAGCACAGGTAATCCTCTTGCTTGAAAAACTTTCCTTGTGTTCTTCTTCTTCTGATTTTCTTTTTGAATATTTGCTTGACTTTTCTTCATTTTCCGGTCGTCAGATCCATCCGCCACAGAGCCAATGGAGACCGAGGCCGCCGGCGAGGAGGACGCGCGCGGCAATACTAACGACGCTGCTGCCATCGAAGAAGAAGTTGGCGCTGACGAGCCCGCCGGCGAAGAGGCCGCCAAAGCTGCCGCCACAGAAGCCGGGCGAGGGTCCGCGATCGTGACCGATGGCCCTGAGGCCGCAGGAGCGCCAGGTGCTACGCCGACCGTCGATCCCTCCGCCGCTGTTGCAGCGTCAGGCTCCGAAGAGCCCCAGCCCGACGCCTATTTGAAGGCCGGCGATGGTGTCTTCATCAAGCTCCCATGGGCGTCGAGCTCTGTGGCGCCGAAGGAGAAACTTTTGATGAAGAGCTGCTGCTCGCCTCCGCTGGATCGACGCTGGTCGACGCGCCAAGCAAAGCAGGCCGAAGTCTGAGGAGGAGGAGCAATGCCGGAAGCTGCCGCCGCTTCTGCCGCGCCCGACAAGCCAAGCTAGAATCCCGGGAAGCGCTTGTCGCGAAGGCGGGAGCAGACATCGAGAAGCGCGTGGAGGAGCTCTGGGGCCTCAACTAGGAAGCTCTCCGGTCCTTGGCAGAGGAGCAGGAGCGACTCACCGAGGAGCGCAAAGCCTTCCTCCTCGAGAAGGCTGAAGCTGAGGAGCAACAATGACTTGTCAGCCGAGAAGCTATCTCATGCAGAAGGCGAGTTGGCACAGAGGAAGGTTAATCTTGACAGCCATGAGGAGGATCTAGCCACGCGAAAGCAAACATTTGGCGGGGCTCTCAAGGAAGCAAAGGATCTTGCCGCAGCCTACCGAGGCCGCCAAGAAGGAGCCGAGACGAAGGTGATGCAGCTGGAGGCCAATCTGAAGGAGAGCGGCGAGGAGCTTGCTGCACTCAAGCATGAGCCGAGAAGGACGCCTACACTCTTGGCAAGCTGCAGGCTGCCTCGCCGAGAGGAGCAAGGAGCTCAGCCGCCAAGGACTCCAACACAGATCTTGAGTTGAAGCTAACTACTTTGACCCGGACGCATTTGACTGACGGGGAGGCAGGAGGTGGCCTTGAAGGAGAAGATCAAGGCCGACGAGGCGCTGCCGGGTGAGTCTTCTTGCCGCCTGCATACCTTTAGGGAGAATGTGGAGCACTGGACCGAGGGTCTCGTGGATGTTGCTGCAGCCATCGACTGTGGAGCCGGGCGCACTGGGATGGAGGATCTTGGATATTCCTCCGATGAGCACCTCCGACCCATCGCCAAGCTCAGCTTGTTCTTCAAGGGCGTGGTGGACGGCCCTCCAGCTGACTCGGGAAGAAATCCCAAAGCAGCTGGCCGAGGAGTCGCGCCAGATTTGCGGGAGCTCTTCAAAAGGTGCTGATGAAGGTGGCCTTCCAACCCAGGCCTCAACCTCACCAACGCCCTCAAGTCCTTGCCGCCGGATGTTGAGGTGGAAGCACTCAAGACCCTTGTTGCACCCATCGTGGGACAGGGTGAGCGGGATCAAGAGGGTTGAGGCGATCGTGTAGATTAGGCCGCCCGCTTTCTCTTTTCTTGCCGCTGCTGGTCATGTTATGAGAACAATCTATTAGAGCTGCGACAAGCTATCTTGTAATATAACTCTATTTCGGGTAGCAATTGCTATGTTATTTCCTTTACTTGGTTCCTTCCTTTGTATGTTTTTGCCCCTCGCTTTTAGGGAACTTGTCGTGAGCACACTGGGCATGGCGCTGAGTCTTGAGACGTCAATGACCTCTTTGGCGGTGCTGCTACCGACAAGAAACCTTGTCGCAACTAGTCGCAGCTCACTTAAGTTGTTGAGCGGACTCGAAACAAAGTAAGGGCGCAACTAGCTATGAGTTGGTTCCTCCGCGCACAGGTTTTTCATACAAAGTATGGCCGTTCGAGGGAGATAACTTAAAATTTTTAAAACTGATTGCTCAAACTTTAGCAACTTAGCTTTTCTGTCGTTTGCTTCCCGGTAAGGCTAGACTTCCTTGAGCGACGCTTGGTCCACACCATTATCTTCTCCTTTCCCCCGGCAAACTTGTGTGCGAGGGAACCTTCCTTTCTTTGAGAAAGAGAAAGAAGAGAAAATAAAGATATGGAGCCTTATGGCTCGTTATTACTACCGGGGGTAGGTGCTTTGCACAAAGTGTCGGATAGCGCATGCAAAATAGAAGTAGAAAGCATGAAATTGACAAGATGTGCGGTTACATTAAGCTTTGCTTATGCACGGGTCTGCGCCGGCTTTGTACAAAGGATTACATGCAACATCGGCAAGACTTGTACAAAAGGTGGTTGCCGGAACAGGTTCGGCAACCGCGCTTCTGAGTAAAACTTACGAAGATGCTCAATGTTCCAGGAGTTGCTCACCGGAATGCCATCTTCGGTCTCAAGGCGGACAACGCCAGGCCTAGTGACTCGTTTCACCCGATAAGGGCCTTCCCACTTTGGCGTCAACTTGTTGGAATTCTTGGCAGACTGAATGCGCCGAAGAACAAGGTCGCCTTCCTCGAGATTTCTGGCATTAACTTTGCGGCTATGGTAGCGGCGCAAAGCTTGCTGGTATCGAGCAGCTCGTACAACAGCACAGACGATCCTCCTCAAGGAGCGGTAGCGTCATCTTGTCGCAATCGCTCTTGCTCAAGCTCATCATAAGCGAGCACTCGAGGTGATCCGTATATGAGTTCCGTGGGGAGAACTGCCTCTGCTCCATAGACTAGAGCGAAAGGTGTCCGGCCAGTGGCTCGATTTGGCGTCGTCCTGATCGACCAAAGAACCACCGGCAGCTCCTCAATCCAGTTCTTTCCGCACTTGTGCAGCCTGTCGAATGTCCTTGTCTTGAGCCCGCAAGACTTCAAAGATTCGCCCTCTCCGCTTGACCGTTACTTCTCGGATGGGCAACAGAAGCGAAGCAGACCTTGGCGCCAAGATCTTGGACGTACTGCATGAAGGTGCGGCTCGTGAATTGCGTGCCGTTGTCGGTGATGATCCTGTTAGGGATTCCGAAGCAGCAAACAATCGACCCAAAGAACTTGACTGCTGACTGTGCTGTCACCTTCCTCACTGCTTCCACTTCCGGCCACTTTTTGTGAACTTGTCGATTGCAACGTACAAGTACTCAAAGCCCCCGACAGCTCCGGGAAAGGGGCCGAGGATGTCGAGCCCCTGCATCGAAAATGGCCGTGATAAAGGGATCGTCTGGAGAGCTTGAGCTGGCTGGTGTATCCGCTTGGAATGGAACTGCACGCTTCACACTTGGTTACTTGTGCGATTGCATCCTCGAGGGCTGTCGGCCAAAAGAAACCTTGCTTAGGAACGCTTTG
Organism: Aegilops bicornis; assembly: GCA_021605145.1. Lineage (NCBI taxonomy): Eukaryota > Viridiplantae > Streptophyta > Magnoliopsida > Poales > Poaceae > Aegilops > Aegilops bicornis. The sequence goes on along the minus strand of CM038669.1, from coordinate 390,378,152 downwards.
CCGGCAAGTGCTCTGCGCCAATGTGCTGACCACATATGCCTCCATGTATCTACGCCAACAGCTTTTGTCCTTCTTCCGGTGAGTACACTTCAATTTCACACCGTTGAGTCTTCTTCTCATACAGTGTGTTGTCGACAAACTGGTACATACTTGATCGCCGGGCTACTCTTTCCGCTTCTTCTTGCTCTTCGGGAAGTTCTCTGTCTCAAGGAAACGGACAATCCGGTGCCCATGCCGGAGCTTGCGGCTCGACAACAAGGACTAAAGGCACATCCGCTGCTGCGGGAACATCTGCTTCCACGGCGAGAACCTGCGGCTCGGCCGAGCTTGACGTTCCCGGCAAGCTTGCCGGAGCAAAACTTGTCGGGAGCGCTCGCTTCAACGGAACAAACCCTAGGGCTTACCGAGCAGATCGCTTCCTCGGCACCCTTGGTGTTGATCTTGAGGACCTTCTTGACGGCGACTTCGAAGCTCTGCCGGAAAATAGTCACCAGAGATCAAATTCCTCTTCTTGCTCTGTCCGGTTGATGGCGTTCTGCAGACGGTTGAGTCAGCTTGAGCACAAAAATCCCTGGTTCCACGGGCAACTTAAGTGCAGCGTGCTTGACAGAGCCATCGACAATGTCGTTCACGAGCTCTTGGAACATGTTCCATTTGCAGGCCGTCACAAAGTGCTCTTCCAAATTTTCTCACTTCATCAACATAAGCTTCCATCAACGGACTCGATAACTCTTGTTCACTTGGCGGATGACAAGTCGTGAGTCACCCCCGACAATGAGCTTCTTGATCCCAAGGTCTCATCATGATCTCGAGACCGGCAAGCAAACCTTCATACTGCAGTATTGTTTGTTGCTTGCTCCTTGGGAAAGTGCATCCGACTACGTACTTGAGGTGCTCTCCGGTGGGTGCAAAAAGTAGCACGCCCGCACCGGCGCCTTGCAGCGAGAAGGCACCATCAAAGTACATCAGCCACTCTTTGCTTGCTTCCTTGACGGGGATGCTCGTTTCTGGAATTTCTTCATCTTGTGTTGGCGTCCATTCTGCTATGAACTCCGCCAGTGCTCTGCTTTGGATAGTTGAAGTGCTCTCAAACTTGAGGCCAAAGCTTGACAGTTCCAGTGCCCACTCGACAATCCTGCCTGTTGCCTCTGGATTTTGCAGTATCCTCTTCAGCGGAAAACGAGTGACGACTATGATCTCATGTGCCTGGAAGTAATGGCGCAGCTTTCTCGAGGCCATGAGGAGGCCGAAAAGCAATTTCTGCACACCAGAGTACCTTGACCTAGCCCCCTGCAGAAGGGAACTGACAAAGTAAACCGGGCGCTGCACCATTCTTTTCTGCATCTTTTCATGCGTCTGCGCAGATCCATCCTTGTCGGGACCAGAGCTTGCCGGTGAAGCCCCCTGCTTGTCGCCGGATGCATCTGCCATGGTTGCTAGCTCATCATCCGCCTCCCTCTCCGCTACTAACGCAGCACTAACCACTTGATTGGTCGCCGCTATATATAGCAGCAACTTCTCTTGTGGCTTAGGTGCGACAAGTGTTGGAGTGGAGGATGTATCTCTTCAAGTCTGCAGCAGCAGCCTCCGCTTCGAGTCCATTTCATCGGACCTGCCTTTTTCAAAATTTTGAAAAATGGCGTAGCGCTCGATAGACCTAGAGATAAACCTCACGAGAGCAGCTACGCAACCGGCAAGCCTTCGTACATCCTTGACGCGCTTTGGTGCTTCAATCTGCTCAATGGCCTTGATCTTGTCGGGATTGGCTTCAATTCCCCGCCGAGACACGAAGAACCCGAGAAGATTGCCGGAAGGGACTCCAAACACACACTTCTCAGGGTTGAGCTTGAGGTTGATCTTGCGCAGATTTGCAAAGGTTTCGTCTAAATCTTGAATCGTGAGTCGCCTTGTCCTTGCTTTTGACCACTATGTCATCCATGTAGGCTTCCACATTTACGTGCATTTGCGGCTCAAAAGCGTCATGGACCACCCTTGCAAATGTTGAACCAGCATTCTTTAATCCGAAAGGCATCCGTACGAAACAATATGTGCCACATGGGGTGATGAATGCGGTCTTCTCCTCATCCTCTTCTGCCATGAAGATCTGATGATATCCTGAGTATGCATCAAGAAATGAAAGCAAATCACATCTGGCCGTGGAGTCAACAATCTGGTCGATGCGCGGCAAGGGAAATGGGTCTTTGGGACAAGCTTTATTAACATCGGTAAAGTCGATACAAAGCCTCCATTTCCGCTTGCCTTCTTCTGCGACTACAGGATTGGCCAACCACGAGGATGGAGCACTCCTCGACAAGGCCTGCTGCTTCCAATTTCTTGATTTCTTCCGCTGATGAATTCTTGGCGCCCACCGCTTGTTTCTGACTTTTCGCTTGACGGGCGCGCGCATGAGGACAAACGGCAATATGGTGCTCAATTACTTTCACAGGAACACCAGGGATGTCGACGGTTGCCACGCAAACACGCCGACGTTACGCCCAGGAAAGCAACGAGCGCGCCTTCCTATTTAGGGTCGAGAGTGGCACTGATGGCGAAGGTACCATCAGTGCCGTCCTCCTTGGCGGACACCTTCTTGGTCTCTGGTGGAGCTGCCATCGTCTTCTTACACTTGCCGGTGGAGCTCGATGGTGCGTCCTCGACGGTAGCGCAGCACTCCGAAGAGGTGCGCTTGCCGGAGTGGGCATCAGAGCTCTTGCCGGACTTGGTCTTCTTCTTCGCCCCGGGAGCTTCAGCGGCAAGTGGCTTGCAATCTGCTGCAGCAGCTGCTTCCCGGTAGATCTTGTCGGCGCAGATAAGAGCATCCTTCTTGTCGCCAGGGACAGAGATGACACTTATCGGGCCTGGCATCTTCAAAGATGTTGTATGCATAGTGAGAGGCTGCCATGAATTTGGCGAGTCTTTGGGCGACCAAGTATCCCATTGTAAGGCAATGGAAAGTCAAGAACGTCAAAGTGACCCTCTCGATCCTGAAGTTCAACTTCACGCTGCCAAATGTCACCGCAACGTGATCTTTCCCTTCGCTTGCTCCTTCCCGGATTGATTCCTTGGAATGTGCCGGTCTTCGAGCTTCGCCATCGTGGATCTGGAGTTTCGGAGCACCGCGAGGAGATCAGGTTCAAGCCGCCCCGCCGTCAACTAGCATCTTAGTGACCTTGAGGTTGCGGATAGTTGGTGAAACCAACATCGGCAAGCACCGACCGCAGCTACGCCGATCGTGGTGGTCCTCAATATCAAAGATGATAGGCGTCTGGACCATTTCGAGGCTTGCGTGACTCGACGGATGGTTCTCGCCGCATTGACTTCCCGCATCCACCGCTTGAGCTGGCGGTGTGAAGTATGCAGAGAAGCACCGCCGCCAACGCACAGGACCTCCGTGGCTTTCTCGAACTCCTGCTCATTGGTCTCGTCATCATCCATGTCTTCATCATCGCTGCCGTCTTCATCCTTGTCGCGGCCGCTGGGAGGTCTGTCTCCTTGCCGCTTGGCCTTGCCTTGCAGCGTCCTCCTCGGCCGGGGGCGTTTCTTGCTAGCTCCTCCAGCACCTTCCCGGGCCTTCTCCTTGTCGCGTCGTTCAGATTCAGCCTTCGCTGCCGACAAGCTGCTCGACCTTTTGCAGCTCTGGAGGTCATGGCCCTTGGTGCGGTGGATCTTGCAAGATCGCTTGTTGGAGCCGTCACCGCTTGTCGGCGACCGCCACAGCCTGGCAGTTGGTGCCAGCGGCAGCCTCCTTGCCGGAGCTACCACCTTTGGCTTTCTTGGCGCCACCTCCGTTGCCGGACTGCTCAACAACTAGCACATCTTTGCCTTTCTTCTTCCTGTTGTTCCGCCGCCAGTTTTTCTTCGCCGGGGTGGTCTCCTCACTATCAGATCCTCCTGCTTCAGTATTCTCTCCAGGGAGTCTCCTCCCTTCCTCAGCACATGCACACTTGTCGGCCAGGGCATATAGCTCATCGACGCGTCTACGATCTTGCACATCGCCATCTCCTCCCGCTTCCTGCGGTTTCGCGACGCTCGATGGAACGCGCTGACATCATGGCGGGGTGGACATCTAGGATGTTGTGTCAGTACGCGGGCTGAATCTCTAATGTACTTGCGCAGGGGCTCTCCTTCCTTCGGGCGAGCAAATGAAGGTCGCTTTCTTGGCCATGGGGCTTGTGGCACGCTGTAAAAGGCGCCGACAAACTGATGGCATAGATCTGCCCAAGAGGATATGGAGTTGTCCGGCAAGTGCATGAGCCAGGATCTGACATTGGGCTTGAGCACCAGCGGGAAGTAGTTGGCCAAGATCTTGTCGTCTCGCCCCCCGGCAGCTTGCACCGCGATGGTGTAGATGCTGAGGAACTCCGACGGATGCGTCTTGCCGTCGTACTTCTCTGGTACGTCTGGCTTGAAATTCTTCTTGCTGGGCCATCGGACTTGCCGCAGCTCACGCAGTGAACGCAGGGCAACCTACACAGACGGCAAGTCGCCTGGTTCCCCTGGCGCATGCATGTCGACAGAGGGCCCAGCGCGCTGGTCGGATTGACGCCGCGCTTCTCTTCGGCGCTCGATGCAAGTTCGAGCGTCTTCTTGCTGTCGCTCGTGAAGAACTCGGCGCTGATCGCCACGAGCTCGTGGATCTGATGACGCGGTGGAGTCGCTGTCGAGGTGGATCCGGCGAGTCGGCGATCTTGGCCTTCGGGGTGGAGAGTGCATGGTAGTTGCACCCCCACCAGTTTCGTCGCCACCGGCTCGTGCTTGGCAGTCCTGCCGCGGCAGCGATGCACTTGGCTGCCGTGGAGTGTCGCCGTTGGCAAAGCCGATGAGACTCTGGATGGTGGCCCTCCATTCGTCGACCTTGTCGGCTGTTGGAGGGTAATCCAGAGCGATTGAGCTCTCGCCAAAGCTTCGCTGGCGTGGTGGGCGGCAGTGGCGAACGGCGCGAGGAGCAGGATATGCTCGGACTTCTAACTATGTTAGAAGGAGCAGCATCCCGTCCAGGCGACCGTGCCTCGCTCGTGCCAGCATGTCGGCGTGCATGCTGGTCTTGAGCGTCCCGAGATCCTCCAGCTCGATCTTGGTCCAACGAGCGTACGGCATTGTGAATACCATGACGCTGTCGGTCCCGCGCCTCCTGAGACGGGCGCGGTGCATGTACGGACGCCGAGGTCTGCGCAGCCTTGTCCTTGGACTTGGCAGCACCGTGGGCTCCCCCGTCGACGTCCATTCTTCCGTCGGCGTCTACCCCACCACCCGTTTGTTCCGGTGGTGGTGGGTTCGGCACGGACGGAACATCTGCCGCCGAAGCCTTCTTCTTCGGTGGCATGTCGATGAAGATGATGAAGATCTAGCTTCGTGGACGCCGGATCAGGTTCACACAATCTCGACGCCCTACCGGGCGCGCCAAAGATGTCGGGAGGCTGATCGACCCACGAACACCTATGGGACCGGCGGACCGAGCCCCTTTGGTTCGGGCGGGGCGGAGGTCGCACGAAGAGCAGATCGAGGCGAAGCACACGAGCGGTTTACCCAGCTTCGAGCTCTCCAGAGATAACACTCCTACCGCTGCATGTCCGAGTGTATTGAGTTCTTACTCAGAGCGCTGAGTGCTACAAGACACACCACCGCTAACGAGACCGAGCGTGAGTGTTCTCCGGCTTGAACCTCTCCCCTGCCTACGCTATGCATGGGCCTCCTTTTATATGCTAAAGGGTCTCCGACAGTGGCAACGTAGACAAGGGTAAAATGGAAAAGGAGTGGTTGGTACAGCTACTTGTACGGTGTATCATACCTAACCCCGACGACAGGGACAAAGGCATTAAATGCCCGCTTCACGCCGCCCTAACAGTGCGAAAGGGACCGTCGGGCGCCACCGCTTGCCACGATCGCAATCTTGTCGGCGCCGCTTGCCACATCAGGCTCACGCCGCAAGACGGCCTCTTGCCACGCTGCACAGAAAGGTCCCAGGGCGACACGTTAGTGGATGTGCTGGAGCGCAGGTACTGAGTGGTGGTCTGCCGCGGCAAGCGCCTTGCCGCGGTTGTTGTCTTGTCGCGTCCGGAAGCTTGTCGCTCACCGGGCCTTCCCGGCAAGCTCCTCTTGCCGGGGCCTTGTCTCCTAGGTGCCTTGGGTGGCCTTCCCGCAAGCTCCTCTTGCCGGGGCCTTGTCTCCTTGGCTTGAATACTTTGTTCTTGAATGGCTCCAAAGGAACCACGGAGGACCTTGGAGGTCACCCGGTAAGCCTTTACGCGGAGGGCTGCAACTGCCCGTGCACAAGTTCGGGATACTAGGGTACCCCTACTCTAGTACACCGACACCACAGCAGCGTCACCACCAGAGCCTTTGACAGGCGAAGACCACCTTTTTTCAGGATAACTTGTACTAGTTTTCCCCCTTCAAACTTGGCCGTTGTGGGATCCCTTCCCGCCTAATATTTGGGAAGAGGACCAGGGCCTTTATAAATAGGACTAGCCACCACCCTAGGAAGGGGACGGATCATTCTTACCACCCTCACGTACACTAGCTCACCGAGCTGAAGAACGCCTCTCCTCAGGAGGCTGTTCACACCTTTTACTTGTTCATCCTCAGCCCATAAGGCAATCCACAACACCACACTGGAGTAGGGTATTACACCACAACGGTGGCCCGAACCAGTATAAACTCTCGTGTCTCTTGTTCCTTGGGTTCGACGAGCTAGGCCTTGAGATCGTTGCGCGAGCGAGCTAGGGAGATAGAGTTCTTCGTGCGCACCCAAGAGTTTGAACCTCAAGGGTTTGCCGGAACCCTGAATCCGCCATTTGGCACGCCAGGTAGGGGTGTGCCGAAGCTTCGCCCCTCCGCCAGCTTCGCCTCTCCGTCCGGCCCCCATGGCCGGCGCCGCACCTCCGACTGGACCGACGGACGCCCACGACGGTGCCATGGGGTTCAGGGCCCTCACCCCTGCCTTGCAGCGTGTGCAGTGGCCGCACAAGTTCAAGCCAGAGATGACGCCCCGCTATGACGGCGCGATGGATCCATCGGCATTCCTGCTGGCATATGAGGAGGCCGTTCTGGAGGCCGGGGCAACGACAAGGTCATGGCCAACTGGTTCCCCATGGCCCTCGCTGGCGCGCCATGCGCCTGGCTGCTCAACCTGCCAGGATCCTCTATGGCTTCTTGGGAGGAGTTGTGCGGCCTTTTCAACGCAAGCTTTGCGGCGCCGGTGCCTATCACCGTCGCGGCCCTCCTCAGCGACTTGCAGGCTCCGCGCCTATCGCCGTCACGGCCCTCCTCGGCGACTCGCAGGCACCTCCCTTGGACCGCCACGTCAAGCAGTTCTTCCGCCAGATTGGCGCCACCTCTGTGCAACAGGGAGCCCCTCCAGGATGGGTGATACGTCTCCGTCGTATCTATAATTTTTGATTGTTCCATGCCAATATTATACAACTTTCATATACTTTGGGCAACTTTTTACACTATTTTTGGGACTAACATATTGATCCAGTGCCCAGTGCTTGTTCCTGTTTGTTGCATGTTTTTTGTTTCGCAAAAAGTCCATATCAAACGGAGTCCAAACAGGATAAAAACTGACGGAGATTTTTTTTGGAATATATGTGATTTTTGGGAAAAAGAATCAACGTGAGACGATGCCCGAGGGGGCCATGAGGCAGGGGGCGCGCCCCAGGGGGGTGGGTGCGCCCCTGACCCTCGTGGCCACCCCGTAAGGTGGTTGGTGCCCTTCTTTCGGTGCAAGAAAGCCAATATCCGGATAAAAATCGTGTCCAAATTTCAACCCAATCGGAGTTACGCATCTTCGGGAATATAAGAAACGGTGAAAGGCCAGAATCTGGGAACGCAGAAACAGAGAGAGACAGATCCAATCTCGGAGGGGCTGTTGCCCCTCCCATTCCATGGAAGCCAAGGACCAGAGGGGAAACCCTTCTCCCATCTAGGGGAAGGTCAAGGAAGAAGAAGAAGAAGGGGGCCCCTCTCCCCCTCTCTCCCGGTGGCGCCGGAATGCCGCCGGGGCCATCATCGTCACCGCAATCTACACCAACACCTCCATCATCTTCACCAACATCTTCATCACCTTCCCCCATCTATCTACAGCGGTCCACTCTCCCACAACCCGCTGTAACCTCTACTTGAACATGGTGCTCTATGCTTCATATTATTATCCAATGATGTGTTGCCATCCTATGATGTCCTATCGGTAATTGTGAATTGCTATGATTGGTTTAATTTGCTTGTGGTTATGTTGCTGTCCTTTGGTGCCCATCATATGAGCGTGTGCGTGGATCACACCATAGGGTTAGTTGTATGTTGATAGGACTATGTATTGGCACTACAAAAAAAAAGACACATCCGTGACATTTTGGGCTGAACGAATTTTTTTCCTGTCATACTTATGACACTTCTATGACGATAATTGTGACAAAACCCGGTATCATCATAGATGTGGTGGGCTCCTACTTCTATGACAAAAATCATGACAGAAAATGGCTTTTCGTCCTGGGCGGGCTGGAGATGCAGCTGCATGACATTCTTTGGGCTGTCCATGACGGAAAAAACCGTGGTAGAAGCGAGGGCGAGGAAAATATCGGGGTGTTCCCGGTTAGGGTGGGTGGTCGGGGCCGAGCGATGCACGTTTCTCTCGTACACGCACGCGTGTGGGGTGCGAGGCGTTGGGCTCTAACTGAACCCGAGCGAGGTGTTGGGCTCTAACTGAACCCGAGCGATTGCATCACAGCTACGTGTTACCGAACCCGGCGATCGATCGATGGTCGTTAATCGAACCCGATCGATCGATTCCTTCGCCATCACGCTAATCAAGCCGATCGATCGCCTCTGGATGAAAAGTGAGCGTTGCTGTGTGTGTGTGTGTGGGGGGGGGGGGTTGGATGAACAGTTCCTGGTGGGGGTGGATGAACAGGACCCCGTGGTATTGCCTCTGGATGAACATGACCCCAATTGATCGAGCCGGTTGGGGCTGGATGAATAGGACCCCGTGGAGGGCTGGATGAATAGGACCACCCCGTGGAGGGCTGGATGAATAGTAGATTGTGGAGGGCTGGATGAACAGTAGCCCGTGGAGGGGTGGTTGAACAGGAGCCCGTGGAGAGGGCTGGTTGAACAGTAGCCGGTGGAGTAGCGCGCGGTGGAGGCTGGATGAACAGGAGCCCGTGGATGAACATTCGCAGGTGGAGGCTGGAGGAGGTCGACGGTGGATGAACAGTAGCCCGTGGAGGCTAGAGGGGGTTGACAGTGGAGATGAACAGTATCCCGTGGAGTCCCGTTTTGCGGTACACCACACCCCTCCCGATGAACATGACCCCCGTTTCGACCGTAGCGCTCCAACACAAGTCCGTTTCCTCCGTTTTGCGGTACGCCACACCCCTCCTGATCAATAGGACCCCCATTTCGACCGTAGGAGGTCCGTTTCCTCCGTTTTGCGATGCGCCTGCACCCCTCCGATGAACAGGATCCTGTTTCGAACGTGGCCGGTCGAACACAAGGCCGTTTCCTCTGTTCTGCGGTACGCTAGACCTCGTTTCCATCGGCTGTTCCATCCAAGCCCTCCCAATGAACACGATGACACATTCCGTTCCGACCCAGCCGGTTGGCTCCCCATGAACATGACGACGATGCTGTTTCTCCGTTTCAACCCAGCCATGTACACGAGCCCTGGCCATATGTATGCACGAGTAGGCGTTCGAGACCCCGCCCGTATGTACGTACATGGCCATATTTTCTTTCTTGCACACCGCCATCAGACGACGCGTGTACATGCTACGTCGGCGCCTCTACATCGACCAAGATATGCGTACACGTTCGCGACGAATGACAATGCTACGTGCGGTTCGACCAGGTGGGTCCCGACCGCCGTGCACTTCCTTGCGTGCGAAGATGTAGCTGGTGGTTCCCAGCAATCGAGGCGAAGTCATTTTTTGCGGACGCACTTCCTTGCGTGCCAAGATGTAGCTGGTGGGTCCCGGCAATCGAGAAATGTTTTTTCACAAAATACGGTGGCCCGTCCGGTGGGTCCCTATTTGTCGGTGGAGGAATAATTATTTTTGCGCGTAATAAGGTGGAACTTCCTTGTCGCGGCCGTGGACCCGGTATCGGCCTCTCCACGTCTGATCAGTCCACGTCCGATGCCAGCCGTTCCTTGACCATGTTGACCACGCCGTGCCGAGAGCACCAGGGCGGTGGACGACGGCAAGGCCTAGGAAGGGGATGACGTGGAGCCGGGGAAGACACGGCAGTGGATGCCCATGCGTAGAGGAGTATGAGGGTTCACTGGTTCGCTGCAGTGTGAGGCTGCCGTCGTCGCAGAATAACAGGGGTTGTGGGTGAGTAGGGGGATGGCCTGGCCAGCGGTGGGAGTAGTAGGGGGCGGTGAGGGCTCCGCCGCATCGTAGCCGGCCACGGGAGGCAGGAGCACGAGGCACGACCGCGCTGGTTTGGGCGGCTGGAGCAAGAAGACCAGAGGTTGAAGAAGCACTTTGACCGTTGGATGGACATCGTACGGTCACTGGAGCTAGAATCGTTCATATTGACTAAGTTGACAAAGCCCTCCGTCCTCGTCAACTTAGTAGGCCCACAAGTCAGCCTCCCACAAAGGTGGGTCCCAGCTAGCAGGGGGAGTATTCATTTTTTTCTGCATAATAATGAGGCACTTCCGGTGGGTCCGAGCTGGAACGTTTTTTTCGTTAAATACAGTGGCCCATCCAGTGGGCCCCAGTAGTCAGGGAGGAAACATTTTTTCGCAAAATACGGTGGCCCGTCCGATGGGTCCCTGCTGTTAGGTGGAGGAATCATTATTTTCCGCGTAATAAGGAGGCACTTCCTTGCTGCGGCCGTGGACCCAGCTGTCAGCCTCTCCATGTACAGTACACTTTTGATGGAAGTCATTCCTTGACCACGTTGACCATGCCGCGTTCCGTTGCATGCATGCGTCCATGGGCGTGGTGCGTCCCCACTGTCAGCCTCTCACGTACAGTCATCTTCCGATGACTCTCGGTTATTGACCACGTTGACCACACCGTGCCGAGCGCACCAAGGCCGGTGGACGACGGCGAGGCTCCAGACTGGAATGACCCGGAGATTGGGAAGGCAGGCGGTGGAGTCACAGATGGAGAGGTGGGAAACTTGATCGTTCGGGTGCGCGGCAGCCGGTGCCGGTGCCGCCCGGAGAGACAGGAGCAAGAACATAGGTTGAAGAAGGAGCACGGCTGTTGGATTAACATCTAACGGTCCAGCTGCTAGAATCATTTGTTGATTAAGTTGACAAAGCCGTGCGTACACGTCCGCTTAGTAGGCCCACAAGTCAGCCACCAAATCTGACGGGTCCCAGCTGTCAACTATTGGGGAACGTAGTAATGTCAAAAAAATTCCTACGCACACGCAAGATCATGGTGATTCATAGCAACAAGAGGGGAGAGTGTTGTCCACGTACCCTTGTAGACCGAAAGCGGAAGCATTATAACAACGCGGTTGATGTAGTCATACGTCTTCACGGCCCGACCGATCAAGCACCGAAACTACGGCACCTTCGAGTTCTAGCACACGTTCAGCTCGATGACGATCCCCGGACTCCGATCCAGCAGAACGTCGGGGAAGAGTTCCGTCAGCACGACAGTGTGGTGACGATCTTGATGTTCTACTGTCGCAGGGCTTCGCCTAAGCACCGCTACAATATTATCGAGGATTATGGTGGAGGGGGGCACCGCACACGGCTAAGAGATCAATGATCAATTGTTGTGTCTATGGGGTGCCCCCCTGCCCCCGTATATAAAGGAGCAAGGGGTTGGAGGTGCGGCCAGGCAAGGGGCGCGCCAGGAGGAGTCCTACTCCTACCGGGAGTAGGACTCCCCCCCTTTCCATGTTGGACTAGGACTTGGGGGGGGAGGAGAGAGAGAGAGAGAGAGAGGGGAAAGGAAAGGGGGGCGCCGCCCCCCTCCTTGTCCAATTCGGACTGGGGGGGGGGGGCGACTGCCCCTTGGCCTCCTCTCCACTTCCTCCACTAAGCCCATTAAGGCCCATTAAGTTACCGGCGGGTTCCAGTAACCTCCCTTACTCCAGAAATGCCGATTTCACCGGAACACTTCCGATGTCCAAACATAGGCTTCCAATATATCAATCTTCATGTCTCGACCATTTCGAGACTCCTCGTCATGTCCGTGATCACATCCGGGACTCCGAACAAACTTCGGTACATCAAAACATATAAACTCATAATGAAACTGTCATCGTAACGTTAAGCGTGCGGACCCTACGGGTTCGAGAACAAGTAGACATGACCGAGACACGTCTCCGATCAATAACCAATAGCGGAACCTGGATGTTCATCTTGGCTCCCACATATTCTACGAAGATCTTTATTGGTCAGACCGCATAACAACATACGTTGTTCCCTTTGTCATCGGTATGTTACTTGCCCGAGATTCGATCGTCGGTATCTTAATACCTAGTTCAATCTCGTTACCGGCAAGTCTCTTTACTCGTTCCGTAATAAATCATCCCGCAACTAAATCATTAGTTGCAATGCTTGCAAGGCTTAAGTGATATGCATTACCGAGAGGGACCAGAGATACCTCTCCGACAATTGGAGTGACAAATCCTAACCTCGAAATATGCCAACCCAACATGTACCTTCAGAGACACCTATAGAGCACCTTTATAATCACCCAGTTACGTTGTGACGTTTGGTGGCACACAAAGTGTTCCTCTGGTAAACGGGAGTTGCATAATCTCATAGGCATAGGAACATGTATAAGTCATGAATAAAGCAATAGCAACATACTAAACGATCGGGTGCTAAGCTAACGGAATGGGTCATGTCAATCACATCATTCTCCTAATGATGTGATCCTATTAATCAAATGACAACTCATGTCTATGGTTAGGAAACATAACCATCCTTGATCAACGAGCTAGTCAAGTAGAGGCATACTAGTGACACTCTATTTGTCTATGTATTCACACATGTATTATGTTTCCGGTTAATACAATTCTAGCATGAATAATAAACATTTATCATGATATAAGGAAATAAATAATAACTTTATTATTGTCTCTAGGGCCCATTTACAATGAGCTCTTTGCCACCTCCATAAACGAGAAACATATCCTTAGTCCTTTTCAGGTATTTCAGGATGTTCTTGACTGCTGTCCAGTGATCCACTCCTGGATTACTTTGTTACCTCCCTGCTAGACTTATAGCAAGGCACACATCAGATCTGGTACATAGCATTGCATACATGATAGAGCCTATGGCTGAGGCATATGGAACATCTTTCATTTTCTCTCTATCTTCTGCAGTGGTCGGGCATTGAGTCTTACTCAACTTCACACCTTGTAACACAGGCAAGAACCCTTTCTTTGCTTGATCCATTTTGAACTTCTTCAAAACTTTGTCAAGGTATGTGCTTTGTGGAAGTCCAATTAAGCGTCTTGATCTATCTCTATAGATCTTAATGCCCAATATGTAAGCAGCTTCACCGAGGTCTTTCATTGAAAAACTCTTATTCAAGTATCCCTTTATGCTATCCAGAAATTCTATATCATTTCCAATCAACAATATGTCATCCACATATAATATTAGAAATGCTACAGAGCTCCCACTCACTTTCTTGTAAATACAGGCTTCTCCAAAAGTCTGTACAAAACCAAATGCTTTGATCACACTATCAAAGCGTTTATTCCAACTCCGAGAGGCTTGCACCAGTCCATAAATGGATCATTGGAGCTTGCACACTTTGTTAGCTCCCTTTGGATCGACAAAACCTTCTGGTTGCATCATATACAACTCTTCTTCTAGAAATCCATTTAGGAATGCAGTTTTGACATCCATTTGCCAAATTTCATAATCATAAAATGCGACAATTGCTAACATGATTCAGACAGACTTAAGCATCGCTACGGGTGAGAAGGTCTCATCATAGTCAATCCCTTGAACTTGTCGAAAACCTTTCGCAACAAGGCGAGCTTTGTAGACAGTAACATTACCGTCAGCGTTAGTCTTCTTCTTGAAGATCCATTTATTTTCAATTGCTTGCCGATCATCGGGCAAGTCAACCAAAGTTCATACTTTGTTTTTCATACATGGATCCCATCTCAGATTTCATGGCCTCAAGCCATTTTGCGGAATCTGGGCTCACCATCGCTTCTTCATAGTTCGTAGGTTCATCATGATCTAGTAGAATGACTTCTAGAACAGGATTACCGTACCACTCTGGTGCGGATCTTACTCTGGTTGTTCTACGAGGTTCAGTAGTAACTTGTTCTGAAGTTTCATGATCATCATCATTAACTTCCTCACTAATTGGTGTAGGTGTCACGCGAGCGGTTTCTGTGATGAACTACTTTCCAATAAGGGAGCAGGTACAGTTACCTCATCAAGTTCTACTTTCCTCCTACTCACTTCTTTCGAGAGAAACTCCTTCTCTAGAAAGTTTCTGAATTTAGGAACAAAAGTCTTGCCTTCGGATCTGTGATAGAAGGTGTACCCAACAGTCTCCTTTGGGTATCCTATGAAGACACATTTCTCCGATTTGGGTTCGAGCTTATCAGGTTGAAGCTTTTTCACATAAGCATCGCAGCCCCAAACTTTCGAAGCGACAACTTTGGTTTCTTGCCAAACCACAGTTCATAAGGCGTCGTCTCAACGGATTTTGATGGTGCCCTTTTAACGTGAATGCGGCCGTCTCTAAAGCATAACCCCAAAAGCGATAGCGGTAAATCAAGAAGAGACATCATATATCGCACCATATCTAGTAAGGTACGATTACGACGTTCGGACACACCATTACGTTGTGGTGTTCCGGGTGGCGTGAGTTGTGAAACTATTCCGCATTGTTTCAAATGTACACCAAACTCGTAACTCAAATATTCTCCTCCACGATCTGATCGTAGATACTTTATTTTCTTGTTACGATGATTTTCAACTTCACTCTGAAATTCTTTGAACTTTTCAAATGTTTCAGACTTATGTTTCATTAAGTAGATATACCCATATCTGCTTAAGTCATCTGTGAAGGTGAGAAAATAACGATATCCGCCACGAGCCTCAACATTCATCGGACCACATACATTTGTATGTATGATTTCCAACAAATCTGTTGCTCTCTCCATAGTACCGGAGAACGGCGTTTTAGTCATCTTGCCCATGAGGCACGGTTCGCAAGTACCAAGTGATTCATAATCAAGTGGTTCCAAAAGTCCATCAGTATGGAGGTTCTTCATGCGCTTTACACCGATATGACCTAAACGGCAAGGCCACAAATAAGTTGCACTATCATTATCAACTTTGCATCTTTTGGCTTCAACATTATGAATATGTGTGTCACTACTATCGAGATTCAATAAAAATAGACCATTCTTCAAGGGTGCATGACCATAAAAGATATTACTCATATAAATAGAACAACCTTTATTCTCTGATTTAAATGAATAACCGTCTCGCATCAAACAAGATCCAAATATAATGTTCATGCTCAACGCTGGCACCAAATAACAATTATTTAGGTCTAATACTAATCCCGAAGGTAGATGTAGAGGTAGCGTGCCGACCGCGATCACATCAACTTTGGAACCATTTCGCACACGCATCGTCACCTCGTCCTTTGCCAAACTTCGCTTAATCCGTAGCCCCTGTTTCGAGTTGCAAATATTAGCAATGTAACCAAAGATCAAATACCTGTGTGCTATCATGCGAGCATTAGTAAGGTACACATCAATAACATGTATATCACATATACCTTTGTTCACCTTGCCATCCTTCTTATCCGCCAAATACTTGGGCGCAGTTCCGCTTCCAAAGGACCAGCTTTGCTTGCAGTAGAAGCACTCAGTTTCAGGCTTAGGTCCAGACTTGGGTTTCTTCTCTTGAGCAGCAACTTTCTTGCTGTTCTTCTTGAAGTTCCTCTTCTTCTTCCCTTTACCCTTTTTCTTGAAACTAGTGGTCTTGTTGACCATCAACACTTGATGCTCCTTCTTGATTTCTACCTCCGCAGCTTTTAGCATCGCGAAGAGCTCGGGAATCGTCTTATCCATCCCTTGCATGTTATAGTTCATCACGAAGCTCTTGTAGCTTGGTGGCAGTGATTGGATAATTACATCAATGACGCTTATCATCCGGAAGATTAACTCCCAGTTGAATCAAGTGATTATTATACCCAGACATCTTGAATATATGCTCACTGACAGAACTATTCTCCTCCATCTTGCAGCTATAGAACTTATTGGAGACTTCGTATCTCTCAATCCGGGCATTTGCTTGAAATATTAACTTCAACTCCTGGAACATCTCATATGCTCCATGACATTCAAAATGTCGTTGAAGACCCGGTTCTAAGCCGTAGCATGGCACACCGAACTATTGAGTAGTCATCGCCTTTGCTCGCTAGACGTTCACAACATCCGGCGTTGTTCTGCAGCAGTTCGGCACCGGCCGGTGCTTCCAGGACGTAACTCTTCTGTGTAGCAATGAGGATAATCCTCAAGTTACGGACCCAGTCCGTGTAATTGCTACCATCATCTTTCAACTTTGCTTTCTCAAGGAACGCATTAAAGTTCAACGGAACAACAACACGGGCCATCTATCTACAATCAACATAGACAAGCAAGATACTATCAAGTACTAAGTTCATGATAAATTTAAGTTCAATTAATCATATTACTTAAGAACTCCCACTTAGATAGACATCCCTCTAATCCTCTAAGTGATCACGTGATCCAAATCATCTAAACCATGTCCGATCATCACGTGAGATGGAGTAGTTTCAATGGTGAATATCACTATGTTGATCATATCTACTATATGATTCACGCCGACCTTTCGGTCTCCGTGTTCCGAGGCCATATCTGTTATATGCTAGGATCGTCAAGTTTAACCTGAGTATTCCGCGTGTGCAACTGTTTTGCACCCGTTGTATTTGAACGTAGAGCCTATCACACCCGATCATCACGCGGTGTCTCAGCACGAAGAACTTTCGCAATCGTCCAGACTCAGCGAGAACACTTATACTCTGATAATTTAGTGAGGGATCATCTTATAATGCTACCATCAATCAAAGCAAGATAAGATGCATAAAAGATAAACATCACATGCAATCAATATAAGTGATATGATATAGCCATCATCATCTTGTGCTTTTGATCTCCATCTCCGAAGCACCTCCATGATCACCATCGCCACCGCGCCGACACCTTGATCTCCATCGTAGCATCATTGTCGTCTCGCCAATCTTATGCTTCTACGACTATCACTACCGCTTAGTGATAAAGTAAAAGCATTACTGAGCGATTGCATTGCACACAATAAAGCGACAACCATATGGCTCTGCCATTGCCGATAACTCGGTTACAAAACATGATCATCTCATACAATAAAATTTAGCATCATGTCTTGACCATATCACATCACAACATGCCCTGCAAAAACAAGTTAGACGTCCTCTACTTTGTTGTTGCAAGTTTTACGTGGCTGCTACGGGCTTAGCAAGAACCGTTCTTACCTACGCATCAAAAACCACAATGATAGTTTGTCAAGTTGGTGATGTTTTAACCTTCGCAAGGACCGGGCGTAGCCACACTTGGTTCAACTAAAGTTGGACAAACTGACACCCGCCAGCCACCTATGTGCAAAGCACGTCGGTAGAACCAGTCTCGCGTAAGCGTACGCGTAATATCGGTCTGGGCCACTTCATCCAACAATACTGCTGAACCAAAGTATGACATGCTGGTAAGCAGTATGACTTATATCGCCCACAATTCACTTGTGTTCTACTCGTGCATATGACATCTACGCATAAAACCAGGCTCGGATGCCACTGTTGGGGAACGTAGTAATTTCAAAAAATTTCCTATGCACACGCAAGATCATGGTGATGCATAGCAATGAGAGGGGAGAGTGTTGTCCACGCACTCGTGAGACCGAAAGCGGAAGCGTTATAACAACGCGGTTAATGTAGTAAATGCGTCTTCACGACCCTACCAATCAAGCACGAAACTACGGCACCTCCGAAGTTCTAGCACACGCTCAGCTCGATGACGCATCCCCGGACTCGAGATCCAGCAAAGTGTCGGGGAAGAGTTCCATCAGCACGACGGCGTGGTGACGATCTTGATGTTCTATCGTCGCACGGCTTCGTCTAAGCACCGCTACAATATTATCAAGGATTATGGTGGAGGGGGGCACCGCACACGGCTAAGAGATCAATGATCAATTGTTGTGTCTATGGGGTGCCCCCTGCCCCCGTATATAAAGGAGCAAGGGGGAGGAGGTGCGGCCAGGCAAGGGGCGCGCCAGGAGGAGTCCTACTCCTACCGGGAGTAGGACTCCCCCCCTTTTCCATGTTGGACTAGGACTTGGGGGGAAGGAGAGAGAGAGGGGAAAGGAAAGGGGGGGCGCCGCCCCCCTCCTTGTCCAATTCGGACTTGGGGGGGAGGGGCGCGCGGCTGCCCCTTGGCCTCCTCTCCTCTTCCTCCACTAGGCCCATTAAGGCCCATTAAGTTACCGGGGTTCCGTAACCTCCAGTACTCCTAAAATGCCGATTTCACCCGAACACTTCTGATGTCCAAACATAGGCTTCCAATATATCAATCTTCATGTCTCGACCATTTCGAGAGTCCTCGTCATGTCCGTGATCACATCCGGGACTCCGAACAAACTTTGGTACATCAAAACATATAAACTCATAATGAAACTGTCATCGTAACATTAAGCGTGCGGACCCTACGGGTTCAAGAACAATGTATACATGACCGAGACATGTCTCCGGTCAATAACCAATAGCGGAACCTGGATGTTCATATTGGCTCCCACATATTTTACGAAGATCTTTATTGGCCAGACCGCATAACAACATACGTTGTTCCCTTTGTCATCAGTATGTTACTTGCCCGAGATTCGATCATCGGTATCTTAATACCTGGTTCAATCTCGTTACCGGCAAGTCTCTTTACTCGTTCCGTAATACATCATCCCGCAACTAACTCATTAGTTGCAATGCTTGCAATGCTTAAGTGATGTGCATTACCGAGAGGGCCCAGAGATACCTCTCCGACAATCGGAGTGACAAATCCTAATCTCAAAATATGCCAACCCAACATGTACCTTCGGAGACACCTGTAGAGCACCTTTATAATCACCCGATTACGTTGTGACGCTTTGGTGGCACACAAAGTGTTCCTCCGATAAACGGAGTTGCATAATCTCATAGTCATAGGAACATGGATAAGTCATGAAGAAAGCAATAGCAACATACTAAACGATCGGGTGCTAAGCTAACGGAATGGGTCATGTCAATCACATCATTCTCCTAATGATGTGATCCCATTATTCAAATGACAACTCATGTCTATGGTTAGGAAACATAACCATCTTTGATCAACAAGCTAGTCAAGTAGAGGCATACTAGTGACACTCTGTTTGTCTATGTATTCACACATGTATTATGTTTCCGGTTAATACAATTCTAGCATGAATAATAAACATTTATCATGATATAAGGAAATAAATAATAACTTTATTATTGCCTCTAGGGCATATTTCCTTCATCAACGGGAGGAATAATTTTTTTCGCATAACAAGGAGGCACTTCCTTCCGTGCGAAGATACATCCGGTGGGTCCCAGCTGTCAGGTGGAGGAAACATTTTTTTAGCTTAATAAGGAGGAACTTTCCTTGCACGCGACCATGGACCTCGTGGGTCCCAGCCGTTAGGCTCTCCACGTACAGTCCTCTTTCGATGACTCCCGTTTGTTGACCACGCCGCACCGAGTGCAGTGAGGCGGTGGACGACGGCGAGGCCCCGGATGGGAACGACTCGGAGATGGGAAGACGCGGCAGTGGAGTCGTAGATTGAGTGGAGGAGAAGGGTTATAATCGGTTCAGTGCGGCGTGGGGCTGCGGTGGTGGAGAATAACAGAGGTGTGGAGGGTGGAGGGATAGCCCGGCCGGCGGTGGGGTAGTGCTTGCAATGCGTGCTAAGCAGAGCTGCTAGTCACGGAGGCTGGACCAAAGCGGTCCCGATTTACTGGAGGAAGAAGATGAGAGATTGAAGGTGCATGCCGACCAAGTTGACAACGCCCTGCGTAGGCTTCGACTTATTGGCACACATGTCAGCCTGCAAAAATGTGGCATATATTTAACCCATGTTTTATAGAATGTAAAATCCATTTGCTCGGCTGGGTGAACAAATAATTTCGCGTCAATGCGGCCCATTTATATTATCTAAGAAATTCCAGCCCATTTGCACTTCCTTCAAATACACAAATTAGCTGGGCTCGTTATATATATAATGTTATGTTAGAAGGAGCAATTAATATCAAAAAATAAACCGGAGAGGAACATTTTATATATACATAATTAACAAATTAGCGAGTTATTGCTCAAAATAAAAATGAGCGTGTTATTATTACATTGGTCCTTGAAATCTTCGCAAGCTTTTGTACGCAATCACCAGGATTTTCCTTGCCTGTGAGTCAGAAACAACCAGGATTTTCCTTGCCAACTTCTGTTAAACATTTACTTTTATAAGTTAATAACACATGGGATGTTTTTATAATGTATATATAAGTCTCTATAAAATATACAATAATAGTAATAATATAAATATATATAATGTGGTTAAAAAATACATTGGGTTGCCGATCTTTAAGAAAAAGCCCATAGGCCGGTATGGACCTCAAAAAATAAGTTGAAACCACTGTCACCGTATGTCGTGGGCTACGCATGTTAAAATACAAAACCTAGGCCTAGCTGATACTTGTTCGCCCTCTGAAAAAAATGATACCAGATCCCCGAGCAAACTGGATTAAAGAGGGGGCCGGCGGCACGACTGAAGAAGCACATCAGGAGTGATTTTTTCTTCTTCAGTGGATGGCTCTCGATGGCGTTTTTTTACTTGTCTCTGCACCATACAACTTGGATTTTTAGCCTCCCAGTCCGTGGTGGACCAGCAGCCCATTTGCTGGGCGGGCCAACCTACAGAAACCATCACTCGATTTTTCATCAAGCCCCAAAAACAAGCCACAATAATGCTTTGTTAGGCCAAAAACATTATGGCATGGGTTGAGCGGGGGAGGGGGCAAGACAGAGCAAAAATATTAAAAAGAGCTGATGCACCGTTGCTACCCTAACAAAGCAGGTGCAATTCTTCTCGGTAAGAAGGTGTGCCGTTGACACCCACACGTCACATACCCCACAATAGGCATACTAACAAGTTCACACACAAGCACAACAGAAAAGGTAAACATCCGTATCAAACTCAGGTTCACAGGACACGTTCATATTCATAGCCAACATTCACTATCAAAAACTCAAAAGATTCATATATACACAAGTTCAGCATGTCTATGGATCCAAATGATTGATAGATCACACAACAATATTCATAGATAATTCACAAGAAGATTCAGATATACACATGTTCAGTATGTTTATGCATCCAAATGATTGAGATCACAACCAATATGATCCATGGGCAAACTTTAATTACCTAGGGTACAGACTGGTAAATGGTGTTCAGTCGGAGGTACTTCTTGCTAAAATTAATGCTTGTACGAGTAAACTTTCAAGTACATAATAGGAAGCACAGACAATTTGAACTTTGCTTGTAGGTTTATCCTCAAATAGTGGCCTCGTGCCGAGGGAGGTTTGAGAAACTTGGCCACTACTTTCATCCAACTAGTTTACTGGCTCATCTTGGTCCTGTAGCTCGCCAAAATTCTACATTGCAGACGAGAAAGGAGGCGATTGAGAAATTGAACCACCCAAATTTTTTGTGCAGTTCAACTGAACGGAGCATCCTCGGCGTGCGTGATTGATTAAGTGCCGATGAATATATCGTCAACCAACTTGTCTCGAATCTTTAGACTCCATGCCATACAATTCGCTACCATATGTGCCGATAACCAAAAGGCACAAGTTGGGACCAAAGATCGGATCATGCGTTTTTACGGGCTATGCGCCAAGCAATATTTTTATGCGTTCACTCTCCTAATACTTGAGTTTGACAATTGGTTGACGCCGGTTGATACTCGAATGAATATAGGCACTTCTTCTTGTCAACATCGACGCTTTTCTGAGTGAACTTTGGAGTACATAGCAGCACCATAAGTACCTGTCCATCTGATCTTTTTGTGCAGTTCTACTGAAATCACCCGATGTAATGATTTGCCTGCGAGTTCAGGCTCCAAATTACTCCTTTATGAAATCGGCAAACAGTAGCACAATACCAAATTACCAATACATATGACAAGCACAATATAAAGACCAGTACAAACCTGTGTGAGGTAGCATATCAATTACTATTTCCTTTGACTGGAAGCCGAGATAAGCCAAGCGACTGATAGCAAAGGAAGAATGCAAGCCGAGATTAGCGACTAACAGGAAAGGAAGGAAGCTAACAAGGCAATGAAGCACCCAAAGTTTTTGTGCAGTTCCACCAAAATCGAGCATCCCTGTTGGCACATATATTGAGAGAGTGAGATTACTGTAATAGTGGGACTAGTTGATGAAACATACACTAACAAATAGAAGCACCCTCATTATCTTAATGGGTAAAGTTGGCATTCCCTCCCTGCTCCACCACATGATTCACCTCCATAGACAAACATACACACGCATATGATTCAAAGATAGGTTGCTACTAAAGATTTGTTTAACTCCAACAGGAAAATTAGGCAGCAATAAATTAGTGGTACTTAGTACTCCTAATTAATTAAGTGAGACAACAGAAGTGGAAGGGCTCCCTGAAGGATCATCTCACATGTAAGGTAGTCGTTGTCGGAGCCCTTGAATGGCCTCGACTGAGGCCTCTGGCTTCAGCAAGATCGCCTTGGCACTATGTACTCTTCTTCTTCTTCCTCTTCATGCTCTATTTCTCATTCTCCTCACCAGTTGGTGAAACCAAGTACATGATTGGCCTTCTATTCTAGAATTGGTTTTTTCAGTGAGGGAGTACAAGTGTACTAGTAAAAAATAACATTATTTTCTCATGGCAGTCGCAAAATAGACATGAACACATGCATTAAATATCATTCTTACCTAAAGGAAGGTTATGGTGCCAATATGGATGACGAGGATTGGAACACAGATCTCCCTTTGTGCAGTTCCATCGGAATGAACCAACTATTCCATTCTGAGGGCTACGACGCCGGCGGTCGCTAGCACCGTCTGGAAACGCTGCGCGGTGCGGCGCCGCAGGCCGGAGCCTTGGATGATTTGGCACAGCCGATTGCCGCTCGCGTCCATTGCCTCCATAGGTGCTTCTGGCTTCTGGTCACTTGGTCTTGGATTGGAGTGAGCAGTGTTGTGCAGAGACTAAGGAGTAGATGGATTGGAGTGGTGGGGCGCCTTTATATGAGAATCCAAACTCTGTTGCATTCACATCGTGCTGGCTCTATTCTGCTTCTCCAATTAATTCCCTCTGCATGTAATTTGAGGATGCATCATTGACTGCTCAACGCCTCGAACCGCTACCCTCTCCCTCCTTGGCATTCAAGCCCCTATGGAGGCGACTGCCGCTCGCGTCTATCGCGTGTCAGGAGACGTTCCCGTCGACGACGAGGTGCCTATGGTGACTTCGTAAATTTCAAGATGATAATACTAGTATACTCAATATTGTGCACCGCGACCAAGGCCGAGAGGAAAATGAGAGAGTTACGTATTTATTTATGGTGTAGATTCACTCATTTTGCTCCATATGTAACCCGTCTCGGTGTAGTCTAGTCACTTGTAGAAATCTCTAGAAAGGCAAATACTCCTTTCTGGTTTACAGGGCTATACTAGCAAGTACTACAATAGTGGGCTCACATAGCAATTTTGTCTCATGCAAGAGCCTGGCTATATGCGTGCTCCAAGGTTCGTGAATCGCCACGTTCGGGTTGCACTTGGCTCTTCGCCTCTTCGAGAACACGAACAATGATGTTACTACTATCGCTTCTACAAGATCAAATCCATCACTGCATGGTCGTCCACCATGAAAGCGGGAGGGATAGCTTGTTGTAGTACTATAAGCAAAAGCATGTCCTCGTCTGCGAGCCACCGCGCGCATGGGCGAGGGTGAAGGCATGTAGTAAAATCAAGCTTCTCCTCGTTGTACGAGTTGACGCGACACATCATAGCACTGGCCCCACATGGTTGCCTCTAAACTTGGCTGAAAGACCCGCAGTGTACAATATTCCATTTGCTGCAACCTCTAACATTTACCCCACCACAAATTAAAATATATATTCCTGTCTTGACCAGATGAGCGTGCAAACTAGAATCACTAGGATGACAGGTAGGGCTGGAAGATTATTTTAATCAAAAAAATATAGCATGGAGCCGATCCCAATGATTTTAAGCTTACATGCATAGTACATGCTATCCTAGACTACTCTACACATGAAACTGCCACACGAGCGTCCGGGCTGCCGCTTGGCTCTTCGCCTCTTCGAGAAGTCGAACAATGATACAGTACTACTGAAGTGGAGGAGTACTAAAGTATGCTTCTGGGCATCTAACACCGATTTAACTGCTGCATGTCCACCGCGTGCAGGAGGGAGAGTGTGTAGCGAACGAAAGCTTCTCCTAGACCTGCCAGCCACTACGCTCATGGGCGAGGGAGGGACGCAGCTTCATTGAGTTATTGCTCCTGCCTTTGCGTCTATGACAAGTGGGCCCAACAGGTCGGTGGCCCACCTGTCATGCAGCCAAAGGCAGGTGCGGTTAAGGCGAGAGGGCGTTGTAGCAATCAAACTTCTCGGTCTTGTACGAGTTGACGCGACACATCAAAGCACTGCACTCGATATATTTCAATAATTTACGTTTACCGATGCATTAATTACAATGCATGCATGCATACCGTGACTCTCCTTTTTATACTTGCATGTGTTGATTTAATGCACCTTGAAGTAGTATGAATATGTGATGGTAAAGCTTTGTAATGCCCCAACCCTAATAAAGCGAGAGATGGTTGTGCACAAGGAGGGCGAGATCATGCAGACGGAACATGACTCGACGATGGAGCTCTCTATGGTCTCGATGGACCTCACCTTGCTCCACTGCCCCTTGTGCCGCCGCCCCTTGAAGCCTCCAGTGTATGAGGTTCAAATACACCTCGTCCGTTCGGCTGATCGAGCAAGGTGCAGGTTTCTTGATTGATGTGTATTTCGATTGATTTGTGCAGTGCAAGGGAGGGCACCTGGCTTGCGCGGACTGCCGCGTCGAGCGCCCCGGGAACCAGCGGCAGTGCGAGCGCGACGGTGGCTTCGACGTGCGGAACACGGCGGTGGACGCTGTCCTCTCCTCGGTGAGGGTGGAGTGCCCGCACGAAGGCTATGGGCTCTGTGTCACTTACCACAAGCTCGCCGATCACCAGAGCGTGTGTCCGCTGTCGGTGTCAAAATCGGCGGATCTCGGGTAGGGGGTCCGAACTATGCGTCTAGGATCGATGGTAACAGGAGATGGGGGCCACGTTGTTTACCCAGGTTCGGGCCCTCTCTATGGAGGTAATACCCTACTTCCTGCTTGATTGATCCTGATGAATATGAGTGTTACAAGAGTTGATCTACCACGAGATCGTAGTGGCTAAACCCTAGAAGTCTAGCCTATGTGAATATGGTAATGAGTATCCGCCTATCCGGACTATGCTCTCTGGTTTATATAGACACCGGAGAGATCTAGGGTTACATGGGGTCGGTTACATCATAGGGAATCTACATAGTCGGTTGCCAAGCTTGCCTTCCACGCCAAGTAGAGTCCAATCCAGACACGGGTACAGTCTTCGGTATTCATGTATTCACAGCCCATCAGTCCGGTCCAATGAATAACAGGCCGGACGCCCGAGGACCCCTTAGTCCAGGACTCCCTCAGTAGCCCCTGAACTGGCTTCAATGACGAGGAGTCCGGTGTGCAGATTGTCTTCAGCATTGCAAGGAGGGTTCCCCTTCTTCCGAACTCCAAGATAGTTTTCGGATGCGATGATTGTATCCGGACCTGTTACGCACACCACACACAACCGCAGAGAGAACATAATATTTGCATGAATCTAATCTGCTGACAGCTTTTTACAACATGACACCACGTCTGTCCGGTCATAATTTCGAACCGTTTTTCATCTGCTATCCCACGTTCCGAGACGCGGTTCCTATTGGCACGTCTTGTCGAAGCAGAGATCGTGTCCCCTTATTGCGGGGTTCTCACCAATGCGGGTGTGGGCGACCCAACCGTGCCGTTTGCACGACCCTTGGGAATAGGCGAGTTTAAGGCGAGTGGGGAGGCACTTGATATTCATGTCCTTTATAAGGGGATAAGGATTCCCTTTCTTCACCCACACCTCGGTTCCTCCTTAGCCCTTCCTTCCCTCAGCTCCAGCGCCCAAGCTTTAGCTTTTCCCTTACCTGAGAAAGCACTCCAAAGATGTCTGGATCTGGAGCTGGAGGTAAGTGGATGGCCTCTTCCGTCAATAAGAAGGATATCAAGGAGCTCCGGGAGGCCGGGTATCTGGCCAAGGAGATCGCTCATCGACTCCCGGCCAAGGGACAGATCGTCCCTACTCCCGAACCCCACGAGAGGGTTGTGTTTCTTACACATTTCGTCCGCGGGCCGGGGTTCCCTCTTCACCCATTCGTCCGTGGGTTGATGTCTTACTATGGGCTGGATTTTCATGACCTAGCCCTCAACTTCATCCTCAACATTTCGGCATTTATCGTCATTTGTGAGGCTTTTCTCCGCATCCCACCCCACTTCGGCCTGTGGCTGAAGACCTTCAATGTGAGGCCGAAAGTAGTGAGCGGTCAACAAGCAGAGTGCGGAGGCGCTATGGTGGGCAAGATGCCCAACGTCACCTGGCTCGAAGGCTCATTCACAGAGACAGTGAAGGGTGGCAATCGGGGTGGTTCTACATCACCGAACCGCGCGACGCCAACTGGGCGGCGGCCCCCGAATTCCGATCCAAAATCCTGATGCGGCTCACCTCCTGGCAAGAGAGGGGCCTAACCTGGGGTCCTTCAGACGAGCTAACTGGGCTCCAGACGTGCGTCCAGAACATGATAGGCATGAAAATCAAGCTCGTCAATGTGGTCCAGGTCATGCTCATTCATCGGGTCCTTCCGTGCCAACGCCGGACTTGCTATCTATGGGAGTTCGATCGGGCCAAGCACCAGACGCTACTAGAGCTCTTCGGCACGATGCACGAAGAAATCGGGAAAGTGCTCTTCAAGGCCGGTGAGACACCACCGCCAATGATTGAAGATCGCGGGCTCAGCTTAAAACGCCAGGCTAACCCGGTAAGTTCTTTTTAATGTTTTCAAGGAGTGCCCTCTACCAGCATATTTTGAGTGCTCTTCAAGGAGTGCCCTCTAAGCCAAATGGGCCAAGAAGGGCCCTCACCGTAAAAGCACTCCAGACGTGACGTCCAGAAGAGAGACTTCCTCTTCGTCCACTGACGAGGACGACAAAGAGGAAGAAGAAAACGACTCCCCACCCGAAGTGGGGAGGACGAAGAGAGCGGCCCCCACAAGTCTGGGGGCGAAAATGCCCAAGGGGGTTAGAGGCTCCCTCGCAGATAACTCCGTGTGGGATGTTGACAGCAGTCCGGAGCGACCTCGTTGGACCAATACTCAGGCCGCCTCGTAAGTACCAGAATCCAAAAACGTCTGGCCTTTCCGGTCTGTGATATTGATATACCTTAAACCATGTTATTACAGTCCGGCACGCGATGGCTCCCCGCGATCCTCGACAGAGGAATCACTAGACTCGAAGGAGATGGGTAGCATGTCTCCGCCACCTGCTCATTCCGTCTCTCCCAAGAGTGACAACGAGGCGGTGGCGCAAAAGACCTTCCGTAACTGGGGGGAGATTCTGGAGATCATCGGGGTGGCGCCCTAGGAGGATTCTTCAGTCGCCGGACACATGTGGGAAAAAGTCCCCACGGGGACTGGTGACGGGGCCCGAGTTCCCTTCGGACCTCAGCCGGATACCATTCCGTAGATCTATACGGCTCCGGGGGTCCAGCGAACAACATTCTCCACAAGGAGGGAACGTGCCTGTTCCACCGGTGACCTCTGTCCAACCAGAGGCACCGGATAGTCTGCTGGAGGCGCTACGAGGTGCCTCTATCGTAGATGAACATCATGTCCTTATGGACACGGTAATAGAAAAGGTTCAGTTCGTCAAAAGCAGGCTGACCGAAGCCTGTACTAGCCTTCCAACGGGCTTTGAGGTAAGTTATGTGATTGTAGGAAAAATATCACAGTATAGACAGTAGCCCCTGATGCTCTGTTTGGTGTTCGGGAAGAAAAGCCGAACAGAGGATCAAGAATAAATATCGCAGGAGTCTAACATGAGTTGTCTATGTGAATAAGGTGTATCGCCAGTAGGCTGCCACTTTGCTCATGCTGCGGAGGTCTCCTGACCAAGCAGAATCGGAGCGGGCCGAGGAGGAGCTCGGCCTCGTGAAGAAGCAGCTGGAGGATAGCCAAGGTATGCAGTAGCCTGTGGGTATATTATGAAAAAATGAATAGTCCGACCGGACTAAAGTGTCATAAACTTTATCAGGGGCCATGACCGAGGTGACAACCCTTAAGAAGGCACTAGCTGAGGCCGAGGACAAAGCGGCCAAGGAACGCGCCTCGCGCGAGAAGCACGAGGCCCGGGTTGGCAAGGCGCAGCAACAGCTCCAGGGCGCGATAGAGAGATTTGAGTCCCTGGAGCATGATTTTAAGGCGCAAGAGTCCGAATTGGTGAAGGTCCACCAGAGTGCGCAGGATGCATGAGCCGAAGCCCAGAGCACCCTCCAGGAAATTCAGGCGGCCAAGAAGATTACAGCGGGTAAGTCTTTCACCATGCATAGGAAGTATGTAGAAGAAACGTTCCTTGTACTTATCCTGAATTTAGATTTTCCAGGGCCGTTTACAGATCTGCCGCACAGTGTATCAGATGGTGCAGATCATTATAGAGCCGAAGAATGGATGTCTACGGAGAAGCTATTCTGGTCCCAACATCTGGGATCCGAACATCCGGTGCCCTTCAGCGACCAGCTAAAGAAGTTGGTCAAGCTGCACAGGTTGGCAGAGCTAGCCATGAAGGACCCGATAGTCCGGCTTTGGCCCGCCGATCCTATACCTAGCAGCTACTTTGGACTTGTGCAGCGGCTTGTGAGTGCCTGTCCGCGGCTCGAAGCCGTGAAGCAGTCGGTCTGCATTGAAGGTGCGCGTATGGCCTTTGCCCGCGTCAAGACACATTGGGCGAAGCTGGATGCCAAGAAGCTGATGACCGAGGGACTGCCGGAGGGCAAGGAGCATCGTCGACCCGAGCACTATTTTGATGGTGTTCTGGAGGGGACCCGCCTTGTGGAGGAGCAATGTTTGAAGGATGTTATATTCCCATGGGAACATGTATATTACCTTGCCCTGTAATTTGGAACAATTATGTTATGTAGTATAATGTTTATGATTTAAATTTTACCTCCTGTGTGGCCGTTTATTAAATCTGAGGGTTGACCAGTCGTCGGCTTCTGCCCCCATGTAGACAGTATGGGGGTGTTCGGGATAAATCTAAACACTCTTTACTCCACATTCTGGTCCTTAAAGGAGGTGTTTAGCGCAACGAACAAGGCAATCAGAATATGCGGCCTTTACCGCCCTCACTTAGCCATAGGAGTTTGACAATTAAGAAAGTTGGCAAAGCCCCTAGTGTACGAAAGGCCGAATTAGGGGCGTTATACCCGCCTAATCGGAAGAACCGATTCTTCGCAAGAAGCGAAAAAAATCTCCAACGATTTGGAACCTCTCGAACAGCTGACCGGCTCTCGCCGCATCATGACAGTCAGTTTTCGGCTTTCTCTACTAAGGTGCTCGTCCGGAAGAACCGAGACACAATCGCAGTAGTTCTCCCTTTACTACCCTAGCCGATATAGCGGAACGTAAGGTAGTAAACACAGGAGCCGGGCAACCCAACTATTGACCAAAGACATGATTCGGAGCCGATGCATATAATGCTATAAGTTCGGGGTGCCGAACTATACTGTAAAAGTGTTCGGACTTTTATTGCCGTGATGCGGGGTGTAATGAAGCCCCTGGCGTAGCAGTACGTACCATGGTGTACGTGTGCAATGATTAATAGATATTAAGGTGAGGAAACGGAAAAAAATGAAGTAATGAGCTGACGCCACCATTTATTCATCATTGTGATGTAACTAGTACGTCGAGGCGTACTTTGTACAAGTAATGCGATAAGCGAGTAAGGCTATTTAACATGCCGTAACCAAGGGCGAGCTGCGTGTGGGTATGTAAAACAAGTATGGTAATCGTTTATTAGAGATCACCTGGGGGTTCCCTTGTACGCCAAAGCTCCTTGCCTCCTTGGTGTGTTCTGCAAGCGGGTTGTCCGTATAGACCTCGAAAAGAGAAGAAAACCCATAAAAAAGTAAAAGCGGACGAATCCCTGGGTCGGTCAAGCCGTACTATGGATCACGAACGAGTTATGCCTCTGTCGATACCCATGGGGTTTTGAGTGCGTAGTTTATGTACGCACGGTAGTAATGCCATTGCCTCATCGGGGCTGGGACGGAGGCCGAATTGCTAATTTAGCTCGTGACGAGCCGAGCTGTCCTACTGCAGTGTTGTCCGGACCCTCTTGATGATGTCCAGGGGCTCGGCATCCAGATTATAATGCTGCTTGAGAAGGCCGCTCTGCACTTCTGCTGCTAGGGCGGCGGTTTGCTCCTCTGTACGGAGGGAGCGTTCCGTGTTTCCATTTACTGTAATGACGCCACATGGACCGGGCATCTTGAGCTTGAGATAAGCATAATGTGGTATCGCGTTGAATCTAGCGAATGCGGTTCGTCTGAGCAGGGCGTGATAGCCGCTGCGAAATGGGACGATATCGAAGATTAGTTCTTCGCTTCGGAAGTTATCCGGGGAACTGAATACTACCTCCAGCATTATTGAGCCCGTACAACGGGCCTCTATGCCTGGTATGACTCCTTCAAAGATAGTCTTTGTTGGTTTGATTCGTGAGGGTTTAATGCCCATCTTCCGCACTGTGTCCTGATAGAGCAGGTTGAGGCTGCTACCACCGTCCACTAGGACTCGTGTCAGGTGAAATCCGTCGGTGATTGGGTCGAGGACCAGTGCGGCTGAACCGCCATGGTGGATACTGGTTGGATGATCTCGGCGATCGAAGGTGATCGGGAATGACGACCATGGATTGAATTTTGGGGCGACTGGCTCTACCGCGTAGACGTCCCTAAGTGCTCGCTTACGCTCCCTTTTGGGGATGTGTTTAGCGTATATCATGTTCACCGTTTTGACTTGAGGGGGAAATTTCTTTTGCCCCCCAGTGCTCGGCTGCCGGGGCTCCTCGCCATTGTCCTCGCTCTGTGATTCCCCTTCCTTGTTTTTGTTGTTTACCTTGCTGGCTTGTTTAAAGACCCGGCAATCTCTGTTAGTACGGTTTGCCGGTTTTTCTGGGGTGCCATGTATCTGGCAAGGACGATCGAGTATGTGGTCCAAGCTGGATGGTCTTCCGCTGTTCCTTTTATAGGGCTTCTTTCGCTGGCCGGACTTGGAGCCACTGAATCTAGCGTGAACTTTTGTGTCGTCGGTGTTATCGCCATTGCTTCGGCATTTGTGTCTGTTGCGCCGGAGCTTGCCGGTGCTGTTTTTGGCCTCGGAGGGGCCTGTGTCGTTGGCTGTGTTTGTACTGCGAGCCAGCCAACTATCCTCTCCCGCGCAGAAGCGGGTCATAAGTGCCGTGAGTGCTGCCATGGACCTCGGCTTTTCTTGGCCGAGGTGGCGGGCGAGCCATTCGTCCCGGATGCTATGCTTAAAGGCTGCTAGGGCTTCGGCATCCGGACAGTCAACGATCTGATTCTTTTTGGTTAGGAACCTACTCCAGAATTTTTTGGCTGATTCTCCAAGTTGTTGAACTATGTGGCTTAAGTCATCGGCATCTGGTGGCCGGACATAAGTTCCTTGGAAGTTATCAAGGAAAGCCTCTTCCTTGTCCTCCCAGCTGCCGATGAAATTCTTAGGCAGGCTATTGAACCAGTGTTGAGCTGGTCCTTTTAGCTTTAATGGGAGGTATTTGATGGCGTGGAGGTCATCTCCTCGAGCCATATGGATATGGAGAATAAAATCCTCTATCCATACTGCAGGATCGGTTCTGCCGTCGTTGACAGGCTTGAACCCCTTGGGAATTCGTGATCCAGCACCTCGTCTGTGAAGCAGAGAGGGTGTGCGGCGCCTCTATAGTGGGCCGCGTCGCGGCGTAGCTCTGATGGCGTCCGTCTGCGGCATTCTGCCCGGGCGTGGTTAGTTCTGTCACGTCCGAAAAGGTAGCCGTCGTCGTGCCTCGAGGCACGTCCTCGTGATCCGTAGATCGATCTTGTATGTCTTGGTCTACTGTCCAGAGTCTGCCGGAGGTCGTACATGTGACCCCGAACTCTTCCGTCTCTATTTTTATGGGGCGGTGGGGCAGGCTGCTGTTCGGCCTGTGTTGCCGCTTTATCCCGACCGCGGGGTGGCTGGTTGGCCGCCCTGTCTCGACCACGTGGTGATCGTTCCATGTTACGCGAGGGAGATATGTGCTCCGGTGCCTCCTCATCGAATTGAGGTAGCAGTCTGCGCTTTGGGTAGCTCTTGGCTGGGCGCATGAGGCCGTATTCTTTGGCGGCCATGACATCAGTCCGTCTATCGACGAGCAGGTCTTGTTCAGCTTGAAGCTGCTGCTGTTTCTTTTTCAGGCTCCTTGCAGTGGCGATGAGCTGAAGCTTAAAGCGCTCCTGCTCCAGAGGATCCTCAGGCACGATGAAGTCTTCGTTGCCGAGGCTTGTCTCCTCCTTGGAGGGTGGACGGTAACTATCGTCCTCCGAGTCATCTTCTATGGCCTGTTCATCAGGGTTGTCTTGCCTGTTGTCATGTTCCTCCTGTTCGGATGCAGCTCCGACAGGGTCTTCATTGTTTTCGGCATCGCCCGAAGTACTATTTTCTCCGGTGCCAGTGTTGCCATCCTTTGAGCGACGGGGCTTGGAACGGCGTTTGGGCCGCCGGCGCTTGGACTGCGTCTCAGAGGGTTTATTCGTATCTGTCTCTTCTTTGTCGTCACCGGATCCTTTAGGTGTATCAACCATGTACACGTCATACGAAGAGGTGGTCGTCCAATGTCCAATAAATGGTGGGTCTTGGCCTTGCTCCTTGTCGGCATCGTCGTCCATATCGTCGATGTCTTCGGAGCCATAGTCAAGTACGTCGGTTAAGTCATCGACAGTGGCTATGAAGTGGGTGGCGGATGGGAAGCAAAGTTCCTCGTCATCCGCCTCTAGCTCAAACCGAACATAGTTCGGCTGTGAGTCTTCCTCAAAGGACAAGTTTTTTAAAGAGTTTAGCACGACACCAAGAGGTGAGTGCTGGAAGATGTGTGCGGCGCTGAATTCGAAAATCGATAACCGATCCAGCTCGGTGTCCGCAGGTGTACCAGGTCCGGAACGTATAGACAGAGACGAGTCTGGAGTTCCATTGACGCAAACATCGCAGGATGTAAAGTCCGTGTGCGGGTCCAACACCGTGGACTTTGTGGCCTCGGAGGGCACGATCTGCTTCGGTTTTGAGGCCGTTGTAGCGACAGGAACCATCTCCTGGATGTGATCCGATGATAGCTTTAAGTCATGTTCATCGGAGCGAGGGGGAGCGATTGCCACGGTCTCAAATACATTGAAGATCAAGTCTCCACGGACATCCGCGACGTAGTTCAAGCTTCCAAATCTGACCTGATGACTAGGGGCGTAGCTATCGACCTGCTCCAGATGGCCAAGCGAGTTGGCCCGCAGTACGAAGTCGTCGAACACGAAAATCTGTCCGGGGAGGATGGTTCCTCCTTGGACAGTGTCATTATCGACGATTGAAGGGGCCATCGAACCTTTCGTCGACGGCACAGTGGAACTCTCAATGAAAGCACCAATGTCGGTGTCAAAACCGGCGGACTCGGGTAGGGGGTCCCGAATTGTGCGTCTAGGATCGATGGTAGCAGGAGACAGGGGACACGATGTTTACCCAGGTTCGGGCCCTCTCTATGGAGGTAATACCGTACTTCCTGCTTGATTGATCTTGATGAATATGAGTGTTACAAGAGTTGATCTACCACAAGATCGTAATGGCTAAACCCTAGAAGTCTAGCCTATGTGAATATGGTAATGAGTATCCACCTATTCAGACTATGCCCTCCGGTTTATATAGACACCGGAGAGATCTAGGGTTACATGGGGTCTGTTACATTAGAGGGAATCTACATAGTCGGTTTCCAAGCTTGCCTTCCACGCCAAGTAGAGTCCAATCCGGACACGGGTACAGTCTTCGGTCTTCATGTGTTCACAGCCCATCAGTCCGGCCCAATGAATAATAGGCCGGACTCACGAGGACCCCTTAGTCCAGGACTCCCTCATCCGCTCGCGCTCTGCAAATGCCCCATGTCCGTCTGCGGCTACGAAGGCCCACCGCCGGTGTTCTCCCACCACATCAGCATCGTGCATCCCATGCCCGTGCGCAGGATCCATTACGGCAAGGCGCTCCAGCTGCAAGTGCGACTGTCGGAGCCACGGCTCTTGCTGTTCGTGGAGGAGGACGACCGCGTGTTTTTCTTGGTCGGCGGCGTGCTCGACATCGGCGTGCCTATCGCCGTGTCGGTCATCTGCATCAAAGCGGGGGCGTCCCCACTGCCGCACTACATGGCCAAGCTGTGGGCGAACGGCCCGCCGGGGGATCCTAAAGGTAGGACCGACACCGTCAAGGTGGAAATGGAGGTGACAAGCAGCAGGGATCCGGACAACGTCGCCGTGCAGGAGCTGACCTTCTTCACAGTTCCGCCCAAGGTGCTGGCCGGGGCTAAGCTGGTGTCCCTCCACATTCAGATTGACAAGCTCACCTCCTAAATGATTCTACAGTGCCTTCTGTTTATCTTAGTAATATGCTAATATAAGGGTTAGCTCGGTCTACTTTAGCTTAAGAGATGGTGGGTTTTGGTGGCGATGCAACAATTACCTCGACATCAGATCAGCAATGAAAGTAATTTCGAACAGTCGAATGGATATTTTGTGTCTGTTGGATATAAAAATCCTTTGGGTAAGAAGTAACAGCTTATATGCTTTTTTAAAACGGAACAGCGATAGTATAATTTTTGTTGACATGCACTAATATGTTCGAAACGGACGTCGAGCTGTAGCTAGAAGGGTGGTCAGGACGCGACATCGGCCCATACCGTGGTGACCCCCGATTGGGACGCACCGAATGTGGATTTTCTCCCTCGCCGATGTCGACCGCGTCTACGCAGAACATTGTTCCCTTCCCCCAGCTACGGGATCAGGCCGGATATGTGACCAGTGGTGTGGCCACCGTCGTTCTATGCTTGTGAAGAGAGCAACCCAAGCAAGCAGGCTTGTAGCTTAGGCTCCTGCTAGTGTATATATAGTGGTTTTCTTTTTCTCTCCATATCAACCATTTTATATTGCGTATGTGTCATTGAAGAGTGAAATGATGGTTGCTTCTTCCGACTAACTTACTGTGTGATTTGACTGCTCCTTTAGTGGCCCCTACACGTACTCCCCCTACGTGTATGCAACAGTCACACGTACACATGGACGCAAAAACGCGTGCGACGCCCTAATGCATGCATGTCCGAGCAC
The DNA here is from genome assembly GCA_021605145.1 of Aegilops bicornis. Taxonomy (NCBI): domain Eukaryota; kingdom Viridiplantae; phylum Streptophyta; class Magnoliopsida; order Poales; family Poaceae; genus Aegilops; species Aegilops bicornis. The sequence goes on along the minus strand of CM038669.1, from coordinate 390,342,505 downwards.
AGGACAGAACACACACGGTCACGCTCAAGTGCTCAACCTAACATGCATGCACACACATACTCAGCTATGGTGAGCTAGTGACCGTATAAACACCGGAAAATGTATATATTGAGCGCAATGAGTGTATTAGGAAGTCCACTGACCGTATTTTTACAAACATATAGTGACAGACAGTGTATTTATCTTGTTTGAAATTAAGCCATATTAACCGGAGAGGAGGCAGTATGGACTAGCATTACTTTGTTGTGTCCCATCAACTTGCCAAACGAGGAGAAGCTTGCAGGACGGGAGAAGCTTGTGCGCAGTGGCTCGCAGGACAAGGAGAAAAACTTTTGACTAATGCAAGCTCTCCCTCGCTCAGGCGGTGTACGTGCAACAGTTAATTCGGTGTCAGGTTTCCAGAAGCATACACTATACTAGTACTATTATTGTTCGACTTCCCGAAGAGGCGAACAGCCAAGCGCAAAGTTTACTATTACTAGTACTAGTACTACTACTACTATAGTCTCTAGAGGTATGTACTATACTAGTACTAGGAACCGGATGGAGGAGCGTCTACACTCTTATTATATTTTTAAAATGTGATAAAGCAATCTTCAACACATTTGGTTCTCTTCGAGGGTTCTCGCATGTGATAATGGAAGTTGATTGCATGGAACACTCGCCATAATTCTCGCTTAATTCTGGCTCATATCCTGTTACAAATAGGAGCGCTCGGTAATATTTCCTCTTTTTTTGTTATTCAACATGTAAACAGGTCAGCAAACCTTGCGGCGCATATTTGTGCGAACCATGCTTGCTGCACTTTGGATGTGGCCGAGAGCTGGCTTGATGAAACACCTCGCTTCCTACTTCTTTCTTTGCGGGGTACCTCGCTTCCTAGTGACCAGTGTCTTGGCTGATCGTCCTAAGAATGCTTATATATGAATAAAGCTCTCTCATTTACCCGCAAAAAAGATTAAGCCATATTAACCGGAAAGGAGGGAGTATGGACTAGCACTACTTTTTGGTGTGCCCGTCAACTCGCAGAACGAGGAGAAGCTTGCAGGACAAGGTGAAGCTCACTTACACCTTTTGATTAATGCAACTTACCCTCGCCCAGGCGGTGAACATGCATCAGTTCATTCGGTGTCAGATTGCCAGAGGCATACACTGTAGTACCGAACATGCAGAATACCATCATTGTTCGACTTCATGAAGAGGCGAAGAGCCAAGCGCAAGGTTTAGTAGTACAAGTAGTACTACTACCAGAACCGCATGGTGGAGCCTCTGTACTCTTATTTTTTTAATCTCTGATAAAGTACACATTTATTCCGGAGAAGGGCGGAAAACGGCAGCCCAACATGTAATGATGATATCGATCAACCATGCTCGAATATATCTTGGCCTCCGTGCGAGCCCGTCTGTGTGTTCTCGCTCCTCGTCTCTCTCAAGGTATGACGGGTCGGCCATTTTGCCGTCAATTGAGATCGGTTTGCTCACACTCTAGTCCCACATGCCAGTGATATGCCAAGAGGAGGTGCGTTGACCGACTGGCCATACACGTACTTGGTTTTGCACCTTCATACTACTCCCTCCGTCACAGTTCTGGTAACGCTTCATTATGATGCATTTCTCTCAATGCATTTCCACCACCAGCAGAGACTTTAGAGGCGTTTGGTTTAATGCTCAATTAATTAGGGCGTGGTAACCGCAATCAAGTCCACAATTTTCTCTCGATGTACTACGGAGTGGAGTAAGTGCATGCATGTGTGTACCCGGGGTGGAAGCACTGCATGCATGTGTGTACGCATTATTTCCTCTAGTAATAGACGCTGTGCTACCAGTGCTATTTTTCAGGCCGATCGCTAGTCGCCTTGGTCCTAGAGATTTTTTCTTTTCAAGCGCCGCTCTATAAACAAAGTGATTTAATGGAGTAGTATGAGCGGATTCAAAGAAGAGCGTATTGATGGTTGCTTCTTCCGAGCAACTTACAGTGGGAAAGGTGGGGCTTATGATTTGACTGCTCATTATTCACTATTAATGCGGCGCAACAACCGGGCTGAGTCTCCCATGCGGTTGTGCACTACCCCTCGGTTCTTAAATATACTCCGGAGTATTTGTCTTTCTAGAGATTTCAACGAGTGACTACTCAAATATTTGTCTTTTTAGAGATTCAAATGGACTACTACATACGGATGTATATAGACATATCTTAGAGTGTAGATTCACTCATTTTGCTCCGTATGTAGTCACTTGTTGAAATCTGTAGGAAGACAAATATTTAGGAGCAGAGGGAGTACACATACGAAGCAAAATGAATGAATCTACACTCTAAAATATGCCCATATGTAATTTGTAAAAACACAAATATTTAGGAACAAAGGAGTATAATTTTGTGCACGGCACATGGACCCTGATGCCGAAGAGGCTTCTGGCAATGCTATCAAGCTTCCAGCATTTGTTTACATAATTGACGTACTATACAAATAATTTTCCAAATGACATGAAATTGTACAATGGTGTGAGCTTTCAGCTTTTGTTTCGTGTGTCTTGCCATCGATGCTCTTTCAGAAAAAATAAAAAACTAACTTCCTTGCTAATGCATCTCAATTACTAGCAGATCAGAGCTAATATTTACATCACAACTAAAGACAAAGTTGTGAGAAGGTGTTAAATTAAAATTGATCCATGCTTTCATTGGCAGCAACGTCCCCCCAGCTCTGTCTAAATCAACAAGGCATGTTGGGAAAAAAGTAGCTGTCTGGAGCATGCAACATTCCGATCATTTTGTGCAGTTCCACTAAAATAGAGCTGAGCGTCCCTATTCCAAAGATATTAAGTGTGAGTACGATAATAGAGGACTGCTGATGAAACAATAAACACACAAATAGAAGCCGGCCACCTTTGCAGTCTCTCTTAAGACTAACTAGTTGGAGAAGATTAGGCTTGGAGTTGGATGAGGAGGATAGAGCAAAACCAATCTCCCTTTGAGACGTTGCCCGTGTGACATTTTGGTAGAACTGCACAAAACACTCTTAAGAAAAAAGTGATTTGTGCAGTTCACCAAAAGGTCACAATAGCAATGAGGTGAAATGGATATCCCTGTTTGCAAAAAAGAGGTAGAAAGGAAACAATTATTGGCCAATAACAATTATGACACATGCGACGACAAAAAGAAGCATATTCCTTGTCCTAAGGGAAGATAACAACACGGTTGTGTTTGTCTAATACGGTGTCAGGACGAGATTGCAATATGGAAAGTACGCAGGACGAGCTACGTTTTGGGCAAAGAACTATGGAAGATCCACATGCAGCGACGTGGGAAGACGTGCACTGGAGCAAGGCCGGAGGGGATACCTGGAGGTCTTCGGGATGTAACTAGGTGAGCGGCGGCGGGTGGAATCTGCCCATACCGCGGCAGCGAGCAGGTGGCGTAGGCCCTACCGCGCCGGAGCTTGGTGAGAGAGAACGACGTGTACTGCAGATCGGGTCGTGCTGCCTCGGCGCCGTCGAACGGAGAAATGTTTCACGTCCTCCCTTTCTGCCGGTGGACGTGATGCGGCCGGATCAGTGACCAACAGTGAGAGAGAGAGAGAGGCCATCGCAGCCTTGTGTGAGATACTCTGAAGAGAGACAAACCAGGCAGGCATGCTCCATTGTATATAGTGGAGCGGACTACCTTTTTCTCCATAAAAATCATTTTATATTATGTGTACGTGCCATTGAGCGATATAACTTTATTTAAAAATACGCGCCAACGCATCAAGTCAAACTTTGTTTCGTGCACGCGTGGTACACAACCTCCGTAGGTAAACAACTGCTACACGTGTTCAAATTAGCACGCGGGATGCCATTTCGTACAGAAATGAGCTCCACCGTGTACCCGCGCGGGTGTGGCTCGGCACGAAGCGTGAGTACGTGCATGGTGCACCTATTCTCTTCTTGTATACGTACACCACCTACGTGGGGTTGTGTGAGAGAGATACAAACGTAAAGAGATATAGTGTGTTTGTTCGTGAGAGTTTTGGGGGGGGGGGGTCAATCAAAAAATGTAACATATGCAATGTGTGTGAAATAGAGTCCTGGATATATCATATATATAGAGGGGGCGATCCACGAGAAGATAGTGGAGGTATCATCGGCTTGAGGTGTCCATAGAATCGAAGAGAGGGATGATGTGTGTGTGTGTGTCTTGTGGCCTTGATCGATAAAGAGTGCCATCGAATTTGTGTGTGCCCACGTCAAAGATATAGAGTGGCTGGCCTACTGGAACGTGAGAGGGGACAGGTGCAGTTTGTCTCTGTGGCATGGATACCTACCTACAGCGCTCGACTATCGGTGTGTGGTTGGGGGGGGGGGAGGGAGGCCTAATTAACTATAGAGGTACAATGGCTGGTATATGTGTGGAGGAGGAGAGAGGCCTACCTCATGTATTAAGGGAGATCAATCTACCTCATGTATTAAGGGAGATCGATCGACATCCATGCATATGTGTACGAGAGGAATAAGATTGGGAGAGAGACAGAGCTAGAGTGTTGGAGGGGGTGGTAGTGGAGTTGCTTCTAACAAATGGTGGGATAGGCTTGCTAGACAACCGGAGGGCACACCTGCAATATCAATAAGAGAGGGGATGGTTGCCTATCTGTGCATGTGCGTGTGAGATATGGGTCAGGCGGCATGGACGAATGATGAGGGGGGACGATATGGCTGTGGTAAGCAGACATAACTACATAGGAAGATCAATCGTCCTTTGTCAGAGAAAGGACAGACATAACTTGTGAGGTACGTCGATCGATGGGGGGGGGGAGGAATAGTTAAAGTCGACCAAGGTATATGTTGGGAGATCGATTGGTATACATGCATGTGTGTGTTAGAAGCAAATGAGGCACGTGGAGAAGGATGGAGAGAGAGGGATGCATCTAGGAGGTGGTGCGAGAGTCATACTATATCGAGGGGGAAGGAGTGTGCGAGACGAGATCGATGAAAAGAGTGGTGGGAGTGAGGCATGGACGGTGATAAGAGAAGAGGGGAAGCTTGTGTTTGTGCTAGGCACACCTGGCTAGAGAGGCATATCGATAGATGTGCGTCGTAAAGAAGGAGCTGGGGGGCCTACACACACCGTGGGTGAACGACCTAAAGTGAAAAGACAAATTTGCACGATGGAGCTAGAGAATGCCGAGGGAGGGTGAGAGGGATGCGGGCGTGTGCATGCATGAGAGAAACTTAGCGCTAGCTACAAAGATAAGAGGATTGTGTCGGTGTAAAAGACGAATAGAGATCATACTTCATTATAAAAAACGAATTCGGATATTTGAAGAATTTATCATAGTGTTTTAAACCGATGCATGTGTGAATATATATAATGGTGATACACATGATGTGGCTATGAACATGTTATACTACATATAATATATTTTATCTCTACTCTTATAAAAAAACAGAGTTGTTGATGATGGTGTGCCTGCCATCCTGCAATATAGGCCGCCCGATTTATATCTGACGGATAGGAAGGAAACTATGGCAATTTTGAAAAAATATACCCACACCCCTCTCCATATTTCCAAATTAGGCCTCCCCTTGATCATGTTGATGTTCTGTGGAACGCATGGGCATCTAGATGTACTACGTATAATATATAGAATATTGATCATAATTTGGGCTAATGTGTGGCTTTTGTAGCTCAGGTCTAAATACTTGTCATAATGTAGGGGGTGGGGCACTATACTATGTGTGATAAACACGGTGTACGTATGGAACATGGTTTAGATTATGAATATATAGTTAGTACATCAAATGTACTATTATTTGGAATCAACATCAAGTGTATTAAAAAAATAGAATTCGAGTTCATGTAGTACACATAGTTCATATATATCTCTATAGTAATCATGTGGTGTGTTATTAAGGTAATATACGAATGATGGTTGAAGTTGGCAACAATCATGAAATAGAGAAACGAATTCAAATTCAGTTCGAATTGCAGCGGTAGTATAGACATTTGGAATGCACTAAAATGTTGGTATGAGTAGGTTACATGCATCATACAGCAAGCGAAAAAATTTAATTGGACATAACATGGATTCATACTCCCTCCTTCTTCCATCTATATAGGGCGTAATGCGTTTTTTAAGACCGCCTTTGACTACTGACAAGATTAATAGTACATGACATGTACAATGTGAAAATTATATCATTGAAAGAACCTTTCATGCATTTAATTTAACGATGTGCTTTGTGTAAGTTGCATGTCATATATTATTGCTCTAATATTTGGTCAAAGTTAGCATCGAAAAACGCATTAGGCCCTATACAGATGGAAGGAGGGAGTAGCTTTGAATAGCATTTTATAGTAAAACGGGGCAAGACTCTCTCTTTGTGTGGTGTGAATAGTTTTATTTTTTTCATTTTCTTTTTGGTTGAGGGAAATGCGAATTGATTTGGTACGTACAAGTACAATATTACACGTTAGGCTTGTCCCTAAAATTCAACCCGCGCATTCAGATATTGTGCTCCCAAAACTGGCGCCTTCACAACCCGCGCCTTGCTATCCCAAAATTACCAACACGCGTGAAAACTCCCTCCAGCAGCCAAATCCCGACACGCGAAATCCCCCTTCTAACCCTGAGCCGAAAGGGCCGCTGGTTCAAATCGGTGTGGGGGGGGGGGTACTTTTGTAACACACCCTACATTTTGGACAAGCGCGTCCCTAAGTCATGGTTCGCCCCTCCCATCGCCTCCATTTTTCCATTCGAAATCCCAGGCCGCCATAACCTCTCCGCTCCAGCCGCGAAACCCCACCCTCCTCCATCCACCACCTCACCGCTGCCCAGCCGGAGCCTCTTCCCTGACGACATCGTCCACCACAACAGCTCGACGTCCGTCGTCCACCTCCCCAGATGAGGATCCGTCGTCCATCTCGTCGTCCCGCCGGTTCAGCCGCCCCGTCCTCCACCTCCAAGGAGCTGCTCCGACGATTGCCTCGTCTATCGCGGCTGCTCCATCCCCACAGCGTCGCCTTAACCTGCTCCACCGGAACCGCAACATCCTCATCGACTCCTCGGACGAAGCCAAGGCCTACTCGGCGCCGCCAAAGAGGTTGTACACTCATCGCATCGCACCTTCTCCTTAACTCGACCTCCCGGCGCCGACGATGCTCCATCCCGCACCCCCATGGAGCGGCTACCATGAAGCCGGCGCCGCGGGCGACATCTCCATGGCAGCTCTCCCCCAGTGCGAGGCCCCTTCGGCAGCGGCATCCATACCAGCCGTATCTGCTGTAGCTGCTCCGGCTCTCGCTCGCTCGCTCGCGCTGCTGCTGCTGCTCCGGCTCTCGCTCGATCGCTCGCTCGCCCAGCTGCTGCTGCTCCGGCTCTCGCTCGCTCGCTCGCGCTGCTGCTGCTCTCCCCCTCGCTCGTGCTGCTGCTCTGCTCCGATTTAGCTACACTTCAGTCGACTGAATCGACTTTTGGGTCAGTCGATTTTCAGGGGGTGGGGGGCTCGCCGGAGTTAAGGAAGAACCACCACAGTGGGGACAGGGGCTCGCCGGAGAGGTACCCCACTATCTATCTTAGGGTTCAGGGTGGGGGCGGGGGGCCTAGAGGGCTGGCCGGGGTGGCGGTGGACCGGCGGTGGGGAGTTGTTTCGGGGCGGCGAGGCGACGCTGGGGCCGGCGGTTCGGCCGGTGGTGGCTGGCGGCTTAGGGGGGTGCATGTTGAAGATGAACTGCAGGCCCTCCCTAAACTACATTTCAAGTGCCTCTCCGCTACCATTGCGTTCAATTTTGACAGTAACATTCAGATTCCACAGTAAATTTCAGTTGTGTTAGTTAAGTTCAGAGTCAACAGTTTTTACCTCATCTGTTGTAGTCAGGTGGTTTTTGGTGATGTAAATTTTACATCTATTTTACATCATCTATTGGAGATGCTATTAGAATCCCACTTGAGATTGACGATGTCTGTCTTGTGCTGCTTCAGCCTTGACGTCTTACGGCTCACCGGAGCTGCTCCAACGATAGAACGATCCATCACAACAGAGCAGTGCCCTGGACGCTGTCTACAGATTCCTCAGATCTTCCTCCACACCTCCGACAGCCACCTTTGCCTCAACTGCTTCAGCGACCAACCCAATGATGCTGAGGTCGACACGGCTACAGGAAAGAGGTTGTACACTTGTTGCATCACTTATTACTATACATTCATGTCGATCCATTAGGGCTATTTTGGTTCAACAGAAAAACATAGCAATAGGGAATTTTCCAATGGCACTCTACTATTCAATTATTCATGCATTTTGTTGAAAGGAATGAAGCAAAACATCCACTGGACCTACTTTTCAAAATCCTATGCATGAAAACAAGACCAAGTGCATTAGTGGAAGAATAACATTCTAACTGTACACGCTTTCATATGGTTTCACTTTATTTTGGCCATGTTTCTTTGCATTCCTCTGCTCTTCCAATTCCTGGAAACCAAACACCCAAATTGACAGAAATCCTGTGTTTACGAATGCTCTGTTTACCATGTGCATTCCTATCCTATTTCGGTGTTTTTCCTATCCCTTCGGTTTTAGAATCATGCAAGCCAAATGAGCCCTTACAGAATTACTTCAGTTACAGGTAGGTGTCGAAGGGAACTTTGTGTGGTTTGTCCTGCTCCTGCCGCGATGTCGTCCACCTCACCTGAGCTGCACCATCGACAGAAACATCCACCAAACCGGACATCACAACTCCTGAACGTCTTTCGCCGCCTCAGATCTCTTTCCCTGCCACTGGCACCCACCGCAACGGCATCACCGTCATCGACTCAGCAGATGAACCTGAGGAGTACACGGGTCCACAAGAGAGGTCGCACTCTTTTGTTTCTGCTTATGTTATGCATTGCTTAAAATTACCTGCTACTTTATCGTCCTGCTCACCTCTTGGACTCCAAGTCAGGTCCAAATTAATGTTCAAACTTGAGTTCTAAATTAGTTGTGGGGCACATATCGAGGAAGCAATGAATAGTATCTCTGTCTAATATCTGGTTCACCTAGGGTATGCCTATGTTGTTCATCTTGGGTGGGAAATAAATAGTAAAGCAATCATCATCTGTCTTTTTATTAAATTAAAGCAATCATCAGCCTGCTATCATTATTTTTGGATCCATCCACTGGTTGTTACCATCACTCTAAATTTCTGCATGCTCTCCTTACATAATCTCATCATATTTTTTTCGTATGCATGTCAGATATTGTACACAGTCATGCTGAACATGTAGAGAAAAAGAGAAGAGTTTTGCGCGGCAATACAATGTCATGCAGACACCGCTCCATGGTGGGTTCAATGGCAAACCCTGCCCACCCCTCTCCAGATTGTAATCCATAGGAAGATATCTGTTCTGAGGCGGATTCAGACGCAGCTGACCACTCCTATTTACGCCCAATGTGTTTGCTCTACCTTGGCATGATGATGTTAGTATTATCATGCATATGTTGCCTTGCAGTGCCTACTTTTGACATCATATATGTCATCTGCTTAGTTTAGACATGTTCTATAATGCCACCTGTTTAGTTTCTATATCATATATGGGAATTATGCAGTCTCATGTCTTTTAGCCAGCCATAATATATGTGAAATGTGCAATGCCATCCTGTTTAACCAGGCATCATATATTTGAATGATATCTTGCCCATCCTTTTCTTCATTACATTTGCATTTGTTGACAATGTTTGTACATTAAACTACTGTTCCTTTGAATCAGCTATTTGGGTGGGAGATTGAAAAATCTGGAGTGAAAACAAGCCCTTCAGAGCAGACAGTGCTACATGTCTAAGCAGATCTCTTGTTGGGTCCCGATAGCTCCTCAGAGATGGATTCAGAGACAGATGACAAGTCCTATTCCCCCACCGAGGTGTATGCTCTAACTTGGCACGGTTATACTGCTCATATCATGCATATGGTGTCTTGCATTGCATAGTTTAGACATCATATACACAATATTCAACACCATGTTCTTAGTTCAGACATCATATCTAATGCCCTCTATTTAGCATATAAATCACATATGTGAATTAAATGATGCGATCCTGATTACTTAGATAACATGTAGGTGAATTATGTCATGCGATCCTGTTTAGTTATTCATCATATCTTTGAATTATGTTATGCTATGCTATCCAGTTTAGATAGACATCATATATATGAAATTATGTCATGCTATCCATTTTAGTTAAACAATATACATGTCAACTATTTCATGTCCTCTTTTTTCCACACTATCTATTGCATCTGTCTCTCATACAATGTTTGTACATTCAACTATGTTTCCTGTTTATCAGCCATTTGAATTGGAGCAGGTGATGCCAACATCTAGCGGACTAAAAACACGGTCTTCAAATAAAACAGTGCTACCACTTGGTGGAGATAGCACCCCGGTTGTATATGCACGAGAACCAGCCCTACCACACATAACCCAAACTCTCGCAGATTGTACCCCTACTGTGATGGACAGAGAACCAGCTTCACCCAATCTAACCCCAACCCCAGCAGGTAGTAACCCAGTTCCTGTTGACACATCACCATCTCCACCACAGAGCTCCTGTCACATCCCTAGCTTCTGGTGCTGCGTAGTGTTTGCATCTTGCTTGCATCATGTTTAACTTTCATGGAAACTTGAAATGGGGATTGCCTAAACCCTAGCACAAATGCAATTCAAATAGGTTCAACCAAAAATATTTTCAATGACCTAAAAATATCCTTTTAAAATGTTCATGATTTATGGAAAAAGGTGAAAGCCTCTACCAGAGATGATGCATATTTTTCCAGGACATTAAGGTCACTGAATTAAATCATATGCTATTTGCAATTGGGCATTTAAAATGCTATAAATTATTTTAAGTGCTCAATTAATTCTGAACTTAAGTGAGGGCTGTTAGGAATAATCCAAACAGAGCCCCTAATTATTTTCAGGATTTTTAAAGATGCCTAAGTATTTTTAATAAAGCCTCACAATTGCAGAAAATAGAAAACAGAAACTAAACTAGAAACAGAAAGACAGAAACCTCACAGGCCTTACTCGGCAGAAGAGGCCCAGCCCACTGTGGGCTGAGTGGTCTTCTTCCTCCTGCCAGAGGACAGACAGTGCGTGGCGGCCAGCGCCCGGCACGCCTTGCCACATCCTGCTTCAGCCGCACGACCCCGACCCCTCCAGACGTGCCACGGAGACGCCCAACGCTCCCTCTCGCTTTCCCCTCCTCTCCCTGGACCTCACTCCCCTCTCTGCTCTCTCTCTTTCTCGCGATCGAGCGGAGCTCGTCGCCGCCGACACCGTCCACCATGGCCACCAGCCCTCCCCCGCCCAAGGGTTGTGCTCTAGTGCTCCGCCTCGACGCCTGCATCGTCCTCGCCGAGCCACGCAACCCCGGGCGCATCGAATCGCCGCCATCGACGTCTTCTTCCACCCCGGTCGTCCGAGATCGCCGGCAACGCCCCATCGCCGTGTGTCTTCCCGCGAGCCCGCGGAGCACACCCGTCGAGCCGCCGTGAGCTCCCCTCTGTTTCCTCTCCTTCCTCGTGCTCGATTTCGCACTTCAGCCCCACGCCGAAACGCGCCCGTAGCTCCGGCCCCCGCCGTCGTCGTGGTTGTCGTCGCCACGGACCACCCCACGGCCAGGCACGGCCATGATCTGAAGCGCCTCGTCGCGCTGGTTCTGTAGAGCCTAAGAGCGCGAGCTCTCGTGGCCGGAATCGCGCGTCCGGCAAGCCGCCGCCGCGCTGTGAGGTCACCGGCGACTAACCCCGGCGGCCGCTGACGTGGACCCATCATTAACACTAATGACGGGGCAAACTAACCCCCTAGCTCACTGACATATGGGCCCACACACTAATTAACCCCAGTTTATTCCTGCTTAGATTTAACTTAATCACGGTGGCCCCACGTGTGAGCTTTGACTTTGGTCAAGTCAACGTTGACCGGACCACCTGTCATTGTCACTAACCAGCCCCAGTCACTGACTAGTGGACCCCACTGGTCAGGTTTGACCTGGACCCGCCTGTTGACCTGCTGAGGTCAGCATGACCTAATGCTGACGCAATAACTCATTTTCTGGAATTATTATTTTTCAGGAAATTCCAAAAAATGATCTAAACTTCTAAAATTCATAGAAATTAAACCGTAACTCCAAATGAAATAAGTTATATATGAAAAATGATCAGAAAAATCCAATCTATCCATCTGTACTGTTTTCATGCATGTTAGAACAACTTATAGCTACTTTTTAGCACAAATCATATAATTGGCATTTTAATATCCATATATGGAGTTTGAATTTGAACCTAGGGTTCAAACCAACTTCATTTAATCGGCTGCTAGTTGCATTAGCTCAAACCACAGCATATTGCCATGTCATGATCATGCATCATATTGTGCATTGCATTGATGGTGTTTCATACGTGTTGCCGGTGTTTGTCCCTCTCGATGAGACGACGCATCTGACGATGAGTTCGATGACACCGATGAAGAACTATATTATCTTCAGAAGTGCCAGGCAAGCAAAACCCCCTTGTTCATTCTGATACAATCCCACTTTCTCGCTCCTGCTCTCTTTTACTGCATTAGGACAACAATGAATCATCTGTTACTTGCTGCGGTAGCTGAACCCCTTTATCCTCTGCATGACCTGTCATTGCCATAGTAAATAGATGAAACCCACTAGCATGAGTAGGAGTTGTTTGAGCCCTGATGTGCCTACTCATACATGCTTGTTTGTCATGCCTCTACTGCTTAGAGTTGAGTCGGTATGATTCATCGGGAATGAATCGGAGGTGTGTGAACATGTCCCATCTGTTGAGAGCTAAGTGTGTGAACACGATTTGGTAAAGGCAGCGGTGAGAGGCCATGTAGGAGTACATGGTGGGTTGTCTCATTGCAGCCGCCCCGAGGAACTGAGTTACGTGTTTGTGATCCATGAACAGTTACTACCACACATTGGGCTCCGGCGCTCCAAGCTCTCTCGTCTTATTAATAAAAATGATCTCTGTCCAGGAGTTGCAACTAGTTTCTGGTGTTTGTAGGTAGTGTTAGTAGTATACCAAGTGGCACCCGGTACAGGTGGGCTTGGGACAGACTAGGCACCATGGCACGGTGTACCAAGCGTAGAACCAACCGTCGAGGTGGGCTTGGGAACCCTGCTCACATCGTTTAGGGCCGTGAGCGACACCCCGGCCGGATCTCCTTGCGGATGGAACCCGAATAGGCGATAAACCTAGACTAGAGACTTGTGTGGTTAGTCAGGTCGTGGCCGACTCCCTCGCCAGGCTTCCGCTTGAAGGTTGCCGAGATACACGGGGTGTACATGGCGGTAAGTGGCGAGAGCGTGTGTGAAGAAGTACACCCCTGCAGGGTTAATATGATCTATTCGAATAGCCGTGTCCGTGGTAAAGGACATCTGGGTTGCCTGTACAGTTCATAGACAAGTGAAAGTGGATACTCTAAAATGCACAAGATAAGCGTGAGTGCTATGGATGGCGTTCTTGTAGGGAGACGGGAACGGATCCATAGTGGTGTATTGATATGGTGAATATGTGGAATCGTGTGCTCCACCTCAAAAGAGTTACTTGCAGCCGTAGTTTAGGATAGCCACTGAGTCAAAGCTGGCTTGCTGCAGTCAAACTCCACCACCCCCTTTGTTGATAATGTTGCATATGTAGTTAGTTACGATGTAAGTCTTCTTTGAGTACATTTGTACTCACGCTTGCTTATTTTATGTTTTGCGTAGAGACGTCGGTCTCGCTAGTAGTTCTGCGTGGACTTGACGTTTAGCTTGTTAACTCAGCTACGATCTTGTGCCCTCGGCAGATCTGGTAGATAGTCGGGCTTCTCAGCCTTTTCATTTGTACATGTATGTACTCGGACATGTTAAGCTTCCGCTTGTGCTTGTTGCTTGTATGTTTCGTATGTTGGGTCATGAGACCCATGTTTGTAATATCTCGCTCCACGGAGCCTAATGAATAAATACTTGAGTCGTAGAGTTATGTTGTGATGCCATGTTGTATTTACACATATCGAGCATATTGTGTGTATGTTTGAAATGCTTGGTATGCGTGGGATCCGACAATCTAGTTGTTTATCCTTAGCAGCCTCTCATATGGGGAAATGTAGTCTAGTGCTTCCTGAGCGATAGTAGTCTGCTACAGCCCGGTTCACCGGAGTCCTGCTAGCCCAGCACTACTGCTCTGGACACTTGACTGGCCGGCATGTGTTTCACTTCGTTCCTTTGTCTGTCCCTTCGGGGAAATGTCACGCGGTGACATCCGGAGTCCTGCCTAGCCTGCTACAGCCCGGGTTCCCGGAGTCCTGTTAGCCCAGTGCTATAGCCTGGATTCACACGCTGCTGACCGACATGCTCGAAGTTGATTCATGTATGCCTGTCCCCATGGGTTAGTGCCGCTTTGGGTTCACGACTAGCCATGTCGGCCCGGGTTCTCTGTCATGTGGATGCTAGCGACACTATCATATACATGAGCCAAAAGGCGCAAACGGTCCCGGGCCATGGTAAGACGACACCCGTGGGAATACCGTGCGTGAGGCCGCAAAGTGATATGAGGTGTTACCGGCTAGATCGATGTGACTTGGAATCGGGGTCCTGACAGCTCCCAAACAAGAGCAGTTAGTAAGGCAGCTCCAGTGCCCAAAGGGCCAGTACTACCATGGCGAACCCCAAATCAACCAGTTAGTACGCCTATTCCTGTGGAGGAAGCACAACCAGCTACTCGTAGTTTAGCATCTATCGCATTTGATGTTGTTAAATCTTATGTGCGTATCTTCCCATCTTGGAAATATTATACTGAAGATGAAGGAAAATGCCAGTTGCAGGTGTTTGTCCAGGAGTTATGTGTAAGTAATGTTATTCATGGCAATTACTTTACTTTGTCCCATACATCCTACCTCCATGATGGTTATAATACAACAAATTTTCCCAGTTTTCTCTCTAGAGAAGGACCGATTTGGAAACTCAGGATGAGGTAACCTGTGCTAATACCTCTGCTATCATCAAGAATGCTTGGTGGCGATGTCAAATTACACGAAGAAAACGTACTTCACCGGCAAAGAAACTCATCAAATTCCCTTACGTTCTCCCGAGACACATTTATCGGACGATGACTGGAACGCTTTGTTCTCAGATCTTGGTCCCGAACCAAGAATGTGGTAAGGACTCTGAGCTCATTTTCTATTTTTAAGTACTATATTTTCGCGTCTTACTGTACTCTGTTCATGTAGAACAAGTGCCTAAACCTGAAGAACAACTGTTCTAATTTAAGATTTCATTGCTATCATAGTTCAAAAAAGCGCTAGGCGTTAATTGTACGTTTTGCCACCGCCTTGCGCTTTACTGACCAAAGGGCATGCTTATGTGCAGTTATGCACAGATTTAGCGTAGTTATGCACAATGCATTTTGCCAACGCCTAGAGCCTAGGCGCGCTTAAGCGCTCGCTTAGGCGCGCCTTTTTTAACTATGATTGCTATCGTGTGTACTGCTTTGCCCTTGTATCACTATATTTACTCATACAAACTTATTTTTGAATTGAAGGATCCAATCGGAACTCCAATGGCACATCAGGTATGTTCACACATGTTTCTTTAACAAGCTTGCTCTTATCAATAGCTCTGTTGATTTCGATTTCAATTGTGTATACAGTTGACTTCTCATATCATGCACATTACTAGCATCACAACAGAGCCAATAGTGTTGTTGTACATGTAGACCCGTGGTACCCATCTGAAATCTTGTTGTGCTGTGTAGTTTCCCACGCTTTGTATTCTTTCTCTCCTGCTTTGTCTTGAACTGATATGATTTGGACCGTGTCTCTATTTTGACTTGGCAAGACAATGCAGTGACCATAGGACATAGATATATGTTTGTTTGATGCTTTTATTATGTACTAGTACTTGGCAATAGAAGACTTGGTAGTTTAATCCTGTCCACCTTACTAATGAACTGGTTCACCGAATTGAGTTTCATATACTAGTACATGCTAAACCTGTTATGTGTCTGCTTGTTTCTTCTTTTAGAATCTTGTGGAATATTGGGGAAGAGTGCCTTATTAAGCAATGGTAAAGGAAGTAATGTAGATAAGGTTTAGGATAGTGACACATCCTTGTTGGTCTCCAACAAAGATGATAAAACAGCTAAGGAAGACTATCTCGAAGACAGTGAGACAACCCCAAACTCCTGTCTTGGTTTAGTGTTCGAGTTACTGGCCACTACCGCTTGCACAAGCTATTCAAACTCACTGTCTGAATCAGTTCGGTTTCTTGAGTCTCAACTACAAGCTGAAAGATATCGATCAGCTTGCTGCGACAAGAAGCGGAAGGACTGCGGAAGTCCCTGGAGCATTCAGATGCATACTTTGTGGTCTAACAGCAAGCGTTGGAGGATTTTAGTGCCAAACAGAACACAGCTAATAAGCTTGCTAAGCTTATTGCCAGCATGGTGGATACCTAGGATAACGTTTCTTGAGCTCTTGTGAAGTTGTTTCAGTTAGGCTCTTGTTTTGCTGCCGCATTTATTTGCACTGGTGGCCAATTTTGACGGCCAGTATATGTAATATGCTGCTTTGTTCCCTATATTTGCACTGGTGGCGAACTTTGATGCCCAGTGGATGTAATTTGTGTAATAGCGGTAATAGGCTAGCGTTAATTGCTTGCTTATTTATTTCCTTATTGTCTTGTTTAGTTGTTTGCTTGTAGTCACTGCAGTTCTTTTTCTATGTTTTCTAGTGGCCACAATAACCTATTTTTGGAAACTAGGCCAAAATAATCATGGCAACACATGGACTGTTGTAACCATGGGCCTCAAGGGTCAGTATGATCCATGGGCCTTCTACGGGCCGTAGGATCCATTGGCCTTCTATACGGGCCGTAGGATCCATGGGCCTTCTACGGGCTGTACGATCCATGGGCCTTTTACGGGCCGTACGATCCATGGGCCTTTTATGGGCCATAGGATCAATGGGCCTTCTACGGGGCGTATCATCATTTCGCCAGTCATGGGCCATACTATTCGTGGACAATAACGAGCCGTTAATAGGCCGTATTTGATAACTCTATGAAAACAGCCCAACGGGTTTTTTTGACATGAAAACGGCCCAACGTATTAACGGGCCACAAATGGGCCGACTGTAACCACATGCTGAATTTGGCCCACAAGCAGAAAATGATAGTAACGGGCCGTAAGTAACCGAATGCTGGAAATGAGCCCAAGAATAAATGGGCCCTGAGAAGGCCGAAAGATAACATGGGCTGGAAACGACCCAATGGAATAATGGGCCATTAATGGGTATGAAGTGATACACTGTTCATTACGGGCCAGTTTCACCACGTGCCGTTAATGGGTATAAAGTGATACACTGTTCATTACGGGCCAGTTTTACCACTGGCCGTTAATGGGCCGAGAGTTACAAAGGGCCTCATATGGGCCGAAAGACGTCATGGGCCATACATGGCCTGGAAGTTAAAACGGGCTGGAATTATATTGGACGGCCCAGATGACGCTACTGGGCCTAATTCGGATGGGCCGTAAACGGGCCCTGGGTTAGCGGGCTGTAAATGGGCTATATGCGAACATGTCGTTAACAGGCTTGCCGTGGGCCGATCCGCCACCTTTTGACCAAGTCAAATGGGCCGGCCTTTTCATAGGAATGGGCCTCTGTTGGGCCATGCCAGGTGTCGACTATCATAGGCGCTTTGGGTCCAATGAGTGGATGACATCTGTCCCAACGTTGAGCCTACACGTGTTTCCTCCAGCCAATGATGATTTTACACGTGGAAAATCCCCATTGGTCGGGGCTGTTAACGGGTTATCGGATCTAAAACTGGACCCGATAGCTTTACAGCGTTCCGTTACGGTGGATGCCACGTGTCGGTCACCCTTGATGAAATCACTCCTGTGACGCGCGATTTATCATCATGGAAGTGGACACTACCGTGATGATAATTTTGGTAATGTCAGGGAACACTTCTACGACAACAAAGGTATGACTATCTTGATTCTGTCATAAATTTGTCATGGATGTACATGCATGACAGAAAACGTGACCTACTATGACAAACACGTATAATCACAGAAGTGTATTTTTTTGTAGTGTGGAGGGCAAGAGTGACAGAAGCTTCAACCTAGCATAGAAATTGATGCATACGATATTGAAGGGGGACCAATACATCTTAATGCTATGGTTGGGTTTTACCTTAATGAACTTTAGTAGTTGCAGATGCTTGCTAATAGTTCCAATCATAAGTGCATAGAATTCCGAGTCAGGGATGACATGCTAGCAGTGGCCTCTCCCACGTAAAACTTGTTATCGGTCTAGTAAAGTAGTAAATTGCTTAGGGACAATTTCGCAACTCCTACCACCACTTTCCCACACTCGCTATACTAACTTTATTGCTTACTTACCTAAAACAGCCCCTAGTTTTTATTTACGTGCTCTTTATATTCTTGCAAACCTATCCCGTTACACATACAAAGTACTTCTAGTTTTATACTTGTTCTAGGTAAAGCGAACGTCAAGTGTGCGTAGAGTTGTATCGGTGGTCAATAAAATTTGAGGGAATATTTGTTCTACCTTTAGCTCCTCGTTGGGTTCGAGACTATTAATTATCGAAAGAGGCTACAATTGATCCCCTATACTTGTGCGTTATCAAGACCGTTTTTTGGCGTCGTTGCCGGGGAGCAATGGCGTGGGGTGAATATTCTCGTGTGTGCTTGTTTGCTTTATCACTAAGTGGCTTTTATTTGCTGTTCTAAGTTGTTCTCTATCTTTTGTTATGGATATGGAACACGAAATACCAAAAAAATTAGGTTTACTTGCTACTCATGGAGATGGGGAACCTCCTAAAACCCTCGATGCTCATTATGTGAAAGATATTATGCACTACTTTAATAATCCCGAGAAAACCCCATTCAATTATATAATGGGAGACACATTGGATCAACGTGAATACTTTAGGGATTATCGCTTGACTCAAAAAGGGAAACTATTATGGGATCAAATTCATATGTTGCATTGGTATGCTCGGCAACTATGCTTGAGATATGATTATACTTGTTGCTCTAGGATGAAGGCTCCACACCTTCCCTTTTCATGTAGATTTAATGATAATAAAACCTTGGCTTCTTATGCTAGAGGTATATATGATTACTATGATGTGGAACGAATAGAAGAATTTGTTGCTTTTAAGGGTGCATGTGAAATTTAATCTTTATTTAAAGAGTTTGAAGATTTTGATGATTCAGTTTATAGACCTGAAAATTTAGTTATCCTTAAATATTGCTATGAGAATTATAAATACAAATATGATATTGATGAATTTATTGAGAAAGTCTCCGCTGTCCGAGAAGAGATTAATATTTTGCAGGAGTCTATGGGAGAAGAAAATGATGAAACAGTGAGCTCGTTGGATGAAAAAGATGATGAGGAGAGCAAAGAACAAAAGGAGGAAGATCGGATTAGCTACCCGTGCCCACCTTCTAATGAGAGTAACTGTCCAATTCATACATTATTTAATGCCCTTCGTTCTTACCGAAGGATGAATGCCATGATAATTGCTATGATCCCGTTGATTCATTTGAAATATCCCTTTTTGATGAACTTGATGCTTGTTATGCTTGTGGCCATGATGCCAATATGAATTCTACTTGTGGAAATGAACTTGCTATAGTTCCTTATGTTAAACATGAAATTGTTGCTATTGCACCCACGCATGATAGTCCTATTATCTTTTTGAATTCTCCCGACTACACTATATCGGAGAAGTTTGCCCTTATTAAGGATTATATTGATGGGCTGCGTTTTACTACTACACATGATGATTTTGATAGATATAATATGCATGTTCTTGCTGCTCCTACTTGCAATTATTACGAGAGAGGAACTACATCTCCGCCTCTCCATGTTTCCAATATGATAAAATTGCAAGAAACTGTTTATACTATGCATTGGCATTTACTATGTGTGCATGAATTGTTC
The DNA here is from genome assembly GCA_021605145.1 of Aegilops bicornis. NCBI lineage: Eukaryota > Viridiplantae > Streptophyta > Magnoliopsida > Poales > Poaceae > Aegilops > Aegilops bicornis. Next base: position 390,322,520 of record CM038669.1, on the reverse strand, counting down.
TTTTATGACATACCGATGCATAGGAAGAGAGTTAGACTTCGTTGTTGCATGATATATCTTACCTTGTGCTCACTAATAAATCTCAAATCATTGTTAATTAAAATTGGCTTTGATATACCTTGGGATCCGGGTGGATCCAGTACTTGAGCACTATATGCCTAGCTTAATGGCTTTAAAGAAAGCGCTGCCAGGGAGACAACCTACAAGTTTTAGAGTGTCATTTATTTCTTCTGAGTGCTTTTATAAAGTTTAAAAACAAAAAAATAATATAGAGGGGAACCCAAAACTTTTCAAAAAGGAAAGTGAAAGTGAGAGAGACAAGCATTGTTGAAGTGGGGGAGCTCCTTGAACTTTGTTCATGCTCACGGAAACTTTGTGAATCTTGATTACAGAAAATTTTCAAAAAAAATAATTATCCCCTTGTACAATTCCATTTTATTATAAAAATAATGTGCCAAGATTTGCCTTTAGGATGTTTACATTGCTTGTTGGTTTGTGCGGTGCAAAACAGAAACTTCGGCTGTAGTGCGCGATTTTACATTTTTTACTGGAACGTCAAACGGTTCTGAAACTTTTTGCAATGTATTTCTATACAAATTGTTTATTTTTACGAATTGTTTCAGAATTTTTGGAGTACCAGAAGTATGGTGAATGTTCAGATTCCTACAGACTGTCCTGTTTAAGACAGATTCTGTTTTTGATGCATTGTTTGCTTATTTTGATGAAGCTATCGATTTATATCAGTGGATTAAGCCATGGAAAAGTTATATTACAGTAGCTAAAATGCAAAAACAAAATATGAATTGGTTTGCAACAGTACTTAGAGTAGTGATTTGCTTTATTATACTAACGGATCTTACCGAGTTTTCTGTTGAGTTTTGTGTGGATGAAGTGATCAAAGATCGATGAGGTCTTGATATGACGATACGGAGGAGAGGCAAGAGCTCAATATTGGGGATGCCCAAGTCACCCCAAGTAAATATTCAAGGAGACTCAAGCATCTAAGCTTGGGGATGCCCCGGAAGGCATCCCATCTTTCTTTCGGTTTCGTTTCGTTCATGTGATATGTGCAAATCTTGGAGCGATTTCACTGTTCTTTGATGCACCATGCTAGTATGAGAAAGTCCATGATTGATTTATAGAATTCTCATTGCACTTCACTTATATCTTTTAGTATGGCTTTATAGAATGCTTCATGTGCTTCAATTATATCATTTGAAGTATGGACTGCCTGTTTCCCTACACATAGAAAACCGCCATTTGTAGAACGCTCTTTTGCTTCACTTATATTTGTTAGAGCGTGGGCATATATTTTGTAGAAATAATTAAACTCTCTTGCTTCACTTATATCTATTTAGAGAGACGACAGGAATTGGTCATTGTCGGTGTCAAAACCGGCGGATCTCGGGTAGGGGGTCCCGAACTGTGCGTCTAGGCGGATGGTAACACGAGACAAGGGACACGATGTTTTTACCCAGGTTCGGGCCCTCTCGATGGAGGTAATACCCTACTCCTGCTTGATTAATATTGATGATATGGGTAGTACAAGAGTAGATCTACCACGAGATCAGAGAGGCTAAACCCTAGAAGCTAGCCTATGGTATGATTGTTGTTCCTCTATCGACTAGCCTGGCCTCGGTTTATATAATGCACCAGAGGCCTAGGATAACAAGAGTCCTAGCCGAATACGCCGGTGGGGAGGAGTCCTTGTCTTGATTGCCGAGTCTTATGGAATCTTCCTTGTATGCAAGAATCGTCCGGATCGCCCATGAGTATACGGCCATGGGGGTCCTCGGCCCAATCCAACTGATCGGGAGACGATGTGGTGAGTACCCCCTAGTCCAGGACACCGTCAGTAGCCCCCTGAACCGGTCTTCAAGTTAGGGACGCTCCTCGATTTTTCCGAACTGTTCTTCATCTTCGGTCTTCGGTCTTGAAAACTGGTTCAACAAATCTTCTCATCTTCGATCTTGAGGATCGCCGAAATGCATTCGACGAGTTTACACGTCGGGAATCCGAGGAGCCCCTCTAAGTTTCCGGCCTTTATCAATGCCTTGTTATTTTTATGCCACACCTCGGGTTTGAAGTTGTTCCCGAGCGGCAGCATCCTCTTGCATCCGAGCTCCAACACCGGACTGCATTCGAGGTATCTTTTGCAGCCGAGCACCAATGCCGGACTTCTTCCCAGCTCTAACGCCGGACTGTATCCGAGGTGTCATAAATCACCTTGGTTCAAAGAAGTTTGAAGGAGTTTAGCCGAGCTTAATGCCGGAAATGCCCTCTATGGAGCCAGCCACTAGCGCCCGAGCATTATGCCGGACTGGTTCCGAGGTGGTGCACCGCCCCGAATGTGGGCCGATTTTTGTCAATATTTTTGATTGGTGCAATTTATTCTCTGCCGAGATACATAGCCAGTAGCCCTCAAGGTGGGTATCGGTCTAAAACCCGAGATGCACATGAAGGATGACATAAGACCGCTGATCCCGTAGCCGCTGAGACTCAGGTTGATTTGCAAAATCGGTCTGAGGATCAAGTCCTAGCTCGGCAGAATACTTCGGGACACAAAAGGCTGCGTGCTCAATCCTCAAGACTCAGGTTGGATGCGGCCGACCAACCTGAGGATCAAAATCTCCTCGGAGACTGTATTACACTTAAAATTTTCTGCATTGGACAGGCAATGCAGTAGCCCCCGAGACACTGGTCGGGTGGCAACACCAGATCAGGGGATCGATGTGCCCCTTTAATAGTTGCAAATAATAAGCCCGAAGCCCAGTAGCCCCCAAGCCTTAATGCGGGCACGGGTGACCGAATTAAGGATCGATATCCATAGTAAAATCACAAATTATGTGTGATGACTCAATGTGTCCAAGTACTTTATGTCATTAATGCTTGATCCGCATTGTATAAAACTTTGTTGACCGACCATCGGCTTCAACCTCCTCGGCCAGTAGTCAAGGAGTGTTTGTCCTACTTTATAAAGCCTTTATGAGGGCAAAGATTTACGACAAACAAGGCAATCTGGCCATACGGTTTATCAACAAAGGTACGCAGAAAGATATGTTATATTACTGTTTAACAGAAGAAATGTCTTCCAAAGAAAATAGTCCCGCTATCGATTCCTTTCTTTGGGTTGTCATGCTAAGCATGATCATGAAACCCCAGCTCCAATGTAAGAGCAAAATATTGAGGATTTAGTTTGGGAGGCCAACATTAGCCCCGGTAGTGTTCGGGCGACAATCGAGGTCAAGCCGAAACACTTCGCCAATTTTATGAATGGCCCGTCATTTAATATAGTCATCGGATCGCTGACCAGTTTACACCTATTGTGACAGTCAGTTTTCGGCTTTCTCCACTAAGGTGCTTGACCATGCGAGCTGGAAGCACCATCGCAGTGGTTCTCCCTTTGCACACCTAGCCGAACAAAGCGGAACGTAGGAGGCAAGCGGGAGCCGACAACCCAACTATTGACCAAGACACAATTCAAACTGATGCATATATAGCAATATCCGAGATTTTTTTGCGAATCTCTAAAGGTGTCCGGCGTTGCATCATGAGACTTGTGCTAAAAACACACAAATAGTTTAAAAGTGCCAAAAGCTTGGAAAACCGAAAACGCCAAGAAAAGCATGACGTCCGAACAAGATCAAGTGTTCGTGCCAATCCAAAATTGGACTTTAGAAAAAAGTGCTCCTCCGTGCTTTAACATGACACATCCTATCTCAAGACTTCAAGCGGGTCAGCCCTCTGGCTTCAGTCTCCCATCCCAAGGCGGAGTACTTCTCATTAGGCCAGTTTAGAAAACTAAACTCTAGCGGTTTTGAGAGAGAAATTAGGCTCCCCGGCTAGTGACCGCACACTCGTGTCGAGAAAAGGAGTGATAAATAATAATAAAAACCCTGCAACGACTAAGAAGAAAAACACTTATTATAAAATGGCTCGAATAAACATAAGAGCCCCCAAGTGACTTGGGTAAAAGAATGATTGTATGTACCGAAGTACTTATATCATATCTATGTTCAACCGAACTTTAAACGCGTCTTAACCGACCGTCGGCTTCTCCCTCTTGATCAAGGACCTAAAAGTGTTATGTACTCCATCCGTCGGGAATATCGATGGCGTTTCCAATAACGAGGCAATCAGGTCATAAGGTCAGAATGCATAAAGCGCCGCTTAGGGAACTTATGCTATATTCTTGATAAAGTGTAAGAAGCATCTTGAAGAAAATAGTACCCGACAGATACCTTTCTTCGGTGCTCATTGTTAATATGAGACTTGTGCAATAGATTTTTGTACTCATGAGTTCCGTTGTGTGCCGACCATTATTGAAAAACAGAAGAGCGCTAGCTTTCGGCTTCACCCAGTCTGAGGTCCGGCTCGGGTGACCCGATCGTGACAATCAGAGAGGTGCTCCCTTTACTCCCTAGCCGAACAATCGGGAACATAGGGGTAAACACAGGAGCGAAGCAACCCAGCTTGCAAATCGCTTAAGTCAATATGGTGCATATTGTGGCATAATACACAAACAAGGAACGAAGCCGTAAGTATAATCATATGCAAGAGGAAAGGCTTCATGAAGGAAGGCCCAAATGAATTGGGTATTTGAATTTATGCGTCACAAACAAAGTTTGGACAAGGAAATTTTTTTACAAGCAAAATTTTTCCAAAAAAGTATAATGCTTGGTCGAACCGAACACAAGTTAGAAATTAAAGCTTTGAGCATGAAGGTGACTTAGCTGGTTAATGTGTTCGGTATTGATGACGTGGTCCGAGCTTGATATGGGACAAGGTTCCATCCCCCAAGCCGGTCCCGAGGTGGCGGAGCGGAGAGCTCGATACGCCGAAGTGGTGACATAGCACGGTCAATGCAGACCGGCAGAGTGACGCCAAAGTCCCCGGATCATTTTCCTGTGCACAAAAAATGGTGCAAACTGGAGATAATAGTAATAATGATAATTAATTAAAAAAATCGTTGCATAATAAATAATTTATGTAAAGTGAGTAATAAAAGAAATATGGCCTGGCGCCAAAGTCAATGTTGATGCAGGTCGTCGGCGTAATGCAAAAAAGGCGTGGCAAAGCCTGGATTCACAGGTCGGTCCGAGTTCCGGATGTGGCGTTCGCCGGACTATTTACGGAAACTGACCGAACCATCATGCGACCGTCGATAATGCGGCCACCATTTGATAGACCTGTGTACATATGATGGACAAACCAGAGTAATAATTCCTTGGGAAAACTTAACCCAAACAAGCAAAAAAATACTAGGATTAATAGCACCTGGTTTATTTGTTGTAGCAATCCGAAGGAAGGTGATTCCCAAAATTGGGATTCGATCCGCGCACCCATTGCCTGGTCGGCTAGTGACGCCGAAGTGTCCGGAGTAGGTTGATGAAGAGATGGCGAAGCCCCCGGTCCAGCCGAGATGTCAAAGTAGGTCGGCGTGATGGACACCAGCTTGTAGAAGCAATAGTGCGGCTCTGCCGATGCAGGTCGTGATGTGGTCGATGCCGGCTTGATGAAGCGACCGTGCGGCGATGCCGGTATGCCCGCTCCGTGTAATCCGTGGGGCGGCGATGTTGGTGATGATTTATCCTTCGTGATGCCGGACTCTTGTTCGGCTTGCCGAGATGATGATCCGAAGAAGTTGAGCTCGGCTCAACAAAGTGACGACGTGTCTAGCGCAGGTCGGCAGCTGTCGGGGATATACCCCGTGGCGTAAACCGGCCGGAAGTATAACCCGGCCGGACTTGGCGGTTTATTTGAGACCCCACTGACTCTTGGCGGTTCACCGCGACCCGTTTGGACCTGGCGGTTCACGACTCATTGGTAATCCGGCAGGCGGGTGCGAGGAGCGACAAGACCCGGTGGCCCAACGGGCGGTTCATGAAGGCCGGTTCATACTATGGTGGGCCGGTTTAAGAGGAAAGGCATAAGGAATATTTGTCTTACAAGGAGTTAAGACCTGGACTTGTATCCGGTTTGTATTAGAATAGACTAGTCCTAATCCTAATAGGACTCCACATGTAACCCGCCCCTTCAACATATATAAGGAGGGGCAGGGCTCCCCAAAAGGGGGACAAGCAAGAAGCAATAATCTCTAGGGCTAGACACAAAGTGGAGAGCCGGTTTACGACGACTCCCTCGTGATGATAATGAGACCTAGCTTCAAACAACATGTAGGGTTTTTACCAGATGATGTTTCCCGGGGCCCGAAGCTGTCTAAATCCTTGTCTTGTGCCTCGCGTCTCTCGATTCCAACCAACCCGTTCAAGCTACCGCATAGATGCGTTGGCCTCACGACTAAGTCCTCACACTAGGACATCTGCCGTGACAATCCCTCGACAGTTGGCGCCCACCATGGGGCTTGCGCACAGCGATGTTGAGTTCTTGAAGGAATCCCTCCTAGGGATTGAGAAGCTCGCGAGGTGCCGGGTTAAGAGGAGCCGGTATCTACTTCCTTGCCAAGTAGTCGGAGCGGAATTTATGAGATTGAATCTGAGAAATTTTAGGGTTGCATGCTATGCGGCCGCAACGCGTGCCATGGGATATCCGCCGAGTCCGAGACGAGAGTTTCTTTTTTATGATGGCAGCCCTAAGCGACTTGTTAAATCGCAAGTTGATGTGCATGAAATTTACGCCGGGGCGCTGCCTGTCCTGAGGAGTTCTACAGTAGCAACAACTGGAAAAAAGATGAAGGCTTTTCAATGTTAAGAGAAGGCAAGTTGACCAAACAGACTAGAGCAGCGATCCGGATCGCTCTAGGGCCAGGAGTACAAGACAAAATTTATATGGGCGGTGTAATTAGATGCTGCGGGTGATGTCATCAATCAATTAAAAAAATGACGGGGCTGGAGGAGATCACGGATTTGGTGTCTGCCTCCGTCTTCGTCGCTGAGCTGCCATTACTAGGAGCGCATCCGACTGCCGTTTGGTCGCGACCCCGCTGTACCGGCACCTCTCCAACCGGCCGCCGGTTCAACCACACCCCGCCACCTCCGCCTCAATTTAAGCGAAACAGCCCTACCGAGCCGGCGCCTCTCTCACCCGTAGCCGTGGACCCGACCCTGCCTCTCTGTTCGCCTGGAAGACGGTGTCCCATCTGCCGCTGAAAACCGCCTTGGCCTCTGCTTCGCCTCCGCCAGCCTCAAACCGCCGCGGCCACCACGGCCCTCTCCTCCAATACCACTTCACGCCGGCTCCACTCCTCATCGGCCCTACGCGGCCGCTAGCTCCGCAAGCCGCCTCCGCGCGATCCCGCGTCTGAGGCGTCGAACCCGCCTTGTTGGCCTCGCCTTGGAGCTCCTGCCGGTTTACACAAGACACTGCTGCCCGTCCGCCTTATCCCGGGATGGGTTGCAGCTCCACCTGCGCCCGCGCCGTCCACGCATCTCGTTCCAGCTTCGTCTGCAGCGTCCGAACCTCTCCTCCTCGCACCCCTCTGTGGCTGCGCCCGCCGGCTCGGCCTCGCCCTCACCCGCAGCGGGCCGTGCGCCTCTCCAGCTCCCGCGGCCGCGTGCGTGCTGGCTCCACCAAGTCGACCGGCCCCGGCCAAACCCACTCCGGTTCCAGCTCTCGCGCCTGAACCGGCCACGGCCGCGACTCTCCAACTCGCCGCTGCCGTGGACGCATCTCGTCGACCCGCCGGGTTGAATCGGCCCTGTCATCGCGAGCCGTCCCCGTCCTCAGGCTGACCCTCGTTCAGCTCTGTGCTTGAGCCACTGGTTGATGTCGCCGCGTCTGCAGGTAGCCGCTCCCGTCGCGAGCTCGCGCCGAGTTACCGCCTCCGTCTCTATAGCCACGTGCTCCGTTACTGCGGCCCTTGCAGAGCTATATCGCCTCAACGACCGCTCCGAGTCACCACATACTGCCGCCTTGTTAACCTGCCTTGTTAACTCGTTACTGCTGCTCCCCGCGCGCCGGTTCACCACAACCCCGAGCTGCTGCCATCCCCGCGCGCCTTCACTGGTTTGAGAGTCACCAGCAGGCTGCCCCGGCCTCTAGTTGCCTCCGCTGTCGGGCTTCAGTGTATTTTCTTCAGGTTCAACAACATCTGCACGTACAGTGGCCAACTGCCTATGAAACCAAGGAATTACTTCATGTATCGTTGATTCTATCAGCGGCAGCTATCTTCCGAAGTTAATATAGATTTAATGACATGGCAATGTGTATACGCACAATACTGACCATAAGATCCGTAGCTGCTGCTAGCGAGAGAGCAAGCATTTATGATTATGCAGCCGTGACGATGAAGAAACTGATTTGGAAGATATGATTCAAGAGGAAAGGATTGGATCAGCCGCTGATTGGGAACAAAGCGGTCTCGAGTGGTGTTGCTGTTTTCTTTGTCAAATTTGTGAGATCTCACGAGGATTTCACACGTGAGCCGACGGTCTTAAGGCTGAGTCAATCTTCCTAACAAGAAAATCCCAACCAATGCAAAGTACTAGCAAAGCTAATACCAATTGATGAGCGGGGCATATATGCATGTAATATTGCACATCAAGACATTTGTGCCCGGAGCAGAGATAAGAAAAAGTTCTATGGACTCGCCGAACAAAACAATCAGGTCAATTGACTCATGGCCAAGGTATGATCTGGTCCTCGTGCGCTGGCATTGGAGGCGACGTATACATCTGCACCGCCCGTGCCGGGTGTTTAAAGACCCGGAGAATAACCCGGAGGGTTTCTGCTCGAACCGCCGGGACCATATTGAGTCGCCGACCTGCTTAAACCGCCTCTATCGCGATGAACGGATCATCCGTTGTCCGAACAAAAAACATCAGATGATATCCGTCCGGTTTGTTTTCATAGCACATTAATTTTTGTGTGAACAATTACTTTGGCATGTGATATTTTTTGGCGCGGGACAATTGTTCATTACAAATGAGGCGTTATATTACGGGCACGGAGCACGCGCTAGCAATGTTCTGCACTGGTGTTTCGTCTGTGTCATACCACCCGGTGAATGAACGTGCGCAAGTCGCCGTCCCTGTGGCCTGGTCTACATCAACATACTGGGCTGCACCTATCTGCATGAGCTATTTATTGCGTATGAGCAAGTCACATCTTGGGTAGCCCTGTTTTCTTTCAGCAAATTGGAGGCAAATTATCATCAAACCGCCGTTTGCACTGGATGGCTCAATGGGCAGGCGCACAAGTCGCCGCCACTACAGTTTGGTTAACTTCAAACCGCCAGTTGGAAGGAACCATTGGCCGAGTTGCTGACACGGCTCATACGAGATCATTTATAACCCGCCGCAGTCACCTCAACCTTCTGTGGATTCACATCGTGCTATCAACATCAATGATATAAAAGTTATGCCGGTTTATATCATGGTCAAACATGGAGAATCTCAAGCCAACTCCTCGAGTCACCTTTGAGACTCGGGGGCTACGATGACATAACTCAGCAAATCTTGCCGCCAAAGCAAAGTTAAAACCCCGGGGCGGTGGAGGGAAAGATAACCCGGTCCCGGAGGCTACTATTATATTGATGAAAATTTAAAGGCTGTCAGAAAATTTCCCGCTTAGAAAGTATATAACAGTTACAAAATCCCGGCTCAATGAAGAAGTTCCGGGTCATCAGAAAGGATTCCGGTTTAAAATCCGGCTAAAGGGAAGTCAGTCTCACTGAAGCTCTCAAATATCCGGTTTACAATCCGGTTCAAGGGAAAGATGTCTCCCACAAAGCTTTGAAGCTCTCGATATCCGGTTCAAAATCCCGGTTCAAGAAGGATTTATCTCTTGCAAAAAGTTAAGGGGTGCCAAAAAGGACCTGCTGCCATGATGCGCGGTTCAAACATGGGTATCATGCCTTATTGGCTTATCATATTATTGATCACTTGGGGGCTGGGTCATGTATGAACCATAGTCACACATCTTGATCGGCTCAATGCCACAACATCACTAGGGGGCTTGGTCGTATACGAACCATAGCCACGCCTCTTGATCGGCGTAATGCCACGATGTCATTTGGGGGCTTTGGTCGTGTCTGAACCATAGCAACACCTTTGATAGGCGAAAGCCACAACATCACTTGGGGACTTGGTCACGTTTGAACCAGTCACGCCTCTTGATCGGCCTAGTGCCATAGCATCACTTGGGGGCTTGGTCGAACCCTAACCATAGCTACACCTCTTGATCGGTGTAATGCCAAAGCATCATTTGGAGAGCTGGCTGACTTGAACCATAGCTACGCCTTTTGCGGGCATGGTCTTGTCCGACCATGGTAATGCCTCTTGATCGGCTCAAAGCCTCATTTGCAATGGTGTTATCTTTGCCTTCGCTTGAATTCTGTTTTTCTTTTGATAAACATTTCTTTGTTGCGTTTTCAAGCCGACATTGTTAATCCAGTTCAACTGTCAATTACAAATTGACGGAACACGGTCAAATCTTAATCCGGAGACTATCTGCCTGGTCTGATTTTCTGTTACCATCCTATTATGGAGTAAACCTGTGTTTATTATAACCAGGAGCAGTTTACATTGTAAAGTGGCCTTATATTAACAGGAGCTGTTTTCTCCAAAGTTTGGGATTTCAACCCCGCTTCAAGATTGGCCAGCCAACATCATGCCTGACGGTGGCAGGGCCTTTTAAGCTTCTTAACTACAGAAAACAGTTTGGAAACATATGATTCAAACAGGCCTCCGGTTCACGATTTGTTTGACTACAAGTCACCAGTATTCTATATGGTTAATCCGGTGTTTATCACAACCCGGTACAGTTTTATATAAACCGGCACAATATGGAAGGAGTTATCAGTACTCAAGATTGGGGTTATCACCCTTACTACAAAAAGTTGGTAAACCAATGATGTGATTCAATGTCACAGGTATGATATATTCCATATTTAATTATTCTTAAGTGCAGCCTTGGTTATAAACCCGGGTTATATGTTGGACATTATGATCTGGCCCCGTGATAAACCGCCAGACACTTTAAACTTGTTGTATGCAGAAACAGGTTGAATAGAGCATGATTATAAATTATCCGGTGTTTATTAAACCAGCCTGGCTTTAAGACGATAAGTTGCCAGTATATGATGAGAAATTATCTGGTGTTTATTAAACCGGCCTGGCTTTGGACTATAAGTCGCCATTATATATTTGGATTGCGCCATTGGAATCATGCGCTTATAAATGATTGGGTTATATTATTCAAATAGCCAAACTTGGCTGAATTTTCATTATGATATTGGATAAATAAGGTTTTCATACCGGATTATATTATCTTGAATAGCCAACATGGCTGGATTTTTATTATGGTTATTAATATTATGATCGAGGTTTTCAAAGTCGCTTTAGCGCAATGGATATTATCTTGTCGATGAATATGATTTATTCTGCAATAAAAGGAATAGTCCCGAGTCGCTGCAGGCTTACGACTCGGCACTTGGGGGCTACATTATTCAAAGTTGAGATTATATCAAATATACAAGTCTCATGTCGCTGCAAGCATGCACCATGACACTTGGGGGCTAATGCAAAGTCATTTTTTGCTCACCCTATTGAAGACCCGACTCATCACAGTGTAATGAGCCGGCCCTTGGGGGCTACCAATTGCTTCTATCAATAATTCAAGTTTTTAATGAGCATCAGGAAATTACAAGTCCCACGTTGTTGCAAGCATGCCAACCCGGCACTTGGGGGCTACAGGTATTATGCATATATAAGGAGGAACATTTTCAAATTATCAGTTTTGAGCAAATCAGGAAGATCAATTACATGACCCGGTGTCAACAATAATTATGACCCGGCATCGTCTGCTATATAACTGGGCAATTTTGGTAATGATAAACCGACAAGTTTTACATCTTCAAACCGGCTGAATATCAGATGAGTATTTCAAGACCGATATTTCTTAAACCGGCGCTTTGGAAGCCGACTCAAGTGGATTATTCTTCACAATATTTTTCTATGAGAAGCCAACGTCAGCAATTTGAGTATGAAGCTGGCTTGTTGACCTGGATTTTCTAGAAGGAGGAAATGACAAGGATTTAAGGATGATCAGATGCCGGTTTACAAGAATTCTTAACCCGGAGCATAATCTGTCAAGTTTGTTCTTGTGTTTATTTCACAGGATCAGTTTAACATGGATAAATCCAAATTAAACTAGGGGCTAATGTCGGGGATATACCTCGCGCGTAAACTGGCCGGAAGTATAACCCGGCCGGACTTGGCGGTTTATTTGAGACCCCGCTGACTCTTGGCGGTTCACCGGCGACCCGTTTGGACCTGGCGGTTCACGACTCATTGGTAATCCCGGCGGGTGCGAGAGCCATAAGACCCGTTATTCAACGGGCGGTTCATGAAGGCCGGTTCATACTATGGTGGGCGGTTTAAGAGGAAAGGCATAAGGAATATTTGTCTTACAAGGAGTTAAGACCTGGACTTGTATCCGGTTTGTATTAGAGATAGACTAGTCCTAATCCTAATAGGACTCCACATGTAACCCGCCCCTTCAACATATATAAGGAGGGGCAGGGCTCCCCAAAAGGGGGACAAGCAAGAAGCAATAATCTCTAGGGCTAGACACAAAGAGGAGAGCCGGTTTACGACGACTCCCTCGTGATGATAATGAGACCTAGCCTCAAACAGCATGTAGAGTTTTTACCGGATGATGTTTCCCGGGGCCCGAAGCTGTCTAAATCCTTGTCTTGTGCCTCGCGTCTCTCGATTCCAACCAACCCCTTCAAGCTACCGCATAGATGCGTTGGCCTCACGACTAAGTCCTCACACTAGGACATCTGTCGTGACAATCCCACGACAGCAGCCGTGGAGCAATATTGCCGGACTGGTTTGACACCAGCATGATGTTGAAGATCATGTTCAAAAGATCTTAAAGTTAGTGGGATGTGTTCGGGAACAAAACACAATACCCCGTACAAAACTTCCTTCAAAAAGGATGTCTGAAATCCCGTTCATAAAAAAGACGAACTCGGTTCGGATTCGTTTTCGCGCAGAAAACAAATCCGAAAAGTGATACACTAATCGGAAGGTTCCCGGAGTTTGGACGGTCGGATCGAGCTGAAATGTTGAGGGGTGGTAGAGATAGGAATTGCGCAGCCAATCAACGGTTGGATCTTCCAAAGGAAGTCCGAGCTAGAAGCTGGACTCCACGCCCTAAACTCGTCCGGATTCTCGTCCAGATTCAATGCGGCTCCGGTATATCGGAGATTGCGAAGATTCCTCCATCGGAACTCGGCGAAATTTTCGGGGTTGTTGTAGACTCAATTCCGCACAATTCCCATCAAGCAATCGTTAAAACGACGCTTGAGGAGGCGGTGGCGGCGGACAAGTCCGCTATCCGGAAAAATAAGACGGATGCCTCGAGGGCAATGTTGACGTTGAGCCCCCGGGCTCCCTGGATGATTCCTCCATGATCTTGATAGAGATCAGAGTTGATGTTGATGAAGGCCCTCATCCGAACATGACGATCGGAGATAGAGCGCAGTCCTTGGTCGAACCAAGGTGACCAGTCGAGCTGGTGACAAAGATGCCGAAGTCGCAGTTGATCTGCAGGCGAGCCATCGACCTTTTGCCGAACACACAGCGGGACTCTCAATGAAAGCACCAATGTCGGTGTCAAAACCGGCGGATCTCGGGTAGGGGGTCCCGAATCAAGCGTCTAGGCGGATGGTAACAGGAGACAAGGGACACGATGTTTTTACCTAGGTTCGGGCCCTCTCGATGGAGGTAATACCCTACTCACCGCTTGATTAATATTGATGATATGGGTAGTACAAGAGTAGATCTACCACGAGATCAGAGAGGCTAAACCCTAGAAGCTAGCCTATGGTATGATTGTTGTTCCTTTATCGACTAGCCTGGCCTCGGTTTATATAATGCACCAGAGGCCTAGGATAACAAGAGTCCTAGCCGAATATGCCGGTGGGGAGGAGTCCTTGTCTTGATCGCCAAGTCTTGTGGAATGTTCCTTGTATGCGGCAACTGTCCGGACTGGCCCATGAGTATACGACCATGGGGGTCCTCGGCCCACCAACTGATCGGGAGACGATGTGGTGGTTACCCCCTAGTCCAGGACACCATCAGTCATTCACATGGTTAGTCATAAAATCCTACATAAAACTTGTAGATAACTGAATATGATATGTTTGATTCCTTGCAATAGTTTTGCGATATAAAGATGGTGATATTAGAGTCATGCTAGTGGGTAGTTGTGGATTGTAGAAATACTTGTGTTGAAGTTTGTGATTCCCGTAGCATTCACGTATGGTGAACCGGTATGTAACGAAGTTGGAGCATGAGGTATTTATTGATTGTCTTCCTTATGAGTGGCGGTCGGGGACGAGCGATGGTCTTTTCCTACCAATCTATCCCACTAGGAGCATGCGCGTAGTACTTTGTTTCAATGACTAATAGATTTTTGCAATAGTTATGTGAGTTCTTTATGACTAATGTTGAGTCCATGGACTATACACACTCTCACCTTTCCATCATTGCTAGCCTCTTTGGTACCGTGCATTGCCCTTTCTCACCTCGAGAGTTGGTGCAAACTTCGCCGGTGCATCCAAACCCTGTGATACGATGCGCTCTATCACACATAAGCCTCCTTATATCTTCCTCAAAACAGCCACCATACCTACCTATCATGGCATTTCCATAGCCATTCCGAGATATATTGCCATGCAACTTCAATCATCTTCATATACATGACTTGAGAATTCATTGTCATATTGCTTTGCATGATCGTAAGATAGCTAGCATGTTGTTTTCATGGCTTGTCCATTTTTTGATGTCATTGCCACGCTAGATCATTGCACATCCCGGTACACCTCCGGGGGCATTCATATAGAGTCATACTTTGTTCTAGACATCGAGTTGTAAGTAAATAAAAGTGTGATGATTAACATTATTAGAGCATTGCCCCAGTGAGGAAAGGATGATGGAGACTATGATTTCCCCACAAGTCGGGATGAGACTCCGAACTTTTAAAAAAAGAGGCCAAAGAAGCCCAAATAAAAAAAGAGGCCAAAGAAGCCCACCAAAACAAAAAAAAACAAAACGAAAACAAAACAAAAATGAGAGAAAAAGAGAGAAGGGGCAATGTTACTATCCTTTTACCACACTTGTGCTTGAGAGTAGCACCATGTTCTTCATATAGAGAGTCTCTTGAGTTATCACTTTCATATACTAGTGGGAATTTTCATTATAGAACTTGGCTTGTATATTCCAACGATGGGCTTCCTCAAATGCCCTAGGTCTTCATGAGCAAGCAAGTTGGATGCACACCCACTTAGTTTCAGTTTGAGATTTCATACACTTATAGCTCTAGTGCATCCGTTGCATGGCAATCCCTACTCCTCACATTGACATCAATTGATGGGCATCTCCATAGCCCGTTGATTGGCCACGTCGATGTGAGACTTTCTCCTTTTTGTCTTCTCCACACAACCTCCACCATCAAATTCTATTCCACCTATAGTGTTATGTCCCTGGCTCACGCTCATGTATTGCGTGAAAGTTGAAAAGGTTTGAGAACGTCAAAAGTATGAAACAATTGCTTGGCTTGTCATCGGGGTTGTGCATGATTTGAATATTTTGTGTGGTGAAGATGGAGCATAGCCAGACCATATTATTTTGCAGGGATAACTTTCTTTGGCCATGTTATTTTGAAAACACATGATTGCTTTATTAGTATGCTTGAAGTATTATTGTCTTAATGTCAAATGATAGAATATTGCTTTGAATCACTCGTGTCTTAATATTCACGCCATGATTAGATTACATGATCAAGATTATGCTAGGTAGCATTCCACATAAAAAATTATCTTTTTTATCATTTACCTACTCGAGGACGAGCAGAATTAAGCTTGGGGATGCTTATACGTCTCCGTCATATCTATAATTTTTGATTGTTCCATGCCAATATTATACAACTTTATATACTTTTGGCAACTTTTTACACTATTTTTGGGACTAACATATTGCTCCAGTGCCTAGTGCCAGTTCTTGTTTGTTGCATGTTTTTTGTTTCGCAGAAAATCCATATCAAACGGAGTCCAAACAGGATAAAAACTGACGGAGATTTTTTTGGAATATATGTGATTTTTGGGAAGAAGAATCAACGCGAGTCGATGCCCGAAGGGGCCACGAGGCAGGGGGACGCGCCCCAGGGGTTGGGCGCGCCCCTGACCCTCGTGGCCACCCCGTAAGGCGGTTGGTGCCCTTCTTTCTCCGCAAGAAAGCCAATATCCGGATAAAAATTGTGCCAAATTTCAACCCAATCGGAGTTACGAATCTCCGGGAATATAAGAAACGGTGAAAGGCCAGAATTAGGCAACGCAGAAACAGAGAGAGACAGAGAGACAGATCCAATCTCGGAGGGGCTCTCGCCCCTCCCATGCCATGGAAGCCAAGGACCAGAGGGGAAACCCTTCTCCCATCTAGGGGGAAGGTCAAGGAAGAAGAAGAAGGGGGGCCCTCCCCCCTCTCTCCCGGTGGCGCCGGAACGCCGCGGGGGCCATCATTGTCACCGCAATCTATACCAACACCTCCATCATCTTCACCAACATCTTCATCGCCTTCCCCCATCTATCTACAACGGTCCACTCTCCTGCAACCCGCTGTACCCTCTACTTGAACATGGTGCTCTATGCTTCATATTATTATCCAATGATGTGTTACCATCCTATGATGTCTGACTAGATTTTCGTTGTCCTATCAGTAATTGGTGAATTGCTATGATTGGTTTAATTTGCTTGTGGTTATGTTGCTATCCTTTGGTGCCCATCATATGAGCGTGCGCGTGGATCACACCATAGGGTTAGTTGTATGTTGATAGGACTATGTATTGGAGGGCAAGAATGACAGAAGCTTCAACCTAGCATAGAAATTGATGCATATGGTATTGAAGGGGACCAATATATCCTAATGCTATGGTTGGGTTTTACCTTAATGAACGTTAGTAGTTGCGGATGCTTGCTAATAGTTCCAATCATAAATGCATAGAATTCCAAGTCAGGGATGACATGCTAGCAGTGGCCTCTCCCACATAAAACTTGCTATCGGTCTAGTAAAGTAGCCAATTGCTTAGGGACAATTTTGCAACTCCTACCACCACTTTTCCACACTCACTATACTAACTTTATTGCTTCTTTACCGAAAACAGCCCCTAGTTTTTATTTACGTGCTCTTTATATTCTTGCAAACCTATCCCATTTCACCTACAAAGTACTTCTAGTTTTATACTTGTTCTAGGTAAAGCGAACGTCAAGCATGCGTAGAGTTGTATCGGTGGTTGATAAAACTTGAGGGAATATTTTTCTACCTTTAGCTCCTCGTTGGGTTCGAAACTCTTACTTATCGAAAGAGGTTACAATTGATCCCCTATACTTGTGGGTTATCAATGGGCGGCGCCCAAGGCCAACCTCACCTTCGACTCAGGGGACCACCCCACAACCACTGCTGGCTCGGGCGCGCTCCTGATGCTCTGCACATCCACCATCTGCAACGTAGCCGTGACCAAGACCCTCATCCACGGCGGAGCTGGCCTCAACATGCTCTCTGTGGAAGCTTTCGGCTTGCTTCACGTGCCATACGGCCGGCTCCGTCCCACCAAGCCTTTCTTCGGAGTCGGCAGTGGTTCCACCAGCCCCCTGGGGCAAATACGCCTCCCGGTGACCTTTGGTACCTTCGACAACTACCGCACGGAGCTGATCGACTTCGACATCGCCTGCATCGGCCTCCCGTACAACGCCATCCTCGGGTACCCTGCCCTGGCTCAATTCTTGGCAGCGACCCTTTCGGCCTACAACCTCATGAAGATGCCGGGGAGCAGCGGCGTCCTCACCATGGTTGCAGACACCAAGGAGGATCTGACGGCTCTCAAGCTCGCCTTCGAGGCTGTCGCGACAGCACGCCCGGCCGACGCAGCCGCCCCAGGGGCTAAGGGGGCCGCGCCAGCGAAAAAGAAGCAGCTATTCACCCAGGATCGGGCCGAAACGAAGCAAGTGCCGATCGAGGAGGACGGAGCCTCGGGAGCCACCTTCACCATAGGCGCCAACCTCGACCCGGACCAAGAAGAGGCATTGGTGAAGTTCCTGCGCGTGAACAAGGAGGTATTCGCCTGGGAGCCCAAGCAGCTGGTAGGGGTCCCAAGGGGAGTAATCGAACATCACTTAAGGGTGTGCCCCAATATGCGCCCAGTGAATCAGAAGGCGCGGCAACAGTCCACAGAGAAGCAATCCTTCATCGTCCAGGAAACCCGCAAACTACAAGCGGCAGGCGTCCCGTGAGGTCCGGTACCCGGAGTGGCTGGCGAACCCCGTCGTCGTGCCCAAGAAAGGCGGGAAGGAACACATGTGCATTGACTTCACCAACCTCAACAAAGCCTGCCCTCAAGACCCGTTCCCGCTTCCACGCATCGACCAGATTGTCGACTCCACCGCCGAGTGCGACTTGCTGTGTTTCCTTGACGCTTTCTCGGGTTACCACCAGATCAAGATGGCGGTGGAGGACATGGATAAGACGGCCCTCTTGACCCCGTGTGGGGTATACTGCTACACCTGCATGCCGTTCGGACTGCGCAACGCTGGGGCGACCTTCCAGCGGCTGATGCACATCGCCCTGGGCCAGCAGCTTGGGAGAAACGTTGAAGCCTACGTCGATGACATCGTGGTAAAATCTTGGGAGGAAAGGACCCTCATTCAGGACTTGGAGGAGACCTTCGCTAGTGTTGGGGATATTACTACTGGGCGTAAACCGGCCAGGACAGGCCGGTTTAACTTCATCAGTAGTTGAGTATGTTAAAGCCCATGAAGGGAGATGAGAAGGTATATAAGGGCTCAAGGCCCATAATCGGTTTAAGGCCTGTAACCATAAACCGACGTCGGTATGTAACTTGTATTGTAAGTTAGGAATAGTGGAGACCGAACCGGACACATCTATGAGCCGGTGTCGGGACTCTGTGAACCGACGGGCGTCACCCATGTATATAAGGGGACGACCCGACGGCGGTTCAAGGATAGCAGACAACAACTCGAGACTTAGGCGAAGCTTGTTTGCTCCCTAGTCATCGAAACCCCATCAATTCCATCACAACTAGACGTAGGCTTTTACCTTCATTGAAGGGTCCGAACTAGTATAAACTCTCTTGCGTCCCTGTGTCCGCTTTAACCCCTTCAAGCTAACCCGTAGCGATGGCTCCACGACTAAGTCCTTTCATGAGGACATTTGCCGTGACAAAACCACGACAGTTGGCGCCCACCGTGGGGCTATTGCACGATGGTTTCGAGTTCTTGGAGGGCAACTTCGAAGGACTCAGGGGTTACGTCGTGGGCCGGATGACCAAGAGTCGTCGTGGCAAGCTCTACATCGATGATGCAGGATGGGGCCCTGAGGCCGTTTCAATAGAGTACGGATACCGGGTCCCCTTTGGTGGCATACACGTCTTCATTGGCAAGATCGGTGAATCGGGCCCTGAGCCGGACATCTACACCGACCTCATCGAAACGGCTCAGCATGCACGATCCGCCCAGGTTAAACCGGCCGTGAAGCGTGCCTTCATGGGAGTCATCCATGGAGGAGATTATGAGGATAGATCGGAATCTGGTGGTGAGACCATCGTTTATTCCGGCGATGAGTCATCAATTGGAGAAACCGAGTCGTTATATCAGTTACAAGATGGCCGGTTTGGGGGTTGTTCCGATGGCGACAGTATTCCGGACCCCTCTGATCTGCCGAACCGGGTTGGAATATTTATGGCTAGTACACAAGCGGCGATCCACTCTTCGACCGCAGCAGCAATGATCTCCGGATTAGTAACGGTGACGGCAGGTGGGGAAGGAGGCCCTGTGCACCCGCCGGCTCAAGTTTTGTCTGACCTGTTTGATGCGTTGGCTATGCTCATGGCAGAGGTTAATCCGGTAGATCAGGATGCCCACAATGCGGAAATCGCAAAGGTGAAGGATCAGATTACTCAGGCCAAGGCCGACCTGGCGGCTGAGAATGCCAGGATGACCGCAGAGCGGGCAGCTTTGGATGCACATGCTTATCGACTTATGCTGGATCAGAACGCATCGCATGAAGTCCTGAAAAGGAAGCATCGGTCTCGCCTGCCTCCGGTTTACGAAGCTAGAGACCTCTTCAACACCCCAGGAGCAGGGACCAGCAACCCGCCGGTGATAAACCGGGCGGAAGCACCTGGAGCGGGCGCACCGGTTCAGCCACGTTTGATGGATCCACCTCGTCAGAACAATATTGTGCCTCAGCCTGTCCCGACGCCTCCGGGTCGTCATTCCAATCCGGTGGACAATCTTGTTGCAGCCGCTTCACGGCTGGAGGCCAGTCCAGTTGAAGGCGATTCTTCGGCTGCGGTGGAAACACGCCGGGTTAAGGAGCTTCTTTGGACAGCCTTGATTAAACAGGAAGCATATTCATATAGCCGTGATCGAATTCACTCCACCCCTCGTCCGAGCCGGAGTTACAGCAGGCGTATGGAGGAACCGACCGTGTCAAGCAATGCACGGAACCGTGAAGCGCCCCGTGGCAATAACCCGGCAGGTGGTATTGGTGATGCTCAGGAAGTGGTAGACCGGGCCCGAGCGTGCAGGGAGGCCGAGTTAGCGGCACAGTATGGAGCTCATCAACTTACGCCGGTTTGTCCGACCACCTCAGTTGAGCCAGGAGTTACCTCTAGTTCTTTGGGGGTACCGTGCCTTGTCCCCGCTTTACGCAATGTGCGCCTGCCCAAAGATTTCAAGGGCCCGTGCAAAGTGCCAAATTACACTGCCGATTTATCTCCAGAAACGTGGGTGGAGAGCTATGAGATGGCTATGGAGATGCTTTATGTGGATGATGCGGCATGTGCAAAATATTTCACCATGATGCTAGAAGGGACGGCCCGTACTTGGTTGAAAAGTTTACCAGCCAACTCTATCAGTTCATGGGCCGAGTTGAGAGCCCGGTTTATCCAAAATTTCAAGGATACATGCAAGCAGCCTATGTCGATAGTGGATTTAGCAGCTTGTGTCCAGGAAGAAGGAGAATCAACAACTCGGTGGGTGCGCCGGGTCTCAAATATTTTGCATTCGTCAGACCGCATCAATGCCGATTCAGCAGTTATAACCTCGGAAGGCAACTGCCGGTTTGAACCTCTGATGTTGAAATTGGGACGGCTAAAGCACCATTGCAACGATATGGGGACCCTCATGGCTGCGTTAGTGAAGTATGCTGACTCTGATAGTACCAAGGATCCCGAGTCCGACGATGACAAGACAGGGAAAGGAAAGAAGAGCAGCAACTCCAAAGGGCAGCAGCACAACACGGCGGGTCACGGAAACAGTGGTAAGCGTAAAGCGGATAGCGGCATGGACTTTGTGGCTAATACCAACGCGCAGGACAAAGGCCAGCGACGAAAGGGTAAACCGTCGAATCGCAGCGGAGCGCCCAATCCCAACCCGGACCGCTTGACTTACCTGTTAAACCTGCCCTGTCCAAAGCATGGGACGAAGGAGATGCCGGCCAACCACCTTTGGAAAGATTGCTACATTATGCAAGAGTTCAAAAATTCCAATGCTTTCCGGTATGATCACGGATCAGGTGGCGGTTCAGGACCCGAGTCTCATGGGCCGGGTTATGGTGGAGGAAATTCCGGTTCAGGCTTCAATGGTAATCAGGGCGGACAAAACAATCAAAATAACCAGAGTAGCGAGGGTGGTTACAATCAGCAGCAACAGTCGGGTCATCAGAGCCACCCAAAGCAGTTAAATAGTGGGCAATATCATGTTTTCACCACTAGTTTGGACAAGCATGACCGGAAGGTTCAGAAACGGGCAGTAAATTCTGTTGAACCGGCGGTGCCCCGTTACTTACGCTGGTCTGAGCAGCCAATCGTATGGAGCACTGAGGATCATCCTCCCTGGGTTGACAAGCCGGGTCAGCTAGCGTTGGTGGTGGCGCCTCAGGTGGGAGGTTATAAGTTCACCAAGGTGCTCATGGATGGAGGGAGCAGTATTAACATCCTCTACTATGAGACCTTCCGCCGTATGGGACTAACAGAAAAAAATCTTAAACCGTCTAATACGGTGTTCCACGGCGTGGTACCAGGTAAATCGGCATATCATGCTGGTAAAATAGCTCTAGAGGTGGCCTTTGGAGATGATTATGACTCCAGATCAAAAATATTGACCTTTGAGGTGGTGAAAATTAAGAGTCCATATCATGCCCTGTTTGGACGGCCGGCTTATGCTAAGTTCATGGCACGACCCTGCTATATCTATTTACAGCTCAAGTTGCCGGGTCACAAAGGAACAATAACGGTCCATGGGAGCCGCAAGATCGCTTTAGAGTGCGAAGAAGGTGATGCGGCCTATGCTGAGTCGGTTTGTGCCACGGAGGAGTTGAAGTTTTATAAGGATAATGTTGATCCAGTAGACATGACTCTGTTGAAAAAGCCAACTACAGAGCATGATCCGGCCCTCAAGTTTAAATCGGCAGCTGAGACTAAGCTTGTTGACTTCCTACCTGGCGATTCGTCCAAGCAGTTCAGCATCAGTGCAAACTTGGATCCGAAATAGGAAAGGGCGCTCATCGAGTTCATCCGTGAGAATCGGGACATCTTTGCATGGAAGCCTTCTGACATGCCAGGTGTACCGAGAGAACTCGCTGAGCACACTCTTAATGTTGATCCTAAGTACAAACCTGTGATACAGTTTCTTCGCCGATTCAACAAAGAAAGACGCAAAGCTATTGGAGAGGAAGTGGCCAGGCTCTTAGCGACTGGATTTATTGTTGAAGTTTTCCATCCTGAATGGTTAGCTAATCCGGTGCTGGTTCTTAAGAAAAATGGCACCTGGCGTATGTGTGTGGATTATACAGACCTTAACAAGGCTTGTCCAGCAGATCCTTTTGCCCTCCCCCGTATTGATCAAATTATCGATGCTACGGCGAGTTGTGAGCGTTTGAGCTTTCTAGATGCATATTCTGGTGATCATCAGATCAAGATGGCAGTTAATGACCAGGAGAAGACGACGTTCATAACTCCCTTTGGAGCCTTCTACTATGTGTCTATGCCCTTTGGGCTCAAGAGTGCCCAGGCGACTTATGGACGGTGTGTACAGAATTGCCTTCATAAGCAAATTGGCCGTAATGTGCATGCCTATGTGGATGATATTGTGATTAAGTCAAGGAAAAAGTAAACTCTGGTTGACGATTTGAAGGAAACCTTTGATAACGTACGGACATACAAAATGATGCTCAACCCGGCCAAGGGCGTTTTCGGTGTACCGGCAGGCAAGTTATTGGGTTTTCTGGTGTCCAACAGGGGAATTGAGGCTAATCCGGAGAAGATCACAGCTATCACCTCCTTGGCTAAACCAAAGTGTATTAATGACGTTCAACGTTTGGCAGGCTGGATTGCCGCGTTGAGCCGGTTTATCAGCCGCCTCGGTGAGAAGGCGATTCCTTTGTATCAGATGCTAAAGAAGACAGATAACTTCGTCTGGAGTTCCGCCGCTGGTGAAGCGTTTGAGGGCTTAAAGCGGCATCTCGCCAATCCGCCTGTTCTTGCTACTCCGGTTGACAAGGAACCATTACTGTTATATGTGGCAGCTAATGCTCGTGCAGTCAGCATGGCAATTGTGGTGGAGCGCAAAGAGGCAGGCAAGGAATATCCGGTTCAACGTCCGGTTTACTATATCAGTGAGGTACTTATTGAATCCAAGCAAAGGTACCCGCATTGGCAGAAATTGGTGTACAGAGTTTTTATGGCAAGTCGGAAACTTAAACAGTACTTCCAAGGTCATCCCATCACAGTGGTCAGTTCTGCTCCTTTGGGAGACATAATCCAGAACAGGGAGGAAACTGGCCGGATTGCCAAGTGGGCTATAGAGCTTGGGCCTCACGGATTGAAATACGTACCTCGGACGGCGGTCAAATCTCAGGCACTTGTCGATTTCATCAATGATTGGACGGAACTACAAGCACCTGAAGAAAAGCTGGATCACACCTATTGGACTATTCATTTTGATGGGTCCAGGCAATTGGAGGGCTCGGGGGCTGGAGTCACGTTAACTACCCCACGAGGTGATAAGTTCTGTTACATTCTCCGCTTAATGTTCCCTTGTACTAACAATGCAGCTGAGTATGAAGCTTTACTCCATGGTCTCCGGATGGCTAAGAAGATGAATCTAAGCTGAGTTAAGTGCTTCGGTGACTCAGACCTAGTGCCTCAACAAGTATCTGGCACTTGGGATTCCAAGGATCCGCTCATGGCAGCATATCGTCGTGAGGTGGATATTGTTGCAGGTCACTTTAAAGGTTATCAGGTGGATCACGTGGACCGACGGAAGAACGACGCGGCGGATGCTTTGAGCCGATTGGGTTCTCAACGTAAACCGGTTCCGCCTAATGTCTTCTTGGACGTTCTGCACAACCCGTCTGTCAAGCTCCCAGGTGAAGAGGATTTGGCAATTCCTGATCCGGAAGCTCAATTGGTGGCGGCTCTTCATATCATCCCA
This sequence comes from Aegilops bicornis, assembly GCA_021605145.1. Classification (NCBI taxonomy): domain Eukaryota; kingdom Viridiplantae; phylum Streptophyta; class Magnoliopsida; order Poales; family Poaceae; genus Aegilops; species Aegilops bicornis. The sequence goes on along the minus strand of CM038669.1, from coordinate 390,298,042 downwards.
GATTGGACGGTTCCTTATCTCGCGTACATGAACCGGGGCGAGTTACCAGAGGATGAGACTCTGGCCAGGCAGATAATCCGGCGATCCAAGTCCATGACTATTATTAATGAAGAGTTGCATCACTGCAGTGTGACAGGGGCATTTCAACGCTGTGTGTCTCCTGAGGAAGGCTGTGAAATCTTACGGGAAATCCATGAAGGAGATTGTGGTCACCACGCCGGGTCAAAATCTTTGGTGGCTAAAGCGTTTCGCCATGGTTTCTATTAGTTCACTACTCATGCTGATGCGGAGGACCTGGTCAGACGATGTGATGGCTGTCAGAAGTTCTCATGACGTGCTCATGTGCCGGCTCAAGAATTGAGGATGATTCCAATTACTTGGCCGTTTGCAACTTGGGGGCTGGATATGGTTGGGCCTTTCAAAAGGTCCAAGGACAAGAAAACCCACCTCTTGGTGGCAGTTGACAAGTTTACAAAGTTGGTGGAGGCAGAGCCCGTTAGCAAGTGTGACACAGCCACGACGGTTCAATTCATAAAAAAGGTGATTTTCCGGTTTGGCTTTCCACACAGCATCATCACTGATAATGGTACCAACCTGTCCAAGGGTGCTATGAAGGACTTCTGTCAACGTGAGCACATCCGGCTTGACGTTTCTTCAGTGGCTCACCCACAGTCCAATGGTCAAGCAGAAAGGGCTAATCAAGAGATCTTGCGAGGCATCAAACCCCGGCTTATGGTTCCTTTGCAGCGGACGCCGGGTTGTTGGGTTGAGGAGTTACCGTCTGTATTATGGAGCATCAACACCACACCTAACAGATCGACAGGATACACGCTGTTCTTCATGGTTTATGGAGCGGAGGCGGTTTTACCCAGTGATATCCGTCATGACTCACCTCGTGTAGCGGCATATGTTGAAGCGGACAACGAGGCAACACGACAAGACGCTCTGGACCTGCTGGACAAGGAACATGACATAGCGGCTGCCCGTTCAGCGATTTATCAGCAAGATCTCCGTCGCTATCACAGTCGCCGAGTTAGAACCAGAACCTTTCAAGAAGGAGATTTGGTACTCCGGCTCATCCAAGATCAGACATATATGCACAAGTTATCCCCACCTTGGGAGGGACCTTTTGTGGTCAGCAAGAATCTACACAACGGGTCATACTACGTGATCGATATTCGAGAGCACAAAGACTCACGTATATCAGAGGAGGAGACCAACCGGCCGTGGAACATAGCTCATCTTCGGCCTTACTATACTTGAGCCATAGGCTCTGCTTATGTACATATTATGACAATGTATATATTATGATTAATATAATAAACCGGAGCCTCGGCTAAAGCGGGGTCTCTATTATTTTTACATCATGTGTGGTTACACGGAGTTTCTGTCTTAAAGCGGCCTCCGGTTTACCCCTTGAGTTAGCTTCTCAAAAGCTCTATATTATATCACTTGGGGGCTTGGTCGTGTCCGAACCATAGCAACGCCATTTGGTAGGCGAAAAGCCACAGCATCACTTGGGGACTTGGTCAAGTCTGAACCATAGTCACGCCTCTTGATCGTCCTCGTGCCACAGCATCACTTGGCGGCTTTGGTCGAACCCGAACCATCGCTACACCTATTGATCGGCGTAATGCCAACGCATCATTTGGGGACCTGGCTGACTTGAACCATAGCTACGCCTTTTTGGGAGCATGGTCTTGTCCGACCATGGTAATGCCACTTGATCGGCTCAAAGCCTCATTTGAAATGGTTTTATCTTTGCCTTTGCTTGAATTCTGTTCTTTTTTGGCTAAAGACATTTCTATTTTCTTGCGTTTTTAAACCGACATTGTTAAACCGGTTCAACTGTCAATTACAAATTGACAGAACATGGTCAAATTTTAATCCGGAGACTAACTGCCCGGTTTGATTTTTATCCTATTATGGAGTAAAGCCGGTGTTTATCATAATCCGGAGCGGTTTACATGGTAAACTGGCTTTATATTAACAGGAGTTGTTTTCTCCAAAGATTGGGTTATTAAACCCAGCTTCAAGGTTGGCCAACCAACATCATGTCTAACGATGGCAGCTATTATGTATTTCCGTATCTGGTTATACGTTTTAAACATAATTTATTATTTTATATACATGGATATCATGACCGGCCTGGCGGTAAACCGCCAAGGCATTTCAGATTTAACTGCAGAAAAATAGTTTGGACAAATATGATTCAAACAGGCATCAGTTGAGGATAAATATGCACGAAGGCATACCAAGACAAAGTATATGAGCTAGCCTATAACAAGGTGTTTCAGTGCCCAAAGAAGATCATTGTTTTTTTTTATCAAATACAGGTCGCAACCTGTAGTGGTTTGAACCGGCCATCGGTTCATGCTTGGTCTCCGGCTCGATCTGATGGTTGCGGGTCATCTCGTGCCGGTTCAGCTTCTTCTTCCCTACCCAGCGGCTGGAAATCAAGAGTGGCCCAGTCGATTCCAGTTAATGCTTGAAACACAGCTTCATCACTGATCAGCAACGATGGTTCAATGTCAGGAGCGTAAGTATGCTTACGGATTGGCGGGACAAGATTCTTCGCTTCAGGGATTGGTGCAGCAACCCGCTTGTTCTGATTATCATAATTGGCTTGATAGTGGGACAAATCCGCTTCTTCTGCCAGCTAACAAGCTAGAGGGTGCACTTCCCGGTTTATGGCTCGGAGATCCCCTTCATCAAATTTTGTTCCATCTTCTTTCAAGCTGGGATAGCCTTGGGCCTCTTTAACAGGGTCAAAATTAGGCACCCACGCCTTCGCCCGGATTAAGGCGTTTATAGCACCTGTTGTAGCTGCAGATCTCTTCAGCTCTTCAACTCGGGCAGGGAGCATAGATAGCCTGTCAAGGGTGTCTTTGATCAAAGTGGGCGGCGGATTGTTATGGGAAGCTGTATAGATGATCCGTTGGGCACCCGTGTATTGTTTCTCTATCAAAGTATAAGCAGCCTTCAACTTCTTCCGCACATCTGGTCCCAAGTGGCCAATGCGGGTTCCTACATCATTATAAGGGTTAGTAAACCGGCAAGATACATATCAAGGTCTGCTCAAATCAGAGAACGCGGATACTTACCAAATATAGCCCCAGTCATGGCAGGAACCTGTCGCTTTACACTGGTCAATTCGTCAACCACCGGTTTGAGAGCGGCTTCGGCTTTTTCGGCCTTTTGCATTAAAGCGGCTTTTTCAGTTGCCCAATCCGCCATCTCTTTTTTGAAAACCTCCTTAAGCTTCTGCATTGCGCTTAAAGCGCTGGTTAATTCTTCTTTTGCCTTGGAGGTTTCGGCTTGTTGCGACTTCAGGTTTTCTTGAAGATCGGCGATTTGACTTTCCTTTTTGCTCAGCTCGGCCTGCATACAGAAAGTCACATTATGAACATAACAGTACAGATTTGAAGTACCAACCACATAACAGGTTATGCCCTTGGTACTTGGGGGCTAATGCATATTTTCTCTTACTCACACACTTTCTACAAAGTCCCAAGCTTAATACAAGTATTCAACTTGGCACTTGGGGGCTAATGGCTATTTGCTCAATGACTGCTGATACCGGAATTTTTATTATCTAAAGTCCCGATTTAACTGCATAGAGTTGAACCGGCCCTTGGGGGCTACATCAGCAAAGTACAGACAAGTTGATGTTCACATTGGAAAGTCCCGGTTTAAGTGGATATCTTAATCCGTCACTTGGGGGCTATTGGTGTTGGAACATTATTACATACAAGCATAAAAGCGTATAAAGAAGTTACCTCATATTTGTCCTTCATCATATTTACCAGACCGGCTTCATAGCCACGGCTGGTGTAAAGCCGGTTCAGATAGCCAGAATGGAGGTCTTGGGCGTTCAGAGCGGCATAGGTTGTTAAATCGGCATTCCACTTGACTTTACCAATTGCAGCAAATTCATCTTTGGTAGTGTGCTTGGATAAAGCGACAGGATTACTTGGCTCTGTATGACCAATGCCAGTGATAAGAACTTCATCATCCTTCTCTTCACCAGTTTGAACTGGGGTCGCCGGTTTGTCATTATTCTTTGATGGACTAGCTATTTTGTCAATCCGGACAGGGCTTGTTGGCTGATCAATAGGGCCTGTGGCATCAACATGTGCCTCTTCAGCGACAAAGTCATGGTCTTGCGGTGGTGGGTCGTTCAACACGTCATCACGGTTGGCTTCTTCAGGATCTGGTGTTTTGTCTTGTTCAGTAGCAGTGTTTTCCTATGCCGTATTGTTCAGACGAGCCTTCTTGCTTGGTCTGGGTTTGGCTCTGAAAAAGAAAAATTAAGAAGGGTCAATACAGTTTCTGTTTGAAGTAATATATCAAGGACACAAGATGAAATATAAGTTACCCAAGCACCGTTTTAAGTGGTGGAAGCTTGGTGGCTGATGACTCGCCGGAGGATGAATGGGAAGTGCCCTGATAATTGGAATCAGACGGATTAAGAGGTTCACGAAAACAACCCGCTTTTGGGCATATAGTAACAAGTGAATCAGAGACCTCTGAACGACGTTTCCGAACCGGACTGTTCGGTAAACCGGCGGAGGTAACTACCTGGCCGCTGTGCCGAGTTGTGCGGCGAGATTTGTGCTATTTTGTCTTCACAAGGAAGTTTGGATCCAAATAAGCAAGAGGATGAGAAAATTTAACTTTCCGGTTTGCCTGACGGATTTTTAGTGAGGGCAAAGGATTTGAATCGAAAGAAAGAACGATTACCTCTACAGCATCAGCTTGACTGACTGCAGCATCGTCCTGGCGATGATCATCATCAATAAGGCGTATGAAAAATAAACCAAGTCAGTCAAGATCTACCTCAAGACCCGGATTACCCACATCATCATCAGCTGGTGGATCGGAGGAGGCAGTGGTTCTTTTTCTATTGGCAAGCTTCTTCACAGCTCTAGTCTTTGGCCGGGTTGGCTTCTCCGGTTTGTCTTGCGGAGGCTTTTTGCTCCAATACTGATCGTCGCCCTGTTTAAAGATATTAGCATTGTCAGAAGATATTTCGAACAAAAGAAGATTTAGTAAAAGCATAAGGTATGAGTCTTACAGCCGACGGTTTGTTAATGGCGCAGAGAGGAGGTAGGCCGCTTTGAGCCCAGATGGCTTCCGGTTCATTCAAAATCTTCTTTAAAGCCTCAGTAACTTCGTCATCGGTAAGCTGGATATCAATGTGCCGTAAAGGGTCTTTTACATCTCCTGTATATTCGCACATCAAACCGGGGCACTGGCTTAAGGGTATTATGCTCCAAGATATCCAGCAGCGAGCAAAGTCAACCCCTATCAACCCGTTTGCCATGAAGGCTGACGGTGTCCTGGACTAGGGGGTACTCATCACGTCGTCTCCCGATCAGTTGGATTGGGCCGAGGACCCCCATGGCCGCATACTCATGGGCGATTCACAACACAGATACAAGGAAGATTCCACAAGACTTGGCAATCAAGACAAGGACTCCTCCCCACTGGCGTATTCGGCTAGGTCTCTTGTTATCCTAGGCCTCTGGTGCATTATATAAACCAGGGCCAGGCTAGTCGATACAGTGACAACAATCATACCATAGGCTAGCTTCTAGGGTTTAGCCTCTCTGATCTTGTGGTAGATCTACACTTGTACTACCCATATCATCAATATTAATCAAGCAGGAGTAGGTTTTTACCTCCATCGAGAGGGCCCGAACACAGGTAAAAACATCGTGTCCCTTGTCTCCTGTTACCATCCGCCTAGACACACAGTTCGGGACCCCCTACCCGAGATCCGCCGGTATTGACACCAACATTGGTGCTTTCATTGAGAGTTCCGCTGTGTGTTCGGCAAAAGGTCGATGGCTCGCCTGCAGATCAACTGCGACTTGGCATCTTCGTCACCAGCTCGACCGGGTCACCTTGGTTCGACCAAGGATCGCGCTTCTACCTCCGATCGTCATGTTCGGATGAGGGCCTTCATCAATCAACTCCGATCTCTATCAAGATCACGGAGGAATCATCCAGGAAGCCCAGGGGCTCAACGTCAACATTGCCCTCGGGCAATCAGGTTGTTTTCTGGACAACGAACTTGTGTCCGCCGCCACCGCCTCCTCTAGTTTCGTTTTAATGATTGCTTCAGTGGAATTGTGCGGAATTGAGTCTACAACAACCCTGGAAAACTTCGTCGAGTTCCGATGGAGGAATCTCTGGTAATCCGCGATATACCGGAGCCCTGTCAAATTTGGACGAGAATCTGGAAGAGTTTAGGGCGTGATGTCCAGCTTCTAGCTTGGACGTCCTTTGGAAGATCCGACCGTTTATCGGCTGTGTAATTCCTATATCTACCACCTCTCAAAATTTCAGCTCGATCCGACCGTCCAAACTTCGGTAACCTTCCGATTAGTGCATCACTTTTCAGATCTGTTTTCTGCGCGAAAACGAATCCGACCCGAGTGTGTCTTTTTTATGAACGGGATTTCGGACATCCTTTTTGAAGGAAGTTTTGTATGGGGTATTGTGTTTGTTTCCCGAACACATCCCACTAACTTTAAAATCTTTTGAACATGATCTTCAACATCATGCTGGTGTCAAACCAGTCCGGCAATATTGCTCCACGGCTGCCGACCTGCGCTAGACACGTCGTCTCTTTGTTGAGCCGAGCTCAACTTCTTCGGATCATCATCTCGGCGAGCCGAACAAGAGTTCGGCATCGCAGCGATAAATCATCACCAACATCGCCGCCCCACGGATTACACGGAGCGGGCACACCGGCATCACCGCACGGTCACTTCATCAAGCCGGCATTGACCACGTCACGACCTGCATCGCCAGGGCCGCACTATTGCTCCTTCAAGCCGGTGTCCATCACGCCGACCTACTTCGACTCATCGGCTGACATCGAAGCTTCGACATCTCGGCTGGACCGGGGGATTCATCATCTCTTCATCAACCTACTCCAGTGACTTTGGCGTCACCAGCCGACCAGCTTCTTCACGATTAGCTGGACCGAGGGCTTTGCCTCGGCAAGCCAACCTTTGCCAGTATTGCCATGCCGTCGCTTTATCGTCCATCAGGCAATGGTGTGCGGATCGAGTCCCTATTTTGGGAGTCACTTTTCTTTGGATTGCTACAACAAATAAACCAGGTGCTATTAATCCTAATATTTTTTGCTTGTTTGGGTTTATTTTTCCAAGGAATTATTACTCTGGTTTGTCCATCATCTGTACACAGGTCGATCAAATGATGGCCGCATTAACGACGGCCGCATGGTGGTTCGGTCACGTTCCGTACATAGTCCGGCGCACGCCGCATCCGAGACTCGGACCGACCTATGAATTCAGGCTTCGCCACGCCTTTACCACATCATGCCGACGCCCTGCATCATCATTGATTTCGGCGTCAGGCCATATTTCTTTTATTACTCACTTTGCATAAATTAGTAATTATGCAATGATTTTTTTATTATTATCATTACTATTATCTCCGGTTTGCACTATTTTTTGTGCACAGGAAAATGTTCTGGGTTGGGCAGTATTGTCAACTCGGCGTACTGACATACCACCTCACCTCGGCTAGACGGCGGGCTTCGTCAACACTTCATTACCCCATGCCGGGGACTTCGGCATCACTCTGCCGGCCTGCATTGACCGTGCTATGTCACCACTTCAAAGTGCCGAGCTCTTTGCTCCGCCACCTCGGGACCGGCTTGGGGGATGGAGCCTTGTCCCGCATCAAGCTCGGACCACGTCACAATACCGAACACATCAACCAGCTAAGTTGCCTTCGTGCTCAAAGTTTTAAATTTTTAACTTGTGTTCGGTTCGACCAAGCATTATACTTTTTTGGAAAAAGGTTGCTTGTAAAAAAAATTCCTTGTCATAACCTTGTTTTGACACATAAATTCAAATAGCCCATTTACTTGGGGGCTTCATTTATGAAGCTTTTCCTCTTGCATATGATTATACTTGTACGGCTTCGTTCCTTGTTCGTGTATTACGCCAAAATATGTACCATATTGACTTAAGCGATTTGCAGGCTAGGTTGCCTCGCTCCTCTGTTTACCCCTACGTTCCCGATTGTTCGGCTAGGGAGTAAAGGGAGCACCTCCACGATTGTCTCGATCGGGTCATCCAAGCCGGACCTCGGTGGGTGAAGCCAGCTAAGCGCTCTTATAGTTTTCAATGATGGTCGGCACACAACGGAACTCATGAGTACAAAACATCTATTGCACAAGTCTCATAGTAACAATGAGCAATCAAGAAAGGTATCGATGGGGTACTATTTTCTTCGAAGATGCTTCTTACACTTCGTCAGTAAAATTACATAAGTTCCCTGAGCGCGCTTTGTCTGTTACAGCCTTATGGCCTGATTGCCTGGTTATTGGAAACACCGTCTATATTCTCGACAGGTGGAGTACATAACACTTTTCAGTCCTTGAACGAAGAGGGAGAAGCCGATGGTCGGTTAAGACGCATTTAAAGTTCGGTTGAACATAGATATGATATAAGTACTTTGGTACATACAATCATTCTTTTACCCAAGTCACTTGGGGGCTCTTAAATTTATATGAGCCGTTTTATAATAAGTGTTTTTCTTCTTAGTCGTTGCAAATTTTTTATTATTATTACTATTTATCACTCCTTTTCTCGACACGAGTGTGTGGTCACTAGCCGGGGAGCCTAATTTCTCTCTCAAAATTGCTAGAGTTTAGTTTGCTAAACTGGCCTAATGAGAAGTACTCCGCCTTCGGGATAGGAGGTTGAAGCCGTAGGCTGACCCGCTTGAAGTCTTGAGATAGGATGCGTCATGTTAAAGCACGACATAAGCACTTTTTTTTAAAGTCCAATTTTCGGATTGGCACCGAACACTTGATCTAGTTCGGACATTAAATTTTTGAATAAGTTTTTTGGCTTTTCGAGCCTATGGCACTTTTAAACTATTTGTGCGTTTCCAGCATTAGTCTCATGATTACAACGCCGAACACCTTTAGGTATTCATAAAAACATTCTCGGATATTGCTATATATGCATCTGCTTCAATTGTGTCTTGATCAATAGTTGGGTTGCCCAGTTCCTGTGCTTGCCTCCTACGTTCCGCTTTGTTCGGCTAGGTGTGCAAAGGGAGAACCACTGCGATTGTGCTTCCAGCTCGCATGGTCAAGCACCTCAGTGGAGAAAGCCGAAAACTAACTGTCACAATAGGCGTAAACTGGTCAGCGATCCGATGACTATGTTAAATGACGGGCCGTTCATAACATTGGCCAAAGTGTTTACGGCTTGACCTTGGATGTCACCGAACAGTAACCGGGGGCTCATAGCTAGCTTCCCCAGTATAGAGCTCCTATGACTAAGTGAAAGTTTTAAAGCCCGCATATCTGATTGCCTCGTTTCCGCTAACACAACCGCCTTCGGGCACCGAGACGTCGGCTAAGGGTTGCTTTGTTATTGCGGAAACACCCTATGTAGTATCTACCAAGGGGTAGAAGCCGACGATGGGCCACTTTCAACTGATAAATGGTCATAATGGAATCAAAATAATGATGTAAAGTACTTGGATACATAGAATCATTACACATAATTGTGATTTTACTCTGGATATCGATCCTTAATTCGGCCACCCGTGCCCACATTAAGGCTCGGGGCTCTTGGGCTTTGCGCTCATTATTTACAAATATTAAAGGGCACATCGATCCCCGATGCGGTGTTGCCACCCGACCCGATGTCTCGGGGCTCTTGCATTGCCTATTCAATGCAGAAAATTCAAAGGGCTCAGTGTTCGGCTTGATCGAACTATGGGAAAACGTGTCTTCATACAACAATAAGTACCATCTGGACCTATCTGGCATCAAGCTATATATCACGGAGACTTCTCACAACCCTCTCTCAGGGGCCCGTTCTCCGATCACTATTATCTCTAATATATTACACTGCGTTTTTATTCCTATGTATGCTTTGTCGAGCTAGGAATTGATCCTCGAGCCGATTTCGGCGCATCGACACGAGTCTCGAGACTCTGGGAACAACGCCTTTTATGCTTACCTTCAGGTGCATCTCGGGTTTTAAACTGATACACACCTTGAGGGCTACTAGATATACATCGGCAGAGAATAAACTGCACCAGTTAAAAATATTCACAAAAAATCAACCCGCGGTCGGGGTGGTGCACCACCTTGAAGCGATCCGCATAAAGCTCGGGTGCTAGCGGCTAGCTCCATAGAGGGCATTTCCGGCATTAAGCTCGGCTAAACTCCTTCAAATTTTTTGAACCAAGGTGATCTATGACACCTCGGATATAGTCTGGCGTTGGAGCTCGGATACAGTCCAGCGTTGGAGCTTGGACACAGTCCGACATTGGTGTTAGGCTGCAAAAGATACCTCGAATGCTGTCCGGCGTTAGAGCTCAGGCGCAAGAGGACACTGCCTCCCGGGAAAAACTTCAAACCTGAGGTGTGGCATAAAAATAACAAGGCATTGATAAAGGCCGGAAACTTAAAGGGGCTCCTCGGATGCCCGATGTGTAAACTCTTCGGAAGCACTTCGGCGATCCTCAAGATCGAAGATGAGAAGATTTGTTGAACCAGTTTTCAAGACCGACGACCGAAGATGAAGAACAGTTCGGAAAGAATCGAGGAGCCGTTCCTAACTTGAAGACCGGTTCAGGGGCTCTTGACGGTGTCTGGACTAGGGGTTCCTAACTCATCACGTCGTCTCGATCAGTTGGATTGGGCCGAGGACCCCATGGCCGCATACTCATGGGCTGTTCGGACAGCTGCCGCATACAAGGAAGATTCCACAAGACTTGGCGATCAAGACAAGGACTCCTCCCCACCGGCGTATTCGGCTAGGTCTCTTGTTATCCTAGGCCTCTGGTGCATTATATAAACCAGGGCCAAGCTAGTCGATACAATGACAACAATCATACCATAGGCTAGCTTCTAGGGTTTAGCCTCTCTGATCTCATGGTAGATCTACTCTTGTACTACCCATATCATCAATATTAATCAAGCAGGAGTAGGGTTTTACCTCCATCGAGAGGGCCCGAACCTGGGTAAAAACATCATGTCCCTTGTCTCCTGTTACCATCTGCCTAGACGCACAATTCGGGACCCCCTACCCAAGATCCGCCGGTTTTGACACCGACAAAGGCCCTCAGCTTGGATAATTGAGGAGAATATTTGAGCCTTTCCTTAGCAGTCAGTCTCTGTGGGAAAGGGTGTGTATTGCTCAAGTGTTCCGGACGGTAACCCAAGAAGGGATTTTCTTCAGAAGGAGAGGTGTCCTTGCAATAAACCATGTTTGGTTCCACTCTTTGGGGTGGCTGTGAAGTTTGGCGTGAGGGAAGGTGACTTCTTTCCTCTTCTGAATTGCCATACCGCCCAGTTCCTTATTGGGTCCATCAGGGAATTCAGTACGGCGGTTCAGGTGAAAGCAATCCCGGAATAACTCCACGGTAGGTTCCTCTTGAAGGTACACCTCGCAGAACACTTGAAAGTGATTGATGTTGGTTACGGAGTTGGGACCAGTATCTTGTGGATGCAATTGGAAGTTGGCTAAAACATCCCGATAAAACTTTGATCCAGGAGGTTTGAAGCCTCGGGCTAAATGATCGGCAAAAACAACAACTTCTCCGTCCTGGGGTGTGGGAGGACATTCCGGGCCAGGGACCCTCCAGTGAATTGTGTCTTGCTTACTTAAAGCACCAGTTCTAACCAAATTGTTTAGTTGAACTTCGGTCACTCGAGAAGGGACCCAGTTGCATTCATATGCATGTTTGGCCATGGAAAGATCTACAAAGCAGTAATTACCAGCTCAAGAATATGTTGGAAATATATACACTAATGCATACTTTGCTAAACCGGAGGCCGCTATTTATAAACCGGAGTTCTACAAAGCGACGGTGCCCTATTAAAGGATTCTGGCGGTTCAACAAGGGGACTAATAGTATATACTGGTTTGTCAATTTTTCTATAAAGTTAAACCGCCTGGTCTGAACAATGAAGGGTCAAGATTGCAGATGAATAAGTAAACAAGAACAGATTTCACACGGTTGTATTACATTTTGGATCTGGAGCATGATCAGAAATGAGAAAAATATTCAAAACCTAAAAGGAGCCGTACCGAACCAATGAGCAAGGGGGCGAATAAGATCTATGGTTTTGAGATGTGTAAGTGAAAACGGAGGCCAAAGGCTACTAATGCATAGAGCAGAGATTCACAGATTCATCTGAGGTCCATTGTATGAACAAGAAACAAACGATGAACACTGAAGAGCTTGGAAACCCTAGAACGGATCTATGGTGGAAAGGATAGAAGACTTACTGGAGCTGAGGAAGAAGCGGGAGATCGTCGCGATGCTTTGGTACAATTAGGGTGATGTAGCGGCCAAGGTCGGAGCAGAAGTCAACAGCGGCAGCGGAGCTCTGAAGCTGAGCGGCGTGAGGAAGACGAAGCAGAAGGGCACGAAGGGGAAAAGAAAATGACCCCTCGGTCCTATTTATAAAGCAAGGGATATGTGTCAGGCGCGAAAATCAAGGGGCCGCAAGTTTGGAAGCGGAGCTGTCGCCTCGATTGACTAAAGACCCATTAATGAAAAGATGTTATATACAATTCTTTATGACAGATGACGTCACGCAAGTTCACCACAATTTGAGAAGATGACGTCATGGCGGTTTAGCCAAGAAGATGTTGAAGACGAAGTTTTTACTAAAGGATTGACATGAACCTGTTCAAATCAATCTGGGGCCTAATGTTGGGGATATTACTACTGGGCGTAAACCGGTCAGGACAGGCCGGGTTAAATTCATCAGTAGTTGAGTATGTTAATGCCCATGAAGGCAGATGAGAAGGTATATAAGGGCTCAAGGCCCATAATCAGTTTAAGGCCTGTAGCCGTAAACCGACGTCGGTATGTAACTTGTATTGTAAGTTAGGAATAGTGGAGACCGAACCGGACACATATATGAGCCGGTGTCGGGACTCCGTGAACCGACGGGCGTCACCCATGTATATAAGGGGACGACCCGATGGCGGTTCAAGGACAACAGACAACAACTCGAGACTTAGGCGAAGCTTGTTTTCTCCCTAGTCATCGAAACCCCACCAATTCCATCACAACTAGACGTAGGCTTTTACCTTCATCGAAGGGGCCGAACTAGTATAAACTCTCTTGTGTCCCTGTGTCCGCTTTAACCCCTTCAAGCTAACCCGTAGCGATGGCTCCACGACTAAGTCCTTTCATGAGGACATCTGCCGTTACAAAACCATGACAGCTAGCCTGCGCCAGGTGGACCTGTGGCTCAATCCGGAGAAGTGCGTGTTCGGAGGCTAACCTAGAGAAGGTCAAGGCGATAGAAGACATGAGCCCGCCGCAAACTCTCAAGGAAATGCAAATTCTCGCGGGCTGCGTGACCTCGCTGGGGCATTTCATCTCCAAGCTGGGGGAGCGCGCCCTGCTGTTCTTCAAGCTGATGAAGAAGAAGGGCCCATTCGAGTGGACCCCAAAGGCCGACCTGGCGTTTCAAGACCTCAAGAGATACTTGACCAGCCCACCAGTGATGGTAGTGCCTCGTCCCCTCGAGCCCCTGATGCTCTACCTGGACGCCACGCCCCACTCCGCCAGCGCGGCGCACTACAAAAAAAAGACACATCCGTGACATTTTGGGCCGAACGAATTTTTTTCCTGTCATACATATGACACTTCTATGATGATAATTGTGACAAAACCTGGTATCATCATAGATGTGGTGAACTCCTACTTCTATGACAAAAATCATGACAAAAAATAGGCTTTTCGTCACAGGCGGGCCGGAGCCTTGCTGCATGACATTCTTTGGGCCGTCCATGACGGAAAAAACCGTGGTAGAAGCGAGGGCGAGGAAAATTTCGGGGAGTTCCCGGTTACGGTGGGAGTTCGGGGGCCGAGCGATGCACGCTTCTCTCGTACACGTACATGCGTGTGTGCGAGGCGTTGGCTCCAACTGAACCCGAGCCAGGCGTTGGGCTCTAACTGAACCCGAGCGATTGCACTGCAGGCTACAAGTTACTAAACCCGAGCGATCGATCGATGGCTGTTAACTGAACTCGATCGAGCGATTCCTTCGCTGCTGCTGCTAACTGAAGCCGATCGATGCTCCCTCTGGGATGAACAGTGAGCGTTGCGGGGGGTTGGATGAGCGATTGGCGGTGGCGTTTCCTCTGGATGAACAGGACCTCTTGGTGTGGTGGAGGGCTGGATGAACGATGAGCGGTGGAGGGGTGCCCGTGGAGGGTGGATGAACAGGACCCGTGGTTTGGAGGGCTGGATGAAGCGATGAGCGATGGAGGGGTGCCCGTGGAGGGATGGTTGAACAGGACCCGTGGTGTGGAGGGCTGGATGAGCAGGAGGCGGTGGAGGGTGGTTGAGCGATGGCCGGTGGAGTAGCGCGCGGTGGAGGCTGGATGAACAGGAGCCCGTGGAGGCTGGATGAACAGGAGCCCGTGGAGTCTGGAGGAGGTCGACGGTGGAGATGAACAGTACCCCGTGGAGTCGCGTTTTGCGGTTTGCACACCCCTCCCGATGAACAGGACCCCCGTTTCGACCGTAGCGCTCCAACACAAGTCTGTTTCCTCCGTTTTGCGGTACGCCACACCCCTCCTGATTAACATGACCCCCGTTTCGACCGTAGGAGGTCTGTTTCCTCCGTTTTGCGGTACGCTGGACCCCTCCCGATGAACAGGATCCCGTTTCGAACGTGGCCGGTCGAACACAAGGCCGTTTCCTCCGTTCTGCGGTACGCCAGGCCTCATTTCCATCGCCTGTTCCGTCCAAGCCCTCCCGATGAACACGACCACGCATTCCGTTCCGACCCAGCCGGTTGGCTCCCACGCGTTCCGTTGCCTCCCGATGAACACGACGCATTTCGTTGCCTCAACATGAACACGACGCATTCCGTTGGCTCCCCATTAACACGACGCATTCCGTTGCCTCCCCATGAACACGACGACGACGATGTTTCTCAGTTCCGACCCAGCCATGTACACGAGCCCTCGCCGTACGTATGCGCGAGTAGGCGTTCGAGACCCTGCCCGTATGTACGTGCGTGGCGTATTTTCTTTCTTGCACCACGGCGGCTGTGCGTGCGTGTACATGCTACGTCGCGGCGCCTCTACTACGACGTCGCGGCGCCTCTACATCCACCAGTATATATGTACGTACACGTTCGCGACCAGAAGGACAATGCTACGTACGCTTCGACCAGGTGGGTCCCGACTGTCAGGCACTTCCTTGTGTGCGAAGATGTATCTGGTGGGTCCCAGCAGTCAAGGGGGCGAATCGTTTTGTTTTTTTTGCCCGGATGCACTTCCTTGCGTGCGAAGGTGTAGCTGGTGGGTCCCAGCAGTCAGGGGGGAAACGCTTTTTCACGAAATACGGTGGCCCGTCCGGTGGGTCCCCGCTGTCAGGTGGAGGAATAATTATTTTGCGCGTAATAAGGAGGCACTTCCTTGCTGCTGCCGTGGACCTAGCTGTCAGCGTCTCCATGCACAGTACTCTTCCGATAGAAGTCGGTCGTTGACCACATTGACCACGCCGTGCCGAGAGCACCACAGCGGTGGACGACGGCGAGGCCTAGGAAGGGGACGACACGGAGGCAGGGAAGACTCCGCAGCTTGTTTCCCCAGCGGAGGAGTACGAATCGTATGAGGGTTTCTTGGTTCGTCTGCCGTCGTAGAAGAATAACAGCAGGTGTGGGTGAGTAGAGGGATGGCTAGGCCAGCGATGGGAGTACTGATCGGCGGTGAGGCCTGTGGCGCCTAGACAACCGGCCGGAGGAGGAGGAGCAGCAGTCCTGCCGACGCTTGTTTGAGCGGAGCAGGAAGAGCAGAGATTGAAGAAGCACGACGGCCATTGGATGGACATCCAACAACGGTCTTGTCGTCAACCTTTTTCAGAAAGCCTCAAATCTGTGGAAAACAGCATACAACCCATCTGCCATTATTTCTAATAATTTACAGCCCATTTGCTAATTCTTAAGGTTTTTGGAGCACATATTCTTTTGTTAGCATTACAACCCATATTGTGGCCACCGTTAAAAATTATCTGAATTTTTGCATATTTCGGTCTTGGTCCGAACTGTTTTAATCCCGAAATTTCGACTCACATTCAAACTGATTTTAAAAATAAATGTATATCAATATAAAATCCAACAAATTCTCCACGCATAAAAATTAATGTAATTTAAAATCTTGAAATGAAAAAAAGATATTTGAAACTAATTGCCAGTTTGATGTGTTTTAGAAATGCACAACCCGTTTCCCATTACTGATGGGCCATTTTCTCGGCCAGCCGAATGAAAGCTCTCCTCATCTTGAAATATTTGCAGCCCAACAGGCCTGACAAAGCAACTTACTTGGCAAATCACAAAAAAACTGGGCTGTGGCCGTGGACCCAGCTGTCAGCATCTCCATGTACAGTACTCTTACGATGGAAGTCGTTCCTTGACCAGGTTGACCACGCCGCGCGGAGAGCACCATGGCGGTGGACGACGGCGAGGCCTAGGAAGGGGACGACGCAGCAGTGGAAGCCCGCGCGGAGAGGACTATGAGGGTTCACTGGTTTGGCTGCGGTGTGAGGCTGCCGCCCGCCCGCGAGAACTGGCGATGGTGGGAATAGTAGGGCCGAGGCCTCTGCGGCAAAGACCTGACCCGGCCACGGGAGGCGGGAGCATGCTGCACGACCGGGCGCTGCTTTGGGCGGCTGGAGCAAGAAGACCAGAGGTTGAAGAAGCACTACAGCCGTTGGATGGACATCGTACGGTCACTGGAGCTAGAATCGTTCATATTGACTAACTTGACAAAGCCCTTCGTCCCTGTCAACTTAGTAGGCCCACAAGTCAGCCTCCCACCAAGATGGGTCCCAGCTAGCCGGGGGAGTATTCATTTTTTTGTGCGTAATAAGGAGGCACTTCCGGTAGGTCCGAGCTGACAGCGGGGGGGATGTTTTTTTCGTGGAATACGATGGCCCGTCCGGTGGGTCCCAGCAGTCAGGGGGAAACATTTTTTTCGCAAAATACTGGTGGCCTGTCTGGTGGGTCCCCGCTGTCAGGTGGAGGAATAATTATTTTCCGTGTAATAAGGAGGCACTTCCTTGCGGCTGCCGTGGACCCGGTATCGGCCTCTCCATGTACAAGATTTCTTCCGATGGAAGTCGATCATTGACCAAATTGACCACGCCGCGCCGAGAGCACCATGGCGGTGGACGATGGTGAGGCCTAGGAAGGGGACGACACGGAGCCGTGCAAGACGTGGCAGTGGATGCCCACACGGGGAGGAGTACGAGCGCTCACTGGTTCGGCTGCGGTGTGAGGCTGCCGTCACTGCAGAATAACAGGGGGTGTGGGTGAGTGGAGGGATTGCCTGGCTAGTGGTGGGAGTAGTATGGGGGCGGTGAGGCCTCCGCGGTAGCACAACCGGCCACGGGAGGCAGGAGCATGCGGCACGACCGGCGCTGCTTTGGGCGGCTGGAGCAAGAAGACCAGAGGTTGAAGAAGCACTATGGCCGTTGGATGGACATCATACGACCACTGGAGTATTGACTAAGTTGCCAAAACTCTCCGTCCCCGTTAACTTAGTAGGCCCACAAGTCAGCCCAACGATATGGTGGGTCCCAGCTAGCAGGGGGGTATTCATTTTTTTGGGCGTAATAAGGGGGCACTTCCTTGCGTGCGAAGATATAGCTGGTGGGTCCGACTGTCGGTGAGGGAACGTTTTTCGCGAAATATAGAGGCCCTTCCTGTGGGTCCTAGCTGTCAGGTGGAGGAATCATTATTTTGCGCGTAATAAGGAGGCGTTTCCTTGCGTGTAGCCGTGGACCCAGCTGTCAGCCTCTCCACGTACAGTCCACTTCCGATGGATGTCGTTCAATGACCACATTGACCAGGCCGCGTCGAGAGCACCAGGCGATGGGACGGCGCGAGGCCCTAGGAAGGAGCGACCACGAGGTTTCTTGGTTCGTCTACCGTCACGGAGAATAACAACAGGTGTGGGTGAGTAGAGGGATGGCTAGGCCAGCAATGGGAGTACGGTGGGGCCGTGAAGGCTCTTGGCAGCTTATAGCCCGGCATGGAGGAGGGAGCGAGTAGTCCCGCGGCGCTTGGTTGAGCGGCTTGAGCATGAAGAGCAGAGATTGAAGAAGCACGACAGCCGTTGGATGGACATCCAACGATCAACGCTCTCGTGTGATGACTAAGTTGACGAGGCGTTGCGTGTGCGTCAACCTTTTTTATGAAAGCATACGTCTCAACCTGTAGTAGGCGCACAAGTCAGCCTCAAATCATGGAAAACAGCATACAACCCATCCGCCATTATTTCTAATAATGTACAGCGCATTGCTAATTCTTAAGAATTTTTGGAGCCCATCTTCTTTTGCTAGCATCACACCCCATATTGTGGCCACGGTTAAAAAGTATCACGAATTTTTGCATATTTCGGTCACGGTCAACTGTTTTTAATCCAGAAATATCGATTCACATTCAAACTATTTTGAAAAATAATTTATATAAATATAAAATCCAAATAATTGTCCACGCGTAAAAATCAATGGAATTTAAGATCTTGTAATGAAAAAAAGTTGAAACTAATTCCCGGTTTGATGTGTTTTAAAAATGTACAGCCCATTTCTGGGCAAACCGAATGAAACTCTCCTCGTCTTGAAAGATTTGTAGCCCGGAAAGGGCCGATAAAAGCAAGTAGGCCTTGTTTGGGTATTTCTTTAAAAAATAGAACTGGGCTAGCCATTTTCATCAAGAAAAAAACACAACTGGGCTCATGATGTGGTAAACATAAATAAAACCACAGCTAGATGGGCCCACGCACCCCCATTGTTACCCTGATCCGTCGCTAAAACTAGTATAAATAACAACTGCTTGTTCCTCAAAAAAAAACCGCGCGACTTGCTGGGTCCCTGGTGTCAGCCGCTCGTAGTGTAATTCTCTCTTTTATTGACTACATTGACTATGGCGTGAGCCCCAGATGTCCAACCATTAGGAGGAACCATATTTTTGGGCTTGCGTACTGCCATGACGCTGGGGGGGTCCCTACTGTCATCCTCTCCACGTACAATCATCTCCTTGTTCCTCTCGGTTGTTGACGACGTTGACAACGCAAGAGGTCGGCGCACCACGCACGGCGAGCGAACCAAGGCCGCAAGGCGGAGGGGCAGCAGCGAGGCCTCGGGCCAGGAACGAGCAGAGCCGTTGAAGCTGCGCCGGTCCGATCGCGAGCGGAGAATCACGAGGTTGACTGGTTGAGCGGAGTGCGTGTTAGAATGGCGTCGAAGAATAACAGGGCGTGTGGGGAATAGAGGAGGGACTAGCCAACGTTGGAGAATGCGTCACGGTGAGGCGGCGAGGCGCCGCGACCATCGGAGGCGGAGCAAAGCGGAGCCCGGCAGGGGTGGTTTGGTTTGGTAATTTGGAGGAAGAAGAAGACAATAGATAGAAGATACATTTCATGTTGGATGCCAATCCAACGGCTGGTAGGCAGAATCGTTTGTTGACTGGCTAGTAAGTCGACACCACCTTGGATAGGGCTATTTCCTCGCGGGTCCCAAATGTCAGAATCCAAATCTGTCACGGTCATGCAGCCTTTCCTATGAAAATTTACAGCCCATTTGATGTGCTAGTTCGAAATAAGTTTGTGGGTGCTGGTGGGGGCTACTCACTTGGCTTCAGAATGCACAAAGTGAGCTCAAGCAGCCGGCGAGAGTGATGTTATTTCCCTTGGTTTGGATTTGTTACAATATTTCACTCTAAATTAAACGAATGGCAAGCCATTTTCCTTGTTTCAAATAAAATATGACAGTCACAGCCGAGTTGAAAAGGGCAGGAACATCGAACTCCAGCTTACAAACTGTACAAAAGCACGAGGGTTAATTGTTCATGAGGTTTACAAAAAAACCGGATTGAAAAGGGCAACAACATCTAACTCCAGCACTGTTTTTCGTGATCCGCAGTCAAATGGATCGGTCAGGTCCATAGAATGAACATCCTAGGTCGTAAAATTTACTGGATTATGACCACAATATGTTGTAAATATAAGCCCAACACGTTTAGAAGCTCTTTTGCCCACCTGAAACTCCTTTTTTTGCTCTTCGACATACCCATCCGTCAAAACCATGCTGCTGATAAACTTAAGCCTGATGGACAATAGTAACCTCGCATTCAGCAGGAAGAATGTGACAAATCTTGTGTTTGCACGGTTGGCTACATATCGTTCTAGCGTTATTGTCTTCAATCGAATCTCATGAGAAGTAAGAAAATCCCGATGCTTACGAATCCACCGATTGGTTATAACTTTCTTACCCTGTCTTGTTGCCTAAATAGACATGAAGATTGAAAATAGTTCAGGTCTAAAAGAAGAGTGTGGAAAGAGCAACAGCTGAACGGTTAATTCTAGTACACTATATGCGGGCTTCCAATGTGCGTGAAATTTTCACCTTTATATACAACTTCTCCAGACATGGAAAGCATTGCAGCAAGCCAATAACTTGTTCAGATCAAAACTATTCATTTGGATATATAAGATCTTGACAGAATCCAACACCATTGATAGGCCATCCATGGAGAAACTCTTCATTGAGCATAGAACATAATATTAGTACAAAATGTGTACTCCAAGATGACATATAAATTATGTGCAGAAATTTAAAATGCAGCTTATGGTTACAAGTGTAGATGATAATATAAAGTACCTGAAGAACTGTGGAGCCAAACACCATATTGAAATGAGCACGTAGATCATGTATTACACCCAAGGTCTCCAGTTTAGGCGCAGAGAGGACGGTTATTTGCAACGGTGAATAACTAGAATCAAGGATCAACCTTTGAAGTGAAGGGGCATCTTGGATGATGAGCTGCCTTCCGTCAAAAGAAATTCCAATTCTTACAAGGTTAGGCGACTTTATTTGGAGACAACTGATTCTAACTGTGAAAACAAGCACTAAGACTCCAGCGCAGGGCAACTGGAGTGGATGATGCTGTGCAATGAGGCCTCCGATATACGAACCCGCACAAGTGAAAGTTTCTTGAGAAATGGGAGTCGAAGGTTTAGTACCAAATTGTCTGGTAGGTAGCACTGCGCAAAGGTGGCGGTGTGGAGAGAGGACGAAAACCCCGAGATGGACATCAGTGCTGAGGGCAAAAGTTCATGGCATTCGGTATGTGGTATGTGATTTCTAGGGGAATGGTAGAACTCAAGCAGCTGTAGTTCTGTGAATTCAGGGGATTCCAGCCAGGCGTCCACCGTGCAGGGCATGGTATGCTTGCTCAGGTGTAACGCCCCGGATTCGATGCGCCAGGTGTCCGCCAGTTATTTGCCGTCCTTGCCATGTCATTTGCTTGCGTGTTGCACTTTGCCATGTCATCATATGCATTTCATATCATGTCATCTTGTGCATTTCATTTTGCATACGTGTTCGTCTCATGCATCCGAGCATTTTCCCCGTTGTCCGTTTTGCAATCCGGCACTCCTATGTCTCCCGGCGCCCCATTTTGCCTCTTTTCGTGTGTGGGTATTAAACGTTCTCAGAAGGGACCGAGGTTTGCCAAGCGGCCTTGGTATACCACCGGTAGACCGCCTCTCAAGTTTCGGGTCATTTGGAGGTCGTTTGGTACTCCAACGGTTAGCAAGATGCCGTAAAGCCTCCTTCTCTTTGCAGCCCAACACCCCTTTCAAAGTGGCCCATAACCCATCTAAAGCCCCTCCATGCTCTCGGTCGTTCGATCACGATCGTGTGGGCGAAAACTGTGCTCCATTTGGACTCTCCTAGCTCCCTCTACCTATAAATATGCCCTCTCCCCCGAAATTCCGGATCATTTTCCCCCTAACCCTAGCTGATTCGTCCCCGCCGCCGCCGGACACGTCCGGCCGCAGCTGGACACCTCCGGGTCGCCCCGCCGCCGCCACGTGGCGCGCCGCCATTCGCCGAGCCTCGCGACCACTTCCCAGCGCCGCCCAGCCGGCCGCCAGAGGCCAGGCGAACCCTCCCTGCCCGTCCGCGCCCGGCCTCACGCGCGCTGCCGGCGCCCGCGCCCTCGATCGCCGCCCTCCACCGCCCGGCCTCCAGCGCCGCCCGCGCCGCCCAGCGCCCTCCGGCCCGTCGCCCGTCGCGACTCACCAGCTGGCCAGCCTCCGCCTCCGCGCCCGCCGGATCGCCCAGGCCCCGCCGCCTCCGCCCGTCGGCGCCCGTCTTCCCCGCCGGCCACCTCCCGCGGCCATCTCCGGCAAGAGCCCGGCCCTCCTCGGCATCCGCTCCGTTCAGATCAAGATTCGGATCTCGGAGGTTGACTTTTCATTTCCCCGATTTTGCCTAAGTCCCTGAATCTGCAACTTTATCATGCCATATTTGACCTGTTGTATCTCTGCATCCGTAGCTCAGTTTTGTGCGTGTGATTTGTCAAATTGTTCGTCTCAACGAGTACTTCACTCACTACATTGCATCATGTTCGTTCGAGCTAATCTTGATGCCTGAATCATTGTTGCAAGAGGGCATGTTGCTGTTATTCTGCTGAAACTGTTATAACTTGATGATTTGTCATTTTTGTTGCATTTGATGTGTGCATCTTATGAGCATGAGCTCTACATGTTTTTTTACTATGTCATGCCATATTTACAGTGGTGCCATCCATGTATTTTTGTGAGTACTGTAGTGAGTGCATCGAGCTTGTTAAGTAGGGTACTTGCTGTTGCTGTTTTCCTGGCAGATTCTGTTATATTTTGTTCCTATGTAAACCTGCTGCTACAAGTCAATCTGTGCATAATCTGGAGATGTTCACTAGGGATGTTTTGTTATACATGTCTTGCTCTATCCATCCAAGCCCCTGGTTGCATTTATAGCCTGCTGTAATTTATTGTTATCTTGCTCCAAATTTGCTAAATAATGTTGCTGTCATCCTGTTAACATTAAGTTCAATGTTGCCATGTTTGTTGCTAGTGATCCATGCACCCTATGAACTTGCTATTGCCATGCTTAGCTTCCCAAACATGTCTTCTTACTGTTGGGTGCCTTGCCATGCCATGTTTTGCTCTGTAGTGAGTTGCACAAGTTCATCAACATGCCTTCATAATTATGTTTCTGCCATGTTTGAATCTGTATTATAACTTGCCATGTTTACATGGGTGCCATCATATCTTCTGATCCATTTTGGCTCATGGTCAGTAAAGGACTTCTGTTCTATGCATTTAGTAGTATCATTCCATGCCTTTGGTTTCCACGATAAGTTCTTGTAGCATGTTGGTTCATAGCTCTAAACATTGCAACCTGATGTTATTTCCTGATAAGTCTGAAACTGTTACTATTTGCAATCTTGCCATGTGTTTTTGAGCATGTCCTAGTGATTTATGGAGATAGCTCAGTGTTCATGTTATGTAATGCTTTACCTGTTCATCGTTCCCATGGCTTTTGTTCTCATGTTAAGATGATGTAGCTTGTTGTTTTCATGCTTGTAATATGCCTAGTTGCTGTTTTGGACAGATTGTTGCTATAACTTGTTTCATGTGTATGTGTTGAACCGTTGCTCCGTTTTGAGTGTGCTCTACATGAAACTTGCTTGATTTTACATGTAGTTTCATATTATCATGTTGCATCCTTGTTTTGAGGTGTTTTCTTGATGTTTGTATGCATTTTGCATCAATGCCATGTTTAACTTGTTTTGCTTATATCTTTTAGGCCGTAGCTCCGAATCTAATGAACTTTATATGTAACTTGACTAGAATCTCGCGTAGATCATCTTTGTGCATCTTAACTTGCTATTTAACAACTTGAGCATAAGGTTTATTCAAATCTGGACCAATTTCAAAATTTGCATATAAGGACTTACCGGAATTGTTATGTGTTATTTCTGGCCTCATTTAAACTTGCTTTGATGTGTTGCTCTTGTATGCACCATCTCTTGACATGAGTAGCCTCATCTAGCTTTGTCATGCATCATGCTTGTTGTGCATCATGTCTCGTATATGTGTGGTGTGTTTACTATGTTGTGTGCTTCTTCTTGTTAGTTCCTGTTTCGTTGCGATCATGAGGATTCGTTCGTCTACGCTCGGTTCGGCTTCATCCGTTCGTCTTCTTCATGTACTCGTTCTTCTTCCTTGCGGGATTTCAGGCAAGATGACCGTCACCTTGGATCTCATTACTATCATGCTATGCTAGTTGCTTCGTTCTATCGCTATGCTGCGTTATCTACCACTTGCTGCTCAAGCCTCCCTAATTGCCATGAAACTCTAACCTTTGTCACCCTTCCTAGCAAACCGCTGTTTGGCTATGTTACCGCTTTGCTCAGCCCCTCTTATAGCGTTGCTAGTTGCAGGTGAAGATGAAGATTGCTCCATGGTGGACAGGATTTTGTTGGGATATCACAATATCTCTTATATTATTAATGCATCTATATACTTGGTAAAGGGTGGAAGGCTCGGCCTTATGCACAGTGTTTTGTTCCACTCTTGCCACCCTAGTTTCTCATCATATCGGTATTATGTTCCCGGATTTTGCGTCCCTAACGCGGTTGGGTGATTTATGGGACCCCTTGACAGTTCGCTTTGAATAAGACTCCTCCAAAGAAGGCCCAACCTTGGTTTTACCATTTGCCTCACCACCACCTATTTTCCCTTGGGAGTAATTAACCCAAGGGTCGTCTTTATTTAGCCCCGGGCCAATGCTTGTCTAAGTGTTGGTCCAAACCAGAGCCACTTGCGGTGCCGCCCCTAGGCAACTTGGGGTATCGTCGGTTGCCGTCACGTAGTGTTCATCCGGTGTTGCCACGAGAGCGAGATATGTGCAGCTCCTATCGGGATTGTCGGTAGCATCAGGCGGCTTTGCTGGTCTTGTTTTATTCTTGTTGAAATGTCTTGTAGCCGATTCGAGACTGATCGGGATATTCCCGGGGAGAAGGAACATCCTTCGTTGATCGCGAGAGCTTATCATGGGCTAAGTTGGGACACCCCTGCAGGGTATAAACTTTCGAGAGCCGTGCCCGCGGTTATGTGGCAGATGGGAATTTGTTAATATCCGGTTGTAGTAAACTTGAAGTAAACTCTTCTAAAATACACCAACCGTGTGCGTAACCGTGAGTGTCTCTTTTCGGGGTTGATCGAGAGGAGAACACGAATTCTTGGGTTATGTTTGACGTAAGTAGGAGTTCAGGATCACTTCTTGATCATTACTAGTTGACGGCCGTTCCTTTGTTTCTCTTCTCGCTCTCATTTGCGTATGTTAGCCACCATATATGCTTAGCCGCTGCTGCAACCTCACCACTTTACCCCTTCCTTTCCCATTTGAGCTTTGCTAGTCTTGATACCCATGGTAATGGGATTCTTTGAGTCCTCGTGGCTCACAGATTACTACACCACCGATTCTTGCAGTACAGGTTTGCGATGATCATGACGTGAGAGCGATGTTTGCCTTCTTTGGAGTTCTTCTTCTGCTTCTTCTTCGATCAAGGGATAGGTTCCAGGTCGGCAGCCTGGGCTAGCAGGGTGGATATTGTTTGAGTTTCTGTTTATGTTTCATCCTTCGGATGTTGATCTTGTATATGATGTTGATGTATTCTTGTGGCATTTGTGCCTTATGTATGTATCCCCATCTATTATGTAATATTGATGTAATGATATCCACCTTGCAAAAGCGTTTCAATATGCGGGTCTATCCTTGGTGGGACCGTCGAGTTCCTTTTGGATAGGGTCGCATATTGGGCGTGACATCAGGTAGCATGATGGGATGCAGAGGCTTTGAACGGAGCCCTGGTGGGAGGAGATGATGGCTCTGGGGATTTCAAAATCATTGAAGAGAGATAGCTGACGATAGTCGAGATTAAGGGGAACAGCGCGCCATAGAGGGCGCTACCGAATTGAGAGGACTTGGCTGCGGCAGCAATCCTTGGTGGGGAGAAGCGAGATGATATCCCCAAGGATGGCGTCCGGGAGATCACTGATGCGGTCCACCCGAGATTCTACGGGTTCCTGGGATCCGGTGGGGGCGGGGTCGCCGCTTCTCCCAGCTGCCGGGTCTGGGATCTACAACAGGCGTCGCCAAGGCGGAGCCTCATATTCTTGGCTGGGGTCAGCCGACTCCATTTTCCTTGAGGCGTCGCGCTCACGGATTTGAGCAGAGTAACGAATCACGAGCCTAGTTGTAGTGCGAGCGAAGAAGAAGGGGAGCTGGGGGTTTTCTGTAGGCGTGAGGAAGAAGGGGAGCTGGGGTTTTCTGTAGGAGTGAGGTGAGGAATTTGGGGGTACGAGTGGAGCGAGCTGACATGACGTGGGTGGGAGCGAGGAGGAAGAAGAGCACCCATGTTTTTTTTGGGGGGGGGGGGGCGGTGTGCTTGGTGCGGATAGCGCCTCTCATTTAGTAAATATATGGGCTTTTGAATTGAATTTACTATTTACTAGTGTGGATGGGCTGTTTTGTCTTGGGCCCCGAGAAACATTTACTACTAGTATAGTGGAGACACTCTACAGCTACCCAGAAAAACAATTACTACTAGTACACTGGAGACACTCTACCGCTTCTGGCTCCTCCTAGGTCATTGAAACGTCTCCCTCTACTGAATGCCGTTATACTTTTGTTCACCGACATGCGGGCCATGCAGCGCGCGGGCCCAAATGCCATCCACCAAATTAGAAGGCAGTATGCAGGTGGAGAGTCACCCCGGTCAGTGGCCTTGGCGATGTGAGCCGTCGTGTCACAAAACCCCACCTCCCGTAGTCTAAGTTTGACCAGACGAAGCAACCATCATTTCACTCTTCGCTGAATCCCCTTCTCCCTCACCGTCTTCAAGAAAGGCAACACTTGCATCTGCCACTGTTCTTCTCTCCGAATGAAGGGAAGGTAAGCGGATCCATGATGTTGGTATATTTTCGTTCAGAGGAAAAAAAAGAACTTTTGCAAGTAACCGATCCTCACTCTCTTTTTTGTTTCATTGTCATTGTGATTGTGATTTCCTTTCAGTGGTCTCCTAGTATTCGTCAGTTTCATGATGGACCAAGGAGAACCAGGCAAAGATCTGCCGATATTGGAGCAGACACGGGAGGCTGATCCCCACGAGACAGAGAGCTCCAAGAAGATGGAGGCAACCACCGAGGTGACCCCAGATATTGAGATGGTCAACGCCCCGTTTGAGGTTACATCCCCCGTGGCACTGCAGGAGCAGTTTTCCCCCTTCGAGGATGTGTCCCCCCCCCCCCGCTGAGCTGCCCAAGGTGATTTCCTTCTTTGTCGATCTCGATTGTGGTTTTTCATCTAAGTATGTGGTGATTTTCTTAGAAAAGGAAGTATGTGGTGATTAATAATGCAAAATTCTATTAGCATCGATGCCATGCTATATATAGTGGTTTAAATAACTTGTGTTTCTTATACTGAAAAGTAATTCAGAATGTGTTTCTGTTTCAATTAGAGCCCTGATGCAGACAAGGATTGTGTGGTTGTACATGTCACTTGCTATGAGGCGGACGACCTGAATATACGCACTGGGAAAACAGAGTTTTTAGGTTGTTGGATCCTGGAAGCCATTTGCGGTTATACCAATGAAGAGTTGTATTCCAGCCTCACTGTTGTCAGGCGTGTTGTCCAGGTGTCTTTGAAGCACAAGAAGTTCAAAGCTACTCCTTTGTTTGTGAGGAATACTGTTCTTGTCAAGCTTACGCAGGAAGATGACGTGGGATGCCTCCACAAACAAGTTTATCAGTGGCAAGGCCACTAGGTTGTCTTCATGAAGGTACACAGGATTGAGCTGCTGCGGGACGTCCTCGATGATGGTCATGGCAAGGTCCGTCTTGTGTCCAGCCCAAATTAGATCGAGGCATGAAATAGTTGCCCCAGCTAGTGTTTAATAGTAGTTTGGATTGTGTCTAATTATCCGAACATTGCCTGTTATCGACCCCTCTGGGGCTAGTACTCTGTTTGAATCCGTCTATGGGAACTGCTGCTACTTTTGTGTGCCCGTGAATCATGTGAGAACCATCGTAATTGTTGCCGAAACAGATGCGTCCTCACTAGTTTTTTCATGAATATGGCATGGTAAGACATAAGTTGTCACAGTTTACCATACGAGCAGTGTGCGTTTTGATGAAATAGATCACTCGTTCGAGAACCGTGTGCTGATGTATACATAAGTACTTGTAAACACTGTTGGTGCTACCCCACTTGTAAGCAGTTGTGCAAAACACGGCACATTGGCTCAGCTCGCTTCAACACTAGGCTATCGACCAGCTAACAATCAAGAATCTACTGTCCGACATATAAGCAACTATGTATCTTGTTACAGTGGTTCCTGCAGTTAATTGAGGCCACAATGTAATAAATTCCAAACGTTCACACGCTAAGTCCAGCACTCATGTGGAACACTCACATTAAACTCGTCTTCATAAAAAACTTGAAAAGCATAAGTTAAGCAATTTTATACATCTCAATGATTCATAGAACATAACAAACATATACTAGTTCACAGAAAAGACAAAGTTGTGAGAAGGTTTACAAATCAGGAAAAAACAAGCAAGGCTTCTCTCGAGCAAAAGGGCCTCCCGGCGAACTTAAATTTCCTGGAGTTCACTCTGGTTTTTTCTTGTTGCCACCATTCAGGGTTAGGTTCTCTTATTCCAGAATAACCAATTATAATTGTGGTCTCAGCTGGAATGCTGAACTGAACCATGTAGTGTACTGACCGGCTGAAAGTCTTGTGCATTCCACTAAATTTAAGCACCGCTATTTGCAGAAATAAGCAGACCACAATGCCTCTTGTCCGCGCACCTGTCCAAAAAACCGCCGCGCAGTCGTGCCAACTAGTCCTTGGTCCATGGATGAACTAGTAGAAAGTGCATTCCGGACTAGGATGCAGTTACTACCAATGGAGGGATACCTTGAAGACGGGAGGTTAGACGATGGTAACGAGGGATAGCCTTCTCATTTTGCGCAGTTGTATTAAAACTGAGGTGTGTGATTTTGATTGCACGGATAGAAACGATGCGGAGACAGACATCCCGAAACGATTTGGAGACAGACATCCCTGTTTGCGCAAATAAGAAATACGGTTATTTAAACAGTGACATATATTACTACTTTCTCCCGTTTCCTCTTAGAACCAAGTCCTAGATTCATGCTACAGCTTTCCCACTTTCTTCCCTGTTTGAACCAACGCTTTGAGTCGACTGTATGAACTAGCCTTAATTCTAATAATAGTAGAAGTCTAGGTGGCTTGGAACAGCGGACGAAAGTTGAAAAGGATCTACGAAGGGGCTGGGGCGATGAGAGCAAGGCAGGTTTCAAGGAATATAGACCTGAGGGTCGTCGGCATGTGGCAAAGACGGCGTCGGGAGGCCGCATCTTGGTCACAATACCGCAGGGAGGAAGAAGGGGTCGGAGGCCCTCCCGAGCCGGCGCTCTCTCGGAGAGAACGGCACGGCCGCCGATCGGGACGTGCGAGCAGCCGTTGGTCTCCTCCCTCGCCGCCAACGACAGCGTGAATGATGCACCTACACCCCTGCCTCGGTCAAGGTTGTCCGGCCGGATTTGTGACCAGCCGTGAGCTGAGAGAGAGTGTGGCCACCTATGTGTTGCTTAGATCTGAAGAGCATGAGAGAGTGAACGAGAGGAACCCTAGTAAAGCAAGCGCTAAGGCTCCTCCTTTTATATATAGTGGAGTGATTTTGTTGTACCAGCTTCAAAAAAAATGTGCTCCTATGTGTACCCGCGAGTGGGTGTGAGAGAACTAGTGCGTGCGTGCACCGTTTCTCTTCGTGAGAGTACAATATACTATGCCCAAAGAATGTTCGCCACAAGAGTAATAGTATAATTGCGTGACGTGTGAGCTAAAATAAAATGTGCGCGCCGTCTTTTGTTTTTTAGAAGTTCTGAGGGTAGGGTGTGAAGAGCACATATGTGCGTGACGTCTACCTGCAGATCGACGGTGGGTGCGACGTGCGAGTCTACGAGAGGACTCGGGAGAGTCGTGACTCGTGAGGGTGCGTGTGCGTGAGAGAGAGGGGGCGTGTCGATTGCAATGCATGTGTCCGTAAATCATTATCCGACAAGCGTTCGCCACAAGCCTTTTCCCCGATTTAACGCCAGAAGAACCGTTAGATCGGCATCCGACGATGTCGGTTTGCCATGTCATTTAACAGAACAGCCACTCCTCCTACACAAAAATCTTCCACGTGAGTGTTAGCAACTGTCGTATGCTCCCTCCGTTCCGAAATGCAGTGCATATAGCTTTATTGAAAATTCGAACCTCGCAAACTTTTACCGATTTTTCGTGTACCAAATGGCACATGTAGAATACCATGTATATATCATTTCATTCATCTTCGAGAGGTAACTATAAAGATGGGTGAGGAGTCTACAAAGGAAGACCATCGTATCACCCGCAACAATTTCAAGCATCCTTTAGTGTCGAGGAATATCATAGGAACTCTATATGATATGATTTTTATAGGATTTTTTTCCTTTAGAGCCAATTGGTTGTTAGGAATAGATTCATATACTCCACATTTCAAAGGAAATAAACATGATATCATTTCTATAGCTTTAGAGCCACTTGGTTCATATGAATGGATTCCTATACTCCCTTAATTTCAAAGGAAAATAAACATTAGCGTATATTCAATAGGAAAGTTCCTATGATATGAACCAAATTACATCTCTTTTCTAATCCCTCCTCATAGGAATTGAGATACATGTCATCTCTAGATTCAATAGAAAAGTTCCTATGATGTGAACCAAATGACATCTCTTTTCCAATCCCTACTCATAGGAATTGTGATGCTCCATGTCATCTCTTTCCCTACAACTTCCATGTATACATCTTCTATTCCTAAATAGATAGTGCAACCCACTAGTCGCTTTTTTCCAAAACATGCAACTATGGCACAAGAACTATATAGTGTGCCAATAACTTTGAAAGATGGTAGCTGGATGAAGCTAACCCCACAGTGCAGAGATAGGCAAATCCGAGCACTAGTGGCCGTTGGATATCATCAACATTCCACCAGATCTGCCATATGTACAATTTAGAAGACTCCATGGTTGAACTTAAGCATAATGCACAAACCTCAAAACACAAGCACTTCTCCTTTGTTCTAGAATCTTCTGTATCATAATTGATTATTTTTTCTAAATGAATTGCCATTATTTGTTTTTACTTTATGATTTACAATGCACAACCCCATGAATCTTAACATTTTTATAAAACTAATTGATTTTGGATGAGATGAACTATAAGAACTAAATGAACATCTACATCATGCATATATGACTCAAAGCTTTACATGCTATAGTGTGTACTTATTCATAATTTGGTTTCGAATACATGTGTACCTTACTAGTTTTGAGTAGAGTAGAAAATTTCACGCGGCCCCGGGTATATAAAAAATGCAGGGCCCATGCAACATTGCCTTCCGGTCGAACCTACGTCCACAATTTTTTGTACGTACTATATCTCCACTGGTCCCCGAACCCAAAATGCTGCATCGTTCCCGTAAGACCAAGCGGCCCACACATATTTAAGGTGTCGGCTCGAACCCGTTTACTACGACGTGGCCCCGCACGCAGTAGTACTCCTACAAACCTTACCGCCGCACTCATCATCGGTTTTCTTCAAGAGGACGAGGGAGAAGCCGATTTGTAGTGGAGGCGCTTTCAAAAAAAAGGATATGTAGTTGAGACCCCTACCCTAGGGTGCCCTAGGTAGCTGCTGCACGCATCATTGTTTTCTCTTTTCTTTATGCTCTTGCGCCCTAGAGTGAAATGATGGTTGCTTCGTCCGTCCAGCTTAATGCGGGAAAGGTGGGGCTTTGTGATTTGACCCCTCATCGCTCATTTTCTACTACTGCGGCGCTACAACCTGGGTGCCTCCAATTCCAACCGCTGCTCCGAACTGTAATTTGGTGCATCGCACGTGGAACAAGACGGTGGATGAGCCACATGTCGGCCAAAGGGGTCCTGTTAAGTGTGTCGCCATTTCGTGTGCGGACTGACCCTGCTTGAGTTGCTACACCAACACGATAGGAGCAGCCTACCACTTGGTTTTGCTCCTTGGAGAATCCCGACTATATTGATCTAAAAAGATACATGTTGAACTACCCTCTCCGTCTCGATTTTTCTATTTTAGGCGTCTCGGTTTACAGGGCCTGCACGTAGTTCTAGGTCATCCATTTAACTAACTAAATATGAGTTACTATGTCACAAAAAGTATATCATTGGATTCTTAAGCGGATGTAGTTGTATTTAAAAGTCGAGGGCGGGGATTTTCCTGCGCGGTAGGCGGCGGGGCAGTTCCGCCTAGTCGGTTCGACAAAGACGCGAGAAGATGAGGGAGTAGGCTGCTGCAAACGTAGGGCTGTGTGATTTGACAATGAGTTACTGTTGGACAGGTGGGGCCCCGTGATTTGACTTGCCATTATCATTTTAACTGCGGTGCTACGACCGGCGTGAGTCTCCCAGATTCCTGACCACCTCCATACAGGTGCCTCTTCCAATGCTCCACCATGTAGTAGAGGCTGGCTCTTGCATGAGAGCCCACTTCTCCACTTTTTCCTTGCCTCTCTTTCCTCCACATATGCAAAAATGCCATGTAAAGCGCATTATTGTACTTACTTTTACTTGCTCCTCTACAGTGCTTAAGCTTGCTACATAGGCATAAAGTCTGATGTGGCAAGTTAATCAAGAAGAGAGAGACTAGTTTGGTGACCCAAGGAAGAAAGCGGTGCTAAGCGCATGTACCTAGGTGAAAAGACAATTTTGAGTCTATAGCTAATTAAATGAAGCAAACTTAGCAACACCATTTCATTGGAAGTGGTCACTCCTTGGCAAATGCAATAAATACTAGTACTCCCTGTGTCCCATAATATAAGAACGTTTTTGGCACTACACTAGTGTCAAAAACGTTCTCATATTATGGGACAGAGGGAGTATGAAGAAAGAGATAGAGAGAAGTAAAATAAATAAATACACTTATAGCCAACCTTATAGCCAAAACCTTGTTGTAGTATGAGTGACTAAGTGATGACTATGTATGACATGCCAACATCAGATAGCCTAACGCACCGTGTTAAATCTCCAAGGGCGCAACTGCACGAGCGACACGACGGACGTGGTAGGCGCGACCACGATACGGGCTGCTGGCAGCCCTTGGAGCTGAGATCAAACGGTCGCATGCTAAGTTGCTGAAAATTTGCAGAATAACCCTCCAGGATAGGATATTCACCCATAGGTCTGGAATCACGCCATGCAACCGTTCGATCTTAGATCCAAGGGCTCTCAGAAGCCCGTATCATGGGAGAATGGAAAGCCACTACCCTACCGTTCGCACGCTGGCAGTTCGCTCCTACTCGTCCCCACACATCCTTCAATACTACGGCGGTTCACTCCTAGTCGTCCCGTCCATTCACATTGCGGCAGTTCCACTAATCCTAACCCTCCTCCCAAATCCATGGCGTCCCAAATCTCCATGATCGGCGGTGAGTACAAGGTTAGAACCATCACCGGCGATGAGTTCGACGTCATCTACACCCGTTCTTCTGCGACGGTGAAAGGATGCCTTTCTCGCTTGCACGCATGTTCGAAAACTCAGATGATGAGTGGGTCGCTGGGCTAGATGTTGAGTACACCACAGTCCTGGGACGAGAGAAGGATCTAAAGGACGAAGAGAGGAAGAAGCCCGCTATGATCCAGGTTTGCATACATAATGTTTGCTTGGTCTACCACATATGCCATGCCGACGTTGAGTGCCAGGATATTAAGAACTTACTCAAGGACAAAACAGTGAAATTCATTACTGTAGACTTTAAGAACGACGAAGAAGTCCTGAATCGGATCGGCCTCATTGTAGGCAACCCCTTCGACCTCCAGAAGAATCGGTTGGTGCCCTCTCGTCAGCCTTCAATGTTGACCCTGGCAGGAGCCATGGTTCATCCTTCGTACGGTAAACTGGAGAAACCTCCATACACGTTTCATCATCATGCATGGCAGCGAAATGTACTAGATATAGACCACATCCACTACGCTGCAATGGATGGCTACCTTTGCTTCAATATCTACAAGGGATGGATGAAGAGCAACAGCCAAGTGTGCGGTTCAAGCAAAGAAGTATCGGCCAAGAGGAAGATGGACAAGGGCGAAGTCGAGGGGCGTGGGACGAGGACTCGAGTAAGGTGGCAGTGTCGTTGCTCATGGTGGTTCTAAACTTCTAATGCAGTGTCTAACGGATTAGTTGCATAATTTAATTTCAGGTGTGCTTAGTTTAATTTGAGGGGTGTGTTGTGCTAAGCCCCCAGCAGAACTATGTGATGTTTCTTGTCGTTACTTTAACTCTTCAGTATGTACATACTACTAGTATTTCTTTAATAGAATTTAGCACCCCAATTAAGCACGTACTAGCTTGTTTAATAGTACTATATGCATAATTTGGCGACGAGCGCTCTCTATATGTACCACCTTTTTTTTAATTTCAATTTTCACTCCATGGTGCAATCCATCGATAGTACTACTGTACAAAAGTATACATTTTTTAAAAGGCTAGAGTACTGTTCACACATATATAGACAGTTAAATTCTCAACCTAGAACGACGTGCATGCCATGTAGTAAACCGATATGGAGGAAGTATAGTAGAAATGAGGTGATTTTACAGAGCGATCGGCGGGGGAGCATGGCCTGTCATGTGGTCCCACGTGTCATGATGTACCAAGGCGATGCGCGTGTCCCTCTTGAGGCAGAAGCAATACTAGTACGTGGTTTGAGATGATGGCGAACGAAGTGTGAAATAATGGTTGCTTCGTCCGTGCAGGAAGGTGCGGCATTGTGATTTGACGTCTCATTGCTCATTACTACTCTTGGGCGATGCAGTGGGGTGCGTCCCCCCTGCATTACGCTTTGTTATTTGGTGCTCGACACGTCGACCGGTTGCTATATGTCCCACATGTCGGCGACATGAAGTACATAATTCATGAAAGGGAGCGTCGACGGAGGAGTATACTACCGAATTCATGAAAGGGCGACTTAGTTTTGGAAAAATCTGTTTTACGGAATGCACGTACCCACTAGGGTTTATAGGGCTCATCTAAAACATCCGCTTTTCTGTTTGATAAGTCTCAATTCTACTATACTAGTAGTAGTACCATTACATGTTGGATTTCGAGGTGCGTTAGATCACCCGACGCATAGCGATGTCAAGAGGAAACTAACAAATGCATGTACAAGTTCATGTAAATTTAGTGGTCATTCATGCATTCGTTCTAATTAATGCCTCGGTAAACATAACTTCTTGAGAAAAACTAGCGTACTAATTACTTGTGCAAACTACGAAATTTATTCGAACACTCACCGTCTACCTTGGTTGGGGAGATTTTGAAATTGAGCCATAAATTGGAAAGGAGGGAGTAGTAACTTTTGTCTCGATTACTATTTGTGGCCTTGTATAGATGCAAAATGTATTTTTTTATAGTGGCCTTGTATATGTAAATGGAGGGAGTACTAACCAAAGTACGTACTAGTAGGGACGAGGAGTAAACGGAGGGAGTAGTAAAATTTTCTCCTTGTGCTGCGAGCCACCGCACTCGTGGGCGAGGGAGCGGGCGTAAGGCGTAGTAAGCAAGCTTCACGTCATCCTGCGAGCCACCGCGCCCGTGGGCGGGGGAGATGGCGTACTAAGAAAGCTTGTCCTCGTTCTGCGAGTTGACGGGACACATCAAAAGTACTCCGGTGTATAGAGCCTTGCCTCTAAGGTAGGCCCCACATGGTTTGCCTCTTTTTTTAATTTAACATAACGCGTCAAGTCGCAATTTGTTTGTTCACCCGTGGTAAACGATCCTCCCTCCACCAAGTGGACAACCAGACATCGTGCCAAATTACCACGTGGGCTGCCTTTTTTCGTCATGTAAATCAGCTCCACCGTGTACCCAGCGGGTGTGGTTGGGAAAGAGATGGGAGTACGTGCGCGTGCGTGCACCTCTTCTCTTCGTGCACGTCCCCCACCTACGTGTGTGTGTGAGAGAGGGACTATAGAGATACAAACCTAGACATAATGCGCCGTCCATCCCCATGCCTCCGCCCAGTCCGACCACCAGTCACCACCACGCCCCACTCCTCCTCACCTTATCTCTCATCTTTCTCCCTCCATTTTTATATACAAGGGGCCACTATAAAAAATACAATTTGCAGATATACAAGGCCACTAACACTAATCGATGCAATATTAATGGTGTTTGCCTCGTGGAACTAGCAAAGGAGGACATTAATTATCCCTTGCATGCATGCGGGAGTTTGTACAAAAATGCATCTTGATGTTCCGTGCAATGCATGGGCATCTTGCTAGTCCATGAACACACATGGCAAAATTCCACGGTGAACGAGGGATCTGAATCTGTTGGGAGGGGATGTTTGGATCTTGCCCGGGGTAGCCAAAATATTGGCGACTACTTCGCCATGGCCGGCACCGGCTCGAGTTCATCCTAACATTCCCCTCTTCTGTGGAGCCCATGCGAGGTCGACGAAGGTCCTCGCAACAAAAGGATCCGGCAAGACACCTGCCGTGTACGCCGGCGTCGCCTCCGCGGTGGCCTTCATGGGAACCAAGAGGCGGCGGCCTCCCGTGTTCTACTTATCCTCGACGATGGCGGCGGACGCGGAGGCGCTGGCCACGGACACGCCGCTCTCCCCGCACCCGGCTTCTGTCGCTGCTTGCATGGCGCGGCCACTGGCATGGGAGTCTCGGCCACAGAAACGGGAGACGCGGTACGAGGCGGCGGCGTGGACGGCAGCAACGACGCCCGTGCGCTGCTCCTAGTTGAGCTGGCCTGGAGCGCCGAGTTGCTGAACCGCGCGCCGGCTTGGGGCGGCAAATGGCTCCGTCGGGTGAGGGGAGGGTGGTGGATCAGCGAGATGCATAGCTCGTACCCAGCCGACTTGGATGCGGAATAACTACTCTTCGTAAGCCATTGTAAGAGTGGAAAAAATGGTGGAGGAGATAGGGGAGCGGCGGAGGTGTGCGATTCTTGGCGGGCGTTTGGCCTCGTTTAAATAGGAGATTAAATAAACGGCGGATGGGAGGAGCTCAGCCTGCGTTGCGTTTAACGCCAGCCCGGTCATGAAAGGACGTGTGTCCAGAGTGGGTTTCTCGGCTTCCACACGGGCGGGTTTCATGGAGGCGTTTGAATGCGGCACGGAGGCGTGTTCAGCTGGGTGTGCCGCGAGTGGCGCCCTTGACTCTGACCTAGGACACCGCGCCGTTCTTCCACTGACGTGTGGGCTCTTTGGGTGCATGGCCTGCATCTCAGTGACCCAACACAGGCAGAGCACAGCAGAGGAACCTTTGGTGGGCCAGGGCGGTCAGAAGCGGGCATTTCATAAACGATGATTGTTCATTGAGTGTGACGTCATCTTTTTTAATATAGATAAGCCTACTATGGTGATAGCCCGTTCGATACGTTGTGATTCATAAAGACCGCTGCAAACATCAATGTTGTGCTTATCACAGATAAGATTGATTAATACCCGTAACAATCCATGTCCTTAACAAAGGGTGCATGCACGTATAGGTTGAGCGTGTGTCTTGCCTCGTGTCTTTGTGTGCATGCGATCGTCTGCGAAGTGTTGCGTGCGTGCAAAGTGCGTTTGATGTTGCATGCATGGGTGCGTACGTGTGTGTGTTCGTGAGTGCATGTGTACGTGTTAGTGTTGCACGCCATCATGTGTGCGTGTGTACGTGTCAGTGTTGCACGCCTACATGCGTGCGTGTCTTGCGTCCGTACATGTGTACGTGCGCGGTGAGGCTACACGTCAGTCTACTGAATTTTTATTCTCTGGTCATTAGATTTTCCAGCCGTTGGATACCAAATCAAGGGCCTCCAGTTTATCATCAAACTCCACCCCCCTGAGCCGCCAGCCACCACCGGCGAACCGGCCAAGACACCGCCGCCCAGCGGCCGCCCGCCTCCCGAAACCACTCCCCACCGTCGGTCGCGCTGCACCGCCATCCCTCTAGCCCCCAGCCGGCCCACCCTCCCGAAACCAATTGAATTCTCCGGGGATCCTCACCCCACCGCCCAATGAACGCCCCCCAACCGCCGGTGACTGCTAACCAGAGGTCTCACGACTTCGAATACCCAACGACCACTAATTTATTACCATTTCTGTCCTTCATATATCTTGTTGTGGGTGGGCCCTATGGTAATGTGCGTTGCTGAATGTGGACCGTTTGACCGTCAATTGATCGTGTTATCAACAAATTATGGAGCTGTATGGTGAGCCAAAGGATCGTATGATCACCCTAAAATGTACTCCTATTTTATTAACACATACAGACTCAAACTACCATTTCTTTCTTTCATATACGGGCTGACAGGTGGGCCCCACGGTTACGCGCCCCGATGGTGCAACACTAGTTGCGCCGCGTGGAACGTTTGACTGGTCAATTGATTGTGTCATCAACAAAATACAGAGTTGTACGGGTGAGCCAGTGACCGTATAATCATGATATGTATTTGTTTAACACGGTACAGACGCAAGGGCTCATATATACGCGCAAGTACTCACCGCTATAAGCGCACACACGCGAACCCTACCCCTTTGAGCACCTTCGAGAGAGTGGGCCAGCATATATGATCTTGAGATTTTACGAAGTCACCATAGGTGCCTCGTGAAGTCGTGGAACGTCTCCTCCCACTGAACGTACATCGCCGGAAAATACTGAAATTAACACAAGATGAATGCGAGCACCGTGACTTTAACCTTGGTGGGCTCGAGAAACCACTGTCCTCTAACCATCCAACTACATGTTGGTTAGCACGACAAAATGTGTGTGGTGACCGTGATGAGCTTATTCTGAAGTCTAGTGACAATATCGTGCTTTCGCTTCAAATACAATGACCGTAAGTGTAAATCGACAAAATACGGAGCATGCATCAAATGCAAAGTCCGTCAGTGTCATCAACAAAATATGGAGATGTATCATGAGCTAGATACCGTTGTACTATTGTATATGCTTATTTTCTTAGTGGCTGATTGCGTGTGTGGTGTGGTGGGAACATCATTTCTAGTTGTGGTGGGTCAAGATGAAGAATCATGGGTCGGTTCCATCCTGCGCCACATATAGGTTGGACCGAGACATGTTATACGAAGACCCATGTGGAGGACTCGGCGTACAACACGAAGCTACCAGAGTCGCGGAGGACTCTATCCCCACTGGTGATAAGCCGACTATATATGATTTGTAACCCTAGGCCCTTAGTATGTTATACAAGCTTGGGGGCTAGTTCTACGATAGTATACACACACGCACAATGCCTGGTATTCATGTGTACTTTGTACACACCCCTATCACTAATATACAGTACCAGGAGTTGGCTCTTTCTTCAACTGCAATTGAATTCTAGCATGTGCATGTGTTTATTTCATATTATCGATCCATAGAGTGAGAGCGGTTTGAAATACAGGCAATGGATGCTTTTGCAATTCATATATAAACATTAATTAGTGCACTCCATGTTGTTAGTGTGAAGCACTTTATACGTTTGTCACTTGCATGGATACATTCCAAATTGCTAGCTACGAAATAGAATACATGTCGAATTCAACATAAAGGGGGTTTCGAAGATTCGAATTCATAGGAAGTGCATTAATCTATTTGAACCTGAGATAATGGCATTTGTGAATCAGATGTAAAAGGGGGCATCAATCTTTGTTGTGAGTTTGAACATGCTATATATATATTCATACGCATATCTAACTTTTTTTTGCAACCAAGGAGATTATATCTGAAACCATGCATGAACTGAGGTAAGTTGCATATTTTTAATATATACTCGTGTACAATGTATATTCAAATGTACCCCCTCCATTCCAAAATAATCGTAGCTTTAGGATTTTCAAGAGTAAAGATTTGTGAAGTTTGACAAATCCTGGAAGTTCAATTCAAGAGAACCGAAAAAGTTAATGCTTCTGCTCCCAAATATTGAACGAAGCGCCAAATAGGCCTCTGGTCACCCGAAACCGCTTGAGACTAATGTTTTGGTGGTAGGAAATTACTGTCGACTCTGGCCCGTGTAGCCTATCGGCCCGATGTCCAAAGGTCTAAACCGGGGTAGGTTTGTAACTTCACCAAGACGCCAGAGAAGCATTCATACGCCGTGGGCGCCTACCCATGCGCTCGGCCAAAATCTATCCCGCCCACATTTGGGACACCTGACATGACTATCCTACCCCCAACCCGCAATATGTGTGAAATTTTAGATGGGGGGAAAGTTTGTAACTTTCCCCAAATTTCAGAACAAGCGCGTCTAAAACCGAAACATTGTTCCCCCTTAGTTCCCCGCCTCCCTCCGTTTCCCCATTCATACTCCATGGGCGCAAAAACGCCCTCTCCACTAGCCGCGAAACCCCAGCCACCTCCGTCCTCCACCCCATAGCGGTCAATCCACCGCCACCCTCCTCCATCACGCCGGGCGGTACCCAAGCGTTGTCGTCCAACGCAACCGCAACTGCAACGCCCTCAAGGTATTAGCAGCTGAAGCCGAGGCAGAGCTGCCTCCACGACACCGACGCCGACGTGCGCCGTACCAGAACCACTCCGACCACGTCATCCTGCGCCTCACTGCTGCGGCTCCACTTTCGCAACCGTCCACCGCACCGGAGTTGTTCCCGCTACGCCGTCGTTCGCTGCCTCGGATCTACTCCCCCGCCGCCAACAGAGACGGCCACCGCACCACACTCAACAACTTGGCCATGGGTTCGTCCAAGGCTGCACCGTGCTCCACAACTTCTGGTTTCCGGCGAACAACAAGAAGATCATCGGAAAAACAGAAGGAGGACACATCACTGCCAGCAGAAAGAGGTACTCCTCTTCCCTTATTCGTGTAAATCTTACGTCTCCTCTCACACCGTATTCATCCCACGAAAGAAACTAGTTGAGCGCTTCATACTGCATCTTCGTCGTGATACTAAATGCACAAGCTTTCCTCCCTTTTACTATTTCACCTTTGCTAGAG
Organism: Aegilops bicornis; assembly: GCA_021605145.1. Lineage (NCBI taxonomy): Eukaryota > Viridiplantae > Streptophyta > Magnoliopsida > Poales > Poaceae > Aegilops > Aegilops bicornis. The sequence goes on along the minus strand of CM038669.1, from coordinate 390,257,055 downwards.
GTCAGTAGCCCGCCTGGATTTCAATTCAGGGTCAGTCGAACCGCAATTAAAAGAAGCAGCACCCGCTGAGGCGCGCGGAGCACCTAGTCCGCCTGTTCCCCAGGGAAGCGGGATGTGGGGCGCAGGAGCTGCTTGCGCCCGATCTGGAGGTCGGCGGGGCTTGAATGGACGGACGGGGGCGGCGGTGCCAAGCACGGCGGTGCGGTGAGGTCGAGGGGAGGGCGCAGGCGGGGAGAATCTTGGGCGGTGGTCGGGCGTTCGAGGAAGATCGTCAACACCGATGGCTGGAGGTAGATGAAGGTGATCTGCCCGTTCTTTGTACATCGGACGGTGCAGAAAAAAATGGACTGACCTATTTGCTTTTCGATCATTGTTATTTTCATAGAATCCTGTAGTAATTTAGTGTGCCATGCATGTTGTAGAGCTATCATATGTCTCCCGTCATTTATTTCTCACCAACCTGCTATCTGCTACCTTTACACTGTACTAATTGTGCACACATTTCACCCATACTCACACTATTGATTTTTTATGCATGGGTATTTCAGACTCTGACGCAGTGTTGATGAATGCAGAAAAGAAAAGACAGAAGTCGCTCCAGTGTAATTCAAAGATAAGCACTAAGCGTTCCAGCGCTCTAACGGGTGCAGTGTCAGCAGTTGGAGACAGTAAACGTAGCTCTGCAGTTGATGATCTCAATTGCCACACACAACCATCCCAGGTGCTTGCTTTAACTTCGTGCTGTCAAATGTGGTTGCATGTTGCATATGGTGTCTAGCTTGTATTGCTTCCAATTTGGTTAAATTGCATCTGCCTTACTTTACACATTATACCTTTGATAATGACATGCCTTCCTATTTTTGTTACATACTACATATGTCTATTAACCATGTTCAGTACATCAAACTAATGCTCTTTTGTATCCCTCGTCAATCACTTATGATGAGACAGTCACCGGGTGGGTTACTGTGAGACCCCATACTCGTTTAAAGAGTGCAGTGTCATCCTCCCCACATGATTCTCAAGAAACAGCAAGGCTAAATGAAGATAGTCAACGTAGCTCTCTAGTTGATCACCACAATTCCCCCACACCACTATCACAGGTGCTTGCCTTACTTGGCAGTGTGATATGTGGTTGCATGTTGCATATGGTGTCAACCTTGTAATGCTTCTAATTAGGGTAAATTGCATATGCTTAGTTAACACATTATACCTGTGAATATGACATGCCTTCCTGTTTTCGGTACATACTACGTCTTTCTATTAACCATGTTCTTACATCAAACTACTTTTCTTGTGTATCCCTCATCAATGCTCCTAATTTGTTAAATTGCATCTCCTTAGCTTACACATTATACATGTGAATATGACACGCCTTCCTGTTTTGGTACATACTACATCTGCCTATCGCACCATGTTCTTACATCAAACTACCGTTCTTGTGTATCCTGCGTCTATAAACTTATGATGAGACAGTCACGCGCGTTGGTTAATATGAGACGCAATACTCTTATAAAGAATGCAATTTCATCCTCTCCACATGATTCTCAAGAAACAACAAGCCTAAATGAAGATATTGAACGTAGCATTGTACCTGAAGACCGCACTTCCCCTACGCCACCATCACAGGTGCTTGCTCTAACTTCGCAGTGTGATATGTGGTTGCATGTTGCATACGGTGTCTAGCTTGTAATGCTTCTAATTAGGGTAAATTGCATCTGCTTAGTTTACACACTATACCCGTGAATATGACATGCCTTCCTATTTTTGGTACACACTACATCTATGTGTTAACCTTGCTCTTACATGAAACTACCTCTCTTACGTATCCTGCATCAATCACTTACGATGAGTCACCTTTATTCGTTGCATATTGCATATTATTTCTAGCCTGTTGCCATGTATTGCTTCTAATTTGGTCAAATACATTTGTTAGGGCACCCTTTTAATTTGGCAGAGTGATATTGGTTTCATCTTTCATACGGTTTCTAGCTTGGATCGATTCTAACAAGTTCAAGCACCTTGTGCTTAGTTTACACTTTATACATCATACATGTCAATATGTCACGCCGTCCTGTTTTTCATACATATTCCATCCTCCTATCATGCGGCTGCCTTACATGAAAGTAGTGTTCACAAGATTCATGCATCAATGAGTTTTGAAGAGCAAATTTTATTCCTTTTTCTTGTGGGTTTGACTTGACAAGGCAAAATCAAGAAAGAGGAAGGAAAAAAAGAGTAAGGAAAGGCGATGATGGTGGTCCTCTGCAGCAAAGTAAATGGAGCATCATGCGATTCTCCTTGTACTGATAGTGCATTACAAGGTCCAAGTCTCCGCTCCCCTACTCCACCATCCAAGGTGCTTGCTCTAACTTGGCGTTGTGATATCTGGTTGCATGTTGCATATGGTATCTAGCTCGTATTGCTCCTAATTAGTGTAAACTGCATATGCTTAGCTTACACATGATACATGTGAATATGACACACTTTCCTATTTTTGGTACATACTATATCTTATGATAAGGCACCTTTAAGTCGCCACTGGGATATTGGTTGTGTCTTGCATATGATTTATAGCATGTACTGCTTCTAATTTGTTGAAACGCCATACAATTTTAACTTTGGCAGAGTGATATTGGTTGCATCTTTCATATGGTATCTAGCTTGCAGTGCTTCTAATTTGTTGAAATGCCTTCTGCTTAGTTACCACATCATAGGTGTGAATATGTCACACCATCCAGTTTTTCATACATATTCCATCCTTGCATCATGTGTTTGCCTTTCATCTGAGTAGTGTTCGTCAGTATCATGCATGAATGAGTTCTGAAGAGTGAATTTTATTCCTTTTACTTATTGGTTTGACTTCACAATGCAAAATCATTACAACTGAAGGAAATTAGTCCGGCAGTGGATGATGGTGGTCCTTCGGAGCAACTCAAACAGGGGGTCTCTACAGATTCTACTCCGCCATCCTCGCAACAAGATTTGCAAGACAACACAAGGCTGGACAGTCAACATAGCTGTGTAGATGATGAGCACATCTCCCCTACTCCACCATCACAGGTGCTTGCTCTAACTTGACACTATTATATGTGGTTGCATGTTGCGTATGATGTCTAGCTTGTATTGCTTCTAACTTGAATTGCATCTGCTTACTTTACACATAATGCCTGTGAATATGACCCATGTTCCTGTTTCTAGAACATACGTGTACATGATGAGCACATCTCCCCTACTCCACCATCACAGGTGCTTGCTCTTACTTGGAACTGTTATATGTGGTTGCGTTTTCCGTATGATGTCTAGTTTGTATTGCTTCTGATTGTGTTGAATTGCATCTGCGTAGCTTACAACTTATACCTGCAATGATCACTTACCCATAAGACACATTTAACTTGGGACTGTGATGTAGGTTGCATCTTGCATTGTCTTCTGGCTTGTACTGCTTCTAATTTCTTGAAACGGCACTTACGACGAGACACTTTTTACCTGATAGAGTGATATTGGTTGCATGTTCATATGGTGCCTAGCTTTCATTTCTTCTAATTTTGTTGAAATGCCTTACCTTCTTTGTTTTTCATACATATTCCGTCCTCCTATAAATGCGTGTGAATATGAAACGCTGTCTTTTTTGTATATATTCCATCCTCCTATCCTGCGCTTGCCTTACATCAAAGTAGTGTTAAATGCGTATCATACATCAACGAGTTATGCAGAGCTAATTTTATTCATCTTCTTGTGGTTTTGACTTCATAAGGCAATATCAGAAAATAGGAAGGAAAAGAGTAAGTGAGGGGATGTTGGTGGTCGTCCGCACCGACGCAAACAGAGACTCTAGATTTGCCACAGCTACTGCTAATGAAGTTGAAGTCTCAAGTCTACATGATGAGTTCATCTGCCGTACTCCACCATCTCAGGTGCTTGCTCTAAGTTGACAGTGTGATAATTGGTTTCATGTTGCATATGTTGTCTAGCCTGTATTTCTTCTATTTTGATTAAATTGCACCTTCTGAGTTTATACGTTATACATGTGCATATGACATGGCTTTACGTGTCTAGAATACACTACATCTATCTATCATACCATGTTCTTACATGAAATCTTTGTTGTTGTGTATCCTGCATCAGTCACTCATGATTGGATGCTTTTAACATGGCGATTTGATAGTGGTTGCATCTTGCATTGATTTCTACGTTGTCTTTGCTTCTAATTTTTCGAATTGCCACTTATGACAAGACACTTTTAACTTTGGAGAGTAATATTGGTTGCATCTTTCATATGGTGTCTAGCTTGCATTACTTCTATTTTCTTGAAAATCCTTCTTCTTAGTTTGCACATCGTAGCTGTGAATATGTCATGCCGTCCTGTTTTTCTTACATATTCCATCCTCATATGGTTGTCTTACATCAAAGTATTGTTTGTCTGTATCATGCATCAATGAGTTCTGAAGAGTGATTTTATTCTTCAACTGTACCAGCTCCACCAGCTGCAGCATCCGCTTCAACTGTACCGGCATCTCAACCAGTTACTCGTTCATTTGCTCCGGAACTGGCCAGTTACCAAGCTGCCTTCACACCTAACACTACTTCCGAAGCACTGCTGACACAACAGGACTTGGCAAGATCAGATGAACCTCATGAGCATCAACACCAAGACAATACCTGACCGAGTCAAGTTGCAGTTGCATGCTCCTTTATATGTACTCTCACAGTTTGATGTACACTAACACTTTCCGTATTCGTTGTTGAACTAGCACCACGGCGCAAGCGGAAACAGACATCTGGGATAATGCTTGACAGATTAACAAAATCTAAAGGAGGAAGAATGGAGATCCATTTTGAGGCAGGTTTAAAAAGGCCACGTGATGTTATAGAGTCACCCAAGTTAGTATCAGAGGCAGTCGTTGCCATTAGGTGTCATGCACGTATCCTCCCAATGTGGATCCAGTACAAGAATGAGAAAGACAATACCCAGTTTAACACTTTCCTTGACCATTTATCCGTAAGTAATGTTATTCATCGCAATTAGTAATATTGTCTTGCTCTGTCCCATACTTTCAAGCTTCCTCCTAATAAGACTCACATTCTTTTTTCAACATATGAGGTTCAAGTTGGATCTGAAAGATGATGCAACTAGACAAGCATGCACTCATGTTTTTCGATGCTGCTCTGCTGACGATGTCGGTACCACCTTAGAAAATCTCACTTTGAAGGCAAGGCTAAAAATGAAATCGCCCAAACATCTCCAGTGGAATATATTACAGATGAAGACTGGACAGCCCTCGCTAAACACTGGTCTGATCCAAAGTATCAGGTAGGCTATATGTATTTGATCAGACTACATATTGAACTTGTATTTATGTATGTGCCTTACAAGTGTATCTTCTTCTAGGCTAACTGTTTGAAGAACAAAACCAACCGTTCTAAAGTGAAATTCCAACAGACAACAAGATCTCGTAGCTATATTGCACACTGTGAGGCTCTTGTAAATAGCTGCTACTTCCTTCTTTTTGTGTGCCATATTATCGTATCTATATTGACTTGTTCTAAATACAGAGGAAACCCCATGCGGACCAAAAAGAACATGAACCGAATGCAGTGCAAATCTTCAAGGATTGCCACACCAGCAAGATGAAGGGCATGAGCACACCAGTTCAAGCCGCTGTTGTAAGTGCTTACTCCTCCTGCCTTGAACTGATTGGTATTGTGATGTGTTCATTTAACTACTTGGTTTGCAGCCAATGTCAGTTACTCTGTTCACTTTTATTCACAGTTATCTTAACGTATCATTTCGCCTTACATGGTTTAAAAGAGATGAAGGATATTCTTTTGGTCTTGATCTGTAATCTAGTTGTTATGTTCACGTGCACACACAATGATAAAATAGCATGTTTGTTTTATATCTGTTTTCCCATGATATGAATGATGTCATACTATGTTCATCCTACTTTAAACCATGTCTCTTTATCCTTAGATGTCAACGAATGTGAGGAAATAGAGAATACAGTAGGCATGCTACATGGACATATGTTCCGCAAGTGATTTTATAATGTAGTTGGCACTACAATACATGCTAATGTATTACAGTAGTTCACCAAAATAAGTTATGTATAAACGTTTAACCTACTTCGTTTGTTTTTGTCTCATTAGTAACTTATCTGGTACACTAATCTACAAGTTCAAACTTTCAGGAAGCTATGGAACAAATGATTGAACAGTCACAACCACCTGAAGGTGACAAGGCTACTACAGGCACAATGTCACCTCTTGTGCGATAGTCGGTATCTCTCCACTAACGATTGCAAAAAGCACCTTCTGCGTAATTCTAGGTTGGTTGTCAAGGTAACCTCGTCCAAATCGCCCTCTTGAACAAAATCTTCCTGCTAGACAGAGTGATATATCTGTGCTCCAGACACAAGTCCAATCCCTAATGGACGTTGTTTCGGAAACAAGAATAGTGGTTGAGAAATGTTGTCAAGATATGAATGGTTTTGAAACCAGACTATCAGACATTCGCTTCATTGTTCAAGAGCAATGGCGGAAAAAAGGTGGAGATCATGCTGCTCCATCAAATTCTACAGCCTGAAACATTAGCGCTCAGGTCAAATGATCTGTGCTTCTATACATCTGATGGTGCTTTTATCTGGAAGGACTGTAAACTTTATGCCAACAGGCCTTTTGTTTTATGGTTGGAATTTATTTTGTTGTGATACAATGTTTATGATGCTGCCTCAGGCTGCAGTAATTACGACGCTATTTTTGTATAGTGTAGGTTTATCTTAGTAATGTATTCGGCCGAAAGCTTCGTAGGAGCTCAACATGCCAACATTCGTCGGGCCCATTCCAATTGGGTTAAAAATGATTACGGGCCGAAATTGACATGTAGCCCACTAAAAATATCTGGGCCAAAATCAGCATCAGCTTTCATATTTTTCTGGTAGGTCTGTGCCCATAGTGGGCCTTTAACAGGCCTAAACATAATTTGGGCCCTCAGTAAAAATAGGCCGTTTACAGGTGTAAATATCTCGAGCCCATAAAAAACATGGGCCTTTAATAGACCGAAAGTGAGAATGGGACCTGATTGTGCCAAATAACCCACTGGACTTAGCAGGCCGAAATGGTGGCCCATTTACAATGCGGATCTTTGACAGGCGGAAATTCGGACGGGTCGTAAATGCGCCGACCTAATACACGGGCCTTTAACAGGTCGGAACTTTGGTCGGGCTAGATTATCGTCATTTTTATATGGGCCGTTAATGGGCCCACAATGACGTTGGGCCACATATGGCCCATGGTTTACGCCCGGCGTTAACAGGCCGAAAATGACAACAGGCCGAAAGTGGCCCAAAGCTATAGTGGGCCTCTAACAGGCCGAATGTCAGACATGGCGAGTATGACCCAAATCCTTCACGGTCGTTTATGGGCCGAAAGTTTTGATGGCCTGTAAATGGGCCCAAATGAAGTCGGACCTTTAACAGGCCGGAAATACACCAGCCGTAATTCGCCCAATTACTTAGCGGACTATTAATGGGCGAAGTGACCATGGGCCGCGTTGATGACAAGTTTAGGACAGGCCGTTGACGGGCCGATTTGACAGAGAATGTTGGGCCTTTAGCTGGGCCGGCCCATTATGGTCTGCAGAATCTTGTGGGCCTTTAGCTGGGCTGGCCCATTGTGGTCCGCAAAATCTTGTGGGCCTTTAGCTGGGCCGGCCCATTATGGTCTACAAAATCATGTGGGCCTTTAGTTGGGCCGGCCCATTATGGTCCGCTAAATTTTGTGGGCCTTTTGCTGGGTCAGCCCATTATGGTCCGCTAAATCTTATGGGCCTTCGGTTGGGCCGGCCCATTTAAACTTTGTGGGCCACTTTTGGGCCGGTCCACGTGTCAACATATCATAGGCCCATCTTGACCGTTGGATGAGTGACACCTGTGCCTAGATCCGTCAGCCAATGAGAATTTTACACGTGGAAAATCGGCATTGGTCGTGGCTGTTAACGGGTTATCGGATCCAAAATCCGACCCGATAGCTTAACGGTGTTCCCTTACGGTGGATGCCACATGTCGGTCACCCTTGACGAAAGCACTTATATGACGCGTGATTTATCGTCATGGAAGTGGACACTTCCGTGATGATAATTTTGGCAATGTCATGGAACACTTCTACGACAACACAGGTATGACTATCTTGATTCTGTCATAAATTTGTCATGGATGTACATGCATGACAAAAAACGCGACCTACTGTGACAAACACGTATCATCACGGAAGTGTATTTTATTTGTAGTGGCGTTGGAGGCTGTCTCAGAGGAGCGCCAGGCCAAGAGCCCGCCGCGTAATGCAGCACCTTCGGCAGGGACAATGCGGGACCAAGACGGCGCCGCTAAGGCCACGACAACACCCGTAGATGATCAGGCCCTACAAGACGGTGTTTCTGGGCCTGCGGAGGCCCCGATGGGTGACCAAGCTCCTGAGGTCCCCCCACCTCAGGAGGCGCCACAACCTCCGGAGGCCGCAGTGTACTTCGTCAGCACGGTGTTACGGGACGCAAGAGCAAGATATCCCATGACACAGAAGCTTTTGCTCGCACTCCTAGTGGCCTCACGCAAGCCGCGTCATTACTTCCAAGGCTAGCCAATTAAGGTCGTCTCAGCCTACCCACTGGAGAGGGTGCTCCGGAGCCCCAATGCTGCGGGAAGAGTGAGGGAATCCCGGACTAAGGGGTCCTCGGGCATCCGGCCTGTTGGACATGGGCCGGACTGATGGGCTATAAAGATACAAGACCGAAGACTCTCACCCGTGTCTGGATGGGACTCTCCTTGGCGTGGATGGCAAGCTTGGCGTTCGGCTATGAAGATTCGTTTCTCTGTAACCGACTTTGTACAACCCTAGTCCCCTCCCGTGTCTATATAAACCAGAGGGTTTAGTCCTTAGGGACAATCATAATCATACATGCTAGACTTCTAGGGTTTTAGCAATTACGATCTCGTGGTAGATCAACTCTTGTAATACTCATATTCATCAAGATCAATCAAGCAGGAAGTAGGGTATTACCTCCATAGAGAGGGCCCGAACACAGGTAAACATCGTGTCCCCTGTCTCCTGTTACCATCGACCTTAGGCATACGATTCGTGACCCACTACCCGAGATCCGCCGGTTTTGACACCGACATTGGTGCTTTCATTGAGAGTTCCGCTGCTTCGTCTTCAAGAGGTTCGATGGCCCCATCAATCATCTACAACAATGCTATCCAGGGGGAAGTTTTTCTCCCAGGCCAGATCTTCGTATTCGGCGGCTTCGCACTGCGGGCCAACTCGCTTGGCCATCTAGAGTAGATCGACAGCTACGCCCCTGGCCATCAAGACAGCAATACCGGCACAGGAGAAAACAACACTCCGGACGATGCCGAAGACAATGAAGATCCCGTTGAGCCAACCTCTGAACAGGACGAACGGGAAGACGGGCAAGTTAGCCCTGATGAACAGGCCATAAACAAAGACTCGAAGGACAGTAATTATCTTCCACTCTCGGAGGATGAGGTGAGCCTCGGCAACAAGGATTTTATCGTGCCTGAGGAACCTCTCGAGCAGGAGCGCTTTAAGCGCCGGCTAATAGCCACTGCAAGGAGCCTGAAAAAGAAGCAGCAGCAGCTTCAAGCTGATCAAGATCTTCTCAACGATAGATGGACTAATGTCCTGGCAGCCGAGGAATACGGCCTCAAGCGCCCAGCCGAAAGTTCTCCAAAGCGCAAATTGCTACCCCAGTTCGGTGACGAGGCGCTGGAGCCCGTACCATCATCACAGAATGCGGCTGACCGACCACCACGTGGCCGGGACAAAGCGGCAACTCAAGCCGAACACCAGCCCATACTACCTCACCGTAAAGGCAGAGATAAAACAGCTCGGGGACATACATATGACCTGCAGCAGGACTTGGACAGTAGATCAGGTCAGAACAGATCGATCTATGGATCGTGGGGGCGGGCCCCAACACACGACAATGGCTACCTAGCCGGACGCAACAATCATAATCACGCCCATGCCGAGAACAGCAGACGGACTCCATCCGAGCTACGTCGCGACATGGCCAGATATAGAGGCGCCGCACACCCCCTTTGCTTCACTGACAAGGTAATGGAGCACGAATTCCCAGAAGGGTTTAAACCCCTAAACATCGAATAATATGATGGGACAACAGACCCCACGGTGTGGATCAAGGATTTTCTTCTCCATATTCATATTGCCGGCGGTGAGGATCTCCATGCCATCAAATACCTCCCACTAAAACTCAAAGGATCAGCTCGACACTGGTTGAACAGTGTGCCCGAAAACTCCATTGGCAGCTGGGAAGACTTGGAAGAAGCCTTCCTTGACAACTTCCAAGGTACATATGTTCGACCTCCGGATGCCGACGACTTAAGTCACATAATTCAACATCACGGAGAGTTAGCCAGGAAATTCTGGACTAGGTTATTAACCAAAAAGAACCAGATCGTCGACTGTCCGGATGCTGAAGCCCTAGCGGCCTTTAAACATAGCATCCGAGACGAATGGCTTGCCCGACACCTCGGCCAAGAAAAGCCAAAGTCCATGGCATCCCTCACGGTGCTTATGACCCGCTTTTGCGCCGGCAAAGATAGCTGGCTAGCTCGTAGCAGTAACAATTCAAGCGAACCTGGCACTTCGGAAGCCAGAAATAGCAACGGCAAGCCCTGGTGCAACAGACACAAGCATCAAAGCAACGGTGATAATACCGATGACACGGCAATCAACGCCGGATTCAGTGGCTCCAAGTCCGGCCAGCGTAAGAAGCCATATAAAAGAAACAATCCGGGCTCATCCAGCTTGGACCGCATACTCGATCGCCAATGTCAGATCCATGGCACCCCTGATAAACCAGCCAATCACACCAACAAAGACTGCTGGGTTTTTAAACAGGCTGACATGTTAAATGCCGAAAACAAGGAGAAGGGGTCGCAAAGCAAGGACGATGACGAGGAGCCCCGTCCACCGAACACAGGGGGACAGAAGAAGTTTCCCCCTCAGGTCAAACGGTGAACATGATATATGCTACCCATATCCCCAAGAGGGAGCGCAAGCGCGCGCTCAGGGACGTCTATGCGATAGAGCCAGTCGCCCCAAAATTTAATCCATGGTCGTCATGCCCGATCACCTTCGATCGCAGGGATCATCCGACCAGTATCCATCATGGCGGTTCATCCGCACTGGTCCTCGCCCCAATAATTGATGGATTCCACCTGACGCGAGTCCTCATGGATGGTGGCAGCAGCCTCAACCTGCTCTATCAGGATACAGTGTGCAAAATGGGCATCGATCCATCAAGGACCAAGCCCACCAAAACTACCTTTAAAGGAGTTATACCAGGTGTAGAGGTTCGTTGTATGGGCTCAATCACACTGGAAGTTGTCTTCGGTTCCCTGGACAAATTTAGAAGTGAAGAGTTGATCTTCGATATCGTCCCCTTCCGCAGTGGCTACCACGCACTGCTCGAACGAACTGCATTCGCTCAATTTAATGCGGTGCCACACTACGCTTATCTCAAGCTTAAGATGCCCAGACCACGCGGGGTCATAACAATCAATGGAAACATGGAGCGCTCCCTCCATACTGAAGAACACACCGCGGCCCTAGCAGCGGAAATATAGAGCGGCCTTTTAAGGCGGAATTTTAATTCAGCAGCCAAACTCCCGAACACTGTTAAACGAGTCCGGACTACTCCGCAGCTTGACAGTCCGGCTAGTGAGGAGTCACACTAGCAATAGCAATTCGGCGTCCATCTCAGTCCTGACCAAATGGCGGCCTACGTGCCACGCGCACATAACTACGCACTCAAAATACCATGGGCCGAGACGGAGGCATAACCAGACTGTGGTCCACTATACGGCTTCGACCTTCCCTGGACACACATACTTTCACTTTTCCTTTTATATCTTTTTTCAGGTTTCTTTTCCGCAGACCCCTAGTGGTGGCCTGATCGTTGGACCTTTCGAGGGACGGATACACAATTGGGGGCAGGCGGCACAGACATGTGGGGGAATCTCTAGACATTCTCTTCGATGATCGTCCTACCTGTTTTTAGGATCCGCACGCAGCTCCCCCTTGGTCTTGGCATGTTAAATAGCCTGGTTGCTTATCGCACTACTTGTATAAATATGTTTTGACGTATCAATCAAATTATAATGAGAGCTATTTGCGGCCCAACTTATGTGGCATTAGCTTACAATCTCATTTTATTTTCGTTATTCTTATCGATTGCACACATACACTTTGGTACGCTTTAATTGGCCAGGGGCTTCACTACGCTCCATACTATGGCAACAAAGCCCGAACACTTTTACAGTACAGTTCGGCACCCCGAATTTTAGCATTATATGCATTGGCTCCGAATCATGTCTTTGGTCAATAGTTGGGTTGCCGGCTCCTGTACTTACTACCTTACGTTCCGCTCTATTGGCTAGGGTAGTAACACTACAAAAAAAAGACACATCCGTGACATTTTGGGCCGAACGATTTTTTTCTATCATACTTATGACACTTCTATGATGATAATTGTGACAAAACCCGGTATCATCATAGATGTGGTGGGCTCCAACTTCTATGACAAAAAATCATGTCCGAAAATGGGCTTTTCGTCCTGGGCGGGCCGGAGAACCCGAGCGATCAATCGATGGCTGTTAACTGAACCCGGTCGAGCGATTCCTTCGCTACTGCTGCTAACTGAAGCCGATCGATGCTGCCTCTGGATGAACAGTGAGCGTTGCTGGGGGGTTTGGATGAACAGTTCCCGGTGGGGTGGATGAACAGGACCCCGTGGTGTTGCCTCTGGATGAACAGGACCCCGATCGATCGAGCCGGTTGGGGCTGGATGAACAGGACTGTCGGTGTCAGAACCGGCGGATCTCGGGTAGGGGTCCCAAACTGTGCGCCTAAGGCGGATGGTAACAGGAGGCGGGGACACAATGTTTACCTGTGTTCGCCCTCTCGATGGAGGTAATACCCTACTTCCTGCTTGATTGATCTTGATGATATGAGTATTACAAGAGTTGATCTACCACAAGATCGAAGAGGCTAAACCCTAGAAGCTAGCCTATGATTATGATTGTCCTCGTCCTAAGGACTTGGTTTATATAGACACCGGAGGGGGATAGGGTTACACAGAGTCGGTTACAAGGGAGGAGATCTACATATCCAAATTGCCAACCTTGCCTTCCACGCCAAGGAGAGTCCCACCCAGACACGGGACGAAGTCTTCAATCTTGTATCTTCATAATCCAATAGTCCGGCCAAAGTATATAGTCCGGCTGTCCGAGGACCCCCTAATCCTGGACTCCCTCAGTAGCCCCTGAACCAGGCTTCAATGACAATGAGTCCGGCGCACATATTGTCTTCGGCATTGCAAGGCGGGTTCTTCTCCAAATTCTGAGTACATGTCAAGTAGTGTCCGGCTTCCCATAAATGGTACACTCCTTGGCTTCTGCGCCTAATAATGGCTATCTTCCACGTGTCGAGCGAATACGAGAAGTCGGGGATTTTTACACTTGCCACCCTAACCATGTGAGTAAATTGTCTATTTAAGGGGCCGGGGATCCTCAGATCCAGATCACACCATCCTCCCTCAGCGAGTATCCATCTGAGCGTGCCCAGAAAAATCCATCCCATCATGGCCGGCCATCGCAGCTCCTCCTCTCGCTCCCGTAGCCCTAAGCCAGGCAATTGGAAGAAGTGTTCCGTCTCCCACAAACAGTTAGTAGAGTTACAGACCCAAGGGCTCCTCCCTCCTGCGTATATGGTCCCCGTCCGAGCCGGACTAGCCACTTATAATGGCGGGGAGCAAGCGGAGAGCTTTCCCAATCCATCTATGGGGGAGCGGGTATGCCTTGTCCCTTACTTATTAAGGGGACTTGGATTTCCAATCCATCCGTTCCTCCGCGGGCTCCTGGAGTTCTACGGCCTCCAGCTGCATAATTTTACTCCCGCCTCCATATTACACATCGCTGGCTATGTCTCCCTTTGCGAGCTGTTTTTGGGCTGCGAAGCTCATTTCGAGCTATGGAAGAGGCTATTCTGCCTCGTACCTGATACACAGGAGGGCTCAATATATCAAGTGGGCGGAGCCGAGATATGGCGCATCGCCGGGACCGGATACCTGTCCGGTACTCCAAAGAAGACATCCGAAGACTGGCCTTCGGAGTGGTTTTATATGGAGGATGTCCCCCTTCCATACCCTATTCGGATGGGCCTTCTTGAGTTTAATAACGCCCCTTTGAAGAAACGCCACAGCCGGAGCCCTCGGAGCCCCCAGGAGGAAGATAACAGAGAGGTCCTTTACCTGATGGGCCGGATACAAATGCTGGCCAAATCAGGATTGACAATAATCGAGGTTATGTCAATCTGTATAATGCGGGGGGTGCAGCCACTTCAATATCAGGGTCAACCCATGTGGCACTTCAATGGAGAAGACGATGCCACCCGCTGCGGCCGTAAAGGTCCGGACTCCGTCGCTGCTCTAGCTAAAATACTATCCGATTTATATAAAGGAGAGGAAGAGGAGTCCATCCGCATTAAGCTGAGGGATGGATTCTCCATGTACAACCCCCCAAACTAGGTGAGCTCCTACTTTTTACTCCAGACCTTCCCGCACTCTTTGTCATAAATATTCACCTTGCTATTTCATAGCAGGAACTGCAAAAAGCCGTGAGGGAAGTCCACAGCCCGTCTCCACAACCAGAGGACCCTGACCGGGCCCTCCACCCCGGACTCGAAGAAGACCCAGACACATTTGTGGAACTCGTCGACAGTACGTTCTATCAATTAAGTTGTGACGGTGCCTTGGTGGCCATCATAGCCGATTATCCTGGACTACTCCCTGCATCGCATGTAAGTAAAACCGGAGTCCCAACTTCCGAGAAGGATCCCTTTTTTTTTACACTTCACCTACCGCACACATATGGTGTCTTACAGGGAAGGTCCTCGGGACGCCATGCCGAACCCGCAGTGACTCACCAACAAGGGGCACCGAAACAGGGTAGGCTTAAAAGGAAGGCGGCCAGGACTGAGGCGCCGTCGCAGAGGTATGAAAAAGAACCCTGCTCCGTGGTTGTCGTCTTTTTAAAATAAAATAACGTCCGTGTTTCCTAACAGGAAAAACGCTCGTCGGACAATATGCCGAGAGCCTGCTGGCCACGCCTCCACCAGTCGGGCTCCAGAGCCGGACTTAGAGGCAGACGCTAATGTGGGGCCAACACCGGTGTTCCTCCTACAGAGGAAGCGGATAGGCTGTCCGCTATGAATTCCGAAGTGGAGAGTGCCATGAATCACCGGCGTCACCGGGCCGTACTCTGCGACGCTTGTTTCTCTCAAGAGGCGTTCGATGCCTTCAACTCAGGAGACACGTACATTCGAGCTGCTCAAAATGGTCTTGCCAGAGACACGGACCTGTATGTAAAGGATATACGGGTAAGAAAATCTGATAATTATGTATATCAGTAGCCCCTGAGACTTGAAACAGTTGACACAACTGATTTAAGGATCATTATTTGTGTAGGTTCTTACGGAGAAGAATACCCAGTTGTCTCAAGAGCTGGAGGAGTGCAAAGGCCAGCTACGGGCCGCAATTGCCGCAATGAAGGAGTCCGAGAAGGCCCTATCTGGTAACACTTGTTTCTATCAAAAAGAATGACATGTACTGGTTAGTATGCGACATGTATGCAAATCTAACAATAGATTCTGCAGATGACCCCGAAATGAATCCGGAGGTCGTGCGAGGGGATGAGCAACATGCTCAACGACAGTTAAAGGCTGGCGAGCGCATGCTTAAGCAGGTTAGGCGGGAGAAAAACTATCTCCAAGATGCCAATATACGGCTGAGTGTTGAACTGAAAGATGTCCGGGCCCAACTTGCTGACTCCGTAAAGGAGAATAAGAGGCTTCGATGCGGCATTTTTAGTAAGTGCTTAAACGAACTTTTATAGAGTCCGGCGAAGAAACCGGCTAACAAAGTTATATCTATATGTATGCTAACGGGTCGTCCCGTAGAAGAGATGCCCGAGTCTGCAGGTGATCTTCTGCCCGAGCTCTCACAATTGCACGAACAAGTTCGGCAGGTGATGCGGGGCATTGCCCGAGCCTTGTGGCCATCCGCCTCCCTGCCAGGAGGCATGGGGGAGCTCGTAGAAATTCTCAAGGGAGCGTGGCGGCGCTTGCGATTATGGAAGATATCTGCCTGCCGACAAGGTGTGAGGGAAGCCTGGGCCATGGTGAAGACTCGATATACCCAGGCTGACCCGAACCATATGGCCGAAGTCGGACCTGTGGGGTCTGATGGGAAAGAAATCCCCGTCAGTTTGGTGTATGACCAGGTGTAATTGGCCGCAAAGTATTCCCAACAGGATTGTAGGTTAGACAACCTGTTGGATGGTATAGAAGAAGAATTTAGGCAGTCTAAGTGACTGTGTACTTCAATTGGCATATATTGTCCCTAGCCAGACTGTAAATCATTTGTCATGGCGGACCTTTTCGCTTCGACCTCCGGACCCGACAGTCCGGAGTGTATCCGAATACCAGCTTAGTTATGTAAAAACCGACGTACACGTGGAAACCAGGCGTAGGGTTCATAAGTGCTTGAACAGACAAGTACCCAACTAGCTATGCTATATTACATGGATAGTAAGAAACATCTTCCAGGGAGAATAGTTCCGTTAAGGGTTCCTTTCCGTGGGTATGCATCCATTAATGTGCATGCCCGAACTGCGAAAAGAGACGCAAGATATAAACATCTGGGGGCATGTATTACAATAAGTAGAAGTCATCTTTTGTTCACCGACCGAATCTTCCCTTAAGAACGCTAGCTTTTGGATTCACCCAGTCTGAGGTACACATCCGGCTGACCCGGCAGTAGCAATGGCAGAGCTGCTCCCCTTATGCCCTAGCCGAATTAACGGGAACGTAGGGCATAAACACAAGAGCCAGGCAACCCAGCTTGGCCAAAATTTAAGTCATATCGATGCATATAATGGCGAAGCAAAGGTACATGTGGAAAAGTAACACATGTGCAGGTGCTACCTCTTGAGCACTGCGTTGGATTTCCTTGAAGAGGAAAGGGTGATGCAGCAGAGTAGAGTAAGCATTTCCCTCAGTTTTTGAGAACCAACGTATCAAACCAGTAGGAGGCTACGCGCAAGTCCCTCTTACCTACACAAAACAAATAGCTCCACGCAACCAACGCGATTAGGTGTTGTCAATCCCTTCACGGTCACTTACGAGAGTGAGATCTGATAAAGATGATATAATATTTTTGGTATTTTTGGTATAAAGATGCAAAGTAAAATAAAAGCAAAGTAAAAAGAAAAAAGCAATAATAAAGTGTTGGGAGATTAATATGATAAAGATAGACCCGGGGGCCATAGATTTCACTAGTGGCTTCCCTCAAGAGCATTATTATTTTACGGTGGGTGAACGAATTACTGTTGAGAAATTGACATAATTGAGCATAGTTATGAGAATATCTAGGTATGATCATGTATATAGGCATCACGTCCGAGACAAGTAGACCGACTCTGCTGCATCTACTACTATTACTCCACTCATCGACCGCTATCCAACATGCATCTAGAGTATTAAGTTCAAGAAAATAGAGTAACGCCTTAAGCAAGATGACATGATGTAGAGGGATAAATTCATGCAATATGATAAAAACCCCATCACTACAAAAAAAATACACTTCCGTGATGATACGTGTTTGTCACAGTAGGTTGCGTTTTCTGTCATGCATGTACATCCATGACAAATTTATGACAGAACGATAGTCATACTTGTGCTGTCGTAGAAGTGTTCCATGACATTGCCAAAATTATCATCACGGAAGTGTCCACTTCCATGACGATAAATCGCGCGTCACAGAAGTGCTTTCATCAAGGGTGACCGACACGTGGCATCCACCATAACGGAACGCCGTTAAGCTATCGGGTCGTATTTTGGATCCGATAACCCATTAACAGCCACGACCAATGCCGATTTTCCACGTGTAAAATTCTCATTGGCTGACGGATCCAGGCACGGGTGTCACTCATCCAACGGTCGAGATGGGCCTATGATATGTTGACACGTGGACCGGCCCAAAAGTGGCCCACAAAGTTTAAATGGGCCGGCCCAACCGAAGGCCCATAAGATTTAGCGGACCATAATGGGCCGGCCCAGCTAATGGCCCAGAAAATTTAGCGGACCATAATGGGCCGGCCCAACTAAAGGCCCACACGATTTTGCAGACCATAATGGGCCGGCCCAGCTAAAGGCCCACAAGATTTTGCGGACCACAATGGGTCGGCCCAGCTAAAGGACCACAAGATTCTGCCGACCATAATTGGTGGGCCCAGCTAAAGGCCCAACATTCTCTGTCAACTCGGCCTGTCAATGGCCTATCCTAAACTTGTCATCAACGCGACTCATGGTCACTTCTGGCCCGTTAACAGTCCGCTAAGTAATTGGGCCGAATTACGGCCCGGTGTATTTCCGGCCTGTTAAAGGTCCGGCTTCATTTGGGCCCATTTACAGGCCATAAAAACTTTCGGCCCATAAACGACCGTGAAGGATTTGGATCATATTCGGCCATGTCTGACATTCGGCCTGTTAGAGGGCACTATAGCTTTGGGCCACTTTCGGCCTGTTGTTATTTTCGGCCTGTTAACGCCGGACGTAAACCATGGGCCATATGTAGCCCGACGTCATATCGGGCCCATTAACGGCCCGTATAAAAATGATGATAATCTAGCCCGACCGATGTTCCGGCCTGTTAAAGGCCCGTATATTAGGTCGGCGTATTCACGGTCCGTCCGAATTTCGGCCTGTCAAAGATCCGCATCGTAAATGGGCCACCATTTCGGCCTGCTAAGTCCAGTGGGTTATTTGGCACAATCAGGGCCCAATCTCATTTTCGGTCTATTAAAGGCCCATGTTTTTTATGGGCTCGAGATATTTACACCAGAAGCGGCCTATTTTTACCGAGGGCCCAAATTATGTTTAGGCACATTAAAGGCCCACTATGGGCACAGGCCTACCAGAAAAATATGAAATCTTATGCTGATTTAGGCCCAGATATTTTTAGTGGGCTACATGCCAATTTTGGCCCGTAATCGTTTTTAGCCCAATTGGAATGGGCCCGACGAATGTTGGCATGTTGGGATCCTACGAAGCTTTTGGCCAAATACTTTACTAAGATAAACCTACACTATACAAAAATAGCGTGGTAATTACTGTAGCCTGAGGCAGCATCATAAATGTTGTATCACAACAAAATAAATTCCAACCATACAACAGAAGGCCTGTTGGCATAAAGTTTACAGTCCTTCCAGATAAAAGCACCATCAGATGTATAGAAGCACATATCATTTGACCTGAGTGCTAATGTTTTAGGCTGTAGAATCTAATGGAGCAGCACGATCTCCACCTTTTTCCGCCATTTCTCTTGAACAACGAAGCGAATGGCTGATAGTATGGTTTCAAAACCATTCATATCTTGACGACATTTCTCAACCACTATCCTTGTTTCCGAAACAACGTCCATTAGGGATTGGACTTGTGTCTGGAGCACAGATATATCACTCTATCTAGCAGGACGATTTTGTTCAAGAGGGCGATTTGGACGAGGTTACCTTGACAACCAACCCAGAATTACGCAGAAGGTGCTTTTGCACGTTAGTGGAGAGATCTTGGCCTTGCACTGACAAGAGGTGACATTGTGCCTGTAGTAGCCTTGTCACCTTCGTGTGGTTGTATTTGTTCAATCATTTGTTCCATAGCTTCCTGAAAGTTTGAACTTGTAGATTAGTGTACGAGATAAGTTACTAATGAGACAAAAAACAAACAAAGTAGGTTAAACGTTTATACATAACTTATTTTGGTGAACTACTGTAATACATTAGCACGTATTGTAGTGCCAACTACATAATAAAATCACTTTCGGAACATATGCCCATGTAGCATGCCTACTGTATTCTCTATTTCCTCACATTCGTTGACATCTAAGGATAAAGAGACATGGTTTAAAGTAGGATGACCATAGTATTACATCATTCATATCATGGGCAAACATATATAAAACAAACAGGCTATTTTATCATTGTGTGCGCACGTGAACATAACAACTAGATTACAGATCAAGACTAAAAGAATATCCTTCATCTCTTTTAAACCATGTAAGGTGAAATGATACGCTAAGACAACTGTGAATAAAAGAGAACAGAGTAACTGACATTGGCTGCAAACCAAGTAGTTAAATGAACACATCACAATACCAATCAGTTCAAGGCGAGGAGGTAAGGACTTACAACAGCGGCTTGAACTGGTGTGCTCATTCCCTTCACCTTGCTGGTGTGGCAATCCTTGAAGATTTGCACTGCATTCGGTTCAGGTTCTTTTTGGTCCGTACTGGATTTCCTCTGTATTTGGAACAAGTCAATATAGATACGATAATATGGCACAAAAAAAGAAGGAACTAGCAGCTATTTACAAGAGCCTCGCATTGTGCAATATAGCTACGAGATCCTGTTGTCTGTTGGAATTTCACTTTAGAATGGTTGGTTTTGTTCTTCAAACAGTTAGCCTAGAAGAAGATACACTTGTAAGGCACATACGTAAATACAAGTTCAATATGTGGCCTGATCAAATACATATAGCCTACCTGATACTTTGGATCAGGCCAGTGTTTAATGAGGGTTGTCCAGTCTTCATCTGTAATATATTCCACTGGAGATGTTTGGGCGATTTCATTGTTAGCCTTGCCTTCAAAGTGAGATTTTCTAAGGTGGTACCAAAACTGTCGCAGAGCGGACTGAAAATCATGAGTGCATGCTTTTTTAGTTGCATCATCTTTCGGATCCAACTTGAACCTCATCTGTTGAAAAAAGAATGTGAGTCATATTAGGAGGAAGCTAGAAAGTATGGGACAGAGCAAGACAATATTACTAATTTCGATGAATAACATTACTTACGGATAAATGGTCAAGGAAGGTGTTATACTGGGTATTGTCTTTCTCATTCCTATACTGGATCCACGTTGGGAGGATACGTGCATGACACCTAACGGCAACGGTTGCCTCTCATACTAACTTGGCTGACTCTGTAGCATCACGTGGCCTTTTTAAACCTGCCTCAAAATGGATGTCCATTCTTCCTCCTTTAGATTTTGTTAATCTGTCAAGCATTATCCCTGATGTGTGTTTCCGCTTGCGCTGTGGTGCTAGTTCAACAACGAATATGGAAAGTGTTAGTGTACATCAAATTGTGGGAGTACATATAAAGGAGCATGCAACTGCAACTTGACTCGGTCATGTACCGCTTGGTGTTGATGCTCATGAGGTTCATCTAATCTTGCCAAGTCATGTTGTGTCAGCAGTGCTTCGAAAGTAGTGTTAGGTGTGAAGGCAGCTTGGGAACTGGCCAGTTCCGGAGCAAACGAATGAGTAACTGGTACAGTTGAAGTGGATGGTGCAGCTGGTGGAGCAGGTGATACTGTGTTTGTAGATTTAGCCGGTGGACTTGGACCTTCTACTGCACTATAAGTACCAGCAGAATCTCGATGGCAGAACCTTTTCCGTTTCACCCGACGAGTAACAGCACTCCCTACTATATTATTTTCCTCGCTCTTTTTTGACTTTGCCAAGTCAAGTTGTACCCACAACACAAAAGAATAAAATCACTCTTCAGCACACTGATGCATGATATAGACAAGCAATACTTTGATGTAAGACAACCGTATGAGGATGTAATATGTAAGAAAAACAGAACGGCATGACATATTCACAGCTACAATGTGCAAACTAAGCAGAAGGATTTTCAAGAAAATAGAAGTAATGTAAGCTAGACACCATATGAAAGATGCAACCAATATTACTCTGCCAAGTTAAAAGTGTCTTGTCATAAGTGGCAATTCGAAAAATTAGAAGCAGTACAACATAGAAATCAATGCAAGATGCAACCACTATCAAACTGCCATGTTAAAAGCATCCAATCATGAGTGGTGATGCGAGATACACAACAACAGTACTTTGATGTAAGAACACGGTATGATAGATAGATGCAGTGTATTCTAGACACGTAAAGCCATGTCATATGCACATGTATAACGTATAAACTCAGCAGGTGCAATTTAATCAAAATAGAAGAAATACATGCTAGACAACATATGCAACATGATACCAATTATCACACTGTCAACTTAGAGCAAGCACCTGCGATGGTGGAGTATGGGAGATGAACTCATCATGTAGACTTGGGACTTCAACTTCATTAGCAGTAGCAGTGGCAAATCTTGAGAGTCTCTGTTTGCGTCGGTGCGGAGGACCACCAACATCCCCTAACTTACTCTTTTCCTTCCTATTTTCTGATATTGCCTTATGAAGTCAAAACCACAAGAAGATGAATAAAATTAGCTCTGCATAATTGGTTGATACATGATACAGACAAACACTACTTTGATGTAAGGCAAACGCAGGATAGGAGGATGGAATATATACAAAAAAGACAGCGTTTCATATTCACACGTACGATAGGAGGATGGAATATGTATGAAAAAACAGTAAGCGGAAGGCATTTCAACAAAATTAGAAGAAATGAAAGCTAGGAACCATATGAACATGCAACCAATATCACTCTATCAGGTAAAAAGTGTCTCGACGTAAGTGCCATTTCAAGAAATTAGAAGCAGTACAAGGTAGAAGACAATGCAAGATGCAACCTACATCACAGTCCCAAGTTAAATGTGTCTTATGGGTAAGTGATCGTTGCAGCTATAAGTTGTAAGCTACGCAGATGCAATTCAACATAATCAAGCAATACAAACTAGACATCATACGGAAAACGCAACCACGATATAATGAGTTCCAAGTAAGAGCAAGCACACGTGATGGTGGAGTAGGGGAGATGTGCTCATCATGTACACGTATGTTCTAGAAACAGGAACACAGGTCATATTCACAGGCATTATGTGTAAAGTAAGCAGATGCAATTCAAGTTAGAAGCAATACAAGCTAGACATCATACGCAATAGGCAACCACATATAATAGTGTCAAGTTAGAGCAAGCACCTGTGATGATGGAGTAGGGGAGATGTGCTCATCATCTACACAGCTACGTTGACTGTCCAGCCTTGTGTTGTCTTGCAAATCTTGTTGGGAGGATGGCGGAGTAGAATCTGTAGAGACCCGCTATTTGAGTTGCTTCGAAGGACCACCATCATCCACTGCCGGACTATTTCCTTCAGCTGTAATGATTTTGCATTGTGAAGTAAAACCAATAAGAAAAAGGAATAAAATTCGCTCTTCAGAACTCATTCATGCATGATCTTGTGAACACTACTCGGATGAAAGGCAAACACATGATGCGAGGATGGAATATGTATGAAAAAGCAGGATGATGTGACATATTCACACCTATGATGTGGTAACTAAGCGAAGGCATTTCAACAAATTAGAAACCTTTGCAAGCTAGACACCATATGAAAGATGCAACCAATATCACTCTGCCAAGTTCAAACTGTATGGCGTTTCAACAAATTAGAAGCAGTACATGCTAGAAATCATATGCAACACACAACCAATATCACAGTGGTGACTTAAATGTGCCTTATCATAAGATATAGTTTGTACCAAAAACAGGAAAGCGTGTCATATTCACATGTATCATGTGTAAGCTAAGCAGATGCAGTTTACACTAATTAGGAGCAATACGAGCTAGACACCATATGCAACATGCAGCCAGATATCACACTGCCAAGTTAGAGCAAGCACCTTGGATGGTGGAGTAGGGGAGCGGAGACTTGAACCTTGTAATGCACTATCAAGACAAGGAGAATCGGTCTGATGTCTCCGTTTACGTTCTTTGCAGAGGACCACCATCATCGCCTTCCTTACTCTTTTCCTTCCTCTTTCTTGATTTTGCCTTGTCAAGTCAAACCCACAAGAAAAATGAATAAAATTTGCTATTCAGAACTCATTGATGCATGATACTGACGAACACTACTTTCAAGTAAGGCAGCCGCATGATAGGAGGATGTAATATGTATGAAAAACAGGGCGGCGTGACATATCGACATGTATGATGTATAAAGTGTAAACTAAGCACAAGGTGCTTGAACTTGTTAGAATCGATGCAAGCTAGAAACCATATGAAAGATGAAACCAATATCACTCTAAAAGGGTGCCCTAACAAATGTATTTGACCAAATTAGAAGCAATACATGGCAACAGGCTAGAAATAATATGCAATATGCAACGAATAAAGGTGACTCGTCGTCGTAAGTGATTGATGCAGGATACAGAAGAGAGGTAGTTTCATGTAAGAACAAGGTTAACACATAGATGTAGTGTGTACCAAAAATTGGAAGGCATCCCATATTCACAGGTATAGTGTGTAAACTAAGCAGATGCAATTTACCCTAATTAGAAGCATTACAAGCTAGACACCGTATGCAACATGCAACCACATATCACACTTCGAAGTTAGAGCAAGCACCTATGATGGTGGTGTAGGGGAAGTGCGGTCTTCAAGTACAGAGCTACGTTCAATATCTTCATTTAGGCTTGCTGTTTCTTGAGAATCATGTGGATAGGATGAAATTGCATTCTTTATGAGAGTATCGCGTCTCATATTAACCAACACGCGTGACTGTCTCATCATAAGTGATAGACGCAGGATACACAAGAACAGTAGTTTGATGTAAGAACATGGTGTGATAGGCAGATGTAGTATGTACCAAAAACAGGAAGGCGTGTCATATTCACATGTATAATGTGTAAGCTATGGAGATGCAATTTAACAAATTAGGAGCATTGATGAGGGATACACAAGAAAAGTAGTTTGATGTAAGAACATGGTTAATAGAAAGATGTAGTATGTACCAAAAACATGAAGGCATGTCATATTCACAGGTATAATGTGTTAACTAAGCAGATGCAATTTACCCTAATTAGAAGCATTACAAGGTAGACACCATATGCAACATGCAACCACATATCACACTGCCAAGTAAGAGCAAGCACCTACGATGGTGGTGTGGGGGAATTGCGGTGATCAACTAGAGAGCTACGTTGACTATCTTCATTTAGCCTTGCTGTTTCTTGAGAATCATGTGGGGAGGATGACACTGCACTCTTTAAACGAGTATGGCGTCTCACAGTAACCCACCCTGGTGACTTTCTCATCATAAGTGATTGACGAGGGATACAAAAGAACATTAGTTTGATGTGCAAACATGGTTAATAGACATATGTAGTATGTATAAAAAACAGGAAGGCATGTCATTATCAAAGGTATAATGTGTAAAGTAAGCATATGCAATTTAACCAAATTGGAAACAATACAAGCTAGACACCATATGCAACATGGAACCACATTTGACAGCACGAAGTTAAAGCAAGCACCTGGCATGGTTGTGTGTGGCAATTGAGATCATCAACTGCAGAGCTACGTTTACTGTCTCCAACTACTGATATTGCACCCGTTAGAGCGCTGGAACGCTTAGTGCTTATCTTCGAATTACACTGGAGCGACTTCTGTCTTTTCTTTTTTGCATTCATCAACACAGCGTCAGAGTCTAAAATACCCATGCATAAAAAAACAATAGTGAGTATGGGTGAAGTGTGTGCACAATTAGTATAGTGTAAAGATAGTAGATAGCAGGTCGGTGAGAAATAAAT
The DNA here is from genome assembly GCA_021605145.1 of Aegilops bicornis. Lineage (NCBI taxonomy): Eukaryota > Viridiplantae > Streptophyta > Magnoliopsida > Poales > Poaceae > Aegilops > Aegilops bicornis. The sequence continues at coordinate 390,231,346 of CM038669.1, read as the reverse complement.
GACGGGAGACATATGATAGCTCTACAACATGCATGGCACACTTAATTACTACATGATTCAATGAAAATAACAGTCGACTGAAAGCAAATAGGTCAGTCCATTTTTTCTGCACCGTCCGATGTACAAAGAACGGGCAGATCGCCTTCATCTACCTCCAGCCAGTCAGTGTTGACGATCTTCCACAAAACGCCAGCGACCACCGGCCCAGTATTCCTCCCCTTCCTGCACCCTCCCCTCGACCTCACCGCACTTCCGTGCTTGGCACCGCCCCCCGGCCATTCATTCAAGCCCCGCTGACCTCCAGATCGGGCGCAAGCAGCTCCTGCGCCCCACACCCCTATGATAGACACCGATGCGCCGCTTCCCCATGGAATAGGCGGACTAGGTGCTCTGCATGCCTAAGCGGGTGCTGCTTCTTTTAATTGCGGTTCGACTGACCCTGAATTGAAATCTAGGCGGGCTACTGACCTCTAGCAAAGGTGAAATAGTAAAAGGGAGGAAACCTTGTGCATTTAGTATCACGAAGAAGATGCAGTAAGAATCGCTCAACTAGTATCTTTCGTGGGATGAATACGGTGTGAGCGGAGACGTAAGATTTGCACGAATAAGGGAAGAGGAGTACCTCTTTACGCTCGCATGATCTTGTGTCCTCCTTCCTGCTTTTTCCGACGATCTTCTTGTTGTTCGGCCGGAAACCAGAATTTGTGGAGGGCGGTGCAGCCTTGGACGAACCCATGGCCAAGTTGTTGAGTGTGGTGCGGTGGTGGTCGCCATCGGGCGGCGGGAAGCATATCCGAGGCGGCGAACGATGGCGTAGCGGGAACAGCTCCGGTGCGGTGGACGGTTGCGACAGTGGAGCCGCAGCAGTGAGGCGCAGGACGACGTGGTCAGAGTGGTTTTGGTACGGCGCACGTCGGTGTCGGCGTCGTGGAGGCAGCTCTGCCTTGGCTTCAGCTGCTAAGTCCTTGGGGGCCTTGCGGTTGCGGTTGCGTTTGACGATGACGTCGGGGTACCGGCTCCGGCGTGATGGAGGAGGGCGGCGGTGGATTGGCCGCTATGGGGTGGAGGATGGAGGATGCTGGGGTTTCGCGGCTGGTGGAGAGGGCGTTTTCGCGCCCATGGAGTATGAATGGGGAAACGGAGGGAGGCTGGGAACTAAGGGGGAACAATGTTTCGATTTGAGACGCGCTTGTTTGAAATTTGGGGAAAGTTACAAACTTTGCCCCCATCTAAAATTTCGGACATATTATGGATTGGGGGTAGGACAATCATGTCACGTGTCCCAAATGTGGGCGGGATAGATTTCGGCTGAGCGCATGGGTAGGCGCCCACGGTGTATGAATGCTTCTCTGGCGTCTTGGTGAAGTTACAAACCTACCCCGGTTTAGAACTTTGGACATCGGGCCGATAGGCTACACGGGCCAGAGTCAGGACGGTAATTTCCTACCACTAAAACATTAGTCTCGCGCGGTTTCGGGTGACCAGAGGCCTATTTGGCGCTTCGTTCAATATTTGGGAGCAGAAGCATTAACGTTTTCGGTTCTCTTGAATTGAACTTTTAGGATTTGTCAAACTTCACAAATCTTTACTCTTGAAAATCCTAAAGCTACGATTATTTTGGAATGGAGGGGGTACATTCGAATATACATTGTACACGAGTATATATTAAAAAATATGCAACTTACCTCAGTTCATACATGGTTCCAGATATAATCTCCTTGGTTGCAAAAAAATAGTTAGATGTGCGTATGAATATATATAGCATGTTCAAACTCACAACAAAGATTGATGCCCCCTTTTACATCTGATTTACAAATGCCATTATCTCGGGTTCAAATAGATGAATGCACTTCCTATGAATTCGAATCTTCGAAACCCCCTTTATGTTGAATTCGACATGTATTCTATTTCGTAGCTAGCAATTTGGAATGTATCCATGCCAGTGACAAATATATAAAGTGCTTCACACTAACAACATGGAGTGCACTAATTAATGTTTATATATGAATTGCAAAAGCATCCATTGCCTTTATTTCAAACTGCTCTCACTCTATGGATCGATAATATGAAATCAACACATGCACATGCTAGAATTCAATTGCAGTTGAAGAAAGAGCCTACTCCTGGTACTGTATATTAGTGATAGGGGTGTGTACAAAGTACACGTGAATACCAGGCATTGTGCGTGTGTGTATGCTATCGACGAACTAGCCCCCAAGCTTGTATAACATACTAAGGGCCTAGGGTTACAAATCATATATAGTCGGCTTATCACTAGTGGGGATAGAGTCCTCCGTGACTCCGGTAGCTTCGTGTTGTACACCGAGTCCTCCACATGGGTCTTCGTATAACACGTCTCAGTCCAACCTATATGTGCCGCAGGATGGAACCGACCCATGAGTCTTCATGTTGACCCACCACAACTAGAAACGATGTGCCCACCACACCACACACGCAATTGGCCACTAAGAAAGTAAGCATATACAATAGGACAACGGTATCTAGCTCACGATACGTCTCCATATTTTGTTGATGACACTGACGGACTTTGCATTTAATGCGTGCTCCGTATTTTGTTGACGACACTTACGGTCATTGTATTTGAAGCGAAAGCACGATATGGTCACTGGACTACAGAATAAGCTCATCACGGTCACCACATACATTTTGTCGTGCTAACCAACATGTGGTTGGATGGTTAGAGGACAAGGTTTCTCGAGCCCACCAAGGTTAAAGTCCCAAAGGTTTCGTGCATTTATCTTGTGTTAATTTCAATATTTTCCGGCGATGTATCGTTCGGTGGGAGGAGACGTTCCACTCGACTACGAGGCACCTATGGTGACTTCGTAAAATCTCAAGATCATATATGCTGGCCCACTCTCTCAAGGTGCTCATAGGGGTAGGGTTCATGTGTGTGCTTATAGCGGTGAGTGCTTGCGCGTATATATGAGCCCTTGCGTCTCTATACCGTGTTAAACAAATACATATCATGATTATACGGTCACCGGCTCACCCGCATAACTCCGTATTTTGTTGATGACACAATCAATTGACCAAATCAAACGTTTCCACGCCGGCGCGCAACTAGTGTTGCACCATCGGGCGCGTGAACTGCGGGGGCCCACCTGTCAGCCCGTATATGAAAGAAAGAAATGGTAGTTTGAGTCTGTACTGTGTTAATAAATAGGAGTACATTTTAGGGTGATCATACGGTCACTGGCTCACCATACAGCTCCATAATTTGTTGATAACACGATCAATTGACCAGCCAAATAGTCCACATTCAGCAGCGCACATTACCATAGGGCCCACCCGTCAGTGCGTATATGAAGGACAGAAATGGTAATAAATTAGTGGTCGGTGGGTATTCGAAGTCGTGAGACCTCTCTGGTTGGCGATCACCGGCGGTTGGGGCGTTCATTGGGCAGTGGGGTGGGGATCCCAGAGAAAAGCTCGGTGGGGGGCTAGAGGGATGGCCGGTCGCGGCGGCGGCCCGGCGGTGGGGAGTGGTTTCAGGGAGGGCGAGCCGGCCGCGGGCGGCGGGTGCTGGCAGTTCGGCCGGTGGTGGCTGGCGGCTCAGGGGTGGTGGAGTTTGATGATAAACTGGAGGCCCTTGATTTCGTGTCCATCGGTTAGAAAATCTAATGACGAGAGATGAAAAAGTCAGTCGACTGAGGTGTAGCCTCACCCCGCACGTACACATGCACACACGCAAAACACACACGCATGTAGGCGTGCAACACTGACACGTACACACACACGCATGCTGGCGTGCAACACTGACACGTACACATGCACTCACGAACACACGCACGTACGCACCCATGCATGCAACACTGAAACATACCCTTGGATGCAAGCAACACTCGCACGCTTGCATGCACACAACACACGATGCAAGACACACGCTCAACCTATACGTGCATGCACCCTTTGTTAAGGACATGGATTGTTACGGGTATTAATCAATCTTATTTGTGATAAGAAGAACATTGATGTTTGCAGCGGTCTTTATGAATCACAATGTATCGAATGGGCTATCAACATAGTAGGCTTATCTACATGAAAAAGATGACGTCACACTCAATGAACAATCATCGGTTTATGAAATGCCCGCTTCTGACTCCCCTGGCCCACCAAAGGTTCCTCTGTTGTGTGCTGCCTGCGTTAGGTCACTAACATGCAGGCCATGCACCCAAAGAGCCCACACGTCAGTGGAAGAACGGCGCGGTGTCCTAGGTCAGAGTCGAGGGCGCCACTCGCGGCACGCGCGGCTGAACACGCCTCCGTGCCGCATTCAAACGCCTCCATGAAACCCGCCCGTGTGGAAGCCAAGAAACCCACTCTGGACACACGTTCGTTCATGACCGGGCCGGCGTTAAACGCAACGCCGGCCAAGCTCCTCCCATACACCGTCTATTTAATCTCCTATTTAAACGAGGCCAAACGCCGGCCAATAATCGCACACCTCCGCCGCTCCCCTATCTCCTCCACCATTTTGTCCACTCTTACAATTGCTTATGAAGAGTAGTTATTCCGCATCCAAGCCGGCTGGGTAGCCCGCCGGATACGAGCTATGCAGCTCGCTGATCCACCTCCCTCCCCTCGCTCGACGGAGCCAGTTGCCGCCCCAAGCCAGCGCGTGGTTCAGCAACTCACCGCTCCAGGCCAGCTCGATGAGGAGCGGTGCACGGACGTCATTGCTGCCGTCCACGCTGCCGCCTCGTACCACATCTCCCGTTTCTGTGGCCGAGACTCCCATGCCGGCGGCCGCGCCATGCAAGTAGCGACAGAAGCCGGGTGCGCGGAGAGCGACGAGTCGGTGGCCAGCGCCTCCGCGTCCGCCGCCATCATCGAGGAGAAGTAGAACACGGAGGCCGCCGCTGGGTCCCATGAAGGCCACCGCGGAGGCGACGCCGGCGTACACAACAGGTGTCTTGCCAGATCCTTTTGTTGCGAGGACCTTCCTCGACCCCGCATGGGCTCCACAGAAGAGGGGAATGTTAGGATAATCTCGAGCCGGTGTCGGCCATGTCGAAGTAGTCGCCAATATTTTGGCTACCCCGGGCAAGATCCAAACAGCCCCTCCCAACAGATTCAAATCCCTCATTCACCGTGGAATTTTTCCATGTGTTGTTTTCATGGACTAGCAAGATGCCAGTGCATTGCTCGGAACATCAAGTTGCATTTTTTTACAAACTCCCGCATGCATGCAAGGGATAATTAATGTCCTCCTTTGCTAGTACCACGAGGCAAACACCATTAATATTGCATCGATTAGTGTTAGTGGCCTTGTATATCTGCAAATTGTAATTTTGATAGTGGCCCTTGGTATATAAAAATGGAGGGAGAAAGATGAGAGATAAGGTGAGGAGGAGTGGGGCGTGGTGGTGACTGGTGGTCGGATCAAGTGAGGCATGGGGATGGACGGCGCATTATGTCTAGGTTTGTATCTCTCTCACACACACCCACGTAGGTGGGGGACGTGCACGAAGAGAAGAGGTGCACACACGGCACACATACTCCCGTCTCTTTCCCAACCACACCCGCACGGGTACACGGTGGAGCTCATTTCTGTATGAAAAAGGCAGCCCACGTGGTAATTTGGCACGTGTACTGGTTGTCCAGTTGGTGGAGGGAGGATCGTCTACCACGGTGAACAAACAAATTGCGACTTGACGCGTTATGTTAAATTAAAAAAAGAGGCAAACCATGTGGGGCCTACCTTAGAGGCAAGGCTCTATACACTAGAGTACTTTTGATGTGTCCCGTCAACTCGGAGAACGAGGACAAGCTTGCTTAGTACGCCGTCTCCCCCGCCCACGGGCGCGGTGGCTCGCAGAATGAGGTGAAGCTTGCTTACGAGTACTACTACTACTACTACTACTACTACTACTACTACTAATACTACTACTACTACTACTACTACTACTACTACTACTACAACTACTACTACAACAACTACTACTACTCATCAGACGCCTTTACGCTCGCCTCCCCTTGCCCACATCGCCATGTGGCTCGCAAAGACGAGAAAATTTTACTACTCCCTCCGTTTACTCCTCGTCCCTACTATGTACTTTGGTTAGTACTCCCTCCATTTACTTATACAAGACCACTATAAAAAATACATCTTGCATCTATACAAGGCCACAAATAGTAATCGTGACAAAAGTTACTACTCCCTCCTTTCCAGTTTATGGCTCAATTTCAAAATCTCTCTAACCAAGGTAGACGGTGAGTGGTCAAATTAATTTCGTAGTTTGCACAAGTAATTAGTACGCTTGTATTTCTCAAGAAGTTATGTTTACCGAGGCATTAATTAGAACGAATGCATGAATGACCACTAAATTTCCATGAACTTGTACATGCATTGGTTAGTTTCCTCTTCACACTGCTTGCGTCGGGTGATCTAACGCACCTCAAAATCAAACATGTAATGATACTACTACTAGTATAGTAGAACTGAGACTTATCAAACGGAAAAACGAATGTTTTTTAGATGAGCCCTATAAACCCTAGTGGGTACGTACTCCGTAAAAACAGATTTTTCCAAAACTAAGTCGCTCCCTTTAGTGAATTATGTAGTATACTCCTCCGTCGACGCTCCCTTTCATGAATTCTATACTTCCTCTCGCCGACATGTGGGACATATAGCAACGGGGTCGACGTGTCATGCACCACATAACAGTGCAGAACAGCAGGGGGACGCACCCCAGTAGTAGTAATGAGCAATGAGACGTCAAATCACAATGCCGCACCTTCCCAGATGGACGAAGCAACCATTATTTCACACTTCGTTCGACATCATCTCAAACCACGTACTACTAGTATTGCTTCTGCCTGAAGAGGGACACGCGCATCGCCTTGGTACATCATGACACGTGGGGCCGCATGACAGGCCATGCTCCCCTGCCAATCGCTCGGTAAAATCACCTCATTTTTACTATATTTCCTCCGTATCGGTTTACTACATGGCATGCATGTCGTTCTAGGTTGAGAATTTAACTGGCTATATATGTGATGAACAGTATTCTAGCCTTTTAAAAAATGTATACTTTTGTATAGTAGTACTATCGATGGATTGCGCCATGGAGCAAAAATTGAAATTAAAAAAAGGTGGTACATATAGAGAGCGCTCGTCGCCAAATTATGCATATAGTACTATTAAAAAAGCTAGTACGTGCTTAATTGGGGTGCTAAATTCTATTAAAGAAATACTAGTAATATGTACATACTGAAGAATTAAAGTAACGAGAAGAAACATAACATAGCTCTGTTGGGGGCTCAGCACAACACATCCCTCAAATTAAACTAAGCACAACTGAAATTAAACTATGCAACTAATCTGGTAGACACTGCATTAGAATTTTAGAACCACCATGGGCAACGACACTGCCACCTTACTCGGAGTCCTCGTCCACGTCCTCGACTTCGTCCTTGTCCCTATTCCTCTTGGCCGATACTTCTTTGCTTGAACCGCACAATTGGCTGTTGCTCTTCATCCAACCCTTGTAGATATTGAAACAAAGGTAGCCATCCATTGCAGCGTAGTGGGTGTGGTCTATATCTAGTACATTCCACTGCCATGCATGACGATGAAACGTGTAATGAGGTTTCTCCAGTTTACGTTACGAAGGATGAACCATGGCTCCTGCCAGGGTCAGCATTGAACACTGACGAGAGGGCACCCGCCGATTCTTCTGGATGTCGAAGGGGTTGCCTACAATGAGGCCGATCCGACCCAGGACTTCTTCATCGTTCTTAAAGTCTACAGTAATGAATTTCACCGTTCTTAAAATCCTGGTACTCAACGTCGGCATGGCATATGTGGTAGACCAAGCAAACGTTATGTATGCAAACCTGGATCACGGCGGGCTTCTTCCTCTCTTCATCCTTTAGATCCTTCTCTCGTCCCAGGACTGTGGTGTACTCAACATCTAGCCCAACGACCCACTCATCATCTCGAAGTTTTTGAACATGCGTCTGAAGCGAAAGGCAACCTTTCACCGTCGCGGAAGAACGGGTGTAGATGACGTCGAACACATCGTCGGTGATTGTTCTAACCTTGTACCATCGCCGATCATTGAGATTTGGGACACCATGTATTTGGAAGGAGGGTTAGGATTAGTGGAACTGCCGTAATGTGAATGGACGGGACGACTAGGAGCGAACCGCCGTAGTATTGAAGGACGTGCGGGGACGAGTAGGAGCGAACTGCCAGCGTGCGAACGGCAGGGTAGTGGCTTTCCATTCTCCCATGATACGGGCTTCCGAGAGCCCTTGGATTGGAGATCGAACGGTTGCATGGCGTGATTCTAGACCTATGGGTGAATATCCTATCCTGGGAGGGTTATTCTGCAAATTTTCAAAGCAACTTAGCATGCGACCGCTTGATCTCGGATCCAAGGGCTACCGAGCCCATATCATGGTCGCGCCTACCATGATCGTCAGCGTCGCTGCTTGGTCGCGCCTCTTGGAGATTTAACACGGTCGTTAGCTATCTGATGTTGGCATGTCATACATAGTCATCACTTAGTCACTCATACTACAACAAGGTTGGCTATAAGTGTATTTTTTACTCCTCTCTATATCTTTCTTCAGATTTTCGGTCCCATAATATAAGAACGTTTTTAACACTAGTGTAGTGCCAAAAACATTCTTATATTATGGGACACAGGGAGTACTAGTATTTATTGCATTTGCCAAGCAGTGACCTCTTCCAATCAAATGGTGTTGCTAAGTTTGCTTCATTTAATTAGCTATAGACTCAAAATTGTCTTTTCACCTAGGTACATGCGCTTAGCACCATTTCTTCCTTGGGTCACCAAACTAGTCTCTCTCTTCTTGATTAACTTGCCACATCAGACTTTATGCGTATGTGGCAAGCTTAAGCACCTGTAGGAGCAAGTAAAAGTAAGTACAATAGTGCGCTTTACATGGCATTTTTTCATATGTGGAGGAAAGAGAGGCAAGGAAAAAGTGGAGAAGTGGGTTCTCATGCAAGAGCCAGCCTCTACTACATGGTGGAGCATTGGGAGAGGCACCTGTATGGAGGTGGTCAGAATCAGGAGACTCACGCTGGTTGTAGCGTCAGCTTAAAATGATAATGGCAAGTCAAATCACGGGCCCCACCTGTCCAGCAGAACTCATCATCAAATCACACAGCCCTACGTTTGCAGCAGCCTACTCCCTCGTCTTCTCGCGTCTCTGTCGAACCGACTAGGCGGAACTGCCCCGCCGCCTAACGTGCAGGACCCTGCCCTCGACTTTTAAATACAACTACATTCGCTTAAGAATCCAATGATATACTTTTTGTGACATAGGAACTCATATTTAGTTAGTCAAATGGATGACCTAAAACTACGTGCAGGCCCTATAAACCGAGACGCCTAAAAATAAAAAAACCGAGACGGAGAGGGTAGTTCAAAGACATATCTTTTAGATCAATATAGTCGGGATTCACCAAGGAGCAAAACCAAGTGGTAGGCTGCTCACTGTCGTGTTGGCGTAACAACTCAAGCAGGTCATCCGCACATGAAATGGCGACACACTTAACAGACCCCTTTGGCCGACATGTGGCTCATCCACCGTCTTGTTCCACGTGCGATGCACCAAATTACAGTTCGGAGCAGCGGTTGGAATTGGAGGCACCCCGGTCGTAGTGCCGCAGTAGTAGAAAATGAGCGATGAGCGGTCAAATCACAAATCCCCACCTTTCCCGCATTAAGATGGACGGACGAAGCAACCATCATTTCACTCTAGAGAGCAAGAGCATAAAGAAAAGAGAAAACAATGATGCGTGCGGCAGCTACCTAGGGCACCCTAGGGTAGGGGTCTCCACTACATATCCTTTTTTTTTGAAAGCGCCTCCACTACAAATCGGCTTCTCCCTCGTCCTCTTGAAGAAAACCGATGATGAGTGCGGCGGTAGGGTTTTTAGGAGTACTATGGTGTGCGGGGCCACGTCGTAGTAAACGGGTTCGATTCGACACCTTAAATATATGTGGGCCGCTTGGTTTTATGGGAACGAGGCAACATTTTGGGTTCGGGGACCAGTGGAGATATAGTACGTACAAAAAATTGTGGATGTAGGTTTGACCGAAAGGCAATGATGCATGGGCCCTGCATTTTGATATACCCGGGGCCGCGTGAAATTTGCTACTCTACTCAAAACTAGTAAGGTAAACATGTATTGAACGCATGAGATTTCGAAACCAAATTATGAATAAATACACACTATAGCATGTAAAGCTTTGAGTCATATATGCATGATGTAGATGTTCGTTTAGTTCTTATAGTTCATCTCATTTAAAATCAATTAGTTTTATAAAAATGTTAAGATCCATGGGGTTGTGCATTGTACTCCTTCCGTTCCAAAATAGATGACCCAACTTTTCACTAAATTTGTGCAAAGTTGGGTAATATATTTTGGAACGGAGGGAGTAAATCATAATGTAAAAAACAAATAATGGCAATTCATTTAGAAAAAAATAATCAATTATGATACAGAAGATTCTAGAACAAAGGAGAAGTGCTTGTGTTTTGAGGTTTGTGCATTATGCTTAAGTTCAACCATGGAGTCTTCTAAATTGTACATGTGGTAGATCTGGTGGAATGTTGATGATATCCAACGCCAAGAGTGCTCGGATTTGCCTATCTCTCGACCTTTGTCAAGTTAGCTTCATCCAAAGTGACCATCTTTCAAAGTTATTGGCACACTATATAGTTCTTGTGCCATAGTTGCATGTTTTGGAAAAAAGCTACTAGTGGGTTGTACTATCTATTTAGGAATAGAAGATGTATACATGGAAGTTGTAGGGAAAGAGATGACATGGAGCATCTCAATTCCTATGAGTAGGAATTGGAAAAGAGAAGTCATTTGGTTCACATCATAGGAACTTTCTATTGAATCTAGAGATGACATGTATCTCAATTCCTATGAGGAGGGATTAGAAAAGAGATGTAATTTGGTTCATATCATAGGAACTTTTCTATTGAATATACGCTTAATGTTTATTTTCCTTTGAAATTAAGGGAGTATAGGAATCCATTCATATGAACCAAGTGGCTCTAAAGCTATAGAAATGATATCATGTTTATTTCCTTTGAAATGTGGAGTATATGAATCTATTCCTATGAACCAATTGGCTCTAAAGGAAAAAATCCTATAAAAATCATATCATATAGTGTTCCTATGATATTCCTCGACACTAAAGGATGCTTGAAATTGCTGCGGGTGATACGATGGTCTTTCTTTATAGACTCCTCACCCAACTTTACAGTTACCTCTCGAAGATGAATGAAATGATATATACATGGTATTCTACATGTGCAATTTGGTACACGAAAACTCGGTAAAAGTTTGCGAGGTCCGAATTTTCAATAAAGCTATATGCACTGCATTTCGGAACGGAGGGAGCATACGACAGTTGCTAACACTCACGTGGAAGATTTATGTGTAGGAGGAGTGGCTGTTCTGTTAAATGACATGGCAAAACTGACACTGTCGGATGCCGATCTAACGGTTCTTACGGGCGTTAAATCGTGAAAAAGGCTTGTGGGGGACGTTTGTCGGATAATGATTTACGGACACATGCATTGCATTGATACGTGCCCCCCTCTCTCTCACGCACACGCACCATCACGAGTCACGACTCTCCTGAGTCCTCTCGCAGACTCGCACATTGCACCCACCGTCTATCTGCAGGTAGACGTCATGCACATATGTGCTCTTCACACCCTACCCTCAGAAATTCTAAAAAACAAAAGACGACGCGCACATTTTATTTTAGCTCACACGTCACACACTTATACTATTACTGTTGCGGCGAACGTTCTTTGGGCATAGTATATTGTACTCTCACGGAGAGAAGCGGTGCACGCACGCACTAGTTCTCTCACACCCACTCGCGGGTACACGTAGGAGCGCATTTTTTGAAGCTGGTACGACAAAATCACTCCACAGTATATAAAAGCAGGAGCCTTAGCGCTTGCTTTACTAGGGTTCCTCTCATTCACTCTCTCATGCTATCCAGATCTAAGCAACACATAGGTGGCCACACTCTCTCTCAGCTCACGGCTGGTCACAAATCCAGCCGGACAACCTCGACCGGGGCAGGGGTGTAGGTGCATCGTTCACGTTATCGTCGGCGGCGAGGGAGGAGACCAACGGCTGCCCGCGCGTCCTGATCGGCGGCCATGCTGTTCTCTCCGAGAGGGCGCCGGCTCGAGAGGGCCTCCGACCCCTTCTTCCTCCCTGCGGTATTGTGGCCAAGATGTGGCCTCCCCACGCCGTCTTTGCCACATGCCGACGACCCTCAGGTATATATTCCTTCGAAACCTGCCTTGCTCTACTGCCCCAGCTCCCTTCGTGTGGATCCTTTCCTACTTTCGTCCGCTGTTCCAAAGCCACCTGGACTTCTACTATTATTAGAAGTAAATCTAGTTCATACAGTCGACTCAAAGCGTTGGTTCAAAAAGGGAAGAAAGTGGGAAAGCTGTAGCATGAACCTAGGACTTGGTTCTAAGAGGAAACGGGGGAAAGTAGTAATATCTGTCACTGTAAAAATAACCGTATTTCTTATTTGCGCAAACAGGGATGTCTGTCTCCATATCGTTTCGGGATGTCTGTCTCTGTATCGTTTCTATCCGCGCAACCAAAAGCACACACCTCAGTTTTAGTACAACTTCGCAAAATGAGATGGCTATCCCTCGCTGCCGTCGTCTAACCTCCCGTCTTCAAGGTATCCCTACATTGGTAATAACTAAGGTAGAATGACCAACACAATCTAAAAGAAGCTGCTTCGTACGTTTTACTTCCTGATTGCAGTGCAGGGACGAGCGAAAACAACTGCATCCTAGTCTAGAATGCACTTTCTACCAGTTCATCCATGGACCAAGGACGAGCATGCACGGCTGCACCGCGGGTTTTTTGACAGGTGCGCGGAAAAGAGGCATTGTGGTCTGCTTATTTCTGCAAATAGCGGTGCTTAAATTTAGTGGAATGCACAAGACTTTCAACTGGTCAGTACACTGCATGGTTCAATTCAGCATTCCAGCTGAGACCACAATTATAATTGGTTATTCTGGAATGAGAGAACCTAACCCTGAATGGTGGCAACAAGAAAAAACTAGAGTGAACTCCAGGAAATTTAAGCCCGCCGGGAGGCCCTTGCTCAGAGAGAAGCCTTGCTTGTTTTTTCCTGATTTGTAAACCTTCTCACAACTTTGTCTTTTGCTGTGAACTAGTTATGTTTGTTATGTTCTATGAATCATTGAGATGTATAAAATTGTTGAACTTATGCTTTTCAAGTTTTTGATGAAGACGAGTTTAATGTGAGTTTTCCACATGAGCGTTGGACTAGCGTGTGAACATTTGGAATTTATTACATTGTGGCCTCAATTAACTGCATGAACCATTGTAACAAGATACATAGATGCTTATATGTCAGGCAGCAGATTGTTGATTGTTAGCTGGTCGATAGCCTAGCTAGTGTTGAAGCAAGCTGAGCCAATGTGCCGTGTTTTGCACAACTGCTTACAAGTGGGGTAGCACCAATAGTGTTTACAAGTACTTATGTATACGTCGACGCATGGTTCTCGAACGAGTGCTCTATTTCATCAAAACACACACTACTCGTATGATAAACCGTGACAACTTATGTCTTACCATGCGATATTCATGAAAAAATTAGTGAGGACGCATCTGTTTCGGCAACAATTACAATGGTTCTCACATGATTCACGACACACAAAAGTAGCAGCAGTTCCCATAGACGGATTCAAACAGAGTACTAGCCCCAGAGGGGTCGATAATAGGCAAGGTTCGGATAATTAGACACAATCCAAACTACTATTAAACACTAGCTGGGGCAACTATTTCATGCCTCGATCTAATTTGAGCTGGACACAAGACAGACCTTGCCATGAACATCATCGAGGACGTCCCGCAGCAGCTCAATCCTGTGAACCTTCATGAAGACAACGTTGTGGCCTTGCCACTGATAAACTTGTTTGTGGAGGCATGCCACGTCATCTTCCTGCGTAAGCTTGATAAGAACAGTATTCCTCACAAACGAAGGAGTAGCTTTGAACTTGTGGTGCTTCAGTACACCCTGGACAACACGCCTGACAACAGTGAGGCTGGAATACAACTCTTCATTGGTATAACCGCAAATGGCTTCCAGGATCCAACAGCCTAAGAACTATATTTTCCCAGTGCGTATATTCATGTCGTCCGCCTCATAGCGAGTGACATGTACAACCACACAATCCTTGTCTGCATCAGGGCTCTAATTGAAACAAAAACAAATTTTGAATTACTTTTCAAAGATAAGAAACACAAGTTATTTAAACCACTATGTATAGCATGGCATCGAAGCTAATAAAATTTTGCATTATTAATCACCACATACTTCCTTTTCTAAAAAATCACCACATACTTAGATGAAAAACCACAATTGAGATCGGCAAAGAAGGAAATCACCTTGGGCAGCTCAATGGGGACACATCCTCGAAGGGGAAAACTGCTCTGCAGTGCCACGGGGCTGTAACCTCAAACGGGCATTGACCATCTCGATGTCTGGGGTCGCCTCGGTGGTTGCCTCCATCTTCTTGGAGCTCTCTCTGTCTCGTGGGGATCAGCATCCGCGTCTGCTCCAATATCGGCAGATCTTTGCACAGTTCTCCTTGGTCCATCAAGAAACCGGCGAATACTAGGAGACCACTGAAAGGAAAACACAATCGCAATGACAATGAAACAAAAAAGAGAGTGAGGATCGGTTACTGCTTTGCAAAAGTTCTTTTTTTCCTCTGAACAAAAATATACCAACATCATGGATCTGCTTACCTTCCCTTCGTTCGGAGAGAAGAACAGTGGCAGATGCAAGTGTTGCCTTTCTTGAAGACGGTGAGGGAGAAGGGGATTCAGCGAAGAGTGAAATGATGGTTGCTTCGTCCGTCAAACTTAGACTGCGGGGAGGTGGGGTTTTGTGATACGATGGCTCGTTCTTGCCGGCGCTTCTGACCGGGTGACTCTCACTTTGCATACTGCCTTCTAATTTGGTGGATGGCATTTGGGCACGCGCGCTGCATGGCCCGCATGTCGGTGAACAAAAGTATAAAGGCATTCAATAGAGGGATACGTTTCAATGACCTAGGAGGAGCCAGAAGCGGTAGAGTGTATCCACTTTACTAGTAGTAATTGTTTTTCTGGGTAGCTGCAGAGTGTCTCCACTGTACTAGTAGTAACTGTTTCTCGGGGCCCAAGACAAAACAGCCCATCCACACTAGTAAATGGTTAAATCAATTCAAAAGCCCATATATTTACTGAATGAGAGGCGCTACCCACACCCAGCACACCCCCCCCCCAAACCTGGGTGCTCTTCTTCCTCCTCGCTCCCACCCACCTCACGTCAGCTCATTCCACTCGTACCCCCAAATTCCTCACCTCACTCCTATAGAAAACCCAACTCCCATTCTTCATCACTCCTACAGAAAAACCCCAGCTCCCCTTCTTCTTCGCTCGCACTACAACTAGGCTCGTCATTCATTACTCTGCTCAAATCCGTGAGCGCGACGCGACGCCCTCGAGGAAAATGGAGTCAGCTGACCCCAGCGCCAAGAAGATGAGGCTCCCGCGAGCGGTGATGCCTGTTGTAGATCCCGCATCTGGCAGCACGGGGAGAAGCGGCGACCCCGCCCCCACCGGATCCCAGGAACCCGTAGAATCTCGGGTGGACCGCACCAGCGATCTCCCGGACGCCATCCTTGGAGAGATCATCTCGCTTCTCCCCACCAAGGATTGCTGCCACACCCAAGTCCTCTCAATTCGGTGGCGTCCTTTATGGTGCACCGTTCCCCTTAATCTCGACTATCGTCAGCTATCTCTCTTCAGTGATTTTGAAATCCCCAGAGCCATCATCTCCTCCCACCAGGGCTCCGTTCAAAGCCTCTGCATCACGTCATGCTACCTGAGCGAGCATACCATGCCTTGCATGGTGGACGCCTGGCTGGAATCCCCTGAATTCATAGAACTATAGCTACTTGAGTTCTACTATTCCCCTGGAAATCACATACCACATACCAACGCCATGAACTTGTGCCTCAAAGACGGATGTCCATCTCGCGGTTTCTTCCTCTCTCCACACCGACACCTTTGAGCAGTGCTACATACCATAAAATCTGGTACTAAACCTTAGACTCCCATTTCTCAAGAAACTTTCACTTGTGCGGGTTCGTATATTGGAGGCCTCATTGCATAGCATCATCCACTCCGATTGCCTGCTGTTTGGAGTGCTTGGTGCTTGTTTTCCTGATTAGAATCGGTTGTCTCCAAATAAAGTCGCCTAACCTTGTAAGAATTGGAATTTCTTTTGACGGAAGGCAGCTCATCATCCAAGTTGCCCCTTCACTTCAAAGGTTGATCCTTGATTCTAGTTATTCACCGTTGCAAATAACCGTCCTCTCTGCGCCTAAACTGGAGACCTTGGGTGTAATACATGATCTCTGTGCTCATTTCAATATGGTGTTTGGCTCCACAGTTCTTCAGGTACTTTATATTATCATCTACACTTGTAACCATAATCTGCATTTCAAATTTCTGCGCATAATTTATATATCATCTTGGAGTACACATTTTGTACTAATATTATGTTCTATGCTCAATGAAGAGTTTCTCCATTGATGGCCTATCAATGGTGCTGGATTCTATCAAGATCTTATACATCCAAATGAATAGTTTTGATCTGAACAAGATTATTGGCTTGCTGCAATGCTTTCCATGTCTGGAGAAGTTGTATATAAAGGTGATAATTTCACGCACATTGGAAGCCCGCATATAGTGTACTAGAATTAACCGTTCAGCTGTTGCTTTTTCGACACTCTACTTTTAGACCTTAACTATTTTCAATCTTCATGTCTATTTAGGCAATAGGACGGGGTAAGAAAGTTATAACCAATCAGTGGATTCGTAAGCATCGGGATTTTCTCACTTCTCATGAGATTCAATTGAAGACAATAACACTAGAACGATATGTAGCCAACCGTGCAAACACAAGATTTGTCACATTCTTCCTGCTGAATGCGAGGTTACTATTGTCCATCAGGCTTAAGTTTATCAACAATATGGTTTTGACGGATGGGTATGTCGAAGAGAAAAAAAAAGGAGTTTCAGGTGGGCAAAAGAGCTTTTGAACGTGCCGGGCTTCTATTTACAACATATTGTGGTCATAATCCAGTAAATTTTACGACCCAGGATGTTCATTCTATGGACCTGACCAATCCATTTGACTGTGACTGCTGAAAACAATGCTGGAGTTAGATGTTGTCTCCCTTTTCAATCTGGTGTCTTTTGTAAACCTGATGAACAATTAACCCTCGTGCTTTTGTATGCAGTTTGTAAGCTAGAGTTAGATGTTCCTGCCCTTTTCAACTCGGCTGACTGTCATATTTTCTTTGAAACAAGGCAAATGGCTTGCCATTCGTTTAATTTAGAGTGAAATATTGTAACAAATCCAAACCAAGGGAAATAACATCACTCTCGCCGGCTGCTTGAGCTCACTGTGCATTACAGAAGCCCAGTGATTAGCCCCCACTAGCACCCACAAACTTATTTCGAACTAGCACATCAAATGGGCTGTAAATTTTCATAGGAAAGGTTGCATGACCGTGACAGATTTGGATTCTGACATTTGGGACCCGCGAGGAAATAGCCAATCCAAGGTGGTGTCGACTTACTAGCCAGTCAACAAACGATTCTGCCTACCAGCCGTTGGATTGACATCCAACATCTGTCGTGTATCTTCTATCTCTTGTCTTCTTCTTCCTCCAGCCGCCCAAACCAAACCACCCCGTCGGCTCCGCCTGCTCCCTACCGTACGTACCCTCAAACATTGGCCAGTCCCTCCCTCTATTCCCCCACACGTCATGTTATTCTCCGGCAACGTCAGCCCCAACACGCACCCGCGCCCGAACCAGTCAACCCTCATACTCCACTACGCCTGCGACTGGACAGGCGCATCTTCAACGGCGCCTGTTCGTTCCATCCGAGGCCTCGCCGTCGTCCTCCGCCTTGCGGCCTTGGTTTGCTCGTCGTGCGCGGTGCGCCGCCCTCTTGCGTTGTCAACATCGTCAACAATCGAGAGGAAAAAGGAGATTACTGTACATGGAGAGGATGACAGTAGGGACCCACCAGCGTCATGGCAGTACGCAAGCAAGTGCCTCTATAGTAGAAGCCCAAAAATATGGTTCCTCCTAATGGTTGGACATCTGGGGCTCACGCCATTGTCAACGTAGTCAATAAACGAGAGAATTACACTACGAGCGGCTAACACCAGGGACCCAGCAAGTTGTGCAGTTTTTTTTAGGAACAAGCCGTTGTTATTCATACTAGTTTTAGCGATGGATCAGGGTAACAACGAGGCTGTGCGGGGGCTGTGGCCCATCTAGCCAGGGTTTTATTTATGTTTACCACATCATGAGCCCAGTTGTGTTTTTTTCTTGCTAAAAATAGCTAGCCCAGTTCTATTTTTTAAAGAAATACCCGAACAAGGCCTACTTGCTTTATCAGCCTATTTGGTGCAAATCTTTCAAGACGAGGAGAGTTTCATTCGGTTTGCCCAGAAATGGGTTGTACATTTTTAAAACACATCAAACCGGGAATTAGTTTCAATTTTTTTCATTACAAGATCTTAAATTCCATTGATTTTTATGTGTGGACAATTATTTGGATTTTTTATTTATATGAATTATTTTTCAAAATAGTTTGAACGTGAATCGATATTTTTGGATTAAAACAGTTGACCGCACCAAAATATGCAAAAATTCGTATGCTTTTTAACCGTGGCCACAATATGGGGTGTGATGCTAACAAAAAGAAGATGGGCTCCAAAAAAATTCTAAAGAATTAGCAAATGGGCTGTACATTATTAGAAATAATGGCAGATGGGATGTATGCTGTTTTCCATAGATTTGAGGATGACTTGTGCGCCTACTACAGATTGACGCGTATGCTTTCATAAAAAAAGGTTGACGCACACACAACGCCCTGTCAACTTAGTCAACACACGAGAGCGGTGACTGTTGGATGTCCATCCGACGGCTGTCGTGCTTCTTCAATCTCTGCTCTTCATTCTCCAGCCGCTCAAACAAGTGCCAGCAGAACTACCTGCTCCCTCCTCCCATGACGGCTATCTTTGCCACAAGAGCCTCACGGCCCCACCGTACTCCCATCGCTGGCCTAGCCATCCCTCTACTCACCCACACATGCTGTTATTCTCCGTGACGGCGCAGACGAACCAAGAACCTCATACTCCTCCGCGTGGGAAACAACTGCCGAGTATTCCCTGGCTCCGTGTCGTTCCCTTCCTAGGCCTCGCCGTCGTCCACCGCCCTGGTGCTCTCGGCGCGGCCTGGTCAACATGGTCATTGAATGACATCCATCAAAAGTGGACTGTATGTGGAGAGGCTGACAGCTGGGTCCACGGCCGCACGCAAGGAAATGCCTCCTTATTACGCGCAAAATAATGATTCCTCCACCTGACAGCTAGGACCCATAGGAAGGGCCTCTGTATTTCGCGAAAAAAATGTTCCCCCCGCTGACAGGTCAGACCCACCAGCTATATCTTCACACGCAACAAAGTGCCTCCTTATTACGCCCAAAGAAATGAATACCCCCTGCTAGCTGGGACCCACCATATTGTTGGGCTGACTTGTGGGCCTACTAAGTTGATGGGGACGGAGAGCTTTGTAAACTTAGTCAATACTCCAAAGGACCGTGATGATGTCCATCCAACGGCCATAGTGCTTCTTCAACCTCTGGTCTTCTTGCTCCAGCCGCCCAAAGCGGCCGCCGCCGTGCCTTGCTCCGCCTCCCTCCTGGCCGGCTGTGCTACCACGGAGGCCTCACCGCACCCATACTACTCCCACCACTCGCCAGGCCATCCCTCCACTCACCCACACCCCCTGTTATTCTGCGGCGACGGCAGCCTCACACCGCAGCCGAACCAGTGAACGGTCGTACTCCTCTCCACGTGGGCATCCACTGCCGCGTCTTGCACGGCTCTGCGTCGTCCCCTTCCTAGGCCTCGCCATCGTCCACCGCCGTGGTGCTCTCCGTGCGGCGTGGTCAACGTGGTCAAGGAACGACTTCCATCGGAAGAGTACTGTACATGGACAGGCTGACAGCAGGGTCCACGGCCACAGCCCATTTTTTTGTGATTTGTCAAGTAAGTCGCTTTGTCAGGCCTGTTGGGCTGCAAAACTTTCAAGACGAGGAGAGCTTTCATTCGGCTAGCCGAGAAAATGGCCCATCAGTAATGAGAAATGGGCTGTACATTTTTAAAACACATCAAACCGGCAATTAGTTTCAAATATCTTTTTTTCATTTCAAGATTTTAATTACATTAATTTTTATGCATGGAGAATTTGTTGGATTTTATATTGATATACATTTATTTTTAAAATCAGTCTGAATGTGAGTCGAAATTTCGGGTTAAAAACAGTTCGGACCGTTACCAAATATGCAAAATTTCGTATAATTTTTTAACCGTGGCCACAATATGGGCTGTAATGCTAACAAAAAGAATATGGGCTCGAAAAAAACCTTAAGAATTAGCAAATGGGCTGTAAATTATTAGAAATAATGGCAGATGGGTTGTATGTTGTTTTCCACAGATTTGAGGTTTTCCTAAAAAAAGGTTGACGCACAAGCACTGACTATTGGATGTCCATCCAACGGCTGTCGTGCTTCTTCAATCTCTGCTCTTCCTGCTCCAGCCGCTCAAACAAGCGCCTGGACTGCTCGCTCCCTCCTCCTTGATCGGCTGTCTTTGCCGCGCATGCCTCACCGCCTCGACCGTACTCCCATCGCTGGCCTTGCCATCCCTCTACTCACCCACACTGTTGTTATTCTCCGTGACGGCAGAAGAACTCAGTAAACCCTCAGACAACAGATTCCCCTCCGCGTGGGAAACTAGTGCCGAGTCTTCCCTGCCTCCGTGTCGTCCCCTTCCTAGGCCTCGCCGTCGTCCACTACCGTGGTGCTCTCGGCGTGGCGTGGTCAATGTGGTCAACGACCGACTTCCATCGGAAGAGTACTGTGCATGGAGGCGCTGACAGCTGGGTCCACGGCCGCAGCAAGGAAGTGCCTCCTTATTACACGCAAAATAATTATTCCTCCACCTGACAGCAGGGACCCACCGGATAGGCCACCGTATTTCGCGAAAAAAACGTTTCCCCCCTGACTGCTGGGACCCATCAGCTACACCTTCGCATGCAAGGAAGTGCGTCTGGGCAAAAAAAATACAAAACGATTCGCCCCCCTGACTGATGGGACCCACCAGCTACATCTTCGCACACAAGTGCCTGACAGTCGGGACCCACCTGGTCGAAGCGTACGTAGCATTATCATTCTGGTCGCGAACGTGTATGTACATATATACTGGTGGATGTAGAGGCACGCACGTGCTGTAGTAGAGGCGCGCACGTAGCATGTACACGTACGTACAACGGCCAGGGTGCAAGAAAGAAAATCTGACGCCGCGTCATTACATACGGGCAGGGTCTCGAACGCCCACTCGCGCATACGTACGGCGAGGGCTCGTGTACATGGCTGGGTCGGAACGGAGAAACAACGTCGTCGTCGTGTTCATGGGGAGGCAACGGAATGCGTCGTGTTCATGGGGAGGCAACGGAATGCGTCGTGTTCATGGGGAGGCAACGGAATGTGTTGTGTTCATTGGGAGGCCACGGAACGCGTGGGAGCCAACCGGCTGGGTCGGAACGGAATGCGTGGTCGTGTTCATCGGGAGGGCTTGGACGGAACATGCGATGGAAACGAGGCCTGGCGTACCGCACAACGTAGGAAACAGCCTTGTTTTCGACCAGCCACGTTCGAAACGGGATCCTGTTCATCAGGAGGGGTCTGGCATACCGCAAAACGGACGAAACGGACCTCCTACGGTCGAAACGGGGGTCCTGTTGATCGGGAGGGGTGTGGCGTACCACAAAACGGACGAAACGGACTTGTGTTGGAGCGCTACGATCGAAACGGGGGTCCTGT
This sequence comes from Aegilops bicornis, assembly GCA_021605145.1. Taxonomy (NCBI): domain Eukaryota; kingdom Viridiplantae; phylum Streptophyta; class Magnoliopsida; order Poales; family Poaceae; genus Aegilops; species Aegilops bicornis. The sequence continues at coordinate 390,209,283 of CM038669.1, read as the reverse complement.
TCATCGGGAGGGGTGTGGCGTACCGCAAAACGGGACTCCACGGGATACTGTTCATCCAGCATCCACGGGCTCCCGTTCATCCAGCATCCACGGGCTCCTGTTCATCCAGCCTCCACGGGCTCCTGTTCATCTAGCCTCCACCGCGCGCTACTCCACCGGCTACTGTTCAACCACCCCTCCACCGCTTCATCGCTCATCCAGCCCTCCACACCACGGGGTCCTGTTCAACCACCCCTCCACGGGCACCGCTCCACCGTCTACTATTCAGCCAGCCCTCCACACCATGGGGTCCTATTCAACCACCCCTCCACAGGCACCCCTCCATCGTCTACTATTCATCCAGCCCTCCACACCACGGGGTCCTGTTCATCCACCCCTCCACGGGCCCCCCTCCATCGTCTCACTGTTCATCCAGCCCTCCACCACACCACGGGTGTCGTTCATCCACCCTCCACGGGCACCCCTCCATCGTCTCACTGTTCATCCAGCCCTCCGGAGGCAACGCCACCGCTCCTTTGCTCATCCAACCCCCCGCAACACTCACTATTCATCCCAAAGGCAGCATTGATCGGCTTCAGTTAGCAGCAGTAGCAAAGGAATCGCTCGATCGGGTTCAGTTAATAGCCATCGATCGATCGCTCGGGTTCGATGAACGCGTAGCCCTCTGATTACTGTCGCCGGGTTCGATTAGAGCCCAACGCCTCGCCGGGTTCGATTAGAGCCAACGCCTCGCACACAAGTGCGTGTCGTGTACGAGAAATGCGCATCGCCGGCCCCGACCTCCCACCGTAACCGGGAACTCCCGCGATATTTTCCTCGCCCTCGCTTCTACCGCGGTTTTCTCCGTCATGGACGGCCCAAAGAATGTCATGCAGCTGCGTCTCCGGCCCGCCCAGGACGAAAAGCCCATTTTCGGTCATGATTTTTTGTCATAGTAGTAGGAGCCCACCACATCTATGATGATGCTGGGTTTTGTCACAATTATCGTCATAGAAGTGTCATATGTATGACAGAAAAAAAATCGTTCGGCCCAAAATGTCACGGATGTGTCTTTTTTTGTAGTGCATCTTGTTATCCTCGATGGAAACAATACAATACGTGCCTTGCTGCCCTACTGCTGTCACTGGGAAAGGGCACCGCAAGATTGAACCCAAAGCTAAGCACTTCTCCCATTGCAAGAAAAACCAATCTAGTAGGACAAACCAAACTGATAATTCGAAGAGACTTGCAAAGATAACCAATCATACATAAAAGAATTTAGAGAAGATTCAAATATTGTTCATAGATAATCTTGATCATAAACCCACAATTCATCGGTCTCAACAAACAAACCGCAAAAACAAGAATACATCGAATAGATCTCCACGAGAGAGGGGGAGAACATTGTATTGAGATCCAAAAAGAGAGAAGAAGCCATCTAGCTACTTACTATGGACCCGAAGGTCTGAGGTAAACTACTCACACTTCATCGAGGGGCTATGATGATGATGTAGAAGCCCTCCATGGTGGATTCCCCTTCCGGCAGAGCTCCGGAACAGGCCCCAAGATGGGATCTCGTGGATACAGAAAGTTGCGGCGGTGGAATTAGGTTTTTGGCTCCGTATCTGATCGTTTGGGGGTACGTAAGTATATATAGGAGGAAGGAGTACGTCGATGGAGCAACGGGGGGCCCTCAAGGCAGGGGGAGCGCCCTATTGGGTGGGCACGCCCCCCACCCTTGTGGCCACCTCCCTTCTTTGTTGACGTGGGGTCCATGTCTCCTGGATCATGTTCGGTGATAAAATCACGTTCCCGAAGGTTTCATTCTGTTTGAACTCTGTTTGATATTCTGTTTCTTCGAAACACTAAAATAGGCAAAAAACAATAATTCTGGGTTGGGCCTCCGGTTAATAGGTTAGTCCCAAAAGTAATATAAAAGTGTAAAGTAAAGCCCAATATGGTCCAAAACATTAGATAATATAGCATGGAGCAATCAAAAATTATAGATACATTGGAGACGTATCAGGCATCCCCAGGCTTAATTCACCTTTCGTCCTCGGTAGGTAAATGATAAAAAAATGAATTTTTGATGCGGAGTGCTACTTGGCATAATTTCAATGTAATTCTTCTTAATTGTGGTATGAATATTCAGATCCGAAAGATCCAAGACAAAAGTTTAATATTGACATAAAAATAATAATACTTCAAGCATACTAACTAAGCAATTATGTCTTCTCAAAATAACATGGCAAAAGAAAGTTCATCCCTACAAAATCATATAGTTTAGTCATGCTCCATTTTTGTCACACAAGAATGCTCTCATCATGCACAACCCCGATGACAAGCCAAGAAATTGTTTCATACTTTAGTAATCTCAAACTTTATAAACCTTCACGCAATACATGAGCGTGAGCCATGGATATAGCACTATGGGTGGAATAGAATATGATGATGGGGGTTATGTGGAGAAGACAAAAAGGAGAAAGTCTCACATCAACGACGCTAATCAATGGGCTATGGAGATGCCCATCGATTGATGTTAATGCAACGGATGCACTAGAGCTATAAATGAATGAAAGCTCAACAAAAGAAACTAAGTGGGTGTGCATCCAACTTGCTTGCTCACGAAGACCTAGGGCACTTGAGGAGGCCCATTGTTGGAATATACAAGCCAAGTTCTATAATGAAAAATTCCCACTAGTATATGAAAGTGACAAAAAAAGAGACTCTCTATCATGAAGATTATGGTGCTACTTTGAAGCACAAGTGTGGAAAAAAGGATAGTAGCATTGCCCCTTTTTATTTCTCCTTTTTTGGGCCTTCTTTTTTTACTTCGGTCTTTCTCTTTTTTTGGGACAATGCTCTATTAAATGATGATCATCACACTTCTCTTTATTTACAACTCAATGATTACAACTCGATACTAGAACAAAGTATGACTCTATATGAATGCCTCCCGCGGTGTACCGGGACATGAAATGAATCAAGAGTGACATGTATGAAAGAATTATGAATGGTGGCTTTGCCACAAGTACTATGTCAACTACATGATCATGCTAAGCAATATGACAATGATGAATATGTCATAAAAAACGGAACGGTGGAAAGTTGCATGGCACTATATCTCGGAATGGCTATGGAAATGCCATAATAGGTAGGTATGGTGCCTGTTTTGAGGAAGATATAAGGAGGTTTATGTGTGAAAGAGCGAATCATATCACGGGGTTTGGATGCACCGGCGAAGTTTGCACCAACTCTCAATGTGAGAAAGGGCAATGCACGGTACCGAAGAGGCTAGTAATGATGGAAGCATGAGAGTGCGTATAATCCATGGACTCAACATTAGTCATAAAGAACTCACATACTTATTGCAAAAGTCTACAAGCCATCAAAAACCAAAGCACTACGCGCATGCTCCTAGGGGGATAGATTGGTAGGAAAAGACCATCGCTCATCCCCGACCGCCACTCAAAAGGAGTACAATAAAATAACACCTCACGTTTCAAATTTGTTGCATAACGTTTACCATACGTGCATGCTACGGGACTTGCAAACTTCAACGCAAGCATTTCTCCAATTCACAACTACTCAACTAGCACAACTTTGATATTATCACCTCCATATCTCAAAACAATTATCAAGCATCAAACTTTTCTTAGTATTCAACGCACTCAAAATAAAGTTTTACAAATCTTGAATACAAAGCATATTAAGATTTTTAAGCAAATTAACATGCTAATACTCTCAAAATAATCTAAGTGAAGCATGAGAGATCAATAGTTTCTATAAAACGAATCCACCACCGTGCTCTAAAAGATATAAGTGAAGCACTAGAGCAAAACTATATAGCTCAAAAGATATAAGTGAAGCAGAAAGAGTATTCTAACAAATTCCAATTCATGAATGGCTCGCTCAAAGGGGTATATAGCAAGGATGATTTGGTAAAATAAAAAAAAGACTCAAATCATACAAGACGCTCCAAGCAAAACACATATCATGTGGTGAATAAAAATATAGCTCCAAGTAAAGTTACCGATGGAAGTAGATTTAAAGAGGGGATGCCTTCTGGGGCATCCCCAAGCTTTGAATTTTTGGTGTCCTTGGATTATCTTGGGGGTGCCATGGGCATCCCCAAGCTTAGGCTTTTGCCACTCCTTGTTCCATAATCCATGAAAAGATTTCACCCAAAACTTGAAAACTTCACAACACAAAACTCAACAGAAATCTCGTGAGCTCCGTTAGCTAGAGAAAACAAAAGACCACTTCAAGGTACTGTAATGAACTCATTATTTATTTATATTGGTGTTAAACCTACTGTATTCCAACTTATCTATGGTTTATAAACTATTTTACTAGCCATAGATTCATCAAAATAAGCAAACAATACACGAAAAACAGAATCTGTCACAAAACAGAACAGTCTGTAGTAATCTGTAACTAACGCAAACTTCTGGAACTCTAAAAATTCAGCCAACATAGTAATACATAGGAAATATGTTTATTGATCATAATCAATTGGAATCACTATTTTATCACGTTCTGGTGATTTTTAACAATTGTTTTCGTGAACAGAAAGTTTCTAGAAATTACAGCAAGATCAAATAACTATCATCCAAGAAGATCCTATAGGTTTAACTTGGCACAAACACTAATTAAAACATAAAACAAAATCTAAACAGAAGGTAGATGGATTATTTATTCCTAAACAGAAGCAAAAGCAAAAAAACTAAAAATAAAATCGGGTTGCCTCCCAACAAGCGCTATCGTTTAACGCCCCTAGCTAGGCATAAAAGCAAGGATTGTTCTAGGTGTTGCCATCTTTGGTAGGCAATCCATAAGTGGCTCTCATGATAGATTCATATGGTAGTTTTATTTTATTCCGAGTGAAGTGTTCCATGCCTTTCTTTAATGGAAATTGGAATCTAATATTCCCTTCCTTCATATCAATAATTGCACCAATCGTTCTAAGGAAAGGTCTACCAAGAATAATAGGACAAGAAGGATTACAATCTATATCAATAACGATAAAATCTACGGGCACATAATTACTATTTGAAACAATAAGAACATCATTAATTTTTCCCATAGGTTTCTTAATAGTGGAATCCGCAAGGTGCAAGTTTAGAGAGCAATCATCAAAATCACGAAAATCTAGCAAATCACACAAAGTTTTGGGAATAGTGGAAACACTAGCACCCAAATCACATAAAGCATAAAATTCATGATCCTTCATCTTAATTTTAATAGTTGGTTATCACTCATCATAGAGTTTTCTAGGGATAGAAACTTCCAACTCAAGTTTTTCTTCATAAGATTGCATCAAGGCATCAACGATATGTTTAGTAAATGCTTTATTTTGACTATAAGCATGAGGAGAATTTAGCACGGATCGCAACAAGGAAATACAATCAATTAGAGAGCAACTTTCATAATTAAATTACTTGAAATCTAAAATAGTGGGTTTAATAACATCTAGGGTTTTGCTTTCTTCAATCCCACTTTTATCAATTTTAGCATCATAATCTAAAAACTCCGAATTCTTGGAACGCCTTCTAGGTAAAGGTGGATCATATTCAGTCCCATCATTATCAAGATTCATATTGCAAAACAAAGATTTAATAGGGGATACATCAATAACTTTTAGATCTTCATCTTTATTTTCATGGAAATTGGAAGAACACGCTTTAATAAAGGCATCTTTTGTAGCATGCATCCTAGCGGTTCTTTCCTTGCACTCATCACTGGAAATTCTCATGGCTTTGAGAGACTCATTTCTATCATGCTTAGGACGAATAGATCTAAGCTTTAAAGAATCAACATCAAGAGAAATTCTATCAACGTTCCTAAAGCAATTTCTCTTCAAGCAAAGCATAGAAATTCTTTTGCGAAATCATAAAATCTTTAACACTAGTCTCAAATTCAGAGGGTATCTTATTAAAATTTCCATAAGAGTTGTTGTAGGAATTTCCATAATTATTAGAAGGATTACTGTGATAAGGCCTAGGATTAAAGTTCCCTCTATACGCGTTGTTACCAAAAGTATCCCTACCAACAAAATTCACATCCATAGATTCATTATTATTATCAATCAAAGTAGACAAAGGCATATCATTAGGATCATAGGATCAGAAGAAACACTCTTAGTAGCAAATAATTTCATAAGTTCATCCATCTTTCCACTCAAAACATTAATTTCTTCTATCGCATGCACTTTTTTATTAGTACATCTTTCAGTCTGCCATTGAGAATAATTAACCATAATATTATCTAGGATTTTAGTAGCATCTCCTAAAGTGATTTCCATAAAAGTGCCTCCCGCGGCCGAATCTAAAAGATTTCTAGAAGCAAAATTCAATCCGGCATAATTTTGTTGTATAATCATCCACAAATTTAAACCATGAGTAGGGAAATTACGTATCATTAATTTCATTCTCTCCCAAGCTTGTGCAACATGTTCATGATCAAGTTGCTTAAAATTCATAATATCATTTCGAAGAGAGATGATCTTAGCGGGAGGAAAATACTTAGAGATAAAAGCATCTTTGCACTTGTTCCAAGAATCAATACTATTTTGAGGCAAAGACGAAATCCAAGCTTTAGCACGATCTCTAAGCGAAAAAGGAAATAGCTTCAACTTAACAATATCATTATCAACATCTTTCTTCTTTTGCATATCACATAAATCAATGAAGCTATTTAGATGAGTAGCGACATCTTCACTAGGAAGGAGTGCTAAGGAAATCATTATTGTTGGTATTGGTAAAGTCACACAATTTGGTATTATTTGAGCCATCGTGACAAGCAAGCAATCCAACACACGATCAAACAAAAAGCAAGCGAGAAAAAGGCAAACGGAAAAGGAGAGGGCGAATAAAACGACAAGGGTGAAGTGGGGGAGAGGACAATGAGAGGCAAATGGCAAATAATGTAATGCGAGAGATAAGGGATTGTGATGGGTACTTGGTATGTTGACTTTTGCGAAGACCTCCCCGGCAACGGCGCCAGAAATCTTCCTGCTACCTCTTGAGCACTACGTTGGATTTCCTTGAAGAGGAAAGGGTGATGCAGCAGAGTAGAGTAAGTATTTCCCTCAGTTTTTGAGAACCAAGGTATCAATCCAGTAGGAGGCTACGCGCAAGTCCCTCGTACCTACACAAAACAAATAGCTCCACGCAACCAACGCGATTAGGGGTTATCAATCCCTTCACGGTCACTTACGAGAGTGAGATCTGATAGAGATGATAGATAATATTTTTGGTATTTTTGGTATAAAGATGCAAAGTAAAATAAAGGCAAAGTAAAAAAGCAAAAAGCAATAATAAAGTGTTGGGAGATTAATATGATAAAGATAGACCCGGGGGCCATAGATTTCACTAGTGGCTTCTCTCAAGAGCATTAGTATTTTACGGTGGGTGAACGAATTACTGTTGAGCAATTGACATAATTGAGCATAGTTATGAGAATATCTAGGTATGATCATGTATATAGGAATCACGTCCGAGACAAGTAGACCGACTCCTGCCTGCATCTACTACTATTACTCCACTCATCGACCGCTATCCAGCATGCATCTAGAGTATTAGGTTCAAGAAAATAGAGTAACGCCTTAAGCAAGATGACATGATGTAGAGGGATAAATTCATGCAATATGATAAAACCCCCATCTTGTTATCCTCGATGGCAACAATACAATACGTGCATTGCTTCCCCTACTATCACTGGGAAAGGACACCGCAAGATTGAACCCAAAGCTTAGCACTTCTACCATTGCAAGAAAAACCAATCTAGTAGGCCAAACCAAACTGATAATTCGAAGAGACTTGCAAAGATAACCAATCATACATAAAAGAATTCAGAGAAGATTCAAATATTGTTCATAGATAAAATTGATCATAAACCCACAATTCATCAGTCTCAACAAATACACCGCAAAAACAAGATTACATCGAATAATACTACAAAAAAATACACTTCCGTGATGATACGTGTTTGTCACAGTAGGTCGCGTTTTTTGTCATGCATGTACATCCATGACAAATTTATGACAGAATCAAGATAGTCATACCTGTCTTTGTCGTAGAAGTGTTCCATGACATTACCAAAATTATCATCACGGAAGTGTCCACTTCCATGACGATAAATCGCGCGTCACCGAAGTGCTTTCGTCAAGGGTGACCGACACGTGGAATCCATCGTAACAGAACGCCGTTAAGCTCTCGGATCGAGTTTTGGATCCGATAACCCGTTAACAGCCCCGACCAATGGGAAATTTCCACGTGTAAAATTCTTATTGGCTGTTCGAAACACGTGTCAGCTCGTCAGTGGGTCAGATAGGCGCCTATGATACGTCGACACGTGGCACGGCCCAACAGAGGCCCGTTCCTGTGAAAAGGTTGGCCCATTTGACTTAGTCAAAAGCTGGCGGGCCGGCCCATGGAAAGCTTGTTAACGGCCTGTTCGCATATAGCCCATTTACAGCCAGCTAACCTAAGGCCCGTTACGCCCTATTCGAATTAGGCCCGATGGCGTCATCTGGGCCATCCAATATGATTCCAGCCGTCTTCACTTCAGCCCATGTATGGCCCATGACGCGTCTTCGGCCCATATGAGGCCCTATGTAACTCTTGGCCTATTAACGGCCCGTGGTGAAATCGCCCGTAATGAACAAAGGTATCACTTTACACCCATTAACGGCCGTGGTGAAACTGGCCCGTAATGAACATTGTATCACTTTATACCCATTAACGGCCCGTTATTCCGTTGGGCCGTTTCCAGCCCATGTTATCTTCCGGCCTTCTCAGATCCCATTTATTCTTGGGCTCATTTGCAGCATTCGTTTACTTACGGCCCATTACTGTCATTTTCTGCTTGTGGGCCAAATTCAGCCCGTGGTTACAGTCGGCCCGTTTGTGGTCCGTTAATACGTTGGGTCGTTTTCATAGCGTCATCAAATACGACCTATTAACGCTGGCCCGTTACGGTCGGCCCATGAACGGACGATTCCAACTCTAGCCCGTTTATGGCCATAATGCGTCCTGTTATTGGCCCATGTTTGGCCAATCGATCATACGGCCCGTATAAGGCCCATTGATGATCCATTGATGATACGGCCCATAGAAGGCCCATTGTTTCTACGGCCCGTAGAAGGCCTATCGCTTCTCTGACCCGTAGAAGGCCCATCGCTTTCTACGGCCCGTGAGGAGGCCCGGTGTCACTACAAGAATATTAGCCCATGGTTATTGTGGCCTAGTTTTAAAAAATAGGTTATTGCAGCCACTAGTTAACCGCGGAAAAATAACTGCAATGACTAGAAGCAAACAAATAAACAAGACAACAAGGAAATAAATAAGCAAGCAACTAACACTAGGCTATCATGGCTATTACACATATTACATCCACTGGGCATCAAAGTTCGCCACCAGTGCAAATATAGGGAACAAAGCAGCATATCATATCACTGGCCGTCAAAATTGGCCACCAGTGCAAATAAACACGACAGCAAAACAAGAGCATAACTGAAACAACTTCAGAATAGCTCAAGAAATGTTATCCTGGGTATCCACCATGCTGGCAATAAGCTTAGCAAGCTGATTAGGTTTGTCCTGTTTGGCGCTAAAATCCTCCAACGCTTCTTTGTTGCACCGGAAAAGTATGCATCTGAATGCTCCGTAGACTTCCATGATCCTTCCTCTTCTTGTCGCGACAATCGATCGATGTCTTTCAACTTGTAGTTGAGACTCAACAAACCGAACTGATTCAGACAGTGAGTTTGAATAGCTTGTGCAAGCGGTAGTGGCCAGTAACTCCAACACTAAACCAAGACAGGATGTGTCACTATCCTGAACCTTATCTGCATTACTTCCTTTACCGTTGCTTAATAAGGCACTCTTCCCCAATATTCTGTCAGCATTCTAAAAGAAGAAACAAGAAGACACATAACAAGTTTAGCATGTACTAGTATATGAAACTCATTTCGGTGAACTAGTTCATTAGTAAGGTGGACAGGATTAAACTACCAAGTCTTCTATTGCCAAGTACTAGTACATAATAAAAGCATCAAACAAACATATATTGATGTCCTACGGTAGCAATGGAATATTAAATTAGAACAGTTGTTCTTTAGGTTTAGGCACTAGTTCTACATGAACAGAGTACAGTAAGACGCAAGAATATAATACTTAAAAATAGAAAATGAGCTCATAGACCTTACTACATTCTTGGTTCGGGACCAGTACATAACAAGGTGTTCCCAGTCATCGTCCAGTAAATGTGTCTCAGGAGAACGTAAGGGAATTTGATGAGTTTCTTTGCGGTGAAATCACGTTTTCTTGTGTAATTCCAATACGCCACCAAGCATTCTTGAAGATAGCAGAGGTATTAGCACAGGTTACCTCATCCTGAGTTTCCAAATCGGTCCTTCTCTATAGAGAAAAATAGGAAAATTTGCTGTATTATAACCATCATGGAGGTAGGATGTATGGGACGAAGTAAAGTAATTGCCATGAATAACATTACTTACACATAACTCCTGGACAAACACCTGCAACTGGCATTTTCCTTCATCTTCAGTAAAATATTTCCAAGATGGGAAGATACGCACATACGATTTAATAACATCAAATTGCGTAGATGCTAAACTACGACTAGCTGGTTGTGCTTCCTCCACAGGAATAGGCTTACTAACTGGTGGAGTTGGGGTTCGCCGTGATAGTACTGGCCCTTTGGGCACTGGAGCTGCCTTACTAACTGCTCTTGTTTGGGAGCTCTGTGGTGGAGATGGTGCTGTGTCAACAGGAACTGGTTACTATCGGCTGGGGTTGGGGTTAGATTGGGTGAAGCTGGTTCTCTGTCCATCGCAGTAGGGGTACAATCTGCGAGAGTTTGGGTTATGTGTGGTAGGGCTGGTTCTTGTGCATGTACAACCGGGTTGCTATCTCCACCAAGAGGTAGCACTGCTTTTATTGAAGGCCGTGTTTTTAGTCTGCTAGAATCGCATCACCGCTCCAATTCAAATGGGCTGATAAACAGGAAACATAGTTGAATGTACAAACATTGTATGAGAGACAAATGCAATAGATAGTGTGGAAAAAGAGGGCATGAAATAGTTGACATGTATATTGTTTAACTAAAACGGATAGCATGACATAATTTCACATATATGATGTCTATCTAAATGGATAGCATAGCATAACATAATTCAAAGATATGATGAATAACCAAACAGGATCGCCTGACATAATTCACCTACATGTTATCTAAGTAATCAGGATCCCATCATTTAATTCACATATATGATTTTTATGCTAAACAGAGGGCATTTGATATGATGTCTGAACTAAGAACATGGTGTTGAATATTGTGTATATGATGTCTAAACTATGCAATGCAAGACACCGTATGCATGATATGAGCAGTATAACCGTGCCAAGTTAGAGCATACACCTCGGTGGGGGAATAGGACTGGTCATCTGCCTCTAATCCATCTCTGAGGAGCTATCGGGACCCAACAAGAGATCTGCCTTGACAGTAGCACCGCTCGCTCACGAAGGCCTTGTTTTCACTCCAGATTTTTCCATCTCCCACCCAAATGGCTGATTCACGGGAAGAGTAGTTTAATGTACAAACATTGTCGACAAATTGAAATGTAATGAAGAAAAGGATGGGCAAGATATCATTCAAATATATGATGCCTGGTTAAACAGGACGGCATTGCACATTTCACATATATTATGGCTGGCTAAATGACATGAGACTGCATAATTCCCATATATGATATAGAAACTAAACAGGTGGCATTACAAAACATGTCTAAACTAAGCAGATGCCATATATGATGTCAAAAGTAGGCACTCCAAGGCAACATATGCATGATATGACTAACATCATCATGCCAAGGTAGAGCAAACACCTTGGGGGGTGTCGGTGTCAAAACCGGCGGATCTCGGGTAGGGGGTCCCGAACTGTGCGTCTAGGCGGATGGTAACAGGAGACAAGGGACACGATGTTTTTACCCAGGTTCGGGCCCTCTCGATGGAGGTAAAACCCTACTCCTGCTTGATTAATATTGATGATATGGGTAGTACAAGAGTGGATCTACCACGAGATCAGAGAGGCTAAACCCTAGAAGCTAGCCTATGGTATGATTGTTCTTGTCCTATGGACTAAACCCTCCGGTTTATATAGACACCAGAGAGGGCTAGGGTTACACAGAGTCTGTTACAATGGGAGGAGATCTACATATCCGTATTGCCAAGCTTGCCTTCCACGCCAAGGAAAGTCCCATCCGGACACGAGACGAAGTCTTCAATCTTGTATCTTCATAATCCAACAGTCCGGCTAAAGGGTATAGTCCGCTATCCGCACACCGCCTAATCCAGGACTCCCTCAGAAGCCCCTGAACCAGGCTTCAATGATGATGAGTCCAGCGCGCAGATTGTCTTCGGCATTGCAAGGCGGGTTCCTCCTCCGAATACTTCATAGAAGATTCTCAACACAAGGATAGTGTCCGCTCGCAAAATAAGTTCCACATACTGTCGTAGAGAGAATAATATTTACACAAATCTAATAGCTGACGTATTCTGTAGCGTGACATCACACCACAGCCAAGCCTTTATTCGAATCGTTTTTACTGTCCCACCTTAGCGCGCTTTGCGAGGCGGTTTCCTTGGCACGTCTTGTCGAAGCAGAGATTGTGTCCCCTTATCCCGGGATTCTCATCAATACGGGCGTGGGTAACCCAACCGTGCCATTGATTATGGCGCTTGGGGGATAAGCGAGTTTTACCAGGCTGGTGGGGATGCATAGTCTCGTCCGCCCATATAAGGGGATAAGGATCCACCTTCTCATCCACGCCTTCTTCCTCCTTTGCTCATCCATTTTCGCATACTCTAGCTCTAGCGCCCAAGTCCGCATTCCTCACCTCAACCTTCTCCAACTATGTCCGGAGCGGGAGGCAAGTGGATGGTCTCCTCCATCACGGAGGGACACATCAAGAAGCTGAGGAGAGCCGGATACTTGTCCGACGACATCGCGCACCGGCCTCGGCGTTTATCGTCGTGTGCGAGGCCTTCCTCTGCATCCAAACCCACTTCGGCTTATGGCTGAAGACCTTCAATGTCAAGCCGAAGGTAGTGGGCGGCCGCCAGGCGGAGTGAGGAGGCGCCATGGTGGGCAAGATGCCCAACATCCTATGGCTCGAGGGATCCTTCGTGGAGACCATAAAGGGGTGGAAATCGGGGTGGTTCTACATCACTGAGCCGCCTGACTCTGAGTGGGTCGCAGCCCTCGAGTTTCGATCCGGAATCCCTACGCGGCTCACCTCCTGGAAAGAGAAGGGTCTGCCGTGGGGTAGTTCGGGAGAGCTGACCGGACTCCAAACATGCGTCCAAAACCTGGTGAGCAAGAAGCTCAAACTTGTCAACGTAGTCCAGGTCGTGCTCATCTGCCGGATCCTCCCGTGCCAACAACGGGTTTTCAGCTTGTGGGAGTTCGACCCGACCCAGCACCGAACTCTGAACAGGCTCTTCGACACAACGTACGAAGATGCCTGGAAGGTGCTATTCAAGGGCGCCGAGGCTCCTGCTTCCGCCACCGAGGATCACGGATTATGCGCGCAGCGTCAAGCCAGCGTGGTAAGCTGTTTTACCTCTTACAGGATATTTGCCTTTCATAGTTTGACTCTATGCGAGATCTAAGCCCCCATGCCTTTGACAGGGTGGCGAGAGGACGGCGGACAAATCAACCTGTCCGGCTCCCTTGCTCAAGACTCCAGCAGAGGCCCGCTTGGCGGAGCTGCTGGTTCCGGCACCTTACGTGGTGCCAGAGAAGAAGGCCAAGAAGAAGGCCACGGGAATCCGGAAGAGTTCCCGGTGCCCGGTGGAGTCGGACTCGTCGTCCGATAACTCCGAGGCACACTCCTCCCATGAAGAAGAGGAGGAGGAAAGAGAGGTTTCTTCCCCAACAGGGGGAGAAAAGAAAAAGGAAGGCCGCCCCAATTGGGGAGGCCGGAGGGTCCAAGAAGCGGAGGACCCTCCCTCTGGACTACTCCACCAACACCGACGACGGCGAAGAGGAGTGGCCGCTCAGGGCCAAGCCCCTGGCGAAGTCGTAAGTATTCGGACACCAGAATGACTCGTGGCGTTCCTTTATTGCACAGCTTCCCCTGACGCCGAATATAATTATGCAGTCCGCCCCGGGCCTGAGTCGACATATCGTCGAGCGGTTCCCTGGATTAGTCGGATGTGAACAGTTTTTTCACTTCCGACCGCTACCTCCCCTCGCCCTACGGACGACGCCGAGGTGTTGTCCCAAAAGGTTCCAAGCCAAGGGGAGGTGGTCCTGGAGGCGCCGCAAGGCGACCTCCTGGACTGCAGGCACAAAGGGAGCAAAGCTCCCAAGGGCTCCAAGTCCAACCTTAGGCCGGACACCGCGCCGGAACCTTCAGCGGTTCCGGACTCCGGCAGGCGCCCCCCTACCAAGAAGGGCAAGCCCTCAGGCGGTGGCCTCCATGGCCCAGAGGCACTGATAACTTGCTGGAGGTGCTTAACGGCGCCTCCATCGACGAGGAGCACCGCACTATTATGAGTGCGGTGATCCGTAAGGTTCGATCCGCCAAGAGCGAGCTGGAAAGTTCGTGCCACTGTTGATGTGCTTTGAGGTATGTAGAAAATATATGAAAATATTACCGCATAGACAGTAGCCCCTGATGCTCTGTTTGGCGTTCACAAGGAAAAGCCGAATAGAGGATCTAATAATATTCGCAGGAGTCTAACATAATTATGTCGATATGCGTATGCAGGCTTCGCTGCTGGCCTCTGCCGCACTGACTGCGGAGGTGGACACGCTGAAGCAGAACCTCGAGCGGTCCGAGCAAGAGCTCGGCCTTGCCAAGAAGCAGCTCGAGGAGAGCCAAGGTATGTAATGCCTTGTGTAAGTATATAAAAGATGCAGTTGCAAAAAATGACAGGATCGCTATTGGTGTCCTAGGGGCCCACGACCGAGGTGGCGACCACAAGCAAGCGCTTTCGAGGCCGAAAAGAAGGCGGCCACAGAGCGCACTGAGCGGGAGAAACATGAGGCACGAGTTGGCGAGGTACAGCAAGAGCTCCAGGCTCTCGTGAAGAAACACGAGAGTTTGGAGCTTGACTCCAAGACGAGAGTCCGAGCTCGCGGCGGCCCTCGAAAGTGCCAAGTCTGCCAAGGCCGAAGCCCAGAAAGCCCTCCAGGAAGTTGAGGCGATGAAGAAGATAGCGGCGGGTAAGGCATTCTTTATGCAAAGCAAGCACGTGAAAGTGAATTACTTGTTACTTACCCGAGTCCAGAGCTCTCCAGGAGCATTGGCAGATTTGCCCCATAGCGTGTCAGATGCCGCCGCCTTCTGTCGGGCCGAAGAGTGGAGCTCGATGGAGAAGGTGTTCTGGTCTCAAGATATCTTGAGGCCGGACACCTGCTTATGAGCCGACCAGCTGAAGCAGCTGGTTGAGCTCCATAAGGTGGCCGAGCAGGCCATGAAGGGTCTCATAGTCCGGCTGTGGCCTGAGGAGGCCGTGCCTGGGAGCTACTTCGGGCTGGTGAGGCGGCTAGTGGATGCCTGTCCACGGCTTGAAGTCATCAAGCGCTCCGTCTGCATCGAGGGTGCCTGTGCTAAAGTGCACTGGGGCAAGATGGATGTTGAGAAGCTTGTGAAGGACGGGCCACCGCAGGGCAAGGAGCATCGCCACCCCGAGATGTATTAAGAGGGCGTCCTGAAGGGTGCCCGCCTTGTGGCGGATGAATGTTCCAAGGATGTAATATTTGAGTAAACTTGTTCGTTTTATCCTGTGCGCTGAAAACTTGTTCATATGCGCTATGCAACGCTTGTTTTAATTTAAAATATTACCTTCTATGCGGCCGTTTATTAAATCTAAGAGATGGCGAGTCGTCGGCTTCTGCCCCCGTGCCACTAGTTCTGGGGTGTTCGGGATAAACCTGAGCACTCTTTCTCCCATTCTTGGGTCCTCCGAGGGAGGTGCTCAGTACAACGAACAAGGCAATCAGACTATAGTGCGTTATCACTCTCACTTAGCCAGAGAATTCTATAATTTTAAATTTCGGCAAAGCCCCTAGTGTTCGGAAGACCGAGTTCGGGGCGCTATACACGCCTAGGCCGGACATAGCCGACTCCTCGCTCTAATCGGCATAAGTCTTTAGGGACTCGAAACCTCTCGAATCAGCGACCAGCTCTCGCCTTATCATGACAGTCAGTTTTAGCTTTCTCTACTGATGTGCTTAGCCCAGCTCAACCGGGGCACAATCGCAGTAGTTCTCCCAGCGCTACCTTAGCCGATATAGCGGAACGTAAGGTACCAAAACATGGGAGCCGGGCAAACCCAACTATTGACCAAAGACATGATTCGGAGCTGATGCATATAATGCTATGAGTTCGGAGGGCCGCACTTGTGAAAGTGTTCGGACTTCTCATGCCGTATTATGGGGTGCTTGAGCCCCTAGCGTATTGACCGTACCAAAGTGTACGGGTGCTAAATGTCATAACTGAACATGTATATGAAAAAAAGGAATGAATAGAGAATGCAATAATAAGCTGAAGCTAAGCATTGTTTATTCAAAAGGGTGCGGTAAAAGCAGAACGATACAAATAGTGCAATAAGCAAGAGATGGGACTATTTGACATGTCCCCCTCTAGGGGCGAGCTGCGGGACGGTATGTAAGACAAGTATTTTGCTCGTTATAGAGACCACCTGGGAATTCGACATAGCTTTCTGCCTCCTTGGTTGTTGCATCGTGTGTTCGGCGATTGTACTGCCGGACAGGCCTTCCATAGAGTGGAGTCCTGAAAGTAAGAAAAAATGACAAAATCGGGAGCCCCTAGTGCGGTTGAGCCGCATTTTGGGCGTGTCGTGGTCGTGCCCCTCCCCCTGTGCCCATGGTATTTCCAGAGCGTAATTATATGCAGCGTAATACTGGTTTCGCAGTTTCGCGAGGGCTGGGTTGGGGCCGCATTACTCGCCTTCTCGGGCGTGCGAGCGGTCTTGTTGTAGGTTACTCGGGCGGCTTGACGGTGTCCGGACATTTAGTAGCCGGATCGAGAATTGCCTTGAGAGGCCGCTTTGTACTTCATTGCGAGGGTCGACGTATGCTCCTCCGTTCGGAGAAGGCGTTCGGTGTTTCCATTGACCGTAATGACTCCTCGAGGTCCTGGCATCTTGAGCTTGAGGTATGCGTGGTCGCGGCACCGCATTGAACTTTACCGCAAATGCGGTTCGTCCGAAAGCGATCGCGTGATAGCCACTACGGAACAGGACTATGTTGAAGATTAACTCCTCGCTTCAGAAATTATCCGGGGATCCGAAGACCACTTCAAGTGTAACCGAGCCTGTGCATTTGGCCTCTACTCCTGGTATGACGCCCTTGAAGGTCGTTTTTGTGGGTTTAATCCTTGAGGGGTCTATGCCCATTTTCCGCACTATATCCTGATAAAGCAGGTTCAGGCTGCTGCCGCCATCCACAAGGACTCGAGTGAGGTCAAATCCGTCAATGATTGGGTCTAGAACCAATGCGGCAAATCCGCCATGGCGGATGCTAGTGGGTGGTCCCTTTGATCGGAAGTGATCGGGCAGGAGGACCACGGGTTGAACTTTGGGGCGACTGGCTCCAACGCGTATACGTCCCTTAGCGCACGCTTCTGTTCCCTCTTGGGGATGTGGGTTGCGTATATCATGTTCACCGTCCGTACTTGTGGGGGGAAGCCCTTCTGTCCACTATTGATCGGTGGCCGGGGCTCCTCCTCGTCGTCGCTATTTAGCCCCTTGTCTCTGTTTTCGGCATTTAACTTGCTGGCCTGCTTGAACACCCAACAATCCCTGTTGGTGTGATTGGCTCGTTTTTCGGGGGTCCCATGTATCTGGCACGAGCGATCGAGTATACGGTCCAAACTGGATGGGCCCGGAGTGTTTCTTTTGAATGGATTCTTCTGCTGACCTGGTTTAGAGCCTCTGAATCCGGCATTAACTGCCGTATCTTCAGTATTGTTGCAGTTAATGCGGTGCTTGTGCTTGTTGCGACGCGACCTGCCATTGCTGTCCTTGGTATCTGAATTACCAGGGCTCTTGCTCATGTTATTGCTACGAGCCAGCCAGCTGTCTTCTCCCGCGCAAAAGCGGGTCATGAGTGTCGTGAGGGCTGCCATAGATTTCGGCTTTTCCTGTCCAAGGTGCCGGGCAAGCCACTCGTCACGAATGTTATGCTTGAAGGCTGCTAGGGCCTCTGCGTCCGGACAGTCGACGATTTGATTTTTCTTGGTTAGCAACCGTGTCCAGAATTGTCTGGCAGATTCTTCTGGATCCTGAATTATGTGGCTCAGGTCATCGGCGTCTGGTGGTCGCACATAGGTGCCCTGTAAATTGTCGAGGAATGCGGCTTCCAGGTTCTCCTAACAACCAATTGATTTTGCTGGCAAGCTGTTAAGCCAATGCCGAGCTGGTCCTTTAAGCTTGAGTGGGATGTATTTTATGGCATGTAGATCATCGCCACAGGCCATGTGGATATGAAGGAGATAGTCCTCGATCCATACCGCAGGATCTGTTGTGCCATCGTATGATTCAATGTTTACGGGTTTGAAACCCTCTGGGATTTGATGATCCATTACTTCATCTGTGAAGCATAGTGGGTGCGCGGCTCCTCTGTACTGGGCTATATCATGACGTAGCTCAAATGAGCTTTGTCTGCTGTGTTCGGCCCGGCCGGATTTACTACATCCGGCGTGACGGTTATCGTCTCGTGTCGTGGGGCGCCCGCACGATCCGTAGATCGATCTTGTTTGCCTTGCCTTGTCCTCCAACATATCTCGCAGGTCTAGTGCATTTCCACGTGCCTTCTTATTTTTTGAGCGACGCTGGGGTGCGGCTTGAGTGGAGGGCCGAGAGGCCTCTCTGTCGCGGCCGCGAGGTGGCCGGTCAGCCGCATCATGCGCTGGTGATGTAGGTTTAGGTGCTTCCTCCTCTAATCGGGGTAGCAACCTGCGCTTTGGGTAGCTCTTGGAGGGGCGTTCGAGTTCGTATTCCTCGGCAACAAGGACTTCTGTCCATCTGTCGGCTAGCAAGTCTTGATCAGCTCTAAGCTGTTGCTGTTTTTTCTTAAGGCTACTCGCCGTGGCCATAAGCCTGCGCTTAAAGCGCTCTTGTTCGACGGGATCCTCGGGCACGACAAATTAAATTGGTCGCCGAGGCTTGCCTTGTCTTCGGAGGGAGGCATGTAATTATCATCCTCGTCCTCTCTGTCTGCCGCTCTCTCAGGGGGGCTGGCTTCTCCGTCCTCCTGCGCTGAATCTTGTTGGAGGGAGTTGTCTTCGTCACTGTCTGGGGTGTTATTATCTCCCGTGCCGGTATCACCATTTTTGCTTTGGCGAGACATAGAGCGGCGCCGCTGACGCCGGCGTTTAGGTTGCTTCATGGAGGGGTCATCCCCCGTCCGTCGCCATTGCCTTCTTTGGGTGTATCCATCATATATATGTCATATGACGAGGTGGCTTTCCAGTGCCCTATAGGCGCTGGTTCCTGTCCGTCTCCTACATCGTCGTCCATACCATCGATGTCTTCGGAGTCGAAGTCTAGCATGTCGGTTAAATCATCGACAGTGGCTACGAAGTGGGTGGTGGGTAGGCGTCGAATTTCTTCGTCGTCCGCATCCCAATCCCGCCGGTCGTAATCCGGCCAGGACTCTCCTGACAAAGAGAGATACCTTAGTGAATTCAGAATGTTGCCGAAGGGCGAGTGCTGAAAGATATCTGCGGCGGTGAATTCCATGATCGGCGCCCAATCGGATTCGATTGGCAGGGGCACGGAGGGTTCGGAGTCTGGAGAAGAGTCTGGCACCTTGGAGTCACGGACTTCGCAGAGGATAAGGCTGGTGTTCGGCTCGATCGCCATTGAGACTGCAGCCCCCGCGGCGGGGTCTAGCCATCCGTCCTCGATCGGCGCAGTTGGCTCCGAGCTAAGGGTCGGAGCTGATGCGGGCGCGGCCTCTAGGGCACTGTTCGGCGGCAGAGCTAAATCATGCCCATCGTGACAGTGTGGCGCGCTCGGCTGCGGCTCAAATCCGTCAAAGATCAAGTCTCCACGGATGTCAGCCGTGTAGTTCAAACTTCCAAATCTGACCTGATGGCCAGGGGCATAGCTTTCGATCTGCTCCAGATGGCCAAGCGAATTAGCCCGTAGTGCAAAGCCGCCAAACACAAAGATCTGTCCGGGGAGAAAAGTCTCACCCTGGACCGCATCGCTGTTGATGATCGGGGGAGCCATCGGGCCTAAAGATGACGACACAGAGGAACTCTCAGTGAAAGCACCAATCTCGGTGTCAAAACCGGCGGATCTCGGGTAGGGGGTCCCGAACTGTGCGTCTAGGCGGATGGTAACAGGAGACAAGGGACACGATGTTTTTACCCAGGTTCGGGCCCTCTCGATGGAGGTAAAACCCTACTCCTGCTTGATTAATATTGATGATATGGGTAGTGCAAGAGTGGATCTACCACGAGATCAGAGAGGCTAAACCCTAGAAGCTAGCCTATGGTATGATTGTTCTTGTTCTATGGACTAAACCCTCCGGTTTATATAGATACCGGAGAGGGCTAGGGTTACATAGAGTCGATTACAATGGGAGGAGATCTACATATCCGTATTGCCAAGCTTGCCTTCCACGCCAAGGAAAGTCCCATCCGGACACGGGACGAAGTCTTCAATCTTGTATCTTCATAATCCAACAGTCCGGCTAAAGGGTATAATCCGGCTATCCGGACACCCCCTAATCCAGGACTCCCTCAGGGGGTAAATAGGAGTGGTCAACAGCGTCCGAATCCGCTTCAGAATAGATATCTTCCTCTGGATTACAATCTGGAGAGAGGTGGGGAGGGTTTGCCATTGAACCCACCATGGAGCGATGTCTGCATGACATTGTATTGCCGCGCAAAACTCTTCTCTTTTTCTCTACATGTTCAGCATGACTGTGTACAATATCTGACATGCATACGAAAAAAATATGGTGAGATTATGTAAGGAGAGCATGCAGAAATTTAGAGTGATGCTAACAACCAGTGGATCGATGTTTTCCGTTGAACCAAAATAGCCCTAATGGATCGATGTGAATGTATAGTAATAAGTGATGCAACAAGTGTACAACCTCTTTGCCGTAGCCGCGTTTAACCTCAAAGCATCATTGGGTTGGTTGGTGAAGCAGTTGAGGCGTAGGTGGCTGTCGGAGGTGTGGAGGAAGATCTGAGGAATCAGAGACGGCGGCCCGTGGCACTCGCTCTATTGTGATGGATCGTCTTTGTCGTTGGAGCAGCTCCGGTGAGCCATAAGGCGTAAAAAGGCTGAAGCAAAGACACAAGGCAGACATCGTCAATCTCAAGTGGGATTCTAATAGCATCTCCAATAGATGATGTAAAATGGATGTAAAATTAACATCACCAAAACCACCGACTACAACAGATGAGGTAAAAACTGTTGACTCGAACTTAAGCGTCGAGACTGAAATTTCATGTGGAATCTGAATGCTACCGTGAAACTGAACACAATGGTAGCAAGGAGGCACTTGACATGTAGTTTAGGAGGGCTTGCAGTTCATCTTCAACCTGCACTTCGAGCCGCCAGCCACCACCGGCCGAACCACCAGCCCCATCGCCGCTGCCGCTCAAACAACTTCGCCACCGCCTGCCAGCCCTCTAGGCCCCCGCCCCACCTGAACCCTAAGATAGATAGTGGGGTACCTCTCCGTGAGCCCCCGTCCCCCGCCAAGGGTGGTTCTTCCTTAACTCCGGTGAGCCCCCAACCCCTGAAAATTGATCGACCCAAAAGTCGATTCAACGATCAAGTGTGGCTTAATCGAGCAGAGCAAAGAAAGACGAGCGAGGGGAGAGCAGCAGCGGCAGAAGAGCTGGGCGAGCGAGCGATTAAGCGAGAGCCGGAGCAGCAGCAGCAGCAGATCCGCTGGTATGGACGCCGCCAGAAGGGGCCTCGTGACCGGGGAGAGCCGTCATGGAGATGTCGCCCGCGGAGCCGGCTTCAAGGTAGCCGCTCCATGGGGGTGCGGGATGGAGCACCGTCGGCGCTGGGAGGTCGAGTTAAGGAGAAGGTGCGATGCGATGAGTGTACAACATCTTTGGTGGCGCCGAGTAGGCCTCAGCTTCGTCCGAGGAGTCGGTGAGGATGCTGCGATTCCGGTGGAGCAGGTTAAGGCGGCGCTGTCGGGATGGAGCAGCCGCGATAGATGAGCGATCGTCAGAGCAGCTCCTTGGAGGTGGAGGACGGGGCGGCTGAACCGGCGGGACGGCGAGATGGATGACGGATCCTCATCCGGGGAGGTGTATGAGGGATGTCGAGCTGTTGCGATGGACGACATCGTCGGGGAAGAGGCTCCGGCTGGGCAGCGGTGACGTGGCGAACAGAGGAGGGTGGGGTTTCGCGGCTGGAGCGGAGAGGTTATGGCAGCCTGGGATTTCGAATGGCGAAAAGGGGGCGATGCGAGGGGGGTGAAGCATGACTTAGGGACGCGCTTGTCCAAAATGTAGGGTGTGTTACAAAAGTACCCCCCACCAATTTGAACTAGCGGCCCTTTCGGCTCAGGGTTAGAAGGGGGATTTCGCGTGTCGGGATTTGGCAGCTGGAGGGAGTTTTCGCGCGCGTTGTAATTTCGGGATAGCAAGGCGGGGGTTGTGAAGGCGCCAGTTTTGGGAGCACGATATCTGAATTTTCGGGATATAACAAGACGCGGGTTGAATTTTAGGGACAAGCCTAACGTGTCGTAATATTGTACTTGTACGTACCAAATCAATTCTCACTTCCCTCAACCAAAAAGAAAACGAAAAAATAAAACTATTCACACCACACAAAGAGAGAGTCTTGCACCGTTTTACTATACAAATGCTATTCAAAGCTACTCCCTCCTTCCATCTATATAGGGCCTAATGCGTTTTTTGATGCTAAGTTTTGGTCAAATATTAGAGCAATGATATATGACATGCAACTTACACAAAGCACACCGTTAAATTAAATGCGTGAAAAGTTCTTTCAATGATATAATTTTCACATTGTGCATGTCATGTACTATTAATCTTGTCAATAGTCAAAGGCGGTCTTAAAAATCTCATTACGCCCTATCTAGATGGAAGGAGGGAGTATGAATCCATGTTATGTCCGATTAAATTTTTTCGCTTGCTGTATAATGCATATAACCTACTCATACCAACATTTTAGTGCATTCCAAATGTCTATACTACCGCTGCAATTCGAACTAACTTTGAATTCGTTTCTCTATTTCAATAAGAATCTACAATCATGATTGTTGCTAACTTCAACCATCATAGTTTCCTTGCTATCCGCCAGATATAAATCAGACGGCCTATAATGCAGGATGGCAGGCACACCATCATCAACAACTCCATTTTTTTATAAGAGTAGAGATAAAATATATTAAATGTAGTATACCATGTTCATAACCACACCATGTGTATCACCGTTATATATATTCACACATCCGTCGGTTTGAAACACTATGATAATTTCTTCAAATATCCGATTTCACTTTTTATAATGAAGTATATATGATCTCTATTCGTCTTTTACACCCACACAACCCTCTTATCTTTGTAGCTAGCACTAACTTTCTCTTGTGCATGCACACGCCCGCATCCCTCTCACCCTCCCTCAGCATTCTCTAGCTCCATCGTGCAAATTCCCCTTTTCACTTTAGGTCGTTCACCCACGTGTGTGTAGGCCCCCAGCTCCTTCTTTACGGCACACATCGATCGATATGCCTCTCTAGCCAGGTGTGCCTAGCACAAATACAAGCTTCCCCTCTTCTCTTGTCATCGTCCATGCCTCACTCCCACCACTCTTTTCATCGCTCTCGTACTGCACACTCCTCCCCTCGATATAGTATGCCGCTCGTACCACCTCCTACATGCATCCCTCTCTCTACCCTTCTCCTCGTGCCTCATTTGCTTCTAACACACACATGCATGTATACCGATCGATCTCCCAACATATACCTAGATCGACGTACCTCACAAGTTATGTCTCTCCTTTCTCTTACAAAGGGCGATTGATCTTCCTATGTAGTTATGTCTGCTTACCACAGCCACATCGTCCCCCTCATCATTCGTGCATGCCTCCTGACCCATCTCTCACATGCACGTGCACGGACAACAAGCAGCCATCTCCTCTCTTATTGATATTGCGGGCGTGCCCTCCGTTTAGCTAGCAAGCCTATCCCACCATTTGTTAAAAGCAACTCCACTACCACCCCCTCCAACACTCTAGCTCTGTCTCTCTCCCAACCTTATTCATCTCCTGCACATATGCATGGATGCCGATCGATCTCCCTTAATACATGAGGCAGATTGATCTCCTTAATACATGAGGTAGGCCTCTCTCCTCCTCCACACATATACCAGCCATTGTACCTCTATAGTTAATTGGGCCTCCCTCTTCCCCCACCACACACCGATAGTCCAGCGCTGCAGGTAGGTATCCATGCCACAGAGACAAACTGCACATGTCCCATCTCACGTTCCAGTAGGCCATCCACTCTATATCTTTGACGTGGGCACACACAAATTCGATGGCACTCTTTATCGATCGCGCGCGCACGCACACACACACACATCATCCCTCTCTTCGATTCTATAGACACCTCAAGCCGATGATACCTCCACTCTCTTCTCGTGGATCGCTCCCTCTATATATATGTTATATCCAGGACTCTATTTCACACACATTGCATATGTTAAATTTTTTGATTGACCCCCCCCCCACAAAAAAACTCTCAAGAACCCACACACTATATCTCTCGAGGTGTGTATCTATCTCACACAACCCCAATGTAGGTGGTGTACGTATACAAGAAGAGAATAGGTGCACCGTTACGTACTCACGCCTGCTCCCAGCCACACCTGCTGGTACACGATGGAGCTCATTTCTTTACGAAATGGCAGCCCACGTGGTAATTTGAACGCCTGTAGCGGTTGTTTACCTAGGGAGGTCATGTACCACGCGTGCACGAAACAAAGTTCGACTTGACGCGTTGCCGCATTATTTTTAAATAAAGTTATAGCGCTCAGTGGCACGTACAAAGAATATAAAACAATTTTTATGGAGGAAAAGGTAGTCCGCTCTTCAGAGTATCTCACACAAGGCTCCGGTGGCCTCTCTCTCTCTCACGGTTGGTCACCGATCCGGCCGCATCCCGTCCGCCGGGGGAAAGGGAGTGCGGTGGCCTCTCTCTCTCTCTCTCTCTCTCGCCGTTGGTCACTGATCCGGTCGCATCCCGTCCACCGGGGGAAAGGGAGTGCGGTGGCCTCTCTCTCTCTCACCGTTGGTCACTGATCCGGCCGCATCCCGTCCGCCGGGGGAAAGGGAGGAAGTGCATCGTTTCTCCGTTCGACGGCGCCGAGGCAGCACGTCCCGATATACGGTACACGCCGTTCTCTCTGACCAAGCTCCGGCGCAGCAGGGCCTACGCCACCTGCTCGCAGATTCCGCCTGCCGCTGCTCACCTAGTTACATCCCGACGACCTCCAGGTATCCCCTCCGGCCTTGCTCCACTACCCGTTTTCCCACGTCGCTGCATGTGGATCTTCCATAGTTCTTTGCCCAAAACGTAGCTCGTCCGACGTACTTTACATATTGCATTCTCGTCCTCACACCGTTTTAGACAAACACAACCGTGTTGTTACCTTCCCATAGGACAAGGAATATGCTTCTTTTTTGTCGTCGCATGTGTCATCAACTGTTATTGGCCAGTAATTTTTTCCTTTCTACCTCTTTTTTTTTGCGAACAGGGCTATCCATTTCACCTCGTTGCTATTGCGACCTTTTGGTGAACTGCACTAATCACTTTTTTCTTAAGAGTGTTTTGTGCAGTTGTACTAAAATGTCACACGGGCAACGTCTCTACATTTCGGCGATCGCATAATGGGAGATTGGTTTTCTCTCTATCCTCCTCATCCAACTCCGAGCCTAATCTTCTCCAACTAGTTAGTCTTAAGAGAGACTGCAAAGGTGACCGGCTTCTATTTGTGTGTTTATTGTTTCATCAGCTGTCCTCTATTATCATAATCACACTTGATATCTTTGGAACAGGGACGCTCAGCTCTATTTTAGTGGAACTGCACAAAATGATCGGAATGTTGCATGCTCCAGACAGCTACTTTTTTTCTCAACATGCCTTGTTGATTTAGACAGAGCTGGGGGGACGTTGCTCCCAATGAAAGGATGGATCAATTTTAATTTAACACCTTCTCACAACTTTGTCTTCAGTTGTGATGTAATTATTAGCTCTGATCTGCTAATAATTGACATGCATTAGCAAGGAAGTTAGTTTTTATTGTTTACGAAGAGCATCGATGGCAAGACACGCGAAACAAAAGCTGAAAGCTCACACCATTCTACAATTTCATGTCGCTGGAAAATTATTTTTATAGTACGTCAATTATGTAAACAAATGATGGAAGCTTGATAGCATTGCCAAAAGCCTCTTCATCATCCGGGTCCATGTGCCATGCACGAAATTATACTCATTCGTTCCTAAATATTTGTCTTTTTACAAATTTCAAACGAGCATATTTTAGAGTGTAGATTCACTCATTTTGCTTCGTCTGTGTACTCCCTCCGTTCCTAAATATTCTATTCGTCTTAACAGAGATTTCAACAAGTGACTACATACGGCGTAAAATGAGTGAATCTACACTCTAAAATATGTCTATATACATCCGTATGTGCCAGTCCATTTGAAATCTCTAAAAAGACAAATATTTGAGTAGTCACTCGTTGAAATCTCTAGAAAGACAAATACTCCGGAGTATATTTAAGAACCGAGGGGGTAGTGCACAACCGCATGGGAGACTCAACCCGGTCGTTGCGCCGCATTAATAGTGAGTAATGAGCAGTCAAATCATAAGCCCCACCTTTTCCCAATCGTAAGTTGCTCTGAAGAAGCAACCATCAATACGCTCTTCTTTGAATCCGCTCATACTACTCCAATCCGTCACTGTTTATACAGCGCGCTTCAGAAAAAAGAAAAAAATATGTGGGACCAAGGCGACTAACGATCGGCCTGAAAAATAGCATTGGTAGTTATAGCACGGCGTCTATTACTAGAGGGAATAATGCGTACACACATGCATGCAGTGCTTCCACCCCGGGTACACACATGCATGCACTCCGTAGTAGTACAGTACATGGAGAGAATATTGTGGACTTGATTGCGGTTACCACGCCCTAACTAATTGAGTATTAAACCAAACGCGTCTAAAGTCTCTCTGGTGGTGGAAATGCATTGAGATAAATGCATCATAATGAAGCGCGCCCTGTAAACTGTGACGGAGGGTGGAGTAGTATGAAGGTGCAAAACCAAGTACGCGTACTAGTACTGCGCTTGGCTCTTCGCCCCTTCGTGAAGTCGAACAATGATGGTACTCCGCATGTTGGGTACTACAGTGTATGCCTCTGACAATCTGACATCGAATGGACTGATGCATGCCCACCGAGGGTAGGTTGCATTAGTCAAAAGCATGAAGCGAAGCTTCACCTTGTCCTACAAGCTTCTCCTCGCTCGTGAGTTGACGGGACACACCAAAAAGTAGTGCTAGTCCATACTCCCTCCTTTCTGGTTAATATGGCTTAATCTTTTTGTGGGTAAATGAGAGAGCTTTATTCATATATAAGCATTCTTAGGACGATCAGCCAAGACACCGGGTCACTAGGAAGCCAAAAAATAAGTAGGAAGCGAGGTGTTTCATCAAGCCAGCTCTCGGCCACATTCAAAGTGCAGCAAGCACGGTTTAATCGAAGATGCGCCGCAAGGTTTGCTGACCTGTTTACATGCTGAATAACAAAAAAAGAGGAAATATTACTGAGCACTACTATTTGTAACAGGATATGAGCTAGAATTAAGCGAGAATTGTGGCGAGTGTTCCATACAATCAACTTCCATTATCACATGCGAGAACCCTCGAAGAAAACCAAATGTGTTGAAGAATGCTTTATCACATTTTAAAATTATAATAAGAGTGCAGACGCTCCTCCATCCGGTTCCTAGTAGTACTAGTATAGTACGTACCTTTATGGACTATAGTAGTAGTACTCCCTCCGTCTAGGTGTGTAAGTCATCTTAGGTTGCGCACTGCGACCAAGGTGGAAGGGAAAACGAGAGAACTTAATGTGGTTTTGCTAATTAATAACATTACATGCAATGAACTAACCACTGCATGTCGTGTTTGGTAGTTTCAAGTCATTTAAAGTATGCATGGCACATATCTCTTATTGGTTGATATGTCACGAAACAAGAAACGAGATGAGCGTTAATGTACCGCGTCTAAGTGTTTTGGGATTATTTGGTTTTCGTAAGATGACTTACACACCTAGACGGAGGAAGTACTAGTGAACTTTGCGCTTGGCTGTTCGGGAAGTCGAGCAATAATAGCACTACTAGTATAGTGTAGTATGATTCTGGCAATCTGACACCGAATTAACTTTTGCACGTCCACCGCCTGAGCGAGGGAGAGCTTGCATTACTCAAAAGTTTCTCCTTGTCCTGCGAGCCACCGCGCGCAAGCCTCTCCCGTCTTGCAACCTTCTCCTCGTTCGGCAAGTTGATGGGACACAGCAAAGTAATGCTAGTCCATGCTGCCTCCTCTCCGGTTAACATGGCTTAATTTCAAACGAGATAAATACACTGTCTGTCACTGTATATTTGTAAAAATACGGTCAGTGGACTTCATAATACGCTCATTGCGCTCAATATATATATATATTCTGGTGTTCATACGGTTAGTAGCTCACCCTGGCTGAGTATGTGTGTGCATGCACGTGTAGGTTGAGCACTTGAGCGTGACCGTTTGTGTTCTGTCGTGTGCTCGGACATGCATGCATTAGGGTGTTGCACGCGTTTTTGCGTCCATGTGTACGTGTGACTGTTGCATACACGTAGGGGGAGTACGTGTAGGGGCCACTAAGGAGCAGCCAAATCACACAGTAAGTTAGTCGGAAGAAACAACCATCATTTCACTCTTGAATGACACGTATGCAATATAAAATGGTTGATATGGAGAGAAAAATAAAACCACTATATACACTAGCAGGAGCCTAAGCTACCAACCTGCTTGCTTAGGTTGCTCTCTTCACAAGCATAGAACGACGGGCCTGATCCCACAGCTGGGGGAAGAGAACAATGTTCTGCGTACACACGGTCGACATCGGCGAGGGAGAAAACCCATAGTCGGTGCGTCCCAATCGGGGGTCACCGCGATATGGGCCGATTCCGCGTCCCAACCGCCCTTCTATCAACAGCCCGACGTCCCAGGTAGTCCATCTTCCTTTTGGAGCCGGCTTGCTCCACTGCCGTAGCTCCATCTCCATGTCGATCTTTCTCTACTTCTACCGGCTTCTACTTGTGATGAGTTTATGTCTCATGAACTAGTGCCAGTACTATTACTCTAATCACACTTCTTCAATATCTTTGCCATCAGGGATGCTCAGGTCGATTTTAGTGGAACTGCACAAAAGCAGCCGTCTTTCCTTCGACAGGTTCTACCTGGCCAGGAAATTAAATCATGTTTAGGGTTTAGGGTTTAAGTCGTAGTGACCCCATCAGTAGTTTTTCTTTCGTACACACTCTCACAACTTTTTTCTTTAGTTGTGAAGTAAACATTAGCTATGATCTGTGAATCATTGAGATGCATCGGCATGCGCGTTAGTTTTTCTTTGTATTTGATGGCATGTTGTAACGGGGCAACCTTCGAATAGGAATGAAAATAGAGTGGAAAAGTTTCCGTTTTTTCAGAGAAAAAATGGAAACGGAGAGAAACCAACGTTTTGTTTTGTTGGATCGCGCCATCGAGCAAAACCAACGTTTAAATCACGTCTGTCGTGTTCGTGTCTCACCCTCCTCCACGGCTCGACCCCACATGGTCGCTCAGCATGCCACTCACCGCAAACCGAGTAGTATACCATATCTTTCCCGCCTGCTTGTCGATGGATTGCGCCATGGAGTACTAGCAATACTGGAAGAGATTGACAAGTTGGGGGAGGACAGCTAGCTGTAGCACGGACTCCCAAGAACTTTTTACATGCATGTTGTAGCCGGCTATTGCGACCTTTGAACGCGGAGCAGCCGCGTGCACCCAGAAGCGGCGCGGGCGATGCTCTCTCGGCCGGCGCGTCGCTTCAATGCCGACGCCAGTGAGAGGTCTCGTCCGCTCTGGCCGGGCATGAATGCAGCACTGACCGTTTTGGGTGGGAAGCACGCGCGGGTGATGAAGAGGGTTCGGGTTAGTCAGGACCGGCCGTGGCAGCGGTCCGGACGTCTTGAACAAGAGATGTTGTATGCGTTAATATTGCTGCGTATATAATTAACAACGTAAATAATGTGCCGCTTGGACAAATATGATTGGAGATGGAGATGGAAATGGAATTTTACGTAAACACGGATATGCATGTCTATGTCTATGTGTGTGTGCGACGACTCTCGCGACACGAAGCAGGGCGTGTTTTGATCGAGTTTTCTTTCTTGGCACGTTAGAAAATCAGTTTGTCTAATTCACATCTAGATGTTATTTAAGGATATCACATCTAAGCTCCCACAAGTATATAATGTAGCAACAAGAAACAAAAAACTAGGAAAAGACCACAAACAGAGTGGACATCAACTTATATGTGACATAACTATGTCACATCTAGATGTGTCCTAGACAGACCCTTAAAAATTGTCCTTGTTTTCGTTTCTTTTTTCCGGGAACGCGCGTTTTCTATTTAAAACCACTCCTATGGAGAGATTTTTTTACTCTATTATAACCTCTTGTTTGATAGAGTTTCTCGCGTCTTGCTCACTCACCCTCTCCATATCAAAACAAGATGACAGTGTGTCCACTCTATCTCTCTCCTCACCGGTGGTCACAGATCCGGCCGAATCCCATCCGCTGCGGGAGGTGAGGAGGTGCAGCATTGACGTTGTCGCCGTCGGCGACGGAGGAAGCCGATGCACACCGACCTCTCGGAGCCGGCGCTGGCGCGGACGAAGATCCTCCGTGCCCTTGTTCGCTGCCGTCGTGTGGGCAGATCCAGCCCGCCCGCCTAAACGACATCTCGCCCACCTGAGGTATAACTTCTTGTACTGCTCCAGCTCCCAGTCGCTAAGCTGCGTGCGGGTTTTCTTCTATGCGACTACTCCCCAGCTCCCCATGAATAGTAGCTAGGGTTCGTCGGCTGGTCCAACATCACCTACTAGTACTACTATTATAGAGTAAATGCCACTCAAAAAGTTGTCCTGATTTATGCCTCGGTGGAGGTATACATGTTGTTTCGACCAAAAGTACATGGTGGTTGTGCGGTCATTGTCCATATGGTGGTAGTACTATCACTGGTTAAATGAAGAAATGTTTTCTTTCTCGGGTATCCTGGTTTAGTTCTCATCAAGATAGTATGATGCTTCTGTTTGTTGGTGTACTTTTTCATTAATTCTTATTGACAATTGAGATGTCGTTGCTAACCCTTTTTTATATTTTTGGAAACAGCGATGCGTGTCTCCATACCCGGGCATGTCTTCCTCAATTTTAGTGGAACTGCACAAAATTGTATGGCCATTGTTGTTCCGCCTCAACTTCCTCGCCACATGGTTCTTCCTTCCTCGAGCTTGATTACTGAGAAGAAACAGACCATAGTGAGGATTTGTCGAACTTCTTAGGTGCCTCACCCAAACTTAATGCCAAATGGATGATGCATCACCACGATGACCTATCGATGCTCATGGTTGCGCCTCATGGTTGCGCCACATGGTTGCGTCGGCTGGTGAAGCTGGTCGATTTTCGACGAAAAACAAGCTGTCTTCCATCAGTGATCTTTGCTTGTTACACACAAAGATGATATCCTTCGTCAGTTCACCTTGGTTGCGTTGGAGACGCAGTCGTTTTTCACGTTGGTGCAATTTTATCACACAATTGGCTATGAACCAAATGTTTCCTCGAAGAAGGATCGACGTTGGTACTAAGAGCATAAGTTTTGTATTGATTTCTAAGCCTTCTCACAACTTTGTCTCCAGCTCCTGTAATTTTATTTGTCCAGCTATTAACTTTGATTTTAAAAATGGTGTGGACTAAAAACCGGATGGACGTAGTAGCCTCCATTTTTATTTACTCAAGATATTAGATTTGACTGAAGTCAAACTTTGTAATACTCTCAAACCTTTTCGATAATTGAAATTAAATTTCTTTATTTGTACACACTCTCACACGCTTCCGATAATTTGGCGCATGTGGTTGTTCACTTAAGGGAGGGTAGTGTACCACACGTGAAGGATGTGAAGTGCGACCAGGACGCGTGGGCATGGATCGTTAGTTCATCGGAAGTAGTACTAGTTTTCTTCACTGTACATTAAATAAAGAGTTTCGTTTCGTTCTTACACAATTTAAAGCGATTGTTATGGAGATAATAAGAAAATCACTCCACTATATTTTAGTCGTATACACGAGAGTACTATATGGACGCAGCTTCATTGACTTAGTGCACCTGCCTTTGGATTTACGACAGGTGGGCCCAAAATGTGGTTGGCTCACTGTCATACAGCCAAAAGCAGGTGCAGTGAAGGCACCGGAGCTCAGTCTGTACTACAGTAGTATATATATAAGCGGGAGCCTCAGCGCTTGTTCGCTAGGGTTTGCACTCTCCACACGCTCGCTGCACTACAGATATCTTACACGCTGGAGGCTCAACGTTCATTTGCTAGGGTTTGCTATATTCACAGTTTCTCACCCTCTCTTCACCATATCTAAACAAGACTGTGTTGGCCTATTGTCTCTCTCTCCCCCCTCACAGCTGGTGAAGGAGGCGTCCGTATCCCGTCGCACCGGGAAGGGGAGGAGGTGCAGCGTTCACTCTATCGCCTTTGGCGAGGGAGGCAATCCACTGTTGGCTGTGCTGTTCTCTTTCACCAGCGCCTGTGCGGGAGGGCCACCGACCCCTTCTTCCTCGCTGTCGTACGTAGTGTGGGCAGATCCGGCCTCCCGCCGCATGCCTTGCCACATCCCGAGACCCTAAGGTATAAGTTTCTTTGAAACCGTTGTTGCTCTAGCTGCATGTGGATCTTATTCGATCTGTAGTCGAATCTAGGTCTTGGTTCAAAGAGGAAAGAAGGGTGCAGTGGGCTGGAGCAAGAATCTAGGACGTGGTTCAAAGAGGAAAGGAGCAGCGGAAAGTAGTATAGACTGGCTATCCAGCCGCTTTGTAGGTCGAAAAGGGAAAAAGGGGGTAACCCAGTACACACATCTGTAAGGAACCGATCTCTTTGTTGAAAAGGGAAAGAAACTGGGGGTCGGGTAGTTTGTGCACGACTAGATTGCTGCCCTCACATAGGAAGAAGGTTCAAAGAGAACAAATATGGGACCAGCGCATATATGCTGCTTGGCTACATACTCTGCATCACCCATTTATACGTGTGGACGCACATGGTGCTGGCATGTCTCATGCAGCTATTTTGTCGTTGTTAATCTCGTAATTAACTACTGATCTGTTTTAAAAGAATTTCTCTGTTAATATGAATCAATGCAACCGTTTTAGAAATGCTACCGTCCTATATTTTGTTTTCCATCAAGATAAGGTAGATGCTTCTTTTGTGGCCGCATGTTTCATCCTCCTTTATTGGCCAAGAATTGTTGTCTTTTTGCCTCTTAAAACAGGGATATCTATTCAACTTGTTGCTATAGAAAACTTAAATGTCACACCGGCAACTTTGCTTGATTTCAGTGCAACTGCACAAAACTTGATTGGATTTCCTATTCGTGTTGGTAGATTCGTATTTTATCTTGGTCGTCTCATGAAAGGTCAGTACAGGCCTTCGTCCACATGATTGTGCAGTGTGCTTTTAGATGATGTCCTACTTTTATTGGTACTGTTTTAAATAAATGATGAATTGAAGCTATTGTATTGCTGTCTTTTCCCATTAAGTAGTGAACAAAAATGGGACCAACCCAGACATGATGCTTGTTGCTTTGTTACAACAAATTCAGCATCACCCCCTTTATAAGCCAAGAATTGATGCCACTCGTAATTAACTCATCAATCTTATTTCAAAACTGCAACATTTGTTAGGGATTGGCGGGATTACCATTTTTGTGGCCGCATGTTTCATCCTCCTTTATTAGCCAGTAATTGATTCCTTTTTTGCCTCTGTTTATACAGGGATATCTATTCAACTTGTTGCTGTTGTGACATTTTGCTTCGCTACGCGCAACACTTCGCTTGATTTCAGTGCAACTGCACAAAACGAGATTGGATTTCCTATTCGTGTTGGCAGATTCGTATTTTATCTTGTTCGTCTCATGAAAGGTCAGTACATGCCTTCATCCACATGATTGTGCAGTGTGCTTTGAGATGTTGTGCTACTTGTATTGGTACTGTTTTAAATAAATGTTGAATTGAAGCTATTGTATTGTTGTCTTTTCCCATTAAGTAGTGAACAAAAATGGAACCAACCCAGACATGATGCTTCTTGCTTTGTTACAACAAACTCTGCATCACCCCCTTTATAAGTAGATGGAAGCACATACTATTGTTGCGCCCACTCTCCCTCAGAATCGTTTATGCTTTTCGTTAATCTAATTCACCGTAAATTTAAGCAATGCCACTCTCAGAATTAATTAACTACTGAATCTTAGTTCAAAACTGCAGCACTTGTTAGGGATTGGCGGGATTACCATTTTTGTGGCCGCATGTTTCATCCTCCTTTATTGGCAAGTAATTGATTCCTTTTTTGCCTCTGTTAAAATAGGGATATCTATTCAACTTGTTGCTATTGCGACATTTTGCTTCGCTTAATTTTGGTGGAAGTGCATAAAATGAGACCGGATTTCCATATATGTGTTGAGATCTCTCTGAGATCTTCCTCACGAGTTGTTTCAAATCTTGGTCTTGAATGGTCAGTACCGACCTTCCTCAGAATTAACTACTGAATCTTAGTTCAAAACTGCAAACACTTGTTAGGGATCGGTAGGAGTACCATTTCTGTTAGGGATCGGCCGGAGTACATGTTTAAGAAATGTATTGTTCAGATAATGTCTCTGTTATTATATATCGCCATTCTGAGACTTACAGTGTTTTACAAATGGTACTATCCTGCTTTGTAGTTCTTTCTACATGTTTAACCAAGGTATTGTTAAGATAATGTCTCTGTTAAAATGAATCAGTCGCATTGTTTTAGGAATGATACTTACCTGCTTTTTCGTTCTTTATACATCTTGACACTACTAGGGAAAAGCCTATACACAGAAAGTTACTAGTAGCGAGGGTTAAAAACCCTCGCTATCGCTTACTACCAAGAGCGCAGGTTTTTAAACCTCGCTACTACTAAGTTGATAGCGATGGCGGGGTTTTAACCTCGCTACTACTAAGCGGTCTCTACCGTGCCCCAGGGACATGCTATAGTAGTAGCGCGGGTTTTTAAAACCTCGCTACTACTAAGTTTGATAGCAGTAGCGTTGTTTTATAGCCCTCGCTACTACTAAGTGGTGCCATAGTAGTAGCGAGGGGGTAAAAAACCGCTACTACTAAAGGTCCCATTTTCAAACTCTACCCCCCCCCCCACCCCTAGTGGATCGCCTTTTCAGTTTAAAAATAAAATAAAAGAAAATGATGAAAATGTCAAATAAATAAAAGAAAATAAGTTTCCCATGTGATATGTGGTCTAGTTGTTGGGAAAATTTGCAAATATGAATTTCGACTTTATTAGCAAAATCTCTCGAGAATTTGTAAAAATGGGCATAACTTTTGTATACTAACTCGGATGAAAAAGTTTTTTATATGAAAAATCATCTACTTGAAAAGTTAAACATTTTCAAAATCCTCAAAAACCAAACAGAAAAAAAGTTACGGGGCTTTTAAGATCTAGAGTGGAAAAAATCGAAAAAATTTCAAACTGTGTGGTCAAACTGTGGTCAAACAATGGTCAAACTAATTATTCTAGAATATTAGTGTTACTAAATAATTATTTTTGTTTTTGTGAATTTTGGTCAAATCTGGTCAAACTATGGCCAAACTGTGGTCAAACTAATTATTCAAGAAATATTAGTGTTACTAATTTTTAGAACAATAGTTTCAAACTCAAATAGTGAAATGTGTGACTTCATGCTCAAGCTAAATTCACGAGGTTAATAGGATTGACATCTTACTATTGTCAGAAAAACAACAAGTGCAGACTTGGAAACGAGGGAGAATAGAACCCGGAAGTTAAGCGTGCTCAGGCTAGAGTAGTGAGAGGATGGGTGACCGTCCGGGAAGTTAGATGATTTGGAATGATGAGGGGTGATTAGAGTTTAAATTGAGCAGCGATGAGGGGTGATTAGAGATTTGAGGTTAAAATAATTCAGAAATTTGAAAATTAGGGAAAAAATCGAAATATTTTTTCGAAAAAATTCAAAAAAAACCCGCGCTGGTAGTAGTAGCGCGGGTTTTTACCCACGCTACTACTAAAGCTAAAGGACATAGTAGTAGCACGGGTGGCACCCGCCGCCATCGCTATATCGTTAGTCAGAAGGCGCATTATTAGTAGCGCCGGCCGCCGCGCTACTAATAGGCCCAAAACCCGCGCTGCTGCTAGGCTTTTCCCTAGTAGTGTGAAACAAGGCATTGTTAAGATAATGTCTCAGTTAATATGAATGAATCACACTGATTGAGAATTTCTACTCTCCTGTTTTGTTTCCCATTAAGATAAGGTAGATCAAAAGATGTTTTTCTTCTGGGAGTACAAGTCATCAACCGTTATTTCTCAGTAATTGTTTCCCTTATACCTTTTGTTGCTTATAGGGATATCAAAATTAAAGCTCGGTTTTATTCGGACTTCGATTTCAGTTCAACTGCACAAAACGAGCCAATGTGTCCAAGGCAAACTGCTGCATTACTGGGTCCAGTTGGTCATTCCACTTTGCAGAAAGAAGCAGTCATTGTTTGTGCTACATTACATAAGGAATGACCGAGAAGCTTTACAGAATATTAGGCCTTCCACTATGTAGGCCAAAAGAGGTGCCAATTTCACCTTTTCTTAGTTTGGCACCGAATCCCTCCATTGCTACAGCCGGTGCTATAAATATTGGACACCGGTGACATGACTAGTCTGCAGAGACCATTGGCAGGACTCCACGATCATAGGCATTACATATTTTGAATGGGAAAAGCTTGTCAAACTTTAATCATTGATGTTAGCAAGAAGCGACAGGACTCCACGATCATAGGCATTACATATTTTGAATGGGAAAAGCTTGTCAAAGTTTAATCATTGATGTTAGCAAGAAGACGTTAGTTTAATATATTGGAATTGGAAAACCTTGTCAAAATTTGCTCATTGATGTTAGCCGTAAGACATGCTTTTGATATTTTTGAGTGGGACGCCTTTTGTGAGCAGCGTCGAGTGTTTTTTCCTATTCCTGTGTTCAGTTTAGAAGTAAATAGTTACTCTGCTGAGATATTCCTGTGTTAAGAGTTTGTTCTGAATATTGTCTATGTAATGTCAGGCCTTGTGTATTGAGCTTGGAATGTTGTGGCATGCGGCATCACGAGCTGTTCACCGTGCCTCCTAAGAATAATGCTTCATATTGTTTTGCATGTCGATCTAATGCGAGTGATTTGCTTGTTAAGAAGATCATCTTCTTTTGTTGTTTCCGTGCTTAAGAAGTTCATCGTATGATGTTTCATTCATAGCCTATACGACAAGTCGGGTAGGTTAGACGTGAAACCATATGATCTTCCGACCAACTCATGATATTAGGCCGTGATTGGATCATCGTTTTCACACCAAAACCGCTTGTAAAACTGACGCTTGTAAATTAAAGCAGATGGTCTCGGGCGAAGGCGCTTGGTTGGTCGATTTCGACTAGTAAAATATCGGAAGTACTTGACAGACGATAAAAACGTTGAACGACACTTGAACGATTGCTAATCCAAATGCTCGCTGCTGTTTCGGCCTTGCCCATGGATGGCATGATACGCACGTCGTGCATGTATCGTCTGGTAATGTCGTCCATATAGCAGTGCTCGTAAAATATACACTGGTCTCTCAAATTACATGTGTAACCCGCCGGTTTTACTTACAGACCTCAGGCCCTCAGTTTCATTACGCCTGTATTTTATGCGTTGTTTTTTATGACGAGTAAATTACACTTGTATGTTAATACAGGTTTGAAATAAACCAGAGCTCCCAAGCGCGGCCTTACCGTTTCATGTCGTATCAGTTTCCCAAAGGTGCTCATAGGTGTCCGATGATCCTGGCTTCCTGAATGAGTAGCGGGCGCTGTATCAGACCATCTGTAGGGCCCGTGAGGCCCTCTCCGTTGTCCTTCGAGTTGTTGCGCTCGCCGTGGCGCCGAGCATTGTTAACATCACAATCGAACATGAGGATTCAGGAGATGACTTTATTTTGACTGGATGATACTAGGGACCCACTAGGGCCATAGCCGTACATACGCAAGTGCCTCCTTATTATGTACAACTATATATATTTTTGCGTTCTCCTGGTTTCCTGACATCACAGTCCCACACCATTGTTGTCGAGGAGGCTGATCGTACCCACGAACACCTATGGGGCCGGCGGACCAGGCCCCTTTGTGGTTCGGAGGGGGGCGGAGATCGCGCGAAGAGCGGATCGAGGCGAGGCACACGAGCAGTTTACCCAGCTTCGGAGCTCTCCGGAGAGATAAAACTCCTACTGCTGCTTGTTTGATGTATTGTGTTCTTGCTAGGGAGCAATGTGAGCTACAAAACCTAGCGTGAGCGTATCTGGTCTCTAGTGAGTCGAATGAACCGAACCTCCAACCCCTTCTACGTTGTGCATGGGCCTCCTTTTATATGCTCAAGGGGTCTCCGACAGGTGGCAACATAGGCGAGGGTACAAATGTAAAAACAGGAGTTGGTACACCTACTCGAACAGTGTACAGTGCAAAATACCTAACTCTGACGGCAAGGGACAAAAGCAATAAATGCCCGTCAGTGTCACCCAAACAGTGCAACAGAGACCGTCAGGTGCGCCATCACTCGCCACGATGGCAAGCTTGTCAGCGCCGCTTATCACTGCTCTCCGCTGGCTGCACAGCCTCTCGACACGCGTGCATGGAATGGTCCCATGGCGACACGTTGCAGGATGAGCTGGAGCGGAGATGGAGAGAGGTTGCTTGCCGCGGCAAGCGCCTTGCCGCGGTCGAATCCTTGTCGCGTCCGGAAGCTTGTCGCACTCCGAGCCTTCCCGACAAGCTCCTCTCGCCGGGGCCTTGTCTTCTGCATGCCTTGAGTGGCCTTCCCGGCAAGCTCCTCTTGCCGGGGCCTTGTCTTCTTAATCAAATACTTTGTTCTTGAATGGCTCCAAAGGAACCACAGAGGATCTTGGTGGCGACGAGGCAAAACCCCGCCATGGTGTCAAGAATCGTCTGCGTGCACGAGTACGGGATACTAGGGTACCCCTACTCTAGTACACCGACAATTGTCAACCTATGTAGTAAATATAAGCGAGAGAATTGCACAAGGTGCGGCCGACAGCTGGGACCAAGCAGCTCGAGCAGTATTTGTGTTTTTGAGGCATGAGCACTGCAGAGTTTTTCTTGGCGATGTTTTCGTTGTTGTTTAGAGGAGAGCATGGTATTAACTGGCGGGCTGTGGCCCGTCTAGCCCAGGCCAGATATCCAGCCCAGATACTAATTTTTTCAAGATGAAAATGGCTAGCCCAGCTATACGTCTTTTTGAGGAATACCGAGGCAAGGTCAACTTGTTATTCTCCGCCCCGATGGGCTGCAAATCTTTCCTAGGTGGGATGCATTAGGCTTAACAGGAAAATGGGCTTTAAAAATAATAAATGGGATGCAATTATAAAAACTGGGCAGTAACTATAAAAAATGCACCAAAAACGAAATTAGTTTATAAAATATTATTTATGGATTTTGAAAATCTTAAATTTTCATTGTTGTGCGCGCAATGTTTCGTTAGATTTTTACGTAATACAAATTTATATTTAATCTGACTAGAAATTTCGGGATAAAAATATTTCGGAGCCCATCAAAATGTGGGAAATTATATTGAACTCTGTCTTCAACGGTTGGTTGAAATTTTTGTCCTAGCTAGAAAATGGGTTGTACTTTTAAGAAACTGTAAATGGGCTGTTGTAAATTCCATTAGAATTCCAAAATGGGATGTACATTCTTACAAAACGTAAATGGGCTAAAAGGTCTCTGCCACACACTTGTGGGCCTACTAGGTGACGTGTCCCCTAAAAAATAAGTTGACGCGTATGCAAGGCTTTGCCAACTTATTATAGTCAACACACGGTTCTAGCAGCAGTGGCCGTTGGATGTCTATCCAACGGATGTCGTGCTTCTTCTTCAATCTCGGATATTCTTAGCTTCGCAGCCCAAAAATGATTCCTCCCACGACAACCGGGTGCACCGTTTGGAGGCTGACTCAGGCCTACTAAGTTGGAGCGTACCAAGGGCTTTGTCAACTTAGTCAATAATAAACGTTTCTAGCTTCAGTGACCATACGATGTCCATCCAACGACCGTAGTGCTTCTTCAACCTCTGGTCTTCTTGGTCCAGCCGCCCAAAGTAGCGTCGGTTGTGCCGCCTGCTCCTGCCTTCCATGGCCGGCTGTGCTGCCGCGGAGGCCTCACCGCCCCCATACTACTCCCACCGCTGGCCAGACCATCCCTCCACTCACCCACACCCCCTGTTATTCTGCGGCGACGGCAGCCTCACACCGCAGCCGAACCAGTGAACCCTCGTACTCCTCTCCGCGCGGGCTTCCACTGCTGTGTCTTCCCCGGCTCCGTGTCGTCCCCTTCCTAGGCCTCGCCGTCGTCCAGACCACCGCCCTGGTGCTCTCGGCGCGGCGTGGTCAACATGGTCAACGACCGACTTCCATGGGAAGAGTATTGTACGTGCAGAGGCTGATAGCTGGGTCCAGGCGGCCACAAGGAAGTCCCTCCTTATTACGCGCAAAATAATTATTCCTCCACCTTACAGCAGGGACCAATGGACGGGCCACCTTATTTCGCGAAAAAAACGTTTCCCTCCTGACTGCTCGGACCCACCGGACGGGCCAGCGTATTTTGCGAAAAAAACTTTCCCCCCGCTGTTAGCTCAGACCCACCGGAAGTGCCTCCTTATTACGCACAAAAAAAATTAATACTCCCCCTGCTAGCTGGGACTCACCATGGTGGGAGGCTGACTTGTGTGCCTACTAAGTTGACTGGGACGGGGGCCTTTGTCAACTTTAGTCAATATGAACGATTCTAGCTCCAGTGACCGTACGATGTCCATCCAACGGCCGTAGTGCTTCTTCAACCTCTCGTCTTCTTGCTCCAGCCGCCCAAAGCAGCGCCGGTCATACCGCATGCTCCTGCCTCCCGTGGCCGGCTGTGGTGCCGCGGAGGCCTCACCGCCCCCTACTATTCCCACAGCTAGCAAGGCCCTGCGGGGACGGTAGCCTCACACCGCAATCCCCAAGTGAACCCTCAGATTCTCTCCGCGGGCTTCCACCGCCACGTCTTCCCGGCCGCGTCGTCCCCTTCCTAGGCCTCGCCGTCGTCCACCACCGTGGTGCTCTCCGCGTGGCGTGGTAAACGTGGTCAAGGAACGACTTCCATCGGAAGAGTACTGTACGTGGAGAGGCTAACAGTTGGGTCCACGGCCACAGCCCAGTTTTTTTGTGATTTGCCAAGCAAGTCACTTTGTCAGGCCTGTTAGGCTGCAAATCTTTCAAGCTGAGGAGAGCTTTCATTCGGCTGGCCTAGAAAATGGCCCATCAGTAATGAGAAATGGGTTGTACATTTTTAAAACACATCAAACCGGCAATTAGTTTCAAATATCTTTTTTTCATTTCAAGATTTTAAATTACATTAATTTTTATGCGTGGAGAATTTTTTGGATTTTATATTGATATACATTTATTTTTAAAATCAGTTTGAATGTGAGTCGAAATTTCTGGATTAAAAACAGTTCGGACCGCTTTTGAAATATGCAAAATTTCATATAATTTTTTAACCGTGGCCACAATTTGGGCTGTAATGCTAACAAAAAGAATATGGGCTCCAAAAAAAACCTTAAGAATTAGCAAATGGGCTGAAAATTATTAGAAATAATGGCAGATGGGTTGTATGCTTTCCACAGATTTGAGGCTTTCCTAAAAAAAGGTTGACGCACAAGCAGTGACTGTTGGATGTCCATCCAACGGCCGTCGTGCTTTTTCAATCTCTGCTCTTCCTGCTCCAGCCGCTCAAACAAGCGCCGGCGGGACTGCCTGCTCCCTGCTCCCCGTGGCCGGCTTTGCTTCCGCGCAGGCCTCACCGCCCCACGGTACTACCATCGCTGGCCTAGACATCCCTCTACTCACCCACACCTACTGTTATTCTCCGGCGACGGCAGAAGAACCAGTAAACCCTCGTACAGTCGTACTCCCCTCTGCGTGGGAAACAACTGCCGAGTCTTCCTTGCCTCCATGTCGTTCCCTTCCTAGGCCTCGCCGTCGTCCACCGCCCTGGTGCTCTCGGCGCGGCGTGGTCAACGTGGTCAAGGAACGACTTCCATCGAACGTGGACTGTACGTGGAGAGGCTGACAGCTCGGTCCATGGCCGCAGCAAGGAAGTGCCTCCTTATTACGTGCAAAATAATTATTCCTCCACCTGACAGCGGGGACCCACCGGACGGGCCACCGTATTTCGTGAAAAAACGTTTCCCCCTGACTGCTGGGACCCACCAGCTACATCTTCGCACGCAAGGAAGTGCGTCCGGGCAAAAAAAGCGATTCGCCCCCCTGACTGCTGGGACCCACCAGCTACATCTTCGCACGCAAGGAAGTGCCTGACAGTCGGGACCCACCTGGTCGAAGCGTACGTAGCATTGTCATTCTGGTCGTGAACGTGTAGGTAAATATATACTGGTCGATGTAGAGGCGCGCACGTAGCATGTACACGTACGTACAGCGGACACGGTGCAAGAAAGAAAATACAGCCACGTATGTGTACATACGGGCGGGGTCTCGAACGCCTACTCGCGCATACGTACGGCGAGGGCTCGTGTACATGGCTGGGTCGGAACGGAGAAACAACATGGTCGTCGTGTTCATGGGGAGGCAACGGAATGCGTCGTGTTCATCGGGAGGCAACACGGCTGGGTCAGAACAGAATGCGTGGTCGTGTTCATTAGGAGGGCTTGGACGGAACAGGCGATGGAAACGAGGCCTGGCGTACCGCAGAACGGAGGAAACGGACCTCCTACGGTCGAAACGGGGGTCCTGTTGATCGGGAGGGGTGTGGCGTACCGCAAAACGGAGGAAACGGACCTCCTACGGTCGAAACGGGGGTCCTGTTGATTGGGAGGGGTGTGGCATACCGCAAAATGGAGGAAAATGACTTGTGTGGGAGCGCTATGGTCGAAACGGGGGTCCGGTTCATCGGGAGGGGTGTGGCGTACCGCAAAACGGGACTCCACGGGTGAAAGCACAAGTGCTCCCTAGGTGGTTTTAGTAATTAATGTCAACATATCTCTTGTTGGACTAACACTTTTATCTAGTATGTTTCAGATAAGTTCAACAATGGAGTGGCATGGACTAAAGGATGTGGGAACTCCTTCAAGATGCTAAGGACAAAGGATTGGCTCAAGCTTCAAGCTCAAGACTCTTCATTTTATATTTTAGTGATCCAAGATCACATTGAGTCTATAGGAAAAGCCAATACTATCAAGGAGGGACGAGGTGTTGCTTAATGAGTTTCTTGCTTCACAGTGCTTAGTGATATGCTCCAAAACCCTCAACTACTTTCCCACTTCCACACATATGACCTAAACCTAAAAGTCAAACTCGGCCCCACCGATTCTTTCTATCCGGCGCCACCGAGTTCAGATGTCTTAGCCACTGCCACAAACCCTAGGCAAATCGGTCTCACCGATAGGGATCTCGGTCTCACCGAGATGGGATTGTAATCTCTCTGTGTATGTCCATTATCAAATCGGTCTCACCGAGTTTGAGCAATCGGTACTACCCTGATTACAATGCAAACTCTCTGGTTAACTTATTACCAAAATCGGACCCACCGAGTTTGAGTAATCGGTCCCACCTAGTTTTCCTAACCAACTCTC
This sequence comes from Aegilops bicornis, assembly GCA_021605145.1. Classification (NCBI taxonomy): domain Eukaryota; kingdom Viridiplantae; phylum Streptophyta; class Magnoliopsida; order Poales; family Poaceae; genus Aegilops; species Aegilops bicornis. The sequence continues at coordinate 390,165,164 of CM038669.1, read as the reverse complement.
TGGTTAGCTAATTACCAAAATCTTTCTCACTGAGTTTGTGTAATCGGTCTCACCGAGATTACGTTATGCCCTAACCCTAGCCATATCGGTCCTACCGAGTTGCATGTCGGTCCCACCGAAACTCCTAACGGTCACTATATTTGCTAAATCGGTCCGACCGAGTTTGTTGATTCGGTCCCACCGAGTTTGGTAAATTGTGTGTAATGGTTAGATTTTGTGGTGGAGGTTATATATACCCCTCCACCTCCTCTTCATTTGTGGAGAGAGCCATCAGAACGAGCCTACACTTCCAACTTACCAGTTCTGAGAGAGAACCACCTCTCATGTGTTGAGACCAAGATATTCCATTCCTATCATATGAATCTTGATCTCTAGCCTTCCCCAAGTTGCTTTCCACTCAAACCTTCTTTCCACCAAATCTAAATCCTGTGTGAGAGAGAGTTGAGTGTTGGGGAGACTATCATTTGAAGAACAAGAGCAAGGAGTTCATCATCAACACACCATTTGTTACTTCTTGGAGAGTGGTGTCTCCTAGATTGGCTAGGTGTCACTTGGGAGCCTCCGACAAGATTGTGGAGTTGAACCAAGGAGTTTGTAAGGGCAAGGAGATCGCCTACTTCGTGAAGATCTACCGCTAGTGAGGCAAGTCCTTCGTGGGCGATAGCCATGGTTGGATTGACAAGGTTGCTTCTTCGTGGACCCTTCGTGGGTGGAGCCCTCAGTGGACTCGCGCAACCGTTACCCTTCGTGGGTTGAAGTCTCCATCAACGTGGATGTACGATAGCACCACCTATCGGAACTACGCCAGAAACATCCGTGTCTCCAATTGCATTTGAATCCTCCAAAACCCTTCCCTTTACATTCTTGCAAGTTGCATGCTTTACATTCCTCTGCTCGTATACTCTTTGCATGCTTGCTTGTTATGTTTTATGAATGTTAAACTTGTGCCTAAACTCCACTTAAACCTAAAGAAGTTAAAAACAGCAACTTTGGTACTTAGTGTCTAATCACCCCCCTCTAGACACCTCTTCTCAAGGTCCTACAAGTGGTATCAGAGCATTGGTCTCCATTGCCTTGGTTTAATGACCATTGGAGGAAGATGGATGAGTCTACTTTGGGGAGTCTTATACATAGAGTGCCTATTCTTGATGGAGAGTATTTTCATGAGTGGAAATATGAGATGCTTGTAATTTTCAATCAATATGATTTGAACAAGTACATTGATAGCCCTTGTGCACCTTGTGTTGATCCTATGCATCCTACCCTTGATGAATCAATTGACATGACTAGGAATCTTATAACTATTAATCTCATCACTAGAGGCTTGCCTAGAAACTTAATTGGAATCTTGCCTACTCTTGAGTGTGCCTACACTATATGGAAATTTCTTGAGGAACGCTTTCCAAATTATTCCTTGAAAAATCTAGATGAAATTCTCCATAAGTCTATTGCCTTGAGTAAGATGAATTCTAGTCATCCTATGTTTGGTGATCGTCTATTTGAGCTTACAAATCTTATGTGTGCCAAAGGAGATGTCGGAATTATTAGTGATATTATTTCCGAAGCTATAAGAATTCATAAGCAAGATTATCATCAAAATCACTCTAACGAATTACCCTCTCTAGGACTTGATCCACCACATGACGATGTTGAACATGGATACTATGATGAGGATGATGATAGTGACTTCGATCTTGACGATGCAATGAGACATTTTAGTCTTATGGCAAATCTTCGGGGATATGTGTCAGGAGGAAAGGAATGGGTTCTTGACCGTGGATGTACCAATCACATGACCGGAGATAAAGACATGTTTCGTGAGCTTGCTAAAAATGATAGTCCTCGAAAGTACGTCACTTTCGGTGACAACTCAAAGGGTAAGGTGGTTGGCCTTGGTAAGGTGGACATCTCACATGATAGCTCCATTCAGAATGTTATGCTCGTTGAATCTCTTGGTTACAACTTACTTTCAGTATCTAGACTTGCTGATTTTGGTCTCAATGTTCTTTTTACTGAAGTAGATTGCCAAGTGTTCCGTCGAGACAATCATAAAATGGTCTTTACCGGTAAAAGTAGAGGTGATCTTTACATTGTTGATTTCTCTAAAAAGGCACAACCTAAAACTTGCTTCATTGCTAAATCCTCAAAAGGTTGGTTATGGCATAGACGACTAGGTCACGTTGGCATGAGAAACCTTGACAAGCTTATTAAAGGGAATCATATCCTTGGTGTTAACGATGTCATATTTGATAAGGATAGACTTTGCAGTGCTTGTCAAGAAGGCAAATAGGTTGGAGGAAGGCATCCCGTGAAGAACATCATGACCACAAGGAGGCCACTCGAGCTACTTCACATGGATCTCTTTGGTCCCAACGCCTACAAGAGTCTCGGTGGAAATTCTTTTGGTCTAGTTATAGTTGATGATTTTTCAAGATTTACGTGGGTATTCTTTCTCGATGATAAATTGCAGGTCCAAAAGATCTTCAAAAACTTCGCCAGGAAGGCCCAAAATCAATTTGAAGTGAAGATCAAGAAGGTTCGCAGCCACAACGGAATGGAGTTCAAGAACGCAAATGTGGACACCTTTCTTGACGAAGAAGGGATTTCACACGAGTTCTCGGCTACGTACACACCTCAACAAAATGGAGTTGTTGAGAGGAAGAGCCGAATGCTCATCGAAATGGCGAGAACGATGCTTGATGAGTACAAGACGTCAAGCATTTTTGGGCGTAAGCGGTTGAGACAGCTTGTCATGCAACAAATCGCTTGTATCTTCACAAGCTACTCGGCAAGACGGCATACGAGCTCCTCACCGGTAACAAACCCCAAGTTGGATACTTTCGAGTATTCGGCTCAAAGTGCTACATTCTTGATAAGCATCGCCGTTCAAAATTTGCTCCTAAGTCCCATGAAGGTTTCCTACTAGGTTATGGCTCAAACTCTCACACATACCGTGTCTACAACAATTTCACCCGAAAGGTTGAAGAGACGGTAGATGTGAAGTTTGATGAATCTAACGGCTCGCAAGTAGAGCAATTGCCAATTGATGTAGGAGACAAAGATCCTTCGGAAGCAATCCAAGACTTGTCTATTAGCAAGGTCCGTCCAACGGAGGTGAAGGAGAGTACCTCGTCCGTCCAAGTGGAAGCTTCTACTTCACGACAAGGTGAACCAAGAGTTGATATGGAAGCATCCACGAGTGGGACTCACCAAGATGAAGAAAACGAGGAAGTGCATCTAGATGAACGCCAACAACCTCCTTCTCCACCACGACAAGAGAACGACAACGCCAACAATGAAGAAGGCCAAGAAGAAGAACAAGATGAAGAAGAAGTTCAACCAAGAACCAAGCAAAGCTTTCACGAGTTCGAGAAAGAATTGCTAAAGACCATCCCGTCGAGCAAATCTACAATGATATTCAAACCAGGAGAATCACTCGCTCTAAAACTCGTTTAGCTAACTTTTGTGAAAACTATTCTTTCATCTCTAGCATTGAACCTATGAAGGTCGAAGAAGCATTGGAAGATCCGGATTGGATAAATGCTATGCATGAAGAGCTACACAACTTTGAAAGAAACCAAGTTTGGACATTGGTTGAGAAGCCCGACAACAACCACAACATCATCGGTACCAAATGTGTGTTTCACAACAAGCAAGATGAAGATGGACAAGTAGTTCGCAACAAAGCACGTCTCGTCGCCCAAGGCTACACACAAGTCGAAGGTATGGACTATGGTGAGACTTACGCTCCCTTTGCTAGACTTGAGTCCATTCACATCTTACTTGCCTATGCTAATCACCATGATATCACCTTGTACCCAATGGACATTAAAAGTGCTTTTCTAAATGGTGAAATAGAGAAGGAAGTTTATGTTAAACAACCTCCCGGCTTTGTTAATCCTAAGAAACCAAATCATGTTTACAAACTTCACAAAGCCCTTTATGGTCTTAAACAAGCTCCTAGAGCGTGGTATAAATGCTTGACCAAGTTCCTTATTGAAAAAGGATTTGAAATTGGGAAAATTGATTCCACACTTTTTACTAAAAGGGTTAATGGAGAACTATTTGTATGCCAAATTTATGTTGATGATATCATATTTGGATCAACTAACTGTCATTTTAGTGAAAAGTTTGGAAAGCTAATGTCGGAGAAGTTTGAGATGTCAATGATGAGTGAGCTCAAGTTCTTTCTTGGGTTGCAAATCAAGCAAACTAAGGAAGGTACTTTTGTCTCTCAAACGAAGTACAGTAAGGACTTATTCAAGAATTCAATATGCAAGAGTGCAAAGGTATGTCTACACCCATGCCTACTAGTGGACATCTTAACTTGACCAAAGATGGTAAACCGGTTGATCAAAAGGTTTATTGCTCTATGATTGGATCATTGTTATATCTATGTGCTTCACGTCCCGATATTATGCTAAGTGTGTGCATGTGTGCACGATATCAAGATGCTCCTAAAGAATGTCATCTTAAGGCCGTAAAAAGGATAGTGAGATACCTAATTCATACACCAAATTTTAGCATTTGGTATCCTAAGAGGGCCTCTTTCAATCTTGTTGGCTACTCCGACTCGGACTATGTCGGAGACAAGGTTGATAGAAAGTCCACTTCGGGAACTTGTCAATTTCTTGGTAGATCGCTTGTGTCTTGGTCCTCCAAGAAACAAAACTCGGTATCCTTATCTACCGCCGAAGCAGAGTACATTTCCGCTGGTTCATGTTGTGCTCAATTACTTTGACCCAAACTCTTAAAGATTATGGGATATGTGAAACATGTTCCATTGCTTTGTGACAATGAAAGTGCTATCAAAATTGGTCATAATCCCGTACAACATTCTCGAACTAAGCATATTGAAGTTCGTCATCATTTCATTCGAGATCATGTTGCTAAGGGTGACATTAATCTTAAGCATGTTCGCACCGAAAAGCAATTAGCAGATATATTCACTAAACCTCTTGATGAGAAAGTGTTTTGCAGGTTAAGAGGAGAATTGAACATCATTGATGCTTCAAACTTGGAGTAGAAACTCCATTGGACACATGCAAGACTTGAGCTTATAACTAATCCATGATATTTCTCTTATGATGAAAATCTTATGTCTTGGATATATTTGCATCTTGCATGTTATCTAACCCATGTAGGTACTTGGTTGAATCAAATTCCATGAGATTGTAATCTACTCACATCTTGAGCAATCCCTACATCACCAAGTCTCTACACTATGGTGGTTGAAGACAAGGAAGCACGAGACCATTCAAACATATCCTTTGACAAATTCTATGTTTGAGTTTCATGCTTGTCATTTTGGATACACAAGTGCTCTTCCTTGCAAGAACTAACCCATGTAGGTAGATGGACTCCCATTCCAAGTGGTGCTCCTAACTCATGATGAGCTACATCAACCTTGAGCAACCCACACAAGTTCAACTACATGGTCAACACCACCAACCAAGGTATGTTATTCCATCTTAGAGAAGCTTTACTCCAAGTCATAAGCTAAAGCAACTCGACAAGATGTGAATACATCAAGATGCTTAAACGAAAAATGGCAACCCCATTTTAAGCTTAAACGATGAGTATGACCTATGATCAAGTGATCTCACTTGACTCCTAAGTCAATATACTCTAACATAGGTGACATTGTCGCCGACCATCTCTAGATGAAGTTCTCTTGTGTTCTTTTCTGTGTTTTTGCATTTGTCTCACGCATATTTGTTTCCCCTTTCAAAAAAAAAACTTCATCTAGATTTCTTTCATTTCTTTCTGTTTGCTCTGCATTGTCTGCATCCAATTCATTGCATATCATTCAGTAAATTCCTTGCAAATCTTTGTGAAATCTTACTAGTCTAGTGAGATGAGGTGACAAGTGTTTTTCCTGCGATGAACTCGGTTTCACCGATTTGTTGTTTTCGGTCCAACCGACTCTTTTCAGTACAACTGAAGCACACCACTCGGTGCCACCGATTTCACAATAGGAAAAAGAGTTTGCCACTTGTTCTGTGTTTCTTCTGATCCAGGTCCACTCAATGAATCTTGTCCTCTACATGCATCACATTTTTATACATGCTTTGTGCTGTGACTCAAGGATCAAACCCTTCTTGGAAATTGATGTCAAAGGGGGAGGGAGAGAACACATCAAAGCTTATCACTTAGAGAGATCACATCAAAACTTATCACCTCCATAGGGGGAGAGAGAGATCTCCATGGGGAGAGAATACTCAGGTAGAAAGTATTTTCTCAAGGATCCCAGATGCTTGGTGTTCAAGAGGAGAGATGCCACATCTCTTCTTGAAGGGAAAGACATGTTCATATGTGCTTATTTGCATCAGCTCTGTTCATTTGTTTCTTTGAGCTCTAATTTTCTGTTCCCTATCTTCTCCCAATATCCCATGCTAAATACAGGGGGAGCAAGACATCTAAGGGAAATAAATCATTTAAAATTCATTGCATATCTTTACTCTTGGGGACATGTCTAATCCAATGTGGTACTTAGTACTCACTCTCTACATGTCATCCCAGTCTTGGTTTTCTTGTGGCTAGTAGATGTACCTGTGTTTATCTAACCCTGTTTACGCAGATTCATTTCATCCTAAGCCAACTCAAAACTACAAGGTAAGTATATGCATCACATTCATGTGTATGAGGAATTCTTGCTGATGTACATACTGTTTGCAAGAAGGACTCATGGGCACGAAGGTATCTTTCTTAATATTCTTTGCTCTGATGCATATGGCCAAGATACATGTAACACATTGCCTACTCTGTCATGGTTATGCTCTCAAATGCTTCTATATTCCATATTCACATGATAACATACATCTAGGGGGAGCCTATGCTTGTTACATGTTTTTCCAAAGCTTTACTTGCTATTCTCTATATCTTTATCTAAAGCTTTGATGTATGTTGCCATCAATTACCAAAAAGGGGGAGATTGAAAGCACAAGTGCTCCCTAGGTGGTTTTGGTAATTAATGTCAACATATCTCTTGTTTGACTAACACTTTTATCTAGTATGTTTCAGATAAGTTCAACAATGGAGTGGCATGGACTAAAGGATGTGGGAACTCCTTCAAGATGCTAAGGACAAAGGATTGGCTCAAGCTTCAAGCTCAAGACTCTTCATTTTATATTTTAGTTGTCCAAGATCACATTGAGTCTATAGGAAAAGCATATACTATCAAGGAGGGATGAGGTGTTTCTTAATGAGTTTCTTGCTACACAGTGCTTAGTGATATGCTCCAAAACCCTCAACTACTTTCCCACTTCCACACATATGACCTAAACCTAAAAGTCAAACTCGGCCCCACCGATTCTTTCTATCCGGCGCCACCGAGTTCAGATGTCTTAGCCACTACCACACACCCTAGGAAAATCGGTCTCACCGAGATGGGATTGTAATCTCTCTGTGTATGTCCATTATCAAATCGGTCTCACCGAGTTTGAGCAATCGGTACTACCGAGATTTCAATGCAAACTCTCTGGTTAACTTATTACCCAAATCGGACCCACCGAGTTTGAGTAATCAGTCCCACCGAGTTTGCCTGACCAACTCTCTGGTTAGCTAATTACCAAAATCGGTCTCACCGAGTTTGTGTAATCGGTCTCACCGAGATTATGTTATGCCCTAACCCTAACCATATCGGTCCTACTGAGTTGCATGTCGGTCCCACCGAAAATCCTAACAGTCACTAGATTTGCTAAATCAGTCCGACCGAGTTTGTTGATTCGATCCCACCGAGTTTGGTAAATTGTGTGTAACGGTTAGATTTTGTGGTGGAGGCTATATATACCCCTCCACCTCATCTTCATTTGTGGAGAGAGCCATCAGAACGAGCCTACACTTCCAACTTACCAGTTCTGAGAGAGAACCACCTACTCATGTGTTGAGACCAAGATATTCCATTCCTATCATATGAATCTTGATCTCTAGTCTTCCCCAAGTTGCTTTACATTCAAATCTTCTTTCCACCAAATCCAAATCCTGTGAGAGAGAGAGTTGAGTGTTGGGGAGACTATCATTTGAAGCACAAGAGCAAGGAGTTCATCATCAACACACCATTTGTTACTTCTTGGAGAGTGGTGTCTCCTAGATTGGCTAGGTGTCACTTGGGATCCTCCGACAAGATTGTGGAGTTGAACCAAGGAGTTTGTAAGGGCAAGGAGATCGCCTACTTCGTGAAGATCTACCGCTAGTGAGGCAAGTCCTTCGTGGGCGGCGGCCATGGTGGGATAGACAAGGTTGCTTCTTCGTGGACCCTTCGTGGGTGGAGCCCTCTGTGGACTCACAAGAACTGCTACCCTTCGTGGGTTGAAGTATCCATCAACGTGGATGTACGATAGCACCACCTATCAGAACCACGCCAAAAACATCAGTGTCTCCAATTGCGTTTGAATCCTCCAAAACCCTTCCCTTTACTTTCTTGCAAGTTGCATGCTTTACATTCCACTGCTCGTATACTCTTTGCATGCTTGCTTGTTATGTATTATGAATGTTAAACTTGTGCCTAAACTCCACTTAAACCTAAAGAAGTTAAAAACTGCAACTTTGGTACTTAGTGTCTAATCACCCCCCCCCCTCTAGATACCTCTTCTCAAGGTCCTACAACGGGATATTGTTCATCTCCACCGTCGAACCCCTCCAGCCTCCACGAGCTACTGTTCATTCACCATTGACCTCCTCCAGCCTCCATGGGCTCCTGTTCATCCAGCCTCCACCGCGCTTACTCCATCAAGCTCTTTGTTCAACCACCCTCCACCGTCTCACTGTTCATCTAGCCCTCCACACCACGGGGTCCTGTTCAACCACCCCTCCACGGGCACCCCTCGACCGTCTACTGTTCATCCAGCCCTCCACACCACGGGGTCCTGTTCAACCACCCCTCCATGGGCACCCCTCCATCGTAAACTGTTCATCCTGCCCTCCACGGGGTGGTCCTGTTCATCCAGCCCTCCACGGGGTCCTGTTCATCCAACCCCAACCGGCTCGAACGATCGGGGTCATGTTCATCCAGAGGCAACACCGCGGGGTCCTGTTCATCCACCCCCACCGGGAACTGTTCATCCAACCCCCCCCCCTCCCTGCAACGCTCATTGTTCATCCAGAGGCAGCATCGATCGGCTTGATTAGCGGCGATGGCGAAGGAATCGCTCGATCGGGTTCGATTAACGACCATCGATCGATCGCTTGGGTTCGATGAACGCGTAACTGCGGTGCAATCACTCGGGTTCGCTAGAGCCCAACGCCTCGCCGAGTTCGATTATATCCAACGCCGCACACACGCCGCTGCAGACGCAGTACGAGAAACACGCGCCGCCGCCCCCGACCTCCCACCGTAATCGGGAACTCCCGAAATTTTCCACCCCTCGCTTCTACCACGGTTTTTCCGTCATGGGACGGCCCAAAGAATGTCATGCAGCTGCGTCTCCGGCCCGCCCAGACAAAAAGCCCATTTTCTGTCATGATTTTTTGTCATAGAAGTAGGAGCCCACCACATCTATGATGATACCGGTTTTGTCACAATTATCGTCATAGAAGTGTCATATGTATGACGAAAAAAATTGCTCGCCCAAAATGTCACGGATGTGTCTTTTTTTGTAGTGTAGATCTCCACGAGAGAGGGGGAGAACATTGTATTGAGATCCAAAAAGAGAGAAGAAGCCATCTAGCTACTAACTGTGGGCCCGAAGGTCTGAGGTAAACTACTCACACTTCATCGGAGGGGCTATGATGATGATGTAGACGCCCTCCATGGTGGATTCCCCTTCTGGCGGAGCTCCGGAACAGGCCCCAAGATGGATCTTGTGGATACAGAAAGTTGCGGCGGTGGAATTAGGTTTTTGGCTCCGTATCTGATCGTTTGAAGTGCGTAGTATATATAGGAGGAAGGAGTACGTCGATGGAGCAATGGGGGCCCACGAGGCGGCGCGCCCCACCCTCGTGGCCACCTCCCTTCTTTCTTGACATGGGGTCCAAGTCTCCTGGATCATGTTCGGTGAGAAAATCACGTTCCCGAAGGTTTCATTCCGTTTGGACTCCGTTTGATATTCCGTTTCTTCAAAACACCGAAATAGGCAAAAGACAGCAATTCTGGGCTGGGCCTTTGGTTAATAGGTTAGTCCAAAAAGTAATATAAAAGTGGAAAATAAAGCCCAATATGGTCGAAAACAGTAGCTAATATAGCATGGAGCAATCAAAAATTATAGATACGTTGGAGACGTATCAGCATGGGGCATAGAGCCCGGAACATAGTTATATTAAGCTTCTGTATAAGAAGCCCCCAGGTATAATGAGCACGCCTAGCAGGTCAAGATTGTGTAGTCAGGACACATTTTAACCTTTTAAGGCCGTGAAAAAAGGAGTAAAGAAAGAAAGAAAAGACAGATAACAGATATATAAAGAATTGACGGAGGTAAGGAGACAAACAGAGAGTCCGGCACTAGGCGTAAAACCTTCGGAGTCTGGCCGCGTCCATGGGTTTGGCTCGAGTCGATTGTCTGATGCATCCCGCAGACGGTACGCTCCACCGGTCAGAACTTTGTCAATAATGAAGGGACCTTCCCATTTGGGCTCGAGTTTGTTCTTTTTCTTCTCTGGTAGGCGTAGAACTAGTTCGCCAACATTATAAGTTTTGGCCCGTACTTCTCTGCTTTGATACCGTCGAGCTTGTTGCTGATAGAATGTGGAACGGGCTTTTGCCACGCCACGCTCCTCCTCCAAGGCGTCCAAACTGTCCAGCCGATCAAGCTCGGCTTCTTTCTCTTCGTACATGCGCACTCGAGGTGAGTCATGAATGATGTCGCCGGGCAGTATCGCCTCTGCACCGTATACCATGAAAAACGGTGTGTGTCTGGTAGTGCGATTCGGTGTTGTCCGCAGCCCCCATAGTACGGAGTCGGGCTCCTCTACCCAGTGCGTATCTGATTCCTTTAAGTATCACACTAATCTGGGTTTAATGCCACTCATGATAAGACCATTTGCCCGTTCGACCTGACCGTTTGTTTGGGGGTGATAGACGGAGGCATAATCGAGATTAATGCCCATGTTGCCGCACCAAGTTCTTACCTCGTCGGCTGTAAAGTTCGAGCCGTTATCGGTGATGATGCGATGGGGGAAGCCGTAACGGTGTACAACCACGGATATGAAGTCTATCAAGGGTCCGGATTCGGCCGTTTTAACTGGTTTGGCTTCTATCCATTTGGTGAATTTATCCACCATGACCAATAGGTACTTTTTCTTATGGCTTCCTCCTTTAAGGGGTCCAACCATATCTAGCCCCCAGACCGCGAAGGGCCAAGTAATGGGGATTGTTTGGAGAGCGGTAGGTGGCATATGGCTTTGGTTTGCAAAAAGCTGGCAACCGACGCAATGTTGGACGAGGTCCTGTGCGTCTGCTCGGGCCGTCGGCCAGTAAAAGCCTGTACGGAAGGCCTTGCTTACAAGGGCCCGTGCTGCGGCATGATGGCCGCCAAGTCCTGCATGAATTTCTGCCAATAGTTGCCGTCCTTCCTCTTCGGAGATGCACCTTTGAAGTACTTCGGTAGCGCTTTTCTTATAAAAGTCTCCCTCGTGGACCTTGTAAGCTTTAGACCGCCGCATAATGCAACGTGCCTCGTTTGGGTCCTCGGGGAGTTCTTGCCTAGTTAGGTAAGCCAAGAAGGTTCTGTCCACGGGGCGATGACAGCCATGATCATGTGGGCCGAAGGTGTTATTTTGGTGGCAGAGCCTCCGATTACGTCAGAGTGTTCGGGATCTGGCTTTGTTGCCGGGTCTGGACTATTGTTACCGGTCTCTCCTTCCCATACCACGGATGGCTTAAACAGCCTTTCCAAGAAGATATTAGGTGGGACAGGGTCGCGCTTAGCGCCGATGCGGGCGAGGATATCCGCCGCTTGGTTGTTTTCCCGGACCACATGGTGGAATTCGAGCCCCTCGAACCGAGCTGACATCTTGAGGACGGTGTTGCGGTAAGCCGCCATTTTCGGATCCTTGCCGTCGAAGTCTCCATTTATTTGAGATGTTGCGAGGTTCGAATCCCCACGCACCTCCAGGCGTTGAATGCCCATGGAGACTGCCATCCGGAGACCATGTAACAGGGCCTCATATTATGCTGCGTTGTTGGAGTCTGTGTATAGTATTTGGAGTGCGTATTGGACTGTATCTCCGGTGGGGGATGTCAGGACGACACCAGCCCCCAGACCAGCCAGCATTTTAGAGCCGTCAAAGTGCATGATCCAATTGGAATATGGACCGTATTCTTTAGGGAGTTCTGCTTCTGTCCATTCGGCGACGAAATCAGCCAGTACTTGTGACTTAATGGCTCGTCGTGGTTTGTATATTATGTCGAACGGGAGGAGCTCAATAGCCCATTTAGAAATCCGGCCCGTGGCATCGCGGTTGTTTATTATGTTGTTGAGTGGTACTTCAGAGGCCACCGTAATTGAACACTCTTGAAAGTAGTGTCGTAGTTTCCGGGGTGCCATGAAGACCGCGTATGCTATCTTTTGATAATGTGGGTACCGTGATTTGCATGGAGTGAGGACAGTGGATACATAGTATACCGGCTTTTGAAGCGGGAACTTATGTCCGTCCGTCTCTCATTCGACGACGAGCACTGTGCATACAACTTGGTGTGTTGCCGCTATATATAACATCATTGGTTCGCCGACGTTTGGCGCGGCCAAGATTGGGTTGTTGGCCAAAACGACTTTTATCTCTTCCAATCCGGCCGTGGCCGCATCCGTCCACTCGAAGTGTTCGGTACGTCGAAGAAGGCGATAAAGAGGTAGTGTATTTTCTCCTAATCAGGAGATAAAGCGGCTTAAGGCAGCCACACATCCAGTTAGTTTCTGGATTTGCTTGAGGTCTGTTGGGATAGCCAACTGTGATAGAGCTCGGATTTTAGACGGATTTGCTTCAATTCCTCTATTGGAGACGATGAAGACTAAGAGCTTTCCGGCGGGCATGCCGAAGACGCATTTTTCTGGATTGAGCTTGATGTCGTATGTTCGGAGATTGTCAAACGTGAGCCTCAAGTCGTCTATTAAGGATTCGACGTGTCTGGTTTTAATGACCACATCGTCTACGTATGCCTCCACTATTTTGCCGATCTGTGTTTCCAAGCATGTCTGAATCATGCGTTGATAGGTTGCACCGGCGTTTTTGAGCCCGAAAGGCATGGTGTTAAAACAGAAGGGGCCGTATGGGGTGATAAATGCCGTTGCGGCTTGATCGGACTCCGCCATCTTAATTTGATGTTATCCGTAGTATGCATCGAGGAAACACAATGAATCGTGTCCTGCAGTAGCATCGATAATTTGGTCGATGCGGGGGAGGGGGGATGGATCATTGGGGCAAGCCTTGTTAAGGTCCTTGGAATCGACACATAGGCGCCAGGATTTGTCCTTCTTTGGTACCATCACCAGGTATGCTAGCCAGTCCGGATGTTTTATTTCTCTGATGAATCCAGCCTCAAGTAACTTGGCTAGCTCCTCTCCCATGGCTTGTCGCTTAGGCTCGGAGAAACGCCGGAGAGTCTGCCTGACCGGCTTGAACCCCTTTAGGATGTTAAGGCTGTGCTCGGCCAGCCTGCGTGGGATTCCTGGCATGTCTGAAGGATGCTAGGAGAATATGTCCCAATTTTCGTGCAAGAACTCCCGCAATGCGGCGTCTGTTGTGGGGTCCAGCTGTGCCCCGATGGATGCTGTTTTTGTAGGGTCCGTTGGGTGGACCTGGAATTTGACTATTTCGTCCGCTGGTTTAAAAGAGGTGGACTTGGGCCTTTTGTCGAGTATCACGTCGTCCCTGTCCACTGTGGAGCGCAGCGCAGTTAGTTCTTCGGCCGCAAGTGCTTCGGATAACACCTCGAGGGCTAGTGCGGCGGTTTTATTTTTGGCGCGGAGTGCTATGTCCGGATCACTAGCTAGAGTGATGATTCCCTTAGGCCCGGGCATTTTGAGCTTCATGTACCCGTAATGGGGTATAGCTTGGAAGATCGTGAATGCCTCCCGCCCTAAAAGGGCATGGTATCTGCTACTGAACAGGGCCACTTGTAATGTGATTTCTTCAGACCTATAATTCACCGGCGTACCGAATACCACATCTAGTGTGATTTTTCCCGCACATCGTGATTCCCTATTAGGGATGATTCCTCTGAAGGTCGTGCTGCTTTGCTCAATGCGGCTCTTGTCTATTTCCATTTTGTTAAGAGTCTCCTCGTAGATGAGGTTTAATCCGCTGCCATCGTCCATGAGCACTTTAGTAAGCCAGAAGCCATCCACAATTGGACAAAGGACCAAGGCGGCTGGTGCTCGGGCTATTCGGAATTGAGGCTCGTCATTGGCATTGAAGGTTATAGCCGTGTCGTTCCATGGAATTATTGCAGCGACGTGGCAGACTTCGGCAAGGCTGCAGAGTGCTCGCTTGTGCCTATTTTTTGAGGCGAAGGTCTCGAAGACTGTCAATACTATATTGTTATTTTCCACGGGATGGTGCTCTGTGGTATTGTTGATGAGGAGATCCTCACCGCTCTTGGCCACCTGCCGGAGTTTCCAACATGCTCTAAGGCTGTGTGTTGGTATGGTATCAGGTGTACTGTGAATTTTGCATAGCCCATTGAGCCATCCCTCTAATATAGTTCCACGCCCCGTAGTGGGCTTTGGTTTCTTTGTAATTGGATCGGGTGACTTACGAGAGTACACCCTTTTAATTCGGACGGGGTTTCTAGTGAGAGCCGGGGGATCCTAGAATTTTGCTTGGGTTTTCCAGGCGCTTTCCATCGCACAGTACTTCCGTACTATGGCCGCCAAGTCAGCGAAGTGTGCTATGTCACAGTGACTTATGGCGTTGAGGATTCCCTTGTCCGTGCAATTTTTGCAAAATAATGAAATTGCGTCTTCCTCGCGACAGTCCTTGACCTTGTTCATTACAAGGAGGAATCTGGCCCAATAGTGATGTACTGTCTCTTGGGGCTCTTGTCTAATGTGGGAAAGATCACTTATGTCTGGGTGGGTGGGTAGATTTAGGTCCAAACCCTGACCCGATCTGGAACCCAGGGGCGGAGGAGTTTCCGAGCTTGGAAGTTCGGGCTCCGGGATGTTGCCCAATAGTTCTGGCCCCATGCCTGATTCTAAGTTTGAAGCTTGGGCCATGTCCTCTCGTAGACGGGTATCCAGCTTGGAGAGCTCGAGAATCCGGACATAGTTCGTCCTCAAAACAGAGGAAGAATTGCTACATTGCTCCTCCACCACCGCTATCTGATGGGTGACCGGCGGAGAGTTAATCTCCCTTTGGTCGGGTTTGAGCCCGATCCGATCATAGTCCGTAGCGACTCCTAGGGCGGCAATGCGATCCAAGAGCTCGTTCAAAGAAGAGAGATCCATTTGGTCCATCTGCTCGGCGAATTCCGAGCCAACATGGAGGCTGTTTTTGATGACCTGAGCAGTCATCGTCGGCGCGACGGCCGAACGGGCGGTCATGACAAAGCCGCCTAGTCGGAGAGTTTGGCCTGCAGCCAGGGCTCCCCCAGAGGTAATGCAATCCTTGACGACAAGGCAAGCCATCAAACCTTATTGTGACAGCACAGTGGAACTCTCAATGAAAGCACCAATGTCGGTGTCAAAACCGGCGGATCTCGGGTAGGGGGTCCCGAACTGTGCGTCTAAGGCGGATGGTAACAGGAGGCGGGGACACAATGTTTACCCAGGTTCGGGCCCTCTCGATGGAGGTAATACCCTACTTCCTGCTTGATTGATCTTGATGATATGAGTATTACAAGATTTGATCTACCACGAGATCGAAGAGGCTAAACCCTAGAAGCTAGCCTATGATTATGATTGTCCTCGTCCTACGGACAAAACCCTCCGGTTTATATAGACAACGGAGGGGGCTAGGGTTACATAGAGTCAGTTACAAGGGAGGAGATCTACATATCCGAACTGCCAACCTTGCCTTCCACGCCAAGGAGAGTCCCACCCGGACACGGGACGATGTCTTCAATCTTGTATCTTCATAGTCCAACAGTCTGGCCAAAGTATATAGTCCGGCTGTCCAAGGACCCCCTAATCCAGGACTCCCTCAAGGACCCCGTGGACGGCTGGATGAACAGGACCACCCCATGGAGGGTTGGATAAACAGTAGATGGTGGAGGGCTGGATGAACAGTAGCCCGTGAAGGGGTGGTTGAACAGGAGCCCGTGGAGCGGGCTGGTTGAGCAGTAGCCGGTGGAGCAGCGCGTGGTGGAGGCTGGATGAACAGTCGTAGGTGGAGGCTGGAGGAGGTCGATGGTGGATAAACAGTAGCCTGTGGAGGCTGGAGGGGGTTGACGGTGGAGATGAACAGTATCCCGTGGTGTCCCGTTTTCCGGTACACCACACCCCACCCGATGAACATGACCCTGTTTCGACCATAGCGCTCCAACACAAGTCCGTTTCCTCCCTTTTGCGGTATGACACACCCCTCCCGATCAACAGGACCCCCGTTTCGACCGTAGGAGGTCCATTTCCTCCGTTCTGCGGTACGCCAGACCCCTGCCGATGAACAGGATCCCATTTTGAACGTGGCCGGTCGAACACAAGGCCGTTTCCTCCGTTCTGCGGTATGCCAGGCCTCGTTTCCATCGGCTGTTTCGTCCAAGCCCTCCCAATGAACACGACGACGCATTCCGTTCCTACCCAGCCGGTTTGCTCCCCATGAACATAACGATGACGCTGTTTCCCCGTTCCGACCCAGCCATGTACATGAGCCCTGGCCATACGTATGCGCGAGTAGGCGTTCGAGACCCCGCCTTATGTACGTATGTGGCCGTATTTTCTTTCTTGCACCCTGGTCGCTGTACATACGTGTACATGCTATGTGCACGCCTCTACTACGACACGTGCGCGCCTCTACATCGACCAGTATGTACGTACACGTTCGCGACCAGAATGACAACGCTACGTACGCTTTGACCAGGTGGGTCCCGACTGTCAGGCACTTCCTTGCGTGTGAAGATGTAGCTGGTGGGTCCCAGCAGCCAGGGGGTGAATCGTTTTTTTGCCCGGACGCACTTCCTTGCGTGTGAAGATGTAGCTGGTGGCTCCCAGCAGTCAGGGGGAAACGTTTTTTTTTGCAAAATACGGTGGCCCGTCCGGTGGGACCCTGCTGTCAGGTGGAGGAATAATTATTTTGCACGTAATAAGGAGGCACTTCCTTGCTGCTTTCGTGAACCCGACTGTCAGCCTCTCCATGTACAGTCCACGTCCGATGGAAGCCGTTCCTTGACCATGTTGACCACGCCGCGCCGAGAGCACCAGGGCGGTGGACGACGGCGAAGCCTAGGAAGGGGACGACACGGAGTTGGAGAAGGCGCGGTAGTGGATGCCCATGCGTAGAGGAGTATGAGGGTTCACTGGTTCGCTGCGGTGTGAGGCTGTCATCGGCGCAGAATAACAGGGGGTGTGCGTGAGTAGAGGGATGGCCTGGCCAGCGGTGGGAGTAGTAGGGGGCGGTGAGGCCTCCACCGCATCGCAGCCGGCCACGGGAGGTAGGAGCATGAGGCACGACCGGCGCTGGTTTGGGCGGCTGGAGCAAGAAGACCAGAGGTTGAAGAAGCACTACGGCCGTTGGATGGACATCGTATGGTCACTGGAGCTAGAATCGTGCATATTGACTAAGTTGACAAAGCCCTCCGTCCCCGTCAACTTAGTAGGCCCACAAGTCAGCCTGCCACTATACTGGGTCCCAGCTAGCAGGGGGTGTATTCATTTTTTTATGCGTAATAAGGAGGCACTTCCTTGCGTGCAAAGATATAGCTGGTGGGGCCGAGCTGTCAGCGGCGGTAACGTTTTCTTGCGAAATACAGAGGCCCTTTCGGTGGGTCCCAGATGTCAGGTGGAGGAATCATTATTTTGCACGTAATAAGGAGGCATTTCCTTGCGTGCGGCCGTGGACCCAGCTGTTAGCCTCTCCACATACAGTCAAGAGCACCATGGCGGTGGAGGATGGCGAGGCCTAAGAAGGAAACCACACGAAGCCAGGGAAGACTCGGCAGTTGTTTCCCACACGAAGGGGAGTACGACTGTAGGAGGATTTACTGGTTCGTCTGTCGTCGCCAGAGAATAACAGCAGGTGTGGGTGAGTAGAGTGATGGCTAGGCCAGTGATGGGAGTACGATGGGGCGGTGAGGCCTGCGCGGCAGCACAGCCGGCCGTGGAGAGGAGGGAGCAGGCAGTCCCGCCGGCGCTTGTTTGAGCAGCCGGAGCAGGAAGAGCAGAGATTGAAGAAGCACGACGGCCGTTGGATGGACATCCAACGATCCTTTGCTTGTCGTCAACCTTTTTAGGAAAGCCTCAAATATGTGGAAAATAGCATACAACCCATCTGCCATTATTTCTAATAATTTACAGCCCATTTGCTAATTCTTAAGGTTTTTTTGGAACCCATATTCTTTTTTTAGCATTACAGCCCATATTGTGGCCACGGTTAAAAAAATATACGAAATTTTGCATATTTCGGTGCGGTCCGAACTGTTTTTAATCCTGAAATTTCGTGTCACATTCAAATTGATTTTAAAAATAAATGTATATCAATATAAAATCCAACAAATTGTCCATGCATAAAAATCAATGCAATTTAAAATCTCTAAATGAAAAAAAGAACTTTGAAACTAATTGCCGGTTTGATGTGTTTAAAAAATGTACAGCCCATTTCTCATTACTGATAGGCCATTTTCTCGGCCAGCCGAATGAAGCTCTCCTCGTCTTGAAAGATTTGCAGCCCAAAAGGCCTAACAAAGCGACTTACTTGGCAAATCACAAAAAAACTGGGCTGTGGCGGTGGACCCAGCTGCGGGCGTGGACCCAGCTGTCAGCCTCTCCACGTACAGTACTCGTCCGATGGAAGTCGGTCGTTGACCACATTGACCACGCCGCACTGAGAGCACCAAGGCGGTGGACGATGGCGAGGCCTAGGAAGGGGACGACGCAGAGCCGGGGAAGACACGATAGTGGATGCCCACGCGGAGAGGAGTACGAGGGTTCACTGGTTTCGGCTGCGGTGTGAGGCTGCCGTCGCTGCAGAATAACAGGGGGTGTGGGTGATTGGAGGGATGGCCTGGCCAGCGGTGGGAGTAGTATGAGCACGGTGAGGCCTCCGCGGCAGCACAGCCGGCCACAGGAGGCAGTGAGGGAGTCCTGGATTAGGGGGTCCTCGGACAGCCGGACTATATACTTTGGCCGGACTGTTGAACTATGAAGATACAAGATTGAAGACTTCGTCCCGTGTCCGGGTGGGATTCTCCTTTGCGTGGAAGGCTAGCTTGGAAATTCGGATATGTAGATCTCCTCCCTTGTAACCGACTCTATGTAACCCTAGCCCCCTCAGGTGTCTATATAAACCGGAGGGTTTAGTCCATAGGACAACAACAATCATAATCATAGGCTAGCTTCTAGGGTTTAGCCTCTGTGATCTCGTTGTAGATCAACTCTTGTAATACTTATATCATCAAGATCAATCAAGCAGGAAGTAGGGTATTACCTCCATCGAGAGGGGCCGAACGTGGATAAACATTGTGTCCCCCACCTCCTGTTACCATCCACCTTAGACGCACAGTTCGGGACCCCCTACTCGAGATCCGCCGGTTTTGACACCAACATTGGTGCTTTCATTGAGAGTTCCACTGTGCTGTCACCATAAGGCTTGATGGCTCCTTCGATCATCGACAATGATGCGATCCAGGGTGAGGTTTTTCTCCCGGACAGATCTTCGATTCGCGGCCAGATCAAGGGCCAACTCGCTTGGCCATCTAGAGCAGATCGAGAGCTACGCCCCTGACCGTCAGGTCTGGTTTGGAAACTTAAACTATACTGCCGACATCCGCGGAGACTTGATCTTTGATGGATTCGAGCCTATGTGTGGTGCGCCGCACAGTCATGACGAGCATGACTTAGCTCTGCTGACGGACAGTGTCCCGGAGATCACCCCTGTGGCAACTCCGGGCCTCGATCCGGAGCAGATCGCGCCGTCTGAAGTCGTGTGGATGGACCCCGCCACGGAGGCCACACACTCAGTGGCGATAGAGCCGAATATTGACTTCACTTCCTACGAGACCCATGTTGCCGGATCCTTGGATTTGTCCCTGGCCACAGGCTCCGAACCGCCTGCGTCCGTGCCTACCAAATCTGATTGGGCACCGATCATGGAGTTTTACTCCGTGGATATCTTTCAGCACTCGCCCCTGGGCGATGCGCTAAATTCATTAAGGTCTCTCGCCTTGTCAGGAGGCCCTTGGCCGAACTGTGTCCGGCTTGAGTGGGAAGCGGACGACGAAGAAATTCCTTCCCCACCCACCACCCACTTAATAGCCACTGTCGATGACTTAACCGACATGCTCGATTTTGGCTCCGAAGACATCGACGGTATGGACGACGATCTAGGAGAAGAATAGGAACCACCGCCCATAGGGCGCTGGACAACCACTTTATCATACGATATATACATGGTGGATACACCCAAAGAAAACAATGACGAGG
The DNA here is from genome assembly GCA_021605145.1 of Aegilops bicornis. Lineage (NCBI taxonomy): Eukaryota > Viridiplantae > Streptophyta > Magnoliopsida > Poales > Poaceae > Aegilops > Aegilops bicornis. The sequence goes on along the minus strand of CM038669.1, from coordinate 390,144,657 downwards.
AACGGAAGGATGCAGAGAAGCAACCAAAGCGACGACGTAGGCACCGCTCTAAATCCTGCCTCGGAAAAAACAGCAATAACAGCGCAAGAAAGAAAAATACCCCGGTCGACTCCAGAGGAAATGACGACCACATGGACCTAGCGGCAAAGCAGGATGAGCCAGTGGACGACAAACATAGTACGGAGCCGCTGTCCAATCATGACGACGTCGAGGATAAAGCTAATCAACCTGTCTCCGGAGAGGAGAACAGTCCAGATGATGATGCACACATCATCCGAAAAGGCACTTGGAGCAAGAGAACCTCCATAGAAGGCTTATTGCCACCGCGAGGAGTCTAAAGAAGCAGAAGCAAAGGCTCAAGGCCGCGCAAAACACACTCAATAGTAGATGGAACAAAGTGCTGGACACTGAAGAAAATTACGGTGGCAGTCGCCACACAAAAAGCTATCCAAAGCGCAAGCTGCTGCCTGAATTCGATGACGAGGCTTTAGAGTCTATACAGCCGAAAAATAAAACGGTCGATCAGCCGGACCGACCACCCCGTGGCCGCGATAGGGTGGCTAACGATGTCGCACATAAGTCAGCACATGATCTACGTGAGGACTTGCACCAAAAATCCGGTATGGCTAGGTCCATCTATGGATCTAGTGTGACGCCCTCGATTCAATCATACACTAATCATGCACGCAAATGTGTACGATCAAGATCAAGGACTCACGGGAAGATATCACAACACAACTCTAGACACAAATTAAAATAATACAAGCTTTATATTACAAGCCAGGGGCCTCGAGGGCTCGAATACATAAGCTCGAATACACAAGAGTCAGCGGAAGCAACCATATCTGAGTACAGACATGAGTTAGAAAAGTTTGCCTTAAGAAGGCTAGCACAAAAGCAGCAACAAATCGAAAAGGCAAGGCCTCCTGCATGGGAGCCTCCTAACTACTCCTGGTCGTCGGCGGCCTCCACGTAGTAGTAGGTACCCTCGGGGTAGTAGTAGTCGCTGGTGGTGTCGTCTGGATCCTGGGCTCCACCATCTGGTTGCGACAACCAGAAAGAAGAAAGAAGGGGGAAAAGGGGAAGCAAAGCAACCGTGAGTACTCATCCAAAGTACTCGCAAGCAAGGATCTACACTACATATGCAACATTATCAAAGGAAGGCTGTATATGTGGACTGGGCTGCAGAAATGCCAGAATAGAGAGAAGGCCTAGTCCTATCGAAGACTAGCATCTTCTGGAAACCACCATCTTGAAGTAACCGGAAGGAGTAGAGTAGCATAAAGTAAAGTAGTAGTAGTGTTATCAACCTCGGCCGGGGATCCTTTCTCGACTTCCTGTGAGAAATAAATCCCAGAGCCATACTATCCAGTTATCATCACAATCCAGTTCTCATCACCATCCAATTCTCATCACAAGTATCCAGTTCTAGTTGTATCGATCGGGATACAACTCCAAGTGTCCGTTATCGTGGGGACAGGCTATCGATAGATGTTTTCTTCCCTGCAGGGGTGCACCAACTTACCCACCACGCTCGATTAACTCCGGCCGGACACACTTTCCTGGGTCATGCCCGGCCTCGGCCAAACAATACGCCGCAACCCGATCTAGGCTTAACAGAGAGGCCAGCACGTCGGATTAAACCTATGTCCCCAGGGGTCATGGGCCATCTCCCCAGGAACTCATGCACGTTGCGAGGGCGGCCGGTGAGCAGACCTAGCTACCTCCTTCAACTAGGCAGGCGTCGCTCAGTCGCTGACGTCTATTAAGCTTCGGCTAATGCATACCACGCAGAACGCCCATACTATGCCCATGTGATGGTTAGTGCTATCAGGCCAGAGGCCCCTCGGATCAAATATCCAAATCGTAGTGGATTAGGAACGCGCGGTAACAAGCGAGACTCACGAAGATGTGACCCGTTGCCCGCCTCGAGGACTTGCGGCAAGGGCTAGGAATGCCCGCCACGCCGTATTCATCTCAAGGCACCCTCCAGGTCAACCCGACTCCATATCACTCGCAATTAAGCTCGCGTGGGTACCCCTCAGGGTTGACCCGTCTTTAGTAACATGGCTCAGTGTAAAGTCATAGTAATCATAGTAACTGTGTATCTAAACATCAAGGGGAAAGCCCGAGGAATCACCCCCGGTGAATTCCACTCGATGTAATCATCAAGGGGAACGTAAGAGGATTCACCCTCGAGGTCCACACTTGAGGGGTTGCACAACAGAGTCATATCAGAAGTGGTTAAAGAGGAAATCACCCTCGATGACCATGACCGAATAGCTACACTACAGGGTTAACATCATAAGTACTGATGAGGTCTCACCCTCGGTACTCGATAGTAACCAAGTATTGTCGAGCAACTAAGGGGAAAGTGATGTGCGGTGCTGCAGTCTTCGATCCCGTTGATCGTGTCTTCGATAATCCGGTAGGCGGTCGGGACAAAGTGGGGGTCACTGATGGATCACTAACCAACCTATACAAAGAAGTTTAGGATAAGCAGGTAAGGTACAACAGTAGGTTACAAAAGAAGGCTATGCATCAGAATAGGAGCAATCAATAACAGTAGCAAAATCTAATGCAAGCATGAGAGAATGGAATGGATATCGGGATGATCAAAGGGGGGGCTTGCCTGGTTGCTCTGGCAAGGAGGGGTCGTCGTCGACGTAGTCGATCACAGGGGCATCAAAGATCGGTCTCGGGGTCTACCAAGAGAAGAGGGGAAGAAACAGTAAATACACACAAACATAAGCATAACAAGACAATAAGCAGGGCAGAGGTGATCTAACGTAGCGTTACGCGATACTGGCGAAGAGGGAAAACATCCGGGAAAGCTTTCCGGTTCCGACACCGCCGCATGATGAACCGGAGGGGAAAAGTTCAACGTTTGCTATGCTAGGGACGTGTGGCGGGCGAACGGACTATGTGTTTAGATTTGTCTCGTCGTTCTGAGCAACTTTCATGTACAAAGTATTTTCATCCGAGTTACGGTTATTTTTCTATGAATTATTAAAGTTTTAGCAATATTCTGAAATTACTATTAATTCAAAAAAATAAAGGCTAAAATGCTACGGGTACCCAGTTGTGCGTACACAGAAGTGTACATAAGCTGACAGGTGGGCCAGGGGGTCCCATTTGACCAGTCAACGTTTGACTGGTCAACAGGGGGTGGGGTCCTCCTGTCATAGTCTCATTAGGCTAGTCTAACAGTTTAATTTAACTAAATGAGGTGATTAAGCTAACTAATTCTAATTAAACTTAATTAAACCAATTTAATAAAGTTAATTATTTTTATTATAATTCTTTTTTATTATTATTAGGGGAGAGGGCCCCTGCTGCCAGTGGCACAAAAGCCACTGGAGCAGGCTTAACGGGCGAGGGGCATGGGCAGGGGCGCCTGCGGCCAGCGACGGGGAGCACCGGCGGGAGCTGGGGAGTACCCAGGAAGCAGGGAGCCGGCAACCACGATGGCCAGGAGGCACGAGCGCGGTTGGGAGGCGACAGGGCACGCGAGGACGCCAGCCGGGTTGCTCCGGCGACATGCGCAGGAAGGGTCGGCGGCCACCGCATCGGTCGAGGGGGGGGGGGGAGTGCAGCACGGCGGCGGTACGCAGGCGCGTAGGGCGCAGCCAGGGGACGGCTGAGAGCGGGCACCGGAGCACGGCCGGGCGAGCAAGCAGAGGAGGACCGGGGCAGGGCCAGTGCGTGAGGTTGCGCGACCGTGGGTGGCCGTGCCGAGGGCGCGCCCAGATGCTACATCGTCGAGCAGAGGGGAGGGGGGAAGACGGGCGGTGCTCACATTCTTCGTGAGAAGGGGGGCGGCGAGGCTCGATGAAGCTGCGCGAGGAGGGGACGAGGACGCGGTCCGGCAGCGTCGTGGCTCCGGCGAGGGGGATGCCGAGCGGCGGTGGCCTCGGGGCCGAGTCCCGCCCAGATCGATGATGGCGCTGGGCGAAGGCTGGGGCGAGGTGAGGCGATGGCGATGATGTGGCGGGGAGCAGCGTCGAGGCTCGGGGCGGCGCAGGGTCGAGCCCCCGATTTAGCTTGGGTCGAGGGGGCGGGCGCCTATGCGGCAGGCGACGGAGAGGCGGGCGTTGGCGTCGGGCTCCGGAGACGGTGCGGTGTCGGGCGAAGCGGGCGGGTCGGGACGTGGCCCGATCCAGATCTCAAATCGGGGGAGGAGAGGAGCGTGGGCCAAGTGGGGTCAGTGGTTAGGGTTCGGGTGTGGGGTGGCCTAATAGGCGGCCAGCAAGCAGGGGGTGGGCCGGTTGGGCCGCGTGGGATGGGCCTAGCCCCATTGGGAGCTGGGGGGGGTCTTCTTTTCTCTCCTCACCTTTTCCTTTTATTTTCTGGAAATCAAAAAGTTACTGCTTTGCAATTAATCCGAGCACCAAATGACTCTTGTAAAATGTGCCACATGCCACAATAAATACTTTGCAATATTGCGAAGTTGCACAAAAATTGTTTTGAGCATTTGGAAATGTTTACACACTTTTGGAAATTGAAAAGCCAAATTTAATTGTTGCTGGACCACTCAAATAATTTCCAGGAGCATTTTTGGAATCCAACAGAAGTAGGTTTCATCATGACAAATACTTAGAGAATATTTGCCACATTGTGAACTATTTTTCTGGCTCATTTGAAGACGCAAATAATTGACTTGCAATTTGAATTGAGTTGGACTTGATTATTGGAGAAGTGGCATTTTGGCTTAGGAAAGCATGACGACAAGGCATCGTTAGGGGGATTACTATAGCAAGATTCTCGGGGCGTTACATCTAGGAAGCGAGCTCCGGCGCAGAAGAAAAACCGAACACTACAACCGTCAGAATGCCATGACACATCCAAATACAGGGGTGCCGCGCACCCCCTATGCTTCACCGATGAGGTGCTGGATCACGAATTTCCAGAGGGATTCAAACCCGTGAACATAGAGGCATATGACGGAACGACAGACCCTGGGGTCTGGATTGAGGACTTTATCCTTCATATCCATATGGCTCGCGGAGATGATCTCCACGCCATCAAATACTTGCCCCTCAAGTTGAAAGGACCAGCTCGGCACTGGCTGAAGAGCCTCCCCGAAAACTCAATTGGAAGTTGGGAAGAGCTTGAGGATGCTTTTAGGGCTAATTTCCAAGGGACTTATGTCCGACCTCCGGATGCAGACGATTTAAGTCATATAATTCAAGAGCGCGAAGAGTCAGCCTGAAATCTTTGGAACAGATTCCTCACTAAGAAGAATCAAATTGTCGACTACCCGGATGGCGAAGCCTTAACGGCTTTCAAACACAGTGTCCGGGACGAATGGCTGGCCAGATACCTCGGCCAGGAAGAGGACAATGGCAGCCCTAACAAGCCTTATGACCCGCTTTTGTGTGGGCGAAGATAGTTGGCTAGCTCGTAGTGGCACCAGCGACCCAGGCACATCCGAAGTCAGCGATGGCAACGGAAAACCACGACGCAATAAAAGTAAGCGTCAATACAATGAAGACAGCCCAGACAACACGGCGGTAAACACCGGATTCAGGGGCTCTCGACCCGGTCAACGGAAAAAGCCATTTAAAGGCAACAGAGATGGACCGTCCAGCCTAAACAAGATTCTAGATAGATTATGTCAGATTCATGGCACCTTCGACAAACCTCCAAATCACACCAACAGAGAATGCTGGGTCTTCAAGCAGGCCGGCAAGCTAAACGCCGAACACAAGGGGAGGGAGACACAAAGTGAAGACGAGGATGAGCCTCGCCAGCAAAACACTGGGGGACAAAAAAAATTCCCACCAGAGGTCAAAACAGTGAACACGATTAACGTAACAAAGAGGAGGAGCAAACGCGCACTCCGATACGTATGCACCGTGGAGCGCGTCACCCCCAAGTTCAACCCTTGGTTGGCCTGTCCGATCACTTTTGATCGCAGGGATCATCCGACTAGTATCCGGCACGGAGGATCGGCTGCCTTGTTACTAGACCCAATAATCAACGGATACCATCTCACCCGAGTCCTTATGGACGGCGGCAGTAGTCTTAATCTGATATATCAGTACAAAGTCCGGAAAATGGGGACAGACCCGACAAGAATCAGCCAAAGAAATACTACCTTTAAAGGAGTAATACCAGGCCCAGAGGCCCGCTGCACGGGCTCTCTAATACTAGAGGTTGTATTCGGTTCTCCCGACAACTTCTGAAGTGAAAAGTTAACCTTCGACATCCCTCCATTCCGAAGCGGCTATCAAGCACTACTCAGAAGAACGGCATTTGCTCATTTTAACGCTGTACCGCATTATGCTTATCTTAAGCTTAAGATGCCCGATCTACGTGCCATCATCATAGTTAGCGGAAACACAGAGCGTTCCTTACGTGCGGAAGAAGGTGTGGCGGCTTTAGCCGAACACTGAACGACCTCTCCAACCAGAATAAATGATTGGTCGTCAAGACCGCGGACACGGCTAGACGAGTCTGGTGCACCACTTGCTGCAACAGCTCAGATAAACCTGAGATTGGGTCGATAGATATACCCCCATAGGTGGTGCTAGGGGCTTCCCGCATGTAAAAAGAACTACAGTTCGGCTTGACCTTATTTAGATTGAATCTTAATGGTTTATTAAGAATAAATTTTTCGCACGAGGAATTTCACCTGAGTTTTTCTCTTTTACAGATGATAACCGTGCTACACCCTTCCAGGATATGGCACAACAGAGACACAGGCGCAGACGTGCAGCAGGGCCCCGCTAAAAGGTTTCTTTTTAGATTAAGATCCTGTGTAAACCTTTCTTACTGTCTCTTGTTGCTTCACACCCTCCGGATACTCAACACAAGTGAGAGGGATGATGGCGTTATTGGCATTTCGCCACGTCAGACTAATGCACGTACCTGGAAATTCAGAGTTTATTATCAAGGGCGTTACTCAGCCCGGTATATGTTGTAAAGACCGAATACCTTAGTGAGTGTTCGGCGTCGAGAGTTTGGCCTTATATGCATCAGCTCCGAATCATGTCTTTGGTCAATAGTTGGATTTGCCCGGCTCCCGTGTTTTGCTACCTTACGTTCCGCTCTATCGGCTAAGGTGGCACCGGGAGAACTACCGCGATTGTGCCCTGATTCATCTGGAAGAGCACCTCAGTAGAGAAAGCCGAAAACTGACTATCATGATAAAGCGAGAGACTGGTCAACCACTCGAGGACTCAGCGGAATCATCGCGATTCCTCCGCGTTAACGAAGGGCCGGTTTCCCGGTCATGTATGTACGGGCCCCGTATTTGGATGAGCGCGGACGTACCAGGGGCTATATAGTAGCCCCATCGTCAAACTCCTATGGCTAAGTGAAAGTATTAAAGCTATATAGTCTGATTGCCTTGTTCGCCACGCCATCACCTCCTTAATGGACCAAGACGTTGGATCAAGTGTGAATACGCGCTTTTCCGAACACCCCCGCATTATATGTGTGGGGGCTGAAGCCGACGACTGCAAACTTTCAGGTTATATACATACATAAACAGCCGCACAGGAGGCATCATAATACTTTTAGGCAAAAGTATAAACACAGCCTTTATAATCCAAATAAGCATTGTTTTTACAATTGGGATACATGTCACTCGAACATGATACTCTTCGAGCACTGAGCCTCTATCAAACGAGCGCCTTCTAGGACTTCTTCAAAATAGTGCCCGGCCGAGACCTGGCCTACGGCCGAACCCCGGGTTGCAATAGCGGTGGCCTCCATCTCTGCCCAGTATGTCTTAACACGGGGAAGAGCCATCCGTGCACCCTCTATGCACGCCGACCTCTTTACAGCGTCGATATGCGGCACAGAACCAAGGAATCGTTGCACTAAACCAAAATAACTATTCAGCCTTGGTCCTTCCGGTCAAAGATAATCCACAACAGACCTCATGGCAAGCCCGGACAACCTATGGAGCTCAGCCCACTCGGCCATTTGCTCATTTAATAGCAGCGGACGTGTTGGAGCACTGAACTGCGACCAGAACAACTTTTCAACCTCGTGATCTTTTTGATCTTTGAAAAACTTCGATCGCAAAGACTCGCTTTTCGTTAAGTCCAAATACGCGTCTGCAGCACTCTATAATTGATCCAGAGGGGCATACTTTGGATCTCCGAACTTCGTCCGCAACAAAAAGGGCTTCCCAGCCGTGATACCTCCGGCTTGACGAAGCTCCTCCTTCGCCGATCTAATTTTAGAGCGGGTTTCCTTGGCTGCTACCATGGCTTTCTTCAGGTCCGCCGCTTCCGCTTGGCTTTCCTTCTCAAGAATCTCATACCAGTCGGTGGCATCCTTCAGCTCAACAGCTATCTTGGCTAGTCTATCTTCGCCCTGGCGATGAGCAGCCTATTCGGCCCTTAACTCTTCGGCCGCCTTTAGGGCGGCCGCATCGCTTCTCCTGGCTTGTTCCTTGGCTTGGCAAGCTCCGCCCGAAGGGTCTCCATGGCGGCAGCTCTATCTACAGTCACATCATATTACAAATACTAGCATCATGCTCCTCTTAATATCTATTGACCACCGAAGAATACATACCCTATGCCTCGTCAAGCCGCTTGTTTACAAGCACGATGTCGGCATCTGCCGCATCAAGTTGCCGCCTCAGTTCAGCAAACTCATCAGTCCGGCCAGCCACTGGACCCTCAGCTGCCTGCACATAAAAGTAGCATGATCATTACCTGGGACTATGATCCTCTTATCGCCGCCTTTGGACAGCAACTAGAGTCTCAGGGGATACTATCTGCATAGGGCACACCTAGCGTGTGCGGTACCATCAAAAATATATATTACTTTGCGTACCTCAAAGCCTTTTAGCAGGCTCATAAAAGCTTCGTGCAACCCATTTTTGGCAGATGAAATCCTCTCAACCACCGCAACCATCAAAGTATGATGCACCTCCAAAAGACCCATCAGTGCGTCCGGTTGTGCACCGGACAGCCCCGGACTCTTTCTGTTGCTCTCCTTAGAAGCCGGATACTCCGGACTTCGGATGGCCGAAGGATTACCATCTGGCCTTCGCGGATCAGTAGAAATCCTCCATGACGACACCTCAGGGTCGTCCGCCTCATGAGGCGGGGAGACAGGGGGAGGCGTTTTGCTCTCCATCATCTCCAGAAGAAGATCCCCCGAAGATGAACTCTGTCGAAAAGGGCTACGATCTGAACTGCAAGACATATGTCTCGGTTATTGTCCTCGGAGATGAAGCAGGATATATTTACTAAAAGTACTCCTGTTCAGTTACGGCTCGGTGGAGGGCTGATCCCTTCGCGGGCACTGTTCGGTAAGGATGCCCTCCGGGGCAGGGCCCCTGGCGAAGGTTTCTCCCCTCGTTTGGAAACCCCTGTTTCCAAGTCTTTAGAGGCGCCCTTTTCCTTCCTCGGGGAGAGGGAATTTTAGATTCTTCTCCCTGGTTATCCTCCTTCGCTGTCAGGACCGGATTTTTGGGATATTAATTTCCAGAAAATGGCCCTTGTGCTCACCAGCCCCAGGATTACTATTAGCTGATGAGGCACCAACTTGATACAGAAATTCCAAGCAAAATACAAAATATGTAGTACAACACCATTCTGGCCTGTGAGTACAACAAATGGTTTCTAGTGGTTGATGGCGGAAGCGGTTTATGGATCGTCGGCGTCTATGGGACTCCATTTCCCACAGGAACAGCTGACCAGGTTAAGTCCTATCTTCACGAGGCTGCTATCATCATGGCTTAGGGTCCAGGGCTGTCTTCGCAACGCTCCTCTCCACGCAAGAGATCTGGCCAAGAAAATAGCCTGGGACAAGCCAGTGAGTACTTTGAATGTACTCGCAAACATTATGAACACGGGTATAATATAACAAATGACAAATATGCTCTGAAATATTCTATGATCACAACATCAGTCATCAATTAAAATCTCTGATGCAAGCAAGCAGGTTATTTATATACATGAATATGCAGTAACAGAGTAGTAATAAAATGCCCGATCGGGTGTCTGAAGCGAAGCCTCGAAAGATTAGCAAATAACGAACATGCCTCAGTCGGGCGTCTGAGAGACACCACATAAAGGGCTTATATGGTAAATAAATAATAAACATGCCATAGTCGGGCGTCTGTGCGACACCACATAAAGGGCTTATATGGTAAATAAATAATAAACATGCCACAGTCGGGCGTCTGTGCGACACCACATAAAGGGCTTATATGGTAAATAAATAATAAACGTGCCACAGTCGGGCGTCTGTGCGACACCACATAAAGGGCTTATATGGTAAATAAATAATAAACATGCCATAGTCGGGCGTCTGTGTGACGCCACAATAAGGGCTTATAACAGAATAATCACAGTGAATATCCAGGAGGTAGAACCGTCCCAGGGATACCCAAGGAATCAAATAATGAACATAGTTAGTCCACAATAATAATAATAATCATAATCATCATATGTCACCGGTCATAGTCAATGTTCTGACTTAGTAGTCTTTCCTCCGAAGACCGACACTAAGACCGACACTTGAATCAACCCAGACTGTAGTCCTTAAGCATGGACACGGCTATTCGAATAGATGTTTAATCTCTGCAGAGGGTGTACCCTTTACCCACGAGTAACGGATTCCTTTAGTCAATCGGGACTAATTCCGCTCACGGTCTTTCAATTGAAAACACACCGACCTGCACACACCAATTAACTTCACGGTGTCCTGAATCACCCACGACACCTGTCAATCAAAACTCTAAGTAGGGAGGCTACAACCTCGCGTAGCATGGGATCAAACTTATATCGCACGCTCTAAGGGGTGGCCTCCCCTCTCGGTCCCAACCGGAAACACCCATGCCCCCGGACCAGGTGGTCTACCTACCGGCTGCAACCGGTATCTTCCACCATGGCCTCTCTATATGGTGTGTACTAGAAAGGGGTTGACGACTTACTGAACCGTACCCTACTTGTTGTAGGGACAAGTGGTAGTACGAAACAAGTATGGGGGTTACTGGAACAAGACTCGATCTATGGTCGACTCAGGAGGTTTAAGTATTCCCTGCATGATTAGCATAACGAATATATTTCATCCAACAGACATAATCACCACTCATCATACCCCCTCATGCCATACCGGACACACTCGTCTCGACGAGGAACTAGGGGCAAGCTCGGGACTACCCAAGACAGAGACTTTCCCGGCTTCCTTCCGGCAGGCATGAAAAGCATTCGAGGATGATTACTGTCACAAGCTTGACCATTTCCAACAGCAAGGAAATCTCCAATATGCATCCATGCAAATGATCATATCACTACATAAAATAGCGAGTTCTACGTAGTGAGGCGGTGTTATAATCGTGTCAAACAATGCATGAAAAATATTATGCCAGGGTCCAGAATGCTTGCCTTCAAGTTGGGGGGAGGCAGGGTGCACTCCAAAACTTTTGAAAAAGTTTTCTCCTCTCTCCAAAAATCCTATTTAAAAATATTTTTGGATCAATACATAGTTTAAAAAACAGTACCAAAAAGTTGTCTGAAAGTTTTTCAAATAAATCTGAAAATAAACTAGGTAATATTTGAGAGAGGTAGGAAAATAATCAGTTCATTTGGGGTTATATTTAAAAATTTATAGCCAGTCAAAGTTTTGGTCAAAATCTGTTTTTAAAATAAAACAGAAAAAGGAAAAACGTTTCGAAAACTGACCACGTCGAAGGCGTATTCCGAGTTTAAGTTTCCACTTATCCAGCGCGGGCCCCGCGTGGGTCACTGATAGTGGGTCCAGCGGGCCCACTGGTCAGGTTTGACTGGTCTCCTTTACCTCCTCTTCCTCTGCCCGAGCGGAGGCGGGACTCCGGCGATCGCCGCCGGCGGTTGGCGGCTCCTCGCGGGGCTCCGAGGGCGGGGATGGATCCGCCAGTCCCGGGCTGTCCTCCCGGTGGTCGCTAGACAGGTGGGGACGGAGGGAGTCGCCAGCGACGAGCTTCACGGCGGTCGACGAGTCCTGGGCTACGGTGGTTCCCGAGTGGGTCGGAGGTGTTCGGCAGCTCCGTAGGGTCAGGGGGAGTCGAGCGGTGGCGTCGGACCGGCAAGGGGGGCCCTGGTTGCGATGAACGGGGCTGGGACGTGGCGGCGGTTGAATCGGCCAGAGTCGGGGAAGACGGCTTCCCCCTGACGATTGCTGGCTGTGGGGGTTCTATGCGGGTGGCCCGAGGTTGCCTGAGGGTTCGGAGAGGTTCGGGGCTCTTCATTTATAGGCGAGCAATGGCGGTTCGCGGCGGCCGCGGATAAGATCGCCGGCGACCGCCATTCTGTAGCAGCAGGGGGACGTGGCGGCGACGAGTGCTTGTGGACAAGCTTGCGGATGAGCCTGAGCTGCTCCAGAGGGCAGCTGGCGGGCGCTGGTGGCTCGGGCAGTGCCGTCCAGGGCAGGGGTTGTCGGGCGGCGGTGGCGCCTTGCGTCGGTGGCGCTGTAGGGCGCCAGGAGAGGGCCAGGGCGGCTCTGCAGCGAGGGAGGAGTCAGGGCGCTGGCTGCGAGTGGGGAGGGGCCAGAATGGGCGTGGGGGAGGCGGCAACGCGACGCGGCGACCCATGCGCACGCAAGTGCAAAACGCGCGCTCTGGCCGCACCCAGAGCGTGCACGCCAACTATTTGGCGAAATGCCAGTGCATGGTAGAAGGCTAGGGTGGAGCTGGGGTTTAACAGGATTAGGCTAGGGTATTCTAGAGGCTTAGTGGACAAGCTAGTTTGATCAGAGGATCAAGTTCACAATGCAAACCAAAACTTATGCCAAATCTGCTCATGCACTCAAGGTGTTTGACAAAAGGCTAGGGGCATCTAGGCAGTTCTTGGAGTGTCCAAAATCCCTGCATCCTAGTCTCTTTAGAAGGTAAAGAGGGTGGCAAGGTTAGTTTGCCAAAATTAGAAACTTGTTAGTGCAAATATTTGAGAAAACCAATACTGGGCAGAAACTAAAGGCTGTCATTTCATGGACCAAAAATATTCCAATGGGTTCATGCTCCTGGACTTAAGGGTTTTGTAGGAAGGACTACAAGCAGGAAAAGGAATCATGGGTAGAGGAGTAAGTTAAAATAGGGTTGCTATACAAATCAACAAGTTGGACCAGAATGGAAATGAGGTTGATTCACTCAAATTTTTCAAAGAACAACACTGGGTTTTGCAAAAAGTTGAATAATATACTCCTACTGACATCCCATAATTTTGGTGGAAGTTTTAAAGAAATATTTAAATAGGTTGTAGTGCAAAAATGCCCACTGGACCAGATTTGAAAACTTGGTGTAGAACTCAAAATATTCAATGAATGAAATATATTTTTGCATAAAAGTGATTTAAAAACATCACATGACACCCCCAAATTTTGGTGAAATTTTTGAATGACTTTATAAAAGGGTTGTAGTGCAAATGGGACCCTAAACTTATGAAAAACCCTTTTGGAGAAATAAGGCTCAGGAAAAGATAACTATATAAATAATCCTACTGATAAAAGAATTGTTTTATTTGAGAGGGTAAATGAGTCCAATAATGATTGAAAAGTTTTCACTTGGGTAAAAAGTCCATAATAATAAAGAAAAGAATGGTTCTGAAATCAAAAGGAAATCTAGAAACTAAAAGTTTAAGTTTCCTGGCAAAATTTTAATAAACCAAACATGGTTAAATTTTTGGGGCGTCACACTCGCGGAGACACTAATTCCCACGATTTGGATGAGTAATGTGTGAGGCCCTCTTTCGGCTTCTTTATTCCTCCCTTTATCTTCCCCTGATGGCGCTTGATAAGGTGCGAGCTCAAGCATCCTGGCTAGTACAGATCCGTGAGCCTTCGAAGGGGGCCGAACACCTGATCATCTTCGCCTTTTTTATCCAGTCCTGGTCAAAGAGAGATTTTTCAGAATGATGTTGTGACAAATGAAAAGACAGCGTGTTCGGCCGTAGAATTACTTACGTGAGTATCTGGACGATTGTAGTTTAGACCCGCATCCTTGGTGGTGTCCGGACACTTTATTCGTGATCCGAAGAACAACCCATACATCTCTTAGAGCGTCACGCCGAAGAATTGCTGAATAGTTCACGATCCTTCCGGGTTGAACTCCCACATACGGAGAGGTCGACGTTGCCATGGCAGGACCCGACGAGCTAGCATGACTTGCATTACCTTGACAAGGCTGACATCTCTCTTGAGGAGATCTCGGATGCGACTCTGCAATGTCGGCACGTCATTAAATGGCCCCCAGTCCAGCCCCTTGTTGACCCATGACGCCAGTTGTGGCGGGGGGCCCGAACGGAAGGCGTGGGCAGCTCCCCACTTGGTACTTCGGGGAGCCGTGATGTAAAATCACTCCCGCTGCCATAAGTTGGACATCTCTAGGAAGGAACCTTTTGGTCATGGAGCATCGGCGCCTCTGCTTATTATGGCACCTACGCATTCTGCGTGTCGCCCATCGATCATCTTCGGCTTCACATTGAAGGTCTTGAGCCATAAGCCGAAGTGTGGGGTGATGCGGAGGAAGGCCTCACACACGACGATAAACGACGAGATGTGAAGGATGGAATCTGGAGCTAGATCATGGAAATCGAGCCCGTAATAGAACATAAGCCCTCTAACAAAGGGATCAAGACTAAAGCCTAGCCCTCGGAGGAAGTGGGAAACAAATACGACACTCTCGTTGGGTTCGGGATTGGGGATGACCTGCCCTTGAGCAGGCAGCCTGTGTGAGATTTCGGCGGTCAGATACCTGGCTTCTCTTAGCTTCTTGATATCCTCCTCTGTGATAGAGGAGGCCATCCACTGGCCTTGAAGGTTGGATCCGGACATGATTGAAGGTCCGAAGCGCTTAGGCTGAACCTTGGGTGTTGGAATTCGAGGTAGGGGAAGGGAAGGATCGAGCGCGAGAAGAAAAGGACAGACCTTGGCCCCTTTATAGAGAGGGTGAATATCAAGCGTCCTACGCGTGGCCGTCTGGAACTTGCCTAAAAACGAGGAGTCATACCAGCGGGCACGATTGGGTTACCCACACCCATATTGATGAGAATCTCGTGATAAGGGGAACACAAGCTCTGCTTCGACAAGACGTGCCAATGAAACCGCCTCGCAACACGCGCAGTGGCAGGCTGGAAAAAATGGTTCGTAATGACCGGACCACGGCAGGATGTCACGCTATGAAAGGTTGTCAGCAGATTAGATTTGTGGAAATATTATGCTCTCTATGGTGGTATGTGGAATTTGTTTTGCAGAGCCGGACATGATCCTTGTGTTCAAAATCTTCTATGGTGTATCCGAAGGAAGAACACGCCTTGCAATGCCGAAGACAATTTGCACGCCGGACTCATCGTCATTGAAGCCTGGTTTAGGGGCTACTGAGGGAGTCCTGGATTAGGGGGTCCTCAGACAGCGGGACTATATACTTTGGCCGGACTGTTGGACTATGAAGATACAAGATTGAAGACTTCGTCCCGTGTCCGGGTGGGACTCTCCTTTGCGTGGAAGGCAAGCTTGGCAATTCGGATATGTAGATCTCCTCCCTTGTAACCGACTCTGTGTAACCCTAGCCCCCTCCGATGTCTATATAAACAGGAGGGTTTACTCCGTAGGACAACAACAATCATAATCATAGGCTAGCTTCTAGGGTTTAGCCTCCATGATCTCGTGGTAGATCAACTATTGTAATACTCATATCATCAAGATCAATCAAGCAGGAAGTAGGGTATTACCTCCATCGAGAGGTCCTGAACCTGGGTAAACATTGGGTCCCCCACCTCCTGTTACCATCCACCTTAGACGCACAGTCCGGGACCCCCTACCCGAGATCCGCCGGTTTTGACACCGACAGGCAGGAGCAGGCGGCACGACCGGCGCTGCTTTGGGCGGCTGGAGCAAGAAGACCAGAGGTTGAAGAAGCACTATGGCCGTTGGATGGACATCGTACGGTCACTGGAGCTAGAATCGTTCATATTAACTAAGTTGACAAAGCCCTCCATCCCCGTCAACTTAGTAGGCCCACAAGTCAGCCTCCCACTGTGGTGGGTCCCAGCCAAGGTGGGGGTATTCATTTTTTGTGCGCAATAAGGAGGCACTTCCTTGCGTGCGAAGATATAGTTGGTGGGTCCGACCTGTCAGCGGAGGGAACGTTTTTTCAAGAAATACAGAGGCCCTTCCGGCGGGTCCCAGATGTCAGGTGGAGGAATCATTTTTTTGCGCGTAATAAGGAGGCATTTCCTTGTGTGCGGCCTTGGACCCAACTGTCAGTCTCTCCACGTACAGTCCACTTCCGATGGATGTCGTTCGTTGACCATGTTGACCACGCCGCGCCGAGAGCACCAGGGCGGTGGACAAAGGCGAGGCATATGAAGGGAACGACACGGAGCCAGGGAAGACACGACAGTGGCTGCCCACGCGGTGGAGAGTACGAGGGTTGACTGGTTCGGTTGCCGTCGCTGGAAAATAACAGGAGGTGTGGGTGTGTAGAGGGATAAACAGGCCAGGGATGCGAGTATATGATGGGGCCGTGAGGCCTGCCCGGCAGCACAGCCGGCCATGGGAGGCGGGAGCAGGCGGTTCCGATAAAGGTTGGTTTGGGCAACAAGGTGAAGATCGAGACTCAAGAAGACGATTGCCGTTAGATTGGCATCTAACGGTCTGACGCTGGTAGAGTCGATTGTTGACTAAGTTTCTTTTTTGAGAAACCTTGTGTACGCATGAACTTAGTAGGCCCACAAGTCAGCCTCCAAATATGTGGTAGACAACATAGATCCCATTTGCTATTTTTTAATAATTTGCAGCCCATTTGCTCATTCTTAAGTAATTTATTACATCCCATTTTCTGCCCAGGACCACGGTCAAAAAGTTCAACCTTATTTTGCATATTTCGGTGGAGTCCAAACTTTTTTAATCCCGAAATGATAAACATTTTTTAAGAACTTATTGATTTGCCAAAAAAATCATTTTGTTTTTGTAAGCAAATAAGACGTGGGACAATTGAGTTGGTTTAAGGGAAAACCAGTGGTAAAAAAATCAGCGCTGGGAGGGAAAACAACAACAAAAATAAGGATGTAAATATGAAAAGGGAATTTTATGTATTTTCAATATAATGATACGTGTATATGAACTAGTAAAACTATAGGTAGAGATTAGAAAACGGATGTAGGACATGTGTTCCAAGAGGAAAATAGAACTGGGATGTGTGTTTGATTCAGTAAAAAAACTGCCTACAGATGTTGTAAGACAAAATATAACTAACACTGGCGGGCCAGAGGCCAGTAGATACCTGCTGGATCTTTCTGCCCCGTTGTCGTCATTAGCTGGGCCTGTTAAAAAAAACAAGCCTCGGCAGTCTACAGCCTAGTTGAAACTTTCTCAACCTGAAAAAACAATATACGTGCTCAATAAACAAGAGAATTCTGCAAGTACAGACTGATAACTGGGATGCAGCATGGATTTTTTTTCATCGTGATAATAAGTGCATGCACTTGTTTCGAAAATTTTGGAGAACTGGGAATTTGAACGGCAGGTGCTTATGCTACCCATCAAACAAAAATCAGGTGCCTGAAAATTTGTTTTGAAACAAATGATTCAGCTTTATATCCACGTCGACCCTTGGCATGATGGTTGGAAGCAAATGCCAAGTTCATACCAAAAGATCGTTAACAACAATACCAACTTGCGGACGACAATGTAGTACAAGTACCAATACCAAACTAACTTATAATCTTTTTACTCCTGTCCCTCGTGTTCGTCTGGTAGAAAATCTTGCAGAGGACTAGCTCCCGCTCCTTCTCTTGCTCCAGGTCCCCGAGGTGGTACTGGTGCATCACTCAGTTGGTCCTCTGTTGGTCGAAGTTCTTGTTGGTGTACAGCACCAGAACCTTTTTGTTGCCCGTTTGCCGGCCGTTGACCATCACCGGCAAGGTATTGCCGGTGTTGTGCCACATCACGTGCATGCCGCACTCCGACTGTATCTTGCGATGCGTCCACGTGCCCTTTTTGAACGCCCTGGAATAGCGCTGGAAGAAATGCTTGCTTAGGCCACTCAGTGTGATACCTGCAGTATTGTCGAATACAGGTTTTAGTGTACGTAGTTGGCATTTTCATAACATTTTTGGCATGTTGCAGTCACTTGTTTCACTTTTTATTAACTGTCAAATTGTAATTGCTTCACCAGGTCTGTGTCTAAAAAGAAAAATAGAGCTATAAACAAAGGAATATGTTTGTGCAAGTACACGGCCGATCGGTGTCTTACCTGGAAGTTTCTCAGGATGGGTGTAGCATATGCCGTGCTCGCTGTTGATGGTTGGTATGAACAAATCATTGAGAGAGTGAGATCTCGTGCTGTCAACACTCACTTTGGCCTCAAGGTGCTCGATCAGCTCCTGATCCGTGGGATCGAACTTGACGCCAGCCGGCAGCACCGACCAATCCTTCTTCGACTTGCATCGTTTAATTCCAGTTATATGGTACTCAATGTATGATCAATCGACTGTTTTAAGTGGATGATGAAAGATTTCGACAGATAAGTGGCACTCCAAATCTGAAGTCCAGAATACCCGAACACGCCGTTGGGATTCTTGTGTCACCTCACGCGCAGCGTGTTGTCACTGCAATTCAATGTGTGGACATGATGAATAATTTGACCAACGTATACTAGTACTGCTAATGTACTACTTACTAGTCGTATTTAGTGTCACATTTTAACCATAGGTTTAACTAACAAGTACGCACTTGAAGCCTAGGTGATATATATATATATATATATATATATATATATATATATACTGCACAACATCTCCATCATCATTATCAGTACATCCTCCACAGGTGAGTTAGGATGCACTTGATCCTAGAAACGTATCTATCCTTCAAACCAGAGGAGTGCTTCAAACTAACAACAGTACATAATATCCAACAAAAGAGGGTCGACGTCGTGCTACAGCAGCAGAATACATGGCTCAGTCTAGATATCAATATGAATCAAGTTGTGCATATTTGCTGTTGCATGAACCACATCGCCGCATGTCGAGTTTGCAAAAGCCATCCATCGCATGGAAGCTTGATGCCTGTCACACACTGAAGATTATCCGCAACAAGTCAGACGATTTAATCTCTGGATATGGTGATTCATGAAACCCATGGTATGATGTGTAAACACAGTCCCCCCTGGCGAATGGAAGTTGCATAGCACGGTAATCATCGCCGGTGATATGATCGATGATTGGTTGGATGATCTAATAATTGAGCCCGATGAACATGGAGTGGTTGCCGAGGCTGTAAACCCGCCCCCAGTTGAATACGGCTGGCCCAACAGAGCTGGGATCTTTCTCGAACACGAAGCAGCCATAGCCATCAATGTCACGAACGCCCCTGGCATTGTACTGCATGTGGTTTGATGAAATGGTTTGGTCAATGTGGTACGTGCAAATGAGCATCAAATGACCATTGTCAGCTGAACGAGTGATAAACCACCACCCATCGGCTGGTATGATTCCAGGTCCTGGAATCATGAAGGCCAGCGCATTTCCGTCTGCTGCAACAATTCAAATTGGAGACCAAAAGGACAAAAATAAACAATCATGTTCAAAGTATGTGTGGAATTAAGATTATTATAACAGTGACACATATCATAGACAAAGAATTGCAATGCCGTGGTCATAATCATACCCCAAGTTAAAAAAATAAGCCAATGGCTTTCATATTGTAGCAATATATCATGGTTCAAACATCATGTAACAATGAGAGGAAACCAGATATGATAGGGCCTACTCATATTCTACCATAGTACTTACTACAGTTATCATATCAACTCTAAGCAATAACATGCATTGTTATAAAAATCCTGGAAATGAGAGTAACATATAGCAATCATGAGGTTATACTCATAATATCTATTCTAACAATCATTAGATACCAATTGTTCTCATATCAACTCTAACAATAACATGTGTGGTCATAAAAATCTAGGAAATGAGAGGAACATATAGCAATGATGTGGTTATAGACATACTATATATTCTAAATTTGTAACAATGAACATGCAGTCGTATTCTTAAAGTAAAGATGAGATGAGATAGAACAATTACATGACGATAGATTCCACTAGTATAGGCAGCCAATCTGTGCGTCGACTGCATAAACGATGCCATCATGCACTATAGCATTAGACATAACTGTTGGGTGAAGAGGATCGACGATGATCCATAACCATGTATGGCGACCGGATTCCAGATAGACTAATCCCATGTTGAACATGGAAATGAGCTGTAATCCATGTAGTCTTCTGATGGTGTGGGCACCTCGCAGATTACAACCTTCAGCAAACAGAGGTCGAGCCAAAAGCTCGACGCGTCTCGTGCGTAGTAGGCAAGAGAGTCCGGCGGGCCGTGAGGCTCGATGGCGGCAGTATCCAAAGATGGAAGGGTGATCTCTCGCTGGGTGTAGATATAGACGAGACGCCACAGACTACCGGATTGGTGGATGAGGACGATCCAGTTGGCCTTCATGCATGCCCAGTAGTGGTCGCGCATGAAGGACAGGTGGACGGGTAGTGGTAGCATGTCGAGGGGCACCATGGCAACCTCCGTAGGATCGTCAAGTCGGTGTCTGGGCCACCTGCGAGGATCGGGCATCAACAAGCAGGGTGTCGTGAAGAGAGCCAGCCGATTGTAGACGAGTAGATGGTACAAAGACACCGAGCATGCGTCCAGACGAACGGTGCTAAGTAGGTCCATACGATTACAGATCTGCTCCAAGAGAACATCGGGGAGGGAATTCCAATCGCGGCTCTGTGTGTCAGTCGGTTTTGCCATTAGGGTTTTCGGTGCATGCGAGCCAGCGGGGAAGTGGATTCGGGCGGGCGAGCGAAGAAGCTTCTCCTCGTGTGGCCGAGCAGTGAGCGGGGGGATATGGTACGCGCGAGCTACCAAGGAAGATAGCACGGGCGGGCGTGCAGTGAGCGGGGGGAAATGGTGTGTGGCCGACGATGGGGAAGAGAGGAGCAAAAAGAAGAGAGGAGGAAGAAGAGTGGAAGACGGGGAAGAAAGTGCATTAAATCTCAGTTCTACTACTACTACCAGGAAATACCGTCCTTCAGAGTGTAAATAGTTACACCGATGACATGTGGGTCTACCACAAGAGGGCCCATATGTCAGTTAATGGAGGACAAAAGCATGCTCTACTGGCAAACATGATGGCAGTACTGGGTAAGGCTGATTTAGTAACACTAACACACTGGTTCAGCTTATTAATTAAGTGTCCCATCTGCTGCAGCATGTATTGTCACTTCACTACGAAGAATAGTTGAATAGTTCTCTCAGACCGAGATGGGGAATAATGGATCGCGAACTTCCTTTCTACATTATCCCTATGCCTCTACACTCACTTCACTCATTTTGCTCCGTACGTAGTCACTTGTTGAAATCTCTAGAAAGACAAATACTCCGTATTTGGGAACAGAGCGAGATTTTACTCCGTATTTGGGAACAGAGGGAGGATTTTACTCCGTGTTTGGGAACAGAGGGAGTATCACCATATGGAGGGAACAGAGGAAGCTTGAAATATGAACATGTCAATGGGAGGGAGTAAGCCCCATGCATGCATGCAACATGCAACACTCACATGTACACATGGAGACACGCAACACTCACGCACCCATGCGGCACACAGCAGACGACGCAACACACACACTCATGCTCAAGTGCTCAACCTACTCCCTATGTCCGTGAAAGACTGTACATTTAGAGATTTACACATTGACCAGGGCATAACTAACGCCCAAAAGTAGCAAACTTATGTGTGCATGTGACCATTGAGAGTAGAAGATTAAATGAAGGTCGTTGCATGCTGTAATTAAGGGTAGACATGTAGCCTATACCTAGAGCACAAGTTGATGCATTAGTTAATCAATATCGATTTAGATTAAAGGCTAAATGCATTGGAAGTGTAGATGTACTACACTCTTTGTTTTTTAGCTGATTTCTTTGCTCTGCCAAATGACAGGTGGGACCCAGAAACCAGGTGACAATTTAACCAGTCAACAAAGTGCCACGTCGACTAAGTGGCCGGTCAGTAAGGTGCAATACACTGCTCTACGATGAGCTAGTGATCGTATAATCATCGCAAAACTATATATAGTGACCGTAAAGAACGTATTGTTACATACATTGACCGCCAGTGTATTTTTCTCGTTTCAAATTAAGCCATATTAACCGGAAAGGACGCAGTATGGACTATTACTAGTACTGCTTTGATGTGTCCCGTCAACTCGCCGAACGAGGAGAAGCTTGCTTACTACGCCTCTCCCTCACCCAAGTGTGTGGTAGTTCGCAGGACGACGAGAGGGTTTTGACTACAACGCCCTCTCACCCTCCCTCGCCCTCGCCCTCGCGGTGGACGTGCAGCAGTTCAATCGGTGTCAGATTTCCAGAAGCATAATGTACTGTAGTATCATCATTGTTGGACCTTTCGAAGAGGCGAAGAGCCAAGTGCAAGGTTCACACGAGTACGAACTGTTGAACCTCCCGAAGAGGCAAAGAGCCAAGCGCAAGGTTTTATAGGAGTTGTCGTCCTAGTAGGAGCGTACTACAACTATAGCAAATGATGCTAGTAGGAGTGCAAGGTCTTATATCCAAAGTTGTGCCACCTTTTTTTTTCTCAAAGAGCATGTTGGAGCCCGTGTAACAACCACACAAGTTGCACGTACACATAACACATTTACTAATAAGAGATTCTAAAGGACAAATTCCAGTATGCCACACAAGTTCATCTCCAATTCATGTGATAAATTTGTGCACGACTAGTCTACAAATATTCACAGTGCTACCGTTCACAATTTACCATACTCCACTTACACGTTATAGATGGGGTACATGTCCTCCTCCGTGTTCCAGTCCTGTGTGTTCTTCATGGATGGCACGATCCATAGCGGTGGGCAACGAGAATCATTGTCGCAGCTTTCTAGTCCGGTTCCACACGATGGAGACTCATCCAAGCTGAAGCGGCATAAATCAGGGATAGCGCGTCCCAGCATGTCGTTCATCCGGCGGTGCGCACTGAAGACACAACCATGCTTCATGAGCGATAGGCCTTCCATGTCGTGCACGGAAGGTGGCATCCTCTTTACAATGGGGTAGCTGTCCCCCATGAAAAGGGAGTACTCTCCAAGAGTGTTCCTCGGCACCCACGTAGCATCACGGGGGTCGAACTCGGCGCCGTTCATCTGGTACACGCGACATCTCAGATCTGGACACATGGTGACATACATAGTCAAGGTCCATGCATAATAATGTTGTGCTCAAATATGGCGGTCAGTAATACTGTGCAGCAAATAGTACTACTCCGGTATAGAGGAAGTAAAATAACCAGCATATTATATATAGCCACTCTTGGCTACATGGATGAGATAGTAAGACATGGAAAAACAAAAATGGTGGCAGCTAGTGGGTTCAAGTCTTCAAGGGCCTAGCTAGCTATACGCGTCCTCCAAGGTAAAAAGTACTCCTACTAGTATGTAAGTAGAGTACTAGTACAACAATGAAAGAGAAGGCGGGAGGGTTAAAAAATGGAATACCTGGGTAGATGGTGACGGTCCGATCGTGGTAGATTGTGTGACCATGTTACACATCAGTGGTACCATGGGTAATGACTGCTAAGATAGTTGATCCCAATATGCCAAAGTCAGCTACAAGGTTCCAGGTTAGACCCAATCGCTGATGCAAATGCACATCCAGGATTGGCGATCTAAATTTGTTCGCGGGATGACTGGTTCATGCAAAATAATGTAGTACCGTTAGGGATGCAAATGATGGTTTGTGCATTCCGTTTGTAATCTCCTGTACCGTAGGATGGCAACCAGATGAAACAAGTCCCCTGGCTTGTCACCGCGAAGATGCTGCCTAGATGGCACACGGCGTCTTCGAACATGTAGGGGTACAAATCTGCCTCCGCCAACATGCACCAGCCTCTTCCGTGACTGCCTCTTGCATTGATGGCAATCCTTATGCCGAACACAGCGATGAGATAGTAATCATCGTAGTCGCGTCGCTTTGTCGGCGGTTCCGCAATTGCTATCTTCTTCAATCTCATGTAGGCATCATCATATGTATTCAAGCCTAGCCAGTACGGAAGGCCGATCCCAATGGTGGAGAAGGGGTCTACCGGAACGGCCACACTGCTGTGGATGTTGTGCAAAATGATGGTGGTATCTGGCAGGAGGTATGCAAGCCAATCTTCGTTGGCTCCGACCCAGACCTATATATAAGACGGTGGGCAGCGGAGAAATTACGGGATGGAAATGGAATAACTAAGTACTACATGATCAAACTCCATTACTGACCTGCTCATCGGCAAAAATCCGACTACCTCTCAACATTGGCAACTCTGGAGGATTCAACGTGCAACCATAGCCAGGGAGCGGTGGACTGTTCGAAGGATAGTCCCATAGAAGAACCTTCTCCTCGTGGACGCATGGAAGACCAACAAGCATGGCCTTTTCCCAAGCCTTTTTAAGCACCGTCTTGAAAAAGTTGGTGCAGGAAGCACCGAGTCTTGTGGCGGTGAGGACGTCGGAGCGGCGTGCGATTTCTCCCAGAGGATCTTCGTCCAAGGTCTCCCAGCCCGACGAGGAGGAGAACCGCTGGCGAATCCATGGGAGCAGCGACGAACTGCCTTCTCTTGGGGAGGAACTGGCGAGGAGGAGATAAGAGCGTAGTAACCGCAGGGCCTCGTCCCGTCCAACTATAGATCGTTCCTTAGTGAAGGGGTGAGGCTATTATTTACTAGTAGTACTAGCATTATGGGCCATTATGGGATTGCATTATATTGTAAATAATAGCACTAGTAAGAAATTTTTGGCACTAGCTAGTAGTTTTTGGCGTGGATTAAGAAATTTTGGGTATGTTTTTGCTATTTTTTGTACACGCCAACTAGTGTCAAAAAACGTCTTACATTATGTGACGGAGGAGTATGTACTCGTACTGTAGCAGTACTAGTACTACTTTCTCAACTAGTAGTGCGATGTACTATACTTCTAGTGTAGTGCACCAGTTTTGAACTCTTGAATCTCAGGGCCAAGGAGCTACAGTTGGAAGTGGAGGGTACTACTGTTCTCTAGAACCATCGATGTACTATCAATGCGGGGAAAGTACACCTTCGTAGTGGCCTAGTGGGTACTCTCAGTGCTCTATTCAGCCGCTCCTCTCACGTAGCTGGCCTACTCAGCCGCTCCTCTCACGCACACACTAGCAGCCTGTTTATCGTGACGATTATCATGAGGCAGAACATTTGAGTTATTTGATACATCGAGACTAGGCTTTTCGCTTCCATTTGTGGAGGTGTAATGGATCTCGTCAAACTTTGTTAGTAGTTCCTTCTTTATGAATGAGATGAAGCAAAGCTTTTGCCTTCGTTTCAAAAAAACACGTCAAGAGGAATTTCTTTTATAGTAGAGCCGACAATGGAGTGAAGTCCATGCGTGCAACGCCACAAGCTACAGAGTAGTAGTAGAGCACTTTACGTACAGAGCCATATTGCACAGTTCCCAATGCCCTGCCAGGCTTTTCCGGCTCCTCGGGCTTAATTGGGAGGCGCTAGTTTAAATATGCTACTAGCAAATGAGGAAGCTGCAAGCAAGGTGCGGCTAGGGCGAGCACGCGAGCCACGAGATGCTGGGAAGGAAAACCCGTTCACGTGGCTAGGCTATCCAAAGGCACCCTGTGGATTAGAAAGCCGCACGTATGCTTGACTTCAAAACTCAAACTACTCATGTAAAATATTGGCTCGCAGCAAAGTTACTATTTAGAAAAAGGCCGCCGTGCGTTCGGCCGGGATCGAACCGACAAATTGACTTATACACTCCCGCGACCACTAGTAGTACTCGTTGGAGTACAACGCAACCTAGAATCGCCTTTTGTCGCTAGTAGTACATTGTTCCTTACAAGAAACCCCTAATAATGCAAGAAACCACTAATAATGCCAAGAAACCACTACCACTTGCATATGTGGCAGACTTATGATAAGACTACCTTATCAATCATTGTACATGCTCTTACCAACCAGCCCTACCAAGAAACGACTACTCTACAAAGTGTCGTTATAGGCACGTTTCACCCCATGGCCCTGTTTGGATACATTTGTTGGCAATCTAACCCTGCCATCCAAACACCACTTTGGTTAGAGTTAGTTCAGGGTTAGAATCTAACGTCTGACTTAGAGTATCCAAACAGGGCCCATGTCGCCCATTAAGTCAACGCCTTCTATTCGACCAGGCGTTATGACTTGTGGGACCTACATGTCACCGCACAAAAATCCCGAGTGACCTCCTACCTACGGCCCATCAACCTACTCATCCTCGGCCATGGGACGCAGCCACGCCACGGCAGAAGGCGAGGTCAAAACCGCCCGTGATGCGGAGCCCATCTTGCGGCAACCCGGATGCCAGCCCCGTCTGGCGCTCGCGGCTGCTAGCTAGCCAAGATAGCTCCATCCAGCTGCTTGTGTGCAAGGTTTGCTAGCTAGATTGGCACGCGACACGGTGGCTTGCTCGCGTGCGCCGCGCTAAGGCCAGCCATCTGGCTCGATCGAAGGCCAGCGCGGCGGCTTGCTCGCTCGCGAGTCACGCTCGGGCCAGCTTGCCAACCCGTACGGAGGCCAGCGCGTGGTCCGGCCCATCCGACGGAGCGGCGACCAACTCGCTCATCACCGGCGCCACCGACGAACACGCATCTGTATTGTTTGAAGTAATTTTCAGGAAAAATAATGATTTGAGGGGTAATAACAGGATAGAAGGTTAGATGTGGGTCCCTTGTGTCAACCGTCAAACAAAATGTGTTGGTTTAAGCTGCCTCGTCAGCACGGACATGTGGGCCAACCCTGTCATAAATGGGTTTAAACTAACTTAATCGGTAGGTAGTAGTTTTTGGCGTGGATTAAGAAATTTTGGGTATGGTTTTGCTATTTTTTATACAATAGATTCTTCCTAGGGCTGGTTGAAAGTGGTGGTTTTTTGTTAAATACTCTACATATTGTAAGTAGGAGTGAAAGTTAAGCTTTGGAACCCAATAAGCAAGGCTAGTTACATAGTGCATATGTGTACATGATTGAAAGTAAATATCAACCATGAGTGACTAATATCTTGATGGAAAACACGAAACTATGGAATACTAGGGAAAAATTGCATGGTTGGAAATACTAGCAATGTTCATGTGCGTAAACGAATCATAATTAGAATAATACTTATTCACAAACTTGATACAAAACACTCTAATTTTGATATACATATATCACTAGAGATATATTATGATTCAATTAGAATATATTCCTTGGGCTGTTTTGGTCAGGTCAGGGAGGGATGTGGTTGGTTTTAAGATACTAATTATGGATTTTTCTGCAAATTGGTAGACAAGTGGAATGTTGGTGAGAAAAGGCAACAACTTACCTCACAATCGTTAGATGTAGATCTAATGGTCACAAACGACGGATGGCAGACACACCATCATCACTAACTTAGTCTTCTATAGGAGTACTAGCAAGATCCATGCATTGCACGGAACATCAAGATGCATTTTTAATAAAAACACTCATTGTGATTGACCCATGCGGGAGTAATCCCATGTGTAAAAACTAATGATATCTCGAGAAATAGGAGATAAGGTGAAGAGGAGTGGGGCGTGGTGGTGATTGGTGGTTGGACTGAGCGGAGGCATGGGGATTGACGACGCCGGCAGCGGCCACCGGGCCAGTTTGTTCCAGAGGCTTCCTTTCTTAATTGCTCAACAATGAGGTTGTTGGAGATAAGGATGAACGAGGGAAGGCCTTGTCTGCAAATGTGGAGAGGGGTGCGGGTATCTTTTAGTTTAATTTCCATCAGTTATGTATAGATCGAACTGTCTATATTGCAAGATGGCACGCGTACCATCATCACCAACTCGGTTTTTTATAAGAGAAGAAGTATAAGTATGGAGATACAAACGTATTATCGATACTTGTTTTTGTGAACTAGCATCTACATTCTATTCAACGCCTCAGCATGTGAGGCCTTAGCACAATGACTTCTCGACTGTGTAAAACAAAGGTTTTCCCTTCGCCGATAAGGAGGGGGTGATGGCGGCGTGCTTTTTGGCTTGCTCTAGTCCTAGTAGTCATACTAGGTGGTCTAAGCACGTGTAGATTTATTCTTTTTCACGTCTCGTGTTTGCCGTACTACCATGACTGTTGATGAATAGATGGTAAGTTATTCACGGGGAAACCCTTGTTGTGCGTGTTTAAGAGAGAGAGAGAGAGAGAGAGAGAGAGAGAGAGAGAGAGTGATATGTCTAGAGACTAAGCCAATGATAACATATTCTTGTGTCTATGTGTGTGGAGGATAGAGAGAGATATGTACATGGGGCTTTGTGTTGTGTAACGTGGAGACACATATACATAATTAGAGAGTGAGTGTGTGAGATACACATGCAGACATGGGGAGAGATGAGGATCCAGATTAATGGGTATTTGTGCGTGTCTTTGTGTGTTTGTGTGCGCGTTTGTGTGTGAGAGGGAGTGTGTGTATGTGGAGTAGAGAGACCACTAATGATGTAAACCTAGTATAAGGGAAGGGGGAATGGTGTGACATGTGTAGTAGCGGGATAGCATGGGTGCGGGCGGGGAGAGGAGACTATTTGGAAGAGACATCGAGTGTGTGTGGGAGAGGGGTGAGAGAGAGCTAGCGACGGAGAGATAGAGATAGAGAGAGGGAGAGAGATAGGAAGAGAGGGGGCGAGAGAGGGGGCGTTTTGTCCATAAATGGCGTATAGATAGGGAGACAATGTTGATGTTGTTTGAAATTGGCCTATGTACGGAGACGCAAGGGAAGCGAGTCATCATGTGTGTGATAGGGACTTCATGAGAGATCTAGAATAGATGGTGTAGAGAACAATGTATGAGATCGAGAACGATGATACATTAGGGAGCTATGGAAAGAGTCACGACATATATGTATACAGGGAGGAGCTAGGGAGGGTCCGCATGTGGGAGAGATAGAAAGAGGAGAGTGGTGCACAAGGAGACAAAGTGTGCTTGTTTTGCTGTGGGGGAGGTGTGTGAGGTGAGTGTGTGAGAACCACATAACTAGGGAGATAGACGTTTGGGGGCGACGTTTTGTGTGTATGGGAAAGATACACTCTATATAGTGCATGTGCTTGGGAAAGAGAGATGCCGGGAGACCTAGCTAGAGAGTGGGGGAAGAGATGTGTGCATGCCCAAGAGACAAAGTGATAGAGACCTATATTGGGGTCTGGACTTTAGAAGAGAGAGGGGTGTTAATGTGCTCGTGTGTTGGTGTTTGGGGGAAAGAACGAATTCTCTGTGCGTGGGGGCGACGAGGGGTGGGGGGTGGGCGACGAGGGCGGGGGGGGGGGGGGGTTGGCTTTAGATAAAGAGTGAGGTGTCTATATTTGAGGGAATTTAGTGTAACTGAGATATACATGGTCAATAGTGTGTGCACTCATGGTTGATCAATTTCTTTCACAGTTTGGACTATGAGATAACGATGCTTTTGAACATACATGATATACCTTGATGTACCAGTATTACAAACCTAGATTGGAATTTTGGAATTCGACTCCATCATTGGCTTTTGTAATTCATTTAAACGGAGGTACATTTTTTAAGTCTGGATTTCGTGATTTCAAATTCGTATATCAAACATAGAGATATACACACATACGGGCATGTTCAAACTTTATAATCATCCACTTTATTCATACACATACACATTTTTACTTTTGTCATCATATTTAGGATAAACACATTTGGAATTTCATTTGAATTGGACCGTATGGTGGTATTTGCTTGTAGTAGCTCAATGATCCATATTTGAATTGAATGGACAATCTAAGTTTCGAGTTGGAGATATTGATTTCAAAACTTGCACTTCTTTGCGTGCAAAACAAACAAATTCTCGGCCATGATATCATGGTCGGCCGTACAAGAGCAGAATATAAGTTTAGGCGCCAAAAGCTTTCAAACTTCCCGCTCACATCGAAATATCTCGCGCCCGAAAGTTTAGCCCTGCGATATTCCTGTTTTACCCCTGCCACATTAACGGAAAAGGGCTGCTTTGGTAACTCCATTGTTTTCCCTTCTTTGCCCCCAACATTCTTCCCAAGAGCCCCTCCCCTTCCCCTCCCCGACCACCCCAACCACGGCAAGCTGCCGAATCTAGTCCTCCGCCGCAGCGGTGGACCTCACACCTCGACGGATCTACCTTCCGCACCTTGGAACCCCCAACTGCCAACTCACCACTTCACCAGAGCCGCTTGGATCGGCTTGTCCATCGCTTCCAGATCTCCTTGACCGCCATCATGGTCCACCGCACCGGATCTGCTTAACCGGGCGCCTCGTCCACCATAGTGTAGGCCCTTCATCGACTCCTTGTCCGCCCCTTCGCCGCCCTTCATACAAGCCCTCGTCCGCCGCAGATCTGCCTCACCGAAAGCATCAGATAACGCGCTACCAAGCCTTCGCCCATCGCACCGCACTCCACTCCACGGACGCCATATTCAACTCCATCGGCCCTGCTTTACCGACGCCGCAACCTCATCAGGTTATTTTGATTTGTACTCCTTCAGTTTTTCTCTTTATCGTGCAACTGTTCACTTACCACAGATGAGCTTTCTTGTATGTCGACAGGCACCGCAACCATAGCACCAGAGCCGCTTCAGCGACGGAGACAGCCGGCCCAAACTCAACCGCAACACGAGCACCATCGACGATCCTTAGCTATCAAGTATGCCAACGGTACCCATACGCCGTCGAGAATCAGGTACTATTATCCAACGGCCGGTGCCTACGTTCACTTTCTTAGCATAAGCACCGCACCTTTGAATTTCTTCAGGGCATCATTCAGTTTTTCGTGAGACACGTTATTCTGCTTGCACCTGTAGGGCCATACTTCTGGCAGTGAACATGTTACATGTGCTAAATTACATACCAGTGCACATATAGTTAATATTCTTTAGTTTTGTCCTAAATATTACTGTACTTCCTAGATATCACTGCCTACTATTTTACTTCTTCCATGCTATATTTATGATAATGGTGTTGTTCTGATGCCACCTGTTGGTTCCATCGATCGCTTCATGTTCTCTATGCTTAATTACACATCGACAAACTAGCATGTGGTTCTCGCTGTTTTTTTGTTTTACCCTACATTTTCTCGATGCTAGCTATTACATCACCGCCCGAGCCTCTGCTCATTACTTTTTTGTGTGTTCTTGATCTTCCCAAGTTGCATGACTAATTTGATGCTTCTATTAATTATGGAGCTGCCAACCCCATCAAGCAAAATATTTGTTCTTTTTGGGGCTGGCACCTCAAACAAGCATAAAAATAGAGGGAAGCAGATATATTGTCGTGTATGCACACACCCTTCTTTCATTAGTTTAGATGAACCATTGATGATCAATTCGAACAAGTGCATGCGATTAAAATTAATTTTACCTAAATAGAGGTGCATAATAAACTACAACAAGTAGATTTGCAACCACGGGATGCTGACGATATCTTCAAAGAACATTGCAACAGCAGCGAGGCTTCACAACAACATATGGTAAGCCAGTGTGTTTTAGTACATGTGAAATGTAATGCGTGTGGGCTGATTTCTTGGCTTGTGCCCTCAACCTGTAATCCTACAGAATAACAAATAGTTCAGTTGTCTCCTTTGCTGTATTGCTTGATTCGAATGCTTGTTTGTTACTTGTTACGCTATACCTGAGTTGACCAATATGTTAGCAGTGCCTGCTGTACTATCGTAAAGAAATGCATGCCTAGTTCATTTGAGTCCTTAACTTTTCTTCTGAACTTCATCACAAGACTGTCTTCGTAGTTTATATGGGGGCCACACTGTTAACTGCTTTTTGAAATTATTTCAACTGCTTAGATGCCATGGCAACTTAAATATAGCGGTGGTACACTCCCTTTCAACTAGGGATGTCAACTGGGTCCCATTTAATCCCGATTAAAGTCCACTAGTGGTATGATAGTTCAAAACAGTTTTTGTTTCTTGAGGAAAATGAACCAGGGAGCTAGCAAAAACTAACTAGACGGGACTGGCGGATGTCGTTTATTTGCCACTTACATCCCTAGGTTGATCTTACCATTTTAATTTCTTTTCGGCTGATGCTGTTTCAAACCATTTAGATATAGCTTGCCATGCTTGGCAATAATTCGTATGTTGTTTACCATGTAAGCTTACTGCCTGGATCATGCGATAACTATCTCTTACTTATGTCAAGCTGAAACCTTTCAGGATGTCGTTCACACTAGGACACAATGTACAACCCGTAATCTATTTGTGGAAGCAAAGGCACCATCCATGTTACCAGATGGTAGCAGTTCAGAGGCAACACCGCCAGACAGCAGTTTGAGCACATATATTATAGTTCTTGAGGCTCTACTAGAGGCAGAAAGAGATGGTGTGGCTGCCATGAATGAGGTAATCTCGATCTTGAAGCTGGAAATTATGCAATTAGCTGCACGCATTATGCAATGAACCCAAGAATTGGAGGAAGTAAGAATTTTGCATTTGAAGACGGAGGAGGTCATGCTGCTTCTGCTATCTGAAGCCCAGGGTAATCCCAGTTCTTCTTTAGATGAAGCTGAAATTGTCATTAGATTATTGTACTTGCATGTTGTGTCATGTCTCTGAATGGATTATGTTGTAAGACGCCCTATGTTGTCCATGTGTTGTAATGATCCTAACTTTTTACACGAGGTAATCCTCAGTACTTGTATGATTGACATGAGGAGAACTGTTTTTCGTGTGAGCCTATTGTATTGGATGAAATAACTGTTTGACTCAAAGTGTATCCAACCTACTGAATTCGAAATCATGACATTTCTAAATCATAATCATATATAAAGGTGGAATAAATCTTTGTTGTGGATTTGAAGAAATAAATAACAATACATAGAATTATCTGTGGATATTCGTAATCGAATAAAAATTGGATTTGGATAGTTGCCAGGGCCCAGGGCAAACATGAATGCTAATTCTCCTAAGTTTTGAATGAAGCGGCTAAACACCCACTATCATTTGTGGGCTTCCCGAAGCAAGTGTTTGCGAGATGGAAATTACTGTCTACCCCTGACACTTGACATCCTTGTCAACCGGATTTACACTGCCGTCGATAGGGGTAGACCAGTAACTTCAATTAGACGTGACATGACGGCCTCTGAGCCCATTCAGACACGGTGGGTGCCAAACGTGGTCGGCAAAACACATTTGATTCAAGCTCGTCCGAAAGATATGTGTCTCTCCCTCCATTTCCCCATTCATCCACGGTGGGCGGCAAAACAAACTCTCCTCGTCCGAAATCGATGTAGGCTAATATTTTAAATAGGGTCAGATGTGTAACTTCCCTTAGACATGACACAACCGCCCTACCTGTCAGCCCCATTCATACACCGTGGGCGCCAACCGTGGGCGGCCAAACACCCTCTCCTCATCCAAAATTGTTACCGGCAAATATTTGGGAGATGCGAGATTACCGTCCTATCCCCAACCGACGTGATGTCCGAAATTTTAAATGGGGGATAAGTTTGTAACTTTCCCACATTTCAGAGAAGCGCGTCCCGAAGTTTGAGATCCCCCTCCCCCTCCATTTCCCCATTCATACACCTTCGGCGCCACGACAACCTCCCCACTGCGGCCAGCCTCCTCCATCTGCCACCCCATCCTCCACCTTGTCAGAGCCGCTACCCCTACCCTGTCGTCCACGGCAAGAGATGGACGTCTCTCATCCATGACGCCGGACCAGGATCCTTTCATCGCATCATCTCGGTTCATCACTGCCGTCGTCCACCTTACCGTTGCCTCTCCTACGATAGCCTCGTCCACGACAACAGGATTTATCCCCTGAGCCGGCCGTCTGCCATCTAAAGTCTTCTTCCCCACTGCCGACAGCCATCGCACCCGCAGCACCATCAACGTATCAGCAGGGGCCTACACGGTGTCGCAAGAAAGGTGGTACTCTTCCATATGTTCTTAAGTTATTGATCTCACCCGGAAAAAAGATCTTAAATTGTTTACTGTACTTTTCTTGTCCGTACCAAATCGTAGTGGCTAGTTGAATGCAAACATTAGTTGCAAAGTAGCTTTGTCCGGTTTGCACCTTCAAATCCGCCATGTCACGGTCACTACACTCATAAAGCTTATGGTTTTCCCCCTTTATATTCACTATCATCATCGTAGGTGCTTCACTGCTTCGTGTCGTGCTAGCACTGCTCCTCAAGACCTCAACCCATCAAGCGAAACAACATGCCACTCATAATTCCAAAGCTTACGTGTTCAAATACGAATCTGATATGATGCTCATATTACTAAAATAGAGAATGTTTAATTGGTCACCTAATGTTCCTATATTCGTTTCGAAAAGCATGTGCGCCACCCACTGGTCCAGCTAGTTCCACTTTCCTGATTTTACTCTTGATGCTTAGGGTTTTCCCCTTTTATGTACTCTACTATGATCTGCGTAGGTGCTTTTTGTCGTACTAGCATTACTCCACCCTTCAAGCTAAACAACACAACACTCAAAATTCCAAAGCTTAGTTGTTCAAATATGATTGTGATATGATACTGATATTAGTTAACAGACACATTTAATTGGTTAGCTAAAGGTCCCACCTTAGTTTCCAAATGCATGTCGCGACATATAGAGAGACAGCAGAATTGCATTTCTTTGTCACTTGTTGACTGTACTTTCTTGTCCATACCAAATATTAGTTGTTATTTCAAAGCAAACATCTGTCGCTAACTACCCTTTGCGCGGTTTGCAGCTTCAGATCTGCCATCCCACTGCCACGATCAACACTATACTCACCATGCTTACGGTTTCCCCATTTTATGATGACCACGATCAACCTACGTGGTTCGTGTCGTAATAGCACTGCTACACCCATCGAGCTAAACAAGCTTAGTTGTACAAATTCAAATATGATATTATGCTGATATTAGTAAAACTGAGAGATGTTTAATTGGTCAGCTAAATGTTCCTACTTTAGTTTCAAAATGCATGTGAGCGACATATGGAGAGACCGGAAGGAATCGTATTTCCCCAAGCGCCCTGGTTCATCATGGGTGGCCAACCGACATTGTATAGAAAGACTTGTAATATCTTCAATCTGCTTGCTCTTCTGCTCTTCTTTAAGATGATCCTCTTCTCTTGCGGTCGACTGGTCAGGTCGAGTTATTCTCCCTTAGTATATTTTGAATCTGTCAGGTCAGGTCGACTTGTTCTTGTTTACTACATGTTGAAGCTGTCATCTGCGAAGTATCATCACTTCTGGAGCTCTCATATTTTTAGTAGTAGGCCACATTATATTAATGCACACACCAAATTACAGCATGCATGGAACCTCTTAGAAGATTGCAGAGATAACACAAAGGGGTTTATAGGGAGGAAGTATTGGATTAGAATCACTTCTGCATTACAAAGATAATCTCACTTGTTTTTTTGTTTTCATGCATGTCAGGTATTGAACATTATCAAAATGAATATGAGAAAGGGCGCATGAGAGGGATATTGCGGAACAATCCACTGGCTAACAAACTTGACATGGTGGAGGATGGCCTATCTTATTTACCCATCAAGTTGCATGCTCTAACTTGGCAAGGTTGTATTGGTCGCACATATTTTGCATATGACCTCTTGCATTACTTATACTTTGTTACACCATCTTCTTAGTTTAAGCATCATATATGAGTATATGCCATACCTATCCATTTTCTGTACCTATTCCATGCGTCGTTATACTATGTTTTTCCAGTCAAATGATGTTCTTTCGTAATAGATGTCCAAAAGGAAGAGGGTGAGTGCATATCCTCAAGGAGTACAAACTAGGTATTTGGAAAAGGTTATGATACCTATTAAATTAGATAGATCAGCAGCCACAGAAAACACAGGCCCATCTGTAACAGACTTTACCCCTACTCCAGTGGCCAAACCCCTATTAGAACTGCTGAGAGCCCAGCATCAGGTACTTTCTATGATATCAATTCAAAATTTGAACTCCTAAATTTCTGCATGTGCCTTACCTTCTCTCTTGTATTAAAACTAATTTCAGATGAATCTCCTTGCTCAAAGGATCATAGGATCTCACGACAATAGTAGGCTCTACATTGCTCTTGTCAGTACCTCTTGCCCTTTGTCAGCATACTTACACTCATTGCTGTTTGATTATGTAGCATCATTGTAAAAGTTCGCTTCTTTATCCTCCCTTTGCTTGAAATTATAAGATCTATATTTACTCTTTGATAAATGTAGAATTAACACAATGGTTATGAAGTTTTGGATTGCTCATGTAAGTACCTGTTGTCATGTACTCCCTCTGTATTGAATTAATTGTTGATCAATTGGATGTATTTGGAACTTAATAGTGCTAGATACATCCATTTGAGCGACAAGTAATAACAGACGGTGGTGGTGTTACCGTACATGCATCGCGAGATAGTTCATTGTCTAGCATTACTCTGCATCTTATCTGCCCTGCCCTCCACTTTCTCCAAATTATCATATCTACATTTACTCTTACCAAAATGTTGAATAAAGCCAATGCCACCGCACACCCATTCCTCCCCAGTACCTTTTGCCTTGTAACACTGTATTAATTAATTGCTATTTGATTATGTATCATCAGTCTGCACCTGAGCTTCATTATTCTCTATTTCTTCCAATATTATTTTATCTATATTGTCTGTGTACAAAAAGAGGGGTACACTTTTTGTACCCCTATAACTGTGCACGGGCAGTCTGAGCCGCGGGCACCACCGCACTGAGCAAGGCAAGGAAGGTGAGCCAAGGTAAGGCCGAAGCTCGAAAGGAGCAGAACGACGCCAAGACCAAGACCACAAAGAGCAAAGGGGACGAAGCGGACTCCCCCGGCAAGATCCTTGCCGGGAGGCGGTTTTAGCAAACCCGGCAAGACCCTTGCCGTGGAAGCTCGCCCCACACCTATGGAGCGAGTCACCCTTGAGTCCACTGCCCCCATGAGGCAAGGATTCGGGAGACATCCCCATTGTGGCATGCAGATCTTTGTCAAGACATTCAAGATCAGATACACACTATAGAAGATGACGACCCTTGGCGGGATCCCAGCCAAGGAGGACCACAAGGCCCCCTGCAAGAGCCTTGCCGGGGATGACAGCAGGCGCCACGGCAAGGCCCTTGCCGGGCCCCCGGCAAGACCCTTGCCGGGGCTACGGCGAGGCCCTTGCCAAGAACACCCGTAGGGCCACCATCAGGCCCACGCCAATCAAACCTCTACCACTGCTCGCATGCACCGCCGACCCAACCGGTTGGGCAGGCACTGCGTGGTGGCAAGCGGATCTTCGTGGAGACCCACCATCGCGCCACCTTAGCTGCCTGCTGCCTACATGGCAACGCTGGCACCACTGGCTGGCCAGGGCGCGTTTACACGAAGGGAGCGGCGACGACGAGACAGGCTCTCCCCGTCCCCGATAAAGCAAGGACACGTAAGCAAGACACATTAAAAGCGTCTTTTCATGTAATGCAAGGGATAAACTCGCATCACTATACCCTTTCCACCCTGTGTGCCACTGTGGCAACCCCTTTCCCTATAAAAGGAGGCCCAAGGCGACCAGGAGGAGGATTCGGCTTTTTGGAGCTCCTCACGCCCCATTGCTAGTTCAAGAACACGGATAAACAAACCACCAAAGCAGGAGTAGGGTTTTACGCATCCTCGCGGCCCGAACCTGGATAAGGAAACCGTGTGCTATCTGTTTGATCCGCTCTTCTCACGACCCCGCGCCCCGCGACCGTAGTAGGGATTCTTGTGATCCCATAGGTGTCGTTCCCACCGACATCTTTGGCGCGCCAGGTAGGGGGCGCAGTTGTGAGGATCGGCTTTAGCAGTTAGCCCGGCACTCCTTCATCTTCGTGGCCCTTGAAGAAGAAAGGAGGCCAGAAGATCGACACTCGAGCGATCGCAAATAGAAGCTAATTAAGTTGCACTGAACCCTTATTTGTGCTACCCTTCTTATTTGACGTTATCCCCCCCCCGGAGATGTCACGCCTTTGTATGAGAAACCTGCACGCCAGGGGGCTCTCCCACGATCGGCAACGCCCTTTCCCTATTTCGAGTCTGCTCAACATCTCAAGCGGCTGCGTCGAGAATGGCAGAGTAACCTTCCGCGATCAACAACGCCCTCGATTCTGACTCGAGTCAAGCTCAACAGTTCGAGCGGCCGCGTTCGGAACGGAAAGGTGGCTCGTCCGACAAGACGCTGCATTCTGCAGGCCACCGGGATCCGTCCCCAAAACGCCGCTAGGGGCTTCCACGCCGGCAAGCCTACCCGATCAACGTGGGGCACGCATACAAAGAGGAATCGAACGGGGAAATAACATGCATGAAAATTAAGACTACTTCAAAGTTATATTACATCACGTCATAGCTGCGGTTCTAACTAAAGATAAAATTTGTCATGGTCAGGAACCCGCAGCGGCGAAGAAGAACGGGATGCCTAATCCAGCTGGCCTTCCACCCTCTTGATTTCGTCGATGCAGTCGGTGATGGGCTTGATGCGCTCCTTGAGCACCGTGAGGTCAACACCATCCGGCAAGCTCTTCATCGCGGCCGCGAAGTCAAGGTCGGGATTCCAGTGCACCATCTTGGTGTACAAAAAGAGGGGTACACTTTTTGTACCCCTATAACTGTGCACGGGCAGTTTGAGCCGCGGGCACCACCGCACTGAGCAAGGCAAGGAAGGTGAGCCAAGGTAAGGCCGAAGCTCGAAAGAAGCAGAACGACGCCAAGACCAAGACCACAAAGAGCAAAGGGGACGAAGCGGACTCCCCCGGCAAGATCCTTGCCGGGGGCGGTTTTAGCAAACCCGGCAAGACCCTTGCCGTGGCAGCTCGCCCCACACCTACGGAGCGAGTCACCCTTGAGTCCACTGCCCCCATGGGGCAAGGATTCGGGAGACATCCCCATGGTGGCATGCAGATCTTTGTGAAGACATTCAAGATCAGATACATACTATAGAAGATGACGACCCATGGCGGGATCCCAGCCAAGGAGGACCACAAGGCCCCCGGCAAGAGCCTTGCCAGGGCTACGCCGAGGCCCTTGCCAAGAACACCCGTAGGGCCACCATCAGGCCCACGCTAATCAAACCTCCACCACCGTTCGCATGCAGCTACCGACCCAACCAGTTGGGCAGGCACCTGCGTGGCGGCAAGCGGATCTTCGTGGAGACCCACCACTGTGCCACCTCAGCTGCACCGCCTACATGGCACCTTGGCACCGCTGGCCAGGGGCCGTGTCGACACGAAAGGGAGCGGCGACGGACGAGACAGGGCTCTCCCCCGTCCCCGATAAAGCAAGGACACGTAAGCAAGACGCATTAAAAGTGCCTTGTCATGTAATGCGAGGGATAAACTCGATCATCAGATTTCTTTCCACCTCCTGTGTGCCACTTTGGCAACCTCTTTCCCTATAAAAGGAGGCCCAAGGCGGCCAGGAGGAGGATTCGGCTTTTTGGAGCTCCTCACGCCCCATTGCTAGATCAAGAACACAGATAAACAAACCACCAAAGCAGTAGTAGGGTTTTACGCATCCTCACGGCCCGAACCTGGATAAGGAAACCGTGTGCTATCTGTTTCCGCTCTTCTCACGACCCCGCGCCCCGCGACCATAGTAGGGATTCTTGTGATCCCATAGGTGTCGTTCCCACCGACATATATTTACTCTTTGCAAAATGTAGAATAATGGCAACGCGTATAAAGAATTTACTTTGGGGAATTTATCGAGTTATCCTTCCATCAACATGGAGAAGGGCTTTGTCCAGCCTGTGTTAACATGTAATGTAAGTTCATCATTCTCAAGCCTTCAAACTTTGTTCTAGTATAGATTTGGATAGGCATCATTTCCTCCATTGCTGTTTACATCTGATTGGATGTTTGCAACAACTACCAGTTTTAAATTGTAGTTGTAAAAATATGTTCCTTATGCGTAATGTATCCATTTATTTGCTTATATAATTGTGAAACCTGTTACGTGTCTCCTTGTTTCTCTTTCAGAGTCGTATCTCTTATGCCAGGCAGAACTTTTGGAAAGATAGTGAGCCAAACCATCTTGAGGACAGCAAGATGACCCCAAGGTCCTGTCTTGATGAAGACAGTAAGTTGAAGCTACTCACCAGCAGGTGTGAGACAACCTCTGCGATCGCTGCCTCAATCGATTCGACTTCTTGGTCTCAACTTAAAGCGGAAAGGCTTGCTTCAGCTCAGCTCCGACTTGAAGTCAAAGATGTAATGAAGATGTCGGGGACCGCCTTTGCGCACTATGGTTCCATACAACTAGGGATGAAGCATCTATCATTGACACAACCGAGGTCTCATCGACTTGTTCGGTGCTTATGGGCCCGACCTTGCCAGGTCTAGTGCCTTTTGAAGGGCTGTCAGTTTTGTATATTCTTTTGTCGGCGCATTTATATGCACTGGTGGCGACCTTTGATGCCCAGTGTATGTAATCCGCGGTCATGTTGCGCTTTATTATCACCGGTAGCGAACTTTGATTCCCAGTGGATGTAATATGCCGTAATTTCTTTATTGTATAGTCTAGGTTTATTCTATGGTCGGTATGCTGTAATTTAGGCCGGAAGGTTCAGTGGATCT
This sequence comes from Aegilops bicornis, assembly GCA_021605145.1. Lineage (NCBI taxonomy): Eukaryota > Viridiplantae > Streptophyta > Magnoliopsida > Poales > Poaceae > Aegilops > Aegilops bicornis. The sequence continues at coordinate 390,104,035 of CM038669.1, read as the reverse complement.
CAGTGTTGTCGGTCTTTAGGCCGGCCCGTTACTCATATGGGCCAAAACATGGGCCTATAATCATCTTGGGCCATTAGCAGGTTTAAACCTATAGTAGTTTTCCACCATTAACAGGCCATTGGCTACATATTTACTGTAGTGACACTGGGCCTCCTACGGGCCGTAGAAACAATGGGACTTCTACGGTCCATAGAAACAATGGGCCTTCTATGGGCCGTAGAAACAATGGGCCTTCTACGGGCCATATCATCAATGGGCCTTATACGGGCCATATGATCGATTGGCTAAACATGGGCCAAAAACAGACCGCATTATGGATGTAAACAGGCTAGAGTTGGAGTCGTCCGTTCATAGGTTGACCATAACGGGCCGTCGTTAATAGGCCGTATTTGATGACGCTATGAAAACGGCCCAACGTATTAACGGGCCACAAACGGGCCGAATGTAACCATGGGCTAAATTTGGCCCACAAGCAGAAAATGGCAGTAACGGGCCATAAGTAACCGAATGCTAGAAATGAGCGCAAGAATAAATGGGCCCTGAGAAGGCCGAAAGATAACATGGGCTGCAAACGGCCCAATGGATTAATGGGCCATTAATGGGTATAAAGTGATACACTGTTCATTACGGGCCAGTTTCACCACGGGCCGTTAATGGGCCAAGAGTTAGAAAGGGCCTCATATGGGCCGAAAGACGTCATGGGCCATACATGGGCCGGAACTTAAAATGGGCTGGAATCATATTGGACGGCCTAGATGACACTACTGGGCCTAATTCGGATAGGTCGTAATGGGCCCTGGGTTAGCGCGCTGTAAATGGGCTATATGCGAACATGTCGTTAACAGGCTTTCCGTGGGCCGGCCCGCCACCTTTTGACCAAGTCAAACGGGCCGGCCTTTTCACAGGAGTGGGCCTCTGTTTGGTCGTGCCACGTGTCGACGTATCATAGGCGCCTTCTGTCCAATGAGTGGATGACATCTGTCCCAACGATGAGCCGACACGTGTTTCCTCCAGCCAATGATGATTTTACACGTGGAAAATCCCCTTTGGTCGGGGCTGTTAGCGGGTTATCGGATCCAAAACCGGGTCCGATAGCTTAACGGTGTTCCGTTACGGTGGATGCCACGTGTCGGTCACCCTTGATGAAAGCACTCCTGTGACGCGCGATTTATCGTCATGGACGTGGACACTTCCGTGATGATAATTTTGGTGATGTCATGGAACACTTCTACGACAGCATAGGTATGACTATTTTGATTCTGTCATAAAATTGTCATGGATGTACATGCATGACAAAAGACGCGACCTACTGTGACAAACACGTATCATCACGGAAGTGTATTTTTTGTAGTGTAAAGGGAGAACTACTACGATTGTGTCCTGGTTTATCCAGATGAGCACCTCAGTAAAGAAAGACGAAAATTGACTGTCATGATGCGGCGTGGGCCGGTCAACTGTTCGGAGGTTACGAATCTTTTGTGATTTTTTCCGCATTATGCAACGGATCGGCCTCGGTCCGATCAGGTGTTTACAACACCCTAGTCCGGATTAAATGCTAACTAGGGGCTGCGCCTAAATTTTATTGTCAAACTCCTATGGCTAAGTGAGCGTGATAAAGCCACATAGTCCGATTTCCTGGTTCGTTGCGCTAAATACCTCCTTCAAGGACCAAATTTTGGGATCAAGAGTGTTCAGATTCCTTCCCGAACACCCCCGTACTACCTACGTGGGGGCTGAAGCCGACGACTAGCCAACTCTCAGATTTAATAAAAACGGCCGCACATGAGGTATACTTTTAATAATAAGAAAGCATTATATTACATAACGACTTTGTTTCATCATACAAGACAAAGATAACATGAATGTATTCATTCGAAGATAATGTCTTTTGAACATTTGCCCTCTACAATGCGGGATCCCTTGAGGAAATCATCAAAATACCGCTCCGGCGTACGGCGCTCCTTGCCAGCAGGCGGTCCCTCGGTCGTGAGCTTGACGGCGTCCATCTTCGGCCACTGTATCTTGACACGGGCGAAGGCCATCAGCGCACCTTCAATGCGGACCGACCGCTTGATGGCATCAAGCCGAGGGCAGTCATCGACCAGCCGCTTCACGAGGCCAAAGTAGCTGCTGGGTATAGCCTCGGCAGGCCACAGCCGGATTATCAAATCCTCCATGGCTAGCTCGGCCACCCTATGCAGTTCGACCAGCTGTTTTAGCTGATCGCTAAAGGACACCGGATGATCTGGTGCAAGGTATTGCGACCAGAACAACTTCTCCGTTGAGCTCCCTTCTTCGGCTCGGAAGAACTCCGCAGCGTCAGAAACACTGCGCGGCAGATCCGCAAACGTCCCTGGAGAACTCCAAATCCGGGTTAGCCAGAGATATCTCTTCTTCACATACTAGCTTTGCATAATAAAATCCTTACCCGCTACGATTTTCCTGGCCTCTTGGATTTCCTGGAGGATGCCCTGGGCTTCAACTCAGGCATCTCATGCGCTTTCGCGAGCCTTGGCGAGTTCGGTCTCTTGATCCGCAATATTGCGCTCCAAGGACTCGCATTTCTTAACAACATCCCGGAGCTCCTGCTGGACCTCCTCAACCCTGGCCTCGTCTTTTTCATAGGTGGCTTGCTCCTTTGCCGCTTTCTTTTTGGCCTCGGCCAGCGCCTATTTAAGGGCCTCCACCTCGGTCGCTGCTCCTACAAATACCATGGCACTTTAGTCAACATAAATCATCAATCCTTTCTGATACACAGAAGGTCATTACATACCTTGCTTGTCCTCCAGTTGTTTTTTCACTCGGCCGAGCTCCTCCTCGGCCCGATCCAGATTCTGCTTCAGTCCGGAGACTTCGGCAGCATGAGAAGTCACAGCCAGCAACGACGCCTACTTATTCACATAGACATATATGGTTAGTCTCCTACTAAAACTATTTGATCCTCTTTCCGGTTTTTCTTTCCGAACACCGGACAGAGTCTCCGGGGCTGCTGTCTATACTATGACATTCTTTTCACATTATTGTGTTGCTTACCTCAAAGCCTGTTAGAAGGCTTGTGCAGGCTTTGGTCAGTCTGCTCTTTGCGGACTGAATCTTCTCAATCACCGTACCCATGAGGGTACAGTGTTCCTCAACAATGGAAGCACTTCGCAGCGCTTCCAGTAGAGTATCCGGTGCCTCTGGGTGGATAGAGGTCACCGGCGGAATGGGCACACCTCCTTATTTTGGAGGTGGCTGCTTGCCGGATCCTGTAGCCATATAGGTCTCCGTGACCGTATTCGGCTGGGGGGCAGAATTGGATACGGCCCCCATCGCCAGACTTCATAGGGATTTGCTCCCCCATGTGTCCGGCAGCCGAGGTTTCACCCTCTGGCGCCGCCCCGATAGCCTCCTGTGTCTCTCCCTGGCCTGGGATCCTTCGGGACACCACCTCGGTGTCATCCATGGCCCTGGGAGAGGAGGCCGCCGGAAGGGACCCGTTGTCCATCACCTTCGGGTCCAGCGAGTTCCCCGAAGATGAGGATCGCTCGAGGTCGGAACGAATCGGACTGCGAGTGCATGATTCAACATGTTAAAACTACGAAGTAAAGAGGCTGATATATGAATGCGTCAGGGTCTCTGAGTACTCACGATTCGGACAGGGGCTTATCTCGGGGGCGCCGCTCTGGGCCGCTATGAATGTCCCACTCCAAGTTATCCGCGAGGGAAATCTTCCCCTTCTTGGACGCCTCTGCATCCAGATTTGTGGAGGCTTCCCTCTTCTTCCTTCCCCCTGAGGGGGAGAGTTGCTCTCCTCCTCCTCGTCGTCATCCTCGGCGGCGGAGGAGTGAGTCTCTGTGCCTTCGGACGTCATGTCCGAAGCGCCCTTGCGGCGGAGACCACTTCTGGTCTGCTTGGCCTTTTTCTTGGCCTTCTTCTCCGGTGCCTGGTAGGGCGCCGGATCCAGCATCTTCGTCAGAAGCGGGATGGCTGGTTCCTCGAGCAGCGGAGCCAGACACTGAATCCGCTCCGCCTTCTTTGTCCAGCCCTGAAAAAATAAATAGGGAGGTTTAGGCACCTTCCCTCAAAAAGCAAGTAAAGGATACACCTTGAAATGGGAAAGTCTTACCGGACTGGCGGGATGGCCCAGGTCGTGCCCACGGTCCTCGGTCGTCTTCAGCCACTTCTCGTTGGCCTTGAAGAGCACCTTCCAAATATCTTCGTGCATAGTTCCGAAGAACCGTTGCAAGGTGTGGTGCTCGGCCGGATCAAACTCCCATAGATGGCAATCCCGGCTCTGGCATGGAAGGATCTGACGAACTAGCATCACCTGGATCACGTTGACGAGCTTGATGTTCTTGTCCACCATGCTCTGGATGCGCGCCTGCAGCACTGTCAGCTCGCCCGACGAAGCCCAATTTAGGCCCTTCTCTAGCCAGGAGGTGAGCCGCATCGGGGCGTCGGACCTGAATTCTAGAGCCGCGACCGAGGTGGCGTCACGGGGTTCTGTGATATAGAACCACAGTTGCTACCACCCTTTGAGGTTCTCCACGAAGGAGCCTTCGGGCCATGTGACGTTGGGCATCTTGCTCACCATGCCGCCCTCGCACTCTGATTGTTGGCCACCCACAACCTTCGGCTTCACATTGAAGATCTTTAGCCACAATCCAAAGTGGGGTGGGATGCGGAGGAAAGCCTCGCACACGACAATAAATACCGAGATGTTGAGGATGGAATTTGGGGCTAGATCATGGAAGTCTAGCCCGTAGTAGAACATGAGTCTGCGGACGAAAGGGTGGAGAGGAAACCCTACCCACGGAAAAAGTGGGGGATGAACACTACCCTCTCATGGGGTTCCGGGGTAGGGACGATCTGTCCCTCGTTCGGGAGCCGATGGGCGACCTCCTTGGCCAAATATTCGGCCTACCGGAGCTTGGTGATGTCCTTCTCCTTGACAGAGGAGACCATCCACTTGCCCTGCGCTCCGGATCCGGACATTATTGGAGAACTTTTTTGAGGCGGAAAAGATGAGAACTTAGGCGCTGGAGCTCGAGAATGGGTGGACAGAGAGAGAGAAGGCGTGGGTGAAAGGGGAGGAATCCTTATCCCTTTATAAAGGCAGTGATTATCAAGTGCCTCCCCACTCGCCTTGAAACTCGCCTGTTTCCCAAGTTCCACGTAGACAACACGGTTGGATTACCCATGCCTGTATTGATGAGAATCCCGTAATAAGGGGACACGATCTCTGCTTTAACAAGACGTGCCAATGGAACCGCATCTCAAAAACATGGAGCGGCAGGCCGAAAAAGGTTCGAAATAACGACCGGGTGGTGACCGTCACGCTACAAAAAGTTGTCAGTAGATTGGACTCGTGAAATATTATACTCTCTACGGTTGTGTGTGGTACTTGTTTTGCAGATCCGGACACGTTCTTTGTGTTCAAAGGCTGTTTTGGAGTATTCGGAGGAGGAATCCGTCTTGCAATACCGAAGATAATCTGCGCGCCGGACACCTCGTCATTGAAGCCTAGTTCAGGGGCTACTGAGGGAGTCCTGGACTAAGGGGTCCTCGGGCGTCCAGCCTGTTGGACATGGGCCGGACTGATGGGATGTAAAGATACAAGACCGAAGACTCTCACCCGTGTTCGGATGGGACTCTCCTTAGTGTGGATGGCAAGCTTGGCGTTCGGATATGAAGATTCTTTTCTCTGTAACCGACTTTGTACAACCCTAGTCCCCTCCAGTGTCTATATAAACCGGAGAGTTTAGTCCATAGGGACAATCATAATCATACAGGCTAGACTTCTAGGGTTTTAGCCATTACGATCTCATGGTAGATCCACTCTTGTAATACTCATATTCATCAAGATCAATCAAGCAGGAAGTAGGGTATTACCTCCATAGAGAGGGCCCAACACAGGTAAACATTGTGTCCCCTGTCTCCTGTTACCATCGACCTTAGACGCACAGTTCGGGACCCCCTACCCAAGATCCGCCTGTTTTGACACCGACAAAGAGTCGCTGAGTGGAACATCGAACTGCAAACGTTTCAGCTGGAGTTCAGCACAACCGGGGTCATCAAGGGAGCCGCCCTCGCCGACTTCGTGGCAGAATGGACCGACGCTCCGGAGCCCGAAGCGGGCGAGAGCCAATCCCTCTCGTCGGGAAGTGAAGTGCCAGATGGCTGGGTCATGTACTTCGACGACACTTTCGCACGCCAAGGCGCGGGGGTTGGTGCCGTGCTCATCTCGCCCACCCAAGACAAGCTATACTACGCCGTGCAGCTCTGCTTCCATCGGGGCGAGAAGGTCTCCAACAACATCACGGAATACGAGGGGTTGTTCGTCGGCCTCAAGGCTACAGCAGCCTTTGGGGTGATGCGTCTCACCATCAAGGGCGACTCTCAGCTCCTCGTCAACTTCTCCAACAAGGTGTACGAGCCGAGGGATGAGCACATAGAGGCATACCTCGCGGTGGTGCGCAAGATGGAGAAGCAATTCTTGGGCCTGGAACTGCAACATGTGCCACGCGGCACAAACAAGGAAGCCGATGAGATCGCCAAGAGGGCATCAAGCCATCAGCCCCAAGATCCAGGTGTCTTCGAAGAGCGACTCTTCAAGCCCTCGGCTGCACCCCCTGGCCGCGGAGCCTGCACTGCCTCAGGAGGAACTCCCCCAGCCACTAGCCTTGGGAGCCCCCACCTGTGGCCCGACCTCATGAGCACGCCTGCTCCTGGCGCTCGAGCCTTAGGAGGGGTGCTGGGTCGAGGAGTTCAGGGCATACCTGGTGCAAGGAACGCTGCCGCAGAAGGAGGAGGACGCGGAGTGCATGGCCTGGCAAGCTACGGCATATTGCATCCAGGATGGTGAGCTGTACAGAAAACGACCAAATGATGTTTCCTTGCGATGCATCTCTAGGAAGTAGGGGAGCGAGCTACTAGCTGACATACACAACGGAGATTGTGAGCATCACTCGTCATCGCGCACCCTGGTTGGCAAGGCATTCCACAGCGGGTTCTACTGGCCCACGACACTCAACGACGCAGTCGAGCTGGTAAGATCCTGCGAGGCCTGCAAGTTCCATGCTAGAAAAGGTGATTGAAATTATCATCGATCAAACTTATGCACCTGCTAGCATTCACACTTCATAAATTATTTCTTTTATCATTTACCTACTCGAGGACGAGTAGGAATTAAGCTTGGGGATGCTGATATGTCTCCAACGTATCTATAATTTATGAAGTATTCATGCTATTATATTATCCATCTTGGATGTTTATGGGGTTTATTAAACACTTTTATATTACTTTTGGGACTAACCTATTGACCCAGAGCCCGGTGCCAGTTCCTGTTTTTCCCCTTGTTTCAGTGTTTCAAAGATAAGGAATATAAAACGGAGTCGAAACAGAATGAAACCTTCTGGAGAAGTTAATTTTGGAAAGAAAGCAACCGGGGAGACTTGGAGTCCACGTCAAGAAAGCAACAAGGAAGGCACGAGGCAGGGGGGCGCACCCTCCACCCTCGTGGGCCCCTCGTGGCTCCCCTCGCGTATTTCTTCCGCCTATATATATCCATATACCCTAAAACGATCGAAAAACAGAATAGATCGGGAGTTCCGCCACCGCAAACCTCTGTAGCCACCAAAACCCAATCGGGACCCTGTTCCGGCACCCTGCCGGAGGGGGGAACCCTCATCGGTGGCCATCTTCATCATCCCGGCGCTCTCCATGACGAGGAGGGAGTAGTTCACCCTCGGGGCTGAGGGTATGTACCAGTAGCTATGTGTTTGATCTCTCTCTCTCTCTCTTGTGTTCTTGAGGTGATTCAATCTTGATGTATCGCGAGCTTTGCTATTATAGTTGGATCTTATGTTGCTTCTCCCCCTCTACTCTCTTGTAATGGATTGAGTTTTCCCTTTGAAGTAATCTTATCGGAATGAGTCTTTAATGATTTGAGAACACTTGATGTATGTCTTGTCGTGCGTATCTGTGGTGACAATGGGATATCACATGATTCACTTGATGTATGTTTTGGTGATCAACTTGCGGGTTTCGCCCATGAACCTATGCATAGGGGTTGGCACACGTTTTTGTCTTGATTCTTTGGTAGAAACTTTGGGGCACTCTTTGAGGTTCTATGTGTTGGTTGAATAGATGAATCTGAGATTGTGTGATGCATATCGTATAATCATACCCATGGATACTTGAGGCGACAGTGGAGCATCTTGGTGACATTAGGGTTTTGGTTGATGTGTGTCTTAAGGTGTTATTTTACTACAAACTCTAGGGCTGTTTGTTACACTTATAGGAATAGCCCAATGGATTGATCGGAAAGAATAACATTGAGGTGGTTTCGTAACCTTCCATAATCTCTTCGTTTGTTCTCCGCTATTAGTGAGTTTGGAGTGACTCTTTGTTGCATGTTGAGGGATAGTTATATGATCCAATTATGTTATTATTGTTGAGAGAACTTGCACTAGTGAAAGTATGAACCCTAGGCCTTGTTTCCTAGCATTGCAATACCGTTTACGCTCACTTTTATCGCTTGCTACCTTGCTGTTTTTATATTTTCAGATTACAAAAACCTATATCCACCATCCATATTGCACTTGTATCACCATCTCTTCGCCGAACTAGTGCAGCTATACAATTTACCATTGTATTGGGTGTGTTGGGGACACAAGAGACTCTTTGTTATTTGGTTGCAGGGTTGCTTGAGAGAGACCATCTTCATCCTACGCCTCCCACGGATTGATAAACCTTAGGTCATCCACTTGAGGGAAATTTGCTACTGTCCTACAAACCTCTACACTTGGAGGCCCAACAACGTCTACAAGATGGTTGCGTAGTAGACATCAAGCTGTTTCTGGTGCCGTTGCCGGGGAGATGAGTGCTTGAAGGTATATATTTAGATCTTGCAATCGAATCTTTTAGTTTCTTGTTTTATCACTAGTTTAGTTTATAAAAGAAAACTACAAAAAATGGAATTGAGGGTTCCTCATATGCTTCATCATTTTAATATCTTTCGTGAAAATGATGGAAAGGAAAATTGTGCCCAAGTGCTAGAAGAAGAATTACATAGAATGCTTGGCATAAAATATGTGAATGATGAGCATGATTGCAATGTTGTTAGTATGAATTCCTTGATTATCCATGATGCTAATGATATGCAAAGGCACAAGCTTGGGTAAGCTATGTTGGATGAAGATTATATTTTTTGTCCCACAAGTTTTGATGAGCAAATTTATTATGATGAAAGCATGCCTCCTATGTATGATGATTATTGTGATGATACGTATCCTATAAAGAATAAAGATAACCATGAAACTTGTCATCGTGATTTTAATTTTCAATTGGATTATGCTTCACATGATAGTTTTTTTGTTGAGTTTGCTCCCACTACTATTCATGAGAAGAAATTTGCTTATGTGGAGAGCGATAAAAATTATATGCTTGTAGATCATGAAAAGAATGCTTTATGTGCTGGTTATATGGTTAAATTTATTCATGATGCTACTGAAAATTATTATTAGGGAGGAATATATGCTTGTAGGAATTGCAATAATCTCAAGTTTCCTCTCCATGTGCTTAAAGTTTTGAAGTTATGCTTGTTTTGCCTTCTTATGCTAGTTGATTATTGTTTCCATAAGTTGTTTGCTCACAAAATCCCTATGAATATGAAGTGGGTTAGACTTAAATGTGCTAGCCATATTCTTCATGATGCTCTCTTTATGTTTCAATTCTTATCTTTTATGCGAGCATCATTGAAACCATCATGCCTAGCTAGGGGCGTTAAACGATAGCACTTGTTGGGAGGCAACCTAATTTTATTTTTGTTTCTTGCTTTTTGGATCTGTTTAGGAATAAATAATCCATCTAGCTTCTGTTTAGATGTGGTTTTGTGTTTTAATTAGTGTTTGTGCCAATCAGAACCTTTGGGAAGACTTGGGTGTAGTCTTTATGATCATGCTGTAAAAAACAGAAACTTTAGCGCTCACGAGATTAGCTAAAACTTTTACTTGAGAGTTCTATTTAGTTGATTATTTTTGCAGATGATTACTAGACAAATTCCTCAGGTCCACCAATTTATTTTAGAATTTTTGGGGTTCCATAAGTTTGCGTTAGTTACAGATTACTACAGGCTGTTCTGTTTTTAACAGATTCTGTTTTTCGTGTGTTGTTTGCTTATTTTGATGACTCTATGGCTAGTAAAAGAGTTTATAAACCATAGAGAAGTTGGAATACATTAGGTTTAACACCAATTTAAATAAAGAATAAGTTCATTACAGTACCTTGAAGTGGTGTTTTGTTTTCTTTCGCTAACGGAGCTCACGAGTTTTCTGTTAAGTTTTGTGTTGTGAAGTTTTCAAGTTTTGGGTAAAGATTCGATGGACTATGGAATAAGGAGTGGCAAGAGCCTAAGCTTGGGGATTCCCAAGGCACCCCAAGGTAATATTCAAGGACAACCAAGAGCCTAAGCTTGGGTATGCCCCAGATGGCATCCCCTCTTTCATCTTCATTCATCGGTAACTTTACTTGGAGCTATATTTTTATTCACCACATGATATGTGTTTTGCTTGGAGCGTCATTTTATTTTCTTTTAGCCTTGCTTGCTGTTCGAATAAAATACCAAGATCTGAAATCCTTAAATGTTAGAGAGTCTTCACATAGTTACATAATTATTCAACTACTCATTGATCTTCACTTATATCTTTTTGGAGTAGTTTGTCATTTACTCGTGTGCTTCACTTATATCCTATGAGTAAATAGTTGAATGATTTGAATGTCATAAATCTGAAATTATATATGTTTCATATGCCTTTCCCATGGGGAGTAATGCCTTCACATATAAGAAGTAGAGGTGGTAAAGTTTTTGAAGGTTAGCACATTGTATTGGTCACTTGAACAATTCATGAAAGAATATTGAAGGAAGAGAGATTTCACATATAATACTATCTTCGACATGTTCTATGATTGTGATCCCCATTAATTATTTTCAAACCTGAGCAAATTAGTTGAAGTTGGACAAGGAAGACAACATAATGAGTTATGCTTGGGTATATTTGTATAGAAGTTATATTGTTTTGGATCCTCTAACATGTGGTGCTTGCTATTTAGAATCCTTTGCTAGCCAAAATATTTGTACTAAGCGGGAATACTGCTTGTGCATCCAAACTCCTTGAACCAAGTTTCTTCCATGATGTCCACCATATCTACCTATATGCGGTATTTACCTGCCGTTCCAAGTAAATTTGCATGTGCCAAACTCTAAACTTTCTAATAATAATCTGTTTTGTATGCCCGAATCGCTCATGTAGTTACTAGGGGCTAGCAGTATCTTCCATGCTTGGTGGGTTATTCTCACGATGAGTGGACTCCGCTCATCATTCATGAGAAAATGGCTGGTAACTGGGATGCCCAGTCCCATGATCAAAAGATCGAAATCAAATAAAAAATAATTGCAAACAAAACTCCCCCAGGATTGATGTTAGTTGGAGGCACCCGTTTTTTCGGGCAAGCCCTGGATTGATGATTGTTGGTGGAGGGGAGTAAAAATCTTTACCTTTCTGTTTGGGAACCGCCTATAATGTATGTAGTATGTAAGATATTTGGAACTCTAGGTCGTTATGTTGACAATTAAAGCATACCTCTCAATATTATTTTCATCTCTGTTTTAGATTCGAGCTCTCGCACCTCTGCAAATCCACCTTCCCTCTGCGAAGGGCCTATCTTTTAATTTTATGCAAGAGTCAGTAATATTCCTTCTCGTTCCAACCTACTCTTTAGTTGGCAAGCATCATGTGATGGAAATATCTAGGCATATATGGCCATTCAAATATATTTGAGCATGAATTATTACTGTTGACATTACCCCTGAGGTAAAAGGTTGGGAGGCGAAACATTAAGACCCTATCTTTCTCTGTGTTTGATGAATACTATTTGTTCTAAAAATATACTTTGAGTGATAGCAATCATGGAAGACTAAATAATAGTTGAGTATGTGAAGTTTGCTGAATCAAAGCTTTGACAGAGACTCTTCCTGAAAATAAGATGTATTGCAATTGTTTGATGACAAATAACACGGTTTGTTAGTTTTCAAGAAAGTTTATGATCTATACTTTAACATGTGAATAGTTTGATACTTGATCATGCAAAGTTCTATGGGTTGAGCTAATGTTATGGCATATAATGATGCTAGAAAAGGTGATTGAAATTATCATTGACCAAACTTATGCACATGCTAGCATTCACACTTCATAAATTATTTCTTTTATCATTTACCTACTCGAGGACGAGAAGGAATTAAGCTTGGGGATGCTAATACGTCTCCAACGTATCTATAATTTATGAAGTATTCATGCTATTATATTATCCATCTTGGATGTTTATGGGCTTTATTAAACACTTTTATATTACTTTTGGGACTAACCTATTGACCCAGAGCCCAGTGCCAGTTCCTATTTTTTCCTTGTTTTAGTGTTTCGAAGAAAAGGAATATCAAACGGAGTCGAAACGGAATGAAACCTTCTGGAGAATTTATTTTTGGAAAGAAAGCAACCGGGGAGACTTGGAGTCCACGTCAAGAAAGCAACGAGGAAGGCATGAGGCAGGGGGGCGCGTCCACCCCCCTGGGCGCGCCCTCCACCCACGTGGGCCCCTCGTGGCTCCCCTGACATATTTCTTCCGCCTATATATATCCATATACCCTAAAACGATCGAAAAATAGAATAGATTGGGAGTTCCGCCGCCGCAAGCCTATGTAGCCACCAAAACCCAATAGGGACCTGTTCGGCAAGACTCACGGACGGGGAACCTCACCGTGGCCATCTTCATCATCCCAAATCTCCATGACGAGGAGGGAGTAGTTCACCCTCGGGGCTGAGGGTATGTACCAGTAGCTACGTGTTTGATCTCTCTCTCTCTCTCTCTCTCTCTCTCTCTCTCTCTCGTGTTCTTGAGGTGATTCGATCTTGATGTATCGCAAGCTTTGCTATTATAGTTGGATCTTATGTTGCTTCTCCCCCTCGAGTCTCTTGTAATGGATTGAGTTTTCCCTTTGAAATAATCTTATCGGATTGAGTCTTTAATGATTCGAGAACACTTGATGTATGTCTTGCCGTGCGTATCTGTGGTGACAATGGGATATCACGTGATTCACTTGATGTATGTTTTGGTGATCAAATTGTGGGTTCTGCCCATGAACCTGTGCATAGGGGTTGGCACACGTTTTTGTCTTGATTCTCTGGTAGAAACTTTGGGGCACTCTTTGAGGTTCTATGTGTTGGTTGAATAGATGAATCTGAGATTCTGTGATGCATATCGTATAATCATACCCATGGATACTTGAGGTGATAGTGGAGCATCTTGGTGACATTAGGGTTTTGGTTGATGTGTGTCTTAAGGTGTTATTTTACTACAAACTCTAGGGCTGTTTGTGACACTTATCGGAATAGCCCAACGGATTGATTGGAAAGAATACTTTTGAGGTGGTTTTCTACCCTACCATAATCTCTTTGTTTGTTCTCCGCTATTAGTGACTTTGGAGTGACTCATTGTTGCATGTTGAGGGATAGTTATATGATCCAATTATGTGATTACTGTTGAGAGAACTTGCACTAGTGAAAGTATGAACCCTAGGCCTTGTTTCCTATCATTGCAACACCGTATACGCTCACTTTTATCATTAGTTACCTTGTTGTTTTTATATTTTCAGATTACAAAAACCTATATCTACCATCCATATTGCACTTGTATCACCATCTCTTCACGAACTAGTGCACCTATACAATTTACCATTGTATTGGGTGTCGGGGACACAAGAGACTCTTTGTTATTTGGTTGCAGGTTGCTTGAGAGAGACCATCTTCATCCCACGCCTCCCACGGATTGATAAACCTTAGGTCATCCACTTGAGGGAAATTTGCTACTGTCCTACAAACCTCTGCACTTGGAGGCCCAATAACATCTACAAGAAGAAGGTTGTGTAGTAGACATCAGCTACCTCTATGTCGCCATCGACAAGTTCACCAAATGGGCAGAGGTGGAAGCCGTCCGCACCTTCCCAGTGGGGTCTGCAGTTAGGTTCATCAAGGGCCTCGTGAGCCGGTTTGGGGTCCCTAACTGCATCATCACCGACAAGGGGTTGCAGTTCACTAGCAATCTCTTCAAGACATATTGTGCTAACCTTGGAACGCACATATGCTACGCCTCAGTGGCACACCACAGGAGCAATGGCCAAGCCGAGCACGCCAACACAGAGCTCTTGAGAGGCCTCAAGACCAGGACCTTCAAGAAGAAGCTCGAGGCCTGCGGTAGGGGCTGGCACGACGAGCTCCATTCCATGCTGTGGTCCATCCGCACCACCGGCACCAAGCCAACAGGCGAGACCCCATTCTTCCTCGTCTACGGAGCCGAATCGGTTATCCCTCACAAGGTCAAGCATCGCTCCGCGCGGGTCCTGACGTTTGATGAGGCACGTCAGGACGACATGCGGGGGATGGATCTCGTGCTGGTGAAGGAGCGCCGCCGTCAAGCCTCACTCCGGGCGGCAAGATACCAGCAGGCGCTGCGATGGTATCACTGCCGCAGCGTCCGCTCCTGGACGCTCGAGGTGGGCGATCTCGTCCAGAGGCGGGTGCTCTCCAGGGAAGGGCTGCATAAGCTCTCACCCATGTGGGAGGCTCGTTTAGGATTGTCCGCGTCTCGGGCCTGGCGCGCTACCGAGACGCAGGACGGGATCCCCATCCAGAACGCCTGAAACATCCAGCACCTCCGGAAGTTCTACCCATGAAGCAAGGCCTAGTGCCTGTGAAGGTCTCCGCTCGTGACACTCTCACGTAATAACGAGTGGGGCTGTACTCACCCCGGAGTCTCCAGAGTGCCGCCCTCGGGCCTCGGGAGCTCCCTCCCATGTCCTAGTGGCAGCACTTAGCTCCGCGCTGGTGAGAAGACTAGACTAGGTGCCGGACGCGACTATTTTTTATCTTTCTATAGTTGGCTTGCCCCCCTTTTTATGGAATTTGAAGTTCTGGCGTTTCTCGACGGCTTGGTTGAATCCCTTCTTCTCTATGTTTCTTCCCTGAGTTCTTTGCTTTGCGCCAGGGAGGGCGGCAGTTGCCCGACGCTCTCCCTCGCGCGCCTCGCGAGGGGGCTGGACAGGTGTGTGCGTGCACGCTCCCCTGGTCTTCGTGAGGCGCCCTCTGACGGTGTCCTGGACTAGGGGGTACTCATCCCGTCATCTCCCGATCAGTTGGATTGGGCCGAGGACCCCCATGGCCGTATACTCATGGGCCAGTTCGGACAGCTGCCGCATATAAGGAAGATTCGACAAGACTTGGTGATCAAGACAAGGACTCCTCCCCACCGGCGTATTCGGCTAGGACTCTTGTTATCCTAGGCCTCTGGTGCATTATATAAACCGAGGCCAGGCTAGTCAATAGATTCAAAAAACAACAATCATAATCATAGGCTAGCTTCTAGGGTTTAGCCTCTACGATCTCGTGGTAGATCAAGTCTTGTAATACTCATATCATCAAGATCAATCAAGCAGGAAGTAGGGTATTACCTCCATCAAGAGGGCCCAAACCTGGGCAAACATTGTGTCCCCCGCCTCCTGTTACCATCCGCCTTAGGCGCACAGTTCAGGACCCCCTACCCGAGATCCGCCAGTTTTGACACCGACATTGGTGCTTCATTGAGAGTTCCGCTGTGTGATCGGCCAAAGGATTAATGGCTCGACTACAGATCAACTGCGACGTCGGCTTCTTTGTCAATGGCTCGGCTGGTCACCTTGATTGGACCGAGGACTGCGCCCTACCTCCGATCGTCATGTTCGGATGAGGGCCTTCATCAACATCAACTCCGATCTCTATCAAGATCATGGAGGAATCATCCAGGGAGCCCGGGGGCTCAACGTCAGCATTGCCCTCGGGCGACCGTGCTGTTTTTCTGGACAGCGAACTTGTATCCTCCGCCACCGCCTCCTCAAGTGTCGTTTTAATGATCGCTTCGGTAGAATTGTGCGGAATCGGGTCTACAACAACCCTGGAAAATTTCGTCGAGTTCCGATGGTGTAATCTCTGGCAATCCGCGATATACCGGAGCCCTGTCAAATCTGGACGGGAATCTGGACGAGTTTAGGGCGTGGTGTCAAGCTTCTAGCTCGGACGTCCTTTGATAGATTCAACCGTTGATCAGCTGCGGAATTCCTATATCTACCGCCCCTCAAAATTTCAGCTTGACCCGACCGTCCAAACTTCGGGAACCTTCCGATTAGTGCATCACTTTTCGGATCTGTTTTCTGTAGCAACGAATCTGACCCGAGTTCGTCTTTTTTATGAACGGGATTTCGGACATCCTTTTTGAAGGAGTTTTGTATGGGGTATTGTGTCTTGTTCCCGAACACATCCCACTAACTTTAAAATCTTTTGAACATGATCTTCACCATCATGCTGGTGTCAAACCAGTCCGGCAATATTGCTCCACGGCTGCCGACCTGCGCTAGACACATCATCACTTTGTTGAGCCAAGCTCAACTTCTTCAGATCATCATCTCGGCAAGCCGAACAGGATTCCGGCATCGCAAAGGATAAATCATCACCAAAATCGCTGCCCCATGGATTACACGGAGCGGGCACGCCGGCGTCGCCGCATAGTCACTTCATCAAGCCGGCATTGACCATGTCACGAGTCACGACCTGCATCGGCAGGGCCACACTGTTGCTTTTTCAAGCCGATGTCCATCACGCCGACCTACTTCGACTCATCGACTGACACCGAGGCTTCAACACCTCGGCTGGAACGGGGGCTTCGCCATCTCCTCATCAAACTACTCTAGAGACTTCGGCGTCACCAGTCAACCGGCTTCATCACGTTAGCTGGACCGGGGGCTTTGCCTCGGCGAGGCAACCTTTACCAGCATCGCCATGCCGTCGCTTCACCGCCCATCAGGCAATGAGAATGCGGATCGAGTCCCAATTTTGGGAGTCACTTTTATTTGGATTGCTACAACAAATAAACCAGATGCTATTAATCCTAGTATTTTTCGCTTGTTTGGGTTTATTTTTCCCAAGGAATTATTACTCTGGTTTGTCCATCATCTGTACACAGGTCTATCAAATGATGGCCGCATTAACGACGGTCGCGTGGTGGTTCGGTCAGTTTCCGTACATAGTCCGGCGAACGCCGCATCCGGAACTCAGACCGACCTGTGAATTCAGGCTTTGCCACACCTTTACCGCATCACGCTGACGCCCGGCATCGACATTGACTTCGGTGCCATACCATATTCCTTTTATTACTCACCTTGCATAAATTATTTATTATGCAACATTTTTTTAGTTTATCATTATTATTATTATCTCCGGTTTGCACTATTTTTTATGCACAAGTAAATTATTCGGGTCGGGCAGTGTTATCACCTCGGCATACTGACATACCATGTCACCTCGGCTGGACGGGGAGCTTCGTCAACACCTCATTAACCCACGCAAGGGGACTTCGGCGACCTGCATTGGTCGCGCTATGTCACCTCTTTGGAGTGCCGAGTTCTTCGCTCGTCCACATCGGGCTTGGGGGCTGAGACCTTGTCCCGCACCAAGCTCGGATCGCGTCATCAATGCCGAACACTTTAACCAGCTAAGTCGCTTTGACGCTCAAAAACTCTGAGTTTAAAATTTTGTTCGATTCGACCAAGCATTATACCTTTTTTGGCAAAAAGTGGCTTGTGAAAAACTTCCTTGTCGAAACTTTGTTTGTGACACACAAATTCAAATACCCCATTGACTTGGGGGCTTCCTTTATGAAGCTTTTCCTCTTGCATATGATTATACTTGTACGGCTTCGTTCCTTGTTCGTGTATTACGCCACAATATGCACCATATTGACTTAAGCGATTTGCAAGCTGGGTTGCCTCGCTCCTGTGTTTACCCCTACGTTCCCGATTGTTCGGCTAGGGAGTAAAGGGAGCACCTCTGCGATTGTCACGATCGGGTCATCCGAGCCAGATCTCAGACTGGGTGAAGCCGAAAGCTAGCGCTCTTATTGTTTTCAATTATGGTTGGCACACAACGAAACTCATGAGTACAAAAAATCTATCACACAAGTCTCATAGTAACAATGAGCACCGAAGAAATGTATCGGTGGCGGTACTATTTTTTCGAAGATGCTTCTTACACTTCGTTAGTAATATAGCATAAGTTCCCACAGGTGTGCTTTATGCATTACGACCTTATGGCCTGATTGCCTGGTTATCGGAAACACCGTCGATATTCTCGACAGGTGGAGTACATAACACTTTTCGGCCCTTGACCGAAGAGGGAGAAGCCGGCAGTCGGTTAAGACGCGTATAAAGTTCAGGTGAACAAAGATATGATATAAGACTTTGGTACATACAATCATTATACATAAAATTCTTTTACCCAAGTCACTTGGGGGCTCTTAAATTTATATGAGCCGTTTTATAGTAAGTGTTCTTCTTCTTAGTCGTTGCAAAAAAATTATTATTATTTATCACTCCTTTTTTCGACACGAGCGTGTGGTCACTAGCCGGGGAGCCTAATTTCTCTCTCAAAGCGGCTAGAGTTTAGTTTTCTAAGCTGGCCTGACGAGAAGTACTCCACCTTCGGGATAGGAGGTTGAAGCCGTAGGCTGACCCGCTTGAGGTCTTGAGATAAGATGTGCCATGATAAAGCACGACAGAAGCACCTTTTTTTCTAAGACCAATTTTCGATTTGGCACCGAACACTTGATCTAGTTCGGGCGTCCAGTTTTCTTGAAGTTTTTGGTTTTCCAAGCCTATGGCACTTTTAAACTATTTGTGTGTTTCCAGCATTAGTCTCGTAGTGCGGCGCCGGACACCTTTAGGGATTCGGCAAAAACATTCTCGGACATTGTTGTATTTGCATCGGTTTCAAATTGCGTCTTTGGTCAATAGTTGGGTTCCCCGGCTCCTGTGCTTGCCTCCTACGTTCCACTTTGTTCGGCAAGGTGCACAACGGGAGAACCACTACGATTGTGCTTCCAGCTAGCATGGTTAAGCGCTTCAGTGGAGAAAGCCGAAAACTGACTGTCACAATAAGCGTAAACTGGTCAGCGATCCGATTACTGTGTTAAATGACGGGCCGTTCATAATATTGGCTGAAGTGTTTACGGCTTGACCTCGACTGTTGCCGAACACTAACCGGAGGCTAGTAACTGGCGTTCCAACTTTAAGCTCCTATGACTAAGTGAAAGTTATAAAGCCTGCATATCTGATTGCCTCGTTTCTGCTAACACAACCGCCTCCGGGCACCGAGACATCGGCTAAGGGTTGTTTTGTTAGTGCGGAAACACCCTGCATAGTATCTACCAAGGGGTAGAAGCCGACAATGGGCTACTTTCAACTGATAAACGGTCGCAATGGAGTCAAAATAATGATGTAAAGTACTTGGATACATAGAATCATTACACATAATCCGTGATTTAGCTCTGAATATGGATCCTTAATTCGGCCACCCGTGCCCACAGTAAGGCTCGGGGCAACTGGGCTTCGTGCTCATTATTTATAAATATTAAAGGGGCACATCGATCCCCTGATCTGGTGTTGCCACCCGACCAGTGTCTCGGGGGCTACGACATTGCCTATTCAATGCAGAAAATCCAAAGGGCTCAGTGTTCGGTTTGACCGAACTATGGGCAAATGTGTCTTCGGATAACAATAGGTACCATTTGGACCTATCCGGCGTCAAGCTAGTATATTGCGGCGACTTCTCACGACCCTCTCTCAGGGGCCCGTTTGCCGATCACTATTATCCCTAATATATTACACTGCATTTTTATTCCTACGTGTGCTACCGAGCTAGGAGTTGATCCTCAGGCCGATTTCGCGCATCGACCTGAGTCTCAGGGACTACTAGGATCAGCAGTTTCATGTTTTCCTTCAGGTGCATCTCGGGTTTATACCGAAACACACCTTGAGGGCTACTAGTTATACATGTTGACAGCTAATAAGTTTACGCGCATCGGAAATAAAATTGTAAAAAATCAGCCCGCTGTCGGGTGGTGCACCACCTCGAAAGAAGTCCGGCATAAAGCTCGGGCGCCAGTGGCCGGCTCCATAGAGGGCATTTCCGGCATTAAGCTCGGCTAAACTCCTTCAACTTTTTTGAACCAAGGTGATCTATGACACCTCGGATATAGTCCGGCGTTGGAGCTCGGATATAGTCCGGCATTGGAGCTTGGACATAATCTGGCGTCGGTGCCTGGCTGCAAAGGATACCTCGAATACAGTCCGGCGTTGGGGCTTGGACGCAAGAGACACTGCCGCCCGGAAACAACTTCAAACCCGAGGTGCGGCATAAAAATAACAAGGCATTGATAAAGGCCGGAAACTTAAAGGGGCTCCTCGGATAGCCGACGTGTAAACTCGTCGGATGCACTTCGGCGATCCTCAAGATCGGAGATGAGAAGATTTGTTGAACCAGTTTTCAAGACCGACAACCGAAGAAGAAGAACAGTTCGGAAGAATCGAGGAGCGTCCCCAACTTGAAGACCGGTCCAGGGGGCTACTGACGGTGTCCTGGACTAGGGGGTACTCATCCCCTCGTCTCCCGATTAGTTGGATTGGGCCGAGGACCCCCATGGCCTTATACTCATGGGCCAGTTCGGACAGCTGCTGCATACAAGGAAGATTCCACAAGACTTGGTGATCAAGACAAGGACTCCTCCCCACCGGCGTATTCGGCTAGGACTCTTGTTATTCTAGTCCTCTGGTGCATTATATAAACCGAGGCCAGGCCAGTCGATAGATCAAAAAAACAACAATCATAATCATAGGCTAGGTTCTAGGGTTTAGCCTCTACGATCTCGTGGTAGATCAGCTCTTGTAATACTCATATCATCAAGATCAATCAAGCAGGAAGTAGGGTATTACCTCCATCGAGAGGGCCTGAACCTGGGTAAACATTGTGTTCCCCGCCTCCTGTTACCATCCGCCTTAGACGCACAGTTCGGGACCCCCTACCCGAGATCCGCCGGTTTTGACACCGACACCCTCGATTGAGCATGTGATCGGCGCACCCCCTTTTAAGTCAGTGCCCCTCGGGTACCGTGACGTGGTGCGCTTGGACATGATCAGCCCATGACTGAGGCCTCGCGCAAGGAGGGATAAGGATTTCCTAACAAACTTTTGCAGCTTCGCGATATCTCCCGAGTCAGCAGCAGGGAAGCCTCACCAGATGCCAGGAGGCGCGCGCTCTCACAAGGTGGAAACTACCTCGGATGTATCAAGCTAAGTTATCCCTCTACGCCTACATAAGGCACAGATGCCACAACACAACCCGGAAACAATAAACATAGCATGAGTAGCATGAGCATTACAGTTCATTACACGCCCTCGTGGGGCCCCATACTTGTTTCTTTTAATACAGAAGAAAGGAAAGGACAGACAAAAGCGGCTGCTACGCCCGCGGCTGCTCACGAGGATCATCACCCAGTGCCTCCCCCCAGACTCAGCCAGAGTCCTCCTCGGGCTTCACCGGGGCGCAGCGATCCGCCACCTTCCTTGTAGCAAGCCCGACGATGTGGCGGTTGGTCATAGCCGCCACCGCTGGAGCTTTCGCCGGAGGAGGAGCTGCCGCTGCCGGACGAGCCGTGGCCGCCGCCGAGGGCGAGTTTGCCCTCATCATCATCACGGCTGTCGCCAAGACCAAGCGCTTCGCCACCGTTACTGTCTTCGGGGCAGCGCCCAGCGCAGCGACCGTCTTCCCCGAACACCCTCACGAAGAGGGTCGTGGCACCGTCGTACTTGAAGTGGAGGGTGCACCGCCTTCCCAGACCGCACGCGCGGGCAAACGTCTGCCAGCCGCGGGCCAGGGCTACATTGCCCGCGACCGAGACCTCCATCGTGACCCACGAGGCCTTGCTGCAGCAGCCGTCGGCCTGCAGCTAGAGGCCGCCAGGACCTGTGGTCAGCAGCTCGCTGGCAAAGGAGCGCGGATGCTGAAGCCAGGTGGCGGCCGCGTTCTCCGACCACACGACGAACTCCGGCAGCACCTCCGCCGAGTGAAAGCGCGGCCGGGGAGGTCGGGAGATCATGGTGCGCCTCCCTCTGTTGGCGGGACTGCCACGTCCCATGCGGCCCCCGCTGCACGAACAGATGTCGTCGCGGCCGCCAGGGACGGTGCCGGACCCCGAAGTAGTTCGTCCGCGCCCACGAGGGACCACAGCGGGGGTTGCGGCGTGCTTGCGGGGGCGACCATGCCCCCTCTTAGGAGGTGGCAAGCCGAGCCCCTCCTGGCGAGCCTTCCCCTTCTCTGTGGCCAAGAACCTCTTCGTCGGCGCCATGAGTTTCGCAGCAAGGCGGTGAAGCAAGGAGGAAGAAGAAGAAGCAGGCGGAATGGAGAAAGAGATGAGCAACGGGGGCTCTGCCCCTCTCCTCATTTATAGCTAGAAGTAGGCCAACCATTGACCTCCACGATCACAGGTAATGATGGTCTTCTTCTGCATGCAGCAGGGTCTCGTCAAGTCGAATGGTTGCCGAGGCAGCATGGGGAAGCGAAGATGCCTATGTCCCGTCGATCGCCATGCGTCAATCAAGGCTGTAGGAAGTTGGGGCCCACGGCGCTCCACACTTTCCCTTTGGCTTCGCCTCGAAGCCAAGTCCGAGCGCGCCTTGGGCCCGGGCTCTTGCCGAGTCCACAGGAATGGCGGTACCAGACTTGCTCGCCCTCGGCCACGGCGTGGCTCCACCAGCGGCCTGGTATGGCCCATCTTCAGCAGAAACCACTCAAGACCCTCGCGAGGGGCCAAGCCTCGCGAGGCAAACGACACAAGACCTCCTCAGGGGCAGCCTCAGTAGGCTGGATCCTGAGGAGAGGAGATATCAAGGCAGGGGGCACCTCGCAAGGTCCGCATGACGTGAGCCATGACAACCAAGGCCAGGCGGGTGCCAGCGGGCGCAGTGTACCAGTTTCCTCTTTGGTGCTAAAGGGGCAAGGGCAGGCGAGGAGTCCCAAGCCATCAGGCAAAGGTTTCCATATCGATGCAACGAGACCAAGACCAGAAGGACGGCAAGATGGAGGTCACCACGAAGCCCACAACAGCGTCACCACCAGAGCCTTTGACAGGCGAAGACCACCTTTTGTCAGGATAACTTGTACTAGTTGTCCCCCTTCAAACTTGGTCGTTGTGGGATCCCTTCTCGCCTGATATTTGGGAAGAGGACCAGGGCCTCTATAAATAGGACTAGCCACCACCCTAGGAAGGGGACGGATCATTCTTACCACCCTCTCCTACACTAGCTCACCGAGCTCAAGAACACCTCCCCTCAGGAGGCTGTTCATACCTTGTACTTGTTGATCCTTAGCCTAAAAGGCAATCCACCACACCACAATGGAGTAGGGTACTACACCACAACGGTGGCCCGAACCAGTATAAACTCTCGTGTCTCTTGTTCCTTGGGTTCGACAAGCTAGGCCTTGTGATTGTTGCGCGAGCGAGCTAGGGAGAGAGATTTCTTCGTGTGCACCCCAGAGTTCAAACCTCAAGGGTTTGCCGGAACCCTGAATCCGACAGGCGGGTTACTCGGCCCTGCTCCGGGTGTAATAAAAAGGTTTCGACCCTCAAACTGTGGAGGTAGGCGGCTCTGGTGCCTCCTTCGAAGAACATCATTTGACGCATTCCGATCCAAGTTCAACCGGAAAGCTTCTGCTTGAATCCGCTGTGCGTCGGCCTCCAACACGGCTCGCTCCGTTGCCATGCTGACATTCTCCGCATTGAGCTCCTCTCTAGCTTGGGCTATCTCATCCCGCAGTTTCGCAACCTCCACATTATGCTGTGCTTGAGTCTTCTGGGTTATCTCTGTGGTCATCAGAGTCACCAAAGCATCCAAGAGATCAGATAAGACCTGAGCTGGTGGGTGCGCAGAGCCGCTCACCCCAGCTGTCGCAGCAGCCGTTGAACCGGAGGTCATAGCTGCAGCAATTGATGAGTTCAGTATCTGTTGCGTTCCGACCATGAAGATAGCAGCCTTGCTCGGCGGCTCATAGGAGTGCAGAATACTGTCACCATCGGAGTAGCCCCCAAGCCCGCTGTCTTGTAATCGATAGATTGACTCGGTTTCGCAGGTTGATGACTCATCACCTGAATAGACGGTTGTCTCTCCACCAGATACCGAGCCTTCCTCAAGTTCCGCCCCTTGAACAAAACCGGCAAAAGCGCGCTTCCGAGCGGGTTGGACCTTGGTGGGTTGTGCGCGCTGAGCCATCTCAATGGTGTCGGTGCAGGTGTCCGGCTCAGGCAACGACTCGCCAATCTTGCTGATGAAAACGTGAATTCTGCCAAAGGGGACCCGGTACCCGTACTCGATTGAATCGGCCTGGGGACCCTAGCCAGCATCGTCGATGTAGATCTTGCCGCAGCGGCTCTTGGTCATCTGGCCCATGGCGTATCCCTTGATCCTTGAGAAACTGCCCTTCAAGAACTCGAAACGACCGTGCGAGGGCCCCACGGTGGGCACCAACTGTCGTGGAGTTGTCATGGCAGATGTCCTAGTAAAAGGACTTAGGTGTGGAGCCATCACAACGTAGTTAGCCTGAAGGGGTTGAATGGGACAAAGGACACAAGGAGTTTACCCAGGTTCGGCTCCTCACAAGGAGGTAAAAGCCTACGTCCTGCTTCTGGTTGTATTTCTTGAATTTTGATTACAAGGGAGCGAATACGCTTGACCTAGTCCTCGATCTATTGATTCTTGAGTTAATCTTCCACCGGGTCTCACCTTTATATACACAGGTAGAGACCCGAAGGCTTATAGAGTCTCGGACGGCGCACACAACATGACCGGCTCAGTTTCTAACTAGTCATGCCTTGCAGGGCAAGTCTTCATACGGCGGTTTATAGGCCCAGGTCCTGGGCTTTCACCAGTCCTGCCTCCATAAGTCGCCGTCTTCATACTTCTTGGGCCTCCTTGGACCTTCTTCATATTAAGCCACCAACGGTGTAACCCGGCCCCTCCTAGGAGGGTCACACCTCGGAGCTATATCCCGAACAAGACAGTTTGCAATGGTGTTTTCGTTGGGGGCGCCGAAGAGAGACACCTTGGAGGGGGAAGATGTGGCAATGGCAATGGTCACCGTTGCCATTCCTTCTCCACTTGTATCTTCATCATCATCATCATCGGAGGCATACTCTTGATGTGCCACCAAGCCCTTTGGAGGTATCTTCTTGGTGAAGTTGTTCTTGCTTGAGAAAGACTTGGCTTTGTCTTTGCGAATAAGTTTGCCACCATTGTCTTCCCTATTCTCGTAATGACTCACATTGCCACAATTGTAGAAAGTCCTTACTAGTTGCATGTTCTTTGAGCCACTTGAGTTGTCATTGGTGAAGTTGGACCTTGAGTTCCTCTTGTTGCCCCAAAATTGCCTTGACGCAAGAGCCATGTGCTCATGGTAAGCATATTTGGTGTCCTCGGGGCAACACTCCTCTTCTTCCTCCTCTTCTTCTTCCAGAATGGCCTTGGCCTTCAAAGCAAGAGTGGTTGAGCTTTTCTTTGGCCGGACACGAGCAAGAGCATTGTCGACGGTCTTGTTCATGATGTTCATGGCAATAAACTCATCCAACACTTCACTAGAGATTAAGGTGTGAAAGTCTGGCCTTTGACGAATCACGAAAGACATGGCATTGTTGAATGGCATGATGGCCTTGAGAAACTTGCACTTGATCCAATTGTCATCTGTATCCTTGCTCCCATGGTCTTCGAGAGCAACCGCAACAGTTGTCACTCTCCGGTAGAGATCACGTGGATCCTCATCTTCTAGCATCACGAATTCATCGGCCTCATCAAGGACCACTTCAAAGTTGGAATGTTGTATGCGCAAGCTCCCCTTGTACAAAGATACTATGTGTTTCCAACAATCCTTTGCACGAGTGAAGGGATGTAAATGGGATAAATCTTCGGGAGGGACCGCATCTTGAAGGATGAACAAAGCAGAGTGATTGTATTGATTGTCCACTTCTTCTCTTGGGTGAAGTTGTTTGGATCATGCGGGTAGAAGCCTTGCTCAATGATTCTCCAAAGGTTTGTTGAGCTGTGATTCTAATGAGACTTGATGCAAAAAACCCATTTAGCAAAATCACCCTTAACAAGCTTAGGAGAAGGACAAAGATTATTAATGCAAGGTGTAGGAACCGGTCCTCGTGTGATCAAAGTCGACTCCACGGCCTCGGGCACTTCCTCCTCGGTGTCAACCATACTCTTCGGGTGGAGAAACCCTTAATAAATAGATGAGGCTCTAATAACAATTGAAAGGATCAATATGATTGACTAGAGGGGGGGTGAATAGGCAACTACAATTTTTTTAGCTTTTCTTAACAAATTAGGGTTAGCAACAAAAGGTTGTCTAGATGTGCAACTAGATGAGCAACCTATATGATGCTAACAACAACAAAAACAACAAGTGCAATCAAAGGATACAACACAACAATAGCGTACACAAAGTAAAGGTAAGAGATAACCGCAAGTGGAGCCGGTGGAGACGAGGATGTATTACCGAAGTTCCTTCCCTTTTAGGGGAAGTACGTCTCCGTTGGAGCGGTGTGGAGGCACAATGCTCCCCAAGAAGCCACTAGGGCCACTGTATTCTCCTCGTGCCCTCACACAATGCGAGATGCCGTGATTCCACTAGTGGTGCCCTTGAAGGCGGCAACCGGACCTTTACAAACAAGGTTGTGGCTCTCTCCACAACTGAATTGGAGGCTCCCAACAAACCACGGAGCTTCACCACAATGGAATGTGTCTTCGAAGTGACCTCAACCGTCTAGGGTGCTCAAACACCCAAGAGTAACAAGATCCGCAAGGGATTAGTGGGGGAAATCAAATTTCTCTTGGTGGAAGTGTAGATCGGGGCCTTCTCAACCAATCCCTAGAAAATCAACAAATTTGATTGGCTAGGGAGAGAGATCGGGTGAAAATGAGCTTTGGAGCAACAATGGAGTTTGGGGGAAGAAGATGTGAGTCTTCTTGGAGAAGAAGACTCCCTTATATAGTGGGGGAAAAGATCCAACCGTTATCCCCACTCTCAGCTCGCAACACGCGGTACTACCACTCACGGGAGCGGTACTACCGCTTGCCGCAGCGGTATTGCCACTTGGCCCAGCGGTACTACCCCTGGGACCGCACTCAGCAGCTTACATGAGCACAGGGAGAAGGGACAGAGGAGAAAAACCTCGAGTGGCACTAGTAGCGGTGGTAGGTGCGGTACTACCGCTTATGAGTGGTAATACCGCTCCTACTGCGGCTGCTACTGCCGCTGAAGCCGACATGAGAACAAGAAGTCCCAAGTAGAGGCAGTACTAGAGCGACACTGGAGCGGAACTACCGCCTGGTACTCTGGGCGGTACTATCGCCTGTTGCTCTCGGCGGTACTGCCGCTTCCAGCCACGGTAATACCACTGGCTCCTCTCCAATGCCAGTTCCACGACAACGAAGGATCCTCCAAAGATGCGGGAAAGAGTTGAGGGTGCAAGGAAGATGTGTACGTGTTGATTCCACCCAAACCTCTCCGATACGGACCCCCTCTTGATAGTACGGTACATCCTACGACTCAAGTCAACCGAAAATGAAACGAAGGAGAACATTGTCTTCTCTTCTAAGCACCAAGGGGTAGAAATCATCTCGTGCCAAATCGAAGGAGTATCTGAAAGCTCAATGCACATGATTAGTTCGCAAAAGCATCGTCATCAATCACCAAAACCACTTAGAGAGAGATATGCCCTAACAAATGTACCTGTCCAGATTCTGTTGAATTTTGGGACATATGGGTCCTGTAAACAACAGTGCTTCATCTCTTTTGTTGCACATCCTTGTTGTGAGCTGGTTAAAAATTCTCTTAATCATAGCTAGAATTGGAAGTCCCCTTGCCTCAAGAATGTACCTACATAAGGGCATGATCATATGTTGGATTTTAGAATCTAAGTAAAAAGGTTTGTGAACTACAGAGTAATGTTTTTGAACTAGAGACCAATGTTTACTTGGGCTTACTTGTTGAAAACCTCAGACATGTTGTTGAGCAGAAGGACACATTTGGGCCATTCACTCTGAAAAGCTTTCATGCGTTAGTTAGGGCATAATTCTTCCATCCATTTGTATTCATCAATGTTTATGATCTCTGTTGCCTCATCAAACCTATCAATGATTGTACATCTTACTATTTTCCATAGCTGATTTTTAAGAACTTCTCCTCTGAATTCTTTGAAGTTCTGCCATAGATGTCTCACACAAAATCTATGCTTTGAGTAAGGGAAAAACTTTTGTACAACTTTGATCAAGCCCTACAAATACAGTCAAACACTTGCAAGTTAATTGAACATGCATATAACTCAGTTAAAATGCGGGAAATTCAATGCAAACTTGCACAGTAAGTTACCTTCTATTTGTCTGACATAAAAGTCCACAATGATGTGTTCTGTATTCCTAGATCTTTCCTCAGAGTTTGCATAAACTAGTTCCAGCTCTCTATGTCTTCAATGCCCACAACAACACATGCAAATGGGAATATGTAGTCATTTGGATCAACTCCAATAGTAGTTAACAAAATTCCCTCACTGCTAGTCTTCAGGTGGCATCCGTCCAGATAAATCACTGGCCTACACCCTTCCATGAAGCCCCTTTTGACTGCATCAAAGCTAAAATAACAGTGCTCAAACCTACCTTTGTGAACTTGTCAGTCAAATTCATACGACGAGAAGTATCATAATAAAGGATATTGATGTTGCTGCCCCCGTCCATAAGCACCTTTGTGAACTTGTATCCTCGAACCTGAGGAGCAACCACCAAAGCTAGCTGACCCGGGTTGTCAACCCGGGGTGGGTGATCCTCACGGCTCCATACAATAGTCTGCTCTAACCATCACAAATATCGAGGGACAGCCGGCTCAAACGCGCTCACCGCTCGTTTATGAATCTTCTGGTCTTGCTTGCATAAGCTCATGGTAAAAACATGATACTGGCCACTATTCAGCTGCTTTGGATTACTTTGATAACCAGACTGCTGCTGCTGACTGCCTTCACCGGGCTGCTAATTAAAACCACCTTGATTGCCTTGGCCTTGAAAACCAGAGTTTGAGCCGCCACCTCCAAAACCGGACCCGTGAGAGCCGGGTCCTGACCCGCCATTCGGGCCATGGTGGTCCTGATAAGAACTGGAATTCCTATACTCCCTCATGATGAAACAATCTTTCCATAGATGAGTAGCCAGCTTATCTTGAGAACCATGCTTTGGGCAAGGCTGATTCATTATCGCCTGAAGGTTGAATTTTGGCCCGCCAAACTAAGGCATTGATGATTTCCCTTTACGACGCTGATTGTTATTCTACATACTGGTATTAGCCACAAAATCTGAACTGCCGTCAGCTTGCTTGCGCTTACCATTATTACCTTGGTTCTGACCCACCGGATTGTGCATTCTTCCTTTTCCATTACCACTCTTCTTCCCCTTGCCAGACTTCTCCTCATCAGACTCAGGGTCTAGTGTTATCAGAGTCAGCATATTTGATGAGAGCCACCATGAGCTCTCCCATGTCATTGCAGTGGTGCTTAAGCCGCCCTAGCTTATGCTTGAGGGGAAGGAACCGGCAATTTTTCTCCAAAATCAGGACCACTGAACCGGCGTTGATGCTTTCCGATGAGTGGATAATAGCCTAGATCCGGCGTACCGAATGGGCGTTTGACTAGTCCTCTTTCTCGATATAAGTGTCCAAATCAAGGATCGACGTAGGCTGCTTGCATGTGTCCTTGAAATTCTGAATAAAACACGTCTTCAGTTCAGACCATGATCTGATGGAGTTAGGGGGCAATCCCTTTAGCCAGGTGTAAGCCGGCCCATCCAACATCATGGTGAAATACTTAGCGCACACAGCGTCATTGACGTCCAACATCACCATGGCCAGCTCATAACTCTCAATCCACGCCTCCGGCGGTTGATCAACTGTGTAATTGGGCACCTTGCGAGGGCCCTTGAAACCTTTAGGCAGACGCTCATTACGCAAAGACGGCACCAGGCACGGTACACCCACGGTCCTAGAAGTCATCCCAACTTCTAAGGACATTGATGGATTATACTGAGGTTGCTGATGAGCCGCCAACTGAGCGCTAGCTCCGCCTCTCGACGTGCCCTGGCTTGATCTACCAAAGCCTGAGCATGGTTATCAACACGTGGCGGGTCACGCTCATGAGGCCAGTTACCACTACAAAAAAAGACACATTCATGACATTTTGGGCCGAACGAAATTTTTTGGGCCGAACGAAATTTTTTTCTGTCATACATATGACACTTCTATGACTATAATTGTGACAAAACCCGGTATCATCATAGATGTGGTGGGCTCCTACTTCTATGACAAAAAATCATGACAGAAAATGGGCTTTTCGTCCTGGGCGGGCCGGAGACGCAGCTGCAAGACATTCTTTGGGTCGTCCATGATGGAAAAAACCGTGGTAGAAGCGAGGGGGAGGAAAATTTCGAGGAGTTCCTGGTTATGGTGGGAGGTTGAGGGCCGAGTGATGCGCGTTTCTCTCGTACACGTACGCGCGTGTGTGCGAGGCGTTGGCTCTAACTGAACCCGAGCGAGGCGTTGGGCTCTAACTGAACCCGAGCGATTGCACTGCAGGCTACGCGTTACTGAACCCGAGTGATCGATCGATGGCTGTTAACTGAACCTGATCGAGCGATTCCTTCGCTACTGCTGCTAACAGAAGCTGATTGATTGGATGAACAGTGAGCGTTGTGGGGGGGGGGGTTGGATGAACAGTGATCGGTGGCATTGCCTCTGGATGAACAGGACCCCGTGGTGTGGAGGGCTGGATGAAAAGTAGACGGTGGAGGGGTGCCCGTGGAGGGGTGGTTGAACAGGACCCCGTGGTGTGGAGGGCTGGATGAACAGTAGACGGTGGAGGGGTGGTTGAACAGTAGCCGGTGGAGTAGAGCGCGGTGGAGGCTGGATGAACAGGAGCCCGTGGAGGCTGGAGGAGGTCGATGGTAGCCCATGGAGGCTGGAGGAGGTCGACGGTGGAGATGAACAATATCCCGTGGAGTCCTGCTTGCAGACGCCACACCCGTCCCGATGAACAGGACCCCCGTTTTGACCGTAGGAGGTCCATTTCGTCCGTTTTGCGGTACGCCACACCCCTACCGATCAACAGGACCCCCGTTTCGATCGTAGGAGGTATGTTTCGTCCGTTTTGCGGTACGCCACACCCCTCCCGATCAACAGGACCCCTGTTTTGACCGTAGGAGGTCCGTTTCCTCCGTTTTGCGGTATGCCACACCCCTCCCGATCAACAGGACCCTGTTCTGAACGCAGGAGGTCCGTTTCCTCCGTTTTACGGTACGCCAGGCCTCGTTTCCATCGCATGTTCCGTCCAAGCCTTCCCGATGAACACAACCACGCATTCCGTTCCGACCCAGCCGGTTGGCTCCCACGCGATCCGTTGCCTCCCGATGAACACGACGCATTCCGTTGCCTCCCCATGAACACGATGCATTCCGTTGCCTCCCGATGAGCACGACGCATTCTGTTGCCTCCCCATGAACACGACGTATTCCGTTGCCTCCCCATGAACACGACGCATTCCGTTGGCTCCCCATGAACACGATGACGACGTTGTTTCTCCGTTCCGACCTAGCCATGTACACGAGCCTTGGCCGTACGTATGCGCGAGTAGGCGTTCGAGACCCTGCCCTTATGTACACATACGTGGCCGTATTTTCTTTCTTGCACCCTGGCCGTTGTACGTACGTGTACATGCTACGTGCGCGCCTCTACTATGACATGTGCGCGCCTCTACTACGACAGTGCGCGCCTCTACATCGACCAGTATGTACGTACACGTTCGCGACCAGAATGACAACGCTACATACGCTTCGACCAGGTGGGTCCCGTCTGTCAGACACTTCCTTGCCTGCGAAGATGTAGCTGGTGGGTCCCAGCAGTCAGGGGGCGAATCAGTTTTTTTTGCTCGGACGCACTTCCTTGTGTGCGAAGGTGTAGCTGGTGGGTCCCAGCAGTCAGGGGGGCGAATCGTTTTTTTTTTGCCCAGACGCACTTCCTTGCGTGTGAAGATGAAGCTGGTGGGTCCCAGCAGTCCGGGGGAAACGTTTTTTTCCGCGAAATAGAGTGGCCCGTCCGGTGGGTCCCAACTGTCAGGTGGAGGAATCATTATTTTCCGCGTAATAAGGAGGCACTTCCTTGCTGCGGCCATGGACTGAGCTGTCAGCCTCTCCATGTACAGTCCACGTCTGATGGAAGTCATTCCCTCACCACGTTCACCAGGCCGCGCCGAGAGCACCACGGCGGTGGACGACAGCGAGGCCTAGGAAGGGGACGACGCGGAGCCGGGGAAGACGCGGCTGGAAGCCCACGCGGAGAGGAGTACGAGGTTCATCGTTCGGCTGCGGTGTGAGGCTGCCGCCGCTTGAGCACAGCTAATGGTAGGAATAGTAGGCGGTGGAGGCCTCACGGCGGCACAGCCAGCCACGGGAGGCAGGAGCATGCGGCACGACCGATGCTGCTTTGGCGGCTGGAGCAAGAA
Source organism: Aegilops bicornis (assembly GCA_021605145.1). Taxonomy (NCBI): domain Eukaryota; kingdom Viridiplantae; phylum Streptophyta; class Magnoliopsida; order Poales; family Poaceae; genus Aegilops; species Aegilops bicornis. Next base: position 390,071,497 of record CM038669.1, on the reverse strand, counting down.
GACCAGAGGTTGAAGAAGCACTACGGCCGTTGGATGGACATCGTACGGTCAATGGAGCTAGAATCGTTCATATTGACTAAGTTGACAAAGCCCTCCGTCCCCGTCAACTTAGTTGGACCACAAGTCATCCTCCCACTATGGTGGGTCCCAGCTAGCAGGGGGTATTCATTTGCTTGTGCGTAATAAGGAGGCACTTTGTTGCATGCGAAGATATAGCTGGTGGGTCCGACATGTCAGCGGGGGAAACATTTTTTTGTGAAATACAGAGGCCCTTCCGGTGGGTCCCAGCTGTCATGTGGAGGATTCATTATTTTGCGCATACAGTCCATGGCCGATGGATGTCGTTCGTTGACCACGTTGACCAGGCCGCGCCGAGAGCACCATGGCGGTGGATGACGGCGAGGCCTAGGAAGGGAACGACACGGAGCCGGTTAAGACTCGGCAATGGTTGCCCACACGGTGGGGAGTACGAGGGTTTACAGGTCCGATTGCCGTCGCCGGAAAATAACAGGAGGTGTGGGTTAGTAGAGGAATGGCCTGTCCATCAATGAAGTAGGGTGGGGCGGTGCGGCAGCACAGTCGGCCACGGGAGGCGGGAGCAGGCAGTCCCACCGGAGCTGGTTTGGACGGTACCGAGCAAGAAGATCGAGATATTGAAGAAGCGACACGGCCGTTGGAGTAACATCCAACGATCCATCTGCTAGAATCGTTTGTGGACTAAGTTGACAAAGCCAAAGTACACGTCAACCTAGTAGACCCACAAGTCAGCCTCCAAATCTGTCCCAAACAGCATACAGCCCGAAATTTCTAGCCAGATTCACATTAATTTTAAATCTAAATATACCTTAATTTAAATTCGATGAAATTTTACCCGTGCAAAAACAATAAAATTTAAAATATCAAAATCCGAAAGAAAACAGTATTTTGGAACTAATTGCCTGTTTGCTGTATTTTCTCATTTTACAACCCATTTATTATTACTTATAGCCCATTTCTTATTACTTATAGCCCATTTTCTGGGCAAAATGCATCCCTCCTCGTCTTGAAAGATTTACGGCCCAGCAGGGCGTAGGAAAGCAAGTAGGCCTACGTTGGTTATTCTGCAAAAAAGAAAATAGCTGGCTAGCCATTTTCAGAAAGGAAAAAAAACTGGGCTGGTCATGTCCTAAACATATGAACTACAAGCCTGGGCTAGACGGGCCACGGGTCCCGCACAACCCAGTTGATACCCTTCTTTGTCCCAAAAAAACAAAATTACTGCACGCGCTGCTGGGTCACTACTGTCATCCTCACCGTGTAGAGTCATCTCCTTATTCCTCTCGGTTGTTGACCATGTTGACAACACCGGAGGGCGGCGCTGTGGTGAGCGAACCAAGGAGGAGGACGATGGTGAGGCCTCGGATGGGAACGAACATGAGCCGGGGAATATCACAGCCATGTCGGATTTCGGGTTCCGGCAGACCCTTGAGGTTCGAACACTGGGGTGCGCGCGATATCTCTCTCCTACCGATCTACGCCCGATCTTCTCGCGTGAACTAGGATGGAAAACGATGAACAACACAAGGGACACAAGATTTATACTGGTTCAGGCCACCATTGTGGTGTAATACCCTACTCCAGTGTGTGGTGTGGTGGATTGCCTCTGGGGCTGATGATGAACAGTACAAGGGAAGAACAACCTCGCGAGGGGTGTTCTTGAGCTGGTGCGGGGTGTTCTACTTGGTCTCTCTCACCCTTTCTCTTGATTGGATCCCCTCTGTCCTCTCTCCTCTCTTTACTCTGTGGTGGCTAGCTCTATTTATAGAGGCCCTGGGCCTCTCCCCAAATAATGAGTGGGAAGGGCGCCAACAATTGGCCATTTTGAAGGGGAACATCTAGTACAAGTTATCCTGACCAAAGGTGGTCTTCGGCGGCCAAAAGCACTGGTGATGACGCCGTCTTGGGCTCCACGGTGACCTCCGTCCTGCCGTCCGGCCGGTCTTGGTCTCGTTGCACCGGAATGGTAACCTTTGCCTGATGCCTTAGCCTATGCTTGCCCCCTTTGCACCAAAGGGGAAACAAGGACTCTGCGCAGGCCGGCGCCCGCCTGGCGCCCGCCTGGTCTTGATTCGTCGTGGCTTGCGTCATGGGATCCTCGTGAGGTACCCCTGCCTTGATCTCTCCGCCTCCTCGTGAGCATGCCTGATGAGGCTGCCCCAGAGGAGGCTTCCTGTCGTCTGCCCCGCGAGGCTTGGCCCCTCGCGAGGGTCTTGTGCTTGAGCTGATGAAGATGGTCCATGCTGGGCCCCCACTTGAGCCACGCCGCAGGCCGCAGGCAGGCAAGTCTGGGGACCCCCATTCCCAGAACGCCGACAGTAGCCCCCGGGCCCGAGGCGTGCCTGGGCTTGGCCTAGCAGAGAAGCGAAGGGCAGCGGCGCTGAGCGCCGCTGAACCCCAAAAAGCCTCATGCGGCCTTGGGCGCCGCATGGCGGTTGATTGGACGTGGGCGTCTGCGCTTACCACGACGCCTTGGCAACTGTCCATCTGACAAAAGGTGTGCCCGGGCCAGTCTTAATTGCTTATCTCTCGTCCGTCTCGCCCCGGATCCCCTTTCTCGCTCTCCTCCTTCTTGCTCCCGAAATTCTCCATATCCGTCTCAATCATTTTCATCCGACACGCTATGGAGCCTCGCAAGTCTCCGACCAAGGCCTGGTACTCGCTGGCTCTGGATTCCTCAAACCAGTCGGAGAAAAACCTCGCCCTCACGCGCCTGATGACGGTGGAGCAGGGCCGCCAGGGGGCGACTGTGCTCAAGGCCAGCTCCGACCAGCCTGAAGGCAAGGGGAGCACCTTCTACCCGCTCTTCGTGAGCGCCATCGTCGCCGGTCTGGTGCCTCCTTTCTCTGAGTTCTTCTTTGCCGTTCTCCGCCAATACAACTTGCAGGCTCTGCATCTCCACCCCAACTCCGTCCTTCTCCTGGCGATTTTCGCTTACTATTGAAAGGCTCACGTTGGGGTAAAGCCCTCGGTGGCCTTGCTATGCCACTTTTTCTCCCTCCGGGTTTCTGGTGCCCATGTCTCCGCGTGCGCGAGCTTCATCGCGTATTCCAACTCCAATGCTATTTCGAAGCCTGGGAAGCGGATCGAAGGCTTCCGGAGCAAGTGGATCATGGTGCACGTGTCACGCCCAAGATGCGACCCTATCCTAAAGGAACTCGAAGGTCCCACCAAGGATAGAAGCGCATCTTGAAGACGCTTTTGCAAGGTGGATATCATTACATCAACATTACATAATAGATGGAGATACATACAAGGCATACAAATGCCGCAAGAATACAACATCACAATACATAAGAGCACCATCCGACTATGGATGAACACAAACAGAAACTCAAACGACATCCACCCTACTAGCCCAGGCTGCCGACCTGGAACCTATCCCCTGATCGAAGAAGAAGCAGAAGAAGAACTCCAAAACAAGTAACACCGCTCTCGCATCAAGATCATCTCATAACCTGTACCTGCAACTGTTGGTGTAGTAATCATGAGCCACGAGGACTCAGCAATCCCATTACCATGGGTATCAAGACTAGCAAAGCTTAATGGGAAAGGAAGGGGTAAAGTGGTGAGGTTGCAGCAGCGACTAAGCATGTATGGTGGCTAACATACGCAAATGAGTGCGAGAAGAGAAACAAAGGAACGGTCGTCAACTAGTAATGATCAAGAAGTGATCCTGAACTCCTACTTACGTCAGACATAACCCGAAACCGTGTTCTCCTCTCGATCTACCCGAAAAGAGACACTCACTTCACATTACGCACACGGTTGGTGTATTTTAGAAGAGTTTACTTCAAGTTTGCTACAACCGGATATTAACAAATTCCCATCTGCCACATAACCATGGGCACGGGCTCTCGAAAGTTTATACCTGCAAGGGTGTCCCAACTTAGCCCATGATAAGCTCTCGCGATCAACGAAGCGACATTCCTTCTCCCGGGAAGACCCGATCGGTCTCGAATCTCGGTTACAAGACATTTCGACGGTAATAAAACAAGACCAAGAAGACCGCCCGATGCGCCGTCAATCCCGATTGGAGCTGCACATATCTCGTTATCAGGGCAACAACGGATAGGTCAGCCTACGAGTAAAACCAGTCCTCGAGTTGCCCCGTGGTGGCCCCGCTGTCTGCCCGGTTCGAACCGAGACTTAGAGAAGCAACGCCCGGGGGGGCTAAAATAAAGATGACCCTCGGGTTGGCAGACCCAAGGGAAAGGGTATAGGTGGTGGTGAGGCAAATGGTAAAACCAAGGTTGGGCCTTGCTGGAGGAGTCTTATTCAAAGCGAACTGTCAAGGGGGTCCCAGAAATCACCCAACCGCGTTAGGGACGCAAAATCCGGGAACATAATACCGATATGACGGAAACTAGGGCGGCAAGAATGGAACAAAACACCAGGCATAAGGCCGAGCCTTCCACCCTTTACCAAGTATATAGATGCATTAATTAAATAAGAGATATTGTGATATCCCAACATAATCCTGTCCACCATGGAGCAATCTTCATCTTCACCTGCAACTAGAATGCTATAAGAGGGGCTGAGCAAAAGCGGTAACATAGCCAAACAACGGTTTGCTGGGAGGTGACAACGAGTTAGAGGTTCATGGCAATTTGGGAGGCTTGAGCAGCAAGTGATAGGTAGCGCAGCATAGCGAAAGAACGAAGCAACTAGCATAGCAATGATAGTAATGAGATCCAAGGTGACGGTCTTCTTGGATGAAATCCCGCAAGGAAGAAGAATGAGTCCATGAAGAAGATGAATGGGAGTAGTCGAACGAATCCTCACAATCGCAACATTACCGGAACCGAAAAGCAACACCGGAAAGAAACAAACAACATGATAAATGCACAAGCATAAACATGGAACGATGCACAATCAAGTATGATGCATGTCCGGTTTGAAGAGCATGGCATGGCAAAGTGCAACAAACGATGCTACAAGTTAAGTGGAGCTCGATATGCAATGAGTTGCATATCGACAAAACACCAGATGCAATTATTTAGTTCTCTCTCGTTTAGGAACACAACAATATTACATGTTGTTATAAACATGGCAAGAGGTGAAGCATAAGTAAACTATCTATTTAGGCAAATTTAAATGAGGCCGGAAATAAGAAACAACAATTCTGGAAAATCCTCATGTGCATATTTCGAATTTGCTACTGTTCTGTCCTAAAACATAATTTATTGTTGTTAAACAGGAAAATAAACTTCACCATGTTAAACTAGGCATTTTTCCACCCCATTTACATATAAAGTTTATTTAAAATGGAGCTACGGTTATTTAGTTATGGAATAAATCATTTTAACATGGCATTTATACAAATTTAAACAAACAGCAAGTTTAAACATTTTTAACATGGATGAAAGTAGCATATTATGAAACTAGATGAAATTCTAAGCACTTTACATGTTTAAATCATTTTAATCCGATGCAGGATTTGTGAGTCATTAGATGCATGAACATAAGGGTTTTCTGCAAAAGCAATGACTCTCTGGAAAAAGCTAAAAGCAGATCTGAAAAAAAACAAGACACGGGCCGCATCTAAACAGGGAAGCCCAATAGAGGAAAAGGCCGGGGCTGCTCACCCATGGGCCAAGCCGGTTCGGTGGAGGAAACCCCAGAGGGGCGCGGGGCAGGTTGGAGAAGGACGGGCCTTGGCGCTGGAGTGGCTGGGCCTCGGTCAACGAAGGCGGTTTCTCGAGCAGGACTTGGCGCTGGTCGTCGTCCTCGCGTGCTCGCACGCAGAAGCAGGGGAACGGCGCACCAGCGCGATGCAGAGGAGGCAGCAGACTGCGGGGCGCGGGGAGATCGGCAGGATCCTACGAGTCGGGGAAGAGCCGGACTTGCCAGATCTCGCGAGGGTTGGAGCAAAAGGCCGTTAGGGGGCGGCGAAGACCTCTGGTCCGATGACGGCGTGCCGGCGCTCGGGAGACGGATCCGGCGGCGGGACTTGGGGCGCCGGGCGACGCTTGGCGCGATCATGTGGCTCGCGGCGCGGTCAACGGGCAGGAGAGGCGGGGTCGACGAAGCTGGCTTCTCCTCTCGTGACCGCTTCGATGCGCAGAAATAGGAGGCAGAGCGAGGCGGGCATGGCGCAGCGAGCTCGAGCCCCTGGGATGCCTTGGTGAGGTGGCTGGCCGGGAACGACGCTGGGGAAGGGAGGCAGTGGCTGGGCAGAACTCCAGCCGCTTGATTCCGCTTAAAAGGCCGGGCGCACTGCAGAAGGCGTGCCACGGCGGGAAGGTTCAAGAGGAGCAACGGGAAAAGAGAGAAGATATGGGGAGCGACGGCGTGACACAGTTGCAGCTGTTGCTTGCGGCTGCCAGCCGGGCGCACGGGACAGCGCGCTGGGAGGACGGGGCTCACTGGATGAGGGAGGAGGCGCCACGTTGCTGGTGGAGGAGAAGGGGGCTGCGATCTGGTTGGACGGCGCTGAAAGCAAGGTGAAGGCGCTCGGGTCGATTTGGATCGGGAGGATCCCGAGGGCGAAGGGAGTTGGTCGGGTGGCGGCGGGAGGAATGGAATGGATGGGACAGCTCTCCTCAAATTTAGGGTTGAGTCAGTTTATATAGGCTGGATTTTGGGTAGGGGCTATCTCGTCCCTCCGATCGTAATCGAAAGGCCGAGAATAAATAGGTTAGGGAGTCCAATAAATAAAACAAAGATGTTTTGTGGATGTTTGGGGATGATCCGAATGCAACGGTGATGACTGAGCGGGTTGGGTTGGGGATTTTGACGACAAGAGGGGGTCTGTGCGCTGTGCAGAGGAACAAAGCGATCGCGTGCAAGTGGGTGGTTGGTCTCAGAACGATCAAGCGGTGTGAAAATTGGTCAATAGAGACAAAGAGAGAATCGGCAACTACGAACGGATGCAAGTTTTATGAAAACATGCAGATGCAATGCGTATGATGCTATGAGATGAGATGCACGACATGAACAAAATGCAAAAAATAAAAGACAAAAACCAAACCATGGAGGAAAAATCATATCGCATCTCCGGAAAAGGCAAGAGTTGGAGTTACGAATATGGAAAATTTGTATCCGGGGTGTTACAACGTCAGGCGCAGCCACCCCCGACTGGTGCTGCCCACGGGGCAGCCCAAGGCTGTTGATGCATGGTCCCGCGCGGAGCTCGCCGATCCTCGTGCGAAGGCGGTGCTGAAGAGGATGAACGCGGACCTGAGCCAAGCAACTTGGGGGCGGCGAAGCTGACCGGGGCCACGCTCCTGAGGGAGTTCTTGGAGCACCGGGTGGCTCCACTCCAGGAGCACTCGCTCCGACTATGGAGGCTTGGGGGAGCAGATGCCACCCTGCGCCTGAGCTCCGAGGCCCTGACTGACGAGGATCTGGTCGCGGCCCTTCATTCCTTGGTTGGGGGAGACGTGGCGAGCCCGGTGGGCGCCCCCGTCCCCCTGTTCCTTCGCGACGATTGGGAGCAGGTGGTGAACGCCATGCCCACCTTCAATGGTGAGGGGTTGGTGCCCGCGGAAGCTCCCGAGGACTTGGCGGCGTTGGCGATGGTGAACGTGTCCTCCGGCAGCTCCAGCAGGAGTGAGGGGGAGGAAGAGGCGGAGGAGGAAGAGTACGACTTCGAGGCGACTCGCGAGGAGTCGGGGGAGTCCTTCCCTCGGCGCAGGTCCCATGCCCTCCGCTCCATGCGGGACGACGACGAGGTCGGCGCCAGGCGAGGAGGGGAGGACTCTCCCTTGGTCACAAGGAAGGGTAGGTCGAGCCTGGTTCCCCCAGGGTCTGTTCTGGTCCCTGGGCGGTCTGGGGCCAGCTCCGGCCCTCCTGACGTGCCTTCTGCTTCCGGGCCTCCCAAGGCCGACTCCAGCTGTAGGCTTTCAGGCTTCAAGTTTGGCCGGAGGTTGCTTGAGTCCGCGGGTGACGTCCAGTAAGTGCCTGGTTCGTGCTTTGCTTGGTTTCTGCCGCCGAGGCTTGACGTCTGCGTTCTTTTCTAGGCTAGTGCCTGCAGCGAAGAGGTTGAAAGGAGCTTCCACGGCCCTGCTTGGGGCGAATCCATCTGCCGGGGCGGCGCCTTCATCTGCTAGGGAGGAAGACGGCGAGGCCCGTGCCTCCCCTGCCCAGTCGTCTTCGCAAAGCCAGCTGGGACACCTTGGCGAGGAGTCAGCCCCCGTGGCCCCGGTGACCATGGATTTGATCGCGCTCAATGCTGCAGCAGGGGCAGCCAAGGCCCAGGAGGTTCCTCCCTGTCGAGTAGTGATCACGGTGCCGTCGTCTCCGCCCGCTCCACAAGTTCCCGTCTCTTGTGCTCCCTCTGCCGCTGTCTTGCATCAGGTTGCCAACAAGCTGACCCAGCTATGGGAGGATCTTCTGAGCGCGGACCCTCGCCTGATGGCCGGGCGTCTGGAACTGGATTCTGGCTGGGCTCGTTCTGCCGCCTTCCTCCGAGCAGCGCTGCGCCAGGCCGCGTCGGCCTCCGATGGGGAGAAACAGGCCGCCAACCAAGCCAAGGCCGCTCGCGACGCTACCCTGGGCGACGCTACAACTGCCCAGGGCCGCTGCAAGACGCTGGAGGCCGAGCTGCAGGGCCTGTGCAACGAGCTCAGCAAGGAGGTGCACGGCCGCCAGGAGAAGGAGAAGGAAATGAAGGCTCAGGAGGCTACCGCCAAGGACCGGACGCCAAACTTGATGACCGCCACAGCCGACTGGAGATGCTGGAGCGGTCGCTGGAGGCGGAGAGGACCGAGCTGGACGCCAAGGCGAAGGTCCTGGCGGAGGATCGGGTGGCCTTCGCGAAGCTGGAGAAGAAGGCTCGCGCCATACTGAAGACGCTTTACGAGAGCGGCTTGGAGGAAACGTTGGCTGGTGCGGAGGACGGCCCCGCCAAGCTGCTCCCTTTCCTGGTCGATGCGCTTAAAGATGTCACAGACGGCCTTGGCCCCCACGGTGGCCGAGGCGCTGCGTGTTTCGCTTTATCATGGGCGCCGACAAGACGCCCTCAGCCACGTCTACCTGCGCGACCCCGACGTCGACTTCGACAGCCTGCTGGAACCCTTGAGCGGTGACCGTGCCGCCGCTGCCGCTGAGGCCGTGAAAGGCCAGGCCGAGGTTTTGCCGAGGAAGTACCGCTCCTCCAAAGCATCTCGCCTGCGGGTGCCGCCACCACGCTGGCCTCGAGGCGGAGTCGCCCAGCGGATCAGACAACCGGGCGACGCGGCCGCCGAGAGTGATCCCTTCGCGGCTTCTGTCCTGTTTTTATTCCCGCAACATGCACCATGCCTCGCGGAGGCGTTTAAACTTGTGTTTGTCGTTATGGAACTATCTATGGCTTGTAATTTTTGCTTTAAATTTCCTGGAATTTGCATTTTCCTCTCCTACTTGCTTGCGCTCTCACGCCGGTAGGGCCTGCCCCGCGCATTCTCACTCCAAAGGTTAGCCCCGACCGGAAACAAAGGACGGGACTAAGGAGTGAGGGGCTACGTGGCAAGTTAGGCTCCTGAGTCACGATGCTCAAGAGTCCCCCTTGACGCGCGAGCAACAAGTAGGGAAGGGGGGAGCGAGGAGTGGATTGATCGTTCTACGTCGGCAGGGCCCGGCCCCGCGCGTACCTCACCCAGCGTTAGCCTAGACCGGAAACCAAGGACGGGACTAAGGAGTGAGGGGCTACGTGACCAGTTAGGCTCCTGAGTCACGATGCTCAGGAGTCCCCCTTGACGCTCAAACGGGTTTTCGTACCTTGGCTCCGCTCGGGGAGGGCGCGCGACGACTAGGTCCGAGGGACCTAGCTGGGTGGTCTGCGCTCGGGCAAGGCCCGGCCGTAGCCCCCGTGTCTAGCCCCCTCGGGCGGCGCTCTCGAGCGGAGGCGTTGCAACGGTGCCAGACCCTGAGCACTGGGCTCCCTGAGGTTGGTACGGCCGTGGGCCGCCCTCAGTTGTTTATCACCAGCGCGGAGCATAGCACTTCCGTATGTGTACGAGCATAGCCGCTCCTCGGCAGTGTCGTCAGCCAGCGAGGAGCATGGTGCTTCCACTGGTTCGTGGGAGGGGGATCCCCTCCGGGAGGAGCCCCCGGGGCGTGTACAGCCCCGCCCTGACACGTAGCCGCCACGGTAGGGCTAGGAGAGGTGTATCTGGGCACTCGTGAGCCAGCGCGGGATTCACGAGGCCCTACCTCGAGGCGGGTTGCGCATGGCTCTGGGCCTTTATCAATGGTGTGTTCCTGCAGGGTGGTTAGAATGCAAATGCTCTACGTCCTCACGTCCTGGCCCTCGAGCGAGCTCAGCCGCCGCTGGTATGACAGGTCGCGATGCCGTGGGTCAAGGCCAGGGGGTGAGGGCTGGTGTCGGTGTCAAAACCGGCGGATCTCGGGTAGGGGTCCCGAACTGTGCGTCTAGGCGGATGGTAACAGGAGACAAGGGACACGATGTTTTTACCCAGGTTCGGGCCCTCTCGATGGAGGTAATACCCTACTCCTTCTTGCTTAATATTGATGATATGGGTAATACAAGAGTAGATCTACCGCGAGATCAAGGAGGCTAAACCTTAGAAGCTAGCCTATGGTATGATTGTTGTTCGTCCTACGGAATAAAACCCTCCGGTTTATATAGACACCGGATAGGTTAGGGTTACACGGAGTCGGTTACAATGGTAGGAGATCTACATATCCAGACGCCAAGCTTGCCTTCCACGCCAAGGAAAGTCCCATCCGGACACGGGACGAAGTCTTCAATCTTGTATCTTCATAGTCTTGGAGTCCGGCCGTGATGATAGTTCGGCTATCTAGACACCCCCTAATCCGGGACTCCCTCAGTAGCCCCTGAACCAGGCTTCAATGACGACGAGTCCGGCGCGTTGATTGTCTTCGGCATTGCGAGGCGGGTGTCGTGGTTCTAAGTCTGACGGTATAATGGGGGGTAGGTATGGAGAGGCAAGATCCTAGCTATGGAGTAGTTGTATACGCAAGGGATTTACGAGTTCAGGCCCTTCTCGGAGGAAGTAATAGCCCTACGTCTCGGAGCCCGGAGGCGGTCGACTGGATTATATGCGTATGTGTTATTGTGGGTGCGAACCCTTCTACCTGTGGAGGGGGTGGCTTATATAGAGTGCGCCAGGACCCCAGCCAGCCCACATAGTAGAGGGTTTAAGGTGCGCTAAGGCTAGGCGTTACTGGTAATGCCTTACATAAAGTGTCATTAAGATCATAAAGACTATTTAACTACAGACCGTTCGGGCACCGAGTGGCTCTTGGACTCCTGGTGGTCGAGTGGGTCTTCGTGGTCGAGTGTCTTTGAATCTGTCGAGTGGAAACCTACCAGGTCGAGTGGAAGGTCGCTTCTCTTGCGAGTGTCCTTGTGGAGGGTACCTTTGGGCAAGCCTATGACCCTACCCCAGGTACATGACTTCATCATTAGCCCCCGAATGGATCGAGGTTTGAGTGAGGAAGGAGTTGATAATCTTTCCGACCTGTTCTTCTTGTTGCGAGTGTGTCTTACTCTGGATCAACGACCTTTTAGTGATGGCATCAACTTCTCTTTCAGTCGCCTTGATCCATTCTTCACGTTTTGTCGAGTGAACTCTGTGAACTTGAGGATTTCCGAGCGACGGATCGGAGGAAATCTGCTATCTGACGGGTTGCTCCGCGGTTAGCGGATTTCGCGGGATCTGAATTTTGGGAAGCGCATGAAGCGGAGACACTGCGGCACTCGTATGGGATAAGACGATGACGCCTCGATCTTCGCGCCGCCTTTTTCGCCACGTATCGCGTCGCGGCGCTATTCTTGGATTTGACGGGATTGCAGGCCTACCGGTCAGCCACTCGGAAGCGGCCCCATATAAAGCGCCGGACAGGTATTTTGAACAGGTCGACCCCAATCTTCTCCTCCTCCGCCTCCAAACCTTCTCGCTGCACTCTTAGCACATCGGCCAAGAGCCGCATTTCATTACTTGCTTATTTGGCGACCATGGTGAAGGAGAAGACCGCAGCCCCGAACAGGTGAAGAAGGCGCGGCGAAGGCTAAGGGAGAGCGCCCGGTCGGGCGGATCCTCTTCAAGGGTCCAAAGCTGGTCATAAGGCTGGGTCCAAGGAGATTGGATCCTCTCGACCATCACCGAAAAGGATCTCACCGATCGGCCTATGAAGGACTGATCCCCATGGGTCGGCGAGGCTTAGGGAACGGAGTGGCAACCGCAACCTGAAGAGGGTGAGTGCGTTCTCCTGGCCACCCACGTGATCGGGATTTTCTCTGCCACGAATCCTTTTTCCGGGGTTTCTGAACTTTTTGAGTGCAACTCCATCATTTCACTCGAACTCCATTGTCTACCTTGCTGTTTTCATTTTAGATTGTCGAGAACTTCTTGGGTTGTCGACCGCCTTTGGGGTCTCTTCAAGCACATATTCACCGTCGCTCTCGGACGGTGAAGAAAAGCGAACCCGAATGACGAGAGAACCCAAGTAATCCAGATGTGTGGGGGACTCGGGGTCCGGATGAGGGGGAAGAGCGCCTTTCCGGCTATGACTCTCCTGACTCGGTTAGAGGGTGGCGATCGACCTGGTTCTATCGCTAAGACCAGCCGACGGCCAGGCGATCGGGCTCCCTCCTTTCTCCATGAGTCGAGTGAACAAGCCATCTTCCACAGAAGGTGTTACCAGAGGAGAAAGCCCAAGTAAAGTTTCTCGATGGAGCGCGTAGTCCAGCTCATTCGCGACGGGGTGACCGGCATGGATCTCCTGAGGTTGTCCTCCGACGGGCGTGTTCAGCCACTCCAATACCAAGGTCATCCGATGTGGATGTACTGCACGGATGATACCACTCGGGTCCATCCAGAGGAGGTCGATGACGCCACGCTGGAGAAGTGGATGACTGCCATCACAGGAAACAAAGATAACCCTCGCGGAGCTAGGAGGATTCCACCACTCGACCAGACTTACGAAGTAGACAAGGTACAACCACTTATCTTCGACTGTGATTCGGCTGCATTCATTCTGTTTAGATGCCAATTCGTCGACTGACTTTCGCCTTTGTTTTGTTGTCTTCTAGGTCACCACCGAGATGTACTCGATGCCCAACGGGCGCGAGAAACAGTCGAAGAAGAAGAAGGAAGTGGAGGTGAAAGTCAGGAGGAATGGGAGTCCAACGGCGAGGAGGATGAGGAGGATGACAGCTCTGATGAAGAGGAGGAGGAGGAGGAAGAGGAGGAAAACGTCGATCCTCCTCGCTCGGAGGGAAGGTCCAAGATGACGCATGACCCGGTGTCGGGCGCCGGTAAAGTTGTTGTGCCCACTGGCAGTCGACAAGCGACCTAGGACAACTTCCCTGCGACCGGTGAGAAACCGCCCGAAGCAACCTCGAGCAACGTCCTCAAAGCCGGTGAAGGCTCTGCCCAAGATGCGGATGGTCATCCCCACCATCTCCGGGTAACCAACAGAACCTTGTATTTCCTTATTCCACATGAGTGAACTTTTGGTCGACTTGATGGCTGATCAGCCAATTCTTGAAATCTACAGTGCCGCTACCTCCGAGACTTCAGCCAAGCATGAAGATCAGGAAATGGAGGATGCTGCCACCTCCAACATTGGTATGATCTCTGAGGTTTTGCTTTTAGTCGATTGGACTTCCATGTTTAATTTTGAATCTTTCTTGTAGTTCCGCCTCACGTCATTGATCTCCCCGATGATGACGAGGAGGCGCCATTGAGGAAGAGGAAGAACAAGAGAGTGCCTGCTGGCAAGGCTGCTCGAGTCGCGGCGATTCCTGAGACGCTGGTTTCCGAGGGAGGCAACCCCACTCAGGCTTCTGTGTCTTCATTGCATCACCGACAAGTGCCCGACCCACTTAAATCATCGCTGATCCGCCATCTCTCTTTGCTATACACCATGCCCGGGAAGACCAAGTGAGTGCTGCTAAGGAGGCCATACGCCAGCAGGGATCATGATGGAGCAAGTGAAAGCGGTCCGAGAGGCTAGCCAGTGACATATGATGCTAGTTCAGCTCTCGAGCAATGTCCAAGTAAGTCGATCGTTGCTTGCTTTGTTAGGATATGGTACCCGAAACTGCTTCCTTCCGGAGATTTCCATGTCTCATGCGCCTTTGGGTGGGTGTGTCGATTGAATTTTGTGGGGGCACGCCGAGTGCACCCACCGGGTGTAGTCCCGAGACTATGGTCATTCGATGCGATCGGCTATAGTCTTTATGTTGTGAACTTCTTCACTCGACACAGACGGACCAAGTCGAATGGAACCGTAAAACCGGTGGGGGCACGCTGAGTGCACCCACGGGTGTAGTCCCCGAGACTATGGTCATCAAGGCAATGGCTATAGTCTAAAGAACTATGTGTTTTTTTTCACAGCTGACCGCTGACACATAACCTTCTTTTGGTCGACTGGTCGAACCAAATTGGTAAAACCAGCAGGGGGGCCGAGTGCAATTCGCTGGGTGTAGTCCCGAGACCATCTTTGTCGAATGTTTTGATTCGACTATAGTCTTAGAAATGCTACTATTTTTCCTTAATCACTCGGAAGTGATCTATCTTTGATGTCTTTCGTTGGTTGACTCTTTGTAGAAATCTTGCGAGCTTGTGGCTCGCTATACTGAGTTAAAGAACAAACAGATCCAGCTCAACTTCGATTTGAAGCTTGCTCAGGAGAATTTGCAGAAGGCAAAGGATGAAGCAAAATGTATGGCTGGTGAGAACTTTTGACGACTGCCTTTGTTTTTCTGTTTATTCTCAACTCTGTTCTCATTGTTGCTTTGCAGATAAACTGGAATAGACTTTGAAGAAGAAGGACCTTGACCTTGCAGAGGCACGTATAGGCGGCTTTGGAGAAAACAAAGCTCGTGAAGAGAAGCTTGCCTCGGTCGACAAACTTGAAGATGAAAAATGCCAAGCTGAAAGCCGCTCTTTGACGCTAGCTAAAAAGGAAGTTAGTCGATCAAGAACGAGAAGATTGCTCTGTCGACAAGGTTGGCTAACTGGCGGGAAGCCGAAATGACCTAGAGATTTATCTTGGAGGGCTCGCCAAGAAGTTGTTTCTCATGCTTGAAGGTAATCTCTTTTACCCGACTGTCTTGCTATCACCGGCTCATCACATGATTGTTATTTTGAATCTGAGCTGTGTTTTCAGAATTCTCACAAAACTTCAAGAAGAAACGGTCAGTGGAAACCAGCTTGGACCCCATCAACTCTCCCTGTGAAGGACGGTTGCCACGAATGTGGTCCGACCGAGTCTCGCGTTGCTAGCGTGGTGGATTATCTTGCTCGACTGAAAGTTGCGATTAGTCGCAGATCGACTCGACTCTCTGGCGGATCGGGCTTTAGGAATGACCTTGAATCCACGATGACTCGGTGAATGAGATTCCAAGTCGAGTGCAAGAATGGAAAAGTCTTACTGCCGGTGTGGTCTTTGATGTTGCTCTATCTACGGTTGGTGTCCACTTTGCAAGGAAGCGCAAGAGGACAAGCTGGTGTCTCTCAAGGTTGCCAACACCGGGAAGCACGACTTCAGATCTTTCATGGAGACTTCCATCGCTGCCGCTACCCGTATTGCCGGCGGAATCGACCTCGACCTGTTTGTTGCACCTTCCGATCCTCCATTTGGAGGAGTAAAAACTTCTAAGTCCCACCTTAAATTTGCCTCGGAATGTCGGGTGGTTTTTGTAACCGATAAACTTTAACAGGCTTAACGCCTGAGCACCTTTGGATCCGTAGGACGTTTATCCGAACTTGACTTATCCTTTAACATGCTTTGTTTGCCTTCGAGAGAACTTTGTTCCTCATTCGGAAGATATTCCGATGAAACTCCAGTCGACTTATGCTTCATCTATCCTGCAGGTACAGATGGAACACAGACTGCGACTGACCTCGTCGTCCTTGAGGATTGGGATGAACCGCACATTGTACTTGTGGCGAAGCTCCGAAGGAGAAGGTAACAGCCGACCTGCACCTCGTCGTCCTTGCGGATTGGGATGAATTCCTTACTTAGGCGAAACCTTTGGATCAGCTAAGCCCCAGTGGGAGGTTTGCTCTCCACTCGGTAGGGTTTTTATTACTTAAGCAAGCACTGGGCTGCAGCTAAGCCTCCGAGTGGGAGGATTGCTCACCACTCGGTAGGATTTCTATTACTTAGGCGAGCACTGGGCTGCAGCTAAGCCTCCGAGTGGGATGTTTGCTCTCCACTCGGTAGGATTTTTATTACTTAGGGAGCACTGGGCTGCAGCTAAGCCTCCGAGTGGGAGGTTTGCTCTCCACTCGGTAGGATTTCTATTACTTAGGCGAGCACTGGGCTGCAGCTAAGCCTCTGAGTGGGAGGTTTGCTCTCCACTCGGCAGGATTTTTTTGGCGTAGCTTTGAAGGAGAAGGTAGCAGTCGACCTGCACCTCGTCGTCCTTGCGATTTTCATTATTTTGGATGTTTAAGGCGAATCCTTGGGCTGTTGCAAGCCCCCGAGTGGGAGGCTCGCTCACCACTCGGTAGGATTTGAATACTTAGGCGAGTACTTGGACTGCAGCTAAGCCTCCAAGTGGGAGGCTGGCTCGCCACTCGGTAGGATTTTGAATACTTAGGCGAGTACATGGACTGCAGCTAAGCCTCCGAGTGGGAGGCTGACTCGCCACTCGGTAGGATTTTGAATACTTAGGCGAGTACTTGGACTGCAGCTAAGCCCCCGAGTGGGAGACTGGATCGCCACTCGGTAGGATTTTGAATACTTAGGCGACTACTTGGACTGCAGCTAAGCCCCCGAGTGGGAGACTGGCTCGCCACTCGGTAGGATTTTGAATACTTAGGCGAAGTGGATTCGCAGCTAAGCCCCCGAGTGAGAGACCTGCCTGCCACCTGAAAGGATTTTTACAAACTTAGGCGAACCGGATTCGCAACTAAGCCACCCACTGGGGGAAATTTCAACAAAAAGTAATAACAATCACTTGGAAAATTATAACATTCTTGTCTTAGATAAACAAACTACAAAAGTACTTTTATTACATCTCAACCGAGTGAGTATTAAGTGTAAAAGGGGCGGAGTAGCTCCGCGTTCCAAGCTCGAGGCTCGTCGATCTGGCGATCAACGTTGTAGAGATGATACGCTCCGTTGTGGAGAACTCTTGTGACGATGAAGGGACCTTCCCAAGTGGGGGCGAGCTTGTGTGGTTTCTGTTGATCCACTCGGAGGACCAAATCTCCCTCTTGGAAGGCTCGACTCTTCACATTTCTGGCATGGAATCGACGCAAGTCTTGCTGATAGATAGTCGAGCGGATCGTGGCCATTTCTCTCTCTTCTTCCAAGAGGTCGACCGCATCTTGCCGGGCTTGTTCCGCTTCTTCTTGAGTATAGTTTGACTCGAGGCGCATTGTGAAGCGAGTGTCACCGCAGAAGCTGCTTGACTCCATAGACCAGGAAGAATGGAGTTCTCCCAGTCGACCGATTAGGAGTGGTCCTCAATCCCCAAAGAACTGGTGGAAGTTCGTCGACCCAAGCTCCTGCTGCGTGCTTGAGATCAGCATCAGCCATGGTTTCAGCCCTTTGAGAATGAGGCTGTTTGCACGCTCTGCTTGTCCATTCGACCGAGGATGAGCAATCAAGCATAGTCGACCAAGATACCCCGAGAGGCGTGAAGGCTTTGAACTTGTCATTATCGAAGTTTGACCCATTGTCGGTGATGATGCTATGCGGAACTCCATAACTGAATATCAACTCTCTGATGAAACTGATAGCAGTGCATGCATCGAGGTTCTTGATGGGCTTGGCTTCGATCCACTTGGTGTACTTGTCGACTGCTACTAGCAAATGAGTGGATCCGCTTACGCCAGCTTCTCGGCGGGTCCAATCATGTCTAATCCCCAAACAGCGAAGGGCCAGATGAGTGGAATGATCTTCAAGGCTGAGGCGGGCTTGTGTGACATGTTGGAATAGAACTTACACCCTTCACACTTGTTGACTATTTCTTTTGCCATTTCATTTGCTTTCGGCCAGTAAAATCCCATTCGGTATGCTTTAGCCACAATGGTCCGAGAGGACGCATGATGGCCACAGGTCCTCGAGTGGATATCCTCAAGAATTATCTGACCTTCTTCTGGCATGATACACTTATGGCCGACTCCAGTCGCGCTTTCTCTGTACAATTGTCCCTTGATCACTGTAAAGGCCTTGGATCGACGGACGATCTGTCGAGCCTCTTCTTCATTCTCTGGGAGATCTTTCCTTAGGATATATGCGATGTACGGCACTGTCCAGTCGGGAGTGATGATCACAACTTCCATAATCAGGTCGACCACAGCTGGGACCTCAACTTCAGTCGGATCATTGGCACTCTTTTGCTGCGGGGCTTCTTCTGTGAAAGGATCCTCCTGCACCGATGGTGCATGAATGTGTTCCAAAAATACATTACTGGGAATGGCTTCCCTCTTAGACCCTATCTTCGCCAAATCATCCGCAGCTTGATTTTTCAGTCAGGGTATATGATGAAGCTCTAACCCCTCAAATTTCTTCTCCAACTTTCTCACTGCATTACAGTAACCTGTCATAGCTGGACTTCTGACATCCCACTCCTTCATCACTTGATTAACAACCAGATCCGAGTCGTCGTAGACCATAAGGCGACGGATGCCGAGTGAAATGGTCATACGCATCCCATACATGAGTGCCTCATATTCTGCTTTGTTGTTGGAAGAATCAAAGTGAATCTGGAGAACGTATTTGAGCTTATCTCCTCGGGGGGAAACCAATAGAACCCCCGAACCAGAACCGTTCAGCATCTTGGAACCATCAAAAAACATAGTCCAGTGCTCCGAGTGAACTTGAGTCGGAAGTCACTGTTCGATCCACTCGGCGAGGAAGTCTGCTATTGCTTGGGACTTGATGGCTTTCTTTGCCTCAAATTTGATATCAAGGGGAAGGAGTTCAATCGCCCATTTAGCCACTCGACCAGTTGCATCTCTGTTATGAAGAATTTCCGATAATGGGGCGTCGCTGACGACTGTAATGGAATAATCAGAGAAATAATGAGCAACTTTCTTTGTGGTCATATAAATCCCATAAACAAGCTTCTGATAGTGAGGGTATCTTTGCTTTGATGGGGTCAGCACTTCAGAAAGATAATAAACTGGGTGTTGAACTTTGAAGGTTTTTCCTTCTTCTTCCCGCTCGACCGTAAGTACGGTACTAACGACTTGTCCAGTGGCTGCAATGTAAAGCAGCAAAGGCTCTTTGCTGATTGGGGCAGCAAGCACCGGCTGGGTGGAGAGCGAGCTTTGAGCTCGCAAACGCTGCATCATCTTCTAGAGTCCACTCGAACTTGTCCGACTTCTTCATCACCGGTAAAGAGGCAATGCCTTTTCACCGAGGCGAGAGATGAATCGACTTAAAGCGGCCAAGCATCCGATAAGTTTCTGGACATCGTGCACACGCCGCAGTAGCGCTTCATTCGGAGTATGGTGCCAACCTTTTCGGGGTTAGCATCGATTCCTCGCCGTAAACGAGAAAACCGAGTAACTTTCCACCGTGAAATCCAAATGTACACTTTGATGGGTTAAGCTTGATATCATACCTCCCGAGATTGGCAAATGTTTCATCAAGGTCACCAATGTGGGAACCCTTTCGTGACTCGACCACTATATCATCCATGTACGCTTCCACATTCCGACCGATTTGAGTGAGCAAACACTTCTGAATCATCCTCATGAATGTGGCTCCGGCATTCTTGAGACTGAATGGCATGGTGACATAATGTAAGCAATTCAATGGAGTGATGAACGTTGTTTTAATCTCATCGGGTCCATACAGACGGATCTGATGGTACCCGGAATAGGCGTCTAAAAAGACAACCTCTCACATCCCGCAGTTGAGTCGACTATTTGGTCAATGCGAGGAAGAGGGAAATGATCTTTCGGGCAGGCCCGATTGATATGCTTGAAATCGATGCACATGTGCAACGACTTGTCCTTCTTGGGGACCATGTCGACATTGGTGAGCCACTCGGAGTGGTAGATCTCTCGGATGAACTCTGCCGCTAAGAGCCGAGCCATCTCCTCGCCAATGGCCTTTCTCTTCTGGACGGCGGACCACCAAAGATATTCTTTAACCGGTTTGAATTTTGGGTCGACTCATAGGCGATGCTCAGCCAGCCCCCTTGGAACACCCGGCATGTCAGCAGGCTTCCATGCAAAGATGTCCCAGTTCTCACGGAGGAACTGGATGACCGCTTCTTCCTATTTTGAGTCGAGTGTTGTTGAGATGTTGGTCGGAGCAGCATTGGGATCAGTCGGGTGAATGTGAACCTGTTTCGTCTCACCAGTCGACTGAAATGCTGACTCCGTAGCAGGCTTCTTAGCTCGCAACAAATCACTCGGATCTGCAGTTTTCTGATACTCTTGTAGCTCTACCACTGCCAACTGAGCATCGGCGATCTTAGAGCCTTTTCGTAAGCACTCTTTCGCCTTCTTCCGATTGCCCGTTCGCTATTGATCACGCCCTTGGGACCAGGCATCTTCGCTTAAGATACACGTAACATGGTCGGGCCATGAAACATGCATAAGCTGGCCTTCCCAGAATAGCGTGATAAGCACTCTGGAAATCCACGACCTCAAAGGTCAACTTTTCTTTTCGGAAATGCTTCGAATCACCAAAAACTACATCAAGGACAATTTGGCCGAGTGACTCAGCCTTCTTTCCAGGAATGACTCCGTGGAAGCTCATGTTACCGGTAATCGAAGTCCGACATCGGAATGCCCATTCCTTTCAACGCCTCCACAGACAATATGTTCAGGCCACTACCACCATCCATCGGGACTTTGGTCACGAGTGCCCTCAACAACTGGGTAGACCACTCAATGCTTGCCTCCCGTGGGTGGCAATAAATGCCGGGTGATCGGACTAGTCGAATGTGATGGCGGTTCCGACCATTTCAGATAATTGGGAGTCGCCGAGCAACCAAGTTCACTTCCGATTGATAACCTTCAATCGACTTTTGCTTTCGACATCGCTGCAAAATCATCGTGGTGGAATTGACACGGGATATCCATCATCACCGCTATCATCTTTGTCCTCAACTTTGTCTGCTTCCTTATCCTTATCCTTGAGATGTTTCCCTTGGAACCGCTGAATCAAGAGCCGACAATCGTCGAGTGGTATGTTTCGGGTAAATGAGTTTACCCTCTTCATCTTTCTTTGTATGAATATGACATGGCAAATCCAACACGCCGTTTCCATCCCGGTCTTTTCACCTTCTTGGGGTTCCAAGGACCCTTGGGTTTCCCCTTGAACTTTCCTGGGGTCACAGCCATGGCCTCTCCGGAGCGGGTTGGCTCGGCTTTATGCTTCCGCTTCCATTTGGAATTTCCTCCGCCGGCCTCATTGGCGGCCGATTTGTATTTACCACTCCGGAGCCGATCCTCTTCTTCACCATTTGCATACTTGGTGCCTATCTCCATCATCCGACTTAGGGTCATATCTCCGGTTCAACCAAATTTCAAACTCAACTCTCTGTTCTTGACACCTTCTTTGAAGGCACAGATCGCCCCGGTGATCGATACATTCTCGACTATGTGGTGCAAAGTGATCCACCTCTGGATATAATCTTACAGAGTTTCACTCGACTTTTGCACACACGACTGCAACTCCGTCAATCCTGCTGGTCATTTGCAAGTTCCTTCAAATGTCCTAACAAACACTCGGGCAAGATCTTCCCAACTGTAAATACTGCTGGGTGCTAACTGCTTCAACCACGCCCTGGCTGAACCCTCCAACATAAGAGGCAAATGCTTCATGGCTACCTCATCGCTAAGCACCGCCGATCTGAACAGCCACTCGGTAATCTTCAAGCCAAGTGTCAGGCTTGGATTCACCAGTTAACTTACTGACTCCAGTCGCCAAACTGAAGTTGGGAGGAATCACCGCGGCTCTGGTGGCTCTGCTGAAACACTCTGGTCACGAGACATGTATTATGCTGCTTGAAGGAACATCTCTATCATGGCCGTCTCGGTGAGCTCTGTTCTGTCGACCAAACCTTGAACGATAATAGATCTCGTGATCAAAGCTCGGTTCCTCGGGTCGACTGAACTCTTCGCCCAACACCAGGCCGGGCGTCTATCGTCCTGCTGCCGAGGAGCGTATGATCCACACCTTGGGGGAGGAGTGGGCACTCGATGTCGATCATTGCGATCGAATCGGTGCTCATACTGCTCGCGGCCCTTGTACTGATCATCACGCCGGCCCCCACGTTCCTCACGCCTCGGGGGCGATCTCGGACTATGGGCCGACTGGACTGAATTCGCAGCAACGGATCGGCTCTGAATCCTATTCCGCGATTGTGATACCACTGAGTTTTGATCTCCTGCCGCTCGGAGCAGATCTCTGATTTGCAGCAAACCTCTACCCGCCTCCGACTGGGAAGGCTGAATTGACTCTGCTATATGGGCGGCAGCTGCTAAATTCTGAATCGGAGTTCGATATACCTGAGTTGGCGGTTGAAAGAGCTGACGTCGATCGGATTCTGGAACCCTTGATGCATTACAAGCGCACGTCGAGTACTCGCTAAAGGTTCTCCAGTCGAGTGTGCTCAGCTAGGTTGGCCAAGCGCGCATCCTCCAAGGCACGAGCCTAGGGGGTTTCTCCAACGATAGGAGTGTGAAGTGCATCCATGTTCCAACGGCGAAGCTCCTCTCTCTGGAGCGAAGTGAGGGGCTCGGGCAAGTACTCTTCGTGGGCTTGTTCGATCGCTTTCACCGTCACCTCCGCTGGTGCGGGTGAATCCGGGGACTGCATGGTCCATCGACCATCGTAACCTCTGCCGCCGGGTCATCGCTATCGCATTCGGACGCAGTCTCTGTGGAGCTACCGACAGTCGAACAGGCCGTAGAGAGATTCGTCGGGCTCGATCGCCGCGACTTGGGGGGTGGCCGACTGGCGGGCTACCGCATGCCTCACCCACCGCTGAAGCCTCGACCGACCGGAACGCTTGCACCGGTGGGAGACTGGGAGCGAAGACGGCATAGGAGCCGACCCATACTGGGTCGACGGTTGCCGCAGGAGGACGTCGCGGACACACGCGCGAAAGTGTGTCGCCCCGCGGACGGGGAGCGCGTCCACGTCGAGTGGAGCCTCCTGAAGCCAAGCGGAGTCTTCGGCAATGAACGTGAGCGCACCGAGACGGATCTCGTGGCCGTCAACCAGAACTCCACCTGAAACCATGATGTAGGAGATCGAAAGAATCCCAAATTCTCCAACAAATCACTAGAACACCTGCCCCACGGTGGGCGCCAAACCGTCGTGGTTCTAAGTCCGACAAGAGAATGGAGGGTAGGTATGGAGAGGCAAGATCCTAGCTATGGAGTAGTTGTATACGCAAGGATTTACGAAGTTCAGGCCCTTCCTGAGGAAGTAATAGCCCCACGTCTCGGAGCCCGGAGGCGTCGAATCGGGATTATATGCGTATGTGTTACAGGGGTGCGAACCCTTCTACCTATGGAGGGGGTGGCTTATATAGAGTGCGCCAGGACCCCAGCCAGCCCATGTAGCAGAGGGTTTAAGGTGCATTAAGGCCAGGCGTTACTGGTAACGCCTTACATAAAGTGTCATTAAGATCATAAAGACTATTTAACTATAGACCGTTTGGGCACCGAGTGGCTCTTGGACTCCTAGTGGTCGAGTGGAAACCTACCAGGTCGACTGGATGGTCGCTTCTCTTGCGAGTGTCCTTGTGGAGGGTACCTTTGGGCAGGCCTATGACCCCACCCCAAGTACATGACTTCATCAGCGGGTTCCTCCTCCGAATACTTCATAGAAGGTTTTGAACACAAGGATAGTGTCCGTCTCTGCAAAACAAGTTCCACATACCACTTTAGAGAGAATAACTTTTTGCATAGATCTGCTGACGTATTCCACGGCGTGACATCACACCTCGGCCAGGCCTTTATATGAATCGTTTTTTACTGTTGCACCTCAGAGCGTTTAGCGAGGCGGTTTCCCTGGCACGTCTTATCAAAGCATAGATCGTGCCCCCTTATTCCGGGATTCCCATCAATACGGACGTGGGTAACCCAACCGTGCCCGTTGGCACGCCTCCTCTATCAAAGGCGAGTCCTAATCGACCACGGGGAGGGCTCTTGGTATTCAACCTCTTTATAATGAGACCAAGGCCCTCTTCTTTTTTACGCCCTCCATCGAGTTTGCCTCGTGCTTCGAGTTCTAACACCCAAAGCTTCAGATTTAGGCGCTTCGGACCCTCGAGGATGTCCGGCTCCGACCAGCACGGCCGATAGATGTCTTCTTTCGTCACAGAAGAAGATGTGCTAAAGCTGCGAGACGCCAGGTATCTAACCGACGAGATTTCGCATAGGCTGCCTGCTCCAGGGCAGGTCATTCCCACTCCTGAGCCCGGCGAGAACGTGGTGTTCGTGTCTCACTTCCTTCGGGGTTTAGGCTTCCCGACGGATCCGGAGTCCATCCTCCATATCTCGTCATTCATTGTCGTATGTGAGGCCTTCCTCCATATTACCGCTCACTTTGGATTGTGGCTCAAGACCTTCAAGGTGGAGCCTAAGATGATCGAGGGGCAGCAAGCAGAGTGCGGAGGGGCGGTCATAAGCAAATGTGTTGATGCTCCGTGGCCCGAGGGCTCTTTTCAAGAGGAGCTTGGTTTGTGGCAACGGGAGTGGTTTTATATCACTGCTCCTAGGGGCACCAAATGGTGGCGCTTCCGCCTTCCGCCAGTCCACCACAACGGCGTCAAGGCCATGGGTCAACAAGGGCTTGACTGGGGCCGCCCAAGGACGTTCCTTTGTTGCAGGAGCCGTATTCGAGACCTCCAAGAAAGAGAGATCAATCTGGTTGCAGTGGCGCAGGTTATGTTGATTCGGGCGCTTTCTGCCTCGCAAACGTCGCCCTCCGCTTTGTGGGAATTTAATAGAAGGACCCACGAGCTCTCCAAAATTTTATGGGCACGACGCCTGTGGAGATGTATAAACTGTTCTTCGGATCACAAGAGAAGTGTCCGGACCTGACTGAGGACGCAGGACTAAGCTGCAATCGCCCAGATACTCAAGTAAGTAGTCCTGTAACCGGACCGGTTGTTCATTCATTTATCATATACATGCCCTTTAAAGGAGCCGTTTCTTGAACAGGAGTGGATAGCCAAGGCAAAGTTAATAAGGTGTCTGGCTTCCCTCCCAGAGAACACGCCGGATCCCATGCTGGCCAAGATGTTGAAGGCCGCGCCTTTTAAAGAAGGCGAGGGAGCGGGAAGCAATCGCCTCCACGAAGGAGGCCTTTGAGGAGGAGGGATCAAAAGTCCCACCCTCCAAGGAGAGAAGAGGACCGCCTGGAAGATCTGGAGGTCAAGGCCTCAAGAGGGGAAAGAAATCTTCGCCGAGAGTCCGCGCTGAGAAGTACCCCAGCCGCACTTTGCTTCCCCTAAGGGATCAGCCCTCCAAATGAGCCGTAAGTAAAAAAGAAGGGGTTTTGTAAGTAAGGAACATCCCTATATTTATTTCTGAAGATAACCGAAATTGTACCTTGTAGTTCGGATCTCAGCCCTTCTCAGCAGAGCTCGTCTTTGGGGGATCTTCTTCCGGAGATGATGGAGATAAAAACGCCTCCACCTGTCGCACCCTCATGCGAGGCAGACGACCCTGAGGTGTCGTCGCGGAGGGTTCCCCCAAGTCTGGCGGGGTCGGAAGGTCCGGCGCCAAGTGGTGTGCGGTCGGAGGACCTCAAGGATCTGCTCGGGCGAGCGGCTATCTCAGAGGATCACCGTGTGCTAATGGGTACGGTGATTGAAAGAATTGCATCCGCGGAGAGCGGATTGCATGAAGCCGTCAGAAGCTTACTGACGGGGTTCGAGGTACGGAAAAATGATGTACCTTCTGACAGTTATGCATATAGAATGCGCCCTGTATAGATAGTAGCCCCTGAGACTCGGTATGTTGTCAAAATTGACAGCGTGCCGAGGATCAAAATCTCAGTTATAACATATCGCCGCTCCTAAATAGGTGGCGGGGCGTCCGGTGGCCAGCCGGACTGATGAATATGCCGAACTAAAGCGGCAACTTGACGAGGCGGATGCGTACATCGCACTGGTCAATAAACGGTTTGACAAGTCACAAGGTATGCGACTTCTACGCGGACACCTGGTAAGGGAGCTTGACGCCCATGCCATACTACGTATATGCTTAATGCAGATGGTGCCGCTGCTGTGGAGGAGCTGCGGGCGGAACTCGCCTGAGCGAAAGAGCAAGCCAGAAATAGTAATGCGGCCTCTTGAAGGGTGGCCGAAGAGCTAGAAGCCGAACGGGCTGCTCCTTGCCGGGTTAAAGAGGAAATGGCCGATATGGCGATGAAGTTGAAGAATACTACCGATCGCTGCGAGGTTCTTGAAAAAGAATGTCGCGGAGCAAGAGGGCTCGAAAAGGCCGCCACGCCGAATCCAAGGATGCCCGTTCGGCTTTGAGAGCTGCCAAGGAGGAGCTGAGTCGGGCCGGGCTATTGCGGCCGGAAAACCGCTTTCGCTGCGGAGGAAATATACGGATCCAAAGTATGCTCGCTTGGACAAGTTGTGGAGTTCGGAGGATGCTTATTCGACTTAGCGGCGAAGCGCCATGACGCGATTGAGCACTTCCGAGGCCAGACGGGGCACAGAAGGGAAGAGCTATATTGGTCGCAATTCCATAGTCCGGAGCGTCCTCTTCCGTTGACCGATCGGTTGGCCGAATGGGCCGAGCTGAATCGATTATCCGGACTTGCCATGAAGCATGTCATGACTCATTTGTGGTCAGGCGGACCCCAGCCGAAGAGTTATTTTGGCTTAGTGCAGCAGTTCCTTGGTGCGGTGCGTATCAGACGACGCAATTAAGCAGTCGGCGTGTATTGAGGGAGCGCGGATGGCTCTGGCCCGTGTCAAGACATACTGGGCAGAGATGAAGGCCATCGACGTTGCATCCCAAGATTCGGACAGAAGCCGAGTACCTGCCGAGCACTACTTTGAAGAAGTCCTGCGCAGGCGCTTCGTTTAATAGAGACGCAGGTTTCAAGGATATTATGTTTAAATGACATGTATGATTTGTGAAAACAATGTTTCAATAGAATATAAGAGCTTTTTATACTTTTTATGCTCAAGTAGTAAACTACTCCCTCGTAAGCGGCCGCTTATGTATATGTATATATAACTTGAAAGATGGCAGTCCTTGGCTTCAGCCGCCACGCACATAGTGCGGGGGTGTTTGCAAAGAAGGCGCTTTTTCACACTTAATCCAACGTCATGGTCCTGTTAAGGAGGTGGTAGCATAGCAAACTAGGCAACCGGACTATAATGCTTTATCACTTTCACTTAGCCATAGGAGTTCGACCCTGGGGGCACCGCACTCTCCCGAATTCGGGGTGCGTATGTGCCTGACCGAAAACCGGTACTTCGTTAACGCGGAGGAATTCTAAACATTCCGGTGAGTCATCGAGTGGTTCACCAGTCTCTCGCTATATCATGACAGTCAGTTTTCGGCTTTCTCTATTGAGGTGCTCGCCCGGCCGAACCGGGGGACAATCGCAGTAGTTCCCCTGGTGCCGCGTTAGCCGATAGAGCGGAACGTAAGGCAGCAAAACATAGGAGCTGGGCAAACCCAACATTTGACCAAAGACATGATTCGGAGCTGATGCATATAAGGCCTAACTCGAGACGCCAACACTCCCTAAGGTATTCGGTCTTTATAAAACGGGCAGAATAATGCCTCGAGCCCCTCGGTGTCCAGTGTACGCATAAATTCTGGAAAGCGGCCAATGCCAAAACGCCAGCCTCCTCCTCGGTTATAGTAAGAAACCGGGGGATGTATATCAACAAGAGACAGTAAAAAAGGTTTACGCAGGGTCTTAATCTGAAAAGAACACTTGCAACGGGTCCCTACTGCATGTTTGCGCCTGTGTCTCCGTTGTCAAGCAGTCAGATCCTGGATTTTGTAGCACATTGTTCATCTGTAAAAGAGAGGAACTTAGTTAAAAAGAAAAAGGATCATGCAAAAGATGTACTTTATATTAAATAAACAGAGTACGATTCGAAGAAGTGAATAAAATTGAGCTTTATTGTCTCTTGTTGTACATGCATGCAGCCCCTTGTATGGGGGTATGCCGCTAGTAGGCGCCGGACTCGCTCTAGCCGTGTCCGGGTTTGAATGACCTATTCAGGTTCTTTGACTAAGCGGAGCCGGATAGGTGTGGGGCTGTCAAGGCAGTCTCACGTTCTTCCGTGCTCGAATAACACTTAATACTCCCTTTTAATGAGATGATGCCGCGTGGACCGGCATTTTAAGTGTTAGAGATGCATAATGCGGTATTATGTTAAAGGGCTAAAGCCATTCCAATAGTGCTTGATGGCTACTTTTAAATGGGGGCGACATGGAAGACTAACTTTTCGCGACGGAAGTTGTCGGATGAACCGAACACAACTTCTAGCAAAGAGGGAGCCCGCATAATGGGCATATGGGCCTGGCATTACCCCTTTAAAGGAGGTGTTTCTATGGCGAATTTTGGTTGGGTCTATCCCCATCCTGCGGATTGTGTCCTGATATATCAGGTTTATATCACTGCCGCCATCCATGAGGACTTGTGTAAATTGGAATCCCTCGATTATAGGATCCACTATCAAGGCAGTCCATCCCTGCGTTCGGATACTTTCGGAGTAGTCCCGATGGTCGAAGGTGATTGGTTTTGACAACCAAGTGTTGGTAATTCGCTAGGGTAGTATGTGCGCGCGCTCTTAATGGGCGCCTGCTGTTTTTCCTTTTATCACGTGAAGTGAGTTTACTGTTTTAACTTCTTGTGGGAAATTCTTTTTGTTTTCCGGAGCTCTGCTTTGGTGGTGCTCGTCATCATCTTCACTTGGTGTGTCGAGCCCCTTGTGTTCGGGCGTTGAGTCTCGCCGGACTGTTTGAAGACCCAACAATTTCTGTGGGTATGGTTTGCAGGCCTCCCGGGAGTACTGTGGATTTGACATATCTTGTCCAAGATTTTGTTTAAGTTGGATAGCTCATCGCTATTGTCCTTAAGGGGCAGTTTTTTATTGTTCTGCCGTGAGCTTTTGAATCCGGCGTTGACTGCCGCGCTTCTTTGGACCGCTCCCTTTAATCCGGCTACCGGGTCCTTGTTGCGCAGTGGTTGCCCGTTTCCATCGCTGACTTCGGATGTACTTGGGTCTCTGGTGCTGCATCTTGCTAGCCAGCTATCCTCTCCCGCGCAAAAGCGGGTCATGAGGCTTGTTAATGCGGCTATCGGCGTTCTAAGAACGGGGGTCCCCAGACTTGCCTGCCTGCGGCCTGCGGCGTGGCTCAAAGGAGGCTCAGGATAGCCCATCTTCATCAATGCAAGCTCAAGACCCTTGCGAGGGGCCAAGCCTCGCGGGGCGGACGACAAGGAGCTTGCTCAGGCACGGCCTCGTCAGGCTGGCTCATGAGGAGGCAGAGAGTTCAAGGCTGGGTACCTCGCGAGGTGCCCATGACGCAAGCCATGACGACCAAGGGCGCCAGTCGGGCGCCAGCCCGTGCAGCGTCCTCCTTTCCTCTTTGGTGCAAAGGGAGCAAGCGCAGGCGAGAGCATCAATCAAAGGCATCCGCTTTCGATTGCAACAAGACCAAGACCAGCCCCAACGGGCTGGAAGGGAGTCATCGTGGAGCCCAAGCGTCTATCACCAGAGCCTTTGGCAAGCGAGGACCAACTTTAGTCAGGATAAGTATACCCATTGTTCC
Organism: Aegilops bicornis; assembly: GCA_021605145.1. Classification (NCBI taxonomy): domain Eukaryota; kingdom Viridiplantae; phylum Streptophyta; class Magnoliopsida; order Poales; family Poaceae; genus Aegilops; species Aegilops bicornis. The sequence continues at coordinate 390,041,783 of CM038669.1, read as the reverse complement.
CCTTCAAAATGGCCAATTGTTGGCGCCCTTCCCGCTCAATATTTGGGAAGAGGCCCAGGGCCTTTGCCTATAAATAGGAGTAGCCACCCACAGGGTAGAGGGATCTGGAATCGAGAGAAAGACAGAGACCCGATCCTCAAGCTAGAGCAACGGAAGACCAACTAGCAGTTCATCACACCCACCAAGAACAGACCCTCGCGGGGCTGTTATTCCTTGTATTGTTCCTCATCAGCCCAAGAGGCAATCCACCACACCACAAACTAGAGTAGGGTATTACACCACAACGGTGGCCCGAACTAGTATAAATCTCGTGTCTCTTGTGCTGTTCCGTTTAGTAGTTTAGGTCCCAGCGATTCGGCGAGGTACGAGACGGTGGAGGGTTGGATCTCCGCGCACTCCCAAAGTTCAACCTCAAGGGTCTGCCGGAACCCGAAATCCTACATTTGGCGCGCTAGGTAGGGGTGCACCGGAATCTGCCTTTCGTCACCTCGTTCTTCCCCGACCACCGCAACCATGTCGACGCTGCCGGGTTCAAGGCCGAAGCGCCGAGTCACCGCCCCATGTCGCCTTCATACCGTCGGGCGGGCGCCCGTCGTTCCGTCACCTGCCACACGTCGCCATCGCCCGGGCGGGAACGAGCAGCAGCAAGTATCGCCCCAAGACTCCGCCCATGAGGCGGGACGGCCGTATCGCCACGCTTTCGGTCACCCCGCTGGTTCTTCGTCACACGTGCCCAAGGCTGCCATAGAGGCCCGAGCTGCACTCATCGCGTAAACGAGCTCCTGCGCTACCGCCCGTTGACGACGCTTCACGAAGAATGGCTCACCGAGTCGCCCGAGCTCGTCTGCTGCAGGAGGCGCCCGCACCGTCCGTCTCGCTGCACCGCACCCGCCCAGCAGGCGATGAAGCTCCAGGCGCCTCGACGCCTCCTCCGCAGAAGGCGCCCTGCCCCATATGCAGGCCCCCTGGGCGGAACCTGCTCGCCAGGCGCCAGCTGCAAGAGCAGAGCTGTCAAGAAGTTCCTCGCCCACAAGAATGTCGGAGTAATGGGCCACGGGTAGGCAGACCCGATGTCACGCCCAATATGCGACCCTATCCAAAAGGAACTCGACGGTCCCACCAAGGATAGACCCGCATATTGAAACGCTTTTGCAAGGTGGATATCATTACATCAACATTACATAATACATAGGGATACAACCAAGACATACAATGTCACATGAATACAACAATACAACATACAAGATCAACATCCGACTACGGATGAAACATAAACAGAAACTCAAACGACATCCACCCTGCTAGCCCAAGCTGCCGACCTGGAACCTATCCCTTGATCGAAGAAGAAGCAGAAGAAGAACTCCAAAACAAGCAACATCGCGCTCGCGTCATGACCATCGTGACACCTGACCAAGAATCGGTGGTGTAGTAATCATGAGCCACGAGGACTCAAGAACCCCATTACCATGGGTATCAAGACTAGCAAAGCTTCTTGGGAAAGGAAGAGGTAAAGTGGTAAGGTTGCAGCAGCGACTAAGCATATATGGTGGCTAATGAGCGCAAATGAGAGCGAGAAGAGAAACAAAAGGAACGGTCGCCAACTAGTAATGATCAAGAAGTGATCCTGAACTCCTACTTACGCCGAGACATAACCCGAAACCGTGTTCTCCTCTCGATCAACCCCGAAAGAGACACTCACGGTTACACACACGTTGGTGTATTTTAGAAGAGTTTGCTTCAAGTTTACTACAACCGGATATTAACAAATTCCCATCTGCCACATAACCGCTGGCACGGCTCTCGAAAGTTTATACCTCGCAGGGTGTCCCAACTTAGCCCATGATAAGCTCTCGCGATCAACGAAGGATATTCCTTCTCCCGGAAGACCCGATCAGTCTCTAATCCGGCTACAAGACATTTCGACAAGAATAAAACAAGACCAGCAAGACCGCCTGATGTGCCGGCAATCCCGATAGGAGCTGCACATATCTCGCTCTCGTGGCAACACCGGATGAGACTAGCTACGAGTAAAACCAGCCCTCGGGTTGCATCAAGGTGGCCCCACAGAAGCTTCGGTTCGGACCAGCACTTAGAGAAGCACCGCCCGGGGGCTAAATAAAGATGACCCTTGGGTTAATTACTCCCAAGGGAAAGTAGGTGGTGGTGAGGCAAATGGTAAAACCAAGGTTGGGCCTTCTTTGGAGGAGTCTTATTCAAAGTTTAATGTCAAGGGGGTCCCATAAATCACCCAACCGTGTTAGGGACACAAAATCCGGGAACATAATACCGATATGACGGAAACTAGGGCGGCAAGAGTGGAACAAAACACCAGGCATAAGGCCGAGCCTTCCACCCTTTACCAAGTATATAGATGCATTAATGAATATAAGAGATATTGTGATATCCCAACAAAATCCTGTCCACCACGGAGCAATGTTCATCTTCACCTGCAACTAGCAACGCTATAAGAGGGGCTGAGAAAAAGCGGTAACATAGCCAAACAACGGTGTGCTAGGAAGGGTGACAAAGGTTAGAGGCTCATGGCAATTTGGGAGGCTTGAGCAGCAAGTGATAGGTAACGCAGCATAGCGATAGAACGAAGCAACTAGCATAGCAATGATAGTAATGAGATCCAGGGTAGCGGTCATCTTTCCTGAAATCCCGCAAGGAAGAAGAACTAGTCCATGAAGAAGATGAAGCCATGTAGACGAACCAAGCGTAGACGAACGAATCCTCACGATCGCAACGGAACGGGAACTATCGAAAAGAAGCACACAACAAAGTAAACACATCACACATGAACAAGACAAGATGCACAACAAACATGATGCATGACAAATCTAGATGAGGCTACTCATGGCAAGATGATGTAAACAAGAGCAACACATCAAGGCAAGTTTAAATGAGGCCGGGAACAACATAGAACAATTCCGGTAAGTCCTCATATGCAAATTTTGAAATTGGTCCAGATCCGAACAACTTTACGTTCAAGTCGTTAAACAGCAATTTAAGATGCACCAACATGATCTACACGAAATTCTAGTCAAGTTACATATAAAGTTCATTAGATTCGGAGCTACGGCCTAGAAAATATGAGCAAAACAAGTTAAACATGGCATTGATACAAAATGCATACAAACATCAAGCAAACACCTCAAATCAAGGATTCAACATGATAATATGAAACTACATGCAAAATCAAGCAAGTTTCATATAGCGCACACTCAAAACGGAGCAACGGTTCAACACATACACACTATACAAGTCATGACAACAATCTGTCCAAAACAACAACTAGGCATATTGCAAGCATCAAAACAATATGCTACAGCACCTCAATATGAAAACAAAAGGCATGGGCATGAATTACAGGTAAAGTATGAGCAAAAATGAACACTGAGCTATCTCCATAAATGACTAAAACATGGTCAAAAGGACATGGCAAGATTGCAAATAATAACAGTTTCAGACTTTGCAGAAATAACATCAGGTTGCAATGTTTAGAGCTATCAAACAACATGCTAAAGGAACTTATCATGGCAAACAAAGGCATGGCATGATACTACTAAATGAATAGATCAAAAGTCCTTTACTGACCATGAGCCAAAAAGGATCAGAAGATATGATGGCAAGTTATATGACAGATTCATACATGGTAGGAACAACAATAAGTAGGCATGTTGGTGAGCTTGAACCACTCACCACAGAGCAATACATGGCATGGCAAGGCACCTCATAGTAAGAAGACATGTTTATGAAGCTTAGAATGGCAAGAGCAAGTTCATAGAGTGCATGGACCACCAACAACAATCATGGCAACATTGAACTTAATGTTAACAGGCTGACAGCAACATTATTTAGCAACTTGAGAACAAGATTACGACAAGTTACAGTAGGATACAAATGCAACCAGGGGCATGGATAGATATAGCATGACATGTATAACAAAACATCCTTAGTGAACATCTCAAGATTATGTATAGAATGACTTGTAGCAGCAGGTGAACATAGCATCATGATATAGCAGATTCAGACATGCAAAACAGCAACAACAAGTACCCTACTTAACAAGCTTGATGCACTCACTACAGGAATTAAAAAAATACATGGATGGCACCCCTCTAAAGATGGCATGGCATAGATCAAAACACATGTAGAGATCATGCTCATAAGATGCACACATCAAATGCAACAAAAATGACAAATCACCAAGTTATAACAGTTTCAGCAGGTTAACATCATATAGCACTCTTGCAACGAAGATTCAGGCATCAAGATGGACTCAAATGAACATGATGCAATGGAACGAAATGAAGTACTCGTCGAGTCGAATAATTTGGTATATTACACGTACAAAACGGAGCAGAAGGCATGGAGTTATGATGCGATGAACATGGGGATTATGCGATGAACATGCGGGCGCAATATAATTATGTGACGCCTGGGCGGGGATTAGGAGTCCTGCTCACCTAGTGGGCTCGGCCCAGGTTGCGGGGAGGACGAGGCGGGCCGAGGTGATGGGCTGGGCCGCGGGGGAGCTCGGCCAGTTGGGCCTGGATCAGGGCCGGACGGGGAGGCGCGGATCGGGCTCCTCCCGATCCATGGTGGCGGGCGGCGCTGAGGTTCTCGGCGAGGCTCGAGGCGACGACGGCGGGGAGAGCGATGAGGAACGCCAGGGGCGGCGCGGGGGCTACCGGATCTGGCCGGAGTTGGCCTGATCCGGGCGATGGCGAGGTGGAGGAGACGCGACGCGCCGCCGGGCGAAGCCAGGCGGCGGAGGCGGCGAGGAGGCGCGCGAGGTGACGGTGGAGACGGGCGGAGCTGGCGGCGGGAGGACCCGGGCCGAGGCGACGGGCGGCGGGCCTTGGCTCACTGGCCCGCAATGGCTCCGCGAAAGCGCGGGCGGCGGGAGGTGGCTTGCTACGTGGCGGCGCTGGCCGGACAGGGCGGCAGCGCTGGCCGAGGTGGCGACCTCCGATTCGCTTCGGAGCGACGTGGGCGGGGTGGACGCGTCGGCGGAGACGGACATGTCCGGCTGCGGTAGGAGGAAAATGGCTAGGGTTGGACTGCGCGCAAAATTCGGAGGGAGACACATATTTATAGGTAGAAGGAGCTAGGAGGCTCCAAATGAGGCACGGTTTTCGGCCACACGATCGTGATCGAACGACCGAGAGCATGGAGGGGAGTTTGCTGGGTTTTGGGCCAGTTTGAAAGGGGTGTTGGGCTGCAAAGAGAATGGGCTTTTGCGGTTACCCGGTTAACCGTTGGAGTATCAAACGGACTCCAAATGGCACGAAACTTGACAGGCGGTCTACCAGTGCTATACCAAGGCCGCTTGGCAAACCTCGGGCCATTCCGAGAAAGTTTAACACCCGCACACGAAATGAGGTAAAAGGGGGCGTCGGGGGACATAGGAGTGCCGGATTGGAAAACGGACAACGGGGAAAATGCTCGGATGCATGAGACGAACATGTATGCAAATGCGATGCACATGACGACATGATATGAAAAGCAGATGATGACATGGCAAAGTGCAACATGCAAGCACATGACATGGCAACGACGGTGAATAACTGACGGACACCTGGCGCATCGAATCCGGGGCGTTACATCCGAGCCCCTGAACCTTTCAAAACATCGGGGCAGACTGCGCCCCTCAAGACGCCAAGACAAAAAGGCGCCTTCAGAAAGTCGGCAATAGAGTCGCCGACTGCCCCTCTAGGCCGAGACCCAGAGGCGGCCTCAGGACGAGCCGACTCCAAGCCGGCGACCTCAGGCGAGGCCGGCTACAAGGAGTCGGCCCGAGACCCCAACCACCTCTTGCCTGAGTGACTACGAGCGGGATGGGATAAGGCCGCCTCGTTCATCTCGCTTCGCCCATAAAGGGCAGGTATGGCCACGAGTGCCGCATCGACGGAGATCTTCGTCTCGCGTTAAAGATCGCTAAGCACGCTGCCCTCGGAGACATCAGCCCCGTAAGGCGAATTCTCGCACGCGATGGCCTGTCTGTCATCGACCAAGATTATGGCGTGATTACCGCTTGTCGGCGGAAGTACCAAGACGGCGAGAGCGCCTAAAGACGGACCCGTTGGAGTTGGCCTCCGGAGTCGGCCGACCCTCCCGCTGGCTCCACGCCGCCATTAACCGAGACAAGACGGAGAATGGCAACAAGTGATCGCCCGGCCGCACTGCTGCCATGACCCCATGACCAAGCTCAAGGCGTCATTAGAAGCTGCGGCGACAAAGAATCTGCAGCGGCAAGACCGCCACATGGCGAGCAAGGGCTGTCGGCCCTATGCTGGGCTGCCGACGGGCCCACTAGTCGGCGGGTCCCGTGGTCATGGAGAAGACGGGCGACTTAGAGACTAACGGCTTGCACCCAAGACCCAAACCGGATTATTGCTAATTTCCGGGGTAGGCCTATATAAACTCCCCGGGCACCCATGCAAAGGGTTGGAAGCTAGTAGTTTTAGACACACGCATAGAGGGAGAGAAGAGCTAGCCGTGCCTTCTCCTCCCTCACCTTTAACAGCTCAAGGAGCATCTTGTACTCACTTTGTCAGTAGTGATCATGCGGAGACCCCCGCAGAAAGCAAAGAAAGAGGGGTGTTATCTCCTCGGAGAGCCGTGAAGCTGCAGTAAGATTATTTGCGTGCATGTCTTCGCCTCATCCCGTTTCTGTGCACCGCGACGCCTCTACTCGCCTCCATGATAAGCCATCCTTTGGCATATGTCGCACCAACCCCGACATTTGGCGCCCACCGTGGGGCCTAGTGCACCGCCGTCTGAGACCTACGGGCGGGAACCTCTTCCTCCTCGGCGAAGCGCAGAGCCAAAGACGCACGCCAGACGGAAGTTCATACGACGCTACCTTGCATGGTGCCGAGGTCGCCTGCGCGGCGAGCTGCCTCGCCGAACTTGTCGGCGAGGTTCGCCTCTCTGACGAGCCTGCATCCGGCGCAGGCACGGACGGCCCCGAAATCCTCCCCGCGGGCCTCCTCGAGCAGCTCCACGTTGCCAGCGAGCCTGCCGCCGACCTGGAGTCCGTAGGCTCCACCGACCCGATGCTGGTCGACTCGGCAAGCCCGTCGCCGACGTTCCCCACCAACGCCGTGGAATACGACGAGCCTCTCTCGCTGGAGAGCGGCGGGAGCACCGCTACAGCCGAGCCTTCCGCGAGGAGCTCATACCTTCTCGACGCAGTTCTGCAAGACTGACCGCCTCCATTCCGGAAGACGCCGACGGAACGCTGGAAGCACGCCGCTTTCAGCGCTTGTAGGCGCATGTAAGCCGGGCAAGCATGAGACGCTTGTCGGAAGCCTATCATTGCCGAGATGGATCGCGTGGGTGGCTCGCCGGCTGACCGTGCTCAGCCACCTAAGCGCGGTCCGACAGCGCCGGGCGTGGCCATCGCCCGGTCTGTTTGGGGCGATCGCCCGATGTACACCACGCCGTGGAGAACATTCGCGCCGCCAGGCGGCAAGGTGACGAAGCCTGGGATAACTTTGAGGCGAGGAGCACCGCGATGACGGAGCGAGTCCAGCAGCCTCGACGCTGCCGCCGCCAAGAAGACGAAGCCGGCTGCCGCACGGAGGCGCCACGACGACAACACGGCGACTTGCCTCCTCGCCGAGATCAAGTCGCGACGTCTCGGACGCCGACTGGCGGCGTCCGCGGAAGAAAGAAAAAGGATCCGGCTGTCAGCCACAACCGGACTCACATCTCCATCGAGCGCGACGAAGACGGCCGCCCGAGAGCGGTGGAGCGGCGGGACGACTATCAGCCTCCTCCTCCCCGCAGAGAAAGGCGAGTCTCCCCACCACCCGTCGAGCATCCGACTCTCGGCGACCGCCTTGGCCGCCGAGAGGGAGTCGGAGAGAACGACGCCCGCCACCGGATCGAGCGACTCCACCCATCCCCGGCGCTAGAAGAGGAGGACGAGTTGGGCCTACCCTGTTTCGGACCATGCATCCGAGACGAACCTTTCCCCCGAGGATTCACACTCCCCTGAGACACACCCAAATACACCGGCTCCGTGAAGCCGGAGGACTGGCTGGTGGACTACTCCACGGCCGTCAGCATAGCGAACGGCAACAAGCGTTGCTGTCGTAAAGTATGTTCCCCTCATGCCTGTGGCACGGCCGGACATGGTTGAACAGCTTGAAGCCCCGCAGCATCAACAGCTGGGTCGACTTCACTGAGGCCTTCGTCCGCAACTTCACGAGCAACTACAAGCGACCTCCCAAGCCTTGTCAGCTGTCCTTGTGTGTGCAAGGTCCCAACGAGTCTACTCGCTACTACCTCACGCGCTGGGCCGAGCTCCGGAACTCCTGCGAAGGAGTGCATGAGGTGCAGGCAATCGAGTACTTCACTGCCGGGTGCAAAGAAGGCACCCCCCTCAAGCACAAGCTCCTTTGCGACGAGCCGGAGACCCTCGACGAGCTGCTGGTCATAGCCGGCATAAGTCGCCATCGTCGACTCCTCCATGAAGTCGGAGATCAAGCTCGGTCACGGGCAAGTAGCTCCTCATGCTCCCGTAACTCCGGCTGGCGACGCCAATCAGCGACATCATCAGCAGAATGATCATAAGCGCAGGTCTCGCAGCCTTGGCTTCAACAGCTTGGAGTAGGTGGCGACAATGGACCAGCGGCCCGAGGGCAGCCTCCTGCCAGCGGCAAGTCCAATCGTTGTCGGCCTTCTCTTACGAAAGCAGACTGGAGCCGGACCCTGCAAGTTCCACCAGTGGCCGTCAGCCGCCAAACCACACCACACCGGAAGTGCCACCGCTCACCAAGATCGCTAAGGAGACGGCCTTGCCCCTTCCGCCTCGCCGGGTCAGCCTCCATCACGCTTCAAAGAGTCCGCCGTCAGGCCAATCGGCGCAGACAAGACGACACCGTAAGAGCACGACGCCTATGTCGTGTTTACCAACAGTGGTCGATGATCGCCAAGAAAGCGGCAATGGCGTAAGAAGAAGTGAATTCAGTAGCATCGACATACCTGTAATTCATGCACCGTCCGAGAAACCCATTAGTCTGGAGCCGGCTGATCACCCGCGAGGTGATGCCGAGTCCGGCTCCTATGCCTGGTCTTGGGAGCCACCCTTGCCCGCGGATAGGCGGGCCGCTAAACATGTCGCGATTGCTGATAGACGGAGGCAGCAACATCAACATCCTGTACAAGGATACGATGGAGAAGCTAGGAATCAAGCAAAGAAAGCTTCAGCATAGTCGAACTATGTTCCACGGAATTGTACCTGGCCTTTTCGGCTCACCGATTGGCAAGATTCTTATAGACGTCCTCTTTGGGGACAAGGATCACTTTCGCCGAGAGCCAGTCTGGTTCAAAGTGATGGACCTCGAAAGCCCCTACCATGCCTTCCTTGGCCGACCTGCTTTGGCCAAGTTCATGGCGGTCCCCCACTACGCCTACCTCAAGATGAAGATGCCGAGTTCCAAGGGGATTCTGACCGTAGCCCGCGACTTCTGAGAAAGTCGTCCGCTTTGTCTTGTACCGAAAGCAGCCGGCTGGCCGAGTCCCTGGTGATCGCGACTGAGAAGCGGCTCCTGGATCGGATTATGGCAATGGCCGGCAAGCAGCCAGAGATATCGCCCGACCCCAAGGAGTCAGAAGCTGAGGGCTCGTTCAAGCCGGCCAAAGAGACCAAGAAGATACCCTTGGACCCGGAGCACCCTGAGAAATACGTTGTCATAGGTGCAAACCTCGATAGCAAATAGGAAGGCGAGCTCGTCGATTTCCTCCATGAGAATCGGGAAATCTTCGCATGGTCCCGCAAAGACATGCCAGGTGTACCGACGGATTTCGCCGAGCACAAGTTACATGTCCGATCTGATGTGAAGCCTGTCAGGCAGCCCTTGCGCCGCCTGTCAGAAGAGAAAAGAAGAGTTGTTGGAGAAGAGATAGCCCGGCTCGCAGCCGGTTTCATCATGGAAGTTTTCTCTCCAGAATGGTTGGCGAACCCGGTCTTGGTACTAAAGAAGAACAAGAAGTGGCGGATGTGTATCGACTACACAAGCCTCAACAAAGCCTGCCCCAAGGACCCGTTCGCTTTGCCAAGAATTGATCAGGTGATAGACTCCACAGCCGGATGCGAGCTGTTGAGCTTCTTAGATGCATATTCAGGATATCACCAGATCAAGCTGAACCCGGCCGACAGATTGAAGACCGCCTTCATCACGCCGTTTGGAGCCTTCTACTACCTGACCATGACGTTCGGCTTGAGGAACGCCGGCGCCACCTTTCAGCGTTGCATGCAGAAGTGCCTCCTCAAGCAGCTTGGCAGAAACGCCCACGTTTACGTAGACGACGTGGTGGTGAAGACGGAGAAGCGAGGAACGTTGTTGGAAGACCTCAAAGAGACCTTTGAAAACCTGCGGAGATTCCAGATTAAGCTCAACCCAGAGAAATGCATCTTCGGAGTACCAGCCGGCCAGCTCCTTGGCTTCCTGGTATCTGAACGCGGCATAGAGTGCAACCCCGTGAAGATCAAGGCGATCGAGAGGATGGAAGTACCCGCCGACCGCTAGATGTGCAGAAGTTCACCGGCTGCTTACGTCTATCACCGATTCATCGACCGGTTGGGCGAAAGCTCTTCCTCTGTACCAGCTTATGAAGAAGACCACCTTCTTGAATGGAACCTCAAGGCGGACGAAGCTTTTCTCCAGATTAAAGAGAATGCCGACTACTCCCCAAAGGTCATGGCGGGTTCGACTCTAAAGGAGCCCATGCTCTCAGATATTGCCGCCACCAAAGAGGTAGTCAGCAAGTCATTGTAGTTGAACGCAAGGAGGAAGGCAAGGCGCTACTGTCGAGACCCAAGTGACATTACTGAAAGCGAGGTACCGTCGACCTCCAAGCGTAACTACCCCACTACCGTAAGATGTGTTACGGCGTGCACTTTGCCGCCAAGAAGTTGAAGCCTTACTTTCAAGAGCATCCAATCACCGTGGTTTGCACGACCCCACTAGCAGAGATCATCGGAAGCCGAGATGCTTCAGGTAGAGTGGCCAAATGGGCAATAGAGTTTCTTTTACCAGCCCCGCACCGCCATCCAGTCACAAGCACTGGCCGACTTCCTCGTCGATTGGGCCGACACTCCAGATTCGCCGCAAATACCGACTCCACCCATTGGCGGATGAACTTTGATGGCTCGAAGATGCGCACCGGCTTGGGAGCCGGCGTGGTCCTCACTTCCCCTAAGGGCGACAAGCTCAAGTACGCGCTGCAGATCCATTTCGCAGCCTCCAACAACGTCGCCGAATACGCAGCGCTCATCCACGGGCTCCGGCTTGCCAAAGAGCTTCGGCATTCGCCGGATCCTCGTATACTGGCGACCTCGACTTGGTGGTCCAACAGGTCATCCGCGATCGGGACGCCAAAGATGCAAATATGGCGAGCTACCGCTTTCGGTATAGCAACCGAGTGGATATTTTGAGGGATGTGAATTCCTCCACGTGCCAAGAAACGACAACGACCAGCAGATGTTCTTCGGCAAGAATCGGGCCCACCCGTCAGCAATACCATCCGGCGTCGCCTTTCGGCCTTCTCAAGCCATCATCCGCTGCCGCCACCGTAGTCGAGACTCTATTTTTGTGCCGCTCTCCTCAAGAAGTCGGATCCGACTCAAAGCCTCAGCAGACGACACAAGAATCCTTGCGAGACGCCCCAAGAACGCTGGTAGCTTGAAGCTGCCCGGGACTTCGTAACCTGCCCGGGGATCATGCGGCGACCATTGCGAAGACTTTCAAGATTTCGGCCCGGGACCGCAACGAATCGGCCGGGACTTCTTCAACCCAAAGCAAGTTGCTGCAGACTCCAACCCGCCGCCTCCCAGCCCAGCCGCCTCGGCCCAAGTAGCAAGATCGGCAAATGAAGAAATAGCAGCACCCTCATGGGCCGAGCCCATCCTGAAGTTCTTAGTAAGCGGAGAGCTACCAACTGATGAAACCGTGGCTCGACAAGTGCAACGCCGAGCGGCAGCCTACACTATAGTCAATAGAGAGCGGCAGCCTACACTAAAGCCTACACCATGCCGTCTCCGTCCTCCGCCTCGTCTTCATCCTCGGTGCTGGAGTCGATCACCTCCGCCGAGTCCTCGCCGTAGTCCGGGTTCATCCCGAACCACTCCGGCGGTGCTTCCCATCGCCTTTCAAAACCCACTTCGTGGACGAAGACGCTGGTGTCCGTGGTAGTCGGCGATCGCCACAAGACGCCGACAAGGGCGCCCTCCGCTGCCGCCAGCTACTGCTCGGGCTTCACCGAACGCGGCCAGTCGGTCCAGGTTGAGCCCTGGATACCACGCCTTGACGAACTCCAGGGCTCGGCGAGCTCCAGCCCGAGCCGCAGAGCCCTTCCAAGCCTCAAGACGCCCAGCCGTGACCTCCAGCCAGTCGGCGGTCCGGTTGGGAGTGCGCAGAACCGCATGTTCCGCCAATAGGCGCAGCGATCGCTGGGCACCGACACGCCGAAGACGGGCGCAAGAGCATCCGATGTGCCGGCTGCAGACGAGCTCGGCGTCGTCAGGAGCTGCTCGTCAAGGGTCCGGGGTGTTGATCAGATCTCAGCACCACCCGCCTTCAAGGGCCTCGCTTGGCCTCGATGGCTCGATTAGCCGCTCAAGGTGACCAGGGAAGAAGTCTCGCCAAGAAGAAGAAGAAGCTATTCAGAAAAAAACAGGAGCCGGCGTAACCCTTAGTCGTCAACCCAAATGAATAAGTTAAAGCATACTTACAATCGACGATATCTTCGATTTCATGGAAGCCGGAGGTCACCAGCGCTTCCTCAGCTTGGCCCAAAGGAGGCTCGCTCTCAAATTCGCCAGAGGGCGGCCACTTTCTTCTCTCCGCCAGCTGTGCCGCCTTGAGTAGTTCCTCTGCTTCTGCCCACAACAAGCAGAAGTTAAGGTCGCGCCTGGCGAGCTTGCCGCACTCCTCCTCTTTGGCGCTTAAAGTGGTCTCTCGCCACATTACCCAGCTTTCTCGCAGAGCGGCGTTGGACTCGAAGAATAAAAAGAAGAAGAAGGACGCGAAAGTCGTCGTTAAGAAGGTCGCCAGAAGATCCGCCCGATCAAGGCAGATTAGCCGTCTTAATCTCGGGGACTACAGCCATGGAGTGCGCCAAATACGCTTCGCCAAGAAGAAAACTCACCTCGGCTCCTCGCCGGTCGCAGCCCGCTTGTTCGATTCTTCAACGTTGCGGTTGAAAGGCGGTAGCGCTGGAGGTTGTGATACCTCTGTAACAAGAATTCTGCATATAGGTAAAAAACTTGGAAGTAAGCAAATAGTTCCGGCCGTCATTGCCAAAGAGCCGTCTGAACTTCGAGACTACACCTGGTGGAGGCCGCGCCTTCACGGAGAAGATCAAGAGAAAATTCGGAAATGAAACATACCCACACGGCGGATCGCGATGCCAAAAGCGCTTTGAAAGGTTCTCGAGGCGTCGCCGCCCGGCAGCTTCGCTGACGCCCAGAGCGCCCGTGTTCAGCGGGCTGTGCGCCTCCTCGCACTCCACCCAACGGCGCGGGCGCTTGTCGCCTCGGCCGTCGAGGATGGCCGAGCTGGTGGCGCCGGTCTCCAAGGGGCGCGGTGCCGAGGTCGCCTTCTAAAGACGGCGCCGCGCTGGCGAGGCGACTTGAAGAAGCAGCTGCGCCACGGCCTCGTCGTCGGTCGGCGGCATAGGTGGGTCCGCTGGCTGTTTGCCTTGCGCGACCAGATCGCTGGGCGGAGCAGCGGAGGAGGTGCGCGTCACGCCCGGTGAAGAGACCTCGCCGCCTTCCCTTCCCTGGCGACGGGACCTCACCACCCGACTCCTCCGACTGCCTGTGAACTCCGGCGGTGGTGGCGCCGAGCTCACGGTGAGTGGACGAGCAGCGCCGATCAAGGCGCGCCTCCTCGGCTCGCTTTTTTGCTGCAGCGGCGTCTTTCGACCGCCTTCGCCTCCGCCTTCTCCCGACGGGCGGCTTCCTCCTCGCCGCGCTTCTCCTGTGCATTTCGCTCATGTCAGCCTCCGAAGGGCGGCCGCAGGGTCAGCCCGCCGACTATTGGCGGACGTCTCCGCCGACCCCATGACGGAGGCGGCGGCGACCCTCTCCAAGGTAAGGGGATCCCTGATAAGAAAAAAGGACATGAGAAGACTCGGGCAAGACGGCCTAGAAGAAAACAAGACAGAATAAAAAAATACTTACGCGGAGACCAGCGGTGGCTTCTTCACCTCCTTGCGGAAGCGGTTAGCCTCTTCATGACCGCTTTTTCAAGGCTTGAGTCGCTGGGCGGTCGCTCCCTGAATTTCTTGGCCTGGCCACTCGGCCGAGCAGGCCCGGCCCGGCGCTTTCAGACCGCCTCGACCCCTCAAGGCGGCGGAGGAGCTTTATACTGGATGGCCGGCTTTCTGGCGGCGGGGCGACTTCCTTCTCGATGTCATCATCGGGCTGGCCGCGAAGGTGGCCGAAGGCTGAGGTCGCTCCTCCCTCCGGCGTCGGCCTCCATCGCCGCCACACCTAAGTCGGGTCGGCGCTGCCGCTCTCCGCCTGGTCGGGACGACATATGGAGTCGGCCTCATGGGCGCCGGCCGAGGGCGGCATGAGAGGATTCTGAGTCAGAAAAGACCAAGGAAAGTTAGAGCCGGATCCGGCTGAAGAAGGAAACAGAGAAGCAAGAGACGACTTACCAACGGCGGGGGATTAGCGCGCGAGTACGGCTCCTTGCCGAACTGCCATTCCTCCGTGAGGCTGCAGTTCGCCAAGAAATTCACCGTGTCCACCACCTCCGCGTGGGGCATATCCTTGGAGCAGAGCCGGCTGGGGTCCCGGCGCCCGCTCATCTGGCAGATCAGATGAGGTCGGCCTTGAAGAGGGAGAACTCAAGGCGCCACGGCGAGAGGCCAAGAAGTCTGCCCCTGGGCCAGGCCCTCCGATCAGATTATTACGCTGGAGTCAAGGCTGACGGCGGCGTTGTTCTTGGAGTCGGCCCCGGGCCCTATAGGACTAGGCCGGTGGGTTTGGCCAGCAACCGCCGCCCACGAGGGCGGCAAGTTGACCCAAATCGCCTCCGGGGCGATGTTCTAGACGAGAAGTATGAACGCTGCCACATCTTCACCGACTTGATGAGGGAGATGGCAGGGAAAGGGTTCTCGGCACCGCCTCCTCTTGGCAATGAACGTGCCGCCTGAGCCGGGCACGCGAGCGACGTGGGTCCCGAAGCCACTGGAAGAATTCCCCACAGCTCGATGGTGGGGAGGACTCGAGAAAACCTTCGATAAGGATGCGGCGGCCAGCAGCACCACCATGTTGGGGGTGAGGTGGTGCGGCCGGAGCCCAAAAACTCCAAGAATGCGCGGAAGAAGCCGCCACAAAGAGCTCCAAGCCCGCACATGAGGTGCGAAGGAAAATGACCCGCTTCGCCCTCCTCCGGACCGGCGTGATTTCGCCCTCCCGGCTGCACGGGTCCGCACTAGGTGGCTGCCGGGATGCGCGCGCTTGACGAAGGAATTCAATGATGTCGTCGTCAATGATGGAGCTGTCGCAGACACGCCGGGCCTTGGCAGTGAGGGCGCAGCGGCGGATGAGGAGCTCATCTCCAAGCGTGCGGCGCAGGCCCGCCGGTGGAGCAAGGAAGAAACGAGGCCCGCGCGGTGGAGCAAGGAAGAAGACGAGGCAGGGAGCGGGAGGAGAGAGTGCGCGTGCGTCACCGCTTCTCCCTCCCCGCCTACTTATAGGCGCCTAGGCTGCGAAGCCGAGGGTGCGGGCGTGGGATTAACTGCGTCCACGTCCCCACGCCCCCACGATTTAACCCACGACGTTACTGCACGGAGTAACGGCGTGGGGAGCCCAATCGCCCGCATGACCGCAGCGGATCTGCTGTGCGCCGAGCCACGGTAGTGGCGGGCCCCGCCCCGACGGGCTCGCTTTGTCACGCTGGGTTGGCGGAGATCGCCCAGCCGCGTGGCGTCACGTGGCTGGCCCGCATAGGGCGGCTGCCGGGAAGCTTATCAGGCACGCCGCCCGGATCTCGCTGCGACCTTCAAAACCTTTGAAGAGCAAGACGGCCCCCTGCAAGGCCGACTCCGGCTCAAGATGGAGACGGCGGGCCGAGTCCAGATTCTCCTAACAAAGGGATGAAGCTGTCGAGGCTTCTCGACAAGCTGCCCTCGGCACCTCAGCTTCGGGGACTACTGTCGGAGTAATGGGCCACGGGTAGGTAGACCCGAGCCCCTGAACCTTTCAAAACATCGGGGCAGACTGCGCCCCTCAAGACGCCAAGGCAAAAAGCCGCCTTCAGAAAGTCGGCAACAGAGTCGCCGACTGCCCCTCTAGGCCGAGTCCCGCAGGCGGCCTCGTGACGAGCCGACTCAAAGCCGGGCGACCTCAAAGCGAGGCCGGCCATGTGGAGTCGGGCCCGACTCCCAACCACCTCTTGCTCGAGCGACTACGTAGCGGGATGGGATAAAGCCGCCTCGCTGGCCCATTCCTCGCCCTGCCCATAAAGGGCGTGTATGGCCACAGACGCCAGATCGACGGAGATCTTCATCCGGCGCAGCATCAACTGCCACGCCGCCCTCGACATCAGCCCCTGCGGGCAGATTCCTGTACCCACGATGGCACATGCAGACGAATTCAAGACGGCGGGACTACCGTCGGCGGGAGTACCAAGACGCGGCAGAGCGCCTCAAAGACGGACCCGTTGAGTCGGCCTCCGGGAGTCGGCCGGCTCCCTCATGGCTCCACGCCATTAATCGAGAAAGACGGAGAATGGCAATTGATGATCGCTCACGCCGGGTCACGGCAACGCTGTTGCCATGACCCCATGACCAAGCTCTTCACATTAGAAGCACGGCTACAAGAATCTGCAGCAAGACTCACGCCCACGGCAGGCAAGGGCTGTCGGCCCCATGATGGGTCGGCCGACGGGGCCCACTAGTCGGCGGGCCCTGTGGTCGCGGAGAAGACGGCAACTTAGAGATCGACGGCTTGGACCCGCACCCAGCCGGATTATCACTTGTACCCCTGGGTAGGCTCATATAAACTCCCCTGGCACCCATGCAAAGGGTTGGAAGCTAGTAGTTTTAGACACACGCATAGAGGGAGAGAAGAGCTAGCCGTGCCTTCTCCTCCCTCACCTTAACAGCTCAAGGAGCATCTTGTACTCACTTTGTCAGTAGTGATCATGCGGAGACCCCGTGAAAGCAGCGATGGGGTGTTATCTCCTGGAGAGCCCTGAAGCCGGGTAAGATTCGCGGCGTTCATGTCTTCACCTCATCCTGCTCCGAGCACCGTGACGTTCAACTCGCCCGCTCCATGATAAGCCATCCTTTGGCATATGTCGCACCCAACCCCGAGAAAGAAGTCAGCGAAGCGCTCCGCTCCAAAGCGTCAGACTTCGGTCGCCTCTACCGTGGCGCGCAGGAGGCCCACAAGACCAAGCTCACTGTCGTCCGAGGCCCCGCCGCTGCAAGCTGCCAGCGCCTTCATCTCCGAAGCCAGAAAGATCGCGTGGCCCGCCAAGTTCAAGCCAGACTCTGCCTCCTGCTTACAACAGCGGTGACCCTACGGAGTTCCTCCACTCTCACGAAGGCATCAGCCTGCCAACAGGATGAAAAGGTCATGGCGAACTGGTTTCTCATGGCGCTCAAGGGCGAGCCCGCACTGCTCCTGAATCGGCCCTGTGCACGATCTCTTCCTGGGCCGAGATGCGCACCCGCTTCATCGCCAACTTCCAAGGTACTCGCGACCGGCCACCCGCCGTGAGCGACATGCGCCGAATCAAGCAGTAGCCAGGGGAAACCCTGCAAAAGTACATCCAGCGCTTCAACAACGCCCGCCTCAAGATCCCCAGGGTGACGGAGGAGGCCATCATCTCCGCCTTCTCCGGCGGTGTGCGCGACGTCAAGATGAAGGAGGAGCTGGCGATGCATGAAGATCTGTGCACCTCCTTGGAGCTGTTCAACTTGGCGACCAAGTGCGCTGTGGCTGAGGAGGGACGCCTCTCCTCCTCGAGCTGCCCGCCGCAGATCCTGAAGAAAAGAAGTCCAAGGCCAAGGACGTGAAGCAAGCGGGCTGCCGTACTGCAAGCGCCGAACTGCAGACACCAAGCGAGGCAAAGATCAGCCCGAGTCCTCCAAGGGCAGCCTTGTGCGTCACAGGTACCACGACCTCCACACCCACAACACCAATGAATGCCAAGAGCTCCGGCCAGACGTGAAAGGCGGGTGTGGCGACGCCCAGCGCCAGCCGACCGGGGCTATGGCCGAGGAGGAGGAAGGAATGCAGGACGCTGGGAAGACCGTGGCCCGCGCCAATGGTGGCGCGACCAACCTCGTGAGGACCGCTCGCAAGACCCAGCTTGCGAGGGAGGCTAGAGGGATCAGCCTCACGAGGATCGCCCGCAGGGGAACGCAGGCTTCCCTCCGCTGCCGCCGCCGCCAAGGAGAATTGAAGACCGTCATCGGGGCCGAAGGCTGGGGGCTTCACAGGCGCGTGCGATCGCTGCATCCTGGGGCGGAGCTCAAGCCCCACCTCTTAGTGCATCCTCAAGTAGTTCGCCCTTGGCGAAGTGCGATCCTCCTCCCAAGCTCGAGGCCACGCGCCCTCTCAGTGGTGGCGTGCGCCATCACGTTGAGCCTCGTGGATCAGCTCAAGTCTTGCGCAGCCACGGCGGAGTTCTCCGATGCTTTGTTCCCCAATCATCAAGAATGTGCTAGTCACCAAGACCCTCGATTGACGGCGGAGCAGGGCTCAACGTCATGTCCGTGGAGACATTCAACAATCTTCAAGTGCCTTCTTACAGCTTCAGCCAACCAAGCCTTTCTCCGGAGTCACCGACGGCTCCACGGTCCCGATCGGGCAGGTCAGCCTTCCCGTCACCTTTCGGGCTCGCGACAACTACCACACCGAGCTCATCGACTTCGACCGCCCACATTACATTGTCATTAACGCCATCCTCGGGTACCGGCGTTAGCCAAATTCATGGTCAGAACTCCACCATGGCTACAACGCCCTCAAGATGCCAGGAAGCGGCGGCGTCATCACGGTGCCCTGTGAAGAGAGAGAGAGCGCAGTTGCTCCCCTGGAGCAAGCCTTTCAGTCGATCGCTAGAAGACCCGAGCACAGCAACATGAGGCCTCCCGAGGCCGCACTCCAAGAAGAAGAAGACATCGACCGGTCCGGCTCCTCAAGAGGCAGGCCCCTCGGGGCCCAGCGCCGCCGGGGAGCCTCCTTCCATCGCATAGGAAAGCACGCCTGGCGCCCTCCTCGGGCTGGGCTCGGGCCTCCCCTGAGGGGCCGCCGACCTTGCCAAGGTCTCGAGGGAGGCGCTTGGGCACCACGTGGGCGTGCTTGATGCACGCTTCCATAAGCGGGAGCAAGGCAAGGAGGGCCGAACCCTCGGGGAGTTCGTCGGCCAAAGGCCATTCAGAGCTACATGAGTCAAGGGTCATGAGGGCGCGCCGCCGCCTGGCTGTGGCCCCCATCCAGCGAGGATGGTGGGCTCGCGTCTTCATCGACATACCGTGGCTCAACCGAGCCAGCGTCTCAAGAGCGCCTCGGCCCCTCGCGAGAGGGACGCGAGGGTCCGCCCCATGCCTACGCCGCATGCATGCCGTGTGGCTTGCCAAACGCTGCAGCCACGCACCGGCGCTCTCATGAGGGACATCCCGAGGCTCAAGAGGCCAGGCGTTCCGCAGCCCTGGCGGAGATGGAGATGGTCTATGAGGAGCCACCAGCGCTTCCGGAGCCTCCCGAGGCCCCTGAGGCGGGGGCTCGTGAGGATCGGCTCCCGCAGCCCACCGAGTCTGCTACACCAACACCCCCTCGTCCCCAACATCACCAGGTGACAACTTTAAGTTTCGTTTCAGGCTGGGAGCGCCTTCAGGGCCGCATTCTTCCCAGGCCGCGTGGGTCCGTCCCTGCGGCATGTATCCCTTCTATTTCATGTTATTAGCTTATCCTGTTGGGGGCGCCCCTCGGGCTGCATCATCCCCAAGCCACTTGGGCCTGTCCCAGCGGCATGTATCCTTCTTGCGTTTTCCTTAGGATTATGCTCTCGTTCCACCATGCTTGTTATTTGGTACCTTTTCCTGGGCGGCAGAATCTTGCACGTTAAAGGGGGAGTGCCTGAGCATCGCGACTTAGGGCTCGTACCGGCTCTCCGGCCCTCACCCTCTGGTCTTGTCCATGGCATCGCGACCTGGCTTGCCAGCGACGGCTGAGACCAGCCCGAGAGCCGGGACCCGAGGACGTAGAGTTTCGTCATCTAACCCAGCTTGCGTGTTAAAGGGGGGTGCCTGAGCATCGCGACTCAGAGTTCCTACCGGCTCTCCGGCCCTCACCCTCTAGTCTTGTCCATGGCATCGCGACCTGGCTTGCCAGCGACAGCTGAGACCAGCGCGAGAGCCGGGACCCGAAGACGTAGAGCACCGGCAACTGGCCAAATTTGCAGGAACACACTGGAAGATAAGGCCCAGTGCCTGTGAAGAAGGCGAATGCCTGTGAAGCTCATTCTTTTTGGAAAAGGCCAAGTGCCTGTGAAGAAGGCGAATGCCTGTGAAGCTCATTCTTTTTGGAAAAGGCCCAGTGCCTGTGAAGAAGGCGAATGCCTGTGAAGCTCATTCTTTTTGGAAAAGGCCCGGTGCACTGTGAAGAAGGCGAATGCTGTGAAGCTCATTCTTTTGGAAAAAGGCCCGGTTCGTGAAGAAGGCGAATGCCTGTGAAGCTCATTCTTTTTGGAAAAGGCCCAGTGCCTGTGAAGAAGGTGAATGTCTGTGAAGCTCATTCTTTTTGGAAAAGGTCCAGAGCCTGTGAAGAAGGCGAACGCCTGTGAAGCTGTCGCGCTCTGGAAAAGGCCCGGAGCCTGTAAAGAGGGCCTTGCGTGAAGCTTGCTTGAAGAAAGTCCTGGAGCCTGTGAAGAAGGCCAACGCCTGTGAAGTTCGCCGCCCGTGACACTCTCACGTAATAATGAGTTGGGGTTGTACACGCCCCGGAGTCTCAGGAGTGCCGGCCTCAGGCTAGGTGGCAGCACTTAGCTCCGTGCCCAGTGGCAGCAATTAGCTCCGTGCTGGTGAGAATACATCGAAGACTAGACTAGGTGCCGGACGCGGCTTTTTCATTTGCTTTCCGCAGTTGACAAGTTATTCCCATTTGGAGTTTTTATCGAAACTATCACCCCTTTTTGGTCCGTGGTTCTTCGATCTTTTTCGCTCTCCTACCTCGATTTCTCTTGCGCGGGGACTCGTGAGGCAGAAGCCTCGGGAGCCCCCGCAAGCGTTCCTGCCCCTATCGCTCGAGTTTCCACGGCCCTGGTCCACAGCTGGAGCACCCCTCCTGACCATGCCTCACGGGCAGCACAACGCGAACACGGGTCCTGGATCGGTCGCCCCCTCGGCCACGGCTGGGGTTCACTTGCGAATGGGCGCACGGCAGAAGGGAAGAGTACCAGGATAACAAAAGCAGTACAATAATTAACGGTGTTAACCTAAATGCGCCCCACCGGGCCACACATTGTTGCCTTTTTTACGCAGGAGAAAAGAAAGGAAAAGGACAGTAGCAGGTGAAGCACGCCCCGTGCCGGCTCTCTTGGAAGGCTCGAGCCGCCTCCGGAGCTCAGGCGGACTCCCTCTCGCGCTTCACCGGGGCATGGCGGCAAGCGGACCCGCTGCCACCCCCCAAGCAGGCACGGCGGCGTGGGGGCTGGCCGTGGACGCTGCTGGAAGAATCACCATCCAAAGAAGAGCTGGTGAAGCATGAGGAGTCGCGGGTATCGCCATCGGCCGCCCAGCGCCCTCTCCACCCACGCCGGCTGAGTCCTCGGCCGCGTCGTCTTCGAGGCAGCACCCTGTCGCCGACCATCTTCCCAGAACACCCTCACGTAAAGGGTGGCGTCGCCGTCGTACTTGAAGTGCAGGGAGCACCGGCGGCGAAGACCACGCGCGCGAGCGAACGTCTGCCAGCCGCGTGTCAGGAACAGGTTCCCTGCAGCAGAGACCTCCAAAGAAGCCCACGAAGCCCGGCTGCAGCAGCCATCCGCCTAGAGCCAGAGGCCACTCAGGGCGCCATCTGGAAGCTCACCCAGGAGGAAGAACGGGAGCTGAAGCCAGACGCTGGACGGCTCCTCCGCCCTCACCATGAACTCGGCCGGCTGACATGGAGGCGCGGCCTCGTGGGGCCAGCGGCCGGGACGCCCTCAGACCATGGCCAGCCGCTCGTCGCCATCTTGAGCCTCCCCCACGACCGCGGGGGACCGCCGTGGAGGCCACGGGATGCTTGCGAGTGCGACCTCGGCCACGCTTAGGCGGAGGAGAGGAAGACTCGACCTGACGGCCCTTCCCCTTCTCTGCAGCCGAGAACTTCCTTGGTGGAGCCATGGAGAAGAAGGAGAGACAAGAAAGGATAGACTGGGAGGGTGCGCGCTGTTCCGTACTTATAACCGGCGAAGGCCAACCGTCGGCCTCCATGATCACCGATAATCATGACCAACTCTGCATGCAAGGACTCGTCGAATCCGGGTGGTTACCGAGGCGTCGTGGGGAAGCAGTGCGCACGCGTCCAATCAACCGCCACGTGGCGCCCAAGGCCGCAGGCTGTTAGGGCCCGTGATGCTTCGCACTTGCCCTTTCGCCTCTCTGCTCGGCCAAGTTCAGGCGCGTCGTGGGCTATTGTCGGCTTTACGGGCAGGGGTCCCCGGACTTGCTGCCTGCGACTGCGGCGTGGCTCAAAGGAGGCTCGGGACAGCCCATCTTCATCAACGCAAGCTCAAGACCCTCGCGAGGCCAAGCCTCATGAGGCGGACGACAAGGAGCTTCCTCGGGGGCAACCTCGTCGAGCTGGCTCATGAGGAGGCGGAGAGTTCAAGGCAGGGTACCTCGCGAGGTGCCCATGGCGCAAGCCATGATTTACCAAGGGCGCTGGGCCGAGGCGCCAACACAAGCAAGGCCCTCCTTTCCTCTTTGGTGCAAAGGGAGCAAGCGCAGCGAGAGATCAAGCAAAGGCATTCGTTTCAAGGTGCAACAAGACCAAGACCAACCCCCAACGGCTGGAAGGGAGTCATCGTGGAGCCCAAGCAAAGGCGTCATCACCAGAGCCTTTGGCGCGAGGACCAACTTTAGTCGAGGATAAGTGTGTACCCGCTGTTCCCCTTCAAAATGGCCAATTGTTGGCGCCCGTCCCGCTCAATATTTGGGAAGAGGCCCAGGGCCTTCGCCTATAAATAGGAGTAGCCACCCACAGGGTAGAGGGATCTGGAATCGAGAGAAAAACAGAGAACCGATCCTCAAGCTAGAGCGACGGAACACCACCTAGCAGTTCATCACACCCACCAAGAACAGACCCTTGCGGGGCTGTTCTTCCTTGTATTGTTCCTCATCAGCCCAAGAGGCAATCCACCACACGACAAACTAGAGTAGGGTACTACACCATAACGGTGGCCCGAACTAGTATAAATCTCGTGTCTCTTGTGCTGTTCCGTTTAGTAGTTTAGGTCCCAGCAATTCGGCGAGGTACGAGACGGTGGAGGGTTGGATCTCCGAGCGCAACCCAGTTTCGAACCTCAAGGGTCTGCCGGAACCCGAAATCCGACAACGGCCATTGTTCTTGGCTTTTCTTGGCCGAGGTGTCTGGCGAGCCATTCGTCTCGGACATTGTGTTTGAAGGCTGCTAAGGCTTGGCGTGAGACGATCGACTATTTGGTTCTTTTAGTAAGGAACCTGTTCGGAAATTTCGGGCTAACTCCTAGGGCTGTTGAGTTATGTGACTTAGATCGTCTGCATCCGGAGGGCGGACATAGGTCCCCTGAAAATTTGCCCGAAACGCATCCTCGAGCTCAGGGGTGAAGGCGAGGCAGCCGGCTGTGGCCACCGGCGACCTTTGCTGGTCTTGGGCTTGCTCTTGGGGTGTAACACCCCGGATGTAACTTTCCATATTTGTAACTCCAACTCTTGCCATTTTCGGCATTGTGATATGATATTCCCTCCGTGGTTGGGTTTTTTTTCTTCATTTTGCATTTTGTCCATGTCATGCTTTTCATATCATGTCATCATGTGCATCTCATCTCGCATACGTGTTCGTCTCATGATTAGAGCATTTTCCCGTTATGCATTTTGCAATCCCAAGACTCCTATGTCCCCGGCGTCCCTTTTACGTTTTTCCGTGAGCGGGTACTAAACTTTCTCGGAATGGACTGAGGTTTGTCAAGTGGCCTTGGTACACCACCCAGAGACCACTGTCAAGTTTCGGGTCATTTGGAGCTCGTTTGGTACTCCAACGGTTAACCGCACTCTCGCAAAGGCCCCTTTTAAGTTGCAGCCCAACACCCCTTCAAAACAGCCCAATAACCCATCTAAGTCACTTCCATGTCCATCGTCGTTCGATCACGATCGTGTGGGCGAAAACCGCACTCCATTTGGACATTCCTAGCTCCTTCTACCTATATATATGCCTCCCCCTCCGAAATTCTCAGGCAAACCCTAGCATTTTTCCCTCCCGTGCCGCGGGGCCGAAATTGGGGCCGGACACGTCCGCCGCCCGGACCAACCAGGAGCCGCCACGTGTCCCGGCGGTCCCAGATCGCCCGACCCAGCGGGCCCACGAGAGGTCTGCGGGGCCCTCCCTCCGCGCCGCCCGCCAGCGCCCGGCCGTGCCAGACCCTCCGCCCGCGCCTCCGCCGCCCGGCTCCGCCCGCCTCGGCCGCCGGCCGCCCGCACCGCCTCGGCCTCCCGCCGCCACGCCGCGAAGCCGCCTCCTCCAGCGGTCGCCGGCGCCCGCCCGCCGCCGCCCGGCCCGCCCGGCCTCGTTCCCCTCCGCCTCCGGCCGGCCTCTCCTCCTCCGGCCCCGAGCAGCCGCCGGCCACCTCGCCCCGATCGGATCTGGATCCAAAGATCCACCTCGGTTGACTTTCTCCTCCCCCCGAAATGTTATTCATGCCATAACTCTCTGCATATTGCTCCATTTCGTGCGTGTAATATGTCAAAATGTTCGTCTCGATGAGTAGATCATTTAATCTCATTGCATAATTTTCATTTAAGCTCATCTTGATGCCCGAAATGCTGTTGGAAGAGAGCTATTTGATGTTAGTTTCAAATTCTTAACAGAACATGCACTTTTGTCATTTTTGCCATGATTGATGTGTGCACCCTATGATTTTGAGTCCTACATGTGTTTTGCCATATGCCATGCCATCGTTACAGGGGTGTATGCCATGTATTTTTGTGATCCCTGTGGTGACTAGCACAAGCATGCAAACTAGGCTTCATGATGTTGCTGATTTCAGCCCCTGTTTTGCTGATATTTTTATGCCATGTTAACTTGATGCTACCGAGAGATCCATGCATATTTTGAGATACTTCAGTAAGTATGTTTTGAAAATATGGTTATGCTCTATCTATCCATGCCCTTGTTTGCAATTATGGAGTGCCATAGCTTGAGTCAATCGAGCTCTACTTTTGCTATAAAATGTTTCCTGGCAGATTGTTTACATGTTATTCAATTTTTCCAAGGTTGTTTTAGTTGATCCGTGTATGCTATGATGTTGTTCTTGCCATGTATATCTTCTATGCCATGTCTTCTTGATTCATGTATGCTTAGTTTATCATGAAATGCTCTGTAGTGCGTGAATTGAGCTCTTAAACATGCCTACTTGTTATCTGTTTTTGTCATGCGCTGTTGCTGAATCTGTTAACGAAACTTGCTAAGTTTACATGGTTGTTATTATATGTTCTGATCCCTTTAGGCTTATGGTCAGTAAGGGACTTTTGTTCTATGCTTTTAGTAGATTCATGCCATGCCTTGTTTTGCTATTATAAGTCTGTGAAGCTGATATATTTTGCACTTTTGCCATGCTTGTTTGGACCTGTTATGATGTGATTTAGCCGTAGCTCAGTGTTCATCTTTTGTCAAGCATTTTGAGTAGGTCATTTCCATATGCTTTTCTGGTACGTTTGGGTGCAGTAGCTTAATTTCTTGTTGCTTGCTAAGTGGTATCATGCTGTTAATGGCAGATTTGTGCCATTCTTGTTTTGTTTGTCATTTGCAAACCGTGCATCCGATTCCGGTGATCTTTATATCGATTTCAACCAAATCATCTCACCTTTCCAGCTGCATACTTGGTTTGCCAAGTTGGTGCCTAGTTCATCATTTTCCTTCCGGAGCACGCATACGCATTGCATATCACATCTCACATATCATGCCATGTATTGCATCATGTTGCTTGTGCATTGCACCGTGATTTATTGTGGTTCCTTTGTTTGTATTATTGCTTTGGGTAGAGCCGGGAGACGAGTACCTGAACAAGGAACCTGTTGAGAACGCTTACGAGGATCAAGCTTTCGACAACTCTGAGAACTTTGCAGGCAAGATGACCATACCCTCGAAATCACTTCTATATTTGCTTGCTAGATGCTCGCTCTTTTGCTATGCCTACGCTACGATGCCTATCACTTGCTATATCATGCCACCCATATTGCCATGTCAAACCCCTAACCATCCTTTCCTATCAAACCGTTGTTTGGCTATGTTACCGCTTTGCTCAGCCCCTCTTATAGCGTTGCTAGTTGCAGGTGAAGATGAAGTTTGTTCCTTGTTGGAATATGGAGATGTTGTTCCTTGTTGGAACATGTTTACTTGTTGGCGATATCACAATATATCTGCTATAATTAATGCATCTATATACTTGGTAAAGGGTGGAAGGCTCGGCCTTATGCCTGGTGTTTTGTTCCACTCTTGCCACCCTAGTTTCCGTCATACCGGTGTTATGTTCCTTGATTTCGCGTTCCTTACACGGTTGGGTGATTTATGGGACCCCCTTGATAGTTCGCTTTGAATAAGACTCCTCCAGCAAGGCCCAACATTGGTTTTACCATTTTCCACCTAAGCCTTTTTCCCCCGGCTTTTCGCGAGCCCGAGGGTCATCTTCATTTAACCCCCAGGCCAGTGCTCCTCCGAGTGTTGGTCCAAACTAGAGCACAATGCGGGACCGTCCCTTGGCAACTTGGGTCACGTTGGTACCTGTACGCTTCGCTTATCTGGTGTGCCCTGAGAACGAGATATGTGCAGCTCCTATCGGGATTTGTCGGCTGTCGGGCGGCTTTGCTGGTCTTGTTTTATTGCTGTCGAAATGTCTTGTAGTCCGGGATTCCGAGACTGATCGGGTCTTCCTGTAGAAGGAATATCCTTCGTTGACCGTGAGAGCTTATAATGGGCTAAGTTGGAACACCCTGCAGGTATTATCTTTCGAAAGTCGTGCCCGCGGTTATGAGGCAGATGGGAATTTGTTAATGTCCGTTGTAGAAAACCCAAGTTGACCTTAATTAATACACATCAACCGCGTGTGTAACCGTGATGGTCTCTTCTCGTGAGTCCGGGAAGTGAACACGGTGTTGGAGTTATGCTTGACGTAAGTAGTTCAGGATCACTTCTTGATCGCTACTAGCTTCACGACCGTGCCTTGCTTCTCTTCTCGCTCTCTTTGGCGAATGTAGCCACCATATATGCTAGTCGCTGCTGCAGCTCCACCTCACAACTCTGTCCTTCCTATAAGCTTAAATAGTCTTGATCTCGGGTGTGAGAGTCTTTGAGCCCCGTGACTCACAGATTCTACCAAAACAGTTGCGAGTCTTGTGATGCCGGTGCAGGTGGCGCAACCAAGCTCAAGTGGGAGTTCGACGAGGAACGTGGTTGTTACTATGTGTCTTTTCCTCGATGATCGTGGAGCCCAGTTGGGACGATCGGGGATCTGTGTAGCATTTGGGGTATGTTCTTTTATTTTGGTTCGGTAGTCGGACCTTGAGTGTAATCTGAATGATGGATGTTTATTTATGTATAGTGTGAAGTGGCGACTGTAAGCCAACTATGTATCTATTTCCCTTATGTATTACATGGGTTGTGTGAAGATTACCTCACTAGCGACATTGCTTTCAATGCGGTTATGCCTCTAAGTCGTGCTTCGACACGTGGGAGATATAGCCGCATCGAGGGCGCTACAAGTTGGTATCGAGCCATCCCCACTTAGGAGCCCCCGCTTGATTGTTCGTCTGGCGTTGTTGAGTCTAGAACAAAATGTTTTGAGTCTTAGGATTATATATATCGGAGAGTAGGATTCTTTTTACTCCCCAGTCCTTCTTCGCCCGTAAGGTCTCCGACATAGAAGTTTGACTCTCCTCTCCTCAAATTTCACTAAAAAAATTTAGGTTCACGGGTATCTTGGGATCGTTCGATGGTTTTGTGACGAGAACATTGTTCTTGGTGCCTCGACATTTAGGGGTTGTGGCGGTGTCCCGGGAGTTGAGCTCCGAGGTGTTGTCGCCACGATTTTATCGTTGCAGTTCAATACCGAGATTTGCCGACATCAAAAATCTCTTTTGTGAAGTTGTTGGTGAGATAACCCCGATAACCCGATCTTGGGGCGAGCTCGGGAGTATTGCCATGACTCAGATAATCTGATGCTTTTCAAGGTCGAGGTACACGATTTCCGAAGGTTTCTTGGTTATGTGTTGATGGATGGATACAGCTGGATCTAGGTATTGTTAGTTTGGGTGATATATTTTTGTGTCCAATGTATCCCCAACACCAGATTGCAAAACCAGAGAGTTTCGGGAGTTTATAGGTGGGATTCAAGTAGCTCCTAGCATTTCTTCCCGCAGATATTTGGTTTGTGATTGGGTAATCCTTACCACTTATTTGTTCCAACGTACCTTGTTATTTTTTTCATCAACCCTTAATCAAGTGGCTTCTCACCTTAATGGACGTGTGATGTTAGCTTTTGGAATTCATTCGTTCATCCTTGTTCGAATGTTTATTGTGAAGACTATATGTTGCAATTTCTATCCGTTGATTCAACTTGTCTGTCTGTCATCAAGTGCTAACGGATGTCACCCTCTTCAGATGGCTCCGCCAACGCCAGCCCTGAATCCGGATCGCAATGATGAGAGTCAATCGAACCTCCACCTCCACCTCCGCCTCCGGAGGCATGGCAAGCTATCATGGCAGCCACCAATGCCAATGCTCGATGATTTTGCAACTCTTGCAAGAGCGTACCCAAGGGCAACGCAATCAAGGAAATCAAGGCCAAGGCAACAACCACCGCACTTTGCTACCCTCAATCAGTTCCTCGCTAATCAGCCGAAGTCTTTCGGGTTTACATGTCGAGGCCACAGACGCCGATGATTGGCTTGTGGACATCTGCAAACATTTTGAATGTAGCAATGTCAGACCTGAGGACTTTGTCAAGTTTGCTTCGTTTCAACTCAAGGACCAAGCTGCTGAGTGGTTCCAGCAATACAAAGATTCCAGAGGAGGTCGTGTTATTACTTGGGATGAGTTCCGCCAAGACTTCAAAGCTCACCACATTCTGAACAGTGTTGTTGAGAGCAAGCGTGAGGAGTTCCGCAATCTCAAGCAAGGCAACATGTCTGTGTATCAATACAATATCCAGTTCCTGTAAACTTCGCTGCTTTGCTAAGCAAGACGTCCCTGATGAAAAGAGTATGATCTATCAATTCAGAGGTGGTCTCAGAGAAGATCTGCAATTAGCTCTCGTGCTTTTTGAGCCAGAAAAGTATGATGAATTCTCCAACATGGCACTGAAGCAAGAAGCTGCCCAGCTCAAATGTGAGGCTTCTAAGAAGAGAATCAGGGATGTAGTTCAGTCTTCTTCTTCCTCTCAAGTGGCAGCTAAGCAGAAGTTCTACCTTCCTCCTCCTCCGCTCCACGGCCTTATCAAGAGAAGAACTCAGGTGGTCGTGGATGTTCCCACCCACCCAACCTGTGCTATCGTAACAAGTCTAATTCTCAAGCTCCAAGGTCAAATGCTCCTTATCACCGTCCGCTCTCGGAGGTGACTTGCAACAAATGTCGGCCAGAAAGGTCACTATGCGAACAAGTGCTTCAACCAAAGGTGCCTTCCGCCTCCTCCTCCCGTGAAATCTTCCAAAGAATGCAAATGGTCAAGCATAATCCCAAGTCTGCCAAGGTGAACATGATGAATGCAGCTCAAGAAGAGGATTCTTCTGATGTGATAATGGGTAATCTCTTAGTTAATGATATTCCTGCAAAAGTCTTATTTGATACTGGTGCATCGCATTGTTTCATGTCAAGATCGTTCTTTGCAAAGAATGATTTTACTTGGTCTTACCTGGATAAACCTTTGGGTGTTGTTTCTCCGGGGAAGTCTATGAGAGCCAACTCAATAGTTCATGATGTCTCTATCAAGATGGGCGACTATAGATTTCTGGCTAAACCATTTGTCCTTGGTGACTCGGATATTGATCTAATTCTCGGGATGGATCGGCTTTCTCAAAGACAAAGCTCAGCTTGATTGTGCTGCCAGGAAATTCAATTGACTCACTCTTCTAATGATGTGATCATCTATGCCGCTCGTGATGAAACCATTCGGTTGTTTTCTCTCAATGAGAAGGGCGAATTGGATGCTATCTCTCGATTCCGATCGTTTGTGAGTACCAAGATGTCTTTCCGTAAGAGCTTCCAGAATGCCTCCTCACCCGGCCATTGAATTCGTTATCGATCTTGAGCACGGCATCAACCCGTTTGCAAGCGTCCATACAAGCTTGGACCTGATGAGCTGAAGGAATTGAAGAAGCAGCTCGATGAACAAGAGCGTCTAGGTTTGATCGCACCGAGTTCATCTCCTTGGGGTTGTGTTGTTCTTTTTGTCCGGAAGAAGGATGGCACGGACCGACTGTAAGGCCGATTACCGTCGATTGAATAAGAAGACAATCAAGAACAAGTATCCACTTCCCAACATCAATGAGCTTTTCGAGCAACTCAAAGGTGCTAAAGTGTTCTCCAAGCTTGACCTTCGTATGGGTTATCATCGATTCGCATTCGTGAACAAGATATTCCCAAGACAAGATTCGAACAAGCTTTGGTTCTTATGAATATCTTTGTCATGTCTTTCGGCCTTGTCAATGCTCCTCCAACATTCTCTCGAATGATGAACTTCATCTTCAACCCCTACACCAATGAATTCGTCTTGGTCTATCTTGATGATATTTTGGTCTTCTCCAAGAATAAGAAGGATCATGCCAAACATTTGCGATTGGTGCTAGACAAGCTCAGAGAGCATCAATTCTATGCAAAGTTTTCCAAATATGAATTTTGGCTTGATGAAGTGCTTTACCTTGGTCATATCATCTCCGCCAAGGGCATCGCTGTTAATCCCGAGAAGGTGTCTGCAGTTGTGAATTGGGAACCTCCTCAGAATGTCAAGCACCTTCGCAGTTTTCTCGGTCTTGCAAGCTATTGTCAAGATTCGTTGAGAATTTCTCCAAGATTGCAAAGCCTCTTTCCAACCTCCTCCGTAAGCATGTGAAGTATGTCTGGTCTCCTGAGTGTGACCTTGCTTTCAATACTCTCAAAGAGAAACTCGTCACAGCTCCTGTCTTGACTCCTCCTGATGAATCCAAGCCATTTGAAGTTTTCTGTGATGCTTCTCTTCAAGGTCTCGATGCTGTGTTAATGCAAGAGAAGAGAGTTGTGGCCTATGCCTCTCGTCAGCTAAAGCCCAACGAAAAGAACTACCCCACTCACGATCTTGAGTTGGCGGCAGTTGTCCATGCATTGATAACATGGAGACATCTCTTGTTGGGAAGGAAAGTGGACATTTTCACCGATCACAAGAGCCTCAAGTATATCTTCACTCAACCCAACCTCAACCTCAGGCAGATTCGATGGGTCGAAATGATTCAAGAGTACAACCCAAGTATTGAATATACTCCGGGCAAGGCCAATGTGATTGCAGATGCTTTGAGCAGGAAGGCTTACTGCAACAGTTTAGTTATCAAGCCCTTCCAACCGGATCTTTGTGAAGCTTTCCGCAAGCTGAATCTTCAAGTTGTTCCTCAAGGCTTTCTTGCCAACCTCATAGTCTCTCCTACTTTGGAAGACCAAATTCGTGAGGCTCAACTCCTGGATACCATGGTGAAAAAGGTGAAACGTGGTATCGACAAGGGCATTTCCAAATACAAGTGCTTCCACATTGATGACAAAGATACTCTTTTCTTCGAGGACCGGATTGTGGTTCCAAAGGGTGATCTACGTAAAGTTATTATGAACGAGGCACACAATTCGCTTCTATCCATTCATCCTGGCAGTACGAAGATGTACCATGACCTCAAGCAGTCATATTGGTGGACTCGAATGAAGCGAGAAATTGCTCAATTCGTGAATGACTGTGATGTCTGCAGAAGAGTGAAAGCAGAACACAAACGACCAGCTGGTCTCCTCCAACCTCTTGCTATTCCAGAATGGAAGTTTGATCATATTGAAATGGACTTCGTGACTGGATTTCCAAAGTCCAAGCATGGAAATGATGCTATCTTCGTTGTCATTGACAAGCTTACTAAAGTGGCTCATTTTCTTCCTATCAAAGAATCCATCACAGCAGCTCGCTTGGCGTAACTATACACCTCCAGATTGTCTCCTTGCACGGCATTCCACAAGTGATCTCTTCTGCACCGTGGCAGCATCTTCACCTCCAAGTTTTGGGATTCTTTTCAAGTCCATGGGCACCAACATTCGCTTCAAAGCAGCTTTCCGTCCTCAAACAAGTGGCCAAGTCGAGCGAGTCAATCAAATCCTTGAAGATATGCTCGTGGCTTGTGTCATTTCCTTCGTATGAAGTGGGAAGATTGTCTTCCATATGCCGAAGTTCTCCTACAACAACAGCTTCCAAGCGAGTTCCGGCAAGGCCCCATTCGAAATTCTCTATGGCGTAAAGTGCCGTACTCCTCTCAATTGGTCCGAGACAGGTGAACGCCAACTTCTTGGCAATGACTTGATCCACGAAGCGAAGAAATGTGCAAAGTCATTCATGAGAATCTCAAAGCCGCGCAATCGCGCTAGAAGAGATATTATGATGACAAGCACCGTGATGTGGCTTTTGAAATCGGAGACCATGTCTACCTCCGTGTCTCTCCAATGAAAGGCGCTCGTCGCTTCGGTATCAAAGGGAAGCTTGCCCCTAGATACGTGGGTCCTTTCAAGATCATTGGCAAGAGAGGCGATCTCGCCTATCAACTTGAGCTCCCGTCCAACTTCGCGAACGTGCACGATGTGTTTCACGTGTCACAGCTTCGCAAGTGCTTCAAGACTCCTGAGCGCACTATCAACTTTGAAGAAATTGACCTCCAAGAAGATCTCTCTTATCATGAGCACCCCTTTGCTATTCTTGAGGAGACCGAGCGCAAGACTCGCAACAAGTCAATAAATTCCTGAAAGTGAAGTGGTCACACCATTCCGACCGAGAAGCCACCTGGGAGCGCGAGGATCACCTCCGTTCCGAATATCCGGAGTTCTTTCAGTCCTAGATCTCGGGACGAGATCCTCTTGTAGTGGTGGAGTATTGTAACACCACAGATGTAACTTTCCATATTTGTAACTCCAACTCTTGCCATTTTCGGCATTGTGATATGATATTCCCTCCGTGGTTGGGTTTTTTTTCTTCATTTTGCATTTTGTCCATGTCATGCTTTTCATATCATGTCATCATGTGCATCTCATCTGCATACGTGTTCGTCTCATGATTCCGAGCATTTTCCCCGTTGTCCGTTTTGCAATCCGGCACTCCTATGTCCCCGGCGTCCCCTTTTAAGTTTTTCCGTGAGAGGGTACTAAACTTCCTCGGAATGGACCGAGGTTTGTCAAGTGGCCTTGGTACACCACCGTAGACCACTGTCAAGTTTCGGGTCATTTGGAGCTCGTTTCAGACTCAACGGTTAACCGCACTCTCGCAAAGGCCCCTTTTAAGTTGCAGCCCAACACCCCTTCAAAACAGCCCAATAACCCATCTAAGTCACTTCCATGTCCATCGTCGTTCGATCAAGATCGTCTGGGCGAAAACCGCACTCCATTTGGACATTCCTAGCTCCTTCTACCTATATATATGACTCCCCCTCCGAAATTCTCAGGCAAACCCTAGCATTTTTCCCTCCCCGCGCCGCCGGACGAAATCCGGACGAGCCGGACACGTCCGCCCGCCGCCCCGGACCAACCGGGAGCCGCCACGTGTCCCGGCCGGTCCCCAGATGGTCACGACCCAGCGGGCCCGCGAGGTCCGTCAGGCCCTCCGGCGTCGCCCGCCCTTGCGCGCCCGCCCGCGCCCAAACCCGCCGCCCGCGCCTCCATGGCCCGCCTTCGACCTCCCGCCGCCGCAGCCCGCCTCCTCCCATGATCGCCGGCGCCCGCCCGCCGCCGCCCGGCCCGCCCGCCCTCGTTCCCCTCCGCCTCGGCCCGGCCTCTCCTCCTCCGCCCGAGCAGCCGCCGCCACCTCGCCCGATCGGATCTGGATCCAAAGATCCACCTCGGTTGACTTTCTCCTTCCCCCGAAATCCTAAGTCCTTTTCTATCAGTTATTTTGTTGCATATTCTTCATGTCATAACTCTCTGCATATTGCACCGTTTCGTGCGTGTAATATGTCAAAACGTTCGGCTCGACGGGTAGATCATTTCTTCTCATTGCGTAATTTTAATTTGAGCTCATCTTGATGCCTGAAATGCTGTTGGAAGAGGGCTATTTGATGTTAGTTTCAGATTCTTAACAGAAAATGCACTTTTGTCATTTTTGCCATGATTGATGTGTGCACCCTATAATTTTGAGTCCTACATGTGTTTTGTCATATGCCATGCCATCGTTACAGTGGTGTATGCCATGTATTTTTGTGATCCCTGTGGTGACTAGCACAAGCATGCAAACTAGGCTTCATGATGTTGCTGATTTCAGCCCCTGTTTTGCTGATATTTTTGTGACATGTTAACTTGATGCTATCGAGAGATCCATGCATATTTTGAGATACTTCAATAACGATGTTTTGAACATATGGTTATGCTTTATCCATCCATGCCCTTGTTTGCAATTATGGAGTGCAATAGATTGAGTCAATCGAACTCTACGTTTGCTATAAAATGTTTCCTGGCAGATTGTTTACATGTTATTCAATTTTGCCAAGGTTGTTGTAGTTGATCCGTGTATGCTATGATGTTGTTCTTGCCATGTATATCTTCTATGCCATGTCTTCTTGATATATGTATGATCAGTTTATCATGAAATGCTCTGTAGTGAGTGCATTGAGCTCTTAAACATGCCTACTTGTTATCTGTTTTTGTCATGCCCTGTTGCTGAATCTGTTAATGGAACTTGCTAAGTTGACATGGGTGTTATTATATTTTTTGATCCCTTTTGGCTTATGGTCAGTAAGGGACTTTTGTTCTATGCTTTGAGTAGATTCATTTCATGCATTGTTTTGCTATTATTAGTTCCTGTAGCATGTAGTTTGCTTGCTCTGAACATTGCTTCCTGATGCTGATTCCGCCATGTTCAGTATTTTCACCGAGTCTGTGAAGCTGATATATTTTGCACTTTTGCCATGCTTGTTTGGACCTGTTATGATGTGATTTAGCCATACCTCATTGTTCATCTTTTGTCAAGCATTTTGAGTAGGTTACCGCCATATGCTTTTCTGGTACGTTTGGGTCCAGTAGCTTAAATTCTTGTTGCTTGCTAAGTGGTATCATGCTGTTAATGGCAGATTTGTGTCATTCTTGTTTTGTTTGTCATTTGCAAACCGTGCATCCGATTCCGGTGATCTTTATATCGATTTCAACCGAAATCATCTCACCTTTCCAGCGGCATACTTGGTTTGCCAAGTTGATGCCTGGTTCATCATTTTCCTTCCGAGCACGATACGCATTGCATATCACATCTCGCATATCATGCCATGTATTGCATCATGTTGCTTGTGCATTGCACCGTGATTTATTGTGGTTCCTTTGTTTGTATTCTTGCTTTGGGTAGAGCCGGGTGACGAGTACGTGGACGAGGAACCCGTTGAGAACGCTTACGAGGATCAAGCTTTCGACAACTCTGAGAACTTTGCAGGCAAGATGACCATACCCTCGAAATCACTTCTATCTTTGCTTGCTAGATGCTCGCTCTTTTGCTATGCCTATGCTACGATGCCTATCACTTGCTATATCATGCCACCCATATTGCCATGTCAAACCCCTAACCATCCTTTCCTAGCAAACTGTTGTTTGGCTATGTTACCGCTTTGCTCAGTCCCTCTTATAGCGTTGCTAGTTGCAGGTGAAGGTGAAGTTTGTTCCTTGTTGGAACATGGAGAT
Source organism: Aegilops bicornis (assembly GCA_021605145.1). Lineage (NCBI taxonomy): Eukaryota > Viridiplantae > Streptophyta > Magnoliopsida > Poales > Poaceae > Aegilops > Aegilops bicornis. Next base: position 390,005,650 of record CM038669.1, on the reverse strand, counting down.
GTTGTTCCTTGTTGGAACATGTTTACTTGTTGGGGATATCACAATATATCTGCTATAATTAATGCATATATATACTTGGTAAAGGGTGGAAGGCTCGGCCTTATGCCTGGTGTTTTGTTCCACTCTTGCCACCCTAGTTTCCGTCATACCGTGTTATGTTCCTTGATTTCGCGTTCCTTACACGGTTGGGTGCTTTATGGGACCCCCTTGACAGTTCGCTTTGAATAAGACTCCTCCAGCAAGGCCCAACATTGGTTTTACCATTTGCCACCTAAGCCTTTTTCCCCCGGGTTTTCGCGAGCCCGAGGGTCATCTTCATTTAACCCCCGGGCCAGTGCTCCTCCGAGTGTTGGCCAAACTAGAGCACCGTGCGGGACCGTCCCTTGGCAACTTGGGTCACGTTGGTACCTGTACGCTTCGCTTATCCGGTGTGCCCTGAGAACGAGATATGTGCAGCTCCTATCGGGATTTGTCGGCACAATCGGGCGGCTTTGCTGGTCTTGTTTTATTCCCTGCCGAAATGTCTTGTAGTCCGGGATTCCGAGATCGATCGGGTCTTCCGGTAGAAGGAATATCCTTCCTTGACCGTGAGAGCTTATAATTGGCTAAGTTGTGACTCCCCTGCAGGGTATTTTATTTCGAAAGCCGTGCTCTCGTTTATGAGGCAGATGGGAATTTGTTAATGTCCGGTTGTAGAAAAACCGAAGTTGACCTTAATTAATACACATCAACAGAGTGTGTAACCGTGATGGTCTCTTCTCGGCGGAGTCCGGGAAGTGAACACGGTGTTGGAGTTATGCTTGACGTAAGTAGTTCAGGATCACTTCTTGATCGCTACTAGCTTCACGACCGTGCCTTGCTTCTCTTCTCACTCTCTTTGGCGAATGTAGCCACCATATATGCTAGTCGCTGTCGCAGCTCCACCTCACAACTCTATCCTTCCTATAAGCTTAAATAGTCTTGATCTCGCTGGTGTGAGATTGTCGAGCCCCGTGACTCACAGATTCTACCAAAACAGTTGCAGGTGCCGACGATGCCGGTCAGGTGTGACGCAACCGAGCTCAAGTGGGAGTTCGACGAGGAACGTGGTCATTACTATGTGTCTTTTCCTGACGATCAGTAGTGGAGCCCAGTTGGGACGATCGGGAATCTATGTAGCATTTGGGGTATCTTCTTTTATTTTGGTTCCGTAGTCGGACCTTGAGTGTAATCTGAATGATGGATGTTTATTTATGTATTGTGTGAACTAGCGACTGTAAGCCAACTATGTATCTATTTCCCTTATGTATTACATGGGTTGTGTGAAGATTACCTCACTTGCGACATTGCTTTCAATGCGGTTATGCCTCTAAGTCGTGCTTCGACACGTGGGAGATATAGCCGCATCGAGGGCGTTACATGGGGGTTATCACGCGCCGCCACTTGGAGCAGCGCGGGGTCTTGGCGTGGAGGCGGAGGAGAGCGATCTTGGCGTGCCGGCGCTGGGAGCACGCGAGCACCTTCTCGGGGACGTGGGATCTCTTGGCAGGTCCCTACTTGCTGCACAGGCGCCGGACGTGGAGGGTCTCGCCCTCGGGCGGCGCGCCTTGGAGCCAAGGCGCCTTCTTGGGGAGGAGGCAGCGGAGGCGCCTCTTGATCCTCGCCCCCTCGATGGAACGGAGGGCGAGGCAGCGAGAGGGACGACAAGGGGGAGCCCCCTGCTGCACTGACGAGCTCGGTAATGCAGGCCAGCCAGTCCTCATAGAGGTCGTCGACGGGGCGGTAGTGCAGGAGCTCTCTTGCCAGGAGCAGCGAGGCTTGCGCATCCATGGGGGCGCGACGGGCGTGGGACGACAAACCAGCTGGAGTCAGCGACGGGGTGGCGGTGCGGCCATCCCGCCGCACCGAAGGATGCTGGGACGAGGCCTGCTGCTTGTTCCCCACCGGGCCGGTGGCGGCGTTGGCGGCAGGCGACGCGGAACGACGAGGGGGGCCGCCGACGGGCGCCGTCTGGGCGACGCGGGTGGCGCAAGCAGCCCGGTGCCGGGCGCGAGCTCGACGAAAGGCCACCATGGACACGACGGGAGATCACACGCGAACAGCGGAAGAAAGATTCCGGCGCACCCCTACCTGGCGCGCCAAATGTCGGATTTTGGGTTCCGGCAGACCCTTGAGGTTCAAAAACTGGGGTGCGCGCGGATATCTCTCTCCTACCGATCTACGCCCGATCTTCTCGCGTGAACTAGGATGGAAAACGATGAACAACACAAGGGACACGAGATTTATACTGGTTCGGGCCACCGTTGTGGTGTAATACCCTACTCCAGTGTGTGGTGTGGTGGATTGCCTCTAGGGCTGATGATGAACAGTACAAGGGAATAACAGCCTCGCGAGGGGTGTTCTTGAGCTGGTGTGGGGTGTTCTACTTGGTCTCTCTCAACCTTTCTCTCGATTGGATCCCCTCTGTCCTCTCTCCTCTCTTTACTCTGTGGTGGCTAGCTCTATTTATAGAGGCCCTGGGCCTCTCCCCAAATAATGAGCGGGAAGGGCGCCAACAATTGGCCATTTTGAAGGGGAACATCTAGTACAAGTTATCCTGACCAAAGGTGGTCTTCGGCTGCCAAAAGCACTGGTGATGACGCCGTCTTGGGCTCCACGGTGACCTCCATCCTGCCGTTCGTCCGGTCTTGGTCTCGTTGCACCGGAATGGTAACATTTGCCTGATGCCTTAGCCTGTGCTTGCCCCCTTTGCACCAAAGGGGAAACAAGGACTCTGCGCAGGCCGGCGCCCACCTGGCGCCCACCTGGTCTTGATTCGTCATGGCTTGCGTCATGGGATCCTCACGAGGTACCCCTGCCTTGATCTCTCCGCCTCCTCGCGAGCCTGCCTGATGAGGCTGCCCCAGAGGAGGCTTCCTGTCATCCTCCCCGCGAGGCTTGGACCCTCGCGAGGGTCTTGATCTTGAGCTGATGAAGATGGGCAGTGCTGGGCCCCCACTTGAGCCACGCCACAGGCTGCAGGCAGGCAAGTCTGGGGACCCCCGTTCCCAGAACGCCGACAAGCCAGCCGTGGGAGGCGGGAGCAGGCGGTCCCGCCGGCGCTGGTTTGGCTTTGGCGGCTCGAGGAAGAAGAGACTGAAGAAACGCGACAGACGTTGAATGTCAATCCAGCGGTCAAGGTTGGCACAATCGTTTGTTGACTAAGTGGACACCAAATAGCATACTTTTTATATATAGGAATAAAACTGCGAGGAAAATGCGTTCATCTTCCGTCCTCCTCACAGGGAACGTTTGCCACATAAGTGACTAGCACCCTTGGTTTTCAACCGAGAGGTCTTGGGTTCGAGTCCGAGGAACTCTCAATTTGGTCCTCCTTCCTTCCTCGCAAAAAAAAGGGAAAGAAAATCAAAGACTTGGGAAGGCGTACAGAACAAGCTAGTGTACCAGTAAACAAACGTTGCCGAGTTTTAGAAAAAAGAAAGATGTGCTCCTCAGAGCTGGTTCAATCCAAACCTAGACTATGACTATATATTGTGCTATGCTACTCTGCAAGTAATGAAACCGACATATCCAACATTCGCTTCTCCTCTTCTCTACTTACTCCGCCCGAAGATCGAAGCTCCGCCGCAGCAACCATGTCCTCGGCTTCGTCCACCGCTTCTTCAAAGCAGTAACAACCAGATATGCGCCAAGTCTCCACCCATACCATCGTCTGTGGGTCTCATCACACCCCCGTCGGCACGCGCACCGCAGGCGATTCCTGATCGCAACCCGCTGCCGTTGGTGTGGTGCCACTGCTGCAAATCACGCAGAGTCATCCGTCGCGTCTCAACCACAATCCGCAACCCTGGCTGAGTCTTCTACAAATGCCCGAATCATGGGGTAATAATATGTTTAAGTGTAGTTCTGCTGCTTTCAGTTGATGACTTTTTTAATAGTTTGGTTGATGATCTTCCAATTTGATTCATGCAGAAAAGGGAAGATTCGTGTGATTTGTATTTCTGGGAAGTTGCTGATGTGGGGGAATGCAACTACGCTGATTATTTGGTTAGCCGAGGAATCCCAATACCAGCAGGTTGGGGTGTTGGACAAGTAACTGAAGGAACGGCAGAAGAGGAAGATGCAGAGCAGAAGGTTAAAGATGCAGTTCCTCCGATCATGGCCAAGCAACAATTCTTGAACGGCCTTGACAGCAATGAGGAGATGAAAGAGCTTGTGACGATAATGGGCAAAATCGATGTGCTCTGTAGGATGATTGTCTCTTTATTTGCAATGTATGTAGCACTCGTGATGTATCAGTGGCTAAGACATGAGCACTTTGCTGAAACTAGTAATGAATGAAACATGTGTAGCAGGCTGGGCGTAGTGTTGTGAACATCTAATGATTTCTATTAACGGAAATCAGGGGGTATCCCCTTTTGCTCATAAAAATAAATAAATAGCAGAGGCCCTGTCGGGTCGGCTTTATTCTCATTCGAAGACGTCGAGCAAATTGCAGTCCAACAGCAAACTATGTCATCAAATTCAAGTTTCACAACCAAATATCAGTACAACCACAACAATGTCATCATGTTTTAGTTGTCATACAATCACCAAACACAAATCAGCATACATAACAAGTGATGTTCTCATAGCAAAATACTAAACAACATGTTCATCAGGTTTCAGTTGTCATAGCAAACACAATTTCACATAGTAGATAAAAAACGTCTTCCGGCTGTGCAAATACGACAAAACCAATGTAATCATCATCCACAAAGCAGCGTCAACATCTTCGCCATGTGTACCATCAATCGTAATTCCCCACGGTGTCATCTTCTTCTTCGTCCTCAACGCCCTCGAACGTTGGCTTATTCTTGATCAACTCTTGTATGTCCACAAAGACGACAGAAATCTTTTTCGCTACGTCATTGACATGATGGTTCTCAAAGATATTAGGAACATCTGTGTTATCTTGTACATCGTGAGCAAGTAAGCATCATCTTGTTGTGAAACTTCATTAAACGAATTCCTCTGCTCAAACCTTTGCAATACTCTCCAGTCATCGCTACGTGCAAATGTGTCTTCCAAGAAAAACATCTGTGTTGCTTGATTTGCCAAAATAAAAGGCTCGTTGGTCCTGCACGCGTTGACATTGATGGATTTGGAATAATCATTAGCTCGGGTTTTGCGATCCTCGAAAACAGGTTATACCAACGACAAAGACAACAGTAACCACACACCGATGATCCTCGAAATCGAGATATACCGCAATCGAACAATGTCCGTGATGTTAGCATACATTTCAGTTGTCTCTTTGTCATACGTATCCGTGCTCATGATGGCACTTTTTGTGTCTTCCCGCCTTTGTCTCGTGCAAGGGTGTTGTAGCGCACATCTCCAACAACGCAAGAATCATAATGTCTTACCCGAGTATCAGGACCCATTGCTAGTGAGTAAAGGGCATCATCAACTGCTTGCCCATCATCCTGCATCTTCTTAACCTACGGTTAGAAAATAAACAAGCTAATCATCTTATGTACTCAATATATTAAAAAAACTGATAGTGCACTTCAAAAGCTTACATGGTTCTTGAACCATTTCGCAAATCCTGCCATAACCAGTTTGTCAATGTTTCTTTGTAGGTGCTGCAGTAACTCCTCTTTGTAGATGCTGCACAACATAGTGATCGCGTCAAACATCTAAATATATAAGAATGTGCTGCAAGTTTAGTAGATTACGATGTATAAGCCACAGTACTGCACTTACTTGATATAAGGTAGTATCTCAGGACAGTTATTCAACACATACCGAACCATTTTGTCCAAATCTTTAGGTTTGTCCTCTTGTCGACTCTTCCCTGTAACTCGAACAGAATAATCGAAAACATTGAGCCCGAGATTGTCTTCACCCACCTCTTTGCTAAGCTGATCAGCTGTTTCAATGTAATTTTAGCAGAATGTCAACGCTTCTATAGCAATGTAGGCCTCTACAATGGAACCCTCGGGTCTAGCTCTGTTCCTAACATAGCCCTTGAAAGTGCCTAGTCGCTTTTCAATAGGGTACATCCAGCCATACTGTACTGGACCTCAATGTAGTGCCTCATCAGGTAGATAAACAGCCAAATGCACCATCACATCAAAGAAGGTTGGAGGATATATCTTCTCAAGGTCGCATAGGATAGTTGGTATCTTATCTCTAAGACGCTCCAAAGCATCTATCCTGATATTCCTATTGCAGAGTTCCCTGAAGAATTGTCCCAACTCTGCAACTGCTCTATATAAGTTAGGGCGGCCCAATCCTCTAAGGATAACAGGTAAAACCCTTTGAAGTAGGACGTGGCAGTCATGAGTTTTCAACCCTTGTACCTTGTTTCCATCTCAAGACCGACTCTCCTTTCAGGGTTGGAAGCAAATCCATGTGGGAATCTCACACGTGACAGGACCTCGCAGAATTATTTTCTTTTTACCTTATCCAAGACGTACACAGCTGGTACCATATCCCGTGGTTTACCTTAATCTTGCACCTGCAAATCCTTTTTGATACCCAAGTGTGTAAAATCAATCCTAGATTTTAAGGTATCTTTCGTCTCGCCTTCAATATTAAGAAGTGTGCAGATAATGCTGTCGCATATATTTTTCTCGATGTGCTTCACATCAAGATTATGCCGCAGATCCAAATCTTTCCAATACTCCAAGTCCCACAAAGTGCACCTGCGGGTAAACAATAATCTCTCTTCTACCCTGCCACGCTTCCATTTCCCGCTACCATTACCAGGATGGTTTCCTGGTGTAATATGACTGACCTTATCTAATTCCACTTGCAACTCATCGGCGGTGAGCCTCTTTGGCGCATCATGGTTTTCATGCTTTGCATTGAACACATGTCTTCGGTATTTTCTAGGATGCGGCTTGTCCTTGGCAAGGAAATGGCGGTGTCCAATGTATCAGATCTTGCTAAGTATTGCGTATGACAGCGGATTCCTATCACAGCGAACACATGCATTGTAACCATGTGTCGTTCGCCCTGACATAGTGCCCAAAGCCAGATAATCATGGATGCACCAAATTATAATAGCACGCAGAAAGAAATCAGCTGGTGGGCTGCTATATAGGTCTCGAGTGAGAACACCCTTCCATAGCTGTTGAAGTTCCTCCACAAGAGGCTCCATGAACAAATCAAAATCCTTTCCAGGACTTTTTGGACCTGGGATGAGCAAGGCCATCATGTAGTATGATTCTTTGGTGCAGACATTTGGAGGCATGTTGTAAGGGATAACAAGCACTGGCCACAGGCTATATGTGGCGCTCTGGTGGCTAAATGGGTTAAATCCATCTGAAGCTAAGCCAAGTCTAATGTTTCTCGAGTCAGTAGCAAACTCTTTGTGTTTATCATTGAAGCTTTTCCACTCACTACCATGAGATGGATGGCTCATTACATTTTGATCTCTGAACTCCTGGTTCCTAGAATGACACAGTACATCCTCTCTTGTTTCAGCATCATGAAACAACCTCTGCAATCTTGGTGTAATTGGAAAATGTCTCAGAACATTATGAGGAATCCTCTTCACAAAGATCGCCATCTTTCCATCTTGATGATTTGCATTTTGGGCATTCACTTAAGTTGGCATAATCCTTCCTAATGTAACACAATTATTCTTACAAACATGGATCATATCATATCCAATTCCAACCGCACGAAGGAAATTATTTGTTTTATCAGAGGTGTGTGGTAGCTCGCATACATATCCGGGAAAGATTTATGAAAGCAGCCAACATCGCATCGAATGATTTGTTGGTCATCCGCTCAGATGACTTCACCTGAAGAAAGGTGACCGTAGCTCAGAATACTGACAACTTATTTCCTAGGTTGACAACAACGTTGCATTGTTCCAACATGCGGGCCCACCGTTTTTCTTGTGCATGTGAAAGTTCACGGAATGCACGATCATTTCGTAGCATTGTTTCAATGTTGGTCAAACTCACTGGCTCCGCCACCACCTCCTCCTCCTCTTCTTCCACTCGAGCATCGTGCGGATCAAGATGGTGATCTGCTACTTCCACGTAGTCAATAACATTGACGTTCACAGCTTCACCATGATGAATCCACCTAGTATATGTGACCGACATCCCATACAAGTGTAGATGATTTTGCACAGTTGACTCGGGTCTTGTAACTGAATTCATACAACTGCTACACGGGCAGAGAACATCTGATTTCAGACCACCGTACTCAGCTCTGATAAAGTTCATGAAGTTTTCAACCCCGTCGACATATGCAGCGGAGAATCTTCGAGCAGAAGTTATCCAAGTCATGTCCATCTCATTAGACATACAAATTAGTTCTTCTACTAGATATTACAGAAAAACATATATGCTTTTTATGAAGTCCAAAAAATACCTAGGTCGATGTCTAAAGCTATGGCAAGATATTTGGACGAGCAGATCTAAGTAACGAAATATATGTAAAGCTAATTCAGCAAATAGATTTAAGTGCCAAATTATGGCAGGCTGTTTCAGCAGTCAATGAGGCCGAACACACAGCCATCGAACTATCGAAGGCCATCGCAGCAACAAAGATCAAGTATAAAACGGTGTAGAGCTATTTCACCTAACAGATTGGCTACTAGACCATGGCAATCTACGTCACAATAAATATATGGCAGGATATTTTAGCAACTAATCGGCCTTGGCAAGCCATCTCAAATAAGCAGATTGAGTGCGTAATGTGGCAAGGAAGCTTCTTAAGCAGAGCATATTGACAGTAAACTACTTTGGCAAACAGTGAGATTAACAACGTCTATCAGCTAACATTCAGCTCTACACTGACATGAACAGGGCCTCAGTCTAGAATGCGCGTACCGTGGGAGAAGCTTACCACCGTGCGTCTCCACACTAACGTCGCCAGCGGTGGCGGTGCTGACCGGCGTGCGCCTCCACAAGAACGTAGCCAGAGGTGGCGACGCGGCTAGAGGACGGCAGTCTACGAGAACGTACTGTGGGAGCGAGAGGATCGTTGAACCACGGCGCCGATGTATCGGCGCGGCAGAGAGGGCGGCTTTGGCGGAGCGAATGGAGTGGAGGGGGACAGGGGGGAGGGGGGTTTGGGGAATATTATTGGCTAATTGGCCGAAGGGCGGTTGAATCGGATTTGGGGGGAATTTTTGGGTGTGGGCACTACAAAAAAAATACACTTCCGTGATGATACGTGTTTGTGACAGTAGGTCGCGTTTTTTGTCATGCATGTACATCCATGACAAATTTATGACAGAATCAAGATAGTCATACCGTGTCAGTCAGAGAAGTGTTCCATGACATTACCAAAATTATCATCACGGAAGTGTCCACTTCCATGACGATAAATCGCAGCGTCCTGAAGTGCTTTTCGTCAAGGGTGACCGACACGTGGCATCCACCGTAACGGAACGCCGTTAAGCTATCGGGTCCGGTTTTGGATCCGATAACCCGTTAACAGCCCCGACCAATGGGAAATTTCCACGTGTAAAATTCTTATTGGCCGGACGAAACACGTGTCAGCTCGTTGGTGGGTCGGATAGGCGCCTATGATACGTCGACACATGGCATAGCCCAACAGAGGCCCATTCCTGTGAAAAGGCCGGCCTGTTTGACTTGGTCAAAAGGTGGCGGGCCGGCCCATGGAAAGCCTGTTAACTGCATGTTCGCATATAGCCCATTTACAGCCCGCTAACCCAAGGCCCGTTACGCCCTATCCGAACTAGGCCCAGTAGCATCATCTGGGCCATCCAATATGATTCCAGCCCATTTTCACTTCTAGCCCATGTATGGCCCATGACGTCTTTCGGCCCATATGAGGCCCTAGTAACTCTTGGCCTATTAACGGCCCGTGGTGGAACTGGCATGTAATGAACAGTGTATTACTTTACACCCATTAACGGCCCGTGGTGAAAATGGCCTGCAATGAACATTGTATCACTTTATACCCATTAACGGCCCGTTATTCCGTTGGGCCGTTTCCAGCCCATGTTATCTTTCAGCCTTCTCAGAGCCCATTTATTCTTGGGCTCATTTCCAGCATTCGTTTACTTACGGCCCGTTACTGTCATTTTCTGCTTGTGGGCCAAATTCAGCCCGTGGTTATAGTCGGCCCGTTTGTGGTCCATTAATACATTGGGCCGTTATCATAGCATCATCAAATACGGCCTATTAACGATGGCCCGTTATGGTCGGCCCATGAACGGACGATTCCAACTCTAGCCCGTTTACGGCCATAATGCGGCCTGTTATTGGCCCATGTTTGGCCAATCGATCATACCGCCCGTATAAGGCCCATTGATGATACGGCCCGTATAAGGCCCATTGTTTCTACGGCCCGCAGAAGGCCCATTGTTTCTACAGCCCGTAGAAGGCCTACTGTTTCTACGGCCCGTAGAAGGCCCACTTTTCTATGGCTCGTAGGAGGCCCAGTGTCACTACAGTAAATATTAGCCCATGGTTATTGTGGCCTAGTTTTAAAAAATAGGTTATTGCAGCCACTAGCAAACCGCGGAAAAAGAACTGCATCGACTAGCGGCAAACAAATAAACAAGACAACAAGGAAATAAATAAGCAAGCAACTTATGCTAGGCTATCATGGCTATTACACATATTACATCCATCGGGCATCAAAGTTCGCCACTAGTGCAAATATAGGGAACAAAGCGGCATATAAACGCCAAGAAGAAAACAAGTCCGTAATCAAACCACTTCGTAAGAGTTCAAGAAACAATATCCCGGTACCCATAATGTCGGGCAAGATGCTTAGCAAGCTTATTAACTTTCTCTTGTTTGGCGCTTAAATCCTCCAAATATTGTTGTTGCATAACAAAGTACGCATCTGAATTCTGTAGGGACTTCCTCAGTCCTTCGGCTTCATCTCGCAAAGACAAATGATCGATGCCTCTCAGCTTGTAGTCAGACTCAAGAAGTCAAGTGATTTAGGCAAAAGTTCGAAGAGCTTGTGCCAGCGTAATGTGACCAAAGAACTCGAACACTACATCAACGCAGGACTGTGGGGTTTTCTCACTGTCTACAAGATCGTTTTTATCACCTTTCTTGGAGACCAACAGGGTTGTCTCACTATCTTGAACCTTATCTGCATTACTTTCTCTACCATTGCATAGTGGGGTACTACGAGAGAAACAAGCAGACACATCACAGGTTTAGCTTGTAGTATACGAAACTCATTTTGGTAAACCGGTTCAGTAGTAAGGTGGACAGGATAAGAGCATGAAACAAACATATATCTATGTACTATGGTCACTGTATTGTCCATATCATTCTAGTTTATGTTCCCTAATCAAGATAGAGACACAGTTCAACTCATATATTATTAAGACACAAAGAAGATAGATGTAATATAAGTCTGAGAAACTACACAAAGATTGGCAAAGACACTTGTAATGTGCATCACATGAGAATATAACTGTTTAGACAACTTAAACTGAAATCAACATAGAGCAAGAAGTTAGAACAATAATCTAGTTAAAGAAATAGGTATAAAACATACTTGTTGCGCCATTGGAGTTTCAATTGGATCCTTTAAATTCGAAAGTAGTTGGAATGAGTAAATACAGTGATGCAACAGCAAAGGAGTATGGACCATAGCTACGAAATCTGACCTGAGAACAGTTGCTCTTCTGCTTTAAACGTGGAGTTTGGGTTAGCTGTGGTGGTCTTCGTGCTTTGGGCACTGCAGTAGCTTTACGAACTGCTCGTGTGGGGGTACTCTATGGTGGACATGGTGCTTTGTCAACTATAAGTGGGTTACTATTCGCTGGGGTTGTGGTTAGATGGGTTGTAGCTGGTTCTCTGCCCAACAGTGTAAGTGTGCAATCTGGAATAGTCTCGATTATGTGTGGTGGGGCTAGTTTGTGGGCCAGTACAACCATGGTTCTATCTGCATCGACGGGTAGCACTGTCTTTTGTGAAGAATGGGTTTTTGCTCCCTTAGATACTGCCATCACCCCTCCAATTCAAATGGTCGATAAACAAGAAAAGAAATTGAACGTCTGCACATTGTATGATAGATGATGTGGTAATTCACATATATGTTGTCTAACCAAACAGACAAAGATGACACAATTTCACATATATGATGCCTAACTAAAGAGGATATCATGACACCGTTTCAGATATATGATGGATAACTTAACAGGATATAATGGCATAATTCAACATATGATGAGTACCTAAACAGGATGACATGACAAAACTATATGTTGTCTTTCTAAAATAGGTTGGGATGAAATAATTCACATACATGTTGTCTAAGGATACAGGATGGCATGATATAATTGACATAATTGATTCATATACTAAGCAGCTAGCACTCGCATGTATGATCTCTAAACTAAGCAGATAGAATTCAATATTGTGCATATGATGTCTAAACTAATCAATGCAAGACACCATATGCATCATATGAGAAATATAAACATTGCAACTTAGAGCATACACCTCGTGGGATATAGGACTGGTCATCTATCTCTCGAATCCTCCTCTGAGGAGCTCCTCAGAACCATCGCGATATATGCTTCAACAGTACCATTGCTCGCTCAAGACCTTGTTTTCACTCCGCAGATTTTTTCCATAACCGCTCAAATGGCTGATACACATGAAGAGTAGTTCAATATACACAGATTGTCGACAAATGGAATACGTAATGAAAAAAAATGGCATGAGAAAATTCACATATATGATGCCTGGCTCCATGGCGGTGCATAATTCACATATATGATAACTGGCTAAAAAACATGGCATTGCATAATTCCCATATCTGATATAGAAAGCAAACAGGAGGCATTCACACAAAGCATGTCTAATCTAAGCAGATGGCATGGCAATGCAAGACACCATATGCATGATATGAGCAATATAACCCAGCCAAGTTAGGGCATGCACCTCGAGGGGGATACGACCGTCATCTCTCTCTCAATTCTCCTCTAAGGAGCTATTCAGAATCAGCAAGAAATCTGCATCGATGTGTAGCAATCGATCGCTCGTAAGACCTTGTTTTCACTCCAGATTTTCCCATGACCGACTCAAATGGCTGATGCACAGAAGAGTAGATGAATGTATAAACATTGTTTACAAATGGAATACATTATGGAAAAAATATGGCACGATACAATTCACATATACGATGACTAGCTAAACAGGATGGCATTGCATGATTCACGTATATGATGCCTGGCTAAAGAAGATGGCATTGCATAATTCCCATATACTCCCTCCGTTCCTAAATATTTGTCTTTTTAGAGATTTGAAATGGACTACGACATACGTATGTATATAGACATATTTTAGAGTGTAGATTCACTCATTTTGTTCCGTATGTAGTCACTTGTTGGAATCTCTAAAAAGACAAATATTTAGGAATGGTGGGAGTATGATATAGAAACCAAACAGGTGGCATTCACACAAAGCAAATCTAAACTAAGCCGATGACATATAAGATGTATAATGTAAGCAATGCAAGGCGCCATATGCATGATATGACCAACATCAAGATGCCAAAGTTAGAGCAAACACCATGTGGTAAACAAAGCGTGGTCGGCTCCTTCCGAATCTCCATCTCAATGCTTATCTTCCTCTCGAATACAATTGAAATGCAGGAGGGGGCCACTTTGCCCACCATGGAGCGGCGTCTGCATGACATTATATTCGCATGCAACGGTCTTCTCTTTTTCTCTACATGTTCAGCACGATTGTGTACAATATCTGACATGCATAATAAAAAAAATACTTAGATTTTGAAAAGCCTAAGGGGTGCATGCAAAATCAAGACTGATGGTAGCAAACGAGTGGATGGATCCAAAAGTAATGATAGCAGGTAGATTATAGCTTCAGTTTAAAAAGATAGACAATGGATCATCTATTGTTTGTTGCCCACCCAACATGAACCACATAGAAGACCCCAGATGAACCAGATAGTAGATGATACTATTCGTTCTTTGGCTCGATATGAGACCCATGGGCCATTCAAAACTCAAGATTGAACGATAAAGTAGCAGGTAATAATAACCGATGTATAACGTAAGCAAACACGGAAGATCATGACCTCTTCCTAACTGTAGTCCTCGGGTTCATCTCGCCACCAATGATGGTAATGCAGTTAGGCGTGGTCACGACAATGGGGAAGATGATCTCGAGGCGGTGAAAGGAAGTCCAGAGGGGATCTTCACTGCAAGGAACGCTTATGTCGATGGTGCACCTCAGGTGGGGTGGATGACGACACGACAGGAGCAGGACATAACACACAGATTTTTCTTTGACGCCTATCTGAAAATGAAGTAAGTCTATAAGGGCTCCTTAGAATTGGAGGATTCTATAAACGCAGGGACATGAAAAACACAAGAATAGTATAGGAATGCACATGCAAAACAGAGCATTTGGAAACATAGGATTTCAGTCAACCTGGGTGTTTGGCTCACATGAATTGGAAGAACAGAGGAATGGAGAAACAAAGTGATGCGACAAGTGTACAACCTCTTTGGCATAGCCTTGTAGACCTCAGCATCATTGGGTTGGACGTGGAGGATGGTGATGATGCTGGTGTGACTGCTTGAGGCGGGAAGAAGATCCGAGGCCTCTGGAAACAGCGCCGAGGGTATCGCTCATTGTGATGGACGGTCCGTCGTTGGAGTAGCTCCGCTTAAGGTGTACGGCAACGAGGCTCAAGCATGACAAGACGCATAACGTTAATCTGAAGTGGGACCCTAATATCATCTGCAATAGATGATGTAAAATACATCACCAAAAAGTGCTAGATGTAAAATGCATCAGCCGCGCCACGGCCACTCCGACAGATGCTGTAAGTACTGTTCACTCGGAACTTAACTGAGGAAAATGAACTTCACAGTCGAAACTGAATTTTACTATTGAAACTGATTGAACTAGTAACAGAGCATTGCAATAGATGTTTAGGGCGTTCGAGCACTAGTAGCAGAGAAGCAGTGATCTAAATTAGCAGACGCTCAACCAGGGAACGCACTAGCAGAGAGCAAGTCGTGCAGTAGCACCATGAAGCGAAAAGTGCTAAAGCAGCAACTCCTCAGAGTCACGGAGGTCGTAGCAAAGAAAGAAGCAAGAACAATGCAAGCGAGAGCAAGAGGAGAGCAAAGACGAACGAACGAAAGCAGGAGCAGTAAAGAAATACGACCGGCAAAGAAGAACAAAGCCACAAAGGCGAAGCGAGAGCCGGCGCAGCTGCAGCTAGTGTCATGGAAGTCGCCGCCAAGGAAGCAACGACATGGGGGAGAGACGACGTGGATGATGTGGCCGGCGACGACGCCGTCGATGGAGACACGCCATGTCTGCTCGGTATCGAGCACCGGCAGCCCCGTGAGATTGAATAAAATATAAAATGCAGCGGTGAGTGCAGAACCTCCTTGGTGGCGCCGAGTTGGCCTCGGCTTCATCGGAGGAATTGCTGAGGGTGCTGCGGTTCCGGTGGGGCAGGTCAAGATGGCGCTGTGGGGATTGAGGTGGCGCGGTAGATGAGGCGAACGTCGTGGCAGCTCCTTGCAGGTGAAGGATGGGGCGGCTGATCCGGCGGGACGACGAGATCGATAACGGTTCCTCATCCGGTGCGGCGTATGAGGGACGGCGAGCTGTTGCGGTGGATGACGTAGTCGGGGAAGAGTCTCCGGCTGGGCGGCGGTCGGGAGGCCAACCGAGGAGCATGGGGTTTCGTGGGTTTTTGCGGCCTCGGTGTACGAATGGGGGGCGAAGGGGGAGGGGGTAGCCTAGCTTAGGGACGCGCTTGTCCAAAATGTAGGGTAAGTTACCAGTGTACCCCCACCGGTTTTGACACCGCGACGTGGAGCTTCATTTCCGGTTGAGGGGTAGAAATGGGATTTCGCGTGTCTGGGCTGCGGGAGCGATTTCGGATGAGGAGGGAGTTCTCACGCGCGTCCAAGTTTCGGGATAACAAGGCGCGGCGCAGGTTGAAGAAGCGGGAGTTTCAAAGCAGGTGAGACAAAAGATACTCGAGCTTGAAAATTTCGGGATAACTAGGTGCGGATACCTTGTTCGGCAGAACAAACTTAACATGTAAAAAACAATTTATACAAGACACAAGAGAGTCATGTCCCCTTTTACTATATTGCTATAGATGCCATTGAAAAAACTACAAGAAAAATGTAAAAATAATCGGGAGAACAAGATTACCCTGCACAGTACCAAATCGATTCACACTTCCCTCAACAACACCAAAAAACAAATCAATTCCCACCAAAGAAAGAGTAATGTCCCTTTTTGTATGATTACAGATGCCATGATCTCGAATTTCAACTTTTGAATCCACGTTATGTTGAATTCGAGTATATCGTTAGGTGACCTTGCGGTTTATAATTGATGTAGTCATACATTTTGATCTTCCATCATATATGAACATTTTACTCCACCATGTGAATATATATATTGTCGTCTACCATATGGACCAAATTTGAATCAATTTTCCTTATTTGAATACGATTGTTGTCAAGTTATACAATAATTTAAATATTTTCTTGATAACAAAAAACATACATACAGCAGTAATCATATTTCACTGTGAACTACATGTACCATACGCTCTCCAATTCAAATATTTGTATCCATTTTATGTTGAATTCAAATAATAGTACATTATTGGTCCAGGTAGCGAGATGTTTGGGATAATCTAAACCCTGTTTTCGTACGTGTAATTTTTGGCTGAATTGGGACAAGTTTTGGTATAAGCCTCTTGCAAAACTGGAGATTGTCTCAACAAGCCTTGTGGTTCCGAGAGAGAACGTGTCACCTTTGTGTGCGAAACGATATACGCTGCCTCCCCCTGATTTTATTCACAGAGGCAACATAGAACTATATGAGTGCCCTGTTAAATTTTGGAATTATTTCGGGTTCATTTGGCCTTTTATACATTAATTGAGTTTTTGGACTTTTAATGTGCATAATCTAAATATGAATTGCATGCACATGCTCCGGTGCACCACAGTGGGTTGAAAAATCACATGTGTGGTCTTGGTTGAATTTCTAGGTCCCATCGAAGAAATGAGAATGAAATTCAAACATCTAGGCGTCATGACTTGGCTGAGAACATCGAGAAACTTTGATTTTAAATTCATGTAAATCCAAAACTCGCCTGGAAATCATGAAACTTGGCATGGTGTCATGTCATGGCACTAACATGTTGTGGTAAAAAATTGGGCCGATTTGGAAGCTCGTGGTTCTAAGAGGGAACGTGCTACCTTTGAGTGTGAAACGATATACGCTGCTCCCCCCTTGAGTTTCTTAACAAAGACAACATAGAACTACATTAGTGCCCTGTTAAATTTTGGAATTATTCCGGGTTCGTTTGTCGTTTTTTATGCACTAATTGAGTTTCTGGTCATTTAATGTGCATAAGTCAAATTTGAACTACAAGCACATGCTCTCGTGCACCAAAGTTGGTTGAAAAATCACATTTGTGTCCTCGGTTGAATTTCTAGGTCCCATGCAAGAAATGAGAATAAAATTAAAACATCTGGGAATCGTGGCTCGGACGAGAACATTGAGAAACTTGGTTTTAAAATTCTTGTAAATCCAAAACACGTGTGAAAGACATGAAACTTGGCATGGATGTCATGCCATGGTACTACCATGTTGTGGTAAAAAAATGGCCGAATAGGAACATATTTTGGTATAAGATTATTGCAAACCGAAGCTTCTCTCAAGAAGGCTCATGGTTCTGAGAGGGAACGTGCCACCTTTTAGTGCGAAACGATATACGTTGTCCCCCTTGAGTTTATTTACAAAGGCAACATGTAACTACATGAGTGCCCTGTTAAATTTTGGAATTGTTCCAGCTTCGTTTGGCCTTATTTACACATTAATTGAGTTTTTTGTCATTTAATGTGCATAATTCAAATTTGAACTACAAGCACATGCTCCCGTGCACCAAAGTTGGTTGAAAAATCACATTTGTGTCCTCGGGTGAATTTCTACATTTGAAAAAACACATTTGTGTCCTCGAGTAGGTCCCATGCAAAGAATGAGAATAAAATTCAAACATCTGGGCATCGTGGCTCTACGAGAACATTGAGAAACTTGGTTTTAAAATCATGAAACTTGGCATGGTGTCATGTCATGGTAGTACCATGCCGTGGTAAAAAAATTGGCCGAATAGGAACAAATTTTCGTATAAGCTTCTTGCAAATCGGAGCTTCTCTCAAGAAGGCTCGTGGTTACGGGAGGAACGTGTCACCTTTGTGTGCATAATTCAAATTTGAAATACAAGCACATGTTCCAGTGCACCAAAGTTGGTTGAAAAATCACATTTGTGTCCTCGGGTAAATTTATAGGTTCCATGCAAGAAATGGGAATGAAATTCAAAATTCTGGGCATCGTGGCTGGGTTGGAAACATTGAGAAACTTAATTTTTTAATTCCTGTAAATCCAAAACACGCACGAAAATAATGAAACTTGGCTTGGTGCCATGACATGGCACCAACATGCTATGGTAAATTTGCAGTCCAATTTGCGAAGGCGCACATATTAACAATCAACAAAGTTATTTTGGAACAAGTGTTGTCACGTTACAATCGGAAACACAAGTATTATTGAAACCGTATGCTCTACTTACTAGTACCATTTACGTGCCGCCACGCGTCCCCATTTTTATTAGCTAGGAGGCGCTGCAGGGTAGCTATTTGAGTACGAGAGGCGCGATCGCACCCTAGCAAGGTGCTTATCAAGAGGAGAGCCCTTTGACCTCCATCTGCCGTCCACCTCTCTCCCAAGGTCTCCATTAATGGCGCCCGAGCCTCTGTTTAATGGCATGGCTATGTCTCACTCGACTGAGATTTAAGAGAGAAAAAAGAAAATCTGAAAGCACGGATCTTGATGTAAGATCCGACGGACCTATATAGCATCTACTGCGACTTATAGCAAGACTGATGAATATATAAGGACGATTAATTTTTTTTATCAAAGAAGGGCTTGCCCCTTCCGATTTTCATTACTGAAAACCACCAGAATTCACCAGAAGTTTAGCACAACTCCAGCCTAACACGAAGGACTAAAAAATACCAGATTGAAATCGCAACATCCAAAGAGGCCAACAAAGGCCAAACATCCGCGCTAGAACCCAACATTTCACAACCGTTGAGACAATCCACATCCTAAACCGATTATTACATCAAAAGAAACCAGGAAACTAAAGGAAGCCCAGCAGCAACTAGAAGAACAACAACGCTAGGGTCGCCACAGCAAGAGTTTTCTTCATTCCAGCCTCGCAACATTGATCTTCCATAGAAAGATAAGGACGATTAATTATCTTCCATAATTAGAAAGATAATTAAAAAGCCACATGCGGCTACACCCGAAATACACAAGGGCAAAAGAATAAGGAAGACAAGGATCTGGCTCGCTGGTCTCTACTTTCTTGATGCGTTGTCACAGTCATGGAACTAGTCTCCGCCGGGCGAAGCGGGCGATGAGCTCTTTCGTGTCCTCAATGCGCTGCTTGAGAACATCCACGGATTCCTCCACCAGCCTTTGGCGCTCGTTGCAGAGCATGCCATTCTCGTCCATAAGTTTCTTGACAATGACGTCGGTCCTCTTCAACAAGGCACTGGTCTCCTCCTGCTGGTCTACACTTCGGACGATCTTCTCCCTCAGCAGGTCGCGCTCAGCCCGAAGCCTCTCATTGCCCTCCCTTAGTACACTGATAACCTGTTCAAACGAGGCTTTCATGTCATCCTGCAACCTCGCACAGCCGGAGATCTGATCCATCTGGCTATGGACGATCGCATGCATGCGCCAGAATACCGCCGCCGCCCGCCAGAAATTTTTCCCAGCCGCCGCTGGCGGCGGGACATCTCTCGCTGCATTCGTGGCACGGCGGGACATCTCTGCTGCTTCATGGCGTGGCCGACCAGTCTGCTGCATCGGCGACGGCGCTGGGCGGGACCTCCGTGCTTCAGCCGGCGCCGGGACCTCTATGATGCTACTTCCGCGCGGCGGGACATGTCGGCTGCTCTCGCAGTGAGGCGAGACATCTCTCGTGCTTCCACTTCCATGCTCGCCTCTCCCTAGTGGCAATCCCTCGACCCAGAACTCACGTTGGCCATGGCAGATGCAAGGGAAGGATGATGAATGACTTGTTTGTTTTTGTGGATGAGGAGGAGTTGAGGAGGAATGTGCAGTCATCTTGGCATACTAGTATTTATAACCGAGTACTAGTACGCTCCTAAGTGGGAAACCGTTTAGGTTGTGATCGGTGTGAACAGGTTTGCAATTCAATATAGCGTGGAGTAATTTGGAATGTGACGAGACGCAAGCTCAAAATTTATTAATGATTCTAGCTTCGAAGTGCGGCACTATTCCCGGATGGAGTACTTCTTTTTCTACTCCCTCCTTTCCGGTTTTATAGGGCTTATCTCAAAATTTTAGTTTTTCCATTTTATAAGGCTCAATTTGATTGTTCGCCAACACATGTTCAGATTCCAAGGTGCATTAAATCATTGCATGCAAGAGAAAATTGACCAATGCATGTACTTTATGCATACATGCATTGCAACTAATGCATTGATAAACATAATTTTTTGAGTACTTCTTACCCAAAGGAACTTTATATCCAACAGACACAAAATATCCATTCGACTGTTGGAAATTACTGATCTGATGTCAAAGTAATTGCTGCATCGCCACCAAAAACCACCATTTCTTAAGCTAAAGTAGACCAAGGAAATCCCTATATTAGCATATTACTAAGATAAACAGAAGGCACTGTAGAAACATTTAGGACGTGAGCTTGTCAATCTGAATGTGGAGGGACACAAGCTTAGCCCCGGCCAGCAGCTTGGGCGGAACTGTCAAGAAGGTCAGCTCCTGCACGTCGACGTCACCGGGATCCTTGCTGCTTGTCACCTCCATTTCCACCTTGACGGCGTCGGTCGTGCCTTTGGGCTCCCCCGGCGGGCCGTTCAGCCACAACTTGGCCACGTAGTGCGGCAGTGGGGACGTCCCCGCTCTGATGCAGACGACCGACACGGCGATAGGCACGCCGATGTCAAGCACACCACCAACCAAGAAAAACACGCGGCGGTCCTCCTCCGCTAATGCAAGAGCCGTGGGTTCGGCAAAGGGCACTTGTACCGAGCACCTTGCCGTCTGGATCCGTGCACGGGCATGGGATGTGCGGTGCTGATGTGGTGGTAGAGCGCGTGGCCCGGCGCCGTAACTTGAGCAGACGCACGGGGCATTTGCGGAAGCGAGCGGACACACGCTCTGGTGATCGGCGAGCTTGTGGTAAGTGACGTAGAGCCAACAGCCTTCGTGCGGGCACTCCACCCTCACCGACGAAAGGACGGAGTCCACCGCCGTGTTCTGCACGTCGAAGCCACCGCCGCTTTCGCAGATTCGCACCGCCGCTGGTTCCCGGGCGCTTCGACACCGGCAGTCCGCAGGCCGTGCCCTCCCTTGCACCGCAGAAATCAATCGAACAACACATCAATCAAGAAACCTGCACCTTGCTCAATCAGCCGAGCGGACGAGGTGTATTCGAACCTCATACACTGGAGGCGTCAAGGCGGAGGCACAAGGGCGATGGAGCACGGATGAGGTCCATCGAGACCTTAGAGAGCTCCATCGTCGGGTCCTGTTCGGTCTGCATGATCTCGCCCTCCTCGTGCACAACCATCTCTCGACTTGGGCCGGGGTATTACAAAGCAAGTATCAAAAGGAGAGTCACGGCATGCATGCATGCGTTATAATTAATGCATCTGTAAACGCAAATTATTGAAATATATTGAGTGCAGTGCTTTGATGTGTCGCGTCAACTCGTACATCAACGACAAGTTTGATTATCCTCTCCCTCGCGGACTTAACTGCACCTGCCTTTGGCTGTATGATAGGTTGGCCACACACCTGTCGGGCCCACCTGTCATACACACAAAGGCAGGAGCGTCCCTCCCTCACCCATGAGCGTGGTGGCTGGCAAGACTAGGAGAATCTTTCTCTACACGCTGTCCCTCCCGCACGCGGTGGACATGCAGTAGTTCAATCGGTGTCAGATGGCCAGAAACGTACTGTAGTACTCCTCTAGTGCAGTACTAGTACTCCATCATTGTTCGACTTCTCGAAGAGGCGAAGAGCCAAGCGCAGCCCAGACGCTCGTGTGGCAGTTTCATTTGTAGAGTAGTCTAAGATAGCGTGTACCGTGCATGTAAGCTTAAAATCATTGGGGTCCGCTCCATGCTATGTGGCCGTCTCGAAGTTTAAAAAAATAGTCTTCTGGCCCTACCTAACACCCTGGTGATTGTAGTTTGCACGCTCATCTGGTCAAGACAGGAATATATATTTTAATTTGTTTTTTTTTCAAAAAGGGGGGACTCCCCGGCCTCTGCATCAGAACGATGCATACGGCCACATATATTTTAATTTGTGGTGGGTAAATGTTAGATGTTGCAGCAAATATATTGTACACTGCAAGTCTTTCAGCCAAGTTTAGAGGCAAGCATGTGGGGCCAGTGCTATGATGTGTCGCGTCAACTCGTACAACGAGGAGAAGCTTGATTTTACTACATGCCTTCTCCCTCACCCATGCGTGCGGTTGCTGGCAAACGAGGACAGGCTTTTGCTTAGTAGTACTTCTACAACAAGCTATCTGTCCCGCTCGCGGTGGATGGACATGCAGCAGTGGATTCGGACATCTTTGTAGAAGCGAGTAGTAATGCTTGCCGACGTCTTTGGGAACTGTGGTACCCAGACTTGCCTGTCTGCGGCCCACGTCGCGTTCCTGGTACGGCCCGGTAGGGCCCAGCTGATCGACCAGCTGCTCAAGACCCTCGCGAGGGGGCCAGCCCTAGCGAGGAGAACGACCAAGACCTCCTCAGGGAGCGGCCTCACCTAGGCTGCTCCGGAGGGACGACCAAGACCTCTCCCAAGAGTGGCCTCGTCTAGGCTGCTTCGGGAGGGCGGAGATCTGATACGTCTCCAATGTATCTATAATTTTTTATTGCTCCATGCTATATTATCTACTGTTATGGGCAATAGTGGGCTTTATTATCCACTTTTATATTACTTTTGGGACTAACCTATTAACCAGAGGCCCAGCCCAGATTTGCTGTTTTATGCCTATTTCAGTGCTTCGAGGAAAAGGAATATCAAACGAAGTCGAAACGGAACGAAATCAACTGGAGAAGTTATTTTTGGAAGGAAACCTACCGGATAGACTTGGACCCTACGTCAGAAGATGAAGGAGGTGCTCACGAGGGTAGGGGACGTGCCCACCCCACAGGCGCGCCCTGCCTCTGCCCCCCTTCGTCAACCGACGCACTCCTTTCACCCATATATACCTACGATCGTAAAACTTCCGTAACAGAGATTAGATCGGGAGTTCCGCCGCCGCAAGCTTCAGAGCCACCAAAAACCTCTCGGGACCTGTTCCGCACTCCTGCCGGAGGGGGGAACCTCACCGTGGCCATCTTCATCATCCCAGCGCTCTCCATGACGAGGAGGGAGTAGTTCACCCTCGGGGCTGAGGGTATGTACTAGTAGCTATGTGTTTGATCTCTCTCTCGTGTTCTTGATTTGGCACGATCTTGATGTATCGCGAGCTTTGCTATTATAGTTGGATCTTGTCGGATTTCGGGTTCCGGCAGACCCTTGAGGTTCGAACACTGGGGTGCGCACGGAGATCCAACCTTCCACCGTCTCGCACCTCGCCGAATCGCTGGGACCTAAACTACTAAACAGAACAGCACAAGAGACACAAGATTTATACTAGTTCGGGCCACCGGTGTGGTGTAATACCCTACTCTAGTTTGTGGTGTGGTGGATTGCCTCTGGGCTGATGAGGAACAGTACAAGGAAGAACAACCTCGCGAGGGTCTGTTCTTGGTGGGTGTGATGAACTGCTAGGTGGTGTCCCGTCGCTCTAGCTTGAGGATCGGGTCTCTGTCTTTCTCTGGATTCGGGATCCCTCTACCCTGTGGGTGGCTACTCCTATTTATAGGCGAAGGCCCTGGGCCTCTTCCCAAATATTGAGCGGGAAGGGCGCCAACAATCGACCATTTTGAAGGGGAACAACGGGTACACTTATCCTGACTAAAGTTGGTCCTCGCCTGCCAAAGGCTCTGGTGATGACGCCTGCTTGGGCTCCATGATGACTCCCTTCCAGCCATTGGGGCTAGTCTTGGTCTTGTTGCACCGAAACAGATGCCTTTGCTTGATGCTCTCGCCTGCGCTTGCTCCCTTTGCACCAAAGAGGAAAGGAGGACGCCCTTGTGGCTGTCGCCGCTAAGCGCCCTTGGTCGTCATGGCTTGCGTCATGGGCACCTCGCGAGGTACCCTGCCTTGAACTCTCCGCCTCCTCATGAGCCACTGGCGAGGCCGTGCTCGAGGAAGCTCCTGGTCGTCCGCCTCATGAGGCTTGGCCCCTCGCGAGGGTCTTGAGCTTGTGTTGATGAAGATGGGCTGTCTGGGCCTCCTTTGAGCCACGCCAGCAGTGCAAGTCTGGGGACCCCTGCTCCTGCAACACCGACAAGAGCCCCCGGGCCCATGGTGCGCCTGAACTTGGCCGAGCAGAGAGGCGAAAGGGTAAGTCTGCGGCGTCAGGGCCCTAACAGCCTGCGGCCTTGGGCGCCAGCGTGGCGGTTCATTGACGACGCGTCGCATTGCTTCCCCATGATGCCTCGGTAACCACCCGGATTCGACAAGTCCCCTGCACACATAGTTGGTCATGTTGACCGAGGATCGTGGAGGCCGGCGGTTGGCCTTCGCCCGGCTATAAAATGCAGGCAGCGCGCGCCCTTCCGGGCCTATCCTCCACTTCTCCTCCTCCTCGCTTCGTCTGGTTGCCATTGCTCTGATCCGCCGGTTCTCCAGGGAAGAGAAGGGAAAGGCTCCTCAAGAGGATCCTGACCTGCTCCCCCCAAAGAAGCGGCTTGCTCTCTGGTGTCAGGGCAGGAGCGCTCGCCAGGAGGCGCCCATGCCCTGGTGCGTGCGGCCGCCACCAGGGTTTCCTCTTCCCTTGTACGCGCAAATTGGTGGCCTTGAAGGAGGCGACGCCGGGCGCCATGAGCGGCGCCGCCGACGACGCCGGCGGGTCATGAAGGTGTGCGTCTTCCCCCCTGGAGTCCACGCCGAGGGCTCCTGCCGAGTTCGTGCTTCAAGGCCGCCACGCCTCCTAAGTCTTGGATTCGTCTTCCTTCTTTCTTTGCCGCAATCGTCCGTGCGGGGAACCCCTGACTCGGGCTGCAAGACGCCGGCCAGGCACCCTCGCGACCGGGCGCGAGGTCGCAGAAGTGCCCAGGCGAGGTCTTCATGACTCGATCTTTGGGGCGAGGTCGCCGGTCTGCAGGACGAGGGGTGCCCTCACGATCCACCTGGAGTACGATGGTGCTTCAGTGGTGTCCTTCAAGGTCTTCGACGCGGAGGGTCGCCGGCTGGAGTGCTGCCCCGGGAGAGGTGGTCGGGGTCCTGCTGTGGTGAGACAGAGGCCGACCGCCCGCTCCCTTGACAGCTCCTCAGGCGACGAAGGCGCCGGAGGGTCCAGCGATTCCGTCGAGCTCTTTCAGCGACGCCGAGACGAAGCGACGACAGCCTACGAGCCCCGAGCCTCGCCGCTCCCGAGCAGTGGCGAAGCTCGTCGAGCCGCCGCCGCCTGATCTGGATGGGGTTGGCGTCGGACCGGGTGGCCCACTGTTGATGATGGCGTCTGCCGCGGTGGTCCCTGTAGGTAGGACTCCTTAGGATTCGCGTCTTTTGTTCCTGCAAGGAGCCAAGAATGTACCCCATGAGCTTGTAAGATGTTTGTAGCTTCGTTTGTCAATATAACCCTTTTATGAGGCAAAGGCGAGATGCTCATTCCGTTCTAGCTCGATTTCCTCCTTTCCGGTCCTCACGAGGGCTTGATGCTCTGCCGGCAGGTCCTGGGCCCCAAAAGGCGGCTTCACCGTCGCTGGCATGCCAGGTTGCGATGCCGTGGTCAAGGCCAGAGGTGAGCGGCCCGAGGTCTGGTAAGAGCCTCTGAGTCGCGATGCTCATGGGGTCCCCCTTGGCGCTCAAGCAGCCATCATTCGGTGAGAAAGGAGAGCGACGTTGCTAACACGGGGTTGCATTGAGTGTGGGGATGGTGTTGCAACAACTAGTTTGTCCGGAGGGTGACTTATATCGAGGGTCAGGACAATGCTTCCTGGTGCGGCGCTAGGTCCGTGCCTTGGCCGGCGAGAGACTGCGTGGCGAGGTCGTTTCGTGCTCCTTGGAGGGACCCTGCAGGTTCACCACAAGAGGAACAAGAGCTTATCGTGGTGATCGTTAGTTATGCCGTTAGTTGCTTTGGAGAGGCGCCAGAGGCCTCGCGAGGTGAGTTGGGGCACCCGTGAGCCAGCGCGGGACTCACGGGGCCCTACCTCAGGGCGGGTTGCGCCTAGCTCTGGGCCTTATCTTCGAGTGTGTTCCTGCAAATTTGGCGGATGCCGGTGCTCACGCCTTCGGATCCCGGCCTCGGGCTGGTCTCACCGTCGGGCAAGCTGTGTCGCGATGCCATGGACAAGACCAGAGGGTGAGGGCGGAGAGCCGGTAGGAGCCACGAGTCGCGATGCTCGTGCACCCCCTTTAACGCAGCAAGCTGGGTTAGATGACGAAACTCTCGTCCTCGGGTCCCGGCTCTCGGGCTGGTCTCGAGACGTCGGCCGGCAAGCCGGTCGCGATGCCATGGACAAGACCAGAGGGTGAGGGCCGGAGAGCCGATGGGAGCCTGAGTCGCGATGCTCGTGCACCCCCTTTAACGCGCAAGCTAGGTCGATGCAGAACTCTACGTCCTCGGTCCCGGCTCTCGGGCTGGTCTTAGCCGTCAGCCGGCAAGCCGTGTCGCAATGCCATGGACAAGACCAGAGGGTGAGGGCGAAGAGCCAGTAGGAGCCCCGAGTCGCGATGCTCGTGCACCCCTTTCACGCCGCAAGCTGGGTTAGATGATTAAACTCTCGTCCTCGACTCCGGCTCGGGCTGGTCTCGGCCGTCAGGCAAGCTGTGTCGTGATGTCATGGACAAGACCAGAGGGTGAGGGACGGAGAGCCAATAGGAGCCCTGAGTCACGATGCTCAGGCACCCCCCCCCCCCTTTAACGTGCAAGATTCTGCCACCCAGGAAAAGGCTCCAAATAACAGGCATGGTGGAGCGAGAGCATAATCCTAAGGAAAATGCAAGAAGGATACATGCCGCTGGGACAGGCCCGAGCGGCTTGGGGATGATGCAGCCCGAGGGGCACCCCCAACATGATAAGCTAATGACATGAAATAAAAGGGATACCTGCCGCAGGGACGGACCCACGCGGCCTGGGAATAATGCAGCCCTGAAGGTGCTCCCAACCTGAAACGAAACTTAAAGTTGTCACATGGTGATGTTGGGGATGAAGGGGTGTTGATGTAGCAGACTCGGTGGGCTGTGGGAGCAGATCCTCACGAGCCCCCAGGCCCGGGGGCCTCGGGAGGCTCGGGAGGCGCTGGCGGCTCCTCATAGACCATCTCCATCTCCGCCAGGGCTGCGGCATGCCTGACCTCTTGAGCCTCAGTGATGGTCCTCATGAGACACAGTGCGCTTGTTGCCCGCGTTATGGCAGGCCATAAGGCATGCGCACGTAGGCTGTGGGGCGGCCCTCGCAACGCCCCACTCGCGAGGGCCGAGGCGCTCTTGAGATGCGGCTCGGTTGAGCCTGAGTATGTCGATGCAGACGCGCAGCCCACCATCCTCGCCTGGATGGGGGGCCACAGCGGGTAGGCGGCGGCTGCCCCTCATGACCCTTGACTCCTGTAGCTCCTGAATGGCCTTGCTGACAAACTCCTGAGGGTTTGGCCCTCCTTGCCTTGCTCCTGCTTGCGGGAAACGTGCTTCGAAACACGCCTCCACGTGGTGCCCAAACGCCTCCCTCGAGACCTTGGCGAGGTCGGCGGCCCTCCAGGGGAGAGCCCCCGAGCCCGGCCTGAGGAGGGCGCCGGGCGCGCTTCCCTATGTGATGGAAGGAGGCTCCCCCTGGCCCGGTGCGGGCCCTGAGGGGCCTGCCTCTTGAGGAGTCGGTCCGGTCGATGTCTACCTCTTCTTGGGTGCGGCCTCGGGAGGCCTCCTGCCGCTGTGTTCTGGGTCTTCTAGCGATGCGTCCTGAAAGGCTCGCTCCAGGGAGCACACTGCGTCTCTCTCTTCACAGGGCACCGCGATTACCCCGCCGCTTCCTGGCATCTTGAGGACGTTGTAGCCATGGTGGGTTACGGCCATGAATTTGGCCAACGCTGGGTACCCAAGGATGGCGCGTTATGGCAAGCGAATGTGGGCGACGTCGAAGTCGATGAGCTCGGTGTGGTAGTTGTCGCGAGCCCCCAAGGTGACAGGAAGGTGGACCTGCCTGATCGGGACCGTGGAGCCGTCGGTGACTCTGGAGAAAGGCTTGGTTGGCTGAAGCTGACTGTAAGGCACTTGGAGATTGTTGAATGTTTCCACGGTCAGGACGTTGAGCCCTGCTCCACCGTCGATGAGGGTCTTGGTGACTAGCACATTGCTGATGATTGGGGAACAAAGCATCGGGAGAATTCCGGCTGTGGCTGCGCACTTGAGCTGGTCCGCTGAGCTGAACGTGATGGCGCACGCCGACCACCTGAGAGGGCGCATGGCCTCGAGCTTGGGGAGGACTGCATTCACTTCGTGGGCGAACTGCTTGAAGATGCGCTGAGAGGCTGGGGTTTGAGCTCCGCCCAGGATGCAGGTGATCGCACACGCTTCCTGGAAGCCCCCAGCCCCCTCGTCCTGATGACGGTCTTCAATTCTCCTTGTCGGCGGCGGCAGTGGAGGGAGGCCTGCGTTTCCCTGCGGGCGATCCTCACGAGGCTGATCCCTCCAGCCTCCCTCGCGAGGTGGGTCTTGCCAGCGGTCCTCGCGAGGTTGGTCGCGCCACCCATGGCGCGGGCCGCGGTCATCCCAAAGATCCTGCATTCCTTCCTCCTCCTCGTCAGTAGCCTCGGTCGCTGCGCCGGGCGTCTCACGACCCTTCCTTCAAGACGGCCCGGAGCTCTTGAGATATATTGGTGTTGTGGGTGTGGAGGTCATGGTACACGCGATCGGCTGCCCTTGGAGGACTCGGGCTGATCTCTGCCTCGCACAGTGTCCGGTTCGGTGCGAGCACGGCAGCAGCCCCTTGCGCTTCACGTCCTTGGCCTTGGACTTCTTTTCTTGGGATCCGCGGGCAGCTCGAGGAGGGAGAGGCGCCCTCCTCAGCCACTGGCGCACTTGGTCGCCAAGTTGAACAGCTCGAGGAGGTGCACAGATCTTCATGCATCACCAGCTCCTCCTTCATCTTGACGTCACGCCTGCGCGCCGTCGGAGAAGGCGTAGATGATGGCCTCCTCCGTTATCCCGGGATCTTGAGGCGCGTTGTTGAAGCGCTGGATGTACTTTTGCAGGTTTCCCCACAGTTGTCGCTTGATACGGCGCATGTCGCCACGGCAGGTGGCCGGTCGCAGTGCCCCGGAAGTTGGCAATGAAGCAGTACGCATCTCGGCCCAGAAGAGATCGTGCACAGGGCCGATTCAGAGCCAAAGTGCGGCCCCGCCCTTGAGCGCCATGGGAAACCAGCTCGCCATGACCTTTTCATCCCGTTGGCAGCCTCGATGCCCAGCTCGTGAGAGCTGGAGGAACTCCGTAGGGTCGGTATGCCGTCGTGGCGAGGCAGGTCTGGCTTGAACTTGGCGGGCCGCCAAGGCTGCGCCTTTCGGAGGTGAAGGCGCGGCAGCCCGCCATGGCTGAGGGGCCTCTTGACGACAGAGAGCTTGGTCTTGTGGGCCTCCCTCCTGTGCTGCGGCTGGGGCAGCGCAGGTCTTGACGTATTGGAGCGGGAGCGCTCGGCAGCTTCTTGCGGGCGAGAACTTTTGACAGCTACTGCTTCTTGCCGCGCGGCGCTGGCGGGAACGGGTTCCGCCAGGATCGCGCCTTTGGGGCTGTGGCGCCTTCTTAGGAGGAGGCGGCCAGGCGCCTGAGTTTATCGCCCGCTGGGCGGGTGCGGTGCAGCGAGATGTACAGCTGGGCGCCTCCTACAGCGCGGACGAGCTCGGTGACTCAGTCGAGCCATTCTTTGTAGACGTCGTCGACGGGGCGGTAGCGCAGGAGCTTGTTTGCCGCGATGAGTGCAGCTCGGGCCCCCATGGTCGCACGGGGCGCGCGTGATGAAGAGCCGCCGGGTGAGCGGCGTGGCGGTGCGGCCGCCCCGCCTCATGGGCGGACTTTGGGGCGATACTTGCTGCCGTTTCCGCGGGCCGGTGGCGGCGTTAACGGCAGTGGACGGGAACGACGAGGGCACCAGCTGACGGAGCTGCGGGCGACATGGGACGCGAGCGGCTCGGCGCTCGGTCTTGAGCCCGGCAGGCGTCGGACATGGCTGCGGTGGTCGGGAAGAACGAGGCGACGAAGGCAGATTCCGCGCACTTACCCAGGCGTACCAAATGTCGGATTTTGAGTTCCAGCAGACCCTTGAGGTTCGAACACTGGGGTACGCGCGGAGATCCAACCTTCCACCGTCTCGCACCTCGCCGAATCGCTGGGACCTAAACTACTAAACAGAACAGCACAAGAGACACAAGATTTATACTAGTTCGCCACCGCTTTGGTGTAATACCCTACTCTAGTTTGTGGCATGGTGGATTGCCTCTGGGGCTGATGAGGAATAAGATAAGGAAGAACAGCCTCGCGAGGGTGCATTCTTGGTGGGTGTGATGAACTGCTAGGTGGTGTCCCGTCGCTCTAGCTTGAGGATTGGGTCTCTGTCTTTCTCTGGATTCGGGATCCCTCTACCCTGTGGGTGGCTACTCCTATTTATAGGCGAAGGCCCTGGGCCTCTTCCCAAATATTGAGCGGGAAGGGCGCCAACAATCGGCCATTTTGAAGGGGAACAGCGGGTACACTTATCCTAACTAAAGTTGGTCCTCGCCTGCCAAAGGCTCTGGTGATGACGCCTGCTTGGGCTCCACGATGACTCCCATCCAGCCGTTGGGACTGGTCTTGGTCTTGTTGCACCAAAACGGATGCCTTTGCTTGATGCTCTCGCCTGCGCTTGCTCCCTTTGCACCAAAGAGGAAAGGAGGACGCCACGCGGGCTGTCGCCCGGCTGGCGCCCTTGGTCGTCATGGCTTGCGTCATGGGCACCTCGCGAGGTACCCTGCCTTGAACTCTCCGCCTCCTCATGAGCCAGCCTGACGAGGCCGTGCCTAAGGAAGCTCCTGGTCGTCCGCCCCGCGAGGCTTGTGTCGGATTTCGGGTTCCGGCAGACCCTTAAGGTTCGAACTCTGGGGTGCAGGCGGAGATCCAACCCTCCACCGTCTCGTACCTCGCTGAATCGCAGGGACCTAAACTACTAGAAAGAACAGAACAAGAGACACGAGATTTGTACTAGTTCGGGCCACCGTTGTGGTGTAATACCCTACTCTAGTTTGTGGTGTGGTGGATTGCCTCTTGGGCTGATGAGGAACAGTACAGGGAAGAAAAGCCTCGCGAGGGTCTGTTCTTGGTGGGTGTGATGAATTGCTGGGTGGTGTCCCATCGCTCTAGCTTGAGGATGGGGTCTCTCTCTCTCTCTGGATTCAAAAATGCCCACCTTTCTACTATGGTGGCTAGCTCTACTTATATAGACGAAGGCCCTGGGCCTCTTCCCAAATATTGAGCGGGAAGGGCGCCAACAATTGTCCATTTTGAAGGGGAACAACGGGTACACTTATCCTGACTAAAGTTGGTCCTCGCCTGCCAAAGGCTCTGGTGATGACGCCTGCTTGGGCTCCACGATGACTCCCATCCAGCCGTTGGGGCTGGTCTTGGTCTTGTTGCACCAAAACGGATGCCTTTGCTTGATGCTCTCGCCTGCGCTTGCTCCCTTTGCACCAAAGAGGAAAGGAGGATGTTGCGCGGGCTGGCGCCCGACTGGCGGCCTTGGTCATCATGGCTTGCGTCATGGGCACCTCGTGAGGTACCCTGCCTTGAACTCTCCGCCTCCTCATGAGCCAGCCTGACGAGGCCGTGCCTGAGGAAGCTCCTTGTCGTCCGCCCCGCGAGGCTTGGCCCCTCGCGAGGGTCTCGAGCTTGTGTTGATGAAGATGGGCTGTCCTGGGCCTCCTTTGAGCCACGCCGCAGGCCGCAGGCAGGCAAGTCTGGGGACCACCATTCCTGCAACACCGACAAGTAGCCCCGGGCTCACGGGCGCGCCCGAACTTGGCCGAGCAGAGAGGCGAAGGGCAAGTGCGGCGTCGTGGGCCCCTAACAGCTGCGGCCTTGGGCGCCGCGT
Organism: Aegilops bicornis; assembly: GCA_021605145.1. Lineage (NCBI taxonomy): Eukaryota > Viridiplantae > Streptophyta > Magnoliopsida > Poales > Poaceae > Aegilops > Aegilops bicornis. The sequence goes on along the minus strand of CM038669.1, from coordinate 389,973,394 downwards.
GGCGGTTGATTGGACGTGGGAGCCTCTGCAACCGCGCGGGTTGATAATAGAGCGGCATCTTCCTTGCCTCCTTTACTTTCTCCAGTTGCTGCTCAGATCCCCTTTCTTGCGCCTCTCCTCCCTGCTTCCAAGACCTTCAGATCCACTCCGCCTTCGTGCCCTAGCCAGCCATGGCTCCTCGCCAAACCCCGTCCGGAGCTTGGTACTCTCCGCCTTTGGACCCGCCAAATGTGTCAAGCGAGCCTTGCCTCGATGCGCCCGGTTGGCGAGGCGCAGGGCGCCAATGGAACGGCGGTGCTCAAGGTCGGCTCCTCCGCCCCCGAGGGTCGGGGAGTACCTTCTACCCGTTCTTCATGGCGCCATCATTGCTGGTCCGGTGCCTCCCTTCTCTGAGTTCTTCTTCTTCAGACTCGCGTCACTACAACATCCAAGCTCTGCACCTTCATCCCAACTCCGTCCTTCTTCCGCAATCTTCGCCTATTATTGTGAGGCCCATGTTGGGGTGAAGCCCTCGTGGCCTTGCTGCGCCACTCACTTCTTCCTCCGAACCTCCAGTGGTTCCGCCTCAGCGTCTTGTGAGCTTCGTCAGACAAGCGGAGCCATCGCCATTTCAAACCCTGGGAAGCGGATTGAGGGCTTCAGGAGCAAGTGGGTCTTGGTGGATGCTGGGCGGATCCACCCTCGGCTGATCCTGCCCACGGAGCCCGCCGAGAGTTCCGACGACTGGTCCCGAGCGAAGCTTCGGGATCCCCGCGCGAAGCTGGTGCTGGAGAAGATGGATGCAGATCTGAAGCCGGCCGACGCGGCGGCGGCGAAGCTGACCGGTGCGTCGCTGCTGAGGGAGTTCCTAGAGCACCAACTGGCTCCGCTTCGCCAGTACTCGCTTCCGATGTGGAGGCCTCACCCGAGCCCCGTGGCCCTGGCCAGCGAGGATCTAGCGACGGTCCTCCAGTCCTTGGTTGGGGGCGATGTAGCGAGACCGGATGGCGCCCCCGCGCCCCTGTTCCTTCTGAGGATTGGGAGCAGGTTGTGGGGCCCATGCCCGTCTTCAATGGGACGGGCCCGTGCCCGTGGAGGCTCTGGAGGACCTGGTGGACGTGTCCTCTTCCGACTCCAGCGAAGAGGTGGAGGAAAGAGAGCCAGGAGAGGGGGTTGATTCGGGGGCGGAGTCAAGGGCTCCTCCCCTGCGGCGCAGGCCCCGCGTTCTCCGCCTCCCCGAGAGCGACGACGACGAGGATGAGGGTGAGCGGGGAGGCAGAAGCCTGCCCCCGATCCCGAAGATGGACCGGACTGGGCTGGTCCCTCGCGGGTCCGCTCCGGCCCCTGGGCGATCCGCAGACGCGCCTCTGGCTCCTGATCCCCTTGAAGCTGATCCCTGCAGCCGGCTCTCGGGCTTCAAGTAAGGCCGGAGGCTGCTCGAGTCCACCAAATGACGACCCAGTAGTGCCTGCTTCCGCCTTGATTATTGCTCTGTTGACGAGATCCGATGTCCATGTTCTTCGGCCAGCCGGGCGCCTGCCGGGCGAAGAAGTCAAGGGGCTCCCGAGGCTCCATCCGTGACGGTGCCGCTGCGAAAAGGAAGATGATCCACGACGCCCAGCCTCTCTGCCCGGGCGCCCTCGCGAGGCTCGGCCGAGCCCTGGGTGAGCTCAGCCCCCTTGGCCCAGGCGACTCCCGAGGTGCCCTTGCTTGGCGTTGCCTCCGCTGTTGTCGTGGCGCCGCTGGTTCCGCCTCGAGGCGCAGTGGCTACACCGCCGCCATCTCCTCCTACTCCACCGACTGTTGTCTCTCCGACTCCTCCCACTGTCTTGGATCGTACTACCGCTGCATTGGACCGGCTGCGGCAGCATCTTCTGGGCGCCGACCCTCGCTTGGTGGCCGGGCGCTTGGAGCTGGCCTCTGGCTGGATTCGCGCCGACGCTTCGATTCGGGCGCCGCTGGTCCAGGCCTCGACGGCTTGTGACGAGGAGAAGCAGGCTGTTCGTGAGGCGAAGGTAGCCCGCGATGCTGCCCTGGGGAGGCAGCCAGCATCCAAGGTCGCTGTGAGACGCTGGAGGGCAAGCTGAAGGGCCTGCAGAACCAGCTTGCCGAGGATGTTGGGGAACGTAGCATAAATTCAAAATTTTCCTACGTGTCACCAAGATCTATCTATGGAGAAACTAGCAACGAGGGAAGGAGAGTGCATCTACATACCCTTGTAGATCGCTAAGCGGAAGCGTTCATGAGAACGGGGTTGAAGGAGTCGTACTGCGTCGTGATTCAAATCACCGGAGATCCTAGTGCCGAGCAGACGGCACCTCCGCGTTCAACACACGTGACAGCCCGGTGGCGTCTCACGCCTTGATCCAGCAAGGAGAGAGGGAGAGGTTGAGGAAGACTCCATCCAGCAGCAACACAACGGCAGTGGTGGTGGTGGAGGAGTGTGGCATCCCGCAGGCTTCGCCAAGCACCTACGTGAGAGGAGGAGGAGGAGAGGCAGGGCTGCGCCTGGAGAGGGAGAGGCTCTCATGTGTTATGGGCAGCCCCCTTGGCCTCATATATATAGGGAGAGGGAGGAGGGTGCGCTCCCTCTAGGGTTCCCACCCCTAGAGGGGCGGCAGCCCCAAAACCCATCTATGGGTGGCGGCCACAATGGGGAGGAGAGGGAGGCGCAGGAGTATGGGCCTTAGGGCCCATCTCGCCCTTAGGGTTTGCCCCTCTCCCTTCTAGCCGCATGGGCCATGGTGGAGGCGCCCTAGCCCACCTAGGGGCTGGTTCCCTCTCATACTTGGCCCATGTATGCCTCTGGAGCATGTGGCCCCACTTGGTGGACCCCCGGGACCCTCCCGGTGGTCCCGGTACGTTACCGATAAACCCCCAAACTTTTCCGGTGACCAAAACAGGACTTCCCATATATAAATCTTTACCTCCGGACCATTCCGGAACTCCTCGCGACGTCCGGGATCTCATCCGACTCAACAACATTCGGTAACCACATACAAGCTTCCGTTATAACCCTAGCGTCATCGAACCTTAAGTGTGTAGACCCTGCGGGTTCGGGAGACATGTAGACATGACCGAGACGTTCTCCGGTCAATAACCAACAGCGGGATCTGCATACCCATGTTGGCTCCCACATGTTCCATGATGATCTCATCGGATGAACCACGATGTTAAGGACTCAATCAATCCCGTATACAATTCCCTTTGTCTAGCGGTATTGTACTTGCCCGAGATTCGATCGTCGGTATCCCGATACCTTGTTCAATCTCGTTTCGGCAAGTCTCTTTACTCGTTCGTAACACATCATCCCGTGATCAACCCCTTGGTCACATTGTGCACATTATGATGATGTCCTACCGAGTGGGCCCAGAGATACCTCTCCGTTTACACGGAGTGACAAATCCCGATCTCGATTCGTGCCAACCCAATGTACACTTTCGGAGATACCGTAATGCACCTTTATAGTCACCCGATTACGTTGTGACGTTTGGTACACCCAAAGCATTCCTACGGTATCCGGAGTTGCACAATCTCATGGTCTAAGGAAATGATACTTGACATTAGAAAAGCTTTACCATACGAACTCACGATCTTTGTGCTAGGCTTAGGATTGGGTCTTGTCCATCACATCATTCTCCTAATGATGTGATCCCGTTATCAATGACATCCAATGTCCATGGTTAGGAAACCGTAACCATCTATTGATCAACGAGCTAGTCAACTAGAGGCTTACTAGGGACATGGTGTTGTCTATGTACCCACACATGTATTGAGTTTCCTATCAATACAATTATAGCATGGATAATAAACGATTATCATGAACACGGAAATATAATAATAACTAATTTATTATTGCCTCTAGGGCATATTTCCAACAGTCTCCCACTTGCACTAGAGTCAATAATCTAGTTCACATCGCCATGTGATTAACACTGATAGGTCACATCGCCATGTGACCAACACCCAAAGAGTTTACTAGTGTCTGCGTAAACTAGTTCACATCATCATGCGATTTAGACTCAATGAGTTCGAGGTTTGATCATGTTTTGCTTAAGTAGAGAGGTTTTAGTCAACGGGTTTTAGTCAACGGGTCTCGAACCTTTCAGATCCGTGTGTGCTTGCAAATTTTTAGGTCATATTATAAATGCTCCATTTGAAACTATTCCAAATGGTTGCTCCACTATACGTATCCGGGTTTGCTACTCAGAGTCACTCCGGATAGGTGTTAAAGCTTGCATCGACGTAACCCTTTACGCCGAACTCTTTATCACCTCCATAATCGAGAAACATGTCCTTATTTACTCCAAGGACAATTTTGACCATCGTCCAATGATCCATTCCTGGATCATTCTTGTACCCCTTGACCGACTCATGGCAAGGCACACTTCCGGTGCAAGACACAAAGATAGCATACTATAGAGCCTATGTCTCAGCATAGGGACGCACCTTCGCCCTTTCTCTCTTTTCTGCCGTGGTCGAGCTTTTAACTCTTAACTCCATACCTTACAACTCAGACAAGAACTCCTTCTTTGACTGATCCATCTTGAACACTTTCAAGATTATGTCAAGGTATGTGCTCATTTGAAAGTACTATTGAGCGTTTTTTGATCTATCTTCATAGATCTTGATGCTCAATGTTCAAGTAGCTTAATCCAGGTTTTCACTTGAAAACACTTTTCAAACAACCCTATATGCTTTACAGAAAATTCTACATCATTTCTGATCATCTATATGTCAACAACATATACTCATCATAAATTCTATAGTGCTCCCACTCACTTCTTTGGAAATACAAGTTTCTCATAAACTTTGTATAAACCCAAAATCTTTGATCATCTCATCAAAGCGCACATTCCAACTCCGAGATGCTTACTCCAGTCCTTAGAAAGGATCGCTGGAGCTAGCATACCTTTTTAGCATCCTTAGGATCGACAAAACTTTTCTGATTGTATCACATACAACCTTTCCTTACGTAAACTGGTAAGGAAACTCGTTTTGACATCCATCTACCAGATTTCATAAATGCAGCTAATGCTAACATGATTCCGACGGACTTAAGCATCGCTACAGATAAGAAAATCTCATCGTAATCAACTCCTTGAACTTGTGAAAAACTCTTCGCCACAAGTCGAGCTTCATAGACGGTGACATTACCGTCCACGTCCGTCTTCTTCTTAAAGATCCATTTATTTCAATGGCTTGCCGATCATCGGGCAAGTCCACCAAAGTCCATGCTTTGTTATGATACATGGATCCTCTCTCGATTTCATGGCTTCTAACCATTTATCGAATTTGGGCCCACCATTGCTTCTCCATAGCTCGTAGGTTCATTGTTGTCTAGCAACATGACCTTCAAGACAGGATTGCGTACCACTCAAGTAGTACGCATCCTTGTCACCCTCACGAGGTACGTCGGTGACTTGATCCAAACTTCATGATCACTATCATAAGCTTCTACTTCAATTGGTGTAGGTGCCACGGAACAACTTCCGTGCCCTGCTACACACTAGTTGAAGTGATGGTTCAATAACCTCATCAAGTCTCCACCATCCTCCCACTCAACTTTTCGAGACGAACTTTTCCTCGAGAAAGGACCCGATTCAAGAAACAATCCCTATTGCTTTCGGATCTGAATTAGGAGGTATACCCAACTGTTTTTGGGTGTCCTATGAAGATGCATTTTATCCGCTTTGGGTTCGAGCTTATCAACCTGAAACTTTTTCACATAAGCGTCAGCGCCCCAAACCTTTAAGAAATGACAGCTTAGGTTTCTCTAAACCATAGTTCATACGGTGTCATCTCAACGGAATTACGTGGTACCTTATTAAAGTGAGTGCGGTTGTCTCTAATGCCTAACCCATTAACGATAGTGGTAATTCGATAAGAGACATCATGGTACGCACCATATCCAATAGGGTGCAACTATGATGTTCGGACACACCATCACACTATGGTTGTGAAACAATTTGCACAATGTCTTAATTGTGTGCCAAAACTCGTAACTCAGATATTCATCTCTATGATCATATCATAGACATTCTATCCTCTTGTCACGAAGATCTTAAACTTCACTCTGAAATTACTTGAACCATTCAATAATTCAGACTTGTGTTTCATCAAGTAAATATCAACATCTGCTCGAATCATCTGTGAAGTAAGAACATAACGATATTCACTGCATGCCTCAGCACTTATTGGACTGCACACATCAAAATGTGTTACTTCTAACAAGTTGCTATCTAGTTCCATCTTACTGAAACCGAGGCTTTTCAGTCATCTTGCCCATGTGGTATGTTTTGCATATCTCAAGTGATTCAAAATCAAGTGAGTCTAAACGATCCATCTGCATGGAGTTTCTTCATGTGTATACACCAATAGACATGGTTTGCATGTCTCAAACTTTTCAAAAACGAGTGAGTCCAAAGATCCATCAACATGGAGCTTCTTCATGCGTTTTATACCAATATGACTTACATGGCGATTGCCACAAGTACGTGGTACCATCATTACTATCTTATATCTTTTGGCATGAAAATGTGTATCACTATGATCGAGATTCAATAAACCATTTATTTAGGTGCAAGACCATCGAAGGTATTATTCAAATAAATAGAGTAACCATTATTCTCCTTAAATGAATAACCGTATTACGATAGACATAATCCAATCATGTGTATGGTCAACGCAAACACCAAATGATAATTTTAGGCTTAACTCCAATCTCGATGGTAGAGGGAGCGTGCGATGCTTGATCACATCAACCTTGGAAATACTTCCAACACATATCGTCGGCTCACCTTTAGCTAGTCTCCGTTTATTCCGTAGCTTTTACTTCGAGTTACTAACACTTAGCAACCGAACCGGTATCTATTACCCTGGTGCTACTAGGAGTACTAGTAAAGTACACATTAACATAATGTATATCAAATATACTTCTATCGACCTTGCCACCTTCTCATCTACCAAGTATCTAGGGTGGTTCCGCTCCAGATGGCTGTTCCCCTTATTACGTAAGCACTTAGTCTCGGGTTTGGGTTCAACCTTGGGTTTCTTCACCGGAGCAAAGAATCGATTTGCCGCTTCATGAAGTGTCCATTCTTGCCCTTGCCCTTCTTGAAACTAGTGGTTTCACCAACCATCAACAATTGATGCTCCTTCTTGATTTCTACTTTCGCGGTGTCAAACATCGTGAATACCTCAAGGATCATCATATCTATCCTCGACATGTTATAGTTCATCACGAAGCTCTAGCAGCTTGGTGGCAATGACTTTGGAGAAACATCACTATCTCATCTGGAAGATCAACTCCCACTCGATTCAAGTGATTGTTGCACTCAGACAATCTGAGCACAAGCTCAACGATTGAGTTTTTCTCCCTTAGTTTGCAGGCTAAGAAAATCGTCGGAGGTCATATACCTCTTGACGTGGGCACGAGCCTGAAATCCCAATTTCAGCCCTCGAAACATCTCATATGTTCCGCGACGTTTCGAAAAACGTCTTCGGTGCCTCAACTCTAAACCGTTTAACTGAACTATCACGTAGTTATCAAAAGCTGTATGTCCGATGTTCGTAACATCCACAAACGACGTTTGGGGTTCAGCACACTGAGCGGTGCATTAAGGACATAAGCTTTCTAATGTTCGCATAATCGCCATCACAACTTTCAACTATATTTTTCTAGGAACATATCTAAACAGTGGAACTAAAGCGCGAGCTTCTGACATAATTTGCAAAGATCTTTTGACTATGTTCGTGATAATTAAGTTCATCTCATGAACTCCCACTCAGATAGACATCCCTCTAGTCATCTAAGTGATTACATGATCCGAGTCAACTAGGCCGTGTCCGATCGTCACGTGAGACGGACTAGTCATCATCGGTGAACATCTTCATGTTGATCGTATCTACTATACGACTCATGCTCGACCTTTCGGTCTCTTGTGTTCCGAGGCCATGTCTGTACATGCTAGGCTCGTCAAGTTAACCTAAGTGTTCTACGTGTGTAAATCTGGCTTACACCTGTTGTATGTGAACGTAAGAATCTATCACACCCGATCATCACGTGGTGCTTTGAAACGATTAACTTTCGCAACGGTGCACAGTTAGGGGGAACACCTTCTTGAAATTTTAATGAGGGATCATCTTATTTACTACCGTCGTTCTAAGCAAATAAGATGCATAAACATGATAAACATCACATGCAATCAAATAGTGACATGATATGGCCAATATCATTTTGCTCCTTTTGATCTCCATCTTCGGGGCTCCATGATCATCATCGTCACCGGCATGACACCATGATCTCCATCATCGTGCCTCCATGAAGTTGTCTCGCCAACTTATTACTTCTACTACTATGGCTACCGGTTAGCAATAAAGTAAAGTAATTACATGGCGTTGTTCAATGACACGCAGGTCATACAATAAATAAAGACAACTCTTATGGCTCCTGCCGTTGTCATACTCATCGACATGCAAGTCGTGATTCCTATTACAAGAACATGATCAATCTCATACATCACATATCATTCATCACATTCTTCTTGGCCATATCACATCACATAGCATACCCTGCAAAAACAAGTTAGACGTCCTCTAATTGTTGTTTGCATGTTTTACGTGGCTGCTATGGGTTTCTAGCAAGAACGTTTTTACCTACGCAAAAACACAACGTGATATGCCAATTGCTATTTATCCTTCATAAGGACCCTTTTCATCGAATCCGTTCCGACTAAAGTGGGAGAGACTGGCACCCGCTAGCCACCTTATGCACCAAGTGCATGTCAGTCGGTGGAACCTGTCTCACGTAAGAGCGTGTAAGGTCGGTCCGGCCGCTTCATCCCACAATACCGTCGAAACAAGATTGGACTAGTAACGGTAAGAATATTGAACAAAATCAACGCCCACAACTAATTTGTGTTCTACTCGTGCAACGAATCTACGCAATAGACCTAGCTCATGATGCCACTGTTGGGGAACGTAGCATAAATTCAAAATTTTCCTACGTGTCACCAAGATCTATCTATGGAGAAACTAGCAACGAGGGAAGGAGAGTGCATCTACATACCCTTGTAGATCGCTAAGCGGAAGCGTTCATGAGAACGTGGGTTGAAGGAGTCGTACTCGTCGTGATTCAAATCACCGGAGATCCTAGTGCCGAGCAGACGGCACCTCCGCGTTCAACACACGTACAGCCCGGTGACGTCTCCCACGCCTTGATCCAACAAGGAGAGAGGGAGAGGTTGAGGAAGACTCCATCCAGCAGCAACACAACGACGTGGTGGTGGTGGAGGAGTGTGGCAATCCTGCAGGGCTTCGCCAAGCACCTACGTGAGAGGAGGAGGAGGAGAGGCAGGGCTGCGCCTGGAGAGGGAGAGGCTCTCATGTGTTATGGGCAGCCCCCTTGGCCTCATATATATAGGGGAGAGGGAGGAGGGTGCGCCCCCTCTAGGGTTCCCACCCCTAGAGGGGCGGCAGCCCCCAAAACCCATCTATGGGTGGCGGCCACAAGGGGGGAGGAGAGGGAGGCGCAGGGAGTATGGGCCTTAGGGCCCATCTGCCCTTAGGGTTTGCCCCCTCTCCCCTTCTAGCCGCATGGGCCATGGTGGGAGGCGCCCTAGCCCACCTAGGGGCTGGTGCCCTCTCATACTTGGCCCATGTATGCCTCTTGAGCATGTGGCCCCACTTGGTGGACCCCCGGGACCCTCCCGGTGGTCCCGGTACGTTACCGATAAACCCCGAAACTTTTCCGGTGACCAAAACAGGACTTCCCATATATAAATCTTTACCTCCGGACCATTCCGGAACTCCTCACGACGTCCGAGATCTCATCCGGGACTCCGAACAACATTCGGTAACCACATACAAGCTTCTGTTATAACCCTAGCGTCATCGAACCTTAAGTGTGTAGACCCTACGGGTTCGGGAGACATGTAGACATGACCGAGACGTTCTCCGGTCAATAACCAACAGCGGGATCTGGATACCCATGTTGGCTCCCACATGTTCCATGATGATCTCATCGGATGAACCACGATGTCAAGGACTCAATCAATCCCGTATACAATTCCCTTTGTCTAGCGGTATTGTACTTGCCCGAGATTCGATCGTCGGTATCCCGATACCTTGTTCAATCTCGTTTCCGGCAAGTCTCTACTCGTTCCGTAACACATCATCCCGTGATCAACCCCTTGGTCACATTGTGCACATTATGATGATGTCCTATCGAGTGGGCCCAGAGATACCTCTCCGTTTACCGGAGTGACAAATCCCAGTCTCGATTCGTGCCAACCCAACAGACACTTTCGGAGATACCTGTAGTGGACCTTTATAGTCACCCGATTCGTTGTGGCGTTTGGTACACCCAAAGCATTCCCTACGGTATCCGGAGTTGCACAATCTCATGGTCTAAGGAAATGATACTTGACATTAGAAAAGCTTTAGCATACGAACTACGATCTTTGTGCTAGGCTTAGGATTGGGTCTTGTCCATCACATCATTCTCCTAATGATGTGATCCCGTTATCAATGACATCCAATGTCCATGGTTAGGAAACCGTAACCATCTATTGATCAACGAGCTAGTCAACTAGAGGCTTACTAGGGACATGGTGTTGTCTATGTACCCACACATGTATTGAGTTTCCTATCAATACAATTATAGCATGGATAATAAACGATTATCATGAACACGGAAATATAATAATAACTAATTTATTATTGCCTCTAGGGCATATTTCCAACGGAGGAGGCCTGCCTCCGCCAGGAGCAGGAGGAAAGCATGAAGGCTCGTGAGGCAGCCGTCAAGGACCAGGAGGCCAAGCTGAAGAAGCGTCGTGATTGCCTAGGCGCACTGGAGCAGGAACTGGAGGCGAGGAAGGTCGAGCTGGACGCCAAGGCGCGGGTTCTTGCCGAAGATCGCGTGGCCTTCATGGATATGGAGGTGAAGGCTCGCGCCTTGCTGAGGGAGCTTTATGATAGCGGCCTGGAGAGCCCACTGGCCGGCGCAGAGGATGGCCCCGCCAAGCTGCTTCCCTTCCTGATTCGTGCTCTTGAAGATGTCTCCCTTGGTCTTGGCCCCACGGCTGAGGCCGAGGCGCGTGTCTTGTCTTCTGCGGCACTGACGCGGATCCTCACCCACATCTATCTTCGCGATCCCAACGTCGACATGGACAGCCTCTTTGGAGCCGGCAAGCGGCGAGCATGCAGCCTGCCACGCCGAGGCTGTGAAGGGTCGCGCGGAGGCTCTGTTGGGGAAGTTCCGGGCCTTCAGCACCAAGCCGAAGCGAGGCGCTGCCGGCCCTGCTGCATCACGAGGCGAGTCCACTCCGCGCTGCTCCACCGCCGACAAGTGACTACGTTGTGGCTCCTGTCTTGCTTTTAATTCCTGCACATGTATCATTCCTCGGGGAGGCGTTTAAACTTGCGTTTGGTATTGCGATAACAGCGTGGACTGTAATATTTGCTTTTGAATTGCTTGAAATTTGTGCTTCCTACTTGCTTATGTTCTACGCCGGCAGAGCCCGGCCCCGCTGCGATACCTCAGTCATTGGCCACCCGGCTGAAACCAGGACGGGACCAAGGAGTGAGGGGCTACGTGACAAGTTAGGCTCGACTCCACGATGCTCGAGAGTCCCCTTGGCGCCTGAACAGCAAGTAGGGAGGTGAGACGCAGGCGGATCCACCGTTCTACGCTCTGCAGAGCCCGGCCCGCGCATACCTCAACCGCCGTTAGCCTTCTGGAACTAAGGGGTGAGGGGCTACGTGACCGATTAGGCTCCTGAGTCGCGATGCTCAGGAGTCCCCCTTGACGCTCAAACGGCATCCGTACCTTGGCTCCGCTCGGGGAGTGACGTGCGACGAACCAGGCCCGAGGGGCCTGGCTGGGTGGCGTGCGTTTGGGCATGACCCAGGCGCAGCCCCCGTGCCCAGCCCCCTCGCGCGGCGCTCCCGAGGGGAGGCGTTGCGACGAGGCCGGACACTGAGCTCTGGGCTCCCTGAGGTTGATGCGACCCGGAGGCCACCCTCAGTTGTTTATCACCAGCGCGGAGCATAGCGCTTATGGGCATAGCCGCTCCTCGGCAGTGTCGTCAGCCAGCGCGGAGCATGGTGCTTCCACTGGAACGTGGGAGGGGGCTCCCCTCCGGGAGGAGCCCCCGGGGCGTATACAGCCCCACCCTGACATGTGGCTGGCACGGTAGGGCTGGACGAGGTGTATCTGGGCACCCGTGAGCCAGCGCGGGACTCACGAGGCCCTACCTCAAGGCGGGTTGCGCCTGGCTCTGGGCCTTATCTTCGAGTGTGTTCCTGCAAATTTGGCCAGATGTCGGTGCTCTACGTCTTGGTCCCGGCTCTCGGGCTGGTCTCAGCCGTCGCTGGCAAGCCAGGTCGCGATGCCATGGGCAAGACCAGAGGGTGAGGGCCGGAGAGCCGGTAGGAGCCCTGAGTCGCGATGCTCAGGCACCCCCCCTTTAACGCGCAAGCTGGATTAGATGACGCAACTCTATGTCCTCGGGTCCCGGCTCTCGGGCTGGTCTCAGCCATCGCTGGCAAGCCAGGTCGCGATGCCATGGACAAGACTAGAGGGTGAGGGTCGGAGAGCCGGTAGGAGCCCTGAGTCGCGATGCTCAGGCACCCCCCCCCCCCTTTAACGTGCAAGATTCCGCCACCCAGGAAAAAGCACCAAATAACAAGCATGGTGGAGCGAGAGCATAATCCTAAGGAAAAAACAAGGAGGATACATGCTGCTGGGACTGGCCCGAGCGGCTTGGGGATGATGCAGCCCGAGGGGCGCCCCCAACAAGACAAGCTAATGATATGAAATAAAAGGGATACATGCCGCAGGGACGAACCCACACGGCCTAGGAATAATGCGGCCCTGAAGGCGCTCCCAGCCGGAAATAAAACTTAAAGATGTCACCTGGTGATGTTGGGGATGAAGGGGTGTTGGTGTAGCAGACTCGGTGGGCTGCGGAGCCGATCTCACGAGCCCCTGTGCCCGAGGCCTCGGGAGGCTCCGGAGGCGTTGGAGGCTCCTCATGGGCCATCTCCATCTCCGCCAGGGCTCCGGCGTGCCTGACCTCTTGAGCCTCCAGGATGGTCCTCTTGAGACGCTGGTGTGGAGGAGCCGCGTTTTGCAGGCCATAAGGCATGCGTACGTAGCTGTGGGGCGGACCCTCGCAACGTCCCACTCACGGAGGGTCTTTAGTTCGTCTTACTTCTCCTGGTGATGCTTCTCGGAGGACGCTGCCTGGGCTTCCGCGGTCTCCCGCGCCCGTGCAGCCGAGGCAGCCTCCTCCCGACCCTCGGCGATGGCCGCCGAAGCATGACTCCAGGTGGCCTGCACGGACTCCTCCGCTTGCAGCCACCCCGAGAGTAGGCCCAAGTGGGCGTCCACCGCATGGTCATCACCGTTCCAAAAGACAACGCGGAGCTGGTTCAGCGCAGCGAAGGCCGCCTCCAAGGCTTCGGGACCAGACCTCACCTGCTGACGAGGGGGCGCCACCACGACTGCCCGCTCGGCTGAGGGCTTGGGGGCTCCCGGTCCCTTTGCTGGCATGGAGGGAGTAGGGGTCACCTGGCCCTCGCGAGGAGCTACAGGGGTGTCCACTGGAGGCGTTGCTACCACGCGCTCAGCAGTCTGGCTGGCTGAGGCGTGTGGCACCACAGCGGCAGCGGCAGCAGCAGCAAGAGGGGCGGGACTTCGAGAAGTGGCCCCTCCCTTCATCTTCTTCAGCACGCCGCCAATGCTACTGCACCAAGAAACGTGCGTCAGAAGCGCAACGGGCAATAGAACAACAGAAGAACCTGCACTTACGCGTCAGAGGCCTGGTGCACCCTCCTCTTCCCTAGCAGATCGGCAGCGGCTTCCTTCACCGGGGGCACGCCGCTGGCCCGAACGTTGGCAAGACGCGAGGCCAAAGATTTGGGCACAATAGTGGCCGATGGCCTTGCCGGGGCAGAGCTCCGCCCGGGAGTTGCTGCGTCGCCCCCTCCGGACGAAGAGCGTCCAGATCGACGCGGGGTGATGGCCTTGGGCTGCCCAGTGACTCCAGCCCTCGGTGGCAGCCCCTCAACGGATTGCGCGGAGGAGGCGTCATCAAGATTCAGGTCCAGGTCCCCGAGGGCTCTCTCAGAGTCTTCCTCCTCCTCCTCGCTCTCCTCTTTGCCACGAGAAGACACATCAACCGTGGCCGGAGCAAGCGCGGCCACCTCGACATAGCCCGACATGGCCTTCAACTGCTCGGCCTTGTCAGGACGGCGGTACAACGGCAGGTGGGCCACCGGAAGGTCCGCAGGCATCGTCTCCAGGAGAATGCTTGAGGTGAGGTCCAGATCAGAAGAGGGCAGCATCCCCGAGCATAGTCGGAGCTTGTCGTCATCCCCCATCAGCTCCCACATGGGACGCGAGTGCGCATGGAGTGGCGCCAGCCGCTGCGTCAGGAACTCCTTCACGATCTGTCCCCCCTCGAGCCTCGAGGCCATACCGGCCTCGATCCTCGCCAAGATGGGCCCAGCCTCCGGCTCAGTAATCTTCACATGGCTCCAGCAGGCGCACTTCCGCGGATGGGTGGTAGGCAGTGCCAGCAACAGGTGCGTACGCTGAGCATCCAGATAGACCCATCTCTTCCGATGGGTGTCTATCTTCTTCCCGGCCTTCATCAACTGGCAGCCGTTGCGCTGAAAGACGAAGGAGATGCACGCCGAACATGGACCCTCCTCGTACAGCCGGACGGCAAAGAGGTGGCGGAAGAGGGCGACAGTCGGCCTCAACCCCACGAACGCCTCGCAATAGAAGGCGAACAGCGACAAGACGAGGAGGGAGCGAGGCTGGATATGAAGGGCGTGCACCTGGTAGTGCTCCAACATGGCGTAGAAGAATTCAGAGAAGGGCGGCACAAGCCCAACGGAGATGCTGTGGAGGAAGAAGGGGTAGCAGGTCACCGTCAAGGCCGGCGCAGTAGCCGACCCGACCAGGATCTTTGTCGGGCCATGCTCGTTATGCTCGCTTGACAGGAAGGACTGGACCTCCACGTAGTCCCCCTCCGTGGCGACAGAAGACTCCTCGAGCGCCGCGTAGTACCCCTGACTAAAAATTTTTAGTCTCAAGACTAGTTTTAGCCCCTCTTTAGTCAGGGGTGCTTGGAACTTTAGCCTCTTAAAGAGACTATTTTTAGTCCGACTAAAATAAGTCCCTTGGATCCAAGCACCCTCTTGGTGTGGCCGGCTCTTCTGTGGCCTCCTCCCCCTCACAGTTGACATAAACAAACCATCTATACAAATCAAGCATCCAAAACATGATAATTTTTTACTTTGTCCATACAAATGAGATATCCCACTTAAACATACAAGTCGTCAATCAAGCTTCACAAAATAAAAAAAAACACTACATGAAACAAAGAATGAGCTAACTCATCATGGAAGTCATTCACGATAGGGAGGGAGCCCGGAGCCCCTCACGCACCGAGGGAGGAGCTCGCCATCGTCGCTCTGGAGGAAGGCTCTGTAGAGCCCAAGCCCCGGGAACCCCTCCGACACCGGCCCTTGCGAGTTGAGGTCGACACCGGCATGGGTAGCAGGGCCGCTTGCCGCCGACTGGGAACTTAATCTTTGGGCCTCTAGAAATAATGCAAGCACATGTGAAAATACTTAGAAAGGTGAACTGAATCTTTGGGCCTCTAGAAATAATTCAAGCCTGAAATTGAAATACCTAGAAAGGTGAACTGAATCTTTGGGCCTCTATAAATAATGCAAGCCTGAAAGTGAAATACCTAGAAAGGTGAACTGAATCTTTGGGCCTCTAGAAATAATGCAAGCCTGAAACTGAAATACCTAGAAAGGTGGACTGAATCTTTGGGCCTCTAGAATAATGCAAGCCTGAAATTGAAATACCTAGAAAGGTGAACTGAATCTTTGGGCCTCTAGAAATAATGCAAGCTTGAAATTGAAATACCTAGAAAGGTGACCTGAATCTTTGGGCCTCTAGAAAGATTTATTACCTCCTCAAGCAGCATCAAACAATTCCATGTGTGCACAAGAAATCTATACCAAGTTTGATCAGGATCTACTTTTCCAAATCAGAATTAGCGCTAGAGCAAGCAAGAACAATGATATGGCCGTGAGATAGAGAAGGAACGACCAAACTCACCCCTCTCGCGACCTCCCTGGTAGATGCGCCACGCCACAGCACTGACAGAGGAGAAAACGACCGTGAAGGGGGGGAGCGGGGCGACCTTCGAAGGCCGGAGGGAGAGGGCGGCCAGAGTAGGGCGGCGGAGGCCGGAAGGAGAGGGCGGCCGGAGGAGAGAAAGGGCGAGCAGCCCTATGGGGAACAGAGAGGAGTCGTGCGAGGGGGGGGGAACGATCTGGTGCGGGCAGGGGAGATTTTTTTAGTTCTCTTTTAGTGGGCCCAAGGATAACTAACCCAATTAGAACCTCTCCACCGGGCTAGTTTTTTTAGCTGGGTTAGAGCAAACTAGCTCAATCTAACCCCTCTTGTTTCGATAATTTGAGGCTATTTCAACCCAAACTAGGTCTAACTCAGGGATCCAAACAAAGAGGAGTGTTACTATACGTGCTACAGTGTGGACTGTAGCACATTGTTTTTTATGTCCATATCACCACATTGTTTTCTACTGCTGGTTCACTGGGCTACCGTGGTTCGCACTGCTGGTTCACTAGGCTGCCGTGGTTCGCACTCCTCCGACCTGAGTAGTACTCCCTCCGTTCCTAAATATAAGTCTTCAGTAGATATTTCACATGTACCACATACGGATGTATATATATGCATTTTATGCGTAGATTCACTCATTTTTCTCCGTATGTGGTCCATAGTGAAACCTCTCCAAAGACTTATATTTAGGAACGGAGGGAGTAGTATAGTACTAGTATATACCGCATCATTCATTGCTCCTTCTTACTACTCCGACATGTGGGAGAGCCAGCATCCGGTTCGACGTGTCATGCACCAGATTAGAGGGCGGAACGGAAGGGGGGCATCACCCCGATCGGAGCGCCAGTAATTCATGACTATAGTGAGTGGTCATATCACAAGTCTTTCCAGCAGTAACGCGCCGTCAAATCGCACAACCCCACTCGCTCACCCTCCTCGCCTCTCTGTCAAACCGCCTACCCGAAAACTGCCGCGCGTACTGCCCGGGAAAAGCCCCGCCCTCAACTTTTAACTACGAGAAAATAGTTCGAGCTTGTTCATTTTATATAAATACAGTACTTACTGTATGTTTATTCACCCGTGGGGTTGTTCAATGAATGGAGGGGAGGGGAGCACAAGTGAACAATACTGTAGTACTACTAGTATTAAGTAGGAGTCGTACAGTAGTCACCTTAAAGAGAGAGTTTCTTTTCTTTAATGCCACGTACACAAATTGAAACGCTTGTTGTGGAGAGAAAAAAGATAATCACTCCACTCTATATGGGACTTGAGGGCACGAGCGCTTGCTTTACTAGGGTTGCTCTCTTCATTCTCTCATCCTCTCCAGATATAAACAAGACAGCGGTAGCGACATTTTCTGTCTGCTCACCGCTGGTCACAGATCCGGCCGGGTCCCTTCGGTCGGTGTGTGTAGAGGACTAAAAGGTGCATCATTCACGCGGTCATCGCCGCCGAGGGAGGAAACCCACAGCTGCCGGAGGGGCCCGATCCTCTGCCCCTTTGTTGTTCTCTCCGACACAGCGCCGGCTTGGGAGGTCCTCTGACCCTTCTTCCTCCCTGCCGTATTGTCCGCAGATCCGACCTGCCGCCGCCGACATCCCGGCGACCCTCAGGTATAAGTTCTTCGAAAGCGGCCTTGCTCTACTGCCGCAGCTTCCCACGTGTCTGCATGTGCATCTTTTTCTACTCCCATCAGCTCTTCCAAAGCCGCCTAAATTTTTAGTATTATTATAGGTAAAGCTACTTCATGCATTCGAATCTAGGGCTTTGTTCAAACAACGAAGAAAGGGTGAAAGTTGTAGCATGAACCTAGGACTTAATTCAAAGCGGAAATAATATGGTGAAAGTAGTAGAGACCGGATACCCAACCGATTTCTTGGTTGAAAAGGGAAATAATGGGAAAATGCAGTACAAACTGGATAAGGAACATATCTATTATTGGTTCAAAAAAGGATAGAAAGTGGTGGCTGGTGGACAAGTCAACAGAGTATGTCCAGGATTAGAATTGCTGCCATCACATAGTAAAAGGTCTCCAGGATTAGATTTGCTGCCCTTACATAGTAAAAGGTCTCAGGATTAGATTTGCTGCCCTCACATAGTAAAAGGTCTCAGGATTAGATTTGCTGCCCTCACATAGTAAAAGGTCTCCAGGATTAGATTTGTTGCCCTCACATAGTAAAAGGTCTCCAGGATTAGATTTGCTGCCCTCACATAGTAAAAGGTCTACAGGATTAGATTTGCTGCCCTCACATAGTACAAGGTCTCCAGGATTAGGTTTGCTGCCCTCACATAGCATGAACAAACTCGGCATCACCACTTTATGCCTCCTTGTAGGTACATTGTGCTGATGCGTCCACTGTTGCATGTCCTTATACCAACCTTTTGATGTTGTTAATGTAAGGGCGCATGTAAAATGAAGCGATCACACTGTCACCTTAGGGACGTGTCTAACCAGTGTTATTGTTAATCTAATGCCTCCAGTGATAAGATGCAATTAAACTATGTTACAAATGGCACTCCTGATGTTTTCCCCAGTATGATAAGTAAGTTCCTCCTTTACGCTGCTGAGTGTCCTGGTGTCCCCATGGTCCCATGCCCTTAAACCAACTCTTTAGGTGCTGTTGATTTATCGTGTATGCGGTAAACAAGCAATGCCACCATTAAAGTAATCCCATATTTGAGGAATCTCATTGTTGATCGTAATGCTTACGGTAACATGAAGCATTCTTGACGTTTAAAATTTCTCTTGTCCTTGCGTGATTGCCATGAACATAATTAAGATGCTTCTTTTCATTTTGTATATGTTTCAGATATTCTTATTGACCGACAAGCTGTTTACTTTCTATCTTTTGTGCAGATAGGGATATCCATTTCACCTTGTTGCTATTGTGACCTTTTGGTGAACTGCACAAAACACTTTTTTTGGAATGAGTGTCTTGTGCAGTTCAAGTAAAATGTCACGTGGGCAACATCTCTCAATTTTGGTGGAACTGCACAAAATGGTGATTGGAGTTTCCAAAATCTCCGTCAATTTTCTGCTGGTAATCTCGTGCAACATTTTATTAGCCTTTGCAAGATGGAGCCGTCCTTTGCCACCACAATGGCACTTTATTTTAGTGGAACTGCACAAAAGGATAAGAAAATTATAGTTGCACCTTACATGAGCCGGACAGCCAACCTTAATGTTCCTCAATTTTAGTGCAACTACTAAAGAAGAACCTGCCAGCTCACAAGAGCAAGTACTTCTTGCTAGCTGAATGATGCAATCTTTGCTTCATTTCAGGTGAACTGCAGAAAAAGGCGCATGAATTGAATCATGGAACTCTAGGCCGACCTCGTCAGAGTAGAGCTGGAGGTTGAGTTCAAGGAGGCGGCTATTAAAGCGAAATCGTGGTCTCCTGTCTCCTTGTTTGTGCTATGCAAACAGGAATACTCAACTACAGATGTTGTGATGGTCAAGAGCATTCGCCAAGTTCTTCGATTGTATCACATGGCTAGCGAAGATGGATTTAATCCCGGTATTCACTTGATCAAAAGGATCTAATGGGTTGGTTCTGAATCTTGCAAGCTGGGAATCAGTGAGATGTGTAGGCATCTTTGTTGTACTTATTATTTGAATCTTATTTGTTGGTTCCGAATCTTGGAAGCTGGGAATCAATGAGATGTGTAGGCATCTTTGTTGTACTTATTATTTGGATCTTATTTGTTGGTTCTGAATCTTGCAAGCTGGGAATCAATGAGATGTGTAGGCATATTTGTTGTACTTATTATTTGGATCTTATTTGTTGGTTCTGAATCTTGCAAGCTGGGAAACACGGCATGATGATGCGGAGGACAACAACCATAACAAACAGTTCAAACTTGGTAGTATTATCTTTGTGAAAGTGCGACAAATGTGCTGATCGTGTGCGTCCTGAGAATAATAATTCTAATTGTTTAGCACGTTGATCCTGTGGCACTGATAGAACGAGCGAATGCATTGCTTGTTTTAAGTATAAATTTCTATTAAAGCTAATTAAATTTAAGTAAAGTGACCACTAACTCCTGTTATTACAGATTCAATACAGACCCGCCGTGAACCGGACGTGTGGCCGAGGGTGCATCTTCTGCCGGGCGTCAATGGACGAGGGAGGGGTAGTAACTGTTGTCGCCTGTACACACTCAGCTTACTGTTGAATCCAGTTCCCCAAGAGCTAAAAAACGAACTGCTGCCGCTGCCTACACACTCGTTCACTCGAAGAGACTCCAATGGCGATCCGAGGGGTGAGCCAGCTAGATATGGACTTCAGCAAGGAGTTCCCCTTTGAGTTCGCCGTTCAGTCCTATGGCTGCACCAAGTTGAATGTGATGTACACCAACGATACGGACTCGGTGAAGCTCTGTCTCGCCTCAGTCCTATGGCTGCACCAGGTTCTGGATCATTCGCCCGTTTCATCGGCAGCGTCGATTGCACCTTCGCTACGGTGGGGAGAAGGAAGAACGCGGCGATTCGGCCATCTGGTGCAACAAGCTTGTCGACATCCAGAAGCAATACAAGATCATCAGCAATGGGCAGGAGAAGCACTCCGTGGTTGACCTTGCTGAGACCATCATCGACCCCTGATATGCCAACATGAAAGAAGACAACCTGAACACATGGGAGGTACCTCTGAATCTAGCCTACATAACCTACGCGGCCAAGGACGCATACGCATGCTAAGACATGTACAGGCAGATCTTGGACATGAGGGCGTGTCTGCTTCCCGTAACCGGCGAGTACACGGACAGCCGCAGCGTCATGATCAAGCGTGCCAGGAAGGTCTAGATGTTGTACTTTATCTGTTTATAAGCACCTTTATCATCTGAGTGTTTCATGCATTAGCCTATGTGTCGTAATTATCTGTTTTGTCCGAAATATTTATTTTAAGAACCCATTAACCTGATTGCTTTTTTTAGTGGCTATTTGCTAATGTTTGTAAACTAGTTCACTTGTCCGTAAAAAAACTAGTTCACTCAGCTGCCGTGCTTTGAATATCCTTCCTCCCAACATATTCCCCTCCTCAGGTGGACCTAGCAGGTCTCTGAATTTTCTCCCACTTTCTTTTTCGATGTAAACTGAGTTTTCTCCCAAGATTTTCCACTAGAACCAACTCAAGCTGTCCCATGTCTAGCCTAAAAATAATAATACCCCACGTACTATTAACTCATCAAATTAAAATGATATTTTATTTCGTAAGTTGAAAGTTCTTACAAAATAATAATAATAATTGTTTATATATAATTTGGCAAGTTAACTCCTAGTGATTGCGTACATAAGCTTGCAAAGATTTTACTGACGTGCAATCATGTGTTTATGTTTTTATAACATTTCTCCGTATAGACCAACATGATATTTTCACCCAGCCCAGCAAGTCCGCGGATTTCGAGAAAAATGGAAATGGGATTTAAACGGGCTGCATAGATGCTACATCATTGTTTCACCCAGCCCACCAAATGGACTGGCTGACATGTGGGCCAGTAGGTCAAAGCCTAAGAAGGCGTTGGATTTACATCCAACGGCCATCATTCTTCTTCAATCTCTCATATTCTTCCCCAGTGACTGCCGGAACACTTTGCTCCGAGCCTTGGCGTCGGCCGGTGTTGTTTTCGCTCCTCGGTAACGCTACCCGCCGACGGGCCATCCGTCCACTCCGCATCTCCTGTTATTCTCTGCCGAGTGTAGGCCCACCTCACACCCGAACCAGTCAAGTTTCCCACTCCTCTCCGTCTGCGACTCCACTGCCGCGTCTTCCCCATCTCCAGGTCATTCCAGTCTGGGGCCTCGCCGTCGTCCACCGCCTCGGTGCGCTCGGCACGGCGTGGTCAACATACGAGAGTCATCGGAAGAGGACTGTACGTGGAGAGCCTGACGGCTGGGACCCACGAGGTCCATGGTCGCACGCAAGGAAAGTTCCTCCTTATTACGCACTGTACGTGGGAAGGGCTTCTGTATTTCACGAAAAAATGTTCCCCCCGCTGATAGGTCGGACCCACCACCTATATCTTCGCACGCAAGGAAGTGCCTCCTTATTACGCACCAAAAAAGAATACCCCCTGCTAGCTGGGACCCACCATAGTGGGTGGCAGACTTGTGGGCCTACTAAGTTGACGAGGACGGAGGGCTTTGTCAACTTAGTCAATATGAACGATTCTAGCTCCAGTGACCGTACGATGTCCATCCAACGGCCATAGTGCTTCTCCGGCTAGTGAACCCTCGTACTCCTCTATGCGTGGGTATCCACTGCCGCGTCTTCCCCGACTCCGTGTCGTCCCCTTCCTAGGCCTCGCCGTCGTCCACCGCCTTGGTGCTCTCGGTGCGGTGTGGTCAATGTGGTCAACAACCGACTTCCATCGGAAGAGTACTGTACGTGGAGAGGCTGACAGCTGGGTCCACAACCACAGCCCAGTTTTTTTGTGATTTGCCAAGTAAGTCGCTTTGTCACGCCTGTTGGGCTGCAAATCTTTCAAGATGAGGAGAGCTTCATTCGGCTGGCCGAGAAAATGGCCTATTAGCAATGAGAAATGGGCTGTACATTTTTAAAACACATCAAACCGGCAATTAGTTTCAAATATCTTTTTTTCATTTCGAGATTTTAAATTACATTAATTTTTATGCATGGAGAATTTGTTGGATTTTATATTGATATACATTTATTTTTAAAATCAGTTTGAATGTGAGTCGAAATTTTGGGATTAAAAACAGTTCGGACCGCTCCGAAATATGCAAAATTTCATACTATAGTTTTTGAACCGTGGCCACAATATGGGCTGTAATGCTAACAAAAATAATATGGGCTCCAAAAAAACCTTAAGAATTAGCAAATGGGCTGTAAATTATTAGAAATAACGGCAGATGGGTTGTATGTTGTTTTCCACAGTTTTGAGGCTTTCCTAAAAAGGTTGGCCTTTAAGCAGTGATGTTGGATGTCCATTGAACGGCCGTCGTGCTTCTTCAATCTCTGCTCTTCTGCTCGGCCGCTCAAACAAGCGCCGACGGACTACTGCTCCCTCCTCCCATGACGGCCGGTTGTCTTGCCCTTGTGAGCCTCACCACCCCAGTACTCCCATCGCTGGCCTAGCCATCCCTCTACTCACCCACACTGCTGTTATTCTCCATGACGACAAGCAGACGATAAACCCTCGTCAATGCGATTACTCCCCTCCGCGTGGGAAACAACTGCCGAGTCTTACCTGCCTCCGTGTCATTCCCTTCCTAGGCCTCACCGTCGTCCACCGCCCTGGAGCTCTCGGCCCGGTCTGGTCAACGTGGTCAAGGACCGACATGCATCTGAAGTGGGTATGCATTGGAGAGGCCGACAGTGGGTCCACGGCTGCACTCAAGAAATGCCTCCTTATTACGCGCCAAAATAATGATTCCTCCACGACATCGAGGACCCACCGAAAGGGCCTCTGTATTTTGCAAAAAAAGCGTTACCGCCCGACAGCTCGGACCCACCAGCTATATCTTCGCACGCAAGGAAGTGCCTCCTTATTACGCACAAAAAATGAATACTCCCCACATTAGCTGGGACCCGGTATAGTGGCGAGCTGACTTGTGGGCCTACTAAGTTAGCGGGACGGAGGGCTTTGTCAACTTAGTCAATATGCACGATTCTAGCTCCGGTGACCGTCGATGTCCATCCAACGGCCGTAGTGCTTCTTCAACCTCTGGTCTTCTTGCTCCAGCCGCCCAAACTAGCGTCGGTCGTGCCTCGTGCTCCTGCCTCCCGTGGCCGGCTGCGATGCGGCGGAGGCCTCACCGCCCCCTACTACTCCCACCGCTGGCCAGGCCATCCCTCTACTCACCCACACCCCCTGTTACTCTGCGGCGATGGCAGCCTCACCTTTGGCGAACCGGTGAACCTCGTACTCCTCTCTGGCGTGGGCATCCACTGCTGCGTCTTCCCGGCTCGCGTCGTCCCTTCCTAGGCCTCGCTGTCGTCCACCGCCACTGGTGCTCTCGGCGCGGTGTGGTCAACGTGGTCAAGGAACGGCTTCCATCGGACATGGGATCTGCGTGGAGAGGCTGACAGCTGGATCCACGGCCGCAGCAAAGAAGTGCCTCCTTATTACGTGCAAAATAATTATTCCTCCACCTGACAGCGGGGACCCACCGGACGGGCCACCGTATTTCGCCCCCCTGACTGCTGGGACCAACCAGCTACATCTTCGCACGCAAGGAAGTGCCTGACAGTCGGGACCCACCTGGTCGAAGCGTACGTAGCGTTGTCATTCTGGTCGCGAACGTGTACGTACATACTGGTCGATGTAGAGGCACGCACGTGTCGTAGTAGAGGCATGCACGTAGCATGTACACGTACGTACAGCGGCCAGGGTGCAAGAAAGAAAATACGGCCATGTATGTGTACGTACGGGCGGGGTATCGAACGCCTACTCGCGCATACGTACGGCGAGGGCTCGTGTACATGGCTGGGTCGGAACAGAGAAACAGCGTCGTCGTCGTGTTCATGGGGAGGCAACGGAATGCGTCATGTTCATGGGGAGGCAACGGAATGCGTCGTGTTCATCGGGAGGGCTTGGACGGAACAGGTGATGGAAACAAGGCCTGGCGTAGCGTAGAACGGAGGAAACGGCCTTGTGTTCGACCGGCCACGTTCGAAACGGGATCCTGTTCATCGGGAGGGGTCTGGCGTACCGCAAAATAGAGGAAACAGACCTCCTAAGGTCGAAACGGGAGTCCTGTTGATCGGGAGGGGTGTGGCGTACCGCAAAAAGCAGGGAAAGCGGACTTGTGTTGGAGCGCCACGGTCAAAGCAGGGGTCCTGTTCATCGGGAGGTGTGGCGTGCCATAAGCAGGACTCCACGAAATCTTGTTCATCTCCACCGTCGACCTCCTCCAGCCTCCACGGGCTCCTGTTCATCCAGCCTCCACGGGCTCCTGTTCATCCAGCCTCCACCGCGTGCTACTCCACCGGCTACTGTTCAACCACCCCTCCACCGTCTACTGTTCATCCAGCCCTCCACACCACGGGGTCCTGTTCAACCACCCCTCCACGGGCACCCCTCCATCGTCTACTGTTCATCCAGCCCTCCATACCACAGGTCCTGTTCAACCACCCCTCCACGGGCACCCCTCCACCGTCTACTGTTCATCCAGCCCTCCACACCACGGAGTCCTGTTCATCCACCCCTCCACGGGCACCCCTCCACCATCTACTGTTCATCCAACCCTCCACCACACCACGGGGTCCTGTTCATCCAGAGGCAACGCCACCGCTCACTGTTCATTCAAATCCCCCATAGCGCTCACTTATTCATCCCAGGCGGCATCGATCGGCTTGTTAGCGGCGATCGATCGCTCGAGTTCAATGTAGCGTAACTGCGGTCTGTCGCTTTCGGTTGATTAGAGCTCAATGCCTCGCTCGGGTTCGATTAGAGCCAACGCCTACTCGCACACACGCCAGTCGTGTCACGAGAGAAACGCGCATCGCTCGGCCCCCGACCTCCCACCGTAACCGGGAACTCCCTGAAATTTTCCTCGCCCTCGCTTCTACCATGGTTTTTTCCGTCATGGACGACCCAACGAATGTCATGCGGCTGCGTCTCCGGCCCGCCCAGGACGAAAAGCCCATTTTCTGTCATGATTTTTCGTCATAGAAGTAGGAGCTGACCACATCTATGATGATACCGGGTTTTGTCACAATTATCGTCATAGAAGTGTCATATGTATGACAGAAATTTTTTTCGTTCGGCCCAAAATGTCACGGATGTGTCTTTTTTCTGTAGTGGGGGGGGGGGAGGATTTTCGCGCGGTGGGCGGGGGGAGTTTGGCGCATGGTCGGTTTCTCCAAGTGCAATCCCACATGTCAGTGAAGAGGCAAGCCGAAGCACGTTCCATTTGCGTGAGCCGTGTGCAGGACTGAACGTGTGTGGGGTGCAATGCGACCGCGACAAGAGTGCTGTGAGTGTACCGCCTTTTTTCCTTTTAAACTAGGTGCTTCGCCCCCTCAAAAAAAATTGTTGCTTCGCGCGATCCATCGATACTACTACTAGTAATCCGGTAATCCCGACTAAAACGGCACGGCGGGGTCTTTTCCCGCGCGATATGCTGGGAGCTTGGCTTAGTTGGCTTTTTTAGGACGAGTAATGCTACACCTACGTAATCCCAGTTACGTAATTAATGTAATGTGAAGCATGTGAGCTATTGATTGTAGATTGGGGGGAGGGAGGGGCCCACCACCATGAAAATCAGGGGAGGAGAGAGAGAGGCAATTTACGTTAACTCTTTCGTAGGTTCACGTAGATGTAGAAACATGTGAAATGTGTGAATGTGTAGTGGACGTACTATTGGAGTGCCTAAGATAATTTGTGTATGTATAGACCCTATGTGTTTATTTTATTCGCATGTTAGATTTGTCTCGGTTCAATAAAAAGCAGAGTTGGTGATGATGGTGTGCCTGTCATCTTGCAATATAGGCCGTCCGATCTATATCTAACGGATAGGAAGGAAACTATGACAATTTACATGCACTCCTCTCCACATTTGCAGATAAGGCTTTCCCTCGTTCATCCTTTTCTCCCACAAGATCTTGATCTTCCGTGCAACGCACGGGCATCTTGCTAGTACTCCTACAATATGTATATTATTGTGAAAGTTCATATACACCGCCGAGATTAATGCAAACACAGCAGATTTTCATTACATTTGAACTTTTATAGGATAGAAAAATAAAGAAACCCGACCCTAAACCTATTCTCTGGCGGCAACCGACGTCCTCCATCTCGCGATCTCTATATGCAGGCGGGGTTCAAGACCCGTGAAGTGAAGGTGTGGTCTCCGGCGAGGAAGAGTAGAACACGGGATACGGACTGGCTAGTTGGCACACCATGCACTGCCGCCTCCCATGCCCTACTCATCCTCGGAGGAGTCCCGACCTCGGCGGTGCCGGACGTTGGACGGCGGCAAGTAGGGCAGCGTGGTCGACGGTGCTCCCGTCGCCGGCCGCCATGGCCACCGCTTGTGCGGTCGCGTCCGCGTCAGGCTACGCCGCTATTGCATCGCGAGAGGTGACTTGAGCGAGGGTGGCGACCTAGAGCTTCATCCCCGAAGACAAGCTCTCCCGCAGAGTGTTCGCACTCGCGGTCATGGCGGATGTGGTGCCAGGTAGGAGGACGATGCGCTTTTGTGTGGAGGTTAGCTGGGCGTTGCTGCTTTAAGTAGCGCATTCCGGTGAGGCCAAGCATCCGGGTGCGTCATTAAGTCGCCGGAGTTGGTTCCTCGGGCACCGAGTCGCTTAACGACGACATACGAACGGAAGACATGAATGCGGGCAGCTGGCGCCGGCTGGGAACACGCCGCGCGACGGCGCGAGGGACGAGGGTTTTGGTGTGCCAGGGTAGTCAGCTGCTGTCGTGGCAACGTTGGAGATGCCCTTTGCTCACATGCGATCCCCGCATGTCATTGAAAAAGCAAGACGACCCGGCATGGTCTCAGGTCTAGAGGATGCAGTTGGCCGTGCTACACCACTCCGCGGACGCGTCGCGGCGCCCCGTGCATCCTCGACGAGCCGGGTGTTGGGATGTGTTTGGATTGTGGCCAAAGTGCACCTTACCAAATTTTTGGTCATGACCCAAAGATTGGTCTTTGTTTGGATGGTTGCCATTTTTTTGGCATGCCAATGAACTGTAGCCAACTCTAGTTCATTTTTCTTGCCAATGTTGGCCAAATCATGGGCAACCAATACCTCAACCAAAATTTTGGTCATCACCCAAAGATTGGTCTTTGTTTGGATGGTTGCCATTTGATTGGCATGCCAATGAACTCTAGCCAACTCTAGTTCATTTTTCTTGCCAATGTCGGCCAAATCATGGGCAACCAATAACTCAACCAAAATTTTGGCTACCCAATGCTTTGATGGGGCAACCTTGGTCACAAACCAAACATACCGTTGGTCGTGCCACAGCACTAACGCCACCCTCGGCACACTAAAACGGACCGTGTCTAGCGACGGTATGAGCGTGTCGCTCACCGCGGTCGCCGTGTCCAGAGGCGGTGCTGGAGCTGCACCCCGTTGTTGGCCCCAATGACCCACATGAATGGTTGTCGGTGGCGAGGAGGTAGTGGGCCAGCTCCTCCATTGGACTAGTCTGCGCTACGTCGTCCCAACAGGTGTGCCCCACATGTCGGTTTCCCTGTTTTCCCGGCCATATTCGAGCGTCAGTCCTCCGCGTTGCGCATTAGGCCTTTCACTATGTAGGCCCAGCGAGACAACTTATTGTTTATTTGAGCCGTTCAAGTATAATCATGTGGCGTTTGCTTATTTCTCATTCCTCTCCAACCCTCTTCTCCATCGATCATGTGGACCTCCAGTCGAGTCCATCCTCCCGCATGCCGCATTTGAACATTCCGAGTATCATTCGCATGTACCCACCTAGTCCTCTTTCAATAGATCTCCGGACCCGAGATGAAATCGAGAGGGAGCAGTGGGGGCACGTGATACCTAAAGGCGGATTCAAAATTTTGAACCGTGATCATAGCATCCATAAATCATATATAAAGGGTATTCAATGTTTGTTTCATTTTGAACATACAATATACTCCCTCCTATCCTTTCTAGTTTACATATAAGTTTTATGTGTAGTCAAAGTATCTCTACTTTGATCAAAAAGGTATCAACATTCAACAACGCCCAATCAATATTGTTAGATTAAATACGTACTCCTAGATTTGTACTCGAGATGGTTTCTAATTTGACTATTGACAAGATTAATAGTACATGAGATGTATAATGTGAAAATTATATCATTGGAAACTCCTTTCACATATGAATTTGACCGTATGCTTTGTGTAAGTTGCATGTCATATATTATTACTCTAACATTTGGTCAAAGTTAGCCTCGAAAAACGCATTAGACCCTGTATGCTTTGTGTAAGTTGCATGTCATATATTATTACTCTAACATTTGTGTAAGTTGCATGCCATATATTATTACTCTAACATTTGGTCAAAGTAGTATAGTGGAAGTGGATCCTCCTGCCTTACCCTCCCTTTCGGTCACTTACTGGCGGACCCCATGCTTGCTAGGCCCCGCATGCCAGTTACTCAATGGGTTCGGCCACGTCAGGGGATCCTCATCCGTAGTATACTCCCTCTGTTTTTATTTACTCCGAATAAAATGGAGGGAGTGGTGGTATAATAAATGAGGCGGGCGGGGGAGGGGAAGGACGTCGGTCTGCTCTCAACTGCGGTCCCACAAGCAAGCAAAAACGCAAGACGAAGCGCGTTCCATTCGGTGAGCGACATGGAGGGTCCAGCGTGCCGGGCTGCAACGCGAACGCGATAAGAGCGATGTACAGTCAAAACCGATTGACCGGTCGTCACCGGAACCACTATTCACACCAGAACCTTCGCTGCTGGGCCTACGCCAGCCACTGCCCTAAAACCACACCAAATCTCCAGCCCATTCCCCCACCTTTCGATCCCCTAGCCCGCATCAACCGTCCCCCTAGTTCGCCGGAAAGCCATGGTGCGCCGCAAGATCAGTTACTACAAGATGCTGACGCTGGAGCACCGCGCAGAAATCGCGGCGGCGGTCGGCGCCACAGACCTCCGTTCCCAAGCTCGCTTTGCGGCGGGCCAATCCCCGAGTTCTCTGGAGCCAAGCTACGAGGAGGAGAAGCCGATCCAATGTTCATGGCAGAGGTCGCGGCGAAAGGCCCCGATGGTTATGAGGCGATGGGCGTCGACTTCGTGCGGTGTCTCGAGTCCCCATGGTGCAGGCGGACCAGCGGTTCAACATGGCGATACCAAAGGAGGACCGGGAGGCAGAGGCTCAACTCGACGCGGAGCGCGCGCATGTCGCTGCCATCGAGGCTCTCCTGCAGGCGGAACAGGATGTCGTGGATGTGAACCGAGTGGCGGAGGCTCAACTTGAGGCGGAGCGCGTGGATGCCGCTGCCATCGAGGCCCTCCTGCAGGCGGAACTGGACGTCCTGGACTTGTACCGGGCGGCAGAGGCTCGACTCGACGCAGAGCGCGCAGATGCCGCTCTCATCGACGCCCTCCTGCAGGCGGAACCGGACGTCCTGGACTTGAACCGGGCGGTGGAGGCTCGACTCGACGCGGAGCGTGCGGATGCCGCTGCCATCGAGGCCCTCCTGCATGCGGAACCGGACATCCTCGACTTGAACTGGGCTGTGCTCTCGTCCGTGCAGAGAGCCCGCAAGCTCCGCTTGAATGAGTAGCTGGAGGCCGAGGACAACCACGGTGCGGAGACACATCGGCTGGTTCACACCGGCAGCCAAAGACGATGAGGCTGTCTCTTTCCGCGAGTGGTGATAGTTTTTCTTTATGCTGTTGTTTTTATGGATCTTTTGCTGTGTAAAAACATATATTTGTTATGCAAGTCGCCTGACTTGGGTCAGTGTACCATTTCAGGCGGTTGGATGAATATCCTACGTCTCCTAACCCTTCTTTCCTTCTTCCTCACCTCTTCTTCTTCCCCAACAGACCATCGCAAAGGCCGTACAGATACTCCCCAACATGCGGTTGGATAAACATACTGTATGAACGAAAATTATGTGTTAGCGATAGGATGGCTGAGTTTGGTTTGTTCACATGCGACAGCACGTGTCGATGAGTGCGTTCCCTTGGTTGGGTTTTGCGGCGTGCGGGAAGCGATCGTGTTAGGGTGCGGTGCGACCAAGGCGTGTGAGCGACCTTGTGAGGGTGCGGTCGCGACCGCGACAGCCGTCTTGCAAGTGTACCTCCTTCTCATTTTGAAAACTTTAGGCAAGCTTGGCAAAAATGTGTGGCGAAGTTTGGCAATGCAAGGCCAAGACCCAAACAGGATAAGTACGTACGTACTAGGAGTACTAGTGTTAAAAAACAAAGGCGGGGTTTTCCTTTGCGGGATTTAATCGACACAAATCCTCGTTTCACGTGTCAATTAATGCGTATTTTTTTCTCCAAAGACCAAAGAGCTAACCATCTCACTCCTCATTGCTTGATTAATGCAGCGCCATGCAAACCAACCTTCTCACTTCCGCATGCATGCAGGGGATATTAATGTCCTTGGTTACTAACCCCATCAATTTTGCCTCGGTTAGTGTTAGTGGCCCTTTGCAAATTGTAATTCCGATATACTGGCCTTGTGTACAAAAAAATGGAGGTAGTAACTATATTTGACTTCCTTCCACATTGAGATGACGTCGACGATATCTTTTTTTGGTGGTTTGCCGAAGTACGTTCGACGGAGAACACCATTGAGGGAGACCACGGTAAGTCATTTGCAAGTGCCGCCTGCAAGCCGAGACAACCGCCTTATTTGCATCCGGGAAGTCCTTTACTAGTACTACTAGGAGTACTAGTGCGGTGAGATGGTTTCTCGAAGAAGACGATGGAGAAGCAGAGTCAGCGAAGAGTGAAATGATGGTTGCTTCGTCCGTGCTTTTGTGATTTGATGCCTCACTGCTTTGTGATTTGTGATAGAAGGGACAAGGGAGTAGACTCTGTGCTCTATAC
The DNA here is from genome assembly GCA_021605145.1 of Aegilops bicornis. NCBI lineage: Eukaryota > Viridiplantae > Streptophyta > Magnoliopsida > Poales > Poaceae > Aegilops > Aegilops bicornis. The sequence continues at coordinate 389,941,738 of CM038669.1, read as the reverse complement.
TGTACTACATGCGTCCAAGCATGGGAGAAAGAGGAGAGACGTTGCATTTTTCTATTCCTTCAATCAATCAATTAGGGAGCTTCGATTCCATCTTTTTGGCTTTGGCAACACCGTCCACAATGGTTCCCACGATGCCAAAATCTATTTTCACATTTGGCTACACATTGTGGATGCCCTTAACCGTAACACTTGGTTTTGCTCCTGTGTGCTATCTATACAAATCTCAATTATATTGATCTAAAAATTTATAGAATCAAGATTAGTAAAAGGAGGTGATTTTGCCTTGCGGATGGCGGGGAGGTTTCTTATTTGAGCAATGCTACATCCACGTAATGGTTTACGTAAAGTTATGAACTGATGGGATGTGGGACTATTTGATTGGATTAAAGGAGAGGATTAGGCCCACCCCACCTGAAAATCAGGGGGGCATATATAGATTAGATGGAAAGTATACGTAGCAGCTACGTAGCCCTTTGTAAGTCTAGGATTAGGCTTCTTATTTTCAGAGGATGTTGTCCTGGTGGTTTGCTAACATGCGGTCCCACGTGTCAGTGCTTTACCAAGCCGATCCGCGTCCCACATGAGGCAGAACAACGGCAGAAGCAACACATGGTTAAGTTGAAGAAGATGAGGGAGAAGCGGATTCAACAACGAGTGAGGCTAGTCATAGTGGGAGTAACTTAGCAAGTAACATAACACATCCCAAGAAAAGTTTGCTTATGTGGCATGTAGTTAATGAGGAGAGAGGTGTTTGGAGTAACATAATATGTTACTGTAACATAGCGCATCCCAAAGAGAAATGAGTCTACATCTTAATAAACGATGGCTTGCATGATACCACACACATGTTACTTCCCATTATGAAGGTAGTAACATAGACTAGTAATATGTACATGTTACTAGTCTAAGTTACTCCCCACTATGACTAGTCTGAAATGATGGTTGCTTCGTCCCTCCAACTTAACTACGGGAAAGGTGCAGCTTTGTGATTTGACGCCTCATTGCTCATTACTAAGTCGGCGCCATGACTGGGGTGCTTCACCCCTGCTGCTCTACATGTGATTCGGTATGGCACGTGGACCCGGTAGCTTGATGTCCCACATGTCGTGAAAGGAACTAGAAGATTTATGAAAGCGGCGCCCACTCTTACAACGGAGGAGTAGATTTACATGACGGCCCAAAGGAATCGACACTTGTCTTTGTCTGATACTCTAGTTTTGTTGTTTCGCACGCATCCATGGATACAAACCCGATTAAACAGAAAGGGAGGATTTTTCCCATGTAGATGATAATCTTGGCCATACATTTCAAAGGCAATTTTAATGTATGCAAACTGAATAATTATAAGTAACAATATGATATCTAGTAAAACTAAAACACATATGATTTATTGGGTTAGAGTGTAGTAGTAGTGTTGTATTGCATAGTTGTTAGATGTAACATGCGAGCGTGTAGAGATGTAGTTTTGGAGGGCCTACAGAGAGAAAAGCGTAATACGGTCACCGAACTTCAGAATAAGCTGATTATGGTCACTATATACGTTTTGCGGTGATTATACGGTCACTTGTTCACAGTTCAGCATCGGATTGCACTCTGTTGACCGGCCAAATAGTCTGTGTGGCGCCATGTTGACTAGTTAAATTAACCACGTTCCTTGTGGGTCCCACCTGTCAGTTCGCATAGGCAAAAGGTCAGATAAACACAAATTTACGCAGGCGCGACAAGGCTCCAACCCGTGCGCGGGAATCACCTGGTTGTGTATGTGTATGCATTAGGGCCTGATGTGTGCGCATGCACGTGTAGGTTGAGCACTTGAGCGTGAGAGTGTGTGTTGGTCGTGTGGTGTACTGGTGTGTGCATGCATGCGTGCGTGTGTGCGTGTGAGTGTTGCATGCGTGCATGTGAGTGTTGCGTGTGTGCGTGGCTACGTGTGTATGTGTGAGTGTTGCGTGCGTGCGTGGGTGCATGTGTTTGTGTGAGTGTTGCGTGGATGCAGTTCGTGTGCATGCGTGCGTGTGTGTATAATCACCACACCAGCTCCTGTGTGTTAAAACAGACAGCTCAGCATACCAATACAAGGCCACCTTCTCCGTTGTGCCGGCGGTCATGACTTCGAACCACCGTCCAAATATTTTTTTGTCGTTTGTTTTCATTCTTACTAGCAAGATGCCCGTGCGTTGCACGTAACATCAAGATGCATTTGTATGACTTGTTTATCTTGTGAGAGAAAAGGATGAAAGAGGGAAGGCCTTATTTGCAAATGTGGAGAGGTGTGTGGGTACCTTTTTGCAAAATTGCCATAGTTTCTTTCCTATCCGTCATATATAAATCGGACGGCCTATATTGCAGGATGGAAGGCACACCATCATCACCAACTCTGTTTTTTATAAGAGTGTATTTTATGTATTTTATAAGTGTAGATGTAGAGTAGATACAAGTCGACAGGTGGGCACGATGGTAGTGAGATAATGTGATGCAACACTAGAGGTGCCATGTGGAGCGTTTAAGCTGGTCAACTAGTCATGTCATGAGAAAATACAGAGTTGTGCAGTGAGCCCGTGATCAGTATAATAACCACTAAACGTAAATGGTGACATAATGAGTGGATTCGAAGTCCAATGTATGTATCGTGCTTTCGATTCAAATACAATGACCGTCATTGCATATATCGCGAGAGAAAGATGAAACATGCGTGAATATTCTGGGGGCTTACTTTTAGAGGACCTGGAGATAGTTTTGTGTGCATACGTGAAAGGGGCGTATAGGGGGGTATGTGTCGGGGGTTGGGTGCGACATATGCCAATGGATGGCTTATCATGGTGGGAGCGAGTAGAACGTCGTCGGTGCCCGGAAGTGGGATGAGGCGTAGACACGAACGAAGGCGTACTTTACCCAGGTTCGGGGCTCTCCTAGGAGATAACACCCCTAGTCCTGCTCTGCGGGGTCTCCGCATGATCACTAAGGCACAAGTGAGTACAAAGGTGCTCCTTGAGCTGTATGCTAGAGGTAGAAGGCAAGGCTAGCTCTCTCCTTCCTCTATGATCTGGTCTAGTTCTAACAGGTTGGGAACCCTTTGCATGGGTGCCCTGGGGGGTTTATATAGGCCTACCCCCCGAGGGGTACATTGGTAATCCCGGCCGGGTGTAGGGCCCGGCCGTCGACCTCCTCGGTCGCCCGGTTCTCCGGCTGGGGAACCCGCCGCTGGTGGGCCCCGTCGGCCTGTTGGGTGCAGGGGCCGGCCAGGCCGTACGCCCGCTCCCGGGTCTTGTCGGCAGCTGATCACTGTTGTCGTGTCTCTAACGACGCAGGCTCGGTCAGGGGGTCATGGCTACAGCTCCGCCGCCTGGCGGGCGATTACTGTAGCCACTCCCTGTCTCGTCTGGTTAATGGCGCGTGGGTCCCGAGGAAGGGGCGGGCCGACTCCTAGGGGCCGACCTCCCTCGGGTCCGACTGGTAGGGCTCTCGCCGTCTTCTGGACTCTCGCTGACTGGTGGGGCCCGCCGTCCTTGGGCCATACCGACAGGCCGTCGTGGGAACAGGACTCTGCCTGCTCGTGATGATGTCAGGGAGGGCGTGGCAACAGTGCTGCACCGGGCGGAGATCTCCGCCGGTACGGTGCACTGTGGCCACGCTTGCTTGGAAAGGGGAGGGATGGGCTGCTGTAGCCACTCCCGTCCGTCCCCTCGATGAGGGCATGGGCTTTGTTGTTGTCGCGGGCCGACTCCTCGGGGCCGGCTTATCTGGAAGCCGCCAGGTAGGAGTCGGCTTGTCTTGACCTCGCCTCCAGGACTCGGCCGTTTGTGGGCACCCGGCTATTCCTCCAGCCGGCCTCCAGAAGACGGCTCTTCATCTTGGCGTCTTGAGGGGCGCAGTCAGCCCCGATGTCTTGAAAGGTTCAGGGCTTCCGGTTAGCCTACCCGTGGCCCATTACTCCGACAGTAGTCCCTGAAGCTAGTGAGGCGCCGCGGGTTATTGGTCGAGGAGCCTCAGCAGTTTCCTTCTCCCGGGGGTTGAGGTAGAGCCTCGTCCGTCTTCTGCCAAGCCGACTGGTTGGAGTCGGACTCGCCCAATCTGACTTGTCCAAATTTTCGAATGACTCGGCGGGATCCAAGTGGCGTGCTAGCTAAGCTTCCAGGCCACCGCCCGCTTCTGGCCTGTCACATGGCAGCGAGCGGCCGGGTCAGCCTGCCCACCCACGCGCGCGATGGGACACGCCTGCAGGCGGGGCCTGCCACTACCACGCCTCGGCACGCGAGCGGATCCGCTACAGCCGAGGTGGGCGGTTGAGATTCCCGTTTAGTTACTGCACGCAGTAATCTCGAGCGAAAAACGTGGGGGTGTTGGGTAGTGGGCGCAGTAAATCCCACGACCGCCCCCTCGACTTTGCAGCCTATAGGCCTATAAGTAGGCGGAGGAGGGGGAGCGGCAGAGCACGCGCGCCCCTCCTCCTTACTAATTCCTCCTCTTTCTTCTTCCTCTCGCTGACGCGCTTCTACGCCACGCTGAGCTCCGCGGCGCTTCGTTCCCGATGAGCTCTTCTTCCACCGTCACGCCCCCCCGCGGTGCGCTCTGGCGCATGGGATGGCTCTGAGGTTCAGGACGACCACGTCTATTTCCTCCACAAGACGCGGCGGCTGCCCAGCAAAGATTTCGTGAGGGTTCGCCTTGCGCCGGAGAGGGAAATCTCGCCGGCGCCGGAGGAGGGCGAGCGGGTCGTCTTCCGCTCGCATTGCCTGTGCGGCCTTGGCTTGCCGGCGAGCGGTTTCTTTCGGGCCTTCCTAGACTTCTACGGTCTCCAGCCGCACCACCTCACCCCAACACGGTGGAGCTGCTGTCCGCCTTCGTCACTTTGTGTGAAGGCTTCCTCGGCGTCCTCCCCACCATCGAGCTCTGGGGGGAGTTCTTCTACTCCAAGCTCGGCACCCACGTCAGCGTGCCGGCCCGATCTTGGGCGAGTTCATCGCGGTGCGGAGGTCGGGGGCCGACAATCCGTTTCCCCACATCACGCTGATAAAGTCAGTGAAGATGTGGCAGCGGTCGTACTTCTACGTGAAGAGCGTCTTCGCGGAGGGTGACTGGGTCAACTTGCCGGCTTACGCAGCCGGCCCGCCAGCTGGAAGGCGGCCCAACTGGTCGTACCGGGCCAGGACGCTGACGCCTGCTGGAGCCGCCGCCATCGCGCGGCTCCGAGTGCTGACGTAGTCGGAGGGCTTGACCGGGCCTGATTTGCTGGCCGCCTTCGTGGCGCGCCGAGTGCTCCCGCTCCAGGGCCGCCCTCACATGATCTGCCAGATGAGCGGACATCGGGACCCGGGCCAACTGTGCACCAAGGAGATGCCTCATGCAGAGGTAGCCTACATGGTGAACTATCTTGCGAACTGCAAGCTTTCGGAAGAGTGGCAGTTCGGCAAGGAGCCGTATTCACGCGCCAACCCTCCGCCCATGGTGAGTTGTCTCTTTTATTTTTTCTCTGACTCTTAGTTGCCGAGTCCGTCTTGTCCAGCCTCGAATTAATCGGCCTTGGCCGAGCCCCCTCCTCCAGCCCAAGAATGGCACCGCTGGGGCCGGACCAAGAATTCCTCCCTGATCGGGCAGAAAGCGACGTTGACGACCCCGACTTGGGGGCGGTGGCTTTGGAGGACGACGCCGAGGGAGGAGGCGGCGAAGCAGGCGGCTCGAGGCTCAGAGGCAGCCTCGAGGACTGGCCTTACGACGACACGGGGGAAGTCGCCCCGTGCCACTAGCCGGGAGCCGGCCAGCCGGGCGCGAGCTCTTCTGCCGCGCCGGACGCCCAAGGCGGCGTGAAGAAGCGTAGGGCCGCGTCGAGTATGTTCGGCAGTCGGCCGAAGAAGCCCAAGGGCTCGGCCACGGCGACCAAGCGGGATGAAGCGGCCGCGAAGGCCAACCGCTTCCGCAGGGAGGTGAAGACGCCACAGCTGGATTCTGCGTAAGTGCTACCTTCCCTTACACCTTCATATTTTCTTCGTTGATCTTGTCTGAGTCCTTTGCTTCGTTTCCCTTGGGTCCAGGGCTCCCCTCTCTCTTGAGAAGGTAGTTGCCGCCTCCATCATGGGGTCGGCAGAGACTTCCACCACCAAACGGCGGATCGACCTAGCCGCGGACCTCCGGGAGGCGAGGGAGCGGAACCCGCAAGAAGTGCGCGAAGAGCAGGAAGTCGCCTGCCTGGAGAAGGCGGAGGCCGAGAAGGCGGAGGCCGCCGCCATGAAGAAACTGGCGGAGGCCGAGGCCGCCGACGCGGCGAAGAAGCAGGCTGAAGAAGCCGCGCATTGCCAATCGGAGGTTTTCGTCATTCCTCTGAACTCCGCGCCGCCACCTCCGGAGTTCACGGTGCAGACCGGGGAAGCCGATGGCGAGAACCCGATCATGGAGAGGGACGACGGCGACACCGCCATGTCGGACGTGATCGTGCCACCATCGTCGCCGTTTGAGAAAGCGCGAGGCGGGCAGCCGGTGGACCCGCCGGTACCGCCAACTGAAGACAAGGTGGTGGCGGGCCTGGTTCTCGAGGTCGGCACGCCGAGCATCGCCGTCTTGCAAAGGCGGCTTCGGCGCCGCGCCCTCTGGAGACTGGCGCCGCGAGCTCCTTGATCCCGGACAACGAAGCGGCGAGCGCCGCGCCCACTGGGTGGGTGCGGGGAGGCGGGACGGGCCCGTTGAATCAGGCGCTTTTGGACGTCCAAGCTAAAATCCGGGCTGAGGACGAAGCCATGAGGAACTGCAACAAGGCGCATCTGGCAGCGCGAGAGGCCGTCCGGGTACGTTTCCTTCTTCTTTGCTTCTGCTTCTTGTGCATCTCAGTGGGGGCGCGCCAGCGCACCCACTGGGTGTAGTCCCCTAGTTTTGGGCCGGCTACTGAGGAGGCGGCTCGGACCTCTAATCGGCGAGTTCCAAGCACTAACACTTGTCTGAAAATTTTTGTCATAGGACTACCACAATCTCCGCGTGACCGCCTTCAACTCCAACGTCCAGGAGCTGGCTCAGCGGACCGCTGACTTGCTGGAAATCCGGAGTAAGTTCTCTTCTTTTTTCTGCGGGGGCGTGCTAGCGCACCAGCGGGCTGTAGTCCCCGAGATTCGGGCCGACTGCTGAGCAGTTGGGCCGGATCTCCTCGGCGACTATTCTTCTTTCTGTTGATGACTCCTTTTTTTCGAGGGGGCGCGCTGGCGCACCCGCGGGCTGTAGTCCCCGAGATTTGGGCCGACTGCTGAGCAGTCGAGCCGGATCTCCCCGGCGACTATTCTTCTTTGTTTGGCGACTAACACCTTGTTTTCTTCTTTCTTCCGCAGAAGCCAACGCCACCTTGCAGCAGCATCTGGGCGAGGCCAACACCGCGTTACGCGCTAAGGAGGAGGAGCGCAGCAAGCTGGCAGAGGAGCGCGACCGGCTGGTCACGCAACTGGCAGAACAGAAAGAGCTCCTCAAGGCCCAGAAGGAGGCGGAGGACAAAGAGACCGGCCGCCTTGCTGAGTTCGCGAGCGAACGCTCCTCCTGGACTGACAGGGAGGCGATACTGACTTCCGGCTTCCACGAGATCGAGGATATAGTCGATGGTGAGCCTTCCTCATTTTTCTTCTTTGCGCTGCCGGCTGTTGGTCAAGCCGGCTTCTGGTCTTTAACTTTGTTCTTCGCTTCTGTCTTGGCAGACTTCTTCCCTGGCCACTCGGACGCCGCCAACCAGGCCATCGAAGCTGATCGCGAAGGGCGGAGGGCGGACGGCGCGAAGATCGCCGCCGACGCCCCCCGAACCCTTAGCGAGCAGATCCTGAGCATCGAGGCCCGTCTTCGGCCGGCTCACCGGATGCTGCGCCGGCTTCAGCGTGTCGGCGCCCAGGCGATTGCCGCCTCAGGCGGACATGCCGGCATCAGACACCCCCCGGATCGGCCGACCGGGCGGAGGTAGCGGCCGGCCGTCTTGAGGCCTGGAAGGGCTCTTCAGCCCGGGCTGGAGCGCGCCGAGCCTTGGAGTTCGTCAAGGCATGGTACCCTGGGCTGAGCCTGGCCCAGCTGGCCACATTCCGGCTAGAGGCTCAGGAGGAGTTGGCGGTCGTGGAAGACGATCTCCTCAAGCACGCGGCGTCAATCGCCGAGTACACTGACACCAGCATCTTTGTCCCGGAGCGGGTTGAAAACGGCGATGAGGCGCCGCCGGAATGGCTCGGGCTGAACCCGGACGACGGCGAGGACTTGGCGGAGGTGATCGACTCCAGCGGCGAGGAAGAAGGCGAGGCGGAGGAGGGAGGTGAAGAGGAGGCGCCAGAGGTCAGAGCGGACGGCCAACCTCAGCTCGACCGTGCCTCCAGCAACGATCCGCGCCCAACTGAGCCAGCTCCCGCCGGAGGCGCCCAAGCAGAGACCGACCAGCCGGCCGCTCCGGCAACTGGCACCGCCGACTCCTCTGATCCTCCGAACCCTTCTGCCGCTTCTTTGGCCGCCATTTTATCTTTTTACTTCGCCTGTCTATCAGTCTCGATGAACTTGTTAATTTTGCACAATTCCACCCGCGGGGTGTATCTCGAACTTTGTTGAAGATCGGCCAAGGGCCTTTGTTATGTAAATATTTTTCCGAGTTCTATCTTTTCTTGCTTATTGCTCTTTGGCTTTTTCCTTTGCCGCCTTCCCTTGGTTGCTGTCTTGCCAGCCAAACAGCGCTCTGTGGATCGATCTTTGGGTCAAGTACTTAGGTACTTTGGGAAGGCAAGTACTTAGCCGTTTAGAGTTCCTTAGCAAGTTAAGTACAAAACAGCGGACCGGCTGCTCAACAGTCGGTCGTAAGAAGTGGCAAGCCGGCTTAAACTATGCACATGCTTTGTGTCCTTAGCCATTTTTCATGTGGGCACCCTTTCTACCTTACTCCTGCCCACCGTACAGTCGCTCTGCGAGCTGCGGCTTCTGGCAGGAGACGGCTTAAGTGCCACACATTACTTGTCCGGCTGCAGGAAGCATTTCATAGTACAAGACGGCAAGTCCCCGGGCCGACTAGTCGGACCCGGTGCCAAGCGTCATAACATAAAATAACATACTTATAGGCATAATTCTTATCATATAGATAAAAGAGGGAGTCCCCAAGCTCTTCTCGGGGGACCCGGAGTCTTCGTACTTTAATACAAAAGGTAGCGTGGTACATACTACATCAACTGTAAAATCTTCGGAGGAGATTTGCATTCCATGGCCGCTCCGTCTCCTTGCCAGAGTCGTCTCTCTTGTGCACTCGAGGCTTCTGAGCGTCGATCAGGTAGTAGGAGTCATTGCCCAACACTTTGCTGATGATGAAGGGGCCTTCCCAAGACGCCGAGAGCTTGTGCTTTGGCCGGCTGTTCATTTGGATCAGCCGGAGCACAAGGTCTCCTTCTTGGAAAGATCTCGCCTTGACCTTCCGATTGTAGTATCGGCGTAGGCTCTGCTGGTAGATGCTGGACCGGCTGAGTGCCAACAGCCGTCCCTCTTCCAGCAGATCGACACCGTCTTGTCGTGCTTCTTCTGCCTCCTCTTCGGTGTACATGGTGACTCGAGGGGAGTCGAACTCTATATCCGTTGGGATGACGGCTTCGGCACTGTAGACGAGGAAGAAAGGCGTGAAGCTGGTTGACTTGTTTGGAGTTGTGCGCAGGCTCTAGAGGACGGCTGGCAGCTCGTCGAGCCAACAGCGGGCTGAACGCTCCAGAGGCTCGACCAGTCGGGGCTTGATGCCGGACAAGATGAGGCCGTTTTCTCGCTCCACCTGGCTGTTTGACTGTGGATGAGCAACGGACGTTAAGTCCAGTCGGATGCCCTGCGTCACGCAGAAATGGGCCACGGCGCCTTTGGCAAAGTTCGTGCCATTGTCGGTGATGATGTTGTGCGGTATGCCATATCGGATGGTGATGTCGGAGATGAACGTCACAGCAGTCGGACCATTCAACTTCTTGATTGGTTTGGCTTCTATCCACTTGGTGAACTTGTCCACCGCGACAAGTAGATGAGTCATGCCACCTCGCGCTGTTTTGAATGGTCCCACAATGTCCAGGCCCCAGACGGCAAAGGGCTAGGCAATGGGATTAGTCTTGAGTGCAGAAGCCGGCTGATGTGGCTTGGAATGGAACTTCTGGCACCCTTTGCATTTTTGGACCATGTCTTTGGCGTCTTCTAGAGCAGTCGTCCAGAAAAAACCATGGCGAAAGGCTTTGGCGATGAGTGCTCTTGAAGCTGCGTGATGGCCACACTCGCCTTGATGGATATATTTGAGAATCGCTTGGCCTTGCTCCGGCCCCATGCAGCGCTGGTAGACACCAGTGACACTGCGCCTCACAAGCTCTCTGTTGACTATGGTGTAGGCTGCTGCCCGATGTTGCACTTGCCGGGCCGAGATCTCATCAGTCGGCAGCTCTTTCTTCACTAGGAAATTGAGGATGGGCTGGGCCCACGAATGTGCTGTGATTTCTTCGACTGTCAGGACTGCAACTTGGACGAGGGTGGCTGGGCCGGGAGGTGGCGGGTTGGAGTCGGCAGCCGCTTGCTGGGTCGATGAAGTCCCCGGGCCGATTGTCAGTCCCCGGGCCGAGCTCTGAAGTCCCCGGGCTGGCCGCTGCAGTCCCCGAGCCGGGTTCTGAAGTCCCCGGGCCGGGTTCTGAAGTCCCCGGGCCGGGTTCTGAAGTCCCTGGGCCGGGTTCTAAAGTCCCCGGGCCGGGTGCGACTGCCACGGCCCCCAGGCCGCCTACCAGAATTCACGTGCCGGCCGCTGGAGCTCTCAAGTCGGACCCGACTGCTTCAGGAGGAGCCGGCATGAAGATAGAATCTGATTCTAGCGATGGCTTGACAGACGGCTTGAGGAGGCGTTGAAGGGCGACGTCGGTCAGTATTGCTTGACGGGTGGAGCCGATTCTTGCCAAGGCGTCTGCTTGCTCGTTGTCATTTCTTGGCACATGGAGAAACTCAAACCCTTCAAAATATCCACTGAGTTGTTGTACGAGGAAGCGGTAGCTCGCCATGTTTGCATCTTTGGCGTCCCAGTCGCCTGACGACTGTTGGACTACCAAGTCAGAGTCACCATAACACAGGATCCGACGGATGCCTAGCTCTTTGGCAAGCCGGAGCCCGTGAATGAGTGCCTCGTATTCGGCGACGTTGTTGGAGGCGGCAAAATGGATTTGCAGCACATATTTGAGCTTGTCAACATATTTTTGAGCTTCTGGGCTTAGCCCCGATGTCTTGAAAGCTTCTGGGCTTCGGCTTAGCCTACCCGTGGCCCATTACTCCGACAGTATGCCATGGAGAGAGAGATGCTCTTCGTTTCTCTTTATTATGACTAACTTTGTATATAGTATAAAAATATACAAATTCACAGTGCGGAATAAATATCATTGCGGGCACCATGCAATGCAAATTAAGCGTTAAATACTCCTCCATATAACTTTGTAATGTTGTATATATGTAGAAACTCTAAAATAATTTTTTGGCCACACGTTATTCAAAAGGAATGTTGTATGCTAAATAAACGTGAAGAGAGGGCTTTTTAGATCAACGGGGTACGTGATGTAACATGTGTGAATGTGTAGTTGATGCATTTGGCGGGGCCTAGAGAGGTATGTGTGTGTATTACATATTCGAAAGAGGCTTGGATAGAGGAGCTGACGGGGGGGGCGTGGGAGAGATAGCACGAGAAGTGAGAGTGGTCTAGAGAGAGAGATTGACGAATATGACGTCACGACAAGAGATTCCATTCCCTTGAGTGTGTATATTCAAGGGGAGAGGGAATAGAGGCACCAGGAGAAATTTTCTGTGTGTGTTGTGTTTGTGTTGGTATGTGTGGGTGTGAGAAGATAATGAGACGTGGGGGCAGAGGGTGTGTCACCGCGTGAGGTCTGGTGGGTCGAGGTGAGGCCCTTCGTTCGGTTCCGTCCTGCGCCACATTGGTCGGCCGGTGACGCATTTAGGAAGACCCATGGATGACTAGTCGTACAAGACAAAGATAGCAGAATTGTGAATGACTCTGTGTCCACTGACAAAGCCGGCTAGGATTTGTAACCCTAGGTTCTCGGACTAAGGTAACCCCTTTATCTCATATATTACTATTCATCCAACCTAACTTTAAGGGGCATCCTACAGAATGCACTGCTAAAATCATACTAAATCGATTAGGAAGAGAGGTGTGAGACAATGCGTGATGACAGGCGTAAAGATAATGTGCGTACATGAGACACGTAGGCAGGTCCATGTATATAGAAAGGGTCGATGAGGATTGTGCGTGTGTATGTTTGCGAGAGGAAGAGTGCTTGTGATAAAGGTTAGTGAAAACAGTTGTAAATGGTTACGAGAGGGAGGGAGGGTTATATCTAGAGCATGTGTGTGAGAAAGACACCTCGGGAGAGAGTGTGTGAGCATGTGTGAGAGACCACCGATGGAGATTGAAACTACACGTAAAAGACTGCTCTACACATTGATTAAAGATATAAATTGTATCCAAATATTAGGATGGGATCATGATATTTGCAATTCGCGTAAGGAGCGGTGATTGATCCATCAGACATCTAGAATCTATCGAATTTGAGCATGTCTATGTTATTATTCGACACAATTGATCCACATAGTTAGTATTTTGAAATCCACAATGCATCGCTTTAGCAATCGAATATAAACGTGAGTATAGTTCATGTTGTGTGTGTAAAGCACATTATACATACGAAAGTTACACAATGGACATTATAAATAGCTACCTATGAACTAGCATACATTTGAATTCAACTTAAGGTAGTTTAAAAAAATCAAATTCAACATGAAGTCCATTCAATTATTTGAATTTGATATCATGGCATTTGTAAACTATACCTAAATTATGGGGGCACCAATCTTTGCTAGCTCCTCCATTCCAAAATAATCGTAGTTATAGGATTTTCAAGTGTCAAAATTTCAAAAAGAAGCGGATAATTTAATGAGGTTTTCAAACATACAAGGTTAAATATAACATTGTCTATTTAGGTCAATCCTCATAGTTCAAGAGTACTCTAAACGTGAATGCTTGTGTTTCAAAATTTCAAACGAAGCACCAAAAGAGCACAGACTACTTGAAACCGCTGCGTGAGACCAACGTTAGGTAGTACTAGGAAATTACTTTTCTAATAACTCCGACCCGTGAAACCTACCGGCCCGACGTCCAAAGGTCTAAACCGGGGTAGGTTTGTAGCTTCATCTAGACGCCACGCAACCGCATCCAAAAAACATTCATACACAATGGCCGCCTAAGCACACATGCGCGCGGCCGAAATCGCTCCCGCCCACTATTTGGGACACCTGGGATTACCATCCTACCCCCGACCCGCAGTAGGTCCGAAATTTAAGAGGGGGGCAAAGTTTGTACTTTCCCCAAATTTCAAACAAGCGCGTCCCATCTTCTGTTCAAAAAAGCCAAAAACAAGCGCGTCCTAGACCGAAACATGGTTCCCCCCACCCGTCTGATTCCCCATTCGTACTCCGTGGGCGCCAAAACTACCTCCCAACCAGCCGCAAACCCCGACGTCCTCCGTCCGCCACCCCATCCCACCCATCAACCGCCGCCCTCCTCCATCACGCCGGAGCCGATACCCCGACGTCGTCGTCCAACGCAACCTCAACCGCAACACCCTCCACGGCTAGTAGTTGAAGCCGAGGCCGAGCCGACCGTACCCGAGCCAGTTCAACCACGCCGTCCTGCGCCTCTTCGCTGTCGCTCCAACTTCGCCACCCTCCACCACACCAGAGATGTTCCTGCTACGTCGTCCTTCGCCGCCTCGGATCTGCTTCCCCTCTGCTGACATACGGCCACGGCAACACAGTCAACAATTTGGCCATGGGTTCGTCCAAGCCTGCACCCTCCAGAACATCGGTTTCCCCGGTAAAAAGAAGAAGATCGGCACGACATGTAGAGGTGACCACACCGGCAACCGAAAAAGGTACTCCTCTTCCCTTATTCGTGCAAATCTTACGTCTCTTCTTGCACGGTATCCATCCCACAGAAGACACTAGTTGACCGCTTCTTCTTGATACTAGATGTTCCTAGTAACTCGTGATGCAAAAGGTTTCTCCTCATATACTATTTCACCTTAGCTAGAGGTCCACGGCCCCCCCGAATTTCAATTTCTGGCCAGCTGATTCCCAATTAACGGAAGCATTCCCCGGCGTAACAGGCGCTAGTACGCCTATTACGCCGGGGAAGCAGCGCCTTGGTGTTTCTTAGGGGCGTGTGCGGCCTAGAGCTACTAGCGCCCGATCCGGAGGTCGGCCGGGATTAAAGGGATGGCCTGGGGGCGCTGCCAAGCACGGCGGTGGTGTGAGGTCGATGGGAGGGCGGAGCGGCGAAGGCAGGGGTCTGGGCCGGTGGTCGTTCGCGGTTCGAGAAAGATCGTCAACAGTTACTGGCGGACTGTTCATTAAAAAATCGACTGACCTATTTATTTTCAGTCGACTGTTATCTTAGATATGACCACATGTGGTGTTTTGCTGGAGGAGTACCTGCATTTCATGTGCTCATATATTACAAAATCATACGGAGTAGAATCTAATTTTGTTTGCCATGCAATGTTGTAGAGCTATCATATGTCTCCGTCATTTATTTTTCAGCCACCTGCTATCTGCTGGTTTTACAGTGCACTAGTTCTGCACACACTTCACCCTTACCCTCACTATTGTGTTTTTATGCAAGGGTATTTCAGACCCTGCCTTGACAGAAGCAGAAAAGAATAGAGAGAAGACGCTCCAGCATGGTACGCGGCTACGCCAAAAACGTTTCAAGGATTTAAAGGGTGTAGTGTCAGCAAATGGAGACGATGAACGTAGCTCTGGAGTTGATGATCTCACTCGCCGTGAACCACCAATCCAGGTGCTTGCTTTAACTTCACGGTGTCATATGTGGTTGCATGTTGCATATGGTGTCTAGCTTGTATTCGAAAGGCCGAAGTCGGTAAGATAAGGGAAGATATTTTTTTACATGAACCACCATCCCGTGAGCACCATAAGACAAATAGCTAGTCGAGCACCGCCGAGCCAGATGACAAGCCCAAAGAAAGATAGGCATCACACGAAGCCAACTAAAAAGCTGTGATGGTGGTGAAGCAGCCCGCCTCCCACCGTGCTCTCGTGTCCTAGATGATCATGCTCACCACTCCAGCCGGATGTCTAGCTTGTATTGCTTCCAATTTGGTTAAATTGCATCTGCTTAGCTTACACATTATACCTTTTAATATGGCATGCCTTTCTGTTTTTGGTACATACTAGTACATCTGTGTATTAACCATGTTCTTACATCAAACTAATGTTCTTGTGTATCCCTCATCAATCACTTATGACGAGGCAGGCAGGCAAGGGGACTACTCCTCATTTAAAGAATGCGATTGTCGACCTCCGACATGATTCTCAAGAAAGAAATGCTAGATGAAGATAGTGAACGTAGCTCAGTAGTTGATTATAGCATTTCCCTACAGTAGCATCGCAGGTGCTTGCTCTAACTTGGCAGCGTGATATGTGGTTGCATGTTGCATATGGTGTCTAGATTGTAGTTCTTCCAATCTGGTTAAACTGCATGTGCTAGTCTGCTTAGCTTATACATTATACCTGTTAATGTGACATGCCTTCCTGTATTTAGTACATAGTACATCTGTCTATTAAGCATGTCCTTACATAAAACTATTGTTTTTGTATCCCGCGTCAATCAACATGATGAGACACCTTTAGCATATGCAAAGGTCACGATATTAGTTGCATCTTTCATATGATTTATAGCATGCGCTGCTTCTAATTTGTTGAAATTCCATTTATGATGGGACACTTTTATCTTGGCAGAGTCATATTGGTTGCATCTTTCATGTGGTGTCTAGCTTGCGTCGCTTCTTATTTGCTGGAATGGTTTCTGCTTAGTTTACACAAACAGTTGTGAACATGCCATGCCGTCCTGTTTTTTCGTACATATTCCATCCTGGTATCATGTGTTTGCCTTACATCAAAGTAGTGATTGTCAAGATCATGCATGAATGAGTTCTGAAGAAAGAATTTTATTGCTTTTTCTTGTCGGTTTTACTTGACAATTCAAAATCAATAAAGCGGAAGGAAGTTAGCAAGGCAGCGGATAAAGGTGCTCCTTCCAAACGGAGGGCCTCTATAGTTTCTACTCCTCCACACCCCCAAGATGATTTCCAAGACAACACATGCATAGACACTCAACAAAGCTGTGTTTATGATGAGCACGTCTCCCCTAGTGCAGACATCACCGGTGCTCCCTCTAACTTGGCAATCGTTATATGTGGTTGCATGTTATGTGTGATGTCTAGCTTGTATTGCTTCTAATTTTGTTGAATTCCATCTGCTTACTTTACAAATTATACTTGAATAAGACACGTGTTCCTGTTTCTAGAACATACAATATCTGTCTATCACACCATGTTATTACATCAAATTACTAATGTTGTGTAACCTGCAACAATCACTTATCATAAGACACGTTTGAATTCGGAGTGTGATATAGGTTACATCTCACATTATTTTCTAGCTTGTACTACTAATTTGTTGAAATGGCACTTATGACGAGACAGTTTTAACTTGGTAGAGTGATATTCGTTGCATCTTTCATATGGTGTCTAGCTTTCATTGCTTCTAATTTGTTGAAATGCCTTCTCCTTAGTTTACACATCATAAGCTGTGAATATGCAATGGCACTAATGACGAGAGACCTCTAACATGGTAGTGTGATGTTGTTTGCATCTTGCATATGATTTATTCCTTGTACTGCTTCACATTTGTTTAAACGCCATTTATGCTGAGACACTATTAACTTGGCGGGCGATATTTGTAGCATCTTTCATATGGTGTCTACCTTCCATTGCATTGCTTCTAATTTGGTGAAATGTCTTGTTCTTAGTTTACACATCATAGTTACGGTTATCTCTTCCGTCCTGTTTTTCATACATATTACATCCTCCTATCATGTGGTTGTCTAACATCAAAGTTCAGTTAAATGCATCACACATCAATTTGTTCAAAAAACTAAAGTGTTATTCGCTTTTCTTGTAAACTTGACTTAACATGGCACAGAGAAAGAGGAAGAAACACAGAATGGCAAGGAATGAGAAGCGGATGAATCCTGCAGATTCTGCTGGTATTGATGGTGCAATAGAAGGTCAAAGTCCAGTGGAAAATTCTACAAACACGGCATCCCATGCTACACGAGTTGCAAAAAAATCCAAACAGAAACAAATAGCTGCCACCAAACAAGCAGAGACAGCCCTAGTTCTTGCAACACCTACCACAGTACTACCAGCTGCACGACTTACTCGTGCGTCAACTGAGCTAGCAGCACGTTCCCAAGCTCCCTTGCCACTTGACACTACTTCCCAAGCACTCTTGACACAAGACGAGTTGGCAATATCAGATGAACCTTGTGAGCTTCAACAGCAAGAAGGTAGTTGCTGGAGTCAAGTTACACTTGCATGCTTCTTTATATGTAGTCTCACAGTTTGATGTACACTAACACTTCCTATGTTCGTTGTTGGACTAGCACCTAGGCGCAAGAGGAAACAAACATCTGGGATAATGCTCGATAGGTTAACTAAATCTAGAGGAGGAAGAATGGAGATCCGTTTTGAGGCAGGTTTAAAAAGGCCACGTGATGCTACTGAGTCGGCCAAGTTAGTATCGAGGCAGCGGTTGCCGATAGGTGTCATGTACGTATCCTCCCAACATGGATTCAGTACAGGAATGACAAAGACGAAACCCAGTTCAACACCTTCCTCTACCATTTATCTGTAACTATGGTTATGTATGGAAACTAGTAATATCGTCTTGCTCTGTCCCATACTCTCTAGGTTGCTGATAACGAGACTCCCATAATTTTCAACGGATGAGGTTCAAGTTGGATAGCCAAGATGATGCAACCAGACAAGCTTGCACCCATGTTTTCAAGTCTACTCTGTGACAGTATCGGTATAACTTGAGGAAAACTCACTTTGAAGGCAAGGCTAACAGTGAACTTTCCCAAACATCTCCAGTGGAAAATATATCGGATGAAGACTGGAGGGCCTTGTTAAACACCAGTCCGATCTGAAGTATCAGGTACATTATATATATGTGATCAGATCACATGTTGAAGTCCTATTTACGCATGTGCCACACAAATGTATCTTCTTGTAGGTGAACTGTTCAAATAACAAGGCCAACCGTACGGAAGTGAAATTCCAACAGCATTTACGGGATCTCGTAGCTATATTGCACAATCGCGAGGCTCTTGTAATTAGCTGTTGTTTCACTCTTTTCGCTGTACCATATTATCAGATCTATATTGACTTGTTCGAAATGCGGAGAAAGCCCATAAGGACCAAAAAGTACCTGAACCAAATGTTGTGGAAATCTTCAAGGACCGTCACACCAAAGAAGAAGAAGGGCATGACTACCCCGATCAAAGCCATTGTTGTAAGTCCTTAATCCTCATGCCTTTTAACTACTACTTACTCTGACTTGTGCCTTGAACTGCATTGTTTGCAGCCAATGTCTATTACTCTTTTCAATTTTATACACAATTGTCTT
This sequence comes from Aegilops bicornis, assembly GCA_021605145.1. Classification (NCBI taxonomy): domain Eukaryota; kingdom Viridiplantae; phylum Streptophyta; class Magnoliopsida; order Poales; family Poaceae; genus Aegilops; species Aegilops bicornis. The sequence continues at coordinate 389,923,198 of CM038669.1, read as the reverse complement.
AGCGTATCATTGCACCTTACAAGGTTTAAAAGAGAGGAGTGATGTTCCTTTGATCTTGACCCGTAATCTAGTTCCATGCTGGACTTTCCCACATAACGTTACAATTGCCTGTTCATCTATTCTCAGTTGTTTTGTTATATGAATGATGTCATACTATGCTTACCGTATTATAAACTTCGTCTATTTATCCTTAGCCCTCAATACAATGTGAAGAAATAGACAATACATTAGCGATGGTACATGGTCATATGTTTGGAACCTGGTTTTATTATGTACTTTGCAATAAAATACAACTAATATTTTACATGGGTTCACCAGAATAAGTTACGTATATAGACCAAAGCTATTTTGTTTGGTTTTGCTACCTCCTTAATATCTTACGCTCGTACTACTAATGTAAAACCTCAACTTTTTAGCGAGCTATGGAAAAAGTGGTGGAACCGCCACCTTCCGAAGGTGGCGAGGCAACTATAACCGCAATGTCGACTCTTGCTGCGATGGGTCAAGATAATCCACTAATAGTGCCAAAAGCACGTTCCTGCATAATACTGGGTTGGTTGTTAAGGCAATATTGTCCAAACCGCCTCATGATCAAGATATGCAAGCTCAAAGCAATGGTGTATCTACGCTCCTGACACAAGTCCATTCCCTAACAGGGACCCTTTGTGAAACAAGGAGAAACATTGCTCAATGTCGTCAAGATATGCATGGTTTTGAAACCAGACTATCAGACATTTGCTATGTTGTTCAGGAGCCTAGGGGAAATGAAGGCAAGGGTTATGGTGCTCCATCGGACAATACAGCATGAAAACGTAATGCATAAAAGTCAAATGAACTGAGCTTCGAACTTACGGTGGTGCATTTATACGCTAAACTGTTAAGTTTTATGCCAACCTTCCTTTTGTTATATAGTTGTAATTTGTTTTGGTGCGATACAAAATTTATTCTTAACGTGCAGCCACCGGCTGAAGAAAACAGCAAGCCATTTTTGTATAGTGTATGATGTTCCCTATATTTGCATTGGTGGCGATCTTTGATGCCGAATGGATGTAATCTGTGCAATCGCCTTAATAGCCTAGCGTTAGTTTCGGCCTTATTTATTTCCTAGTGTTCTTTTTCCCTGGTTTGCTAGTGGCCGCAACTACCATGGGCCATATACGGGCCGTAGGATCCATGGGTCTCCTATGGGCCGTCGATAAATGGGCCTGTAATCGGTGGGCCTCAGGCCGTCGGATAAATGGGTCTACATGGGTCGTAATCGGGTGTAATTGGTATTGGCCCAGCACGGTAACACGCCGTTAACAGGCCGTAGGACAGCAAAGGCTTAATTCTGTCACAGGCATAATGGGTCGTTAATGGGCTAGAATGTAGGACGGGCTGGAAATGGCACAATGGGTTAACAGGCCAGAAACGGACCGACTCTTGCCATGGGCCGAATTTGGCCCATTAGGGTAACAGGCCAGTAACGGGCCGACTCTTGCCATCGGCTGAATTGGCCCATTAGGGGAACAGGCCAGTAACGGGCCGACTCTTGCCATGGGCCGAATTTGGCCCATTAGGGGAACAAGCCAGTAACGGGCCGGAAGTAATTGAGGGCTGAAAAGGAGCCCAATAATGTATGGGTTGTCAATAGGCCGAAAGCTAACACGGGCTGGAAACGGCCCATGTAAATCACGGGCCGTTAACGGGTATAAAGAAAATTACTATTCATTATGGGCTAGAGTCACCGTGGGCCTGTAAAGGGCGAAAGATCTGAAAGGCCTCATATGGGCCGAAAGACGTCGTGGGCCATACATGGGCCGAAAGTGAAATGGGCTGGTGTTATATTCAACGGCCCACATGACGTTGTTGGGCCGGTTTCCTTTAGGGCCTAATGGGTCGTGAGTTAACGGGCCGTAAATGGGCTATTTGCAAAGAGACCGTTAACAGGCTTTTCATGGGACAGCCCGTTAACTTTTGACCAAGTCAAACAGGCCGGCTTTGTAAGCTAAATGGGCCAGTGGTGGGCCGTGGCACGTGTCGACATATCATAGGCGCCTATCTGACCCACCGACAAGCTGACACGTGTTTTGTCTGGCCCATAAGAATTTTACACGTGGAAATTTCCCATTGGTCGGGGCTATTAACGGGTTATCGGATCCAAAACCCGACCCGATAGCTTAACGGCGTTCCGTTACGGTGGATGCCACGTGTCGGTCACCCTTGACGAAAGTACTTCTGTGACACGCGATTTATCGTCATGGAAGTGGACACTTCCGTGATGATAATTTTGGTAATGTCATGGAACACTTCTACGATAGCACAGGTATGACTATCTTGATTACATCGCCATAAAATCGTCATGGATGTACATGCATGACAAAAAACGCGACCTACTGTGACAAACACGTATCATCACGGAAGTGTATTTTTTTTGTAGTGTACGGTGCCACTCACTGCTCGAAACCGCCGGCGACTCAATATGCCGGCTGTAACTCCGACTGGGGCCTGGAGTTGAATGAATCCTCTCGCGGCTGTACGAATATGCCACCTGCTGAGCTACCACCGTCTGAAGAAGCTCCATAGCCTTCCGGGTTTCAACTGCCGCGGGAGACTCACCCTACACTGGAAGAGCCGCCAGCCGTGATGCCGCAGCAATCATGTTGTCCAGAGGGTTAGATAAATGACCTGGCGGTGTCGGCACCTCCTGAGGCGGGTCCGCAACACGTGGTTGAGCCGTCGCCCCAGCCGCGGGCGCTTTGACAGCCTGGGTTACCTCGGGTGGGTTGCTTGGTCCTGCCCCTGGGGTATTGAATAGATTCCTTGCATCAAACTCTGGAGGTAGACGACTTTGGTGCCTCCTGCAAGAACAACATTTGATGCAGTCCGATCCAAGCTTAACCGGAAAGCCTCTGCTTGAATCCATTGCGATTCTACGTCCAAGGCGGCTCGTTCTGTCGCCATCCTAGCGTTCTCAGCATTAAGCTCCTCCTTGGCCTGAGCTATCTCATCTCGCAGTTTCACGACATCCACCTTATGCTGGGCTTGATTCACCGGGGTTACCTCTACAGCTAATAGGGTTGCCAAGGCGTCCAAGAAATCGGACAAAACCTGAGTCGGCTGGCGCGCAGAGCCGCTCGCTCCATCCATCACCTCAACCGTTGAACCGGAAGTCATAGCCGCAACAATTGATGAATTAAGCACCGGTTGTGTACCGGCCATGAAGATCGCGACTCGGTTCGGCGACTCATAGTGGTCCGGAATATTGTCGCCATCGGAACAGCCCCCAAGACCGCCATCCTGCAATTGATACATTGAATTGGTCTCTCCGGTTGAGGACTCATCATCAGAGTAGATGGTCGTCTCTCCACCGAACACAGAATCTTCCTCGAGATCCGCTCCATGAATAAAACCAACAAAAGCATGCTTCACAGCGGTTTGAACCTTGGCGGGTCGCGTGTGATACGTCTCCAACGTATCTATAATTTTTGATTGCTCCATGCTATATTATCTACTGTTTTGGACCATATTGGGCTTTATTTTCCACTTTTATATTACTTTTGGGACTAACCTATTAACCGGAGGCCCAGCCCGGAATTGCTGTTTTTTGCCTATTTCGGTGTTTCAAGAAAGCGGAATATCAAAGCAGTCCAAAGCGGAATGAAACCTTCATGAGCGTGATTTTCTCAACAAATATGATCCAGAGACTTGGACCTCCCTCAAGAAAGGAGGGAGGCGGTCACGAGGTGGAGAGCGCCCCTAGGCACGCCCCCGGCCTCGTGGGCCCCCCTTTGCTCCACCGACGTACTCCTTCCTCCTATATATACCTACGTACCCCCAAATGATCAGATACGGAGCCAAAAACCTAATTCCACCGCCGCAACCTTCTGTACCCACGAGATCCCATCTTGGGGCCTGTTCCGAAGCTCCGCCGGAAGGGGAATCCACCACGGAGGGCTTCTACATCATCACCATATCCCTTCCGATGAAGTGTGAGTAGTTTACCTCAGACCTTCGGGTCCATAGTTAGTAGCTAGATGGCTTCTTCTCTCTTTTTGGATCTCAATACAATGTTCTCCCCCTCTCTTGTGGAGATCTAGTCGACGTAATCTTCTTTTTGCGGTGTGTTTGTTGAGATTGATGAATTGTGGCTTTATGATCAAGATTATCAATGAGCAATATTTGAATCTTCTCTGAATTCTTTTATGTATGATTGGTTATCTTTGCAAGTCTCTTCGAATAATCAGTTTGTTTTGGCCTACTATGTTGGATAATCTTGCAATAGGAGAAGATCTTATCTTTGGGTTCAATCTTGCGGTGTCCTTTCCTAGTGACAGTAGTGGCAGCAAGGCACATATTGTATTGTTGCCATCGAGGATAACAAGATGGGGTTTTTATCATAGTGCATGAATTTATCCCTCTACATCAAGTCATCTTTCTTAAGGGTTACTCTATTTTCATTAACTTAATACTCTAGATGCATGCTGGATAGCGGTCCATGAGTGGAGTAATAGTAGTAGATGCAGGCAGGAGTCGGTCTACTTGTCTCGGATGTGATGCCTATATACATGATCATACCTAGATACTCTCATAACTATGCTCAATTCTGTCAATTGCTCAACAGTAATTCGTTCACCCACCGTAGAAATATGTATGCTCTTGAGAGAAGCCACTAGTGAAATCTATGGCCCCCGGGTCTATTCTCATCATATCAATCTCCAATCACTTTATTATTGCTTTGCTTTTTTACTTTGCTTTTTATTTTACGTTGCATCTTTATATCAAAAATACCAAAAATATTATCTATCATCTCTATCAGATCTCACTCTCGTTAGTGACCGTGAAGGGATTGACAACCCCTAATCACGTTGGTTGCGTGGAGCTATTTGTTTTGTGTAGGTACGAGGGACTCGCGCGTGGCCTCCTACTGGATTGATACCTTGGTTCTCAAAACTGAGGGAAATACTTACGCTACTTCGCTACATCATCCTCTCCTCTTCGGGGAAATCCAACGCAGTGCTCAAGAGGTAGCAAGAAGAATTTCTGGCGTCGTTGCGAGGGAGTCTACGCAAAAGTCAACATACCAAGTACCCATCACAATCCCTTATCTCCCCCATTACATTATTTGCCTTTTGCCTCTCGTTTTCCTCTCACCCACTTCACCCTTGCCGTTTTATTCGCCCTCTCTTTTTCGCTCGCCCATTTTTCTCGCTCGCTTGTCGTTATGGCCAGTATTATATCTTCTCCGTTGTCTCCCGAGAATGAAGTCCTAAATTTTAAACAAAGGGAGGGAGAAAATCTAAAAGATGCTTGGTATAGAATTTGCAATGCTCAAACTAGATCTACCAGGAAGCAATCTACTTCAGTTCTTCTTTGCAATTTTTATGTAGGTGCTAATCCTTGGTATAGATATATCCTTGATACCATTACCGGAGGGAATTTCTTGGGTAGCCATACTTTCGACTCTTATAGTGCTATGATAGATTTATTTGGCTCACCACCTCTTTTGGTTAATGGAACTTTGTTAACTTTGGAGCATGTAATGCAAAGACTTGAAATTATTGAAAATAAAGTTGCTACCGTTGGGTTAATTGAAAATCTAGATAAAAAGATCCACAATCAAATTACCCAATATGGATCTAAGGTAGGAGTAACTTTGAAAAATATTAAGGAAAAGGAACCCATAGTTAATGAAAGAATAAATCAAGATTCCACTAGAATCGATAAACTTGAGGGTATCATTACTAACTTGGGAACCGCTTTTTATTCCATTAAGAGTAGCCCAAGTCCTTCTAATAAAGTTGCTAAGCTTATGTATGTTCCTAAAAATAAGGGTGAATCCTCTAGTAAGGAAACTGCGGATCTTAATCTATAAGTATTCATCCCGATCTTTTCGCTATCATTAAGGAACCATTTGCTACACATGAATTTCTCGATCTTGTGCCTAAGAGTTTGATAATTACTAAAAAGAAAGAAATTCCTAAGGGTGATAGATGTCTAATTGAAAAACTACCTACCAAAGATGGCAATACCTAGATCTATCCTCGCTTTTATGCCTAGCTAGGGGCGTTAAACGATAGCGCTTGTTGGGAGGCAACCCAATTTTATTTTAGTTTTTGCTTTTTTGTTTCTGTTTAGGAATAAATAATCCATTTACCTTCTGTTTAGATGTGGTTTTATCTTTTAATTAGTGTTTGTGCCAAGTTAAACCTATAGGATCTTCTTGGATGATAGTTATTTGATCTTGCTGTAATTTCCAAAAACTTTTGGTTCACGAAAACAATTATTAAAATTCACCAGAACGCGATAAAATAGTGATTCCAATTTCTTCTGATCAATAAACAAATTTCCTAGGTCTTCCTATTTTTTCTGATTTTTTGGAGTTCCAGAAGTTTGCGTTATTCACAGATTACTACAGACTGTTCTGTTTTTGGCAGATTCTGTTTTTCGTGTGTTGTTTGCTTATTTTGATGAATCTATGGCTAGTAAAATAGTTTATAATCCATAGAGAAGTTGGAAAACAGTAGGTTTAACACCAATATAAATAAAGAATGAGTTAATTACAGTACCTTGAAGTGGTCTTTTGTTTTCTTTCGCTAACGGAGCTCACGAGATTTCTGTTGAGTTTTGTGTTGTGAAGTTTTGAAGTTTTGGGTGAAATCTTTTGATGGATTATGGAACAAGGAGTGGCAAGAGCCTAAGATTGGGGATTCCCATGTCACCCCCAAGATAATCCAAGGACACCAAAAAGTAAAAGCTTGGGGATGCCCCGGAAGGCATCCCCTCTTTCGTCTACTTCCATCGGTAACTTTACTTGGAGCTATATTTTTATTCACCACATGATATGTGTTTTGCTTGGAGCGTCTTGTATGTTTTGAGTCTTTGTTTTTAATTTTACCACAATCATCCTTGCTGTACACACCTTTTGAGAGAGCCACACATGAATTGGAATTTGATAGAATACTCTATGTGCTTCACTTATATCTTTTGAGCTTCATAATTTTGCTCTGTGTGCTTCACTTATATCTTTTGAGCTAGATAGTTTTGCTCTAGTGCTTCACTTATATCTTTTTAGAGCATGGTTGTGGATTTGTTTTATAGAAACTGTTGATCTCTCATGCTTCAATTAGATTATTTTGAGAGTCTTAAATATCATGGTAAGTGCTTAATAATAATAATATGCTTGGTATTCAAGATTTGTAAAACTTTCTTTTGAGTGCGTTGAATACTAAGAAAAGTTTGATGCTTGATAATTGTTTTGAGATATGAGGATGGTGATATTAGAGTCATGCTAGTTGAGTAGTTGTGAATTTGAGAAATACTTGTGTTAAAGTTTGTGACTCCCGTAGCATGCACGTATGGTGAACCGTTATGTGATGAAGTCGGAGCATGATTTATTTATTGATTGTCTTCCTTATGAGTGGCGGTCGGGGAATGACGATGGTCTTTTCCTACCAGTCTATCCCCCTAGGAGCATGCGCGTAATACTTTGCTTTGATAACTTCTAGATTTTTTCAATAAGTATATGAGTTATTTATGACTAATGTTGAGTCCATGGATTATACGCACTTTTCCTTCCTTCCACCATTGCTAGCCTCTCTAATATCGCGCACCTTTCGCCGGTATCATACACCCACCATATACCTTCCTCAAAATAGCCACCATACCTACCTATCATGGCATTGCCATAGCCATTCCGAGATATATTGCCATGCAACTTTCCACCGTTCCGTTTATTATGACGTGCTCCATCATTGTCATATTGCTAGCATGATCATGTAGTTGACATCGTATTTGTGGCAAAGCCACCGTTCATAATTCGTTCATACATGTCACTCTTGATTCATTGCATATCCCGGTACATCACGGAGGCATTCACATAGAGTCATATTTTGTTCTAAGTATCGAGTTGTAATTGTTGAGTTGAAAGAAAAATAAAAGTGTGATGATCATCATTTTTAGAGCATTGTCCCAAGTGAGGAAAGGATGATGGAGACTATGATTCCCCCACAAGTCGGGATGAGACTCCAGACGAAAAAGAAAAAAAAAAGAAAAAAAGAGGCCATAAAAAAGGCCCAAATAAAAAAATGAGAGAAAAGAGAGAAGGGACAATGTTACTATCCTTTTACCACACTTGTGCTTCAAAGTAGCACCATGATCTTCATGATAGAGAGTCTCTCATCTTGTCACTTTCATATACTAGTGGGAATTTTACATTATAGAACTAGGCTTGTATATTCCAATGATGGGCTTCCTCAAATTTCCCTAGGTCTTCGTGAGCAAGCGAGTTGGATGCACACCCACTTAGTTTCTTTTGTTGAGATTTCATATACTTATAGCTCTAGTGCATCCGTTGCGTGGCAATCCCTACTCACTCACATTGATATCTATTGATGGGCATCTCCATAGCCCGTTGATACGCCTAGTTGATGTGAGACTATCTTCCCCTCTTTTTGTCTTCTCCACAACCACCATTCTATTCCACATATAGTGTTATCCATGGCTCTCGCTCATATATTGAAGATTGAAAATGTTTTGAAAATGTCAAAAGTATGAAACAATTGCTTGGCTTGTCATCGGGGTTGTGCATGATTTAAATACTTTGTGTGGTGAAGATAGAGCATAGCCAGACTATATGATTTTGTAGGGATAACTTTCTTTGGCCATGTTATTTTGAGGAGACATAATTGCTTTGTTAGTATGCTTGAAGTATTATTATTTTTATGTCAATATGAACTTTTGTCTTTAATCTTTCGGATCTGAATATTCATACCACAATTAAGAAAAGTTACATTGAAATTATGCCAAGTAGCACTCCGCATCAAAAATTCTTTTTTATCATTTACCTACTCGAGGAAGAGCAGGAATTAAGCTTGGGGATGCCTGATACGTCTCCAACGTATCTATTATTTTTGATTGCTCCATGCTATATTATCTACTGTTTTGGACCATATTGGGCTTTATTTTCCACTTTTATATTACTTTTGGGACTAACCTATTAACCGGAGGCCCAGCCCAGAATTCCTGTTTTTTTTGCCTATTTCAGTGTTTCAAAGAAATGGAATATCAAACGGAGTCCAAACGGAATGAAACCTTCGGGAACGTGATTTTCTCAACAAATATGATCCAGGAGACTTGGACCCTCCGTCAAGAAAGGAGGGAGGCAGTCACGAGGGTGGAGGGCGCCCCCCAAGGGCGCGCCCCCTGCCTCGTGGGCCCCCCTTTGCTCCACCGACATACTCCTTCCTCCTATATATACCTACGTACCCCCAAACGATTAGATACGGAGCAAAAAACCTAATTCCACTGCCGCAACCTTACATGCCACGAGATCCCATCTTGGGGCCTGTTAGGAGCTCACGGGAAGGAATCCACCACGGAGGGCTTCTACATCATCACCATAGCCCTTCCGATGAAGTGTGAGTAGTTTACCTCAGACCTTCGGGTCCATAGTTAGTAGCTAGATGGCTTCTTCTCTCTTTTTGGATCTCAATACAATGTTCTCCCCCTCTCTTGTGGAGATCTATTCGATGTAATCTTCTTTTTGCGGTGTGTTTGTTGAGACCGATGAATTGTGGGTTTATGGTCAAGATTATATATGAGCAATATTTGAATCTTCTCTGAATTCTTTTATGTATGATTGGTTATCTTTGCAAGTCTCTTCGAATTATCAGTTTGGTTTGGCCTACTAGATTGGTTTTTCTTGCAATGGGAGAAGTGCTTAGCTTTGGGTTCAATCTTGCGGTGTCCTTTCCCAGTGATAGTAGGGGCAGCAAGGCACGTATTGTATTGTTGCCATCGAGGATAACAAGATGGGTTTTTTATCATAGTGCTTGAATTTATCCCTCTACATCATGTCATCTTTCTTAAGGCGTTACTCTGTTTTCATTAACTTAATACTCTAGATGCATGCTGGATAGCAGTCCATGAGTGGAGTAATAGTAGTAGATGCAGGCAGGAGTCGGTCTACTTGTCTCGGACGTGATGCCTATATACATGATCATACCTAGATACTCTCATAACTATGCTCAATTCTGTCAAGTGCTCAACAATAATTCATTCACCCACCGTAGAAATACTTATGCTCTTGAGAGAATCCACTAGTGAAATCTATGGCCCCCGGGTCTATTTTCATCATATCAATCTCCAATCACTTTATTATTGCTTTGCTTTTTTAATTTGCTTTTTATTTTACGTTGCATCTTTATATCAAAAATACCAAAAATATTATCTATCATCTCTATCAGTTCTCACTCTCGTATGTGACCGTGAAGGGATTGACAACCCCTAATCGCGTTGGTTGCATGGAGCTATTTGTTTTGTGTAGGTACGAGGGACTCGCGCGTGGCCTCCTACTGGATTGATACCTTGGTTCTCAAAAACTGAGGGAAATACTTACGCTACTTTGCTGCATCATCCTCTCCTCTTCGGGGAAATCCAACGCAGTGCTTAAGAGGTAGCAGCGTGCATTGAGCCATCTCGATGATGTCGGTGCAGGTGTCCGGCTCAGGCTCCGACTCGCCGATCTTGCCGATGAAGACGTGGATTCACCCGAAGGGGACCCGGTACCCGTACTCGTTTGAATCGGCCTCGGGGCCCCAGCCTACATCGTCGATGTAGATTTTGCCACGGCAACTGTTGGTCATCCGGCTCACGGCGTATCCCTTGATTGCTAAGAAGCTGCCCTTCAAGAACTCGAAACCACCGTGCTCTGGCCCCACGGTGGGCGCCAACTGTCGTGGACTTAACACGACAGATGTCCTAGCTGAAGGACTTAGGTGTGGAGCCATCGCAGCTAGGTTAGCTTGAAGGGGTTGAATGGGACAAAGAACATAAAGAGTTTACCCATGTTCGGCCCCTCTCAATGATGTAAAAGCCTACTCCTGCTTTAGGTTGTATTGCTTGGGTTTCGATCACCAGGGAGCGAATATGCTTGACCTACACTACTGCAGGATGGTCCAAACGCGACACTACGACCAGAGACCCTTCAATGAAACTGTGTGTGATGCCATAATTGCAAACGATGGTGTAAAAGAACCGTCAAAAACGTGCAAAATGTTTGCGATGACGGATGCATCAAACACGGTTCATATTTTAGTTGCTTGTGCGATGCAGGGTATATGGTTCAGGTCAATTAACTATTTACGATGAGGAGGAACAAAAGAAACGGGCAGCCAGATGAAGGTGTGTGCGATATACAACATACAGTTAACTAGGATGAACTATGTGTGGTTAGGAAACACAATGGAAATGGTTCAACTGAGCAAGATGTGTATGATACGCGACAAACAGGTCCGTAATCAGAAATGTGTGCGAAGACCAATAATAACACAGACGTTGCTGCTAATAAGCCATGTGATTTGCTCTGTCTATAGAAGAATAACATGTATATATATAACTGAAATAAACATCCAATTACATAAGTGACTATGCATATCATTCGCACACACCTCAATAAACAATTGCATGCATTCTAAAGTAGGAGAAACAATCGTCTAGTCATCTACTTCTTGTGACGCTCCCACCATTGCTATGTGGCTCGATCCCTTGTCTGGGGCAGGAAGAAGACACTTCCTCATGTCAACGATCTGCCTGTACATCTCGTAGCTTGTGTACGCGTCCTTGGCCGCGTACTTGACATGTTGTTCATCCAGTCTCTCATGCCACACACTGTGCGAGGCGTTCTTGTCCTTCTTGCTCTCATTCTTCATGTTCATGTTGTAGGGGTCGATGATGACCGAGGCGAGGTCAACCAGGGAGTTTAGTTTGTTTTTTTTGCTGCCCCAGACCTTGTAGTGGTTATGGATGTTGACAAGATTCGGGCATTTCAAGCCCGAAACCTTGAGTGCTTTTAGATCGTTGGTGGTGTCCACTGTAGCGAAACTGTAGTCGGGGCTATTGATAAACCTGAATAAACGCTCGCAAGGCCTTGTGCTAAGGTGGTAGTGGTAGACGAGGGTGTCATCTTGCACGCACAACTGGGCGACGACAATCTTCTCATCGTGCCCGACACGACCGGGATATGAAGGTAAATGGCCGCAGGAATAAATGGGGCCCGGGCGGCCTGGATTCTCTGCGCGTCCGCATGGCAGCTTTTGCAGCGGGTAACTGCATTGTCGTGCCGCGCCCGGCGCAACAGCGTGCACACGAACATGCATGATCGCGCGCCCGCCCCAAACACTGGCAGCGCGCGTGGAGGGACGAGGGCAGAGCACCTGAGGGACACGAGAGCAGAGCGCACGCGGCGGGACGCGAGCACAGCATGCCGCGGCCGCCTAAACCGCAAGTAACCACACGCATAGAGCAGTTGAACATGCAGGAAATGGTCGCCTACAAGCCAGACGACAATTGCGTCGCTGCGTAGAGAGCAGTCGTGTGCTATTACCTCCGTCTAGTCTATAGTCCCCTTTATATTCCATGCCATACTTTGCCCTCAAATTTAAACAACAAATTGTCAATGCATGTTATAAAAATTATATAATTGGAAACTATGTTCAATTACGAATGCAACTATATAATCTTTGGCGACATGCATTCTATTGTATTAGTTAAATCATACTTATAAACGAGGATGGGGGTATAGTAGGTAATTAAATCGCAAATGTATTTTATTAACCGTATGTGTACGTGGCCTTTCGTCCTCCTCTCGCACGTCTTTTCACCCCGCTGCCGCAGACGGCTTACATCGCAAGCTTGCGCAGCATGCGGGGGCGTTCTTTTGGCCAAATGGTGGCGCCAATGAATCGTTGGTGAGCCCGTTACCGCGCAACCTCGTAGGTTCCTACGCAAGCTTCCCGCCTAACTCGGTGAAATCCCCCAAAATCCCAATGCTTACCGGCTTGCTATATAAACCCTCACGGCTGGCGAGTCCTGCGTCGCATTTTCCCCTCCCTTCCTGTAGCTTATCTTGTCTGCTTCTCCCACAATCGCCAATGGCACCGGTCCATCCTTGTCGCTCAGCCACTCCGCCGTCATCAGAGGACAGCTCCAGCTGGGAGGCTACATCGCGGCGGCGACGCAGTCCCCGGCATAGTGTAGTGCGCGTGGCGTCCCTGTTGGGTGTGCACGGAACACCCACCACACGCTCCACCGCCGCTGCCCGTCGGCTGCTGTTCCCGGCCGCCATTGCCGCCACACCACCGTCAAAAGCCAGGGCCATCTCCCGCTCCGCCGCCGCGGCCCAAAGGCGGGAGGTGGCCGTCGTGGCCGCCACCCCACTGCCGGCCACCATGGCCATCACCCGCTCTGCCACCGCGGCCCGAAGGCGGGAGGTGGTGGTCATGGACGCCACCCCATCATCAGCCGCCGTGGCCGCCAGCCCACCGTCGACCGCCGGGGTCATCACCCGCTCCGCCACCGCCGCTCGAAGGCGGGAGGCGGAGGTGGATGCCCGCACGTGCGTCAGCGACCTTGCGCGCTACACCGAGTTCCTATGGGAGGAGGAGGAGCGCCTCGTCGAGCATGCAAAGAGCCTTACCGCCACCGTGGCCGCGGCACACGCCGCCTCAGAGGCGAGGAATCAGGAGATCTACGAGGAGAACCACCACTTCGAGAGGGGTCATCTGGAGCGGCAGATGGCTGATACGTCTCCAACGTATATATAATTTTTGATTGTTCCATGCCATTATATTATCCATCTAGGATGTTTTATATGCATTTATATGATTTTTGGGACTAACGTATTAACCTAGAGCCCGATGCGGTTTACTTTTTTCCTTGTTTTTGAGTTCTACAGAAAAGGAATACCAAACGGAGTCCAATTTACGTGCCAATTTTTGATGATTTGTTATGGACCAAAAGAAGCCCCCGGAGTAAAATAGTTGGGCCAGAAGAGTCCAAGCCATCCACGAGGGTGGAGGGCGTACCCTACCCCCCTAGGCGCGCCCCCTGCCTCATGGATGACTCGGTGACCCCCCTTACGTGAGACCGACGCCAAAAATTCCTATAAATACAGAAACTCACAGAAAGAAACCTAGATCAGGAGTTCCGCCGCCGTAAGCCTCTGTAGCCACCAAAGACCAATCCGGACCCTGTTCTGGCACCCTGCCTGAGGGGGAATCCCTCACCGATGGCCATCTTCATCATCCCGGCGCTCTCCATGACGAGGAGCGGGTAGTTCACCCTCGGGGCTGAGGGTATGTACCAGTAGCTATGTGTTTGATCTCTCGCTCTCTCTCGTGTTCTTGATTTGGCATGACCTTGATGTACCGCGAGATTTGCTATTATAGTTGAATCTTATGATGTTTCTCCCCCTCTACTCTCTTGTAATGGATTGAGTTTTCCCTTTGAAATTATCTTATCGGATTGAGTCTTTAAGGATGTGAGAACACTTGATGTATGTCTTGCATGTGATTATATGTGGTGACAATGGGATATTCACGTGATCTACTTGATGTATGTTTTGGTGATCAACTTGCGGGTTCAGCGACCTTGTGAACTTATGCATAGGGGTTGGCACACGTTTTCGTCTTGACTCTCTGGTAGATACTTTGGGGCACTCTTTGAAGTTCTTTGTGTTGGTTGAATAGATGAATCTGAGACTGTGTGATGCATATCGTATAATCATACCCATGGATACTTGAGGTGACATTGGAGTATCTAGGTGACATTGGAGTATCTAGGTGACATTAGGGTTTTGGTTGATTTGTATCTTAATGTGTTATTCTAGTACGAACTCTATGATAGATCGAACGGAAAGAATAGCTTCGTGTTATTTTACTACGGACTCTTGAATAGATCGATCAGAAAGGATAACTTTGAGGTGGTTTCGTACCCTACAGTAATCCCTTCGTTTGTCCCCGCTATTAGTGACTTTGGAGTGACTCTTCGTTGCATGTTGAGGGATAGTTATATGATCCAATTGTGTTATTATTGTTGAGAGAACTTGCACTAGTGAAAGTATGAACCCTAGGCCTTGTTTCCTAGCATTGCAATACCGTTTGTGCTCACTTTTATCAATAGTTACTTTGCTGTTTTTATATTTTCAGATTATAAAAACCTATATCTACCATCCATATTGCACTTGTATCACCATCTCTTCATTGAACTAGTGCACCTATACAATTTACCATTGTATTGGGTGTGTTGGGGACAGAAGAAACTCTTTGTTATTTGGTTGCAGGGTTGCTTGAGAGAGACCATCTTCATCCTACACATCCCACGGATTGATAAACCTTAGGTCATCCACTTGAGGGAAATTTGCTACTGTCCTACAAACCTCTGCACTTGGAGGCCCAACAACGTCTACAACAAGGAGGTTGTGTAGTAGACATCAAGCAATTTCTGGCGTCGTTGCCGGGGAGGTGAGTGCTTGAAGGTATATCTTTAGATCTTGCAATCGAATCTTTTAGTTTCTTGTTTTATCACTAGTTTAGTTTATAAATGAAAACTACAAAAAAAATGGAATTGAGGGTGCCTCATATGCTTCATCTTTGTAATATCTTTCATGAAAATAAGGATTCCGATAATTGTGCCAAAATGTTAGAAGAAGAATGCATTAGAATGTTTGGCACTAAATCTTTGAATGATGAGCATGAGTGCAATGTTGTTAGTATGCATTCTTTGAATATCCATGATGCTAATTATATGCAAAGCTACAAGCTTGGGGATGCTATGTTTGATGAAGATGATATTTTTAGTCCCCCAAGTTTTGATGAGAAAATATATAATGATGATAGCATGCCTCCCATCTATGATGATTATTGTGATGAAATGTATGCTAAAAGAGTAATGATATCCATGAAACTTGTCATCATGATTTTAATGCTCAAATTGATTATGTGAATAAAGTATCACATGATACTTATTTCGTTGAGTTTGCTCCCACTACTATTCATGAGAAGAAATTTGCTTTTGTGGAGAGTAATAAAATTTCTATGCTTGTAGATCATGAAAAGAATGCTTTATGTAATAGTTATATTTTTTAATTCATTCATGATGCTACTGAAAATTATTATGAGGGAGGAACATATGCTTGTGGGAATTGCAATAATATCAAGTTTCCTCTCTATGTGCTTAAAGTTTTGAAGTTATGCTTGTTTTGTCTTCCTATGCTAGTTGATTATTGTTCCCATAAGTTGTTTGCTCACAAAATCCCTATGCATAGGAAGTGGGTTAGACTTAAATGTGCTAGTCATATTCTTCATGATGCTCCCATTATATTTCAATTCTTATCTTTTATCTGAGCATCATTGAAATCATCATGCCTAACTAGGGGCGTTAAACGTTAGCGCTTGTTGGGAGGCAACCCAATTTTACTTTTGTTATTTGCTTTTTGCTCGTGATTAGTAATAAATAATTCATCTAGCCTCTGTTTATATGTGGTTTTATGTTTTAATTAGTGTTTGTGCCAAGTAGAACCTTTGGGAAGACTTGGGTGAAGTCTTTGCGATCTTGCTGTAAAAAACAGAAACTTTTGCGCTCACGAGATTAGCTGCCATTTTTTACTGGAGAGTGATTTTAGGTTGATTATTTTTGAAGAAGATTAATAGACAAATTCCTCACGACTACCAATTTATTTCAGAATTTTTGGAGTAATATAATTATGGAAAGTTACCAGATTACTACAGACTGTTCTGTTTTTGACAGATTCTGTTTTCTATGTGTTGTTTGCTTATTTTGATGAATCTATGAGTAGTACCGGAGGGTATGAACCATAGAGAAGTTGGAATACAGTAGATATTACACCAATATGAATTTATAATGAGTTCACAACAGTACCTAAGTGGTGATTTATTTTCTTATACTAACGGAGCTTACGAGTTTTCTGTTGAGTTTTGTGTTGTGAAGTTTTCAAGTTTTGGGTAAAGATTCGATGAACTATGGAATAAGGAGTGGCAAGAGCCTAAGCTTAGGGATTCCCAAGGCACCCCAAGGTAATATTCAAGGACAACCAAGAGCCTAAGCTTGGGGATGCCCCGTATGGCATCCCCTCTTTCGTCTTCGTTCATCGGTAACTTTACTTGGAGCTATATTTTTATTCACCACATGATATGTGTTTGCTTGGAGCGTCATTTTATTTTCTTTTGTTTTACTTGCTGTTTGAATAAAATAACAAGATCTTAAGTTCTTAAATGTTAGAGAGTCTTCACATAGGTACATAATTATTCAACTACTCATTGATCTTCACTTATATCTTTTGTAGTTTGTCATTTGCTCTGGTGCTTCACTTATATCTTCCTAGAGCATGGCAGTAGTTTTATTTTGAAGAAATTATTGATCTCTCATGCTTCACTTATATTATTTTGAGAGTCCTTTAGAACAGCATGGTAATTTGCTTTGGCTATAAAATTAGTCCTAATATGATAGGCATCCAAGATGGGTATAATAAAAACTTTCATATAAAGTGCATTGAATACTATGAGAAGTTTGATGCTTGATGATTGTTTTGAGATATGAAGATGGTGATATTAGAGTCATGCTAGTTGAGTAATTGTGAAATCGAGAAATATTTGTGTTGAGGTTTGCAAGTCCCGTAGCATGCACGTATGGTAACCGTTGTGTGACAAATTTGAAGCATGAGGTGTTTCTTTGATTGCCTTCCTTATGAGTGGCGGTCGGGGACGAGCGATGGTCTTTTTCTACCAATCTATCCCCCTAGGAGCATGCACATAGTGCTTGGTTTTGATGACTTGTAGATTTTTGCAATAACTATGTGAGTTCTTTATGACTAATGTTGAGTCCACGGATTATACGCACTCTCACCCTTCCATCCTTGCTAGCCTCTTCGGTACCGTGCATTGCCCTTTCTCACCTCGAGAGTTCGTGCAAACTTTGCCGGTGCATCCAACCCCCGTGATATGATATGCTCTATCACACATAAGCCTCCTTATATATTCCTCAAAACAGCCACCATACCTACCTATTATGGCATTTCCATAGCCATTCCGAGATATATTGCCATGCAACTTTCCACCGTTCCGTTTATTATGACATGCTTCATCATTGTCATATTGCCTTGCATGATCATGTAGTTGACATCGTATTTGTGGCAAGGCCACCATGCATAATTTTTCATACATGTCACTCTTGATTCATTGCCCATCCCGCTACACCGCGGGAGGCACTCATATAGAGTCATATTTTGTTCTAGTATCGAGTTGTAATCCTTGAGTTGTAAATAAATAGAAGTGTGATGATCATCATTATTAGAGCATTGTCCCGTGTGAGTAAATAAAAACAAAGAAAAGAGAAAGGCCAAATATAAAAGAGATAGTACAAATAAAAAAGAGAGAAGGCCCAAAAAATTAAGAGAAAAAGAGAGAAGGGACAATGCTACTATCCTTTTTCCACACTTGAGCTTCAAAGTGGCACCATGATCTTCATGATAGAGAGTTTCTTATTTTGTCACTTTCATATACTAGTGGGAATTTTTCGTTATAGAACTTGGCTTATATATTCCAACAATGGGCTTCCTCAAATGCCCTAGGTCTTCGTGAGCAAGCAAGTTGGATGCACACCCACTTAGTTTCTTTTCTGAGCTTTCATACATGTATAGGTCTAGTGCATCCGTTGCATGGCAATCCCTACTCCTCGCATTGACATCAATTGATGGGCATCTACATATCCCGTTGATTAGCTGCGTCAATGTGAGACTTCCCCCCTTTTTGTCTTCTCCACACAACCTCCATCATCATATTCTATTCCACCCATAGTGCTATGTCCATGTCTCGCGCTCATGTATTACGTGAAAGTTTAAAAAGCTTGAGAATACTAAAGTATGAAACAATTGCTTGGCTTGTCATCGGGGTTGTGCATGATGGGAGCATTTTGTGTGACGAAGATGGAGCATGGACAAACTATATGATTTTCTAGGGATGAGCTTTCTTTGTCTATGTTATTTTGAGAAGACATAATTGCTTGGTTAGTATGCTTGAAGTATTATTATTTTTATGTCAATATTAAACTTTTGTCTAGAATCTTTCGGATCTGAATATTCATGCCACAATAAAGAAAATTACATTGAAAATTATGTTAGGTAGCATTCCTCATCAAAAATTCTGTTTTTATCATTTACCTACTCGAGGACGAGTAGGAATTAATCTTGGGGATGCTTGATACGTCTCCAACGTATCTATAATTTTTTATTGTTCCATGCTATTATATTATCCTTCTAGGATGTTTTATATGCATTTATATGCTATTTTATATGATTTTTGGGACTAACCTATTAACCTAGAGCCCAAAGTGCGGTTTCTGTTTTTTCCTTGTTTTTGAGTTTTATAGAAAAGGAATACCAAACGGAGTCCAATTGACCAGCCAATTTTTGATGATTTTTTATGGACCAAAAGAAGCCCCCGGAGTAAAATAGTTGGGCCAGAAGAGTCCCGAGCCGTCCACGAGGGTGGAGGGTGCGCCCTACCCCCCTGGGCGCGCCCCTGCCTCGTGAAGTTCTATGTGTTGGTTGAATAGATGAATCTGAGATTGTGTGATGCATATCGTATAATCATACCCACGGATACTTGAGGTGACATTGGAGTATCAATGTGGCATTAGGGTTTTGGTTTATTTGTATCTTAAGGTGTTATTCTAGTACGAACTCTATGATAGATCGAACGAAAAGAATAGCTTCGTGTTATTTTACTACGGACTCTTGAATAGATCGATCAGAAAGGATAACTTTGAGGTGGTTTCGTACCCTACAATAATCTCTTCGTTTGTTCCCTACTATTAGTGGTGGTAGTAGTAGTAGTAGTAGTAGTAGCAGTAGTAGTAGCAGTAGTAATGCTTGATAGTAATGCAGATAGTAAGTAGCGATGGCAAGACGATAGCGATGGCGACGGCGGCGGCAGCGAAGCGATAGCGATAGCGATGGCGAAGCAGCGGCGACAGCAATGACGTGACGATAGCGATGCGATAGCGATGGCAAACGGCGTGAGCAACAGCGGCGATAGCGATAGCGATGGCGAGGCGGCAGCGATGGCGATGGCGATAGCGGCGGCAGCGGCGAGCAAGCGGCGGCGGCGAGCGGCAATGAGCGGCGGCGGCGGCGGCGGCGGCAGCGGCGATAGCGATAGCGATGGCGATAGCGATAGCGATGGCGATGATAGCGATGGCGATAGCGATAGCGATGGCGGCGGGAAGCGAGCGATGGCGATGGCGATGGCGATGGCGATGCGATAGCGATGGCGATGGCGATGGCGATGGCGATGGCGATGGCGATGAAGCAGCGATGAAAGCGGCGATGGCAGCGAAGCAGCGGCGACGAGCGAACAACGGCCGAAGTAGGGCAAGTAGCGATGGCGGCAGCAGCGGCGGCAGCGGCGGCGATAGTAGTAGTAGTAGTACTATTTTGTTGAGTTCATCTAAATATAGATGTGGTGGAACTGTACAACGTACTTAAAATTAGCTAGTATATATAGTTGAACTAGCTATTTCAGTACGTGGTTGGCAACAATTGGGGAAAAGTTTGGTCGGTTCAGCTGTCGAGTTGAACTATTTGTATAAGAACGACTGCTTAATCTATGAATGAAATCTATGCTTAACTAGTCGAATGCCCGTGCGTTGCCACGGGAGATATCAAAAAATAATGATGTAACCAATCAAATCATTGCACTATTCAATGTTTGATGTGCTTACTTTGGAGTATAAGATAATCTGGTCGGTTTGGTTATAGCAAATACATTATTTATTTAGGCATATCATAGAAGTTCTATGATCGCTAAGTTTTATGAATAAGTTTTTTATGATGACTTTCAAAGACTAAAATTGAATCCGAAACTTAAGTGTCAACTCTGTTACTTTTACAATTCGTTTCCTTGTCAGTGTCACACCATTTTAATTGCGGTGCAGACAAAAGCTTTATTGAAGCAATCTGTCACCTGGTGTAATTGGCAGTGACGATCATTAGGATTCCATGTACAGTCTAGGTACATCGGCCAACACCATAAAGATTAGAGGCACGTGCATGCCACAGGAAAGAAAAATTAATGACTAAATTTGGCACTTTATTTGAAACAAAATATTTAAATATTAAATGACGCCAATAAATAGTACTCCCTCCTTTCTAATACTACTTATCTGATTTTCATCTCACAACTTTAATAATTATTATCACTTATTGCATGTCTACAAAATTAGTATAAACATATATGAAATAAAATTGTTTTGCAAGAAAAATAAGACAATACAATTTATACATGTCCAATGCATGTACTTTTGTATATAGAAATGACCAAAGTCGCACAAGCAAAGTCAGGGGCATTATATTTCATGGAGGGAGTACCTAAAGCAAAAGTCTGCTTTATGTTTTGCTTAAAGGTATATGTCATCCCCTTGAAACATGAATAATGACTTTTGACCAACAGAACCATATACCAAATCTTTCATATGCTTGGTTACAATTTACACAATATAACAATAACACACCTTCCCTTAAAAAAACAATGACACACCAAGATAGATGGTTTCTCCTTTACAGTAGCAAATATAAGTAGAAGGTAAAGAAGCCTTATATTACAGCGTCATGAATACTTACGCTAGAGTGAAGCTGTCCATCTAATGGCTACACAACTCTTTGATCTGGTTCTAAATTGGGAAATCAAGAAGTTGAATTTTCTTTTCAGTTGATCCCAAAATATTTGCACAAATCCATCAGTTAATTAGTCAAACCTGTCCCTGATCATGATACCTTGAAGGCTAGGAGTAAAGGGAAGTACTTAAGGAATGTTAAAATCCTAATATGAAAGCTTAAGAGCGTAGCAACATATCTACAATAAGTAGCATTGATAGTCTAATATGAAAGCTCAGTAGCATATCATATCTGTTTTGTTGCACTTGTGAAAGATTAGAAAACCGTATTTAAATTATAATGATAAACTCATGTATACCTACATTATGAATGTTGGCACTTATGTAAGAGTACTAAGAGTCAAACTCATTCAATATGTTTGAAAAAAAATGGAATGAGAAATTTGACACGTGAGATCATAGATGATGAATCCGCAACAAGTCCCCTCTCCATTTCTACGAAGCTCAACAATATGGAATGGAGCAACCTCAAAATCTACAAAAGATTGCTAAACAAATATTAGAATCATTAGTCTAAACGAACATATAAAATGTGTGATAATGTAGCTAGCTGTTTTATCTCTAGAAAATAAAGACTTTTGATGGCATGAGCATATACATAGAGAATGTAATATACATATATCAAGCAAAGAAAGTACGTACTATGATCTTATATTAATATTCCATGATGATATTTTATCATTATCATTAATAAAATAACCTGTAGAAAAGTATTCTTTCTCTTGGTCAGACCATGCTATACCCATCAGTACTTCCATTGTTAGTGAATAAGCACTAATCATAACATAAAAGTATAGGAACAAACTTGTTTTGTTGACCAGAAATAAGTTACCTTGTTCTTCTTGCTCACCAAAATCTCCCCCTAGATTTTTCATCTTTATCTGCACAAGTCATTCTTAGAGCTACAGGATGCAAGAGGAAACCATAGTCAGAGCTAGAGGATACAAAGAGGAAAACTACATGAACACAATGTGTCCTGGGTCCTCTCCTGCCACCCTGGCTACTGCTGCCCTGCACTCGTGTGCACGCCGCTCCGCAGATGTCCCAAGCATCGACCACGTGCCCCAGCCGCGCCCTCCGCTAGCCCCATGAGCAGCTGGCGGCCGTCACCGTCGCCCTCGGCTGCGATTCTGCGAAGCCGGGACGAGCGGTCTTTCCCTGGCCATCAGCTTTTGGGATTCCGAATTTTTGTACGCACAGGCACAGAGGATGTTCCAGATATATGGGTTGATACTTCTGTTGTGGTTTTGCCTATCATTATTACTCTTACACACACATAGCCACATGTGCTTTCAATCTTATGGACACCAACTTGTGTTCTAATTTGACCATGTAGGTGTCCAAACGTGAATAATAATGCAGAAGAAAAATAGGTTGAGGAACATAGGATTGCGTGCCTGGAGCTTGAAGCGCGACTTGGGGGCGTCCTGGCAGTCGGGGCGAGTGGGGCTAGATCAATGAGTATATCCGCATCGTTGTAGCAAGATGCTAAGAACATCATCCCGCATGTTCATCCCGATCCCTATCGGCCAAATCGAAGAAGATCGATCCAGACGACGACGATTGATTGCAGTTGGCCGAGACGTCAGACCAGATGAGGGTTGATCACCAGGCAGAGACGGATCATGATCAAGATGCTTTGATTCATCTCCTCATCAATCAGTGTGATGTGTGTTCCAGAGAGAGAGATTACCACAACGCAACATGGATAGACATAGAGGAATTATACCATCGTTGTGCTCTCTTTCTCAGGCCACCGCTACTCCGTCGTTCCCTGGCCACTCATGCTCTCTCGAGACATGGGAAGCGGCTGGCGCTGTGCGAGGGCGACGGAGGGTGCCGGTGGACCGTGTATTGGCGGTTGACTCTGCCCTGCCGGGGCTCACAATCTCCATTGGCCACATCGACCGATCCCGTTCGCGAGGCGGAGGAGCAAAGGTGACCGCCCAAAGGAAGGAGGAAACAAGGGTGTGGTGCATGCGTGTGACTGCAGATGGAGAAGGGGAACCAGCGGCGGAGCAGAGGGAGGCCGTTCGTGAGAGGAAGTGAAAGAGGAGGGGTCGTGGGGGTGTTGAGCGGGCGCCTTAGGGATCGTGGGAGCGTTTTCTTTTTCTTTTTCTTTTTATCTTACCTGAAAAGTGGGAATCGTAGGGGGTGGGCGGCTGGTTGGTTGTGAACGTGGATTCTTTCCTAGTGATTTTTTAGGTCCGGGATCTCTCGAGGGGAGGAGGGAAGGAGGGGGGATCGAAGGAGGTCGAACCATCACGATGTTCGATCCCCCTTTAATAGTAGAGATTACTGAATTTTAGTTGCAAAAATTAGATACTGCTGGTGATTTTTAGCTTCATATTTTGACAAATCACAATGTTACAAGGTTGAAAAATGGCAATGTTACTAGATAAACAAATTTCAATCTTTCCAGTTTGACAAATGGCAACATACCCAATACGACAGATGCGAATCTTACCAAATTGTTTGTAAGTGGTTGCACACGGGTTATCCAAAAGAACCATTTGCATTGAAGAGATGCACAAATCCTGCTCTCACTTTGCATACGGTGTTCTATCTAAAACGTTTGCAATCAAGAGCCGCAAAAATCCTGCCCGGCACATTTTCCCTTGGCTTCCTGAGGAAGCTCCCGATTTGCATACGGGTGTTCTAACTAAAACGTTTGCGATGAGTGTTTTATATTTAAAAACCATTGACGTTTTTTTCAAAAGAAAATCTTTTGGTAAGTTTGTACATTAAGAGAGAAAAAACACACGTTCGCTCAAACCATATCTTTCATTCAGTCATACTGTGAATTTATATTCATATGATCGAGATACAATACTAAACCCAAGAAAAAAGTATTTCCGGCAGCGGCAGAGGCGGCGTGCCACACCGTTGTTGTCGTTGTCGTCCTCCGGGACGCCATTGTTGAAGTCTTCAATGCAGCACATAATGTTCTTCACTTGTAAATCAAATATCATGTCGTCCCGGGATCGACGGGCGGGGCGCGGGAAGACAGCAGCTGGCTGCGCTGAGAGGTAGCGTTCGACGGCGGCGTCCCATGCCGCTGAGGGGGGCGCGCACGGAGAGGAAGGCGGGCGGCCATGGAAGTCAAATGGCTCGCTTCCAAGTGAGCCTGCGCAGCATATAGCTTGCATGCTTCCCAGTGATCCTGCGCAATCGAGGACAGCTTGCACTCCTCTCGGTCAGCCTGCGCATCGGACTGCGCTCGCACACCTCCCGTTCTGTCAAGGTCAAGCAGCTGTCCGCACGACATCTCCTACATCCATTAAAACCAAGACACGTGGCATTACGTGAATGGTTAACAAAACGCACACGGTTTGAATTATACAAACGTTTGAGATATTAAAATGGGAGCTATTTTTTCAAAATGCCTTTGTTGGCTGTCATTATTCCAAAGGCGCCTTTCTCTCAAAATGGACACAAAAATACCACAACATGTCGGTGCCATTCCATGATAGCATGCCAAGTTTCATGAATTTCAGACGAGTTTTGGATTTACTAGAATTTAAAAATAAACTATCACAACATTTTACCGGCAATCAACGGTGCTCTGGTGTTTGAAATTCATTCTCATTTCTTGCATGGGACCTAAGCATGCACCCAAGGACACATATTTGTTTTTTCAACCAATTTATATGCACTGGAGCATGTGCATGTAGTTCAAATTTGAATTATGCACATAAATGCATTGAAAACTCAGTTAATGCATAAAAATGTCCAAACGAACCCTGAAAAATCACAAAAATTGACACAACACTCCTATTGTTCTATGTTGACATGAGAAAAAATTTGAAAGCAATAAGTGGCAATGGATATCGTTTCGTCCCCAAAGGTGGGACGTTCCCTACCGAAATCATCATGCTTGCTGTGAGAAGCTCTGGTTTGTGAGAAGCATATACCCAAACCTGCCCCAAATGCCACAAAAATTTACCACGGCATGTTGATGCCGCTCCATGATAGCATGCCAAGTTCATGAATTTCTAGAATTTAAAAACCTAGTATCTCAATGTTTTGTCGGCAATCAATGGTGCCCTGGTGTTTGAAATTCATTCCCATTTTTTGCATGGGACCTAAGCATGCACCCAAGGACACAGATTTAATTTTTCAACCAATTTATATGCACTGGAGCATGTGCATGTAGTTAAAATTTGAATTGTGCACATAAATGCATTGAAAACTCAGTTAATGCATAACAATTCTCATACGAACACCGAAAAATCACAAAAATTGACACAACACTCCTGTTGTTCTATGTTGACACGAGAATTTTTTTGAAAGCAATAAGAGGCAATGGATATCGTTTCCTCCCCAAAGGTGGGACGTTCCCTACCGAAATCATCATGCTTGTTGTGAGAAGCTCTGGTTTGTGAGAAGCATATACCCAAACCTGCCCCCAATGGGACAAAAATTTACCACGGTATGTTGATGCCGCTCCATGATAGCATGCCAAGTTTCATGAATTTCAGACGAGTTTTGGATTTATTACAATTTAAAAACCATGTATCTCAATGTTTTGCCGGCAATCAACGGTGCCCTTGTGTTTGAAATTCATTCTCATTTCTTGCATGAGACCTAAGCATGCACCTAAGGACACAGATTTGATTTTTCAACCAGTTTATATGCACTGGAGCATGTGCATGTAGTTCAAATTTGAATTATGCACATAAATGCATTGAAAACTCAGTTAATGCATAAAAATATCCAAACGAACCCCGAAATATCACAAAAATTGACACAACACTCATGTTGTTCTATGTTGACACCAGCAAAATTTTGAAAACAATAAGAGGCAATGGATATCGTTTCGTCCCCAAAGGTGGGACATTCCCTACCGAAACCATCATGCTTGTTGTGAGAAGCTCTGGTTTGTGAGAAGCATATACCCAAACGTGCCCCAAATGGGACATAAATTTTACCACGGCATGTTGATGCCGGTCCATGATAGCATGCCAAGTTTCATGAATTTTAGACGAGTTTTGAATTTACTAGAATTAAAAAACCAGGTATCTCAATGTTTGCGGCCGAGTGACGGTGGCAGGGTGCTGGACATTCATTCCCATTTCTTGCATGGGACCTAAGCATGCAACCAAGAACACATATTTGAATTTTCAACCAATTTATATGCATTAGAGCATGTGCATGTAGTTCAAATTTGAATTATGCACATGAATGAATTAAAAACACAGTTAATGCATAAAAATGTCCAAACGAACCCCGAAAAATAACAAAAATTGACACAACACTCCTGTTGTTCTATGTTGACACGAGAAAAAATTTGAAACCAATAAGAGGCAATGGATATCATTTCGTCCCCAAAGGTGGGACGTTCCCTATCGAAACCATCATGCTTGCTATGAGAAGCTGTGGTTTGTGAGAAGCATATACCCAAACCTGCCCCAAATGGGACAAAATTTTACCATGGCATGTTGATGCCGCTCCATGGTAGCATGCCAAGTTTCATGAATTTCAGACGAGTTTTGGATTTAATAGAATTTTGAAAACCAGGTATCTCAATGTTTGCGGCCGAGTGACGGTGGCAGGGTGTTTGACATTCATTCTCATTTCTTGCATGGGACCTAAGCATGCAACCAAGGACACATATTTGAATTTTCAACCAATTTATATGCATTAGAGCATGTGCATGTAGTTCAAATTTGAATTATGCACATAAATGCATTGAAAACTCAATTAATGCATAAAAATGTCCAAACGAACTCCGAAAAATCCCAAAAATTGACACAAAACTCCTGTTGTTCTATGTTGACACTAGGAAAAAAATTGAAATCGAGAATAGGCAATGGATATCGTTTCGTCCAAAAAGGCGAAACGTTCCCTACCGAAACCATCAGGCTTGTTGTGAGAAGCTTTGGTTTGTGAGAAGCATATATCCAAACTTGCCCCAAATGGGACAAAAATTTACCACGGCATGTTGATGCCGCTCCATGACAACATGTCAGGTTTCATGTATTTCAGACGAGCTTTGGTTTTACTAGAATTTAAAAACCAGGTATCTTAATGTTTGCGGCCGAACGACGGTGGCAGGGTGTTTGACATTCATTCCCATTTCTTGCATGGGACCTAAGCAGGCAACCAAGGACACAAATTTGAATTTTCAACTAATTTATATGCATTAGAGCATGTGCCTGCAGTTCAAATTTTAATTATGCACATGAATGCACAGGAAACTGTTAATGTATAAAAATGTCCAAGCGAACCCCGAAATATCCCAAAAATGGACACAACACTCCTGCTGTTCTATGTTGACACTTGGAAAAAAATTGAAATTGAGAAGAGGCAACGGATATCGTTTTGTCAAGAAAGGTGAAACATTCCCTACCGAAACCATCACACTTGTTGTGAGAAGCTCTGGTTTATGAGAAGCTTATAGCCAAACCTGCCCCAATTGGGACAAATTTTTTACCATGACATGTTGATGCCGCTCTATGATAGCATGCCAAGTTTCATGAATTTCGGACGAATTTTGGATTTACTAGAATTACAAAAGCAAGTACGTCGATGTTTGCCGGAGAGCCACGGTGCTGTGGTGTTCGAATTTCATCCCCATTTCTTGCATGGAACATAAGCATAAACCCATGGACACATATATGATTTTACAACCCATGTTGGTGCACCGGAGCATGTGCATGTAGTTTAATTTTGAATTGTGCAACTGAAATGGCTAGAAAACCAATTTAATGTATAAAATGTTCAAACGAATCCTGAATATTCCCAATTCTTTTACGACACACATATAGTTGCATGTTCACTGCAGATAAAAGGTCTAGCAATTCAAAGACCGTCCATTACCGTTGTGGCCCCATTATGTAATTCAAATCAAGATGAAAAATCAAGTAGATCGCACACAGTTTATTATCACCAACCGTGTGAGATGCAACACAAAATATCCTGGAGCACCGTCGGTATATAGTACGCCTATGGCTTACGCGAGAAGGTGCGTCAGCTACAGTCCACAGACGGCGTCTCAAGCACACTAGCTCGCTCCCCAAATATCATTTCACTGTTCAATCGTCGCCGGTGAAAGATGAGCACGTGGACCCGCGTCATGAGGGCAACTTTGGTGGCACACTCCGGCGAGAGCGCGGCCGCAGCCGCCATGCGCATGCTAACAAGGTGCATGAGCGTGGCCGCAATCTGCGACCGGGCGGCCAAGGCAGCCCAAACGGCCGCTGTTGCTTCTCAGGTGGCGGCAGCAACATATGCCTTGGGGATAACAACTGGCGAGAGCGGCATAGCAGCTGTCCGTTCCACAACGGTGGCCTTAGCCCTGATGGAGGCCGCCCACGACCATGTCGAGGCCGCCCACGCCCAGCTCGTGGCAATCACCGCACAAATCGACCGAAGCTTCTCCGACAACGGCCGACAACCCACGGCCGGAGAGTTGGCAATAGCCGAGAGCGTTCGAGCAACCATTCGTTCCTCCGCCGCATACCTTGCGACGACGGAGCCCGTCCAAGCCCAGATCACGGCCGCCCAGGCCCAGCTTGTGGCGGCCTTTTCCAAAGAGATGGCAGATGCGGATGGCAAGATGCTTGCCGAGTATGGTGTGATGGATGCCATGGAGCCCCTTCCCCAAGGGACCGTCGGGCGCGAGCTGGACATGGAGGCGGCGGGGAGATCGACGAGCACCAGCCGTAGTACTAGTACTCTTTGTTTTATTTAATTAAGAGTGCCGGTCTTTAATTTATTAGAGTAATGTTTAGGTCAGCTAGCTCTGTTTAATTGCTGAAATTGCTCGATCAAGAAGTGTGGGTGTGCTGTAGTCTCCTTTGTGTACCGAAATTATGCAATGACGTGGATGACCACTATAACCATGGAAATTCGAACCAAAATTTTTGACGTTCAAACTCATGACACACGGGTTAAGCTATCTGAATCGTTTGTGATGTTCACACATCATACACAGTTCTGAATAAGGGACTGTATCTGATGACACTTTGCGCGCCAGTTTTTTCGCTGAAGCTATTCCAAATTTTCGGCTTCTGCGGAAATATCTACCTCCCCGCCCCCTCCACCTTACCAAAAGCCACATTTCCCCTATTTCCGCCTTCCTTTCCAAGTTGAAACCTTCACTCCTTGCTTGTAGCGCCGCCTCCTCGCCAGCGACCCTCCTTCACGCTGCTCTGCCTCGTCTATCCAGGCAGGTAATCCACACCCGACCCCCATCCCCCTCCTCCTTCCACATCCCACATGCCCCGACCGCCGACATGAGCGTGACACCTTCCACCCGAATCACCTACCCCTCCACCAAATAAGCGCCGCCCTAAGCCATGGTGCACGCATTATAGCCAGGATCTCAAGGAGCATTTGGCAGCGGAGAAGCAAATCGCAGACGCACGCGCGGATGAGGTCACGATGGCTGTCATTCGTGCCGACCCCCAGATCTTGGAGGAACACCTTGCTATTTTCTAGCTACGCCGGTTAAGTACGCTCGGTTTACCCATTGCGTGTGCTGCTCCTGCCTTTCCTTCACAAATTCTAGTGAATTGTGCTATCTAATTTTACCATGCAATCTGTTGCTCTAGTGTATATGTTCTATATGTCGTGCAGTGTGGTGCTCACTTATTAACTATTTTGTTAATTAGTTGTCGTCTTCAGTTAACTATTTAGTTCAATTCTACAAATGTGATGTTCAATTCTTCAGGCTGCAATTTTGTATTGTCTTCCATGTGAGAAATAAATCGAATTTATCTTTACAAAATACATGAGAAACGAATACGATTGCAATATTTCCGAGTGGTCAAGCATGCTTAGTTTGGTTATACATTGTGCAATGTGGTGCTTAGTTAACGTTTGGTTCATTTGTGTTGTGGTGTTTAGTTAACTATTTGGTTCAATTCTGCAATGTGATGTTCAATAGTTGTGGGTGCATTCTGTTATTGTATACCATGTGAGGAATAAATTGAATTTGGTTGTAGTAAATACATGAGAAACAAATACAATTGCTATATTTCCAAGTTGTTAAGAATGCTTGGTTTGGTTAACTGTCTGATCTTCTATTAGGAGTATGTTATATTGTGCAATGTGGTGCTCCCTTAATGTTTGGTTCATTTGTTGTGGTGTTTAGTTAACTGCTTGGTTCAATTCTGCAATGCGATGTCCAATTGTCGTGGGCATAATTTTGTATTGTTGTGCATGTGAGGAATAAATCGAATTTGGCTGCACTTAATACATGAGAAACATATACAAGTGCTATATTTCCTAGTTCTTAATCATGCTTGGTTTGGATAAATGGGTTTTCCATGTGGCTTGAATTAATCTGATGAATCTACAATGTGCTTATTTTTCATCAACATATTTTACTTATAGCATGCGAACCCTTACTTAACCTGATGACTAACTACTTTATATGTGTTGCAGGGAAACAATGGGAAGCACTGAGGTCTACAATCGAGGTTAGCACGTGCATGGTCCGTTGTCTAATAGCACATTATTGTGCAATTGCAGGAACCATTTTAATATTTAGGTGTTTAACAATTTGTTCTTGCACATGTAGGTCCTGCTGTCAGAGGTTTTGACCCACTGTTCGACCCTTTTTGCATATGGGGAAATGAGTTGTCCATGAATATCAATCAAATCAATAAACTAAGAAAGATTGTTAGGATAAAGAAATTAGCAACAAAAAACAACAAGAACTTTGTCTGCACAATGAAGAACACAGCAGTTCACTACAAGATGGTACTACTATTATACCTTGCCTTTTTATTCCTTTGTCCCATTTCCAATATGGAGAAGATATTTATGCACATCCTTGTTTTCAGGCCTTTCCAAAGCAGTTCACTGATGATTACCTCTCAAACCACCTCTATGGTTAGGAGGCGAGGAAGGTTTTCATACAACACCCACAGTTCAGTATTGAGGTGTTCTTGAAGAGGACGAAGGACGGACGGTCAATCATCCACATGCACTGGCCTAAAGTTGCAAAGACCTTCAACATGAATGAAGGCTCAATATTCGCCTTCCTCTTCAGTAGTTTTCCAGATGAGATGCATCTATCTATATACAGTCTATGATGCTAATTTTGAAATAAAACTTGGTGCTGGTGTAGTTGTGTAATGGGGTAGCTGAGTACTGAAGCTATATCATGTTGTACTCTGATGTATTTCAATTATGAAATTTTGCTTCCTTAATATGGAAATGAAATATATTATGAGCTTAATATGAATGTCAATTAGATTAATAAATGGATTATTAATAATAGGGCAATTAGCATGCCAATGGTGAATTAGCCTGCTAATTGGGTTTTGTTATTGCAAATGGTTATTGAAAAAATACCATGGGCGATGACCTTAGGCAACACACACAGTTTCTAGAAATAAACCGTGTTGGATCAATGAACAATCACACACGACGTTCTCTTGAAAATTGTTTGCGTTAGGCGACCTTGCGCAAACGTTTACCACATAAAAAATGTGTGTGATGGACAACCTTTGCAACACAGTTTCTTCTATGGACCGTGTGGGATGCATTCAATAACACAAATGATAAAATTGTTAATATCGTGTGCAATGGCAATGCTATCACCAACGATTTAACGGGAAAAATTGTGTGTGATGTACCTGTGAACGGAAACGTTTTCCTTGGAGCGACTGTGTGGGATGTACATACGAACGGAAACGTTTAGCGGGGACTGACTGTGTGGGATGTACTTGCGACCGGAAACAATTTCGCTGTATAATTGTATTTTTTAGCTCTACTGTACGTATTTCCGTATTTGAGCGCTCGTCGGTCGCACACGACCTCATTTTGGTGAGCGTGTGTGCCAGGAGGGCATATCCCCAACGGTTTTTGGGTCGTGTGGGAAGGACCTCCCTATCGCCGTCACTCACTAGGCGACGGTTCCAAATGCCGTCATGGAAAGGGGTTAAAAACCGTTTGTATAGCACCGACGCGTACTAGTGCTAGTTCTCGATTGACTGCTTCTTGAGTTAACCCGCCACCGGGTCACCCATTTATATACAGGTTAATGCTCGGCGGCTTACAGAGTCCGGCCGGCTCATACAAATGTCGGATTTCGGGTTCCGGCAGACCCTTGAGGTTCAAACACTGGGGTGCGCGCGGAGATCTCTCCCCTACCGATCTACATCCGATCTCCTCGTGCGAACTAAGCTGGAAATGATGAACAACACAAGGGACATGAGGTTTATACTGGTTCGGGCCACCGTTGTGGTGTAATACACTACTCCAGTGTGTGGTGTGGTGGATGGCCTCAGGGGCTGATGATGAACAATACAGGGGAAGAACAGCCTCGCGAGGGGTGTTCTTGAGCTGGTGCGGTGTGTTCTACTTGGTCTCTCTATATGATTCCCTGCCTGCGACTAGATTCCCTCTACTCTGTGGTGGCTAGCTCTATTTATAGAGACCCTAGGCCTCTCCCCCAAAATATTGAGCGGGAAGGGCGCCAACAATTGGCCATTTTGAAGGGGAGCATCTAGTACAAGTTATCCTGACCAAAGGTGGTCTTCGGCTGCCAAAAGCGCTGGTGATGACGCCGTCTTGGGCTCCACGCTGACCTCCGTCCTACCGTTCTGCTGCTCTTGGTCTCGTTGCACCGGAATGGTAACATTTGCTTGATGCCTTGGCCTGTGCTTGCCCCCTTTGCACCGAAAGGGAAACAAGGACACTGCGCAGGTCGGCGCCCGCCTGGTCTTGATTCGTCATGGCTTGCGTCACGGGCTCCTTGCGAGGTACCCTTGCATTGATCTCTCTGCCTCCTCGCGAGCCTGCCTGATGAGGCTGCCTCTGGGGAAGCTTCTCGTCGTCCGCCCCACGAGGCCTGGCCCCTCGCGAGGGTCTTGAGCTTGAGCTTGATGGAGATGGGCCGCGTTGGGCCCCCAATTGAGCCACGCCGCAGGCCGCAGGCAGGCAAGTCTGGGGACCCCCGTTCCCAGAACGCCGACAGTAGCCCCCGGGCCCAAAGCGCGCCCGGGCTTGGCTTAGCAGAGAGGCGAAGGGGCAAGCGCGAAGCACCGCGGGCCCTAATAGCATGTGGCCTTAGGCGCCGCGTGGCGGTTGATTGGTCATGGGCGTCTGCGCTTCCCCACGACGCCTCGGCAACCGCGCGACTTGACAAGTACCTGCATGCAGAGATATAGGTCATGATTACCTGTGATCGTGGTGCTTGGCGGTCGGCCTTCTCCGGCTATAAGTATGGGACGGCGTGAACCCCTTCAGTCTATTCCTTCCTGCTACTCCTTTCTTCTTCTTGGCTACCCGCCGTTCCCATGGTTCCGCCGAACAGATTCTTGGCCGCGGAGAAAGGAAAGGCTCGTCAGGTTGGGCCTGACTCTCCCCCGACCAAGCGTGGTCGAGGCCGTCCTCGCAAGCATCCTGCGGTCCCCGTGGTGACTTCCGCGGCCATGGAGGCGGCGCCCTGTGAGGTGGTGAGCGCCTGGCTGCCGAGGGGAGGCATGCCGTGACCGCGCCCCCCCCCAGGCCGCGCTTTCACTCAACGGATGTGCTGCCGGAGTTCGTCGTGTGCTCGGCGGACCGGCCAGCACCTGGCTCCAGCTTCCCCATTTCTTCGTAGGTGAACTGCCGGCCAGCGCCTGGTGCGGCTTCTGGCTCCAGGAAGATGGTTGTTGTAGCAGGGCCTCCTGGGCTTCGCTAGAGGTCTCCACCTCCGGGAATGCGGCCCTGACTCGCGGCTTGCAGACGTTTGCCCGCGCGTGCGGCCTGGGCCGGCGATGCACCCTGCACTTGAAGTTCGATGGCAACGCCACCCTCTACGTGAGGGTGTTTGGGGAAGATGGTCGCCGCGCTGGATGCTGCCCCTAAGATGATGATCGCGGCCGCCTGCCCAGCCCCGGTACCGACCGGGATGAAGACGACGACGGGCGTACAGGCGGCGGTGCTCGAGGTTCGCCAAGCTTCGGCGTATCTCCCTCAGGCAGCAGCTCTTCCAGCGGTGGCCGCGACCAGCCCCCGCGTTGTCGCACCCGCCTGGGTGAAGGTAGCGGGTCAGCCCATCGTTGCGCCCCGGTGAAACGAGAGGAGGGATCCGCCTGAGCCCCAGAAGCAGCTCGAGCTCTAGCCGCAAGTTGGTGCCGGTCCAGTCGTGCCTATTTTGCTTTCCTCCCTTTCCTGCGCAAAAAGAAGGTAGTATAGGGGCCCGTGGGGGCGTGTTAGAACTGTTGCTGTTGCGTTGCTTCCGCTATTTCTGCGCTATGTTTCCGCACTGCGTGCCCATGTGCGGGAATTATTTTGGCTTGGTGGATCTCGACGTGGTCCTCGCCTCCCGAGGCCAAGGCCTCGCCGTGCGCTTCATGCCCTGCAAGGATTAGCAAGAGGGGTAACTTTCGGTCTCGGTAGCGGGGGCGATCAGCCTAGGTCCCGCGTTCGTGTCGCGATGCCCATGAGGCACGGACTGGGAGGGGTGCTCCCGTGGAGGACTCGGACAAGAAAGCTCCAGACGACCGGGGCGGAAAACGCTCGCGAGGGCGCCCGCGAACCTCCTTCGCGATACTTGTGCGAGAGAAAACGAGGCGAGTGAGCGAAAAAAAGATAAAGGGCCATAAGCCAGGAATGCCAACAACTCCAATAAAACTTCAAACGGAAACAAACAAGCCAACTGCAGAAAGCAAATGGGAAAGCCGCGTCCGGCACCTATTCTAGTCTTCGACGTCTTCTCATCAGCGCAGAGCTAAGTGCTGCCACTGGGCGTGGGCGGGAGCCCCCGAGGCCCGAGGGCAGCACTCCGGAGACTCCGGGGCATGTACAACCCCAGTCATTATTACGTGAGAGTGTCATGGGCGGCGAGCTTCACAGGCATTGGCCTTCTTCACAGGCACCGGGCCTTTCCAAAACGCGACGGCTTCACACGCATTCGCCTTCTTCATAGGCACCGGGCCTTTCCAAAACGCGACAGCTTCACAGGCATTCGCCTTCTTCACAGGCACCGGGCCTTTCCAAAACGCGACAGCTTCACAGGCACTCGCCTTCTTCACAGGCACCGGGCCTTTCCAAAACGCGACAGCTTCACAGGCATTCGCCTTCTTCACGGGCACCGGGCCTTTCATGGGCGCTAGGCCTCGCTCAGGGATAAAACCTCCGGAGATGTTGGATGTTCCATGCGTTCTGGAGGGGTACCCCCTCCGGGGTCACCAAGCGCGCAGAGCGAGGCCTAGAAACATGAACAACCTTGAACGGGCCCTCCCACATGGGAAAGAGCTTGTGCAGCCCCTCCCTGGAGAGAACCCGTCTGAGCACGAGATCCCCTACCTCAAGGGTCCTGGGGCGGATGTTGCGGCAGTGGTATCGTCGTAGGGCCTATTGATACCTTGCCGCTCGCAGCGCGGCTTCTCGATGGTGTTCCTCCCCCAGCACAAGGTCCGTCCCCCGCATGGCGTCCTGCTACGCCTCGTCGAATGCCAGGACCCGTGCGGAGCGATGCCTGACCTCGTGAGGGAGAACAGCCTTTGCTCCATAGACGAGGAAGAACGGGGTCTCGCCAGTCGGCTTGGTCACAGTTGTGCGGATTGACCACAGCACGGACTGGAGCTCGTCGTACCAGCCCCTACCACAGGCCTCCAGCTTCTTCTTGAAGGTCCTGGCTTTGAGGCCTCTCAGGACCTCCGCGTTGGCTCGCTCAGCCAGGCCGTTGCTCCGGGGGTGTGCTACAGAAGCGTAGCATATCTGCGTTCCAAGGTTAGCACATTAAGTTTTGAAGAGATTACTGGTAAATTGTGAACCGTTGTCGGTGATGATGCGGTTGGGCACCCCAAATCGGCTCGCGAGGCCCTTGATGAACTTGACTGCGGATCTTGCCGGGATTGTGCGGACAGCCTCCACCTCAGCCCACTTGGTGAATTTGTCCACGACGACGTAGAGATAGCGATAGCCCCCTGGCGCCCGAGGAAACGGGCCTAGAATGTCCAGCCCCCAAACTGCGAATGGCCACGAGAGGGGTATAGTCTACAGACCCCCCGCAGGCTGATGGATCTGCTTAGTGTGGAACTGGCAGGCCTCGCAAGCCTTGACCAGCTCAACTGTGTCGTTGAGCGCCGTGGGCCAGTAGAACCCACTACAGAACGCCTTGCCGATGAGGGTTCGTGACGACGAGTGGTGCCCGCAGTCTCCGCCATGTATGTCCGCCAGCAGCTCCTTCCCTTGCTCTCTGGAGATGCAACGTAGAGACACGTCATTCGGTCGCTTCCTGTAGAGCTCTCCATCCCTGATGCAATAAGCTATGGCCTACCGCGCTACATGCTCCGCCTCTTCCTCGTTCTCCGGCAGAGTCCCTTGCACCAGGTAATTCTTGAGCTTCGGGATCCAACACCCTTCCTGAGGCTCCAGCGCCAGTAGCAGGCGTGCTCCTGAGGCCGGGCCGCAGACCGGAGCTCCTGAGGTAGGCGGAAGAGGGAGCTCCTCCCTTAGTTGCGCCGTGCTCGACAGTGATGGCACCGCCCAGGGTTTGAAGAGTTGCTCCTCGAAGACGCCAGGCTCCTGAGGCAGCCGCCTAGATGCCCTCTTGGCAATGTCATCAGCTTCCTGATTGGTGCCGCGAGGCACATGCTGCAGCTCCAGCCCCCAGAACTGTTTCTCCATCTTGCGGACCTCAGCAGGGTAGGCTTCCATATGCTCGTCCTTTGGCTCGTATACCTTGTTGGAGAAGTTGACGAGGAGCTGTGAATCGCCCTTGATGATGAGGCGCTTCACCCCTAAGGCAATGGCGGCTTTCAAGCCTGCTATTAGGCCTTCGTACTCTGCTATGTTGTTGGAGACCTTTTCTCCGTGCTGGAAGCAGAGTTGTACGGTGTAGTAGAATTTGTCCTGAGTAGGGGATACGAGCACTGTGCCAGCTACAGCGCCGTGTCGGGAGAACGCCCCATCGAAGTACATGACCCAGTCGTCCAGTGCTTCACTTCCCGGGGAAAGTGATCGGTCTTCGCCTGCCTCGGGACCCGGTGCTTCTGTCCATCCTGCCACGAAATCTGCAAGTGTGGCTCCCTTGATGACTCTGGTCGTACTGAATTCCAGCTGAAATGCTAGTAGTTCGATGTTCCATTCAGCGACCCTTCCAGCTGAGTTGGGGCTCCTGAGTACCCTTTCGAAGGGGTATGCTGAGACGACCTTGATGGGATGGCCTTGGAAGTAGTGCCGCAACTTGCGTGAGGCCACCAATAGCGCGAGGAGGAGCTTTTGAGGCATGGGGTACCGTGCCCTCGCGTCCCGTAGCACCGTGCTGACGAAGTACACGGGATGCTCGACGAGATTGAGGGTGCTTGCGCAGCTTGCGTCCTCCAGGGGTCGAAGCGTCTCCTGAGGCAACGGAGCCCCCAGCTCTTGGTCGTTCGAAGGGGCCTCTCCTGCTCCGGGTGCACCCTCCTGCTGCGGCTGCCCCTCTCCGGCTGCGGTCGTGGTCCTCGCGAGGCCCTCCTGGCCTCGCTCTGCTTCAGCCTGGGCAGTCGATGCGGCCTCGGCTCAGCGCTCCTCCCTGACCGCCACCAGGGCTGCGCTAGCGGAGTAGGGTGTGGCCGCAAGGTAGAGCACCAGGGGCTCCTGAGGGCGAGGGGCTACCATCACCGGTAGGCTGGTAAGGTACCTCTTGAGATCTTGGAATGCCTTGTCTGCCTCTTCAGTCCATTCGAAGGGGCCTTTCTTCTTCATAAGCTTGAAGAAGGGCAGCGCCCGCTCCCCTAGCTTGGAGATTAAGCGTCCTAGCGCGGTTACACGCCCGGTGAGCTTCTGCATCTCTCTGAGGGTCCTTGGCGGGCTCATGTCCTCGACCGCCTTGACCTTCTCCGGGTTGGCCTCAATGCCTCTATGGGACACTAGGAAGCCCAGGAGCTTGCCCGAGGGGACTCCAAACACACACTTCTCCGGGTTGAGCCGTAGATCCACTTCGTTGAGGCTCGCGAAGGTTTCCTCCAGGTCCTGTATCAGGGTTTTTGCCTCCCGAGAATTCACCACTATGTCATCGACGTAAGCCTCAGCGTTCCTCCCGAGCTGCCGGCCTAAGGCGATGTGCATCAGCCGCTGAAAGGTTGAGTCTGCACTGCGCAACCCAAATGGCATGCACGTATAGAAGTACACCCCACACGGGGTTAGGAAGGCCGTCTTCTCCACGTCTTCCACCGCCATCTTGATCTGGTGATAGCCTGAGAAGGCATCCAGGAAGCACAATAGGTCACACTCTGCGGTGGAGTCGACTATCTGGTCAATGCGGGGGAGCGGAAATGGGCCCTGCGGGCAGGCTTTGTTGAGGTTGGTGAAGTCGACACACATGCGCTCCTTTCCCCCATTTTTTGGCACGACGACAGGATTAGCCAGCCAATCGGGGTAGCGGACCTCGCGGATAACCCCTGCCGCTTCCAGCTTCCGAGTCTCTTGAACGATGAAAGCTTGTTTCTCAGTGGACTGCCGCCTCGCCTTCTGCTTCACGGGGCGCACGTTGGACCACACGTTGAGGTGATGCTCAATCACACCCCTCGAGACCCCTGCTAACTGATCTGGTTCCCACGCGAACACCTTCTTTTTCACACGCAGGGACCTGATCAGGGCCTTCTCCTACTCGGGCTCGAGGTTGGCTCCTATGGTGAAGGTCGCGCTAGTGGACACATCCTCGTCGACCGGTACTTGCTTGGTTTCCGCCTTGTCATGGGTGAACAACTGCTTCTTTTTAGCCGGCGAAGCCCCCTTGGGCTCAAGGTCGTCGGTGCTGGCGGGCTGCGTCACCGCGGCCGCCCTGAAGGCGAGTTGGAGCACCTGCAGCGCATCCCTCGTGTCTCCTGACACGGTAAGGACGCCGCTGCTCCCGGGCATCTTCATGAGGTTGTACGCCGGGTGAGTTGCTGCCATGAACCGGGCCAAGGCCGGGTAGCCGAGGATGGCATTGTAGGGGAGGCCGATGGGGGCGATGTCGAAGTCAATCAGCTCTGTGCGGAAGTTGTCGTAGGTGCGAAAAGGTCACTGGGAGGAGGATCTGTCCCAAGGAGGCGGTAGAACCGGCTCCGACGCCCGAGAAAGGCATGCTGGGTTGGAGCCGCTCCGGTGGCACGTGGAGGAGGCTGAAGGCCTCCACCGAGAGCACGTTGAGGCCGGCACCACCATCGATGAGGGTCCTGGTGACGGCCACTTGGCAGATGGTGGGGGTGCACAGCATCGGGAGTGCGCCCGAACCGGAGGGGTTGAAGGGGTGATCATCCGAATCGATGGTCAGGTCGGCCTCAGGCGCCGCCCAGCCCGGGGGAGCCTCTCGATGCTTGGGGGCGGTGCTGATCCGGCGGGTGAACGGCTTGACGTGATGGCTCGAGGGTGGCGCTTGGTAGCCACCCAGGAGAGCCGCGACGACGGGCAGTGCTGGCGCGGCGAAACGGGCGAGGAAGAGGTCGGGTAGCTCCTCCCGTGAGGTCACAGAAGCCGTCGGTAGGTGGAAGAACCACATGCGCGGGACACCGGTGAGGACCATGGGTAACCAGTTGGCCATCGCCCAGTCGTCGCCCCCGGCTCTGAGGACGGCCTCCTCGTACGCCAGCAGGAAAACCAGCGGGTCCGCCACACCGTTGTAGCATGGCGGCATCTCGGGATTGAACTTGCACGGCCACTGCACCTGTCGCAAGGTGGGGGCCAAGGCCTGGAGCCCCCTGGCCCCAGCGCCGGCGTCTGCTGCCGGAGCGGGCGGCGCGTTGTCCGCCATGGGGACGGAACGCGGTGTTGGTGGAGAGCGGGTCGTCGGAAGGAAGAACTCCGGCGCACCCCTACCTGGCGCGCCAAATGTCGCTTTTCGGGTTCCGGCAGACCCTTGAGGTTCGAACACTGGGGTGCGCACGGAGATCTCTCCCCTACTGATCTATGTCCGATCTCCTCGTGCGAACTAAGATGGAAACGATGAACAACACAAGGGACACGAGGTTTATACTGGTTCGGGCCACCGTTGTGGTGTAATACCCTACTCCAGTGTGTGGTGTGGTGGATTGCCTCAGGGGCTGATGATGAACAGTACAGGGGAAGAACAGCCTCGCGAGGGGTGTTCTTGAGCTGGTGCGGTGTGTTCTTGAGCTGGTGCGGTGTGTTCGGGCCATCGTCCGCCCCGCGAGGCTTGGCCCCTCGCGAGGGTCTTGAGCTTGAGCTTGATGGAGATGGGCCGCGCTGGGCCCCCACTTGAGCCACGCCGCAGGCCGCAGGCAGGCAAGTCTGGGGACCCCCATTCCCAGAA
Source organism: Aegilops bicornis (assembly GCA_021605145.1). Taxonomy (NCBI): domain Eukaryota; kingdom Viridiplantae; phylum Streptophyta; class Magnoliopsida; order Poales; family Poaceae; genus Aegilops; species Aegilops bicornis. Next base: position 389,882,502 of record CM038669.1, on the reverse strand, counting down.
CGCCGACAACAAACGCAACTGGCTCGGTTTCTAACTAAACCTGCCATACAAGACAAGTTAACATATGGCGGCTCACACCTTTGGGCCTCAAGTCACCTCCGGGTCTTGGGCCTTCAATGGGCGTATTCCATGAACCACCATCTTCATGTCTTCTTGGACCTTACCGGGCCTCTTCATCTTTAAGTTGCCAATGGCATGACCCGGCCCCTCTTGGGCGGGTCATACCTAGTAGTTATATCCCCAACACTGTTCATTGACACCAAGATAGAAAGTACTTCTTGGATTTGCTCTCCTAAGCTCACTTGCAAAGTCCCACAGCTTGTTCAATTGTGCATCTTCCTCTCCATATAATAAGTTCTGAGCTAACTTCCTTGCTCTGCCAAGCTTTGATCTAGAGACCTTCATTCACCAATACTACTGCACTAGCCTTCCTAAATTCTTTAAACTGATGTTCTCATCTACTCTAACAGTCTCAATGTACTTCTCTGCAATGAATCAGTAACTAAAACCACTGATTTCCCACTTCTTTGCACAAGTGTGCACATTAACTAATCTCTTTATCATGAAGCACTTGCTTCTATTGTCATAAGAATCCCACATGTACCAGGGGCACCCTTCCTCACACCTAGCAACAAGACTCTGCTGGTAATTTATTGGCATGTGTATAGACACTATTTTTGCAGCTATACTCTTTGATAGCCCTTATCAGCAATTTAACAGAGTCAAATGCTTGGCCTACTTTGAAAGTTGGATTCAACATGTCCTATGGAGCAAATGTTTTGAACTTCAACCTTAATTCATCATCATCTGAATCAGGCAACTGCAGGTCCTCTTGTTCTGAATCCTCGTTAAGCTCTTTAACTTTCTCCCCTTTCAAATCATGTGAACCTGCAACTGAATCACCATCCTCTGATATGTGGTAGTCACTGCCCACAAGCTCTGGAACATAGTTCTCATCATCTGACTCTGAATCTTTGTTATAATCTTCATCGAATGGTGACCTCCTTTTCTAACTTTTAGCCCTATCTTTTTTTGCGGGTGGACTTTTAGCCCTATCTGCCATATCGTCTGTGTGTAACTCTGGCTTCATTGAACCGATGACAGGTGGCAGCTCAGCTCTAAGGAACCTAACTACAACATCATCAACCTGACCTGCTTCCTAGCTTTGCTCAATGTTGTTGTCAATATCAACATAGAAGCACATTAACTTGTTGCCAAGTGCTACTGCACATGACATGTTGTCTGTGTATTTACCTGACCTGATTTCTGCCAAGCCATTGTGCATCATCTCAAATCCAGGCAGACACTAGAAGACCCTTGCAGTTCCAGAAATATCAAAGCCCAAATTCCACAACATGTCTTGAATACTGCTCAACCACCAATACCCTTTATCACAGTAATCAAACCATGCAATTTTTCCATTGATGTAAGGCCTGTTTGTGCCTTCTCCAATGAAAAACCCACCATAATTCATTGCCACAGTAAACCTATCCTCTAGATCAGCACCTATATGCATAGAAAATAAATTTAGTTAGCACATAATTAAAAAATCTCACAAATTCAATTAGCATATACATCCAATTTAGTTAATTGAAAAAGCTCACTAATTCAGTTATGCACTTAGCTCATAAACTAACTTGATAAGCAAAGTTCAACCATTACTGCGGTTCATAAGCAAAGTTCAGTTATCCAGATAGCACATGTACACACACCTTACTGTACACAAATTCAGTTATCTCTAACATGGGCCATTCAGTTCACAACAAAGAAACATAGCATGCCTAAACCCTAATTTATACATTATTAACATCCTACCTTCAAACCCTAGGACAGAGGTCTAGAAACAGAGTCGGGCTTAACCCCCTCAAAAACCCTACTTTCATCGCTATCAGAGAAAAGAGCAGAGCATAGCCCCCTTGTTGACACACGAACACGTCACGTGTACCCTCGACACCGGGGGTGATGCACCGCAGCTCACGTCCAATTAGACTCGACCGACAGCGTGATACGCAAGACACTCGGCGAGCGCTTTTGCAGACCCGAAACCACGCACGCCCGGGAGGGACCCCGTTAGGGAGTGCAGCGGCTATGGGCTGCCCTAGGTCGATTCGCTTGCCCCTAGAGCCTCAGGATTCGCAACTCTCAAACTTGAGGAACAACGAAGAACGAGAGAGAAAAACGATGGAGAGATAAAACATAGACTAAAAAAGTAGTATATTGATTTGTTCGATTGTGTATGTCTAATCGGCCATGTCCCCCAACATATATAAGAGGCGGCTGGACCTCCCATACAAGTAAAGGACTCATCTAGGCTTTCCTTACAAAAAATTACATCAATTCACGTCCTAGAGTCCTAGTTCTATTCCAACTTGGATTCAGTCTGAATCTGGCCCAACTTCTGTCTTCCTCCTTGCGCAGGCCGACGAGCTTGCATATGATCTCCGACCAAGACGGCCCAAATTTCAAACTTGTGCGCCTTGACATGACGAACAACTCTCATGTTGATCACTTTTTCAAATAGGCCATCTTGAATACTTTACGAGGTCATCTTTACCTTCCAGTTGGACACGGTCTTGCAGCAGACTGGATTATCCGAGTCTCGTAGTGAATTTACAAGCCATATACTATCTCTGATGATGACTCCAAAACCAAAGTTTACCGTTTTGACGATACACACAACTTCCGTATTGAACACTTCTCAATCCGAGGTCATCTTGATAAACTTTCGGGCACATGTTCAGTTTCACTCGGATTCGAGCTCATCCACTCGGATATTAGAGTCTTTCACTCGGATCGTCCGACTGGACTTTTTCGCTCGGATGGCAAAATTTTCGCTCAGAAGACAATCTTTCACTCAGATGACTATATTTTCACTCGGAAGGCAATGTCTTACTCGATGGACAAGTTTTCATTCTGACGGTAATGTTTTCACTCAGATGACTATATTTTCACTTGGGTGATAATAAGTTGACTCGACGGCGAACTTTCACTCGATGGGTAAGTTTTCACTCGGATGACAAGATTTTCACTCGGATTTCCCGTCTGAAAACATAGCCTGATCTTGATTTGTCTCTCCAGGTCTCATACGACCTCGGATTGAGACGAATTATATATGAAAATCAATCATCTCAACAAGACGAAACTTTTCCATGTTGAAGGTTTTCCGATTCATGGACTTTTTGAGGGCCGAATTGCTCACGCGACCCATCAGACAGGGTGTCTGGTACCTCACGCCATATTTCCGTTTAGACTTGGTCTGCAGTGTATTGTCTCTAACTTATTGCATATGGACTCGGATTGAGATGATTTATGTATTAAAATTGATTGCCTCGACGAGACGAAGACAATTCATGTAGAGTTCTTCTTCATCCGGGGTCGTCTTGAAGGTGTGATCAGCCGAAAACCACTCTGAACACTGAATTCTGCCACTCGAAGTACAATTGCGATCCCTAAGATGGGTTTGGATGATGATAACCGAAGCATCAAAGTTATTCCACTTGGCGACGTAAACTTTACATGCTGAAAACCCTTTCACTCGAAGCCATCTCATTTTCTTTTATGCCATGCCAAAATATGATGTCAACACATGCCCCCTTGTTTTTTGGCAAAGCTTGCACGCCGAAAAATAATATGCACGGTGTTTGTTCTAAGGACGATGTCAACACCCCACCTGCCATTTATTTTTCTCAAGGCGATAATTATGTATCGGCTATGTTTGTGCTAAGGGCGATAATCGTATATCGTCCATTGCCTACTTAGGCTTCTTGGCACATACTCGGGTGGTATTTCTACAAGTACTTGCCATTGAGAGCTCGAGATAACAACGTCCCTTGTACGAATTCCACAAAATATGAGTTCTCGGGAACTACTCTTGTAATCCTAAAAGGACCTTCCCAACTTGGAGACCACTTCCCAAATTTCCTATCTCTCGAACCAATCGGCAGAATCACTTTCCAAATGAGATCACCAACTTGAAAATTCTTCAACTTGACTTTCTTATTGTAAGCTCTTGCCACCCTCAACTTATCTCTCTCTATGGCCTTCAAAGTAGCCAAACGTTTTATCGGCAACCTCATCAATATTGTCCATAATCAAGTTATAAAAGTCCATTGCCGATAAATCATTTTGTTTGGCTATTCTCAAAGCATTCAAATTTATTTCCACAAGTAAAACAACCTCCTGACCATATACTAGCTCATATGGAGTCACCTTCGTAGCACCATGCCTTGAGATTCTATGTGCCCATAAAGCTTCAGACAACAATTCATGCCATCTCCTCAGATTATCCTCAATCTTCTTCTTGATGAGCTTGATTAGAATTTTATTGCTAGACTCAGCTTGCCCATTAGCTTGGGCATAATACGGAGAGGAATTGAGCAACTTTATGTTATAAGATTCGGCAAACTCTCTGACTTGGTGTGACATGAAAGATGAACCTTGATCTATTGTTAAAGTTTTAGGAATACCGAATCTATGAATACTGTGCTTGGTTATGAATATAATTACCTCCGTATGTGTCATGTTCTTGAGAGTTACTGCTTCAGACCATTTAGTGAAATAATCAGTTGCCACCAATACGAACCGATGCCCTTTTGGGGAAGACGGATGTATTTCTCTAATGAAGTCTAAACACAAACCTCTGAAAGGCCACGGCTTGATAATAGGATGTAACATAGCAGCAGGAGCCAATTGCATATCACCAAATTTTTGACAAGCTTCACACCCCTTATAATATCTGAAGAAATCATTAATCATAGTCGGCCAATAAAAGCCAGCACGTCGCAATAACCATTTCATCTTGGGAGCCAACTGATGAGTGCCACAAATGCCTTCATGTACCTCTCCCATAACAACTCTTGCCTGGTCCTTGTCCAAGCACTTTAGAAGAACATCATCGACTGTTCGGCGATAAAGACCATCATCTCTCATTGTATACTTGAAAGCCATACGCCAAACAACCCTGTCCACCCTTTCACTTGGATTGCACAAGTAATCAACAATGGGCTTCCTCCAGTCGTGATATTCATCTGTACTAGATTTTTTGTTAATGGCCGAATCAGTGGGTTCTGGTTCAGCCTCTTCTATACTGGTAAGACAAGACATCGGTCTTTGAGGAATATGAAACATGAACATGCCATGATCAACATGATATCCGGATGCTTGTTGTGCCAACACATTTGCTTTCCAATTGTCATGCCTAGATATATGATCAATGCTAAAACAATCCAAAGTACAAATTATATCTAGACATTTATCAAGATAAACATTAAGTGATTCATTCAAACACTGAAAGACTTTGGATATTTGTTGCACCACTAGTAATGAATCCTCGTAAGCCTCAATATGTGTAACACCTGCCGCAAGTAACATCTCTAGGCCAAATAATAATGCTTCATATTCGGCTTGGTTGTTTGTGTAAAAATATTCTAAGCGGCATGAGGCTTCAAAAATATCACCATGAGGAGATATGTAAACAATACCAACACCTTGGCCATTGCTACAAACTGAACCATCAAAATATAATCTCCACGGTACCAATGAGACAAGGTTTATATCAACATCATGCCTGCCATCAATCCGTTGTTCAACAATAAAATTAGCAACAATTTGGCCTTTCATGGATTTTAGAGATTCATAAGCCAAATCATATTCAATCAAAGCATAAGCCCACTTGCCAATTCTACCACTAAGAATTGGTCTATGCAACATGTATCTAATGACATCGGTCTGACAAGCTACTATGCAAGCACTCGGCACTAAATAATGTCTCAATTTTGTACAAGCATAATATAAGCATAGACATAATTTTTCAATAAATGTATACCTCGTCTCGGCGTCCAATAAGCGTCTGCTCAAATATGTAATAGCATGCTCTTTTCCTTCGGTTTCTTGAGTCAAAACAACACCAATAACACCTTCCTCTGCTGCAATGTAAAGCTTAAAGGGTTCCCTATGCTTGGGCGCTTTCATTACCGGAGGAGTGCACAAATAATTCTTGATCATATCAAATGCTTCTTGCTGTTTTCCCCCCAAGTGAAATCAACATCATTCTTTAACCGAAGGATAGGAGTAAATGCATCAACTTTCCCTGACAGATTAGCTATGAACCTTCTCAAATAATTGACCTTGCCAAGGAACTTTTGCATATCTCTCTTGCATGTTGGAGCCTCCACTTTCTGTATGTCCTCTATCTTTTTGGGATCAATCTCTATGCCATCTTCATGAATAATGAAACCCAAAAACTTCCCAGCTGACACGTCGAATGCACACTTCAAAGGATTTATCTTCAGTCCATACTTCTTCATTCTTTCAAAAGCTAAACGCAAATCGGCCAAGTGAGATCAAAAGCATCCGATTTGACAACAATATCATCAATATAAACTTCAAGTATGACACTGATTAAATCATGAAAAATCAAATTCATAGCCCTTTGATATGTGGTGCCAGCATTTTTTAATCGGAATGTCATCACTGTTCACTCGAATAAACCATGGAATCCAGGGCATCGGAAAGCTGTCCTGGACATGTCCTCTTCGGCCATAAAAATTTGATTGTATCCGGCATTACCTTCTAGAAAGCTAATAACCTTATGTCGAGAAGCATCATTAATAAGCATATCGGCTATTGGCATAGGATACTCGTCTTTGGGTGTAGCCCTGTTCAAACCTCTGAAGTCAATGTACACCCTCAACTTGCCGGATCCTTTCTTCTCCACTAAGACAATGTTAGAAATCCACTCGGCATACCTGCAAGGTCTAACAAAATTAGCTTTAAGCAAACGACCGATCTCTTCCTTGACCCAGTCATATGTTTTTGGATTAAACTTTCTGGCTGATTGTTTATACGGTCTAAAACCAGCCTTTATAGGCAACCGATGCTCCACCAGTTCTTGGCTTAAACCTGGCATCTCATGATATTCCCATGCAAAGCAACAAACATATTCTTTCAATAGCTCGGTTAACTTAGCTTTACAATCGACTTTCAAATTTTTGTTTACAAACATCGGCCAAGTGACTGAACCATCGCCAATATCTATTTCTTCTAATGGATCGGCCTAATGGATCGGCCGATGTAAAACGTTGTCCAAGTTTATCCATGCCATCCAACTCCTCTATAGACTCATACATATCATTCTAGCTGGACCGATATTTTACAAGACGTTTTTGTAACCACTCAGAACTAGAATCCATCTAAATATATCATACCTTGGAGCCGATTGCATTCAGTCGGCTTTAAAGAGACGGGCGCGAAACCATTCTTGGTCGCGCTAAGAAAATCAAACTCTGACAAGTCACGTCCTGTCAAGCAAGTAGCATTGGGATGTTTCCAATCCACCGAGGCATTGATACGTCTCCAACATATCTATAATTTTTTATTGTTCCATGCTATTATATTATCTGTTTTGGATGTTTAATGGGCTTTAATATACTATTTTATATTATTTTTGGGACTAACCTATTAACCGAAGGCCGAGTGCAAATTGTTGTTCTTTTTCCTATTTCAGTGTTTTGCAGAAAAGGAATATCAAACGGAATCCAAACAGAAGGAAACCTTCATGAGGATCTTTCTTGGAACAAACACAACCCAGGAGACTCGGAGTGGAGGTCAAGGAAGCAACGAGGCGGTCACGACGCAGGAGGGCACGCCCCCACCCTCGTGGGCCCCTCGTAGCTCCACCGACCTACTTCTTTCGCCTATATATACTCTTATACCCTGTAAACATCTGGGGGAGCCACGAAACCACTTTTCCACTGCCGCAACCTTCTGTACCCATGAGATCCCATCTTGGGACCTTTTCCGGCGATCTGCCGGAGGGGGATTCAATCACGGAGGGCTTCTACAGCAACACCATAGCCTCTCCGATGATGTGTGAGTAGTTTACCATAGACCTTCGGGTCCATAGTTATTAGCTAGATGGCTTCTTCTCTCTCTTTGGTTCTCAATACAAAGTTCTCCTCGTTGTTCTAGGAGATCTATTCGATGTAATACTTTTCGTGATGTGTTTGTCGAGATCCAATGAATTGTGGGTTTATGATCAAGATTATCTATGAAAAATATTTGATTTTTCTCTGAATTCTTATATGCATGATTTGATATCTTTGCAAGTCTCTTCGAATTATTGGTTTAGTTTGGCCTACTAGATTGATCTTTCTTGCAATGGGAGAAGTGCTTAGCTTTGGGTTCAATCTTGCGGTGTCCTTTCCCAAAGGATGAGGGGTAGCAAGGCACATATTGTATTGTTGCCATCGAGGATAAAAGATGGGGTTTATATCATATTGCTTGAGTTTATCCCTCTACATCATGTCATCTTGGTTAATGCGTTACTCTGTTCTTATGAACTTAATACTCTAGATGCATGCTGGATAGCGGTCGATGTGTGGAGTAATAGTGGTAGATGCAAAATCGTTTCGGTCTACTGGACACGGACATGATGCCTATGTTCATGATCATGCATATGCGCTTTTCTATCAATTGCTCGGCAGTAATTTGTTCACCCACTGTAATATATGCTATCATGAGAGAAGCCACTAGTGAAACCTATGGACCCCGGGTCTATTTACATCATATTAGTTTCCCATTAACTAGCTATCTCTGTCGCCGTTTATTTTGCAATCTTTACTTTCCAATCTACACAACAAAAATACCAAAAATATTTATCTTACTATCTTTATCAGATCTCACTTTTGCAAGTGGCCGTGAAGGGATTGACAACCCCTTTATCGCGTTGGTTGAAAGGTTCTTGATTGTTTGTGCGGGTACTAGGTGACTTGCGTGTTATCTCCTACTGGATTGATACCTTGGTTCTCAAAAACTGAGGGAAATACTTACGCTACTTTGCTGCATCACCCTTTCCTCTTCAAGGGAAAACCAACGCATGCTCAAGAGGTAGCAAGAAGGATTTCTGGCGCCGTTGCCGGGGAGATCTACACACAAGTCAAGACATACCAAGTACCCATCACAAACACTTCTCTCTCGCATTACATTATTTGCCATTTGCCTCTCGTTTTCCTCTCCCCCACTTCACCTTTGCCGTTTTATTCGCCCTTTTTCTGTTCGTCTCTTTTCGCTTGCTTCTTTTGTGCTTGTCTGTTGGATTGATTGTTTGTCACGATGGCACAAGATAATACTAAATTATGTGAATTTTCCAATACCAACAATAACGATTTTATTAGCACTCCGATTGCTCCTATTACTGATGCTGAATCTTGTGAAATTAATGCTGCTTTGTTGAATCTTGTCATGAAAGTTCAATTTTCTGGCCTTCCTAGTGACGATGTCGCTACTCATCTAAACAACTTCTTTAATTTGTGCGATATGCAAAAGAAGAAAGATGTGGACAATGATATTGTTAAATTGAATCTATTTCCGTTTTCGCTTAGAGATCGTGCTAAAACTTGGTTCTCTTGTTTGCCTAAAAATAGTATTGATTCATGGAATAAGTGCAAAGATGCTTTTATCTCTAAGTATTTTCCTCCCGCTAAGATCATCTCTCTTAGAAATGATATTATGAATTTTAAGCTACTTGAGCATGAGCATGTTGCACAAGCTTGGGAGAGGATGAAATTAATGATGCGTCATTGCCCTACACATGGTTTGAATTTATGGATAATTATACAAAAAAATTATGCCGGATTGAATTTTGCTTCTAGAAATCTTTTAGATTCGGCTGCGGGAGGCACTTTTATGGAAATCACTTTAGGAGAAGCTACTAAACTCCTAGATAATATTATGGTTAATTATTTTCAATGGAACACCGAAAGATCTATTAGTAAAAAAGTTCATGCGATTGAAGAGATTAATGTTTTGAGTGGAAGGATGGATGAACTTATGAAATTGTTTGCTAATAAGAGTGTTTCTTATGATCCTAATGATATGCCTTTGTCCACTTTGATTGATAATAATAATGAATCTATGGATGTGAATTTTGTTGGTAGGAACAATTTTGGTAACAACGCGTATAGAGGAAACCTTAATTCTAGGTAGTTTCCTGGTAATTCCTCTAATAATTATGGTAATTCCTACAAAAACTCTTATGGAAATTTTAATAAGATGCCCTCTTATTTTGAGACTAGTGTTAAAGAATTTATGAATTCGCAAAATAATTTCAATGCTTTGCTTGAAGAAAAATTGCCTAAGATTGATGAGTTGGCTAGGAACGTGGATAGAATTTCTCTTGATGTCGATTCTTTTAAACTTAGATCTATTCCACCTAAGCATGATATCAATGAGTCCCTCAAATCCATGAGAATTTCCATTGATTAGTGCAAAGAAAGAACCGCTAGGATGCGTGCTAAAAAAGATTGCTTTGTGAAAGTGTGTTCTTCTAGTTTTCATGATAAGAATGATGAAGATCTAAAAGTGATTGATGTGTCTCCTATTAAATCTTTGCTTTCCAATATGAATATTGATAAAGATAGGACTGGAGATAAGTCAACTTTAGTTAAAAGGCGTCCCAATGATTTGGAGTTTTTAGATCTTGATGCAAAAATTAATAAAAGTGGTATTGAAGAGGTCAAAACTTTACATAGCAATGAACCACTATTTTGGATTTCAAGGAATTTAATTATGATAATTGCTCTTTGATAGATTGTATTTTCTTGTTGTAATCCGTGTTAAATTATCCTCATGCTTATGATCAAAACAAAGCTTTTACTAAACATATCGTTGATGCTTTAATGCAATCTTATGATGAAAAGCTTGAATTAGAAGTTTCTATCCCTAGAAAACTTTATGATGAGTGGGAACCTACTATTAAAATTAAGATTAAAGATCATGAATGCTATGATTTATGTGATTTGGGTGCTAGTGTTTCCACGATTCCAAAAACTTTGTGTGATGTGTTAGGTTTCCGTGAATTTGATGATTGTTCTTTAAATTTGCACCTTGCGGATTCCACCATTAAGAAACCTATGGGAAGGATTAATGATGTTCTTATTGTTGCAAATAGGAATTATGTGCCCGTAGATTTCATTGTTCTTGATATAGATTGCAATCCTACATGTCCTATTATTCTTGGTGGACCTTTTCTTAGAACGATTGGTGCAATAATTGATATGAAAGAAGGAAATATTAGATTCCAATTTCCGTTAAGGAAAGGCATGGAACACTTACCTAGGAAAAAAATTAAATTACCTTATGAATCTATTATGAGAGCCACTTATGGATTGCATACAAAGATGACAATACTTAGATCTATTCTTGTTTTTATGCCTAGATAGGGGCGTTAAACGATAGTGCTTGTTGGGACGCAACCCAATTTTATTTTTTCCTTGCTTTTGTTCCTGTTTAGTAATAAATAATTCATATAGCCTCTGTTTAGATGTGGTTTTTGTTGGGGAACGTAGAAGAAATTCAAAATTTTCTACGCATCACCAAGATCAATCTACGGAGATTCTAGCAACAAGAGAGGGAGAGGATGAGCATCTTCATACCCTTGAAGATCGCTAAGCGGAAGCGTTACAAACGCTGGATGAAGGAGTCATACTCGCAGCGATTCAGATCGCGGTTGATTTCGATCTAAGCACCGAACAACGGTGCCTCCGCGTTCAACACACGTACAGCCCGAGGACGTCTCCTCCTTCTTGATCCAGCAAGGGGAGAGGAGAAGTTGAGGGATACTCCGACAGCAGGACGGCATGGTGGTGATGGAGCTTGTGGTTCTCCGGCAGGCTTCGCCAAGCACTACGGAGGAGGAGGAGGTGTTAGAGGAGGGAGAGGGTTGCGCCAGGGGAAGGGTGCGGCTGCCCTCTCTCTCTCTCACTATATATAGGGGGAAGGGAGGAGGGGGAGGCGCCCTAGAGTTCCCTAGGGGAGGGGCGACGGTCATAGGGGAAACCCTAGATGGGTTTTGGCGCCCCCACCCCCTAGGAAACTTGCCCCCCAAGCCGGGAGGGGTGGCTGCCCTAGGGGTGGCGCCCCCACCTCTCCAGGTTACGTGAGATGGGGTGGGAGGGGCGCTCAGCCCCTTAGTGGGCTGATGTGCCCTCTCCCCTTGGCCCATAAGGCCCCCCAAAGCTTGTCGGGGCCTCCGAAACCCCTTTCGGACACGCTGGTCATCACCTGGTACCCCCGGAACAATTTCGGACTCCAATACCCTTCGTCCAATATATCGATCTTCACCTTGGACCATTCCGGAGCTCCTCGTCATGTCCGGATCTCATCCGACTCCAAACAACCTTCGGTAACCACATACTATTTCCCATAACAACTCTAGCGTCACCGAACCTTAAGTGTGTAGACCCTACGGGTTCGGGAACCATGCAGACATGACCGAGACGTTATTCGTTCAATAACCAACAGCGGGATCTGGATACCCATGTTGGCTCCCACATGTTCCACGATGATCTCATCGGATGAACCACGATGTCAAGGATTCAAGCAATCCCGTATGCAATTCCCTTTGTCTAGCAGTATTGTACTTGCCCGAGATTCGATCGTTGGAATGCCGATACCATGTTCAATCTTGTTACCGGCAAGTTTCTTTACTCGTTACGTAACACATCATCCCGTGATCAACCCCTTGGTCACATTGTGCACATTATGATGATGTCCTACCGAGTGGGCCCAGAGATACCTCTCCATCACACGGAGTGACAAATCCTGGTCTCGATTCGTGCCAGCCCAACAGACACTTTCGGAGATACCCGTAGTGCACCTTTATAGCCACCCAATTACGTTGTGATGTTTGGTACACCCAAAGCATTCCTACGGTATCCGGGAGTTGCACAATCTCATGGTCTAAGGGAATGATACTTAACATTAGAAAAGCTTTAGCATACGAACTACACGATCTTTGTGCTAGGCTTAGGATTGGGTCTTGTCCATCACATCATTCTCCTAATCATGTGATCCCGTTATCAACGACATCCAATGTCCATGGTCAGGAAACCGTAACCATCTATTGATCAACGAGCTAGTCAACTAGAGGCTTACCAGGGACATGGTGTTGTCTATTTACCCACACATGTATCTGAGTTTCCTGTCAATACAATTATAGCATGGATAATAAACGATTTATCATGAACAAGGAAATATAATAATAACTAATTTATTATTGCCTCTAGGGCATATTTCCAACAGTCTCCCACTTGCATTAGAGTCAATAATCTAGTTCACATCGCCATGTGATTAACACTCACAGTTCACATCCCCATGTGACCAACATCCAAAGAGTTTACTAGTGTCACTAAACTAGTTCACATCATCATGTGATTAAGACTCAATGAGTTTTGGGGTTTGATCATGTTTTGCTTGTGAGAGAGGTTTTAGTCAACGGGTCTGCAACATTCAGATCCTTATGTACTTCACAAATCTCTAGGTCATATTGTAAATGCTGCTTCCACGCTCCATTTGGACCTATTCCAAATGGTCGCTCCACTATACGTATCCGGTTTGCTACTCAGAGTCATTCGGATAGGTGTTAAAGCTTGCATCGACGTAACCCTTTACGCCGAACTCTTTATCACCTCCATAATCGAGAAACATGTCCTTATTTACTCCAAGGACAATTTTGACCGCTGTCCAATGATCCATTCCTGGATCAGTCTTGTACCCCCTTGCCAGACTCATGGCAAGGCACACTTCCGGTGCGGTAGACAGCATAGCATACTATAGAGCCTACGTCTGAAGCATAGGGGACGACCTTCGTCCTTTCTCTCTCTTCTGCCATGGTCGAGCTTTAACTCTTAACTTCATACCTTACAACTCAGGCAAGAGCTCCTTCTTTGACTGATCCATCTTGAACACCTTCAAGATCATGTCAAGGTATGTGCTCATTTGAAAGTACCATTAAGCGTTTTGATCTATCCTTATAGATCTTGATGCTCAATGTTCAAGCAGCTTAATCCAGGTTTTCTATTGAAAACACTTTTCAAATAACCCTATATGCTTTCATGAAATTCTACATCATTTACGATCAACAATATGTCAACAACATATACTCATCGAAATTCTACAAGGTTCCCACTCACTTCTTTGGAAATACAAGTTTCTCATAAACTTTGTATAAACCCAAAATCTTTGATCATCTCATCAAAGCGTACATTCCAATTCCGAGATGCTTACTCCAGTCCTTAGAAGGATTGCTGGAGCTTTGCATACTTGTTAGCGTCTTTCAGGATTGACAAAACCTTCTGGTTTTATCACATACAACCTTTCCTCAAGAAAATTGTCGAGGAAACAATGGTTTTTGACATCCTATCTGCAAGATCTCATAAATGATGCAGTAACGGCTAATCCAATTCCAACAGACTCTTAGCATCGCTACGAGTGAGAAAGCCTCACCGTAGTGAACTCCTTGAACTTGTCGGAAATCATCTTAACGACAAGTCGAGCTTTCTTAATGGTGATACATACCATCATTGTCCGTCTTCCTTTTAAATCCCTCTGTACCCAAGAGCCTTACGACCATCAAGTAGTTCTTCCAAAGTCTACACTTTGTTTTCATACATGGATCCTCTCTCAGATTTTATGGCCTCGAGCCATTTCCCGGAATCTGGGCCCACCATCTCTTCTCCATAGCTCGTAGGTTCATTGTTGTCTAGCAACATGACCTCCAAGACAGGAGTACGTACCACTCTGAAGTAGTACGCATCCTTGTCGACTCCACGAGTTTTGGTAGTGACTTGATCCGAAGTTTCATGATCACTATCATAAGCTTCTACTTCAATTGGTGTAGGCGCCATAGGAACAACTTCCTGTGCCTGCTACACACTAGTTGAAGTGACGGTTCAATAACCTCATCAAGTATCCACCATCCTCCCACTCAATTTTCCGAGACAAACTTTTCCTCGAGAAAGGACCCGATTCAAGAAACAATCCCTATTGCTTTCGGATCTGAATTAGGAGGTATACCCAACTGTTTTGGGTGTCCTATGAAGATGCATTTGATCTGCTTTGGGTTCGAGCTTATCAACCTGAAACTTTTTCACATAAGCGTCGCAGCCCCAAACTTTTAAGAAATGACAACTTAGGTTTCTTCAAACCATAGTTCAAACGGTGTCGTCTCAACGGAAATAGGTGGTGCCCTATTAAATTGAGTGTGGTTGTCTCTAATGCCTAACCCATGAACGATAGTGGTAATTCGATAAGAGACATCATGGTACGCACCATATCCAATAGGGTGCAACTATGATGTTCGGACACACCATCACACTATGGTGTTCCAGTCGGTATTAATTGTGAAACAATTTCCACAATGTCTTAATTGCGTGCCAAAGCTCGTAAGATACTCATCTCTATGATCATATCATAGACATTTTATCCTCTTGTCACGATGATCTTCAACTTCACTCTGAAATTACTTGAACCATTCAATAATTCAGACTTGTGTTTCATCAAGTAAATATACTCAGATCTACTCAAATCATCCGTGAAGTAAGAACATAACGATATCCATCAAGGCCTCGGCACTCATTGGACTGCACACATCAAAATGTATTACTTCCAACAAGTTGCTTTCTTGTTCCATTTTACTGAAAAGCAGGGCTTTTAGTCATCTTGCCCATGTGGTATGATTTGCATGTCTCAAGTGATTCAAAATCAAGTGAGTCCAAACGGTCCATTTGCATGGAGTTTCTTCATGCATATACACCAATAGACATGGTTCGCATGTCTCAAACTTTTCAAAACGAGTGAGTCCAAAGATCCATCAACATGGAGCTTCTTCATGCGTTTTATACCAATATGACTTACATAGCAGTGCCACAAGTAGGTGGTACTATCATTACTATCTTATATCTTTGGCATGAACATGTGTATCACTACGATCGAGATTCAATAAACCATTCATTTTAGGTGCAAGACCATTGAAGGTATTATTCAAATAAACAGAGTAACCATTATTCTTCTTAAATGAATAACCGTATTGCGATAGATATTGCGATAGACATAATCCAATCATGTCTATGCTCAACGCAAACACCAAATAACAATTATTAGGTTTAACACCAATCTCGATGGTAGAGGGAGCGTGCGATGCTTGATCACATCAACCTTGGAAACACTTCCAACACATATCGTCACCACCTTTAGCTAGTCTCCGCTTATTCCGTAGCTTTTATTTCGAGTTACTAACACTTAGCAACCGAACCGGTATCTAATACCCTGGTGCTACTAGGAGTACTAGTAAAGTACACATTAACATAATGTATATCCAATATACTTCTATCGACCTTGCCAGCCTTCTCATCTACTAAGTATCTAGGGTAATTCTGCTCCAGTGGCTGTTCCCTTTATTACGGAAGCACTTAGTCTCGAGTTTGGGTTCAACCTAGAGTTTCTTCACTAGAGCAGCAGCTGATTTGCCGTTTCATGAAGTATCCCTTCTTGCCCTTGCCCTTCTTGAAACTAGTGGTTTCACTAACCATCAACAATTGATGCTCCTTGATTTCTACTTTCGCGGTGTCAAACATTGCGAATATCTCAAGGATCATCATATCTATCCCTGATATGTTATAGTTCATCACGAAGCTCTAGCAGCTTGGTGGCAATGACTTTGGAGAAACATCACTATCTCATCTGGAAGATCAACTCCCACTCGATTCAAGTGATTGTTGTACTCAGACAATCTGAGCACAAGCTCAACGATTTAGCTTTTCTCCCTTAGTTTGCAGGCTAAGAAACTCGTCGGAGGTCTTATACCTCTTGACGTGGGCACGAGCCTGAAATCCCAATTTCAGCCCTCGAAACATCTCATATGTTCCGCGACATTTCAAAAAAAAGTCTTCGGTGCCTCAATTCTAAACCATTTAACATTACCGAACTATCATGTAGTCATCAAAACGTGTATGTCAAATGTTCGCAACATCCAGAGATGACGTTCGAGGTTCAGCACACCGAGCGGTGCATTAAGGACATAAGCCTTCTACGAAGCAATGAGGACAATCCTCAGTTTACGGACCTAGTCCGCATAATCGCTACTATCAACTTTCAACTAAATTTTCTCTAGGAACATATCTAAACAGTAGAACTAAAGCGCGAGCTTACGACATAATTTGCAAGGACCTTTTGACTATGTTTAGGATAATTAAGTTCATCTTATGAACTCCCACTCAGATAGACATCCCTCTAGTCATCTAAGTGATTACATGATCCGAGTCAACTAGGCCGTGTCCGATCATCACGTGAGACGGACTAGTCATCATCGGTGAACATCTTCATGTTGATCGTATCTACCATACGACTCATGCTCGACCTTTCGGTCTCTTGTGTTCCGAGGCCATGTGCATACATGCTAGGCTCGTCAAGTCAACCTAAGTGTTTCGCGTGTGTAAATCTGGCTTACACCCGTTGTATGTGAACGTTAGAATCTATCACACCCGATCACCACGTGGTGCTTGAAGCAGCGAACTTTCATAGCGGTGCATAGTTAGGGGGAACACCTTCTTGAAATTTTAATGAGGGATCATCTTATTTACTACCGTCGTTCTAAGCAAATAAGATGCATAAACATGATAAACATCCCATGCAATCAAAAAGTGACATGATATGGCCAATATCATTTTGCTCCTTTTGATCTCCATCTTCGGGGCTCCATGATCATCATCGTCACCGGCATGACACCATGATCTCCATCATCATGATCTCCATCATCGTGTCTCCATGAAGTTGTCTCGCCAACTTTTACTTCTACTACTATGGCTAACGGTTTAGCAATGAAGTAAAGTAATTACATGGCGTTATTCAGTGACACGCAGGTCATACAATAAATAAAGACAATTCCTAGGAACAATTCCGGACTCCAATACCCTTCGTCCAATATACCGATCTTCAACTTCGGACCATTCCGGAGCTCCTCATCATGTCCGGGATATCAACCGGGACTCCAAACAACCTTCGGTAACCACATACTATTTCCCATAACAACTCTAGCGTCACCGAACCTTAAGTGTGTAGACCCTATGGGTTCGGGAACCATGCAGACATGACCGAGACGTTCTCCGGTCAATAACCAACAGCCGGGATCTGGATACCCATGTTGGCTCCCACATGTTCCACGATGATCTCATCGGATGAACCACGATGTCAAGGATTCAAGCAATCCCGTATGCAATTCCCTTTGTCTAGCAAGATTGTACTTGCCGAGATTCGATCGTCGGTATGCCGATACCTTGTTCAATCTCGTTATCGGCAAGTCTCTTTACTCGTTCCGTAACACATCATCCCGTCAACCCCTTGGTCACATTGTGCACATTATGATGATGTCCTACCGAGTGGGCCCAGAGATACCTCTCCGTCACACGAAGTTACCAATCCCAATCTCGATTCGTGCAACCCAACAGACACTTTCGGAGATACCCGTAGTGCACCTTTATAGCCACCCAGTTACGTTGTGACGTTTGGTACACCCAAAGCATTCCTACGGTATCCGGGAGTTGCACAATCTCATGGTCTAAGGAAATGATACTTAACATTAGAAAAGCTTTAGCATACGAACTACATGATCTTTGTGCTAGGCTTAGGATTGGGTCTTGTCCATCACATCATTCTTCTAATGATGTGATCCCGTTATCAACGACATCCAATGTCCATGGTCAGGAAACCATAACCATCTATTGATCAACGAGCTAGTCAACTAGAGGCTTACTAGGGACATGGTGTTGTCTATTTACCCACACATGTATCTGAGTTTCCTGTCAATACAATTATAGCATGGATAATAAACGATTTATCATGAACAAGGAAATATAATAATAATTAATTTATTATTTCCTCTAGGGCATATTTCCAACAGTTTTATGTTTTAGTTAGTGTTTGTGCCAACTAGAACCTTTGGGAAGACTTGGGTGAAGTCTTTGTGATCTTGCTGTAAAAAACAGAAACTTTAGCGCTCACGAGATTAGCTGCTATTTTTTACTGGAGAGTGCTTTTAGGTTGATTATTTTTACAGAGGATTAATAGATAAATTCCTCACGTCCAACAATTTATTTCAGAATTTGTGGAGTTACAGAAGTATACTTTTGATACAGATTACTACAGATTGTTCTGTTTTCGATAGATTCTATTTTTCATGTGTTGTTTGCTTATTTTGATGAATCTATGGCTAGTATCGGGGGGTATGAACCGTAGAGAAGTTGGAATATAGTAGGTTTAACACCAATATAAATAAAGAATGAGTTCATTACAGTACCTTAAAGTGGTGGTATGTTTTTTTACACTAACGGAGCTCGTGAGATTTTCTGTATAAGTTTTATGTTGTGAAGTTTTCAAGTTTTTGGGTAAGGATTTGATGGATTTCGGAATAAGGAGTGGCAAGAGCCTAAGCTTGGGGATGCCCAAGGCACCCCAAGGTAAAATTCAAGGACAACTGAAAGCCTAAGCTTGGGGATGCCCCAGAAAGAATCCACTCTTTCGTCTTCGTCTATCGGTAACTTTACTTGAGGCTATATTTTTATTCACCACATGATATGTTTTTTGCTTGGAGCATCTTGTATGATTTGACTCTTTGATTTTTAGTTTACCACAATCCTCCTTGCTGTACATACCTTTTGGGAGAGACACACATGAATCAGAATTTATTAGAATACTCTATGTGCTTCACTTATATCTTTTAGAGCACGGTGGTGGTTTTATTTTCTAGAAATTATTGATCTCTCATGCTTCACTTATATTATTTTGAGAGTCTTCTAGAACAGCATGGTAATTTGCTTCGGCTATAAAATTAGTCCTAATATGATGGCATCCAAGATGGGTATAATACAAACTTCCATATAGAGTGCATTGAATACTATGAGAAGTTTGATACTTGATGATTGTTTTGAGATATGAAGATGGTAATATTAGAGTCATGCTAGTTGAGTAATTTTGAATTTGAGAAATACTTGTGTTGAGGTTTGCAAGTCCTGTAGCATGCACGTATGGTAACCGTTGTGTAACAAATTTGAAGCATGAGGTGTTCTTTGATTGCTTTCCTTATGAGTGGTGGTTGGGGACGAGCGATGGTCTTTTCCTACCAATCTATCCCCCTAGGAGCATGCACGTAGTGCTTGGTTTTGATGACTTTTAGATTTTGCAATAATTATGTGAGTTCTTTATGACTAATGTTGAGTCCATGATTATACGCACTCTCACCCTTCCATCATTGCTAGCCTCTTCGGTACCGTGCATTACCCTTTCTCACCTTGAGAGTTGGTGCAAACTTCGCCGGTGCATCCAAACACCGTAATATGATACGCTCTATCACACATAAACCTCCTTATACCTTCCTCAAAACAGACACCATACCTACCTATTATGGCATTTCCATAGCCATTCCGAGATATATTGGCATGCAACTTTCCACCGTTCCCTTTATTATGATATGCTCCATCATTGTCATATTTCCTTGCATGATCATGTAGTTGACATCGTATTTGTGGCAAAGCCACCGTGCATAATTTTTAATACATGTCAATCCTGTTTCATTATCCCGGTACACCGCCGGAGGCACTCATATAGAGTCATATTTTGTTTTAGTATCGAATTGTAATCCTTGAGCTGTAAATAAATAGAAGTGTGATCATCATCATTATCAGAGCATTGTCCCGTCTGAGGAAATAAAAAAAGAACAAGAAAGGCCAAATAAAAAAAGAGAAGGCCTAAAAAAAGAAGAAAAAAAGAAAAAAATGAGAGAAAAAGATAGAAGGGACAATGCTACTATCCTTTTTCCACACTTGTGTTTCAAAGTAGCACCATGATTTTCATGATAGAGAGTTTCTTATATTGTCACTTTCATATACTAGTGGGAATTTTTCATTATAGAACTTAGCTTGTATATTCCAACAATGGGCTTCCTCAAATGCCCTAGGTCTTCCTGAGCAAGCAAGTTGGATGCACACCCACTTAGTTTCTTTTGTTGAGATTTCATACATTTATAGCTTTAGAGCATCCGTTGCATGGCAATCCCTACTCCTCGCATTGACATCAATTGATGGGCATCTCCATAGCCCGTTGATTAGCTGCGTCGATGTGAGACTTTCTTCTTTTTTGTCTTCTCCACACAACCTCCATCATCATATTCTATTCCACCCATAGTGCTATATCCATGGCTCGCGCTCATGTATTGCGTGAAAGTTGAAAAAGTTTGAGAATACTAAAGTATGAAATAATTGCTTGGCTTGTCATCGGGGTTGTGCATGATGAGAGCATTTTGTGTGACGAAAATGAAGCATAGCCAAACTATATGATTTTGTAGGGATGAGCTTTCTTTGGCCATGTTATTTTGAGAAGACATAATTGCTTAGTTAGTATGCTTGAAGTATTATTATTTTTATGTCAATATTGAACTTTTGTTCTGAATCTTTAGGATTTGAACATTCATGCCACAATAAAGAAAATTGCACTGAAAATTTTGTTATGTAGCATTCCACATCAAAAATTCTGTTTTTATCATTTACCTACTCGAGGACGAGCAGGAATTAAGCTTGGGGATGCTTGATACGTCTCCAACGTATCTATAATTTTTTATTGTTCCATGCTATTATATTATCTGTTTTGGATGTTTAATGGCCTTTAATATACTATTTTATATTATTTTTTGGACTAACCTATTAACTGAAGGTCCAGTGCGAATTGCTGTTTTTTTTGCCTATTTCAGTGTTTCGCAGAAAAGGAATATCAAACGGAACAAAACATTCGGGAGGATCTTTCTTGGAACAAACGCAACCCATGAGACTTGGAGTGGAGGTCAAGGAAGCAACGAGGTGGCCACGAGGCAGGAGGGCGCCCCCACCCTCGTGGGCCCCTCGTAGCTCCAGCGACCTACTTCTTTCGCCTATATATACTCTTATACCCTGAAAACATCCAGGGGAGCTATGCAACCACTTTTCCACCGCTGCAACCTTCTGTACCCATGAGATCCCATCTTGGGACCTTTTCCGGCAATCTGCCGGAGGGGGATTTGATCACAGAGGGCTTCTACATCAACACCATAGCCTCTCCGGTGATGTGTGAGTAGTTTACCACAGACCTTAGGGTCCATAGTTATTAGCTAGATGGCTTCTTCTCTCTCTTGGTTCTCAATACAAAGTTCTCCTCGATGCTCTTGGAGATCTATTCGATGTAATACTTTTTGCGGTGTGTTTGTCACGATCTGATGAATTGTGGGTTTATGATCAAGATTATCTATGAACAATATTTGATTTTTCTCTGAATTCTTATGTGCATGATTTGATATCTTTGCAAGTCTCTTCGAATTATCGGTTTAGTTTGGCCTACTAGATTGATCTTTCTTGCAATGGGAGAAGTGCTTAGCTTTGGGTTCAATCTTGCGGTGTCCTTTCCCAAAGGATGAGGGGCAGCAAGGCACATATTGTATTGTTGCCATCAAGGATAAAAGATGAGGTTTATATCATATTGCTTGAGTTTATCCCTCTACATCATGTCATCTTGCTTAATGTGTTACTCGTTCTTATGAACTTAATACTCTAGATGCATGCTGGATAGCGGTCGATGTGTGGAGTAATAGTAGTAGATGCAGAATCGTTTTGGTCTACTTGACACGGACGTGATGCCTATGTTCATGATCATGCCTAGATATTCTCATAACTATGCGCTTTTCTATCAATTGCTCGGCAGTAATTTGTTCACCCACCATAATATATGCTATCATGAGAGAAGCCACTAGTGAAACCTATGGCCCCGGGTCTATTTTACATCATATTAGTTTCCCGTCAACTAGCTATCTCTGTTGCCGTTTATTTTGCAATCTTTACTTTCCAATCTATTGAACAAAAATACCAAAAATATTTATCTTACTATCTTTATCAGATCTCGCTTTTGCAAGTGGCCGTGAAGGGATTGACAACCCCTTTATCGTGTTGGTTGCAAGGTTCTTGATTGTTTGTGCAGGTACTAGGTGACTTGCATGTTATCTCCTACTGGATTCATACCTTGGTTCTCAAAAACTGAGGGAAATACTTACGCTACTTTGCTGCATCACCCTTTCCTCTTCATGGGAAAAACAACGCATGCTCAAGAGGTAGTAGGCATCGGCCAAAGCAACACAGGCCGAGTTATCCGCATGAATGATTTCCACTTCATCATCAACCCATTGGATCAGAAACTGGTGCATAGTGGATGGCACGCACTGGTTTGCATGAACCCAATCTCGGCCTAATATGACATTGTAGTTACCTTGCACCTCGGCGACAAAGAACGCAGTAGCCAAAGTTTTGCTTCCAACTGTAAGCTCCACATACATCACACCTTTGGCTTCAGTTTTCTCTTTGCCTTCAAAACCATTGAGCACCATATTCGTCTTTATCAACTCTTCATCGGGTAAACCCAATTTCTTGAAGACATAATAAGGCATAAGATTTACCACAGCACCACCATCAACAAGCATCCGAGTGAACGGCGATCCATTGATATGACCTGTGAGATACAATGGTTTCAGATGTGTTACTCGGTCTTTTGGCTTCTCGAATATTGCATTTTTAGGGCCAAAATCCAACTGAGCCACTTCCCCTTCTTCATCTACAGTGCAAAATTCAGCGGGTAAGTAATACACCATATTGATATCCATACTTCATGAACCGGTGTAGACTCATAGTCCAACATATCATCCTCTTCCCCTAGTGTATCTACCGATTCTGAAATCTGTCTGAGTGAAGAGGAAGCAATAGGTAACGTAGACGATGCAATGATTGCATCGTCCTCTTTTGGTGGTGTAGGTGCTGCTGTGATAGGTGTAGAAGCCACTGCATATTGTATTTGTTTAGGCCACCACACTTGTTTTATAGGTACCATGGGTCGAGTGTCATTGAATAATCTGTCCCTTTGCTTCCCGGCCTCTAGCTCTGCCATCTCTTGACTCCTTAAACTCTGTAGTTTCCTCTTTTGTGTCTTTGTTAGCGCTGGAGGACACCACTTTGGCTGAGTGTATTTAGGATCCCTCATCTTTACTTGGCTGGTGCTTGCTTCATGGTCATTAGCCAAATGTTTTGGCGTGATAGCAAGTATCGACTCAGTCGGATTGCTATGCACAATCGGTTGTCGTATGGTGAATGTTTCAGTGCCCAAGATAAGTGAGTCAGCATCGATTTTCTCCTTGCCTTTTCCTGGCTCAACTATTGCAACACTTGGTGACTTAACACGCCATTCTTTTTGACCTTCCAGATGCATGAAATTTCCACTCGGTCGCACCCTTTTACTCGGATGGAATTCACTCTGATGGATTCACTCTGATGGAATCCACTCGGATGGAATTCACTCGTGTGGAATCTACCCAACAACATTTTTTCACTCGGATGGCTTCCACCTGGGTGCATTCTTACACTAGGATAGTTTCCACTCAGTCGCATATTTTGACCAGTCGACTGATAGTCACCAATGTTCAGTCGGCCATTATATGAGTAGTCAAGTCGATCCCAAAACTGACTGCCTTTGCTCTTCCAGAAACAACGCCCTTGGTCCACTTGGTTTCATATACCGACTGAACATATCATCTGATGGTGATCTTGGTCGCTTCAAGTGTGATGGCCAGTTAGAGCTGGAACCAGTCGACTGATTGGCATACTTGGACAGCAACATATCAAAAGTTGGCTTAACCCGCTTGCGCTGTACTTTAGCTTTGTTCATCTTCCACTTGCCAACTTCAGGACTCTTAGCCTTAACAAATTTAACTCGAGTGTCTTGTTGCACGTGTGCTTGCCCCCCAAGTGTAGGATTCTTAATGATGATTTTGATCACTTCCTTGCCATCGGGTTGCTTATCAAGCATGATCTATCTCCCCAAGACCTTGTCGCCCTTCTTGTCTTTCCTGGGCTGACCAACAATGACATTAGCTTTATTAGCAGATTCGGCTACCTCCGGCCGAGTAAGTAGCTTATTCCCCTCCAAATCCATGGTATTCATTGGAAAGGGTTGTCTATCAACTTGCATCTCATAAAAGTTCAACCGTCTGTCATTAATGGCCGATTGTATCTATCGTCGAAAAACATGCAATCGTTAGTAGCATGAGAAAAAGAATTATGATACTTGCAATAAGCACACCCTTTTAGCTCTTCAAACGGTTGTAAAGTATGAGATATCCTAATAATTTTAGCTTGCAGTAAAGCATCAAACATTTGATCACACTTGGCAATGGTAAAAGTAAACTTCATCTCTTCATCATGATTCTTATGAATCGGTTTCAAATCATTGCAAGTAAATGGTTTAGCTTTAGACGACCAAACAAATTCAGTGGCATACATATCACCCTCATCGTCTGAGTGATCACTATCATATTCATCCATGTTCATCTTAGGATGATCAGCTTTATATCTATGCACTTCTTTGAGATCTTTGCTTCGGCTTTCCGAGCCAAAGCCCTTTGTAAGATTTGGTTGATATTTAAGAACTCGTAGCCTTCTAGCTTTCTCTAATGGGAGTTCTCAAACCACTCAACACTAGGTGTGCCAAGTCTCTCTCGGTAATCACCAAAGTATAACACTGATTTTTTGTTTCTCTGAATCTCTTGACATAATCGGAGACCGATTCATCATGTTTCTGTTTAACCGATGTTAGATGTGACAACTTAAGTTCATTGTCGCTGCTATGAAAGTGATCATGAAATTTCTGCTCTAGCTACGACCAAACCCGAATGGAACCATGTGGTAAAGAAGAAAACCATGAAAATGCGGTACAGTCAATGATAAAGGAAATAAACACACTTTCAATTCATTTAACGAGCCTGCTTCACCTAATTGTTCCAAGTATTGACTAACATGCTCCCATGTGGTTTTCGTTCCTTCTCCATTAAACTTGACGAAATCTGGAATCTTATATCCCGGAGGGCACTGGATGGCATCAAAGTACTCGGGGTATGACTTTTGGCAAAACCGATTCCTAGGTAACTCAACCCCAAAGTTTCTCGAAGAATCTTAGCCATCTCCTCTCTAAAATTAGCTAGGGCATCGTCTGTAGTAGACGATGAAGCTTGTTGCAGTGGCATAGGAGGAGTAGGACTACTAGCTGTAGGTAGGAACTGTGGCATGTATGCCGAACCATAGTTCGGTAGTGGCCGAGTGGTTGTAGCTGCAGGTAGGGTTTGGTTCAGCGTTGCCACTGAACCTGGCATGCTCATAATAGGGTTAATGGGTGCAGCCACAATCTGATTTGTTTGAGTAGGATAATAAGTCATCGGCATGGGAGGCGTCGATGAAATAGGTAAAGTCAGATTAGGATTTTGCACACTAGCAGATATACCACCATTACAACTAGATGATTGAGATATATTCTTCTGAGCATTGGTATTTTCTATGAAAGTTTGAGAGACTAGATTGTTACCATCAGCAATACGACTCTCGATCTCAGCCCACTGCTCAGGAGAAAAGATAGTACTCACTGAGGGTTTAACCTGCTCGGCTTGAAGAGGAGGGAATTTGATTTTTTCAATTGGAGTGATGTTGCCTTGGCGATCCTTCTTGAATTTTGCAAGGAACTCCTGCAAATCCTTCTCTTCGCGCGCCTTCTTGTACTCCTCATAGACTTGGCGATGATCAGCCGATATCTCATCAAGACTGGACTTAATGATGTTATCAGCATCTACCTCAGATGGCTTGGGCAGATCGGACATGGTGGATGATGACGATTGATCTTCAGTCCCCAGCGGAGTCGCCAAAAAGTGTGTTGACACACGAACACGTCACGTGTACCCTCAGCATCGGGGGTGATGCACCGCAGCTCACGTTGAAGGAGACCCGGCCGACAGCGTGATACGCAAGACAGTCCGCGGGCGCTTTTGCAAACCCGAAACCCCGCACGCCCGGGAGGGACCCCTTCAGGGAGTGCATCGGCTATGGGCTGCCCTAGGTCGATTCGCTCGCCCCTAGAGCCTCGGGATTCGCAGCTCTCAAACTTGAGGAACATCGAAGAACGAGAGAGAAAAACGGTGGAGAGATAAAACGTAGACTGAAAAAATAGTATATTGATTTGTTCGATTGTGTGTTGTCTAATCGGCCATCACCCCCAATATATATAAGAGGCGGCTGAACTTCCCGTACAATTAAAAGATTCATCTAGGCTTTCCTTACAAAAAATTACATCAATTCACGTCCTAGAGTCCTAGTTCTATTCCAACTCGAATTCAGTCTGAATCTGGCCCAACTTATGTCTTCCTCCTTGCGCGGGCCATCGAGCTTGCATATGATCTCCGACCAAGACGGCCCAAATATCGAACTTGTGTGCCTCGACGACACGAACAACTCTCGTGTTGATCACTTTGTCAAATAAGGCCATCTTGAATACTTTACGAGGTCATCTTTACCTTCCAGTCGGACTCGGTCTTGCAGCAGACTGGATTATCTGAGTCTCGTAGTGAATTTGCAGGCCATATGCTATCTCTGATGATGATGACTCTGGGGGAGTCCTGGACAAAAGGGTCCTCGGGCGTCCGGCCTGTTAGCCATGGGCCGGACTGATGGGCTGTGAAGATACAAAGACCGAAGACTCTACCCGTGTTCGGATGGAACTCTCCTTGGCATCGAAGGCAAGCTCGACGATCGAATAGGAAGATTCATTTTTCTGTAAACCGACCTAATGTACCCCTAGATCCCCCCGGTGTCTATATAAACCGGAGGGCTAG
This sequence comes from Aegilops bicornis, assembly GCA_021605145.1. Classification (NCBI taxonomy): domain Eukaryota; kingdom Viridiplantae; phylum Streptophyta; class Magnoliopsida; order Poales; family Poaceae; genus Aegilops; species Aegilops bicornis. The sequence goes on along the minus strand of CM038669.1, from coordinate 389,854,958 downwards.
GTCTGTAGACAGAGGGATAGATACAGTCATACAGGCTAGACTTCTAGGGTTTTTATCCATTATGATCTCGTGGTAGATCAACTCTTGTAATATTCATATTCATCAAGATCAATCAAGCAGGAAGTAGGGTATTACCTCCATAGAGAGGGCCCGAACCTAGGTAAACATTGTGTCCCCCGTCTCATATTACCATCGACCTTAGACGCACAGTTCGGGACCCCCTACCCGAGATCCGCCGGTTTTGACACCGACATTGGTGCTTTCATTGAGAGTTCCACTGTGACATCGAAGATAGGATCGATGGCTCGCCTTGTTCTCAAGGACAGTATCACCTCCGGAGGAGCACTGGCCCCAGGTCAAACCCTCCGGCTAGGCGGCTTTACCATGGCCGCCAGTTCGGCCGTTAAGCCGACAATGATCTCTCGGGTCATCGAAAATCCCCTTCGTATCGACTCCGAACACTCCAAGCAGATGGATCCAGTGGAGCTTCGTCTTTAAATGAGCTCCCAGATCGCATCGCCGCCCTGGGGGTCGCTACAGACTATGATCAAATTGGGCTTAAACCCGATCAGAGAGAAATCAAATCTCCACTGATCACCCACCAGATAGCGGTAGTCGAGGAGCGAGACGACAACTGTTCCTCCATACTAAGGACGGACTATGTCCGGATCTCCAATTTCAAAGAGCCGGACACCCACGGGCGAGGAGATTCATCCTGCCCTCCGAACATAGAATCGGGCGACGGACCTAAGAAATCAGTGGATATCCCGGAGCCCGATCTGTTAAGTTCGAAAGACCTTCAGACGCCGGATCCAAAATTGGGTCAGGGTTCGGATTTAAAACGACCCACCCACCCAAATATAAGCACTCTCATGAGCATACAACAGCAGTCTCAGGAGACGGTCCACCACTTCTGGGCCAGATTCCTCCTTGTCAAAGACAAGATTAAAGATTGCCGCGACGATAACGCGATCTCAGCGTTCCGCAACAATTGCACGGACAAAGGAATCCTCAACTCCATCAACTGTTGTTGCATATTACACTTTGCGGACTTGGCAACTATCGTACAGAAGTACAGCGCAATGGAAAACGCCTGGAAAACTCAGGCGGCCCGCTAGGGATCATCGGTCCCTGCTAAACCCCTCGTTCAGGCGAAAAGGGCGCACCCTCGTGGCATGCCCGGTCAAATAGAAAAGAAATACAAGCCCACTACGGGGCAAGGAACCGTTCTGGAAGGATGGCTCGATGGGCCATGCAAAATACACACGACGCCAGATAACATACCAACTGTTGGTGTACAAAACTAGGAGCATGTACCCCTTAACCTGTGCACGGGCAGTCAGAGCCACGCCCACGGCCACACCAAGCAGAGTGGAGGAGGTGAGCCAAGGTAAGACCGAAGCCCAAGACAATGCAAAGCAATGACATGGACCAAGGCCAGAAGGATCAGATGGGCGAAGCAGGTTTCCCCGGCAAGGATCCTTGCCGGGGCGGCCTCAGCGGCCCCCGCAAGACCCTTGCCGGGGCAGCTCGACCACGCCAGTCGAGCGAGCCACCCTCAAGCCCACCAACACTCAACACATGTGTTGGGACAGGGATCGGGAGGCACCTCTGTGGTGGCATGCAGATCTTTGTGAAGACAAAGAATAGTCAAGATCAAGTGAGGATGGGAAGGTAGCCATCCTCGCCGAAGGAACCCACAAGACCCCCGGCAAGATCCTTGCCGGGGACGCCTGCGCGCCACGGCAAGACCCTTGCCGGGCCACCCGGCAAGGCCCTCGCCAAGCACACCAAATAGGCCACCATCAGCCCGCACCAGCCAAGGCTCATTGCCGTTAGCATGCATTGCCGACCCAACCGATAACCCACAAGTATAGGGGATCGCAACAGTTTTCGAGGGTAGAGTATTCAACCCAAATTTATTGATTCGACACAAGGGGAGCCAAAGAATATTCTCAAGTATTAGCAGCTGAGTTGTCAATTCAACCACACCTAGAAACTCAGTATCTACAGCAAAGTGTTTAGTAGCAAAGTAATATGATAGTGGTGGTAACGGTAACAAAAGTAAAGACGGCAAAAGTAATGTTTTTGGTATTTTGTAGTGATTTTAACAGTAGCGGTGGGAAAGTAAATAAGCGAGAACCAGTATATGGAAAACTCGTAGGCACCGGATTAGTGATGGATAATTATGCCGGATGTGGTTCATCATGTAACAGTCATAACATAGGGTGACACAGAACTAGCTCCAATTCATCAATGTAATGTAGGCATGTATTCCGTATATAGTCATACGTGCTTATGGAAAAGAACTTGCATGACATCTTTTGTCCTACCCTCCCGTGGCAGCGGGTCCTATTGGAAACTAAGGGATATTAAGGCCTCCTCTTAATAGAGAACCGAACAAAGCATTAGCACATAGTGAATACATGAACCCCTCAAACTATGGTCATCACCGGAGTGGTGCCGATTCGTCACTTGAGGTTGCGGATCATAACACATAGTAGGTGCCTATAGACTTGCAAGATAGGATAAAGAACTCACATATATTCATGAAAACATAATAGGTTCAGATCTGAAATCATGGCACTCGGGCCCTAGTGACAAGCATTAAGCATAGCAAAGTCATAGCAACATCAATCTCGTAACATAGTGGATACTAGGATCAAACCCTAACAAAACTTACTCGTTTACATGATAAATCTCATCCAACCCATCACCGTCCAGCAAGCCTCCGATGGAATTACTCACGCACGGCGGTGAGCATCATGAAATTGGTGATGGAGGATGGTTGATGATGACGACGGTGACGAATCCCCCTCTCCGGAGCCCCGAACAGACTCCAGATCAGCCCTCTCGAGAGGTTTTAGGGCTTGGCGGCTTCGTATCGTAAAATGCGATGATTTCTTCTCTCTGATTTTTTTTCCTCCGAAAGAGAATATATAGAGTTGGAATTGGCGTCGGAGGGTGTCCAGGGGGCCCACGAGGAAGGGGGGCGTGCCCTAGGGAGGGGGGCGCGCCCCCCACCCTCGTGGACAGGGTGTGGGTCCCCTGGTCTTCATCTTTGGCGAGGATTTTTTGATATTTTTTATAAGACATCCCGTGGAGTTTCAGGTCATTCCGAGAACTTTTGTTTTCTGCACATAAAACAACATCATGGCAATTCTCACGAAATCAGCGTCGATCCGGTTAGTTCCATTAAAATCATACAAGTTAGAGTCCAAAACAAGGGCAAAAGTGTTTGGAAAAGTAGATACGACGGAGACGTATCAACTCCCCCAAGCTTAAACCCTTGCTTGTCCTCAAGCAATTCAGTTGACAAACTAAAAGAAAGAAAGAAAAACTTTTAAAAACTCTGTTTGCTTTTGTTGTTGTAAATATGTAAAGCCAGCATTCAATTTTTCAGAAAATATCATAACTAACCACATTTGCAATAGTTCTCAGGTCTCACAATTACTCATATCAATAGCATAATCAACTAGCGAGCGATAATAATAAATCTCGGATGACAACACTTTCTCAAAACAATCATAATATGTGATACGTCTCCGTCGTATCTACTTTTCCAAACACTTTTGCCCTTGTTCTGGACTCTAACTTGTATGATTTGAATGGAACTAATCCGGACTGACGTTGTTTTCAGCAGAATTGCCATGATGTTGTTTTTTGTGCAGAAAACAAATATTCTCGGAATGACCTGAAACTCCACAGAACATCTTAGAAAAAATAATAAAAAATCCTCGCCAAAGATGAAGACCGGGGGCCCACACCTGTCCACGAGGGTGGGCGCCTCTAGGCGCGCCCCCTACCTCGTGGGCCCCGGATGCCCTCCGACGCCAACTCCAACTCTATATATCTGCTGGAGAGAAAAATCAGAGAGAAGAAATCATCGCGTTTTACGATACGGAGCCGCCGCCAAGCCCTAAAACCTCTCGGGAGGGCTGATCTGGAGTCCGTTCGGGGCTCCGGAGAGGGGGATTCGTCGCCGTCGTCATCATCAACCATCCTCCATCACCAATTTCATGATGCTCACCGCCGTGCGTGATTAATTCCATTGCAGGCTTGCTGGACGGTGATGGGTTGGATGAGATTTATCATGTAATCGAGTTAGTTTTGTTAGGGTTTGATCCCTAGTATCCACTATGTTCTGAGATTGATGTTGCTATGACTTTGCTATGCTTAATGCTTGTCACTAGGGCCCGAGTGCCATGATTTCAGATCTGAACCTATTATGTGTTCATGAATATATGTGTGCTCTTGATCCTATCTTGCAAGTCTATAGTCACCTACTATGTGTTATGATCCGGCAACCCCCAGTGACAATAATCGGACCACTCCCGGTGATGACCATAGTTTGAGGAGTTCATGTATTCACTATGTGCTAATGCTTTGCTCTGGTTCTCTATTAAAAGGAGGCTTTAATATCCCTTAGTTTCCAATAGGACCCCGCTGCAACGGGAGGGTAGGACAAAAGATGTCATGCAAGTTCTTTTTCATAAGCACGTATGACTATATACGGAATACATGCCTACATTACATTGATGAATTGGAGCTAGTTCTGTGTCACCTTATGTTATGACTGTTACATGATGAACCGCATCCGGCATAATTATCCATCGCTAATCCGGTGCCTACGAGTTTTCCATATACTGGTTTACGCTTATTTACTTTCTCGTTGCTACTGTTACAATCACTACAAAATACCAAAAATATTTACTTTTGCTTGCACTACACTTTGGTTACCGTTGCCACCACTATCATATTTACTCTGCTACTAAACACTTTGCTGCAGATACTAAGTTTCCAGGTGTGGTTGAATTGACAACTCAGCTGCTAATACTTGAGAATATTCTTTGGCTCCCCTTGTGTCGAATAAATAAATTTGGGTTGAATACTTTACCCTCGGAAACTGTTGCGATCCCCTATACTTGTGGGTTATCAAGACCTTTTTCAAGGCCATGCTGTGGAGCATAGCTCTATTCTTTGAGTCACTTGGGATTTATATCTGCTGGACACTATGAAGAACTTGCAAGACGCTAAGACAACAATTTATCCCTCAACTACGAGGGGAGGTAAGGAACTGCCATCTAGCCTTGCACTTGACTCACCTTCTGTTATGAGTAAGCTAGCGACACCTAAACCTGCTTGTGCTATTCGTTCCGATATGTCACATGTTATTGATGATGCCACTTCTGCTATGCATGATACTTATGATGAAACTGCTTCTATGTCTCGATACTCGTGCCCTTAGTGAATTTCTTGATGAACAAATTGCTAGGGCTAGAGAAAAGGAAATTATTGAATCTGAATACGATGATGATAGTGATGATGAAAATATGCATGTTATTCCTGAGGGTTATCTTTTTGATATGGAATCTTCTGCCGCTACTTTAGCTTGCAAGGATAGATATCAGCTCAAGAGGCTATTAGTTAAATGGAACAAAGAATCACTTAGAGATAAAATGAAACCCGACCCTGCTTTTGCTACTTCACCTATTTGTGTTCCTGATAAGGATTATGAATTCTCTGTTGATCCTGATATAATTACTTTGGTCGAATCTGATCCGTTTTATGGCTATGAATCTGAAACTATTGTGGCACATCTTACTAAGTTAAATGTGTTGGGGAACGTAGCAAAAATTCAAAATTTTCCTACGTGTCACCAAGATCTATCTATGGAGAAACCAGCAACGAGGGGAAGGAGAGTGCATCTACATACCCTTGTAGATCGCTAAGCGGAAGCATTCAAGAAAACGGGGTTGATGGAGTCGTACTGCCGTGATCCAAATCACCGATGATCCTAGTGCCGAACGGACGGCACCTCCGTTCAACACACACGTACAGCCCGGTGACGTCTCCCATGCCTTGATCCAGCAAGGAGAGAGGGAGAGGTTGAGGAAGACTCCATCCAGCAGCAAAGACAACGGCGTGGTGGTGGTGGAGGAGCGTGGCAATCCTGCAGGGCTTCGCCAAGCACCTGCGGGAGAGGAGGAGGTGTCACGGGAGGGAGAGAGGTGCTAGGGACTCAGGTGCGGCTGCCCTCCCTCCCCTCCACTATATATAGGGGCAAGGGAGAGGGGGGAGGCGCAGCCTTGGCCCTTCCTCCAAGGAAGGGTGCGGCCAGGGAGGAGTCCATCCTCCCTAAGGCACCTAGGAGGTGCCTTCCCCTTTAGGACTCTCCTTTCCCTTATCTCTTGGCACATGGGCCTCTTGGGGCGCACCAGCCCACACGGGCTGGTCCCTCCCACACTTGGCCCATGCAGCCCTCCGAGGATGGTGGCCCCACTTGGTGGACCCGGGACCCTCCCTGGTCCCAGACATTACCGATAAAACCCGAAACTTTTCCGGTGACCAAAACAGGACTTCCCATATATAATTCTTTACCTACGGACCATTCCGGAACTCCTCGTGACATCCGGGATCTCATCCGGGACTCCGAACAACATTCGGTAACCACATACATACAAACTTCCTTTATAACCCTACCGTCATCGAACCTTAAGTGTGTAGACCCTACGGGTTCGGGAACCATGTAGACATGACCGAGACGTTCTCCGGTCAATAACCAATAGCGGGATCTGGATACCCATGTTGGCTCCCACATGTTCCACGATGATCTCATCGGATGAACCACGATGTCAAGGACTCAATCAATCCCGTATTCAATTCCCTTTGTCTAGCGGTATTGTACTTGCCCGAGATTCGATCGTCGGTATCCCGATACCTTGTTCAATCTCGTTACGGCAAGTCTCTTTACTCGTTCCGTAACACATCATCCCGTGATCAACCCCTTGGTCACATTGTGCACATTATGATGATGTCCTACCGAGTGGGCCCAGAGATACCTCTCCGCTTACACGGAGTGACAAATCCAGTCTCGATTCGTACAACCCAATGCAGACACTTTCGGAGATACCTGTAATGCACCTTTATAGCCACCCGATTACGTTGTGACGTTTGGTACAACCAAAGCATTCCTACGGTATCCGGGAGTTGCACAATCTCATGGTCTAAGGAAAAGATACTTGACATTAGAAAAGCTTTAGCATACGAACTACACGATCTTTGTGCTAGGGTTAGGATTGGGTCTTGTCCATCACATCATTCTGCCAATGATGTGATCCCGTTATCAACGACATCCAATGTCCATGGTCAGGAAACCGTAACCATCTATTGATCAACGAGTTAGTTAACTAGAGGCTTACTAGGGACATTGTGTTGTCTATGTACCCACACATGTACCTGAGTTTCCTATCAATACAATTATAGCATGGATAATAAACGATTATCATGAACAAGGAAATATAATAATAACTAATTTATTATTGCCTCTAGGGCATATTTCCAACAGTCTCCCACTTGCACTAGAGTCAATAATCTAGTTCACATCACCATGTGAATAACATTGACAGGTCACATCGTCATGTGACCAACATCCAAAGAGTTTACTAGTGTCACTAAACTAGTTCACATCATCATGTGATTAAGACTCAATGAGTTCTGGGGTTTGATCATGTTTTGCTTGTGAGAGAGGTTTTAGTCAACGGGTCTGCAACATTCAGATCCGTATGTACTTCACAATTCTCTATGTCATGTTGTTAATGCTGCTTCCACACTCCACTTAGAGCTATTCCAAATGGTTGCCCCACTATACGTATCCGGTTTGCTACTCAGAGTCATTCGGATAGGTGTCAAAGCTTGCATCAACGTAACCCTTTACGCCGAACTCTTTATCACCTCCATAATCGAGAAACATGTCCTTATTTACTCCAAGGACAATTTTGACCGCTGTCCAATGATCCCCATTCCTGGATCATTCTTGTACCCTTGACCGACTCATGGCAAGGCACACTTTCGGTGCGGTACACAAAGATAGCATACTATAGAGCCTACGTCTAAAGCATAGGGGACGACCTTCGTCCTTTCTCTCTTCTGCCGTGGTCGAGCTTTAAGTCTTAACTTCATACCTTACATCTCAGGCAAGAACTCCTTATTTGACTGATCCATCTTGAACACCTTCAAGATCATGTCAAGGTATGTGCTCATTTGAAAGTATCATTTAGCATTTTCGATCTATTCTCATAGATCTTGATGCTCAATGTTTAAGCAGCTTAATCCAGGTTTTCACTTGAAAAATACTTTTCAAATAACCCTATATGCTTTACAGAAAATTCTTCATCATTTCTTATCATCAATATGTCAACGACATATACTCATCAGAAATTCTATAGTGCTCCCACTCACTTCTTTGGAAATACAAGTTTCTCACAAACTTTGTATAAACCCAAAATCTTTGATCCTTTTTTCAAAGCGTATATTCCAACTCCGAGATGCTTACTCCAGTCCTTAGAAGGATCACTGGAGCCAGCATACCTTTTAGCATCCTTAGGATCGACAAAAACTTTCTGATTGTATCACATACAACCTTTCCTTACGAAAACTGGTAAGGAAACTCGTTTTGACATCCATCTGCCAGATTTCATAAATGCAGCTAATGCTAACATGATTCCGACGGACTTAAGGATCGCTACGGATGAGAAAATCTCATCGTAGTCAACTCTTTGAACTTTGTGAAAAACTCTTCGCCACAAGTCGAGCTTCATAGACGGTGACATTACCGTCCACGTCCGTCTTCTTCTTAAAGATCCATTTATCTCAATGGCTTGCCGATCAACGGGCAAGTCCACCAAAGTCCATGCTTTGTTCTGATACATGGATCCTATCTCGGATTTCATGGCTTCTAACCATTTGTTGGAATATGGGACCACCATTGCTTCTCCATAGCTCGTAGTTCATTGTTGTCTAGCAACATGACATTCAAGACAGGATCACCGTACCACTCCGAAGCAGAACGAGTCCTTGTCGTCCTACGAGGTTCGGTAGTGACTTGATCTCAAGCTTCATGATCACTATCATAAGCTTCTTCTTCAATTGGTGTAGGCGCCACCGAACAACTTCCCGTGCCCTGCTGCACACTAGTTGAAGTGATGGTTCAATAACCTCATCAAGTCTCCACCATCCTCCCACTCAATTCTTTCGAGAGAAACTTTTCCTCGAGAAAGGACCCGTTTCTAGAAACAATTACTTTTGCTTCCGGATCTTGAGATAGGAGGTATACCCAACTGTTTTGGGTGTCCTATGAAGATGCATTTATCCGTTTTGGGTTCGAGCTTATCACGATGAAACTTTTTCACATAAGCGTCGCAGCCCCAAACTTTTAAGAAAGGACAACTTAGGTTTCTCCAAACCATAGTTCAAACAATGTCGTCTCAACGGAATTACGTGGTGCCCTATTAAAGTGAGTGCGGTTGTCTGTAATGCCTAACCCATGAATGATAGTGGTAATTCGATAAGAGACATCATGGTACGCACCATATCTAATAGGGTGCAACTATGATGTTCAGACACACCATCACAGTATGGTGTTCCAGCGGTATTAATTGTGAAACAATTTCCACGGTGTCTTAATTCGCGTGCCAAAGCTCGTAACTCGGATACTCATCTCTATGATCATATCATAGACATTTTATCCTCTTGTCACAATGATCTTTAACTTCACTCTAAAATTACTTGAACCATTCAATAATTCAGACTTGTGTTTCATCAAGTAAATATACTCAACATCTACTCGAATCATCTGTGAAGTCGAACATAACGATATTCATCGGCATGCCTCGGACTCATTGGACTGCACACATCAAAATGTGTTACTTCCAACAGGTTGCTACCTTGTTCCATCTTATCAAACCGAGGCTTTTTAGTCATCTTGCCCATGTGGTATTATTTGCATATCTCAAGTGATTCAAAATCAAGTGAGTCCAAATGATCCATCTGCATGGAGTTTCTTCATGCGTATACACCAATAGACATGGTTTGCATGTCTCAAACTTCTCAAAAACGAGTGAGTCCAAAGATCCATCAACATGGAGCTTCTTCATGCGTTTATACCAATATGACTTACATGGCAAAGTGCCACAAGTACGTGGTACTATCATTACTATCTTATATCTTTTGGCATGAAAATGTGTACCACTACGATCGAGATTCAATAAACCATTCCTTTTAGGTGCTAGACCATTGAAGGTATTATTCAAATTAACAGAGTAACCATTATTCTCCTTAAATGAATAATCGCATTAAGCATGCATATAATCCAATCATGTCTATGCTCAACGCAAACACCAAATAACAATTATTTAGGTTTAACACCAATCTCGATGGTAGAGGTAGCGTGCGATGCTTGATCATATCAACCTTGGAAACACTTCCAACACGTATCGTCACCACCTTTAGCTAGTCTCTGTTTATTCCGTAGCTTTTGTTTCAATTACTAACACTTAGCAACCGAACCGGTATCTAATACCGGTGCTACTAGGAGTACTAGTAAAGTACACATTAACATAATGTATATCCAATATACTTCTATCGACCTTGCCAGCCTTCTTATCTACCAAGTATCTAGGGTAATTCTGCTCCGGTGGCTGTTCCCCTTATTACGTAAGCACTTAGTCTCGGGTTTGGGTTCAACCTTGGGTTTCTTCACGGAGCAAGAATCGATTTGCCGTTTCATGAAGTGTCCATTCTTGCCCTTGCCCTTCTTGAAACTAGTGGTTTCACCAACCATCAACAATTGATGCTCCTTCTTGATTTCTACTTTCGCGGTGTCAAACATCGTGAATACCTCAAGGATCATCATATCTATCCCTGACAGGTTATAGTTCATCACGAAGCTCTAGCAGCTTGGTGGCAATGACTTTGGAGAAACATCACTATCTCATCTGGAAGATCAACTCCCACTCGATTCAAGTGATTGTTGCACTCAGACAATCTGAGCACAAGCTCAACGATTGAGTTTTTCTCCCTTAGTTTGCAGGCTAAGAAAATCGTCGGAGGTCTTATACCTCTTGACGTGGGCACGAGCCTGAAATCCCAATTTCAGCCCTCGAAACATCTCATATGTTCCGCGACGTTTCGAAAAACGTCTTCGGTGCCTCAACTCTAAACCGTTTAACTGAACTATCACGTAGTTATCAAAACGTGTATGTCCGATGTTCGTAACATCCACAAACGACGTTTGGGGTTCAGCACACTGAGCGGTGCATTAAGGACATAAGCTTTCTCATCGTTCGCATAATCGCTCATCACAACTTTCAACTATATTTTCTAGGAACATATCTAAACAAAGTGGAACTAAAGCGCGAGCTTACGACATAATTTGCAAAGATCTTTTGACTATGTTCAGGATAATTAAGTTCATCTCATGAACTCCCACTCGAATAGACATCCCTCTAGTCATCTAAGTGATTACATGATCCGAGTCAACTAGGCCGTGTCCGATCATCACGTGAGACGGACTAGTCATCATCGGTGAACATCTTCATGTTGATCGTATCTACTATACGACTCATGCTCGACCTTTCGGTCTCTTGTGTTCCGAGGCCATGTCTGTACATGCTAGGCTCGTCAAGTTAACCTAAGTGTTCTACGTGTGTAAATCTGGCTTACACCTATTGTATGTGAACGTAAGAATCTATCACACCCGATCATCACGTGGTGCTTTGAAACGATGAACTTTCGCAACGGTGCACAGTTAGGGGGAACACCTTCTTGAAATTTTAATGAGGGATCATCTTATTTACTACCGTCGTTCTAAGAAAATAAGATGCATAAACATGATAAACATAACATGCTATCAAATAGTTACATGATATGGCCATTATGATTTTGCTCCTTTGATCTCCATCTTGAGGCTCCATGATCATCATTGTCACCGCATGACACCATGATCTCCATCATCGTGTCTCCATGAAGTTGTCTCGCCAACTATTACTTCTACTACTATGGCTACGGTTAGCAATAAAGTAAAGTAATTACATGGCGTTGTTTAATGACACGCAGGTCATACAATAAATAAAGACAACTCCTATGGCTCCTGCCGGTTGTCATACTCATCGACATGTAAGTCGTGATTCCTATTACAAGAACATGATCAATCTCATACATCACATATCATTCATCACATTCTTCTTGGCCATATCACATCACATAGCATACCCTGCAAAAACAAGTAAGACGTCCTCTAATTGTTGTTTGCATGTTTTACGTGGCTGCTATGGGTTTCTAGCAAGAACGTTTCTTACCTACGCAAAACCACAACGTGATATGCCAATTGCTATTTACCCTTCATAAGGACCCTTTTCATCGAATCCGTTCCGACTAAAGTGGGAGAGACGGCACCCGCTAGCCACCTTATGCACCAAGTGCATGTCGATTCGGTGGAACCTGTCTCACGTAAGTGTACGTGTAAGGTCGGTCCGGGCCGCTTCATCCCACAATACCGTCGAAACAAGATTGGACTAGTAACGGTAAGCATATTGAACAAAATCAACGCCCACAACTACTTTGTGTTCTACTCGTGCAAAGAATCTACGCAATAGACCTAGCTCATGATGCCACCGTTGGGGAACGTGGCGAGAAATTCAAAATTTTCCTATGTGTCACCAAGATCTATCTATGGAGAAACCAGCAACGAGGGGAAGGAGAGTGCATCTACATACCCTTGTAGATCGCTAAGCGAAAGCATTCAAGAAAGCAGGGGTTGATGGAGTCGTACTGTCGTGATCCAAATCACCGATGATCCTAGTGCCGAACGGACGGCACCTCCGCGTTCAACACACGTATAGCCTGGTGACGTCTCCCACGCCTTGATCCAGCAAGGAGAGAGGGAGAGGTTGAGGAAGACTCCATCCAGCAGCAGCACAACGCAGGCGTGGTGGTGGTGGAGGCGTGGCAATCCTGCAGGCTTCGCCAAGCACTGCGGGAGAGGAGGAGGTGTCACGGGAGGGAGGGAGGTGCCGAGGACTCAGGTGCGGCTGCCCTCCCTCCCCTCCACTATATATAGGGGCAAGGGATAGGGGGGAGGCGCAGCCTTGGCCCTTCCTCAAAGGAAGGGTGCGGCCAGGGAGGAGTCCATCCTCCCTAAGGCACCTAGGAGGTGCCTTCCCCCTTTAGGACTCTCCCTTTCCATTATCTCTTGGCACATGGGCCTCTTGGGGGCGCACCAGCCCACCTGGGCTGGTCCCTCCCACACTTGGCCCATGCAGCCCTCTGAGGATGGTGGCCCCACTTGGTGGACCTCGACCCTCCCGGTGGTCCCAGACATTACCGATAAAACCCAAACTTTTCCGGTGACCAAAACAGGACTTCCCATATATAATTCTTTACCTCCGGACCATTCCGAACTCCTCGTGACGTCCGGGATCTCATCCCGGACTCGAACAACATTCGGTAACCTCATACAAAATTCCTTTATAACCCTAGCGTCATCGAACCTTAAGTGTGTAGACCCTACGGGTTCGGGTACCATGCTGACATGTCAGAGACTTTCTCCGGTCAATAACCAACAGCGGGATCTGGATACCCATGTTGGCTCCCACATGTTCCACGATGATCTCATCGGATGAACCACGATGTCAAGGACTCAATCAATCCCGTATTCAATTCCCTTTGTCTAGCGGTATTGTACTTGCCCGAGATTCGATCGTCGGTATCCCGATACCTTGTTCAATTTCGTTACCGGCAAGTCTGTTTACTCGTTCGTAACACATCATCCCGTGATCAACCCCTTGGTCACATTGTGCACATTATGATGATGTCCTACCTAGTGGGCCCAGAGATACCTCTCCGTTTACACGGAGTGACAAATCCCAGTCTCGATTCGTGCCAACCCAACAGACACTTTCGGAGATACCTGTAATGCACCTTTATAGCCACCCAGCTACGTTGTGACGTTTGGTACACCCAAAGCATTCCTACGGTATCGGGAGTTGCACAATCTCATGGTCTAAGGAAATGATACTTGACATTAGAAAAGCTTTAGCATACGAACTACGATCTTTGTGCTAGGGTTAGGATTGGGTCTTGTCCATCACATCATTCTCGCCAATGATGTGATCCCGTTATCAACGACATCCAATGTCCATGGTCGTGAAACCGTAACCATCTATTGATCAACGAGCTAGTTAACTAGAGGCTTACTAGGGACATTGTGTTGTCTATGTACCCACACATGTATCTGAGTTTCCTATCAATACAATTATAGCATGGATAATAAACGATTATCATGAACAAGGAAATATAATAATAACTAATTTATTATTGCCTCTAGGGCATATTTCCAATAAAATGATATAGCTGCCCTGTTCACTAATGATGAGAGATCACGCTACTTTTATATACTTAAGATATTTCCGTTCTCATTAAAGGGTGATGCTAAGATATGGTTCAATTCTCTTGATCCTGGTTGTGTGCGTAGTCCCGAGGATATGATTTATTACTTCTCTGCTAAATATTTCCCTGCTCATAATAAACAAGCTGCTTTGAGGGAAATATACAACTTTGTGCAAATTGAAGAAGAGAGTCTCCCACAAGCTTGGGGAGGCTTCTCAAGTTACTTAATGCTTTGCCTGATCATCCTCTTAAGAAACCTGAAATACTTGATATTTTTTATAATGGACTAACCGATGCTTCCAGAGATTACCTGGATAGTTGTGTTGGTTCTCTTTTCAGGGAAAGAACACCGGATGAAGCTCAAATTCTATTGAATAATATGTTGACAAATGAAAATAATTGGGCACCTCCTGAGCCAGCTCCTGCTCCAATTAATGAGCCTATTCCTAAACCAACTCCGAAAAAGAGAGGTGTTCTATTTCTCAGTCCCGAAGATATGCAAGAGGCAAAGAAATCTATGAAAGAAAAAGGTATTAAAGTGAAGATGTTAAGAATTTACCTCCTATTGAAGAAATACATGGTCTTAATCTACCGCTGTCAAGAAGTATATGATCTTAATCCCTTATTCACTGAAGAACCTCCTGATCCCGATATCCCGACACAGGTAGTAAAGGTAAATTCTCTCTATAGATTTGATGAAGGTGATATCCCTCACTATAAGTCTGCTAGACAACGCTTAGAAGAGTTTGATAATTTTATTGTCAAGCAAGAAAACTTCAATGCTTATTTTGGTAGACAATTGAAATATGATTCCGACATGATTAAATACTTGGGTGATTATATGGCTAATATTAAAGGTGAACTTAAACTTGTTAGCAAACATGCTTCTATGGTTACCACTCAAGTAGAACAAGTACTTAAAGCTCAAAAAGAAGTGCTTGATGAGATGAATAGTAAGAAAAATGATTATGTTGTTAGAGTGGCTACTAGAAGTGGTAGAATGACTCAGGAACCTTTGTATCCTGAAGGCCACCCAAAGATAATCGAGCAAGATTCTCACAGAAATAATACTGATGCACCTAGTTCTTCTAAGAAGAAGAAAAGTAAAAATGATAGAACTGTGCAAACTTCTAGTGAACCTATTGCTGAACCACCTGATAACCCAAATGATATCTCTATGTCTGATGCTGAAACACAATCTGGTAATGAACATGAACCTAGTGAAAATATTAATGATGATGTTCGTGATGATGCTCAACCTAGTAATGATAATGATGTAGAAATTGAACCTGTTGTTGATCTTGATAACCCACAATCAAAGAATCAACGTTATGATAAGAGAGACTTTGTTGCTAGGAAACATGGTAAAGAAAGAGAACCATGGGTTCAGAAATCCATGCCTTTTCCTCCCAAACCATCCAAGAAAAAGGATGATGAGGATTTTGAGCGCTTTGCTGAAATGATTAGACATATCTTTTTGCGTATGCGATTGACTGATGTGCTCAAAACTAATCCTTCTGCTAAATATATGAAGGATATCATTACTAATAAAAGAAAGATACCAGAAGCTGAAATTTCCACCATGCTTGCTAATTACACTTTTAAGGGTGGAATACCAAAGAAACTTGGGGATCCCGGAGTACCTACTATACCTTGCTCCATTAAAAGAAATTATATTAAAATTGATTTATGTGATCTTGGAGCCGGTGTTAGTGTTATGCCTCTCTCTTTATATCATAGACTTGACTTGAATAAGTTGACACCTACTGAAATATCTTTGCAAATGGCTGATAAATCAACTGCTATACTGCCGGTATTTGTGAGGATGTGCCTGTTGTGGTTGCAAACGTTACTATTTTAACGGACTTTGTTATTCTTGATATTCCCGAGGATAATAGTATGTCTATTATTCTTGGAAGACCTTTTCTTAATACTGCAGGGGCTGTTATTGATTGCAACAAAGGCAATGTCACTTTTCATGTTAATGGTAATGAGCATACGGTACACTTTCCGAGGAAACAACCTCAAGTTCATAGTATCAACTCTATTGGAAAGATTCCATCAATTATATTTGGAGGTTTTGAATTTCCCCTTCCTATGGTCAAAAATAAATATGATATACTTGTTATTGGGGATGTGCATATCCCCGTTGAGGTAACTTAGTGTTATTCGAAATTTCTCCAGTTTCATGATTATCGGAATGAGTTTGTTAACAAGACTTGATCAACCTTGTTAGTGGATTCTTTTTTATGAGCATGAGATGGATGAAACTAGAAGCACAAACTTCTGTACCCCTTCTATACTTTCTGTTATTTAGTAGAATTAAAGTAAAAATAGTATTTTTATGTCTGTTTCCTGACTTATCCGTGCAATACAAAAATATCCTGAAAATAAAAGTCCTCAGAATGCCATGCCAATTTAATATGATTTTTTCGGGAATATTTGAGGATTTATTGTGCAAAAATTACATGGGAGGAGCTGCCACCTGCCACGAGGGTGGTGGGCGCCCCCCCCTCCTAGGGCGCGCCCCCTGCCTCGTGGTCCCACGGTGGCCCTCCTCCACTTATCCCAGCACCCATCTTCTTCCTCTGTCTCACACAAACCCGAAAAACCAACTCAAGCACGAGTTCCAACCACTTTTGCTATGATTTTCGATCTCCTTGCTCAAAACACCTCTCGCAAAACTGCTTGGGGAGATTGTTCCTTGGTATGTTACTCCTCCATTGGTCCAATTAGTTTTTGTTCTAGTGCTTTATTCTTTGCAATTTTTTGCTGCATAGGTGACCATGTTCTTGAGCTTGCATGTCAAATTTATATGGTCCCAAGTAGTTCTAATGCTTGATATAGGCTCTAGGCACTTGTAGGAGTAATTGCTATCAGTTTTATTGAAGTTGGTTCACTTTTGTTTGAAGTGTAGCGACCCGACCCGAATGGATCAAGTCTCTGTGCTTAGGTGTCATCCCTGGATCGGTATGCTGACACACACAGTACTCGAAGGATTTATAACAGAGGTAAATCACATGTATAAATAACGTAAATACTATTACCTCGATCCAAAATATAGCGGAAGCAACAAGGTTGCGGATTCCCATCAACACCAACGGCAAAGTTGAGTATAGGAAATCGTAACCCTAACGTAACACTTACTCGTCGTCTAAAAAGTCTGCAACATGAAAAGTTGCAGCCCGAAACGGGTCAAGACATGGAATATCTTTGGCAATGTAACACATAGAGAGTAATGAAAGAATAAGCTATACTACATGCATATATGGCTGGTGGAAAGCTCTATGGTTACAGCTTTTTGCGAAAAGCCAATTTTTCCCTACTACAAAGGAATAAATTTATTTAACTATCATGGTGGTTGTTGAACATTGAGAATGGTTGATGACATCCTCAATCCCAATTAAAAGTACTCATTAAACCCAAACAAATTATATTAAGTAACGTGTTGAGATCAACAGGATAATCCAAGAACTAGATACTCAAGATGTCCATAACCGGGACACGGCTAATCATGATTAGTTTATACACTCTGCAGAGGTTTGCGCACTTTTCCCCACAAGACTCGATCGCCTCCGTTTGGTTTCTCGCACTACATGGTGTTTGAGAGACGGATGACCGAGACATAGTCTTTTAGAAGCGTTTGCACCTTACGATGGGTAGACCGTACCACCTACAACCCCTACATCAGCTAGTCTACCACTGTAAGAGTTCACACGACTTAATCAACTATGCCAGAGCCCATAATGGCTTGTGGCTGCATTACGGAAGTTACTAGCATGAATAATCTTATGATCCCTTTGAGCACAGGTGGCGGCCGAAGAAAAAACAGGCAAGTCCTCGATAGAAACCAGTGCCTCAATCCACCCGGATGTGTGTTTAAGTTGCCACCTTAAATAAACCATTAATTTAACAATCTCACATCCGTCATGGAATACACTCACCCAATCCACGTCTACTAGCATAGCATAGCATAATAAGAAAACGTAGAAGTAACTCCCAAGGTTTCATAAGTAAAACAGGTAATAGGTACTACCTCAATCTACTTCCCATCCCACAATTTAATTAGATCCTAATCATGCAAGTGTTTGAGGAATAGATCTAATGCATAAAACTGGGTATGAGAAAAGTATGATCAAAGTGTTACTTGCCTGCAAAGTTGATGAAGATGATTCGCACTCAAAACTCTTGATAGGTCTACTCGTCACACTCCGGTCAATCTATCGTAAGCAATCAATAGTAACACACATAAACAATCACTCAAAAGATCGGAAAGATCGAAGAAAACAATTCGAAAAACATCAAAACCAAGCAAATAACTCTTGCAACATAAAACAATTTCTAACAGTACCAAAATTATGTGAATTTGGCCTTATCAGAAAGTTTAGGTCAAGAGCTTCGATTTGCAAAAAGAATCAACTAAATCGGAGTTACGAAACTCAAGTTATGATCAAACGAAGTTTAAATACAAATCTGTTTGAATTCAAATTTTAAAACTTTGAAAAATATTTTTGAGTTGTTTTACTGGATAGAGGAGATCGTAACGAAGAAGTGGGCGTTGGTTTCGTTGGATTTGGACTAACGAGTGAAAAGTTATGAACGTTTGAAAACCAGGGGCTAATCTGTGAAGAAAGTTATCACGAAGAGGTCCCTGGCTGGAAACTAAAAATAAAAAGAAAAATCATATCGAACGAACGGTCGCTACTGAACGCTAGAGAACGAAAACCGTCCGCTACAGATCTAAACGGGTGAACGCTCACTATTTAACAAAACTAAATAAACCGATCTTAAAAAAACCGAACTAAAGAAAAAGCGGAGAAAACCGGGGTGGTTTATTACCGGACCGGGAAAAACCGGCGGTTGGATCGGGATCGGGCGATTCCGGCGAGGCGGCGGACTCCGGCGAGGCGGGGCGGCGGCTCCGGTGGTCGGGGCGGCTCCGGTGGTCGGGCGGCGTTCGGCGATCGTCGAGGCCGGGAAGTGGTCGGGAGGGCGGCGCTGGGCGGCGGGTGCAGTGGTGGTATCGGGTGGTCGACGGCGACGCGTTGGCGGCGCGGCGGCGAAGTGCGGCAGCGGCTCGGCGAAAAGCGGCGGCGGCGGCGGAGTCGAGGGGAGAGAGAGAGATCGGGGCCCGGGGCTCCGGCTTATAAAGATGGGCCGGGGGGAGCTGCTTGGGGAAGGGGGCAGAGAAGGCCGGAGGCGGCACGGCGTCCATGGCGGCGCGGCGGCGGACTCGGGACGAGTCCCGGTCGGAGACGGGAGCGAGGCGGCTCGTTGGGCTGGGCCGTGGCCTGGCAGGAGCTGGGCCGGCCCAGTTCATGGAGGGAGTTTTTTTAACAATTTCATTTAAATAAAAATAATAAAACCAAATAAATAAATATATTATATAGGTATATAATATATCAAAATTTTCAGAAAAAGATTTCCTACATGATGAACATTATTATAGCTTCAAATAAAATACACACAAATTCAAATAAAGCAAAGAGTGTTTCAGCTCTAATAATATCCAATAAAAATCATTTTAAAAATACCAAAATGAATTCAAATTTATTTCTCTCAAATTTTCTGATGTAGGGAATCCTGTTACCCTATTTTCCATATATTTTATTTTTGGAGAAAAATAATTTGAATAAAACTCAAATAACTCCAAATTGGAAATAAATTCAAGAGAACTTTGAATTTTAATTCTTTGAAACTCCCAACTCATATTTCATATAATTTGAAGAAGTCATTTTATCTTCTCTCGTGAAAATCATTGAGTTGCATAAAGTTTTAGAATTGGAAATATTCTCAAATGAAATTCAAATATTTTCAACACCCCTTGTCATTTAAATAAATGGAAGAAGTCATGTCATCTTCTCTCCGTGGTTTTGTGGTGAAAAGAATTTGAATTCACGGAGATCACGAATGCAAAATGAAAGTTTGGGAAAGTCCTTTTATTCCCTCTCATTTAACTTTCAAAAAGTTTCGAATTTCACTCAATCAATCACCCAACAATCAAACAATCAAACAAATCTATCTATTTGTGTAACATTCCAAAATTTAGAATTTTGGGATGTTACAAACCTACCACTTTAAAATGAATCTCATTCCTCGAGATTCGGAGAGGCTAGAAAGAAATAGGGTAGGGTAGGGGTCTTCTCAAAATCCATCGATCATCGCAGGGGGTATGGGGTGCTACCACCCTTAGAAGCATTGTGACGATTCCATCAAAACTCATATACTCCATCCTCGTTGTTGACAATGTCGGTCTTCTCAGATCTTCAGTATAATTCCTTCTCTGGCTCTTCCGTAGCGGCATAACCTTTTCCTCAATTCTTCTGTCCTTTCATCTGGGTAAGGTTATTCCGAGACTGGGTCTTCTTAGCTGACGGGTCTGGCGCCAATTCTAATCAACTATCGATATCTCATGGTGATCAACAATTTATGGTTTGTCCTGCATGAAATGGGTCTGGGTTGAACCTCACCGTATAACCTACGGTTGGCAACAACTGCCTTGTACAAGGGGAAAAATTCTTATACCATTCTAAGGTTCAAACAAGGTTTTGATCGTCGTCTCTCTACTATAGGTAAGTCACTCAGATTTACCATTCCATATAGCAAAGCGAATAATAAGAGTAAGTCGGTATGGTGATCAATCCATCCCGCACCCAAATCATTACCTTGTACATGGTTTAGCTAATCTCGCATTCTAACACTCGGTCATCCTCACAAGCATTGCAGAATTTTCTCTTGTCGACGAACCAAGTTCGGATAAATCCATTGATTCTGCAAGCCAAACGAACATCTATCGGTCCTTAACAACTCTCAGGTTTTTGCGTAACCTCCTATAGAATCGTCGGTTGATAAAATCGTAACTTCTTCCAGGGTTTTTCCTTCAGCAAGAATGTGCTTGCTTCTTGGCAAGTCCTGGGGCATGTGGGTTATGGCCCATTTCATCACTTAAAATCCTTGAACACATCCTCGGGGCAACTGATCATTATTCCAACTTCCAACTTCCTAGTATACTTAAAATCCATCCAATTGTACTGTCTTCCTTCCTTCGGCTAGCACCAAACTAGGACATGATTACTCAGACTCATCATGGAATTTCCATTGATCCATATTTCCAACATCATACCTCCTTTATATCCCATAGTAATTCATCTCTTCATCCTCGTGGGATATCCCACCTACCGAGATAAAAACTTATACTTATGAAGTCCATACTCCACTTCGTGGTGACATCATTATCCTTTCCAGGTCAAGCGTCCCACAGGGAATATTGGCCATCTCGCATGGCACTTCTTCAAGCTGGGAAGCGTGAAGCACATCATGAACTCCCGACAGTCCTTCGGTGACTCCAACTTGTTGGCCACTTCTCCCATACGCTCCAGAACTCGGTATGGTCCTACAAATCTCGGGGCTAACTTTCCTTAATTCCAACTCGTTTAACTCCTCACAGAGGGGACACATGAAGACATGCTCTGTCTCAATTTCATAGACTTCCTCCTTGTGTTTTTGAGTCTGCATAGCTCTTTTGCCAGGGCTGAGCTACCTTCGGTCTATCTCGAATCAACTTAACATTCTCTTCTGACTCCTTGATCGCGTTTGGTCCAAACAATGGCGGTCTCCAACTTCATCCCACATCAACGGTGTCCGCTCCTTCTCCCATACAAAGCTTAAAAGGGCCATCTTCACAATCGACTTGGTAGTCATTGTTGTATGAGAAATCCGCGTAAGGTAGATTATCATCCCTACTAGATCCATAATCTAGCGCACACGCTATCAACATGTCCTCCAGAATCTGATTGACTCTCTCGGCCCATAAATCTGTCTGCGGATGAAAGGTTGTGCTGAACTCTAGCCTAGTACCCAAGTCTGGTGCAGCTGATTCCAAAACTTTGAGGTAAACTGTGTTCCTCTATCTGATACGATGGTCCTCGGAACTCCATGCAGACATACGATCCTGGTCAAATATATCTTGACCAACTTCGCACTTGTATAGGTGGTTTTCACTGGGATAAAGTGAGCCACTTTGGTCAAGCGAATCAACTACTACCCAGATAGAATCATATCCCAATCGGGTTCTGGGAAATCCGGTAATGAAATCCATGCCAAGCTTATCCCACTTCCATTTGGGTATCAGCATAGGCTATAGTAATCTGACTGGCTTCTGATGCTCTGCCTTTACTCTCTGGCATACATCACCTACGACTACATACTCCGCAATATCCTTCTTCATACCAGTCCACCAGAAACGCTCCTTCAAATCCAAATACATATTGGTGTTTCCAGGGCAAATCGAGTATGGTGAGTCATGAGCCTCCCGAAGTATTAACTTCCCGATCTTTGCATTATTAGGCACGTATACACGATCCTCGAACCATAAGGTGTCGTTCTCATCCTTACGAAAACCTTTGGCTTTTCCTTTGCTCATTTTCTTCTTTATCTTAGCAATCTCTTTGTCATCCTTTTGAGCTTCTCGAAGCTTTCCTACTAATTTTCACTGACTTCTCGAAGCTTTCCTACTAATTTTCACTGAACCTCTATTGCTGCAACAAACTTATGGGGACTATCTCCAAACGAAGCTCCCTGAGATCTTCGGCCAACTCATTTGGTAATTCTCCGCTTATGAGGGTATTCGTCCTTGTTTTCTTTATGGTTGTGTCCTATTTCTCCACAAATCTTGCATGCGCATGGTTTCTTCATATCACTTCCATCAGGCTTCAATTTCTAGGACACAAGACGAGACTTTGGCAAAGTCAACTTAAATCCTTTCCAAGTGGTTACTCCTTGCCATCCTTTGATGGTTTGGTACATCCTCTACCAGGTAGTGGCACCTCTTTCAAAGCACTCAAGAGCATGCTGGGTCATATCCTTTCCGGCTATAGGGTTATTCTCCATGTGATCCTCCATGTTCTGAATCCATCGGTCTGTCTCCAATTGACTCATTGGTCCAGACAATACAAGCTCATCTCCATTCATCCTCTATTGGGTCCAGGGGTTTTGGGGTGGGATAAGAGAGATAGAGAGGGATACACACAATGCAAACAATAGTTTTGAAAAGACAGGTTTTATTGTGGCTGTCGGAAAAACAACAAACAAATGACAGCTCACAAACGTCGCATCTAACGTAGGTATATAATAGGGGTTTGGTCTTCTAATGGTCAATAACTCTCAACGCCATCAAACTCTTCAAGTCTTGGTCATGTCTCCGATGGCTCCTTTTGATCATGCTTGTCCTTCTCAAGTTCTTTTGCCAGATCATCTCTGTTGTCGTAAAGTCTATCATGGCGTCCTTCAATATTTCTGGAGTTACGTTCCAACTTCTGGATTTCATCAACCTCGACATGAACGATGATCCTACTGTCCTTCAGTCCTGACGAGTCTTTGATGTCTCAAGGTTTATCTCCTCTGGCTTATCTACTTTCAGCTTCTGGATCCGGAGTTCTTCATGAAATACTTCCTTGTCAAATATAGTTTCCTGCATATCCATCTTAAAATCCTTGATGTAATGCTCCAGATCTTGGTGTTACATCAGCTAAGGTTAAAACTGCATGCTTCGTTGACGGATGCTCCTTCAGCCTTCTACCATCCAATTCTTCCATGCATCTGCACGCTTAACTCCGCATGGTGACAATAGCATAGGCGGTTAACAACATCATGGGTAGCCATGTTTTTGCTCTTGTCATTTCCATGAGCTACCATTCCATAGTTGATATCTCCTGCCTTAGGGTTTCTTTGACAAAAGCTTTGAGTTTTTTAACTCTCTCCATGCTCCGGTCTTACTCCAATACACCTTAATCTCGGGTATTGAATACTTCCATAGTCTGTCAAATTCCATAAGGGGTGCCTTCCTAGGTCATACCAAATCTGGAAATTTCTTCAAAGCCTTCAAATTCTCCAAGTCTTCGGAGTCTTCAACAGTTGTAGTTTCCATTTACATGGTAAAATCCTCTTCATTCCAAAGTGGTCTTAGTTGTCCGATATCTGTTCCTTCTTGGAGTGGTCTCATCAGTCGAATCTTCGAGGGGTCAAAAGGGAAAAGGGGTATAGTCTCACTAAAAGGGAATATTTGAATAAGCTCAGAAGAGAAGAGAGGCAAAAAGATCCTTTTGAAAATGAAGTTGTAGAGAAAAATCTTTCCTATGGGCTTGGGTTTCTAGGGTCACGTCCCCATACCAACATGTGCTCGATACCATCTTGTAGCGACTCGACCGAATGGATCAAGTCTACGTGGCTTAGGTGTCATCCTCGGATCGGTATGCTGACACACACAGTACTCGAAGGATTTATAACAGAGGTAAATCACATGTATAAATAACGTAAATACTATTATCTCGATCCAAAATATAGCGGAAGCAACAAGGTTGTGGATTCCCATCAACACCAACGGCAAAGTTGAGTATAGGAAATCGTAACCCTAACGTAACACTTACTCGTCGTCTAAAAAGTCTGCAACATGAAAAGTTGCAGCCCAAAACGGGTCAAGACATGGAATATGCCGCAATGTAACACATAGAGAGTAATGAAAGAATAAGCTATACTACATGCATATATGGCTGGTGGAAAGCTCTATGGTTACAGCTTTTTGAAAAGCCAATTTTTCCCTACTACAAAGGAATAAATTTATTTAACTATCATGGTGGTTGTTGAACATTGAGAATGGTTGACAAGCATCCTCAATCCCAATTAAAAGTACTCATTAAACCCAAACAAATTATATTAAGTAACGTGTTGAGATCAACAGGATAATCCAAGAACTAGATACTCAAGATGTCCATAACCGGGGACACGGCTAATCATGATTAGTTTATACACTCTGCAGAGGTTTATGACTTTTCCCCACAAGACTCGATCGCCTCCGTTTGGTTTCTCGCACTACATGGTGTTTGAGAGACGGATGACCGAGACATAGTCTTTTAGAAGCGTTTGCACCTTACGATGGGTAGACCGTACCACCTACAACCCCTACATCAGCTAGTCTACCACTGTAAGAGTTCACACGACTTAATCAACTATGCCAGAGCCCATAATGGCTTGTGGTCGCATTACCGGAAGTTACTAGCATGAATAATCTTATGATCCCTTTGAGCACAGGTGGCGGCCCGAAGAAAAAAAGCAGGCAAGTCCTGATAGAAACCAGGTGCCTCAATCCACCCGGATGTGTGTTTAAGTTGCCACCTTAAATAAAACCATTAATTTAACAATCTCACATCCGTCATGGAATACACTCACCCAATCCACGCCTACTAGCATAGCATAGCATAATAAGAAAACGTAGAAGTAACTCCCAAGGTTTCATAAGTAAAACAGGTAATAGGTACTACCTCAATCTACTTCCCATCCCACAATTTAATTAGATCCTAATCATGCAAGTGTTTGAGGAATAGATCTAATGCATAAAACTGGGTATGAGAAAAGTATGATCAAAGTGTTACTTGCTCGCAAAGTTGATGAAGATGATTCGCACTCAAAACTCTTGATAGGTCTACTCGTCACACTCCGGTCAATCTATCGTAAGCAATCAATAGTAACACACATAAACAATCACTCAAAAGATCGGAAAGATCGAAGAAAACAATTCGAAAAACATCAAAACCAAGCAAATAACTCTTGCAACATAAAACAATTTCTAACAGTACCAAAATTATGTGAATTTGGCCTTATCAGAAAGTTTAGGTCAAGAGCTTCGATTTGCAAAAAGAATCAACTAAATCGGAGTTCTGAAACTCAAGTTATGATCAAACGAAGTTTAAATACAAATCTGTTTGAATTCAAATTTTAAAACTTTGAAAAATATTTTTGAGTTGTTTTACTGGATAGAGGAGATCGTAACGAAGAAGTGGGCGTTGGTTTCGTTGGATTTGGACTAACGAGTGAAAAGTTATGAACGTTTGAAAACCAGGGGCTAATCTGTGAAGAAAGTTATCACGAAGAGGTCCCTGGCTGGAAACTAAAAATAAAAAGAAAAATCATATCGAACGAACGGTCGCTACTGAACGCTAGAGAACGAAAACCGTCCGCTACAGATCTAAACGGGTGAACGCTCACTATTTAACAAAACTAAATAAACCGATCTTAAAAAAACCGAACTAAAGAAAAGCGGAGAAAACCGGTGGTTTATTACCGGACCGGAAAAACCGGCGTTGGATCGATCGGGCGATTCCGCGAGGCGGCGGACTCGGCAGGCGGGCGGCGGTTCGGTGGTCGGGCGGCGGACTCGGCGTAGGCGGGGCTCGTGATCGGCGCCGAGGCCGCCAAGTGGTCGGAGGGCGGCGCTGGGCGGTGCGGTGGTGGTATCAGGTCGACGGTGACGCGGTTGGCGGCGGCGGCGATGAAGTGCAGCAGCGGCGGTCGGGCGAGTGCGGCGGCGGCGGCGGAGTCGAGGGGAGAGAGAGAGAGAGAGATCGGGGCCCGGGGCTCCGGCTTATAAAGAGGGGCCGGGGGGAGCTGCTTGGGGGAGGGGGCAGAGGAGGCTTGGCGGCACGGCGTCCATGGCGGCAAGGGCGCGGACTCGGGACGAGTCCCGGTCGGAGACGGGAGTGGCGGCTACTGGGTGGGCCGTGCTGCCTGGGAGGCCGGGCCTACCAGAGGAGGGAATTTTTTTTAAACAATTTCAGACGAAATAAAATAATAAAACCAAATAAATAAATATATTATATAGGCATATAATATATCAAAATTTTCAGAAAAAGATTTCCTACATGATGAACATTATTATAGCTTCAAATCAAATACACACAAATTCAAATAAAGCAAAGAGTGTTTCAGCTCTAATAAAATCCAATAAAAATCATTTTAAAAATACCAAAATGAATTCAAATTTATTTCTCTCAAATTTTCTTATGTAGGGAATCATGTTACCCTAGTTTCCATATATTTTATTTTTGGAGAAAAATAATTTGAATAAAACTCAAATAACTCCAAATTGGAAATAAATTCAAGAGAACTTTGAATTTTAATTCTTTGAAACTCCCAACTCATATTTCATATAATTTGAAGAAGTCATTTTATCTTCTCTCGTAAAAATCATTGAGTTGCATAAAGTTTTAGAATTGGAAATATTCTCAAATGAAATTCAAATATTTTCAACACCCCTTGTCATTTAAATAAATGGAAGAAGTCATGTCATCTTCTCACCAGGGTTTTGTGGTGAAAAGAATTTGAATTCATGGAGATCACGAATGCAAAATGAAAGTTTGGGTAAGTCCTTTTATTCCCTCTCATTTAACTTTCAAAAAGTTTCGAATTTCACTCAATCAATCACCCAACAATCTACAATCAAACAAATCTATCTATTTGTATAACATTCCAAAATTTAGAATTTTGGGATGTTACATGAAGTTACTAAAAATTTCAGAAATTTTTCAGAGAAAAACAATATGCTTAGGAAGATGTTCCAAGGTGGTTCTTCTAAGAAGCAAGGACCCAGAATTGCTATGCGTGAGGCTGACGAGGAACCACCAAGAGACGCTCCAGTGCGGCCTTGCGAATGGCCGTGGGAAAATTTTATGGACCGTGTGGGAATTAAAGAAGAATTCAAAGCATATTTGCGCAATGACGGTCTTGAGGATTTTGAGGCTGACAAATG
Source organism: Aegilops bicornis (assembly GCA_021605145.1). Classification (NCBI taxonomy): domain Eukaryota; kingdom Viridiplantae; phylum Streptophyta; class Magnoliopsida; order Poales; family Poaceae; genus Aegilops; species Aegilops bicornis. Next base: position 389,827,153 of record CM038669.1, on the reverse strand, counting down.
CCCCCAATATCATGATCTCACAAGTTCATTTGTGAGGAGGTTTGAGTATTCATCTTCGCGTAATTCTCCTTCAGTCATGTTTGATCTATATGACAAATCTTATACCATGGACTTAGAGGATTTCACTTCAGCCTGCAAACTTCCATCATGGGGTAGTGTTAGGGATCCCCCTAAATCTGAATTTAGAAACTTTCTTGCTAGTATAACTGTGGGGAATCCAGAGATATAACGCAGGCTACCATAGGGAGCATTCACTTTCTTGCTATACATTATTTTGCTCTCTTTATCGGTAGATGCATAAATGCTCAGGATGAAGCATGTCACATGTGTGTCCCCGACCTTAGCATTCTCAGGAATGCTGTGTTAGGAGACCAATCTTATCATATGGGAGCCATTGTAGCTCGTAGGTTGCATCATAATAGATATAATGGAGATTTCTTTGGAGGAATTTATGCAACCCGCTTAGCTCATTTTCTTGAGATACACATTCATGAGGGTGATATGGAGTTGCCTCCTGCATATTTAGATTATAACTCTATGGCTTCGCATCATTTTGTCGAGAGGCCTTAATCACCCCTCCTATATCGTTTAATTTTTAACAAACGGCATGTTGTCCGTATTACTCTCCCTGCTCCTGCCCTCTTTGATTCACAGACAAAAAAGAAGATATGTTATTACCAGAGAGGAGGCAGATGAGTACGAGAGGAGAGCGGAGGCAGCCCGACTCCACGCTGCAGCTCAGCAGGCGATAACCGCTGCATCACAGTATGATTCCAGTTATTCCTCGTCGCAGTATGACCCCAGCTACACCTACGGGTATCCGCCAGGCTATCCCTGGCAATAGACCAACTTAGGCCAAAAGCCTAAGCTTGAGGGAGTACGTATTTCTCACCGACATTACATTTATGTTCACACACACTCATTGCTAGATGTCGGTGCTCATACTCTTTCAATGTAATATCCATGCTAGTTTATTTTCTTTTTCCTACTTTCTTCTAGTGTGCTTGTTAAACCTTAAGAAAAAACCAAAAAATTAGTAGTAGTTTACTTTCCTGCTGTAGTAGTAATTAAAAAGAAAACCCAAAAATATTTCCCGTTCTTCTTTTGCTTGTTGGGAGCTTTCCCGTGTAAATAGTTTTTATTTCTTTTCTTTTCTTTGGGGGTCAGTAGGAGAAGACCATGATTAAATTGTTGAAGTGGCTCTTATATGCATTATTGTTAAATTAACCTAGAGCCCATATTGCCTTGTCTTCTCCTGTTTATTGAATGCTGCAGATTCCAGCTTAGTCCAATGCACGTGCACTCTTATTATTATTCACACCGTTTGGTCGTGCAAGTGAAAGGCAATTATGATGATATATGATGGACTGACTGAGGTGAGAAAAGCTGGTATGAACTCGACCTCTTTTGTTTTTGTAAATATGATGAGTTCAACGTTCCTGATTCAGCTTGTTATGAATAAACATGTTTGCAATGACAATTAGAGATCATAGTTGCTTGTGCCATGCTTGATTAGCTATGAGTTATAATGGTTTACCTTGCGTGCCAACATGCTATTGAGATGGTTATGATGTGGTATGATGGGGTGGTATCCTCCTTTGAATGATTTAAGTGACTTAACTTAGCACATGTTCACGCATGTAGTTGAAACAAATCAACATAGCCTTCACGATTTTAATGTTCATGGTGGATTATATCCTACTCATGCTTGCATCCAATGTTTATTGATTTTAATGCATGTACATGGCTGTTGTCGCTCTTTTAATGCATGTACATGGCTGTTGTCGCTCTCTAGTTGGTCGCTTCCCAGTCTTTTGCTAGCCTTCACCTGTACTAAGCGGGAATACTGCTTGTGCATCCAATCCCTTAAACCCCAAAGTTATTCCAGATGAGTCCACTATACCTTCATATATGTGGTATCTACCTGCCGTTCCAAGTAAATTTGTATGTGCCAAACTCTAAACCTTCAAATAAATATTCTGTTTTATATGCTCGAATAGCTCATGTATCAACCAAGCCTTTCCTTATCTTCCGTGTTAGGCGGGTTATTCTCAAGAGGAGTGGACTCCGCTCCTCACTCATGAGAAAATGGCTGGTCGCTGGGATGCCCAGTCCCATGCTTTATGCAAACTAAATCAAAATTAAGTGCAAACAAAACTCCCCCTGGGAACTGATGTATGTTGTAGACACTCATTGTTTCGAGAAAGTCATGGATTGATGCTTGTTGGTGGAGGGGGAGCATAAACTTTACCATTCTGTTTGGGAACCGCCTATAATGTGTTTAGCATGGAAGATATCGCCATCTCTTAGTTGCTATGTTGACAATGAAAGTGTACTGCTCAAAATATAATTTATCTCTATTTCAAAATCGAGCTCTGGCACCTCTACAAATCCCTGCTTCCCTCTGCGAAGGGCCTATCCATTTACTTTTATGTTGAGTCATCACCCTCTTATTAAAAAGCACTAGCTGGAGAGCACAGCTGTTATTTGCATTCATCATTGTTAATTTATATTTGGTGTGACTATGATTAGATCTCTTTTACCATGAATTACAATGTCTAGTCAGTCCTTGATCTTTAAAGGTGCTCTGCATTTATGTTTTGCGGTCTCAGAAAGGGCTAGCGAGATACCATCTTATTATATCATATTATGATTGTTTTGAGAAAGTCCGTTAAAATAGTAACGTTTGCAACCACAACAGGCACATCCTCACAAATACCGACAGGTATAGCAGTTGATTTATCAGCCATTTGCAAAGATATTTCAGTAGGTGTCAACTTATTCAAGTCAAGTCTATGATATAAGGAGAGAGGCATAACACTAACACCGGCTCCAAGATCACATAAAGCAGTTTTAATATAATTTCTTTTAATGGAGCAAGGTATAGTAGGTACTCCAGGATCTCCAAGTTTATTTGGTATTCCACCCTTAAAAGTATAATTAGCAAGCATGGTGGAAATTTCAGCTTCCGGTATCTTTCTTTTATTAGTAATGATATCTTTCATATATTTAGCATAAGGATTTGTTTTGAGCACATCACCAATCGCATACATAAAAGATAGGTCTAATCATTTCAAAGAAGCGCTCAAAATCCTCATCATCCTTTTTCTTGGACGGTTTGGGAGGAAAAGGCATGGGTTTCTGAACCCAAGGTTCTCTTTCTTTACCATGTTTCCTAGCAACAAAATCTCTCTTATCATAACGTTGATTCCTTGATTGTGGGTTATCAAGATCAACAGCAGGTTCAATTTCTACATCATTATCATTACAAGGTTGAGCATCATCATGAACATCATCATTAATATTTTCATTAGGTTCATGTTCATTACCAGATTGTGTTTCAGCATGATACATAGATATATCATTTGGATTATCAGGTGGTTCGGCAATAGGTTCACTATAAGTTTGCACGGTTCTATTATTTTTCTTTTTCTTCTTTTTAGAAGAACTAGGAACAACAATATTATTTCTCTGAGAATCTTGCTCGATTATCTTAGGGTGGCCTTCAGGATACAAAGGTTCCTGAGTCATTCTACCAGTTCTAGTAGCCACTCTAACAGCATAATCATTTTTCTTACTATTCATTTCATCAAGCACTTCTTTTTGAGCTTTAAGTACTTGTTCTACTTGAGTGGTAACCATAGAAGCATGTTTGCTAACAAGTTTAAGTTCACCTTTAATATTAGCCATATAATCACCCAAGCGTCTAATCATATAAGCATTTTCTTTTAATTGTCTACCAAAATAAGCATTGAAGTCGTCTTGCTTAAACATAAAGTTATCAAACTCATCCAAGCACTGACTAGCAATTTTAGTAGGAGGGACTTCAGCTTTATCATATCTATAGAGAGAATTTACCTCTACTACCTGTGTCGGGATATCGGGATCAGGAGGTTCTTCAATAAATAAGGGACTCAGATCATATACTTCTTCAATAGGCGGTAAGTTGAGACCATGTATTTCTTCAATAGGAGGTCAATTCTTAACGTCTTCAGCTTTAATACCTTTAGAACACCTCTCTTCTTGGGAGTTGGTTTAGGAATAGGCTCATTAGTTGGAGCATGAGCTGGCTCAGGAGGTGCCCAATTATTTTCATTTGTCAACATATTATTCAATAGAATTTCAGTTTCATCCGGTGTTCTTTCCCTGAAAAGAGAACCAGCACAACTATCCAGGTAATCTCTGGAAGCATCGGTTAGTCCATTATAAAAGATATCAAGTATTTCGGGTTTCTTAAGAGGATGATCAGGAAAAGCATTAAGTAACTTGAGAAGCCTCACCCAAGCTTGTGGGAGACTCTCTTCTTCAATTTGCACAAAGTTGTATATTTCCCTTAAAGCAGCTTGTTTCTTATGAGCAGGGAAATATTTAGCGAGAAGTAATAAATCATATCCTGGGGACTACGCACACAACCAGGATCAAGAGAATTAAACCATATATTAGCATCACCCTTTAATGAGAACGGAAATATTTTGAGTATATAAAAGTAACGCGATCTCTCATCATTAGTAAACAGGGCGGCTATATCATTTAACTTAGTAAGATGTGCCACAACAGTTTCAGATTCATAGCCATAAAAAGGATCAGATTCAACCAAAGTGATTATATCGGGATCAACAGAGAATTCATAATCCTTATCAGGAACACATATAGGTGAAGTAGCAAAAGCAGGGTCAGGTTTCATTCTATCTCTAAGTGATTCTTTGTTCCATTTAGCTAATAACCTGTTAAGCTCATATCTATCGTTGCAAGCTAAAATAGCGGCAGACGATTCCATATCAAAAACATAACCCTCAGGAATAACAGGCATATTTTCATCATCACTTTCATCATTGTATTTAGATTCAATAATTTCTTTTTCTCTAGCCCTAGCAATTTGTTCATCAAGAAATTCACTAAGGGCACATGAGTATCGTGCATAGAAGCAGTTTCATCATAAGTATCATGCATAGCGTATGGCATCATCAATAACATGCGACATATCGTAATGAATAGCGTAGGTGTTTAGGTGTTGCTAGCTTACTCATAACAGAAGGTGAATCAAGTGCAGAACTAGATGGCAGTTCCTTACCTCCCCTCGTAGTTGAGGAATAAATTGTTGTCTTGGCATCTTTCAAGTTCTTCATAGTGTCCAGCAGATATAAATCTCAAGTAACTCAAAGAATAGAGCTATGCTCCCCGGCAACGGCGCCAGAAAAAGGTCTTGATAACTCACAAGTATAGGGGATTGCAACAGTTTTCGAGGGTTGTGTATTCAACCCAAATTTATTGATACGACACAAGGGTAGCCAAAGAATATTCTCAAGTATTAGCAGCTAAGTTGTCAATTCAACCACACCTGGAAACTTAGTATCTGCAGCAAAGTGTTTAGTAGCAAAGTAATATGATAGTGGTGGTAACGGTAACAAAAGTAAAGACGGCAAAAGTAATGTTTTTGGTATTTTGTAGTGATTGTAACAGTAGCAGCGGGAAAGTAAATAAGCGAGAAGCAGTGTATGGAAAACTCGTAGGCACCGGATTAGTGATGGATAATTATGCCGGATGCGGTTCATCATGTAACAGTCATAACATAGGGTGACACAGAACTAGCTCCAATTCATCAATGTAATGTAGGCATGTATTCCGAATATAGTCATACGTGCTTATGGAAAAGAACTTCCATGACATCTTTTGTCCTACCCTCCCGTGGCAGTGGGGTCCTATTGGAAACTAAGGGATATTAAGGCCTCCTTTTAATAGAGAACCAGAACAAAGCATTAGCACATAGTGAATACATGAACTCCTCAAACTATGGTCATCACCGGGAGTGGTCCCGATTATTGTCACTTCGGGGTTGCCGGATCATAACACATAGTAGGTGACTATAGACTTGCAAGACAGGATCAAGAACTCACATATATTCATGAAACATAATAGGTTCAGAACTGAAATCATAGCACTCGGGCCCTAGTGACAAGCATTAAGCATAGCAAAGTCATAGCAACATCAATCTCAGAACATAGTGGATACTAGGAATCAAACCCTAACAAAACTAACTCGATTACATGATAAATCTCATCCAACCCATCACCGTCCAGCAAGCCCACAATGGAATTACTCACGCACGGTGGTGAGCATCATGAAATTTGTGATGGAGGATGGTTGATGATGACGACGGTGACGAATCTCCATCTCCGGAGCCCCGAACGGACTCCAGATCAGCCCTCCCGAGAGGTTTTAGGGCTTGGCGGCGGCTCCGTACTGTAAAACGCGATGATTTCTTCTCTCTGATTATTTTCTCTCGGAAAGAGAATATATAGAGTTGGAATTGGCGTCGGAGGGTGTCCAGGGGGCCCACGAGGCAGGGGGCGCGCCCTAGGGAGGGGGGCGCGCCCCCCACCCTCATGGACAGGGTGTGGGCCCCCTGGTCTTCATCATTGGTGAGGATTTTTTATTATTTTTTGTAAGACATCTCGTGGAGTTTCAGGTCATTCCAAGAACTTTTGTTTTCTGCACATAAAACAACATCATGGCAATTCTGCTGAAAACAGCGTCAGTCCGGGTTAGTTCCATTCAAATCATACAAGTTAGAGTCCAAAACAAGGGCAAAAGTGTTTGGAAAAGTAGATACGACGGAGACGTATCACCAACCAACTGGGCAGACACCTACGTGGCAACATGTAGCCCTTCGTAGAGGCTCCACCACCGCGCCACCTCAGCTGCCTGCCTGCTTACATGGCACCGCATGCACCGTTGACTAGGGCGCGTGTCGAAGCCTGGAGAAGCGGTGACGGACGGGATGGGCCTCGCCCCCGTCCCCGATAAAGTGAGAGGACACCTAAGCGATGTGTTAAATGCACCTTGTCCTATAATACGAGGGATAACCTCGCAGCATTGTACCCTTTCCACCTCCTGTGTGCCACTGTGGCAGCCCCTTTCACCTAAAAATGGAGGCCCGAGGCGACCAGGAGAAGGATTCGGCTTTTTGGAGCTCGTTACGCCTTGTAGCTAGCTCAAGAAAACAGAATACAGCCACCAAAACAGGACTAGGGTTTTACGCATCCTCGCGGCCCGAACCTGGATAAACGAACCGCATGCTTCTCTGTCAGCCCGCTCTTCTATCAACCCCGCGCCCCGCAACCGTAGGAGGGATTCTTGTGATCCCATAGGTGTCGTTTCCCACCGACATCTTTGTCGCACCAGGTAGGGGGCGCGCAGTTGTGAGAATCGGCTTTGGCAGCTAGCCCAGCTTATTCATCGCTACAGCTCTTGAAGAGGAAAGAGGGCAAGAAGATCAACACCGGTGCGACTACAAACAGAAGCTAAGTCACACCGAACCCTGACTACTTCTTTCATTTTTATATGAGGTTATTTCCCCCGGAGATGTCATTCCTTTGTATGGAAAACCTGCACGCCAGGGGGCTCTCCCGCGATCGGCAACGCCCTTGCCCTATTTCGAGTCCACTCAACAGCTCAAGCGGCCGCGTCGAGAGCGGCAGGGTTAGCCTTCCGCGATCAACAACGCTCTCGATTCTGACTCGAGTCAAGCTCGACAGTTCGAGCGGCCGCGTTAAGAACGGTAAGGTGACTCGCCTGGCAGCACGCATACCCGTCAGGCCAATGGGGATCCGTCCCCAAGATGCCGCTTCGGGCTTCCGCGCCGGCGAGCCTGCCCAGTTGGCGTAGGGTGCGCATACAAAGGGAAATTGAACAGGGAAACAACACACATAGTATTAAAAGTGTTGCAGAGTTATGTTACATCAGATTGTTGCTGCCGTTCTAACTAGAGATAACAATTGTCTTGGTTATGAACCTACAGCGGTGATAAAGAAACGGGGCGCCTAATCCCGGCGCTGGCCCTCCACCCTCAGAATTCCGCCGACTCGGCTGATGATGGGCTCGATGTGCTCCCTGAGTGGCGCAAGGTCGGTCCCGTCCGGCAAGCTCTACAGCGTGGTGTCGAAGTCGAGGTCGGGGTACCAGTGCGCCACCTTGGTGAGAACCTTGGTCATGGAGCCCTGACAAAGCATCCGGGACTCGTCGGCCAGTGAGGCCGCCCGGCTGGCGTGGAGCCGCTCTAGAGCACCGACGACCTTCCCAAAGAACATGGTCAGGTTGCAATTGGCGCTCACGCTCCGTTCCAGGACATACCTCACGTCCGGCATCCCCATGATGGCCAACTGTGCGGCGGCCTGGTTGGCGACAGTGGCGAGGCGATCGAGCCAACGATTCTCGCCCTCCACGTGCTCCGCAAAGTTGAGGCCCTCGTTCTTTAGCAACAGCTTCTCGCCCTCCAGCTCCTTGGCCAGGGTCGCCTCGCGGGTTGTAGCCTCCGACAGCACCTTCTCAAGGCCCTCCAGCTTCAGCTTGAGGTCTCTGATGGAGTTGTTGGCTCGGAGAGCTCCCCGGCCTTGCTAATGACCGCGCCCTGCGCCTTTGGGAGAGCACTATTGAGCGTGTCCTTTTCCCGGGACAGCTTCAGGGCCTGTCCATCGGGCAAGCTCCTCCTCCTCCGCGGCCGTCGCGGCCTTGTCCTCCACACCGCCATCATCACCAGCCTCCTGGCGAGCTGTGCCTCCCTCGCCCTGGTGGCGATGTAGTGCAGCTCCGCCTGGGAGGTGTCCTGGACAAGCTGCCGCTCGGCATCGGCATCAACATACCTCTCGTGTAGGGTGTCGAAGAACTGTTGCACTTCTGCCTCCTTCGTCTCCTTCAAGCTCGGGACGGGGCCGTGCACATTGCAGTCCGGCATCATGGCAATGATCGCGAACCGACGCGAGTTGTTGCACAACGGGATCACCCCTGTTGGCAGCTTGAACAACGGCCCCTTGAGGACCTTGCCGGCCTTCGCGGCAGCCCTCGCGGTCTTGTCGGTCCGCTCGACCTCGCCGTCACGGCCCACAGTAAGCTGGAAGAGCCGCTGGCAGAAGTGGGCGTGCGCCATCACCGTAAAGTTGTGGTCGAGGCTTGGGCGGAGTCGCATGATGTCAGCAGGGTTCGTGAAAAGCCAGGCTGGCCTCCCCTTGTTATGCAGCAGAGCAATCTGGCGGCGGATGAAGTCCGCCCCAATCATTTCGAGGGTGAGCCCGGCCTGGGTAAGCCGGAGAATCCTGGTGACGGCAACAGAGAGCCTTCCGTCGGTGGCATCGACGTCGCACCAATCACTACCGCGAACTGGCGGCGCCCGGTGAACTTTACAGAACGTCGGCGGGTCCTCCTCTTCAATCCAACACCACCGGCCCCGCCACTCATCCCACCTCTCCTTCATGGCGCCGTCCGGGTACGCCTCCTTGGATCTTGGGATCTAGGTGATGCAACCAGAGATGGCGCCCCCTGTCTTGATCCGAGGGTAGAAGTAGTGCCAGAAGAACGCCGTGTTGGGGTGCATCCCGGCGAAGCCTTCGCAAAGATGCGCGAAAAGGGCCATGCACGCCACCGCGTTCGTAGTGAAATCCAAAATACGGAAGCCGAAGGTGTGCATGATATCGCTGAAGAAATCGGAAAAGGGAGGACAGAGCCCGCAAGAGAAGTAATCGATGAAAAAGGGGTACCAATTTGAGGAAGGTTCGGCGCAGGCGGCGGGGATGACGCGCGTAGCCGGATGCCCCGAATCCTCCCCCTGCCTTCACTCCCCATGTGGCCTGAAGAGGTCCCGAAGCTCGAACATGTCGACCGTCGAGGGGAGGAAGAAGGCGGACTGCGTCCGGTCCCCCGACAGCGCGCTCTCCGGCGGCTCCACAGCCCCGGGGTCCTTGGCCACCCCCTTTCCCTTGGTGGATTTTGGCGCCGTGGTGAAAAAAGGAGGGAGAAGCGAAGGGCGGCAGGAGCACGACGGCGGCGGGCGAAGACGGAGCTTGGAGAAGAAGAGGGATACAAGCAGAGGCCTCTGAGATTGGGGTTGCGCGAAGGGTAAAAGGAACAGTGCGCCCACGGTTATCCCTTTTTATGGGGAAACCGCGGGGCGCGTTGCCCATTTACTGCGATGTGACGCATGCGTGCGGGAACCACCCCACGCATGCCGCCCAAGGCCACGCCGCCCTCCACGCCCGCCATGAAGCTGGTCGTGGGAATCGCAGCGCGAAAAATCTTACATGCTGTAAAACCGCCTACCGCTCACAAGACTGCTTTTGGGCCTGACCCAACAACGTTGTCTTGGTGGGCGCACGGCAGATGCCAAGGGATGGCTAAAGAGAGGAGGAGGCTCGAGGGCGCTGGTGGGCTTCGGAGGTGAGGTTGATATGCGCGGGCGCGGGACGCCGGACATACCCAGGTTCGGGGCTCTCCGGAGATAACACCCTAGTCCTGCCGAGTTTAGTTGGATGGTTGATAGTACAATGTTGCTCCTGGAGCTGTTTGGGGGAGGAAGGAGGCTGCCCAAGGCTCCGGCTGCTCCTTCTCCTTGGTGTCGCTATATCTCTATTGAATATCTTCTGTTGTCTGTCTATCTTGTCTCCCTCGTCTCTCTCGCCTCTCTCGCTGGCGCGGACTCCTGGGGGGGTTTATAGACCAACCCACCCAGGGCTACAATGGTAATATGCCGAGTCGGTGGGCCCGTATAGTCGGTGTCCGGGGTGCCAGGCTAGGTCCCGCTTGGGGGCTTGTGGTTCGCTGGGTTCCCCTAGGTGCGGGCCCTGCGTGCATAGAGGGACTGTGAGCCGTCTTGTCGATCGTCATGGCGTGGCCGGGTCGAGTCGCGCACAGTGTTCTCCGTCAGGCCTCCGCTTGCTGTCGTCAGCGGTAAGGGCGGGAACACTGTTGCCGTGCCAGCCCTGGTCAGCGGGTAGGTAAGGGGCACTGTTGCCATGCTCTGGCTGACCACGGGCATGGGCGGGGGCACTGTAGTCTTGGTCATCAGTGACTGAGGTCTCGTCCCATCGTATGGCCTGGATGGGACGGGAGCTGACCCATGGCTGGGTTGGCGTGGACGCCACGGGTGGGTTGGCTTACTGGGGAAGCCAAGGCTGCGCCGGGTCGCGTTCCCTTGCGCCAGCCGCTGCAGTTGGGTTGGCGTTCCTCGCCAAGTCGAGGGTCTTGGCCGGGTTGCGCGCCTTGCCGGGTCGAGCGACCAGGCCTGGCGCACGCCGGTTTCAAAGCGATGCGGGCGCCGCTGTTTTTGAAATAGATCTGGGTTCCGTTTCCTACTCGGGGTTCATCCCCCCGACAGTAGTCCCCGAAGCTGTGAAGGTCCGCCGTCTTTGGATGAGTGGGCCTTCGCAGCTTCCCCCTTGAGCAAGGCGGGATCTGCGAACGCCGGGTCCGGCAACACCCACTGTGTGCCAGTTTTCTTGGAAACCCAATCGCGGCGTCCCGGTCGTGGCGGGAACCGAGGAGTCCGCCGAATCTTGAGGCGATCCCTTGGGCTTCGCGCTGGCGCCACGTGGTGCTCGGAAGCCGGGGCTCGATAAGCCACGCTGCGTGACGGGCCGGGCGACGGGTCGGGGGGGCCGCCGCCGCTTCTTGGCCATGCGCGCGGATTTATTGCGGCGTCCGGGGGCCGGTTGCACTTCCCCGCGCAGTTAGTGCGTGCGTACATGCACACTTATTGCGGGGTAGTGGAACGGGCGCGTGCAGATGATCCCACTTTCCCACGTTTGAACCGGGGCTTATAAATTGAGGGGGGGCAAGGGGGCGGCGGGCATTATTCTTGCTCGCGCCCTCCTGTCCCCCTGCTCCTTGCTACTGACGCACAGCTGCGCCCGCATCAGGTACTTTGTTGAGCTCTTCTCTTCTAGTAGGGGCGCGCTAGTGCACCCACTGGGTGTAGCGCCCGAGATTCGGGCCAACTGTGTAACAGTTGGGCCAAATCTTAGGCCTTAACTTATTTTTTCTTCCTGCTGAGTTCTTATTCTTTGCAGCCGAGGTGCTGTCTTGGCGGACCCGGCTGTTCCGGGCCGGTCATCACTATGACCGGCTTGTTGCTGATTCCGGCCGTCTCGGCGTCGAGGCGTCATGACCCGGCGGTCTCGATTTAGCCCAGCCGGGCCGCACGAGCAGTGGCCGGGTCGAAGAGCCGCCTCGAGGCCAAGGTGGAGCTTCTTAAGGCGGAGGCCGCCAAGGCGGTGGAGGCGCAGTGGGCCCTGGTCGAGGCGGACCAGCAGCGCGGCCAGCTGGCCGACGACAAGGGCCGGCTCGTGCCGAGGTGGAGCGTCTCAAGGGAGCAAGCCATCACAAGCGGATGAGGCCCTCCAGGCCGAGGCTCGCCGCCGTGAGGCGGCCGAGAAGGGGACCGAAGACAATGACGCCGAGCTGAAGGCGGCCCTTGCTAAGGCGGCCGACCTGGAGAGAGCGCTTGGGGAGTGGGACCATGTCTTGGAGCGGGAGCAGCGTGGTACGTTGCTCGAGGCGCAGCACCTGGAAGAGTCCTTCTCCAGTAAGTGCTGCTTCTTTGTTGTTTGCCAGGTCGGGACCCGGCCCTTTCTTCCTTGTTGCCCTTCGGACTTGCTTCGCCTTTGGCTACTGTGGGCCTTCCGGAGACGATCGGCTGGCGGAGGAGGCCGTCCGCTATCGGGCCAACCCGACCGGGCGTTGTCGGGTCCAGATTTAATCCGGCCGACGGCTTGGACCTTCCCGGAGAGCGTTGCTGCTGCCGAGATTCGGCTGGGGGCCTTGGGAACACAGATGGAGCGGCTTTCCCGAGCCGGTACCGCGATGACGGCGACCTTGTGGCCGGGTTCCGTCCATCCGCGCAGCTTCTCGCGTCTGGCGCGCTAGTTGGAGATGGGCCCGGATCGCCTTAGCGACTGGCACGTTTCTGCCGCTTGGGCCGGTGCTGAGATGGCGCTCCGGTTCGCGCTGTCTTGGCATCCGGATCTTTAGCTGGACCCGCTGATGGGTCAGCGCGCTGGCTCGGAGCCGTTGCTGCAGGAGCATGCCGGTCGGATCGCCTCCCGGGCCAGCTACATCGCCGGGTTCGCCTTCCATGACGAGTTCCATCCGGAACGGAGACGGCGCGGTCGTGGCTGGCGATGACTACGGCTTGCTTCTTCGTGACCCGGAGGGTAGCTCGGAGGAGACGGGCGTCTACAGCGACGCGGAGGTCGGAGAGGACACCGGTGCTTCGCTGGACCCGGAGGCCGGCCGGGGAGCTGCCGACGCGGGGCGCCGGGCGCCGGGAATGCTCGAGAATCTTTTGTAGGAAATTTTGTTAAGTAGCAGGTCCACCCACCCACTGGGGGTTTTCAGGGTGTAATGAACTCGGGCCGTTGGCCTTTGCTTGAAACATTTATGTGTAAATGTTGTGAGTGTTTATTTGCTTTTTGCCTTCTGCTTTTTTCGAACTTATTTCATGCGTTGCGCCCCCCTTAAGCTTCCCCCCCCCCCCCCCCCGCGAGTCAGACGGCCGAGGCTCCGGTCCGTGACAAGGGGTTCGGCTCTTCGAGAGGCGGCTGCAGGAGTTGGGTCCTTTGAAAAACGTTGAGCGCGAGCGAAACACCCATCGGGCCGGCCGGGCGGAATCTGCTTGGCCGGTTGGTGAGCAGCCGGTCATGCGGATAACTTAGTTGACGAGCGTCCGGCCGGGTTGGTCGACCCGGCGGCTTTGACTTAGTGTATGAATCGTAGGGGAGCTTTAGCCTGTTGCACTTGCCCGCCGTCAGCCAGAGCTGGATCTGCGGTTTTAGGGCGAAGTGGGGGGGCCGCGGCATCCTAACTTATCAGGAATCACTAAGCGAAGCGGCGGGGTGATGATCAAGCCGGCCAGCCCCCGAGCCCCCGGGTCGAGCTTGTCGAGCCGGCGGCCGGGTTCGGTAGCGAGGTGGTGTGAAATGTGGACGCGATAAATTGGTCGGCAAAAGGCAGCCCCCGAGTCTCGCTCGAGGACCCCATAGTTTCATATGCTTACAAAAGGCGTGGATACATACATTCATTCGGCTAACTGTAAAACGGACGGAGGAGTTCCGCGTTCCACGGCCGGGTCGTTTCTTCGCCGGCGGTGTCCCTCTTGCGCTTCTTCGATTTGCGTGCATCGATGAGGTAGTAGGCGTTGCGGTCGCGCAAAGCCCTGCTCACGATGAACGGGCCTTCCCGTGGAGAGGATAGCTTGTGTTGGCCTGTCTGCTCTTGGACGAGTCGGAGGACGAGGTCGCCTTCACGGAATGCGAGAGGCTTGATCTTCTTGCTGTGGTAGTGCCTCAAGCCTTGCTGGTAGATAGGCGAGCGGCTAAGTGCGCCGTATATGCGCGCCTCTTCGAAAGCAGGTCAACGCCGTCTTCGCGTGCTTCTCTTGCTTCTGCTTCGGTGTACATCGTGACGCGCGGCGAGTCGAACCCGACGTCGGTCGAGATGATGGCTTCGGATCCGTAGACGAGGAAGAACGGGGTGAACCCGGTCGACCGGTTTGGTGTCGTGCGCAGACTCCAGAGAACCGCGGGCAACTCGTCGAGCCAACTGCCGGGTGATCGGATAAGTGGCTCGACGAGTCGCGGCTTAATGCCGGACAGGATGAGTCCGTTGGCTCGATCGACCTACCCATTGGACTGCGGATGTGCCACGGAGGCCAGGTCGAGGCGGATGCCGGAGACGGAGCAGTATTGCTCGAGCGTGCCCTTGGCGAAGTTGGTGCCGTTGTCGGTGATGATGATGTTTGGCATGCCGTAGCGCACCGCTATGTCCTTGATGAACCAGACGGCTGTTGGCCCGTCCAGTTTCTTGATTGGTCTTGCCTCGATCCATTTGGTGAATTTGTCCACTGCCACCAGAAAAGGCCATGCCGCCGAGCGGTTTTGAAGGGTCCCACCATGTCGAGTCCCCTGCACCGCGAAGGGCCAGCGATCGGTATGGTGCGGAGTGTCGACGCCGGCCGGTGGCTGCGCTTTGGGCAATCGACATCCTTCGCACTTGAGGATGAGCGACTCGGCGTCTTCGAGGGTCGTTGGCCAGTAGAAGCCGTGGCGGAACGCCTTGGCCACGATGGACCAAGATGCGGCGTGGTGCCCGCACTCGCCCTGGTGAATGTCGAGGAGGATGTCGATGCCGCGGTCCTGCTCGACGCAGCACTGGAACACGCCGGTAGAGCTGCGTTTGACAAGCTCGTTGTTGATGATGGTGTAGGCGGATGCCCGGCGCTGAACTTGCCGAGCCTCGGTCTCGTCCATGGGGAGAACCCCGTTCTCCAGCCATTCTGATATTGGCAGGGCCCAAGATGGGGCCGTGATGGTGGTGAAGACGGCCACCTGGGTGGGTTCCGAGTCGACGGCTCCTGGGCCGGGTTGAGCAGCCCCCGGGTTGCTGGCGGCGACGGCCGGGTCCGGGGTGACGGTGGCCAGGTTGAGCTGAGCAGCCCCTGGGCTGGGTTGAGCAGCCCCCGAGCCGGGTTGAGCAATCACCGGGCCGGGTTCGGCAGTCCCCGGGCCGGTTTGCGGCGTGGCCGGATCTTCTGGGACGTGGATGGACTCGGAGTCCGGCGACGGCTTGACGGATGGCTTGCGCAGGTGCTTGAGGGAGACGCCGGACGGGATAGCTTGACGTGACGAAGCGATATTGGCGAGCGTGTCGGCTGCCTTGTTCTCCACGCGCGGGACGTGGAGGAACTCGCAGCCATCAAAGGATCCGGACAGCTTCTGGATGAGGAAGCAATAGCTCGCCATGTTGGTGTCGCGGGCGTCCCACTCGCCGGAGCACTGCTGCACCACCAAGTCCGAGTCACCGTAGCACATGATGCGTCGGATGCCTAGTTCCTTGGCAAGCCGGAGGCCGTGCACAAGGGCTTCGTATTTGGCGACGTTGTTGGAGGCGGCGAAGTGGATCTGGAGTGCGTAGCGGAGTCGGTCACCTTCGGGATGATAAAGACGATGCCGCCCCTAAGCCGAAGTCGCATCTTGGATCCGTCGAAGCGTATGCGCCAGTGCGTCGAGTCGGGAGGCGGCGGCAGGTACTGGGTCTCGGTCCAGTCGACGAGGAAATCGGCCAGGGCCTGAGACTTGATCGTGGTGCGGGGCTCGTAGAGGATGGTGTGGCCAGCTAGCTGGATCGCCCACTTGGCGACCCGGCCGGAGGCGTCCCGGCACCCGATGATTTCTCCGATAGGCGCCGTGCTGACGACGGTGACGACATGCTCTTGGAAGTACTGCTTCAGCTTCTTGGCGGTGAGGTACACGCCGTAACACATCTTCTGGTAGTGCGAGTAGTTCTGCTTGGAGGTGGAGAGCACTTCGCTCAGGTAGTAGACCGGACGCTGGACGGCCTGGATCTTACCCTTCTCTGGTCGCTCGACCACCAGCATCATGCTGACCGCCCGCGAGGTCGCGGCTATGTGGAGCAGCAGCGGCTCCTTGTCGGTTGGCGCGGCCAGGATTGGTGCGGTGGAGAGCATGCGCTTGAGGTCTTGGAAAGCTTCGTCCGCCTTGCCGTTCCACTCGAACGGGCTTGTTTTCTTCATCAGCTGGTACAGGGGCAGTGCCTTCTCGCCCAGCCGGCTTAGAAACCGACTGACCGAGGCCAGGCAGCCTGTGAACTTCTGGACATCGCGCAGCCGGGTTGGCTTGCGCATGCGCTCGATGGCCTTGATCTTCTTCGGGTTCGCCTCGATGCCGCGTTCCGAGACGAGGAAAGCAAACAGCTTTCCGGCTGGGACGCCGAAGACGCACTTTTCCGGGTTGAGCTTGACCTTGTATTCGCGGAGGTTGGCGAATGTTTCCTTTAGATCGTCGAGGAGCGTGAGGTGCTGCTTGGTCTTCACCAAGATATCGTCCACGTACACGTGGATGTTCTTGCCGAGTTGCGGCAGCAGGCACTTCTGCATGCAGCGTTGGAAGGTGGCGCCGGCGTTCTTTAACCCGAACGACATGGTGATGTAGCAAGACGCCCAAAGGGCGTGATGAAGGACGCCTTCGTGGCATCGACCGGTCCAACTTGATCTGGTGATAGCCGGAGTAGGCGTCCAGGAAGGACAGCAGCTCGCACCCGGCGGTCGAGTTGATGACTTGGTCGATCCGCGGGAGGGCGAACGGATCCTTGGGACAGGCCTTGTTGAGGCTGGTGTAGTCGATCCACATGCGCCAGGTCTTGTTCTTCTTCAGGACGAGGACTGGATTGGCCAGCCACTTGGGGTGAAACACTTCGATTATGAAGCCGACCGCCAAAAGCTTGTCGACCTCTTCACCAATGGTTCTTCTCTTCTCTTTGGATAATCGTCGTAAGGGTTGACGGACAGGCTTGGCGTCCTTGCGGACGTGGAGTTTGTGCTCGGCGTACTTCCTCGGGATACCCGGCATGTCTTTGGGGGTCCATGCAAAGATATCCCGATTCTCATGGAGGAAGTCGACGAGCTCGCCTTCCTATTTGCTGTCGAGGCGGGCGCCTACGACAACGTGCATTTCTTGCAGCTGGGGTCTTCCAGGTTCAGCTTCACTTTCTTGGTTTCCTTGGAGGGCTTGAAGGCGGCCTCGTCGGCCGGGTCCAGGGTCGGGATCGACACGTCGGAGGCCTCTCCGGCCAGGGTGACGATCCGGTCGAGCTAGCGCTGCTCCTTGGCAATGACCAGCGACTCGGCCAGCTTGGCGCCGTCTCGGGCGCACTCCAGAGACTTGCGGTAGTCACCGGTGACAGTAATAAGGCCCTTGGGACCCGGCATCTTCATCTTCGTGCACGATAGTGGGGAACCGCCATGAACTTGGCGAAGGGCCGCCCAGCAGAAAGCGTGGTACGCTACCGGACAGGTCCACCACCTCGAACCAGATTGGTTCGCGTCGAAAGTGGCTGCTGTCGCCAAACAGGACGTCGAGCCGGACCCGGCCAATGGGCGAACAGGAGAGGCCGGGTACGATGTCGTGGAAGACGGTCCGGGTCGGCTCCAGGTCTTCGGCCTTGAGGCTGAGCTTGGTCATCGTGTCGCGGTAGAGGATGTTGATGCTGTTGCCGCCGTCGATGAGGACTCGGGAGAACTTGCAGGTGCACCGCGCGATGATCGTAGGGTTGAGGACGAGGGCGTACCCACCCGGACTCGGCATGACTGCCGGGTGATCCTCCCGGGTCCAGGTGATCGGGCGCTCCGACCAATGCATGAAATCCGTCTTGGCCGGGACGACGGTGTTCACCTCCTGCCGGAGGAGGCGCTCGCTGCGCTTGTCATCGCCGAAGCTGGTGAAGACGACATAGGCCGCGTTCTGGTCCGGGTAGGCGCCGGCGGGGGGCGGCTGTGGAGGCGGAGGCGGTTGTCCCACGCCCGGAGCCGGAGCCGGAGGAGGCGGGCTGTCGCCCCTCATGATGCGCTTGGTGATACCGCACTGCCGAAGCGTGTGCGTGGAGGGTCTTGCACCATTGTGGTGCTTGCATGGAGCGTCGAGCATCTCTTCAAAGCTCATGGCGGGTTGCCATGCCATCTTGCCAGTCTGCCGGCGCTTCACTGCCGGGTCCGCCGCGGGCTCGCCGGTCGCGACGAGTCGGTTGTCGTGATGTTGCGTCGGCTGCTCGGCCTTGCGCTTGTTGTTCTGGTGGTGCTGCTGTCGGCTGCCTTCGTCGGCCGGCTTCTGTGGAGGGACAGGCTTCGCCTTGCCGGCCTCGTCCAGCGCCACTTGGATCTTCATGGCAAAGTCGGCATTGGCGTACTTGTCCGCCGTCACCATTTGCGCGGCCATGGTGGCTGGCTCGGAGCATAGAAGCTTGTGCTTGAGGAGGGTGCCGTCTCGGCACCCGTTGACGAAGTATTGGATCGCCTGGACTTCATGGACGCCCTCACAGCTGTTCCGGAGCTCGGTCCAGCGTGCGAGGTACTCGCGGCTGGTCTCCGTCGGCCCCTGCACACACATGGCGAGCTGATTGGGGCGACCAGGTCGCTTGTACGTCCCCGTGAAGTTGCGGACAAACGCTTCCTCGAAATCGACCCATGCATTGATGCTGCCCGTCGGCAGGCTGTTCAACCATGTGCGAGCCGATCCTTGGAGCATGAGCGGTGCGTAGCGCACGACGAGACGACGATTGGCACCGGTGATGCCAATGGCCGTGGTGTAGTCGGTGAGCCAGTCTTCTGGCTTCACGGTCCCATTGTACTTGGGGGTGTCGCGGGGAACGCGAATTCCTTGGGGAAGGGCTCCTCCCGGATGCGTGGGCCGAAACACGCCGGCCTGATAGCACCGCTCTCCTCCACCTCCATGGAGCGAGCGAGCTGATCGAGGCGGTGGCGCACGTCGGTGTCGTCGATGGCGCGCGGGCCGAGTCGATCGGGCGGCCAGCCCCGAGGGACTGGTCGGCTAGAGCCGGACGCCGCCAGCCGGGCTGGTCCGCGCTTAGGTCTTCGGGCGGGCTCGTTGCCCAGGCGTCGGCGACGGTGCCGGCCGGGCTGCGCCAGGTTCGGCCCCGGCTGGGGTGCGCCTCGCCGGGCGGCGAAGAGGCCGTGTGCAGGAGTTCTCTGGGTCCGCCAAGGCGGGCGGAGCCGGACCCCGCCGGCTTGGCGAGCTGGTTGAGGCGATCCTACTGGGTGTTGGCGGCGTGGAGGAGCTCGCGCATCCGCCCAATGCGCTCCCTGAGCTCCTCGCCCGCGAGTTGGTCGACGCCGACCGTGGCTGCGTCTGCAGCGCGCATGTTCTTGACTGGGGTCTCGTAGACGGTCCGGTCGGCGCCGAAGGCCCGGCCGATCGCTTCTCCTCGGCGCTGATATCGTGCCGCCCGGCTTGGCTCGACGCGGCGCAAGGGCGTGAATCCGTGGGCGGCATCGTGCTCCATCGAGCAGCTTCCAGCGACGCTCTGGTGGTGATTGGCGTCTCGGACAGGCTCAAGCATTTGGCCGCGCTCGCCTCGAAGCTGGGTTCGGGCTTCCGCAACGTTGGTGGCGTCGACGTCGGTGCCGATGGGAATGCGAAGGATCTGCATCACGGCGCGCAGCGGGTCAGTTGTCTCCGTCAAAGCCGCGGCTTCGGCGGCTCTTCTCATCTTGCTCAACGAGGAAGAGGCGCCATCGCCGGTGACGAAGACCTCTATGTGGGCGTCCATCGCCTCGGTAGTGAATCCGCCGCTGAGAGAAAGCGGAGAGTCGGAGTAGCTGAGCACCCCGCTGGGGTACTCGTCGGCCGCGAGCGCGTCGGAGATGCACAGCGCGGTGAAGGAAGCGGCGAGCGCGCCGATGACGTCGTCCACCAGAGTGACGGACTCGTCGGAGTAGGAGAAGGGCCCCATCCGAAGCATGCTTCCGGCCAGTTCCTCGAGCTGCCCCACGGTGGGCGCCAACTATCGTGGTGGGTGCACGGCAGATGCCAAGGGATGGCTAAAGAGAGGAGGAGGCTCGAGAGCGCTGGTGGGCTTTGGAGGCGAGGTTGATATGCACGGGCGCGGGACGCCGGACATACCCAGGTACGGGGCTCTCCGGAGAGATAACACCCCTAGTCCTGCCGAGTTTAGTTGGATGGTCGATAGTACAATGTTGCTCCTGGAGCTGTTTGGAGGAGGAAGGAGGCTGGACAAGGCTCCGGCTGCTCCTTCTCCTTGGTGTCGCTATGTCTCTATTGAATATCTTCTGTTGTCTGTCTATCTTGTCTCCCTCGTCTCTCTCGCCTCTCTCGCTGGCGCAGACTCCTGGGGGGTTTTATAGACCAACCCACCCAGGGCTACAATGGTAATATGCCGAGTCGGTGGGCCCGTATAGTCGGTGTCTGGGGTGCCGGGCTGGGTCCCGCTTGGGGGTTTGTGGTTCGCCGGGTTCCCCTCGGTGAGGCCCCGCGTCCCTAGGGGGACTGTGAGCCGTCTTGTCGATCGTCATGGCGTGGACGGGTCGAGTCACGCAAAGTGTTCTTCGTCAGGCCTCCGCTTGTTGTCGTCAGCGGTAAGGGCGGGAACACTGTTGCCGTGCCAGCCCCGTCGGCCGGGTAGGTAAGAACACTGTTGCCACGCCTGGTGACCACGGCATGGGCGGGGCACCGTAGTCTTGGTCATCGCGATCGAGGTCTCGTCCCATCGTACGGCCTGGATGGGACGGGAGCTGACCCGTGGCTGGGTTGTCGTGGACGCCACGGGTGGGTTGGCTTACTGGGGAAGCCAAGGCAGCGCATGGTCGAGTTCCCTTGCGCCAGACGCTGCGGCCGGGTTGGCGTTCCTCGCCGAGTCGAAGGTCTTGGCTGGGTTGCGCGCCTTGCCGGGTCGAGCGACCTGGCCTGGCGCACGCCGGTTTGTGAGGCGATGCGGGCCCTGCTGTTTTTGAAATAGATCCGGGTTCCGTTGCCTGCCCGGGGTTCATCCCCCCGACAAAAGTGTCGCGCTTATGTGTGGCCCAGGCACGGGGGCTCCTGTCGGTGTACAAAACTAGGGGCACATTTTTGTACCCCTTAACCTGTGCACGGGCAGTCAGAGCCACGCCCACGGCCACACCAAGCAGAGTGGAGGAGGTGGGCCAAGGTAAGACCGAAGCCCAAGACGATGCAAAGCAACGACAACGACCAAGGCCACAAGGATCAGATGGGCGAAGCAGGTTTCCCCGGCAAGGATACTTGCCGGGGCGGCCTCAACGGCCCCGGCAAGACCCTTGCCGGGGCAGCTCGCCCACGCCAGCCGAGGGAGCCACCCTCGAGCCCACCAACACTCAACACATGTGTTGGGACAGGGCTCGGGAGGCACCTCTGTGGTGGCATGCAGATCTTTATGAAGACAAAGAATAGTCAAGATCAAGTGAGGATGGGAAGGCAGCCATACTGCATCAAGGAACCCATAAGACCCCGGCAAGATCCTAGTCAGGGACGCCAAGGCCACTTCAAGCAAGACCCTTGCCGCCACCCAAGAAGACCCTCGCCAAGCACGCCAAATAGGCCACCATCAGTTCAAGACCAAATTAAGGCTCACGCCGTTCGCATGCAGCTGCCACCCAACCAACCGGGTAGACACCTGTGCACTACTAGGGAAAAGCCTATACACAGAAACTTACTAGTAGAGAGGGTTAAAAACCCTCGCTACTGCTACTTACTAGTAGCGCAGGTTTTTAAACCTCGCTACTACTAAGTTGATAGCAGTAGCGCGGGTTTTTAACCCTCGCTACTACTAAGCGGTCTCTACCGTGCCCCCCGGGACATGCCATAGTAGTAGCGCGGGTTTTTAAAACCTCACTACTCCTAAGTTTGATAGCAGTAGCGTTGGTTTTGAGCCCTCGCTACTACTAAGTGGTGCCATAGTAGTAGCGAGGGGGTAAAAAACCGCGCTACTACTAAAGGTCCCATTTACATCCAAAATCCTCAAAAACCAAACAGAAAAAAGTTACGGGGCTTTTAAGATCTAGAGTGGAAAAAATCGAAAAAATTTCAAACTGTGTGGTCAAACAATGGTCAAACTAATTATTATAGAATATTAGTGTTACTAAATAATTATTTTAGTTTTTTGAACTTTGGTCAAATCTGGTCAAACTATGGCCAAACTATGGTCAAACTGTGGTCAAACTAATTATTCAAAAAATATTAGTGTTACTAATTTTTTAGAACAATAGTTTCAAACTCAAATAGTGAAATGTGTGACTTCATGCTCAAGCTAAATTCCTGAGGTTAATAGGATTGACATCTTACTATTGTTAGGAAAACAACAAGTGCAGACTTGGAAACGAGGGAGAATAGAACCCGGAAGTTAAGCGTGCTCACGCTGGAGTAGTGAGAGGATGGGTGACCGTCCGGGAAGTTAGATAATTTGGAATGATGAGGGGTGATTAGAGATTAAATTGAGCAGCAATGAGGGGTGATTAAAGATTTGAGGTTAAAATAATTCAGAAACTTGAAAATTAGGGGAAAATTCAAAAAAAAACCCGCGCTGGTAGTAGTAGCGCGGGTTTCTACCCACGCTACTACTAAAGGACGTAGTAGTAGCGCGGGTGGCACCCGCGCTACTGCTATACGTTAGCTGTAGCGCCTTATTAGTAGCGCAGGCCCCCGCGCTACTAATAGGCCCAAAACCCGCGCTGCTGCTAGGCTTTTCCCTAGTAGTGGTGTGGCAACATGCAGCCTTTCGTAGAGGCTCCACCATTGCGCCACCTCAGCTGCCTGCCTGCTTACATGGCACTGCATGCACCGTTGACTAGGGCGCGTGTCAAAGACTGGAGAAGCGGCGACGGACGGGATGGGCCTCGCCCCCATCCCTGATAAAGTGAGAGGACACCTAAGCGATGCGTTAAATGCACCTTGTCCTATAATACGAGGGATAACCTTGCAGCACTGTACCCTTTCCACCTCCTGTGTGCCACTGTGGCATCCCCTTTCACCTATAAAAGGAGGCCCGAGGCGACCAGGAGAAGGGTTCGGCTTTTTGGGGCTTGTTACGCCTTGTAGCTATCTCAAGAACACAGCATACAGCCACCAAAGCAGGAGTAGCATTTTACGCATCCTCGCGGCCCGAACCTGGATAAACGAACCGCGTGCTTCTCTGTCAGACCCGCTCTTCTCTCAACCCCACGCCCCGCAACCGTAGGAGGGATTCTTGTGATCCCATAGGTGTCGTTCCCCACCGACACCAACCCATAGCCTTATAGCATGTTGGATACTCCGGCAAGTGGCCAAGAGCGACGAGGATATCCTCACTAAGAATACCCCAGAACAACACCCCCCGGAAGACGACAACCTCAAAGTATAGATGGTCTTCGAGACATTTGCTTCAAACAATAGGCGCAAAAGGGCACTCCGCGAACTCGCCGAAGTCTGCCAAATCGCAGCAATAAACCCTTGGAACGACAAGGCTATAAATTTTAATGCCAGTGACGAACCAAAATACAGGACAGCCCGAGCACCAGCCGCCTTGGTCCTCAGCCCAATCGTGGATGGCTTTCGGCTCACCAAGGTTCTCATGGACGGCGGCAGTGGACTAAACCTCATTTATGAGGACACACTCCAAAAAATGGAAATAGACAGGAGCCGCATCGAGCAAAGCAGCACGACCTTCCGAGGAATCATTCCTAGTCGGGAGGCGTGGTGTGCAGGAAAATCACACTTGATGTGGTATTCGGCACGCCGGAGAACTATCGGTCCGAAGAGATAACCTTCCAAGTGACCCCTTTCAACAGCGGATATCACGCCCTCTTGGGGCGAGATGCATTTACACGCTTCCAAGCTATACCTCATTACGGGTACATGAAGCTTAAGATGCCCGGGCCCAATGGCACAATCATCTCTCGCCAGTGATCCGGACATAGCACTCCGCGCCAAAAAATAAAACTGCATCCCTCGCCCTTGAGGCATTATCTGAAGCCCTCATGGCTGAAGAGTTAACCGCACTGTGCTCCATGGTGGACAGGGACGATGTGATCCTAGACAAACGACCCAAATCCACCTCCTTCAAGCCGGCAGAGGAAATAGTCAAATTCCAGGTCCATCCAACAGACCCCAAGAAGACAGCATCTATCGGGGCACAACTCGATCCAATGGTTGATGTCGTGCTACGAGAGTTCCTGCGTGAAAACTGGGACATATTTTCCTGGCACCCTTCTGACATGCCAGGAATCCCACGCAGGCTAGCCGAACACAGCCTCAATATCTTAAAGGTATATAAGCCGGTCAAATAGACACTGCGGCGTTTTTCCAAACCCAAACGACAAGCTATGGAAGAAGTGAAGGAAATATGCCCTAGAGGCAATAATAAAGTTATTATTTATTTCCTTATTTCATGATAAATGTTTATTATTCATGCTAGAATTGTATTAACCGCAAACATAATACATGTGTGAATACATAGACAAACAGAGTGTCACTAGTATGCCTCTACTTGACTAGCTCGTTGATCAAAGATGGTAATGTTTCCTGACCATAGACATGAGTTGTCATTTGATTAACGGGATCACATCATTAGGAGAATGATGTGATTGACTTGACCCATTCCGTTAGCTTAGCACTTGATCGTTTAGTATGTTGATATTGATTTGATCATTACTTATACATTTTTCTATAAAAATCAGATTATGCAACTCCCGTTTACCGGAGGAACACTTTTTGTGCTATCAAACATCACAACGTGAATCGGGTGATTATAAATGTGCTCTCTGGTGTGTCTCTGAAGGTACTTGTTGGGTTGGCGTATTTTGAGATTAGGATTTGTCACTCCGATTGTCGGAGAGGTATCTCTGGGCCCACTCGGTAATGCACATCACTATAAGCCTTGCAAGCATTGCAACTAATGAGTTAGTTGTGGGATGATGTATTACAGAACGAGTAAAGAGACTTGCCGGTAAAGAGATTGAACTAGGTATTGAGATACCGATGATCAAATCTCGGGCAAGTAACATACCTGAGGGAGTCCTAGATTAGGGGGTGTCCGGATAGCCGGACTATAGCCTTTGGCCGGACTCCTGGACTATGAAGATACAAGATTGAAGACTTCGTCCCGTGTCCGGATGGGACTTTCCTTGGCGTGGAAGGCAAGCTTGGCGATACGGATATGTAGATTTCCTACCATTGTAACCGACTTTGTGTAACCCTAACCCTCTTCAGTGCCTATATAAACCGGAGGGTTTTTAGTCCATAGGATGAACAACAATCATACCATAGGCTAGCTTCTAGGATTTAGCCTCTCTGATCTCGTGGTAGATCTACTCTTGTACTACCCATATCATCAATATTAATCAAGCAGGAGTAGGGTTTTACCTCCATCGAGAGGGCCCGAACCTGGGTAAAAACATCGTGTCCCTTGTCTCCTGTTGCCATCCGCCTAGACGCACAGTTCGGGACCCCCTACCCGAGATCCGCCGGTTTTGACACCGACAATACCGATGACAAAGGGAACAACGTATGTTGTTATGTGGTCTGACCGATAAAGATCTTCATAGAATATGTAGGAGCCAATATGGGCATCCAGGTCCCTCTATTGGTTATTGACAAGAGAAGTGCCTCAGTCATGTCTACATAGTTCTCGAACCCGTAGGGTCCGCACGCTTAACATTCGTTGACGATATTGTACTATGGGTTCACTACTGGAAATAGGGAATTTGCCATCAGCCAGCTCTTTGCCATCTGCCAGCTGATGGCAAAGAACGTCTTTGCCATCTCCTTATAAAAAACAAATGGCAAAGAACTGACAGACGGCAAAGAACATGGTTGCCATCAGCCAATTCTTTGCCATCTGCTAGTCGATGGCAAATAATCTTTGCCATCTGCCAGCAGATGGCAAAGAGGTTGGCAAATCCTGTGGCCGTCACGAGTGTAACAACAGACCAGCCCCACGTCTTTGCCATCTGCCAAATAGACGGCAAGATTCTTTGCCATCTGGCCGGCAGATGGCAAAGAGATGGGGTTATTTTTCCGTAAAAAAACTATGGGGTTATCCTCCCTCTCTCCCCACCCATCCGGGTAAAAACATCCGCCGCCGCTCCTTCCTTCCTCACCCTAGCCCCAATCCACAGCCCCACGCCTCGCTCCTTCCTTCCTCACCGCGCCGCCTCCTCCCACCTCCTCCTCCTCCTTCTGCGCCCTAGGAGCCCCGCCGCCTCATTGCTACTCCTCCATCGGCCCGCCCTGTGCTGTCATGAGCCCCTCCCTCCTCTTCGCGTCCGGTGGTCGATAGTCGGGTCAACGAGGAGATGCACGCTGGGCGGCGGCTATGGACGACTCCATGAGCGGGACCACCGCCCGTCAGGTGCCTTGACCGGGCGGCGCACTCAACTCTCTCCCTCACACCCCTTCTCCACCTCCGGCCGCCCAGCCGGGCCGGCGTGTGGCGCGCCACCGCCAACAAAGACCCCCACCACTAGCCGCTGCTCCGCCACTTCACCATCGCCATCCATCCATCCATCACCCAACCACCGCTGCACCATCCACCATCAGCGCCGCCACACCGAACCATGAACCACCAAAGAACTCCACGCCGGGCGCCACCCACCACTTCCACTCCTCCCTCTCTCTCTTGCTGCTCCTCCCTCCCCGCTTCGCCGCCGCTTCTCTTCTTCCCCATGCCTCTACTGCTTCTTCTCCCTTCTCCAACCTCCTACTGCTGCCTCCTTCTCTTGCTCCGCTGCTCCTCCTAATCTTCTCTGAACCAGAAAACTGCTGCTGCTCTCCTCTCAACGTCTTGCTGCTGCTCTTCTCTCAAACCTCAAAACTGCTGCTTCTTCTCCTCTCTCTATTCTCTAATTTTCTGTAATCTTGAGTAGTGTAATGTTCAAGATTTTGAAATGTTCAGAATTGAGATGTGTAGCACTTGTAAGGTTCAGATTTTGATAAGTGTTTGCAACCAACTAGTTTGTTCAGTTCGTACTTGTTAAATATCATGTCATAAATTCTATGTTACTGAATAGTGGATTTCTTGTTGCTTTGGGAACTAACTAATATGTAATATTTTGTTACTTTGGTAATTAGTGTTCGTCAAAGATATATGTGTGTTCACCTGTGTATTTCTTCTCATTGTACTAGTTAAATTCTATCAGTAATTTTTAGTTGTTAAATACGGTTGTGTTGATCTATGGGTACTAATCTTGTGGCTTGTAAGATTTCGTTTCTGTTGTCACTTGTGTAACCTGAACCATGGTGTAGTATCCTGTTCGCATATGTGTGGTTTTGTGTGTTCTGTAGTCCCGTGACGCTTATGTACCGTGATATATGAATGTGTGTGTGTTTGATTTGAAACAATTATATTACATCATATATTCTCGCTTCTTCCTATTGTTATATGTTTGATACTAATGTGTCCTTGTCTTGTAGCTTTACTTGATATTGACTCTGTTTGTGTTAGTATTTTAATTCCTCAAATAAAACAAAATACCAAAAGATAGTGAGTAATATCTTAACCTCCCTTTGCTATTTTGCATTTTCTTGGTGGATTATCTTCGGGTACAATCATTGTTAGTTTAGATTCTTATTTTCTGCATTTATCTCTTAATTGTGCTACCTAGCTTTAGCCGAGCATAGTCGTCGTCGCCTAGTCCCTGTGGAGAACACGACATCTGTAGTTTGGGGCGTAAAAACCCCGCTATACTTTCAATTGATCACGGAGGTTGGCAGCAAGCTGGCGATGGAGACCGTGTCCTCGGAGACGGTGGTAAGGGATTATTCACCGGGCTGTAATTATTTGGCCGAAAGGGATTTATTTTGCCCCAGGCCGAGATGGCCGAAAATCAAATCTCCGCCTTAAAATCACTTCAATCTGTTGCTTAGTTTACGCTCTGAAGTAGCCCATAGAGTTACATGCATGTTGTACACCTAAAAATTGGAGATTTCATCCCTTCCTAGAGAGTTATCCAATACAATGGGTTGCATGTTGATTCATGTTGACTGGATATAGGTTTCAATCTTGCCGGGAACATTGCTCGACTTGATAGAGAAGCACCAAACTACCAAAAGTATGCCTTGCTTTACATGACCAAAGCTTGAATATTCAATCCATGGATCATTATGTATTGCTGCATAAATTCGAAGTCCTAACCTTGTTTTACTTTTCTAAAAGGGATGGCTACAACGATTTCAATACATTCTACATACAGGTAATTCTTTTCAGCTATCCAATATTCTGTATTTTTTGTTCCAATTGGTGATGCCAATGCATCTAAAATAATGCTTGGTGATTTGCACCGCTGCCAGTGCTCATAAGTTAAATTTTTTTTTCTTTAGGCTGCATCTGGTACTAAAGGTGGCTCTAGTGGTTCCCCTGTTGTTGATTGCCAAGGAAGAGTTGTTGCATCGAATGCGTGAAGCGGCGGTTCAAAGGTCTTGACCTTCTACCTTCCATTAGACGGTGTAAGTTGTTTATGTATCAACACTAATATAGTACTTCCTCATGCTCACAGGAAGTTCTGGGATCATAGAAACCAGATCATCATCTGCTACTTAAACCATTAATTGTTTGGGGCCCTCTTAGCTTTGCTAACATTATCTGCCTAAATTGTTCCAGGTAGTTAGAGCACTCAATCTGATACGTGGCTGTTGGGACACATTTGGTAACAAGCCGTAATCTGCTTATATTCCTCGTGGTACACTTCTGTGTGCATTCTGTCTGATGATCCTTTTGTTCTATTAGATGCTACCGTTTTAGTTCTCTATTTTGGGGAGCTAATTACTGAAGTTTAATGGCACTCATCCCATGGAAACCTACATTTTTGGATGGGGGAGTAATTGTTTTATCTATTATTCGGGAACTCAGATCATCCATGATCCATTTTTTATTCTGTCCTTTTCAAAGGTGACTTTTCAACACAAAGGTTTCAAGAAACTTCGACGTCTTGGACGCAGGAATGAAACCGAAAGGTATGATCCTCCTGTGCTCCTTTTTCTAGTTTGGAGAAAGATGTACACTTGTCTTTTCACGGCTCTGTGTGCTACATGATTAACTGCACCTTGAAATTT
Source organism: Aegilops bicornis (assembly GCA_021605145.1). Classification (NCBI taxonomy): domain Eukaryota; kingdom Viridiplantae; phylum Streptophyta; class Magnoliopsida; order Poales; family Poaceae; genus Aegilops; species Aegilops bicornis. Next base: position 389,797,964 of record CM038669.1, on the reverse strand, counting down.
CTACTAGGACAGGCGGTACGACTTGTTTCTCCAGCAGGGGAGACTGGAATGTTGGTTGTTGATTCTTTGGTAATGTTTGCTTCTTAGTTTTGTTATTTCTAAACATGTTTTCTTTTATGCTCAGCTTGTTGCTTCTTCCATTGTACTCCCTCCATAAAGAAATATAAGTGTTTAGATCACTAAAGTAGCGAATTAAACGCTCTTATATTTCTTTACAGAGGTAGTACCTTTCTATCTCATACGGAAACTGGGTAATTCTGTTATTGCAGGTGCCAGATGGACCTGCAGACAAACATCTGAAACCTGGTGACGTGCTGATTCGCATGAATGGGGAGGTACGATTGTTTTCAAATGGTATACTAATAATATTTCAACTTAATTTTTGACACTGCACTGATGTCTTGTGACTCCATTGATTGTACTGCTGATACCTCTATTATCATCAACAAGGTCTGTGTTGGTGTTCATCATGGCTTTCAACAGTTCATTTATATTAGTTGCACCTGATATAAATTTGATTTTGTAAACTTAAGTTATTAATATTTCAGAACTTGTACTTGATTTTTCGTAAAATATTATGCTTGGTTGCTGTTGTATATGGACTCTTCTCTAGGTTATCGAATGTTAAAAGACTTTCCTTCGGAAAGTTATGAAGATTTAGTATACTAGTTTATTAGTGTGTATTCTTCAAATTGTTCTCGCTACATTAGCAAGGACTTGAATTGGAACACCCGCTCTATTGCGGACGACTATTCCGAATATCCCTGATTCCCTCTGCTTTTGGTATCACCAAATGTAAGATCAGGAAACTTATTAAACAATGCACACACCCAATTGACCATGGTTTTAAGGCAAGTAAAGAAGAGACGACGCACCCTACCCGTGTGCCCCAACTATTAAGCGTTAAGGCATGAGGTGGGGCTATGCCTTGGACAATACAAACCTACATTAATTTTGATGAAAAGGCTGTGAAGCAGCTTTTCATTGAAAAGGAAGGGGTAGAAATACAAGAGCAGAGCAGTCGACACAGCTACAACCGTGGCTTAGCGCAAGTGCCGAGATGGCGCTACAGGAAAAACTAAACCATGCCCGAAAAGCCTAATGAGGTTCTAATGGCCGCGGATCAAGCAGTGATCCTATTACTCCCAGCTAACGTCCTAGAGAGAGCCTGGACCGGTGTTGTTTGTTTATTTTTCATGATCCTCGCATTTCTTTCCTTCCAAGTGGTCCACCATGCATAGCAGTGTTCTCCCTATGCATTTTTAGATGGTGTATTTAGTATTTACCACAGCCCACAGGCCATCAGTTCTTGTAATTTGGTGTGTTGGTTCTCTGAAAGTTACTAAATGTTTCTTGTAGTCACGTCGTAACCTAACTATAAAACTCGGCTGCTTATTGTTCACTATATTTCTTTTCGATGATGCATTTTTCATGTTATGTTAATTTGTCATACCACATTAATTTCTTATTGAACGATGTTCTTAACTATTTACAGATTGTAACGCAATTTCTCACTATGGAGTCCTTACTTGATGAGAGTGTTGGCAGCGAGATAAATTTGCAGATCGAAAGAGGTGGAACTCCTTTGACAAAGAATCTGAAGGTAGTTTACGAGCTTGACACATCTTATTTAATCTGGCGAGTGATGCGTGAGCCGCCTTGATCCTTTTGCTCTGTTATTATATTTTAGCCATGAAGGATTTACTGCTAGTCGGGCTTCAGAGTGGTTCAAATTGTTTGCTGAACTTCTGTTCTTGCTTGTGCTATTTTGTTTACTGTTTAGATGGCTCAATTTACTTCTAATTTTACTCTTTAGTTTTCCCATGCATGCATACTCTGTTAATTTATTCCGAGTGCCCATAGTTCCCTCTCTAGCAAAGCACCACCGTGCTCTTGTCTCACCCATAACAACAATTTACTAGTAGTATGTCTCTTGGCATGGGTGCTAGCTTAGGTCCCTTCTACTACTACTGCACTTAGTAACTTGTCTGTATTCTATTACTTTGTACATATGTGTGTGAGATGTGTTATATTCATCTTCCTCAAGTACTACAACACTGGTAGTTGTACACATATGATGGTGATTCGCCCGCCATTCCAGTTTTGGCGGTGGTGGTGCTTCTGCTCCTATGATGGTAGACTCGCCTCATTTCCCTAGCCGCATCCATGGTGATAAAGCTCGGCCTAGGCTAGAACCCTCCAAAGTGAGCTCCTCAAGTCCTCTTATACCCCTCCTACTTGCTTGTTGGTTCTATGCTCGCCTTTGTGAGGTGTAATTGTTCAATTCTGTTCATAGTCGAGCATTGGATGATATTGTATTTGTCATGATGTACATGGTTCATGAACTATGCCAACTCGCAGCTTTGTTGTACTAGTGATAGTAGGATAATGCAAGTTTTGACAATCCATGCATATTTCCGCATCATAATAATCTTCTTCTTCTAGTCTTCTTCTTCTAACTTTCTTCTTTCCCATTTTACAGATTTGCTTAAGATCACGTAAAGCTTGGGTTGATGGAGTGCTTGTATTTAGTTTTTGTTTTGACCTTGTGAAACTTGCTATCTATGGATGAAACCTGTAATATTGATGAAACTATGTATATGTACGGATGAAACTTGTTACTATTGGTAACATGTGTTGGATATATATATGTGTTCATGACTATTGGTAATATGTGTTGAATATGCTATATTGGTCATATAAATATATTTGTGTTTGATTTTCTCGTGAAAAGGAACCGATATAAGAAAAATCAAAATTAAATGGGGCAATATAGTCACTTTGCCATCTGCTGGCAGATGGCAAAGAGCTTTGCCATCAGCTGGCAGATGGCAAAGAGGCCACGTGTCATCTACATGTCAAATTTGGGCTGGCCTATTTGGGCTCTTTGCCATCTGCTGGCAGACGGCAAAGAGCCTGCAGCCTTTGCCATCTGCTGGCAGACGGCAAAGTATGCCGTTAGCCTTCTAACGGGGCTAACCCCGTTAAGAGGCTTTGCCATCTGCCAGCTGATGGCAAGGCAGTTTCTTGCCATCAGCCGCCAGACGGCAAACAAGCCTTTACCGCAGGGTTTCGCATAAACTGTTTGCCATCTGCTGGCAGATGGCAAAGCCTTTGCCATCCGCCGACCATGCCTTTGCCATCTGCCATGGCAGATGGCAAAGTGCCAGATTCCAGTAGTGGTTATGTATGTTGGTGACCGAATGTTGTTCGGAGTTTTGGATGAGATCACGGATATGACGAGGAACTTCGGAATGGTCCGGAAGTAAAGACTGATATGTGGATAGTAGTGTTTGATCTCCGAAAAGGTTCCGGAATTCATCGAAAGGGGTTCCGGATGTTTCCCGAAATGTTTGGGCACGAGAACACTTTATCTAGGCCAAAGGGGAAAGCCCATGAGGTTTTTGGAAAGCGTAAAAGGAAGTTTTGCGGAGTCCAGGGGCCAGACGCCAGGGTCCCTGGCGTCTGGCCCTGGAGTCCGAGAAGGACTCTTGCCTTCCGGGTGAAACCGACTTTGAGGAGGCTTTTACTCCAAGTTTAGACCCCAGGGCTCAACATATAAATAGAGGGGTAGGGCTAGCACCCAAGATACTTCAAGAAACACCAAGCCGTGTGCCGGCAACCCCGTCTCCTCTAGTTTATCCTCCGTCATAGTTTTTGTAGTGCTTAGGCTAAGCCCTGCGAAGATTGTTCTTCACCAACACCGTCACCACGCCGTCGTGCTGCCGGAACTCATCTACTACTTTGCCCCTCTTGCTGGATCGAGAAGGCGAGGACGTCACCGAGCCGAACGTGTGCAGAACTCGGAGGTGCCGTGCTTTCGGTGCTTGGATCGGTCGTGAAGACGTACGACTACATCAACTGCGTTGATATAACGCTTCCGCTTACGGTCTACGAGGGTACGTAGACAACACTCTCCCCTCTCGTTGTTATGCATCACCATGATCTTGCGTGTGCGTAGGAAATTTTTTGAAATTACTACGTTCCCCAACAGTGGTATCCGAGCCTGGTTTTATGCGTAGATGTCATATGCATGAGTAGAGCACAAGTGAGTTGTGGGCGATATAAGTCATACTGCTTAATAGCATGTCATACTTTGGTTCGGTGGTATTGTTGGATGAAGCGGCCCGGACCGACATTACGCTGCAGACGCTTACGCGAGATCGGTTCTCTACCGACGTGCTTTGCACACAGGTGGCTGGCGGGTGTCAGTTTCTCCAACTTTAGTTGAACCGAGTGTGGCTACGCCCGGTCCTTGCGAAGGTTAAAACAGCACCAACTTGACAAACTATCGTTGTGCTTTTGATGCGTAGGTGAAAACGGTTCTTGCTAAGCCTGTAGCAGCCACGTAAAACTTGCAACAACAAAGTAGAGGACGTCTAACTTGTTTTTGCAGGGCATGTTGTGATGTGATATGGTCAAGACATGATGCTAAATTTTATTGTATGAGATGATCATGTTTTGTAACCAAGTTGTCGGCAATCGGCAGGAGCCATATGGTTGTCGCTTATTGTATGCAATGCAATCGCCTGTAATGCTTTACTTTATCACTAAGCGGTAGCAATAGTCGCGAAGCATAAGATTGGCGAGACGACAACGATGCTACGATGGAGATCAAGGTGTCGCTACCGGTGACAATGGTGATCATGACGGTGCTTGAGATGGAGATCACAAGCACAAGATGATGATGGCCATATAATATCACTTATATTGATTGCATGTGATGTTTATCTTTTATGCATCTTATCTTGCTTTGATTGACGGTAGCATTATAAGATGATCTCTCACTAAATTTCAAGATAAAAGTGTTCTCCTTGAGTATGCGCCGTTGCCAAAGTTTGTCGTGCCCAGACACCACGTGATAAGCTCTACGTCCATCTACAACGGGTGCAAGCCAGTTTTGCACACGCAGAATACTCAGGTTAAACTTGACAAGCCTAGCATATGCAGATATGGACTCGGAACACTGAGACCGAAAGGTCGAGCGTGAATCATATAGTAGATATGATCAACATAGTGATGTTCACCATTGAAAACTACTCCATTTCACGTGATGATCGGTTATGGTTTAGTTGATTTGGATCACGTGATCACTTAGATGATTAGAGGGATGTCTATCTAAGTGGGAGTTCTTAAGTAATATGATTAATTGAACTTTAATTTATCATGAACTTAGTCCTGGTAGTATTAGCATATCTATGTTGTAGATTAATAGCTCGCGATGTTGCTCCCTGTTTATTTTTTATATGTTCCTAGAGAAAACTAAGTTGAAAGATGTTAGTAGCAATGATGCGGATTGGATCCGTGATCCGAGGATTATCCTCATTGCTGCACAGAAGAATTATGTCCTTGATGCACCGCTAGGTGATGACCTATTGCAGAGCGGTATGCACGTTATGAACGTTTGGCTAGCTCAATATGATGACTACTTGATAGTTTAGTGCACCATGCTTAACGGCTTAGAATCGGGACTTCAAAGATGTTTTGAACATCATGGACCATATGAGATGTTCCAGGAGTTCAAGTTAATATTTCAAGCAAATACCCGAGTTGAGAGATATGAAGTCTCCAACAAGTTCTATAGCTAAAAGATGGAGGAGAATAGCTCAAGCAGTGAGCATGTGCTCAGATTGTCTGGGTACTACAATCACTTGAATCAAGTGGGAGTTAATCTTCCAGATAAAATAGTGATTGACAGAATTCTCTAGTCACCATCACCAAGTTAGTAGAACTTCGTGATGAACTATAATATGCAAGGGATGACGAAAACAATTCCCAAGCTTTTCGCGATGCTAAAATCGGCGAAGGTAGAAATAAAGAAAAACATCAAAGTGTTGATGGTTGACAAGACCACTAGTTTCAAGAGAAAGGGCAAAGGGAAGAAGGGGAACTTCAATAAGAACGGCAAGCGAGTTGCTGCTCAAGTGAAGAAACCCAAGTCTGGACCTAAGCCTGAGACTAAGTGCTTCTACTGCAAAGGGACTGGTCACTGGAAGCAGAACTACCCCAAGTATTTGGCGGATAAGAAGGATGGCAAAATAAACAAAGGTATATTTGATATACATATTGATGTGTACTTTACTAGTGTTTATAGCAACCCCCCAGTATTTGATACTAGTTCAGTTGCTAAGAGTAGTAACTCGAAACAGGAGTTGCAGAATAAACAGAGACTAGTTGAGGGTGAAGTGACGATGTGTGTTGGAAGTGGTTCCAAGATTGATATGATCATCATCGTACACTCCCTATACTTTCGGGATTAGTGTTAAAACTAAATAAATGTTATTTGGTGTTTGCGTTGAGCATAAATATGATTTGATCATGTTTACTGCAATATGGTTATTCATTTAAATTAGAGAATAATTGTTGTTCTTTTTACATGAATAAAACCTTCTATGGTCATACACCCAATGAAAATGGTTTGTTGGATCTCGATCGTAGTGATACACATATTCATAATATTGAAGCCAAAAGATGCAAAGTTAATAATGATAGTGTAACTTATTTGTGGCACTGCCGTTTAGATCATATTGGTGTAAAACGCATGAAGAAACTCCATGCTGATGGACTTTTGGAATCACTTGATTATGAATCACTTGATGCTTGCGAACCATGCCTCTTGGGGAAGATGACTAAAATGCCGTTCTCCAGAACAATGGAGCAAGCAACAAATTTGTTGGAAATCATACATACTGATGTATGTGGTCCGATGAGTGTTGAGGCTCGCGGCGGGTATCGTTATTTTCTGACCTTCACAGATGATTTGAGCAGATATGGGTATATCTACTTGATGAAACATAAGTCTGAGACATTTGAAAAGTTCAAAGAATTTCAGAGTGAAGTGGATAATCATCGTAACAAGAAAATAAAATTTCTATGATATGATCGCAGCGGTAAAATATTTGAGTTACAAGTTTGGCCTTCAGTTACTCACGCCACCTGGAACACCACAGCATAATGGTGTGTCCGAACGTCATAACCGTACTATATTGGATATAGTGCAATCTATGATGTTTCTTACCGATTTACCACTATAGTTTTGGGGTTATGCATTAGAGACAGCTGCATTCACGTTAAAAAGGGCACCATCTAAATCCGTTGAGACGACACCGTATGAACTGTGGTTTGGCAAGAAACCAAAGTTGTCGTTTCTTAAAGTTTGAGGTTGCAATGCTTATGTGAAAAAGTTTCAACCTGATAAGCTCAAACCCAAATCGGAGAAGTGCGTCTTCATAGAATACAAAAAAGAAAATGTTGGGTACACCTTCGATCACAGATCCGAAGGCAAGATATTCGTTGCTGAGAATGGATCCTTTCTAGAGAAGGAGTTTCTCTCGAAAGAAGTGAGTGGGAGGAAAGTAGAACTTGATGAGGTAACTGTACCTGCTCCCTTATTGGAAAGTAGTTTATCACATAAATCTGTTCCTGTGACTCCTACACCAATTGGTGAGGAAGCTAATGATGATGATCATATAACTTCAGATCAAGTTACTACCGAACCTTGTAGGTAAACCAGAGTAAGATCCGCACCAGAGTGGTACGGTAATCCTGTTCTGGAGGTCATGTTACTTGACCATGATGAACCTACGAACTATGAGGAAGCGATGATGAGCCCAGATTCCGCAAAATGGTTTAAGGCCATGAAATCTGAGATGGGATCCATGTACAAGAACAAAGTATGGACTTTGATTGACTTGCCCGATGATTGGTGAGCCATTGAGATTAAATGGATCTTCAAGAGGAAGACGGGCGCTGATAGTAGAGTTACTATCTACAAAGCTAGAATTGTCGCAAAAGTTTTTTGACAAGTTCAATGTGTTGAGTACGATGAGAGTTTCTCACTCGTTTCTATGCTTGAGTCTGTCCGAATCATATTAGCAATTGCTGCATTTTATGAAATCTGGCAAATGGATAAACAAAACTGCATTCCTTAAATGGATTTATTAAAGAAGAGTTGTATATGATGCAACCAGAAGATTTTGTCAATCCTAAAGGTGCTAACAAAATATGCAAGCTCCAAATGATCCATCTATGGACTGGTGCAAGCATCTCGGAGTTGGAATATACGCTTTGATAAGTTGATCAAAGCATATAGTTTTATATAGACTTACGGTGAAGCCTGTATTTACAAGAAAGTGAGTGGGAGCACTACAGCAAATCTTATAAGTATATGTGAATGACATATTGTTGATCGGAAATAATGTAGAATTATTCTGCAAAGCATAAAGGAGTATTTGAAAGGAATTTTTCAAAGAAAGATCTCGATGAAGCTGCTTACATATTGAGCATCAAGATCTATGGAGATAGATCAAGACGCTTGATAAGTTTTTTCAATGAGTACATACCTTGACAAGATTTTTGAAGTAGTTCAAAATGGAACACTCAAAGAAAGAGTTCTTGCCTGTGTTACAAGGTGTGAAGTTGAGTAAGACTCAAAGCCCGACCACAGCAGAAGATAAAAAGAGAATGAAAGTCATTCCCTATGCCTCAGCTATAGGTTCTATAAAGTATGCCATGATGTGTACCAGATCTATTGTATACCCTACACTGAGTTAAGCAAGGGAGTACAATAGTGATCTAGGAGTAGATCAATGGACAACGGTCAAAATTATCCTTACCGGAATAAGGATATGTTTCTCGATTACGGAGGTGACAAAAGGTTCGTCGTAAAGGGTTGCGTCGATGAAAGTTTTGACACAGATCCAGATGACTCTAAGTCTCAATCTGGATACATATTGAAAGTGGGAGTAATTAGCTAGAGTAGCTCCATGTAGAGCATTGTTGACATAGAAATTTGCAAAATACATGCGGATCTGAATGTGGCAGACCCGTTGACTAAACTTCTCTCACAAGCAAAACATGATCACACCGTAGTACTCTTAGGGTGTTAATCACATAGCGATGTGAACTAGATTATTGACTCTAGTAAACCCTTTGGGTGTTGGTCACATGACGATGTGAACTATTGGTGTTAAATCACATGGTGATGTGAACTAGATTATTGACTCTAGTGCAAGTGGGAGATCAAGGAAATATGCCCTAGAGGCAATAATAAAGTTATTATTTATTTCCTTATTTCATGATAAATGTTTATTATTCATGCTAGAATTGTATTAACCGCAAACATAATACATGTGTGAATACATAGACAAACATAGTGTCACTAGTATGCCTCTACTTGACTAGCTCGTTGATCAAAGATGGTTATGTTTCCTAACCATAGACATGAGTTGTCATTTGATTAACGGGATCACATCATTAGGAGAATGATGTGATTGACTTGACCCATTCCGTTAGCTTAGCACTTGATCGTTTAGTATGTTGTTGTTGCTTTCTTCATGACTTATACATGTTCCTGTAACTATGAGATTATGCAACTCCGTGCCATCGGAGGTACACTTTGTGTGCTACCAAACGTCACAACGTAACTGGGTGATTATAAAGGTGCTCTACAGGTGTCTCTGAAGGTACTTGTTGGGTTGGCGTATTTCGAGATTAGGATTTGTCACTCCGATTGTCGGACAGGTATCTCTGGGCCCACTCGGCAATGCACATCACTATAAGCCTTGCAAGCATTGCAACTAATGAGTTAGTTGTGGGATGATGTATTACAGAACGAGTAAAGAGACTTGCCCGTAACGAGATTGAACTAGGTATTGAGATACTGACGATCGAATCTCGGGAAAGTAACATACCGATGACAAAGGGACCAACGTATGTTGTTATGCGGTCTGACCGATAAAGATCTTCGTAGAATATGTAGGAGCCAATATGGGCATCCAGGTCCCGCTATTGGTTATTGACAAGAGAAGTGTCTCGGTCATGTCTACATAGTTCTCAAACCCGTAGGGTCCGCACGCTTAACGTTCGTTGACGATATAGTACTATGGGTTATGTATGTTGGTGACCGAATGTTGTTCGGAGTTTTGGATGAGATCACGGATATGACGAGGAACTTCGGAATGGTCCGGAAGTAAAGATTGATATGTGGATAGTAGTGTTTGATCTCCAGAAAGGTTCCGGATTCATAGGAAGGGGTTCCGGATGTTTCCCAAAATGTTTGGGCACGAGAACACTTTATCTAGGCCAAAGGGGAAAGCCCATGAGGTTTTTGGAAAGCGCAAAAGGAAGTTTTGCGGAGTCCAGGGGCTAGACGTCAGGGTCCTGGCGTGCAGGTCCGTGACGCCGAACCCTGGCGTCTGGCCCTGGAGTCCGAGAGGGACTCTTGCCTTTCGGGTGAAACCGACTTTGAGGAGGCTTTTACTCCAAGTTTAGACCCCCAGGGCTCAACATATAAATAGAGGGGTAGGGCTAGCACCCAAGATACATCAAGAAACACCAAGCCGTGTGCCGGCAACCCCGTCTCCTCTAGTTTATCCTCCGTCATAGTTTTCGTAGTGCTTAGGCGAAGCCCTATGAAGATTGTTCTTCACCAACACCGTCACCACGCCGTCGTGCTGCCGGAACTCATCTACTACTTCGCCCCTCTTGCTGGATCGAGAAGGCGAGGACGTCACCGAGCCGAACATGTGCAGAACTCGGAGGTGTCGTGCTTTCGGTGTTTGGATCGGTCGGATCGTGAAGACGTACGACTACATCAACCGCGTTGATATAACGCTTCCGCTTATGGTCTACGAGGGTACGTAGACAACACTCTCCCCTCTCGTTGCTATGCATCACCATGATCTTGCGTGTGCGTAGGAATTTTTTTGAAATTACTATGTTCCCCAATAAGAAGAGCTAGCCAAGTTACTCGAACCCGGATTCATCAGAGAAATCAAACATCCGGGTTGGCTAGCAAACCTGGTGATGGTACCAAAGTAGGATAAATCCTGACGCCTATGCATCGATTTCAAAGACCTCAACAAGGCTTGCCCTAAGGATCCCTTCCCCCTCCCTCGCATCGATCAGATCACTGACGCAACCGAAGAATACGATTCACTGTGTTTCCTCGACGCGTACTCCAGATACCATCAGATCAAGATGAAGGAGTCTGACCAAGCCGCAACGACATTCATTACCCCATATGGGCCTTTCTGCTTCAACACTATGCCTTTCGGGCTCAAAAATGCTGGTGCCACCTACCAACGCATGATTCAAACATGCCTGGAGAAATAGATCGGCAAGACAGTTGAAGCATATATGGACGACGTTGTCATCAAAACTAGACACGTCCCCGCTCAATCCGGAGAAGGTTGTCTCACATTCGACAACCTTCGTGCATATGACATCAAGCTCAATCCGGAGAAGTGTGTTTCTGGCATCCCCGCTGGAAAGCTGCTGGGCTTCATCGTTTCCAATAGAGGAATTGAAGCAAATCCAGCCAAAATCCGAGCTCTGTCACAATTGGCTACGCCAACGGACCTTAAATAGGTCCAAAAACTCGCCGGTTGTGTGGCAGCTCTAAGCCGCTTTATCTCTAGATTGGGAGAAAAGGCATTGCCACTTTATCGTCTTCTACGGTGCACTGATCACTTCGAGTGGACGGATGCGGCAACAGCCGGACTGGAAGAAATAAAAACTCTTTTGGCGAGCAACCCAATCCTGGCCGTGCCGAACGTCGGTGAACCCATGTTATTATACATATCGGCAACACACCAGGTGGTGAGCGCCGTGCTCGTCATTGAACGAGAACAGGACGGACACAAATTTCCGCTTCAAAAGCCGGTATACTACGTATCCACTATCCTCACACCATGCAAATCCCAGTACCCCCATTATCAAAAAATAGCATACGCGGTCTTCATGGCATCCCGGAAGCTACGACACTACTTCCAGCAGTGTTCGATCACGGTGGCTTCCGAAGTACCACTCAATGATATAATAAACAACCGCGATGCTACGGGTCGGATTGCCAAATGGGCCATTGAGCTCCTTCCATTCGACATAACATACAAACCGCGTCGGGCCATTAAATCCCAAGTACTGGCCGACTTCGTCGCCGAATGGATAGAGGTCGAACTCCCTAAAGAGTACAGCACTTATTCCAACTGGGTTATGTATTTCGATGGCTCCAAAATGCTGGCAGGATTAGGAGCAGGCGTCATTTTAACGTCCCCCACTGGAGATGTAGTCCAGTACGTACTCCAAATATAATATACAGACTCCAACAACGCAGCCGAATACGAGGCCTTATTGCATGGTCTTCGGATGGCCGTCTCCATGGGCATAAAATGCCTAGAAGTGTGCGGGGACTCAAACCTCACAATATCTCAAATAAATGAAGATTTTGACACCAAAGATCTGAAGATGGCGGCTTATCGCAATGTCGTCCTGAAAATGCCGGCTTGGTTCGAGGGGCTCGAGTTTCATCACGTGGCTCGAGAAAGTAATCAAGCGGCGGACGTCCTTGCTCGCATCGGTGCCAAGCGCGACCCCGTCCCACCTAACATCTTTTTGGAAAGGCTCTTCAAGCCATCCGTGGTGTGGGAAGGGGAGAGCGGCAACACCAGTCCGGACCCGAACACAACCCCAGATTCCGAACACACCGATACCATTGGGGGCTCAGCCACTGAAATAACACAGTCGGCCCATCTCATTATGGCAGTAATTGCCCCATGGACTGAACCCTTCTTGGCCTACCTTAATAGGAAAGAACTCCCTGAGTATCAGAACGAGGCCCGCCGCATTATCCGGCATTCAAAGGCCTACAAGGTTCACGACGGAGAGCTCTACAAGAAAAGCGCTACCGGAGTCCTTCAAAGATGTATCTCCGAGGAGGAGGGGCGGCTGCTCTTGGCTGAAATTCATGCCGGTCTTGGCGGCTACCACGCCACAGCTCGGGCCCTTGTTAGCAAGGCCTTCCGTACAGGTTTTTATTGGCCGACGGCCCGAGCAGACGGGCAGGACCTTGTCCAACGTTGCGTCGGATGCCAGCTTTTCGCCAACCAGAGCTACATGCCACCCACCGCTCTGCAAACAATCCCCATCACTTGGCCTTTCGTGGTCTAGGGGCTGGATATGGTCGGACCCCTTAAAGGAGGAAGCCATAAGAAAAAATATCTGCTGGTCATGGTGGATAAATTCACTAAGTGGATAGAGGCCAAACCAGTTAAAACGGCCGAAGCCGGACCAATGATAGACTTTATATCCGGTGTTGTACATCGTTATGGTGTTCCACACAGCATCATCACTGATAACGGCTCCAATTTCACAGCCGATGAGGTGAAAAATTGGTGCGCCAACCTGGGCATTAAGCTCGATTACGCCTCCATCTATCACCCGCAAACAAATGGTCAAGTCGAACGGGCCAATGGTCTTATTATGAGCGGCATCAAACCAAGGCTGGTGCGGTCTTTGAAGGAATTAGACAAGCACTGGGTTGAGGAGCTCGACTCCGTACTCTGGGGGCTGCGGACCACGCCCAATCGAACTACCGGATACACACCTTTCTTCATGGTGTACGGCGCAGAGGTTGTGCTACCCTGCGACATTATTCATGACTCACCTCGAGTGCGCATGTATGAAGAAAGAGAGGCCGAGCTCGATCGGCAGGATAGCCTAGACGCTCTGGAGGAGGAGTGCGACGTTGCAAAAGCTCGTTTCGCATTTTATCAACAACAGGCCCGCGGATATCAAAGCAGAGAAGTACGGGCCAAGACTTATATGTTGGCGAACTCGTTCTACGCTTGCCGGAGAAGAAAAAGGACAAACTCAAGCCCAAATGGGAGGGTCCCTTCATCATTGATGAATTTCTCACTGGAGGAGCGTACCGCCTTCGTGATGCGTCAGACAATCGCCTAGAGCCGAACCCTTGGAACGCAGCCAGACTGCGAAGATTCTATGCCTAACGCCGAACTCTTTGTTTGTTCCCTTCTCCTTATTGTTTCCATTGCTTTTTCCTCTTTTTCGCTTTTTCCTTTTTTTATTAGCCTTAAAGCTTTTCGTGCAGCTCAATCGTGCACCTGTGACATACACATACTCAAATATGTACGTCCATTATGCCTGGGGGCTTCTTTGACAGAAGCTTGTTAATGTTATTTTTTGAGCATCAAGCTCATCACATATGCATGTTTTCCCCATATGTACCTTTTCTTCACCATTTTATGCATCGATATGACTTAAGTTTTGGTCAAACTGGGTTGCCTGGCTCCTGTGCTTATGCCCTACATTCCCGTTAGTTCGGCTAGGGCATAAAGGGAGCACCTCTGTGATTGTTACTGCCGGGTCATCCGGACGTGTACCTCAGACTGGGTGAAGCCGAAAGCTAGCGTTCTTAAGGGAATATTCGGTCGGTGGATTAAAGATGTTTTTGCTTTCACCCCATCGTGAACCCCCATATGTTATTTATATTGCGTTGTTCCAATCACAGTTCGGACATGCATTTTAACGCATGCACACCCAGGGAAAGGAACCCTTAACAAAACTATTCTCTCTGGAAGATGTTTCTTACCATCATAATGTAATATAACATAACTAGCCGGATACAACTTGTCTGTTCAAGCAACTATGACCCCTACCCCTGGTTTCCACGCATACCCCAGTCTAGTTTACCGCTCAGGTATTTGGAAACACTCTGCACCTTCGGGTCCAGAGGTCGAAGCGAAAAGGTCTGCCATGAAAATCGTTTTACAATTCAGATAGAAGGAAATTACATAGTCACTAGGACTCAAAAATTTCCTCCTCTATACCGTCCAACAGGCTATCTAACTTACAATCCTGCTGGGAATACTTGACGGCTACTTTTACTTGGTCATATACCAAATTAAAGGGAACTTCTTTCCCATCTAACCCTAGAGGTCCGACCCGAGCCATATGATTCGGATCAAGCTTGATGTACCATGTTTTCACCATGGCCCAGGCTTCTCGTGCACCTTCCCGGCAGGCCGATATTTTCCACAATCGAAAGCGCCGCCGCGCTCCCTTGAATAGCTCTTGGAGCTCCTCCATCTTTCCTGGAGGGGAGGCAGATGGCCACAAGGCCTTGGCAATGCTTCGCATCGCCTGCCGAGCCTGCTCATGCATGTGCGACAGCTCTTGTAGCAGATCGCCCGAGAATCCGGACATCTCCTCTTCGGGACGACCGGTCAGCATACCTGCAGACATAACTCTGTCAGTCCCTGTTATCTCCGAATTATTCGAAGGTAAGTTCGAACACATACTGAATATGCCGCCTCGCAACCTCTTATTTTCCTTCACGGAATCAGCCAGTCGGGTCCGTATATCTTTCAGTTCTTCGCCCAGCTGGGTCTGGGCATCCTGCAGCTTGTTTTTTCTCATCTCGACTCGTCGAATATCGCCGCTGCGGCGTGTAGTCTTTTCGCCTATTTCTCGCCCGCTTGAGCGGCTTTCAGTTTCTCCTCCAGTTGACCTGACGATCCTGTTAGGAGATAAGAAACAGTATTAGCACAGCTGGTCTATAATTATTGTTTCCCGATGGAGGGAAATATTACCAGACGATGCCTTCTTGGACTCTTCCAGTTCGGCGGTTGCAGCAGTTAGCTGTGTCCGACATTTTTCCAGCTCTTGGGCTAGCAGGTCGTTCTTCTCCGTAAGAACCTGGTTATACAATGATCCTTAAATCACTTGTACCAACTACTTCAAGTCTCGGGGGCTACTGGAATATGGTTACCATATTCGGACAAATTAAACTTACATGTACATCTTTTAAATGCTGCTTCGTGGCCCTGTAAAGACCATCTCGAGCAGCCCGAATGTACGCATCAGCCGAGCTGAAGGCACTGAATGCCTCTTTTGAGAAGCGAGGATCTCGTAAAACGGCCCTCCGGCGCCGATGATTCATGGCGCTCTCCACTTATGAGTTGGTGACGGACATATCTTCCGAGCCCTCAGCCGAAGGACAGTCCGGCGTCACTCCCATATCAACCCCCGCCTCTTCGGCTGGGACCGAATCCCGGGTGTTGGGAGTACGACTAGCCGGATCACCGGACATAGTCCGGCAAGCCCATTTCCTGATACAGGGCAAACATAAAAGTCACAGTTGGATGTGACTGCTACAGAACATATTTGCGAATCTATACCTCTTTGATGAAGGCTCGGTCGTATCTTTGTTCGCCTTCCTCTTCGAAGGCTTGCCCGGCGTAGGGACTGCTCTCTTTGGAGATGCACCTGGGGTAGCATGGCGCACCTAACGCCTCCCCTTTTGAGCACAGGACGGTGCGATGGGTGAGGTGGAATGAGAGAACTCTTTTGGACAAGGTGTCTCTTGATTACTTACGTGTGAAGCAGGGAGAAGACCGGGATAGTCAGCGATGATGGCTACTTCTGTGCCGTCGTAGCTCGCCTGGTAAAACACCCCGTCCTCGAGGACCACGAATATATCCGGATCCTCTTCGAATCCAGGGTCAAGGTCCCGATTGTGGCCCTCGGGCTGCGGGGCGGGGCTGTGAAGCCCTTCGGAAATCTTTCGCCAGTGCTGTTATAAATGGACGAGTTAATATTCATTAAAAGTAGTTCAGGGAGTGGAATGAGTAGAGCAGAGGAGTTGGGGCTTACCCAGCTAGGAGGACTATACATGGAATATCCATCTCTGCGCTTGATATGCAAGAACTCCTCTTCCTCCCCTTTGAACAGTTCGGCCAATATTTTGGCCAAAGCGGCGGGGGTGTCCGGACCCTTCCTGCCGCAGCGGGAGGCGTCGTCCTCCCCATTGTAGTGCCACATGGGAAGCCCTCTATATTGGAGTGGCTGAACCCCCCGAACTATGGAGGTCGCCATCACTTCAACTATTGATAATCCGGACTGAGCGAGCGTCCTTATCTTGCTCATGAGTTGACGAACATCCGCACTATCTTCCTCCTCGAGGCTCCGAGGGCGCCAGCTGTTGCGTCTCTTCAAATGAACGCTTGTGAAATTGGGAAGACCCCTCCAAACTGGTTCTGGAAGTGCGACGTCCTCAATATAGAACCATTCGGAAGGCCACTCTTCGGATGCCTTCTTCGGTGTGCCGGATAGGTATCCGGTCTCGGCGATGCGCCATATTTAGGCTCCGCCCACTTCGAATATTGATCCCTTGTGGTTGCGCGGGACGAGACAGAATAGCTTTCTCCACAATTCAAAATGGGCCTCACAACCCAAGAATAGCTCGCAAAGGTCGACGTAACCCGCGATATGCAGGATGGAGGCCGGGGTGAAGTTGTGCAGTTGGAGGCCATAGTACTCCAGAAGCCCTCCGAGGAACGGATGAATTGGAAACCCGGCGCCTCTTAGCAGGTAGGGGACGAAACACACTCGTTCCCCCTCAGATGGATTGGGGAAATTCTCCGCCTGGGCCTCGCCATTGAAGGAGGTCCACCCTGCCCGATCAAGGACCAAATCCGCAGGAGGAAGAAAACCCTTCGTTTGCAGCTTCTCCAGCTGACTATGGGGAACGGAGCACCTCTCCCACTCGCCTTTTTCTGGGCCGCAGGGATGGGAGGAGGAGTTGGGAGTGCTAGCTGTTGGGGAACGTAGTAATTTCAAAATTTTCCTACGATCACGCAAGACCATGGTGATGGCATAGCAACGAGAGGGGAGAGTGTCCGTCCACGTACCCTCGTGAGACCGAAAGCGAAGGCGTTATAACAACGCGGTTGATGTAGTCGTGCGTCTTCACGATCCGACCGATCCAAGCACCGAACGTCACGGTACCTCCGAGTTACGCACACGTTCAGCTCGATGGCGATCCCGGACTCCGATCCAAAGCAAAGTGTCGAGGATGAGTTCCGTCGGACGACGGCGTGATGACGATGTTGATGCTCCAGCGACGCTGGTCTTCGCCTTAGCACTGCGATGATATGACTTCTCCGGCGAGGGCTTCGCCTAAGCTCTCTGACGATATGACCGAAGTGGAATATGGTGGAAGGGGCACCGCACACGGCTAAGGAAAGATCCGTAGATCAACTTGTGTGTCATGGGGTGCCCCTGCCCCGTGATATAAAGGAGACAAGGGGAGGTGGCGGCCCTATAGGAGGCGCGCAAGGAGGAGTCCTACTCCCACCGGAGTAGGACTCCCCCTTCTCCTAGTTGGAGTAGGATTGGGGAGGGAAAGGGGAAGGGCGCGCCCCTCTCCTTGTCCTATTCGGACTGGAAGGGGAGGCGCGCAGCCCACCTGGCTGGCCCTTCTCCTTCTCCCTCAAGGCCCATGAGGGCCCATATACCCCAGGGGTTCCGTAACCCCGGTGTTCGGTAACATCCTGTTTTCACTCTAACCATTCCAAGTCCAAACATAGGCTTCCAATATATCAATCTTTATGTCTCGACTATTTCGAGACTCCTCGTCATGTCCGTGATCACATCCGGACTCGAACAACCTTGATTGCATCAATACTTATAAACTCATTATGAACTATCATCGAAGCGTTAAGCGTGCGGACCCTACGGGTTCGAGAACTATGTAGACATGACCTAGAACCATTCTCGGTCAATAACCAATAAGCGGAACCTGGATGCCCATATTGGTTCCTACATATTCTCTGAAGATCTTTATCGGTCAAACCGCATAACGACATACGTTGTTCCCTTTGTCATCGGTATGTTACTTACCCGAGATTCGATCGTCGGTATCCAATACCTAGTTCAATCTCGTTGCAGTAAGTCTCTTTACTGGATTACGTAATACTTCATCTCAAAACTAACTCATTAGTTGTAATGCTTGCAAGGCTTAAGTGATGTGCATTACCGAGAAGGCCTAGAGATACCTCTCCGACAATCGGAGTGACAAAACCTAATCTCGAAATACGCCAACCCAACAAGTACCTTTGGAGACACCTGTAGTACTCCTTTATAATCACCCAGTTACGTTGTGACGTTTGGTAGCACCCAAAGTGTTCCTTGATGGCAGGAGTTGCATAATCTCATAGTTACAGGAACATGTATGGGTCATGAAGAAAGCATTAACATACTAAACGATCAAGTGTTAAGCTAACGGAATGGGTCATGTCAATCAGATCATTCTACTAATGATGTGATCTTGTTAATCAAATAACAACTCCTTTGTTCATGGTTAGGAAACATAACCATCTTTGATTAACAAGCTAGTCAAGTAGAGGCATACTAGTGACATACTGTTTGTCTATATATTCACACATGTATTATGTTTCCGGTTAATACAATTCTAGCATGAATAATAAACATTTATCATGATATAAGGAAATAAATAATAACTTTATTATTGCCTCTAGGGCATATTTCCTTGATCTCCCACTTGCACTAGAGTCAATAATCTAGATTACAAAGTAATGATCCTAACACCCATGGAGTCTTGGTGCTGATCATGTTTTGCTCGTGGAAGAGGTTTAGTTAACGGGTCTGCAACATTCAGATCCGTATGTATTTTGCAAATCTCTATGTCTCCCACTTGGACTTGGTCCCGAATGGAATTGAAGCGTCTCTTGATGTGCTTGGTCCTCTTGTGAAATCTAGATTCCTTTGCCAAGGCACTTGCACCAGTATTGTCACGTAAGATTTTCATCGGTCCCGATGCACTAGGTATAACACCTAGATCGGAAATGAACTCTTTCATCCGCACTCCTTCATTTGCTGCTTCGAAGCAGCTATGTACTCCGCTTCACATGTAGATCCCGCCACGACGCTTTGTTTAGAACTGCACCAACCGACAGCTCCACCGTTTAATAAAAACACGTATCCGGTTTTGCGATTTAGAATCGTCCGGATCGCTGTCAAAGCTTGCATCGGCGTAACCATTTACGACTAGCTCTTTGTCACCTCCATATACGAGAAACATATCCTTAGTCCTTTTCGTATTTCAGGATGTTCTTGACCGCTGTCCGATGATCCATTCCTGGATTACTTTGGTACCTTCCTGCCAAGCTTATAGCTAAGCATACGTCGGTCTGGTACACAAAGCATTGCATACATGATAGAGCCTATGGCTGAAGCATAGGGAACATCTTTCATTTTCTCTCTATCTTCTGCTGTGGTCGGGCATTGAGTCTTACTCAATCTTACACCTTGCAACACAGGCAAAAACCCTTTCTTTGCATGATCCATTTTGAACTTTTTCAAAATTTTATCAAGGTATGTGCTTTGTGAAAGTCCAATTAAGCGTCTTGATCTATCTCTATAGATCTTGATGCCCAATATGTAAGCAGCTTCACCGAGGTCTTTCATTGAAAAACTTTTATTCAAGTATCCTTTTATGCCATCCAGAAATTCTATATCATTTCCAATTAATAATATGTCGTCCACATATAATATCGTAAATGCTACAGAGCTCCCACTCACTTTCTTGTAAATACAGGCTTCTCCAAAAGTGCAGATAAACCCATATGCTTTGATCACACTATCAAAGCGTTTATTCCAACTCCGAGAGGCTTGCACCGGACCATAAATTGATCGTTGGAGCTTGCACACTTTGTTAGCACCTTTTGGATCGACAAAACCTTCTGGTTGCATCATATACAACTCTTCTTCTAGAAATCCATTCAAGAATGCAGTTTTACATCCATTTGCCAAATTTCATAATCATAAAATGCGGCAATTGCTAACATGATTCGGACAGACTTAAGCATCGCTACGGGTGAGAAAGTCTCATCGTAGTCAACCCCTTGAACTTGTCGAAAACCTTTCGCAACAAGTCGAGCTTTGTAGACAGTTACATTACCATCGGCGTCTGTCTTCTTCTTAAAGATCCATTTATTTTCAATGGCTTGCCGATCATCGGGCAAGTCAACCAAAGTCCATACTTTGTTCTCATACATGGATCCCATCTCAGATTTCATGGCTTCCACCATTTTGCGGAATCTGGGCTCACCATCGCTTCTTCATAGTTTGTAGGTTCGCCATGGTCAAGTAACATGACTTCCGAATAGGATTACCGTACCACTCAGTGCGTATTTTACTCTGGTTGACCCTCTGAGGTTCGAGAGCAACTTGTTACGAGCTTCATGATCATCATCATTAGTTTCTTCACTAATTGGTGTAGTTGTCACAGAACCATTTCTTGTGATGAACTACTTTCCAATAAGGGAGCAGAATCTGATTATCTCATCAAGTTCTACTTTCCTCCCACTCACTTCTTTCGAGAGAAACTCTTTCTCTAGAAAGGATCCGAATTTAGCAACGAAAATCTTGCCTTCAGATCTGTGATAGAAGGTGTACCCAATGATCTCCTTTGGGTATCCTATGAAGACACATTTTTCCGATTTGGGTTCGAGCTTATCTGGTTGAAGTTTCTTTACATAAGCATCGCAGCCCCAAACTTTAAGAAAGCGACAACTTTGGTTTCTTGCCAAACCACAGTTCATAAGGCGTCGTCTCAACGGATTTTGACGGTGTCCTATTTAACGTGAATGCGGCCGCCTCTAAAGCATAACCCCAAAGCGATAGCGGTAAATCGGAAATAGACATCATTGATCGCACCATATCTAGTAAAGTACGATTCTGACGTTCGGACACACCATTTCTCCGTGGTGTTCCGGGTGGCGTGAGTTGCGAAACTATTCCACATTGTTTCAAATGTAAACCAAACTCGTAACTCAAATATTCTCCTCCACGATCGGATCGTAGGAATTTTATTTTCTTGTTACGATGATTTTCCACTTCACTCTGAAATTCTTTGAACTTTTCAAATGTTTCAGATTTGTGTTTCATTAAGTAGATATACCCATATCTGCTCAAATCATCTGTGAAGGTGAGAAAATAACGATACCGCCACAAGGCGTGCCTCAACATTCATTGGACCACAAACATCGGTATGTATGATTTCCAATAAATCTGTTGCTCGCTCCATAGTTAGGAGAAACGGCGTTTTGGTCATCTTGCCCATGAGGCACGGTTCATAAGTACCAAGTGATTCATAATCAAGTGATTCCGTAAGTCCATCAAGATGGAGTTTCTTCATGCGTTTTACACCGATATGACCTAAGCGGCGATTGCCACAAATAAGTTGCACTATCATTATCAACTCTGCATCTTTTGGCTTCAACATTATGAATATGTGTATCACTCTTGTCGAGATTCAACAAGAATAGACCATTCTTCAAGGGTGCATGACCATAAAAGATATTATTCATATAAATAGAACAACCATTATTCTCTCGATTTAAATGAATAACCGTCTCGCATTAAACAAGATCCAGATATAATGTTCATGCTCAACGCCGCACCAAATAACAATTATTTAGGTCTAAAACTAATCCCGAAGGTAGATGTAGAGGTAGCGTGCCGACCATGATCACATTGACTTTGGAACCATTTCCCACGCCGATCGCCACCTCGTCCTTTGCCGATTGCTCGACTATTCCGTAGTTCCTGCTTCGAGTTGCAAATATTAGCAATGTAACCGTGATCAAATACCCAGTGCTACTACGAGCTCTAGTAAGGTACACATCAATAACATGTATATCATATATACCTTTGTTCACCTTGCCATCCTTTTATCCGCCAAATACTTGGGGCAGTTCCGCTTCCGATGTCCGGTGCGCTTGCGGTAAAAACACTCGATTTCGGGCTTAGGTCCAGACTTGGGTTTCTTCTCTTGATCAGCAACTTTCTTGCTGTTCCTTTTGAAGTTTCCTTCTTCTTCCCTTTGCCCTTTTTCTTGAAACTAGTGGTCTTGTTGACCATCAACACTTGATGCTCTTTCTTGATTTCTACCTCCATGACTTTTAGCATCGCGAAGAGCTCAGAATTGTCTTAGTCATCCCTTGCATATTATAGTTCATCACGAAGCTCTTGTAGCTTGGTGGCGATGATTGGAGAATTACATCAATGACACTATCATCCGGAAGATTAACTCCCGGCTGAATTAAGTGATTGTTATACCCGGACATTTTGAGTATGTGCTCACCGATGTAACTATTCTCCTCCATCTTGCAGCTATAGAACTTATTGGAGACTTCATATCTCTCAATCCGGGCATTTGCTTGAAATATTAACTTCAACTCCTGGAACATCTCATATGCTCCATGACGTTCAAAACGTCGTTGAAGACCCGGTTCTAAGCCGTAAAGCATGGCACACCGAACTATAGAGTAGTCATCACCGCTTTGCCGACGTTCATAACTTGGCTCAAAGATTCTGCAGCAGTTGTCACCCAGCGGTGCTTCCAGGGCGTAATTTTTACGTGCAGCAATGAGGATAATCCTCAAATTACGGACCCAGTCCGTGTAATTGCTACCATCATCTTTCAACTATGCTTTCTCAAGGAACGCATTAAAATTCAACGGAACAACAAAGACGAGCCATCTATCTACAAGAAACATAGACAAGCAAAATACTATCGGTACTAAGTTCATGATAAATTTAAGTTCAATTAATCATATTAAAACTCCCACTTAGACAGACATCTCTCTAGTCATCTAAGTGATCACGCGATCCATATCAACTAAACCGTGTCCGATCATCACGTGAGACGGAGTAGTTTCAACGGTGAACATCACTATGTTGATCATATCTACTATATGATTCACGTTCGACCTTTCGGTCTCCGTGTTCCGGAGGCCATATCTGTTATATGCTAGGCTCGTCAAGTTTAACTCCGAGTATTCAGCGTGTGCAACTGTTTTGCACCCGTTGTAGATGGACGTAGAACTTATCACACCCGATCATCACGTGGTGTCCGGGTACTACGAACTTTTGGCAACGGTGCATACTCGAGAGAACACTTCTTGATAATTTTTAGTGAGAGATCATCTTATAATGCTACCGTCAATCAAAGCAAGATAAGATGCATAAAGGATAAACATCACATGCAATCAATATAAGTGATATGATATGGTCATCATCATCTTGTGCTTGTGATCTCCATCGCCAAGCACCGCCATGATCACCATCGCCACCGGCGACACCTTGATCTCCATCGTAGCATCGTTGTCGTCTCGCCAATCTTATGCTTCCACGACTATCACTACCGCTTAGTAATAAAGTAAAGCATTACATCGCGATTGCATTGCATACAATAAGCGACAACCATATGGCTCCTCGCCAATTGCCGATAACTCGGTTACAAAACATGATCATCTCATACAATAAAATATAGCATCACGTCTTGACCATATCACATCACAACATGCCCTGCAAAAACAAGTTAGACGTCCTCTACTTTGTTGTTGCAAGTTTTACGTGGCTGCTACGGGCTGAGCAAGAACCGTTCTTACCTACGCATCAAAACCACAACGATAGTTTGTCAAATAGACTCCGTTTTAACCTTCTCAAGGACCGGGCGTAGCCACACTCGGTTCAACTAAAGTTGGAGAGACAGGTCTTCCGCAAGCCATCTATGTGCAAAGCACGTCGAGGAACCGGTCTCGCGTAAGCGTCACGCTGCGTAAGGTTGGTCCGGATCGTCTCGCCCAACAATACCGCTGAACCAAAGTATGACATGCTGGTAGGCGGTATGACTTGTATCGTCCACAACTCACTTGTGTTCTACTCGTGCATATGACATCAACGCATAAAACCAGGCTCGGATGCCACCGCTGGGGGCGTAGTAATTTCAAAATTTTCCCTCACGATCACGCAAGACCATGGTGATGGCATAGCAACGAGAGGGAGAGTGTCCGTCCACGCACTCGTGAGACCGAAAGCGGAAGCGCGTTATAACAACGCGGTTGATGTAGTAAATGCGTCTTCACGATCCGACCGATCCAAGCACCGAACGTCACGGTACCTCCGAGTTACGCACACGTTATTTCGATGACGATCCCGGACTCGATCCAAAGCAAAGTGTCGGGATGAGTTCCGTCGGCCGACGGCGTGATGACGATGTTGATGCTCCACCGACGCAGGCTTCGCCTAAGCACTGCGACGATATGACTTCTCCGCGCAGGGCTTCGCCTAAGCTCTACGACGATATGACCGAAGTGGAATATGGTGGAAGGGGGCACCGCACACGGCTAAGGAAAGATCCGTAGATCAACTTGTGTGTCATGGGGTGCCCCCTGCCCCCGTATATAAAGGAGACAAGGGGGAGGTGGCCGGCCCTAGAGGAGGCGCACCAGGGAGGAGTCCTACTCCCACCGGGAGTAGGACTCCCCCCCCCCTCTCCTAGTTGGAGTAGGATTGGGAGGAGGGAAAGGGGAAGGCGCCGCCCCTCTCCTTGTCCTATTCGGACTGGAAGGGGGAGGGGGGCGCGCAGCCCACCTGGCTGGCCCTTCTCCTTCTCCCTCAAGGCCCATGAGGGCCCATATACCCTCGGGGGTTCCGTAACCCGGTGTTCGATAACATCCTGTTTTCACTCGGAACCATTCAAGTCCAAACATAGGCTTCCAATATATCAATCTTTATGTCTCGACTATTTCGAGACTCCTCGTCATGTCCGTGATCACATCCGGGACTCGAACAACCTTCCTGCATCAATACTTATAAACTCATTATGAACTGTCATCGAAACGTTAAGCGTCAAGGGACCCTACGGGTTCGAGAACTATGTAGACATGACCTAGAACCATTCTCGGTCAATAACCAATAGCGGAACCTGGATGCCCATATTGGTTCCTACATATTCTACGAAGATCTTTATCGGTCAAACCGCATAACGACATACGTTGTTCCCTTTGTCATCGGTATGTTACTTACCCGAGATTCGATCGTCGGTATCCAATACCTAGTTCAATCTCTATTCTGTAAGTCTCTTTACTCGCTCAGAATACATCATCTCACAACTAACTCATTAGTTGTAATGCTTGCAAGGCTTAAGTGATGTGCATTACCGAGAAGGCCTAGAGATACCTCTCCGAGCAATCGGAGTGACAAAACCTAATCTCGAAATACGCCAACCCAACAAGTACCTTTGGAGACACCTGTAGTACTCCTTTATAATCACCCGATTCGTTGTGACGTTTGGTAGCACCAAAGTGTTCCTCCGTAAGCGGGAGTTGCATAATCTCATAGTTACGTGAACATGTATGGGTCATGAAGAAAGCATTAACATACTAAACGATCAAGTGTTAAGCTAACGGAATGGGTCATGTCAATCAGATCATTCTACTAATGATGTGATCTTGTTAATCAAATAACAACTCCTTTGTTCATGGTTAGGAAACATAACCATCTTTGATTAACAAGCTAGTCAAGTAGAGGCATACTAGTGACATACCGTTTGTCTATATATTCACACATGTATTATGTTTCCGGTTAATACAATTCTAGCATGAATAATAAACATTTATCATGATATAAGGAAATAAATAATAACTTTATTATTGCCTCTAGGGCATATTTCCTTCACTAGCCATGTTGGAATGGTCTCTCCTAGCAATCTTTGAGGATTTTTCCGCGTGGTGCCGAATGGATCTGAGATCCAATCTCTTTAAATAGACACTCTTCCTCACCTGGCCGGGGGGCTATCTGCAAAAATACCCTAACCTCTCACATTCGCTTGATGCGTGGAAGCTGAAGTTGTTGATACACAGAAACCGAGGGGTTTGACATTAAATGGTAGGCCGAATACATCACTTTGAAGTCATCAGAGGAGGAACCCACCTTGCAATGCCAAAGACAATCTGCGCGCCGGACACCTCGTCATTGAAGTCTGGTTCGGGGGCTACTGAAGGAGTCCTGGACTAAGGGGTCCTCGGGCGTCCGGCCTGTTAACCATGGGCCGGACTGATGGGATGTGAAGATACAAAGACCAAAGACTTTACCCGTGTCCGGATGGAACTCTCCTTGGCGTGGAAGGCAAACTCGGCGATCGAATAGGAAGATTCCTTTTTCTGTAAACCGACCTGATGTAGCCCTAGATTCCCCCGGTGTCTATATAAACCGGAGGGCTAGGTCTGTAGAGAGAGGGATAGATACAGTCATACATGCTAGACTTCTAGGGTTTTTAGCCATTACGATCTCGTGGTAGATCAACTCTTGTAATATTCATATTCATCAAGATCAATCAAGCAGGAAGTAGGGTATTACCTCCATAGAGAGGGCCCGAACCTGGGTAAACATTGTGTCCCCCGTCTCCTGTTACCATCGACCTTAGACGCATAGTTTGGGACCCCCTACCCGAGATCCGCCGGTTTTGACACCGACAGACTCCAAAACCAAAGTTTCCCGTTTTGGCAATACGAACAACTTCCGTATTGAACACTTCTCCATCCGAGGTCATCTTGATAAACTTTCGGGCACATGTTCAGTTTCACTCGGATTCGAGCTCATCCACTCGCATATTAGAGTATTTCACTCGGATCGTCCGACTGGACTTTTTCCCTCAGATGTTGAAACCTTTCATTCGGATGGCAAAATTTTCACTCGGAAGACAATCTTTCACTCGGATGACTATATTTTCACTCGGAAGGCAATCTCTTACTCGATCGGCAAGTTTTCATTCCGACCGTAATCTTTTCACTCGGATGACTCTATTTTCACTCGGATGATAATAAGTTCACTCAGACAGCAAACTTTCACTCGATCGGTAAGTTTTCACTCGGATGATAAGATTTTCACTCGGATTTCCCGACTGAAAACATAGCCCGATCTTGATTTGTCTCTCCAGGTCTCATACGACCTCGGATGGAGATGAATTATATATGAAAATCGATCGGCTCGACGAGAAGAAACTGTTCCGTGTTGAAGGTTTTCCGATTCAAGGCCTTTCTGAGAGCCGAATTGCTCGCGTGACCCATCAGACAGGGTGTCTGGTACCTCGCGCCATATTTCTGTTTAGACTTGGTCTGCAGTGTATTGTCTCTAACTTTTACATATGAACACAGATTGAGATGATTTATATATCAAAATCGATTGCCTCGATGAGACGAAGACAATTCCTTTAGAGTGCTCCTTCATCTGGGGTCGTCTTGAAGGCATGATCGGCTGAAAACCACTCGGAACATTGAATTCTGCCACTCGGAGTACAATTTCGATCCCTAAGATGGGTTTGGATGATGATAACCTAAACATCAAAGTTGTTGCACTCGGCGACGTGAAACTTTCCATGCAGAAAACCCTTTCACTCGAAGCCATCTCATTTTCTTTTATGCCATGCCAAAATTTGATGTCAACACCCCCCCCCCCCCCAACCCTACTTTCTGTACCAGACCACAAGGCATTCCAAGCAATGCATCTATGGAACACGAAGAGCGACACAAACATGAACACGAGGAGCGGCGGGGGCGGGGATCACTCACCGTAGACAGGGGGTGGCTCTCCATCAGGTCGCAACCGCGGTGCCATGTTTCGAATCGATGGCGAACTCACAGGTATAGGCGCTGCCGCCGAGGATTGCATGTGTCAGATCGAAAACCCTAGGCGATCAGCGTCGCCTCCTCCTCTTTCTTTTCCTCATTTCTCTTCTCTTTCCCCGAATCGACTGGTTTTGAAGCGTTGTTGACGGTGCCAAGGTGGGCTCGAGAGATTTTTGTAAACTGTAGTTCGAACGTGGCAGCGTTTTTGCGATACAGCCCTTCAAAAGATCCATCAGATTTAAAGAAGCCCCACCAACCAGATTTTTTGCAAAAAAAAAAATCCTCGAGCTTCCTTCTTACGGTCCCTCGAACGATGATGTGGCAACATATGGCGAATAAGACAGGCGCCACGCTAGCAAATACACACGAAAACGGCGGCGGTGACCATATGTGCGCTCGTGGAACAAGTTTGTCAACCCGAATATTACACTTTCTGAATTCAGTGACTTTTTTGCACGCCACGAACAAGCTCAGTGCATGTTGATGAATTTTACTCAACAAACTATGATTGCATTCACCCTAAGGACAAAGAACTGAAAATTCATTCATTCTAAGGACAAAGAACTGAAAATTATTCATCCATTGTTTTGCTAAAAAATAAAATGCCTTACATATCTCCCAGCTTCCTCGCAAAAAAAAAACATATCTCCCAGCTTGTTAACGTTAACGACACTCTCTGAACATGTACAAAACAAGAGTTATATCCGGCGAGACTTCTACGGCGTGATGTGTCCAAGTTACATCATCATTCAGACATTCATCATAGTACGGAGCAGTGCATTAGCTAACTCGGTGCCGGCGGCTATGGCGAGTGGCGGAGGACTTGCTTGGGCGTGTACCGGGCGGCAAGCAGTAGGTAGAGCAGCAGGTTACCGGCGCCGATGACGGCCCACAGCCAGAAGTAGTAGTCCAGGTGCCCCTCGTTGAGGTCGCGCGCCAGCCACCCGGGCCTCAACGCCGCCACCGCCGTCACCACCACCGAGTTGACGTAGAATCCCAGCGACAGCGCGAGGAAGGAGAAGGCGGAGCAGATGCTGCGCATCGACGCCGGCGCCTCCCCGTAGAAGAACTCCAGCTGCGCGATCCCGCAGAACACGTCCGACCCGGCCACCAGCACGAACTGCGGCACCTGCCACGCGATGCCCATCTTCCTGCCCGTGCCGGCCACGCGCAGCCGCCGGCTCTCCACCAGCGCCGCCGTCGCCATGGCCAGAACCACCAGGACCCTCCCCACGCCCATCCGCTGCAGCTGGGACAGCCCGGCGCTCCCGGCTCGGCCCCACCTCCGCGCGAGCGGCATGATGACTGCGTCGTGCAGAAGCACCCAGAGCAGCATGAACACCACCTCGATCGACACCATCGACGCCACCGGCACCTTCACCCTCCCGAGCAGCTTGTTGTCCATGGTCATCCCCTGCTGGATGAAGGTGGTAGTCATCTGCCCCAGGGACGCCGCGTACAGCACGCACGTCACCCAGATGGGCACCATGCGCGCCAGGATCTTCACGGCCTCCACCTCGCTCACCGTGCACAGATTCCACGGGCCTTCGCGGCCGTCGCCGCCCTTCGCCGCGGCCTTGTCCAGACACCTGAGCCCTTTGGTGTGCGCCAGCTTCTGCAGGTCGTCGTCTTCCGCCACCTCGTGGAGGCCAAGGTCACCTTGACCCGCGGCTGCAGGCAGCCTGGTCTTCCTCTTCTTGACGGACGCCACCACCACCCTGAGGATGTCCCTGAGCGGGCTGCCGGCGGGGAGCTGCACCCTGTACCAGGGCGTGCCGGCCAGGAAGCCCGCGGCCGCCAGGAGCAGGCAGAGCGCGGAGACGCCGAAGCCGAGCGCCCAGGACACGTTCTGCTGCAGCCACGACACGAGCGTCCCGGCGACGAAGATGCCGAGGTTGATGGCGCCGAAGAACCAGGTGAAGAAGGACTGCTTCCTCCGACTCTCCTCCGGGCTGCTGTCGTCGTACTGCTCCGCCCCGAACGGCAGGAGCGCCGACTTGACGCCCCCCGTGCCGATGGAGGTCAGGTACAGCGCCGCGAAGAAGACGGAGAACTGGGTCCGTGAGGCCGGCGGACACGAGAGCCCCTGGCACGACGACGGCCGGAAGGGCGAGATCGCCGCGGACAGGGTGAGCAGCACGAGGCCCTGCATCCATCGATTGACATTTCATTTCCCCATCAATCTCAATTCTCAACCACGACTTTTGCCTGACTGAATGATAAGTGATGAAGGTAAGAGGATA
This sequence comes from Aegilops bicornis, assembly GCA_021605145.1. Classification (NCBI taxonomy): domain Eukaryota; kingdom Viridiplantae; phylum Streptophyta; class Magnoliopsida; order Poales; family Poaceae; genus Aegilops; species Aegilops bicornis. The sequence continues at coordinate 389,767,645 of CM038669.1, read as the reverse complement.
CTGACGGCGAGGTAGAAGAGGAGCGAGACGACGATGGTGTTGTACTTGCCCCAGCAGCTGTCGGCGAGGAAGGCGCCGAGGACGGGGACGATGAAGGTGGTCCCGTTCCAGGTGTCGACGTGGGCGGCGTTGAAGGCGGTGGTGCCATGGAGCACGGTGCCCAGGTAGATGACCAGGTTTAGCGCAACGCCGGAGAAGGCGATGCTCTCCAGCAACTCGAAGCCTGCACAGCACGGTCAGTCAGTCATCCAGCCACATGAATCTGTAAGGATGAACCAATGGAAATCGTCGTCGTCGTCGCCGGTCAATTACCCATAACAATGGCAGGCCCTGTCCAGGTGAAGGGGCGCGGTTTCCCCGCCACCGCCGTCATCTTCGCAGCAGCGGCCGGCGAGGAGGAGGGGGAGGAGGACGACGACGCGTGGCCGGACTCGAGCGCGGCCATCTCCTTGCCATTACCAGCAGAGGACGCCATCTGCAGGCCGCATCCAGATTCAGCGAGTAATGATCAACAGGGAGCAAAGACGGAAGGTTCTAATGACGGACGGACGGACGGACGGACAGGGCAGCGGAATGAAATGAATGAAACAGTAACTGAAATAGTAAACCGCGAGACCGGAATGGACGCAAATCTCCCGGAATTGATGAGCTCGGCGGATTTGGTCTAGCGCGGTGAAAGTCAAACTACAGGACGAGGGCAGAGCGTCATCCCGCTCGGCCTCGGTCAGCAGCCGGACAAGTACGTGCGGAGAGGATAAACGAGCTGGATCGAGTGGCCTCCCCCTCCCTCCTTGAACCAAACCCGCAGGCAGCGACACCACTGCACTGCACTGAAAACCCAAAAGATGTGCGGCGTACCTCGTCCGTCAGAGGCGGCCTTGGGCGTGCGGGCGCTGCGGGACCGTGAGCCTTGGCGCCATTCATGGTTGTTGGGGCAAAAGGTGGAGGGATAGGCGGCGGGTCATGTCACCTTCCCTTGCAACCAAAGACACCAAGACACCAAGGCAGCCCGGATTCGCCACGGAAGCCCCCGTTTCAAGTAGCTACGGCCTACCGAACTGTCCTTCAATGCCGCTCTCGCGATTGCTGATATGCATGGGACGTGGGCGGCGACAGTGATGTAGCACAAGATCGCTCTAGCTGCTGTTTCTCATTTTTCTTTGGCTTCAGAGTTAAGCTCAGAGTAGACCAGGCACGCGCGTTTGATAATGCATCCAGTTGTCACTAACATACTACTGTACTACTGACATTGCTACAAGATAACAGCGAGGAGAGGACTGGAAGGCATCCAGATTCAGACGAGCACCGCTTGCTGTTAGTTTATGACTTGGCCCTCCTTCTCGTCAACTCTTCATCAGCCACTAGGCAGGCAGTTGCGACTTGCGACCACTTAATTTTAAGCCGCGGGATTAGCTCGATGCGCGAGCTAAAACTAGCAGCCAATGACCCAACCTTGCGTCTGTCCGCGTCCACACCCACAGTACAGTAGTAGTCTATTGCCGATCCAGCTCAACTTGCAACTTGCCTGGCTACTTGGGTTTCCTGGAAACGCTGGCGACGGGCAACCTCGCCATGTGACTTTCATCAATCCCAACCAATTCCTCAACTACTGGTCTAGCCACATTGATTCAAGTGTGATCTGCAAATGTGTTGCTGGTCAACAAGAACCGCTCCAGAGATGTATTGCTGGTTACACCAAAAAAGTGCAGAAGAACGGTCCAGTCCCGGCGTCTCTGTTTGTTCGCTACTATAGCTTACGGACTGAAGATGTCGTCGGTCCATGTACCAGATGATGATCAAGATGAACCATTTCTGTTCCATAGGCGCTTCTATTCATATTAACACGGAAGACGAAGTTTCGGTGACATTTGCTACACCTAAAAAATGGGTCCCCTCACTTAACCGTCACCAGTTACGTACTCCCTCCATTCCTAAATATAAGCCTTTTTAAAGCAACTTCAACACGCCGACCCAAACGGACGACGATTTTGTCCGCTTTTCATCCGTTTGGATCGGCCCAGAAGACACCCACATCCGCTTCCGCGTTTGGGTCGGCGTATCCGCCTAACGCTAGCCTGACCCATTTTTATGAGGCGCGCAAAAAAACACAAATATTTGAAAATGATAAAACATTAATTAAACATTATTGTCGGCAGCAAGGCCGGTGAGAGTCCACGTGTCCGTATTTACATTAATTAAACATTAAATAAAACTAAACTACGAGACGACGCGCTGCCTTAGGCGTCCTCATTGTCGTCCTCGGGGCTGGTGAGGTTGATCAGCGTCGCGCAAGGCCGTCCCAGGGGAACGTCGTGTTCCAGGCGTTGGCGGTGGCGGCCGCTGTGGGTTGTGCCGGCGCGGGCTGGGCACGGCGCGCCTCCTCCCCGGCCTCGCGTGCCTCCTCCTCGGCGTCGCGCTCCAGCTGCTCGAGGTACTCGCCCTCGCGGCGCTCCTCGGCCAGCCTTCGCTGGCGCCACTGCTCGAGTTAGGCCGCGTCATGCACCTCCGTCGCCCGCATCCAGACCAGCGGCGCGCTGACCCACTCGTGCACTACCTCGGTCCAGGAGTAGCGCTTGATGGGGTCGGCTCCAGCTCGGCCTGGGCTAGAGATGGCGGCGCTAGCGGCGGCACTATGCAGTCGCCGATTGCTGACAGCGCCATAGCCTCCGCCATGCGCGCCTCATACGCCGCCTCCTCCTCCTCCCAGCGCCGCGCCTCCTCCTCGCTCTCCCGGAAGGGCGGTTGCCGAGCACGCTGGTCCTCGTCGCGACGAGGCGGCGGCGAGGGCTCTGTGAGACGTCGCGGCAGCCGCCTGGCCTCCTTGTGCTCGAAGGCGAACTAACGCGCCCAATAGAGCGAGTGGATGTCGCAGGCATGGTCGCGGCGCTGCTCCAGCGTCAGCAGCGCCCGCTAGTGCCGCACCTCCTTCGCGTGAACCCTCGCCGACAGCGGTGCCGCCGGCACTAGGATCCTCTCCGGATCCAAGTGCTAGTCGTGTGGCAGGGTGACATCAGGGTAGGGGAGAGGGACGTGGTTCTCCCAGTGCCACTTCGCCTGATGCACTAGGACGTTCATGCGTTGCCTCGGCCGGTGGGAAGACGCCGGCGGAGGCGGGGCGGGGGGAGGCGAGGGAGAGGAGTGGCGGGGGCCTTGCCCTTGCCTTTGCCAGAGAAGAAGCCAATCCTTTGCGGTGGCTAGGGTTGCCGCTGACGAGGGAGCAAAGGGTGGCGAGATGGGGACGGGGGGAGCTTCTGGAAGCGGATGAGGACGCCCCTCTCCCCTCCCCCCCCCCCCCCACACGCTCGGCTTAAAAAAGGCCGACCGCCGTCGCTGACGCATGGGTCCGAGGTTGACGGGTCGTCATAAATTAAACTGACCGCGGGTAGTTGGACGACCACCAGGTGGGGACGCGGCTGACACCGAGAAGGCGCGCGTGGTGTCCGCTTCGCGTCCGCGCCGACGCATTTCTGCCACAAATGGGTCGGCGCGGACGCGTTTTAGGTTTGGACCGACGCGTTGGGCCTCCATTTTTGTTCGCGCCGACCCAAACGAACGCATGCGGACGCTTTTGGGTCGCTGTGTTGGAGTTGCTCTTGAAGATTCCAATACAGACTGCCTACAAAGCAAAATAAGTGAATCTACACTTTAAAATAGGTATATATACATTCATACGTAGTCCATATTAAAATCTCTAAAAGGTTTTATATTCAATAACGAAGGGAGCAGAAGTAAGACCTCTCCGCGAACAAAGGCGCGGAATAGTACCCAGCGGAATAACCGTGGGAATTCAAAGGCGGGTGGGCGGGGTTCGACGGCCTGCATTCCTGCCGCTGAGCCAATGTTCAATTATCACATTTGCTACACCTTTTTATTTTGCGAGGACATCTGCTACACCTTACTCAGATAAAGAGAACTGTTGAGCACGTTATTTTGCATGTATATTATTTCTTGTACATCAAGCCCATCTCTTTAGTTTTTTTTGTGTAGATTAAAGTAGAGGCCCATCTTATACATTATATATACCGTGCACATTACACATAATTAATACATTGTGCAATTTTAATATTCTACGTGGTATCAGTTTTCAAGTTCTAACCCTATCTTCCGCCACCGCCGCACTCCTTGCCGCCGCCACGCCTTCTGACGTGCCACCGCCGCTTCTCTCTGCAGCCGCCGCCGCGCTCACCCCACCCCGCCGCCGCCGCATATCCCTGTCGCAGCCGGAATCTTCTTTCCACGCCGCACCGCATCTCCCTGCCGCCACCGCGACCTTCTTTCCATGCCGCCGCCGCTTTCCTCTGCCGCCGCCGCATTATCTCCAAACCCTAACCCGCAGCTCCCCTACGGGGCGCCGGCTTACCATGACGCGCCAGCGCCTCTTCTGATCGCCGCCCGGTAAGCGCGGTAGCCTGGCCACAAGCAGTGGCGGCAGCCGCCGGTGGGGTTCTCGCCGAGAACCGGTAAGCGCCGCCATGGTCGGGCGGCCACAACCCTTGGACGGGTGTCGTCTACGCCTACACCATGCCGGTTCCTCGGGCGCCCGCGACAAGTCTTCTAGGGCCGCGCCCCCTTGCTCATCAGGCGTACTACGCCGCACTGCAGCCGTATGGAGGGTACCTTCCTCCCCCACCGCGGCACGCCGGCGGAGGGTTCATCCCTCGTCCACCGCAGCAAGTCGGCGCCTACAACTCCGACATGGCACCTCCATCGCTGCCACTGGCGCCGTGGGATCCGGCGCTCCTCGCCGCCCTGCACACCGCTCCTTCGCCCAACACCTACACCGGATGCTGCGACTGGTACATGGACACCGGGGCTACTACTTACATGTTTGCCCATCCTGCTAATCTTCACTCTTTTCATCCCGTCACCACCGCCACCCGCATCACCGCCGGTGAGGCTCCACTCTTCCTATCACACATGTTGGGCATGATTCTTTTCCTTCTAATTACATGCCTTTATCATTATCTAACATACTTGTTTCGCCATCTCTCATTAAAAATCTTATTTCCCTATGTTATTTCACTCATGAAAATTATGTTACTGTTGAGTTTGACGAACTTGATTTTTGTGTCAATGACGCTCGAACCAGGATGGTACTCCATCGATGTGACAGCCGTGACGAGCTCTGCCCCGTCCATCTGCCATCCTCCACCACCACCACTCCAGTTGCACTCTCCGCTGGCGTAGACCTCTGGCACACTCGTTTGGGTCATCCCAACCCCGTCACTCTTCGTCATATTCTTAAGATTTTCAGTTTCAGTTGTAATAAGATTGAGGATCATACTTGTCATGTTTGCCGTGTTGGTAAACATGTTAGACTTCCGTTTAATAACTTCACCACCATTGCATCATATCCTTTTTAGTTGATTCATAGTGATGTGCGGACCTCTCCAGTTGCTAGTAATTCGGGCTACCTCTATTATCTTGTCATTCTAAACGATTACTCTCACTATGTGTGGTCTTTCTCCTTATGGCGGAAATCGGATGTGCTACCCATTCTGGCGGCCTTTTATTCCTATGTCACCACGTAGTTTGGGCGTCCCATTCATGCTCTTGAAACTGAAAATGGAAAAGAGTTCGACAACCTCGCCATCCGTAGCTTACTCTCCCACCATGGCACTGTTTTCTGTCTCACCTACTTGTATATTCGCAACAAAACGGTCGAGCTGAATGTGTCCTTTGCACTCTTAATGACCGCTTTCATACGCTCCCGTTTCATGCTAACGTGCCACCTTGATTTTCGTCGGATGCTCTCGCCACCGTGTCTCTTCTCCTTAACCTCCGGCCATGTCGTCCGCGATGGAACTACGCACCGCATCACTTGCTTTTCAGCACGCCACCTTCTTATGTTGGTTTGCGTATTCTCGGGTGTCTATGTTATCCTAGTCTTGCCGATACTACTCCTCATAAACATGCACTATGCTCTCTCGCGTGCATCCTCATCGGCTATCCCGCAAATACCAAAGGATACCGGTGCTATAATCCAGTCTCCTATCGTTGTTCACTTCCCGGCACGTTTACTTTGACAATAAAAAATTTCCGTTTCAGTAGGTACCTCTGGCTGCTTCTACATCGCCGGCGGCCGATGGCGTTTCTTCGCCGGCCTCACACGCGGGGTGCTCGCGTGCTACTCTCGGCCCGCCCCTGGTTTTGAGGCGCGCCACGTGCCTCCTGCGGCCGGCCCGTCTACATCGATCTCTGGCACTGCTTCCGGCTCCCCGGGGGCCTCGCCTTCGGCCGCCTCTGGCCCTGTTTCGGCGGAGCCCTCGTCGGCCTCTGTGGCCGGCTCGGGCACTCCTTTCGCCGGCCTTTGCTTATTCGGGTGCGACGGGGTCTTCACCGCCTACTAACCCCGTTGCACTAGTTCCTCACATGGCGACTCGTGCTCAGGCAGGCGTTCACCGCCCCAGCACTCAGTACTCGACTGTTGAGTACCTCCTTGCTGCTTAGGTGCCCTCGACATCCCCTCTTCCATTGATAGCTTGAGCCGCTCTTCGTGACCCTCACTGGCTCGCTGCGATGCAAGAGGAATGTGACGCTCTTCAACGCAACCGGACATGGCAGCTTGTCCCTTGGCCTCGGCACGCTACCGTCATTAGCGGCAAGTGGGTCTTTCGTCACAGAACTCGGCCCGATGGTACCCTTGAGCGGTACAAGGCTCGTTGGGTTGTTCACGGTTTCCGACAGTGTGCTGGAATCGACTTCACCGACACATTCTCTCCCGTTGTCAAACCTGGCATGACCTGCACTGTGCTTCAGCTCGCAGTCTCTCGTGTCTGGCTAATTCATCAGATGGACGTCTCCAACACTTTTCTGCATGGCCACCTTGATGAGCAGGACTACTGTTAGCAGCCCACCAGTTTCGTTGATGCCACTCATCCTGATCATTTGTGTTTGCTCTCGCGCTCTTTTTATGGGCTCAAGCAAGCACCACGTACGTGGTACCAATGGACTGCCGGGTTCCTTCAGCAGCTTGGGTTCAGCATTACACGATCCGACGCCTCCCTGTTCGTGTATCATCACGATGCGGCGACAGCCTACCTTTTGCTCTATGTCGACGACATCATCCTGACGACATCCTCGGTTGAGCTTCTTCAGCAGCTCACTACTCGTCTGCGCGATGAATTTGCTATCAAGGATTTGGGCCCCTTGCATTATTTTCTCGGGATTGAGGTTGTCCGCCGTGCTGATGGATTCTTCTTACATCAACAGAAGTATGCTAATGAGCTGCTTGAGCGTGCTAGCATGCTTAATTGCAAGCCCGTCTCTACGCCTGTTGATACGAAGGCCAAGCTCTTTTCTCAGGATGGATTACCAGCATTAGATGCTCCCTTCTACCGTTCGATTGTTGGTGCACTTTAGCACTTGACACTCAAGAGGCCCGATTTGCAGTATGATGTCCAACAGGTGTGCCTTCATATGGATGAGCCTCGTGACACTTATTGGAACTTGGTAAAGAGAATTCTCCGTTACATCCGTGGCACTATGGCGCTCGGTCTTACGTTGACTACTTCGCCATCTACCGACATGGTTGCCTATTCCGATGTTGATTGGGCCGGCTGCCCTGACACCCGTCGTTCTACTTCTGGTTATCGTGTCTACCTTGGTCCTTCCCTCATCTCGTGGTCATCCAAGTGACAAGCCCACGGTCTCGCGTTCTAGTGCGGAGGTGGAGTACCGAGCTGTGGCCAATGCTGTTGCGGAGACTTCTTCAGGAGTTGCATCACGACGTCTGTCAGGCTACGATGGTATATTGTGATAATGTATCCGCAGTCTACCTCTCTGCCAACCCCGTTCATCACCGTCGGAAGAAACACATCGAGCTTGATATCCACTTTGTGCGCGAACAGGTTGCCCTTGGGCGTATCCGGGTTCTACATGTTCCGTCTGCACAACAATTCGCCGATATGATGACCAAGGGTTTGCCTACTTCTACGTTTGAGGAGTTTAGGTCCAGTCTTTGTGTCGCTCTCGACGCTTCGACTACGGGGCGTGTTGAGCATGTTATTCTGCATGTATATTGTCTCTTGTACATCATGCCCACCTCTCTAGTTTTCCTTGTATAGATTAAAGTAGAGGCCCACCTTGTATATCATATATACCGTGCATATTGCACATAATCAATACATTGTGCAATTCTAATATTCTACAAGAACAAAGAGGGTACGCACATCTGCAAACAAATTCTAATATTCTACAAGAACAAAGAGGGTACGCACAGCTGCGAACAGAGCTAGGTTTGTTTCATTTGTGTTCGAAAGGCACTTTTTATTCAAATGAACATAACTACAGGAATTTCGGCGATATTTAATTACATCAAGGTGGTTTTGTAGATAGACAGTACATACACACAAAGAGGATAAGAAACGTACGCCTGTGACCGACAGCAAACCGTGTTCACCGGAGCTCGACTTTCTTCACCGTATAGTTCTTGGCGAATGCCGTGTACACAACAAAGTTCACCGCGCCGATCCCTGCCCACAGCCAGAAGTAGTAGTCGAGATGCCCGTTGTTCAAGTCGGCGGGAAGCCAGCCCTGCCCGCCCCCGCTCTTCGACAGAGCAGCGATGGCCGAGATGATCATCGAGTTCAGGTAGTAACCAAGCGACATTGCAAGGAACGAGAATGCCGAGCACAGGCTCCGCATCGACATGGGGGCCTCCGAGTAGAAGAACTCGAGCTGGGCTATGCCGCAGAACACATCGGAGCAGGCGATGAGCATGAACTGGGGGAGCTGCCATGCTATGCTCAGGTTGTGGCCGGCCGCGACGCTGCGCAGCCTCCACATTTCAACCAGCGCGGCCGCGGCCAGCGCCGGGACCGCTAGGAACCGGCCGACGCCCATCCGCTGCAGCTGCGTGAGCCCGGCGACGTTTCCGGTGTATCGTCTGGCTACTGGGATCACAATGGTGTCCTGGATCACGACAAAGATCATCATGAAGACCACCGAGGCAGAGTTCATGGAAGCAGGAGGGATGGAGAAGGATCCAATCTTTGTGTTCATTTTGTTCCCCTGTTGGATGAAGGTGGTGGCTGTTTGGCACATCGAAGCTGCGTAGAACACGCTGGTGAACCATATTGGAAGCATCCGAACAAGGATCTTCACTTCCTCCACCTGAGTTACAGTGCATAGCATCCATGGACGCCCAGAAAGGCTCTCCTTTATCTCCTGGTCCCCTAAGACTACAGCAGCCTTATCTAAGCACCTGAAAGGATTGAAATGTCAAAGTGCAGAATACATATTCCACTAAGGGCTTGTTCGGTTAATCCTCTCCCCAAGAGGATTGGAGGGGATTTGCAAGGATTGGTTTGTATTTTGACTTACAAGAGGTTTAAATCCCCCTCAAACCCCTTCAATCCACTCGGAGTCGCACGCAACCGAACAAGGCCTAAAAGGTAACAAAAATGACTCAAATTGCACACAATTTTACCAGTCCATGATTTTTTTTTTGGAAAAGGAGGTTCACCCCCGGCCTCTGCATCTTTACCAGAGTCCATGATTATAACTAACACGTAACACGTTAGAGAAACTGGAATTGCTGTAATAGACTACTACCAATGCAAAAAATCTAATGTTTTTTTTTAAGGAGGGTAACCCCCGGCCTCTGCATCATTGCGATGAACACAGCCACAAAAATTCTAATGTTTGATCATTATATAACATAACATGACTCACATCCACAATGTTGCGAGAGACAATTTAATTCTATCTGGTAGATTAGGACTGAAATGTTTCACGACAAATTGTTATGACTAATTACAATCGGAGGTTGTGGTTCAAGAATAGTACTACAATATAAGAACAGACTGAGCTTAATTTCTCTTTGCGATTCACATGAACAAATCAAGGCCAAACGTCAATGTAACCTTTTGATACAGAAATCACATTTTCCAGTAGCTCTAACAACATCATTCTTCATAAGAAAAATGACATAAAAAACACTACTGATTTCATAAATATGTTTTGACTATATTTTCATAAAATAATGTTAACGGAGATATTACACCTTCCATATGTCTATCTGTAGCTAGTGGGGAATTCTAGAAAACATGTGAGATAAGTTTGTTGACCCTATTTTCGTGAAATAATGTTAAGGGGGATATTATAAGAAAATGAACATAAAAGCCGCTAGTAATTTCATAAATATTTGTTGACCCTATTTTCGTGAAATAATGTTAAGGGGGATATTACACCTTCCAGATGTCTATTTGCAGCTAGTGGGGAATTCAAGAAAACATGTGAGGTAAGTTTCTTTTGTTAAATAGAAAATTTTAAACTAACTTGTCCCGCTATGCTAGCAGCCTTGGATTCCATCATGTGATGAACATACCTGAATCCTTCAGTATGTGCCAATTTGTTTGGTGCTTCATTGGTTAAGTCAGCATCATTTCCATCAAACAATATTGAGCTATCAGCAGGAACCTCCGCTTTTCTCTTTTTAAATGACGCAACAAACACCGCTACAAGACTTTTAAGTGGGCTTCCAGTAGGAAGTTGAACCCTGTAGATTGGTGTTCCTGCCAAGAAGGCAACTGTGGCGATAATGAGGCATATCGATGAGATGCCGAATCCAAGAGACCAAGCAACATTTTGCTGTATCCATACAACAACTGTCCCCGAGATGAAGACGCCAAGGTTAATGGCAATGAAGAACCAGCTAAAGAAAGCCTGCTTCTTTTTACTCTGCTCAAGGTTTGAATCATCATACTGATCAGCTCCAAGGGGGAGCAAAGCTGATTTAACCCCTCCAGTCCCAACCGAGACAAGGTATAGTGCAGTAAAGAAGACAAAATTCTGAAACCCTGTGGCAGGAGGGCATGAAGTTCCTTCACATGCGGCGGGTTGTAACGATGGAATGATCGCCGAAGCAGTTATGATGAGCAGCCCCTATTTGTTGACAGAGAAATTGAGGAGTTAAGAAATCACACATGATGACTGCAACAAAATAAGGACAAAAGAGAGCAAGTTCTGAAGTTATAGGATGCATGTTCTTACAGTAAGATAGAATATTATGGAGATGGCGACGGTCTTGTACTTCCCCCAGTATGTATCAGCAAGAAATGCTCCGAGGATGGGCGTGAGGAACGTGGTGCCGTTCCATGTATCAACATTCGCGGCATTTGAAGCGGTAGTTCCATGAAGGACCTTCCCAAGATATACTACCAAGTTGAGGGCAATACCAGCGTAGGCAATGCTCTCCAAGAACTCAAACGCTGCGGTGAAAAGGAGTGTTAATTTTGTTGCAACATCAGAAAATGTTCATCACATAGTAGGTTTGTTTGCATTCATGAGACTGGCAGGAAGAAATATGAGGAGGAGCCGACCCAAGATAATAGCAGGAGCCTTCCAGTTGAAGGGTTTGTGGTTGTGATCTGCTGACGAGACCTGTATGCATGGAGAAACATATGAACCAAGTTAAAGGTGACCAGACTGTGGACTTGAAATGAGGAAAAAAATTGTGGACTTGAAATGAGGGGAAAAAATGGTTGACCAATTTAGGGAGTTGGGATGAGAGCTGAGAGATTTAGTTTGAGGCGGATAGCAAGTGTCCAAGCGTCAGTGCAGAGGAGTGGCAAGCAGGAGTGCGAATCTAAGTTGGAATTTGGATGTAATTTAAGTGAGCCGAGATCGGAATGTGCGCGCTGCTTGCTGCTACAAGCAAGCGAGCGAGCGACGGGGAGATCTAACAGGATGAGCGTCGTGTACAGTCAGTCCACAATGAGAGTAGAGTACTAGTACTAAAATTGAGCAACACCAACCCTATCTGACAAACCCGGAGCCAAATCTGAACCCCGTGGCGTGGCCATGAATCCGAGGAGTCTGGTCTCAATCTCTCACTGCTTGCGACGCGAGAGATGCTGCTGGTGGTGGTAGAAGAAGATTTCTGATGTAGTAGAGCCGCCGAGCCAGAGCCAGAGCCAGAGCAGAGAAATAAATGGGAGGCGGGTAGGCGGGCGTTTTTGGGGAATGGGCTTTTCCGGTGGGGAAGGCGGGTTACCTGGTTGGGGTTGTGCTGGTGGGAGGAGAGGAGGGGCGCCTCTCCGGCCTCCGCGTCCATGGCGTGCCGCTGCCGCTGCCGGCCGTGGGTGCCGACGGAGGCTGCCCGGAGCTGGGCTCCCTCCGACTCTCTTACCTTCCCCCGGGTCCGCTTCCTCCCGTTCCAGCCTCCCAGCTGTTTGGTGGTCGTCCTTGGCACGTAGCCGCCAGTACCAACGACTTTTATTTCTTCTATCTACTCTCCTGCCTCAACTACTACTACTGTTAAGCAGCATGAGGGCACGTGTGTGTTCCCATCCCGCTCGCTCTCATCGAACTGTGGCTTCATTATTTGCGTGCGTCGTGTTTACCGCGCGTTGCGTATTTTAATTATCTCCGTCGCTTTCTATTCAGACCCACCCAACTCCATTCATTTCCTCATGTCCTCGAGCTCAAGTATACTAGTACTGCTGTAGACAGCGAAACCGGATCTTCCCTGATTCCCTCCGTAGTAGTAGCACCGGCGACTTTATTCCACCCGTGTTGAGCATGTCCTTTATTTAGTACTCCGTCCGTCTCATAATATAAGACGTTTTTTAACAGTATTAAAAAATATCTTACATTATGGAACGGAGGGAGTAGGAAACATGCCCGTGCGTTGCTACGGGTTGGACAGGCAGTGGTTGTGGAGAGAAGGGTGCACGGTCGAGTGCATTTTTTCTCGAATTTCAAGCACGTTCTTAAAGAGTTCAGTTACTAATTCAAAGGATTTTTGAAGTAAGAGCACACATCATGTTTTTCGTCTGACTTCAATATGATGTCTCAATTCACGGTTAGCTGTAATTAGCTCTATTCTAGCTTTTTTTGTTCTGGTTGCATATTTGTGTATTTCTGCCTTTCCCATGCACACTTTTCGATCTTCTGTGTTGACTTCATGTTTGCATATTTCTTCCTCCTTTGTGTGTGTGTGTTTTTTTTTTGCAATTGGGGTGAATATTTAATTCTCCTTTTAGTTGACAGGCTTCACAACGCTTTTTCAGTTTTTCCTAATTTTCTAATTGGGCATTCGTGCATACCGCTCTCTATCCCTTTTCCTTCTTTGTTTCTTAGTATCCATGACTCAAGATTACCATCAGAATTGCTTGCTTGCATGTATACTTAACGAATTTGTTGTTGATTAAAAACTGATATAAATTTTGCGTCATAAATAGAGCATAAGTAGTTTCTTATAAATAAATTTAATTACGCTGGACATAAGTATATGTGTTGTTTGCATGCTAGAGTATCATGTTTTTCTTTGAAGTAATTTAGAAAGCAAAAAAATGATATTAAATTAAGAGCATTGCTATATAAATCATGTTTTTTATTCGACAAACTTCAGTACGACGTTGTAGATCAGTTTGTCGATGCCTAGTGACAAAGCATACCACACCAACAGATTAATTATTGCATTGACATTAGATAATAAAAATATCATAGTGGATGCAATTGTTCTTGTTTCTCCATATCATCAATGTTTGGGTCAAAAGGATGTTTAAGGTGGTTGCCATGTTCCCCGTATAACCTTGAACATAATCATCTTCAGAGACATCAATCATGACATCTTTTTCCTCATTCGGAAAAACAACTTTATTGAGAACAACTAAAGACTCTTTGGCCATAATATGTAAATGCCTACGTTTTAGCGTCGATGATTTATTATGCACACGTATAAATTGGGATCAGCGGCTCCTGGAGATAATTTACTAATTTACTTCATGTGAAAGTAGTGGCTGAACCCCAACTCGGTGCACCCATGCAAAAAAACACAGAAACCATTTCAAAAAATTCTGATACTTTGTGGGAATGATAATCAACAAATGTTATGGGCACTTACAAAGATTTGTGGTCAAATAACATTCGAGGAGCTCTGAACCAAAAAGAGAAAATATGCTCAAACAGTGCACTTACATTTTGATTAATTTTTAGTGATTTTGTCTTTTTTGTACAAATCTCCTCAAATGTTATTTGACAATCAAACTTTGCAAGTGCCCATAACATTTGTTGATGATCATTCTCACAAAGTTTTATAATTTTTTGAAATGTTTTTTTATGTTTTTTTGTGTGGGTGCATCGTGGGTGCGCTGAGCTGGGTGTAGAAAAATCACTTTCGTACTTCATTGGGCGTCGAGACATATATGTTTCCGTCGTGTGTCCTAATATGTATAGACGTATAGTTAGTATGAGTATATAAAAAACAAAAACATATGCAAATCCAACTTAAAAAAGAATGCATGCCCATCGAGAATCAAAGCATCAAGCGATTTCAAGCCGTATGTTTTAGCGTCGATGATTTATTATGCACACGTATAAATTGGGATCAGCGGCTCCTGGAGATAATTTACTAATTTACTTCATGTGAAAGTAGTGGCTGAACCCCAACTCGGTGCACCCATGCAAAAAAACACAGAAACCATTTCAAAAAATTCTGATACTTTGTGGGAATGATAATCAACAAATGTTATGGGCACTTACAAAGATTTGTGGTCAAATAACATTCGAGGAGCTCTGAACCAAAAAGAGAAAATATGCTCAAACAGTGCACTTACATTTTGATTAATTTTTAGTGATTTTGTCTTTTTTGTACAAATCTCCTCAAATGTTATTTGACAATCAAACTTTGCAAGTGCCCATAACATTTGTTGATGATCATTCTCACAAAGTTTTATAATTTTTTGAAATGTTTTTTTATGTTTTTTTGTGTGGGTGCATCGTGGGTGCGCTGAGCTGGGTGTAGAAAAATCACTTTCGTACTTCATTGGGCGTCGAGACATATATGTTTCCGTCGTGTGTCCTAATACGTATAGACGTATAGTTAGTATGAGTATATAAAAAACAAAAACATATGCAAATCCAACTTAAAAAAGAATGCATGCCCATCGAGAATCAAAGCATCAAGCGATTTCAAGCCGCCGTAGACATATACCACCAAGCGTCTCGCGCGAACGACGCGTGTCTGTCTGGCACACACGCACCGCCTCCTCGACCTTATCTTCTCAGCTGCCCCTTCTCCCCATCCCTAATTCCGTTTCCTCTTTTCTCTCCCCTTGTCTCTGGCTGGCTCTCGGCAAGACGCTATATTTGTTCTCGTGCACGCCTCATATCCTCCTATGCCCTCGTTATCTTTATTTTCATCTGGAAGATGTCTCTCCTATTGGTTCATGTACGCTTGAGGCTGCTTGCGAATTTGAATTCAATGGCATATATAAATTGGTATGATGGGACATAACGAAGCGAGGTGGTACTATTTGATAGTAGTTTGAATCAGTTTTTTTTTAAAGGGTTTGAATCAGTTTTTTGTACGCAATAATAGGCTAGCTCAGTTTCTTGCCTCTCTCTCGATTGCCTCGGTCGCCACTACAGTAGGCCGGCCACCGTGTCTCGTCTGGATTCTACGGGCTAAGGCCCAGGTGGGCAACGTGAGGAAATAAATCACATGTGTCTCGTCTGGATTCTACGGGCTAAGGCCCAGGTGGGCAACGGGAGGAAATAAATCACATGCCGATGTGTTGTAGGTCAAGTTAAAACAAAAGGTGCCACGAGAAAGACGGTAAAGATAAAATACTGAAGATTTAAGTTGGACGAAAATCCTGTTACAGAATGCAATACATACTTGTTCCTGCTTGTACTATGGGTTTTACTTCTTCATTGCATATTCTTGCAAATGTCCGCATCGTGCGATAGATGCTTTTCACTGTCGAAATTGTTTTTCAAAATTTAATTTATGAATTCATGGTCGATGTATCACATCACTGCTATGGTCTGAACGGCCAGATTGCTCCTCACGCACAACACGTGAACCTTGGATCGGGTCATTTCATGGCCACCTCCACCTCCACAATAGGGAAGTTGACATATTGGACAGCTGCAGAGGCCGGCAATCCTCCTGCTCCTATACATAACGGCGAGTGAGCTCCGCCGACCGGCGTTCAGCTACCCCCGCTGCTTTGCTTTGCATGTCATCACGGCAAGCCGCTGTCGTCCGCTATGATCACCACGACTTTGGGCACTACTTGTCACCACCATCATACATACATGCCCAGCTCTTTGCTTGTCATCAAACCTCAAGCCGCTGGTTGTCATCAAGATTTTATGTTTAGCTTTTGGACGCTACACTGGCTGCTTCCATATTCTCTCAAGGCAACGTTTATATTATGCTAATCTCGTATCCTAGCACCTAGCTAGCCGCCAGCTATACAGGTTGATGTTCCAGACAACTTGAGAACATATATGAATTGGTGAGAATTAGTTTAAATTGGCGAGGTGGGACTATTCAAACAAAAATATCCACGTATCATCACATCAGTATGCTTTCCCTGTTGGCTACTGACTTAGGACCACTAGTAAAAAACGGAGCTTTAAAACTGGTTTGTAAGGGCCTTTAGTGCCGGTTATGGAACCGGCACTAAAGTGTGGGCACTAAAGGCACCCCCTTTAGTACCTGGGTTTCACGAACCGGCGCTAAAGTGCCACCACGTGGCGTGAGCTCACGCCCTGGTATGGGGGACCTTTAGTACCGGTTGGTGTTTTTTTTTTTGAATTTTTTTTTGAAAATTTTGGAAAAAAAATTTGATTTTTTTTCGATTTTTAATTTTTCTGAATTATTTGATAATTTAGTCTCTAATCACCTCTCTTAACTGCTCAAGTGTGGATCACTCATTCCAAATCATCTAAATTCCCGACCGGTCACCCATCCCTCTCACTACTCCAGCCCGAGCACGCTTAACTTTCGGGTTCTATTCTCCTTTGTTTCCAAGTCTGCACTTGTTGTTTTCCTGACAATAGTAAGATGTTAATCCTATTAACCCTCAGGAGTTTAGCTTGAGCATGAAGTCACACATTTCACCGTTTGAGTTTGAAACTATTATTCTAAACAAACAGTAATTATTTAGTAACGCTAATATTTCTTGAATAAGTTTGACCATAGTTTGACCACAGTTTGACCATAGTTTGACCATATTTGACCAAAATTCAAAAAATTGAAATAATTATTTAGTAAAACTAATATTCTTGAATAATTATGTAGTAACATTAATACTTCTTGAATAAGTAGTTTGACCAGATTTAACCAATTTTTTTTAGAAAAATTGAAATTTGACCATATCTTTTTTCCTTTTGGAATTTGAGGATTCTAAAAAATTCCAAACAGGCCGTAGGCGGTCTCCATTAGATGCGGATTTTTGTGCTGAATTTTTTGATATATTATACGTTTTTTTCCGACATCGTATGCAAAAATTATAGCCGTTTTACATTTTCCCTACACTTTTTGCAAAACATGTCCAAATTTAAGTTTTCAAATTTTCCTAACTAGTAGATGTAGTAATATAACTACCTCGCGAAAGACTTTATTTTCTGAAGTTTTATCATTTTCTTTTGATTTTTCAAAACTGAAATGGCGATATCTGAGGGGGGTAGAGTTTGAAAATTGCCCTATAGTGCCGGTTTGTGTCTTCAACCGACTATAGGTTAAGACTTCAGAGTGCGGTTGGTGGCGCAAACCGGTACTAATGGTTAGAACCTTTAGTACGGTTTGTGTCACAAACCGTCACTAAAGGCTCGTGGGGCCTGCCTGACGCCAAATACATCATTCTTTAGTACCGGTTCGTGGCACGAACCGGTACTAAAGGTTCATTACGAACCGGCACTAATGCATAGCCATTCGAACCGGCACTATTGATCACATTAGTGCCGGTTTTTTTACAAACCGGCACTAATGTGCTTCACGTTTAACCCTTTTTCTACTAGTGGACACAACATATGAGGTTACAAGTTCGATCTACACCTCAGGCATCCTTTTTTTTTGGAAAATACACATAACGATCAGCGCTGGCTCCTAACTAAATGGGCCGGGCCATACCTAGTAATTGATCGGTGGAAACCAAGCACACGACCTATGAAGGGCCATGCCGAGCGATCGATAGGTGGAATCAGATGATCGTTTGATGATCAAACGTAGGAAACGAATTGTAAGATTAGTACCACCTCGGATATAGAAAATAATATAGGTGAAAAACACTGAAAGCGTAAATTCACGGCAAGAAACGTATTGTGACGGTGAACCCATGGAGTCAATCCGTGCTTTATTATTAGAAAGAGACTAGGAAAAGCGCCCGTGTGTTGCAACGGGTATACATATTCTATACTCATGCTTTTCTACGGAGCGAACACAAATTTTCATGAACCACAACTGGCCGATTTGCTCTCCTAGCTAGCAATTCAGCAACCAGTCCCATCTTCCATAACCGATGCATCCCTCCCCCACTCACCGGTTCCCTCCCATTTACTTTGGTCAGTTCCATGCCATCTCTCCTCAACCCCCCCTCCCCCTGACCACTTACACTTTTAGCCGCAACCGTATGATCAATCTTATTGTTGTCTTTCTTCGCGTGCCTGTGCTTGAGGGGCACGTGATCAGCGCGAAACTCTTGCTACCACTGATCTACATGCCATTCTTCTCATTCCTCCTCACAGGGCTGACCACTGCCACCATGGTACGCAACAGGCGGCTACACGGCCGGCCTTCCGATTCACCATCGCGAGCAACATCGGCACACAACTACGCAACAGGAGGCTACACGGCCGACTTTCCATTCACCACGGCGAGCAACATCAACACACAAACTGCAAACTCTCACAGTGGGGCCTCTCTCTCAATTTCTCTACCACAAATTACAAGCAGTGGGAAATAAATCACCCCAGACAAATAAAACAAAATTGTGACAGACCCTTGTAGAAACTAACAAAATAAGGAGAGTTGCATACACATATCAGCATAGATGTTATTGTTCTACATATATACACTAAATTTGCACTCGGAGAAGAAGCGGTGGAAAGTAAATAAAAATATGATGAAATTGCACCTGATTCTTAAGTATACGTAACTCTGCATATGATGCATGATCCCTCTACCTCTGCAAGCATAGCAAGAAGAGTAATTAAGTGCTAATTAAAGCTTCATACTGTAGCTTGAGCACAATAGTAATTAAATTCAGTCTAAGCTAGCTTTGTTGGCATATGTGCATTTGCAGAACCATGTAATCCATATAAAAAATACAACATGCAATGGGAGGGACTTGCATTGTATCAGATGCACTGGCACTGTGCATATACATTGCTATATGTACGATGAAATTAAAAAATTGTGAAGAGAAACAAATAGAACGTGTGTAATATATGTAGAAATATTACTGTTTGGGAGCTGCCTCGAGTGTTAGCCAGCGTGCAGCTGTTTCCGAACAGGTTGTACTCACCGCCGTGCTTTGGCTCCGCAGGAGTGCATGCTCGGGCTGTCAGGCAACTGCTGGAATGCTGGTTTTCGCATCACGGCCCGTGCAGCCGCTTGCTGCGTTGCTGGCTGCCGCTGGTGTGCCGGTGCCGAGTCTCAATGCCATTGCCATCTGATGCGCGTCGCCGGCTCTCACCCGCATGCCTCCGCCTCCCGCGCGCTGTCGCGAGCATCACACGTCTGCCTGCAGAAGTCGCTGCACCGCTCCTGACCGTCACCACCATGCACCAACGGCAACCGCGTTCCCGAACAACCCACGCGCCTTGGCCTACCTGGCCGCGAGCATCGCGTTCTTGGCACCACTGCGATGGGCCCAGGCCGCGTCGCATGCACCATCGTGCCGCCGTGCCACCACGCGCCGTTCTGCCGCCCAAGTGCCCGAGCCACGCCGCCAAGAAACACTGCGAAAGTCGCTCTACCGAGTGCCGCGAGCCACCATCGCTCACATGCGCGAGCGGCGACGCGTGTTGGCCGGCCGTTGCCGTGTCATCACTGACACCACGGCGTTCGCTTTTATCAGTCGAACAGGTCCATCTCTATCAGAGCAGCCATGCGCCGTCGTTGTCGCTCCCTGTAGATGAGGGAGACACCATAGCACCAAGACCCAGCCGGGGCTAGTCCTTGTTGTCGACGTCCTCGTAATCCCCACCGCCGCTCGAGGAGCTTGAGCTGGCTGCTGTCTTCTCACCACGATGCTCCTCAGCGACTTGGCCAGGAAAGACCAGCTATCCTACGTGCACACATGGGCCAGCGAGCTTCGTGACGTCTACGACCGCGTCTCTAATCCGTCGCAGGGGCCGCCCGTTCGCATTCGCTGCTGCGAAACTCCTCGTGATCTGCGAAACCCTAAACAAATCCTCATGTAAATTTTTGTCCAATCCATGATCGCCCCCTTCTCTTTCCCGAGCCGATCTATGGGAGCAGTTAGAAAGGCGTGGAGAGATGCAGAGTTAGAATCCAACTGAAGTATGCGTCCAGTGTCCTGAGGTGTCACGGGAGGAAAAACTGACGTTGACCTAACTACAACGCGTAACGGACGGACGGACAACAATTAGGGAGTAAGCAATTAGTACCACCTCGCGTATATGTTTATTTATAAACTGAAAGCGTAAATTCACGGTAGGAAGCGTATTGTGACGGTGAACCCACGGAGTCAATCCGTGCTTTATTATATGTATGTATATATATATATATATATATATATATATATATATATATATATATATATATATATATACACACACACTAGCACAAACGCGCATCGGGTGAAAAAAACCCACACTTCCCTAACCCAATTGCTCAAGACCCCTTTTCATTCCACGACACAACGCCAGGCATGATAGGATGAATAAACTCTTTGACGAATAAACTCTTTGACCTTCACTCGGTAGTTGCATTTGTCCAACGCGCCGGTGAGTTATCAATCCAACTCTGACCTTCTACATCTCATGGCGCCAATCCAAATATACCCATGGCACCCAAGGTGGCGGCAGTTGTTGTATACATGTTCATATTAGTCGTCATCTTCACACTGGCAGGTAAGAGGTAAACTCATCCTCTGTCATGGGCTCATGGCCGCAATCATAGGCCCTGCCCTCGAGGTGTCCTGATGGGTCCTTGTGCCCTCGGCATGGACAAGTACTCGCCGCTCACGGAGAAGTAGCGAAACGCCACGAGGCTTTAAAGGGAGCTCGAGCGTTTACCTATGTGCATAGCCCGTGCTCGTCGCCACTGACAACGGCGACCAAGGCCGACATACAGGACGCCATGGACAGGGTGGTCGTTCTCGACGCTGCGTACCCACTCCTCTGCTCCCTAAGGTCGTCGAGCTTGTGCTTTGGGCTGTGCTCCCCGACGTTGTTGTGCAACAGGGCCGTTGCCTTGACGTATCTACACATGGAGTGGGCGGCTTCTCCAGCGGTTAGCAACGACGCGACATACCTCGTAGAAGGCGTGTGGCCGCAGACATGGATGGAAGGCCGAAGCGGCGCGCCACGGCAGCAGCGTGAGCAAGGAGGAGGAGGAGGTCAAGCAGAGCCAGGAGAAGGAAGTACGATGTGGAGATGACGTAGGCGAGGGTGACTGGGTCTCCACGAGCGCAGGGAGGTGCTGCTAGGGGGAGGAGGTGCGCGGGGCTGGGTAGGGAGAGTGGCGGCTGGGCAACCCCTGGTCGTGCAGCGGGGAGTAGATGAACCCGGACACCAGGACACAAACTTGATTCAAAATCCCCTACACTATTAGTTACAAAAGCCTATCAATAAATAAGAACACATTCCCACGAGTTCCTAAAAAAAAATAAATTTGTATCAAATTGAAGCTAGTAACCAATCCCAACATGGAAGTATTGAAAAAACTTATATAAACAAAATATCTCAAATATCCTTCATCGTGAGACATATAACCATCACTATAAATAAGAACCAGAATTACTCTTCTTATATTCTCCCTATAATTTTCCGACAATTCTCAATCCTTCCTTGAATTATCTTCCTATATCTCTCTATCAAACAACAAGCTTCCACATAGGTGCAGTTTTCACCAACATATTTTAATTGGTGCTATGACATGTACTAAAGCGAGGTGATTGTCGACACAAACGTTGTTTAGCTCGGTTGGCAGTGGCCTTACGAACTTCCTGGGAGGTTTTGAGTTCGATCTCGTGTAGTAACGCATACAGTTTTAGTTTTTTGCCTTTCCCAGCGTAGGTGGGCCGGCTTCATGAGGCGGGCGGATGGGTGCAGGCCGAAAAAACGTAGCCGAGGGCGCACGCAGCCCAGGTGACTTTCTACCGGGCTTGCTCATTCGTGGGTGACTCCCAACTGGGCTGCTTGCGGACAGAATTTTAGACGCCAAGTCGTTAATTAGTACCACCTTGGATATATGTTTAAAATTTAAACTGAAAACGTAAATTCATAGAAAGAAAGCGTATTGTGACGGTGAACCCGGAGACCCAATCCGTGCTTTATTATTAAGGAGAGACTAGCAAAAGGACCCGTGCGTTGCAACGTGAAAAAATAAATCCCCAAGAATCAGGCTCTTTTCTTAGTGAAACTAATTCATAGTCAATGCTAATATGTGTTTCATGGCGGATGCATGGTGTTAAGGTCATAAGATGTTTAATAAAGTAAAAAGCTGGACCCATTATTTCTATATGATCGATTAAACACAAGGAACATACTCAAAACGCAGGCACTGGCACTACCATGATTGCATCGTTTCTGGTTTGCAAATTGAAGAGACTGTGGAACATCTATTTTTTGAATGCCAATTCCGCTTCCTTTGCTTGGCCAGCCTTTGTTTATCATGGCCTTCTAGTGAATCTCGACTTCAAACCATAACCTCGGCCAAGGACACTTGCGGTCGGCCACTATTCATGGAGGTATTCTTGCTGGCTGCTTGAAGTATTTGGAAGGAGTGCAACAACAAATACTTCAGAGGGATTGCACCATCAAAAAAAAATCTTGGTTGGACACATTGAAAGCAGACTTTTCCCTCCTAACCTATAGAGATAAGGAGAAACACAAACACCTCGTCCCCCTTTGCTTGCCTCTTAAGAGGTGTACTGCTGTATGTTGTTGATTTAAACTTTGATAACTGATGAGATATATGTGTATATACTATATAGTTAATCTATATTAGCACATGCACACACGCACCTTCGGTGTTTCCGGAAAATGCTACACTTACGGGGCTGGTGTTACGGAAAGAGCTTACGGGACAACGTGTGCCAATACAATCGACATCCCCCCTGCATTTAAGTGTGGGGACCGGCCCGTGATTAATCCATGCGCCTCCACCTCTTCCTTGTAAGTGTTTTCCGTTGAAAATTCCTGTAAGTGTAGCATCGCTGGGTGTTTCCTAGCGGCGCCGAACCTCACCGGGATAGACTTAGACCGAACTGAGGTAGGTCGAAGATAGACGGCTGCCAGAGCAGCTGCCGCTGCTCCAGCGTGACGGCTGCCACTGTATAGATCCATAATGTGCAGTATTTTGCTAATGTGTGTACATTTGTACACTACTAAATTCATAATGTGCAGTCTCAGCAATGTATCTGAGCATTTAGCAATCCACACACGGTACAAGCATCATATACACTGGGGAGCTCACCATTGAGAAAAAAGTCTGAAAAATAGAAAGGAAAAGAGAAGAAATTACTGCTGTATTTTGCAAGTTCTGGCGTTGATGAGACCTTGCTGGATGGACAGGTGGAGAAGCAGCTTGCTCGAAACAGGTCCAGTGTGGGACGACACGGTGATCTGTCTCGGCGGCTTGCGCCGTCGCGCGCGTTGCTGGAGTAGACGCCTAGAATGGAAAAGGAAGGCATGATAGAGGGCGGGCGGAGTGTATTCGACAATTACAATGAACAACGACGAAGAAGAGGCAAACGGGTGTCTAGGTTCCTGCCTTAAGCAACTGGATTGTATTCATATTACATGTAAATGGGCGACACAAAAAAGAAAGCCTCGGTTAATTGAATCATCGCGGGCCAATACACAATCACATCACCAGGTAAACAGCCAAACCATTCTTTGCACGTCACTTGGCTCGGCTTGAGGAAGGCGCCGATCTCGTCTTGCTCTTGAGCAGCTTCAGCCCAGCCATCGATCCAATCTACACATGATAGTTGTGGCCTGCGACCAAACGCGAGCCCACTGGTCACTGCCTCCCTCCCGCCCAATGTTGCTACCCGTCCTGTGCCGCTTATCGCCTGTGACACATAAGCTTGTACGGTGTCCTCCAAATTAAGGAATCAATCTACTCCAACCAGCCCATGGGCGTAGCTCCTGTCATCTTGTCCTCATCAGCCAATGCACGGGCCTCTCCAGCCAGCCAACCCACGTCCAATCTCGTCCCATCCTCGTCTTCCTTCCTTCTTCCTCCCCAATCAACAACTGCGGATTCCCTCGATTGATCCGGCAGGAGCATATGCGACGATGGTCTCAGGCTGCAACAAAAGTGCCATGGGGATCTCGGATTCGCTCGTCAACAGGCTCCGACCCCCGTTCGCCTCTCACGGTCGTAATCTGCCTTGTCGTTCGACGGCTTCCTCTGCTACTGCCTCGCCTCCACCGAATCACCTCTTCCCTCCTCTTCCCTCGCTGATATTTATTGGAGGAATTAGAGAGATATATGGAGATCGAGTCTAATTCGTGTAGAGAGGGCAAAAGAAAAAAAACGGATTGTGAAGACATGCGTGGGAATAAAAGATGTGTCAGAGGCCCAAACCCATATTCGAGAAGCGCTCGTGACGGGCCGAGGAACGCAGGCCCGGCCGAGCTGCGACTTTTTTAACAAAACGTGGCTCCACAAATTAGTACCACCTCACATATTTCACGTAACGTAGGAACAAATTGTAAAAGCGTATTATGACATGAGAAGAAAGCGTATTGTGACGGTGAACCCGAAGACCCAATCCGTGCTTTATTATTAGGAATAGATTAGGGAAAGATTATATTATATTATATTATATTATATATATATATAAGAGGGAAAGATTTCTCCCTGAGAAAATATAAATAAATTATCAGGTGTTCGTCCCTGCCCTGTTCAGTTCGTCGAAGCTTGTTTTTCCCCTTTTTTCGTTTCTTTGATTTGATTGAAGTGTGTGTGGGGCATGACTTCATTCGATGTCTTGCGGGCTGTCCATCTATCCACATCCAACTGCGCTATTCACTTGTTTTTCTAAACTTCAGGCTTAAGCTCATCTCCACAAATCAAATCAAACCAGACGATGTGATTTTTTGGTGAAGTACATCATTCACCAGTTTTCTCAACTGGTTCATCGACCCAACTACAGGAATTCTTATTACTGAAACTAAACCGTGCTAGCTCATGTGCCGCATGATTCGCTTCTCATCCCAAAGGCCAAATTCTTCGCGTGATTGACAATCCAAGGAAGGATTCAGATGGCGGATATGCTAGCAAGCACACTTGGATAAATTGTGGCCTCTGCCCGCTATGTAGAAGGGAGCCGGAAACATCATCTCACTTGCCATACGAATGCCGCTACACTTTGACGCTTTGGGATTTGGTTCAGGATTGGCTCCAACTAGTGCACCTTGACACCACCGTTTGGGCTATGGAAAGGTCCATAAAAGATTAGTGGATCAAAATTTCTGGAAGGAACATCCCAAACAGGAGTGCGATGGCTTCCATCACTCATGTATTGGACCATTTGGAATGAGAGGAATGCAAGGGTCTTCCGGCACAAATCCGGCCCTACAACGATTCTCATGGAGGAGATTAAGAAAGAAGTAATGGGTCATCACAGGTGCAAAGCGATTGGGTGAACTAATGTCGGGACAGTAGCTTTACTAGTGTTGGAGCTTTTGTGTCTTGTTGTAACCTTAACTCTATTTCTCCCTTAATTAATGGATGAGGCTAATCTTATGCCTTCGTTTAAAAAAAGCGCTTCCCATAAGCAATGTGTTAGGGCATAAGCAATGTGTTAGGGCATATTTCTCCCTAAGTGGTTTTGGTGAATGATGATAATGTGTTTGCGGACCAATCGTGTGCATTGAGCATTTAGACTATCAAGCATATGACACAAGACGATTCGTACCCCTTGGAGTTTCAAGTGAAGACGGTTTTCTTTCCTTCGGTTCGTTTTGGTGGATTTGAGTCGTAGGGAAAACCGTACTATCAAGAGGGGGTCCGTTTCGGAAAGGTTCGGGTGGAATCAACACGTACACACTCATATTTGCACCCATCGCCTCTTTCCGCTTCATTGGAGTTGTCCTTCATTTGTGCCGAAGAAGGGGTGGAGAGCTACAAGAGGTAGTACCGCGGGCAGTAGTGGTAGTACCGCTGCTACTCCCGCTCGTACTACCGCTCGTAGTTGGGGCCTCGATTTTTCCGTGTCAGGTTTTACAGTAGTGCCTCAGGGTCTCCACCGTGCTACGTGTTCGCCCCTAGAAAATAGGCGGTAGTAGCAGTGGTAGTACCGCCTATAGGCGGTAGTACCGCCCCTACTACCGCGGCTACCACCGCCCGTTGCTCTGTTCTCTCCCTGCTCTTCTAATCTCCTGTGCGTCCTGTAAGGAGCGGTAGTACCGCTCCCAGAATGGTAGTACCGCTTGCTTGCAGGCTGAGAGGTGCATAACGGTTGGATTTGTTCCCCACTATAAAAGGGGGTCTTCTTCCCCCAAGAAGACTGACCTCTTCCTCCCCCAAACTCCATTGTGTTGGGGAACGCAGTATTTCAAAAAAAATTCCTACGATCATGCAAGATCTATCTAGGTGATGCATAGCAACAAGACGGGAGAGTATGTCCACGTACCCTCATAGACCGAAAGCTGAAGCGTTTAGTAACGCGGTTGATGTAGTCGAACGTCTTCGCGATTCAACCGATCCAAGTACCGAACGTATGACACCTCCGTGTTCAACACACGTTCAGCACGATGACGTCCCTCGAGCTCTTGATCCATTTGAGGACGAGGGAGAATTCCGTCAGCACGATGGCGTGGTGACGGTGATGATGAAGTTACTGGTGCACGGCTTTGCCTAAGCACTACGACGATATGACCGAGGTGTGTAACTGTGGAGGGGGCATCACACACGGCTAAAAGAAGACTTGGTGTCTCTATGGGGTGGCCCCCTCCCACGTATATAAAGGAGGGGGAGGAAGAGGCCGGCCAAGGGGGGCGCGCGCCATAGGGGAGTCCAACTAGGATTCCCAATCCTAGTTGGAGTCCCCTTCCTTTCCAAGAGGGGGAGAAAGGGAAGGAGGAAGAGAGGGAGAAGGAAATAGGGGGGCGCCGCCCCTCCCTAGTCCAATTCGGACTTGCCATGGGGGGTGCTGCCTCCCCTTGTGGCCCTTTCTCTCATTTCCACTAAAGCCCATTAAGGCCCAATACTTCCCCGGGGGGTTCCGGTAACCTCCCGGTACTCCGAAACTTATCTGATACTTCCCGAAACCATTTCGGTGTCCGAATGTAACC
Organism: Aegilops bicornis; assembly: GCA_021605145.1. Lineage (NCBI taxonomy): Eukaryota > Viridiplantae > Streptophyta > Magnoliopsida > Poales > Poaceae > Aegilops > Aegilops bicornis. The sequence continues at coordinate 389,740,405 of CM038669.1, read as the reverse complement.
TTCCAATATATGAATCTTTACCTCTCAACCATTTCGAGACTCCTCGTCATGTTCGTGACCTCATCCGGTACTCCGAACAAACTTCGGTCATCAAATCACATAACTCATAATACAAATCGTCATCGAACGTTAAGCGTGCGGACCCTATGGGTTCGAGAACTATGTAGACATGACCGAGACACATCTCCGGTCAATAATCAATAGCGGAACCTAGATGCTCATACTGGCTCCTACATATTCTACGAAGATCTTTATCGGTCAAACCGCATAACAACATACGTTGTTCCCTTTGTCATCGGTACGTTACTTGCCCGAGATTCGATTGTTGGTATCATCATACCTAGTTCAATCTCGTTACCGGCAAGTATCTTTACTCGTTCCGTAATGCATTATCCCGCAACTAACTCATTAGTCACATTGCTTGCAAGTCTTATAGTGATGTGCATTACCGAGAGGCCCCAGAGATACCTCTCCGATACACGGAGTGACAAATCCTATTCTTGATCTATGCCAACCCAACAAACACCTTCGAAGACACCTGTAGAGCATCTTTATAATCACCCAGTTACTTTGTGACGTTTGATAGCACACAAGGTGTTCCTCCAGTATTCAGGAGTTGCATAATCTCATAGTCAGAGGAACATGTATAAGTCATGAAGAAAGCAATAGCAATAAAACAAAACGATCATTATGCTAAGCCAACGGATGGGTCTTGTCAATCACATCATTCTCTAATGATGTGATCCCGTTCATCAAATGACAACACATGTCCATGGCTAGGAAACTTAACCATCTTTGATTAACGAGCTAGTCAAGTAGAGGCATACTAGGGACACTCTGTTTGTCTATTTATTCACACATGTACTAAGTTTACTGTTAATACTATTCTTTCATGGATAATAAACATTTATCATGATATAAGGAAATATAAATAACAACTTTATTATTGCCTCTAGGGCATATTTCCTTCAGTCTCCCACTTGCACTAGAGTCAATAATCTAGATTACATCGTCATGTGATTTAACACCAATAGTTCACATCTTTATGTGATTAGTTCACATCTCCATGTGACTAATACCCAAAGGGTTTACTAGAGTCAAAACCTAGTTCACATTGCTATGTGATTAACACTCGAAGAGTGATCATGTTTTTTCTTGTGAGAGAAGTTAAGTCAGCGGGTCTGCCACATTCAGAGCCGTATGTATTTTGCAAATTTTCTATGTCTACAATGTTGTGCACAGAGCTACTCTAGCTAATCGCTCCCACTTTCAATATGTATCCAGATTGAGACTTAGAGTCATCTGGATCAATGTCAAAGCTTGCATCGACGTAACCCTTTACGATGAATTTTTTGTCACCTCCATAACCGAGAAACATGTCCTTATTCCATTAAGGATAATTTTGACCGCTGTCCAGTGATCCACTCCCGGATCACTATTGTACCCTCTTGCCAAACTCATGGTGAGGTACACAAAAGGTTTGGTACACAACATAGCATACTTTATAGAACCTATGACTGAGGCATAGGGAATGACTTTTCATTCTCTTTCTATTTTCTGCCATGGTCGGGTTTTGAGTCTTTACTCAACTTCACACCTTACAACTCAGGCAAGAACTCCTTCTTTGACTGGTCCATTTTGAACTCCTTCAAAATCTTATCAAGGTATGTACTCATCAAAAGTCTTATCAAGCGTCTTGATCTATCTTTATAGATCTTGATGCCCAATATGTAAGTAGCTTCACTGAGGTCTTTCATTGAAAAAAAATTATTCAAGTACCCTTTTATGCTATCAGAAATTCTATGTCATTTACGATCAACAATATGTCATCCACATATAATATCAGAAATGCTACAGAGCCCCCACTCACTTTTTTGTAAATACAGGCTTCTCCAAAAGTCTGTATAAAACCATATACTTTGATCACACTATCAAAGCGTATATTCCAACTCCGAGAGGCTTGCACCAGTCCATAAATGGATCGCTGGAGCTTGCACACTTTGTTAGCACCTTTAGATCGACAAAACCTTCTTTGCATCATATACAACTCTTCTTTAAGATATCCATTAAGGAATGCAGTTTTGACATCCATTTGCCAAATTTCATAATCATAAAATGCGGCATTTGCTAACATGATTCGGACAGACTTAAGCATCGCTACGGGTGAGAAAGTCTCATCGTAGTCAACTCCTTGAACTTGTCAAAAACCTTTCGCAACAAGTCGAGCTTTGTAGACAGTAACATTACCGTCAGCGTAAGTCTTCTTCTTGAAAATCCATTTATTCTCTATGGCTTGCCGATCATCGGGCAAGTCAACCAAAGTCCACACTTTGTTCTCATACATGGATCCCAACTCAGATTTTATGGCCTCAAGCCATTTCGCGGAAGCTGGGCTCATCATCGCTTCCTCATAGTTCATAGGTTCATCATGGTCTAGTAACATGACTTCCAGAACAGGATACCGTACCACTCTGGTGCGGACCTTACTCTGGTTGACCTACGAGGTTCGGTAGTGACTTGATCTGAAGTTTCATGATCATCATCATTAACTTCCTCACTAATTGGTGTAGGCATCACTGGAACTGGTTTCTGTGATGAACTACTTCCCAATTCGGGAGAAGGTACAATTACCTCATCAAGTTCTACTTTCCTCCCACTCACTTCTTTCGAGAGAAACTCCTTCTCTAGAAAGGATCCATTCTTAGCAACGAATATCTTGCCTTCGGATCTGTGATAGAAGGTGTACCCAATAGTCTCCTTTGGGTATCCTATGAAGACACATTTCTGCGATTTGGGTTCGAGCTTATCAGGTTGAAGCTTTTTCACATAAGCATCGCAGCCCCAAACTTTAAGAAACGACAACTTAGGTTTCTTGCCAAACCACAGTCCATATGGTGTCTTCTCAACGGATTTAGATGGTGCCCTATTTAATGTGAATGCAGTTGTCTCTAATGCATAACCCCAAAACGATAGTGGTAAATCGGAAGAGACATCATAGATCGCACCATATCTAATAAAGTACATTTACAACGTTCGGACACACCATTACGCTGTGGTGTTCCAGGTGGCATGAGTTGTGAAACTACCCCACATTGTTTTTAAATGAAGGCCGAACTTGTAACTCAAATATTTGCCTCCGTGATTAGATTGTAGAAACTTTATCTTCTTGTTACGATGATTCTCAACTTCACTCTGAATTTCTTTGAACTTTTCAAATGTTTCAGACTTGTGTTTCATTAAGTAGATATACCCATATCTGCTTAAATCATCTGTGAAGGTCAGAAAATAACGATACCTTCCGCGAGCCTCAACACTCATCGGACCGCATACATCAGCATGTATTATTTCCAATAATTTAGTGGCTCGCTCCATTGTTCCGGAGAACGGAGTCTTAGTCATCTTGCCCATGAGGCATGGTTCGCAAGCATCAAGTGATTCATAATCAAGTGATTCCAAAAGCCCATCAGCATGGAGTTTCTTCATGCGCTTTACACCAATATGACCTAAACGGCAGTGCCACAAATAAGTTGCACTATCATTATTAACTTTGCATCTTTTGGCATCAATATTATGTGTATCACTGTGATCGAGATTCAGTAAACCATTTACATTGGATGCAAGACCATAGAAGGTATTATTCATGTAAACAGAACAACAATTATTATCTGACTTAAATGAATAACTGTATTGCAATAAACATGATCCAATCATATTTATGCTCAATGCAAACACCAAATAACATGTATTTAGTTCCAATACTAACCCCGAAGGTAGAGGGAGTATGCGATGGTGATCTTATCAACCTTGGAATCATTTCCAACACACATCGTCACCTCTCCCTTAACTAGTCTGCGTTCATTTTGTAACTCCTGTTTCGAGTTACTAATCATAGCAACTGAATCGGTATCAAATACCCAGGGGCTACTATGAACACTACTAAAGTACACATCAATAACATGTATATCATGAAGGAACTATGCCCTAGAGGCAATAATAAATTTGTTATTTATATTTCCTTATATCATGATAAATGTTTATTATTCATGCTAGAATTGTATTAACCGGAAACTTAGTACATGTGTGAATACACAGACAAACAGAGTGTCCTAGTATGCCTCTACTTGACTAGCTCGTTAATCAAAGATGGTTAAGTTTCCTAGCCATAGACATGTGTTGTCATTTGATGAATGGGATCACATCATTAGAGAATGATGTGATGGACAAGACTCATCCTTTAGCTTACCACTATGATCGTTTCAGTTTCATTGCTACTGCTTTCTCCATGACTTATACATGTTCCTCAGACTATGAGATTATGCAACTCCCGAATACCGGAGGAACACCTTGTGTGCTATCAAAAATCACAACATAATTGGGTAATTATAAATATGATCTACAGGTGTCTCCGAAGGTGTTTGTTGGGTTGGCATAGATCAAGATTAGGATTTCTCACTCCATGTATCGGAGAGGTATCTTTGGGCCCTCTCGGTAATGCACATCACTATAAGCCTTGCAAGCAATGTGACTAATGAGTTAGTTGCGGGATGATGCATTATGGAACGAGTAAAGAGACTTGCCGGTAATGAGATTGAACTAGGTATGATGATACTGATAATCGAATCTCGGGCAAGTAACATATCGATGACAAAGGGAACAACGTGTGTTGTTATGCGGTTTGACCAATAAAGATCTTCGTAGAATATGTAGGAACCAATATGAGCATCCAGGTTCCGCTATTGGTTATTGACCGGAAGTGAGTCTCGGTCATGTCTACATAGTTCTCAAACCCGTAGGGTCCGCACGCTTAACGTTCGATGGCGATCGATATTACGAGTTTATGTGTTTTGATGTACTGAAGCTAGTTCGGAGTCCCGGATGTGATCACGGACATGACGAGGAGTCTCGAAATGGTCGATACATAAAGATTGATATATTGGACGACTATATTCGGACAACGGAAATGTTCTGGAGAAGTTTCAGATAAAACCGGGGTGCCGGAGGGTTACCGGAACCCCCCGGGGGAACTAATGGGCCACATGGGCCTTAGTGGAGAGAGAGAGGGGCGGCTAGGGTAGGCCGCGTGCCCCCTCCCCCTTGGGTCCGAATTGGACTAGGGAAGGGGGGCGGCACTCCCCTTTCCTTCTCCCTCTCTCCCTCTCCTTCCTCCCCCCTCTCTTCCCCTTGTTGGAAACCTGCTAGGAATAGGATTCCTAGCAGGAATCCTACTTGGGGCACGCTCTATGAGGGCCGGCCGGCCTCCCGCTTGCTCCTTTATATACGGGGGCAGGGGGGCACCCTTGGACACACAAGTTGACAGTTGTCTTAGCCGTGTGCGGTGCCCCCGTCCACAGATTTCCACCTCGGTCATATCGTTGTAGTGCTTAGGCGAAGACCTGCGTCGGTAACTTCATCAACACCGTCATCACGCCGTCGTGCTGACGAAACTCTGCCTCGACCTCAGCTGGATCTAGAGTTTGTGGGACGTCACCGAGCTGAACGTGTGCAGATCGCGGAGGTGCCGTACCTTTGGTGCTAGGTTCGGTCGGATCATGAAGACGTACGACTACATCAACCGCGTTGTCATAACGCTTCCGCTTTCGGTCTACAAGGGTACGTAGAAAACACTCTCCCCGCTCGTTGCTATGCATCACCTAGATAGATCTTGCTTGATCGTAGGATTCATTTTGAAATTACTGCGTTCCCCAACAGTGGCATCCGAGCCAGGTCTATGCGTAGATGTTATATGCATGAGTAGAACACAAAGAGTTGTGGGTGATAATAGTCATACTGCTTACCAGCATGTCATACTTTGATTCGGCGGTATTGTTTGATGAAGCGGCCCAGACCGACATTACATGACCGTGTTCATGAGACCGGTTCGACCGCCGGGCTTCTCACACAGGTGGCTAGTGGGTGTCTGTTTCTCCAACTTTAGTTGAATCAAGTGTGACTACACCCGGTCCTTGTTGAAGGTTAAAACAGCACACTTGACGAAAAATCGTTGTGGTTTTGATGCGTAGGTAAGAACGGTTCTTGCTAAGCCCGTAGCAGCCACGTAGAACTTGCAACAACAAAGTAGAGGACGTCTAACTTGTTTTTGCAGGGCTTGTTGTGATGTGATATGGTCAAGACGTGATGAGATATAAGTTGTTGTATGAGATGATCATGTTTTGTTGAAGTTGTCGGCAACTGGCAGAAGCCTTATGGTTGTCTCTTTATTGCATAAGATGCAAGCGCCAAATAATTGCTTTACTTTATCGCTATGCGATAGCAATAGTTGCAAGAGCAATAGTTGGAGAGACGACCATGTGACGACACGTTGATAGAGATCAAGATGATGGAGATCATGGTGTCATGCCGGTGATTATAGAGATCATGACAGTACTTTGGAAATGGAGATCAAAGGCGCAAGATGATCATGGCCATATCATGTCACATATTTTGATTGCATGTGATGTTTATCTTTTATGCATCTTATTTTGCTTAGTACGGTGGTAGCATTTTTAGATGATCCCTTACTTAAATTTCAAGGTATAAGTGTTCTCCCTGAGTATGCACTGTTGCGACAGTTCGTCGTGCCGAGACTCCATGCGTGATGATCGGGTGTGATAAGCTCTACGTTCAAATACAACGGGCGCAAGACAGTTTTGCACGTGCGGAATACTCGGGTTAAATTTGACGAGCCTAGCATATGCAGATATGGCCTTGGAACACTGGAGACCGAAAGGTCGAACGTGAATCATATAGTAGATATGATCAACATATAAATGTTCACCATTGATGACTACTCCATCTCACGTGATGATTGGACATGGTTTAGTTGATATGGATCACGTGATCATTTAGATGACTCGAGGGATGTCTATCTAAGTGGGAGTTCTTAAGTAATATGATTAATTGAACTTTAATTTATCATGAACTTAGTCCTGATAGTATTTGCAAATTATGTTGTAGATCAATAGCTCGCGTTGTAGCTCCCCTATATTTTTGATATGTTCCTAGAGAAAACTAAGTTGAAAGATGTTAGTAGCAATGATGCGGACTTGGTCCATGATCTAAGGATTATCCTCATTGCTACACAGAAGAATTGTGTCCTTGATGCGCCGCTAGGTGACAGACCTATTGCAGGAGCAGATGCAGACGTTATGAATGTTTGACAAGCTCGGTATGATGACTACTTGATAGTTTAGTGCGCCATGCTTTATGGCTTAGAACTGGGATTTCAAAAATGTTTTGAATGCCACGAAGCATATAAGATGTTCCAAGAGTTGAAATTGGTATTTCATACTCATGCCCGTGTGAAGAGGTATGAGACCTCTAACAGTACTTTGCCTACAATATGGAGGAGAATAGCTCAACCAGTGAGCATGTGCTCAGATTGTCTGGGTACTACAATTGCTTGAATCAAGTGGGAGTTAATCTTCTGGATAAGATAGTAACTGACAAAGTTCTCTAGTCACTATCACCAAGTTACTAGAACTTCGTGATGAACTATAATATGCAAGGGAGGACGAAAGTAATTCCCGAGCTCTTCGCGATGCTGAAATCGGCGAAGGTAGAAATCAAGAAATAGCATCAAGTGTTGATGGTTAACAAGACCACTAGTTTCAAGTAAAGGACAAAGGGAAAGAAAGGGAACTTCAAAAAGAATGGCAAGTAAGTTGTCACTCCCATGAAGAAGCCCAAAGCTAAGACCTAAGCCTGAAACTGAGTGCTTCTACTACAAAAGGGAATAGTCACTGGAAGCGGAACTACCCAAAATAATTGGCGGATAAGAAGGATGGCAAAGTGAACGAAAGTATATTTGATATACATGTTATTGATGTGTACTTTACTAGTGTTTATAGCAACTCCTCGGTATTTGATACTGGTTCAGTTGCTAAGAGTAGTAACTCGAAACGTGAGTTGCAAAGTGAACAGAGACTAGTTGAGGGCGAAGTAACGATGTGTGTTGGAAGTGATTCCAAGGTTGATAAGATCACCATCGCACACTCCCTTTACCTTCGGGATTAGTGTTGAACCAAAATAAATGTTATTTAGTGTTTGCGTTGAGCATGAATATGATTGGATCATGTTTATTGCAATACAGTTATTCATTTAAGTCAGAGAATAATTGTTATTCTATTTACATGAATAAAACCTTCAATGGTCATACACCCAATGTGAATGGTTTATTGAATCTCAATCATAGTGATACACATATTCATATTATTGATGCCAAAAAATGCAAAGTCAATAATGATAGTGCAACATATTTGTGGCACTGCCGTTTAGGTGATATTGGTGTAAAGCGCATGAAGAAACTCCATGCTGATAGGCCTTTAGAATCACTTGATTATGAATCACTTGATGCTTGCGAACCATGCCTCATGGGAAAGATGACTAAGACTCCGTTCTCCGGAACAATGGAGCGAGCCACTGACTTATTGGAAATAATACATACTGATGTATGCGGTCCGATGAAGTGTTGAGGTTCGCGGCGGGTATCACTATTTTCTGACCTTCACAGATGATTTGAGCAAATATGGGTATATCTACTTAATGAAACATAGGTCTGAAACATTTGAAAAGTTCAAAGAATTTCAGAGTGAAGTAGAAAATCATCGCAACAAGAAAATAAAGTTTCTATGATCTGATCGTGGAGGAGAATATTTGAGTTACGAGTTTGGTCTTCATTTGAAACAATACGGAATAGTTTCACAACTCACGCCACCCGGAACACCACAGCGTAATGGTGTGTCCGAACATCGTAACTGCACTTTATTAGATATGGTGCGATCCATGATGTTTCTTATCAATTTACCACTATCGTTTTGGGGTTATGCATTAGAGATAGCCGCATTCACTTTAAATGGGGAACCATCTAAATCCGTTGAGACGACACCGTATGAACTGTGGTTTGGCAAGAAACCTAAGTTGTCATTTGTTAAAGTTTGGGGCTGCGATGCTTATGTGAAAATGCTTCAACCTAAGCTCGAACCCAAATCGGAGAATTTCGTCTTCATAGGATACCCAAAAAGAAACTATTGCGTACACCTTCTATCACAGATCCGAAGGCAAGATATTTGTTGCTTAAAATGGATCTTTTCTAGGAAGGAGTTTCTCTCGAAAGAAGTGAGTGGGAGGAAAGTAGAACTTGATGAGGTAATTGTACCTTCTCCCAAATAGGGAAGTAGTTCATCACAGAAATCAGTTCCAGTGATGCCTACACCAATTAGTGAGGAAGTTAATGATGATGATCATGAAACTTCAGATCAAGTCACTAGCAAACCTTGTAGGTCAACCAGAGTAAGGTCCGCACCAGAGTGGTACGGTAATCCTATTCTAGAGGTCATGTTACTTGACCATGACGAACCTACGAACTATGAGGAAACGATGATGAGCCCAGATTCCGCGAAATGGCTTGAGGCCATGAAATCTAAGGTAGGATCCATGCATGAGAACAAAGTATGGACTTTGATTGACTTGCCCAATGATCGGCAAGCCATTGAGAATAAATGGATCTTCAAGAGGAAGACGAACATTGATGGTAGTGTTACTATCTACAAAGCTCGACTTGTCGCGAAAGGTTTTCAGCAAGTTCAAGGTGTTGACTACGATGAGATTTTCTCACTCGTAGCGATGCTTAAGTCTGTCTGAATCATGTTAGCAATTGCCGCATTTTATGAAATATGGCAAATGAATAACAAAACTGCATTCCTTAATGGATTTATTAAAGAAGAGTTCTATATGATGCAATGAGAAGGTTTTGTCAATCCTAAAGGTGTTAACAAAATGTGCAAGCTCCAGCGATCCATCTATGGACTGGTGCAAGCATCTCGGAGTTGGAATATACGCTTTGATGAGTTGATCAAAAGCATGTTTTATACAGACTTGCGGTGAAGCCTGTATTTACAAGAAAGTGAGTGGGAGCACTACAGCCTTTCTGATAAGTATATGTGAATGACATATTGTTGATCAGAAATGATGTAGAATTTTCTAGAAAGCATAAAGGAGTGTTTGAAAGGAGTTTTTCAAAGAAAGACCTCGATGAAGCTTCTTACATATTGAGCATCAAGATCTATAGAGATAGATCAAGACGCTTGATAGGTTTTTTCAATAAGTACATACCTTGACAAGTTTTGAAGTAGTTCAAAATGGAACAGTCAAAGAAGGAGTTCTTGCCTGTATTGCAAGGTGTGAAGTTGAGTAAGACTCAAAGCCCAACCACGGCAGAAGATAGAGAGAGAATGAAAGTCATTCCCTATGCCTTGGCCATAGGTTCTATAAATTATGTCATGCTGTGTACCAGACCTATTGTATACCCTGCCCTGAGTTTGGCAAGGGAGTACAATAGTGATCCAGGAGTAGATCACTGGACATTGGTCAAAATTATCCTTAGAGGACTAAGGAAATATTTCTCGGTTAGATGACAAAGAGTTCATCGTAAAGAGTTACGTCGATGCAAGCTTTTACACCAATCCAGATGACTCTGCATCTCAGTCTGGATACATATTGAAAGTGGGAGCAATTAGCTAGAGTAGCTCCGTGCAGAGTATTGTAGACATAGAAATTTGCAAAATACATACGGCTCTGAATGTGGTAGACCCGTTGACTAAAATTCTCTCACAAGAAAAACATGATCACACCTTAGTACTCTTTGGGTGTTAATCACATAGCAACGTGAGCTAGATTATTGACTCTAGTAAACCCTTTGGGTGTTAGTCACATGGCAATGTGAACTAATCACATAAAGATGTGAACTATTGGTATTAAATCACATCACGATGTGAACTAGATTATTGACTCTAGTGCAAGTGGGAGACTGAAGGAAATATGCCCTAGAGGCAATAATAAAGTTGTTATTTATATTTCCTTATATCATGATAAATGTTTATTCATGCTAGAATTGTATTAACTGGAAACTTAGTACATGTATGAATACATAGACAAACAGAGTGTCCCTAGTATGCCTCTACTTTACTAGCTTGTTAATCAAAGATGGTTAAGTTTCCTAGCCATAGACATGTGTTGTCATTTGATGAATGGGATCACATCATTAGAGAATGATGTGATGGACAAGACCCATCCGTTAGCTTAGCACTATAATCGTTTCAGTTTCATTGCTACTGCTTTCTTCATGACTTATACATGTTCCTCAGACTATGAGATTATGCAACTCCCGAATACCGGAGGAACACCTTGTGTGCTATCAAACATCACAACGTAATCGGGTGATTATAAAGATGCTCTACTGTGTGTATCCGAAGGTGTTTGTTGGGTTGGCATAGATCGAGATTAGGATTTGTCACTCCGTGTATCGGAGAGGTATCTCTTGGCCCTCTCGGTAATGCACATCACTATAAGCCTTGCAAGCAATGTGAATAATGAGTTAGTTGCGGGATGATGCATTACGGAACGTGTAAAGAGACTTCCAGTAACGAGATTGAACTAGGTATGATGATACCGACGATCGAATCTCAGGCAAGTAGCATACCGATGACAAAGGGAACAACGTATGTTGTTATGCGTTTTGACCGATAAAGATCTTCGTAGAATATGTAGGAACCAATATGAGCATCCACGTTCTGCTATTGGTTATTGAACGGAAGTGAGTCTCGATCACGTCTACATAGTTCTCGAACCCGTAGGGTCCGCACGCTTAACATTTGATGACGATCGGTATTATGAGTTTATGTATTTTGATGTACCGAAGGTAGTTCAGAGTCCCGGATGTGATCATGGACATGAGGAGGAGTCTCAAAATGGCCGAGACATAAATATTGATATATTGGACGACTATATTCGGATACCAGAAATGTTCCGGAGAAGTTTCGGATAAAACCGAAGTGCCGGAGGGTTACCGGAACCCCCCGGGGGAACTAATGGGCCACATGGGCCTTAGTGGAGAGAGAGAGAGGGGCGGGTAGGGCAGGCTGCGCGCCCCCTCCCCCTTGGGTCCGAATTAGACTAGGGAAGGGGGGGCACCCCCCCCGTTCCTTCTCCCTCTCCTTCCTTCCCCCTCTGTTCCCTTGTTGGAAACCTACTAGGAATAGGATTCCTAGTAGGAATCCTACTTGGGGCGCGCCCTATGAGGGCTGGCTGGCCTCCCCCTTGATCCTTTATATACGGGGGCAGGGGGCACCATAGGACACACTAGTTGACAGTTGTCTTAGCCGTGTGCGGTGCCCCCTCCACAGATTTCCACCTCGGTCATATCGTTGTAGTGCTTAGGAGAAGCCCTACATTGGTAACTTCATCAACACCGTCATCACGCTGTCGTGCTGACAAAACTCTCCCTTGACCTCAGTTGGATCTAGAGTTCTTGGGACGTCACTGAGCTGAACGTGTGCAGATCATGGAGGTTCCATACCTTCGGCGCTAGGATCGGTCGGATCGTGAAGACGTACGACTACATAAACCGCGTTGTCATAACGCTGCCACTTTCGGTCTACGAGGGTACGTAGACAACACTCTCCCCTCTCTTTGCTATGCATCACCTAGATAGATCTTGCGTGATCATAGGATTTTTTTTGAAATTACTATGTTCCCCAACATATCATATATACTTTTGTTCACTTTGCCATCCTTCTTATCCGCCAAGTATTTGGGGCAGTTTTGCTTCCAGTGGCCATTTCCTTTGTAGTAGAAGCACTCAGTTTCAGGCTTGGGTCTAGATTTGGGCTTCTTCATGGGAGTGGAAACTTGCTTGCCATTATTCTTGGAGTTCCCTTTCTTTCCCTTGCCCTTTTACTTGAAACTAGTGGTCTTGTCAACCATCAACATTTGGTGCTTTTCTTGATTTCTACCTTCGCCAATTTCAGCATCACGAAGAGCTCGGGAATCGTTTTCGTCATCCCTTGCATATTATAGTTCATCACGAAGTTCCAGTAACTTGGTGATAGTGAGTAGAGAACTCTGTCAATCACTATCTTATCCGGAAGATTAACTCCCACTTGATTCAAGCGATAGTAGTACTCAGACATTCTGAGCACATGCTCACTGGTTGAGCTATTCTCCTCCATCTTGTAGGCAAAATACTTGTCAGATGTCTCATACCTCTCGACTCGGGCATGAGTCTAAAATACCAATTTCAGCACTTGGAACATCTTATATGCTCTGTGGCATTCAATACGTTTTTGAAGTCCCGGTTCTAAGCCGTAAAGCATAGTGCACTAAACTATCAAGTAGTCATCATACCGAGCTTGCCAAGCATTCATAACGTCTGCATCTGCTCCAGCAGTAGGTCCGTCACCTAGCGGTGCATCAAGGACATAATTCTTCTGTGCAACAATGAGGATAGTCCTCAGATCACGGACCCTGTCCACATCATTTCTACAATCATATTTCAACTTATTTTTCTTTAGGAACATATCAAAAATAAACGGGGAACTACATCGTGAGCTATTGATCTACAACATAATTTGCAAATACTATCATGACTAAATTCATGATAAATTAAAGTTCAATTAATCATATTACTTAAGAACTCCCACTTAGATAGACATCCCTCTAGTCATCTAAATGATCACGTGATCCATATCAACTAAACCATGTCCGATCATCACGTGAGATGGAGTAGTTTTCAATAGTGAACATCACTATGTTGATCATATCTACTATATGATTCACGTTCGACCTCTCGGTCTCATTGTTCCGAGGCCATATCTGCATATGCTAGGCTCGTCAAGTTTAACCCGAGTATTCTGCATGTGCAAAACTGGCTTGCACTCTTTGTATGTGAACGTAGAGCTTATCACACCTGATCATCACGTGGTGTCTCGACACGACGAACTGTAGCAACGGTGCATACTCAGGGAGAACACTTATACCTTCAAATTTAGTGTGAGATCATCTTATAATTCTACCGCCGTACTAAGCAAAATAAGATGCATAAAAGATAAACATCACAAGCAATCAAAATATGTGACATGATATGGCCATCATCATCTTGTGCCTTTGATCACCATCTCCAAAGCACCGTCATGATCTCCATCGTCACTGTCGGGGGTTTCGTGTGACATATGCCAAAGGATGGCATATCATGGTTGGGGAGAGTAATACTTCACCTGTGCCTGGAAACGGGATAAGGCACAAACACATAAGCCGGCACATCTTACCCAGGTTCGGGGCTCTCCTAGGAGATAACACCCCTAGTCCTGCTCTGCAGGGTCTCCGCACGATCACTATCTCAACAAGTAGCTACAAGCTTGCTCCTTGAGCTGTTTGGCTAGAGGAGGAAGAAGGGCAAGGCTAGCTCTACTCCTCTCTCTATGTGGGTGTGGTGTCTAAGAAGCTGAACCCTTTGCATGGGTGCCCTGGGTGTTTATATAGGCCTACCCCCAGGGGTACAATGGTAATCTGACTGGATGTTGGACCCAGCGGTCAGTGTCTCTGGTGGCCGGCTTCTACGTCGGCTGCTGGGTCCACCGCCTGGTGGGTCTCGCCGGCTGTCCTATACTTGGCCGACAGGCCGCGCCCGCCGCTGGCGTGTCTTGCCGACTGCTTAGTACTGTGGCAGTGCCACTGATGATGTGTGCTTTGTCGGGGAGAGCATGGCTACAGTTCCACCGCCCGGCGGGCACTCACTGTAGCCATTCCCCGTCTCTTCTGATTAATGGCACGAAAACTCCGAGGGAGGGGGAGGGCCGCCTTCTGGGAGTCGGCCTCCCCTTGAGCCGACTGGCCTGGGCTTGCCGCCTTCTGGCTTCTCACGGACAGGTAGAGTCCGCCGCCTGCGGGCCGTATCTATAGCCCATCGTGGGAGCATGGCTCCCTCTGCCATGGGTGATGTCACGAGCAGCATGGCAACAGTGCCGCGCCGGGCGTGGGATGTCCGCCTGGTACGCTGCACTGTGGCCACGTTCCGCCCTGGATTCGGGGGTGGCAGGCTGCACTGTAGCCACGCCCCGCCTCGTCGTCGTAATGAGGGTGCAAACTTTGAGGGCACGAGGGGCCGCCTGCTAGGAGTCGGCCCACTTCATGGCCGTCTTCTGGATTCCGCCGCCTTCTGGCAGTCGGGCTTTTGGACCAGCCGGCCCCAAGAAGGCGGCCCTTTGTCCTTGATGCTTGAGGGGCGCAACCGGCCCCGATGTCTTGAAATACCATGGGAGGCTGATGAGGCTACCCATGGTCATTTACTCCAACAGTAGTCCCCGAAGCTGGTGGGGTGCCACGGCTGAAAATGCAAGGAGCCTCAGCAGCTTCCTACTCCGAGTGGTCTGGTTGCTTTGCTTCATCCGGCTTCTGAAGCGCCGACAGGTAGGAGTTGGACGTGACCTGGCAGGCCGCCTGGTGATTTTGAAACATCATGGCGGGAGCCATGTGGCACGCCAGCCGGGCGCCAGGCTTGCCGTCCGTTGCCCGCACGCCATGCGGCGCCAGCCAGCCGAGCCGCCTGCCAGCCGCAGCGCGACAGGATGTCACCGCAGGCTAGGGCCCGCCACTACCGGGCCTCGGCACGCGCGCAGATCCGCTGCGGCCGAGGCGGACGGTTGAGTTTTCGAGGCGCGATTAATACGCGCTGTTACTGCACGGTAATCGTGGGATCGTGGGGGAGTGGCGCAGTTAATCCCATGACCCCCCACGTTCTCGCCCCCTCGGCTCCCCGCCTGGGGCTATAAGTTGGGGGAGGAGGGGGGCGGCAGATGCACGCTCGCCCTCCTCTCCCTTTTCCTTCGCCGTTCTTCATCTTCTCCTCTCCGCTGCCGCAGTGCCTCTCCCAGCACCGAAGCGCTCCCGCAGCCTTCCGTCGCCGGGCTTTTTCTCGCCGCGGCCTCCTTGCTCCGCCACGGTTTCGTCCGCTCGCCACCGCACTGCGCCTCCGACGAGCTCCTTCGTCCATGGTGCGCTTACAGGCCGGTGACTGGGCCGTCTCTAATGTCCATGAGGACCACCTTGCCTTCCTCTACCAGACGCGGCACCTGCCCCGCGTACGTGTCCCCCCTGCGGCTGAAATCTCGCCGGTGCCGGAAGAGGACGAGCACATTGTCTTCCAGTCACATTTCCTTCGCGGCTTCGGCCTTCCGGCGAGCGGCTTTCTGTGCTCTTTCCTTAACTTTTACCAAGTCCAGCCGCACCACCTTACGCCCAACACGGTGGTGCTGCTGGCCGCCTTTTCGTCACCCTCTGCGAGGGCTATCTCAGCACCCTCCCCACTCTTGAACTCTGGGCGGAGTGCTTCAACATCAAGATCAGCACCGCCGCCAAGGGCACGGCGGCTCAGTGTCACACCCTGCATTTTGTAACATGTCATTTGCATTAATAAATCATGTAAATTTGGACCAACAAAAACTTTTGCATCATTTGGCTTTTATTTGGAGTTGGTTCTCTCTCTGTGATTTTCAAGTGCTCTTTAAGGTCAACATAAGTTCACCTTCTCTACATCATCTCCTTGCCCCAAACTTCTGTCCAATGATCATGCCATGTGTATAGAACAACATAGTATTTTCTTACAAAAATAATTTGGCCAAATAGTATTTTTAAAAATTAGTTTTCCAGAAACCCCTGAGTTGAGGTTTGCCCTACAAGTACTTGATTTGGGTATGAAAAATATTTAAAAGAGTATATTTGAAACCTATTAGATATAGGACTCCCATAAACCACAAAAATATAATTTTAAAAGTAATATTCCTATTTTATTTAAAGGCTTTTTCTTTAGGACAGAAATGGTCTTTAATAGGTTAAAATTATTTAAATGCTTCAAAAATATTTGAGAAAATTTAGGGGAACTCATAGGATATATATTGTCCATATATAAGAGTTTCAACACACGGTCATGTTCAAAATATTGGACAAAACCCTCCAAAACCATTTCTGTCCATTTATAGTATTTGAAATATTTCTACAAGAAATATTTTCCAATAAATCCAGGAAAATTCTAGCAAGTCACATATGCATAATATGATGACCGTGCAAAGTTTAAGCTCAATCCAAGCTGTTTTGGTTCACCAAAGTGCCCCAAAACCTTCTTTGTCCAGATTCAAGTTTGAACAACTTTACATTGCCAACTTATTCCAAATGCCCCCAAACTTTGTGGTCATGCTCGAAAGCCCAAATGATGACACAACACCAAGTGGTGAATCAAGGGGAATGGTTTTGCATGACTAGATCTTGGTAAATGCATTTCTGTTGATTTCTAGGGTTTACACAAGTTACATTGGAAAATTTGCCCAAATGAGCTCAAAATTGGTGGAAGGCCCTAATTATATGTGCCATTTCACCCTGTGGAGTCTCATGCCAAATGGAGTTCATTTGCTTACCCAAACAAGCATCAAACACCTTCTACCACTGAGGGAGTCTCGGATTAGGGGGTGTCCGGATAGCCGAACTATCACCGTTGGCCGGACTCCTGGACTATGAAGATACAAGATTGAAGACTTCGTCCCGTGTCCGGATGGGACTTTCCTTGGCGTGGAAGGCAAGCTTGGCGATACGTATATGTAGATCTCCTACCATTGTAACCGACTCTGTGTAACCCTAACCCTATCCGGTGTCTATATAAACCGGAGGGTTTTAGTCCGTAGGACGAACAACAATCATACCATAGGCTAGCTTCTAGGGTTTAGCCTCTCTGATCTCGTGGTAGATCCACTCTTGTACTACCCATATCATCAATATTAATCAAGCGAGAGTAGGGTATTACCTCCATCGAGAGGGCCTGAACACAGGTAAAAACATCGTGTCCCTTGTCTCCTGTTACCATCCGCCTAGACACACAGTTTGGGACCCCCTACCCGAGATCCGCCCGGTTTTGACACCGACATTGGTGCTTTCATTGAGAGTTCCTCTGCGTCGCCCGTCGGGAAGGATGCCTCATCCCGTCTTTAAAGGCGATACTATCGCCAAAGGAGCCTTGGCCACCGGGTGAGACTCTTCGCTAGGTGGTTTTCTTATGACCGCCCGGTTCGCTACCGACGGCGATGACTTCTCGAGTCATCGAAACCAATCTTCACGTTAACTCGAACTTGCCGAGCTTAGATCCGATCGAGCTCTCCTCCGTAAACGAGCTCTTGGATCGCATCGCCGCCTCAGGAGTCGCCACAGACTACGACCCGATCGGGCCTAAAACCGATCGAGAGAGATCAACTCTCCCTGTGCTACCCATCATGTTGCTGTGATAGAGGAGCAATACGGCGATTCTTCTTCTATCTTAAGGACTAGCTACGTCCGGATTCCCGATCCTCCATGCCGGATTCCCGCAGAGAGGGGACGGATGTCGATCAAGCCACGAACTTAAAGTCGGTAGCGGGTCGGATTCAAAGGATAGCATTCAAAATCCAAACTTCCAAGTTCGTAAACTTCTTGGCCCCTGAGTCTTAAATTGGACGGGGTTAGGATCTAGTTCCACCCGCCCACCCAAACATTAGCGATCTATCCCGAATTCGCAAGAGCCCGCTGAAACAAGACATCATTATCGGGCCAGATTCCTCCTGGTTATGGACAGGATAAAGGACTGCCGAGAGGAGGACGCAATCTCACTTTTCTGCAATAATTGCACGGACAAGGGAATCCTAAACGCCATAAGTCATCGCGAAATTACACACTTTGCTAACTTGGTGACCATAGTACAAAAGTACTGTGCGATGGAGAGTGCTTGGAAAACCAAAAGTAAATTTTGGGATAATCCGACCCCGAATACAGCCCTAGTCCGAAATAAAAGGGTGCATCATCACCAAGCACCTGGGTTAAACATCAAAAAACAAAAACCCCCTAAAGGGTACGGAATCGTACTGGAGGGTTGGCTAAACGGACCCTGCAAAATTCATAGCACAGAGGGCGCCACTCCAACTCATAGCCTTCGAGCATGTTGGATACTACGACAGGTGGCCAAAAGTGGTGAAGAGCTTCTAGCTTCGTAATCCCAGCCCAGCAACACCAAGACGGTGTTAATAGTCTTCGAGACTTTCGCATCAAATAACATGCGAAACGAACACTCCGCAACCTTGCGAAGTCTACCAAGTAGCAACAATAAATCCATGGAGGACACGACTATTACCTTTAATGCCGGTGACAAACCCAAATTCGAACAGCCCGAGCACCAGCCGCATTGGTCCTCGGTCCAATAGTGGATGGCTTTCACCTACTAAGGTACTCATGGATGGCGGCAGCGGACTAAACCTCATCTACGAGGAAACCCTCCGAAAAATGGAGATAGACTGAACCGCATTGAGCGAAGCAGACAACCTTTAGAGGAATAATCCCTAGCCGGGAAGCATGCTGCAGGGAAAAATCACCTGCTGGACGTAGTGTTTGGCTCGCCGGACAATTACAGGTCCGAGGAGGTCACATTTCAAGTGGCCCCGTTCAGCAGCGGATATCACGCTTTATTAGGGCGAAAGGCATTCACAATTTTCAAGCTATACCCCACTATGGGTACATGAAGCTTAAAATGCCCGGACCTAACGGAATCATCACTCTCGCTAGTGATCCGAACATAGCACTCCGCGAAAACAAGACAGCTGCACTAGCCCTCGAGGCACTATCCGAAGCCCTAGCGGCCGAGGAACTCATCATGATGCGCTCCACGGTGAACAGAGACGATGTGATACTTGATAAAAGATCCAAGTCCACCTCTTTTAAACCAGCGGATGAAATAGTCAAATTCCAAGTCCACCCAACGGACCTTGCAAAGAAGGCCTCCATTGGGGCACAATTAAATCCTGATGTAGACGCCAAGACCTACGAGAATTTCTACGAGAAAATCGACATTTTTGCCTGGCACCCTTCGGACATGCCAGAATCCCACGTCGGCTGGCCGAGCACAACCTAAATATCCTAAAAGGATTCAAGCCACCAAACAGGCTCTTGGCGCTTTTTCGAACCCAAGAGACAGGCCATGGGAGAGGAGCTAGCCAAACTTCCGGAAGCCGGATTCATCGTAGATATAAAACATCTAGGCGGCTAGCAAATCTGGTGATGGTACCAAAGAAGGATAAATCCCGGCACCTATGTGTTGATTTCAAAGACCTTAATAAGGCTTGCCCAATGGATCCCTTCCTCCCTCGCATTGATCAAATTATCGACGCCTTCTGCAGGACACGACTCATTGTGCTTCCTCGACGCGTACTCGGCTACCACCAAATCAAGATGGCGGAGCTGCACCAAGCAAAGAACAGCATTCATCACTCCATACGGCCCATTCTGCTTCAACACAATGCCCTTCGGGCTCAAAAACGCCGGCGCAACATATCAGCGCATGATTCAGACATGTCTGGCAAACCAGATCGGCAAAACAGTGGAAGCATATGTAGATGACGTGGTCATCAAATCCAAGCATGTCAAAACTCTAGTAGACGACTTGAGGCTCACATTCGACAATCTCCGAAAATATGACATTAAGCTCAATCCGAAAATGCGTCTTGGCGTTCGGTAGGAAAGCTCCTAGGCTTCATTGTGTCCGTAGAGGAATTGAAGCAAACCCAGCCAAGATCCGAGCTCTGTCACAATTGGATATTCCAAAAGACCTCAAACAAATACAAAAATTTCTTTGGATGCGTCGCGGCTCTAAGCCGCTTTATTTCCGTTTGGGAGAAAAGGCGTTACCCCTTTACCGCCTCCTCCGGCGCACCGAACACTTCGAGTGGGCCGGATGCATACGGCCGGACTCGAAGAAATAAAAGCCATATTGGCAACAAATCCGGTCTGGCGCGCCCAACATGGGCGAACCAATGCTATTATATATCGCCGCAACACATCAAGTTGTCAGCGCGGTGCTCGTCGTCGAACGAGAAACGGACGGACACCGGTTCCCTCTTAAAAAACCGGTTTACTATGTGTCCACTGTCCTAACTCCATGCAAGTCTCGGTACCCACATTATCAAAAGATAGCATACGCGGTGTTCAATGCATCCCGGAAGCTGCGACACTACTTTCAAGAGTGTTCGATAATGGTAGCCTCCGAAGTACCTCTTAACGACATTATAAACAACCACGACGCGGCGGCCTAAATTGCTAAATGGGCCATAGAGCTCCTTCCATTCGACATAACTTATAAGCCACGACGAGCTATTAAGTCGCAGGTTTTGGCCGACTTCGTGGCCGAATGGACCGAACTCCCTAAAGAGTACGGGCGCATACTCCAATTGGATCATGCACTTTGACGGCTCCAAAATGTTGGCCGGCCTGGGGGCTGGCGTCGTCCTGACGTCCCCAACCGGGGACACAGTCCAATACGTCCTTCAGATAATGTATACGGACTCCAACAACGCAACCGAATACGAGGCCCTTCTGCACGGCCTCCGGATGGCAGTCTCCATGGGCATTAAACGCCTAGAGGTGCGCGGGGATTCGAACCTCGCGATATCTCAAATAAACGGGAACTTTGATGCCGAAGATCTGAAAATGGCAGCGTACCGCAATGCGGTCCTAAAAATGTCAGCACAGTTCGAAGGGCTCAAATTTCATCATATAGCCCGGGATAACAACCAGGTGGCGGACGTATTGGCACGCATCGGTGCAAAACGCGATGCCGTCCCGCCCAACATCTTCCTGGAACGGCTGTTCAAGCCATCCGTACTATGGGAAGGGGAGTCCGGAAATAATAATCCGGACCCAACCGCACTGCCTGACACAATCGGAGGCTCTGCCACCGAGATAACACCCTCCGCTCACGAAATAATGGCGGTTATCGCCCCGTGGACGGAACCATTCCTAGCCTACCTAACTAGGCAGGAACTCCCCGAGGACCAAAATGAGGCTCGCTGCATAGTACGGCGATCCAAAGCCTATAAAGTCCATGTGGGAGAGCTCTATAAGAAAAGCACAACAGGAGTCCTTCAAAGGTGTATCTCCGAAGAGGAAGGGCGAAACCTCCTGGCTGAAATTCATGCCGGACTGGTGGGCACCACGCCGCAGCCCGGCCCTTGTAGGCAAGGCCTTCCATACATGATTTTATTGGCCGACGCCTCGGCGAATCAGCGCAGATTTAGTCCAACGATGCGTCGGTTGCCAGCTTTTTGCTAACCAAAGCCACATTCCACCCACCGCCCTCAAAACTATACCCGTCACCTGGCCGTTCGCGGTCTGGGGGCTTGACATGGTTGGACCCCTTAAGGGAGGAGCCCACAAGCAAAATACCTATTGGTCATGGTGGATAAATTCACCAAATGGATAGAGGCCAAGCCTGTTAAAACGACCGAATCCGGGTAGACTTCATATCAGGGGTAGTGCACCGTTACGGCGTCCCCCACAGTATCATCACTGATAACGGCACCAACTTCACGGCCGATGAGGTCAAATTATGGTGCAAAAACATGGGCATCAAGCTCGATTACGCCTCAGTCTATCACCCTCGAACTAACGGCCAAGTCGAGCGAGAAAACGGTCTAATCATGAGCGGCATCAAACCCAGACTAGTGCGGTCCCTCAAGGAATCTAACACGCACTGGGTTGAGGAGCTCGACTCCGTACTCTGGGGGCTGCGGACCACGCCGAATCGTACTACTGGATTCACACCATTTTTTATGGTGTACGGCGCAGAGGCAGTCTTGCCCTGCGACATAATGCATGACTCACCTCGCGTGCGCATGTATGAAGAAAGAGAAGCCGAGCTCGATCGGCGGGACAGTTTGGACGCATTGGAGGAGGAGCGCGACGTGGCAAAAGCTCGTTCCGCATTTGATCAATAGCAGGCTCGAAGATATCAAAGCAGGGAAATGCGGGCCAAAGCTTACAACGTTGGCAAACTAGTTCTACGCTGCCGGACAAGAAAAAGGACAAACTCAAGCCCAAATGGGAAGGTCCATTCATCATCGACCAGGTCCTCGACCGGGCGGAGCATACCGTCTGCTAAACGCATCGGATAACCGACTCGAGCCGAACCCATGGAACGCAGCCCGTCTACGAAGATTCTACGCCTAAGCGCCGGACTCCAAGTTCGTCTCCTTCCTCCGTCCACATTTTCTATTTTTGCTGTGTTTTATTTCTCTCCTTCCTCCTCCTTCTTCTTGAAGCCTTTAGAGGCTCGTTTGCGCTTTGTTCGCACATACTTGACGCGCTGTCCATGCTCATTATACCTGGGGGCTTCTTTAACAGAAGCTTATTTATACAGGCTTCATGCCCAACACATGTGTCAAACTTCCGCATGTACCTTTTACTCACCATTATATGCATCGATATGACTTAAGTTTTGGCCAAGCTGGGTTGCCTGGCTCACGTGCTTACCCCTCGTTCCCGATTGTTCGGCTAGGTGGTAAAGGGAGCACCTCTGCGATTATTCTTGCCGGGTCACCGGATGTGTACCTCAGACTGGGTGAAGCCGAAAGCTAGCGTTCTTAAGGGAATATTCGGTCGGTGAACTGAAAGATGATTTTTTTAACTATTTATCCATCTGCCCCAGATGATTTTCTGCTTTCTTAGCAGTTTGACCATGCACTTTAGGGCATGCCTCCCAGGGAAATGAACCCTTAATGAAACTATTCTCCCTGGAAGATGTTTCTTACTATCTATGTAATATAACATAACTAGTTGGGCACTTGTCTGATACAGCAATAATGACCCCTACGCCTTGTCTCCATGCATGCCCTGGTTCTTACATAACTGCGAGGGTATTCAGACACACTCCGGACTATTGGGTCCCGAGGTCGGGTTAAAAGGTCCGCTATGACAAACGATCTACAATCCGGCTAGAAGACATTTTTCATGTCATATTCAATTACATAGTCAACTCGACTAATTGTATTCCTCCTCAATGCCATCTAATAGGCTATCTAATTTACAATCTTGTTGGGAATACTTGGCGGCCAATTCTACTTGGCCGTACACTAAGCTTACAGGATCTCCTTCCCATCGTGCCCCACAGTCCGACCTCGCCATGTGGTTTGGGTCAGCCGTGTACCGCGTCTTTACCATGGCCCAGGCCTCCTCGGCGCCTTTGACGGCAGGCCGATATCTTCCATAGCGGAAGCGCCGCCGTGCTCCTTGAAGCCGCTCTGCCGGCTCCCCAATGCCTTGAGCGGGGAGATAGATGGCCACAAGGCACTGGCGACGCCTTTCATCACTGCCGAACTTCGTTCGTGCGGTAGCCGATTCGGGAAGAAGATCATCCAAGAACTAGGCATCTCCTCCTCGGGACGACACTGTGAGCAAACCTACATACATGTTTATGTTAGTCGCCTTCCTCGCCGAACTCTTTCAAAGTTCGCTCAAGCACTTATCGAAAATGCCGCGGTAAGCCGTCGATTCTCCTTTACGGAGTCAGACAACTGGGCACGAACATCCTTTAGTTCCTCACCCAGTTGGGTGTTGGCATCTTGGAGGTTATTTTTCTCCTGTCGCACCCTCGTAAGCACGCTCTCGCCAGCCTTCAACCGGCACAAGAGCTGTTGCTTGTCCGGATCTAGTCCGGCGCCATCTGCAATATTATTGTCAGATTTACACACGCCGCACTTCATAAACTATTTATCTTTTGAGGCATATATTACCAGAGGGAGTCTCTGTGGCTCCCCCTGTAGCGGCTAGTGCGGCCTCAAGTTGGGCTTTGCATTCTTCAAGCTCCTGGAATAGTCGGGTATTCTTTTTTGCAAGATCCTGCATAACAAATGATCCTTAAATCAGTTATTCTAACTATTTCAAGTCTCGGGGGCTACTGGCATATATAACTGTCAAATATCCTCACCCGTATGTCCTTTACATATTGCTCCGTGGCTATGGCTAGACCATCTTGAGCGGCACGGAGGTGCGCATCTCCCGAATTGAAGGCATTCAAGGCCTCTTGGGAGAAACATGCGTCACGAAGAACTGTCCGGCGGCGCCTGTGATTCATGGCACTCTCCACCTCGGAGTTGGTGGCGGACAGTCTGTCGGCCTCCTCTGTCAGAGGAGCATCCGACACACGCCTCGTGCTCGCCTCCGCTTCTGGACCCGGCTTTGGAGCCTGGCTGGCGGAGGTTCGATTGGCAACCTCTCCGAACTCAGTCCGG
Source organism: Aegilops bicornis (assembly GCA_021605145.1). Lineage (NCBI taxonomy): Eukaryota > Viridiplantae > Streptophyta > Magnoliopsida > Poales > Poaceae > Aegilops > Aegilops bicornis. Next base: position 389,715,506 of record CM038669.1, on the reverse strand, counting down.
CGAGCGCTCTTTTTCCTGAAAAGAGCACCAGCGTTAGTACGCCTGCCAGGAATCAATCCTCGAATATGGTGACGCGCCATACCGCTGGCGGAGTTTCGATCCGACCGCACTTCTTTTTTAGCCTGCGGGGGGTCACGCCCTTGTTGGCTAGCCGCCGCGGGCTCGGCTTCCTGCCTCGAAGGTACCCCCTGCGAAACATCATTTGTATACAGTGATCAAAAAATAAGCACGGGTGGGTCATTATCAGAGTATTGGGACATCAGTCTCAGTTACCTGTGAGGCTGGAAGTATTCTGGGGTAATCGGCCGTAATGGCAACCAAAGCATTGTCGATGCTAAGTTAGTGGAACACCCCGTCGATCAGCTCCACCTTTATACCAGGGTCCTCTTCGGAGGCCGGATCGAGGGACCGTTTCGGATCCTCGGGTTGTGGGGGCGGGCTGTGTATCTTCTCCACGGCCCGGCGTAGTTCCTGCGTAGAAACCATGAAATGAGATGTTTAACCACGGGAACATGGATCAGACAGGCCACAAAGATATTTGCTTACCCAACTCCGAGGATTATTCGAAGAAAACCCGCTCGATGGGTACGCGGAGAAAATCCTCCTCTTCCCCTTTGTACATGGCGGACAAGGTCTTCACCAGTTCGGTGACCGATCCCGGCCCTTTGCGGCCATGGCGGGTGGCATCGTCCTCCCCGTTGAAGTCCCACATGGGGTGGCCCCTATATTGGAGAGGCTGCACTCCCCTCATAATACAGATTGCCATGACTCCAATCATGGTCAATCCGGCATGAGCCAGTAATCTTATTCGGCTCATCAAGTAAAGGACGTCCCGGTCAATTTCCCTCTGAGGGCTCCGCGGGCACCAGCTTAGGCGCTTCTTCAGAGGAGCGTTGCTAAACTCCGGAAGGCCGATCCGAACAGGATCCGGCAGCGGGACGTCCTCCATGTAAAACCATTCAAGGCGGTCTTGGACGCCTTCTTCGGGGTTCCGGATAGATATCCGGTCCGGCGATGCGCCATAGTTCGCTCCGCCCACTTGATATATTGACCCCTCATGAGAACGGGGTACAAGGCAGAATAATCTCTTCCACAGCGCAAAATGAGCCTCGACGCCCAAGAACAGTTCGCAAAGGGCCAAGAAGCCCGCGATGTGCAAAATGGAGGCAGGCGTAAGGTGGTGCAACTGGAGGCCGTAGAACTCCAAGAGCCCCCAGAGAAACGGATGGATTGGAAATCCGAGTCCTCTTACTAGATAAGAGAGAAAGCATACCCGCTCTCCTTTGGAGGGATCGGGGACACTCTCCGCTTGCTTTCCGCCCTTGTAGGTGGCGAGTCCGGCTCGAACCGAACCATGAAGGCCGGGGAAGAAATCCCTTGGTTTGGAGTATCACTAGCTCGCTATGCGGAACTGGCATCTCTCCCAATTTCAGTGCCGAGGGCTGGGAGCGCGAGAGGAGGAGCTGCGTCGACTGTCCATGATGGAATGGATTTTTGTCGGAGGCGCTCCGATGAAAGCTCGCGGAGGGGGGATGGTGTGACTCAGATCTAATACCTCACCCCTTTTATAGACAGCTCATTTGCGCAGCTAGGGGGGTAAGTGTAAAAATACCCTGGCTTTTCGCATTCATTCAAACACGTGGAAGATTGCCATTATTGGGTGTGGAAGCCAAGGAGCGCAGCATTTATCAGAAGCCGGACACTATTCGACAAGTATATGGAATTTGGAGAAAAACCCGCCTTGCAATGCCGAAGACAAACTACACGCCGGACTCATCGTCATTGAAGCCTGGTTCGGGGGCTACTGAGGGAGTCCCGGATTAGGGGGTGTCCGGATAGCCGAACTATCACCGCTGGCGGACTCTGGACTATGAAGATACAAGATTGAAGACTTCGTCCGTGTCCGGATGGGACTTTCCTTGGTGTGGAAGGCAAGCTTGGCGATACGGATATGTAGATGTCCTACCATTGTAACCGACTCTGTGTAACCCTAACCCTATCCGGTGTCTATATAAACCGGAGGGTTTTAGTCCGTAGGACGAACAACAATCATACCATAGGCTAGCTTCTAGGGTTTAGCATCTCTGATCTCGTGGTAGATCCACTCTTGTACTACCCATATCATCAATATTAATCAAGCAGGAGTAGGGTACTACCTCCATCGAGAGGGCCCGAACCTGGGTAAAAACATCGTGTCCCTTGTCTCCTGTTACCATCCGCCTAGACGCACATTTCGGGACCCCCTACCCGAGATCCGCCGGTTTTGACACCGACAGCCACATTTCCAAAAACATCATTTTGACCCCTTCCACTAATCTATATGGGCTCAAAGTTTTACCACAGCCCCTCCTAGTCCCCTTCCACCTCCAGTAACTATGGCTGCATCTCAGCTCAACGATTGAGGGGTGAAACCACCTCATTTACCCCTCTGGACAGCCCATTTCCCCCTCTCTCTCAACCCCACTCCTCTCATACTGGCTCTCCAGGTCACCCAATGCCCCTCCCCTCTTCTTTACTACCCCCTCACTACTAGAAAAACCACTACTAATGGCGCACCTAATTTGGCTATTAATGGCGCATCTGTGGTGCGCCATTAATAGCACGCCATTAGTAACTTTTACTAATGGCGCACCACCTCGTGCGCCATGAGTATCTGGTATCCTAATGGCGCGCCACCTGGTGCGCCATTCGTATATGCTAGGGTGCGCCCTTAGTATGCCTCCTGTGGGCATGTATACCCAGTGCTTTGGCATACTAATGGCGCACCACCTCTGGATGCGCCATTAGTAATCACAAGATACTAATGGCGCACCACCCGTGATGCGCCATTAGTAATTTTTACTAATGGCGCACTGACAAGTGATGCGCCATTAGTATGCTTTGTCATACTAATGGCGCACTATCATGTGATGCGCCATTAGTATGAATATTAGGTTTTTTTTATTTTTTATTTTCTGTTTTTTGCACAGGTTACAAAATGTATAATTTGACAAAATATAGACAGCACACATCAACAATAGATTCATCGATACAATAGAAGATTAGTCTTTGAATACAATTCATCATATTAGTCTCCGAATACAATTCATCATATTAGTCTCCAAATTGAAAAGACCGAACAAAGATAGAACATTATATTACAAGTCTCGAGACCGTGAGTAGCGAGTTTGTCTTCACATTACAAGTCGATATCGATCATCTAAACTACCATCACATAGAAGAGAGCTGCGGTCATCACGATGAGCATCATCATGATGAAACTCGTCTTCATCCGGTTCCTCCAACGCTCCCTCCCCTCTCCCGCTAGATAGCGGGCGTATCTAGATTCGGCCTCGGCCCTAGTGGTGTACCCTTTGTAACTATTACCGCTGAATCGGTGAACCTGTCTCCGACACTCCTCCCAGTCAACGTAGACTCCGGGAACCTTACCCTTGTACACGACATACGTCGGCATCGCTATGCACTAGCCAAGATACCCCAGCCTCGGCCCTAGTGGTGTACCCTTTGATCCTACTTAATTAACTACTAAGATACCCCGGCCCATGCATTAGTCACAAGTACCCCATATGTCCTATTTTTAGCAAAGTCATGCTAAAATTCACGGAAAATTTCAGCATGACCTTTGCTGAAAATAGGACATATGGAGTACCCGAATTTGCCGGAACGGAAGTTAATCGACATTCCGCAAACTCAAGGGCCTCTCGGGGTACTGCAAAATCATCACGACACGATGGTCGGAGACAAAACCCAGCAAACTAGCAAAATCATCACAAATTGTTTTCTCGTTAAAGATGATCATCATCTTTACAAGTCTTTCTCAATGTGATCACAAGTAATTCAGAGGCATCACAAGTAATTCAGAGCATCACAAGGCATTAGTAGTTCAAGACATGAACAAGTTTTACAAAGCACATCAATATGTATTGTATTTCATTGTGGAGTTATATACGGTATGTTACAACAAAGAAACAGCTTAATCCATGCCTCACTTATCAACAGTCATTACTTGTCAAATACGTAAGAAGGAACAATTTACTTGTGAAATAGTTACAAATGATGATGTAATAAAGCAACACCCTACACTAGCCTAAAACAAGTGAAGTTTCACCCATATAAGAATAAGTGAATTCTAGTCCCATTGACACTCCTGGTTTTCTACAAACACCAAGTACTAGGGCACACAAAAGTTCTGAAATTTGTGTGCCTAACTGAATTAACTGAATTTTCAAGAATCAATAAACTGAATTTTCAAAACTGCAAGAAGCCAATTAAAAAATCCTTGCACTCTGTCAAATTAACTATTGTTTTTCACTTTGTGCCAAGACCATTAGATTAGTTGGTAAAGTACATCTTTCATCCTAGTACATTCCCTGCCTGTGCGTGCATTTGCGCAAATGACAAGAGATTGGCTTTTAGGCCCGACTAATTAACTACATTGCTCATCGTGAGACCTGCTCATTTCTTTGGGAGGTGGCGGTACTCTTGTACTAGTGTGGTAATGGTTTATTATTTGGAACCTTCGCTTATGAAGCTATCTCGTAAAGATTTGCAACTAGTAGTACATTTTTGGTGGGTGCAAAAGTCCAACAAAGACTAGAACTGAGCTGATTGATCTATAAATGTGTAGGAGGAGCTAGATCATTTCCTTTACCAAATAAGCAATTGATCTAGCATCCACCTTTACCAAATGCAAGCAACTGAGATAATTTAATCGTAGGCGGTGGTAGTGGATTTGTGCACAAGCTAGCTAAGACAGTAGCTTCCTTGCAACCCACAAAAGACAAAGGAAAAGAGGGTGAAAAGGGGAGATGGTTAGCTTTGATGAGCAAGCAAGATCTTCCTAACCCCTTCTTCTTGTCTCCTACTATCTCTCACACATGTACACATGGCAAACCACAAAGGGTGTGTCAAGAAATTACTAAACTAATAATCCAACCACTAAAGCACTAGATCACTATGTGTATATAATCTTTTTATAACTTTGTATATATGTATGGCTCCAATGGGTGCCACCGCCATGCATCCCTCTCCATCATTTAATCATGATTAGCCCATCATTTTGACCAAAGGTTAGTTAATTAATTAACTAGTGTATGCCACAGAGAGCACAGATCGCCATCTAGCTAGTAGCTTTCTAAGGCCCCTCCTCCCTCTTGACTAATGGTTACTGTTAGTAGTTGTACTCCACTATCACACATGATTTGCACCAGAAAAATCTTCACCACCTGCATATATAATGTTGATCTCCCATATATGTTTTGCAAAAATTCTATATAATCCCACAAAAATATCGAAGACTAATGGCGAAGCTTCATAAAATTTGTCTTAGGTCAAACTAATATGCAGAGTAAATAAAACAGAAAAAGTTGTTAAGTTTATTTTGACAATCACCCAATAAACCCTGAAAGAACTGGCTCTACCCAACTTATATCCATCCAGAGGCCCAAAGAGAACTGACCCTTAATATATACTCCCTCCTTTAGTGATCTAAACATTCTCATATTTCTTGACGTGATCTAGCCCAAAGAGAACCGACCCTTAATTATATACTCCCTTTAGTGATCTAAATACTCTTATATTTCTTTACGCCGATCTAAACATTCTAATATTTCTTTATGCAGGAGTACATGAACTAAAGCACCGTCATGTGTCATCCCGTGGAAGAAACAGAGAATTGCGAGCAAACTAATAATTCGTTTATTATTCATAAAGAACTGTCTTGAATTACGACACGAGCGAAAGCACTGTCATGTGTCAAGATTAACCATGGTTAACATCCATGGAGCTGGTTGATGGCCAATTAACACGATGATTAGTACTAATGGCGAAGACTAACCATGGTTAACATCCATGGAGCTGGTTGATGGCTAATGAGTAATGAGAGGGGTTAGCTAGGCAGGCAGGCGGCAGACCTTGAGACGGGCTCGACGTTGATGGCGCGGCACTCGTAGCAGCCGGAGAGGCCGCGGAGGGAGGACGGGTGCCCCGGCGACGGTGGTGTGGACGGGGCGGGGTCGAGGTGGGGCAGCGGCGTCGGGGCGGGGTCGAGGCGGCGTCGGGGCGGCGGGGCAGCCGAGGCGGAGTCGGGCGGCTGGGCGGCGGGGTCGGCCGAGGCGGCGTTAGCGGCGGGTCGGCCGAGGCGCGCTGGGCGGCGTCCGGCGGCGGGTCGCGGCCGAGGCGGCGGGCAGCGTCGAGGTGGCGGGACGGTGGCGCCGAGGGAGGCGGGCGAGGGAGAGGGAAGGCGAGGGCGAGGGAGGGAGAGGGCGAGGGCGAGGGCAGCGCGGCGCGGCGGTGGATCGAGAGGGAGAGAATCGCGAGGGGAGAGGGAAGGGGGATCGGGCGAAGGGGGATCGGGCGAAGGGGATCGGGTTACTAATGGCGCACCTCACCGTGGTGCGCCATTAGCATGTTCACTAATGGCGCACCTCACCGTGGTGCGCCATTAGTATTTTTTTTTTATTTCAACTAGCCAACAGGTTATGTGCTACTGTAACTTATCCACGTCAAGCCCACTCTACTAGGTCGATCGTCACAGCCAGTTCTCACACCAGAGGTCCCGGGTTCGACTCCCGTGCTCCACAAATTTTTTAGCATTTAAAAAGCTGTTTGATACTTATTTATGTTTAAATATGTTCAAACTTGTTTAAATAATAACAGTAATATTTTTTTATAAGACAAGTAGCATTTAAAAGCTGTTTCATACTAATTTTTTTATAAGACGGTGCTGGGTGCGGGGGGTCAAGCGGCGGTTGAGTAGGGAATCGAGGGTGCGGGGGTTTCAAGCGGCCGGTGGACTGGGGGTGCTCAAGCGAGGGGACCGGATCTGGCGAGGTGGGATAGCGATCGAGATGGAGGGATCGAGGTGGGCTCCACAATTTTTTAGCATTTAAAAAGCTGTTTGATACTTTTTGTGTTTAAATATGTTCAAACTTGTTTAAATAATAACAGTAATATTTTTTTATAAAGGCAGTAGCATTTAAAAGCTGTTTCATACTAATTTTTTTATAAGACGGTCTTGGGTGCGGGGGTCGGCGGCGGTTGAGTAGGGAATCGAGGTGCGGGGTTTCATGGCGGCCGGTGGATCGGGGTGCTCATGCGGCGGGGACCGGATCTGGCGAGGTGGGATAGCGATCGAGATGGAGGGGATCGAGATCGAGTGTCCATGAAATTTAAAAATATTCATGATATAGTTCAAAAGTACCCATGAAATACAATCGAGAAATGAAGGCTACGATTTAAATACAATCGATCTTAGCTAGCTATCTGTTCACAATCTTCTTGCCCTTCTTTTTTCGCAAATGGAGTTCTTCGTGGAACGGACGTCCTTTAGGTAGGGTGGTCCTGCTTCTTCTTGTGGTGTATGCTGCTACTTCATCATCGTCGTCATGTTCGATCCTCGGTCGCCGTACTTGTCGAAGTCTTGCTCATTGGCTACTCCATCCATTCCGATGATCTTGCTTTTGCCTCTCCTCACGACAACACGACTGGGCTTTGGCGGGTCGGTAATGAAGAAGCATTGGTCCACTTGGGAAGCCAGTACCCATGGCTCATTTTTCGCGGTGACGTTTGAGCCCGCGGTCTTGGATTTGGCTTCGGGTATAACCATGGTGGTGAAATACCGGTCTTCTTTTATGACGTTCTTGGCCCATCTGACATGGAACATCGGGACCTTCTCTCCAGCGTAGCTCAGCTCCCAGATCTCCTCGATCCTTCCGTAGTATCTGTCCTTGTCGTTACCGATGTAGGATTCCATCGTTACCCCGGAGTTCGATAACCATCGCTCTTCATGTCCTTGGCCTCGGTGTAGAATGTGTAGCCGTTGATATCGTGACGCCTCATAGGTCATCGAGGTTGTGCTCGGCGCCTGTGACAAAGGCGAATATGAGTTGTTCTTCCGGAAGAATCCTCATGTAAAGGGTAACGAAGCTTATGCTTGAACCAACGCGTGAAACATGAGTTGTGCTCTTTGAGTGTATCTCCGTCCGTCCTTTGTTGGCCTCGGTCATTGTACGTGTTTTAATAAAGGTTTTGTGCTCTACCACCCAAGGATCGACCACGTCTATGTGTTGTAGCGCCGACTAGGTTTGCTCTTTCAAAGTCGGCGAGTCGACCCTCGAAGTCGACATGCATTTCGCTGGCGACCCTCACGGTGACCCCATCCGGCGAGCCTGCCGAGGTGCCTGTTGACGGGCAGACCAACGGGTTCTCGATGCCTAGATAATTCGTGCGATGGGAGATGCACTCTTCGGTCGTAAAGCCCTGGCTATGCTTCCTTCGGGCGTGACATGTTGCGAACGTATCCTTTGATGACACCATTCATCCTTTCGAGCGGCATCATGCTTTGTGCGAGGAACGTCGGCCCGAGTTGGATGATATCCTCCACTATATGGACCAGCAGATGCACCATAACGTCAAGAATGCGGGCGGAAGTACATCTCAAGCTCGCATAGTATCACCACGATCTCTTCCTGTAGCCTTCGAGTTGCCTCACGCCAATCGACTTCCGAGAGATGACGTCGAAGAAGTTGCATAGGCCAAATAGCGTTTCACCGGACGTGCGCGTCCATGATCCCACGGATTGCAACCGGAAGTATCTGCGTCATCGGCATGTGACGGTCGTGAGACTTCATCCCGCTGAACTTCGCTTCACTGGTCTAGGTATCTGCTTATCTTCCCAGCGTAATCGTAAGGAAGTTTTACTCCTAGGAGGCAGGTGAAAAACTGCTCGATCTCCTCGACTTAGAGTGAAGCATGCGGGAGGGTAGTCATTTCCGGTCTTCTTGGCCTTTTTGCCTTTGCGACGACTTTCTGTGTCCTGCTTCGCCTCATCATCATCATCATCATCATCATCATCATCATCATCATCATCATCATCATCATCATCATATATAGCATGAAGCTCCCGCCTGATGCCCATTGATTTCAAGTCTGCCCTTGCTTTCGGCCCATCTTTGGTCCTCTCGGCATGTTGAGCAGGGTACCAAGCGGACTCTCGCACACGTTCTTCGTGATATGCATGACATCAAGGCTGTGAGGCACGGTGGATCTTCCAAGACGGCAAGTCCCGTAAAACAGACCTCGTTTTCCATACCTTCAGCAGCGGCTCTGGCGCCTTTCGCTTCTTTCCCGGCTCTGGCGCCTTTTGCTTCTTTCCCTGCAGTGGGCAGTCTTTCCAATTTTTCAACAGCTTGTCTATTTCCTCGCTGCTCCTCGTACACGGGCGTTTTTGGGGTTCGGTTTCACCATCGAACAGATCCTTGCGTTTCCTCCGCGGGTCATCGTCGCGAAGCCACCTTCGATGTCCCATGAACACGGTTTTCAAGACCCGGATCTCTATCTAGTCTGGCGATACGTTGTGTCATCCATGCACCTTACGCATCCGTAAAATCCGTGGACTACCTGCCCGCGACATATCCGTAATCGAGATAGTCGTGCACCGTAAATGAGCGGTGCGGCTCTCATAGGGAAATATTCTTTCTGCGGCGTCCCACGTATTGGCTGGCATTTTCCACAGCGTGTCAAGCTCCTCTTTCAGCAGCCCGGTACTGATTGATGTCGTTCCACTGGTTGTTTCGCCCTTCAATTAGCATACTCATGTGAATGTACTTCCTCTTCATGCACAACCGGGGAAGGTTGTACATCCACACAAACACGGGCCAGTGCTATGTGTGCTTCTCCGGCTGCCAAACGGATTGACTCCATCGGTGCTCGCGCCAAAGACGATGTTCCTTGGATCGTTCCCAAATTCCGAGTCTTGAAGTTCAACGCTTGCCACCGGCTCGCATCCTTAGGGTGACTCGGCATCTTGTCTTTTTATCTATCTCCGGATCATTTGCGTCATCTTCCCGCTTCTTCTCCTCCCTATCCGCGTGCCAACGCAGGAGCTTTGCTACCTTAGGGTCCGCGAAATAGCGCTGCAGACGAGGAGTGATCGGAAAGTACCACACCACTTTTCGAGGAGCTTTCTTCCTCTTCCTGTATTGAGTGACGCCAAGACACCGGACATATGGTAGACTCAGCGTGCTCGTCCCGATAAATGATGCAATTGTTCATGCACACATGGTATTTCACGCGGCGGTAAATCGAGAGGACACACGATTTTCTTCCCTCCTCCAAACTGGTCGGGCACTTGTTCCCTTGGGAAGACGTTCGTGCTGTAATGACATGTTCTTGTCGAAGCATCGCCGGTCATTTTGTGTTTTACCTTCATCTCCAGAGCCATGAGCTTTACTTTCAAAGTGGTATCCTCGGCCTGCATCCTTCATACAATGGAGTAACCGTCTAACTCAAGTTGATCCATCTTGGCTTTCTCGGGCGGCAGCTCTTGCGTTATCCGTCCGCTTGAGAAGCAGCTCTTGAATATGAGGGTCCTGCACCCAGCCCATCGATGGTCCAACGTCGTACGCTCCGCCGCATCATCATCTTCATGATCATGCCCGTCGCCCGCTCCCAAGATCTTCCTCATCATCATGTCCTGCATCTTCTACATGATGATCAGGTACAAAGATCACAGCCGTGATCATCTCCTCGGGATTCTTCGTCTTCTCGCCTCACCGAGCCGCGGTGGTTGTCTTGCTGCCCTTCCTCATTTCTTGCCCGCCCGCATGGACGACTTCGTAGTCATCTTCATCACCTTGCCACCGATAGCCATCCATGAAACCACGCAACAGCAGGTGGTCCCGCACCTGCAGATCCGGGTCCGCAATAAGGCTCTTCACTTGCATCTTCGACCACGGACATCTTATCTCCGTCTCGTTCTTTTGAAGCATCTCGGCCTTCGCGGACCTCAAAAACCTATTCACGATGCCTTCGGTCATCGTGCGGACCATGGTCGCCTGCGGGGTAGAGCAAAACGATATTTTAGAACCAAACAAAAATTTGGCATGACTTTCCCTAAAAATAGGACCAAAAAAATGCTTAATGCCAACATTCTCACCGAAACGGAAATGAATCAACATTCCGCAAAATATTGGCAACTATCGCATTTCAAATACCGTACACCTCCAAACACAAACACATATGCAACACCACAAACATATGCAACACCGAACATACATAGATCTAGCTAGGCTGCAAAAAGTGCATGTGCACATTGTTGTAGGGAGAACAACCTAAATATAGCTTCCCCTTACTTACCTATTAAAACAAGGTAATTTAACCACTTAATTTGAATGAATCTATGGTGGAAATGAGGTGAAAAGAGGAGGCACCCGAGACAAGGAGGAGGTGGAGAGAATGAAGTGGGGAGAAAGTGAGTGTGTGGGTAGGAGAGGCTGCCCCAAATATCTTGTTGCTGCCCACTTACTAATGGCGCACCTCTTGCATGGTGCGCCATTAGTAGTTACAACTACTAATGGCGCACCTAAGAAGGATGCGCCATTAGTATGTTTGGATAGGCGCACTATTTCAAAAAAAAAGAATTTCTATACTAATGGCGCACCCACAGCCTGGTGCGCCATTGGTAGTTACAACTACTAATGGCGCACTTGGTCAGGATGCGCCATTAGTAAGTTTGGATAGGCGCGCTAGTTCAAAAAAAAAATTCTATACTAATGGCGCACCAACCGCACAGTGCGCCATTAGTAGTTACAACTACTAATGGCGCACCCTGGCAGGATGCGCCATTAGTATGTTTGGATAGGCGCGCTAGTTCAAAAAAAAAATTCTACACTAATGGCGCACCCACAGCCTGGTGCGCCATTAGTAGTTACAACTACTAATGGCACACTTGGGCAGGATGCGCCATTAGTATGTTTGGACAGGCGCGCTAGTTAATTTTTTTTTTGATACTAATGGCGCACCCTTTGCCAAAGCGCCATTAGTAGTTTAAACTCTAATGGCGCATCAGATTGTGGTGCGCCATTAGCATATACTAATGGCGCACCAGCTCTCTGGTGCGCCATTAGTGTCAATCCCATCTATAGCCCTTTTTCTAGTAGTGCCTAGGGCAGCCAGACATGAGTGGCCGTTCCCACAAGGCATATAAAATGCCATGGCATGCCATTTGCACGCTCCAGAGCACGCTATAGTGCGGCCAGGCACTGCAGCCGCCCCTGCCAACCACCTCGGGCCTCCCCAGTGCGCCCAACGAGGTGCCTCGGCATCTGCGACACGTTAAACCACTGTCCCCCTCCTTCTTCTCCTTGCTCTCACCCCAGCTCAGACGCTTGCCACCCGCCTGAAAGACCAAAGGAGCTGCCACACTGCATGTGCCCCTGGGCCCCCTTCTCTCCCTCTCTTCTCTCCCCTCGCACTAGACCAACCCCACGAGCACCCCCGACACCTCGATGCGATCCCCCGTGACCCGTAGTGACATCAACGGCCTCGTGGGTGCACTGGACCATGGTGGACCATCGCCCGCCTATTTAAGGGCCTCCCTGAGCCTTCCTCTCGTCACCACTCGCTCTCTCACTCCCCTAATTACCCCCCTACACCACCCGCTCCTCTCTAGAAGCTCTCGAGCTCGAGCTCCGCCACGGCGGCTCGCTGTCGTTCGCACGATAGAAGCTCTCCCTGCTGCTCCTAAGCCTCGATCTAGAACCCCTGCACTCCACTGATCCTTTCCCCCAGTTAACCCTATGTGTAGCTGCCGGAAACGGCCGGAACCGCCGCCACCCAAAGCTCCTCCGCCATGCCTCCTCATCACCGGCGAACTAGGCCACCCCAGCGACCGCAACCACCACCACCCGAACGGGGACTCGACGCTGAGTCCAGCCGTGCCCTCGCCCGACCTCGTCGTGCCCTGCATCATCATCGGTGAGCTCGCCGGCCGTCTGGACTCAGGGTTAGGGATGACAGGCGTGCCCTGCACCGGAATCATGATGGGAGGGTACCACCTTGGTGGTTTACTCTGTTGCTTTTCTCGTTGATACTTGCATGATGCATGACCCTACCTTTCTATGAGGGTTATGCGAGTGGGAGTAGATAGGATGCTAAAGTAGTTGCTACGCAAAAGGGACGGGTATATGCATGGTGATGGAGACAAAAGTATTCTCAAAGACTTTTTGAAAACTCCGCCGGGTGCCACTAATGCCTGTGCGAGATAATGAGTTGGGTAACCACTTGATGACGAAGTGGTGTACTGAGGCAAGTGTGTATGTTGTTTTCAAAACGGATTGGTTTAAGTTGCGACCGTTAATCCAACCTTACATGCGCAACCACTCTACCCTTATATGGGTAAGGTCGTTATTGATTACCTAGGCTGATACTAGCATGGTGCCCGCATTACTAGTGATGGGGGTGACACGAGGTCACTCTCGAGATGGGGTCGTGCTTGGATAGGCGGCCATGACTGTTTTCACAGGGCACCAGACACACCGTTGGTACCCCATGTCGGTGGTATGTGACGAATATGGGAGAGAAGCTCCACAATCTTAAGATGTGAAATGTTGGGCATGGGGGTTACTACCAATCGAGTGGACCCTATGTTAGTGTCGTCTAGGGAAAGATAGTGATCGGGTGCTTACCCCGGGTACTTGAGGTACCGCGGGTCGTGGATGACATGGAAGTTCCCCAGATCTTGTGGGTAAAGTGTGCAACCTCTGCAGAGTGTATAACTATTCGAATAGCCGTGTCCACGGTCAAGGATAGTTGGGTAATCTCTCTTGGGCGATGTCCACTTGTTTACAAACCAGTGTGTGTGTTTGGATAAGTGGGAAGAACTACTTGGGTCAAGTCAAAGGACTTGACATGATTGAGTTGGGTTGAAGCCCACTCCCTTTATATTGATATTTGTAACCAGTCACTATGGTTACTTAAATTCATATGGTGCATGATTTACCAGTTGTTGAACATGTCATAGCACAATAAAATTAGCTTTCTGCAAAAATTTACTTATGTCATGCATTGTTGTATCTTGAGCCAAAACATGGGTTGCTTGCGAGTACATTCAAAGTACTCATTGGCTTGCCACTGGTTATTTAATTGGCCAGGCATGGAAGAGCAGGAATTTGAAGAAGAGTTCTTCGGAGACGAACATGCGAACTAGGACGCTTTACCAGTCGGAATGCCTGTAGAGTTAAGGCAAATGGATGGGTTCTACTTATCTATGAAGACTTCCGCTATTTGAGTTTATTCAATGTTCAGCCGTGAGGCTTATCTATGTAAGACTTGACCATAATGGTCATAATTTGTGTAAGACGGTTTGTATGGATGTAAGAATCATGTTATCAGCATCTGTGTGCTCAGTGAGCATTGATCTTTGGGATCACTATACACGTGCATTCGGTGATCTCGACTTATGAGTCGGGGTCCCCATAGAGCTGGTATCAGAGCCATCCTGACTGTAGGAAGCCTTAGTTACCATGGGTGTTAGTTAGGATGAACCTGTTTTGCAAAACCCTCTATACTCCTATTCTTTTCTAAGCTTACCAAACCCAAGATATATTTCCATATTGACCTCTCCCATTCAAGCTTGTAGATGGCTGCCGTACCCGAAGACTTCCTGACCACCGGATTTCCCGTGCTTCTCAAAGATAGTGTCAAGAAGTGCCAGTTTCACCGAGCCCCCATTTTTACCTACCATGAGCATTGGATCAATGACACTGAGACGGAGTATCATGTGGAAGTTATCATGAAGGCAAATGACTCTCCAAAAAGCTGATTCTTCGAGGGACCCCACATGGCAACACTGGTTCTTGCCGTCGAGACGATAACCCTCAGGGCACTCACCCGCCTCCGAGACCTTCTTTCCGAGATGGCAGACGAGTTGGCAACCCGCTTCTTGCCTTATCAGAAGGAGGGTGAGGATGAGAGTGCTACCTCTTGAGCATGCGTTGGTTTTCCCTTGAAGAGGAAAGGGTGATGCAGCAAAGTAGCATAAGTATTTCCCTCAGTTTTTGAGAACCAAGGTATCAATCCAGTAGGGGACTACACGCAAATCCCTAATACCTGCACAAACAAATAAGAACCTTGCAACCAACGCGATAAAGGGGTTGTCAATCCCTTCACGGCCACTTGCAAAAGTGAGATCTGATAGAGATAATAATATAAATATTTTTGGTATTTTTGTTGTATAGATTGAAAGGTAAAGATTGCAAAATAAACAGCGACAAAAATAGCTAGTTGAAGGAAGATTAATATGATGGAAAATAGACTCGGGGGCCATAGGTTTCACTAGTGGTTTCTCACAAGCTAACATATTTTACGGTGGGTGAACAAATTACTGTCGAGCAATTGATAGAAAAGCGCATAGTTATGAGAATATCTAGGAATAATCATGAACATAGGCATCACGTCCGTGACAAGTAGACCGAAACGATTCTGCATCTACTACTATTACTCCACACATTGACCGCTATCCAGCATGCATCTAGAGTATTAAGTTCATAAGAACAGAGTAACGCATTAGGCAAGATGACATGATGTAGAGGGATAAACTCAAGCAATATGATATAAACCCCATCTTTTTATCCTCGATGGCAACAATACAATACGTGTCTTTTCCCTTTCTGTCACTTGGATCGAGCACCGCAAGATTGAACCCAAAGCTAAGCACTTCTCCCATTGCAAGAAAGACCAACCTAGTAGGCCAAACTAAACCGATTATTCGAAGAGACTTGCAAAGATATCAAATCATGCATATAAGAATTCGGAGAAGAATCAAATATTGTTCATAGATAATCTTGATCATAAATCCACAATTCATCGGATCTCGACAAACACACCGCAAAAAGAGTTACATAGAATGGATCTCCAAGAGAATCTAGGAGAACTCTGTATTGAGATCCAAAGAGAGAGAATAAGACATCTAGCTAATAACTATGGACCCGAAGGTCTGTGGTAAACTACTCACACATCATCGGAGAGGCTATGGTGTTGATGTAGAAGCCCTCCGTGATCGATTCCCCCTCCGGTGGAGCGACGGAAAAGGCCCCAATATGGGATCTCATGGGCACAAAAGGTTGTGGCAGTGGAAAATAGGTTTCGTGGCTCTCCCCGAAGGTTTCAGGGTATAAGAGTATATATAGGCGAAAGAAGTAGGTCGGTGGAGCTGCGAGGGGCCCACGAGGGTGGGGGGCGCGCCCTCCTGCCTCGTGGCTTCCTCGCTGCTTCCTTGACGTCCACTCCAAGTCTCCTGGATTGTGTTTGTTCCAAAAATGATCCTCGCGAAGATTTCATTCCGTTTGATATTCCTTTTCTGCGAAACACTGAAATAGAAAAAAAACAGCAATTTGCACTGGGCTTTTGGTTAATAGGTTAGTCCCTAAAATAATATCAAAAGGTATATTAAAGCCCATTAAACATCCAAAACAAACAATATAATAGCATGGAACAGTCAAAATTTATAGATACGTTGGAGACGTATCAAGCACCCCCAAGCTTAATTCCTGCTCGTCCTCGAGTAGGTAAATGATAAAAATAGAATTTTTGATGTGGAATGCTCCCTAACATAATTTTCAATGTAATTCTCTTTATTTTGGCATGAATGTTCAGATCCAAAAGATTCAAGAGAAAAGTTTAATATTGACATAAAAATAGTAATACTTCAAGCATGTTAACCAAGCAATTATTTCTTATCAAAATAACATAGCCAAAGAAAGCTTATCCCTACAAAATCATATAGTTTGGCCATGCTTCGTCATACAAAATGCTCCCATCATGCATAACCCCGATGACAAGCCGAGCAATTGGTTCATACTTTTTAACGCGCTTCAGCCTTTTCAACCCTTACGCAATACATGAGCGCAAGCCATGGATATAGCACTATAGGTGGAATAGCATATGATGATGGGGGTTATGTGAGAAGACAAAAAAGGAGAAAGTCTCACATTGACGCGGCTAATCAACGGGCTATGGAGATGCCCATCAATTGATGTCAATGCGAGGAGTATGGATTGCCATGCAACGGATGCACTAGAGCTATAAGTATGAAATCTCATCAAAAGAAACTAAGTGGGTGTGCATCCAACTTGCTTGCTCACGTAGACCTAGGGCATTTTGAGGAAGCCTATCATTGGAATATACAAGCCAAGTTCTATAATGACAAATTCCCACTAGTATATGAAAGTGACAAAATAAGAAACTCTCTATCATGAAGATCATGGTGCTATTTTGAAGCACAAGTGTGAAAAAAGGATAGTAACATTGTCCCTTCTCTCTTTCTCTCTCATTTTTTTGTTTGGGCTTCTTTGGCCTCTTTTTTTTATTTGGGCTTCTTTGGCCTCTTTTTTTTCATTTCATAATCATTCTTTCCTCACATGGGACAATGCTCTAATAATGATGATCATCACACTTTTATTTACTCATAACTCAATGTTACAACTCGATACTAGAACAAAAATATGACTCTATATGAATGCCTCCGGCGGTGTACCGGGATATGCGATGAATCAAGAGTGACATGTATGAAATAATTATGAAAGTGGCTTTGCTACAAATACGATGTCAACTACATGATCATGCAAAGCAATATGACAATGATGGAGCGTGTCATAATAAACGGAATGGTGGAAAGTTGCATGGCAATATATCTCGGAATGGCTATGGAAATGCCATAATAGGTAGGTATGGTGGCTGTTTTGAGGAAGATATAAGGAGGCTTATGTGTGATAGAGCGTATCATATCACGGGATTTGGATGCACCGGAGAAGTTTGCACCAACTCTCAAGGTGAGAAAGGGCAATGCACGGTACCGTATAGGCTAGCAAATTGCGGAAAGGTAAGAGTGCGTATAATCCATGGACTCACATTAGTCATAAAGAACTCATATACTTATTGCAAAAGTTTATTAGCCCTCGAATCAAAGTACTACTACGCATGCCCCTAGAGGGATAGATTGGTAGGAAAAGACCATCACTTGCCCCCGACCGCCACTCATAAGGAAAGCACTCAAAGAACACCCCATGCTTCAAATTTGTCACACAACGTTTACCATACGTTAACACAAGTATTTCTCAATTTCACAATTACCCAACTAGCATGACTCTAATATTACCACCTTTATATCTCGAAACATCTATCAAGTATCATAGTGTTCAATGCACTCTATATGAAAGTTTTTATCATACCCATCTTGAATGCCTATCATATTAGGACTAATTTTATAGCCAAAGCAAATTACCATGCTGTTCTAAAATACTCTCAAAATAATATAAGTGAAGCATGAGAGATCAATAATTTCTATAAAATAAAACCACCACCATGCTCTAAAAAATATAAGTGAAGCACTAGAGCAAAATTATTTAGCTCAAAAGATATAAGTGAAGCATATAGAGTATTCTAATAAATTCCGATTCATGTGTGTCTCTCCCAAAAGGTGTGTACAGCAAGGATGATTGTGTTAGACTAAAAATCAATGACTCAAATCATACAAGACGCTCCAAGCAAAACACATATCATGTGGTGAATAAAAATATAGCCTCAAGTAAAGTTACCGATAGACGAAGATGAAAGAGGGGATGCCTTCCGGGGCATCCCCAAGCTTAGGCTTTTGGTTGTCCTTGAATTTTACCTTGGGGTGCCTTGGGCATCCCCAAGCTTAGTCTCTTGCCACTCCTTGTTCCAAAATCCATCAAATCTTTACCCAAAAACTTGAAAACTTCACAACACAAAACTCAACAGAAAATCTCATGAGCTCCGTTAGCAAAATAAAACAAACTACCACTTTAAGGTGCTGTAATGAACTCATTCTTTATTTATATTGGTGTTAAACATACTGTATTCCAACTTCTCTATGGTTCATACCCCCCGATACTAGCCATAGATTCATCAAAATAAGCAAACAACACACGAAAAACAGAATCTGTCAAAAACAGAACAGTCTGTAGTAATCTGTTTCAAACGAAAACTTCTGTAACTCATAAAAAATCTACCAAAATAGTAAGACCTAGATAATTTGTTTATTGATCTACTGAAATTGGAATCAGTATTTTATAACTTTCTGGTGATTTTTAACAATAGTCTTCGTGAGCAGAAAGTTTCTGTCTTTTTCAGCAAGATCAAAAAATTATCACCCAAGAAGATGCTATTGGTTCTACTTGGCACAAACACTAATTAAAACATAAAAACACCTCTAAACAGAGGCTAGATGAATTATTTATTACTAAACAGGAACAAAAGGCAAGGAATAAAAATAAAATTGGGTTGCCTCTCAACAAGCGTTATCGTTTAACGCCCCTAGCTAGGCATTGATAATTTTAACGATGCTCACATCAAGGACAAGAATTAAAGCACAAAGAGAGCATCATAGAACACGTGATAAACACATCTTAGTCTAAAATACTTCCTATGCATAGGAATTTTATAAGCAAACAAATTATCATAGCAAGCAAAAATTAGCATATGCAAGGAAGAAGAAAGAGACGATTGCAATCTCAACATGATGAGAGGTAATTTAGTAAGATAAAAATTTCTACAACCATATTTTCCTCTCTCATAATAATTACATGTAGGATCATAGGAAAATTCAAAAAAATAGCTATTACATAACATATTCTCAACATGATCCACATGCATGCGGAGTTAACACTCTTCCAAAATAGTGGGATTATCATTAACTAAAGTCATGACCTCTCCAAACCCACTTTTATCAAAAACTTCATAAGATTAAACATTATCCAAATATGTGGGATCTAAAGTTGATGCTCTTCCAAACCCACTTTTAGTATTATTTCAAACATTATTATCAATCTCATTTTCATCATAGGGCTTAAATAAATTTTCAAGATCATAAGAAGAATCACCCCAATCATGATCATTGCAACAAGTAGTAGACATAGAAAAACTAGCATCCCCAAGCTTAGGGTTTTGCATATTATTAGCACAATTGACATCAAGAGAATTTATAGTAAAATCATTGCAATCATGCTTTTGATTCAAGGAACTATCAAGTATGAGTGCAATAGCAATAATCTCATGTTTAACATAAGGAACTATAGCAAATTCATCTCCATAAATATTGGCATCATGGCCATAAGAATAGCAAGCATCATGTTCATCAAGGGATATTTAAATCAAATCATCGGAATCATAATTATCTATAGGTTCGTGCATATCATTATTTTCTTCCAAAGCAACGGCCATTCTCTCAATAAATTCCTTAACATAGTAATTATGAGCATAGTTTTCATAGCAATATTTAAGTATGTCGGAATTTTTAGATTTGTAGAGAGTAATATCATACTTTTCAATCAAAGAAGCAACTTCATGAGCAGCCTTAAAAACGACAAATTCTTCAATTTGTTCGATATCATAGTAACTATAAACACCCTTTTCATAAGAAGATAAGATTTCATTATCATTAAACTCACATAGGTAGGGAAGGTGTTTTTTAGGGTTCTCAGAGCAACAAATAAAATCATAAATTTCACAAAGATTCCAAGCATAGCATAGCAAACTATTTATTTGATACCATAAGAGCTTCCCCTTTTCAGACAAACAATGACGCACAAAATGAGCATGCTCATCTAAAGATTTTCCCTCAACTAAACTAGTTGGGGTTTCAGCACGAGCACATATAGATCGAAGATGATCCAAGTAGAACACTTTAAGTGGAGCCATATCAATAGATTTTTATCAAGCAAAGATGCAAGCAAGCAGAAGGCACATGGAAACACAAACAAAAAGACATACGGGAAGAAGGCGAAGAAAAGGCAAAGGTGAAGTGGGGGAGAGGAAAATGAGAGGCAAGTGGCAAATAATGTAATGCGAGGGGTAAGAGTTTGTGATGGGTACTTGGTATGTCTTGACTTGTGCGTAGATCTCCCCGGTAATGGCGCCATAAATCCGCACATTGGCAGGAGATCAAATCTTGACTTGACTTGGCGTAAACCTCCCCGGCAACGGCGCCAGAAATCCTTCTTGCTACCTCTCGAGCATGCGTTGGTTTTCCCTTGAAGAGGAAAGGGTGATGTAGCAAAGTAGCGTAAGTATTTCCCTCAGTTTTTTAGAACCAAGGTATCAATCCAGTAGGAGACTACACGCAAATCCCTAATACCTGCACAAACAAATAAGAACCTTGCAACCAACACGATAAAGGGGTTGTCAATCCCTTCACGGCCACTTGCAAAAGTGAGATCTGGTAGAGATAATAAGATAAATATTTTTGGTATTTTTGTTGTATAGATTGAAAAGTAAAGATTGCAAAATAAACGGCGACAGAAATAGCTAGTTGACGGAAGATTAATATGATGGAAAATAGACCCGGGGGCCATAGATTTCACTAGTGGCTTCTCTCAAGATAGCATATTTTACGGAAGGTGAACAAATTACTGTCGAGCAATTGACAGAAAAGCGCATAGTTATGAGAATATCTAGGCATGATCATGAACATAGGCATCACGTCCGTGACAAGTAGACCGAAACGATTCTGCATCTACTACTATTACTCCACACATCGACCGCTATCCAAAGATGCATCTAGAGTATTAAGTTCATAAGAACAGAGTAACACATTAGGCAAGATGATATGATGTAGATGGATAAACTCAAGCAATATGATATAAACCCCATCTTTTTATCCTCGATGGCAACAATACAATACGTGTCGTTTCCCTTTCTATCACTAGGATCGAGCACCACAAGATTGAACCCAAAGCTAAGCACTTCTCCCATTGCAAGAAAGATCAATCTAGTAGGCCAAACTAAACCGATAATTCAAAGATAATTGCAAAGATATCAAATCATGCATATAAGAATTCAGAGAAGAATCAAATATTATTAACAGATAATCTTGATCATAAACCCACAATTCATCGGATCTCGACAAACACACCGCAAAAAGAGTTACATCGAATAGATCTCCAAGAGAATCGAGGAGAACTTTGTATTGAGATCCAAAGAGAGAGAAGAAGTCATCTAGCTAATAACTATGGACCAGAAGGTCTGTGGCAAACTACTCACACATCATCGAAGAGGCTATGGTGTTGATGTAGAAGCCCTTCGTGATCGGTTCCCCCTCCGGTGGAGAGCCGGAAAAGGCCCCAAGATGGGATCTGACGGGTACAGAAGGTTGCGGCGGTGGAAAATAGGTTTCGTGGCTCTCCCCGAAGGTTTCAGGGTATAAGAGTATATATAGGTGAAAGAAGTAGGTCGGTGGAGCTGCGAGGGGCCCACGAGGGTGGGGGCGCGCCCACCCCCCTGTGGCGCGCCCTCCTGCCTCGTGGCTTCCTCACTGCTTCCTTGACGTCCACTCCAAGTCTCCTGGATTGCGTCTGTTCCAAAAAAGATCCTCGTGAAGGTTTCATTCTGTTTGGATTCCGTTTGATATTCATTTTCTGCGAAACACTGAAATAGGCAAAAAAACAGCAATTCGCACTGGGCTTTCGGTTAATTGGTTAGTCCCAAAAATAATATAAAAAGGTATATTAAAGCCCATTAACATCCAAAATAGATAATATAATAGCATGGAACAATAAACAAATTTAGATACGTTGGAGACGTATCAGAGAGCAGCGCACCAGCTCCACCATTGGAGGAAGGACTTCCACTACGATTCCAGACCTACTTCAGGCTTCGTGCTGATAGCTTGGCGCAACACTTGGCCTCGGAATCAATGGAGATCCGAAAGGAACTTCATGAGACCAAGGCACTTCTTCGTTAAGCACAAGGGAAGACAGATAGGATCAAGAAAGAAGGTGCTCCCCCTGGACAGCCTGCAATCGCATACCGAGGTGGAAGACCCCCAAAGGATGGAGGACCTCCATAGCAACACCGCATGCGCAAGGGATTACCGCAAGATCTTCTCACCACCGGCAAAGCAACGCCGTGTTGAGCTCCTCCACTCCCCCACCCCTTCAAGTGAAGAGGAAAGTCAGGATGATGATGATGAGGAGGAAGACCCAGAAGAGTCAGACTACGCGACCGAGCATTCCACCACTTAGGCACCATCCGAACCCGCATATGCCAGTTCGTAACCCCTACGGTAGGATAGGTCATGTACCCCCTATGCGAAGTCGAGTCCTTGTAATGGTTCATATGAAACCATATAGTGTTGTGTTTGCTTTTGATGTGTTTGATGGACATCGTGCTTTCCTTCGGGAACTTGTAAGCGACTACAATACCCATTTGGATTTTAATGAATGTGTTTGGCCTTTTGGCCCTTGCATGAAAACAATTAGTGTCATACCGACCCCCTTACTAGGCATCCCATCTATATTGCTTTCCCTCATCTTTTCCAATCATGAGACCTTGACCGCTCCAACAGGATGCCTGTTGTAACACGTACTGGTACCTCTACCCAGCAGCAAGAAGCTGGAGGTTCTGCCGGAGCAGGAGCCAGTCAGGACCAAACCCAAGGACAAGCTCCACCACCGCCACCACCTCAAAAAATGGACATGGCTGAGCTTCTCCAAGCCTTCCGAGAGGAACGCCAAGCCAACACTGCAGCCCTCCAGATGATTGTTCAGGCTGTCAACCGCCAGCCAGTGGGGAATGGCAATGGACGTTCCACGTTGGCGGAGTTCAAGAAGCATGAACCACCCACCTTCATCGAGACTGCTGAACCCCTGGATATAGACGACTGGGTCCGCACCATTGAGGATCTGTTGGAACTAGTCGGCTGCACTGAGGACCATGAGAAGGTGGCATATGCTGCTCACTATCTCAGGGGAACTGCCAGAGCTTGGTGGGATGGATTCAAGGTCATGCATGCTGGGCAAAACATCACTTGGAATGACTTCAAGGCAGAATTCCGCAAGGCCCACATTCCTTCCGGAATCATGGCCATCAAGAAGCGTGAATTCTGAGCCCTGAAGCAAGGAAGTGGCACTGTCAAGGAGTACATGCACAAGTTCAGTGTTGTGTCAAGGTATGCTCCTGAAGATGTTAGCACTGATGCTGCCAAAAGAGAGTGCTTCATGGAAGGCCTTAACCAGACTCTGCAGTACTCGCTTGTTGTGTGTGATTGCCCAACCTTTCCTGATTTGGTGAACAAGGCACTCATGCTTGAGGACAAGCGACACGCTCTGGATGATACTCGTAAGCGCAAGATGATTAGCAAGGGTAGCTCCAGCAACCAGAAGCCTCGCCCGTGGGAGCCAGCCCTGGTCAAGCCAACCTACCAGCAGCCAAGAGCCCCTACACCTGCACCAACTATCGGCCTCAAAGAAGACGCCAACCCCTGTGCCAGCTTACAACAACCCCAATAACAATGTCGGCAAGAGCAACAACTCCAATCAAGTCACTTGTTTTGGATGTGGTCAGCCAGGACACTACTCCAAGTATTGCTCCAACAAGAAGCCCGATGCCCCGCGCCCCAATGCGCAGAACCCAGGACAAGGCCGCGGAATGCCACCAAGGAACCAAGCTCCCCGCAACCCGCCTAACAATGGCAGGGGTCGTGTGAATCATGTCACTGCAGAAGAAGCCCAGGAAGACCCGGACGTCGTGCTGGGTACGTTCCTTGTCAACTCAACACCTGCAACTGTCTTGTTTGATTCTGGAGCCACGCATCCATTTGTCACCCAAAGCTTTGCATTAAAAAATGGCATGACCCCTACACCCCTGAATAACCCTATGGTGGTACAACCCCCGGAGCAGAGATGAGAGCCAAGATAGGTTGTAAGGGAGTCGGAAGGTAGATTTCCTAGCAGACCTTATCATCTTAAGATCGCAAGGCTTGGATGTGATCTTAGGAATGGATTGGCTCATCAAGCACCAAGGCTTGTTAGATTGTGCCAACCGGACTGTCACTGTGACCAATGACCAAGGAGTTGAAGTTAAGTTTGCTTCCAACCCCTCCTCTGCTCAAGACACCCAAGTCAACTGTCTGACTGAAGTTGGGTTGGAAGTGCCGGTAGTATGCGAGTACCCCGACGTCTTTCCTGATGAGCTACTAGGAATGCCTCCTAACCAAGACATTGAGTTCATCATTGAGCTCATGCCCGGAGCAGGATCCATCTATAAGAAGCCTTATAGAATGGGATCGGAGGAGTTAGCAGAATTGAAGAAGCAACTGGAAGAGCAGTTGAGGAAGGGATTTATCCGCCCTAGTGCCTCCCCTTGGGGATCACCTGTTGTGTTTGTGGCAAAGAAGGACAGTACCATCCGCTTGTGCATTGACTATCGCTTCCTCAAGGAAGTTACAATCAAGAACAAGTATCCACTTCCCAAGATTTAAGATCTGTTTGATCAACTCAGTGGGGCCAAGGTGTTCTCCAAGATCGACCTCAGATTTGGGTACTACCAGCTGAAAATCAGACCCCAAGATATTCCGAAGACGACATTTGTAACCAGATATGGCTTGTATGAGTACACGGTCATGTCCTTTGGATTGACCAATGCCCCAGCTTACTTCATGTATCTCATGAATAAGGTCTTCATGGAGTATTTGGACAAGTTTGTTGTCGTCTTCATTGATGACATTCTTGTCTTCCCGAAGACGGAAGAAGAGCACGAGCAACACTTGAGGATGGTCCTAGACAAGCTTCGAGAGCACCAACTGTACGCCAAGTTGAGCAAGTGCGAATTTTGGCTGCATGAAGTTGGATTCTTGGGTCATAAATTGACTGCTGAAGGATTGTCAGTAGATCCCGTCATGATTCAAGGCGTGACTGAATGGCAAACCCCGAGCAATGTGAAGGAAGTCAGAAGCTTCCCCGGACTCGCGGGATATTACCGCAAGTTCGTTGAAGGATTCTCAAGCATTGCCCGACCCATGACCCAACACTTGAAGAAGGACAAGAGGTTCGAATGGACGCTGAAGTGCGAAGAAAGCTTCCAGGAGCTGAAGAAGATATTGACCACCGCCCCCGTTCTGGCCACACCTGATATTCACAAGGAATTTGTGATATATTGTGATGCCTCACGAACCGGACTAGTAAGTGTTCTAATGCAAGAGGGCAGAGTTATAGCTTACCTTTCAAGACAACTATGACCTCATGAAGAGAACTATGCTACTCATGATCTTGAGTTAGCAGCAGTGGTTCATGCCCTGAAGACATGGCGACATTACCTCCTAGGGAAGCGGTGTGAGATATACACGATCACAAAAGTTTGAAGTATATTTTCACTCGGAAGGAATTGAACATGAGGCAGAGAAGATGGCTAGAGTTGATCAAGGGTTATGACCTCAGTGTTCAATACCACCCTGGAAAGGGTAATGTGGTAGCAGATGCCTTAAGCAGAAAGGCTTGTTCCTTGAACGCTATGATTAAGGAAAGGCTACCCGCCTTGTATGAAGAACTTGAAAGCTTTGGGTTGGAACTGGTTGCACCAGGATTTTTGGCCGACCTCGAAGTCAGGCCTACCTTGATGGATGATGTTAAGAAAGCTCAGAAGGGACACGAAATTATTGAAGGCATCAAGAGGAAGATCAAGGCAGGCAAGGCCTCAGGATTCTCAGAAGATGAGCGAGGATTTGTGTGGTTTGGGAATCGCATTTGCGTACCCAACAAGGTTGAGCTCAAGAATTTGATCTTGCAAGAAGCTCATGACACCCCATATTCCATCCACCCCGGAGGAACCAAGATGTATCAAGACCTGAAGGAAAGATTCTGGTGGCATGGCATGAAGAGAGAGATAGCCACTTTCGTCGCTAAGTGCGACATATTCCAGAGAGTCAAAGCTGAACATCCGTGACCTGCTGGATTGCTCCAACCACTCAAGGTTCCCGAGTGGAAATGGGATAAAGTTGGAATGGATTTCATCACTGGACTCCCTAGGTCAAACAAGGGACATGACTCCATCTGGGTCATAGTCGACCATTTGACTAAAGTTGCCCACTTCATTCCTGTCGAGACGACCTACAAGGGGAACCAGTTAGCCAGCTTCTACATCAACTGAATCGTAAGCCTTCATGGTGTTCCCAAGGTGATTGTGTCTGATCGAGGAACCCAATTTACCTCAAGGTTCTGGAAGAATTTCCAAGAGGCCATGGGAACCAAGTTGTCCTTCAGCACTGCTTTCCACCCACAGACCGGAGGCCAAACAGAACGAGTGAATCAGATACTCGAAGACATGCTCCGAGCCTGTGTCTTAGCATATGGATCTAAGTGGGAAGATTGCCTACCCTTTGCCGAGTTCTCCTACAACAACAGTTACCAGTCCAGTCTTTAGATGGCTCCGTTTGAGGTGCTATACGGACAGAAGTGCCGCACTCCCCTCAATTGGTCCGAGACCGGAGAAGGACTACTCTTTGGGCTCGATATCCTCCATGAAGCAGAAGAGCAAGTCCAACTTGTCAGAGAGCGTTTGAAGACTACCAAGTCAAGACAGAAGAGCTACGCTGACTCACGTCGTCGACACATGACCTTCCTAGTTGGAGACCATGTCTATCTCCGGGTCACACCTCTCAAGGGAACCCATCGCTTCCATGTCAAAGGAAAGCTCGCACCAAGATACATCGACCCCTTCAATATCACTGACCGACGAGGAGAAGTTGTGTACCAGTTGGAACTACCACCTGAACTATCCGATGTGCACAACGTATTCCACGTGTCACAACTGCGGAAGTGTCTCCAAGTTCCAGACAAGCCCAATCTCTACAAGGATGTTGATCACCAAGCCATTGACCTTTAGCCTGACTTGACCTACCGTGAGAGGCCCATCTGCATATTGGGCGAAGCAGAATGACGCACTCGAAGCCGCACTATCAAGTACTTCAAGGTCCAGTGGAGCAACCTGATACGTCTCCAATGTATCTATAATTTTTGATTGTTCCATGCTATTATATTATCTGTTTTCGATGTTTAATGGGCTTTATTATGCAATTTTATATTATTTTTGGGACTAACCTATTAACCAAAGCCACAGTGCAAATTGATGTTTTTTGCCTATTTCATTGTTTCGCAGAAAAGGAATATCAAACGGAATCCAAACAGAATGAAACCTTCGCGAGGATCGTTTTTGGAACAAACGCAATCCAGGAGACTTGGAGTGGGCGTCAAGGAAGCAGCGATGAAGCCACGAGGTAGGAGGGTGCGCCCCAAGGGGGTGGGCGTGCCCCCACACTCGCGGGCCCCTCGCAGCTCCACCGACCTACTTCTTTCACCTATATATATACTCTTATACCATGAAACCTTCAGGGAGAGCCACGAAACCTATTTTCCACCACCGCAACCTTCTATACCCGTGAGATCCCATCTTGGGGCCTTTTCCGGCACTCCGCCGGAGGGGGAATCGATCACGGAGGGCTTCTACATCAACACCATAGCCTCTCCGATGATGTGTGAGTAGTTTACCACATGCCTTCAGGTCCATAGTTATTAGCTAGATGGCTTCTTCTCTCTCTTTGGATCTCAATACAAAGTTCTCCACGATTCTCTTGGAGGCCTATTCGATGTAATTCTTTTTGCGGCGTGTTTGTCGAGATCCGGTGAATTGTGGGTTTATGATCAAGATTATCTATGAACAATATTTGATTCTTCTCTGAATTCTTACATGCATGATTCGATATCTTTGCAAGTCTCTTCGAATTATCGGTTTAGTTTGGCCTACTAGATTGATCTTTCTTGCAATGGGAGAAGTGCTTAGCTTTGGGTTCAATCTTGCGGTGTCCTTTCCCAAAGGATGTTAGGGCTGCAAGGCACGTATTGTATTGTTGCCATCGAGGATAAAAAGATGGGGTTTATATCATATTGCTTGAGTTTATCCATCTACATCATGTCATCTTGCCTAATGCGTTACTCTGTTCTTATGAACTTAATACTCTAGATGCATGCTGGATAGCGGTCGATCTGTTGAGTAATAGTAGTAGATGCAGAATCGTTTCGGTCTACTTGACACGGACGTGATGCCTATATACATGATCATGCCTAGATATTCTCATAACTATGCGCTTTTCTATCAATTGCTCAAAAGTAATTTGTTCACCCACCATAGAATTTGCTATCTTGAGAGAAGCCCCTAGTGAAACCTATGGCCCCCGGGTCTATTTTCCATCATATTAATCTCCCGCCAATGTGCTATTTCTATCGCTGTTTATTTTGCAATCTTTACTTTTCAATCTATACAACAAAAATACCAAAAATATTTATCTTATTATCTTTATCAGATCTCACTTTTGCAAGTGGCCATGAAGGGATTGACAACCCCTTTATCGCGTTGGTTGCAAGGTTCTTATTTGTTTGTGCAGGTATTAGGGATTTGCGTGTAGTCTCCTACTGGATTGATACCTTGATTCTCAAAAACTGAAGGAAATACTAACGCGAATTTGCTGCATCACCATTTCCTCTTCAAGGGAAAACCAACACATGCTCAAGAGGTAGCACAACCACACCAAAGCATAAGCAACCTGAACGTGAAGACTACCTTAGATTCGAGTTTCCAGATATCTTTTAAGCCTAGTTTAGGAATCTCGGGGACGAGATTCTTGTAAGGGGGTAGGTATGTAACACCCTGCATTTTGTAACATGTCATTTGCATTAATAAAGCATGAAAATTTGGACCAACAAAAACTTTTGCATCATTTGGCTTTTATTTGGAGTTGGTTCTCTCTTTGTGATTTTCAGGTGCTCATTAAGGTCAACATAAGTTCACCTTCTCTACATCATCTCCTTGCCCCAAACTTCTGTCCAATGATCATGCCATGTGTATAGAACAGCATAGTATTTTCTTACAAAAATAATTTGGCCAAATAGTATTTTCAAAAATTAGTTTTCCAAAAACCCCTGAGTTGAGGTTTGCCCTACAAGTACTTGATTTGGGGTATGAAAAATATTTCAAAGAGTATATTTGAAACCTATTAGATATAGGACTCCCATAAAACACAAAAATATAATTTTAAAAGTAATATTCCTATTTTATTTAAAGGCTTTTTCTTTAGGCCAGAAATGGTCTTTAATAGGTTAAAATTATTTAAATGCTTCAAAAATATTTGAAAAAATTTAGGGGAACCCATAGGACATATATTGTCCATATATAAGAGTTTCAACACATGGTCATGTTCAAAATATTGGACAAAACCCTCCAAAACCATTTCTGTCCATTTCTAGTATTTGAAATATTTCTACAATAAATATTTTCCAATAAATCCAGGAAAATTCAGCAAGTCACATATGCATAAGATGATGAACTTGCAAAGTTTCAGCTCAATCCAAACTGTTTTGGTTCACCAAAGTGCCCCAAAACCTTCTCTGTCCAGATTCAAGTTAGGGGCGTTAAACGATAGCGCTTGTTGGGAGGCAACCCAATTTTATTTTTGTTCTTTGCTTTTTGTTCCTGTTTAGTAATAAATAAGTCATCTAGCCTCTGGTTAGATTGGTTTTTATGTTTTAATTAGTATTTGTTCCAAGTAAGACCTATATGATCTTCTTGGGTGATAATTATTTGATCTTGCTGAAAAAAACAGAAACTTTCTGCTCACGAAAACAGTTATTAAAAATCACCAGAAAGTGATAAAATATTGATTCGAATTGCAGTAGATCAATAATTAAATTATCTAGGTCGTCCTATTTTGGCACATTTTCTGAGTTCCAGAAGTTTGCGTTTGATACAGATTACTACAGACTGTTCAGTTTGACAGATTCTGTTTTTCGTGTGTATCTATGGCCAGTATCGGGGGGGGGGGGGGTATGAACCATAGATAAGTTATAATACAGTAGGTTTAGCACCAATATAAATTAATAATGAGTTCATTACAGTACCTTAATGTGGTGGTTTGTTTTCTTACACGAACGGAGCTCATGAGATCTTCTGTTGAGTTTTGTGTTGTGAAGTTTTCAAGTTTTGGGTAAGATTTGATCTATTATGGAATAAGGAGCGGCAAGAGCCTAAGCTTGGGGATTCCCAAGGCACCCCAATGTAAAATTCAAGGACAACCAAAAGCCTAAGCTTGGGGATGCCCCGGAAGGCATCCCCTCTTTCGTCTTCGTCTATCGGTAACTTTACTTGAGGCTATTTTTTTATTCACCACATGATATGTGTTTTGCTAGGAGCGTCTTGTATGATTTGAGTCTATTCTTTTTAGTTTACCACAATCATCCTTTCTGTACACACCTTTTGGAGAGACACACATGAATCAGAATTTATTAGAATACTCTATGTGCTTCACTTATATCTTTTGAGCTAGATAATTTTGCTCTAGTGCTTCGCTTATATCTTTTAGAGCACGGTGGTGGTTTTATTTTATAGAAATTATTGATTTATCATGCTTCAGTTAAATTATTTTGAGAGTCCTTTAGAATAACATGGTAATTTGCGTTGGTTATAAAATTAGTCCTAATATGATGGGCATCCAAGATGGGTGTAATAAAAACTTCCATTTAGAGTGCATTGAATACTATGAGAAGTTTGGTACTTGATGATTGTTTTGAGATATGAAGATAGTGATATTAGAGTTGTGCTAGATGAGTAATTGTCAATTTGAGAAATACTTGTGTTGAAGTTCGCAAATCCCGTAGCATGCACGTATGGTAACCGTTGTGTGACAAATTTGAAACATGAGGTGTTCTTTGATGTCATCCTTATGAGTGGCGGTCAGGGACGAGCAATGGTCTTTTCCTACCAATCTATCCCCCTAGGAGCATGCGCGTAATGCTTGGTTTTTGATGACTTGTAGATTTTTGTAATAAGTATGTGAGTTCTTTATGATTAACGTTGAGTCCATGGATTATACACACTCTCACCTTTCCATCATTGCTAGCCTCTTCGGTACCGTGCATTGCCCTTTCTCACCTCGAGAGTTGGTGCAAACTTCGCCAGTGCATCCAAACCCCGTGATATGATACGCTCTATCACACATAAACCTCCTTATATCTTCCTCAAAACAGCCACCATACCTACCTATTATGGCATTTCCATAGCCATTACGAGATATATTGCCAGGCAACTTCCCACAGTTCCGTTTATTATGACATGCTTCGTCATTGTCATATTGCCTTGCATGATCATATAGTTGACATCGTATTTGTGGCAAAGCCACCATGCATAATTTCATACATGTCACTCTTGATTCATTGCCCATCCCAAAGACATCACGAGGCATCCATATAGAGTCATACTTTGTTCTAGTATCGAGTTGTAATCTTTGAGTTGTAAATAAATAGAAGTGTGATGACCATCATTAATAGAGCATTGTCCCATGAAAAAAATGCCAAATAAAAAAAAGGGAAGGCCCAAAAAAATAAAAAAATAAAAAAAATGGAAAAGAAAAGAAGGGACAATGCTACTATCCTTTTTCCACACTTGTGCTTCAAAGTAGCACCATTATCTTTATGATAGAGATTCTCTTATTTTTTCACTTTCATATACTGGTGGGAATTTTTCATTATAGAACTTGGCTTGTATATTCCAACAATGGGCTTCCTAAAATGCCTTAGGTCTTCGTGAGCAAGCAAGTTGGATGCACACCCACTTAGTTTCTTTTGTTGAGCTTTCATACATTTATAGGTCTAGTCTGTTGCATGGCAATCCCTACTCCTTGCATTGACATCAATTGAAGGGCATCTCCCTAGCCCGTTGATTAGCCGCGTCAATGCGAGACTTTCTCCTTTTTTGTCTTCTCCACGCAACCCCCATCACTATTCTATTCCACCCATAGTGCTATGTCCACGCTCATGTATTGCGTGAAAGTTGAAAATGTTTGAGAAACACTAAAGTATGAAACAATTGCTTGGCTTGTCATTGGGGTTGTGCATGATGAGAGCATTTTTGTGTGACGAAAATGAAGCATAGCCAAACTATATGATTTTGTAGGGATGAGCTTTCTTTGACCATGTTATTTTGAGAAGACATGATTGCTTAGTTAGTATGCTTGAAGTATTATTATTTTTATGTCAATATTAAACTTTTATCTTGAATCTTTCGGATCTGAACATTCATGCCACAATAAAGAAAATTACATTAAAAATTATGTTAGGTACCATTCCACATCAAAAATTCTGTTTTTATCATTTACCTACTCGAGAATGAGCATGAATTAAGCTTGGGGATGCTTGATACGTCTCCAACGTATCTATAATTTTTGATTATTCCATGCTATTATATTATCTGGTTTGGATGTTTAATGGGCTTTATTATGCACTTTTATATTATTTTTGGGACTAACCCATTAACCAAAGCCCCAGTGCAAATTGCTGTTTTTTTGCCTATTTCAGTGTTTCGCAGAAAATGAATATCAAATGGAATCCAAACGAAATGAAACCTTCGCGAGGATCGTTTTTGGAACAAACGCAATCTAGGAGACTTGGAGTGGACGTCAAGGAAGCAGCGAGGAAGCCACGAGGCAGGAGGGCGTGCACCCCACCCTCGTGGGCCCCTCGCGGCTCCACCGACCTACTTCTTTCGCCTATATATACTCTTGTACATTGAAACCTTCGGGGAGAGCCACGAAACCTATTTTCCACCACCGCAACCATCTGTACCCGTGAGATCCCATCTTGGGGCCTTTTCCGGTGCTCCGCCAGAGGGGGAATCGATCATGGAGGGCTTCTACATCAACACCATAGCCTCTCCGGTGATGTGTGAGTAGTTTACCACAGACCTTCGGGTCCATAGTTATTAGCTAGATGGCTTCTTCTCTCTCTTTGTATCTCAATACAAAGTTATCCTCGATTCTCTTAGAGATCTATTCGATGTAATTCTTTTTGCGGTGTGTTTGTCGAGATCCGATGGATTGTGGGTTTATGATCAAGATTATCTATGAACAATATTTGATTCTTCTCTGAATTCTTATATGCATGATTTGATATCTTTACAAGTCTCTATTATCGGTTTAGTTTGGCCTACTAGATTGATCTTTCTTGCAATGGGAGAAGTGCTTAGCTTTGGGTTCAATCTTGCGGTGTCCTTTCCAGATGTTAGGGCAGCAAGGCACGTATTGTATTGTTGCCATCAAGGATAAAAAGATGGGGTTTATGTCATATTGCTAGTTTATCCGTCTACATCATGTCATCTTGCCTAATGCGTTACTCTGTTCTTATGAACTAAATACTCTAGATGCATGTTGGATAGCGGTCGATGTGTGGAGTAATAGTAGTTGATGCAGAATCGTTTCGGTCTACTTGACACGGATGTGATGCCTATATACATGATCATGCCTAGCTATTCTCATAATTATGCGCTTTTCTATCAATTGCTTGACAGTAATTTGTTCACCCACCGTAGAATTTTCTATCTTGAGAGAAGCCACTAGTGAAACCTATGGCCCCCAGGTCTATTTTCCATCATATTAATCTCCCGCCAACGTGCTATTTCTGTCGCCGTTTATTTTGCTATCTTTACTTTCCAATCTATACAACAAAAATACCAAAAATATTTATCTTATTATCTTTATCGGATCTCACTTTTGCAAGTGGCCGTGAAGGGATTGACAACCCCTTTATCGCGTTTGTTGCAAGGTTCTTATTTGTTTGTGCAGGTATTAGGGATTTGCGTGTAGTCTCCTACCGGATTGATACCTTGGTTCTCAAAAACTGAGGGAAATACTTACACTACTTTGCTGCATCACCCTTTCCTCTTCAAGGGAAAACCAACGCATGCTCAAGAGGTCGCACAACTACACCGAAGCACAAACAACCTGGGAACGTGAAGAATACCTTAGATTCAAGTTTCTAGATCTCTTTTAAGCCTAGTTTAGGAATCTCGGGGACGAGATTCTTGTAAGGGGGGTAGGTCTGTCACACCCTGCATTTTGTAACATGTCATTTTCATTAATAAAGCATGAAAATTTGGACCAACAAAAACTTTTGCATCATTTGGCTTTTATTTGGAGTTGGTTCTCTCTCTGTGATTTTCAAGTGCTCTTTAAGGTCAACATAACTTCACCTTCTCTACATCATCTCCTTGCCCCAAACTTCTGTCCAATGATCATGCCATGTGTATAGAACAACATAGTATTTTCTTACAAAAATAATTTGGCCAAATAGTATTTTCAAAAATTAGTTTTCCGAAATCCCTGAGTTGAGGTTTGCACTACAAGTACTTGATTTGGGGTATGAAAAATATTTCAAAAGTATATTTGAAACCTATTAGATATAGGACTCCCATAAACCATAAAAATATAATTTTAAAAGTAATTTTCCTATTTTTAAAGGCTTTTCCTTTAGGCCAGAAATGGTCTTTAATAGGTTAAAATTATTTAAATGCTTCAAAAATATTTGAGAAAATTTAGGGGAACTCATAGGACATATATTGTCCATATATATGAGTTTCAACACATGGTCATGTTCAAAATATTGGACAAAACCCTCCAAAACCATTTCTATCCATTTCGAGTATTTGAAATATTTCTACAAGAAATATTTTCCAATAAATACAGGAAAATTCTAGCAAGTCACATATGCATAATATGGTGACCTTGCAAAGTTTCAGCTCAATTCAAACTATTTTGGTTCACCAAAGTGCCCCAAAACCTTCTCTGTCCAGATTCAAGTTTGGACAACTTTACATTGCCAACTTATTCCGAATGCCCCCAAAGTTTGTGGTCATGCTCAAAAGCCCAAACGATGACACTACACCAAGTGGTGCATCAAGGGGAATGGCTTTGCATGACTAGATCTTGGTAAATGCATTTCTGTTGATTTCTAGGGTTTACAAAAGTTGCATTGGCAACTTTGCCCAAATGAGCTCAAAATTGGTGGAAGGCCCTAATTATATGTGCCATTTCACCCTGTGGAGTATCATGCCAAATGAAGTTCATTCGCTTACCCAAACTAGCATCAAAGACCTTCTGCCACATTTCCAAAAACACCATTTTGACCCCTTCCACTGATCTCTATGGGCTCAAAGTTTTACCACTGCCCCTCCTAGTCCCCTTCCACCTCCAGTAACTATGGATGCATCTCAGCTTAATGATTGAGGGGTGAAACCACCTCATTTACCCCTCTGGACAACCCATTTCCCCCCTCTCTCAACTCCCCTCCTCTCATACTGGCTCTCCAGGGCACCCAATGCCCCTCCCCTCTTCTTTACTGCCCCCTAGGGCAGCTAGACATGAGTGGCCGTGCCCACAAGGCATATAAAATGCCATGGCATGACATTTGCATGCTCCAGAGCGCGCTACAGTGCGGCTAGGCACTGTAGCCGCCCCCTGCCAACTACCTCCGGCCACCATGGGCCTCCCCAGCGCGCCCGATAAGGTGCCTCGGCGTCTGCGACACGCTAAACCACTGTCCCCCTCCTCCTTCTCCCTCCTCTCGCCCCAGCTGCAGCAGCTCGATCGCCCAGCGCACCGATGTGGCAGCTCACACGCTGTGCCCACAGGCCCTCTGCTCTCGCTCTCTTCTCTCCCTTCGCCCTAGACCAACGCCACGAGCACCCCTGACACCTCGTTGCGATCCCCCGTGACCCGTAGCGATGGCAACGGCCTCGCCGGCGCACTGGACCACGGTGGACAATCACCCGCCTATTTAAGGGCCTCCCCGAGCCTCCTCTCATCACCACTCGCTCTCTCACTCCCCTAATCACCCCCCTACACCACCCGCTCCTCTCCAGAAGCTATCGAGCTCGAGATCGAGCTCGAGCTCTGCCGCGGCGGCTCACCATCATTTGCATGGTAGAAGCTCTCCCCGCTGCTCCAAGCCTCGATCTGGAACCCCCGCACTCCACTGATCCTTCCCTCCTGTTTCCCATATCTGTAGCTGCCAGAAACATCCGGAACCGCCGCCACACGAAGCTCCTCCACCGTGCCTCCTCGTAGCCGGTGAACCAGGCCACCCCGGTGACCGCAACCGCCACCACCCGAACGACGACTCGGCGCTGAGTCCAGCCGTGCCCTCGTTTGACCTCGCCGTGCCCTGCATCGTCGCCGGTGAGCTCGCTGGCTGAGGGAGTCCTGGATTAGGGGGTGTCCGGATGGCCGAACTATGACCTTTGGCCGGACTCCGGGACTATGAAGATACAAGATTGAAGACTTCGTCCCGTGTCCGGATGGGACTTTCCTTGGCGTGGAAGGCAAGCTTGGTGATACGGATATGTAGATCTCCTCCCATTGTAACGGACTCTGTGTAACCCTAGCCCTCTCCAGTGTCTATATAAACCGGAGGGTTTTAGTCCGTAGGACGAACAACAATCATACCATAGGCTAGCTTCTAGGGTTTAGCCTCTCTAATCTCGTGGTAGATCTACTCTTGTACTACCCATATCATCAATATTAATCAAGCAGGAGTAGGGTTTTACCTCCATCGAGAGGGCTCGAACCTGGGTAAAAACATCGTGTCCCTTGTCTCCTGTTACCATCCGCCTAGACGCATAGTTCGGGACCCCCTACCCGAGATCCGCCGGTTTTGACACCGACATTGGTGCTTTCATTGAGAGTTCCTCTGTGTCGTCACCTTTAGGCCCGATGGATCCTCCGATCATCAACAACGATGCGGTCCAGGGCAAGAATTTTCTCCGCGGACAGATCTTCGTATTCGGCGGCTTTGCACTGCGGGCCAATTCGCTTGGCCATCTGGAGCAGATCGAAAGCTACGCCCCTGGGCATCATGTCAGATTTGGAAGTTTGAACTACACGACCAGCGTCTGCAGAGACTTGACCTTCGATGGGTTCGAGCCACAGCCAAGCGCGCCGCACTGTCACGATGGGCATGATCTAGCTCTGCCACCGAACAGTGTCCTGGAGGCCGCACCAGTGTCCGCTCCGACCCTTAGCTTGGAGCCGACTGCGCCAATCGAGGACGGGTGGCTGGACACCGCCTCGGGGGCTGCAAGCTCTACGATGATCGAGCCGAACACCATACCTGTCGCTTTGCGGCTTCGTGACTCCAAGGTGCGGACTCCTCTCCGGACTCCGAACCTTCCGTGCCCCTGCCAATCGAATCCGATTGGGCGCCGATCATGGAGTTCACCGCCGCGGACATCTTTCAGCACTCGCTCTTTGGCGACATTCTGAATTCACTAAAGTCTCTCTCTCTATCAGGAGAGCCCTGGCCGGACTATGGTCAGCAAGGTTGGGATGCGGACGACGAAGAAATTCAAAACCCACCCACCACCCACTTCGTAGCCACTGTCGATGATTTAACCGACATGCTCAACTTCGACTCCGAAGACATCGACGGTATGGACGACGATGTAGGAGGAACAGGAATCAACACCTATAGGGCACTGGACAACCACCTCATCCTACGATGTATACATGGTGGACACACCTAAAAGAAACGACGACGAGGAACAAAGGGGCGCAACGAGGGATCGTTCCCTCGAAAAGCAGTCGAAACGGCGGCGTAAGCGCCACTCCAAACCCCACCTCGACAAAGACAGCAGCCATACTGACCCAGCCATAGAGCAGGGCGAACCGGCGGACGACGAACATGTCATCGAGAAATCATCCGAACAAGGCAACTTGGACAAACAACCCGTCACCGGCGAAGACAACAGTCCGGACGACCTCACGCCGGACAAGTTGCTGGAGCAGAAGAACCTCCAAAAAAGGCTTGTCGCCACTGCGCGTAGCCTGGAAAAGCAGAAGCGGAAGCTCAAAACAGCGGAAGATGCACTCAGAGTTAGATGGAGCAAAGTACTCAACACCGCAGACAAATACGGCGATAGTCGCCACACAAAGAGCTATCCGAAGCGAAAATTACTGCCGAAATTTGATGATGAGGCCTTAGAGCCTCCGCAATCAAAAAATAAGGAAGCCACCCAATCGGACAAATGACCCCATGGCGAACACAGTGCGGCAAAGGACGCCGCACACAAGTCGGCACGCAACCCGCACAAGGATTCACATCAAAAAGATGGCCCAGCCAGATCTATCTATGGGCCAAGAAAGCAAGATCTAGTAAGCAATGCAACACATCAAATATCCGAACATCACGGTACGCCCAGATATAGGGGTGCCGCACACCCCCTATGTTTCACCGATGAGGTGCTGGATCATGAATTTCTAGCGGGATTCAAGCCCGTAAACATAGAGGCATACGACGGAACAACAGACCACAGAGTCGGATTGAGGATTACATCCTCCACATACATATGGCTAGAGGAGATGACCTCCACGCTATAAAATACTTACCTCTCAAGCTCAAAGGGCCAGCCCGGCATTGGCTTAAAAGCCTTCCCGAAAACACCATTGGAAGTAGGGAAGAGATCGAGGATGCTTTTTGGGCAAATTTTCAAGGGACCTATGTCCGACTTCTGGATGCAGACGATTTAAGTCACATAACTCAACAACCCGGAGAGTCGGCCCAGAAATTCTGGAACATATTTCTTACTAAAAAGAACCAAATAATCGACTGTCCGGACGCCGAAGCCTTAGCAGCTTTCAAACACAACGTCCGAGACGAATGGCTCGCCAGACACCTCGGCCAAGAAAAGCCAAGAACAATGGCCGCATTAACAAGCCTCATGACCCGCTTTTGTGCAGGAGAGGATAGCTGGTTGGCAAGATGCAGTACCAGCGACCCAAGTACATCCGAAGTTAGGGATGGAAACGGTAAACCGCAACGCAGCAAGGACCATCGCCGGACCAAGGGAAACATCCCGAAGAGCACGGCAGTTAACGCCGGATTCAAAAGCTCTCGGTAGAATCAGAAAAAGCTGCCCCTCAAGGATAACAGGGACGAGCTATCTAACCTAAACAAAATCTTGGATAAGATATGTCAAATCCACAAGACTCGGGAAGCCTGCAAACCATACCCACAGAGATTGTTGGGTCTTCAAGCAATCCGGCAAAATCAACGCCGAACACAAGGGGCTCGACACACCAAGCTAGGACGATGACGAACCCGACAAGGAGAGCACCGGAAAACAAAAGAATTTCCCACAAGAAGTCAAAACAGTAAACTCACTTCACGTGAAAAAGGGAAAAACATAGTGGCGCCCATAGAGATACGCGCCATACGGCCTATCCCAGAGGAGTCCCGCCACTGGTTGTTACAACCAATCACATTCGACCAACAGGATTACTCTAGAAGTATCCGGAACGCAGGCTGGACTGCCTTGGTATTAGATCCGATAATTGACGGAATCCACTTCACACAAGTCCTAATGGACGGGGCAGTGTTCTAAACCTGCTATATCAGGACACAATCCGCAAAATGGGGATAGACCCAACAACAATTCGCCATAGCAACACTTCCTTTCAAGGGGTAACACTAGGCCCAGATGCCCATTATACGGGATCTCTCCTGCTAGAAGTTATGTTCGGCTCACCCGACAACTTCCGCCGCGAAAAGCTAACCTTCCACATCGCCCCATTTACAAGTAGCTATCAAGCACTACTGGGACGCGAAGCTTTCGCCCGCTTTAACGTAATACCGCATTATGCATCTCTTATACTTAAAATGCCCGGTCCGCGAGGCATCATCTCATTAAAGGGAAATATTGAGTGTTCCTCGAGCGCGGAAGATTGTGCGGCCGCCTTGACAGCCACACACTAAGACGACTTCGCTAATCAAAGCACCTAAACAGGTTGTTCAGACCCCGGACATGGCTAGACGAGTCCGGCGTAAACATACAAGGGCTTACTAGCCGCATACCCCCCGTACAAGGGGCTCCGCGCATATACAACAAGAGACAATAAAGCTCAATTTTATTCATTTTTTGAATTGTACTTTGTTTATTTAATATAACGTACATTTTCTCACGATCTTTTTCAACTAAGTTCCTCTCTTTTACAGATGAACACCGTGCTACACCCGTCCAGGATACGTAACAACGGAGACACAGGCGCAGATGTGCAGTAGGGACCCGTTCCAAGGATTCTTTTCAGATTAAGACCCTGCGTAAACCTTTTTTACTGTCTCTGGTTGATACACATCCCCCGGTTTCTTGCTATAACCGAGGTGGAGGCTGGCGTCTTTGCATTGGCCACGTCGAGGATTTTGCGCGTACACAGACACGAGGGCTTATTACTAAGGGCGTTGTTCAGCCCGTTTTCATAAAGACCGAATACCTTAGGGAGTGTTGGCGTCGCGAAGTTTGGCCTTATATGCATCAGCTCCGAATCATGTATTTGGTCAAATGTTGGGTTTGCCCGGCTCCTGTGTTTTGTTGCCTTACGTTCCGCTCTGTCGGCTAAGGCGGCACCAGGAGAACTACTGCGATTGTGCCCCAGTTCGGCCAAGCGAGCACCTCAGTAGAGAAAGCCGTAAAATGACTGTCAT
Source organism: Aegilops bicornis (assembly GCA_021605145.1). NCBI lineage: Eukaryota > Viridiplantae > Streptophyta > Magnoliopsida > Poales > Poaceae > Aegilops > Aegilops bicornis. Next base: position 389,674,584 of record CM038669.1, on the reverse strand, counting down.
GATATAGCGTGAGACTGGTCAACCACTCGATGACCCACCGGAATCTTTAGGATTCCTCCGCATTAACGAAGGGCCGTTTCCCGGTCAGGCACACACGCGCCCCGAATTCGGGCGAGCGCGGTGCCCCTAGGGGCTATATAGTAGCCCACTATCAAACTCCTATGGCTAAGTGAAAGTGATAAAGCATTATAGTCCGGTTGCCTAGTTCGCTGCGCTATCACCTCCTTTATAAGACCAAAACGTTGGATCAAGTGTGAAAATCATATATGCGAACACCCCGCATTATATGCGTGGGGGCTGAAAGCCAAAGACTGCCATCTTTCGTGTTATATACACATATACATTAACGGCCGCACAGGAGATATTTTAATTCTTGCGAGCACAAGTATAAAAAGCTTTTATATTCCATCGAAACATTGTTTTACAATAATACATGTTATTCGAACATGATATCCTTCGAACCTGCGTCTCTATTAAACGAGCGCCCTGCAGAACTTCCTGAAAATAGTGCTCGGCAGGTACTCGACTCCCGTCCGAATCTTGGGATGCAACGTCGGTGGCCTTCATCTCCGCCCAGTATGTCTTGACACGGGCAAGATCCATCCGCGCACCCTCTATGCATGCTGACCTCTTCATTGCTTTGATATGCGGCACCGCACCAAGGAACTGCTGCACCAAACTAAAATAACTCTTCGGCTCGGGCCTTTCCAGCCACAGATGACTCACGACATCCTTCATGGCGAGTCCGGATAACCTATTCAGCTTCGCCCATTCGGCCAAACGCTCGGTTAATGGAAGTGGGTGCTCTGGATTGTGGAAATGCGACCAAAAAAGCTTTTCCACTTCGTGATCCTGTTGATCTCGGAAGTGTTCGGCCGCGTCCGCGGCACTTGCCGCCAAGTCCAGATAAGTATCCGCCGCACTCCACAGCCGGTCCAACTGAGCATATTTAGGATCCCGAACTTCATCCGCAGCATAAAGGGCTTTCCAACGCGATATCTCCAGCCTGACGTAGCTCCTGCTTCATGGCTCTCATTGCAGAGTGAGCATCCTTGGCCTCGGTAGTGGCCTTCTGTAGTTCCTTTTGTTCCGCCCGATCTTCTTTTTCAAGAAGCTTGCAACGGTCGACAACATCCTTCAACTTCAGAGCCATCTCGGCCATTTCCTTCCTGCTTCGGCAGTGAGCAGCCTGTTCGGCTTTCAGCTCTTCGGCCGCCTTTAAGGCAGCCGCATCACTTTTTCTGGCCTGCTCCTTGGCTCGGTGAGTTCCGCCCGAAGGTTCTCCATGGAAGCGGCACGATCTGCATCAAGCATACATGTTGTAAGGCACGGGCATCAAGCCCCCTTACCAGGTGTCCGCGGAGAAATTGCATACCTTGTGACTCGTCAAGCCGCTTGTTGACAAGCGCGATGTCGGCATCCGCCACGTCAAGTTGCCGCTTTAGCTCGGCAAATTCATCAGTCTGGCTAGCCAGCGGACACTTCGCCACCTACATAGGAAGAGCAACATATTATACCTGGGACTATGATCCTCGACGCGCCGTCATTTTTGACAACGCAGCGAGTCTCAGGGGCTACTATCTATACATGGCGCATCTTTTATATGCGAAACTGTCAAAAGGTGCATCATTTTGCGTACCTCAAAACCTATCAAGAACTCACAGCGGCCTCGTGCAACCCGCTCTCCGCGGATGAAATCCTTTCAATCACCGTGCCCATCAATGCACGGTGTTCTTCTGAGATAGACGCTCGCCCGAGCAGGTCCTTCAGCTCCTCCGACCGTGCACCGGACGGTGCCGGACTCGTCCGATGGCCTTTTTCGAAGGCCGGACACGGAGGGTTGGGGAGCCATACAGCTGCTTTCCGGCCCTGCTGGATTCGGAGAAACCCTACGTGACAACACCTCAGGGTCGCCCGCCTCACAAGGCGGTATGGCAGGGGGAGGTGTTCCGCTCTCCATCATCTCCGGATGAAGATCCCCTGAAGATGAGCTCTGCTGAGAAGGGCTGAGATCCGAACTACAAGGTAAAAATTCAGTTATCTTTCTCAGGAATAGAATAGGGATTTCTCTTATTTTAAAACTCCCCTCTCTACTTACGGCCCGCTGGAGGGATGATCCCCTTGAGGGCACAGGCGGCCGAGGCACCTCCCGTGAGGACCCTCGACGACGATTTCTTCCCCCGCTTTGAGACCATGGTCTCCGGGTCTTCAGAGGCGGTCCTCTTCTTTCCCTGGATCGAGGGATTCTTGATTCCTCCTTTCCTGACAGCCTCCTTCGGGGAGATGGTAGCTTCCTTGTTCCCCCCTTCGCCTTCTTCCAAAGGCGCAACCTCCAGCATCCTGGTCAACACGGGATCCGGCGTCGTCTCGGGGAGGGGGCCGGACACCTGATTAGCTTTGCTTTCGCTATCCACTCCTGTTTAAGGGAAAACTCTTTTAAGGGAAATTTTATGATGAATATACGGATGGCGTGTCTGGGTACTGGGCTACTTACTTGAGTATCCGGGCGATTGCAGCTCAGACCTGCGTCCTCGGTCGAGTCCGGACACATTGCTTGTGGTCCAAAGAACAATTTGTACATCTCCATGGGCGTCGCGCCCGTAAAGTGTTGGAGAGCTCGTGGTCCCTCCGAATTAAACTCCCACAAAGTGAGGGGGCGGCGTTTGCAGGGCAAAGTGCGGCGAATCAACATGACCTGCGTCACTACGGCTAGGTTGATGTCTCTTTCCAAGAGATCTTGAATGCGGCCCTGCAACAAGGGCACGTACTTGGACGACCCCTAGTCGAGCCCTTTATTGACCCATGACGCCAGCCGCGGGGGAGGACCCGAGCGAAAGGCAGGTGGCGCCACCCACTTGGTGCCCCTGGGAGCTGTGATATAAAACAACTCTCGTTGCCATAAGCTGAACTCCTCTTGAAAAGAGCCCTCGGACCATGGAGCGTCAGCATTCTTGCTTATAACAGCCCCTCCACACTCCGCTTGCTGCCCCTTGATCATCTTCGGCTCCACTTTGAAGGTCTTAAGCCACAATCCGAAGTGAGGAGTAATGCGGAGGAAGGCTTCACATACGACAATGAACGATGAGATGTGGAGGATGGACTCCGGACCCATAATAAAACATGAGCCCCCTCACGAAAGGGTCCGTCGGGAAGCCTAACCCCCGAAGGAAGTGAGACGCGAACACCACGCTCTCACCAGGCTTGGGAGTGGGAATAACCTGCCCTTGAGCAGGCAGCCTATGCGAAATTTCGCCGGTTAAATACCTGGCATCTCTTAGCTTTAACATGTCTTCTTCCGTAACAGAGGAAGGCATCCACCGGCCTTGAAGGTCGGAGCCGGACATCATTGAAGGTCCGAAGCGCCTGAATCTGGAGCTTTGGGTGTTGGAACTCGAGGCGAGGGGCGGATTCGATTGAGATTGAAAGAAAGGAGTAGAGCCTTGATCTCTTTATAAAGAGGTTGAATACCAAGAGCCTTCCCCGTGACCGTTTGGGACTCGCCTTCGATAGAGGAGACGTTCCCACGGGCACGATTGGGCTACCCACGCCCGCATTAATGAGAATCCCGGAATAAGGGGACACGATCTCTGCTTTGACAAGACGTGCCAAGGAAACCGCCTCGCTAAACACACTGAGGTGGGGCAGTAAAAACGATTCGAATAAAGGCTTGGCCATGGTGTGATGTCACACTGTGAGATATGTCAGCAGATTGGAAAATATTATTCTCTCTACGGTGGTATGTGGAACTTACTTTGCAGAGCCGGACACTATCCTTGTGTTCAAAATCTTCTATGAAGTATTCGGAGGAGGAACCCGCCTTGCAATGCCGAAGACAATCTGCGCGCCGGACTCGTCGTCATTGAAGCCTGGTTCAGGGGCTTTTGAGGGAGTCCTGGATTAGGGGGTGTCCGGATAGCCGGACTATGACCTTTGGCCGGACTCCTGGACTATGAAGATACAAGATTGAAGACTTCCTCCCGTGTCCGGATGGGACTTTCCTTGGCGTGGAAGGCAAGCTTGGCGATACGGATATGTAGATCTCCTACCATTGTAACCGACTACATGTAACCCTAGCCCTCTCCGGTGTCTATATAAACCGGAGGGTTTTAGTCCGGAGGACGAACAACAATCATACCATAGGCTAGCTTCTAGGGCTTAGCCTCTCTGATCTCGTGGTAGATCTACTCTTGTACTACCCATATCATCAATATTAATCAAGCAGGAGTAGGGTTTTACCTCCATCGAGAGGGCCCGAACCTGGGTAAAAACATCGTGTCCCTTGTCTCTTGTTACCATCCGCCTAGACGCACAGTTCAGGACCCCCTACCCGAGATCCGCCGGTTTTTACACCGACACCGGCCGTCTGGACTCAGGGGCCCGCCTGTCAGCCTCTCCTCTCCATCACCCCTCTCTCTCTCACTAAGGCCTGGGCCCCACCTGTCAGGTTTAAACCTCACAGCAGCGCTTGCACCAGTCTTGTTGGAGTCGCCTCTCTGGCTGGGCACTGCTTTTCTTGTTATTAGCCCGATGAGCACAGTGCCCCTTCTCCTTTTTCTTTTCTGTTAAACTTGCAAAAATTCCACAGGATTAAATAATAATCCAAATGCAATAATTCCAACTCCTAAATTCTTGTAATAATCCCACCTATTTAATGGTGCAGTTTTCACTCTTATCAAACCAACTATTCTTCACTGTTCAAATTTAAATTTGAATTTAAGCATTTATGCCTATCACTGAAAATTCCTAGCACTGTTTCCATGACTCCAAATCCAAAACTAGGAATTTTCTCATTCTTAGAATACACTCTAGTATTTAACAAAAATTAGTTGACATTTTCTGAGCACTTTGGTTTTCCTGTTTTACTATTGCCTTATTTTCTCGTTGTTATATTGCGACGATAGATTGCATTGTTGACGAAGGAGTTGGACTAGAAGACTTTGAAGACCCAGAAGGCTTTGCTGAGCTAGGCAAGCAGCCCTTTGACCATACTGTGAAACCTTTTTATGCATGTCATATAGCACTTGTTGTTTTTGCACCAGAATCATGATGGGAGGGTACCACCTTGGTGGGTTACTCCGTTGCTTTTCTCGTTGATACTTGCATGATGCATGACCCTACCTTTCTACGAGGGTTAGGCAAGTGGGAGTAGATAGGATGCTAAAGTAGTTGCTACGCAAAAAGGGACGAGTATATGCATGGTGATGGACACAAAAGTATTCTCAAAGACTTTTTGAAAACTCCGTCGGGTGCCACTAATGCCCGAGGGAGATAATGAGTTGGGTAACCACTTGATGAAGAAGTGGTGTACAGAGGGAAGTGTGTGCGTTGTTTTCAAAACGGATTGGTTTAAGTTGCGACCGTTACTCCAACCTTACATGCACAACCACTCTACCCTTATATGGGAAAGGGCATTATTGATTAGCTAGGCCGATACTAGCATGGTTCCCGCATTACTAGTGACGGGGGTGACACAAGGTCACTCTCGGGACGGGGACGTGCTTGGATAGGCGGCCATGACTATTTTCACAGGGCACCGGATACCCCGTTGGTACCCCGTGCCGGTTGTATGTGATGACTATGGGAGCGAAGCTCCACAATCTTAAGATGTGAAATGTTGGGCACGGGGGTTACTACCAATCGAGTGGATCCTATGTTAGTGTCGTCTAGGGAAAGATAGTGATCGGGTTCTTACCCCGGGTACTTGAGGTACCGCGGGTCGTGGATGACATGGAAGTTCCCCGGATCTTGTGGGTAAAGTGTGCAACCTCTGCAGAGTGTAAAAATATTTGAGTAGCCATATCTACAGTCAAGGACAGTTGGGTAACCGCTCTTGGGCTACGTCCACTTGTTTACAAACCAGTGTGTGTGTGTTTGGATAAGTGGGAAGAACTACTTGGGTCAAGTCAAAGGACTTGACATGATTGAGTTGGGTTGAAGCCCACTCCCTTTATATTGATATATGTAACCAGTCCCTATGGTTACTTGAATTCATATGGTGCATGATTTACGGTTGTTGAACATGTCATAGCACAATAAAATTAGCTTCTGCAAAATTTACCTATGTCATGCATTGTTGTATCTTGAGCAAAAACATGGGTTGCTTGCGAGTACATTCAAAGTACTCATTGGCTTGCCACTGGTTATTTAATTGGCCAGGCATGGAAGAGCAGGAATTTGAAGAAGAGTTCTTCGGAGACAAACATGAGAACTAGGACGCTTTTCCAGTCAGAATGCCTGTAGGGTTAAGGCAGATGGCATGGGTTCTACTTATCTATGAAGAGTTCCGCTATTTGAGTTTATTCGATGTTTAGCCGTGAGGCTTATCTATGTAAGACTTGACCATAATGGTCATAATTTGTGTAAGACGGTATGTATGGATGTAAAACTCTTGTTATTCAGCATCTGTGTGTTCAGTGAGCATTGATCTTTGGGATCACTGTACACGTGCATTCAGTGATCTTGACTTATGAGTCGGGGTCCCCACACACAGTGCAGAGCCTGCGTGGCAGTGCGGCGTCCGTGTGCCAAGAACCGCTTCCCGACCATCTCCCTGCTGCAGTCGGCCAAACTGTGGCAGAAGTCCTATTTCTACATCAAGAACCTCCACCCGACGGTGGACTACGTCCACTTGCTGGCTTTTGTAGCCGGACCACCTGTTGAGCCGCGCACCAACTGGCGGTACAAGCTGGCCACCCTATTGGCCGCCTCCAATGCCGCCCTCGCCCGACTTCAGGTGATGACGGAGTCGGAGGGCCTCAAGGGCTCGGACCTGCCGGCTGCCTACATGGCGCGCCGAGTGCTTCCCCTTCAAGCCCGGCAGCACATCATTAGCAGCATGAGTGGGCACCGGGACCCGTGCCGGATGTGCACGCGGGAGCTGTCGGACGTGGAGGTGGCCCGGCTGGTCAATTACTTCTCCAACTGTAAGATGTCGGAGACGGACTGGCAGTTCAGCAAGCGGCCGTACGACCGCACACACCCGCCACCTGCGGTGAGTCTTGTTATCCCTTTTTTCTTCTTTGCTTGTTTGAGTTCTCGCTTCGCTGTCTGATCAGTCAGCAATGGAACAGGTCTTCTCGACCAGTCGGCCGCCGACGCTATGGAGCCAGGTTACGTGTTCATGCTGGACCGGACGAGAAGCGATGTGGACGACCCCGACTTGGGGACGACTGCCATGGAGGAGGATGACGCCACAGGTGGCGGTGGTGGAGCAGGCGGCTCCAGAGGAGGAGGCGGCCTCGAGGATTGGCCGAACGACGACGAGGAGGAGAACGATCCGCCGCACGCACGGCGCCGACAAGGCGGGCGCGAGCTCTTCCGCCGCGCCGACTACACCAGGAGGCGCATCAAAGCGCCGAGCCGACTCGTTGCTGTTCGGCAGCCGGCCGAAGAAGCCCAAGGACATGGTCGCCGCGACCAAGCGGCAAGAGACCGTTGCGAAGGCGGCCCAGTTCCAGAGGGCCCCGAAGCAGCCCCCGATGGTGTCCGCGTAAATGCTTGATTTCTCTTATGTTTTCTTTTCTTCTTTCTTGCAAACTCTTTCTGGGTTTCTTCTTATCTTGCTTTGAACAGGGCCCCGCTCTCTCTTGAGGGTCCGCCTCTGCTTCCGTGATCAGGGTGGCGGAGGGCTCCGCCAACACCCGCCGCGTAGATCTGCTCGACGACCTCCAGGAGGCGACAACGAGGAATGCACGGGAGGCGCGTGATGAACGGGAGAAGGCGGAGCAAGAGAAGGCGGATGCGGCCAAGGCGGCGCAGGAGAATACCGATGCGGCGGTCAAGGCTCAGGCGGATGCTGCAGCCAAGGCGCAGGCGTACGCGGCCGCCAAAGCGCAAGCGGAAGAGGCCGCACGCGGCCGTACGCCACAACTCATCATCCCTCTGCGCTTTGTGCCACCGGCGCCAGAGACCCAGTCGCCGACTAGAGGAGTCGACGACGACCAGCCAACCATGGAGAGGGGTGGATGCGACCCCGTCATTTTGGAGGCAGAGGTGATTCCTCGCACGCTGACTGTTGATGTGCAGAGCAGTCGTCCTGAAGCACCACCAATGCCGCCAGCTCACGGTGAGCTGGTGGTGCGCCCGACTCCGGTGATCTGCACCCCGGTGCACCGGCGCGCGGCGAAAGCGACCTCAGCGCCCCGGCCGCAGGAGATCGGGACCGCTAGCTGAGGAGCCGCCGATGTCGAGGCCACCAGCGCGGCCCTGCCGGAGTGGACAACTGGGGGCGGGACGACTGTACTGAACACGGCCGCACAAGACATCCGGGTCCGGCTTCAGGCCTAGGCCACCGCTCTCAAGCAATACACGCAGGAGTTCTTGGCGACGTGGGCGGCCGTCCGGGTGTGCCTTTTGTTTTTGACTCTTGTAATCTTCCGTGGGGTGCGCCAGCGCACCCACTGGGTGTAGCCCCCGAGTTTCGGGCTGTCACGCCCAAGATGCGACCCTATCCTAAAGGAACTCGAAGGTCCCACCAAGGATAGAAGCGCATCTTGAAGACGCTTTTGCAAGGTGGATATCATTACATCAACATTACATAATAGTGGGGATACATACCTAAGGCATACAATGCCACACGAATGCAACATCACATCATATACAAGATCAACATCCGACTACGGATGAAACATAAACAGAAACTCAAACAATATCCACCCGGCTAGCCCAGGCTACCGACCTGGAACCCATCCCCTGACCGAAGAAGCAGATGAAGAACTCCAACACAAATAAACATCGCTCTCGCGTCATGATCATCGCATAACCTGTACCTGCAACTGGTGGTGTAGTAATCTGTGAGCCACAAGGACTCAGCAATCCCATTACCATGGGTATCAAGACTAGCAAAGCTAAATGGGAAAGGAAGGGGTAAAGTGGTGAGGTTGCAGCAGCGGCTAAGCATATATGGTGGCTAACATACGCAATAGAGAGCGAGAAGAGAAAGAAAGGAACGGTCGTCAACTAGTAATGATCAAGAAGTGATCCTGAACTCCTACTTACGTCAGACATAACCCTGAAACCGTGTTCTCCTCTCGATCAACCCCGAAAAGAGACACTCACGGTTACGCACACGGTTGATGTATTTTAGAAGAGTTTACTTCAAGTTTACTACAACCGGATATTAACAAATTCCCATCTGCCACATAACCACGGGCACGGCTCTCGAAAGTTCAAACCCTGCATGGGTGTCCCAACTTAGCCCATGATAAGCTCTCGCGATCAACGAAGGATATTCCTTCTCCCCGGGAAGACCCGACCAGTCTCGGAATCCTGGCTACAAGACATTTCGACAGTAATAAAACAAGACCAGCAAAGCCGCCCGGATGTGCCGACAAATCCCAATAGGAGCTGCACATATCTCGTTCTCAGGGCACACCGGATGAGCGAAGCGTACATGAACCGACGTAACCCAAGTTGCCAAGGAATGGTCCCGCACGGTGCTCTAGTTTGGACCAACACTCGGAGGAGCACTGGCCCGGGGGGGTAAAATAAAGATGACCCTCGAGAGCGCGACTCCCAAGGGAAAAGTAGGTGGTGGTGAGGCAAATGGAAAACCAAGGTTGGGCCTTGCTGTTGGAGTCTTATTCAAAGCGAACTGTCAAGGGGGTCCCATAAATCACCCAACCGCGTTAGGGACGCAAAATCCAGGAACATAATACCGATATGACGGAAACTAGGACGGCAAGAGTGGAACAAAACACCAGGCATAAGGCCGAGCCTTCCACCCTTTACCAAGTATATAGATGCATTAATAATATAAGAGATATTGTGATATACCAACATAAATATAATCCAACATGGAGCAATCTTCATCTTCACCTGCAACTAGCAGCGCTATAAGAGGGCTGAGCAAAAGCGGTGACATAGCCAAACAACGGTTTGCTAGGAAGGGTGACAAAGGTTAGAGGTTCATGGCAATTTGGGAGGCTTGAGCAGCAAGTGGTAGGTAACGCAGCAAAGCGATAGAACGAAGCAACTAGCATAGCAATGATAGTAATGAGATCCAAGGTGACGGTCATCTTGCCTGAAATTCCGCAAGGAAGAAGAACGAGTCCATGAACGTAGTCGAACGAATCCTCACAACTCCGGAACGAAACCGAAGCTAACGAGAGAAGCAAACCGGAAAGAAGCAAACAACATAGTAAACAACCATCACATAAACATGGCATCATGCACAACCAATGATGATGCATGTCCGGTTTAAAAAGGCATGGCATGGCAAAGTGCACAAACAATACTACAAGTTAAGTGGGGCACAATATGCAACGAGTTGCATATTGACGAAACACCACATCAATTATTTAGTTCACTCCCGGTTAGGTACTCAATAATATTAAATGTTGGTTAACATGGCAATAGGTGAACCATAACAAAACTATACCATCTAAACAATTTAAATGGGGCCGGATATAACAAACAACAAATCCGGTAAATCCCCATATGCATTTAGCAAATTGATGGAAACAACAAATATAAACATTTTAAATGTTGTTATTATGATGCGGATGACATATGCAAGTTTTAAGCAATTTTATGAAAATGTTGACATGAGCATGTTATGAAGCATTTGTCACCGTGGTGGAAGAAAGGGGTGCCACGGCAACGAATCCGAAAATGATGCCACGGCAACATATTGGTTCCGGTGGCTCATGGAGATACCGGTGCAAAAGGAAACTTGCGGATGTGCGAAACATGCTAGAGATGGTGGGGTGCTCCCGACTACCGGGTTCCCACGGGTTAGTGGCATGGAAACGAGTGACAATTCGGACATGGTGCAAACACGAGCATCTCATACATCACACAACATTCGTTCACGGGCGTCGTCTCAGTGGTTATACCTTCCAAGGGAGCATTCTCGAGCGGTTCAAGTTCGTAGAGGAAGTAGTTGTTCTCGTGACGGTAGTGGAAGTAGGGGTACACGTTCGTTTCCGAAGAGGTACTTGACGGGTCCGAATCCCTTCGGGGTTGTCGTGGTACTTGCGGTCTCGGCGATGGTAGTCGTACACGTTCGGAGAGGAACTTGATGTACCCATGTGCTTCGCGGGTCGTCGTTGAACTTGACGAAATCCATCCGCAGGTAGCCGTCCGTGGTCGTACTCATGTTGGCGTGCAGTAACACGATGGTCTCGAGGATCGTAGTCGAACTTGGCGGTCCATATGGTCACCAAAACGCGAAGCAACACGAGGGCCTCGGTGGGCAGCAACAAGGACTGGCGGTGCGTGAGCAGCGGCAGAAGCGAGCATGCTCAAGGAGAGAGCAGAGGCAGCAAGAACAGCAGTGAGGCGATGGCGGTGGCCTAGCATGGCGCCGGAGACGGGGAACAGGTGGATCCGAGGTCCCCAGCAGCAGGGAAGGCATCCGGCGAAACGACAGAGACAGGGCGAGGTCGATGACGAGCTGGAGAAGGCGCTGTGGGGCTTCACCGACGCCTGCACTTGTCGGAGATGGCGAGCGAAGGCGGGGGAGGCGGTCACGGTGGCTGGCAGAGTCGAACGGACTCGGGCACGCGTTCCAACGAAAAGACGGACAGCGAGACGTCTGAAGCGGGAAGGAGCACGGGCGACGCGCTTGGGTGCCGGCACGGTGGTCGATGGAGAGGGGCTTGGCGCGGCGGGGACGAGCTCGTGCTCGAGCGCCTGAAGAAGATGGCGGCGGCGCTGGAAGAATGCAACAAGCGGCGGGCATTGCAGGAGGTCGAGACGAGGAACCAGCAAGGGGAGGCACAGGGGACTTGATGCGGCGGCGGCTTGGCGCTGGAGGAAGCAGCAAGGCAGCGCCATGGAGGGGCACGGCTGGCCAGGAGGGTGCGAGCAGATGGGAGCTCCTTTCCCTGGCTCGATGCGTGCGTGTGTGTGAGTGGCGGCGCAGGGAGGGACGAGAGGGAGAGATGGGGATCGGGAGAGAGCGTGGTGAGGGGCTAGGGTTAGATAGGCGCTAGGGTTGGGCCTAGGCGCAGATGGGCCTGCCTGGCTAGGGTCTTTGGGCTCTCTTCTCCCTCTCTCTTATTCTCTAGAAACAGAAAATAACATAGAAGAAAAGGAGAAGAAAGGAGGTGTTAGGGTAGAAATTGGACAACGGATAATTTTCCTGGGCTCACCAAAATGGTCTTGATCCAGAAAAATTGCAAAGAGACGTGTCGAAGGGTTTGAATACAACCTCATTTGAATTACATTCAAAAGAGTTTAAATAGGGAGTGGGTTTGGAAGGTCCAAAAATGTTCAGATTTTTGGTGGAGCTTGGAAAAATGATGAAATGATATATGGCAAAGTTAGGGACCAAGAATTATGATAACAAAGGCATTGGGATTTATTTTTGCAAGTGTGTTATGGTTAATTCCAAAGTTAATGGAATATTTTTAATATAGCTCCCTAATATGGGAGGATATGTTATAAAGAGAAATCACCATTGTGAATATCCTCAATTTAAATGGACCGAGGATCCACTCGATTTATTTAGTTGAGTTTTAAAAAGGGTTGCATGATGACATGATGCAATGCAAAAGATGCAATGATGAATGCATGACATGAACAAATAGCAAAACAAAGACAAAAACCCAACCACGAAGGAAAAATCATATCGCATCTCCGGAAAAGGCAAGAGTTGGAGTTACGAATATGGAAAATTGTATCCGGGGCATTACAGGGGCCGACTGCTGAGTAGGCGGATCAGAACTTAAAGGTATGTTCTGAGAGCTGACTTCTTTTCCTTCTCTTATCTTCGTTGCAGGATTACCACAACATCCGCGCGTCCGCCTTCAACTCCCAAGTCCAGGAGCTGGCCAAGCGGACCACTGACTTGAACGATAGCCGGAGTAAGCACTCCGCCCTCTTCCTCGTGGGGGCGCACCAGTGCACCCGCTGGGTGTAGTCCCCGAGATTCGGGACGACTGCTGAGCAGTCGGGCCGGATCTTCCCAGCAACTACTTGTCTTCTTGGTCAATCTTGTTGATTGTCTTCTCTTTCTTGTCTTTGCAGGAGCCAACGCCACATTGCAGCAGCGCCTGGGTGAAGCCCAAACCGCGCTGCGCACCAAGGAGGAGGAGTGCAGCAAAGGTGGCCCAGGAGCGTGACCGCCTGGTCAAGGAACTGGCGGACTAGACGGACCGGCACAAGATGGAGCTCCAGAAGGCGAAGGACGGGGAGGCCACCCTCTAGGCCGAGTTCGAGACTAAACGCTTGGGCTGGGCCGAGAGGGAGCAAGCTCTGTCCGACGGCTACGGCGAGATCGCGGACATGATCGACGGTAAGTTACTTCTCCTTTTCTTTCAGCCATTGACTACTATATGAGCCAGCTTCTGGCTTCAGACTTACTTTTTCTTCTGGCGCCGAGTTCTTTCCTAGTCATGCCGTTGCCGCCAGTGTCGGGGGTTGGGTGCGACATATGCCAAAGGATGGCTTATCATGGAGGGGGCAAGTAGAACGTCGCCGGTGCCTGGAAACGGGATGAGGCGAAGACATGCACGCCGGCGAATCTTACCCAGCTTCAGGGCTCTCCGAGGAGATAACACCCCTATCGCTGCTCATGGGTCTCCGCATGATCACTATGGCAAGGTGAGTACAAGATTGCTCCTTGAGCTGTTCGGGGTGAGGAAGGAGAAGGGCACGGCTAGCTCTTCTTTTCCCTCTATGTATATGTGTCAAACTACTAGGTTCCAACCCTTTGCATGGGTGCCCCGGGGGGTTTATATAGGCCTACCCCCCGGGGGTACAATGGTCATCCGGCTGGGCGCGGGTCCCAGCCGTCAGTCTCTTAAGTTGCCGTCTTCTCTGCCGACTTCTGGGGCCCGCCGACTAGTGGGCCCCGCCGACGGTTCAAAGATGGGGTCATTAGCCCTTGTCCGCCAGGCGGGTCTTGCCGGCTGCGGAGTTCAGAAGCCGCTCTTCTAATGACGCGAGCTTGGTCGCGGGGTCATGGCAATAGTGCCGCCGCCTGGCGGGCGATCACGGTTGCCATTCCCTGTCTTGTTTGGTTAATGGCGCACGGAGCCCATGGGAGGGGCCGGCCGACTCTCGGAGTCCGACTCCAACGGGTTCGTCTTTGGGGAGCTCGCCGTCTTTCTCAGACTCCCGACAAAGCGGGTCCCGCCGTCTTTGGGTCGTGACAGACAGGCCATCGTGGGTGAATCTGCCCACGGGCTGACGTCGTGGCCGAGGCGGCGTGGCAACAAGTGCGCCGGACGGAGATCTCCGTCGGTACGGCGCTCTGTGGCCATGCCTGCTCTTTATGAGCGGGGCAGGGACGGGCCGCGAGGCGGCTTTATCCCATCCCGCTCGTAGTCGCTCAGTCAGGAGGTGGACGGAGTTGCGGGCCGACTCCCCGTAGCCGGCTTCATCGGAAGTCGCTGGCTTGGAGTCGGCTTGTCTTGAGGCCGTCTCCGGGACTCGGCTGGGAGGGGCAATCGGCGACACTGTCGCCGACTCTCAGAAGGCGGCTCTTCGTCTTGGGGTCTTGAGGGGCGCGGTCTGCCCGATGTTTTGAAAGGTCCAGGGGCTCGGGTTTGCCTACCCGTGGCCCATAACTCCAACAGTAGTCCCCGAAGCTGGTGAGGCGCCGAGGGCAACATGTCGAGGAGGCTCAACAGTTTCATCCCTTTAGTAGAAGAACCTGGGCTCGACTTGCCATCTCTATCTTGAGCCGACTAGCAGGAGGCCGTCTTGCTCCTCAAAGGTTTCGAAGGTCGCGGCGGGATTCGGGCGGTGTGCCTGATAAGCTTCCAGGAAGCTGCCCATTGCGGGCCCGCCACGTGACGCCACGCGGCAGGGCAAGTCTGCCAGCCCACGCGCGTGACAAGACAGGCCCGTCAGCGGGGCCCGCCACTACCGCGCTTGGCGCCGGGCGGATCCGGCTGCGGCGTCGCGGCGGGTTGGGTTTCTCACGCCGTTACTGCGCGCAGTAACGTCGTGGGTTAAATCGTGGGGGCGTGGGGACGTGGGCGCAGTTAATCCCACGCCCGCCCCCTCGGCTTCTCAGCCTAGGCACCTATAAGTAGGCGGGGGAGGGGGCGGCGACGCACGCGCACCCACTCTTCCGTGCTTCCTCTCGCTTCTTGCTTCGTCTTCCTACTTGCTCCGCCGCGCCGAACCTCGCCGCGCCGCGGAGATGAGCTCCTCCTCCGCCGCCGCGCCTCCCACCGCGCGCTCCGGCGTGTGGGATGGCTCCATCATCGAGTTTCTCCGCCAAACGCGCCGCATCCCCGGCAGCCACCTAGTGCGGACCCGTGCTGCGCCGGCGGGCGAAATAACGCCGGCGCCGGAGGAGGGCGAGCGGGTCATATTCCACTCGCACCTCATGCGCGGGCTAGGGCTGCCGGCGAGCGGCTTCTTCCGCGCGTTCCTGGAGTTTCACGGGCTCCAGTCGCACCACCTCACCCCCAACGTGGTGGTGCTGCTGGCCGCCTTCGCATCCTTATGCGAGGGCTTTCTTGGCGTTCTCCCCACCATCGAGCTGTGGGGGGAATTCTTCCAAGCCAAGCTCGGAACCCACGTCGCTCGCGTGCCGGCTCTGTGCGGCACGTTCATCGCCATGAGGAGGCCGGTGCCCGAGAACCCCTTCCCTGCCATCCCCCTCATCAAGTCGGTGAAGATGTGGCAGCGCACGCATTTACGTCAAGAACGTCGCCCCCGAGGGCGACTGGGTCAACTTGCCGCCTTACGTGGCCGGTGAGTTGGCGGGGCGACCCCCCAGCTGGTCCCATCGGGCCCGGACGCTGACTCCCGCAGGCAACGCCGCCGTCGCGTGGCTCCGCGTGATGACGCAGTCGGAGGGCCTGACTGGGGCGGACTTGCTGGCCGCCTTCGTGGCGCGCCGAGTCCTTCCTCTTCAAGGCCGACCTCATCTGATCTGTCAGATGAGCGGCCGCCGAGACCCCAGCCGGCTGTGTTCCAAAGACATGCCCCACGCGGAGGTGGTGGACATGCTGAACTTCCTGGCGAACTGCGGCCTCACGGAGGAATGGCAGTTCCTTAAGGAGCCGTACTCGCGCGCCAACCCCCCTCCTGTGATAAGTCATCTCTTGCTTCTCTGTTTCCTTTTCAGCCGAATCCGGCTCTATTTTTCCTTGGTCCTTTCCGATTCAGAATCCCCTCATGCAGCCCTCGACCGGCACCGCAGGGCCGGCTTGTGAATTCGTCCCCGACCGGGCGGAGAGCGACACCGACGACCCCGACTTGGGGGTGGCGGCGATGGAGATCGACGCCGAGGGAGGAGGAGGGGCCGACGACTTCAGGCCTTCGGCCACCTTCGCCGATTGGCCTGACGACGACGGTGAGAAGGAAGTCGTCCCCCGCCGCCAGCAGAAAGCCAGCCATCCAGGCGCGAGTTCCTCCGCCGCCTTGGGTGGTCGAGGCGGCGCGAAGAAGCGCCAGGCCGGGCCGAATCTGCCAGGCGGCCGGGCGAAGAAATTCAGGGGGACGGCCGCCGCGACCCAGCGCGAAGAGGCGGTCGAGAAGGCTAACCGCTTCCGCAAGGAAGTGAAGAAGCCACCGCTGGTCTCCGCGTAAGTACTTTTTATTTTGTTTTGTTTTCTTCCGGTCCGTCGTGTCCAAGTCTTTACATGTCTTTTTCTCATCAGGGCTCCCCTCACCTTGGAGAGGGTCGCCGCCGCCTCCGTTATGGGGTCGGCGGAGACGTCCGCCAATACTCAGCGGGTTGATCCCGCGGCCGCCCTCCGGGAGGCGACGGAGTAGAATGCGCAGGAGAAGCGCGACGAGGAGGAGGCCGCCCGTCTGGAGAAGGCGGAGGCTGAGAAGGCGGCGGCTTCCGCCTAGAAGAAACTGGAGGAAGTCGAGGCCGCCGCTGCAGCCAAGAGGCGAGTCGAGGAGGCCGCGCGCCTCCAGTCGGCGCTGCTCGTCACCCCGTTGAGCTCTGCGCCACCACCGCCGGAGTTCACGGGGCAGTCGGAGGGAGTCGGCGGTGAGGTCCCCGTCGCAGAGAAGGAAGGCGGCGAGGCCTCCCTATCGGGCACGGCCGCGCCACCCCCGCCGCCTCCACCGCAGTCCAAGAGCGCGCGAGGCAAACAGCCGGCAGACCCGCCTGTGCCGCCGACCGACGACGAGCCCGTGGCGCAGCTGCTTCTTCAAGTCGCCTCGCCAGCGCGACGCCGTCTTGAGAAGGCGACTTCGGCGCCGCGCCCCTTGGAGACCGGCGCCGCCAGCTCGGCCATTCCTGACGCCGAGGCGACAAGTGCCGCGCCCATTGGGTGGGTGCGAGGAGGCGGCACGGGCCCGCTGAACACGGCGCTTCTGGACGTCCAGGTGAAGCTGCGAGCTGAGGGCGACGCCATCCAGAACCTCTCCCAGGCACACCTGGCATCGCGATCCGCCGTGCGGGTATGTTTCTTTTTTGAACTTTTTCTTGCTCTTCTCTGTGGGGGCGCGCCAGCGCACCCACTGGGTGTAGTCCCCCAGTTTCGGGCCGGCTGCCGAGCAGGCGGATCGGAACTCTATTTGCATACCTCCAAGTTTTTACATTTGTCTGAAACTCTTGTCGCAGGAGTATCACAACCTCCGCGCCACTGCCTTCAACCGCAACGTTGAGGAGCTGAGCAAGCGGACTGCCGACTTGGCGAGGAGCCGGGGTGAGTTTTCTTCTTCGCGGGGGCGCGCTGGCGCACCCGCGGGCTGTAGTCCCCGAGATTCGGGCCGACTGCTGCACAGTCGGGCCGGATCTTCCTGGCGACCTTCTTAGCTGACGACTTCGCGTCCTTCTACATATTATTCTTCAGAGGCCAGCGCCACTCTTCGGCGGCAGCTGGGTACGGCCAACACCGCTTTGCGCGCCAAAGAGGAGGAGTGCGGCAAGCTCGCCGCAGAGCGCGACCTGCTGGCTACGCAGCTGGCGGAGCAGAGGGAGCTGCTCAAGGTGGCGCAGGACGAGGCGGAGAAGAAAGAGGCCGCTCTCCTAGCCGAATTTGAGAGCGAGCGCTCCTCCTGGACCCATAGGGAAGCACTGCTGACCTCCGGCTTCCATGAAATCAAGGATATCGTCGATGGTGAGTTCGCTTTTACTTCTTCTTTGGGGTCGCCGACTATGGGTCAGGCCGACTCCTGTTTTTCTGACTTGCTTCTTCTTCTTCTTGGCAGACTTCTTCCCCGGTCACACGCAGGCGGCCAATCAAGCCATCGAGGCTGTCACGCCCAAGATGCGACCCTATCCTAAAGGAACTCGATGGTCCCACCAAGGATAGAAGCGCATCTTGAAGACGCTTTTGCAAGGTGGATATCATTACATCAACATTACATAATACATAGGGATACATACATAAGGCACGAATGCCACAAGAATACATCATCATCATATATAAGATCCACATCCGACTACGGATGAAACATAAATGTAAACTCAAACGACATCCACTCTGCTAGCCCAGGCTGCCGACCTGGAACCTATCCCCGATCAAGAAGAAGCGTAAGAAGAACTCCAAAGTTAGCAAACATCGCTCTTGCGTCATGATCATCGTGATAACCTGTACCTGCAACTGATGTTGTAGTAATCCGTGAGCCACGAGGACTCAGCAATCCCATTACCATGGGTATCAAGACTAGCAAAGCTTAATGGGAAAGGAAGGGGTAAGGTGGTAAGGTTGCAGTAGCGACTAAGCATATATGGTGGCTAACACACGCAAATGAGAGCGAGAAGAGAAACAAAGGAACGGTCGTCAACTAGTAATCATCAAGAAGTGATCCTGAATTCCTACTTACGTCAGACATAACCCAGAAACCGTGTTCTCCTCTCGAGCAACCCCGAAAAGAGACACTCACGGTTACGCATTAACGGTTGGTGTATTTTAGCAGAGTTTACTTCAAGTTTACTACAACCGGATATTAACAAATTCCCATCTGCCACATAACCGCGGGCACGACTTTCGAAAGTTCAAACCCTGCAGGGGTGTCCCAAATTAGCCCATGATAAGCTCTCGCGATCAATGAAGGATATTCCTTCTCCCCGGGAAGACCCCATCAGTCTCGGAATCCCGGCTACAAGACAATTCGACAGCAATAAAACAAGACCAGCAAGACCTCTGTTGACACCTGATTTTGACACAATGCAGAATGCAATGGAGATGGCCTCAAATGAAAAAAATATTCTAAATGAGAAATTGCACATTGTCGAATGGAACAACTTTAATGTTTGGACCATAATTATTCGGCATCATATCAAAGACCAAAACTACACTCAAATTGTCATGTTTAGGTGTTCTGAGTGCTTTTCGGTCAATTAAGCCTCCAGGACAACCTCGGACGAAGGAATTCCCTACATGAATTGTCTTCGTCTCGTCAAATCGGTCGATTTTTATATAATAATCATCTCAATCCGAGTTCGTATGCAAAAGTTAGAGCTATCTGAATGCAGCCCTGTCAAGAGGCGAAATATGACGCGGGAGACCACACATGTCTTGGCAAGTGTCTGACGTAATGCGTGAGTGTTTTGCCCCAGAAGATGGCCTCGAATCAGAAAATGTTCAAGACGAAAGTTTTTCGTCTCGTCAAAACGTTCAACTTTGCTTTTGGGCACATTTTCATCCGAGGTTGTTTACTGCCTCAAAAGACCTTGCCGGGGAAAGCTTGCCGCCGTGAACAGTAACCTTGCCGGGGGAGAGCTTGCCGCTGTGAACAGTAACCTTGCCGGAGAGCTTGCCGCCGTGAACAGTAACCTTGCTGGGGGAGAGCTTGCCTCCGTGAACAGTAACCTTGCCGGGGAAACTTGCCGCCGTGAACAGTAGAAACTGCTGACCTCCGGCTTCCATGAAATCAAGGATATCGTCGATGGTGAGTTCGCTTTTACTTCTTCTTTGGGGTCGCCGACTATGGGTCAGGCCGACTCCTGTTTTTCTGATTTGCTTCTTCTTCTTCTTGGCAGACTTCTTCCCCGGTCACACGCAGGCGGCCAATCAAGCCATCGAGGCTATCACGCCCAAGATGCGACCCTATCCTAAAGGAACTCGATGGTCCCACCAAGGATAGAAGCGCATCTTGAAGACGCTTTTGCAAGGTGGATATCATTACATCAACATTACATAATACATAGGGATACATACATAAGGCACGAATGCCACAAGAATACATCATCATCATATACAAGATCCACATCCGACTACGGATGAAACATAAACAGAAACTCAAACGACATCCACCCTGCTAGCCCAGGCTGCCGACCTGGAACCTATCCCCTGATCGAAGAAGAAGCAGAAGAAGAACTCCAAAGTTAGCAAACATCGCTCTTGCGTCATGATCATCGCATAACCTGTACCTGCAATCGATGTTGTAGTAATCCGTGAGCCACGAGGACTCAGCAATCCCATTACCATGGGTATCAAGACTAGCAAAGCTTAATGGGAAAGGAAGGGGTAAGGTGGTAAGGTTGCGATGGCGACTAAGCATATATGGTGGCTAACACACGCAAATGAGAGCGAGAAGAGAAACAAAGGAACGGTCGTCAACTAGTAATCATCAAGAAGTGATCCTGAATTCCTACTTACGTCAGACATAACCCAGAAACCGTGTTCTCCTCTCGAGCAACCCCGAAAAGAGACACTCACGGTTACGCACACGGTTGGTGTATTTTAGCAGAGTTTACTTCAAGTTTACTACAACCGGATATTAACAAATTCCCATCTGCCACATAACCGCGGGCACGACTTTCGAAAGTTCAAACCCTGCAGGGGTGTCCCAAATTAGCCCATGATAAGCTCTCGCGATCAATGAAGGATATTCCTTCTCCCCGGGAAGACCCCATCAGTCTCGGAATCCCGGCTACAAGACAATTCGACAAAGAATAAAACAAGACCAAGAAGACCTCTGTTGACACCTGATTTTGACACAATGCAGAATGCAATGGAGATGGCCTCAAATGAAAAAATATTCTAAATGAGAAATTGCACATTGTCGAATGGAACAACTTTAATGTTTGGACCATAATTATTCGGCATCATATCAAAGACCAAAACTACACTCAGATTGTCATGTTTAGGTGTTCTGAGTGCTTTTCGGTCAATTAAGCCTCCAGGACAACCTCGGACGAAGGAATTCCCTACATGAATTGTCTTCGTCTCGTCAAATCGGTCGATTTTTATAATAATCATCTCAATCCGAGTTCGTATGCAAAAGTTAGAGCTATCTGAATGCAGCCCTGTCAAGAGGCGAAATATGACGCGGAGACCACACATGTCTTGGCAAGTGTCCGACGTAATGCGTGAGTGTTTTGCCCCAGAAGATGGCCTCGAATCAGAAAATGTTCAAGACGAAAGTTTTTCGTCTCGTCAAAACGTTCAACTTTGCTTTTGGGCACATTTTCATCCGAGGTTGTTTACTGCCTCAAAAGACCTTGCCGGGGAAAGCTTGCCGCCGTGAACAGTAACCTTGCCGGGGGAGAGCTTGCCGCTGTGAACAGTAACCTTGCCGGGAGAGCTTGCCGCCGTGAACAGTAACCTTGCTGGGGGAGAGCTTGCCTCCGTGAACAGTAACCTTGCCGGGGAAACTTGCCGCCGTGAACAGTAGAAACTGCTGACCTCCGGCTTCCATGAAATCAAGGATATCGTCGATGGTGAGTTCGCTTACTTCTTCTTCTTTGGGGTCGCCGACTATGGGTCAGGCCGACTCCTGTTTTTCTGATTTGCTTCTTCTTCTTCTTGGCAGACTTCTTCCCCGGTCACACGCAGGCGGCCAATCAAGCCATCGAGGCTGTCACGCCCAAGATGCGACCCTATCCTAAAGGAACTCGATGGTCCCACCAAGGATAGAAGCGCATCTTGAAGACGCTTTTGCAAGGTGGATATCATTACATCAACATTACATAATACATAGGGATACATACATAAGGTATACAATGCCACACGAATACAACATCACGTCATATACAAGATCCACATCCGACTACGGATGAAACATAAACAGAAACTCAAACGACATCCACCCTGCTAGCCCAGGCTGCCGACCTGGAACCTATCCCCTGATCGAAGAAGAAGCAGAAGAAGAACTCCAAAGTTAGCAAACATCGCTCTTGCGTCATGATCATCGCATAACCTGTACCTGCAACTGATGTTGTAGTAATCCGTGAGCCACGAGGACTCAGCAATCCCATTACCATGGGTATCAAGACTAGCAAAGCTTAATGGGAAAGGAAGGGGTAAGGTGGTAAGGTTGCGATGGCGACTAAGCATATATGGTGGCTAACACACGCAAATGAGAGCGAGAAGAGAAACAAAGGAACGGTCGTCAACTAGTAATCATCAAGAAGTGATCCTGAATTCCTACTTACGTCAGACATAACCCAGAAACCGTGTTCTCCTCTCGAGCAACCCCGAAAAGAGACACTCACGGTTACGCACACGGTTGGTGTATTTTAGCGAGTTTACTTCAAGTTTACTACAACCGGATATTAACAAATTCCCATCTGCCACATAACCGCGGGCACGACTTTCGAAAGTTCAAACCCTGCAGGGGTGTCCCAAATTAGCCCATGATAAGCTCTCGTGATCAACGAAGGATATTCCTTCTCCCCGGGAAGACCCCATCAGTCTCGGAATCCCGGCTACAAGACAATTCGACAGCAATAAAACAAGACCAGCAAGACCTCTGTTGACACCTGATTTTGGCACAATGCAGAATGCAATGGAGATGGCCTCAAATGAAAAAATATTCTAAATGAGAAATTTCACATTGCCGAATGGAACAACTTTAATGTTTGGACCATAATTATTCGGCATCATATCAAAGACCAAAACTACACTCAGATTGTCATGTTTAGGTGTTCTGAGTGCTTTTTGGTCAATTAAGCCTCCAGGACAACCTCGGATGAAGGAATTCCCTACATGAATTGTCTTCGTCTCGTCAAATCGGTCGATTTTTATATAAAAATCATCTCAATCCGAGTTCGTATGCAAAAGTTAGAGCTATCTGAATGCAGCCCTGTCAAGAGGCGAAATATGACGCGGGAGACCACACATGTCTTGGCAAGTGTCTGACGTAATGCGTGAGTGTTTTGCCCCAGAAGATGGCCTCGAATCGGAAAATGTTCAACACGAAAGTTTTTCGTCTCGTCAAAACGGTCAACTTTGCTTTTGGGCACATTTTCATCCGAGGTCGTTTACTGCCTCAAAAGACCTTGCCGGGGAAAGCTTGCTGACGTGAACAGTAACCTTGCCGGGGGAGAGCTTGCCGCCGTGAACAGTAACCTTGCTGGGAGAGCTTGCCGCCATGAACAGTAACCTTGCCGGGGGAGAGCTTGCCTCCATGAACAGTAACCTTGCCGGGAAAGCTTGCCGCCGTGAACAGTAGAAACTGTCGAGGCCAATCCGACCAGATGCTGAAGATGGGCTCAAATACTTATCTAGATGGCTTCGGATGAAAAAGTGTTCAACACGGGAGTTGTTCGTAACATCGAAACGGTCAAATTTTCTTTTGGAGTCATCATCATCCGACGTAGTATATGACCTGCAGAGACGCTGCAAGAGTCGGACGGTCCGGTCAGCTACATGAACGAGTCCGACTCGAAATTAGAGATGACCCCGTGGAGTATTCAAGATGGCCTTATTTGGAAAAGTGATCAACATATGGATTGTTGGCCTCGTCAAAGCACATAATGTTGATAATTGAACCGTCTCCATCGGAAGTCATATGCAGATTCCACGGCCCACGCAAGGAGCTAGAGAGAAGATTGGACCAGATTCGGGCTGAATCCGAGTGGGACCAGAACTAGGACTCTAGGACGTGAATTGATGCAATTTTCTTGTAAGGAAAGCCTAGATAAATCCTTTGCTTGTACGGGAAGTCCACCCGCCTCTTATATATGTTGGGGGTGACGGCCGATTAAACAACACACAATCGAACAAATCAATATACTACTTTTTCATCTACGGTTTGATCTCTCTACCGTTTTTCTCTCTTGTTCTTCGCTGTTCTTCGTGTTTGAGAGCTGCGAATCTCGAGGCTCTAGGGGCGAGCGAATCGACCTAGGGCAGCCCATAGACTTTTTGGCGACTCCGCTGGGGAAATCGAAGATCAATCATCATCATCCACCATGTCTGATCTTCCCAAGCCATGTGAGGTAGACGCCGATAACATCATTAAGCCCAGTCTTGATGAGATATCGGCCGATCATCGCCAAGTCTATGAGGAGTACAAGAAGGCGCCATGAGGAGAAGGACTTGCAGGAGTTCCTTGCAAAGTTCAAGAAGGATCGCCAAGGCAACATCACTCCGATTGGAGAAATCAAGTTTCCTCCTCTTCAAGCCGAGCAGGTTAAACCCTCTGTAAGTACTACCTTTTCTCCCGAAAGCAAAGTGGGCTGAGATTGAAAGTCGTATTGCTGATGGTAAAAATCTAGTATATAAAACTTTCATAGTAAATACTATTGCTCTGAAGAATACATCTGAATCGACTTGTTGTAATGATGGTCTAGCTGCTAGTATGCAAAAACCCTAATCTGGCTTTACCTATTGCATCGGCGGCTCCTGTGCCGATGGCTTATTATCCTACCCAAACAAATCAGATTGTGGCTGCACCCATTAATCCTATTATGAGCATACCAGGTTCGGTAGCAACGCCGAACCCAACCTTACCTACAGCTACAACCACTCGACCACTAGCAAGTTATGGGTCGACTTACCTGCCACAATTCTTACCTACAGCTAGTAACCCTACTCCTCCTATGCCACTGCCACAAGCTTCATTGTCCACTATGGATGATGGTCTAGCTAATCTTAGAGAGGAGATGGCTAAGATGCTTCGAGAGAATTTTGGGGTTGAGTTACCTCGAATCGGATTTACCAAAAGCCGCACTTCGAGTACTTTGATGCCATCCAAGTGCCCTCCGTGATATAAAATTCCAGATTTTGTTAAGTTCAATGGAGAGGGCACAAAAACCACATGGGAGCATGTTAGTCAATACTTAGCACAACTAGGTGAAGCAGGCTCACTGAATGAGTTGGAAGTGCGTTTATTTCCTTTATCATTAACTGGTACAACATTTTCATGGTTTTCTTCTTTACCACATGGTTCCATTCGAGTTTGGTCACAGCTAGAGCAGAAATTTCATGATCACTTTTACAGCGGCGACAATGAACTCAAGTTGTCACATCTAACATCGGTTAAACAGAAGCATGATGAATCGGTCTCCGATTACGCCAAGAGATTCGGAAGAAACAAAAAACCGATGTTTTAGTTTGATGATAACCGAGAGAGACTTGGCAGACCTAGTGCTGAGTGGTTTGAGAACTCCCATTAGAGAAAAGTTAGAGGGCTATGAGTTCTTAAATATTAACCAAGTCTTACAAAGGGCTTTGGCTCAGGAAAGCCGAAGCAAAGATCTCAAAGAAGTGCATAGATACAAAGCCGATCGTCCAAAGATGAATATGGTGGAATATGATAGTGATCACTTTCGGACGATGAGGGTGATGTTTTTGTTATTGAATTTGTTTGGCCATCTAAGGCCAAACCCTTTACATGCAATGATCTCGAAACCGATTCATAAGAATCGTGATGAAGATATGAAGTTTACTTTTAACATTGCTAAGTGTGATAGAATATTTGATGCTTTGCTGCAGGCTAAGATTATTAGAATATCTCATACTTTACCGCCGTTTGAAGAGCTGAAATGGCGTGCTTATTGCAAGTATCATAATTCTTTTTCTCATGCTACTAACGATTGCAATGTTTTTCGACGACAGATACAATCGGCCATTAATGACGGACGATTGAACTTCTCCGAGATGCAAGTTGATAAACAGCCCTTTCCAATGAACACCATGGATTTAGAAGGGAAGAAGCTGCTCATTCGGCCGGAGGTAGCCGAATCTGCTAATAAAGCTAATGTCATTGTTGGTGAGCCCAGGAAAGACAAAAAGGGCAACAAGGTTTTGGGGAGACATGTTGTGCTTGATAAGCAACCTGATGGCAAGGAAGTGATCAAGATCACCATCAAGAATCCTACACTGGGGGCAAACACAGTGCACCAGACACTCGAAAGTTAAATTTGTCAAGCCCAAGAGTCCGTGGTTGGCAAATGGAAGAGGAATGAAGCTAAAGTGCAACGCAAGCGGATCAAGCCAACTTTTGATATGTTGCTGTACAAACATGCTAATCAGTCGGCTGGTCCCAGCTCTAACCGGCCATCACACTTGAAGCGACCAAGGTCACCATCGAATGATATGTTCAACAAGATGTGAAACCGAGTGGACCAAGGGCGCAGTTTTCAGAAGAGCAGAGGCAATCTGTGTGGAATCGACTTGATTACTCATATAATGGCCGACTGAACATCGGTGACTATCAGTCGGCTGGTCAAAATATGCGACCGAGTGGAAAATATCCTAGTGTAAGAATGCACCCTGGTGGAAGCTATGCAAGTGAAAAAATGTGGCCAAGTAGATTCCATCCGACTGAGTTCCATCCGAGTGGATTCCATCGAGTGACGCCCATCCGAGTGGATTCCATCCGAGTAAAAAGGTGCGCCCAGTGGAAATTTCATGCAAAGTCGAAAAGAATGGCGTGTTAAGTCACCAAGTGTTGCAGCAGCTTGAGTCAGGAAAAGGCAAGGAGAAAATGGATGTCGACTCACTTATCTTGGGCACGAAACATTCCCCATTCAGCAGCCGACTGCATAACCACTGACCGAGCCGATACTTGCTATCGCGCCAAAGCACTCGGTTAATGACCATGAAGCAAGCACCAGCCAAGTAAAGGTGAGAGATGCTAAATACACTCGACCAAAGTGGTGTCCTCCAGGGCTAACAAACACACAGAAGAGGAAACTACAGAGGTTAAGGAGTCAAGAGATGGCGGAGCAGGAGGCCGAGAAGCAAAGGGGTAAGTTGTTCAATGATACTCGGCCCATGGTTCCAGCAAAACAAGTATGGAGACCTAAACAAATACAAGATACATCAGTTTCTACATCTATCACAGAAGTGCTTACACCACCCAAGGAGGACGATGCGACAACTATTACATCGTCTGCAACACTTCTTACTTCTCCTTCACTCAACCAGATTTCAGAATCGGTCGATCCACTTGAAGAAGAGGCTGATATGTTAGACTATGAGTCTACACCGTCCATGAAGGTATGGATATCAATATGGTATATTACTTACCTGCTGAGTTTCAGGTCAGTAGATGAGGAAGGGAAGTGGCTCAACCGGATTTTGGCCCTAAAAACGCAATATTCGAGAAGCCAAAAGAACCAAGAACACATTTGAAACCGTTGTATCTCAGAGGTCATATCAATGGATCGCCACTCAGTCGAATGCTTGTTGATGGTGGGGCTGTGGTAAATCTTATGCCCTATTCGGTCTTCAAGAAATTGGGTTTGCCTGATGAAGAATTGATCAAGACCAATATGGTGCTCAACGGGTTTGAAGGCAAAGAGAGAACTGAAGCCAAAGGTGTGATGTATGTGGAGCTTACCGGAAGCAAAACTTTGGCTACCGTGCATTCTTTGTCGCCGAGGTGCAAGGTAACTACAACGTTATACTAGGCCGTGATTGGGTTCATGCAAACCAAAGGTCGTGCCATGCACTATGCACCCGTTTTGATTCATGGGTTGATGATGAAGTGGAAGTCATTCATGCGGATAACTCGCCTGTGTTGCTTTGGCCGATCCATCGGTGTATTTGCAACATCACAATTCTACTTGCTTGACGTGACGTGAATTATCAGATTTTACATTTCTAAGCGCGACCAAGAATGGTTTAGTGCCCGTCTCTATAAAGCCGACTGAATGCAATCGGCTCCAAGGTATGATTTGTTTAAATGGATTCTAGTTCCGAGTGGTTACAAAAACGTCTTGTAAAATATCGGTCCGGCGAGAACGATATGTATGAGTCTATTGAGGAATTGGATGACATGGATAAACTTGGACAAGGTTTTACATCGGCCGATCCGTTAGAGGAGGTAGATATCGGAGACGGATCAGTCAGTCGACCGACATTTATAAACAAGAATTTGAAAGCCGATTGTAAAGCTAAATTAATCGAGCTATTGAAAGAATATGTTTGTTGCTTTGCATGGGAATATCATGAGATGCCGTGGTTGAGCCGAGAGCTAGTGGAGCATCGGTTGCCTATAAAGGCCGGTTTTAGACCTTATAAACAATGACCGTAAAGTTTAATCCGAAAACATATGACCGGATCAAGGAAGAGATCGGTCGATCGCTTGAAGCTAATTTCATTCGACCTTGCGTGTATGCCGAGTGGATTTCTAACATTGTCCCAGTGGAGAAGAAGGGATCCGGCAAGTTGAGGGTGTGCATTGACTTCATAGATTTGAATAGGGCTACACCCAAAGATGAGTATCCCATGCCAATAGTCGATATGCTTATTAATGATGCTTCTGGACATAAGGTTATTAGCTTTCTAGATGGTAATGCCGGATACAATCAAATTTTTATGGCTGAAGAGGACATGTACAAAACAACTTTCCGATGTCCTGGTTTCCTTGGTTTATTTGAGTGGACAGTGATGACATTCGGATTAAAAAATGCTGGAGCCACATATCAAAGGGCTATGAATTTGATTTTTCATGATCTACTCGGTATCATACTTGAAGTTTATATTGATGATATTGTTGTCAAATCGGATGCTTTTGAATCTCACTTGGCCGATTTACGTTTAGCTTTTGAGAGAATGAAATGGTATGGACTAAAGATGAATCCTTTGAAATGTGCATTCGGCGTGTCACCGCAAATTTTTGGGTTTCATTATTCATGAAGATGGCATCGAAATTGATCCCAAAAGATAGAGGCCATACAGAAAGTGGAGGCTCCAGATGCAAGAGAGATATGCAAAAGTTCCTTGGCAAGGTCAATTATTTGAGAAGGTTCATAGCCAATCTGTCAGTGGAAAGTTGATGCATTTACTCCTATCCTTCGGTTAAAGAATGATGTTAATTTCACTTGGGGGCAAAACAGCAAGAAGCCTTTGATATGATCAAGAATTATTTGTGCACTCCTCCGTAATGAAAGCACCCAAGCATAGAGAGCCTTTTAAGCTTTATATCGCAGCAGAGGAAGGTGTTATTGGTGCTGTTTTGACTCAAGATACCGAAGGAAAAGAGCATGCCATTACGTATTTGAGCAGACGCTTATTGGACGCCTTGAGACAAGGTATACATTTATTGAAAAACTATGTCTATGCTTATATTATGCTTGCACAAAATTGAGACATTACCTAGTGCCGAGTGCTTGCGTAGTAGCTTGTCAAACCGATGTCATTAAGTACATAAAGGTATAGGCCAATTCTTAGTGGTAGAATTGGCAAGTGGGCTTATGCTTTGATTGAATATGATTTGGCTTATGAATCTCTAAAATCCATGAAAGACCAAATCGTTGCTAATTTCATTGTTGAACATCGGATTAATGACAAGCATGATGTTGATATGAACCTTGTTTCATTAGTGCCATGGAGATTATACTTTGATGGTTCAGTTTGTAACAATGGCCAAGGTGTTGGTATTGTTTATATATCTCCTCATGGTGCTGTTTTTGAAGCATCGTGCCGCTTAGAATATATTTGCACAAACAATCAAGCCGAATATGAAGCATTGTTATTCGGCCTAGAGATGTTGCTTGCTATAGGTGTTACCCATATTGAGGCTTATGGTGATTCGTTACTAGTGGTGCAGCAAGTATCCAAAGTGTTTCAAAGTGTTTGGACGAATCACTTAATGTTTACCTTGATAAATGTCTAGATATAATTTCTACTTTGGATTGTTTTAGCATTGCTCATATATCTAGGCATGACAATTGGAAAGCAAATGATCTGGCACAACAAGCATCTGGATATCATGTTGGTCTTGGCATGTTTCATATCTCTCAAAGACCGATGTCTTGTCTTGCCAATATGGGAGAGGCTGAACCTGAACTCAGTAATTCGGCCATTAACAAAAAATCTAGTGCAGGTGATAATTCCATTTGGAGAAAGCCCATTGGTGATTACTTGTGCAATCCGAGTGAAAGGGTGGACAGGGCTGTTCGGCGTATGGCTTTCAAGTATACAATGAGAGATGATAGTCTTTATCGCCGAACAGTCGATGATGTTCTTCTAAAGTGTTTGGATGAGGATCAGGCAAGAGTTGCTATGGGAGAAGTACATGAAGGTATTTGTGGCACTCACCAATCGGCTCCCAAGATGAAATGGTTATTGCGACGTGCTGGGTTTTATTGGCCGACTATGATTAATGATTGCTTCAGATATTATAAAGGATGTGAAGCTTGTCAAAAGTTTGGTGATATTCAATTGGCTCCTGCTGCTATGTTACATCCCATTATCAAACCGTGGCCTTTCAGAGGTTGGGGTTTAGATTTCATTGGACAAATCCACCCGTCTTCTTCAAAAGGGCATCGGTTCGTATTGGTGGCAACTGATTATTTCACTAAATGGTCTGAAGCAGTACCTCTCAAGAACATGACACATACGGAGGTAATTCAATTCATAACCGAGCACATTATTCATAGATTCGGTATTCCTCAAACATTAACTACAGATCAAGGTTCATCTTTCATGTCACACCAAGTCAGAGAGTTTGCCAAATCTTATAACATAAAGTTGCTCAATTCCTCTCCAGATATGCCCAAGCTAATGGACAAGCTGAGTCTAGCAATAAAATTTTAA
Organism: Aegilops bicornis; assembly: GCA_021605145.1. Taxonomy (NCBI): domain Eukaryota; kingdom Viridiplantae; phylum Streptophyta; class Magnoliopsida; order Poales; family Poaceae; genus Aegilops; species Aegilops bicornis. The sequence continues at coordinate 389,643,991 of CM038669.1, read as the reverse complement.
TCAAGCTCATCAAGAAGAGGATTGAGGATAATCCGAGGAGATGGCATGAGTTGTTGTCTGAAGCTTTGTGGGCACATAGAATTTCAAGGCATGGTGCTACCAAGGTGACTCCATATGGGCTTGTATATGGCCAAGAGGCTGTTTTACCAGTGGAAGTAAATTTGAATGCTTTGAGAATAGCCAAACAAAATGATTTATCGGCAGTAGACTTTTATAACTTGATGATGGAAAATATTGATGAAGTTGCCGATAAACGTTTGGTTGATTTGAAGTACATAGAGAGAGACAAGTTGAGGGTTGCAAGAGCTTACAATAAGAAAGTTAAGTTGAAGAATATTCAAGTTGGTGATCTCGTCTGGAAGGTGATTCTGCCGATTGGTTCGAGAGATAGGAAATTCGGGAAGTGGTCTCCGAGTTGGGAAGGTCCTTTTAGAATTACAAGGGTTGTTCCCGGAAATTCATATTTGGTGAAATCAATACAAGGGGCAATGTTAACCCGAGCTCTCAACGGAAAATATTTGAAGAAGTACCACCCGAGTGTGTGGCAGAAGCCCGAGTAGGCAATGGCCGATATACGACTATCGCCTTAGCACAAACATGGCCGATACATAATTATCGCCATGAGAAAAATAGATGGCCAATGGAGTGTTGACATCGTCCTTAGAACAAACATGGTGCAAATTATTTTTCGGCATGCAAGCTTTGCCGAAAAACAGGGGGCATGTGTTGACACCTGATTTTGGCACAATGCAGAATGCAATAGAGATGGCCTCAAATGAAAAAATATTCTAAATGAGACATTTCACATTGCCGAATGGAACAACTTTAATGTTTGGACCATAATTATTCGGCATCATATCAAAGACCAAAACTACACTCAGATTGTCATGTTTAGGTGTTCTGAGTGCTTTTTGGTCAATTAAGCCTCCAGGCAACCTCGGATGAATGAATGCTCTACATGAATTGTCTTCGTCTCGTCAAATCGGTCGATTTTTATATAGAAATCATCTCAATCCGAGTTCGTATGCAAAAGTTAGAGCTATCTGAATGCAGCCCTGTAAAGAGGCGAAATATGACGCGGGAGACCAGACATGTCTTGGCAAGTGTCTGACGTAATGCGTGAGCGTTTTGCCCCAGAATATGGCCTCGAATCGGAAAACATTCAACACGAAAGTTTTTCGTCTCGTCAAAACGGTCAACTTTGCTTTTGGGCATATTTTCATCCGAGGTCGTTTACTGCCTCAAAAGACCTTGCCGGGGAAAGCTTGCCGCCGTGAACAGTAACCTTGCCGGGGGAGAGCTTGCCGCTGTGAACAGTAACCTTGCCGGGAGAGCTTGCCGCCGTGAACAGTAACCTTGCTGGGGGAGAGCTTGCCTCCGTGAACAGTAACCTTGCCGGGGAAAGCTTGCCGCCGTGAACAGTAGAAACTGTCGAGGCCAATCCGACCAGATGCTGAAGATGGGCTCAAATACTTATCTAGATGGCTTCGGATGAAAAAGTGTTCAACACGGGAGTTGTTCGTAACATCGAAACGGTCAAATTTTCTTTTGGAGTCATCATCATTCGACGTAGTATATGACCTGCAGAGATGCTGCAAGAGTCGGACCGTCCGGTCAGCTACATGAACGAGTCCGACTCGAAATTATAGATGACCCCGTGGAGTATTCAAGATGGCCTTATTTGGAAAAGTGATCAACATATGGATTGTTGGCCTCGTCAAAGCACATAAAATTGATATTTGAACCGTCTCCATCGGAAGTCATATGCAGATTTCACGGCCCACGCAAGGAGCTAGACAGAAGATTGGACCAGATTCGGGCTGAATCCGAGTGGGACCAGAACTAGGACTCTAGGACGTGAATTGATGCAATTTTCTTGTAAGGAAAGCCTAGATAAATCCTTTGCTTGTACGGGAAGTCCACCCGCCTCTTATATATGTTGGGGGTGACGGCCGATTAAACAACACACAATCGAACAAATCAATATACTACTTTTTCATCTACGGTTTGATCTCTCTACCGTTTTTCTCTCTTGTTCTTCGCTGTTCTTCGTGTTTGAGAGCTGCGAATCTCGAGGCTCTAGGGGCGAGCGAATCGACCTAGGGCAGCCCATAGCCGCCGCACTCCCTAACGGGGTCCCTCCCGGAGGTGTGGGGTTTTCAGTGTCCGCAGCGTCGGCCGACTGTCTTGGCGATCGCTGTCGGTCGGGTCTCCTTCGACGTGAGCTGCGGTGCATCACCCCCGGCGTCGAGGGTACACGTGACGTGTTCGTGTGTCAACAACCTCCCGGCGTGCCGACATCCTGATAGTAGACGCGCGTATCTCGTCTCAGGCCACGACCGGATGAGCAGTACGTACAACTAGAACCAGCCCTCAAGTGTCCCCGAGGTGGCGCTGCAAGTGGCTCTAGTTTGGACCAACACTTAGACAAGCATTGGTCCGGGGGGGGGGGGCTGAAATAAAGATGACCCTTGGGTTAATTACTCCCAAGGGAAAAGTAGGTGGTGCTGAGGCAAATGGTAAAACCAATGTTGGGCTTTGCTGGAGGAGTCTTATTCAAAGCGAACTGTCAAGGGGGTCCTATAAATCACCCAACCGCGTTAGGGACGCAAAATCCGGGAACATAATACCGATATGACGGAAACTAGGGCGGCAAGAGTGGAACAAAACACTGTGCATAAGGCCGAGCCTTCCACCCTTTACCAAATATAGATGCATTAATAATATAAGAGATATTGTGATATTCCAACATAAACATAATCCAACATGGAGCAATCTTCATCTTCACCTGCAACTAGCAACGCTATAAGAGGGGCTGAGCAAAGCGATAACATAGCCAAACAACGGTTTGCTAGGAAGGGTAACAAAGGTTAGAGGCTGACATGGCAATTAGGGAGGCTTGAGGAGCAAAAGATAGGTAACGCGGCAAAGCGACAGAACGAAGCAACTAGCATAGCAATGATAGTAGTGAGATCCAGGGTAGCGGTCATCTTGCCTGAAATCCCGCTAGGAAGAAGAACGAGTCCATGAAGAAGATGAAGCCACGAAGACGAACCAAGCGTAGACGAACGAATCCTCACGATCGCAACGAAACGGGAACTAACAAGAAGAAGCACACAACATAGTAAACACACCACACATGAACAAGACATGATGCTCAACCAAGTATGATGCAAGGCAAGACTACATGAAGCTACTCATGGCAAAAGATGATCCAAACAAGAACAACACATCAAGGCAAGTTTAAATGAGGCCGGAAACAACATATAACAATTCCGGTAAGTCCTCATATGCAAATTTCGAAATTGGTCCAGATCTGAATAAAACTTATGTTCAAGTTGTTAAACAGCAAGTTAAGATGCACCACGATGATCTACACGAAAATCTAGTCAAGTTACATATAAAGTTCATTAGATTCGGAGCTACGGCTTAGAAGATATGAGCAAAACAAGATAAGCATGGCATTGATACAAAATGCATACAAACATCAAGCGAACACCTCAAAACAAGGATGCAACATGATAATATGAAACTACATGCAATTCTAAGCAAGTTTCATATAGAGCACACTCAAAACGGAGCAACGGTTCAACACATACACCCTATACAAGTCATGACAACAATCTGTCCAAAACAGCAAGTAGGCATATTGCAAGCATCAAAACAGTATGCTACAGCATGTCAACATGAGAACAAAAGGCAGGGAAATAAATTACAGGTAAAGCATGATAAAACATGAACACTGAGCTATCTCCAGAAATCACTAGAACATGCTCAAACACACATGGAAAGATTGCAAATAATAACAGTTTCAGGCTTAGCAGAAATAACATCAGGTTACAATGTTTAGAGCTATTAAACAACATGTTACAAGAACTTGTCATGGCAAAAAAAGGCATGGAATGAATCTACTAATTTCATAGAACAAAAGTCCTTTACTGACCATAAGCCAAAAAGGATCAGAAAATATGATGGCACTCATGTAAACATGGCAGAAGATATGACAGATTCATACATGGCAGGAACAACAATGAGTAGGCATGTTGCTGAGCTTGAACCACTCACCACAGAGCAATACATGGCATGGCAAGGCAACTCACAGTAAGAAGCCATGTCTGTGAAGCTAATAATGGTAAGAACAAGTTCATAGAGTGCACGGATCACTAACAACAATCATTGCAACATTGAACTTAATGTTAACAGGCTGACAGCAACATTATTTAGCAAATTTGGAGCAAGATAACAACAAGCTACAGCAGGCTATAAATTCACCCAGGGGCATGGATGGATAGAGCAAGACATGTATAGCAAAACATCCTTAGTGAACATCTCCAGATTATGCATAGAATGACTTGTAGCAGCAGGTTAACATAGCAACAAAATATAACAGATTCAGACAGGCAAAACAGGAACAACAAGTACCCTACTTAACAAGCTTGATGCACTCACTATAGGAATCACAAAAATACATGGTTAGCACCCCTGTAAATATGACATGACATAGATCAAAACTCATGTAGAGCTCATGCTCATAGGATACACACATCAATCACGGCAAAAATGACAAATGAGCATGTTATAACAGTTTCAGCAGATTAACATGACGTAGCACTTTCGCAACGATTATTCAGGCATCAAGATGAGCTCAAATGAACATGATGCAATGAAATGAAATGAATAACTCGTTGAGGCGAACAGTTTGATATGCTGCACGCCTAAAACGGAGTAATGGATGCGGAGTTATGATGCTATGAACATGCAACAAAATATAGCAGATGCAAAAGACTTAGAAGAAATCTGGACCTCCAGATCTAGGGTTCCTCGCGGGCACGCGAACCGAGGCGGCCGGAGTCTCGCCGGAGACGGCCGGGGGGAGGTCGGAGGAGGCAGCCCCGGCCCGGATCTCGCCGGATCCGGCCGGTGGCGAGCAGAGGAGGCGGCGGCCGACGGAGATGGCCGGGAGGCGCGGACGCCGGAGGCGGGCGGCGAGGGCGGCGCCGGGCGGCAGGGCGCTGGCGGTGGGATGGCGCGCTGGCGGAGGCGGCGCGCTGGGCGAGGCAGCCCGGGCGGCGGCGCGGATGGCGGGCGCGGGCGCGCCGGCTGGCGGGCTGGGTCAGCCGCGGGCCGACGACGCGGGGAGAGAGAGGAGGGACACGTGGCAGGCTGCCATTGGCGCGTGGTGGCGGCGCGGGACGTCCGGCGGGCGCCGGACATGTCCGAAGGCGGCGGGGGAGATTTTGCTAGGGTTAGGGGTGGAATGACCCGAAAATTTCGGGGGAGGTCTAGTTTTATAGGTAGAGGGAGCTAGGAGACTCCAAATGAGGAGCGGTTTTTGCCCACACGATCATGATCGAACGACCGAGAGCATGGAGGGGAGTTTGCTGGGTTTTGGGCTACTTTGGAAGGGGTGTTGGCTGCAAAGAGAAGGGGCTTTTGCGGTTACCCGGTTAACCGTAGGAGTACCAAACGACCTCCAAATGGCACGAAACTTGACAGGCGGTCTACCGGTGGTATACCAAGGATGCTAGACAAACCTCGGTCCATTCCGAGACCGTTTAACACCCGCTCACAACGAAATACAAAAGGGGGACGCTGGATGACATAGGAGTGCCGGATCGCGAAACGGACAACGGGGAAAATGCTCGGATGCATGAGAAGAACGCGTATGCAAAATGAAATGCACATGATGACATGATATAAAATGCAGATGATGACATGTCAAAGTGCAACACGCAAGCAAATGACATGGCAACTACGGCGAAAAACTGGCAGACACCTGGCGCATCGAATCCGGGGCGTTACAACACTCCTCCGCTAACAAGAGATCTCGTCCCGAGATCTTAGGACCGAGACGGAAGGGAAAAAGGATGAGGTGAAACAAGAATTCAAGAGAGGAAAACAAAGAATCGCGAGCACACGAGAAGAGAGAAACGACGAGAATGACGAGAATTGAAAGCTCATGAAATTAGATAGACTATGAAACCACTCCGGTTAGAACGAGATAAGAACCGAATAAGGCTGAAAGGATTTAGGCAGCACTCCGGCTAAAACATGTAGGAATAGAACACGAGCTTCAGAGGATGGAATGATACTTGATGAAGACATGACACAAAACCTCCGAAAGAATTGAAAGAGTTGAATGAAAAGAACAGAGTAGAAAATGACAACTTGTGCCACGAATGAAATAGAAAGCATCTTTAGAAGGAAGGTTATAACGAGTTGTTGAGAAAATCAACAACGAAAAGAATAAGCTTGTTGTGGACTTATGAATAACCTCTCAAAATTTATGAGGTGATAGCCAACCACAAGCGGAAAAGATTGAATAGCTGAGAGGAACAAAGAAATGCAAAACTCCACTTCAAAAGAATACGGAGAATTAGTTGCACTTCGAGATGCAAGAATAAAACTTGAGCTCCTCCAACAAGAATCTTGGTGAAATCTTGAAGAATGAATTAAATCATGAAGAGCCACCATGAAGAACTCCGGTAAACAAAAGAATGACGAGATAAAATTGAAGGATGAAAGAATAAGATTAAAGCTTGCGATGATTTAGATGGAGGTTCTGACGAAATGACCGAGGAAATTTCTGAACTCCGGAAAAGAAAAGATGAAAACACTTGGAACTAGAATTTATTCCTCAAGAACAAACTCCGAAGAAAAAGATTAATCACTTTGATGAAATAAGAATAAGATTTATTGTATGCTTATCCTTCATCAAATTAAATTGATGACAAGCAATGGATTTTTCATACTACTTATTCTTCTTGAAAAGGATTGAGAAGTGACATATCGCAAACTTGAGAAGGTCTTCATGAACCACCGGTAGGATTGAAAAAAACGAATGGATTAATATGATCATCAAAGAAAAGAATCTTGAACGAACACCGTAAGAATTAGAAAAATGACTGATGAAAGAGAATGCATCACCGGGAAGAATTAGAAGAACAAAAATGATTGAGGGATTTAGATACAAAAGAACGGGAAGACTTCGAACTGATTAGAGAGCACTTGAACAAAGCGTCGGGGTAATCGGATAACGTTAGCTGAAATGTGAGGACGAAGAATTCTTCTGGAACGATGGCCTCCGGTGAAAAGAAACATAAATCAACTCCTGACAAACTCCGGATGGGTAGGAAAAGAATATTTGACAAACGGAATAATATGAGAGGATAACATGAAGCTAGAACCACGAAACTTCGCGAGAATGGGCAAGATTTAGAGGAAAAACTCTTCTTCAATCTTTAAATGATGACGAGAAACACCACCGAAATTGCTGAGATACTCCGGGAGAACGAAAAGCGAAGAGGTTGAGGCAACAATGAAAATGATTTGAAATTGATCTTGGAAAAGGCATGGGACTGATGAAATTCATTCTTACGTCAAACTTCAAAAAGAACTTGAGAATAACTCCGGAATAATTAGAAGAGTCAGGTAAGATCCTGGGAAAAGACCTGTGGGTTAGGGCCCACCGAAGAGATAACACCGTTGAAAAAGGATGTTGAATAGATAGATGATGCACCAGAACAATTGAAATATTTGAATGAGGTGACAACCACGAATCAATTGGAACACAGACGAATCTCTTGAGATGTCTTGCACACTCCGGAAGGATAAACTGGCGAGAGACGAACGAGCAAAGAAAAACACTTGAGCCGAGAGAAAGAATATAATCACTACCAAAAAAATGGAATTGAATCCACCGGAGAGATAAAGAGATGAAGAATGTCCACCGAGACGAGAATTCACCAGTTGAAATGATTGAGGGAAGACTGAAGAGGCTCCGTACGAATGAAATTGATGGTCGAAACAGACTCAGGCTCCGGAAAGAAAAAGGGTGGGTGGGCGGGAAAAACACAGGCAACTGGAAGGGGAAATCGATTTAATATCTTGAAGAGAAAACACCGTTGAAATCATTGAAGAAAGAAAACAAAGACTTCGCATCGAGTAGGATGGATACTCGATTATGCATCTGTTCCGAGAAGAAAAGGGGTGGGTGGGAAAACAAGGACAACTTCGGACAGTGGAAAACAACGTCGGAGGAAGAACTGAAGCGTTGATCTCGCGAAGACAAAGAGGTTTGAGTCAACTTGACGAGAGATGCACCGGATCAAAAGAGCTGAGACCCAACGAACGAAAAACTAACCACGTGATCCTAAAGAAAAACTTGAAGGGGAAGAGGAGTAGTTCAAAACACCTACGTCAAGATTCCTCCAGAGAGCGACGAAGGGGCTGAGGAGTAAAAGAATTCCTACTCTCCGATTTAACTAGACTCGAAAAACAGTTTTCTTCTAGACTCAACAACGGCCAAACTACACGATCAAACAAGGGGGCTCCTAAGGTCGGTCGAGGCTCTGATACCAACTTGTCACGCCCAAGATGTGACCCTATCCTAAAGGAACTCGATGGTCCCACCAAGGATAGAAGCGCATCTTGAAGACGCTTTTGCAAGGTGGATATCATTACATCAACATTACATAATACATAGGGATACATACATAACGCATTTAATGCCACAAGAATACATCATCATCATATACAAGATCCACATCCGACTACGGATGAAACATAAATGTAAACTCAAACGACATCCACCCTCGCTAGCCTGTGCTACCGACCTAAAACCTATCCCCGATCGAAGAAGAAGCGTAAGAAGAACTCCAAAGTTAGCAAACATCTCTCTCCGTCATGATCATCGTGATAACCTGTACCTCAAGAATCGATGTTGTAGTAATCCGTTAGCCACGAGGACTCAAAGCAATCCCATTTCCATGGGTATCAAGACTAGCAAAGCTTAATGGGAAAGGAAGGGGTAAGGTGGTGAGGTTGCAGCAGCTTACTAAGCGAGATATGGTGGCTAACATACGCAAATGAGAGCGAGAAGAGAAACAAAGGAACGGTCGTCAACTAGTAATGATCAAGAAGTGATCCTGAACTCCTACTTACGTTAGACATAACCCAGAAACCGTGTTCTCCTCTCGATCAACCCCGAAAAGAGACACTCACGATTACGCACACGGTTTGTGTATTTTAGAAGAGTTTACTTCAATTTACTACAACCGGATATTAACAAATTCCCATCTGCCACATAACCGCGTGCACGGCTTTTGAAAGTTCAAACCCTGCAGGGGTGTCCCAACTTAGCCCATGATAAGCTCTCGCGATCAACGAAGGATATTCCTTCTCCCGGAAGACCCGATCAGCCTCGGAATCCGGCTACAAGACATTTCGACAACAATAAAACAAGACCAGCAAGACCTCCGGCGTCGACATCCCCGATAGTAGCCGCCAGATCTCGCCTCGTGCCACGACCGGATGAGCAAGACGCATAACTAGAACCAGCCCTCAAGTTTCCCGAGGTGGCGCCGCAAGTGGCTCTAGTTTGACCAAAGCATTGGCCCGGGGGCTAAAATAAAGATGACCCTTGGGTTAATTACTCCCAAGGGAAAAGTAGATGGTGGTGAGGCAAAATGTAAAACCAATGTTGGGCCTTCGGGAGGAGTCTTATTCAAAGCGAACCGTCAAGGGGGTCCTATAAATCACCCAACCGCTGTTAGGGACGCAAAATCCGGGAACATAATACCGATATGACGGAAACTAGGGCGGCAAGAGTGGAACAAAACACTGCATAAGGCCGAGCCTTCCACCCTTTACCAAATATATAGATGCATTAATAATATAAGAGATATTGTGATATCCCAACATAAACATAATCCAACATGGAACAATCTTCATCTTCACCTGCAACTAGCAACGCTTATAAGAGGGGCTGAGCAAAGCGATAACATAGCCAAACAACGGTTTGCTAGGAAGGGTAACAAAGGTTAGAGGTCGACATGGCAATTAGGGAGGCTTGAGGAGCAAAAGATAGGTAACGCGCAAAGCGACGTAATCGAAGCAACTAGCATAGCAATGATAGTAGTGAGATCCAGGGTAGCGGTCATCTTGCCTGAAATCCCGCTAGGAAGAAGAACGAGTCCATGAATAAGATGAAGCCACGAAGACAAACTAAGCGTAGACGAACGAATCCTCACGATCGCAACGAAACGGGAACTAACAAGAAGAAGCACACAACATAGTAAACACACCACACATGAACAAGACATGATGCTCAACCAAGTATGATGCAAGGCAAGACTACATGAAGCTACTCATGGCAAGAGATGATGCAAACAAGAACAACACATCAAGGCAAGTTTAAATGAGGTCGGAAACAACATATAACAATTCCGGTAAGTCCTCATATGCAAATTTCGAAATTGGTCCAGATCTGAATAAACCTTATGTTCAAGTTGTTAAATAGCAAGTTAAGATGCACCACGATGATCTACACGAAAATCTAGTCAAGTTACATATAAAGTTCATTAGATTCGGAGCTACGGCTTAGAAGATATGAGCAAAACAAGATAAGCATGGCATTGATACAAAATGCATACAAACATCAAGCGAACACCTCAAAATAAGGATGCAACATGATAATATGAAACTACATGCAATTCTAAGCAAGTTTAATATAGAGCACAACGAAGCAACGGTTCAACACATACACCCTATACAAGTCATGACAACAATCTGTTCAAAACAGCAAGTAGGCATATTGCACGCATCAAAACACTATTCTACATCATGTCAACATGAGAACAAAAGGCATGGGCATGAAGTACAGGTAAAGCATGATAAAACATGAACACTGAGCTATCTCCAGAAATCACTAGAACATGCTCAAACACACATGGAAAAATTGCAAATAATAACAGTTTCAGGCTTGGCAGAAATAACATCAGGTTGAAATGTCTACAGCTATCAAACAACATGTTACAGGAACTGATCATGGCAAACAAAGGCATGTCATGAATGTACTAATTGCATAGAACAAAGGTCCTTTACTGACCATAAGCCAAAAAGGATCATAAAATATGATGACACTCATGTAAACATGGCAAAAGATATGACAGATTCATACATGGCAGGAACAACAATGAGTAGGCATGTTGGTGAGCTTGAACCACTCACCATAGAGCAATACATGGGATTGAAAGGCAACTCACAGTAATAAGACATGTTTATGAAGCTAATAATTGTAAGAACAAGTTCATAGGGTGCATGTATCACTAAAAATAATCATGGCAACATTGAACTTTATGTTAACAGGCTGACAGCAACATTATTTAGCAACTTTGGAGCAAGATAACAACAAGCTATAGCAGGCTATAAATGCAACCAGGGGCATGCATGCATAGATCAAGACATTTATAGCAAAACATCCTTAGTGAATATCTCCATATTATGCATAGAATGACTTGTAGCAGCAGGTTAACATAGCAACAAAATATAACAGATTCGGACATGCAAAACAGGAACAGCAAGTACCCTACTTAACAAGCTTGATGCACTCACTACAGGAATCACAAAAATACATGGATAGAACCCCTGTAAAGATGACATGACATAGATCAAAACTCATGTAGAGCTCATGCTCATAGGATGCACACATCAATCACGGCAAAAATGACAAATGAGCATGTTATAACAGTTTTAGCAGATTAACATCACATAACACTTTTGCAACGATGATTCAGGCATCAAGATGAGCCAAAATGAACATGACGCAATGGAATGAAATGAAGAACTCGTTGAGGCGAACAGTTTGATATGCTACACGCCTAAGACGGAGCTACGGATGCGGAGTTATGATGCTATGAACCTCCAAATCTAGGGTTCCTCGCGGGCACGCGAACCGAGGCGGCCGGAGTCTCGCCGGAGACGGCCGGGGGAAGGTCGGAGGAGGCGGCCCTGGCCCGGATCTCGCCGGATCCGGCCGGTGGCGAGGAGAGGAGGCGGCGGCCGGCGGAGATGGCCGCGGGAAGGCGCGGGACGCCGGGAGGCGGGCGGCGAGGGCGGCGCCGGGCGTGAGGGCGCCGGCGGCGGGATGGCGCTACGGGCGGAGGCGCAGCGCAGCGGCGGCGCTGGATGGCGGGCGCGGGCGGCGGCCGGGCTCATGGCCGCCTCGGCCGCGCGGCTGCCATTGGCGCTGGGCGGCGCTGGACGCCCGCGGCGCTTGACATGTCCGGAGGCGGCGAGGGAGATTTTGCTAGGGTTAGGGGTGGAATGACTCGAAAATTTCGGGGGAGGTCTAGTTTTATAGGTAGAGGGAGCTAGGAGACTCCAAATGAGGAGCGGTTTTCGCCCACACAATCGTGATCGAACGACCGAGAGCATGGAGGGGAGTTTGCTGGGTTTTGGGCCACTTTGGAAGGGGTGTTGGCTGCAAAGAGAAGGGGCTATTACGGTTACCCGGTTAACCGTAGGAGTACCAAACGACCTCCAAATGGCACGAAACTTGACAGGCGGTCTACCGGTGGTATACCAAGGCCGCTAGACAAACCTCGGTCCATTCCGAGACCGTTTAACACCCGCTCACAACGAAAGACAAAAGGGGGACGCCGGATGACATAGGAGTGCCGGATCGCGAAACGGACAACGGAGAAAATGCTCGGATGCATGAGAAGAAGACGTATGCAAAATGAAATGCACATGATGACATGATATAAAATGCAGATGATGACATGACAAAGTGCAACACGCAAGCAAATGACATGGCAACTACGGCGAAAAATCGCGTACACCTCGGGCGATCGAATCCGGGCGCGAGAGGCCGATCGCGAGGCGCTGGCGGCGGTTGTGCCGAGATCGCAGCCAACGCCCCGACCCTTGACGAGCAGCTCCCGAGCATTGAGGCTCGCTGGCGGCCGCCCATCGGATGCCGCGCCGCTTCAGCCGCGGTTGGCGCCAGGCGATCGCCGCCTGCGGGCCGGACATGCCGGTTCTTTGCACTCCCAGCCGGACCGCCGATATGCTGGAGGTCGCGGCTGGCCGTCTTGAGGCCTGGAAGGGTTCCGCGGCTCGGGACGGAGCTCGCCGACCCCTGGAGTTCGTCAAGGCGTGGTATCCAGGGCTGGATCTGGACAGGCTGGCCGCGTTCCAGTCAAAGGCCTAGACGAAGCTGCTGGCCGCGGAGGATGCCCTCGTTGAGCGTGCGGTGGCGATTGCCGACTACACGGACACCAGCGTCTTCGTCCCTGAGCGGGCTGAGGACGGTGGGGAGGCACCGCCAGAGTGGTTCGGGATGAACCCGGACTACGACGAGGACTCGGCGGAGGTGATCGACTCCAACGCCGAGGAGGAAGATGAGGCGGAGGACGGAGACGACATGGAGGCGCCATAAGACGGAGCGGGCGACCAGCCTCAGCTCGACTGCCTCCAAAGAACGAGCCGTGCTCGTCTGGCCGGGCTGCCGCTGGAGACGATTGCCGAGATCGCCCAGCCGGCCGCCCGGCACTCGATGTCCGCCTCCGCCTTCCGACCCCATCTGCCGCTTCTAGGCCGCTGCCTCGCTTTTATTTTATCTGCTTTGCTAGTCTTTGAAAGAACTTGTTAATTCAGACAATTCCACCCAGGGTGTATTCTCAACCTCTGTTCAAGATCTCGCCAAGGGCCTAAGCTTGTGTAAATATTATTCTAGTTTTATCCTTCCTTGCTTATTGCTCTTGTGGCTTTTTCCTTTGCCGCCTTCCCTTAGATGCCGCTTGCCCATCGGGCAACCGCTCATGGACTGCCGCTCAGGTCGAGTGTTTGGCTACTTTGAGAAGGCAAGTACTTGGCCATTTTTAGAGTCATTACAAGTTGGGTAGAAAGCGGCAAGTCGACTACTTAAGAGTCGGTTTTATTTAAACGGGCTGGAAGCCGATTTAAACTATGTTTATGCTTTGGGTCCTTAGCCATTTTTCATGTGGGCTCCTGCTCTTCCTTACTCCTACCCACTAAAATCGCCCATGAGTCATGCGGCTTCCGACAGAGACGGCTTAGGCACCGCACGTTACTTGTCCGATCAAGAGAAGCATTTCATAGCCCAAAGGCGGTAGTCCCCGGCCGACTAGTCGAGCCCGTGCCAAATAGCATAACAAAGAGTAACATACTCAAAGGCATAATTTTATCATACAGATAACAAAGAGGGCAGTCCCTCGAGCTCATCTCGGGGCCCGGAGTCTTGGTACTTTAAACACAAAGGGTAGCGTGGTACATACCGCATCAATCAGAAAATCTTCGCAGCAGATTCGTGATTCCATGGCATTCCGCCTCTTTGCCGGAGTCGCCCTTTTATGCGTTTCCTCGGGGCTTCGAAAGGCCGATCAGTAGTAGGAGTCGCTGCCCAACACTTTGCCGATGATGAATGTGTTTTCCCTAAGGCGCCGACGGCTTGTGCTGGCCGGGCTGTTCGCTGGATCAGCCGGAGCACAAGGTCGCCTCTAGGAATGATCTTGGCTTGACCTTCTTGTTGTAGTAGCGCGCAGGCTTTGCTGGTAGATGCCGGACCGGCCGAAAGTGCCAACAACCGCCCTCTTCCAAAGCAGATCGACGCCGCCTTGACGTGCTTCTTCCGCTTCCTCTTCGTGTACATGGTGACTCACGGGAGTCGAACTCTATATCCGCTGGGATGACGGCTTCGCACCGTAGACGAGGAAGAAGGGTGTGAAGCCGGGCTGACTTGTTTGGAGTCATGCGTAGACTCCGTGAGGACGGTCGGCAACTCCTCAAGCCAGCCCGGCCGAACGCCCAATGGTTCGACCACCGGGCTTGATGCCGACAGATGAGGCCGCTCGCCGCTTCCACCGCCATTTGACAATGGATGGGCAACGGACGCTAAGTCCACCGGATGCCTTGCGCCGCGCGTAAACGGGCCAGGGCGCTTTGGCAAAATTTGTGCCGTTGTCGGTGATGATGCTGTGGTACGCCGCATCGAGTCGTGATGTCGGCGATGAAAGTCACCGCAGAGGGACCATTCAACTTCTTGATGGGTTTTTCTTCTATCCACTTGGTGAACTTGTCCACCGCGACAAGTAAGTGAGTTAGGCCGCCTGCGCCGCTTTTGAATGGTCCCACCATGTCCAGGCCCCAAACAGCAAAGGGCCAGTGTGACGGGATAGTCTTGAGTGCGTAAGCCGGTTGAAGCGGCTTGGAGCGGAACACCGGCACCCCTTGCATTTTTGAACTAATTCCTTGGCCTCTTCTAGGGCAGTCGGCCGAAGAAACCGTGGTCGGAAGGCTTTGGGGACGAGTGCTCTTGAGGCTGCATGATGGCCGCACTCGCCCTGATGGATGTCTTCGAGAATTGCTTGGCCTTGCTCTGACTCGCCGCAGCGCTGGTATACACCGGTGACGCTGCGCCTGACCAGCTCTCTAGTGTAGGCTGCTGCTCGGCGTTGCACTTGCCGAGCCAAGGTCTCATCGGTTGGTAGCTCTCCGCTTACTAAGAACTTCAGGATGGGCTGGGCCCATGCGGGTGCTGCTATTTCTTCGACCGCCAAGATCGCTACTTGGACGCGGGCGGCTGGGCTGGGAGGCGGCGGGTTGGAGTCTGCAGCAACTTGCTGGGTTGAAGAAGTCCCCGGGCCGAGTACTGGAGTTTTCGCAATGGTCGCCGCAGTCCCCGGGCCGGGTTCTGAAGTCCTCGGGCCGGCTTCGATCGCCAAGGTTTGGGGGGCGCCTGCAAGGATTCTTGTGCCGTCACGAGGCTTTGAGTCGATCCGACTTCTTCGTGGGGAGCCGCACAAAATGGAGTCTCGACTGTGACGGGCTTGACAGATGGCTTGAGGAGACGCCAAGGGCGACGCCGGATGGTATTGCCTGGCGGTGGAGCCGATTCTGCTGTGGTGTCTGCTTGGTCATTGTCGTTTCTTGGCACGTGGAGGAACTCGCATCCCTCAAAATATCCACTCAGCTGCTGTACCAGGAAACGGTAGCTCGCCATGTTTGCATCTTTGGCGTCCCAGTTGCCGGATGACTGTTGGACCAC
The DNA here is from genome assembly GCA_021605145.1 of Aegilops bicornis. Taxonomy (NCBI): domain Eukaryota; kingdom Viridiplantae; phylum Streptophyta; class Magnoliopsida; order Poales; family Poaceae; genus Aegilops; species Aegilops bicornis. The sequence goes on along the minus strand of CM038669.1, from coordinate 389,628,141 downwards.
TAAGTCGGAGTCACCATAACACAGGATCCGGCGAATGCCAAGCTCTTTGGCAAGCCGGAGCCCGTGAATGAGCCCCTCGTATTCGGCGACGTTGTTGGAGGCGGCGAAATGGATCTGTAGCCCGTACTTGAGCTTGTCGCCCTTGAGGGAAGTGAGGACCACGCCGCCTCCCAAGCCGGTGCGCATCTTGGAGCCATCGAAGTGCATCCGCCAATGGGTGGAGTCAAGGGCTGGCGGCAGTATCGGTCTCGCCCGATGACGAGGAAGTCGGCCGAGGTTGTGACTTGATGGCGGTGCGGGGCTGGTAATAGATGGTGTAGGGGGCCAACTCTATGGCCCATTTGTCCACTCAGCCAGAAGCATCTCGGCTTGTGATGATCTCTATAAGTGGGGCCGTGCAAACCACGGTGATTGGATGCTCTTGAAAGTAAGGCTTCAACTTCTTGGTGGCAAAGTGCACGCCGTAACACATCTTCTGGTAGTGGGGGTAGTTCTGCTTGGAGGTCGGACAAAGATTTCGCCAGTAATATATCTTGGTCTCTCGGACAGGTAGCGCCTTGCCTTCCTCCTTATGCTCAACTACAATGAATGTGCCGACTACCCCGCCGTGGCGGTAATATACAGGAGCATGGGCTCCTTTGGAGTCGGAGCCGCCAAAGATCGGGGAGTAGTCAGCATTTTCTTCAATCGAGAAAAGCTTCATTCGCTTTGAGTTCCATTCAAGAAGGTGGTCTTCTTCATGAGCTGGTACAGAGGAAGAGCTTTCGCCTACCGACTAATGAATGAATCGGCCGATGGACGCCAAGCAGCCGGTGAATTTTTGCACATCTAGTAGTCGGCGGGTACTTCCATCCTTTCGACGCCTTTGATCTTCACGGGTTGCACTCTATGCCGCTGCTCAGAGACCAGGAAGCCAAGGAGCTAGCCGGGCCGGAACTCCAAGACGCATTTCTCTCGGGTTGAGCTTTATCCGGAATCGGGCGCAGATTTTCAAAGGTCTCTTGAGATTTTCCAACATCGCCTCGCTTATCCGCTCTTCACCACCACGCCGCCCACGTAAACATGGGCGCTTCGCCAAGCTGCTTGAGGAGGCACTTCGCATGCAACGCCGAAAGGTGGCGCCGCATTCCTCGCCGAACGTCATGGTCGCAGCGTAAGGCTCCAAACGGCGTGATGAAGGCGGTCTTCACCGTCGGCCGGGTTCAGCTTGATCTCGTGATATCCTGAATATGCATCTAAGAAGCTCAACAGGTCGCATCCGGCCGTGGAGTCTATCACCTGATCAATTCTTGGCAAAGCGAACGGGTCCTTGGGGCAGGCTTTGTTGAGGCTTGTGTAGTCAATACACATCCGCCACTGCTTGTTCTTCTTTAGTACCAAGACCATGTTCGCTAACCACTCCGGGAAGAACACTTCCATGATGAAACCGGCTGCAAGGAGCCGGGCTATCTCTTCTCCAACAACTCTTCTTTTCTCTTCTGACAGGCGGCGCAAGGGCTGCCTGACGGGCTTCACATCAGATCGGACATGTAACTTGTGCTCGCGAATTCCGCCGCTACACCGGCATGTCTTTAGGGACCATGCGAAATGTCCCGATTCTCACGGAGGAAATCAACGAGCTCGCTTTTCCTATTTGTTGTCGAGGTTTGCACCTACGACAGCAGATTCTCCGGTGCTCCGGGTCCAAGGGTATCTTCTTGGTCTCTTTGGCCGCTTGAAGGAGCCTCGCCTTCTAACTCCTTGGGGTCGGGCAACATCTTCCGCTGCTTGCCGCCATCGCCACAACCCGATCAAGGAGCTGCTTCGAGCTGCGATCACTGTGGACTCGGCCAGCCGATTGCTTTCAACAGACAGCGGACGACTTTCTCTCAGAGTCGCCGGCTATGGTCGTAATCCCTTGGTACTGCATCTTCATCTTGAGGTAGGCGAGTGGGGGATCGCCATGAACTTGGCCAGAGCAGGTCGGCCAAGCAGAGCATGGTAGGGCTTTCGAGGTCCACCACTTCAACCAGACCGGCTCTCGGCGAAAGTGATCTTTGTCCCCAAAGAGGACGCCCATCGTAATCTTGCCAATCGGTGAGCAGGAAAGGCCAGGTACAATTCGTGGAACACAGCTCGACTGCGGTCAAGCTGTCTTTGCTTGATTCCTAACTTCTCCATTGTATCCTTGTACAGGATGTTGATGCTATCGCCTCCGCTTCATCAAGACTCGCGAGAAGCGAGCGTCCCTCCTATCCGCGGCAAGGGTGGCTCCCAAGACCAGGGCGTGGAGCCCGGATTCGGCATCACCTCCTGGTGATCAGCACGGCTCCAACTGATAGGTTTCTCGGACCAGTGCATGAATTCTGGAGTATCTGATGCTACTACATTCACTTCTTGCTATTGCTGCCGCCTGCTGCGGCGATCGTCGGCCACACAAGTGAACACTACATAGGCACCATGCTCTTCTGGTACTGCTTTGTATCAAGGCCGATCGCCCGACAAAGCCGCCATCAAGGGCGGTGGTGGAGGCGGCGCCCAAAGAAAGCGGAGGAGGGACAAGGCCGCCTCCTTGGCGATCCTGGTGAGCCAGTGGCACTTCCGGGTGGTGTGATTCGACGGCTTCGCGCCGCTATGGAACTTGCAGGGTCCATCCAGAGTCTGCTCGTAAGAGAAGGCCGGCAACCTGTTGGACTTGCCGGCTTTCTGCCGCTTAAGGTGAGGCTGCCCTTCCGCTGCTGGTTCGATCGCCGCCACTTGCCGCTGTTGGAAGTCGGCTGCAGGCCTTGCACTTGTGATCATTCTGCTGGCTGTCAGCCGACTAGCGCCGCCACCGGAGTTCCGGGAGCCTCGAGGAACCACTTGCAAGGCCAGATCGACTTCGATCTCCGACTTCATGGAGGAGTCGGCCGTGGGCGTTTTGTTCCTGCTATGATCAGCAGCTCATCGAGGGTCTCCGGCTTGTCGCTAAGGAGCTTGTGCTTGAGGAGGGTGCCTTCTCGCACCCGGGCGTGAAGTACTCGATTGCTCGCACCTCATGCACTCCTCGCAGGAGTTCCGAGCTCGCCCAGCCAAGGTGAGGTAGTCGCGAGTACATTCGTTGGGGCCTTGCACGCACAAGGAAAGCCGGGCGAGGCTTGGGAGGTCGCTGTATGCGTTTCTCGTGAAGTTGCGGACGAAGGCCTCGTGAAGTCGACCCAGCTGTTGATGCCGCGGGGCTTCAAACTATTCAACCATGTCCGCCATGCCCTCGGAGCATGAGGGGAACATACTTTACGGCAACGCCGCTTTGTTGACATTCGCTATGCCGATGGCCGCGAGTAGTCCACTAGCTGCCCTCCGCTTCACGGAACCGTGTATTTGGGTGTGTCTCGGGGAGTGTGAATCCTCCGGGAAGGGCTTCGCCTTGATGCGAGGTCCGGAAATAGGGCGGGCCCAACTTCGCCTTCTTCTTCTTCCAGCCGCCAGGGATCGGTGGAGTCGCCGATCCGATGGCGGGCGCTATTTTCCGACTTCTCTCGGCGCCAATGCGGTCGCCGAGAGTCGGATGTTCGAAGGGTGGCCGGAGACTCGCTTTTCTGCAGGGAGGAGGAGGCGATAGTCGCCCCGCCGCCCATCGCTTCTCGGGCGGCCGCCTTCGCCACGCCGATGGAGATGTGAGTCCAGCTATGGCCGACAGCCGGATCCTTGTTTTTTCTTCCATGGACGCTGCTACCGGGCGTCCGAGACGCCGCGCTTGATCTAGGCAGAGGCAAGTCGCCGTGTTGTTGTCGCGGGCGCCTCCGTGCGGCAACCGGCTTCGCTTTGCGCAAGAGCAGCTGGCGAGGAGCTCCCCGGACTCGCTCCATTATCGCGGCGCCTCGCCTCGGGTTATCCAGTTCGTTTACCGCCGCTCGGGCGGCGCGGATGTTCTCCGCAGGCGCATAGACACGGGCGATTGGCCCCAACCAGATCGGGGCGATGGCTATGCCGCATCGCTGACCGCACTCTAGGCGGTTAGGGCTCAATCGGAGGCGGCGAGCCGCCCACGGCGCGATCCATCTCGCGCTGGTAGGCTTCTGACAAGCATCTCATGCTTGCCAGCTTTTGTGCGCCCACGAGGAGCTGGAGGCGGCGCGCTTCCAGCGTCCCAGCATTGGCGTCTTCCGGAATGAAGCGGCCGCCTTGCGTAATCTGTCGAGAAGGTCACGAGCCCTCGCCGGAAGCCTCGCCAGGACTGGCGACGCAGCACCTCCGCGATAAGCAGCTTCCGCCGCCTCTCCGCGAGGGAGTGGTTTCGTCAGAGACCACCACGTTAGTGGGGAACGCGCCGAAGCGACGCGGTGTCGAGTCGACCAAGATCGGGTCGGTGGAGCCTACGGACTCCGTGTCGGCGCGGGCTCGCCGGGCGACGTGGAGCTGCTCGAGGAGGCCCGCGAGGAGGTTTCGGGCCGTCCGTGCCTGCGCCGGATGCAGGCTCGCCGGAGAGGCGAACCTCGCCGACAAGTTCGGGCGATGTAGCTCGCCATGGAGGCGACCTCAGCGCCATGCAGCGTTGGCGCAAACTCCGTCTGGGCGCAGCCGGGCTGCTGCGCCGCCAGCTGTGGAGGAAGAGGGTTCCCGTCCAGAGCAGGTCACCGGACGACGGTGCACCTAGCCCCACGGTGGGCGCCAAATGTCGGGGGTTGGGTGCGACATATGCCAAAGGATGGCTTATCATGGATGGGGCGAGTAGAACGCCGCCGGTGCCTGGAAACGGGATGAGGCGAAGACATGCACGCCGCTAATCTTACCCAGCTTCGTGGCTCTCCGAGGAGATAACACCCCTATCGCTGCTCTCATGGGTCTCCGCATGATCACTATGGCAAGGTGAGTACAAGATTGCTCCTTGAGCTGTTCGGGGTGAGGAAGGAGAAGGGCACGGCTAGCTTTTCTTTTCCCTCTATGTGTATGTGTCAAACTACTAGGTTCCAACCCTTTGCATTGGTTGCCCTAGGGGGTTTATATAGGCCTTCTGTGGGTACAATGGTAATCCGGTTGGCGCGGGTCCCGGCCGCCGGCCGCCTCTTGTTGCCGCTTCTCTGCCGACTTCTGGGGCCCGCCGACTAGTGGGCCCCGCCGACGTGCCCTTATGTCTGCCGGCTGGCGGTCTTGCCGGCCACGGGTTATCAGAGTCAGCTCTTCTAATGACGCTGAGCTTGATCAAGGGGTCATGGCAACAAATGTTGCCGCCGGTGGGCGTATCATCGCTGCCATTCCCTCGCCTTTGTCTAGTTAATGGCGCACGGAGCCCGTGGAGGGGCCGGCCGACTCTTGAGGCCGACTCCAACGGGTCCGTCTTTTGGGGCGCTCGCCGTTTTCAGACTCGCCGACAAAGCGGGTCCCGCCGCCTTCAGTCGTCGTATGCATGTGCCATCGTGGGTACAGGAATCGCCCCACGGGTCGACGCTGCAGCCGGGCGTGGTAAGGCCGCGCCAGACGGAGATGTCCGTCGGTACGGCGCTCTGTGGCCATGCCTGCTCTTTATGAGCGTGGCAGGGACCTGCCGCGAGGCGGCTTTATCCCATCCCGCCAGAGTCGCCACCGAGGTGGACGGAGTGGCGGGTCGACTTCGTGAGCCGCTTCATCGGAAGTCGCTGGCTCGAAGTCGGCTTGTCTTGAGGCCGTATCCGGGACTCGGCTGGGAGGGGCAGTCGGCGACTCTGGCGCCGACTCTCAGAAGGCGGCTCTTCGTCTTCGGGTCTTGAGGGGCGCAGTCTGCCCCGATGTTTTGAAAGGTCCAGGGGCTCGGGTTTGCCTACCCGTGGCCCATTACTCCGAAAGCCAGCCAGGCCATCGAGGCTCGCCGTGATGAGAAGAGACATGCTGGTGCAGCAATCGCGCCCAACGCGCCCTGACCATTAGCGAGCAGCTCCTCGCCATTCAGGCGCGCCTGCAGCTGGCCCATCTGATGCTCCACCACCTGCAGCTCGTCGGAGCCTAGGTGCTGACCGCCCTCTGGTCGGACGCTCAGATCCCACGCACCCCAACCAGACCGCCGAGTGGCTAGAGGTGGCTGTCGGCCGCGTCGAGGCGTGGAAGGGCTCCGTGGCCCGGGCAGGCGCACATCGGGCCTTGGAGTTCGTCAAGGCGTGGTATCCTGGGCTAAACCTAGCCCAGTTGGCCACGTTCCGGCAGGAAGCCAGCAAAGAGTTGGTGGCAGTGGGGCCTGCGCGCACTGAACGAGCGGCGGCAATTGCCGAGTACACCAACACTGGTGACTTCATCCCCGAGATGGACGAACGGGGAGCTGAGGTGCCAGCCGACTGGTTCAGGCTGAACCCAGAGGACGGAGAGGATTCGGCAGAGGAAATCTCTTCCAGCAATGAAGGGGAGGACGAGGAGGGCGAGGATGGTGAAGACGACGCACCGGATGACGGAGCGGACAGACAACCTCAGCTCGATCGAGCCTCGAGCAATGAGCCGCATGTGACCGCGCCGACTGCCACCGACGTTGACCAAGCCGAGACTCACCGGACGACCACTTCAGCAACCAACGCCGCCGACTCCACCAGCCTGCCGAACCTGCCTACTGCTCCTTTGGCCTAGGCAGCCAATTTTATCTTATCTTTACGTGCTTTTGTAACCTTTCAAACAAACTTGCTAAATTTGCGCAGTTGCACCCACTGGGGGTGTATTCAAACTTTGTTGAATGCTGGCCGAGGGCCTTTTTCTATATAAATTAATTTTCGCATGTGTAGTGCTTTGCCGAGTTCCGACTTGTCTTGGCTTTTCCGTTCTTTTGCCTTTTTTCCTTTGCCACCCTCCCTTGGCTGCTGCCTTGCCAGCCGGACAGCCGCTTTGCGGTCTGTGGCTGGATCAAGTACTTAGCCATTTGGGAGCACAAGTACTTCGGCCGTTTAGAACGTAGCAAGTTAAGTAAGAAGCTGTCCGGCCGGCTGCTCAGTAGCTGGTCGGTGAGACGAGGAGCCGGCTTGGCCTATGTGAGTGCTTTGGTCCTTAGCCATTTTTTATGTGGGACCATTTCCTGCCTTCAACTCTTGCCGGCCGGTCAGTCGCTCTGCGAGATGCGGCTCGTGGCAAGAGAGGGCTTAGGTGCCGGCACACTACTTGTCCGACTGCCTGTGGCACCAACATAGTACAAGGCGGCAAGCCCCCGGGCCGACTGGTCGAACCCGGTGCCACGCAGAAGTATGAAAGAACACATTCATAGGCATAAAACTTATCATATAGATAAAGAGGGTAGCCCCCGAGTGCTCCTCGAGGGACCCGATGTCTTTGCGCTTAATACAAAAGGTAGCGTGGTACATACTGCATCAACTGTAAAATCTTCGAAGGAGATTTGCATTCCATGGGCGCTCTGTTTCCTTGCCGGAGTCATCCCTCTTGCATGCCCTGGGCTTTTGTGCATCGATCAGGTAGTAGGAGTCGTTGCCCAAGGCTTTGCTGTTGATGAAGGGGCCTTCCCAAGGGGCCGAGAGCTTGTGCTGGCCGGCTGTTCGCTGGATCAGTCGGAGCACAAGGTCTCCCTCTTGGAAGGATCTAGGCTTGACCTTCCGATTGTGGTAGCGGTGCAGGCTCTGCTGGTAGATGGCGGACTGGCTGAGTGCCAACAGCTGCTTTCTTCCAGCAGATCGACGCCATCTTCTCGTGCTTCCTTCGCCTCCGCCTCCGCCTCCGTGTACATGATGATGCGAGGTGAGTCGAACTCGATGTCAGTTGGGATGACGGCTCAGCTTCGTACACGAGGAAGAAGGGCGTGAATCCGGTTGACTTGTTCGGAGTGGTGCATAGACTCCAGAGGACAGCCGACAGCTCGTCGATCTAGCAGCCGGCCGAGCGCTCCAGTGGCTCGACCAGTCGGGGCTTGATGCCGAAGAGGATGAGGCTGTTTGCTCGCTCGACTTGGCCGTTTGACTGCGGATGGGCAACGGACACTATGTCCAGTCGGATGCCCTACGTCGCGCAGAAACGGTCCAAGGCGCCTTTGGCAATGTTTGTGCCACTGTCGGTGATGATGCTGTGTGGTGCATTGTACCGGACGGTGATGTCTGCGATGAAGGTCATAACAGTCGAACCGTTTAGCTTCTTGATTGGCTTCACTTCAATCCACTTGGTGAATTTGTCCACGGCGACAAGCAGGGGTCATGCCGCCGTGTGCTGTCTTGAATGGGCCCACCATGTCCAGCCCCCAGACGGCCAAGGGCCAGGTAAGGGGGATGGTCTTGATTGCCGAAGCCGACGGATGTTGGTTGGAGCTAAACTTCTGGCACACCTTGCATTTCTTGACCAGATCCTTGGCGGCTTCTAGAGCAGGCGGCCAGAAGAAACCATGGCAGAAAGCTTTGGCGACAAGAGATCTGGAGGCCGCATGGTTGCCACACTCGCCTTGGTGAATGTCTCTGAGGATTGCTTTGCCCTTCTCTGGCTCTAGGCAGCACTGGAACACGCCGGTGACGCTGCGCCTGACAAGCTCTCTGTTGTCGATGGTGTATGCTGCTGCCCGACGCTGCACTTGTCGGGCCAAAATCTCGTCGGCTGGTAGCCCTCTGCTCACCAGGAAGTTGAGGATGGGCTGCGCCCATGATGGTGCTTGGACTTCATCCACTGTCATTACGGCCACTGCAACTTGGGTGGTTGGGTTGGGAGGCGACGGGGTGGAGTCGGCCGCTGCTTTCTGCGTTGTTGAAGTCCCCGGGCCGGGCTCTAAAGTCCACGGGCCGGGTGCAGCTGCTGCAGTCCCTGAGCCGCCTGCCGATGTCCCCGGGCCGACTGCTGCAGCCCCCGGGCCGGGTTTTGAAGTCCCCAGGCCGGGTGCAGCTGCTGCAGTCCCCGAGCCGCCTGCCGAAGTCCTCGGGCCGAGTGCTGCAGCCCCCGAGTCGGATCCGACTATTTCGGGAGCGGCCGATACGAATATAGACTCTGATTCCGACGAAGCCTTGATGGACGGCTTGAGGAGGCGCTGAAGGGAGATGTCGGCTGGTATGGCTTGCCGGGTGGAGCCGATCCGTGCCAGGGAATCTGCTTGCTAGTTGTCGGCCCGTGGCACGTGAAGCAACTCGCACCCTTCAAAATATCCGCTGAGTTGCTGGACGAGGAAGCGGTAGTTTGCCATGTTTGCATCCTTGGCGTCCCAGTCGCCGGATGACTATTGGACCACCAAGTCCGAGTCGCCATAGCACAGGATCCGGCGTATGCCGATCTCTTTGGCCAACCGGAGTTCGTGTACTAGTGCTTCATACTCGGCCACGTTGTTGGAGGCGACAAAGTGAATTTGCAGTGTGTAGCTGAGCTTGTCGCCTTTGGGAGAGGTGAGGACGATGCTGGCTCCAAAACCGGTTCACATCTTCGAGCCATCAAAGTGCATCCGCCAATGGGTGGAGTCCGGCGCTGGCGGCAGGTACTGGGTCTCGGCCCAGTCTGTCGGATTTCGGGTTCCGACAGACCCTTAAGGTTCAAACACTAGGGTGCGCACGGAGATCTTTCCCCTACTAGCTCGTGCGTGAACGGTTAGGGAGGGATCTAAACTACGAACAAGAACACACAAGGGACACGAGGTTTATACTGGTTCAGGTCACCGATGTGGTGTAATACCCTACTCCAGTGTGTGGTGTGGTGGATTGCCTCAAGGGCTGATGATGAACAATACAAAGGGAGAACAGCCTCGCGAGGGGCTGTTCTTGAGCTGGTGCAATGAACTGCTTGGGTGAGTTCAGTTGCTTGTCTCTCTCTCCCTAGGGCTCTATCAGATGCCTCTACTTCGTGGTGGCTAGCTCTATTTATAGAGGGAGGCCCTGGGCCTCTTCCCAAATAATGAGCGGGAAAGGGCGCCAACAATTGGCCATTTTGAAGGGGAACATCTAGTACACTTATCCTGACTAAAGTTGGTCTTCGGCTGCAAAAGGCTCACGACGGTGACGCCGTCTCCTGGGCTCCACGATGACCTCCATCCCGCTGCTCGCTGGTCTTGGTCTTGTTGCAATCAAGCAAGAATCCTTGGCACTGGCTTGCCTCCTTTGCACCAAAGGGGAAATGAGGACACCTTCTTGGGCTGGCACCCGCCTCGGGCCTCGATCGTCATGGCTTGCGCCACGGGCACCCTCGTGAGGTACCCCGCCTTGATCTCTCCGCCTCCTCGAGCCCGCCTGCACGAGGCTGCTCCCGAGGAAGGTTCCTGTCGTCCGCCCCCACGAGGCTTGGCCCCTTGCGAGGGTCTTGAGCTTGAGCTGATGAACTGGGCCACTGGCCCCCACTTGAGCCACCTGCAGCCTTGCAGCGAGCAAGTCTGGGGACCCCTGTTCCTGCATCGCCGACAGTAGCCCCCAGGCACAAGGCGCGCCTTGACTTGGCTTAGTACAGAAGCGAAGGGGCAAGTCTGAGCGCCAGGTTCTAACAGCTCATGCCTTGGGCGCCGCGTGGCGATTGATTGGTTGTGGGCGCCTCCGCTCCCCACGAGGTCTCGGCAACCGCATGACTTGACAAGTCCCTGCATGCAGAAATGGGTCATGATTACCTGTGATCGTGGAGGCCGACGGTTGGCCTCCTCCGGCTATAAGTACGGAATGGCGCGTGCCCTTCCAGTCCATCTCCTCTTGATGCTCCTTTCTCTCCATGGCTCCGTCGAAGAGGTTCTCGGCTGCGGAGAAAGGGAAGGCTCGCCAGGTTGGGCCTGACTCTCCCCCGGCCAAGTGTGGTCGAGGCCGTCCCCGCAAGCATCCCATGGCTCCCGTAGCAGCTTCCCGTGGCCGTGGAGGCGATCCCCTGCACGGCGATGGGCACCAAGTCGTTGATGGAGGGTGTGCCGCGAATGTGCGGCCCCCTAGGCCGTGCTTCCACTCGTCGGAGGTGCTGCCGGAGTTCGTCGTGTGGTCGGTGGAGCCGACCAGCACATGGCTCCAGCTCCCCCACTTCTTTCTGGGTGAACTTCCGCCCGGCGCTCCAGGCGGCCGCTGGCTTCAGGCGGACGGTTGTTGCAGTCGGGCCTCCTGGGCTTCGCTGGAGGTCTCTGTCGCCGGGAGTGTGGCCCTGACCCGCAGCTGGCAAACATTTGCCCGCGCGCATGGCCTAAGCCGGCGGTGCACCCTGCACTTCAAGTTCGACGGCGATGCCACCCTCTACGTGAGGGTGTTTGGAGAAGATGGTCGCCGCGCCGAGTGCTGCCCCGAAGACGACGACCGCGACCGTGGACCCAGCACCGACGATGATCGGGATGAAGATGACAGCGCGCACGTGGTTGGCGGCACTCGGGGCTCGTCGAGCTTCGGCGGCTCTCCTTCGGACAGCAGCTCCCCCAGCGGTGGCCGCGACCAGCCTCCGTGCCGTCGCGCCCGCCTGGAGGGAGGTAGCAGGTCAGCCCGCCGTCGCGCCTTTGAAGCCGAGTGAGTCTGCCTAAGCTCCGAGGCGCAGACTGAGCCTTCGCCGCGAGATGGTGCTGAGCGAGTCGTACCTATTTTGTTTTTCTCCTTTTCCTGCGCAAAGAGACAGTAGTATAGGGCCCCGCGGGGGCGTGCTTGAACTGTTGCTGTTAATTATCATGTTGTTTCCGTTATTTCTGTGCTATGCTTTTGTGCCACATGCCCGCGCGTAGAAATTACTTAGCTCGGGGGGACCTGTCGTGGTCTTCGCTTCCCGAGGCCGAGGCCTCGTCGAATGCCTCATGTCCTGCAAGGATTAGTTAGGAGGGGTAGCTTCCGGCCTCGATTGTGGAGGCAACCGACCCAGGTCCTGTGTTCGCGTTGCGGTGCCCGTGGGGCACGGACTGGGAGGGGTGCTCCCATAGTGGACCCAGCTAGGAAAGCCTCAAACGATAAGGGCAGAAAATACTCACGAGGGTGCCCGCGCCGCTCCCTCACGATACTCGCGCGAGAGAAATCGAGGCAGGAGAGCAAAAAAGACAAAGAGTCACAAGTCAAAGACGGCAACAACTTCAATAAAACTTCAAATAGGAATGAATAAGCCAACTGCAGAAAGCAAATGAAAAAGCCGCGTCCGGCACCTAATCTAGTCTTCGACGTCTTCTCACCAAATACGGAGCTAAGTGCTGACACTAGGCATGGGAGGGAGCCCTGGGGCCCGAGGCCAGCGCCTCGAGACTCCGGGGCGTGTACAACCCCAACTCATTATTACGTGAGAGTGTCACGGGAGGCGAGCTTCACAGGCATTGGCCTTCTTCACAGGCTCTGGGCCTTTCTCCGAGAAATGAACTTCACAGGCTTTTGCCTTCTTCACAGGCTCCGGGCCTTTCTCAGGAAAATGAGCTTCACAGGCATTTGCCTTCTTCACAGGCTCCGGGCCTTTCCAAGGAAAATGAGCTTCACAGTTGTTTGCCTTCTTCACAGGCTCCAGGCCTTTCCCAGGAAAATGAGCTTCACAGGCGTTTGCCTTCTTCACAGGCTCCAGGCCTTTCCGAGGAAAATGAGCTTCACAGGCGTTTGCCTTTTTCACAGGCTCCGGGCCTTTCCCAGGAAAATGAGCTTCACAGGCGTTTGCCTTCTTCACAAGCTCCAGGCCTTTCTTTAGGGGTAGAACTTCCGGAGATGCTGGATGTTCCACGCGTTTGGGATGGGCACCCCCTCCCTAGTCTCCAAGCATGCAGAGCCAGGACTGGAAACATGAACAACTTTGAATGGGCCCTCCCACATGGGAGAGAGCTTATGTAACCCTTCCCTGGAGAGGACCCGTCTGAGCACGAGGTCCCCTACCTCCAGAGTCCTGGGGCGGATGTTGCGGCAGTGGTATCGCCGCAGCGCCTGTTGATACCTTGCCGCTTGCAATGCAGCCTCTCGACGATGTTCCTCTCCCAGCACGAGATCCGTCCCCCGCATGGCGTCCTGCTGCGCCTCGTCGAATGCCAGGACCCGTGCGGAGCGACGCCTGACCTCGTGAGGGAGGACGGCTTCTGCTCCGTAGACGAGGAAGAAGGGGGTCTCGCCAGTCGGCTTGGCTGCTGATGCGTCGCGGATGGACCACAACACGCATCGGAGCTCGTCGTGCGGCCCTGCCGTAGGCCTCCAAATTTCTTCTTGAAGGTCCTGGTCTTGAGGCCCTTAAGGACCTCCGCGTTGGCTCGCTCGGCCTGACCGTTGTTCCGAGGGTGCGCCACCGAGGCGTAGCATATCTGCGTTCCAAGGTTAGCACAGTACGTTTTGAAGAGATTACTGGTGAACTGCAAACCGTTGTAGGTGATGATGCGGTTAGGCACCCCAAACCGGCTCACGAGGCCCCTGATGAACTTGACTGCAGAGCCTGCTGGGATGGTGCGGACAGCTTCCACCTCAGCCCACTTGGTGAACTTGTCCATGGCGACGTAGAGGTAGCGATAGCCCCCTGGCGCCCGAGGGAACGGGCCCAGAATGTCCAGCCCCCAAACTGCGAATGGCCATGAGAGGGGTATAGTTTGCAGACCTCCCGCCGGCTGATGGATCTGCTTGGCATGAAATTGGCAGGCCTCACAAGCCTTTACCGATTCAAGCTGCGTCCTTTGGCCAGGCTGGGCCAAGAGAACCCGTTGCGAACGCATGCCTGCTTGAGGGTTCGCGACGACGAGTGATGCCCCAGCCTCCGCCGTGTATGTCTTCCAGCAATTCCTTCCCTTGCTCTCCTGGGATGCAGCATAGGGACACGCCATTCTGCCGCCTCCGCAAAGCTCTCCATCCCTGATGCAAGAGGGTCGTGGCTTGCCGCGCCACGCGCTCCGCCTCCTCCTCCTTCTCCGGCAGGGTCCCCTGTGTCAAGTAGCTCTTGAGCTCTGTGATCCAGCACCCCTCCTGAGGCTCCAACGCTAGGAGCAGGCGTGTCCCTGAGGCTGGGCCGTAGGCCGGGGCTCCCGAGGCAGGCGGCTGGGGGAGCTCCTCTCGAGGTTGCGCCGTGTTCGATAGTGATAGTGCTGCTGAGGGCCTGAAGAGTCGCTCTTCGAAGACTCTGGTTGTGCTGAACTCTAGCTGAAACGCTTGCAGTTCGATGTTCCACTCGGCAACTCTTCTAGCTGAGTTGGGGCTCCTGAGCACCCTTTCCAGAGGGTATGCTGAGACGACCTTGATGGGATGACCTTGGAAGTAGTGCCACAGTTTGCGTGAGGCTACCAACTGCGCGAGGAGGAGTTTTTGGGGCATGGGGTACCGCGCCCTCGCATCCCATAGCACCGTGTTGACGAAGTACACCGGGTGCTCGACGAGAGTAGGAGTACTGACGAGGCCCGTGCCCTTCGGAGGGTCTGACGCCTCTGGTCGACGGAGCCCCAGGCGCTGGCCGGGCGCGGCCTCTTCGCCCTAGGGGCACCTTTCGCCGAGGCTGGTTTCCACCTGCCAAGGTCATGACCTTCATGAGGCCTTCTTGGTCTGTGGCCACGGCCGGGCCGTGGCCGGCGTGGACGCAGCCTTGATCTGGCGCTCTTCCCTGAACCGCCACTAGAGCTGCGCCCGGCGGAGTAGGGTGTGGCGGGCGAGGTATAGCACCGTGGGCTCGAGGGCGTGGCCCGACCATCACAGGAGGGCTGGTGAGGTGCCTCTTGAGTTCTTGGAATGCCTTGTCAGCCTCTTCATCCATTCAAAGGCCCTTCTTCTTCATCGGCTTGAAGAATGGCAAAGGTCGTTCCCCAGCCTTTGAGATGAAACGTCCTAAGCGCAATCCACACGCCTGTGATTTTCTTCATTTCCCTGAGGGTCTTTGACTGGCTCTTGTCTTCGACTGCTTTAACCTTTTCTTGGTTGGCCTCGATGCCACTATGGGACACGAGAAACCCAGGAGCTTGCCATGGGACCTCGGATACACACTTCTCTGGGTTGAGCCGCAGATCCACTTTATCGAGGCTCGTGAAGGTTTCTTCCAAATCCTTTATCAGGGTTTTCGCCTCCCGAGACTTCACTACGATGTCATCTTCGTACGCCTCAGCATTCCTCCCGAGCTGTGGGCCCAAGGCGATGTGCATCAGCCGCTGAAAGGTCGCGCCCACGTTGCACAACCCAAACGGCATGCAGGTATAGCAGTACACTCCGCATGGGGCCAGGAAAGCCGTTTTCTCCACGTCTTCCACCATCATCTTGATCTGGTGATAGCGTGAGAAGGCATCCAGGAAGCACAGCAGGTCACACTCAGCGGTGGAGTCGACGATATGGTCAATGTGAGGAAGCGGAAATGGATCCTGTGGGCAGGCCTTGTTGAGGTTGGTGAAGTCGACACACATACGTTCCTTTCCCCCGTTCTTTGGCACGACGACTGGGTTGGCCAGCCAGTCCGGGTAGCGGACCTCACGGATAACCCCTGCTACCTCTAGCTTGCGGGTCTCTTGGACGATGAAAGCTTGTTTCTCTGTGGTCGCCTCACCTTCTTCTTCACGGGGCACACGTTGGGGCACACGTTGAGGTGATGCTCAATCACACCCCTCGGGACCCCCGCCAATTGATCAGGTCCCCATGCGAACACCTTCTTGTTCGCACGCAGGAACTTCACCAAGGCCTCCTCCTGCTCGGGTTCGAGGTTTGCACCTATGGTGAAGGTGGCGTCAGTGGACCCGCCCTCGTCGACTGGTACCTGCTTGGTCTCTGCCTTGTTTTGAGTGAATAGCTGCTTCTTCTTGGATGGCGCAGCCCCCTTGGGCTCGGGGGCATCAGCGCTGGCGGGCCGTGCCGCCGCATCCGCCTTGAAAACAAGCTCGAGCGCATGCAGTGCATCTCCGGTGTTTCCTGACATGGTAAGGACGCCGCTACTCCCGAGCTGCCGGCGTTCTGGGAACGGGGGTCCCAAGACTTGCCTGCCTGCGGCTTGCGGCGTGGCTCAAAGGGGGGCCCATCACGGCCCATCTTCATTAACACAAGCTCAAGACCCTCGCGAGGGGCCAAGCCTCGCGGGTCGGACGACAGGGAGCTTCCTCAGGCACGACCTCATCAGGCTGGCTCGCGAGGAGGCGGAGAGATCAAAGCGGGGTACCTCACGAGGTGCCCATGACGCAAGCCATGACGACCAAGGGCGCCAGGCGGGCGCCAGCCCGCGCAGTGTCCTCCTTTCCTCTTTGGTGCAAAGGGAGCAAGCGCTGGCGAGATCATCAAGCAAAGGCGTCCATTTCGGTGCAACAAGATCAAGACATGTCCAACAGCAGGAAGGAAGTCATTGTGGAGCCCAAGCCGGCGTCACCACCAGAGCCTTTGACAGGCGAGGACCAACTTTAGTCAGGATAAGTGTACCAGATGTTCCCCTTCAAAATGGCCAATTGTTGGCGCCCTTCCCGCTCAATATTTGGGAAGAGGCCCAGGGCATCTGCCTATAAATAGGACTAGCCACCCACAGGGTAGAGGCATCTAGGGAGAGAGAGGGAGAGAAGGCGACTGAACTCCCCTAAGCAGTTCATCGCCCCGGCCAAGAACAGATCCTCGCGAGGCTGTTCTTCTTTGTATTGTTCATCACCATCAGCCCAAGAGGCAATCCACCACACCACAAACTAGAGTAGGGTATTACACCACAATGGTGGCCCGAACTAGTATAAACCTTGTGTCTCTTTGTGTTGTTCCTTTCATAGCTTAGATCTTAGCAAGGCGTGAGGCAGTAGGTAGAGGGCAATTTCCGCCCCAGCACTCCAGTTCGAACCTCAAGGGTCTGCCGGAACCCGAAATCCGACATTTGGCGCCAGTAGGGTGTGCGCTGAATTGCCTTCCGCTGCCCTGTTCTCGTCAACCACCGCATCCATGTCTGACGCTCGCAGGGCCCGCGCCGAGCACCGAGCCGCTCTCGCTTCCCGCGTTGCCCAAACGACTCCCGTCGGCGGGCTCCCTCGTCGTTCCCCGTCACCCGCCGTCAATGCCGCCACCGGCCCGACAGGGAACGAGCAGCAAGCATCATCCCAGTATCCCTCCGTGAGGCAAGACGGCCGCACTGCTACCCCCTCACTCGCCCCGGCTGGTTCTTTCTCTCGCGCATTCCGCGCTCCCATGGAGGCTCGAGCTGTGCTCATCATGGCGAACAAGATCCTGCGCTACCGTCCAGTCGACGACGTCTGTGAAGAGTGGCTCGACCGCGTCTTCGAGCTTGTCCGCGCCGCGAAGGGCTCCCGCCGTCCGTCTGCTTGGCCCCGCCTGCATCAGCAAGCTTCGCCGCTGGCGACTCGGGCGCCTCCCGTCAAGAAGGCGCCCCAAGGCGCGTGGTCCTCGGGCGGAACCCGCTCCGTCCAGCGCCAGCCGCCGGCAAGAGCAGAGCTGCCGTGGAGGTCCTCGGCAAGAAGCTGCCCGAGTGCTCCCCACTCTGGCTCGTCGCGACCACGCACCCGCTCCGGCACGTCAAGACCCCGTGCTGCTCCCAGCTGCCGTGCATGGGGACCCGCAAGACCAAGCTCTTCGTCATCCAAGGCCTCCCGTGGCCACAGCAGGCTGCCGTGCCTTCACCACCGAGCTGCGCAGCGTTGCGTGGCCCGACAAGTTCAAGACGGACCTTCCTCCTCGCTACGACGGCAGCCGACCCGCGAGAGTTCCTCCAGCTCTGAGCTGGGCATCCAGCCGCCAACGGAGGCAAGAAGGTCATGGCGAACTGGTTTCCCATGGCGCTCAGGGCGAGGCCCGCACTGCTCCTGAACCTGCCTCCGGAACGATCTCCTCCCAGGGACGCAGATGCGCACTCCGCTTCATCGCCAACTTCAAAGGTACTCGTGACCGGCCACCGTAGCGACATGCGCCGCATCAAGCAGCAACCCGGGAGACCTCCTGCAGAAGTACATCCAGCGCTTCAACAACGCACGCCTCAAGATTCCTAAGGTGACCGAGGAGGCCATCATCTCCGCCTTTCTCCGACGGTGTGCAGCGCGACGTCAAGATGAAGGAGGAGCTGGCGATGCATGAAGACTTGTGCACTTCCTTGGAGCTGTTCAACTTGGCGACCAAGTGCGCCAGGGCTGAGGAAGGGCGTCTCTCCCTCCTCGAGCTGCCTGCCGCAGACCCAGACGAGAAGAAATCACGGCAGAACCGGACACCAAGCGGGGCAGAGATCAGCCCGAGTCTTCCAAGGGCAGCCGGTACTGTGTGTACCACGACCTCCACACCCACAACACCAACGAATGTCAAGAGCTCCGAGCCGTGCGAGAAGGTAGGATCAGCCGACATCCCGACTGCAGCGACCGGGGCTACGGCCGAGGAGGAGGAAGGAACGCAGGACGCTGGGAAGACCGTGGCCCTCGCCAAGGGTGGCGCGACTAACCTCGCGAGGATCGCTGGCAAGACCCGCCTCGCGAGGGAGGCTGGAGGGATCAGCCTCGCGACGATCGCCCACAAGGCAACGCAGGCCTCCCTCCTCTACAACCGCAGCCAAGGAGAAATGAAGACCATCATCAGGACGAGGGGGCTGGGGGCTTCCAGGAGCCGCCATGATCGCCTTTGCATCACTGGTAGGAGCTCAAGCCCCAGCCTCTCAATGCATCTTCAAGCAGTTCGCCCGCGAAGTGAATGCAGTCCTCCCCAAGCTTGAAGCCACACGCCCCCTCAGGTGGTCGGCCTACGCCATCATGTTCAGTTCAGCGGATCAGCTCAAGTCTGCTGCCACAGTCGGAGTCCTCCCGATGCTTTGCTCCCCAATCATCAGCAACGTGCTAGTCACCAAGACCCTCGTCGATGGCGGGGCAGGGCTCAACGCCCGTCTGCGTGGAAACGCGTTCAACAATCTCCAAGTGCCTTACAATCAGCTTCACCAACCAAGCCTTTCTCCGGAGTCACCGACGGCTCCACCGTCCCGATTGGGCAGGTTCGCCTCCACAATAAGCCTTCGCAAGACGACTCCTACCGCACCGAGCTCATCGACTTGACGTCGCCCACATTCGCCTGCCATACAACGCCATCCTCGGGTACCCAGCGCTGGCCAAGTTCATGGCCGTAACCCACCACGGCTACAACGTCCTCAAGATGCCAGGAAGTGGCGGAGTCATCGCTGTGCCCTGCAAAGAGAAAGACACAGTGTGCTCCCTGGAGCGAGCCTTTTAGGCCGCATCACTTGAAGACCCGGATCGCGGAAGCAGGAGGCTTCCCGAGACCGTCCCCAAGAAGAAGAAGACGTCGTCCGGTCCGGCCCCTCAGGAGGCAGGCCTCTCAGGGTCCACGCCTGCTCAGGGGGAACCTCCTTCTATCGCATAGGAAAGCGCGCCCGGCGCCCTCCTTAGGCAGGGCTCGGGGACTCCCCACTGGAGGGCCACCGATCTTGCTAAGGTCACGAGGGAGGCGCTTGGGCACCACTTGGGCGTGGTTTCAAGCACGCTTCCCTCAAGAAGGAAGCGAGGCAAGGAGGGCCAAACCCTCGTGGAGTTCGTCCATAAGATCATTCAGGAGCTGCAGGAGTCAAGAGTCATGAGAGGCAGACGCCGCTAACCTGACGTAGCTCCCCATCCAGGCGATGATGGTGGGCTGCGCGTCTGCATCGACATACCAGGACTCAACCGAGCCGCCTCTCAGGAGCGCCTCTGGCCCTCTCGCGTGGGGCGCTGCGAAGGTCCACCTCACAGCTACGTTCGCATGCCTTACGGCCTGCCAAACACCGCCGCCACGCACTGGGCCGCCTCATGAGGGACATCCTGGAGGCTCAAGAGGCCAGCGCTCCGCAGCCTGCAGAGATGGAGATGGTCCACGAGGAGCCACCAGCGCCTCCGGAGCCTCCTCTGAGGCCCCCGAGGCTGGGGCTCGTGAGGATCGGTTCCCGCAGCCCACCGAAGTCTGCTGCACCAACACCCTTTCGCCTTCAACGCTATCGGTGACATCTTTCAAGTTTCATTTCCAGTGGGAGGCGCCCCCAGGCTGCATTATTCCTAGGCCGCGTGGGTCCGTCCCTGCGGCGTGTATCCCTTTTACTTCATCTTCCTAGCTTATCTTGTTGGGGGCGCCCCCCGGGCTGCATCATCCCCAGGTCGCTCGGGTCCGACCCGACGATGTTTGCCTTCTTTGCGCTTATCTAAATGGACTTGCTCTTTCATGATTAACATGCTTGACCTAGTTGCCCGCTCAACTGACACCAACTAATGGAGCTGCTCCCTAACGGCACGACGCTTGCGCATGGGTTCGTCCCTACAACGCCAACAAACCTGAATGGCTGAGCTCTGGCCGCGGCAGCCCGGCATAGCGCTACCTCGTCAAGCCTTCAGTGCCTCGTCACCCCTCCGGGGCAACCAACGGCTGACTGTCGATCGTGACGGCGAACTTTCGTTCTTTCTGTGATGAGCCCGCAGGATCCCTTCAAGGAGCAGCGTCAGGCGAGGCCCCCCACGGTGTCTCCGGCTTACTCACCTGCCAAACGCCAGACGTTAAAGGGGGGTGCCTCGAGCATCGTGACTCGTGGCTCCTACCGCTCTCCAGCCCTCACCCTTCTGGCCTTGTCCACGGCATCGCGACCTGGCATACCAGCGACGCATCGAGACTCGCCGAGGGCGGGACCCAGGACGAGCAGAATGGGGAGCAATGGCGTGGGGGGAGGGACACGTGAGGACCTCGCCAAGCGACCCCTCGCCTGCCGATGCAAGGACCCGAAAACGCACCAGGAAGCGACTCCTAATTCTCGAGATAAGTCACCCTCTGGAAGCATTAACTAACACGGCACCGTCCCCTCACCAAATGCAATCCCGAGTTAGCAATGTCGCTCTCCTTTATCACCGAACGATGGCTGCTTGAGCGCTAAGGGGGACCTCCTGAGCATCGCGACTCAGGGGCTCTTACCGGACCCCGGGCCACTCACCTCCTGGCCTTGACCACGGCATCGCGACCTGGCATACCAATGACGCATCAAGCTTGCCTTGGGATCGGGACCGCTGGCGGAGCATCAAGCCCTCGCAAGGTTCGAAAGGGAGAACTGAGCTAAGGCGGAATGAGCAACTCGCGCTGTTTCACAACAAGGATCATATTAACAAACAGGACCACAGGCACCTTACAAGCCCCCACGGGGCGCGCTTTTGATTCCTCACAGGGAGCAGACCCTAAAGAACGCTAACTACAAGCGCTCCTGCAAAAGACGCCATCATCAACAGTGGGCCGTCGGGCACCGGCGCCAACCCCATCCAGATCAGGGGCAGCGACGGCCTGCCGAGCCCGCCCTGCTCCGAGAGCGGCGCAGGCTCGGAGGCTCGTAGCTGTCGTTGCTCGTCTCCGGAGTCGCGAATAGCTCGGCGGAGTCGCTGGATCCTCCGACGCCTCCACCGCCTGAGGAGCTGCCGAGGGAGCGGCCGACGAGCCTAGCCCTCGCCGCGGCAGGGCCTCGATCATCTCTCCCGGGGCAGCACTCTAGCCGGCGCCCTTCCGCATCGAAGACCTTGAAGAGCATGACCGAAGCGCCGTCGTATTCCAGGTGGATCGCGAGGGTGCCCCTTGTCCCGCAGACCCGGGCGATCTCGCCCCAGCCTCGAGTCATGAAGACCTCTCCCGGGGCAACAACCTCAACCTCTGCGCCGGTCGCAAGGGTGCCACAGCCGGCGTGCTGCAGCCAGAGCTCCAAGGATCCTCCCCGCGGAATCTCGGAAGCGAAGAAGGGGGGAAGGCGAATCCAAGACCGAGGAGGCATGGCGGCATGGAGTACGAACTCCCAGGAGGAGCCCTCGGCGTGGACTCTAGGAGGAACGACGCACACCTTCATGACCCGCCGGCACCGACGGCGGCGTCGCCCATGGCGTTCGGCATCAACCCCTTCAGAGCCCTCGATCTGGGCATACAAGGGAAGCGGAAACCCTGGTGGTGGCCGCTCGCACCGGGGCCTCGACACCACCTGGTGGGCACCCTCATTCCGATGGCAGAGGGTTAGTCGTTTCTTCGGCAGGAGCGGCTCAGGACCCTCTCGAGGAGCCTTTCCCTTCTCTGCCGCGGAGAACCGGCGGACCGGAGCCATTGCAGGAAGATGGAGCAAGAACCGGGAAGAAGAAGCAAGCCGAAACAGACCAGAGGAGCGCTCATCGTTCCGTACTTAAAGCCAGAGGAGGCCAACCGCCGACCTCCATGATCGAAGGTAATCATGACCCGCTTTGCATGCAGGGACTTGTCAATTCGTGCAGTTGCCGAGGCATCATGGGGAAGTGGAGGCACCCACGTCCAATCAACCGCCACGCGGTGCCCAAGGCCACAGACTGTTAGGGCCCGCGTGTCACGCCCAATATGCGACCCTATCCAAAAGGAACTCGACGGTCCCACCAAGGATAGACCCGCATATTGAAACGCTTTTGCAAGGTGGATATCATTACATCAACATTACATAATAGATGGGGATACATAAATAAGGCACAAATGCCACAAGAATACATCAACATCATATACAAGATCAACATCCAACTACGGATGAAACATAAACAGAAGCTCAAACGACATCCACCCTGCTAGCCCAGGCTGCTGACCTGGAACCTATCCCCTGATTAAAGAAGAAGAAGGAGAAGAACTCCAAAACAAGTAACATCGCTCTCGCGTCAAGATCATCGCACAACCTGTACCTGCAACTCGTGGTGTAGTAATCTGTGAGCCACGAGGACTCAGCAATCCCATTAGCATGGGTATCAAGACTAGCAAAGCTGAAAGGGAAAGGAAGGGGTAAAGTGGTGAGGTTGCAACAAAGAGAAACAAAGGAACGGTCGTCAACTAGTAATGATCAAGAAGTGATCCTTGACTCTATCTTACGTCAAACATAACCCAGAAACCGTGTTCTCCTCTCGATCAACCCCGAAAAGAGACACTCACGGATTACACCTTTGCAATTGGTGTATTTTAGAAGAGTTTGCTTCAAGTTTACTACAACCGGATATTAACAAATTCCCATCTGCCACATAACCGCGGCACGGCTCTCGAAAGTTTATACCCTGCAGGGTGTCCCAACTTAGCCCATGATAAGCTCTCGCGATCAACGAAGGATATTCCTTCTCCCGGAAGACCCGATCAGTCTCGGAATCCTCGGCTACAAGACATTTCGACAAAGCAATAAAACAAGACCAACCAAAGCCGCCCGATGCTACCGACAATCCCGATAGGAGCTGCACATATCTCGTTCTCAGGAAACACCGGATGAGACATCCTACGAGTAAAACCAAACCTCGAGTTGCCACGAGGGGGCCCCGCAGTCTACTCGGTTCAGGCCAGCACTTAGAGAAGCACTGGCCCGGGGGGGGGGGGGGCTAAAATAAAGATGACCCTTGGGTTAATTACTCGCAAGGGAAATATAGGTGGTGGTGAGGCAAATGGTAAGGTTGGGCCTTGCTGGAGGAGTCTTATTCAAAGCGAACTGTCAAGGGGGTCCCATAAATCACCCGACCGCGTTAGGGACGCAAAATCCGGGAACATAATACCGATATGACGGAAAACTAGGCGGCAAGAGTGGAACAAAACACTGTGCATAAGGCCGAGCCTTCCACCCTTTACCAAGTATATAGATGTATTAATAATATAAGATATATTGTGATATCCCAACAAGTAAACATGTTCCAACAAGGAACAACATCTCCATGTTCCAACAAGGAACAAACTTCATCTTCACCTGCAACTATCAACGCTATAAGAGGGGCTGAGCAAAGCGGTAACATAGCCAAACAACGGTTTTGCTAGGAAGGGTGCAAAAGGTTAGAGGCTGACATGGCAATTTGGGATGGCTTGATAAGCGAAGTAATAGGTAAGCGCAGCAAAAGCGATAGAAACGAAGCAACTATCATAGCAATGATAGTAGTGAGATCCAGGGTAGCGGCCATATTGCCTGAAATCCCGCTAGAAAGAAGAACGAGTCCATGAAGAAGACGAACGGATGAAGCCGAACCAAGCGTAGACGAACGAATCCTCACGATCGCAACGAAACAGGAACTAACAAGAAGAAGCACACAACAAAGGTAAACGCACCACACATGAACAAGGCATAATGCACAACAAGCATGATGCATAACCAAGCTACATGAAGCTACTCATGGCAAGAGATGATGCAAACAAGAGCAACACATCAAGGCAAGTTTAAATGAGGCCGGAAACAACATAGAACAATTCCGGTAAGTCCTCATATGCAAATTTCGAAATTGGACCAGATCTGAATAAACCTTAAGTTTAAGTTTTAAACAGCAAGTTAAGATGCACCACGATGATCTACACTAAATTCTAGTCAAGTTACATATAAAGTTCATTAGATTCGGAGCTACGGCCTAGAAGATATGAGCAAAACAAGATAAACATGGCATTGATGCAAAATGCACCCAAACATTAAGCGAACACCTCAAAACAGGGATGCAACATGATAATATGAAACTACATGCAAAATCAAGCAAGTTTCATATAGAGCACACTCAAAACGGAGCAACGAATCAACACATACACACTATACAAGTCATAGCAACAATCTGTCCAAAACAGCAACTAGGCATATTGCAAGCATCAAAACAACATGCTACAGGACCTCAACAAGAAAACAAAAGGCATGGGCGTGATGTACAGGTAAAGCACTACAAAATATGAACACTGAGTTATCTCCAGAAATCACTAGAACATGCTCAAAATGACATGGCAAGATTGCAAATAATAACAGATTCAGACTTTAGCAGAAATAACATCAGGTTGCAATGTTTAGAGCTATGAAACAACATGTTACAGGAACTTAACATGGCAAACAGAGGCATGGCATGAATCTACTCAAAGCATAGAACAAAAGTCCTTTACTGACCATAAGACAAAAAGGATCAGAAGATATAATGGCACCCATGTAAACATGACAAGTTATATTACAGATTTATACATGGCAGGAACAACAATAAGTAGGCATGTTGGTGAGCTTGAACCACTCACCACAGAGCAATACATGTCATGATAAGGCGACCAACAGTAAGAATACATGGCATAGAAACTATACATGGCAAGAAAAACATCATAGCATGCACGGATCAACTACAACAACTTTGCCAAATTGAATAACATGTAAACAATCTGACAGGAAACATATTATAGCAAAAGTAGAGCTCGATTGACTCAAGCTATGTCACTCCATAATTGCAAACAAGGGCATGGATGGATAGAGCATAACCATATGTTCAAAACATCCTTACTGAAGTATCTCAAAATAAGCATGGATCTTTCGGTATCATCAAGTTAACATGGCAACAAAATATAACAGAATCTGCCAGGAAAACAGCAACAGCAAGTACCCTAATTAACAAGCTTGATGCACTCACTACACAACTCACAAAAATATATGGAAAGCACCCCTGGAAAGATGGCATGGCATATTACAGAACACATGTAGGACTCAAGTTCATAGGATGCACACATCAATCATGGCAAAAATGACAAAAGTGCATGTACTGATAAGAATCTAAAACTAACATCACATAGCACTCTTCCAACAGAATTTCGGGCATCAGGATGAGCTCAAATGAAAATGATGCAATGAGAATAAATGATATACTCTTCGAGTCGAACAATTCGACATATTACGTGCGCAAAACGGAGCTATATGAAGAGAGTTATGGCATGATGAAATTACAACAAAATAACGGCAGATTCGGGACTTAGTGGAAAATCAACCTCTCCGAGAAAGTCAGCAGGGGGCCAGGGACGGAGGCGGGGACGGAGGGGATCCGGGGATCTGCGGACGCCGTGTTTAGTTCGAGGCAGGTGGATCTCATCCACCCTGCTCCAGCGATGCCGAGACGGCTCCCGTAGGGCTCCGCCGGAGTTGGAGGCGAGGGCAACGGGAGGCGGCGCCGCCTTGGGAGCGAGGCGGGCGCTGGCGCCAAGGTTCCGGGCCGGTGACCGGAGGCGCTGGAACCACGGGCGCCGGGCGGAGGGGCTCGCCGGGCTCCTCCGTGAGGGAGGCGGCGACGGGCGGCGCCGATGGGTGAGTGAGGCGGCGACGGAGGAGGCGAGGCGGCCGGGCTTGCCGGGCGGAGGCGAAGACGCGCCGGGCGCTGCGAGGCGGGCGGGCGCTGCCGGGCGGCGCGAGGCCGGGCGGCGGGCGGACGGCGGGCGGCGGAAGCCGGGCCTGGGCGGCGCGGTCTGCCATGAACTGCGATGGCTCGCAGTGCCGCGCCATGGCGTGAGGAGAGAGAGAGGCGGGCAGGTGAGGTGGCGGCGTGGGAGTGGCTAGCGGCGGCGGCGGGGTGACGTGGCAGGCCGTGATTGGCCGGAGTGAGGTGGCCGGCGGACATGTCCGGCGCGGGCGGACGTGTCCGGCGGCGCGAGGATGAAGATGGCTAGGGTTAGGGTGGATTTGACCGCGAATTTCGGAGGGGAGGACATATTTATAGGTAGAGGGAGCTAGGAGAGTCCAAATGAGGTGTGGTTTTTGGCCACGCGATCGTGATCGAACGACCGAGAGCATGTAGGGGAGTTAGATGGGTTTTGGGCCACTTTGGAAGGGGTGTTGGGCTGCAAGATAAAAGAGGCCTTTGCGGTTACCCGGTTAAACGTTGGAGTACCAAACGACCTCCAAATGGAACGAAACTTGACAGGCGGTCTACCGGTGCTATACCAAGGCCGCTTGACAAACCTCGGGGCATTCCGAGAATGTTTGACACCCGCACATGAAAAGAGGTAAAAGAGGGCGCCGGGAGACATAGGAGTGCCGGATTGCAAAACGGACAACAGGGAAAATGCTCGGATGCATGAGACGAACACGTATGCAAAATGAAATGCTCATGATGACATGATAAAAATGCAGATGATGACATGGCAAAGTGCAACACGCAAGCAAATGACATGGCAACGAGGGCGAATAACTGGCGGACACCTGGCGCATCGAATCCGGGGCGTTACAACACTCCTCCACTAACAAGAGATCTCGTCCCGAGATCTTAGGACCGAGACGGAAGGGAAAAAGGATGAGGTGAAACAAGAGCTCAAGAGAAGAAGCAAAGAATCGAAAGTACTCGAGAAGAAGAGAGGAACGACGAGAATGACGAGAATCGAAAGCTTACTGAATCAAGATAGACTCTGAAAGCACTCGTTCTAACCGGAGTGGTTAGAATGAGAGAGAAAAACGGATAAGACTGAAGGATTTAGGCAGCACTCCGGCTGAAAATGGAAGGATTAAAACATGAACTTCACAAGATGGGATGAAACTTGACGAAATGAGCAACACAATGCCTCCGGAAGAATTGGAAGAATTGAAAAGAACTTAGAAGGAAGGATTGAACGGAGTTGTTGAGAAAATCAACAACGAAAGAATAACCTTGCTGTGGTCTTATAGGTAACATCTCAAGAACATAAGGTGATAACCGGCCACAAACGGAAATGATTGGATAACTGAGAAGAACGAAGAAATGCAAAACTCCACTTCAAAAGAAATACGGAGAATTAATTGCACTTCGAGACGCGAGAAGAAAAGATACTTGAACTCCTTGAGCAAGAATCTTGATGAACTCTTGAAGAATGAATTAAATCATTTAGAACCACCATGAAGAACTCCAGTAACAAAAGGATGATGAGATAGAATGAAGGAGGAAATAATAAGATGAGCCTGCGATGAATTAGATGGAGGATTCCGACGAAATGACCGAGGAAATAATTGAACTCCGAAGGAAGGGATTAATCGCTTGGATGAAATAAGATTTATTGTATGCTTATCCTTCATCAATTAAATTGATGACAAGAAATGGATTTGGCATAATACTTATTCTCGTTGAAAAAGGATTAAGGGGAAACATCGCACAAAACTTGAGAAAGTCTTCATGAACCACCGGTAGGATTGGAAAGAACGGATCAATTAATATGATAATCAAAGAAAATAATCTTGAACGAACCACCGTAAGAATTCGAAAATGACTGACGAAAGAGAATGAATCACCGGGAAGAATTAGAAACCACGAAGATACTAGAGGGAATTTAGATACAAGAGAACAAAGAGATCATGAGCTGCTTAAAGAACACTTGACAGATGCACCGGGATAATCGGATAACGGTAGCTGAAATGTGAGGACGAAGAATTCTTCTGGAACGATGGCCTCCAGTGAAACGAAATAGAAATCAACTCCTGAAATACTCCGGATGGGTAAGAAAACAATATCTCACAAATGGAATAATTCGATAGGATGGCATGAAGCTAGAATCACGAAACTTCGAGAGAACGGAAAAGATTTAAGAGGGACTCTTCTTCGATCTTCAAAGCTGAGAAAGACGATGAGAAACTCCACCGAAATTGATGAGAAACTCCGGAATAATGAAAAAGAGGAAAGGTAGAACCCGAGATGAAAAGAATTTGAAAACGAACTTGGAGATGGCATCTGACTGATGAAATTCATTCCTACGTCAGACTTGAAAAGAATTTGAGAATAACTCCGGAATAATTAGAAGAGTCAGGTAAGATCCTGGGAAAAGACCTGTGGGTTATGGGCCCACTAAAAGAAAACACCGTTGGAAAGGGATGTTGAACAGATAGATGATGCATCGGAAGAACTGAAATATTTAAATGAGGTGACAACCTCGAATTAATTCAAACATAGAAGAATCTCCTGAGATGTCTTCGGAACTCCGGAATGATAAACTGGCGAGAGGCGAACGAGCAGGGAAAACACTTCGAAGGAAAAAATATGATTAACACGAAAAACTTGATTTGAGTGCACCGGAAAAGAAATGAAGAATGTCGAACAAAAGAGAAATTCACCGGTTGAAACAATTGAAGAAAGACTGAAGAGACTCCACACGAATGAAATAGATGGTCGGGAGAGAGGCAAACTCCGGGAAGAAAAGGGTGGGAGGGCGGGAAAACACAGAGGCAACTTGGAAGGGGAAATCGATAGAAAGCAAAGACTTCACACGAGTAGGATGGATACTCGATTACGGACTCCGGTTCCGAGAAGAAGAACAGGGAGGGCGGGTGGGTAAATAAGACAACTGAGGATTGAACTCAAAGATGAAGAGGCTCGAGTCAACCTGACGAGAAATGCACCGGATGAAAAGAGCTGAGGGCCAACGATCGGAAAACCAACTGCGTGATCCTAAAAAAATTTGAAGGGGAAGAGGAGTAGTTCAAAACACCTACGCCAAGATTCCCGACCAGAGCGACAGAAGGGGCTGAGGAGTAAAAGAAATCCTACTCCGATATAACTAGACTCTAAAACAGTTTTGTTCTAGACTCAACAACGGCCAAACTACACGATCAATCAAGGGGGCTCCTAGGGTCGGTCGAGGCTCGATACCAACTTGTCACGCCCAATATGCGACCCTATCCAAAGGAACTCGACGGTCCCACCAAGGATAGACCCGCATATTGAAACGCTTTTGCAAGGTGGATATCATTACATCAACATTACATAATAGATGGGGATACATAAATAAGGCACAAATTCCACAAGAATACATCAACATCATATACAAGATCAACATCCAACTACGGATGAAACATAAACAGAAGCTCAAACGACATCCACGCTGCTAGCCCAAAGTGCCGACACAGAACCTATCCCCTGATCAAAGAAGAAGCAGGAGAAGAACTCCAAAACAAGTAACATCGCTCTCGCGTCAAGATCATCGCACAACCTGTACCTGCAACTGGTGGTGTAGGAATCTGTGAGCCACGAGGACACAGCAATCCCATTACCATGGGTATCAAGACTAGCAAAGCTTAAAGGGAAAGGAAGGGGTAAAGTGGTGAGGTTGCAGCAGCGACTAAGCATGTATGGTGGCTAACATAACGCAAATGAGAGCGAGAAGAGAAACAAAAGGAACGTCAACTAGTAATGATCAAGAAGTGATCCTGAACTCCTTCTTCGTCAAACATAACCCAGAAACCGTGTTCTCCTCTCGATCAACCCCGAAAGGAGACTCTCACGGTTACGCACACGGTTGGTGTATTTTAGAAGAGTTTGCTTCAAGTTTACTACAACCGGATATTAACAAATTCCCATCTGCCACATAACTGGGCACGGCTCTCGAAAAGTTTATACCTGCAGGGTGTCCCAACAGCCCATGATAAGCTCTCGCGATCAACGAAGGATATTCTTTCTCCCCGGAAGACCCGATCAGTCTCGGAATCCCGGCTACAAGACATTTCGACAGCAATAAAACAAGACCAGCAAAGCCGCCCGATGCGCCAACAATCCCGATAGGAGCTGCACATATCTCATTCTCAGGGCAACACCGGATGAGACATCCTACGAGTAAAACCAAACCTCGAGTTGCCACGAGGGGGCCCCAAGATCTACTGTTCAAAGCCAGCACTTAGAGAAGCACTGCCCGGGGGGCTAAAATAAAGATGACCTTGGGTTAATTACTCCCAAGGGAAATATAGGTGGTGGTGAGGCAAATGGTAAAACCAAGGTTGGGCCTTGCTAGAGGAGTCTTATTCAAAGCGAACTGTCAAGGGGGTCCCATAAATCACCCGACCGCGTTAGGGACGCAAAATCCGGGAACTTAATACCGATATGACGGAAAACTAGGGCGGCAAGAGTGGAACAAAACACCAGGCATAAGGCCGAGCCTTCCACCCTTTACCAAGTATATAGATGCATTAATAATATAAGATATATTGTGATATCCCAACAAGTAAACATGTTCCAACAAGGAACAACATCTCCATGTTCCAACAAGGAACAAACTTCATCTTCACCTGCAACTAACAACGCTTATAAGAGGGCTGAGCAAAGCGGTAACATAGCCAAACAACGGTTTTGCTAGGGGGTGCAAAAGGTTAGAGGTCGACATGGCAATTTGGGATGGCTTGATAAACAGGTAATAGGTAGCGCAGCAAAGCGATAGAACGAAGCAACTAGCATAGCAATGATAGTAGTGAGATCCAGGGTAGCGGTCATCTTGCCTGAAATCCCGCTAGAAAGAAGAATGAGTCCATAAAGAAGACGAACGGATGAAGCCGAACCAAGCGTAGACGAACGAATCCTCACGATCGCAACGAAACAGGAACTAACAAGAAGAAGCACACAACAAAGGTAAACGCACCACATATGAACAAGGCATGATGCACAACAAGCATGATGCATGACCAAGCTACATGATGCTACTCATGGCAAGAGATGATGCAAACAAGAGCAACACATCAAGGCAAGTTTAAATGAGGCCGGAAACAACATAGAACAATTCCGGTAAGTCCTCATATGCAAATTTCGAAATTGGACCAGATCTGAATAAACCTTAAGTTGAAGTTGTTAAACAGCAAGTTAATATGCACCACGATGATCTACACGAAATTCTAGTCAAGTTACATATAAAGTTCATTAGATTCGGAGCTACGGCCTAGAAGATGTGAGCAAAACAAGATAAACATGGCATTGATGCAAAATGCACCCAAACATTAAGCAAACACCTCAAAACAAGGATGCAACATGATAATATGAAACTACATGCAAAATCAAGTAAGTTTCATATAGAGCACACTCAAAACGGAGCAACGGATCAACACATACACACTATACGTCATAGCAACAATCTGTCCAAAACAGCAACTATGCATATTGCAAGCATCAAAACAACATGCTACAGGATCTCAAACGGAAAACAAAAGACATGGGCGTGATGTAAAGGTAAAGCACTACAAAACATGAACACTGAGCTATCTCCAGAAATCACTAGAACATGCTCAAAATGACATGGCAAGATTGCAAATAATAACAGATTCAGACTTTAGCAGAAATAACATCAGGTTGCAATGTTTAGAGCTATGAAACAACATGTTACAAGAACTTAACATGGCAAACAAAGGCATGGCATGAATCTACTCAAAGCATAGAACAAAAGTCCTTTACTGACCATAACCAAAAAGGAACAGAAGATATAATGGCACCCATGTAAACATGGCAAGTTATATTACAGATTTATACATGGCAGGAACAACCATAAGTAGGCATGTTGGTGAGCTTGAACCACTCACCACAGAGCAATACATGGCATGATAAGGCGACCAACAGTAAGAAGACATGGAATTGAAGTAATAAATGGCAAGAACAACATCATAGCATGCACGGATCAACTACAACAACCTTGGCAAAATTGAATAACATGTAAACAATCTGCCAGGAAACATATTATAGCAAAAGTAGAGCTCGATTGACTCAAGCTATGGCACTCCATAATTGCAAAAAAGGGCATGGGTGGATAGATAATAACCATATGTTCAAAACATCCTTACTGAAGTATCTCAAAATAAGCATGGATATCTCGGTATCATCAAGTTAACATGGCAACAAAATATAACAGAATCTGCCAGGAAAACGGCAGCAGCAAGTACCCTAATTAACAAGCTTGATGCACTCACTACACAACTCACAAAAATACATGGCAAGCTCCTCTGGAAATATGGCATGGCATATTACAAAACACATGTAGGACTCAAGTTCATAGGATGCACACATCAATCATGGCAAAAATGACAAAAGTGCATGTACTGATAAGAATCTGAAACTAACATCACATAGCACTCTTCCAACAGAATTTCGGGCATCAAGATGAGCTCAAATGGAAATGATGCAATGAGACTAAATGATCTACTCTTCGAGTCGAACAATTCGGCATATTACACGCGCAAAACGTAGCTATTTGAAGAGAGTTATCGCATGATGAAAATGCAACAAAATAACGGCAGATTCGGGACTTGGTGGAAAATCAACTTCTCCGAGAAAGTCAACGGGGGACGGGACGGAGCGGGACGGAGGGATCCGGGGACGCGGGACGCCGCGTGTTTGGTTGGGGCAGGTGGATCTCGCCCACCCTGCCTCGGGCGACGCTGTAGACGGCTCCGGCGAGGGCCCGGCCGGAGTTGGAGGCGCGCAGGGCACGGGAGGCGGGCGCCATGGGGAGAAGCGAGGCGGGCGCTGGCGCCAAGGCTCGGGCCGGGCGGTCGGAGGCGCTGGAACCACGGGCGGAGGGGCGGAGGGGCTTGCCGGGCTCCTCGGCAGGCGGGCGACAAGCGGGCGCCGGATGGGTGAGGAGGCGACGGAGGAGGCGGAGGCTGGCCCGGCCTGCGCGGAGTGACACTTGCCGAAGCGCCGCGCTGGAGGCGGCGGGCGTGGGCAGCGGGCGCGAGGCCGCGGTATGGGACGGGCGGCGGCGGAAGCCGGGCCCAGCGACGCGAGGGCCCGCGATGGGTTTCCATGGGCAGTCAGCGGCGGGAGAGAGAGAGAGGTGCGGGCCGGGTGATGTGGCGGCGTGGGAGTGGCTAGCGGCGGCGGCGGGGTGACCTGGCAGGCCGTGATTGGCCGGAGTGAGGTGGCCGGCGGACATGTCCGGCGTGGGCGGACGTGTCCGGCGGCGCGAGGATGAAGATGGGTAGGGTTAGGGTGGATTTGACCGCGAATTTCGGAGGGGAGGACAT
Organism: Aegilops bicornis; assembly: GCA_021605145.1. Classification (NCBI taxonomy): domain Eukaryota; kingdom Viridiplantae; phylum Streptophyta; class Magnoliopsida; order Poales; family Poaceae; genus Aegilops; species Aegilops bicornis. The sequence continues at coordinate 389,594,979 of CM038669.1, read as the reverse complement.
ATTTATAGGTAGAGGGAGCTAGGAGAGTCCAAATGAGGTGCGGTTTTCGGCCACGCGATCGTGATCGAACGCATCGAGAGCATGGAGGGGAGTTAGATGGGTTTTGGGCCACTATGGAAGGGGTGTTGGGCTGCAAGATAAAAGAGGCCTTTGCGGTTACCCGGTTAACCGTTGGAGTACCAAACGACCTCCAAATGGAACGAAACTTGACAGGCGGTCTACCGGTGCTATACCAAGGCCGCATGACAAACCTCGGGGCATTCCGAGAATGTTTGACACCCGCACAGGAAAAGAGGTAAAAGAGGGCGCCAGGAGACATAGGAGTGCCGGATTGCAAAACGGACAACGGGGAAAATGCTCGGATGCATGAGACGAACACGTATGCAAAATGAAATGCACATGATGACATGATAAAAATGCAGATGATGACATGGCAAAGTGCAACACGCAAGCAAATGACATGGCAACGAGGGCGAATAATGGCGGACACTGGCGCGATTTATCAAGGCGTTATAACACTCCTCCACTAACAAGAGATCTCGTCCCGAGATCTTAGGACCGAGACGGAAGGGAAAAAGGATGAGGTGAAACAAGAGCTCAAGAGAAGAAGCAAAGAATCGAAAGTACTCGAGAAGAAGAGAGGAACGACGAGAATGACGAGAATCGAAAGCTTACTGAATCAAGATAGACTCTGAAAGCACTCGTTCTAACCGGAGTGGTTAGAATGAGAGAGAAAAACGGATAAGACTGAAGGATTTAGGCAGCACTCCGGCTGAAAATGGAAGGATTAAAACATGAACTTCACAAGATGGGATGAAACTTGACGAAATGAGAAACACAATGCCTCCGGAAGAATTGGAAGAATTGAAAAGAACTTAGAAGGAAGGATTGAACGGAGTTGTTGAGAAAATCAACAACGAAAGAATAACCTTGCTGTGGTCTTATAGGTAACATCTCAAGAACATAAGGTGATAACCGACCACAAACGGAAATGATTGGATAACTGAGAAGAACAAAGAAATACAAAACTCCACTTCAAAAGAAATACGGAGAATTAATTGCACTTCGAGACGCGAGAAGAAAAGATACTTGAACTCCTTGAGCAAGAATCTTGATGAACTCTTGAAGAATGAATTAAATCATTTAGAACCACCATGAAGAACTCCAGAATAACAAAAGGATGATGAGATAGAATGAAGGAGGAAATAATAAGATGAGCCTCACATGAATTAGATGGAGGATTCACGAAATGACTGAGGAAATAATTGAACTCCGAAGGAAGGGATTAATCGCTTGGATGAAATAAGATTTATTGTATGCTTATCCTTCATCAATTAAATTGATGACAAGAAATGGATTTGGCATAATACTTATTCTCATTGAAAAAGGATTAAGGGGAAACATTGCACAAAACTTGAGAAAGTCTTCATGAACCACCGGTAGGATTGGAAAGAACGGATCAATTAATATGATAATCAAAGAAAATAATCTTGAACGAACCACCGTAAGAATTCGAAAATGACCCATTTAAAGAGAATGAATCACCGGGAAGAATTAGAAACCACGAAGATACTAGAGGGAATTTAGATACAAGAGAACAAAGAGATCATGAGCTGCTTAAAGAACACTTGACAGATGCACCGCGATAATCGGATCACGGACGCTGAAATGTGAGTACGAAGAATTCTTTCCGAACGATGGCCTCCAAAGGAAACGAAATAGAAATCAACTCCTGAAATACTCCGGATGGGTAAGAAAACAATATCTCACAAATGGAATAATTCGATAGGATGGCATGAAGCTAGAATCACGAAACTTCGAGAGAACGGAAAAGATTTAAGAGGGACTCTTCTTCGATCTTCAAAGCTGAGAAAGACGATGAGAAACTCCACCGAAATTGATGAGAAACTCCGGAATAATGAAAAAGAGGAAAGGTAGAACCCGAGATGAAAAGAATTTGAAAACGAACTTGGAGATGGCATCTGACTGATGAAATTCATTCCTACGTCAGACTTGAAAAGAATTTGAGAATAACTCCGGAATAATTAGAAGAGTCAGGTAAGATCCTGGGAAAAGACCTGTGGGTTATGGGCCCACTAAAAGAAAATACCGTTGGAAAGGGATGTTGAACAGATAGATGATGCATCGGAAGAACTGAAATATTTAAATGAGGTGACAACCTCGAATTAATTCAAACATAGAAGAATCTCCTGAGATGTCTTCGAACTCCTAATGATAAAGCTGGCGAGGCTAACGGCAGGAAAACACTTTGAAGGAAAAAAATATGATTAACCCGAAAAACTTGATTTGAGTGCACCGGACAAGAAATGAAGAATGTCGAACACAAGAGAAATTCACCGGTTGAAACAATTGACGAAAGACTGAAGAGACTCCACACGAATGAAATAGATAGTCGGGAGAGAGGCAAACTCCGGGACGAAAAGGGTGGGAGGGCGGGAAAACACAGAGGCAACTTGGAAGGGGAAATCGATAGAAAGCAAAGACTTCACACGAGTAGGATGGATACTGACACGGACTCGGTTCCGAGAAGAAGAACAGGGAGGGCGGGTGGGTAAATAAGACAACTGAGGATTGAACTCAAAGATGAAGAGGCTCGAGTCAACCTGACGAGAAATGCATCGGATGAAAAGAGCTAAGGGCCAACGATCGGAAAACCAACTGCGTGATCCTAAAAAAATTTGAAGGGGAAGAGGAGTAGTTCAAAACACCTACGTCAAGATTCCTGACCAGAGCGACGAAGGGGCTGAGGAGTAAAAAGAAATCCTACTCTCCGATATAACTAGACTCTGAAAACAGTTTTGTTCTAGACTCAACAACGGCCAAACTACACGATCAATCAAGGGGCTCCTAGGGTCGGTCGAGGCTCTGATACCAACTTGTCACGCCCAATATGCGACCCTATCCAAAAGGAACTCGACGGTCCCACCAAGGATAGACCCGCATATTGAAACGCTTTTGCAAGGTGGATATCATTACATCAACATTACATAATAGATGGGGATACATAAATAAGGCACAAATGCCACAAGAATACATCAACATCATATACAAGATCAACATCCAACTACGGATGAAACATAAACAGAAGCTCAAACGACATCCACCCTGCTAGCCCAGGCTGCCGACCTGGAACCTATCCCCTGATCAAAGAAGAAGCAGGAGAAGAACTCCAAAACAAGTAACATCGCTCTCGCGTCAAGATCATCGCACAACCTGTACCTGCAACTGGTGGTGTAGGAATCTGTGAGCCACGAGGACACAGCAATCCCATTACCATGGGTATCAAGACTAGCAAAGCTTAAAGGGAAAGGAAGGGGTAAAGTGGTGAGGTTGCAGCAGCGACTAAGCATGTATGGTGGCTAACATACGCAAATGAGAGCGAGAAGAGAAACAAAGGAACGGTCGTCAACTAGTAATGATCAAGAAGTGATCCTGAACTCCTTCTTACGTCAAACATAACCCAGAAACCGTGTTCTCCTCTCGATCAACCCCGAAAAGAGACACTCACGGTTACGCACACGGTTGGTGTATTTTAGAAGAGTTTGCTTCAAGTTTACTACAACCGGATATTAACAAATTCCCATCTGCCACATAACCATGGGCACGGCTCTCGAAAAGTTTATACCTGCAGGGTGTCCCAACTTAGCCCATGATAAGCTCTCGCGATCAACGAAGGATATTCCTTCTCCCGGGAAGACCCGATCGGTCTCGAATCCCGGCTACAAGACATTTCGACAAAGAATAAAACAAGACCAAAGAAGCCGCCCGATCTTACCGACAATCCCGATAGGAGCTGCACATATCTCATTCTCGAGGGCAACACCGGATGAGACATCCTACGAGTAAAACCAAACCTCGAAGTTTCCACGAGGGCCCCTCATAGCCTATTGTTCAAAGCCAAAGACTTAGAGAAGCACCGCCCGAGGGGCTAAAATAAAGCTGACCCTTGGGTTAATTACTCCCAAGGGAAATATAGGTGGTGGTGAGGCAAATGGTAAAACCAAGGTTGGGCCTTCTTTGGAGGAGTCTTATTCAAAGCGAACTGTCAAGGGGGTCCCATAAATCACCCGACCGCGTTAGGGACGCAAAATCCGGGAACTTAATACCGATATGACGGAAAACTAGGGCGGCAAGAGTGGAACAAAACACCAGGCATAAGGCCGAGCCTTCCACCCTTTACCAAGTACATAGATGCATTAATAATATAAGATATATTGTGATATCCCAACAAGTAAACATGTTCCAACAAGGAACAACATCTCCATGTTCCAACAAGGAACAAACTTCATCTTCACCTGCAACTAACAACGCTATAAGAGGGCTGAGCAAAGCGGTAACATAGCCAAACAACGGTTTGCTAGGAAGGTGCAAAAGGTTAGAGGCGACATGGCAATTTGGGATGGCTTGATAAACAGGTAATAGGTAGCGCAGCAAAGCGATAGAACGAAGCAACTAGCATAGCAATGATAGTAGTGAGATCCAGGGTAGCGGTCATCTTGCCTGAAATCCCGCTAGAAAGAAGAACGAGTCCATAAAGAAGACGAACGGATGAAGCCGAACCAAGCATAGACGAACGAATCCTCACGATCGCAACGAAACAGGAACTAACAAGAAGAAGCACACAACAAAGGTAAACGCACCACACATGAACAAGGCATGATGCACAACAAGCATGATGCATGACCAAGCTACATGAAGCTACTCATGGCAAGAGATGATGCAAACAAGAGCAACACATCAAGGCAAGTTTAAATGAGGCCGGAAACAACATAGAACAATTCCGGTAAGTCCTCATATGCAAATTTCGAAATTGGACCAGATCTGAATAAACCTTAAGTTGAAGTTGTTAAACAGCAAGTTAAGATGCACCACGATGATCTACACGAAATTCTAGTCAAGTTACATATGAAGTTCATTAGATTCGGAGCTACGGCTTAGAAGATATAAGCAAAACAAGATAAACATGTCATTGATGCAAAATGCACCCAAACATTAAGCAAACACCTCAAAACAAGGATGCAACTTGATAATATGAAACTACATGCAAAATCAAGCAAGTTTCATATAGAGCACACTCAAAACGGAGCAACGGATCAACACATACACACTATACAAGTCATAGCAACAATCTGTCCAAAACAACAACTAGGCATATTGCAAGCATCAAAACAACATGCTACAGGATCTCAACCGGAAAATAAAAGACATGGGCGTGATGTACAGGTAAATCACTACAAAACATGAACACTGAGCTATCTCCAGAAATCACTAGAACATGCTCAAAATGACATGGCAAGATTGCAAATAATAACAGATTCAGACTTTAGCAGAAATAACATCAGGTTGCAATGTTTAGAGCTATGAAACAACATGTTACAATAACTTAACATGGCAAACAAAGGCATGGCATGAATCTACTCAAAGCATAGAACAAAAGTCTTTTACTGACCATAAGCCAAAAAGGATCAGAAGATATAATGGCACCCATGTAAACATGGCAAGTTATATTACAGATTTATACATGGCAGGAACAACAATAAGTAGGCATGTTGGTGAGCTTGAACCACTCACCACAGAGCAATACATGGCATGATAAGGCTACCAACAGTAAGAAGACATGGCATTGAAGCTATAGATGGCAAGAACAACATCATAGCATGCACGGATCAACTACAACAACCTTGGCAAAATTGAATACCATGTAAACAATCTGCCAGGACACATTATAGCAAAAGTAGAGCTCGATTGACTCAAGCTATGGCACTCCATAATTGCAAACAAGGGCATGGATGGATAGATCATAACCATATGTTCAAAACATCCTTACTGAAGTATCTCAAAATAAGAATGAATCTCTCGGTATCATCAAGTTAACATGGAAACAAAATATAACAGAATCTGCCAGGAAAACAGCAACAGCAAGTACCCTAATTAACAAGCTTGACGCACTCACTACACAACTCACAAAAATACATGGCAAGCACCCCTGGAAAGATGGCATGGCATATTACAAAACACATGTAGGACTCAGGTTCATAGGATGCACACATCAATCATGGCGAAAATGACAAAAGTGCATGTACTGATAAGAATCTGAAACTAACATCACATAGCACTCTTCCAACAGAATTTCGGGCATCAAGATGAGCTCAAACGAAAATGATGCACTGAGACTAAGTGATCTGCTCTTCGAGTCGAACAATTCGACATATTACACGCGCAAAATGGAGCTATATGGAGAGAGTTATGGCATGATGAAACTGCAACAAAATAACGGCAGATTCGGGACTTAGTGGAAAATCAACCTCTCCGAGAAAGTCAACGGGGGACGGGACGGAGCGGGACGGAGGGATCCGGGGACGCGGGACGCCGTGTTTGGTTCGGGGGCCGGGTGGATCTCATCCACCCCGGCTCCGGCGACGCCGAGACGGCTCCGGCGAGGGCTCCGGCCGGAGTTGGAGGCGAGGGCAACGGGAGGCGGCGCCGGCGCGGGGAGCGAGGCGGGGCGCGGGCGCGAAGGCTCCGGCCGGCGGTCGGAGGCGCTGGAACCACGGCGGAGGGGGCGGAAGGGGCTCGCTGGCCTCCGGTGGTAGGCGGGCGACGGGCGGCGCCGGATGGGTGAGGAGGCGGCGACGGAGGAGGCGGAGGCGGCTGCCCGCCGGGCGGCGAGCGACACGGCCGGGCGCCGCTGCTGGAGGCGGCGGGCGTGGCCGGGCGGCGGAGGCCAAGGCGGGCGGACGGGCGGCGGCGGCGCGAGGTCTGCAAGGCCTGGCTGGATGGTCATGGGTCATGCGGGCGTGGTGAGAGAGAGAGGTGCGGGCCGGGTGAGGTGGCGGCGTGGGAGTGGCTAGCGGCGGCGGCGGGGTGACATGGCAGGCCGTGATTGGCCGGAGTGAGGTGGCCGGCGGACATGTCCGGCGCGGGCGGACGTGAAACCGGGCGGCGCGAGGATGAAGATGGCTAGGGTTAGGTGGATTTGACCGCAATTTCGGAGGGAGGACATATTTATAGGTAGAGGGAGCTAGGAGAGTCCAAATGAGGTGCGGTTTTCGGCCACGCGATCGTGATCGAACGACCGAGAGCATGGAGGGGAGTTAGATGGGTTTTGGGCCACTTTGGAAGGGGTGTTGGGCTGCAAGATAAAAGAGGCCTTTGCGGTTACCCGGTTAACTGTTGGAGTACCAAACGACCTCCAAATGGAACGAAACTTGACAAAGCGGTTCTACGGTGCTATACCAAGGCCGCTTGACAAACCTCGGGGCATTCCAAGAATGTTTGACACCCGCAGGAAAAAGAGGTAAAAAGAGGGCGCCGGAGACATAGGAGTGCCGGATTGCAAAACGGACAACGGGGAAAATGCTCGGATGCATGAGACGAACACGTATGCAAAATGAAATGCACATGATGACATGATAAAAATGCAGATGATGACATGGCAAAGTGCAACACGCAAGCAAATGACATGGCAATGAGGGCGAATAACTGGCGGAAACCTGGCACATCGAATCCGGGGCGTTACACCACGGTGCTTCGCACTTGCCCCTTCGCCTCTCTGCTCAGCCAAGTTCGGGCGCGCCTTGGGCCCGGGGGCTACTGTCGGTGTTCTGGGAACGGGGGTCCCCAGACTTGCCTGCCTGCGGCGTGGCTCAAAGGGGGCCCATCACGGCCCATCTTCATCAACACAAGCTCAAGAACCTCGCGAGGCTGAAGCCTCATGAAGGGCGGACGACAGGAGCTTCGAGGCACGGCCTCATCAGTCGGGCTCGTGAGGAGGCGGAGAAATCAAGGCCGGGTACCTCACGAGGTGCCCATGACGCAAGCCATGTCGACTAAGGGCGCCAGGGAGCGCCAGCCATGCCAGTGTCCTCCTTTCCTCTTTGGTGCAAAGGAGCAAGCGCAGTAGAGCATCAAGCAAAGGCGTCCATTTCGTGCAACAAGACCAAGACCAGTCCAACGGGCAGGAAGGAAGTCATTGTGGAGCCCAAGCCGCGCCACCACTGTGAGCCTTTGATGTGCGAGGACCAACTTTAGTCAGGATAAGTGTACCAGATGTTCCCCTTCAAATGGCCAATTGTTGGCGCCCTTCCCGCTCAATATTTGGGAAGAGGCCCAGGGCCTCTGCCTATAAATAGGACTAGCCACCCACAGGGTAGAGGCATCTAGGGAGAGAGAGGGAGAGAAGGCGACTGAACTCCCCCAAGCAGTTCATCGCCCCGGCCAAGAACAGACCCTCGCGAGGCTGTTCTTCTTTGTATTGTTCATCACCATCAGCCCAAGAGGCAATCCACCACACCACAAACTAGTGTAGGGTATTACACCACAATGGTGGCCCGAACTAGTATAAACCTTGTGTCTTTTGTGTTGTTCCTTTCATAGCTTAGATCTTAGCGAGGCTGCGGGGTACAGGTAGGTAGAGGCCGAATTTCTGCACGCACCCCAGTGTTCGAACCTCAAGGGTCTGCCGGAACCCGAAATCCGACACGAGCATCTTCATGAGGTTGTACGCCGGGTGAGTTGCTGCCATGAACCGGGCCAAGGCCGGGTAGCCGATGAGGCGTTGTAGGGGAGGCCGATGGGGGCGATGTCGAAGTCGATCAGCTCCGTCATGTAGTTGTCGCTGGTGCCGGAAAGGTCACCGGGAGGCGGATTTGTCCCAGGGAGGCGGTGGAACCGGCTCCGACTCCCGAAAAAGGCCTGCTGGGCTGGAGCCGCTCCGGCGGCACATGGAGGAGGCTGAAGGCCTCCATAGAGAGCACGTTGAGGCCGGCTCCTCCGTCGATGAGGGTCCTGGTGACTGCCACCTCGTACATGGTGGGGGTGCACAGCATAGGGAGCGCATCCGATCCGGCGGGGTTGGAGGGGTGATCGTCCGAGTTGAAGCGCAGATCGGCCTCGGGCGCCACCCAGCCCGGCGGGGCTCCCTGGCGTTTGGAAGCGGCGGCGATCATGCGGGTGAACGGCTTGACGTGGCGGCTCGAAGGTGGCGCCACTGAGCCGCCCAAGAGAGCTGCGACGATCGGGGGCGCCGGCCCGGTGCGAGGGGCGAGGTAGAGGTCGCGCAGCTCCCCCCAACAGGCCTGCTGCTCGTTCACCGCTGGTCCGGTGGCGCGCTGCGTCGTCGGCAGCGACGGGAATAACGGGGCCGTCTCACGGTGGAGCCGTCTGGGTGACTCGAGTGGCGCGAAGCTGCCTTCAGCCGGGCGCGAAGCTTCGGCTTAGCGTCGACCATGGGCATGACGGAAGATCACACGCGACCGACGGGAGAAGGATTCCGGCACACCCCTACCTGGCGCGCCAAATGTCGGATTTCGGGTTCCAGCAGACCCTTGAGGTTCGAACACTGGGGTGCGCGCGGAGATCTTTCCCCTACCAGCTCGTGCATGAACAGTTAGCGAGGGATCTAAACTACGAACCAAGAACACACAAGGGACACGAGGTTTATACTGGTTCGGGCCACCGATGTGGTTTAATACCCTACTCCAGTGTGTGGTGTGGTGGATTGCCTCAGGGGCTGATGATGAACAATACAAAGGGAGAACAGCCTCGCGAGGGGCTGTTCTTGAGCTGGTGCGATGAACTGCTTGCGTGAGTTCAGTTGCTTCTCTCTCTCTCCCTAGGGCTCTATCAGATGCCTCTACTTCGTGGTGGCTAGCTCTATTTATAGAGGGAGGCCCTGGGCCTCTTCCCAAATAATGAGCGGGAAGGGCGCCAACAGTTGGCCATTTTCAAGGGGAACATCTAGTACACTTATCCTGACTAAAGTTGGTCTTCGGCTGCCAAATGCTCTGACGGTGACGCCGTCCTGGGCTCCACGATGACCTCCATCCTGCCGTTCTGCTGGTCTTGGTCTTGTTGCACCGAAGCAGTAACCTTTGCCTGATGCCTTGGCCTAGGCTTGCCTCCTTTGCACCAAAGGGTAAATGAGGACACTGCGCGGGCTGGCACGCGCCTGGCGCCCGCTTGGCCTCGATCGTCATGGCTTGCGTCACGGGGCACCCTCGCGAGGTACCCTGCCTTGATCTCTCCGCCTCCTCGCGAGCCTGCCTGACGAGGCTGCTCCCGAGGAAGGTTCCTGTCGTCCGCCCCGCGAGGCTTGGCCCCTTGCGAGGGTCTTGAGCTTGAGCTGATGAAGCTGGGCCGCGCTGGGCCCCCACTTGAGACACGCCGCATGCAGGCAAGTCTAGGGACCTCCGTTTCCAGAATGCCGACACAGTCGACGAGGAAGTTGGCCAGCGCTTGGGACTTGATGGCGGTGCGAGGCTGGTAAAAGATGGTGTAGGTGGCCAGCTCGATGGCCCATTTGGCCACCCGGCCTGAGGCATCTCTGTTGCCTATGATCTCAGCAAGCAGGGCGGTGGAGACAACCGTGATGGGGTGCTCTTGAAAGTATGGCTTGAGCTTCTTGGCGGCAAAGTGCACGCCGTAGCACATCTTCTGGTAGTGAGGGTAGTTTTGCTTTGAGGTTTACAACACCTCGATTAAGTAGTACACAAGCCTCTGGACAGGCTGTGCTTTGCCGTCATCTGGGTTCTCTACCACAATGGCAGTACTGACCACCCGGCTAGTGGCGGCGATGTAGAGGAGCATAGGCTCCTTAGCAGCCGGAGCCGCCAGGATAGGCGGCATGGTTAGCATCTTCTTCAACTGGAGAAAGGCCTCGTCCGCCTTGTCATTCCACTCGAAGTGAGTGGTTTTCTTCATGAGCTGGTACAGGGGAAGAGACTACTCACCCAACCAACTGATGAAGCGGCTGATGGATGCCCAGCAACCGGTAAAGTTTTGAACGTCTCGTAGTCGAGTGGGTCTCTCCATCCTCTCGATGGCTTTGATCTTTGCAGGATTGCACTCAATGCCACGCTCTGAGACCAGGAAGCCAAGGAGCTGGCCGACTGGTACTCCAAAGACACACTCCTCTGGGTTGAGCTTGATTTGAAAATGGCGCAAATTATCAAAAGTTTCCTTGAGATCTTCCAAGAGGGTACCACGCTTCTTCGTCTCCACCACAATATTGTCTACATAGACGTGGGCATTTCTGCCGAATTGCTTGAGGAGGCACTTTTGCATGCAACGCTGAAAAGTGGCACGGGCATTTCTCAAGCCGAATGTCATGGTCAGGTAGCAGAAGGCTCCGAATGGTGTAATGAAGGCGGTCTTCAGCCAATCGGCCGGGTTCAGCTTGATCTAGTGTTATCGTGAGTAGGCATCCAAAAAACTCAACAGCTTGCATCCGGCCATGGAGTCAATCACTTGATCTATCCGTGGCAAAGCAAATGGATCTTTGGGGCAGGCTTTGTTGAGGATGGTATAATCAATACACATGCGCCACTTGTTGTTCTTCTTCAGTACAAGGACTGGGTTGGCAAGCCATTATGGAAAGAACACTTCCGTAATGAAGCCGGCTGCTAGAAGCCGGGCTATCTCTTCACCAACAATTCTTCTCTTCTCCTCTAACAGGCGGGGGAGGGGTTGCTTGACTGGTTTTGCGTCTGCTCGGACATGTAGCTTGTGCTCGGCGAAATCCGTTGAAACAACCCGGCATGTCTTTGGGATACCATGCGAAGATGTCCCGATTCTCACAGAGGAAATCGACGAGCTCGCTTTCCTATTTGCTATTGAGGTTAGTACCTACGATAGCGAACCTCTCCGGGTGGTTCGGGTCCAAGGGGATCTTCTTGGTTTGTTTGGCCAGCTGGAAGGATCCCTGGGTCTCTGACCCCTTCGGATCTGGTGACAGGTCCGGCTGCTTGCTGGCCATGGCCACCACCCAGTCCAGGAGCTTCCTCTCGGCAGCAATCACCAGGGACTCGGCCAGCCAGCTGCTAGAAGCAGCACAGTCAGACGGCTTCTTGTAGTCTCCAGCTATAGTGATAATGCCCTTGGTTCCCGGCATCTTCATCTTGAGGTAGGCATAGTGCAGTACTGCCATGAACATGGCTAGAGCAGGCCGGCCAAGAAGCGCGTGGTATGGGCTCTCCAGGTCAACCACCTCACACCAAATTGTTTCACGGGAGAAGTGATCTTTTTCTTCGAAGAGGACATCTATCTTGATCTTGCCGATTGGTGAGTAGGAAAGGCTAGGCACAATGCCATGGAAAACAGTCCGACAGGGCTGGAGCTGCTTCTCTTTGATGCACAATTTCTCCGTGGTGTCGCGGTAAAGGATGTTGATGCTTCTACCGCCGTCTATCAGAACTCGGGAGAAACGAGCAACTCGCCTCTCTGTTGCAAAGGTGGCAACCAACACCAAGGGATAGGAGCCCGGAGAAGGCATCACCTCCGGGTGGTCATCTCGGTTCCAGCTGATGGGCTTATCGGACCAGTGCATGAACACTGGGGCTTCTGATGTTGTCGGATTTCGGGTTCCGGCAGACCCTTGAGGTTCGAACACTGGGGTGCGCGCGGAGATTTGCCCTCTACCTACCTGTACCCCGCCGCCTCGCTAAGATCTAAGCTATGAAAGGAACAACACAAGAGACACAAGGTTTATACTAGTTCAGGCCACCGCTTGTGGTGTAATACCCTACTCTAGTTTGTGGTGTGGTGGATTGCCTCTTGGGCTGATGGTGATGAACAATACAAAGGAGAACAGCCTCGCGAGGGTTTGTTCTTGGCCGGGGCGATGAACTGCTTGGGGGAGTTCAGTCGCCTTCTCTCTCTCTCTCTCTCTCTCTCTCTCTCTCTCTATCTGAGATCCAGTTGCCGACCTGATCTCTATCCTCTGTGTGTGGCTAGTCCTATTTATAGGAAAAGGCCCTGGGCATCTTCCCAAATATTGAGCGGGAAGGGTGCCAACAATTGGCCATTTTGAAGGGGAACATCTGGTACACTTATCCTGACTAAAGTTGGTCCTCGCCTGTCAAAAGCTCTGGTAGTGACGCCGGCTTGGGCTCCACAATGACTTCCTTCCTGCCGTTGGACTGGTCTTGGTCTTGTTGCACCGAAATGGACGCCTTTGCTTGATGCTCCCGCCCGCGCTTGCTCCCTTTGCACCAAAGAGGAAAGGAGGACACTACGCGGGTTGGCGCCCGCCTGGCGCCCTTGGTCGTCATGGCTTGTGTCATGGGCACCTCGTGAGGTACCCCGCCTTGATCTCTCCGCCTCCTCGCGAGCCACCGATGAGGCCGTGCCGAGGAGGCTCCTGTTGTCCGCCCAGCAAGGCTTGGCCCCTCGCGAGGGTCTTGAGCTTGTGTTGGTGAAGATGGGCCGTGATGGGCCCCCTATGAGCCACGCCCGCAGGCCACAGTGCAGCAAGTCCTGGGACCTCCGCTCCCGAACGCCGACAGTAGCCCCGGCCCAAGGCACGCCGGACTTAGGCCGAGCAGAGAGGCGAAGGGCAAGTGCGAGCGCGGTGGGTCTTAACAGCCTCACGGCTCGGGCGCCGCGTGGCGGTTGATTGGACGTGGGTGTATCCACTTCCCCACGACGCCTCGGCAACTGCATGATTTGACGAGTCCCTGCATGCAAAGCGGGTTATGATTACCTGCGATCGTGGAGGCCGGCGGTTGGCTTCCTCTAGCTTTAAGTACGGGATGGCGAGTGCTCCTCCAGTCTGTTCCTTCTCGCTTCTCCTTCTTCCCGGTCCTTGCTCCGTCTTGCCGCAATGGCTCCGATTCGCCGGTTCTCCGCGGCAGAAAAGGGAAAGGCTCCCCAAGAGGGTCCTGACCCGCTCCCGCCGAAGAAATGGCTAGCCCTCTGCCATCGAAATGAGGGTTCCCACCAGGTGGTGTCGAGGCCCTGGTGCGAGCGGCCTCCACCGGGGTTCCCGCTTCCATTCTACGCCCAGATCGAGGGCTCTGAAGGGGTTGATGCCGAACGCCACGGCGACGCCGCCGTCGGCGCAGGCGGGTCACGAAGGTGCGCGTCGTTCCCCCGGGAGTCCACGCTGAGGGCTCCTCCCGAGAGTTCGTGCTCCACGCCTCCATGTCTCCTCGGTCTTGGATTAATCTTCCTCCCTTCTTCGCCTATGCGATTCCGCGGGGAGGACCCTTGGAGCTCTGGCTGTAGCACGCCGGCTGTAGCACCCTTGCAACCGGGGCCGAGGTTGAGGTCGTTGCCCCGGGCGAGGTCTTCATGACTCGAGGCTGGGGCGAGATCGCCCGGGTCTGCGGGACAAGGGGCCCTCGCGATCCACCTGGAATACGATGGCGCTCCGGTCATGCTCTTCAAGGTCTTTGATGCGGAAGGGCGCCGGCTGGAGTGCTGCCCCGGGAGAGGTGATCGAGGCCCTGCCGCGGCGAGGGTCAGGCTCGCCGGCCGCTCCCTCAGCAGCTCCTCAGGCGGTGGAGGCGTCGAAGGATCCAGCGACTCCTCCGAGCTCTTCGCGACTCCGGAGACGAGCGACGACAGCTACGAGTCCCCGAGCCTGCGCCGCTCTTGGAGCAGGGCTGGCTCGGCAGGCCGTCGCCGCCCCTGATCTGGATGGGGTTGGCGCCGGTGCCCGACGGCCCACTGTTGATGATGGCGTCTTTTGTAGGAGCGCGTGTAGTTAGCGTCCTTTAGGATCCGTTCCCTGCGAGGAATCAAAAGTGCGCCCCGTGGGGGCTTGTAAGGTGCATGTGGTCCTGTTTGTTAATATGATCCTTGTTGTGAAACAGCGCGAGTTGCTCATTCCGCCTTAGCTCAGTTCTCCCTTTCGAACCTTGCGAGGGCTTGATGCTCTGCGCCGACAGGTCCCAGTCCCAAGGCAAGCTTCAGCCGTCGCTGGTATGCCAGGTCGCGATGCCGTGGTCAAGGCCAGGAAGTGAGCGGCCCGGGGTCCGGTAAGAGCCCCTGAGTCGCGATGCTCATGATGTCCCCCTTAGCGCTCAAGCAGCCATTCCTCGGTGAGAAAGGAGAGCGACGTCGCTAACTCGGGATTGCATTTGGTGAGGTGACGGTGCCGTGTTAGTTAACGCTTCCGGAGGGTGACTTATCTCGAGAATCAGGAGTCGCTTCTTGGTGTGTTGCCGGATCCATCCATCGGCAGGCGAGGGGTCGTTTGGCGAGGTCCTCACATGCCCCTCCCCTCTCGCCTTTGCTCCCCTTTCTGCTCTACGTCCTCGGGCCCCGGCCCTCGAGCGAAGTCTCACCTGCCGCTGGTATGCGGTCGTGATGCCGTGGTCAAGGCCGAGGGTGAGGGTGAGAGCCGATAGGAGCCCCTGAGTCACGATGCTCGTGCACCCCCTTTAACGTGCAAGCGGTTCGCGCGGGTGAGAGTGAAGGAGACACCGTGGGGGCCTCGCCTGACGCTGCTCCTTGAAGAGATCCTGCAGGATCATCACAGAAAGAATGAAAGTTCGCCGTCACGACCGACAGTCAGCTGTTGGTTGCCCCGGAGGGTGACGAGGCACTGAAGGCTTGACGAGGTAGCGCTATGCGGGGCTGCCACGGCTAGAGCTCAGCCATTAAGGTTTGTTTGTCGGTTGCGAGGCGGACCCATGCGCAAGCGTCGTCGTGCCGTTAGGGAGCAGTTCCATCGGTTGGTGTCGCTTGAGCAGAAACTAGGTCAAGCATGTTAATCACGAAGGAGCAAGTCCATTTAGATAAGCGCAAAGAAGGCAAACATCGCCGGGTCGGACCCGAGCGACCTGGGGGTGATGCAGCCCGGGGGGCGCCCCCAACAAGGTAAGCTAAGGACAGGAAGTAAAAGGGATACACGCCGCAGGGACGGACCCACGCGGCCTGGGAATAATGCAGCCTGGGGCGCCCCACCGGAAATGTAACTTGAAAGATGTCACCTGGTAGCGTTGAAGACGAAAGGGTGTTGGTGCAGCAGACTCGGTGGGCTGCGAGAGCCGATCGTCATGAGCCCCCAAAGCTCAGGGGCCTCGGGAGGCTCCGGAGGCGCCGGTGGCTCCTCGTGGACCATCTCCATCTCCGCCAGGGCTGCGAAACGCCTGGCCTCTTGAGCCTCCAGGATGTCCCTCATGAGGCACTGGTACGTGGCGGCCACGTTCGGCAGGCCGTAAGGCATGCGAACCTAACTGTGGGGTGGAACTTTGCAGCGCCCCACGCGAGAGGGCCAGAGGCGCTCCCGAGAGGCGGCTCGGTTGAGCCCTGGTATGTCGATGCAGACGCGCAGCCCACCATCCTCGCCTGGATGGGGAGCTACTACGGCAGCCGGGCGGCTGCCACTCATGACTCTTGACTCCTACAGCTCCTGAATGATCTTGCCGACGAACTCGAGGGTTTGGCCCTCCTTGCCTTGCTTCTTTGAGGGAAAGCGTGCTTGGCAAACACGCCCAAGTGGTGCCCAAGCGCCTTCCTCGTGACCTTAGCAAGGTCGGTGGCCCTCCGTGGAGGAGCCCCCAAGCCCATCTGAGGAGGGCGCCGCGCGCTTTCCTATGCGATAGAAGGAGGTTCCCCCAGCGGGCACGGCCTGAGGGGCCCTGCCTCTGAGGGGCCGGGCGGACAATGTCTTCTTCTTCCTGGGCGGTCTTGGGAAGCCTCCTGCTCGCGATCCGGGTCTTCCAAAGGATGCGGCTGAAAGGCTCGCTCCAGAGCACATCGCGTCTTCTTCTCTTCAGTGGCACCGCGATGAATCCGCCACTTCTTGGCATCTTGAGGACGTTGTAGCCGTGGTGGGTTACGGCCATGAACTTGGCCAGCGCCGGGTACCCGAGGATGGCGTTGTATGACAGTCGAATGTGTGCGACGTCGAAGTCGATGAGCTCGGTGTGGTAGTTGTCGCGTGCGCCGAAGGTGATAGGGAGGCGAACCTGCCTAATCAGGACCGTGGAGCCGTCGGTAACTCCGGAGAAAGGCTTGGTTGTCTGAAGCTGATTGTAAGGCACTTGGAGATTGTTGAACGTTTCCACAGACAGGACGTTGAGCCCTGCCCCGCCATCGACGACGGTCTTGGTGACTAGCACGTTGCTGATGATTGGGGAGCAAAGCAACGGGAGGACTCTGGCTGTGGCCGCACACTTGAGCTAATCCGCTGAGCTGAACACAATGGCGCATGCTGACCACCTGAGGGGGCGTGTGGCTTCAAGCTTGGGGAGGACTGCATTCACTTCGCGGGCGAACTGCTTGAAGATGCGTTGAGAGGCTGGGGCTTGAGCTCCGCCCAGGATGCAGGCGATCGCGCGCGGCTCATGGAAGCCCCCAGCCCCTTCGTCCTGATGATGGTCTTCATTTCTCCTTGGCTACGGTGGCAGAGGAGGGAGTCCTGCGTTGCCTTGCGGGTGATCCTCGCGAGGCTGATCCCTCCAGCCTCCGTCGCGAGGCGGGTCTTGCCAGCGATCCTCGCGAGGTTGGTCGCGCCACCCTTGGCGGGGGCCGCGGTCTTCCCAGCGCCCTGCGTTCCTTCCTCCTCCTCGGTCGTAGCCCCGGTCGCTGCGGTAGGGACGTCGACCGATCCTCCCTTCTCGCATGGCTTGGAGCTCTTGACTTTCGCTGGTGTTGTGGGTGTGGAGGTCGTGGTACACGCAGTAGCGACTGCCCTTGGAAGACTCGGGCTGATCTCTGCCCCGCTTGGTGTCTGGTTCTGCTGCGAGCACGACAGCCCCCTTGCGCTTCACATCCTTGGCTTTGGACTTCTTCTTTTCTGGGTCTGCGGCAGGCAGCTCGAGGAGTGAGAGATGCCCTTCCTCAGCCCTGGCGCACTTGGTCGCCAAGTTGAACAGCTCCAAGGAAGTGCACAGATCTTCATGCATCACCAGCTCCTCCTTCATCTTGACGTCGCGCACACCGTCGGAGAAGGCGGAGATGATGGCCTCCTCAGTCACCTTGGGAATCTTGAGGCGTCGTTTTGAAGCTACCGATGTACTTCTCTGTGGTCTCCCCAAGTGCTGCTTGATGCGGCGCATGTCGCCACGGCGGCGGCCGTCACGAGTACCTTGGAAGTTGGCGATGAAGCGGAGTGCGCATCTCGTCCTAGGAGGAGATCGTGCACGGGCCAGGTTCAGAGCAGTGCAGGCCCCATCCTTGAGCGCCATGGGAAACCAGTTCGCCATGACCTTCTCGTCTCTGCTGGCGGCTTGATGCCCAGCTCGTGAAGCTGGAGGAACTCTGCGGGGTCACCGTGCACTGGGTCAGAAGCGAGGAGGCAGGTCCGGCTTGAACTTGCCGGGCCACGCGACGCTGCAGCCTCAGGGTGAAGGCACGACAAGAAGCTGTGGCCACCAAGGCCTTGGGTGACGAAGAGCTTGGTCTTGCGGGTCCCCATGCGCCGCTGGAGCAGCGCGGGGTCTTGACGTGCTGGAGCAGGAGCGTGGTCGCGACGGGCTAGAGCGGGGAGCACTCGGACAGCTTCTTGCGGGCGAGGGACCTCCTGGCAGCTCTGCTCCTACCGCGCTGGCACCGGGCGGAGCGGGTTCCGCCCAAGGACCACACGCCTTGGGGCCAGGGCACCTTCTTGAGGGGGAGGCGGCCGAGGCGCCCTCGGAGCTTCGTCGCCCACGCAGGACGGGGTGCGGTGCAGCGGGACAGACGGCGTGGGGGAGCCCCCTGTGGCGCGGACGAGCTCGGCGATGCGGTCGAGCCACTCTTCGTAGACGTCGTCGACGGGACGATAGCGCAGGAGCTCGTTTTCCGTGATGAGTGCAGCTCGAACCTCCATGGGCGCGCGGAATGCGCGAGACGAAGAACCAGCCGGGGCGAGTGAGGGGGTAGCAGTGCGGCCGTCTTGCCTCACGGAGGGATGCTGTGACGATGCTTGCTGCTTGTTCCCCACCGGGCCGGTGGCGGCGTTGACGGCGGTGACGACGAGGGCGCCCGCCGACGGAGTCGTCTGGCGACGCGAAGCGAGAGCGGCTCGATGCTCAGCGCGGGCCCGACGAAGGCCGACATGGATGCGTGGTCGACGGAGAAACAGGCGGAAGACAAATTCAAGCGCACCCCTACCTCGTGCCAAATGTCGGATTCGGGTTCCGCAGACCCTTGAGGTTCGAACACCGGGGTGTATGAGATTCGCCCTCTACCTACCTGTACCCCACCGCCTCCCTAAGATCTAAGCTATGAAAGGAACAACACAAGAGACACAAGGTTTATACTAGTTCGGGCCACCGTTGTGGTGTAATACCCTACTCTAGTTTGTGGTGTGGTGGATTGCCTCTCGGGCTGATGGTGTTGAACAATACAAAGGAGAACAGCCTCACGAGGGTCTGTTCTTGGCCGGGGCGATGAACTGCTTGGGGGAGTTCAGTCACCTTCTCTCTCTCTCTCTCTCTCTCTCTCTCTCTCTCTCTGGGATCCAGCTACCGATCTGATCTCTTTCCTCTGTGTGTGGCTAGTCCTATTAATAGGCAAAGGCCCTGGGCCTGTTCCCAAATATTGAACGGGAAGGGCGCCAACAATTAGCCATTTTGAAGGGGAACATCTGGTACACTTATCCTGACTAAAGTTGGTCCTCGCCTGTCAAAGGCTCGTAGTGATCTTAGGCTTGGGCTCCACAATGACTTCCTTCCGCCGTTGGACTGGTCTTGGTCTTGTTGCACCGAATGGCCGCTTTGCTTGATGCTCCCGCTCGTGCTTGCTCCCTTTGCACCAAAGAGGAATGGAGGACAATGCGTGGCCTGGCGCTCACCGGTGCCCTTGGTCGTCATGGTTTTGCGTCATGGGCACCTCGTGATGTACCGCCTTGATCACTCCGCCTCCTCGCGAGCCAGCCTGATGAGGCCGTGCACCGAGGAGGCTCACCGCCCCGCCCCCACGAGGCTTGGCCTCGCGAGGGTCTTGAGCTTGTGTTGGTGAAGATGGGCGTGATGGGCCCCTTTGAGCCACGCCCGCAGGCCGCAGCGAGCAAGTCTGGGACCCCTGCCCCAGAACACCAACAGATGTGACAAAGATTCACCTCCAGTCTTTCACGACATCTGCTATGCTTGTCGTTGGCCACGCCGGTGAAGACGACGTAGGCTCCGTGTTCTTCAGGGAATTCGTCTTGGATAGCGCCGACTGCTGGACGGGCTGTCGGCTGCTGAGGAGGCGGAGGCGGCTGGCCAGTAGGCAGAGGAGGCAGCAATCCTTCACCCTTGGAGATTCGGGTGAGCCAGTGGCACTTCCGGGTGGTGTGGGTGGTTGGCTTTGCGCCGTTGTGGAACTTGCAGGGAGCATCGAGGGTTTGCTCATAGGAGAAGGCGGGCAACCAGGTAGGTTTGCCGCTGTTCTGACGCTTGTGGCCGGGTTGTCCCTCCGGCTACTGATCCTCGACTGTCGCCACCTGCCGGCTGGTGGAAGCTGGCTGCGGGGCCTTGCGCTTGTTGTCATTCTGTTGCTGGCGCCGACTGTTGTTACCAGCCGGCGTCCGAGGAGCCGGAGGGAGCACCTTCCCGGACGCGTCCACCTAGAGCTCCGACTTCATGGAGGAGTCGGCAGTGGCGTATTTGTCTGCTATGATCAGCAGTTCATCGAGCATGGCCGGCTTGTCGCAGAGGAGTCGCTGCTTGAGTAGGGTGCCTTCTCTGCACCCGGCGGTGAAGTACTCTATGGCTTGCACCTCGTGCACCCCTTCGCAGGAGTTGCGCAGTTCGGCCCACCGTGTCAAGTAGTCGCGGGTGGACTCGGTGGGGCCTTGGACGCATAGAGAAAGCTGGCGAGGCTTGGGCGGCCGCTATAGGTGCTGGTGAAGTTGCGGATGAAAACTTCGGTGAAGTCCAGCCAGCTGTTGACGCTATAGGGCTTGAGGCTGTTCAGCCATGTCCGAGTCGTGCCCTGAAGCACGAGGGGGACGTACTTCATGGCAACGCGCTTGTTGCCATTTGCTATGTTGACCGCGGTGGAGTAATCCACCAGCCAATCCTCCGGCTTCACGGAGCCCTTGTACTTGGGCGTGTCTCAGGGGAGCGAGAAGCCTTTGTTAAAGGGCTCGTCGCGAATGCGGGGGCCGAAACAAGGCAGACCAATTGCATCTTCTTCTTCTACCGTCAGGGATCGAGCCAGGCGGTCGATCCGGTCGCGGGCGTTGTTCTCACCGACTCCTTCTCGGCGGCCTAGCTGGTTTCTGAGGGTCGGATGCTCAACAAGCGGCGGGGAGGCGCACCTCTCCCTGTGCGGGGGAGGCAGGCAATCGTCCCATCATTCCACTGCTCGTGGGCGGTCGTCTTGGTCGCGCTCGATGGTGAGACGTGTCTGGCTGCGGCTAGCTACCGGCTCTTGGTCTCTCTGGTCGCGGGCGCTGCTTGTCGGTGTCCGGTAGGTCGCGCCTTGATCTCGGCGGGAGGGAGGATTCTTAGCATGGGCGCTGGGTTCTGCCACTGTCGGTGTTCTGGGAACGGGGGTCCCCAGACTTGCCTGCCTGCGGCCTGCGGCGTGGCTCAAAGGGGGGCCCATCACGGCCCATCTTCACCAACACAAGGTCAAGACCCTCGCGAGGGGCCAAGCCTCGCGGGCGGACGACAGGGAGCCTCATCAGGCTGGCTTGCAAGGAGGTGGAGAGATCAAGGCGGGGTACCTCACGAGGTGCCCATGATGCAAGCCATGACGACCAAGGGCGCAGGCGGGCGCCAGCCCGCGCAGTGTCCTCCTTTCCTCTTTGGTGCAAAGGGAGCAAGCGCAGGCGGGAGCATCAAGCAAAGGCGTCCATTTCGATGCAACAAGACCAAGACCAGTCCAACGGCAGGAAGGAAGTCATTGTGGTGCCCAAGCCGGTGTCACTACCAGAGCCTTTGACATGCGAGGACCAACTTTAGTCAGGATAAGTGTACTAGATGTTCCCCTTCAAAATGGCCTATTGTTGGCGCCCTTCCCGCTCAATATTTGGGAAGAGGCCCAGGGCCATTTCCTATAAATAGGACTAGCCACACACAGAGGATGGGGATCAGATCGGCAGCTGGATCCCAAAGAGAGAGAGAGAGAGAGAGAGAGAGAGAAGGCGATTGAACTCCCCCAAGAAGTTCATCGCCCCGGCCAAGAACAGACCGTCGCGAGGCTGTTCTCCTTTGTATTGTTCATCACCATCAGCCCAAGAGGCAATCCACCACACCACAAACTAGAGTAGGGTATTACACCACAACGGTGGCCCGAACTAGTATAAACCTTGTGTCTCTTGTGTTGTTCCTTTCATAGCTTAGATCTTAGCGAGGCGGGCGGGCAGTAGGTACAGGGCTAATCTTCGCAAGCACCAGTGTTCGAACCTCAAGGGTCTGCCGGAACCCGAAATCCAACATTTGGCGCGCCAGGTAGGGGTGCGCCGAAATTTGTCTTCCGCCGCCCTGTTCTCCGTCGACCACCGCATCCATGTCTGACGCTTGTCGGGCCCACGCCGAGCGTCGAGCCGCTCTCGCTTCCTGCGTCGCCCAGACGGCTCCCGTCGGCGGGCGCCCTCATCGTTCCCCATCACCTGCCGTCAACGCCGCCACTGGCCTGGCGGGGAACGAGCAGCAAGCATCGTCCCAGCATCCCTCCGTGAGGCAAGACAACCGCTCTGCTACCCCCTCACTCGCCCCGGCTGGTTCATCGTCTCGCGCATTCCGCGCGCCCATGGAGGCTCGAGCTGCACACATCGCGCAAAGCGAGCTCCTGCGCTTACCGTCCGTTGACGACGCGTCACGAAGAGTGGCTCGACCGCGTCGCCGTGCTTTCATCGGCGCCCGAAAACTCCCAGCGCCGTCTGTCCGCTGCACCGCACCTAAATCGTTAATGGGCGACGAAGCTCGGGGCGCCTCGGGCCTCCCCCTCAAGAAGGCGCCACAGCCCCCAAGGCGCGTGGTCCTGGCGGAACCCGCTCCGTCCGGCGCCAGCTGCAGAGCAGAGCTGCCAGAGGTCCCTCGCCCGCAAGAAGCTGCCCGAGTGCTCCCGCTCTGTACCCGTCGCGACCACGCCTCCTGCTCCAAAGACGCTCAAGACCGGCGCTGCTCCTGCCTGCAGCGCATGGGGACCCGCAAGACCAAGCTCTTCGTCACCCAAGGCCTCCCTGTACACGGTTAGTCAGCCGTCGTTTTCACCCCGACCAGACAGTCGCGTGGCCTGACAAGTTCAAGCCGGACCTGCCTCCTTGCTACGACGGTATGGCTGACCACGCAGAGTTCCTCCAACTCTACGAGCTGGGCATCGAAGCCACCAACGGAGACGAAAAGGTCATGGCGAACTGGTTTCCCATGGCGCTCAAGGACGGGGCCCGCACCTGGCTCCTGAACCTGGCCCCAGGAACGATCTCCTCCTGGGACGAGATGCGCACCCGCTTCATCGCCAACTTCCAAGGTACTCGTGACCGGCCGCCCGCCGTAAGAGACATGCACCGCATCAAGCAGCAACCGGGGGAGACCCTGCGTAGTACATCCGGCGCTTCAACAACGCACGCCTCGGGATTCCTAAGGTGATCGAGGAGGCCATCATCTCCGCCTTCTCCGGACGGTGTGCGCGACGTCAAGATGAAGGAGGAGCTGGCGATGCATGAAGATCTATGCACTTCCTTGGAGCTGTTCAACTTGGCGACCAAGTGCGCCAGGGCTGAGGAAGGGCGTCTCTCCCTCCTCGAGCTTCCTACCGCAGACCCAGAAGAGAGGAAGTCCAAAGCCAAGGATGTGAAACGCAAGGGGTCTGCCGTGCTCGCGGCGGAACCAGACACCAAGCGGGGCAGAGATCAGCCCGAGTCTTCCAAGGGCAGCCGGTACTGCGTGTACCACGACCTCCACACCCACAACACCAGCGAATGTCAAGAGCTCCGAGCCGTGCGAGAAGGGAGGATCGGCCGACGTCCCGACCGCAGCGACCGGGGCTACGGCCGAGGAGGAGGAAGGAACGCATGACGCTGGGAAGACCGCGGCCCTCGCCAAGGGTGGCGTGACCAACCTCGCGAGGATCGCTGGCAAGACCCGCCTCACGAGGGAGGCTGGAGGGATCAGCCTCGCGAGGATCGTCCGCAAGGCAACGCAGGACTCCCTCCTCTGCCGCTGCAGCCAAGGAGAAATGAAGACCATCATCAGGACGAGGGGGCTGGGGGCTTCCAGGAGCCGCGCGCGATCGCCTGCATCCTGGGTGGAGCTCAAGCCCCAGCCTCTCAACGCATCTTCAAGCAGTTCGCCGAAGTGAATGCAGTCCTCCCTGCTTGAAGCCACACGCCTCGTGTGGTCAGCGTGTGCCATCATGTTCAGCTCAGCGGAACAGCTCAAGTGTGCGGCCACAGCCGGAGTCCTCCCGACGCTTTGCTCCCCAATCATCAGCAACGTGCTAGTCACCAAGACCCTCATCGATGGCGGGGCAGGGCTCAACGTCCTGTCTGTGGGAACGTTCAACAATCTCTAAGTGCCTTACAATCAGCTTCAGCCAACCAAGCCTTTCTCCGGAGTCACCGATTGGTCCACGGTCCCGATTGGGCAGGTTCGCCTCCCTGTCACCTTCGGCGCACGCGACAACTACCGCACCGAGCTCATCGACTTTGACGTCGCCCACATTCGCCTGCCATACAACGCCATCCTCGGCTACCCGGCGCTGGCCAAGTTCATGGCCGTAACCCACCACGGCTACAACATCCTCAAGATGCCAGGAAGTGGCGGAGTCATCACGGTGCCCTGTGAAGAGAGAGACGCAGTGTGCTCCACGGAGCGGCGTTCAAAGCCGCGCGCTGGAAGACTGGAGTCAGCGGAAGCCGGAGGCTTCCCGAGACCGCCCCCAAGAAGAAGAAGTCATCGTCCGGCCCGGCCCCTCAGGAGGCAGGCCCCTCAGGGCCCGCGCCCGCTCAGGGGGACCCTCCTTCTATCGCCTAGGAAGCGCCGGCGCCCTCCTCAGGCAGAGCTTGGGGGCTCCTTCCTGGAGGGCCACCGACCTTGCTAAGGTCACGAGGAACGCGCTTGGGCACCACTTGGAGGCGTGTTTCGAAGCACGTTTCCCTCAAGAAGAAGCAAGGCAAGGAGGGCCAAACCCTCAGGAGTTCGTCAGCAAGATCATTCAGGAGCTGCAGAAGTCAAGAGTCATGAGTGGCAGCCGCCGCTTACCTGACGTAGCTCCCCATCCAGGCGAGGATGCTGGGCTGCGAGTCTGCATCGACATACCAGGGCTCAACCGAGCCGCCTCTCAGGAGCGCCTCTGGCCCTCTCGCGTGGGGCGCTGCGAAGGTCCACCCCACAGCTACGTTTGCATGCCTTACGGCTGCCAACGCTGCCGCCGCCACGCAGCGCCTCATGAAGGACATCCCGAGGCTGAAGAGGCCAGCGTTCCGCAGCCTCGGGCGGAGATGGAGATGGTCCACGAGGAGCCACCGGCGCCCGAGCCTCCCGAGGCCCTCGAGCACTGGGGGCTCGTGGAGGATCGGCTCCGTAGCCCACCGAGTCTGCTGCACCAACACCCTTTCATCTTCAACGCTACCAGTGACATCTTTCAAGTTTCATTTCAGCTGGGAGCGCCCCAGGCTGCATTATTCCTGTGCCGTGTGGGTCCGCCTCACGTGTGTATCCCTTTTACTTCCTGTCCTTAGCTTACCTTGTCGGGGGCGCCCTTCGGGCTGCATCATCCCCAAGTCGCTCGGGCCAGACCCGGCGGCATGTATCCTTCTTGCGTTTATTTTTGGTCATGCGTTCGACCCATCATTCTTGTTATTTGATGCCAATCCATGGCACCTTCTCTTTGCTCATGTCGACCGCTTGCGCGTTAAAGGGGGGGTACTTGAGCATCGCAACTCAGGGATCCTACTGGATCTCCAGCCCTCACCCTCTGGCCTTGTCCACAGCATCGCGACCTGGCATACCAGCGACGGCTGAGACCAGCTCGAGAGCAGGGACCCGAGGACGTAGAACGCCGGCATCTAACCAAATCTGCAGGAACACATCACAAGATAAGGCCCAGTGCCAGGCACAACCCGCCTTGAGGTAGGGCCCTGTGAGTCCCGTGCTGGCTCACGGGTGCCCAGATACACCTCGTCAGGCCCTACCGTGCCAGCCATGTGTCGTATGGGCTGTACACGCCTGGGCTCCTCTCGAGGGGAGCCCCTCCCACGCACTGCAGTGGAAGCACCATGCTCACTGGCCGACGACACTACTAAGGAGCGGCTATGCCCGCACACATACTGAAGCGCTATGCTCCACGCTGGTGATAAACAATCGAGGGTGGCCCCGGCCGCATCAACCTCGAGGAGCCCAGAGCTCGATGTCCGGCCTCATCGCAAAGCCTCACCTCGGGAGTGTTGCGCGAGGCTGGGCACGGGGCTGCGCCTGGTCACGCAGACGCACGCCACCCAGCCAGGCCCCTCGGGCCTGGTTCGTCGCGCGTCCCTCCCCGAGCTGAGCCAAGGTACGAAGGCCGTTTGAGCGTCAAGGGGGACTCCTGAGCATCGCGACTCAGGAGCCTAACTAGTCACGTAGCCCTTCACTGCTTAGTTCTGAAAGGCTAACGACGGTTGAGGTATGCGCGGGGCCGGGCTCTGCAGACGTAGAACGGTAGATCCACCCACATCGCACCTCCCTACTTGTTGTTCGTGCGCCAAGGGGGACTCCTGAGCATCGCGACTCAGGAGCCTAACTTGTCGCGCAGCCCCTCACTCCTTGGTCCCGTCCTGGTTTCCGGTCGGGGCTAACGGCGGCTGAGGTATGAGCGGGGCCGGGCTCTGCCGGCGTAGAACATAAGCAAGTAGGAAGCGCAAATTTTAAGGAATTCAAAAGCAAATATTACCTTCCATAACTGTTATCACAACGCCAAATGCAAGTTTAAACGCCTCCCCGAGGCATGATACACGTGCCGGAATCAAAAGCAGAACAGGTGCCACAACAGAGTCACTTGTTGGCGGTGGGGCAGCGCGGAGCGGGTTCGCCTTGTGGAGCCGCAGGGTTGGCAGCGCCCCGCTTCGGCTTGGTGCTGAAGTCCCGGAACTTCCCCAGCAGAGCCTCCGCATGACCCTTCACGACCTCAGCAGCGGCAGCGGCAAGCTCGCCGCTCGCTGGCTCCAGCAGGCTGTCGAGGTCGACGTTGGGATCGCGAAGGTAGACGTGGGTGAGGACCCGCGTCAGCGCTGCAGAAGACAAGACACGCGCCTCGGCCTCAGCCGTAGGGCCAAGGCCAAGGGCGACATCTTCAAGAGCGCGAACCAGGAGGGGAATCAGCTTGGCGAGGCCGTCCTCTGCGCCGGCCAGCGGGCTCTCCAGGCCGCTATCATAAAACTCCCTCAGCAAGGTGCGAGCCTTCACCTCCATGTCTGTGAAGGCCACGCGATCCTCGGCAAGGACCCGCGCCATGCCATCCAGCTCGACCTTCCTCGCCTCCAACTCTTGCTCCAGCGCGCCTAGGCGTTCATGGTGCTTCTTGAGCTTGGCGTCCCGATCCTTGACGGCCACCTCGCGAGCTTTCATGCCTTCCTCCTGCTCTTGGCGAAGGCGGGCCTCCTTGGCGAGCTGGTCCCTTGAGCCTGCAGCTCGCTCTCCAGCGCCTTGCAGCGACCTCGGACGTCGGCCGCCTCCCCCAAGGCGGCGTCGCGAGTAGCTTTCGCCCCAAGGACGGCCTGCTTCTCCTTGTCGCAAGCCTTCGAGGCTTGGACCAGCGCCGCCCGGATTGAAGTGTCGGAGCGAATCCAGCTAGAAGCCAGCTCCAGGCGCCCGGCCACCAAGCAAGGGTCGGCGCCCAAAAGATCCTGCCGCAGCCGGTCCAGTTCGGCAGCAGCACAATCCAGAACGGTAGGAGGAGTCTGAGAGGCAGCAGTTGGTGGAGTAGGAGGAGAGGACGGCAGTGTAACCACGGTGTCCTGAGGCGGGACCTGCTGCGCCCCAACAGCTGTGGCGGTGGCATCAGGCAGGGACACCTCAGGAGTCGCTTGGGCCATGGGGGCTGAGCTCGCCCCAGCCAGCTCCACCAGGCCTCGCGAGGATGACCGGGCAGGAGAGGCCCGTGCATCACGGTCACCTTCTTTCACGTGCGGAGGCGCTGCCCAGACGGAACCTCAGGAGATCCCCTCGGCTTCTTTGCCGCGGGCGCCAGCCTAGCCAAGAGATACAGACGTCAAGCCTCAATGACAAAACAAGAAATAAGACAGGAGTCGAGCACTTACTGGTCGTCGCTCGCGAGCTCGAGAAACCTCCGGCCATACTTAAAGCCCGAGAGCCGGCTACAAGGATCAGCCTCAAGGAGCTCGGGAGCAGGAGGCGCGCCTGCAGATCGCCTCGATGCCGGGGCGGACCCGCGGGGGACTAGCCCGGTCCTGTCCTTCTTCGGGATCGGGGGCAAGCTTCCGCCGCCCTGCTCGTCATCATCCTCGTCGTCGTCGTCGCCCGGTGAGAGGCGGAGAACGCGGGACTTGCGCCGGGGGAGAGGAGCCCTCTACTCTCCGTCGGTCGCCTCGGAGTCGAGCCCTCCTTCCCGCTCCCCTTCTCCCTTCTCCTCGCTGGAGTCGCCGGAGGACACATCCACCGGTTCCTCGAGAGCCTCCGCGGGCACGGGCCCGTCCCCGTTGAAGACAGGCATGGACTGCACTACCTGCTCCCAGTCATCACGGAGGAACAGGGGCGTAGGAGCGCCCTTCAACCTCGCCACGTCGCCCCCGACAAAAGACTGGAGAACCGCATCCAGGTCTTCGTCGGCCAAGACCGCAGGGCTCGGGTGGGGCCTCCACATCGGAAGTGGGTACTGACGAAGCGGACCCAGCTGGTGCTCCAGGAATTCCCTCAGCAACGACGCGCCGGTCAGCTTCGCCGCCGCCATGCTGGCCGGCCTCAGATCCATGTCCATCCTCTCCAACACCGGCCTCGCGCGGGGATCCATGAGGTCCACTCGAGACTAGTCGTCGGAGTGTACGGGGTGCTCTGTGGGTAAGATTAGCCGAGGGTGGATGCGCCCAACATCTACCAAGACCCCACTTGATCCTGAAGCCCTCAATCCTCTTCCCGGGGTTCGAAGTGGCGATGGAGCTACCGCATGCATTTAAGCTTCGCACGCAGAGAAGGAACCACGAGAGGTCCGGAGGGAGAAATAGTGGCGCAGCAGGGCCACTGAGGGCTACACCCCGACGTGAGCCTCACAATAGTAGGCGAAGATCGCCAGGAGGAGAACAGAGTTGGGGTGGAGATGCAGAGCTTTTAGATTGTAATGGCGGAGGACACAAAAGAAGAACTTAGAAAAGGGAGGCATCAGACCGGCAACAATGGCACTTACAAAGAGCGGATAGAAGGTGCTCCCTTGGCCCTCAGGGAGGGCGAAGCCGGCCTTGAACACCTTCGCCCCGTCGATGCCCTGCGCCGCCGCCATCTGGTGCACCCGCGCAAGGCTCGCCTCCGACACGTTCAGCGAGTCCAGGCGGGCGTACCAAGCTCCGGCCGGAGTGCAGCGGCGCCATGCCTTGCTAGGGCGTCAATCGAAGTGGATCTGAAGATTTCGGAGGCAGGAAGGAGAGGCGCAAGAAAGGGGATCTAAGCAGTAACGGAGAAAGCAAGGGAAGCAAAGCCTAAGCGTACGCCGCTCCTTTATCGACTTCAGGCGGTTGCTAAGGCACCCACGTCAATCAACCGCCACGCAGCGCCTTGGTAGGCCGAGGGCTGTTAGGGCCTGCAGCTCAGACTTGCCCCTTCGTCTCTCCTCGGCCAAGTCCGGCGCGCCTTGGGCCTGGGGCTACTATCGATGTTCCTGCAGGGGTCCCCAGACTTTCCTCATCTGCGACTGCGGCGTGGCTCAAAGGGGGGCCCATCACGGCCCATCTTCACCAACACAAGCTCAAGACCCTCGCGAGGCCAAGCCTCATGAGGCGGACGGCAGGAGCCTCCTCGAGCACGGCCTCATCAGGCTGGCTCGCGAGGCGGAGAGATCAAGGCGGGGTACCTCACGAGGTGCCCATGACGCAAGCCATGACGACCAAGGGCGCCAGGCAGCGCCCGGCCAGTGATGTCCTCCTTTCCTCTTTGGTGCAAAGGGAGCAAGCGCAAGCGGAGCATCAAGCAAAGGCGTCCATTTGGTGCAACAAGACCAAGACCAGTCCAACGGCAGAATGAAGTCATTGTGGAGCCCAAGCGGCCACTACCAGAGCCTTTGACAGGCGAGGACCAACTTTAGTCAGGAAGTGTACCAGATGTTCCCCTTCAAAATGGCCAGTTGTTGGCGCCCTTCCCGCTCAATATTTGGGAAGAGGCCCAGGGCCTTTGCCTATAAATAGGATTAGCCACACACAGAGGATGGGGATCAGATCGGCAGCTGGATCCCAAAGAGAGAGAGAGAGAGAGAGAGAGAGAGAGAGAGAGAGAGAGAGAAGGCGACTAAACTCCCCCAAGCAGTTCATCGCCCCGGCCAAGAACAGACCCTCGCGAGGCTGTTCTCCTTTGTATTGTTCATCACCATCAGCCCAAGAGGCAATCCACCACACCACAAACTAGAGTAGGGTATTACACCACAACGGTGGCCCAAACTAGTATAAACCTTGTGTCTCTTGTGTTGTTCCTTTCATAGCTTAGATCTTAGCGAGGCGGCGGGGTACATGTAGGTAGAGGGAGAATCTCCACGCACACCCCAGTGTTCGAACCTCAAGGGTCTGCCGGAACCCGAAATCCGATAGCCACACGGCAGGCGCCTTCTTGCTGCGCGGTAGCTGCGTCGAGGAGTTGATGAATGCGCTCTGTCATGCAGCAACACTCGTTGCCCTCTAGGTGGTCCTGCTCATCCGCTGCCACCTGGGCAGCACGTATGTTCTCCATGGGTGTGGCATAGACAGGGCGGCCTACCCTGAACATGCTTTCGGTGGCTGCGCCGCGCTGGCTGACGGTGCCCACTCGGCTAGGCTCGCCAGGAGCCGGCATGCCGCTGATAGCGCAGTCGATCTCGCGCTGGTAGGCCTCGAAGAGGCGTCTCATGGTAGCCAACTTCTTGGTGCTCTTGATGAGCGAGGCGCGACAGGTGAGGGAGTCCTGGATTAGGGGGTATCCGGACAGCCGGACTGTATACGTCGTCCGGACTATTGAAGCGTGAAGATACAAGACTCAAGACTCCGTCCCGTGTCCGGATGGGACTCTCCTTGGCGTGGAAGGCAAGCTTGGCGATCCGGATATTATATTTCCTTCCTTGTAACCGACT
This sequence comes from Aegilops bicornis, assembly GCA_021605145.1. Lineage (NCBI taxonomy): Eukaryota > Viridiplantae > Streptophyta > Magnoliopsida > Poales > Poaceae > Aegilops > Aegilops bicornis. Next base: position 389,564,070 of record CM038669.1, on the reverse strand, counting down.
CATGTAAACCCTAGCCCTCTCCGGTGTCTATATAAATCGGAGAGGTTGGTCCTTAGAAGGCCGATCACAATTACAATCATACCATCATAGGCTAGCTCTTAGGGTTTAGCCTCTATGATCTCTTGGTAGATCTACTCTTGTACTACTCATATCATCAATATTAATCAAGCAGGAAGTAGGGTTTTACCTCCATCGAGAGGGCCCGAACCTGGGTAAACATTGTGTCCCTTGCTTCCTGTTACCATCAGCCTAGACGCACAGATCGGGACCCCTACCCAAGATCCGCTGGTTTTGACACCAACATTGGTGCTTTCATTGAGAGTTCCTCTGTGTCGTCGCTACGGGGCTTGATGGCGCCTTCAATCGTCAACAACACGATCCAGGGCGAGACTTTTCTCCCCGGACAGATCTTCGTGTTCGGCGGCTTCGCACTGCTGGCCAATTCGCTTGGCCATCTAGAGCAGATCGACAGCTACGCCCCGGGCCACCAGGTCAGGTTCGGAAACTTGAACTACATGGCCGACATTCGCAGAGACTTGATCTTCGACGGATTCGGGCCTGTGCCCGGAGCACCGGACAGTCACGATGAGCACGGCTTAGACCTGCTGTCGGACAATGCTCGGGATATCACCCCTGCAGTAGCCCCGGACCTAAATCCGAAGCAGGCTGCGTTGCCTAAGGACGGAGGGATGGACCCCGCCCCGCAGGCTACACACTCATTGGCGTTGGATCCAAACACAGGTCTCACCTCTGTAGAAGCCTGTGACTCGAGACCCCCGGACTCGTATCCGGTTGTGGGTTCCAGTCCGCGCGCTCCCGAGCCAGCCGAGCCAGGTTGGACCCCGGTAATGGAGTTTACCGCTGCGGATATCTTTCAGCACTCGCCCTTCGGCGACATGCTGAACTCATTAAAGTCTCTCTGTTTGTCAGGAGGCTTTGGGCCGAACTATGTCCGGCTCGAGTGGGAAGCAGGTGACGAAGGAATTCGCTGCCCACCCACCACCCACTTCATCGCCACGGTCAATGATGTAACCGACGTGCTTGACTTCGACTCCAAAGACATCGACGGTATGAACGACGATGCAGGAGAAGTACAGGAACCACCGCTCACAGGGCGGTGGACAGCCACCTCCTCCTATGATATATATACATACATACATATATATATATATATATATATATATATATATATATATATATATGGTGGACACTCCTAAGGAAACCAATGGCGATGTGGCAACGGAGGATAACCCCTCAGGGAGAAAAACAAAGCATTGGCGTCGTCGACGCCGCCCCAAGCCCCGCCACAGTAACACCGGCCCAAGAGACGAAAACAATCCGGATGGTGCCGAAAAGGAATACAACCCTGATCAGCCCGCCTTCGAGCAGGCCGAGCAGGAAGATGAGCAGGTCAGCCAAGACGAACAGGCGACAGACGGATATCCGGAGGAGGACAACTACATGCCCACCTCCGAAGAAGAGATTAGCCTCGGCGACGACGAGTTTGGCGTGCCTGAGGATCCGGTAGAGTAGGAGCGCTCCAAGCGTCCGCTTATGGCCACTGCAATGAGCCTGAAAAAGAAGCGGCAGCAACTTCAAGCTGATCAAGACCTGCTCACAGATAGATGGACTGAAGTCCTAGCAGCCGAGGAATATGGACTCGAGCGCCACACGGCTGGCCGGCCACCTCGTGGCCGGGATAAAACAGTGTATCAGCCCGAATACCAGCCAAGATCGATCTACAGATCACGGGGGCGCGCCCAAACGCGCGACGACGACCGTCACGCCGGACACACTATCAACAAGTCCGGCCGGGCCGAACACAGCCACCCAGAGCAATTCGAACTGCGTAGCCACATAGCCCGGCACAGAGGCGCCGCGCACCCCCTCTGCTTCACTGACGAAGTGATGGATCATGAATTCCCAGAAGGGTTCAAACCCGTAAACATCGAATCATACGATGGCACAAGAGACCCCGCATTATGGATTGAAGATTTCCTTCTGCACATTCACATGGCCCGCGGAGACGATCTACACGCCATCAAGTATCTTGCACTTAAGCTCAAAGGACCCGCCCGACACTGGCTAAACAGCCTGCCAACAAATTCCATTGGCAGTTGGGAAAACCTGGAAGACGCATTCCTCGACAACTTCCAGGGCACATATGTGCAACCACCGGACGCCGATGATTTGAGCCACATTACTCAACAGCCCGGAGAGTCAGCCAGGAAATTCTGGACTCGGTTCCTAACTAAAAAGAACCAAATACTCGACTGTCCGGATGCTGAAGCCCTGGCGGCTTTTAAGCATAATATCCGTGACGAGTGGCTCGCCCGACACCTCGGCCAGGAAAAACCCAAGTCCATGGCATCTCTCACAACACTAATGACCCGCTTTTGCGCGGGCGAGGACAGCTGGTTGGCTCGCAGCAGAACTACACCACATTCTGGCACTTCGGATGGCCGCGACAATAATGGCAAGCCACGGCGTAACAGACATAAGCGACGGAACAACGGTGACAGCACTGAAGACATGGCAGTCAACGCCAGATTCAGCGGATCCAAGTCCGGTCAGCGGAAGAAGACGTTCAAAAGAAACAATCAGGGACCGTCCAGTCTGGACTGTATACTGGAGCGCTCGTGCCAAATTCATGGCATCCCGGACAAGCCAACCACACCAACAGAGACTGCTGAGTGTTCAAACAGGCCAGCAAAGTAAACGCCGAAAACAAGGACATGGGGCTGCACAGCGACGATGACGAATAACCCCGGCGTCCGAACACAGGGGGACAAAAGAAATTTCCCCCCAGGTGAAAACGGTCAATATGATCTACGCCACTCACATTCCCAACCGGGAACGGAAGCGAGCACTACGGGACGTCTATGCGATGGAGCCAGTCGCCCCCAAATTCAACCCATGGTCAGCTTGTCCGGTTACCTTTGATCATAGGGATCACCCTACTAGCATTCGTCATGGCGGCTCAGCCGCGTTGGTCCTAGACCCAATCATCGACGGATTCCACCTCACACGAGTCCTTATGGACGGCGACAACAGCCTGAACCTGCTTTATCAGGACATAGTGCGCAAAATGGGCATTGATCCCTCAAGGATCAAGCCCACCAAAACCACCTTTAAAGGTGTGATTCCTGGAGTAGAGGCCCGCTGCATGGGCTCTATAACATTGGAAGTGATCTACGGATCTCCGGATAACTTCCGAAGCGAAGAGTTAATCTTCGATATCGTCCCTTTTTGCAGTGGTTACCACGCGCTGCTCGGACGAACCACGTTCTCTAGATTCAATGCGGTACCACACTACGCATACCTCAAGCTCAAGATGCCAGGACCACGCGGGGTCATAACATTCAACGGAAACATGGACCGCTCTCTCCGAACAGAAGAGCATACTGCAGCCCTCGCGGCAGAAGTACAATGCGGCCTCCTCCGACAAACCAATCCGGCGACAACAACTTCAAGCACCGTCAAATGAGTCCGGAGCACCCCGCAACAGGATCATCAGGCACGCCAAGAGTGTGACTAGCAGTCCGGCCTCCGCTCAAGCCCCATCAAAGCAGCATTCATGCCACGCGTACACAATTACGCACTCAAAATACCATGGGCGTAGGCAGAGGCGCAACAATGAGTCGGTCAACAGTGCGGTATAACCGCTACTTACCTTCATAACCCATCCTTCTTATTTTTTCAGGACATTGCCTTAGAGCAGCCTCTTCAGAAGAGCTGGATTGTCGGACTTACATAGGAGAGAAAACCAAGGAGGCAAAATTTGCGCACAAAAGGAAATACCCAGGTGGAATCTGTTCACGATCGTTATACCTGTTTTACATACCTACATGCAGCCTGCCCTTGGATAGGACATGTTAAATAGTCCTATTTACTTCTGCTTAATGCTACTGGCATAAACAAAGTGTGAACACTTTCAACAGTGCGGCACCCCGAACTTATAGCACTATATGCATCAGCTCTGAATCACGTCTTGGGTCAATAGTTGGGTTTTCCCGGCTCCCTTGTTTTGGTACCTTACGTTCCGTTATATCGGCTAAGGTAAGCGCGGGGAGAACTCATGCGATTGTGTCCGGTTCTCCGGACGAGCACCTCAAGAGAGAGAAAGCCGAAAACTGACCTAAGATGATGCGGCGAGAGCTGGTCGCTGTTCGAGAGGTCTTAAAATCTTTATAGATTTTTTCCGCTTTAGGCGATGAATCGGCCTCGTCCGATTTAGGCGTATATAGCGCCCCAATTCGGCCCTTCGAATTCTAGGGGCTTCACCGAAATTTAAAATTGTAGAGTTATATGGCTAAGTGAAGGTTATAAAACCATATAGTCCGATTGCCATGTTCGCTGCGCCGGATACCTCCTTAAGGTACCAAAAATTTGGATAAAGAGTATCCGGGTTTTCCAGGAACACCCTGGTACTAGTTACATGGGGGCGGAAGCCGACGACTGGCCTACTTTCAGAATTCTATAAACAGCCGCACAAAAGGTAATATTTTAAATCAAACAGTGCTACATAGCACAAGCAATTTCGTCTTTATATTACAACAGTGACAGATGTACATTCATTCAAAGATCTTATCCTTGGTACATTCATCAGCCATGAGACGAGCGCCCTTCATAACGCCATCATAATACTTCTCGGGATAGCGATGCGCCTTGCCCTCCGGCGGCGCATCCTTCACCAGCTTCTCCGCATCCAGCTTGCCCCAATGCACCTTCGCACGGGCAAAGGCCCGGCGGGCACCCTCAATGCAAACGGATCGCTTGATAACCTCAAGCCGCAGACATGCATTCACCATCCGCTGATCGGGCGAAGTAGCTAGTGGGCGGGGGCTCACCAGGCACATCCGGACTCTGAAATCTTTCATAGCCACTTGGCCGCTACAGGAGTTTGACCAACTGCCGGTTGGTCACTCAGAGGCATTAGTGTTCGCCTGACATCGGGACCAGAACAACTTCTCCGTGGAGCTCCCCTCCTCGGCACGGTAGAACACCGCGACATCTGAGATGCTGTGTGGCAGATCTGCGAATGCCCCTGGAGAGCTCCGAATTTGGGTAAGTAAAAGAAACGCCTCCTCCACATGTTTGCTTTGCATAAAGAATGTCTTACCCGCCGCTATCTTCTGGGCCGCCTGGATTTCCTGCTGTGCCTTGTCGGCTTCGGCCTTGGCGTCTTTCATACTTGCAAGGGCCTTCGCAAGCTCGGCCTCTTTCATCTTAAGCTCATGTTCCATGGACTCGAACTTCTGGCCGAGCTCATGGAGCTCTTGCTGTACCTCGCCCACTCTAGCATCATGCTTTTCGCACTCCTTGCATTCCAAGGCTGCCTTGTTTTCGGCCTCGGACAACGCTTTCTTCAGAGATGCCACTTCAGTGGTGGCCCCTGTTACACAGTCACGACGCTTCATCGTTAGAATAACCAATTTTATCCATCCTTCAGTACATGAGAGCGGGGAGTCACTCACCTTTGTTCTCTTCGAGCTACCTCTTCGTGAGGTCGAGCTTCCCCTGCACCTGCTCCAGGTCCCGCTTTAGTCCGGCGACCTCGGCTGTGCAGACAGCAGCGGCAAGCAGCACAACTTGCTTATTTAAAATAAATACTTACTATTAGACTCATGCGGATTATAATTGACCCTCTGTTCGGCTTTTCCTTCCGAACACCGAACAGAGTATCACGGGCTACTACCTATCGGGTGGTAATTTTACATATTCCCTACTTACCTCGAAGCCCGTCAGAAGGCTTGTGCAGGCCTCGGTTAGCCCGCTTCTGGCGGACAGAACCTTCTGAATCACCGCACTCATAAGAGTACGGTGCTCTTCATCCATGGAAGCGCCGTGAAGCACTTCCAGCAGACAATCCGACACCTCGGGTGTAACGCAAGTCTTCGGCACGGACGGCTCACCCTCCCTAACAAGGGGCTGCCCGCCTAAGTCCGGAACCATTCGAGGTTCCTAACAGAAGATTCTACCGAGAGCCCGCTTATCATGCGGCTCTAATCAACACGATCCGCGGGGATCTTGAACCCCGCGTGTCCGACGTTTGGAATTCCGCCTTGGGGCGCCTCCAGAGTCACCTCCCCCCGCTCTGGGAACCTTTGGGACAACACCTCCGTGTCATCCGCAGGCTGAGGAATAGTGGCTGTCGGGAGCGAGTTCATCGCTGAAGCACTCAAGGACCCATCTGAGGACGATACCTCGGGATGGACCCTGGCTGGACTGCATATATGTTCGGTGTTATAATAAGACCATGAAATAAAGTCGCGCTAAAATTACAATAGAGTGCGGAGACTCACGATCTCGCTAGGGGCTTCCCCCTGGGCAGCCACTCTTCATCACTGTGAGCGACCGTGGTGGAGTAGTCCGGAAGGGACGCCTTTCCCTTCTTGGACGCCCTGGCGTCCCCTTCTGGGGCGGCTTTCCTCTTCTTCTCCCCCCATTGCGGGGAGGTAGAACTTCTTCGTGTTTTCCCCCGCCTCAGCGGGAGGAATCTTTCTCGTCGTCTTCGGACGATGTGTGGGTATAATGACCTTGGCGCCGGGCCTTTCTGGCCCCCGGTTCGCCTTCTCGGGCCCTCATCCTCTCTCCGGATGGGGCGGCCTTCTTCTTCTTCCTCCCCTTCGGGGGAGGAGTTTGCCTCATCGTCTTCGGATGAGGCTTCCGTTACAACCTTACGCCGGAGACCCTTCCTGGTCCCCGGGGCCTTCTTTTCGGCCTTCTTCTCCGGTGCCTTGTAAGGCGCCAGGACCAGCATCTCCGTCAGGAGAGCATCAGCTGGGCCTTCTGGCAGCGAAGCCGGACAGTCAATCCGCTCCGCTGTCTTCACATAATCCTGACTAAATATGCCAATTACTTAAGACTCCCCCATGAATATATTAGGAAGAACTGAATCCGGTGGTAGTCATAACTCACCGGATGGGGGGAGGGGGGGGAGGGAGCAGCATGAAGTCCGCGGTCCTTGGATGTGGGGGGAGGTACTTCGGAGGCCTTGAACAACACCTTCCATGCGCCTTTGTGCGTCATGTCGTAGAGCTTTCGAAGCGTTTGGTGTTCGGCCGCGATGTACTCCCACAAATTGAATACCCATCTTTGGCACGGAAGAATCCGGTGGACGAGCATGACCTGGACCACGTTGACAAGCTTAACGTTCTTGTCCTTAATATTTTTGATGTAGTTTTGGAGTCCGGTCAGCTCTGCAGGTTCGCCTGAGGTCAGGCCCTTCCTTTCCCATGAGGTGAGCCGCGTAGGTGTTCCGGATCAGAATTCGGGGGCCGCCGCCCAGTTGGCGCTGCGCGGCTCGGTGATGTAGAACCACCCCGATTGCCACCCTTTCACGGTCTCTGCGAAGGAGCCGTCAAGCCCGAATGACGTTAGGCATCTTGCCCACCATGGCCCCTCCGCACTCCGCTTGCTGGCGCTCCACGATCTTCGGCTTCACACGTAAGATTTGCAGCCACAAGCCAAAGTGAGGCTTGATGCGGCGGAAGGCCTCGCATACGATGATGAACGCCGAGATGTTGAGGACGAAATTTGGGGCTAGATCATGGAAATCTAGCCCGTAGTAGAACACGAGCCCGCGGACAAAGGGATGAAGTGGAAATCCCAGTCCACAGACGAAGTGGGCGACAAACACGACCCTCTCGTGGGGTAGCGGGGTTGGAATGACCTGCTCATCGTCCGGTAGCCGGTGCCCTATGTCTGCGGCAAAATATCCGGCCGCCCGAAGATTCACGATATGCTTCTCCTTCACAGTGAAAGCCACCCACTTGCCTCCTGCTCCGGACATGTTTAGCTGTGCGGAGAAAACTTTGGCTAGGGCGCTGGAGCTCGAGGGGGCAGGGGTGAGCAAGGGAGGAAGAGGGCGTGGGTAAAAATGGGGAACTCTTATCCCTTTATAGAGGCGACGAAAGCGGTGCGCCTCCCCACTTACCCGTTGAGGATCGCTTGCTTCCCAAGTGCCACGGTTGATGGCGCGGTGGGATTACCCATATTCGTATTGATGAGAATCCCGTGATAAGGGAACACGATCTCTGCTTTGACAAGACGTGTCAAGGAAACCGCCTCGCAATATGCGCTGTGGCCGGTTGTGGGAAAACGGTTTGAATAAGGACCCGACCGTAATGACATGTCATGTTGTCTAAAAAGTTGTCAGCAGATTGCATTTGTGAAATATCATTCTCTCTACGGTGCTATGTAAAGATCATTTTGCAGATCCGGACACGGTTTAAGTGTTCGATAATTACTTTGGAGTATCCGGAGAAGGAACCCGACTTGCAATGCCGAAGACAAGACTGCGCGCCGGACTCATCGCCATTGAAGCCTGGTTCAGAGCTCTTGAGGAGTCCTGGATTAGGGGTATCCGGACAGCCGGACTGTATACATCGTCCGGACTATTGAAGCGTGAAGATACAAGACTCAAGACTCCGTCCCGTGTCCGGATGGGACTCTCCTTGGCGTGGAAGGCAAGCTTGGCGATCCGGATATTATATTTCCTTCCTTGTAACCGACTCCATGTAAACCCTAGCCCTCTCTGGTGTCTATATAAATCGGAGAGGTTGGTCCTTAGAAGGCCGATCACAATTACAATCATACCATCATAGGCGAGTTCTTAGGGTTTAGCCTCTACGATATCGTGGTAGATCTACTCTTGTACTACTCATATCATCAATATTAATCAACCAGGAAGTAGGGTTTTACCTCCATCGAGAGGGCCCGAACCTGGGTAAACATTGTGTCCCTTGCTTCCTGTTACCATTAGCCTAGACGCACAGATCGGGACCCCCTACCCGAGATCCGCCGGTTTTGACACCGACAGCAGGCTTCTAGCGTTTCGGCGTTGGCGTCTACCGCGATAGGCGCGGACAGGTCCCGAAGTGCCGCCTGCAGCGGGTCCTGAGCGGCTCCACCAGACGCTCCGTCGTGGCTGATGATGAGCACCTCTGTGACAGTGCTGCCGCCGCTATCCGCGCGAGGGAGAGGGTCGTCGATGACGACCACATTGGTGGGGAAAGCATCGAGGGATGCCGTGTCGAAGTCGACAAGCATCGGGTCGGTGGAGCCAATCGACTCCAGGTCAGAGGTCGGCTCATTGGCGATGTGGAGCTTGCCAAGGAGGTCGATGAGGTAGCTCTCAGAGCTGGCAGCTCCCGCGTTGGGCGCGGGCTCGTCGGTGAGGCAGATCCCGCCGATGAGATCGGTGAGGCCGCTTGCTGCACAAGCGGCTTCCGCGCCATGCAGAGCGTCTGTGCAGGCGCCATCGGGCGTGTCGGGCTAGCTGCGCTCGCCAGGAAGGAAAAGGGTTCCCGTCCAGAACAGGTCTCCGGACGACGGTGCACCTAGCCCCACGGTGGGCGCCAAATGTCGGGGGTTTCGTGCGACATATGCCAAAGGATGGCTTATCATGGTGTGGGAGAGTAATGCGTCGCTGGTTCCTGGAAACGGGATAAGGCGCAAACACGTACGCCGACGCATCTTATCTAGGTTTGGGGCTCTCCTAGGAGATAACACCCCTAGTCCTACTCTGCAGGGTCTCCGCATGATCACTATCTCAACAAGTAGCTACAAGCTTGCTCCTTGAGCAATTTGACTAGAGGAGGAAGAATGGCAAGGCTAGCTCTACTCCTCTCTCTATGTGGGTGTGGTGTATAAGAAGCCGAACCCTTTGCATGGGTGTCCTGGGGGTTTATATAGGCCTACCCCCCAGGGGTACAATGGTAATCTGGCCGTATGTTGGACCCAACGACCAGTGTCTCTGGTGGCCGGCTTCTCCGCCGGCTGCTCGGGCCCGTCGGCTGTCCTATACTTGGCCGACAAGCCGCGCCCGCCGCTGGCGGGTCTTGCCGGAAGCTTAGTACTGTGGCAGTGCCACTAATGATGTGTGCTTTGTCGGGGAGAGCATGGCTACAGTCCTAGCGCCTGGCGGGTGCTCACTGTAGCCCGACTAGTTTGGGCTTGCCGCCTTCTGGCTTCTCACGGACAGGTAGGTCCCGCCGCCTGTGGGTCATACCGATAGCCCGTCGTGGGAGCATGGCTCCCTCTGCCATGGGTGATGTCACGAGCAGCATGGCAAAAGTGTCGCACCGGGCGTGGGACGCCCTCCTTGTACGCCACACTGTGGCCACGTTCCGCCCTGGATTCGGGGGTGGCAGGCTGCACTATAGCCACGCACCGTCCCATTGTCGTAATGAGGCTACAAACTTTGAGGTCATGAGGGGCCGCCTGCTAGGATTCGGGCCACTTCATGGCCGTCTTCTCGATTCCGCCGCCTTTTGGCAGCCGGCCATTTGGACCAGCCGGCTCCAAGAAGGCGGCCCTTTGTCCTTGATACTGGATGGGCGCAGCCGGCCCCGATGTCTTGAAATACCATGGGAGGCTGATGAGGCTACCCGTGGTCATTTACTCTGACAGTCACCGGCTTGACACCTTGATCTCCATCGTAGCATCGTTGTCGTCTCACGAACCATTGCTTCCACGACTATCGCTACCGCTTAGTGATAAAGTAAAGCAATTGCATGGCGATTGCATTTTATACAATAAAGCAAGAACCATAAGGCTCCTGCCAGTTGCCGAGAAAACATGATCATCTCATACAACAATTTATATCTCGTCACGTCTTCACCATATCACATCACAACATGCCCAGCAAAAACAAGTTAGACGTCCTCTACTTTGTCGTTGCAAGTTTTACGTGGCTGCTACGGGCTTCTAGCAAGAACCGATCTTACCTACGCATCAAAAGCACAACGATTTTTTGTCAAGTGTGTTGTTTTAACCTTCAACAAGGACCGGCCGTAGTCAAACTCGATTCAACTAAAGTTGGAGAAACAAACAACCGCCAGTCACCTGTGCACAAAGCATGTCGTTAGAACCAGTCTCATGAACGCGGTCATGTAATGTCGGTCCGGGCCGCTTCATCCAACAATACCACCGAATGAAAGTAAGACGTTGGTGGTAAGCAGTATGACTTTTATCATGCACAACTCTTTGTATTCTACTCGTGCATATCATCTACGCATAGACCTGGCTCGGATGCCACTGTTGGGGAACACAATATTTCAAAAAAATTCCTACGATCACGCAAGATCTATCTAGGTCATGCATAACAACGAGACGGGAGAGTATGTCCATGTACCCTCGTAGACCTAAAGCGAAAGCGTTTAGTAACGCGGTTGATTTAGTCGAACGTCTTCGCGATTCAACCAATCCAAGTACCGAATGTATGGCACCTTCGTGTTCAGCACACGTTCAGCACGATGACATCCCTCAAGATCTTGATCCAGTTGAGGACGAGGGAGAGTTCGTCAGCACGACGGCATGGCGATGGTGATGATGAAGTTACTGGTGCAGGGCTTCGCCTAAGCACTACGGCGATATGTGTGAGGTGTGTAACTATGGAGGGGGGCACCGCACACGGCTAAAAGAATACTTGGTGTCTCTATGGGGTGCCCCCTCCCACGTATATAAAGGAGGGGGGAGGAAGAGGCCGACCAAGGGGGGCGCGCGCCATAGGAGAGTCCAACTAGGATTCCCAATCCTAGTTGGAGTCCCATTCCTTTCCAAGAGGGGGAGAGAGGGAAGGAGGAAGAGAGGGAGAAGGAAAGAGGGGGCGCCGCCCCACTCCCTTGTCCAATTCGGACTTGCCATGGGGGGGTGCACTGCCTCCCCTTGTGGCCCTTTCTCTCCTTTCCACTAAAGGCCATTAAGGCCCAATACTTCCCCGGGGGGTTCCGGTAACCTCCCGGTACTCTGAAACTTATCCGATACTTCCCAAAACCGTTCAGGTGTCCGAATGTAACCTTCCAATATATGAATCTTTACCACTCGACCATTTCGAGACTCATCGTCACGTCCGTGATCTCATCCGGGACTCTGAACAAAATTCGGTCATCAAATCACATAACTCATAATACAAATCGTCATCGAACGTTAAGCGTGCGGACCCTACGGGTTCGAGAACTATGTAGACATGACCGAGACACATCTCCGGTCAATAACCAATAGAGAAACCTGGATGCTCATATTGGCTCCTACATATTCTACAAGGATCTTTATCGGTTAAACCGCATAACAACATACGTTGTTCCCTTTGTCATCGGTATGTTACTTGCCCGAGATTCGATCGTCGGTATCATCATACCTAGTTCAATCTCGTTATTGGCAAGTCTCTTTACTCGTTACGTAATGCATTATCCCGCAACTAACTCATTAGTCACATTGCTTGCAAGGCTTATAGTGATATGCATTACCGAGAGGGCCCAGGGATACCTCTCCGATACACGGAGTGACAAATCCTATTCTTGATCTATGCACACCCAACAAACACCTTCGGAGACACCTGTAGAGCATCTTTATAATCACCCATTTACATTGTGATGTTTGATAGCACGCAAGGTGTTCCTCCAGTATTCGGGAGTTGCATAATCTCATAGTCAGAGGAACCTTTATAAGTCATGAAGAAAGCAATAGCAATAAAACAAAACGATCAATATGCTAAGCTAACGGATGGGTCTTGTCCATCACATCATTCTCTAATGATGTGGTCCCGTTCATCAAATGACAACCCATGTCCATGGCTAGGAAACTTAACCATCTTTGATTAACAAGATAGTCAAGTAGATGCATACTAGGGACACTCTGTTTGTCTATGTATTTACACATGTACTAAGTTTCGGGTTAATACAATTCTAGCATGAATAATAAACATTTATCATGATATAAGGAAATATAAATAACAACTTTATTATTGCCTCTAGGTCATATTTCCTTCACATTGTTGCTCCAAAACTCATTTTCTCCTGATCTCTCTCCCTAGCCAATCAAACTTGTTGGTTTTCTAGGGGTTGGTTGAGAACGCCCCGATCTACACTTCCACCAAGAGAAATTTGAACCCCCCACTAATCCCTTGCGAATCTTCTTACTCTTGGGCGTTTGAGCACCCTAGATGGTTGAGGTTACCTCAGAGCCACATTCCATTGTGGTGAAGCTTCATGGTGTTGTTGGGAGCCTCCAATTAAGTTGTGGAGATTGCCCCAACCTTGATTGTAAAGGTCCGTTCGCCGCCTTCAAGGGCACCGCTAGTGGAATCACAACATCTCACATTGTGTGAGGGTGTGAGGAGAATAAGGTGGCCCTAGTGGCTTCTTGGGGATCATTGTGCCTCCACACGCTCCAACGGGGACGTACTTCCCCTCAAAGGGAAGGAACTTCAGTAACACATCCTCGTCTTCACCGACTCCACTTGTGGCTATCTCTTACCTTTACTTTGTGCAAGCTTTACTTGTGTTGTATCCTTTGCTTGCACTTGTTGTAGTTGTTGTTAGCATCATATAGGTTGCTCACCTAGTTGCACATCTAGACAAATGATATGTCTCCCTCGTATCTATAATTTTTGATTGTTTCGTGCCAATATTCTACAACTTTCATATACTTTTGGCAACTTTTATTTTTGGGACTAACATATTGATTCAGTGCCCAGTACCAGTTCCTGTTTGTTGCATGTTTTTTGTTCCGCAGAATATCCATATCAAACGAATTCCAAACACGACAAAACTTACAAAGATTTTTTTGCAATATATGTGATTTTGGGGAAAAAGAATCAACGCGAGATGATGCCCGAGGGGCCCATAAGCCCTAGGGGCGCGCCCCCTACCCTGGGTGCGCCTGGGAGGCTTGTGGCCACCCCGGAAGGCAGTTGCTGCCCTTCTTTCGCCGCAAGAAAGACAATTTCCGGATAAAAATCATGTTAAAATTTCAGCCCAATTGGAGTTAAGGATCTCCGGGAATTTAAGAAACAGTGAAAGGCCAGAAAACAGGAATGCAGAAACAGATGGAAATAGAGAGAGAGAGAGAGAGAGAGAGAGAGAGAGAGAGATCCAATCTCGGAGGGGCTCCCGCCTCTCCGCCCCCATGGAGGCCATAGACTAGAGGGGAAACCCTCCTCACATCTAGGGGGAGGTCAAGGAAGAAGAAGAAGAAGAAGGAGGGGGGCTCTCTCCCCTCTCTCCCGATGGCGCCGAAATGCCGCTGGGGCCATCATCATGACAGCAATCTACACCAACAACTTCGCCGCCGTCATCACCAACTCCCTCCTCTTCTATGCAGCGGTGTAACACCTCTTTTCCCCGCTGCAATCTCTACTTAAACATGGTGCTCAACGCTATATATTATTTCCCAATGATGTGTGGCTATCCTATGATGTTTGAGTAGATCTGTTTTGTCCTAGGGTTGATTGATGATCATGATTGGTTTGAGTTGCATGTTTTATTAATTGTGTTGTCCTATGGTGCTCTCCGTGTCGCGCAAGCGTGAGAGATCCCCGCTGCAGGGTTTGAAATATGTTCATGATTCGCTTATGGTGGGTGGCATGAGTGACAAAAGCACAGACCCGAGTAAGTAGGTTGTTTGTGTATGGGATTAAAGAGGACTTGATACTTAATGCTATGGTTGGGTTTTACCTGTGATCTTTGGTAGTGCGGATGCTTGCTAGAGTACGAATCATAAGTGCATATGATCCAAGTAGAGAAAGTATGTTAGCTCATGCCTCTCCCTCATATAAAATTGCAATAATGATTACCGGTCTAGTTATCGATTGCCTAGGGACAAATAACTTTCTTGTGACAAAAAGCTCTCTACTAAAACTAACTTAATTCTTTATTTATCTAAACAGCCCCTAACTTTTATTTACGTGTTCTTTATTATCTTGCAACTCTATTTTATCACACCTACAAAGTACTTCTAGTTTCATACTTGTTCTAGGTAAAGCGAACATTAATAGTGCATAGAGTTGTATCGGTGGTCGATAGAACTTGAGGGAATATTTGTTCTACCTTTAGCTGCTCGTTGGGTTCGACACTCTTAATTATCGAGAAAGGCTACAATTGATCCCCTATAGTTGTGGGTCATCAAGACCTTTTTGTGGCGCCGTTGCTGGGGAGCAATAGCGTGGGGTGAATATTCTCGTGTGTGCTTGTTTTCTTTATCACTAACTAGATTTTATTTTCTGTTCTAAGTTGTTCTCTATCTTTAGTTATGGATATGGAACATGAAATACCAAAAAAAAAATCAGGTGTACTTGCTACTCATGGAGATGGGGAACCTCCTAAAACCCTCGATGCTCATTATGTGAAAAATATTAAACACTACTTTGATAATCCTGAGAAAATCCCATTCAAGTTGATAATGGGAGACACGTTGGATCAACATGAATAGTTTAGGGATTATTGCTTGACTCAAAAAGGGAAAATGTTATGGGATCAAATTCATATGTTGCATTGGTATGCTTGGAATTTATGCTTGAGATATGATTATACTTGTTGCTCTAGGATGAAGGCTCCACACCTTCCCTTTTCATATAAATTTAATGAAAATGAAACCTTGGCTTCTTATGCTAATGGCATATATGATTACTACGATGTGTGACAAATAGAAGAATTCGTTGCTTTTAAGGGTGCTTATGAAATTGAAATTTTGTTTGAGAAGTGTGAAAATTATGATGATGCTGTTTACAGACCTGAAAATTATGCTATACTTAAATATTGCTATGAGAATTATGCCGATATTAATGATTTTATTGAGAAAGTATCCATTGTCCAAGAAGAGACTAATATTTTGCAGGAAACTATGGAAGAAGAAATTGATGACACTGTGAGCTCATTAAATGAAAAAGTTGATGAGGAGAGTGAAGAACAAAAGGAGGAAGAGCGAATTAGCTACCCGTGGTCACCTTCTAACGAGAGTAACTCTTCAACTCACACATTGTTTAATTTCCCTTCGTGCTTATCGAAGGATTAATGCTATGATGATTGCTATGATCCCTTTGATTCGTTGGAAATATCCCTTTTTGATGAAGTTGATGCTTGCTATGCTTGTGGCCATGATGCCAATATGAATGATGCTTATGAAGATGAACTTGCTGTAGTTCCTTACGTTAAACATGAAATTGTTGCTATTGCACACACACATGATAGTCCTACTATCTTTTTGAATTCTCCCAACTACACTATATCGGAGAAGTTTGCGCTTATTAAGGATTATATTGATGGGTTGGGTTCTACTATTGCACATGATTATTCTGATGAATATAATATGCATGTGCTTGCTGCTCCTACTTGCATTTATTATGAGAGAGGAATTACATCTCCACCTCTCTATGTTTCCAATACGATAAAGTTGCAAGAAATTGTTTATACTATACATTGGCATTTACTTCGTATGCATTAATTGTTCTTTTATGACATGCCGATGCATAGGAAGAGAGTTTGACTTCGTTGTTGCATGATATATATTACTTTGTGCTCACTACTAAATTACAAATCATTGTTAATTAAAATGGCTTTGATATACCTTGGGATCCGGGTGGATCCATTACTTGAGCACTTTATGCCTAGCTTAATGGCTTTAAAGAAAGCGCTGTCAGGGAGACAACCCGGAAGTTGAGAGTCATTTTATTCCGTTGAGTGCTTTTATAAAGTTTAAAACAAAAAAACATAGAGGGGAACCTAAAACTTTTCAAAAAGAAAAGTGAAAGTAAGAAAGATGAGCACCGTTGAAGTGGGGGAGCTCCTTGAACTTTGTTCATGCCCATGGAAACTTTGTAAATCTTGAATTGCAGAAACTTCTGAACAAAAATAATTATCCCCTTGTAAAAATCCATTGTAGTATAAAATAATGCGCCAAGATTTGACTTTAGGATGACTAGATTGCTTGTTTGGTATGTGCAGTTCGAAACAGAAACTTTGGCTATAGTGCGTGGATTTACATTTTTTTACTGGAACATCAAATTTTTCTGATATTCTTACGCAGTACTGCTATGCAAATTCTTTGTTTTGTCCTAATTTTTTAGAATTTTTAGAGTAACAGAAGTATGCTGAATGTTCAGATTGCTACAGACTGTTCGGTTTTTGACATATTCTATTTTTGATGCATTGTTCTGCGTGTTTTGATGAATATATGGATTGTATCGGTGATATAAACCATGGTGAAGTTAGAGTACAGTAGTTATAATGCAAATATAAAATATGAATGTGTTTGCAACAGTACTTAAAGTAGTGATTTGCTTTATTATACTAACGGATCTCACGGGGGTTTTGTTAAGTTTTGTGTGATTGAAGGTTTCAAGTTTTGGGTGAGATCACGATGGATGATTGAATAAGGAGTGGCAAAAGCCTAAGCTTGGGAATGCCCGAGGTGCCCCAAGGTAATATTCAAGGACTCCCAAGAAACTAAGCTTGGGGATGCTCCGGAAGGCATCCCCTCTTTCTTCTAACGACTATCGGTAATATTACTTGGAGCTATACGTTAATTCGTCACATGATATGCATAAATTCTTGGAGCGTCTTTTGTTTTTATTTACTCCCTCAGTTCCTAAATATAGGGTGTATAGTTTTTGGCACGAAAATTAAAGAACGCAAGTGGAGGGAAAATTTCACAAGTTTTGAGCGATATTACTCCTTACTATTTGGCATGAGAAAATAGAGGAGATTAACTAATATAGGGAAATGTAATCAAATCCCTTAAAAAATTATTCAAACGAGTGGTGCAATGTGATACACCTTATATTTTGAACTTTTTCTCAAAAATCTATACACCTTATATCAAGGAACGGAGGGAGTATCATTTTTCTTTTATGCACCATGCTGGTATGAGAAAGTCCTTGGTTGATTTACATAATGCTTCATGCACTTCACTTATATCTTTTGAGTATGGCTTTATAGAATGCTTCAAGTGCTTCACTTATATCATTTGAAGTTTGGATTGCCTGCTTCATGTGCTTCACTTACACATAGAAAACCGCCATTTGTAGAATGCTCCTTTTCTTCACTTATATATGTTAGAGCATGGGCATATCTTTTGTAGAAAGAATTAAACTCTCATGCTTCACTTATATCTATTTAGAGAGTTAACAGGAATTGGTTATTCACGTGGTTAGTCATAAAATCCTACATAAAACTTGTAGATCACTGAATATGATATGTTTGATTCCTTGCAATAGTTTTGAATATAAAGATGGTGATATTAGAGTCATGCTAGTGAGTAATTGTGGATTGGTAGAAATACCTGCGTTAGAGTTTGTGATTCCTGAAGCATGCACGTATGGTGAACTGTTATGTGATGAAGTCAGAGCATGATTTATTTTTTGATTGTCTTCCTTATGAGTGGCGGTCAAACACAAGCGATGGTCTTTTTCCTACCAATCTATCCCCCCTAGGGGCATGCGTGTTAGTACTTGCTTTGATGGCTAATAATTTTTTGCAATAAGTATGTGAGTTCTTTATGACAAATGTTGAGTCCATGGATTATACACACTCTCAGCCTTCCACCATTGCTAGCCTCTTCGATACCGTGCATCTATAATTTTTGATAGTTTCATGCCAATATTCTAACACATCAATATACTTTTGCCAACTTTTTATATTATTTTTGGGACTAACATATTGATCCAGTGCCCAGTGCTTGTTCCTGTTTGTTGCATGTTTTTTGTTTCGAAGAATATCTATATGAAACGAATGTCCAAACGCGATAGAAACTTATAGAGATTTTTTTGGAATATATGTGATTTTTGGGAAAAAGAATCAACGCGAGACGATGACCGAGTGGCCCACCCTAGGGGCACGCCCCCTGTCACATCCCTAGTTCTAGTAATGCCTAGTGCTAGCATCTGGTGTTGCATCATGTATACTTTTCACAGAAAGTTGAAATGGGGATGACAGAACCCCCAGTACCCCCCTGAAACGAACTAGGGTTTACTAAAATTATTTTCAATGAACCTGAAATGCCCTTCTAAAATGTTCATCATCTTTGCCTTGGTCTTAAACCTCTGACAAAAATGGCGCACATATTTCTAGGACATCATAGGGTCACTGAATTAAATCATACTCTATTTGCATTTGGGCATTTAAATGCTATAGAATATTTTAAATGTCCAAATAATCCTAAACTGAAATGTTCCATGTTGGTTATATGCTAAACAGTGGGCATCAACAGTTTGGTGATTTTTGAAAGTGCCTAAGCATTTTTAGAAAAGCCACAAACCTGCAGAAATAAAAAGAAAACAGAAAATAAAAGGAAAAGCACTTACAGCCAACTTACAGCGAGGCCCACCACTGACCCAACACTATGCTGGCCCATGGCAAGTCAGCTGCTTCCTCTCGCCCGGCAGGCAGAGAGGTGAGCGCCGGCGTGCCCGAGCTCGCCACGCCGTCACCTGCTTGCCGCCGAGCTGCTGGATGCATGGATGAACTCCTGCTCGTCGCCCCGACACCTCACTCGCCCCCTTGCGCCTCTCCCTCGCTCTCTCCCCACCATGGCCGACGCCACCGCGTCGCGCCGCCGTAGTTCCCGCAGCCACCGTCGTCCTCACGCCTCCCTGACGTGTTCCCGAGCTTCGCCGCCGTCCGCTTCACCGAGCTAGCCGAGCCCCGTGCGCTTGCATGCCCTGGAGCCACCGCAACAGCCTTGTCTTGACCGATTGTCGCTGGAGATCCCCTCGATGCCCTGACCACTCCGGTTCCTCCCCGACCTCGCCGTTTGCACTACCTTGACCGCCGTGAGCCCAGCTACCTCCTTCCCCTTCCTGTTCTCGCTCTCGAGCACCGTAGCGACTGCATGGAGCTTGCCCGCACCCGCCGCCACCTCTGCTTTTCGCCATCGTGGCCACGGCCACGTTGGCTCGAAACCGAGCACGCCACCGCACTCACCGCATCCCCAGGAGCCCGTAGCACCATTCCACACACCTCGCCGTGCCCCCTAGCAACAAGCCCGAGCTCGCCCGAGCTCCGTGGTCCGCCAAGGTCGTCGTCGGCGTCATTTCCGGCGACCTGGAGCTCAACCACCACCACCACTCGACGCGGCTCACTCCCTGCATCATGTAGATGCCCTCCGCCGTCCATTTGGTCGCCGGAGGAGGAAACCCACACTGCCTGGCCACATGGGTTACCAAGGCTAAACGCCAAGCCGAAGTTGACCAGTTGACCGGGTTGACCCCACTTTGACCCCCCTGGGTCACTGACGTGTGGGCCCCAGGCCACTAACTAAACTAGATTAGTGTTAGTTTAACGCTAACTAAATTAAATTAGTTAGGTTAGTCACTGACAAACGGGACCCATAGGTCAGGTTTGACCTGGACCGTCCCGTTGATTCTTGACGTCACCCACGCCTTAATCTTGTATAATAACTCATTTACTGGATTATTCTTATTCCGGAAATTCCAGAAAATAGTGCTAACTTCTAAAAATCATAGAAATTAATTTGTAACTCCAAATGCAAAGTGTTATATATGAAAAATATTAGAAAAATTCAATCTATCCATATGTACTAGTTTCATGCATGTTTAAACAAGTTAAATTGCTGTTTAATGCAAAACATTATAAGGCACTATTTAAGATCACAAATGAGTTTGAACTTTGAACCTTTGGTTCAAAATGGCTCAAACCCATCTGGTTGTAGTTGCATTAGCCCAACACACTCATTTTTGCCATGTCATGATCATGCATCATATTGTGCATTGCATTGATTGTGTTCCTTCTCTGTTGCCGGTGGTTGTCCCCTCTCGATAGACGTGTTCCGACGATGAGATCGATGACACCGATGAAGAACTATACTATCTTCAGAAGTGCCAGGCAAGCAAAACCCCCTTGTTCATTCCGATAGAATCCTACTCTCTCGCTCCTGCTCTCTTTTACTCCATTGGGACAACAACGATTCAACTGTTACATGCTGCGGTAGTTGAACCCCTTTCCTCTGCATGACCTGTCTTTGCCACAGTAAATAGCTGAAACCCACTAGCATGAGTAGGAGTTGTTTGAGCCCTGATGTGCCTACTCATTCATGCTTGTTCGTCATGCCTGCTACTGCTTAGAGTTGAGTCAGGTCTGGTTCACCGGGGATGAATTGGAATGGTGATGGACATGTCGTACTGTGTGTGAGCTAAGTGTGTGAACAATATTTGGTAAAGGTAGCGGTGAGAGGCCATGTAGGAGTACATGGTGGGTTGTCTCATTGAAGCCGTCCTTAGGAACTGAGTTCTGTGTTTGTGATCCATGAACAGCTACTACCACACGTTGGGCCCTGAAATATGACCCCACTCGACTTCTTAACCACCCTAGTCCTCTGTCCAGGAGTTGCTAGTAGTTTCTGGTGTTTGTAGTATCTTTGGAGGCCGTCTTGTGTTGACTGAGGGGTGGGCTGTGATGCGGTAGGCACGTGGCCGGGTATTCCGGGCGCCCGTTTGGTATTGCGGAACCCTGTACACATAGTTTGGGGCCGTATGTGGAAACCTCGGCCGGACTCCCTGCGGATGGAACCTGAATAGGCGATAAACCTGGACTAGAGACTTGAGTGTTTAGGTAGGTCGTGGTCTACACCCACGTCGACTTTCGCTTGAAGTCTGCCAAGCACATGTCGTGTGCAGACGCTAAGTGGTGGAAACATGTGTGAAGAAGTACCCCCCTGCAGGGTTATAAATGATCTATTCGAATAGTCGCGTCCGGGGTAATGGACTTTTGGGTTGCCTATAACAGTTCATAGACAAGTGAAAGTGGATACTCTAAAATACGCAAGATAAGTGTGAGTGCTATGGATGGCATTCTCGTAAGGAGACGGGAGCGGATCCATAATGGTGTATTGATTGGTGAATATGTGGACTCGTGTGCGCCACCTCAAAAGAGTTACATGCAGTCGTAGTTTGGGTTAGCCACTGAGTCAAAGTTGGCTTGCTGCAGTTAAACTGCACCACCCCCTTTGTTGATACCGATGCATATGTAGCTAGTTCTGATGTAAGTCTTCCTGAGTACATTCGTACTCACGTTTGCTTAATTTATGTTTTTGCAGAGAGACTTCAATCTCGCTAGTAGTTCTGCATGGACTTCGACGTTTAGCTTAATACCTCAGCTACGATCTTGTGCCCTTGGCAGGATCTGGTGGATAGTCAGGCTTCTCAGCCTTTTTCATTTGTAGATGTCTGTACTCAGACATGTTAAGCTTTCGCATGTACTTGACTTGTATGCTCTGAATGTTGGGTCATGAGACCCATGTTTGTAATATCTCGCTCCTCGGAGCCTATTGAATAAATACTTGAGTTGTAGAGTCATGTTGTGATGCCATGTTGTATTTACACATATCGGGCATATTGTGTGTATGATTGAAATGCTTGGTATGTGTGGGATTCGACAACCTAGTTGTCTATCCTTGGTAGCCTATCTTATGGGGAAATGTAGTTTGGTGCTTCCACTGAGCCATGGTAGTCCTTTACTGAGCCCGGTTTACGAAGTCACCTTCTAGCCCGATTACTGCTCGGAGCAACGCTTAGGCTGGCCGACATGTGATTCACTTCGTTCCTGTGTCTATCCCTTCGGAAATGTCACGCGGTGACATCCGAGTCCTGCTAACTGCTACAGCCGGGTTCCCGGAGTCCTGTTAGCCAGTTGCTACAGCCCGGATTCACACGCGATGACCGACATGCTCAATGTTTTTTCATGTATGCCTGTCCCGTAAATTCTGCCACTTTGGGTTCCACGACTACTCATGTCGGCCGGGTTCTCTGTCATATGGATGCTAGCGACACCATCATATACGTGAGCCAAAAGGCGCAAACGGTCCCGGGCCATGGTAAGGCGACACCCGTGGGAATACCGTGCGTGAGGCCGCAAAGTGATATGATGTGTTACAGGCTAGATCGGTGTGACTTAGAATCAGGGTCCTGACACCCCCTACCCTGGGCGCGCCTGGGAGGCTTTTGGCCACCCCATAAGGCGGTTGGTGCCCTTCTTTCGCCGCAAGAAAAACAATATCCAGATAAAAATTGTGTTAAAATTTCAGCCCAGTCAGAGTTACACATCTCCGGGAATTTAAGAAACGATGAAAGGCCAGAAAATAGGAACGCAGGAGCAGAAGGAAACAAAGAGAGATCCAATCTTGGAGGGGCTCCCGCCTCTCCGCCGCGATGGAGGCCATGGACCAGAGGGGAAACGCTCCTCCCATCTAGGGGGATGTCAAGGAAGAAGTAGAAGAAGGAGGAGGGGGTTCTCTCCCCCTCTCTCCCGTGGCACTGGAACGTCGTCGGGGCCATCATCGTGACAGCGGTCTACACCAACAACTTCACCGCCGTCATCCCCAACTCTCTCCCCCTCTATGCAGCGGTGTAACACCTCTTCTCCATGCTATAATCTCTACTTAAACAAGGTGCTCAACGCTATATATTATTTCCCAATGATGTGTGGCTATCCTATGATATTTGAGTAGATCTGTTTTGTCCTATGGTTTGATTGATGATCATGATTGGTTTGAGTTGTATGTTTTATTATTAGTGCTGTCCTATGGTGCTCTCCATGTCGGGCAAGCATGAGGGATCCCTGATGTAGGGTTTGCAATAGGTTCATGATTCTGAAGGAAATATGCCCCAGAGGCAATAATAAAGGTATTATTTTATTTCCTTATATCATGATAAATTTTTAATCTTCATGCTAGAATTGTATTAACCGGAAACTTGATAAATGTGTGAATACATTGACAAAACAAAGTGTCCCTAGTATGCCTCTACTAGACTAGCTTGTTAATCAAAAGATGGTTAAGTTTCCTGACCATAGACATGTGTTGTCATTTGATGAACGGGGTCACATCATTAGGAGAATGATGTGATGGACAAGACCCATCCGTTAGCTTAGCATAAATGTTCGTTTAGTTTTATTGCTATTGCTTTCTTCATGACTTATACATATTCCTCTGACTATGAGATTATGCAACTCCCGAATACCAGAGGAACAGCTTGTGTGCTATCAAACGTCACAACATAACTGGGTGATTATGAAGATGCTCTACGGGTGTCTCCAATGGTGTTTGTTGAGTCGGCATAGATCGAGATTAGGATTTTTCACTCTGATTGTCGAAGAGGTATCTCTGGGCCCTCTCGGTAATGCACACACTATAAGCCTTGCAAGCAATGTAACTAATGAGTTCGTTGCGGGGTGATGCATTACGGAACAATTAAAGAGACTTACCGGTAATGAGATTGAACTAGGTATAGTGATACCGACGATCGAATCTCGGGCAAGTAACATACCGATGGCAAAGGGAACAACGTATGTTGTTATGCGGTTTGAACGATAAAGATCTTTATAGAATATGTAGGAACCAATATGAGCATCCAGATTCTGCTATTGGTTATGGAGTGGAGATGTGTCTCAATCATGTCTACATAGTTCTCGAACCCATAGGGTTCGCACGCTTAACGTTCAATGACGATTCGTATTATGAGTGTATGTGATTTGATGTACCGAAGGTTGTTCAGAGTCCTGGATGAGATCACAGACGTGACGAGGAGTCTCAAAATGGTCGAGACATAAAGATTGATATATTGGACCATGTTATTCGAACACCGGAAGTGTTCCGGATGGTTCTGGATAAAACCGCAGTGCCGGAGGGGTTACCGGAACCCCCCGGGAATTAATGGGCCTTAGTGGGCCTTAGGGGAGAGAGAGGGCAGCAGCCAGGAGGTGGCTCCCCCAGGGGAGTCCGAATAGGACTAGGGGCGAGGGGCGCGACCCCTCTTTCCCTCTCCCTCTCCCTCTCCCTCTCCTTTCTTCTTCTCCTACTTGGACTAGGAAAGGGGGGCCGATTCCTACTTGGAGTAGGACTCCCCCCGTTGGGCGCGCCCTCTAGGGCCAGCCGGCCTCCTCCCTCCCTCCTTTATATACGGGGGAGGCGGGCACCCCATAGACACACAAGTTGATCTTTAACCGTGTGCGGTGCCCCCCACCATATTTTTACACCTCGGTCATATCGTCATAGCAACCACATAAAACTTGCAACAACAAAGTAGAGGACGTCTAACTTGTTTTTGCAGGGCTTGCTGTGATGTGATATGGTCAATACGTGATGGTACATAAATTTTTGTATGAGATGATCATGTTTTGTAACAGTTATCGGCAAGTGGCAAGAGCCATATGGTTGTCGCTTTATACTATGCAATGCAATCGCCATGTAATTGCTTTACTTTATCACTAAGCGGTAGCGATAGTCGTAGAAGCAATAGTTGGTGAGATGACAACGATGCTTCGATGGAGATCAAGGTGTCAAGCCGGTGATGATGGTGATCATAACGGTGCTTTGGAGATGGAGATCAAAAGCACAAGATGATGATGACCATATCATATCACTTATTTTGATTGCCTGTGATGTTTATCTTTTATGCATCTTATTTTGCCTAGTACGGCGGTAGCATTATAAGATGATCCCTTACTAAATTTCAAGGTATAAGTGTTCTCCCTGAGTATGCACCGTTGCTATAGTTTGTCGTGCCGAGACACCACATTATTATCGGATGTGATAAGCTCTACGTTCACATATACAACGGGTGCAAGCCAGTTTTGGACACGCAGAATACTCAGGTTAAAGTTGACGAGCCTAGCATATGCAAATATGGCCTCAAAACACTAAGACCGAAAGGTCGAGCGTGAATCATATAGTAGATATGATCAACATAGTGATGTTCACCATTGAAAGCTACTCCATCTCACGTGATGATCGGACATGGTTTAGTTGATATGGATCACGTGATCATTTAGATGACTAGAGGGATGTCTATCTAAGTGGGAGTTCTTAAGTAATATGATTAATTGAACTTTAATTTATCATGAACTTAGTCGTGATAGTATTTGTATATCTATGTTGTAGATCAATTGCTCGCGTATAGCTTCCCCGTTTTATTTATGATATGTTCCTAGAGAAAAATAGGTTGAAAGATGTTAGTAGCAATGATGCGGACTAGCTCCATGATCTGAGGATTATCCTCATTGCTGCACAGAAGAATTATGTCCTCGATGCACCGCTTGGTGACGGACCTATTGCAGGAGCAGATGCAGATGTTATGAACGTTTGCGAAAGCTCGGTATGATGACTACTTGATATTTTAGTGCACTATCCTTTACAGCTTAGAACCGGGACTTCAAAAACGTTTTGAACGTCACAGAGCATATGATATGTTCCAAGAGCTGAAATTGGTATTTTAGACTCATGCCCGAGTCGAGAGCTATGCGACCTCTGACAAGTACTTTGCCTACAAGATGGAGGAGAATAGCTCAACCAGTGAGCATGTGCTTAGAATGTCTGAGTACTACAATCGCTTGAATGAAGTGGAAGTTAATCTTCCAGATAAGATAGTGATTGACAAAGTTCTCTAGTCGCTGTCACCAAGTTATTGGAACTTCGAGATGAACTATAATATGCAAGGGATGATGAAAATGATTCCCGAGCTCTTTGTGATGCTGAAATCAGTGAAGGTAGAAATCAAGAAAGCCATCAAGTGTTGATGGTTGACAAGACCACTAGTTTCAAGTAAAAGGGCAAGGGAAAGAAAGGTAACTTGAAGAAGAATGGCAAGCAAGTTGCCACTCCCATGAACAAGCCCAAAGCTAGACCCAAGCTTGAAACTGAGTGCTTCTACTTCAAAGGAAATGGTCACTAGAAGTGAAACTGCCCTAGATACTTGGCAGATAAGAAGGATGGCAAAGTGAACAAAGGTATATTTGATATACATGTTATGGATGTGTATTTTACTTGTGTTTATAGCAACCCCTCGGTATTAGATACTGGTTCAGTTGCTAAGAGTAGTAACTCGAAACGAGAATTGCAAAATAAACAGAGACTAGTTGAGGACGAGGTGATGACGTGAGTTGGAAGTGATTCCAAGGATGATAAGATCACCATCGCACACTCCCTTTACCTTCGGGATTAATGTTGAACCTAAAATAAATGTTATTTGGTGTTTGCATTGAGCATGAATATGATTGGATCGTGTTTATTGCAATATGATTATTCATTTAAGTCAAAGAATAATTGTTGTTCAATTTACATGAATAAAACCTTCTATGGTCATACACTCAATATAAATGGTTTATTGAATCTCGATCGTAGTGATACACATATTCATAATATTGAAGCCAAAAGATGCAAAGTTAATAATGATAGTGCAACTTAGATGTGGCACTGCCGTTTAGGTCATATTGGTGTAAAGCACATGAAGAAACTCCATGCTGATGGACTTTTGGAATCACTTGATTATGAATCACTTGATGCTTGGGAACCATGCCTTATGGGTAGGATGAGTAAGACTCCGTTCTCCGAAACAATGGAGCGAGCAACTGACTTATTGGAAATAATACATACTAATGTATGCGGTCCGATGAGTGTTGAGGCTCGCGGCGGGTATCATTATTTTCTAACCTTTATAGATGATTTGAGCAGATATGGGTATATCTACTTGATGAAACATAAGTCTGAAACATTTGAAAAGTTCAAAGAATTTCTGAGTGAAGTGGAAAATCATCGTAACAAGAAAATAAAGTTTCTATGATCTGATTGCGGAGACGAATATTTGAGTTACGAGTTTGGTCTTTATTTCAAACAATGTGGAATAGTTTCACAACTCACGTGTAGCGATCCGACCTCAAACGGTCAAATTTCTGTGTATAAGTGTCATCCTGGATCGGTAATGCTGACACACACAGTACTTGAAGGATCTATAACATAGTGCAATCATACACTTATTACATCGAATGTCACAAAGAGAACTTATTACAATAATATGGCTTAGGGCCATCTAAATAAGGTAACAGCGGAAGACTTGGAAGATAAAGTGAGTCCATCAACTCCAACGGCATAGCTGAGTGCACGACAATGACCTAGCGCACCTTACTCTTCATCTGAAAAGTCTGCAACATGATATGTTGCAGCCCGAAACGGGTCAGCACTTGGAATATAGAGCAAATGAACAAGTAAATGCTATCACTACATGCATATATGGTTGGTGGAGGCTCTACGGTTATATTGTTTTGCGAAAACCCAAATTTTCCCTACATCAAAGGAATATATTTTATTTAACTATCATGGTAGTTGAAACATTGAGAATTGTAACTGAGGGAGTCCTGGACTAGGGGGTGTCCGGATAGCCGAACTATCATCTTTGGCCGGACTCCTAGACTATGAAGATACAAGATTGAAGACTTCATCCCGTGTCCGGATGGGACTTTTCTTGGCGTGGAAGGCAAGCTTGGCAATACGGATATGTAGATCTCCTACCATTGTAACCCGACTCATGTAACCCTAACCCTATCCGGTGTCTATATAAACCGGAGGGTTTTAGTCCGTAGGACGAACAACAATCATACCATAGGCTAGCTTCTAGGGTTTAGCCTCTCTGATCTCGTGGTAGATCTACTCTTGTACTACCCATATCATCAATATAAATCAAGCAGGAGTATGGTATTACCTCCATCGGGAGGGCCCAAACCTGGGTAAAAAGATCGTGTCCCTTGTCTCCTGTTACCATCCGCCTAGACGCACAGTTCCTCTGTGTCGTCACCTATAGGCCTGATGGCTCCTTCGATCATCAACAACGACACGGTCCAGGGTGAGACTTTTCTCCCCGGACAGATCTTCGTATTCGGCGGCTTTTCACTGCGGGCCAATTCACTTGGCCATCTGGAGCAGATCGAAAGCTATGCCCCTGGCCATCAGGTCAGATTTGGGAGCTTGAATTATACGGCTGACATCCGCGGAGACTTGATCTTCAACGGATTCGAGCCACGACCAAAATGCGCCCGCTTGTCTCGATGGGCATGATCTAACTCTGCCGCCGAACAGTGTCCTGGAGGCCGCACTAGTGTCCGCTCCGACATTGATTCGGAGCCGATCTCGCCGATCGAGGATGGTTTGTTGGACACCACCTCGGGGGCTGAAATATCTGCGACGATTGAGCCGAACACAATCCCTGTCCTTTGCGAAGACCGTGACTCCAAGGTGCCGGACTCCTCTCCGGACTCCGAACCCTCCGCGCCCCTGCCAATCGAATCCGATTGGGCGCCGGTCATGGAGTTCATTGCCGCGGACATCTTTCAGCACTCGCCCTTTGGCGACATCCTGAATTCACTAAAGTCTCTCTCTTTATCCGGAGAGCCCTGGCGGACTACGGTCGGGAAGGTTGGAATGCTGACGACGAAGAAATTCAACACCCACCCACCACCCACTTTGTAGCCAGCGCCGATGATTTAACCGACATGCTCGACTTCGACTCGAGACATCGACGGTATGGACGGCGATGCGGAGAGCGACCAAGACCCAGCGCCTACGAGAACCTTTGGAAGGCCACCTCGTCATATGACATATACATGTTGGACATCCCAAAAGATGGGAACGGCGATGGAACAACGGAGGATGACCCCTCCAAGAAGCGGTAGCGCCGGCGTCGTGGCGCCGCTCTAAATCCCGCCACGGCAAAATGGTGATTCCGCACGGGAGATAATAACACCACGGACAAGGTCGAAGACAACCCTCCGGCAGGACTCGGCGCGGGAGGAGGGAGAAGCAAGACCACCTGACGGTCTGGCAGAAGAGAGGTAGAGGGCGATAATTATGCGCCTCCCTCCGAAGACGAGGCAAGCCTCGACGACGGCAATTTAATTTGTCGTGCTGAGGATCCCCGCCGAACAGAGCGTTTCAAACGCAGGCTTATGGCCACGGCAAGCAGCCTCAAGAAAAAGCAGCAACAACTTAGAGCTGACCAAGACCTCCTAGCTGACAAATGGACTGAAGTCCTTGCAGCCGAAGAGTATGAACTCGAACGCCCCTCCAAAAGCTACCCCAAACGTAGGCCGCTGCCTCGATCAGAGGAGGAAGCACCCAAGTCACCAGCGCACGACATGGAAGACCGGCCACCCCGTGGCCGCGACAGAGAAGCCTCTCGGCCCTCCGCTCAAGCCACGCCTCGACGCCGCTCAAAAAATACCAAGGCACGGGAAAACGCGCTGGACTTGCGAGATATATTGGAGGATAAGGCAAAGCATACAAGATCGATCTACAGATCGAGTGGGCGCCCCACGACACGTGATGATAACCGTCACGCCAGATACAGCAACTCCGGCCGGGCCGAACACAATAGACAAGGCTCATTTGAGCTGTGTCGTGATATAATATCTGAGAGTAGCCGCACACCCACTATGCTTCACAGAAGAATTAATGTAACAACAAATCCATGAGCGCTACAAAACCGTAAACATCGAATCATACGATGGTACCACAGATCCTGTGGTCCGGATCGAGGACTATCTCCTCCATATCCACATGGCCCGCGGTGATGATCTACATGCCATCAAATACCTCCCACTCAAGCTTAAAGGACCAGCTCGGCATTGGCTCAACAGCTTGCCGGAGAATCAATTGGTTGTTGGGAGGGCACGGAAGCCGCATTCCTTGATAACTTCCGAGAACGCGTGTATGCGACCACCATACGCCGATGACCTTAGCCATATAATTCAGCAGCCAGAAGAACCGGCCAGACAATTCTGGACACGGTTCCTAACCAAGAAAAATCAAATCGTCAACTATCCGGATGCAGAGGCCCTTGCAGCCTTCAAACATAACATCCGCGACGAGTGGCTAGCCCGGCACCTAGGACAGGAAAAGCCGAAATCCATGGCAGCCCTCACCACACTCATGACCCGCTTTTGCGCGGGAGAAGACAACAGCTAGCTCGTAGTAACAACTTGACCAAAAACCCTGGTAGTTCGGATACCAAGGACAGCAATGGCGGTCGGCGTCGCAACAAGAACAAGCGCCCGCGCAACGGCGATAATGATGAAGATCTGGCGGTCGTCAATGCCGGATTTAGAGGCTCTAAACCCGGTCGTGGAAGAAGCCATTCAAAAGAAAAATCCGGGGCCCGTCCAACTTGGACCGGATAGTCGATCGCTTGTGCGGATACATGGCACCCCGAAAAAAGCCAACCACACCAACAGGATTGTTGGGTGTTCAAACAAGCGAGCAAGTTAAGTGCTGAACTCAATGACAAGGGGCTGCATAGCGATGACGAGGAAGAGCCCCGGCCACCGAATAATAGAGGACAGAAGGGCTTTCCCACACAAGTGCGGACGGTGAACATGATATACGCAACCCACATACCCAAAAGGGAGCGGAAGCGTGCACTAAGGGACGTATATGCGATGGAGCCAGTCGCCCCAAAGTTCAACCCATGGTCTTCCTGCCCGATCACCTTCGATCGAAGGGACCACCCCACTAGCATTCGTCATGGCGGTTTCGCCGCATTGGTTCTTGACCCAATTATTGATGGATTTCACCTCACGTAGTCACGATGGCGGCGGTAGCAGCCTGAACACCTTTATCGAGGATACGGTCATAAAATGGGCATAGACCCTCAAGGATTAAACCTACAAAGGCGACCTTTAAAGGCGTCATACCGGGTGTAGAGGCCAATTATGCAGGCTCGGTTATACTCGAAGTGGTCTTCGGATCCCGGATAACCACGAAGCGAAGAGTTAATCTTCGACATAGTCCCGTTCATAGCTGCTATCACGCCTTTGCTTTCGGATGAACCGCATTTGCAAAGTTCAATGCGGTGCCGCACTCACGCATACCTCAAGCTCAAGATGCCAGGCCCTCGAGGAGTAATCACGGTCAATGGAAACATTGAACGCTCTCTCGAGCGGAGGAGCACAGCGGCCCTCATGGCGGAGGTGCAAAGCAGCTTCTCATAGCAATTCTCGAGTCCGGCCACTAAACGTCCGGACACTATCAAGCGCGCCCGGAGTAACCTACAACAAGACCGCCTGGCACGATCCAAGCACGCGTAGCAATCCGGCCCCAACCGCACGACATAACTACGCTCTGGAGATACCATGGGCATAAGGGGAGGGGCACGACCACGGCACGCCCAGAATGCGGCTCAACCGCACCAGGGGCTCCCGATTGTGTCATTCTTTTTCTTTTTCTTTTTCTTTCAGGACTCTGTTCTCCAGAAGCCCTGTCCGGCATTCGCACCGAATACGATGCAACAGCCGAGGGAAGCGAAAACTGCGTCGAGTGTCCGGTGGTCTCTATTACGAGCATTATACCTGTTTTACATACCATCCCATGACTTACCCACGGAAGGACATGTTAAATAGTCCCATCCCTTGCTTATCGCACAATTTGTATCGTTCTGCTTTTATTTGCAATTTCTTTTTAATAACCAATATATAGTTCTTGCCTATTATTGCATTTTTTCCCATTATATATGTTCATTTCATGACATGTTGCACCCGTACACTTTGGTACGGCCAATACACCAGGGGCTTAAGTACCCCAAAATTATGGTGTGATAAGTCCAAACACTTTCACAAGTGCGGCACCCGAACTTATAGCATTATATGCATCGGCTCGAATCATGTCTTGGGTCAATAGTTGGGTTTGCCTGGCTCCTATGTTTTGGTACCTTACGTTCCGTTATATCGGCAAAGGTAGCACTAGGAGAACCACTGCGATTGTGCCCCGGTTGAGCTGGGTTGAGCACCTCAGTGGAGAAAGCTATGACCGTCATGATAGGGCAAGAGCCGGTCGCTGTTCGAGAGGTTTTTTCGGGTCCCTAAAGACTTATGCCGCTTAGAGCGAGGAACCAGCATTGTCCGGCCAAGGCGTGGATACCGCCCCGAACTCGGTCTTCCGAATACTAGGGGCTTCGCCGAAATTTAAAATTATAGAATTCTATGGCTAAGTGAGAGTGTTCAAGCATTATAAGTCCGGTTGCCTTGTTCGTTCGTTGAGCGCCTCCTCGATGGACCCAAGAATGGGAACAAGACCGCTCAAGTTTATCCCGAACACCCCAGCACTTTCGTGGCATGGGGGCTGAAATAACGACTTGCCATCTCTCAAATTTGATAAACGGCCGCACGAAGGTAATATTTTAAATTAACAAGCGTTGCTTAGCGCATATGAACAAGTTTTCAGCGTCTGAGGATAACAAATGCGAGTCTATTCAAAAATTACATCTTTGGAGCACTCATCCGCTATCTGGCGGGCACCCTTGAGAATGCCCTCATAGTACATTTCGGGCGTGTGATGCTCCTTGCCCTTGATGTGGCCGTCCGTCAAAAGCTTCTCCGCATTCAGCTTGCCCGGTGCACTTTAGCACGGGCAAGGGCCCGACAGGCACCTTCAATGCAGAGCAGGCGCTTGATGACTTCAATCCATGGACAAAGGCGTCCACCGGCCGCGCACTAGCCCAAAGTAGCTCCTGTGCACGGCTTCCAATGGCCACAGCCGAACTATGAGGCCCTTCATGGCCTGTTCGGCGACCTTGTGGAGCTCGACCAGCTGCTTCAGCTGGTCGCTTAGGGGCACCAGATGTCCGGCCTCAGCATACTGAGACCAGAACACCTTCTCCGTGGAGCTCCCCTCCTTGGCGCGGTAGAACGCGGAAGCATCAGACACACTATGGGGCAGATCTGCGAATGCTCCTGGAGAGCTCCGAATCCGGGTAAGTAATAGGTAATTCACTTTCACATGCTTGCTTTGCATAAAGAATGCCTTACCCGCCGCTATCTTCTTTAATGATTCGATTTCTTGAAGGGCTTTTTGGGCCTCGGCCTTAGCAGCTTTGGCACTCTCAAGAGCCGAGGCAAGCTCGGACTCGCGGGTCCTCGAGTCACGCTCCAAACCCTCGTGTTTTTTCACGAGAGCCTGGAGCTCTTGCCGCACCTCCGCCAGCTGCGCCTCCCCCTTCTCTCGCTCGGTGCGCTCATGGCCGCTTTGCTGACCCACGGACACCGCTTCCTTCTGTGGTCGCCACCTCGTTCGTGGCCCCTGCAGTACCCTTGTTATTCCTGTTATTTTTTGCAACCGAAACCTTTCTATAAGGTATTTTTTTAATAAGGTATTACTTACCTTCCTTGTCCTCGAGCTGCTTCTTGGCTTGGCCGAGCTTGTTCTCGGACTGCTCGAGGCTCTGCTTCAATGCATCGACCTCCGCAGTTAGTGCGGCAGAGGTCAGCAGCGTAGCCTGCACTCCCATATTGACATACTTATGTTAGACTCCTGCGTATATCTTTTTAGATTCTTAGTTCGGCTCTTCTTTCCGAACACCGAATTAAGCATCAGGGGCTACTATCTATGCGGTAATATTTTTACATATTCTAAACTTACCTCAAAGCCTGTTAGAAGGCTGGTACATGCCGATCGGCCCGCTCTTGGCGGGTGAACTTCTGAATCACCACACTCGTAACGATGCGGTGCTCCTCCTCGATGGAGGCTGTTAAGCGCCTCCGATGCTATCCGGTGCCTCCGGTTGGGCCGGAGGACACCGGCGTCTTACCCTTCCTACGAAGGGACCACTTGTCGGACTCCGGAACCGCTGAAGGTTCCGGTATGGAGTCCGGACGAGGGTCGGGCTTAGAGCCCCTGGGGGTCTTGCTCCCCTCGAGCCTGGAGTCCGGGAGGTTGCCTTGCGGTGCCTCCTACGCCACCTCCTCTTGACCAGGCCCCCCTTGGGGCACCACCTCGGCTTCGTCCGCAGCGTGAGGCGAGGAGGCGGCCGGAAGTGAAGTACTCTCCATTTCCGACGAACTCAGGGACCCGCTTGACGAAGCGGCGAACTCGCCCTTGGGCGGGCTGCATGATTGTTTGGCACTAGAGAACACTATGCAATGAAAAAGCCACGGGTATCCGGACACTTACGATCTCGCCAGGGGCTTGGCCCTTGTTGGCCACTCCTCCTCGTCATTGTCGACGTTGGTGGAGAAGTCCGGAGGAAGGGTCCTTCCCTTCTTGGACCCTCGAGCCTCCCCAGTTGGGGCAGCCTTCCTTTTCCTCTCCTCCCACTGAGAGAGGCTTCTTTCCTCCTCCTTGTTCTCGGGAGAAGATTACGCTTCAAAATCTGACAAGACCAAGGCGTCGGGAGCTCCTTCGAGTTACCGTGGCCTCCTTCTTGGCCTTCTTCTCCGGCACCACATGAGGTACCGGAGCCAGCAGCCCCGTCAATCGGGCGTCCGCTGGGTCTTCTGACAAAGGGACCAGACATTTAATCTGTCCGGACGTCTTCATCCAGTCCTGTCAAAGGTTAGGGAGTTTTAGATCCCACATAGAGTCGATCTATGAAAAACAAGAGTCCCATAAAGGGTAAAATAACTTACCTCGCTGGCTTGATGCTGCGAGCTAAATCCACGATCTTGATGGCGGATCACGGGGTCTTGGCGCCCTTGAACAAAGCACCTTCCGGGCATCTTCCCTCGTAGTGTCGAAGAGCGGCTCGAGAATGCAGTGTTGTGCGGATCAAACTCCCACAAATTGAAGGCCCGCTGCTGGCACGGGAGAATCCGACGGATGAGCATAACCTGGACTACGTTGACAAGCTTGAGCTTCTTGTCCACCAGGTTTCCGACACAGGTTTGGAGTCCGGTCAGCTCTTCTGAATCACCCCACGTCAAGCCCATCTCTATCCATGATGTGAGTCGTGTGGGGGAGCCAGATCTGAATTCGGGGGCCGCCGCCCATTTGGAGTCGCGCGGCTCGGTGATGTAGAACCACCCCGATTGCCACCCCTTCTTGTCTCCACGAAGGAGCCCTCGAGCCATAGAACATTGGGCATCCTACCCGCCATGGCGCCTCCGCACTCCGCCTGTCGGCCGCCCACTATATTCAGCTTGATGCTAAAGGTCTTTAACCATAAACCGAAGTGGGGTTGGATGAAGAGGAAATCCTTGCACACGACGATAAACGTCGAAATATTGAGGATGAAGTTTGGGGCCAGATCATGGAAATCCAGGCCGTAGTAGAACATGAGCCCCCGGACAAACGGGTGAAGTGGAAAACCTAGTCCGCGGAGGAAGTGGGTGAGGTACACCACCCTCTCATGGGGCACAGGGAGTGGGAGCAGGCTGCCCCTTGTTGGGAGCCGACGCGATGTCGCCGGACAAGTATCCGGCCTCCCGCAGCTTTGTGATGTGCCCCTCCGTGGCGGAGGAGGCCATCCACCTGCCTCCCGCTCAGGACATAGTTGGAGAAGGTTGAGGTGGGATGTGCGGACTTAGTATTTGGAGCTCGAGTGCTAGAAATGGATGAGCAAAGGAGGAAGAAGGCGTGGGTGAAAAGGTGGATCCTTATCCCTTATATGGATGGGCCAGACTATGCGTCCCCCGCCACTGGTAAAACTCGCTTATCCCCAAGCGCCCGTAATCTATGGCGCGGATGGGTTACCCACGTCCGTATTGATGAGAATCCCGAGAATAAGGGGCACGATCTCCGCTTTGATAAGGCGTGCCAAAGGAAACCGCCTCGCTTCATGGCGCTAAGGTGGAACTGTAAAAAGCGATTCATATAAAGGCACGGCCGTAGTTTGATGTCACGCCGCGGAATACGTCAGCAGATCTGCAAAAGTTATTCTCTCTACGGTGGTATGTGGAACTTGTTTTGCGAGCGGACACTATCCTAGTGTTCAAAACCTTCTATGAAGTATTCGGAGGAGGAACCCGCCTTGCAATGCCGAAGACAATATGCGCGCCCGGACTAAATGCGTCATTGAAGCCTGGTTCAGGGCTACTAAGGAGTCCTGGATTAGGGGTGTCCGGATAGCGAACTATTGTCTTTGGCGGACTCCTAGACTATGAAAATACAAGATTGAAGACTTCGTCCCGTGTCCGGATGGGACTTTCCTTGGCGTGGAAGGCAAGCTTGGCAATACTAGATCTCCTACCATTGTAACCGACTCTGTGTAACCCTAACCCTATCCGGTGTCTATATAAACCGGAGGGTTTTAGTCCGTAGGACGAACAACAATCATACCATAGGCTAACTTCTAGGGTTTAGCCTCTACAATCTCGTGGTAGATCTACTCTTGTACTACCCATATCATCAATATTAATCAAGCAGGAGTAGAGTATTACCTCCATCGAGAGGGCCCGAACCTGGGTAAAAACATCGTGTCCCTTGTCTCCTGTTACCATCCGCCTAGACGCACAGTTCGGGACCCCCTACCCGAGATCCGCCGGTTTTGACGCTGAAAGTAACCCCATCTCAATCCCAATTAAATAGTAATCAACAACCTAGCAAATAAATTTAGAGTGATGAGATCAACATGATAATCCAAGAACCAGATACTCAAGATGTCCATAACCGGGGACACGACTAACCATGATTAGTTTGTACACTCTGCAGAGGTTTGCACACTTTTCCCCACAAGACTCAATCTCCTCCATTGAATTTCTCGCACTACATGATGTTTGAGAAACGGATGACCGAGACACAGTCTTTCAGAAGCATTAACTCTTTACTCCGGGTGAGCGATTACACCTACTTTCCCCTACATCTGCTAGCCTACCCTTTGAAGAGGTCATGCAACATACTCAACTATGCTAGAGCCCATAATAGCTTGTGGTTGCACATGGAAGTTTCTAGCATGAATAATCTTATGATCCCTTTCAGCCTGGGTGGCAAACCAAATGGACAACACTGGTATATGTCCAGGTGCCTGCAACCATTCCACCCAGATGTGTATTTAAGTAGCCACCTTAAGTTAACCATTAAGTAATAATCTCACATCTATCATGGATCACTCAAACCAAACCACGTCTACGAGCATAGCATAGCAACCTAAGCATAACGAAGAAGTAACTCCCAAGGTTTGATAACCAAAGGGGAAAATGGTTCTACCTCATCATCTACTTCCCAATACCCACAAGTTAATCACATCCTAACCATGAAGTGTTTGAGGATTGAAACTAATGCATAAAAACTGGGTATGAAAAGAGTATGATCAATGTGTTACTTGCCTTGCTGATGATCTGCAAACCCTAGAGACTCGTAGTAGCACGCTTCGCACTCCGGGAATTCTATCGCAAACAAACAATAGTATACATAAGCAATCAAGCATAGATGCAAGGGTAAAACTCAAATAAGAAGATCCAATCTGAAAGTCCAACTGAAGAGCTTCGATTTGCAAAATGAATCAATCGAATCGGAGCTACGAAACTGAAACTACGGTCAAAAGAACTTCGAATTCAAATCTTCTTGAAACCAAATTTTTAAATTGTCAAAACCATGTTCAAGTTGATTAACCAGAAAGAGGGGCTCGAGACAAAGATTTTGGCGTTGGTTTCACTGGATTTGGACGAACGGTTAAAAAGTTGCGAGGGTTTGAAGATCAGGGGCTAATCTGCGATAAAAATAATCGCGGATAGGTACCTGACCGAAAATAAAACAGAAAAAGAAACATCTATCGGACGAACGTCCGCTAAAAGAGGCTCACGAACAAATTCGTTCGTTAAAACGAACGAACGAACGAACGTTCGCAAACAGAACTAAACCGAGAAAAACCGAACCGATCTAATAGAAAAAACCGATCTAGGGTTAAAAAACCGAACGGTTATACCTAAACCGAAAAAAGTCCGGCGGTGAGATCCGGCGGGCGGCGTTGCTCGGCGAAGGCGGCGGCGGCGTGGCGGCGTATGGCGGCGGCGTGGCGGCGGCGGCGGCGCCGGCAATGATGGCGAAGCATGGGCACGGGCACGGTCAAGTACTGGCAGCGGAGGCGGTGCGGCGACGAGGAGACGGCGGTGGGTATTTAAAGGGGGGGGGGCGGCTTGTGGGAGGGGTGACGTGGGCGGCTCGGAGCCGGACTCCGGCTGAGTCCGACGCGAGCACGACGGGGAAGGCGGCGCGCAGCGGGCCGGCTGGGCCTTCGACC
This sequence comes from Aegilops bicornis, assembly GCA_021605145.1. Lineage (NCBI taxonomy): Eukaryota > Viridiplantae > Streptophyta > Magnoliopsida > Poales > Poaceae > Aegilops > Aegilops bicornis. The sequence continues at coordinate 389,525,567 of CM038669.1, read as the reverse complement.
CAATTCGGTCTAGGAACATTTTTTAAATAAATTCCGCCGAAAGGAAAAATCCTAAATAAATATTAAAAAATTCTAAAAATGCCAAAAACAATTTTCACCGTCTAAATAAAATATTTAGAACAAAGTGAACATTTTCTTGGCCTAAAATGCAATTTTGAAAAATGCATATTTTTTCTAATTCGAATAAAATAGCAATAAAAATCCAAAATAAAATATTTATTTGATTTTAATATTTTCCTCCAATATTTCTTTTTTTTTTTGAGAAGTCATGTTATCTCCTCTCATTTATTTTTATATTGGAAATATTTAGGGAGAAAATAATTAATACCAAAATGATCCTCTTTTCAAATTTGAGAAAATTCAAATATGATAATAATGAAATCCCCAACTCTCTCCGTGGGTCCTTGAGTTGCTTAGAATTTATAGGTTCACAAACGAAATGCAGATTAAATATTATATGCATATGATGACCTATGTATAACATTCCAAATTGAAAATTTGGGATGTTACAAACCTACCCCCCTTAAGATGAATCTCGTCCTCGAGATTCAGGTTGGCTAGAAAATAGGTGTGGGTGGTCTTTCCGTAGGTCTTCCTCTCGCTCCCAGGTGGCTTCATCCTCGGTATGGTGGCTCCACTGAACTTTGCAAAACTTGATAACCTTGCTGCGAGTAAGTCGGCTGGCAAACTCGAGAATCTTGACAGGTTTCTCCTCATAGGTTAAATCACTATCCAACTAAATTGCTTCCAGGGGCACTGTATCTCTCAGAGGGATATCGGCCATCTCACCATGGCACTTCTTCAACAGAGAAACGTGAATCATATCATGGACTCCTGAAAGTCCTTCGGGTAACTCCAACTTCTAGGCCACTTCTCCCATACGCTCCAAAACTCGGTATGGTCCTACAAATCTCGGGGCTAACTTTCGCCTAACCCCAAAGCGTTTAACACCTCACAGAGGTGACACACAAAGATATGCTCTGTCTCCGATTTCATAGACTACCTCCTTGCGCTTTGAGTCTACATAACTCTTCTGTCTGGACTGAGCTACCTTCAGTCTATCTCGAATCAACTTAACCTTCCTTCGGACTCTTTGATCAAATCGGGTCCAACCAACTAACGGTCTCCAACTTCATCCCACATCAACGGTGTCCTGCACCTCCTTCCATAAAAGCTTCGAAAGGTGCCATCTTCAAACTGGCCTTGTAGCCGTTGCTGTATGAGAACTCCGCGTAGGGCAAATTATCATCCCAACTAGATCCATAATCTAGCGCACAAGCTCTCAACATGTCCTCCAGAATCTAATTGACTCTCTCGGTCTGTCCATCATCATGCGGATGAAAGGTCAGATCTTGAACTCTAGCCTGGTACCCAAAATCTGGTGCAACTGGTGCCAAAACTTCGAGGTAAACTGCGTTCCTCTATCTGATACGAGGGTCCTCGGAACTCCATGCAGACATACGATCCTGGTCATATATATCTTGGCCAACTTCGCACTCGTATAGGTGGTTTTCACTGGGATAAAGTGAGCTACTTTGGTCAAACGATCCACTACTACCCAGATAGAATGATATCCCGATCGGGTCCTGGGTAATCCGGTGATGAAATCCATGCCAAGCTTATCCCACTTCCATTCGGGTATCGACATAGGCTGCAGTAATCCTGCTGGCTTCTGATGTTCTGCCTTCACTCTCTGACATACATCACATACGGCTACATACTCGGCAATATCCTTCTTTATTCCTGTCCACCAGAAACACTCCTTCAAATCCAAATACATCTTGGTGTTTCCGGGGTGTATCGAGTATGGCGAGTCATGAGCTTGCGAACTATCAACTTCCTAATCTCTGCATTATTGGGCACATAAACACGGTCCTCAAACCACAAGGTGTCGTGCTCATCCTCACGAAAACCCTTGGCTTTTCCTTTGCTCATTTTCTCCTTTATCTCAGCAATTTCCTTATCATCCTTCCGAGCTTCTTGAATCTTTCCCAATAATGTTGACTGAACTTCCAATGCTGCAACAAAACCTCTAGGGACTATCTCCAAACGAAGCTCCCTGAGATCTTCATCTAACTCCTTTGGCAATCCTCCGCTTACGAGGGTATTGGCATAACTCTTTCGGCTCAAAGCGTCCGCTTCGACATTGGCCTTGCCTGGATGATAGTGCAGCTTCATATCATAATCCTTTATAAGCTCCAACCATCTCCTTTGCCTGAGATTCAGCTCCTTCTGAGTGAAAATGTACTTCAAACTCTTATGATCCGTGTACATATTACAACGGTTTCCAATAAGAAAATATCTCGAGGTCTTGAGCGCATGGACTACAGCCGCTAACTCCAAATCATGCGTGGCATAATTCAATTCATGCGGTCGAAGCTGTCGTGAGGCATATTAAACAACTCTACCGTCCTGCATAAGAACTTTTCCAAGTCCTAGGCGAGAAGCGTTGCAATACACTTGGAAATCCTTGCGTATATCCACCAGAATCAGCACTGGGGCTATAACTAATCGTTTCTTTAGCTCCTGAAAACTTGCCTCACATTCATCTGTCCATTTGAACTTGATGTCCTTCTTCAACAACTCCGTCATGGGCTTCGCAATCTTGGAAAAATTCTCAATGAATCTCCGGTAATATCCCGCGAGTCCAAGAAAACTGTGGATCTCTCCTACTGAGGTGGGTGCCAACCACTCGATGCATCGAACCTTGGTAGGATCTACTGCTATACCTTCTCCTGATATAACATGGCCAAGAAATCCAACTTCCTTCAACCAAAACTCACACTTGCTGAATTTGGCATATAACTGATGTTCCCTGAGCTTCTCGAGAACTAGACGCAAATGTTCCTTGTGCTCCTCTCCATTCTTCGAGTACACCAAAATATCATTAATGAACACCACTACAAACTTATCCTGGAACTCCATGAACACCTTATCCATCATACTCATGAAATAGGCAGGGGCATTAGTCAATCCAAATGACATAACCATGTACTCACATAGCCCATACCTTGTGGTGAAGGCTGTCTTGGGTATATCCTGTTCTCGGATCTTCACCTGGTGGTATCCTGATCGTAGATCAATCTTGGAGAATACTTTAGCTCCTTGTAGCTGGTCAAACAAATCATTGATCATCGGCAGTGGGTACTTGTTCTTGATCGTCGCTTCATTCAATGCACGATAATCAACAACCATTCTCAACGATCCATCCTTCTTCTCAACCAAGAGCACTGGGGCTCCCCACAGTGATGAACTTCGCCGAATGTAACCTTTCTCCAATAACTCCTTAATCTACTTCTTAATCTCCTCCAGATCATTTGCGGGCATCCGGTATGGTCTCTTCAATATCGGTCCGGTGCCTGGCAACAGCTCTATCAAAAACTCAATGTCTCGATCTGGTGGCATGCCTGGTATCTCCTATGGAAATACATCCGGGTAATCCTTCACTACGGGCACTTCCTCCTGAACAACTCCTGAAAGGGAATTTACTTGGGTCCTCCTAGGCGCATGTCTGGATACATACTTAATCCTTTTTCCCTCCGGGGTGGTGAGCAGAATTGACTTACTGGTGCATTCGATGTTTCCTCCATACATCGATAGCCAATCCATGCCTAGTATCACATCCAATCCTTGCGACTCCAGAATTATTAAGTCTGAGGGGAACACATGCCTACCTATGGTCAATGGCATCTGAAAACATCCTTGGCTTACCATATACTCCGCTCCTGGCGAGCTTACTAACATTGGTGTCCTAAGAACTTTAGTGGGCAACTTATACTTATCCACAAATCCCCTTGAAATGTATGAATGCGACGCACCAGTATAAAAAGAACGATTGAAGTAAATGACTTATCCAAAAACTTACCAGCAACTGCATCTGGCCGCTCTTCAACCTCCTCCACTTTCACGTGGTTCACTTGTCCCCTGTTAAAAGGATTCACTACAAAAAAATACACTTCCGTGATGATACGTGTTTGTCACAACAGGTCGAGTTTTTTGTCATGCATGTACATCCATGACGATTTTATGATAGAATCAAGATAGTCATACCTGTGCTGTCATAGAAGTGTTCCATGACATTACCAAAATTATCATCACAGAAGTGTCCACTTCCATAACGATAAATCGCACGTCACAGAAGTGCTTTCGTCAAGGGTAATCGACACGTGGCATCCACCGTAACGGAACGCCGTTAATCTATCGGGTCCGGTTTTGGATCCGATAACCCGCTAACAGCCCCGTCCAATGGGGATTTCCACGTGTAGAATCATCATTAGCTGGAGGAAACACGTGTCGGCTCACCATTGAGACAGATGTCATCCACTCATTGGACCGAAGGCGCCTATGATACGTCAACACGTGGCACGGCCGAACAGAGGCCCATTCCTGTGAAAAGGCCGACCCGTTTGACTTGGTCAAAAGGTGGTGGGCCGGCCCATGGAAAGCCTGTTAACGGCCTGTTCGCATATAGCCCATTTACAGCCCGCCAACCCAGGGCCTGTTACGACCTATCTGAATTAGGCCCAGTAGCGTCATCTGGGCCGTCCAATGTGATTCCAGCCCATTTTAAGTTCCGGCCCATGACGTCTTTCGGCCCATATGAGGCCCTTTGTAACTCTTGGCCCATTAACGGCCCGTGGTGAAACTGGCCCGTAATGAACAGTGTATCACTTTATACCCATTAATGACCCATTAATCCATTGGGCCGTTTGCAGCCCATGTTATCTTTCGGCCTTCTCAGGGCCCATTTATTCTTGGGCTCATTTCCAGCATTCGGTTACTTACGGCCCGTTACTGTCATTTTCTGCTTGTGGGCCAAATTCAACCCGTGGTTACAGTCGGCCCGTTTGTAGTGTGTTAATACGTTGGGCGGTTTTCATAGCGTCATCAAATACGGCCTATTAACGACGGCCCGTTATGGTCGGCCCATGAATGGACGACTCCAACTCTAGCCCGTTTACGGCCATAATGCGGTCTATTTTTGGCCCATGTTTGGCCAATCGATCATACAACTCGTATAAGGCCCATTGATGATACAACCCATAGAAGGCCCATTGTTTCTACGGCCCGTAGAAGGCCCATTGTTTCTATGGACGTAGAAGGCCCATTGTTTCTACGACCCATAGGAGGCCCATTGTCACTACAGTAAATATGTAGCCCATGGTTATTGTGGCCTTGTTTTAAAAATATGTTATTGCGGCCACTAGCAAACCGCAGAAAAAGAACTGCGCTGACTACAAGCAAACAAATAAACAAGACAACAAGGAAATAAATAAGCAGCAAACTTACGCTAGGCTATCATGACTATTACACATATTACATCCACTAGGCATCAAAGTTCGCCACCAGTGCAAATAAACGCGCCGAAAAAAGAATATATAAAACTGAGAGCACTTCAGAAGGCACTAGGCCTGGCCAGGTTGGGCCCCCCAAACAGCCAAACAAGCTGATTAGACCTCAGTTGTGTCAACAATAGATGCATCACTCGTAGCTGTATGGCATGATGGTGCGCAAAGTAGTCCTCTGACATCTTCATTACATCTTTGACTTCACGTCAGAGCTGAGCTGAAGCAAGCCTTTCCGCTTTAAGTTGAGATTGAAGAAGTCGAACTGATTGAGGCAGCGACTGCACAGAGGTTGTCTCAACTCACTGTCTTCATGAAGACAAGACCTTGGGGTCATCTCGCTGTCCTCAAGATGGTTTAGCTCACTATCTTCCCTAAAGTTCTGCCTAGCATAAGAGATACGACTCTAAAAGGGAAACAAGGAGACATGTAATAGGTTTCACAATTATATAAGCAAATAAATGGATCTGTTCTACATAAGGAACATGTTTTTACAACTACAATTTGAAACTGGTAGTTGTTGCAAACATCCAATCAGATGTAAACAGCAAAGCAAACAACAGTGGAGGAAATAATGCCTATCCAAATCCATACTAGAACAAAGTTTGAAGGATTGAGAATGATGAACTTACATTACATGTTAACATGGGCTGGACAAAGCCCTTCTCCATGTTGATGGAAGGATAATTCAGTAAATTCCCCAAAGAAAATTCTTTATAAGCGTTGCCATTATTCTACATTTTGCAAAGAGTAAATATAGATCAAATAATATTGGAAGAACAGAGGATAATGAAGCTCAAAAGTGCGGTGATGATACATAATCAAATAGCAATTAATTAAGTACAATTACATAAGGCAAAAGGAGAGAGGTAATCTTGACAAGAGCAATGCACGAGCCCAGTATTGTTGTGAGATCGTATGATCCTTTGAGCAAGGAGATTAAATGAAATTAGTTTTCATACAAGAGAGAAGGTAAGGCACATGCAGAAATTTAGGAGTTCAAATTTTGAATTGATATCATAGACAAGACTGACGCCGGGCTCCCTGCAGCTTCTAATAGGGGTTTGGCCACTTGAGTAGGGGTAAAGTGTGGTATGCAGTTGGGCCTGTGTTTTACTGTGCCTCACGATCTATCTCGATTTAACAGGTATCACTACCTTTTCCAAATACCTAGTTTGTACTCCTTGATGACCTGCACTCACCCTCTTCCTTTTGGACATCTATTACGAAAGAACAATATTTGACTGGAAAAACATAGTATGACAACACATGGAATAGGTACAGAAAATGGATAGGTATGGCATATACTCATATATGATGCTTAAACTAAGCAGATGGTGTAACCAAGTAGAAGTAATGCAAGAGGTCAGATGCAAAATATATGCGACCAATACAACCTTGCCAAGTTAGAGCAAGCACCTTGATGGGGGACTAAGATAGGCCATCCTCCACCATGCCAATGTTGTTAGCCAAAGGATTGTTCCGCAATATTCTCTCGTCGCCCATTCTCATATTCATTTTGATAATGGTCAATATCTGACATGCATGAAAACATAAAAACAAGTGAGATTATCTTTGTAATGCAGAAGTGATTGTAATCGAATACTGCCTCCCTGTAAACCCCTTTGTGCTATCTCTGCAATTCTTTTAAGAGATTCCATGCATGCAGTAATTTGGTGTGTGCATTAATATAATGTGGCCTACTACTCAAAAAATGAGAGCTTCAGAAGTGATGACACTTCGCAGATGACAGCTTCAACATATAGTAAAGAAGAACAAGTCGACCTGACTGTGATTCAAAATAGACTAAGTGAGAACAACTCGACATGACCAGTCGACCGCAAGAGAAGAGGATCATCTTAAAGAAGAGCAGAAGAGAAAGCAGATTAAAGATATTACAAGTCTTTCAATACAATGTCGGTTGGCCACCCATGATGAACCAGAGCGCACAGAGAAATACTATTCTTTCCGGTCTCTCCATATGTGGCTCACGTGCATTTCGAAACTAAAGTAGGAACATTTAGCTGACCAATTAAACATCTCTTAATTTTACTAATATCAGCATAATATCATATATGAATTTGTACAACTAAGCTTGTTTAGCTCGATGGGTGGAGCAGTGCTATTACGCACGAACCACGTAGGCTGATCGTGGTCATCATAAAATGGGGAAACCATAAGCATGATGAGTACAGTGTTGACCGTGGCAGTGGGATGGCAGATCTGAAGCTGCAAACCGTGCAAAGGGTAGTTAGCAACTGATGTTTTCTTTGAAATAACAACTAAGATTTGGTATGGACAAGAAAGTACAGTCAACAAGTGACAAAGAAATGCAATTCTGCTGTCTCTCTATATGTCACGACATGCATTTGGAAACTCAAGTGGGACCTTTAGCTAACCAATTAAATGTGTCTATTAACTAATATCGTGATCATATCACAATCATATTTGAACAACTAATCTTTTGAATTTTGAGTGTTGTGTTGTTTAGCTTGAAGGGTGGAGTAATGCTAGTACGACAGAAAGCACCTACGCAGATCATAGTAGAGTAGATAAAAGGGGAAAACCCTAAGCATCAAGAGAAAAGTCAGGAAAGTGGAACTAGCTGGACCAGTGGGTGGCACACATGCTTTTCGAAACGAATATAGGAACATTAGGTGACCAATTAAATGTTCTCTGTTTTAGTGATATGAGCATCATATCAGATTCGTATTTCAACACGTAAGCTTTGGGTTGAGGTCTTGAGAAGCAATGCTAGCACGACACGAAGCACCTACGATGATGGTAGTGAATATAAAGGGGGAAACCATAAGCTTTACGAGTATAGTGCCCGTGCCATGGCGGATCTGAAGGTGCAAACCGGACAAAGCTACTTCACAACCAATGTTTGCTTTCAACTAGCCACAACGATTTGGTACGGACAAGAAAAGTACAGTAAACAAATACGATCTATATTCTGGGTGAGATCAATAAATTAAGCACATATGGAAGAGTACCACCTCTCTTGCGATGACGTGTAGTCCTCTGCTGATACATTGAGGGTGCTGCGGGTGCGATGGCTGTCGGCGGCGGGGAAGAAGACTTTAGACGGCAGACGGCCGGGTAGGGGGATAAATCCTGTTGCCGTGGACGAGGCGGTCGTAGGAGTGGCAACGACAAGGTGGACGACAGCGCCGATGAAGCGAGAGTAGGCGATGAAAGGATCCTGGTCCAACATCGTCGATGAGATACATCCATCTCGTGCAGTGGACGACGGGGTAGGGGTAGCGGCTCCGGCAAGGTGGAGGATGGGGTGGCGGACGGAGGAGGCTGGCCGCAGTGGGGAGGTTGTCGTGGCATCGATGGTGTATGAATGGGGAAATGGAGGGGGGATCTCAAACTTTGGGACGCGCTTCTTTGAAATGTGGGAAAGTTATGAACTTATCCCCCGTTTAAAATTTCGGACATCCCGTCGGTTGGGGATAGGACAGTAATCTCGCATCTCCCAAATATTTGCCGGTAACTATTTCAGGCGAGGAGAGGGTGTTTTGCCGCCCACGGTGTATGAACGGGGCTGGCAGGTAGGGAGGTTGTGTCACGTCTGAGGGAAGTTACACATCTGCCCCTATTTAAAATATTAGCCTACATCGATTTCGGACGAGGACAGTTTGTTTTGCCGCCCACCGTGTATGAAATGGGAAATGAGGGAGAGACACATGTCTTTCAGACAAGCTTAAATTAAATGTGTTTTGCCGCCAACGTTTGGCGCCCACCGTGTCTGAATGGGCTTAGAGGCCGTCGTGTCATGTCTGATTGAAGTTACTAGTCTACCCCTATCGACAGCAGTGTAAATCCGGTCGATAAGGATGTAAGTGTCAAGGCTAGACAGTAATTTCCATCTCGCAAACACTTGCTTCGGGCAGCCCACAAATTATAGTGGGTGTTTAGCCGCTTTTTTCAAAACTTGGGAGAATTAGCATTCACGTTTGCCCTGGGCCCTGGCAAACTAAATTCAAATCCAATTTGTATTCGATTACAAATATCCATAGATAATTCTACGTTTTGTTATTTATTTCTTCAAAACCACAACAAAGATTTATTCCACCTTTATATATGATTATGATTTAGAAATGTCGTGATCTTTGAATTCAGTAGGTTGGATACACTTTGAGTCAAACAGTTATTTCATCCAATACAATATGCTCACACGAAAAATAGTTCACCTTATGTCAATCATACAAGTCTTGAGGATTACCTCGCCTAAAAAATTCGGATCATTACAACACATGGACAAACATAGGGGTCTTACAACATAATCCATTCAGAGACATGACACAACCTGCAAGTACAATAATCTAATGATAATTTCAACTGGTATCCAAAGAAGAACCGGTATTACCACAGGCTTCAGATAAGCGTAAACAAGCAGGACCTCCTCCGTCTTCAAATGCAACATTCTTACTTCCTCCAGTTCTTGGGTTGCTTGCATAATGTGTGCCGCTAATTCCATAATTTCCAGCCTAAAGCTAAAGATTACCTCATTCATGGCAGCCACACCATCTCTTTCTGCCTCTAGTAGAGCCTCAAGAACTATAATATCTGTGCTCAGACTGCTCTCCGGTGGTGTTGCCTCTGAACTGCTACCATCTGGTAACATGGATGGCGCATGACCGCTTCCACAAATAGATTACGGGGTTGTACATTGTGTCCTAGTGTGAACGGCATCCTGAAAGGTTTCACTGGACATAAGTAAGAGATAGTTATAGCATGATCCAGGCAAGAAGCTTACATGGTAAACGACATACAATTATTGCCGAGCATGGCAAGATATATTTAAATGGTTCGAAGCAGCATCAGCCGAAAACAAATTAAAATGGTAAGATGAAAGTTGAAAGGGAGTGTACCACCGCTATATTTAAGTTGCCAAGGCATCTAAGCAGTTGAAATAATCTGATAAAGCACTTAACAGTGTGGCCTCATATAAACTACGAAGACAGTCTTGTGATGAAGTTTAGAGGAAAAGTTAAGGACTCAAATGAACTAGGCATGCATTTCTTTACGATAGTACAACAGACACTGCTGACATATTGGCCAACTCAGGTATAGCGTAACAACAAACAAGCATTCGAATCAGGCAATACAGCAAAACAGACAAGTGATCTATTTGTAATTCTGTAGGATTACAGGTTGAGGGCACAAGCCAAGAAAGCAGCCCACTCGCATTACATTTCACATGTACTAAAACACACTGGCTTACCATATGTTGTTGTGAAGCCTCACTGTTGTTGCAATATTCTTTGAAGATATCCTCGACATCCGTGGTTGCAAATCTAGTTGTTGTAGTTTATTCTGCACCTCTATTTAGGTTAAACTAATTTTAATCGCATGCACTGGTCCGAATTGATCATCAATGGTTCATCTAAACTAATGAAAGAAGGGTGTGTGCATACACGACAATATATCTGCTTCCCTCTATTTTTATGCTTGTTCAAGGTGCCAGCCCCAAAAGAACAAATAATTTGCTTGATGGGGTTGGCAGCTCCATAATTAATAGAAGCATCAAATTAGTCATGCAACTTGGGACGATCAAGAACACACAAAAAAGTAATGAACAGAGGCTCAGAGCAGTGATGTAATAGCTAGCATTAGAAAATGTAGGGTAAAACAAACAAAAAGCAACAGAACCATATGCTAGCTTGCTGATGATTAATTAAGCATAGAGAATATTAAGCAGTCTGATGGAACCAACAGGTGGCATCAGAACAACACCATTATCATAAATATAGCATTCAAGAAGTAAAGTAGTAGGCAGTGATATCTAGGAACTACAGTAATACTTAGGACAAGACTAAAGCATATTAACTATATGTGCACTGGTATGTAATTTAGCACATGTAACATGTTCACTGCCAGAAGTATGGCCCTACAGGTGCAAGCAGAATAATGCATCTCATGAAAAACTGAATGATGCCCTGAACAAATTCAAAGGTGCGGTGCCTATGCTAAGAAAGTGAACGTAGGCGCCGGCTGTTGGATAATAGTACCTGATTCTCGGCGGCGTATGGGTATCATTGTCATACTTGATAGCTAAGGATCGTCGATGGTGCTCGTGTTGCGGTTGAGTTTGGTCCGGTTGTTACCGCTACCGGTTGAAGCTCCGATTATCGGATTCTTGGCGCTGTCGACATACAAGAAAGCTCATCTGTGGTAAGTGAACAGTTGCACGATAAAGAGAAAAACTGAAGGAGTAAAATCGAAATAACTTTGATGAGGCTACGACATCAGTAAAGCAGGCCGGTGGAGTTGAATATGGCGTCCGTGGAAGCGGGTCCGGTGCAAAGGGACGAAGGCTTGGCGGGTGCGTTGTACGTTGCTTTCGATGAGGCGGATCTGTTACATGCATTTAGGGCTTGTATGAAGGGCCAGCGAAGGGCGACGCATTTAGGAGTCAGTGAAGGGCCTACACTATGGTGGACGAGGGCGCCGGTTAAGCAGATCCGGTGCGGTGGACCATGATGGCGGTCAAGGAGATCTGGAGCAGTGGACAAGCGAGTCACTGAAGCGGCTCCGGTGAAGTGGTGAGTTGGCAGTTGGGGGTTCCGAGGTGTGGAAGGTAGATCCATCGGGGTGTGAGGTCCATCGCTGTGGCGTAGGACTAGATTCGGTGGCTTGCCGTGGTTGGGGGGTCGGGTAGGGGAAGGGGAGGGGCTCTGGGGAAGAATGTTGGGGGCAAAGAGGGGAAAACAATGGAGTTACCAAAGCAGCCCTTTTCCGTTCATGTGGCAGGGGTGAAACAGGAATATCGCAGGGCTAAACTTTCGGGCGCGAGATATTTCGATGTGAGCAGGAAGTTTGAAAGCTTTTGGCGCCTAAAATCATATTCTTCTCTTGTACGGCCGACTATGATATTATGGCCGAGAATTTGTTTGTTTTGCACGCAAAAAAAGTGCAAGTTTTGAAAATCAATGTCTCCAACTCGAAACCTAGATTGTCCATTCAATTCAAATATGGATCATTGAGCTACTACAAGCAAATACCATCATACGGTCTAATTCAAATGAAATTCCAAATGTGTTTATCCGAAATATGATGATAAAAGCAAAAATGTGTATGTGTATGAATAAAGTGGATGATTATAAAGTTCGAACATGCCCGTATGTGTATATCTCTAGGTTTGATATATGAATTTGAAATCATGAAATCCCAGCTTAAAAAATGTACCTCCATTTAAATGAATTACAAAAGCTAATGATGGAGTCGAATTCCAAAATTCCAATCTTAGGTTTGTAATTCTAGTACATCAAGGTATATCACGCATGTTCAAAAGTATCATTATCTCATAGTCCAAACTGTGAAACAAATTGATCAACCATGAGTGCACACACTATTGACCATGTATATCTCAGTTACGCTGAAGTCCCTCAAATATAGACACCTCACTCTTTATCTGAAGCCAACCCCCCCCCCCTCGTCACCCCCCCACACATAGAGAAGTCGTTCTCTCCCCCAAACACCAACACACGAGCACATTAACACCCTCTCTGTTCTAAAGTCCGGACCCCAATATAGGTCTCTATCACTTTGTCTCTTGGGCATGCGCACATCTCTTCCCCCACTCTCTATCTAGGTCTCCCGGCATCTCTCTTTCCCAAGCACACGCACTATGTAGGGTGTATCTTTCCCATACACACAAAACGTCGCCCCCAAACGTCTATCTCCCTAGTTATGTGGTTCTCACACACCACCCCCACTTCAAACAAGCACACTTTGTCTCCTTGTGCACCACTCTCCTCTTTCTATCTCTCCCACATGCAGACCCGCCCCAGCTCCTTCCCTGTATACATATATGTCGTGACTCTTTCCATAGCTCCCTAATGTATCATCGTTCTCGATCTCGCACATTGTTCTCTACACCATCTATTCTAGATCTCTCATGAAGTCCCTATCACACACACGATGACTCACTTCCCTTGCATCTCCGTACATAGGCCAATTTCAAACAACATCAACATTGTCTCCCTATCTATACGCCATCTATGGACACAACGACCCCTCCCCCTCTCTTCCTCTCTCTCTCTCTATCTCTCTCTCTATCTCTCTCTCTCTATCTCTCTCTCTCTCCGTCGCTAGCTCTCTCTCGCTCTCACACCCCTCTCCCACACACACTCGATGTCTCTTCCAAATAGTCTGCTCCCCCCGCCCGCAACCATGCTATCCCGCTACTACACATGTCACACCATTCCCCCTTCCCTTATACTAGGTTTACATCATTAGTGGTCTCTCTACTCCACATACACACACTCCCTCTCACACACAAACGGGCGCACAAACACACACAGACACACACAAACACCCATTAATCTGGATCTTCATCTCTCCCCATGTCCGCATGTGTATCTCACACACTCACTCTCTAATTATGTATATGTGTCTCCACGTTACACAACAAAAAGCCCCATGTACATGTCTCTCTCTATCCTCCACACACATAGACACAAAGAATCTGCTATCATTGCCTCAGTCTCTAGACATATCACATACACACCTTGCCTCTCTCTCTACTTAAACATGCTCAACAAGGGTTTCCCGTGAATAACTTACCGTCTATTCATCAACAATGTGGCAATATGGCCGAACACGTAGACGTGAAAATAATAAATCTCCATGTGCTTAGACCACCTAGTATGACTACTAGGACTAGAGCTAGCCAAAAGCGTGCCGTCACCCCCTCCTTATCGGCGACGGGAAAACCTTTGTTTTACACAGTCGAGAAGTCATTGTGCTAAGGCCCCACATGCTGAGGCGTTGAGTAGAATGTAGATGCTAGTTTACGGAAACAAGTATCGATAATACATTTGTATCTCCATACATATATTTCTTCTCTTATAAAAAACCGAGTTGGTGATGAGGGTACACATGCCATCTTGCAATATAGACCGTCCGATCTATATCTGACGGATGGAAATTAAACTAAAAGATACCCGCACCCCTCTCCACATTTGCAGACAAGGCCTTCCCTCGTTCATCCTTATCTCCAACAACCTCATGGTTGAGCATTTAAGAAAGGAAGCCTCTGGAACAAACTGGCCTGCTGGCCGCTTCAGGCGTCATCAATCCCCATGCCTCCGCTCAGTCCGACCACCAATCACCACCACGCCCCACTCCTCTTCACCTCATTTCCTATTTCTCGAGATATCATTAGTTTCTACACATGGGATTACTCCCGCATGGGTCAATCACAACAAGTGTTTTATAAAAAAATGCATCTTGATGTTCCATGCAATGCACGGATCTTGCTAGTCTGCCATCCGTCGTTTGTGACCATTAGATCTACATCTAACGACTGTGAGGTAAGTTGTTGCCTTTTCTCACCAACATCCCACTTGTCTACCAATTTGAAAAAAAACCCATAATTAGTATCTCAAAACCAACCACATCCCTCCCTGACCTCACCAAAAAAGCCCAAAGAATATATTCTAATTGAAACATAATATATCTCTAGTGATATATGTATATCGAAATTAGAGTGTTTTGTATCAACTTTGTGAATAAGTATTATTCAAATTATGATTACTTGCAATGCACATGAACATTGCTAGTATTTCCAACCATGCAATTTTTTCCTAGTATTCCATAGTTTCGAGTTTTCCATCAAGATATTAGTCACTCATTGTTGATATTTACTTTCAATCATGTACACATATGCACTATGTAACTAGCCTTGCTTATTGGGTTCCAAAGCTTAACATTCACTCCTACTTACAATATGTAGATTATTTAACAAAAAACTACCACTTTCAACCAGCCCTAGGAAGAATCTATTGTACAAAAAATAGAAAAAACATACCCAAAATTTCTTAATCCACGCCAAAAACTACTAACTAGTACCGATTAGGTTAGTTCAAACCCATTTATGATAGGGTTGGCCCACACGTGCGTGTTGACGAGGCAGCTTAAACCAACACATTTTGTTTAACCGTTGACATGAGGGACCCACATCTGACCTTCTATCCTTTTATTCCCCCTCAAATCATTATTTTTCCTAAACATTACTTCAAACATTACTGATGCGTGTTCGTCGGTGGCGCCGGTGATGAGTGAGTTGGCCGCCGCTCCACCAGACGGGCCGGACGCCCAGCCTCCGTGCAGGTTGGCGGTAGGCCTGAGCGTGACTCACAAGCGAGCAAGCCGCCGCGCTGGCCTTCGCTCGAGCCAGATGGCTGGCCTTAGCGCGACGCGCACGAGCAAGCCACCGCGCCTCTATGCCAATCTTGCTAGCAAATCTTGCAGACAAGCAGCTGGACGGAGCTATCTTGGCTAGCTAGCGGCCGCGAGCGCTGGACGGAGCTGCCATCCGGGCTACCGCAAGATGGGCTCCGCACCCCCGGCCGTTTTGACCTCGCCTTCTGCCGGAGGCGGTAGCTGCGTCCCATGGCCGAGGATGACTAGGTGGACGGGCCGAAGGTAGGAGTCCACTCGGGGATTTTGTCGGATGTCGGGTTCCGGCAGACCCTTAAGGTTCGAACTCTGGGGTGTGCACGAAGATCTCTCCCCTACCGATCTACGTCTGATCGCCTCGTGAGATCCAAGCTGCAAACGATGAACAACACAAGGGACACAAGATTTATACTGGTTCGGCCACCGTTGTGGTGTAATACCCTACTCGAGTGTGCGGTGTGGTGGATTGCCTCAGGGACTGATGATGAACAGTACAAAGACGAATAGCCTCGCGAGAGGTGTTCTTGATCTGGTGCGATGAACTGCTTGGGTGAGGTCGATCGCCTCTCTCTCTCTCTGGCTAGGGCTCTATCCGATCTCTCTGTCTACGGTGGTGGCTTGCTCTATTTATAGAGGCCCTGGTCCTCTTCCCCAATATTGAGCGGGAAGGGCGCCAACAACAGCCATTTTGAAGGGGAACATCTAGTAAAGGTTATCCTGACTAAAGTTGGTCTTCGGCTGCCAAAAGCACTGGTGATGACGCCGTCTTGGGCTCCATGGTGACCTCCATCCTGCCGCTCCGCTGGTCTTGGTCTCTTTGCACTGAAATGGCAACCTTTTCCTAATGCCTCAGTACTCCACGTCTGTGCTTGCCCCTTTTGCACCTAAGAGGAAACAAGGACACAACGCAGGCTGGCGCCCGCCTGGTCTCGATCATCATGGCTTGCTCACGAGCACCTCGCGAGGTACCCTGCCTTGATCTCTCCGCCTCCACGCGAGCCTGCCTAGCGAGGCCGCTCCTGAGGAAGTCTTGTGTCGTCCGCCCCGCGAGGCTTGGCCCCTCGCGAGGGTCTTGAGTCTTGCGCTGATGAAGATGAGCTGTACTGGGCCACCACTTGAGCCACGCCGCAGGCCGCAGGCAGGCAAGTCTGGGGACCCCCGTTCCCAGAATGCCGATAGTAGCCCCCGGGCCCAAGGCGTGCTCGGACTTGGCTTAGCGGAGAAGCGAAGGGGCAAGTGCGGAGCGCCGCGGGCCCCATCAGCCTGCGGCCTTGGGCGTCGCGTGGCGGTTGATTGGACGTGGGCGTCTCCGCTTCCCCACGCTGCCTTGGCAACCGCTCGACTTGACAAGTCTCTGCATGCTGCAATGGGTCATGATTACCTGTGATCGTGGAGGCCGACGGTTGGCCTCCTCCGGACTATAAGTACGGACGTGCGAGAGCCCCCGCAATCCATCTCTTCCCGCTTCTCTCCTTCTTCTTCTTCCTCGCCCTTGCTGCACCTTACGCCAATGGCGCCGATCCGCCGGTTTTCTGCGGAGGAGAAGGGGAAGGCCCCCCGAGAGGGTCCCGATCCTCTCCCTCTGAAGAAGCGACCTGTTCCCGGCCGCTACGGCGCGATCGCATGGCAGGAGACGTCGCAGCCCTGGTACGAGCGGCCGCCGCTTGGGTTTCCGCTGCCCTTGTACGCCCGAATCGAGGGCCCTGGAGGAGAAGTCGCCGAGCAACACCGACGACGCCGACGGCGACGCCGACGAGTCACGGCGGTGCGCATCGTCATCCCTGGCGCAAGTCCAGCACCCTCCGTTCCATGCCTGACGACGACGAGGCCAACACCGGGCGAGAGGGAGAGGACGCGCCCCTGGTCCCGAGGAAGGACAGGTCCGGGCTGATCTCCCGAGGGTCTACCCCGGCCCTCGCATCGGCTGAAGTTAGTTCTAGCCCTTCAGGTGCGCTTTCCCCTGCGGCTGGGCCTCTCAAGGCTAAGCCCGCAAGAGGCTTTCAGGCTTCAAGCTTGGCCGGAGTCCATGGGATCCCGCGGCAGTCAACCAGTAATTGTTCGAATTCCGCCTCGTTCCTGTCTTTTGCTGTGGAGGCCTGAGATCTTTTATTGGGTAGGCTGCTACCCGCGGCGAAGAGGCTAAAGGGAGATGCAGCGACCCCACCTGGGACGGGCTCCTTGGTCGTGGCCGCGTCTTCACTCGCGAGCAAGGGAGGTAGCAGGACCCGCACGTCCCCTGCCCGGTCATCCTTGCGAGGCCAGCAGGGATGCTCTAGCAAGGAGTCGGCCGCCATGGCCCCGCTGACTCTGGAGGTGCATGCGCTTGTTGCTGTCACCGAGGTGGCCGAGGCTCAGGAGGTCCCTTCCTCCCAAGCTGTGATCACGCTGCCGTCTTCTCCTCCTACTCCGTCGGCTGCCGTCTCGTCTGCTTCCTCTGTTGCCTTGGACCGTGCCGCCGACGAACTGAGTCGGCTGCGGGAGGATTTCCGGGCCTTGGACCCACTTTGGTGGCCGGGCGCCTGGAGTTGGTCTCCAGCTGGGTTCGTTCTGACGCCTCCGTCTGAGCGGCGCTGGGCCAGGCTGTGACGGCTTTCGAGGAGGGGAAGCAAGCCACCTCCCAGGCCATGGCCGCTCGCGACGCGGCGTTGAAGGACGCCTCAACTGCCAAGGGCCGCTGCAAGACGCTGGAGGGTGAATTGCAAGGGCTGCGTGATCAGCTCGCCAAGGAGATTTGCGACCACCAGGTGAAGGAGGATGAGATGAAGGCTCGGGAGGCTGCTGTTAAGGACCGTGACGCTGAACTCTCAGCCGACCGCGACCGGCTGAAGACGCTAGAGCAGGCGCTGCAGACGAAGAGGATCGAACTGGACGCCGAGGCGAAGGTCTTGGCCGAGGATCGCGCGGCCTTCACGTGCTACGATGAGAGGGCTCGCGTAGCGCTGAAGACGCTATATGACGGGGCCTGGAGAAACCGATGGCTGGAGCCAAGGAAGGGCCCCGCCAAGCTAGTTCCCTTCCTCGTCGAGGCGCTTGAGGAAGTCGGGATCAGCATCGGCCCCATGGCCGAAGTTGAAGCTCGCGTCCTTTCCTCCGCAGCGCTGACGCGGATCCTCAGCCACGTCTACCTCCGCAACCCCGACGCCAACCTTGACGACCTGCTGGAGCCCGTGGACGCCAAGCGCTCTGCCGCCGCTGCCGAAGTCGTCAAGGGCCGAGCGGAGGTCTTGCTGGCAAAGTTCCGTGCCTTCAACACCGCGCCCAAGCGAGTAGGCGCCAGCTGCCCACAGCCTCCGTGGAATGGGGCTGACAAGCGCGACTCCACCATGAGCGGTGGCGCGGCCCAGGGGTGATCTTCTCGCGGCCTCTTCCTTCTTTGATTCCTGCAACATGCACCATGCCTCGTGGAGGCGTTTAAATTCGTGTCTGGTACTGTGAGAACACACTATGGTCTGTAATATTTGCTTCTGGATTTGCTAGATTTTGCGATTCCTTCCTATTTGCTTGTGTTCTACGTCGGCAGGGCCCGGCCCAGCATACCTCGGCCGCCGTTAGCCTCGACCCGAGATCACCGGGGCCGGGACTAAGGAGTGAGGGGCTACGTGGCAAGTTAGGCTCCTGAGTCGCGATGCTCAGGAGTCCCCCTTGACGCGCAATCGGCAAATAGGGAGGGGTTAGAAGAGAGGATCTGTCGTTCTACGTCGGTAGGGCCCGGCCCCGCGCATACCTCAACCGTCGTTAGCCTCGACCGGATCACCAGGATGGGACTAAGGATTGAGGGGCTACGTGACCAGTTAAGCTACTGAGTCGCGATGCTCAGGAGTCCCCCTTGATGCTCAAACGAGTCTTCATGCCTTGGCTCCGCTCGGGGAGGGTCGCGCGATGACCAGGTCCGAGGAACCTGGCTGGGTGGCATGTGCTCGGGTGTGACCCGGGCGCAGCCCCCCGTGTCCAGCCCCCTCGCGCGGCACTCCCGAGGGAGGCTTTGCGATGGGGCCAGACACTGAGCTCTGGGCTCCCTGAGGTTGATACAGCCGTGGGCTGCCCTCAGTTGTTTATCACCATCGCGGAGCATAGTGCTTCCTATGTGTTTGGGCATAGCCGCTCCTCGGTAGTGTCGTCAGCCAGCGCGGAGCATGGTGCTTCCACTGGTACGTGGGAGGGGGGCTCCCCTCCGAGAGGAGCCCCTGGGGCGTGTACAGCCCCGCCCTGACACGTGGCCGGCACGGTAGGGCTTAAGAGAGGTGTATCTGGGCACCCGTGAGCTAGCGCGGGACTCACGAGGCCCTACCTCGAGGCGGGTTGCGCCTGGATCTGGGCCTTTGTCAGTGGTATGTTCCTGCAAGGTGGTTAAAATGCGAAAGCTCTACGTCCTCAGGTCCCGGCCCTCGAGCAAGCTCAGCCGCCGCTTGTATGACAGGTCGTGATGCCGTGGGTCAACGCCAGGGTATGAGGGCTGGAGAGCCAGTAAGCGCCCATGAGTCGCGATGGTCAGGCGCCCCCCTTTTAATGTGCAAGCGATCCGCATAAGGAAAAATAGACCTCTGGTGGGCGGCGGACGACAATCATGGGTAGGTCAAGCATGAAGAAACTAAGCAACTTAGATAGATGCAGAAAAAGCAAACGCCACTGGGTCAGGACCGAGCGGCTTGGGGATGATGCAGCCCGAGGGGCGCCCCCAACGAGGTAAGTACAAGACATAAGCAAAACGGATACATGCCGCAGGGACGGACCCACGCTACCAGGGAATGATGCGGCCCTGGGGGCGCTCCCAGCTGAAATGAAACTTGAAAGAAGTCACCTGATACCATTGCAGAACAAGTGTTGGAGTAGCTGGCGGTGCAGGGTGAAGAAGCCGATCCTCACGAGCCCTTGGGACTCCGAGCCTCAGGAGGCTCAGGAGGTCCGGGCGGCTCGCTGAGGTCCATCTCCATCTCCTCCAGGAACGTGTGATGCTTGGCCACCTGAGCTTCCAGGATGCTCCTCATCAGGCGCTGGTGGGCAGCAGCCGCGTTCGGCAAGCCGAAGGGCATGCAAACATAGTTGTGCGGTGGACCCACGCAACGCCCCATTGTGGTGTGTGGATTGCCTCTGGGCGGCGAAGAGCGATCTGAGGGAAGAACAGCCTCGCGAGGGTCTGTTCTTGGTGGGTGTGATGAACTGCTAAGTGGTGCCCCGTCGCTCTAGCTTGAGGAATGGGTTTCTCTCTCTCTCTCTCTGGATTCCGAATGCTCGATTTGATCGTCCTCTGTCTCTGAGTGTGGCTACCCCTATTTATAGGCGAAGGCCCTGGGCCTCTTCCCAAATATTGAGCGGGAAGGGTGCCAACAATTGGCCATTTTGAAGGGGAACAGCGGGTACACTTATCGTGACTAAAGTTGGTCCTCGCCTGCCAAAGGCTCTGGTGATGACGCCTTTGCTTGGGCTCCACGATGATCGCATTCTAGCCGTTGGGGCTGGTCTTGGTCTTGTTGCACCGAAACGGATGCCTTTGCTTGATGCCCTTGCTGCGCTTGCCCCTTTGCACCAAAGAGGAAAGAAGGGACGCCACTTGTGGCCGGGCGCCGATCGGGCGCCCTTGGTCGTCATGGCTTGCGTCACGGGCACCTCGCGAGGTACCCGCCTTGAGTTCTCCGCCTCCTCATGAGCCTCGCTGACGAGGCCGCTACCGAGGAAGCTCTTGGTCGTCCGCCCATGAAATCTGGCCCCTCGCGAGGGTCTTGAGCTTGTGTTGATGAAGATGGGCCATCCTGGGCCTCCTTTAAGCCAGGCCGCAGGCCGCAGGCAGGCAAGTCTGGGGACCCCCGTTCCCAGAACGCCGACAGTAGCCCCTGGGGCCACGACGCGCCTGGACTTGGCCGTGCAGAGAGGCGAAAGGGCAAGTGCGAAGCGTTGTGGGCCCTAACAGCCTGCGGCCTTGGGCGCCGCGTGGCGGTTGATTGGACGTGGGCGCACTGCATCCCCCACGACGCCTTGGTAACCGCCCGGATTCGACAAGTCCTTGGATGCAGAGTTGGGCATGATGACTGGTGATCATGGAGGCCGACGGTTGGCCTCCGCCGGCTATAAGTACGGAACGGCGTGCGCTCCTCCAGTCTATCCTTCTGCTTCTCCTTTTCCTCGTCTCGTCTTGCTGCCATGGCTCCGATCCGCCGGTTCTCCAGGGAAGAGAAGGGAAAGGCTCCTCAAGAGGATCCTGACCCGCTCCCCCCAAAGAAGCGGTTCGCTCTCTGGTGTCAGGGCAGGAGCACGCGCGAGGAGGCGCCCGTGCCCTGGTGCGTGCAACCGCCACCAGGGTTTCCTCTTCCCTTGTACGCGCAAATTGGTGGCCCTGAAGGAGGTGACGCTGGGCGCCACGAGCGGCGCCGTCGACGACACCGGAGGGTCACGAAGGTGTGCGTCTTCCCCCCTGGAGTCCATGTCGAGGGCTCCTGCCGGGAATTCGTGCTCCGCGTCGCCGCGCCTCGTAAGTCTTGGACCCGCCT
Source organism: Aegilops bicornis (assembly GCA_021605145.1). Taxonomy (NCBI): domain Eukaryota; kingdom Viridiplantae; phylum Streptophyta; class Magnoliopsida; order Poales; family Poaceae; genus Aegilops; species Aegilops bicornis. The sequence continues at coordinate 389,503,543 of CM038669.1, read as the reverse complement.
TCCTTCTTTCTTCGCCTCCGTCGTCCGTGAGCAGCGGAGCCTCGACTCTGGCTGCAGCACGCCGGCTGCGGCACCCTCGCGACCGGGGCAGAGGTCGCAGTAGTTGCCCCGGGCGAGGTCTTCATGACTCGTGGCTGGAGCGAGGTCGCCCGGGTCTGCAGGACGAGGGGCGCCCTCACGATCCACCTGGAGTACGACGGTGCTTCGGTGATGTCCTTCAAGCTCTTCGACGCGGAGGGTCGCCGGCTGGAGTGCTGCCCCGGGAGAGGTGGTCGGGGTTCTACTGTGGTGAGACAGAGGCCAACCGCCCGTTCCCTTGGCAGCTTCCCAGGCGACGAAGGCGCCGGGGGGTCCAGCGACTCCGCCGAAGCTCTTCATGACGCCGAAGACGAGCGACAGCGACTCTGAGCCCCGAGCCTGCGCGCTCCGGGCAGTGGCGAGCTCCTCAGGTCGTCGCCGCCTCTGACCTGGATGGGGTCGGCTCCGGACCGGGTGGCCCACTATTGATGATGGCGTCTGCCGTGGTGGTCCTTGTAGATAGGACTTCTTAGGATTCGCGTCTTTTTTTCCTGCAAGGAGCCAAGAATGTACCCCGCAGGGGCTTGTAATATATTTGCAGCTTTGTTTATCAATATGATCCTTGTTATGAGGCAATGCGGGATGCTCATTCCGTTGTAGCTCAGTCCCTTCCTTTTAGACCTCGCGAAGGCTTGGTGCTCTGTGCCGATGTGTCCCAGCCCCAAAGGCGGCTTCAAACCGTCGCTGGTATGCTGTGTCGCGATGCCGTAGTCAAGGCCAGGAGGTGGCGGCCCGAGGTCCCGTAAGAGCCTCTCTGAGTCGCGATGCTCGGGGTCCCCCTTGGCACTCAAGCAGCCATAATTCGTGTGAAAGGGGCGGCGTTGCTAACACGGAGTTGCATTGAGTGTGGGGACGGTGTTGCGATGACTAATGTGTCCGGAGGGCGACTTATCTCGAGGGTTAGGGCGGTGCTTCCTGGCGCGGCGCCAGGTCCGTGCCCTGGCCGGCGAGAGATTGCGTGGCGAGGTCGTTCCGTGCTCCTCGGAGGGGCCCTGCAGGTTCACCACAAAGGGAACAAGAGCTCGCCGGGGCGATCGTTAGTCCTACCGTTAGTTGCCTTGGAGCGGCGCGAGAGGCCTCGCGAGGTGTGCCGAGGCACTCGTGAGCCAGCGCGGGACTCACGAGGCCCTACCTCAAGGCAGGTTGCGCCTGGCTCTGGGTCTTATCTTCGAGTGTGTTCCTGCAAAAATGGCTAGATGCCGGTGCTCTACGTCTTCGGGTCCCGGCTCTCGGGCTGGTCTCTACCGTCGCTGGCAAGCCAGGTCGCGATGCCATGGACAAGACCAGGAGGTGAGGGCGGAGAGCCGGTAGGAGCCCTAAGTCGCGATGCTCAGGCACCCCCTTTAACGCAGCATAAGCTGGATTAGATGACACAACTCTACGTCCTCGGGTCCCGGCTCTCGGCTGGTCTCTACCGTCGCTGGCAAGCCAGGTCGCGATGCCATGGACAAGACCAGAGGGTGAGGGCCGGAGAGCCGGTAGGAGCCCTGAGTCGCGATGCTCAGGCACCCCCCTTTAACGCGCAAGCTGGGTCGGAGGCAACAACTCTACGTCTTCGGGCCCGGCTCTCGGGCTGGTCTCTCTACCGTCAGCCGCAAGCCCGGTCGTGATGCCATGGACAAGACCAGAGGGTGAGGGTCGGAGAGCCGGTAGGAGCCCGAGTCGCGATGCTCGTGCACCCCCCTTTAACGCATAAGCTGGATTGGATGACGAAACTCTACGTCCTCGGGTCCCGGCTCGGGCTAGTCTCTACCGTCGGTGGCAAGCCAGGTCGCGATGCCATGGACAAGACCAGAGGGTGAGGGGCCGGAGAGCCGTAGGAGACCCGAGTCGCGATGCTCGTGCACCCCCCTTTAACGTGCAAGATTTCGCCACCCGGAGAAGGCAATCAATAACAAGCATGGTGGAGCATAATCCTAAGGAAAACGCATGAAAGATACATGCACTGGGCTAGCCCGGCGGCTTGGGGATGATGCAGCCAGGCGCCCCCAACAGGTAAGCTAAGGACATGAAATAAAGGGATACATGCCGCAGGGGGGACGGACCCACGTCAGTGGGAATAATGCGGCCTCAAGGCGCCTCCTGACGGAAAAACCTTAAAGATGTCACCTGGTGATGTTGGGGATGAAGGGCCGTTGATGTAGTAGACTCGATGGGCTGCGGGAGCCGATCCTCACGAGCCCCCAGGCTCAGGGGCCTCGGGAGGCTTCAGAGGCGCTAGCGGCCCCTCACGGGCCATCTCCATCTCCGCCTTGAGGCTGCGGCGCGTGCTGACCTCTTGAGCCTCCAGGATGGTCCTCATGAGACGCTGGTGTGCAGCAGCCGCGTTTGGCAGGCCATAAGGCATGCGTATGTAGCTGTGGGGCGGGCCCTCCCAACGTCCCACTCGCAAGGGCCAGAGGCGCTCTTGAGATGCGGCTCGGTTGAGCCCTGGTACGTCGATGCAGACGAGCAGCCCACCATCCTCGCCTGGATGGGGGGGCACAGCGGGTAGGCGGCGGCTACCCCTCATGACCCTTGACTCCTGTAACTCCTGAATGGCCTTGCTGACAAACTCTCGGGGGTTCTGTCCTCCTGGTCTTGCTCCTGCTTGCGGGAAACGTGCTTCGAAACACGCCTCCACGTGGTGCCCAAGCGCCTCCCTCGAGACCTTGGCGAGGTCGGTGGACCTCCAGGGGAGAGCCCCCGAGCCCTGCCTGAGGAGGGCGCCGGGCGCGCTTTCCTATGCGATGGAAGGAGGCTCCCCCTGGCCCGGCGCGGGCCCTGAGGGGCCTGTCTCTTGATGAGCCGGGCCGGTCGATGTCTTCTTCTTCTTGGGTGCTGCCTCGGGAGGCGCCCCGCTTCGTGGTCCCGGGTCTTCCAAATGACACGGCTGAAAAGCCCGCTCAAGGAGCACACCGTCTCTCTCTTCACAGGCAACCTTGGATGACCCCGCCGCTTCCTGGCATCTTGAGGATGTTGTAGCCATGGTGGGTCACGGCCATGAACTTGGCCAACGCTGGGTACCCGAGGATGGCATTGTACGGCAGGCGAATGTGGGCGACGTCGAAGTCGATGACCTCGGTGTGGTAGTTATCGCAGGGCCCAAAGGTGACAGGAAGGCGGACCTGCCCGATCGGGACCGTGGAGCCGTCGGTGACTCCGGAGAAGGGCTTGGTTGGCTGAAGCTGGCTGTAGGGCACTTGAAGATTGTTGAAGGTCTCACGGACAGGACGTTGAGCCCTGCTCCGCCGTCGATGAGGGTCTTGGTGACCAGCACGTTCTCGATGATTGGGGAGCAAAGCATTGGGAGAACTCCGCCGTGGCTGCGCACTTGAGCTGATCCGCCGAGCTGAACGTGATGGCGCACGCCACCACCCGAGGGGGCGGTGGACTCGAGCTTGGGAAGGACTGCATTCACTTCACGGGCGAACTGCTTGAAGATGTGGTGGGAGGTCGGGCTTGGGCTCCGCCAGATGCAGCGATCGCGCTTCCCTGAAGCCCAGCCCCCTCGTCCTGATGACGATCTTCGATTCTCCTTGGTGGCGGTGGTAGCGGAGGGAGGCCTGCGTTCCCTTGCGGGCGATCCTCACGAGGCTGATCCCTCCAGCCCCCCTCGCGAGGCGGGTCTTGCCAGCGGTCCTCGCGAGGTTGGTCGCGCCACCCTTGGAGCGGGCCGCAGTCTTCCCAGCGTCCTGCATTTCTTCCTCCTCCTCCCGTCAGAGCCCGGTCGCTGCGCCAGGCGCCTCACGACCCTTCCTTCGCGCACGGCCCGGAGCTCTTGACATTCATTGGTGTTGTGGGTGTGGAGGTCGTGGTACACGCAGTACCGACTGCCCTTGGAAGACTCGGGCTGATCTCTGCCCCGCTTGGTGTCTGGTTCGGCCGCGAGTACCACAGCCCCCTTGCGCTTTACGTCCTTGGCCTTGGACTTCTTCTCTTTGGGATCCGCGGTAGGCAGCTCGAGGAGGGAGAGGCGCCCCTCCTCAGCCCTGGCGCACTTGGTCGCCAAGTTGAACAGCTCCAGGGAGGTGCACAGATCTTCATGCATCGCCAGCTCCTCCTTCATCTTGACGTCACAAGACGCCTGGCCGGAGAAGGCAGAGATGATGGCATCCACCGTCACCCTGGGGATCTTGAGACGCGCGATGTTGAAGCGCTGGATGTACATTTGCAGGGATTCCCCTGGCTGCTGCTTGATTCTGTGCATGTCGCTCACGAGGGTGGCGGTCATGCGAGTACCTTGAAGTTGGCGATGAAGCGGGTGCGCATCTCGGCCCAGAAGAGATCGTGCCTGGGCGAGATTCAGAGCCAAAGGGCTCCGTCCTGAGCGCCTTTGGGAAACCAGTTCGCCATGACCTTTTCATCTCCGCTGGCAGCCTCGATGCCCAGCTCAGAGGCTGGAGGAACTTTCGTGAGGGTCTCGCCGTGCCGTCGTAGAACGTGGGGGCAGGTCTGGCTTGAACTTGGCGAACCACGCCTTGACGCCGCAGCTTCAGCTGGGTGAAGGCGGGGCAGCCCGCCGTTGCCGCGGGGGGCCTCAGACGGTAGAGAGCTTGGTCTTGCAGGCCTCCCTGCGCCACGGCTGGGGTCAGCGCAGGGTCTTGACGTGCTGGAGCGGGGAGCGCTCTGGCAGCTTCTTGTGGGTGAGGAACTTCTTGGTAGCTCTGCTCTTGCCGCGCCGGCGCCTGGCGGAGCGGGTTCCGCCCAGGGGCCGTGCGCCTTGGAGCCAGGGTGCCGTCTTGAGGAGGAGGCGGCTGAGGCGCCCCGGGAGCTTCATCGCCCGCGCGGGGCGCGGTGCGGTGCAACAAAACGGACAGCGCGGGGTCGCCTCCCGCAGTTCGGACGAGATCGGCGACGCGGTCGAGCCATTCTTCGTAAACGCTGCCGGCAGGCGGTAGTGCAGGAGGCTTCGTTAGCTCTGATGAGTGCAGCTCGGGCCTCCACAGCCGTCTGCAAGCGTAGCAGCGATTAAGAACCGGCGGGGGTGGCGAAGGCGTGGCTGTCGCGGCCCGTCCCGCCTCATGGACGGGGTGCTGGGGCGACGCTTGCTGCTCATTCCCCACCCGGGCGGTGGCGGCGTTGACAGCGGTGACGAGGAGCGATGAGGGGCGTCATGCCCGACGGGGCCGTCTGGCGGCGTGGGAAGCGAGGGCGGCTCGGCGCTTCGCGCGAGCCCAAGAGCGTCGGAACATGGTGGCGGTGGTCGGGGAAGAACGAGGCGACGAAAGGAAGATTCCGGTGCACCCCTACCTGGCGCGCCAAATGTCGGATCACGGGTTCCGGCAGACCCTTAAGGTTCGAACTCGGGGGTGCGCGCGGAGATCCAACCCTCCACCGTCTCGTACCTCGCCGAATTGCAGGGACCTAAACTACTCACAAGAACAACACAAGAGACGCAAGATTTATACTAGTTCGGGCCACCGTTGTTGTGTAATACCCTACTCTAGTTTGTGGTGTGTGGATTGCCTCTGGGGCTGACGAAGAACAGTACAGGGAAGAACAGCCTCGCGAGGTTCTGTTCTTGGTGGGTGTGATGAACTGCTAAGTGGTGCCCCGTCGCTCTAGCTTGAGGAATGAGTTTCTCTCTCTCTCTGGATTCCGAATGCTCGATTTGATCGTCCTGTGTCTCTGAGTGTGGCTACCCCTATTTATAGGCGAAGGCCCTGGGCCTCTTCCCAAATATTGAGCGGGAAGGGCGCCAACAATTGGCCATTTTGAAGGGAAACAGCGGGTACACTTATCCTGACTAAAGTTGGTCCTCGCCTGCCAAAGGCTCTGGTGATGACGCCTGCTTGGGCTCCACGATGATCGCATTCCAGCCGTTGGGGCTGGTCTTGGTCTTGTTGCACCAAAACGGATGCCTTTGCTTGATGCCCTTGCCTGCGCTTGCCCCCTTTGCACCAAAGAGGAAAGGAGGACGCTGCGCGGGCTGGCGCCCGACTGGCGCCCTTGGTCGTCATGGCTTGCGTCACGGGCACCTCGCGAGGTACCCCGCCTTGAGTTCTCCGCCTCCTCATGAGCCTGCCTGACGAGGCCGCGCCTGAGGAAGCTCTTGGTCGTCCGCCCCGCGAGGCTTGGCCCCTCGCGAGGGTCTTGAGGTTGTGTTGATGAAGATGGGCCATCCTGGGCCTCCTTTGAGCCAAGCCGCAGGCCGCAGGCAGGCAAGTCTGGGGACCCCCATTCCCAGAACGCCGACAACCTGTACAATTGGCTTCTACACCTGGTATGACGCCTTTAAAGGTCGTTTTGGTAGGTTTAATCCTTGAGGGGTCTATGCCCATTTTGGCGCCTTTGTATCTCCAGTAAAGCAGGTTCAGGTTGCCGCCATTCCATCGTGACTCGTTAGGTGAAATCCATCGACGATTGGGTCTAAGACCGGTCTGCGCGAATCCGCCGTGGCGGATGCTGGTGGGGTGGTCCCTTCGGTCAAAAGTGACCGGGCAGGAGGACCATGGATTGAACTCCGGGGCAACTCGCTCCATCGCGTAGACATCCCTGAGTGCACGCTTCCGCTCCCTTTTTGGTATGTGCGTTGCGTATATCATGTTCACCGTCCGCACCTGTGGGGGGAAACCCTTCTGTCCTCTATTGTTCGGTGATTGGGTCTCGTCCTCGTCATCGCTATGCATCCCCTTGTCATTGTTTTCAGCAATTAACTTGACTGCCTGCTTGAATACCCAACAGTCCCTGTTGGTGTGGTTAGCTGGCTTTTCGGGGGTGCCGTGTATCTGGCACAAGCGGTCGAGTATTCGATCCAAATTGGACGGACCGAGTAGTTCTTTTGAATGGCTTTTTCCGCCGACCGGTTTAGAGCCTCTGAATCCGCATTGATTGCCGTATCCTCAATATTGTCGCCCGTTAATGCGGCGTTTGTTTTGTTATGATGCGGCCTGCCATTTCGGGTCCTTGAGGTCCGGACTGCGAGAATTTTGCTGAGGTTGTTGCTTCGTGCTAGCCAGCTGTCCTCACCCGCGTGAAGCGGGTCATGAGTGATGTGAGGGCTGCCATGGATTTCGGCTTTTCCTGTCCTAGGTGCGGGCAAGCCACTCGTCGCGGATGTTATGCTTGAAGGCCGCGAGGGCCTCCGTGATCCGGACAATCGACGATTTGGTTTTTCTTGGTTAAGAACCGTGTCGAAATTGTCCGCCGATTCGTCGGCTGTTGAATTATGTGGCTTAGGTCGCCGGCGTCGGTGGTCGCATTATAAGTGCCCTGGAAGTTATCGAGGAATGCGGCTTCCAGGTCCTACCAGTTCCCAATTGACTTTGCTGGCAAGCTGTTGAGCCAATGCCGGGCTGGTCCTTTAAGCTTGAGGGAGAGGTATTTGATGGCGTGAAGATCGTCACTGCGGGCCATGTGGATGTGAAGGAGATAGTCTTCGATCCAAACTGCGGGATCTGTTGTGCCATCATAGGATTCAATATTGACGGGTTTAAACCCTTCGGGGATTTGATGATCCATTACTTCGTCTATGAAGCATAGTGGGTGTGAGGCGCCTCTGTACTGGGCGATATCACGACGGAGCTCAAAAGAGCTTTTGTCTGTTTTGTTCGGCCCACCAGACTTCTTGTGTCGTAGCGGCGGTTGTAAATCACGCATCTTGGGGCGCCCACGCCGATCCATAGATCGATCTTGATTGTCTTGCTTTGTCCTCCAATATATCTCGCAGGTCCGGAGCGTTCCTCTGTGGCCGTGTGTTTTTGAGCGATGCCGGGTAGGGTTCTAGTGAAGGGCCTAGAGGCCTCTTCCGCGACCACGGGGTGGTCGGTCACCGTATTGTCTCCCCGGGTGATGCGGGTTCGTAAGCCTCCTCCTCTAATCGGGAGCAGCTTGCGTTTAGGGTAGCTTTGGAGGGGCGTTCGACCTCATGCTCTTCGACGCGAGGACTTCAGTCCATCCGTCGGCCTAGCGTATCCCGATCAGCTCTAAGTTGTTGCTTCTTTTTCTTGAGGCTGTTCACCGTGGCCATAAGCCTGCGTCTAAAAGCAGCTCTTGTTCGACGGGATCCTCGAGCACAGCAGATTCATCGTCGTCGAGGGTTGCTTCGTGTCCGGAGGGAGGCATATAATCCTCTACCTCTTCTTCTGCCACTCTCTCGTGAGGGCTGGCGTCTCCATCCTCCTGCGCTGGATCTTGCTGGAGTGGATTGTCTTCGGCACTGTCAGGTATATTGTTATCTCCGGTGCCGGAATCTTCATTCTTGCTGTGGCGGGATTTAGAGTGGCGTCGGCGGTCGCCGGCGCTTGGGCTGCTTTTTGGAGGGGTCATCCTCCGTTGTTCCATCGCCGTTCCCATCTTTTGGGATGTCCACCATATATATGTCGTATGACGAGGTGGCCTTCCGGTGCCTGTAAGTGGCGCTGGGTCTTGTTTCGCCTCCGGCATCGTCGTCCATACCGTCGATGTCTTGAGTCGTAGTCTAACATGTCGGTTAGATCATCGACAGCGGCTACCAAGTGGGTGGTGGGTGGGCTTTGAATTTCTTCGTCGTCCGCATCCCAACCGTCCGACCCTTGATCCGGCCAGGCTCTCGATAACGAGAGGTACTTTAGCGAACTCAAGATGTCGCCAAAAGGTGAGAGTTGAAAGATGTCCGCGTCGTGAACTCCATAACGGGCGCCCAATCGGATTCGATTGGCAAGGGCGCGAGGGGTTCGGAGTCCGGAGAGGAGCTTCGAGGTCTTCGCAGCGACAGGCTGGAGTTGGCTCGATCACCGTGAGAGATTAGAGCCCCGAGGCGGTGTCCAACCACTGCGTCCTCGATCGGGAATCCGGGTCCGGATTAAGGGTCGGGCGGATTCTGAATGCGGCCTCCAAGGCACAGTTCGCTGCAGAGCTAGATCATGCCCATCGAGACAAAGGCGGCGCTTGGCGCGGCTCGAATCCGTCGAAGATCAAGTCTCCGCGGATATCGGCCGTATAGTTTAAACTTCCAAATCTGACCTGGCGGCCAGGGCGTAGCTTTCGATCTGCTCCGGATGGCTGCGAATTGCCCCTTGATGCAAAGCCGAACACGAAGATCTGTCCGGGGAGAAAAGTCTCACCCTGGACCGCGGCGGTGGGGAGGATCGAAGGAGCCATCAGGCCTATCGGCGACGACCCAGAGGAACGCTCCATGAACGCACCAATGTCGATTGTCAAAACCGGCGGATCTCGGGTAGGGGGTCCCAACTGTGCGTCTAGGCGGATGGTAACAGAGACAAGGGACACGATGTTTTATCCAGGTTTGGGCCCTCTTGATGGAGGTAAAACCCTACGTCCTGCTTGATTAATATTGATGATGTGTGTTACAAGAGTGGATCTACCACGAGATCAAAGAGGCTAAACCCTAGAAGCTAGTCTATGGTATTATTGTTGTTCGTTCTATGGACTAAAGGCATCCGGTTTATATAGACACCGGAGAGGGCTAGGGTTACACAGAGTCGGTTACAAAGGTAGGAGATCTACATATCCGTATCGCCAAGCTTGCCTTCCACGCCAAGGAAAGTCTCATCTGGACACGGGACGAAGTCTTCAATCTTGTATCTCCATAGTCTTGGAGTCCGGCCGATGATGATAGTTCGGCTATCCGGACACCCCCTAGTCCAGTACTCCCTCAGGAACCATCAGTGACTCCTGAGAAAGGCTTGGTTGGTTGAAGCTGATCGTATGTCACTTGGAGATTGTTGAATGTCTTGACGGACAGAATGTTGAGTCCTGCTCCGCCATCGATGAGGGTTCTGGTGACTTGCACATTGCTGATGACTGGGGAACAGAGCATTGGGAGGACACCGGCCGTCGCCGCACACTTGAGCTGAATGTGATGGCGCACGCAGACCACCTGAGAGGGCGCGTGGCCTCAAGCTTGGGGAGGACTGCATTCACCTCGCGACCAAACTGCTTGAAGATGCGTTGTGAGGCTGGGGCCTGAGCGCCGCCCAAGATGCAAGCGTTTGCACGTGGCTCCTGGAAGCCCCTAGCCCCCTCGTCTTGATGATGGTCTTCATTCCTTCTTGGTGGTTATGGCAGAGGAGGAAGGCCTGCGTTGCCTTGCGAGCGATCCTCACGAGGCTGATCTCTCCAAGCTCCCTCGCGAGGCTGGTCCTACCAGCGGTCCTCCCGAGGCCGGTCACGCCACCCTTGGGAGGGCCATGGTCGTCCCAGCGTCCTCCACCTCTTGCTCCGCCTCGCCCGTAGCCCCGATCGTTGCGCTCGGGGCGTCGACCGACACGGCCTTCTCGCACGGCCCTGAGCTCTTGGCATTCGTTGGTGTTGTGGGTGTGGAGATCGTGGTACACACAGTACCGGCTGCCCTTGGACGACTCCAGCTGGTTCCTGCTGCGCTTCGTGTCCGGCTCTGCTGCGAGCACATATGCTCCTTTGCGCTTCACATCCTTGGCCTTGGCTTTCTTCTCCTCTGGATCTGCCGCCGGGAGCTCAAGAAGGGAAAGGCGTCCCTCCTCAGCCCTTGCGCACTTGGTCGCCAGGTTGAACAACTCGATGGCATACGGATCTTCATGGATCACCGGCTCCTCCTTCATCTTGGCGTCAGCGGGCGCCGTCGAGAACGCCGAATGATGGCCTCCTCGGTCACCACAGGAATCTTGAGGCGGCGTTGTTGAAGCGCTGGATGTATACGCAAGGTCTCTCCAGGCTGCTGCTTGATGCGGCGTAGGTCACCCACGGCCGGCGGACGGTCGCGAGTGCCCTGGAAGTTGGCGATGAAGCGGGTGCGCATCTCATACCAAGAAGAGATCGTGCCCGGGGCCAGGTTCAGGAGCCAGGTGCGGGCGCCGTCCTTGAGTGCCATGGGAAACCAGTTCGCCATGACCTTTTCGTCCCCGTTGGCGGCTTCGATGCCCAGCTCGTAGAGCTGTAGGAACTCCGCGGGGTCGGCAGTGCCGTCGTAGCGAGGGGGCAAGTCAGGCTTGAACTTGCACGGCGGCGACACTACAGCTTCGGTGGTGAAAATGCGGCAGCCTGCGGTAGCCAACGGAGCTCTCTCTGGCGATCACGGGGCTTGCTCTGAGGATTCCAGCGTCTTGCTGCTGGAAGCAGCGGTCTTGACGTGGTGGCGCAGGGATGCGGTCATGGCGCACCGGCGCCGGGAGCACACGTGCACCTTCTTGGGGACGAGGGATTTCTTGCCAGCTTCTTTCTTGTTGCGCGGGTGCCGGACGCGGTGGATCTCGTCCTGGGGCCGCGCGCCTTGGAGCCCGGGCGCTTTCTTGGGGAGGAGGTGGTGGAGGCACCTCCTGATCTGCGCCTCCTGCGCAGGATGGAGGGCGAGGTAGCGAGAGGGATGGCATAGGAGAGCCCCCCGCGGTGCAGACGAGCTTGGTTATGTGGGCGAGCCAGTCCTCGTAGAGGTCATCGACGGGACGGTAGTGCAGGAGATCACGCGCTAGGAGCAACGAGGCGTGCGCGTCCGTGGGGGTGCGACGGGCGTGGGACGACGAACCGGCCGGGGTCAGCGACGGGGTGGCAGTGCGGCATTCCCGCCGCACCGAAGGATGCAGAGACAAGGCCTGCTGCTCGTTCCCCGCCGGGCCGGTGGTGGCGTTGGCGGCAGGTGTCGGATGTGGGGTTCCGGCAGACCCTTAAGGTTCGAACTCTGGGCTGCGCGCGAAGATCTCTCCCCAACCGATTTACGTCTGATCGCCTCGTGATATCTAAGCTGAAAACGGTGAGTAACACAAGGGACGCAAGATTTATACTGGTTCGGGCCACCGGTATGGTGTAATACCCTACTCCAGTGTGCGGTGTGGTGGATTGCCTCAGGGGCTAATGATGAACCGTACAGGGAAGAACAGACTCGCGAGAGGTGTTCTTGAGCTGGTGCGACGAACTGCTTGGGTGAGTTCGATCGCCTCTCTCTTCTGGCTAGGGCTCTCTTTGATCCTCTCCTTCTACGGTGGTGGCTAGCTCTATTTATTGAGGCCCTGGTCCTCTTCCCAAATATTGAACGGGAAGGGCGCCAACAACGGCCAATTTGAAGGGGAACATCTAGTACAAGTTATCCTGACTAAAGTTGGTCTTCGACTGCCAAAAGCACTGGCGATGACGCCGTCTTGGGCTCCACGGTGACCTCCATCCTGCCGCTCTGCTGGTCTTGGTCTCGTTGCACTGAAATGGCAACCTTTGCCTGATGCCTTGGTACTCCACGTCTATGCTTGCCCCCTTTGCACCAAAGAGGGAACAAGGACACTGCGCAGGCCGGCGCCCGCCTGGCGCCCGCCTGATCTCGATCGTCATGGCTTGCGTCACGAGCACCTCACGAGGTACCCTGCATTGATCTCTCCGCCTCCTCGCGAGCCTGCCTGGCGAGGCCGCTCCTGAGGAAGTCTTGTGTCATCCGCCCATGTAGGCTTGGCCCCTCATGAGGGTCTCGAAGTCTTGTCTTGATGAAGATGGGCCGCCTTTGGGCCACCACTTGAGCCAAGCCAGCGCAGGCAAGTCTAGGGACCCCCGTTCCCGAGCGCCCGGCAAGAGCCCCGGGACCAAGGCGCGCTCGGACTTGGCTTAGCGGAGAAGCGAAGGGGCAAGTGCGGAGCACCACGGGCCCCATCAGCCTGCGGCCTTGGGCGCCGCGTGGCGGTTTATTGGACGTGGGCGTCTCCGCTTCCCCACGCTGCCTCGGCAACTGCTCTACTTGACAAGTCCATGCATGCTGAAATGGGTCATGATTACCTGTGAGCATGGAGGCCGACGGTTGGCCTCCTCCGGACTATAAGTACGGACGGGCGAGAGCCCCCGCAGTCCATCTCCTCCCGCTTCTCTCCTTCTTCTTCTTCATCGCCCTTGCTGCACCTTACGCCAATGGCGCCGATCCGCCGGTTTTCTGCGGAAGAGAAGGGGAAGGCCCCACGAGAGGGTCCTGACCTCTCCCGCCGAATAAGCGCCGTGTCCCCGGCCGCTGCGGCACAACCGCATAGCTGGAGACATCGCGGCCCTGGTACGAGCGGCCGCCGCCTGGGTTTCCGCTACCCTTGTTCGCCCGAATCGAGGGTCCTAGAGGATAAGACGCCGAGCAACACTAACGACGCCGAAGGCGACGCTGACGAGTCACGGCGGTGCGCATCGTCATCCCTGGCGTCCACGCCGAAGGTTCTTCCCGAGAGTTCGTGCTTCACGCCGCTATGCCTCCGCGCTCTTGGATTCACCTTCCTCCCTCCTTCGCCTTTGAGATGCCGCCGAGTGGGTCTCTGGAGCTTTGGCTGCAGTACGCTGACTGCAGCACCCTTGTGACCGGAGCGGAGGTCGCGGTCGTTGCTCCGGGCAAGGTCTTCATGACCCGGGGCTGGGTCGAGATCGCCCGGGTCTGCCAGACAGGGGGTGCCCTCGTAATCCATCTGGAATACGATGGCGCCTCATTGATGTTCTTCAAGTTCTTCGACGCGGAAGGACGCCGGCTAGAGTGCTGCTCCAAGGAAAGCGGCCGGGGTACCGGCATGGCGAGGGCTAGGCCGGCCAATCGCCTCCCGAGCAGCTCCTCACGTAGCAGCGGAGGAACCGGAGAATCCCGCGACTCCCCCGAGCTTCATGTGACTCCGGAGACGAGCGACAACTACGAGCCCTCGAGCTCGCATCGCGCTCGGAGCAGCGCAGCTTCATCAGGCCGTCGGCGCCACTGATCTGGATGGGGTTGGCACCGGCGCCTGACAACCCACTGTTGATGATGGCGTCTCCTGCGGAGACACGCGTAGTTAACGCTCCTTAGGATTAACACCTTTTGTTCCCTGCAAGGAATCATAGTAGCACCCCGCGGGGGCATGTAAGGCGACTGCCATGTCTTTTGTGAATAATATATCCTTATTATGAATCGATGCGAGATGCGTGCCCTGTCCCGGCTTGGCTCCCCCTATCTTTCCTCACGAGGGCTTGGTGCTCTACGCTGATAGGTCCCGGTCCCCAGGCAGGCTTCAGCTGTCGCTGGTATGCCAGGTCGCGATGCCGTGGTCAAGGCCAGGAGGTGAGCGGCCCAAGGTCTAGTAAGATCCCCTGAGTCGCGATGCTCAGGAGGTCCCCTTTAGCACTCAAACAGCCTCCACTGGGCGAGAAAGGTAGGCAACATCGCCGTGACAGAGCTGCACTAGGCGAGGGTTTGGCGTTGAGTCGATTTAGCTTTTGCGCGACGTATCTCATAAGTTTGGAGTAGTTCTTCAGCGAGGTGCCAGGCCTCCGTGCCGGCAGCTGGGTGCTGGGGGGTCAGGCCCTCGTGAGCTTCCCCCCTCTTCGCCGTACTTTCCTTCGTGCTCTACGTCCTCAGGTCTCGGCCCTCGAGCGAGCTCAGCCACCGCTGGTATGATAGGTCGCGATGCCATGGGTCAAGGCCAGGGGGTGAGGGCTGGAGAGTTGGTAAGAGCCCATGAGTCGCGATGCTCAGGCGCCCCCCTTTTAATTAACGTGCAAGCAGATCATATGGGAGAGAGGGAGAGGGGGCTCACGACGCCCCCACGCTGTTCCTTATGTGGATCCTGCACACCAAACATGAGGGAAGAAAGGTCTGCCGTAACGGTTGCCAGCCGGCCGTTGGTTGCTCCGAGGGAGTGATTGAGGCACTAAGGGCCTGGCGAGGTAGCGCTATGCGGGGCTGCCGCGGCCAGAGATCGACCACTCAGATTTGTCGGTGTTGCAGGGACGGGCCCATGCGCAAGCGCCGTGCCAGAGCGAGTGGCTCCAAAGGTAGGTATCAATCAAGCAGGCGATTATCTCAAGCAGGTTAATAGAGCAACTTAGATAGATGCAAAGAAAGCAAATGCCACTGGGTCAGGCCCGAGCGGCTTAGGGATGCTGCAGCCCGAGAGGCGCCCCCAACAAGGTAAGCAGAAGACATAAGCAAAATGGATACATGCCGCAGGGACGGACCCACGTGACTTGGGAATGATGCCGCCCTGGGGGCGCTCCCAGGTGAAATGGAACTTGAAAGAAGTCACCTGATATCATAGCAGAACGAGTGTCGGAGTAGCTGGCGGTGCGGGGTGAAGAAGTCGATCCTCATGAGCCCTCGGGACACCGAGCCTCGGGAGGCTCAGGGGGTCCGGGCGGCTCGCTAAGGTCCATCTCCATCTTCTCCAGGAACGCGTGATGCTTGGCCACCTGAGCTTCCAGGATGCTCCTCATCAGGCGCTGGTGGGCAGCAGCCTTGTTCGGCAAGCCGAAGGGCATGCAAGCTTAACTGTGCGGTGGACCCGCGCAACGCCCCACGCGCGAGGGCCAGAAGCACTCCTGAGACGGGACTCGATTGAGCCCTGGGTAGTCGATCCAGACGCGTAGCCCGCCATCCTCGCCTGGATGGGGAGCTACGCTGGGCAGGCGGCGGTTGCTGCGCATGATTCTTGATTCCTGCATCTACTGAGCGAATTTGGTGATGAACTCCTGAGGGTCGGGCCCTCCTTTCCTCATGCCTTCCTGAGGGAAACGTGCCGCGAAGCATGCCTCCAAGTGGTGCCCAAGCGCCTCCCTCCTGATCTTGGCAAAGTCGATGGCTCCCCAGGAGAGAGCCCCCGAGCCCTGCCCGAGGAGGGCACCGGGCGCGCCTTCCTATGCGATGGAGTGCGGCGCCCCTTGGACGGGGAATGTCCGGATGTGGCGCCTCCGGAGGTGCCTGTCTCCTGAGGCCTTGTACCAGGTGATGTATTCTTCTTCTTGGGAGCTAATCCGAGGAGGTTTCCACTTTTGCTGCCTGGGTCTTCGATTGACGTGGCTGGGAAGGCGCGCTCGAGAGAGCACACCGCATCCTTCTCTTTATAGGGGACCGTGATGACCCCGCCACTTCCTGGCATCTTGAGGACGTTGTAGCCATGGTGAGTCACTGCCATGAACTTGGCCAGGGCCGGATACCCGAGGATGGCATTGTATGGTAGGAGAATGTGAGCGACGTCGAAGTCAATGAGTTCAGTGCAGTAGTTGTTGCGCTGCCCAAAGGTGACAGGAAGACGGACCTGCCCTATCGGAACAGTGGAACCGTCAGTGACTCCTGAGAAAGGCTTGGTTGGCTGAAGCTGATCATATGGCACTTGGAGATTGTTGAACATCTAGGACAGAACATTGAGTCCTGCTCCGCCATCGATGAGGGTCCTGGTGACTTGCACATTGCTGATGACTGGGGAACAGAGCATTGGGAGGACACCGGCCGTCGCCGCGCACTTGAGCTGATCAGCTGAACTGAACGTGATGGCGCACGCAGACCACCTGAGAGGGCGCGTGGCCTCAAGCTTGGGGAGGACTGCATTCACCTCGCGAGCAAACTGCTTGAAGATGCGCTGTGAGGCTGGGGCCTGAGCGCCGCCCAAGATGCAAGCAATTGCGCGTGGCTCATGGAAGCCCCCGGCCCCCTTGTCCTGATGATGGTATTCATTCCTTCTTGGTGGTGGTGGCAGAGGAGGAAGGCCTGCTTTGCCTTGCGGGCGATCTTCATGAGGCTGATCTCTCCAAGCTCCCTCGCGAGGCTGGTCCTCCCCGGGAGCACACGTGCACCTTCTTGGGGACGAGGGATTTCTTGGCAGCTCCTCTCTGGTCACGCGTGTGCCGGACGCTGTGGATCTCGTCCTGGGGTCACGCGCCTTGGGGCTAGGGCGCCTTCTTGGGGAGGAGGTGGTGGAGGCACCTCCTGATTTGCGCCTCCTGCGCAGGACGGAGGGCGGGGCAGCGAGAGGGGCGACATAGGAGAGCCCCCTGCGGCGCTGACGAGCTCGGTGATGCGGGCGAGCCAGTCCTCGTAGAGGTTGTCGACGGGACGGTAGTGCAGGAGCTCACGCACCAGGAGCAACGTGGCGTGAGCGTCCGTGGGGGTGCGAGGGGCGTGGGACGACGAACCGGCTAGGGTCATCGACGGGGTGGCAGTACGGCCTTCCCGCCGCACCGAAGGATGCAGAGACGAGGCCTGCTGCTCGTTCCTCACCGGGCCGGTGGCGACAGGCGACGGGAAATGATGGAGACACCCACCGACGGGAGCCATCTGGGCGACGCGGGCGGCGAGAGCAGCCCGACGGTCAGCGAGGGCTCGGCGAGCATTAGCCGTGGACACGACGGAAGGTCGGACGCGAAGCGGCGGAAGAAAGATTCCGGCGCACCCCTACCCGGCGCGCCAAATGTTGGATGTGGGGTTCCGGCAGACCCTTAAGGTTCGAACTCTGGGGTGCGCGCGAAGATCTCTCCCCTACCGATCTACGTACGATCGACTCATGAGAGCTAAGCTGAAAACGGTGAGCAACACAAGGGACGCAAGATTTATACTGGTTCATGCCACCGGTGTGGTGTAATACCCTACTCCAGTGTGCGGTGTGGTGGATTGCCTCAGGGGCTGATGATGAACAGTACAGGGAAGAACAGCCTCGCGAGAGGTGTTCTTGAGCTGGTGCGACGAACTGCTTGGGTGAGTTCGATCGCCTCTCTCTTCTGGCTAGGGCTCTCTTCGATCCTCTCCTTCTACGGTGGTGGCTAGCTCTATTTATAGAGGCCCTGGTCCACTTGCCAAATATTGAGCGGGAAGGGCGCCAACAACAACCATTTTGAAGGGGAACATCTAGTACAAGTTATCCTGACTAAAGTTGGTATTCGGCTGCCAAAAGCGCTGGCGATGACGCCGTCTTGGGCTCCACTTGACCTCCATCCTGCCGCTCTGATGGTCTTGGTCTCGTTGCACTGAAATGGAAACCTTTGCCTGATGCCTCGGTACTCCACGTCTGTGCTTGCCCCCTTTGCACCAAAGAGGGAAAAAGGACACTGCGCAGGCCGGCGCCCTCCTGGTCTCGATCGTCATGGCTTGCATCACGAGCACCTCGCGAGGTACCCTACATTGATGTCTTCGCCTCCTCGCGAGCCTGCCTGGCGAGGCCGCTCCTGAGGAAGTCTTGTGTCGTCCGCCCCGCGAGGCTTGGCCCCTCGCGAGGGTCTCGAGTCTTGTGCTGATTAAGATGGGCCGCACTGGGCCACCACTTGAGTCACGCCGCAGGCCGCAGGCAGGGAAGTCTGGGGCCCCCGTTCCCAGAACGCCGACAGCAGGCGACGGGGAACGACGGGGACACCCGCCGATGGGAGCCGTCTGGGCGACGCGACGGGCGGCTAGAGCAGCCCGACGCTCGGCGCGAGCCCGGCGAGCGTCAGCCATGGGCATGACGGAAGATCGAACGTGGAGCAGCGGAAGAAAGATTCCGGCGCACCCCTACCTGGCACGCCAAATGTCGGATGTCGGGTTTCGGCAGACCCTTAAGGTTCAAACTCTGGAGTGCGCACGAAGATCTCTGCCCTACCGATCTACGTCCGATCGCCTCGTGAGATCTAAGCTGCGAACGACGAACAACGCAAGGGACACAAGATTTATACTGGTTTGGGCCACCGTTGTGGTGTAATACCCTAGTCCAGTGTGTGGTGTGGTGGATTGCCTCAGGGGTTGATGATGAACAGTACAAAGGACGAACAGCCTCGCGAGAGGTGTTCTTGAGCTGGTGCGATGAACTGCTTGGGTGAGTTCGATTGCCTCTCTCTCTCTGGCTAGGGCTCTATCCGATCTCTCTGTCTACGGTGGTGGCTAGCTCTATTTATAGAGGCCCTGGTGCTCTTCCCCAATATTGAGCAGGAAGGGTGCCAACAACGGCCATTTTGAAGGGGAACATCTAGTACAGGTTATCCTGACTAAAGTTGGTCTTTGGCTGCCAAAAGCACTGGCGATGATGCCGTCTTGGGCTCCACGGTGACCTCCATCCTGCCGCTCCGCTGGTCTTGGTATCATTGCACTGAAATGGCAACCTTTGCCTGATGCCTCGATACTCCACGTCTGTGCTCGCCCCCTTTGTACCAAAGAGGAAACAAGGACACAGCGCAGGCCAGCGCCCGGCTGGCACCCGCCTGTTCTCGATCGTCACGGCTTGCGTCACGAGCACCTCGTAAGGTACCCTGCCTTGATCTCTCCGCCTCCTCGCGAGCCTGCCTAGCGAGGACGCTCCTGAGGAAGTCTTGTGTCATCCGCCCCGCGAGGCTTGGCCCCTCGCGAGGATCTTGAGTCTTACGCTGATGAAGATGAGCCGTACTGGGCCACCACTTGATCCACGCCGCAGGCTGCAGGCAGGCAAGTCTGGGGACCCCTGTTCCTAGAACGCCGACAGATTTTTGTGCAGACTGACATGTAAGGCCCACAAGTCATAACGCCCCGTCGAATAGAAGGCGTTGACTTAATTGGCGACATGGCCCTATTTGGATACTCTAAGTCAGAGGTTAGAGTTAGATTCTAACCCTAAACTAACTCTAACCAAAATGGTGTTTGGATGGCAGGGTTAGATTGACAACAAATGTATCCAAACAGGGACATGGGTTGAGACGTGCCTATAACGACACTTTGTAGAGTAGTCGTTTCTTGGTAGGGCTGGTTAGTAAGAGAATGTACAATGGTTGATAAGGTAGTCTTATCTTAAGTCTGCCATGTATGCAAGTGGTAGTAGTTTCTTGGCATTATTAGTGGTTTCTTGCATTATTAGGGGTTTCTTGTAAGCAACAATGGAATACTAGCGACAAAAGGCGATTCTAGGTTGCGTTGTACTCCAACGAGTACTACCAGTGGTCGCGGGAGTGTATACCTCGTTTTGTGGGTCCGATCCCGGCCGAACGCACGAAGGCCTTTTTTTAAATAGTAACTTCACTGCGAGCCAATATTTTACACGGGTAGTTTGAGTTTTGAAGTCAAACGGACGTGCGGCACCACAATCTGCGTCCACTTGATAGCCTAGCCACGTGAACGGGTTTTCCTTCCCAGCATCTCGTGGCTCACGTGCTCGCCCTAGCCGCACCTCGCTTGCAGATTCCTCATCAGCTATTAGCATATTTAAACTAGTGCTCCCAATTAAGCCCAAGGAGCCAGAAAAGCTTAGAGGGGCATTGGGAACTTTGCAATATGGCTCTGTACGTAAAGTGCTCTACTACTACTCTGTAGCTTGTGGTGTTGCACGCATGGACTTCACTCCATTATTGGCTCTACTATAAAAGATATTCCTCTTGACGTGTTTTTTTTAAACAGAGGCAAAAGCTTTGCTTCATCTCATTCATAAAGAAGGAACTACTAACAAAGTTCGACGAGATCCATTACACCTCCACAAATGGAATCGAAAAGCCTAGTCTCGCTGTATCAAATAACTCAAATGTTACGCCTCATGATGGCAAATCACGATAAACAGGTTGCTAGTGTGTGCGTCCGAGGAGCGGCTGAGTAGACCAGCTACGTGAGAGGAGCGGCTGAATAAAGCACCGAGAGTACCCACTAGGCCACTACGCAGGTATACTTTCCCTACATTGATAGTACAGCGATGGTTCTAGAGAACAGTAGTACCGTCCACTTCCAACTGTAGCTCCTTGGTCCTGAGATTCAAGAGTTCAAAACTGGTGCACTATACTAGAAGTACAGTACATCGCACTACTAGTTGAGAAAGTAGTACTAGTATCGCTTCTGATGCAATCGTACTCCTCCATCACATAATGTAAGACGTTTTTTGACACTAGTTGGCGTGTACAAAAAATAGCATAAACATACCCAAAATTTCTTAATCCCCGCCAAAAACTACTAGCTAGTGCCAAAAATTTCTTACTAGTGCTATTATTTAAAGTATAATGCAATCCCACAACGTCCCATAATGCTAGTACTAGTAGTAAATAATAGCCTCACCCCTTCGCTAAGGAATGATCTACAGTTGGAAGGGATGAGGCCTTGCGGTTACTACGCTCTTATCTCCTCCTCGCCAGTTGCCGTCCCCCCGAAGAGAAGGCAGTTCGTCGCTGCTCCCTTGGATTCGCCAAGGCGGTTCTCCTCCTCATCGGGGCTGGGAGACCTTGGACGATGATCCTCTGGGAGAAATCGCATGCCGCTTCGACGTCCTCACCGCCACAAGACTCGGTGCTTCCTGCACCAACGTTTTCAAGACGGTGCTTAAAAAGGCTTGGGAAAAGGACATGCTTGTTGGTCTTCCATGCGTCCTCGAGGAGGAAGTTCTTCTATGGGACAATCCGTCGAACAGTCCACTGCTCCCTGGCCATGGTTGCACGTTGACTCCGCTAGAGTTGCCGACGTTGAGAGGTAGTCGGATTTTGTCTGATGAGCAGGTCAGTAATGGAGTTTGATCATGTAGTACTTAGTTATTCCATTTCCATCCCGTAATTTCTCTGCTGCCCACCGTCTTATACGGCACCAACGAAGATTGGCTTGCATACCTCCGGTCGGATACCACCATCATTTTGCACAACATCCACAGCAGTGCGGCCGTTCTGGTAGACCCCTTCTCCACCATTGTGATCGGCCTTCCGGACTGGCTGGGCTTGAATACGTAGGATGATGCCTACATGAGTTTGAAGAAGATAGCAATTGCGGACCCGCCGACGAAGCGACGCAGTTACGACGATTACTATCTCATCGTGGTGTTCGACATAAGGATTGCCATCAATGCAAGAGGCATTAACGGCAGAGGCTCGCGCATGTTGGACGCGGCAGATTTGTACCCCTACACATTCGAAGATGCCGTGCGCCATCTAGGCCTCATCTTCACAGTGACAAGCCAGGGGACTTGTTTCATCTGGTTGCCGTCCTATGGTATGGGAGATTACAAATGGAATGCACAAACCATCATTTGCATCCCTAATGGTACTCCATTATTTTACAGGGACCTGTCATCCCGCGATCAAAATAAGATCACCGATCCTGGATGTTCATTTCCATCCGTGATTCGGTCTAACACGGAACCTTGTAGCTGACTTTGGCATATTGGGATCAACTATCTTAGCAGTCATTACCCATGGTACCACTGATGTGCAACATGGTCACACAATCTACCACGATCGGACCGTCACCATCTACCTAGGTATTCCATTTTTAACCCTCTCGCCTTCTCTTTCATTGTTGTACTAGTACTCTACTTACGTACTAGTAGGAGTACTTTTTACCTTGGAGGACGCGCATAGCTAGCTAGGCCCTTGAAGACTTGAACCCACTAGTTGCCACCATTTTTGTTTTTCCAGGTCTTACTATCTCATCCATGTAGCCAAGAGTAGCTATATATAATAAGCCGGTTATTTTACTTCCTCTATACCGGAGCAGTACTATTTGCTGCACAGCATTACTGACCGCCATATTTGAGCACAACATCATTATGCATGCACCTTGACTATGTACGTCACCATGTGTACGTGTGAGTGTTGCATGTTGCATGTAGTACATCTACACTTCCAATGCATTTAGACTTTAATCTAAATTGATATTGATTGACTAATGCACCAACTTGTGCTCTAGGTATAGGCTACATGTCTATCCTTAATTACAGCATGCAACGACCATCATTTAATCTTCTTCTCTGAATGGTCGCATGCACACATAAGTCTGCGAATGAAGAGTGTAGTACATCTACACTTCCAATGCATTTAGCCTTTAATCTAAATCGATATTGATTGAATAATGCACCAACTTGTGCTCTAGGTATAGGATACATGTCTATCCTTAATTACAACATGCAACAACCTTCATTTAATCTTCTTCTCTCAATGGTCGCATGCACACATAAGTCTGCTACTTTTGGGCGTTAATTATGCCCTGGTCAATGTGTAAATCTCTAAATGTACAGTCTTTCACGGACGTAGGGAGTAGGTTGAGCACTTGAGCGTGGGCGTGTGTGTTGCGTCGTGTGCTGTGTGCCACATGGGTGTGTGAGTGTTGCATGCGTCCATGCGTACGTGTGAGTGTTGCATGTTGCATGCAAGCATGCATGCATGGGGCTTACTCCCTCCCATTGACATGTTCATATTTCAAGCTTCCTATGTTCCCTCCATATGGTGATACTCCCTCTGTTCCCAAATACGGAGTAAAATCCTCCCTCTGTTCCCAAATATGGAGTATTTGTCTTTCTAGAGATTTCAAAAAGTGACTATGTACGGAGCAAAATGAGTGAAGTGAGCGTAGAGGCATAGGGATAATGTAGAAAGGAAGTCTTCGCGATCCTTTATTCCCCATCCCGTTCAGAGAGAACTATTCAACTAGTCTTCGCAGTGAAGTGACAATACACGCTGCAACAGATGGGACACTTAATTAATAGGGACAATTCCATTTCTCCCCCTAACTTGAACCCACACCTGGCATTTACCCCTAATTTTTGAGTATGCTCAGAAATACCCCTCTTCCGTCTAGTACCATTATAGGAATGCCCTTCCGTGCCGTTTCGGTCAGGTCAAAGGGCTTTGACCGTCTCCATGGCGTTTCTTGGACAATTATACCCCTCCTTACAAGTGGGGCCAATCGGTAAAAACAATTGAGGCCAACCGCACCGGTTCGCCCTCCTTCAACCTCCCGACGCACACGAAATGGAAGAGACGAGCTCTGGCTCCGGCCATCGCCGGAGATTCGCGGCCATGGAGCACTCCCAGAGGACCATAGAGAGACCACGACTTCCTGTCGCACCCTAGAGAGATGAGCCTTGCGCTCGGGTGCTAAGGGAGGCATCGCCCTGCTCAACAGATGCGCAGCCATGGTGGGGCGCCGTCGGGGTCCACCCCACGGCCAACCATTTGGAGAGGGATAATGCTTCGCCATGACGAGGGAGGTGCTCTGGCGGAAGGAATCGGAGAGGGGAGGCCCGAAGGCTCAGCATCGACAGCGCACTTCTTCTCTTCCCCAACTCCGTCGGCGCCGTCTTTCGTGCGTGTGGTAAATGGACTCCCATAGCTCAAAAATTGCGTCCATGATCTTCTCCATAGTCTAATTTGTCGTCTCGCCGAAGGGGTTGGCCCTTGATAGCCCTAATCGCTGGCGCCCCTTTCCTTCTTCCTCGGCTCCGGTCCACTGCCGCCGTGGCCGATCTCTGGCCATGGTGAGCCCCCGGTCTCTATGCCATATTTCTTGCGTTCCTTGGTGTTTCCTGAAGTCATTCTTCTCATTTCTTTGGAGCCGCACGACCCCGAGCACGTCTTCCTGCGAGCTCCAAGCTCCGTCGCCCGCTTCCTTCGTCGCCGCTGCTCGAGCTCACTGATGCCCATCCCCCCGGCGACCCCATGCTCTCCGTCCACCTAGGTTCACTTTGGATTCGCGCCAGCAGCCTCGCAGGACCACTCTGCAGCACCTAGACCGCCAGCATCCTCGTGTACGTCACCGCCGTGCCTTCGTGCAGTCGCCGGTGTTTAACCACTATCGTCAAAAACTTGTTTAATTAGCCTAACCCTCTCTGTTAATTATTGCACTGACCCATGTGCCCTCTAGTTACCAAAACAGATAATAAATATCTTAAAGAGACAATTACATGTGGGCCCCCAACTCTAATTTGACTAGTCCCTGTTGATAGGTCTTTTTTTTCTACTGATTGACCCCACTTATAAGGAGGGGTATAATTGTCCAAAAAACTCCATGGAGACTGTCAAAGCCCTTTGACATGACGGAAACAGCATGGAAGGGCATTCCTATAACGGTACTAGACGGAAGAGGGGTATTTTTGAGCATACTTAAAAATTAGGGGTAAATGCCAGGTGTGGGTTCAAGTTAGGGGGAGAAATTGAATTGTCCCTAATTAATAAGCTGAACCAGCATGTTGGTGTTACTAAATTAGCCTTACCTAGTATTGCCATCATGTTTGCCAGTAAGGCACGCTCTTGTCCTCCATTAACTGACATATGGGCCCTCTTGTGGTGGACCCACATGTCATTGGTGTAACTATTTACACTCCGAAGGACGGTATATCCTGGTAGTAGTACTAGTAGAATTGAGATTTAATGCACTTTCTTCCTCGTCTTCCACTCTTCTTTCTCCTCTCTTCTTCTTCATCCTCTCTTCCCCATCGTCGGCCGCACACCATTTCCCCCCGCTCACTGCTCGCTCGCCCGCGATATCTTCCTTGGTAGCTCGCATGTACCATATCCCCCCGCTCACTGCTCGGCCACACGAGGAGAAGCTTCTTCGCTCACCTTGAATCCACTTCCTCATGGCTCGCAGGCACCGAAAACCACAATGGCAGAACCAACTGACACGCAGAGCCGCGATTGTAATTCCCTCCCCGATGTTCTCTTGGAACAGATCTGTAATCGTATGGACCTACTCAGACCTTTATGCAATGCAGGCGCATGCTCGGTGTCTTTGTACCGCCTACTGCTAAATGCGCAACCGGCCGGCTCTTTTCAAGACACCCTGCTTGATGATGTCCGATCCTCGCAGGTGGCCCAGACACCGACTTGACGATCCTACGGAGGTTGTCGTGGTGCTCCTCGACATGCTACCACTACCCGTCCACCTATCCTTCATGCTCGGCCACTACTGGGCGGGCATGAAGGCCAACTGGATCGTCCTCATCCACCAATCCGGTAGTCCGTGGCGTCTCGTCGATATCTACACCCAGTGAGAGATCACCCTTCCATCCTTGGATACTGCCGCCATCGAGCCTCGCGGCCCGCCGGATACTCCTGCCTACTATGCACGAGATGCGTCAAACTTTTGGCTCGACCTCTGTTTGCTGAAAGTTGTATTCTGCGAAGTGCCCACACCATCAGAAGACGACATGGATTACAAGCTCATTGCCTTGTTCAACATGGGATTAGTCTATCTAGAATCCGGTCACCATACATGGTTATGGCTCATCGTCAATCCTGTTGAGGCAACATTTACATCACGATGCTATAGTGCACGCGATTGCATTGTTTACGCTGTGATCGGCCTTGCAGATTGGCTTCCTATACTGGTGGAATCTATCATCGTGTAATTGTTCTATCTCATCTCATCTTATCTTTACCTTATGAATACGACTGCCTCTTCATTGTTACAAATTTAGAATAGATAGTATGTCTATAACCACATCATTGCTATATGTTCCTCTCATTTCCTAGATTTTTATGACCACACATGTTATTGTTAGAGTTGATATGAGAACAATTGGCATCTAATGATTGTTAGAATAGATATTATGAGCAAAACATCATGATTGCTATATGTTACTCTCATTTCCAAGATTTTTATAACAACGCATGTTATTGCTTAGAGTTGATATGAGAACAGTAGTAGTAAGTGCTATGGTAGAATATGAGTAGGCTCTGTCATAGCTGTTTTCCTCTCATTGTTACATGATGTTTGAACCATGACATATTGCTAGAATATGAGAGCCATTGGCTTATTGTTTTAACTTGGGGTATGATTATGACCACGGCATTGCAATTCTCTGTCTATGATATGTGTCACTGTTATAATAATCTTAATTCCACACATACTCTAAACATGATTCTTTATTTTTGTCCTTTTGGTCTCCAATTTGAATTTTTGCAGCAGACGCAAATGCGCTGGCCTTCATGATTCCAAGACCTGGAATCATACCAGCCGATGGGTGGTGGTTTATCGCTCTTTCAGCTGATGGTGGTCATTTGATGCTCATTCGCACGTACCAAATTGACCAAACCATTACATCAAACCACATGCAGTACAATGCTTGGGGCGTTCGTGACATTGATGGCTATGGCTGCTTCGTGTTCGGGAAAGATCCCAGCTTCGTTGGGCTAGGCTTATTCAACTGGAGGCGGGTTTACAGCCTCGGCAACCACTCCATGTTCCTCGGGCTCAATTATCCGATCAACCAAACAATCATCGATCATATCACCGGCAATGATTACCGTGCTATGCAACTTCCATTCGCCAGGGGGGACTTTGTTTACACATCATACCACAGGTTTCATGAATCACCATATCTAGAGATTCATCAACACAACTTGTTGCCAGATAATCTTCAGTGTGTGAAAGGCATCAAGCTTCCATGCGATGGATGGCTTTTGCAAACCCGACATGCGGTGATGTGGTTCATGCCAACAGCAAATATGCACAACTTGATTCATACTGATATCTAGACTGAGCCATGTATTCTGCTGTTGTAGCACGACCCTCTTTTGTTGGATATTATTTACTGTTGTTAGTTTGAAGCACTCCTCTGGTTTGAAGGATAGATACCTTTCTGAGATCAAGTGCATCCTAACTCACCTGTGCAGGATGTACTGATAATGATGATGGAGATGTTGTGCAGTATATATATAGGGTAACGCTATTCTAAGCGTGAGTGTAGAATAGCTTATTCTACACCCCCAGTAACACTATGTACAAAATCTAGTAAAACAGTGTATAAAATGTAGTAACTCTGAAATATTTTTTTTACTATACAAGTTTTTAATTTCCTACATCGTCAAAAAAATTACTATATTTTGTATGCTACGTTACTATATTTTGTACAGAGCATTACTAGGGGTGTAGAATAAGTTATTCTACACTAACGCTTAGTTTAGCATTACTATATATATATATATATATATATATAGTATATAGGGTGGGTCTATTATGATAACACCCTTAAGACCTTATTCTGCACATCAACTAGCCTTATTCTGCTAACACTTCCACACTGCGACGAAACCCGAACCGAACCGCGCAGGCAAAAAAAAATAAACACCCCCC
Organism: Aegilops bicornis; assembly: GCA_021605145.1. Lineage (NCBI taxonomy): Eukaryota > Viridiplantae > Streptophyta > Magnoliopsida > Poales > Poaceae > Aegilops > Aegilops bicornis. The sequence goes on along the minus strand of CM038669.1, from coordinate 389,476,071 downwards.
CCCCCCCCGCGCGACGCTCCACCGGGTCAACGGGCTTCCCCACCCCCGACCCCAACCACCACGCAGCCACCCGCCACGGCGACGAACCACCCCACGCCACCACCACCCGCCACCTCCCCCCCACACCTTCTACTGTGCACCTTCCTTCCCCCGATCCACCTCCCCCCATGGCGGTGCCGCACCTCTCTCCCTCGTGTCCCTCGATCCACATCTGCTGGGCGCCGCCCTACCCGGAGCCGGCCGTCGACCCACCCATCGGCGGCCTGGGCAGGCGCTGCCGTCTGCCTGCATCACCGGGCGTCTTGGGCTCACGCCACCCTGCCTTGCATCGACGCCCGGCGTCCACGGAGGATCCCGTCCCCCACGCCCAGATCCGCCTCCCGACGGCCCGTTGACCTCTACGCCGACCTGATCCAACCCCACGCCCACGCCGACGCTTGGATCTGCATCCGCAGATGCCAGATCAAGGCAGGGGCTCACCTCACCTACCCCCATGAGGTCCACCACCGGCTCCGCTGCAGCCCGCCCTCCTGGCCGGGAGATTTCCCCGATGCACCGGCCTCCCCTGCTTTCTCCCCACTGACGAACATGTAACCACACCATTGTTTTGAGGTTGTTGTAGTTCACTTTTTTGTTTTTTGGAGGAAAATCAGCGCACTGCAGTTTGCTGTTCCCGTCGATGAGATTTGCGTTTTTGTGTTCTTCTAAAGACAAATAAAAGTGCAAATGCAGTCCACTGTAGTTTTGCTCTTGAGGTTCATTTTACTCTTTTTTTGTAGAAAAGATAGATGATGCAGAAAACATGACTGGCAGGTATGAAGGAGCTAGGTCCATTGGGGCCGAGGTTCTGGCGACAGCAGCTTGCAGTCCGGGCAAGCATGACCACGAGCTTCAGAGGCACGCGCAGCGTGTCGCTCGGTGTCTTAATAGTCCTTCCTCTGGCGAGATCCTTCATCCCCCTCGAGCACCTATCTTCTGCAAAAAATTGAGTAGGTTCTTGGTCATCTTGCATCTCGTGTCCGTCTTTCTTGTTGAATTTGGTTCTCGTGGTAGTGAATTCTGCATGTATTGGGGATCGAAGGTGCTTAACTGTTTTGCTCGCTGTTGACAGGTAGCCAATCTCCTGTAGTTTTGTGGGTGCCTCAAAGGTCTTTGCGTGCATGCATCCTATTTCCTGCTCCTCTCCACCCTCCCTAGAGGGCATGCAACTTGTCGGGTGCCGGCGTGTGTGCTTGCAGGTCCTACCGTCCTACCAACTGATGGGTCACCCCTTTTCGGCGAGCACTACATTCAGTGTGGACGAGCGTGGAAGGCAGTGCAGGCGATTGTGCCGTGCAGCTTGCCAGGCGTCTGGGTGATGAACCTCACTTGCAGCTCCCTCCTCCACTCCTTGTTGTTCGCGGGAAGCAGAGGACAAGTGCACTGCACTAGGGGTGGCCGGTGTCATACTTTTTTTAAGTAGTTCATCTTGTTATGTCTTTTTTTAGTAGTCATCTTGCTGTATGTTTCAGTTCGACCATGTTAATGCATGCAGCTCTTTGCTGGTTTGGGTGCAGCTCACAAGCATTTGTGGAGTTCAACAGCGCACAGGCTTGCGGCGTCTTGATCCCAAAGGATGAAGTGATGTAGTTCTATTGGATGCCCTGTTACTCAATTTTGTTGTTGTTAAAAAGTGCACTGCATTAGTTTATTGTAAAAACTGCAGTTTATTACCGTGATTTGGCTTGTGGAGAGTGCATATTCTATATGCTATAAAAATCCTTTGTTGTCCACTTGGTAAACACAAAACAAAAAAGATCTCAACAAAAAAGCTCGCTTCTGTATTAGATGTAGTTTACTCGCTCAATCCCTGAGGTCCACTCGCTTGGTCAACGTGCGTAAAAATTAATAAGTATGAAAAAAGACAACAAAATTCATGAGGTTCACTTTTGGTAGTATTGCGGTTCATTTTCGCGAGTGTTGATCCACACTCGTTCAAAGCTGAAAAAAGACAACAAAAACCGACAAAAAGAAATCATGAAGTTCACTTGGCTGCCTGCTGCAGTGCGGTTTCCGTTTGAAGCAGTGCGTTCTTCTGTCCGATGAAAGGTCCACTCGCTTGGTCAACGCGCGTAAAAAATTAATAAGTATAAAAAAGACAACAAGTACTCATGAGGTTCACTTTTGGTAGTGTTACGGTTCACTTTCGGAAGTGTTGTGGTCCACTCTCATTCGGAAAAAAGTTGAAAAAAAGACAACAAAAACTTGTGCGAGAAAATTTATGTTTGACAAAAAGAAATCATCAAGTTCACTTGACTGTCTGTTGCAGTGCGGTTTTCAGTTTGAAGCAGTGCGTTTTTCTGTCCGACGACGATTTTGGTGTCACGAAAAAACAGACTGTCCGCTTTTTGCTAATTTTAAAACTGCTCTTAAACTGTAAGGAATTAGAGAATGAGTTCTACATGAAAAAGTAGCGTCTCGTCGATATCTTTCCAACGGCATATCATTTGAATCATTTCGACAACCGGTTTGTAAAAATTTCAAAAAAAACGGCCGCTGCCACTCGTCCTCCGCCGCACGATTTTCAAAATTAACTTAAAACTGTAAGCATTTTCAAAACCATTCCAACATATGATAGTTGCGCCTTGTCCATAGCTTTCCAACGACGTATTACACGCCTCGTTTTGACAAAAGGTTCAAAAACTAGAGCGAAAACAGTACCGAAAATTTGAAAAAATTTGAAAAATGTAATTCCGCGATTTAGTAAATTTGAAACTGCTCTTAAACCGTAATGAATTAGAGAAAGATTTATATATGAAAAAGATGCGCCTCGACGATATCTATCCAACGGCGTATCATTTGCTTCATTCCGACAAGCGGTTTAGAAAAAAAATGCGAAACAACGCTCGCTGCCACTCGTCATCCGCTGCACTATTTTTAAAACTGCTCTTAAACCGTGTGGAATCTCGAAGAGTGTTCAACACGTTGAAGTTGCGCCTAATCCATATCTTTTCAATGGTATTTTACATGCCTCATTCTGATAAACGATTAAAAAATTAGAGCGAAAACATTATCGAAAAAACACCGCGTGCAATTCTTTTCGACACGAAGTTCACTAGTCTCTATTGCAGTGCTCGTCGTTAAAATGATGCAGTGCGCTTCTGTTGAGCGTGCAGTGATGAAGTGGTGTGCAGAATAGTTATTCTGCTAATATTAGCAGAATAGACCGTCTGTATATATATATATATATATATATATATATATATATATATATATATATATATATATATATCTATATATATATATATATATATATATATACATACTCCAAATCTGAAGTCCAAAATACCCGAACACGGCATATGCTACACCCATCCTGAGAAACTTCCAGGTAAGACACTGATTGGCCGTCTACTTGCACAAACATATTCCTTTGTTTATAGCTCTATTTTTCTTTTTAGACGCAGACCTGGTGAAGCAATTACAATTTGACAGTTAATAAAAAGTGAAACAAGTGACTGCAACATGCCAAAGATGTTATGAAAATGCCAACTACGTACACTAAAACCTGTATTCGACAATACTGCAGGTATCACACTGAGTGGCCTAAGCAAGCATTTCTTCCAGCGCAATTCCAGGGCGTTCAAAAGGGGCACGTGGACGTGTCGTAAGATACAATCAGAGTGCGGCATGCACGCAATGTGGCACAACACCGGCAATACCTTGCCGGTGATGGTCAACAGCCGGCAGACGGGCAGCAAAAAGGTTCTGGTGCTACACACCAACAAGAACTTCGACCAGCAGAGGACGAACTAGGTGATGCACCAGTACCACCTCGGGGACCTGGAGCAAGAGAAGGAGCAGGAGCTGGTCCTCTGCAAGATTTTCTACCGCATTTAACACTTGGGCCAGGAGTAAAAAGATTATAAGTTAGTTTGGTATTGGTACTTGTACTACCTTGTTGTCCGCAAGTTGGTATTGTTGTTAACGATCTTTTGGTATGAACTTGGCATTTGCTTCCGACCATCATGCCGAGGGTCGACGTGGATATAAAGCTGAATCATTTGTTTCGAAACGAATTTTCAGGCACCTGATTTTTATTTGATGGGTAGCATAAGCACCCGTCGTTCGAATTCGCAGTTCTCCAAATTTTTTGAAACAAGTGCATGCACTTATTATCACGATGAAAAAGCAATATCCCTGCTGCATCCCAGTTATCAGTCTGTACTTGCAGAACTCTCTCGTTTATTGAGCACGTATATTGTTTTTTCAAGTCGAGCAAGTTTCAACTGGGTTGTAGACTGCCCAGTCTTGGTTTTCTTTTTAACAGGCCCAGCCCATGGCGACAACGGGGCACAATGATCGAGCAGGTGTCTACTGGCCTCTGGCCCGCTAGCGTTAGTTATATTTTGTCTTACAACATCCGCACGCAGTTTTTTTACCGAATCAAACACACAGCCCAGTTCTATTTTCCTCTTGAAACACATGTCCTACATCCGTTTTCTAATCTCTACCTATAGTTTTACTAGTTCATATACACGTATCATTATATTGAAAATACATAAAATTCCCTTTTCATATTTACATCCTTATTTTTGTTGTTGTTTCCCCTCCCAGCGCTGATTTTTTTACCACTGGTTTTCCCTTAAACCAACTCAATTGTCCCACTTCTTATTTGCTTATAAAACAAAACATTTTTTTGGCAAATCAATAAGTTCTTAAAAAATGTTTATCATTTCGGGATTAGAAAAGTTCGGACTCCACCAAAATATGCAAAATAAGGTTGAACTTTTTGACCATGGTCCTGGGCAGAAAATGGGCTGTAATAAATTACTTAAGAATTAGCAAATGGGCTGCAAATTATTAAAAAATAGCAAATGGGCTCTATGTTGTCTGCCACAGATTTGGAGGCTGACTTGTGGGCCTACTAAGTTCATGCGTACACAAGGTTTCTCAAAAAAGAAACTTAGTCAACAATCGACTCTACCAGTGTCAGACCGTTAGATGTCAATCTAACGGCAATCGTGCTTCTTCAGTCTCTGATCTTCCTGCCCCAGCCGCCCAAACCAGCACCGTCGGAACCGCCTGCTCCTGCCTACCGCGGCCGGCTATGCTGCCGGGCAGGCCTCACGGCCCCATCATATACCTGCATCCCTGGCCTGTCTATCCCTCTACTCACCCACACCTCCTGTTATTAACGGCGACGGCAACCGAACCAGTTAACCCTCATACTCTCCCCGCATGGGCAGCCACTGCCGTGTCTTCCCCAGCTCCGTGTCGTTCGCTTCGTAGGACTCGCCGTCGTCCACCGCCCTGGTGCTCTTGCCACGGCGTGGTCAATGTGGTCAACGAACGACATCCATCGGAAGTGGACTGTACGTGGAGAGGTTGACAGCTGGGTCCACGGCCGCACACATGGAAATGCCTCCTTATTACGCGCAAAATAATGATTCCTCCACCTGACATCTGGAACCCGCCGGAAGGGCCTCTGTATTTCGTGAAAAAAACACTCCCTCCGCTGACAGGTCGGACCCACCAACTATATATTCGCACGCAAGGAAGTGCCTCCTTATTGCGCACAAAAAATGAATACCCCTGCTAGTTGGGACCCACCACAGTGGGAGGCTGACTTGTGGGCCTACTAAGTTGACGGGGACGGAGGGCTTTGTCAACTTAGTCAAGATCTGAACGATTCTAGCTCCAGTGACCATACGATGTCCATCCAACGGTCGTAGTGCTTCTTCAACCTCTGGTCTTCTTGCTCCAGCCGCCCAAACCAGCGCCGGTCGTGCCGCGTGCTCCTGCCTCCCGTGGCCGGCTGTGATGCCGCGGAGGCCTCACCGCCCCCTACTACTCCCACTGCTGGCCAGGCCATCCCTCTACTCACCCACACCCCCTGTTATTCTGCAGCAACGACAACCTCACACCGCAGCCGAACCAGTGAACCCTCGTACTCCTCTCCGCATGGGCATCCACTGACGCGTCTTCCCTGGATCCGCGTCGAACCCTTCCTAGGCCTCGCCGTTGTCTACCGCCTTGGTCCTCTCGGCGCAGCGTGGTCAATGTGGTCAACGACCAACTTCCATGGGAAGAGTAATGTATGTGGAGAGGCTGACAGCTGGGTCCATGGCAGCCGTAAGGAAGTGCCTCCTTATTATGCGCAAAATAATTATTCCTGGACCTGATAGCAGGGACCCATCGGATGGGCCACCGTATTTCGCGAAAAAAAAATTCCCCTTGACTGCTGGGACCCACTAGCTACATCTTCGGACGCAAGGAAGTGCGTTCGGGCAACAAAAAATGATTCGCCCCCCTGACTGCTAGGACCCACCAGCTATATCTTCGCACACAAGGAAGTGCCTCACAGTCGGGATCCACCTGGTCGAAGCGTACGTAGCGTTGTCATTCTAGTCGCGAATGTGTACATACATACTGGTCGATGTAGAGCGCGCACGTGTCATAGTAGAGGCGCACATGTAGCTTGTACACGTACGTACATCGGCCAGGGTGCAAGAAAGTAAATACGGCCACGTACGTACATACGGGCGGGGTCTCGAACGCCTACACGCGCGTACGTACGGCCAGGGCTCGTGTACATGGCTCGGTCGGAATGGAGAAATTGCGTCGTCGTCGTGTTCATGGGGAGGCAACGGAATGCGTCGTGTTCATCAGGAGGCAACAGAACGCGTGGGAGCCAATCGGCTTGGATGGAACAGCCGATGGAAATGAGGCCTGGCGTACCGCAGAACGGAGGAAACGACCTTGTGTTTGACCGGCCACGTTCGAAATGGGATCCTGTTCATCGGGAGGGGTCTGGCGTACCGCAAAACGGAGGAAACGGACTTGTGTTGGACCTCCTACGGTCGAAACGGGGTTTTGTTGATCGGGAGGGGTCTGGCGTACCGCAAAACGGGGGAAACGGACTTGTGTTGGAGCGCTACGGTCGAAACGGGGGTCCTGTTCATCGGGAGGGGTGTGGCGTACCACAAAACGGGACTCCACGAGATACTATTCATCTCCACCGTCGACCCCCTCCAACCTCCACGGGCTACTGTTCATCCACCGTCGACCTCCCCTAGCCTCCACCTGCGACTGTTCATCCACGGGCTCGTGTTCATCCAACCTCCATCGCGCGCTACTCCACCGGCTACTGTTCATAGAGCCCTCTCCACGGGCTCCTGTTCAACCACCCCTACACGGGCTACTGTTCATCCATCCCTCCACCGTCTACTGTTCATCCAGCCCTCCATGGGGTCGTCCTGTTCATCCAGCCCTCCACGGGGTCCTGTTCATCCAGCCCCTGTCGGTGTTCTGAGAACGGGGGTCCCCAGGCTTGCCTGCCTGCGGCCTGCGGCTTGGCTCAAAGGAGGCCCAGGACAGCCCATCTTCATCAACTCAAGCTCAAGACCCTCGCGAGGGGCCAAGCCTCATGAGGCGGACGACTGTGAGCTTCCTCGTGCATGGCCTCGTCCAGTTGGCTCGTGAGGAGGCGGAGAGTTCAAGGCAGGGTACCTCGCGAGGTGCCCATGACGCAAGCCATGACGACCGAGGGCGCCAGTCGGGCGCCAGCCCGCGCAGCGTCCTCCTTTCCTCTTTGGTGCAAAGGGAGCAAGCGCCGGCGAGAGCATCAAGCATATGCATCCGTTTCGGTGCGACAAGACCAAGACAAGCCCCAACGGTTGGAAGGGGGTCATCGTGGAGCCCAAGCAGGCGTCATCACCAGAGCTTTTGGCAGGCGAGAGCCAACTTTAGTCAGGATAAGTGTACCCGCTGTTCCCCTTCAAAATGGCCAATTGTTGGCGCCCTTCCCGCTCAATATTTGGGAAGAGGCCCAGGGCCTTCGCCTATAAATAAGGGTAGCCACACTCAGAGTAGGGGGATCTGGCATTTTGGAATCCAGAGAGAGAGAGAGATAGAGATCCGATCCTCAAGCTAGAGCGACGGGACACCACCCAGCAGTTTATCACACCCACCAAGAACAGACCCTCGCGAGGCTGTTCTTCCCTCAGACTGCTCCTCATCAGCCCAAGAGGCAATCCACCACACCACAAACTAGAGTAGGGTATTACACCACAACGGTGGCCCGAACTAGTATAAATCTTGTGTCTCTTGTGCTGTTCTGTTTAGTAGTTTAGGTCCCTGCGATTCGGCGAGGTACGAGACGGTGGAGGGTTGGATCTCTGTGGGCACGCCAGTGTTCGAACCTCAAGGGTCTGCCGGAACCCGAAATCCGACATTTGGCGCGCCAGGTAGGGGTGCGCCAGAATCTGCCTTTCGTCGCCTCGCTCTTCCCCGACCACCGCAACCATGTCTGACGCCCGTCGGGCCCGCGCCGAGCGCCGAGCCGCCCTCGCTTCCCATGTCGCCCAGACAGCTCCCGTCGGCGGGCGCCCTCGTCGTTCCCCGTCACCTGCCGTCAACGCCGCCACCGGCCCGGCGGGGAACGAGCAGCAAGCATCGTCCCTGCGCTCCTCGGCGACCTCAGGGGAGGGGCCGCGCGGCTTCCTCGTCATCCGCCCCGTCGCGCCGGTTCCTCCGCTCGTCGCGGCCCTCCTGGGCGGCTCGCAGGCGCCGCCTTCCAGCCACCATGTCAAGACATTCGTCCGCCGGGTCGGCGCTGCCTCCACGCGGCAGGGGGCTCCCTCAGGCCGGACGGAGTCGTCGGCCAGGCTGACCTTCGACTCTCAAGACCACCCCACCAACTCGGCCGGCTCGGGTGCGCTCCCCATGCTCTGCACACCCACCATCTGCCAGGTTGCCGTCACCAGGACCCTCATCGATGGCGGCGCCAGCCTCAACGTACTCTCAGTCAAGGACTTCAACCTCCTCTGCATACCCAAGGAGCGACTGCAGCCCAGCCGGCCTTTTCGGGCGTAGGAGGAGGGTCATCCAGCTCCTTGGGGAAAATCCGGCTTCCGGTGACCTTCGGCACCTACGACAACTTCCGCACGGAACTGGTCGACTTCGACATCGCCCGCCGCCTCCCCTACAATGCCATCCTTGGCTATCCAGCAGTGGCCAATTTCCTGGCCGCAACTCACCCGGGGTACAAACTCATGATGCTGGTCGGGATCAGCGGCGTCCTCTCCGTGCCCGGGGACACTGAAGGTCTTGGCTGGCGGCCTCAGCTCATCCTCAAGACGGCGTCGCAGCAGCCGGCTGATCTGCGGAAGCCCCCAAGCCCAAGGGGGCTGCGCTGACCAAGAAGAAGCAGTTGTTCAATCAAGACAAGGCGGAGACCAAGCAGATACCTGTCGATGAGGACGGGTCCACAAACGCCACCTTCACCATAGGCGCCAACCTCGAGCCCGAACAGGAGGAAGCCCTTGTCAGGTGTTCATGCGTGCGAACAAGAAGGTGTTCGCCTGGGAGCCCGATCAGCTGGCGGGGATTCCACGGGGCGTAATCGAGCACCACCTCAACGTGTGCCCCAACGTGCGTCCAGTGAAGCGTAGCGAAGGCAGTCCACTAAAAAGCAGGCCTTCATCGTCCAAGAGACCCGCAAGCTAGAAACCGCGGGGGTTATTCGCGAGGTCCGATACCCAGATTGGCTGGCCAACCCCGTGGTGGTGCCAAAGAAGGGAGGAAAGGAGCGCATGTGTGTCGACTTCACCAACCTCAACAAAGCATGCCCGCAGGATCCGTTTCTGCTCCCTCGCATCGACCAGATCGTCGATTCCACCGCCGAGTGTGACCTGTTATGCTTCTTGGACGCCTTTTCCGGGTATCACCAAATCAAGATGGTGGTGGAAGACGTCAAAAAGACGGCCTTCCTAACCCCGTGTGGAGTGTACTGCTATACGTGCATGCCATTCGGGTTGCGCAACGCATGGGCAACCTTCCAGCGGCTCATGCACATCACCTTGGGCCCGCAGCTCGGGAAGAATGTGGAGGCATACGTCGACGACATCGTGGTGAAGTCTCGCGAGGCCAAGACCTGGAAGAAACCTTCACGAGCCTCAACGCAGTGAGCCTGCGACTTAACCCGGAGAAGTGTGTGTTTGGAGTTCCCTCAGGCAAGCTCCTGGGTTTCCTCGTGTCCCACCGAGGCATCGAGGCCAACCTGTAAAAGGTCAAGGCAAAGGGAAGACATGAGCCCACCAAAGACCCTCAGGGAAATGCAGAAGCTCACGGGGCGCGTAACGGCGCTGGGCCGTTTCATCTCCCGATTGGGGGAGCTGGTGCTGCCTTTCTTCCAGCTGATGAAGAAAAAGGGGCCCTTCGAGTGGACCGAAGAGGCCAACAAAGCGTTTCAAGACCTCAAGAGGTACCTGACCAGCCTTCCAGTGATGGTGGCCCCACGCCCTCAGGAGCCCTTAGTACTCTACCTCGCCGCCACTCCCTACTCTGCTAGCGCTGCTCTGGTGGCAGTTAGGGAGGAGCGTCAGGCCAAGACCACGGCAGCCACCCGCGCTAAGGCAAGACCGAATCGTAAGGAACTAGCGTAAGCCAAGACCGCAATGGAAGAAGATCAGCCGTCACGGCAGAGCGCACCAAGGGCGGGGGAGGCCCCCCATCCAAGCACCCAGCTTCCGGAGGCGCCGTCGCCTCGGGAGGTACCACAGCTTCCGGAAGACGCCGCCAGCACCGACGCCCCTAACCTCGTCGAGCACCCGGTGTACTTCGTCAGCACCGTGTTACGGGATGCGAGGGCACGGTACCCCATGCCGCAGAAGCTCCTCCTCACGCTGTTGGTGGCTACGCGCAAGCTGCAGCACTACTTCCAGGGTCATCCAATCAAGGTTGTCTCGGCATACCCCCTGGAGAGGGTGCTCAGGAGCCCCAACTCGGCCGGAAGGGTCGCCGAGTGGAACATTGAGCTGCAAGCATTCCAGCTCGAGTGCAGCACAACCAGAGTCATCAAGGGGGCAGCGCTGGCAGATTTCGTCGCCGAATGGACAGAAGCACCCGGCCTCAGGGCCGGCGAGGATCGGTCCCTCTCCCCAGGGAGCGAAGCGCCAGAAGGTCGGGTCATGTACTTCGACGGAGCATTCTCCAGACAGGGCGCTGGGGCTGGGGCAGTGCTCATAGCCCCCGCCAGACAAGCTCTACTATGCCGCGGCAGCTCTGTTTCCAAAGATGGCGAGAAGGTCTCCAACAATATAGCAGAATACGAGGGCTGATAGCGGTCTGAATGCTGCCGCTGCCCTGGGGGTGAAGTGCCTTACCATCAAGGGCGATTCGCACCTCCTCGTCAATTTCTCCAACAAGGTGTATGAGCCAAGAGATGAACACATGGAGGCCTACCTTGCGGAGGTCTGCAGGATGGAGAAACAGTTCTGGGGATTGGAGCTGCAGCACGTGCCCCGCGGCACCAATAAAGAGGCCGACGACATCGCCAAACGAGCCTCCAGGAGGTTACCCCAGGATCCGGGCGTCTTTGAGGAACGGCTCTTCAAGCCATCAGCCTCGCCGTTATCAAGCACAGCACAGCCTCGGGAGGAGCTCCCTCAGCCACCTGCCTCGGGAGCCCCAGCCTGTGGCCCGGCCTCAGGATCACGCCTGCTTCTAACGATGGAACCTCAAGAGGAGTGCTGGATCATGGAGCTTAAGAGTTACTTAACGCGTGGGACTTTGCCGGAGAAGGAGGAGGAGGCAGAACGTGTGGCGCGGCAAGCCACGGCATACAGCATCATGGATGGAGAGCTCTACCGGAAACGACCGAACGACGTATCCCTGTGCTGCATCACCAGGGAACAGGGGAAGGAATTGTTGGCAGATATACATGGCGGAGATTGTGGGTACCATTCATCGTCACGGACCCTTGTCGGCAAGGCGTTCCGCAGCGGTTTCTATTGGCCCACCACGCTCAATGACGCTATCGTACTCGTGAAGGCTTGCGAGGCTTGCCAATTCCATGCCAAGCAGATCCACCAGCCAGCAGGAGGACTGCAAACCATCCGCCTCGCTTGGCCATTCGCGGTCTGGGGGCTGGACATTCTGGGCCCTTTCCCTCGGGCGCCAGGGGGCTATCGCTACCTCTACGTCGCCGTGGACAAATTCACCAAGTGGGCCGAAGTCGAGGCCGTCCACGCTATCCCCGCTGGTTCTGCGGTCAAGTTCATCAAGGGCATCGTGAGCCGGTTCGGAGTGCCGAACCGCATCATCACCGACAACGGTTCGCAGTTCACCAGTAACCTTTTTAAAACATACTGCGCTAACCTTGGGACGCAGATATGCTACGCTTCGGTGGCGCACCCCCGCAGCAATGGACAGGCCGAGCGGGCCAATGCAGAGGTCCTGAGAGGCCTCAAGACCAGGACATTCAAGAAGAAACTGGAAGCCTGCGGCAGAGGCTGGTACAACGAGCTTCCGTCCGTGTTGTGGTCCATCCGCATAACCGCAACCAAGCCAACTGGAGAGACCCCCTTCTTCCTGGTCTCACGGAGCCGAAGCGGTCCTCCTCACGAGGTCAAGCGTCGATCCGCTGCTGGTCCCTGGCGTTCGATGAAACGCTGCAGGACGCCATGCGGGGGACGGCCCTTGTGCTGGGGGAGGAGCGCCGTCGAGAAGCTGCGCTGCGAGCGGCAAGGTGCCAGCAGGCACTCCGGCGATACCACTGCCGCAGCATCCGCCCAGAACTCTCGAGGTAGGGGACCTCGTGCTCCGACGGGTCCTCTTTAGGGAGGGACTGTTGGAAATATGCCCTAGAGGCAATAATAAAAGCATTATTATTATATTTCCTTGTTCGTGATAATTGTCTTTTATTCATGCTATCATTATATTATCCGGAAATCGTAATACACGTGTGAATACATAGACCACAATACGTCCCTAGTGAGCCTCTAGTTGACTAGCTCGCTGGTCAACAGATAGTCATGGTTTCCTGACTATGGACATCAGATGTCGTTGATAACGGGATCACGCCATTAGGAGAATGACGTGATGGACAAGACCCAATCCTAAGCATAGCACAAGATCGTGTAGTTCGCTTTGCTAGAGCTTTTTCAATGTCAAGTATCTCTTCCTTAGACCATGAGATCGTGTAACTCCCGGATACCGTAGGAGTGCTTTGGGTGTACCAAACGCCACAACGTAATCGGGTGACTATAAAGGTGCACTACAGGTATCTCCGAAAGTGTCTTGGGTTGACACGGATCGAGACTGGGATTTGTCACTCCGTATGACGGAGAGGTATCTCTGGGCCCACTCAGTAATGCATCATCATAATGAGCTTAAAGTGACCAAGTGTTTGGTCACGGGATCATGCATTACGGTACGAGTAAAGTGACTTGCCAGTAACGAGACTGAACAAGGTATTGGGATACCGACGATCCAGTCTCGGGCATGTAACGTACCGATTGACAAAGGGAATAGTATACGGGGTTGCTTGAATCCTCGACATCGTGGTTCATCCGATGACAACATCGAGGAGCATGTGGGAGCCAACATGGGTATCCAGATCCCGCTGTTGGTTATTTACCTGAGAGCGTCTCGGTCATGTCTGCATGTCTCCCGAACCCGTAGGGTCTACACACTTAAGGTTCAGTGACGCTAGGGTTATTAGGAAGACTTGTATGTGATTACCGAATGTTGTTCGGAGTCCCGGATGAGATCTCGGACGTCACGAGGAGTTCCAGAAAGGTCCAGAGGTAAAGATTTATATATGGGAAGTTGTCAAACGGACACCGGAAAGTTTTGGGGGCGTACCGGTATTGTACCGGGGCCACCGGAAGGGTTCCGGAGGTCCACCGGGAGGGGCCACCCATCCCGGGGGCCACATTGGCTGCGTGGGGATAGCAGCCAGCCCCTGGTGGGCTGGGTGCGCCCCCCCACCTTGGGCCCATGCGCCTAGGGTTTGGGGGGAACCCTAGAGGGGCGCCTGCTTGGGGGCAAGCCACCCTCCTCGCCCCCCCTCTAGATTCCCATCTAGAGGGGCCGGCCCCCTTGCCCCTTCCCCCTATAAATAGAGGGGTGAGGGGAGGGCAGCCGCACCCAAGCCAAGGCGCAGCCCCTCCCCTCCCCAACACCTCTCCTCCTCCGCGTGCGCTTGGCGAAGCCCTGCCGGAGAACTGTCACTCCACCATCATCACGCCATCGTGCTGCTGCTGGAGCCATCTTCCTCAACCTCTCCTTCCTCCTTGCTGGATCAAGACGGAGGAGACGTCGTCCGTACCGTACGTGTGTTGAATGCGGAGGTGCTGTCCGTTCAGCACTTGGTCATCGGTGATCCGAATCACGGCGAGTACGACTCCATCATCACCATCCCCTTGAACGCTTCCGCACGCGATCTACAAGTGGTATGTAGATGCAATCACTCTCCCATGACTCGTTGCTAGATGAACTCATAGATGGATCTTGGTGAAACCGTAGGAAAAATTTTAATTTTCTGCAACGTTCCCCAACAGGGACTGCATAAGCTTCTCCCATGTGGGAGGGCCCATTCAAGGTTGTTCATGTTTCCAGGCCTGGCTCCGTGCGCTTGGAGACTCAAGGAGGGAGTACCTATACAGAACGCGTGGAACATCCAGCACCTCCGGAGGTTTTACCCCTAAAAGGCCCAGAGCCTGTGAAGAAGGCAAATGCCTGTGAAGCTCATATTTTTGGAAAAGGCCCAGAGCCTGTGAAGAAGGCAAATGCCTGTGAAGCTCATCTTTTTGGAAAAGGCCCAGAGCCTGTGAAGAAGGCAAATGCCTGTGAAGCTCATCTTTTTGGAAAAGGCCCAGAGCCTGTGAAGAAGGCAAATGCCTGTGAAGTTCATGTTTTTGGAAAAGGCCCAGGGCCTGTGAAGAAGGCGAACGCCTGTGAAGCTGACGCGTTCTGGGAAGGCCCGGAGCCTGTGAAGAGGGCAAACTCCCGTGAAGCTTGCTTCCCAGAAGAAAGGCTCAGAGCCTGTGAAGCTCGCCGCCCGTGACACTCTCACGTAATAATGAGTTGGGGCTGTACACGCCGGAGTCTCGTGGAGTGCCGGCCTCAGTCCTCGGGCTCCCTCCCACGCCTGGCAGCACTTAGCTCCGCTACTGTGAGAAGACGTCAAGACTAGACTAGGTGCCGGACGCGGCTCTTTCATTTGCTTTCTGCAGTTGACTAGTTATTCCCATTTGGAGTTTTTATCGAAACTATTGCCCCTTTTTGATCTGTGGTTCTTCGATCTTTCTCACTCCCCTGCCTCGATTTCCCTTGCGCAGGGACTCATGAGGCGGGAGCCTCGGGAGCCCCTGCGAGCGTTTCTGCCCCTATCGCTCAAGTTTTCACGGCCCTGGTCCATAGCTGGAGCACCCCTCCTGACAATGCCTCACGGGCATCACAACGCGAACACGGGGCCTGGATCGGTCGCCCCCGCGGCCACGGCTGGGATTCACTTACGAATGGGCGACGCGTATGGGAACAGATCGGGATAACAAAAGCAGTACAATAATTAACGGCGTTGACCTAAACGCGCCCCCACGGGGCCATACATTGTTCCCTTTTTACGTAGGAACAAAAGACGCGAGTCCTAAGGAGTCCTATCTACAAGGACCACCACGGCAAACGCCATCATCAACAGTGGGCCACACGGTCCGGAGCCAACCCCATCCAGATCAGGGGCGGCGACAACCTGACGAGCCCGCCTCGCTCGGAGCGCGCAGGCTCGGGGCTCAGAGCTGTCGTCGCTCGTCTCCGGCGTCGCGAAGAGCTCGGCGGAGTCGCTGGATCCTCCGGCGCCTTCATCGCCTGAGGAGCTGTCAAGGGAGCGGGCGGTCGGCCTATGTCTCACCACAGCAGGACCTCGACCACCTCTCCCGGGGCAGCACTCCAGCCGGTGACCCTCCGCGTCGAAGACCTTGAAGGACACCACCGAAGCGCCATCGTACTCCAGGTGGATCGTGAAGGCGCCCCTCGCCCTGCAGACCCGGGCGACCTCGTCCCAGCCTCGAGTCATGAAGACCTCGCCCGGGGCAACTACCGCAACCTCTGCCTTGTCGCGAGGGTGCCGTGAGCCGGGCGTCTTGCAGCCAGAGTCCCAGGGGCTCCCCCTGCCGGACGACGGAGGCGAAGAAAGAAGGAAGACGAATCCAATACTTAGGAGGCACTGCGATGCGAAGCACGAACTCCCGGCAGGAGCCCTCGGCGTGGACCTGTGGGGAAGACGACACCTTCGTGACCCGCCGGCGTGCCGGGCGGCACCGCCAGGCGCCCGGCGTCGCCTCCTTCAGGGCCACAAATTCGCGTGTACAAGGGAAGAGGAAACCCTGGTGGCGGCCGCACGCACCAGGGCATGGGCGCCTCCTAGCAAGCGCTCCTGCCCTGACACCATAGAGCAAGCCACTTCTTTGGGGGGAGCAGGTCAGGATCCTCTTGAGGAGCCTTTCCCTTCTCTTCCCTGGAGAACCGGCGGATCGGAGCCATGGCAACCGTATCGAAACGAGGAGGAGGAGAAGCGGAAGGATAGACTGGAAGGGCGACGCCGTTCCGTGCATTTATGGCCGGGCGAAGGCCAACCGTCGGCCTCCACGATCACCGATTATCATGACCAACTCGCATGCAGGGACTTGTCGAATCCGGCGGTTACCGAGGCATCATGGGGAAGCGGTATGCGCGTCTAATCAACCGCCACCCGGCGCCCAAGGCCGCAGGCTGTTAGGGCTCATGACGCTGCAGACTTGCCCTTTCGCCTCTCTGCACGGCCAAGTTCGGGCGCTGCCCGTGTCTGGGCTACTGTCGGCGTTCTAGGAACGGGGGTCCCCAGACTTGCCTGCCTGCGGCCTGCGGCGTGGCTCAAAGGAGGCCCAGGACAGCTGATCTTCATCAACTCAAGCTCAAGACCCTTGCGAGGGGCCAAGCCTCGCGGGGCGGACGACCAGGAGCTTCCTCAGGCATGGCCTCGTCAGGCTGGCTCATGAGGAGGCGGAGAGTTCAAGGCAGGGTACCTCGCGAGGTGACCATGACGCAAGCCATGCCGACCGAGGGCGCCAATCGGGCGCCAGCCCGCGCAGCGTCCTCCTTTCCTCTTTGGTGCAAAGGGAGCAAGCGCAGGCGAGAGCATCAAGCAAAGGCATCCGTTTTGGTGCAACAAGAAGAAGACCAGCCCCAACGGCTGGAAGGGGGTCATCGTGGAGCCCAAGCAGGCGTCATCACCAGAGCCTTTGGCAGGCGAGGACCAACTTTAGTCAGGATAAGTGTACCCGTTGTTCCCCTTCAAAATGGCCAATTGTTGGTGCCCTTCCCGCTCAATATTTGGGAAGAGGCCCAGGGCCTTCGCCTATAAATAAGGGTAGCCACACTCAGAGTAGGGGGATCTGGCATTTTGGAATCCAGAGAGAGAGAGATAGAGACCCGATCCTCAAGCTAGAGCGACGGGACACCACCCAGCAGTTTATCACACCCACCAAGAACAGACCCTCGCGAGGCTGTTCTTCCCTGTACTATTCCTCATCATCCCAAGAGGCAATCCACCACACCACAAACTAGAGTAGGGTATTACACCACAACGGTGGCCCGAATTAGTATAAATCTTGTGTCTCTTTTGCTGTTCTTTTTAGTAGTTTAGGTCCCTGCGATTCGGCGAGGTATGAGACGGTGGAGGGTTGGATCTCCGCGCGCACCCCAGTGTTCGAACCTCAAGGGTCTGCCGGAACCCGAAATCCGACAGCCCCAACCGGCTCAATCGACCGGGGTCCTGTTCATCCAGAGGCAACACCACGGGGTCCTGTTCATCCACCCCCACCTGGAACTGTTCATCCAACCCCCCCCCCCCAGCAACACTCACTGTCCATCCAGAGGCAGCATCGGTCGGCTTCGCTAGCAGCGAAGATGGGCGAATCGCCGATCGGGTTCAGTTAACATCCATCGATCGATCGCTCGGGTTCAGTAACGTGTAGCATGCAGTGCAATCGCTTGGGTTCAGTAGGCGAATGCCTCGCTCGGGTTTAGTTAGAGCCCAACTATCGTGGTATTCTCACGGGGGGCTTGCGAGTTGACAGATGCCACAAGGGCTTAGTGTGAGGGTAAGACTACTGCTCATAGGACCGGGAGCGGGTATGCGAGTAGCACGCGGTGGTTTACCCAGCTTCGGAGCTCTCCGGAGAGATAATACTCCTACCGCCGCATGTCCGAGTGTATCGATATATCTAGTACTGTGGTGCTCCCGGAGTCAGATCTGAGATCAGTAGCAATGAGGGCTAGCTAGCTAGTGTGGCACATGTGCCTGGCCATGTGTGGCCGAGTGAGTGTGTGTACTCATGTGTGTGTGTGGATGGATGGAGGCTTGCTAGCTAGCTTATATAGTGTGGAGTGGGCATGGGACATGGCGTTGGTTGTAAGCTACCTTGGGTAGCTTACAAGCCAAGCCATGTATGGGGCATGGTGCATGTCATGCTTGTCCCCAGGGCACTTTATGGAATAGTGCCAAGGGGACAGGTACATCAGAGATGATGGCGTCAGTGATATGGCCGTCTTGTCGATGTCTTGTCGGTGTCGGGTCGGGCTGCAGTCGGCAGCCGGTTGGTTGGCGCAGTCGGCAGCCGACTGGTTGGCGTAGTTGGCAGCCGGTAGGGGTAGCCGGGCAGTCGTACTGAGGGGCTTTGCTAGCCCCAATGTCTTGAAATATTTTCTTGCCGTCTTCGGGGTACCCGTGGTCAATTACTCCGACAGTAGCCCCCAAGCCTCCGGGCAACTTGGCAAAGTTGGGCGGAGGTTTTTTGGCGAGTGTTCATGGAAATGATCATGAAAAAAGACAAAGTTAGTCCATGCAGATATATCAAATGTTTTATTTTAGCATTGCAAGTTTTATGCGGAGGGTGCCGACTCGGTTTCGTCCGAGCCCCCTTCAATCTTTTTCATGTTCCCTCTACTCTTTGGCTTGTGCTCTCGCTTGCCGGACAGCCGCTCCGCGGTCTACGGCTGAGACTGGGCCGTGGAGTGGAGTGTACAGTACACAGACTCTGGGAGCGAATTTAACCGAGCAGATACTCATAAAGGAAACGGCCGGGTCACCCGAACCGTTTTTCTTCCCGGACGTTTTTCGCGTGGGTGGCCTCCAGCGTTCACCCGTGTTAGCTGGACAGCCGCTCTGCGGTCTGTGACTAAGAGTGAGCCTTTGGCATCTGCGCATGCTACTAAGCTGCTCATGGGACAAACGTCTCAATGCTGCTGCCAGCCCTCGGCTAACTCTGGCTGGCGCCAGGGAAAACAGTGATGCAACTGTAATAAAATGCGGCGATAGCCCTTGAGCATCGCTCAGGTTATCCCTGCTTTCGCGGTGCAAAAAATATGCGGGTGAGGAGCTCACATTGATTTTCGTGTAGTCGCGGTCGTCGAAGACAGCCGGCGCGACTCGGCGAACTCGCGTGTTGTGCATAGTCCCCGTGATTCGGGCGCTCGAGGAGGGTCCAGCCGGTCGGGCTTGATTGGCCAGGCGGCAAGGCGGACAGGAGGCCAGGCCGGCGCTCTTGCCTGCCAGGCGTTGAAGTGGGTAGACAGGCCGGGTCACGTCTGGCCGTCCGAGTGGCGAAGCAGGCGGACGGACAGACATACTTTTTTTCTTCTTCTCTTTGTCCGGCTGTGGGCAGGCGGACGCTCATTTCTTTTTTAGCCGTCTAGAAGCGAGCGACCAGACCGGTTTTTTCTTTCTTTGTCCGATTCCATGCGAGCAGCCGGACACCACCAGTCGGCCACTTTCTTTTTCTTTTTCTTCTTTTTTTGGGGGGGAGCCGGCTTCGCACTCGGCCATTGACTTTTCCTCTTTCCCTCGCATGGGGCAGCCGGCCCCCTTTATTTTCATCTCCAGCCGGCCCTAGACAGCCGGATGTGGGAACTCAGAAGGTGCGAAGGTTAGCCGCCGCCAGCCGGCCGGTGGGCGGCAAGCACGCGACGGAGCCAACCGTCTGCTCGAAGCGGAGACGGCAAGCGGCCGGAGCCGGGCGCGGAGGCCGGCAACAGAGGCGGCCGGGTTGGGGGAGCTGGTCGGGGCGGAGCAGGCGAGCTGGCACGGAGGACCCGGAGGGGAGGAGCCGGACGCTCGGGCCCGACTAGGCGAGACGGCGGAGCCGGTCGTGGGCGGCGCTCGGGGGAGGCCGGAACCCCGGGCGGCACAGGAGGAGGCCGGACCCGGCGAGCGAGCCGGCCGGCCGTCTTGCGGGAGGCCGGGTGGGCGGGCGGCGCGTCCGGTCACGCCGAAGTTGGTGAGTGGGCGAGCCGAAGCGGCTCGGGCGAAGCCGGCGGGCGCGGCGGAAGGTGGCGCAGAAGCTTGGGGCGGAGCTGGCAAAGTGCGTGATGCCGGCTGCGGGGGAGGCGGCCCGGAGCAGTGGGGGAGGATGCTCCAGGGAGGAGCGCAGCGGGCGCGCGGGCGATGCAGGCGTGGGAGTCGGCGGACACGCGGCCTGTAGCAGGTGCAGAGGAGGGCGAGGCCGGGCCGGCGGGCGTAGCCACAGAGAGGCGCGAGGAGTGGAGCCGGATTCTGACGGTGAGCCTGACCCGAGGCGCGCGGAGGCCGCAGGCTTGGCCAGGCGGTCGTAGAGGAGGCGCCCGGGGTCGAGGCAGATAGGACGGCCGGGGGGTGCCGATGCGTGGGGAGCGGCCGGTGCTCACCGCCCGGGGCAGAGGAGGCCTTGGTCGGCCCAGCAAACGCTCGACGGCGTTGGAGCGGCAACGGTGCCGGCGCATCGACAAGGAGCAGCCCGGAGTTAAGCTCGCACGGGCGGGGAGCAGCACATGGTGGCCATGCCATGGGCGGAGGAGCGCCAGGAGGACTGAAAAGCGCTTCGGGCGGCGGCGGCTTCACGCCCGGCAGCAGGTCGTGCGGCGAAAGCAGAGCGGAGGCGAGCTGGAGTAGGCTGCGCGCCTGCAGCGGGCGGAGCGGAGAGCCGGTGGCGAGATGTGTCCGGCCGGCGCGCGTAGCCACATCCCGCATGTCCTTGAACCGGCCAAGCTAGCTAGCTAGCATGCATGCCGCCCAATCCATTGGGTTTGCTAGCTAGCTAGCTATCCATGCACGGCGCAGTCGTGCACAGGAGCGGCAGTGGCGTGGCCGTAATCGCAGTTAGCGAAACGCTGCATGGCAGCGACAACTACAGTGATGCGGGCGAGCTCACAGTGGAGGCAGGAAAAAAGCCATCAGAGTGGAGGAGGCAGTGAGCACAGCCACGGAGGCTGGGGCGACGCAAGAGGGAGCTCAACAGCACCGAGTAGCGCATTTACGCCGAGGAGCTCGGAGAGGCTCGGGCTGGCGCGAAAGCAGCGCGCGCAATATGGGCGCCTCTTGGAGAAGAAAACGAGGCGACGACGCATCCAACGGCACGGACCTGTTCGCGCGGCCGTCCCGGGGGCGTGTTGGTGTCGAACCCTCGAGCGCTACCGGAGAGACGGCGGCGACGCCGCGCCGGTGATGATGAAGATGGCGAGGCCAATGGCGAGGACGCGCCGCCCCTCGCGGCCACTCCGGGGGCGTGTCGATGTCGAGCCCCCGACCGCTATCGGAGAGACGGCGCGACGCCGCGACGGTGGAGACGAAGATGGTCCCACCCGGACTGCGAAACCAGCAGTAGCGTGGTAGCATAGTAGTAGCACCGCCCCACGGTGGGCGCGAACTGTCGTGGTATTCTCATGGGGGGCTTGCGAGTCAACAGATGCCACAAGGGCTTAGTGTGAAGGTAAGACTGCTGCTGATAGGACCAGGAGCGGGTATGCGAGTAGCACGCGGTGGTTTACCCAGCTTCGGAGCTCTCCGGAGAGATAATACTCCTACTGCTTCATGTCTGAGTGTATCTGATATATCTAGTATAGGGTGCTCCTGGAGCTGTATCTGAGATCAGTAGCAATGAGGGCTAGCTAGCTAGTGTGGCACATGTGCCTGGCCATGTGTGGCCGAGTGAGTGTGTGTAGTCATGCGTGTGTGTGGATGGATGGAGGCTTGCTAGCTAGCTTATATAGTGTGGAGTGGGCATGGGACATGGCGTTGGTTGTAAGCTACCTTGGGTAGCTTACAAGCCAAGCCATGTATGGGGCATGGTGCATGTCATGCTTGTCCCCTGGGCACTTTATAGAATAGTGCCAAGGGGACAGGTACACTGTAGATGATGGCGTCGCAATATGGTCGTCTCGTCGATGTCTTGTCGGTGTCGGGTCGGGCTGCAGTCGGCGGCCGGCTGGTTGGAGCAGTCGGCAGCCGGCTGGTTGGCGTAGTTGGCATCCGGTAGGGGCAGCCGGGCAGTCGGACTGAGGGGCTTTGCTAGCCCCGATGTCTTGAAATATTGTCTTGCCGTCTTCGGGGTACCCGTGGTCAATTACTCCGACACCAATGCCTCGCACACACGCGCATGCGTGTACGAGAGAAATGCGCATCGCTCGGCCCTGACCACCCACCGTAACCGGGAACACCCCGATATTTTCCTCGCCCTTGCTTCTACCACGGTTTTTTCCGTCATGGACGGCCCAAAGAATGTCATGCAGCTGTGTCTCCGACCCGCCCAGGACGAAAAGCCATTTTCTGTCATGATTTTTTGTCATAGAAGTAGGAGCCCACCACATCTATGATGATACCGGGTTTTGTCACAATTATCGTCATAGAAGTGTCATAAGTATGACATAATTTTTTTCGTTTGGCCCAAAATTGATGTGTCTTTTTTTTTTGTAGTGGTTGGGCTTCTTCCCAAAGCTTCCATTGCCATTTCCATTCTTTGCTTCAGGACACTCATTGGCATAATGTCCAGTCTTCCCGCATTTGAAACAAGTAATGTGACTTTGGTCCTTCTTGGCGGGTGTGGCTAGGTTAGAGCGGTTCTGATTGCTACCTGCTCCATTCCCATTCCCGTTCTTGGAGCCACTATGGTTATGCAAACTTCCTCCATTGTGGTTATGGCCTCCATGGTTATGGGTATATCTTCCCGAGTTTGGGGTAAAACGAGGCTTATGTTGAGCTCCTAAATTGTACTTCCCTTGTCCATACTTCCTCTTGCGGCTCTCTATCTATTGCTGCTTCCCTTCAATCATAAGAGCCATATCTACCAAGTCCTAGTAGTTAGCGAATGTCGCTACCACCAACTGCATACTCATCTCATCATTCAACCCTTCCATAAACTTCTCCTGCTTCGCGGCATCGGTGGCCACATCATCCGGGGCATAGCGAGCTAACTTACTGAACTCATCCACGTACTACCCCACAGTACGATTTCCCTAGCGTAAGTTACGAAACTCACGCTTCTTCCTGCTCATAGCTCCAGTTGAGACATGTGCAGTGCGGAACGCTTGCTGAAACTGATCCCAAGTGACATTGGCTATAGGGAAAGTGACTGTGTAATTCTCCCACCATGAGGATGCGGGTCCGTACCATTGATGTGCGGCAAAACTCACCTTCTCAGCATCTCTGCAACCTGCGGTGGTCAACTCCCTTCCAATCCTGCGTATCGGCTCGGTGCTACTGGAAAACACCGGCGGCTGCAACCTGAGAAAATGGGCTAAGTTGTCAAGTGGAGGAGGTGGTGGTGGGTTGTTGTTGTTGTTGCCTTGGTTCTGGACTAGTAGCTGCATCAAGGCACTCTGTTGTTGGATCAACTGAGTGAGCTCCGGTGGGAAGACAAATCCGGGGTCACGTCTTGGAGGCATCTGGTAGGTTTAGAGGGGAGAGATTAGAATAGAGTGAGGTCTAGTGAGAAAGCACTACCCATATGCACATGAGACAAACACATTCATAGCACACCAATCAATTCAAACAAGGGCATACAATCGATCTAACTATCGTTACAGAAGTGCTCGGACTACTACTATATATATGGGGGAATACTACTAATAATATGGTGGTCTACTAGAAATTTTGATCGGTGGAAGACTCCATGATATCCGCTCCAGCTTCATCTTCATAATCATCATCACTACTGTCGGGGTCAGAGTCGGTGTCGTCGATGATGATGTAGTCCTCGGGATGGTCGTCATCTCCTCCTGGCGCGGGGTCTCCCATGAATACTCCTAGCTTCCTTGTCAGGTCGTCATTCTTCTCCACTAGTATTGTGATTTCCTCCTCGTATTCGTCGCGTGTAGACTTGAGTTCCTCTTCTAGCTCCGTGTTCCTGGTCATCACCTTCTTCAAATCTATCATGCTTGCGCACATCTGGTTCTCCTGTCGACGAATGTGCTGGTTTAACTCCTGGATGAAAGCTGCAATGGACCTATCCCTCCTGGTGCTGCTCATCTCCCATTGCTCATCTCGGCGCCGACATATCCAGTAGATGGTGTCCTTAAGATCCTTGTGATAAACTTCGCCGATGCGTCCCATGGCGATGTGGGCTGCCATGCTCTTACCTAGACTCCAGGTTGGTGTATCAAAGGAAAACTCTATGGGCTCAGTAACTGGCGTGAATGTCCTTCCTGGAACTTGAACTCGAATCATCCAACGCTCCTCCTTCTGGTAAAGTGGCAGTGTAGGTCCCGGTGAAGCTTGGTATTCTGATATTCAGGTACCTAGTGACTTCCTTCAAGTGTCTCCCAAAAGGTGTGTCTTCATCCGGTTGTGCAAACTTGTTCCTTGAGTCCGCCATCCTATAGAGTAGAAAATGGAGAGGAGTAAGAAATGGGTAGAGAAAAGTGACCTATGGCTTTTCTTAGTGGTCGTGTCCTACAATAAGCGTGTGCTCTGATACCATCTATGTAGCGAACCGACCTCAAACGGTCAAATATTTGTGTATAAGTTTCATCCCTGGATCGGTAATGCTGACACACAATACTTGAAGGATTTATAACAGAGTGCAATCACACACTTATTACATCGAATGTCTCAAAGAGAACTTATTATAATAATATGGCTTAGGGCCATCTAAATAAGATAACAGCGGAAGACTTGGAAGATAAAGTGAGTCCATCAACTCCAACGGCATAGCTGAGTGCATGAGAACGACCTAGCGCACCTTACTCTTCGTCTGAAAACTCTGCAACATGATATGTTGCAGCCCGAAACGGGTCAGCACATGTGATATGCTGGCAATATAACACAATAGAGCAAATGAACAAGTAAATGCTATCACTGCATGCATATATGGCTGGTGGAGGCTCTATGGTTATATTGTTTTGCGAAAAACCAATTTTCCTACATCAAAGGAATATATTTTATTTAACTACCATGGTAGTTGAAACATTGAGAATGGTAACCCCATCTCAATCCCAATTAAACAGTAATTAACAACCTAGCAAATTAATTTAGAGTGATGAGATCAACATGATAATCCAAGAACCAGATACTCAAGATGTCTATAACTGGGGACACGGCTAACCATGATTAGTTTGTACACTCTACAGAGGTTTGCGCACTTTTCCCCACAAGACTCGATCTCCTCTATTGAATTTCTCGCACTACATGATGTTTGAGAAACGAATGACCGAGACACCGTCTTTCAGAAGCATTAACTCTTTACTCTGGGTAGACAGTTACACCTACTTTCTCCTACATCTGCTAGCCTACCACTGAAAGAGGTCATGCAACATACTCAACTATGCTAGAGCCCATAATAACTTGTGGCTGCACACGGAAGTTTCTAGCATGAATAATCTTATGATCCCTTTGAGCCTGGGTGGCGAACCAAATGGATAACACTGGTATATATCTCCAGGTGCCTGCAACCAATCCACCCAGATGTGTATGTAAGTAGCCACCTTAAGTTAACCATTAATTAATAATCTCACATCTGTCATGGATCACTCAAACCAAACCACGTCTACGAGCATAGCATAGCAACCTAAGCATAACGAAGAAGTAACTCCCAAGGTTTGATAACAAAAGGGGCAAATGGTTCTACCTCATCATCTACTTCCCAATACCCACAAGTTAATCACATCCTAACCATGCAGTGTTTGAGGATTGAAACTAATGCATAAAAACTGAGTATGAAAAGAGTATGATCAATGTGTTACTTGCCTTGCTGACGATCTGCAAACCCTAGAGACTTGTAGTAGCACGCTTCGCACTCCAGGAATTCTATCGCAAACAAAAAATAGTATACATAAGCACTCAAGCATAGATGCAAGGGTAAAACTCAAATAAGAAGATCCAATCTTAAAGTCCAATTGAAGAAGAGCTTTGATTTGAAAAAAGAATCAATCGAACGGAGCTACGAAACTAAAACTACGGTCAAAAGAACTTTGAATTAAAATCTGCTTGAAACCAAATTTTAAATTGTCAAAACCATGTTAAAGTTAATTAACCAGAAAGAGGGGCTCGAGACGAAGATTTTGGCGTTGGTTTCACTGGATTTGGACGAACGGTTAAAAAGTTGTGAGGGTTTGAAGATCAGGGGCTAATCTGCGATAAAAATAACCGCGGATAGGTACCTGGCCAAAAAAAACCAAAAAGAAAAATCTATCGGACGAAAGTCCGCTAACAGAGGCTAACGAACGAATTCATTCATTAAAACGAACGAACATTTGCAAACAGAACTAAACCGAGAAAAACTGAACCAATCTAATAATTAAACCACTCTAGGGTTTAAAAAAACCCAACGGTTATACCTAAACCGAAAAAAAAGTCCGGCGGCGAGATCTGGTGGGCGAGGGCGCGTTCCGGTGAGGCGGGGTGGCGTGCGGCGGCGAAGGTGGTGCGGTGCGGGACGAGGAGGGGCGGCGGTGGCGGGTATTTAAAGGGGAGGGGGCGAGACCGGCCTGCGGGAGGGGGCGACGCGGGCGGCTCAGAGCCGGACTCTGGCGGAGTCCGCCACGAGCACGATAGGGAAGGTGGCGTGCAGCGGGCCGGCTAGGCCATCGGCCCAGTTCTGTCCGGGAACATTTTTTCTAAATAAATTCCGCCGAAAGGAAAAATCCTAAATAAATATAAATAAATTCTAAAAATGCCAAAAACATATTTCACCGTCTAAATAAAATATTTAGAACAAAGTGAACATTTTCTTGGCCTAAAATGCAGTTTTGAAAAATGCATATTTTTCTAATTCAAATAAAATAGCAATAAAAATCCAAAATAAAATATTTATTTGATTTTAATATTTTCCTCCATTTTTTTTGGAGAAGTCATATTATCTCCTCTCATTTATTTTTATATTGGAAATATTTAGGGAGAAAATAATTAAAACCAAAATGATCCTCTTTTCAAATTTGAGAAAATTCAAATATGAAAATAATGAAATCCCCAACTCCCTCCGTGGGTCCTTGAGTTGCTTAGAATTTCTAGGATCACAAACCAAATGCAGATAAAATATGATATGCATATGATGACCTATGTATAACATTCCAAATTGAAAATTTGGGATGTTACATCACGCCACCTGGAACACCACGGCATAATTGTGTGTCCAAACGTCGTAACCGTACTTTATTAGATATAGTGCGATCTATGATGTCTCTCACCGATTTACCACTATTGTTTTGGGGTTATGCATTAGAGACAACTGCATTCACGTTTGGTTTGGCAAGAAACCTAAGCTGTCGTTTCTTAAAGTTTGGGGCTGCGATGCTTATCTAAAATAGTTCAAACTGATAAGCTCAAACCCAAATCGTAGAAATGTGTCTTCATAGGATACCCAAAGGAGACTGTTGGGTACACCTTCTATCACAGATTCAGAGGCAAGATATTGGTTGCTAAGAATGGATCCTTTCTAGAAAAGGAGTTTCTCTCAAAAGAAGTGAGTGGGAGGAAAGTAGAACTTGATGAGGTAATTGTACCTGCTCCCGAATTGGAAAGTAGTTCGTCACAAAAATTAGTTCATGTGATTCCTACACCAATTAGTGAGGAAGCTAATGATGATTCTCATGAAACTTCAGATCAAGTTACTACTAAACCTCGTAGGTCAAACAGAATATGTGCTGCACCAGAGTGGTATGGTAATCCTATTCTGGGAATCATGTTACTAGACCATGATGAACCTACGAAATATGAGGAAGTGATGATGAGCCCAGATTCTGCGAAATGGTTTGAGGCCATGAAATCTGAGATGGGATCCATGTATGAGAACAAAGTATGGACTTTGATTGACTTGCCCGATGATCGGTGAGCCATTGAGAATAAATGGATCTTCAGAAGGAAGACGGACGCTGATAGTAGTGTTATTATCTACAAAGCTCTAATTGTCACAAAAGGTTTTCGAGAAGTTCAAGGTGTTGACTACGATGAGATTTTCTCACTCATATCGATGCTTAGAGTCTGTCCGAATCATGTTAGCAATTGCCGCATTTTATGAAATTTGACAAATGGATGTCAAATGTGCATTCCTTAATGGATATCTCAAAGAGGAGTTGTATATGATGCAACCAGAATGTTTTGTCGATCCTAAAGGTGCTAACAAAGTGTGCAAGCTCTAGTGATCCATTTATGGACTGGTGCAAGCCTCTCAGAGTTGGAATATACGCTTTGATAGTGTGATCAAAGCATATGGTTTTATATAGACTTGTGGTGAAGCCTGTATTTACAAGAAAGTGAGTGGGAGCACTACAACCTTTCTGATAAGTATATGTGAATGACATATTGTTGATCGGAAATGATGTAGAATTTTATGGAAAGCATAAAGGCGTGTTTGAAAGGAGTTTTTCAAAGAAAGACCTCGGTGAAGGTGCTTACATATTGAGCATCAAGATCTATGGAGATAGATCAAGACGCTTGGTAAGATTTTTCAATGAATACATACCTTGACAAGATTTTGAAGTAGTTCAAAAGGGAACAGTCAAAGAAGGAGTTCTTGCCTGTGTTGCAAGGTGTCAAGTTGAGTAAGACTCAAAACCCGACCAAGGCAGAAAATAGAAAGAGAATGAAAGTCATTCCCTATGACTCGGTCATAGGTTCTATAAATTATGCTATGTTGTGTACCAGACCTATTGTGTACCTCGCCATAAGTTTGGCAAGAGGGTACAATAGTGATCCAGGAGTGGACCACTGGACAACGGTCAAAATTATCCTTAGTGGAATAAGGATATGTTTCTCGGTTATGGAGGTGATAAAGAGTTCATCGTAAAGAGCAACGTCAATGCAAGCTTTGGCACCGATCTGGATGACTCTGAGTCTCTATCTAGATACTTATTGAAAGTGGGAGCAATTAGCTAGAGTAGCTTCGTGCAGAGCATTGTAAACATAGAAATTTGAAAAATACATACGGCTCTGAATCTGGCAGATCCGTTGACTAAATTTATCTCACAAGCAAAACATGATCACACCTTACTGCTCTTGGGTGTTAATCACATAGCGACGTGAACGAGATTATTGACTCTAGTAAACCCTTTCAGTGTTGGTCACATGGAGATGTAAACTATGGGTGTTAATCACATAGTGATGTGAACTATTGGTGTTAAATCACATGGCGATGTGAACAAGATTATTGACTCTAGTGCAAGTGGGAGACTGAAGGAAATATGCCCTAGAGGCAATAATAAAGTTATTATTTTATTTCCTCATATCATGATAAATGTTTATTATTCATGCTAGAATTGTATTAACCGGAAACTTGATACATGTGTGAATGCATAGACGAAACAAATTGTCCCTAGTAAGCCTCTACTAGACTAGCTCGTTAATCAGAAGATGGTTAAGTTTCCTGACCATAGACATGTGTTGTCATTTGATGAAGGAGGTCACATCATTAGGAGAATGATGTGATGGACAAGACCCATCCGTTAGCTTAGCATAAATGATCGTTTAGTTTTATCGCTATTGCTTTCTTCATGACTTATACATGTTCCTCTGACTATGAGATTATGCAACCACCGAATACCGGAGGAACACGCTGTGTGCTATCAAACGTCACAACGTAATTGGGTGATTATAAAGATGCTCTACAGGTGTCTCTGATGGTCTTTGTTGAGTTGGCATAGATCGATATTAGGATTTGTCACTCCGATTGTCGAAG
Organism: Aegilops bicornis; assembly: GCA_021605145.1. Lineage (NCBI taxonomy): Eukaryota > Viridiplantae > Streptophyta > Magnoliopsida > Poales > Poaceae > Aegilops > Aegilops bicornis. The sequence continues at coordinate 389,446,348 of CM038669.1, read as the reverse complement.
AGGTATCTTTGGGCCTTCTCGGTAATGCACATCACTATAAGCCTTGCAAGCAATGTGCCTAATGAGTTAGTTGCGGGATGATGCATTACAGAACGAGTAAAGAGACTTACCGGTAACGAGATTGAACTAGGTATAGTGATACCGACAATCGAATCTTGGGCAAGTAACATACCGATGACAAAGGGAACAACATATGTTGTTATGCGGTTTGACCTATAAAGATCATTGTAGAATATGTAGGAACCCATATGAGCATCCAGGTTCCGCTATTTTTTATTGACCAGAGATGTGTCTCGGTCATGTCTACATAGTTCTCGAACTCATAGGGTCCGCACGCTTAACGTTCGATGACGATTCATATTATGAGTTTATGTGATTTGATGTACCGAAGGTTGTTCGAAGTCCCGGATGAGATCACGGACATGACGAGGAGTCTTGAAATGGTCGAGACATAAAGATTGATATATTGGACCATGTTATTCGGACACCGGAAGTGTTCCAGATGGTTTCTGATAAAACCGGAGTGCCGGAGGGGTTACCGGAACCCCCTGAGGAAGTAGTGGGCCTTAGTGGGACTTAGGGGAGAGAGATGGCAGCAGCTAGGAGGTGGCGCCCCCCAAGGGGAGTCCGAATTGGACTAGGGGAGGGGGGCGCGGCCCCTCTTTCCCTCTCCCTCTCCTTTCTTCTTCTCCTACTTGGACTAGGAAAGGGGGGGCCGATTCCTACTTGGAGTAGGACTCCCCCCCCCTTGGGGTGTGCCCTCTAGGGCCGGCCGGCCTCCTCCCTCCCTCGTTTATATACGGGGGAGGGGGCACCCCATAGCCACACAAGTTGATCTTTAGCCATGTGCGGTGCCCCCCTCCACAGTTTTACACCTCGGTCATATCGTCGTAGTGCTTAGGCGAAAACCTGCGCCCGTAACTTCATAATCACTGTCACCACGCCGTCGTGCTGACGAAAATCTCCCTCGGCCTCAACTGGATCAAGAGTTCGAGGGACGTCACCGAGCTGAACGGGTGCAGATCGTGGATGTACCGTGTGTTCGGTACTTGGATCGGTTGGATCGCGAAGACGTTCAACTACATCAATCGCGTTACTAAACGTTTCCGCTTTCGGTCTTCGAGGGTACGTGGACACACTTTCCCCAATCATTGCTATGCATCTCCTAGATAGATCTTGCGTGATCGTAGGATTTTTTTAAATAGTACATTCACCAACAGATTCGCTTATGGTGGGTGGCATGAGTGACAGAAGCACATACCCCAGTAAGTAGGTTGTTTGCGTATGGGAGTAAAGACGACTTGATACTTAATGCTATGGTTGGGTTTTACCCGAATGATCTTTGGTAGCTGCAGATGCTTGCTAGAGTTCCAATCATAAGTGCATATGATCCAAATAGAGAAAGTATGTTAGCTCATGCATGCCTCTACCTCATATAAAATTGCAATAATGATTACCGATCTAGTTATCGATTGCCTAGGGACAAATAACTTTCTTGTGACAAAAAGCTCTCTACTAAAACTAACTTAATTATTTCTTTATCTAAACATCCCCTAACTTTTATTTATGTGTTCTTTATTATCTTGCAAACCTATCTTATCACATCTACAAAGTACTTCTAGTTTCACACTTGTTCTAGGTAAAGCGAATGATAAGCGTGCGTAGAGTTGTATCGGTGGTTGATAGAACTCGAGGGAATATTTGTTCTACCTTTAGCTACTTGTTGTGTTCGACACTCTTACTAATCAAGAAAGGCTACAATTGATCCCCTATACTTGTGGGTTATCAACAACCTATTTGTTGCTAAACCTAATTGGTGAAGAAAAGCTAAAAATTGGTAGTTGCCTATTCACCCCCCTCTAGTCAACCATATCGATCCTTTCAATTGGTATGAGAGCCTCGTCTCTTTATTAAGGGTTTCACCACCCGAAGAGTATGGTTGACACTGAGGAGGAAGTGCCCGAGTCCGTGGAGTTGACTTCGATCACACGAGACGACTTAAATGAAGCCATGGCTTCACTAAAGACGTCTATGACGACCGAGGTCAAGTCCATGCTTAAAAAATTGCTTGAGAGGTTGAAGGTCACTCCCGATCCTTTGCTTGTGGTTAATCTTGAGGAGTCACACAACATTGATCATGCTAGATTGCAAAAACATCTTGATCATGCTATTGTTATTACTCGTGTTCTTAAATCCGAGAAAGTTGAACTTGGGGTTGCCCATGATAGACTCAAGGAAGAGTTTGATACACTTGACAAGGCTCACAAGGTCTTGAAGGGTGTTCATGATTCTCTCAAGGAGTCTCATGATCAACTCCAAGTGAAGCTAACCAAGGATATTTCCACGTGTACTCCTTTCGTCCTAATTGATAATGCCCATGTTACTAACCCTTTTTGTGAGCATGTGCATCTTGTGGAGGAAAATGCCAAGTTGAAAGAGCAACTTGAGAAGGGCGTTGTGACATGCATACAAGGCGAGAAGAACCTCAGTGACCTCTTGAGTAATCAAAAGGAAGTTGTGGGAAAGGAAGGACTTGGGTTTGAATAAGAAAGAGGAGAGGAGGAGAAGAAGAAGAAAAGAAGAAGAGAAGGAAAAAAGAGACCCCGACCCCCGACACCCCGACACCCCGACCCCGACCCCCGACCCCCGACACCCTCTTATGTCTTGTGCCATGTTAGTGATGGTCATGTTTATGCCAAATTTGTTGGTTCTTCTTATGAGTACATTGAATGGTCTATTTGGGTTCCTAAGACTCTTGTTACTAACATCAAAGGACCCATTCTAAAATGGGTACCTAAATTCAAGCATTGATCTCTTGTAGGAGTTTGCTTTCAATGGGGTGTCATGGTTGCTCGATAGTGGAGCAACAAATCATATGACCAAGAGCAAGGAGATGTGCATCCAGTTCCATCTATGCCCACACATGTCCAATTCGGTGATGCTTCAACATCTAAGGTATTGGGACTTGGCAAGGTGGTCATCTCTCAATATTTATTTGTTGAGAAGGTCATGCTTGTTGAGTCCCTTCCATACAATTTGCTTTCCGTTTGTCAACCTGCACTTATGGGCTTTGCAACCTTCTTTGATCTTGATACCGTGGCCCTTTTGCGGAACAAGACTCTTAAAGTAGCTTTTGTTGGGCATGTCGAGAATGGTCTCTATGTGGTGAACTTTTTAGAGTGACCCACTAAGATCGCGACTTGCCTAATGGCTAGTTTGATCTGGGTTGGCTTTCGCATCACCGACTAGCCCATGTCAATATGAGATCTTTGCAAAGTCTCCTCAAAGGGGATCACGTCCGTGGACCAACAAATGTGAGTTTTGCCAAAGATCGTGCTTGAAGTGCTTGTATTGAAGGAAAGTTATTACATGAGACGTCTCACCGACCCTCGACAATCATATACTCGAAGAGGCCCTTGGAGCTCCTTCACATGGATCTCTTTGCGCGTCCATCCTTTGATAGTCTTGGGGGGAGAAACTATTTTTTGGTCATTGTGGATGATTACTCAAGATACACTTGGGTATACTTCTTCAAGAGGAAGAGTGAGACCCAACAAACCATCATCAACTTTGCTAATGAAGGTAAACGTCAACATGAAGCAAAGATATTGATGATTAGAAGTGACAGTGGCACCGAGTTCAAGAACTACACCTTGGATGAGTTTCTTAGTGACGAGGGGATCAAGCACCAATATGCCGCACCCTATACCCCTCAACATAATGGTGTGGCGGAGAGGAAGAATTGGACGTTGATGGACGTGGCAAGGACCATGATGGCAGAATTCAAATCTCCGTACAACTTTTGGGCCAAAGCCATCAACACCGCATGTCATGCATCCAATCGGCTCTACCTCCACTAAGGCTTGAATAAGACGCCATATGAGATTCTTACCAGTAACAAGCCCGACCTCAAGTACTTTTGGGTGTTTGGTTGTAAGTGTTTCATTCTCAAGAAAGGTGTTCATTTGTCTAAATTTGAACCTAGAGCTCAAGAGGGCATATTTGTTGGTTATGCTACAAACTCTCATGCTTACCGTGTCCTCAGCAAGTCCACCGGACTCATTGAGGAGATGTGTAACGTGGAGTTTGATGAAAATAATGGCTCCCAAGTGGAGCAAAGTGTTCTTTGTGATGTAGGTGATGAAATTCCTCCTCAAGCCATAAGAAGAATGGGGATTGGTCAAATACTCCCCATTGAGGAACCCCTTGTGGCCGGAGGAGAAGGACAATGCTCTACTCAAGTGGAGACATCACCAACCAAAGACCCACACGCTTCCGAAGAACAAAGTGAAGACCCTCAACGAAGTGAAAAAGATCAAGGGCAAGATCAACCTCATAATGATGGTGTTTCACCAAATAATGCCCAAGATCAAGTTCATGATACCGAGCAAGCTCAAGATCAAGAGGCTTCTCACGATCAAGGGAAAGCTCAAGACGGTGCTCAAGATGAAAAAATGATGATCCTCAAATGCCTATTGAGGAACTCTTGGAGCACCATGCCGCCAAGGTGGCTTCCAAGCTCGAGCGTCAACAACATGTCATGGGGAATGTGCTTGGAAGCTTGAGAAAAGGGGTAACTACTCGCAAAAATTGTCAAACTTTTGTGAGCATCACGCGTTTGTTTCGTGTGTTGAACCCCAAAAGGTACATGAGGCGCTCGATGATGAGGATTGGCTTGAAGCCATGCATGATGAAATCAACAACTTCAAGCGCGACCAAGTGTGGGAATTAGTGGCAAGGCCAATGGAGGAGCGCAATGTCATTGGAACCAAATGGATCTTAAAGAACAAGCAAGATGCGAATGGGGTAGTTGTTCGAAACAAGGCAAGATTGGTGGCACAAGGCTACGCCCAAGTCGAGGGTATTGACTACGGAGAAACCTTTGCCCCCATTGCTTGTCTTGAATCTATTCTCATGTTGCTTGCATATGCATCTCATCATGATTTTAAGTTGCAACAAATGGATGTGAAATGTGCATTTCTTAACGGTCCTTTGAATGAGTTGGTATATATCAAACAGCCTCCGGGATTCAAGGATCCCAAGATCCCCAATCATGTATACAAACTCAAGAAGGCGCTCTATGGCTTTAAACAAGCCCCACGTGTGTGGTATGAGCACCTTACCGAGTTGTTGCAAGATCGTGGGTTTGGAATTTGGAAAATTGGTCCCACTCTTTTTACTAAGAGGGTCAAAGGGGATTTGTTCATATGCCAACTATATGTTGATGATATTATATTTGGTTCTCCTAACAAGTCTTTCAATGATGAGTTTGCCGCACTAATGGCCGAGAAGTTTGAGATGTCTATGAGGGGAGATTTGAAGTTCTTTCTTGGGTTCATAGTCAAGCAAAGAAGAGAAGGAACGTTCATCAACCAAGCCAAGTATACCCAAGACATTCTCAAGAGATTCAAGCTAGAAGATGTCAACCCGTTAAGTTTACCATGCCCACCAAATGCAAGCTTGACAATGATCCCAATGGTAAAGCGGTGGATCAAAAGGTATATCACTCCATGATTAGATCCTTGAGTTACCTTTGTGCATCTAGACCGGATATCATGTTGAGTGTGGGAATTTGTGCACGGTTTCAAGCCGCACCTAAGGAAATCCTGCCACGCCCAATATGCGATACTATCCTAAAGAGACTCGAAGGTCCCACCAAGGATAGAACCGCATATTGAAACAATTTTGCTTTACATCAACATTACATAATAGATGAGGATACATACAAAAGGCATCCAATGCCACGCGAATACAACATCATCTTACATAAGAGCACTATCCGACTATGGATGAAACACAAACAAAAACTCAAACGACATCTACCCTGCTAGCCCAGGCTGCCGACCTCGAACCTATCCCCTGATCGAAGAAGAAGCAGAAGAAGAACTCCAAAACAAGCAAACATCGCTCTCGCGTCATGATCGTCGCAAAGCCTGTACCTACAACTGTTGTTGTAGTAATCAGGTGCCACGAGGACTCAAAGAATCCCATTACCATGGGTATCAAGACTAGCAAAGCTTAATGGGAAAGGAAGGGGTAAAGTGGTGAGGTTGCAGCAGCGACTAAACATGTATGGTGGCTAACATACGCAAATAAGAGCGAGAAGAGAGCAAATGGAACAGTCGTGAAGCTAGCAATGATCAAGAAGTGATCCTGAACTCCTACTTACGTCAATCATAACCCAAAACCGTGTTCACTTCCCGGACTCCGCCGAAAAGAGACCATCACGACTACACACGAGGTTGATGCGTTTTAATTCGGATCTTGTGTCAAGTTGTCTACAACCGGACATTAACAAATTCCCATCTGCCACATAACCGCGGGCATGGCTTTCGAAAGTTTATACCCTGCAGGGGTGTCCCAACTTAGCCCATGATAAGCTCTCGCGATCAACGAAAGATATACCTTCTCCCAGGAAGACCCGGTCAGACTCGGAATCCCGGTTTACAAACATTTCGACAATGGTAAAACAAGACCAGCAAAGCCGTCCGATGTGGCGACAAATCCCGATAGGAGCTGCACATATCTCGTTCTCAGGGCAACACCGGATGAGACTAGCTACGAGTAAAACCAGGCTTCGAGTTTCCCCGAGGTGACCCCGCAGGCAGCTCGGTTCGGACCAACACTCGAAGGAGCACCGCCCGGGGCTAAAATAAAGATGACCCTCGGCTCCGAAACCCAAGGGAAAAGGGCTAGGTGAAGCAAATGGTAAAACCAAGGTTGGGCCTTCTTTGGAGGAGTTTTATTCAAAGCGAACTGTCAAGGGGGTCCCATAAATCACCCAACCGCGTAAGGAACGCAAAATCTGGGAACATAACACCGGTATGACGGAAACTAGGGCGGCAAGAGTGGAACAAAACACCAGGCATAAGGCCGAGTCTTCCACCCTTTACCAAGTATATAGATGCATTAAATAAATAAGAGATATTGTGATATCCCAACATATTCCTGTTCGTCATGGAGCAATCTTCAACTTCACCTGCAACTAACAATGCTATAAGAGGGGCTGAGCAAAAGCGATAACATAGCCAAACAACAGTTTGCTAGGAAGGGTAAAAAAGGTTAGAGGCTGACATGGCAATCTGGAAGGCTTGAAGAGCAAGTGATAGGTAGCGCAGCAAAGCGATAGAACGAAACAACTAGCATAGCAATGATAGTAGTGAGATCCAGGGTAGCGGTCATCTTGCCTGAAATCCCGCAAGGAAGAAGAACAAGTCCATGAAGAAGATGAAGCCACGAATACGAACCAGCGTAGACGAACGAATCCTCACGATCGCAACGAAACAGGAACTATCGAGAAGAAGCACACAACATGGTAAACACACCACACATGAACAAGGCATGACGCTCAACCAAGTATGATGCATGACAAGGCTACATGAAGCTACTCATGGCAAGAGATGATGCAAACAAGAGCAACACATCAAGGCAAGTTTAAATGAGGCCGGAAACAACATATAACAATTCTGGTAAGTCCTTATATGCAAATTTCGAAATTGGTCCAGAACTGAACAAACCTTATGTTCAAGTTGTTAAACAGCAAGTTAAGATGCACCAAGATGATCTACACGAGATTCTAGTCAAGTTATATATAAAGTTCATTTAATTCGGAGCTACGGCCTAGAATATATGAGCAAAACAAGTCAAACATGGCACTGATGCAAAATGCATTCAAACATCAACCAAACACCTCAAAACAAGGATGCAACATGATAATATGAAACTACATGCAAAATCAAGCAAGTTTCATATAGAGCACACTCAAAACGGAGCAACGGTTCCACACATACACCCTATACAAGTTTAAAGGACAAGCTGTCCAAAACAGCAATTGGCATATTGCAAGCATCAAAACAACATGCTACAGCACCCCAACATAAGAAAGAAAAGGCATGGACATGATGTATAGGTACATTATTAGAAAACATGAACACTGAGATATCTCCAGAAATCACTAGAACATGCTCAAACAGACATGGCAAGATTGCAAACAATAACAGTTTCAGACTTAGCAGAAATAACATCAGGTTGCAATGTTTAGAGCTATCAAACAACATGCTATAGGAACATATAATGGAAACCAAAGGCATGGCATGAATATAGTTATTGCATATAACAAAAGTCCTTTACTGACCATGAGCCAAAAATGCACAGAAGATATGATGGCACCCATGTAAACATGGCAAATGATAAGACAGAATCAAATATGGCAGGAACAACAATAAGTAGGCATGTTGGTGAGCTTGTACCACTCACCACATAGCAATACATGGCATTAAAAGGCAACCAACAGTAAGAATACATGTTTATGAAGCTAAACATGGAAAGAGCAAGTTCATCGGGTACATGGATCACTAGCAAAGCTCATGGAAAAACCGAACTTAATGTTAACAGGCTGACATCAACATTATTTAGCAAGTTTTGGAGCATGATATGAACATTCTACATCAATCTATAAATGCAAAAAAGGGCATGGATGGATAGAGCATGACATGTATAACAAAACATCCTTAGTGAACATCTCCAGATTATGCATAGAATGACTTGTAGCAGCAGGTTTACATAGCATCACAAAATAACAGATTCAGCCTAGCAAAACAGCAACAACAAGTACCCTACTTAACAAGGTTGATGCACTCAGTAAAATGCTCACAAAAATACATGGAAAGCACCCCTGTAAAGATGGCATAACATAGTTCAAAACACATGTAGACATCAAGCTCATAAGATGCACACATCAAATGCAACAAAAATGACAAATCACCAAGTTCTGTTAATAGACAGCAGTTAACATCATCTAGCACTTGCAACGATGATAAGGGCATGGAGATGGACACAAACAAGCATGGAACAATGGAACAAAATATAGAGCATCTCACAGTGAACACTTTGACATATTATATGCCCAAAACAGAGCTACGGATGCATAGTTATGATGCGACGAACAGGGCAACAGAAATCTGAAAACTACGGGGACTTGCAAAAAACGAAGTCAACCTCGTGGATCCAGATCCAGATAGGGGCTGCGCGCGAACCGAGGTGGGCTGGGCTCGCCGGAGTGTGGCCGGAGGAGAAGGGCCGGCGGGGTTGAGGAGGAGGCCGGCCGGCTGGAGGGAGGTCGAGGCGGCGGGGACGGGGCGCTGGCGCGGAGGAGATCCGGCGCGTTGGCGGGCACCGGCCGGCGGGACGCTGGAGGCGGCCGACGCCGGAGCAAAGTGGCAGGTCCGGGCGGCGCGGGAGGCGCGCGGCGGAGCCGGGCGGCGGCGGCGCCATGGCGCCGGGCGGCGGGCTGGGGCATGGGAGGCGCGCGGTGGCCGGGGCTATGTGGCACAGCACGGTTGGCCGGGCGGCGGCAGCGTCTTTGTCCGGCTCGGGCCAGACGTGTCCGGCGGCGCGGAGGGGAAAAAAGCTAGGGTTAGGGGTGGAAATCATCCGTGAATTTGGACGGGGAGGGCATATTTATAGATTCTGGGAGTTAGGAGAGTCCAAATGAGGAGCGGTTTTCGCCCACACGATCGTGATCGAACGACCGAGAGCATGGAGGGAGTTTGGATGGGTTTTGGGCCACTTTGGAGGGGTGTTGGGCTGCAATACAAAGAGGCTTTTACGGTTACCCGGTTAACCATACGAGTATCAAACGACCTCCAAATGGCACGAAACTTGACAGGCGGTCTACCGGTGCTATACCAAGGCCGCTTGGCACACCTCGGGCCATTCTGAGAAAGTTTAACACCCGCTCACAACAGGGGACAAAAAGGGGAACGCCGGAGGACATAGGAGAGCCGGATTGCAAAACAGACAACGGGGAAAATGCTCGGATGCATGAGACGAACACGTATGCAAAATGAGATGCGCATGATGACATGGCAAAATGCAACACGCAAATAAATGATATGGCAACAATGGCGAATAACTGGCGGACACCTGGCGCATCGAATCCGGGGCGTTACATAGCCACTATGCGGCAGTCAAGCGAATATTTCGATATTTGGCTCATACCCCAAACTTTGGCCTATGGTACCCCATAGGAGCAAGCTTCGATCTGATGGGCTATTTGGACTCGGATTAGATGGGAGATTGTGTGGAGAGAAAGTAAACTTCCGGAGGGTGCCAATTCCTTGGTCGCTCTTTGGTAAGTTAATCTTCAAAGAATAAAAGATTGTGTGTCTCTCTCATCCACCGAGGCAAGTATGTAGCCGCTGCAAGTTGTTGTGCACAATTCCTATGGATGAGGCAAACTTTAAAGGATTACGGTGTGTCACTTGTGACAAAGTGCCTCTTCTATGTGACAATGAAAGTGCTATCAAGATTTCTCTCAATCCGGTGCAACATAGCAAGACTAAGCACATTGAGATTCGTCATCATTTCATTTGAGACAACATCAAGCATGGAGATATTGAGATCATCCACATCAACACTCAAGAGCAACTAGCGGATATTTTCACCAAGCCTCTAGATGAAGCAAGATTTTGCGAGTTAAGTCATGAGCTAAATATCATTGATTCGAGCAATGTGGCTTGAGTCTAGGCACACCCCACTGCACTCATCACTCTATCTTGTTCTAGATGTAGGCATGGACATAGGGGAAGTGTTGTTCTCTCAATGAACTCTCCCTCCCCCATTATGCATAAATCGATCAAATCTTTCACATTAGCCAGTTTTTTATGGTACTTGTGCTTAAAAGATGAGTTTTGGTCATGGGCCCAAGGTTAAAATCTTCGCGGTGCCATATTGTCGGTGTCCTAGGAACGGGGGTGCCCAGACTTGCCTGCCTGCGGCCCATGGCGTGGCTACATCAAGGGCCCGGTACGGCCCAGCTTCAGCAGCAACGACTCAAGACACTCCCGAGGGGCTAGGCCTCGCGAGGTGGACGGCACCAATACCTCCCTGGGGTGGCCGCACTAGGCTGGCTCCCGAGGAGAGAAGATATCTATGCAAGGTGCAGCTCGAGAGGCTCACATGACGTGAGCCATGATGACCGAGGTCAGGCGGGCGTAGCGGGCGTAGTGTACCAGTTTCCTCTTTGGTTCTAAGGAGGCAAGCACATGCGCGGAGTCCCAAGGAATCAAGCAAAGGTTTCCATTCCGGTGAAACAAGACCAAGACGGCCAGGACGGCAGGATGGAGGTCATCATGGAGCCCACCGCATCGTCATCACTAGAGCCTTTGGCAGGCGAAGACTACTTTTGTTAGGATAGCTTGTACTAGTTGTCTCCCTTCAAATTTGGCCGTTGTGGGATCCCTTCCCGCCTACATCTGGGAAGAGGACCAAGGCCACTATAAATAGGACTTAGCCACCACCATAGTAGGGGATCTGGGATCTGGCATTGGAGCCATTCCACCCTCACCAGCTCATCGAGCCCAAGAACACCTCACCTCTTGAGGCTGTTCCACCACTTTATTAGTTCATCCTCAGCCCCTCGAGGAAATCCACCACAAAGCTGGAGTAGGGTATTACACCGCAAGGTGGCCCGAACTAGGATAAATCTCTGTGTCTCTTGTTCTTTGGGTTCGTCGAGCTAGGCCGTGGGATCGTTGAGCGAGCGAGCTGGGGAGAGAGTGTTCTTCGTGCGCACCCCAGAATTCGAACCTCTCAAGGGTCTGCGGAACCCGGAACCCGACAAATACCGAGTGACTCAAACATAGGTGGCTTCGGCCACTACCCACTCCTTGAGAGGCTTCTCCTCATGATCGACTGTTGTTGTTTTTAGTGTTGAGGTCTTTGTGTGTGTTTGAGACACTTCTTGTGAGCTTCTCTTTTCCTTTGCCTTTGTGCTTGGAGTGTCTCTTCTGGTTGCTGTTGTTCCTTGCTTTGTCTCTCTAAAGTTTTTTCCTTGGTCTCTCGTTTGCATAAGCCAACCTTTTCCTTCTTGCTCCTGCCTGTTTTCACCCACACGGTACTACCGCTGAGCCAACGCGGTACTACCGCTTATTAGCGGTACTACTGCCCGGCTCCATGGCACTACCGCGCTGTGACTTTGAGCAGGGGGTTATGAATCGGGGAAGGGGGAATTTATCTCCCCCATACCCATTCACTTGCTCCCTCACCTCTCTCTCTCAGGCGACGAACAGGCAGCAGAGGGCCGCCGCCTCTGGGCCGTCTTCCGCATTTCCGTCCGGTGAGATCAATCCCCACCTTCTCCTCTTGCCATGGATGTCGGTATTGCCCCCATTCTTCTCCTCTTTGGTTCTAGTTTTTGGATCTAGGTTTTGGGCAATATTCATTGCATTCACCGTTTTTTATCCAAATCGGGGCATGAGTAGGGCGTAGAAGACTGCTAGAGTTGGTAGATTGAAGGTTGAACTACAAAAATTTGAATTTGGCACCTCCGGTACGACCGGATCTCTCCGCGGAAGTGTTCATCCCATTGACATCCGCCTCGAGCGGTACTACCGCCCCTCCGGGGAGGTACTACCGCTTGTAGGCAATACTACCGCTCGAAGGTGCGCTACTACCGCTTTGAGCTGCCAAAGTCCTATTTTTACCATTCCACCTTCACTCTTGTGTTTATTTTTTTCCTTTGGCTTGTGCCATTTGCCTTCTTCGTGTTCTTGTGTGTGTGTGTTCCAGGTGGTAGTAGCTCCGGGCATCAGGTTCGTCGCAAGAATACCACCTGTTCTGGTGGCTTCAAGCGCTACCATTCTGCCGATGTGTTAGTGGGTAGCACCATTCCAGAGAGGGGCTCAGTGCCTATGAGTGGCTCAAGTGAGCAGCCAAGACAGAGAGTCAAAGTGCCTGCTTCCAAGAACAGGGGGCCCAAGGGGGCTCACCAGATGTCTGCTCTGGAGTTTGGTATGGCTCGTAAGCACAATCTATACCAGGAGCCTCAGGATCCTGCTCTTGTCCATCTCATGTTTTGGAACAAGTTTCAGCAGTCTATCATCCATGACGTGTTGAAGGGAAAGAAGAAACTGTTTGTGGATGCTAGGACCCCGATCCTAAGTCACACCGATCTAGCGTGTAACATATCATATCACTTTGCGGCCTCACGCACGGTATTCCCACGGGTGCCACCTTACCTGGCCCGGGACCGTTTGCGCCTTTTGGCTCACGTATACGATAGTGTTGCTAGCATCCATATGACAAAGAACCCGGGCCGACATGACTAGTCGTAAGCCCAAAGTGGCACTAACTTACAGGGACTGGCATACATGACCCAGCGACGAACGTGTCGGTCATCAGCGAGTAAATCCAGGCTGTAGCAGCTGGGCTAACAGGACTCCGGAGAATCCGGGCTGTAGCAGGCTAACAGGACTCTAGTAGACACCACGTGACATTTCCCCGAAGGGACAGACACAGGAACGAAGAAGGACACATGCCGGTCAGCCTAAGTGTTCCCGAGCAGTAGCAAGCTACCATGGCTTAGTGGAAGCACTAGGAGACATTTCCCGGTAAGAGAGGCTACCAAGGATAAACAACTAGGTTGTCGGATCCCACACATACCAAGCATTTCAAATCATACACACAATATGCTCGATATGTGCAAATACAACATGGCATCACAACAAAACTCTACAACTCCAAGTATTTATTCATTAGGCTCTGAGGAGCCAAGTATTACAAACATGGGTCTCATGACCCAACATACAGAGCATACAAGCAACAAGCGGAAGAATAAACATGTCTGAGTACAGACAACTACAAATGAAAAAGGCTGAGAAGCCTGACTATCTAGAAGACCCTCCCAAGGGTACAAGATCATAGCTGACGTAACTAAACGTCGAAGTCCACGCGGAACTACTAGTCAGACTAAAGTCTCTCTGCAAAAACATAAATTAAGCAAACATGAGTACAAATGTACCCAGCAAGACTTACATCAGAACTAGCTACATATGCATCAGTATCAACAAAGGGGTGGTGGAGTTTAACTGCTGCAAGCCAGCTTTGACTCGGTGGCTATCCTGAAATACGACTGCAAGTAACTCTTTTGAGGTGGCGCACACGAGTCCACATATTCACCATATCAATACACCACTATGGATCCGCTCCCATCTCCCTACGAGAACGCCATCCATAGCACTCACGCTTATCTTGCGCATTATAGAGTATCCACTTTCACTTGTCTATGAACTGTACAGGCAACCCAGAAATCCTTTACCGCAGACATGGCTATTCGAATAGATCATTTATAACCCTGCAGGGGTGTACTTCTTCACACACGCTCTCGCCACTTACCACCATCTACACGTCATGTATCTCGGCAACCTTCAAGCGGAAGCCTGGTGAGGGAGTCGGCCACGACCTGACTAACCACGCAAGTCTCTAGTCCATGTTTATCGCCTATTTGGGTTCCATTCGCAAGGAGATCCGGCCGGGGTGTCGCTCACGGCCCCAAACGATGTGTACAGGGTTCCCAAGCCCACCAAACGGGCGATGCTTGGTATACCCGGCCATGGTGCCTTGTCTGTCCCAAGCCCACCTGTACCGGGTGCCACTTGGTAGACTACTAACACTACCTAAAAACACCAGAAACTAGTTGCAACTCCTGGACAGAGATCGAGGCGATTAATAAGCCGAGAGGGGTCGAGTTACCGGAACCCAATGTGTGGTAGTAACTGTTCATTGATCACAAACACAGAACTCAGTTCCTGAGGACGGTTTCAATGAGACAACCCACCATGTACTCCTACATGGCCTCTCACCGCTACGTTTACGAAATCATGTTCACACACTTAGCTCTCAACAGTAGGACATGTTCACAACAATTCATCCCCGGTGAATCAGACCTGACACAACTCTAAGCAATAGTAGGCATGACAAACAAGCTTGAATGAGTAGGCACATCAAGGCTCAAACATCTCCTACTCATGCTAGTGGGTTTCATCTATTTACTGTGGCAATGACAGGTCATGCAGAGGAAAGGGGATCAACTACCGCAGCATGTAACAGTTGAATCGCTGTTGTCCTAATGCAGTAAAAGAGAGCAGGAGCGAGAGAGTGGGATTGTGTCGGAATGAGCAAGGGGGTTTTGCTTTCCTGGCACTTCTGAAGATAATTTATCTCTTCATCGGTATCATCGAACTCATCGTCGGAATATACGTCTACTGAGGGGGGGGGGGGGGGACAACCACCGGCTACAGAGAAAGAACACAATCAATGCAATGCAACAATATGATGCATGATCATGACATGGCAATATGCTGTTGATTGACCTAATGCAACTAGCAAGGAGTTAAATTAAGTTGGTTTGAACTCAAGGTTCAAAATCAAACTCCCAAAGTGGTTAGTTAAATGCCATCTATTTGATTGGTCCAATTCAGCAACTTTAAGTTGCTCCAACAAGCATGAAAATGGTACATATGAAAAGATTGAATTTTTCTGATTAATTTTCATAAATAAATTATTTCATTTGGAGTTATAGTTTAATTTCTATGATTTTTTGAAGTTTAGGATATTTTCTAAAATAAATAAATCATTTCTCATTTATTTAAAATCCAGAAAGTATTTACTGCGTCACCACTACATCATGCTAACCTCAGTAGGTCAACAGACCGGGTCCAGGTCAAACCTGACTTGCTGGGTCCACATGTCAGCGTAACAGAGGTCTAATTGAGGTTACTTAATTCCTAACCAAAATATTAGCAGGCGGGGGGGGGGGGCGCTGTTAGTGACCTAGGAGGTTAATTAGTTAGTGCTAATTTGGTGGTTAGCCTAAATATGCCAGCGCCACGTCAGCCCGCCGGAGTTGGCCGGCAGCGACCAAAACCGCGGTGGAAGCTCGCCGGAGACACTGCCCCGGCAGCAGTTCGACGCGCTAAGGGTACCAGGCTGTAGCCCTTCCTCCCGCGCATCCAACGGAGGCAGCAGGGGGGCGCAGGTTCACCGGAGTTAGCGACGACGTTGAGCCGGGCGGCTGCCGAAGCCACAGGCACGAGGCAGGCATCCCTGTGGTGCACGGGGAGGCCAACCGAGGGCGTCTACGGCTTCCTAGGGACCTGGAGAGCATGCGGGTGCTACAGAGACGAGCGAAAGAGCTTGGGAGCGCGAGGCTCACCGGCTACGGCGATGGCCGGAGCTCAATGCTCGCGGGGCGACGGCTAGAGGGCGCGGGGAACAGCGGGAAAAGGGGGAAACGCAGCAGTAGCTCACAGCGGTTCGGTGGAGAAGCACGGCGGGATCGGGTAGGAGCTGGAGCAAACGAATCGACGGCGGCGGTCATCAGTGCCGAAGCTTGAAGACTACGAAGATGCCGGCGATGAGGGGCTCCCAAGGTTGTGGCCATTGGCTTGTCGACGTGTGGTGATGTGGCGGAGCCGATGGGCACGCTAGCTTTGTGAGGGAGGCTCTGTGGGCGAGGCGGCAGTGGACGGCGGCGACGAGCTCCGCTCGGGCGCGTGCGGGAGAGAGTAGAGGAGGGGAGGAGCGCGGGGAGGGTGAGAGGGCCGGGGAGGTGCTGTCCGATCACGGGTTCCGGTAAAACCCTCAAGGTTCGAACACTGGGGTGCGTACGAAGATCTCCCCCTACCAATCACATCCTAGCTTCTCTAAGATTTCAAGGGCTAATTCAACAAACGCGCAACGCAAGGGACACAAGATTTATACTGGTTCAGGCCACCGTTGTGGTGTAATACCCTACTCCAGTGTGGTGGTGGTGGATTGCCTCTTGGGCTGAGGATGAACAGTACAAGGGGAAGAACAGCCTCCTGAGGCGAGGTGTTCTTGTGCTTGGTGTGTGGCTAGGATTGGCTAAAGATCAGATCGAGCTGAGTCTCTCTTCCTATTGTGGTGGCTAGTCCTATTTATAGAGGCCCTGGTCCTCTCCCCAAATATTGAGCGGGAAGGGAGCCAACAACAACCAATTTGAAAGGGGACAGCTTAGTATAGCTTATCCTGACAAAAGCAGTCTTCGCCTGCAAAAGGCTCTAGTGGTGACGCCGCCTTGGGCTCCATGGTGACCTCCGTCTTGCCGTCCTGCTGGTCTTGGTCTCGTTGCACCGATATGGAAACCTTTGCTTGACGCTTTGGTACTCGTCGCCTGCGCTTGCTTCCTCAGCACCAAAGAGGAAACAAGGACACGATGTGTGCTGGCGCCCGCCTGGCCTTGATCGTCATGGCTCACATCACGAAAGCCTCACGAGCTTTGCCTTGCCTTGATCTCTCCGCCCCTTGTGAGCCAACCTGGTGAGGCCGCTCCCAAAGAGGTCTTGTGTCGTCCGCCTCGCGAGGCTTGGCCCCTCTCAAGGGTCTTGAGTGCTTGTTGGTGAAGATGGGGCATACGGGCCCACTTGAAAAGCCACGCTGTGGGCCGCAGGCAGGCAAGTCTGGGGACACCCGTTCCCAAAACGCCGACAGTAGCCCCCGGGCCCAAGGCGCGCTCGGGCTTGGCTTGGAGGCGAAGCCAAAGGTCAAGTGCGGAGCGCCGCCGCCCCCAGTAGCATGCGTCCTTGGTCGACGTGTGGTGGTTGATTGGACGTGGGCGCCTCCCACTTCCCCATGCAGCCTTGGGATCCGTCTAGCTACGCGGCCGCCGCAACCTACACAGTTATTCTTCCATCGCCCGCGCCATACTTCCCTGGTTCCTCTGCTTCTCCGAGAGTCCGCTCCTCTTTCCAATCTGACAAGAGCTCTGCCCACTCCATCGTCATGGCGCCGAAACAAGCGGATAAGGGGAAGAAACCCCTGTCTACTAGAGAGCGCCTCCGGTCATCGAGCCTACAGTTGGTCGATCGCTGGTGCTCAATGATGAGGCCATGGGCAAGGTGCGCCCCATGCTCGCCTCTTGCTTCAATGAGTGGGGAAAGACGGTCGCCTGGCCTGCGTCTTGCGCTCATATTGACAGGACAGTCACCGAGGTTCCGCTCTTCATCGACGATCTCTGGGCTGGCCTAGTTCCCCCTTTTTCCGCCTTCTTCAACGTTGTGCTTGAACATTACCAGATCCACATGCTGCATCTCGACCCCCAATCCGTTAATCTTCTCATCGTCTTCGCCTTTGTTTGCGAGGCCATGGTGGGAATTTCCCCTTCCGTGGCCCTTCTCCGCCACTTCTTCTCGTTCCATCTGGTGGATCCCATGCCGTGGCCGAGACAGTCGGCTCAGGGATCGATTTTGACCTCCCACCATCCGCATGCAGATTTCGGACGCGTTGGGTGTATGTGGACGTAGGGGTGCTCAGCCCCCTGCTCTCGCCTCCGTCGTCGCTTGCCGTCCCCAACTCCAGTTGGGGCCATGAGAAGCTCGCGAGCTCTTGCCTTGTCCCCGTCTGGCTTAGGCTGAAGAAGCTGAAAGACCTTGGTGTGACTGCGCCTATGGTGGTGAAGGAGTTCGTGAGGCGCCGAGTCGCTCCGCTCCAGCGCCATTCTCGACTGATGTGGGCCTCGCTCAACAGCAAGGACCATATGAGGCTTCAGGAGTTCGGGCTCCCTCTTGAGATGCGGCAGACGGTGCTTGAGGTCTTGGCGGGCGTTCAGTTGCCAGCTGACATGCCTGGGAAGAGTTGCTTGTTTTACCGTTGCTCGAACAAGGAGGAATTCACGGAGCACATGCCTTCCTTTGACAAGTGGGGCTGCGCCCAGACAACCTGGTGGGGCCCCGCGAGAACCCCGTCAACGTGGTTCCCCTCTTCGCTGTTGGTGCCAAGCTCACCTCGAGTGTGGAAGCAGGGGGGCGAGCTCCGTCCGGGGCCGGTGGCCCTAGCACCGAGGTGCTGATGCCGCCTGGGGCTCCCGAGGAGTCGTCCTCGGGAGTCCGTGATTCTTGTCCTAGGGCGGCAGTTGCGGGGATGACGCAACGCGCGACTCCTGAGGCCAAAGCTCCTGAGACCTCAGCAGGCCGCCACGAGATGGCGTTCGGCAACTCTCCTCAGCTCGGCGCCCCTGAGGCTGTCCCTTTAAGCGCTTCTCCTGCTACATCTCGTGCTGGCCGCCATGTCCAACGCTTTGGTCGGCTCCACGTGGACTTCGAGGAGCTCCGGAAGAGGAAGAGGTACCCGAGCGGTAGCAGTGGCATCTTAGGCCGTTGAAGCGGAGGAAGTACATCACCATTGACGAGTAAGTACTGTATCTCTGTAGCTTCTTGAGTGTTGCCTTCCTTCCTGATGTTGGTTCTTCAGGGTCCCTTTCGCCACAGCCGCTGAGTCTTCCGAGAAGCAGTCTCCTCTCTCTTCGACTCCCCAGCTGGCCTTGAGCCCACGGCCTCGTCGCCCCTCATTTGCGGTCTCGCTTGGAGCTTGGCGGCGTGCCCAGGACCCCTCCTCTGGTCATGGACGTTGGCTGGTTGGCTTCGGTCTCCGGCTCCTCTTCAAGCAGCGGGCCACTGTAGGATCTTGAGAAGAGGTGTCTAGAGGGGGGGGGGGTGATTAGACACTTCGTACCAAAGTTGCAGTTTTTAACTTCTTTTGGTTTAAATGGAGTTTAGGCACAAGTTTAACATTCTCAATACATAACAAGCAAGCATGCAAAGAGCATATGGGCAGCGGAAAATATAGCATGCAACTTGCAAGAATGTAAAGGGAAGGGTTTGGAGGATTCAAACACAATTGGAGACACGGATGTTTTTGTCGTGGTTCCGATAGGTGGTGCTATCGTACATCCACGTTGATGGAGACTTCAACCCACAAAGGGTAACGGTTGCGCGAGTCCACGGAGGGCTCCACCCACGAAGGGTCCACGAAGAAGCAACCTTCTATATCCCACCATGGCCGTCGCCCACGAAGGACTTGCCTCACTAGCGGTAGATCTTCACGAAGTAGGCGATCTCCTTGCCCTTACAAACTCCTTGGTTCAACTCCACAATCTTGTCGGAGGCTCCCAAGTGACACCTAGCCAATCTAGGAGACACCACTCTCCAAGAAGTAACAAATGGTGTGTTGATGATGAACTCCTTGTTCTTGTGCTTCAAATGATAGTCTCCCCAACACTCAACTCTCTCTCATAGGATTTGGATCTGGTGTAAATAAGATTTAAGTGGAAAGCTACTTGGGGAAGGCTAGAGATCAAGATTCATATGGTTGGAATGGAATATCTTGGCCTCAACACATGAGTAGGTAGTTCTCTCTCAGAAATAGGATGCTGGAAGTGTAGGTATGTTCTGATGGCTTTCTCTCTGAATGAAGAGGAGGTGGAGCGGTATATATAGCCTCCACACAAAATCTAACCGTTACACACAATTTACCAAACTCGGTGGGACCAAATTATCAAACTCGGTCAGACCGATTTAGTAAACCTAGTGGCCGTTAGGATTTTCGGTGGGACTGACATGCATCTCGGTAGGACCGATTTGGTTAGGGTTAGGGCATAACGTAATCTCGGTGAGACCGATTACACAAACTCGGTGAGACCGATTTTGGTAATTAGCTAACCAGAGAATTGGTCAGGCAAACTCGGTGAGACCGATTACTCAAACTCGGTGAGACCGACTTGGGTAATAAGTTAACTCGAAAGTTTGCATTGTAATCTCGGTAGTACCGATTGCACAAACTCGGTGAGACCGATTTTGGTAATGGACATACACAGAGAGATTACAATCCCATGTCGGTGAGACCGAGATCTCTATCAGTGAAACCGATTTGCTTAGGGTTTGTGGCAGTGGCTATGACACCTAAACTCGGTGGCGCCAGATAGAAAGAATCGGTAGGTCCGAGTTTGACTTTAGGTTTAGGTCATATGTGGATGTGAGAAAGTAGTGGAGGGTTTTGGAGCATATCACTAAGCACATGAAGCAAAAGGCTCATTAATCAACACTTCATCCCTCCTTGATAGTATTAGCTTTTCCTATAGACTCAATGTGATCTTGGACCACTAAAATGTAAAATGAAGAGTCTTGAGCTTGAAGCTTGAGCCAATCCTTTGTCCTTAGCATCTTGAAGGAGCTCCCACATCCTTTAGTCCATGCCACTCCATTGTTGAACTTATCTGAAACATACTAGATAAAAGTGTTAGTCCAACAAGAGATATGTTGACATTAATTACCAAAACCACCTAGGGAGCACTTGTGCTTTCAATCTCCCCCTTTTTGGTAATTGATGGCAACATACATCAAATCTTTAGATAAAGATATAACGAATAGCAAGTAAAGCTTCGGAAAGACATGCTCATATAGCCTCCACACAAAATCTAACCGTTACACACAATTTACCAAACTCGATGGGACCAAATTATCAAACTCGGTCAGACCGATTTAGTAAACCTAGTGACCGTTAGGATTTTCGGTGGGACTGACATGCATCTCGATAGGACCGATTTGGTTAGGGTTAGGGCATAATGTAATCTCGGTGAGACCGATTACACAAACTCGGTGAGACCGATTTTGGTAATTAGCTAACCAGAGAGTTGGTCAGGCAAACTCGGTGAGACCGATTACTCAAACTCGGTGAGACCTATTTGGGTAATAAGTTAACCAGAAAGTTTGCATTGTAATCTCGGTAGTACCGATTGCACAAACTCGGTGAGACCGATTTTGGTAATGGACATACACAGAGAGATTACAATCCCATCTCGGTGAGACCGAGATCTCTATCGGTGAAACCAATTTGCTTAGGGTTTGTGGCAGTGGCTATGACATCTGAACTAGGTGGCGCCGGATAGAAAGAATCGGTAGGTCCGAGTTTGACTTTAGGTTTAGGTCATATGTGGATGTGAGAAAGTAGTGGAGGGTTTTGGAGCATATCACTAAGCACATGAAGCAAAAGGCTCATTAAGCAACACCTCATCCCTCCTTGATAGTATTGGCTTTTCCTATAGACTCAATGTCATCTTGGACCACTAAAATGTAAAATGAAGAGTCTTGTGCTTGAAGCTTGAGTCAATCCTTTGTCCTTAGCATCTTGAAGGAGCTCCCACATCCTTTAGTCCATGACACTCCATTGTTGAACTTATCTGAAACATACTAGATAAAAGTGTTAGTCCAACAAGAGATATGTTGACATTAATTACCAAAACCACCTAGGGAGCACTTGTGCTTTCAATCTCCCCCTTTTTGGTAATTGATGGCAACATACATCAAAGCTTTAGATAAAGATATAAGGAATAGCAAGTAAAGCTTCGGAAAGACATGTAACAAGCATAGGCTCCCCCTATATGTATGCAATCATGTGAATATGGAATATAGAAACATGTGAGAGCAATAACCATGATAGAGTAGGCAATGTTTTACATGTATCTTGGCCATATGCATCAGAGCAAAGAATATTAAAGAAAATACCTTCATGCTCATGAGTCCTTCTTGCAAAACAGTATGTACATCAGCAAGAATTCCTCATACACATGAGTGTGATGCATATACTTACCTTGTAGTCTTGAGTTGGCTTAGGGTGAAATGAACCTGCACAAACAAGGTTAGATAACACAGGTACATCTACTAGCCAGAGCAAACAGAAGAAACCACAAGAATACCAAGACTGGGATGACATGTAGAGAGTGAGTACTGAGTACCCCATTGGATTAGACATGTCCCCAAGAGTAAAGATATGCAATGAATTTGAATGATTCCTTTCCCTTAGATGTCTTGCTCCCCCTGAATCTAGCATGGGATATTGAGAGAAGATAGGGAACAGAAAATCAGAGCTGAAAGATATAAATGAACAGAACTTAGGGCAAATAGGCACATATGAACATGTATTTCCCCCAAAAAGACATGTGGCATCTCTCCTCTTGAATACCAAGCATCTGGGATCCTTGAGAAATATTGTCTACTTGAGTATTCTCTCCCCCTGGAGATCTCTTTCTCCCCCTAAATACTCTCTCTGATGTGATCTCTCTAAGTGATAGGCTTTGATGTGATCTCTCTCCCCCTTTGACATCAATTTCCAAGAAGGGTCTTCTGGAATTTGCTGTGTATGGGCTTGGTCCTTGAGTCACAACACAAAGCATTGGATAAAATTTGTGATGCTTGTAGAGGACAAGATTCATTGAGTGGAGCTGGATTTAAAAGAAACACAGAATATGTGGCAAACTGTTTTTCCTGTTGTGAAATCGGTGGAACCGAGTGGTATGCTTCGGTTGTACCGAAAAGATTCGGTTGGACCGAAAACAACAAATCGGTGAAACCGAGTTCTTCACAGAGAAAACATTTGTCACCTCAGCTCACTAGACTAGAAAGGTCTCACAAGGATTTGCAAGGAATTAACTGAATGATTTGCAATGAATTGGATGCTGAAAATGCAGAGCAAATAAAAAGAAAAGAATGATATCTAGATGAAGTTTTTTTTGTTTAAAAAAAAGGGAAACAAATGCATGAGACAAATGCAAACACTCAAATAAGAACACGAGAGAACTTCATCTAGAGATGGTCGGTGACAAAGTCACCTATGTTAGAGTATATTGACTGAGGAGTCAAGTGAGATACTTGATCATGGGTCATACTCATCGTTTAAGCTCAAAATGGGGTTACCATTTTTCGTTTAAGCATCTTTATGTATTCAGATCTTGTCGAGTTGCTTTAGCTCATGACTTGGAGTAAAGATTCTCTAAGATGGAATAACATACCTTGGTTGGTGGTGTTGTCCATGTAGTTGAACTTGTGTGGGTTGCTCAAGGTTGATGTAGCTCATCAAGAGTTGGGAGCACCACTTGGAATTTGAGTCCATATACCTACATGGGTTAGTTCTTGCAAGGAAGAGCACTTGTGTATCCAAAATGACAATCATGAAGCTCAATCATAGAGTTTGTCAAAAGGATATGTTAGAATGATTCCGTGCTTCCTTGTATTCATCCACCATCGGGTAGAGACTTGGTGATGTAGAGATTGCTCAAGATGTGAGTAGATTACAATCTCATGGAATTTGATTCAACCAAGTTCCTACATGGGTTAGATGAGATGCAAGATGCAAATATATCCAAGATTTAGTATATTCATCATAAGAAAGATATCATGGATTAGTCATAAGCTCATGTCTTGCATGTATCCAATGGAGTATCTACTCCAAGTTTGAAGCATCTATGATGTTCAATTCTCCTCTCAACCTGCAAAACACTTTCTCATCAAGAGGTTTAGTAAATATATCCGCTAATTGCTTTTCAGTGCGAACATGCTTAATATTAATCTCACCCTTAGCAACATGATCTCGAATGAAATGATGATGAACTTCAATATGCTTAGTTCGAGAATGTTGTACGGGATTATGACCAATTTTGATAGCACTTTCATTGTCACAAAGCAATGTAACATGTTTCACATATATCCCATAATCTTTAAGAGTTTGGGTCATCCAAAGTAATTGAGCACAACATGAACCAGCGGCAATGTACTCCGCTTTGGCTGTAGATAAGGATACCGAGTTTTGTTTCTTGGAGGACCAAGGCACAAGAGATCTACCAAGAAATTGACAAGTACCCGAAGTGGACTTTCTATCAACCTTGTCTCCGGCATAGTCCGAGTCGGAATAGCCAACAAGATCGAAAGAGGCCCTCTTAGGATACCAAATGCCAAAATTTGGTGTATGAATTAAGTATCTCACTATCCTTTTCACGGCCTTAAGATGACATTCTTTAGGAGCAGCTTGATATCTTGCACACATGCACACACTTAGCATAATATCGGGACGTGAAGCACATAGGTATAACAATGAACCAATCATAGAGCGATAAACGTTTTGGTCAACGGGTTTACCATCTTTGGTCAAATCAAGATGTCCACTAGTAGGCATGGGTGTAGACATACCTTTGCATTGTTGCATATTGAACTTCTTGAATAAGTCCTTAGTGTACTTTGTTTGAGAGACAAAAGTTCCTTCTTTAGTTTGCTTAATTTGCAACCCAAGAAAGAATTTGAGTTCACTCATCATTGACATCTCAAACTTCTCCGACATTAGTTTTCCAAACTTCTCACTAAACTGAGGGTTAGTTGATCCAAATATGATATCATCAACATAAATTTGGCATACAAATAATTCTCCATTAACCCTTTTAGTAAAAAGTGTGGAATGAATCTTCCCAACTTCAAAGCCTTTTTCAAGAAGAAACTTGGTCAAGCATTTATACCATGCTCTAGGAGCTTGTTTAAGACCATAAAGAGCTTTGTGAAGTTTGTAAACATGATTTGGTTTCTTAGGATTGACAAAGCCGGGAGGTTGTTTAACATAAACTTACTCCTCTATTTCACCATTTAGAAAAGCACTTTTAATGTCCATTTGGTACAAGGTGATATTATGGTGATTAGCATATGCAAGTAAGATGTGAATGGACTCAAGTCTAGCAACTGGAGCATAAGTCTCACCATAGTCCATACCTTCGACTTGTGTGTAGCCTTGGGCGACGAGACGTGCTTTGTTGCGAACTACTTGTCCATCTTCATCTTGCTTGTTGCGAAACACCCATTTGGTACCGATGATGTTGTGGTTGTTGTCGGGCTTCTCAACCAATCTCCAAACTTGGTTTGTCTCAAAGTTGTGTAGCTCTTCATGCATAGCATTTATCCAATCTGGATCTTCCAATGCTTCTTCGACCTTCATAGGTTCAATGCTAGAGATGAAAGAATAGTTTTCACAAAAGTTAGCTAAACGAGTTTTAGAGCGAGTGATTCTCCTGGTTTGAATATCATTGTAGATTTGCTCGACGGGGTGGTCTTTAGCAATTCTTGCTCGAACTCGTGAAAGCTTTTGCTTAGGTCTCGGTTGAACATCTTCTTCATCTTCTTCTTCTTCTTCCTGATCATCTTCATTGTTGGCGTTGTCGTTTTCTTGTCGTGGTGGAGAAGGAGGTTGTTGACGTTCGTGATGTTCTTCCTCGTTTTCTTCATCTTGGTGTGTTCCACTTGTGGATACTTCCGTTTCAACTCTTGGTTCACCTTGTCGTGAAGTAGAAGCTTCCACTTGGATAGACGAGGTACTCTCCTTCACCTCCGTTGGACGGACCTTGCCAATAGACAAGTCTTGGATTGCTTCCGAAGGGTCTTTGTCTCCTATATCAATTGGCAATTGCTCTACTTGCGAGCCGTTAGATTCATCAAACTTCACATCTACCGTCTCTTCAACCTTTCGGGTGAAATTGTTGTAGACACGGTAAGTGTGAGAGTTTGAGCCATAACCTAGTAGGAAACCTTCATGAGACTTAGGAGCAAATTTTGAATGACGATGCCTATCAAGAATGTAGCACTTTGAGTCGAATACTCGAAAGTATCCAACTTGGGGTTTGTTACCGGTGAGGAGCTCGTATGCCATCTAGCCGAGTAGCTTGTGAAGATACAAGTGATTTGTTGCATGACAAGCTGTCTCAACCGCTTCTGCCCAAAAGTGCTTCGGCGTCTTGTACTCATCAAGCATCGTTCTCTCCATTTCGATGAGCGTCCGGTTCTTCCTCTCAACAACTCCATTTTGTTGAGGTGTGTATGCGTAACCGAGAACTCGTGTGAAATCCCTTCTTCGTCAAGAAAGGTGACCACATTTGCGTTCTTGAACTCCGTTCCGTTGTCGCTGGGAACCTTCTTGATCTTCACTTCAAATTGGTTTTGGGCCTTCCTAGCGAAGTTTTTGAAGATCTTTTGGACCTGTGGTTTATCATCGAGAAAGAACACCCACGTAAATCTTGAAAAATCATCAACTATAACTAGACCAAAAGAATTTCCACCGAGACTTTTGTAGGCGTTGGGACCAAAGAGATCCATATGGAGTAGCTCGAGTGGCCTCCTTGTGGTCATGATGTTCTTCACGGGATGCCTTCCTCCAACCTGTTTACCTGCTTGACAAGCACTTCACAGTCTATCCTTATCAAATATGACATCGTTAACTCCAAGGATATGATTTCCTTTAATAAGCTTGTCAAGGTTTCTCATGCCAACATGACCTAGTCGTCTATGCCATAACCAACCTTTTGAGGATTTAGCAATGAAGCAAGTTTTAGGTTGTGCCTTTTTAGAGAAATCAACAATGTAAAGATCTCCTCTATGTATACCGGTAAAGACCATTTTATGATTGTCTCGACGAAACACTTGACAATCTACTTCAGTAAATAGGACATTTAAACCGAAATCAACAAGTCTAGATAATGAAAGTAAGTTTTAGCCAAGAGACTCAATGAGCATGACATTTTGAATGGAGCTATCATGTGAGATGGCCACCTTACCGAGGCCAACCACCTTACCCTTTGAGTTGTCACCGAAAGTGACATACTTTCGAGGACTATCATTTTCAGCAAGCTCACAAAACATGTCTTTATCTCCTGTCATGTGATCGGTACATCCACCTTATCAAGAACCCATTCCTTTCCTCGACACATATCCTCAAGATTTGCCATAAGACCAAAATGTCTCATTGCATCATCAAGATCAAGTCACTATCATCATCCTCATCATAGTATCCATGTTCAACATCGTCATGTGGTGGATCAAATCCTAGAGAGGGTAATTCATTAGAGTGAGTTTGATAAAGATCTTGCTTATGAATTCTTATAGCTTCGGAAATAATATCACCAATAATTTCAACATCTCCTTTGGCACGCCTAAGGTCGGTGAGTTCAAATAGACGATCACCAAACATAGGATCACTAGTATTCATCTTACTCAAGGCAATAGACTTATAGAGAATCTCATCTAGATTTTTCAAGGAATAATTTGGAAAGCGTTCCTCAAGGAATTTCCATATAGTGTAGGCACACTCAAAGGTAGGCAAGATTCTAATCAAGTTTCTAGGCAAGCCTCTAGTGATAAGATTAACAGTTCTAAGATTTCTAGTCATGTCAATAGATTCATCAAGGGTAGGATTCATAGGATCAACATGAGGTGCACAAGGACTAGCAATGTACTTGTTCAATTGATATTGATTGAAAATCACAAGCATCTCATTTTTCCACTCATGAAAATACTCTCCATCAAGAATAGGCACTCTATGTCTAAGACTCCCCAAAGTAGACTCATCCATCTTCCTCCAATGGTGATTAAACCAAGGCAATGGAGACCAATGCTTTGATACCACTTGTAGGATCTTGAGAAGAGGTGTCTAGAGGGGGGGTGATTAGACGCTTCGTACCAAAGTTGCAGTTTTTAACTTCTTTTGGTTTAAATGGAGTTTAGGCACAAGTTTAATATTCTCAATACATAACAAGCAAGCATGCAAAGAGTACATGGGCAGCGGAAAATAAAGCATGCAACTTGCAAGAATGTAAAGGGAAGGGTTTGGAGGATTCAAACACAATTGGAGACACGGATGTTTTTGTCGTGGTTCCGATAGGTGGTGCTATCGTACATCCACGTTGATGGAGACTTCAACCCACGTAGGGTAACGGTTGCGCGAGTCCCCGGAGGGCTCCACCCACGGAGGGTCCATGAAGAAGCAACCTTGTCTATCCCACCATGGCCGTCGCCCACGAAGGACTTGCCTCACTAGCGGTAGATCTTCACGAAGTAGGCGATCTCTTTGACCTTACAAACTCCTTGGTTCAACTCCACAATCTTGTCGAGGCTCCCAAGTGACACCTAGCCAATCTAGGAGACACCACTCTCCAAGAAGTAACAAATGGTGTGTTGATGATGAACTCCTTGCTCTTGTGCTTCAAATGATAGTCTCCCCAACACTCATCTCTCTCATAGGATTTGGATCTGGTGGAAACAAGATTTGAGTGGAAAGCAACTTGGGTAAGGCTAGAGATCAAGATTCATATGGTTGGAATGGAATATCTTGGCCTCAACACATGAGTAGGTAGTTCTCTCTCAGAAATAGGATGCTGGAAGTGTAGGTTGTTCTGATGGCTCTCTCTCCTAATGAAGAGGAGGTGGAGGGGTATATATAGCCTCCACACAAAATCTAACCGTTACACACAATTTACCAAACTCGGTGGAACCGAATTATCAAACTCGGTCAGACCGATTTAGTAAACCTAGTAACCGTTAGGATTTTCAGTGGGACTGACATGCATCTCGGTAGGACCGATTTGGTTAGGGTTAGGGCATAACGTAATCTCGGTGAGACCGATTACACAAACTCGGTGAGACCGATTTTGGTAATTAGCTAACCAGAGAGTTGGTTAGGCAAACTCGGTGAGACCGATTACTCAAACTCGGTGAGACTGATTTGGGTAATAAGTTAACCAGAAAGTTTGATTTGTAATCTCGGTAGTACCGATTGCACAAACTCGGTGAGACCGATTTTGGCAATGGACATACACAGAGAGATTACAATCCCATCTCGGTGAGACCGAGATCTCTATTAGTGAAACCGATTTGCTTAGGGTTTGTGGCAGTGGCTATTACATCTGAACTCGGTGGCGCCGGATAGAAAGAATCGGTAGGTCCGAGTTTGACTTTAGCTTTAGGTCATATGTGGATGTGTGAAAGTAGTGGAGGGTTTTGGAGCATATCACTAAGCACATGAAGCAAAAGGCTCATTAAGAAACACCTCATCTCTCCTTGATATTATTGGCTTTTCCTATAGACTCAATGTGATCTTGGATCACTAAAATGTAAAATGAAGAGTCTTGAGCTTGAAGCTTGAGCCAATCCTTTGTCCTTAGCATCTTGAAGGAGCTCCCACATCCTTTAGTCCATGCCACTCCATTGTTGAACTTATCTGAAACATACTAGATAAAAGTGTTAGTCCAACAAGAGATATGTTGACATTAATTACCAAAACCACCTAGGGAGCACTTGTGCTTTCAGCCCCGACCAGTTCGGGCCCCTCGCAAGGCCTGGCTGGCGCCTGGGGCAGCGCCAGCCCCAGCTGCCTACTGAGAGGGGGTGCACCGCTTCAGGCCTCACCCGCAGCCCCCGTGGTGGAGGACGAGATGGGCCCTACGCTTGAGTTTGAGCACGAATGGAGCGTCGTTCGCCATGAGCTCTTCCAGGAGCCGATGGGCGCGATGAACCGGCTCGGCGGTGAACTCGCGGATGTCGATGCACGCCTCAAGGCTGGTGTCTTTGGCTGGCGGAGGAACGGCGTAAGCTGAAGGTGGCTATCAACCTTGGCCGCCATCAGCGCGATCTTGACAACACGAAGGCCAAGGCATCTCTTGAGGTCTCTCGTGAGGCTTGCTCCTGAGCTTTGGAGGAGGCTCGCAAGGCTGACTGTCGTCGTGAAGCTGCGGAGAAGCGTGCGTGGGAGCTCCAGGCCTGGAGTGTGTCCCTGGAGCAGTAGGTGGAGGCGTGCAAAGCCACCCTTGTGTCGCTGAGAGGGACGCCCGCCGAAGAAGAAGAGGTCCGCAGGCGCGAGGAGGCGTTGGCACTGGAAGCCGTGGAGCGTAGCCTTGAGCTTGAGTGACTGGAAACGAGGGAGCGTCAAGCTACCCAAGCAGAAGATGTCGTCGGTGCTCGGGAGGCCAAAGTCCAAGAGGAGGTCGATCGCCGGGTGGCTGACGTTCGCGCGGGTCTTGAGGGTATGCATGGCATGAAGTTGAAGCTTGCGGAGACGGAGGCAGTGGGTAGGGCCGCTGCCCTTGGGCCCAGGCTAGCTGAGGTGGAGATGCGCGATGAAGCCACGGTAGCCGCCCTGGTCACAGCGCAGCAAGAATTGGCCTCTGCCCGCGCCGAGTTGCTCTCCCTCCAGAAGCGGGTTGCTGACGCCGAGTCCGTTGCGCAGCAGAACAGGGAGGAAGTGCTTCATCGGCGGACGCTGGAGCGTGAGCACGCCCCCATGCTTCAGGTCCTCAGGGTCAGGGCCAACACGGCGTTGGGCCATGTCTGCGATGAGAATGCTCCGCGTCCTCACTCGAATGACTACGCCAGCCACCTTCGCTTCTTCTCAGACATGGTGACGCGCCTAGAAGCTCGACCGATAGAGCTCGCCAGCTCGTGGAAGAGAGGCGCCGTGGCCTTGTCGGGCCCGCGTTCTCCCACGTCTTCAGCCATCTTCAAAACACCTTCCCTGACTTCGACTTCAACGCCGCCAATGCCCCCATACCCGCGGCCATCCGGGGCGACCTGGCATGGTGGGTGGAGGACAACATGGATGCGCTGGTCAGGGCCTTCGCTTCGGAGGATGACACGGTGGTAGTCGCAGCAGACGAAGGTGACGTGGTTAACAACGGTGATGTCGGGGCCGGCGAAGGTGGAGGCAACGCCAGCGACGGCGACAGCGACGCCAGCGGTGCGTCTGAAGATGACTTGGGGGACGCGGTGAGCGACATATCCGGTTGATCCAATGTTCCCCTGCTGTTTTACCCTGTATGCAAGAACTTGGGCGTGGCCCCTAAAGATTGTAAGAGCATTTTGAGAGGGGGAGCCCCTCATGTAAACAAATTGCAGTTTTTATTCTTCTATGCCAAGCTGAGAGTGCGCCTTTGTAAATCCATGAGTCTGGTGGCAAGTTTGCTGTTGTGGCTTCCCATAGCCAAGGCAAGCCCTGAACCGGATCGTGAGGTCATGAGTTCCCGAGGAGCTCCTGAAGGATATGCTGATTCGCCCGAGAGGGCCTCGCGAGAATCAGGTGCCGATCATGGTATCGACGCGCGCGGTGCGTATGCTGCGCCCGGCCCCGATTGAGAGGGGCCCGCGAGGGGGAGGCAGCGAGTGTGAGCTTAGGAATAAGGCAAGAACCAGACAGCAAGAAATCGCTCGAACGAGAAAAGGCACCCCCCGCACGCATCAATGAAAATTCAACTTCAACTTAAATCCAAATCCAGAAGGCAAGGCTTCAGAAAAGGTATCCAAAGCAAATGGCCGCACCCGGCACCTAGTCTAGTCTTCTTGTCTTCGAGTCTTCTCACCAGCGTGGAGCTAAGTGCTGCCGCTAGGACGTGGGAGGGAGCCCCCGGGGCCCGAGGGCGGCTCTCCTGAGGCTCCGGGGCGTGTACAACCCCACTCGTTATTACGTGAGAGTGTCACGGGCGGCGATCTTTACAGGCATGAGCCTTACTTCATATCGCCAGACGAGGGCCCCACCTTGCGCCACCCTCGACCACCATTGGGGGCGACCGGAAACCTGGACGGCACCAAGGGGCAAAGGGGACGCCAGCGGCGCCCTCGGCGACCACGGGTCCTCTGCCGGGGGTAGGCTTTCCAGCACCTCCCCAGCAGAGGGCCTATGTCGGCATCTTGGGAACGGGGGTCCCCAGAATTGCCTGCCTGCGGCCCACGGCGTGGCTATGCTAGCGGGCTTGTACGGCCCATCTTCATCAACAAAGCATTCAAGACCCTCGCGAGGGGCCAAGCCTCGCGAGGCTGACGGCGCAAGACCTCCTCAGGAGAGGTCTCACTAGGCTGCCTCGCGAGGAGCAGAGATATCAAGGCAGAGCAAACCTCACGAGGCTCACGTGACGTGAGCCATGATGATCAGCACCAGGCGGACGCCAGGCGGGCGCCAGCGCACGCAGCGTCCTTGTTTCCTCTTTGGTGCTAAGGAAGCACACGCAGGCGCGGAGTACCGAGGCATCAGGCAAAGGTTTCCATATCGGTGCAACAAGACCAAGACCAGCAGGACGGCAAGACGGAGGTCACCATGGAGCCCAAGACGGCGTCACCACCAGAGCCTTTTGCAGGAGAAAACCGCTTTTGTCAGGATAGCTTGTACTAGCTGTCCCCTTTCAAATTCTCCCGCCATTGTTGGCTCCCTTCCAGCTCAATATTTGGGGAGAGGACCAGGGCCTATATAAGTAGAGCTATCCACCACAGTAGGGGCAGGTTGAACTGATCGAATTCTCATCCACAAGTCCACAGAGCACAGGAACACCTCAACCTCAGGAGGCTGTTCTTCCCCTTGTACTGTTCTTCATCAGCCCAAGAGGCAATCCACCACCACACACTGGAGTAGGGTATTACACCACAATGGTGGCCCGAACCAGTATAAATCTCGTGTCTTTCTTTGTTGCGAGTGCGTCGAGTCCGTCCGTGAGATCTTAGCGAGCTAGGGCGTGGATCGGTAGGAGGGAAAGAACTTCACGCGCACCCCAGAGTTCGAACCTTAAGGCTTTTGCCGGAACCCAACACCCGACATTTGGCGCGCCAGGTAGGGGTGCGTCGTAGCTTCCCTCCACTGGCCTACGCCTCGCGCCGCCACACTTCGCCCCCATGGCGTGTGCCCCGCCATCCGCTCCTGCGGTCGGTGTTGACGATGGGGCCAGGGGGTTTCAAGCCCCGGCCCCTGCCCTGCGACGGGTGCGATGGCCACCCAAGTTCAGGCCGGAGATGCCGCCGCGCTGCGACGACGCAGCGGACCCGTCGTCGTTCCTACTGGCGTACAAGGAGGCTGTCCTCGAGGCCGGGGGCGACGACAAGGTCGTGGCCAACTGGTTCCCCCTGGCCCTCGCCGGCGAGCCACGCGCGTGGCTGCTCAACCTCCCTAGATCCATGGTGGCGTCCTGGGGGGAACTCGCGACCTCTTCACCGCTTACGCAGCTTCGGGCGCACCATGCGCCGCAGTTCGCCGGGCGGCTCCCAAGCACCGCCTTCAGGTCGCCACGTCAAGCCGTTCCTCCGTCAGATTGGGGCCACTTCCAAGCGCCCGGGGGCTCCGCCAGGTTGGGCTGCAGCAGAGGCCAACCTCACCTTCAGCTGAGAAGACCATCCCGACTCCACCGTCGGCTCGGGCATGCTCCCAATGCTCTGCATGCCCACCATCTGCAACGTGGCTGTTACCAAGACCCTCGTCGATGGTGGTGCCGGCCTCAACTTCCTCTCCGTGGAGGCCTTCAGCCTTCTTCATATGCCGCTCGACCGGCTCAGTCTCAGCAAGCCCTTCTCAGGAGTTGTTGGCGGCGTTGCCCACTCTCTGGGACAGATCCGTCTCCTAGTCACCTTCGGCATGTGCGACAACTACCGCACTGAGCTGGTCAACTTCGACATCGCCCGCATCGGCCTCCCGTACAACGTCATCGTAGGGTACCCAGCTCTCGCCCAGTTCATGGCGGCGACTCACCCGGCCTACAACCTCATGAAGATGCCTGGGAGCAAGGGCGTCCTCACCATCAAGGGGGACACCAAGGAGGCCGTAACGGCACTCAAGCTTGCCTTCAAGACCGCAGCGGCGGAGCAGCCCGCCGGCGCCGGTACCCCCAAAGCCAAGGAGGTCGCGCCTACCAAGAAGAAGCGGTTATTCACCCAAGACAAGGCAGAAACCAAGCAGGTGCCAGTCAATGAGGACGGACCCTCAGGAGCCACCATTACCATAGGTGCCGGCCTCGATTCCGTCCAAGAAGAGGCGCTGGTGAGGTTCTTACGCGCAAACAAGGACATATACGCATGGGAGCCCAATCAGCTGGTGGGGGTTCCATGAGAGGTGATTCAGCATCACTTAAGGGTGTGCCCCAACATGCACCCTGTCAACACTACAAAAAAATACACTTCTGTGATGATACGTGTTTGTCACAGTAGGTCGCGTTTTCTGTCATGCATGTACATCCATGACGAATTTATGACAGAATCAAGATAGTCATACCTGTGCTGTCGTAGAAGTGTTCCATGACATTACCAAAATTATCATCACGGAAGTGTCCACTTCCATGACGATAAATCGCACATCACATAAGTGCTTTCGTCAAGGGTGACCGACACGTGGCATCCACCGTAACGGAACGCTGTTAAGCTATCGGGTCGGGTTTTGGATCCGATAACCTTATAACAGGCCCAACCAATGGGGATTTTCCACGTGTAAAATCATCATTGGCTGGAGGAAACACGTGTCGGCTCATCAGGGACAGATGTCATCCACTCATTGGACGTATGCCTATGATACATTGACACGTGGCACGGCCCAACAGAGGCCCATACCCGTGAAAAGGTCGGCCCGTTTGACTTGGTCAAAAGGTGGCGGGCCGGCCCATGGAAAGCATGTTAACGGCATGTTCGCATATAGCCCATCTACAGCCCGCTAACCCAAGGCCCGTTACACCCTATTCGAATTAGGCCCTGTAGCGTCATCTGGGCCATCCAATATGATTCCAGCCCGTTTTCACTTGTGGCCCATGTTTGGGCCATGACGTCTTTCGGCCCATATGAAGCCCTATGTAACTCTTGGCCTATTAGCGGCCCGTGGTGAAACTGGCCCGTAATGAACAGTGTATCTCTTTACACCCATTAACGGCCCGTGGTGAAACTGGCCCGTAAAGAACAGTGTATCACTTTATACCCATTAACGGCCCGTTATTCCGTTGGGCCGTTTCCAGCCCATGTTATCTTTCGGCCTTCTGAGAGCCCATTTATTCTTGGGCTCATTTCCAGCATTCGTTTACTTACGGCCCATTACTATCATTTTTTGCTTGTGGGCCAAATTCAGCCCGTGGTTACAGTCGGCCCGTTTGTGGTCCGTTAATACGTTGGGCTGTTTTCATAGCGTCATCAAATACGGCCTATTAACGATGGCCCGTTATGGTCGGCCCATGAATGGACGATTCCAACTCTAGCCCGTTTACGGCCAGAATGCGGTCTGTTTGTCCCATGTTTGGCCAATCGATCATACGGCCCATATAAGGCCCATTGAGGATACGGCCCATAGAAGGCCCATTGTTTCTACGGCCCGTAGAAGGCCCATTGTTTCTACGGCCCATAGAAGGCCCACTATTTCTATGGCCCGTAGAAGGCCCACTGTTTATACAACCCGTAGGAGGCCCAGTGTCACTACAGTAAATATTAGCCCATGGTTATTGTGGCCTAGTTTTAAAAAATAGGTTATTGCAGCTACTAGCAAACCGCAGAAAAAGAACTGCACTGACTACAAGCAAACAAATAAACAAGACAACAAGGAAACAAATAAGCAAGCAACTTACACTAGGCTATCACGGCTATTACACATATTACATCCATCGGGCATCAAAGTTCGCCACCGGTGCAAATATAGGGAACACAAAGATGACATATAAACGCCGCATCAAAACAAGTCCAGAACTGAAACCACTTCAAAAGAGCTCAAGAAACAATATCCTGGGTACCCATAATGCTGGCAAGATGCTTAGCAACCTTATTAACTTTCTCTTGTTTGGCTCTTAAGTCCTCTAGCGCTTGCTGTTGCACCAGAAAGTATGCATCTGAATTCTGCAAGGACTTCCTCAGTCCTTGACTTCACAATCGCATAACATCTCGATCGATGTCTTTCAACTTGAAGTTGAGACTCAAGAAGCCGAACTGATTCAGTAACGAGTCCGAAGAGCTGGTGCCAAAGAAGTGGTAGCCAAGAATCTCGAACACTACATCAAGACAGGACTTTGGGGTTGTCTCAGTGTCTTCAGTATAGTTTTTATCAGCTTTCTTGCAGACCAACAGGGATGTCTCACTATCTTGAACCTTATCTGCATTTTCCCTTTACCATTGCATAACAGGTTACTCTTCTCCAATATTTTATCCGCATTCTAAAAGAGAATCAAACAAACACATCTCAGGTTTACAATGTAGTATATGAAACTCATTTTGTAAACCAGTTCAGTAGTAAGGTGGACAGGATAACAGCATGAAACAAACATATATCTATGTAGTATGGTCACTGTATGGTCTATATCATTCTAGTTTATGTTGCCAAATCAAGATAGATACAGTTCGAATCATATCTATTTAAGACAAAGCAGCATAGACAGAATATAACTGTGGGAAACTACACAACAATAACAACACTTGTAATGTGCATGGCATGAGAACATAACTGTTTATTCAATTGAAACTGAAATCAACATAGAGCAAGTTACAACAGTAAACACCCAAACACGTTGAAGAAACAGGTTTAAAACATACCTGTTGTGCCATTGGAGTTTCAATTGCATCCTTCGAATTTGAAATTGGTTGGTATCAGTAAATACAGTGATGCAAGAGCAAAGTAGTATGAACCATAGCTTCGGAACCTGACCTAAGAACAATTCTTCTTCTGCTTTAAGCATTGACTTCAGGTTCGGAGTGGTGGTCCTCATGATTTGGGCACTGCAGTTGCCTTACTAACTGCTCGTGTTTGGGTGCTCTGTGGTGGAGACGGTGCCGTGTCAACGGGAACTGGGTGTCTATCTGCTGGGGTTGGGGTTAGAAGGGGTTTAGCTGGTTCTCTATCCAACTGGATAGGGATACAATCTGCATGAGTGTGGGTTATGTATGGTGGGGCTGGTTCTTGGGCAAGTACAACCGTGGTTCTATCTGCATCAACAGGTAGCACGATCTTTTCTGAAGACCGTGTTTTTACTCCCACAGATACTGCCATCACTCCCTCCAATTGAAATGGCTGATAAACAAGAAAAGTAATTGAATGTACAGACATTGTAAGATAGATAGGTGCAATGGATAGTAGGGAAGAAAACAGGGCATGAAATAATTCATATTTATGTTGTCTAAGCAAACAGAATAGCAGGACATAATTTCACATATATGATGGCTAATTAAACAGGATAGCATGACACAATTTCACATGTATGATGGCTAACTAAACAGGATAGAATGACATACTTCAAAATATGATGACTATGTAAACAAGATGACATGATATAACTATACGATGTGTCTATTAAAGTGGTTGGCATGCCATAAATCACAAACATGCCGTCGATGGAAACATGATGGCATGATATAATTCATGGATAGAATGACATAATTTAAAATATGATGACTATGTAAACAGGATGAGATGATATAACTATATTATGTCTTTAGAAAATGGGTTGGCATGTCATAATTCAGATACATGCTGTCTATGTAAACATCATGGCATGACATAATTCAAATATATGATTTATAAACTAAGGAAGTGAGCAGAGGGCAATCGCATATATGATGTGTCAACTAAGGAGATGGCATTCAATAGTGTGTATATGATGTAAAAACTAAGCATTGCAATACAACATATGCATTATATGAGAAACATAACCCTGCCAAGTTTGGCATACACCTTAGGGGGATAATAGGACTGGTCATCTGCCTCTGAATCCTCCTCTGAAGAGCTATCTGTAACCAGCAAGATATCTGCTTCAGCAGGTAGCATTGTCTTCTCTGAAGACCTTGTTTTCACTCGAGATTTCTCCATCACCAATTCAAATGGCTGATGCACAGGAAGAGCATTTTAATATACAAACATTGTCGACAAAAGCAATGAGAAATACAAAAAAAGGACGGCATGATATAATTCACATATATGACGCTTGCCTAAATAGCATGGCATTGCATAATTCACATACATAATGCCTTGCAACAAGATAGCATTGCATAATTCATATATATAATGTCTTGCAACAAGATGGCATTGCATAATTCACATATATGGTAATTAGACACTAAACAGGTGGCATTCACACAAAGCATGTCTAAACTAAGCAAATGACATAGCAATGCAAGATACCATACGCACGATATGAGCAACATAACCCTGCCAAGTTAGGCATGCACCTCGGGGGGGGGGGATATGATTGGTCATCTGTCTCTGAATCCTCCTCTGAGGAGATATCGGTAACCAGCAAGACATGCGCTTCGTCAGATAGCATTGTCTGCTCTGAAGACCTTGTTTCCACTCCAGATTTTTCCATGACCATGCCGAATGGCTGATGCACAGGAAGAGTAATTGAATGTACTAAAATTGTTGACAAATTTAATACGTAATAAAAAATGATGGCATGATATAATTCACATATAAGATGACTGGCTAACCAGGGTGGCATTGCAAAATTCACATATATGATGCCTGGCTAGACAAGATGGCATTGCATGATTCACATAAACGATAAAGAAACTAAACAGATGGCATTGACACAAAGCATGTCTAAACTAAGCAGATGACATCTTTAATGTATACAGTAAGCAATGCAGGGCACCATATGCATGATATTACCAACATCAGCATGCCAAGTTAGAGCGAAGACCTCATGGGGTAAATAGGAGTGGTCTTCTCCTTCTGAATCCCCCTCAGAAAAATTATCTTCCTCTTGATTATGATCCGAAATGGGTGGAGGGGGGCTGCCTTTGCGCGCACCATGGAACGACGTCTGCATGAAATTTTATTGCCACGCAAGGCTCGTCTCTTTTGCTCTACATGATCAATTCCATTGTGTACAATAACTGGCATGCATAAGAATAAAACATAGTGAGATTATGTAAGGAGTGCATGCACAAATCCAGAGTGATGGTAGCAAACTGTGGATAGACCCAAAACCAATGATAGCAAAGATAATAGCTTTAGTTAAAAAATACAGATAATGGCTCCTTTAATGTTTGTTTGCACCCAACATGAAACTCATAGTAGACACCGGAGGTTAACCAGATAGTACACAGATAGTACTGATTGCTGCCCCAATATGTACCCCACAACCATTTAAAAACTCAAGTTTCAGCATTAGTTTGGACCTGACTCGGAGTCAAATAGGTGAACACGATGATAATGTAGCATGTCATCATATTAAGCGGCGCATAACGTAAGCGGAACCACGTAAGAGTGCGACCTCTCTTGCGGACCCGTGTAGTCCTCAAGGTCATCTGCTCGATTGATGATGGTAATGCGGTTATCGTGGCTGCGGCGTGGGGAAGAAGATCCGAGGCGGCGAAGATAGTCTGGAGAGTGGATCCCTCACTGTGGTGAAAGCTTCCGTCGTTGGAGCAGCTAAGCTAGGGTGGAACACAGTCACAGGAGCGTGACAAACCACACAAGATTTTCTTTGACACATATCTCAGTAATGTAAGTATCATAAGGGCTTGTTTGAATTTGAGGATTCTAACAATGCAGGGATAGGAAATAGACAGGAATAGGATAGGAATGCACGTGCAAAACAGAGAATTTAAAAACACAGGATTTCTGCCAATCTGGGTGTTTGATTCACAACAAATGGAAGATCACAGGATGCAAAAAAGCATGGTGAGATTAAGTCAAACCACAAGAAAATGTACGGTTATAATGCTATTATGCTACTATCTCTTAGTCTTGTGCTTGATGAATATGAATATGAAAAGGAGGAGAAGTGGAAATTAGAATTCCTACGGTTTTTCTTTCAAGGAGATACTAAAGGAACAAATCCTACAGTTTTCCTTTGCTCCATTCCTTTGCACCAAATTCATGAAAAGTAGTACCATAGGAAACTTTCCAATTCTGATGTTTTTCATTCACTTTTCCTTTCAAGCACTGGCGATTCTAGTAGGCAGGCTTCAGCAAGGAAAATCCTAGACTAAAAAAATGTTTTTGTGCTACTTCTGTTACTTTGGACCCAGGCCACTGCCATACTAGCTCAACTCCCAGGCCCATCGACAAATGCACAGCTCAAATACGCAGAGATAAATAATGATGGCGTTCAAGAGAGTCCATCACGGATAGCTAAGTTGCCTGGTACCTCACTTCTTTTCATATGTAGGATAAAATAATTGTATTTCCCGCTACTACGAGTGCTCAGTGGAAAATATATATAACATGTAGAGTAAAAAAGAGATGCAACAAGTGTACAACCTCTTTGGCGAAGCCATGTCGATCTCAGCATGATTGGGTTGGCCGGTGAGGATGCTCCGGCTGACTTGGCTGTCGGAGGAGGGGAAGAAGATCTTAGGCGTCTGGAGATGGAGCCCGAGGTACTGCTCTATTGTGATGGAGGGTTTCGTCGTTGGAGGAGCTCCGGTGAGAGTTGTACGACGCCGAGGTCAAGCAGGACAAGAGAGACAACGAACAACGTTAACCTGAGTGGAATTCTAATAGCATCTCCAATACATGACGTAAAATACATAACCACAAAGTGCTAGATGTAAAATACATCAGCCGCTCATCTGTGAAATTAACTGTCGAAACTGAATTTAACTGTCGAAACTGAACTTAACTGTCGAAACTGAACTTAACTGTCGAAACTGAGCTTAACTGTCGAAACTGAATTTTGCTGTCGAAACTGAATTTTGCTGTCGAAATTGAACGCACTAGCAAGGTGAGGCTACACGTCGGTCGACTGAATTTTTCATATCTGGTCAGTCGATTTTGCAGCCGTTGGATACGAAATCAAGGGCATGCGGTTCATCTTCAACCTCCACCCCCCTGAGCCGCCAGCACCACCAGCCAAACAGCAGCCCCCGCCGCCTCGACCTGAAAACACTCCCCACCGCCGGGTCCGCCACCCCGCCATCCTCTAGGCCCCCCTGCCGAAGCTTTTTCTCCGGCGACCCCACGCCACCGCCCCGCCAACGCCCCGCCACCGCCGGCGACCACCGCCTCCATCCTGAACCCTAAGATAGATAGTGGGGTACCTCTTCGGCGAGCCCCCCTCCCTCCTGCGGTTGGTTCTTCCTTCACCCTGGCGAGCCCCCCCCCACCCCACCCCCTGAAAATCGACTGACCCAAAAGTCGATTCAGTCAACTAAAGTGTAGCTAAACCGGAGTAGCATCGCAAGCAAGAGCAAGAGTGAGAGCAGCAGCACGAGCAAGAGCAATAGCAAGAGTAGACCAGGCAGGGGACCAAGAGCAAGAGCAGAGAAGCAGCACGAGCGAGAGCTAAAGCAGCAGCAGCTCCTACTGATGTGGACGTCGCCGCCGAGGGAGTGACGCCATGGAGCGCGGTGTCGGCTCGGGACCGAGCGCCGGCAGCACCGTGAGATCAAATCAAGAAGAAAATGCGGCGATTAGTGTACAACCTCTTTGGTGGCGCCGATTAGGTGGCAGCTTCAACCGAGGAAACGGTGATGATGATGCTCTTCCGGTGGTGCAGGTGAAGACGGCGGTGTGGGAATGGAGGTGGCGGGAAAGACGATAAGAACGTCGGGGCAGCTCCTTGGAGGTGGAGGATGGGGTGGCTGAACCGGCGGGACAATGAGATCGACGACGGATCCTCATCCGGTACGGTGGATGAGGGACGTTGTGCCGTGGACGACGACGTCGGGGAAGAGGCTCCGGCTGGGTGGCGGACGGAGCAGGGTGTGGTGTGGTGTTTTGTCGCGGGTTTTTGCGGCCTCGGTGTACGAATGGGTGGGCGGATGGGATGGCAGTGGGGAACCATGGCTTATATACACGCTTGTCCGAGGTAAGTTACGAAAGTACCCCCATCGATTGGAGCCGGTTCTTTGGGTTCAGGGGTACCACGGGCATTTCGCGTGTCGGGATTTCACAGGAGGTGGGAGTTTTCGCGCGCGTTGTAATTTCGGAATAGCAAGGCGCGGGTTGAGATGGAGGGAGTTGTCGGATCACCACTAGACAAAGATATATCTTAAATATTTCGGGCTAACAAGGCGCGCGTTGAAGAGGCGGGAGTTTCTCAGCACGATAGACAGAGACGCTAGCTTGAATTTTCGGCATAACAAAGCGTGGCTTGAAATTTCGGAAGAACAAGCTTAATGTGTACAAAAAAAAGACAATTTGCACCTCAACACGCACAACACACACACAAACACCATTTAGACTAGAGTAAGGTACACGTGCATTGCACGCATGAGATTTGGCAACCAAATTATGAATAAATACCACATTATAGCATGCAAGCTTTGAGTCATATATGCATGATGTAGATGTTTGTTTAATTCTTATAGTTCATTTCATTCAAAATCATCTAGTTTTTATAAGAAAGCTAATCTATTTTAAGATTCATGGAATTGTGCGTTGTAAGACATAAAGTAAAAACAAATAATGGCAAATCATGTAGAAAAACATTTGGGCAATTCTGATACGGAAGATTCTAGAACAAATAAGACGTGCTTGTGTTTTGATGTTTGTGCATTATGCTTAAGTTCAACAATGGAGGCTTCTAGATTATACATGTGGCGAAATCTGGTGGAATCTAGATGATATCCAACGGCCAGTAGTGCTCAAATTTGCCATCTCTGGACCATCGGATTCGCCTCATCCAACGACCATCTTTCAAAGTTGAAGTTACCCGCACACAATATAAAAAAATATAAAATATAATATATATAGGGGTATAGATATAGATATGTGATGCGAAAGCCGCCCATCATCTCCAATTAGAATAGTGTGTCCATGCACGGATGCGACGTGGCAAAATGATGTCTGCCATCGGTATCTCAAATTCAAATCAGTATGACCTTGTTCAATGTGTATACATTACAACGTGCTCATTTCCAAACTACACCGTGCAGATCTCCGTTATATTCATGCATGCATGGGTTTCAAACATCAGGATCTCTTATTCAAATATTTGAATTCAACTTTACATTGATTATGACCTCACCTATTCTTTTACACCCACACAGTAGTCTTCTCTTTATAATTGTACCACTAACTTTCTCTCGTGCATGCATGCACACACACTACCAGCCGGCATTATCCATCGCACGCATGCAATATTTTTCTTCAGGTCAGTCTCCCATGAAGGCACATACCCACACACATCCCCCTCTCCATCATATCGGGCATTCTTTATCTCTCACACGTGCATGCGCAACGATCGATGTTCCTCTATGTATGTGTGTATATAGCTAGGTATTTCATAGTTTTCCACAAAAACCGATCAATCAATATATCCAGTGAGGTCTCACCCTCTTTCCCACGTCCACATCGATCAATCTATACCTCTCTATATAGGGTTAACATATATAGCTAATACACCCACATTAATTATATATCCAACGTCCCCCTCTCAACATCCATGCCTTCCGCTTCATCTCTCAGACGCGTGCACAATGGCGAAGACAGGGGCAGTAAGCCCCCCCCCCCTAACATCACTATATATCGAGGCTAATATGAATGTGATCATTAGACAATTGCTGCTAAAAATGGTTTAAGTTCATGAATTGACCCCTTGCTCATTTATTTTTCATGGCTCCGCCACTGCGTGCAACAGCGCACGTGTTCGCCCCCTCTGTCTAAATATCAATCTCGCACTTGTGCATTCCTTCATAGTCTCCCTCCACTCGGCCCCTCGCACCATCTTCTAGCCCCCCACTGGATTTTTCCACATGTACAATCTAGCAGACTCCATGGTTGAACTAAAGCATAATGCACAAACCTCAAAACAACAGTGGTTCTCTTTTGTTCTAGAATCTTCCGTATCATAACTGCCCAAACATTTTTTCTAGTTGAATTGCCATTATTTGTTTTTACTTTATGATTTACAACGCACAATTCCATGAATCATAAAATAGATTAAGGGCATCTTTGATTCAAAGGATTCTCAAAGGAATTTTGGAGGATTCTAATCATTAGGAATTTTTCTTATCTTGGTTGTTTGATTCAGAGGATTGTAAACCATAGGAATTTTTCCATATGATTCATTTGCACTAGATTTCATAGGAAACATCCCATCCACTCAAACCTCTTTGAAAGAATTCTGCATTTTTTCTATGCACAATCAAACACTCGTACAATCCTGTAGGATTCAAGACAACATTCCACTATAATCCCATGTTTTTCCTATTCCCGCGTTCTTAGCTTTTTTATAAAAACTAATTGATTTTGAATGAGATGAACTATAGGAATTAAACGAAGGGCTACATCAGGCATATATGACTCAGAGCTTACATGCTATAGTGTGGTATTTATTCATAATTTGGTTGCAAAATCTGATGCGTGCAATGCACGTGTACCTTACTAGTACTTCGAGTATGTGCAAAACACGTAAATTAGAATA
The DNA here is from genome assembly GCA_021605145.1 of Aegilops bicornis. Classification (NCBI taxonomy): domain Eukaryota; kingdom Viridiplantae; phylum Streptophyta; class Magnoliopsida; order Poales; family Poaceae; genus Aegilops; species Aegilops bicornis. Next base: position 389,402,061 of record CM038669.1, on the reverse strand, counting down.
CCAATCGCACGCTACACAGTGTCTCTCTTACAGCTCATGAAGCCACGTGGCACATGTGGAGGCGATGTCGCAACCTCCTTGTGTGGATTGATCACAGTGACGTGCTGCTGGTTCCAGAAGAATGTACTTGTCCTCCCTGAGCCATACTGGCGGTACATGCACGGTTTAAGATGTGCACGCACGCCACACACGCACTCATTCCCTCGCACGCACACGCCGGTACATGGGCGGACACAATTTTGTACCAAGATCCACCCCATGTGATAATTTGACGTGTGTAAAGTCGTTCAATTCATTGATGGTCAATTAATACAGCGCATGCAAATTGAGTGGACGTGAGGGCGGAAGAAAGAATTATTACTCCATCACATCATGCGAGTAGTTAAATCGTGGGTTGCTAGTAGTACTTCCATTGGTCTCCTTCGTATTTTGTACCAATTTTTGACACCAACATAATATTTATGCATTTGAGCAGTGTAGTACTTGAAATTTATGTTCCGCTAAACTCATCGGGAGCCGTTTCGGGCCTCGAAACCAAAACCATCAATTAATCTTTACCTTGTTCCCGTCACATTCAAAAGCCTGCTCACACCTACTAGTACATACCAAACCTGAACGTGTTCCCACTATGCAGGTATTAGTACTAGTGCTAGTACTTAGGTTATAAAAAGGGGAACTACCTAACCGAAAATTACTCTACCTTTCCTCCTCATAAGTGCTTCTTCTTCGTCCGTAGTTGCCATGGCCGGTGAGCAGAGCTCTAGGTCAAGAACTACTCGTAACAAGGGAGCGGCAACCAAGGTTGCAGAAAAAAAAAGAGGGCTCGCCGCCACGCAGAGACCTCGAAAGATCTCTCACGGGCAGGCGATGGCTCCCAGGAGCGCCCTAGCCGGGGAGGCGAGCATGCCGAGCCGGTGGAGCTGGAGTCGTTATCCCTCGACGGCATGCCCGATCAGCTCAATAAGCACCTCAATAAGCAGAAGGAGTTCATCCAAGGCTTGATGGAGTTGTTGAAGGAGAGCCTCGACGACATGCCCGCTGAGCTCAATCAGCGGGGGTTTGACCGCCCGGCTTGGTGATGCTGGCCAAGAAGAGCATTGCCTCGAGAAGAAGGCGACCAGCGAAATCCTGCGACTTCAGGAGGACAAGGCGAAGCTCTGCCACGAGATCGACCTGTTGAAGGAGAAGAACGCCGGCTGGAAGAAGCTGCATGAGAATAGTAGTTCCTCGATGAAGATGCTGCAGGCCCTCGTCATGGATCAGAAGGAGGAGTTGGCGAAGCTCCGCATCGAGCACCCAGCTGTTGTCAAGGTACATAATGCGGCCGTGGAACAGATGATGAAGGCTTGCGTCGAGAAATCCCGCGTCATGGACAGAATGAAGAAGATGGCGGAGGAGACGCGCAAGGATATGGAGGTCGTGGAGGCGATGAAGAAGTAGTTACGAATCGGCGGCTAATTAGATCATTTGGGGTGATAATCTTCCTTCTTCTTTTGCTCATGTGTTTCATCTTTTGCTTCGGGTGTTTCGCCACACGTGTCACGTTCTATGTGAGGCATGAATAGAACAATGGTTTTTTTAGGGAATGAATAGAACAATGCTAACAATGATATGACAAGAAAATTAGATCATTTTTATCGCCATATGGCACTGGGCTGCCGTGTTTCATGCTCCTCCGTCGCAGTACTACTCCAGTGGAAAACTTGAGTATACCGCACGATTCTTTGCTCCTCCTCGATTAGGTCGTCAGCGCATTTATATGAGCAGTCAAATCACTAGGCCCCGCCTTCCAGCAGTAATGAGCCGTCAAATCACAAAGGCCCTCACCTCTCGTGAAACCGACCAAGCTAGACTGCCCTGCCCTCTAGCCTTTTAAAAATGTATACTTTTGTACAACAGTAGTATCGATGGATTGCGCCATGGAGCAAAACTTGAAATTAAAAAAAAGGTGGTACACATAGAGAGCGCTCATCGCCAAATTATGCATATAGTACTATTAAAAAGGCTAGTCACAATAATGGTGTCCAGCACAACCCACCCCTCAAATAAAACTAAGCATCCTGAAAAACTTTGACAAAACTAAGCACCCTGAAATTCTTTGACAACTAAACTGCTGGCTATATGATGTTGTTCATATATATTGTATGTATATAATGTGAAGAAACGAGTGGTAGTACTATACCAACTAAAAGATGAAATGTAAGAAATACTAGTATGTACGTACTGAAGAGTTAAAGTAACGAGAAGAAACATAACACGCTTCTACTGGGGCTCAAAGACAACACACCCCTCAAAGTAAATTAAGCACACCTGAAATTAAACTTTGCAGCTGTTCCGGTAGACACTGCATTAGAACCACCATGAGCAACGACATTGCCACCTTACTCGGAGTCCTCGTCCACGTCCTCTACTTCGTCCTTGTCCCTCTTCCTCTTGGCCGATACTTCTTTGCTTGAACCGCACAGTTGGCTCTTGCTCTTCCTCCAACCCTTGTAGATATTGAAGCAAAGGTAGCCATCCATTGCAACATAGTGGATGTGGTCTATATCTAGTACATTCCGCTGCCATGCATGACGATGAAACGTGTATGGAGGTTTCTCCGGGTTTACCTGCATCGAAGGATGAACCATGGCTCCTGCCAGGTCAGCATTGAAGGCCGACGAGAGGACACCACCGATTCTTCAGAGGGTCGAAGGTGTTGCCTACAACGAGGCCTATCCGACGCATGACTTCTTTGTCGTTACCAAAGTCTATAGTAACGAATTTGACTAGGTTGCTCTCGAGGAAGTCCTTAAAATCCCGGCACTCAACGTCGGCATGGCATATGTGGTAGACCAAGCATAAGTCATGCACGCAAACCTGGATCACAGCAGGCTTCTTCCTCTCTTCGTCCTTTAGATCCTTCTCTCATCCCAGGACTGTGGTGTACTCAACATCTAGCCCAAATGACCCACTCATCATCTAAGTCTTGAACATGCGTCAAGCGAGAAAGGCAACCTTTCACCGTCATGAAGAACGGGTGTAGATGACGTCGAACTCATCGCCGGTGATGGTTCTAACCTTGTACTCACTGCCGATCGGGGAGATTTGGGATGCCATGGATTTGGGAGGAGGGTTAGGATTAGTGGAACTGCCGTAATGTTAATGGACGGGACGACTAGGAGCGGACCGCCGTAGTATTGAAGGACGTGCGGGGACGAGTAGGAGCGAACTGCGAGCGTGCGAACGACAGGGTAGTGGCTTTCCATTCTCCCATGATACGGGCTTCCGAGAGCCCCTGGATCTGAGATCGAACGGTTGCATGGTGTGATTCTAGACCTGTGGGTGAATATCCTATCCTGGAGGGTTATTCTGCAAATATTCAGCAACTTAGCATGCGACCATTTGATCTCAGATCCAAGGGTTGCCAGCAGCCTGTATCATGGTCGCGCCTACCACGACCGTCGCATCTCTCGTGCGGCCGCGCCCTTGGAGATTTAACACGGTGCGTTAGGCTATCTGATGTTGGCATGTCATACATAGTCATCACTTAGTCACTCATACTACAACAAGGTTTTGGCTATAAGTGTATTTTTTACTTCTCTCTATCTATTTCTCCGTACTCCCTCCGTCCCATAATATAAGAATGTTTTTGACACTAGTGTAGTGCCAAAAACGTTCTTATATTATGGGGCACAGGGAGTACTAGTATTTATTGCATTTGCCAAGGAGTGACCCCTTCCAATGAAATGGTTTTGCTAAGTTTGCTTCATTTAATTAGCTATAGACTCAAAATTGTCTTTTCACCTAGGTACACGCGCTTAGCACCGTGTCTTCCTTGGGTCACCAAACTAGTCTCTCTCTTCCTGATTAACTTGCCACATCAGACTTTATGCCTATGTGGCAAGCTTAAGCACATGGAGGAGCAAGTAAAAGTAAGTACAATAGTGCACTTTACATGGCATTTTTGCACATGTGGAGGAAGGAGAGGCAAGGAAAAAGTGGAGAAGTGGGCTCTCATGCAAGAGCCAGCCTCTACTACATGGTGGAGCATTGGGAGAAGCACCTGTATGGAGGTGGTCAGGAATCGGGAGACTCACGTCGGTCGTAGCGCCAGCTTAAAATGATAATGGCAAGTCAAATCATGGGGCCCCACTTGTCCAGAAGAACTTCATTGTCAAATCACACAGCCCTACGTTTGCAGCAGCCTACTCCCTCGTCTTCTCGCGTCTCTGTCGAACCGACTAGGCCCTGCCTACTGCGCAGGAAAAGCCCCGTCCTTGACTTTTAAATAGTATACAGTATACTAATTTTGTATCCATGGATTGCGCCCGCGCCATGGAGCAAAGCGTCTAGAAAATGTGATACACATGTACGGAGTATACAGCACGCCCGTCGCGTTCGCGTCGCACCCCAGACCGTCGGTCGGTCTGGCACGCTGCTCTCCGAATGGAACGTGCGTCATATTGCGTTTGCACACACATGTGGGACGGCAATTGAGAACCGACCATAGGCACACTCCCCGGCCCTGCAAGTCGGGTGACTTAATAAAAGAGGGAGACGAGCGATAGTACTAGAGAAGTGTTGTACTACGTTGGTGCCTGGACGATCCCTTCAAGACACCAAAGATCAGTTCGTCCATGCATGTGACCAGACTCTAGCAGACACGCCTGGATTGGCTATCATCTACATATCGTGCAGGTTGTGTTGTACATGGTTGTAGTTGTGGTGAGAAATCTAAAAAAAGGTTTCTTGTCATCTCGCAAAATTAGGTATCATGTGCTTCGGATCACTGCGAGGGTTAAACAGCGACAACTGAGTTGGGCTAGTCATTGGAGGCACATGCACGAACAGTGACTACTCGACTGCCATCTAAAGCCGGCTATGTTAATTAGGACATCTATCGACGGACCCCTGTTCTACGAGTTTATTTTTAATTTGATCTTTGTTCCTCGTCTAGTTTGTCCGTCGGGATTCATACATGTTGTCTCCTTTGGGCAGTGAGGTTATGATTTCTTGTCATGTGGCATTTTTTCGTGTTATATGTTATAATCCGGCGCTTCAGATCAAAATGACGACAACTGCGCCTCCGGGCCACGTGCATGAAGACTTCTCGACAGTCATTGACGAGGTCAAGCCGGCTCTGGTAGACAAAAGAAAACTAGTACTACTCCACTATATAGGCAGGAGCCTCCGCCCTTGCTTGCTAGTGTTGCTCTCTTCAAACCGACTCGGCCTCTCCAGATCTAAACACGACAGCGGTGGCCACACTCTCTCTCTCTACTCACCGCTGGTCACAGATCCAGCCGGATCCTCTCCGCCGGGGAAGGTGAGAAGGTGCAACGTTCACGTGATCGTCCTCGGCGACGGCTCTTACCCACTGCTGGGCGCGTCCCGATCAGCCGGCCTTGCCGTTCTCTCCCAAGCACCACTGGTGAGGGAGGGCCTCCGACCCCTTCTTCCTCGCTGCCGTAGTGTGGGCAGATCCGGCCTCCCGCCGCCCACCTAGCGACATTCGGGCGACCATCAGGTATAACTTCCTTCGATACCAGCCTTGCTCTACTTCCCGAGCTCCTGATGTCGCTGCATTTGTATCTTTTACTATTTCTCAGGCCCCCTCGCATATAGAATCGATCGGCTGTTCAATAACCACCTAATTTTTTACGTTTAAGAGGTAAAACTAGTTCATGCACTCGAATCTAGTACTACTTGGTTCAAACAAGGAAGAAAGGGGGTGGGTTTGGGGGATGATTTGTTACCTGAATCTAGGACTTGGTCGAAAGAGGAAATAATGGGGGCGAAAAGTAGCAGAGACTGGCTATCCAACTGGTCTCTAGGTCTAATAGGGAAATAAAGGGAAACGCAGTACAAACTCAATATAAACCCGGTCTATTGGTTGAAAAAGGAAAGAAAGTGGGGACTGGGGGACAAGTCAACAGAGTAAGTCCAGCACTAGATTTGCTAGCCTCACACAGTATAAGGTGGCTATACCGAACAAAAATGGACCAACCCAGATATCCTGTTCTGATGTTTGTTGCCCCGAGCCACTCTTATGTAATGCCACTGGTAAAATGTAGCAATGACGCTTAAAAAGTAAGGACACGTTACACCAATGTTGTTTTCAATGTAATGCCTCCAGTAATATGAATCAATGGCACTTCTTTACATGTCCCGCTAAAATTTCCCATTAAGATAAGTTGGTTCTTTTTGTTAGAAGTGCAACTGTCCTGGTCCGCCTACTCTCCCGTGCCCAAAGTAATGTCGTATTTAATGGTTGTCATAGTTAATCCTAATGCCCACACTAATATCTAGCAATGCCACTGCTTTAGAAATTGCTACTGTCCTTGTAGGATTGCCATTCAGATAAGGAACATGCTTCTTCTCATTTGATGCATGTTTCATCACTTGTTAGTCACCCTCCTTTCCACCTTTTTGTGCAAACAGAGATATACATTTCACGCTCGATCTTAGTTGAACTGCACAGATGATATCCAAATTATAGTTGAGCATTCCAGGAGCTTCACAACCAACCTTGATGTTGCTCAATTTTATTGCAACTAATGAAGAAGAAGCTCTGTGTGTTTCATTTTCTGATGGAAATGGAACCAGGGCTGGAGCCCTTTTCTTAAATTTTTTTGAAGAAGAAGCTGCTAGCTCACGGGACATTGCTTCATTTTATGTGAGCTGCACCAGAAGGTCCCATGGATTGAATCATCCATGTTGGTGACTGAAAGAGCCAGCTTGACATCCCGCCTAAGCACCCCGCCTCTATCCTTGTGGCCTTGCGGTACACCTCGTTTGCCACACCGTCGACCCTAGTGTCACTGATAAAATGAAGTAATAATATAGTTAAAATAGAGCGAGTGTCATCTCTATCATTTCATTTCCAATGTAGATAAAGAAAGTGCTTCTCTTTGTTAACATATGTTTCATCAACTAGTCCCATTGTTAATGTTTAAGCGTTTCTACAAACTGGGGTGCTTAATTTTAGTTAATATGTACAAAAATAGAGATTTGAATGTCTCAAGGCGCCTCCTTGTACTACCGCCGTACACTGATGTTCATCACTGGCAGAAGGTGTATCTGGGAGACTTGGGACGATGTTCAGTATGAGGCGCATCAGATGAGGCGTCATGAGGGCCCATCTCGCCCTCGCAGCATGGCATACTATGATACTATCGCAAAATTTTCTTCTATTTATTTTGTGTGTTTCATCAACTAGTGCCACTATAATGTAATCACGCTTTTTCATTATCTGTGCAAACAGGGTTATTCAGCTGCATTTTGGTGGAACTGCACAAATGTACGTATGGAACCGGCATATATGCAGAGTGCGAGGTGTGCCAAGTAATTACCGACACCAACCATGCTGAATGCATGCATTGGCATCCACCACCACCAAGGGATGTGTGGCGCTCTCTGTGGACGGATCTTTCTCGGCAGCAAATCCTTTAACCAAATACTAGTAGCTTATATTGGCAGTTTTCTAGGGAGTACTCTTTTCTGAAAGAAGCAACAATCTATTTTTCTTTATTTGTACACTGTGTCACAACTTTGACCCAAAGGTCCAGAGCGATTTTAGGGTGATTGGCGTAGTACTCGGAGACTGATTGTAAGCATGATTTTCATTAGCTGTCACACTGATTGTAAGCATGAGCAGGTGGAAGATTAGGTTAGTGCGAAGCTTACCTTAAACCCTACCACCGCCGTTGAAACGAGGCGAGCGCCGAGGGAACCATGGAGAACGGCGGGGAAGCGACATCGCGCCATCCGGCCTCCTCTTGCGGTGGGAGAACGAAAACTCCTGTGGCGCCGGCTGGCTCTGCACCCTCACGAACGGCACACCATACTCGATCGATTCGTTATCCTCTGGGTGCTCGACCTTCGACCTGTACACCCACCACCTCCGCTTTGGCCCAGCCGCCTCGGGCGAATCTGCGCTCCATCGCCAGAGGAGATACTCGATGAACTCGGAGGACTGCGACGTGACTGCCGCCGCGGAGTACATGTACATCGCCACCCTCATCGCCTCCGTCTCGCTCTTTCGCATGCATTGCCACATGGCCCGCACCGTCCTCGGAATCTCCCACTCATTATCAAACCAACTAAGGATCTCCTTCAACCTGGCTAACTTTGCTTGGTCGCCACGGCGTCTGCTGATTCCTTCTTGCGTCCTCTCCATAGATGTCCTTTCCGAGTGGTCTGGTGCTAGCTTTGGAAGATGGGAGGAGAGACGGTGGTCTTGCAATAGAGAAGAGGGAGAGGCGAGACGGTGGTTTTGGAATGGAGATGATGGAGAGGAGAGGAGTTGGTTTTGCAATGGAGAAGATTAGAAGAGGGAGAGGCGAGACTGTGGTTTTGGAATGGAGATGATGAAGAGGAGAGAAGGTGGTTTTGTAATGGAGAAGATCAGAAGAAGGAGAGGCGAGACGGTGGTTTTGGAATGGAGATGATGGAGAGGAGAGGAGGTGGTTTTGCAATGGAGAAGATCAAAAGAGGGAGAGGCGAGACGGTGGTTTTGGAATGGAGATGATGGAGAGGAGAGGAGGTGGTTTTGCAATGGAGAAGAGGGAGAGGAGCATGCGGCAGCGATTTAGCATTGGACGAGAGGGCCGGCGTGCTGTGACTGGATCAAAATCAAAATCAATTTACCCTTCCATTAAGAAAGCGACCCCACATTAACTAGTCTCCCTTTTATTCTGGGTCATAATTGACCATGATTTTCGCACATAAAATATATGTTATACGTTGCAAAAATAATATAATTTGAAAGTACATTCAGATACGAACCAAACAATACAATTTTTGGTGGCATGCGGTCACATTTTGCTTGTCAAATACAGTACGTGGTCAAACTTTGACCCAAAATACGCAAAACAACAACAAAAATGCTTCCAAGACCAGCGTCGCTCTTCCGCTCTTCTCCTCTTAAACCACCGCCGCTCCTCTCCTGTTCCAATCTAAATCCAGCGCCGCTCCTCTCCTCTTCCATTTCAAAACCACCGCCCCTCCTCTCATGTTCCAGTCCAAAACTAGCGTCGCTCCTCTCCCGTTCTAATCCAAAACCAGCGCTGCTCCTCTCCTCTTCCGTTCAAGAACCACCGTCGATGAGTGAAGGTGCTGTGGAGAAGTTGATCAATGGAGGAGTACAACCGATACGTGAGGATCGCAGACGGCGACCCTGTGAAGCTAGCTAGGATGTTGGAGATACAGTCTTGGTTTGACAACAAGGACCAACTAGCGGCGACAGTGACATCCATGGCCAAATATCTGCAACAGAGCGAAAATGCGGCGATACTCCCGGAGGGAGTCGCGCCGGAGTACATAGAGCTGCTCCTCTGGGCCATGGAGCAAACGGATTCACCGAATCCGATCATGAGGGAGCGGTGGTGGGAGTATAAATCCTAGATGGAGCATCCACCAGAGATTGAAGGATCGAGCATCTACAGGGTGCCGTTTGTGAGGGTGTCCTGCCAGAGCAAGCCGGTGGAGTCTTCGTCGACCGAACCCAACTACAAGAGGAGAAAAGCAATTGGGCCGACGATGCTTCCCCGCCATCGTCTCCCTCGCCGTTCACATCGTTTCATGGGGCGGCTGTCTGCCGCCGAGGAATAGGAGGGCTGCCCCCCCCCAAAATTTCAAAAGTCGGGCAGGTTGTGAATTGTCAGGAGGAGCTTAGGGTTGTCAGTATTTGCAGGGTGTGAATTGTGTTTTGTGTTGTGTATTTTGAGAGTACTTTCAGATATGAATGTCTTTTGAATTTCAGATTTGCAGTATTGAGCATATGAAGTATTTTATGAATTCTAGAGATCTATTTTTAGCACTTCAAAATGTAGTTTCATAGGAGTATAGAAGTGCAGACAATGTGATTCTCTGAGAAGAAACTGCAAGTTTCAGTTTCAGATAAGAAACTGCAAGTTCAGTTTCAGATAAGAAACTGCAACTTTCAGAGGCAAAGCATTTATATTAACATGGCCTTTTCAAACAAGGTTAACATCATGTTGGAAGTTTTATTCATGGTCGAAAATGGAACTACCAGCCAGTTAACATCATGCTGATCAACGTTCATGCATAGCACATCTTCATATGATGCACAGTCAAAATGCCCACACAATGTCGAGTGTGCGAAACACAGAGAAAACGAGGGACGAAGTTTTGGCAAGTGTTGGACGTGGTTTTGGGCTGCCCCGTCTAGGATTTCATTTTTAACATGCGCAGCCCACGACCTCGGATGGGAGGTCCATAGGCCTGTTTGTATTTTCTTAGGGCTGTCATGTATCGACCGGTCTATGGACCTCCCGTTCGAGGTTTTATTTTTGGCAGCCCAATTTATGTATTTTTTTGAAGAAAACGCAGAGGTCTGTTCTATTTTTCTATATAATAATAGGAACGCCAGGTCCAAGTTATGTTTCCCTTCTAACTATATTATATATATTTAAATTATTTTATATGTTATTATATATTATTTTTATTGTCATCATATATTTAACAGATACTTACGTATGTAAGAAAACAATATCCCACATCTTATTAACGTATAAAAATAATTTCTTAACAAATAAAATCCTGGATTGTTTTGGCACGAAAATCCTAGTGATTGTGTACAAAAGCTTGGTAAGATTTAAGGATGAATGTAATAATATAACTTATTATTTAAATATATTTATAACAAAATGCCCAGCCCCTTTTTATTTTTTGATAACATTGCTGGCCCAACCCAACATTATAATTAGAATCAGCCCAACAAAATCGTGTATTTCGAGAAAGTGTAAATGGCCTGTAATTTTTTAGGAAATAAAATAAATGGGCCGCATGGACGCTACATTATTTGTTCACCCAGCCCAGCTAATGGCTGTAATTCAAAAAAAAGATCAAATTGACTGTAAATTCTACCGCACAAAAAAGACTGTAAATTCTGAAAAAATGGGTTGAATACGTGCCACATTTTTTGAGGCTGAAATGTGGGCCAATAGGTTGAAGCCAATGCAAGTCGTTGTCAATTTAGTCAACAAATGATTCTGACATGTTAGCCGTTGGATTTACATCCAACAACCGGCATCCATATTCAATCTCTCGTCTTCTTCCTCCAGCGCCGCCGGGACCACCTCCCGCCTCCTGCTGCTAGCAGCTCTGCTTAGCACGCTTCGCTATCAAGCGCTACTCCACCGTTGGCCAGGCCATCCCTCCACCCCTCCACACCTCCTGTTCTTCTCCACTGACTACCAAACCACACGGCACTAGAACCAATTAAGCCTCGTACACCTCTCCGTCTGCGACTCTACTCCCGTGTCTTCCCATCTCCGGCTCGTTGCTGTCCGGGGCCTCGCCGTCGTCCACCACCTTGGATGCGCTCGGCGCGGCGTGGTAAACGTGGTCAACCAACAACGCCATCGGAAGTAGACTGTGCGTGGAGAGGCTGACAGCTGGGTCCACGGCCGCACACAAGGAAATGCCTCCTTATTACGCGCAAAATAATGATTCCTCCACCTGACATCTGGGACCCATCGGAAGGGCCTCTGTATTTCGCGAAAAAAACGTGCCCCCCGCTGACATGTTGGACCCACCAGCTATCTTTGCACACAAGGAAGTGCCTCCTTATTACGCACAAAAAAATGAATACTCCCCCTCCCAGCTGGAACCTAGCATAGTGGGAGGCTGACTTGTGGGCCTACCAAGTTGACGGGGACGGAGGGCTTTGTCAACTTATTAGTCAATATGAATGATTCTAGCTAATGTTATCGTACGATGTTCATCCAACGGCCGTAGTGCTTCTTCAACCTCTGGTCTTCTTGCTCCAGCCGCCCGAACCAGCGCTGGTCGTGTCGCGTGCTCCTGCCTCCCGTGGCCGGCTGTGATGCCGCGGAGGCCTCACCGCCCCCTACTACTCCCACCGCTGGCCACGCCATCCCTCTACTCACCCACACCCCCTGTTATTCTACGGCGACAGCAGCCTCACACCGCAGCCGAACCAGTGAACCCTCGTACTCCTCTTCGCGTGGGCATCCACTGCTGCGTCTTCCCCGGCTCCGAGTCATCCCCTTCCTAGTCCTCGCCGTCATCCACCGCCGTGGTGCTCTCGGCACAACGTGGTCAACGTGGTCAAGGAACGACTTCCATCGGACGTGGACTGTACGTGGAGAGGCTGACAGTTGGGTCCACGGCCGTAGCAAGGAAGTGCCTCCTTATTACGCGCAAAATAATGATTCCTCCACCTGACAGCGGGGACCCACCGGACGGGCCACCGTATTTTGCGAAAAAAAGGTTTCCCCCTGACTGTTGGGACCCACCAGCTACATCTTCGCACGCAAGGAACTGCGTCCGCGCAAAAAAATGATTCGCCCCGCTGACTATTGGGACCCACCAGCTACATCTTCGCACGCAAGTAAGTGCGTCCGGGCAAAAAAAATGATTCTCCCCCCTGACTGCTGGGACCCACCAGCTACATCTTCGCACGCAACGAAGTGCGTCCGGGAAAAAAAAATGATTTGCCCCCCTGACTGCTGGGACCCACCATCTATATCTTCGCACGCAAGGAAGTGCCTCACTATCGGGACCCACCTGGTCGAAGCGCACGTAGCGTTGTCATTCTGGTCGCGAACGTGTACGTACATATATACTGGTGGATGTAGAGGCGCGCACGTGTCGTAGTAGAGGCGCGCACGTAGCATGTACACATACGTACAGCGGCCACGGTGCAAGAAAGAAAATATGGCCACGTACGTACATACGAGCAGGGTCTCGAACGCCTACTCGCGCATACGTACGGCCAGGGCTCGCGTACATGGCTGGGTCGGAACGGAGAAACAGCGTTGTCGTCGTGTTCATGGGGAGGCAATGGAATGCGTCGTGTTCATGCGGAGCCAACGAAATGCATCGTGTTCATCGGGAGGCAACGGAACGCGTGGGAGCCAACCGGCTGGGTCGGAATGGAATGCATCATCGTGTTCATTGGGAGGGCTTGGACGGAACAGGCGATGGAAACGAGGCCTGGCGTACCGCACAACGGAGGAAATGGACCTCCTACGTTTGGAACGGGGTCCTATTGATCGGGGGGGTGTGGCATACCGCAAAACGGAGGAAACGGACCTCCTACGGCCGAAACGGGGGTCATGTTGATCGAGAGGGGTGTGGGGTACCGCAAAACGGACGAAACGGACCTCCTACGGTCGAAACGGGGGTCCTGTTGATCGGGAGGGGTCTGGCGTACCGCAAAACGGACGAAACAGACCTCCTACGGTCGAAACAAGGGTCCTGTTGATCGGGAGGGGTGTGGCGTACCATAAAACGGACGAAACAGACTTGTGTTGGAGCGCTACGGTCGAAACGGGGGTCCTGTTCATCGGGAGGGGTGTGGCATACCGCAAAACGGGACTCCACGGGATACTGTTCATCTCCACCATCGACCTCCTCCAGCCTCCTAGGGCTACCGTCGACCTCCTCCAGCCTCCACGGGCTCCTGTTCATCCAGACTCCACCGCGCGCTACTCCACCGCTCTTGTTCAACCACCCCTCCACCGCTTCATCGCTCATCCAACCCTCCACACCACGGGGTCTGCTCAACCACCCCTCCACGGGCACCCTCCACCGTCTTCATCGCTCATCCAGCCCTCCAAAGACACCACGGGTCCTGTTCATCGAGGCAACGCCACCGCTCACCGCTCATCCAAACCCCCATAGCGCTCACTTTGTTCATCCAGAGGCGGCATCGATCGGCTTGATTAGCAGCGAGAGCGAAGAATCGCTCGATCGGGTTCAGTTAACAGCAATCGATCGATCGCTCGGGTTCAGTAACGCGTAGGCTGCAGTGCTATCGCTCGGGTTTAGTTAGAGCCAATGCCTCGCACACACGCGCGTACGTGTACGAGAGAAACGCTCATCCTCGGCCCCCGACCTCCCACCGTAACCGGGAACTCCCTGAAATTTTCCTCCCCCTCGCTTCTACCACGGTTTTTTCCGTCATGGACGGTCCAAAGAATGTCATGCAGCTGCGTCTCCAGCCCACCCAGGACGAAAAGCCCATTTTCTGTCATGATTTTTTGTCATAGAAGTAGGAGCCCACCACATCTATGATGATACCGGGTTTTGTCACAATTATTGTCATAGTAGTGTCATATGTATGACAGAAAAAAATTCGTTCGGCCCAAAATGTCACGGATGTATCTTTTTTTTGTAGTGCAAGCAACGAGCGAGGTGGCAATCCACGGAGAAGCAAGCCTTCATCGTCCAGGAGACCCGCAAGCTGGAGGAGGCGCGTGCCATTCGCGAGGTTCGGTATCCCACATGGCTGGTGAGGGAGTCCTGGACTAGGGGGTGTCCGGATAGCCGAACTATCATCACGGCCGGACTCCAAGACTACGAAGATACAAGATTGAAGACTTCGTCCCGTGTCCGGATGGGACTTTCCTTGGCGTGGAAGGCAAGCTTGGCGATACGGATATGTAGATCTCCTACCATTGTAACCGACTGTGTAACCCTAACCTATCCGGTGTCTATATAAACCGGAGGGTTTTAGTCCATAGGGACGAACAACAATCATACCATTGGCTAGCTTCTAGGGTTTAGCCTCCTTGATCTCGTGGTAGATCCACTCTTGTACTACCCATATCATCAATATTAATCAAGCAGAGTAGGGTATTACCTCCATCGAGAGGGCCCGAACACAGGTAAAACATCATGTCCCTTGTCTCCTGTTACCAGCCACCTAGACGCATACGATTGGGACCCCCTACCGAGATCCGCGGTTTTGACACCGACATTGGTGCTTTCATTGAGAGTTCCTCGTATGCGTCACCTATAGGCCCGATGGCTCCTTCGATCATCAACAACGACGCGGTCCAGGTGAGACTTTTCTCCCGGACAGATCTTCGTATTCGGCGGCTTTGCAATGTGGGCCAATTAAGCAGCCATCCGGAAGCAGATCGAAAGCTATGACCCTGGCCATCAGGTCAGATTCGGAAGTTTGAACTATACGGCCGATGTCCGCGGAGACTTGATCTTCGACGGATTCGAGCCAAAGCCGAGCGTGCCGCACTGTCTCGATGGGTATGATCTAGCTCTGCCAACAAAGTGCCACGGAGGTCAAGATCAAAGATCCGCCTCCGACCCTTAGTCCGGAGCCGGATTCCCCGATCGAGGATGAGTGGTTGGACGCCGCCTTAGGGGCTACGATCTCTACGGCGATTGAGCCGAACTCCATCCCTGTCCTATGCGAAGACCTTGACTCAGTGGTGCCGGACTCCTCTCCGACTCAACCCTCTGCGCCCCTGCCAATCGAATCCAATTGGGCGCCGGTCATGGAGTTCACTGCCGCGGACATCTTTCAGCACTCGCCCTTTGGCCACATCCTGAATTCACTAAAGTCTCTCTCTTTATCCGGAGAGCCCTGGCCGGACTACGGGCAGGAAGGTTGTGATATGGAAGACGAAGATATTCAACACCCACCCACCACCCACTTTGTAGCCACTGTCGGTGATTTAACCGACATGCTCGACTTCGACTCCGAAGACATCGACGGTATGGACGAGATGCCGGAGACGACCAAGACCCAGCGCCTCTGAGGCTTTGGAAGGCCACCTCGTCATACGACATATACATGGTGGACATCCCAAAAGATGGGAACGGCGATGGAACAACATAGGATGACCCCTCCAAGAAGCAACCGAAGCACCGACGTCAGCGGCGCCACTCTAAATCCCGCCACAGCAAAAACGGAGATTCCGGCACGGGAGATGATAACACCCTGGACAGTGCCGAAGACAACCCCCTCCAGCAGGACTCGGTAGAGGAGGAGGAGAAGCAAGTCCGCACGACAAGGCGGTAAAAGAGAGGTCGAGGACGATAATTATGCGCCTCCCTCCGAATATGAGGCAAGCCTCGACGACGCATTTAATTTGTCGTGCTCGAGGATCCCGCCGAACAGAGCGTTTCAAACGCAGGCTTATAGCCACGACAAGCAGCCTCAAGAAAAGCAGCAACAGCTTAGAGCTGACTAAGACCTGCTAGGCTGAGATGGACTGAAGTCCTCGCAGTCAAGAGTATGAACTCGAACGCCCCTCCAAAAGCTACCCCAAACGCAGGCTGTTGCCTCGATCAGAGGAGGAAGCACCCGAGTCACCAGCGCACGACATGGTAGACTGGCCACCCCGTGGCCACGACAGAGAAGCCTCTCGGCCCTCCGCTCAAGCCACACCCCGACGCCGCTCGTACCAAGGGACGGGAAAATGCGCCGGACTTGCGAGATATATTGGAGGATAAGGCAAAACATACAAGATCGATCTACGGATCGCGTGGGCGCCCAACGACTCGGGATGATTACCGTCGCGCCGGATACAGCAAACCCGGCCGGGCCGAACACGATGAGACAAAGCTCATATGAACTACGCCGTGATATAGCCCAATACAGAGGCGCCGCACACCCACTATGCTTCACAGATGAAGTAGTGGATCATCAAATCCCCGAGGGCTTCAAACCCGTAAACATCGAAACATACAATGGTACCACAGATCCTGTGGTCTGGATCGAGGACTATCTCCTCCATATCCACATGGCCCGCGGTGATGATCTACATGCCATCAAATACCTCCCACTCAAGCTTAAAGGACCAGCTTGGCATTGGCTCAACAGCTTGCCAGCAGAATCAATTGGTTGTTGGGAGGACCTGGAAGCCGCATTCCTTGATAACTTCCAGGGCACATATGTGCGACCACCAGATGCCGATGACCTCAGCAATATAATTCAGCAGCCAGAAGAATCGGCTAGACAATTCTGGACACGGTTCCTAACAAAGAAAAATCAAATCGTTGACTGTCCGGATGCAGAGGCCCTTGCAGCCTTCAAACATAACATCCGCGGCGAATGGCTTGCCCGGCACCTAGGACAGGAAAAGCCGAAATCCATGGCAGCCCTCACAACACTCATGACCCGCTTTTGTGCGGGAGAGGACAGCTGGCTGGCTCGAAGCAACAACTTGGCCAAACACCACGATAGTTCGGATACCAAGGATAGCAATGGCAGGTCGCGTCATAACAAGAACAAGCGCCGCATTAACGGCGATAATCTTTGAAGATACGGCTGTCAATGCCGGATTGGGAGGCTCTAAACCCGGTCGATGGAAGAAGCCATTCAAAAGAAATACCCAGGCCTGGCCCAACTTGGACCGAATACTCGATCGCTTGTGCTAGATACATGGCACCCCGAAAACCAGCCAATCACACCAACAGGGATTGTTGGGTGTTCAAGCAAGCGAGCAAGTTAAGTGCGAACTCAATGACAAGGGGTTGCATAGCGATGACGAGGAAGAGCCCGACGCCCGAACAATAGAGGATGTAAGGGTTTTCCCACACAAGTGCGGACTGTGAACATGATATACGCAACCCATATACCCAAAAGGGAGCGGAAGCGTGCACTAAGGGACGTATATGCGATGGAGCAGTCGCCCCAAAGTTCAACCCATGGTCTTCCTGCCTGATCACCTTCGATCAAAGGGACCACCCCACTAGCATCCGTCACGGCGGTTTTGCCGCATTGGTTCTTGACCCAATCATTGACGGATTTCACCTCACCGGAGTCCTGATGGACGGCGGTAGCAGCCTGAACCTGCATTATCAGGATACAGTGCGCAAAACGGGCATAGACCCCTCAAGGATTAAACCTAGAAAGACGACCTTTAAAGGCGTCATACCGGGTGTAGAGGCCAATTGTACAGGCTCAGTTACACTCGAAGTGGTCTTCGGATCCCCGGATAACTTCCGAAGCAAAGAGTTAATCATCGACATTGTCCCGTTCCGCAGCGGCTATCATGCACTGCTCGGACGAACCGCATTTGCAAAGTTCAATGCGGTGCCGCACTAGGCATACCTCAAGCTCAAGATGCCAGGCCCTCGAGGAGTAATCACGGTCAATGGAAACACCGAACGCTCTCTCTGAACGGAAGAGCACACGGCGGCCCTCGCGGCGGAGGTGCAAAGCAGCCTCTCACAGCAATTATCGAGTCCGGCCGCTAAGTGTCCTGGACAACATCAGCGGCGCCGGAGTAACCTACAACAAGACCGCCTGGCACGATTCAAGCACGCATAGCAATCCGGCCCCAACCCCAGCCCTCGCGAAATTGCGAAGCCAGTACTATGCGTACATAACTACGATCTGGAGATGCCATGGGCATAAGGGGAGGGGCACGACCACGGCACGCCCAGAATGCGGCTCAACCGCACCAGGGGCTCCTGACTGTGTCATTCTTTTTCTTTTTGCTTTTTTTTCTTCTTTTTTACTTTCAGGACTCCATTTTCCAAAAGTCCTGTCCGGCACTAGAATCGCCGAACTCACGATGCAACAGCCAGGGAAGCAGAAAGCTACGTCGAGTGTTGAGGTGGTCTCTATTACGAGCATTATACCTGTTTTACATACCATCCCGCAGCTTACCCCTGGATGGGGACATGTTAGATAGTCCCATCCCTTGCTTATCGCACTATTTGTATCGTTCTGCTTTCATTGCAGTACCTTTTTGAATAAACAATACATAGCTTTTGCTTATTATTGCACTCCTTTCTTTATCCATACATATGTTCATTTTATGACATGTTGCACCCATTACACTTTGGTACTACGGCCAATACACCAGGGCTTAAGTACCCCAAAATTATGGTGTGATAAGTCCGAACACTTTCACAAGTGCGGCACCCGAACTTATAGCATTATATGAATCGGCTCCAAATCATGTCTTGGGTCAATAGTTGGGTTTGCCCGGCTCCGTGTTTTGGTACCTTACGTTCCGTTATATCGGCTAAGGTAGCACCGGAGAACCACTGCGATTGTGCCCGGTTGAGCTGGGTTGAGCACCTCGGTGGAGAAAGCTAAAACTGACCGTCATGATAGGGGCGAGAGCCGATCGCTGTTCGAGAGGTTTTTCGGGTCCCTAAAGACTTATGCCGCTTAGAGCGAGGAACCGAATTGTCCGCCAAGGCGTGGATAGCGCCCGAACTCGGTCTTCCGAATACTAGGGGCTTCGCGAAATTTAAAATTATAGAATTCTATGGCTAAGTCGAGTGTTCAAGCATTATAAGTCCGGTTGCCTCGTTCGCTATGCGTTGAACGCCTCCTCGATGGACCCAAGAATGGGAACAAGAGCTCAAGTTTATCCCGAACACCCCAAAGACTGTGGCATGGGGGCTGAAGCCAACGACTTGCCATCTCTCAAATCTGATAAACGGCCGCAAAGAAGGTAATATTTTAAATTAACAAGTGTTGCTTAGCGCATATGAACAAGTTTTCAACGTACAAGATAACAAATGCAAGTCTATTCAAAAATTACATCTTTGGAGCACTCATCCGCTATTCGGTGGGCACCCTTCAGGAGGCCCTCATAGTACATTTCGGGCGTGCGATGCTCCTTGCCCTTCGGTGGCCCGTCCGTCACAAGCTTCTCTGCATCCAGCTTCCCCCAGTGCACTTTAGCATGGGCAAGGGCCCGACGGACACCTTCAATGCAGACGGAGCGCTTGATGACTTCAATCCGTGGACAAAGGCCCACCACCGCTGCACTAAGCCGAAGTAGCTCCCAGGCATGGCCTCCAATGGCCACAACCGAACTATAAGGCCCTTCATGGCCTGTTCGGCGACCTTGTGGAGCTCGACCAGCTGCTTCAGCTGGTCGCTCAGGGCACTGACGCTCGGCCTCAAAGATACTGAGACCAGAACACCTTCTCCGTCGAGCTCCCCTCCTTGGTGCGGTAGAACGCGGCAGGATCCGATACACTACGAGGCAGATCTTCGAACGCTCCTGGAGAGCTCCGAATCCGGGTAAGTAATAGGTAATTCACTTTCACATGCTTGCTTTGCATAAAGAATGCCTTACCCGCCGCTATCTTCTTTAACGATTCAATTTCTTGGAGGGCTTTTTGGGCTTCGGCCTTAGCGGCTTTGGCACTCTCAAGAGCCGAGGCGATCTCGGACTCTCGACTCTTCGAGTCACGCTCCAAACTCTCATGTTTTTCCACGAGAGCCTGGAGCTCTTGCCGTACCTTCACCAGCTGCGCCTCCCCCTTCACTCGCTCGGTGCGCTCCGCGGCCGCTTTGTTTTCGGCCACGGACACCGCTTCCTTCAGGGTCGCCACCTCGTTCGTGGCCCCTGCAGTACCCATGTTATTTTTTGCAACCGAAACCTTTCTATAAGATATTTCTTTAATAAGGTATTACTTACCTTCCTTGTCCTCGCGCTGCTTCTTGGCAAGGCCGAGCTCGTTCTCGGACCGCTCGAGGCTTTGCTCCAATGCATCGACCTCCGCAGTTAGTGCGGCAGAGGTCAGCAGCGTAGCCTGCATTCCCATATTGACATACTTATGTTAGACTCTTGCATATATCTTTTTAGATCCTTAGTCCGGCTTTTCTTTCCGAACACCGAACTAAGCATCAGGGGCTACTGTCTATGCGGTAATATTTTTACATATTCTAAACTTACCTCAAAGCCAGTTAGAAGGCTGGTACAGGCTTCGGTCAGCCCGCTCTTGGCGGACTGAACTGTCCAGATCACCACACTCATAACAGTGCGGTGCTCCTCCTCGATGGAGGCGCTGTTAAGCGCCTCCAGTAAGTTATCCGGTGCCTCCGGTTGGACGGAGGACACCGGCGTTGTCACGCCCAAGATGCGACCCTATCCTAAAGGAACTCGAAGGTCCCACCAAGGATAGAAGCGCATCTTGAAGACGCTTTTGAAAGGTGGATATCATTACATCAACATTACATAATAGTGGGGATACATCCAATACATACAATGTCACCTGAATACAACAATACAACATACAAGATCAACATCCGACTACGGATGAATCATAAACAGAAACTCAAACAATATCCACCCTGCTAGCCCAGTGCCGACACAGAACCTAATCCCCGATCAAGAAGCAAAAGAAGAACTCCAAAATAAACAACATCGCTCTCGCGTCATGATCATCGCAAACCTGTACCTGCAATCGGTGGTGTAGTAATCAGGAGCCACGAGGACTCAGCAATCCCATTACCATGGGTATCAAGACTAGCAAAGCTAAATGGGAAAGGAAGGGGGTAAAGTGGTGAGGTTGCAGCAGCAACTAAGCATATATGGTGGCTAACATACGCAAATAAGAGCGAGAAGAGAACAAGAGGAACGGTCGTGAAGCTAGCAATGATCAAGAAGTGATCCTGAACTCCTACTTACGTCAAACATAACCCAAAGACCGTGTTCTCCTCTCGATCAACCCCGAAAAGAGACACTCACGGTTACACACACGGTTGGTGCATTTTAGAAGAGTTTACTACAAGTTTACTACAACCGGATATTAACAAATTCCCATCTGCCACATAACCGCGGGCACGGCTTTCAAAAGTTGAAACCCTGCAGGGGTGTCCCAACTTAGCCCATGATAAGCTCTCGCGATCAACGAAGGATATTCCTTCTCCCTAGGAAGACCCGATCAGTCTCGGAATCCTGGCTACAAGACATTTCGACAGTAATAAAACAAGACCAGCAAAGCCGCCCGGATGTGCCGACAAATCCCGATAGGAGCTGCACATATCTCGTTCTCAGGGCACACCAGATGAGCGAAGCGTCTGAGAACCAACGTAACCCAAGTTGCCAAGGAATGGTCCCAAGACGGTGCTCTAGTTTGGACCAACACTGGAGGAGCATTGGCCGGGGGGGTGGGGTAAATAAAGATGACCCTCGAGAGCGACTCCCAAGGGAAAAGTAGGTGGTGGTGAGGCAAATGGAAAACCAAGGTTGGGCCTTCTTTGGAGGAGTCTTATTCAAAGCGAACTGTCAAGGGGTCCCATAAATCACCCAACCGCGTTAGGGATGCAAAATCCGGGAACATAATACCGATATGACGGAAACTAGGGCGGCAAGAGTGGAACAAAACACCAGGCATAAGGCCGAGCCTTCCACCCTTTACCAAGTATATAGATGCATTAATAATATTAGAGATATTGTGATATCCCAACATAAACATAATCCAACATGGAGCAATCTTCATCTTCACCTGCAACTAGCAGCGCTATAAGAGGGGCTGCGCAAAAGCAGTGACATAGCCAAACAACGGTTTGCTAGGAAGGGTGACAAAGGTTAGAGGTTCATGGCATCTCATACAACACATGCATTCGTTCACGGGCGTCGTCTCGGGGTTATACCTTTGAAGCGTGCATTTCGAGGCGGTTCAAAATGTCGAGGGAAGTAGTCGTTCACGGGTCGTAGTGGAAGTAGTCGTTCTCGCGACGCACGGTGACGGTAGTGAAAGTAGTGGTACACATTTCGTAGTCGAACTTGATGGAACCAATGTCCTCGAGGATAGTCGTGGTACTAGGGGTCTTCGGACTTGCCGATCTCGGTTCGTGCGACGGTAGTGGTACGTCATTCTAGATGTTCGGGTCATCGCTAGAGGTACTTGACGCATCACCGGGTGTAGTCGTACACTTGGTCTTGTCGGATACACGACAACGGTAGTGGAACTTGGGCACTTGAGGTTCCAAATCGGGTTCGCACGTTGTCATAGTCAGACTTGGCGGTTCCGGTTACTTGGCGAGTCCGCACGTAGAGGTACTTTGCGTAAAATCCTGGAGACGATGCGTCTGCGTACGGTTCTTGGCAGCGTTCTTGCTGGTCCAAAAGAAGCAAGACCGAAAGCCGGGCGGCAGGGACTTGGCGCTGGTCGATGCGACGAAGCGTCCTCCTCCCCGCCGAACGGGCAGAGGCGGGGTGGGGCTTGGACATGTAGAGGCACCGGAGGTGACGAGCTCCTGGTCGAGTAGAGGGCTCGGGTGCGGAACTTGATGTGACGAAGGCGAAGGGGAACGCGACGAGGCGGACGACAATGACTTGCTCGCCGCACGGCCGAGGCGGAGGTTGCTGGTGCAGGAGCATGGGGAGGTGAGGAGGAGGCGAGATGGCACGGCAGCGTCCCTGAACGACGGCTTCAGCCACAAGGGCGGACGGAGCAGCTCCGGCGGTGGCGGGGTACGAGGCGAGGACGAGGAAGCAGAGGGGAGGTGTCGCGTGGAGGAGAGTCGCGCCGGAGTCAGGGCCGAAAGTGACGGGCCGAGGGGCTCCTCCCCTGGCGACGGAGCTGACGAGGCGATGGCGCCGGGTAGACGAGGAGGCAGGCGAGGAGGTCCTGGCCCGGTGGCGAGCTTGAGGGGATCGGGCGCGGGCGCTCCTCTCGTGTGCGATCGTGTGTGCGAAAGTGGCGCTTAGCGGAACAAGGGAGAGGGGGGTCGAGCGAGGATCAGCTAGGGTTAAGGGCGCCGAGCCGGGCCTTGGGCCAACTGGTCCGGATGGATGCAAGTGGCGGCTGGGCTTTCTCTCACCCACTCTAAAGAAAATAAAAACAAAACAGAGATAAGAAAGAAAAGAAAGAGAGGTTAGGGGAAAAAGTTGGACGCTGGATAATTTTCCTGGGCTCACCAAAATGGTCTTGATCCGTAAAAATTGCAAAGAGACATGTCAAGGGTTTGAATACAACCTCATTTGAATTACATTCAAAAGAGTTTAAATAGGGAGCGGGGTTTGGAAGGTCCAAAAATGTTCAGATTTTTGGTGGAGCTTGGAAAAATGATGAAATGATATATGGCAAAGTTAGAGACCAAGAATTATGATAACAAAGGCATTGGGATTTATTTTTGCAAGTGTGTTATGGTTAATTCCAAAGTTAATGGAATATTTTAATATAGCTCCCTAATATGGGAGGATATGTTATAAAGAGAAATCACCATTGTGAATATCCCTCAATTTAAATGGACCGAGGATCCACTCGATTTATTTAGTTGAGTTTTAAAAAGGGTTGCATGATGACATGATGCAATGCAAAAGATGCAATGATGAATGCATGACATGAACAAAAAGCAAAACGAAGAAAAAAACCCAACCACGAAGGAAATAATATATCGCATCTCCGGAAAAGGCAAGAGTTGGAGTTACGAATATGGAAAGTTGTATCCGGGGCGTTACAACACTCCACCACTACGAGAGGATCTCGTCCCGAGATCTAGGATGGCACCAGAGGGAAAAGAAAGAGGAAGATAAGAGGTAAAACTAAGTTGCTTCTTTGACAAACGAGTGAGACCAAAGAACCTTGAGAGGTTAAACAATTTAAAGAAGAATACAATGGAGATGAACAAGATTGCGAACACTCCGTTAGATAAGAAGAACATGGGATACGAAAAGAACCAAGAGGTTTTGTGATAAGATAGATATTGAAACCACTCCGGTTAAAACTAGATAGAGCAGGAATAAGATTGATATAATTTTGACAGCACTCCATTTGGAAGAAGAAGGAAACTTGATAAGATGAAAAGAACTTGAAGAGATGACACAACACTCCGGTTAAATGGATAAGTAAGAAAATAACATGATCTTGACAAAACGAGGTGATGGGTGAAGAGAGCAACATCACAATGCCTCTGGAAGAAATAATAGAAGATAGATCATTGGAATAATAGAATGGAGAAGAAAATGCCAACTTCTGCCACAAATGAGCTTCGAAAGCACCCTTCCAACAAGGTTATAACGGAGTTGTTAGAAAACCAACAACGAAAAGAATAAGCTTGCAGTGGGCTTATGGAAACATCTCAACACTTGAGGTGAAATTATGCCACTAACGAAAAAAAATTGTTTGTTTGAGATCAAAGAAGAGATGAAAAACTTCTTTCGCCGAGAGGATAGAGAGATAAACTTGGATCATTGATAAGCACCACAAATAGCAACATTCCCAATGGAAGGCTTTTAGGTGAAATCTATAACAAGATACCTCAACGAAGAAATTATGATGGGCTGAAATAACTCATGATCGAAGAGAAAATGATGGTTTTAAAATATCTCCTTCTTGGCAACTTGTGAATCATGAAACATGAATAGAAATTGTCGAGGATGACATACCCCATCTCAAAAGATAAGATAGAAGGAATTGCACTTTGGAATGCAAGATGAAGAATGCTTGAACTCCTCAAAACAAAACATGTGTTGAGCACCATGTTTATCTTAGAGTATAGCTTGGCGGATCATAACTTCGAGAGAATCTTGAAGAACAATTGAAGAGAGAAAACAATCCTTGACGAACCACCATGTAGAGCCTCCATGAAGAACTCCGGTAATAAAAGGATGATAAAAAGAAAGAGAAGTTGAAAACACAAGGTGAAGCCTTGCGATGATTTAGATGGAGCTTCCCGACGAGATAAAGCGGAAAAAATGGAACTCCGGAAAGGAAAAGATGAAACACTAGAACCGAGAATTACTTCATCATGAACAAACTCCGAAGGGAGGGATTAAACACTTGGATGAAACAAGAACAAGAATTATGTTATGCTTATCCTTCACCAATTTAGATTGATGACAAGCAACGGATTTGGCATACTACTTATTCTCGTAGAAAGGATTAAGATAGATATGGCGCAAACTTGAGAAGGTATTGATGGAACCACCGGTGGAATTTGGAAACAACGAATGAATTAATATGATAACAAAGGAAGTGAAATCTCGAACGAACCACCATAAGGATTGAAAATGAACGTAGCAAAGGCACAATTCACCGGGAATAATTGGAGAAAAAGAAAACGAAGATACTTGAGAGGATTTAGATACATGAGAACGAAGAGATCATGAACTGATTAGATAATACTTGAATGATGCACCGGTAAGATTAGAGAACGAGAGCTGAAAGCTGGGAATGAGGAATTATGACATGATGGCCTTCGGAGGAAAGAAATGGAAACAACTCATGAAATGCTCCGGATGGTTAAAAAGAATTCTCACAATTGAAAACAATTATGAGAGGATGGCATCAAACTTGAACCATGAATCTTGAAGAGAATGGAGCAAGATTTAAGAGAAACTCTTCTTCGGTCTTAAAATGTTGAGAATGACGATGAGAAACATCACCATGAATTGTTGAGAAACTCCGGAAGGATTAAAAGAGGAAAGGTTGTGCCAAAGATGAAAAGAGTTTGAAAGCGACCTTGGAGAAGGCATGTGACTGATGGGCTCCATTCTTACGTCACACTTGAAAAGAATTTGAGAATAACTCCGAGAAAATTAGAAGAGTCAGGTAAGATCCTGGGAAAAGACCTGTGGGTTAGGGCCCACTCGAAAGAAAACACAGTTGAACAATTTTAAAGAGAGGTTGCACCGGTTGAATTAAATGGCTTGAATGAGATGGCATCCTCAACAGAACTTGAGTGAATTGAGAATGGAAACTTGAATCTTCTGAGATATCTTCATCACTCCGGAACAATTGAATAGCGAGAAGTGGATGATTAAGAGGTGCACCGGTACGAGAAAAACATTTGAGACGAGGAAAAAAATATGATTGACAAAGCTTCAAATTAGTCCATTGGAGAAGAAAGAGAACAAATAATGATGAAGTTAAGGCTCCGTTAGTATCTTCCTGAGAATCACCGGATAAGAACATTGGCGAAAAAGAATGCAGAGACTTCCCATCTATAAGATGGATACTTGATCAAGAAATCTGAGTCCTTGAAGAAAAAGGGTGAGAGGGCGGGAAAACAAAGACAACTTGGGACGGATGAAAAAAACACCGTTGAGAAAACTTAGAATTGATCTCGCAAATGTTGAAATGATCGGATCCATTTGAAGAGAAGCACGCCTGCTGGGAAAAGAATTAACATGACGACCTCGATGATAAGAAGGATTAGTATTCACATAGCAATATGAGAACACCGCTTGTAAGGTCTGGAATCAACACTTGACCTTGAAGCAACTCAAATACCACAACTCAAAACAAAACAAAGGATTGGCTTATGGAAAAAGTGGAACAAATACATATGATAGAGATTTACCCTAATCCCATATCATGCATCCGTCGGAAAGATATTCTAGGAGCTACTTGAATTCCCACCTATAAACTCCCGAAACTTTCTCGTTATGCAATCAGGTGTTGGGGATACAGGGACACAAAATATATCACCGAAACTAACAATACCTAGATCCAAATTGTATCCATCCGTCAACACATAACCAAGAAAACTCCGTAAATCGTGTACCTCAACCTTGAAAAGCATCCGTTATAATGAAGTTATGGCAATACTCCCGAGCTCGCCCAGATCAAGTTAGCGGGGTTATCTCACCCACAACTGTACAAAAGAGATTTTCGATGTCGGCAAAGCTCAGGTATTCCAGAACTGCAACGATAAAATTGTGACGACAACACCTCGGATCTCAACTCCCCGGGACACTGCCACAACCCCTAAATGTCAGGAGGCACCAAGAACAATGTTCTCGTCACAAAACCATCGGAACGATTCCAAGATACCCGCGTGATCCTAAAAAAAATTAGTGAAATTTGAGGAGAGAAGAGACAAAACTTCTACGTCTGGAGACCTCACCAGAGCGACGAAAGGACTGAGGAGTAAAAAGAATCCTACTCTCCGATATATATAATCCTAAGACTCAAAATAGTTTTCTTCTAGACTCAACAACGGCCAACAAACAAGGGGGCTCCTATGGTCGGTCGAGGCTCTGATACCAACTTGTCACGCCCAAGATGCGACCCTATCCTAAAGGAACTCGAAGGTCCCACCAAGGATATAAGCGCATCTTGAAGATGCTTTTGCAAGGTGGATATCATTACATCAACATTACATAATAGTGGGGATACATCCAATACATACAATGTCACCTGAATACGACAATACAACATACAAGATCAACATCCGACTACGGATGAATCATAAACAGAAACTCAAACAATATCCACCCTGCTAGCCCAGGCTACCGACCTGGAACCTATCCCCTGATCAAGAAGCGAAGAAGAACTCCAAAACAAACAACATCGCTCTCGCGTCATGATCATCGCAAACCTGTACCGCAATCGGTGGTGTAGTAATCTGTGAGCCATGAGGACTCAGCAATCCCATTACCATGGGTATCAAGACTAGCAAAGCTAAATGGGAAAGGAAAGGGGTAAAGTGGTGAGGTTGCAGCAGCAACTAAGCATATATGGTGGCTAACATACGCAAATAAGAGCGAGAAGAGAACAAGCGGAACTGTCGTGAAGCTAGCAATGATCAAGAAGTGATCCTGAACTACTACTTACGTCAAACATAACCCAAAGACCGTGTTCTCCTATCGATCAACCCCGAAAAGAGACACTCACGGTTACGCACACGGTCGGTGCATTTTAGAAGAGTTTACTTCTAGTTTACTACAACCGGATATTAACAAATTCCCATCTGCCACATAACCGCGTGCACGGCTTTCGAAAGTTCAAACCCTGCAGGGGTGTCCCAACTTAGCCCATGATAAGCTCTCGCGATCAACGAAGGATATTCCTTCTCCCCGGGAAGACCCGATCAGTCTCGGAATCCCGGCTACAAGTCATTACGACAGTAATAAAACAAGACCAGCAAAGCCACCCGGATGTGCCGACAAATCCCGATAGGAGCTGCACATATCTTGTTCTCAGGGCACACCGGATGAGCGAAGCGTACAGGAACCGACGTAACCCAAGTTGCCAAGGAATGGTCCCGCACGGTGCTCTAGTTTGGACCAACACTCGGAGGAGCACTGGCCCGGGGGGGGGTAAAATAAAGATGACCCTCGAGAGCGCGACTCCCAAGGGAAAAGTAGGTGGTGGTGAGGCAAATGGTAAAACCAAGGTTGGGCCTTGCTGGAGGAGTCTTATTCAAAGCGAACTGTCAAGGGGGTCCCATAAATCACCCAACCGCGTTAGGGACGCAAAATCCGGGAACATAATACCGATATGACAGAAACTAGGGCGGCAAGAGTGGAACAAAACACCAGGCATAAGGCCGAGCCTTCCACCCTTTACCAAGTATATAGATGCATTAATAATATAAGAGATATTGTGATATCCCAACATAAACATAATCCAACATGGAGCAATCTTCATCTTCACCTGCAACTAGCAGCGCTATAAGAGGGGCTGAGCAAAAGCAGTGACATAGCCAAACAACAGTTTGCTAGGAAGGGTGACAAAGGTTTTAGGTTCATGGCAATTTGGGAGGCTTGAGCAGCAAGTGGTAGGTAACGCAGCAAAGCGATAGAACGAAGCAACTAGCATAGCAATGATAGTAATGAGATCCAAGGTGACGGTCATCTTGCCTGAAATCCCGCAAGGAAGAAGCACGAGTCCATGAACGTAGTCGAACGAATCCTCACAACTCCGGAACGAAACCGAAGCTAACGAGAGAAGCAAACCGGAAAGAAGCAAACAACATAGTAAACAACCATCACATAAACATGGCATGATGCACAACCAAGGATGATGCATGTCCGGTTTAAAGAGGCATGGCATGGCAAAGGTGAAGCATAATAAAACTACCTATCTAGGCAATTTTAAATGAGGCCGGAACAACAGACAACAATTCCGGAAAATCCCCACATGCATTTAGCATTTTAATGCAAACATAATTTTAAACATTTTAAATGTTGTTATTATGATGCGGATGACAAATGGAAGTTTTAAGAAATTTTATGAAAATGTTGACATGAGCATGTTATGAAGCATTTGTCACTGTGGTGGAAGAAAGGGGTGCCACGGCAACGAATCCGAAAATGATGCCACGGCAACATATCGGTTCCGGTAGCTCATGGATATACCGATTGCAAAAGGAAGCGTGCGGATGTGCGAAACATGCTAGAGATGGTGGGGTGCTCCCGACTACCGGGTCCCCATGGGTTAGTGGCATGGAAACGAGTGACAATTCGGACACGGTGCAAACACGGGCATCTCATACAACACATGCATTCGTTCACGGGCGTCGTCTCGGGGTTATACCTTTGAAGCGTGCATTTCGAGGCGGTTCAAAATGTCGAGGAAGTAGTCGTTCACGGGTCGTAGTGGAAGTAGTCGTTCTCATGACGCACGGTGACGGTAGTGAAAGTAGTGGTACACATTTCGTAGTCGAACTTGATGGAACCAATGTCCTCGAGGATAGTCGTGGTACTAGGGGTCTTCGGACTTGCCGATCTCGGTTCGTGCGACGGTAGTGGTACGTCATTGTAGATGTTCGGGTCATCGGTAGAGGTACTTGACGCATCACCGGGTGTAGTCGTACACTTGGTCTTGTCGGATACACGACAACGGTAGTGGAACTTGGGCGCTTGAGGTTCCAAAACGGGGTCGCACGTAGTCATAGTCAGACTTGGCGCATCCGGGTACTTGGCGAGTCCGCACGTAGAGGTACTTGGCGAAAAATCCTGAGACGATGTCGCGTCACAGACGGTTCTTGGCGGCGTTCTTGCTGGTCCAAAAGAAGCAAGACCGAAAGCCGGGCGGGAGGGACTTGGCGCTGGTCGATGCGGACGAAGGCCCTCCTCCCCGCCGAACGGGCAGAGGCGGGCAGGGGCTTGGACATGTAGAGGCGCTTAGAGGTGATGAGCTCCTCATCGAGTAGAGGGCTCGGTGCGGAACTTGATGTGACGAAGGCGAAGGGGAACGCGACGAGGCGGACGGCAGCGGCTTGCTCGCCGCACGGCCGGAGGCGGAGGTCGCTGGTGCAAAGCATGGGGAGGTGAGGAGGAGGCGAGATGGCACGGCAAGGGCCTGGGAACGACGACTCAAATGGCGGACGGAGCAGCTCGCGGTGGCGGGGTACGAGGCGAGGACGAGGAAGCATAGGGGAGGCATCGCGTGGAGGAGAGTCGACGGGCGGCGCTGCCGGAGTCGGGGCCGAAATGGACGGGTCGAAGGGCTCTCTCGGCGACGGAGATGACGAGGCGATGGCGCCGGTAGACGAGGAGGCAGGCGAGGAGGTCCTGGCCCGGTGGCGAAGCTTGAGGATCGGGCGCGGTGCTCTCGTGTGCGATGTGTGTAAAGTGAAAGTGGCGGCGCTTAGCAGGGGAACGAGGGAGAGGGAGGTCGAGCGAGGGATCGGCTAGGGTTAAGGGCGCCGAGCTGGGCCTTGGGCCAACCGGGTCCGGATGGATGCAAGTGGCGGCTGGGTTTCTCTCTCACCCACTCTAAAGAAAATAAAAACAAAACAGAGATAAGAAAGAAAAGAAAGAGAGGTTAGGGGAAAAAGTTGGACACGCGGATAATTTTCCTAGGCTCACCAAAATGGTCTTGATCCAGAAAAATTGCAAAGAGACGTGTCGAAGGGTTTGAATACAACCTCATTTGAATTACATTCAAAAGAGTTTAAATAGGAGTGGGGTTTGGAAGGTCCAAAATGTTCAGATTTTTGGTGGAGCTTGGAAAAATGATGAAATGATATATGGCAAAGTTAGAGACCAAGAATTATGATAATAAAGGCATTGGGATTTATTTTTGCAAGTGTGTTATGGTTAATTCCAAAGTTAATGGAATATTTTTAATATAGCTCCCTCATATGGGAGGATATGTTATAAAATCACCATTGTGAATATCCCTCAATTTAAATGGACCGAGGATCCACTCGATTTATTTAGTTGAGTTTTAAAGAGGGTTGTATGATGACATGATGCAACGCAAAAGATGCAATGATGAATGCATGACATGAACAAAAAGCAAAACGAAGACAAAAACACAACCACGAAGGAAATAATATATCGCATCTCCGGAAAAGGCAAGAGTTGGAGTTACGAATATGGAAAGTTGTATCCGGGGCGTTACAGGCGTCTTACCCTTCTTACGAAGGGGCCGCTTGCTAGACTTTGGAGCCGCTGAAGGTTCCGTTATGGAGTCCGGACAAGGGTCGGGCTTAGAGCCCCTGGGGGTCTCGCCCCCCACGCGCCTGGAGTCCGGGAGGTCTTGCGGCGCCTCCTGCGCCACCTCCTCTTGACCAGGCCCACCTTGGGGCCCCACCTCAGCGTCGTCCGCAGCGTGAGGCGAGGAGGCGGCCGAAAGTGAAGTACTCTGCATTTCCGATGAACCCAGGGACCCGCTCGACGAAGCGGCAAACTCGCCCTTGGGCGGGCTGCATAATTGTTCAGCATTAGAGAACACTATGCAATGATAAAAAGCCAGGGGTATCCGGACAATTACGATCTCGCTAGGGGCTTGGCCCTCGTTGGCCACTCCTCCTCGTCGTCGTCGATGTTGGTGGAGAAGTCCGGAGGAAGGGTCCTTCCCTTCTTAGACCCTCCGGCCTCCCCAGTTGGGGCGGCCTTCCTTTTCCTCTCCTCCCCCGCTGGGGGAGAAGCTTCTTTTTCCTCCTCCTCGTTCTCAGGAGAAGATTCTGCTTCAGAATCTGACAGACTGGCGTCTGGAGCTCATTCGAAGTTCCCGTGGCCTCCTTCTTGGCCTTCTTCTCCGCACCACATGGGGTACCGGAGCCAGCAGCCCCGTCAATCGGGCGTCCGCTGGGTCTTCCGGCAAAGGAGTCGGACAGTTAATCTGTCCGGACGTCTTCAGCCAGACCTGTCAAAGATTAGGGAGTTTTAGATCCCGCATAGAGTCAAACTATGAAAAAAGAGTCCCGTAAAGGGTAAAATAACTTACCTCGCTGGCTTGACGCTGCGAGCTGAATCCGCGATCTTCGGTAGCGGATGTGGGAGCCTCGGCACACTTGAACAACACTTTCCAGGCATCTTCGTATGTAGTGTCAAAGAGCCTTTTTAGAGTTGAGTGATGTGCCGGATCAAACTCCCACAATTTGAAGGCCCGTATTGGCATGGGAGAATCCGGTTGATGAGCATCACCTGGATTACGTTGACAAGCCTGAGATTCTTGTCAACCAGGTTTCGGACGCATGTTTGGAGCCCGGATAGCTCATCCGAATTCCTCTACGTCAGGCCCGTCTCTTTCCATGACGAGAGCCGTGTGGGGAAGCCAGATCTGAATTCGGGGGCCGCCACCCATTTGGGGTCGCGCGGCTCGGTGATGTAGAACCACTCCGACTGCCACCCCTTTATTGTCTCCACGAAGGAGCCCTCGAGCCATAGGACTTTGGCCATCTTGCCAACCATGGCGCCTCAAGACTTCCGCTTGGCGGTCACCCACTACCTTCGGCCCGACATTGAAGATCTTCACCATAAGTCGAAATGGGGTTGGATGCAGAGGAAGGCCTCGCATTACGATGATGAACGCCGAGATGTTGAGGATGAAATTCGGGCCAGTCGTGGAAGTCCAGGCCGTAGTAGAACATGAGCCCCGGACAAATGGGTGAAGTGGAAAACCTAGTCCATGGAGGAAGTGGGGAGAAACACCACCCTCTCATGGGGCCTGGGGTTGGAATGAGCTGCCTCATCGGGTAGCCGACACGCCATGTCGCCGGACAAGTATCCGCCTCCGCAGTCTTGTGATGTGCCCCTCCGTGATGGAGGAGGCCATCCACCTGCCTCCCGCTCCGGACATAGTTGGAGAAGGTTGAGGTGGGGTGTGCGAACTTGGACGCTGGAGCTCGAGTGCGCGAAAATGGATGAGCAAAGGAGGAAGAAGGCGTAGGTGAAAAGGTGGATCATTATCCCCTTATATGGATGGACGAAGCTATGCGTCCCCCACCAGCCTGGTAAAACTCGCTTATCTCCCAAGCGCCGTAATCAATGGCGCGGATGGGTTACCCACATCCGTATTGATGAGAATCCCGGAATAAGGGGCACGATCTATGCTTTGATAAGACGTGCCAAGGAAACCGCCTCGCTAAACACGCTAAGGTGGAACGGTATAAAACGATTCATATAAAGGCCTGGCCAGGGTGTGATGTCAGGCCGCGGAATACGCCACAGATCTGTGCAAAAGTTATTCTCTCTACGGTGGTATGTGGAACTTGTTTTGCGTAGCCGGACACTATCCTTGTGTTCAAAACCTTCTATGAAGTATTCGGTGGAGGAACCCGCCTTGCAATGCCGAAGACAATATGCGCGCCGGACTCGTCGTCATTGAAGCCTGGTTCAGGGGCTACTGAGGGAGTCCTGGACTAGGGGGTGTCCGGATAGCCGAACTATCATCACGGCTGGACTCCAAGACTATGAAGATACAAGATTGAAGACTTCGTCCCGTGTCCGGATGGGACTTTCCTTGGCTTGGAAGGCAAGCTTGGCGATACGGATATGTAGATCTCCTATCATTGTAACCGACTCGGTAACTCTAACCTACCCGGTGTCTATATAAACCGGAGGGTTTTAGTCCGTAGGACGAACAACAATCATACCATAGGCTAGCTTCTAGGGTTTAGCCTCCTTGATCTCGTGGTATATCCACTCTTGTACTACCCATATCATCAATATTAATCAAGCAGGAGTAGGGTATTACCTCCATCAAGAGGGCCCGAACCTGGGTAAAAACATCGTGTCCCTTGTCTCCTGTTACCATCCGCCTAGACGCACAGTTCGGGACCCCCTACCCGAGATCCGCCGGTTTTGACACCGACAGCTGGCAAACCCCGTCGTAGTGGCGAAAAAAGGCGGGAAGGAACGGATGTGCGTCGATTTCACCAACCTTAATAAGGCCTGCCCCCAAGATCCGTCCCCACTCCCCCTCATCAATGAGATCATCGACTCCACCGGCGAGTGCGACCTGCTGTGCTTCCTGGACGCATTCTCAGGGTATCACCAGATCAAGATAGCGGTGGAAGACGTAAAAAAGACAGCCTTCCTGACCCCGTGTGGGGTGTACTCCTACACCTGCATGCCCTTCGGGCTGCGCAACACGGACACGACCTTTCAGCGGCTGATGCACATCGCCTTGGGGCGGCAGCTTGGGAGAAACACAGAGGCCTATGTCGATGACATAGTGGTGAAGTCTCGGGAGGCGAGAACCTTGATTCAGGACTTGGGGGAGACCTTTGAGAGCCTGCGCCAGGTGAACTTGCGGCTTAACCCGGAGAAGTGTGTGTTCGGTGTCCCTTCCGGCAAGCTGCTGGGATTCCTCGTATCCCACAGAGGGATCGAGGTGAACCCGGAGAAGATCAAGGCCATCAAGGACATGAGCCTGCCGCAGACCCTCAGAGAGATGCAGAAGCTGGCGGGACAAGTGACCGCGTTGGGGCGTTTCATCTCCAAGGTGGGAGAGCGCGCCTTACCCTTCTTCAAGCTCATGAAGAAGAAGGGCCCGTTCGAGTGGACACCAGAGGCCGACCGAGCCTTCCAAGACCTTAAGAAATACCTGAACAGCCCTCCGGTGATGGTGGCACCACGACCTCTCGAGCCCTTAGTGCTCTACCTTGCTGCCACCCCGTACTCCGCCAGCGCAGCGCTGGTGGCGGTTCAGGAGAAGCACCAAGCCAAGGGCGTGCCGCGCCAAGCTATAGCTGAAGTAATACAGGGCCAGGAAGGCGCTGCAAAAGCCTCAGCACCAGAAGACCAAGCTCGGCAAGACAACATCGCCGAAACTCCTGAAAGCAGTCAGGCCTCAGGAGCCCCTCCACCTCAGGAGACGCCCCAATCTCCGCAAGACCCGAGCCTCGCCAACACGCCAGCCCTTGTCGAGCACCCGGTGTATTTTGTCAGCACGGTGTTGCGGGACGCAAGGGCATGATACCCCATGCCTCAGAAGCTCCTGCTCGCGCTCTTGGTGGCCTCACGCAAGCTGCAGCACTACTTCTAGGGCCACCCCGTCAAGGTCGTCTTGGCCTACCCATTGGAGAGGGTGCTCAGGAGCCCCAACCCAGCTGGAAGGGTCGCCGAGTGGAACATCGAGCTGCAAGCATTCCAGTTAGAGTTCAGCACTACAAGGGTCGTCAAGGGGGCCGCGCTCACTGATTTTGTGGCAGAATGGATGGATGCCCCAACACTTGAAGAAGGCGAAGACCGATCCACCTTGCCAGGAAGCGAGGCACCGGACGGTTGGGTCATGTACTTCGATGGCGCCTTCGGGCACCAAGGTGCAGGGGCTGGAGCAGTACTAATCTCGCCCACTCATGATAAGCTCTATTACGCCGTGCAACTCTGCTTTCAGCATGGCGAGAAGGTCTCCAACAACATCGCAGAATACAAAGGCCTCATAGCTGGCCTAAAGGCCGTGGCAGCTCTGGGGGTGAAGCGCCTTACCGTTAGAGGCGACTCGCAGCTCCTCGTCAACTTCTCCAACAAAGTATGCGAGCCAAAGGACGATCATATGGAGGCATACCTCGCGGAGGTGCGCAAGATGGAGAAGCAGTTCTCGGGCTTGGAGCTGCAGCACGTGCCCCAGGGAACCAACAAGGAAGCCGACAACATCGCCACAAGAGCCCGGTGTCTTTGAGGAACGGCTCTTCAAGCCATCGGCAACACCACCACTTTCAAGCAAAGCTCAGCCTCGGGAGGAGCTTCCACAGCCTCCTGTCTCAGGAGCCCCGGCCTGTGGCCCGACCTCAGGAGCTCGCTTGCTCTTGGCGCTTGAACCTCAGCACGGATGCTGGACCATGGAATTCAAGGAGTATCTGATGCAAGGCGCGCTGCCAGAGAAGGAGGAGGATGTAGAGCGTGTGGTTCGGCAAGCCACGGCGTACTGTATCCGGGATGGCGAGCTGTACAGGAAGCGGCCAAACGATGTTTCCTTGCGCTGCATTTACAGGGACCAGGGGAAGGATCTGCTAACTGACATACACGATGGTGACTACGGGCACCACTCGTCGTCACGGACCCTCGTCGGCAAAGTTTTCCGCAGTGGGTTCTACTGGCCCACTGCGCTCAATGACGCAGCTGAGGTGGTGAAGTCCTGCGAAGCCTGCCAGTTTCACGCCAAGCAAATTCATCAGCCGGCTCAGGGCCACCAAACCATTCCGCTCATGTGGCCGTTCGCGGTCTGGGGGCTAGACATCCTGGGCCCGTTCCCTCGAGCGCCTGGGGGCTACCGTCACCTCTACGTCGCCATCGACAAGTTCACCAAGTGGGCAGAAGTGGAAGTCGTCCGCACCATCCCAGCCGGCTCTGCTGTCAAGTTCATCAAGGGCCTCATGAGCCGCTTCGGGGTCGCCAACCGCATCTTCACAGATAACGGCTCGCAGTTTACTAGTAACCTCTTCAAAACCTACTGTGCTAACCTTGGAACGCAGATCTGCTACGCTTCGGTGGCGCACCCCAGGAGCAATGGTCAGGCCGAACTCGCCAACGCGGAGGTCCTGAGGGGCCTCAAGACCAGGACCTTCAAGAAGAAGCTCGAGACCTATGGTAGGGGCTGGTACGACGAGCTCCAGTCCGTGATGTGGTCCATCCGCACAACCGCCACCAAGCCAACGGGCGAGACCCCATTCTTCCTTGTCTACGGAGCTGAAGCAGTCCTCCCTTACAAGGTCAAGCATCACTCCACCCAGGTCCTGGTGTTCGATGAAACGCAGCAGGACGCCACGCGGGGGATGTACCTCGTGTTGGGGGAGGAACGACGTCGCGAAACCGCACTGAGGGCGGCGAGGTACCAGCAAGCGCTGCGGCGATACCACTGCTGCAGCATCCTCTCCAGGACACTCGAGGTAGGTGACCTCGTCCTGAGGCGGGTCCTCTCCAGGGAAGGGTTGCACAAGCTTTCACCCATGTGGGAGGGCCCGTTCAGGGTCGTCCATGTCTCCAGGCCTGGCGCCACGTGCTTGGAGACGCAGGACGGGATACCTATCCAGAATGCCTGGAACATCCAGCACCTTCGAAAGTTCTACCCATGAAGCAAGGCCCAGAGCCTGTGAAGAAAGACCCAGAGCCTATGAAGAAGGCCCGGTGCCTATGAAGAATCGCAGCCCGTGACACTCTCACGTAATAATGAGTGGGGTTGTACACGCCCCGG
Source organism: Aegilops bicornis (assembly GCA_021605145.1). Lineage (NCBI taxonomy): Eukaryota > Viridiplantae > Streptophyta > Magnoliopsida > Poales > Poaceae > Aegilops > Aegilops bicornis. Next base: position 389,364,474 of record CM038669.1, on the reverse strand, counting down.
AGTCTTAGGAGCGCCGGCCTCACGCCATGGGGCTCCCGCCCAGGCCTAGTGGCAGCACTTAGCTCCACGCTGGTGAGAAGACTTGAAGACTAGACTAGGTGCTGGACGCGGCTTTTCATTTTCTTTCCATAGTTGGCTCGCTTTTCCTTAATCGAAGTTTGCTTTTGGTGTTCCTTGCTGATTCGATTCCCTCGCCTCTTACCGCATTTTCCGGCTCTGGTTCGCTCGTGTTCTCTCTCTCGCATACCTCGGGAGGGGCTAGGAAGGTGCCCTCGCGAGCATTTTTCTCCTCTCTGCCTTCTCGCGAGCCACCCTCAAAAACTGGCGCATCTCTCCTAGTCCGTGCCCCCCGGGTACCGTGATACAAAGCGCCAGGTCAAGGCCTGGGTGGACGGCAAATCTTCTAGCGCACCTCCTAATGAATTTTTGCAGTTCCTGAGCAAACACAGACCACCAGGTCAAGATGGACACGAGGAAACAAACGCCTCGTAAGGAAGAGGGCATCCCGAATGCACCAGGTTAAGTTTTATTTGAGCAAAATAACAATACGGCACGGGAACAACATGCACAGTGCAATAACAAAGGAACCACAGTTCGATACACGCCCCTCTGGGCCCATACTAGTTTCATTTTTGATGCAGGAAAAAGAGCAAAACAAAAGCGGCGTTGTAGGGATCCGCGGAGGCAGGCCCCTAGCGACACCCCGAGCCTAGCAAGACCTTTCCTCGCGCTTCACGGAGGCACGGTGACGATATGACACACTGCCGCCCTCAAAGCGGGTGCAGCGGCACGGTGGCTGGTCGTAGCCACCACTGCTGGAGCTATCACTGAAGGAAGAGCCACCGTAGCTGGACGAGACATGGTCGCCGCTGAGGGCAGGCTCGCCCTCATCCTCGTCGCGGCCGTCACCAAGGCTGAGCACCTCCTCACCATCGTTCGCCTCGGGGCAGCACCCGTCGCGGCGACCATCTTCGCCAAACATCCTCACATAGAGGGTCGATCCACCTTTGTACTTGAAGAGGAGGGTGCACCGCCTGCCCAGGCCGCGCGCGTGGGCAGACGTCTGCCAGCCGCGGGAAAGGGCTATGTTAACCGCGGCGGAAGTCTTGACCATGACCCAAGAGGCCTTACTGCAGCAACCATCCGCCTGCAAACAGAGCCCTCTTGGACCAAAGGCCGGCAGTTCATCGACGAAGAAGCGCGGAAGTTGGAGCCAGTTGCCGGCCAGGTTCTCCGACCAGACGACGAACTCCGGCGACACTTCCACCGAATGGAAGCGCGGACTGGGAGGCCGCGCCACCATGGCATGCCTCCCTTCGTCAATTGGGCCGCCATGGCTGGGACGGCCCCCTTCGCGTGCCGCGGTGCCGCCATGACAATGGGCCGCGGCGGGGGTCGCGACGTGCTTGCACGAACGGCCGCGTCTGTGCTTGGGCGCCGGGGAGCCGGGTCCCTCGCGAGGGGCCTTCCCCTTCTTGGCGGCAGAGAACTTCCTTCGTGGTGCCATTGGTGGCGCTGCTAGCAATGGAGCGAGGAGGAAGAAGCAAGCGAGCAAGGAAGGGATGGGCGACGGGGGCTCCACCCACCTTCCCCATTTATAGCGGAAGAAGGCCAACCGGCGCCCCCATGATCACAGGTAATGATGGTTTTCCTTTCATGTCGCAGGGACTTGTCAAGTCGTGCAGTTGCCGAGGCAGCGTGGGGAAGTGGAGACACCCATGTCCAATCAACCGCCACGCGTCGACCAAGGCCGCAGGCTTTTGGGGCCGCGGCACTCCGCACTTTACCCTTGGCTTCGCCGCGAAGCCAAGCCCGAGCGCACCTTGGGCCCGGGGGCTACTACCGGTGTCCTGGGAACTGGGGTCCCCAGACTTGCCTGCCTGCGTCCCATGGCATGGCTATGCTAGCGGGCCTGTGTGGCCCATCTTCATCAACAAAGCATTCAAGACCCTCACGAGGGGCCAAGCCTCGCGAGGCGGACGGTGCAAGACCTCCTCGGGAGCAGCCTCACCAGGCTGCCTTGCGAGGAGCGGAGATATCAAGGTAGAGCAAACCTCAAGAGGCTCACGTGACGTGAGCCATGATGATCGGCACCAGGCGGGCACCAGCGTGCGCAGTGTCCTTGTTTCCTCTTTGGTGCTAAGGAAGCAAGAGTAGGCGCGGAGTACCGATGCATCAGGCAAAGATTTCCATATCGGTGCAACAAGACCAAGACCAGCAGGACGACAAGACGGAGGTCATCGTGGATCCCAAGACGGCGTCACCACCAGAGCCTTTTGCAGGCGAAGACCGCTTTTGTCAGGATAGCTTGTACTAGCTGTCCCCTTTCAAATTCGCCCGCCATTGTTGGCTCCCTTCCCGCTCAATATTTTGGGAGAGGACCAGGGCCTATATAAGTAGAGCTAGCCACCACAGTAGGGGCAGGTTGAACTGATCGAGTTCTCATCCACAAGTCCATAGAGCACAAGAACACCTCTACCTCAGGAGGCTGTTCTTCCCCTTGTACTGTTCTTCATCAGCCCAAGAGGCAATCCACCACCACACACTGGAGTAGGGTATTACACCTCATCGGTGGCCCCAACCAGTATAAATCTCGTGTCTTTCTGTGTTATGAAAAGGCCGAAGTTCGTCCGTGAGATCTTAGAGAGCTAGGGCGTGGATCGGTAGGAGGGAAAGAACTTTGCGCGCACCCCAGAGTTCGAACCTTAAGGGTTTTGCCGGAACCCAACATCCGACAGCCTACCTCCGGGGGATGCCTTGCCCCGTGCGGTGCGGGGAGGGGTCCGTCTCCCGACCCCTCTCCTGCAGCCCCCAGTGCGCTCCCCCTGGCGGAAGGGAGGCCGTCGAACTGGGGCCGCTAGCCGCCGTGGTGACCTGATCCTCTTGCGCACCATGGTAATCCTGCTCCTGAGGAACTAGTGGTACCCTGTAGTCGTTGTCGCTGGCGCGGTTGGTGAGGCTTCTAGACGGCTCCCGAAAGGTGCCGGCTTCTAGCGCCTCCTCCTCCTAGCCCAGCTCGAGGAACGAGCCGGGGTCGTCTTCCAGCATGTACTCTTGGTCCACCATGCGGGGCACGTAGGCCTCCGGGGCCGCCGCCTCGAAGACCTTGTTGTAGTACCCCATGCTCCATGTCGCTCATCCTAGCATGCCACCTCGAGGATGGTAGGGTTGCATCCCGCCTGGACCGTAGGTGGCGGCGCTCGCGCCCGCGCCCATCAGAGGTGGCGCGGGTGGGAGCGGCGTACAACTCTATTGGTTGCGCCGGTGTCGATGAAGCCTGGTGGTGCGCCCGCGGTCACGAGGGCGCGGCGTGGTCCGCCATGCGACCAGGCCGCAGCTTGTGGCGTGAGCGGAGTACAAAAGGGTGGCGCTCCTGAGGCCACGACGTCCAAGAGCTCGGCGACGCGCTCGAGCATAGCATCCCGACCGCTCTCCACTAACCAGCATCGCAGCAGCTCTCGAGCCACCTGTCACAGCCCTAGAGCTTGCTTGTAACTAGTGGCATTGCATCCATGCATCATGTTTAACTTTCATGAAATTTGAAATGGGGAAGACAGAAAACCCCCAGAACCCCTCTTAATTCAACTAGGGTTTACTAAGAATTATTTCAATGAACCTGAAATGCCCTTCAAAAATGCTCATCATCTTTGCTTTGGTTCAGAGCCTCTGCCAAAAGTGGTGCACCATTTTCTAGGTCATCCAAAGGTCTTTGAATTAAATCATAGGTATTTGAGTTTGAGCATTTCAAATTATATAAAATATTTCAAATGCCCAAATATTGCCAAACCAAAATGTTTCATGTTGGAAATATTCCAACAATGGACCAGGAGCAGTTTGGTGATTTTTGAAACTGTTTTGGTATTTTTAAAAACTCCACAAAATTACAGAATAATAGAAAACTGAAATAAATAGAAAAAGGAGAGAGAGAAACCTACCTGGCCCAAACTTACAGCGCTTCCACTGGCGGCCCAGCTGGCAGCCCAGCCATCCAGCCCAGCCCACCACCGCCTCCTTCCCTGTCGCCTTCCTCCTCTGCCAGGAGGATGAGCGCGTGGCCGCCGCGCGCACGGCCACCGACGGCCACCTCCTGCTTGCCGTTCCCCCCCCCCCGACGCTCTGGACGCCTCCCGCGATGCCACGCACACCCCCCCCCCCCCGACCCCCTCGTCCTCTCCTCACTCTCCCTGCGCTCTTTCCCCTCCTCTGGCTCCCTCCCTCTCCCACCGAGCGGAGCTCGTCGCCACCGACGCCGTTCGCCGCGGCCACAGCCACCTCCCCGCCTCGCCGACGCCCCAGGAAGCTCCGCCTCGCCCCCCTCTTCTTCCTCACCCAGACTAAAGGCGCCGGACGCCCCTGATTGCCGCTAGCTCCGCCGTTCCCCTCCTCGGCCACCGAGGATCGCCACACCAATTCACTGCTGAGAAGCCTCCCGAGCTCGCCAACCCCTTCGTTCGATCCACTGTGAGCTGCTGCGTCGATCCCCTCTCTCCCCTGGCTCTTTTCCTCTCTCTAACGCCAATTTCCACCGGAGCCGATTGCTCCTCGCCGCCGGCCATGGCGCCGCCGTGGCCAGGGCCACCCCAGCTTGCACCCGAGCATGTTACCAAGTTCGCCGCCCTCCCAGGAGCCCCGCAGCCCTTCGCTTCCCCTCTAGTGCACCGCAGCGTGAGCCCGAGCTCGCCCAGCTCCCGCGCCTCCTAGGTCGTCAGCCGCGCCGATTCCGCCACCCCACCCCGGCTAACTCCACCAAGAGCTTGGCTCGTCCCAGCTCCTTCTAGATGCCCTTCGCGCCCATTTGGTCGCCGGAGTGGCTAAACCACTCTCGCCGCCCGGGCTGGCTCGGCTGACTAGTCGCCGAGCCGATTTTGACTTTGACCACGGGTGGGCCCTGGTTGACTCTGATGAGTCAATGACAGGTGGGGCCCAGCCCTGCTAACTAATTAGGTTTAGTTTTAATTAAATTTTAGTTAAACTAATTACCATGACAACCTGGACCCACAACAGTTTGACCGACATCTCCGTTGACTATGACGTCATTCTCGACGCATGGTCGACGCAGAATCTAATTCTGGATTTATTCTAATATAGGAAATTCGAATATAGTTCAAACTTCAAATATTCATAACTTTTAATCAGTAACTCCAAATTAAATAATTTATATATGAAAAATGATCAGAAAAATATGAAGAATCTGTTTATGGCACTTTCATGCATGATTGAACAAGTTAACCTCACTGAATAGGATGAATCATGATTAGGGCAAATTATGAAATAACATTTGGAGTTGGAATTTATTCTTGTTTGAATTCCACTTCGATTAACTTGGCTAGATATTGCATTAGGTGAATTCAGTACCTTAACATGACATGTCATTCATGTGAATGTGCATTGCATTGATTGTGTTCTTTCTCAGTTGCCGGTGTGTGTCCCCTCTCGATAAACGTGGTTTCGACGATTGTTCGATGACACCGATGAAGAACTATATTATCTTCAGAAGTGCCAGGCAAGCAAAACCCCTTGTTCATTCCGATACAATCCCATTCTCTCGCTCCTGCTCTATTTTACTGCATTAGGACAACAACGACTCATGTGTTACTTGCTGCGGTAGCTGAACCCCTTTATCATCTGCATGACCTGTCATTCCACAATAATTAGATGAAACCCACTAGCATGAGTAGGAGTTGTTTGAGCCCTGTTGTGCCTACTCATTCATGCTTGTTTGTCATGCCTGCTACTGCTTAGAGTTGAGTCAGGTCTGATTCATCGGGGATGAATCGGAGGTGTGTGAACATGTCCTACTACGTGTATGAGCTAAGTGCGTGAACACAATTTGGTAAAGGTAGCGGTGAGAGGCCATGTAGGAGTACATGGTGGATTGTCTCATTGCAGCGTCCTCAGGAACTGAGTTCTGTGTTTGTGATCCATGAAACAGTTACTACCACACATTGGGTTCCTTGTCCACAGTCCGGGAGTTGCAAGTAGTTTCTGGTGTTTGTAGTATGCTGGGGGCCGCACGCAACGCTGACCTTAGGGGTGGGTTGTGTTGCGGTAGGCACCGTGGCCCGGTGTACCGATTCGCCTGTTTGGTGTCTCGGGAACCCTGCACACATCGTTCGGGGTTGTATGGGAAACCTCGGCCGGACTCCTATGGATGGAACCCGAATAGGCGATAAACCAGGACTAGGGACTTGAGTGTTTAGGTAGGCCGTGGCTGACACCCACGTTGGGCTTCCGCTTGAAGGTTGCAGTACATGTCATGTAAACGGCGGTAAGTGGTGAGAGCGTGTGTGAAGAAGTACACCCCTGCAAGGTTAATATGATCTATTCGAATAGCCGTGTCCACGGAGAAGGACTTCTGGGTTGCCTATATCAGTTCATAGACAAGTGAAAGTGGATACTCTAAAATGCGCAAGATAAGCGTGAGTGCTATGGATGGCATTCTCGTATGGAGACGGGAGCGGGTCCATAGTGGTGTATTGATATGGTGAATATGTGGACTCGTGTGCGCCACCTCAAAAGAGTTACTTGCGTCGTAGTTCGGGATAGCCACCGAGTCAAAGCTGGCTTGCTGCAATCAAACTCCACCACCCCTTTTGATAACGATGCATATGTAGTTAGTTCTGATGTAAGTCTTGCTGAGTACAATCGTACTCACGCTTGCTTATTTTATGTTTTGCAGAGACGTCGGTCTAGCTAGTAGTTCCGCTTGGACTTGACGTTTAGCTTGTTACCTCAGCTACGATCTTGTGCCCTTGGCAGATCTCGGTAGATAGTCGCTTCTCGGCCCTTTTCATTTATAGTTGTCTGTACTCGTACATGTCTAGCTTCCGCTTGTGCTTTGACTTGTATTCTCGAGTGTTGGGTCATGAGACCCATGTTTGTAATATCTCGCCCTCGGAGCCTAATGAATAAATATTTGAGTCGTAGAGTTATGTTGTGATGCCATGTTGTATCTACACATATTGAGCATATTGTGTGTATGTTTGAAATGCTTGGTATGTGTGGGATCCGACAAACTAGTTGTTTATCCTTGGCAGCCTCTCATATGGGGAAATGTAGTCTCGTGTTTACGAGCGATAGTAGTCCGCTTCTGACCGGTTCACCGAGTCCTGCTAGCCCAAAGATTACTGCTTGGACACTTGATCGGGCCGACATGTGTTTCACTTCGTTCCTTATGTCCATCCCTTCGGGAAATGTCACGGTGTTATTCGAGTCCTGCCTAGCTCAAGCTACAGCCCGGGATACCGGAGTCCTGTTAGCCCAGTGCTACAGCCCGAATTTATACGTTGATGACCGACATGCTCGATGTGATTCATGTATGCTTGTCCCCATAGGTTAGCGCCTCTTTGGGTTCACGACTAGCCATGTCGGCCCGGGTTCTTTATCATATGGATGCTAGCGACACTGTCATATACATGAGCCAAAATACGCAAACGGTCCCGGGCCATGGTAAGGCGACACCCGTGGGAATACCGTGCGTGAGGCCGCAAAGTGATATGAGGTGTTACCGGCTAGGTCGATGTGATTTGGAATCGGGGTCCTGACACCACCGTGAGCGCGGCCCTCATGTTCGCCTGCTCCGACCGGGTGTGTGGCGCCATGGCGGCAGCGTTGCTTGAGGCCCTTGCGGCTGCTCGCACTTGTCGTGGAGTAAGAGCAGAGGGTGAGTGACCGCGCCGCCCGCACCACACGGCATTTGGCGGTGCGCGTGCCGCCTGAGGCGCGGGGTTGGGGTCTTCTTGGGCTGCCGTCGCCGCTCGGGCCGGCCATGCCGCCCAGCGGTCGATGTTGGCTCTCGAGTTGTCAGACATCGGAGCCGCGGAGCGCCGAAGGATCAACGAGCGGATCGGCTGGTGAGAGAAGAGCCCCGGCGCACCCCTACCTGGCGCGCCAAATGTCGGATCACGGGTTTCGGCAAAACCCTCAAGGTTTGAACACTAGGGTGCGCATGAAGATCTCCCCCTACCGATCTCAGGGGCTAACTCGACGAACGTGCAACGCAAGGGACACAAGATTTATACTGGTTCAGGCCACCGTTGTGGTGTAATACCCTACTCCGGTGTGGTGGTGGTGGATTGCCTCTTGGGCTGAGGATGAACAATACAAGGGGAAGAATAGCCTCCTAAGGCGAGGTGTTCTTGTGCTTGGTGTGTGGCTAGGATCGGCTAAAGATCAGATCGAGCTGGGTCTCTCTTCCTACTATGGTGGCTAGTCCTTTTTATAGAGGCCCTGGTCCTCTCCCCAAATATTGAGTGGGAAGGGAGCCAACAACGGCCAATTTGAAAGGGGACAGCTTAGTACAGTTTATCCTGACAAAAGCAGTCTTCGCCTGCAAAAGGCTCTGGTGGTGACGCCGCCTTGGTGTCAGGACCCCGATCCCAAGTCACATCGATCTAGCCGGTAACACCTCATATCACTTTGCGGCCTCACGCACGGTATTCCCACGGGTGTCCCTTACCATGGCCCGGGACCGTTTGCGTCTTTGGCTCACGTATATGATAGTGTCGCTAGCATCCATATGACAAAGAACCCGGGCCGACATGGCTAGTCGTGAACCCAAAGCGGCGCTAACCCATGGGGACAGGCATACATGAATCACATCGAGCATGTCGGTCATCAACGTATATATTCGGGCTGTAGCACCGGGCTAACAGGACTCCGGTATCCCGGGCTGTAGCAGGCTAGGCAGGACTCCGAATACCACCGCGTGACATTTCCCCGAAGGGACAGACATAGGAACGAAGTGAAACACATGCCGGCCAGTCAAGTGTCCAAGCAGTAGTGCTGGGCTAAGCGAGGACTCCGGTGAACCGGGCTGTAGCGGACTACTATCGCTTAGAAGCACGACACTACATTTCCCCATATGAGAGGCTGCCAAGGATAAACAACTAGTTTGTCGGATCCCACACATACCAAGCATTTCAAACATACACACAATATGCTCAATATGTGTAGATACAACATGGCATCACAACATAACTCTCTACGACTCAATTATTTATTCAATAGGCTCCGAGGAGCGAGATATTACAAACATGGGTCTCATGACCCAACACTCGAAACATACAAGTCAAAGCACAAGCGGAAGCTAAACATGTCTCGAGTACGCATAACTAAAAAAGAAGAAGGCCGAGAAGCGACTATCTACCAGATCCTGCCGAGGGCACAAGATCGTAGCCGAGGTAACAAGCTAAACGTCAAGTCCACGTGGAACTACTAAGCGAGACCGACGCCTCTCGCAAAACATAAAATAAGCAAACGTGAGTACAAACGCATTTCAGAAGACTTACATCGTAAACTAACTACATATGCATCATTATCAAAAGGGGTGGTGGAGTTTGACCGCAGCAAGCCAGCTTTGACTCGGTGGCTATCCTGAACTACGACGACAAGTAACTCTTTTGAGGTGGCGCACACGCAGTCCACATATTCACCATATCAATACACCACTATGGATCCGCCTCCGCCTCCCTACGAGAACGCCATCCATAGCACTCACGCTTATCTTGCGCATTTTAGAGTATCCACTTTCACTTGTCTATGAACCGATATAGGCAACCCGTAAGTCCTTCTCCGTGGACACGACTATTCGAATAGATCATATTAAACCTGCAGGGTGTACTTCTTCACACGCTCTCACCACTTACCGTCGTTTACACGACATGTACTCGGCAACCTTCAAGCGGAAGCCCAACGTGGGTGTCGGCCACGGCCTACCTAAACACACAAGTCCCAAGTCCAGGTTTATCGCCTATTCGGGTTCCATCCGCAGGGAGTGCGGCCGAGGTTTCCCATACAGCCCGAACGATGTGCACAGGTTCCCGAGACACCAAACGGGCGAATCGGTACACCGGGCCACGGTGCCTACCGCAACACAACCCACCCCTACGGTCAGCGTTGCTTATGCCCCCAAAGATACTACAAACACCGTAAACTACTTGCAACTCCCGGACCGAGGACAAGGGTGGTTAAGAAGCCGAGAGGGTCAATTAAGGATCCCAATGCGTGGTAGTAATCTGTTTCATGGATCACAAACACAGAACTCAGTTCCTGAGGACGGCTGCAATGAGACAACCCACCATGTACTCCTACATGGCCTCTCACCGCTACCTTTATCAAATCGTGTTCACACACTTAGCTCATACACATTAGGACATGTTCACACAACCATTCCAATTCATTCCCGATGAATCAGACCTGACTCAACTCTAAGAAGTAGCAGGCATGACAACAAGCATGAATGAGTAGGCACAACATGGCTCAAACAACTCCTACTCATGCTAGTGGGTTTCATCTAATTCTTGTGGAATGACAAAAGTCATGCAGAGGATAAAGGGGTTCAGCTACCACAACAAGTAACACATGAGTCGTTGGTGTCCTAATGCAGTAAAATAGAGCAGGAGCGAGAGAGTGGGATCATATCGGAATGGACAAGGGGGTTTTGCTTGCCTGGCACTTCTGAAGATAATATATTTCTTCATCGGTGTCATCGAACAATCGTCTAACGTCCGCTCATCGAGAGGGGACGATTACGGCAAACAAGAGAGAACACAATCAATGCAATGCACATTCACATGAATGACATGTCATGTTAAGGTTCTGAATTCACCTAATGCAATATCTAGCCAAGTTAATTGAAGTGGAATTCAAACAAGAACAAATTCCAACTCCAAATGTTATTCCATAATTTGCCCTAATCATGATTCATCCTATTCAGTGAGGTTAACTGGTTCAAACATGCATGATCATGGCATAAACAGATTCTTCATATTTTTCTGATCATTTTTCATATATAATTTATTTAATTTGGAGTTACAGATTAAAAGTTATGAATATTTGAAGTTTGGGGTGTTTCTCAAATTTCCTGAATTAAATTAAATCCAGAAAATCAAATAATTGCGTCGGACATTACAGGCATGACGTCAGCGGTCAATCATGGCGGTCCAGGTCAAACCCCGACTTGTGGGTCCCGAGTGTCGTTGTTCCGACTAAACTAACCTAGCTTAGTTAATACTAACCTAACTTAATTAGCGGGCGGGGCCCGCATGTCGATGAGGGAGAGGAAAATCAACCGGCAAGGTCAACCCACGCCGGTCAGCCGTTCAGCGGTCATCATGCTTAGTCACGGCGAGCGACGCGGCGAGTGATTTTGGCCGTTCAAACCAAAAGGGCCGCGGAAGGCATCTAGGTGGAGCTGAACGAGCCGAGGCTCTTGGTGGAGCTAGGCTGGGGTCGGGGTGGCCGAATCGGCGCCGGCGACGACCTAGGAGGTCAGCCGAGCTCGGGCGAGCTCGAGCTCGACGCTGATGCACTAGAGGGGAAATGTATGGGCGCTATGGCTCCTGGGAGGGCGGCGAACTTGGTAGCGTGCTCGGGCGCAAGCTAGGTGGCTCAGCCACGGCGGCGCCATGGCCGGCGGCGAAGAGTTCTCGGGTGCTGCGGTTGGCACGGTTAGGGGGAGCAGTCGACCGTGGGGAGAGGGGGAAACGGGCGGTGAGCTCACGTGGATCCCGTAGAGGTGGACGGCGGGCTCGGGGAAGACCGAACGGCGGCAAATTCGACGGCGGCGATCCTCGGTGGCCGAGGAGGGGAAAGACGCTTGGGCGGCGCGCAGGGCTTCTCCGGTCATGTGACTCGGTGAGGAGGTAGGGAACGAGGCGGCGGAGCTCGAGGATAGCTCGGGGCGACTCGGGGATGGCCGTGGCCGCGGTGGTGCACGTCGGCGGCGGCGGGCGCGTTCGGGTTCGGGAGAGAGAGCGAGACAGAGGAGGGAACGAGGGAGAGGGAGAGAGCGAGGGGGTCCAGGGGCGTCGTCGTGGCGTCGCGAGGAGGTCGGGGAGGCCGCCAGCACGAAGCAGGAGGTGGCGTCGGGGGCGTCAGGCAAGCGCCACGCCTCGCCTCTGCCTACTGGCAGAGGAAGACGACGAGCGGTGAGGCGGTGGTGGGCTGGGCCACCACCGGGCTGCCGAGGAGGAGGGGGGGAGAGAAGGCTGGGCCAGGTGGGCTGCGCAGGTAAGCCAGGTAAGGTATTCTCTCTCTCTTTTATTTCCATTTTCTATTTTCTGTAATTATGTTTGGCTTTAATAAAAATGCCAGGGCATTTCCAAAAATCATGAAACTGGTCAATGTCACTGTTTGGAATATTTCCAACAACAAACATTTCAGTTTGTGATTATTTGAGCATTTAAAATATTTTATAGTATTTAAATGCCCAAATGCAAATACCATATGAATTAATTCAAAAGTCCAAATGTCATGGAAAAATGTGCAACATCTCTGATTCTTGTTTCCAGCATTTTTCCACAAATGGTGAACATTTTTGAAGGCCATTTGGTTCATTGAAAAATATTTCTTAGTTGAACCTATTTGAATTGTTTTTGGTGCTAGGGCTTGGTCATCCCCATTTCAAATTTCATGAAAACTTAGCATGATGCATGGATGCAATGCCACTAGTTACAAGCAAGCTCTAGGGCTGTGACAACTCACCCCCACTAAACAAGAATCTCGCCCCGAGATTCAAGACGTGAGGTAAGAGGAAAAGGGGAGTCACAAACTATCACAATCTTCATGATCCATTTGCCTTCTCGAAGATATTGATTCATTCCATCATCTCTGTCTTGGCGTCTTTGCTTTCGAGATCTTCACCCGACACGACAACAGAAAGAAGGGGGAAACCCTACATGATTCTATCTTCACGAAGATCAAGTAAACATGATTGACTCACGGACTGGAATGGTGACACATCTCAAGTTGAGACACAAAACACATCGAGAGGGATGGAAGAACAAACGACGGGGTTTGATGGGTGGCAACAATTCCACGCTTAGGGAGATGATGGATGGTGTCAAGGTGGCGAGGAAATATTTGCCATGATTCAATAACGGGCACCCTGTGGAGGTGACGCGAGGAGCTATTCCCTTAAGTGGCAAAAAGAATTACTTTTGATACAAAGATCATTGAAACTCTTCATACCAGCCTAAGGCAATTTAGAACGATCGTTTGGCGGAGTGCAAAGGAATGGTACACCGGACTAGAATGGATGATGTGGACTACCTTGTTGAAGACAACGCAATGGATGACTTTTGCTTATCACCGAAATGGATGGGACCCATGGTAAGTCCACTGTTGAGGATAATCCTAGACAAGAATTACTAAGAAAGCAGTCCATAGTGAAATTGGCACAATAACGGTGCAAGCTGGGAACGAAATGCAACTGTTCGAATGTTCCAACCATCATATCTGCCTGAGATTCAGATCCGATTGGTGATGGGATACTTCAGACTCAGCACGTCTGAAAAGGAAAGGTTGCAACACAAATCGACGAGATGACGTTGCGAGATTCTCAGGGAGTGAACTATGATAGCAAGCTCCAAGACATGAGCTGGTTCTGCTACACACATGTGGACACGCTGTCCAAGACAAGTATGACCACGTGGTAGTCTTATAATACAACACTACCAAGTTCAGGTGGGGAACCATCATCTAGGGTAACGAAGTCTTGTGCATGACCTAGGATTTGCACAACAACTCCTTTTCCTTGAACAAATCAATCAGTGGCTTGGTGTGCTATGGAATTCATATGGAATGAAGATGATCAGTCTATCGAACCACAGAATACTTCGCACATATGCATGACTGACTTGGGATGATTCCAAAGGAAACAAAACAAACCTTTCTCAAATTCATGGCGGCAACTTGCATCAAATGCACGTGATTTCGAGGAAGTCACTTCTTCCATCCAAGCATAGGCTTCATGAACGGCACACGAAGAAATGCTTACGCAAGTTTCCAACACTATGTTGATGTTCATCATGACTCATGGGGGAGACAAAATGCTACTGATGGGCTCAACAGCAACTCATCGGAATTTCCATATCACTGGACTTCCACCATCATGTGAACACGGTGATAGTATTGGTTAGACCAAAAGATGTAATGGTGTATGCTCGAGGGGTCAACCACGAGTAAGACAAACATCACGAATTTTCGTTGGTTCTGATTTGACTTGACAATGGCCCATACTCAAGTCAAAGAATTTATAAGACAATAGGTCCAGCAACTGATCACGAGGGCCAATCGATGAAGATATCATCTTGCTTCAACACACACTACACGAGAATATCCCTTCGAATGAACTAAGTTAGGCAAGCTTTTATCTTGAACTCTCCAAGTTGTTGTTTGGCTTAACCAACTAGCTCGTGGATATCCAACACAGATTCTTGGAGAAAGGGTGGTTCACAAGAAACCAACTTGATCACGAGCTCAACATAACAGTTAGGAGACAACCCGGTAACACTTCCAAGAAGATATTTGGAAAGTCACTTAACCAATTCCAGATGTTACTAAGTTCGAGAACAATCTAGCTTTTGTCTGCAAGACGAAATGATCAAATGAGTGAGGACTTTATATAATCCTAACTCATCAATCGAAGTGTGCACCAGAAATAAGGACTAGGTAGCACGATCAATCTTAGGATGATGATTTAATAACCAACACGCTAAGAATGAGGATATTGTCCATTAGCTGCCAAGCAACGGGTTGCTCGGAGTATTGATTTCACACATCACAGTCCACTCGTCGGCATTCCGGTTTCAACAACTCGGAACCGAGGAATGAATAATGATGGCGAGAAGTATCACTGCATCAAGAATTCATAGGAGAAGGTGCAATTCTCATGACATTCTTGACATAAGATGGTAACACTCCAGGTGGAACAGCATCAAAAACTGAATTGGCATTTTGACCTGCGGGATACAACTACTTTGACCCAATCCTAGAAATGGATGAGGTACTGGAGTTTGTTTCTCCTAGTCATTCCAGAAGAGAATGGCTTGACGGACCACTAGGATAATAGACATCGATAAACGAAGGCACACATACTCTTAGTTATCAACTGATAGAGGATGGTCGGGATACAACTAAAGAGAGCAACTCAAAGGAACATATAATTTTTCAAGTTGTGGAGGCATGGATTAGTATATCGAGCAAGGCTCAACATTTCTCCCGGATAACCCATGCAGAAAAGTAGAATTGGCAGATTCACAATTATGAATGGAGAACTCCTCAAGAGCACTCTTATTGTGATGTTTTAGTTCAAAGAACTTCTAGTTCATGGTATTTGGAAGAAGGAAATGCCACGGACCTCGAGGACTATCACAAAGTTACTAATATCCTAAAGGAACTAGCAATTACTAACAACATGAAGTAGGGTGAATCTCGGGTTCGTAAACCCGTGAGTAGAATGCCTACTAACTAATAACATCACGGGATGCTTTCAAGAATAATGGCCGTAATCATCGCGACTGGGGAACACAAAACATGGCTAATTTACAAGGTGACTTCCTAAACAACTAGGGTCATAATAATAGCTCCAACATCTATGCCGAGGCAACAAAGTACCTCAACTTACCGATTAGTGTGCTTATTCTGACCAAAAAGGACATTGGGAACGGAAGAAAAAGATTTGCAAATGCATCAGACTATTTAGAGACACAGGATGACTTTGACAAAGATAACGGGCTGTAAATGCTCAAAATGATTTGAGACATCCTGCAAAAATGGTGGCATAACCACTCAACATCACAATACCAAGATTCCGAGATCAACAATTATCATACGTAAATAGTAGGAACTGAACTGAGGCTTGAAACCAACAATCTTATAAGTCTATGGATTAGTAACACGTCATCCTGATAGATAGATGATAAGCCTAGTTCTTAAACCCCGTAGAAGAGAAGAGGTTGACTCAGATCAGAAGGCCATGAGATATAAGGAGTAAAAAGAGCCTTACGTTCCCTTCCACAATCAATTCCCTTACATAGCTAAATCATTTCTAGACACAACTTCGACCAGTTTGGCTTGGTAATCCTCTGACAGTATCGGGGCTCGATACCAACGCTTATCGGGACCCCGATCCCAAGTCACATCGATCTAGCCGGTAACACCTCATATCACTTTGCGGCCTCACGACGGTATTCCCACGGGTGTCGCCTTACCATGGCCCGGGACCGCTTATGCTTTTGGCTCACGATATGATAGTGTCGCTAGCATCCATATGACAAAGAACCCGGGCCGACATGGCTAGTCGTGAACCCAAAGCGGCGCTAACCCATGGGGACAGGCATACATGAATCACATCGAGCATGTCGGTCATCAACGTATATATTCGGGCTGTAGCACTTTGGGCTAACAGGACTCCGGTATCCCGGGCTGTAGCAGGCTAGGCAGGACTCGAATACCACCGCGTGACATTTCCCGAAGGACAGACATATAGGAACGGCGAAACACATGCCGACCAGTCAAGTGTCCAAGCAGTAGTGCTTTGGGCTAGCAGGACTCCGGTGAACCGGTATGGCGGACTACTATCGCCGGAAGCACGAGACTACATTTCCCCATATGAGAGGCTGCCAAGGATAAACAACTAGTTTGTCGGATCCCACACATACCAAGCATTTCAAACATACACACAATATGCTCAATATGTGTAGATACAACATGGCATCACAACATAACTCTCTGACTCAATTATTTATTCAATAGGCTCCGAGGAGCGAGATATTACAAACATGGGTCTCATGACCCAACACTCGTGAGCATACAAGTCAAAGCACAAGCGGAAGCTAAACATGTCTGAAGTACGCATAACTAAAAAAGAAGAAGGCCGAGAAGCCCGACTATCTACCAGATCTCTGCCGAGGGCACAAGATCGTAGCTGAGGTAACAAGCTAAACGTCGAAGTCCACGTGGAACTACTAGCGAGGCCGACGCGTCTCTCGCAAAACATAAAATAAGCAAACGTGAGTACAAACGTACTCAGCAAGACTTACATCAGAACTAACTACATATGCATCATTATCAAAAGGGGGTGGTGGAGTTTGACTGCAGCAAGCCAGCTTTGACTCGGTGGCTATCCTGAACTACGACGACAAGTAACTCTTTTGAGGTGGCGCACACGAGTCCACATATTCACCATATCAATACACCACTATGGATCCGCTCCCGTCTCCCTACGAGAACGCCATCCATAGCACTCACGCTTATCTTGCGCATTTTAGAGTATCCACTTTCACTTGTCTATGAACCGATATAGGCAACCCAAGTCCTTCTCCGTGGACACGGCTATTCGAATAGATCATATTAAACCCTGCAGGGGTGTACTTCTTCACACACGCTCTCACCACTTACCTTCGTTTACACGACATGTACTCGGCAACCTTCAAGCGGAAGCCCAACGTGGGTGTCGGCCACGGCCTACCTAAACACACAAGTCCCAAGTCCAGGTTTATCGCCTATTCGGGTTCCATCCGCAGGAGTGCGGCCGAGGTTTCCCATACAGCCCGAACGATGTGTACAGGGTTCCCGAGACACCAAGCAGGCGAATCGGTACATCAGACCCACGGTGCCTACCGCAACACAACCCACCCCTACGGTCAGCGCTTGCGTGCGGCCCCCAAAGATACTACAAACACCAGAAACTACTTGCAACTCCCGGACCGAGGACAAGGGAGGTTAAGAAGCCATGAGGGTCAATTAAGGATCCCAATGCGTGGTAGTAACTGTTTCATGGATCACAAACACAGAACTCAGTTCCCGAGGACGGCTGCAATGAGACAACCCACCATGTACTCCTACATGGCCTCTCACCGCTACCTTTACCAAATCGTGTTCACACACTTAGCTCATACAGTGAGGACATGTTCACACAACCATTCCAATTCATTCCCGATGAATCGGACCTGACTCAACTCTAAGCAATGGCAGTGTGCATGACAACAAGCATGAATGAGTAGGCACAACATGGCTCAAACAACTCCTACTCATGCTAGTGGGTTTCATCTAATTACTGTGGAATGACAGGTCATGCAGAGGATAAAGGGGTTCAGCTACCGCAACAAGTAACACATGAGTCGTTGGTGTCCTAATGCAGTAAAATAGAGCAGGAGCGAGAGAGTGGGATCATATCGGAATGGACAAGGGGGTTTTGCTTGCCTGGCACTTCTGAAGATAATATAGTTCTTCATCGGTGTCATCGAACAATCGTCGGAACGTCGTCTATCGAGAGGGGACAGTTACCGGCAAACAAGAGAGAACACAATCAATGCAATGCACATTCACATGAATGACATGTCATGTTAAGGTTCTGAATTCACCTAATGCAATATCTAGCCAAGTTAATTGAAGTGGAATTCAAACAAGAACAAATTCCAACTCCAAATGTTATTCCATAATTTTCCCTAATCATGATTCATCCTATTCAGTGAGGCTAACTGGTTCAAACATGCATGATCATGGCATAAACAGATTCTTCGTATTTTTCTGATCATCTTTCATATATAATTTATTTAATTTGGAGTTACAGATTAAAAGTTATGAATATTTGAAGTTTGGGGTGTTTTCTGAAATTTCCTGAATTAAATTAAATCCAGAAAATCAAATAATTGCGTCAGCATTACAGAGGCATGACGTCAGCGGTCAATCATGGCGGTCCAGGTCAAACCCTGACTTGTGGGTCCCGAGTGTCAGTGTCTGACTAAACTAACCTAGCTTAGTCAATACTAACCTAACTTAATTAGCCGGGCGGGGCCCGCATGTCAGTGAGGGAGAGGGGAAAATCAACCGGGCAGTGGGTCAACCCACGCCGTCGGCCAGTTCAGCAGTCATCGGCGTTTAGTCAGCCGGCGACGCCAGCGGCGAGAGTGATTTTGGCCGTTCCGGCAACCAAAAGGGCCGCGGAAGGCATCTAGGTGGAGCTGGGAACGAGCCGAGGCTCTTGGTGGAGCTAGCCGGGGTCGGGGTGGCCGGAGTCGGCGCCGGTGACGACCTAGGCGGCCGCCGGAGCTCGGGCGAGCTCGAGCTCGACGCTGCGGTGCACTAGAGGGGAAACAGAAGGGTGCTGCGGGCTCCTGGGAGGGCGGCGAACTTGGTAGCGTGCTCGGGCGCAAGCTAGGGTGGCCCTGGCCACGGCGGGCGCCATGGCCGGGCGGCGAAGAGTTCTCGGAGTGCGGCGGTTGGCGCGGTTAGGGGAGCAATCGACCGTGGGGAGAGGGGAAGCAGGCGGTGAGCTCACGTGGATCCCGTAGAGGTGGACGGCGGGCTCGGGGAAGACCGAACGGCGGCGAATTCGACGGCGGCGATCCTCGGTGGCCGAGGAGGGGAAAGACGTCGGGGCGGCGCTTCGGGGCTTCTCCGGTCGTGTGACTCGGTGAGGAGGTAGGGAACGAGGTGGCGGAGCTCGAGGATAGCTCGGGGCGGCTCGGGGATGGCCGTGGCCGCGGTGGTGCACGTCGGCGGCGGCGGGCGCGTTCGGGTTCGGGAGAGAGAGCGAGACAGAGGAGGGAACGAGGGAGAGGGAGAGAGCGAGGGGGTCCAGGGGCGTCGTCGTGGCGTCGCGAGGAGGTCGGGGAGGCCGCCAGCACGAAGCAGGAGGTAGCGTCGGGGCGTCGGGCAAGCGCCACGCCTCGCCTCTGCCTACTGGCAGAGGAAGACGACGAGCGGCGAGGCGGTGGTGGGCTGGAGCCACCACCGGGCCGTCGAGGAGGAGGGGGGAGAGAAGGCTGGGCCGGTGGGGCTGGGCAGGTAAGCCGAAGTAAGGTATTCTCTCTCTCTTTTATTTCCATTTTCTATTTTCTGTAATTATGTTTGGCTTTAATAAAATGCTGTGGCATTTCCAAAATCATGAAACCGTCAATGTCACTGCTTGGAATATTTCCAACAACAAACATTTCAGTTTGTGATTATTTGAGCATTTAAAATATTTTATAGTATTTAAATGCCCAAATGCAAATACCATATGAATTAATTCAAAAGTCCAAATGTCATGGAAAAATGTGCAACATCTCTGATTCTTTGTTTCGACATTTTTCCACAAATGGTGAACATTTTTGAAGGCCATTTGGTTCATTGAAAAATATTTCTTAGTTGAACCTATTTGAATTGTTTTTGGTGCTAGGGCTTGGTCATCCCCATTTCAAATTTCATGAAAACTTAGCATGATGCATGGATGCAATGCCACTAGTTACAAGCAAGCTCTAGGGCTGTGACACTTGGGCTCCATGGTGACCTCCTTCTTGCCGTCCAGCTGGTCTTGGTCTCGTTGCACCAATATGGAAGCCTTTGCTTGACGCCTCGGTACTCCTCGCCTGCACTTGCTTCCTTAGCACCAAAGAGGAAATAAGGACACTACACGTGCTAGCGCCCGCCTGGCCTTGATCGTCATGGCTCACGTCAAGAAAGCCTCGCGAGGTTTGCCTTGCCTTGATCTCTCCGCCCCTCGCAAGCCAACCTGGTGAGGCCACTCCCGAAGAGGTCTTGGGTCATCCGCCTCGCGAGGCTTGGCCCCTCGCGAGGGTCTTGAGTGGTTGTTGGTGAGGATGGGCCGCACGGGCCCACTTGCAGAGCCATGCCGTGGGCAGTGCAGTGCGCAAGTCTGGGACCCCCGTTCCCGAGCGCCCGGCAGTCTTGGTCGACGTCCCGACAGGCCAGAGCATCAAGGGGGGCAGGGGCAGGCAGGCAGGTGCCGTGGCGCCCTCGCGCGCACGCCGTGCCCTCCATCGCCTCTGCCTGCTGGCAGAGGTTGGGATGACTGGCACGGGCCAGCAGTGCTGGGCCGCCAGTTGGGCCGCCATGTGGGCTGCGCCAGGTAAGTCCTCTCTCTCTTTTGTATTTCTGTTTTTTTCTATTTCTGTAATTTGTTTCGATTTAGTAAAAATACTAAACCATTTTTAAAACTCCTGAAAATATTTGTGGGCACTGTTGAAATTATTCCCAATAGCCCTCAACTAGTTTCAGAATTATTAGAGCATTTAAAATATTTATAGGATTTAAATGCCCCAATTCAAATACTTATTGATTTAATTCATAGACCAAATATGTCCTGCAAAAATGTAAACCATTTTCGGTAGATGCTTCCACCTTGATCCAGAAATGATGAACATTTTTAAAGGGCATTTTGAAATCATTGAAAAAGATTTTAGTTGAACCTATTTGGATTCCTTTTGATGCTAGGGTTTGAACATCGCCATTTTAAATTTCCATGAAAGTTAAACATGATGCAAGCAAGACGCACACACTAGGCAGCACCAGAAGCTAGGGATGTGACAACTCGCCCCCACTAAACAAGAATCTCGTCCCGAGATTCAAGTGTAGGGTAAAAGGAAGAGGGGACTCGAACTATCACAATCTTCATGATCCAACTGCCCTTCTCAAAGATGTTAATTATTGCATCATATTGATCTTTGACGTCTTTGCCTTCGAGATCTTCATCCAACATGATAACGACAAAAGGAACTCCACAAGAGACGGTCTGCTTGAAGATTGAGAAACTCATGATCAACTCATGGAATGATACATGATAACATCTCTCGAGGGGAGACACAAAACACATATCGAGGTGATGGAGGCAGATGACGAAGGTTCAATTTGGTAGGCAACAACTCCACGCTTTACAGAATGGTGGATGCATTTCAAAGTAGCGAGGAGTTAACTTACCCTTAACACCAAAGCGGGGCACCTTAGGGAGGGTGACTCATAGAGTTATTCCCTAAAGTGGCAAAAAGAATTACTTTTGGTACATACATCACTGTAGGTCTTCATACTAGCCTGAGGCAATTCACAATTGATCATTTGAAGAAATGGCATACTCAGTTTGGGAACGGGACTATAAGTATCCTCATGGGGAGTGGATGATATCTTGACTCAGCAGAATGACCACTACATTGACTTACCGGCATTATAGAGGAACTAAGATCAAAACTTTGAGATGCCCTAATCGTATAACTGCATGAGATTCAAATCTGGTTGGTGGCAGGATATTCCAGACTCAACATGTCTGAAAAAGGAAACTTTGCAACACAAATCGACGAGATAATGTTGTGAGATTCTCGGGAGATGAACTACGGTAGTAAGCTCCAAAACATGAGAGGGTTCTGCTACACACATGTGAACACGTTGTCCCAGACAAGCGTGACCATGTAGTAGTCTTATAATTAAACACTACCGAGTTCTGGTTGGGAACCATCATTGCGGAGAGCGAAGCCCATGCATAAGTCATATGATTAGCTCTTATGAAGGAACTTCTTCTCCTTGAACAAAACAATCAGTGGCTTGGTGTGCTAGGGATTACATATGGAATGGAGATGATCGGTCTATCAGACCATAGAATGCTTCGCATGTGCATGACTGACTTGGGATGATTCCAATGGAAGGAAAATACAAGCTTTCTCGAATTCACGGCGGCAACTTGCTTCAAATGCACATGAACTAGAGGGAGTCACTTCTTTCATCAAACATATGCTTCATGAACGGGACATGAAGATAATGCTTATGAAAGTTTCCAACACTAACATAGATGTCCAACATGGATCATGGATAAGATGAAAATGTTGTCAATGGGCTCAACAACAATCCATCCAGGCTTCCATATAGGTGGAAATCCACAATTAAGTGAACACGGTGATAGCATTGGTCAGACCAAAAGATGTAATGATGTATGCTCGAGGGATCAACCACGAATAAGACAACATTATGAACATCGTTGGTCCTGATTTGATTTTACGATAGACCATGCGCAAATCAAAGATTTGATAAGACAATAGCACCGACAATTGATCACGAGGATCAATAGATGAAGATACCATCTTTCTTCAACAAACACACAAACATAAGTATATCCCTTTGGATATGAACTAAGCGGGACAAGCTTTCATCTTCCAACTCTCCATGTTGTTGTCTAGCTCAACCAACTAGCTCAGGGATATCCAACATAGATTCTTGGAGAAGGGGTGGTTTATAAGAAAACCAACTTGATCACGAGCTCAACATAACAGTCAGGGGACAACCTGGTGATACTTCCGAGAGGATATTCAGAAAATCACGAACCACCAATATGTTGTTAAGATCGGAATAATCCTGCTTTTTAGGGCAAGGCGATATGATCAAATAAGCGAGGGATTGGCACAATCCTAACTCATTGATCGAAGTGTGCACCAGAAATATAGACTAGGTAGCACGATCAATCTTAGGATGATGATTCAATAACCAACACGCTAAGAATGAGAGTATTGTGGATTAACTACCAAGCAACATAGTTGCTAGGGGTATTGATTTCACACAACACGGCTCACTTGTCGGCATTCCGCTTGCGACAACACGGAACCGGGGAATGAATAATGATGGCGAGAAGTATCACTCCATCAATAATTCATAAGAGATTGTGCAATTCTCACGTCATTCTTGAAATGAAAGAGGGCAACACTCCAGGGTAGAACAGAACAAAGCTGGATTGGCATGCTTAATCTACGGAATACAACTGCTTTGACCCAATCCTAGATATGGACGAGGTACCGGAGGTTGTTTCTCCTATTCATTCCGGAATAGAATGGCTTGACAGACCATAAGAATATGAGGTATTGATGAGCATGAATGCATGACATGCTCTTGACTGTCAAATGATAGACGGAGGTCAGAATACAACTAAAGAGATACAACTCAAAGGGACATACATCTTTCTGAGTTGTGGATGCATAGATTAGCATGTCGAGCAAAGCTCAACATTTCTTCCGGATAACCCATGCAGAAGGTAGGAATGGCAGAGTCACAACATAGAATGTGGAACTCATCGAGACTACTCTTGTTGTGATCCTTTGGTTCAAGAACTTCTGCCATAAGCAGGTCATGGTATTTGGAAGAACGAAATACCACGAACCTCGAGGACTATCACAAAGGTTGCTAATATCCTAAAGGAACGAGCAAACACTACCAACAATAGGTAAGTGGAGTGAATCTTGGGCTCAAGAACCCAGAAATAGAATGGCTACTAACTAAATGGCATCACGGGATGCTTTCAAGAATGACGACGAGAATCATCACACAAGGAATACAATTTAGAGCTAGATTGTTGGGTGGTTCTCTAAGACACCTAGGGTCATAATAATAGCTTCAACATATAGTTCGAGGCAATGGAGTACCTCAACACACCGATTAGTGTGCATAATTTGGCCCAAAAGGACAATGAGAACATGGAGGAAAGATTTGCAAGTGCATCAGACTAATTAGAAACCTGGGATGACTTGGACATCATAATGGCTGTAAATGCTCAAAAATATCTGAGACATCCTACAAAATAGTGGCATGACCACTCAACATTACAATATCAAGGTTCTGAGGCCAGCTATCAACACATGGAAGTAGTAGGAACTGAGCTGAGACTTGAAACCATCAATCCTATAAGTCTCCGGACTAGTAACACGTGATCTTGATAGAAAGACGAGAAGCCTAGTTCTTAATCCCCATAGAAAAGAAGAGGTTGACTCAGATCAGAAGAGCATAAGGTAAAGGAGTAAAAAGATCCTTATTTTCCCTTCCACAATCAATTCCCTTATATAACTAAAGCATTTCTAGACACGACTTCAACCAGTTTGGCTTGTTAATCCTATAGGCAGTCAGGCTCTGATACCAAAGCTGCTAGGACCCCGATCCTCAGGCACACCGATCAAGCATGTAACATATCAAATCACTTTGCGGCCTCACGCACGATATTCCCACGGGCGCCACCTTACCTGGCCCAGGACCGTTTGCACCTTTTGGCTCATGTATATGATAGTGTCGCTAGCATCCATATGACAAAGAACCCGGGCCGACATGACTAGTCGTAAACCCAAAGTGGCACTAACTTACAGGGACAGGCATACATGACCCAGCAATGAACGTGTCAGTCATCAGCGAGTAAATCCGGGTTGTAGCAGCTCGGCTAACAGGACTTCAGAGAATTCGGACTATAGCCGGCTAACAGGACTCTAGTAGACACCGCTTGACATTTCCCCGAAGGGACAAACACAGGAACAGAGAAGGACACATGTCGGCCAGCCTAAGTGTTTGGAGCAGTAGCAAGCTACCATGGCTCAGTGGAAGCACTAGGAGACAATTGCCGGTAAGAGAGGCTACCAAGGATAAACAACTAGGTTGTCGGATCCCACACATACCAAGCGTTTCAAATCATACACACAATATACTCTATATGTGCAAATACAACATGGCATCACAACAAAACTCTACAAGTCAAAGTATTTATTCATTAGGCTCCGAGGAGCCAAGTATTACAAACATGGGTCTTATGACCCAACAGACAGAGCATAAAAGCAACAAGCGGAAGCATAAACATGTCTAAGTACAGACAACTACAAATTAAAAAGGCTGAGAAGCCTGACTATCTCGAAGACCCTCCCAAGGGTACAAGATCATAGCTAAGGTAACTAAACGTCGAAGTCCACGCGGAACTACTAGTGAGACTGAAGTCTCTCTGCAAAAACATAAATTAAGCAAACGTGAGTAAAAATGTACCCAGCAAGACTTACATCAGAACTAGCTACATATGCATCAGTATCAACAAAGGGGGTGGTGGAGTTTAACTGCAGCAAGCCAGCTTTGACTCGGTGGCTATCCTGAACTACATTTGCAAGTAACTCTTTTGAGGTGGCGCACATGAGTCCACATATTCACCATATCAATACACCACTATGGATCCGCTCCCATCTCCCTACGAGAACGCCATCCATAGCACTCACGCTTATGTTGCGCATTTTAGCGTATCCACTTTCACTTGTCTATGAACTGTACAGGCAACCCAGAAGTCCTTTACCGCAGACACGGCTATTCGAATAGATCATTTATGACCTTGCAGGGGTGTACTTCTTCACACACGCTGTCGCCATTTACCACCATGTACACGTCGTGTATCTCGGCAACCTCCAAGCGGAAGCCTGGCGAGGGAGTCGTCCACGACCTGACTAACCACGCAAGTCTCTAGTCCAGGTTTATTGCCTACTCGGGTTCCATCTGCAAGGAGATCTGGTCGGGGTGTCGCTCACGGCCCCAAACGATGTGTACAGGGTTCCCAAGCCCACCAAACGGACGACGCTTGGTATACCCGGCCACGGTGCCTAGTCTGTCCCAAGCCCACCTGTACCGGGTGCCACTTGGTAGACTACTAACACTATCTACAAACACCAGAAACTAGTTGCAACTCCTGGACATATATCGAGGCGATTAATAAGCCGAGAGGGGTCGAGTTACCGGAAACCAATGTGTGGTAGTAACTGTTCATGGATCACAAACAGAGAACTCAGTTCCTGAGGGCGGTTTCAATGAGAAAACCCACCATGTACTCCTACATGGCCTCTCACCGCTACCTTTACCAAATGGTGTTCACACACTTAGCTCTCAATAGTAGGACATGCTCACAACTTTCCAATTCATCTCTGGTGAATCAGACCTGACACAACTCTAAGCAATAGCAGGCATGACAAACAAGCATGAATGAGTAGGCACATCAAGGCTCCAACATCTCCTACTCATGCTAGTGGGTTTCATCTATTTACTGTGGCAATGACAGGTCATGCAGAGGAAAGAGGTTCAACTACCGCAGCATGTAACAGTTGAATCGCTGATGTCCTAATGCAGTAAAAGAGAGCAGGAGCAAGAGAGTAGGATTACATCGGAATGAACAAGGGGGTTTTGCTTGCCTGGAACTTCTGAAGATAGTATAGCTCTTCATCGGTGTCATCACTCATCGTTGGAACATACGTCTTCTGAGGGGGGAACAACCACCGACAACAAAGAAAGAACACAATCAATGCAATGCAACAATATGATGCATCATCATGACATGGCAATATGTTTTTGATTGACCTAATGCAACTAGCAACGAGTTAAATGAAGTTGGTTTGAACTCAAGGTTCAAAATCAAACTCCAAAAGTGGTTAGTTAAATGCCATTTATTTGATTGGTCCCATTCGGCAACTTTAAGTTGCTCCAACATGCTTGGAAATGGTACTGATGGAAAGATTGAATTTTTCTGATTATTTTTCATATATAAATTATTTCATTTGGAGTTATAGATTAATTTCTATGAATTTTTGAAGTTTAGGATATTTTCTGAAATATATAAATATTTTTTGAAGTTTCTGTCGGATCACGTGTTCCGGCAGACCCTTAAGGTTCGAACTCTGGGGTGCGCGTGGAGATCCAACCCTCCACCGTCTCGTACCTCACCAAATCGCAGGGATCTAAACTACTAACAAGAACAACACAAGAGACGCAAGATTTATACTAGTTCGGGCCACCGTTGTGGTGTAATACCCTACTCTAGTTTGTGGTGTGTGGATTGCCTCTGGGACCGACGAAGAACAGTACAGGGAAGAACAACCTCGCGAGGGTCTGTTCTTGGTGGGTGTGATGAACTGCTGAGTGGTGCCCCGTCGCTCTAGCTTGAGGAACGGGTGTCTCTCTCTCTCTAGATTCCGACTGCTCGATCCGATCGTCCTTCTCTGAGTGCGGCTACCCCTATTTATAAGCGAAGGCCCTGGGCCTCTTCCCAAATATTGAGCGGGAAGGGCGCCAACAATTGGCCATTTTGAAGGGGAACAAATAGGTACACTTATCCTGACTAAAGTTGGTCCTCGCCTGCCAAAGGCTCTGGTGATGACGCCCGCTTGGGCTCCACGATGACTGCATTCCAGCCGTTGGGGCTGGTCTTGCTTGCACCGAAACGGGTGCCTTTGCCTGATTCCCTTGCCTGCGCTCGCCCCCTTTGCACCAAAGAGGAAAGGAGGACGCTGCTGGCCGGGCGCTCGATCGCGCCCTTGGTCGTCATGGCTTACGCCACGGGCACCTCGCGAGGTACCCGCCTTGAGTTCTCCGCCTCCTCATGAGCTCGCCTGACGAGGCCGTGCACGAGGAAGCTCTTGGTCGTCCGCCCCGCGAGGCTTGGCCCCTCGCGAGGGTCTTGAGCTTGTGTTGATGAAGATGGGCCGTCCTGGGCCTCCTTCGAGCCACGCCGCAGGCCGCACGCAGGCAAGTCTGGGGACCCCCATTCCCAGAATGCCGACATTAGCCCTCGGGGCCACGACGCGCCCGGACTTGGACGTGTAGAGAGGCGAAAGGGCAAGTGCGAAGCCTCGTGGGCCCTAACAGCCTGTGGCCTTGGGCGCCGCGTGGCGGTTGATTGACGGGCGCTTACGCAGCAGCTGGTTGATAATAGAGCGGCATCTTACTTGCCTCCTTTACTTTCTCCAGTTGCTGCTCAGATCCCCTTTCTTGCGCCTCTCCTTCCTGCTTCCAAGACCTTCAGATGCACTCTGCCTCCGTGCCCTAGCCAGTCATGGCTCCTCGTCAAACCCCGGCCGGAGCCTGGTACTCTCCTGCTTTGGACCCGCCGAACGTGTCAGCGGCGAGCCTTTCCTTGATGCGCTGGCTGGCGGAGGCGCAGGGCGTCAGCGGAACGGCAGTGTTCAAGGCCGGCTGCTCCGCCCCTGAGGGTCGGGGGAGTACCTTCTACCCGTTCTTCGCGGGCGCCATTATTGCTGGTCTGTCGCCTCCCTTCTCTGAGTTCTTCTTCTCCGTCCTTCGCCATTACAACATTCACGCTTTTCACCTCGATCCCAACTCCTTCCTTCTACTGGCAATCTTCGCCTACTATTGCGAGGCCCATGTTGGGGTGAAGCCCTCGGTGGCCTTGCTGCGCCACTACTTCTTCCTCCGATTCTCCCGTGGTCCCGTCTCCACGTCTTGCCGAGCTTAAATCGTGCTGGCGGAGCTATTGCCATTTCAAACACTGGAAGCGGATTGAGGGCTTCAGGAGCAAGTGGGTCTTGGTGGATGCCGGGCAGATCCAACCTCGATCGATCCTCCCCACGGAGCCCGAGAGCTCCGACGACTGGTCCCGGGCGAAGCTTCGGGATCCTCGCGCGAAGCTGGTGCTGGAGAGGATGGACGCAGATCTGAAGCCGGACGATGCGGCGTCGGCGAGGTTGACCGGTGCGTCGTTGCTAAGGGAGTTCCTGGAGCACCAACTGGCTCCGCTCCGCCAGTACTCGCTTCCGATGTGGAGGCCTAACCCGAGCCCCGTGGCCCTGGCCAGCGAGGATCTGGTGACGGTCCTCCAGTCCTTGGTAGGGGGCGATGTGGCGAGACCGGAGGGCGCCTGCCGCCTCGCTTTCTTCAAGCGAGGATTGGGAGCAGGTTGTGGGGTCCATGCCCGCCTTCAATGGGGACGGGCTCGTGCCGCTGGAGGCTCCGGAGGACCTGGTGGACGTGCCCTCTTCCGACTCCAGCCAAGAGGCGGAGGAGAGGGGCCAGAGAGAGGGGTTGATTCGGGCGGAGTCAAGGGCTCCCTCCGCGACGCAGGGCCCCCGCTCTCCGCCTCCCAAACTGACGACGACGAAGATGAAGATGAGCGGGAGCAAAAGCCTGCCTCGATCCCGAAGAAGGACTGGACTGGGCTGGTCCCAGCGGGTCCGTGATCGCCCCTGGGCGATCCGCGGACGCGCCTGCCGCTCCTGGTCCCCTTGAAGCCGATCCCCGCAGCCGGCTCTCGGGCTTCGAGTATGGCCGGAGGCTGCTCGAGTCCACCAGAGACGACCTGTAAGTGCCCGTGTCCTGCCTTGATTATTGCTTTGTTGACGAGATCTGATGTCCATGCTCTTCGGTCAGGCTGGCGCCTGCGGCGAAGAAGCTGAAGGGGGCTCCTGAGGCCCATCCGTGGTGGTGCTTTTGCCCGAAAAGGAAGACGACCCCGACGCCAAGCCTCTCTCCTGCCGGGCGTCCTCGCGAGGCTCGGCCGAGCTCACTGGGCGAAGCCTCAGCCTTGTCCTAGCGACTCGAGGCGGCCTTGCTGGCGCAGCCCCCACCGTCGTCGTGGCGCCGCTGGTTCCGCCTCAGGGCGCAGTGGTTACGCCGCCGCCAACTCCTCCTACTCCGCCTACTGCTGTCTCTCCAACTCCTCCCACGGTCCTGGACCGCGCTGCTGCTGAACAGGACCGGCTGTGGCAGGATCTTCTGGGCGCCGACCCTCGCTTGGTGGCCGGGCACCTGGAGCTGGCGTCTGGCTGGATTCGTGCCGACGCTTCGATTCGGGCGGCGCTGGTCCAGGCTTCGACGGCCTGTGACGAGGAGAAGCAGGCTGTTCGTGAGGCGAAGGTAGCCCGCGATGCTGCCCTGGGGGAGGCAACCAGCATCCGAGGCCGCTGCGAGACACTGGAGGGTGAGCTAAAGGGCTTGCAGAACCAGCTCGCCGAGGAGGCTCGCCTCCGCCAGGAGCAGGAGGAAGGCATGAAGGCTCGCGAGGCGGCCATCAAGGACCGGGAGGCCAAGCTGAAGAAGCGCCGCGACCGTCTTGACGCGTTGGGGCAGGAACTGGAGGCGAGGAAGGTCGAGCTGGACGCCAAGGCGCGGGTTCTATCTGAAGACCGCGTGGCCTTCATGGATATGGAGGTGAAGGCTCGCGTCCTGTTGAGGGAGCTTTATGACAGCGGCCTGGAGAGCCCACTGGCCGGCGCGGAGGACGGCCCTGCCAAGCTGCTTCCCTTCATGATCCGCGCTCTTGAAGATGTCTCCCTCGGTCTTGGCCCCACGGCTCAGGCCGAGGCGCGGGTCTTGTCTTCCGTGGCACTGACGCGGATCCTCACCCACATCTATCTTCGCAACCCCCGCGTCGACATGGACAGCCTGCTGGAGCCAGTGAGCGGCGAGCACGCAGCTGCCGCTGCCGAGGCTGTGAAGGGTCGCGCAGAGGCTCTGTTAGGGAAGTTCCAGGCCTTCAGCACCAAGCCGAAGCAAGGCGCTGCCGGCCCTGCTGCTTCACGAGGCGCGCCCACTCGGCGCTGCTCCACCGCCGACAAGTGACTCCGCTGGGGCTCCTGCCTCGCTTGTAATTCCTGCACATGTATCATGCCTCGGGGAGGCGTTTAAACTTGCGTTTGGTACTGTGATAACAGTGTGGACTGTAATATTTGCTTTTGAATTCCTAGAAATTTGTTCTTCCTACTTGCTTATGTTCTACGCCGGCAGAGCCCGGCCCCGCGCATACCTCAGCCGCCGTTAGCCCCGACCGGAAACCAGGACGGGACCAAGGGGTGAGGGGCTACGTGACAAGCTAGGCTCCTGAGTTGCGATGCTCAGGAGTCCCCCTTGGCGCACGAACAGCAAGTAGGGAGGTAAGGCGCGGGCGGATCCACCGTTCTACGTCTGCAGAGCCCGGCCCAGCGAATAACCCAACCATCGTAATCCTTTCGGAACTAAGGGGTGAGGGGCTACGTGACCCGTTAGGCTCCTGAGTCGCGATGCTCAGGAGTCCCCCGTGACGCTCAAACGGCATGCGGACCTTGGCGTCGCTCGGGGAGTGGCGTGCGACGAACCAGGCCCGAGGGGCCTGGCTGGGTGGCGTGCATCTGGGCGTGACCCAGGCGCAGCCCCCGTGTCCAGCCCCCTCGCGCGGCACTCCCGAGAGGAGGCGTTGCGACGAGGCCAGACACTGAGCTCTGGGCTCCCTGAGGTTGACGCGACCCGGAGGCCACCCTTAGTTTTTTATCACCAGCGCGGAGCATAGCGCTTCCGCATGCGTATGGGCATAGCCGCTCCCCGGCAGTGTCGTCAGCCAGCGCGGAGCATGGTGCTTCCACTGGAACATGGGAGGGGGCTCCCCTACGGGAGGAACCCCCAGGGCGTATACAGCCCCACCCTGACACGTGGCTGGCACGGTAGGGCTAGACGAGGTGTATCTGGGCACCCGTGAGCCAGCGTGGGACTCACGAGGCCCTACCTCAAGGCGGGTTGCGCCTGGCTCTGGGCCTTATCTTCGAGTGTGTTCCTGCAAAACTGGCTAGATGCCAGTGCTCTACGTCTTTGGGTCCCGGCTCTCGGGCTGGTCTCTACCGTCGCTGGCAAGCCAGGTCGCGATGCCATGGACAAGACCAGAGGGTGAGGGCCGGAGAGCCGGTAGGAGCCCTGAGTCGCGATGCTCAGGCACCCCCCCTTTAACGCGCAAGCAGGATTAGATGACACAACTCTACGTCCTCGGGTCCCGGCTCTCGGGCTGGTCTCTACCGTCGCTGGCAAGCCAGGTCGCGATGCCATGGACAAGACCAGAGGGTGAAGGCCGGAGAGTCGGTAGGAGCCCTGAGTCGCGATGCTCAGGAAGCCCCCCCCCCCTTTAACGCACAAGCTGGGTCGGAGGCAACAACTCTACGTCTTGGTCCGGCTCTCGGGCTGGTCTCTCACCGTCAGCCGGCAAGCCAGGTCATGATGCCATGGACAAGACCAGAGGGTGAGGGCCGGAGAGCCGGCAGAGCCCTGAGTCGCGATGCTCGTGCACCCCCCTTTAACGCATAAGCTGGATTGGATGACGAAACTTCTCGTCCTCGGGTGCCGGCTCTCGGGCTGGTCTCTACCGTCAGCCGGCAAGCCAGGTCGTGATGCCATGGACAACACCAGAGGGTGAGGGCGGAGAGCGGTAGGAGCCACAAGTCGCAATGCTTAGGCACCCCCTTTAACGTGCAAGATTTACGCCACAGAGAAGGCACCAAATAACAAGCATGGTGGAGCATAATCCTAAGGAAAGCATGAAGGATACATGCCGCTGGGACTGGCCCGAGCGGCTTGGGGATGATGCAGCCCGAGGGGCGCCCCCAACAGGGTAAGCTAAGGACATGAAATAAAAGGGATACATGCCGCAGGGATGGACCCACGCGGCCTGGGAATAATGCGGCCCTGAAGGCGCTCCCAGCCGGAAATAGAACTTAAAGATATCACCTGGTGATGTTGGGGATGAAGGGTTGTTGATGTAGCAGACTCGGTGGGCTGCGGGAGCCGATCCTCACAAGCCCCCAGGCTCAGCGGCCTCGGGAGGCTCCGGAGGCGCTGGCGGCCCCTCACGGGCCATCTCCATCTCCGCCCGAGGCTGCAGGCGTGCGACCTCTTGAGCCTCCAGGATGGTCCTCATGAGACGCTGGTGTGCAGCAGCCGCGTTTGGCAGGCCATAAGGCATGCGTACGTAGCTGTGGGGCGGGCCCTCGCAACGTCCTACTCGTGAGGGCCAGAGGCACTCTTGAGATGTGGCTCGGTTGAGCCCTGGTACGTCGATGCAGGCGCGCAGCCCACCATCCTCGCCTGGATGGAGGGCCACAACGGGCAGGCGGCGGCTGCCCCTCATGACCCTTGACTCCTGTAGCTCCTGAATGGCCTTGCTGATGAACTCTTGAGGGCTCTGTTCTCCTGGTCTTGCTCCTGCTTGCGAGAAACGTGCTTCGAAACACGCCTCCACGTGGTGCCCAAGCGCCTTCCTCGAGACCTTGGCGAGGTCGGTGGCCCTCCAGGGGAGAGCCCCAGAGCCCTGCCTGAGGAGGGCGCCGGGCGCGCCTTCCTATGCGATGGAAGGAGGCTCCCCCTGGCCCGGCGCGGACCCTGAGGGGCCTGTCTCTTGATGAGCCGGGCCAGCCGATGTCTTCTTCTTCTTGGGTGCTGCCTCGGGATGCGTCCTGCCGCTATGGTCTGGGTCTTCCAGCGATGCGGCCTAAAAAGCTCGCTCCAAGGAGCACACTGCATCTCTCTCTTCACGGGGCACCGTGATGACCCCGCCGCTTCCTGGCATCTTGAGGATGTTGTAGCCATGGTGAGTCACGGCCATGAACTTGGCCAACGCTGGGTACCCGAGGATGGCATTGTACGGCAGGCGAATGTGGGCGACGTCAAAGTCGATGAGCTCGGTGTGGTAGTTGTCGCGGGCCCCGAAGGTGACAGGAAGGCGGACCTGCCCGATCGGGACCGTGGAGCCGTCGGTGACTCCGGAGAAGGGCTTGGTTGGTCAAGCTGGCTGTAGGGCACTTGAAGATTGTTGAAGGTCTCCACGGACAGGGCGTTGAGCCCTGCTCCGCCGCTGATGAGGGTCTTGGTGACCAGACGCGTTGTTGATGATCGGGGAGCAAAGCATTGGGAGGACTCCGGCTGTGGCTGCGCACTTGAGCTGATCCGCTGAGCTGAACGTGATGGCGCACGCTGACCACCTGAGAGGGCGCGTGGTCTCAAGCTTGGGGAGGACTGCATTCACTTTACGGGCGAACTGCTTGAAGATGCGGTGGTAGGCTGGGGCTTGGGCTTCGCCCAGGATGCAAAGCGATCGCGCTTCCCTGGAAGCCCCCAGCCCTCGGCCCCGATGACGGTCTTCGATTCTCCTTGGTGGTGGCGGCAGCGGAGGGAGGCATGCGTTCCCTTGCGGACGATCCTCACGAGGCTGATCCCTCCAGCCCCCCTCGCGAGGTGGGTCTTGCCAGCGGTCCTCGCGAGGTTGGTCGCGCCACCCTTGGCGCGGGCCGCGGTCTTCCCAGCGTCCTGCATTTCTTCCTCCTCCTCAGCCATAGCCCCGGTCGCTGCGCTCAGGGCGTCTGCCGACCCTTCCTTCACGCACGGCCCGGAGCTCTTGACATTCATTGGTGTTGTGGGTGTGGAGGTCGTGGTACACGCAGTACCGGCTGCCCTTGGAAGACTCAGGCTGATCTCTGCCCCGCTTGGTGTCTGGTTCGGCCAGAAAGTACGGCAGCCCCTTGCGCTTTTACGTCCTTGGCCTTGGACTTCTTCTCTTGAGATCCGCGGCAGGCAGCTCGGTGAGGGAGAGGCGCCCTCCTTATACTGGCGCACTTGGTCGCCAAGTTGAACAGCTCGAGGAGGTGCACAGATCTTCATGCATCGCCAGCTCCTCCTTCATCTTGATCGTCAGCGCGCCGCCGGAGAAGGCGAAGATGATGGCCTCCTCCGTCACCACAGGGATCTTGAGGCGCGTTGTTGAAGCGCTGGATGTACTTTTGCAGGGTTTCCCGGCTCGCTTGATTCTGCGCATGTCGCTCACAGCGGTGGCGGTCGCGAGTACCTTGGAAGTTGGCGATGAAGCGGAAAGCGCATCTCGGCCCAGGAAGAGATCGTGCACGGGCGGTCAGGAGCCAGTGCGGGCTCCGTCCTTGAGCGCCATGTGGGAAACCAGTTCGCCATGACCTTTTCATCTCCGTTGGAAGCCTCGATGCCCAGCTCGTAGAGCTGGAGGAACTCCGTAGGGTCTGTCGTGCCGTCGTAGCATGGGGGCAGGTCTGGCTTGAACTTGGCGGGCCACGCAATGCCGCGTAGCTCAGTGGTGAAGGTGCGGCAGCCCGCCGTGGCCGCGGGGGGCCTCGGACGGCAGAGAGCTTGCTCTTGCAGGACTCCCTGCGCTGCGGCTGAGGGCAACGCAGGGTCTTGACGTGCTGGAGCGGGGAGCGCTCGGGCAGCTTCTTGTGGGCGAGGAACTTCTTGGCAGCTCTGCTCTTGCCAGCGCCGCCTGGCGCAGAGCGGGTTCCGCCCAGGTCGCGCGCTTTGGGGCCAGGCGCCCGTCTTGAGGAGGAGGCGGCCGAGGCGCCCGAGTTTCATCGCCAGCAGGGGCGTGCGGTGCAATGAAACGGACGGCGCAGGGTCACCTCCCGCAGCGCGGACAAGCTCGGCGACGCGGTCGAGCCATTCTTCGTAGACGTCGTTGACGGGGCGGTAGCGTAGGAGTTCGTTGGCCGCGATGAGTGTAGCTCGGGCCTCCATGGCCGCGCGGGGCGCGCGCGACAAAGAACCAGCGGGGGTGAGCGAAGGCGTGGCGGTGCGGCCGTCCCACCTCATGGACGGGTGCGGGGACGACGCTTGCTGCTTGTTCCCCGCCGGGCCGGTGGCGGCGTTGACAGCCGGTGACAGGGAAAGACGAGGGCATCCGCCGGCGGGAGCCGTCTGGGCGACGTGGGAAGCGAGGGCGGCTCGGCGCTCGGCGCGAGCCCGACGGGCGTCAGGCATGGTTGCGATGGTCGGGGAAGAACGAGGCGACGAAAGGCAGATTCCGGTGCACCCCTACCTGGCGCGCCAAATGTCGGATCACGGGTTCCGGCAGACCCTTAAGGTTCGAAATCTGGGGTGCGCGCGGAGATCCAACCCTCCACCGTCTCGTACCTCGCCCGAATCGCGAGGATCTAAACTACTAACAAGAACAACACAAGAGGCGCAAGATTTATACTAGTTCGGCCACCGTTGTGGTGTAATACCCTACTCTAGTTTGTGGTGTGTGGATTGCCTGCAGGGCCGACGAAGAACAGTCTGAGGAAGAAACAGCCTCGCGAGTCTGTTCTTGGTGGGTGTGATGAACTGGCTGAGTGGTGCCCGTCGCTCTAGCTTGAGGAACGGTGTCTCTCTCTCTAGATTCCACTGCTCGATCCGATCGTCCTTCTCTCAAGCGGCTACCCCTATTTATAAGCGAAGGCCCTGGGCCTCTTCCCAAATATTGAGCGGGAAGGGCGCCAACAATTGGCCATTTTGAAGGGGAACAGCGGGTACACTTATCCTGACTAAAGTTGGTCCTTGCCTGCCAAAGGCTCTGGTGATGACGCCTGCTTGGGCTCCACGATGACTGCATTCCAGCCGTTGGGGCTGGTCTTGGTCTTGTTGCACCGAAACGGATGCCTTTGCTTGATGCTCTTGCTCGCCCCCTTTGCACCAAAGAGGAAAGGAGGACGCCATGCTGGCCTGGCGCCGGCCCAGGGCCCTTGGTGCGTCATGGCTTACGTCCACGGGCACCTCGCGAGGTACCCCGCCTTGAGTTCTCCGCCTCCTCATGAGCCTGCTGACGAGGCCGCGCTGAGAAGCTCTTGGTCGTCCGCCCCACGAGGCTTGGCCTCGCGAGGTCTTGAGCTTGTGTTGATGAAGATGGGCCGCCCTGGGCCTCCTTGAGCCATGCAGCCGCAGGCATGAGCGAGCAAGTCTGGGGACACCTGTTCCCGAGCACCGGCAGCCAAAGCAGTCAACAGACTAGGTCCAGGTCAAACCTGACGCGTGGGGTCCACATGTCAGTGTAATAGAGGACTAATTGAGGTTACTTAATTCCTAATCGAAATATTAGCAGGCGG
Organism: Aegilops bicornis; assembly: GCA_021605145.1. NCBI lineage: Eukaryota > Viridiplantae > Streptophyta > Magnoliopsida > Poales > Poaceae > Aegilops > Aegilops bicornis. Next base: position 389,327,746 of record CM038669.1, on the reverse strand, counting down.
GGGTCCCGCTGTCAGCGTCCTAGGAGGTTAATTAGTTAGTGCTAATCTGGTGGTTAGCCTAATTAAGCCAGCGCCACGTCAGCCCGCCGGAGTTGGCCGGCGGCCACCAAAACCGCGGCGGAAGCTCGTCGGAGACGCTGCTCCGGCAGCGGTTCGACGCGCTAAGGGCCCCAGGCTGTAGCCCTTCCTCCCGCATCCAACGGAGGCAGCAGGGGCCGCGGGGTTGCCGGAGTTGGCGACGGTGTTGAGCTGGGCAGCTGCCGACGCCACGGGCATGAGGCAGGCGTCGCTGCGGTGCACGGGGAGGCCAACCGAGGGCTTCTACGGATTCCTAGGGACCTGAAGAGCAAGCGGGTGCTACGGATACGAGCGGAAGAGCTCGGGAGCGCGAGGCTCGCCGACCATGGTGATGGCCGGAGCTCGATGCTCGCGGGGCGACGGCTAGAGGGCGCGGGGAACAACGGGAAAAGGGGGAAACGCAGCAGCAGCGCACAATGGTTTGGTGGAGAAGCACGGCACTGTGGGGGAGGAGCTGGAGCAAACGAATCGACGGCTGCGGTCTTCGTTGCCGAAGCTTGAAGACGACGAAGATGCTGGTGATGAGGGGCTCCCGAGGTCGTGCCCGTTGGCTTGTCGACGTGTGGTGATGAGACGGAGCCGATGGGCATGCTATCTTTGTGAGGGAGGCTCTATGGGCGAGGCGGCAGTGGGCGGCGGCGACGAGCTCCACTCGGGCGCGTGCGGGGAGAGTGAGAGGGCCGGGGGAGGTGCTTGTCGATTTCCCGAGAGGCCAGAGCATCAAGGGGGGCAGGGGCAGGCAGGCAGGTGGCGTGGCGCCCTCGCTGGCCGTGCCCTCCTCGCCTCACTTATACAGCGAGAGGTTGGGGATGACTGGCACGGGCCAGCAGTTGGGCCACCAGGTGGGCTGTGCCAGGTAAGTCCTCTCTCTCTCTTTTCTATTTCTCTTTTTTTTCTATTTCTGTAATTTGTTTCGATTTAGTAAAAATACTAAACCATTTTTAGAACTCCTGAAAATATTTGTGGGCCTTGTTGAAATTATTCCCAACAGCCCTCAACTAGTTCCAGAATTAGTAGAGCATTTAAAATATTTATAGGATTTAAATTCCCCAATTCAAATACTTATTGATTTAATTCAAAGACCAAATATGTCCTGCAAAAATGTAAACCATTTTCGGTAGATGCTTCCACCTTTATCCAGAAATGATGAACATTTTTAAAGGGCATTTTGAAATCATTGAAAAAGATTTTAGTTGAACCTATTTGGATTCCTTTTGATGCTAGGGTTTGAACATCCCCATTTCAAATTTCGATGAAAGTTAAACATGATGCAAGGAAGACGCACACACTAGGCAGCACTAGAAGCTAGGGATGTGACAGTGGAAGTCAAAATCTCACTCACATGGAGAGGGACTTTCCTTACTTTGGAGCCGCACTTCAGAGGTGCGAGGATCTGGACATCAAGAGGATCATCTCTTTCAACAAGGATTTTGATGCGGAACTTGTGGCCCAATTTTATGCCACAGTACACTTTGGGCATGATAAGGATAGGACTCTCACCTGGATGACCAATGGTCAATGTATGTCTACTACATGGAAGAGCTTCATGGAGAGTCTGCCGTATGACGATCAGGGCGCCCAGACCCGCGTTGGATTTCGCTATCACCGGAAGGCTAATGCCACTCACAAGGAGGCTCTGTTGCCGTTCTCTACCAGGAAGGTGTCTGAGACTGGGCATGTTACCTACGAGCTTTGGCCCTTTCTGGATATCATGCATAGGATCTTCAGGAACACTTTGTTCCCTCGTGTTGGCAATCAAGATATGGTGCATTCCTATCTGGTGGACCTCCTTATTTTTTGCCAGAAGCAGCAGGGCTCTCAGGAGGTGTTGGATGTCTCTCATATCATGTGTTCAGAACTTTGTTGTGTGAACTTGGAGCGCAAGTGCATCATTTATGGCCCCTACCTGATACAGCTCATTGAGGAGACATGAGCGTCTACGTTTCCTGATGAGGAGCTTCTCACTGGAGACCTAGTATATCATGATGTTAATCAGCTAAGGCAGAAGGAGAAGTGGGGAACGACAGCTCCTGCTCCACCAGAGCATGACACAGTCAAGTCTGATGATGACGATGATGAGCCAGACTATGAGCCATCACAGGAGCCATCTTGGGTTAAGAAGCTCAAGCAGAAGATGAATAAGTTGTTTTGCCTTTAGGCCAAGGGACGGTATAAGGCTCATGTAGCTGCGAAGAAGGCCCGTTGTCGTGATAAGGCCATTATGAGGCAGGTTAGCCTCACCGTTTCAGATGGCTCAGAGTAGAAGGTCACTGATGAGGAGTCTTGGGTCAGAGTGCACTGCCCTTGGACCGATTCTGATGAGGGCACTGGGGCCCTACACCTGCTGCAGAGGAGTCTGAGGAGGAGGATCATGATTGGTGATGTCCTGGAGTGTTGCTACCACCATCGTTCTTAGGTTTCCTCTCTACCCTTTTGGTGTCTCGATGCCAAAGGGGGGAGAGTGTAGGGATTTGTTGTGTGTCATTAGTCGAGTGTGTGTCATGAGTCGAGTGTGTTTCTGTCTTTGTCGTTGCTTTCCTCGCTCGAACTCTTTCGTTTCCTTTGGTTTGTGTTTGTCCCATGTGTTCGAGACCATATGGTGTGAGACATATGAGCTATCCTATTTCTATACATTTATGTGAAGTACTTTATGTTATTTATTACTTGTGAGATATATCTTATGCTTATGCTCTTATTCATATGCTCACATGATATCACTTGCCTGCCTTCATCTTACTATATTTATGCAAGTATGGTTTGGTCTATAAAATATAGGGGGGCGTGGATCCTATATGTGTGCATTTTGCACTCCAAAAGCATATCTAAAATAGTGCACACATCTAGGGGGAGCATGTCTATACTTTGTAGATTGTGTCGGCGTTCTGGGAACGGGGGTCCCCAGACTTGCCTGCCTGCGGCCTGCGGCGTGGCTCGAAGGAGGCCCAGCACAGCCCATCTTCATCAACGCAAGCTCAAGACCCTCGCGAGGGGCCAAGCCTCGCGGGGCGGACGACAAGGAGCTTCCTCGGGCATGGCCTCGTCAGGCTGGCTCATGAGGAGGCGGAGACTTCAAGGCGGGGTACCTCGCGAGGTGCCCATGATGCAAACCATGACGACCAAGGGCGCCAGTCGGGCGCCAGCCAGCGCAGTGTCCTCCTTTCCTCTTCGGTGCAAAGGGAGCAAGCGCAGGTGAGAGCATCAAGCAAAGGCATCTGTTTCGGTGCAACAAGACCAAGACCAGCCCAACGGCTGGAAGGGAGTCATCGTGGAGCCCAAGCAGGCGTCATCACCAGAGCCTTTGGCAGGCGAGGACCAACTTTAGTCAGGATAAGTGTACCCGCTGTTCCCCTTCAAAATGGGCAATTGTTGGCGCCCTTCCCGCTCAATATTTGGGAAGAGGCCCAGGGCCTTCGCCTATAAATAGGACTAGCCACCCACAGGGTAGAGTGGCTGGAGAGAGAGGAGGAGATCCGAACCCTCATCAAGAAGCCAGTAGCTAGAGCGACTGAACACCACCTAGCAGTTCATCGCACCCGCCAAGAACAGACCCTCGCGAGGCTGTTCTTCCTTGTATTGTTCCTCATCAGCCCAAGAGGCAATCCACCACACCACACACTGGAGTAGGGTATTACACCACGATGGTGGCCCGAACCAGTATAAATCTCGTGTCTCTTGTGCTGTTCCGTTGAGTAGTTTAGGTCCCCGCGATTCGGCGAGGTGCGAGACGGTGGAAGGTTGGATCTCCGTGCGCACCCTAGTGTTCGAACCTCAAGGGTCTTCCGGAACCCGAAATCCGACATTTGGTGCGCCAGGTAGGGGTGCGCCGGAATCTGCCTTTCGTCGCCTCGTTCTTCCCGACCACATAACCATGTCGGCGCTCGTCGGACCAGCGCCCGCCCGAGCCGCCCTCGCCTCCCATGTCGCCCAGACAGCTCCCGTTAGCGAGCACCCTCATCGTTCCCGTCACTGCCGTCAACGCCGCCACCGCCCGGCGGGAACGAGCAGCAAGCATCGCCCCAAAGCACCCGTCCATGAGGCGGGACGGCCGACCACCACGCCGCTCACCCCAGCTGGTTCTTTCGCCACGCTTGGCGCCAAGGCCATGGAGTCCCGAGCTGCACTTATCGCGCAAACGAAGCTCCTGCGCTTACCGCTTCTGCCGACGACGTTTACGAAGAATGGCTCGACCGAGTCGCCGAGCTCGTCTGCTGCCGCAGAGGCGCCCCGCACTATCTCGTCTCTCGCCTGACCGCACCGCTTCGCCGGGCGATGAAGCTCCCTGGGCGCCTCAGCCGCCTACTCCTCAAGAAGGCGCCACAGCCCCAAGGCGCTGCCTCTGGCGGGACCCGCTCCGCCAGCGCCATGCGGAAAGAGCAGAGCTGTCAAGAAGTTCCTCGCCCACGAGAAGCTGCCCGGCGCTCCCGCTCCAAAGCCGTCAGACCACTGCGCTGCCCCCAGCCGCGGCGCAAGGAGGCCCGCAAAACCAAGCTCTCTGTCGTCCGAGGCCCCCCGCGGCCACGGCGGGCTGCCGCGCCTTCACCTTCGAGCTGCGCAGCGTCGCGTGTCCCGCCAAGTTCAAGCCGGACCTGCGTCCTCGCTACGACGTCACAGCTGACACTACGGAGTTCCTCCAGCTCTACGAGCTGGGCATCGAGGCTGTCAACGGGGATGAAAAGGTCATGGCGAACTGGTTTCCCATGGCGCTCAAGGACGGAGCCCGCACCTGGCTCCCGAATCTGGCCCCAGGCACCATCTCTTCCTGGGCCGAGATGCGCACCCGCTTCATCGCCAACTTCCAGGGTACTCGTGACCGGCCACCCGCCGTGAGCGACATGCGCCGAATCAAGCAGCAGCCAGGGGAAACCCTGCAGAAGTACATCCGGTGCTTCAACAACGCACGCCTCAAGATCCCCAAGGTAACGGAGGAGGCCATCATCTCTGCCTTCTCCGACGGGCGTCTTGCGACTTCAGGATGAAGGAGGAGTGGCGATGCATGAAGATCTGTGCACCTCCTTGGAGCTGTTCAACTTGGCGACCAAGTGCGCCAGGGCTGAGGAGGGGCGCCTCTCCCTCCTCGAGCTGCCTGCCGCGGATCCCGAAGAAAGGAAGTCCAAGGCCAAGGACGTGAAGCGCAAGGGGGCTGCCGTACTCGCGGCCAAACCACACACCAAGCGAGGCAGAGATCACCCAGAGTCCTCCAAAGGCAGTCGGTACTTTGTGTACCACGACCTCCACACCCACAACACCAATGAATGCAGAGAGCTCCAGGCCGTACGCGAAGGAAGGGTCGGCAGACGCCCCGAGCGCAGCGACCGGGGCTACGGCCGAGGAGGAGGAAGGAATGCAGGACGCTGGGAAGACCGCGGCCCGCGCCAAGGGTGGCGCGACCAACCTCGCAAGGACCGTTGGCAAGACCCACCTCGCGAGGGAGGCTGGAGGGATCAGCCTCACGAGAACCGCCCGCAGGGGAACGCAGGCCTCCCTCCGTTGCCGCCGCAACCAAGGAGAAATGAGGACCGTCATCAGGACGAGGGGGCTGGGGGCTTCCAGGAACCGCGTGCGATCACCTGCATCCTGGGCGGAGCTCAAGCCCCAGCCTCTCAGCGCATCTTCAAGAAGTTCGCCCGCGAAGTGAATGCAGTCCTCCCCAAGCTCGAGGCCACGCGCCCTCTCAGGTGGTCGGGCGTGCGCCATCACGTTCAGTTCGGAGGATCAGCTCAAGTCTTGGCGCGCCACAGCCGGAGTTCTCCCGATGCTTTGTTCCCCAATCATCGCGAACGTGCTGGTCACCAAGACCCTCATCGACGGGCGGGCAGGACTCAACGTCCTGTCCGTGGAAACATTCGACAATCTTCAAGTGCCTTACAGTCAGCTTCAGCCAACCAAGCCTTTCTCCGGAGTCACCGACGGCTCCACGGTCCCGATCGGGCAGGTCCACCTTCCTGTCACCTTCGGGGCTCGCAACAACTACCGCACCGAGCTCATCGACTTCGACGTCGCCCACATTCGCCTGCCATAACGCCATCCTCGGGTACCGGCGCTGGCCAAATTCATGGCCGTAACCCACCACGGCTACAACGTCCTCAAGATGCCAGGAAGCGGCGGGTCATCACGGTGCCCTATGAAGAGAGACGCAGCAGGCTCCCTGGAAGCGAGCCTTTCAGCCGCATCGCTAGAAGACCCAGACCACAGCAGCAAGAGGCCTCCCGAGGCCGCACCCAAGAAAAAGAAGACATCGACCGGCCCGGCTCCTCAAGAGGCAGGCCCCTCAGGGCCCGCGCCGGGCCAGGGGGAGCCTCCTTCCATCACATTGGAAAGCGCGCCCGGCGCCCTCCTCAAAGCCGGGCTCGGGGCTCTCCCGGAGGGCCGCCGACCTCGCCAAGGTCACGAGGGAGGCGCTTGGGCACCACGTGGAGGCGTGCCAAGCACGCTTCCGCAAGGTGAAGCAAGGCAAGGAGGGCCGAACCCTCGGGAGTTCGTCGGCAAGGCCATTCAGAGCTACAGGAGTCGAGGGTCACGAGGGGCGTCGCCGCCTACCTTGTGGCCCCCATCCAGCGAGGATGGTGGGCTGCGTCTGCATCGACATACCGTGGCTCAACCAGCCCGCGTCTCAAGAGTGCCTCTGGCCCTCGCGAGTGGGACGTTGCGAGGGCCCGCCCCACAACTACGTGCGCATGCCTCACGGCCTGCCAAATGCGGCTGCTGCGCACCAGCATCTCATGAGGGCCATCCTGGCGGCTCGAGAGGTCAGGCACGCCACAACCCTGGCGGAGATGGAGATGGCCCCCGAGGAGCCGCCAGCGCCTCCGGATCCTCCCGAGGCCCCCGGGCCTGGGGGCTCGTGAGGATCGGCTCCCGCAGCCCACCGAGTCTGCTACACCAACACCCCTTCACCCCCAACATCACCATGTGACCTATTTAAGTTTTATTTCCGGCTGGGAGCGCCTTCAGGGCCGCATTATTCCCAGGCAGCGTGGGTCCGTCCCCGCGGCATGTATCCCTTTTATTTCATGTCATTAGCCTATCCTGTTGGGGCGCCTCAGGTTGCATCATCCCCAAGCCGCTCGGCCTGTCCAAATGACATGTATCCTTCTTACGTTTTTCTTAGGATTATGCTCTCGCTCCACCATGCTTGTTATTTGGTGCCTTTTCCTGGGTGACGGAATCTTGCACGTTAAAGGGGGTGCCTGAGCATCGCGACTCAGGGCTCCTACCGGCCCTCCGGCCCTCACCCTCTGGTCTTGTCCATGGCATCACGACCTGGCTTGCCGGCTGACGGTGAGACCAGCCCGAGAGCCGGACCCGAGGGCGTGAAGTTTCATCATCTAACCCGACTTAGCTGCGTTAAAGGGGGTGCCTGAGCATCGCAACTCAGGGCTCCTACCGGCTCTCCGGCCCTCACCCTCTGGTCTTGTCCATGGCATCGCGACAGCTTGGCTTGCCGACGGCCGAGACCAGCCCGAGAGCCGGGACCCGAGGACGTGAGTTTCGTCATCTAACCCGACTTAGCGCGTTAAAGGGAGGTGCACGAGCATCACGACTCAGGGCTCCTACCGGCTCTCCGGCCCTCACCCTCTGGTCTTGTCCATGGCATCATGACACGGCTTGCCGGCTGACGGCTGAGACCAGCCCGAGAGCCGGGACCCGAGGATGTAGAGTTTCGTCATCTAACCCAGCTTGCGCATTAAAGGATGGTGCCTGAGCATCGCGACTCAGGGCTCCTACCAGCTATCCGGCCCTCACCCTCTGGTCTTGTCCATGGCATCGCGACCTGGCTTGCCAGCGACGGCTGAGACCAGCCCGAGAGCCGGGACCCGAAGACGTGAAGCTCCCAGATCCGCCAAATTTGCGTGAACATACTCGAAGATAAGGCCCAGAGCCAGCGCAACCCGCCTTGAGGTAGGGCCCCATGAATCCAGCTACCGCTCACGGGTGCCCAGATACACCTCGTCCAGCCCTACCGCGTACCCGGCCACGTGTCGTGGTGGGGCTGTATACGCCACGGGCTCCTCCCGAGGGGAGCCCCCTCCCACGCAAGCTGGAAGCACCATGCTCCGCTGGCTAACGACACCGCCGAGGAGCGGCTATGCCCAGTCACGCATGCGGAAGCGCTATGCTCCGCCTGGTGATAAACAAGCGAGGTGGCCTCCGGTCGCATCAACCTCGTGGAGCCCAGAGCTCGATGTCCGCCTCATCGCAATGCCTCCCTCGGGAGCGCCCGCGAGGGCTGGGCACGGGCTGCGCCTGGGTCACGCCCGGCGCACGCCACCTAGCCAGGCCCCTCGGGCCTGGTTCGTCGCACGTCACTCCCCGAGTAGAGCCAAGGTACGAATGCCATTTGAGCGTCAAGGGGGACTCCTGAGCATCGCGACTCAAGAGCCTAACTGGTCACGTAGCCCCTCACCCCTTAGTTCCGAAAGGCTAACGGCGGTTGAGGTATGCGCGGGCCCGGGCTCTGCAGACGTAGAACGGTGGATCCGCCCGCGTCTCACCTCCCTACTTGTTGTTAAATGCGCCAAGGGGACTCTGAGCATCGCGACTCAGAGCCTAACTTGTCACGTAGCCGGTCGGGGCTAACGGGCGGCTGAGGTATCTTGTGAGGCAGGCTCTGCGGCGTAGAACATAAGCAAGTAGGAAGTGCAAATTTAAAGGAATTCAAAGCAAATATTACAGTCCACACTGTTATCGCAATACCAAATGCAAGTTTAAACGCCTCCCGAGGCATGATACATGTGCAGGAATTAAAAGCGGGCCAGGAGCCACAGTGAGTCACTTGTCGTGAGGAGCAGCTGGAGTGGGTTCGCCTCGTGGAGCAGCAGGGCAGCGCCTCGCCGGCTTGGTGCTGAAGGCCGGAACTTCCCAGCAGAGCCTCCGCGACCCTTCACAGCCTTGGCAGCGGCAGCTGCATGCTCGCCGCTTCTTTGGCTCCAAAGAAGCTGTCCAGGTCGACGCTGGGATCGCGAAGGTAGATGTGGGTGAGGACCCGTGTCAGTGCCGCAGAAGACAAGACACGCGCCTCGGCCTCGGCCGTGGGGCCAAGGCCACGGGAGACATCTTCAAGAGCGCGAACTAGGAAGGGAAGCAGCTTGGCGGGACCATCCTCGGCGTCGGCCAGCGGACTCTCCAGGCCGTTGTCGTAAAGCGTCTTCAGCAAAGAGCGAGCCTTCACCTCCATATCCATGAAGGCCATGCGATCTTCTGCAAGAACCCGCGCCTTGTCGTCCAGCTCGACCTTCCTCGCCTCCAGCTCCTGCTCCAGCGCGCCTAGGCGGTCGCGGCGCTTCTTGAGCCTGGCCTCCCGGTCCTTGACGGCCACCTCGCGAGCCTTCATGCTTTCCTCCTGCTCCTGGCGGAGGCGGGCCTCCTCGGCAAGCTGGTCCTGCAGGCCCTTCAGCTCGCTCTCCAGCGTCTCACAACGACCTTGGATGCTAGCTGCCTCCCCCAGGGCAGCATCGCGGGCAATCTTTGCCTCACGGACAGCCGGCTTCTCCTCGTCGCAAGCCGTCGAGGCTTGGACCAGCGCCGCCCGAATCGAAGCATCGGAGCGAATCCAGCCAGAGGCCATCTCCAAACGCCCGGCCACCAAGTGAGGGTCGGCGCCCAGAAGATCTTACCGCAGCCGGTCCAATTCAGCAGCAGCATGATCCAGGACAGTGGGAGGAGTCGGAGAGACAGCAATTGGTGGAGTAGGAGGAGAGGACGGCGGCGTAACCACAGTATCGTGAGGCGGGACCTGCTGCGCCCCAACAGCTATGGCGGCGGCATCAGGCAAGGACACCTCGGGAGTCGCTTGGGCCATGGGGCTGAGCTTCGCCAGCTCCGCCCGGAGCCTCGGACGATGACCGGGCAGGAGAGGCCCGTGTCTTGCCATCGCCTTCCCTTGCGGGCAGAGGCGCTGCCCCAGATGAAGCCTCAGGAGCTCCCTTCAGCTTCTTCGCCGCAGGCGCCAACCTAGCCAAGATATACAGATATCAAGCCTCAGCGACAAAGCAAGGAATAAAACAAGAATCAAGCACTTATCGTCATCGCCATGAAGCTCGAGCAACCTCCGGCCATACTTGAAGCCCGAGAGCCGGCTGCAAGGATCAGCTTCAAGGGGCCTGGGAGCAGGAGGCGCGTCTGCGGATCGCCCCGGGGCCGGGGCGGACCCGCGGGGGACCAGCCCAGTCCGGTCCTTCTTCGGGATCGGGGGCAGGCTTCTGCCTCCCTGCCCATCCTCATCCTCGTCGTCGTCACTCTGGGGGAGGCGGAGAGTGCGGGACCTGTGCCGAAGGGGAGGAGCCCTTGATTCCGCCCCCGAATCAACCCCCTCTCCCGGCTCTCTTTCCTCCACCTCTTCGCTGGAGTCGGCGGAGGACACGTCCACCAGGTCCTCCGGAGCCTCCACGGGCACGGGCCCGTCCAATTTGAAGACAGGCATGGGCCCTACTACCTGCTCCCAATCCTCGCGAAGGAACAAGGGCACGGGGGCACCCTCCAGTCTTGCCACATCGCCCCCAACCAAGGACTGGAGGACCGTCGCCAGATCCTCGCCGGCCAGGACCACGGGGCTCGAGTGAGGCCTCCACATAGGAAGCGAGCATCTTGTGAGCGGAGCCAATTGATGCTCAGAACTCCCTCGGCCCGGCCTTGGTCAGCCGCCACCGCCCGCGTTGGCGGTTTCAGATTTGCGTCCATCTTCTCGGCACCAGCTTGGCGGGGATCCGAAGCTCCACTCGGGACTAGTCGCCGGAGCTCTCGGGTGCTCCGTGGGCTGGATTAGCCGCGGGTGGATGCGCCCAGCATCCACCAAGACCCACTTGCTCCTGAAGCCCTCAATCCGCTTCCCAGGGTTTGAAATGGCGATGGCTCCGCCGTATGCGATGAAGCTCGCGCACGCGGAGGCGGAACCACGGGAGGTTCGGAGGGAGAAATAGTGGCGCAGCAAGGCCACCGAGGGCTTCACCCCAACATGGGCCTCACAATAGTAGGCGAAGATTTCTAGAAGAAGGACGGAGTTGGGATGGAGGTGCAAGGCTTGAATGTTGTAGTGACGGAGGACGGAGAAGAAGAACTCAGAAAAGGGAGGCACCAGACCAACAATGATGGCGCTCACGAAGAACGGGTAGAAGGTACTCCCCCGACCCTCAGGGGCGGAAGAGCCGGCCTTGAACGCCTCCGTTCCGTTGACGCCCTGTGCCTCCGCCATCAGGCGCACCAGGGCGAGGTTTGCCCCTGACACATTTGGCGGGTCCAAGGCAGGAGAGTACCAAGCTCCGGCCGGGTGTTGGCGAGGCGCCATGACTAGCTAGGGCACGCAGGCGGAGTGGATCTAAAGGTCTTGGAAGCAGAGGGGAGAGGCGCAAGAAAGGGGATCTGAGCAGCAACTGGAGAAAGTAAAGGAGGCAAGGAAGATGCGGCTCTGTTATCAACTCACGCGGTTGCAGAGGCGCACGCGTCCAATCAACCGCCACGCGGCGCCCAAGGCCGCAGGCTGTTAGGGCACGCGACGCTTAGCACTTGCCCTTTCGCCTCTCCGCTCGGCCAAGTTCGGGCGCGCCATGGGCCCGGGGGCTACTGTCGGCGTTCTGGGAACGGGGGTCCCCAGACTTGCACTGCTCGCTGCTGGCGTGGCTCGAAGGAGGCCCAGCACAGCCCATCTTCACCAACGCAAGCTCAAGACCCTCGCGAGGGGCCAAGCCTCGCGGGGCGGATGACAAGGAGCTTCCTCGGGCACGTCCTCGTCAGGCTGGCTCATGAGGAGGCGGAGAGTTCAAGGCAGGGTACCTCGCGAGGTGCCCATGACGCAAGCCATGACGACCAAGGGCGCCAGTCGGGCGCCAGCCCACGCAGTGTCCTCCTTTCCTCTTTGGTGCAAAGGGAGCAAGCGCGGGCGAGAGCATCAAGCAAAGGCATCCGCTTGGTGCAACAAGACCAAGACCAGCCCAACGGCTGGAAGGGAGTCATCGTGGAGCCCAAGCAGGCGTCATCACCGAGCCTTTGGCGGCGAAGACCAACTTTAGTCAGGATAAGTGTACCCGATGTTCCCCTTCAAAATGGCCAATTGTTGGCACCCTTCCCGCTCAATATTTGGGAAGAGGCCCAGGGCCTTCGCCTATAAATAGGACTAGCCACCCACAGGGTAGAGTGGCTGGAGAGAGAGGAGGAGATTCGAACCCTCATCAAGAAGCCAGTAGCTAGAGCGACTGAACACCACCTAGCAGTTCATCGCACCCGCCAAGAACAGACCCTCGCGAGGCTGTTCTTCCTTGTATTGTTCCTCATCGGCCCAAGAGGCAATCCACACACCACACACTGGAGTAGGGTATTACACCACGATGGTGGCCCGAACCAGTATAAATCTCGTGTCTCTTGTGCTGTTCCGTTGAGTAGTTTAGGTCCCAGCGATTCGGCAAGGTGCGAGACGGTGGAAGGTTGGATCTCCGCGCGCACCCCAATGTTCGAACCTCAAGGGTCTACCGGAACCTGAAATCCGACAAATTGTGGGGTTGCACACCTCTTTTGGCTATATACTTGTGAAAATCCCAGGTTGTTATCAATCCACCAAAAGGGGGGAGATTGTTAGGGAATATTTCTCCTTAAGTGGTTTTGGTGATTGATGACGATGTGTTTTTAGACTAATCATGTGCATTGAGCATTTCAGACTATCAAGCATATGGCACAAGATGATTCGTGCCCCTCGGAGTTCCAAGTGAAGACTATTTTCTTTCCCTAGGTTTGTTTTGGTGGATTTGAGTCATAGGGAAAACCGTACTACCAAGAGGGGGTCCGCTACGGAAAGGTTTGGGTGGAATCAACAAGTAGACACTCATATTTGTACCCATCGCCTCTTTCCGCTTCATTGGAGTTGTCCTTCATTTGTGCCGAAGAAGGGGTGGAGAGCTACAAGCGGTAGTACCGCGGGCAGCAGCGGTAGTACCGCTGCTACTCCCACTCGTACTATTGCTCGTAGTTGGGGCCTCAATTTTTTTGTGTCGGGTTTTACGGTAGTGCCTTAGGGTCTCCACTGTGCTACCTGTTCGCCCCTACAAAACAGGCGGTAGTGGCAGCGGTAGTACTGCCTATAGGTTGTATTACCGCCCCTACTACTGCGGCTACCACTGCACATTCATCTGTTCTCTCCCCTACTCTTCTAATCTCCTGCGCATCCTGTAAGGAGCGGTAGTACCACTCCCAGAATGGTAGTACCGCGCCTGGAGCGGTAGTACCGCTTGCTTGCAAGCTGAGAGGTGCATAATGGTGGGATTTGTCCCCCACTACAAAAGGGGGTCTTCTTCCCCAAGAAGACCGACCTCTTCCTCCCCCAAACTCCATTGTTGCTCCAAAGCTCATTTTCGCCCAATCTCTCTCCCTAGCCAATCAAAATCGTTGATTTTCTAGGGATTGGTTGAGAAGGCCCCGATCTACACTTCCACCAAGAAAAAATTGATTCCCCCCACTAATCCATTGTGGATCTTGTTACTCTTGTGTGTTTGAGCACCCTAGACGGTTGAGGTTACCTCGGAGCCACATTCCATTGTGGTGAAGCTTCATGGTGTTGTTGGGAGCCTCCAATTAAGTTGTGGAGATTGCCCCAACCTTGTTTGTAAAGGTCCGGTAGCCACCTTCAAGGGCACTGCTAGTGGAATCACGACATCTCGTATTGTGTGAGGGTGTGAGGAGAATACAGTGGCCCTAGTGGCTTTTGGGGAGCATTGTGCCTCCACACCGCTCCAACGGAGACATACTTCCCCTTAAAGGGAAGGAACTTCGGTAACACATCCTCGTCTTCAGCGGCTCCAGTTTTGGTTGAAGGAAATATGCCCTAGAGTCTAGAGGCAATAATAAAGTTGTTATTTTATATTTCCTTATTCATGATAAAGGTTTATTATCCATGCTAGAATTGTATTGATTGGAAACTTAAATACATATGTGAATACATAAACAAATACCGTGTCCCTAGTAAGCCTCTACTAGACTAGCTCATTGATCAAAGATGGTTATGGTTTCCTAACCATATACATGTGTTGTCATTTTATAACGGCATCACATCATTAGGAGAATGATGTGATGGACAAAACCCATCCGTTAGCTTTGCATAATGATCGTTCAGTTTATTGCTATTGCTTTCTTCATATAAAATACATATTCCTTCGACTATGAGATTATGAAACTCCCGGATACCAGAGGAATACCTTGTGTGCTATCAAACGTCAAAACGTAACTGGGTGATCATAAAGATGCTCTATAGGTATCTCCGAAGGTGTTTGTTGGATTTCGGGTTCCGGCAAAACCCTTGAGGTTCGAACACTGGGGTGCACACGAAGATCTCTCCCCCTATAGCTCACGCCCTCACCGTGATCTCAAGGCTCTAGCACGTCGAACTCGTAGAACAAAGGGACACAAGATTTACTGGTTCGGGCCACCGATGTGGTGTAATACCCTACTCCTGTGTGGTGTGGTGGATTGCCTCTTGATCTCTGGATGAACAGTTACAAGGGAAGAATAGCCTCCTGAGGAGAGGTGCTCTTGTGCTTGGTGAGTTTGTGTGGTTGGGGATGATCTGAATGATCCGTCCTCTCCCTATGGTGGTGGCTAGTCCTATTTATAGAGGCCCTGGTCCTCTTCCCAAATGTTTAGGCAGGAAGGGATCCCAAAACGGCCAAATTTGAAGGGAGAGAACTAGTACAAGTTATCCTGACTAAAGGTGGTCCTCGCCTGCCAAAGGCTCTGATGGTGACGCCGTCTTGGGCTCCACGATGACCTCCGTCCTGCCGTCCTGCTGGTCTTGGTCTCGTTGCACTGATATGGAAACCTTTGCCTGATGCCTCAGGACTCCTTGCCTGCGCTTGCCTCTTTAGCACCAAAGAGGAACCGAGGACACTGTGTGCGCTGGCGCCCGCCTGGCATCGGTCGTCATGGCTTGCGTCATAAGAACCTCACGAGGTGCCCCTTGCCATGATCTCTCCACCCCCCGCGAGCCAGCCTGGTGAGGCCGCCCCCGAGGAGGTCTTGCATCGTCCGCTTCATGAGGCTCGGCCCCTCGCGAGGGTCTTGAGTGTTGGCTGGTGAAGATGGGCTAACAGGGCCACTGGTGGAGCCAAGCCATGCGCCACAGGCAGGCAAGTCTGGGGACCCCCGTTCCGAGGACGCCGACAGTAACCCCCGGGCCCAAGGCGCGCTCGCACTTGGCTTCGAGGCGAAGCCAAGGGGCATGTTTGGAGCGTCGTGCGCCCCAACAGCCTGCGGCCCCGTCTGACGCGTGGCGATTGATTGGATGTGGGTGTCTCCGCTTCCCCACGCTGTCTTGGCAACTGCCCGACTTGACGAGTCCCTGGTGCATGCAGAGAAAAATCATCATTACCTGTGATCGTGGGGATCGTCGGTTGGCCTTCTCCCACTATAAATGAGGAGGGGGATGGAGCCCCCGTTGCTCATATCTTCCTGCTTTGCTCGCTTCTTCTCCCTTGCCTCATTGCTAGTAGCGACACTTATGTGGCCGATATGGAGGTTCTCGGCCATAGAGAAGGGAAAAAACCCCCCGCGATGAGCCCGGGCTACTTCCACCGAAGAAGAGGCTGGCCCACCACCGCGACGCAGTCGTGAGGCCGGAGGTGTCGAGGCCTTGGTGCGAGAGGCCACCTCCCGGGTATCCGCTGCCTCTGTACGCCCAAGCTAAGGGCTCTAGAGGGAGAGGCGGCGAGCAGCGTTGCCCGCGCCATTGCTGCGTCGTGGTGACGCACACCGTCGCCCCAGGAGCCCACGCCGCGGGCTCTTCGCGCGAACTCGTGATGTGGGCGGCGATGCCTCCGTGCACCTGGAGTAGTTTTCTGCAGTTCTTCTCCGTTGAGATGCCGCCGAGTGGCCCCCTCGAGCTTTGGCTACAGCACGCCGACTGCGACGCCCCGGCGACTGGAGCGGAGGTTGAAGCCATCACCCCACGCAAGATCTTCATGACCCGTGGCTGGGGCGAGGTTGCTCGAGTCTGCCGCTCGGAAGGTGCCCTCGCCATCCATTTTGAGTACGATGGTGCCTCCACCATGCTCTTCAAGGTCTTCGACGAGGAAGGCCGCCGCCTGGAGTGCTGCTTTGGAGGGGGTCGTCGGGACGGCGCCACGGCAGGAGCCAGGCCTGCCACTGGCCTCGCCAGTGGTTCCTCCAGCAGTAGCGGCGGCGATTGGGAGTCCAGCGATTCTCTGAGCCCTACGAGACCCCGGAGGCGAGCGACGATAGCTACGTGCCCCCGAGCTCTCGCCGCGCCCGGAGCCAGGCCTCAGCATCTGGCTGCCGCTGTCGCTGATCTGGATGGGGTTGGCGCCGGCCTCCCGTGGCCCACTGTTAATGATGACGTCGATCGGGCTGGCGTGGGTAGATAGTGCCCCTAGAAACTCCCTTCTTTTCTTCCCTACAAGGAATCGAGATGGACCCCGTGGGGGCGTGTAAAGGGTATGTAATGTCTTTTGTCGATATTATCCTTATTATGAAAATTTGCAAATGCATGCCCTGTTTCGGCTCGGTCTCCCCTTTCCAACTCGCGGCAGCTTGGTGCTCTACGCCAACAGGTCCCGGTCCCCAGGCAGGTTGCAGCCGTCGCTGGTATGCCAGTTCGCGATGCCGTGGTCAAGGCCAGGAGGTAAGCGGCCCAAGGTCCAGTAAGAGCTCCTGAAGCGCGATGCTCAAGAGGTCCCCTTTAGCATGCAAGTAGCCACAAAGAGGCAGGAAAGGGAGGCGACGTTGCCGTAACGAGGCTGCAACAAGCAAGAATCCTATGCGGTAGCGCTTGGTCGACCTGGGCACGAAACTTATTTTGGTAGTCCGGAGTTGGTTCCTCGTGCTACACCAAACTCGTGTGTCAACGGCTGTAGGGTAGCTAGGTTGAGCCCGTGCGAGCCTCCCCCTCTTCTCCCCGCTCTTTTATGTGGTCTACATCCTCAGGTCCCGGCCCTCGAGTGAGCTCAGTCGCCGCTGGTATGCCAGGTCACAGTGCCATGGTCAAGGCCAGGGGTGAGGGCTGGAGAGCCAGGATGCTCTGCAGGTTGCGCTGGTAGGCGGTCGCCATGCTCAGTAGGCCGAATGGCATGCGAACATAGCTGTGATGTGGGCCCTAGCAACGTCCCACGCACGAGGGCCAGAAGAGCTCCTGAGATGCGGCCCTGTTGAGCCCTGGGATGTCGATGTAGACGCGCAACCCACCATC
Organism: Aegilops bicornis; assembly: GCA_021605145.1. Taxonomy (NCBI): domain Eukaryota; kingdom Viridiplantae; phylum Streptophyta; class Magnoliopsida; order Poales; family Poaceae; genus Aegilops; species Aegilops bicornis. Next base: position 389,310,492 of record CM038669.1, on the reverse strand, counting down.
CTCGCATCAATGGGAAGCTGCGCCAGGTGGGCGGCGATTGCCGCACATGGCTCTTGCATCCTGAAGCTCTTGAGTGGTCTTGGTGATGAACTCCTGAGCGTCGGGCGCTCCTCGCCCGGTGTCTTCCTGAGGGAAACGTGCCGCAAAGCACGCCTCCACGCAGTGCCCAAGCGCCTCCCTCGTGACGTTGGCGAGGTCTGAGGCCCTCCAGAAGAGAGCCCTCGAGCGTCACCCGAGGAGGGCGCTGGGCATGCCTTCCTATGCAAGGGAGGGAGGCGCGCCAGGCGCAGGTGCTGATCCTGATGTGGCACCGCCAGAGGCGCCACCCCCCTGAGGACCTGTATGGAGTAGTTGCTTCTTCCTCTTGGGGATGTCCTCAGGTGGGTATATGGTGCCTTGGTTGTCGAGGTCTTCGATTGCTGCAGCTTGGAAGGTACGCTCGAGGGAGCACACCGCATCTCTTTCTTGGCAGGGGACTATGATGATCCCGCCGCTTCCTGGCATCTTGAGGACGTTGTAGCCGTGGTGGGTTACTTTCATGAACTTGGCCAGCGCTGGGTACCCGAGGATGGCATTGAATGGCAGATGGATGTGGGCGACGTCGAAGTCGATGAGCTCGGTGCAGTAGTCGTCGTGCTGCCCGAAGGTGACAGGGAGGCGGACCTGCCCTATCGGGGTGGTGGAGCCGTCGGTCACTCCTGAGAATTGCTTTGTGGGCTGAAGCTGGTCGTATGGCACTTGGAGGCTGTTGAACGTCTCGACGGACAGGACATTAAGCCTCGTGCCGCCGTCGATGAGGGTCTTGGGGACTTGTACGTTGCTGATGAGGTGAGCAGAGCATCGGGAGGGCGCCAGCAGTGGCCGCGCACTTGAGCTAGTCCGCCAAGCTGAAAGTGATGGCGCACTTGGACCACCTGAGCGGGCGCGTGGCCTCAAGCCTGGGAAGGGCTGCGTTCACCTCGCGAGCAAACTGCTTGAAGATACGCTGAGATGCTGGTGCCTGAGCTCCACCCAAGATGCAGGCGATAGCACGCGGTTCTTGGAAGCCCCCAGCCCCCTCGTCCTGATGGTGGTCGTCGTTCCTTCTTGGTGGCGGCAGTAGTGGAGGAAGACCGACATTGCCGTGAGGGCGGTCCTCGCGAGGCTGAACCCTCCAGGCGCCCTCATGAGGCTGGTCCTGCCAGCGGTCCTCACGAGGCTGGTCGCGCCACTCCTGGCGGGGGCCGCAATCATCCCAGCGTCCTCCGCCTCGTCCTCCTCCTCGGTCGTAGCCCCGGTCATTGCGCTCAGGGGGTCCACCAAAGCGTCCATCTCGAGTGGCCCTGAGCTCTTGACAGTCGTTGGTGTTATGGTTGTGTACGTTGTGGAAGGTGCAGAACGGTCAGCTACTTTTGGACGACTCGGGGTGGTCCCGGCCGCGCTCCGTATCCGGCTCTGCTGCAAGCACAACCACTCCCTTGCGCTTCACGTCCTTGGCCTTGGCTTTCTTCTCCTCCAGGTCGGTAGCTAGGAGCTCGAGGAGGGAAAGGGGCCCTTCCTCAGCTCTCGCACACTTGGTCACCATGTTGAACAGCTCCAGAGCCGTGCACAACTCTTCATGGATGGCGAGCTCCTCCTTCATCTTGATGTCGCGGACGCCATCAAAAAACGCGAAAATGATGGCCTCATCCGTCACCTTGGGGATCTTGAGACGAACGATGTTGAAGCACTGGATGTACTTCTGCAAGGTCTCTCCTGGCTGCTGCTTGATGCGGCACAGGTCACCCGTGGCCGGAGGGCGATTGCGAGTGACATGGAAGTTGGCGACGAAGCGGTCGCGCATCTCATCCCAGGAGGAGATCGAGCCCGGGGGTAGGTTCAGGAGCCACGAGCGAGCACCATCCTTGAGAGCCATTAGGAACTAGTTCTCCATGACTTTCTCGTCGCCGTTGGCCGCCTCGATGCTCAGCTGTAGAGCTGTAAGAACTCCGCAGGGTCGGGGAGTGCCGTCATAACGAGGAGCCAGGTCTGGCTTGAACTTGCCCGGCCAGACGACGCCACGAAGCTCCGGAGTGAAGGTGCAGCAGCCTGCTGTGGCCACCAAGGCCCTGTGCTGATGCGGAGCCTGCCCCTGATGTCCGCGCGCCGCCACAGCAGGCGGCACGCGGTCTTGTCGCGGTGGCGCTCGGAGCGCGGGAGCATTCTCTTGCGGCCGGGGAACTTCTTGGCAGCTTCCTTCTTCTCGCACGGGCGCCCGACGCGGTGGGTCATGCCGGGGGCTGCGCGCCTTGGTGCCAGAGCGCCATCTTGGTGCGGAGGTGGTGGATGTGCTCCGTGAGCTACGTCGCCCGCAGCTGGCGGAGGGCGAGGAAGCAAGAGGGAGGGTGCGGGGGAGCCCCCAGCGGTGCTGACGAGCTCGGTGGTGCGGTCCAACCAGTCCTCGTAAAGGTCGTCGACCGGGCGGTAGCGCAGGAGCTCGCGTGCCATGAGCAGCACGGCCTGCGCGTCCGCGGGAGCGCGACGAGCATGAGATGATGAGCTGGCCGGGGTCAGCGATGGAGTGGCGGTGCAGCCGTCCCGCCGCACAGAGGGGTGCAGCGAGGACGCTTGCTGCTCGTTTCCCGCCGGGCCGGTGGCGGCGTTGGCGGCGGGTGATGGGGAACGACGGGGAGGCCCGCTGACAGGGGCTGTTTGAGCGACACGGGTGGCGAGGGCGTCCTAGCACTCGGCGCGGGCCCGACGCGCGTCTGACATGGCTACGGTGGAGCGGTGGAACATGGATCAGCGGAAGGAGAGCTTCAGCGCACCCCTACCTGGCGCGCCAAATGTTGGATTTCGGTTTCCGGCAAAACCCTTGAGGTTCGAACACTCGGGTGCACACGAAGATCTCTCCCCCTCTATCTCACACCCTCACCGCGATCTCAAGGCTCTAGTGCGTCGAACTCGCAGAACAAAGCGACAAGATATTTATACTGGTTCGGGCCACCGATGTGGTGTAATACCCTACTCCAGTGTGGTGTGGTGGATTGCCTCTTAGGCTGTGGATGAACAGTTACAAGGGAAGAACAGCCTCCTGAGGAGAGGAGCTCTTCTGCTTGGTGAGTTTGTGTGGTTGGGGATGATCTGAATGATCTGTCCTCTCCCTATGGTGGTGGCTAGTCCTATTTATAGAGGCCCTGGTCCTCTTCCCAAATGTTTAGGCGGGAAGGGATCCCACAATGGCCAAATTCGAAGGGAGACAACTAATACAAGTTATCCTGACTAAAGGTGGTCTTCGCCTGCCAAAGGCTCTAGTGGTGACGCCGTCTTGGGATCCACGGTGACCTCCATCCTGCCGGCCTGCTGGTCTTGGTCTCGTTGCACTGATATGGAAACCTTTGCCTTATGCCTCGGGACTCGTCGCCTGCGCTTGCCTCTTTATCACCAAAGAGGAAATGAGGACACTGTGCGAGTCGGCACCCGCCTGGCCCCGTTCGTCATGTCTTGCGTCACAGGAACCTTGCGAGGTGCCCCTTGCCTTGATCTCTCCACCCCTCGCAAGCCAGCCTAGTGAGGCCGCCCCCGAGGAGGTCTTGCGTCGTCCGCCTCGCGAGGGTTGATACGTCTCCAACGTATCTATAATTTTTGATTGTTCCATGCTATTATATTATGTGTTTTGGATGTTTTTGGGCTTTATTATCCACTTTTATATTACTTTTGGGACTAACCTATTGACCCCGAGCCCAAAGGATGATTCCTGTTTTTTCCCTTGTTTCAGTGTTTTGTAGAAAAGGAATATCAAACGGAGTCGAAACGGAATGAAACCAACTGGAGAACTTATTTTTGGAAGGAAAGCTACCGGAAAGACTTGGAGTGCATGTCAGGAAAGAAACGAGGGAGCCACGAGACAGGGGGCGCGCCCACCCCCCTAGGGCGCGCCCTCCACCCTCGTGGGCCCCTCGTGGCTCCCCTGGCATACTTCTTCCGCCTATATATATCCATATACCCTAAAAACTTCGGGGAACAGAATAGATCTTGAGTTCCGCCGCCGCAAGCCTCTGTAGCCACCAAAACTCAATCGGGACCCTGTTCCGGCACCCTGCTGGAGGGGGTATCCCTCACCGGTGGCCATCTTCATCATCCCGGCGCTCTCCATGACGAGGGGGGAGTAGTTCACCCTCGGGGCTGAGGGTATGTACCAGTAGCTATGTGTTTGATCTCTCTTTCTCGTGTTCTTGATTTGGCACGATCTTGATGTATCACGAGCTTTGCTATTATAGTTGGATCTTATGTTGCTTCTCCCCCTTACTCTTTTGTAATGGATTGAGTTTTCCCTTTGAAGTTATCTTATCGGATTGAGTCTTTAATGATTTGAGAACACTTGATGTATGTCTTGCCGTGTGTATCTGTGGTGACAATGGGATATCACATGATTCACTTGATGTATGTTTTGGTGATCAATTTGCGGGTTCCGCCCATGAACCTATGCATAGGGGTTGGCACACGTTTTCGTTTTGACTCTCCGGTAGAAACTTTGGGGCACTCTTTGAGGTTCTATGTGTTGGTTGAATAGATGAATCTGAGATTGTGTGATGCATATCGTATAATCATACCCACGGATACTTGAGGTGACACTGGAGTATCTAGGTGACATTGGGGTTTTGGTTGATTTGTGTCTTAAGGTGTTATTCTAGTACGAACTCTAGGGCTGTTTGTGACACTTATAGGAATAGCCCAACGGATTGATTGGAAAGAATAACTTTGAGGTGGTTTCGTACCCTACCATAATCTCTTCGTTTGTTCTCCGCTATTAGCGACTTTGGAGTGACTCTTTGTTGCATGTTGAGGGATAGTTATATGATCCAATTATGTTATTATTGTTGAGAGAACTTGCACTAGTGAAAGTATGAACCCTAGGCCTTGTTTCCTACCATTGCAATACCGTTTAGGCTCACTTTTACCACTTGTTACCTTTCTGTTTTTATATTTTCAGATTACAAAAACCTATATCTACCATCCATATTGCACTTGTATCACCATCTCTTCGCCGAACTAGTGCACCTATACAATTTACCATTGTATTGGGTGTGTTGGGGACACAAGAGACTCTTTGTTATTTGGTTGCAGGGTTGCTTGAGAGAGACCATCTTCATCCTATGCCTCCCATGGATTGATAAACCTTAGATCATCCACTTGAGGGAAATTTGCTACTGTCCTACAAACCTCTGCACTTGGAGGCCCAACAACGTCTACAGGAAGAAGGTTGTGTAGTAGACATCAAGCTCTTTTCTGGCGCCGTTGCCGGGGAGGTGAGTGCTTGAAGGTATATCTTTAGATCTTGCAATCGAATCTTTTTGTTTCTTGTTTTAGCACTAGTTTAGTTTATAAAAGAAAAAGTACAAAAAATGGAATTGAGTTGTCTCATACGCTTCATTCTTTTAATATCTTTCGTGAGTATGATGGAAAGGAAAATTGTGCCAAAGTGTTAGAAGAAAAATGTATTAAAAATTTTTGGCACTAAATCTTTGAATGATGAGCCTGATTACAATGTTGTTAGTATGAACTCCTTGAATATCCATAGTACTAATGATGATTGCACTAGTTATGATGAAAATGTCTCCTATAAACATGTCAATTTTTGTGGAGTACATTGGGTTTGCAAGTACACACCAAATAGGGAAGATAGATATTGCAAGAGGCATAAGTACTTGGAAACTAAATGGTTGCAAGAAAGGCTAGATGTGAGTGCTGAAAATTTAAAATATCTTTACCGTACTTGTGAACTTAGCAATGAACATGGTCATTTAAATATCAAATGCAAATTGTTTCATGATCAAATCGTGTCCAAAAATTGTGATTATTTGATTTACCTTGCACATCATAATGAACTTAGTTTTCTTTTGGGTTATGAAGAAATGAAACGTCAAACTAAGCATATTCCAGAGTATAACCTTGAGAAATTCCTCGATATTGATCTAGAAGAAATTTATATGTATTGTGCGGTGAATTGCATCGAAAATCCTTATATTGCCAATTGCATAAAGAAAAGAAAGCAAATAGAAGATGAAGAGAATACTAACGAAAGGGAAGAGACTTCCCAATATTCTCCTATTATTTCTTATGATGAATCAGGTAACGAGGAGGAGCCTTCTATTCATCCAATCTCGTTAATAAGGAGCTCCAAAAAGAGGATTGAACCCACACATGATGTGGTGAAGAAGAAGAAAAGAAAAAGGAAGAGAGGTAAAAAGATATCTCTCCCAAATAAAGTTGCTCCCATTATTATTGTGCCTCATGAAAATGAAGATGATGCACTTGTTGATGACCTTGTTATGCCTATTGCTTGTTGTGATGATTATGATTGGGAAGATAATGATACTTCTTATGATCTTGAAAATCTTTTTGGCACTTGCTTGGAAGAATATGATAATTGCTATACTATTAGTGTTATCCATACTATTAATGATGAGAGTGATTATGCCTATGATACGAAAAGGCCCAAGCTTGGGGAAGCTATGTTTGATGAAGATGATGTTTTTGAGAATATATTTCCTGCAATTAATGTTTGTCCCAAGCTTGGGGATGCTATGTTTAATGAAGATGATATTTTTAGTCTCCCAAGTTTTGATATGCAAATTTGTAATAATGATAGCATGCCTCCTACTTATGATGATTATATTGATGAAAGTGGGTTTTTGGAAGAGTGTCAACTTTAGGAAGTAGTGATCCCACAATATTGGAGGATGTTGAATATTATTGTGATAATTATGAAAGTGGATTTGGAGAGGTCATGACTTTATTTAGTGATGTATCCACTATTTTGGAAGAGGTTTCAATTGATTATGATGAGAACAAAGTTGCTACTTATGATGATTATTGTGATGAAACTTATGCTATAAAGAGTAGAGATGACTACATTTATAAAACTTGTCATGATTATGATTACCCTTTTTCTGAACATTACTCATTTATTGTGGAAACAATTTATAGTATTCAAGTCTCTTATGATACTCCCATTATCCCGAATGAGAATAGATTTGCTTATGTGGAGAGTAATAAAAATTCTATGCTTGTAGATCATGAAAAGAATGCTTTAGGTGCTGGTTATATTGTTGAATTCATTCATGATGCTACTGAAATTTATTATGAGGGAGGAATATATGCTTGTAAGAATTGCAATAATATCAAGTTTCCTCTCTATGTGCTTAAAGTTTTGAAGTTATGCTTGTTTTGCCTTCCTATGCTAGTTGATTATTGTTCCCATAAGTTGTTTGCTCACAAAATCCCTACGCATAGGAAGTGGGTTAGACTTAAATGTGCTAGTTATATTCTTCATGACGCTCTCTTTATGTTTCAATTCTTATCTTTTATGTGAGCATCATTGAAATCATCGTACCTAGCTAGAGGCGCTAAACGATCGCGCTTGTTGGGAGGCAACCCAATTTTATTTTAGTTTCTTGCTTTTTGGTTCTGTTTAGGAATAAATAATCCATCTAGATTCTGTTTAGATGTGGTTTTGTGTTTTAGTTAGTGTTTGTGCCGAGTAGAACCTTTGGGAATACTTGGGTGAAGTCTTTATGATCATGCTGTAAAAAACAGAAACTTTAACGCTCACGAGATTAGCTTCAACTTTTTACTGGAGAGTGATATTTAGTTGATTCTTTTTGAAGATGATTACTAGACAAATTACTCAGGTCCACCAATTTAGTTTAGAATTTTTGGAGTTCCATAAGTATACGTTTGATACAGATTACTACAGACTGTTCTGTTTTTGACAGATTCTGTTTTCATTGTGTTGCTTGCTTATTTTGATGAATCTATGGCTAGTAAAATAGTTTATAAACCATAGATAAGTTGGAATACAGTAGGTTTAGCACCAATATAAATAAATAATGATTTCATTACAGTACCTTGAAGTGGTGTTTTGTTTTCTTTCGCTAACGGAGCTTACGAGTTTTTTGTTAAGTTCTGTGTTGTGAAGTTTTCAAGTTTTGGGTAAAGATTCGACGGACTATAGAATAATGAGTGGAAAGAGCCTAAGCTTGGGGATTCCCAAGGCACCCCAAGATAATATTCAAGGATAACCAAGAGTCTAAGCTTGGGGATGCCCCAGAAGGCATCCCCTCTTTCGTCTTCATTCATCGGTAACTTTACTTGGAGCTATATTTTTATTCACCGCATGATATGTGTTTTACTTGGAGCATATTTTATTTTCCTTAGCTTTGCTTGCTGTTGAAATAAAATACCAAGATCTGTAATTATTAAATGGGAGAGTCTTCACATAGTTGTATAAATATTCGACTACTCATTGATCTTCACTTATATCTTTTGGAGTAGTTTGTCGTTTGCTCTAGTGCTTCACTTATATCTTTTAGAGCACAATGGTGGTTTTATTTGGAAGAAATAGATGAACTCTCATGCTTCACTTATATTATTTTGAGAGTCTTAAATAGTATGGTGATGTGCTTAATCCTAATATGCTAGGTATTCAAGACTAGTAAAAACTTTCTTATGAGTGTGTTGAATACTAAGAGAAGTTTGATGCTTGATAATTGTTTTGAGATATGGAGGTAGTGATATTAAAGTTGTGCTAGTTGAGTAGTTGTGAATTTGAGAAATACTTGTGTTGAAGTTTGCAAGTCCGGTAGCATGCACGTATGGTAAACGTTATGTAACAAATTTGAAACATGAGGTGTTCTTTGATTGTCCTCCTTATGAGTGGCGGTCGGGGACGAGTGATGGTCTTTTCCTACCAATCTATCCCCCTAGGAGCATGCGCGTAGTGCTTGGTTTTTGATGGCTTGTAGATTTTTGCAATAAGTCTATGGGTTCTTTATGACTATTGTTGAGTCCATGGATCATACGCACTCTCACCTTTCCACCATTGCTAGCCTCTTCGGTATAGTGCATTGCCCTTTCTCACATTGAGAGTTGGTGCAAACTTCGCCGGTGCATCCAAACCCCGTGATATGATACGCTCATTCACACATAAACCTCCTTATATATTCCTCAAAACAGCCACCATACCTACCTATTATGGCATTTCCATAGCCATTCTGAGATATATTGCCATGCAACTTTCCACCATCCAGTTTATCATGACACGTTCATCATTGTCATATTGCTAGCATGATCATGTAGTTGACATAGTATTTGTGGCAAAGCCACCATTGATAATTCTTTCATACATGTCACTCTTGATTCATTGCATATCCCTAAGACACCGTCGGAGGCATTCATATAGAGTCATACTTTGTTCTAGTATCGAGTTGTAATCATTGAGTTGTAAATAAATAGAAGTGTGATGATCATATTTTCTAGAGCATTGTCCCAAGTGAGAATAAAAAAAGTGAAAGGCCATAAAAAAGAGAAGGCCCCAAAAAAGAGAAAGGCCATAAAAAAGAGAAGGCCCAAAAAAATGAGAGAAAAATAGAGAAGGGATGATGTTACTATCCTTTTACCACACTTGTGCTTCAAAGTAGCACCATAATCTTCATGATAGAGAGTCTCTTGTTTTGTCACTTTCATATACTAGTGGGAATTTTTCATTATAGAACTTGGCTTGTATATTCCAACAATGGGCCTCCTCAAGTTCCCTAGGTCTTCGTGAGCAAGCAAGTTGGATGCACACCCACTTAGTTTCTTTTGTTGAGCTTTCATACATTTATAGCTCTAGTGCATCCGTTGCATGGCAATCCCTACTCCTTGCATTAACATCAATCGATGGGCATCTCCATAGCTCATTGATTAGCCTCGTTGATGTGAGACTTTCTCCTTTTTTGTCTTCTCCGTATAACCCCCATCATCATATTCTATTCCACCCATAGTGTTATGTCCATGGCTCGCGCTCATATATTGCGTGAAAGTTTATAGGTTTGAGATTACTAAAGTATGAAACAATTGCTTGGCTTTTCGTCGGTGTTGTGCATGATGAGAGCATTCTTGCGTGACGAAAATGGAGCATGACTAAACTATATAATTTTGTAGGGATGAACTTTCTTTGGCCAAGTTATTTTGAGAGGATATAATTGCTTAGTTAGTATGCTTGAAGTATTATTATTTTTATGTCAATATGAACTTTTATCTTGAATCTTTCGAATCTAAATATTCATACCACAATTAAGAAGAATTACATCGAAATTATGCCAAGTAGCACTCCACATCAAAAATTATCTTTTTTATCATTTACCTACTCGAGGACGAGCAGGAATTAAGCTTGGGGATGCTGATACGTCTCCAACGTATCTACAATTTTTGATTGTTCCATGCTATTATATTATGTGTTTTGGATGTTTTTGGGCTTTATTATCCACTTTTATATTACTTTTGGGACTAACCAATTGACCCAGAGCCCAAAGTGCAGCCTCCTGTTTTTTCCTTGTTTCAGTGTTTCGAAGAAAAGGAATATCAAACGGAGTCGAAACGGAATGAAACCAACTGGAGAAGTTATTTTTGGAAGGAAAGCTACCGGAAAGACTTGGAGTGCATGTCAGGAAAGAAACAAGGGAGCCACGAGGCAGGGGGCGCGCCCTCCACCCTCGTGGGTCCCTCGTGGCTCCCCTGACGTACTTCTTCCGCCTATATATATCCATATACCCTAAAAACTTCGGGGAACATAATAGATCTGGAGTTCCGCCGCCGCAAGCCTCTCTGGCCACCAAAACCCAATCAGGACCCTGTTTTGGCACCCTGCCGGAGGTGGGATCCCTCACCGGTGGACATTTTCATCATCCCGGCACTCTCCATGATGAGGAGGGAGTAGTTCACCCTTGGGGCTGAGGGTATGTACCAGTAGCTATGTGTTTGATCTCCCTTTCTCGTGTTCTTGATTTGGCACGATCTTGATGTATCGCGATCTTTGCTATTATAATTGGATCTTATGTTGCTTCTCCCCCTCTACTCTCTTGTAATGCATTGAGTTTTCCCTTTGAAGTTATCTTATCGGATTGAGTCTTTAATGATTTGAGAACACTTTATGTATGTCTTGCCGTGTGTATCTGTGGTGACAATGGGATATCACGTGATTCACTTGATGTATGTTTTGGTGATCAACTTGCGGGTTCCGCCCATGAACCTATGCATAGGGGTTGGCACACGTTTTCGTCTTGACTCTCCGGTAGAAACTTTGGGGCACTCTTTGAGGTTCTATGTGTTTGTTGAATAGATGAATCTGAGATTGTGTGATGCATATCGTATAATCAATCATACCCACGGATACTTGAGTTGACATTGGAGTATCTAGGTGACATTAGGGTTTTGGTTGATTTGTGTCTTAAGGTGTTATTCTAGTACGAACTCTAGGGCTGTTTGTGATACTTATAGGAATAGCCCAACAGATTGATTGGAAAGAATAACTTTGAGGTGGTTTCGTACCCTACCATAATCTCTTCGTTTGTTCTCCGCTATTAGTGACTTTGGAGTGACTCTTTGTTGCATGTTGAGGGATAGTTATATGATCCAAATATTATATTATTGTTGAGAGAACTTGCACTAATGAAAGTATGAACCCTAGGCCTTGTTTCCTACCATTTCAATACCGTTTACGCTCACTTTACCACTTGTTACCTTGCTGTTTTTATATTTTTAGATTACAAAAACCTATATCTACCATCCATATTGCACTTGTATCACCATCGTCATTGAACTAGTGCACCTATACAATTTACCATTGTATTAGGTGTGTTGGGGACACAAGAGACTCTTTGTTATTTGGTTGCGGGGTTGCTTGAGAGAGACCATCTTCATCCCTCGCCTCCGCTGGATTGATAAACCTTAGGTCATCCACTTGAGGGAAATTTTCTACTGTCCTACAAACCTCTGCACTTGGAGGCCCAACAACGTCTACAAGAAGAAGGTTGTGTAGTAGACATCAAGGGTCTTGAGTGTTGGCTGGTGAAGATGGGCCGTACAGGGCCGCTGGTGGAGCCACACCATGGGCTGCAGGCAGGCAAGTTTGGGGACCCCCGTTCCCAGGACGCCGATAGTGTTTGTTGAGTTGGCATAGATCGAGATTAGGATTTGTCACTCAGAGTATCGGAGAGGTATCTCTAGGACCTCTCGGTAATACACATCATAAGAAACCTTGCAAGCAAAATGACTAACGAGTTAGTTACAGGATGGTGTATTATCGAACGAGTAAAGAGACTTGTCGATAACGATATTGAACTAGGTATGAAGATACCGACAACCGAATCTCGTGAAAGTAACATACCGATGGACAAAGGGAATTGCGTATGTTGTCATAACAATTCGACCGATAAAGATCTTCGTAGAATATGTAGGATCCAATATAGGCATCCATGTTCCGCTATTGGTTATTGACCGGAGAGGTGTCTCGGTCATGTGTACATAGTTCTCGAACCCGTTGGGTCCGCACGCTTAATGTTCGTTGATGATATAGTGTTATATGAGTTATATGATTAGGTGACCAAATGTTGTTCGTAGTCCCGGGGGACATCACGGACATGACCAGGGGCTCCTGAATGGTTCGGAGGTAAAGATTCATATATAGGATGATGATATTTGGACACTGAAAGAGTTTCGGAAGGTACCGGGTAGTCATCGGATCACCTAAAGGGGTTCCGGGAAGCCCCGGGAGGATGATGGGCCTATTGGGCCAGTAGAGGGGAGCACACCAGCCCACAAGGGGCTGGCACACCCCCATATGGCAGCCGGCCTATGGGAGACAGGAAGGAGGGGGATTCGGCCGCCCCCTTCCTTATCTCTCCCCCCTTTACTTTCCCTCCGACACAAATATGGAAGGGGTGTGGCTAGGGGCAGGAGCCCAAGTGGGATTCGTCCCCACTTGGGGCACCTCCTAGTTGCCTCCCCTCTCCCCCAAACCTATACATATGAGGGAGGGGGGCGCCACACATAACCACGACAATCTCTTAGCCGTGTGCGGCGCCCCTCTCCATAGTTTCATCCCTCGGTCATATTTTCGGAGTGCTTAGGCGAAGCCCTACGGAGATAGCATCACCATCACCATGCCGTCGTGCTGCCAGAACTCATCCACTACTTTACCGTCTTGCTGGATCAAGAAGGCAAGGACGTCACCGAGCTGAACGTGTGCTGAACACGGAGGTGCCGTACGTTATGTACTTGATCGGTTGGATCGTGAAGAAGTTCGACTACATCAGCCGCGTTACTAAACACTTCTTCTTACGGTCTACGATGGTACGTAGACACACTCTCCCCTCTCGTTTCTATGCATTTCCATGGATAGATCTTGCGTGTGCATAGAATTCTTTTTGTTTTCCATGCAACATTCCCAAACAGTGGCATCAGAGCCAAGTCTATGCGTAGATGATATGCACGAGTAGAACACAAAGAGTTGTGGGCGGTGATAGTCATACTGCATACCACCCACGTCTTATTTTGATTCAACGGTATTGTGGGATGAAGCGGCCCGGACCAACCTTACATGTCCACGCACATGAGACTGGTTCCACCCACTAGCATGCAACTTGTTTTGCATAAAGGTGGTTGGCGGGTGTCTGTTTGTCCTACTTTAGTTGAGTCGAATTTGACTATGGCCGGTCCTTGAAGAAGGTTAAAACAACAAACTTGATAAATCACCGTTGTGGTTTTTGCCGTAGGTAAGAACGGTTCTTGCTAGAAGCCCGTAGCAGCCACGTAAAACTTGCAACAACAAAGTAGAGTACATCTAACTTGTTTTTGCCGGGCATGTTGTGATGTGATATGGTCAAGACGTGATGTGATATATGTTGTTGTATGAGATGATCATGTTTTGTAATATCGAAAACCGGCAGGAGCCTTAGGGTTGTGTATTAATTATTGTATGAAATGCAAGCATCATGTAATTGCTTTTTTTTATCACTATGTGTTAGCAATAGTTGTAGAAGAAATAGTGGGCGAGACAACCCCGACACAACGTGGAGATCAAGGTGTCGAGCCAGTGATGATGGAGATCATGACGATGCTTTGGAGATGGAGATCAAAAGCACAAGATGATGATGGTCATATCATGTCACATATTTTGATTGCATGCGTTGTTTATCTTTTATGCATCTTATTTTGCTTAGAACGGCGGTAGCATTATAAGATGATCCCTTCACTAAATTTCAAGATAAAAGTGTTCTCCTCGAGTATGCACCATTGCCAAAGTTCGTCGTTTCAAAGCACCTCATGATGATTGGGTGTGATAGACTCTACGTTCACATACAGTAGGTGTAAGACAGTTTTGCACATGCAGAATACTTGGGTTAAACTTGACGAGCCTAGCATGTAGAGACATGGTCTCGGAACACTGGAGACCGAAAGGTCGAACGTGAGTCATATAGTAGATATGATCAACATAGGGATATTCACCATTGATGGCTACCCCATCTCACGTGATGATCGGACATGGGTTAGTTGATTTGGATCATGTATCACTTTGATAACTTGAGGGATGCTTATTTAAGTGGGAATTCATTAGTAATTTTATTAATTGAACTTAATTTGTCATGAACTTAGGCTTGATAGTTTTGCATATCTATGTTGTAGATCAATGGCTCGTGCTATCGTTCCCCTGAATTTTAATCCGTTCCTAGAGAAAGCTAAGTTGAAAGATGATGGTAGAGACTACATGGACTGGGTCTGTAACTTGAGAACTATCCTCATTACTGCTTAGAAGAATTATGTCCTTGATGCATCGCTATGTGACAAGCCCGCTCCCGCTAATCTAGACATTGTGAACGCTTGGCAAATGCAGTCGGATGACTACTCAATAGTTCAGTGTGCCATGCTTTACGTCTTAGAACTGGTACTTCAAAGACGTTTTGAACGTCATGGAGCATATGAGATGTTCGAGTTGAAGTTAATATTTCAAGAAAATTCCTGGGTTGAGAGATATGAAGTCTCCAACAAGTTGTATAGCTGCAAGACGGAGGAGAATACTTCTGTCAGTGAACACATACTCAAAATGTCTGGATATCATAACCACTTGACTTAGCTAGGAGTTGAACTTCCAGTTGATAGTGTTATTGACAGAGTTCTTCAGTCACTGCCACCAGGCTACAAAGACTTCGTGATAAACTATGATATGTAAGGGATGACGAAAATGATTCCCGAGCTCTTCGCAATGCTTAAGGCCGCGGAGGTAGAAATCAAGAAGGAGCATCAGTGTTGATGGTTAACAAGACCACTAGTTTCAAGAAAAAGGGAAAGGGAAAGAAAAGGAACTTCAAGAAGAATGGCAAGCAAGTTGCCACTCCCGGGAAGAAACCCAAAGCATGACCCAAGCCTGAAACTGAGTGCTTCTACTACAAAGGGAATGGTCACTGGAAGCGGAACTGCCCCAAATACATGGCGGATAAGAAGGATGGCAAAGTGAAGAAAGGTATATTTGATGTACATGTTATTGATGTGCACCTTACTAATGCTCGTAGTAGCGCCTGGGTGTTTGATACTGGTTCGGTTGCTCATATTTGTAACTCGAAACAGGCGCTATGGAATAAACGAAGATTGGACAAGGACGAGGTGACGATGCGCGTTAGGAATAGTTTTAGACCTCAATAATTGTTATTTGGTGCCAGCGTTGAGCATGAACATTATATCTGGATCTTGGTTATTGTGAGATGGTTATTTATTTAAATCAGAGAATAATGGTTGTTCTATTATATGAGTAATATCTTCTATGGTCATGCACCCTTGATGAATGGTCTATTCTTGTGGATTCTTGATCGCAGTGATACACATATTCATAATTTTGATGCCAAAATATGCAAAGTTGATAATTGATGACCCACAAGTATATGGGATCTATCATAGTCCTTTCGATAAGTAAGAGTGTGGAACCCAACGAGGAGCAGAAGGAAATGACAAGCGGTTTTCAGCAAGGTATTCTCTGCAAGCACTGAAATTATCGGTAACAGATAGTTGTGTGATAAGATAATTCGTAACAGGAATAAAGTAACAAAAGTAACTAAGGTGCAGCAAGCTGGCCCGATCCTTTTTGTAGCAAAGGACAAGCCTGGACGAACTCTTATATAAAGCAAAGCGCTCCCGAGGACACATGGGAATTACTGTCAAGCTAGTTTCCATCATGCTCATATGATTCGCATTCGTTACTTTTATAATTTGATATGTGGGTGGACCGGTGCTTGGGTGCTGCCCTTCCTTGGACAAGCCTCCCACTTATTATTAACCCCTCTCGCAAGCATCCGCAACTACGAAAGAAGAATTTGTCGTATTTCGGGTTCCGGCAAAACCCTTGAGGTTCGAACACTGGGGTCCGCACGGTGATCTCTCCCCCCTCTATCTCGCTTGCATCAAGATCTCATGGCCTAGCTCGATGAACCCAAAGAACGAAGGGACACAAATTTTATACTGGTTCGGGCCACCATTGTGGTGTAATACCCTACTCCAATTTGGTGTGGTGGATTGCCTCTCGGGCTGAGGATGAACAGTACAAGGGAAGAACAGCCTCCTGAGGAGAGGTGTTCTTGTGCTTGGTGAACTTGTGTGGGTGAGGATGGTCTAATCCAAGATGAGTTCGAGATGCCTCCTATTGTAGTGGCTAGTCCTATTTATAGAGGCCCTGGTCCTCTTCCCAAATATTAAGCAGGAAGCATGTCACAACAGCGAGTTTGAAAGGGGACAACTAGTACAAGCTATCCTGACTGAAGGTGGTCTTCGCCTGCCAAAGGTTCTGGTGGTGACGCCGTCTTGGGCTCCACGGTGACCTCCGTCTTGCCGTCCTTCTGGTCTTGGTCTTGTTGCACCGATATGGAAACCTTTGCCTGATGCCTCGGGACTCCTCGCATGTGCTTGCCCCTTTAGCACAAAAGAGGAAACGAGGACACTGTGCTCGCTGGTGCCCGACCAGCCTTGGTCGTCATAGCTTACGTCACGGGAACCTCGCGAGGTTCCCCTTACCTTGATCACTCCACCCCTCGTGAGCCAGCCTGGTGAGGCTGTCCCTGAGGAGGTCTTGTGTCGTCAGCCTCGCGAGGCTTGGCCCCTTGCGAGGGTCTTGAGGGTTTCCTGATGAAGATGGGCCGTACGGGCCTGCTGGTGGAGCCACACCGTGGGCCGCAGGTAGGCAAGTATGGGGACACCCATTCCCAGAACACCGACACTAGCCGCGGGGCCCAAGGTGCGCTCGGACTTGGCTTCGAGGCGAAGCCAAACGGTAAGTGCGGAGCGCCGCGGGCCCCAACAGCCTGCGGCCTTGGTCGACATGTGGCGGTTGATTGGACGTGGGCATCTCCGCTTCCCCATGCTGCCTCGGCAACTGCCCGACCTGATGAGTCCTTGCTGCATGTAAGGAAAAACCATCATTACCTGTGATCATGGGGATCGCCGGTTGGCCTTCTCCTACTATCAATGAGGAGGGGGGGAGCCCCGTCGCCCATCTCTTCCTGCTCCGCTCGCTTCTACTCCCTTGCTCCATTGCCAGTAGAGATACCCATGGCGCCTGTGAAGAGATTCTCGGTCGCGGAGAAGGGGAAGGCCCGCCAGGAGGGGCCCGGCTCTCCGCCACCCAAGTGTGGGCGTGGATGTCCCCGCAAGCACACCGCGACCCCTGCCGTGGCCGCGGTGGCGTCCCTTCGCGTGGTAGGAGTCGCCCCAGTCATGGCAGCCCCGTTGATGAAGGGAGGCGCGCCATGGTTGCACGGCCTCCCCGGCCGTGCTTCCACTCGGCGGAGGTGCTGCCGGAGTTTTTCGTGTGGTCGGAGAACCCGGCCGGCGCCTGGCTTCAGCTCCCGCGCTTCTTCGTCGACGAGCTCCCGGCCACAGGTCTAGGCGGGCTCTGGCTGTAGGCGGACGGCTACTGCAGCAAAGCTTTCTGGGTCACGGTTGATGTCTCCATCGCGGGCAACGCAGCCCTGGCCCGCAGCTAGCAGACATTTGCCAGCGCGCGCGGCCTGGGCAGGCGGTGCACCCTCCACTTCAAGTCCGACATCAATGCGATCCTCTACGTGAGGGTGTTCGGAGAAGACGGACGGCGCGTCAGGTGCTGCCCCGAGGACAATGACGGCGGCGAGGTGCTCAGCCTTGGCGACCGTTGCGACGAGGGCAAGGATGGCCTTGCCCTTGGCGCTGGCCACTGCTCGTCCAGCTACGGCGGCTCTTCCTCCGGTGACAGCTCCAGCAGCGGTGGCTACGACCAGCCGCCACGTCGCCGTGCCCGCTTCGAAGGTGGCAGCGGGTCGTCTCGCCGCCGCGCTCCAGTGAAGCGCGAGGAGGGGTTTGGCTGAGCTCAGGACAGCGCCAGGGGCCCATCCTCGCGAGCTGCCGCGGGAGCACATGCCACTTTTGTTTCATTTTTCCTTCCTTCCTGCATTAAGAGAGAGACAAGTTTGGGGCCCTGCTGGGGCGTGCGACAACTATGATTTCCAAGTGGCTATGCTACTATGCTATGTTTATCTTTCCTATGTCATGTTGCGGCATCAACGTTTTATGTAGGTGCGCATGAGTAACTTAGCTCGACGCGTTCGAAGTGGTAGTTTCTGCCTCGTGAAGCACGCATTAGTACCTGATGAGGCCTCCATGGCTCAGGAGGCGTCTGGGGACTGCAAAAATTCATTAGGAAACTCTTGTTCTCCCGAGCCTCGGTCGTAGGCGCGGTTAGCCGTGACCCAATGCTTCGCATCGCGGTACCCGAGGGGCACGGATTGAGAGAGGTGTGCCATCTTGAGAGCTCGAACAAGGGTGCCTCGTGAAAAATGAAAACAGAAAAAGATGCTCACGAGGGCACCTGTCCAGCCCCCTCGCGAGGTATGCGAGAGAGAGAGAGAGAGAGTGCAGGTCAAAGCAGAGAACCGAAGGCAGAAACAGAGGCAGAAGGCGATGGAACAAAACCGACAAGGAACACCAGAAAGCAAACTTGATTAAAGAGGGGCAAGCCAACTACGGAAAGCAAATGAAAAGCTGCATCCGACACCTAGTCTAGTCTTCTTGTCTTCTCACTAGGGCGGAGCTAAGTGCTGCCACTAGGACGTGGGAGGGAGCCCCCAAGGCCCGAGGGCAGCACTCTTGAGACTCTGAGGCATGTACAGCCCCACTCATTAGTACGTGAAAGTGTCACGAGCGGATACCTCCACAGGCGCTGGGCCTTCTTCACAGGCACTGGGCCTTTCTTCATGGGTAGAACTTCTGGAGGTGTTGAATGTTCCACGCACTGGATGGGGATCCCGTCCTGCGTCTCCAGGCGCGTGGCGCCAGGCCTGGAGATGTGGGCGACACGAAACGGGCCCTCCCACATGGGTGAGAGCTTGTGCATCCCTTCCCTGGAGAGCACCCGCCTCAAGACTAGCTCGCCCACCTCGAGCGTCCTGAAGCGGATGCTGCAGCAGTGGTACCACCGCAGCGCCTGCTGGTACCTCGTGGCTTAGAGCGAGGCTTCACGGCGGTGTTCCTCCCCCAGCACGAGGTCCATCCCCTGCATGGCGTCCTATTGTGCTTCGTCGAACACCAGGACCCATGCAGAGCAATGCCTGACCTCGTGTGGGAGAACCGCTTCTGCTCCATAGACGAGGAAGAACATAGTATCGCCTGTTGGCTTGGTGGCGGTGGTGCGGATGGACCACAACACGTACTGGAGCTCGTCGTGCCAGCCCCTGCCGCAGGCCTCGAGCTTCTGCTTGAAGGTCCTGGTCTTGAGGCCCCTCAGGACTTCCGTGTTGGCGCGTTCGGCCTGGCCGTTACTCCTGGGGTGTGCCACGGAGGCGTAGCAGATCTGCGTTCCAAGGTTAGCACAATATGTTTTGAAGAGATTGCTAGTGAACTGTGAGCTGTTGTCGGTGATGATGCGGTTAGGGACCCCAAATCGGCTTACGAGGCCCTTGATGAACTTGACTGCTTACCCGGCTGGGATGGTGCACACGGCTTCCACTTCCGCCCACTTGGTGAATTTGTCGATGGCGACGTAGAGCTAGCGGTAACCTCCAGGCGCTCGAGGGAATGGGCCCAGGATATCCAGCCCCCAGACCGTGAACGGCCATGAGAGCAGGATGGTCTGGAGAGCCTGAGCTGCCTGGTAGGGCTGCTTGGCGTGGAATTGGCAGGCCTCGCAGGATTTCACCAGCTCGGCCACGTTGTTGAGTGTCGTGAGCCAGTAAAACCCGCTGGGGAAGGCCTTGCCGACTAGGGTGCACGACGATGAGTGGTGCCCGCAGTCTCCGCCATGTATGTCAGCCAGCAACTCATTCCCCTGTTCCCTGGAGATGCATCATAGAGAAACGTCATTTGGTCGCTTCTTGTATAGCTCACCGTCCTGAATGCGTCTTCTTCCTTCTCCAGGAACGTGCCCTGCGTTAGGTATGCCTTCAACTCCTCGATCCAGCACCCCTCCCGAGGCTCGAGCGCCAGGAGGAGGCGTGCTCCCGAGGTCAGGCCGCAGGCCGGGGCTCCCGAGGCTGGTGGCTGGGGGAGTTCCTCCTGAGGTGGCGCCGGTTCCGCGGATGGGGGTATTGCTGAAGGCTTGAAGAGCTGTTCCTCAAAGACACCAGGCTCTTGGGGTAGCCGCTTGGATGCTCTCTTGGCGATGTCGTCGGCCTCCTTGCTAGTGCCGCGAGGCACATGCTGTAGGTCCAGGCCCAGGAACTGCTTCTCCATTTTGCGTTCCTCCGCGAGGTATGGCTCCATGTGCTCATCCCTCGGCTCGTACACCCTGTTGGAGAAGTTTACGAGGAGCTGTGAGTCTCCTTTGATGGTGAGGTGTTTCACCCCTAGGGCCACCACAGCCCTGAGGCCGGCGAAGAGGCCTTCGTACTCTGCGATGTTGTTGGAGACCTTCTCGCCCTGTTGGAAGCAGAGCTCCACGGCGTAGTAAAGCTTGTCCTGAGTGGGCGAGATGAGCACGCCGCTAGCCTCCGCGCCCTGGCGTGCGAACGCGCCATCAAAGTACATGACCCAGCCATCCGGCGCTTCACTCCCTGGCAAGAGGGACCAGCCCCTCGCCAGCTTCGAGTTCCGGCGTGTCGGTCCATTCGGTCTCAAAGTCAGCGAGCGCGGCCCCCTTGATGACCCTGGTTGTGCTGAACTCCAAGTCAAACGCTTGCAACTCGATGTTCCATTCGGCAACCCTTCCCGTAGCATTGGGGCTCCTGAGTACTCTCTCCAACGGGCAGGCTGAGACGACCTTGATGGGGTGACCCTGGAAGTAGTGGCGCAGCTTACGCGAAGCTACTAGGAGCACGAGCAAGAGCTTTTGAGGCATGGGTATCGTACTCTCGCATCCCCGTAGCACTGTGCTGACGAAGTACACCGGGTGCTCGATGAGAGCGGGAGAGCTGGCGGAGTCTTCGTTTCTCAGGGACTGAGGTGTTTCCTGTGGATTTCCAGCTTCAGGGGCTTGATGACTTGTCGGGGCAGCCGCCATCTCAGGAGCATCGTGTTGGTGTTGTGCTTCCTCGTCCGGCTTGGCGGCTCCATTCGGTAGTCCCTTGACCTGGCGCTCTTCCCTGAGGGCCACCAGTGCCGCGCTGGCGGAGTGGGGTGTGGCAGACAAGTAGAGTACCAAGGGCTCGAGAGAACGAGGTGCCACCATCATCGGCGGGTTGGTCAAGTATCTCTTGAGGTCTTGAAACGCTTGGTCAGCCTCCAGGGTCCACTCAAATGGGCCCTTCTTCTTCATCAGCTTGAGAATGGTAGGGCGCGCTCTCCCAACTTGGAGATGAAGCGCCCCAACAAAGCATGCAGCCTGCAAGCTTCTGCATCTCCTTGAGGGTTTGTGGTGGGCTCATGTCTTCAATTGCCTTGACCTTCTCCGGGTAAGCCTCAATCCCCTGTGGGACACGAGGAAGCCCAGCAGCCTACCGGAAGGGACACCAAACACGCATTTCTCCGGGTTGAGCCGCAAGTGCACCTGGCGCAGGCTCGCGAAGGTTTCCTCCACGTCCTGAATCAAAGTTCTCTCCTCCCAAGACTTCACCACAATGTCGTCGACGTAAGCCTCAGTGTTCCTCCCGAGCTGCCGCCCCAAAGCGATGTGCATGAGCCGTTGGAAGGTTGCCCCTGGGTTGCGCAGTCCGAAAGGCATGCATGTGTAGCAGTATACCCCGCACGGGGTCAAGAAAGCCATTTTCTCCACATCTTCCACCGCCATCTTGATCTGGTGGTAGCCTGAGAACGCATCCAGGAAGCATAGCAGGTCACACTCGGCGGTGGAGTCGACTATCTGGTCGATGCGTGGCAACGGGAATGGGTCTTGAGGGCAGGCCTTGTTGAGGTTGGTGAAGTCGACACACATGCGCTCCTTCCCACCTTTGTTCGGCACGACAACCGGGTTCGCCAGCCACTTTGGGTACCAGACCTTGCGAATGACGCCCGCTGCCTCCAGCTTGCGGGTTTCTTGAACAATGAAAGACTGCTTCTCCACGGATTGTCGCCTCGCCCTCTGCTTCACAGGGCGCACGTTAGGGCACACCATCAGATGATGCTCAATCACTTCTCTCGGGAGCCCAACTAGCTGCTTGGGCTCCTAGGTGAACACTTCCTTGTTTGCCCGCAGGAAGTCCACCAACCCCCTTTCTTGCTCTGGGGTGAGGTCGGCGCCTATAGTAAAGGTGGCGCCTGAGGCACCGTCCTCGTCAACTGGTACTTTCTTCGTCTTGGCCTGGCCTTGAGTGAATTGATGCTTCTTCTTGGTCGGTGCAGCCCCTTTGGCCCGGGGCACGCCCTTGCCGGCCGGGCAAGCTGCCGCCGTGGCCCTGAAAGCGAGTTTGAGGGCAGCCAAGGCTTCCTTAGTGTCCCCGGCCACAGTGAGGACGCCCTTGCTCCCTGGCATCTTCATGAAGTTGTAGGCGGGATGAGTAGCAGCCATAAACTGGGCCAGCGCCGGTTACCCAAGGATGGAATTGTACGGTAAGTCGATGCGGGCGATGTCGAAGTCGATTAGCTCGGTGCGGTAGTTGTCGCGTGTACCGAAGGTCACAGGGAGACGAATCTGTCCCAGGGGGTTGGAGGAGTCGCCGCCGACCCCGGAGAAGGGCTTGCTGGGGAAGAGCCGCTCAAGCGGTACGTGAAAGAGGTTAAAAGCCTCCACAGAGAGCACGTTGAGGCCAGATCCACCGTCGATGAGGGTCTTGGTAACGGGTACGCTGCAGATGGTGGGCGTGCAGAGCATCGGGAGCACGCCCGAGCCGACGCTGGTGACTGGGTGATCCCCCGAGTCGAAGATCAGGTCGGCCTTGGGCGCCGCCCAACCCAGGGGAGCCCCCTGCCACGTGGAGGCGGTGCCGATCTGGCGAAAGAACGGCTTGGCGTGGCGATCCGAGGGCGGCGCCTGCGAGCCGCCGAGGAGAGTTGTGACGACGGGGGGTGCTGGTACCCCAAAGCGCGTGATGAGGAGGTCGCGCAGCTCCCCCAGGAGGCCACAGAAGATCCCGACATATGGAGGAGCCAGGCGCGCGGCACGCCAGCGAGGGCCATGGGAGCCAGTTGGCCATGACCTTTGCGTCGCCCCGGCCCCCAGGACGGCCTCCTCGTATGGCAGCAGGAAAGCCGATGAGTCTGCGGCGCCGTCGTAGCGTGGTGGCATCTCCGGCTTGAACTTGGGTGGCCACTGCACCTGTTGTAAGGCGGGGGGCAAGGCTCGGAGCCCCCTGGCCCTGCCACGAGCATTAGTCATCGCAGCCGGAAGAACTGCACCAGCCATGGGGGCGAGGCGCGGTAGTGGCGGAGCGTGGGTCGACGGAAGGAAGATTTCGGTGCACCCCTACCTGGCACGCCAAATTTCGGATTTCGGGTTCCGGCAAAACCCTTGAGGTTCAAACACTAGGGTGCGCACGAAGATCTCTCCCCCCTCTAGCTCGGTCGCATCAAGATCTCACAGCCTAGCTCGATGAACCCAAAGAACATAGGGACACAAGGTTTATACTGGTTCGGGCCACCGTTGTGTTGTAATACCCTACTCCAGTGTGGTGTGGTGGATTGCCTCTCGGGCTGAGGATGAACTGTACAAGGGAAGAACAGCCTCATGAGGAGAGGTGTTCTTGTGCTTGGTGAACTTGTGTGGGTGAGGATGGTCTAATCCAAGATGAGTTCTAGATGCCTCCTACTGTGGTGGCTAGTCCTATTTATAGAGGCCCTGGTCCTCATCCCAAATATTGAGCGGGAAGGAATGCCACAACGGCCAGTTTGAAGGGGGACAGCTAGTACAAGCTATCCTGACTAAAGGTGGTCTTCGCCTGCCAAAGGTTCTTGTGGTGACACCGTCTTGGGCTCCATGGTGACCTCCGTCTTGCCGTCCTTCTGGTCTTGTCTCATTGCACCGATATGGAAACCTTTGCCTGATGCGTCGGGACTCCTCGCCTGCGCTTGCCCCTTTAGCACCAAAGAGGAAACGAGAACACTGTGCTCGCTGGCGCCTGCCTCGCGCCCGACTGGCCTTGGTCGTCATGGCTTACGTCATGGGAACCTCGCGAGGTTCCCCTTTCCATGATCTCTCCGCCCCTCGTGAGCCAGCCTGGTGAGGTTGTCCCTGAGGAGGTCTTGCGTCGTCCACCTCGCAAGGCTTGGCCCCTCGCGAGGGTCTTGAGGGTTTGCTGATAAAGATGGGCCGTATGGGTCCGCTGGTGGAGCCACGCCGTGGGCCGCAGGCAGGCAAGTCTGGGGACCCCCATTCCCAGAACACCGACAGAATTAAGATAAATCTAACCATGGCATGAAACATATGGATCCAAATCAGCCCCTTACGAAGCAACGCATAAACTAGGGTTTAAGCTTTTGTCACTCTAGCAACCCATCATCTACTTATTACTTCCCAACTAATGCCTTCCCCTAGGCCCAAATCATGGTGAAGTGTCATGTAGTCGACGTTCACATAACACAACTAGAGGAAAGACAACATACATCTCATCAAAAATATCGAATGAATACCAAATTCACATGATTACTTATAACAAGACTTCTCCCATGTCCTCAGGAACAAACATAACTACTCACAAAGCATATTCATGTTCATAATCAGAGGAGTAATAATTATCATTAAGGATCTGAACATATGATCTTCCACCGAATAAACCAACTAGCATCAACTACAAGGAGTAATCAACACTACTAGCAACCCGCAGGTACCAATCTGAGGTTTTGAGACAAAGATACAAGAGATGAACTAGGGTTTGAGAGGAGATCGTGCTGATGAAGATATTGATGGAGATTGACCCCCTCTCGATGAGAGTATAGTTGGTGATGACGATGGCGATGATTTCCCGCTTCGGAGGGAAGTTTCCCCGGCAGAACAGCTCCGCCGGAGCCCTAGATTGGTTCTTCCCAAGTTCCGCCTCGAGACGGCGGTGCTTCGTCCTGAAAGCTTCCTCTTGGTTTTTTCCAGGTCAAAACACACCATAGAGCAGAAGATGGGCACCGGGGGCCTGCCAGGTGTCGGTATCAAAACCGACGGATCTCGGGTAGGGGGTCCCGAACTGTGCGTCTAAGGCGGATGGTAACAGGAGGCGGGGGACACAATGTTTACCTGTGTTCGGGCCCCTGCCGATGGAGGTAATACCCTACTTCCTGCTTGATTGACCTTGATGATATGAGTATTACAAGAGTTGATCTACCACGAGATCGTAGAGGCTAAACCCTAGAAGCTAGCCTATGGTATGATTGTTGTCGCCCCTATTAGACTAAACCCTCCGGTTTATATAGACACCGGAGGGGGCTAGGGTTACACAGAGTCGGTTAGAAGGGAGGAAATCTACATATCATTATTGCCAAGCTTGCCTTCCACGCCAAGGAAAGTCCCATCCGGACACGGGACAAAGTCTTCAATCTTGTATCTTCATAGTCCAACAGTCCAGCCAAAGGATATAGTCCGGCTGTCCGAGGACCCCCTAATGCAGGACTCCCTCAGTAGCCCCTGAACCAGGCTTCAATGACAATGAGTCCGGCGTGCAGATTGTCTTCAGCATTGCAAGGCGGGTTCTTCTCCAAATTGTGAATACTTGTTTGAGTAGTGTGCGGCTTCCCATAAATGTTGCACTCCTTGGCTTTCGCGCCTAATAATGGATATTCCCCATGCGTCGAGCGAATGCGAGAAGTCGGGGCATTTTTACAATTGCCACCATAGCCATGTGGGTAAATCGTCTATTAAAGAGACGGGGATTCTCAGATCCATATCACACCATTCTCCCACAGCGAGTATCCATCAGAGCGCGCCCGGAAAAAATCCATTCCAACATGGCCGGTCGTTGCAGTTCCTCCTCTCGCTCCCGTAGCCCTAAGCCCAGCAATTGGAAGAAGTGTTCTGGTCCCCGCAGCCAATTAGTAGAGTTGCAGACCCAGGGATTTCTCCCTCCAGCGTATATGGTCCCCGTTCGAGCCGGGCCCGCCACCTATAACGATGGGGAGCAAGCGGAGATCTTTCCCAGCCCATCCATGGGGGAGCGGGTATGCCTCGTCCCTTACTTATTAAGAGGGCTTGGATTTCCAATTCATCCATTCCTCTCTGGGCTCCTGGAGTTCTATGGCCTCCAGCTGCATAATTTCACCCCGCCTCCATATTACAGATTGCTCGCTATGTCGCCTTTTGCAAGCTGTTTCTGGGCTGCGAAGCTCATTTCGAGCTATGGAAGAGGCTATTCTGCCTCGTACCCCGTACATAGGAGGGGTCACTGTACCAAGTGGGCGGAGCCGAAATATGGCGCATCACCGAGACTCCGAAGAAGACATCCGAGGACTGGCCTTCGGAGTGGTTTTATATGGAGGACGTCCCCCTTCCGGACCCTATTCGGATGGGCCTCCCTGAGTTCGACAACGCTCCCTGAAGAAACGCCGCAGCTGGCACCCTTGGAGCCCTCATGAGGAAGATAACGGAGAAGTCCTTTACCTGATGGGCCGGATAAAAATGCTGGCTCAATCAGGACTGACAATAATCGAGGTTATGTCAATATGTATAATGCAGGGGGTACAACCACTTCAATATTGAGGGCACCCCATGTGGCACTTTAACGGGGAAGATGATGCCACCCGCTGCGGGTGTAAGGGACCGGACTCAGTTGCTGCTCTAGCAAAAATTCTGTCCGATTTGTACAAGGGAGAGGAAGAGGAGTTTATCCACATTAAGCCACGGGATGGATTCTCCATGTACAACCCTCCAAGCTGGGTGAGCTGTCACTTTTTACTCCCAGCCTTCCTGCATTCTTCGTCATAAGTACTTACCTCGCCGTTTCATGGCAGGAACTGCGAAAAGCTGTAAGGGAGGTCAACAGCCCGCCTTCACAACCGGAGGACCCTGACCGGGCCCTCTATCTCGGACTCGAAGAGGATCCGGACATATTTGTGGAGCTGATTGACAGGACATTCTATCAATTGAGCTGCGATGATGCCATGGTGGCCATCATAGCCGACTATCCTGGCCTACTCCCTGCATCGCATGTAAGTAAAACCGGAGTCCCAACTTACGAGAAGGATCCCCTTTTATGCACTTCACCTACCGTGCACATATGATGTCTTACAGGGAAGGCCCTCGGGACGCCATGCCGAACCCGCCGTGACTCACCAACAAGGGGCACCGAAGCCTGGTAGGCTAAAAAGGAAGTCGGTCAGGACTAAGACGCCGGCGCAGAGGTATGATACAAAACCTCGCTCCGTGGTTGTCGTCTTTTACAATATAATAACTCCCACGTTTCCTAGTAGGAAAAACGCTCGCCGGACTATGGACGAAGAGGTTGCCCATCACGCCTCCACCAGTCGGGCTCCAGGGCCGGACATAGAGGCGGAAGCTAACACAGGGCGAACGCCGGATGATCCTCCTACAGAGCATGCGGATAGATTATCCGCTACAAATTCCGAAGTGGAGAGCGCCATGAATCATAGGCGTCGCCGGGCCATACTCCCTGACGCTTGTTTCTCCCAAGAGGCGTTTGATGCCTTCAACTCAGGAGACGCATACATCCGTGCCGCTCAAAATGGTCTTGCTAGAGCCACGGATCAGTATGTAAAGGATATACGGGTAAGAAAATCTGACGATTATATATATCAGTAGCCCCTGAGAGTTGAAACAGTTGAAACAACTGATTTAAGGATCATTATTTGTGCAGGTTATTACAGAGAAGAATACCCAATTGTCTCAAGAGCTGGAAGAGTGCAAAGCCCAGCTACGGGCCGCAGTTACCGCGCAGAAGGAGTCCGAGAAGGCCCCCTCTGGTAACATTTGTTTCCATTGCAAAGAATGACAGGTACCAGATAGTATGCGGCATGCATGAAAATCTAATCAATAGATGTTGCAGATGACTCCGGAGTGAATCCGAAGGCCGTGCCGGGGGATGTGCAACGTGCTAATCGTCAGCTAAATGCTGGCGAGCGCGTGCTTACGCGGGTTAGGCAGGAGAAAAACGATCTCCAAGACGCCAATATCCAGCTGGGCGTGGAACTGAAAGATGTTCGAGCCCAGCTTGCGGACTCCGTGAAGGAGAAGAAGCGGCTTCGACGCAACATTTTTAGTAAGTGCTTGAACGAACTTTTGAAAGAGTTCGGCGAAGAAGCTAGCTAACAGATTTATATCTGCAGGTATGCTGATGGGTCGTCCCGAGGAGGAGATGCCCGGGTCTGTGGGGTGATCTTCTGCCAGAGCTCTCACAATTGCACGAACAAGTTCGGCAGGTAATGCAGGGCATTGCCCAATCCGTGTGGCCATCTGTCTCCCTGCCAGGGGGCATGGGGGAGCTTGTAGAGAAGCTCAAGGGAGCGTGGCGGCGCTTCCGATTATGGAAGATATCAGCCTGCCGACAAGGTGCGAGGGAAGCCTGGGCCATGGTGAAGACACAGTATATCAAGGCTGACCCTAACCACATGACCGAGGTCGGACCTGTGGGGCCTGACGGGAAGGAGATCCCCGTCAATTTGGTGTATGACCAAGTAGAATTAGCCGCAAAGTATTCCCAACAGGATTGTAGGCTAGACAGCCTGTTGGATGGTATAGAAGTAGAATTTAGTCAGTCTAAGGATCGTGGTACTTCAAGTGACATATATTGTCCCTAGCCGGATTGTAAATCATTTGTCATGGCGGACCTTTTCGCTTCGACCTCTGGACCCGACAGTCCGGAGTGTATCCGAATACCCGCTCAGTTATGTAAAAACTGGGGTACGCGTGGAAACCAGGCGTAGGGATCATAAGTGCTTGAACAGACAAGTACCCAACTAGCTATGTTATATTACATCGTTAGTAAGAAACATCTTCCAGGGAGAATAGTTCCGTCAAGGGTTCCTTTCCCTGGGTACGCATGCCCTAATGTGCAAGTCCGAACTGCTAAAAGAGACGCAGGCTATAAAAATCTAGGGGCATGTATTAAAATAAATAAAAGTCATCTTTTGTTCACCGACCGAGTATGCCCTTAAGAACGCTAGCTTTCGGCTTCACCCAGTCTGAGGTACACATCCGACTAACCCGGCAGTAACAATCGCAGAGGTGCTCCCCTTATGCCCTAGCCGAATTAATGGGAACGTAGGGCATAAACACAAGAGCAAGGCAACCCAGCTTGGCCAAAACTTAAGTCATATCGATGCATATAATGGTGAAAAAAGGTACATGTGGAAGAATAACACATGTGTGGGGCACAAAGCCTGGAAATAGTTATATTAAGCTTCTGTATAGGAAGCCCCCAGGTATAATGAGCGCGGTTAGCGCATCAAGATTGTCTAGTCAAGACACATTTTAGCCTTTTAAGGCTTTGAAGCAAAGGAAAAAGAAGAGAGAAAGAGAGAAAAGACAGATAACAGATATGTAAAAAAATTGACGAAGGTAAGGAGACGAACATAGAGACCGGCACTAGGCGTAGAACCTTCGGAGTCTGGCGGCGTTCCATGGGTTTGGCTCGAGTCGATTATCCGATGCATCCCATAGACGGTACGCTCTACTGGTCAGAACCTAGTCAATAATGAAGGGACCTTCCCATTTGGGCTTGAGCTTGGTTCTTTTTCTTCTCCGGTAGGCGTAGAATGAGGTCGCCAACGTTATAAGTTTTGGCCCGTACTTCTCTGCTTTGATACCTTTGAGCCTGTTGCTGATAGAATGCGGAACGGGCTTTTGCCACGTCACGCTCCTCCTCCAAGGCATCCAAACTGTCCTGCCGATCGAGTTCGGCCTCTTTTTCTTTATACATGCGCACTCGAGGTGATTCATGAATTATGTCGCAGGGCAGTACCGCCTCTGTGTCGTACACCATAAAGAACAGTGTGTATCCGGTAGTGCGATTCGGCGTGGTCCACAACCCCCATAGTATGGAGTCGAGCTCCTCTACCCAGTGCATGTTTGTTTCCTTTAAGGACCGCACTAATCTGGGTTTAATGCCGCTCATGATAAGACCATTTGCTCGCTCGACTTGACCGTTAGTTTGCGGGTGATAGACAGAAGCATAATCGAGCTTGATGCCCATGTTTCTGCACCAAAGTTTCACCTCGTTGGCTGTAAAGTTCGAGCCGTTGTCGGTGATGATGCTGTGGGGGAGGCCATAACGGTTTACAACCCCAGATATGAAGTCTATCACCGGTTCGGATTCAGCCATTTTGACTGGTTTGGCTTCTATCCATTTGGTGAATTTGTCCACCCTGACCAATAGGTATTTTTTCTTATGGGTTCCCCCTTTGAGGGGTCCGACCATATCAAGCCCCTGCACCGCAGAAGGGCCAAGTAATGGGGATTGTTTGGAGAGCGGTAGGCGGCATATGGCTTTGGTTTGCAAAAATTGGCAACCGATTTAACGTTGAACAAGGTCTTGTAAGGCTCGCCGGGCCGTCGGCTAATAGAAACCTATACAGAAGGCCTTGCTTATAAGGGCCCGGGCTGCGGCGTGGTGGCCGCCGAGTCCAGCATGGATTTCTACCAAAAGCTTCCGCCCTTCCTCTTCGGAGATTCACCTTTGAAGGACTCCGGTAGTGCTTTTCTTATAAAGCTCTGACTCGTGGACCTTGTAGGCTTTAGACTGCCGCATTATGCAGCGTGCCTCATTTTGGTCCTCGGGTAGTTCCTGCCTGGTTAGGTAGGCCAGGAATGGTTCTGTCCACAGGGTGATCACGGCCATTATCACGTGGTCCGAAGGTGTTATTTGGATGGCAGAGCCTCTGATTGTGTCAGAGTGTTCGGTATCTGGTGTTGTGGCCGGGTCCGGACTATTGTTACCGGTGTCCCCTTCCCATACCACGGATGGCTTAAACAGCCTTTCCAAGAAGATGTTAGGTGGGACAGGGTCGCGCTTAGCACCGATACGGGCGAGGATATCCGTCGCCTGATTGTTTTCCCGAGCCACATGGTGGAATTCAAGCCCCGCGAACCGAGCTGACATTTTGAGGACGGCGTTGTGATAAGCCGCCATTTTTGGATCCTTGGCGTCGAAGTCTCTGTTTATTTGGGATATTGCGAGGTTCGAGTCCCCACGCACCTCCAGGCGTTGAATGCCCATGGAAACTGCCATCCGGAGACCATGTAACAGGGCCTCGTATTCGGCTGCATTGTTGGAGTCTGTGTATAGTATTTGGAGTACGTATTGGACTGTATCTCCGGTGGGGCACGTCAGGACGACGCCAGCCCCCAGACCAGCCAGCATTTTAGAGCTGTCGAAGTGCATGATCCAATTGGAGTACGCGCCGTATTCTTTAGGGGGTTCGGCTTCTGTCCACTCGGTGACAAAATCGGCCAGTACTTGCGACTTAATGGCTCTCCGTGGTATATATGTTATGTCGAAAGGGAGGATCTCGATAGCCCATTTGGCAATCCGGCCCGTGGAATCGCGGTTGTTTATTATGTCGTTGAGTGGTACTTCCAAGGCCACCGTAATTGAACACTCTTGAAAGTAGTGTCGTAATTTCCGGGATGCCATAAATACCGCGTATGCTATCTTTTGATAATGTGGGTACCATGATTTGCATGGAGTGAGGACTGTGGATACATAGTATACCAGCTTTTCAAGTGGGAATTTATGTCCGTCCGTCTCTCGTTCGACGACGAGCACTACGCTTACAACTTGGTGAGTTGCCGCTATATATAACAGCATTGGTTCGCCGACATTTGGCGTGGCAAAGATTGGGTTAGTGGCCCACATGGCTTTTATTTCTTCCAATCCGGCTGTGGCCGCATCCGTCCACTCGAAGTGTTTGGTGCGCCGAAGAAGGCGATAAAGGGGTAGTGCCTTTTCTCCTAATCGGGAGATAAAGCGGCTTAAGGCCGCCACGCATCCAGTTAATTTCTGGATTTGCTTGAGGTCAGTTAGGATAGCCAAATGTGATAGAGCTCGGATTTTAGCTGGATTTGCTTCAATTCCTCTACTGGAGACGATGAAGCCGAGGAGCTTTCCGGCGGGCACGCCGAAAACGCATTTTTATGGATTGAGCTTGATATCGTATGTTAGGAGATTGTCGAACGTGAGCCTCAAGTCGTCTATTAAGGATTCGACATGTCTGGTTTTAACCACCAGATCGTCTATGTATGCCTCCACTGTTTTGCTGATATGTTTTTTCAGGCATGTCTGAATCATGCGTTGATACGTTGCACCGGCGTTCTTAAGCCCGAAAGGCATGGTGTTAAAACAGAAGGGGCCGTATGGGGTGATAAATGCCATTGCGGCTTGGTCGGACTCCGCCATCTTAATTTGATGGTATCCGGAGTATGCATCGAGGAAACACAATGAGTCGTGGTCTCGCAAGAGCGCCGACAATTTGATCGATGCGGGGAGGGGAAGGATCCTTGGGGCAAGCCTTGTTAAGGTCCTTGAAATCGATGATAGGGCGCCAGGATTTATCCTTCTTTGGTACCATCACCAGGTTTTCTAGCCAGTCCGGATGTTTTATTTCTCTAATGAATCCGCCTCCAAGAATTTGGCTAGATCCTCTCCCATGGCTTGTCGCTTAGGTTCAGAGAAACGCCGAAGAGTCTGCTTGACCGGCTTGAATCCCTTTAGAATGTTTAGGCTATGCTCAGCCAGCCTGCATGGGATTCCTGGCATGTCTGAAGGATGCCAGGCGAATATGTCCCAATTCTCGCGCAGGAACTCCCGTAGTGCAACGTCTACTGCGGGGTTTAACTGTGCCCCGATGGAAGCTGTTTTTGTACGGTCCCTTGGGTGGACTTGGAATTGGACTATTTCATCTGCTGGTTTAAAAGAGGTGGACTTGGATCTTTTGTCGAGTATCACATTGTCCCTGTCCACCGAAAGCAGCAGATTAATTCCTCGGCCGAGGGCTTGATAATGCCTCGAGGGCCATGCGGCTGTTTTGTTTTCGGCATGAGTGCTATGTCCGGATCACTAGCTAGAGTGATGATTCCATTGGGCCGGGCATTTTGAGCTTCATGTACCCGTAATGGGGTATGGCTTGGAAGATCGTAAATGCCTCCCGCCCTAGAAGGGCGTGGTATCCGCTACTGAACGGGGCCACTTGGAATGTAATTTCTTTGGACCTATAATTCTCCGGCGTGCCAAATACCACATCTAGTGTGATTTTCCCAGCGCATCGTGCCTCCCGACTAGGGATGATTCCTCTGAAGTTCGTGCTGCTTTGCTCAATGTGGTTTCTGTCTATTTCCATTTTTTGAAGGGTCTCCTCATAAATGAGGTTTAATCCGCTGCCGCCGTCCATGAGCACTTTAGTAAGCCGAAAGCCGTCCACAACTGGACTAAGAACCAAGGTGGCTGGTGCTCGGGCTGTTCGGAATTTAGGTTCGTCACTGGCATTGAAGGTGATAGCCGTGTCGCTCCATGGATTTATTGCTGCCACGTGGCAAACTTCAGCAAGGCTGCGGAGTGCTCGCTTACGCCTATTATTTGAGGCGAAGGTCTCAAGATCACAATACTGTATTGTTGTTATCCACGGGGTGGTGCTCTATTTTTAATGATGAGATCCTCGCCGCTCTTGGCCACCTGCCGGAGTACCCAACATGCTCTAAGGCTGTGTGTTGGTATGGTATCCGCTATACTGTGAACTTTGCGTGGCCCATTAAGCCATCCCTCCAATACGGTTCGACGCCCTGTAGTGGGCTTTCGCTTCTTTGTAATTGAGTCGGGCGACTTATGAGAGTGCACCCTTTTAGTTCGGACTGGGGGTTTTGTCAGAGTCGGATTATCCCAAAATTTTGATTGGGTTTTCCAGGCGCTTTCCATCGCAAAGTACTTCCGTACAATGGCCGCCAAGTCAGCGAATTGTGCTATGTCACGGTGACTTATGGCGTTGAGGATTCATTTGTTCGTGCAATTATTGCAAAAGAATGAAATTGCGTCTTCCTCGCGACAGTCCTTGACCTTGTTCATTACAAGGAGGAATCTGGCCCAATAGTGGTGTACTGTCTCTTGGGGCTCTTGTCTAATGTGGGAAAGATCGTTTATATCTGGGTGGGTGGGTGGATTTAAGTCCGAACCTTGACCCGATCTGAGACCCAGGGGAGGAGGAGTTTTCAATCTTGGAAGTTCGTGCTCCGGGATGTTGCCCGATAGGTCTGGCCTGCTACCTGATTCTAGGTTCAGGGTTTGGGCGATGTCCTCCCGTAGACGGGTATCCGGCTCAGGGAGCTCGGGAATCCGGACATAGTTTGTCCTCAAGATAGAGGAAGAATTGCCGCATTGCACCTCCACCACCACTATCTGATGGGTGACCGGCGGGGAGTTAATCTCCCTTTGGTCGGGTTTATGCCCGATCTGATCATACTCTGTAGCGACTCCCAAAGCGGCGATGCGATCCAAGAGCTCGTTCAAAGGAGAGAGTTCCATTGGATTCATCCGCTCGGTAAGTTCCGAGCCGATGTGGAGGCTGTTTTTGATGACCCGAGAAGTCATCGTCGGCGCAGCGGCCGAACGGGCGGTCATGATGAAGCTGCCTAGTCGGAGAGTTTGGCCTACAGCCAGGGCTCCCCCAGAGGTGATGTTGTCCCTGACAACGAGACGAGCCATCCTTCCTTATGATGACGGCACAGTGAAACTCTCAATGAAAGCACCAATGTTGGTGTCAAAACCGGCGGATATCGGATAGGGGGTCCCGAACTCTGCGTCTAAGGCGGATGGTAAAGGAGGCGGGGGACACAATGTTTACCTAGGTTCAGGCCCTCTCGATGGAAGTAATACCCTACTTCCTGCTTGATTGACCTTGATGATATGAGTATTACAAGAGTTGATCTACGGACTAAACCCTCCGGTTTATATAGACACCGGAGGGGCCTAGGGTTACACATTGTCGGTTACAAGGGAGGAGATCTACATATCCGTATTGCCAAGCTTGCCTTCCACGCCAAGGAAAGTCCCATCCAGACACGGGACGAAGTCTTCAATCTTGTATCTTCATAGTCCAACAGTCCGGCCAAAGGATATAGTCCGGCTATCCGAGGACCCCCTAATCCAGGGCTCCCTCACCAGGTGGCCCACAAGGTAGGGGGCACGCCTAGGAGGGTAGGGCGTTCCCTCAACCCTTGTGGATGCCTGGTGGGTCCCATCTGGAACTTTCTTCGCCCAATATTTTTTATATATTCCAAAATAATTCTCCGTGAATTTTCAGGACTTTTGGAGTTGTGCAGAATAGGTCTCTCAGATTTGCTCCTTTTCTAGTCCAAAATTCCAGTTGTCGGCATTCTCCCTCTTTGTATAAACCTTGTAAAATAAGAGAGAAAAGGCATAAGTATTGTGCTATAATGTGTAATAATAGCCCATAATGCAATAAATATCAATATAAAAGCATGATGCAAAATGGACGTATCAATAATGATAGTGCAACATACGTGTGGCACTGCCGTTTAGGTCATATTGGTGTAAAGCGCATGAGGAAACTCCATGTGGATGGTGTAAGTGCATCTAGTGCCCCTTAGTGATTTTGATGTATTGAAGACTTATAGGTTAAGGGACTAATGTGTTTATGAGTGTACACAGGTCTATATGTCTATGAGGAGTTTGATATTTACATAGAAAGTCGACCCCTAAAAATGAAGTTCTTCGATGAAGACTTTGGATTTCTGAAGACTTTCTGAAGACTTTGAAAGTGAAGAAATTGGTGTGACCTTGAAGACTTGGTATTCATTCGAGAAACATGAAGCGTGAAGACTTTTGTTTTCGTAGTTTCATTTTCTATTTCTTGAGTCATAGGAAACACCGTATTGTTAAAGGGGGTTGAGGAAATACTAAGGAAAATTTTCCAGGTGATGCTCAACTCAAAATCCTACACCTACCAATCCCTTCGAGTGAAGCCATTGGAAATCTCATACAGTTCAGCCATATTCTTCAGTGACAGAGACGAAGTTCTTCTGGTCTCTGAGGAATTTGTTCTGACTGAGGAGTTAGGAATTCGCCAGTGCGGATTGCCTACACAGTGAGGAACATGATAGCCCTGAGGAATTTGATACTCAAATTTCCGACCGTTGATGTGCCTTGTGCCAGCTGTCCCAACATATCTACCCACCTAACAGTCATATCATTGAAGGGCTTTTATGTCTTATCATGTCGGGCTGCTCCCTAGGCTATAAATAGCCGATCCTACAACCACTAGCTGGTTGGCTGCTCTGAGAGAAACTGACACTTGTCATTTGAGAGCATCCCATCCTCCGAGGACTTTGAGCGAAAATCATCAAGTGAGGAAACCCAAACCCAAACACCTACAAACCCAAAGTGATTGAGCATCACTGAAGAGATTGATCCTGCATGGATCCGACGCTTGTTACCTTTGAAGACTGTGCTTCTTCCAGACGGTTAGGCGTCATGGTCTAGTGCATCCAAGAGGAATTGTGGATCGCCGAGTGACCGAGTTTGTGAAGCTTTGGAAGTCACGTGAAGACTTATCACGAGTGATTGGGCGAGGTCTGTGTGACCTTAGCTCAAGGAGAATACGGTGAGGACTGTGTGTCCGGGACTGTGTGTCCTCAGGTTTAAATACCTAGCCGCTCCAACCAGACGTACAACTGAGACAGCAGTTGGAACTGGTCTACCAAATCATTTTCTTCACCAAGCTTACTGGTTCTATTTCCTCAACTCTTTCATTTCCTCATAATTGTGTTCTGCACTTGTTCATATCTGTGTTTGAAGACTTTGACTGAAGACTTTCTCAATTTCCTCAGTTCAATTTCTTCAGTCTGTTTGTCTTCATCCTGTGTTTACGCTTTCTGTACTCTGTGCTTGTCTTGATTTCATAATGATGACCATGCTTGTGTTCTGTTATGCTTACTTCTGAGTACTTATTCCGCTGCAAGTAGTTCTTCACTAAGGAATTTCCTCACCTGCAAATTCCTCAGTGAAGAATTCATAAAAATCGCCTATTCACCCCCCCCCCCCCTCTAGTCGATATAACGCACTTTCAGATGGACTTTTGGAATCACTTGATTATGAATCATTTGATACTTGCAAACCATGCCTTATGGGCAAGATGAATAAAACTCCGTTCTCCGGAACAATGGAGCAAGCTAATGACTTCTTGGAAATAATACATACCGATGTATGCGGTGGGTATCGTTATTTTCTGACATTCCTAGATGATTTGAGTAGGTATGGGTATATCTACTTGATAAAACACAAGTGTGAAACATTTGAAAAGTTCAAAGAATTTTAGAGTGAAGTGGAGAGTCATCGTAACAAGAAAATAAAGTTTCTACGATCTGATTACGGAGGTGAATATTTGAGTTACGACTTTGGCCTTCATTTAAAACAATGTGGAATTGTTTCACAACTCACGCCACCTGGAACACCACAACGTAATGGTGTGTCCGAACATCGTAATCGTACTTTATTAGATATGGTGCATTCTATGATGTCTCTTACCGATTTACCACTATCATTTTGGGGTTATACATTAGATACAACCGCATTCATGTTAAATAGGGCACCATCTAAATCCGTTGAGACAACACCGTATGAACTGTGGTTTGGCAAGAAACCTAAGCTATCGTTTCTTAAAGTTTGGGGATGCGACAATTATGTCAAAAGGCTTCAGCCTGATAAGCTCGAACCTAAATCGGAGAAGTGCATCTTCATAGGATACCCTAAGGAAACTATTGGGTATACCTTCTACCACAGATCCAAACGCAAGATCTTTGTTGCCAAGAATGGATCCTTTCTAGAGAAGGATTTTCTCTCGAAAGAAGTGAGTGGGAGGAAAGTAGAACATGCTGAGGTAATTGTACCTTCTCTTGAAATGGAAAGTAGCACATCACAAAAGACCGTTCCTGTGATGCCTACACCAACTAGAGAGGAAGCGAATGATAATGATCATGAAACTTCAGATCAAGTTACTACTAAACCTCGTAGGTCGACCAAAGCACGATTTGCACCAGAGTGGTACGGTAATCCTATCGTGGAAGTTATGTTATTAGACCATGGTGAACCTATGAACTATGAAGAAGCTATGATGAGCCCAGATTCTGAAAAATGGCTTGAGGCCATGAAATCTGAGATCGCATCCATGTATGAGAACAAAGTATGGAATTTGGTGGACTTGCCCGATGATTGGCAAGCCATTGAGAATAAATGGATCTTCAAGAAGAAGACTAAATGTTACTGTCTACAAAGCTCGACTTGTCGCGAATGGTTTTTGACAAGTTCAAGGGGTTGACTACTGTCGGTGCAACAAACCCTAGGTGTGTTGCCCAGACTGTACTCAAGCTTAAGAGCAAGGCTGCAACGTCCAAACCAGACCAAGCAGAAGAGATCTGCTCTTTGAGAAATCAAGGGGCAGATGAAGAAGACCAAGACCAAGCTGGAGGAGCAAGATGCCACTAAGGAAAAAACCTCCCTTGCCGGGAAGGCGAGCCTTGGCGAGGATGAGGTTGCCCTGAAGACAAGTCTCAAGACTGTCCCGGCAGGCCTACCGGGCACGTTGGGGGCGGTCTACCCCGTCAAGGCTCCACCGCCCACCTCACAACAACGCAAGCCATCGATCGGTGCGGTGTCGAGCCCCCAAGTGACTAAGTGGCTGTTATTTGGAATGTGGTGGCCACTTCCGAAGGAAATCACCTCCAAATGACACCCGTCCAGAGACGTGTCAAGCAGGCAGGCGAGAAGGTGGCCGAACGGCCCGGCAAGGCTTGCCAGGCTGCGCTATGATGTGACACTAAGTGGCGCATTTAATGCGCCTTGTCCTGTCTGCAGAGTTAGGCATGATAGCATTGTTTGCTATCTAATCAGTATGCAATGACTGATTTGCCATTGTGGTGACCCCTTGGTCTATAAAAGGTGGGTCGTGGCAACCTTAGAAAGGATTCGGGCCCTTGTACACTCATACACGCGTAGCTGCTCTCGCCCCGAGGCAACCTTGCCGGGCTAGAGCGATGCGTCTCCACTACGGTCCTCTCATCAATCCACCAAAGCAGGAGTAGTGTTTTACGCCTCGCAGCGGCCCGAATCTGGGTAAAACTGCCTGTGTGATCGCTGTCGTGCGCTCCTCCCCCCCCCCCCCCCCCGCCGAACCAAAGGGGCTGATTGCCCCATAGGTGGCCGTGTTTTCCCATGACATCTTTGGCGCGCCAGGTAGGGGGTAGCGCTTGCGCGAACCTGAGAGTGTACGCAGCGCGTCATCTTCATCATCGTTTTCTTCATCGACGACTTCATCATCCATGGCGCCCAAGAAGAAGCCCGGTGCTGCAGCTCACTCGTCCACCTCGAAGGCCCATCCGCACGCATCCGCCGAGGCCATGGGGGCTACGGTGATGCGTGGGGACGTGGACGCCGCGGGGGTTGTGGTCAGTGCAGGCGGCGTCCTCACCAGCTCCCCTGTGGCCGAAACGGGAGCAGGAGGCACCAGAGAAGGAGAGCGCCAACAACATCCCAACCGGCATGCTCCACAAGGTGCAGGAGGAGAGATTATTCTGACTCTACCTCTCCACCCCACCGAAGGATGCAGCCGCCGTGATGGTGCTCGCTCTGGGGCGAACCACAACCCTCTGGCTACCCCAGCTGCGGGTGCGACCGCAGAGCATACGCCACCCCCGGGATGAGTTGACCGAGCCAATGCACCGAACGAAGCCGCCGACCCCCAAGCACATCCTCCTCGTCAGCACACCACCCTGGCGACTGGCTCACGGCGATGAGAGCATGGCGCTACCACCAACGGCGCCGTCAGAAGCCAGGCAACGTTACGGTCTACGTTGTCATGCATGCCAAGCACTACTATAGAGGCCATGGCGCGGGCCCAACTCCTGTTGAGATTCCCGTCGGCGGCCGATCAGATGGATGAGTGGAGGGCCACCATTCAGAGCCTGATTGGGTTCGCTGAGGCGGGAGGATCACAGCGAGCAGGCCCGTCACGACCTCCGCAGGCGGCGACAATGGCCCTAGCCGTTGGCCGTACCGAAGGAGCCACCCCCACAGTGCAATCCCCTCTGTGGCAGCCAGCGCAGGGGCCGTAGCCAGAGCCACGTGACCAAGAAACCAACAACGTATCGATGGCTTCATCCGATCCTCGAGCACGTCAAGGCCAGCGGCGAGTCCTGGAAGACAGGCGGAGGGAAAACGCATGCATCACCATCATACGACGCCGCGAAACCTGCCGCCAGTCTGATAGGCGCAATGGCCCCAACGTCGACGAGCCCACGCCCGGTGAGAGCGGGTACCTGCCTTTCGAGGTTGGGTGCCCCGCCTTCACTCGCGAGTTGCCTCAAGTCTGTTGGCCATCTACTCGCACGTTCAAGCCAGAAATACCAGAGAAGTATGATGGAAGATTGAACCCGACAGAGTTCTTGAGCATATACACCATTGTTGTTCAAGCTACCGGGGGAAGAGACGAGAAGGTGTTCGCCAACTACTTCCCTTTGGCACTCAAACGAAATGTGAGGTCTTGGCCGATGCACCTGCCAGAGAACTCCAACTCGACCTGGGCTGACCTATGCCATGAGTTTGTTGGCGCCTTCACGGGCGGCCATCAAAAACCTGGGCGGCCCAGCGACTTGCAGCTCCTCCCGCAGAAGGAAGGAGAAAGTTTGTGGAAGTACATGCAGAGGTTCAGTCGAGTGCACAGGAACATTCCAGCCATCCACCCGGCAGTTGTGAAAGCTGCATTCCAGTCCAATGTGCGCAACCGCAGGATATGTTCCAAAATGAACGTACGGCTACCCAAGACTGTTAATGAGCTATACACTCTGGTGGATAAGTGTGCCCGAGTAGAAGAGGGGAGACGGCTCCCCGGTGAAGAATATGGCGTCGAAATCGACTCAGAGGACGGCGATGACGCCACCAACCAGAAGAAGAAGAAGAAAATAAGAAGCAGAACAAGAAGCGCAAGGATAAATCGGTGATGACCGTTGAAGGCTCGAGCGCACCTAGTGCTGGCAGGAAGGCCATGGCCGAGATTCCTGGCAAGGAAGCTGTCATGTGCACTGATTGCTGGGAAGCCTCGGCTGCTGAGAAGACTAGGAACGGTGATGGGACGTACAGCAAGATCCATCGGACCAAAGGCCATGATCTTCTGGAGTGTCATCAGGATGAGCAGCTCATCAAGAAGCAGAGGGCTCAGTACGAGAAGCATGACAAGGAGAAAGACCAAGATGGCGCTGGCGGGAAGGGCCGAGGCAGCCGAGTAAGTCGCCCCAGCAAGGCTCCTCGATATCAAGGGAAACACGCCAGAGGCCGTGAGAATAAGGATTGCAATGATGAGAGTGATGAAGGAGATGAAGAGGAAACCAGCGAGCAGGAGTTCCAGAAAGCCACTGATGCCCTATGCATTGACGGGGGTGCATCTTTGCACTCCTCTCACCAACGAGCAGGAGTTCCAGAAAGTCAATGTTGTGGAACCAGCGGCAGATTCTTGGAAGCTGCTCAAGTGGCCCCGCACGCCCATCATCTTTGATGAAGAGGATCACCCTGACCGCACCACCGCGGTAGGGTGCTTGCCATTGTTGGTATCACCAACGATCCGCAACCACAAGGTCACAATGTTGGTTGACGGTGGCGCCGGGTTGAATCTGATTTCTCCAAAGGTCGTTAGCAAACTCCAGATAGCAGACGATGAGCTCAAGGTTACTGGTACGTTCCAAGGGATCAACCCCTGTCGGGGGTTGGGTGCGACATATGCCAAAGGATGGCTTATCATGGAGGGGGCGAGTAGAACGTCGCTGGTGCCTGGAAACAGGATGAGGCGAAGACATGCACGCCAGCGAATCTTACCCAGCTTCAGGGCTCTCCGAGGAGATAACACCCCTACTGCTACTCTGCGGGGTCTCCGCATGATCACTATGGCAAAGTGGGTACAAGAGGCTCCTTGAGCTGTTCGGGGTGAGGAAGGAGAAGGGCACGGCTTCCTTTTCTCTCCCTTTATGTGTGTGTCTAAAACTACTAGCTTCCAACCCTTTGCATGGGTGCCCCGGGGGGTTTATATAGGCCTACCCCCCGGGGGTACAACGGTAATCTGGCTGGGTGTGGGTCCAAGACGTCAGTCTCTAAGTCGTCGTCTTCTCCGCCGACTCCTGGGGTCCGCCGACTAGTGGGCCCCGCTTGACGACTCAAAGATGGGGCCGATAGCTTGTCCGCCACTGGCGGGTTCTTGCCGCGTATCCGCAGATCATGGCGGTCGCTTCTAATGACGCGTAGCTTGGTCGGTGAGGTTATGGCAACAAAGGTGCCGCCGCTGGCGGCGATCATCGCCATTCCTCGCCTTAATTCGGTTAATGGCGCGTGGATCCCGCGGGAGGAGCCGGCCGACTCTCGGAGGCCGACTCCGTCGGGTCCGTCTTTGGGGTGCTTTTGCCGTCTTCGGTACTCCCGCCGACAGGCGGGTCCAGCCGTCTTCGGTTCATACAGACAAAGCCAACGTGGAGTACTGTGAATCTGCCCACGGTGCGATGTCGAGCCGACATGGCAACAAGCGCTGGACGGAGATCCCGTCGGTACGGGCGCCTATAGCCATACCGCCCTTTATGGATCGGGCGAGGATGGGTCATGAGCCGGCTTCACCCCATAGTCGCCTTCGGGCGTGAGGTGGTGAAGGTCGCGGGCCGACTCCTTGTAGCCGGACTCGCCGGAGGTCGCCGGCTTGGAGTCGGCTTGTCAAGGCGGCGGCCCCCGACTCGGCCCGTGCAGGTGCGCGGCGACTTCGCTGTCGACTATCCCAAGGCGGCTCTTTGTCTTGGGGTCTTGAGGCGCAGCCTGCCCGATGTTTTGAAAGGTTCAGGGCTCGGGTCTGCCTACCCGTAGTCCATTACTCCGAAAGTAGTCCCCGAAGCTGGGGAGGCGTCGAGGGCAGCCCATCGAGGAGCCTCGACAGCTTCATCCCCTTGATGGGAGAATCTGGACTCGGCCCGCCGTCTCCATATGGAGTCGGCTTTGCAGGGGGCCGTCTTGCTCTTCCAAGGTTTCGAAGGTCGTGGCGGGGTCCGGGCGGCGTGCTGATAAGCTTCCCCAAAGAGCCGCCCGTCGTCAGGCCCGCCACGCTGGCGCCACATGGCACGCCAGCGGTCTGCCCGGCCACCGCCAGCGTGACAAGACAAAGGCCCGTCGGTGAGGCCCGCCACTACCATGCCCGGCGCGCAGCGAATCCGCTGGCGGTCGTACGGTTGGACTCCCCGCGCCGTTATCGCGGCAGCGATAGCGTGGTGGAATTAAATCGTGAAGCGCGGGACGTGGGCGCAGTTAATCCTTCGTCAGACGCGCCGCATTCCCGGCAGCCACCTCGTGCGAGCACGCGCCCCGCCGGAGGGCGAAATCACGCCGGCGCCAGAGGAGGGCGAGCGGGTTATCTTCCGCTCGCACCTCACGCGCGGGTTGGGGCTGCCGGCTAGCGGCTTCTTCCGCGCGTTCTTGGAGTTCGGCCACTGCCGGTAGCACTACATTCCCGACCCCCAACACGGTGGTGTTAGCTGGGCCGCCGCATCCTTATGCGAAGGTTTCCTCGAGTTCTCCCCACCATCGAGCTGTGGGGGAGTTCTTCTGCCGGGCTCGGGACCCACATCGCTCGCGTGCCTCTGTCTTGACACGTTCATCGCCAAGAGGAGGCCGGTGCCCGATAATCCTTTCCCCGCCATCCCCTCATCAAGTCGGTGAAGATGTGGCAGCGCCAGATTTATTGTCAAGAACGTCGCCCGACGGGCGATCGGAGTCAACATGTCGCCCTACATGGGCGGCGAATCAATGGTCGACCCACCACCGGCTGGTCCCACAGGCCCAGACGCTGACTCCGCAGGTAACGCCACGCTGTCAGCGTGACTCCAGCGTAATGATACAAATCGGAGGGCTGGCCCGATCAGACTTGCTGGCCGCCTTCGTGGCGCGCCGAAGTTCTCCTCTTCGTGGCCGCCTCATCCCGATCTCGGGATGAGCGGCCGCCCGGGACCTCACGGTTGTGCTCCAAGGACATGCCCCACGCGGAGGTGGTAGACACGGTGAACTTCTTGGCGAATCGCGACCTCACGGAGGAATGGCGCTTGACAGGAGCCATACTTGCGCGCCAATCCCCCGCCGATGGTAAGTCGCCTCTCGCTTCTCTGTTTCCTTCCTTAGCCGGATCCGGCTCTTACTTTCCTTGGTCCTTTCTGACTCAAAATCCTCTCATGCCGGCCTCGGCCGGCGCCGTGGGGCCGGCTCGCGACTTCGTCCCCGACCGGGCGGAGAGTGATGCCGACGACCCCGACTTGGGCGTGGCGGTGATGGAGGCCGATGCCGAAGGAGGGGGAGGGGCCGACGACCTCAGGCCCCCTGGCCACCTCGCAGACCGGGCTCGATGATGAAGTCGCCCCCGCCCGCCAGAGAGCCGGCCAACCAGGCGCGAGCTCCTCTGCCACCTTGGGGGGCCGAGGCGGCGCGAAGAAACGCCGGGCCAGGCCGAGTCAGCCAGGCGGCCAGGTCAAGAGAATCAGGGGAGCAGCCGCCGCGACTCAGCGCGAAGAAGCGGTCGCGAAGGCCAACCGCTTCCGCAAGGAGGTGAAGAAACCACCGCTGGTCTCCGCGTAAGTATCTTTTTATTCTGTCCTGTTTTCTTCTGGTCCGTCTTGCACAAGTCTTCTCATGTCCTTTTCTCTCATCAGGGCTCCCCTCACTTTGGAGAGGGTCGCCGCCGCCTCCGTCATGGGGTCGGCGGAGACGTCCGCCAGCAGTCGGCGGGTTGATCCTGCGGCCCCCCTCCGGGAGGC
This sequence comes from Aegilops bicornis, assembly GCA_021605145.1. Taxonomy (NCBI): domain Eukaryota; kingdom Viridiplantae; phylum Streptophyta; class Magnoliopsida; order Poales; family Poaceae; genus Aegilops; species Aegilops bicornis. The sequence continues at coordinate 389,265,575 of CM038669.1, read as the reverse complement.
AATAGAGCAGAACGCGCAGGAGAAGCGCGACGAGGAGGCGGCCGCCCGTCGAGAGAAGGCGGCGGCCGAGAAGGCGGTCGAAGCCGCAGCAGCAGCAAGAAGGCAAGCCGAGGAGGCCGCGCGCCTTCAATCGGCGCTGCTTGTCACTCCGCTGAGCTCAGCGCCACCACCGCCGGAGTTCACGGGGCAGTCGGCGGGAATCGGTGGTGAGGTCCCCTGTCAGGGAGGGAAGGCGGCGAGGTCTCTTCCCGAAGCGCCTGGCCAAGGCCACCTCCGCCCGCCCTCCACTTAGCTCAAGTCGCGCGAGGCAAACAGCCGGCGGACCCACCCGCTACCGCCGACCGACGATAAAGCCGTGGCGGCTAACGCTTCTTCTTCGTGTCGCCTCGCTAGTGCGGCGCCATCTTGAGAAAAGCGGACTCGGCGCCGCGCTTTGAGAACCGGCGCCGCCAGTCAGCTATCCCGTCAGCTGAAGCGACAAGCGCCGCGCCAGGGTGGAGTGTGAGGAGGCGGCACGGGCTCTGCGAATACACGGCGCCTCGACGCCCAGCGAAACTGCGGGCCGAAGGCGCCGCCCTCCAGAACCTTTCCAAGGCGCACCTGGCGTCGCGATCCGCCATGCGGGTATGTTTTACTTCTGAATTTTCTTTTGATCTTCTCTATGGGGGCGCTGGCAGCACTCCATCAAGGTGTAGTCCCCGAGTTTGAATTACCGGCTGAAAGCGGTGGCCCGAACTTTATTTGCTTACTTCCAAGTCTTTATCTGTATCCGAATCCTTGTTATAGGAATATCACAACCTCCGCTACCGCCTTCAACCGCAATGTTGAAGAGCTGAACAAGCGAAGGCCGACCGGGCGAGGAGCCGAGGTGAGTTTTCTTCTTCATGGGCGCGCTTGCGCACTTGGCTATAGTCCACGAGATTCGGGCCGACTCATCGTGCAGTCGGGCCGGATCTTCCCGGCGACCTTCTTAACCCATTTACTTCAAGGCCCTTCTTCTTTTTTTATTCTTCAGAATCCAATGTCGCTCTGCTGGAGTAGCCTGGTACGGCCGAGACCGCCCTGGCGCCAAAGAGGAGGAGTGCGACAAGCTCGCCTTCAGAAGCGCGACCTGTCACGCCACGCAACCGGGCGGAAGCAGAGGAGCTGCTCAAGGCGCGGCCTTGAGGCGGAGAAGAAAGAGGCCGCCTCCCGGCCGAATTTGAGAGCGAAGCGCTCCGCTGGACCGGCTGTGAGAGGTGCGGTGACCTCGGCTTCCATGAAATCGAAGACATCGTCGATGGTAAGTTTGCTTTTACTTTCTCTTTTTGGGTTGCGGCTATGGGTTAAGCCGCTCTGCTTTTTTAACTTGCTTTTTCTTCTTCCCGCAGACTTCTTCCCTGGTCATACGCAGCGCCAATCAGGCCATCGAGGCCGAACGCGAGGCGCGTGAGGGCGGGTGGCGCCAAGATCGCAGCCAACGCCCCGGACCCTTGACGAGCAGCTCCCGAGCATTGAGGCTCGTCTGCGGCGTCAAGCACATCGGATCGGCTGCCGTCTTCGCGTGTCGGGCCCAGGCGATTGCTGCCCTGCGGGCCGGACATGCGGATTCTCACAGACTCTCCCAATGGGACACGCCCGGACCGGCTGGAGGTCGCTGGCCGGGCGTCTTGAGGCCTGGAAGGGCTCATGACTGCTCAGCCCAGGCTCGCCGAGCCACAGAATTCGTCAAGGCGTGGTATCCAGGAGGCTCGACCTGGACCCGGCTGGCCAGCGTTCAGTCGAAGCCCAGCGGGCTGCGAGCTGCGGAGGGCGCCCTCGTCGGCGTCTTGGCGGCGATCGCCGACTTCTACGGACACCAGATGTCTTCGCCCCCAGCTGGGCTGAAAGACGGTGGGAGGCGCCCGGAGTGGTTGAGATGAACCCGGACTACTGCGAGGACTCGGCGGAGGTGATCGACTCCAGCACCGAGGATGAAGACGAGGCGGAGGACGGAGATAGCATGGAGGCGCTAGAAGACGGAGCGGGCGGCCAGCCTCAGCTCGACCACGCCTCCATCAACGAGCCGCGCCCATCTGAGCCAGCCGCCGCCAGAGACGATCAAACCGAGACTGCCCAGCCAGTCGCCCCGGCGCCTGACGCCGCGCCGCCCTCGACCTTCAACCCCATCCGCTGCTTCTTAGGCCGCTGCCTTGGCTTTATTTTATCTGCTTGTTAGTCTTTCGAAAGAACTTTGTTAATTCGCACAATTCCACCCGCGGGGTGTATTCTGAACCTTTGTTCGAAGGTCCGGCCAAGGGCCTAAGTTTGTGTAAATATTATTCTAATTTCATGTTTCCTTGCTTAGTGCTCATGTGGCTTTTCCCTTCCCGCCTTCCCTTAGATGCCGCCTTGCCCGTCGGGCAGCCGCTCTGCGGATTGCCGTCTAGGTCAAGTGCTCGGCTACTTTGAGAAGGCAAGTACTTGGCCATTTTAGAGTCGTTTAAGCAAGTTGGGTAGAAAACGGCAAGCCGGCTTCTTAAGAGTCGGTTTCACGAAACGGGCTGGGAGCCGATTTAAACTATGTTTATGCTTTGGGTCCTTAGCCATTTTTTTCGTGTGGGCGCCGCTCTACCTTACTCCTCGCTTGTAACAGTCGCTTCTGTGAGCTGCGGCTTCGACAGAGGCGGCTTGGGCACCGCACGCTACTTGTCTGACTTTAGGAAGCACTTCATAGCTCAAAGGCGGCGAGTCCCCGGGCCGACTAGTCGAGCCCGGTGCCAAACAGCATAATCAAAAAGGTAACATGCTCAAAGGCGTAATTCTTATCATCTGAGATAACAAAAGAGGGCAGTCCCCGAGCTTGCGTCTCGAGGGCCCGAGTCTTGGTATTTCAAACACAAAAGGGTGGCGTGGTACATACTGCATCAACTGTAAAATCTTCGGAGGAGATTCGCATTCCATGGCCGCTCTGTCTCTTTGCCGGAGTCGTCCCTCTTGCATGCTCGGGGCTTCTGAGCGTCGATCAGTAGTAGGAGTCGTTACCAGACACTTTCATCGATGATGAATGGGCCTTCCCAAAGCGCCAACAGACTTGTCTTTGGCGGTACATTATTTGGATTAGGCGGAGCACAAAAGGTCGCCCCCTAGGAATGATCTTGGCTTGACCTTCTTGTTGTAGTAGCGGTGCGGGCTCTGCTGGTAGATCTTTGGACGGCTGAGTTCCAAAGAGGCCCTCTTCCAGCAGGTCGGCGCCTGCCTTGGCGTGCTTCTTCCGCTTCCTCCTCGGTGTACATGGTGACTCGCGAAGTCGAGCTCTATATCCGTTGGGATGACGGCTTCGGCACCGTAGACGAGGAAGAAGGGTGTGAAGCCGGTTGACTTGTTTGGAGTCGTCTGCCAGACTCGAGAGGACGGTAGCAACTCCTCAAGCGGCGGCCGGCGAACATTCCGGTGGATTCGACCAGACGAGGCTTGATGCCGAACAAGATGAGGCCGTTCGCTCGCTCCACACGGCCGTTTTGATCATGGATGGGCAGCGGGCGCTAAGTCGGTCGGATGCCCTGCGTCGCGCAGAAACGGGCCAGGGCACCCTTGGCGAAATTTGTGCCGTTGTCGGCGATGATGTTGTGTGGTACGCCGTACCGAGTCATGATGTCGGCTATAAAAGTCACTGCCGTAGGACCGTTCAACTTCTTGATGGGTTTTGCTTCTATCCACTTGGTGAACTTGTCCACCGCGACAAGTAGATGAGTTAGGCCACCTCATGCCGTCTTGAATGGTCCCACCATGTCTAGGCCCCAGACAGCAAAGGGCCAGGCGATGGGGATAGTCTTGAGTGCTGAAGCCGGCTGAAGCGGCTTGGAGCGGAACACCTGGCACCCCTTGCATTTTTGAACTAATTCCTTGGCTTCTTCTAAGGCAGTGAAATCGGTCGAAAGGCTTTGGCGACGAGTGCTCTGGAGGCTGCATGATGGCCGCACTCGCCCTGATGGATGTCTTTGAGGATTGCTTGGCCTTGCTCTGATTCGACGCAGCGCTGGTAGACACCGGTGACGCTGCGCCTGACCAGCTCTCTATTGATTATAGTGTAGGCTGCCGCTCGGCGTTGCACTTGCCGAGCCAAGGTTTCATCGGTTGGTAGCTCTCCGCTTACCAAAAACTTCAAGATGGGCTGGGCCCATGAGGGTGCTGCTATTTCTTGTTGCCAAGATCGCTACTTGGACGAGGCGGCTGGGCTGGGAGGCGGCGGGTTGAGTCTGTAGCAGCTTGCTGCGTTGAAGAAGTCCCGGGCCGATCGGGCAGCCCCCGGCCGAGTAATCTTGGAGTCTTTGCAAAGGTCGCCGCAGTCCCGGGCGGGTTCAAGTCCTCGGGCGGCTTCGATCCCAGCGTTCTTGAGGCGTCTTCAAGGATTCTTGTGCCATCTGCCGAGGCTCTGGAGTCGGATCTGCCTTCTTCGTGGGGAGCCGGCACAAAATGGAGTCTGATTCGTGACGGTTTGACGGATGGCTTGAGAAAGCGGCCCGAAGAAGGCGACGCCCGGATGGTATTACTGTCGGGTGGAACCGATTCTTGCCGGGGCATCTGCTTGGTCGTTGTCGTTCCTTGGTACATGGAGGAATTCGCATCCTCAAAATATCCACTCAGGCTGCATGTACCCGAGCGGTAGCTTCGCCATATTTGCATCTTTAGGCGTCGATCGCCGGATGACTATGGACCACCAAGTCGGAGTCGCCATAGCACACGAGATCCGGCGAATGCCGAGTTCTTTGGCCGGAGCCCATGGATGAGCGCCTCGTATTCGGGCGACGTTGTTGGAGGCGGCGAAATGGATCTGCAGCGCGTGCCAGAGCTTATCGCCTTTAGGGAAGTGAGGACCACACCGGCTCCCAAGCGGTGCGCATCTTGGAGCCATCAAAGTGCATCCGCCAATGGGTGGAGTCGGTATTTGGCGGCGAATCTGAGTCTCGCCCAATCGGCGAGGAAGTCGGCCGGTGCTTGTGACTTGATGGCGGTCTTGAAGGGCTGGTAAAAGATGGTGTAGGGGCCAACTCTATGGCCCACTTGGCCACTCGACTGAAGCATCTCGACTTTCGATGATCTCTGCTAGTGGGGCCGTGCAAACCACGGTGATTGAATGCTCTTGAAAGTAAGGCTTCAACTTCTTGGCGGCAAAGTGCCGCGCCAGTAACACATCTTCGGTAGTGGGGTAGTTACGCTTGGAGGTCGGCCGATTACCTCACTCGGGTAATATACCGGTCTCTGGATAGGTAGCGCCTTGCCTTCCTCCTTATGCTCAACCACAATAACTCTGCTGACTACCTGTTTGGTGGCGGCAATATACTGAGAGCATGGGCTCCTTTGGAGTCGAGCCGCCCGGACCTTTGGGGGAGTAGTCGACATTCTTTTCAAGCGGAGAAAGCTTCGTCCGCCTTGGGTTCCATTCGAAGAAGGTGGTCTTCTTCATAAGCTGAAATACAGAGGAAGGGCTTTCTCACCCGGCCGGTGATGAATCGGTGATAGGCGCCAAGCGGCGGTGAACTTCTGCACATCTAGCGGTCGGCGGGCACTTCCATTCTCTCAATTGCCTTGATCTTCACGGGGTTGCACTCTATGCAGCGTTCGGATACCCGAAGCCAAAGGGCTGGCGTTGGTACTCGAAGACGCCTTTCTCTGGGTTGAGCTTGATCTGGAATCGGCACAGGTTTTCAAAGGTCTCTTTGAGGTCTTCCAACAGCGTTCCTTGCTTCTCCATCTTCACCACCACGTCGTCCACGTAAACGTGGCCGTTTCTGCCAAGCTGCTTGAGGAGGCACTTCTGCATGCAACGCTGAAAGGTGGCGCCGGCGTTCCTCAAGCGAGCGTCATGGTCGGAGTGGCGAAGGCTCCGAATGGCGTGATGAAGGCGGTCTTCAATCATGTCTGCGGGTTCAGCTTGATCTGATGATATCCTGAATATGCATCTAAGAAGCTCAACAGCTCGCATCCGGTACGTGGAGTCTATCACTGATCAATTCTGGGTAGAGCGAGCGGGTCCTTAGGGGCAGGCTTTGTTGAGGCTTGTGTAGTCAATACACATCCGCCAACGCTTGTTCTTCTTTAGTACCGGGACGGGTTCGCCAACCATTACGGAAAGAAAACTTCCATGATGAAACCCCTGCAAGGAGCCGGGCTATCTCTTCTCCAACAACTCTTCTTTTCTCTTTGACGAATGACGGCGCAAGGGCTGCCTGACGGGCTTCACATCAGGTCGGACATGTAACTTGTGCTCGGCGAAATCCGTCGGTACACCTGGCATGTCTTTGGGGGACCATGCAAAGATGTCCCGATTCTCACGGAGGAAATCGACGAGCTCGCCTTCCTATTTGCTGTCGAGGTTCGCACCTATGACAGCATACTTCTCTGGGTGCTCCGGGTCCAAGGGTATCTTCTTGGTCTCTTTGGCCGGCTTGAACGAGCCCTCAGCTTCTGACTCCTTGGGGTCGGACGATATCTCCGGCTGCTTGCCGACCATCGCCACGACCCGATCCGAGAGCAGCTTCTCACCGCGATCACCGGGGGACTCGGCTGGCCGGCTGCTTTCCAACCGCCTGGTGACGACTTTTCTGTAGTCGCCGGCCACGGTCGAAATCCCCTTGGAACTCGGCATCTTCATCTTGAGGTAGGCGTAGTGGGGGATCATAATGAACTTGGCCAGCAGGTCGGCCAAGCAAGGCATGGTAGGGGCTCTCGAGGTCCACCACTTGAACCAGGCTGGCTCTCGGCGAAGTGATCCTTGTCCCCAAAGAGAACGTCTATCCTAATCTTGCCAATCGGTGAGCGGGAAAGGCGGTACAATTCCGTGGAACCACGGTCCGACTATCTTTGAAGCTGCCTCTGCTTGATTCCTAGCTTCTCCATCGTATCCTTATGCAGGATGTTGTTGCCGCTGCCTCCGTCTATCAAGATTACGAGAAGCGAGCGGCCCGCCTATCCGTGACAAGTGTGGCTCCCAAGACCAGGGCGTAGGAGCCCGGATTCGGCATCACCTCTGGGTGATTAGCACGACTCCAGCTGATGGGCTTCTCGGACCAGTGCATGAATTCTGGGGCGCTTGACGCTACGGCATTCACCTCTTCTTTGCTGTTGCCGCTGCTGCGGCGATCATCAGCCATACCGGTAAACATGACGTAAGCGCCCGTGCTCTTCTGGGTAATGCGTCTTGTATCTTTCGCCGGTGGCGGACAACCAGCTGCGAGGCGGTGGTGGAGGCGGCGGCCCAAAGAAAGTGAGGAGGGGCAAGGCCGTCTCCCTTGGCGATCCTAGTGAGCGATGGCACTTCCGGGTGGTGTGATTTGATGGCTTCGGCGCCGCTGTGGAACTTGCGAGGTCGTCCGTCGAGTCTCTTTCAGAAGAGAAGGCCCGGCAACCAGTTGGACTTGCCGCCTTTACGCCGCTTGGCGAGGAGGCTGCCTCTCGCTGCTGGTCTTATCGTCGCCACTGCCGGGCTGTTGGAAGCCGGTGCGGGGCCTTGCGCTTGTGATCATTACTGCTGTTGTCACCGGTCAAGGCGTCGCGGACGGAGTTACAGGGAGCATGAGGAGCTACTTTGCGGTCGCCGCGACCCGATCTCCGTCTTCATGGAGGAGTCGGCGATGGCGTGCTGTCTGCTATGACTAGCAGCTCGTCGAGGGTCTCCGGCTCGTCGCAAAGGAGCTTGCGCTTGAGGAGGGTGCCTTCTCTGCACCCGGCGGTTAAGTACTCGATTACTCTGCACCTCGTGCACTCCTTCGCAGGAGTTCGGAGCTTCGCCCCAGTAGCGTGAGGTAGTCGCGAGTGGACTCGTTGGGGCCTTGCACGCACAAGGACAGCTGACTAGGCTTGGGAGGTCGTTTGTATGTGCTTGTGAAGTTGCGGATGAAGGCCTCGGTGAAGTCGACCCAGCCGTTGATGATGCGGGGCCTCAAACTAATCAACCATGTCCGGGCCGTGCCCTGGAGCATGAGGGGAACATATTTTACGGCAACGCGCTTGTTGCCGTTCGCTATGCTGACGGCCGTGGAGTAGTCCACCAGCCAGTCCTCCGGCTTCATGGAGCCGGTGTATTTGGGTGTGTCTCGGGGGAGTGTGAATCCTCGGGGGAAGGGCTCGTCGCGGATGCGAGGTCCGAAACAGGGTGGGCCCAACTCATCTTCTTCTTCTAGCGCCAGGGATCGGTGGAGTCGCTCGATCCGGTGGCGGGCGTCGTTCTCTCCGACTCCCTCTCGGCGGCCAAGGCGATCGCCTAGAGTCGGATGCTTTCGGCGGGTGGCGGGAGACTTCGCCTTTCTCTGCTGAGGGAGGCGGAGGCGATAGTCGTCCCGCCGCTCCACCGCCTTCGGGTGGCCGTCTTCGTCGCTTCGATGGAGATGTGAGTCCGGCTATGGCTGGCGGGATCTCAGTTCTTTCTTCCGCGGACGCCGCCAGTCGGCGTCCGAGATGTCGCGCCTTGATCTCCGCGAGGAGGCAGGTCGTCGTGTTGTCGTCGTGGCGCCTCCGTGCGGCAGCCGGCTTCGTCTTGCGCGGCGGCCGCGTCGAGGAGCTGCTGGACTCGCTCCGTCATCAGGTGGCGCTCCTCGCCCTCGAAGTTATCCAGCTCGTCACTTCGCCGCTTTGGCGCAGCGAATGTTCTCGCTGGCGTGGCGTACAGGCGACCGGCCCCAAACAAATTTGGCGAGGGCAAGGCGCCCGCTCGCCGGACAGCGCCTAGGCGGCTAGGCCCAGTCGGAGTCGGCGAGCCGCCCACAGCGCGATCCATCTCGCGCTGATAGGCTTCCGACAAGCGTCTCATGCTTGCCCGGCTTACATGCGCCACGAGGATCTCGAATGCGGGCGCGCTCGGCGTTTGGCATCGGGCGTCCTCCGAATGGAGGCGGTCAGGTCTTGCGTAGCAGTGTCGAGAGGTCACGAGCTCTCCCCGCGGAGGGCTCGCCGTGATCGGCGACGAGTACTTCTGTGATGGTGCTCCCGCCGCTCTCCGCGCGAGGGAGAGGCTCGTCGTAGACCACCACGTTGGTGGGAAACGCGTCGAGCGACGCGGTGTCGGGATCGACCAGCATCGGGTCGGTGGAGCCTACGGACTCCAAGTCGGCGGCAGGCTCGCTATCGACGTGGAGCTTCTCGAGGAGGCCCGCGAGGAGGCTTTCGGGGCCGTCCGTGCCTGCGTCGGACGCAGGCTCGTCGGAGAGGCGAACCTCGCCGACAAGCTTGGCGAGGCAACTCGCCGCTGCGAGCAGCCCTCGGCGCCATGCAGCGTCGGCGCAAACTCCATCTGGCGTGCGGGCTGGCTCGCTTCGCCGGGGAGGAAGAGGGTTCCCGTCGAGCAGGTGTCTCGGATGGCGGTGCACCAGGCCCCACGGTGGGCGCCAAATGTCGGGGTTGGGTGCGACATATGCCAAAGGATGGCTTATCATGGAGGGGCGAGTAGAGCGTCGGCTGGTGCACAGAAACAGGATGAGGCGAAGACATGCACGCCGGCGAATCTTACCCAGCTTCAGGGCTCTCCGAGGAGATAACACCCCTACTGCTGTTCTGCGGGGTCTCCGCATGATCACTATGGCAAAGTGGGTACCAGAGGCTCCTTGAGCTGTTCGGGGTGAGGAAGGAGAAGGGCACGGCTTGCTTTTCTCTCCCTCTATGTGTGTGTCTAAAACTACTAGCTTCCAACCCTTTGCATGGGTGCCCCGGGGGGTTTATATAGGCCTACCCCGGGGTACAACGGTGATCCCGGCTGGGTGTGGGTCCAAGCCGTCAGGTCTCTAAGTCGCCGTCTTCTCCGCCAACTCCTGGGCCCGCCGACTAGTGGGCCTCATTGAAGGAAGCCCAACATGGGGCCGACGGCCCTTTGTCCGCCGTGGCGAGTCTTGCGACTGCAAATCACTATAGCCGTGCTTCTAATGGCGCTTGAGCTTGGTGGTGAGGTTATGGCAACAAGGCCGCATCGCGGGCGATCACTATTGCCATTCCCTGCCTTAATGCAGTTAATGGCGCTGTGGATCCCATGGGAGGAGCTGGCCGACTCTCGAGAGGCTGACTCCGTCGAGTCCATCTTTGGGGTGCTTCGCCGTCTTGATACTCCCGCCGACAAAGCGGTCCCGCCGTCTTCGGATCGTCTGACAGACGAATAGCGTGGAGTACGAGGAATCTGCCCGCAGTCTTGATGTCGAGGCGGCATAGCCTTGATCTTTGCGCCCGGACGGAGATCTCCGTCGGTACGGCGCTCTGTAGCAATACCTGCCCTTTATGGACTGGGCGGGGATGGGCCGCGAGGCGGCTTCACCCCATAGTCGCCCTGGCGTGAGGTGGTGAAGGTCGCGGGCCGACTCCTTGTAGCCAGCCTCGCTGGAGGTCGCTGGCTTGGAGTCGGCTTGTCCCGAAGGCGGCCCCTGGGACTCGGCCAAGAGGTGCACTCGGCGACTCTGTTGCCGACTATCTGAAGGCGGCTCTTTGTCTTGGGGTCTTGAGGGGCGCAGCCTGCCCCGATGTTTTGAAAGGTTCAGGGGCTCGGGTCTGCCTACCCGTAGTCCATTACTCCGACAACCCCGGTAGGAGTCGTCCTAAGGGGAAGATCACACTGCCGGTGACGTTCGAAGGGGAATTAAACTACCAGACTGAGAAGATCGTGTTTGACGTGGTTGACCTCCCGCTACCGTACAATGGAATCCTTGGTCGCCCAGCCCTGGCCGAATTCATGGTGGCATCCCACTATGCCTACAACACTCTGAAGATGCCAGGGCCAATAGGCGTCATTTCCATTCCATCGGACACGAAAGACGCAATCATATGTGTGTACAAGATGTACTGGGAAGCAGTCGCTGCAGAGGCCACGGAAGCCGCTGCTCCCGCCAAGGAGAGCAAGAAATGAAGAAAGCTAGCATGGATGCCAGCAAGGAATCCAAGAAGCGTACCTCTTCGGAGTGCCCTGCGCCTGTTGATGACTTGCCGGAGAGTTTCAATAGCAAGAGATCCAAAGCTGCTACACCCGCTGTGAAGAAGGTCCTGGCAGGGCTGGCTGGCGCTGATGGTACATTTACCATCAGTGCCACCCTTGACAACAAATAGGAAAGCGCGCTAGTTGCCTGCCTGCGGGCGAATGTCGATGTGTTTGCATGGCAACCATCTGACATCCCCGGTGTTCCCAGGGAGGTAATCGAGCACCACCTTGTTGTCTGCCCACATGCCCGGCCCGTCAAGCAGAAGGTCCGGAAGCAAGCTTTGGAGTGGTAGCAGTTTATTGCCGAGGAGATCAAGCAACTTGAGGCGGCTGGTTTGGTCAGAGGAGTATTGCATCCAACGTGGTTAGCAAATCCAGTGGTCGTGCGCAAGGCTAATGGGAAATGGAGGCTTTGCATAGATTTCACGGATCTGAACAAAGCATGCCCGAAGGACCCATTCCCCTTGCTGCGCATCGACCATATTGTGAATTCCACCTCCAGGTGTGACCTACTTTCCTTCCTGGATGCCTACTCTGGATACCACCAGATCTTCATGTCCAAAGAATACGAAGAGAAGACCGCGTTCATAACCCCATGTGGCATGTGTTGCTTTGTACGGATGCCCTTTGGGTTAAAGAGCGCCGGATCCACTTTTGCAAGAGCAGTACAGATTGTCTTTGAGTCCCAGTTGCACAGAAATATTGAAGCTTATATGGGTGATATAGTGGTCAAGACCAAGGACGGATTGACTCTCATTCAGGACTTGGAAGAGACCTTTGCAAATCCACGCAAGATCAACTTGAAGCTGAACCTGGAGAAGTGTGTCTTTGGCGTTCCTTCCGGCAAGCTACTAGGCTTCTTTGTGTCCCATCGGGGGATAGAGGCCAACCCCGACAAGATCATGGCTATAGAGCAGATTCAAGCACCCAAGATAGTTAAAGACGTCTAACGCAACGGATCCGATGCGCCAGGTGTACGCCAGTTATTCACCGTTGTTGCCATGTCATTTGCTTGTGTGTCGCACTTTGCCATGTCATCATGTGCATCTCATTTTGCATACGTGTTCGTCTCATGCATCCGAGCATTTTCCCCGTTGCCCGTTTTGCAATCCGACACTCCTATGTCCTCCGGCGCCCCCTTTTGCCTCTTCTCGTGTGCGGGTGTTAAACCTTCTCGGAATGGACCGATGTTTGCCAAACGGCCTTGGTATACCACCGGTAGACCGCCTATCAAGTTTCGTGCCATTTGGAGGTCGTTTGATGCTCCAACGGTTAACCGGGTAACCGCAAAGGCCTCTTTTGGGTTGCAGCCCAACACCCCTCCAAAACAGCCCAATAACCCATCTAAGTCACCTCCATGCTCTCGATCATTCGGTCACGATCGTGTGGACGAAAACTACACTCCATTTGGAGCCTCCTAGCCCCCTCTACCTATAAATATGTGCATCTCCCCCGAAATTCTCGCAGTCCAAACCCTAGCTCCTTCCACCTCGCGCCACTGGACAAAATCCCCACCGCCGGACTTGTCCGCTCCGCCGCCCACGCCCAATCCCCCGCCGCCATGTCAGCGCGCCGCCTTCTCTCTCCTCCCCGCGCCGCCACGGCCCTGCTCCACGGCCTGCCCGAAGGCTTCCCGCCCAAGGCCAGCTCCTCCCGATCTGCCTGCCGCCTGGGTCCCTAAGCTCCTCCTGCTCGACCCACGCCCGCCTCGCGCCCGTCCAACTCCGCGACCGGAGCGCCACCGGACCAGGCCGGCCCCGTCTCCTCCTCCTCCCTCTCCTTCCTCTTCCCCCGTGCTCATCTCCCTCTCTCTCCCGTGATGCAGAAGACCGCCATGGATGGCGCCCCAAGCTCCAAGTCCGGCCAGCGCCGCCCCGAGCTCCGTCCACCGCCGCCCTCGCCCGGATCCGGCCGCCCACGACCTGATCTACCCATTCCCGGCCATCCCGAGCCCCGCTGGAGTCCCACGCCCCCTCCCCGCCGGCGTTGACTTCCGCCATGGCTGCTGTGTACGAGGAATGGAGCTCCCCCCGACCTGGATCTCGTTTTCGCGTGGGTAATTTTCCACTAAGTCCCTGAGTTTCCTACTTTCTGATGCTATGTTTGACCTGCCATATCTTCATGCACACTGCTCCGTTTGCTGCATATGATATGTCAAAACGTTTATCATGATGTGCTCTTAATTTTGTTCCATTGTGCCATGTTTGTTTGAGTTCATCTTGATGCCCTAATCATCATTGCAAGAGTGCTATATATTGTTGTCTGCTGTAACTTATCAGAACTTGCTCATTTGTGATTTTTGCATCTTTTTGTGTGATTTCCTTTTGAGCATAAAGTCTACATGTGTTATGAGCTACAACATGCCATATTTGCTGTTGTTCAACCCATTCTTCATGATATGCCATGTATTAATTGTTTCGATCTTGCAAAGTAGCCTCCGTGATGTTGCTGATTTCAGAGACTTGGGATTTTACCAAGTCTTTGTTCTGCTGTTATTTTCATGCCATGTATTCATGTTGCTACAGTGAGATCCATGCCTCTTTTGAGTATGATAAGTAAGGATGTTTTGTACATATGGCTATGCTCTATCCATACATGCCTTGTTTTGCATTTATAGCCTGCTGTAGCATGTCTTAATCTTGATGTGCTTTTGCTATAAAATGTTTCTGGAAGATTGTTTACATGTTAATCAATTTTGCCATGGTTGTTGTTTGTGATCCAAGCATGCTATGAACTTGCCCTTGCCATGCTTAGCTTCATGAACATGTCTTCTTGCTGTAGGTATGCTTGCCTTGTCATGCAATGCTTTGTGATGAGTGATTCAAGCTCGCAAAGATGCCTTCATAATTCTGTTTATGTCATGCTCTGTTTTTTTACCATCTGAATCTGTTTACGGAATTGCTATTTTTATATGGGTGCCATCATAATTTCTTTGCCCTTTTGGCTCATGGTCAGTAAGGGACTTTTATTCTATGAAATTAGTAGATTCATGCCTTTCCTTTGCTTGCCATGGTAAGCTCCTGTAGAGTGTTGTTTGGTAGCTCTAGACTTTGCAACCTGATGTTATTTCTGCCATGTCCTGTGAATTCTGCCAAGTCTGTGAACCTGTTATTATTTGCAATCTTGCCATGTCCTTCTGAGCATGTTCTAGTAGTTTCTGGAGATAGCTCAGTGTTCATGCTTTGTTATGATTTACCTGTACATCATGCCCATGCCTTTTTTTCATGTTGTGATGCTGTAGCATGCTGTTTTAGTGCTTGCAAGATGCCAATTTTTTGTTTTGGACAGCTTGTCCTTTAAACTTGTATGGTGTGTATGTGTTGAACCGTTGCTCCGTTTTGAGTGTGCCCTACATGAAACTTGCTTAGTTTTGCATGTAGTTTCATGTTACCTTATTGCATCCATGTTTGGAGTGTGTTGCTTGATGTTTGAATGCATTTTGCATCAATGCCATGCTTAACTTGTTTTGCTCATATCTTCTAGGCCTTAGCTCCGAATATAATGAACTTTATATGTAACTTGACTAGAATTTCGTGTAGATCATCGTGGTGCATCTTAAATTGCTGTTTAATAACTTGAACATAAGGTTTATTCAGATCTGGACCAATTTCGAAATTTGCGTATGAGGACTTACCGGAATGGTTATATCACTACTAGAAAAAGGGCTATATATGGGATTGACACTAATGGCGCACCAGAAAGTTGGTGCGCCATTAGTATATACTAATGGCGCACCACCTACAGATACGCCATTAGTGTTGAAACTACTAATGGCGCACTACGCAAAGGGTGCGCCATTAGTATCAAATTTATTTTTTGAACTAGTGCTTTGTCCAAACATACTAATGGCGCATCCGCCTTAAGTGCGCCATTAGTAGTTGTAACTACTAATGGCGCACCAACGATGGGTGCGCCATTAGTATAGAAAATTATTTTTTTGGAACTCGTGCGCCTGTCCAAACATACTAATGGCGCATCCCGATGAAGTGCGCCTTTAGTAGTTGTATCTAGTAATGGCGCACCGTCCCAGTTGTGCGACTTTAGTATTTTTTTTTGCAAAACTACTAATGGAGCACCGCCCGAGGATGCGCCATTAGTAACCTGGATTACTAATGGCGCATTTGTTGATAGTGCGCCATTAGTAAGTGGGCAGCAACTAGATATTTTGGACAGTCTCTCCTACCCACACTCACTTTCTCCCCACTTCATTCTCTCCACCTCCTCCTTGTCTCGGTGCCTCCTCTTTTCACCTCATTTCCACCATAGATTCATTCAAATTAAGTGGTTAAATTACCTTGTTTTAATAGGTAAGTAAGGGGAAGCTATATTTATGTTGTTCTCCCTACAACAATGTGCACATGCACTTTTTATGGCCTAGCTAGATCTATGTATGTTCGTGGTGTTGCATATGTTTGTGGTGTTGCATATGTGTTTGTGTTTGGAGGTGTACCGGTATTTGAAATGCGATAGTTGCCAATATTTTGCCGGAATGTTGATTCATTTCCGTTTGGCGAGAATTTTGGCATTAAGCATTCTTTTGGTCCTATTTTTAGGGAAAGTCATGCCAAATTTTTGTTTGGTTCTAAAATATCGCTTTTGCTCTACCCGCAGCGACCATAGTCCGTGACGATGACCGAAGGCATCGTGAATAGGTTTTTGAGGTCCGCGAAGGCGAGATGCTTCAAAAGACGAGACGGAGATAAGATGTCCGTGTCGAAGATGCAAGTCAAGAGCCTTATTATGCGGGCAGTTCCGGCAAAAGGGACCACCTGCTCTTGCGTGGTTTCATGGATGGCTATCGGTGGCAAGGTGATGAAGATGCCTACGAAGTCGTCCATGGGGGCCGGGCAAGAAATGAGGAAGGGCAGCAAGACAACCACCGCGGCTCGGGCGGGCGAGAAGACGAAGAATCCCTGGGAGATGATCACGACGGTGATCTTTGTACGATCATCATGTAGAAGATGCAGGACATGATGATGAGGAAGATGCGGAGCAGTACGGGCATGATCATGAAGATGATGATGCCGGCGGAGCAGACGACGATGGACCATCGATGGGCTGGGTGCAGGACCCTCATATTCAAGAGCTGCTTCTCAAGCAGACGGATAACGCCAGAGCTGCCGACCGAGAGAAAGCCAAGATGGATCAACTTGAGTTAGACGCGGTTACTCCATTGTATGAAGGATGCAGGCCCGAGGATACCCGCCTGAAAGTAACGCTCATGGCTCTGGAGATGAAGGTAAAACACAAAATGACCGATGCATGCTTCGACGAGAACATGTCGTTCTGGCACGAATGTCTTCCCAAGGGGAACAAGTGCCCGACCAGTTTTGTAACGCCCCGGATTCATGCGCCAGGTGTCCGCCAGTTATTCGCCCTCGTTGCCATGTCATGTGCTTGCGTGTTGCACTTTGCCATGTCATCATCTGCATTTCATATCATGTCATCATGTGCATTTCATTTTGCATACGTGTTCGTCTCATGCATCCGAGCATTTTCCCCGTTGTCCGTTTTGCAATCCGGCACTCCTATGTCTCCCGGCGCCCCCTTTTACCTCTTTTCGTGTGCGGGTGTTAAACGTTCTCGGAATGGACCGAGTCTTGCCAAGCGGCCTTGGTATAGCACCGGTAGACCGCCTGTCAAGTTTCGTGCCATTTGGAGGTCGTTTGATACTCCAACGGTTAACCGGGTAACCGCAAAGGCCTCTTTTATCTTGCAGCCCAACACCCCTTCAAAGTGTCCCAAAACCCAGCAAACTCCCCTCCATGCTCTCGGTCGTTCGATCACGATCGCGTGGCCGAAAACCGTGCTCCATTTGGACTCTCCTAGCTCCCTCTACCTATAAATACATCTCCCCCTCCGAAATTCGCGGATGAATTCGCCCCTAACCCTAGCCAACCTCCCCCTCCGCGCGCCGGACACGTCCATCCCGCCGCCGGACATGTCCGCCGCCGCCCCCTCGACCAACCTGCGCCCGCCACCTATCCGCCGCCGTCGTCCCAGCGCCCGCAGCCAGCGAAACCGAGCGGGCCCTTGTAACCGTCTTGCCCGCCGCCGCTGGCCGTCTGCCCGCTGGCAGCGCCACTGCCCGGCCGCCCGCGGCTGCACCGTCGCGCCCGGGACCGTGTCCGCCGCCTCCGCCCGGCGCGCCCTCGCCGCCGTTGCCCCTCCGCTTCGCTTCGCGCCCGGCGCCGGTCGCCGCCGCCGTCGGCATCGCGCCCGCCCGGCTGAAACTCCCTCGCTGGCGCGCCATAACGCCGAGCTCCGCCGGCAACCGCCTCGCCGACCTCGCCGGTGCCTCTCCGGCCTCGCCCCGCCTCCCGTCGCGCCGCCCGCCGTGCCGCCTCCGCCCCCTCGCCCGGCCCCCACGCCTCCGCGTCGCCGCCCACCGACATCGCCGGAGCCGCCCGCCGCTCGCCGGAGTTCTCCTCCGGTGCGATCTCGTCGGGGTGGATGAGATCCACCGGTCCCTCCAACCAAACACCTCCCCGCTGCGCCCGGATCTCCTCGTCCCGCACGCCTCCGTCCCGGGTTGACTTTTCCCGGAGGTGATATTTCCAGTGTCCCCGAAATTGTTGCATATTTTCGTGCATTTCCATCATACCATAACTCTCTGCATATTGCTCCGTTTCGTGTGTAATATGTCAAAATGTTCGCCTCGATGAGTAGATCGTTCCATCCCATTGCATCATTTTCATTGGAGCTCACATTGATGCCCGAAATGCCGTTAGAAGAGTGCTATGTGATGTTAGTTTCTGTTTCTTAACAGAACTTGCACTTTTGTCATTTTTGCCATGATTGAGGTGTGCACCCTACGATCTTGAGTCTTACATGTGTTTTGTAATATGCCATGCCATCTTTCCAGGGGTGTATGCCATGTATTTTTGTGATCTCTGTAGTGACTAGCACAAGCATGCAAACTAGGCTTCATGATGTTGCTGATTTCAGCCCCTGTTCTGCTGATATTTTTATGCCATGTAAACTTGATGCTACCGAGAGATCCATGCATATTTTGAGATACTTCTGTAAGGATGTTTTGAACATATGGTTGTGCTCTATCCATCCATGCCCTTGTTTGCAATTATGGAGTAGTCTAGCTTGAGTCAATCGAGCTCTACTTTTGCTATAAAATGTTTCCTGGCAGGTTGTTTACATGTTATTCAATTTTGCCAAGGTTGTTGTAGTTGATCCGTGTGTGCTATTATGTTTTTCTTGCCATGTATAGCTTCTATGCCATGTGTTCTTACTATTGGTTGCCTTGCCATGCCATGTATTGCTCTGTGGTAAGTGGTTCAAGCTCACCAACATGCCTACTTATCGTTGTTCCTGCCATGTATGAATCTGTAATATAACTTGCCATGTTTACATGGGTGCCATCATATTTTATGATCCTTTTTGGCTTATGGTCAGTAAGGGACTTTTGTTCTATGCTTTGAGTCGATTCATTCCATGCCTTTGTTTGCCATGTTAAGTTCCTGTAACATGTAGTTTGATAGCTCTAAACATTGCAACATGATGTTATTTCTGCCAATGTCTGAAACTGTTATTATTTGCAATCTTGCCATGTGTGTTTGAGCATGTTCTAGTGATTTATGGAGATAGCTCAGTGTTCATGTTTGGTAATTCTTTACCTGTAGATCATGCCCATTCCTTTTGTTATTATGTTGAGGTCCTGTAGCATGTTGTTTTGATGCTTGCAATATGCCTAGTTGCTGTTTTGGACAGCTTGTTGCTATGACTTGTATAGTGTGTGTGTTGAACCGTTGCTCCGTTTTGAGTGTGCTCTATATGAAACATGCTTGATTTTGCATGTAGTTTCATATTATCATGTTGCATCCTTGATTTGAGGTGTTTGCTTGATGTTTGTATGCATTTTGCATCAATGCCATGCTTATCTTGTTTTGCTCATATCTTCTAGGCCGTAGCTCCGAATTAAATGAACTTTATATGTAACTTGACTAGAATTTCGTGTAGATCATCGTGGTGCATATTAAATTGCTGTTTGACAACTTGAACATAAGGTTTATTCAGATCTGGAACAATTTCGAAATTTGCTTATGAGGACTTACCGGAATTGTTCTATGTTGTTTCCGGCCTCATTTATACTTGCTTTGATGTGTTGTTCTTGTTTGCATCATCTCTTGCCATGAGTAGTTTCATGTAGTCTTGTCATGCATCATGCTTGATTGTGCATCATGTCTTGTCTATGTGTGGTGTGTTTACTTTGTTGTGTGCTTCTTCTTGTTAGTTCCTGTTTCGTTGCGATCGTGAGGATTCGTTCGTCTATGCTTGGTTCGGCTTCATCCGTTCATCTTCTTCATGGACTCGTTCTTCTTCCTTGCGGGATTTCAGGCAAGATGACCGCTACCCTGGATCTCACTACTATCATTGCTATGCTAGTTGCTTCGTTCCATCGCTATGCTGCGCTACCTATTACATGTTTATCAAGCCATCCCAAATTGCCATGTCAGCCTCTAACCTTTTTTCCCCTTCCTAGCAAACCATTGTTTGGCTATGTTACCGCTTTGCTCAGCCCCTCTTATAGCGTTGTTAGTTGCAGGTGAAGATGAAGTTTGTTCCTTGTTGGAACATGGAGATGTTTAATCCATGCTGGAACATGTTTACTTGTTGGGATATCACAATATATCTTATTTAATTAATTTATCTATATATTTGGTAAAGGGTGGAAGGCTCGGCCTTATGCCTGGTGTTTTGTTCCACTCTTGCCGCCCTAGTTTCCGTCATATCGGTGTTATGTTCCCGGATTTCGCGTCCCTAACGCGGTCGGGTGATTTATGGGACCCCCTTGATAGTTCGCTTTGAATAAGACTTTTCCAAAGCAAGGCCCAACATTGGTTTTACCATTTGCCTCACCTATGCCCTTTTCCCTTGGGTTTCCGAAGCCCGAGGGTCATCTTTATTTTAGCCCCCGGACGGTGCTCCTTCGAAAGTGCTGGCCCGAACTAGAGCCCTGTCGGCGCCCCTCAAGGCAACTTGAGGTCTGGTTTTAGTTATGCGGACTGCTCATCCGGATGTGCCCTAAGAACGAGGTACGTCGACTCCTATCGGGATTTGTCGGCACATTCGGTGCTTTGCTGGTCTTGTTTTATTGCTGTCGAAATGTCTTGTAGCCGGATTCGAGACTGATCGGGTCTTGCCGGGGAGAAGGAATATCCTTCGTTGATCGCGAGAGCTTATCATGGGCTAAGTTGGGACACCCCTGCAGGGTATAAACTTTCGAAAGCCGTGCCCGCGGTTATGTGGCAGATGGGAATTTTTTAATGTCCGGTTGTAGAAAAACCGAAGTTGATCTTAATTAAACTACACCAACCGTGTGCGTAACCGTGAGTGTCTCTTTTCGGGGTTGATCGAGAGGAGGACATAGTTTCTGGGTTATGTTTGACGTAAGTAGGAGTTCAGGATCACTTCTTGATCATTACTAGTTGACGACCGTTCCTTTGTTTCTCTTCTCGCTCTCATTTGCGTATGTTAGCCACCATATATGCTTAGCCGCATCTGCAACCTCACCACTTTACCCCTTCCTATCCCATTAAGCTTTGCTAGTCTTGATACCCATGGTAATGGGATTGCTTAGTCCTCGTGGCTCACAGTTTACTACACCACCGATTGCGAGTACAGGTTTGCGATGATCATGACGCGAGAGCGATGTTTGCTTGTGTTGGAGTTCTTCTTACGCTTCTTCTTCGATCAGGGATAGGTTCCGTGTCGTGAGACCGGGCTAGCAGGGTGGATGTCGTTTGAGCTTCTGTTTGTGTTTCATCCGTAGTCGGATGTTGATCTCTTGTATATGATGTTGATGTATTCTTGTGGCATTCGTGTCTTATGTATGTATCCCTATGTATTATGTAATGTTGATGTAATGATATCCACCTTGCAAAAGCGTTTCAATATGCGGGTCTATCCTTGGTGGGACCGTCGAGTTCCTTTTGGATAGGGTCGCATATTGGGCGTGACAAGTTTGGAGGAGGCGAAGAAAATCGTGTGTCCTCTCGATTTACCGCACGTGAAATACCATGTGTGCATGAACAATTGCATCATTTATCGGGACGAGCACGCGGAGTCTACCATATGTCCGGTGCGGCGTCACTCGATACAAGAAGAGGAAGAAAGCTCCTCGAAAAGTGGTGTGGTACTTTCCGATCACTCCTCGTCTGCAGCGGTATTTCGCGGACCCTAAGGTAGCAAAGCTCCTGCGTTGCACGCCGGATAGGGAGGAGAAGAAGCGAGAAGATGACGCAAATGATCCGGAGATAGATAAAAAGACAAGATGTTGAGTCACCCTAAGGATGCGAGCGATGTGCAAGCGTTGAACTTCGAAGACTCGTAATTTGGGAACGATCCAAGGAACATCGTGCTGGGCGCGAGCACCGATGGAGTCAATCCGTTTGGCAGCCAGAGAAGCACACATAGCACCTGGCCTGTGTTTGTGTGGATGTACAACCTTCCCCCTGGTTGTGCATGAAGAGGAAGTACATTCACATGAGTATGCTAATTGAAGGGCCGAAACAACCAGGAACGACATCAATCAGATTCTGGGGCTGCTAAAGAGGAGCTTGACATGCGTGGAAAACGCCAGCCAATACGTGGACGCCGCAGAGAAAGAATATTTCCCTATGAGAGCCGCACCGCTCACGACGGTGCCACGACTATCTCGATTCACGGATATCTCGCGCGGCGGTAGTCCACGGATTTTCTGGATGCGTAAGGTGCATGGATGACACAACGTATCGCCAGCTAGATAGACATCCGGGTCTTCAAAAACCGTGTTCATGGGACATCAAGGTGGCTTCGCGGCGATGACCCGTGGAGGAAATGCAAGGATCTGTTCGATGGTGAAACCGAACCCGAAAACGCCCGTGTACGAGGCGGCGAGGAAATAGACAAGCTGTTGAAAAATTGGAAAGACCGCCCACCGCCGGAAAGAAGCAAAAAGGCGCCAGAGCCGGAAAGAAGCGAAAGGCGCGAGCAGCTGCTGAAGGTATGGAAAACGAGGTCTGTTTTACGGGACTTGCCGTCTTGGAAGATCCACCGTGTGCCTCACAGCCTTGATGTCATGCATATCACGAAGAACGTGTGCGAGAGTCTACTTGGTACCACTGCTCAACATGCCGGAGAGGACCAAAGATGGGCCAAAAGCAAGGGCGGACTTGAAATCAATGGGCATCGAGCAGGAGCTTCACGCTAATGATGATGATGATGATGATGATGAGGCGAAGCAGGACACGAGAAAGTCGTCGCCAAAGGCAAAAAGGCCAAGAAGACCGGAAATGACTACCCTCCCGCGTGCTTCACTCTAAGTCGAGGAGATCGAGCAGTTTTCACCTGCCTCCTAGGAGTAAAACTTCCTTACGATTACGCTGGGAAGATAAGCAGATAACTAGACCCAAATAAGCAGAAGTTCAGCGGGATGAAGTCTCACGACTGTCACGTGCTGATGACGCAGATACTTCCAATTGCAATCCGTGGGATCATGGACACGCACGTCCGTGAAACGCTATTTGGCCTATGCAACTTCTTCGACGTCATCTCTCGGAAGTCGATTGGCGTGAGGCCACTCAGAAGGCTACGAGGAAGAGATCGTGGTGATACTATGCGAGCTTGAGATGTACTTCCCGCCCGCATTCTTCGGCGTTATGGTGCATCTGCTGGTCCATATAGTGGAGGATATCATCCAACTCGGGCCGACGTTCCTGCACAAAGATGATGCCGTTCGAAAGGATGAATGGTGTCATCAAAGGATACGTTCGCAACATGTCACGTCGAAGGAAGCATAGCCGTGGGCTTTTCGACCAAGAGTGCATCTCCTTTGCACGAATTATCTAGGCATCGAGAACCCCGTTGGTCTGCCCGTCAACAGCACCTCGGCAGGCTCGCTGGATGGGGTTACCGTGAGGGTCACCGCGAAATGCATGTCGACTTCGAGGGTCGACTCGCCGACTTTGAAAGAGCAAACCTAGTCGCGCTACAACACATAGACGTGGTCGATCCTTGGGTGGTACAGCATAGAACCTTTATTAAGAAGACGTACAATGACCGAGGCCAACAGAGGACGGATGGAGATATACTCAAAGAGCACAACTCATGTTTCACGCGTTGGTTCAAGCAGAAGCTTACGCCGTACCCTTTACATGAGGATTCTTCCGCGGAAGAACAACTCATATTCGCCTTGTCACAGGCGCCGAGCACAACCTGATGACCTATGAGGCATCACGATATCAACGGCTACACATTCTACACCGAGGCCAAGGACATGAAGAGCGATGGTTATCGAACTCCGGTAACGATGGAATCCTACACCGTAACGACAAGGACAGATACTACGGAAGGATCGAGGAGATCTGGGAGCTGAGCTACGCTGGAGAGAAGGTCCCGATGTTCCGTGTCCGATGGGCCAAGAACGTCATAAAAGAAGACCGGTATTTCACCACCATGGTTATACCCGAAGCCAAATCCAAGACATGGGCGCATAAGCGTCACCGCGAAAAATGAGCCATGGGTACTGGCTTCCCAAGTGGACCAATGCTTCTTCATTACCGACCCGCCAAAGCCCGGTCGTGTTGTCGTGAGGAGAGGCAAAAGGAAGATCATCAGAATGGATGGAGTAGCCAATGAGCAAGACTTCGACAAGTACGGCGACCCGAGGATCGAACATGGCAGCGATGATGAAGTAGCAGCATACACCACAAGAAGAAGCAGGACCACCCTACCTAAAGGACGTCCGTTCCATAGAAGAACTCCATTTGCGAAAAAGAAGGGCAAGAAGATTGTGAAGAGATAGCTAGCTAAGATCGATTGTATTTAAATCGTAGACTTCATTTCTCGAGCACTTTTTGATATCATGAATATTTTTAAATTTCATGGGCACTTTTGAATTCATGAATATTTTTTCAAATTTGATGATATTTTTCATATTCAATATGAAAAAATATTGAATATTCATGAGGACACTCGATCTCGATCCCTCCCTCTCGATAGCTATCCCCTCGCCAGATCCCCTCGCCGAGCACCCCCGCTCCACCACCGCCGACCCCCGCCTCCCCCCGCTCCACCACCGCCGATGAACCACCGCACCCTCCCCCGCTCCACCGCCGTCGACGACCCACCGCACCCTCCCCCGCTCCACCGCCGCCGCCGACACCCCGCACCCTCCCCCGGCCCGCTCCACCGCCGCCACCGACACCCGCACCCACCCCCACATTTTGAAGATATTTTTAAATAACAAATTTGATTATATTTTAAAATAAGAAATTTTATGATATATTAAAATAAAAAATTTTATGATATTTTCAATTAAAATAAAAAACAAATTTGATGATATTTTCAAAAAAAATTGATGATATTTGATGATATCTTCTGTTCTAGTCCTCATGAAAATAACAAATTTGATAAAAACAAATTATTAGATGCAACAAGAAATAATGAAAAAGTTACTAATGGCGCACTGCAGGAGGGTGTGCCATTGCTATCGAAAAAAAAATTACTAATGGCGCACTGCAGGTGGTGCGCCATTCTATAGCTGGATACCCCTTCGCGATCCCCCTTCCCTCCTCCTCGCCAGATCCCCTTCCTCCCCGCCACACCGCTCCGACGACCCCGGCCCGCTCCAACGACCCCAGCCCGCTCCACACCCGCTCCGGCTCCCCGCCCGCTCCCGACGACCCGCGACCGCTCCACACCCTAGCACCTCCCCACTTCTCCCCTCGCTGCTTCACCCGACTAGGTCGTCCCGTCGACACCACATCGTCCCCACGACCACCGTCGTCCCCGCACACCACCAAGGAGTCCAGAGCTCTGCGGTGTTCTTCTCGTCATCTACGGCCAGCCGTTCGAGCTCGACGACTCTGCATCGTCTTGGATCGAGGTCTTCTTCCACCTCCGGCCACCGCGGCCTCACCGTCGATCCGCGTCACCTTGTCAACCCCGACCCCGCACGAGCTCGCCATCGTCTTCCTCTCGGTGAGCTGCACCGGTTCCCCTCCCCCCCCTTGGCCGTGCTCCCCTCGGCCCCTGGTTGCCGCCCCCCGTGGCCGTGCTCCCCTCGGCCCCTGGTCGCGCCCTGGCCCCGCCAGCGCTCACCACTGCCATGACCCGGCGCCTCCACTACGCTCGGGCCGCGCCCTGGCCCCGCCCAGGCACGCTCACAACACCGCGACCGCACCTCCACTACGCTCGAAAGCAACAAAGAGCACTAACCAACCAAAGTTCCACTAGAATTAGGCCACTAGAGAGGAAATAAACAGGTGTGCACTATGCTAAAGGAAGTTGATAAATCCAAACCATTAATTATCAAGTCTGCAATCTTTAGCATGAGTATTTCAGAATTGCTAGTGAAATGTCTTAGGTTTTACTCCAAGGTAATTAGCTCCACTACATTGTCAGGTTTTCTGTTATTTTTGTGAAACATTAGGGCATGAATGTTAGTGAATTATGAGAATGATTAAGGGTTCAGCAATCAGATTATAATTATGACCGAGCAGAGGAACAAATATCATGATTAGTGTAATGTAAAAAATATCGGAAAACCCACTTGAAGTTACTATAGTTACTCACTTGGAGTTACTTTGTAGTTACTCACTTGGAGTAAAAATTTAGAAAAGAATAAAGTGTAAAAATTCAGAAAAGTTACTAAACAGCGAAGCAATGGCCAAAATTCAATGCTTATGAAGAAGGTACTCCAACGATTAAGAGTGCCAATAAGTTCAGTTTTCATGTACTCCCAAACTGGTAACTAAATTATAGTAACAATAAGTTTTCATGTACTAATTCTGCCATAAATTCAGTTTCAAGATTCTACACTAAATATTCAGTTTTCAAGTTTCAAGTTTCATTATTTCCTTGCCCTAACAGAAGGTCTGCCTTCTGCCCTGCTCCACTAGCTGCTTCGGGGGGAGACCCATCGGCGGTAATTATGTTATCCCGCTTAAATCAATTTCTTCTGAAATGTTTCAGTGTTTTGTAATATTGGTGAGCATTGTGCTACTGTTATGATTACCCTCTCATCAATATTGGTGAGCATTGTGCTACTTCTTGTCTCAGATTTGTGATGCTTCTGTTTGTACTACTTGGTCGATTTGAAGATAACTTACGTGTGGGACGAGCCTAGCACAACTAGCTATTTGCATACTTGATAGTTCCTCTTACGAAGATATGAGTTAACTTTCTGAACATATGCACACAAAACCAAGTATTTCTTGGATTTCTTTGCACGAGTTAACTTACTAAACAAATGCTTATGGCATCAAGTATTAACTAGAGTTCTTTGCTTAAGATGTTGTCCATACAAGAATCTAGGCCATTTGGTTCAGTTTCTACCAGCAAGAACACATCAAGTGGGTAAATAGATGTCTTTTCTTTGGACTATATATTCTGGACTATATGTTCATTGGTACTATATGTTCAGAATGAGTTAACTTGTTGTCATTTATCGAAATTCATAATGTGCTGGACTATATGTTCATTGGTACTACTTGTGATGTCATTGATGTACTACTTGGGAATTACATCAACTTGTGATGTCTTTGTTGTACCTTTGAGAAGCCCTTGAGTTTGCCGGAATGTCGATTAACTTCCGTTCAAGCAAATTGGTACTCCATATGTCCTATTTTCAGCAAAGGTCATGCTGAAATTTTCCGTGAATTTTAGCATGACTTTGCTAAAAATAGGACATATGGGGTACTTTGCGACTAATGCATGGGCCAGGGTATCTTAGTACTTAATTAAGTAGGATCAACTGCCCGCCATTCTTGTTGCATTAAACCATAGGTGGCAATAGAGCCAAGTGATTAGGCCCAACTTAGAATTCTCCTTCCCTTTTCTTGATAGGGTATATTATTAGAAGATACCCATATATATCGATCAACCTAGGGTGCCTCGGCATCGATAAACCCGAAATGATAAAAATTTACTTAGCATTTAGGGTGCCTCAGCGTCGACAAACCCTAAATTATAAAACCTTGGCTTTTAGGGTGCCTCGGTGTCGATAAAAACCGAAATGATGAAAGGTTAGGCTTTTAGGGTGCCTCGCGTCGAAAAACCCTCAATGATAAAAGCTTAGATTTTAGGATGCCTCGGTGTCGACAAACCCTAAATGATGAGACCATGATCTTGTTCCTTGACAATAACTAACTTTTTGACCAAACTTTATTTCTATTTAGAGAGAAACATGGCCCACAACGATGAGGCCGGGGGTTCGGGCGGCAAGGCATTCTGGGAGCTGTCCCAGGAGATGGAGGAACAACCTCACTTGTAAGAGGACGCCGCCTTCCCCACCGATCCACGAGACCACCGATGGTACCGCCGAGGATGACCCCATCGATGCCACCACCGATGGTGTCACCGAGGATGCCACCACTGATGATGGCGGCGCGCGCGCACGATGGTAGCCAATGAAGAGACAACGGAAGGACCGGCGCCGACCGTGCTCCGCACCCTCAAGGAGGAAGTTACTGAAGTGGACTCCGACAGGAATCCAATGGCGCCCGAACGAATAGTCAAGGGGTACTCGCTTCAGCTCGGGTGCATTCTCCGGAGCACCGTCTCGATCAACACCGAGAACCTGAGGCATCCTGACCGAGGGAATTTGCGCAACCTCCTCTTCACGAAGCTGCACGAACGATACAAGTTCCCCGCTTCTTTTGAAAACACAAGCCTCAAAGGGAATAAAGTGAACAATGCTGCCCTTACGAAGATGAGCAAGGCCCTGTCTACTTGGAAAAGCAATGTGAAGAGAATGATCGAGAAAGGTGAGAGTTATGAGAAGATCAAGGAGAAAAATCCTTCGATCACCGAAGATGACTACTAACGACTTCAAGATCAATTGCTCGAGCACCGCAAACTCCCAATCAAGTCGATGGGGGAAAGAAATGCGGAGCTGAACTTAGGGGAACACACACTCGGTCCCGGCGGTTCTGAGTGGCGGAGCCTATATGGGACAAGGAGGACGCGGGCGTGCCGAGCAAGGCCTACCGCCTCTTCGATACATACGGTGACAAGCGGACCAGGAACTTTGTCGGGGCCGGTACAAGAAGGACCCGAAAACAAAGGAGCTTACCACGGATCCGAAGACCGTGGCGCTTGAGGTTGTTCTCGTAAGGAATACCACCCGGGGTAATTAGCTCCATATGGTTGCATTCTAATTAATGAAGCCAAATTTCTAAATGGTTCACATTCCTTCCGCAGCGATCGAAAAGCGATGGCTGGGTCGACTAAGAGCAACCCTTGGGACACCACTCTAAATAGGGCGTTGAATGTAATGAAGAACAAGGATAAGCTTAGTAAGCCGGCGTCACCGGTCGTGTGGCCGGCAAAGGCTTGTCCACAAAATGGGGTCATACTATACCGCTGGTGTGCGGAAGGAGAAAAAGACCAGCTCGGAAAGCCAGCGCCGCGAGGTTCAAGAACTCAAGGCACGGGTGGCGCGGATTCGGAGATTGTCCAAGAGCAAGTGCAACAACAACTCGGGCGACGATCACCGCCATTGTGCCTACCTTGATCCAGGGTTGAGTCGTGGATTGCGGGCGCCAATGAGGCCGCCCGATTCCTAGCTTCATGGCCAGCAACTCGCAGAATGCGATGGCGGGGCCATTGGTGTCTCCGGCGAGGCGGCATTGGTGTCTCCGACGCCGCACGGAGCTTAATGCACCCGGGTGTACGCTGGCCGCACCTCTGCAGCAGCGGCCCCTCCGTCAATCGTGCGCCCGCCGTTGGCGGTGCCTCGACATTAGCCGAGCTCGACGCCATCATCACGGTAACTAATTAAGCCTCTCTCGGTCGAGGACTTCATCTCCTTGCCTTTGATCGGCATCCTCGACGCCCTACATGTTTTCGCAGGGCGCCGCCGACGCCCGTGCACTCTCACGCGCCGTGAACAATGAGTTGTTCGATGTCGCCAAGGGCAAAATCGTTCAACCGGGCAACCCCTTGTTCCACGGTACCCAGATGCCACCCAACTTGTTTATGGTTGAACTGGTTCGGGTGCTGCCAGGCTGCGACGAGGTGTTACCTCCGATTCGATCCGTCGGGGCCGACGATGATGACGTGATGACCCTCAGCGCCTGCCTGAGCTGGCCCCTGCTTTGGTCGAAGAGCCAGATTCGTTTGGGGGCGGGGGACACCACCCCAAAGACAACACCGCCCGGTCGTGTTGCCGCCAAGTCGGCCCCATGGCAAGACCGCCGCAACGGTGCCGGACATCCCTATCCCTCTGGATCCAAACATGCATATGGCACATGATCAGAACAACGACGACGACGATACATTTGCCAACGTCGATCAGTACTTTGCCGATCATGGGTACGGTGGCGACTTCATGGGGCCTCCTTCTCAAGAACCCAACCCAACAAAAGACGTGCGCGATCTAGCTGGTACCGCGGAGAAGCCAAGTTGCAACAGGCGTCGTCTGCCGTTCAGCTCTCGGAGACGCCTCCACTGCCAACTTCACCGAGCCTCGAGATAGGCGAGGTGCGAAATATTATCAGCCCCAACACACTCAAGAAGGCGGTCGGTGAGCAGAACTTCGGTCCCATTACAGGAGAAGAAGAAGGCACGCAAAAGAAAGACTAACAAGGGTGCGGGCCAGCCGGCACCGAAATGCGATCCGTGCTCGGGGCGGGCCACCTTCACCGAGGATATCTCCAGAGGGTGCATGTGGCGGGTAGAGGCGATGCTACCGACAAATATGCTCAATGCTGCAACCGGTGCTATGCGGAGTCTGCATGATGTTGTTCTTTCTTTGGAGAAGCGGCGTCTTAGAGAGAAGGATGTGGCATACCCGGTTTCGTGGCCAAGGTGCCGAGGGCAAGGGCTTTGTGGATAACTCCATCGGGCGTCACGATCGTCTCCTGCGGTTTGATGACATCCACGCTATGTTGAACCTTCATACGCTGCACTACACCTTCGTTCGGCTATTTTCGCTGAGTATGGAGATGCGGATCATTCACGACAAGACCCCGAACATCGCGATAGTCGACCCCTTCTACATGCGTGCCAAGATCTTGGGCAGCGCTGGGGACCGGCAAGTCGCGAGTTCTTACCTCAAAGGCGTCATTCTGGCAAACCAAGATAAGGATAACTTCCTCGTGCCTTATTTTCCCGAGTAAGTCCTCACCTCAACCGGCCCGTAACATATGAATTCTTAGATTTCGATCGTTTTTCTTTTAACATTCCGTGTTTTCTGCGGTGACACACATTGCACGCTCATCCTCCTAAGCCCCAAATATTCCATGGCCACGTATTTCGACCCGACCGTCGATCGAAGGTAGACTACACAAATGTCAAGAAGGTTCTTGATGATGTTCTCCTGCCACGCCCAATCTGGAGGCACCTTCACCAGGCCTATTCGTAAGCACGGCAAGCACGTGTTCTCCCACAATACGATGTTCTGCTGCGTCAAGTAGCACTTTGGCGGTCGGAAGGGTGCCTACTATGCCATCCATCACATGCGAGGCGATCGACGAGACCATCATCAACTTCGCTACCGAGTAAACTCAAAGATTGGGCCGCGAGCATGTCGGCAATCCAGGGCCGCGGACATCGACAAGAATTCTTTCGCATCCAATGGAGTTTGCGGAAATCATCCATCAAGATGTCCTTCGTACCTCGGGGCAGTTCTACCTCGAAATCAACCGTCCAACAGTGACATCGACACAATGCTACAAATGCAGGCTGACAACACCCGTTCTTTCATGACTCCCACGATAGACGGCGGCTTCATCCATGCTCCGGTCCCTTGAGTCGAGTCGAAAGCAGTGATGCTGTGTCTAGTTCTGAAACATCGATTGGCTCATGTTGTATTAAACTTTAATGAACTTGTAGTATGTCTCTTTGGTTTCGAGAGTCGTTCAACTTAGATGTAATCGATGCTATTAATGTCTTGCTTTTCTCTTCCGATCGTTACATTTGCATACTTATATATTGCTTATGTATTGTCTGTGAATTGGTACTAACGCTTACGTTTGGCTAGTGCATAGCGATGCCGACGTATGTCATGTACAAGGGTAAGGTTCCCGGAGTTCACGATGATCGGGAGGAGTGTCGGAGACAGGTTCACCGATTCAGCGGTAACAGTTACAAAGGGTACACCACTAGGGCCGAGGCGAATCTAGATACGCCCGCTATCTAGCGGGAGAGGGGAGGGAGCGTTGGAGGAACCGGATGAAGACGAGTTTCAACGTGATGATGCTCATCGTGATGACCGCAGCTCTCTTCTATGTGATGGTAGTTTAGATGATCGATATCGACTTGTAATGTGAAGACAAACTCGCTACTCGCGGTCTCGAGACTTGTAATATAATTTTGTATCTTTGTTCGGTCTTTTCAATTCGGAGACTAATATGATGAATTGTATTCGGAGACTAATATGATGAATTGTATTCAAAGACTAATCTTCTATTGTATTCGATGAATCTGTTGTTGATGTGTGCTGTCTATATTTTGTCAAATTATACATTTTGTAACCTGTGCAAAAAACAGAAAATAAAAAATAAAAAAACCTAATATTCATACTAATGGCGCATCACATGACGATGCGCCATTACTATGACAAAGCATACTAATGGCGCATCCTTTGGTCGATGCGCCATTAGTATGCCATGGTTACTAATGGCGCATCATCGGTGCGCCATTAGTATGCCATGGTTACTAATGGCGCATCACTAGTCGATGCGCCATTAGTATGCCATGGTTACTAATGGCGCATCTCGTGGTCGTGCGCCATTAGTATGCCAAAGCACTGGTATACATGGCCTCGGGAGGCATACTAATGGCGCATCAGTAGCCTATACTAATGGCGCACTGTGTGCCATTAGTATACCAGATACTAATGGCGCACCACTGGTGCGCCATTAGTAAAAGTTACTAATGGCGTGCTAGTAATGGCGCACCAGTGATGCGCCATTAATGGCCAAATTAGGTGCGCCATTAGTAGCGGTTTTTCTAGTAGTGTATGTTGTTTCCGGCCTCATTTAAACTTGCTTTGATGTGTTGTTTTTGTAGGCATCATCTCTTGCCATGAGTAGCTTCATATAGCCTTGTCATACATCATATTTGGTTAAGCATCATGCCCTGTTCATGTGTGGTGTGTTTACCAATTTGTGTGCTTCTTCTCGGTAGTTCCCGTTTCGTTGCGATCGTGAGGATTCGTTCGTCTACGCTTGGTTCGTCTTCGTGGCTTCATCTTCTTCATGGACTCGTCCTTCTTCCTTGCGGGATTTCAGGCAAGATGACCATCATCTTGGATCTCATTACTATCATTGCTATGCTAGTTGCTTCGTTCTATCGCTATGTCGCGTTACCCACCACTTGCTTATCCAGCCTCCCAAATTGCCATGAACCTCTAACCTTTGTCACCCTTCCTTGCAAACCGTTGTTTGGCTATGTTACCGCTTTTGCTCAGCCCCTCTTATAGCGTTGCTAGTTGCAGGTGAAGATGAAGATTGCTCCATGTTGGATTATGTTTATGTTGGGATATCACAATATCTCTTATATTATTAATGCATCTATATACTTGGTAAAGGGTGGAAGGCTCGGCCTTATGCCTGGTGTTTTATTCCACTCTTGCCGCCCTAGTTTCCGTCATATCGGTATTATGTTCCCGGATTTTGCGTCCCTAACGCAGTTGGGTGATTTATGGGACCCCCTTGACAGTTTGCTTTGAATAAAACTCCTCCAGCAAGGGCCAACCTTGGTTTTACCATTTGTGTCGTGGAATTAACACAGCAGATGTCCTTACTGCAGGACTTAGTCGCGAGGCCAACGCATCTATGTAGTAGCTTGAGAGGGGATGATCGGGACGAGAGACGCGCACACAAAACAAGGATTTAGACAGCTTCGGGCCCCGGGAAACATCATCCGGTAATAACCCTACATGTTGTTTGTGGCTAGGTCTCATTATGCTCATGAGGAAGTTGCCGTAAGCCGGCTCTCCTCTTTGTGTCTAGCCCTAGATATTGTTTATTGTCTTCTCTCCCTCCTTGGGGAGCCCTGCCCCTCCTTATATAAGTTAGAGGGGCGGGTTACATGTGGAGTCCTAGTAGGACTAGGACTAGTCTATCTTCTCTTACAAGTTAAATAAAAGTCCGGGTCTTGCTTCCTCATAAAGGAAATATTTTTCATCCTTTTCCTCTTAAGTCGGCCCATCATAACATGAGCCGGTCTTCTGGGCTTTGGGCCTTGTTGTCCATCTGACCCGCCCGCCGGGTTACTAATGAGTCGCCAATATCGGGCGGGTTATCTGTGAATCGCCAAGCTCCAGGCAGGTCACGAGTGAGTCGCCACGCTCCAGCCGGGTCATACATCCGGCGGGTTACACAGCGGGGAATATCCCCGACATTAGCCCCCAGTTTAAGTTGGATTTATCCATGTTAAACTGATCTGCAACATAAACACAAGAACAAATTTGATAGGTTGTACTCCGGGTTAAATATTCTTGTAAGCCGGCACCTGATCATCCTTAAGTCCTTGACATTTCTTCCTTGATATGTATCCATGATCTCATAGCAAATCTCTTTAGCAGATATGTCCCAATTTTACCAATGTAAAAGATCCAGATACTTCCTTTGAGAAATCCGGGTCAACAGGCCAGCTTCAGAGTCAATTTGCTGACATTCGTCTCTTGTTGAGAAATATTATAAGAAATAATCCATTTGAGTCGGTTTCCAAAGCGTCGGCTTAAAAAATATTGGTTTTGAAATACTCCTCTGATAGTCAGCCGACTTGAAGATGTAAAACTTGTCGGTTTATCATTACTAAAAACTGCCGGATTATAAAACAGACGACACTGGGTCATAATTGTTGTTGACACCGGTTTCTGTAATTGATCCTCCTGATTTGCACAAAACTGATAATTTTAAGATTTTTCTCCCTTATATCCATATTACCTGTAGCCCCCAAGTCTTGAGCAGCACAAAGTGATGGTTTAAGACTTGCTCCAATAAATGTTGCAACCTTGAAGAAATCCGGTTTATTCATCTCAATCATATAAACTGAATATTCCACACATGTAGCCCCCAAGTGTCGGGTTGTCATGCTTGCAAAGAACTGGACTTATAATTGCTTTATGCTCATGAAAACTTCAACCAGTGTAGCCCCCAAGGGCCGGGTCATTATGCAATAA
Source organism: Aegilops bicornis (assembly GCA_021605145.1). Lineage (NCBI taxonomy): Eukaryota > Viridiplantae > Streptophyta > Magnoliopsida > Poales > Poaceae > Aegilops > Aegilops bicornis. The sequence continues at coordinate 389,231,535 of CM038669.1, read as the reverse complement.
TGAGCGGGGACTTTGTAGATATAACCATGTAAATTTGAACAAAGAATGTGTAGCCCCAAGGGTCGGCTTAGTAAGATAATCTTGAAATGGGACTTTGTATATAATTGATAATAACATCATATAATATAGTCTCCACCATGGAGCTTGAACCCATGTCCACAAGGTTAAGAGCTTTGTACTCCACCAACTGAATAGTGGACAATTCAATATAATGGATCAATGCTTGTGTACCTTGAATTTTTGACAGGAGCAATTGGTAGCCACCAAGGGCCGGCTCATTTAAAATGTGATGAGTCGGGTCTTCAATAAGTTGAGCAAAAAGTGACTTTGCATTAGCCCCCAAGTTCCATGGTGCATGCTGGCAGTGACATGGGACTTGGATATTCGATGTAATCTCGATTTGAACAATGTAGCCCCCAAGTGTCGGGTCGTAAGCCTGCAGCGACTCCGGACTATTCCTTAAATCATATCCATTGATAAAAATAATAGCAGTTGTGCTAAAGCGACTTTGAAAACCTCAATTATAACACTGGTTATTGATAATCACAATAGAAATCCAGCCATGTTGGCTATTCAAGATTTGAATAATATAATCCGGTATGAAAACCTCAATCATTCAATATCATCATGGAAATCCAGCCAGTTTTGGCTATTAAAAATTTGAATACCTCATTGGTTGATAAGTAAATCCGGAGTTTAAATACCCGGCGGCTCTTGGCCGATGACGATTTAATACGCCCTCATTGTAAGCCGGAATTTTCATAACCCGGCGGCTTATAGCCTTTGAGAAAAATCCAGAACGGATAATCATTTTGAAGCATCAAGTTTGGTAATGAGCTTGAATTTAATCATTTATATGTCATATTCCTACAAATCCTGCAAAGAGTTTAAACAACATATGCCCTGGCGACTTATCGTCAAAAGCCAGGGCGGGTAACCACTCAAATGTAGCCTTATCCTGCAAACAAGTAGATCACAAGATCCCTATGATCCTTTGAATGATATCGCCGGCTTATGTGACCCGGACAATGAAGTTGATAACTCAACTCTGTAAGAGCCGGCACATATGATATTTGTGACAACTCAAATACTTGCGATTGTATAAAAACAGATAAAAATTTTGATGCTTCTGATTCATATACGATCAGTAAACCGTTCCAAAGGGGTTAAGCTAAGATTCGAATACGATCATATAGACCCCAGTGGCGTTGGCGTTGCCGATCAAAGTGGGTATCGACAGCTATGTTCTCTTTGGTTCGAATACGACCTATGTTTGAACAGAAGCCCCAAATGACCTTAAAAGTTGTTTAACGACACTGATTCGAATACGATCCACGTCGATTCCCAAAGGGGTTGAGCTATGATTCGGATACGATCAAGAAGCCCCCAAGTAGGTTCAGCAGTTTGCCAATCAAAAGGGTATCGACAGCTATGTTCTCTTTGGTTCGAATATGACCTATGTTCGAACAGGAAGCCCCCAAGTGACCATATAAATTTTGGCATTGCGCCGATCAAGAGGGTACTGATAGCTATGCCCGATGAAGCGAAGCCCCAAGTGACCATAATAAAATAAGACGTAAGGTAGGATACCCATGTTTTGAACCGTGCATCATGGCAGCAAGTTCTCTTTGGTAACCATTAATTTGTCCGAGATCTCGAACTTGCGAGAGATTAATTCTTTTTGAACCGGAAATTCTTAAACCGGATATTGAGATCCTCAAAGCTTTGTAAGGGAGAAATTTACCTTGATCCGGATGTTGAACCGGTTTTGAGAGCTTCAAAGCTTTGCAGGAGAGAGATGTCTCTTGAGCTGTATTTTAAACTGTTAGAACCCGGAAATTATTTCCAGACCCTCCTGTGTATATTTGTCAATCCAGGATCAACTTGACAACACAGCGAAATGGTATCATTGCAGAACATTTAAATAAGTATAAGTTTAATAACTCTTGCCACAAGGCATACATAGTGAAATGTCTCATGACATTTATTACAACCAGAAACACAGCGGAATATATAAATACGTAGCTACTCCATCTCAGCCACAGGCAGTCGATGTAGTCAACATGTCCTCACTCCTCAGGATCATCATAATAGTCGTAGTCGACGCCCTCGTCTTCATAGATCTCTGTTGGTCAACAAAAGTATTGCCATGAGTACATTACGTAATCAACATGCCTCCCACGGGGAAGGACCTAATAGTTACATGTGGCTTCAAAGGAAGGCTGTATGGCTCATTTGCATAAAGCTAATTTTGTTTGACAAATAAAGTAGTTGGATAAAAGCAGTTTTAGATGAAAACATGTTTTATCTCCAGAATAACTTTCATCAAGTGAGGGTCCTCGATCAACTCACGTCCTTCATAGGTTTCAAGAATAGGGGCAAAGAGGGAATAAGCAAGACAGGTCCTGTACGTCAAGAAAGATTCATGTGTTGTCCATGACCGTGGAAACGGCTATTTGAATAGTTTTACACTCTGCAGAGGTTGTACACTTTACCCACACGACACAATCCCGACTTGTTGCCACCAAATGATTACCGGGCGTAGTACACCATTTGGTATACCGGCAGGGAGATTGTGACGAGGTCTTTCATTAGACCAAACTTACTGTGCCAAGCCCACTAGGTTTCAACACGGAAGTAACCGCAGTTCACAGTCCGGGCCCCCCTTTTGTGCCGAGGATACTCCTCGCAAGGCAGCTATCCCATCTGCGGTACAGCGATGACGACAATAAGAGTGAACTAACTAATTAACCAAGCCAGTGCCCATATAGCATGTGGTTGTACTGTTATCACAATCTTCAAATCCAAGACTTATTAGGCCTCATGCGGCACGGACGACTGATTGCCCCCTTCAACTCGTGAAGAGCGGCCAATCGCTCCTTCAATCCTTGATTCAGTTGTCGCCCGCGCCAGTATTCAGATGGTAAGTTTCAACTGTCAATGACTCAGATGTCATTTAACAGGGCACATATAGGGTGATAAGCATGGCTAAGCATTTCTACTCTACGGGAATTATATACTTCTACTCAGGTGTCAAGTAAAAAAGGCGACAAGCGGATCAAGGTAAATGTGTCAATCCACACGCTAGCTACGAGAATTAAAATAGCATGCACCTAGAAACAATAAAATTCAATGCAATTTTGTAAACCATAGGATAAGTATGATCAAAGAAGGAGGCAAGCCTTCGTTGTCGAGTCCCCCGTTTCCTTCTTCCTCGTAGTGCTCCTCTCCCGTACCGTCGCCTCCTACTCATAGTAACGACGAAGCACAATAAATAACAAGCAATAAAATCCAAATAACATCCAAATGAAATAACAATATAGGAAGGATTGGTAGAAAGATGTGGATGGATATGGAGATTTCGAAGGAGGTAGATCGATTGACCATGAGTAGAGGGATTGAATGGATTGGTTGGGTATAGGTTTATCCGGACTAAGCAAAACTCGGCCATCATGTCTAACGTTCTAAATAGCAATATACTAACTGAACTTTAGTAGTGCCCAATACAAATACTTCGGCTAACTATAAAGAAAAATGACTGACATGACATAAACACAAAACAATAACTAATATGCATTTGAACGCCACGACTCAACATAGCATGGCAATACAGCATTTACCCACAATCAATATTTAGATAACATCTAAATATTCACAACTGTTAATAGCATTTTAACAAAACACAAAATATTGTAGTTGACCACAAGTATCGAAAATGCTAACCAAACTATACAACTTCACGACTAAACTAGATAAACTACATGACATCAAACAAATATGATTCTAAAATGATTCCAAAACATTATATACACAAACCATGCGGCATCTAAAATAATAATAATCTAAAACATGTGTAGCAAATGGATCAACAATAATCTAGTCATAGCATGATCAACTCTTGTAACAAAAATCATGCACATGATATGACCCACAACATCACCCGATAAAAATATTAAACAACAATTATAATCCTATCGCAATTAAACTAAAACATGATTGTTTCTACGCATGGTAATATTGCTCCCACTGTATTCACGCACATGTCTATGTACGTAAAAAATAACAAATTATATTATCATGCATCACTAATTTAATAAAGCTGAAACAAACTCTACGACATTCTAAATAATCCTAGAGTTACAACAATAATTAGGAAATACCCTAAGCATGCCACGAACATAGCAAAAATATAACTAACTATGCATGATTACTTACACAAAACATCATACGTACTTGATAAAAAGATAACACAATTCAACATCTACTCAAACAAAACAATCAACTCGCTCCTAGCATCATCGAAATCTTCCTAGGGTTTGAGTTTGGATTTGGGTCACCGAGTAGTTGTTGAAGGTGGAAATATTGGTGTGACACGAACGATTGCTGGTGCGCGTCATCGTCGTTGAACTCCGGTGATGAGGAGAAGATGGTGCGTGACGCTCTTGGTGATGACGAAACACCGGGATGCGGACGGCCACGACGAACGGTCATCCGTTGACGACAACGTCGGTCCAAAAGTGTGGCAGCGGCACGGCGTCATTGTGTGCGCGGCCAACAACGACCAACAGACAGGAAAGGATGTCTAGGAGGTAGGCTTTGGCAAGAGGATTCTGTTGGTGGGAGGAATTGGACTAGGATGCTCAACTTAGGCGACGGTAGTCGAAGAACAGTAGAGATGGGGCTGTATTGCGGGGTGGATTACGAGTGATTGGAAAGGAATTGGAGGATGGGATGATGGGGCTTTTATAGAGGTGCTCCTGGCGCACGTCGTGACGCGAAAGGTCTGCCGAATTGTCACCGGAGGAGGGAGATCAGGGGGTGCATGTCATTGTTGGGCCAATAACTTCGTCAGTTACTTGCATGAGATTAAGCGTATCATGAGTGGAGCCATTAGACTGAACGGACTCGTCGTTGAGTGGGGAGTAATTCTTGTGTTTATGACGAATGGAAACGGTGAAGGGATTAATGGGATTTGAAGGGATTTGAAGGGAAAAGAAGAGGCAGCAGCCATGGCGTTTCTTCTCTGTATAAGTGTACAGGTACTTGCACGTGCGTGCGGGAGGAAGGAGGAGAGCCGAGCCGTCCGCTCGCTCGGCCTGCTGGTTGGGCCTTGGGCCAAGTTTCTTTGGTGTCTGGACACTTAAAAAATATATAGAGAAGAGATGGCCCAGTGCATACGTGGATGTGTGTGACCAATTTTGGTGCATACGTGCAATATGCCAACAATGGCTAGGCTAGGATGCCCGTATTGGTTCAAGGACCAATAAAGAAAAAGAAATGAAAGGGGAGAGAAGAAAAGAAAATCAATATAATATAATATTGATTTCTTTTATTAGGATTGCTACAAGAGGAACAGAAACAAAAGACAACTTAAAGGTCTTCAAAAATCCAAGAAATCCAAGTAACAAAATAGGCAGGAAGAACTTAAATGAAATATTAAGAACGAATAAATCGACTCAGGATATTACGGAAAATATTTTCCACCTGACATGTGCTAAATTAATTCCAAACAACTTGGTATTAATTTGAGCAATCTCCAAAATATATAATTAAAGATTATGTTGCAACATCCCTTGGCTTAGAGAAGAAAAAAAATTGAACTCTCGAAAAATCAGGATGTTACATAAACCGGAATCTTCATTTTGAACCGGAAATTTTTCTGACGGCCTTTAAATATTTGCCAATAAAGCAGTAGCCTTCAGGGCCGGGTTATCTTCCCTTCAATGACCCGGAGTTCTTGAATTTATTGAAACCGGCTAATTTTGCCGAGCGATACCATTGTAGCCCCCGAGTCTCAAGATGACTCGAAGTGTTGGCTTGAGATTCTCCATATTTGACCATAGCAGAAGGTGTATATCATTGGCGTTGATAGCGCGATGTAAATCCTCAGAAGGTTGAGGTGACTGCGGCGGGTTATAAACGATCCCGTATAAACCGTGTCAGCAACTCGGCCAATGGTTCCTTCCAACTGGCTGTTTGAAGTTAACCAAACCGTAGTGCGGTGACTTGTGAGCCTGCCCATTGAGCCATCCAGTGCAGACGGCGGCTAATAATACATGATAATTTGCCTCCAATTTGTTGGAAGAAAACCGGGCTTCCCAAGTAATGACTTGCTCATACTCAATAAACAACTCATGCGGGCAGTGCGGCCCGATGTGTTGATGTAGACCGAGCCACGAGAGGCGGACGGTAAAGACGATCGCAACATCACGAGGTGGCACAGAAAGATAAATCGGCCGTGGCGTTGTAAGCCGGTGCGGACTGGCAAGTTGTCCACCTTGTTGTAGGCCGGCGTGGTCGCTGGAGGCAGCCCGCAGTGTTATGGCCGGTCTTGAGTCCGTTGAATAACGACGACCGCCTATGCCCAAAGATGTTGGCATGCCTCCATCTCCGCGGTATAATATGTCATAAATAATTGCCCTGCATAAACAATGTTGTAGACCAAGGCAAAGACAAACTTGTTCTTTGGCAAAAACAACTCGTGCTAATAAAACAAACTCGGATGGGTATCACCTGATTTGTTTGGATGACGGATGACCCGTTTATCGCGACAGAGGTAGCTCAGACAGACCAGCGACTCAATATAGTTCCGGCGGCTCAGGCAGACCGGCGACTTAATATAACCCCGGCGGCTCAACGCGGCTCCGGCGGGTTGATGTAGATTAAGCTGCTTCGCACACCTGTTTCATCAGTAAGCGGGTGCAGACGCCGGTGCGTGATGGTGCTGACACACATTTCATAGGCACGACATGGCACCACCTTTGCTGCACATAAAAATATACATACCAAAGTAATTGTTCTTTAATGAAAACAATATGTTCAGTAAAATAAACTTGGATGAATATCACCTGGCAAGCTTTGTCCAACGCAAGTAGATCCACTCTGCAGTCGGAGGCTCGTAGGTAAAGCGGCAACAGCAACTCAAAATCGGCCGGCTCAACGACCGAGGTAGCGGCTCAGCAACGAATGCGGGGAGGCAAGGCCGCTTAGCGGTAACCCGTCGGCGATGAGTCGGCCTCTCTCGAGGAGAAGGGCGGAGAAAAAACAGTGCTCGAGGCGAAGCAGCAGCCTTGGCCATCGGGCCCACGGGCGTTTGAGGTGAGGTGGAGCTGCGGTGGCTTGAACCCGGCGGCGAGACACGGCGTCTTGGCGGTTTACAGAAGAAACAGAGGCGCCCCGACAAGATGGTTTCGACATGGCTCACGGTGACCTCAAGACGGAGATCACTCGAAGGTGAGATTCAAAGGCGGATCAGTCGTTGAAAGCGTGGCAGCCGGGAATCGGCCACGGCGGCTTGGACAAGAGGTGCGGACGCAGAGGCGCGTGGCGGCGGGGCTGGCTTGAAGCCTCGACGGAGACGGCCACGAGGACGGTCGGCTTGAGGTGCTGCGGTGTGGGTCAGGGTAGAGGTCCAGCGGGTTGAACCTGCGGCGGCGGTTTACAGCCGGCAGGTGTCGTAGTTCGGGTCCGGCGTGGGCGGTCCGAGGTAGCAGCTGAGACGGCTAGGCCGGCCTGCGGCCGCCCGAGGTAAAATTTTAACCCGGAGCTGAGGGGTGGATCGGCGGTGGGCCACGGCCTCGGCGGCTCTCCCACTGTCGTCGGCGCAGGTTCGTGCTGCTCCCGCTGCAGTAAGACAGGGGTGGTTCATTGTAGTTGTGGCGACCGGGCGGAGTCATGGTGGTTTGCAGGCGTGAGAGGCATGCGCGGCAAAGGTGAGTCACGGCCGTCGCGGCTCAAAGGTGGATAGAAACGGTGCTTCACGTGCAGCAGCTCGGATGGGCGCGAAGCGGCCATTGACCCGGCGTCAGAGACTGGTTGGAGGCCATGGCATGGATGAGGTTGGAGCGGCGCACCCGGGCGTGCGACGGTAGAGGCAGCAGGGCCAGTTTAGAGGCGAAGCCAGGCACGGCTCGGCGTTGCCTCCTTGCCTTTTCGTTATATCCATGTTGGATTCAATCGCCGAGGCGGTGTTGTACAACGGCGGGCGTGGAGGCGAGTCATAACCACGGCGAGGGCGGCTCCGCGCAGCCACACTGCTTAGCGACCGGCTCATAACAACGGTTCCGAAAAAATGGAGCCTTGGCTCAACCCAGTGCGGAGGAGCTTCTAACAGCGGTGACTCGCAGTTGAAGAGGATCGGCGAAGCGGCGGCGACTACTGCTTGACGCCATGAGCGGCGGAGGGCCACCTTAAGGCGGTTCTGTTGGTTGTGGCAGCTCATCATAGCAGAAGTAGCAGGGAGGCACGGCGGTCAGCTCACGACGGCCGAGGCGAGCAAGTGAAACGCGGCGGCCCGAGGCTGTGGTGGTGCAGGCATTTGGAGGCAAGCCCAGCGACTCGTCAAGGCCGGCCAAGAACGCCGGCTTGTGGAAGCTACGACGGGTCACAGAGGCGAGGGCAGACTAGAGCGAGGCCGAGTCGGAGCGGGTCCGGGCGGAGGCCACTCAGCCACTCAGAGTTAGAGTCCGGGCATGAGTCGGCCGCGGCGACTCAAGCAAGGCGCGACCCGTGGTTTGCCGAGAGAAGAGCCGGCGACTTGGCGGCTCGAACATGTAGCAGCAAGGCGATGTTTCAACGCAGGCGTGATGGCGGAGTCCTTCGCAGAGAGGCGGAGGCGCGAGGCCAGCCGCGGCTAGAGGCGGCTGCGTGGCCGGACGGCTCACCATGCGTAACGGCTCAGGCAGAGGTGGCCATGAGATCGAGGCGGAAGCAGAGTCCATGGGTGACTCAGAGGTGCCTTGTTCAATTACGGCATGTTTGGAGTCTTCCCTCAATACGTAAAGAACAAGCTGATTTTGACTCTGACTTCCGCGATTGTAACCGCATGAATTATTCAATCCTCTCGGGAGTTGTTCCTGTAACTATTTTTTATTTGGCAAGTAGCCTAGCAAAGAACCCGTCCAGAACACATGTGACTCGCTGAAACAGACGTTGTCTCGGTTTGCACGGTGGCTGCTGCAGCAAATATTGATCGGCCTTCGGATTCGGCGAGCCGTCGTGCCACGCGCGCGGCGGTGGACACAAAGCCCTAAAATCTCTTCGTTTCTGATTAATCTCGTATCCGTCAGCTCCAAAGTTAACCGTAATTTTAACAAATTTTCCGGCTCTGCTTGTGGTCGTCCGGTGGCTCACGCAACCGTTCCGTGCCGGCTCTTTCTCATCCGCTCAATCGCGAGTTTCTCGATCCCTGAGATAGACCCCTTTAAGAACTCAACACCACCATGCGCAAGCCCCACGGTGGGCGCCAACTGTCGTGGAATTAACACGTCAGATGTCCTTAGTGTGAGGACTTAGTCGCGAGGCCAACACATCTATGTAGTCGCTTGAGAGAGGTTGATCGGGATGAGAGACGCGACACACAAAACAAGAATTTAGACAGCTTCGGGCCCCGGGAAACATCATCTGGTAATAACCCTACATGCTGTTTGTGGCTAGGTCTCATTATGCTCATGAGGAAGTCGCCGTAAGCCGGCTCTCCTCTTTGTGTCTAGCCCTAGATATTGTTTCTTGTCTTCTCTCCCTCCTTGGGGAGCCCTGCCCCTCCTTATATAAGTTAGAGGGGCGGGTTACATGTGGAGTCCTAGTAGGACTAGGACTAGTCTATCTTCTCTTACAAGTTAAATAAAAGTCTGGGTCTTGCTTCCTCATAAAGGAAATATTTGTCATCCTTTTCCTCTTAAGCCGGCCCATCATAACATGAGCCGGTCTTCTGGGCTTTGGGCCTTGTTGTCCATTTGACCCGCCCGCCGGGTTACTAATGAGTCGCCAATATCGGGAGGGTTATCTGTGAATCGCCAAGCTCCAGGCCGGTCACCAGTGAGTCGCCACGCTCCAGCCGGGTCATACATCCGGCGGGTTACACCGCGGGGTATATCCCCGACAATTTGCCTCACCACCACCTAATTTTCCCTTGGGAGTCACTCTCTCGAGGGTCATCTTTATTTTACCCCCCGGGCCAGTGCTTCTCTAAGTGATGGTCCAAACCGAGCGATGTCCAGCGCCCCTTGGGCAATCAAGGTCTATGCCAACCCAACGTCTGGCTCATCCGGTGTGCCCTGAGAACGAGATATGTGCATCTCCTATCGGGATTTGTCGGCACATCCGGGCGGCTTTGCCGGTCTTGTTTTACCATTGTCGAAATGTCTTCTAACCGGGATTCCGAGTCTGATCGGATCTTCCCGGGAGAAGGAATATCCTTCGTTGATCGCGAGAGCTTATCATGGGTTAAGTTGGGACACCCCTGCAAGGTTTGAACTTTCGAAAGCCGTGCCCGCGGTTATGTGGCAGATGGGAATTTGTTAATATCCAGTTGTAGTAAACTTGAAGTAAACTCTTTTAAAATACACCAACCGTGTGCGTAACCGTGAGTGTCTCTTTTCGGGGTTGTTCGAGAGGAGAACACGGGTTTCTGGGTTATGTTTGACGTAAGTAGGAGTTCAGGATCACTTCTTGATCATTACTAGTTGACGACCGCTTGCTTTGCTTCTCTTCTCGCTCTTGTTCCGTAAGTTAGCCACCATACATGCTTGGTTACTGCTGCAACCTCACCACTTTACCCCGTCCTTACCCTTTAAGCTTTGCTAGTCTTGATACCAATGGTAATGGGATTGCTGAGTCCTCGTGGCTCATAGATTACTACACCAACAGTTGCAGGTACAGGTTATGCGATGATCTTGACGTGAGAGCGATGTGTACTTGTTTTGGAGTTCTCCTTCTGCTTCTTGATCGGGGATAGGTTCCAGGTCGGCAGCCTGGGCTAGCAGGGTGGATGTCGTTGAGTTTCTGTTTGTGTTTCTTCAGTAGTCGGATGTTGATCTTATGTTTGATGTATTGTTGTATTCATGTGACATTGTATGTATTGGATGTATCCCCACTATTATGTAATGTTGATGTAATGATATCCACCTTGCAAAAGCGTCTTCAAGATGCGCTTCTATCCTTGGTGGGACCTTCGAGTTCCTTTAGGATAGGGTCGCATCTTGGGCGTGACAAGTTGGTATCAGAGCCTCGATCGACCCTAGGAGCCCCCTTGATTGATCGCGTAGTTTGGCCATTGTTGAGTCTAGAAAAACTTTTTCGGAGTCTAGTTATATGGGAGAGTAGGACTTCTTTTTACTCCTCTGCCCCTTCGTCGCTGTGGTAAGGAATCTTGACGTAGGGTGTTTTGAACTACTCCTCTTCCCCTTCAAATTTTTCTTTAGGATCACGCGATTAGTTTTCGTTGTCCATCCTCTTTTCAATCCAGCGCATTTCTCTTCAAGTGGTTTCGATCCTCGTCATCTTTTGCAAGATCAGTCACCAGTGCTTTATCAACCGACGTTGTTTCCCCATCCGAAGTTGTCCTTGCTTTTCCCACCCGCCCACCCTTCTTCTTCTCGGAACCGGAGTCCATAATCGAGTATCCATCCTACTCGTGCGAAGCCTTTGCATTCTCTCCTCAATCATTTCAACCGGCGCTTTTCTATTCAATTATTCATCGTTCCAGTTGCCTTGTTTTTCCACCCTCCCACCGTTTTTATTCCCGGAGCCTGAGCCTCTATTCGAGCATCAATTTCATTTGTGCGGAGCCTCTTCAGTCTTAACTCAATTGTTTCAACCGGTGAATTATCGTCTAGTTAATCATCATTTTTCTCGTTTTCTTTCCGGTGGATCCAAATTCAAGTTTTTCGTTGTCGATCGTATTCTTTCCCTCGGCTCAAATATTTTTCCTTTGCTCGTTCGCCTCTCGCCATTCTATTATCCCGGAGTGTTAAAGACATCTCAGAAGGTTCACGTTTGCATTCACCTATTTCGAGGTTGTCACCTCATTCAAATCTTTCAATCATTCTGGTGCATCATTCAACAATCCTTTCCAACGGTGTTTCTTTTCAGTGGGCCCTAACCCACAGGTCTTTTCCCAGGATCTTACCTAACTCCTAATTTTCTAGAGCTATTCTTAAATTCTTTTCAAAGTATGACATAAGTATGAATTTCATCAGTCAGACGCCTTTCCAAGATCGATTCCAAATCATTTTCATTACTGGCTCAACCTCTTCGCTTTTCATTCTCCCGGGGTATCTCAAATATTTTGGAGGTGTCCCTCATCGTCATTCTCAACATTTGAAGAGCGAAGTAGAGTTTTCCCTAAATCTTGTCCATTCTCCCGAAGATTCGCGGTGCTAGCTCGATGTTATCCTATCTAGTTGTTTCCAGTTATGCAATTCTTTTCATCCATCCGGAGTATTTCAGGATTTGTTTTCTCTCTCGATCATCCGGAGGTCATCTTTTCGAAATATTTCTTCGTTCTAAGTTTTCGAATTCGTTCTCCAATTATTCTACGTCTGTGCCCCTTCGATCGTATCAATATTCTTCCGGTGCTTTGTTCAAGTATTCTTCAATAAGTTCGCGATCTTTTCGTTCTCTTGTCTCTAAATTCCCTCAAGCATCTTCGTGCTTGCTCTAATTCTTTCCGGCGATTCGTTCTCTTCTCTTCGTTCGTTTACATTTTCACGGTGGTTCATTGAGGATTCCTTTTCCGTTCTCATCATATCAATTCACTCGTTCCTTCCAATCCTACCGGTGGCTCATGAAGACCTTCCCAAATCTGGCGCTTTATCTCCCCCTAAATTTTTCCCAATGGGAATAAGTGGTATGCAAATCCATTGCTTTCGCACCAATTTAATTGGTAGGGGATAAGCATAACGCAATTCTTATTCTTCTTTCATCAAGTGGATTAATTCCTTCCTTCGTAGATTTTTCATGATGATTAGTCTCTCGGTTCCGAGTTATTCTTTTCTTTTCCGGAGTTCCAAGTTTTTCCTCGGTGATCTCGTCTCGAAGCTCCATCTGAATCATCGCAAGGCTCAAATCTTATGCTATTCGTCCTTCAATTATATCTCATCATCCTTTTGTCACCGGAGTTCTTCATGGTGGTTCTTCATGATTTAATTCATTCTTTCAAGTGTTCATCAAGATTCTTGTTGGTGGAGTTCAAGTATCTTTTCTTCTTGCTTCTTGAAGTGCAATTAATTCTCTGTGTTCTTTTGAAGCGGAGTTTTGCATTTCTTTGTTCTTCTCAGCTATCCAATCATTTCCGCTAGTGGTCGGAGATAACCTCATAATTTTGAGATGTTATCCATAAGTCCACAACAAGCTTATTATTTTCGTTGTTGATTTTCTCAACAACTCCGTTCAATCCTTTCTTCTAAGGTTGCTTTCTATTTCATTCGTGTTTGAAGATGTCGTCTTCTTCTCCGTTCTTCTTGTTCAACTCTTTCAAGTTTTCCGCAAGCATTGTATTGTTCCTCTCGTCAAGTGTCATGCCATCTTGTTAAGTTCAAGTTCTATTCCATTCTATGTTCAACTGGGATCCTATCACAATTCTTTCGTTCTTATGCCTTGTCTATCTTGTTCTAACCGGAGTGGTTTCAGAATCTGTCTTGTCTCTTGAGCTTTTTCTTTTGGTCATAATCGTAATTCCTCTTTTTCTACCTGAGTGTCCTCGACTTTGTTCATCCTCACTCTTTTGTTCTTATTTCACCTCACCCCTTTTTCCCTTCTGTCTCGGTCCTAAGATCTCGGGACGAGATCTCTTGTTAGTAGACGAGAGTTGTAACGCCCCGGATCCGATGCGCCAGGTGTACGCCAGTTATTCACGTTGTTGCCATGTCATTTGCTTGCGTGTCACACTTTGCCATGTCATCATGTGCATCTCATTTTTCATACGTGTTCGTCTCATGCATCCGAGCATTTTCCCCGTTGCCCGTTTTGCAATCCGACACTCCTATGTCCTCTGGCGCCCCCTTTTGCCTCTTCTCGTGTGCGGGTGTTAAACATTCTCGGAATGGACCAAGGTTTGCCAAACGGCCTTGGTATACCACCGGTAGACCGCCTATCAAGTTTCGTGCCATTTGGAGGTCGTTTGATGCTCCAACGGTTAACCGGGTAACCGCAAAGGCCTCTTTTGGGTTGCAGCCCAACACCCCTCCAAAACAGCCCAATAACCCATCTAAGTTACCTACATGCTCTCGATCGTTCGATCACAATCGTGTGGACGAAAACTACACTCCATTTGGAGCCTCCTAGCCCCCTCTACCTATAAATATGTGCATCTCCCCTGAAATTCTCGCAGTCCAAACCCTAGCTCCTTCCACCTCGCGCCACCGGACAAAATCCCCTTGCCCGGACTTGTCGCTCCATGGCTCCACGCCCAATCCCCCGCCGCCACGTCAGCTCGCCGCCTTCTCTCTTCTTCTTCGCGCCCTTGTAGCAGGCCCACGGACCGCCCGGCCGAGCAGCCCCGCGCCCAGCGCCGCACCTCCCGATCTGCCCTGTCGCCTTCGTCCCGAGCTCCTCCTGCTCGACCCCGCCGCCTCGCCGCTGTCCAACTCCGGCGACCAGAGCGCCACCGGACCAGGCCGGCCCCGTCTCCTCCTCCTCCCTCTCCTTCCTCTTCCCCCGTGCTCATCTCCCTCTCTCTCCCGTGATGCAGAAGACCGCCATGGATGGCGCCCCAAGCTCCAAGTCCGGCCAGCGCCGCCCGAGCTCAATCCCACCGCCGCCTCGCCGGATCCGGCCGCCCACGACCTGATCTACCCATTCCCGGCCATCCCGAGCCCCGCTGGAGTCCCACGCCCCCTCCCCGCCAGCGTTGACTTCCGCCATGGCTGCTGTGTACGAGGAATGGAGCTCCCCCCGACCTGGATTTCGTTTTCGCGTGGGTAATTTTCCACCAAGTCCCTGAGTTTCCTACTTTCTGATTCTATGTTTGACCTGCCATATCTTCATGTGTACTGCTCCGTTTGCTGTGTATGATATGTCAAAATGTTCATCAGGATGTGCTCTTCATTTTGTTCCATTGTGCCATGTTTGTTTGAGTTCATCTTGATGCCCTAATCATCATTGCAAGAGTGCTATATAATGTTGTCTGCTGTAACTTATCAGAACTTGCTCATTTGATATTTTTGCATCTTTTTGTATGATTTTCTTTTGAGCATGAAGTCTACATGTGTTATGAGCTACAACATGCCTTATTTGCTTTGATGAAACCCATTCTTCATGATATGCCATGTATTAATTGTTTCAAGCTTGCAAAGTAGCCTCCGTGATGTTGCTAATTTCAGAGACTTTGGATTTTACCAAGTCTTTGTTCTGCTGTTATTTTCATGCCATGTATTCATGTTGCTACAGTGAGATCCATGCCTCTTTTGAGTATGATAAGTAAGGATGTTTTGGACATATGGTTATGCTCTATCCATACATGCCTTGTTTTGCAATTATAGCCTGCTGTAGCATGTCTTAATCTTGCTCTACTTTTGCTATAAAATGTTCCTGGCAGATTGTTTACATGTTAATCAATTTTGCCATGGTTGTTGTTAGTGATCCAAGCATGCTATGAACTTTACCTTGCCATGCTTAGCTTCATGAACATGTCTTGTTGCTGTAGGTATGCTTGTCTTGTCATGCAATGCTTTGTGATGAGTGATTCGAGCTCGCAAAGATGCCTTCATAATTCTGTTTATGCCATGCTCTGTTTTTTTACCAAGTCTGAATCTGTTTACGGAACTTGCTATTTTTATATGGGTGCCCTCATATTTTCTGTGCCCTTTTGGCTCATGGTCAGTAATGTACTTTTATTCTTTGAAATTAGTAGATTCATGCCTTTCCTTTGGTTGCCCTGTTAAGCTCCTGTAGAGTGTTGTTTGGTAGCTCTAGACTTTGCAACCTGATGTTATTTCTGCCATGTCCTGTGAATTCTGCCAAGTCTGTGAACCTGTTATTATTTGCAATCTTGCCATGTCCTTTTGAGCATGTTATAGTAGTTTCTGGAGATAGCTCAGTGTTCATGTTCTGTTATGATTTACTTGTACATCATGCCCATGTCTTTTTTTTTCATGTTGTGATGCTGTTGCATGCTGTTTTGGTGCTTGCAAGATGCCTAGTTTCTGTTTTGGACAGATTGTCCTTTAAACTTGTATGGTGTGTATGTGTTGAACCGTTGCTCCGTTTTGAGTGCGCTCTACATCAAACTTGCTTAGTTTTGCATGTAGTTACATGTTACCTTGTTGCATCCATGTTTGGAGTGTGTTGCTTGATGTTTGAATGCATTTTGCATCAATGCCATGATTAACTTATTTTGTTCATATCTTCTAGGCCGTAGCTCCGAATCTAATAGACTTTATATGTAACTTGACTAGAATTTCGTGTAGATCATCGTGGTGCATCTTAAATTGCTGTTTAACAACTTGAACATAAGGTTTATTCAGACCTGGACCAATTTCGAAATTTGCCTATGAGGACTTACCGGAATGGTTATATGTTGTTTCCGGCCTCATTTAAACTTGCTTTGATGTGTTGTTTTTGTAGGCATCATCTCTTGCCATGAGTACCTTCATGTAGCCTTGTCATACATCATATTTGGTTGAGCATCATGCCCTGTTCATGTGTGGTGTGTTTACCATGTTGTGTGCTTCTTCTCGATAGTTCCCGTTTCGTTGCGATCGTGAGGATTCGTTCGTCTACGCTTGGTTCGTCTTCGTGGCTTCATCTTCTTGATGGGCTCGTCCTTCTTCCTTGCGGGATTTCAGGCAAGATGACCGTCACCTTGGATCTCATTACTATCATTGCTATGCTACTTGCTTCGTTCAATCGCTATGCCGCGTTACCTACCACTTGCTTATCCAGCCTCCCAAATTGCCATGAACCTCTAACCTTTGTCACCCTTCCTAGCAAACCGTTGTTTGGCCATGTTACCGCTTTTGCTCAGCCCCTATTATAGCATTGCTAGTTGCAGGTGAAGATGAAGATTGCTCCATGTTGGATTATGTTTATGTTGGGATATCACAATATCTCTTATATTATTAATGCATCTATATACTTGGTAAAGGGTGGAAGGCTCGGCCTTATGCAGTGTTTTGTTCCACTCTTGCCGCCCTAGTTTCCGTCATATCGGTATTATGTTCCCGTATTTTGCGTCCCTCACGGTTGGGTGATTTATGGGACCCCTTGACGATTCGATTTGAATAAAACTCCTCCAGCAAGGCCCAACCTTGGTTTTACCATTTGCCTCACCACCACCTAATTTTCCCTTGGGAGTCGCTCTCTCGAGGGTCATCTTTATTTTACCCCCCCCCCCCCGGGCCAGTGCTTCTCTAAGTGTTGGTCCAAACCGAGCGATGTCCGGCGCCCCCTGGGCAATCAGGGTCTATGCCAACCCGACGTCTGGCTCATCCGGTGTGCCCTGAGAACGAGATATGTGCAGATCCTATCGGGATTTGTCGGCACATCCGGGCGGCTTTGCTGGTCTTGTTTTACCATTATCGAAATGTCTTGTAACCGGGATTCCGAGTCTGATCGGATCTTCCCGGGAGAAGGAATATCCTTCGTTGATCGCGAGAGCTTATCATGGGCTAAGTTGGGACACCCCTGCAGGGTTTGAACTTTTGAAAGCCGTGCCCGCGGTTATGTGGCAGATGGGAATTTGTTAATATCCGGTTGTAGTAAACTTGAAGTTAACTCTTTTAAAATACACCAACCGTGTGCGTAACCGTGAGTGTCTCTTTTCGAGGTTGTTCGAGAGGAGAACATGGGTTTCTGGGTTATGTTTGACGTAAGTAGGAGTTCAGGGTCACTTCTTGATCATTACTAGTTGACGACCGCTTGCTTTGCTTCTCTTCTCGCTCTTGTTCCGTAAGTTAGCCACCATACATGCTTGGTCGCTGCTGCAACCTCACCAGTTTACCCTGTCCTTACCCTTTAAGCTTTGCGAGTCTTGATACCCATGGTAATGGGATTGCTGAGTCCTCGTGGCTCACAGATTACTACACCAACAGTTGCAGGTACAGGTTATGCGATGATCTTGACGTGAGAGCGATGTGTACTTGTTTTGGAGTTCTCCTTCTGCTTCTTCGATCAGGGGATAGGTTCCAGGTCGGCAGCCTGGGCTAGCAGGGTGGATGTCTTTGAGTTTCTGTTTGTATTTCTTCAGTAGTCGGATGTTGATCTTATGTTTGATGTATTGTTGTATTCATGTGAAATTGTATGTATTGGATGTATCCCCACTATTATGTAATTTTGATGTAATGATATCCACCTTGCAAAAGCGTCTTCAAGATGCGCTTCTATCCTTGGTGGGACCTTCGAGTTCCTTTAGGATAGGGTCGCATCTTGGGCGTGACAAGACGTGAGGCGTTTGACTGGATGTGTTGCCACACTGAGCAGGTTCATTTCCAAGTCCACCGAGCGCGCCTTGACATTCTTCAAAATCTTGAAGAAGGCAGGGCCCGTAGAGTGGACCCCGGAGGTAGACGCTGTGCTACAAGATTTGAAGACCTACCTTTCCTCTGTTCCCACCTTAGTCGCCCCCAAACCACAAGAGTCATTGCTGCTATATTTAGTAACAACCAATCAAGTGGTTAGTGCAGCACTGGTGGCACGGGGGGAGGTAGATGAAGTAGCAGGCGCTGCCGCCGCCCCCTTTGGAGAGGAAAGTGAACCCGTCCCGGCAAGTTCAGTTGCAGTTCAAGACAAGGAAGAGCAGGGCAGCAGAGGCAGTTCCATGATCACGGCAAGGAAGAAAGTGGTGCAGCGCCCAGTGTACTTCGTCAGCTTCCTGCTGCAGGGGCTAGGTCGAGGTACTCTGGTGTGCAAAAGTTGATTTTTGGCCTCATCATGCCCTCAAGGAAACTGCACCACTACTTCAAGTCCACGAGATCACGGTTGTCACCCGCTTCCCCTTGCAACGCATACTCCGAAACCCCGAAGCCACTGGCAGAATTGTGGAATGGGATTTGGAGTTATCTAGCTTTGGTTTGAAGTTTGAAAGCACGTCAACTATTCAGAGCAGAGCACTAGCAAAGTTCACTGCGGAGTGGATGCCAACACCTGATGAAGAAGTACTGGAGACAGTCATCCCCGGCAAGGAAGCACCCCAAGAATGGATTATGTACTTTGATGGTGCCTTCTCCCTACAAGGTGCAGGAGCTGGCGTGCTTCTCGCTGCCCCCACTGGGGAGCACCTCAAGTACATCGTTCAAATGCATTTTCCCTGGGAGAAGGCTACCAACAACACTGTAGAGTACGAAGGTCTCCTTGTCGGGCTCAGAATTGCAACTAAACTAGGAATCAGGAAGCTGATCATCCGCGGAGATTCACAACTTGTGGTGAGACAAGTAAACAAGGATTAACAAAGCCCATTGATGGAGGCATACGTCGAGGAAGTGAGTAAGTTGGAGGAGCGCTTTAATGAATTGCAAACAGAGCACATACCATGTGCGGAAAACAGCATTGCTGATCATTAGTCAAAGTGCGCTGCGCAAAAACTCCCTGTGGAACCAGGGACTTTTGTTCTCCATCTGACACAACCCTCCGTATCCCCGGCAACAACGGCCAGAAAGAGGAGGAAACTGGACTCCGGCAAGCCTCTCCCGACAGGGCTTCCCGAAGCCCACGGCAGAGAGCTTCACGGGAACAACTCCCCTTCGATCAGTAATCTGCACCCTCTCGCCAAACTACCAACCTTTGTGGTTGAGGCGTGTGCTCCCGTGAATGAGGAGGTGCCGCTGGTCCTCGTTGCCGAGCCTTAGGCTCCAACTTGAGCATGGCACATCATTTGTTTCCTCCAAACAGGAGAACTTCTCGAAGAGCAAGAAGAAGCCGAAATAGTAGCCCGGAGGGCCAGTATGTATCAGCTCGTTGATGAAACACTATATAGAAGAAGGCCCATCAGTGTGAAATTGAAGTGCATTTGCCGGGAAGAAGGAAAGGAACTGCTGGCAAAGATACACAAGGGTATGTGCGGCTCCCACATCGGATCAATGGCCTTGGTTGGGAAAGCTTTTCGGCAAGGTTTCTACTGGCCCATAGCCCTCCATGACGCAATCGAGCTAGTCACCAAGTATGAAGCCTGCCAGTTCCACTCCAAGAATATCCATTAGCCTGCTCAAGCTCTCCAAACAACCCCTTTTTCATGGCCATTTTTGGTCTGGGGTGAGGGAGTCCTGGATTAGGGGGTATCCGGACAGCCGGACTATATCCTTTGGACGGACTGTTGGACTATGAAGATACAAGATTGAAGACTTCGTCCCTTGTCTAGATGGGACTCTCCTGGGCGTGGAAGGCAAGCTTGGCAATACGGATATGTAGATCTCCTCCCATTGTAACTGACTCTGTGTAACCCTAGCCCTCTCCGGTGTCTATATAAACCGGAGGGTTTAGTCCGTAGGACAACAACAATCATACCATAGGCTAGCTTCTAGGGTTTAGCCTCTATGATCTCGTGGTAGATCAACTCTTGTAATACTCATATCATCAAGATCAATCAAGCAGGAAGTAGGGTATTACCTCCATCGAGAGGGCCCGAACCTGGGTAAACATTGTGTCCCCCGCCTCCTGTTACCATCCGCCTTAGACGCACAGTTCGGGACCCCCTACCCGAGATCCTTCGGTTTTGACACCGACATTGGTGCTTCCATTGGGAGTTCCACTGTGTCGTCATCATAAGGCCTGATGGCTCCTTCGATCATCGGTAATGATATGGTCCAGGGTGAGATTTTCCTCCCCGGATAGATCTTCGTATTCGGCGGCTTTGCTCTGCAGGCTAACTCGCTTGGCCATCTGGAGCAGATCGATAGCTACGCCCTTGGCCACCAGGTCAGGTTTGTGAACTTGAATTACACTGCCGACATCCTCGGGGACTTGATCTTCGACGGATTCGAGCCCATGCCAGGTGCGCCGCATGATCACGACGAGCATGATATAGCTCTGTCGTCGGACAGTGTTCGGGAGATCGCACTGGCAACTACTCCAGCATTCAATCCGGAGCAAATTGCGCCATCCAAGGACGGGCGGATAGACCCCGCCATGGAGGTCGTACCCTCAACGGCGGTAGAGCCAGATACTGACTTCACCCCTCATAATAGCCGTGACGCCGAACCACTGGATTCGTCTCCGGCCATGGACTCTGAGCCACCTACGTCCGCGCCTATCGAATCCGATTGGGCGCCGATCATGGAGTTTACCTCCGCGGATATCTTCCAGCACTCGCCTTTCGGCGACGTGCTAAATTCATTAAGGTCCCTCTCCTTGTCAGGGGAACCGTGGCCGAACTATGCCCCGCTAGAATGGGATGCGGACGACGAAGAAATTCGCCACCCACCCACCACCCACTTAGTAGCCACTGTTGATGATTTAACCGACATGCTCGACTTCGACTACGAAGACATCGACGGTATGGACGAGGATGCAGGAGACAAACAGGAACCACCGCCCACAGGGTGTTGGACCGCCACTTCATCACATGACATATACATGGTGGATACACCCAAAGAAAACAATGATGAGGAACGGAAAGAAGCAGCGAAGAACAGCTCCATCGAGAAGCAAACAAAGCGTCGACGTCGGCGCCGCTCTAAATTTCGCCTCGGCAAAAACAGCGATAACAGCGAAGAGAAAATAACACCCGGTCGACTCCGGAGAAGCAGCGACCACACTGATCCAGCGGCAGAGCAAAATGAAGCCGCGAACGGCGAACATGGTTCAGATCCGATGTCCGAACACAGTGACGCCGAGGATAAAGCTGATAAAACTCCCTCCGAGGAGGAAAATAGTCCGGACGAAGATGTGCACATCATCCCGGAAAAGAACTTGGAACAAGAGAACCTCCGCAGCAGGCTTATTGCCACAGCGAGGAGTCTGAAGAAGCAGAAGCAAAGGCTCAAGGCTGCACAAAATACGCTCAACAGCAGATGGAACAAAGTGCTCGACAACGAAGAAATGCATGGTGGAAGTTACCACGCAAAGAGCTATCCAAAGCGCAAGCTATTGCCCGAATTCGACGACGAGGCCGTAGAGCCCACACAGCCAAAAAACAAAACGGCCAACCGGTCGGATCAACCACCTCGTGGCGACGATAGAGCGGCTAACAGTGCCGCACATAAGTCAACACATGGCCTACGTGAGGACTTGCGCCAAAAATCCAGTATGACCAGATCCATCTATGGATCTAGAAAGCGCGCTACGACACAGTATCAAAACCGAATAACACAACCATCCGAACGCCTTGATAAATCTAAATACAGGGGTGCCGCACACCCCCTATGTTTCACCGATGAGGTGCTGGACCACGAATTTCTAGAAGGATTTAAACCAGTGAACATAGAGGCATACGATGGGATCACAGACCCTGGGGTCTGGATTGAGGACTTTATCCTCCATTTCCATATGGCTCGCGGAGACCATCTCCACGCCATCAAGTACTTGCCCCTCAAGCTTAAAGGACCATCTCGGAACTGGCTAAACAGCCTCCCCGAAAACTCCATTGGAAGTTGGGAGGAGCTCGAGGATGCTTTTCGGGCTAATTTTCAAGGGACCTATGTGCGATCTCCGGATGCAGACGAATAAGTCATATAATTCAACAGCCCAGAGAGTTAGCCCGAAAGCTTTGGAATGGGTTTCTCACTAAGAAGAACCAAATCGTCGACTGTCCGGACGCCGAAGCCTTAGCAGCTTCCAAAAATAGCGTCCGAGACGAATGGCTCGCCAGACACCTCGGCCAAGAAAAGCCGAGAACAATGGCAGCCCTGACAAGCCTCATGACCCGCTTTTGCGCGGGCGAAGATAGCTGGTTGGCCCGCAGTAGCACCAGCGACCCAAGCACATCCGAAGTCAGGGATGGCAACGGAAAACCACGACGCAGTAAAGGCAAGCATCGAAATACAGAAGACAACCCAGACAATACGGCGGTAAACGCCGGATTCAGGGGCCCTCGACCAGGTCAACGGAAAAAGCCTTATAAAGGCAGCAGAGATGGACTGTCCGACCTAAATAAGATTCTAGACAAACTATGTCAGATTCACGACACCCCCGATAAACCTGCAAATCACACCCACAGAGAATGCTGGGTCTTCAAGCAGGCCGGTAAGCTAAACGCCGAACACAAGGGGCGGGACACACCAAGCGAAGACGAGGATGAGCCTCGCCAGCAAAGCACTGGGGGACAGAAAAAATTCCCACCAGAGGTCAAAACAGTAAATGTGATCCACGTGACGAAGAGGAAAAGCAAACATGCACTCCGAGACACGCGAGCCGTAGAGCCCGTCACCCCTAAGTTCAACCCCTGGTTGGCCTGCCCGATCACTTTTGATCGCAGGGATCACCTAACAAGCATCCGACACGAAGGATCGGCTGCCTTGGTGCTGGACCCAATAATAAATGGATACCATCTCACACGAGTCCTTATGGACGGCGGCAGTAGTCTAAATCTGATATATCAGAACACAGTCCGCAAAATGGGGATAAACCCAACAAAAATCAGCCATAGTAATACTACCTTCAAGGGAGTAATACCAGGCACAGAGGCCCGCTGCACGGGCTCTCTATTACTTGAGGTTGTATTCGGCTTTCCCGACAACTTCCGAAGCGAAAAGTTAACCTTCGACATCGCTCCATTCCGAAGTGGCTATCAAGCATTACTCAGAAGAGCGGCTTTCGCTTGTTTTAATGCAATACCGCATTACGCTTCTCTCAAGCTTAAGATGTCCTGTCCACGTGGCATCATCACCATTAGTGGAAATGTTGAACGCTCCTTACAAGCGGAAGAATGTGTCACGGCTTTAACAACTGAACACTAAACGGCCCCCCCAACCGGATTAAAGGATCGGTCATCAAGACCACGGACACGGTTCGACGAGTCCAGCGCATTACTAGCCATAACAGCTGGGGTAAACCCGAGGTTGGTGTGATGGTTATACCCCCATAGATGGCAGCAGGGGCTTCCTGCGTGTAATCGGGGCTAGTTCGGCTCAACTTAACTTATTTTGAATTTTAATGGTTTATTGAGAATAACCAATCATTTTTGGCACGACAACTTTTCACCTAAGTTCTTCTCTTTTTACAGATGACAATCGCGCCACACCCATCCAGGATACGGCACAACGGAGACACAGGCGCAGCCGTGCAGCAGGGACCCGCTCAAACGTTTCTTTTTAGATTAAGACCCTGCATAAACCTTTTTTGCTGTCTCTTGTTGTTGACATCCTCCGGATACTTAATATAACCGAGAAGGATGTTGACGTTATTGGCATTTCGCCACGTCAGAGAATCGCACGTACCTGGACACTCGGGGTTCATTATCAAGGGCATTGTTCAGCCCGGCACATATTATAAAGACCGAATACCTTAGGGAGTGTTCGGCGTTGCGAGTTTGGCCTTATATGCATCAGCTCCGAATCATGTCTTTGGTCAAATGTTGGGTTTGCCCGGCTCCCGTGTTTTTCTACCTTACGTTCCGCTCTATCGGCTAAGGTGGCACCGGGAGAACTACTGCGATTGTGCCCTGGTTCATCCGGATGAGCACCTTAGTAGAGAAAGCCGAAAACTGACTCTCATGATAAAGCGCGAGACTGGTCAACCACTCGATGACTCACTGGAATCTTCCGGATTCCTCCGCATTAACGAAGGGCCGTTTCCCGGTCACGTACGTACGCACCCCGTATTCGGACGAGCGTGGAGGTACCAGGGGCTATCTAGTAGTCCCACTGTCAAACTCCTATGGCTAAGTGAAGGTGTTAAAGCAATATAGTCTGATTGCCTTGTTCGCTGCGCTACCACCTCCTTAATGGACCAAGACATTGGATCAAGTGTGAATACACATTTTTTGCGAACACCCCCGCATTATATGCATGGGGGCTCAAGCCGACGACTGCAAACTTTCAGGTTATATACATATATACATAAACGGCCGCACAGGAGGCATCATAATACTTTCAGGCAAAAGTATAAAAAAACCTTTATAATTCAATAAAACATTGTTTTTTTAATGGGAATACATATCACTAGAACATAATATTCTTCGAGCACTGAGCTTCTATTGAACGAGCGCCTTCAAGGACTTCTTCAAGGTAGTGCTCGGCAGCTACTACTCGACCAACGGCGAACCCAGGTTGCAATAGCGGTGGCCTCCATGTCTGCCCAAGATGTCTTGACACGGGCAAGTGCCATCCGCGCACCCTCTATGCACGCCGACTTCTTCATAAGCGTCGTCGCGGCCGCACAAAGCACCAAGGAACTGCTACACCAAACCAAAATAACTATTCGGCCTTGGCCCTTCCGGCCACAGAAGAACCACAACAGACCACATGGCAAGCCCGGACAACCTATGGAGCTCGGCCCACTCGGCCATTCGCTCATTCAACAGTAGCGGACGCGCTGGACCATCGAATCGCGTGACTGTAACAGCTTTTCCACTTCACGATCTTTCGATCCTTGAAGTACTCGGCCGCATCAGCGGCCGGCTGCCAAATCCACGTATGCGTCTGCAGAACTCCATAGTTTATCAAGAGGGGCATACTTCGGATCTCTGAACCTTGTCCGCAACAAAAAGGGCTTCCCAGCTGCGATGTATCCAGCTTGACGCAGCTCTTCCTTCGCCGCTCTAATTTCAGAGCGTGCTTCCTTGGCTGCTACCATGGCCTTCTCCAGATCCGTCGCCTTCGCTTGGTTTTCTTCCTCAAGGAGCTGGTAACGGTCGGCAACACCTTTCAACTCAACGGACATCTTGGCCAAATTTTCCTTGCTTTGGCAATGCGCAGCCTTTTCGGCTCTCAGCTCTTCGATCGCCTTTAGAGCGGCCGCATCACTATTCCTGGCTCGTTCCTTGGCTCGGGCAAGTTCCGCCCGAAGGGTCTCCACGGTGGAAGCCCCATCTGCAGTCACACATATTAAAGGTACTAGCATCATGCTCCTCTTACTATGTGTTGATCACCGGAGAAATCACATACCCTGTGCCTCGTCGAGCCGCTTGTTGACAAGCACGATGTCGGCATCTACCACATCATGTCGCCGCTTCATCTCGGCAAACTCACCAGTCCGGCTAGCCACCGGACCCTCCACAACCTGCACATGAAGGCAGACTGTTTATTACCTGGGATTATGATCCTCTACTCGCCGCCGTTCTCGACGGCAACTAGAGTCTTAGGGGCTACTATCTGCATTGGGCACACCTACCGTGTGCGGTACTGTCAAACACACACTATTTCAAGTACCTCAAAGCCTTTCAACAGACTCATGAAAGCTTCATGCACCCCGCTTTCGGCGGATGAAATCCTCTGAATCACCGTACCCATTAGCGTACGATGCGCCTCTGAGATAGCCGCTTGCTCCAGAAGATCCTTCAGTGCATCCGATCGCGCGCACTGCAGTTCCGGACTCTTTCTGTCGCTCTCCTTAGAAGCCGAACACTGAGGACTTCTGGTGGCCAAGGGATTACTCTCTGGCCTTGGCGGATCAGGAGAATCCCTTCGCGACGACACTTCAGCGTCACCCGCCTCATGAGGCGAGATGGAACGGGGAGGTGTTTCGCTCTCCATCATCTCCGGAAGAAGATCCCCCGAAGACGAACTCTGTCGAGAAGGGCTACGATCCGAACTACAAGATATATGTTTTGGTTATTATCCTCAGAGGTAAAGCGGGATATTTTTACTACTATGCACCTTTTGTTTACTTACAGCTCGGTGGGAGGCTGATCCCCTTGCGGACACTGTGTGGCAAGGGCACCCTTTGAGACAGGACCCTCTGGCGAAGATTTCTTCCTCTGTTTGGAAACTTTTGTTTCCGGGTCTTCAGAGGCGGTCCTCTTCCTTCCTTGGGGAGAAGGAACTTCAGATCCTTCTCCCCGGTTGTCCTCCTTCGTAGAGGCGCTAATTCCCCCGGTTTGGATGAACAGAGAGTGAGGCCTGTTTTTAGCCTCTTTATTCCCCCCTTCATCTTCCCCTAAGGGCGCCTGATAAGGCACCGACTCGAGCATTCTGGCCAGTACCGGATCTGTTGTTCCTTCGGGAAGGGGAGCCGAACACCTGATCATCTTTGACTTTGTCACCCAGTCCTGGTCAAAGAGCGATTTTTCAGAATGATGTTGTGATAAATAAATAGACAGCGTATTCGGCCATGGGATTACTTACTTGGGTGTCTGGGCGATTGCAGCTCAGACCCGCATCCTCGGTGAGGTTCGGACACCTTATTTGTGGTCCGAAGAACAATTTGTGCATCTCTTCTGGCGTCATGCCGAGGAAGTGCTGAATAGCCCGCGGTCCTTCCGGGTTGAACTCCCACATTTGGAGGGGTCGGTGTTTGCAAGGCAGGACCCGACAAACTAGCATGACTTGCATTACTGTAACCAGGCCGACATCTCTCTCGAGGAGATCCTGGATGCGGCTTTGCAATATCGGCACGTCATTTACTGGCCCCCAGTCCAGCCCCTTATTGATCCATGATGTCAGTTGTGGAGGGGGGCCCAAGCGAATGGCAAGGGCAGCCACCCACTTGGTACCCCGAGGAGCTGTGATATAAAACCACTCCCGTTGCCATAAACTGGACACCTCCGGGAAGGAACCTTTTGGCCATGGAACTTCGGCACCTTTGCTTATGACGGCGCCTCCGCACTCTGCGTGTCGCCCCTCGATCATCTTCGGCTCCACGTTGAAGGTTTTGAGCCACATGCCGAAGTGTGGGGTAATGCGGAGGAAAGCTTCACACACACGACGATGAACGAGAAGATGTGGAGGATGGAATCCGGTGCCAGATCATGGAAATCCAGCCCATAATAGAACATGAGCCCCCTTACAAAGGGGTCTAGAGCAAGGCCTAGCCCTCGGAGGAAGTGAGAGATGAATACAACGCTCTCGCCGGGTTCAGGAGTGGGAAATGACCTGCCCTCGAGCAGGCAACCTGTGTGAGATTTCGCCAGTCAAATATCTGGCCTCTCTTAGCTTCTTGATGTCTTCCTCTGTGACAGAGGAAGGCATCCACCGACCTTGAAGGTTGGATCCGGACATGATTGAAGGTCCGAAGCGCCCGACCTGAGCCTTGGGTGTTGGGACTCGGGATGGGGGGAAGGATTCGATTGAGTGCAAGAAGAAAAAGGACAGGCCTTGGCCTCTTTATAAAGGGGATGAATATCAAGCGTCCTCCGCGTGGCCGTTTGGGACTTGCCTAAAATCAAGGAGTCATACCAACGGGCACGATTGGGTTACCCACATCTGTAATGATGAGAATCCCGTAATAAGGGGGACACGATCTCTGCTTTGACAAGACGTGCCAATGAAATTGCCTCGCAAAACATGCAGTGGCAGGCTGGTTGAGAAAAACGGTTCGTCATGGCCGGACCACGGCAATACGTCACATTATGAGAAACGGACGGCAGATTAGATTTGTGGAAATATTATTCTCTCTATGGTGGTATGTGGAATTTGTTTTGCAGAGCCGGACACTATCCTTGTGTTCAAAATCTTCTATGGAGTATTCGGAGGAGTAACCCGCCTTGCAATGCCGAAGAAAATCTGCGCACTGGACTCATCGTCATTGAAGCCTGGTTCAGGGGCTACTGAGGGAGTCCTGTATTAGGGGGTATCCGGACAGCTGGACTATATCCTTTGGCCAGACTGTTGGACTATGAAGATACAAGATTGAAGACTTCGTCCCGTGTCCGGATGGGACTCTCCTTGGCGTGGAAGGAAAGCTTGGCAATACAGATATGTAGATCTCCTCCCATTGTAACCGACACTGTGTAACCCTAGCCCTCTCCGGTGTCTATATAAACCGGAGGGTTTAGTCCGTAAGACAACAACAATCATACCATAGGCTAGCTTCTAGGGTTTAGCCTCTACGATTTCGTGGTAGATCAACTCTTGTAATACTCATATCATCAAGATCAATCAAGCATGAAGTAGGGTATTACCTCCGTCGAGAGGGCCCGAACCTGGGTAAAGATTGTGTCCCCCGCCTCCTGTTACCATCCGCCTTAGACGCACAGTTCGGGACCCCCTACCTGAGATCCACCGGTTTTGACACCGACATGGGGGCTCGACATCTTGGTCCCCTTCCCCCGTGCTACCGGGGGCTTTGAATTCTTGTTCGTTGCAATCAACAAGTTTACAAAGTGGTCGGAAGTGGATCCCTTGTGGAAGGTGACCGCACAGTCAACTATCAAGTTCTTGAAAGGATTGGTGTGTCGCTTCAGGGTCCCTGCCCGAATCATCACCGACAATAGCACCCAATTCACAAGCCGCGCCTTCATGCAATACGTTCACGCCCTCGGAAGCAAGATCTCATTTGCCTCTGTTGCCCATCCAAGGAGCAACGGACAAGCTGAGAGGGCGAACGCTGAAGTGCTGCGAGGACTCAAGACAAGAACATTCGATAAGCTGCAGAAGTGTGGCATACGATGGATCAACGAGCTGCCGGTGGTTCTTTGGTCCCTCCGTACGACACCAAATTGAGCTACCGGGCAGACTCCCTTCTCCCTAGTCTATGGGGCAGAAGCAGTTATCCCCACGGAACTCATATACGGATCACCTTGAGTACTTTCCTATGTTGAAGTAGTGCAAGAACAACATCGGCGTGATGACACTGTGCTACTTCAGGAGAACCGTCTCTGGGCTGCTACGCGTGCTGCATGCTACTAGCAAGCCCTGCGTCGCTATCACAGCCACAGGGTTCATACCCAAAGTTTTGAGGAAGGCGACCTTGTCCTTAGGCGCGTTTAGTCCGCCAAGGGTACAAACAAGTTGATGCCAAAGTGGGAAGGCCCTTACCGGGTAGTACGAGTCACCAGACCCAGCAAAGTCTGTCTAGAGACCGAAGATGGCATTCAGTTGCAAAACTCATGGAACATTGAGCATCTCCGTAAGTTCTACCCGTAAGGCGCGGCTATTGGGCCCTGCCCGGCAGCCACCCTTTTGTACAAGCTTTGCCGAAGTTGCATGTAACCCTTTGTACAAAGCCAGGCGCAGACCCTCAGCAACAGAGAAATAAACAAAGCACAGGGGGCCTGATACGTCTCCAACGTATCTATATTTTTTTATTGTTCGATGCTGTTATATTATCATTCTTGGATGTTTTACAATCATTTTATAGCAACTTTATGTCATTTTTGGGGACTAACCTATTGACATAATGCCAGTGCCAATTGATGTTTTTGCTTGTTTTTTACTTCACAGAAAAACAATACCAAACGGAGTCCAAATGCAGCGAAACTTTTTGGACATTTTTTCTGGACCAGAAGACACATGTTGGACCAAAGAAGTACCAGAAGGGGCTTTGAGGGGAGCACAACCCACCAGGACGCGCCCGGGGGCCCAGGCGTGCCCAGGTGGGTTGTGCCCACCTCGATGGCTTCCCGCACAGCCTCTTTGCTCTATAAATACCCCAATATTCTAGAAACCCTAGGGGAGTCGACGAAAATCAATTCCAGCCGCCGCAAGTTCCAGAACCACCAGATCCAATCTAGACACCATCACAGAGGGGTTCATCATCCTCATTGGTGCCTCTCCGATGATGCGTGAGTAGTTCATTGTAGACCAACGGGTCTGTAGTTAGTAGCTAGATAGCTTCCTCTCTCTCTCTTTTGATTCTCAATACAATGGTCTCTTGGAGATCTATTTCATGTAACTCTTTTTGCGGTGTGTTTGTTGGGATCCGATGAACTTTGAGTTTATGATCAGATCTATGTTTTTATCCATTTATTTGAGTTTCCTTGATCTCTTATATGCATGATTATTTATAGCCTCGTATTTCTTCTTCGAATCTTTGGTTTAGTTAGGCCAACTAGATCGATTTTTCTTGCCATGAGAAGAGTTGCTTTGTGATGGGTTCGATCTTACGGTGCTTGATCCCAGTGACAGAAGGGGAACCGACACGTATGTATCGTTGCTATTAAGGATAACAAGATGGGGTCTATTTCTACATAAATAGATCTTGTCTACATCATGACATTGTTCTTATTGCATTACTCCGTTTCTCCATGAACTTAATACACTAGATGCATGTTGGATAGCGGTCGATGTGTGGAGTAATAGTAGTAGATGCACGCAGGAGTCGGTCTACTAATCTTGGACGTGATGCCTATATAATGATCATTGCCTGGATATCGTCATGATTATTTGAAGTTCTATCCATTGCCCAACAGTAATTTGTTTATGCGTCGTATGCTATTTTTCTCGAGAGAAGCCACTAGTGAAATCTACGGCCCCCGGGTCTCTCCTTTATTATATTTGCCTTCGCGATCTATTTTTATTTGCTTTTATTTTCAGATCTATTAATCAAAAAATAAAAAAATATCTTGCTGCAATTTATTATTATTTATTTTATCTCGCATTCCCGCGAGATCTATTTATCCAATCTACTACAATTTTACCTACATTTTTACCCGTCAGGGATTGATAACCCCTCTCTTACGTCGGGTTGCAAGTATTTGTTCTTTGTGTGCAGGAGCTATTTACGTGGTGTTGCGTGGTTCTCCTACTGGTTCGATAACCTTGATCTCATCACTGAGGTAAATACCTACTGTAGTTGTATTGCATCATCCCTTCCTCTTTGGGGAAATACCGACGTAGTTCAAGCCACATCAAAAGGAATTTTTGGTGCCATTGCCGAGGAGACATCATCAACATCCACCAGGTTCCTAATCACAAAACTCATCTCCTTGTAATTTACATTATTTTCCATTTGCCTCTCGTTTTAATCTCCCCCACTTCACAAAAAATTGTCGTTTTATTCGCCCTTTTTTTCGTTCGTCGTTTTTCTCGTCAGATCTGTTTTGTGTGCAATCTTGTTGACCACTTTTTGTCGTTATGGATAGTTCTTCCTCTATTGCGTCCACCGCCGAGAATGAGGTTCTTAACTTTAAACAAAGGGTAGGGGAGAATTTAAAAGACGCTTGGTATAGGATTTGCATTGCTCATTATAAATCTATCCGTAAGCAATCAACCGTTCTTCTTCTTTGCTATTTTTATGTGGGCATCACCACTTGGTATAGATTCGTCCTTGATACAATTACCGGTGGAAATTTCTTGATGTGCCCCTCTCTTGATGCTTCTAATGCTATGGGAAATTTAGTGGGTTCACCACCGCTTATTATTAATTGAACAGCTTTGACTCTCGAGCATGTTATGGAAAGACTAGATGCCATTGAAAAGAAAATGCTTACCGAAGGACATTTTGAAAACTTGGATAAAAAGATGCATAATTTTGCTACTAAATTTGGGTCAAAAGCGGGAGAAGTTTTTAAGTTGTTAAAATAAAAGGGGACCACAATTCATGAAAGAATTGAAGAAAGCCCGTCTCGGATCGATAAACTGGAAGAAATCCTTAGTAATCTATGTACGGCTTTTGCTTCCGCCAAAACTATCGAAAAAACTCTAGTAAAAATTGGCAAGGTTACTCAAGCCACTAAAAACAAGGGTGCAACTTCCAATAGCAACAGATAAGATCTTAAGATGATTGGTATTCACCCGGATTTTGTTGAAGTTATAAGAGACCCTTTGTGCAAGAATGAGTTGCTTAAACTTATTCCTAGGAGTATTGTAATTGAAAATTGAAAAAAGTATTCATAACCCCCTAAAGTATCATATTTCAGCCACATCACCCCCTCACCTCTAAAACCAGATTCCTAATCCCCTGAAGTTTCTAAAACCGGACAAAACACACCCTAAGCCTGTTTTAAGCGGTTTCTTTGGGCGGTATTGTCTATCCGGCAGTCAAAGACCAGTCAATGGCTATGCGTAGCTGTGGACGCGGCACAGGGCGTCGTGGAGTCGTTCGGCTCACCAGCCAAGGGCCAGCCTCGAGAGTACGCGCCCTCGTGAAGCCCCGATGCAGGAACTGGTTGCACAAGCAGGTGGCAGTTAGTAATCCTCGACAAGTGGCGGCTCCTGGTGATGTTGGCCGCATCTTCGAGAGCGGCGAGGGCGGGTGCTTGCTCTTGGATAATTCGTTGATGGCGGTATAAACTGGCGCGCGGTCAGGGGCGAGGTGCACCACGGCAACCTTCAGCCACTCTGATCACAAGTCTGGCTACGGGGCAAGGCCGAGAGGACCATGTCCGGCAGCAGTGGCGCTGGCTACGACATCAAACTCCAGCGCTTATGCGACACACGAGTTCTCGTGTGTATTTCCAGCCGAAGCGATCGAATCGACCAGCCTCCGTGTACGTGTGCGTCTAGCTGGTTGAATTGATCAGTTAGCTAGTTCATCATGTAAGTGAATTCTTTAGGCAACCAGAGCCAACTTTGGGTACGCATGTATATGGATAACAGCACCTGGTGTCGGGAAACGCTAGTCGAAACGTATGCGATGAGTTGGGCCTATGCCACCACTGGCCAACGGCGCGGCATCGTCCGTCGACACAGGCAACCTCGTGAACCTCACCCCCGTGGAGTCGGGGTGTGAGCCCAAGCTGGTCATCACCAGTTCACGACCTACATCGGGCTGAACCGGTGCCGTGTCGTCAGCGTCATCCACGAGACGGGATCACACAATGTCGCACCCATTTTACACCGCAAGAAGGTTCTACTCTTCACCGTATCCGACAAGATCGACGAGGCCTGACTGTAGTGCGCCGAGACGCTATTCCGCCTGCACAGCGCTTGCGGAGAAGCACACCATTACGCGTGCGTGGAACTTCCAAGGGCACCACGTCATCTACAGTGAGCTGCTGCTACAGGCACCCCAGCACTGGCCCGACGGTGGGCAAGGACTCAAGGAGACGCTGAACATGTCCTCCCACACCTGCACGTATGGTCTATAGGCGGAGGTGTCCATGTCAGCACAACCACCTATGAAAATAGCTTAAGATGGTCTAGGGGGTGTTTTTCCGGTTTTAAAAAACTTCAGGGGATTAGGAATCCGGTTTTAGAGTTGAGGGGGTGATGTGGCCAAAACATGATAATTTAGGGGGTTATGTATACTTTTTTCTTGAAAATTTGTATGCTAAATCCTTGAAGAGCTCCCAAGTGTTTGATTGAATAGTTGGAAAATAAAGATGATAACACTTAAACCCTTGCATTATGCCTAGCTAGGGGCGTAAAACGATAGCGCTTGTTGGGAGGCAACCCAATGAATAAAATTTATTTTTTTTCTTTTTCTTTCTATTCTTGAGTGTTTGCACAATTATGCTACTATTATGATTGTGTATTTTATGTTTTAATTAGTGTTTGTGCCAAGCAAAGCCTTTAGGATCATGTTGGGTGATAGTTGCTTTGATCTTGTTGGAAAACAGAAACTTTTTATCCAGTAAAATAATTTTTAAAAATCACAGAAGCGACGAAAAATTCTGAATGTTTTACACAATATTGATATAGAAATTTCCCACGTTGTCCTAATTTGTCAGAATTTTTGGAGTTACAGAAGTATCGAAAGTTTTCAGATTGCTACAGACTGTTCTGTTTTTGACAGATTCTGTTTTCTTTGCATTGTGTGCTTATTTTGATTGATCTATGGACTCATTTGAAGGGTTTGAGCCATAGCAAAGTTGGAATACAGTAGATATAATGCAAAAATAAAATATGAAATGGTTTGCAACAGTACTTATAGTAGTGATTTTCTTTCTTTTACTAACGGATCTCATGAAGGTTTTGTTGAGTTTTGTGTGATTTAAGTTTTCAAGTTTTGGTGAGATCACGATGGATGAAGGAATTAGGAGTAAGAAGAGCCTAAGCTTGGGGATGCCCATGGAATCCCAAGCTATTATCTAAAGAGAAGCAAGCAACTAAGCTTGGGGATGCCCGAGTGGCATCCCCTCTTTCTTCTAACGACCATCGGTATTTTACTTGGAGCTATATTTTTTATTCATCACATATCATGAGTTTTGCTTGGAGAGTCTTATATGATATGAGTCTTTGATTGTTTTATTTTTTATTTTTAGTCATGAGTCTTGCTGGACACACCTATTTGAGAGAGCCAAAATTATGCTACGACTTGTTAGAATTGCTCTCTATGCTTCACTTAAATCTTTATGAGCTATGGAATTGGTCTAGTGCTTCAATTATATCTTTTTGAGCATGGCGTGCTTAAGTATTTTTGAAGAAATGCTCTCATGTTTCACTTAGATTTATTTGAGAGTCAGTAAAAAATTTAAGAAATTCTCTCTTGCTTCATTTAAATTATTTTGAGAAAAGAAATTTTTTATGCTCATATTCTAAACTTAGATTTGTTTGAGCTATCAAAAGCAACATATGAAATTAGTCTCAAAGTGATAGATATTCCAGAGGGATATGATAAAAACTTTCATGAAGATCATTGGACAAATTAAACTTGATTCTTTGTTATAGTTTGGCGATATGATGATATAATATGTGAGTCATGTTGATGAGCAATTATGCTTTAGTAAGAATCACTACAAAAAAAAGACACATCCGTGACATTTTGGGCCGAACGAAAAAAATTTATGTCATACTTATGACACTTCTATGATGATAATTGTGACAAAACCCGGTATCATCATAGATGTGGCGGGGTCCTACTTCTATGAAAAAAAATCATGACAGAAAATGGGCTTTTCGTCCTGGGCGGGCCGGAGACGCAGCTGCATGACATTCTTTGGGCCGTCCATGACGGAAAAAACCGTGGTAGAAGCGAGGGCGCGAAAAATATCGGGGAGTCCCCGGTTACGGTGGGTGGTCGGGGGCCGAGCGATGCGCGTTTCTCTTGTACGTACACGCGTGTGTGCGAGGCGTTGGGCTCTAACTGAACCCGAGCAAGGCGTTGGGCTCTAAATGAACCCGAGCGATTGCACTTTAGGCTACGCGTTACTGAAACCTAGCGAGCGATCAATGGCTGTTAACTGAACCCGATCGGCGATTCGCCCGCTCTGCTGCTAATCAAGCCGATCGATGCTGCCTCTGGATGAACAGTGAGCGTTGCTGGGGGGTTTGGATGAACAGTTCCTGGTGGGGGTGGATGAACAGGGCCCTGTGGTGTTGCCTCTTGATGAACAGTACCCCGATCGATCGAGCCGGTTGGGTCTGGATAACAGGACCCCATGGAGGGCAGGATGAACAGGACCACCCCGTGGAGGGAAGGATGAACAGTAGACGGTGGAGGGCTGGATGAACAGTAGCCCATGGAGGGGTGGCTGAACAGGAGCCCGTGGAGAGGGCTGGTTGAGCGATGGCGGTGGAGTAGCGGCGGTGGAGGCTAGATGAACAGAGCCCGTGGATGAACAAACACGGTGGAGGCTGGAGGAGGTCGACGGTGGATGAACATTAGCCCGTGGAGGCTGGAGGGGTCGATGGTGGAGATGAACAGATCCCGTGGAGTCCTGCTTTTGCGGTGCGCCACACCCTCCCGATGAACAGGACCCCGTTTGACCGTGGCGCTCCAACACAAGTTCGTTTCCTCCGTCTTGCGGATGCGCCACACCCTCCCGATCAACAGGACCCCGTTTCGACCGTAGGAGGTCCGTTTCCTCTGTTTCTTGATGCGCCGGACCCCTCCGATGAACAGGATCCTGTTTTGAACGTGGCCGGTCGAACACAAGGCCGTTTCCTCCGTTTTGCGGTACGCCAGGCCTCGTTTCCATCGGTTGTTCCGTCCAAGCCGGTTGGCTCCCACGCGTTCCATTGCCTCCTGATGAACACGACGCATTTCGTTGCCTCCTCATGAACACGACGACGATGTTGTTTCTCTGTTCCGACCCAGCCATGTACACGAGCCCTGGCCGTACGTACGCGCGAGTAGGCGTTCGAGACCCCGCCCGTATGTACGTATTTGGCCATATTTACTTTCTTGCACCCTGGCCGCTATACGTACGTCTACATGCTACGTGCACGCCTCTACTACGACACGTGCGCGCCTCTACATCGACCAGTATGTACGTACACATTCGCGACTAGAATGACAACGCTACGTACGCTTCGGCCAGTGGGTCGGTATCGGGCAATTCCTTGCTGCGAAGATGTAGCCGGTGGGTCCCGGCGATCGGTAATTGTTTCTTTTGTTTTGCCCGGACGCACTTCCTTGCGTGCGAAGATGTAGCTGGTGGGTCCCAGCAGTCAGGGGGAAACGTTTTTTCATGAAATACGGTGGCCCGTCCGGTGGGTCCCCGTTGTCAGGTGGAGGAATAATTATTTTGCGTGTAATAAGGAGGCACTTCCTTGCTGCAGCCGTGGACCCAGCTGCCAGCCTCTCCACGTACAGTCCACGTCCGATGGAAGCCGTTCCGCCGCGCCGAGAGCACCAGGGCGGTAGACGACGGCGAGGCCTAGGAAGGGGACGACGCGGAGCCGGGTAAGACGCGGCAGTGGATGCCCACGCGTAGAGGAGTACGGGGTTCACTGGTTCGCTGCGGTGTGAGGCTGCCGTCGCCGCATGGCCTAGCCAGCAGTGGGAATAGTAGAGGCGATGAGGCCTCACGGCAAAGACCCGACCCACGGGAGGCAGGAGCATGCGGCACGACCGGCTCTGCTTTGGGCGGCTGGAGCAACAAGACCAAAGGTTGAAGAAGCACTACGGCCGTTGGATGGACATCGTACAGTCACTGGAGTTAGAATCATTCATATTGAGTAAGTTGACAAAGCACTCCGTCCCCGTCAATTTAGTAGGCCAAAAAGTCAGCCTCCCACCAAGGTGGGTCCCAACTAGCAGGGGGAGTATTCATTTTTTTGTGCGTAATAAGGAGGCACTTTTGGTGGGTCTGAGCTGACAGCGGGGGGAACGTTTTTTTCGCGCAATACGGTGGCCTGTCCGGTGGGTCCCAGCAGTCAGGGGGCAAACATTCTTTTCATGAAATACGGTGGCCCGTCCGGTGGGTCCCTTCTGTCAGGTGGAGGAATCATTATTTTCCGCGTAATAAGGAGGAACTTCCTTGCTGCCGTCGTGGACCTAGCTGTCAGCCTCTCCACGTATAGTCCACGTCCGGTGGAAGCCGTTCCTTGACCATGTTGATCACGCCATGCCGAGAGCACCAGGGTGGTGGACGACGGTGAGGCCTAGGAAGGGGACGACGAGGAGCCGGGGAAGACGCGACAGTGGAAGCCAGCGGAGAGAATGCGATGGGTTCACCGGTTCGGCTGCGGTGTGAGGCTGCCGTCGCCCGCGGAATAACAGGGGTGTGGGTGAGTAGAGGATGGCACGGCTAGCGGTGGGAGTAGTAGGGGCGGTGAGGCCTCCGCGGCATCACAGCCGGCCACGGGAGGCAGGAGCACGCGACACGACCGGCACTGCTTTGGGCGGCTGGAGCAAGAAGACCAGAGGTTGAAGAAGCACTACGGCCGTTGGATGGACATTGTACGGTCACTGCAGCTAGAATCGTTCATATTGACTAAGTTGACAAAGCCCTTGGTACGCGTCAACTTAGTAGGCCCACATGTCGACTTCGAAGCAGTGCGCCCGGATGTCGGGGAGGAATCATTTTTTGGGCGGGTGAAGCTAGAATATCCCAGATTGAAGAAGAAGCACGGCATCCGTTAGATGGACATCCAACGGCCACTGCTGCTAGAACCGTGTGTTGACTATAATAAGTTGGCAAAGCCATGCATGCGCGTCAACTTCTTTTTTTAGGGGACGTGTCTACTTAGTAGGCCCACAAGTGTGTGGGAGAGAACTTATAGCCCATTTGCGATTTGTAAGAATGTACAACCCATTTTTGAATCCTAATGGAATTTACTACAGCCCATTTACAATTTGTTAAAAGTACAGCCCATTTTCTAGCTAGGACAACGACTAATAATTTCAACCAACCGTTCAAGACGGAATTCAATAAAATTACCCACATTTTGATGGGATCCGAAATATTTTTATCCCGAAATTTCTAGTCAGATTAAATATAAATTTGTATTATGTAAAAATCTAACGAAACATTGTGCGCAACAATTAAAAATTAAGATTTTCAAAATCCATAAATAATATTTTATAAACTAATTCCGTGCTTGGTGAATTTGTTTGTAGTTACTGCCCAGTTTTTATAATTGCATCCCATTTATTATTTTTTAAAGCCCATTTTCCTGTTAAGCCTAATGCATCCTTCCTAGGAAAGATTTGCAGCACAGCGGGGCGGAGACTAACAAGTTGACCTTGCCTGGGTATTCCTCAAAAAAACGTATAGCTGGGCTAGCCATTTTCATCCTGAAAAAAATTAATATCTGGGCTGGATATCTGTCCTGTGCTAGAAGGGCCACAACCCGCCCAGTTAATACCCTGCTCTCCTCTGAACAACAACGAAAACATCGCCTAGAAAAACTTTGCAGTGCTCATGCCTCAAAAACACAAATACTGCTCGAGCTACTTGGTACCAGCTGTCGGCCGCACCTTGTGCAATTCTCTCGTTTATTGACTACATAGGTTGACAATGGTGTGGGACCGTGATGTCAGGAAACCAGGGGGAAGCAAAAAAATATAGTTGTGCATAATAAGGAGGCACTTGCGTACGTACGGCTATGGCCCTAGTGGGTCCCTACTGTCAACCAGTCAAAATAAAGTCATCTCTTGAATCCTCATGTTCATTGACCATGTCAACAATGCTAGGTGCCACGGTGAGCGCAACAACTCGAAGGACGATGGAGAGGGCCTCGCGGGCCCTACTGAT
Organism: Aegilops bicornis; assembly: GCA_021605145.1. Lineage (NCBI taxonomy): Eukaryota > Viridiplantae > Streptophyta > Magnoliopsida > Poales > Poaceae > Aegilops > Aegilops bicornis. The sequence goes on along the minus strand of CM038669.1, from coordinate 389,192,204 downwards.
GGTCTGATATAGCGCCCGCTGCTCATTCAGGAAGCCATGATCATCGGACACCTATGAGCACCTTCGAGAGACTGAGACGGCATGAAACGGTAAGGCCGCGCTTGGGAGCTCTGGTTTATTTCACAACTGTATTAAGATACAACTGTAATTTACTCGTCATCGGAAACGACGCATAAAATACAGGCGTAATGAAACCGAGGGCCCGAGGTCTGTAAGTAAAATTGGCGGGTTACGCATGTAATTTGAGAGACCGGTGTATATTTTACTAGTCAAAATTGACCAACCAAGCGCTTCGCCCGAGACCATCTGCTTTATTTACAAGCGTCAGTTTTACAAGTGGTTTTGGTTGGAAAACTACGATCCAATCACGGCCTAAGATGATGAGTTGGTGGGAAGATCATATGGTTTCACGTCTAACCTACCCGACTTGTCGTATAGGCTATGAATGAAACATAAGACGATGAACTTCTTAAGCACGGGAACAACAGAAGAGGATGATCTTCCTAACAAGCAGATCACTAGCATTAGATCGACATGCAAAACAATAAGAAGAATTATTTTCAGGAGGCACCGTGAACATCTCGTGATGCCACATGCCACAACATTCGAAGCTCAACTTTGCAATCAAACACAAGGCTTGGCATTACATAGACAATATTCAGAACAAACTCTCAAAATATCTTACATAAGTCAACATTCATGTGACTATGCATCTCAGTAGAGTAAATATTTACTTCTGAACTGAAGACAGGAATAGGAGGAAACGACCAATGTTGCTCACAGCAAAGGGCGTCCCACTCAAAAAATATCAAATGCATGTCTTCTGGCTAACATCAATCAGCAAAAATTGACAAGGTTTTCCAATTCCAATATATTAAACTAATGTCAACTTTGACAAGCTTTTCCCATTCAAAATATGTAATGCCTATGATTGTGGAACGGGCAGGGTTTGTCATCAGTTTGTCATCTGATAGTCCGGTGGCTCAAGGTGAGACGAATGATTAGAGAACCATTCGATGTATTGTGCATGATGAAGTATTATTATGCAGGACACAGACCATCTGAACATTTTGTGCAGTTCCACTAAAATCAAGCTGAGCATCCCTGTGGATTTCGTATTTATATGCTGCCAGAAAACAAAGACACATCGGCACACACATGAATATTGGCCCCAGTGTCAACCCACCAATCGGTGGACTAACAAACTGAAAGTACGGTAAACAGATTACCATACCCAGATGCCCCATCATTGTTGCTTAGAGTGACATTAATAAACTTGGAGTCCTGTCCTGGCTTCTTGGTACTTGTTTGGGCACTTGTTTGCCCAGTGTTCCTCCAAACCACAAGTAAAGCAGCCATCTCTGCAGACTAGTCATGTCACCAGCGTCTACTAATACTCTGCAAAGCTTCTCGATCATTCCTTGTGTAATGTAAGCATAAGCGATCTGCTTCTTTACGCAAAGTGGTAAGACCAATCGACCCACTAATGCAGCAGTTTGCCTTAGACACATTGGCTCCTTTTGTGCAGTTCAACTAAAATCAAAGTCGGAATAAAACCGAGCTTTAATTTTGATATCCTTGTAAGCAACAAAAGGTATAAGGGAAACAATTACTGAGAAATAACGGTTGATGACTTGTACTCCCAGAAGAAAACATCTACTGATCTACCTTATCTTAATGGGAAACAAAGCAGAGAGTAGCAATTCTCAATCAGTGTGATTCATTCATATTAATCGAGATATTATCTTAACAATGCCTTGTTTCAACATGTATAAAGAACGACAAAGCAGAAAAGTATCATTCCTAAAACAATGCGACTGATTCATTTTAACAGAGACATTATCTTAACAATACCTTGGTAAAACATGTAGAAAGAACTACAAAGCAGGATAGTGCCATTTTTAAAACACTGTAACTGATATATAATAGCAGAGACGTTATCTGAACAATACATTTCTTAAACCTGTACTCCGGCCGATCCCTAACAGAAATGGTACTACCGCCGATCCCTAACAAGTGTTGCAGTTTTGAACTAAGATTCAGTAGTTAATTCTGAGGAAAGTAGGTACTGACCTTTCAAGACCAAGATTTGAAACAACGCCTGAGGTGGATCTAAAAGAGATCTCAACACATATATGGAAATCCGGTCTCATTTTGTGCAGTTCCACCAAAATTAAGCGAAGCAAAATGTCGCAATAGCAACAAGTTGAATAGATATCCCTGTTTTAACAGAGGCAAAAAAGGAATCAATTACTGGCCAATAAAGGAGGATGAAACATGCGGCCACAAAAATGGCAATCCCACCAATCCCTAACAAGTGTTGCAGTTTTGAAATAAGATTTAGTAGTTAATTCTGAGAGTGTCATTGCTTAATTTTACCAGCGGCATTAGATTAACAAAAAGCATAAACAGTTCTAGGGGAGAGTGTGCGCAACAACAACATGTGCTTCCATCTACTTATAAAGGGGGTGATGCAGAGTTTGTTGTAACAAAGCAACAAGCATAATGTCTGGGTTGGTCCCATTTTTGTTCACTACTTAATGGGAAAAGACAGCAATACAATAGCTTCAATTCAACATTTATTTAAAACAGTACCAATACAAGTAGCACAGCATATCAAAACACACTGCACAATCATGTGGATGAAGGCAAGTACCAACCTGTCATGACGCACACAAGTTCACATACGAATCTGCCAACACGAATAGGAAATCCAATCTCGTTTTGTGCAGTTACTCTGAAATCAAGAAAAGTCACCGGTGAGACATTTAAGTTTGCTATAGCAACAAGTTGAATAGATATCCCTGATTTAACAGAGTCAAAAAAGGAAACAATTACTGCCAATAAAGGAGGATGAAACATGCAGCCACAAAAAGAAGCATCTACCTTATCTTGATGGAAAACAAAGTATAGGGCAGTAGCATTTCTAAAACGGTTGCATTGATTCATATTAACAGAGAAATCCTCTTAAAATAGTTCAGTAGTTAATTCTGAGAGTGGCATTGCTTAAAATACAATAGCTTCAATTCAACATTTATTTAAAACACTACCAATACAAGTAGCACAACATCTCAAAACCCACTGCACTATCATGTGGATGGGACATTGGACATGCCAGCACCATGTGCGTCCACATGTATAAATGGGTGATGCAGAGTATGTAGCCAAGCAGCATATCTGCGTTGGTCCCATATTTGTTCTCTTTGAAACTTTTTTCGATGTGAGGGCAGCAAATCTAGTCCTGCACAAACTACCCGACCCCCAGTTTCTTTCCCTTCTCAACAAAGAGTTGGGTTCCTTACAGATGTGTGTACTGGATTACCCCCTTTTTCCCTTTTCGACCAACAATGCGGCTGGATAGCTAGTCTATACTACTTTCCCTCCCTCATTTCCTCTTTGAACCAAGACCTAGATTCATGCTCCACCCCATCGCACCCTTCTTTCCTCTTTGAACCAAGACCTAGATTCAACTACAGAATCGAAAAAGATCAGCATGCAGCTAGACCAATGACGGTTTCAAAGGAACTTATACCTTACGGTCGTCGGGATGTGACAAGGCGTGCGGCGGGAGGTTGGATCTGCCCACACTACGTATGGCAGCGAGGAAGAAGGGGTCGGTGGCCCTCCACTTACGGTATTTGGGTGAAAGAGAAAAGCGCAGCCGGCAGTGGATTGCCTCCCTTGCCGAAGGCGATAGAGTGAACGCTGCACCTCCTCCTCTTCCCGGTGCGACGGGATCCGGATGCCTCCTTCACCAGCTGTCTGTGAGGGGGTTGAGAGAGATAGAGGCCACAATGCAGTCTTGTTTAGATCTGGTGAAGAGGGTGAGAGACAATGAATATAGCAAACCCTAGCAAAGGAACGCTGAGCCTCCAACGTGTATATATATATGTAGTGTGGCGAGAGTGTGGAGAGTGCAAACCCTAGCGAACGAGCACTGAGGCTCCAACTTATATATATCTTTGTAGTAATGGACTGAGCTCCGGTGCCTTAATCGCACTGCTTTTGGCTGTATGTGGTGGCCAGCCACATTTTGGGCCCACCTGTCATAAACCCAAAGGCAGGTGCACTAAAGTCAATGAAGTTGCGTCCATATAGTACTCGTGTATACGACTAATATATAGTGGAGTGGTTTTCTTATTCTCTCCATAACAATCGGTTATTGTGTAAGTACGAAACGAAACTCTTTATTTAACATACCAGTGAAGAAAACTACTACTCCCTCTGTTCCTAAATATTTGTGTTTCTAGAGATTTCAACAAATGACTACATACGGAGCAAAATGAGTGAATCTACACTATAAAAAATGTGTATATACATCTGTATGTGGTAGTCCATTGCAAACCACTTGAAAGACAAATATTTAGGAACGGAGGGAGTACTTCCGATGAACTAACGATCCACGTGTCCTGGTCGCACTCCCTGTCCTTCACGTGCGGTACACTACCCTCCCTTAAGTGAACAACCACACATGCGCCAAATTATCGGAAACGTGTGAGAGTGTGTACAAATAAAGAATTTTAATTTCAATTATCGGAAAGGTTTGAGAGTATGTACAGTTTTCCCTCTCTAATAATTATAGTTTGTTGTGTTCGGCCTAAACCTGGTCAAACTTTACAAAGTTTGACTTCAATCAAATCTAATATGCGGAGTAAATAAAAATGGAGGGCTACTACGTCCATCCGGGTTTTTAGTCCACACCATTTTTTTAATCGAAGTTAATAGCTGGACAAATAAAATTACAGGGGAGCTGGAGACAAAGTTGTGATAAGGCTTAGAAATCAATACAAAACTTATGCTCTTAGTACCAATGTCGATCCTTCTTCGAGGAAACATTTGGTTCATAGCCAATTGTGTGATCAAATTGCACCAACGTGAAAGACGACTGCGTCTCCAACGCAACCAAGGTGAACTGATGAAGGATATCATCTTTGTGGATAACAAGCAAAGAGCACTGATGGAAGATAGCTTGTTTTTCATTGAAAATCGATCAGCTTCACCAGCCGACGCTACCATGAGGCGCAACCATGAGCATCGATAGGTCATCGTGGTGATGCATCATCCATTTGGCATCAAGTTTGGGTGAGGCACCTATGAAGTTCGACAAATCCTCACTGTGGTCTGTTTCTTCTCAGTAGTCAAGCTCGAGGAAGGAAGAACCACGTGGCAGAGGACAGTGAGACGGAACAACAATGGCCATCCAATTTTGTGCAGTTCCACTAAAATTGAGGAAGACATGCCCGGGTATGGAGATACGCATCACTCTTTCCAAAAATATAATAAAGGGATATAGTGTTGTTACTTTGTTTTACAAGATTAACAACGACATCTCAATTGTCAATAAGAATTATGAAAAGTACACCAACAAACAGAAGCATCATGATTATCTTGATGGGAACTAAACTAGGATAACCGAGAGAGAAAAAGCATTTCTTCATTTAACCAATGATAGTATTAGATTAGTAGCAGCAATAGGAGCGTACGGACATTGACCGCACAACCACCATGTACTTTTTGTTGAAACAAAATGTATACCTCCACCGGCATAAATCTGGACAACTTTTCGAGTGGTGTCGTGGTTTTGTCACGGCAGATGTCCTCATGAAAGGACTTAGTCGTGGAGCCATCGCTACGGGTTAGCTTGAAGGGTTTAAAGCGGACACAAGGACGCAAGAGAGTTTATACTAGTTCGGCCCCTTCGATGAAGGTAAAAGCCTACGTCTAGTTGTGATGGAATTGATGGGGGTTTCGATGACTAGGGAGCAAACAAGCTTCGCCTAAGTCTCGAGTTGTCATCTGTTATCCTCGAACCGCCGCCGGGTCGTCCCCTTATATACATGGGTGACACCCGTCGGTTTGCAGAGTCCCGAGACTGGCTCATAGACGTGTCCGGTTCGGTCTCTAGTATTTCTAACTTACAACACAAGTTACATACTAATGCCGGTTCACGGCTACAAGCCTTATACCAGTTCTGGGCCTTGGGCCCTTATAGAATATCCTCACAGGCTTCAAGCATACTTGTCTACTGATGAAGTTAACCCGGCCTCTCCTGGCCGGTTTACGCCCAGTAGTAATATCCCCAACATTAGGCCCCAGATTGATTTGAACAGGTTCATGTCAATCCTTAGTAAAAACTTCGTCTTCAACATCTTCTTGGTTAAAACGCCATGACGTCATCTTCCCAGATTGTGGTGAACCGGCATGACATCATATGTCATAAAGAACTGTATATAACATCTTTTCATTAATGGGTCTGCAACAATCGAGGCGACAGCTCCGCTTCCAAACTTGCGGCCCCTTGATTTTCGCGCCTGACACACATATCCCTTGCCTTTATAAATAGGACCAAAAGGTCATTCTCCTTTCCCCTTCGTGCCCTTCCGCATCGTCTTCCTTGCGCCGCCCAACTCGTGAAGCTCCACAGCCTCCGTCACCCATTGTCTCTGCATCAACCTTGGCCGCTGCCTCACCCTGAGCGTACCAGAGCATCGCGGTGACTTTCCGCTTCTTCCTCAGCTCCGGTAAATCTTCTGCTCTTTCCGCCCCAGATCTATTCTAGGGTTTCTAGGTTTTTCAGTGTTCATCCTTTGTTCTTCGTTCGTAAAATGGTTCTTAAAAGAACTCCTGAACCTCTGTTATGTGTAATGGTAGCTTTTCAACCTCCATTTTCACTTATGCATCTCAAGATCATAAATCTTATTTTCATCCTTGCTCATTGATTTAGTACCGCTCCGTTTTGGACCTTGAATATTTATTTCTTTTCTGAACATGCTCCAGATCCAAAACTGTGAAATACTTTTGTGAAACCTGTTTTCGCACATCCACTCTTGATTCTTCAATGTTTCAGACCAGGCGGTTTAACTTTGTAAAAAAATTGACAACTCGGCATATACCATTAGTCCCCTTGTTGAACCGCCAGGATTTCCCAGCTATGTATTGCCACCTTCAGAACTCCGGTTGATAAGCAACTTCTTCCGGTTTAACAATGAATGTATCAATGTATAACCTTCCAACATATTCTTGAACTGGTATTATTGCTTTGCAGATTGCACCATGGCCAAGCAAGTGTACGAGTGTAATAGGGTCCCTTCTCGAGTGACTGAAACTCAACTGGATAACTTAGTCTGCACCGGCGCTTTAGGAAAAAGAGACGTCATTCACTGGAGGGTCCCCGGCCCGGAGAGTTCTCCAGAACCCAAGGATGGAGAAGTTGTTGTTTTTGCTGACCATTTAGCCCGGGGCTTCAGTCCGCCTGGTTCAAAGTTTTATCTAGATGTCTTGGCCAACTTCCAACCGCGTCCACAAGATATTGGCCCCAACTCCATAACCAATATATGTCACTTTCAAGTGCTCTGTGAGGTGTTCTTTCAAGAGGAGCCCACAGTTGAATTGTTCAGAGATTGCTTCCATCTAAACCGCCGCACTGAATTTTCTTACGGTCCCAACACTGAGTTGGGTGGTGTGGCGATTCAAAAACGGAAAGAGGTCACTTACCCTCACGCCAAACTGCACAGCCATCCCAAAGAGTGGAATTCAACATGGTTTTTTGCAAAGATACCTCCTGAGGGAGAAAATCCTTTACCAGGTTACCGTCCGGAGCGGCTAAGCAACACACATCCCCTCCCTCACAGACTAACTGCTAAGGAAAGAAGAAAATATGCCCCTCAACTATCCAAGCTCCGGGCCTTCATGGCCAACGAGTTGACAGGAGTTGATCTTGCTCGCTGCTGGATATCTTGGAGTATACTGCCCCTAAGCCTGTGCTCCGCTTTGATGTGCAAATACACAGAAGATGTGAAAGACCCTCTACGGCATATTGAGATCCAGTTGACAGACGATGAAGTTACTGAGGCTGTTAAGAGGATGTTAAACAAACCGGAAGCTGCTTGCGCCTAAACCAGCCTGGCTCCCTTTTCTGCCATTAACAAACCACCAGCCGTAAGACTCATATCTTATGCCTTTATAAAATCTGACTACGTTTAAGTACTCTTTGTTGATATTAACATCTTTCAAACAGGGTGATGATCCATTTTGGAGCAGGAAGACTCCACAAGAGAAACCAGTGGCAATAACCTGGCCCAAGACCAAAGTTGTGAAGAAACTAGCAAATAGAAAGAAAACCACTGCCTCCTCCGATCCACCAGCTGACGATGATGTGGGTAATCCAGATCTTGTGGTAGAACTTGACTCACTTGGTTTATTTTTCACATGCCTTATTGATAATGATTATTGCCGATGATGATCTGAAGTCGATCATCTTGATGTTGTAGAGGTAATCGCTCTTTCTTCCGATTCAAACCCTTTACCTTCAATAAAAATCCATCGGGCAAACCGGAAAGTTAAATTTTCTCATCCTCTTGCTTACTTGGATCGAAACTTTCTTATGAAGACACAACAGCATGAAGCTCATCGCGCAACCCGGCACAGCGGCCAGGTAGTCACCTCCATCTGTTTACCGAACAGTCTGGTTCGGAAACGCCGTTTAGAGGTCTCTAACTGTTTCGTCAATGCTTATCCTAAAGTGGGTTGCATTCATCAACCTCTTAATCCATCTGACTCCGATTATCAAGTGACTTCTCATTCTTCCTCTGGCGAGTCGACAAGCACCCAACTCCCACCACTCAAGACAGTGCTTGGGTGTGCCATATTCCTGATAATGTTGTTTGGTATACCACTTTCAATGTTCATTGGACTGATCCGTCTTTTTCCTTTCAGGGCCAAGCCTAGGCCAAGCAAGAAAGCTCGCCTGGACAAAGCGGCAGAAGATGATGCTCCTGAACCGAACCAAATACCAAATCCCGAGGAACACATCCAGGATGATATGTTGAACGACCCACCATTGCAAGATCATGATGCTACTGTTGAAGAGGCACATGTTGATGCCACAGGCCCTTCAAATCAACCCACGAGTCCTGCTAAAACAGCGAGTCCACCAAAGCATACGGATAAACCGGCGACCCCAGTGCGAACCGGTGAAGCCAAGGATGATGATGTTGTTATTACTGGCTTTGGCCATTCTGAGCCAGGTAATCCTGTCGCTTTTTCCAAGCATACTTCAAAGGATGACTTTACTGTGTTTGGTAAAGGCAAGTGGAATGCCGATTTGGATACTTATGCTGCTTTGAATCCCCAAGACCTTCCTTCCGGTTATCTGAATCGATTATATACCAGCCGTGATTATGAAGCCGGTCTGGTAAATATGATGAAGGACAAATATGAGGTAAACTCCATATGACTCTCTGCTTGTATATTTCAGTCTGTCAACTCTAATAGCCCCCAAGTGATGGTTTGAAGATGTGAACTCAAACCGGGACTTCCCAATATAATCCTGAGCAAAGTTGTACTTTTGGGAAAGTAGCCCCCAAGGGCCGGTTCAACCTAATGTAGTTAAACCGGGACTTTTACAAGAAATCCAGTATCCCTCAAGGGAATGAGCAAATAAGCATTAGCCCCCAAGTGCCAAACTGAATACTTGTATTGAGCTTGGGACTTGATATAGAAATTGTAGGATGAACAACAAATATGCATTAGCCCCCAAGTGCCAAAGGCATAACTTGTTATGGGGTTGGTACTTCAAGTCTGCACCTTAATCTTTATCAAATGATTATCTGTATGCAGGCTGATCTGAACAAGAAAGAAAGCCAAATCGCTGATATCCAAGAAAACCTGAAATCCCAGCAAGCTGAAACCTCCAAAGCAAAGAATGAATTAACCAGCACTTTAAGCGTCATGGAAAAGCTTAAGGAGGGTTTCAACAAAGAATGGGCGGATTGGGCCACTGAAAAGGCCGCTTTAACTCAACGGGCAGAGAATGTTGAGGCTGCACTCAAACCGGTGGTTGACGAACTGACCAGTGTAAAGCGGCAAGTGCATGCCATGACTGCCACTGTGTTTGGTAAGTCTTTTTGATTTCTGACGTAATGAAGCCTTCTCATGTAATTGCCGGTTTATTAACCTTTTGAATGATACAGGGACACGTATTGGCCACTTGGGATCAGACGTATGCGGAAAAATTGAAAGCCTCTTATACATTGATAGAGCAATCAGATATCTTTGGCGCCTGACGAGATCATCGGCACTGCTTCTCACAACAACCCGGCACCAACCTTGATCCAGGACACCATTAAAAGGTTGTCAATGCTTCCTGCCCTAGTTGAAGAGTTAAAGAAATCTGCTGCTAGAACCGGTGCCATAAACGCCTTAATCCGGGCCAAAGCATGGGTGCCAGATTTTGATCCTGTTGAAGCGGCGCAGGGCTTCCCAAGCTTGAAGGAAGACAGGACAGAATTCAGCGAAGAGGATCTCCGAGCGATAAACCGAGAAGTGCGCCCTTTGGCTTGCCAATTGGCTGAAGAGGCAAATCTGTCTCACTATCAAGCCCAATATGATGGAGAAAACAAACGAGTGCCTGCACCGATTCCTGAAGCGGAGAACCTTATACCGCCTATCCGTAAGCATACTTACGCTCCTGATATTGAATGATGAAGCCGTATTCCAAGCATTAATAGGAATCGACTGGGCGACTGTTGATTTCCAGCCGCTGGGTAGGGAATCAGAAGTTGAAGCGGAGCAGGATGACCCACAACCATCAGGCCAAGCTGGCGATCAAGCATAAACCGGAGGCCGGTTTACATTACTGCTTCCTTATGTTATGCCAAAAAACAATTATCTTATCTGGGCACTGTGTTGCCTTGTAATAGACTAGCCGCCACACTTTGTGTTGATATGCCTTCGTGCATATTTATTGCAATTTATGTTTTTGTTGAATCATCAACCTTAAACTCTTGTCTGCAGCAAAAAGCTTAAAACGCCATTGTGGTTGTACCACCAGGCGGGTCATCATATCCATGTATATGAAACTAAAGATAATACTCGATTAAACATATGATAAAATATGGGAATATATGATACCTGCCATCGTAGGGCATGAAGTTGGCTGTGCCAATCTTGAAGCAGAGTTGTAAGAAACCCGCTCTGCTGAAGGAGAAAATAGCTCCTGTGTATATAGGGTCGGTTTACCAGGTAAACCGTTCCGGGTTAAGATGAACACCAGTGTTACTCCATAATAGGATGTTCATCAAAAATCAAACCGGGCAAAGTGTCTCTGGATGAACAACAAACCGTGTCCCGTCAACTGACAGTTGAATCAGTTTAATAATTGTCGGTTTAAGAACACAACAAGAGAAACATGCAAAAAGACAAACAAATTTCAAGCAAAGGCAAAGACAAAATCTTTTGCGAAAAGATGATGTTTGAGCCGATCAAGTGGCATTACCATGGTCGGACACGACCAAGCCCCCAATAGGCGTAGCTATGGTTCATGTCAGCCAGGTCCCCAAATGATGCAGTGGCATTACGCCGATCAAGAGGTGTAGCGATGGTTCGGGTTCGACCAAAGCCCCCAAGTGATTTTGTGGCCTTAGGCCGATCAAGAGGCGTGACTGGTTCAAACGTGGCCAAGTCCCCAAGTGATCTCGTGGTTTTCGCCTATCAAAAGGTGTTGCATTTGTTCGGACATGACCAAGCCCCCAAGTGACATGATATAAAGCTTTGTTAAAAAGCTAACTCAAGGGGTAAACCGGAGACCGCTTTAGGATAGAAACTCCGTGTAACCACTCATGATGTAAAAATCACAGAGACCCCGCTTTAGCTAAGGCTCCGGTTTATTGTATTGATCATAATTTATACATTGTCATAATATGTACATACGTAGAGCCTATGGCTCGAGTATAGTAGGGCCGAAGATGAGCTATGTTCCACGGCCTATTGGTCTCCTCCTCTGATGTACGTGAGTCTTTATGCTCTCGAATATCAATCAGATAGTACGACCCGTTGTGCAGATTCTTGCTGACCACGGAAGGTCCCTCCCAAGGTGGGGATAGCTTGTGCATATCAGTCTGGTCTTGGATGAGCCGGAGCACCAAATCTCCTTCTTGAAAGGTTCTGGTTCTTACTCGGCGACTGTGATAGCGACGAAGATCCTGCTGGTAGATCGCCGAACGGGCAGCTGCAATGTCACGCTCCTCATCCAACAGGTCTAAAGCGTCTTGCCATTCTACCTCGTTGTCCGCTTCAACATAAGCTGCTACACGAGGTGAATCATGACGGATATCACTAGGGAGAACCGCCTCCGCTCCGTAGACGATGAAGAACGGTGTGTATCCTGTTGATCTGTTGGGTGTAGTATTGATGCTCCATAACACAGATGGTAACTCCTCAACCCAACAACCCGGCGTCCGCCGAAGGGACCATAAGCCGGGGTTTGATGCCTCATAAGATCTCCTGGTTAGCTCTCTCTGCTTGGCCATTGGACTGTGGGTGAGCCACTGATGAAACGTCAAGACGGATGTGCTCACGTTAACAGAACTCCTTCATAGTGCCCTTAGACAGATTGGTACCATTATCAGTAATGATACTGTGTGGAAAGCCAAACCAGAAAATCACCTTCTTAATTAATTGAACCGCCGTGGCTGCATCACACTTGCTGATGGGCTCCGCTTCCACCCACTTTGTAAACTTGTCAACCGCCACCAAAAGGTGGGTCTTCTTGTCCTTGGACCGTTTGAAAGGCCCAACCATATCCAGCCCCCAAGTCGCAAATGGCCAAGTAATTGGAATCATCCTCAATTCTTGAGCCGCACATGAGCGCGTCTTGAGAATTTCGACAGCCGTCACATCGCCTAACCAGGTCCTCCGCGCCGGCATGAGCAACAACCAATAGAAACCGTGATGAAACGCCTTAGCCACCAGAGATTTTGAACCGGCGTGGTGACCACAATCTCCTTCGTGGATTTCGCGCAAGACCTCACAACCTTCCTCCGGCGACACACAACGTTGAAACGCTCCTAACACGCTGCAATGATGTAACTCGCCATTTACAAAAGTCATGGACTTGGATCGCCGGATTATCTGTCTGGCCAGCGTCTCATCCTCTGGTAACTCGCCCCGGTTCATGTACGCCAGATAAGGAACCGTCCAATCCGGAATAACATGCAGATCCGCCACCAACTGAGCCTCCGGATCAGGAATAGCTAAATCCTCTTCGCCAGGGAGCATGACCGACGGGTTATGCAGGACATCCAAGAAAACATTAGGCGGGACCAGTTTACGCTGAGAGCCCAGCCGGCTTAAAGCGTCCGCCGCTTCGTTCTTCCGTCTGTCCACGTGATACACCTGATATCCCTCGAAATGGCCTGCAATAATATCCACCTCACGACGGTATGCTGCCATGAGTGGGTCCTTAGAATCCCAAGTACCAGACACTTGTTGGGCCACCAGGTCCGAGTCACCGAAGCACTTAACTCGGCTAAGATTCATCTCCTTAGCCATCCGGAGACCATGGAGTAAAGCTTCATACTCAGCTGCATTGTTAGTACAAGGGAACATTAAGCGAGAACGTAATGTAACTTATCACCTCGTGTGGAAGTTAATACGACTCCAGCCCCCGAGCCCTCCAATTGCCTGGACCCATCAAAATGAATAGTCCAGTAGGTGTGATCCGGCTTTTCTTCAGGTGCTTGTAGTTCCGTCCAATCATTTATGAAATCCACAAGTGCTTGAGACTTGATCACCGTCCGAGGCACGTATATCAAACCGTGCGGCCCAAGCTCTATAGCCCACTTGGCAATCCGGCCAGTTGCCTCCCTGTATTGAATTATATCTCCCAAAGGAACAGAGCTAACCGTTGTGATGGGATGTCCCTGGAAGTATTGCTTAAGCTTCCGGCTTGCCATGAAAACTCCATACACCACCTTCTGCCAATGCGGGTATCTTTGCTTGGACTCAATAAGCACCTCGCTAATAGAGTAAACCGGACGCTGAACCGGATATTCCTTGCCCGCCTCCTTGCGCTCCACCACAATAGCTATGCTGACTGCACGAGCATTTGCTGCCACATAGAGTAGCAATGGTTCCTTGTCAATCAGAGCAGCAAGAACAGGCGGATTGGCTAGCTGCCGCTTTAAGTCCTCCAGTGCTTTATCAGCGGCCGGACTCCAGACAAAGGGATCTGCTTTCTTCAGCATCTGATACAAAGGGATCGCCTTATCACCGAGGCGGCTGATAAACCGGCTCAATGCTGCAATCCGGCCTACCAAGCGCTGGACATCATTGATACATTTCGGTTTAGCTAGAGAGGTGATAGCTGTGATCTTCTCCGGATTAGCCTCAATTCCCCTGTTGGACACCAGAAAACCCAATAACTTGCCTGCCGGTACACCAAAAACACACTTGGCCGGGTTGAGCGTCATCTTGTATGTCCGTAGGTTATCAAAGGTTTCCTTCAAATCATCAACCGAGTCTCCTTCTCCCTTGACTTAACCACAATATCATCCACATAGGCATGTACATTACGGCCGATCTGCTTATGAAGGCAATTTTGCACACACCGTTGATAAGTTGCCTGGGCACTCTTGAGCCCAAAGGGCATAGATACATAGCAGAAGGCTCCAAAGGGAGTTATGAACGCCGTTTTCTCCTGGTCCTTAACTGCCATCTTGATCTGATGATAACCAGAATATGCATCCAGAAAACTCAAACGCTCACAACCCACCGTAGCATCAATAATCTGATCGATGCGGGGAGGGCAAAGGATCTCTTTGGACAAGCCTTGTTAAGATCATGTAATCCACACACATGCGCCAGTGCCATTTTTCTTAAGGACCAAAGACCTTTGGATTAGCCAGCCATTCGTGATGGAACACTTCAACAATAAAGCCACCGCTAAGAGCACAGCCACCTCCTCTCAATAGCTTTGCGCCTTTCTTCGTTGAACCGGTGGAGAAACTGCTTCACCGGTTTATACTTAGGATCAACATTAAGAGTGTGCTGAGCGAGTTTCCTCGGTACACCTGGCATGTCAGAAGGCTTCCATGCAAAAATGTCCCGGTTCTCACGGATGAACTCGATGAGCGCACTTTCCTATTTCGGATCCAAGTTGGCACTGATACTAAACTGCTTGGACGAATCACCAGTGCAAAGTCAACAAGCTTAGTCTCGGTGCCGATTTGAACTTTAGAGCCGGATCATGCTCTGTGGTTGGCTTCTTCAACGGAGTCATGTCCGTCGGATCAACATTATCCTTGTAGTACTTCAACTCTTCCGTGGCACAAACCGCCTCTGCATAGGCCACATCACCTTCTTCACACTCCAAGGCAATCTTGCGACTTCCATGAACGGTTATGGTCCCCTTGTGACCCAGCATCTTGAGCTGTGCCATTAATTTGGCATAAGCCGGCCGCCCAAATAAAGCGTGGTATGGGCTCCGGATCTTCACCACCTCAAAAATCAATCTTTCTGACCTGGAATCATGATCATCTCCAAAGGCCACCTCCAGAGCTATCTTGCCAACGGGATATGCTGACTTACCAGGTACCACACCATGGAATACCGTATTGGACGGTTTAAGATTCTTATCTGTTAACCCCATACGGCGGAAGGTCTCATAGTATAAGATATTAATGCTGCTTCCTCCATCCATGAGCACCTTGGTGAACTTATAACCTCCCACCTGAGGTGCCACCACCAACGCTAGCTGACCTGGATTGTCAACTCGGGGAGGGTGATCCTCTCTGCTCCATATGATTGGCTGTTCGGACCAGCATAAATAACGAGGCACGGCCGGTTCAACAGAATTCACGGCTTGCTTGTGAAGCTTCTGGTCTCGCTTGTCTAAGCTAGTGGTGAATACATGATATTGCCCGCTATTCAACTGCTTTGGATTGCTCTGATAGCCCATTGCTGCTGCTGGTTGTAACCACCTAGCTATTCTGATTGTTTTGATTGTTATGTCCACCACGATCTCCATTGAAGCCTCGAACTGCATTTCCTCCACCGTGACCCGGCCCATGGAATCCGGATCCCGAGCCACCACCTGATCCGTGATCATACCGGAAAGCATTAGAATTTTTGAACTCCTGCATAATATAGCAAATCCTTCCAAAGGTGGGTGGCTGGCGTCTCCTTCGTCCCGTGCTTTGGACAAGGCTGGTTTAATAGATAAGTCAGGCGGTCCGGGTTGGGGTTTGGAGCTCCACCGCGATTTGGCGGTTTACCCTTCCGTCGCTGGCCCCTATCCTGCGTGCTAGTATTAGCCACAAAGTCCATGCTGCCATCTGCTTTACGCTTGCCTCCATTACCATGACCTGCCGTGTTGTGCTGCTGCCCCTTGGAGTTGTTGTTCTTCTTTCCCTTCCCTGTCTTGTCATCATCAGACTCGGGATCCTTGGTACTATCAAAATCAGCATACTTCACTAACGCAGTCATGAGGGTCCCCATATTGTTACAATGGCGCTTCATCCATCCCAATTTCAACTTCAGAGGTTTAAACTGGCAGTTGCTTTCCAAGGTTATAACCATGGAGTCAGCGTTGATACGGTCTGATGAGTGCAAAATTTCCGAAACCCGGCGTACCCAGTGGGTTGTTGATTCCCCTTCCTCCTGGACACAGGCCGCTAAGTCCACTATCGACATGGGCTGCTTACATGTATCCTTGAAATTCTGGATAAACCGGGCTCGCAACTGGGCCCATGAACTGATAGAATTGGCTGGTAAGCTCTTTAACCAAATCTGCTGTCCCTTCGAGCATCATGGTGAAATACTTTGCACATGTCGCTTCATCTACGTCAAGCATCTCCATGGCCATCTCATAGCTCTCTACCCATGTTTCCGGAGACAAATCGGCTGTGTAATTTGGCACCTTGCGCGGGCCCTTGAAATCCTTGGGCAGGCGCACATTGCGTAAAGCGGGGACAAGACAAGGCACTCCCAAAGAACTAGAAGTAACTCCTGGCTCGATCGAGGTGGTTGGATGAACCGGCGTAAGTTGACGAGCCTCATGTTGTGCTGCTAACTCTGCATCCGTTCGTGCTCGGGCCCGGTCCACCACTTCCTGAGCATCACCCGCCGGGTTATGGCCATGGGGCGCTTCACGGTTCCGTGCATTACTGGATACGGCCGGTTCATCCAGCCGCCTGCTGTAACTCCGGCTTGGATGGGGGGTGGAATGAATTCGGTCACGGCTATATGAATATGCTTCCTGCTGAACCAAGGCTGTTCGAAGAAGTTCCTTAACCCGGCGCGGCTCCACCACTTGCGGAGAATCACCTTCAATCGGGATGGCCTCCAGCCGTGAAGCGGCGGCAATAAGATTGTCCATTAGATTGGAATAATGACCTGGAGGTGTCTGGACTGGCTGAGGTACGATATTATTCTGTCGAGGCGGCTCCATCAGGCGAGGCTGAACCGGCGCACCCGGCCCAGGTGCCTCCGCCCGGTTTAACCACGGCGGGTTACTAGTTCCTGCTCCTGGGGTATTAAAGAGGTTTCTGGCATCAAAAATCGTCGGCAGGTGAGACCGATGCTTCCTTTTCAGGACTTCATGCGACACGTACTGGTCCAGCATAAGCTTATAGGCTTGCGCATCCAAAGCGGCCCGCTCTGCGGCCATCCTGTTGTTCTCGGCTGCCAGGTCGGCCTTGGCCTGAGTGATCTGTTCCCTCACCTTTGCAATTTCCGCGTTGTGGGTGTCCTGATCCGCCGGGTTAGCCTTCGCCATAAGCACAGCCAACACATCAAACAGATCAGATAAGACTTGAGCCAGCGGGTGCACAGGGCCTCCTGCCCCGGCCGCCGCTGCTGATCCGGAGAACATTGCTGCTGCGGTCGAAGAGTGGACCGCCGCCTGTGTGCCGGCCATGAATATACCAACCCGGTTGGGCAGATCAGAGGGGTCCGGAATACTGTTGCCATCGGAACAGCCCCCAATCCGGCCGTCCTGTAGCTGATACAATGATTCGGTTTCTCCAGTCGAGGACTCGTCGCCGGAATAAACGACGGTCTCGCTGCCAGATTCCGATCCACCATCATATTCTCCTCCGTGGATGACTCACACGAAGGCACGCTTCATGGCCGGTTTACTCTGGGCAGATCTCGCACGTTGAGCCGTTTCGACGAGGTCGGTGCAGATGTCCGGCTCAGGGCCCAGTTCACCGATCTTGCCAATGAAGACGTGTATGCCACCAAAGGGGACCCGGTACCCGTACTCAATCGAGCCGGCCTCGGGGCCCCAGCCTAAATCGTTGATGTAGAGCTTGCCGCGACGACTCTTGGTCATCCGGGCCATAGCGTAACCCTTGAGTCCTTCAAAGTTGCCCTCCAAGAACTTGAAACCATCATGCAATAGCCCCACGGTGGGCGCCAACTGTCGTGGTTTTGTCACGGCAGATGTCCTCATGACAGGACTTAGTCGTGGAGCCATCGCTACGGGTTAGCTTGAAGGGGTTAAAGCGGACACAAGGACGCAAGAGAGTTTATACTAGTTCGGCCTCTTCGATGAAGGTAAAAGCCTACGTCTAGTTGTGATGGAATTGATGGGGGTTTTGATGACTAGGGAGCAAACAAGCTTCGCCTAAGTCTCGAGTTGTCGTCTGTTATCCTCGAACTGCCGCCGGTTCGTCACCTTATATACATGGGTGACACCCGTCGGTTTGCAGAGTCCCGAGACCGGCTCATAGACGTGTCCGGTTCGGTCTCTAGTATTTCTAACTTACAACACAAGTTACATACTAATGCCGGTTCACGGCTACAAGCCTTAAACCGGTTCTGGGCCTTGGGCCCTTATAGAATATCCTCACGGGCTTCAAGCATACTTGTCTACTGATGAAGTTAACCCGGCCTCTCCTGGCTAGTTTACGCCCAGTAGTAATATCCCCAACAAGTGGCATTTCCTCTATAATAGTAGGTGATGTTGGACCAGCCGACGAACCCTAGCTACTATACATGGGGAGCTGGGGAGTAGTCGCATTGAAGAAAACCCGCATGCAGCTACCTGGGGAGCTAGACCAGTACAAGAAGTTATACCTCAGGTGGGCGAGATGTCGCTTAGGCGGGCGGGCGGGATCTGCCCACACGACGGCAGTGAACAAGGGTGCGGAGGACCTTCGTCCACGCCAGCGCCGGCTCCGAGAGGACGGTGCGCATCGGCTTCCTCCATCGCCGACGGCGACATTGTCAATATTGCACCTCCTCACCTCCCGCAGCGGATGGGATTCGGCCGGATCTGTGACCACAGGGGTGAGGAGAGAGATAGTGTGGACACTGTCATCTTGTTTTGATATGGAGAGGGTGAGAGAGCGAGACGCGAGAAACTCTATCAAACAAGAGGCTGTAATGGAGTAAGACAATGTCTCCATAGCAGTGGTTTTAAATAGAATACGCGTGTTCCCGGAAAAAAGAAACGAAAATTGGCGGACAATTTTTTAACGTACCAAGAAAGAAAACTCGATCAAAAACACGCCCCCATTTCCAGGTCGCGAGAGTCGTCGTGCACACACACATAGACATAGACATGCATATCCGTGCTTACGTAAAATTCCATTTCCATCTCCATCTCCACTCATATTTGTCCAACTGCCACATTATTTATGTTGTTAATTATATATGCGGCAATATTAACGTAAAACATCTCTTGTTTGTGGGCGTCCGGAGCGCTACCACAGCCGCTCCTGACCAACCCGAACCCTCTTCATCACCCGCGCGTGCTTCCCGCCCGAAACGGTTAGTGCCGCATTCATGCCCGGCCAGAGCGGACGCGACCTCTCATTGGCGCCGGCATTGAAGGCGGCGCATCGGCCAAGAGAGCGTCGCCCGCGCCTCTTCCTGGTGCAGGCGACTGCTCCGTGTTCAAAGGTCGTAATAGCCGGCCACAACATGCATGTAAAAAGTTCCTGGGAGTCCGTGCTACAACTAGTTGTCCTCCCCAACTCGTCAATCTCTTCCAGTAGTACTAGTACTCCATGGCGCGATCCATCAACAAGCAGGCGGGGAAGTTATCGTATACTCGGTTTGCAGTGAGTGGCATGCTGAGCGACCGTGTGGGGTCGAGCCGTGGAGGAGGGTGAGACACGAATGCGACAGACGTGATTTAAACGTTGGTTTTGCTCGATGGCGCGATCCAACGAAACGAAATGTTGGTTTCTCTCCATTTCCATTTATTCTCCGGAAAAACGGAAACTTTCCACTCCAGTTTCATTCCTACTCCAAGGTTGCCCCGTTCAACATTCCATCAAATACAAAGGAAAACTAACATGCATGCTGATGCATCTCAATGATTCACAGATCATAGCCAATATTTACTTCACAACTAAAGACAAAAGTTGTGAGAGTGTGTATGAAAGAAAAACTACTGATGGGGTCACTACAACTTAAACCCTAAACCCTAAACATGATTTAATTTCCTGGCCAGGTAGAACCTCTCGAAGGAAAGACGGCTGGCACCCTCGGATCATACGATGCTTTTGTGCAGTTCCACTAAAATCAAGCTGAGCATCCCTGATGGCAAAGATATTGAAGAAGTGTGATTAGAATAATAGTACTGGCACTAGTTCATGAGACATAAACTCATCACAAGTAGAAGTCGGTAGAAGTAGAGAAAGATCGACATGGAGATGGAGCTACATGGGGAGCTGCGGCAGTGGAGCAAGCCGGCTCCGAAAGGAAGATGGACTACCTGGGACGTCGGGCTGTAGCTAGAAGGGCGGTTGGGATGCGGCATCGGGCCCATATCGCGGTGACCCCTGATTGGGACACACCGACTATGGATTTTCTCCCTCGCCAATGTCCACGCGTCTACGCAGAACATTGTTCCCTTCCCCCAGCTACGGGATCAGGCCGGATATGTGACCAGCGGTGTGGCCACCGTCATTCTATGCTTGTGAAGAGAGCAACCCAAGCAAGCAGGCTTGTAGCTTAGGCTCCTGGTAGTGTATATATAGTGGTTTTCTTTTTCTCTCCATATCAACCATTTTATATTGCATACGTGTCATTGAAGAGTGAAATGATGGTTGCTTCTTCCGACTAACTTACTGTGTGATTTGACTGCTCCTTTAGTGGCCCCTACACATACTCCCCCTACGTGTATGTAAGGTTGGAAAAAGCGGTAGGCGTAAGCGAGGCGGTTGGCCTTCGCCTAGTGCCTAGGCGGTGCTTAAGCGCCCCAGGCGCAGCCTAGGCGGTTACATATTTTTTACTATCAGGGTGTATATGTGGTTATTATATTTGTATTTTATTAATTTAGAGCATATAAATATGTTACCTACCAGCTACTACCATTGGAATATGACCCTTTTGGCATATCGATTGCAATATGGCATGATTTCTCGCTTGGGTAGACAATTTCTTACTTACTCTGCCTAGACTTCTGCTTATGCCCTAGGCGAGGCGTTTGGCCATTGCCTAGCGCCTAGGCGTGCCTAAGCGCCTCCTAGGCACTGCCTTTTCCAACAGAGCGTGTATGCAACAGTCACACGTACACATGGACGCAAAAACGCGCGTGACGCCCTAATGCATGCATGTCCGAGCACACGACGGAACACACACGGTCACGCTCAAGTGCTCAACCTACATGTGCATGCACACACATACTCAGCCAGGGTGAGCTAGTGACCGTATACACACCGGAAAATGTATATATTGAGCGCAATGAGTGTATTATGAAGTCCACTTACCGTATTTTTACAAATATACAGTGACAAACAGTGTATTTATCTCGTTTGAAATTAAGCCATATGAACCGGAGAGGAGGCAGTATGGACTAGCATTACTTTGCTGTGTCCCGTCAACTTGCCGAACGAGGAGAAGCTTGCAGGACGGGAGAAGCTTGCGCGCGGTGGCTCACAGGACAAGGAGAAACTTTTGACTAATGCAAGCTGTCCTTCACTCAGGCGGTGGACGTGCAACAGTTAATTCGGTGTCAGATTTCCAGAAGCATACACTATACTAGTACTATTATTGTTGCACTTCCCGAAGAGGCGAACAGCCAAGCGCAAAGTTTACTAGTACTACTACTATAGTCTATAGATGTACTATACTAGTACTAGGAACCGGATGCAGGAGCGTCTGCACTCTTATTATATTTTTAAAATGTGATAAAGCAATCTTCAACACATTTGGTTCTCTTCGAGGGTTCTCGCATGTGATAATGGAAGTTGATTGCATGGAACACTCGCCACAATTCTCGCTTAATTCTGGCTCATATCTTGTTACAAATAGGAGCGCTCGGCAATATTTCCTCGTTTTTGTTATTCAGCATGTAAACAGGTCTGCAAACCTTGCGGCGCATCTTTGTGCGAACCATGCTTGCTGCACTTTGAATGTGGCCGAGAGCTGGCTTGATGAAACACCTCACTTCCTACTTCTTTTTTTGCGGGGTACCTCGCTTCCTAGTGACCAGTGTCTTGGCAGATCGTCCTAAGAATGCTTATATATGAATAAAGCTCTCTCATTTACCCGCATAAAAGATTAAACCATATTAACCAGAAAGGAGGGAGTATGGACTAGCACTACTTGTTGGTGTGTCTCGTCAACTCGCAGAACGAGGAGAAGCTTGCAGGACAAGGGGAAGCTCGCTTACGCCTTTTGACTAATGCAATGTACCCTCGCCCAGGCGGTGGACATGCATCAGTTCATTCGGTGTCAGATTGCCAGAGGCATACACTATAGTACCGAACATGCGGAGTACCCATCATTGTTCGACTTCACGAAGAGGCGAAGAGCCAAGCGCAAGGTTTAGTAGTACGAGTAGTACTACTACTAGAACTGCATGGTGGAGCCTCTGTACTCTTATTTTTCTTAATCTTTGATAAAGTACACATTTATTCCGGAGAAGGGCGGAAACGGCAGCCCAACATGTAATGATGATATCGATCAACCATGCTCGAATATATCTTGGCCTCCGGGCGAGCCCATCTGTGTGTTCTTGCTCCTCGTCTCTCTCAAGGAACGGCGTGTTGGCCATTTTGCCGTCAATTGAGATCGGTTTGCTCACACTCCGGTCCCACATGTCAGTGATATGCCAAGAGGAGGTGCGTTGACCGACTTGCCATACACGTACTTGGTTTTGCACCTTCATACTACTCCTCCCTCTGTCACAATTTACAGGGCGCACTTCATTATGATGCATTTCTCTCAATGCATTTCCACCACCAGAGAGACTTTAGACGCGTTTGGTTTAATGCTCAATTAATTAGGGCGTGGTAACCGCAATTTTCTCTTGATGTAGTACTACGGAGTGGAGTAAGTGCATGCATGTGTGTACCCGGGGTGGAAGCACTGCATGCATGTGTGTACGCATTATTTCCTCTAGTAATAGACGTTGTGCTATAACTACCAATGCTATTTTTCAGGCCGGTCGCTAGTCGCCTTGGTCCCAGAGATTTTCTCTTTTTCTAAAGCGTGCTATAAACAGTGACGGATGGAGTAGTATGAGCGCATTCAAAGAAGAGCGTATTGATGGTTGCTTCTTCCGAGAAACTTATAGTGGGAAAGGTGGGGCTTATGATTTGACTGCTCATTACTCACTATTAATGCGGCGCAACGACCGGTCTGAGTCTCCCATGCGGCTGTGCACTACCCCCCTCGGTTCTTAAATATACTCCAGAATATTTGTCTTTCTAGAGATTTCAATGAGTGACTACTCAAATATTTGTCTTTTTAGAGATTCAAATGGACTACTACATACGGATGTATATAGACATATTTTAGAGTGTAGATTCACTCATTTTGTCACTTGTTGAAATCTCTAGAAAGACAAATATTTAGGAACGGAGGGAGTACACATACGAAGCAAAATGAGTGAATCTACACTCAAAAATATGCCCATTTGAAATTTGTAAAAAGACAAATATTTAGGAACGAAGGAGTATAAGTTTGTGCATGGCACATGGACCCGGATGCCGAAGAGGCTTCATGCAATGCTATCAAGCTTCCAGCATTTGTTTACATAATTGACGTACTATACAAATAATTTTCCAGCGACATGAAATTGTACAATGGTGTGAGCTTTCAGCTTTTGTTTTGTGTGTCTTGCCATCGATGCTCTTTCGGAAACAATAAAAAACTAACTTCCTTGCTAACCAGAGCTAATATTTACATCACAACTGAAGACAAAGTTGTGGGAAGGTGTTAAATTAAAATTGATCCATGCTTTCATTGGCAGCAACGTCCCCCCAGCTCTATTTAAATCAACAAGGCATGTTGGGAAAAAATGTAGCTGTCTGGAGCATGCAACATTCCGATCATTTTGTGCAGTTCCACTAAAATAGAGCTGAGTGTCCCTGTTCCAAAGATATTAAGTGTGATTATGATAATATAGGATTGCTGATGAAACAATAAACACACAAATAGATGCCGGTCACCTTTGCAGTCTCTCTTAAGACTAACTAGTTGGAGAAGATTAGGCTTGGAGTTGGATGAGGAGGATAGAGCAAAACCAATCTCCCTTTGTGCAGTCGCAATGAAATGTAGAGACGTTGCCCGTGTGACATTTTGGCAGAACTGCACAAAACACTCTTAAGAAAAAAGTGATTTGTGCAGTTCACCAAAAGGTCACAATAGCAACAAGGTGAAATGGATAGCCCTATTTTCAAAAAAGAGGTAGAAAGGAAACCATTATCGCCAATAACAGTTGATGACACATGCGACGACAAAAAAGAAGCATATTCCTTGTCCTAAGGGAAGATAACAACACGGTTGTGTTTTTCTAAAACGGTGTGAGGACGAGATTGCAATATGGAAAGTACGTCGGACGAGCTACGTTTTGGGCATCGAACTATGGAAGATCCACATGCAGCGACGTGGGAAGACGGGCAGTGGAGCAAGGCCGGAGGGGATACCTGGAGGTCGTCGGGATGTAACTAGGTGAGCGGCGGCGGGCGGAATCTGCCCATACTGCGGCAGCAAGCAGGTGGCGTAGGCCCTACCACGCCGGAGCTTGGTCAGAGAGAACGGCGTGTACCGCAGATCGGGACATGCTGCCTCGGCACCGTCGAACGGAGAAATGATGCATGTCCTCCCTTTCCGCCGGTGGACGGGATGCGACCAGATCAGTGACCAACAGTGAGAGAGAGAGAGGCCACCGCAGCCTTGTGTGAGATACTCTGAAGAGAGACAAACCAGCAGCGGTGCTCCATTGTATATAGTGGAGCAGACTACCTTTTTCTCCATAAAAATCGTTTTATATTCTGTGTGCATGCCATTGAGCGATATAACTCTATTTAAAAATAACGCGCCAATGCATCAAGTCAAACTTTGTTTCGTGCACGCGTGGTACACGACCTCCGTAGGTAAACAACCGCTACACGCGTTCAAATTAACACATGGGCTGCCATTTCGTACAGAAATGAGATCCACCGTGTACCCGCGCGGGTGTGGCTGGGCACGAAGTGTGAGTACATGCACGGTGCACCTATTCTCTTCTTGTATACGTACACCATTCTTGTATACGTACACCACCTACGTGGGGTTGTGTGAGAGAGATACAAACATAGAGAGATATAGTGTGTGGGTTCGTGAGAGTTTTTTTTTGGGGGTGGGGTCGATCAAAAATGTAACATATGCAATGTGTGTGAAATAGAGTCCTGGATATATCATATATATAGAGGGGCGATCCACGAGAAGAGAGCGGAGGTATCATCGGCTTGAGGTGTCCATAGAATCAAGAGAGGGATGATGTGTGTGTGTGTGTGTGCTGTGATCGATAAAGAGTGCCATCGAATTTGTGTGTGCCCATGTCAAAGATATAGAGTGGCTGGCCTACTGGAACGTGAGAGGGGAGATGTGCAGTTTGTCTCCGTGGCATGGATACCTACCTACAGCGCTCGACTATCAGTGTGTGGTGGGGGAGGGAGGCCTAATTAACTATAGAGGTACAATGGCTGGTATATGTGTGGAGGAGGAGAGAGGCCTACCTCATGTATTAAGGGAGATCGATCTACCTCATGTATTAAGGGAGATCGATCGGCATCCATGCATATGTGTAGGAGAGGAATAAGGTTGGGAGAGAGACAGAGCTAGAGTGTTGGAGGTGGTGGTAGTGGAGTTGCTTCTAACAAATGGTGGGATAGGCTTGCTAGAAAACCGGAGGGCACGCCTGCAATATCAATAAGAGAGGGATGGCTGCTCTGTCTGCACGTGCGTGTGAGAGACGGGTCGAGGCATGCACAAATGATGAGGGGGGCGATATGGATGTGGTAAGCAGACATAACTACATAGGAAGATCAATCGTCCTTTGTCAGAGAAAGGAGAGACATAACTTGTGAGGTACGTCGATCGATGGGGGGGGATAGTTAAAGTTGACCTAGGTATATGTTCGGAGATCGATCGGTATACATGCATGTGTGTGTTAGAAGCAAATGAGGCACGGGGAGAAGGATAGAGTGAGAGAGGGATGCATCTAGGAGGTGGTGCGAGAGTCATACTATATCGAGGGGGAGAAGTGTGCGAGTACAAGATCGATGAAAAGAGTGGTGGGAGTGAGGCATGGACGGTGATAAGAGAAGAGGGGAAGCTTGTGTTTTGTGCTAGGCACACCTGGCTAGAGAGGCATATCGATCGACGTGTGTCGTAAAGAAGGAGCTGGAGGCCCTACACACACCGTGGATGAATGACCTAAAGTGAGAAGACGAATTTGCGCGATGGAGCTAGAGAATGCTGAGGGAGGGTTAGAGGGATGCGAGCGTCTGCATGCACGAGAGAAAGTTAGCGCTAGCTAGCTACAAAGAGAAGAGGATTGTGTGGGTGTAAAAGACGAATAGAGATCATACTTCATTATAAAAAGTGAATTCGGATATTTGAAGAATTTATCATAGTGTTTTAAACCGACGCATGTGTGAATATATATAACGGTGATACACATGGTGTGGTTATGAACATGTTATACTACATATAATATATTTTATCTCTACTCATAAAAAAACGGAGTTGTTGATGATGGTGCCATCCTTCAATATAGGTCGTCCGATTTATATCTGACGGATAGGAAGGAAACTATGGCAATTTGGAAAAAAGATACCCACACCCCTCTCCATATTTGCAAATTAGGCCTCCCCTTGATCATGTTGATGTTCCGTGTAACGCATGGGCATCTTGCTAGTACTACGTATAACATATAGAACATTGATCATAATTTGGACTAATGTGTGGCTTTTGCAGCTCGGGTCTAAATGCTTGTCATAATGTAGGGGGCGGGGCACTATACTATGTGTGATAAACACGGTGTACACGTATGGAACATGGTTTAGATTATGAATATATAGTTAGTACATCAAATGTACTATTATTTGGAATCAACATCAAGTGTATTCGAAAATAGAATTCGAGTTCATGTAGTACACATAGTTCATATCTATCTCTATAGTAATCATGTGGTGTGTTATTAAGGTAATACACGAATGATGGTTGAAGTTGGCAACAATCATGATTGTAGATTTGTTATTGAAATAGAGAAACGAATTCAAATTCAGTTCGAATTGGAGCGGTAGTATAGACATTTGGAATGCACTAAAATGTTGGTATGAGTAGGTTACATGCATTATAAAGCAAGCGAAAAAAATTAATTGGACATAACATGGATTCATACTACCGAATAGCATTTAATTGCACTAAATTGATGGTATGAGTAGCTTTAAATAGCATTTTTATAGTAAAACGGGGCAAGACTCTCTCTTTGTGTGGTGTGAATAGTTTTATTTTTTTGTTTTCTTTTGGTTGAGGGAAGTGCGAATTGATTTGGTACATACAAGTACAATATTACACGTTAGGCTTGTCCCTAAAATTCAACCCGCACCTTGTTATATCCCGAAAATTCAGATATCGTGCTCCCAAAACTGGCGCCTTCACAGCCCGCGCCTTGCTATCCCGAAATTACAACGCGCGTGAAAACTCCCTCCAGCTGCCAAATCCCGACACGTGAAATCCCCCTTCTAACCCTGAGCCGAAAGGGCCGCTAGTTCAAATCGATGCTGGGTACTTTTGTAACACACCCTACATTTTGGACAAGCGCGTCCCTAAGTCATGGTTCACCCCCTCCCATCGCTTCCTTTTTGCCATTCGAAATGCCAGGCCGCCATAACCTCTCCACTCCAGCCGCGAAACCCCATCCTCCTTCGTCCGCCACCTCACCGTTGCCCAGTCGGAGCCTCTTCCCCGACGATGTCGTCCACCGCAACAGCTCGACATCCCTCGTCCACCTCCCCGGAGTTAAGGAAGATCCACCCGCAGCGGGGACGGGGGCTCGCCGGAGAGGTACCCCACTATCTATCTTAGGGTTCAGGGTGGGGGAGGGGGCCCTATAGGGCTGGCCGGGGCGGCGGCGGACCAGCGGTGGGGAGTTGTTTGGGGGCGGCGAGGCGGCACTGGGGCCGGCGGTTCGGCCAGTGGTGGCTGGCGGCTCAGGGGGGTGTAGGTTGAATATGAATTGCAGGCCCTCTCTAAACTACATGTCAAGTGCCTCTCTGCTACCATTGCATTCAGTTTTGACAGTAACATTCAGATTCCACAATAAATTTCAGTTTCGATAGTTAAGTTCAGAGTCAACAGCTTTTACCTCATCTGTTGTAGTCAGGTGGTTTTTGGTGATGTAAATTTTACATCTATTTTACATCATCTATTGGAGATGCTATTAGAATCCCACTTGAGATTGACGATGTCTGTCTTGTGCTGCTTCAGCCTTGACGTCTTACGGCTCACCGGGGCTGCTTCAGCCTTGACGTCTTACGGCACATATCGAGGAAGCAATGAATAGTATCTCTGTCTAATATCTGGTTCACCTAGGGTATGCCTATGTTGTTCATCTTGGGTGGGAAACAAATAGTAAAGCAATCATCATCTGTCTTTTTATTAAATTAAAGCAATTATCAGCCTGCTATCATTATTTTTGGATCCATCCACCGTTGTTACCATCACTCTAAATTTCTGCATGCTCTCCTTACATAATCTCACCATATTTTTTTCAGATGCATGTCGATATTCTACACAGTCATGCTGAACATGTAGAGAAAAAGAGAAGAGTTCTGCACGACAATACAATGTCATGCAGACATCGCTCCATGGTGGGTTCAATGGCAAACCCTCCCCACCCCTCTCCAGATTGTAATCTAGAGGAAGATATCTGTTCTGAGGCGGATTCAGACGCCGCTGACCACTCCTATTTACCCCCCCCCCCCCAAGGTGTTTGCTCTACCTTGGCATGATGATGTTAGTCATATCATGCATATGTTGCCCTATAGTGTGTACTTTTGACATCATATATGTCATCTGCTTAGTTTAGACATGTTCTGTAATGCCACCAGTTTAGTTTCTATATCATATATGGGAATTGTTCAGTCTCATGTCTTTTAGCCAGCCATAATATACATGAAATGTGCAATGCCATCCTGTTTAACCAGACATCATATATTTGAACGATATCTTGCCCATCCTTTTCTTCATTACATTTACATTTGTCGACAATGTTTGTACATTAGACAACTCTTCCTGTGAATCAGCCATTTGGGTGGGAGATTGAAAAATCTGGAGTGAAAACAAGGCCTTCAAATAAGCAGTGCTAAGCTGTCAAGCAGATCTCTCGTTGGGTCCCGATAGCTCCTCAGAGATGGATTCAGAGATAGATGACCAGTGCTATTCCCCCACGGAGGTGTATGCTCTAACTTGCCACAGTTATACTGCTAATATCATGCATATGGTGTCTTGCATTGCATAGATTAGACATCATATACAAAATATTCAACACCATGTTCTTACTTCAGACATCATATCTAATGCCCTCTGTTTAGCATATAAATCACATATGTGAATTAAATGATGTGATCCTGATTACTTAGATAACATGTAGGTGAATTATGTCATGCGATCCTGTTTAGTTATTCATCATATCTTTGAATTATGTTATGCTATGCTATCCAGTTTAGATAGACATCATATATGTGAAATTATGTCATGCTATCCATTTTAGTAAACAATATACATGTCAACTATTTCATGCCCTCTTTTTTCCACACTATCTAGTGCATCTGTCTATCATACAATGTCTGTACATTCAACTATGTTTCCTGTTTATCAGCCATTTGAATTGGAGCGGGTGATGCCAGCATCTAGCGGACTAAAAACATGGTCTTCACATAAAACCGTGCTAGCTCTTGGTGGAGATAGCACCCGATTGTACATGCACGAGAACCAGCCCTACCACACATAACCCAAACTCTACAGATTGTACCCCTCTGCGATGGACTGAGAACCAGCTTCACCAAATCTAACCCCAACCCCAAGAGATAGTAACCCAGTTCCTGTTGACACAAAGACCATCTCCACCACAGAGCTCCCAAACAAAAGCAATTAGTAAGGCAGCTCCAAAGGCCCAAAGGGCCAAGACTACCACGGCGAACCCCAACTCCACCGGTTAGTACGCCTATTCCTGTGGAGGAAGCACAACCAGCTAGTCGTAGTTTAGCATCTATCGCATTTGATGTTGTTAAATCGTATGTGTGTATCTTCCCATCTTGGAAATATTATATCAAGATGAAGGAAAATGCCAGTTGCAGGTGTTTGTCCAGGAGTTATGTGTAAGTAATGTTATTCATGGCAATTACTTTGCTTTTTCCCATACATCCTACCTCCATGATGGTTATAATACAGTAAATTTTCCCATTTTTCTCTATAGAGAAGGACCGATTTGGAAACTCGGGATGAGGTAACCTGTGCTAATACCTCTGCTATCTTCAAGAATGCTTGGTGCCAGTATCGGAATTACCTGAAGAAAATGTACTTCACCGGTAAAGAAACTCATCAAATTACCTTACGTTCTCCTGAGACACATTTCTTTGGACGATGATCGGGAACGCCTTGTTCAGATCTTGGTCCCGAACCAAGAATGTAGTAAGGTCTATGAGCTCATTTTCTATTTTTAAGTACTATATTCTTGTGTCTTACTGTACTCTGTTCATGTAGAACAAGTGCCTAAACCTGAAGAACAACTGTTCTAATTTAAGATTCCATTGCTATCATAGTTCAAAAAAGCGCTAGGCGTTAATTGTGCGTTTTGCCACCGCCTTGCGCTTACTGACCAAAGCGCATGCTTATGCGCAGTTATGCACAGATTAAGCGTAGTTATGCGCAATGCATTTCGCCAACGCTTAGAGCTTAGGCGCGCCTTTTTTAACTATGATTGCTATCGTGCATACTGCTTTGCTCTTGTATCACTGTATTTACTCATACAAACTTATTTTTAAATTGAAGGATCCAATCGAAACTTCAATGGCATAGCAGGTATGTTCACGCATGTTTCTTTAATACGTTTGCTCTTATCAATAGCTCTGTTGATTTCAATTTCAATTGTGTATACAATTGACTTCTCATATCATGCACATTACTAGCATCACAACAGAGCCAATAGTGTTGTTGTACATGTAGACCCGTGGTACCCATCTGAAATCTTGTTGTGCCGTGTAGTTTCCCACGCTTTGTATTCTTTCATCGCTGCTTTGTCTTGAACTGATATGATTTGAACCGTGTCTCTATTTTGATTTGGCAAGACAATGAGTGACCATAGGACATAGATATATGTTTGTTTGATGCTTTTATTATGTACTAGTACTTGGCAATAGAAGACTTGGTAGTTTAATCCTGTCCACCTTACTAATGAACTGGTTCACCGAAATGAGTTTCATATACTAGTACATGCTAAACTGTTATGTGTCTGCTTGTTTCTTCTTTTAGAATGCTTGTAATATTGGGGAAGAGTGCCTTATTAAGCAATGGTAAAGGAAGTAATGCAGATAAGGTTCAGGATAGTGACACAACCTTGTTGGTCTCCAACAAAGAAGATAAAATAGCTAAGGAAGACTATCTTGAAGACAGTGAGACAACCCCAAAGTCATGTCTTGGTTTAGTGTTGGAGTTACTGGCCACTACCGCTTGCACAAGCTATTCAAACTCACTGTCTGAATAAGTTCGGTTTCTTGAGTCTCAACTACAAGCTGAAAGACATCGATCAGTTGTGTTGCGACAAGAAGTGGAAGGACTGCGGAAGTCCCTGGAGCATTCAGATGCATACTTTCTGGTGCAACAGCAAGCGTTGGAGGATTTTAGCGCCAAACAGGACAAAGCTAATAAGCTTGCTAAGCTTATTGCCAGCATGGTGGGTACCACGTTTCTTGAGCTCTTATGAAGTTGTTTCAGTTATGCTCTAGTTTTGCTGCCGCGTTTATTTGCACGGGTGGCCAATTTTGACGGCCAGTGTATGTAATATGCTGCTATGTTCCCTATATTTGCACTGGTGGCGAACTTTGATGCCTAGTGGATGTAATATGTGTAATAGCGGTAATAGGCTAGCGCTAATTGCTTCCATATTTATTTCCTTATTGTCTTGTTTATTTGTTTGCTTGTAGTCACTGCAGTTCTTTTTCTGTGTTTTTCTAGTGGCCACAATAACCTATTTTTGGAAACTAGGCCAAAATGATCATGGAAACACACGGACTATTGTAACCATGAGCCTCCTGCGGGCCGTATGATCCATGGGCCTTCTATAGGCCCTAGGATCCATTGGCCTTCTATACGGGCCGTAGGTCCATGGGCCTTCTACGGGTCGTACGATCCATGGGCCTTTTATGGGCCGTAGGATCCATGGGCCTTCTATGGGGCGTATCGTCATTTCGCCAATCATGGGCCGTACTATTCATGGACAATAACGGGCCGTTTATTGGCCGTATTTGATAACTCTATGAAAACAGCCCAACGGGTTTTTTTCGACATGAAAACGGCCCAATGTATTAACGGGCCGACTGTAACCACGGGCTGAATTTGGCCCACAAGCAGAAAATGACAGTAACGGGCCATAAGTAACCGAATGTTGGAAATGAGCACAAGAATAAATGGGCACTGAGAAGGCCAAAAGATATCATGGGCTGGAAACGGCCCAATGGAATAATGGGCCATTAATGGGTATAAAGTGATACAATGTTCATTACGGGCCAGTTTTACCACGGGCCGTTAAGGGGCCGAGGGTTACTAAGGGCCTCATATGGGCCGAAAGACGTCATGGGCCATACGTGGGCTGGAAGTTAAAACGGGCTGGAATTATATTGGACGGCCCAGATGACACTACTGGGCCTAATTCGGATAGGCCGTAAACGGGCCCTGGGATAGCGGGTTGTAAATGGGCTATATGCGAACAGGCCGTTAACAGGCTTGCCATGGGCCGGCCCGCCACCTTTTGACCAAGTCAAACGGGCCGGCCTTTTCACAGGAATGGGCCTCTGCTGGGCCATGCCACGTGTCGGCGTATCATAGGCACTTTGGGTCCAATGAGTGGATGACATCTGTCCCAACGATGAGCCGACACATGTTTCCTCCAGCCAATGATGATTTTACCGTGGAAAATCCCCATTGGTCGGGGCTGTTAACGGGTTATCGGATCCAAAACCGGACCCAATAACTTAACAGCGTTCCGTTACGGTGGATGCCACGTGTCGGTCACCCTTGACGAAAGCACTTCTGTGACGCGCGATTTATCGTCATGGAAGTGGACACTTCCGTGATGATAATTTTGGCAATGTCATGGAACACTTCTACGACGGCACAGGTATGACTATCTTGATTCTGTCATAAATTTGTCATGGATGTACATGCATGACAGAAAACGTGACCTACTGTGACAAACACGTATCATCACGGAAGTGTATTTTTTTTGTAGTGAATATTGGTGTTAAGGTTTGTGATTCCCTATGCAAGCATGAAATTCAATAGTTATGCAATGAAAGTACATCCTACTTGTGGTGCATTATTCGGTGTTAGTTATGCTTAATGCTCGCTTATGAGATTTTTCATTCTTGGTTGGATGCTTCTCAATCTTTTGCTAGCCTTCATTTGCACCAAGTATGATCACTACTTGTGCATCCAAGATCCTTTAAACCAGTTTTGCCACATGAGTCCACTATACCTACCTTTATGATGTATTCTTTTGCCGTTATAAGCATATTTTTATGTGCCATCTCTAATTTTCAAAATACATTTCTCTTCTGTGTGCTCGTACCGCTCATGAAACGGTAGGGGGTGGCTGATATATTTTCATGCTAGATGTGTTATTCTCGAGATGAGTGTTTATTCACTTGTCATTGCACAAGACTATGGCAAAGGTATTAGGGATTCCCAGTCCTGAAATGAAAAATGAATTTACTTTATGTTGTTAAATAATAAATTCCTTAGAAAGTGTTGGTATGGAAGGCACCCGTGGATACAGCTAGCCATCGAAAGTGAAAGTATGGTTGAAAAAGCAATAAACTTTATTTTCTGTTTGGGAACCGCATATGATATATCTAGCATGGAAAGTATTGGGAACTACTCAATTGTTTTCATTGACAGGAAAAGCATGCCACCCAAAATGTTTTTATCTTTATCTTTTTCGCTTTGAGCTCTAGGACATCTACAAATCCCTACTTCCCTCCGCGAAGGGCCTTTCTATTTACTTTATGCAATTTTTATTTTTTATTTGAGTCTCCATCTTCTCTTATAAAGCACCAACTAAGGGGCACTATGATCGTACTTGAGCATTGGGTGTAGCTAATATGCGAGTGTGTTTTATGAATGGATCAATGATTAAGCATAATGGGCTAGGGATAACTTGCTTTAGTGTTGATATTTTGGAAGGCATGGTTGCTTGTTGATATGCTTGAGTGTTGAAATCTTCATCTCAAAACTAGACTATTGCTTTGAAACATATAAAAGTCCAAATGTCCATGCTATAAAGAAAAGAATATGTGATGAACATGTTAGGCAGCATTCCACATCAAAAATTCTGTTTTTATCATTTACCTACTCGAGGACGAGCAGGAATTAAGCTTGGGGATGCTGATACGTCCCCAACGTATCTATAATTTTTTATTGTTCCATGCTCTTATATTATCATTCTTGGATGTTTTCCAATCATTTTATAGCAACTTTATATCATTTTTTGGGACTAACCTATTGACATAGTGCCCAGTGCCAGTTGTTGTATTTTGCTTGTTTTTTACTTCGCAGAAAATCAATACCAAACGGAATCCAAACGCAGCAAAACTTTTTGGAGATTTTTTCTAGACTAGAAGACACCTGTTGGGCCAAAGAAGTACCAGAGGGGGGCTCCGAGGGGAGAACAATGCACCAGGGCGCGCCTGGGGGGGCAGGCACGCCCAGGTGGGTTGTGCCCACCTCGGTGGCCTCCTGCACCGCCTCTTTGCTCTATAAATACCCCAATATTCCAGAAACCCTAGGGGAGTCGACGAAAATCAATTCCAGCCGCCGCAAGTTCCAGAACCACCAGATCCAATCTAGACACCATCACGGAGGGGTTCATCATCCTTATTGGCGCCTCTTCGGTGATGCGTGATTAGTTCATTGTAGACCTACGGGTCCGTAGTTAGTAGCCAGGTGGTTTCCTCTCTCACTTTTGATTCTCAATACAATGTCTCTTGGAGATCTATTTGATGTAACTCTTTTTGCGGTGTGTTTATTGGGATCCGATGAACTTTGAGTTTATGATCAGATCTATGTTTTTATCCATGAAAGTTATTTGAGTTTCTTTGATATCTAATATGCATGATTACTTATAGCCTTGTATTTCTTCTTCGAATCTTTGGTTTAGTTAGGCCAACTAGATCGATTTTTCTTGCCATGGGAAGAGGTGCTTTGTGATGGGTTCGATCTTACGGTGCTTGGTCCCAAAGGATGTAAGAAGGGGAACCGACAGGTATGTATCGTTGCTATTAAGGATAACAAGATGGGGTCTATTTCTACATAAATAGATCTTGTCTACATCATGTCATCGTTCTTATTGCATTACTCTGTTTCTCATGAACTTAATACACTAGATGCATGCTGGATAGCGGTCGATGTGTGGAGTAATAGTAGCAGATGCAGGCACGAGTCGGTCTACTAATCTTGGATGTGATGCCTATATAATGATCATTTCCTGTATATCATCATGATTATTTGAAGTTCTATCAATTGCCCAACAGTAATTTGTTTACCCGTCGTATGCTATTTTTCTCGAGAGAAGCCACTAGTGAAATCTACGGCCACCGGGTCTCTTCTTTATTATATTTGCCTTCGCGATCTATTTTTATTTGCTTTCATTTTCAGATATATTAATACAAAAATACAAAAATACCTTGCTGCAATTTATTATTATTTATTCTTATCTCGCGTTCCCGCGAGATCTATTTATCCAATCTACTACAATTTTACCTATCTTTTTACCCGTGATTGACAACCCCTCTCTTACGTCGGGTTGCAAGTATTTGTTCTTTGTGTGCAGAAGCTATTTACGTGGTGCTGCATGGTTCTCCTACTGGTTCGATAACCTTGGTCTCATCACTGAGGGAAATACATACCGTAGTTGTGCTGCATCATCCCTTCCTCTTTGGGGAAATATCGATGTAGTTCAAGCCGCATCAGGGCCCCAAAGAAGATTGCATGCATGCATAAGAATATCATGAGCATAGCATGATCATGTAGATAAGCTCGCATGTGGCACTATTTTCATCTGCACTAAGCTATAGGATTCTTGCCGTGGACTTGGTCCCGAAGAGATGAAACAAAGACAAGCCTACATAGCGGTCCCCAGCAAGCCAAACAGATAAGTTCTTTCTTATCCATACGTGTTCTGTAAAGTGAAACTTGTGCATATGAAAACCTCGTCACCTTCGAAGCATAGGTGCTCCATCATTTGACTCGAACGTTGCTTCGGTCAGGATGGTCGCAGTGGCCTTTGACGGAAAAGGTTTGGCGGAGGCTGGTCCCTCTTTGTGGTTTAGTGCCCGGCAGGCCTAGCCCCGCGGCAACAAACTGAGGGTACCGGCAGGATTGCCTGCCGGAGAAAACATGTTTACTTGAATGTATAGAGGCATTTCACCTCTACGTGGATATGATACATGCACAAGTACCCGACAAAGCTTGTCTTTTTCATTAATACCCTGATAAGCAAGTACATATTTTACAGAACACAAACATGGGTAAAGAAGATTACATAATTTAGACTAAAGTTTGCCCAGTGCCTACATATTTTAGACTGAAAAAAGATAAGTGCCCCGTAATCCCCTTTCTTGTCCCTCTCCTCCTAGGCACTTAAGTGGGAGGTGAAGAGGGCAGAAGGAGTGCCTGAGCAGATGCCCGACCCGATCCCGTCAGGACCTTCCGTGCGCAGCCTGACAAGATTGGGAGTGGAGAGGCTGCGAAGGATGAGGATGGAGGGAGCAGCTCGGCGGTGCCCTGGCCAGCACCCCAAGGCGAGCAAGAAGCCCCAGCACAAGCACCAGCGGGGAGGGCCGCCGGAGCTCGGCTGGAAGACTGCTGGAGGAGGTGAAGGCACCAAGAGAGCGACCCCTCCCCAGCAACCGTCTCGAAGAGGCCGATGACGATGGTGCCGGGGAGGGAGGGGAAGAGCAAAAAGACGAGGCAGCGGGCCGGCAATACGAGATGAAGGCGTCGGTGTCATCTTACTCTGACCTGAAGCCCTGCCACCCGCCTTCTCCGTCTTCCCTCGTTTTTTTCCATCACCACCACTCCAGGGAGATGTCGGACCCTCGGCACGTCACCTTCCCCAAAGAGGCAGCTGAAGACTGCGACGTCCAACGTGCTCGTGGAGCACCACTCCCCACCTTGGTGGGCAGGAAGACGCCCCCGTCTTCAACATTAACCCCGGCTCCGCTGGAAGGAGCAGTGCTGGGATTGCCCATGATCCCGAGCATTGCACCCCAGACAGGCGCCGGAAGCCCCAAGAGCCCCATCATTAGAACGACAA
This sequence comes from Aegilops bicornis, assembly GCA_021605145.1. Lineage (NCBI taxonomy): Eukaryota > Viridiplantae > Streptophyta > Magnoliopsida > Poales > Poaceae > Aegilops > Aegilops bicornis. The sequence continues at coordinate 389,154,601 of CM038669.1, read as the reverse complement.
GCCTCGGCGACTCGAGGTGAGGACTAGCGCTCCACACCAGACGGCCGGTGTCGGTGTCAAAACCGGCAAATCTCGGGTAGGATCTCCCGAACTGTGCATCTAAGGATCGAAGGTAACATGAGGCAGGGGACACGATGTTTACCCAGGTTCGGGCCCTCTTGATGGAGGTAATACCCTACTTCCTGCTTGATTGACTTTGATTAGTATAGGGGTTACAAGAGTTTATCTACCTCGAGATCGTAATGGCTAACCCTAGATGTCTAGCCTGTATGATTATGATTTCCTCTATGGACTAAACCCTCCGGTTTATATAGACACCGGAGGGGGCTAGGGTTGTACAGAGTCGGTTTACAGAGAAAGGAATCTTCATACCCGCATGCCATGCTTGCCTTCCATGCTAAGGAGAGTCCCATCCGGACACAGAGAGGAGCCTTCAATCTTGTATCTTCACAGCCCATGAGTCCGGCCCATATCATAGCCCGGACACCCAAGGACCCCTTAATCTAGGACTCCCTCAGTAGCCCCTGAACCAGTCTTCAATGACGATGTATCTGGTGCGCATATTGTCTTTGGCATTGCAAGGCGGATTCATCATCCGAGTATTTCAAGGCATCTGAACAAAAGGACCTTCGGCTTTTGTGCCTCCATCGCCTCAGCTTCCACGTGGCAAACGAATATGAAGGGTCCAAGCACTTTTTGCGAATAACCCCTTGACAGCGTACGGAAGATGCCTATTTAAGGAGATTAGATCTCAGATGCCGTTCCATACCAGAGAAAAATCCTTCATTCTTGCCTCAAGAATCCACGAAATCATGGCCAGCGCTCCTAGCTCTTACTCCCGCCCCCATGACCCTCAAAAAGGCGATTGGGAGAGTTGCTCTATATCTCACGCCCAACTGACCAAGCTCCAGGTGCAGGGCTATCTTCCCCCTGCGGATCTAGTCCCGTTCGGGTGGGGTTAACTTCTTTTGCCGACGAGGCCTTGGCAAAAAATTTCCCGAATCCTTCGGAAGGGGAGTGAGTATGCTTCGTTTCCTTTCTCTTAAGAGGCGCTGGATTCCCAATCCATCCCTTCCTCTGAGGTCTCTTGGAGTACTATGGCCTCCAACTGCGCAATCTCATGCCAAGCTCCATTCCGTACATCACGGGCTTTGTCGCTCTTTGCGAGTTGTTCTTAGGCTGCGAGGCCCATTTCGAGCTAAGGAGGAAGCTTTTTTGCCTCGTCCCTCGCTCCCAAAAGGGATCCATATTCGAGGTGGGCGGTGCCGTATGGCGCGTAGCCGGGACAGGATACCTATCCGGCACTCCGAAGAAGGCATCTGAAGACTGGCCTCGGAATGGTTTTGTATTGAAGACGTCGTTCTTTCAGACCCTATCTGACGAGGCCTTCCTGACTTCTCCAATGCTCCGTTAAAAAAGCGCCACAGCTGGTGCCCCCGGAGCCTCGAGGAGGCAGATAGTTTGGAGGTCAAGATGTCAATGGACAAGATAAAAATACTCGCCAATCCGGACTATCCATAATCTAGGTCATGGAAATTTCCATAACGCGAGGTGTTTAGCCACTCAAATCAAGAGGACTCCCCATGTGGAACTATAACGGGGAGGATGATACATCTCGCTACGGGCGTAAGGGTCTGGAAAACTTCGCCGCCTTAGCCGCCATGTTGGCCGATCTTTATAAAGGGGAGAAAGAGAAATTTACTTGCCTTAAGTGCTGAGATGGCTTTTCCATGTATAACCCCCTGAAAGGATCGAGATGGACCTAGAGGGGGGTGAATAGGTAGAATTACAAATTTTAATTATTACTTAGCAATTTTAGGCAATAGTGTGGAATATGAAAGTGAGCCTAACAATTGCAAGAGTGATGCTAAGAGCTAAGCAAGATAAACAAGTAACCCAAGTATGTAAGTAAGCAAGCACAATATGATATAAGTAAGTGCTAAGAGACAAGTAACCACAAGTAGAGAGTTAGGGTTAGGAATAACCGCAACTCCGGGAGACGAGGATGTATGCCGATGTTCACTTCCTTGGAGGGAAGCTACGTCACCGTTAGAGAGGTGGATGTTACCAAGAAGGCACACCAACTCCACGAAGGCTCACCCTATTCTCCCTTTGAGACAACACCACGGAGGCGTTTCTCAACCACTAGTGGTAGACCTTGGGGTGGTCTCCAAACCCTCACAAACTTTTCTGGGGGTAATCACAATGGTCGATTCCTCTCCAAAAGACTCCTACCGCCTAGGAGTCTCCAACCTCCAAGAGTAACAAGAACGATGGGGAAAAGCTCAAGACTTACTCAAATCACAAATTCCTTTGGTGCAAAGAAGGGGAAGGAGTGGATCTATCACTTGATTGGAGAACTTCTTTCAAATGTTCCCAAATCCCTTGGGGATCTAGGATTTGGTGTAGGGAAACAAGAGAGGGAGTGAGATGTGTTCTTAGAAAGCTCAAAGTGAATGGTCAACCTTATCCCATGGGGGGAAGAAGGCTATATATAGTGACCATGGAAAAGTAACGGTTTGAGACACTTAAGTGCACTGTAGAGGTCGGACATCCGGTGGCACAGATAGGTCCGGACGTCCCACAGCCATCGGTCGTCCAGTCGTTGGAGATCCACAGGCCACGAAACAACACACAACCATCGGACATCCGGAACATGCTGGTCATCCGGGGACCGGACGTCCGGAAAAGACCGGAAATCCGTAAATATCGTTCTGTGAAGAAACACTAGACGACCGTGAAGAGCCGGAAATCCGGGCAGCTGCGAGGGAACGTACGTCCGGTGAAAAATGGAGTTGGTGGGTTTTGAGCAAATCTTTCACTGGATCCAGCGATCCCCTCTTAATAGCGCGGGATGCCTATACTCAAGAAACAAATCCGTAAAGAAAGAAAAGCTAAAGCTATTTTCTTGTAACTCCGATCTTGAATGATATGCATTTTTCCCTAGTGATGATCTACACACGCCCTTGAGACTTAATCCTGAGATATACTTGATAAACATGATTAGTCCCATGTATGCATGTTGTCATCCCCATCAAAATAAGATTAAGGGCGTGATTGAACTTTCAATCTCCCCCTCTTTGGTAGTTGATGACAACATACATGCACTTCTCAATAGTAAAAGGAAAACTTTGAATATCGAAAGGATTTATTGCGGAGCTCCCCCTAACTATGTGCACCACTATAAATAAGCATGAGAGGAGCTCCCCCTTAATGTTATACCAAAACACCCAAATCTCAAGTAACACATGATACCATAATACCATAAATAGGTTCATCACTCACATCATGGAACATGAAGCGACAATAGTCATAACAAGGTTCCTGGTACCATACATAACATGGTTCGATACAAGCTAATATCACATATAACAGTACTAAGAGGATAAGTGCTTACTCCCCCTTGGCAGCAAGTACCCAAAAGGGGCCAAGAGGAGCAGCCAGAACAACATCATCATCATCAAAACCCAGCATCATCATGGTCAGCATGAGCACCACTGCCACCGGCCTCGTCAAAGAAATTAGACCACTCAGGACCCAAAGAAAATCCAAAGTCAGAAGATGGAGCATCAGGAAGACGGTCATCATCACTCACATCGAAAGCTCCAAAGTCTCTCAGACAAGCCTTCAGATCATTCTTGGAGGTGATCAGCCGAGTGACAACATCGTGATTTTGGGAGCAGTTAAAGGTAACAGCCTTCATCAAGGCAGAGTGAGCCTTCCCAAGTAACCGAGCAATGCGACCAAATGGTGTAGATCCGGAGGGAGCAGAACGAGGAATGCTAGCAGCAGTGTGGCGCGGATGAGCAGAAGAGGAAGAGTCCTTGGGAACATAATCATCTGCCATGTGTGCGGTAATGACCCATGCTCATGCAAATGAGTGCGTACAATAGCAAATGGAGCCATACTCTCAATGAATGCCTGAAGAAAGGGAGCATGAGGAAAGGCCCGCTTGTGCTAGAGAGAAGCGAGGCGGATTTCATGCCACAGAAAATGAGGGACATTGATCTTCCCTTTCAGATACGCATAAAGGCGATGCATGATATCGATGCAGTAGCTACTGCAAGAGCCCTTGTCACCCATCTTAGGATAAATGGTGTGAATGACACATTGATAGATAATGAAGAAAGGAGAGCGCCAAATAGAGACTTGGTTAAAGCCCTTATGTTTCTCCTCATTAGTCAGTTCTGCTATGGGTTTGATAAGATCAGCACATGCATCAGTGCCCTTGGGTCTATGTTTGGGGTCATCATTGTGAATTTTGAACCCGGAATCAAGAAAACCAAGGGCAGCGACAAATTGAGAATAGGAAGCCGAGAGCTTTGTGTTAGAGGTCATCCAAGTAACAGTGTTATTTGGACCGAAGAAACATGTGGCATAGAATTGATGAATGACAGCTTGGTTAAAGTCATGTTGAAATGCAAATGGAGCAGCAAGATTGGACGACTCAATGAACTCAATAGCCCCAGAATATTTCTCCGGATGAGTATGAATATGCTCTAAATCAATGCACAGATGCAGAGAAAGACCCTTAGGAATGATGACAGTGGTAAAAATGTCAGCTTGGACATTAGTGCGAAAACGATTGTCCCGAGAGTCACGAGCAACCGTAAATTGATCAACATCACGACGCAACTTAAGATAGAAAGCAATGGGAACCTCATTGAACCTCTTAACATGGCAGTCGTGTGGTAAAGGAGGTTCAAGAGAGATATGACGAGCATCACCGTGAGGTTGCACCGGAGGAGGAGGAGGCTTGAAGGTGGGCCGCCGAGTCCCGGGCTTGGGAGCAGTGGTGCGAATAGGGACAGGCTCTCCTCACTCCATATGAGCCAACTCATCTTCATAGTCGGAGTCCTCTGACGAGTCTTCGCTTGGAGAGCGGCGAGGTACAGGAGCATGCTTCCAAGGACGAGCCCGTTCTTGGGAATCGTCGGAATCACCATGATGGGATGGACGAGAGGACCCAGACGGGGGCCCCTTGCAAGCAGAGTGCTTGGTCTTTACCATTCGACCTCAGAGTGAAGAACGCGGAGGAAGACGTCGACAGAAACAAATCAGGCAGTGGGCCGCACTGGGGACTAGGGCGACCTGAGCGGTGTGGCGTCGGCGAGGTGCACGGGCGGCGAGCGGCCGCAGCGAGGAGCCACGAGACAGGGGTGGCGGCGGCGGTGAACAAAGGAGGGGAGAGAATGAGGATTAGGGTAAACTGACCCGAACCGCACCCCGTGCTATATATATGTGCCCGAGAAAATCTCGGAGGCCGGAGTTCTACGGACGTCCGGTTCCTGGGCCAGGGGAAAAAATCAATGGAAGACCAGATAGACCGGACGACTGGCCTGAGGGCAACAGAAGGCTTTTTACGGACGACCGGAGTTCTACGGACGTCCGGTGCATGGGCCAGGAAAAAAATTAACGGAAGACTGGATAGACCGGACGACCGAAAGGGGGCAAACAGAAGGCTTTTTACGGACGTCTGGACAGTACCGGACGATCGACACACAGAAATTTGTCTGTAAAAGACAATGGAGATGATGACAAATGTAGGAGATGATGATGACAGTGATGATCTAACCCATGTGTAAGGGTACTGTCGTGGTTCTAAGTCTGACAGTAGAATGGGGGGTAGGTATGGAGAGGCAAGATCCTAGCTATGGAGTAGTTGTATACGCAAGATGTTTACGAGTTCAGGCCCTTCTCTGAGGAAGTAACAGCCCTACGTCTCGGAGCCTGGAGGCGGTCATCGATTATGTGCGTAAGGGTTACAGGGGTGCGAACCCTTTACACTGAGGAGGGGCGTGGCTTATATAGAGTTCGCCAGACCCCTCCCGCCCTCAGTTATGCAGGGATTAAGTTACATTAAGATAGGGAGTTACTGGTAACGTCCCACATAAAGTGCTATGATGGCCATAAAGCCACTTAATGACCGACTATTTGCGTGCAGACTGACTGTAGATCTTCTGGCGGTCGAGTGGTTGGCTTCATGGTCGAGTGTCTTCAGGTCCGTCGAGTGGAATCCTTCCAGGTCGATCGAAGGTGTTTTCTTCGGGGAGATGTCCTTGGGAGGGCACCTTGGACAGGTCCATGACCCTACCCTAGGTACATGACTTCATTAGTAGCCCCCGAATGGATCGAGGTTTGAGTGGGGAAGGAGTTGAGAATTCTTCCGACCCACTTTTCGTGCGATGAGCACGTCTTGTCCTGGATCAATAAGCTTAGGTGACAGCTTCAACTTCTTTTTCAGTCGCGTTGATCCATTCATTGTATCTGTCGAGTGTGTTTTTTGTACTTGGTGAACTCCGAGTGACGGGACGGAGGGAATCTTCTGTCTGACGATTTTCTCTGCGGCGCGCGGATTTAGCGCGATTCGAATTTTCGGGAAACGAGCGGGGCGGAGGAAGCCGCAGTAATCGGACGAGATAAGGCAGGGACGCCTCAATCTCCGCGCCACCTTTTTCGCCACGTATCGCGCGGGCAACTGTTGCGGGATTTGACAGGATCGTTCGGGCCTACCAGTCAGTCACTCGGAAGCAACCTCATATAAGGCCTCGGACGGGGGTTTTTGAACAGTGTGTTCCCCTTTCCTCCTCCCTTCTCCAGATTCATCCGCCGCGTGCGATTCCTCCTCCATGTTGCTGCTCCGTGCGCGTCTTGTCGGCGACAATGGTGAAGGACAAGACGGCGGCTTTGGAACGGGCGAAGAAGGTGTCGGTGAAGGCGAAGGGAAGAGCGACAAGTCAGGGAGGATCCTCGTCGAGGGCCGGCTTGCCGCAGGGCTGGATCCAGGGCGACTGGATCCGCTCGACGATCAGCCAGAAGGACCTCGACGACATGGCCAATGAAGGACGGATCCTCCATGGAACGGCGCGGCTCCCGGGGAAGGAGTGGACGCCACAACCTCTGGAGGGTGAGTGCGTTCTCTTGGCCACCCATGTCGACCGCGGGTTTTCTCTGCCGCCTCACCCTTTCTTTCGGGGATTTTTGAACTTCTTTGGGGCAAACCTTCACCACTTCACTCCCAACTCCATCGTGTATCTTGCTGCTTTTGTGTCGCTGTGTGAGAATTTCTTGGGTTGCCGGCCTCATCGGGGCCTTTTCAAGCACATTTTCACTTGCCGCTCCCAAACGGTGAAAAAGGCCAATCCAGTGGCAGAGAGAACTCAAGTGATTCAGATGTGTGGGGGTCTTGGGGTCCAAATGAGAGGAAAAAGCTCTTTTCCGGCCATGATTTTACCCGAGACAGTCCGTGGATGGCAGTCGACTTGGTTCTACTGCAAGGACCAACCAACGCCAGGGCAGTCGACTGGACTCCCTCGTTTTTCTGGACCGAGTGAGCAAACCATCTTCTTTGAAAGTGATCCCGGAAGAGAAGGCGCGGGTGAAGGTGTTGGTCGAACGAGTTGTCCAGCTCATTCGAGACGGGGTAACAGGCATGGATCTCTTATAGGTCTTCCTTCGATGACGCATCCAGCCGCTTCAAGCCCGAGACCATCCGATGTGGTTGTACTCCGGCACTGAGGACACCACTCGGATCCACCCGGAGGAGATCGAGGATGCCATGCTGGAAAGATGTCTTGGGGGCATCACAGGAAACAAGGACAACCCTCGAGGGGCCAGGAGGATTCCTCCACTCGACCAGTCCTACAAAGTAGACAAGGTCCATTCCTGCATCTTTGATTGTTATTCTGTTTTCTCCATCTTGTTTGCTTCAAATCAGTCGATTGACTTTGCCTTGTTTGTTGTCTTCCAGGCCACCACTGAGATGTATTCGATGCCCAACGGGGCGCAAGAACCAGTCGAGGAGGAAGGGAGCGGAGGTGAAAGCCAGGAGGAATGGCAATCTGATGGTGCGGAGGACGAAGATGACGATAGCTCCGACGAAGAGGAGGAGGAAGAGGAGGAGGAAGAAGTCGACCCTCCTCGCATGGAAAGGCAGTCCAAGCTCACCCATGACCCCATGATCGGCCTTGCAAGGCTATCGCACTTTTGTCGGGCGGTCGTGAAACATCCTCGGACGACTTCTCCGGCGCCCGATCGAGAAAGCGCCCGAAGCAACCCGGCGACGCCATCAAAGCCGACGAAGGTTTTGCCCAAGATGAAGATGGCCATCCCCACTATTTCCGGGTACAGCAGAACTTGTGTTTTCTTGTTCAGTATGTACATACTTTTGGTCGACTTGTTGACTGATCAACTAATTTCTGAAATCTGCAGCGCTGCCACCTCCGAGACCTCGGCCAAGAACGAAGACCAGGAGATGGAGGATATTGTTACCTCCAACCTTGGTATGATCGCTCTAGTTTTGCTTTTGGTCGATTCGATTTCCGTTTTTAACTTTGAATCTTTCCTATAGTCCCTCCTCATGTTATTGATCTCCCTGATGATGATGATGAGGCACTGTTGAGGCGGAGGAGGACTAAGAAGGCGCTGCTTGCAAGACTTTCGGTTACATCGATTGCACGAGGTGCTGGTTCATGAGGGTGGCAACACCACTCGGACTTCCGTGTCTTCATTGTGCCTTGACGAGTGTCCGCCTTCATCGTCGATCGCTGATCCGCCCTCCTTTTCGCCACACACCACGTCCCGGAAGGACCAAGTGGGTGCTGCTAAGGAAGCTATCATGCCAAAGGGATCATGATGGAGCAAGTGAAGGTGGTCGGGAGGCCAGCCAGGCTGACCTCTGACGCCAGCTCAGCTCTTGAGCAACGTCCAAGTTAGTTGTTCACCACTTGTTACATTAGGATATGCTACCTGAAAACTCTTCTTTACGAAGATCTTCGTATCTGTACACCCACTGGGTGTGTCGACTGAATTTTTGGACTGGTGGGGGCACGCTGAGTGCACCCACTGGGTGTAGTCCCCGAGACTATGGTGGACTGCTGGCAGTCGACCGTAGTCTTTATACTTTATATTTCTTTGATAACTTCTTCACTCGGTCTGGTCGGACCATGTCGAATGGAATCTTGAAACCGGTGGGGGCATGCTGAGTGCACACACTGGGTGTAGTCCCCGAGACTATAGTGGACTGCTGGCAGTCGACCGTAGTCTGAAGAACTCTCTTTTTTTTGTCTCTTCCGGTCGACTGATCGAACTGACTCAGTAGGACTAGTGGGGGCACGCTAAGTGCACCCACTGGGTGTAGTCCCCGAGACAACTGTCGAATATTTTGATTCGGTTGTAGTCTTAGAAACGCAATGATTTTTCTTGGTCACTCGGAAGTAACCTATCTTTGATGTCTGCCGATTGATTCTTCGCAGAAATCCTGCGAGCTTGTGGCTCGCTATACTGAATTGGAAAACAAACAGATCCAGCTCAACCTTGACTTGAAGCTTCCTCAGGAGAATTTGTAGAAGGCGAGAGACGAAGCAAAAGGTATGGCTGGTGAGAACTTGACGGCTGTCTTTGTCTTTCTGTCCCTTCCTAATTCTGATCTCACTGTCATTTTGCAGACAAAATGGAGGAGGCTCTGAAGAAGAAGGATCATGACCTTGCCGGCGCAGAAAACGGCTTTGAACAAAACCAAGCTCGCGGAAGAAAAGCTGTCCTCAGTCGGAAAACTTGAAGAAGAAAACGCCAATCTGAAAGCTGCTCTCGATGCGGCCAACAAGGAGGTTAGCCGACTAAAGAACGACAAGATAGCTCTGAGTGACAAGGCTGGCGAACTAGCAGGAAAGAGGAATGATCTAGAGGCTTATCTGGAAGGGCTCGCCAAGAAGTTATTCCTCATGCTTGAAGGTAATTCCTCCTATCCGACTGACTTGTTATCACCGACTCATCACAGAACCATTGGCTTGAACCCGAGTTGTGTTTGCAGAATTCTGTCAGAACTTCGAGGAAGAGACTAGTCGAGTGGAGACAAGCCTGGACCCCATTAACTCCCCCGTGAAGGATGAAGCCGCCATGAATGTGCTCCGATTTGGAGTCTCGTGTCATTGTTGTGGTGGACTACCTCGCTCATTGAAGGTTGCGGTGTCGCGGATTGACTTGACACTGCCAAAGCGAAACACTTCAAAATGACCTCGAGTCTTTAATGACTCGACCGAATGACGTTCAAGTCGAGTGCGGGAATGGAAGAAGTCTTACGCCGGATGTGGTGTTGATGTTGCTCATCCACTGGTCCGCGTTCACTTGCAAGGAGGCGCGAGAGGAAAGGTGGCGTCCATCAAAGTTGCCAATACCAAGAAGTACGACTTGATCTTTCATGGAGACTTTCATTGGTGCTGCCACCCGGATCGCCGACGGATCGACCTGGACCAGTTAAATCGCGCCTTCCAGTCCTCCACGAAGAGTAAAAACTTCTATTATTCGTCTTAAATTTGCCTCGGAATGCCGAGTGATCTTGTAACCGATAAACTTTAATGTGCTTGAGGCCTGGGTACTTCTGCATCCGTAGGATGTTATCCGAACTTTACTTATCGTCGAAATATGCTTTTGTTTGCCTTCGAGTGAACTTTGTTCTTCACTCGGAATATACTTAAGTGCTTGAGATGCAGCTCTGAGGTGAAAAATTCAGTCGACCTACTCTTCGTTGTTCTTGCAGGCAGGGATGGAGTTCGGATTGTACTTATGGTGCAGCTCCGCAGGAGAAGGTAACAGTCGGCCTGCACCTCGTTGTCCTTGCGGATCGGGAGGGAGCGCACGTTGTACTTGTGGCGCAGCTCCAAAGGAGAAGGTAGCAGTCGACCTGCACCTCGTCGTCCTTGCGGATCGGGATGGAGCGCACGTTGTACTTGTGGCGCAGCTCCGAAGGAGAAGGTAACAGTCGACCTGCACCTCGTCGTCCTTGCGGATTGGAACGGATTTTGTACTTAGGCGAGTACTGGACTGCAGCTAAGCCTCCGAGTGGGAGGGTTGCTCTCCACTCGGTAGGATTTTCTTGGATACTTAGGCGTAGCATCGGACTGCTAAGCCCCCGAGTGGGAGGTTTGCTCTCCACTCTGTAGGTTTTTTCTTTCTTTGGCGTGGTCTTGACTGGTGCTATGCCGCCGAGTGGGAGGTTTGCTCTCCACTCGGTAGGATTTTTCAAACTTAGGCGAGTACTGGACTGCTGCTAAGCCCCTGGGCGGGAGGTTTGCTCTCCACTCGGTAGGATTTTTCAAACTTAGGCGAGTGCTGGACTACAACTAAGCCTCCGAGTGGGAGGTTTGCTCTCCACTCGGTAGGATTTTTCAAACTTAGGCGAGTACTGGACTGCAGCTAAGCCCCCGAGTGGGAGGTTTGCTCTCCACTCGGTAGGATTTTTCAAACTTAGGCGAGTACTGGACTGCAGCTAAGCCTCCGAGGGAGGATTTTTGTGTCGTAGCTCTGAAGGGGAAGGCAACAGTCGACCTGTACCTCGTCGTCCTTGCAAAGCGCACATTGTATTAAATACTTAGGCGAGTACTTGGCCTGCAGCAAAGCCCCCGAGTGGGAGGCTGGCTCCTCACTCGGTGGGATTTTCAAACTTAGGCTAGTACTTGGACTGCAGCTAAGCCCCCGAGTGGGAGGCTGGCTCACCACTCAGTAGGTTTTTAGACACTTAGTCGAGTACTTGGACTGCAGCTAAGCCTCCAAGTGGGAGGCTGGCTCACCACTCGGTAGGATTTTCAGATACTTAGGCGAAACGGATTCGCAGCTAAGCCCCCGAGTGGGAGGCTGGCTCTCCACTCGGCAGGGATTTCTTTTTTACAAACTTAGGCAAAACGGGTTCGCGGCTAAGCCACCCACTGGGGGAAATTTCTTATGTAAATGAAAAGTAATAACAATCATTGGGAAAATTATAACATTCTTGTCTTTTATGAACAAACTACAGAGGTACTTTTATTACATCTCACCCGAGTGAGTACTTAAGTGTAAAAGGGGCGGAGCAGCACCGCATTCCAAGCTCGAGGCTCATCAATCTGGCGATCGACGTTGTAAAGATGGTATGCTCCATTGTGGAGAACTCTTGTGATGATGAAGGGACCTTCCCAAGTGGGAGCGAGCTTGTGTGGTTTTTGTTGATCCACTCGGAGGACCAAGTCTCCTTCTTGAAAGGTTCGGCTCTTCACATTTCTAGCATGGAATCGACGCAAGTCCTGCTGATAGATGGTCGAGCGGATCAGGGCCATCTCTCTCTCCTCCTGAAGGAGGTCAACTACATCTTGCCGGGCTTGCTCCGCTTCATCTTCGGAGTAGAGTTCGACTCGGGGTGCATTGTGAAGCAGGTCACTCGGCAGAACTGCTTCAGCTCCATAAACCAGAAAGAACGGAGTTCTCCCAGTCGACCGATTAGGAGTGGTCCTCAATCCCCAAAGAACTGACGGAAGTTTGTCGACCCACGCTCATGCTGCATGCTTGAGATCACGCATCAGCCGAGGTTTCAGTCCTTTGAGAATTAGACCATTTGCTCATTCTGCTTGTCCATTCGACTGGGGGTGAGCAACTGAAGCATAGTCGACTCGCGTGCCCTGAGAGGCGCAAAAGGCTTTGAACTTGTCGAAATCGAAGTTTGACCCATTGTCGCGATGATGCTATGCGGAACTCCATATCTGAATATCAACTCTCTCGATGAAACCGATAGCGATTACGCGCATCGAGGTTCTTGATAGGTTTAGCTTCGATCCACTTCGTAAACTTGTCGACTGCCACTAGCAAATGAATGAAACCGCTTCTGCCTGTTCTCAGTGGTCCAATCATATCCAACCCCCAAACAGCGAAAGGCCAGATGAGTGGAATGGTCTTCAAGGCTGAGGCGGGTTTGTGTGACATATTGGAGTAGAACTGACATCCTTCACACTTGTCGACTATTTCCTTTGCCATTTCATTTGCTTTTGGCCAGTAAAGCCCGCTCGGTATGCTTTAGCCACAATGGTCCGAGAGGACGCATGGTGACCACAGGTCCCCGAGTGGATATCATCAAGAATTATCGACCTTCTTACGGCGTTATGCATTTACGGCCGACTCGATCAGCGCTTTCTCGATAACTCGCCCTTGATCACGATAAAGGCCTTGGATCGGTGACGATCTGTTGAGCCTCTTCTTCGTTCTCCGGAGCTCTTTCCTTAGGATATACGCGATGTACGGCACCGTCGATCGGGAGTGATGACCACGACTTCCATGACCAGGTCGACCACACGGTGGGACCTCAACTTCAGTCGGATCAGTGGCACTTTTTGGCTGTGGAGCTTCTTCGGTGAAAGGATCCTCTTGAATCGAGGTGTGCGGATGTGCTCCAAAAACACATCACTGGAAATGGCTTCCCTCTTGGACCCTATTTTCGCCAAATCGTCAGCAGCTTTGCTTTTTCAGTCGGGGTATATGATGAAGCTCTAACCCCTCGAACTTGTTCTCTAGCTTCCTCACTGCATTGCAATAACCAGTCATGGCTGGACTTCTGACGTCCCACTCCTTCATCACTTGATTAACCACTAAATGTGAGTCGCTGTAGACCAGGAGGCGATGGACACCAAGTGAAATGGCCATACGCAACCCATACAACAGTGCTTCGTATTCTACTTCATTGTTGGAAGAATCAAAGTGAATCTGGAGCACATATCTGAGCTTATCTCCTCGGGGGGAAACCAACACTACCCCAGCACCGGAACCATTATGTATCTTGGAACCGTCAAAGAACATGGTCCAGTGCTCCGAGTGAACTTGAGTCGGTAATTGCTGTTCGATCCACTCGGCGATGAAATCTGCTACTGCTTGGGACTTGATGGCTTTCTTTGCCTCAAACTTGATATCAAGGGGAAGGAGTTCAATCGCCCATTTCGCCACTCGACCAGTTGCATCTCTGTTGTGCAAAATCTCTGATAATGGGGCGTCATTGGCAGCTGTAATGGAATGATCGAGAAGTAATGAGCAACCTTCTTCGTGGTCATATAAATCCCATACACAAGCTTCTGATAATGAGGGTATCTTTGCTTTGATGGGGTTAATACTTCAGAAAGATAATATACTGGGCGCTGAACTTTGAAGGCCTTTCCTTCCTCTTCCCGCTCGACCATAAGTACTGTACTGACGACTTATCATGTGGCTGCAATGTAAAGCAGCAACGGCTCCTTGCTGATTGGGGCAGCAAGCACCGGCTGGGTGGAGAGCAGAGCTTTGAGCTCTGCAAACGCCGTCGACTTCAGAGTCCACTCAAACTTGTCTCGACTTCTTTATCGATCGGTAAAGAGGCAATGCCTTTTCACCGAGGCGAGAGATGAATCGACTTAAAGCGGCCAAGCATCCAGTAAGCTTCTGGACATCGTGCACACGCACAGGGCGTTTCATTCGGAGTATAGTGCCAACTTTTTCTGGGTTGGCATCGATTCCTCGTTCGGAAACGAGAAAAGCGAGTAGCTTTCCGCCAGGAACTCCGAATGTGCACTTTGATGGATTAAGCTTGATATCATACCTCCTAAGATTGGCAAATGTTTCAGCAAGGTCAGTCAACAGGTCGGAACCTTTCCGTGACTTGACCACAATGTCATCCATGTATGCTTCCACATTCCGGTGATTTGAGTGAGTAAACACTTTTGAATCATCCTCATGAACGTGGCTCCGGCATTCTTGAGGCCGAATGGCATGGTGACATAACAGAAGCACCCGAATGGAGTGATGAAAGCTGTTTTGATCTCGTCGGGTCCATACAGACAGATCTGATGGTACCCGGAATAGGCGTCTAAGAAATACAACCGCTCACATCCTGCAGTCGAGTCGACTATTTGGTCAATGCGGGGGAGAGGAAAATGATCTTTCGGGCAGGCCCGATTGATATGTTTGAAGTCGATGCACATGCGTAGTGACTTGTCCTTCTTAGGGACCATGAAAACATTGGCGAGCCACTCGGAGTGGTAAATCTCTCGGGTAAAATCTGCTGCTAAGAGCCGAGCCACCTCCTCGCCAATGGCCTTTCTCTTCAGGACGGCGGACCGTCGAAGATGTTCCTTGACAGGTTTAACTTTTGAGACGACTCGTAGACGATGCGCAGCCAGTCCCCTGGGAACACCCGGCATGTCAGCAGGCTTCCATGCAAAGATGTCCTAGTTCTCACGGAGGAACTGGATGAGCGTTTCTTCCTATTTGGAGTCAAGTGTTGTTGAGATGTGAGTCGGAGCAGCATTGGGATCAGTCGGGTGAATATGAATCGGTTTCGTCTCCCCGGATGACTGAAACGCTGACTCCGTGGCGGGCTTCCTGGCTCGCAACAAATCACTCGGGTCTGCAGTTTTTACGGTACTCTTGCAGCTCTACCACTGCCATCCGAGCATCAGCGATCTTAGAGCCTTCTGAAAACACTCTTCTTTCTTCCGATTGCCGCGATGTGGTGATCACACCTTTGGGACCTGGCATCTTTACTTTGAGGTATACATAACATGGTCGAGCCATGAAAGCGGCGCATATGCCGGCCTCCCGGGATAGCGTGATAAGCGCCTGAAATCCACGACCTCAAAGGTCAACTTTTCCTTCACGAAAATTCTTGTAGTCACCAAAAACCACATCGCGAGCAATTTGGCCGAGTGACTCAGCCTTCTTTCCGTGAATGACTCCATGGAAGCTCATGTTCTTTGGTCTTTGAGTCTGGACATTGGAATGACCATCCCTTTCAACGTCTCTGCATACAATATGTTCAGGCCACTGCCACCATCCATCAAAACCGTAGTTAGTCGAGTGCCTTCGACGACTGGGTCGACCACCAACGCTTTCCTCCCAGGGGTGGCTATGTGTGTCGGGTGATCAGACTGGTCGAACATGATGGCGCTCTGCGACCATTTTAGATAACTGGGTGTCGTCGGAGCAACCATATTCACTTCTCGGTTGATAACTTTCAATCGACTTTTGCTTTCAACGTCAGCAAAAATCATCACAGTGGAATTGACCTAGGGGTATCCACCGTCACTATCCTCCTTGTCCTCAACTTTGTCCGACTCCTTCTCCTTGTCCTTGGGCTGCTTCCCCTGGAACTGCTGAATCAAGAGCCGACAATGTCGAGTGGTATGCTTTGGGTAAATGAGTTTACCCTCTTCATCTTTCTTCGTGTGAATGTGACATGGCAAGTCCAACACATCATTTCCATCTTGGTCTTTCACTTTCTTGGGGTTCCAAGGCCCCTTGGGTTTCTTGAACTTTCCTCGAGTCACGGCCAAGGCTTCTCCGAGAGCAGCTGGCTCGACTTTCCGCTTCATTTCCGTGAGTTCCCTCCCCGGTTTCATTAGCGGCTGACTTGTACTTGCCACTCCGGGCCGATCCTCTTCTTCACCATTAGGCGTGCTTGGTGGCAATCTCCATCATTCAACTCGGGGTCATATCTCCGGTCCGACCAATTTCAAACTCAACTCTCTGTTCTTAACGCCTTCCTTGAAGGCACAGATCGCCCGATGATCGATACATTCTCTCTTGTGTGGTGCAAAGTGATCCATCTCTGGATGTAATCCTCGAGTTTCATTCGACTTCTGCACACACGACTGCAACTCTGTCAATCCTGCTGGTCGCTTGCAAGTTCCTTCAAATGTCCTGACAAACACTCGGGCGAGATCTTCCCAAGTGTAAATGATGTTGGGTGCTAACTGATTCAACCACACTCTGGCTGAACCCTCCAACATAAGAGGTAGGTGTTTCATGGCCACTTCATCGTTGTCGCCGCCGATCTGAACAGCCACTCGGTAGTCTTCAAGCCAAGTATCCGGCTTTGACTCACCAGTGAACTTACTAACTCCAGTCGCCAACCTGAAGTTGGGAGGAATCACCGCAGCTCTGATGGCCCTGCTAAAACACTCTGGTCCTGAGACGTGGACTCTGCTACTGATGGGCGCATTTTTGTCATGGCCTTCTCGGTTAGCTCTGTTCCTATCGACCAGACCTTGAACGATGACGGATCTCACATCAAAGCCTGGTTCCCTGGGATCGACTGGAATCCTTCGCCCAACACTGTGCTGGCATCTGTCATCTTGCTGTCGAGGCGCATATGACCCACCCCTAAGGGGAGGAGTGGGCACTCGACGTCGATCATCACGATCGAATCGGTCCTCATACTGATCACGCCGGCCTCCATGTCCCTCATGCCTCGGCGGTGATATTGGGCTATGTGCCGACTGGACTGTATTCGCATCGCCGGATCTGCTGTGAATCCTGTTCCGCGACTGCGATACAGCTGAATTTTGATCTCCTGCTGCCCGGAGCAAATCCCTGATCTGGAGTAAGCCTCTGCCAGCCTCCGACTGGGAAGGCTGAATGGACTCTGCTATACGGGCTGCAGCTGCTAGATTCTGAACGGGAGTTCGGTATACCTGAGTCGGTTGTGGAAAGAGTTGGCGTCGATTGGGCGACGGATCCGTTATTGCGCTCATTAAATTGAGCACTTTCGCCGGAGATTTTCCAGTTGAGTGCACTCAATAAGTTAATACGCGCATCTTCTAAGGCACGGGCTCGGGGTTTCTCCAACGATAGGAGTGTGAAGCGCATCCATGTTCGTGGCGAAGCTCCTCCCTCTGTGGCGAAGTGAGGGGCTTGGGCTGGTACTCTTCGTGAACTCGCGCGGCTCGCCTCCGCCAACGCCTCCGTCGGCTGGGGAAACCAGGAGGACTACGTGTTCCGTCGACCATCGTAACCTCCGCCTGGATCGCTGCTGTCGCTTTTCGGATGCACGATCTCTGAGCGGTCGACAGATCGAACAGGTCGTAGAGAGATTCGTCGGGCTCGATTGTCGCGACTTGGGGAGTGGCCGACTGGCGGGCCACCGCATGCCTCACCCACCGCTGAAGCCTCGACCGACCGGAGCGCTTGCGCCGGTGCAAGACTGGGAGGGAGGACGGCACATGAGACGACCGATACTGGGTCGACGGCTGCCGCAGGAGGACGTCGCGGACGCACGCGTGAAAGTGCATTGCCCCGCGGACGGGGAGTGCGTCGATGTCGAGTGGAGCCTCCTGCAGCCAAGCGGAGTCGTCGGCGATGAACATGAGCGCACCGAGACGGATCTCGCAGCCCTCAACCAAAACTCCGCCTGAAACCATGATGAAGGGGATCGGAAAAACTGTAACTTCTCCAACAAGTCGCTAAGACACCGGCCCCAATGTGGGCGCCAACTGTCATGGTTCTAAGTCTGACAGTAGAATGGGGAGTAGGTATGGAGAGGCAAGATCCTAGCTATGGAGTAGTTGTATACGCAAGATGTTTACGAGTTCAGGCCCTTCTCTGAGGAAGTAACAGCCCTACGTCTCGGAGCCCGGAGGCGGTCGACTGTATTATGTGCGTAAGGGTTACAGGGGTGCGAACCCTTTACACTAAGGAGGGGGGTGGCTTATATAGAGTTCGCCAGACCCCTCCCGCCCTCAGTTATGCAGGGATTAAGGTACATTAAGATAGGGAGTTACTGGTAAAGTCCCACATAAAGTGCTATGATGGCCATAAAGCCACTAAATGACCGACCGTCTGCGTGCAGACTGACTGTAGATCTTCTGGCGGTCGAGTGATTGGCTTCATGGTCGAGTGTCTTCAGGTCCGTCGAGTGGAATCCTTCCAGGTCGACTGAAAAGTGTTTTCTTCAGGAGATGTCCTTGGGGAGGGCACCTTGGACAGGTCCATGACCCTACCCTAGGTACCAACGATGATTTCAGTATGGAGTAAGAAGAATTAGTATAATGTCAAGTAGTGAGTATCCTATGTCAATGAAATAACAATAACAAACATGGATCACACCGATCTAACCCATGTTTGAGTATACGTGACATGGCACCGCAAGAATTTTCACTTTTGTCGCATAATCACTACTACATCATTGTAATGAGCCGTAGTTAGAATAACATGGTAGCTTTGAGAGTGTTTGTTCTATTTATGCATTGCATAGGGTGAGAGTACTCATGAGTTGAGTGTCTCCCCCTAAATATATGCCTACATAAAGACAAGACATTAAGTTCATGCATGAATGGGTACTAGATTTCACATAATATTGTCAAGCTCCAAGATACCAAGTTCATTCCTAAGTCGACAAAACCTTGCTTCATCCAATGGCTTGGTGAAAATATCTACAAGTTGCATATCTGTTCCAACATGAGGAATGGCAATATCACCCTTCTCCACATGATCTCTCAAGAAGTGATACCTAATATCAATGTGCTTGGTGCGGGTATGATCCTTGGGGTTCTCAGCAATATTGATGGCACGTTCATTATCACATAGAAGAGGCACATGTCTATAGGTGATACCGTAATCCTTCAAAGTTTGCCTCATCCATAGTAATTGAGTTGCACAACTGGCGCTTGCAATGTATTCAACCTGCGGTGAGCGAGGCAATACAACTTTGTTTCTTCGAGGACCAACTTACCAAGGAGCGTCAAGAAGCGACATGCACCAGAGGTGGACTTACGATCCACTTTGTCTCTAGCCCAATCCGCATTCGTGTACCCAATGAGATCAAACTTAGCATCCTTGGGGTACTATAGACCCAACTTTGGGGTGTGAACAAGGTATCTAAGAATATGCTTAACCGCCTTACGATGACTTTCCCTAGGGGAAGCTTGAAATCTAGCACACATGCATACATGTCTGGTCTAGATGCACAAAGATAAAGCAATGAACCAATCATAGAGCGGTAAATAGATGGGTCGAAAGGAATACCATTTGTGTCTTGATGAGTGCGATTTTGGTTGGCATGGGTGTCTTACATGGACTAGCATCGGACATGCCAAACTTATCTAGGATACCCTTGAGGTATTTTTGCTTGAGACAAGAAAATTCCTTCTTGAAATTGTTGAATTTGAAACCCGGGGAAGAACTTCAAATCCACATTGAGTGACATTTCAAAATTCTTGGTCATGGAAGCCGCAAACTTCTTGCACAAATGAATGTTAGGAGAACCAAAATGGTATCATCTACATAGATTTGGCATAAGATCAAATCACCCTTGTCCCTCTTAGTAAAAGGAGTGGGATCGATCACCCCTCTCACGAAACCATCATCGAGTAAAAACTTCTTAAGATGATCGTACCAAGCATGAGGTGCTTGTTTGAGGCCATACAAAGCCTTATGAAGTTTATACACATAGTCTTTGTGATCGGGATCAACGAACCCAGGTGGTTGTGATACATATACTTCTTCTTGTAGAGGACCATTAAGGAAAGCACTCTTCACATCCATTTGATGTAATGTAAAACCATTGAAAGCAGCATAAGCAAGTAAGATGCGAATGGATTCAAGATGGGCAACGGGGGCAAAGGTCTCACCAAAGTCCAAACCTTCAACTTGTGAGTACCCTTGTGCCACTAACCTTGCCTTGTTACGGATGATTACACCATTCTCATCTTGCTTGTTCTTGAAAATCCATTTTGTTCCAATGATGTTGTGCTCGGTAGTTGGCCTCTTGACTAATGACCACACTTGGTTGCGTTCAAAACTGTTCAACTCTTCTTGCATAGCAACGAGCCAATCGTTGTCCATCAATGTCGCTTGTAACTTGAGAGGATCAACACTAGACACAAAGCGAAGTGAGCACAATTTTTTTTCAAATGTTTACGAGTGACTCTACCTTCCGATATGCCGATGAGAATTTTGTCAACATCAACACGACCGGCCACTCGAGGCATGATGGAGGTAAGAGTTTCATGAGGTTCAACTTCATGTCCATCATCCACATCCTCAATATATGGATCATTAATGTGTGGTGGAAGATCTTCTTCTTCGTCTTGCATTTGTTGAGGTTCATCGTCAATGATTGCACTTTATTTTTCTTTCCCTTGAGGATGATCTTGTTCTTGATGATTATCATGAAGAGGAACTTGATCATCATCTTGTACTTGGTCTACGGGCATTGGTTGAGCAATAGGAGCTTGTGGTCGTATGGGTGTTAAAGTAGTTTGATGATGCGTGAAGCTTCCATCTTCTTCTTCATCATCATGAGGTTCTTGTTCCATTGGAAGAAGTGCACCAACACCCATGGTCAAAATATCTTGAGAAGAATCTTCTTCACCTACATCACTTAGACCAACTTGCTCCCTATGGGAGCCATTAAATTCATCAAACACCACGTCACAAGTTTCTACAACACATCCATTGGATTTGCGTGAGAGTTTGATCCATAGCCAACAAATATGCCCTCAATGGTTTTGGATTGAAATTTTCCTAACCGTTCTCTTTTGTTGAGGATGAAACATTTGGACCCAAATACACGAAAGTACTTGACATTCGGCTTGTTCCCAGTTAGGAGCTCATATGGAGTCTTTTCCAATATAGTGTGGATGAAGAGCCGGTTCGATGCAAGGCATGCGGTGTTGACGGCCTCGACCCAAAAACTATGTGGCGACTTGTATTCATCCAACATGGACCTTGCCATCTCCACAAGTGTGCGGTTCTTACTTTATGCTACACCATTTTGTTGGAGAGTGTATGGAGCTGAATATTAATGCTCAATCCCTTTATCACGAAGAAACTCTTCCAAGGTGTAGTTCTTGAACTCAGAGCCATTATCACTTCTTATTGCCAAGATTTCTTTGTCAAACTTGCATTGTGCTTGCTTGGCAAAATCAATGAAGGTGATCTTCGTCTCATCCTTGGATTTGAGCAAGAAGACCCATGTATATCTTGAGTAATCATCAACAATGAAAGTCCATACTTTTTCCCACCAAGACTATCCCATAAAGGAGGCCCAAAAAGATCCACATGAAGGAGCTCCAAAGTCCTTGAAGTAGACACAATATTCTTGGGTGGGTGCTTTGATTGATGTTGCTTCCCGGCTATGCATGCACTACACACACGACCATTCTCAAAAGATACATGGTTAGTCCAAGGATGTGATTACCCTTTAAGAGATCTTGAAGATTTCTCATGCCGACATGGGCTGGCCGGCGATGCCATAGCCACCCTTGTCGGCCTTGGCCATTAGGCAAGTTGCATGGAATGTGCTCTCTTTAGAGAAATCAACCATGTAAAGGTTGCCATCCAACTCTCCAACAAAGGCCACTTGAGAGTATCTCTCTTAAAGACTTTCACATCCGTTAGTCCAAAGAGTGTATCATAACCAATAGAAGCCAACTGGTGAGCAGAAAGCAAATGGTATTTAAGGGATTGTACAAGCATGACATTTGCAAGAGACATGTCATTTGTGATAGCCACCTTGCCCAACCCGAGTACTTGTCCTTTTGATCCTCCACCAAACAAAATGCTCATAAATGGTTGAATAGATTCCATGAAATCGTAGAGCAATTTGCTATCTCCGGTCATATGATTGGTACATCCACTATCAATCGCCCATTTTACTCCATAGGAGAAGGCAACCTACACACAATTATTACATGGTTAGAGGCACCCATTTTGCAATGGGACCTCTCAAGTTAGTCACAAGGGTCTTAGGGACCCAAATAGCATAAAACTGAAATGCATTTCGAGGACCAACAAACTTTGCATAAACTTCTCCATCCTTAGTCTTATGAAGTACATAGGATGGATGCATGAACAATTTTGGCTTGTTGAGAGTGGGCATGCCCCTTGTGGCCTTCCACTAACAACCTTACCTTTCTCCTTGTGCCCTTCTCGTACAAAAGTTTCTTTTAGAGGGGTGGTGCACTTTTGAGCGGACGTCTTCTTCTTGCTTGTGCTTGGGTCAAACCCAAGTCCCTCTTTGGCAAAAACCTCATTGTGTTGGCTCAATACCTCATTAAGGTTCTTTTGCCGTTGAGCACATGTCATGAGACCTTTCTCGATTGAGCCTTGAGAAACCAATTCTCCTCAAGAATAGATGCTAGATCACTACTAGAGTTAGTAGTACAAGCATCAACATTGGTAATAGGAGAAGAGTAAGCCTTGGCTAGAGTTTCAAGATAAGTAAGCTTGAGCGTCTCAAAACTCTTTGTAAGAAGGGTGAGCTCTTCTTCCTTAGCCTTGAGAGACACGGATAGGAGCTCACAATCCTTAGAGAGAGAAGCATTAGACTTCACAAGCTTACTTTTATCATTCATCACCTCTTCGCAAGAGTCAATAGCCTTTTTCAAGGAGGCAAGATCTTTAGTATGAACATCAATGTTTGCACCAATTTTCAAGCATAGTTCATCATTTCATGCTTCCTCATATTGGACTTTGATACGTCTCCAACGTATCTATAATTTATGAAGTATTCATGCTATTATATTATCCTTCTAGGATGTTTTATATGCATTTATATGCTATTTTATATGATTTTTGGGACTAACCTATTAACCTAGAGCCCAGTGCCAGTTTAAGATTTTTCCATGTTTTTGAGTTTTGCAGAAAAGGAAAACCAAACGGAGTCCAATTGAGCTGAAATTTGATGGAGATCATTTTTGGACCAGAAGAAGCCCACGGAGTACCGGAAGTGGGCCAGAAGAGCCCCGAGGCCACCACGAGGGTGGGGGGCGCGCCCTACCCCCCTAGGCGCGCCCCCTACCTCGTGGTCTCCTCGAGGACCCCCCTGGCTTGTTCCCGACTCCAACACCTCTTATATAACCCCAAACTTCCAAAAAGAAACCTAGGTCGTGAGTTCCGCCGCTGCAAGCCTCTGTAGCCACCAAAAACCAATCGGGACCCTGTTCTGGCACCCTGCCGGAGGGGGGATCCCTCACCGGTGGCCATCTTCATCATCCCGGCGCTCTCCATGACAAGGAGGGAGTAGTTCACCCACGTGGCTCAGGGTATGGACCATTAGCTATGTGTGTGATCTCTCTCTCTCTCTCTCTCTCTCTCTCTCTCTCTCTCTCTCTCTCTCGTGTTCTTGAGGTGGTACGATCTTGATGTATCGCGAGCTTTGCTATTACAGCTTGGATCTTATGATGTTTCTCCCCTCTACTCTCTTGTAATGGATTGAGTTTTCCCTTTGAAGTTACCTTATCGGATTGAGTCTTTAAGGATTTGAGAACACTTGATGTATGTCTTGCATGTGCTTATCTGTGGTGACAATGGGATATCTCGTGATCTAAGTTCCTTCGCCAACTGTCATGGTTCTAAGTCTGACAGTAGAATGGGGAGTAGGTATGGAGAGGCAAGATCCTAGCTATGGAGTAGTTGTATACGCAAGATGTTTACGAGTTCAGGCCCTTCTCTGAGGAAGTAACAGCCCTACGTCTCGGAGCCTGGAGGCGGTCGACTGTATTATGTGCGTAAGGGTTACAGGGGTGCGAACCCTTTACACTGAGGAGGGGCGTGGCTTATATAGAGTTCGCCAGACCCCTCCCGCCCTCAGTTATGCAGGGATTAAGTTACATTAAGATAGGGAGTTCTTGGTAAAGTCCCACATAAAGTGCTATGATGGCCATAAAGCCACTAAATGACCCGACCGTCTGCGTGCGGGATCGAATAGATCTTCCGCGGTCGAGTGATTGGCTTCATGGTCGAGTGTCTTCAGGTCCGTCGAGTGGAATCCTTCCGTGTCGATCGAAAAGTGTTTTCTTCAGGAGATGTCCTTGGGGAGGGCACCTTGGACAGGTCCATGACCCTACCCTAGGTACCAACGATGACTTCAGTATGGAGTAAGAAGAATTAGTATAATGTCAAGTAGTGAGTATCCTATGTCAATGAAACAACAATAACAAACATGGATCACACCGATCTAACCCATGTTTGAGTATACGTGACATGGCACCGCAAGAATTTTAACTTTGGGCGCATAATCACTACTCCATCATTGTAATGCGCCGTAGTTAGAATAACATGGTAGCTTTGAGAGTGTTTGTTCTATTTATGCATTGCATAGGGTGAGAGTACTCATGAGTTGAGTGTCTCCCCCTAAATATATGCCTACATAAAGACAAGACATTAAGTTCATGCATGAATGGGTACTAGATTTCACATAA
This sequence comes from Aegilops bicornis, assembly GCA_021605145.1. Classification (NCBI taxonomy): domain Eukaryota; kingdom Viridiplantae; phylum Streptophyta; class Magnoliopsida; order Poales; family Poaceae; genus Aegilops; species Aegilops bicornis. The sequence goes on along the minus strand of CM038669.1, from coordinate 389,129,858 downwards.
TATTGTCAAGCTCCAAGATACCAAGTTCATTCCTAAGTCGACAAAACCTTGCTTCATCCAATGGCTTGGTGAAAATATCTACAAGTTGCATATCTGTTCCAACATGAGGAATGGCAATATCACCCTTCTCCACATGATCTCTCAAGAAGTGATACCTAATATCAATGTGCTTGGTGCGGGTATGATCCTTGGGGTTCTCAGCAATATTGATGGCACGTTCATTATCACATAGAAGAGGCACATGTCTATAGGTGATACCGTAATCCTTCAAAGTTTGCCTCATCCATAGTAATTGAGTTGCACAACTGGCGCTTGCAATGTATTCAGCTTCTGCGGTAGACAGGGCAATACAACTTTGTTTCTTCGAGGACCAACTTACCAAGGAGCGTCCAAGAAACTGACATGCACCAGAGGTGGACTTACGATCCACTTTGTCTCTAGCCCAATCCGCATTCGTGTACCCAATGAGATCAAACTTAGCATCCTTGGGGTACTATAGACCCAACTTTGGGGTGTGAACAAGGTATCTAAGAATATGCTTAACCGCCTTACGATGACTTTCCCTAGGGGAAGCTTGAAATCTAGCACACATGCATACATGTCTGGTCTAGATGCACAAAGATAAAGCAATGAACCAATCATAGAGCGGTAAATAGATGGGTCGAAAGGAATACCATTTGTGTCTTCAGTGAGTGCGATTTTGGTTGGCATGGGTGTCTTACATGGACTAGCATCAGACATGCCAAACTTATCTAGGATACCCTTGAGGTATTTTGCTTGAGACAAGAAAATTCCTTCTTGAAATTGTTGAATTTGAAACCCGGGGAAGAACTTCAAATCCACATTGAGTGACATTTCAAAATTCTTGGTCATGGAAGCCGCAAACTTCTTGCACAAATGAATGTTAGGAGAACCAAAAATGGTATCATCTACATAGATTTGGCATAAGATCAAATCACCCTTGTCCCTCTTAGTAAAAGGAGTGGGATCGATCACCCCTCTCACGAAACCATCATCGAGTAAAAACTTCTTAAGATGATCGTACCAAGCATGAGGTGCTTGTTTGAGGCCATACAAAGCCTTATGAAGTTTATACACATAGTCTTTGTGATCGGGATCAACGAACCCAGGTGGTTGTGATACATATACTTCTTCTTGTAGAGGACCATTAAGGAAAGCACTCTTCACATCCATTTGATGTAATGTAAAACCATTGAAAGCAGCATAAGCAAGTAAGATGCGAATGGATTCAAGAGGCAGACAGCGGGGCAAAGGTCTCACCAAAGTCCAAACCTTCAACTTGTGAGTACCCTTGTGCCACTAACCTTGCCTTGTTACGGATGATTACACCATTCTCATCTTGCTTGTTCTTGAAAATCCATTTTGTTCCAATGATGTTGTGCTCGGTAGTTGGCCTCTTGACTAATGACCACACTTGGTTGCGTTCAAAACTGTTCAACTCTTCTTGCATAGCAACGAGCCAATCGTTGTCCATCAATGTCGCTTGTAACTTGAGAGGATCAACACTAGACACAAACGAGAAGTGAGCACAATTTTTTTTCAAATGTTTACGAGTGACTCTACCTTCCGATATGCCGATGAGAATTTTGTCAACATCAACACGACCGGCCACTCGAGGCATGATGGAGGTAAGAGTTTCATGAGGTTCAACTTCATGTCCATCATCCACATCCTCAATATATGGATCATTAATGTGTGGTGGAAGATCTTCTTCTTCGTCTTGCATTTGTTGAGGTTCATCGTCAATGATTGCACTTTATTTTCTTTCCCTTGAGGATGATCTTGTTCTTGATGATTATCATGAAGAGGAACTTGATCATCATCTTGTACTTGGTCTACGGGCATTGGTTGAGCAATAGGAGCTTGTGGTCGTATGGGTGTTAAAGTAGTTTGATGATGCGTGAAGCTTCCATCTTCTTCTTCATCATCATGAGGTTCTTGTTCCATTGGAAGAAGTGCACCAACACCCATGGTCAAAATATCTTGAGAAGAATCTTCTTCACCTACATCACTTAGACCAACTTGCTCCCTATGGGAGCCATTAAATTCATCAAACACCACGTCACAAGTTTCTACAACACATCCATTGGATTTGCGTGAGAGTTTGATCCATAGCCAACAAATATGCCCTCAATGGTTTTGGATTGAAATTTTCCTAACCGTTCTCTTTTGTTGAGGATGAAACATTTGGACCCAAATACACGAAAGTACTTGACATTCGGCTTGTTCCCAGTTAGGAGCTCATATGGAGTCTTTTCCAATATAGTGTGGATGAAGAGCCGGTTCGATGCAAGGCATGCGGTGTTGACGGCCTCGACCCAAAAACTATGTGGCGACTTGTATTCATCCAACATGGACCTTGCCATCTCCACAAGTAAAAGCGGTTCTTACTTTATGCTACACCATTTTGTTGGAGAGTGTATGGAGCTGAATATTAATGCTCAATCCCTTTATCACGAAGAAACTCTTCCAAGGTGTAGTTCTTGAACTCAGAGCCATTATCACTTCTTATTGCCAAGATTTCTTTGTCAAACTTGCATTGTGCTTGCTTGGCAAAATCAATGAAGGTGATCTTCGTCTCATCCTTGGATTTGAGCAAGAAGACCCATGTATATCTTGAGTAATCATCAACAATGAAAGTCCATACTTTTTCCACCAAGACTATCCCATAAAGGAGGCCCAAAAAGATCCACATGAAGGAGCTCCAAAGTCCTTGAAGTAGACACAATATTCTTGGGTGGGTGCTTTGATTGATGTTGCTTCCCGGCTATGCATGCACTACACACACGACCATTCTCAAAAGATACACTGGTTAGTCCAAGGATGTGATTACCCTTTAAGAGATCTTGAAGATTTCTCATGCCGACATGGGCTAGCCGGCGATGCCATAGCCACCCCTTGTCGGCCTTGGCCATTAGGCAAGTTGCATGGAATGTGCTCTCTTTAGAGAAATCAACCATGTAAAGGTTGCCATCCAACTCTCCAACAAAGGCCACTTCGAGAGTATCTCTCTTAAAGACTTTCACATCCGTTAGTCCAAAGAGTGTATCATAACCAATAGAAGCCAACTGGTGAACAGAAAGCAAATGGTATTTAAGGGATTGTACAAGCATGACATTTGCAAGAGACATGTCATTTGTGATAGCCACCTTGCCCAACCCGAGTACTTGTCCTTTTGATCCTCCACCAAACAAAATGCTCATAAATGGTTGAATAGATTCCATGAAATCGTAGAGCAATTTGCTATCTCCGGTCATATGATTGGTACATCCACTATCAATCGCCCATTTTACTCCACCGGAGAAGGCAACCTACACACAATTATTACATGGTTAGAGGCACCCATTTTGCAATGGGACCTCTCAAGTTAGTCACAAGGGTCTTAGGGACCCAAATAGCATAAAACTGAAATGCATTTCGAGGACCAACAAACTTTGCATAAACTTCTCCATCCTTAGTCTTATGAAGTACATAGGATGGATGCATGAACAATTTTGGCTTGTTGAGAGTGGGCATGCCCCTTGTGGCCTTCCCACTAACAACCTTACCTTTCTCCTTGTGCCCTTCTCGTACAAAAGTTTCTTTTAGAGGGGTGGTGCACTTTTGAGCGGACGTCTTCTTCTTGCTTGTGCTTGGGTCAAACCCAAGTCCCTCTTTGGCAAAAACCTCATTGTGTTGGCTCAATACCTCATTAAGGTTCTTTTGCCGTTGAGCACATGTCATGAGACCTTTCTCGATTGAGCCTTGAGAAACCAATTCTCCTCAAGAATAGATGCTAGATCACTACTAGAGTTAGTAGTACAAGCATCAACATTGGTAATAGGAGAAGAGTAAGCCTTGGCTAGAGTTTCAAGATAAGTAAGCTTGAGCGTCTCAAAACTCTTTAGAAGAAGGGTGAGCTCTTCTTCCTTAGCCTTGAGAGACACGGATAGGAGCTCACAATCCTTAGAGAGAGAAGCATTAGACTTCACAAGCTTACTTTTATCATTCATCACCTCTTCGCAAGAGTCAATAGCCTTTTTCAAGGAGGCAAGATCTTTAGTATGAACATCAATGTTTGCACCAATTTTCAAGCATAGTTCATCATTTCATGCTTCCTCATATTGGACTTTGATACGTCTCCAACGTATCTATAATTTATGAAGTATTCATGCTATTATATTATCCTTCTAGGATGTTTTATATGCATTTATATGCTATTTTATATGATTTTTGGGACTAACCTATTAACCTAGAGCCCAGTGCCAGTTTAAGTTTTTTCCATGTTTTTGAGTTTTGCAGAAAAGGAAAACCAAACGGAGTCCAATTGAGCTGAAATTTGATGGAGATCATTTTTGGACCAGAAGAAGCCCACGGAGTACCGGAAGTGGGCCAGAAGAGCCCCGAGGCCACCACGAGGGTGGGGGGCGCGCCCTACCCCCCTAGGCGCGCCCCCTACCTCGTGGTCTCCTCGAGGACCCCCCTGGCTTGTTCCCGACTCCAACACCTCTTATATAACCCCCAACTTCCAAAAAGAAACCTAGGTCGTGAGTTCCGCCACCGCAAGCCTCTCAGAGCCACCAAAACCAATCGGGACCCTGCTCGCACCCTGCCGAGGGGGGATCCTCACCGTGGCCATCTTCATCATCCCAGCGTTCTCCATGACAAGGAGGGAGTAGTTCACCCTCGGGCTGAGGGTATGTACCAGTAGTTATGTGTTTGATCTCTCTCTCTCTCTCTCTCTCTCTCTCTCTCTCTCTCTCGTGTTCTTGAGGTGGTACGATCTTGATGTATCGCGAGCTTTGCTATTACAGTTGGATCTTATGATGTTTCTCCCCCTCTACTCTCTTGTAATGGATTGAGTTTTCCCTTTGAAGTTACCTTATCGGATTGAGTCTTTAAGGATTTGAGAACACTTGATGTATGTCTTGCATGTGCTTATCTGTGGTGACAATGGGATATCTCGTGATCTAAGTTCCTTTTTGTTCCTGTTTATTAATAAATAAATCATATAGCATCTGGTTAGATGTGGTTTTATGTTTTAATTAGTGTTTGTGCCAAGTAAGACCTATAGGATCTTCTTGGATGATAATTATTTGATCTTGCTGAAAAAGACAGAAACTTTATGCTCACGAAAACAATTGTTTAAAATCACCAGAAAGTGATAAAACACTGATTCCAATTGAAGTAGATCAATAATAAAATTATCTAGGTCTTGCTATTTTGGCAGATTTGTCTGAGTTCCATAAGTGTGCGTTTGATGCAGATTACTACAGACTGTTCTGTTTTTGACAGATTCTGTTTTCTATGTGTTGTTTGCTTATTTTGATGAATCTATGAGTAGTATTTGAGGGTATGAACCATACAGGTGTTGGAATATAGTATATATTACACCAATATGAATTTAGATTGAGTTCACAACAGTACCTAAGTAGTGATTTATTTTCTTATACTAACGGAGCTCATAAGATTTTCTGTTGAGTTTTGTGTTGTGAAGTTTCCAAGTTTTGGGTAAAGACTCGACGGACTATGGAATAAGGAGTGGCAAGAGCCTAAGATTGGGGATGCCCAAGGCACCTCAAGGAAATATTCAAGGACAACCAAGAGCGTAAGCTTGGGGATGCCCCGGATGGCATCCCCTCTTTCATCTTCGTTCATCGGTAACTTTACTTGGAGCTATATTTTTATTCACCACATGATATGTGTTTTGCTTGGAGCGTCAATTTATTTTGATAGTATTTGCTTGCTGTTATTTAGAATAATGTTTTTCATCTCTATTTTCAATAAAAATGTCAAGGATAGCCTTTACCATGCTTATTTTGCAAGTATACATGTTGTTGTTTGAAAATACAAAGTTTACCGTTGTTGCAAAAATTCCCTAGAAAAGTCAGAATATGATAAAATGTTGAAACTTTTTGCATATTGAGCTCTAATAAATTTTCTACAGTGTGGTAGAATTTCATAATGTTTGGAGTTAGGGAAGTATGATGAATCTTGCATTCTTTACAGACTGTATTGTTTTGGCAGATTGCTTTTATGTTTGCATATGTTTGCTTGTTTAGTGATTCTATTTGAGGATAGGAGTATTAAATATGTTGAGGCATTTAGTATGCAATGTTGAAAAATAATTTTAGTGATTTGTTACAGTAGAAAATGATAAGGTTTTTGCATTGGTTTATACTAACGTATCTCACGAGTTCTTGTTGAGTTTGGTGTGGATGAAGCTTTCGAGATTTAGGAAACTGTGATATGAGAGGAATTAAGGAGACACAAAAGCTCAAGCTTGGGGATGCCCAAGGCACCCCAAGATAATATTTCAAGAAGTCTCAAGCATCTAAGCTTGGGGATGCCCCGGTAGGCATCCCACCTTTCTTCTTCAACAATTATCGGTTAGTATCGGTTGAGCCTAAGTTTTTGCTTCTTCACATGATGAGTGCTATCCTTGAAATGTCGTTTTATTTTGTTTTGCGTGTTGTTTGAATAATATCCCAAAGATCCAAAATTCTTAAATGAGATAGAGTCTTCACATTGCTACATAATTATTTAACTATTCATTGATCTTCACTTATATTTCTTTGGAGTAGTTTGTCATTTAATCATGTGCTTCACTTATATCCTATGAGTAAATAGTTGAATGGTTTGAATATCATAAATCTGAAATTATATATGTTTCATATGCTTATCCCATGGGGAGTAATTACTTCACATATAATAAGTAGAAGTGGTAAATTTATTGAAGGTTAGCAAACATTGGGTTGGTCACTTGAACAATTCATGAAAAAATATTGAAGGAAGAGAGATTTCACATATAAATATACTATCTTGGACATCTTCTATGATTGTGAGCCCCATTAATTATTTTCAAACCTTAGCAAATTAGTTGAAGTTGGACAAGGAAGACAACATAATGAGTTATGCTTGGGTATATTTGTATAGAAGTTGTATTGTTATGGATCCTCTAACATGTGTTGCTTGCTATTTAGAATCCTTTGCTAGCCAAAATATCTATACTAAGCGGGAATACTGCTTGTGCATCCAAAATCCTGGAACCAAGTTCCTTCCATGAGTGTCCACCATATCTACCTATATGCGGTATTTACCTGCCGTTCCAAGTAAATTTTCATGTGCCAAACTCTAAACCTTCAAATAATAATCTGTTTTGTATGCCCGAATCGCTCATGTAGTGACTAGGCTGTCACAAGATCTTCCATTCTAGGTGGGTTATTCTCACGATGAGTGGACTCCGCTCATCATTCACGAGAAAATGGCTGGTAACTGGGATGCCCAGTCCTATGATCAAAAGATCAAAAACAAATTCGCAAATAATTTAAACAAACTCCCCCAGGATTGTTGATAGTTGGACGGCACCCGTTGTTTCGTACAAGCCATGGAGTGTGATTGTTGGTGGAGGGTGAGTAAAATCTTTACCTTTCTGTTTGGGAACTGCCTGTAATGTATCTAGTATGGAAGATATTGGGAACGCTTGGTCGTTATGTTGACAATGAAAGCATAACTCTCAAAATTATTTTCATCTCTGTTTTAGCTTCGAGCTCTGGCACCTCTGCAAATCCCTGCTTCCCTCCGCGAAGGGCGTATCTTTTACTTTTATGCAAGAGTCAGTAGTATTCCTTCTCATTCCAACCTACTTTTTAGTGGGCAAGCATCATGTGGTGGAGAAAGATCTAAGCATATATGGGCATTCAAATATATTTGATCATGAATTATTATTGTTGACAATTATCTATATAATAAATAAGTTTGGAGGAGAAACATTAAGCCCCTATCTTTCTCTGTGTTCGATGGATGCTATTTTTTCTAAAAATATGCTTTGAGTGGTAGCAATCATGTAAGACTATATGATAGCTGAGTATGTGGGATTTGCTAACTCAAAGGTCTTACATAGACCCTTCCTGAAAATAAGATGAATTGCAATTGTTTGATGACTGAGAACTGTTTGTTAGTTTTCAAGAAAGTTTATGATCTATACTTTAACATGTGAATAGCTTGTTACTTGATCATGAGAAGCTTTATGATATGAGATACTGTTATGACATATAATTATGCTAGAAAAGGTGATTGAAATTATCCTTGATCAAACTTGTACACCTGCTAGCATTCACACTTCATAAATTATTTCTTTTATCATTTACCTACTCGAGGACGAGCAGGAATTAAGCTTGGGGATGTTGATACGTCTCCAACGTATCTATAATTTATGAAGTATTCATGCTATTATATTATCCTTCTAGGATGTTTTATATGCATTTATATGCTATTTTATATGATTTTTGGGACTAACCTATTAACCTAGAGCCCAAAGTGCGCTTACTTTTTTCCTTGTTTTTGAGTTTTGCAGAAAAGGAAAACCAAACGGAGTCCAATTGAGCTGAAATTTGATGGAGATCGTTTTTGGACCAGAAGAAGACCACGGAGTACCGAAAGTGGGCCAGAAGATACCTGAGGCCACCATGAGGGTGGGGGAGCGCCCTACCCCCCTAGGCGCGCCCCCCTACCTCGTGGACGCCTCGGGGACCCCCTTGACTTGTTCCCGACTCCAACACCTGTTATATAACCCCAAACTTCCAGAAAGAAATCTAGATCGGGAGTTCCGCCGCCGCAAGCCTCTCTAGCCACTAAAAACCAATCGGGACCCTGTTCTGGCACCCTACCGGAGGGGGGATCCCTCGCCGGTGGCCATCTTCATCATCCCGGTGCTCTCCATGACGAGGAGGGAGTAGTTCACCCTCAGGGATGAGGGTATGTACCAGTAGCTATGTGTTTGATCTCTCTCTCTCTCTCTCTCTCTCTCTCTCTCTCTCTCTCTCGTGTTCTTGAGGTGGTACAACTTGATGTATCGTGAGCTTTTCTATTATAGTTGGATCTTATGATGTTTCTCCCCCTCTACTCTCTTGTAACGGATTGAGTTTTCCCTTTGAAGTTATCTTATCGGATTGAGTCTTTAAGGATTTGAGAACACTTGATGTATGTCTTGCATGTGCTTATCTATGGTGACAATGGGATATCACATGATCTACTTGATGTATGTTTTGGTGATCAACTTGCAGGTTACGTACCTCGTGAACTTATGCATAGGGGTTGGCACACGTTTTCGTCTTGACTCTCTGATAGAAACTTTGGGTCACTCTTTGAAGTTCTTTGTGTTGGTTGAATAGATGAATCTGAGATTGTGTGATGCATATCGTATAATCATACCCATGGATACTTGAGGTGACATTGGAGTATCTAGGTGACATTAGGGTTTTGGTTGATTTGTGTCTTAAGGTGTTATTCCAGTATGAACTCTTAAATATATCGATCCGAAAGAATAACTTTGAGGTGGTTTCATACCCTACAATAATCTCTTCGTTTGTTCTGCGCTATTCGTGACTTTGGAGTGACTCTTTGTTGCATATTGAGGGATAGTTATATGATCCAGTTATGTTATTATTGTTGAGAGAACTTGCACTAGTGAAAGTATGAACCCTAGGTCTTGTTTCCTAGCATTGCAATACCGTTTGTGATCCTTTTATCATTAGTTACCTTGCTGTTTTTATATTTTCAGATTACAAAAACCTATATCTACCATCCATATTGCACTTGTATCACCATCTCTTCACCGAACTAGTGCACCTATACAATTTACCATTGTATTGGGTGTGTTGGGGACACAAGAGACTCTTTGTTATTTGGTTGCAGGGTTGCTTGAGAGAGACCATCTTCATCCTACGCCTCCCACGGATTGATAAACCTTAGGTCATCCACTTCAGGGAAATTTGCTATTGTCCTACAAACCTCTGCACTTGGAGGCCCAACAACGTCTACAAGAAGAAGGTTGTGTAGTAGACATCAGACTTCCGATCAAGGATTTCATATTTTTCCTTTTCCTCGGTGAAGAGGCTTTCGAGTTCCTTAATGGTGATGGTGTGCTTACTCACCATCTCCATAAGCATACGAAACATAGTGAGCTTCTTTCCTTTGAGGGAGCACATGAACTTATTTAGTTTAGCAAGCGTAGGATCATCTATATCATCATCCTCATAACTATCCTCCGCATCAAGATACTCATCACTAGGAGTAGGAGGAGCGAAAAGAGGATGGTTTGATCGTGGGGTTACCTTGACCTTGTCAGGAGAGCTTTGAACCACTTCATCTTCCACCACGGCCTTTGCCATTAGACATTTGTGAGTGTTGCCCTTGTAGTCATTCATATAGTTGTAGGTGACAACATCACCACTCTTGTTGACTAGCCTCAACGTGTTTTGAGAATCTTGAGCAACTCCGGCAACACCACTAACATCATCCGGATCTGTCGTATGTGGGGTTCCGGCAAACCCTTGAGGTTCGAACACTGGGGTGCGCGCGAAGTCTTTCCCTCCTTCCAATCTACGCCCTAGCTCGCAAAGATCTCGTGGACGAACTCGCAACACAGAGAGACACGAGGTTTATACTAGTTCGGGCCACCATTGTGATGTAATACCCTACTCCCGTGTGGTGGTGGTGGATTGCCTCTTGGGCTGATGATGAACAGTACAAGGGAAGAACAACCTCCTGAGGTTGAGGTGTTCTTGTGACTAGGCTCTCGATCGGGTTGGATCAAGCTCAAATGAGATGCCTCTACTATGGTGGCTAGCTCTACTTATATAGGCCCGGGTCCTCTTCCCAAATATCGAGCGGGAAGGGAGCCAACAACGGCGGGCAAATTTGAAGGGGGACAGCTAGTACAAGCTATCCTGACAAAAACGGTCTTCGCCTGTGAAAAGCTCCGGTGATGACGTCGTCTTGGACTCCACGATGACCTCCATCTTGCCGTCCTCCTGGTCTTGGTCTTGTTGCACCAATATAGCAACCTTTGCATGATGCCTCGATACTCTTCGCCTGCGCTGGCCTCCTTAGCACCAAAGAGGAAATAAGGACGCTGCACGCACTAGCGCCCGCCTAGTGCCGTTCGTCATGGCTCACGTCATGAGAGCCTCGTGAGGTTTTGCCCCTCCTTGATATCTCTGCTCCTCGCGAGCCTGCCTAGTTAGGCTACTCCAGAGGATTTCTTGCGTGGTCCGCCTCGCTAGGCTGGGACCCTTGCGAGGGTCTTGGATGCCTTGTTGATGAAGATGGGACGTACGGCCTGCTGGCTTAGCCACGCTGTGGGCCGCAGGCAGGCAAGTTTGGGGACCCCCGTTCCCAGAACGCCGATAGTAGCCCCCGGGCCCAAGGTGCGCTCGGGCTTGGCTTTGCGGCGAAGCCAAGGGTCAAGTTCAGAGCACCACGGGCCCCAAAAGCATGCGGCCTCGATTGACGCGTGGCGGTTGATTGGACGTGGGCGTCTCCGCTTCCCCACGCTGCCTCGGCAACTGCCTGACCTGACAAAAGGCTAGCGCAGGCAGCACTTGCCTTCATTGCTTCTTCCTTGCCTCGCTCCAGATCCCCTTTCTTGCTCCTCGCCACCACTACCTCCAGATCCACCCCAATCTCATCCTGCACCCGCAATCCATGGCGTCATGCAAAGTCAAGACTTCCTCAGCGCCAGCTTGGTATGAGTCGGCCCTGGAGGCGCCCACCATCACGGAGAAAAGCCTCGCCTCTGTGCGCCTGCTGACGGCGGGCGAGAGCAATGAGTGGGGGGCGACCGAGCTCCGGCTTGCCTCCGACGTGCCGGAGCCCGAGGGAAGCACCCACTTCCCCTTCTTCTCGAGCAGCGTCGCCGTTGGATTGGTTCCTCCCTTCTCCGATTTCTTTTATGAGGTCCTCGACCACTACGGTCTGCAGGCGCTGCATCTCCATCCCAACTCTATCCTCCTCATGTCCATCTTCGCCTACTACTGCGAGGCATACTTGGGCGTGATGCCATCCGTGGCGTTGCTTCGCCATTTCTTCTTCCTTCGTGTCAGCGAGGGTCACATCTCCGGATGCGCTAACTTCGTCGCATGCGGCAAGGCCAACTCGATCTCGAGCACCGGGAAGAGGGCCGACAACATCCGATCCAAATGGGTTATGATGGATGCCCAGCGTGCGGATCCGCGCCTGGCATTGCTGACGGAGGCGCCTCGGCAGGGCAAGGGGTGGCCCAGGGCGGAGCTTGTCGACGAGTGGGCATCGTCAGTGTTGGGGCAGATGATGACCGACCTGAAGCCGGGCAACGTGAGGTCGGCCAAGATAACGGGGGCGATGCTCCTGAGGGAGTTCTTGATGCTGCGGGTTGCCCCACTCCAGGCGCGTGCGCGCCCCCTCTGGGAGCTTGAAGAAGAGGAGAACAAGACCCGCCTGAGGCCAGAGGACCTGCCTGGCGATGAATTGGATGCCGTCCTGCGCCTCATAGTCGGGGACAACCAGGAGTACCCACCTAGCGCCTTCGTTCCCCTGTTCCAACGCAGGGACCGGGAGGAATCCGTCGCCTCCAGGCCGACTTTTGATGCGCGCGGGTTGGTGCCACCGGTGCTTCCGGGAGCTCCTACGGTGCAGAACCGGTGGAGGTGTCTTCTGGCGAGTCCGGCGGAGAGGGGGAAGAGGAGGTGGACTCGGAGAAGACCCTGGAAGAGGTGGGCGAGACTTCCAATCCGAGCAAGGCCGAGATTCTCCGCGCCCTTCCTGATGATGCCGAGGCCGACGCCTTCCAAGGGGAGAGGGAGCAACCCCTCATTCCGACGAAGGGTAGGTCGTCGCTGGTGGCCCGTGGTGCCACCTCCACCTCGGCACCTCCTGGGGCTGGCTCCGGCTCTGCCTCTGCTCCGCCTGGTGCCGCCGGAGCCCGAACGCCTGCTCCTCAGGTCCCGAAGCTGTCAGGCTTCAAGCTTCTCAAGCGGTCAGTGGAATACGTCGCAGTGGATCGGTAAGTGTCTTAAGCTTCGCCTTGTCCTTGCTTGTACTCGTCGTTTCCTGATACTCGCCCTTGGTTGATCAGGCCGACATGTTCGGCGAAGAAGAGGAAGGAAGACACAGCGGCCATGCCTCCCACGGAGAAAGGAGGCAACAGCGCTCGCATCTCCCAGCCCGATCATCCTCGCGAGGCCAAGAGGAGCATCGCCGCGTGGAATCAGCCCCCATGGCCCCGCTGGCTCCGGAGGTGCCGGTACTCGGCGCGGCAGACGAGGTCCCAGCTATTCCGGGGTCCGCGGTCTCCCAAGCCCTGGTGACGATGTCGCTTCCTCCCACTGCTGCACATCCACTCCCTGGTTCTTCTGCTCCTGCTGCCATCTTGGAGCATGCCCTTTCGGAGATGACCCAGCTGCAGGCGGATCTCCTGAGCGCGGACCCGCGTCTGGTGGCCAGGCGTCTGGAGTTGGCCCCTGGCTGGCTTCACTCCGACCTGGCAGTTCGCGCGGCACTGGGCCAGGCTACTGCGGCTTCCGGGAAGGAGAAGCAAGGAGCCGCCAGCGCTGCAGCCGATCGTGAGGCGGCGCTGAAAGATGCCAAGGCCGCCCGTGACCGCTGCCAAGTGCTGGAGGGCGAGTAGCAAAGCCTGCGCGACAAGCACGCCGAAGAGGTACGCTGCCGCCAAGCGAAGGAGGTGGAGATGAAGGCCCGGGAGGAAGCCATCAAGAACCGTGATGCTGAGCTGGCGGAGCTGGGGAAGAAGTAGGCCGCCGAGCGCAACCAGTTGGAAGAGTTGGAGCGGAAGATGGGGACGAGGGAGGCCGATCTTGATGCCAAGGCGCGAGTCCTGGCCGAAGACCGCGTGGCTTTCACCGATCTCGAGAAGAGATCTCGCAAGGCGCTGAAGACGCTCTACGAGCACGGCCTGGAGAAGCCTCTAGACTCCAACGAGGACGGCCCCGCCCAGCTGCTTCCTCTCGTGGTGAAGGCGCTTGAGGAGGTCGTTGATGGTCTCGGTCCCGTGGCGGAAGCAGAAGCTCGTGTCCTGTCTCTAGCCGCACTGACTCGCGTCTCTAGCCGCACTGACTCGCGTCTTTAGCCACCTTTGCGACCTCAACGCTTGCCTTGACGAGCTGCTGGAGCCTGTAGCTGAAGATCAATGCGAGGCGGCTGCAGCGGCCGTGCAAGATCAGGTGGGGGCCTTGCTGAGGAAGTTCCACGGCTTTTTCTCCGCTCCTCTATCCAGCGTCGTCGACCTTGCAGCTGGTGGCGAAGGTGAAGACAAAACTGCTCATGGGGGAGCACCTTCCACAGGCGACGGCGACGTCTAGAGGTGACCCGCGACCATTCTTCCCGTTCTGTTCCTCCGACATGTATCAGGCCTCGTGGAGGCGCTTAGACTTTTCATTTGGTATTGTGAGGACAATATGCTTGTAATATTTGCTTCGAGATTTTGCGATTTCCTTCCTATTTGCTTTGCGTTCTGCGTCGGCAGAGCCCGGCCCCGCGCATACCTCAACCGCCATTGGGCCGACCGGAGACCAGGACGGACCAAGGAGTGAGGGGCTACGTGACAAGTTAGGCTCCTGAGTCACGATGCTCAGGAGTCCCCCTTGACGCGCAAACATCATATAGGGACAGTTCATGGGGATAGATTAATGTTCTACGTCGGCAGAGCCCGGCCCCATGCATACCTCAACCGCCATTGGGCCGACCGGAGACCAGGACGGACCAAGGAGTGAGGGACTACGTGACTAGTTAGGATGCTGAGTCGCCATGCTCAGGAGTCCCCCTTGACGTGCAAACAATTTCCATACCTGCCCTCGCCGAGGCCTCGGGAGGGGCGCGCGACGCCCAGGTCCGGGGGACCTGGTTGGGTGGCGTGCGCTTGGGCGTGACCCGAGCGCAGCCCCCGTGCCCAGCCCCCTCGTGCGGCTCTCCCGAGGGGAGGCGTTGTGGTGAGGCTGGGCGCTGAGCTCTGGGCTCCCTGAGGTTGGTACGACCATGGGGCCGCCCTCAGTTGTTTATCACCAGCGCGGAGTATAGTGCTTCCGCTTGTGCACGGGCATAGCCGCTCCTCGGCAGTGTCATCAGCCAGTGCGGATCATGGTGCTTCCACTTGGGCGTGGGATGGGGGGCCCCTCCGGGAGGAGCCCCCAGGGCGTGTACAGCCCCGCCCTGACATGTGGCTTGCACGGCAGGGCTGCGAGGTGTATCTGGGCACTCGTGAGCCAGCGCGGGACTCGCGAGGCCCTACCTCAAGGCGGGCTGCGCCTGGTCTTGAGTCTTGGTGACTGTATGTCCCTGCAAGGCGGTTAGATGCAGGCACTCTACGTCCTCAGTGTCCCGGCCTCGGCGAGCTCACCGGCCGGTATGCCAGGTCGCGATGTCGTGGTCAAGGCCACGGGGTGAGGGCTGGAGAGCCAGTAAGAGTTCCTGATTCGCGATGCTCAGGAGCCCCCCTTTTAACATGCAAGCGAATTGCATAGGACGAACAGACCCGTGGCGGGCGGCAATCGAGCGGGCGATAGCCGTAGGCAGGTTAAGCATGGAGAGCAGATCAACTTGGATAAATGCAGGAAGATACATGCCACCGGGTCCGGCCCGAGCGGCTTGGGGATGATGCAGCCCGAGGGGCGCCCCCAGCAAAATAAGCTAAAGACATAAGCAAAAGGGATACATGCCACAGGGACGGACCCATGTGGCCTGGGAATAATGCAGCCCGAGGGGCGCTCCCAGCTTAAATGAGCTTGGAAGATGTCACCTGGTTCTGTAGAGGAAGTAGAGTTGGTGCAGCTGAAGGTGTGCATCGAAGAAATGACTCCTCATGAGCCACCAGGACCCTGACCCTCGGGAGGCCCTGGGGGCTCGGGAGGTTCTCTAAAGACCATCTCCATCTCTTCCAGGACGGCGCGGTACTTGGCCTCCTAAGCCGCCAGGACAAGCCGCATGTTGCGTTGGTAGGCTGACGCCACGCTCGGCAAGCCGAAGGGCATGCGAACGTAGTTGTGTGGTGGACCTTCGCAGCGGCCCACACGCGATGGCCAGAAGCCCACCTGAGATGTGGCCCTGTTGAGCCCGGGGAAGTCGATGCAGACACGCAGCCCAGCATCCTTGCCAGGATGCGGAGCTGCGCCTCGTGAGCGGCGGTCGCCATGCATGGCCCTTGCATCTTGCAGTTCCTGAGTGGTCTTGGTGATGAACTCATGGGTGGTGGGCACTCCTTGCCCTGTGCTCTCCTGAGGGACACGTGTCGTGAAGCACGCCTCCAAGTGGTGCCCAAGCGCCTCCCTCGTGAGGTTGGCAAGGTCCGAGGCCCTCCAGAAGAGAGCCCCCGAGCCCTGCCTGAGGAGGGCGTCGGGCGCACCTTCCTATGCGATGGAGGGAGGCGCCCCTGGGACGGGCGCAGAAACTGATGAGGTCCCTGCCGCGACGCCATCCTCCTGAGGTCTTGCGCAGCGCAGCTGCTTCTTCTTGGGGATGGCCTCTGGAGGGCCCTCGCTTCTGCTGTCGGGGTCGTCGATTGCTGTAGCTTGAAAGGCGCGCTCGAGGGAGCATACCACATCCCTCTCTTCACACGGGACCGTGATGATTCCTCCACTTCCTGGCATCTTGAGAGCGTTGTAGCTGTGATGAGTGACTGCCATGAACTTGGCCAGGACTAGATACCCGAGGATGGCATTGTACGGAAGCCGTATGTGCGCGACGTCAAAGTAGATGAGCTTGGTGTGGTAGTTCTTGCGCTCCCCGAAGGTGACAGGCAGGTGGACCTACCCTATCGGTGTGGTGGAACCGTCGGTCACTCCTGAGAAAGGCTTGGTGGGCTCGAGCTGTTCGTATGGCACTTGGAGGTTGTCGAACGTGTCGACGGACAGGACGTTGAGCCCTGCACCACCGTCGATGAGGGTCTTGGTGACCTGCACATTGCTGATGACTGGGGAACACAGCATAGGGAGGGCGCCAGCGGTGGCTGCGCACTTGAGCTGATCCGCCGAGCTGAAAGTGATGGCGCATTGGGACCACCTGAGCGGGCGCGTGGTTTCGAGCTTGGGGAGCACCACCTTCACCTCGCGAGCAAACTGTTTGAAGATGCACTGAGAGGCTGGGGCCTGGGCACCGCCCAAGATGCAGGCGATCGCACGCAGCTCCTGGAAGCCCCCAGCCCCCTCGTCCTGGTGGTGGTCGTCGTTCCTTCTTGGTGGCGGCAGTGGGGGAAGACCGGCCGGTGTTGCCCTGGGGGCGATCCTCATGAGGCGGGTCCCTCCAGGCGCCCTCACGAGGTTGGTCCTGCCAGCGGTCCTCACGAGGCCAGTCGCGCCACTCCTGGCGCGGGCCACGGTCATCCCAGCATCCGCCCTCCACGTCCTCCTCCACGGCCGTAGCCCCGGTCGTTGCGCTCGGGGCGTCGATCGTAGCGTCCTTCCCGTATGACTCTGAGCTCTTGACAGTCGCTGGTGTTGTGGGTGTTCAGGTTGTGGAAGGCGCAAAACGGTCGGCCGTTCTTGGATGACTCGGGCTGATCTCTGCCCCGCTTGGTGTCGGGCTCCGCTGCGAGCGCGACCCCCTCCTTGCGCTTCATGTCCTTGGCCTTGGCCTTCTTCTCCTCCGCTCCTGCGGCTGGCAGCTCGATGAGAGAAAGGCGCCCCTCCTCAGCTCTTGCGCACTTGGTCGCCAGGTTGAACAGCTCCTGAGAGGTGCAGAGCTCCTCGTGGATGGCGAGCTCTTCCTTCATCTTGATGTCACGGACGCCGTCGGAAAACGCGGAGATGATGACCTCGTCCGTGACCTTGGGGATCTTGAGGCGGGTGTTGTTGAAGCGCTGGATGTACTTCTGGAGGGTCTGAGGGAGTCCTGGATTAGGGGGTGTCCAGATAGCCGGACTCCTGGACTATGAAGATACAAGATTGAAGACTTCGTCCCATGTCCGGATGGGACTTTCCTTGGCGTGGAAGGCAAGCTTGGCGATACGGATATGTAGATCTCCTACCATTGTAACCGACTCTGTGTAACCCTAACCCTATTCGGTGCCTATATAAACCGGAGGGTTTTAGACCGTAGGACGAACAACAATCATACCATAGGCTAGCTTCTAGGGTTTAGCCTCTCGATCTCGTGGTAGATCTACTCTTGTACTACCCATATCATCAATATTAATCAAGCGGAGTAGGGTTTTACCTCCATCGAGAGGGCCCGAACCTGGGTAAAAACATCGGGTCCCTTGTCTCTTGTTACCATCCGCCTAGACGCACAGTTCGGGACCCCCTACCCAAGATCCGCTGGTTTTGACACCGATATTGGTGCTTTCATTGAGAGTTCCTCTGTGTCGTGGTCTTTAGGCCCGATGGCTCCTCCGATCATCGACGGCGATGCTCTCCAGGGTGAGACTTTTCTCCCCGGACAGATCTTCGTATTCGGCGGCTTTGCATCAAGGGCCAATTCGCAGCCATCCGGAGTAGATTGAAAGCTACGCCCCGCCATCGTGTCAGATTTGGAAGTTTGAACTACACGGCCGACATCCGTGGAGACTTGATCTTCGACGGGTTCGAGCCACAGCCCAAGCGTGCGTGCCGCCTTGTCCCGAGGGGCATGATCTATCTCTGCTGGACGGTGTCACGGAGGCCGCACGCAGTCCGCTCCGACCTTTAGCTCGGAGCCGACCGCGCCGATCGAGGATGGGTGGCTGGACACCGCCTGGGCTGCGATCTCCACGGCGATTGAGCCGTACACCTACCCCTGGCCCTTATGGCTTCGTGACTCCAAGGCGTCGGACTCCTCTCCGAACTCCGAGCCTTCGCGCCCGCCAATCGAATCCGATTGGGCGCCGATCATGGAATTCATCGCCACGGACATCTTTCGGCACTCGCCCTTTGGCGACATTCTGAATTCACTAAAGTCTCTCTCTTTATCGGAGAGCCCTGGCGGATTATGGTCAGAAGGTTGGGATCTTGACGACGAAGAAAATCAAAGCCCACCCACCACACACTTCGTAGCTAATCGCCGATGATTTAACCGACATGCTCGACTTCGACTCCAAGACATCGACAAGTATGGATGACGATGCGAGAGACGACCAAGAACCAGCGCCCACGAGGGCCTTTGGAAGGCCACCTCATCATATGACATATACATGGTGGACATCCCAAAAGATGGGAATGGCGATGGAACAGCGGAGGATGACCCCTCAAGAAACAGCCTAAGCGCCGGCGTCGGTGGCGCCGCTCTAAATCCCGCCACAAAAGCGGTGATGCCGCACGGAGATAATAACACCGGACAGTGCGAAGACAAACCCCTCCAAAGAAGATTCAAGCGGGGAGGATGGAGAAGCCAGCCCTCATGAGAGAGCGGCAGAAAAAGAGGTAGAGGATGATAATTACATGCCTCCCTCTGAAGATGAGGCAAGCCTCGACGACGACGAATTTGTCGTGCCCAAGGATCCTGTCGAACAAGAGCGTTTCAAACGCAGGCTTAAGAAAAAGCAGCAACAGCTTAGAGCTGGCCAGGATTTGCTAGCAGACAGATGGACTGAAGTCCTTGCGGCCGAAGAGTATGAACTCGAGCGCCCCTCCAAGAGCTACCCAAGACGCAGGCTGCTACCAAGATTAGAGGAGGAAGCACCTAAACCTACGTCACCGGTGCATGATATGGCTGACCGGCCACCTCGTGGCCGCGACAGAGAGGCCTGTCGGCCCTCAATTCAAGCCGCACCCCATCGCCGCTCAAAAAATACAAAGGTACGGGGAAATGAGCCAGACCTGCGAGATATATTGGAGGACAAGGCAAGGCAGACAAGATCGATCTATGGATCGCGTGGGCGCCCCACGACACGTGACAATAACCGTCATGCCGGATATGGCAACTCCGGCCGGGCCGAACACAGTAGACAAAGCTCATTTGAGCTGCGTCATGATATAGCCCAATACAGAGGCGCCGCACACCCACTATGCTTCACAGATGAAGTGATGGATCATCAAATCCCTGAGGGTTTCAAACCCGTAAACATTGAATCATACGATGGCACAACAGATCCTGCGGTTTGGATCGAGGACTATCTCCTTCACATCCACATGGCCCGCGGTGATGATCTAGACGCCATCAAATACCTCCCACTCAAGCTTAAAGGACCAGCCCGGCATTGGCTTAACAGCTTGCCAGCAGAGTCAATCCGTTGTTGGGAAGACCTGGAAGCCGCATTCCTCGACAATTTACAGGGCACATATGTGCGACCACCAGACGCCGATGACCTAAGCCACATAATTCAGCAGCCATAGGAATCGGCCAGACAATTCTGGACACGGTTCCTAACCAAGAAAAATCAAATCGTCAATTGTCCGGATGCCGAGGCCCTTGCAGCCTTCAAACACAACATCCGCGACGAGTGGCTTGTCCGGCACCTAGGACAGGAAAAGCCGAAATCGATGGCAGCCCTCACAACACTCATGACCCGCTTTTGCGCGGGATAGGACAGCTGGCTAGCTCATAGTAACAGCATGACCAAGAGCCCTGGTAATTCGGATACCAAGGACAGTAGTGGCAGGTCGCGTCGCAACAAGCACAAGCGCCGCATTAACGGTGATAATGCTGAGGATACGGTAGTCAATGCCGGATTCAGAGGCTCTAAACCCGGTCAGCGGAAAAGGCCATTTAAAAGAAATACTCCGGGCCCGTCCAATTTGGACCGAATACTCGATCGCTCGTGCCAGATACATGGCACCCCCGAAAAGCCAGCCAATCACACGAACAGGGATTGTTGGGTGTTCAAGCAGGCAGGCAAGTTGAATGCCGAAAACAATGAGAAGGGGCTTCATAGCGATGACGAGGAGGAGCCCCGGCCGCCGAACAATAGAGGATGAAGGATTCCCCATAAGTGCGGACGGTGAACATGATATACGCAACCCACATACCCAAAAGGGAGCGGCGTGCACTAAAGGGGCGATACTGTGATGGAGCCAGTCGCCCCAAAGTTCAACCTGTGGTCTTCCTGCCCGATCACTTTTGATCGAAGGGACCACCCCACTAGCATCCGCCATGGCGGGTTCGCTGCATTGGTTCTAGACCCAATCATTGACGGATTTCACCTAACTAGAGTCCTAATGGGCCGGTGGCAGCCTTTGAACACCTTTATCGTGATACAAGGCGCCAAAATGGGCATAGACCCATCAAGGATTAAA
Organism: Aegilops bicornis; assembly: GCA_021605145.1. Classification (NCBI taxonomy): domain Eukaryota; kingdom Viridiplantae; phylum Streptophyta; class Magnoliopsida; order Poales; family Poaceae; genus Aegilops; species Aegilops bicornis. Next base: position 389,108,883 of record CM038669.1, on the reverse strand, counting down.
CCCACAAAGACAACCTTCAAAGGCGCCATACCAGGTGTAGAGGCCAACTGCAGTGCTCGATTACACTTGAAGTGGTCTTCGGATCCCGGATAACTTCCGGGCGAGGAGTTAATCTTCGACATAGTCCCGTTCAAGCGGCTATCATGCACCTTTGCCGGACGAACCGCATTTGCAAAGTTCAATGTGGTGCCGCTTTTCGCATATCTCAAGCTCAAGATGCCAGGTCCTCGAGGAGTCATTACGGTCAATGAAAACACCGAACGCTCTCTCCGGACGGAGGAGCATACGGCGGCCCTCGCGGCGGAAGTGCAAAGTAGCCTCTTAAGGCAATTCTCGAGCCTCAGTCTAGAGGAAGAAGAAGTTTTTGAGTCCAAGTAGCAATGTACTTTCATCGACAAACTTGTCTCCAATCGAATTTGTAAAACTATTGTCATGGCAGACTTTCTGCTTCGACCTCCAAAGACCCGAGGGTTGGATTGTTTCCGAATACTATACCGTAGGTAAACACCGAAGTATGTTCGGAAACCATGCAATCCGGTCATAGTTGATTGAACAGACAAGTTTTGTTCGAGGAGTTATGTTATATTACATTTAATTGTAAGAAACATCTTCCAGAGAGAATAGTTCCGTTAAGGGTTCCTTTCCCTGGGCCAGCATGTGTTGTTTGTTTGCATGCCAAAGTTGTGATGCTAACGATCATAACGTACGTTATAGTCTAGGGGTTGTGTATTGCAATGAGGGCAATTCGTCTTTTGTCCGCTGTCGTGGTTTTGTCACGGCAGATGTCCTAAGGAAAGGACTTAGTCGTGGAGCCATTGCTATGGGTTAGCTTAAAGGGGTTAAAGCGGACAAGGGACGCAGAGAGTTTATACTGGTTCGGCCCCTTGCGGTGAAGGTAAAAGCCTAATCCAATTGTTGTGGAATTGCTAGGGTTTCGATGACCAGGGAGCGAATACGCTTTGCCTGAGTCTCGAGTTGTTGTCTGTTATCCTTATACCGCTGTCGATTGTCCCCTTATATACACGGGTTGACACCCGTCGGTTTACAGAATCCCGAGGCCGGCTCATAAACGTGTCTGGTTTGGTCTCTGCTCTTTCTACCTTACAACACAAGTTTACATATCAATGTCGGTTTATGTCTGCAGGCCTTAAACCGGCTTTGGGCCCTGGGCCTTCATAAAGCGTCACCGTCTTTGTCTTCATGGGCTTCAGATATAGTGAACCATTATGGGGTTAACTCGGCCTCTCCTGGACGGTTTACGCCCAGTAGTAATATCCCCAACATTAGGCCACAGATTGATTTGAATTGGTTCATGTCAATCTTCAATACTGAAGAAAATTTCTTCTTCAGCGTCTTCGCATAGTCTTGTAAACCGCCATGACGTCATCTTCTAGGATCATGATAAACCGCCATGATGCCATCTGTTATTAAAAATTGCATAAAGCTCACTTTTATTAATGAGCCTCCGACAATCGAGGCGACAGCTCGACCTCATATCCAAATTTTGGGCTCCTCGATTTTCGCCCCTGACACTTATCCTTTTGGTTTTATAAATAGGGCCAGGGGGTCTTTCCATTTTCCCCCCGTGCCTCTTCGCATCATCTCCTTCCTTGCGCCGCCCGACCTTTGGAACTCTGCCGCCGCCGTCGACCTTTGTTTCTGCCTCAACAACGGCCGCTGCATCAACCTGACCGGACTAGAGAAGCGCGGCGCTCCTCCACTATTCCCTCATCATCAGTGAGTTCTTCTTTTCCTCACTCTAGATCCACCATTAGGGTTTCAACGTTCATCGGAGTCTATCAAAGCTCCGCCGCCGTTCTTCCCTGTTCTTTTCATTGGCAGAAATGACTAGTTGGATCCGATATTTCTTATGCGGCTGTAGCCATAATCCCCTTCTTCACTTATTGGATCTGCTTCTTTACAGAAAACTCATCTGAACTTTGATGATTTGTTCAAGCACTTGAAAGTAGGTCTGAATTTTTTCTAGTTTTCTGTCATACCGCAGATCTGAAACTTATCACATCAATCTGCGAAACTTGTTTTTCCCTCACTTAAGTACTTTAGATCTGTACCTTATATTCCAGAATTGGCGGTCTAATCTCATAGAAAAATGATAATCCGGTAGGTACCATTAGTCCCATGTTGAACCACCAAACCGCTTTATCTTTGTACATCTCCCATGTCTGATTCCGGTTTAGTGATCTGGGCTCTAATGTACAGAAGAAGCTGAAGGCTGCCTACACTCTGATAGAGCAGCTGTATATCGGCGCGCAACGAATCATCTGCACTGCCTCTCACAATAAACCGCCCCCAACGTTAATCAAGGACACCTTAGAGAGGCTATCTATGCTGCCTGCCCGGGTAGAAGAGCTAAAGAGATCTGCCGCAAGGGCTGGTGCTCTGACCGCCCTAACCCGGGCAAAGGCGTGGGTGCCTGACCTTGATCCGGAGGATGTCAGCAAAGGCTATCCATGCTTAAAAGAAGACGGATCAGAATTCGGAAATGAAGATCTCCGCGCCATAAACCGGAAGTCGTCCTTGGCTTGTCAACTTGCTGAAGAGGCTGATCTTTCATATTACCAGGCGAGCTATGACACCAATAACAAACGGGTTGCTGCACCGACTCCTGAGGCTCAAAACCTAATCCCTCCAATCCGTAAGCACACTTATGCCCCTAACATTGAACCGTCCACCCTTATAAGCGACAAAGCTGTGTTCCAAGCTTTAACTGGGATCGACTGGACAACTATTGACTTCCAGCCACTGGGTAGAGACGAAGAGGAGGAACCGGTGCAAGATGATCCACAGCCTTCAGGCCAAGCTGGAGATGAAGCATGATCCGGAGGCCGGTTTAGTATTCCTCGTGCTGCAATGCTTATTGAGAAACAATTATCCTTTTGGGCACTGAAACGCCTTGTAATGGACTAGTTAAAATACTTGGTCTGTTATGCCGTCGTGCATATTTATCTGCGCCTAATACTTGCTAATCCGCCATGCTTAAGACATGATGTTCATAATCCATAGCAATGTATTCAAGCTATCCCTGCAGATAAGAAGCTTAAAGCGCCCTGGCGGTTTACCACCGGGCGGGTCATAATGCCCAAATATATAACCAAGGTTTATAACCAAGGTTGTAAAAAGATAACCAAATATGGAAATACTTGGTACCTGTGACCTTGAGTCATAATGTTGGCTGACCAACTTTGTAGTGAGAGTGATAACCCTAATCTTGAGTAACAATAACTTCTTTCATATTGTGCCAGTTTATGATAAAACCGTTCCGGGTTGTTATAAACACCGGTTTAACCAGATTCATTTCTGGTGATACATAGTCGAAACCAGACCAGGCTAATATTCTCCGGATTATGACTGATCACATACTGACAACTTGTAATTGAAAGTCAAGCCGGTTTAACGAACGCCGGTTCATCAAAACATTAGAAATCTCATCCAAGGAGAAAAACTTAGCAAATAAAAGCAAATGAAACCCTTGTAGTCGAGGCTTTTCACGGGCTGCCAGGCCCCAAATTCGAGGCTTTTCATGGGCTGCCAGGCCACTGAGTTAAACCATTTTACAAAGCCTTTTAAGATGGTCCTCAATCCTTAACCAATCATCATTTTAACTTGACAAGTTCAGGGTCTTATCAGAGTAACTTGTCAAAGTTCGATGGGTCATACTAGGTTTACTTGGGCGGAGTGACTTACTTAAAAAGGCAGGCTAACCCGGGGGTTTAGGTGTGCACACCTGGCTTCCAAGCCATGGCTTGATAGCCTATTACAAGTGTAGATTCTTTGTTCATTGCGGCAGCAAAGAATCCCCAAGTAACATTTTGAGTTGTGCTCAGTGGGTGCCTATGTTTGAGTTGTTGTTTTACAACACTCTCTTTGGCCCTGGAGTAATTTGGCTTTGAGCCGATCAAGAGGTGTGACTATGGTTCGGATACGACCAAGCCCCCAAGTAATGTTGTGGCATTGCGCCGATCAAGAGATGTAGCTATGGTTCATATACGACCAAGCCCCCGAGTGATATTGTATAAAGCTTTGATAAGCTGAATCAAGGGGTAAACCGGACGCCGCTTTATAAACAGAAGCCCCATGTAACCACACATGATGTAAGAAAAACAACAGATACCCCGCTTTAGCTGGTGTTCCGGTTTATTTTATTGATCATAATATATACATTGTCATAACTATCTACAAAAGCAGAGCCTATGGCTCAAGTATAGTAGGGCCGAAGATGAGCGATATTCCACGGCCGGTGGGTCTCCTCCTCCAATTTACGTGAGTCTTTGCGCTCTCGAACATTGATTAGGTAGTATGACCCGTTGTGTAGATTCTTGCTGACCACAAAGGGTCCTTCCCAAGGTGGGGATAACTTGTGCATATCCGTCTGATCCTGGATGAGTCGGAGCACCAAATCACCTTCTTGAAAGGTTCTGGTTCTAACCCGGCGGCTGTGATAACGATGTAGATCTTGCTGGTAAATCGCTGAACGGACTGCTGCCATGTCACGCTCCTCATCTAACAGGTCGAGAGCTTCCTGTCGCGACTTCTCATTGTCAGCTTCGACATATGCCGCCACACGGGGCGAGTCATGACGGATGTCACTAGGAAGAACCGCCTCCGCTCCATAAACCATGAAAAAAGGCGTGTACCCTGTCGATCTGTTGGGTGTGGTATTGATGCTCCATAACACAGAAGGTAACTCCTCAACCCAACAACCCGATGTCCGTTGCAAAGGAACCATAAGCCGGGGTTTGATGCCTCTCAAGATCTCTTGGTTGGGCCTCTCCGCTTGACCATTGGACTGGGGGTGAGCCACTGATGATACGTCAAGCCGGATGTGCTCACGTCGACAGAACTCCTTCATGGCACCTTTTGACAGATTGGTACCATTATCTATTATAATGCTGTGTGGAAAGCCAAACCGGAAGATCACCTTTTTGATGAATTGAACCGCCATAGCTACATCACACTTACTGACTGGCTCTGCCTCCACCCACTTAGTGAACTTATCAACCGCCACCAGAAGGCTGGTCTTCTTATCCTTGGATCTCTTAAAGGGTCCAACCATATCGAGCCCCCAAGTCGCAAACGGCCAAGTAATTGGAATCATCCTCAACTCTTGTGCCGGTACATGAGCCCGTCGTGAGAACTTTTGACATCCATCACACCTTTTGACTAAGTCCTCGGCATCAGCATGAGCCGTCAACCAATAGAAACCGTGATTTAAATGCCTTGGCTACCAGCGATTTTGAACCGGCGTGGTGACGACAATCTCCTTCGTGGATCTCACGCAAAATTTCACGGCCTTCTTCAGGGGATACACAGCGTTGAAACGCCCCTGTCACACTGCAATGATGTAACTCTCCATTGATAATAGTCATGGACTTGGACCGCCGGATTATCTGCCTGGACAAAGTTTCATCTTCTGGTAACTCGCCCCGGTTCATATACGCCAAATATGGAACCGTCCAATCCGGAATAACATGAAGAGCCTCCACCAATTGAGCCTCCGGATCAGGAACAGCCAAATCCTCTTCACGGGGAGCTTGACGGACGGATTATGCAGTACATCTAGAAAGACATTAGGTGGAACCGGTTTACGTTGGGAACCCATGCGGCTTAAAGCGTCCGCCGCTTCATTCTTCCGCTGGTCCACATGATCCACCTGATAACCTTTGAAGTGACCTGCAACAATATCCACCTCACGACGATATGCCTCCATGAGTGGGTCCTTGGAGTCCCAAGTGCCGGACACTTGTTGAGCCACCAGGTCCGAATCACCAAAGCACTTAACTCGGTGAGATTCATCTCTTTAGCCATCCAAGACCATGGAGTAAAGCCTCATATTCAGCTGCATTGTTAGTGCAAGGAACACTAACCGTAGAACTTAACAAAAATTATCCCCTCGTGGGTAAGTTAAAACGACTCCAGCCCCCGAGCCCTCCAATTGCCTGGACCCATCAAAGTGAATGGTCCAATAAGTATGATCCGGCTTCTCTTCTGGCGCCTGTAGTTCTGTCCAATCATTGATGAAATCCACAAGTGCCTGAGATTTGATTGCTGTTCGGGGTATATATTTTAATCCATGAGGCCCAAGCTCGATAGCCCACTTAGCAATCCGGCCGGTCGCTTCCCTATTCTGGATTATATCCCCCAAAGGAGCAGAGCTGACCAATGTGATGGGATGACCTTAGAAGTATTGCTTAAGCTTCCGGCTTGCCATAAAAACTCCATACACTAGTTTATGCCAATGCGGGTACCTTTGCTTGGACTCTATAAGTACCTCACTGATATTAATAAACCGGCCATTGAACCGGATACTCCTTTCCAGCCTCCTTGCGCTCCACCACAATAGCCACGCTGACAGCCCGGGCGTTAGCTGCCACATATAGTAACAATGGCTCCTTATCAATAGGAGCAGCAAGAACCAGTGGATTAGAGAGCTGTCGCTTTAAGTCCTCAAACGCTTCATTGGCGGCGTTACTCCAGACGAAGTTATCCGTTTTCTTCAGCATCTGATATAAAGGCCTTCTCCCCAAGGCGACTGATAAACCAGCTCAACGCGGCAATCCGTCCTGCCAAGCGTTGAACATCATTAATACACTTCGTTTTAGCCAAAGTAGTTATAGCCTTGACCTTCTCTGAATTAGCTTCGATGCCTCTGTTAGATACCAGAAAACCCAAGAACTTGCCTGCCGGCACACCGAAAACACACTTGGCCGGATTAAGCATCATTTTATAAACCCGCAGGTTATCAAAGGTCTCCTTCAAGTCATCTATCAACATCTCCTTCTGTCTAGATTTTACCACAATATCATCCACATAAGCATGAACATTGCGGCCGACTGATCATGAAGACAATTCTGCACACAGCGTTGATAAGTCGCCTGGGCACTCTTGAGCCCAAAGGGCATTGACACATAGCAGAAGGCTCCGAAGGGAGTTATGAAGGCTGTCTTCTCCTGGTCCTTAACTGCCATTTTGATCTGATGATAACCAGAATACGCATCCAGAAAGCTCAAACGCCCACAACCCGCCGTAGCATCAATGATTTGATCAATACGCAGGAGGGCAAAAGGATCTGCTGGGCAAGCCTTGTTGAGATCTGTATAGTCCACACACATACGCCAAGTACCGTTCTTCTTAAGTACTAGCACCGGATTAGCCAACTACTCAGGATGAAACACTTCGATGATAAACCCAGCCTCCAAGAGCCTGGCTACCTCCTCACCAATAGCTTTGCGTCTTTCTTCACTAAACCGGCAAAGAAACTGCTTGACTGGTTTAAACTTGGGATCAACATTAACTGTGTGCTCAGCGAGTTCCCTCGGTACACCTGGCATGTCAGAAGGTTTCCATGCAAAGATGTCCCGGTTCTCATGGATGAACTCAATGAGCGCGCTTTCCTATTTCGGATCCAAGTTAGCGCTGATGCTAAACTGCTTGGATGAATCACCAGAAATGAAATCAACAAGCTTAGTCTCATCAGCCGACTTGAACTTCAAGGCCGGTTCATGCTCTGTAGTTGGCTTTTTCAAACAAGTCATATCTGCCGAATCAACATTGTCCTTGTAGAACTTCAACTCCTCTGTTGCACAAACCGATTCAGCGTATGTCGTATCACCTTCTTCACATTCCAAAGCGATCTTGTGGCTCCCGTGCACTGTGATAGTCCCCTTATGGCCCGGCATCTTGAGCTGCAGATAGACATAACAGGGCCTTGCCATAAACTTAGCATAAGCCGGTCGTCCAAACAGGGCATGATATGGGATTTTGATTTTCACCACCTCAAAGGTCAACGTCTCTGTTCTTGAATCATGCTCATCACCAAAAGCAACCTCCAGAGCTATCTTACCAATTGGATATGCCGATTTTCCAGGCACCACACCATGGAAGCCCGTGTTGGACGGTTTAAGATTTTTATCTGTTAACCCCATGCGACGGAAAGTTTCATAGTAGAGGATGTTGATACTACTCCCCCCATTCATGAGTACTTTGGTGAACTTATAACCTCCCACCTGAGGTGCCACCACCAACGCCAGATGACCTGGATTATCAACCCGGGGTGGATGATCCTCTCGACTCCACACAATAGGCTGTTCAGACCAGCGTAGATAACGGGGCACCGCTGGTTCAACGGAATTCACTGCCCTTTTATGAAGCTTCTGATCGCGCTTGTCCAGGCTAGTGGTGAAGACATGATACTGCCCACTATTCAACTACTTCGGGTTGCTCTGGTAACCCGACTGCTGCTGCTGCTGATTTCCCTGATGATTATAACCACCTTGGTTGCCCTGATTGCCTTGATTGCCATGCCCACTCTGATTACCGTGAAAACCTAAACCGGAACTGCCTCCACCGTAACCCGAGCCATGAGATCCGGGGCCTAAACCGCCACCCGGTCCATGATCATACCGAAAAAATCAGAATTTTTGAACTCCTGCATGATATAACAATCCTTCCAGAGGTGCGTGGCTGGTTTCTCCTGTGACCCGTGCTTTGGGCAAGGCTGGTTTAACAGATAATACAGGCACTCCGGATTAGGGCTTGGTACTCCACTACGCCGGGGCGGTTTACCTTTACGTCGCTGGCCCTTGTCATGCATGTTTGTATTAGCCACAAAGTCTAAACTATTATCTACTTTACGCTTACCGCTGTTTCCATGACCCGCCGGGTTATGTTGCTGCCCCTTGATGTTGCTGCTCTTCTTTCCCTTCCCTGTCTTGTCATCGTCAGACTCGGGATCCTTGGTACTATCAGAGTCGGCATAGTTCACCAGAGCGGCCATGAGAGTCCCCATGTCATTGCAGTGACGTTTTGGCCGTCCCAACTTCAACTTCAGAGGTGCAAACCGGCAATTGCCTTCCAATGTCAAAATTGATGTATCAGGGTTGATGTGGTCCGATGAATGCAAAATATCTGAAACTCGGCGCACCCAATGTGTTGTTGATTCTCCTTCCTCCTGGACACAGGCAGCTAAGTCCACAATTGACATAGGTTGCTTGCATGTATCCTTGAAATTCTGGATAAACCGGGACCTCAACTTGGCCCATGACCCAATGGAGTTAGCTGGCAAGTTCTTCAACCAAGTGCGAGCCGTTCCTTCTAACATCATTGTGAAGTATTTAGCGCACGCCGCATCATCCACATCCAGCATCTCCATTGCCATCTCATAGCTTTTGACCCACGACTCGGAGAATAAATCGGCGGTGCAATTTGGCACTTTACGCGGGCCTTTGAAATCCTTGGGCAGACGCACGTTGCGTAGCGCTGGGACGAGACACGGTACTCCCAAAGAGCTGGAAGTAACTCCTGGCTCCACCGATGTGGTTGGACAAACCGGAGTAAGTTGGCGGGCCTCATGCTGCACCGCTAACTCGGCCTCTCGACGTGCCCTAGCACGATCCACCACATCCTGAGCATCACCACCGCCACCCGACGGGTTATGGCCACGGGGCAGATCACGGTTTCGCACACTACTTGACATGGCCGGTTCATCGATACGCCTGCTGTAGCCCCGGCTTGGGCGGGGAGTAGAATGGATCCTTTCGCGACTATAGGAATAAGCCTGCTGTTGAGTTAAAGTTGTCTGAAGGAGCTCCCTAGCCCGTCGTGTCTCAACCGCTACTAGGGACTCGCCTTTGATCGGGAGAGCCGCCAGTCATGAAGCGGCAGCGACAATGTTATCCATCGGGTTAGAATAGTGACCCGGCAGTGTTGGGACATGCTGCGACGGAACATTGTTCTGACGGGGTGGATCTGTTGGACGCGGCTGAATCGGCACTCCCGTTCCGGGTTCCTCTGCCCGGTTTACCACTGGCGGATTACTGGTCCCTGCTCCTGGGGTATTAAAGAGGTTCCCGGCCTCATAAACCGGCGGCAGGTGAGATCGGTACCTTCTTCTCATAATGTCGTTTGACGCACTCTGATCCAACATAAGCCGATAGGCCTGTGCATCTAACGCGACCTGTTCTACAGTCATCCTAGCATCCTCTGCTGCCAAATCGGCCTTAGCCTGCATGATATGATCCTTCACCTTTGCAATCTCCACAGTATGCTCATCCGGATTCGCCGGATTAACCTCCGCCATCAGTGTTGCCAAAGCGTCGAACAAATCAGATAAAACCTGAGTCGGCGGTCACACAGGGCCTCCTGCCCCGGCCACTGTCGCCGCTGCTGATCCGGAAATCACCGCCACTGCGGTCGAAGAGTGGAGCGCTGGCTGTGTACCGGCCACGAAGATCGCAACCCGATTTGGCGGATAAAAGGGGTCTGGAATACTGTCGCCATCGGAACAGCCCCCAATCCGGCCATCTTGCAACTGATATAACGACTCGGTGTCTCCGGTCGATGACTCGTCGTCGGAATAAATGACGGTTTCTCCCCCAGATTCCGATCTGTCCTCAGATTCCCCTCCGTGGATGACTCCCATGAAGGCACGCTTCATGACAGGCTTAGCACGGGCAGATCTCGCACGCTGAGCCATTTCGACGAGGTCGATGCACATGTCCAGCTCAGGGCCCGGTTTGTCGATCTTGCCAATGAAAACGTGTATGCCGCCGAAGGGGACCCGGTACCCGTACTCGATTGAGCCGGCCTGGGGCCCCTTCCTGCATCGTCATGTAGAGCTTGCCACGGCGACTCTTGGTCATCCGGCCCACAGCGTAGCCCTTGAGTCCTTCGAAGCTGCCCTCTAAAAACTCGAAACCATCGTGCAATAGCCCCACGGTGGGCGCCAACTGTCGTGGTTTTGTCACTGCATATGTCCTAAGGAAAGGACTTAGTCATGGAGCCATCGCTACGGGTTAGCTTAAAGGGGTTAAAGCGGACAAGGGATGCAGAGAGTTTATACTGGTTCGGCCCCTTGCGGTGAAGGTAAAAGCCTAACCCAGTTGTTGTGGAATTGCTAGGGTTTCGATGACCAGGGAGCGAATACGCTTTGCCTGAGTCTCGAGTTGTTGTCTGTTATCCTTAAACCGCCGCCGGGTTGTCCCCTTATATACACGAGTTGACACCCGTCAGTTTACAGAATCCCGAGGCCGGCTCATAAACGTGTTCGGCTCGGTCTCTGCTCTTTCTACCTTACAACACAAGTTTACATATCAATGTCGGTTTATGTCTACAGGCCTTAAACCAGCTTTGGGCCCTGGGCCTTCATAAAGCGTTACCGTCTTTGTCTTCATGGGCTTCAGATATAGTGAACCATTATGGGGTTAACCCATCCTCTCCTGGCCGGTTTACGCCTAGTAGTAATATCCCCAACATCCACCGACCACTTATTCAATTAAGAACGCTAGCTTTCGGTTTCACCCAGTTTGAGGTACATATCCAGATAACCCGGTTGTAACAATCGTAGAGGTGCTCCCTTTATGCCCTAGCCGAACAAGCGGGAATGTAGGGCATAAGCGCAGGAGCCAGGCAACCCAGCTTGGCAAAATCTTAAGTCATAAAAGGTGCATATAATGGCGAAGGAAAGACATATATGAGTAGACGACACATATATAGGGTGAGCTTCATGCTCGAAAAATAATAATAAGCTTCTTGTAAAAAGAAGCCCCCAGGTATTGTGGGGTATGTACATTTAAGGATGTAGACCCTCAGGTGTGCGGCTTATCCGAACACGAGCTAAAAGTCGCATAGAAACGTAAAAAGAAGAAAACAGTGAAAGAGAGAAAATAAGGAACGAGTAAAAAGGGGTATATATGCGGACTTTAGGCGTAGAATCGTCGGAGCCTTGCAGCGTTCCATGGGTTTGGCTCCACGCGATTATCGGAAGCATTGTGAAGGCGATGGGCTCCTCCAGTGAGAACTTCATCTATAATGAAGGGACCCTCCCATTTGGGCTTGAGCTTGTCCTTTTTCTTCTCTGGTAGGCGTAGAACGAGTTCACCGACATTGTAAGTCTTTGCCCGTACTTCTCTGCTTTGATATCACCGAGCCTGCTGTTGATAGAATGCGGAACGGGCCTTCGTGACATCGCGCTCCTCCTCCAGTCCGTCCAAGTCGTCCTGCCGGTCGAGCTCGGCTTCTCTCTCTTCATACATGCGCACGCGGGGTGAGTCGTGAATCACAAGGCAAGACCGCCTCCGCACCGTACACCATGAAAAAGGGTGTATATCCAGTCGTGCGATTGGGCGTGGTCCGCAGCCCCCAGAGTATGGAATCAAGTTCCTCTACCCAGTGTTTGTCTGATTCTTGCAGAGATCGCACTAGTCTGGGTTTGATGCCGCTCATGATCATGTTGTCAGCTTGTTTGACCTGACCGTTTTTCTGAGGGTGATATACGGAGGCGTAATCGAGCTTGATGCCCAAATTGTCGCACCAATTTTTCACCTCATCGGCTGTAAAATTAGAGCCATTGTTAGTAATAATACTGTGTGGGACACCATAACGGTGTACGACGCCGGATACAAAGTCTATCACCGGTCCAACTTCAGCCGTTTTAACTAGTTTGGCTTCTATCCATTTAGTGAACTTGTCGACCATAACCAATAAGTATTTCTTCTTATGGCTTCCCCCTTTAAGAGGTCCGACCATGTCAAGCCCCCAGACCACAAAGGGCCAGGTGATGGGGATTGTTTGTAGGGCAGTGGGCGGCATGTGGCTTTGATTAACAAAACATTGGCATCCAACGCAGCGCTCTACGAGGTCATGTGCATCTGCTCGGGCCGTGGGCCAAAAGAAACCCGTACGGAAGGCCTTGCTTACAAGGGCCCGAGCTGCGGCGTGATGGCCGCCAAGACCAGCGTTTATTTCAGCCAAGAGCAGCCGTCCCTCTTCTTCAAAGATGCATCTTTGAAGGACTCCGGTAGTACTTTTCTTGTATAGTTCTCCTTCATGAACTTTGTAGGACTTCGAGCGTCGAACGATACGACGGGCCTCAGTTTGATCCTTGGGGAGCTCATTCCTAGTCAGGTAGGCAAGGAAAGTCTCGGTTCATGGGGCAATTACAGCCACGAGTTCATGGGCTGACGGTGTTATTTCAGTGCCCGAGCCCCCGACGATATCAGAACTGTGTTCGGAATCTGAGGGTGTGATCGGCCCCGGGCTAGTGTTGCTGTTCTCGTCCTGCCACACCATGGATGGCTTGAAGAGCCTTTTCACAAAGGTGTTAGGTGGGACGGGGTCGCGTTTAGCGTCCATGCGAGCAAGGATGTCCGCGGCTTGATTACCCTCTCTCAAGCCACGTGATGAAACTCGAGCCCCTCAAACTCAGCTGAAATTTTGAGTACGGCGTTGCAGTAAGCCGCCATCTTCAGGTCTTTTGCATCGAATTCTCTGTTTATTTGGGATATTGCAAGCTTTGAATCCCCGCGCACCTCAAGGCGTTGTATGCCCATGGAGACAGCCATCCGGAGGCCATGCAATAGGGCCTCGTACTCGGTTGTGTTGTTAGAGTCTGTATACAATATTTGGAGCACATAACAGACTGTGTCTCCTATGGGGGATGTCAAAACGACACCAGCCCCAAGTTCGGCTAACATTTTGGAGCCATCGAAGTGCATCACCCAGTTGGAATACGAGCCATACTCTTTAGGGAGTTCGGCCTCTGTCCATTCGGCGACGAAGTCAGCCAACACCTGAGATTTAATGGCTCAGCGTGGTCTATAAGTTATTTCAAATGGTAAGAGCTCAATGGCCCATTTGGCAATCCGGCCAGTGGCGTCCCGGTTGTTTATAATATCATTGAGGGTTACTTCTGAGGCCACCGTGATTGAGCATTCTTGAAAGTAATGCCGTAGTTTGCTGGATCCATAAAGACCGCATAGGCAATCTTTTGATAATGCGGGTATCGGGATTTGCATGGTGTAAGGACCGTCGATACGTAGTATACTGGTTTTTGGAGTGGGAACTTATGCCCCTCTTCCTCTCGTTCAACGACGAGCACCGCACTCATCACCTGGTGAGTTGCAGATATGTAGAGCAACATTGGTTCGCCAACGTTTGGTGCGGCCAGGATGGGGTTGCTTGCCAGCAAAGTTTTTATTTCCTCCAGGCCGGTTGTTGCACGTCCGTCCACACAAAGTGGTCGGTGTGTCGAAGCAAGTACAATGGCAATGCCTTTTCTCCTAATCTGGAGATAAAGCGGCTCAAAGCTGCCACGCACCTGGCTAGTTTTTGGACCTGCTTGAGGTCAGTTGGTGTTGCCAATTGTGACAGGGCTCGGATTTTGGCTGGGTTTGCTTCAATTCCTCTATTGGAGACAATAAACCCGAGCAGTTTGCCGGCGGGAACGCCGAAAACGCACTTTTCCGGATCGAGCCTTATGTCATATGTTCGAAGGTTATTGAATGTAAGGTGTAAGTCGTCCACCAATGATTCAACTGTAACATCCCAAAATTCTAAATTTTGGAATGTTATATTAAATAGATAGTTTTGTCTGTTTGTTTGATTGATTGACTGAAAGTGAGTGAAATTTGAAACTTTTGAAAGTTAAATGAGAGGGAATAAAAGGACTTTCCGAAACTTCCATTTTTGCATTTTGATCTCCGTGAATTCAATTACTTTTCAAATACAAAACCCTAGAGAGAAGATGACATGACTTCTTCCATTTAATTAAATGAAAAGGGTATTTGAAAATATTTGAATTTCATTCGATAATATTTCCAATTCTTACACTTCAAGCAACTCAATGATTTTCATGAGAAAAGGGTATTTGAAAATATTATATACAAAGGTTATATTTTTTCGGGTTTATTTTATTTTAAAGTGTTTGTTTAATAAAAACTCTCTCGCACCGACCGACTGGGTCGCGGCCCAGCCAGCCGGCCCAAACCGAGCACCGCCGCTTCGAGTCCAGCGCCAGCACGCCGCCGCTTACATGTCCCGCGACACCGCCGCCGCCCCTCATCGCAAGCCGAGCCCCGAGGCTATATATAGCCGGGCCCGACACCGCCGCCGCCGCCGCCCACATCGCAGAGCCGCCGCCGCGACCAGACGCAGACGCGGCCAGCGCATCTCGCCGCCGACTTCGCCATCGTTGCTGCCGCACTTGCCGTCATTGCTGCATCACCGGCGCCACATCGCAGACAAAGACAGCCACACCCTTGCCGCGCACCACCACCGCCACTACACAAAGACTCACCGCCACTTTGCACCGCCGCCACACATCGCACAGCCACGCACCTGCCCGCACACCACTGCTGCGCCACACAGACAGCCCTGCCCTCGCCGACGCTCGCCACCGCGGGAAGCCACCGGACCCGATCTGCCGCCGAAAAAACCGTCGGTTTTCGACGAAAACCCTAACGGTAATAAACCATTATGGTTTTTGTTTGGTTTTCTTTTAAAAAAACCTAGATCATTTTTTTTATAAAACCGGTTTTTGTTTAGGTTTATTTATTTAGAGAACATTTGCTGGTTAGGTTTAGAAAACGAACGTTCGCTTTTTAGTCTTTTCTTTATCTGTTATTTTTCGTCAGGGACCTATAGCGATTAAAGTATTTACAGATTAGTCCCTAATCTTAAAACAATCACTACTTTTTGCTCGTTAGTCGTAATTAGATGAAACCAATGCCCACTTCTTTGTTATGATTCCCTCTATCTAGTTAAACAACTTAAACATGTTTTTGAAAATAAAAAAAATTCAAACAGATTTGAATTCAAACTTATTTTGTTCATAACTTGAGTTTTATAACTCCGTTTTAGTTGATTCTTTTTGAAAATCAAAGCTCTTGACTTAAACTTTCTGATAAGGCCAAATTCACATAATTTTGGTACTGTTAGAAATTGTTTTATGTTGCAAGAGTTACTTTCTTGGTTTTGAGGTTTTTCAAATTGTATTCTTCGTTCTCTCCGATCTTTTGAGTGATTGCTTATGTGTGGTTACTATTGCTTGCTTACGATAGATTGATCAGAGTGTGACGAGTAGAACTATCAGGAGTTATGAGTGTGAATCATCTTCATCAACAGTACAGGCAAGTTCACACTTGATCATATCCCCTTATTACCCAGTTTTTATGCATTAGTTTCAATCCTCAAACATTGCATGGTTGGGACTTGATAACTTGTGGGAATCTGGGAAGTAGTTGATGAGGTAGAACCTATTGCCCTGTTTATTATCAAACCCTGGGAGTTACTTCTACGTTATGCTTATATTGCCATGCTATGCTCGTAGATGTGGTTTCGGTGAGTGAATCCATGACAGATGTGACATTGTTAATTAATGGTTCAACTTAAGGTGGCAACTTTAATACACATCTGGGTGGATTGCTTGTTTGGGCACCTGGGGAATCTAGTGTTGTCCTAGGAGATCCCGGGGATATACCGTGTGATCCTCCTACGGTCCGCCACCCAGGCTCAAAGGGATCGTGAGATATTTCATGCTAGAAACTTCCGTGTGCAGCCATAAGCCATTATGGGCTCTGGCATAGTTGAGTATGTTGTGTGACCTCTTTCAGTGGTGGGCTAGCAGATGTAGAGGGAAAGTAGGTGTAACTGTCCACCCGGAGTAAAGAGTTAATGCTTCTGAAAGACTGTGTCTCGGTCATCCATTTCTCAAACACCATGTAGAGCGAGAAATCCAACGGAGGAGATCGAGTCTTGTGGGGAAAAGTGCGCAAACCGCGGCAGAGTGTACAAACTAATCATGGTTAGCCGTGTCCCCGGTTATGGACATCTTGAGTATCTAGTACTTGGATTGTCCTATTGTATCTCTTCACTCTAATTTAATTTGTTGGGTTGTTAATGATTACTTTTAATTGGGATTGAGATGGGGATTTACCATTCTCAATGTTTTTCAACAAATTTGTAGTTAAATAAAAATATATTCCTTTGCAGTAGGGAAAAATTGGCTTTTCGCAAAAACATTATAACCATATAGCTTTTCCCACTAGCCATATATGCATGTAGTGATAGTTAGTATTCATCATTATCCTATGGTGTGGATTTGCCAGTACATTCAATGTACTGACCCTTTGTGGCTGCAACGTCTCATGTTGCAGGATTTTTACGACGAGTAAGTGATATGTTAGGGTTATGATTTCTACACTCAACTTTGCCGTTGGTGTTGATGGGAATCCACAACCGTTTTACTTTTGCTATTTGGATTGAGGTAATAGTATTTACATTACTTTATACATGTGATTTACCTCTGTTATAAATCCTTGAGTACTGTGTGTGTCAGCATACCGATCCAGGGATGACACCTAAGCACAGAGACTTGACCGTCTGAGGTCGGGTCGCTACAAGATTGTATCAGAGCACATGTTGACTGTAGGACGTGACCCTAGAAACTGGCAAGCCCATAGAAAAGATTTTCTCTAAAGCTTTCTTTTCAAAAATATCTTTTTCCTCTCTTCTTTTCTGAGTTTTATCAAAATATTCCCTTTTAGTGAGACCATACCCCTTTCCCCTTTTGACCTCGAAGATTCGACTGATTAGACCACTCCAAGAAGTACAAGATATCGGACAACTAAGACCACTTCGGAATGAAGAGGATTTTGCCATGCATTATAATAATGGAAACTACAGCGGTTGGAGACTCTAAAGACTAGGAGAATGTGAAGGCTCTGAAGAATTTCCGGATTGGTATGACCTAAGAAAAGCTACCCTTATGGAATTGTCAGACTATTGAAGTTGTCAATACCCGAGATCAAGGTGTGTTGGAGAAAGACCGGAACATAGAGAGTTAAAAACTCAAAGTTTTGTCAAGAAAACCCTGAGGTAGGAGATATCAACTATGGACTGATAGCTCATGGCAGTAACATGGGCATAGACACGGCTAACCATGATGTTATCGCCCGCTTATGCTATTGTCACTGTGCTGAGATAAGCATGCATTTCTTCAGAATGGATTGGATGGCAGAAGGCTGATGGAGCACCTATCAGCAAGAGATGAAGTTTTAACCCTAGCTGGAGTATCACCAGGATCTGGAGAGTTACACCAAGAAGTTTAGGGTGGACCTTTATGAAGTCGTATTTTGACAAAGAAGTATTTTGTGAAGAACTCAGGACCCGGAAGTTGAAAGTAGCCAAACTGGAGGAACAAAACCTCGAGATACCGGATATTCGTCAAGAACTGAAGGACAGTAGGACCAGGGTTCATGCCAAGGATGTTGAAAACCCAGAAGTTTGAATGCAACTCCAGAATATTAAGGGACGTCATGAGAGGCTTCGCGTCAACAAAAATGACCGGGCAGAAGAACTTGAGAAGGACAAGCACGATCGGAAGAAGTCAACGGACACATGAACAAGACTTGAAGAGTTTGGCAACGTTGAAGATTTATTGACCTTTAGAAGACCAAACCCCTGTTATATACCTACGTTCTATGCGGCGATTGTGAGCTATCATTTGATTGATGTTTTGCCGACAACCACAAATAAAATCTGCCTTTTTAAAACTTTTGTTTGTATTGTGTGCATCCCTCTCGGTCTCTCTTATCTCACCCCAAAACCCTTGGACCCAATAGAGGATGAATGGAGATGAACTCACAGTTCCGGGACCGATAAGTCAATTGGAGACGGACCGATGGATTCAGAACATGGAGGATCACATGAAGAATAACCCTATAGTCGGAAAGGATATGACCCAGCATGCTCTTCAGTGCTTTGAAAGAGGTGCTGCTACTTGGTGGAGGTTGTACCAAACCATCAATGGATGGCAAAGAGTAACCACTTGGAAAGAATTTAAGTTGACTCTGCAAAGGTCTCGGTATGTGTCCCATAAATTGAAGTCTTATGGAAAGGATATGAAGAAACCTTGTGCATGCAAGATTTGTGGAGAAATAGTACACACCCATAAAGAACACAAGGATTAATGCCCAAATTGTGAAGGAAGTCACCCAGCTGAAGAATGCCAAACTAGGCAGATCGCTTTTTAGTCTTTTCTTTTTCTGTTATTTTTCGTCAGGGACCTATCTACGATTAGAGTCTTTACAGGTTAGTCCCTAATCTTAAAACGATCACTACTTTTTGCTCGTTAGTCGGAATTAGATGAAACCAACGCCCACTTCTTCGTTATGATTCCCTATATCCAGTTAAACAACTTAAACATGTTTTTGAAAATTAAAAAATTTGTTTTCAAACAGATTTGAATTCAAACTTCTTTTGTTCATAACTTGAGTTTTATAACTCCGTTTTAGTTGATTCTTTTTGCAAATCGAAGCTCTTGACTTAAACTTTCTGATAAGGCCAAATTCACATAATTTTGGTACTGTTATAAATTGTTTTATGTTGCAAGAGTTATTTTCTTGGTTTTGAGGTTTTTCTAATTGTATTCTTCGTTCTCTCCGATCTTTTGAGTGATTGCTTATGTGTGGTCACTATTGCTTGCTTACGATAGATTGACCGGAGTGTGACGAGTAGAACTATCAGGAGTTATGAGTGTGAATCATCTTCATCAACAGTACAGGCAAGTTCACACTTGATCATACCCCCTTACTACCTAGTTTTTATGCATTAGTTTCAATCCTCAAACATTTCATGGTTGGGACTTGATAACTTGTGGGAATTTGGGAAGTAGTTGATGAGGTAGAACCTATTGCCCTGTTTATTATCAAACCCTGGGAGTTACTTCTACGTTATGCTTATATTGCCATGCTATGCTCGTAGACATGGTTTGGGTGAGTGAATCCATGACAGATGTGAGATTGTTAATTAATGGTTCAACTTAAGGTGGCAACTTTAATACACATCTGGGTGGATTGCTTGTTTGGGCACCTGGGGAATCCAGTGTTGTCCTAGGAGATCCCGGGGATATACCGTGTGATCCTCCTACGGTCCGCCACCCAGGCTCAAAGGGATCGTGAGATATTTCATGCTAGAAACTTCCGTGTGCATCCACAAGCCATTATGGGCTCTGGCATAGTTGAGTATGTTGTGTGACCTCTTTTAGTGGTGGGCTAGCAGATGTAGAGGGAAAGTAGGTGTAACTGTCCACCCGGAGTAAAGAGTTAATGCTTCTGAAAGACTGTGTCTCGGTCATCCGTTTCTCAAACACCATTTAGTGCGAGAAATCCAACGGAGATGATCGAGTATTGTGGGGAAAAGTGCGCAAACCTCTGCAGAGTATACAAACTAATCATGATTAACCGTGTACCCGGTTATGGACATCTTGAGTATCTAGTACTTGGATTCTCCTATTGTATCTCATCACTCTAATTTAATTTGTTGGGTTGTTAATGATTACTTTTAATTGGGATTGAGATGGGGATTTACCATTCTCAATGTTTTTCAACAAATTTGTACTTAAATAAAAATATATTCCCTTGCAGTAGGGAAAAATTGGCTTTTCGCAAAAACATTATAACCATAGAGCTTTTCCCACCAGCCATATATGCATGTAGTGATAGTTATTATTCATCATTATCCTATGGTGTGAATTTGCCAGTACATTCAATGTACTGACCCTTTGTGGCTGCAACGTCTCATGTTGAAGGATTCTTACGACGAGTAAGTGATACGTTAGGGTTACGATTTCTACACTCAACTTTGCCGTTGGTGTTGATGGGAATCCACAACCGTGTTACTTCTGCTATTTGGATTGAGGTAATAGTATTTACGTTACTTTTATGCATGTGATTTACCTCTGTTATAAATCCTCGAGTACTGTGTGTGTCAGCATATCGATCCAGGGATGACACCTAAGCACAGAGAGTTGACCGTCTGAGGTCGGGTCGCTACATCAACATGCTTGGTTTTGATGACTACGTCATCTACATATGCCTCCACAGTCTTGCCGATTTGCTTTTCCAGGCATGTTTGAATCATGCATTGGTAACTAGCGTCGGCGTTCTTGAGCCTGAAAGGCATAGTGTTGAAGCAGAAAGGCCCGCAAGGGGTGATGAATGCCGTTGCGGCTTGGTCAGATTCCTTCATCTTAATTTGATGGTATCTGGAGTATGCGTCGAGGAAACACAGCGAATCGTGTCCTGCGGTTGCATCGATAATCTGGTCAATGCGCGGTAGTGGGAAGGGGTCCTTGGGGCAGGCCTTGTTAAGGTCTTTGAAGTCGACACACAGGCGCCAGGATTTATCCTTCTTTGGTACCATGACCAGGTTTGCTAGCCAATCCGGATGCTTGATCTCTCTGATAAACCCAGCTTCGAGTAACTTGGCTAGTTCCTCCCCAATAGCCTGTCGTTTGGGTTCAGAAAATCGCCAGAGTGTTTGCTTGACCGGCTTGTATCCCTTCAGTATATTGAGACTATATTCGGCCAGCGCACGTGGGATTCCTGGCATATCTGAGGGGTGCCAGGCGAAGATGTCCTAGTTCTCACGCAGGAACGCGCGTAATGCGGCGTCGACCGTTGGGTCTAGCTGTGCCCCAATGGAGGCTGTTTTCTTGGGATCCATCGGGTGAAATTTGACTATTTCGCCAGCTGGCTTGAAAGAGGTGGATTTGGGCCTTTTATCAAGAATTACGTCATCTTTATCCACTGTGGAGCGCAGAGTGGTGAGTTCTTCAGCCGCTAGGGCTTCGGACAGTGCCTCAAGGGCCAGGGACGCGGTTTTATTTTCAGCGCGGAGTGCTATGTCCGGATCACTAGAGATAGTGATAACACCATTGGGCCCGGGCATTTTGAGCTTCATGTACCCGTAATGGGGCATAGCTTGAAAGCGTGTGAATGCAGCTCGCCCTAACAGGGCATGATATCCGTTGTTGAAAGGAGCCACCTAGAAGATTATCTCCTCGGACCTATAGTTTTCTGGTGTGCCGAATACCACATCCAATTTAATTTTCCCTGAGCATCTTGCTTCCCTGCTAGGGATGATTCCCCTGAAGGATGTATTGCTCTGCTCAATGCGACTCCTGTCCATTTGCATTTTGTTGAGCATGTCCTCATAGATGAGGTTCAGTCCGCTGCCACCGTCCCTTAGCACTTTAGTGAGCCGAAAGCCGTCCACGGTTGGGTTTAGGACCAGAGCGGCTGGTGCCCGGACTGAGCGGGATCTTGGTTCGTCATCAGCGTTGAAAGTAATCGTTGTGTCGTTCCAAGGGTTTATTGCTGCTACTTGGCAGACTTCGGTGAGGTCGCGGAGCACCCTTTGCGCCGGTTATTCGACGAGAAACTCTCGAAGACAATGAGTACTTCGGGATCGTCATCCTCTGAATAGTAATTTTCTAGGGTAGTGTTGGTTAGGATACCCTCGCCGCTCTTGGCCACTTGCCAGAGTATCCAACATGCCCGTAGGCTGTGCATTGGTTCGATATTCGGCATCGTGTGTATTTTACATGGCCCATCGATCCATTCCTTGAAGACAGTTCTGTGTCCCGTAAAGGGCTTAATTTTCTTGTCTGCGGGGCAGGGTGACGATCAGGTGACCCGCGAGGGGGCGTCCTCTTCGCTCGTCCGGGAGATGGCTTAAAGGCCTGCGGTTCCTAGTGAGATGTTTGAGTTTTCCACGTGCTTTCCATTGCGTAGTACTTCTGTACTATGTGTGCCAGGTCTGCAAAGTGCAGTACGCGACAGCGGTTGAGGGCGCTAAGGATTCCCTCATCCGAACAGTTGTTGCGAAATACCGAAATTGCGTCATCGTCGCAGCAGTCATATATCTTGTTTTTAACAAGGAGGAATCTGGCCCAAAAGTGATGGGCTGTCTCTTGAGGCTGCTGCCTCACATACATTAGGTCACATGTGTCTGGAGGGCCAGAATTGCTTGTCGAATATTGCTTGTCAAATATTGCTTGTGGTGGGTGGGCGGGCTTAAATTCGCGCCCTGGCCCCCTTTGGAATCCGGAGTTTGAAGAATTTCCGAGGTTACCGGTCCGACCTCCGGAGTGTCCGGAGAATTATCAGGCTTTACGTCCAATTTTGTGTTCGGAGGACAAAGAGTGTCATCCCGAAGATGGGTATCCGGCTCTATAGACTCAGAGATCCGAACATAATGTGTCCTCAATGTAGGAGGAGAGTCTTTGTCGGCCTTTTCCTCCACAACCGCTACATGATGGGTGATTGGTGGAGATTTGATTTCTCTCTGATCGGGTTTAAGCCAATATGATCATAGTCAGTTGCGACTCCCAAGACGGCGATGCAACCCAGCAGCTTGTTCAAGGATTCTACGTCTGCCGGATTCATCTTGTCGGAGTATTAAGGGCCGATGCGGAGACGATTTTTGGCGGCTTGGGGGCCACCTTCGGCTTAACAGCCAAACGGGCGCCCATAGTGAAGCTGCCAAGCCGGAGGGTTTTCCCTGAGTTTAGGGCTCCCCCATAAGTGATGTTGTCGTTGATGACAAGGTGAGCCATCAATCCTTCTACCGACGACACGAAGGAACTCTCAATGAAAGCACCAATGTCGGTGTCAAAACCGGCAGATCTCGGGTAGGGGGTCCCGAACTGTGCGTCTAAGGATCAAAGGTAACAGGAGGCAGGGGCCATAATGTTTACCCAGGTTCGGTCCCTCTTGATGGAGGTAATACCCTACTTCGTGCTTGATTGAGTTTGATGAGCATAGGGGTTACAAGAGTTGGTCTACCTCGAGATTGTAATGGCTAAACCCTAGATGTCTAGCATGTATGATTATGATTGCCTCTACGGACTAAACCCTCCGGTTTATATAGACACCGGAGGGGGATAGGGTTGTACAAAGTCGGTTTACAGAGAAAGGAATCTTCATATCCGCACGCCAAGCTTGCCTTCCATGCTAAGGAGAGTCCCATCCGGACACGGGGGGAGCCTTCAATCTTGTATCTCCACGGCCCATGAGTCCAGCCCATGTCATAGCCCGGACGCCCGAGGACCCCTTAATCCAGGACTCCCTCTGCCACCTTGAGCGGAGGAGGCAAGCGTTTCACCATTTTGGAGAAGCTTGTCACCTCCCGCACTGCGAGCGACTCGACCGCTGCATCTCCTCGGGCCCTGGACTAGACTCACTCCCCAAGCTTCGACACGGGCATTCGGTGTCATCAACCCCAAGCTAGAGCCTGGGGGTTGGCCCCGGTCCCTCCCTCTCAACATAGCAAGAAGAAAGCAGGGGATGGAGGAGAGGTGCGTGGATGAGGACTTCTGCTCCTACTCACCCCCGCTTTTATAGGCAGGCCGAGGCTGGGAGTTGATCCCTCACTGGGTAACCGTCGTCCCTCTCCACCAACCCAAGGAGACTGGGCCCCTGCCATGACACTCTCTCCGCACCACGCACCTCTGTTACCTACCCCACTCAATGCATGTGGCATACGTGGCAAATGATAAGGGCGTGGTGGGAAGAGTGAATTGGCAGTTACTCCCCCGTGCGTTAAAGTCATTCACGGGCCATTACAAAGATGGCCCCACTACAATTGGCATTACGCGACGCACGGGAAAGCAGGAAACTAATTGAAGCTCAGATTAATGAAGAAGCAAATAAGATCTCAAAGGACAAGCTACCACTACCCTCTCGCCTGTGTACTGGACAGGGCCTACCCTGATTTCGCCCGGAGCGCGTTCAGGCCAGGCCCGGGGGCTCCTGCCGGTGCAACAAACCGTAGGTGTGTTGCCCAGACTATACACATGCTTAAGAGCAAGGTTGCAACGTCCAAGACCAGACTAAGCAGAAGAGATTAGCTCTTTGAGAAATCAAGGGGCGGATCAAGAAGACCAAGACCAAGCTGGAGGAGCAAGATACCACCAAGGAAAAACCTCCCTTGTCGGGCAGGCGAGCCTGGCAAGGACGAGGTTGCCTCGTAGACAAGTCTCAAGACTGTCCCGGCAGGCCTGCCGGGCACGATGAGGGCGGTCTACCCCGCCAAGGCTCCACCGCTCCACCTCACAGCAACGCAAGTCATCGATCAGTGCGGTGTCGAGCCCCCAAGTGACTAAGTGGCTGTTATTTGGCACGTGGTGGCCACTTCTGAAGGAAATCACCTCCAAATGACACCCGTCCAGAGATGTGTCTCGCAGGCAGGCGAGAAGGTAGCCGAACGGCCCGGCAAGGCTTGTCAGGCTGCGCTACAATGTGACACTAAGTGGCACATTTAATGTGCCTTGTCCTGTCTGCGGAGTTAGGTATGATAGCATTGTTTGCTATCTAATCAGTATGCAATGACTGATTTGCCATTGTGGTGACCCCTTGATCTATAAAAGGAGGGCTGTGGCAACCTTAGAAAGGATTCGGAACCTTGTACACTCATACGCGCATAGCTGCTCCCGCCCCGACGTAACCTTGTCGGGCTAGAGCGTTGCGTCTCCACTACGGTCCTCTCATCAATCCACCAAAGCAGGAGTAGGGTTTTGCGCCTCGCGGTGACCCAAACCTGGGTAAAACTGCATGTGTGATTGTTGCGCTGCTGCTCTGCACCCTCTGCTCTTTGTGCAGTGTGCTCTCCCCCCCCCTGTCGAACCACAAGGGGCCGATGGCCCCATAGGTGGCCATGTTTTCGCATGACAACTATGATGAGACTTTCTCACCCGTAGCGATGCTTAAGGCAGTCCGAATCATGTTAGCAATTGCCGCATTTTATAACTATGAAATCTGGCAAATGGACGTCAAAATTGCATTCCTTAATGGAGTTCTTAAAGAAGAGTTGTATCTGATGCAACCAGAAGGTTTTGTTGATCCTAAAGGTGCTAACAAAGTGTGCAAACTCCAGTGATCCATCTATGGACTGGTACAAGCATGTCGGAGTTGGAATATATGCTTTGATGAGGTAATCAAAGCATATGGTTTTATACAGACTTACGGTAAAGCCTGTATTTACAAGAAAGTGAGTGGGAGCTCTGTAGCATTTCTGATATTATATGTTGATGACATATTGTTGATTGGAAATGATATAGAATTTCTGGATAGCATAAAAGGATACTTCAATAAGAATTTCTCAATGAAAGACCTCGGTGAAGCTGCTTATATATGGGGCATCAAGATCTATAGGGATAGATCGAGACGCTTAATAGGACTTTCACAAAGCACATACCTTGACAAAGTTTTGAAGTTCAAAATGGATCAGTCAAAGAAAGGGTTCTTGCCTATATTACAAGGTGTGAAATTGAGTCAGACTCAAAGCCCGACCACTGAAGAAGATAGAGATAAAATAGAAGTCATTCCCTATGCCTCAGCCATAGGTTCTATCATGTATGCTATGTTGTGTACCAGACCTGATGTGTGCCTTGCCATAAGTTTGGCAAGGAGGTACCAAAGTAATGCAGGAGTGGATCACTGGATAGCGGTCAAGAACATCCTAAAGTACCAGAAAAGGACCAAGGATATGTTTCTCGTTTATGAACGTGATCAAGAGCTCGTCGTAAATTGTTACGTCGATGCTAGTTTCGACACTAATTTGGATGACTCTAAGTAACAAACCGGATATGTATTTATATTGAATGGTGGAGCTGTCAGTTGGTGCAGTTCCGAACAAAGTGTCATGGCGGGATCTACGTGTGAAGTGGAGTACATAGCTGCTTCGGAAGCAGCGCATGTAGGAGTCTGGATGAAGGAGTTAATATCCGATCTGGGTGTAATACCTAGTGCATCGGGTCCAATGAAAATCTTTTGTGACAACACTGGAGCAATTGCCTTGGCGAAGGAATCCAGGTTTCATAAGAGAACCAAACACATCAAGAGACACTTCAACTCCATTCGTGAAAAGCTGAAGGATGGAGACATAGAGATTTGCAAAACACATATGGATCTGAATGTAGCAGACCCGTTGACTAAGCCTCTTCCGTGAGCAAAACATGATCAGCACCAAGACCCCATGGGTGTTAGATTCATTACAATGTAATCTAGATTAACTCTAGTGCAAGTGGGAGACTGAAGGAAATATGCCCTACAGGCAATAATAAAGTTGTTATTTTGTATTTCCTTATTCATGATAAAGATTTATTATTCATGCTAGAATTTTATTGATTGGAAACTTAAATACATGTGTGGATACATAAACAAATACCGTGTCCCTAGTAAGCCTCTACTAGACTAGCTCGTTGATCAAAGATGGTTAAGGTTTCCTAACCATAGACATGTGTTTTCACTTGATAACGTGATCACATCATTAGGAGAATGATGTGATGGACGATACCCATCCGCTAGCTTAGCATATGATCGTTCAGTTTATTGTTATTGCTTTCTTAATGTCAAATACATATTCCTTCGACTATGAGATCATGCAACTCCCGGATACCGGAGAAATACCTTGTGTGCTATCAAATGTCACAACATAATTGGGTGATCATAAAGATGCTCTACAGGTATCTCCAAAGGTGTTTGTTGAGTTGGCATGGATCAAGATTGGGATTTGTCACTCCAAGTATCAGAGAGGTATCTCTGGGCTCTCTCGGTAGTACACATCATAATAAGCTTGCAAGCAAATGACTAAGGAGTTAGTTACGAGATGATGTATTACGAAACGAGTAAAGAGACTTGCTAATAACGATATTGAACTAGGTATGGAGACACCGATGATCGAGTCTCGGGCAAGTAACATACCGACAGACAAAGGGAATTGCGTATGTTGTCATTACGGTTCGACCGATAAAGATCTTCGTAGAATATGTTGGAACCAATATGGGCATCAGGTTGAGCTATTGGTTATTGACCGGAGAGGTGTCTCGGTCATATCTACATAGTTCTCAAACCTGTAGGGTCTGCACGCTTAACGTTCGTTGACGATATAGTTGTTGGGGAACATAGTATTTCAAAATTTTCCTACGATCAGGCAAGATCTATCTAGGAGAAGCATAGCAATGAGCGGGGAGAGTGTGTCCATGTACCTTCGTAGACCTAAAGCGGAAGCGTTTAGTAACGCGGTTGATGTAGTCAAACGTCTTCGCGATCCAACCGATCCATGTACCGAACGTACGGTACCTCCGTGTTCAGCACACATTCAGCTCGATGACGTCCCTCGATCTCTTGATCTAGTTGAGGACGAGGGAGAGTTCCGTCAGCACGACGGCATGGTGACGGTGATGATGAAGTTACCGGCGCAGGGCTTCGCCTAAGCACTACGACGATATGACCAAGGTGTGTAACTGTGGAGGGGGGCACCGCACACGGTTACGAGAAACTTGTGTGTCTTTGGGGTGCCCCCTGCCCCCGTATATAAAGGAAGGAGGAGGAGGCCGGCAGCCAGGGAGGAGGCGCGCCATAGGGGAGTCCAACTAGGATTCCCAATCCTAGTTGGAGTCCCCTTCCTTTTCCAAGAGGGAGAGAGAGGGAAGGAGGAAGATGGGAGAAGGAAAGAGGGGGCGCCGCCCCCCTCGCTAGTCCAATTCGGACTGGCCATGGGGGGTGCACGGCCTCCCTTGTGGCCCTACTCTCCTTTCCACTAAGGCCCATGAACTTCCCGGGGGGTTCCGGTAACCCCTGGTACACCGAAACTCATCGGAAACAACCCGAACAATTCTGGTGTCCGAATGTAACCTTCCAATATATGAATCTTTATGTCTCGACCATTTCGAGACTCCTCGTCATGTCCGTGATCTCATCCAGGACTCCGAACAATCTTTAGCCATCAAATCACATAACTCATAATACAAATCGTCATCAAACGTTAAGCGTGCGGACCCTACGGGTTCGAGAACTATGTAGACATGACCGAGACACATCTCCGGTCAATAACCAATAGAGGAACCTAGATGCTCATATTGGCTCCTACATATTCTACGAAGATATTTATCGGTCAAACCGCATAACAACATACGTTGTTCCCTTTGTCATCGGTATGTTACTTGCCTGAGATTCGATTGCAGGTATCATCATACCTAGTTAAATCTCGTTACCGGCAAGTCTCTTTACTCGTTTCATAATGCATCATCCCACAACTAATTCATTAGTCACATTGCCTGCAAGGCTTATAGTGACGAGCATTACCGAGAGGGCCTAGAGATACCTCTCCGAAACACGGAGTGACAAATCCTAATCTCGATCTATGCCAACTCAACAAGCACCATCGGAGACACCTGTAGAGCATCATTATAATCACCCATTTACGTTGTGACGTTTGATAGCACACAAGGTGTTCCTCCGGTATTCGTGAGTCGCATAATCTCATAGTTAGAGGAACATGTATAAGTCATGAAGAAAGAAATAGCAATAGAACTAAACAATCATTATGCTAAGCTAACAGATGGCTCTTGTCCATCACATTATTCTCTAATGATGTGATCCCGTTCATCAAATGACAACACATGTCCATGGCTAGGAAACTTAACCATCTTTGATTAACGAGCTAGTCAAGTAGAGGCATGCTAGGGACACTCTGTTTGTCTATGTATTCACACATGTACTAAGTTTCCGATTAATACAATTCTAGCATGAATAATGAACATTTATCATGATATAAGGAAATATAAATAACAACTTTATTATTGCCTCTAGGGCATATTTCCTTCAATAGTGTTATATGAATTATATGATTTGGTGACTGAATGTTGTTCGGAGTCCCGGATGAGATCACAGGCATGACAAGGAGCTCGGGAATGGTCCGGAGGTAAAGATTCATATATAGGACGATGATATTTGGACACCGGAAGAGTTTCGAGGGGTACGAGTAGTCATCGGATCACCGGAAGGGGTTCCGGGAAGCCCCTGGGGGATGATGGGCCTATTGGGCCAGTAGAGGGGAGCACATCAGCCCACAAGGGGCTGGTGCACCCCCCTATGGCAGCTGGCCTATGGGAGAAAGGAAGGAGTGGGATTCGGCCTCCCCCTTCCTTCCCTCTCCCCCCTTTCCTTTCCCTCCGGCACAAATATGGAAGGGGGCGCGGCTAGGGGCAGGAGCCCAAGCGGGATTCGGCCCCACTTGGGGCGCCTCCTTGCTGCCTCCCCTCTCCCCCACCTATATATATGAGGGAGCGGGTGCCACACATAACCACGACAATCTCTTAGCCGTGTGCGGCGCCCCTCTCCACAGTTTCATCCCTCGTTCATATTTTCGGAGTGCTTAGGCGAAAGCCCTGCAGAGATAGCATCACCACCACCGTCACCACGCCGTCGTGTTGTCAGAACTCATCCACTACTTTGCCCGTCTTGCTGGATCAAGAAGGCGAGGACGTCATCGAGCTGAACGTGTGCTGAACGCGGAGGTGTCGTACGTTCGGTACTTGATCAGTTGGATCGCGAAGAAGTTCGACTACATCAACCGCGTTACTAAACACTTCCTCTTACAGTCTACAAGGGTACATAGACACACTCTCCCCTTTTGTTGCTATGCATCTCCATGGATAGATCTTGCTTGTACATAGAATATTTTTTGTTTTCCATGCAACGTTCCCTAACAGTTGTTATCTCTTACCTTTACTTTGTGCAAGCTTTACTTGTGGTGTATCCTTTGTTTGCACTTGTTGTAGTTGTTGTTAGCATCATATAGGTTGCACACCTAGTTGCACATCTAGACAACCTATTTGTTGCTAAACCTAATTTTAGAAGAAAAGCTAAAAATTGGTAGTTGCTGATTCACCCCCTCCTCTAGTCAACCATATTGATCCTTTCACAATGTAAGAATTTGACCTTCCCGGTCATTGTTGTATGTGTCAACTCAGTCCACCAATATTGTCTTCATTGCATCCCACCATTAAAATTGTCCCCGTATATAAATTAATCACTTCTAGAGAATCCAGGTCGCTTCAACCACATGAAAGCCCATTGAGTTTCCATGGATCAAGCAATTCCGCGTAGCCATAAATTTCAGCATAACTACATCAACACCGTGTGATGTATAGGAGCAATTTGCTGTAAGGGACTAACCTTTTCCATCTCTGACGATCGATGCAGTAGCACCATCCTCGACTGAAAGAAATGGTGCCCCCATGTTTGGTTTTGGTAACTGATGACAATCCCTATGGACTAATTATTGTAGGGTGGATACCCTAAGTGGAGATCTTTCACGAATTGGAGGGGGAATCCCACGAAGAACACGAAGAAATCACAAGATGAACACTCAAGAACAAGCCCAATTACACACCCACTAGACTCAAATCCACACAAGATCCACAAAGGTACATAAACAACAAGAGGAACGTGGGTACATGATAAGGTTCATCCCGAATCCAAGAAGGAGATGAGGTCTTGATGATCCTATGATGGGGATCCTTCCCTAGATTGGGTCTTGAATCCACTAGGATCTTCTCCCAGGAGGTCTTGGTCTCCATGGGAGAAGTAGATAGAAGCAAAGCTCTCGGGATCATATCATGTACTTTGCTAACCCTAAAAACTGAGAGGAGCATGGAATATATAGTCTAGGGGCGAAAGGGTATGGGCCTCGGTGGTTACATGGGATTCTTAGCCCAATTCGTAGCGAAACTGGGCGGACTGGGCAGTCTGGTGGTAAGGACCGGACAGTCCGGTGAGTCTAGATGCATTTTCAGGTGCCACCGGACTGTCTGATGTGGGGAGCGAACTGTTTGGTAGTGCAATTTCTATGCGAACAGACTGTCTGCTGTGGGGACTGGACTGTCTGGTAGTGCAATTTTTGGACGCTTCCTTCTCTTCATCTTGACACTTCCGGACAACTCTTGGGTCTTGGGGTCCTTCTCCTTGGCCTCAGGGAAGCTTCCTAGCTGCTTGGTGGCGGTTTCCCCCATAACTAATGATGCACAACGTTCCATGGTGAGGTAGCAACCAAGTCCAATGGATATTCATGTAAATCTCGAAGAGGAGCAGGTTCACCTTAAGTCTGGCGGGTCCACTTCGGGCTTGAGGTGCTATGAAGGTGTACATGGAGATGATCGTAGGATGCTCCGCATCATCCCTGTGAGGACCCCGATTCCAAGTCACATCAATCTAGCCGGTAACACCTCATATCACTTTGCGGCCTCACCACGGTATTCCCACGGGTGTCGCCTTACCATGGCCTGGGACCGTTTGCGCCTTTTGGCTCACGTATATGATAGTGTCGCTAGCATCCATGTGACAGAGAACCCGGGCCGACATGGCTAGTCGTGAACCCAAAGCGGCACTAACCCATGGGGACAGGCATACATGAATCACATCGAGCATGTCGATTAGTCAACGTGTGGATCCGGGCTGTAGCACTTTGGGCTAACAGGACTCGGTAACCCGGCTGTAGCAGGCTAGGCAGGACTCCGGATGTCACCGCGTGACATTTCCCGAAGGGCAGAACGAGAACGAAGTGAAACACATGCCGGCCAGTCAAGTGTCCAGAGCAGTAGTGTTGGGCTAGCAGGACTCCGGTGAACCGGACAGTAGCGGACTACTATCGCTCAGGAAGCACTAGACTACATTTCCCCATATGAGAGGCTGCCAAGGATAAAAAACTACATTGTCGGATCCCACCCATACCAAGCATTTCAAACATACACACAATATGCTCGATATGTGTAAATACAACATGGCATCACAACATAACTCTACAACTCAAGTATTTATTCATTAGGCTCCGAGGAGCGAGATATTACAAACATGGGTCTCTCGACCCATCACTCAAAGCATACAAGTCAAACACATGCGGAAGCTTAACATGTCTGAGTACAGACAACTATAAATGAAAAAGGCTGAGAAGCCTGACTATCTACCAGATCCTGCCAAGGCACAAGATCGTAGCTGAGGTAACAAGCTAAACGTCGAAGTCCACATGGAACTACTAGCGAGACTGGCGTCTCTCAGCAAAACATAAAATAAGCAAACGTGAGTACAATTGTACTCAGCAGGACTTACATCAGAACTAACTACATATGCACCATTATCAACAAAGGGGGTGGTGGAGTTTAACTGCAGCAATCCAGCTTTGACTCGGTGGCTATCCTAAACTACGACTGCAAGTAACACTTTTGAGGTGGCGCACACGAGTCCACCTATTCACCATATCAATACACCACTATGGATCCGCTCCCGTCTCCCTACGAGAACGCCATCCATAGCACTCACGCTTATCTTGCGCGTTTTAGAGTATCCACTTTCACTTATCTATGAACTGTTACAGGCAACCCGAAGTCCTTTACCGTGGACACGGCTATTCGAATAGATCATATATAACCTGCAGGGTGTACTTCTTCACACACGCTCTCACCACTTATCGCCGTTTACACGACATGCACTCGGCAACCTTCAAGCGGAAGCCCAGCGAGGGTGTCGGCCACGGCCTACCTAAACACTCAAGTCCCTAGTCCGGGTTTATCGCCTATTCGGGTTCCATCCGCGAGGAGTCCGGTCGAGGTTTCCACTAACGGCCCCGAGCGATGTGTGCGGGGTTCCCGAGACACCAAGCAGGCGAATCGGTACACCATGCCACGTGCCTACCGCAACACAGCCCACCCCTAAGGTCAGCGCCATGCGGCCCCAAAGATGCTACAAACACCAGAAACTACTTTGCAACTCCCGGACAGAGGACATGGGTGGTTAAGAAGCCGAGAGAGTCAATTAAGGATCCCAATGTGTGGTAGTAACTGTTTCATGGATCACAAACACAGAACTCAGTTCCTGAGGACGGCTGAAATGAGACAACCCACCATGTACTCCTACATGGCCTCTCACCGCTACCTTTACCAAATCATGTTCACACACTTAGCTCACATACAGTAGGACATGTTGACACACCATTCCAATTCATTCCCGATGAATCAGACCTGACTCAACTCTAAGCAGTAGCAGGCATGACAAACAAGCATGAATGAGTAGGCACAACAGGGCTCAAACAACTCCTACTCATGCTAGTGGGTTTCATCTAATCTCTGGTGGAATGACAGGTCATGCAGAGGATAAAGGGGTTCAGCTACCGCATGACAAATGTGAGATGAATTGTTGTTGTCCTAATGCAGTAAAAGAGAGCAGGAGCGAGAGAGTGGGATTGTATTGGAATGAACAAGGGGTTTTGCTTGCACAGCACTTCTCAAGATAATATAGTTCTTCATCGGTGTCATCAAACTCATCGTCGGTACTTCGTCTACTGAGAGGGGACAATTACCGACAAACAAAGGAGAAACACAATCAATGCCATGCAACAATATGATGCATGTATGTGACATGGCAATATGCTGTTGATTGGCCTAATGCAGCTAGCAACAAGTTAAATGGGGTTGGTTTGAACACTAGGTTCAAATTCAAACTCCATATGTGAGAGTTTAAATGCCATTTATATGATTTGTGCTAAACAGCAGCTATAAATTGTTCTAACATGCATGAAAATGGTACAGATGGATAGACTAGATTTTTCTGATCATTTTTCATATATAAATTATTTAATTTGGAGTTACAGTTGAATTTCTATGAATTTTAGAAGTTTAGATCATTTTCTGGAATTTCTTGAATAATAATAAATCCAGAAAATGAGTTATTGCGTCAACATTAGGTCATCCTGACCTCAGCAGGTCAACAAGGGCTGGTCCGGGTCAAACCTGACCTGTGGGACCCATACGTCAGTGTCTCAGGCTGGTTTGGGTGTATGACAGGTGGGACCGGTCAACGTTGACTTGACCAAAGTCAAGCTGTCACGTGGGGTCCGCAAGATTAACACTAATCTAAACAGAAATAAAATCTTGATTATTTAGGACGTGGGGCCCAGGTGTCAGTGAGCTAGGTGGGTTAGTTAGGGCGTCATTAGTGGCTAATTAACCATGCCACGTCAGCATCGCCGGAGCTCAACGCCGGCGACCTGGAAACGCGGCGGTGACCTCTCGGATGGGCACGAGAGCGGCGGCCGAGGCAACTGGGGCGTAGCCCGGGCTCGTTCGCATCCAGGGGAGCAGACGGGAGGAGCTAGGGAGGCCGGAGCTCGCCGGAGCGGAGCTCGCGGCGGCGGCCCGAGCTCGGCTCGAGCGGGCGTGGGGCTACGGCGCACGGGGAGGCAAGAGAGGAGGGGGAACCGATGCGGTCGGGCTCACTGGGGACTGGAAGAGACGACAGCGAGCTCGGGGGAGGAGCTGACGGCGGCGAGCGGCGACGGAGATCCATGGCGGCCGGAGGTGATGAAGGTGACGGCGACGGCTCCACGGGGCGTCCGGCGATGCACAACTTGGCGGAGAGGATACAGAGCGAGGAGGCAGAGCTCCTGCGCGTGTCGGAGAGGCGAGGGGAAGGCGGTGGCTACGGTGGTGCTCGTCGGCGGCGGCGGTGGCGTTCGACCGTGAGAGAGAAAGCGAGGGAGAGGAGAGGAGAGGACCGGGGGGAGAGTGAGAGGGGTACGGGGCGACGCGTGGCGTCGCGCGGGGCATCCAGAACGACGAGAGGGAGGACAGGCAGGCAGAGAGGGAGGAGGTGGCGCGGTGCGGCGGTGCACGCGTCGGGCACGCGCCCGTCCTCCTGGCGGGAGGAAGACGACAGGGGAGGGGGGAACAGGGGGCTGGGCTGCTGATGGGCTGGCCACTTGGGCCGGCTAGGCCGCATAGGAACGGGCTGCACAGGGAGGTAAGCGCCAGGTAGGGTTTACCCAGTTTGTTTTTGTTTTCTATTTTGTTCTGTTTTGTTTTGGTTTAGTAAAAATAATAAACCATTTTATAAAATCCTGAAAATAATTATGTGGCTAGAACTAAAATATGCAAAACCACATAAAATGTTCCAGAATTATTGGACATATATTAAATATATATATAATATATATATCCAATGCAAATAGTTATTGAATTAATTCAAAGGCCCAAAATAAATTATTTCTGTGACTCCAAAAATATTGGTTTGAATTTTATCTCAAGCCAATATTTTCACAGAATAACAGGAACATTTTCTTGGACTCATTTGATGAGGTTTAAATGTTGGTTGTTTTTAGGGGTTTTCTGAGGCTTTGAAAATTCTTCAATTCAAATTTCATTTGAATTTAAACATGATGCACACATGGAAGCTGGCATAGGTCAGACCAGGATTAGGGATGTGACAACTCACCCCCACTAAACAAGAATCTTGTCCCGAGATTAAAGACGTGAGGTAAGAAGACAGAGGGGCACAAGCTAACACGGTATTCACGATCCAGTTGCACCTCATAAGGTTGTTGATTTGTCGCATACGTTGATCTTGACATCCTCGCTTTTGAGATCTTCATCCACGCCGATGACGCACGGAAAGAAACTCTTCTAGGATTGATCTTCTCAAAGATCGAACTACACAATATCAACTTCATGGAATGAGATGTTGAAACATCTCGAGTTGATACGCAAAACACATCGAAAGGGATGGAAGAACAAGCAACGGGGTTTGATTTGGTGGCAACAATTCCACGCTTAGAAAGATGGTGGGTGATGGCAAGGTGGCAAGGAAATAATTGCCATGATCCCGTAACGGGGCACCTTGGAGAAGGTGACTCGTTGAACTGCTCCCTTAAGTGGCAAAAAGAATTATTTTGATCCATAGATCATTGGAACCCTTCATACCAGCTTAAGGCAATTTACGATTGATCGTTTGAAAGAGCTCGAAGAGATGACATACTCGAACTAGGATGGATGATGTGGACTACCTTGTTGAAGACAACGCAATGGATGATTTTTGCTTATCATCGAAAATGGATGGGACCCATGGTAAGTCCACCTTTGAAGATGATCTTGGACAACAACTGCTGAGAAGGGCAGCCCATGGGAAATTGGCACAATGGCGGTGCAAGCTGGGAACAAAATGCAACTGTTGGGAATGTTCCAACCATCATATCTGCCTGAGATTCAGATCTGATTGGTGATAGGATACTTCAGACTCAACATGTCTGAAAGGAAAGTTTGCAACACAATCGACGAGATGACGTTGCGAGATTCTCGGGAAATGAACTACGATAGCAAGCTCCAAAACATGAGCTGGTTCTGCTAAACACGTGTGAACACGCTGTCCCAGACAAACATGACCACATAGTAGTCTTATGATAAAACACTACCGAGTTCTGATTAGGAACCATCATTGCGGATAACGAAGTCCTTACATAAGTCCGGATTAGCTCTTAGGAAGGAACTTCTTCTCCTTGAACAAATCAATCAGTGGCTTGTTGTGCCAGGGAATTCATATGGAATGAAGATGATCAGTCTATCAGACCATAGAATACTTCGCACATGCATGGTGACTTGGGGTGGTTCTAGAGGAAGCAAAAACAAACTTTCTCGGATCCACGGCGACAACTTACAACAAATGCACGTGAATTAGAGGAAGTCACTTCTTTCATCCAAACATAGGCTTCATGAACGAAACACGAAGGTAATGCTTACAAAGTTTCCAACACTAGGTTGATGTTCAACATGAATCATGGGGGAGACAAAATGCTGCTGATGGGCTCAACAGCATCTCATCGGAATTCCATATCACTGGACTTCCACCATCATGTGAACACGGTGATAGCATTGGTCAGACCAAAAGATATAATGGTGTATGCCCGGGGGACAACCGCGAGTAAGACAACATTACGAACATCGTTGGTTCTGATTTGACTTGACGATGACCCATACTCAAGTCAAATTTTTGACAAGGCAATAGATCCAACAACTGATCACAAGGACCAACCCATGGAGATATCATCTTTCTACAACAAACACACAATACAAGATATCCCTTTAGAAATGAACTAAGTCGGACAAGCTTTTATCTTCCAACTCTCCAAGTTGTTGTTTAGCTCAACCAACTAGCTCAGGGGTATCCAACACAGATTCTTGGAGAATGGGTGGTTTGGAGGAAAACCAACATGATCACGAACTCAACATAGCGGTCAGGGGACAACCTGGTAATACTTCCGAGAAGATATTCAGAAAATCACGAACCACCGGTATGTTACTAAGCTCGAGAACGTTCTTGCTTTTCGGGGCAAGACGATATGATCAAAAGAGCGAGGGATTGGCACAATCCTAACTCATTGATCGAAGAGTGCACCGGAAATAAGGACTAGGTAGCATGATCAATCTTAGGATGATGATTTAATAACCAACACGCTAAGAATGAGAATATTGTCCATTAACTACCAAGCAAGGGGGTTGCTAAGGCGACGATTTCACACACCACAATTCACTTGTCGGCATTCCGGTTACAACAACACGGGACCGAGGAATGAATAATGATGGTGAGAAGTATCACTGTGTCAAGAATTCATAAGAGGTGGTGCAATTCTCATGACGTTCCTGACATAAAGTGGGTAATACTTCAGGGTAGAACAGAACAAAAGCTGAATTGGCATTTTGATCTGCGGAATAAAACTACTTTGACCACTCCAAGAAATGGATGAGGTACTGGAGTTTGTTTCTCCCAGTCATTCCAGAATAGAATGGCCTGACAGATCACAAGAATACTAGGCATCGATAACCACGATCGCACACATACTCTTGACTATCAATTGAGAGACGAGGGTCAGAATACAACTAAGGAGGAACAACTCCAGGAGCATGTATCTTTCTGAGTTGTGGATGCATAGATTGGTATGTCGAGCAAAGCTCAACATTTCTTCCGGATAACCCATGCGGAAAGGTAGAACTGGCAGATTCCCAATTATGAATGGAGAACTCCTCAAGAGTACTCTGATTGTGATCCTTCGGTTCAGCGAGGAACTTCTGCCATAAGCGGTTCATAGTATTTGGAAGAAGGAAATACCACGGACCTCGAGGACTATCGCAAAGTTACTAATATCCTAAAGGAACTAGCAACACTATCAACATTAGGTAAGTAGGGAAAACCTCGGGTTCAAGAATCCAAGAATAGAATACCTACTACTAAATGGCATGACGGGATGCTTTCGAGAATGGTGGCCAGAATTATCACACCGAGACACAAAACATGGCTAGATTACTAGATTACTCCCTAAAACACCTAGGTTCATAATAATAGCTCCAACATATATGCCGAGGCAGCGGAGTACCCCAACACACTAATTTGTGTGATTAATCTGGCCCAAATGAACATTAGAAACGGAGAGAAGGAATTTGCAAACGCATCAGACTATTTAGAAATCTAGGATGACTCGGACAACATAACGGCTGTAAATGCTCAAAATAATTTGAGACATCCTGCAAAATAGTGGCATGACCACTCAACAACACAATAACAAGGTTCCGAGACCAACTATGAACATACGAAAGTAGTAAAAACTGAACTGAGATTTGAAACTATCAATTCTATAAGTCTATGGATTAGTAACACGTCATCCTAATAGATAGATGAGAAGCCTAGTTCTTAAACCCCGTAGAAGAGAAGAGGATGACTCAGATCATAAGGCCATGAGGTATAAGGAGTAAAAAGAGCCTTACGTTCCCTTCCACAATCAATTCCCTTACATAACTAAAGCATTTCTAGACACAACTTCGACCGGTTTGGCTTGGTAATCCTACAGGAAGTCAGGCTCTGATAGCAACGCTGTCAGGACCCCGGTTCCAAGTCACATCGATCTAGCCGGTAACACCTCATATCACTTTGCGGCCGCACGCACGGTATTCCCACGGGTGTCGCCTTACCATGGCCCGGGACCGTTTGCGCCTTTTGGCTCACGTATATGATAGTGTCGCTAGCATCCATATGACAGAGAACCCGGGCCGACATGGAGAACCCAAAGCGGCACTAACCCATGGGGACAGGCATACATGAATCACATCGAGCATGTCGGTCATCAACGTGTGGATCCGGCTGTAGCACCGGGCTAACAGACTCCAAAGAATCTGGTCAGAAAGGTGCTAGGCAGACTCCGGATGTCACCGCGTGACATTTCCCGAAGGGACGAACCTGTGAAAGAAGTGAAACACATGCCGGCCAGTCAAGTGTCCAGCGGTAGTGCTGGGCTAGCAGGACTCCGGTGAACCGCTGTAGCGGACTACTATCGCCAGAAGCACTAGACTACATTTCCCCATATGAGAGGCTGCCAAGGATAAACAACTAGATTGTCGGATCCCACACATACCAAGAATTTCAAACATACACACAATATGCTCGATATGTGTAAATACAACATGGCATCACAACATAACTCTATGACTCAAGTATTTATTCATTAGGCTCCGAGGAGCGAGATATTACAAACATGGGTCTCTCGACCCAAAGACTTTTCGTGAAACATACAAGTCAAACACATGCGGAAGCTTAACATGTCCGAAAGTACGCATAACTATAAATGAAAAAGGCTGAGAAGCCTGACTATCTACCAGATCCTGCCGAGGCACAAGATCGTAGCTGAGGTAACAAGCTAAACATTGAAGTCCACACGGAACTACTAGCGAGACTGGCGTCTCTCTACAAAATATAAAATAAGCAAACGTGAGTACAATTGTACTCAGCAAGACTTACATCAGAACTAACTACATATGCATCATTATCAACAAAGGGGGTGGTGGAGTTTAACTGCAGCAATCCAGCTTTGACTCGGTGGCTATCCTAAACTACATTTGCAAGTAACACTTTTGAGGTGGCGCACACGAGTCCACATATTCACCATATCAATACACCACTATGGATCCGCTCCCGTCTCCCTACGAGAACGCCATCCATAGCACTCACGCTTATCTTGCGCGTTTTAGAGTATCCACTTTCACTTATCTATGAACTGTTATAGGCAACCCAGAAGTCCTTTACCGTGGACACGGCTATTCGAATAGATCATATATAACCCTGCAGGGGTGTACTTCTTCACACACGCTCTCACCACTTATCGCCGTTTACACGACATGTACTCGGCAACCTTCAAGCGGAAGCCCAATGAGGTGTCGGCCACGGCCTACCTAAACACTCAAGTCCCTAGTCCGCCGAGGTTTCCACTAACGGCCCCGAACGATGTGTGCAGGGTTCTGAGACACCAAACGGGCGAATCGGTATATCAGGTTGCGTGCTGCCGCAACACAGCCCACCCCTAAGGTCGGCTGCGTCTGACCCCAAAGATGCTACAAACACCGAAACTACTTTGCAACTCCGGACGGAGGACATGGGTGGTTAAGAAGCCGAGAGAGTCAATTAAGGATCCCAATGTGTGGTAGTAACTGTTTCATGGATCACAAACACGTAACTCGATTACTGAGGACGGCTGAAATGAGACAACCCACCATGTACTCCTACATGGCCTCTCACCGCTACCTTTACCAAATCGTGTTCACACACTTAGCTCACACACATGTTCACACACCATTCCAATTCATTCCCGATGAATCAGACCTGACTCAACTCTAAGCAGTAGCAGGCATGACAAACAAGCATGAATGAGTAGGCACAACAGAGCTCAAACAACTCGTACTCATGCTAGTGGGTTTCATCTAATTATTGTGGAATGACAGGTCATGCAGAGGATAAAGGGGTTCAGCTACCGCAACAAGTAACAGATGAATCGTTGTTGTCCTAATGCAGAAAAGAGAGCAGGAGCGAGAGAGTGGGATTGTATTGGAATGAACAAGGGGTTTTGCTTGCATGGCACTTGAAGATAATATAGTTCTTCATCGGTGTCATCGAACTCATCATCGCCGTCGGTACGTCTCTTGAGGGGACAATTACCGACAAACAAAGGAGAAACACAATCAATGCCATGCAACAATATGATGCATGTATGTGACATGGCAATATGCTGTTGATTGGCCTAATGCAACTAGCAACAAGTTAAATGGGGTTGGTTTGAACACTAGGTTCAAATTCAAACTCCATATGTGAGAGTTTAAATGCCATTTATATGATTTGTGCTAAACAGCAGCCATAAGTTGTTCTAAGATGCATGAAAATGGTACATATGGATAGATTGGATTTTTCTGATCATTTTTCATATATAAATTATTTAATTTGGAGTTACGGTTGAATTTCTATGAATTTTAGAATTTAGATCATTTTCTGGAATTTCCTGAATAATAATAAATCCAGAAAATGAGTTATTGCGTCAGCATTAGGTCATGCTGACCTCAGCAGGTCAACAGGGGCTGGTCCGGGTCAAACCTGACCTGTGGGACCCATACGTCAGTGTCTCAGGCTGGTTTGGGTGTATGACAGGTGGGACCGGTCAACATTGACTTGACCAAAGTCAAGCTGACACGTGGGGTCCGCAAGATTAACACTAATCTAAACAGAAATAAAATCTTGATTATTTAGGGCGTGGGGCCCAGGTGTCAGTGAGCTAGGTGGGTTAGTTAGGGCGTCATTAGTGGCTAATTAACCATGCCACGTCAGCATCGCCGGAGCTCAACGCCGGCGACACAGAACGCTGGGCGGTGACCTCTCGGGCCAGGCACGAGCGGTGGCCGAGGCAACTGGGGCGTAGCCCAGGCTCGTCCGCATCCAGGGGAGCAGACGGGAGGAGCTAGGGAGGTTGGAGCTCGCCGGAGCGGAGCTCCCGGCGGCGGCTGGAGCTCGGCTCGAGCGGGCGTGCGGCTACGGCGCACGGGGAGGCAAGAGAGGAGGGGGAACCGATGCGGGGAGGGGGGGCTCACAGGGGACCGGAAGAGACGACAACGAGCTCGGGGGAGGCGCTGACAGCGGCGAGCGGCGACGGAGATCCACAGCGGCCGGAGGTGATGAAGGCGACGGCGAAGGCTCCGTGGGGCGTCAGGCGATGCACAACTTGGCGGAGAGGATACAGAGCGAGGAGGCGGAGCTCCTGCGCGTGTCGGAGAGGCGAGGGGAAGGCGGTGGCTACGGTGGTGCTGCCGGGCCAAGGCGGTGACGTTTCGCCGTGAGAGAGAAAGCGAGGGAGAGGAGAGGAGAGGACCGGGGAAGAGTCGAGAGGGTGCAGGCGACGCATGGCGTCACAAGGCATCGAGCAGCGAGAGGGAGGACAGGCAGGCAGAGAGGGAGGAGGTGGCGCGGTGCGGCGGTGCGCGCGTTGGGCACGCGCCCGTCCTCCTGGTGGGAGGAAGACGACAGGGGAGGGGGAACAATGGGGGCTGGGCTGCTGCTGGGCTGGCCACTTGGGCCGGCTAGGCCGCACAGGAACGGGCTGCACAGGGAGGTAAGCGCCAGGTAGGGTTTTCCTAGTTTGTTTCTGTTTTCTATTTTGTTCTGTTTTGTTTTGGTTTAGTAAAAATACTAAACCATTTTATAAAATCCTGAAAATAATTATGTGGCTAGAACTAAAATATACAAAACCACATAAAATGTTCAAGAATTATTGGACATATATTAAATATATATAAAATATATATATCCAATGCAAATAGTTATTGAATTAATTCAAAGGCCCAAGATAAATTATTTCTGTGACTCCAAAAATATTGGTTTGAATTTTATCTCATGCCAATATTTTCATAGAATAACAGGAACATTTTCTTGGACTCATTTGAT
This sequence comes from Aegilops bicornis, assembly GCA_021605145.1. Classification (NCBI taxonomy): domain Eukaryota; kingdom Viridiplantae; phylum Streptophyta; class Magnoliopsida; order Poales; family Poaceae; genus Aegilops; species Aegilops bicornis. The sequence goes on along the minus strand of CM038669.1, from coordinate 389,065,894 downwards.
GAGGTTTAAATGTTGGTTGTTTTTAGGGGTTTTCTGAGGCTTTGAAAATTCCTCAATTCAAATTTCATTTGAATTTAAACATGATGCACACATGGAAGCTGGCATAGGTTAGACCAGGATTAGGGATGTGACAATCCCCTCCCCCTTTGAAAAGATCTTACCTCGGATCGTAAACCGTATCGCCATGTACATAGTAGGCATGGATGCACTTGTGTTTGGCCAGAGTGTATGTGATGGTGTGGTGAAAGCACTCCAAGATGTCTTGTCACTTGATGAGGTTCCCTAAGATGTTGGTGTGACCAATATAGCTCATGACGGTACTGCCTTATTAATCCTTCAAAACGAAAGAACATGATAAACACTTGGAAAAACCAATGAGGTTAGCGTGAATGCAAAACCTATCACTCGGGTGGTGAGATACCCAACAAGTTACTTTAGCATGCTTATCATAAGGAAGGACAAGGTAGTATGACATGGCATGGAAGCATATGATGCGAGTACAACCAAATATATTAAGCTCAAACAAACAAGCATGCGTCACTAGTAGAATGTCCAAGTCTCCAAGATCAAAAAGCATAGCATGGTTGCACTCACTATAATGTTTTATGAGAGAGGAAACTAATGGAGACAAGGGACAATGTTCTAGGCAAGGCAAGTGAGAGGCATGTGAAGGAAATATGCCCTAGAGGCAATAATAAAGTTGTTATTTATATTTCCTTATATCATAATAAATGTTTATTATTCATGCTAGAATTGTATTAACCGGGAACTTAGTACATGTATGAATACATAGACAAACAGAGTGTCCCTAGTATGCCTCTACTTAACTAGCTCGTTAATTAAAGATGGTCAAGTTTCCTAGCCATGGACATGTGTTGTCATTTGATGAACAGTATCACATCATCATGGGCCTTAGTGGAAAGGAGAGGAGGGCCACAAGGGAGGCCGCCCCCATGGCCAGTCCGAATTGGACTAGGGAGGGGGCGGCGCCCCCTCTTTCCTTCCCCCCTCTTCCTCCTTCCCTCTTTCTCCCTCTTGGAAAAGGAAGGGGACTCCAACTAGGATTGGGAATCCTAGTTGGACTCCCCTATGGCGCGCCTCCTCCCTGGCCGCCAGCCTCCTCCTCCCTCCTTTATATACGAGGGCAGGGGGCACCCCAAAGACACACAAGTTTCTCTTAACCATGTGCGGTGCCCCCCTCCACAGTTACACACCTCGGTCATATCGTCGTAGTGCTTAGGCGAAGCCCTACGCCGGTAATTTCATCATCACCGTCACCATGTCGTCATGCTGCTGGAACTCTCCCTCATCCTCAACTAGATCAAGAGATCGAGGGATGTCATCGAGCTGAACGTGTGCTGAACGCAGAGGTACCGTATGTTCGGTACTTGGATCGGTTAGATCGCGAAGACGTCCGACTACATCAACCGTGTTACTAAACGCTTCCGCTTTCGGTCTACGAGGGTACGTGGACACACTCTCCCCGCTCGTTGCTATGCTTCTCCTAGATAGATCTTGCATGATCGTAGGAATTTTTTTGAAATACTACGTTCCCCAACAGCATGAGCACAATGCCATCAACCCAATGCAATGGCAATTATGTATCATGGGCGGTGCGACAAAGCAAGCGGTCATAGTAAACAAGTCATGCAAACTAGTAGTGCGAAGATGCAACATACTAGAGGTGATCATGGTCATCATGTCATGTGTGCAAATAGTTGGCATATGTAATGTGCATGACATATTGCAAGCATGAAAACAAGATATGAGCAAAGTATGCTCAATGTCATGGAGCACACATAGAACATGGCAATAGCAACAAGGATCTCCACCGAGCATGCAAATACACATAGTCATAGAAGAATAGCGAATCATATGTGAGTGCAAGCAAGGGTCACAATTGCATGGCAAAGGCATATTAAGAGGCATAACATGCAAAGTGAGCATGGTAAAATGAGCATAAGGTGACAAGTGGTATATAGCCCATAGCCGTGTGAGAGCCAAGTAAAAGAGATGCGTGTAGTCCTTGCGCAAAGGGAACGGTGTGAAGGACAATCCACGGGATCCCAAGTCATCATTGCTCTCAAGAGCTCGTTTTGACAACTCATGGGATTGTGTGTGCGTGGTATATGTACACATCATCCATTATGATGCATACGTGCATGTGTTGGTTAGCACAAGATATCCAATGCTCAAATAAATGAGATGCATGATAAAGAAACATGTCATCCATCATGATAGGTTTGTTGTTGTGTAAAGCATAATGGAGACTCAAAGGGTTTAATGCATCATGTGAAACACCTAGAGCATTATTATCAATGGTATGCATACGGTGCACAGAATGGATGCATTCATGCAATCTGTAATCATTCTCATGGCATGGAGTTTGGAATGCATCACCACATTCATGTGTAGCAATTTATTCATGGGATGATGCACACAATGAATGGAATCATGTGATGTACAATTATTTTCATGGCATGGCATATGGGATGAATTGCACAAATGTTGCAAAGGTAGCATAGCAATATCATCGCAAGAGAAACAAAATCCAATGACCATGATCTCGTCATCTATGCCATAAGTGCAAATGGGGTTGATTTAATTGGATATGCATAGTTACTATGTTGAGATTGTAATGATGCAATATGGGAGATCTCACTCATAGCATAGGACAAGTTTAATGGATTGTCAAACATGACGTGACCGATAGAATTTTCACATTATATCCTATGGATCATAACTCACAACTAGGCAAATCGACATGATCATCATCATATACATCATAAATGGGTGGCATATCGAAACAAGACATAGTATGCGATGAATCCCTAAGGTGATCAACATATGAAAGAAATCATTTGCAAGATAGTCCACTAGTGGGACAAGATAAGTACCATCACCTATGTTACCTTTAGAGCTCCACTCATGTGTTGTAGGTGAGGTTGCAAAAATTGACACTTGGCCAATAGCTTCATCAACTTGATTGTACCATGTGGGGATGCATCATCGTCTATCATGGCCATCGGTTTGCCCATTGGGGGGTATGGACTCATCGAGGATTGGCACTTCATCTTGTTGGAGATCTAGCACTAAAAAGGAAAACACACTCGGAGTAGAGGTTAAGTCGTTAGAATCATAGTGGCCTCACATGTCGTCTCAACTACCTCACTCACTAAGTGTTGTGTCTCACTCGCTCCCGGCAAGATGCTATCACTCATATGGTTGGTGGAGTTACTCAAATGGCTCTCAACCTCCCAAAGGATGTGTGGCATGCTCTCAAGTGTGGGGCTAGTGGTGGTCACACTCATCCTCTCATAGGAAATGCACTCAGTGTCATATATGGTGGAGTCACTCATCTCACTCATGGTGTGGTGGCTCTCCTCACATGGCAATTGGGGCATCTCATCATATGTGGGCGTTAGAGAGATGTAGGTGCAAATGTCTCCATGCTCAACTCCTATCACCACCTTGGTTGAAGGGATAGTCCCATGCTCAACCTCCTCATCCATAACGCCTCCAAAGATGAATGTCGTGGGAAGTGGCAAATCATCACTCTCCTCCGAGACCAAAGATGAAGTCTCATGTGCGGTCTCGTAGTTTGACGCGGAGTATGAGTCCCATTGTGGCGTCGTCTTCATGTTGTTGAATAGGTTCGCACTTGTCGATGTGGTTGAAGGGGATGGCCCTTGCTTGACCGTCTTGTCGTCTTCTTGTATGAGGCCCATATGATGTGGCACCTCATAGCTCATCTCCATGACCGAAGGGAATTTCCCACGCTTGGCCAACTTCCTTGAGGGGATTCTAAAAATGGAAGTGTCGCCCTTGCTTGTGGGTGGCCGCCTTGGACTTGATGATGTTGAAGTAGGCGTACTCGTGGGAAGTAGTCGAAGATGTCATACGTCCAAAGGCGAAGATGCCTTGAGAATACTTGGCGAAGATGCCGAAGTGGTGGTGGTAGCTGTAGCTTCCACTTGGTGTTACTTGTTACCTATTTTGCATGCGTTGGTTTTCCCTTGAAGAGGAAAGGGTGATGCAACAAAGTAGCGTAAGTATTTCACTCAGTTTTTGAGAACCAAGTTATCAATCCAGTAGGAGACTACACGCAAATCGCCTAGTACCTGCACAAAAAATCAAGAACCTTGCAACCAACGCGATAAAGGGGTTGTCAATCCCTTTACGGCCACTTGCAAAAGTGAGGTCTCATAAAGATAATAAGATAAATATTTTTGGTATTTTTTGTATAGATTGGAAAGTAAAGATTGCAAAACAAATAGTAAACTAGAATTATAGATCGGAAACTTATATGATGTAAAGTAGACCCGGGGGCCATAGGTTTCACTAGTGGCTTCTCTCATGATAGCATATATTACGGTGGGTGAACAAATTACTGCCGAGCAATTGATAGAAAAGCACATAGTTATGAGAATATATAGGCATGATCATGAACATAGGCATCACGTCCGTGTCAAGTAGACCAAAACGATTCTGCATCTACTACTATTACTCCACACATCGACCGCTATCCGGCATGCATCTAGAGTATTAAGTTCATAGGAACAGAGTAACGCATTAGGCAAGATGACATGATGTAGAGGGATAAACTCAAGCAATATGATATAACCCATCTTTTTATCCTCGATGGCAACAATATAATATGTGTCGGTTCCCTTTCTGTCTCTGGGATCGAGCACCGCAAGATTGAACCCAAAGCTAAGCACTTCTCCCATTGCAAGAAAGATCAATCTAGTAGGCCAAACTAAACCGATAATTCGAAGAGACTTGCAAAGATATCAAATCATGCATATAAGAATTCAGAGAAGAATCAAATATTGTTCATAGATAATCTTGATCATAAACCGACAAATCATCGGATCTCAACAAACACACCGCAAAAGTATTACATCGAATAGATCTCCAAGAACATCGAGGAGAACTTTGTATTGAGAACCAAAGAGAGAGAAGAAGACATCTAGCTAATAACTATGGACTCGAAGGTCTGTGGTAAACTACTCACACATCATCGGAGAGGCTATGGTGTTGATGTAGAAGCCCTTTGTGATCGAATCCCTCCAACAGACGCTGAAAAAGGCCCCAAGATGGGATCTCACTGCATGTATAGGTTGCGGCGGTGGAAAAGTGGTTTCGTGGCTCCCCCGGATGTTTTCAGGGTATGAGAGTATATATAGGCGAAAGAAGTAGGTCGGTGGAGCTACGAGGGGCCCACGAGGGTGGGGGGCGCTCCCTCCTGCCTCGTGGCCGCCTTGTTGCATCTCTGACTTCCACTCCAAGTCTCCTGGATTACGTTTGTTCCAAGAAAGATCCTCGCGAAGGTTTCGTTCCGTTTGATATTCCTTTTCTGCGAAACACTGAAATAGGCACAAAACAGCAACTGGCACTGGGCCTCCGGTTAATAGGTTAGTCCCAAAAAATAATATAAAATAGCATATTAAAGCCCATTAAACATCCAAAACAGATAATATAATAGCATGGAACAATCAAAAATTATAGATACGTTGGAGACGTATCATTGCTCGTCTCGCGGTCTTCTCTTGTGCTCATGAAGCTTGTCCATAGTAAGATGTAGAGCTTGTCGGGACTTGTCGGTGTCGTGGCGATCGCCTCGAAGATGATGACGGTGTCGCATGGTACTTGCATCGTGTGGACGCTCCGAAGATCTGGTAAATGAGCGCCTCCGCCTTGAAGATGACGAAGGGGAAGAAGGCTTGTAGTTGGCCAACACATGTCGGATGTCATCCATGTGTGTGTCCAACTTGTGATCGAGGTAGTCCCTTTTCCTTGCTTTGGAGTGTCGTATGTCGATGGAGAGTCATTCGATGTGGTCGAGGACCGAAGATGTTGTGCTTTGCCTATCCATCACAAGCCTCGAGTAGAGGTGAGTAGGAAATGAGACAAACAATACCAAGATACCTTTTCCCAAAGTTGAGGATGTATCCCGTGTCACTCAATGTGAAATGAGAGAATAGTGGAATTGGTACCGGACTTGATCACTCACACCTATAAAGTAAAGCTTATGAGTGGCTTGGTTAGGGCAAATGGCACAAAATTCAAGCAAATGTTAGTCCAAGTTATTGAAAATGTTGAGGAAGATTCACAAAATTGCAATGTAAATCAAATAGATCAATAGCCATGGTGACACAAGAAACACACACACGGATAGATAGATAGATGGGATCCGCGCAACCAAGGAATGAGCACAAAATGTGTTGCCACAGAAAAAGCTCTTGTTGCATGGATGCTAGAGAGACAATAGCACGATTGCTCAAATGGGCAAGATACGCTTGTGCACCAAACCTATGAGAGTAAATGTGTCGTCTTCAATCCCAAGTATGCTATGTATGTATGCTCCCAGTGTACGTAGTATGAAAAATGGCTCAATGCTATTTCTATTGCTTACAAGATCTTTTGTATATCCTCTCTTGCTTAAAAGCTTTTGCACTTTTTTTATATGCTTGATGCTCGAGCCAAGTATGATATGAGACAAGTATGTAAGATATGCAGGGGAGAGACTTATGGCACAATGATGATAGCAAGATGATTGCACGCTACAACTAGCTATGCGGTGTAAGCGTATCACTAAGGTGCACAAATAGTGTGGTCCGGCAATTCTCAAATCGCTAGTCTCTATAGGTAAGGTACGCAATAGGCTCGGGGTGATCAATGCAATGGCAAGGAATATGTACAAAGATGTCGTCGAGGTTACTGTCCTTGCGTACGGTTGGGGGTCAAAATGATGAAGTGGTCGTTGTCGATGTCGAGTCCGGGGTGATGATGAGTGATGGTGACGTCGAAGTCGAGCCATTCCTAAGTAGCCGAAACACCTTAGGAAATGAAAAAACCGCAAACTCAAAATCTCAAATGTCAAATGGTGGTAGCGGACATACGGTGGTGGTGTCGGAGATGGCAATACAGAAGTGGTGGTGATGGTTGATGAAGAAGCGACCACCCCTAAGCAGCCAAAACACCTTAGGAGACTAAAGTCGCAACTCAAGCAACCACAAATGCTATATTGTCACATCCCTAATTCTAGTATGACCTAGGCTAGCTAGTCATTTGTGCATCATGTTTAAATTCCATTTAATTTTGAAATGAGGATTTGTGAAACCCTCAGAATCATTTCTGGAAATGACCCAAATAGAAATTTCTCCAAAAGGGTCCAAGAAAAAAGCTCATGTTGCTCTCTGAAAATATTGGACAGAGATAAAAAATCAAACCAATATTTCTAGGAGCTCATAAGTATTTATTTTGGGCATTTGGAATTAGTGCATTAATTATTTGCTTTGGATATATATTGTTTTATATATAATATATGTCCCAAAATTATGTCATCTATTGAGGAGCTCTGGAATAATACCACTAGCCCCTACAAAAATTGGCATAAGAAAATAAAATGGTTTAGTATTTTTATTAAACCAAGCAAATGTCAGAAAATTAGAAAATAAAACAAAAAGGGAAAAACCTACCTGGACTTACTCAAGGGTTGCATCAGGCGGCTTGGCTCTGCCCAAAGAGGCCGGCCCAGCCCACCACCGCTGCCGTCCTCCCGGCGCCACGGCCAGGGTAGGGTCGACGACAAGACGGGCAGAGCGCCACGCCACCACCGCCGCTCGCCTCCCCTGCCAACACGCCGATGCCTATTCTCGGTGCCGCCCGATCCCCTGGCCCCACTCCCTCTCCCGTGCCTCTCCTCCTCGCTCCCTCTCCCTCTCTTCACCGAGCGCACCGGAGAGCGCCGCTGCTCGTCGCCGTGGCCACCGGCCACCCCTCGGCCTGCCGCTGCGCCCAGAAGCACCGCCTCATCTTCCTCATCCTCTCCATCGAGCTACACGACGCCGGAGGCCCTGCTTCATCGCCACCGTCGCCATCTTCGCCTCCGACCGCCGTGGATCCCCATCACCGCCCCGCCGTCTCCAGTGCGTCCCCGAGCTCGCCATCAAGCCCGTCGAGTCCGCCGTGAGCTCCGCCACCGTTCCCCCCTCTCCGCTTAGTCGCTCGCACGCCGTAGCATCGTTCCCCCGCCATGGCCGTAACGCCTCGCCGCCGTCCATGTCGCCGCTGCCGCCTCGCCCGCCTCCGCCAAACCGAAAGGCACCCCATCGTGCTCCCTGGTGCCACGAGGGTGCCACAGAGCCCCTCCGTGGCCTCCCAAAGGTGCGCAGCCCGCCTCCCGCCAAGCCGAACTCTCCGGCCGCCCGAGCTCCGGCCTCCGTGAGCTCCCGGCCACCCTCCTCCTCCTACTTGCCCCACCAGATGCGCGAGAGCACGGGCTCCGCCCCAGTGCTCCCAGCCGCCGCGTCCAGAGGTCGCCGACGATGACCCTAGCCGGCATGACGTGCGGGCCCGGCCTGCCAGGTGATTAGCCTAAGGCTAATCACCGTTTAGCTAACCACTGACACTGACCAGAGGGCCCCGCGCCCCCTAATCCTTTTAATTAAGCAAATAACCCTCTGTCTAACCCCTTGTCACTGACGTGTGGACCCCACACGTCAGGTTTGACTTGGTCAGCGCCTTTGACCTGCTGACGCAAGCATGACGCAGTGCTGACGCAGTATTTGATTTTCTGGTATTAAAATAAATCAGGAAATTCCAGAAAATATTCAAAACTTCAAAAAATCATAGAGATTTAACCGTAGCTCAGATTGAAATAATTTATATATGAAAAATCATCAGAAAAATACAATACTTCCATCTGTACCAGTTTCATGCATGACAAACCAACTTATACCTGCTGTATAAGTAAAACACTATAATGGCATTTATAAAGAGCTTACTTTGGAGATGCATTTGAACCTTTAGTTCAAATGGACTTCAACCAAATGAATGCTAGTTGCATTAGCTCAAACAGCATCACATCTTCATGCCATGTTCATGCATCATATTGTTGCATATGCTTGTGTATTGATTGTTGGCACCGTTCCTTCTCGATAGGTCCAGCTCCGGAAAGTGCTCGAGAGTACACATGCGTGAAGCAAAGGCTCTCCTTGTTGATTTACCGTGCAAGCAAACCCCTTGTTCATTCCGATACAATCCTACTCTCTCGCTCCTGCTCTCGGTTATTGCATTAGGACAACAACGATTCATCTGCTACTTTGTGTCATGTAGTTGAACCCATTCCTCTGCATGACCTGTCATTGCCACAGTAAATAGTTGAAACCCACTAGCATGTGTAGGAGTTGATTGAGCCATGTTGTGTTCCTACCATGCTATGCCTACTATTGCTTAGAGTTGTGTGAGGTCTGATTCATTGGGAATGAATTGGAGTGTTATGATATGTTCTGGTGCTGAAAGTGAAGTAAGTGAACACGATTTGATAAAGGTAGCGGTGAGAGGCCATGTAGGAGTACATGGTGGGTTGTCTCACTGAACCGTGGCCCCTAAGCACTCGAAGTTCTATGTATGTTGTCCAATGACTCGATACTACCACACATTGGGTTCCGTAACTCGACCCTCTCGACTTATTAACCAACTTGATCTCTGTCCGTGAGTCGCAACTAGTTTCTAGTGTTTGTAGGTAGTGTTATTTTTCTACCAAGTGGCACCCGGCATGGGCTTGGGATGTACTAGGCACACGTGGCCTGGTGTACCGAGTGGCACCCGGATGGTGGGCTCGGGAACCTGCACACATCGTTTGGGGCCGTGAGCGAAACCTCGGCGGATCTCCTTGCGGATGGAACCCGAATAGGCGATAAACTGGACTAGAGTCTTGTGTGGTTAGTCGTCGTGGCCGACACCCTCGCCAAAGCTTCCGCTTGAAGGTTGCCGAGATACATGACGTGTACATGGTGATAAGTGGTGAGAGCGTGTGTGAAGAAGTACACCCCTGCAGGGTTTTCATGATCTATTCGAATAGCCGTGTCCTCGGTTATGGACTTCTTGGATGCTCACGTGGTACATAGACAACTTGAAGTGGATACGCTAAAATGCTCAAGACAAGTGTGAGTACTATGATGGCCTTCTCGTATGGAGACGGGGATGAATCCATAGTAGTGTATTGTGTGATGACTAGTGGACTCGTGTGCGCCATATCACCTCAAAGAAGTTCGGTAGTCGTAGAATGTGATAGCCACAGTCAAAACTGGCTTGTCGCAACTAAACTCCACATTACCTTCTTGATACAAATGCATGTATGTTAGGATCTGATGTAAGTCTTCTTTGAGTACCTTTGTACTCACGTTTGCTTTATTTATGTTTTGCAGATGAGACATCTGTCTCACTAGTAGTTCCGCTTGGACTTCGACGAGTAGCTTGTTACCTCAGCTACGATCTTGTACCCTTTGGAGGGTCTTGTAGATAGTCAGGCTTCTCAGCCTTTTTCTTTTATAGTTGTCTGTACTCAGACATGTAATGCTTCCGTTGCTTGTATGCTCTGAATGATGGGTCATGTGACCCCTGTTTGCAATAAATGTTATGTGGCTCCTCTGGGCCTTTATCTATATGAGTTTGCGTTATGTTGTGATGCCATGTTGTACAGCACATACTTGCATGCTATGCGTACGTGTAACATGTATTGCTATGTGTGGGATCCGACAACCTAGTTGTCTATCCTTGGTAGCCTCTCTTATGGGGAAATGTAGTCTAGTGCTTCCACCGAGCCATGGTAGTCCGCTACATCCCAGTTTACCGGAGTCCTGCTAGCCCAAAGACTCTTGCTCCTAACACTTAGACTGGCCGGCATGTGATTCACTTCTGCTCGTGGTTCCGTCCCTTGGGAAATGTCACGCGGTGACATCTGGAGTCCTGCCTAGCCTGCTACAGCCCGGGTTCCCGAGTCCTGTTAGCCCAAAGGTTACGTACCGGATTCGCACGTCACGACCGACATGCTCGATGTTGGTTCATGTATGCCTCTCCCCGTAAGTTAGTGCCACTTTGGGTTCACGACTAGTCATGTCGGGCCGGGTTCTCTGTCATATGGATGCTAGCGACACTATCATATACGTGAGCCAAAAGGCGCAAACGGTCCCGGGCCATGGTAAGGCGACACCGTGGGAATACCGTGCGTGAGGCCGCAAAGTGATATGAGGTGTTACATGCTAGATCGGTGTGACTTAGAATCGGGGTCCCGATAGCTTTGGTATCGTGAGCCCGACCGCTCAGAGGATTTCCAAGCCAACCTGGTCAAGTTGAGTCTAGAAATGCTTTAGTTAAGTAGGGGAATTGATTGTGGAAGGGAACGTAAGGCTCTTTTTACTCCTTATATCTCATGCCCTTCGATCCGAAATCATCCTATCTTTCCCTCTGGGGTTAAGGAACTAGGCTTTCTCTTACATCTGCTCAGGATCACGTGTTACTACTCCGTAGTCTCTTAGGATTGGTTGATCGTAGTCATATCCCGATTCGAGTACCTCCGTGTAGCCTGTTTAGTAATATCTCGTAACCTTGAGTGATGATGTTGAGTATGATGCTACCCCGTCTTTTGCAGAATGTCTCATTTTGAGCATTTTACTGCCGTTATGCTGCCGGAATTGTCCTAGGAGTTTGGGAGATACTAAATTCTTGTGCTACCTTTTGCATCCTATAGTTGATGCTGAATCCATCCTTGTTTTCCTTGGTTACGCTCTTCAGGATGTTGCCGGATAACGAAGTTCATTGCTCAGTGGCGAAACCACGGAGATGGTAGGGATGAGGATCCTCCCGACCAGTCTTCGTTGGCAGAGTTCATGTTAGAGATGGAGAGGAACAAGCGTGAGTCTAACCGCTTGTTGGCACGTATCGAGGAGAACACCGCACATCAGTTCAAAGGATCTGTGAACATTCATGACTTCATTCGCTTGCATCCACCTACCTTTCATCACTCCATCGAGCCACTCGATGCAGATGACTGGCTCCATAGCATCACTCAGAAGCTCCGTTCTGCGAACGTAGCTGAAAATGACAAGGTTACCTATGCCACATACCACCTGGAAGGTCCTGCTAGCCTTTGGTGGCAGAACTATGAGGCTATGCTTCCAGCTGGCCAGATTCCTACCTGGAGGGATTTCACCGAGGCTTTTCGCGAGCATCACATACCTCGGGCCCTCATCGATCGAAAGAGAGAAGAGTTCTGCAATTTCACCCAGAGCAAGATGGTTGTTGATGCTTACAGCAGAGAGTTCGAGAACCTTGCCTGCTATGCTTCAGAAGAGGTGTCCACGGACGCCAAGAAGCAGGCTAGGTTTCGGAAGGGTCTCAACCCCAAGTTGCGTCGTGATCTCCACCTGCATCATTGTGACACATTCCAGGCTCTTGTGAACAAGGCCATTAATGCCGAGACAGCTCAGCTCACCTACGAGGAGTCTCGTAAGCACACCCGTGATTTGGGATCTTCCTCCGGTTCTAGTTCTCAGAAGCGCCGGATTTGGATTCCGAACTCTGCTCTTCCACCCGGATATGCACCGAGACCATCCTATGTGGTGCCTCACCTAGTTCAGTTACATGCTCCACCCAGGCCTATTGGTAGACCACTTGTCAATGCGGGTCCACGTCCTACTTCAGGGACTTGCTTCACATGCGGAGAGCCAGGGCACTATGCACGGATCGCTCTCGCACCGATTATGCTCCACCCCAGCGAGAAGTCTGTTGGCCGTGGTAAGCCATCACGCAAGATGATCGATGTCAAGTCAGCCCCCCGAACGTGGGACGTGTGCATCACGTCTCGCCTAAAGACGCTCATGATGATCCGGATGTCGTTCTTGGTACACTCCTTGTCAACTGTCATCCAGTTTCGGTTCTATTCGATACCGGAGCATCTCACTCCTTCATTTCCGAAGGCTATGCTCGTTTGCACGACATGTCATTTCGTGATATGCCAACTCCGCTTGAAATCCAAACCCCAGGGTCTAGATGGCAAACCACCACAATCAGCTATGGTAATGAAATCCTTGTTGACAGACTTGTATTCCTTGCATCACTCGTAGCCCTCAAGTCCTCAGATATTAACATCATCTTGGGTATGGACTGGATGACAGCTCATCATGCCAAGATTGATTGTTATACTAGGTCTGTTCAGCTTACACACCCATCCGGCAAGATAGTCACTTGTCTCCACCAGAGTTGCAAAGCGCCAACTCTATTCTCTTAATGCCAGCCCTCTTCCGGACCTTGAAGATATCCCGGTAGTCCGCGACTTTCCGGATGTTTTTCAGAGGAACTGCCAGTGTTCCACAGCGATGAGATGTAGAGTTCGTCATAGATCTTATCCCAGGAACCGCTCCAATCTCTAGGAGACCTTACAAAATGGCACGCTTAGAACTAGCCGAGCTTAAGAAACAACTTGATGAGTCCTTGCAAAAGGGTTTCATCCGTCCTAGTTCTTCTCCTTGGGCTTGCCCCGTCCTCTTCGTCAAGAAGAAGGATGGTACGGACCGGATGGTTGTAGATTATCGTCCTGTTAACTTGGTCACGATAAAGAACAAATATCTGCTCCCCAGGATCAACGACCTATATGATCAGCTCGCTGGATCCTTAGTCTTTTCCAAGATGGATTTGAGGTTAGGCTACCACCAAATCAAGATCAGAAACGGGGACATCCCCAAGACAGCCTTTGTCACTCGCTATGGCCAGTACGAGTACACCGTCATGTCCTTTGGTCTAACCAACGCTCCAGCTACATTCTCTCGCTTGATGAACTCGATCTTCATGGAGTACTTAGATAAGTTCGTCGTGGTTTACCTTGATGATATCCTTATATACTTGAAGAACGAGGAAGAGCATGCCGAGCATCTTAGACTTGTGCTAGAAAACTCAAAGAGCACCGCCTTTATGCCAAGTTCTCCAAGTGTGAATTTTGGTTGCCAGAAGTGACCTACCTAGGCCACGTAATCTCTGGTAAGGGCATTGCTGTCAATCCCGAGAGAGTTAAGGCCGTTCTTGATTGGACTCCACCTGAATCCTTTAAACAAGTTAGGAGTTTCCTTGGTTTAGCCAGCTATTGTCGCCGCTTTGTTGAAAACTTCTCCAAAGTAGCCAAACCCCTCACGGAACTTCTCAAGAAAGATAAAAAGTTTGAGTGGTCCCCACAAAGGTGAGTACAGTTTTCAGGAACTGAAAAGACGCCTGACTTCTGCTCCCATACTTGTGCCACCGGATTTCACCAAGGACTTTGTTATGTATTGTGACGCCTCACGACAGGGACTAGGCTGCATTCTTATGCAGGATCGTCATGTGATTGCCTATGCATCTCGGCGATTTGCATCCACATGAGGAGAATTATCCTACACATGATCTAGAGCTTGCGGCCGTAGTCTATGCACTCAAGACACAGGGACACCGCCTTCTTGGTAAACGCTATGAGATCTACACCGATCACCGAGTCTCAAGTATATCTTCACCCAACCAGATTTGAACCTTAGGCAAAGACGTTGGTTGGAGTTGATCTCAGATTATGATCTAGGGATTACCTACACTCGAGCAAAGCTAATGTCATGGCTGATGCGCTTAAGTCGTAAATCCTATTGCAACAATCTCATGTTGCAAATAGGTTAACCACTTCTCCATGAGGAATTATGTAAGCTTAACCTCACATAGCTCCTCACGGATTCCTTTCTACCTTGGTGGCAAAACCTACTCTTGTGGATCATATCATAGAAGCCCGTAAGCATGATACGGGATTACCGGATCAAGAGAAACATTGCCAAGGGTATTGCTGGTAGTTTCTCTATAGATGATTGAGGTGTCGTTTTCTTTGGGAACCGCCTGGTGGTCCCCAAGAAGCAGCATCTTCGACAACTGATTCTTAAGGAAGCTCATGAATCCCCTCTCACGATTCATCCCGGTAGTACTAAGATGTATCAGGGCCTACGCCAGAGGTTCTGGTGGACTAGGATGAAGAGAGAAATTGCTCAGTTTATTGCTAACTGTGACGTTTGTCGTCGTGTTAAGGCAGAGCATCAAAGGCCCGCTGGCACCCTTCAGACTTTAGCCATTCCTGAGTGGAAATGGGATAAAGTTGGTATGGACTTCATCACCGGCTTTCCCAGGACCAAGAAAGGGAATAATGCTATCTTCGTAGTCATTGATCGTCTCTCCAAAGTGGCGCACTTCCTTCCTGTTCGAGAGAGTATCACTGCTAGCCAGCTTGCTAACTTATACATTTCTCGAATAGTGTCCCTTCATGGTGTTCCACTAGAGATCGATTCGCACTGCGTGGCGATCTTTTCACTTCTCATTTCTGGGAGAGTTTCCAAACTGCCATGGGCACCCATCTTTCCTTCAGTACCACTTTCCACCCTCAGTCAAGTGGTCAGGTGGAAAGGGTCAACCAAATTCTCGAAGACATGCTTAGAGCTTGCGCTATCTCATTCGGTATGGATTGGGAGAAATGTCTTCCTTTTGGCGAGTTTGCTTATAACATTAGCTATCAATCCAGTCTCAAGAAAGCTCCTTTTGAGATTCTCTATGGACGAAGATGTCGAACACCTTTGAACTGGTCAGAAACCGGCAAAAGACAATTCTTTGGACCGGACATGATCCAGGAGGCAGAAGAGCAAGTTCGCATCATTCGTGAGAATTTAAAAACAGCCCAGTCTCATCAAAAGAGCCAGTATGATCATCATCATAAGGATATGACTTATGAAATTGGCGACAAAGCTTACCTTCGGGTTACTCCTCTGAAGGGTACCCATCGTTTCGATCAAGGGCAAGTTGGCTCCTCGTTACATTGGTCCTTTTCGCATTCTCGCTAAATGAGGAGAGGTTGCCTACCAGTTGGAACTACCCCACATCTTTCCAGAGTGCATGATGTCTTCCATGTCTCTCAACTCAGGCGTTGCTTCTCGGATCCTATCCGCGGAGTGGACCACGAAACGCTTGATCTCCAAGATAACCTCACATACCGAGAGTACCCGGTTCGCATTCTTGATCAAGCAGAGCGTGTTACTCGACGTCAGAACATCAAGTTTCTCAAGGTTCAGTGGTCTCATCATTCCGAGAGAAGCTACTTGGGAGCGAGAAGATCGTCTTCGATTGGAGTACCCCACCTATTTTACATCGACCCCTGAATCTCGGGACGAGATTCTTTCAAGTGGGGGCGAGTTGTCACATCCCTAATTCTGGTATGACCTAGGCTAGCTAGTCATTTGTGCATCATGTTTAAATTCCATTTAATTTTGAAATGAGGATTTGTGAAACCCTCAGAATCATTTCTGGAAATGACCCAAACAGAAATTGCTCCAAAAGGGTCCAAGAAAAAATCTCATGTTGCTCTCTGAAAATATTGGACAGAGATAAAAAATCAAACCAATATTTCTAGGAGCTCATAAGTATTTATTTTGGGCATTTGGAATTAATGCATTAATTATTTGCTTTGGATATATATTGTTTTATATATAATATATGTCCAAAAATTATGTCATCTATTGAGGAGCTCTGGAATAATACCACTAGCCCCTACAAAAATTGGCATAAGAAAATAAAATGGTTTAGTATTTTTATTAAACCAAGCAAATGTCGTAAAATTAGAAAATAAAACAAAAAGGGAAAACTCACTGGACTTACTCAAGGCTCGGCATCAGGCGGCTTGGCTCGCCCAACAGCCGCCCACCCCACCACCGCTGCCGTCCTCTGGCGCCAATCGGCCCGGTAGGGTCGACGCCACAAGACGGGCAGAGCGCCACGCCACCACCGCCTTCCTCGCCTCCCCCTGCCCGGCTGACGCCGCGATGCCTCTTCTCGGTGCCGCCCCGATCCCCCTGGCCCCACTCCCTCTCTCCCGTGCCTCTCCCCTCCTCTGGCTCCCTCTCCCTCTCTTCACCGAGCGCACCGGAGAGCGCCGCTGCTCGTCGCCGTGGCCACCGGCCACCCCTCGGCCTGCCGCTGCGCCCAGAAGCACCGCCTCATCTTCCTCGTCCTCTCCACCGAGCTACACGACACCGGAGGCCCTGCTTCATCGCCACCGTTGCCATCTTCGCCTCCGACCGCCGTGGATCCCCATCACCGCCCCGCCGTCTCCAGTGCGTCCCCGAGCTCGCCATCAAGCCCGTCGAGTCCGCCGTGAGCTCCGCCACCGTTCCCCCCTCTCCGCTTAGTCGCTCGCGCGCCGTAGCATCGTTCCCCCGCCATGGCCGTAGCGCCTCGCCGTCGTCCATGTCACCGTCGTCGTCTCGGCCCGCCTCCGCCCAAACCGAGCACCCCATCGTGCTCCTGGTGCCACGAGGGTGCCACAGAGCCCCTCTGGTGGCCTCCCAGTGCCCCGCAGCCCGCTCCCGCTCGAAGCCGAACTCCGGCCGCCGCCCCGAGCTCTGCTCCGGCGAGCTCCGGCCACCCCTCCTCCTCCTACTTGCCCCACCAGATGCGCGAGAGCACGGGCTCGCCTCGGTTCCCAAATGCCGCCCCCATGCCTCGGACGCTGGACGCCGCCCGTAGGTCGCCACGACGACTCCTAGCCGGCATGACGTATGGGTTCGCCGCTGTGTGATTAGCCTAAGGCTAATCACCGTTTAGCTAACCACTGACACTGACCAGAGGGCCCCGCGCCCCCTAATCCTTTTAATTAAGCAAATAACCCTCTGTCTAACCCCTTGTCACTGACGTGTGGACCCCACACGTCAGGTTTGACTTGGTCAGCGCCTTTGACCTGCTGACGCAAGCATGACGCAGTGCTGACGCAGTATTTGATTTTCTGGTATTAAAATAAATCAGGAAATTCCAGAAAATATTCAAAACTTCAAAAAATCATAGAGATTTAACCGTAGCTCAGATTGAAATAATTTATATATGAAAAATCATCAGAAAAATACAATATTTCCATCTGTACCAGTTTCATGCATGACAAACCAACTTATACCTGCTGTATAAGTAAAACACTATAATGGCATTTATAAAGAGCTTACTTTGGAGATGCATTTGAACCTTTAGTTCAAATGGACTTCAACCAAATGAATGCTAGTTGCATTAGCTCAAACAGCATCACATCTTCATGCCATGTTCATGCATCATATTGTTGCATATGCTTGTGTATTGATTGTTGGCACCGTTTCTTCTCGATAGGTCCAGCTCCGGAAAGTGCTCGAGAGTACCTGTCTGTGAAGCAGTGCCTCCCTTGTTGATTTACCAGGCAAGCAAACCCCCTTGTTCATTCCGATACAATCCTACTCTCTCGCTCCTGCTCTCGCTATTGCATTAGGACAACAACGATTCATCTGCTACTTTGTGATGCGGTAGTTGAACCCATTCCTCTGCATGACCTGTCATTGCCACGAAGAATAGTTGAAACCCACTAGCATGTGTAGGAGTTGATTGAGCCATGTTGTGTTCCTACCATGCTATGCCTACTATTGCTTAGAGTTGTGTCAGGTCTGATTCATTGGGAATGAATTGGAGTGTTATGATATGTTCTGGTGCTGAAAGTGAAGTAAGTGAACACGATTTGATAAAGGTAGCGGTGAGAGGCCATGTAGGAGTACATGGTGGGTTGTCTCACCGAACCGCCCCTAAGCACCGAAGTTCTATGTATGTTGACCAATGACTCGATACTACCACACATAGGGTTCCGGTAACTCGACCCCACTCCACTTATTAACCACCTTGATCTCTGTCCAGGAGTTGCAACTAGTTTACGTGTTTGTAGGTAGTGTTATTTTTCTACCAAGTGGCACCCGCAGGTGGGCTTGGGATGCACTAGGCACACGTGGCCTGGTGTACCGAGTGGCACCCGGATGGTGGGCTCGGGAACCCTGCACACGTCGTTTGGGGCCGTGAGCGAAACCTCGGCCGGATCTCCTTGCGGATGGAACCCGAATAGGCGATAAACCTGGACTAGAGTCTTGGTCGTGGCCGACACCCTCGCTAGGCTTCCGCTTGAACGTTGCCGAGATACATGACGTGTACATGGTGATAAGTGGTGAGAGCGTGTGTGAAGAAGTACACCCCTGCAGGGTTTTCATGATCTATTCGAATAGTCGTGTCCTCGGTTATGGACTTCTTGGATGCTTACGTGGTACATAGACAACTTGAAGTGGATACGCTAAAATTCTCAAGACAAGTGTGAGTGCTATGATAGCCTTCTCGTATGGAGACGGGGATGAATCCATAGTAGTGTATTGTGTGATGACTAGTGGACTCGTGTGCGCCATATCACCTCAAAGAAGTTCTGGTAGTCGTAGAACAGGATAGCCACAGAGTCAAAGTCGGGCTTGTCGCAACTAAACTCCACATTACCTTCTTGATACAAATGCATGTATGTTAGGATCTGATGTAAGTCTTCTTTGAGTACCTTTGTACTCACGTTTGATTTATTTATGTTTTGCAGATGAGACATCTGTCTCACTAGTAGTTCCGCTTGGACTTCAACGAGTAGCTTGTTACCTCAGCTACGATCTTGTACCCTTGGGAGGGTCTTGTAGATAGTCGGGCTTCTCAGCCTTTTTCTTTTATAGTTGTCTGTACTCATACATGTAATGCTTCCGTTGCTTGTATGCTCTGAATGATGGGTCATGTGACCCCTGTTTGCAATAAATGTTATGTGGCTCTTCTGGGCCTTTATCTATATGAGTTTGCGTTATGTTGTGATGCCATGTTGTACAGCACATACTTGCATGCTATGCGTACGTGTAATGTGTATTGCTATGTGTGGGATCCGACAACCTAGTTGTCTATCCTTGGTAGCCTCTCTTATGGGGAAATGTAGTCTAGTGCTTCCACCGAGCCATGGTAGTCCGCTACTGACCGGTTTACCGAGTCCTGCTAGCCCAAAGACTACCGCTCCTAACACTTAGACTGGCCGACATGTGATTCACTTCGTTCTCGTGGTTCCGTCCCTTCGGGAAATGTCACGCGTGACATCTCGAGTCCTGCTTAGCACTTTCTGACCGGGTTCCCGAGTCCTGTTAGCCCATGCATACTGACCCGGATTCGCCGTCAGCTGGCGACATGCTCGATGTTGGTTCATGTATGCCTGTCCCCGTAAGTTAGTGCCACTTTGGGTTCACGACTAGTCATGTCGGCCCGAGTTCTCATCATATGGATGCTAGCGACACTATCATATACGTGAGCCAAAAGGCTAAACGGTCACGTGCCATGGTAAGGCGACACCCGTGGGAATACCGTGCGTGAGGCCGCAAAGTGATATGAGGTGTTACATGCTAGATCGGTGTGACTTAGAATCGGGGTCCTGACATATATGGATCAAAATGGGTTAGGTTGCGGAAAGCTATGGTGGTTTTGCGGATGATAAAGTGGAGGGCCTAGGCAAAGATGTCAAAAATGTCAAAATTTTGATGGAGTCAAATGATGTAGGAACATATCTAGATGGATGTGGGATGTCAATAGCTACTCAACGACCTAAAGAACGTCAAGATTGGACTCCGGATGTGGAAGATATGGCTGAAACAAGAAATCGGCCGAAGCAGTTTTTGAACTAGAGGACAGTCCGATCCTGGGTAGCGGACAGTTCGATCTTCATCCGAAAACCTTCTGACTCGAGCGTATAGTCCGGTATTGGGGAGCGGATAGTCCGGTCCAAGAGCGATTTTGGTCCTGATGCGAGCAGACAGTCCGCTATGAGGTGCGAACAGTCCGGTGCGGGCTGGGAAAGCACGAACTCAAAACTTTAGGCGGAAATGGATGATTTCAAGCTGGAAATTGGTGGGTAAAAAGGAAAAATTGAGGGGAGATTCGTGGTGGGGAGATGAGGGAAGCCAAGATTTACTTGCCAAACATCAAAATCATGGATCAAACACAACAAAATCTCACAAGAACCAACAAATTGCAGGAAATTTTTTGGGGCTATTTTTGTCGGGATTTTCAAAATTGGCAAGAATAAGCAAAATTAGGCTAGAAAACAAAGATGGGATGCTCCAATTTCGTGAGAACCTAAGCTATGATCCAAGATATTGTAGGGTGGAGACCCTAAGTGGAGATCTTTCATGAATTGTAGGGGGAATCCCACGAAGAACACGAAGAAATTACAAGATGTACACTCAAGAACAAGCCCAATTACACATCCACTAGACTCAAATCCACACAAGATCCACAAAGGTACATAAACAACAAGAGGAACATGGGTACATGATAAGGTTCATCCCAAATCCAAGAAGGAGATGAGGTCTTGATGATCCTGCGATGGGGATCCTTCCCTAGATGGGTCTTGAATCCACTAGGAATCTTCTCCTAGGAGGTCTTGGTCTCCATGAGAGAAGGTAGATAGAAGCAAAGCTCTCAGGATCATATCATGTACTTTGCTAACCCTAAAAATTGACAGGAGCACGAAATATATAGTCTAGGGGCGGAAGGGTATGGGCCTCAGTGGTTACATGGGACTTTTAGCCCAATTCGTAGCGAAACTGGGTGGACCGGACAGTCCGGTGGTAAGGATCGAACAGTCCGGTGAGTCTAGATGCATTTTCGGGTGCCACCGGACTGTCCGCTGTGGGGACCGGACTGTTCGTTTATGCAATTTATGTGCGACCGGACTGTCCGCTGTGGGGACCGGACGTCCGGTAGTGTAATTTTGCACGCTTCCTTTTCTTCATCTTGACACTTCCGGTCAGCTCTTGGGTCTTGGGGTTGTTCTCCTTGGCCTCCAGGAAGCTTCCTAGCTGCTTGGTGGCGGTTGCCCTCGTACCTAATGATGCACAACGTTCCATGGTGAGGTAGCAACCAAGTCCAGTGGATATTCATGTAAATCTTGAAGAGGAGCGGGTTCACCTTAAGTCCGGTAGGTCCACTTGGGCCTTGAGGGGCTATGAAGGTGTACATGGAGATGACCGTAGGCTGCTCCGCGTCACTAATGGTTGTTTTGAGTTATACTTAATGGTTTTCCCATAGGCGTTGCTTAATACCATATGTTGGTTTCAAGGTTATAAGGAGATCATGTGTTGACCAAGGTGTTATTCAAGAAGGTATCCAAAGATTGGTCATGGAGAGTTGAGCCTATCGCAAGCATGTCTTGAAGAAGAAAAATTGTGTGAACATTCATGTTACCTTTCAAGTCATCATCTTAATGAAGAAAGTAGGAAAGATACAAGGTTGATCCAGACAAAGTGCTAAGAGTGGATTCAACTTGATCAACGCACAAAGCATAAAGTATGTACCAAGTGGGGTCATGTGATATCACAGTATGGTAAGCATTTTCCATTACACACTGTGAACTAACCAATGATCTATGTGTTTGGTGTTTCTATGTGGGGTTAGGTATCTTTCAATGGGCTTGCATCAAAAGGAAGATCTCATATAGCCTAAGAGAGGATGGCATCAAGTGGTGATCGTCATCAAGGTTGCAGTGTGCAAGTTCAAGAGGAGCATACCAAAGAGATCACATGCTTGAAGCTTGTCGACCATTTGGTGATAATGGTCTTGTGAAGATGTGCCTAAAAGTAGCTCTCGCATAGTGGAGTATGGGGAAGCAAATTGTGAGTCCTCACCAAGCGTGCGCTACTAAGAAAGATGTTCCATCTTGAGGCGGGCATGATCGTCATCATCTAGCTCAACTGGATTATGCGCAAGGCAAATGTTTGACCTTGATAGTTTCCTATTTTACCAGTCTCATGGTGTTAGTTAGGAGACCGGGTTATAGGTGATTATCGTACTATTAACGGGCTCTCTCGAGTGACTAGCTTGATCATATCGTTCATAGAGAGCTCAAACCATTGCATCTTTGGCATCATATTTGTTTTTCCTTATTTGATTTTTCTCTTTGTTAAGTTTTAGAGTTTGTGTTCATCTTCTTGTCAAACTCAAGTTCGTCGAAACAGAGTTTGATGCATCATCTTTGCGTTAACGGTGTTGAAGATTTTGCCGGTTCATATTTGGGAAGGTTCTCTTCTTTATCCCATTGGCATTTCTTCTCCATTGCTAGTTCTTAATTTATCCATTCCTTGTTGGATAGTGCTTGTCGTCATCTATCCAACAAGCTTGAGTGCTAATTTCGGAGTTCGTTTGCAGAAGTTATGGATGTTATGGCTCTGCTGCTATCTATTTAGAGATAGCACCTTCCCCTTAAGAGGTAGTATCGCTTGTGCGATACTTCTGTTGTTGTATCACGCGTACTACCGTGGTGTTTTTTGTTACCCACCAATAATTAGAGGTGGCAGCGCTTGTGTTGTACTTCTGCTATTGTGTTGCGCATACTACCATGGGGTTTTCTGTTAGCCACCAATAATTAGAGGTAGTACCGCTTGTGCGGTACTTCTGCTATTATGTTGTGCGTACTACTGTGGGGATCTGTTACCCACCAATATCTAGATGTAGTACCGCTCCCTTAAACGATGGTACTATTTGAACTTTTCTAGAACATAATGGTTAGATTCGTGGGGGCCTATTTAAGGGGGCCCCATGGTAGAACCGTTGACCGGTCAGACGACACATCGTCACCAAAAAAATGATGTCTAGTCCCACATGTAAGCAACCACATCAGCATCTTCTGGGCCCATATGTCAGCAGCATTGACTGGTAAAAACTCATTGTGATTTATTACTGACGAGACCGTCGACGATAAAACCCATGTCGGACCCACATAGAAGAAGCCACCTCAGCAACTGCTGGCCCCACCTGTCTAAATCTTTGACGGGTCAACCCCCCGGACCGATCACCGGTGACGGGATTATCGTCACCAAAAAGATTTTCGGTGACATATTGGGCCATCATAGGTTACATTCTGGGCCATCACCGAAGACGACCGCTGGTGACATTTTTTGGTCTGTCACCTAATATACGAACTTGCGTGACGAAAAAACTGGTACCGTCAAAATTTTATTTTCTATGACGGCGCTTCAGTGACGATGGGCGCCGCGACTGAAAAATGTCACCAGTGTTTTTTCCATGACGAAAACGGGTTATACATGACACAACTGAAGGGTCGCAAAATAGATCAAAGTTTGTAATGGGAAGTCACAATACCTGCAGGGCGAGGGAAGAGAAAAGCACAATGAAAGCGCAAGAAAGACGATGCAGGCCCAGGAGACCATGGCACGACGACTGCATACTTCTTCCGCACCTTTTTAAGCGAAACTGGAAACAACCATCGGTCGCCCCTGGTTTCCGCTGCCCTCCCCTACTTGAGCGCAACGATGATCAGCTAGGCAAAGATGGACCTGAGCTGACACAAACCCACAGGAAGCCCGACAGGGAAGTTCACCTTTCTGTTCAGGGGAGCGAAGCGAGGGGATGCCGCCGTGCTTCGTTGAATTCAAATGGAAGGAGAGAGCCGCGACAAGGAAAAAAAATATAGGAGGCGATACGAGAGGATGGGCACACGGGGTGTTTTTAAGCAACCCATGGCAACCGATGTTGCATGTCCCATCCACGTCAGACAACCAAGCACAAAGCAAGGTTATACCTGGACTCATAGGCGTACCAAATGCACATGCTCATGCGGGACAAACATCTGGCTGACAGGCTCACACGAGGGAAGCTACGACTCGAGCTGGACACCAACGCAACACGGCACCCGTCCAAACCGGACGCAACCAACCCTGTAGGAGGTGCGTACTCCACATTCTTTATAGGAGTAATCCCCATGTTTTTATACTATGATAAAAAAAATAGTATTGTTAAGTTTTTTTGAGCAACGATTGTGGGAGCTCCTATTTACCGCATTGTGCGGCAAATAGATGCCTCTTCGCACAGAGCGCGCACAACTGGGCCGGCCCATTGGGGTAAAGCTCTTAGCCACCAGTCGGGCGCAAAAATTCCGAAACATATTATATGGGCAACCAAAGATTCGATCTCGAGGCCTTCTGTTGCTGTCGTCACCTCGCTAGACGGGTGAACTGACCAATGATTGTGGAAAATGTGTAGCACCAATTCTAAAGAACAAACTGCAGCAGCGTCAATCAACATTACTCAATGTTTTAAAAAACGCAAACAATTTGTTAAATTCTAATTTCTTTTGAAAATGCGAACAATGTTTTGCAAACATGAATAATCTTTGAAAACTTGGAATACCTTTTTGAATTCTGAAGATGTATTGAAAAATGAGAACAAAAAATTGAAATTCCGAACAATTTTCTAAACACGGACAAAATTTAAAACTCCGAACTTGTTTGAAAGTACAAAGAAATTTATAAATTCCGAACAATTTTTAGAAACACGTTTTTTTAACTCCTTTTTTTTAAAACATGAACAGATTTTGAAATTCCAAACATTTATTTGAAACTGCAAAATTTTAAAAAAATGAACAAAAGTTGAAACTCCATTTTTTTTAAAACATGAACAAATTTAGATATACTGGAAAAAATTTAGAAACAGGAAAAAAAAGATTGAAACTCTGAACTTTCTTGAAAACACAAACAAATATTGCAATTACAAACAGTTTTTTATATTGCAATTATTATTTTTTGAAAACATGGGAAAAATTGGAATCTCCATTTTTTGAAAACATGAACAAATTCAGAATTCAGATTTTTTTTGGAAAATTGGGAACAATTTTTGAAATGCGAACAAAATTTGAAATTTTCGAACATTTTTTTATTTTTTTAAAGGTACATTTTTAAATTGTAAACAAAAATGCTGAAACTACGAACATTTTTTTAAAATTCTGAAAAAATGTTAGAACAAGAAATTTTTTGAAATTCTGATTGATATTTGAAATTTTTGGAAAAATTTGAAAAGAAAATTATACTTTAAAAAGAAAACATGAAAAAATAAACCAAAAAGAAACAAAGAAAAAGAAAGAAAAAGAACAAAAAAAACAACGACAACAACAACAAAGTCTTTAGTCCCAAACAAGTTGGGGTAGGCTAGAGGTGAAACCCATAAGATCTCGCGACCACTCATGGCTCTCGCACATGGATGGCAAGCTTCCACGCACCCCTGTCCATAGCTAGTTCTTTGGTGATACTTTGTTCCTTCAGGTCTTTTTTAACGGACTCCTCCCATGTCAGATTCGGTCTACCCCGACCTCTCTTGACATTCTCCACATGCTTTAACCGTCCGCTATGCACTGGAGCTTCTGGAGGCCTGCGCTGAATATGCCCAAACCATCTCAAACGATGTTGGACAAGCTTCTCTTCAATTGGTGTTACCCCAACTCTATCTCGTACTCCTCCACGACGAGTAATTTGGAACGGAGGGAGTATATCATCGTTACGGACTCTATCCTTCCTCGTGTGGCCATACATTCATCTCAACGCAACGAGCGGCGAATAGGTTCTGGAACAGAAAATAAAAAATGGAAAACCCAGTAGAAGAAGAAAAACAGAAAAAAACCCGGTTTTGGGAACCATTTAGAAGGTTCCCAAAACCGATTGACTCCCACTGTGGTCACGCTCTAAGTGGGGCCGGCCCAGATCCCCTAGCTCCCCGTGTGTGGCATGTGCGTTGCGTCGACAGTTCGACGCAACAAGCGGCGAATAGGTTTCAACGATTGTGTTGTTAAGTAAATGACACCAAAAATGAACACCTGGCTGAGGTTTTTCGCTGGTCAGATAGTCATTAACATCGATGCGTCGTTCAGAGAAGGAGATTATGCAGGATCTTGTGGAGTGGTCATCCGTGACTATCGTGGAAATTTCATGTCTGCAGCGACATCAACACTCGATCATTTTTTTCAAAAAGGGGGGACTCCCCGGCCTCTGCATCAGAACGATGCATACGGCCACATTTATTAGAGAGTAAATAAGGTTCAACAAGGTCTTAAAGTCTGCAAACAAAAGCAACGACTAGCTCACACAGAGCCTCAACGCCAAAACAAAAGGCCCAAAAGCCACAACCGGCAGGCAAAATAGAAGATAGGTAACCTAATTGCCTATCCTATTACATGACCGCCATCCAAACCGGTTGAAGATATCCCGCGCTACCATCTCCCACCGGACAGATCCAGTAACCAAACGCTCCCTGGCCTCCGTCGGAGTGAGTAAGGACCACATACGGATCGGTCTGAGGCGGAATAATACACGCAAAAATGAATAGTTGTTGTTCTGTTAAAAGTCAAATCATTTCTACAATTCCAAACTGCCCATAACAACGCACATACTCCTACACTAATGTGTATAGCTGTTTCGGACTCTATCCCAGCAAGCCACGCCCCGAATAACGTGTTAACCAAAGTTGGAGGAGTAATGTTAAAGGCAATTTGCAGAGCGCAACAACCCTCGTGCCAGCAGACGGTCAAAAAAGAGATGCTTGATAGTCTCGTCCCGATCACGTAAACTACACCTAGTAGAACACATCCGATTATGCTTAACTAAATTGTCCTTTGTTAAAATTACTTGTTTATGCACAAACACATAAACACTTTAATCTTCAAAGGGACCTTAACTTTCCAAACCTCTTTGGAACTAGGAATCACACTAGAGTTAATTATATCGATATACATCGATTTAACTGTGAACTCCCTAGATTTAGTAAGCTTCCAACATAACTGATCAGGCTGAGGAGTTAACTGAACCTCCATCAGTCTACGGACTAGGTGAAGCCATGCTTCCCATCGATCGCCCACAAGCACCCTCCTGAACTGAATGTTGAGTGGAATGGACTGCATAACCGTGGCAACAAGAGCCTCATGACGCTGAACAATACGATATAGGGACGGATACTGGGTCGCCAATGGCGTGTCGGCAAGCCACGTATCCTCCCAGAATCGCGTGTTCTTACCATTACCGACAATACACCTCGTTCTGTTAAAGAAGGCAGCTTTGATTCTCATGAGCCCCTTCCAGAACGGTGAATCTGTTGGTCTCAGGGTGACCTGGGATAGGGTCTTGGACTACAGATATTTTACTACGTAAAATCTGTGCCCGTGTTGCCTTTGTCTCAGAAGACAACTTAAACAGCCACTTCTTCGAAAGGTGCATCATTCTTGACTTCAAGATTTTCAATACCAAGGCCCCCCTGGTCCTTTGGTCGACAGATAATATCCCATTTGGCCAGTTTGTACTTCCTCTTAAGCTCATCACTCTGCCAAAAAAATCAGGATCGATAGGAGTCCAGCCTTTTCCTAACCCCAACTGGGACCTCAAAGAAGGATAAGAGGAACATAGGTAAACTCATGAGCACCGAGTTAATAAGAATCAACCGGCCTCCATAAGACATGAGTTTTCCTTTCCAAAGAACTCCGCTTTCTTCTCAAACCGATCATTGATACACTTCCACTCATTGTTTGTTAGCTTACGATGGTGAATGGGAATACCGAGATACGTGAAAGGTAAAGCCCCACTTCACAACCAAACAATTGTCTATAAGCCTTTTGTTCGCCTTTGGCTCTACCAAAGCGTAACAACTCGCTTTTATGGAAATTGATCTTCAGCCCCGTCAATTGTTCAAATAAGCATAACACTAACTTCATGTTTCTCGCTTTTGCCAAATCGTGTTCCATGAAAATGATTGTATCATCAGCGAATTGCAGAATGGACAAACCCCCATCAACTAGATGGGGCACCAAGCCATCCACCTGACCGGCCTCTTTTGCCCTCCCAATCAGGATCGCCAACGTATCAACCACAATATTGAACAATATTGGCGATATAGGATCGCCTTGTCTCAGGCCCTTGTGTGTTTGGAAATAATGACCTATGTCGTCATTCACTTTAATTCCAACACTCCCTTTTTGCGTGAATGCTTCCACCTGGCGTCGCCAAGCTTCATCAAAGCCCTTCATGCGTAACGCCTGTTGAAGGAACGACCATTTGACTTTATCATATGCCTTCTCGAAATCCACTTTGAAAATAACACCATCAAATTTTTTCGTGTGAATCTCATGGAGCGTTTCATGAAGGACCACAACCCCTTCCAGGATGTTCCTGTCCGGCATGAAAGCCGTTTGAGAAGGCTGCTGTGGCGTGCGCAATCTGTGTGAGCCTAATCATCCCAACCTTGGTAAAAATTTTGAAACTGACATTCAGAAGACAGATAGGCCGAAATTGCTCGATTCTCACGGCCTCTGTTTTCTTAGGGAGCAGGCTTATTGTTCCAAAATTTAGTTGGAAAAGCTGCAAATGTCCCGAGAACAAATCATGGAACATTGGCATCAGGTCCCCTTTAATAATATGCCAGCACTTCTTATAAAATTCAGCCGGGAAACCATCCGGACCAGGTGCCTTATTATATTTCATCTTGGAAATGGCCTCGAAAACCTCATGTTCCGAGAAAGGGGCAGTTAAGATATCGTTCTCCACAACAGTAAGTTGAGGTACATCTTGGACCCCAGACTCATCCAGCGACACACAGTTCTCCTCTGGTGGTCCAAACAAACGTTTGTAGTACTCAGTAATGTAAAGCTTCAGGTTTTCCTGGCCGATAATTGTATCCTCATCTTGTTCTAGCTAGAAGATTCTCTTCTTCCTATATTTGCCATTGGCAATCGTGTGGAAGAATTGAGTGTTCGCGTCCTCCTGGACCACTTTTCGCACCTTGGCTCGCAGTGCCCACTTTAATCAACACTCGATCATGTATCTGATGTTGAGACAACTGAAGTTGCGGCTATATTAGAAGGAATGAAGCTAGCAAAGGAAACAGGATGCTATAATGTCATAGTAAGATCAGATAATATCACGGTGGTGGAGGCACTCAAGCTGAATGGAGGCTATTCTATGATGGCAGCGCCGGTGTTGGATGAATGTCGCAGTTATTTCGAAGATTTCGGGAAGTTTACTATTGAGCATTGTATTAGAGAGTCGAATAATGTAGCTCATGAGTTAGCATGTTGGGGTCGTGCCAATAATCCATCTCGATGGGTTCATGACCCGCCTGGTTTCATTGTAAATCTTTTAGCAGACGATGTTGCTATCCTTTGATTAATAAAGTAAACTTTCCCGTTAAAAAAAAAGTAAAAGACGAGTGGTGTGAAATGGGCTGGGCTGGAGTTAGTAGGCGCCAGCTTGGGCTGGGCTATCTTCTCAGTACGCTCCAAGATGGACACAGATGAGGGAGAGAAGCAAACTGAAACCCTAGCTGCTTGCTGAGGCCCGCCACGCAACAACACGGCACGATGCGGCGGTGGTGCTGCTCCTCCGCCGGCGGCCTCGCCCGCCGCTTCCTCTCCTTCCCCACCGTCGTCCATGCCCGCTCGCCCGTGCCCTCCCTCCCCTTCCGCCGCGACCACTCCCACACCCACGCGCCTCTGCCCATCATGGGCTCGCTGTTCCACTCGGCGGCAGCCGCTTCGGTCGTCCGGCCTCCGGTGATGGCGATGCAGCTGCGCCACTACGCCATCAAGGGCAGGTCCCGCGCGCCGACCACGCCCACCATATCCAAAGTCAAGAAATACAAGATGAAGGCCCCCTCGTAGGTTCCCAACTCACCCTCCGTTTCACCGCCAGTGTATTGCCTTCATTTCTGAATCTCATGGTGGTGTGCGTGTCAGGTCCATGAAGTTCCGCTTCAGAACGATGAAGGACGGCCAGATCCGCAGGTGGAGGGCCGGCAAGCGCCACAACGCACATCAAAAGGTGCGATGCTCTTCGTCTGCTAGTTGCAGTTCCTTTTCCACAACGTACTCACGTTTTGTTTAAATTGCTCTAGATCCATGTATTTCTAATTGATGACGGTACCAAACTATGCCTTTCAATCTTACAAATGCTAGCCTGCTGTGGCGCCGCAATCCTTCCCGCACATTCGAATTACTACTGTCGTATAGATGCATCAATATAGTTAAAAAAAAGGCACGCCTAGGCTCTAGGCGATAGCAAAATGCCTAGCACATAATTGCGCTTAAGCATGTACTTTGGTCAGAAAAGCGCAAGGCGGTTGCAGAATGCACAACTAACACCTAGTGTTTTTTTTTTGAACTTTTGTGCGTCATGTCTCTCAAATCGCGAGCATATGATGGATAACAGCTGATTTTCTTTCCGCAGTTGCTCCTGATCTATCTATACCAAATGCACAACTAACACCTAGTGTTTTTTTTTGAACTTTTGTGCGTCATGTCTCTCAAATCGCGAGCATATGATGGATAACAGCTGATTTTCTTTCCGCAGTTGCTCCTGATCTATCTATACCAAAGTATAGTTGCCACCGAGGGACCATCTTAGTAAATACGGAGTAGTAGCAAATGCTAGCCTGCTGTAGCGCATACGGCGATCCTTCCCACACTTTCGAATTACTACTGCTGTATAGATGCATCATGTCTCTCAAATCACAGAATGGAAGCATATGATGGATACTCTGCTCGCCTTTCCACGATTGCTCCGGATCTTTCTATACCAAGTGTAGTTGTCACCGAGATCAAGGGCAAATTAATCTAGTTGATCATCTTAGTAAATAGCAGTAGTTCTTCATTCCTGTATAACTTAGCAACTACAGCATCTGTTAATCGTTTCAGTAAAGTTACTTAAAAGCTACACTTTATCTTATACTATTTTGACATAGTCAATCGTAAAATTCAGCAATCCTTTTCCAAAGGAAAAAAGAATGTCAATAAAATGTGGGATAAGTCTGTTTAACACCTCAAAGTATCAGCTCTGGACCATTTCCCTCCCGAAGGGCCTCTTTGATTCACATGAATGCAAAATGCAGGAACAAGAAAAATACAGGAATGGAGTGGCATGCCTGCTTGAATGATATAGGATACCAGAGTGTTTGGTGTCACATGAAAAACAAAGAATTGTAAAAAGAGGTTGGAGTGGATGCTAGATTTCCTGTGGAACGTACAGATGATTCCTTAGGAAAAATTCCTATAGGATCCATTCCTACAAATCAAATGACCAACTTAGGAAAAATTCCCAAGGGTTATAATCCTCCAAAAGTCCTATTCTAGCAATCTTTTTCGTACATCTAGCCCCTTGACCTAATTAAACTGGGTATTACCCTCCTAACCATGATTGATCAGCTATTCAGCTGGTTTAGTGGATTAGGCACCGGTTTGGCAGATTAGACACCATTTGATCCGGTCAACGAAGTCAGTTGACGCACTGTGTGACCAGTTCGTTTGGGCTGCATCCGACTTGGCCGATGCCGACCAGGGCCGCTTTAGCCCGAAGTACTCCCGCATTAACTCGAGGAGGCACTGGCTAGACTTCCATGCGACGGTGTGCCATGCATCCCTGTGGCGGACACTAGGTTGCAATCACCAGTCCTCGAGTGTCGTGCGTTTTGTGTGTTTTCGTCTGGCAACTAGAATCGATCAGCTTGATCGTTTTGCTAGCTAGCTTCAGCCATTGGCGACCAGTAGATGTCCTGAACAAATCAGTCAGCCACTGTGTGCTAGCTGTGTATGTACACATCTCGTCAGCTCTGATTTGTTTTTGTCGCTGGAAGTACCCGGTGCTATCGGGGCTGTGCCAACATAGGCCGCAGCAGTAGACGAGCTAGTCTAGGTTTAAGCTGTCCGGCAATGTCCTTGATGTGCAGCCGCAGAGCGCCTCCTTGTCGAGGTCAATGCGGAGGTCTTGGAGAGTCTCCCTCATGGCAACTGATAGGGGGGCCATCGACGAGGCTGTGCTCGGTGAAGCACGAGATCACCTCCCTCCTGCGGACGTAGGGCTGTGAGAGTGCCGGCGGCGGCATCCGTATCACATCGATTATGGTTTTCAAGGATGATGAGCTAAGTCGGTGTCTAATCAGCTAAACTGGCCGATAAATCATGGTGAGAGGTATAATTACCTGGTTTATTAGGTTTTGGCTTGGGGGGGGATAAACGGCCTGAAGCTGATAGTTTATGGTGTTAAACGGGCTTAACTTGATACATTGAGGTTCTGTCGTTGTACATTTGATTCCAATTGGATTTCTTCTTTGAATTTGCTTGTGATGTGCTTCTGAATTTGCAGTCCAAGGAAGCAAAACGAAGACTTCGGAAGCCTGCTTTAGTGCATTTAGCTTATGCCAAAGTTATAAAGAAGCTCAACTTCTGCGGCTAGGAAATGGATGGATG
The DNA here is from genome assembly GCA_021605145.1 of Aegilops bicornis. Classification (NCBI taxonomy): domain Eukaryota; kingdom Viridiplantae; phylum Streptophyta; class Magnoliopsida; order Poales; family Poaceae; genus Aegilops; species Aegilops bicornis. The sequence goes on along the minus strand of CM038669.1, from coordinate 389,033,157 downwards.
GAGGATGGTGATTGGCACATGAATCTGATCAATGAATACTGATTGGCAACTGTTATCTTGTTACATTTGTCCTTTGATGCATTGCCATCAGATTTTTGTGCTCCCATCTCTTCACCGATGCCGATGATTATTTTATTGTACTACCGCCCGCTTGTTTTCTAAACAATCAGTTGATAAAGGCTCCCCTGTGTTTTGTTATGCACACGGAGAAGACTCACCATAGTGATGATAGACAACCTGCTGCCAGTAAGGAAACTCTATGTCGCTTATCCTAGCTTCAGATTCAGTAAGCTTCACATGCCAATGTTTTGACCTGGAGTTCAATTGTAGAAATTCAGAGGACATTGTTCTGTCTGTGTTTTCTCGAATCACATAGTTCACCGTTTTGTTTGTATTGTGGTTGTGATTCGGAGATCTTACTGGCGAAACCATCTGTCAAGGTAAACTATCGGCTGCATGGTGAATGTTGTATTTGCTGGTAACCGGGCAACTCTGTGCCATGATAAGCTATGGGAGCAGATTGAATCTGAGTATGAATGTGTACCCAAGGATAAAGAGCATCGTTTATTGTCCATACAGAAAGTTCTCTTTTTGAGCTGCAATTGGTCTAGAAAATTATGCATGAAACTAGAATATAATGGATTGCATTGTCCAGTCTCATCAGAGACTATGGGCAACAGGGCTTGCATTGTGGTAATGAGATTCTTGTTGTCGTCTGAGCTTTTACCTGCGCATTCGGGCCTCAGGTTTTCCTTTCAGCATGTTCCTCCTTTCCTTTTTATCTTTCTTTTTAACCTTTTTTAACAGTGCGGTGTGGCCGGATTTCGCCATCAATCAACATGATGAAAAAGTAGATTGGTGGAACTTGAAGTGATAGATCAAGAGATTCAGAAACAGTTGCTGTGTTAGTAAACTACTACTCTATCCATCCGTCCTAAAATAAGTGTCTGATTTAGTACATAGTTGTTCTAAATCGGTGACATTTATTTCGGGACGGAGGGAGTATTAGATTGCTTCAAGAAGCGAGTGAAAACTGCATGCATTGGTAAGCTATATACCTTAAGCTAGGTTCAGTATAATTAACCAAGTTGTCATCGACAAGTACATTCGAATCTGGCCTTGCATGTTATCTTGTTGCTAACTATAGTGACATGCTCTTTCCTTCAAGTAAACATAAAAAGGCCCCCCATAGAAGCTACTACTGACACAAGTAAAAAGTCTCATCATCAGGACTGTGTAACCGTCGATTGCTTGCTCGATTTCGTGGCCTTCAGCGCTAGAGGCAGATGAATGGATTAGATGTAGTCGCAGAAGCCGGAGCTGAAAGGATCAAACAGCTGCTGCTTGCTGTCATCTTCCTGGATCTTGTCGATGGAGGAGAAGACGTTGAGGGCGTCCATGTCCGCGAACAGGTCCAGGTCGCTCTCTTGCTTCAGCTCATGGTGAGCACCAGCACAGTCGACGTCGACGTTGGTGTTGCTACTGTTACGAGCTGCCGCGGCCGCCAATGAAGAGGAAGAGGAGGCGGCCATCTTGGCGGTGGCGGCGGCGGAGGAGGGGCGGGTTGATCCAGCGAGGGCGTTGCGCTGGGTCGGCCACGGGTGGTTGTGGTCGGAGGTGTAGGTGATGACGAGCATGTTGGGGTCGGTGCGGCTGCGCTCCACCTGCTTCCTCGCCGGGCATCCCTTTGAGCTGCTGCAGCGGTAGTAAGCCCTCGGGTACGGCGACCCCTTGATGGGCTTCTGCCCGTACTTCCTCCACGCCCACAGGTCCGACGGCACCACCTCGCCGCTCGTGCTATGCCGCCCGCTCGCTCCCGGCGCCGCCGTTGGTGCCGGAATGCACACCACCTTCTTCGACTGGCTCTTCCTGCACGCACGCACGCACGCACCATCGGTTATGGCATGTTTTAACATGTAGTAGTGCCATCGGTATGTGTGGAAGCTAGACTAGAATATGTTAACCTCGGCTTCATCGCTGCAGGCACACGAGGGTGATGGACGATCGACATGTGCTGCAGGCGGTCGCCTATCTCCGGCGGCGGCGCGACCACCATGTCGCCTTCCCTCACGATGTCCGGCCGACGAAGCATCCCAGCCAGTGGCTCTGGATGCGGCCGTGCGTATGTTGTCGCCGGCGGTGAATGCAGTGAGATGACATGATGATCGGACGAAGGAGGCCGGCTAGTATTGCCGCCCATCATCATGGCCACCATTCCCAGCTGCTCATCGCCATGCCCATGGCCGACGACCAGGCCGCCTCCACCGCTTCCTCCTTCCAGCAGCAGCGAGCTGTACTCCTCTTCCTCCTCCTCCTCGTCGGCAGCCGGGGTTGGCAGCTGGTGAGGCGGGTGCAGGCTTGCCCTGACCACATCGGAGAGATCTCCTTGCTCGCCCGGCGACAGCCAAAACAGGTCACACATGATCGATCGATGGTGGCAGCCGCGGCCGCCGATGTCGGTTTTGATTCACTGGTGCAGGTTATGATCGATCGATCAGCCTGCAAGCGCAGCGCCGTGACCTACCATGCATGCATATCGGAGTCAGCCGAGCGCGCGCTTGTTGTATATATGTGCATGAGGATAGCTAGCTAGCCACACACATGTAGTGCAAATGAGTGGAAACTGGAAATCCGGGGCTGACTTTTAACACTAGGAAGGAAAAGCGGCGGCAAAGCAAGACGAAGGTGGTGGTGGTGCTACCATTATACAGGCGAGAAAGGAGACAACTTATATAGATCCAATAAAATTTAATGTAACCAGTTCGCCAGGGAGCATGCATGTAACTATATCTAATCAACTGATCACAATATTTGAACGAACGGGCTACTGCATATGCCTGCTCACTGATAGAGCCAGCCATTCCGGTGGTCTTGTCTTGCACGGTCCAAATCAGCAACCCCCCTATCGACGATCATCCATCCATCGATGGCTACTGTCGTTTCAGCGATCGATCCATCCATCTCCTTTTTATTTTCCGTCAAAAGGACCTCTCGCCGGCCCTCGATTTCAATACCTCCTCTAGCTTTTATCTTTTCTTTTCGCCTTTTTGTATCCCGCCGATTCCAGCCACATCTTTAATCATTTCATGGGTTTCGGCGAGCACTAGCAGCTTGTTAAACTGGCCGGCAAGGAGGAGGTAGAAATGAGATGCATGGATCTATCCTGGGCAGCAGCTTTCTGAATTTACTGCCACATATGCATGCCCTCCAGCTACCACATGGTATATGTGGCATTCTTTCCGACAGGGTTTATAAGGGCTAACATATATTTCAAGATCTATTTTGACCATCAGAGTCATACCAATAATATATGATATAGGACTATGTATGCCACAATAAGTATGCAATCGAATTTGTATTAGAAAGAAGTTTCCAGTGATATAACTTTTATATCACACACACGCCACATATAATATTATCAATGGCGGTCAAAATAATCCAAAAAAAACTTATTAAGCATTACTAACTTGGACGGAAGGACTAAGCTATCTTAAAAAAAATGCATGTCATCCAACTGAAATTAACACAAAATGTCGAGCTAGTGACAATTGGGATTAATTTACCACGAGGAGGATTTCCTATCACTAGTTACCATGGAACCCGTTTGAGGTTTCGCCGGTGTGGAAGTTCCCAAAAATTATGAAATAAACATACCGTAACACTAGAACTATAATGTAAGATGATCTAATGGAGGGTTTAAAAAATACGGCTTAATGTGCCCTGGACGAAAAATAACCTTTTTTTGCCGAGCGCACATAAAAGCATATTTTCGCAATCGCTCCATTGGATTATCTTATATCATTCGCGTGATGTTCCACCATTTGTTCATATTTCTTTTAGAAATTTTTAACCTTTAAATCTTAACGAGCCTTAACGAGTTCCCCACAAAACAATAATACATGCAATTTTACCTATCTAGGATCGAATCAACGCTAATCATATATATGGCCTAATCCAGACAAAGGCAAAATGAAGATTAAAAAAACATTGATATCTATTTTCGACTACAATACTATATGTCTTGATCTTAATTGTAATACTCCCTTCGGTCCATATTAATTGACGCTGGTTTAGTATAAAGTTGTACTAACTTTGTACTAAACCAACATCAATTAATTTGGATCGGAGGGAGTATAAATTGTTTAGGGCATAGACATGGTCTTAATGATGGTGCTTTAACCATAAATATGTAACCAAACATATTTCATGTAGAAATACTTTTATAATTGATGAAAATCCAATAATGTCAACACGATGTCTTGGGTGTGAGTAATTTTTTCATATTGGGTCAAGTGTATAAATGTCTCACCGCAAAAAAGAGTTTCTAAATGTCTGACTTACATTTTGAAAGGGATATAGTAAGTTAGTAACTGCCCTCTTTCCAAAATAAGTGTCATGGTTTTAGGGAGTTTTTTTTAAATGGAGGCAAAAGAATTGCCTCATCGATTAATAAAACAGAAGAGAATTGTCCAGTTAATTAATGGAAAATTGAGCGAAAACCGAGCTAGTTTTAGGGAGTAGTAAAGTCTGAGAAGCAAAATAAACTTTGCTTTAGGATGTCTACACTAGCTAGGTAACTAGCTAGGCTAGAGGTGGAGAGGCACCATGAAATAAATAACATGGAAGGAGCACAACAAGATTCTTATTTCCAATGTATAAACGACAAGCTAGCTAGAATGAATTTATTAAAATTAAGGATGCGTTTGGTAGCCCACATTTACCCCAGCTAGGTCCGCGCGGGAAGAAAATGGCCTGTTTGGTTACCCGCATTCACTGTTGGGCTTGCATAGCACGAACATTAAAGCACCTCTGGGCCTGCATCCGGAGAAACGCTAAAATCGGCCGGTTTTGTGGAGCCAGGCCCGAGCGGTGCAACCCTAGGCACGTGGGTGTGGGCGGTTGCACGCGTGGATGCGGTCTCGAGAAGTCGCATTGTTTCCTGAAGCATCATCATAAATTACCCTCACCTCCCTTCCTCACCGCGCTCTCCCCTCTTCCCCACTCACACCAGCGGAGGCAAACACCGAAGCGATAGCAGGACGATCCAAGACTGCGACTACCACCGGAGCAACTACAGACCTCCATCGGAGCGCATAGGCCATGGCGGTAAGTCCTCGCCCTCTTTGTAGATTTACTTATTTCGACTCGGGCTAGATTTGATTTGAGCACGCGATTGGATAGTTAGGGAGGGGACTGAACACATCGGGGGTGGAGGACTGGATAAAACACTAGCATCGATCGGTTTTGTACCGACAACTTCTAGGGTTCATAGGTCATTTTCCGATTACATCGGGGTTGGGGTACAAACTTTCTTGTCTAGCCGCGGCGATCCTGGAGTCGCGGCGAGCGGCAAGGGGGCGTGGCCATCTTCTTTTCTTCCTCATCGTTTTCGTCAAGAACGATGGGTCTTACCTGATACTTTGCCGCCGCCGTATACAGCCACCATTTGTACCTCATCATTGACATCCTCTGACGACCCGAACACCCTACTCCGGTACGCCGCGACACGCTGGTCTTGAGGCACCTTGTACTGCTTGTACTTGGCCCATCTTGCCCTCTGTCCAGCGTCGCTGGAGTCTGCCTGATTCATGGCCTAGCGCGGGATGTCGACTCACATTGCGGCCTTGGCTGGGTCCGGAATCAGTGTCTTTAGCTCGTCTGGTGTTGCCTTCTTCATCACAGCACAAGCCTTCTTGTGCATGTCATCGATGCTGCTGAAGTTCGAGCACACTTACATGGTGTGCTCGAACTTCTTGCAATCACCGAGCGAGCACCCAAGGAAGAAGGCCCCCCATCCAATGCCCCATGAAAAGGGTTGGGGTTGGAGTTCATGGCGAGAGAGAGGTGGTGAAAAAGAGAGGTTGGAAGAGGAGAGGTGGTGAAACAGAGGGGATTTGAGTGCGGTGCTGGGTTAGTAGGGTGGGTTAATATAGGAGCGTTAGGCCGATATGAATGCGTGTTGTTCATAATGCAGATGGAAAAGGGCAAGGAGGTCGTGGCACTACTAGGAAAAGGCTAATTAGTGGCGCACCTGTTTTGGCCATTAATGGCGCACTACAGGTGCGCCACTATCATCACGCCATTAGTAACTAATACTAATGGCGCACCCCTGGTGCGCCATTAGTATACCAGACAGTAGTGGCACAACAGGGAGTGCGCCATTAGTATGTCAAACGGTGCGCCATTACTGTGCCTCCCAGGGGGCCATATTTACCTTGTGCTCTGGGTTACTAATGGCGCACTACTAGATAGTGCGCCACTAGTATGAATATTAGGAATTATTATTTTTTATTTTTTTGATATTTACACAGGTTACAAAATATATTACTGCACAGAATATAGACAGCACAACATATAAACAGCAGATTTATCGAATACAGTAGAGGATTAGTCTCCGAATACAATTCATCATATTAGTCTCTGAATTCAAAAGACTGAACAAAGTTAGAACATTACAAGTCTCGAGACCGCGAGTAGAGAGTTTGTCTTCACATTACAAGTCGATATCGATCATCTAAACTACCATCACATAGAAGAGAGTTGCGGTCATCACGATTAGCATCATCGCGATGAAACTGGTCTTCATCCGGTTTCTCCTCCGCTCCCTCCTCTCTCCCGCTAGATAGCGCGCGTATCTAGCTTCCGCCTCCACCCTAGTGGTGTACCCTTTGTAACTGTTACCGCTGAAATGGTGAACCTGTCTCCGACACTCCTCCCAGTCGTCGTAGACTCCGGGAACCTTACCCTTGTACACGACATACGACGGCATCTCTATGCACTAGCCAAACAAAACGTTAGTAGCAATTCACAGACAATACATAAGCAATATGTAAGTATGCAACAAAATGATCAGAAGAGAAAAGTAAGACATTAATAGCATGATTCATGGTCCTACTAATAAATAGCATCGATTACATATAAGTTGAGCGACTGTCCAAACCAAAGAGACATACAAATTCATTAAAGTTTAATTACAACATGAGTGAATCGATATTTCAGAACTACATAGCATCACTACTTTCGACTCGACTCAGGGACCGTAGCGTGGATGAAGCCGCCGTCTGTTGTGATGGTCATGAAATCACGGGCATTGTCAGCCTGCATTTGTAGCATTGTTTCTATCTCACTGTTGGACGGTTGATATCTGAGGTAGAACTGCCCCGAGGTACGAAGGACATCTTGATGGATGATTTCCGCAAACTCCGACTGGATGCGAAAGAATTCTTGTCTGATGTCCGCGTCGTGGATTGCCGACAAGCGTGCGGCCCAATCTTTGAGATTATTTGGTAGCAGAAGGTGATTATGGTCCCGTACGATCGCCTGCATGTGATGGAGGGCGTAGTAGGCATCATTCTGACCGCCAGGCGGCTGCTTGACGCAGGGGAACGTCGTATTGTGGGTGAACATGTGCTTGTCGTACCTACGAATTGGCCTGCTGAAGGTGCCTCCAGATCTGGCGTAGCCGGGGAGAACATCATCAAGAACTTTCTTGATATTTGTGTAGTCTTTCTTCGACTGACGGTCCGAGTCGAAATACGTGGCCATGGAATATTTCGGGCTTAAGAGGATGAGTGTGAAATGTGTGTCACTGCACAAAACACGGAATGTTAGAAAAAAAAAGAACGATCAAAATCTAAGAAATCATATGTTACGGGGCGGTGAGGGGATGACTTACTCGAGAAAGTAAGGCACGAGGAAGTTATCCTAATCCGAGTTTGCCAGAATGACGCCTTCGAGATATGAACTCGCGACTTGCCGGTCCCCAACGTTGCCCAAGATCTTGGCACGCATGTAGACGGGGTCGACTATCACGATGTCTGGGGTCTTGTCTCTAATGATCCGCATCTCCATACTCAGCGAAAATAGCCGAACGAAGGTGTAGTGCAGCGGATGAAGGTTAAACATAGCGAAGATGTCATCAAACCGCAGGACGATCGTACCCCCGATGGCGCTATCCACAAAGCCCTTGCCCTCTGGCACCTTGGCCACGAAAACCGGGTATGCCACATCATTCTCGGAGAGACGCCGCTTCTCCAAAGAAAGAACACTGTCATGCAGACTCCGCATAGCACCGGTTGCAAGATTCAGCAGATTAGTCAAGAGCATCGGCCTACCCGCCACATGCACCCTCCTCGAGATATCCTTAGGTGAAGGTGGACCGTCCCGAGCACGAATCGTACTCGGTGCCGGGCTGGCTCGCACCCTTGTTAGTCTTTCTTTTCCGCCCCTTCTTCTTCTCGCTGTAATGGGATCGAGTTCTCGCCAGAGACCGCCTTCTTGAGTGTGTTGGGGCTGATAATATTTCGCACGTCGGCTATCTCGAGGCTCGGTGAAGGCGGCAATGGAGGCGTCTCTGAAGAACTGAGCATGACGCCGCTGTTGCAATTGGGTTTCTCCGCGGTACCAGCTAGATCGTCTTTTGCAGGGTTGGGTTCTTGAGAAGGAGGCCCCAACAATTCGTCACCGTACCCATGTTCGTTGAAGTACTTATCGACGTTGGTAAATGTACCGTCGTCGTCGTCGTCCGGATCCTGTGCCATATGCATGTCCGGATCCTGTGCCATATGCATGTCCGACATGTCCGGTAGCGTTGCGGCGGTCTTGCCATGGCTTGGCGCCGGCACGATCGGGCGGTGTTGTTCCGTGGAGTGGTGTCCTCGCCTCAAACGAATCTGGCTCTTCGGCCAAAGTAGGGGCCAGCTTATGCAGGCGCTGAGGGTCATCACATCATCTTCGTCGGCCCAGAGGATCGAAACGGAGGTAACAAGTCATCGCAGCCCCGCAGCACCCGAACCAGTTGAACCCTATACACGTTGGGTGGCATCGGATTACCGTGGAATAGGCGGTTTCCCGGTTGAACGATTTTAGCCTTGGCGACATCGATCAACTCGCCGTCCACGAAGTGCAGGAGAGTGCATGGAACATCGGCGGCGCCCTGCGAAAACATGTAGGGCGTCAGGGATGCCCAGTCAAAGGCAAGGAGATGAAGTCATCGGCCGAGAGGCTTAATTAGTTACCGTGATGGCGTCGAGCTCGGCTAATGTCGAGGCACCGCCAACGGCGGGCGTGCAATTGACGGAGGGGCCGCTTGCTGCCGAGGTGCCGGCCGGCGTATTCTTCCCACACCCGGGTGCATTAAGCTGCAATGCAGGCGCCGCCGCGGGGGACACCAATGCCGCCTCCGCCGGAGACACCAATGGCGCCGCTGCGGGAGACACCAATGCCGCCTCCGCCGGAGACACCAATGAAAGGCCCGGTAGCGCTTCGCGAATTCTTGCCCGTGAAGCTGGGAATCGGGGGCGGCCCATGTTGGCCGCCCGCCATCCACGCCTGCAGCCCAGAAACCAAGGTAGGTATAATGGAGGTGATCGTCGCTCCCAGTTGGTCTCACTCTTGCTCTTCGACCATCTCCGGAATCCGTGCCACTTGTGCCTTGAGTTGTTGAACCTCGCGCTCCTGGATTTCCGAGCTGGTCTTTCTCTCCTTTCGCCCAGCGGTATAGTATTCCGACCATTTCGTGGACAAGCCTTTGCCGGCCACACAATCAGCTGACGATGGCTTACTGAGCTTATCCTTGTTTTCATTATGTTCAATGCCCTATTTAAAGGGGTGTCGAAGGGAGCTCGAGGCGACCCCCGCCATCGCTTTCAAAGGTCCCGTGGAAGGAACGTGAACCATTTAGAAATTTGGCTTCATTAATTAGAATGCAACCATATGGAGCTAATTACGCGGGGGTGTATTCCTTACCAGAACACGCTCAAGCGCCTTGGTCTTCAGATCCGTGGTAAGCTCCTTGGATACCGGGTCAATCTTGTACCGGGCCCTGACATAGTTCCTGGTCTGCTTGTCACGGTATTTCTCGAAGAGGGGCGGTAGGCCTTGCTCGGCACGCTCCGCGTCCTCCTTGTCCCATATAGGTTCCGTCACTCTGTAACCGCCGGGACCGAGTTTGTGGACCCCTAATTTCAAGTCCCGCATATCTTCCCCCCACTGACTTGATTCCGCAGATGCGTTGCTCTTGCACTTGATCTTGAACTCCCGGTAGTCATCTTCACTGATCGAAGGATTTTTCTCCTTGATCTTCTCATAACTATCACCTTCTTCAATCATGCTCTTCACCGAGGCTCTCCAAGTAGCCAGGGCCGTGCTCATCTTCGTGAGGGCAGCATTGTTCACTTTATTCCCTGAGAGGCGTGTGTTTGCAAAGTCACCGGGGAACTTGTATCGTTCGTGTAGGTTCGTGAAGAGGAGGTTGCGCAAATTCCCTCGGTCATGATGCCTTAGGTTCTCGGTGTTGATCGAGACGGTGCTCCGGAGAATGCACCCGAGCTGTCCCGCTGCACTTTGACTATTTCTTTGGGCGTCGTTGGATGCCCCTCGGAGGACACTTCAAGAATTCCTCCTTGACGGTGCAGGAAACACGTTGAGCGCCGGTCCTTCGCCTCTTCGGTTGGCTGCCATCTCGTGTGTGCGCTGCCATCATCGCAGGTGGCATCCTCGGCGGCACCATCGGTGGTGTCATCCCCGACGCCACAAGGGGTTGTGTAGTCGGGATCGGTGTCTTCCGCGGCGTCCTCATAGCGGTGAGGTTCTTCCTCCATCTCCTGGGACAGCTCCCAGAATGCCTTGCCCGAACCGCCGGCCTCGTCGTTGTGGGCCATGTTTTGCTCTAAATAGGAAAAAAGTTGGTTATTGTCAAGGAACAAGATCTCTAAGTTGACCAAATAACCTAATTCTCGAGGAATGTCGCCAAAAAGTTGGCTTCGATGTGCGGTACAAAACTGAATTTTGGAAATCTACAGAATGAACAAGCTAAGGGTTTATCGATGCCGAGGCACCCTAAATTCTAAGTTAAGTTTTCATCATTTAGGGTTTATCGATGCCGAGGCACCCTAAAAGCTAAGGTTTTATCATTTAGGGTTTGTCGACGCCGAGGCACCCTAAAAGCCAAGGTTATATCATTTAGGGTTTGTCGATGCCGAGGCACCCCAAAAGCCGTTTTCATCATTTAGGGTTTATCGATGCCGAGGCACCCTAAAAGCCAAGGTTATATCCTTTAGGGTTTGTCGACGCCGAGGCACCCCAAAAGCCTAAGTTTTCATCATTTAGGGTTTATCGATGACGAGGCACCCTAAAAGCCATCATCATCATATCATCTTGAAAATATTATAACAACTAAGTTCGTCCTACTTAATTAAGTAATATTGACATTTTGTTAAATCTTAATTAAGTAATAGAGTTTCATTCACTTCTTGCACTAATAGATTGCATTTCCAAGTTCTTATAAGTTATAACGGAGACCCTACGAGGACCTGGAAGCTTGCATGCGTTCTAGGGAAAATTCTGGTGGAGTTCTTCTAATAAGGAGTTGGTTGGTTGATATAACAAGTTCTAGGGAAAACTCTAGTGGAGAAATGGAACTGGTTAAGAGTTGAAAGAAAGGTATCTAATTAGAAACATAGGTGGAGGGTCTTGTAGAGGATAGATAGGTAGCAGAATCCATTCAGATGGAAAGCTTTAATGAGGATGAATCAAGATTTGGATAATTCATGCCTTTAGGTGAATAGGAAGTTACTTCTGCAGATATATGTTCGGTCCAATAAGATAATCCACAGTGTGGTGAAAACACGCCCTTCGAACTGGTTTGGGCTATTGGTGAATGGAGATGGTCTAAGATTTTCAGTAGTAAGAAGTGAAGTGGTAATTTTGAGAGCAAATGGTTAGGATGAGTGGTTCCTCTTTCCTGTTTAGCTTTACAATAGAATATTGTTAGTCATGCACACTTGTGCATTTTCAGCTAGGCCCAGTGGAGTTGGCCTAAAAACATTTCTTTCTTTAAGTCTGCTACATCCATATCAAGTATTTATGGTCAAGGGTTAGCAGGGCCATCCAAATAGAATATGTGGTATATGCTTTTTTAGTAGGTCATCCTACCAGATTAGGGTTTATCGATGACGAGCAACTAACATTAGTAATAACTACGAGTTGATATCATACTTCTATATGTATAACACAAGAGGCAGTTGATCCTACTTAATTAAGTACTAAGATACCCCGGCCCATGCATTAGTCGCAAGTACCCCATATGTCCTATTTTTAGCAAAGTCATGCTAAAATTCACGGAAGATTTCAACATGACCTTTGCTGAAAATAGGACATATGGAGTACCCGAATTTGCCGGAATAGAAGTTAATCGACATTCCGGCAAACTCAAGGGCCTCTCGGGGTACCTGCAAAATCATTATCCCAGGTGGACAAGGCAATGCGCTACTTGCTTAAATCTCTGTCCAATGCTATTTACAAGACAAACAACAGGTGGCAAAGCCCAGTGTTAAAAAAGGCCTCCATCACAACATGGAAAATACGTTGGCCTGTGAAGAGGTGAAACAATATATGCATCTCCAGGTAGTATCATTCAACATTTTGGACAAACCACTACAAGCAATACTGGACCAGATACAAGAAGAATGTGAGAAAATACAGACAAATACTAACAGATTGAGGTGTTTAACTTGTGGTGCTCTCTGTGCTATACAGACCTTGAAATAAGTGTAGACCTGTGCTATACAGACTTGTGATTGAGATTTTTTCCTCAGGTATAAGTTGATGCTTTTCTTCATTTTTGCCATATGAAAAAATTAGGATGCTATCATCCTATATTTTGCCATGCTGAAAGATTGTGCCATGTAGAAAATTGCCATGCTAATCTTTAGATAAATACAAATAGAACAAACTCTTAGATAAAAATTTGCCATGCTATTTTACAGAACAAACAAACATTTTGCCACCGTGATACATAACTGAATTTTTGTGTAGTAGGTTCAGATCTCATTTTTTGAGCTATCACACTTTTTTTTTGTTTACACAGCTACAATCTTTTGCCATGGCAAATCTTGGGACCATGGTCACATGGAAAATGTAGGATTGCTCTTAGCTAAAAACACGACAAATGTAAAACATGGCAAATTCTGAAATTTCCACAACATGTCAAACTTATTTCAAGTACCATGGCAAATTGAATGTTTTTATGAAAGTTGCCATGGCAGACTTTGCTATGAGTAGTTGCCATGGATAGAATCTCTACGAGTTTTTGACATGGCAAAATTCTGGAGTAATTGCCATGGCAAAATTCTATAGTAGTTGCCATGGCAGTATTTGCTATGAGTAGTTTGTGATGGATAGAATTGCTATGACTACTTGTCATGGCGAATTTCTGGAGCAATTGCCATGGCAATTTCTGAAAGTTTCTATAACATGGCAAACTTGTCATACTCCAAATAGTTCGGGAGCGGCAGGGTGAATGCGGCCAGCGCGGGCGGTACGCGCAGGCGAGCGGGTGCGTGAAGGGTCTACAGCGCTCGGGACGAGGGGAAACAGAAGAGGGGAAGCGAGGGGAGCTCACCGCGGAGGCACACGAAGGCCCGGCGGTGGATTAGGAGCAGCAGGCCGGCCGGACTTGAAGGAGAGGCGGCGGAATCCGAGGTGGAAGAAGGGCTCGGTGGCGGGTTCGCGGTGCTCCTCGGCTCGGCTCCGGTCCGGTTCGTCGACGTATCCGACGGAGATGACGTAGACGCTTCGTCTTTGGACTTCTCCGCCTGCTTGATTGCTCGGCAGCGTGAGACAGAAGGCAGCCTGGGTGGGGTCGGGCGGAAGGGGAGGAAGGGAGGATGGGGACAGGAGGCGGCGGGGCGCTGGGACGGCAAGCGCCGTAGGGACGGCGGCTATGGGTCGGCCGGGCCTGATGGGTGGGCTGAGAGAGATGTGAGATTGGGGATCGGGGATTGAGGATTTTAGTGGAGGGAGGGATAGCAATGGCGCACCACCTAGCGGTGCGCCATTAGTAATTTGTTTTTGGATTTTTAGTTGCATTCGTTTGTGAATTGGTAAAACATTTATGAATATGAAAAAATATCGTCAAATTTGAAAAAATATTCATGAATTCAAAAAGTGCCCATGAAATTTAAGCAGGGAAAGGAACACTGAAAAATAAAATACAAGAATAAATATAAATAAAAAAATTTATATCAATGGCGCACCTCATTCGGGTGCGCCATAAATACCTTCATAGCAATGGCGCACCCTCCCCTGGTGCGCCATTACTAACTTTATTTTTATTTTTAGTTGCATCTAATAATTTTTTAGAAAATGACGATCAAATTTGAAAACATTTATGAATGTGGAAAAATATCATCAGATTTCAAAACATTTATTAAAAAAATATGAATATGAAAACGTTTATAAATATGAAAAAATATCATCAAATTTGTTATTTGAATTTTTTTTGGATTTTTAGTTGCATCTAATAATTTTTTAGAAAACATTTATGAATATGAAAAAATATCATCAGATTTCAAAATATTCTTGAATTCAAAAGTGCCGCCCATTTCCATATGTCGAAATACAATCGAGAAATGAAGACTATGATTTAAATACAATCGATCTTAGCTAGCTATCTTTTCACAATCTTCTTGCCCTTCTTTTTCGCAAATGGAGTTCTTCTGTTGAACGGACGTCCTTTAGGTAGGGTGGTCCTGCTTCTTCTTGTGGTGTATGGCACTTCATCGTTGTCGTCATGTTCCATCTTCGGGTCACCGTACTTGTCGAAGTCTTGCTCATTGGCGACTCCATCCATTCCGATGATCTTCCTTTTGCCTCTCCTCGCGACAACACGACTAGGCTTTGACAGGTCGGTAATGAAGAAGCATTGGTCCACTTGGGAAGCCAGTACCCATGGCTCATTTTTCGTGGTGACGTTTGCGCCCGCGGTCTTGGATTTGGCTTCGGGTATAACCATGGTGGTGAAATACCGGTCTTCTTTTATGACGCTCTTGGCCCATCTGACACGGAACATCGGGACCTTCTCTCCAGCGTAGCTCAGCTCCCAGATCTCCTCGATCCTTCAGAGCATCTGTCCTTGTCGTTACCGGTGTAGGATTCCATCGTTACCCGGAGTTCGATAACCATCGCTCTTCATTTCCTTGTCCTTGGTGTAGAATGTGTAGCCGTTGATATCGTCGCCTCATAGGTCATCGAGGTTGTGCTCGGCTACCTGTGACAAGGCGAATATGAGTTTTCTTCCGCGGAAGAATCCTCATGTAAAGGGTACGACAGAAGCTTCTCCTTGAACCAACACGTGAAACATGAGTTGTGCTCTTTGATTATATCTCCGTCCGTCCTCTATTGGCCTCGGTCATTGTACGTCTTCTCAATAAAGGTTTTGTGCTCTACCACCCAAGGATCGACCATGTCTATGTGTTGTAGCGCGACTAGGTTTGCTCTTTCAAAGTCGGCGAGTCGACCCTCGAAGTCGACATGCATCTCACGGCGACCATCGCGGTGACCCCATCCAGCGAGCCTGCCGAGGTGCTCGTTGACGGGCGCATAAACGGGGTTCTCGATGCCCGGATAATTCGTGCGATGGGAGATGCACTCTTGATTCGAAGCCCCACGGCTATGCTTCCCTCTGGATGTGACATGTTGCGAACGTATCCTTTGATGACACCATGCATCCTTTTGAACGACATCATGATGTGCAGGAACATCGGCCCGAGTTGGATGATATCGTCCACGATATGGACTGATACGTCTCCGTCGTATCTATAATTTTTGATTGTTCCATGCCAATATTCTACAACTTCCATATACTTTTTGGCAACTTTTTATACTATTTTTGGGACTAACATATTGATCTAGTGCCCAGTGCCAGTTCCTGTCTGTTGCATGTTTTTGGTTTCGCGGAATATCCATATCAAAAGGAGTCCAAACAGGATAAAAATGGACGGAGCTTATTTCTGGAATATTTGGAAAATCTGGGAGAAAGGTCAACGTGAAACGGTGTCCGAGGTGGCCACGAGGCAGGGGCCCACGCCCGTACCAGGAGGGCGCGCCCCCACCCTCATGGGCCACCCGTAAGGCGGTTGATGCCCTTCTTCGGCCGCAAGAAAGCTAATTTTTGGAGAAAAAAACAGGCGAAGGTTTTAGTCCAATCGGAGTTACGGATCTCCATATATACCCGAAACAGTGAAAGGGCAGCAGAACAGAACGCAGAAACAGAGAGAGCCAGAGAGACAGATCCAATCTCGGAGGGGCTCTCGCCCCTCCCACGCCATGGAGACCATGGACCAGAGGGGAAATTCTTCTCCCATCTAGGAAGGAGGTCAAGGAAGAATAAGAAGGAGGGGGGCTCTCTCCCCCTCGCTTCCGGTGGCGCCGGAATGCAGCCGGGGGCCATCATCATCACCGCGATCTACACCAACACCTCCGCCATCTTCACCAACATCTCCATCACCTTCCCCCCTCTATCTACAGAGGTCCACTCTCCCGCAACCCGCTGTACCCTCTACTTGAACATGGTGCTTTATGCTTCATATTATTATCCAATGATGTGTTGCCATCCTATGATGTCCGAGTAGATTTTCGTTGTCCTATCGGTGGTTGATGAATTGCTATGATTGATTTAATTTGCTTGTGGTTATGTTGCTGCCCTTTGGTGCCCATCATATGAGCGTCAAGCGTGGATCACACCATAGGGTTAGTTGTATGTTGATAGGACTATGTATTGGAGGACAAGAGTGATGTAAGCTTCAACCTAGCATAGAAATTGATGCATACGGGATTGAAGGGGACCAATATATCTTAATGCTATGGTTGGGTTTTACCTTAATGAACGTTAGTAGTTGCGGATGCTTGCTAAGAGTTCCAATCATAAGTGCATAGAATTCCAAGTCAGGGATGACATGCTAGCAGTGGCCTCTCCCACATAATACTTGCTATCGGTCTAGTAAAGTAGTCAATTGCTTAATGGAAAATTTCGCAACTCCTACCACCACTTTTCCTCACTCGCTATATTTACTTTAGTTGCTTCTTTACCTTAACAGCCCCTAGCTTTTATTTTCGTGCTCTTTATTTTCTTGCAAACCTATCCGAAAACACCTACAAAGTACTTCTAGTTTCATACTTGTTCTAGGTAAAGTAAACGTCAAGCGTGCGTAGAGTTGTATCGGTGGTCGATAGAACCTTAGGGAATATTTGTTCTACCTTTAGCTCCTCGTTGGGTTCGACACTCTTACTTATCGAAAACTGTTGCGATCCCCTATACTTGTGGGTCATCAAGACCTTTTTCTGGCGCCATTGCCGGGGAGCAATAGCGTGGGGTGAATATTCTCGTGTGTGCTTGTTTGCTTTATCACTAAGTAATTTTTATTTGCTGTTCTTAGTTGTTCTATATCTTTAGTTATGGATATGGAACACGAAATACCAAAAAAATAGGTGTACTTGCTGCTCATGGAGATGAGGAACCTCCTAAAACCCTCGATGCTCAATATGTGCAAAATATTATGTACCACTTTGATAATCCTGAGAAAACCTCATTCAATTTGGTAATGGGAGTAACGTTGGATCAACGTGAATACTTTAGGGATTATCGCTTGACACAAAAAGGGAAACTAGTATGGGGTTAAATTTATATATTGAAGTGGTATGCTCGGCAAGTATGCTTGAATTATGATTATAATTCTTGCTCTAGGATGAATGCTCCACACCTTCCCTTTTCATGCAAATTTAATGATAATGAAACCTTATCTTCTTATGCTAATGGTATATATGATTACTATGATGTGGAACAAATAGAAGAATTTGTTGCTTTTAAGGGTGCTTATGAAATTGAATCTAGGTTTGAACAGTATGAAGCTTTTGATGATGATGTTTATAGGCCTGAAAATTTGGCTATATTGAAATATTGCTATGATAATTATGAATACAATTCCTATATTAACGCGCTCATTAAGAAAGTCTCCGCTGTCCGAGAAGAGACTAATATTTTGCAAGAATCTATGGAAGAAGAAACTGATGAAACTGTGAGCTCATTGGATGAAAAAGATGAGGAGGAGAGCGAAGAACAAAAGGAGGAAGAGCGGATTAGCTACCCGTGCCCACCTTCTAATGAGAGTAACTCTTCAACTCATACATTGTTTAGTTTTCCTTCGTGCTTACCGAAGGATGATTGTTATGATGATTGTTATGATCCCGTTGATTCTCTTGAAATATCCCTTTTTGATGATGCTTGCAATGCTTGTGGCCAAGATGCCAATATGAATTATGCTTATGAAGATGAACTTGCTATAGTTCCTTATGTTAAACATGAAATTGTTGCTATTGCACCCACGCATGATAGTCCTATTATCTTTTTGAATTCTCCCAACTACACTATATCGGACAAGTTTGCTTTTATTAAGGATTACATTGATGGGTTGACTTTTACCGTTGCACATGATGATTTTGATGAGTATAATATGCATGTTCTTGCTGATCCTACTTGCAATTATTATGAGATGGGAACTATATCTCCACCTCTCTATGTTTCCAACACGATAAAATTGCAAGAAACGGCTTATACTATGCATTGGCCTTTACTTTGTGTGCATGAATTGTTCTTTTATGACATGCCGATGCATAGGAAGAGAGTTAGAATTCGTCATTGCTTGATATATGTTACTTTGTGCTCACTACTAAATTACAAATGATTGTTGATTCAAATTGGCTTTGATATACCTTGGGATCCGGGTGGATTCACTACTTGAGCACTATATGCCTAGCTTAATGGCTTTAAAGAAAGCGCTGCCAGGGAGACAACCCGGAAGTTTTAGAGAGTAATTTATTTCTGTTGAGTGCTTTCATATAGTTTAAAAACAACAAAAATAAAGAGGGGAACCCAAAACTTTTCAAAAAGAAAAGTGAAAGTGAGAGAGACGAGCATTGTGAAAGTGGGGGACGTCCTTGAACTTTGTTCATGCCCATGGGAACTTTGTGAATCTTGATTATAGAAACTTTCCAATAAAAATAATTATACCCTTGTACAATTTCATTGTATTATAAAAATAATGTGCTAAGGTTTGCCTTTAGGATGTTTACAATACTTGTTGGTTTGTACGGTGCAGGACAGAAACTTTGGCTGTAGTGCGTGATTTTTAATTTTTTACTGGAACACCAAATGGTTCTGATTCTTTTTGCACTGTCTTTCTATGCAAATTTTTTATTTTTACTAATTTTGGAAGAATTTTTGAAGTATCATAAGTATGGTGAATGTTCAGATTATTACAGACTGTTCTGTTTTAGACAGATTCTGTTTTTGATGCATAGTTTGCTTGTTTTGATGAAACTATCAATTTATATCAGTGGATTAAGCCATGGAAAAGCTATATTACAGTAGACACAATGAAAAAACAAAATATTAATTGGTTTGCAACAGTACTTAGAGTAGTGATTTGCTTTATTATACTAACGGATTGTTGAAGTTTTGTGTGGATGAAGTGTTCGATGATCGAGAAGGTTTCGATGTGAGAAGAAGGAAGAGAGGCAAGAGCTCAAGCTTGGGGATTCCCGAGGCACCCCAAGTAAATATTCAAGGAGACTCAAGCATCTAAGCTTGGGGATGCCCCGGAAGGCATCCCCTCTTTCTTCAACAAGTATCGGTATGTTTTCGGATTCGTTTCGTTCATGCGATATGTGCAAATCTTGGAGCGTCTTTTGCATTTAGTTTTCATTTTTCTTTTATGCACCATGCTGGTATGAGATGTTCCTTGGTTGATTTATAGAATGCTCTTTGCACTTCACTTATATCTTTTGAGTATGACTTTATAGAATGCTTCATGTGCTTCACTTATATCATTTGAAGTTTGGATTGCCTGTTTCTCTTTACATAAACAACCGCCATTTGTAGAATGCTCTTTTGCTTCACTTATATTTGTTAGAGCATGGGTATATCTTTTGTAGAAAGAATTAAACTCTCGTGCTTCACTTATATCTATTTAGAGAGATGACAGGAACTGGTCATTCACATGGTTAGTCATAAAATCCTACATAAAACTTGTAGATCACTGAATATGATATGTTTGATTCCTTGCAATAGTTTTGCGATATAAAGATGGTGATATTAGAGTCATGCTAGTCGAGTAATTGTGAAATTGAGAAATACTTGCGTTGAGGTTTGCAAGTCCCGTAGCATGCACATATGATGAACCGTTATGTAACGAAGTTGGAGCATGAGGTGTTTATTGATTGTCTTCCTTATGAGTGGCAGTCGGGAAGAGCGATGGTCTTTTCCTACCAATCTATCCCCCTAGGAGCATGCGCGTAGTACTTTTTTTCGATGACTAATAGATTTTTGCAATATGTATGTGAGTTCTTTATGACTAATGTTGAGTCCATGGATTATACGCATTCTCACCCTTCCATCATTGCTAGCCTCTTCGGTACCGTGCATTGCCCTTTCTCACCTCGAGAGTCGGTGCAAACTTTGCCGGTGCATCCAAACCCCGTGATACGATACGCTCTATCACACATAAACCTCCTTATATCTTCCTCAAAACAGCCACCATACCTACCTATCATGGCATTTCCATAGCCATTCCGAGATATATTGCCATGCAACTTCCATCACCATCATATACATGACTTGAGCATTTATTGTCATATTGCTTTGCATGATCGTAAGATAGCTAGCATGATGTTTTCATGGCTTGTCCGTTTTTGATGTCATTGCTACGCTAGATCATTGCACATCCCGGTACACCGCCGGAGGCATTCATATAGAGTCATATCTTTGTTCTAGATATCGAGTTGTAATTAGTTGTAAGTAAATAAAAGTGTGATGATCATCATTATTAGAGCATTGCCCCATTGAGGAAAGGATGATGGAGATTATGATTCCCCCACAAGTCGGGATGAGACTCCGGACGAAAAAATAAAAAAAATAAAAAGAGAGAAAGGCCAAAAAAGAGAAGGCCCAAAAAAGAGAAAACAAAAAGAAAACAAAAAAATGAGAGAAAAAGAGATAAGGGGCAATGTTACTATCCTCTTACCACACTTGTGCTTCAAAGTAGCACCATGTTCTTCATATAGAGAGTCTCTTGAGTTATCACTTTCATATACTAGTGGGAATTTTCATTATAGAACTTGGCTTGTATATTCCAACGATGGGCTTCCTCAAATGCCCTGGGTCTTTATGAGCAAGCAAGTTGGATGCACACCCACTTAGTTTCAATTTGAGCTTTCATATACTTATAGCTCTAGTGCATCCGTTGCATGGCAATCCCTACTCCTCACATTGATATCTATTAATGGGCATCTCCATAGCCCGTTGATACGCCTAGTTGATGTGAGACTTTATCCTTTTTTGTCTTCTCCACATAACCCCCATCATCATATTCTATTCCACCTATAGTGCTATGTCCATGGCTCACGCCTGTATTATGCGTGAAAGTTGAAAAGGTTTGAGAAACATCAAAAGTATGAAACAATTGCTTGACTTGTCATCGGGGTTGTGCATAATGTGAATATTTTGTGTGGTGAAGATGGAGCATAGCCGGATATTTAAGAAACGGTGAAGGGCCAGAAAACAGAACGCGGAAACAGAGAGAGACGGAGAGACAGATCCAATCTCGGAGGGGCTCTCGCCCCTCCCACGCCATGGAGACCATGGACCAGAGGGGAAACCCTTCTCCCATCTAGGAAGGAGGTCAAGGAAGAATAAGAAGGAGGGGGGCTCTCTCCCCCTCGCTTCGATGGCGCCGGAGCAGCCGGGGCCATCATCATCACCATGATCTACACCAACACCTCCGCCATCTTCACCAACATCTCCATCACCTTCCCCCCTCTATCTACAGAGGTCCACTCTCCGCTACCCGCTGTACCCTCTACTTGAACATGGTGCTTTATGCTTCATATTATTATCCAATGATGTGTTGCCATCCTATGATGTCTGAGTAGATTTTCGTTGTCCTATCGGTGGTTGATGAATTGCTATGATTGATTTAATTTGCTTGTGGTTATGTTGCTGCCCTTTGGTGCCCATCATATGAGCGTGCGCGTGGATCACACCATAGGGTTAGTTGTATGTTGATAGGACTATGTATTGGAGGGCAAGAGTGACAGAAGCTTCAACCTAGCATAGAAATTGATGCATACGGGATTGAAGGGGGACCAATATATCTTAATGCTATGGTTGGGTTTAACCTTAATGAACGTTAGTAGTTGCGGATGCTTGCTAATAGTTCCAATCATAAGTGTATAGAATTCCAAGTCAGGGATGACATGCTAGCAGTGGCCTCTCCCACATAATACTTGCTATTGGTCTAGTAAAGTAGTCAATTGCTTAATGGACAATTCCGCAACTCCTACCACCACTTTTCCACACTCGCTATATTTACTTTAGTTGCTTCTTTACCTTAACAGCCCCTAGCTTTTATTTTCGTGCTCTTTATTTTCTTGCAAACCTATCCGAAAACACCTACAAAGTACTTCTAGTTTCATACTTGTTCTAGGTAAAGTAAACGTCAAGCGTGCGTAGAGTTGTATCGGTGGTCGATAGAACTTTAGGGAATATTTGTTCTACCTTTAGCTCCTCGTTGGGTTCGACACTCTTACTTATCGAAAACTGTTGCGATCCCCTATACTTGTGGGTTATCATGGACCAGCAGATGCACCATAACATCGAAGAATGCGGGCGGGAAGAACATCTCAAGCTCGCATAGTATCACCACGATCTCTTCCTGTAGCCTTCTGAGTTGCCTCACGCCAACCGACTTCCAAGAGATGACGTCGAAAAAGTTGCATAGGCCAAATAGCATTTCACGGACGTGCGCGTCCATGATCCCACGGATTACAACTAGAAGTATCTGCGTCATCAGCACGTGACAGTCGTGAGACTTCATCCCGCTGAACTTCTGCTTCGCTGGGTCTAGGTATCTGCTTATCTTCCCCGTGTAACCGTAAGGAAGTTTTACTCCTACGAGGCAGGTGAAAAACTGCTCGATCTCCTCCTGACTTGGAGTGAAGCACGCGGGAGGGTAGTCATTTCCAATCTTCTTGGACTTTTTGCCTTTGCGACGACTTTCCGTGTCCTGCTGCGCCTCATCATCATCATCATCATTAGCGTGAAGCTCCTCCTTGATGCCCATTGATTTCAAGTCTGCCCTTGCTTTCAGCCCATCTTTGGTCCTCTCTGGCATGTTGAGCAGGGTACCAAGCAGACTCTCGCACACGTTCTTCGTGATATGCATGACATCAAGGCAGTGAGGCACACGGTGAATCTTCCAGTACGGCAAGTCCCAGAAAACAGACCTCGTTTTCCATACCTTCAGCAGCGGCTCTGGCGCCTTTTGCTTCTTTCCCGGCAGTGGGCAATCTTTCCAATTTTTCAACAGCTCATCTATTTCCTCGCCGCTCCTCTTACGCGGGCGTCTTCGGGGTTCGGTTTCACCATCAAACAGATCCTTGCGTTTTCTCCATGGGTCATCGTTGCGAAGCCACCTTCGATGTCCCATGAACACGGTTTTCGAAGACCCGGGATCTCTATCTAGCTGGCGATACGTTGTGTCATCCATGCTACCGACGATCCAAAAAATCCATGGACCACCTTGCCCATGAGATATCCATAATCGAGATAGTCGTGCACCGTCGTGAGCGGTCTGCGGCTCTCATAGGGAAATATTCTTTCTCTGCGGCGTCCCACGTATTGGCTAGCATTTTCCACAGCGTGTCTAGCTCCTTTTTCAAAGCAGCCCCAGACATGCATTGATGTTGTTCCCTGGTTGTTTCGGCCCTTCAATTAGCATACTCATGTGAATGTACTTCCTCTTCATGCACAACCATGAGGGAAGGTTGTACATCCACACAAACACATGCCAGGTGCTATGTGTGCTTGTCTGTCTGCCAAACGGATTGACTCCATCGGTGCTCGCATCCTCTTCATGCACAACCATTGGATCGTCCCCAAATTCTGGGTGTTCGAAGTTCAACGCTTGCCACTGGCTCGCATCCTTAGGGTGACTCAGCATCTTGTCTTTTTTATTTATCTCTGGATCATTTCCGTCATCTTCTCGCTTCTTCTCCTCCCTATCCGCGTGCCAACGCAGGAGCTTTGCTAGCTTAGGGTCCGCAAAATACCGCTGCAGACGAGGAGTGATTGGAAAGTACCCACCACTTTTCGAGGAGCTTTATTCCTCTTCTTGTATAGAGTGACGCCGCACACTGGACATATGGTAGACTCCACGTGCTCGTCCCGATAAATGATGCAATTGTTCATGCACACATGGTATTTCACGTGCGGTAAATCCAGAGGACACACGATTTTCTTCGCCTCCTCGAAACTGGTCGGGCACTTGTTCCCCTTGGGAAGACGTTCGTGCCAGAATGACATGTTCTCGTCGAAGCATGCGTCGGTCATTTTGTGTTTTAACTTCATCTCCAGAGCCATGAGCGTTACTTTCATACGGGTATCCTCGGGCCTGCATCCTTCATACAATGGAGTAACCGCGTCTATCTCTAGTTGATCCAGCTTGGCTTTCTCTCGGCGGCAGCTCTTGCGTTATCCGTTTGCTTGAGAAGCAGCTCTTGAATATGAGGGTCCTGCACCCAGCCCATCGATGGTCCATCGTCGTCTGCTCCGGCATCTTCATCTTCATGATCATGCCCTTCGTCTTGATCTTCCTCATCATCATGTTCGGCATCTTCTACATGATGACTGTGTACTAGACCGTCGTGATCATGTCCTGGAGATTCTTCGTCTTCTCGCCCGCCCTCGCCACGGTTGTCTTGCTGCCCTTCCTCATTTCTTGCCCGACCCCCATGGACGACTTTGTAGTCATCTTCATCACCTTGCCACCGATAGCCATCCATGAAACCAGGCAAGAGCAGGTGGTACCGCACCTGTCCGGAATCCGGGTCCGCAATAAGGCTCTTCAGCTCGCATCTTCGACACGGACATCTTATCTCCGTCTCGTTCTTTTGAAGCATCTCGGCCTTCACGGAGCTCAAAAACCTATTCACGATCCCTTCGGTCATCGTGCGGACCATGGTCGCCTGCGGGGTAGAGCAAAACGATATTTTAGAACAAGGAAAAAATTTGGCATGACTTTGCCTAAAAATAGGACCAAAAAGAATGCATAGTGCCAAATTCTCGCCGAACCGGAAATGAATCAACATTCTGGCAAAATATTGGCAACTATCGCATTTCAAATACCGGTACCTGCAAACACAAACATATATGCAACACCACAAACATATGCAACACCACAAACCTACGTAGATCTAGCCAGGCCATAAAAAGTGCATGTGCACATTGTTGGAGGGAGAAAAAAGTAGATCTACAACATAAAGAAAGCTTTCCCCTTACTTACCTATCAAAAAAGGTAACTTAACCACTTAATTGGGTGAATCTATGGTGCAAATGAGGTGAGGAGGAGGAGGCAGCCGAGACAAGCTTGCAGGAGGAGGTGGAGAGAATGAAGTGGGGAAAGTGAGTGTGGTAGGTGGTTGTCCAAAATATCTAGCTGTTCTCAGGTTACTAATGGCGCTGAAAGGACATGCGGTGCCCCCATGTGTGGTTTTGGTAATTGATGACATTCTCTATGGACTAATGGTTGCCTTGAGTTTATTTGAAGGTTTTGTCCATAGGCTTTTCTTGGAGTACATGTGTTGGTTTCAAGGAGAGTTTTGTGTCGACCAAGGTGCTATTCAAGGAATTATCCAAAGATTGGTCATGTGAGTGTTGAGCTTATTGAAAGCATGTCTTGAAGAATAAGATTGTGTGATCATTCATGTCCACCTTCAAGACATCATCCAAATGAAGAGAGTTGGAAAGATTCAACACACAAAGCGTACAAGATGTACAGGGGGATCAAGTGATCCCATGGTATGGTAAGCATTGTCCATTACGCTTTGTGTACTAACCCATGGTCTTCGTGAGAGTTCTTTGTGGGGATAGGTTGCGGTGTGCAAGTTCAAGTAATGCATCACGAAGAGATCAAGTGCTTGAAGCTTGCCGTCCATTGTGGTGACAATGGACTTGTGAAGATGAGCGGAAGAGAGGCTCACCCATGAGAGTATGGGGAGAAATCAACTAGTCTTCATCCCGCCAATGCAATCAAGAAAGGTGGTCCAACTTGAGGGAGTCAAGATCGTCATCATCTAGCTCAAGTGGACCATGTGCAAGGCAAAGGTTTGCCCTTGATAGGTTTTCTATTTTACCGGTCTCATGGTAGTTGTGGCAGACCGGGTTATAGGATCGTTTGCCGTACTATCAAGGGGGGCTCTCGATGAGTTGCTTGATCGTATCATTCGTAGAGAGCTCAAACCATTGCATCCTTGCATCATCTTGTTTGGTTCTTGTTTGGTTCTTATCCTTGTGAGATTTGGAGCTTATGGTCATTTTTATGACAAGCTCGAGTTCATCGAAAACGGAGTTCTCATGCATCTTCTATGATGTTTTCGATGTTGGAGGGTATGCCGGTTCTTCTCGGTTGGAGGTTTCACTCCTTTGTTTGCTAAGCATACCTCCCCTGCCTCTTCTTACTATAACCCCCTAAAAATGCACCATTAGTAACCACGTGGTGCGCCATTACTAGTTTTGCAAAAAAAATGTTAGTAGTGGCGCACCGTGGATGTGGTGCACCATTACTAGTTTGAACTAGTAATGGCACACTTTACACAGGTGCGCCATTACTAGTTTTGGAAAATAAAGTAAAAAAATTGTTAGTAGTGGCGCCGCGAGTTTGTGGTGCGCCATTACTAGTTAAAACTAGTAATGGCGCCTTTGTGCCTGGTGCGCCATTAATAGTTTTGGAAAAATAAAAAATGCTAGTAATGGCGCAGGTAATATGCAGTGCGCCATTAGTAATGAGGATACTAATGGCGCTTTGTATACAGTGCGCCATCGCTATATAGCAGTGGCGCACCACATACATGATGCTACTCGTTGTCTTGTTTCAAACAAGCTTGAGTTTGCTCAATTCGGAGCTCATTTGCAGAAGTTATGGCAGTTCTGGTTTTCCTTGGAGCATTCTTTGTTTTCGCGGTAGTGGCTTAAGGCTGGCGCCAGCTGATAGTACCGCTGTCCACAATAGTACCGAAGCACTCAAGCGGTAGTACCGCTCCCAGAGCGGTACCGCTCCCAGAGCGGGTAGTACCTCTCCCAGAGCGGTAGTACCGCTTGGGAGTTTCGGCCGTAATACCGCAGTGGTTCCGGCTACTACCGCCTCGATTCGAGACCGTTGTTTTTTGTGTCAGGTTTTACGGTACTAAGTGCAGTAGTAGTGGCGGTAGTACCGCTCCAAGCGGTAGTACCGTGCCTACTCCCACGGTAGTACCGCTCTGGGGCCAGGGCCTTGACCTCCTCGTCAGCGCGGCAGTATCGCTGGGTGAGAGCGTTAGTACCACCGTCAGCGGTAGTACCGCCCTGCCCAAGCGGTAGTACCGCTCTATGCGGGGATGTTCAGTGGGGTAACGGTTGGATTTTCCCCCTCCTATAAAAGGGGGTCTTCTTCCCCATTGAACCTTATCCTTTGAGCTCGTGTTCTTCACCATTGTTGACCTTCTTCGAGCTTGCTAACTCTCAATCCCTCCAATGATTCTTGCTAGTTCTTGAGGGAAAAGAGAGAGGAGATCTAGATCCACGTTTCCACCAATCACTTTCTCCTCTAAGTGAGGAACCCCTTGGATCTAGATCTTGGAGTTCTTGGTGTTCTCCTTCTTGTTCTTCCTCTCATTTTCTTCCCTAGCATTAGTTGCTTTGGTGGGATATGAGAGAGAAGGACTTGGGCACTCCGTGTGCCCTTGCCATTGCATTTGGTGCATCGGTTTGAGTTCTCCACGGTGATACGTGGAAGTTACAAGTTGAGAAGCTTATTACTCTTGGGTGCTTGGTGCCCTTGAGCTTGTTTCCTCTTGGGTGCTTGGGCGCCCTAGACGGTTGGTGGTGTTCGGAGCTCAATCATTGTGGTGTAAAGCTCCGGGGAAGCGTCGAGGTCTCCAATTAGGTTGTGGAGATCGCCCCGAGCAAATTGACGGGTTCCGATGACCGCCCCCAAGGGTTGCCAAAGTGTCTGAGTTCGGTGACCGCCCCAAGGGTTGCCATTTGTATGCAGGTTCGGTGACCGCCCTCAAGGGTCCCTTAGTGGAATCACGGCATCTTGCATTGTGCGAGGCGTGAGGAGATTACGGTGGCCCTAGTGGCTTCTTGGGAGCATTGTGCCTCCACACCGCTCCAAGCGGAGATTAGCATCTGCAAGGGTGTGAACTTCGGGATACATAAATGCGTCTCCGCGTGCCTCGGTTATCTCTTACCCGAGCCCCTTTACTTATGCACTTTACTTTGTGATAGCCATATTGTTCTTTGTCATATATCTTGCTATCACATAGTTGCTTATCTTGCTTAGCATAAGTTGTTGGTGCACATAGGTGAGCCTAGTTGTTGTAGGTTTTGTGCTTGACAAATTAACCGCTAGGTTTATTCCGCATTTGTTCAAGCCTAAACCGTAATTATTTTAAAGCGCCTATTCACCCCCCCTCTAGGCGACATCCTCGATCTTTCAGGCCCACCCCCTAAAAATGCACCATTAGTAACCACGTGGTGCGCCATTACTAGTTTTGCAAAAAAATGTTAGTGTGGCGCTATGCGTGGATGTCAATCTTGCCATTACTAGTTTGAACTAGTAATGGCACACTTTACACAAAAGTCGCCATTACTAGTTTTGGAAAATAAAGTAAAAAAATTGTTAGTAGTGGCGCACGAGTTTGTGGTGCGCCATTACTAGTTAAAACTAGTAATGGCGCCTTTGTCTCTAATCGCCATTAATAGTTTTGGAAAAATAAAAAATGCTAGTAATGGCGCGATCAGTAGTGTCTGTGCGCCATTAGTAATGAGGATTCTAATGGCGCTCAGATCCCGCCACTGCTATATAGCGATGGCGCACCACATACATGATGCTACTCGTTGTCTTGTTTCAAACAAGCTTGAGTTTGCTCAATTCGGAGCTCATTTGCAGAAGTTATGGCAGTTCTGGTTTTCCTTGGAGCATTCTTTGTTTTCGCGGTAGTGGCTTAAGGCTGGCGCCAGCGGTAGTACCGCTGTCCACAGCGGTAGTACCGCCGAAGCACTCAAGCGGTAGTACCGCTCCCAGAGCGGTAGTACCGCTCCCAGAGCGGTAGTACCTCTCCCAGAGCGGTAGTACCGCTTGGGAGTTTCGACCGTAGTACCGCAGTGGTTCCGGGCTACTACCGCCTCGATTCGAGACCGTTGTTTTTCGTGTCGGGTTTTACGGTACTAAGTGCAGTAGTAGTGGCGGTAGTACCGCTCAAGCGGTAGTACCGTGCCTACTCCGCAGTAGTACCGCTCTGGGGCCAGGGCCTTGACCTCCTCGTCGGTAGCGATACCCGGGGTGAGGCGGTAATCGCCCTCGGCCGGTAGTAATGCCGCCCCTTAGCAGTAATACCGCTCTATCTTGAGGATGTTCGATTAGAATTAGCAGTTGGATTTTCCCCCTCCTATAAAAGGGGTCTTCTTCCCCATTGAACCTTATCCTTTGAGCTCGTGTTCTTCCCCATTGTTGACCTTCTTGAGCTTGCTAACTCTCAGTCCCTCCAATGATTCTTGCTAGTTCTTGAGGGAAAAGAGAGGAGATCTAGATCCACGTTTCCACCAATCACTTTCTCCTCTAAGTGAGGGAACCCCTTGGATCTAGATCTTGGAGTTCTTGGTGTTCTCCTTCTTGTTCTTCCTCTCATTTTCTTCCCTAGCATTAGTTGCTTTGGTGGGATTTGAGAGAGAAGGACTTGGGCACTCCGTGTGCCCTTGCCATTGCATTTGGTGCATCGGTTTGAGTTCTCCACGGTGATACGTGGAAGTTACAAGTTGAGAAGCTTATTACTCTTGGGTGCTTGGTGCCCTTGAGCTTGTTCCTCTTGGGTGCTTGGGCGCCCTAGGCAGTTAGTGGTGTTCGGAGCTCAATCATTGTGGTGTAAAGCTCCGGGCAAGCGTCGGGGTCTCCAATTAGGTTGTGGAGATCGCCTCGAGCAACTTGACGGGTTCCGGTGACCTCCCCCAAGGGTTGCCAAAGTGTACGGGTTCGGTGACCGCCCCCAAGGGTTGCCATTTGTACGGGTTCGGTGACCGCCCTCAAGGGTCCCTTAGTGGAATCACGGCATCTTGCATTGTCTTGAGGCGTGAGGAGATTACTGGTGGCCCTAGTGGCTTCTTGGGAGCATTGTGCCTCCACACCGCTCCAAGCGGAGATTAGCATCCGCAAGGGTGTGAACTTCGGGATACATCGTCGCCTCCGTGCCTCGGTTATCTCTTACCCGAGCCCCTTTACTTATGCACTTTACTTTGTGATAGCCATATTGTTCTTTGTCATATATCTTGCTATCACATAGTTGCTTATCTTGCTTAGCATAAGTTGTTGGTGCACATAGGTGAGCCTAGTTGTTGTAGGTTTTGTGCTTGACAAATTAACCGCTAGGTTTATTCCGCATTTGTTCAAGCCTAAACCGTAATTATTTTAAAGCGCCTATTCACCCCCCCCCCTCTAGGCGACATCCTCGATCTTTCAGGCGCACCCCCTAAAAATGCACCATTAGTAACCACGTGGTGCGCCATTACTAGTTTTGCATAAAAAATGTTAGTAGTGGCGCACCGTGGATGTGGTGCGCCATTACTAGTTTGAACTAGTAATGGCACACTTTACAGTCGCCATTACTAGTTTTGGAAAATAAAGTAAAAAAATTGTTAGTAGTGGCGCCTGAGTTTGTGGTGCGCCATTACTAGTTAAAACTAGTAATGGCGCCTTTGTGCCCTGGTGCGCCATTAATAGTTTTGGAAAAATAAAAAAATGCTAGTAATGGCGCACCGTGTGTCTGGTGCGCCATTAGTAATGAGGATACTAATGGCGCACCTGTATCTGGTGCGCCACTGCTATATAGCAGTGGCGCACCACATACATGATGCTACTCGTTGTCTTGTTTCAAACAAGCTTGAGTTTGCTCAATTCGGAGCTCATTTGCAGAAGTTATGGCAGTTCTGGTTTTCCTTGGAGCATTCTTTGTTTTCGGTAGTGGCTTAAGGCTGGCGCCAGTGATAGTACCATTGTCCACAGTTAGTACCGCCAAGCACTCAAGCGGTAGTACCGCTCCCAGAGCGGTAGTACCGCTCCCAGCAGTAGTACCTCCCAGGCCGGTAGTACCGCTTGGGAGTCGTACCGTAATGATGGTTCCGGCTACTACCGCCTCGATTCGAGACCGTTGTTTTTCGTGTCGGGTTTTACGGTACTAAGTGCAGTAGTAGTGGCGGTAGTACCGCTCCAAGCGGTAATGCGTGCCTACTCCCACAGTACCGCTCTGGGCCGAGCCTTGACCTCCTCGTCGGCCAGCGGATGCCTGGGTGAGAGCGGTAGTACCGCCCTCGGTAGTAATGCCGCCCTAAGCAGTAATGCCGCTCTATCTTGAGGATGTTCGATTAGGGGTAGCAGTTGGATTTTCCCCTCCTATAAAAGGGGTCTTCTTCCCCATTGAACCTTATCCTTTGAGCTCGTGTTCTTCCCCATTGTTGACCTTCTTGAAGCTTGCTAACTCTCAATCCCTCCAATGATCCTTGCTAGTTCTTGAGGGAAAAGAGAGGAGATCTAGATCCACGTTTCCACCAATCACTTTCTCCTCTAAGTGAGGGGAACCCCTTGGATCTAGATCTTGGAGTTCTTGGTGTTCTCCTTCTTGTTCTTCCTCTCATTTTCTTCCCTAGCATTAGTTGCTTTGGTGGGATTTGAGAGAGAAGGACTTGGGCACTCCGTGTGCCCTTGCCATTGCATTTGGTGCATCGGTTTGAGTTCTCCACGGTGATACGTGGAAGTTACAAGTTGAGAAGCTTATTACTCTTGGGTGCTTGGTGCCCTTGAGCTTGTTCCTCTTGGGTGCTTGGGCGCCCTAGGCAGTTAGTGGTGTTCGAGGTCAATCATTGTGGTGTAAAGCTCCGGGAAGCGTCGAGGTCTCCAATTAGGTTGTGGAGATCGCCCGAGCAACTTGACGGGTTCCGTGACCGCCCCAAGGGTTGCCAAAGTGTCTGGGTTCGGTGACCGCCCCAAGGGTTGCCATTTGTGCAGGTTCGGTGACCGCCCTCAAGGGTCCCTTAGTGGAATCACGGCATCTTGCATTGTGCTTGGCGTGAGGAGATTACGGTGGCCCTAGTGGCTTCTTAGGGAGCATTGTGCCTCCACACCGCTCCAAACGGCGATTAGCATCCGCAAGGGTGTGAACTTCGGGATACATCGTCGTCTCCGCGTGCCTCGGTTATCTCTTACCCGAGCCCCTTTACTTATGCACTTTACTTTGTGATAGCCATATTGTTCTTTGTCATATATCTTGCTATCACATAGTTGCTTATCTTGCTTAGCATAAGTTGTTGGTGCACATAGGTGAGCCTAGTTGTTGTAGGTTTTGTGCTTGACAAATTAACCGCTAGGTTTATTCCGCATTTGTCCAAGCCTAAACCGTAATTATTTTAAAGCGCCTATTCACCCCCCCCCCCCTCTAGGCGACATCCTCGATCTTTCAGGCGCACCCCCTAAAAATGCACCATTAGTAACCACGTGGTGCGCCATTACTAGTTTTGCAAAAAAAATGTTAGTAGTGGCGCACCGTGGATGTGGTGCGCCATTACTAGTTTGAACTAGTAATGGCACACTTTACACAGGTGCGCCATTACTAGTTTTGGAAAATAAAGTAAAAAAATTGTTAGTAGTGGCGCACAGAGTTTGTGGTGCGCCATTAATAGTTTAAACAAGTAATGGCGCCTTTGTGCCTGAATCGCCATTAATAGTTTTGGAAAAATAAAAATGCTAGTAATGGGCGCAGGTATTATGCAGTGCGCCATTAGTAATGAGGATACTAATGGCGCTTTTGTATCTGGTGCGCCACTGCTATATAGCAGTGGCGCACCACATACATGATGCTACTCGTTGTCTTGTTTCAAACAAGCTTGAGTTTGCTCAATTCGGAGCTCATTTGCAGAAGTTATGGCAGTTCTGGTTTTCCTTGGAGCATTCTTTGTTTTCGCGGTAGTGGTTTAAATTTGGCGCTTGGTGATAGTACCGCTGTCCACAGTGATAGTACCGCCTGAAGCACTCAGCGGTAGTACCGCTCCCAGAGCGGTAGTACCTCCCGAGCGGTAGTACCGCTTGGGAGTTTCGGCCGTAGTACCGCAGTGGTTCCGGGCTACTACCGCCTCGATTCGAGACCGTTGTTTTTTGTGTCGGGTTTTACGGTACTAAGTGCAGTAGTAGTGGCGGTAGTACCGCTCCAAGCGGTAGTACCGTGCCTACTCCCACGGTAGTACCGCTCTGGGGCCAGGGCCTTGACCTCCTCGTCGGTAGCAGCGATCTGCTGGGTGAGAGCGGTAGTACCGCCCTCGGTGTAATCTGCCCTGCCCAAGCGGTAGTACCGCTCTATCTTGAGGATGTTCGATTGGGGTAACGGTTGGATTTTCCCCTCCTATAAAAGGGGTCTTCTTCCCCATTGAACCTTATCCTTTGAGCTCGTGTTCTTCCCCCATTGTTGACCTTCTTGAGCTTGCTAACTCTCAATCCCTCCAATGATTCTTGCTAGTTCTTGAGGGAAAAGAGAGGAGATCTAGATCCACGTTTCCACCAATCACTTTCTCCTCTAAGTGAGGGGAACCCCTTGGATCTAGATCTTGGAGTTCTTAGTGTTCTCCTTCTTGTTCTTCCTCTCATTTTCTTCCCTAGCATTAGTTGCTTTGGTGGGATTTGAGAGAGAAGGACTTGGGCACTCCGTGTGCCCTTGCCATTGCATTTGGTGCATCGGTTTGAGTTCTCCACGGTGATACGTGGAAGTTACAAGTTGAGAAGCTTATTACTCTTGGGTGCTTGGTGCCCTTGAGCTTGTTCCTCTTGGGTGGTTGGGCACCCTCGAGGGTTGGTGGTGTTCGGAGCTCAATCATTGTGGTGTAAAGCTGCGGGCATGCGTCGGGGTCTCCTTTTAGGTTGTGGAGATCGCCCCGAGCAACTTGACGGGTTCCGGTGACCGCCCCCAAGGGTTGCCAAAGTGTCTGGGTTCGGTGACCGCCCCAAGGGTTGCCATTTATGCAGGTTCGGTGACCGCCCTCAAGGGTCCCTTAGTGGAATCACGGCATCTTGCATTGTCTTGGCGTGAGGAGATTACAGTGGCCCTAGTGGCTTCTTGGGAGCATTGTGCCTCCACACCGCTCCAAACGGAGATTAGCATCCGCAAGGGTGTGAACTTCGGGATACATCGTCTCCAGCGTGCCTCGGTTATCTCTTACCCGAGCCCCTTTACTTATGCACTTTACTTTGTGATAGCCATATTGTTCTTTGTCATATATCTTGCTATCACATAGTTGCTTATCTTGCTTAGCATAAGTTGTTGGTGCACATAGGTGAGCCTAGTTGTTGTAGGTTTTGTGCTTGACAAATTAACCGCTAGGTTTATTCCGCATTTGTTCAAGCCTAAACCGTAATTATTTTAAAGCGCCTATTCACCCCCTCTAGGCGACATCCTCGATCTTTCAGGCCCACCCCCTAAAAATGCACCATTAGTAACCACGTGGTGCGCCATTACTAGTTTTGCAAAAAAATGTTAGTGTGGTGCGCCATTACTAGTTTGAACTAGTAATGGCACACTTTACCAGTCTTGCCATTACTAGTTTTGGAAAATAAAGGAAAAAATTGTTAGTAGTGGCGCACGAGTTTGTGGTGCGCCATTACTAGTTAAAACTAGTAATGGCGCCTTTGTGCCCTGGTGCGCCATTAATAGTTTTGGAAAAATAAAAAAATGCTAGTAATGGCGCACCGTGTGTCTGGTGCGCCATTAGTAATGAGGATACTAATGGCGCACCTGTATCTGGTGCGCCACTGCTATATAGCAGTGGCGCACCACATACATGATGCTACTCGTTGTCTTGTTTCAAACAAGCTTGAGTTTGCTCAATTCGAGCTCATTTGCGAAGTTATGGCAGTTCTGGTTTTCCTTGGAGCATTCTTTGTTTTTCGCGGTAGTGGTTTAAAATTTGGCGCCCGGTGATAGTACCGCTGTCCACAGCGGTAGTACCGCTCAAGCACTCAAGCGGTAGTACCGCTCCCAGGCGGTAGTACCTCTCCCAGAGCGGTAGTACCGCTTGGGAGTTTCGGCCGTAATACCGCAGTGGTTCCGGCTACTACCGCCTCGATTCGAGACCGTTGTTTTTGTGTCGGGTTTTACGGTACTAAGTGCAGTAATCTTGGCGGTAGTACCGCTCCAAGCGGTAATGCGTGCCTACTCCCAGTAGTACCGCTCTGGGGCTGGCCTTGACCTCCTCGTCAGTGGCGATACCCGGCTGGGTGAGAGCGGTAGTACCGCCCTCGGTAGTAATGCCGCCCTAAGCGGTAGTACCGCTCTATCTTGAGGATGTTCGGTGGGGTAACGGTTGGATTTTCCCCCTCCTATAAAAGGGGTCTTCTTCTCCATTGAACCTTATCCTTTGAGCTCGTGTTCTTCCCCATTGTTGACCTTCTTCGAAGCTTGCTAACTCTCAATCCCTCCAATGATTCTTGCTAGTTCTTGAGGGAAAAGAGAGGAGATCTAGATCCACGTTTCCACCAATCACTTTCTCCTCTAAGTGAGGGAACCCCTTGGATCTAGATCTTGGAGTTCTTGGTGTTCTCCTTCTTGTTCTTCCTCTCATTTTCTTCCCTAGCATTAGTTGCTTTGGTGGGATTTGAGAGAGAAGGACTTGGGCACTCCGTGTGCCCTTGCCATTGCATTTGGTGCATCGGTTTGAGTTCTCCACGGTGATACGTGGAAGTTACAAGTTGAGAAGCTTATTACTCTTGGGTGCTTGGTGCCCTTGAGCTTGTTCCTCTTGGGTGCTTGGGCGCCCTAGGCGGTTAGTGGTGTTCGGAGCTCAATCATTGTGGTGTAAAGCTCCGGCAAGCGTCGGGGTCTCCAATTAGGTTGTGGAGATCGCCTGAGCAACTTGACGGAGTTCAGTGACCGCCCCAAGGGTTGCCAAAGTGTACGGGTTCGGTGACCGCCCCAAGGGTTGCCATTTATGCGGGTTCGGTGACCGCCCTCAAGGGTCCCTTAGTGGAATCACGGCATCTTGCATTGTGCTTGGCGTGAGGAGATTACAGTGGCCCTAGTGGCTTCTTGGGGAGCATTGTGCCTCCACACCGCTCCAAGCGGAGATTAGCATCCGCAAGGGTGTGAACTTCGGGATACATCGTCGTCTCCAGCGTGCCTCGGTTATCTCTTACCCGAGCCCCTTTACTTATGCACTTTACTTTGTGATAACCATATTGTTCTTTGTCATATATCTTGCTATCACATAGTTGCTTATCTTGCTTAGCATAAGTTGTTGGTGCACATAGGTGAGCCTAGTTGTTGTAGGTTTTGTGCTTGACAAATTAACCGCTAGGTTTATTCCGCATTTGTTCAAGCCTAAACCGTAATTATTTTAAAGCGCCTATTCACCCCCCCTCTAGGCGACATCCTCGATCTTTCAGGCGCACCCCCAAAAAATGCACCATTAGTAACCACGTGGTGCGCCATTACTAGTTTTGCAAAAAAAATGTTAGTAGTGGCGCACCGTGGATGTGGTGCGCCATTACTAGTTTGAACTAGTAATGGCACACTTTACACAGGTGCGCCATTACTAGTTTTGGAAAATAAAGTAAAAAAAATTGTTAGTAGTGGCGCACAGAGTTTGTGGTGCGCCATTACTAGTTAAAACTAGTAATGGCGCACTGTGCCCTGGTGCGCCATTAATAGTTTTGGAAAAATAAAAAGCTAGTAATGGCGCGATCAGGTCTGTGCGCCATTAGTAATGAGGATACTAATGGCGCGATCTAACGCTATATAGCAGTGGCGCCACATACATGATGCTACTCGTTGTCTTGTTTCAAACAAGCTTGAGTTTGCTCAATTCGGAGCTCATTTGCAGAAGTTATGGCAGTTCTGGTTTTCCTTGGAGCATTCTTTGTTTTCGCGGTAGTGGCTTAAGGCTGGCGCCAGCGGTAGTACCGCTGTCCACAGCGGTAGTACCGCCGAAGCACTCAAGCGGTAGTACCGCTCCCAGAGCGGTAGTACCGCTCCCAGAGCGGTAGTACCGCTTGGGAGTTTCGGCCGTAGTACCGCAGTGGTTCCGGGCTACTACCGCCTCGACTCGATACCTTTGTTTTTCGGGTCGGTTTTTACGTTACTAAGTGCGTTAGTAGTGGGGCTAGTACAGCTCAAAGCGTTTGTACCGCGCCTACTCCCATGGTAGTACCGCTCTGGGGCTGTGGCCTTGACCTCCTCGTCGGTAGCAGCGATCACCGGCCTGGGTGAGAGCGGTAGTACCGCCCTCGGTAGTACCGCCGCCTTAGCGGTAGTACCGCTCTATCTTGAGGATGTTCGATTGGGGTAACGGTTGGATTTTCCTCCTATAAAAGGGGGTCTTCTTCCCCATTGAACCTTATCCTTTGAGCTCGTGTTCTTCCCCATTGTTGACCTTCTTCGAAGCTTGCTAACTCTCAATCCTCCAATGATTCTTGCTAGTTCTTGAGGGAAAAGAGAGAGGAGATCTAGATCCACGTTTCCACCAATCACTTTCTCCTCTAAGTGAGGGGAACCCCTTGGATCTAGATCTTGGAGTTCTTGGTGTTCTCCTTCTTGTTCTTCCTCTCATTTTCTTCCCTAGCATTAGTTGCTTTGGTGGGATTTGAGAGAGAAGGACTTGGGCACTCCGTGTGCCCTTGCCATTGCATTTGGTGCATCGGTTTGAGTTCTCCACGGTGATACGTGGAAGTTACAAGTTGAGAAGCTTATTACTCTTGGGTGCTTGGTGCCCTTGAGCTTGTTCCTCTTGGGTGCTTGGGCGCCCTAGTCGGTTGGTGGTGTTCGGAGCTCAATCATTGTGGTGTAAAGCTCCGGGCAAGCGTCGAGGTCTCCAATTAGGTTGTGGAGATCGCCCCGAGCAATTTGACGAGTTCCGGTGACCGCCCCCAAGGGTTGCCAAAGTGTACGGGTTCGGTGACCGCCCCCAAGGGTTGCCTTTTGTACGGGTTCGGTGACCGCCCTCAAGGGTCCCTTAGTGGAATCACGGCATCTTGCATTGTGCGAGGGCGTGAGGAGATTACGGTGGCCCTAGTGGCTTCTTGGGGAGCATTGTGCCTCCACACAGCTCCAAACGGAGATTAGCATCCGCAAGGGTGTGAACTTCGGGATACATCATCGTCTCCGCGTGCCTCGGTTATCTCTTACCCGAGCCCCTTTACTTATGCACTTTACTTTGTGATAGCCATATTGTTCTTTGTCATATATCTTGCTATCACATAGTTGCTTATCTTGCTTAGCATAAGTTGTTGGTGCACATAGGTGAGCCTAGTTGTTGTAGGTTTTGTGCTTGACAAATTAACCGCTAGGATTATTCCGCATTTGTTCAAGCCTAAACCGTAATTATTTTAAAGCGCCTATTCACCCCCCTCTAGGCGACATCCTCGATCTTTCGTGCCCACCCCTAAAAATGCACCATTAGTAACCACGCAGCGCCATTACTAGTTTTGCAAAAAAATGTTAGTAGTGGCGCACCGTGGATGTGGTGCGCCATTACTAGTTTGAACTAGTAATGGCACACTTTACACAAAAGTGCCATTACTAGTTTTGGAAAATAAAGTAAAAAATTGTTAGTAGTGGCGCAGAGTTTGTGGTGCGCCATTACTAGTTAAAACTAGTAATGGCGCATCGTGCCTGGTGCGCCATTAATAGTTTTGGAAAAATAAAAATGCTAGTAATGGCGCGATCAGGTCTCAATGCGCCATTAGTAATGAGGATACTAATGGCGCATCAGATCTAAGCGCCATCGCTATATAGCGATGGCGCACGACATACATGATGCTACTCGTTGTCTTGTTTCAAACAAGCTTGAGTTTGCTCAATTCGGAGCTCATTTGCGAAGTTATGGCGATTCTGGTTTTCCTTGGAGCATTCTTTGTTTTTGCGGTAGTGGCTTAAAATTTGGCGCCGTGATAGTACCGCTGTCCACAATGATAGTACCGAAGCACTCAAGCGGTAGTACCGCTCCCGAGCGGTAGTACCGCTCCCAGCGGTAGTACCTCTCCCAGGCGGTAAGTACCGCTCCCGAGCTAGTACCTCTCCCAGGCGGTAGTACTGGCTCCCGAGCGAGTAATGCCGCTCCCGGGTACCGCTTGGGAGTTTCGGTAGTAATGATGGTTCCGGGCTACTACCGCCTCGATTCGAGACCGTTGTTTTTCGTGGTCGGGTTTCACGGTACTAAGTGCAGTAGTAGTGGCGGTAGTACCGCTCCAAGCGGTAGTACCGTGCCTACTCCCACAGTAGTACCGCTCTTGGGGCCAGGCCTTGACCTCCTCGTCGGTAGCAGCGATACCGGCCCTGGGTGAGAGCGGTAGTACCGCCCTCGTGAGTAGTACCGCCCTGCCCAAGCGGTAGTACCGCTCTATCTTGAGGATGTTCGATTGGGAGTAACGGTTGGATTTTCCCTCCTATAAAAGGGGTCTTCTTCCCATTGAACCTTATCCTTTGAGCTCGTGTTCTTCCCCCATTGTTGACCTTCTTCGAGCTTGCTAACTCTCAATCCCTCCAATGATTCTTGCTAGTTCTTGAGGGAAAAGAGAGAGGAGATCTAGATCCACGTTTCCACCAATCACTTTCTCTTCTAAGTGAGGGGAACCCCTTGGATCTAGATCTTGGAGTTCTTGGTGTTCTCCTACTTGTTCTTCCTCTCATTTTCTTCCCTATCATTAGTTGCTTTGGTGGGATTTGAGAGAAGGACTTGGGCACTCCGTGTGCCCTTGCCATTGCATTTGGTGCATCGGTTTGAGTTCTCCATGGTGATACGTGGAAGTTACAAGTTGAGAAGCTTATTACTCTTGGGTGCTTGGTGCCCTTGAGCTTGTTCCTCTTGGGTGCTTGGGCGCCCTAGACGGTTGGTGGTGTTCGGAGCTCAATCATTGTGGTGTAAAGCTCTGGGCAAGCGTCGGGGTCTCCAATTAGGTTGTGGAGATCGCTCCGAGCAACTTGACGGGTTCCGGTGACCTCCCCAAGGGTTGCCAAAGTGTACGGGTTCGGTGACCGCCCCCAAGGGTTGCCATTTGTACGGGTTCGGTGACCGCCCTCAAGGGTCCCTTAGTGGAATCACGGCATCTTGCATTGTGCGAGGGCGTGAGGAGATTACGGTGGCCCTAGTGGCTTCTTGGGGAGCATTGTGCCTCCACACCGCCTCCAAACGGAGATTAGCATCCGCAAGGGTGTGAACTTAGGGATACATAAATCGTCTCCGCGTGCCTCGGTTATCTCTTACCCGAGCCCCTTTACTTATGCACTTTACTTTGTGATAGCCATATTGTTCTTTGTCATATATCTTGCTATCACATAGTTGCTTATCTTGCTTAGCATAAGTTGTTGGTGCACATAGGTGAGCCTAGTTGTTGTAGGTTTTGTGCTTGACAAATTAACCGCTAGGTTTATTCCGCATTTGTTCAAGCCTAAACCGTAATTATTTTAAAGCGCCTATTCACCCCCCTCTAGGCGACATCCTCGATCTTTCGCGCACCCCCTAAAAATGCACCATTAGTAACCACGTGGTGCGCCATTACTAGTTTTGCAAAAAAAATGTTAGTAGTGGCGCACCATGGATGTGGTGCGCCATTACTAGTTTGAACTAGTAATGGCACACTTTACACAAAAGTCTTGCCATTACGAGTTTTGGAAAATAAAGTAAAAACATCGTTAGTAGTGGCGCACAGAGTTTGTGGTGGGGCATTACTAGTTAAAACAAGTAATGGCGCCTTTGTGCCCCAATGCGCCATTAATAGTTTTGGAAAAATAAAAATGCTAGTAATGGCGCGATCAGGTATGCAGTGCGCCATTAGTAATGAGGATACTAATGGCGCACCAGATCTGTGCGCCATCGCTATATAGCGTTGGCGCACCACATACATGATGCTACTCGTTGTCTTGTTTCAAACAAGCTTGAGTTTGCTCAATTCGAGCTCATTTGCGAAGTTATGGAAGTTCTGGTTTTCCTTGGAGCATTCTTTGTTTTCGCGGTAGTGGCTTAAAATTTGGCGCCAGATAGTACCGCTGTCCACAGCGGTAGTACCGCCGAAGCACTCAAGCGGTAGTACCGCTCCCAGAGCGGTAGTACCGCTCCCAGAGCGGTAGTACCTCTCCCAGAGCGGTAGTACCGCTTGGGAGTTTCGGCCGTAGTACCGCAGTGGTTCCGGGCTACTACCGCCTCGATTCGAGACCGTTGTTTTTCATGTCGGGTTTTACGGTACTAAGTGCAGTAGTAGTGGCGGTAGTACCGCTCCAAGCGGTAGTACCGTGCCTACTCCCACGGTAGTACCGCTCTGGGGCCAGGGCCTTGACCTCCTCGTCAAGGCAAGATTGGCTGGGTGAGAGCGGTAGTACCGCCCTCGGTGATAGTACCGCCCACCCAGCGGTAGTACCGCTCTATGAGGATGTTCGATTAGGGGTAACGGTTGGATTTTCCCTCCTATAAATGGGGTCTTCTTCCCCATTGAACCTTATCCTTTGAGCTCGTGTTCTTCCCCCATTGTTGACCTTCTTCGAAGCTTGCTAACTCTCAATCCCTCCAATGATTCTTGCTAGTTCTTGAGGGAAAAGAGAGAGAGATCTAGATCCACGTTTCCACCAATCACTTTCTCCTCTAAGTGAGGGGAACCCTTGGATCTAGATCTTGGAGTTCTTGGTGTTCTCCTTCTTGTTCTTCCTCTCATTTTCTTCCCTAGCATTAGTTGCTTTGGTGGGATTTGAGAGAGAAGGACTTGGGCACTCCGTGTGCCCTTGCCATTGCATTTGGTGCATCGGTTTGAGTTCTCCACGGTGATACGTGGAAGTTACAAGTTGAGAAGCTTATTACTCTTGGGTGCTTGGTGCCCTTGAGCTTGTTCCTCTTGGGTGCTTGGGCGCCCTAGGCAGTTGGTGGTGTTCGAGATCAATCATTGTGGTGTAAAGCTCCGGGCAAGCGTCGGGGTCTCCAATTAGGTTGTGGAGATCGCCCGAGCAACTTGACGGGTTCCGTGACCGCCCTAAGGGTTGCCAAAGTGTACGGGTTGGTGACCGCCCCAAGGGTTGCCATTTGTACGGGTTCGGTGACCGCCCTCAAGGGTCCCTTAGTGGAATCACGGCATCTTGCATTGTGCGAGGGCGTGAGGAGATTACGGTGGCCCTAGTGGCTTCTTGGGGAGCATTGTGCCTCCACACCGCTCCAAACGGAGATTAGCATCCGCAAGGGTGTGAACTTCGGGATACATCGTCGTCTCCGCGTGCCTCGGTTATCTCTTACCCGAGCCCCTTTACTTATGCACTTTACTTTGTGATAGCCATATTGTTCTTTGTCATATATCTTGCTATCACATAGTTGCTTATCTTGCTTAGCATAAGTTGTTGGTGCACATAGGTGAGCCTAGTTGTTGTAGGTTTTGTGCTTGACAAATTAACCGCTAGGTTTATTCCGCATTTGTTCAAGCCTAAACCGTAATTATTTTAAAGCGCCTATTCACCCCCCCCCTCTAGGCGACATCCTCGATCTTTCAGGCGCACCCCCTAAAAATGCACCATTAGTAACCACGTGGTGCGCCATTACTAGTTTTGCAAAAAAAATGTTAGTAGTGGCGCACCGTGGATGTGGTGCGCCATTACTAGTTTGAACTAGTAATGGCACACTTTACACAAAGTCGCCATTACTAGTTTTGGAAAATAAAGTAAAAAAATTGTTAGTAGTGGCGCACAGAGTTTGTGGTGCGCCATTACTAGTTAAAACTAGTAATGGCGCCTTTGTGCCTGATGCGCCATTAATAGTTTTGGAAAAATAAAAAAGCTAGTAATGGCGCAGGTAGTGTCTGCAGTGCGCCATTAGTAATGAGGATACTAATGGCGCTTTTGTATCTGTGCGCCATCGCTATATAGCGCACCACATACATGATGCTACTCGTTGTCTTGTTTCAAACAAGCTTGAGTTTGCTCAATTAGAGCTCATTTGCGAAGTTATGGCAGTTCTGGTTTTCCTTGGAGCATTCTTTGTTTTCGCGGTAGTGGCTTAAGGCTGGCGCCAGCGGTAGTACCGCTGTCCACAACGGTAGTACCGCCGAAGCACTCAAGCGGTAGTACCGCTCCCAGAGCGGTAGTACCGCTGAGCGTAGTACCGCCCAGAAGCGGTAGTACCGAATCTTGCTCCCAGGCGGTAGTACCTCTCCCAGAGCGGTAGTACCGCTTGGGAGTTTCGGCCGTAATCACCGCAGTGGTTCGAGCTACTACCGCCTCGATTCGAGACCGTTGTTTTTAAATGTCGGGTTTTACGGTACTAAGTGCAGTAGTAGTGGCGGTAGTACCGCTCCAAGCGGTAGTACCGTGCCTACTCCACGGTAGTACCGCTCTGGGCCAGGCCTTGACCTCCTCGTCGGTAGCAGCAGATCAGGTGAGAGCGGTAGTACCGCCCTCGTGATAATGCCGCCTGCCTAAGCGGTAGTACCGCTCTATCTTGAGGATGTTCGATGGGGTAACGGTTGGATTTTCCCCTCCTATAAAAGGGGTCTTCTTCCCCATTGAACCTTATCCTTTGAGCTCGTGTTCTTCCCCATTGTTGACCTTCTTCGAAGCTTGCTAACTCTCAATCCCTCCAATGATTCTTGCTAGTTCTTGAGGGAAAAGAGAGGAGATCTAGATCCACGTTTCCACCAATCACTTTCTCCTCTAAGTGAGG
Source organism: Aegilops bicornis (assembly GCA_021605145.1). Taxonomy (NCBI): domain Eukaryota; kingdom Viridiplantae; phylum Streptophyta; class Magnoliopsida; order Poales; family Poaceae; genus Aegilops; species Aegilops bicornis. The sequence continues at coordinate 388,989,575 of CM038669.1, read as the reverse complement.
GAACCCCTTGGATCTAGATCTTGGAGTTCTTTGTGTTCTCCTTCTTGTTCTTCCTCTCATTTTCTTCCCTAGCATTAGTTGCTTTGGTGGGATTTGAGAGAGAAGGACTTGGGCACTCCGTGTGCCCTTGCCATTGCATTTGGTGCATCGGTTTGAGTTCTCCACGGTGATATGTGGAAGTTACAAGTTGAGAAGCTTATTACTCTTGGGTGCTTGGTGCCCTTGAGCTTGTTCCTCTTGGGTGCTTGGGCGCCCTAGGCAGTTGGTGGTGTTCGAGCTCAATCATTGTGGTGTAAAGCTCCGCAAGCGTCGGGGTCTCCAATTAGGTTGTGGAGATCGCCCGAGCAACTTGACGGAGTTCCGGTGACCGCCCCAAGGGTTGCCAAAGTGTCTGGGTTGGTGACCGCCCCAAGGGTTGCCATTTATGCAGGTTCGGTGACCGCCCTCAAGGGTCCCTTAGTGGAATCACGGCATCTTGCATTGTGCGAGGGCGTGAGGAGATTACGGTGGCCCTAGTGGCTTCTTGGGGAGCATTGTGCCTCCACACCGCCTCCAAGCGGAGATTAGCATCCGCAAGGGTGTGAACTTGGGATACATCGTCGTCTCACGTGCCTCGGTTATCTCTTACCCGAGCCCCTTTACTTATGCACTTTACTTTGTGATAGCCATATTGTTCTTTGTCATATATCTTGCTATCACATAGTTGCTTATCTTGCTTAGCATAAGTTGTTGGTGCACATAGGTGAGCCTAGTTGTTGTAGGTTTTGTGCTTGACAAATTAACCGCTAGGTTTATTCCGCATTGTTCAAGCATAAACCGTATTTATTTTAAAGCGCATATTAACCCCCCCCCCCCCTCTAGGCGACATCCTCGATCTTTCAGTCGCACCCCCTAAAAATGCACCATTAGTAACCACGTGGTGCGCCATTACTAGTTTTGCAAAAAAATGTTAGTAGTGGCGCACCATGGATGTGGTGCGCCATTACTAGTTTGAACTAGTAATGGCACACTTTACACAAGTGCGCCATTACTAGTTTTGGAAAATAAAGTAAAAAAAATTGTTAGTAGTGGCGCACAGAGTTTGTGGTGCGCCATTACTAGTTAAAACTAGTAATGGCGCACTGTGCCCTGGTGCGCCATTAATAGTTTTGGAAAAATAAAAAAATGCTAGTAATGGCGCACCGTGTGTCTGGTGCGCCATTAGTAATGAGGATACTAATGGCGCACCACATACATGATGCTACTCGTTGTCTTGTTTCAAACAAGCTTGAGTTTGCTCAATTCGGAGCTCATTTGCAGAAGTTATGGCAGTTCTGGTTTTCCTTGGAGCATTCTTTGTTTTCGCGGTAGTGGCTTAAGGCTGGCGCCAGCGGTAGTACCGCCGAAGCACTCAAGCGGTAGTACCGCTCCCAGAGCGGTAGTACCACTCCCAGAGCGGTAGTACCTCTCCCAGAGCAGTAGTACCGCTTGGGAGTTTCGGCCGTAGTAACGCAGTGGTTCTGGGCTACTACCGCCTTGATTCGAGACCGTTGTTTTTCGTGTCGGGTTTTACGGGAGTAAGTGCAGTAGTAGTGGCGGTAGTACTGCTCAAGCGGTAATGCCGTGCCTACTCCCACAGTAGTACCGCTCTGAGGGCCAGGGCCTTGACCTCCTCGTCGTGGCAGCGATACCCATTGGGTGAGAGCGGTAGTACCGCCCTCGGCGGTAGTACCGCCTGCCCAAGCGGTAGTACCGCTCTATCTTGAGGATGTTCGATTGGGAGTAGCAGTTGGATTTTCCCCTCCTATAAAAGGGGTCTTCTTCCCCATTGAACCTTATCCTTTGAGCTCGTGTTCTTCCCCCATTGTTGACCTTCTTGAAGCTTGCTAACTCTCAATCCCTCCAATGATTCTTGCTAGTCCTTGAGGGAAAAGAGAGGAGATCTAGATCCACGTTTCCACCAATCACTTTCTCCTCTAAGTGAGGGGAACCCCTTGGATCTAGATCTTGGAGTTCTTGGTGTTCTCCTTCTTGTTCTTCCTCTCATTTTCTTCCCTAGCATTAGTTGCTTTGGTGGGATTTGAGAGAGAAGGACTTGGGCACTCCGTGTGCCCTTGCCATTGCATTTGGTGCATCGGTTTGAGTTCTCCACGGTGATACGTGGAAGTTACAAGTTGAGAAGCTTATTACTCTTGGGTGCTTGGTGCCCTTGAGCTTGTTCCTCTTGGGTGCTTGGGCGCCCTAGACGGTTGGTGGTGTTCGGAGCTCAATCATTGTGGTGTAAAGCTCCGGGCAAGCGTCGAGGTCTCCAATTAGGTTGTGGAGATCGCCCCGAGCAACTTGACGGGTTCCGGTGACCGCCCCCAAGGGTTGCCAAAGTGTACGGGTTCGGTGACCGCCCCCAAGGGTTGCCATTTATGCAGGTTCGGTGACCGCCCTCAAGGGTCCCTTAGTGGAATCACGGCATCTTGCATTGTGCGAGGGCGTGAGGAGATTACGGTGGCCCTAGTGGCTTCTTGGGAGCATTGTGCCTCCACACCGCTCCAAGCGGAGATTAGCATCCGCAAGGGTGTGAACTTGGGATACATCGTCGTCTCCGCGTGCCTCGGTTATCTCTTACCGAGCCCCTTTACTTATGCACTTTACTTTGTGATAGCCATATTGTTCTTTGTCATATATCTTGCTATCACATAGTTGCTTATCTTGCTTAGCATAAGTTGTTGGTGCACATAGGTGAGCCTAGTTGTTGTAGGTTTTGTGCTTGACAAATTAACCGCTAGGTTTATTCCGCATTTGTTCAAGCCTAAACCGTAATTATTTTAAAGCGCCTATTCACCCCCCCCTCTAGGCGACATCCTCAATCTTTCAAAGCACCCCTAAAATGCACCATTAGTAACCACGTGGTGCGCCATTACTAGTTTTGCAAAAAATGTTAGTAGTGGCGCACCATGGATGTGGTGCACCATTACTAGTTTGAACTAGTAATGGCACACTTTACACAAAAGTCGCCATTACTAGTTTTGGAAAATAAAGTAAAAAATTGTTAGTAGTGGCGCCTGAGTTTGTGGTGCGCCATTACTAGTTAAAACTAGTAATGGCGCCTTTGTGCCTAATCGCGCCATTAATAGTTTGGGAAAAATAAAAAAAATGCTAGTAATGGCGCACCGTGTGTCTGGTGCGCCATTAGTAATGAGGATACTAATGGCGCACCACATACATGATGCTACTCGTTGTCTTGTTTCAAACAAGCTTGAGTTTGCTCAATTTGGAGCTCATTTGCAGAAGTTATGGCAGTTCTGGTTTTCCTTGGAGCATTCTTTGTTTTCGGTAGTGGCTTAAAAATTTGGCGCCGTGATAGTACCGCTGTCCACAATGATAGTACCGCAAGCACTCAAGCGGTAGTACCGCTCCCGAGAGCGGTAGTACCTCTCCCAGCTGTAGTACCGCTTGGGAGTTTCGGCCGTAGTACCGCATGATGGTTCCGGCTACTACCGCCTCGATTCGAGACCGTTGTTTTTTCGTCGGGTTTTACGGTACTAAGTGCAGTAGTAGTGGCGGTAGTACCGCTCAAGCGGTAGTACCGTGCCTACTCCCACGGTAGTACCGCTCTGGGGCTGTGGCCTTGACCTCCTCGTCGGTAGCGGCAAGATCCGCTGGGTGAGAGCGGTAGTACCGCCCTCGTAGTAATGCCGCCCACCTAAGCGGTAGTACCGCTCTATCTTGAGGATGTTCATTGGGGTAACGGTTGGATTTTCCCCTCCTATAAAAGGGGTCTTCTTCCCCATTGAACCTTATCCTTTGAGCTCGTGTTCTTCCCCATTGTTGACCTTCTTCGAAGCTTGCTAACTCTCAATCCCTCCAATGATTCTTGCTAGTTCTTGAGGGAAAGAGAGAGGAGATCTAGATCCACGTTTCCACCAATCACTTTCTCCTCTAAGTGAGGGGAACCCCTTGGATCTAGATCTTGGAGTTCTTGGTGTTCTTCTTCTTGTTCTTCCTCTCATTTTCTTCCCTAGCATTAGTTGCTTTGGTGGGATTTGAGAGAGAAGGACTTGGGCACTCCGTGTGCCCTTGCCATTGCATTTGGTGCATCGGTTTGAGTTCTCCACGGTGATACGTGGAAGTTATAAGTTGAGAAGCTTATTACTCTTGGGTGCTTGGTGCCCTTGAGCTTGTTCCTCTTGGGTGCTTGGGCGCCCTAGACGGTTGGTGGTGTTCGGAGCTCAATCATTGTGGTGTAAAGCTCCGGGCAAGCGTCGGGCTCTCCAATTAGGTTGTGGAGATCGCCCCGAGCAACTTGACGGGTTCCGGTGACCGCCCCCAAGGGTTGCCAAAGTGTACGGGTTCGGTGACCGCCCCCAAGGGTTGCCATTTATGCAGGTTCGGTGACCGCCCTCAAGGGTCCCTTAGTGGAATCACGGCATCTTGCATTGTGCGAGGGCGTGAGGAGATTACTGATGGCCCTAGTGGCTTCTTGGGAAGCATTGTGCCTCCACACCGCTCCAAAGCGGAGATTAGCATCCGCAAGGGTGTGAACTTCGGGATACATCGTCGTCTCTGCGTGCCTCGGTTATCTCTTACCCGAGCCCCTTTACTTATGCACTTTACTTTGTGATAGCCATATTGTTCTTTGTCATATATCTTGCTATCACATAGTTGCTTATCTTGCTTAGCATAAGTTGTTGGTGCACATAGGTGAGCCTAGTTGTTGTAGGTTTTGTGCTTGACAAATTAACCGCTAGGTTTATTCCGCATTTGTTCAAGCCTAAACCATAATTATTTTAAAGCGCCTATTCACCCCCTCTAGGCGACATCCTCAATCTTTCAAAGCGCACCCCCTAAAAATGCACCATTAGTAACCACGTGGTGCGCCATTACTAGTTTTGCAAAAAAAATGTTAGTAGTGGCGCACCGTGGATGTGGTGCGCCATTACTAGTTTGAACTAGTAATGGCACACTTTACACAGGTGCGCCATTACTAGTTTTGGAAAATAAAGTAAAAAAAATTGTTAGTAGTGGCGCACAGAGTTTGTGGTGCGACATTACTAGTTAAAACTAGTAATGGCGCACTATGTGCCTGCGCCATTAATAGTTTTGGAAAAATAAAAAATGCTAGTAATGGCGCGATTGCAGGTATGCAGTGCGCCATTAGTAATGAGGATACTAATGGCGCACCTGTATCTGGTGCGCCACTGCTATATAGCAGTGGCGCACCACATACATGATGCTACTCGTTGTCTTGTTTCAAACAAGCTTGAGTTTGCTCAATTCGGAGCTCATTTGCAGAAGTTATGGCAGTTCTGGTTTTCCTTGGAGCATTCTTTGTTTTTTCGCGGTAGTGGCTTAAGGCTGGCGCCCAGATAGTACCGCTGTCCACAGTGTAGTACCGCCAAGCACTCAAGCGGTAGTACCGCTCACCAGAGCGGTAGTACCTCTCACCATAGCGGTAGTACCGCTTTGGGAGTTTCGGCCGTAATACCGCAGTTGGTTCCGGGCTACTACCGCCTCGATTCGAGACCGTTGTTTTTAAATGTCGGGTTTTACGGTACTAAGTGCAGTAGTAGTGGCGGTAGTACCGCTCCAAGCGGTAGTACCGTGCCTACTCCCACGGTAGTACCGCTCTGGGGCCAGGGCCTTGACCTCCTCGTCAGTAGGCGATGCAAGCTGGGTGAGAGCGGTAAATACCGCCCTCGGTGATAGTACCGCCACCTAAGCAGTAGTACCGCTCTATCTTGAGGATGTTCGTGGGGTAACGGTTGGATTTCCCCTCCTATAAAGGGGTCTTCTTCCCCATTGAACCTTATCCTTTGAGCTCGTGTTCTTCCCCATTGTTGACCTTCTTCGAAGCTTGCTAACTCTCAATCCCTCCAATGATTCTTGCTAGTTCTTGAGGGAAAAGAGAGGAGATCTAGATCCACGTTTCCACCAATCACTTTCTCCTCTAAGTGAGGGGAACCCCTTGGATCTAGATCTTGGAGTTCTTGGTGTTCTCCTTCTTGTTCTTCCTCTCATTTTCTTCCCTAGCATTAGTTGCTTTGGTGGGATTTGAGAGAGAAGGACTTGGGCACTCCGTGTGCCCTTGCCATTGCATTTGGTGCATCGGTTTGAGTTCTCCACGGTGATACGTGGAAGTTACAAGTTGAGAAGCTTATTACTCTTGGGTGCTTGGTGCCCTTGAGCTTGTTCCTCTTGGGTGCTTGGGCGCCTAGGCAGTTGGTGGTGTTCGGAGCTCAATCATTGTGGTGTAAAGCTCCTGCAAGCGTCCGGGTCTCCAATTAGGTTGTGGAGATCGCCCGAGCAACTTGACGGGTTCCGTGACCGCCCCCAAGGGTTGCCAAAGTGTACGGGTTCGTGACCGCCCCAAGGGTTGCCATTTGTACGGGTTCGGTGACCGCCTCAAGGGTCCCTTAGTGGAATCACGGCATCTTGCATTGTGCGAGGGCGTGAGGAGATTACTTGGCCCTAGTGGCTTCTTGGGGAGCATTGTGCCTCCACACCGCCTCCAAACAGAGATTAGCATCCGCAAGGGTGTGAACTTCGGGATACATAAATCGTCTCCGCGTGCCTCGGTTATCTCTTACCCGAGCCCCTTTACTTATGCACTTTACTTTGTGATAGCCATATTGTTCTTTGTCATATATCTTGCTATCACATAGTTGCTTATCTTGCTTAGCATAAGTTGTTGGTGCACATAGGTGAGCCTAGTTGTTGTAGGTTTTGTGCTTGACAAATTAACCGCTAGGTTTATTCCGCATTTGTTCAAGCCTAAACCGTAATTATTTTAAAGCGCCTATTCACCCCTCTAGGCGACATCCTCGATCTTTCAGCGCACCCTAAAAATGCACCATTAGTAACCACGCAGCGCCATTACTAGTTTTGCAAAAAAATGTTAGTAGTGGCGCACCGTGGATGTGGTGCGCCATTACTAGTTTGAACTAGTAATGCCCCATTTACACAAAAGTCGCCATTACTAGTTTTGGAAAATAAAGTAAAAAATTGTTAGTAGTGGGCGCCTGAGTTTGTGGTGCGCCATTACTAGTTAAAACTAGTAATGGCGCATCGTGCCTGGTGCGCCATTAATAGTTTTGGAAAAATAAAAAATGCTAGTAATGGCGCGCATGTATGCAGTGCGCCATTAGTAATGAGGATACTAATGGCGCTTTTCAGATCTGGTGCGCCATCGCTATATAGCGATGGCGCACCACATACATGATGCTACTCGTTGTCTTGTTTCAAACAAGCTTGAGTTTGCTCAATTTGGAGCTCATTTGCAGAAGTTATGGCAGTTCTGGTTTTCCTTGGAGCATTCTTTGTTTTCGCGGTAGTGGCTTAAGGCTGGCGCCAGCGGTAGTACCGCTGTCCACAGCGGTAGTACCGCCGAAGCACTCAAGCGGTAGTACCGCTCCCAGAGCGGTAGTACCTCTCCCAGAGCGGTAGTACCGCTTGGGAGTTTCGGCCGTAGTACCGCAGTGGTTCCGGGCTACTACCGTCTCACTTCGAGACCGTTGTTTTTCGTGTCGGGTTTTACGGTACTAAGTGCAGTAGTAGTGGCGGTAGTACCGCTCCAAGCGGTAGTACCGCGCCTACTCCCACGGTAGTACCGCTCTGGGGCCAGGGCCTTGACCTCCTCGTCAGCGCGGCAGTACCGCTGGGTGAGAGCGGTAGTACCGCCCTCAGCGGTAGTACCGCCCTGCCCAAGCGGTAGTACCGCTCTATGCGGGGATGTTCAGTGGGGTAACGGTTGGATTTTCCCCCTCCTATAAAAGGGGGTCTTCTTCCCCATTGAACCTTATCCTTTGAGCTCGTGTTCTTCCCCCATTGTTGACCTTCTTCGAGCTTGCTAACTCTCAATCCCTCCAATGATTCTTGCTAGTTCTTGAGGGAAAAGAGAGGAGATCTAGATCCACGTTTCCACCAATCACTTTCTCCTCTAAGTGAGGGGAACCCCTTGGATCTAGATCTTGGAGTTCTTGGTGTTCTCCTTCTTGTTCTTCCTCTCATTTTCTTCCCTAGCATTAGTTGCTTTGGTGGGATTTGAGAGAGAAGGACTTGGGCACTCCGTGTGCCCTTGCCATTGCATTTGGTGCATCGGTTTGAGTTCTCCACGGTGATACGTGGAAGTTACAAGTTGAGAAGCTTATTACTCTTGGGTGCTTGGTTCCCTTGAGCTTGTTCCTCTTGGGTGCTTGGGCGCCCTAGACGGTTGGTGGTGTTCGGAGCTCAATCATTGTGGTGTAAAGCTCCGGGCAAGCGTCGGGGTCTCCAATTAGGTTGTGGAGATCGCCCCGAGCAACTTGACGGGTTCCGGTGACCGCCCCCAAGGGTTGCCAAAGTGTACGGGTTCGGTGACCGCCCCCAAAGGTTGCCATTTGTACGGGTTCGGTGACCGCCCTCAAGGGTCCCTTAGTGGAATCACGGCATCTTGCATTGTGCGAGGGCGTGAGGAGATTACGGTGGCCCTAGTGGCTTCTTGGGGAGCATTGTGCCTCCACACCGCTCCAAACGGAGATTAGCATCCGCAAGGGTGTGAACTTCGGGATACATAGTCGTCTCCGCGTGCCTCGGTTATCTCTTACCCGAGCCCCTTTACTTATGCACTTTACTTTGTGATAGCCATATTGTTCTTTGTCATATATCTTGCTATCACATAGTTGCTTATCTTGCTTAGCATAAGTTGTTGGTGCACATAGGTGAGCCTAGTTGTTGTAGGTTTTGTGCTTGACAAATTAACCGCTAGGTTTATTCCGCATTTGTTCAAGCCTAAACCGTAATTATTTTAAAGCTCCTTTTCACCCCCCCCCCCTAGGCGACATCCTCGATCTTTCAGCGCACCCCTAAAATGCACCATTAGTAACCACGTGGTGCGCCATTACTAGTTTTGCAAAAAATGTTAGTAGTGGCGCATCGTGGATGTGGTGCGCCATTACTAGTTTGAACTAGTAATGGCACACTTTTACACAAAGCGCCATTACTAGTTTTGGAAAATAAAGTAAAAAATTGTTAGTAGTGGCGCCGAGTTTGTGGTGCGCCATTACTAGTTAAAACTAGTAATGGCGCCTTTGTGCTGTGCGCCATTAATAGTTTTGGAAAAATAAAAATGCTAGTAATGGCGCATCAGTGTATGCAGTGCGCCATTAGTAATGAGGATACTAATGTCAAGATTTTCTCTGGTGCGCCACGCTATATAGCGATGGCGCACCACATACATGATGCTACTCGGTTTCTTGTTTCAAACAAGCTTGAGTTTGCTCAATTCGGAGCTCATTTGCAGAAGTTATGGCAGTTCTGGTTTTCCTTGGAGCATTCTTTGTTTTCGCGGTAGTGGCTTAAAGTGGCGCCCAATGATAGTACCCATTGTCCACTGTAGTACCGCCAAGCACTCAAGCGGTAATACCGCTCCCGAGGCTGAGTACCGCTCCCAGAGCGTAGTAATGCCGCTCCCAGTAGCCTCTCGAGCAGTAGTACCGCTTGGGAGTTTCGGCCGTAGTAACGCAGTGGTTCTGGGCTACTACCGCCTTGATTCGAGACCGTTGTTTTTCGTGTCGGGTTTTACGGTAGTAAGTGCAGTAGTAGTGGCGGTAGTACCGCTCCAAGCGGTAGTACCGTGCCTACTCCCACGGTAGTACCGCTCTGGGGCCAGGGCCTTGACCTCCTCGTCGGTAGCGGCAAGATCACTGGGTGAGAGCGGTAGTACCGCCCTCGGCCGTGTAATACCGCCACCTAAGCGGTAGTACCGCTCTATCTTGGGATGTTCAAAGGGGTAACGATTGGATTTTCCTCCTATAAAAGGGATCTTCTTCCCCATTGAACCTTATCCTTTGAGCTCGTGTTCTTCCCCCATTGTTGACCTTCTTCGAAGCTTGCTAACTCTCAATCCCTCCAATGATTCTTGCTAGTTCTTGAGGGAAAAGAGAGGAGATCTAGATCCACGTTTCCACCAATCACTTTCTCCTCTAAGTGAGGGGAACCCCTTGGATCTAGATCTTGGAGTTCTTAGTGTTCTCCTTCTTGTTCTTCCTCTCATTTTCTTCCCTAGCATTAGTTGCTTTGGTGGGATTTGAGAGAGAAGGACTTGGGCACTCCGTGTGCCCTTGCCATTGCATTTGGTGCATCGGTTTGAGTTCTCCACGGTGATACGTGGAAGTTACAAGTTGAGAAGCTTATTACTCTTGGGTGCTTGGTGCCCTTGAGCTTGTTCCTCTTGGGTGCTTGGGCGCCCTAGACGGTTGGTGGTGTTCGAGCTCAATCATTGTGGTGTAAAGCTCACGCAAGCGTCGGGGTCTCCAATTAGGTTGTGGAGATCGCCTGAGCAACTTGACGGGTTCCGTGACCGCCCCAAGGGTTGCCAAAGTGTACGGGTTCGGTGACCGCCCCAAGGGTTGCCATTTGTATGCAGGTTCGGTGACCGCCCTCAAGGGTCCCTTAGTGGAATCACGGCATCTTGCATTGTGCGAGGGTGTGAGGAGATTACGGTGGCCCTAGTGGCTTCTTGGGAGCATTGTGTCTCCACACCGCTTCAAATGGAGATTAGCATCCGCAAGGGTGTGAACTTCGGGATACATCGTCGTCTCCGCGTGCCTCGGTTATCTCTTACCCGAGCCCCTTTACTTATGCACTTTACTTTGTGATAGCCATATTGTTCTTTGTCATATATCTTGCTATCACATAGTTGCTTATCTTGCTTAGCATAAGTTGTTGGTGCACATAGGTGAGCCTAGTTGTTGTAGGTTTTGTGCTTGACAAATTAACCGCTAGGTTTATTCCGCATTTGTTCAAGCCTAAACCGTAATTATTTTAAAGCGCCTATTCACCCCACCCCCTCTAGGCGACATCCTCGATCTTTCAGGCGCACCCCCTAAAAATGCACCATTAGTAACCACGTGGTGCGCCATTACTAGTTTTGCAAAAAAAATGTTAGTAGTGGCGCACCGTGGATGTGGTGCGCCATTACTAGTTTGAACTAGTAATGGCACACTTTACACAAAAAGCGCCATTACTAGTTTTGGAAAATAAAGTAAAAAATTGTTAGTAGTGGCGCCTACGAGTTTGTGGTGCGCCATTACTAGTTAAAACTAGTAATGGCGCATCGTGCCTCGTGCGCCATTAATAGTTTTGGAAAAATAAAAATGCTAGTAATGGCGATCAGGTATGCAGTGCGCCATTAGTAATGAGGATACTAATGGCGCACAGATCTGCGCGCCATCGCTATATAGCGATGGCGCACCACATACATGATGCTACTCGTTGTCTTGTTTCAAACAAGCTTGAGTTTGCTCAATTCGGAGCTCATTTGCGTAAGTTATGGCAGTTCTGGTTTTCCTTGGAGCATTCTTTGTTTTTATGTAGTGGCTTAAGTGGCGCCCGGTAGATACTACCGCTGTCCACAGCGGTAGTACCGCCGAAGCACTCAAGCGGTAGTACCGCTCCCAGAGCGGTAGTACCGCTCCCAGAGCGGTAGTACCTCTCCCAGAGCGGTAGTACCGCTTGGGAGTTTCGGCCGTAGTACCGCAGTGGTTCCGGGCTACTACCGCCTCGATTCGAGACCGTTGTTTTTCGTGTCGGGTTTTACGGTACTAAGTGCAGTAGTAGTGGCGGTAGTACCGCTCCAAGCGGTGATGCCGTGCCTACTCCCAGTAGTACCGCTCACGGGGCCGGGCCTTGACCTCCTCGTCGGTAGCGGCGATACCCGGCTGGGTGAGAGCGGTAATCCGCCCTCGTGATAATACCGCCCCTGAAGCAGTAGTACCGCTCTATCTTGAGAGATGTTCGGTGGGGTAACGATTGGATTTCCCCCTCCTATAAAAGGGGTCTTCTTCCCCATTGAACCTTATCCTTTGAGCTCGTGTTCTTCCCCCATTGTTGACCTTCTTCGAGCTTGCTAACTCTCAATCCCTCCAATGATTCTTGCTAGTTCTTGAGGGAAAAGAGAGAGGAGATCTAGATCCACTATTCCACCAATCACTTTCTCCTCTAAGTGAGGGGAACCCCTTGGATCTAGATCTTGGAGTTCTTGGTGTTCTCCTTCTTGTTCTTCCTCTCATTTTCTTCCCTAGCATTAGTTGCTTTGGTGGGATTTGAGAGAGAAGGACTTGGGCACTCCGTGTGCCCTTGCCATTGCATTTGGTGCATCGGTTTGAGTTCTCCACGGTGATACGTGGAAGTTACAAGTTGAGAAGCTTATTACTCTTGGGTGCTTGGTGCCCTTGAGCTTGTTCCTCTTGGGTGCTTGGGCGCCCTAGGCAGTTGGTGGTGTTCGAGCTCAATCATTGTGGTGTAAAGCTCCGGGCAAGCGTCGAGGTCTCCAATTAGGTTGTGGAGATCGCCCGAGCAACTTGACGGGTTCCGTGACCGCCCCAAGGGTTGCCAAAGTGTACGGGTTCGGTGACCGCCCCAAGGGTTGCCATTTGTACGGGTTCGGTGACCGCCCTCAAGGGTCCCTTAGTGGAATCACGGCATCTTGCATTGTGCGAGGGCGTGTGGAGATTACGATGGCCCTAGTGGCTTCTTGGGGAGCATTGTGCCTCCACACCGCTCCAAATGGAGATTAGCATCCGCAAGGGTGTGAACTTCGGGATACATCGTCGTCTCCACGTGCCTCGGTTATCTCTTACCCGAGCCCTTTACTTATGCACTTTACTTTGTGATAGCCATATTGTTCTTTGTCATATATCTTGCTATCACATAGTTGCTTATCTTGCTTAGCATAAGTTGTTGGTGCACATAGGTGAGCCTAGTTGTTGTAGGTTTTGTGCTTGACAAATTAACCGCTAGGTTTATTCCGCATTTGTTCAAGCCTAAACCGTAATTATTTTAAAGCGCCTATTCACCCCCACCCCTCTAGGCGACATCCTCGATCTTTCAAAGCACCCCTAAAAATGCACCATTAGTAACCACGTGGTGCGCCATTACTAGTTTTGCAAAAAAATGTTAGTAGTGGCGCACCGTGGATGTGGCGCCATTACTAGTTTGAACTAGTAATGGCACACTTTACACAAAAGTCGCCATTACTAGTTTTGGAAAATAAAGTAAAAAAAATTGTTAGTAGTGGCGCACAGAGTTTGTGGTGCACCATTACTAGTTAAAACTAGTAATGGCGCACTGTGCCCTGGTGCGCCATTAATAGTTTTGGAAAAATAAAAAAATGCTAGTAATGGCGCATCAGGTATGCAGTGCGCCATTAGTAATGAGGATACTAATGGCGCGATTATCTGGTGCGCCATCGCTATATAGCAAAGGCGCACCACATACATGATGCTACTCGTTGTCTTGTTTCAAACAAGCTTGAGTTTGCTCAATTCGGAGCTCATTTGCGAAGTTATGGCGATTCTGGTTTTCCTTGGAGCATTCTTTGTTTTTTTGCGGTAGTGGCTTAAAATTTGGCGCCAATGATAGTACCGCTGTCCACAGCGGTAGTACCGCCGAAGCACTCAAGCGGTAGTACCGCTCCCAGAGCGGTAGTACCGCTCCCAGAGTGGTAGTACCTCTCCCAGAGCGGTAGTACCGCTTGGGAGTTTCGGCCGTAGTACCGCAGTGGTTCCGGCTACTACCGCCTCGATTCGAGACCGTTGTTTTTCGTGGTCGGGTTTTACGGTACTAAGTGCAGTAGTAGTGGCGGTAGTACCGCTCAAGCGGTAGTACTGCGTGCCTACTCCCACGGTAGTACCGCTCTGGGGCCGAGGCCTTGACCTCCTCGTCACAGCGGCAAGATCTGGGTGAGAGCGGTAGTACCGCCCTCAGCGGTAATGCCGCCCAAGCGGTAGTACCGCTCTATGCGGGGATGTTCAGTGGGGTAACGGTTGGATTTTCCCCCTCCTATAAAAGGGGGTCTTCTTCCCCATCTAACCTTATCCTTTGAGCTCGTGTTCTTCCCCCATTGTTGACCTTCTTCGAGCTTGCTAACTCTCAATCCCTCCAATGATTCTTGCTAGTTCTTGAGGGAAAAGAGAGGAGATCTAGATCCACGTTTCCACCAATCACTTTCTCCTCTAAGTGAGGGAACCCCTTGGATCTAGATCTTGGAGTTCTTGGTGTTCTCCTTCTTGTTCTTCCTCTCATTTTCTTCCCTAGCATTAGTTGCTTTGGTGGGATTTGAGAGAGAAGGACTTGGGCACTCCGTGTGCCCTTGCCATTGCATTTGGTGCATCGGTTTGAGTTCTCCACGGTGATACGTGGAAGTTACAAGTTGAGAAGCTTATTACTCTTGGGTGCTTGGTGCCCTTGAGCTTGTTCCTCTGGGTGCTTGGGCCCTAGGCAGTTGGTGGTGTTCGGAGCTCAATCATTGTGGTGTAAAGCTCGGCAAGCGTCGGGTCTCCAATTAGGTTGTGGAGATCGCCCGAGCAACTTGACGGGTTCCGTGACCGCCCCAAGGGTTGCCAAAGTGTACGGGTTCGTGACCGCCCCAAGGGTTGCCATTTGTACAGGTTCGGTGACCGCCTCAAGGGTCCCTTAGTGGAATCACGGCATCTTGCATTGTGCGAGGCGTGAGGAGATTACGGTGGCCCTAGTGGCTTCTTGGGGAGCATTGTGCCTCCACACCGCCTCCAAACAGAGATTAGCATCCGCAAGGGTGTGAACTTCGGGATACATCGTCGTCTCCGCGTGCCTCGGTTATCTCTTACCCGAGCCCCTTTACTTATGCACTTTACTTTGTGATAGCCATATTGTTCTTTGTCATATATCTTGCTATCACATAGTTGCTTATCTTGCTTAGCATAAGTTGTTGGTGCACATAGGTGAGCCTAGTTGTTGTTGGTTTTGTGCTTGACAAATTAACCGCTAGGTTTATTCCGCATTTGTTCAAGCCTAAATCGTAATTATTTTAAAGCGCCTATTCACCCCCCCCCCTCTAGGCGACATCCTCGATCTTTCAGGCGCACCCCCTAAAAATGCACCATTAGTAACCACGTGGTGCGCCATTACTAGTTTTGCAAAAAAATGTTAGTAGTGGCGCACCGTGGATGTGGTGCGCCATTACTAGTTTGAACTAGTAATGGCACACTTTACACAAAAGTCGCCATTACTAGTTTTGGAAAATAAAGTAAAAATTGTTAGTAGTGGCGCCAGAGTTTGTGGTGCGCCATTACTAGTTAAAACTAGTAATGGCGCCGTGCTCTGTGCGCCAATTAATAGTTTTGGAAAAATAAAAAATGCTAGTAATGGCGCCGATCATAGGCAGTGCGCCATTAGTAATGAGGATACTAATGGCGCACCTGTATCTGGTGCGCCAGTGCTATATCGCAGTGGCGCACCACATACAGGATGCTACTCGTTGTCTTGTTTCAAACAAGCTTGAGGTTGCTCAATTCGAGCTCATTTGCGAAGTTATGGCAGTTCTGGTTTTCCTTGGAGCATTCTTTGTTTTCGCGGTAGTGGCTTAAGGCCGGCGCCAGCGGTAGTACCGCTGTCCACAGCGGTAGTACCGCCGAAGCACTCAAGCGGTAGTACCGCTCCCAGAGCGGTAGTACCTCTCCCAGAGCGGTAGTACCGCTTGGGAGTTTCGGCCGTAGTACCGCAGTGGTTCCGGGCTACTACCGCCTCGATTCGAGACCGTTGTTTTTCGTGTCGGGTTTTACGGTACTAAGTGCAGTAGTAGTGGCGGTAGTACCGCTCCAAGCGGTAGTACCGTGCCTACTCCCACGGTAGTACCGCTCTGGGGCCAGGGCCTTGACCTCCTCGTCAGCGCGGCAGTACCGATGGGTGAGAGCGATAGTACCGCCCTCAGCGGTAGTACCGCCCTGCCCAAGCGGTAGTACCGCTCTATGCGGGGATGTTCAGTGGGGTAACGGTTGGATTTCCCCCCTCCTATAAAAGGGGGTCTTCTTCCCCATTGAACCTTATCCTTTGAGCTCGTGTTCTTCACCATTGTTGACCTTCTTCGAGCTTGCTAACTCTCAATCCCTCCAATGATTCTTGCTAGTTCTTGAGGGAAAGAGAGAGAGATCTAGATCCACGTTTCCACCAATCACTTTCTCCTCTAAGTGAGGGGAACCCCTTGGATCTAGATCTTGGAGTTCTTGGTGTTCTCCTTCTTGTTCTTCCTCTCATTTTCTTCCCTAGCATTAGTTGCTTTGGTGGGATTTGAGAGAGAAGGACTTGGGCACTCCGTGTGCCCTTGCCATTGCATTTGGTGCATCGGTTTGAGTTCTCCACGGTGATACGTGGAAGTTACAAGTTGAGAAGCTTATTACTCTTGGGTGCTTGGTGCCCTTGAGCTTATTCCTCTTGGGTGCTTGGGCGCCCTAGACGGTTGGTGGTGTTCGGAGTTCAATCATTGTGGTGCAAAGCTCAGCAAGCGTCGGGGTCTCCAATTAGGTTGTGGAGATCGCCTGAGCAACATGACGGGTTCCGTGACCGCCCCCAAGGGTTGCCAAAGTGTACGGGTTCGGTGACTGCCCCAAGGGTTGCCATTTGTACGGGTTCGGTGACCGCCCTCAAGGGTCCCTTAGTGGAATCACGGCATCTTGCATTGTGCGAGGGCGTGAGGAGATTACAGTGGCCCTAGTGGCTTCTTGGGGAGCATTGTGCCTCCACACCGCTCCAAACGGAGATTAGCATCCGCAAGGGTGTGAACTTCGGGATACATCGTCGTCTCCGCGTGCCTCGGTTATCTCTTACCCGAGCCCCTTTACTTATGCACTTTACTTTGTGATAGCCATATTGTTCTTTGTCATATATCTTGCTATCACATAGTTGCTTATGTTGCTTAGCATAAGTTGTTGGTGCACATAGGTGAGCCTAGTTGTTGTAGGTTTTGTGCTTGACAAATTAACCGCTAGGTTTATTCCGCATTTGTTCAAGCCTAAACCGTAATTATTTTAAAGCGCCTATTCACCCCCCTCTAGGCGACATCCTCGATCTTTCGGCGCACCCCTAAAAATGCACCATTAGTAACCACGCAGCGCCATTACTAGTTTTGCAAAAAAATGTTAGTAGTGGCGCACCGTGGATGTGGTGCGCCATTACTAGTTTGAACTAGTAATGGCACACTTTACACAGGTGCGCCATTACTAACATTTTTTTTGCAAAACTAGTAATGGCGCACCACGTGGTTACTAATGGTGCATTTTTAGGGGGTGTTTTGGAAAATAAAGTAAAAAAAATTGTTAGTAGTGGCGCACAGAGTTTGTGGTGCGCCATTACTAGTTAAAACTAGTAATGGCGCATTGTGCCCTGGTGCGCCATTAATAGTTTTGGAAAAATAAAAAAATGCTAGTAATGGCGCACCGTGTGTCTGGTGCGTCATTAGTAACGAGGATACTAATGGCGCTTTTGTATTCAGCGCCATCGCTATAGCAGTGGCGCACCACATACATGATGCGCCATTAATGTCCATATTAGCTATAGCCCTTTTCCTAGTAGTGTGGCACCATTGAAGAAGGGCAAGGAGGTCGTGCTGCCATTGGTCGAATTGCCGGTGCAGGATCACCCAAGCGCAAGCGGAGAAACTATGACCACTACCATGAGGAGTCAGGACCAAGCTGCTTCTGCAAGGTTATCCTTGCTCCAAAGTTGAGAGTCTGCCAATGTCTCTGGAGTTCACGAAGCACTTCCTCGTCGTCCCTGCAAAGTTCAGGCTCAAGACAAACACCGGTTGCGCATGAAGGGTGACGGTGAGGGTGGTCAACGACAGGGTCACCCTTGATCAGGGTTGGGCCACCTTCGCCGTCGTTCGCCAGATCATGATCGAGTACATGCTGACATTCAAGCTGCTGACCCCGACACCATGAAGGTGATCGTCTTCAACAACGAGAGCATGGAGGTGGTCACCAAGTGCAAGGAGCACGACAACGCCTTCGCCATGACCGCCTGAACTCTTGTTGCCCGTTCCTTGTTGTTGTTGGTTTAAGAGCATCTCCAGCCGTTGGCCCCCCAGGAGACCCTAAAAATCGCCCCCTGGGGGCGCACCGGCGTTAAACCGCGTGCTGGGGGCGTGATGCCCCCCAGTCGCGGCGCCCACGTTTTTTTGAAAATCTAAATTCCGGCACAAACACGGCGCAAATTCAACCAAACTTCGGCGAGTTCGTTCATATTTAAAATATTTTACAAAAAAGAAAAAAAACGCTACTAGGCTGCTCCTCGCCGTCTCCCTCGCCGCTCCTCGCCGCCCGCTGCCCTTGCAGTTCTACATGCCGAGGAGGCTGTAGAACCGCGTGTAGTCGCCGCCGCCGCCGCCATCGTCGTCGTCATCGTCGCCTCCGCCTCGGCCGTCGTCCTTGCTGCAACCCTCCCCCGGTTGGCGCGGCGGGTTGGACGGTCTGGGGGCGTCCTCATCGTCGTCGCTGTCGAGGATCACGACGTCGTGCTCGTCATCGCACCCACGTTTGCGGGCGGCTATCTCCTCCAGGGCCCGACGCTGCCGGACCATCTCGTCGCGGAGGTAGTCGTCCCGCGCCCACTGTAGGGCATCCTCGTCGGAGAAGCCGCGCCGGGCTATCTCCTCGTACTCCGTGGGAGGCCGGGCTCCGGCTTGGGCCTGACGAGGACGAGGCGGCCAGAGGCGGGGGTGGAGTCGCCTATGCGGACGCCGAGCTGCGGGTGCGCAGGCTGACCGGCGTGTCCTGGGGCTCCGGCTTGACGGGGCGGAGGCATGAAGAGCCGGACGATCGGCCGGACGAGGAGGAGGACGCCCCGTGGTCCATGCGCCTCGGCGTCCACGAGCTCCCACGTCGGCGAGAGAAGGACGGGGGAGCGAGGTACTCCAGCCTCGGCGTGTTGCCGCCCTCGATGTACTCGAGGACGGCCTCCAGCGTGCGGCCGGGCACGCCCCACCATTGGCGCCGCCCCTCGGAGTTGAGCCTTCCGGAGGGCATGACGCCGTTGGTGGCCTCGAGCTGCTCGCCGTGTCGGCGGCGGAAATATGGTTCCCAGAGCGGGCTGTCGGGGACGTAGCATGGCCCCTCCCTCGCCGCCCGCGGCAGGGAGGCGCGGATACGCGTGATCTCCGCACGCCGCGCCGCCCCGGTGGGCGGTGGTGGCACCGGGACCCGCCGGCGCTGATTCTCCACGTCCCGGGCACCCGCATGTCCGGCGGGACCGGGTACTCGGCCTCGAAGAGGAGCTGAAGCCGTCCTCGTGAAGGTGGCGGCGGCGAAGCCGTTCGCCGTCGCTGAAGCGCCGCCATGCTTTGATCTGGAGACGGCGAGAGGAGAGGAGGAAGGGGAGAAATGGCGTTGGCGGTGGAGACTTTGTGCGTGTCACCGGCGCGGCTGAAATTAAACTTATATAGGCGGGCGCCACAGACGTCTGCGTGGACGCCGCTGTCTGGCGTGGCGGGCGAGGGGCGCGTCGTCCGGTCTTCATCGCCGCCCGTGAGGCATCAATGGAGGAGGCTGACCGGCGCGGCAGCGCGCGGCAGCTTTGGCATTGATTCGACACGGGAAACGAGGCGATGAGGACGACGAAGCGCCGAGAAGGGAGACGAGTCGCTGGCAAGGAGGGCACGCGGCTCTTTCGCGCCAAAAACGATTCACCCGGCGCCCCCGAGAGCCCCCCAGTGCGCCGGGTTCGGGTTGGGTCCGCCGGCGCCAATTTCGGCCCGAGCCGGCGAAAAATGAACCCTTGAGGGCGCGACTGGGCCGATTTTCGGCGCCGGCAGCCGAAAAGTCGCCTGGAGGGCCTTGTTGGTGGCGCGGCTGGAGATGCTCTAAGACTTGGGTTTAGTTTAAAACCTATAGTACGATGTTGGTTTTAAACTTGTGATACGTGGTTAAGAATTGTGTTTGTGTCAAAGTTTATTCTGTTGCTCTAGTTTAATTCTTCCCATGTGTACCTTTGATAACCTCACCACATCGAGAAGTAGGTTACCACACAACTGCCCTGAATGTAACCGAACAACCAGGCTTGCGTTTCCCTGAAATAAGTCTGCAACGAAACAACAAACCTTTCGTTTCGGCATATGCAGGCCAGAGGGGAGGCAGACAACTAATCAACATGTAGATGTTGGCTTTTGCCTACATATACGTAACCAAATTCAGCTGAGACAAGTATGCAAAATGCCTAAAAACGATGCATGTAATCAAATGCGTCCTAAGCAGATAACAAGAAATGGCGGGCGAACCATGGATCGAGCCAGTGAGTGCATGGACTATTGCACACACTTTCTTGGCTGAGAAAAGAGGCGATACATGATGCGTATCACCGATTTGCCCCTAATTATCCATAGCCGACGAAAGCAACACCTCAAAATCGACCACCTAATTTGCAATAGTAGCAGTAGTATACAATTAATTTGTTGATGATTTCATCCGGCAAAGTAGGTAATGATTCGATTGGTTTGCAAGGAGTCATGTCAACGCCCGATTGGTGAACAAGCTAAGTTCACTAGATAGCTGGTTAGTCAACCATCAAGTCGTCAATACGCATCGATCCTATCCTACATTATCTATCAAGTTCCAACATAGTATGTCCATCACTGTCCACTACATCGATCGTAGTAATATAGCTGGTCTGGTCGTGTTACTGGGAGATTAACAGGGTCACATTCAGACTGACAGCTACACGCACCATGAGAACAGAAGCGGGGCGGATGATATGAGGCGGACTTGATCGGCGACGGGGCTCGAAGTTGCGCCATGCATGATTGGTTGACGACGATGCGTATGCTTGTGGCGAAATGGATTCGATGAGACGCTTCGAGGGACAGGAAAGATTGGATGGCATGGCATAGGCCGGCCAGCCGCCCGCCTTTTACCACTTGGAATTGGATGGAGCTGCGCAGGCCCCATCAACCTGTCGCCTCGCCCTAGCCCATCCGTCCATGGACGATCGGGTTCGTGCACACACTCATTCACTCGATTGATCGACCCTCTAGTAGCTAGCTAGCTCTAGCTATAAGCTGTACAGAAGAATCTGAACTAGTAGCAGCTAATGATTGTTCCCCATATATTTCCTCTTTTCCGGCCGGGTGGATCGATGATCGTTTGACGGATGGGTGGCTAGCTTGCTGCATGTGGCCGATGGAGTGACCCTGCTGAATTAAGCTTAGCTAAGGTAAAAAGATAGGGTGGCAGAGCTTTTTTTTTTAGGAGGACGGCGTGACTTTATTCATACTTCAATGTTTTGGGGAATACATAAATGATCCGGTGGATCAATCAACCATACATGTCGACCTACACTAAGAGAAGTTGCCATCTTAGCCAACCTATGGGGTTCCCCATTGTGCTCACGCCCCTCATGACTGAACTTGCACACTCGCATCCCTGCAGCTTTCTCATGTATCTTCTTGAGTATCATGCAGTAAGATCCCAAGTGGTCCACTGAACGGAGCTCATTCACGACTCTCAGACAGTCTGGTGTCACATTTAGTATATTGGCATGCAGGTCTTCAGCTAGGTACATGGCCTCCCTGCACGCATGAGCTTCTAGCGTTGCCGGGTCCGTGAAACCATCCAACACCCACCAAAGCACCGAAGAACCGGCCCTCCTCATCTCGGCAGACCACTGCAGGTGCTTCCCTATTTGTGTTCTTTGCAACGGCACCATCATCATTTAGTTTAACGCAACCGGCGTCCGGCCGGATCCACATGCCACCAGATCATGTGGGAGCCAAGCGAGCGGATGCTCCTGGCTTTGCACATACCTTCATGTCTTGCAGATAACGTCTTATAAACAGATGCGTGGAGAGTGGGCGCTGGTATTCCTCCTCATGAATAGCTTTTCATCGCGCCCACCAGATCGCCCAAAGCGTGACCATAACCTCAACGAACTGAACATTAGCAAGTGTGTTACTTAGACTAGATAACCACAACTTAGCATTAGTAGTCTCATCGCCGACCAGCGGGATCAACACATCATCATCCCGGAGCGCCCACACACTTTTTGCCATATTGCAATCAAGTAATGCGTGTCTCCACAAGTCGCTTGCAACTCTACACATAAGGTGGCAGAGCTGGAGTTCATTCTAGGTGAAGGAGCTGCCATCGAAAGCTGGCTGTTTGTTTCTTTGTTTTTTTAGTATGCATAACAATACTTTTTTTGAACATGTATGCATAACAATATGGCTCGGCCCAGTTGCAAAATGTTGGCTCACTATTTTTGTCATATGAAGTGAGTGAGAAGAGAGTGGGCCGGCCCAGACCGTCTTGGTCCGCTTCGCCTATCTCCTCCTGCCTTCCATTCTAGAGAGAGAGAGACGGAGGCATCGCATCGGCCATTGAGAGGAAACGAAGAGAGAGCGGCGGAGGAGGCGAAGGCATCATCCATGGCCGCGGTGGTCCGGAGCGTGTGGCAGGGCATCAGGGAGAAGGGTCTCACCAACTTCCTCCGCCACGCCCGCGAAGAAGGATACCTGTAAGACCCCCCCCCCCCCCCTCCCCCTCCCCCACCCCCTCACCCCCTCCCGGATCTGAGATTCACCCATGCTCCTTCTCCTGTGGCTGTTCGGTCAAAATCCCATCCGATTATCATCTAGGGCTTCTTCAATTTCGAACGCCTCGCGTATCGGTTTACCGATTAGGGATCGCTAGTTTCGTTCGCATCCAAATCAATGAACCCAAATGAGTAGGCAACAGCACATGTTCACCCACTGCCTCAAATATCCCTAAAAAGAAATTAACCTACTGCCTCAAATTACATAGTAGCTTACATGCCTTCGAAATTATTCTGCTGGGATTGCAAGGCCTGGAACCAAAAAACACAAATGAATGTTCCTTCCTCTTGGTCTATGCAGTTTAAGACAAATCATCCGGTACACAAATGCATCTGCCGATGTTATCATCTTCCTCAATAATAGATCACAACACAGCATACCTTCAAGAAAATAATAAGGTAATACAACACAACACAATGAGGAATTGCGGGGCATTGGAAAATTCATACCATCGGTTGGCCACTGTACTCATTGGCTTTTAAAAACTTTCATGTGCTTTCACCTTCCACATGATGCTTTTGGATTAGTAGCAGGACTTTAGCATCCCAGAATATAATACTTTCAAACCTAGGTACGCATTACAAATTTACAATTAGATCGAACAGGTGGGAACTCTCACATTAAGGTATCTTCTTTGTGAAAGCACGTGCAGAACTTTGCTGCTGCTTCCAGTGATTACTTGATAGGTATATTGTTCCATCAGAGACCACATTTTATTGTGATGAATACTGGCTACAGCCTGCAGCTTCAAGCCTTCAAATTGGAGTCCCCACTTCTTAAAAGGAATCACTTTCACTCTTCTCAATTTTCTAAATGCGATAGTTGTGTTGCTTTTCGGTGGAGCATCACCATGTGCACTATCCTATTCTTGTCGGTACTCACTGGACTGTTTTTAAATTTCTAAATGATACAGCCCTCATAGAATTCCATAGTAGGAGGAAAAAAGAGAGCTAAATTCTACATGTCTTTCTTTGTTTATGCTTCTAATCTAATGTTGTAACATGGTTTTATTTACAGAAAATGCCTTGGGGACGGAAACCTATTGTAAGTCCTCCCTCCCATCTCTCCAGTTTTGTAGGAAGGGATGTGTGGTTGTGTGACTCAGTGTGCAGACTTCTCTTCTTTTCAGGCAAACCAAAATTCACAATATTGGTGCAACCCTTGTAGGAGTTGACACTTTTGGAAACAAGTACTATGAGAAACTACATGACACTCAGTATGGTTAGTGCATCGCCCCTTAGTTGAGCTACTGCAATTTTTTATTGTTGAATTCTACTGCATGCCCACATTAGAATGTTGACCCTCAAACTTATAGACATTGCCACTTTAGAAAGAACAGTATCGGACTCTATACTCATCATCTCCTGTTGTCTGAGATTTTGTCTCTCGTCTCTTCTTTTCTCTAACGCATGAGATTGGAACTTTTGCTAATGAACATTCCAAGCTTGACGATTTGTATTTCTATGTGTGAGCATACTTCTTGTGCTTCAGTGTTTCCCCCTGATGATGTAGTAGAAACTAAACATTGTTCAATCTTCAGGAAGGCATAGGTGGGTAGAGTATGCGGACAAGGGTCGCTACAATGCATCCCAAGTGCCTGCTGAATGGCATGGATGGCTGCACCACATTACAGACAGCACTGGGGATAAGGCAAGCTTTCTCTAATATTCCTCGTGCTATTTTCCTGCGCATATAAAATTTCTGAGATGCTGGGCTTCCTGAACGACATGTATTACCTAAGTTGTACTACCTCCGTTCAGAAATAATAAGTAACACTGTTTTAGTTCAAATTTGAACTAAAAAAGTGTCACTTATTTCCGAACGGAGGGAGTATAAAATAAATGAGCACTTAGGTGTGTGTATAAGGCCATGGAATCAATTTGACTGAAGTTTTCTTATTTCCCCTCAGTTTTTTTAAAAGTTTGCTTATTGTTTGAGCGGTGCAATAGGCTGCTGAGAAACATTATCACTTATTAAGCTCTTTTTAGCCGAAATGTCCTTTGATGTGTGCAAGTAGATTCAGTGCACTAGTTTTACTATTGGTAATTCGAAACCAAATAGCTCATAAATATGACCTTCTTTTGGAGGGGACAGCTGCTGGAGGAGAAGACTAAAAAGTTCATTAGGGAGCACAGACAGAACTACACCGGACAGGGTGACGACTTGATCTACCACTCCAAGGGGCATGCTCTGAACCCAGGGCAAAGGGACTGGACAAGGTACCAGCCTTGGGAACCAAAGAAAGAAGAGGCCTCCTGATCTGATCTGAATGGTACCTGATAATCCTTTCTATGTTTCGCATTTGGTTTGGTGTCGCCGATCTAAAACCGCCAGTCAGCTTGGTTTCGTTGACTGGACCTGAATAATGTACTCTATCTGATACTGAATACCTGCCACTGAACAATTTTAATCTGTGTGTGGATGTGGCAATAGAGAAACTGGCGATTCGGTCGTCGGTGTTTGCATTCAAGAGTTTCTTTTTGTATGATGTCAATGGTGCGTGGATGTTGAGATGCCGAAAGGAGATAATATTGTTTGGTAAATTCCGTGGTGTTGCAACATGCCCGTGTTCTTTTCTTATCATTTTCTCTTGGGAAAAGGCCACCATCACCATTCATGTCAAGAAGCTACATGTACACACGGGGAAGACACTCGACCACATGGAACAGGAAACCTGTGCATGGGCAGCCTGGCCTGACAGCCTAGACTCGAAGCCTGACCGATCCATTCCATCCCACTGTATTTCTAAACCAAACACACCCTAAAACAGGTTGCCGCCATGATGGAAGAGAAGATGTGCAATGAAGACCCGGGTGAAGTTGGGCCACTGACATGTGGGCCAACCTATCAGTGACCCAACTGCATCCGTACGCCAGGGGAGCTTGAGTCCGTCTCGAACAACTATTCTATAGACCTGGCATTTCTTGGGTCTGGCTTTTTTTACAAAAAGCTCAACCTCTAAGTTAGAGCCTACCCAACCAAATCAAATAAAAATGCATCTTTTCTAGTTTGGTTGGAATTCATTGGTTATCTTAAGGGAATATTCCTCTTAGATGCAGAACACGCTTGATCCTCAACCAATTTCTTAGTACATCAACACAAGAAGTGGCGAATTCGGGATGGTACTACCTCAGTGAAACTGTGGGAAGATGGGTAGGTGGGGCCTCTCAACCAAGACATCGCGGTTGGCGAGTGGGGACTCTACTGAATTCTAGCATGGGTGTGATAGATTACTGACGTGAAGCCGGACCTCTATGAGTGCTCTACATGGCCTGATCAAAGCTTTTAAAAACTAGATCCATTGGAGTGGGAAGTACTCAAGATGTAGAAGAGGACTCAAGCAGGTTTGGTCCTCTTTCTCTGTTGTGTTCTTAGAACCCACTACCCTCCCTCCTAAAAGACCATGTGACCATCGGACCCGAAAAGCTAATTGTAGGTTCTTCTCTCCATCGAAACAATAGGGTCGTTATGCTTATTACTAAACTTGTTGAAGAGATGAAATAAAACCGAGGTCTATCTTTTTGATCAGAGGTTAAATCGATCATCAGATACCTCTGAATTGGTGGAATCACCTGGTTCTTCTTTTTAGCGACTATAAAGAAAGAGAAGGCTCTCATCTCATCGCCAACACTACCACAACAAGAGGGAAGCCGAGGGCCAAAATCACGCGCTGCTGATGGAGCCATCGTAGCCACCTTATTGACTCTATGACGCGCTTGAAACAAGGCGGAGAGAAGAAGAGCACGCTTAAAGCAAGGTGGAGAGAAGGAGCGCATAACTAGACGAGAACCGACACATGCCAAAAGGCCGCAAGCAGTAGGTTGAAATGAAAAGATGGCGCTGGTCCTAGCTAGCTATCTGAGGCAGTAGTCGGGCATGTTTCGTTGACCTTTGGCCTACATACAAATATACATGGATGGGCCCCTCATCCACCTCATCGTTGCCGGCTAGCCGGAGAGGAGAGGGGAGGGGCCAGCAATGGAGAATTGGAAGAGGAGTGTGCGGGACCGGAGCAAACAAGTCTCGGAGGGAGGGTCTGGTATCATTGTTTGTGTGTGAATATGGCTAAGATGCTCTTTTTGATTGCAATGCCTATCCTTCTCTCTGCAAAAAAAGAATAACTTAAGAAGCGACGTGTAGCCGGTCGCGTGCATTATTGTTAGTGAAGGCGATGACTTCTTCACAAATCACAAGAAACAAACTGAGATATAAAATCGAGCCAAAACACCATGGAGATAAATTAATAAAACTGAGACAGAGAGAGAGGGAGAGAGAGTCGTGGAAGCGTGGACGACGACGTGACTCCTCCAGGGCCTCCCACCTGGTTATGGTTAAATCCTCGGGTACGTAACACAACCTCGCCTTCCTCGTGCTACGCGATTGTGGTTAGGTACCAACCATCTTCCTCCGCGGGTCTTACTTCAGCATAGCGCACTACTCGTAGCACGGAGCAGAACAGGACAGCACATTAATGGCGTCCAAGGTTAGTACTACTACTGTTCTTCTTCCTCACCCGCCAATTTCCCTTTGTAGCTGCTCCCCCGCCTGCCCCTGGTACGTCGTTGGCTCTCCACCAGCATCTTTCGTCGTCTGATCGATTTCATCGGCTCGGCCGGTTCGAATTTCTGGTGCAGGGCGAGAGGGATGTGGAGATCCACGTCTCTTCCCCGGCGCCCGACGACCGCGACGCCGCCAGGCCCTTGCTGCCCGCCGCCTGCGAGGCCTACTCCGTCTCCGCCGCAATCCTCCCGTACGCCGCTCCCCCTCTCCTCCTCTCTACCGCTCGCTTAACTGATCGTTCATTGCTAGATTCGGTTTTTTTTTCAACTTACTGCTGTACTGCCACCACCCATGCTGCTGCCGCTGCTTCTGCTTCTGCTTCATTCATCCGGGGTCTCCTTTGGAGCACCCAAATCACGCTTCAGGCTTTTCATTCATTCAACACTGAAAACCATCAGCTTATTCTGCAACCAAAAGACTTGTAGAGTTGTACTAGTACAGAGTACAAAACATATCGCTTATCTGAATGCTTCATTGTACTGTTGGCAGCTTCTTCTTCCCAGCTCTGGGTGGGCTCCTATATGGCTATGACATCGGGGCAACATCTGGTGCCACCATATCGCTCAAGGTACCACCTCCTCACCACTCTCTCCAACACCACAACAGTTTACAGTTGGTCATAATTATGTTCTGTGCATCGATTGCAGTCCCCCACATCCAGTGGTACAGCATGGTACGACCTGTCATCAGTGCAAACCGGCCTCGTGGTAATGCTCCACTCTTAACATCAGACCAATCTTCTGTAATTATGCCATCATCACGTTTGGCCTCGTTTTAATCTGCCGTGTGCCATGTCGTTCCATTGTTTGCGATGCAGGTCAGCGGCTCACTTTACGGTGCTTTGGTCGGATCTGCCACGGCATTCACCATTGCGGATTTTCTAGGTACGCATGTTCTGCTGTCCCCGTGCTCTACTCCACGCTATGCTGTGCAATCTATCTGTTGTTCTGATATTATTTGTGCCTAATTGCTTACCACAGGGAGGCGCAGAGAGCTTGTTGTTTCTTCTATCATGTATTTGATTGGGGCTCTTCTCACAGCAGTGGCTCCTAACTTCCTTATCATGGTGGTTGGTCGCTTTTTATATGGCATAGGAATTGGATTGGTAACAATACTTGATGTCATACTTGAATTGGATATGGACACATACATACATTTCTTTATGAGGCTTATGCGAGTCGCTTTCATTAGGCTATGCACGCTGCTCCAATGTATATTGCTGAGACTGCTCCAAGTCAGATTAGAGGCATGCTCATTTCTCTCAAGGAGTTCTTTATTGTTCTTGGGATGCTTGTAAGTTCATAGTAGATACATCTTTTCCCCTTCTCCGCCCACTTATCTTCCAGCCTACTTATTTCCATTTCCTTCTGCAGCTTGGTTATATAGTAGGCAATCTCTTTGTTGAAGTGGTTTCTGGTTGGCGCTACATGTATGCCACCAGTGCTCCGATATGTGTCATTATGGGCATCGGAATGTGCTGGTTACCTTGTTCTCCTAGGTGGCTTCTGTTATGTGCCACACAAGGAAAAGGAGATCTGCGGGAGACAAAAGAAAATGCTACACGTTGCTTATGTCGATTGAGGGGTCAAGCATCACCTGATTTGGTTTCGGAGCAGGTTAATTTGATTCTGGAAGAACTGTCATACGTTGGTGAAGAGAAAAAAGCAGGCTTCAGTGAGATCTTTCAAGGAAAGTGTCTCAAAGCAATGATAATTGGATGTGGCTTGGTGTTCTTTCAGCAGGTACTCTCTTTAAACTTTTTTGTTGACCTGTCCTAGAGTTCTGTTCGCACATTCTCCATGATATCAGATCAAATAATATCAGGTTGATCTTTATCTGGTGTTTATTCTCCATGATATCAGGTTGATCTTTTCAGATTAAATAATATCAGGTTGATCTTTTCAGATCAAATAATATCAGGTTGATCTTTATTTAGTGTTTATTCTTCTCCTTCTCTATGTATTTGCCAGGTCACTGGTCAACCAAGTGTGCTATATTATGCTGCAACAATTTTTCAGGTACTAATACTTCTGCATGCGAAATTATTCAACTCAAGTATGGCATTATCTGGTGTTAAGGTTGCCATTTCCAGTATAGGGGTGGGGGTCAATCTTGCAGGGCTAGTTGGATTGGCATGTCCTTGCCTTGAAGCACCATCAATTCTTTGCTTTTCTTGCTGTGTCATTGATAGCTATCATTGTTTGCACACAGAGTGCTGGATTCTCTGGAGCATCTGATGCCACTCGTGTATCAATTCTTCTTGGCTTGCTGAAGGTAGGTGCCTATTTTTGCACAAGTTTAGTTTAAACTTATAATAACCAGCAGTGATATCTGCCCACTTTAAGATGGTTCAGAGGTTTCACGCGTACAAATTATGAATGCCTTGAGAAAAATTCAACATACACACGGTGATTCCATGTTATTTTTAGTTGAATCCAGCCCAATATATGCCTAGTTAAGATTTGATGCAATGCTGATAAATGCATAAGAAAAATAGTACGATTTTCCGTTAAATTGCATATGTCTGTGTTTGTGTTAAAAAAACAAGAAAGTATAACTAATGCTGTGGTTTCATCTCTGTAGCTGATTATGACTGGAGTTGCTGTTCTTGTGGTTGACAAACTTGGCAGAAGGCCATTACTAATTGGTGGTGTTAGTGGAATTGTAAGTCTGGCTTCAACATGTAGATTTCTTATTTTAATATGACCAACTGCAAAAATATAACCAAGTTGAAGTTAGTATTTGAATGATTTCTGTGTAATGAAATGATATATTCATATAACTGAATAATATCTTTTCATGCATAACTATGTGTCTCTGTGGAACAAGGTATTGTTAACTTTCAAATATACCCCGATGTCGAAGGCTATCAGGGACTAGGAAGCATGATCATTTTTTTATCATGATACTTTGATGGAGATGTATCCACACTTGTTCACACTTTCCTGTTGATGGTTGTTATGTTTGTGCAGGCTGTCTCCCTATTCTTATTGGCTTCATACTATACCTTGTTTACGGGTGCTCCTTATGTGGCCGTAATAGCACTTCTACTGTATGTTGGCTGCTACCAGGTACTTACAGAGTCGGCTTACCCTTATATGCCATAAAAATAGTACAAGAGGATTCCAGGGAGGAATATAGTTGGCCTTGCCTTTCTGAAATACTAGTTTGCTTGCATTTACACCAAACTTCGAGCAGTTAAACTTTACCTGTGAGTTAAATTTGGTTCTTTGGCTATCTGATGAGAAGTGATTACTTTGCAGTTATCATTTGGTCCGATTGGCTGGCTTATGATTTCGGAGGTTTTCCCGCTGAAACTGCGTGGCCGTGGATTGAGTGTTGCTGTTCTTGTGAACTTCGCCTCCAACGCGCTTGTCACTTTTGCTTTCTCCCCACTAGAGGTACAAGCCTGCTGCTCTTTCCTTCTGAGTTTTTCCTTGGTCCTTGGAGTGTATTATCAAGTTAACCCTTTCTTAAGGTTAGTACTATCAAGTAGTGATCTTTTCATTTTTCTGAATTGTGCTGTAGGACTTGATTGGCACTGGGGTTCTCTTTGCTTCGTTCGGGGTGATTGCGGTGGGGTCTCTCATATTCATATTCTGCATTGTGCCCGAAACAAAAGGGCTCACCCTGGAAGAAATCGAAGCCAAACTGTAGATCCAACTATCTATGTCTCATCTTAGTTAGCATCATTTTACTGCTCTTATTACTCAGCTAGTATTTTGTAAGTGTAGTATTACTTTGAGAAAACTACTTATTTTCCTCTGAATAAGATATATCTAAATAGAAGGTGTCCAAGTGGAAGAGTCTTCATGAGCGAAAAACCATCGAAGGGCAGAATCTGTGAAATCTAGAAAATGATGTCTCAATGGAAAAAACTGAAATCAAAACGTGTGCAAACACACACAGAATCGATGAAAATTTAGATAATGACATCCAGCAAAAAGCTGTTTAAGCACATAAAAAATATGTTCTAAAACCTACCAAGTTTAAATAGGGGAGGGAAACTATGCTGGATTGATTCCAGCTTTGATCAGTTTTCATTTCTTGTATGCAGACTGATTGATGATTCAGTCCATATCTGAATTAGCTGAGACTTTGATGATCTGTTGGTTTTAATTCATCTCAACTCTGAAAAGAAATTTCTGAGGGTTTGCCCTGCTTGCACCAAGTTATCGTACTGCATGCATACATGTCAATAAAATATCACAAAGACCAGCAGCACTTCATTGTCCCTTTCTTTTATTTGACTTTATTTTGGAATTATCAGCTAGCTAGGCTTGATCTTGGCTCATCCAAAAAAAGGAATCAAGAATTTGTTTCATCTGTTGGAGTATGTAACAACTAAGGAAAATCACATAGCTTCATAATTGGATGCATATCCTGACAGATTTACTAGATGTGCATCAGTCATCAGTGCATCTTGTCCTTGCATATCGGCGTTAGCCGAATTGGGCATCCATTCTTCAGCCTTGGAAACATTGCCCATTTCTCGAGGCTTGTATCGTGGTCTGCCATCTCCCATCTGAAAACATCAGAAAATTCAATTGTACTCTCCAGCTCTACCTGTTTGCGCCTTGCATCAAAATAAAGAAACTTGGCTTTAGAGTTGAAACCTGAAATTTGTGACAAGGCGATGAAGGAATATTAGCATCATAATCTTGGCGAGGTTCATCCCCAGGCATGTTCTGCTGCCTGCTCCAAATGCCAAGAAGCTGTATGGCTTCATATCATCCTGTCCATAGCAACACCATCAATCTGTCTATATCACAACACTATATATATCTACTATAGTTTCTTCAGGCTTACAACAATACATACATTGAACCTGGAAGGATCAAACAGCGTTGGATTGTCATAGATGGCCGGATCATAGTGTACGGATCTCGCGTCGACATTTATGATCCAGTCCTTCTTAATGTGGAATCCTGTTGTTACTTGTCTCTGTTAATAGTAGCTTCCAGCAAGGAGAAAGGATAGATCAGAGAGGTTTAGTTACCTGCAACCTGGCAGTCCTTGAGTGCCACCCTTGGAAACCAAGAAACTATGGTGGCCATCCTCAGAGATTCTTTGACCGTCTTGTATGCGTAGTCCATGGTGTTCAGATGTTGTAGGGTAAGAGGTGCATCATTGTGCTTGGATGCCAGATCCAGCTGAACTGACTGCATATACATATACAGAGAGAATTGCAATCAAGAAATGAAGTAATTTATTCTTCATATATGGGCCAAATATGCAGCTCACTCACTCTTAGCCTCTCTTGGAGATCTGTGTTGTCGCCCAGGTACTTGACCATCCAGGTAATTGCTGTTGCTGTTGTCACTTGCCCTGCACTCACCACTCAGTTACAAACAAGGCTTTGTTTGTAGCTAACAACTTAAGGTCTTTGTAGTTAAGAACTAAATTAGGACTTGCATACATGTATACCTGCAATTATGAGTGTCAAAATGTTATCCAGAATCTGTTCATCCGTGAGCGCTTCTTCAGGTGAATCCATATGGCTCTTGAGTAGAAGGGTCTGCAGAAAGTCGTCCCGGTGATCTAGTTTCAGGCCATTTTCTCGCCTCATGGATATTTCTTGCCTCAGTGCATCCATGATCCTCTTCCTTGCCTGACATCAAAAACAATTTGATACAAAGAATCTAGCTAGAAATCATTCCCTTCTTGTGAATTTGTAGTAATTAAAACCATGTATACTTTGTGCGAATCTTGGTATCTAGTCAATCTAGATCGGACAGTGATGGTTTCGAGTGGCGAAAAAGGTAAAAAGAAATAAGCAAAACTGTAAAAACATTAGGAAAAAAAAGGGTACCTGTAGGCCTCTGTAGAACCTTGTTCCAGGCAGCCTGATTGGCAGCGCGAGCATGGCTTGCGTTACGTCCATGACGTCGCTCTGCAGCCGCTCCAGCTCGCGCGCGTCGTCCCGTGGCCCGATGAGCATCTCGCAGATGGCCCTGAAGGTGACGTCGAGCGCGGCGTCCAGCACGACGGCCCGGCCCTTGCAGCCGTCGGCCAGCAGCCGGGCGGCGATCAGCCGGTCGAAGGCGGCGGCGAAGGCGGCCGTGGGCGCGGAGGCGAAGAGGCCCGCGACGGCGCGGCGCATGCGGCGGTGCGCGCCGTGGGAGGTGCAGAGGAGGCTGTGCTCGCCGAGCAGGTCGGCGACGGTGCGCACGTAGCGCTTGGCGAGGTGGGGCGGGTCGGCGGCCAGGAGGCTGGCGGCGGCGGCGCGCGCGGGGGAGGAGAGGAGGAAGACGTGGGTGCGGCCGAAGAGCACGGTGCGGAAGCAGGCGCCGTACCGGAGCGCGCGGGCGTGGACGAAGTGGTAGAAGCCCCTGCCGCTGCTGTTGTCGGCGAGGAAGGAGAGCGTCTCCGCCCCGACCGCGCCCCAGCACCAGCCGCCGATGCCCCCCGGCGGCGGGCTGTTGCCTTCCTGCCGGAGTTGTGAAGCGCGTAGGGCGCGGAGGAGGAGGTAGGCGACGCCGCAGATGGCCGCGGGCAACAGCAGGACGTGTGCGGCCGCGAAGCGCCATGCCAGCTCCGCCATCGTCGACGTCGACATCATCTCCGGCCGGCGAGCTAGTGACTAATGTGGTTTCGCTGGCGCTGGCACTGGCACTGGCACGCACGCATATCTAAGCAAGCATGCAGGCGCTCTATATGATCGACCGAGTGCAATCATTCTCCAAATCAATCATGGCGATGGATCTTGGAAGGATACCTGATCTGATGGATTCCAAGCGCACTTGCGCTAGTGGCATCGCATCTTTTCCCGCCGCCCTTTGCCTCCCGCGTTTCAAGATGAGTATCATCGTCTGGCTGCGAGTTATTTAACCAAAACCACCACACTTGCCGCCAGTGCAGACAACTTAAGATCAGATTCTGGGCGATAAAACCACCTAATTATGCCTAACATGTAACACAGAGCATTGATTATCTGATAAGCTCACGCAAACAGCAAAACTGACAAGTTGGACCCACTTGTCGGGCTGACGTGGCAGGGACTAAATGCAAAAAATAGATTAACCAATTGTGGTGGCAAATGAGCTGGCAGAGGAGGCATGGGCCCTACGTGTCATCCACCCATCTCCTTCTTCCTCCTCCCATCTCTCTCTCCCCCCGACGCCACCTCCTGGGCTCTGTTGTACGGGCGCACCGCCGGCGGCAGGGTGCTGGCCGCAGGCATGGAGCCTCGGCGCGGACAGGGAGGACTACCCGCAGCAAGAATCTCGACGGCGAGCTCCCTCTGGGCGCCGGCGACCTCGCGTCGTCGCCGCCATCCCCGCTGGCGCGAGAGCCCCCGCTGGCGCGAGAACCCCCGCTGTCCGGGCGCGAGAACCCTCGCCGGCGCTCGAAGGAGAGGCGGACGAGCTGCCACCGCTGCCCCACGCCCCCCAACCCCACCCCGGACGCACCTCCCGGAGCTCGGGTGCATCCATGCGGCCGAGGTCAGCCATGGCCGACAACCAAGGTCAGCGCGGGACGAGCTGCTGCTGGATCTCGCGTGAGTGGTGTTGGGCGCGTGTAGGTGCGTGCGTGCTCGTGGAGTGGAGCGCGCGTGCAGGTGTGTGCGTGCTCATGGCGTGTAGGTGCGTGCGTGCTCGTGCTCAGCCGCCATGGCCATGGTCGCCATGGAGCTCTCAGCTCGCACGGGCACTGAGAGCTCGGGTGTCCACGGGGTACGAGGCCTCACCCCCCCCCCCCAGCCCCCAACACCACCACCAAGGTGCTCGCCGGTGTGGGCATAGCCGTCGGAGTCCAGCCTCCCACAAGCTGCTCGATGTAATGTCGCATAGAAAAAAAGGGATGAAGATGATCATGTAGTCACTGACAGGCGGGGTCCGCATCTCATTTGCTACCTCAGCTGGTCAAAGCTTGTTTGGTGCTTGGTCTTTGCCACATCAGCTCTGACAGGTGGGCCCTACCTGTCGGTTTTGCTGTTTTCGTGACTAAATTCGAGCGTCAGTGCTCAGTGTTATGTATTAGGCGCATTTTCGGTGGATTTTTGTCTTGCTGCCCGGCGTGATGCGAGTTATTCATGGCACGAGTGTGATGGTTTTGGGTAAATAACTCTCTGGCTGCCCATGCAAATGGATACGTTGACGAGATGCCGGGTTTCATTCCATTTGCATGTCAAGTGCTGTGTGTCGTCATGATCTTAGCTTCCAGAGCAGGCAGGCAGACATGACCAACCAGCACGAACCAAAATTTAGTCAGCTTTATTAGTTGAGTTGTGTGTTTTCCCATTGACTGAACGGCCGCATATTCTGGTCTAGTCGAGGAATATCTCCAGGAAGAGGAACCCAACCAATTTCCCACTCACTTAACCAGTGATGACTTGTCGCCCGCATATGGCCTTCGATCATGCATCATCATATCATTTGCGTTCATCATCGCATTCGTGTGATTAACCTACCTTTGCTAGAGTAGCTACTGGTGAAAGTAACTAGGACAGCACTATTCTAATCTCAGGATTAGAATAGTTACTAGCCTAACCCGCGCGGCGGCGTGGCGTCACGCCGCGCTCAATGATCACTCGCAAATGTGCAATCTACTGATTCAAGAATGGATCAGTGCACGCTGATTTAATCTCAGAATAATATATAGAGACATTGAAGAAATCGAACATACGAAGCTATTGAAATGTTGCAAACGTAGGAATACAAAGGTACAAATTAAAAGTAGCACACTTCAGGAGTAAACCAGTTATTCAAACTACGTACAGTTCACTGCAAATAGAGAATTGTATATAAAAACACAAACACACTACATAAATAAGCTAGAAGTAGTTGCTAGTGGATTAGATCTTTCTGGTATATCCCCCTGAAGGATTGGTGCCTGCGATAAAGTGGTAAAGTGACTTTGTGAATTTCTGCACACGTCTGATGGGAGGGTGCGCGGCCGTGTATGTGATAATGGGATCGTCGCTATCTGGTCGCGGGGGATACATGCGAAGTGGTAATATATATGGAGTGATATGATATTCGAAACATTGCCACATATCATTGCCAACATTTTAGTCTGCCTTGTGAATTGACCTTGTTGAGCATTGTTATGTTGGCAAGGATTTTTCTTCTTCTTCACAAAGTAGTAGTGTCTTCTGTTTTTTGCGAGAAAAAAGAGATTTCATTGCTTAACCACTGTGGTTACAATCGTTTGAATACAGCAAATCAATCTCAGAGGGAACCGACCTAAGCCACACCGCAGTGCGCTTAGATACATCTGTATCTAGATAAATCCGAGTCAACTAATTTGAAACGGAGGGAGTAGGTCAGAGGAAGACAAAACTAATGTCAACTAAAAGAGACAAATACTTCCTAACTTGCTTCTTTTTCAGACATGTCCGTTTCATAGCTATGCTCATGTAGTAACGATGCAGAAATGTCTTATGCCCTTAGTGTCTTAAGCTTTATGTAACTGAGGGAACACGATATATACTAATCCAACAATGATAAGTGGCCTTGGTACCATAGTAGACTAAATAGAGATCCTGGATTCATGAGTCAAGTTATAAGCCATGTATCTTGAAATAGGGGTCTAAGTTCTACGTGAACCGAGAATTACTGTTATTGAACCTGACTAAATGTGAGTGTACTTCATTACTTTTATCAACCATGGCTTGATAACAATTTTTTTTTCTTCGCTTTAGAGCTCACTAGCATGCCCGCGCGGCGGCACGCCGCGCCTGTTGAAACATAATATGAAAGTTCTTTATGTGTTGATGGAAAAGTTAATGTGTTAATTTTCCATCTAATGGCTCAGCTGTTGCTTGTTTTTTACACTATGATGTACTCATGTATGAACATTAAGTACTTATATATGGTCGCCGGAAAAGTTTATTTGTTAATTGTACAACTAATGGCTTAGTTGTTGGCTTGTTGCTTGTTTTCTACATTATAACGTATGTATGAACATTAAGTTGTTATATGTGGACACTGGAAAAGTTTATTGAATAAAACAGTTGCTACATTTTATACAAGGGGGAATATAATTAGAGCTTGCATGCTAAATTTGTGTCTTTATGGTAAATCATTTCATCGTTCTACGACCACTTGCTAGATTGGTGTCGGTGATGAAATGGTAGAGCGCCTGTGCAAATTCTTGGACGCGGTTCTGTGCACTTTGACACCAGGGTATGTCACTATTGAGTCAATGGTGTGTGGTTGCTGTGGATACATGCGTAATGGTATGGTATCTGAAAAATTGTCATAGATCATTGTTCGAGCTTTGATTTGTCTTGTGAATTCATTTTGCTAAAAAGTCGCATGTTGACAGGCCATGTTGAGTTGCCATTGTAAGATTCATGCGAAATCTTGAACATTAAATAAGTTTCTTTTGCAACATTGAATGCTTGATGAAGAAGCCACAGCCCCTGCCAGTCCAGAGACGCCGCCACCCCTGGGTGGTCTGATGCGCTACAATCTACAGCGTAATGTTGTTGGGTGCACCGTGCACACTACAGTGCTATAACATAATGTAATTATGTTTAACGCGATTAGCGCCATTTCGAGCAAATTTGCTAAATATAGTGTGCTCCTTGCAAATACGCTATAGCGACACTATAACGGTGAAATAGCGTGCTTTTTGTTTCATTGATTATGACATGGGTCTCTGTATTTTAAAGCAATATGGGGATATGCATTCACCATTGATTTATATTTTAGTATAGTATTGCGAAGAGAAAACATGATCAATGCTATAAAATTAGACATTTCCCTCCTTAGCCCAGCATGAATAACAAACAAAAAATTACAATGATCATGTTAACCATAGAGACTGATCATTTCATTCATGTAAGACAAAATAAGAAGAAAACATTGATCTTGTAAGTAGTGCAGAACCGGAAGAAACTGGAAAGGTTGCAGCCCACGCTATGTCTTTCATGAAGAGCATCTCATTGTAGATGAATAAGCAGAGCAACAATGGTAGATAAGGCATTCCTTTGTGATATAGTGCACTGTTCTGAGGAAGTCAACCAGCTGATATGAAGTTAGAGTCATCAATGGTAGATAAGCGACGCATATTTTCAAAAATAGGTTATGCAAAAAGGGATGTAGTATATATCACACACCTTCCATTGGGAACGGATTCAAGTGGAAGTTACCGATGAAAGAGAAAATACTGGAAGTCCCTAGATGGGATTCTGCACTTTAGAAAATTATAAGGATGTGGAATTAAAGATGAAATTAAGTGCATGGATATGCCCTTACTTCGCGAGACCGCCAGTTCTCGTTGCGCGTCGTTGGTGGTTTATGTATAGTTTCATATTTCACGCTGGATGTGTTTTATATGTTCCCTAACTCATTAAAACATCTCAAGTAGTCATATCGCATGGAACAGAAAAAGTAACAGAAGTATCCACATGGCCACACAACCACAACTTTTCCAAAGTAAAACTGTATACACAACATTATTCACAAAAAATAGGGGATAACAACAGCAAGCTCACAATTTCTTTTTCCTTTTTTGATGAAATGGGGATTTATATTTTAAAAATACATTTTTACAATAAATGAAAAAACGTTTTATATATTAAGGAACTATATATATATTTACAATCAGTCAAAAGTTGGCTCACCACACAGAGTGGAACTGCATCCCATAACACACCGAGACTTGACACACAGCCACCTAATTTGTCCCAGCCATGGACGTTTGTATTAGCAGATCGATGAACCTTATCAAAGTAAGTTGCAGACATGAAAAATAAAATCTATCTAATTTCTAGGACACTTGCTTTTTTTTAGAGAAGGACACTATTGCAAAGTCAGACACTTACTGTGTCCGATAAAAAATGATGGGCTGCACGAAGACGCGTATTACGAACTGTCCTAAACCTCGAAGGAAAGAAAGACAATGAGTAGGAGGAGTATAGTGCTTTAGTGAGTAGCCCCAGGGCATTCCACAGCTCGACCCGGCCCTGCAGTGAAAGCAACATATGTTCGACTGGCTCCATCGCGGGGCAAATATCGCATAAGCATATCTGAAACCGACAGTGTTGAACATATGTGCCATCAGGACGACATATTCAGTGCACACCAGTCCGTGGGAGGGCCGGAGCCTGCAGATGCCGCAATAGGCAGCGGGCACCCTGACGCTGCCGCCGC
The DNA here is from genome assembly GCA_021605145.1 of Aegilops bicornis. NCBI lineage: Eukaryota > Viridiplantae > Streptophyta > Magnoliopsida > Poales > Poaceae > Aegilops > Aegilops bicornis. The sequence goes on along the minus strand of CM038669.1, from coordinate 388,950,566 downwards.
TTTCTGTGCCCAGGGCGAAGTCAGCTAGGCTTCAGGCGACGGCGACGGCGGAGCCATTGGAGGAGTAGCCAGAGATACTGCCTGGGGCACAGGGGTTTTGGCGAGGCCGCGAGGGTGCCGTCGTGCACTTTCTTGTTGTTCATGATGTAGACCATCTCGTCCATCATCGTATTGGCCTGGCCATGCCCATCGCCACGGCGGCGAGCGCGGCCAACACTTTGCGCCGTCTCCCGTCTGTGCAGGTCGACCTCGTCCACGGCTGACTTGCAGCAGGGCTGGCGCGAGCTCAAGGCGGCGGCCTCCCATCTGCGCTGGAAGGCGGCGCCGGGCTGCGGCCAAAGAGACATCGAGAGGGCGCAAGGTAGCCGGGCCGTAGCGACCTCGCACGCTGACGGCGGGAGGGCTGCATAGGGCGGCTGGGCAAGCCGCAAGCGTCGTCGTCGGAGAACGGCTGCGAGTTGTCTGGGAGTGAGGGCGCGTTGTCGGACGCGTCACGCGTCTGACTGCCATGGCGACATCGAGGTCTTGTGATGCCAGAGGCGGCCTTCTCTCGATCGCGCGCCTTTCCTACGCCGTCTGCCCTTCCTGTCATGTTCACGTTTGTGATGATTGAGACCCAGAAGCTCCACTATGATCATTGCACACAATATCAAACACATGCAGGTGTGCGTGATTTCTCACCTCTTATTTGGAGCTGCCGAGGACCATGGGAGGTGGCCCAGGCGATCGTCTCGTTCCCGCCATAGCCGAGCATGATATGGCAGGTTCGGAGCATCTGGTGCCCGACCTGAGGAACCGGCCATATGGTCAGTGGTAGTGTGATCCCACATACGCAAAGCGAAAGCGGAGGAGATGCGTCTGTCGGAAGGGCGATGGAGTGGCAAGCGCCGGGAAGGAAAACGGGGGCCTGACGGTCGAGGCTTCGTAGAGGGACATGCCAACAGCGAAGTCTTGGAGGGGACGACCGCAGGCATCTACCGGTGGGATTTGGGAGATGTGCGACCAAAGAGGAAAACACCTCCTTTTATAGGGACATACAACGAAGGCGATTGAGTCGTGCATGTTTCTAACTGGGCAATCTAGAGATATCTGCATCCATCAATCGACACAAAAGAAGAAGAAAAAAAGAATACAACTGCCTGCCGGCCAATCGAGAGAAGTCTGGAAACGATCGATGCATGCACGTGGTCGTGAAAACCTCGCCGCTGCATGCATGCAACTGCAAAAAAAAAAACCCACCGCCTATCCACCGCTGCATGCATGCATCTGCAAAAAAAGCAGGGAAGATCAATCACGTCACGCATTTATGCCCTCGGCCATGCAGGCCCACCTCCACCGCCCCGGTTGACTTGATACAAAATCCCGAAGAAAATCTCTAGGTGCACCCCAATGTGTACCTTATAAGAACCCCCAGTAAATAACGTGTCACATCCCTATTGGTTGGTTTTTCACTGATTGAAAAAAGTCAAAAAAACATGGTAAAAGAAACCTGGTCAGATTTAGTATATTAAGTATTTGGATCACATCCAGCCCGGGCCCAACAGCTCCCTCTCGAACTTCCTGAACTTGCAGATAAAAAAAAAAAGCAATGCCCCACGCTCACCACTTTTCCCCTCCCCGATCCAACGCCTCCCCCCACCCCCCCCCCGGGCAACCGCCGCCGCCCCTGGCTCCGGCGTGCGGCCACCCCGGCCCCCACGGTTGTCCTCCGCCGCCGACGAGCCCCCATGGCTGTCCTCCGCCACGGCCACCACGCACCTTCGCCAGCCGCCGCGCTCCAGCCACCTTCTCCCACCAGCGCAGCCTCCCACCATCTTCCACGGCCACCGCGCCTCCCCAGGACCTCCACCCGCCGCCACCGCAGTTCCCCGTCGCCTCTGTCCACTGCCGCCGCCGTGGATCCCCTTCTTCACCGCGACTCCCCAACACCATCACCCGAGCAACCGCTGCGGTCCTGGATCCCGCGTGCCGTCGCGAGCTGTGGATCCATTACGCCGCCTCCGAGCCGTGGATCCCGCTCAGTTTAACTTCTCTAAATCCACTAGCCCCGATGGGTAGCGCGTGGGAGGTGGTGCTGCTCCAACGAGCTACTCTGTCCACAGGCAAGGCGCGTCGATGGCTACCTCTTCCCTCTTGCTCCTTCCAACCCCGAGCATGACGTCTCCATGCTCCACTAGCCGGCGACCACCATCCCAGGTGTAGACTGGGCACTACCTACAGATGGAGGATATGTCGACCTGCAGCTAGAGGAGGCCCCGACCTGCAGCAGGCCGTGCGCGCCACTCGACGCCCAGGATGTCCAAGTTCTTGCCACTCACGTCGTTCAACTCTGTCGTGCTCCTCATGAATGACCCCGCTCACGAACCCCCTGAGACCCCCTTCATTTTGCAGGAGCTTGCCACTCTGAAACAAACTCTACACCGTTTCCATTCTTCAGGAGTTCAGGTACCTAGGCTGCTGACTATGAAAACCCGCTCTGGTTGTGCTAATTAGTATTATTAAACTATAATTGTCTTGTAAAGTGGAAAATGCTCATGCCCCTTGGACGTTGGCCATGGGATTTTTTTATGTTGTGTTCCTCCCGTCCGTCCTTGATTCAAAATGTGTTCTGAACACTTATGTCAGAGCAAAAACTGTTGTGTTCCTCCTGTCCGTCCTTGATTCAAAATGTGTTCTGAACACAGACTTGATTTTGTAGTCATGTGGTTTGCGGCCTCCTCACGTGAACCAAGATGTTCAGATTTTGCCTATTATTTTTCTCTCTCAACAAGTGTGTGCGCTAGTGTGTTTTCTCTCTCAACAAGTGTGTGCGCTAATGCACATATTGATTGAGAACTAGAAAAGCCATACTTTTCTAATAATTTAGAAGTTCAACGACTTCCACCTAGAATGTTCAAAAGACACTGTTTTGGGAGAACACATCTTGCCTAGAAGATGCACCTAGAATAAAAATCATTAAATCGGAGATACAATTTATTTTGTTGTGGTCGCTCACTCATGTTTCTAGAAAAAGACTAGAGGTTCACATTTAAAAGATGAAAAGGTTTAATGTTTGTTACAAAACCCAACGAAGGTCAAATTAAAAAAACAAAGCATCTTAAAACAATTTTATAAAAAAGGGATTTTTTTGCATTTTAAAAAACCTAGGAGGTCAAATTTTGAAAACCGAGTGGATTGATGTTTATTAAAAAACAAAGATTTTCTTCGCTGCTAAAAGAAATAAAACTAGGAAGTCCAGGTTTAGAAAAAGGAGCAGTTCAATGCTTATACGAAATTCAGATTTTCCTTATTATTAAATAATGAAAACAAGAAGTTCAAAAGTGAAAACACAAGAAGTTCAATATTAAATATAGAGCAGTTCAAAACTTATAAAAAGGGATTTTCACCATATCTAAATAGAAAAAGAAAATCTAGAAGTTCAAATTTAATTAAGGGACCGCTTCACATATTTATTACAAAACTAGGATTATTACGTTAGTAAAATAAACAAACCAAGAAGTCCAAATTACAAATATAGAGCAGTTCGATATTTATAAAAAAAATATTTTCCTTCTTACTTAAGACTAAAATCAAGAAGTTTCAACTTGAAAATAAGGAAGTAGTCCGATGTATATATGAAAAACTTGATTTCTTTCTGTTTCTAAGAAAAATAAAAGTATGAAGTTTAATATTAAAAAAATTGTTTGATGCTTATTTAAAAAACATATTTTTCCTAAGAATAAAACAAAGAAGTTCAAATTAAAATAACAGAGACTCCGAAGATTATAAAAAACTCAATTTTTTCTTGTTACTAAAGAAAATAAACAAAGAAGTTCAAACTGAAAAAAGAACAACTAAAAAAGTTTATAAATAGATTTTCCCCATTACTAAAAAAACTAGAGTTCAAAGGAAAATAACAAAGTGGTAGATGTTTATTTAAAAACTAGGACTTTACCATTATTAAAATACTCAAATATCCTTTAATATTAAAGAATCCACCATGAAGTCCAATTTTTTTGTTGCTAGAAGTTCAAGTCCTCTGTGACGCCCCCGATTTAATCGTACACTAATCATGCACGCAAATGTGTACGATCAAGATCAGGGACTCACGGGAAGATATCACAACACAACTCTACAAATAAAATAAGTCTTACAAGCATCATAATACAAGCCGAGGGCCTCGAGGGCTCGAATACAAGTGCTCGATCATAGGCAGTCGTGAAAGCAACAATATCTGAGTACATACATAAGTTAAACAAGTTGCCATAAGATGGCTAGCACAAAGCTGGGATACTGATTGAAAGAGGCGCAGGCCTCCTGCACAGGATCCTCCTAGCTACTCACAGTCGTCGTCGTGAGTATGCGTAGTAGTAGGCACCTCCGGTGTAGTAGTCGTCATCGACGGTGGCGTCGCTCCTGGGCTCCATCGTGCTGTTGCGACAATCGAGTAGAGGTAGGGGAAAAGGGGAACAAGGCAACCGTGAGTACTCATCCAAAGTACTACTTAAGCAAGGAGCTACACTACATATGCATGGATATATGTGTAAAGGGCCATATCGGTGGGTGAGCTGAGAATGCCGTAATAAGAGGGGAAAGCTAGTCTTAGCGAAGACTACGCTTCGTCACCTGTCTTTGCAACAGTAGAGGAGGGTAGGTTGAAGTCCTCCAAGTAACATCACATAGCAATAATCCTACCCGTGAACCCTCCTCATATCCACGAGAGAGGCGACCACCGGTTGTATCTCGCACTTGGAAGGGTGTGTTTTATCAAGTATCCGGTTCTAGTTGTCATAAGGTCAAGGTACAACTCAAGTCGTCACATGCTATCAAGATCACGGCTATTCGAATAGATTAACTTCCTGAGGGTGCACCAACTTACCCAACACGCTTGATCCCATTTGGCGGACACACTTTCTGGGTCATGCCCGGCCGCGGAAGATCAACACGTCGCAGCCCCACCTAGGCACAACAGAGAGGCCAAGACGCGGTCTAAACCTAAGCGCCAGGGTGCAGGGCCCATCGCCCAATGCACACTGCGTTGCGACAGCGGCCGGAAGCGAACTAGCCCCTTAATACAAGAGCGAACTTACGTTCCAATCCGGCGCGTGCCACTCGATTCTTGGCGTCACGAAGTGCCGGTGATACCACGACGCCGGGATACCCATAACTACTCCAGCGTAGATGGTTAGTGCGTATAAGCTCGTAGCCAACTCGGATCAAATATCAAGATCTCGTTAAGCGTGTTAAGTATCCATGAGCGCCCGAGCAGAGGCGAGCCCACCTCTCTCCTAGGCGGTCTCAACCTACCACCTGCCGCTCCGCCACAAAGATCCAGCCAGAGGGCCGTCGGGACAAAGGTCCTTTCACCCCAATCAAGTGAATCACTACATGGGTGCTCCACAAGCCGACCCGACTTTAGTCACCACATGTATCATGTATAAGAATAAGTATATACCGTGATCACCTCCCGAGTGATCACGGCCCGATAGTATAGCACGGCGGATGGACAAGAATGTAGGGCCACGGATGAAAGTACTAGCATCCTATACTAAGCATATAGGATTGCGGTGTAAAGGTAACAACAAGAGTAACAAGGACAAAGCTATGCATCGGGATAGGTATAAGCGAAAGCGATAACATGCTACACTACTCTAATGCAAGCGATATAGGAGAGTAGGCGATATCTGTGATCAAGGGGGCTTGCTGGTTGCTCACGGCAAGAGAGAGTCGTCGACACCGTAGTCGAAACTAGGCGGCTGGCGTCGGTCTCGTAGTCTCTGAGAGAAGAGGGGAAGAAACAATGAATACCATGCAAACAGATGCATATTGATGCATGACAAGACAAGTAACGATGCTAGGCGTGCCATAACGTGGTATGAGGTGGTACCGGTTAAGGGGGAAAACATCCGGGAAAATATCCCCGGGGTTTCGTGTTTTCGGGCAGAGGAGCCGGGAGGAAAGTTGCGGGTTCGATAGGTTAGGGGTGTGGTGGACGAGCGGACTGCGTGTCCGGATTCGCCTCGTCGTTACGAAAGCAACTTTCATGTTGAAAATATTTTAATCCGAGTTACGGATTAAAAGATATGATTTTCTAAAGATTTTATTAATTTCTGGAATTTAATTAATTATTTAATTAATTCGAAAAATGAATTTATGACGTCAACATGATGGCATGCTGACGTCAACATGATGGCATGCTGACGTCAGCAGTCAACGTTGACCGTTGACCTGGTCAACCTGACATGTGGGTCCAGTGGGACCTACCTGTCATTCTCTGTTTAGGTTAATTACATATTAGTTAATTTAATTAGTGATTAGGTTAATCTAATCAGGATTAATTAACTTAATTAATTACTTGATTAACTAATTAATCTTTTAATTATTATTTATTTATTTATTTAATATTATTATTATTTTTTAATTCTTAATTCTTCTTTTTTTTAATTCATTTTGGGCGTGGGGCCCTTAGTCGATGGCTCATCCGAGCCACCGAGAATGGCTAACGCGGGCCAAACGGGCGGGTGGAACCGCCCGAGCAGCGACGCCTAGGCGGAGGCTTGGCGTCTTGGCCGGTGGTCGTGGCCGAGCGCTGAGGCTCATGGGATCCGCCGGCAGGAGGAGCCGGTCGAGGAGGCGCGCTAGGGAGGATGCGGTGGGGGCACACACGGTAGCTGGTGCGACCCGACGAGCGGAGCTCGCAGATGCGGGACAGGGCCATGGTGGCCGTGAAGGAAATATGCCCTAGAGGCAATAATAAAGTTATTATTTATTTCCTTATATCATGATAAATGTTTATTATTCATGCTAGAATTGTATTAACCGGAAACATAATACATGTGTGAATACATAGACAAGCAGTGTCACTAGTATGCCTCTACTTGACTAGCTCGTTAATCAAAGATGGTTATGTTTCCTAACCATAGACATGAGTTGTCATTTGATTAACGGGATCACATCATTAGGAGAATGATCTGATTGACATGACCCATTCCATTAGCTTAGCACCCGATTGTTTAGTATGTTGCTATTGCTTTTATCCATGACTTATGCATGTTCCTATAACTATGAGAATATGCAACTCCGTTTACGGAGGAACACTTTGGGTACTACCAAACGTCACAACGTGAATCGGGTGATTATAAAGGAGTACTACAGGTGTCTCCAAAGGCGGATGTTGGGTTGGCGTATTTCGAGATTAGGATTTGTCACTCCGATTGTCGGAGAGGTATCTCTGGGCCCTCTCGGTAATACACATCACTAAGCCTTGCAAGCATTACAACTAATGAGTTAGGCGTGAGATGATGTATTACGGAACGAGTAAAGAGACTTGCCAAGAATGAGATTGAACTAGGTATTGGATACCGACGATCGAATCTCGGGCAAGTAACATACCGATGACAAAGGGAACAACGTATGTTGTTATGCGGTCGACCGATAAAGATCTTCGTAGAATATGTACGAGCCAATATGGGCATCCAGTCCCGCTATTGGTTATTGACCCGGAGGCGTGTCTCGGTCATGTCTACATTGTTCTCGAACCGTAGGGTCCGCACGCTTAAGGTTTCGATGGCGGTTATATTATGAGTTTACATGTTTTGATGTACCGAAGGAGTTCGAGTCCCGGATGAGATCGGGGACATGACGAGGAGTCTCGAAATGGTCGAGACGTAGAGATTCATATATGGGAGGGTATGTTTAGGCCAAGGGGTCAAGCCCATGAGGCTTGAGGTCGGTGCACAAGGAGTTTTGCGGAGGCCGAGGGCCAAACGCCGGAGACCTGGCGTCGGCCTGGGCGACGCCGAGGCCCATGGCGTCTGGGCAGACGCCAAGGATTGTGGCGTTTGGTCACGGAGTCCGAGTGGTACTCTTGCCTTTCGGCAAAACCGACTTTGAGGAGGCTTTTGCTCCAAGTTTCGACCGGGGCTCAACATATAAATAGAGGCGGGGCTAGCACCAAAGACACAACAATTGATCTCTTGGATCTCTTAGCCGTGTCACGGTGCCCCTTCCACCATATTCCACCTCGGTCATATCATCGTGGCGGTGCTTAGGCGAAGCCTGCGTCGATAGAACATCAAGATCGCCACCACGCCGTCGTCTTGACGGAACTCTCTCTCCCGGAGCTTTGCCGGATCGGAGCTCGAGGAGCGCCACCGAGCTGAACGTGTGCCAAGAACTTCGAGGCGCCGAGTAATGCTGCTGGGATCGGTTGGATCGCGAGGAGAACGTATGACTACTTCCTCTACGCGTTGTGATCGCTTCGCCGGTCTCACGAGGGTACGTAGACAACACTCTTCCCTCTCGTTGCTATGCATCACCATGATCTTGCGTGTGCGTAGGGAAATTTTTTGAAATTACTACGTTCCCCAACAGTAGGAGGCGGGCGGGCACGGTGACGCGCCGTGAGCGGGAGAGAGGAGGAGGCGGTGGGGTTCCTCACCGCGTTGGTGGAAGGCCCGATCACGAGGCGAACGCGACGGGGAGCGGTGGAGTCGAGGAGGCGTTCGGCGAGGTCCGACGATGGCGGCGTGGCGATCTTGGGCGGCGTCGAGCACGTCGGGCGACGGGAGGAGATGAGGCGGCCGTGGCGGCATTCCCGATGGCGTGGGGCGGCGTGGCGATGAACGAGGCGAGATGGAGGCGACGGTGGCGGCGTCGGGCGAAGTCCGTCGGGAGAAAAGGCGAGGGTGGCGGGGCTCAGCGGCCACTGGGTGGCGAGGGCGGCGACGGGTCCGAGCGCCGTGGGAGGTTCGTCCCCGATCCCGATCTGGATCGGGAAGGGAAGCAGGCGTGGGGTCGTGGGGAGGAGAGAGGAGTGGGGCGAGTGGGGAGCGGGCCTAGGGTTCCTGTGGGGAGTGGGGTTAAGGGAGGGCGAGGTGGGGCGTGGGGCGGCTCTTTGGGCGAAGCCCGATGGGGCCTTCTCTCTTTCCTTTTGTTTTTTGCTTTGCCTTTTCTTTTTGCTTTTCTTTTACATTTTATGTCTAGTTTTCTTTTATTTTACTTTTACAAAATACATCAATGGTTCCTAAATTGGTATTGCTTATACATACTACTGCCACATTAATTTGGGTAACTAAATAAAATAGTTTAATATTTTATTTATTGTAAAAGGAATTCAACTAATTGTTTTTGCTACTATTCAAAACATTTTAGAGTATTTATGCCTTTTATAAAAGTGTGGTTCCTCCACCATAATTACTTATGAATTATTTGGAACCACCCGAACATTTTAGTTTTAATATTAGAAAACCTTTAATGTTTGACTTGATTTTGAATTCGAATTTGAATCGGTTTCGAACTAACGCGAGATTTGTCACAGTAATCGAGGTGACGTGGCATCATTAGCGGGGATTACTGTAGCTTAATTACCCGGGCGTCACAATTCTCCTCCACTACAAGAAATCTCGTCCCGAGATTTAAGAGGGGGAGTAAGGGGGAAGGGATTTGGTTACGAATCTAGCGGGTCTTCTCATTGTGGCTTGCTCTTCTCGAAGAGACCGATCCAATACATTGATGCCTTCATTCCTTTGCTTCCGGTCATCATGATGAAGTCGACGTCCTTTCTTCGGGATCTTCATCGTACTTACGAATAGGTAGCAGGGCATTCGGAAGAACAGACCTCTGCAAGGTCGACTATCTGGTGGATAACATCGAGGAAGGTGGCGGAAGTACTCTCGAATTTAAACTTAAGAAAATATCGAGAGAAAAGTAAGGAGGTACCATGAGAAGTTTCAAACGGATAGGCAAGCATTTGATGCCTAGGTGAAAGGGGTTCAGAGCAACGAGAATAAGTATTGCGTCTGATACCAGAATTGAAGATCTCATCGGAAGGTGCTCATGAGTTTCTTACGAGTCCACGCGCGAGGAATAACTTTGGGAAACATGAGGGTGTACAGAAGAGTCAGGTTTCGATCCTATGGATCTGTGGGTTATGGGCCCACCATGTGGGTTAAAAGTGGCAAGGGTGCCGACATCTTGCAGTCACGATAGTAAGGTATGTCGAGGGTAGCCTACCATTTATGTTGGCACAATGTCGATACCAAGGGCGAGGGACAAAGAGAACCATTTTCCGCTCGTTGAACGAGGCGGACCAATAGGCAAAGTTCTCGTTCATCGGTGGTTACCGGAATGTCATCAACAATTTCAATGGGGTCTTACTGACAGAGTGGTACAACGAGGTGTTTACATAAGCAGGGAAATATTACTGCTTATATAATTTGGATAACAAGGAGGTTTAAACAAACCAATGGAAAGGAAAAGTGATTATCAGTTAAGCAGAACAATGGAAAGGAAAATATGTTTAAACACATATTTCAAGGGTATATCCTTCCCAAAGACAAGCGAGCAAGATATCCATGACAGGATATTAAGTAGAAAACCATTTAGGTAAGGGGAAGGAATCTCATGATATTATCCATACAACGGTGTTAGGATAAGTGATAAATAAAATTTAGCATCGTGCTTCAAATGTTCTGTTGAAAATCGGAGTATCACGGACATGCTTCAAGATAGCATTGACATGGTCTTCGTGTGAAGATCGGACTTTGGAATCACGAAGGATCCATCGGGAATAACTTGTAGAACCAAGAGTACAATTCCCTCATGGATGAGTGGATAACCCCTATTTGAAAAGGAATCTATAATGATAGGTCCTCCGGTAGGGGGTGCTAGGCATGACATCATGCTACCGGGTCATCAAAGGATCAACATCATAACTCTTGGAAAGTTGTCCCAACCATCATAGCTGACCGAGATTCAGATCCGATTGATGTCAGGATACCTCAGACCTAGGATACCCGAGAAGAAAAGGTGCAACGCAAATTGACGAGATGACATTGTAAGATTCTCGGGGAAATGAACTATGAAGTGATTTCCGTTAACAAGAGTCCATCATTAGCCCAAGGAGAGGACAAGGAGGTGTCTGGTGAACTCAACGGCAATTCACCGAGATTCCCAAAAGATAGACTTCCACATTTAAGTGAATAAGGAGATAACATTTGTCAGATCAAATGATATAAGGTAGTATGCTCGAGGAAAACATACACAAGTAAACATTGGTTGAAAGGTGCGCCCGATGGGTTGGGTTGCACGACCAATGTCAGAATGGTGATTCAATAATCGATAGCCTAAGAATGCGCTTTCGACCATTAAGTTCAAGGCGAGAGGCTTGCTAGAAGGGCAGAATTCAAACATCACTGCTCACTTGTTGGTACACCGTTGGAAGCAACACGGGACCAAGAAAGAATGGTGATGGTGAGAAGCATCTCAATACCAAGAATTTCTTAAGAGGTGGAGCAGTCCTCACAACATCCTTGATATTAAAAGATGGTAATACTCCAAGGTAAAGAAGAACAAATCTTTGGATAGCGAGGGATCTCAAGGTTTACACAAAACACGAACAAGTTTGTGTTGAACGGGAGGAAATAAAGTGGTCGATGATAATATAAATCATCGAGGGCAAGGATGGTATTTCTCTTCATGAATTCAATTGATATCCCGGAAGAGCTCAAAATGTTGATGCTGATCAAGACACAATTGTCGAGAGATTTCACGAAGAAGCAATCGAGCAATGACGGCATCAAGAAAAGCAATGGTGAAGCAAAGGGTCATTGGAACCATGGGTACGACACAAACTTCGAAATCAAGCTTCTTTGTACAAGGTCAAACGGTATGACGAGGAAGATCGATTATGCGATTAGCTCACCGTCGAAATTTGTGCTCCGAGAAGAAGGACCGGGTAGCATGCTTAAAATCATCACGACAATGATATAGCCAAACAGGCTAGGAATTACATGATCGGATGCAAACTCGTACTTACGTAAGATTACTAAGAGTTGTTGAACCGTGAAGTGCGGACTCGGTTCGATTATCGGTGTCCTTGAGTGTTTAATAACTCGAGCCCGTGAAAATTTGAATCGATTGGGAAGGTAGCACTTGATGAAGAACTCATAAGAAGTTATGCAGTTCCATGATAATCTCGAGATACCGGGGGTAATGCTCAAGACGGATCAAAGTAGAAGTTGGACCGGTATTGCTCAACCGAAGACAAGTGCTTAAACTTGCACGAGAAATGGTATTTAAAAGAGAACATGGTCGGAACCATGATTGCAAAAGGCCGGATCCCGGATATAAGATGAACTGATACCAAAGGAATAATTAATTTAAGAGAAGCTTTAATGATAAGATCTACATCGTGTCCATGGGCATGAACACAAAGTTCAAGGTCGACTCCCACTTCTCCAATGCATAACCCTTCATTCACTTCTCACCTTCGAGGAAGTTGTAGTGTTGAAATTTTATCCGCAAAATACCGTAAGTGTATGACTCATGAAAACTGTCGAGTTCACACATATTAAGGAAGGCATAGGTTCAACCCATCGTGGTATCGTGGCAATATATACCACAAGCTTCAATAGAAATACCACCATTTCGAAAAGCTGGCGGGCGAGAAAGCAGAGGATACACTTTACCAAAGGCAATATGTATCGGAGAAAGAACTCACAAAGTGATTAATAATGAAGGACACCGCCGGGTAACAATCCAACAAAGGACTTGATGGTCCACAAAGGATCCGATATGAGTATCGATACTCAACTAGGGGAAGCAGATTATAGAAACAACTGACTAACTCAATTGTCCAATGCAAAGGGATTATGATTTCCAAATCAAGGGACCGAAGCAATGCTCGATTAGGTGGATAAGTTGAATAGCCTTAGGGTACAATCAAATACAATGGGATTGGTCGAGAACCAATTCCAGTTAAAAGAATGGCAGCTCAGCCGGAAAAGTAATTTATAAGGGTCAATGATGATTGCGTGTATTCGCGAACATATTGAGTCAACAGACTCAAAATGATAATGACAAGGAGTGTCAATATGACTACGGGACTTATGGGATTAACCATAATGCAAGCAAGCAAGAATTTCAAGAGCCAAAGGATTCTCGGAAGATCGAATATTATTTTGAAGACTTTTGTGAAACACATGAACAACTGGGGATGAGCGGATACTCGACAAGTGCGAGGATTTATTTGAAGGGGTATTCATGTGGCAAAGAACTGCTAGGCGATGAGGCACAAAGTATTTTCGAACAATAGAGAAAACTTGAGGTATCTTGTAATAACAAGATTAATCGGGAATAAAAGTAAGAACGATAGGCGTAAGTATTTATCCATAGGGATGTTTGGTGGTAGGGAATTACAAAAGCGGCAGGCACAAGGTCTCGAGAGAATATCGGAGAGTATCTTCAAATTCTTACAGTTCACGAGCAATCATCATAGTGAGGGGTTCTCCGGGAGGAAGTAGTAACGAGACCCTAAAGTTAGATTTTAGTAAAAATCGTTTAACCCGAATAGAAGAGAGTTCAGAGTCCCAGAGTAAAGATCAAGGAGTAAAAGATCCTAGTACCACCCGATGGCGCCGTGGGCCCGTAAGGCACACAGCCAAGTTAGTAAAAGTTTTGCAATGTCTAGACTCGACTTTCCAAGGAGTGTGGAAGGGGATTCCTACAGCGATCGGCTCTCGATACCAACTTGTGACGCCCCGATTTAATCGTACACTAATCATGCACGCAAATGTATGCGATCAAGATCGAGACTCACGGAAGATATCACAACACAACTCTACAAATAAAATAAGTCATACAAGCATCATAATACAAGCCGGGGCCTCGAGGGCTCGAATACAAGTGCTCGATCATAGGCGAAGTCAATGAAAGCAACAATATCTGAAATCTGGATATAAGTTAAACAAGTTACCATAAGATGGCTAGCACAAAGCTGGGATACTGAGATCGAAAGAAGGCGCGAGCCTCTGCACAGGATCCTCCTAGCTACTCACAGTCGTCGGTGGGCTACACGTAGTAGTAGGCACCTCCGGTGTAGTAGTCGCCATCGACGGTGGCGTCGCTCCTGGGCTCCATCGTCTGGTTGCGACAATCGAGTAGAGGTAGGGGAAAAGGGGAACAAGGCAACCGTGAGTACTCATCCAAAGTACTCGCAAGCAAGGAGCTACACTACATATGCATGGATATATGTGTAAAGGGCCATATCGATTGGACTGAACTGCAGAATGCCGAGAATAAGAGGGGAAAGCTAGTCTTAGCGAAGACTACGCTCGTCACCCCTTGCTTGAGTAGAGGAGGGTAGGTTGAAGTCCTCCAAGTAACATCACATAGCAATAATCCTACCCGTGATCCCTCCTCATACCCCCCGAGAGAGCGACCACCGGTTGTATCCGCACTTGGAAGGTGTGTGTTTATCAAGTATCCGGTTCTAGTTGTCATAAGGTCAAGGTACAACTCCAAGTCGTCACTGTTATCAAGATCACGGCTATTCGAATAGATTAACTTCCACAGGGGTGCACCAACTTACCAAACACGCTTGATCCCATTTGGCGGACACACTTTCTGGGTCATGCCCGCCACGGAAGATCAACACGCCGCAGCCCCACCTAGGCACAACAGAGAGGACAGACGCCGGTTCAAACCTAAGCGCCGCAGGGTCCAGGCCCATCGCCCAATGCACACACTGCGTTCTATGACAGCCGGAAGCGTAACTAGCCCCTTAATACAAGAAGCGAACTTACGTTCCAATCCGGTAGCGCCACTCGATTCTTGGCGTCACGAAGTGCCGGTGATACCACGACGCCGGATACCCATAACTACTCCAGCGTAGATGGTTAGTGCGTATAAGCTCGTAGCCAACTCGGATCAAATACCAAGATCTCGTTAAGCGTGTTAAGTATCCCATGAGCGCCCGAGCAGGCCAGGCCCACCTCTCTCCTAAGCGGTCTCAACCTACCATCGCTCCGCCACAAAGATCCATCCAGAGGGCCGTCGGGACAAAGGTCCTTTCAGCCCCAATCCGTGAATCACTCGCGGGTGCTCCACAAGCCGACCCGACTTTAGTCACCACATGTATCATGTATAAGAATAAGTATATACCCGTGATCACCTCCCGAGTGATCACGGCCCGATAGTATAGCACGGCAGACGGACAAGAATGTAGGGCCACAGATGAAAGTACTAGCATCCTATACTAAGCATATAGGATTGCAGGTAAAGGTAACAACAGTAGTAACAAGGACAGGCTATGCATCAGGATAGGTATAACTGAAAGCAGTAACATGCTACACTACTCTAATGCAAGCAGTATAGAGGAGAGTAGGCGATATCTGGTGATCAAGGGGGGGGGCTTGCCTGGTTGCTCTGGCAAGAGAGAGGGTCATCAACACCGTAGTCGTACTGGGCGGCAGCTGGTCTACCTCGTAGTCTACGGAGAGAAGAGGGGAAGAAACAATGAATACCATGCAAACAGATGCATATTGATGCATGACAAGACAAGTAACGATGCTAGGCGTGCCATAACGTGGTATGAGGTGGTACCGGTTAAGGGGGAAAACATCCGGGAAAATATCCCCGGGTTTTCGTGTTTTCGGGCTGAGGAGCCGGAGGGGGAAAGTTGCGGATTCGATAGGTTAGGGGGGTGTGGCGGACGAACGGACTGCGTATCCGGATTCGTCTCGTCGTTCTGAGCAACTTTCATGTTGAAAATATATTAATCCGAGTTACGGATTAAAAGATATAATTTTCTAAAGATTTTATTAATTTCTGGAATTTAATTAATTATTTAATTAATTCAAAAAATGAATTTATGACGTCAGCATGATGGCATGCTGATGTCAGCAGTCAACGTTGACCGTTGACCTGGTCAACCTGACATGTGGGTCGATGGGACCCACATCGTCTCTGTTTAGGTTAATTACATATTAGTTAATTTAATTAGTGATTAGGTTAATCTAATCAGATTAATTAACAATTAATTACTTAATTAACTAATTAATATTTAAATTATTTTAATTATTATTTATTTATTTATTTAATAATATTATTATTTTTTAATTCTTAATTCTTCTTTTTTTATTTCATTTTTGGCGTGGGGCCCCTTAGTCGATGGCTCATCCGAGCCACGAGGGCCAGCAGCCAAACAGTATGGTGGAACCGCCGAACGAGGCGACGCCCAGGCGGGCGCGTCTTGGCCGATGGTCGTGGCCGAGCGCTGAGGCTCGCCGGGATCCGCCGGCCAGGAGGCCGAGGAGGCGCTAGGGAGGATGCGGTGAGGCACACACGGTGGTGGTGCGACCCGACGAGCGTGAGCTCGCAGATGCGGACAGGCCATGGTGGCCGGGCGGGCGGGCACCTGACGCGCCGTGAGCGAGAGAGAGAGGAGGCCGGTGGGGTTCCTCACCGCGTTGAGGAAGGCCCGATGCGAACGCGACGGCGAGGCGGTGGAGTCGAGGCGTTCGGCGAGGTTCGACGATGGCGTGGCGATGCGGGTCAAGGCCGAGCACGTCGGCGGCGAGGAGGAGATGAGGAGGCGGCCGTGACGGCATTCCCGATGGCGTGGGGCGGCGTGGCGATGAACGAGGGCGAGATGGAGGCGACGGTGGCGGCGTCGGCGGGGTCCCTCGGGGAGAAGGCGAGGGTGGCGGGCTCGGCCACTGGTGTCGAGGGCGAGGCGACAGGTCCGAGCGCCTGGGAGGTTCGTCCCCCCGATCCCGATCTGGATCGGGGAAGGGAAGCGGGGCGTGGGGTCGTGGGAAGGGGGAGAGAGGAGTGGGGCGAGTGGGGAACGGGCCTAGGGTTCCTTTGGGGAGTGGGGGTTAAGGGAGGGGAGCGAGGTGGGGTGTGGGGCGGCTTCTTTGGGCGAAGCCCAGTGGGGGGGGGGCCTTCTCTCTTTCCTTTTGTTTTTTTTTGCTTTGCCTTTTCTTTTTGCTTTTCTTTTCTGTTTTATGTCTAGTTTTCTTTTATTTTAGTTTTACAAAATACATCAATGGTTCCTAAATTGGTATTGCTTATACATACTACTGCCACATTAATTTGGGTAACTAAATAAAATAGTTTAATATTTTATTTATTGTAAAAGGAATTCAACTAATTGTTTTTGCTACTATTCAAAACATTTTAGAGTATTTATGCCTTTTATAAAAGTGTGGTTCCTCCACCATAATTACTTATGAATTATTTGGAACCACCCGAACATTTTAGTTTTAATATTAGAAAACCTTTAATGTTTGACTTGATTTTGAATTCGAATTTGAATCAGTTTCGAACTAACGCGAGATTTGTCACAGTAATCGAGGTGACGTGGCATCATTAGCGGGGATTACTGTAGCTTAATTACCCGGGCGTCACATCCTCGGCCGGAGAAAGTTCAAAAATTATTGTGAGAGAGGTTGAACAAAAAAACGTGACAGAAGTTCGAGCGGAAAACAGCGGGAAGTTCAAGTACTACACGGAATGCGTTTCAGATAAGAATATAAGAATGGAAAACAAAAAGCTTAGAAGGTTTGTTGCAAGAAGTTCACGTGCTCCTTCCGGTGAAGTTCAAGATCTCTAGTGCGAGACGTCCAACCTTCACTTACATGTAAAAAAATAGGCAAAAAACGACGTTGTTTTTGCCATTTTTAAAACTGCTCTCAAACGACAAAAAATTGTAACGTTTGTCTATATGAAAAATATGCTCCTATTCATAAGCTTTCCAACGGTATATTATATGCTATATTCCGATGAATGGTTTAAAAGTTTTATGTGTACCGTTAAACCACATTTTTTTGCATTTAAAAAAATATTTTGAACCATCGCGAGTATGAAAAACTGATCAACACGGAAAAGTTGCATGTTTTCAGCAGCTTTCCATCGGTATATCATTTGCTCAATTCCAGTAAGTGGTTTGGGAGTTACGGGCAAAAAGCAACACGTCAAAAAACAGAGTGAGTTCAAACAGAAATGCCGGAGAAGTTCAACTAATTGACGCAGTGCATTTCCATTTGCGATGAAAATAGAAATCATGATCTCATCATTTTCTAATTTACTTCAAAACGGCAGAAATATCATTTATGTAAGTTCAAGTCCTCGGTCGGAGAAAATAAAAAAAAATTATTATGCGAGAGGTTGGTACAAAAAGAATATCATTTGTGTAACACTAACGAAATGGATGAGAAAATTACAAACGAAAATATGTCACAGAAGTTCAACGTGAAAACAACAGGAAGTTCGACTACTATAGTGAATGAATTTGAGATGAAAAACTTTTAAAATCATCACGAGTATGAAAAAACGATCAACACGGGAAAGTTGCGTGTCTACACCAGCTTTCCACTGGTATATTATTTGCTTAATTCCGGTGAGTGGATGGAGAGCTACTAGCAGTGGATGGAGATGTACGAGCAAAAAAAAACACGTGAAAAACAGAGTGAAGTTCAGGTAGACATGCCGAGAAGTTCAAGTTCTTCACGCGGTGCATTTTTGAAGAATTCGTTTCACGATAAAGGCAGAATGCATGATCTCGCTGTTTTTGAAATTACTTAAAAACGGTTATGAATCAGAGAAAACCATCAACATGAAAAAGTTTCGCATTTTCCGTAGCTTTTCAGTGGTTTATTATTTGCCCCATTCCGATAAAGTTTGTAGAAATTAAGGCAAAAATACATTTTTAGCCATTTGCAAAATTGACTTAAAACAGTAAGGAATTGAGAGAAACAATATATATAAAAAAGTTTCGCATTTCCTAATGCTTTCCAATGTCGTACCATTTGTTGCATTCGGACGTACGGTCAAAAAATTAGCTTGAAAATACAAACTCGATGGAACTTGTACCGTTTTCTAAATTACTTTTAAACTGTTCAATATTAGAAAAAACTTTCAACATGAAAAAGTAGCGCATTTTCACAAGCTTTCCAATGTCATATCATTTGCCTCAATTGGATTAGCCGTTTAGAAATTACATTGAAAATACGAACTCGGCTGTTCGGTTTATGAAATTTTACGATTTTCCAAATTACTCTTTATCCATAGGGAATTAGAGAAAACTTTCAACATGTCGAAGGAGCGGTTTTGAAGCAGATATCCAACGCCATATTATTTACATCATTCCGATAAACGGTTTAGAAATGCGATCGAAAATACGATTCACGTTTTTTGTATGAAGAAAAAACAATTTTCAAAATTGCTCTTAAACCGCTTACATTTTACCAAAAATTTAATTTGGGTCATGATACTGGTGTCCATAGCTTTTCCACGGTATATCGCAAGCCCCATTTGGACACCTTTTAGCTGAAGTTCAACCTAGTACTCGGGGAAGGTCAAGCACGTTAATCGGGAAGTTCATGTTATGATCAGAATATTATTCTGACCCTGTGATCAAAATAGTGTTTATGTATATATATATATATATATATATATATATATATAGAGAGAGAGAGAGAGAGAGAGAGAGAGAGTGGCTACTAGTGTACTGGAGCTAACGAAGAAAAGTAGACACGGAGGGAGGAGACTACTGCTCTCTTTTCTACTCCCTCCTCAGTGTCTTATACTTGATTCCTCCATCCAAAAATACTTGTCATCAAAATGGATAAAAAGAGATGTATCTCAAACTAAAATACGTCTAGATACATCCCCTTTTATTTATTTTGATGACAAGTATTTCCGAACGGAGGAAGTATTTAGGAACGGAGGGAGTATATCTGATTGATGATGATCAGATTCAAGGTTCATCTGATTAATGAGCTATCATGCAGAGTAATTTCAATAGATTTTTTGATTATGTTTTGGTGGATATACTTTAAACCCTAGAATTTTGAGCCAGATAAAAACGAATTCAAAACAAAATTATATTTAATCAAAAGGGTCTGTCTAGGACACATCTAGATACGGCATAGTTATGTCACATCTAATCTGATCTCCACTATGCTTGTAGTCTATTTTTTTTCGTCCCAGTTTTTTTTTGTTCTTTGTTGCTGCCTTATTTGTGGGAGGTTAGATGTGACATCCTTAGAAAACATCTAGATGTGAATTAGACAAACTGTAATCAAAATTAGTTAAAATTAAGTGAACTTTGAAAAAATCTGAAATTCCCAATTTTTTGCATATTGGCCACGCTCCTCCGTTCAAGCCCATGTTATTCAGCGCATGGAGAATTATTCTTATTCGAGAAAAGAATCCGAGCATGGAATGGTGGATATCAAAGTCACCATAGATCCGGGTGGTACGATTGTCACCATAGCTTTCTCTTTTTCGCTTCCACTACGAGTGCACGCATGATATGTGGCGTTGCCCCTTGCCCTTGGAATCGCGAGTGTTAAATGTGCGTGGAATATTTTTCAGAACAAAGACATATGCCGACGAATTCAGTGCGTAATCCAGGCCTGAGTGCACGGGTTAATCCGCACGTGTGCAGGTGCTGTTGCGCAATGCGCAATTTCTAATGCTCATTGGTTACCAAAGCTAGACTTTTTTCCTGAACAAATAACATCTCGATTCCTTTTGTGTTTGTGATGGCGTCTACACAATCCACGTAGGGATGCAAGTTTGTGACCTTCATGGTACCCTGACTTTTAAATTTTAGTTCATTTGGTTGAACAATGATCACCCGCTATGCGGATGGAACGCTAGTAGTCGTCGCCTTATTGCGTGCCTTAACAAGTCTCCTATTTCTCCTGATCATCATAAGTAGTTCCATCACCTCCCTCATATCTGGTTGTTCCTTACTGTCTTCTTTCAGGCACTCAATCGCAACCTTGCCAATTTCTTCCAGGACGAAGATATCGTCGTCTTTAGTTGCAATCTCCTTGTCAAACATTGCTCTGCTACTCTTTCCTCTCTCATAAAGCTTGTGGTACTCGGTGACCAGGATGCAGTTTTCAACAAATATGTTTTCCTTCCTGGTAATGAGTTCCAAAAGAATACTCCCTCCGTTCACTTTTGTAAATCATTTCAGACAACTCAAAATAGGTTGTTTTGTACATTGTCTGAAATGTCTTCAAGGTTTTATAAAAGTGAACAGAGGGAGTAGCTCCAAAGCTGTAGACCTCACTCTTTTGTGTTACACGTCCAGTTATCATGAACTCTAGGTCCACGTAACCCATATTAAGCAGCATCAATTGGTTGCGTGTATCCCTTGATTCAGAGGCCTGGAGCATCCTCTTCTTTTCCAAACAGTAAAGCTTAGAAAGCCCAAAATTTGAAAATTTTGGTGCCAACTTGTCATCCAGAAATATGTTGTCTGGTCTGACATCACCATGTAGTATGGGTTGATTTGCGTAGGAGTGCATGTATCTTAACCCTTCTGCAGACCCAATTGCGATGTCGATACGCAAGTCTAAAGGAAGTTTTTGCTTGCTGCCGTGGAGAATGTCCTGGAGGCTCCCATTAGCAGCAAATTCAAATACCAACGTTGGAACATCCACCTCCAGGCAGCAACCATAGAGCTTGAGGATATTCTTGTGGATCAGTTCTTTATGCATGCCTATTATCACCTCAAACTCCCGCCTCATATCATCGCTTAGTGTGATAAAGGTCTTAACCGCCAACACGGTATTGTCAGGAAGACTTCCTTTGTAGACTTTACCAAACCTTCCGGTACCAAGAAACTCTGAATTGTTTTTTGTGATTTTCTTTATCTCCGTCTTTGTGAAAATCATTAGGCCCCTGACATTCTGTAGGTGTGGGCCACCATTCCTCACGAAATTCCTACGTGCTTTCCTGCTAAAGATGTTCAAGTTTTTTAGCTTCTCCAAGAAGCTAGATTTAGAGCCGAAAATGCTTGTTCCTGGTCGGTTAACCTTTCGCTCCGTATCTTGTGCTTCCCGTAATGACCACTGATCTGCATTTTCTTGACCCTGCTGGCAGTGATCTTCCGTTTCTGGGCGTTCATTGATATCCTTTATAAGGCTCTCAGCTACAAGCTTTCCAATTATTTCCCCAGACTGTTCCTCGAGTAAACTTGGCTGCAGCTCGGCTAGTGAACTGCTCATGCCAGTTTGGCATGAATAGTCAGCTCTTGCTGTTTTATCAAGCCTATCAATTATGTGGTGCACAACTGGTCTCTTCTTTGGGTCCAAGTCCATGCACTCTATCCCGATCTTAGTGCATACTCTTACTTGTTCTAACTGTGTGTGCCTCTCTGGTGCCTGATCCAGTCGATTCATCCAACTTTCAACTACCTACAAAGTAGCAATCATGAGTTACTATCTGTTTTACATACTTGCACAAGGCGGTCAACCAAAAAAGAAAAATATGCTTAAAATAACATCACAAAAAGCAAAACATATGGTTGTTAATGTGGTGATCTTTTTATTATAAAATGGACCTGAACGGACACATAAGAATGATAGAACATTAAATCATCATAACTATACCTAATTAGATTGCATATGTATATAAATAGGTCAAATACCTCGACACATGATAGCTAGCAGCAATTCTAGATAACTTCCGAAATAAATTATCATAACTTTACTCCTAGGTTTATTACCTGTATTTTGATCCAAGAAATATATATATCCCTCTTTCTTCTCGATGTCTTTTCCATAGCTTTAGTTATGTAATAGTATGACTTAAGACAAAAGAACAGTGACATAGCAGGCTCCCCCCGCGCCGTCCTCCCCAGGGCGGCTCTGGCGGCGACCCCTCCCCCCGGCCGAACCCCCCCTCCCGCTACTCCCTCTCCCTCCCGCCGCCGCAAAAAGCTCCTGCCGGGCAAAGCCCGCTCAGATCTGGCGGCGGCGGGGCGTCGTTCTTTGCGCAGAGCGCCCACGAGCCGGGGGAGCTCTGTGTGGCGCGGGCGGCGCGGCGTGACTCAGGCGCGCGTCACTTCTTCGAGCGCGGTGGCCGGGGACGGTGGGGGTGGGTGCGCTTGCGGCTCCCTCCCGCTGGCCTCCCTCGAACCGGCGACTCCCCGCTGCGTTGGCGCCCGGTGCTTTGGGGGCGTCGGGGATCTGCTGGTTTCGGTTGGGGGTCCGGCGGAGGTGCTCTGTGAGGCGCAGGGTGGTGGTGCTCGCCCCTTGCCTGGGCGACGTGCCTGCCGGCCGCGGATTTGGCTTCGATCCGATGGGGGGCGGGCGGGGCATGTCGGATCCTGCCGGATCTGGCCTGCGGTGGACCAGATCCGGTCATGTGTGGCGGCGGGGCTGCAGTGGCCCTTCTCTATGGCAATGTGCAGGGGGCAGTGCTCCACGACCTGTCGATGCTTCTAGGAGGTGGTATTCTCACTTGGGCGAAAGCTCTGCTCCCGCCGGAGCCGGCGACGGCGACGCCTGCGGGCGCCGTGTACCTCCGTGGAGGCGGCGCTGCGATGGTGAGTGCTCCTCCGAAAACCTGGGGAAACCCATGTTCCAGGTTCTCCTGGAACGGGTGATGGCGGCGCATTTTGTGTCGCATCCCTTCTTGAAGGCATCATCTATGTGGGGGCTCGGTTCGTCTATGTGGGGGCTGCTCGCTGTGGGTTCGATGGTGGTGGTGGTGCGGCCAATTTGGGGTCGACGGTGGTGTGTGCCTTGTTGGTGAGGAGGTGGTGCTCTGTCTGCGAGATCTTGGCTCAGCCATCCGCCGGAATGGGTCTGATTTTCATCCGAAGCCGGGTTAGCGGGGTCGTTATCCTACTCAATGGATCACCTCGTTCCCATATGGCACCTCTACCTCTGCGGGGTGCTGTTGGGTGGCAACCAGCTGGCCAACGTTCAAGGCTCTTCTCCTTGCTTGGTCAGATGAAGGTGTAAGTTGAGGTCCTCCTCCTTGCTGGTTGTGCTGATGATATTTGGAATGGAGGTAGGTGGTGTTGGTGCGTCCGGCTTCGGATCTTCGAAAGGCCTTCTTCTGTGCCCTTTCCTCGACGGGTCTTCCGGAGGTTCGGCTGGATGTGTGCGTGCGTGTGTGTGTGTGTTTTTTGGTTGTGTCTCCTCTTGTTTCCTCCGTGTATTCTGGTCCACTTGAACCTATCTAGTATGGAGCTGCGAGGCTTCTAGGCAAATTCGATGGAATATATTCAGGTGGTTGAGGGGCCCCCCCTCCTCCCCCGATGAAAATTTCAAAAAAAAAAACTTAAGAGCAATAAACTTTTCACATATAAATTGTCGAAGGATGAACTTTGATTCCACATATTGATTTATTGCCATGCACAACTAAAATCCACCTGTTGTGCTTAGTACAACACAATTGTTGAGTGTTGTTCTTCAGAACCTTAGTCTGAGTGTTATCTTCCTCTGTTTTTCTACCTTGCCTGGTTTCTCCTTATTTGTCTCCAGCTTGCAGCATAGGTTCCTTTCTAGCTGCTGTTTGGTAGCTTAGGTGCCATTTACCTACCTGGTTTGTTCTGTTGGTGGAGGAGCGTTTTGGCTGTAAAAAACTACTTTGGTTTCTTCAATGAAATCAGGGGAGAAAATCCCTTTCAATAAAGAAAATGCTTAAATTGTTCTTACTTTCTCCTCTTCAAAATATCCCTTTGCTCCTGTCAGTATCTCCATGATTATAACACCAAGACTATATATGTCTGACGCGAATGCGATGTGCCCTCTATAGAATTCTGGAGCCAAGTACCCCCTAGGGAAGATCATATAAAGTTTGATCAATGAATGCCCAAATAAAACGTGAAGTCACAAATAACCAAAATGAAGAGCTTCCAACATGCTAGCTTACTGAGATCCACACAGATGTTGAGTAACAGCTCGGGTTTGCCCTTCATCAAAACACCGCGAGAGACCAAAATCAGCGATTTTGGTTACCATGCCAATCTCAAGCAGGACATTAGCAGGCTTAAGGTCCAAATGAAGAATGCGCTTCTCATGAAGATAATGTAAGCCTTCACATATTCCCCTGATTATTCGATAGCGCTCGCTCCATTCAAGTCCGCAAGATGCATCTGTACACAAAAGAGACGGATTTTGTATTTTATGAATTAGTTTAGATTGACGGCAAAAATGTAATAGAGTAAATAAATATGGAAGAAATAAATTATGATGCTACCAGACATATGCTTCTCAAGACTCCCTTTGGGTACAAACTCAAAACAGAGTAACCAGTTTCGTACATCTGCCATGACAAGCTTCCCCTCATATTCTGCCATTTTTCCTTGTGTGTCAGCACAATACCCCAGAAAACGTACTATGTTCTTGTGCTTGGTCTTCATTAAGCATTTAACCTCTCTGTGGAATTTACTCTCAGTAATATCAACTGTGTTGGACAGCTTCTTTACAGCAACCGTCCGTTTTCCGATCATTCCCTGTGGTCGCGAACCATATTGTCAATATCCTCGGCTTGAGTGTGCCTCGTGGTGTGATTGTAGCGTGCATATATAGTTTGGTTTGCTGAATTAATTAAAAAGAAAAGAGCATTCCTTTAACAAAACAAAAGACTATCCATCTTCATTAATCAATAAAAGAGTTAATTAACAAATTGCCGAGATCGTAGCGATAATCTGAAGTACAAATGAAAGTCTTATGTCCCACCAAATCCCAATTTGGCGCCTCCTCATAGGAAAAAAAATAGTTTTATGCATATGTCAGAGTTTCATGAACAAGCGTTCTGCTTCATGAAAAACAGGGCTTTATGAACTGATGCCAAAAAAAGGAATTTTAGGCAGATGTTGCAACAATTTTATATGCCAGCGTTCTGCGGAATTCATGAAGCAAAGATAGCGCAAAGTATTACATTGCTGCAACATACTCCAAACTCGGCCGATATCTGTCATGTTCCACAACAAATGCTATCTATGTAGTATAGCAACAAATGCTAACTATGTAGTGTAGTTTTTAGATTTTGCCGATTATTAGTTTTGAGAGGCAGTTTGAGAAAAGAAGCTGATTAAAGGCGTGGTACCTTGTAAACCACGGCGAATCCACCGCTGCCAATTTGCTGATCAGGGGAGAAACGATCTGTGATGTCTGTTAAAGTCATAATATAAGTCATGTACCCCTTTGTATTTATCCCGTTGTATAAGGGGTTTTCTGGATATGTTCCACACCTGTACATGTATATATATCGGCCTATGGCCTCATGGGAATACAAGTTGCTTATTCCTAACATGGTATTAGAGCTAGGTCAATTTTTTTTGCACGCTGCAACTCGTGCGTTTGATCCTCTCTACATCCCGATCGATCTCCAACTAGGGCCGCTCGAAGCCTCCTCGCTTGATCTCGCCCCCGATCGATCTCCAGCTCCTGCCCGCTTCGATCTGGTCCCGCAGGTCCCGCCGGCTTCGATCCCTTCCTGTCTTCGATCGATTCCTCCTGATCGAGCTCCAGCCGGCCCTGCAGCGCTCTCGTCCCGCAGCGATCGAACTCCAGCTAGCCCCGGACTCCCGAAGGCCTACTCCAGCCGGATCGATTCCTCCTGATCGAGCTCCTCCAGCCGGATCGATTCCTGCAGCGCTCTCGTTCCGCAGGCCCTGCACCAGCCGATCGACTTGCTGGTTGCCGGACGCAGGGGCCCAACTCCTGATCTGTTACCGCCGTGCGCGCCAAAAAAGAAAATGTCTACTGGATCGGGCTATGTTGTTGTTCCTCGTTGCCCGGTGATTTTTGATGGCTCTAACTACACCGAGTTCGTTGGCTTCATGCGCATTCATATGCGTGGCATCCGCCTATGGGGTGTTCTTTCTGGAGAGGTCTGCTGTCCGCCACGTCCGATTCCTCCAGTGGCCCATACTCCGCCGACTCCATCGGTTCTTCCTGCGAATGCTAATCAGGCTGCAAAGGATGCGGCTAAGCTTGCTGATGAGGCTGCTGATCGTGCTTATGATGAGCAGGTTTTGGCTTATGAGGAGGCTCTTCAGACGTATCATGGTGCTCTGTCTGTTTACACCCAGTGGCTTGATGATGATGCACGTGTTGCAGCTGTTCTCACTGCTAGTGTTCTGCCTCAGTTTGCTTACGAGTTTTTGGGCCTTCCTCAGATTTGAGATGTGGACCGGTCTTAAATCGGCGCTATGAGCCCAAGGGTGATGCCTTATACCTCTCGTGGTCCGTCAGAGCATGCTCTTCAGAGGTGACTCTCTTGTTGATGATTTCTATGCACGAGTTACGCTATCTGGCGCCACTTGATTCTCTCCATACTTCTTTGGTTGTCGTCGTGCCCCTGTTGCCGGCTGTCCAAGCCAATTTGGAGTTTCATCGCGTCTACGAGTTCTGTCTCGGCTCCGTAAGGAGTTTGAGCCCGACGTGCTCGATTGTTTGCTCGTGGCCGTATTTCTCTCATGGAGGCGCTTTACGAGATTCGTCTTTGAGGAGACTCGCTTACGTGGTGCTGGTTTGCTGGAGGTTCCATCTGTGCTCGCTACTCGGTCTTCTTCCACGCCACCTACTGCACCGACCTCTTCTCGCTCGGGTGCTCCGCCACTCTTGCCACTCTTGCCCACTCCTTCTGGAGGCTCAGGTCGCCCCCGTCCACATTGCGACTACTGCAACAATGATGGTCATATTGAGTCCCAGTGCTACACGAAGAGGAAACACCTGCGCAAGGCGCGATCATCATCTTCGTGGACTTCGTCATCTACCTCGGCAACTTGACCATTGCTTTGATCGAGCAGGATATTACGAGACTTAAGCGTCTGCTTGCGGCTTCAGTTCTTCCTCGACGGCATGCTGGTTACATGGATCGATGCTTCCGCCTGAGCAATCGCCCTCTACGATCGGTATATCCCCATGGGTTCTGGACTCTGGAGCTTCTTTTCATATGTCTTCTCATTCTTCCACTTTGTCCTCTCTTCAATCGCTGGATTCTCCTGTTCATGTTTTCACTGCTGATGGTACTCCACTTTCTGTTGCTACTAGAGGCAATCTTTTCACTCCTTCTTATTCTGCTTCGATGTTGCTCATGTTCCTCGACTTACCATGAATCTGTTTTCTGCTGGTCAACTTACTGATTCTGGTTGTCGCGTCATCCTTGACGTTGACTCTTGTTCTGTCCAGGACCATCGCACGCACACTCTGGTTGGGGCTGGCCCTCGCCGCCGTGATTCTCAGGGTCTTTGGGAGTTGGACTGGCTTCATGTTCCTTCCGCTGCCACCACCATCGCCAGTTCCTCCGCTTGATCGCCTCACATCGGGTTCCTTCAAGTAGTGGCATATCGACTTGGTCATCTGTGTGGTTCTCGGTTGTCGTCTTTAGTTCGTCGAGGTCTTCTGGGGTCTGTCTCAGGAGATGTCTCTTTAGAGTGTCAGGGTTGTCGTCTTGGCAAGAAGATTCAATTACCATATTCACATAGTGAGTCAGTGTCTAAGCGTCCTTTCGATTTAGTCCATTCTGATGTATGGGGTCCGGCTCCTTTCGCTTCGAAAGGTGGTCATAAATACTATATTATTTTCATAGATGATTTCTCCCGTTACACATGGCTTTATTTCATGACTTCTCGTAGTGAGGTGTTGTCTATTTATAAGCGTTTTGCTGCCATGGTTCATACTCAGTTCTCTTCACCCATTCGTGTTTTTCGTCTTTGACTCATTTGGCGAGTATATCTCTAAGATGTTGCGTGGTGTTCTTGCCGAGGAAGGAACTCTCTCTCAATTCTCTTGTCCTGGTGCTCATGCTCGAGAATGGCGTGGCTGGCGCAAGCATCGACATCTTCTTGAGACGGCTCGTGCATTGATGATTGCTGCCTCTCTCCGCCTCATTTTTGGGCTGAGGCCGTCTCCACCTCCACCTATCTTATCAATATACAACCTTCCGCTGCTCTCTGAGGTGGTGTTCCTTTTCGAGCATCTTTTGATCGCTCCCGATTATTCGATGCTTCGCTTGTTTGGTTGTGTTTGCTATGTTCTTCTTGCCCTCATGAACGCACCAAACTTACCGCTCAGTCTGTTGAGTGTGTCTTCTTAGGCTACAGTGATGAGCATAAGGGCTATCGTTGTTGGGATCCTATCGGTTGTCGGATGCGTATCTCTCGAGACGTGACTTTTGATGAGTCTCGTCCCTTCTACCCACGCCCATCTTCCTCGACTTTTTCAGTGGAGGATATCTCTTTCCTCACTTTTCCCGACTCACCTATCACCCCCGTCGAGCCTATGCCTCTTCGTTCCACTTCCTCTGCTTCTGCACCTCTAGTCGATTTGCAGCCACCATCTTCCCCGGTCCCCTCACCTAGCATGTCCCCGGATTCTACACCTTCATCTCCGGTGACTTCTTCGTCGGCTTCCCCTGATTCTACCTTGGCGATTCCTCCTTCTATTGTTCCATCTTTTCCTCAGCATTACACTCGTCGTTCACGACCTGTGGATGCCTCTGTGGATGAGTCGTCATCTTCCTCTCAACCTACTTATGGCTTGCGTTCTCGTCCTCTTCCGCCTGTTGATCGCTTTGGATTTCCCCTTTGTTGGTGCTTTGTTCTTGAGCCGACTTCTTATCGTCAGTTGTTGTTCATCTGAATGGCGGTTTGCGATGGCGAGAGGAGATTGCTGCTCTTGAGCATACCGGTACTTGGGATCTTGTTTCTCTTCCTCCCGGAGTCCGTCCCATCACTTGTAAGTGGGTCTACAAGGTTAAGACTCGCTCCGATGGTTCTCTTGAGCGTCATAAAGCTCGTCTTGTGGCTCGTGGTTTTCAGCAGGAGCATGGTCGTGATTATGACGAGACTTTTGCTCCTGTGGCCCATATGACCACTGTACGTACCCTTCTTGTTGTTGCCTCGGCACGCCACTGGTCTATATCTCAGCTTGATGTTAAGAATGCCTTTCTTAATGGTGAGCTGCGTGAGGAGGTGTACATGCAGCCACCACCTGGGTATTCTGTTCCTGATGGCATGGTATGTCGTCTTCGTCGCTCTCTCTATGGCCTTAAGCAAGCCCCCCGCGCCTGGTTCGAGCGTTTTGCCTCTGTGATCATTGCCGCTGGTTTTTCAACAAGTGCTCATGATCCAGCATTGTTTATTCATCTTTCTCCTCGTGGTCGGACTCTTCTTCTTCTCTATGTTGATGACATGATCATCACTGAGGATGACCCCGAGTATATTGCCTTTGTAAAGGCCCGTCTTAGTGAGCAGTTTCTTATGTCTGATCTTGGACCTCTTCACTACTTTCTTGGGATTGAAGTCTCTTCTACCTCTGATGGCTTTTTATATCCCGGAAAAGTATATTCAGGATCTTCTTGCTCGTCTTTGCTCTTCTTGTGAGCACATTGTTGAGACTCCTATGGAGCTCAGTGTTCACCTCCGTGCTATTGATGGTGATCCTCTCCCTGACCCGACGCGTTATCGTCATCTCGTTGGCAGTCTTGTCTATCTAGCTGTCACTCGTCCGGACATCTCTTATCCGGTTCATATTCTGAGTCAGTTCATCTCTGCTCCCACATCGGTTCACTATAGTCATCTCCTTCGTGTCCTCCGATATCTTCGGGGCACGATCTCTCACCGTCTATTCTTTCCTCGCTCCAGTTCTTTACAGCTTCAGGCCTATTCGGATGCTACATGGGCTAGTGATCCTTCCGATCGCCGTTCACTTTCTGCTTACTGTGTTTTTCTTGGCGGTTCTCTCATTGCCTGGAAGACGAAGAAACAGATTGCAGTTTCCCGTTCGAGTGCAGAGGTTGAGTTGCGAGCAATGGCTCTTTGTGGCAGAGGTGACTTGGTTACGGTGGTTACTTGAGATTTTGGTGTTTACGTCACTACACCGACTCTGCTCTTATATGACAAGGTGCTATTAGCATTCTGCAGCGATCCTGTGAAGCATGAGCTCACCAAGCATATTGGTGTTGATGCTTTCTATGTGCTTGTTGGTGTGCGAGATCGAGTTATTGCTCTTCAAGATGTGCCTTCCGAAATTCTGATTGGCGGATTTCTGACGAAGGCCGGACTAGAGCACCACATGGCTTTTACCTCTCCAAACTCAGTGTTGTTCATCCACCATGAGTTTGAGAGGGGGGGGTGTTAGAGTTATAATATAAGTCATGTACCCCTTTGTATTTATCCCGTTGTATAAGGGGTTTCCTGCATATGTTCCACACCTGTACATGTATATATATCGGTCTATGGCCTCATGGGAATACAAGTTGCTTATTCCTAACAATGTCCTCCAAAAGTGATAACGGCAGGTCCGTGGGCTCTGCGCTTTCATCGAGCAGCATCCTCTCCAGGATGCTGTGTCTATTACTGCTGGATTCGTGGTCCATTTGCAATCACTGAAAGTATACAATGAAATGAGTACAACACTCCTGAATTAAGAGAAATTAATGCTATTTGTGAGGCTAGCTAGCACTCCCTCCGTCGCAAAATAAGTGTTTCAACTTCAGTACAATTGTAATAAAGTCGAGATAATTATTTTAGGATGGAGGGAGTACTACAGAGTCATGCAACTAGCTAATCGTGCTAAGAACAGAAGCAAGGTCATAGTACTGCAATTCATCAACTCACTTCTGAAAACATGCATAGTAAACGGCGGCGAATCCAGCCCTGCTTCCCGGTGGCACCGCCAGGCGCCAGCCACGCCGTCCGTTGATTCCTCGACCGAACGTGTGCGTCCGATCTAGCTAGGCTAAATCTAGCTAGTGCAGCAGCTGCATAGCCGCCAGATCCAGTTCTACTGCGCGCGCGCTCACCTCGCCCGAGTCGGAGGCTGCCGCACCCGCAAGCGAGCCAACAGCATCTACGGCCACCACTCCACTGCCCACCGACGGCCGCGCAGCCGCATGGCAAGCGCGCTCCCCGGAATATCATGGAAAGTCGATTTGAGAATAACAAAGAAACTGAAGGATGAACTTACGATGATGCGGTACCGGACGGGAATGGTTCAATTTTCATCCCAAATTAAAAATACGCAAGAGACGATTAAGCTAAAAAAAAAACAGATGCATGCGTACATATATACCTCCAGGGAGGACACTTTATCAATGGATCGGCCAAGTGATCTTCGGGCGACTATGAAATCGAGATGTGAGGAAGGACAAGGTGAGCGAGCTTCAGCCTTCCTTTGATTCTTCCTATCAACGTCTCCAGCCACATGTCTTGTGTTTTTTTTTTACAACAAAAGTCCAACTATTGGGGCCGTGACTCTTTTAATTTTTTTAAGACATATGACTCTTTTTTTAGGACTTTTTTTTGAGGGGGTAAAGCCATTTTATTGATGATAATCCACAGAAGGTGGGATACGGACTGCATCATATGGCTGGCCAAGCCAAACATGACGCTCCGGAGCTAAATTCATAGCAAATTTTGCTAAGCTATTAGCTTCTAGATTTACAGCACGACTTTGAAAAATAAATTTACAAGAAAAAGGAGCCGATCTCAGCTTGATCTCGTTGATAATTGCTCCATAAAGACCCTTGGTGCCCATCGAGATGTCTTGCACTACCTGCTTGCAATCAGAGGATATGATGAAGCTGTGAAGTTGGAGATCTTGAGCCAAGGAAATAGCTTCACGACAAGCTAAAGCCTCCAGAGTCGCTGGGTTGCAAACTCCTATCAGAACTAGAGCTGAACTTCCCAGATAATTGCCATGACTATCCCTGCATATTGCTGCTGTCGATCCTCCTCTCTTGCGTACACCGATCCATGTGAATCTTTGCAAAATTCTCCGGAGGGGCCATTGGACGGGGTCGAGCTGCACTGGTGGGACCTGCCGGCACGTTGATCGACCTCTGGATGGATGGCTTCCCTGACCGAACAACATTTAAGTCAGCAATGAAGCGAGTTATGAAGGCTTGTATTGATGTGGAGATTGAAATATAGCTTCATGGATAGCTTTCCTCCTGGAAGACCAGATTGCCCAAAGAGTGACTGCTGTAAGAATGAACTGATCATGTGATAATGACTATTAGTGAGAAAAGCCAGCTCTTTGCGTTTGGTTTTGTGGCCAACACCAGCTTGCTTCCAAGATCCTCATCAACGAGAGCCCATGTACATCTTGAAACTATGCACTCAAGAAGGGAGTGTCGCCATGAGTCCGACGCACCACACATTCCGCATGAACTCGAGGTAGTCATGTGGCGATGAGCTCGAACATCCTCCATGGGTAAGGATTGTTTTGAGAGTCTCCACAAGAACATACGTATTTTCTTTGGTACCTCTGTCCATGGCGTTTTCCATGATCCCTCCTCCATATGTGTACTCGAGGACCCGGCTATGCCTTCCAACCACGCCTCCCGTCGCTGCCTTGTGGACACGAGCATTCGGTATGCCGATTTGACTGAAAACTGGCCATTCCTCTCATGCATCCAGCCCAAAAAATCTGGCTTATTCATAGTGCACAGCGGTATATTCATAATAACCTCCATATCGAAGTGCAAAAAGATAGATTCCAGCTTCTCCTTGATCCATGTGGCGGATGTCGGATCAATTAGTTCAGAGACAACTTGCGGTGGGTTTGCTACCCGGCATCCATAAGGCCTCATCATCTCCTCTCGGGGGAGCCCCAAATATTGGTGTGATCACCATTGCCTATGCGTCGAATTAAACCTTGTTTCAACGTGTCACGCCCTTCAACAATGGCCCTCCAAATCTGACTAGGGTGGTTTCCCAAAGTAGCCCGAAGTATGGTCGTGTTGGGATAGTAGATACTTTTTAGAATACGAGCACTCAAAGACTCCGGGTCTTGTAGCAGGCGCCAGGCCTGTCGTGCCAGCATTGCTAAGTTGAAGAGCTCAAAATCTTTAAACCCCAAACCTCCCATCCCTTTTGGCTGCGTCATCGCTTTCCAAGAGACCCAATGAGGTTTGCGCTGTCCATTTTTATTCCCCCACCAGAATTTCCTTATCAGCATATTCAAATGTTCACACAGGCCTCTAGGAAGCTTAAAACATGACACAAAATAGACTGGGATAGATTGTGCAACTGATTTCACCAACACTTCCTTTCCTGCAGTTGACAATGTCCTCTCTATCCAACCTTGAACCTTACTCCACAGCCGATCTTTAAGATATTTGAATGCGCCATTTTTTGAGCTCCCCACATCAGATGGCATACCCAAATACTTCTCACTAAGAGTCTCATTAGGAACATTGAACAAAACTTTGATCTCATTGCGGATACTGTCCGGGACTCCTTTACTGAAGAAAATGGATAATTTAGCATAGTTAATCCTTTGGCCCGTGGCCTGGCAATAAACGTCCAACAATTGGTTCACCTCGGTAGCACCCACACTGTTTGCCTTGAAGAACAGCAGGCTGTCATCAGCGAATAGGAGATGGTTGACTGGCGGCGTCGAAGGAGCCACAAGTATCCCATCAAGATTGGATGACTCTCGTTGTGATTTAAGGAGGCACGATAGGCCCTCTGCTGCTAACAAGAACAAGTATGGTGATATCGGGTCACCTTGTCGGATCCCTCGGGATGGTGTAAATTGTTCAAGCTTCTTCCCATTAAACATGACTGAGAATTTCACCGATGTAACCAAGCTCATGACTATGTCCACCCATTTATCTCAGAAACCAAGTTTAAGCATAATGGCTCTGAGATAGGTCCACTCCACCCTATCGTATGCCTTCATCATATCTAGCTTCAAGGCATAGGACTGATGTTTCTTCATACTGTTCCGCTTCATAAAATGCAAACACTCATAAGCGGTTATTATGTTATCCGTGATCGGTCTACAGGACAAACGCTAACTGCTCTTGAGATATTATATCTGGAAGGATTAACTTCAATCTATTGGATATCACCTTCGAGGCAATTTTGTAAAGAACATTGCACAAACTTATCGGGCGGAACTGTGACAAAACTGTTGGATTCTTTACCTTTGGGATCAGGACAAGGATGGTTTCATTGATGCATTCCGCTGACTCAGTACCATCAACAATTTTTAGAACTACCTTTGTGACATCATTGTCGCAAACGTCCCAATGGCGTTGGAAGAAGTGAGCCGGGTACCCATCCGGCCCGGGTGCTTTGATAGGGAACATTTGGAACAGGGCATCTTTTACTTGTTTTTGGGTATATGGGGCGTTCAGGATGTCGTTCATTGCTGGTGTTACCTTGCTAGGTACAATGTCCAAAACTTTATCCATGTTTTGAACTCCTTCCGATGTGTACAGGTCCTTGTAGAAGTTTGTCGTCAGCACCTCCATCTCCGTGTTATCACATGTTAACTGCCCGTCCGCTTTTTGCAGTGACTTGATTTGATTCTTCCTACGTCGCCGACTAGCTCTCAGATGAAAAAAGTATGTGTTCTTATCACCATGGACTAGCCAATCCAGGCGCGCCCTCTGTCGCCATAGCATCTCCTCTCGGTAAAAGAGCTCGACCAACCTATCCGTAACCTTGGTCTCCTCGTGCGTGAGGCCGGATCTTCCTGGGACAGTGCGCAACTGCTCCAGCGCTGCTTTTAATTGGCGGATCTCTGTCCGAACAGAGCCAAAGTGGCTCCGATCCCATGCAGATAGGTCATCGGCTAGCTCTCCTAGCTTTCCCCGAGAGCGTCGACTGTGTCCGCTTCTTGCTGATTCCATCTGTCCCCTACCACATTGAATAATGTTTCTTCTCTCTCCCACATTGTTTCATACTTGAATGGCCTAGGGCCCGACCTGCATGCATGCATTTCATGTAGCGTGAGCAAAATAGGAACATGGTCAGAGCTAGCTGCAGTTTTGTGCTCCAGGACAACCAATGGAAACAGCAGCGACCAGTCTGGATTGACGACACATCTGTCCAGTCTAACCCTGGTATAAGTGCCCCCAGCCACTTTCCTCTCGAACGTCCAATCAGTTCTGGTGTAACCCATATCCGATAAACCGCATGTATCGAGCGCATATCTGAATCCGTCCATCTGCGCTTGGCTCCAGCATCATGTTCGTGATTATGAAGCACTTCATTGAAATCGCCCAAAACTGCCCATGGTCTATTCCGGGTGCCTGCAATATTACGCAACATATCCCACGTCTTATGACGCTCCGGTACCTGAGCCTCACCGTATACAAACGTAATTCTCAACTGTGTATCAGCTAGATCATCAACAAGAGCATCAATGTGATACTGTGAGTAACCAATAATTTCAACTTTTATTTCACCGTTCCAGAAAATACCAAGACCTCCGCTTCTACCTGAGCTACTAACAGCATAACTTTTATTGTAACCTAGAATGTCTACCAACTCCACTCTTGAGCCCTCTATTTGAGTTTCTAGAATGCAAAGTATAGAGAGGGCAAATTTCCTCGTGAGATCACGAAGCTCTCAGACTGTCGCGGATTTGCCAATTCCGCGACAGTTCCAACTAAGGATAATCATTGCGCTCGGCGCGACTCCACCAGGGAGCCCGCCAAACGCGCATAAATGGTTTTGTTCTGATCCTTGCCTTTTCCTGTCTGTGCCATTGTTGTCTTGTTCCTCTTTGGCTCTTGCTTCGATGATGGGCTCTGGGGCACCACTAAAGGAATCAAAGCTAGCTGGGTACTATCTTGTGGTAGCGTCAGTGAGGAGCCTGGAAGCAGCGACTCTTGCTCAGATGCAAGTGCCGCTCCCCTCTTTCTGTTTGCATCTGCCTCAGTCATCATAGCATCCGAGGCTCCTGCCCCAACTTCACCCATACTCCATTCTTCCTGATCATGTGGCTCTCCACGTCCAAAACCCCTTCCAGAGCGTCCTCCTCCTCTTTTACCTCCGTTTCCTCTTCCTCTTCCACCACCAGGACCCATACCAGCACTCCTAAACCAATATGCCCGGAGGTTCTTGAAAACTAGAGCGAAGGGGCGTGCACTCCATCAGCACATTCCTTATGCAGATGCCCTAACATACCGCAAACAGCACACCAGTCCGGTAATTTTTCATATTTGACTAAAAATATCTCCCTCCTTTTCTTGATCACTAATGAGACAACATTCTTCAAGGGTTTTGTGACATCTACCTTCACTCGGACACGAAAAAAATTGCCCTCGAAGTCATGGGATTTTGGCTCTGCATAGATAAACTCACCCACCGTTGATGCCAATGATTTGATCAAGTGATAGAACAGATCTGGGAGGTCGTGAATCTGTATCCATATCTCTATTTTATCAAGCTTCAAAGTCGACGGTCCGTATATCCATCATAGGGCTCAATCACCACTGTTTTACCTTTAAACGCCCATGGTCCATCCTCCATGACTCTTTCCCAGTCTCCAAGGCATGAAAATTGCAGAGTATAGAGATTATATTCCAGCGGCCTGATCTTTACCTCCTGAGCAAGATCCCAAGCGACCCTCATGTTTTTGTAAAACCAGTACTGGGAATACGATTTCGTCGTGTGGACGCGCGCGATCGCCATCCACCTTGCAGCATCATCTGGGATGTCACCGTCTTCAACAACCACGTCCTGCAGGTCGTCCTCCTTGAGCCCTAGCTCCTTCATCATCCTCTCGGTCTCGCTCATGGCTTCTCCCGAAGCCGAAGCCGAGCTCCCCATCATATCTCTTGCCCGAGAAAAAACTGGTTCCACGGGCGGGATATCCCTAACCTAGATCGCCCGAGTCCGTCCTAGCCGAGAGTCTTGCGACCCTGGCGTCAATGGCGGCCGGAGAGGGCAGGGGATCGGAGGTCTCCACGAGTTGCCAAAGGCGCCGTCGGGAGGAGAGGAACCCCTGGCTACCTGGCGCACGAGCGCCCCTTCGGGCCAGCGAGCGCCCTCGCCAAAAGGAAAGTTCTACCGCACGCCGCGTCAGGACAACCTAGAAAAGAAAAACCTCCCGCGCGCCAGCTCCCACCTGCATTTATTAAGGGATAAAAAAACTTTAAAAACTTATAACTTTTGATTAGAATGTTAAAATTCAAATCCGTTTTCACCGGTGGGTTTCTCGCGACGAGTTCTTCAAAACTAGATCCGATATGAGTAGGTTTCGACGAACTTTTTTTTTGAGCAACATTGTGTGCTACAGAGGCAACTTTAGTGTTATAGAAAAGCAACTCCTTTTTCCTAGTATGACTACCTATCAACGGAGGATCCTTATAAGTCGGTTACCATGACTATCAATTGACTAGTTTCACCTCTAAATCGCCTAACATAAAGACAACTCCAACGTGGATCACCAAAACACTCCAAATATCGGAATCGGCCTCTCTAGACACTTTTAGCCATCCAATAAGTCCAACTACTATCAGGCATGTAAAAAAGGTATGCCGCCCCATATGAGTTCCTTGCAATAAAAAAAGCATGCATCCTCTACGCGAAAGTAAAAAACATGGAGCAATTTTGCTATGATTTCAGACAACTCTTGTAAAATTTGAAGCAACTAGTGCCATGCATTAAGAGAGGGGTTGCTGCCCCATAAGCTCCTTGCAGCAATATCAGGCAACCCTTATGCAAAAAAATAACCACAAAAACAACAAGTAGAGACAACATATATAGGTGGCACTAATGTATATATATTCTTTAACATAGGCAACTGTAGTGTGATTCATGTGCAACTATTTAAAAAAACAAAAATGTGTTCCAGGCATTTTTATGCGACTGTTGATGTGAACTGAGCAGCTTCATATTTATATATTCCGATGCAACTAAATCTACTAATACAATATATTTTTAGAATTACTTCCTATGCACCTCTCTTCGCCCGTTCCAGTTGCCTTCCTTCTTCATCTTCATCGTTTCATCAAAAGAATATCTGAAAAAACCATGGGTACCTCCTGTTGATCCACCATTTCGCCCTGTGAAGCATCAGGTTGAGCGGTCCTTTTACTTGTAACTCAATATAAAAAAACTCAATAATGCAAAACTGTTCTAGAAAAAAAACAAGCAACTGCCCTAGCAAAACCAAGCAGTTGTCCTAGAAAAACCAAGCAACTCCCCTAGCATCTATTTTAGGCAGAGAAAAAAATGTATGACCAACTTGAATAGCCTTTTATGAAAAAAAATGTCCTAGAAAAACCAAGCAACTCCCCTCCCATCCACCTTCTCGTATGTTATAGCAGAAGACCAAAGCAACTCAATTACAAAGAAATGTAAAAAGTAGGAAACTGTTGTAGCAGAAACAAGCAGATGTTCCCTGGCACTACTACTTAGATTGTCCATTTTAGGCAGAAAAAACATATGAGTAAGTTGAATAACCTTTGTGGACAAGTATCTTTACCCCCCCCCCCCCCCGGTCCCCCCGTCCCCCATGTAACTTCTCATCTGTTCTAGCAAAAATCCA
This sequence comes from Aegilops bicornis, assembly GCA_021605145.1. Classification (NCBI taxonomy): domain Eukaryota; kingdom Viridiplantae; phylum Streptophyta; class Magnoliopsida; order Poales; family Poaceae; genus Aegilops; species Aegilops bicornis. The sequence goes on along the minus strand of CM038669.1, from coordinate 388,911,738 downwards.
AACAACTCAACTACAAAAGGACACAAAATGCAAAAATTGTTCTAGCAAAAAAAACAAGCAACTACCCCAGCAAAACCAAGCAATTTTCCTAGAAAAATCAAGCAACTCCCTTAGCATCTACTTTACGGTGGAGGGTGGGGGCGGTGGTGTGCTTCACACGGAATGCGTCGACGGGAGGAGGATCGGGGCGATAGCCGTGTAGCTGGGAGGAGGAGGAGGATCACGGTTTTAGTTACGTCCCCATGACCAACTCCACCCTGCTCCACCTGTATGATTATTCGCCAAGTATTTACTATCATACCAAAGGGATCCCACCCCGAGGAGATATTCTTGACACATCTCTTTGACAGAAACTTGAAAGGTATCTAAAACATTTGCATATTAAACAAATTATGGTCTTGGTAATGTTACAGTTCATGAGGATTAGGCAATTGGACACATGGTTTTAGAGAAGTGTATGGTTGACTATGGACAACTGGATACATGGTTTTGGTCAACTGTACGGTTGATTGTGGGCAACTGTGGGAAATTCTTAACTAACACATGCAACCAGGAATAGCAGGAAATTCTTAACTAACACATGCAACCAGGAATAGCAGGGCCAAAAAGAACATTTTTCTGAACCCTATCCAATCAAGAAGAGCTTATTCCATCAAGAAATCTTAAAAAGTTCCTTTCCAATTTCAATAAGACTTGGTGTACACTGACTCTTGTCGTGTACAACTTATCTCTAAATTTAGTCCATCACCCATCTAACAAAAAAACACCTATCTGTTAGCTTGACTGAGAAGAGAGGCTAAAGAAAACTACACTTATACATGGATTTCCCATGATTGAGTTTGAGCAACTCTTTGCGGATGTGCAACAACTACTAATACCAGGGGTTGCAAAATTGTGCACACATTCCAGCAAACAACTCCACATCGAGCATAGAAGCTTGTGTGTTAGCCATATTGGTTCTAGCTATATTTCGTGAAAATTGAGTGTGCACTACCGAACTAAGCTACTACTCTTGCTAATATCAATGTGTATCCCATCTTTCTGATACTAAAACTATCATGATCAGTTTACTCATATTCTGCACCACCACCACCACCACCACCACCACCAACAACAACAACAACAAAGCCTTTAGTCCCAAACAAGTTGGGGTAGGCTAGAGGTGAAACCCATAAGATCTCGCAACCAACTCATGGCTCTGGCACATGGATAGCAAGCTTCCACGCACAGTTGTCCATAGCTAGCTCTTTGGTGATACTCCAATCCTTCAGTCTCTCTTAACGGACTCCTCCCATGTCAAATTCGGTCTACCCGCCCTCTCTTGACATTCTCCATGCGCTTTAGCCGTCCGCTATGCACTGGAGCTTCGGAGGCTGCTGAATATGCCCAAACCATCTCGAGGCGATGTTCGACAAGCTTCTCCTCAATTGGTGCTACCCCAACTCTATCTCGTATATCATCATTCCGGACTTGATCCTTCCTCGTGTGGCCACACATCCATCTCAACATACGCATCTCCGTCACACCTAACTGTTGAACTTGTCGCCTTTTAGTCGGCCAACACTCCGCGCCATACAACATTGCGGGTCAAACCGCCGTCCTGTAGAACTTGCCTTTTAGCTTTTGTGGCACTCTCTTGTCATAGAGAATGCCAGAAGCTTGGCACCACTTCATCCATCCGGCTTTGATTCGATGGTTCACATTTTCATCAATACCCCCATCCTCCTGCAACATTGACCCCAAATACCGAAAGGTGTCCTTCCGAGGTACCACCTGGCCATCATGGCTAACATCCTCCTCACACCTAGTAGTAATGAAAACGCACATCATGTACTCGGTTTTAGTTCTACTAAGACTAAACCCTTTCGATTCCAAGGTTTGTCTCCATAACTCTAACTTCCTATTTACCCCGTCGACTATCGCCAACTAGCACCACATCATCCATAAAGAGCATACACCATGGGATATCTCCTTGTATATCCCTTGTGACCTCATCCATCACCAATGCAAAAAGATAAGGGCTCAAAGCTGACCCCGATGCAGTCCTATCTTAATCGGAAGTCATCGGTGTCGACATCACTTGTTCGAACACTTGTCACAACATTATCGTACATGTCCTTGATGAGGGTAATGTACTTTGCTGGGACTTTGTGTTTCTCCAAGGCCCACCACATGACATTCCGCGATATCTTGTCATAGGCCTTCTCCAAGTCAATGAACACCATATGCAAGTCCTTCTTTTGCTCCCTATATCTCTCCATAAGTTGTCGTACCAAGAAAATGGCTTCCATGGTCGACCTCCCAGGCATGAAACCAAACTGATTTTTGGTCACGCTTGTCATTCTTCTTAAGCGGTGCTCAATGACTCTCTCCCATAGCTTCATTGTATGGCTCATCGGTTTAATTCCACGGTAATTAGTACAACTCGAACATCCCCTTGTTCTTGAAGATTGGTACTAATATACTCCGCCTCCATTCTTCCGGCATCTTGTTTGCACGAAAATGAGGTTGAAAAGCTTGGTTAGCCATACTATCGCTATGTCCCCGAGACCTTTCCACACCTCAATGGGGATACAATCAGGCCCATCGCCTTGCCTCCTTTCATCCTTTTAAAGCCTCCTTCACCTCGGACTCCTGGATTCGCCGCACAAAGCATCTTTGGTCTCATCAAAGGAGTCGTCCAGTTCAATGGTAGAACTCTCATTCTCCCCACTGAACAGCTTGTTGAAGTACTCTCGCCATCTATGCTTAATCTCCTCGTCCTTCACCAAGAGTTGGCCTGCTCCGTCCTTGATGCATTTGACTTGGCCAATATCCCTCATCTTCCTCTCTCGGATCTTGGACATCTTATAGATGTCCCTTTCACCTTCCTTAGTGCCTAACCGTTGGTAGAGGTCCTCATATGCCCGACCCCTTGCTTCACCAACAGCTCGCTTATGCCTTTTTTCGCCATCTTGTACTTCTCTATGTTGTCTCGCACTCCTATCCGGTATAGGCGTGCAAGCAATCTTTCTTCTCTTTAATCGCCTTCTGGACATCATAATTCCACCACAAGGTATCCTTATCTTCGCTTCTCCTTCCCCTGGACACTCCAAACTCCTCCGAGGTCACCTTACGAATGCAAGTCGCCATCTTCATCCACACATTGTCCGCATCCCCTCCTTCCTCCCAAGGGCCTTCCTTAATGACCCTCTCCTTGAACACACAGGCTACCTCCCCTTGAGCTTCCACCACTTCGTTCTAGCGACTTTGGCACGCTTATCCCGCTGGACACGAATCCGAAAGCGGAAGTCAGCAACCACCAGCTTACTTCCGCTTTAGGATTCGTGTCCAGCGGGATAAGCGTGCCAAAGTCGCTTACTCATATTCTGCACCCTTCAGTCAAAATAACCATGCAAATCAATCATCGCATCAGCTCTAGGCCATCAGGAATAGATGTATCTTCTCAGTCTGTATGTGTATTCAAATATGAGATGATAATCTAAAAAAATTACAAGCAAACAATCCAAGCAACTCGAAACAGAAAAGTGTGAAATTGTTCTAGCAAAAACAGGTAACTGTCCCTAGCATTACTACTTAGATTATCTACTACTTTAGGGAGAGAAAAATGTGTGAGAAACTTGAATAACCTTTGTGGAAAGCTATCTGACCCCCCTCCCCATGCATTTTCTCATCTAGCCTAGCAAAAATCCAAGCAACTATCTAGAAAACACAAAAATGCAAAACTATTCTAGTAAAAAGGAAGCAATTGTCCTAGGAAAACAAAGCAACTGCATTACAAAAGGCAGAAATGCAACAAAAAATTGAAAAGTGAATCCGAGCAACTGCCCCAACAAAACTAAGCAACTGCTCTACACACAAAAAAATGCAACTCTTTTAACGAAATCCAAGTAACTATTCTATCCTTGGAGTGGAAAGTCGCCTTCTGAATCCACCCTTCAATCCCCATATCAGGCGTGGCGCCGTCACAAGAGAAGCCACTCAGCGGAGTACAAAATCCGCACCTCCCCCTTGTTTCCAGGACCTATAGATTTAGTAAAAATTAAAGCAACTTTCCGTTTAATTCCAAGTAACACATATTAAAAACTTGAGCAACTACACAAACAGAGGGTTATCCAACATGTGCTATTTATGTAGGCAACTTCCTGCGAAAAGGATGAACACCATGCATCAATCGACTTAATCAGAACACATGTTCATTTGCTAGATATATTTATCCATCCATCCACCTAACCCCATGTCAGAGACACTCGAGAAACAACAAGAACTTGTTCTAGTTGAGAAACTAGTTCAGACTTAGCAACACACAAAAAATCCAAACAGTTCCACTATAAAAGGACACAAAATGCAAAACTGTTCTAGCAAAGAAAAACAAGCAACTGCCCTAGCAAAACTAAGCAATTGTCGTAGAAAAACCAAGCAACTCCCCTAGCATCTACTTTAGGCAGAGGAAAAATGTATGAGCAACTTCAAATAGCCTTTTATAGACAGATATTCGATCTACTCCCCCCCACCCCCCTCTCATCCACCTTCTCATATGTTATAGCAGAAGATCAAAGCAACTCGATTATAAAAAGACGCAAAAAGTGAGAAACTGTTCTATCAGAAACAAGCAGATGTCCCTGGCACTACTACTTAGATTGTCTATTTTAGGTAGAAAAAACATATGAGCAAGTTGAATAACCTTTGTGGACAACTATCTTACCCCCTCCCCCATATAACTTCTCATTCTAGCAAAACTCCAAACAACTCAACTACAAGAGGATACAAAAATGCAAAAATTATTCTAGGAAAAAAACCAAGCAACTACCCTAGAAAAATTAAGTCATTGTCGTAGCAAAACCAAGCAACTCCCCTAGCATCTGTTTGTTTTTACTGTCTCTTTGATTAGAACCTTTTGTTTTTACTGTTTTTTAAGGCTCCGGCCGGTAAACCAAAACTCCGATCGATCCGTCAGTTTGGACTGCGCTATGCCGTGAGGCGCATTGGATGCAATGCAATGGACGCCAGCCAGGGCGTCAGCACAACATGGCAGCGCACGCGCTCGATCACCCGGTTAATAGCAGCGGCGCAATTCTTCACCTTGATCGTGCTCGATCCAGACAAAAGGAAAATGGAACTTTCGTGAATATTTACTGTCGTGTTGTTGATTGGTCAGCTTGTTTCTATCTCCCACGATAACCAAGCATCACAGAGTTCAAGAGGAGTTGCATGGTTTCCATCACAAATCTTGTTAGAGGTCAGCTCTGAACTGTCACCACATCACTGTATACCTATCCATGTATTTACAAGCAGTCAGGCACTACCAATACCAAATAGCAATCCACGCATCAGAGCTCGGAACCTAGGCCAGTGCCATGGGAGAAGCTGCCGCTATTGTTGCTGCGTCACGCGACGGCTTCTTCGGCCTGGGTGAGTGCAAGGGTCAGGTGGAGATCGACGGCGAGCCGGTGCCACTGGTCCTGTCGCCGGGCGCCGAGGAGGTGAGCGGTCACGACCACAAGGCGCTGGTGGCCAACCGGGAGTGGGTGGAGGAGAAGGTGGTGGCCAACAGCGGTGTGAAGCTGCTCGGCTTTGACGTGCGCGACGCCGTGGAGTTCGACGCCATCGTGGACGCTCGGGTGGCCGGACCGGGGGAGCAGGCCCTGCCACGCGCGGCGCGGATCCCCATGAGTAGGCAGTAGGATGGGGTGGTCGGGCGCGTGCCGGCCTTGGGGTCGCGCCCACATCTCAGGAAGGATGCGCGTTGCGGCGGCCACATCGGGAGGAGGCGCAGGGCGGCGGTGGTGGGACGACGAGTGGGAGGTGGGATGAGTGGATAAGGTGCGGGAGTTGGACGATGCGCATGGTTGATTTTTTGTTGGTAGTGCGTGCGCTCGCGGCGACTAAATCGCGGTCGGAGTCGACCGCACAATCCGACGGCCCAGGCGCGTGCGCTCGCGACGTCCAGTTAGCGCAGCTGCGCGTTTGAGAATTCAGGCTTTTTTAACACAGCATAGACGCAAGCGCTCATACATATGTGCATAGACTCACCCCTATAAACGCACATACGCGTACCCTCATTACTAGGGAAAAGCCTATACACAGAAAGTTACTAGTAGCGAGGGTTAAAAACCCTCGCTACTGGTACTTACCAGTAGCGCAGGTTTTTAAACCTCGCTACTACTAAGTTGATAGCGATGGCGTGGGTTTTAACCCTCGCTACTACTAAGCGATCTCTACCGTGCCCCGGGACATGCCATAGTAGTAGCGCGGGTTTTAAAACCTCGCTACTACTAAGTTTGATAGCAGTAGCGTTGCTTTTTAGCCTCGCTACTACTAAGTGGTGCCATAGTAGTAGCAAGGGGGTAAAAAACCGCGCTACTACTAAAGGTCCCATTTTCAAACTCTACCCCCCCGGATCGCCTTTTCAGTTTTAAAACAAATAAAAGAAAATGATGAAAATGTCAAAAAAATAAAAGAAAATAAGTTTCCCATGTGATATGTGGTCTAGTTGTTGGGAAAATTTGCAAATATGAATTTTGACTTTATTTACAAAATCTCTCGAGAATTTGTAAAAATGGGCATAACTTTTGCATACTAACTCGGATGAAAAAGTTTTTTATATGAAAAATCATCTACTCAAAAAGTTACGGGGCTTTTAAGATCTAGAGTAGAAAAAATCGAAAAAATTTCAAACTGTGTGGTCAAATTGTGGTCAAACAATGGTCAAACTAATTATTCTAGAATATTAGTGTTACTAAATAATTATTTTTATTTTTTTGAATTTTGGTCAAATCTGGTCAAACTATGGCCAAACTGTGGTCAAACTAATTATTCAAGAAATATTAGTGTTACTAATTTTTTAGAACAATAGTTTCAAACTCAAATAGTGAAATGTGTGACTTCATGTCAAGCTAAATTCCTGAGGTTAATAGGATTGACATCTTACTATTGTCGGAAAACAACAAGTGCAGACTTGGAAGCGAGGGAGAATAGAACACGGAAGTTAAGTGTGCTCAGTCAAGTAGTGAGAGGATGGGTGACCGTCAGGAAGTTAGATGATTTGGAATGATGAGGGTGATTAGAGATTAAATTGAGCAATGATGAGGGGTGATTAGAGATTTGAGGTTAAAATAATTCGTAAATTTGAAAATTAGGGAAAATCAAAATATTTTTTGAAAAAATCAAAATAAACCCTTGTTGGTAGTAGTAGCGCGGGTTTTTACCACGCTACTACTAAAGGACATAGTAGTAGCGCGGGTGGCACCCGCGCTACTGCTATACGTTAGCTGTAGCGCCGGCCCCCGCGCTACTAATAGGCCCAAAACCCGCGCTGCTGCTAGGCTTTTCCCTTGTAGTGCCTATCCCTATGAACACCTTCGAGTGACTGAGCCGGCATATCATCTTAAGATTTACAAAGTCACCGTAGGCGCCTCCTCGTCGACGGGAACGTCTCCTCCCACTGAAAGCGCATCGCCGGAAATTCCGAAATAAATCCAGGAATAATGCGAACAATAGGACTTGAACCCTGGTGGGTTGGGGATACCATTGTCTCTCCAACCATCCAACCACAGAAAAATGATGTTGGAGCAATGGCGGAGCTTCAGAGGAAAACCTGGGTGGGCCAACCCATAGGAGAGAACTGCAAATGATGGGCTGGGTTAGGCTCCAAAGCATAAGGTAAGAAAGAAGTGCAAAAAACCTGGGCGGGCCATGGCCAAGTTCAGCCCTAACTAAGCTCCGCCCCTGCTGGGGTATCCAACTAAGGCCATCCACAGCCTCATGTGACGTTCTCGTTGTCTAATCCACTAGTGGCTGGGGCTCCACCTGGTGGCGCCTTGTGCGCACTAACCAAGCTGACGAATTAGTTAACGTCCCTGTATGACAGGATTCTTATATCAAACTAAAAGAGTAATAGTTGCATGTTGGTTGTTAGTTGTTACAAATACAAGGCATGGCAATAGAACAGCATCAGCAAGAGTGTTCATTGATAAAGCAGAGAAAGCGTAGTAGTTTCATACATGTGTATTTGTTTTGTTGATTCTACCGCGCATAAAATGCCAAATTTAAAGAGTTGGAGACAGCATAAATTTTTGAAGTAAGGTTTAGGCGAAGAAGATAATATTTCTGAAATAAGGTTGAGGTGAATAATGTCTTCGGTCCGTGAAAGAGATGCCTATATATACTTACGAAGCATAAATTTGTCACTGAATTCTTCATGTGATTTCTGCGTTAGCATTTCCTAATGAACAATGCCATAGCTATAGACATCACCCATGGTTGAGATTTGCCTGCCATGTCATACTCTGCAATAATACATAAATTTCATGAGAGGACAAAAAATGAAACATGATATCGGCTAGTATTAACAAGACCAAAATACTTGTGTGGTGTGCCAATGGCAGGCCTTCGGAGAGCGTTCCTATGTGTTACCATATTTGATTTGTACATTAGACGACTTATTTGGTGCTACGTTGGATTTTTACATTGGACTGACTTGTTTGTTACTTGTTTTGACTCATGTATATGAACATCCGGTGTCGAGGAACTTTCTGATTTCTATGTTTTTCCCAGCAAGCTTGGGAGTTAAGATTTTCTTTACAACAAAACCCAATGGTGGAGGAACATTGGCGATATCAAGGTTCGGTGTACTTGGAAAGAAAAGGTGAAACCTAGATCCCTATGTCTACCTGCGGGCAAGTGGAAATCGTCTCCTTCAGTTTTAACAAACCTTTCCAACTCAGCCACAAAGAAATCAAATAGTTTGAGTATTTGTGCTTCTTAAAGTAACTAAACCATGTAAAAATAAACACGAAATCTAATAGAAGGGACTTAGTAGAGCAATTAAATTCAATTACAGCGGATGTCAGTACCATTAGATAAGCTGGAAAGGGAACCTCTTCATATTGTTAGACAACATGTTTCTTACTATTAGCAATGGAGCTAAATATCTGATCGTTGACTGGTTAGGAGGCATGTGGTAATAAGTTAAGAAAATAAATAGCAATTACTCTGTTGTATGAGCATATAAATAGTACACTCGTAGAAAAATTGGTCAATTTAATCTTAGAATTGTATCCCTCTGCTCCTAACCTTCTAAAACAAATTCACTCAAGAGTCCAAACATGAAGTGATGATTCAACTGGATTTGTACTATCTTTGTCAACTGGTCCTTCAGTTCATAAAAATATAGTCCCAACACATGGGAGAGTAGATTGTATTTAAGCTTAAGCAAATACCAAGTGTAAACAAGAGTTGTATTTCCTATTATGGGACATCAAGGGAATAAATATGTGTTGTTGGTATGACCTTCCCCTAGCCTAATCATAATCCTACAATATTTATGATTAGAGTGGCTCCTCTGTCTGTTCAGTCTTTCTAGAACAAAAACACCAAACTCTTTTCTAGATCAAAAGGAACTAAATTAGCATATAAGAGGAACTGAAAAAGCTAATATCATATATCGACTTGCTGCTGCACGGCTGAGTTGTGAATTTGTAACGTAACTTCTCTTTTGCTGGATACTGAAGTTGGGGATTATCATGAATGTTATTGAACTTCAGCACCTTGCATAAAAATAGCAAAGCTAGATACCAGCTCAACTCATGCATACAGACTGTTCTGAAGTTTTTTTGGATTGGCGTTCACTGTCCAACAATATCATATCGCTTACCGTCATGTCAATATACTTAGGCATATAGACAAAATATAATGCATCGTATTATTTCCTTGAACATACCTACCTTTGTGGCATAGATATTTTGTAGTTCTACTTGAGTCATTTTAGAATCCTCCATTTTCTTCTGCTCTTTCTTCTGATAAATTGTCAAAAGAGCTTATCGCATCATCCTGGATATTAACATTAGAACTATCATCTCCAGTAAGTTTCCAAAGTAGCGATATACTCTACTTTCTGGAAGCTGCTGGGTGAGAATAAACCTACACAAAAGGGTAAAAATAACAGAACTCTTTCAGGTCTATCATGTGCATTCAGAAAGGGAAAAAAGTATTGCTTAGTATATAAAAGTGACATGGACACATGCGCCTTGATATTTTTAAGCCTCAGCAGAGGCATGCTTGCTTGCATTTGGCATACAAGGAAGAAAGAAGACCATTTAAAAAGGACACCGCCTACTTCGAGTTAATGAAATTTTAGAAGTACGCCACTAGCCCAATCAACTTTATTTGCAAGGGTGATCTGAATTATCAGCAGTGGGATTTGTTCAGTCTTAGATCTTGCATAATAATAATTTCATTGAGAAGGATTGAATTTTAACCTGGAAACCATAGGGCGGAGACATCAGCAAATCGACCAGTCAAAAAGCTTAGAAAAAATCGATTGCAAGATTAGATACAGTCACAAGCTACAACGATACAAAATGCACCAAGAAATGATCTCAACATGCCCTCAATGCCTGCCATCAATTCAAAAGCACTAGACCACAAGATTAAATACACTCACGGTTTGAGTGATACAAAATGGTTACATAAATATAAGAGAAAGTCACCTGCTCAACTAGTCTTTTGACTCTCTCCTTATGGTTCCTCCGTCAATCACTCACTCTACCATGTCAAATTATCAATATTTGTAGCAATAGCACATTCCACCCTACAAGCTGCAACCCAGTGGAATGACCTTAAACACGTAATAATATAGATGCAAAGCTAACAAAAAGACTTCTTCTCAAACATTACACTTGTACTAATAGGAAGATAAAAGAAATATGTAATACTTGCTCAGTTAGAACAAATGCAATAAAATAATATTATGCAAAAGAGAGTTGAATGAATCTCAGTGAGTATAACAAAGTATTAGAGTGATAAAGAAAGCTAGCGGAAGAAAAATTTGCCTTACATATACACATAGCAAATCAAACTTGTCATTTTCACATACACTGTGGGCATGCCACTAAAGCATCAGTAGTGGAGTTAAAAAATGAAAGTGAAAAACACAATTTTTTAGTGACAATCAATCAACATATTTTTTGTGAGAAAAAACAATAAAAATTGGCACTGTAATATGAAGATATAACTTGCTACATCATGAATCATGAATTCCCTGAAGAGTACAATTTTTAAACCTCATTCGATTAGCTAAAATTTCACCAAAAATGTACAAATAAAAGCACCTAAATTAGAGCAGAATTTCATCACCATGCATCATCGAAACAACAACGTGTGAGATCAAAGTAGAGAAAGATCAAACCTTACATGAGTGGTTGGAATTGTATTGGAGCTGAAGTATCACCGACATCCAACATTTGAGTCATTGCTTTTGTAATTACTTCCCTCCCACAAGCAGCAAAAGGGTGTGTTAATGGCAGCATGTTAGTGTTGGTGCAGTGTACACATAGAAATTCCACATGATTGACCCAAATTATCTCACCGCCATTTAGAATTCTTTAGAGACGACCACTTCCCTGTGCAGCCCATGCTACATCTGCTTGCTGCTTACTTTGTTTTACTCTCTAACCTTGATGTTGTAATTGACTCTCGAGTCTCTTAGAGACAACCTGCGGAGGGACAGATCAATGATGAATGGAATCAACCAGGTGACAACTGACAAGTAGTGGTCAAGAGGAGACACAAAATGTAGGTGAAGAACGAACCATCATCGCAACTCACAACTTGTCCTCACTGGCTTGGCAATGTTTCCCATGAATCAACCACTGAGGTGACGACAATGTCGACGAGCAACTCATCTTTGAGAGGCGGTCGGTGGCCGTTGATGTGAGCTCCATCACCAGCTGTTTGTGCTGCTCCTGGACGGGCACCATCAGGCCATGCAGGCATGATGCAGCGGCGCCATGCTCGCCGGCCGGGCACGGTTGGCAGCTCCCCCACCTCGCGTCCAAATGCGACCCCTCCTCTCCCTCTCCTTGGACAGGTCTGGCAGATCGACGGAGTCGACGGGGTTCTCTCAAGTGTCGTGTGTCGATGGTTGAGGACGACAATGTGGTCCAAGCCCTTCCTCTGGTGGCAAGGGCGGCGAAGTCGAAGGATTTGGGGTGGGAGGAGACGGCGACATGGACTATTGCATTTGGGTTGGAGAGGAGGAGATGACAGTTACCTTAGTGGGGAAGTTTCCTTTATCTCTCTCCCTATTTTCACAGAGGGTGGTGTTACCTGGGGATGTTTCTCGTGTAGATTTTTCTATTGCCACAGTGAAAATCGCTGATGTGGCTTAGCCCATTGATGGCCCTGCATGTTGCTCTAATCATTTGTGCCCACGTGGATGCAGCGAGGGGGCACCCTTAGCGCGATGGTTAATGTGTTTGTGATACGTCTCCATCGTATCTACTTTTCCAAACTCTTTTGCCCTTATTTTGGACTCTAAATTGCATAATTTAAATAGAACTAACCCAGACTGACGCTGTTTTCAGCAGGATTGCCTTGGTGTTACTTTTGTGACGGAGAATTTTCTTGGAATAAATAAAAAATATTAGCAGAAGAATCCACCAGAGGGGACCCACCGGCTATCCACAAGGATGGAGGGCGCGCCCCCTGCCTTCTGGGTCCCCTGTGAAGGAAATATGCCCTAGAGGCAATAGTAAACTTGTTATTTATATTTCCTTATATCATGATAAATGTTTATTATTCATGCTAGAATTGTATTAACCGAAAACTTAGTACATGTGTGTATACATAGACAAAACAGAGTGTCCCTAGTATGCCTCTACTTGACTAGCTCGTTAATCAAAGATGGTTAAGTTTCCTGACCATAGACATGCGTTGTCATTTGATGAACGTGTTAACATCATTAGAGAATGATGTGATGGACAAGACCCATTCGTTAGCTTAGCATAATGATCGTTAAGTTTTATTGCTTTTGCTTTCTTCATGACCTATACATATTCCTCTGACTACGAGATTATGCAACTCCCGAATACCGGAGGAACACCTTGTGTGCTATCAAATGTCATAACGTAACTGGGTGATTATAAAGATGCTCTACAGGTGTCTCCGAAGGTGTTTGTTGGATTGGCAAAGATCGAGATTAGGATTTGTCACTCTGTGTATCGGAGAGGTATCTCTGGGCCCTCTCGGTAATGCACATCACTGTAAGCCTTGCAAGCAATGTGACTAATGAGTTAGTTACAGGATGATACATTACAAAACGAGTAAAGATACTTGCCGGTAACGAGATTAAACTAGGTATGAGAATACCGACGATCGAATCTCGAGCAAGTAACATACCAATGACAAAGGGAATGACGTATGGTGTTATGCGGTTTGACCGATAAAGATCTTCGTAGAATATGTAGGAAACAATATGAGCATCCAGGTTCCGCTATTGGTTATTGACCGGAGATGTGTCTCGGTCATGTATACATAGTTATCAAAACTGTAGGGTCCGCACGCTTAACGTTCGATGACGATTTGTATTATGAGGTATGTGTTTTGGTGACCGAAGTTTGTTCGAAGTCCCGGATGAGATCATGGATATGACGAGGAGTCTAGAAATATTCGAGAGGTAAAGATTGATATATTTAAGGTTATATACAGACATCGGAATGGTTCCGAAGAGATTCGGGGTTTTTTCGAAGTACCGGGAGGTTACCGGAACCCCCCGAGAAAGTTAATGGGCCTCATGGGCCATAGTGGAGAGGAGGAGGCAGGCCACAGGAGGTGGCGCGCCCCCCCAAGCCAATCCGAATTGGATAAGGGGTGGGGGGCGCCCCCCTTTCATTCTCCCTCTCCACCTCTTTCCCCTTTCCCCCTCTTCGTTGGAAGGAAGGGGGAGCCGACTAGGAAGGAGTCCTAGTGGGACTCCCCCCACTTGGCGCGCCCCCTAGGGCCGGCTGGCCTCCCCCCTCCTCCTATATATAAGTGGGCGGAGGGCACCCCATAGGCACATCAATTGTTCTCTTAGCCATGTGCGGTGCTCCCCTCCACAGTTTACGCCTCCCGTCATAGCGTAGTAGTGCTTATGCGAAGCCCTGCGCGGATCACATCACTGATACGTCTCCGATGTATCTATAATTTTTTATTGCTCCATGCTATATTATCTACTGTTTTGGACATTATTGGGCTTTATTATCCACTTTTATATTATTTTTGGGACTAACCTATTAACCGGAGGCCCAGCCTAGAATTGCTGTTTTTTTGCCTATTTGAGTTTCAAGAAAAGGAATATCAAGCGAGTCCAAACGGAATGAAACCTTCGGGAACGTGATTTTCTCACCGAACATGATCCAGGAGACTTGGACCCTAAGTCAAGGAAGCTTCAAGGAGGCCACGAGGTAGGGGGCGCGCCCACCCCCCCCAGGGCGTGCCCTCCACCCTCGTGGGCCCCCTGTTGCTCCACCGACGTACTCCTTCCTCCTATATATACCTACGTACCCCCAAACGATCGGAATCACGGAGCCAAAACCTAATTCCACCACTGCAACCTTCTGCACCACGAGATCCCATCTTGGGGCCTGTTCTGAGCTCACGCGGAGGGCACCCATCACGGAGGGCTTATACATCAACACCATAGCCTCTCCGATGAAGTGTGAGTAGTTTAGTTCAGACCTTCGGGTCCATAGTTAGTAGCTAGATGGCTTCTTCTCTCTTTTTGGATTTCAATACAATGTTCTCCCCCTCTCTCGTGGAGATCTATTCGATGTAATCTTCTTTTTTGCGGTGTGTTTGTTGAGACCGATGAATTGTGGGTTTATGATCAAGATTATCTATGAACAGTATTTGAATCTTCTCTGAATTCTTTTATGTATGATTGGTTATCTTTGCAAGTCTCTTGAATTATCGGTTTGGTTTGGCCTACTAGATTGGTTTTTCTTGCAACGGGAGAAGTGCTTAGCTTTGGGTTCAATCTTGCGGTGTCCTTTCCCGATGTGATGAGGGGCAGCAAGGCACGCATTGTATTGTTGCCATCGAGGATAACAAGATGGGGTTTTTATCATATTGCATGAATTTATCCCTCTACATCATGTCATCTTGCTTAAGGCGTTACTCTGTTTTCATGAACTTAATACTCTAGATGCATGCCGGATAACGGTCGATGAGTGGAGTAATAGTAGTAGATGCGCAGGAGTCGGTCTACTTGTCTCGGACGTGATGCCTATATACATGATCATACCTAGATATTCTCATAACTATGCTCAATTGTGTCAATTGCTCAACAAGAATTCGTTCACCCACCGTAAAATACTTATGCTCTTGAGAGAAGCCACTAGTGAAACCTATGGCCCCCGGGTCTATCTTCATCATATTAATCTTCCAATACTTAGTTATTTTCTTTGCTTTTTTACTTTGCATCTTTATCACAAAAATACCAAAAATATTATCCTATCATATCTATCAGATCTCACTCTCGTAAGTGACCGTGAAGGGATTGACAACCCCTTATCGCGTTGGTTGCGAGCAGTTATTTGTATTTTGCAGGTGCGAGGGACTCGCGCTAGCCTCCTACTGGATTGATACCTTGGTTCTCAAAAACTGAGGGAAATACTTACGCTACTTTGCTGCATCACCCTTTCCTCTTCAAGGAAATCCAACGAAGTGCTCAAGAGGTAGCAGAGAAGATTTCTGGCGCCGTTGCCGGGGAGTCTACGCAAAAGTCAACATACTAAGTACCTATCACAATCCCTTATCTCCCGCATTACATTATTTGCCATTTGCCTCTCGTTTTCCTCTCCCCCACTTCACCCTTGCCGTTTTATTCGCCCTCTCTTTTTCGTTCGCCTCTTTTTCGCTTGTCTTTTGTTTGCTCGTGTGTTGGCTTGCTTGCCTGTCACGATGGCTCAAGATAATACCAAATTATGTGACTTTACCAATACCAACAATAATGATTTCCTTAGCACTCCGATTGCTCCTCTTACCAACACTGAATCTTGTGAAATCAATGCTGCTTTGTTGAATCTTGTCATGAAAGATCAATTCGCCGGCCTTCTTAGTGAAGATGCCGCTACTCATCTAAATAGCTTCGTTGATTTGTGTGATATGCAAAAGAAGAAAGATGTTGATAATGATATTGTTAAATTGAAGCTATTTCCTTTTTCGCTTAGAGATCATGCTAAAGCTTGGTTTTCGTCTTTGCCTAAAAATAGTATTGATTCTTGGAACAAGTCAAAGATGCTTTTATCTCTAAGTATTTTCCTCCCGCTAAGATCATCTCTCTTAGAAATGATATTATGAATTTTAAGCAACTCGATCATGAACATGTTGCACAAGCTTGGGAGAGGATGAAATTAATGATACGAAATTGCCCTACTCATGGTTTGAATTTATGAATGATTATACAATTTTTTTATGCCGGATTGAATTTTGCTTCTAGAAATCTTTTAGATTCGGACGCGGGAGGCACTTTTATGGAAATCACTTTAGGAGAAGCTACTAAACTCCTAGATAATATTATGGTTAATTATTCTCAATGGCACACCGAAAGATCTACTAATAAAAAGTGCATGCGATAGAAGAAATTAATGTTTTGAGTGGAAAGATGGATGAACTTATGAAATTATTTGCTACTAAGAGTGTTTCTTCTGATCCTAATGATATGCCTTTGTCTACCTTGATTGAGAATAACAATGAATCTATGGATGTGAATTTTGTTGGTAGGAATAATTTTGGTAACAACGTGTATAGAGGAAACTTTAATCCTAGACCTTATCCTAGTAATTCCTCTAATAATTATGGTAATTGCTACAACAACTCTTATGGAAATTTTAATAAGATGCCCTCTGAATTTGATACTAGTGTTAAAGAGTTTATGAATTTGCAAAATAATTTTAATGCTTTGCTTGAAAAGAAATTGCTTAAAGTTAATGAATTGGCTAGGAACGTTGATAGAATTTCTCTTGATGTTGATTCCTTAAAGCTTAGATCTATTCCTCCTAAGCATGATATCAATGATTCTCTCAAAGCAATGAGAATTTCCATTGATGAGTGCAAAGAAAGAACCGCTAGGATGCGTGCTACGAAAGATGCCTTTATTAAAGCGTGTTCTTCTAGTTCCTATGAAAATAAAGATGAAGATCTAAAATTTATTGATGTGTCCCATATTAAATCTTTGTTTTGCAATATTAATATTGATAATGATGGGTCTGAATATGATCCACCTTTACCTAGAAGGCGTTCCAAAAATTCGGAGTTTTTAGATCTTGATGCTAAAATTGATAAAAGTGGGATTGAAGAGATCAAAACCCTAGATGTTGCTAAACCCACTATTTTGGATTTCAAGGAATTTAATTATGAAAGTTGCTCTTTGATTGATTGTATTTCCTTGTTGCAATCCGTGCTAAATTCTCCTCATGCTTATAGTCAAAATAAAGCATTTACTAAACATATCGTTGATGCCTTGATGCAATCTTATGAAGAAAAGCTTGAGTTGGAAGTTTCTATCCCTAGAAAACTTTATGATGAGTGGGAACCAACTATTAAAATTAAGATTAAGGATCATGAGTTTAATGCTTTATGTGATTTGGGTGCTAGTGTTTCCACTATTCCCAAAACTTTGTGCGATTTGCTAGATTTCCGTGATTTTGATGATTGCTCTCTAAACTTGCACCTTGCAGATTCCACTATTAAGAAACCTATGGGAAGAATTAATGATGTTCTTATTTTTGCAAATAGGAACTATGTGCCCTTAGATTTTATCGTTCTTGATATAGATTGCAATCCTTCATGTCCTATTATTCTTGGTAGGCCTTTCCTTAGAACGATTGGTGCAATTATTGATATGAAGGAAGGGAATATTAGATTCCAATTTCCATTAAAGAAAGGCATGGAACACTTCATAGAAATAAAATGAAATTACCATATTAATCTATCATGAGAGCCACTTATGGATTGCCTACCAAAGATGGCAATACCTAGATCTATCCTTGCTTTTATGCCTAGCCGTAGGCGTTAAGCAGTGGCGCTTGTTGGGAGGCAACCCAATTTTATTTTTAGTTTTTTTGCTTTTTGCTTCTGTTTAGGAATAAATATGTGTTCTAGCCTCTGGTTAGATGTGGTTTTATGTTTTAGTTAGTGTTTATGCCAAGTTAAACCTATAGGATCTTCTTGGATGATAGTTATTTGATCTTGCTGTAATTTCCAGAAACTTTCTGTTCACGAAAACAATTGTTAAAAATCACCAGAACGTGATAAAATAGTGATTCAAATTGCTTCTGATCAATAAACAAATTTCCTAGGTCTTCCTATTTTGGCTGATTTTTTGGAGTTTGATAAGTTTGCGTTAGTTACAGATTACTACGGACTGTTCTGTTTTTGACAGATTCTGTTTTTCGTGTGTTGTTTGCTTATTTTGATGAATCTATGGCTAGTAAAATAGTTTATAAACCATAGAGAAGTTGTAATACAGTAGTTTTAACACCAATATAAATAAAGAATGAGTTCATTACAGTACCTTGAAGTGGTCTTTTGTTTTCTTTCGCTAACGGAGCTCACGAGATTTCTGTTGAGTTTTGTGTTGTGAAGTTTTCAAGTTTTGGGTGAAAGATTTTGATGGATTATGGAACAAGGAGTGGCAAGAGCCTAAGCTTGGGGATGACCATGGCACCCCCAAGATAATCTAAGGACACCAAAAATTGAAAGCTTGGGGATGCCCCGGAAGGCATCCCCTCTTTCGTCTACTTCCATCGGTAACTTTACTTGGAGCTATATTTTTATTCACCACATGATATGTGTTTTGCTTGGAGCGTCTTGTATGATTTGAGTCTTTGATTTTAGTTTACCACAATCATCCTTTCTGTACACACCTTTTGAGAGAGCCATACATGATTTGGAAATTATTAGAATACTCTTTGTGCTTCACTTATATCTTTTGAGTTATATAGTTTTGCTCTAGTGCTTCACTTATATCTTTTAGAGCACAGTGGTGGATTTGTTTTATAGAAACTATTGATCTCTCATGCTTCACTTATATTATTTTGAGAGTCTTAAATAGCATGGTAATTTGCTTAAATAATCTTAATGTGCTAGGTATTCAAGAATAGTAAAAACCTTCTTATGAGTGTTTTGAATACTAAGAGAAGTTTGATGCTTGATGATTGTTTTGAGATATGGAGGTAATAATATCAAAGTCGTGCTAGTTGAGTAGTTGTGAATTTGAGAAATGCTTGTGTTGAAGTTTGCAAGTCCTGTAGCATGCACGTATGGTAAACGTTATGTAACAAATTTGAAACATGAGGTGTTCTTTGATTGTCCTCCTTATGAGTGGCGGTCGGGGACGGCGATGGTCTTTTCCTACCAATCTATCCCCTAGGAGCATGCGCGTAATGCTTGGTTTTTGATGATTTGTAGATTTTTGCAATAAGTATGTGAGTTCTTTATGACTAATGTTGAGTCCATGGATTATCGCACTCTCACCTTTCCATCATTGCTAGCCTCTTGATTGCAGTGCATTGCCCTTTCTCACATTGAGAGTTGGTGCAAACTTATTTGGTGCATCCAAACCCCGTGATATGATACGCTCTTTCACACACAAACCTCCTTATATCTTCCTCAAAACAGCCACCATACCTACCTATTATGGCATTTCCATAGCCATTCCGAGATATATTTCCATGCAACTTTCCACCATTCTGTTCATCATGACATATTCATCATTGTCATATTGCTAGCATGATCATGTAGTTGACATAGTATTTGTGGCAAAGCCACCATTCTTAATTCTTTCATACATGTCACTCTTGGTTCATTGCATATCCCGGTACACCACCAGAGGCATTCATGTAGAGTCATACTTTGTTCTAGTATCGAGTTGTAATCATTGAGTTGTAAATAAATAGAAGTGTGATGATCATCATTTTCTAGAGCATTGTCCCAAGTGAGGAGTAAAAAAAAGAGAAAGGCCATAAAAAAAGAGAAGGCCCCAAAAAAAATGAGAGAAAAAGAGAGAAGGGACAACGCTACTATCCTTTGCCACACTTGTGCTTCAAAGTAGCACCATAATCTTCATGATAGAGAGTCTCTTGTTTTATCACTTTCATATACTAGTGGGAATTTTTCATTATAGAACTTGGCTTTTATATTCCAACAATGGGCCTCCTCAAGTGCCCTAGGTCTTCGTGAGCAAACAAGTTGGATGCACACCCACTTAGTTTCTTTTGTTGAGCTTTCATACATTTATAGCTCTAGTGCATCCGTTGCATGGCAATCCCTACTCCTTGCATCAACATCAATCGATGGGCATCTCCATAGCTCATTGATTAGCTTCATTGATGTGAGACTTTCTCCTTTTTGTCTTCTCCACATAACCCCCATCATCATATTCTATTCCACCCATAGTGCTATGTCCATGACTCGCGCTCATATATTGCGTGAAAGTTTATAGGTTTGAGATTACTAAAGTATGAAACAATTGCTTGGCCTGTCATCGGGGTTGTGCATGATGAGAGCATTCTTGTGTGTGAAAATGGAGCATGACTAAACTATATGATTTTGTAGGGATGAACTTTCTTTGGCCATGTTATTTTGAGAAGACATAATTGCTTAGTTAGTATGCTTGAAGTATTATCATTTTTATGTCTATATGAACTTTTGTCTTAAATCTTTCGGATCTGAATATTCATACCACAATTAAGAAGAATTACATTGAAATTATGCCAAGTAGCACTCCACATCAAAAAATATCTTTTTTATCATTTACCTACTCGAGACGAGCAGGAATTAAGCTTGGGGATGCTTGATACGTCTCCAACGTATCTATAATTTTTTATTGCTCCATGCTATATTATCTACTATTTTGGACATTATTGGGCTTTATTATCCACTTTTATATTATTTTTGGGACTAACCTATTAACCGGAGGCCCAGCCCAGAATTGCTGTTTTTGCCTATTTCGGAGTTTCGAAGAAAAGGAATATCAAACGGAGTCCAAACAGAATGAAACCTTCGGGAACGTGATTTTCTCACCGAACATGATCCAGGAGACTTGGACCCTAAGTCAAGGAAGCTTCGAGGAGGCCACGAGGTAGGGGGCGCGCCCACCCCCAGGGCGCGCCCTCCACCCTCGTGGGCCCCCTGTTGCTCCACCGACGTACTCCTTCCTCCTATATATACCTACGTACCCCCAAACGATCAGATACGGAGCCAAAAACCTAATTCCACCGCCGCAACCTTCTGTACCCACGAGATCCCATCTTGGGGCCTGTTTTGGAGCTCCGTCGGAGGGGCACCCATCACGGAGGGCTTCTACGTCAACACCATAGCCTCTCCGATGAAGTGTGAGTAGTTTACTTCAGACCTTCGGGTCCATAGTTAGTAGCTAGATGGCTTCTTCTCTATTTTTGGATCTCAATACAATGTTCTCCCCCTCTCTCGTGGAGATCTATTCGATGTAATCTTGTATTTGCGGTGTGTTTGTTGAGACCGATGAATTGTGGGTTTATGATCAAGATTATCTATGAACAATATTTGAATCTTCTCTGAATTCTTTTATGTATGATTGGTTATCTTTGCAAGTCTCTTGAATTATCAGTTTGGTTTGGCCTACTAGATTGGTTTTTCTTGCAATGGGAGAAGTGCTTAGCTTTGGGTTCAATCTTGCGGTGTCCTTTCCCAAAGGATGAGGGGCAGCAAGGCACGTATTGTATTGTTGCCATCGAGGAAAACAAGATGGGTTTTTATCATATTGCATGAATTTATCCCTCTACATCATGTCATCTTGCTTAAGGCGTTACTCTGTTTTCATGAACTTAATACTCTAGATGCATGCTTTGGATAGCGGTCCATGAGTGGAGTAATAGTAGTAGATGCAGGAGTCGGTCTACTTGTCTCGGACGTGATGCCTATATACATGATCATACCTAGATATTCTCGTAACTATGCTCAATTCTGTCAATTGCTCAACAGTAATTCGTTCACCCACCGTAAAATACTTATGATCTTGAGAGAAGCCACTAGTGAAACCTATGGCCCCCGGGTATATCTTCATCATATTAATCTTCCAATACTTACTTATTTTGTTTGCTTTTTTCTTTGCTTTTATTTTACTTTGCATCTTTATCACAAAAATACCAAAAATATTATCCTATCATATCTATCAGATCTCACTCTCGTAAGTGACCGTGAAGGGATTGACAACCCCTTATCGCGTTGGTTGCGAGGAGTTATTTGTATTTTGCAGGTGCGAGGGACTCGCGCGTAGCCTCCTACTGGATTGATACCTTGGTTCTCAAAAACTGAGGGAAATACTTATGCTACTTTGCTGCATCACCCTTTCCTCTTCAAGGAAATCCAACGCAGTGCTCAAGAGGTAGCAATCACCATCACCATGCCGTCGTGCTGACAGAACTCTCCCTCGACCCTTTGCTGGATCAAGAGTTGAAGGGACGTCATCGAGCTGAACGTGTGCTGAACATGGAGGTGCCTTACGTTCGGTACTAAGATCGGTTCGATCTTGAAGACGTTCGACTACATCAACCGTGTTAACCTAACGCTTCCGCTTTTGGTGTACGAGGGTACGTAGACACACTTTCCCCTCTCGTTTCTATGCATCTTCTAGATAGATCTTGCGCGATCGTAGGATTTTTTTTTTGAAATTGCATGCTACGTTCCCCAATAGTGGCATCCGAGCCAGGTCTATGCGTAGATGATATGCACGAGTAGAACACAAAGAGTTGTGGGCGATAATAGTAATACTGCTTACCACCAACGTCTTACTTTGATTAGGCGGTATTGTTGGATGAAGCGGCCTGGACCAACATTACATGACCACGTTCATGAGACCGGCTCTACCGACATGCTTTGCACACATGTGGCTGGCGGGTGTCTGTTTCTCCAACTTTAGTTGAATCGAGTTTGACTACGGCCGGTCCTTGTTGAAGGTTAAAACAACACACTCGACGAAAAATCATTGTGGTTTTGATGCGTAGGTAAGAACGGTTCTTGCTAGAAGCCCGTAGTAGCCACGTAAAACTTGCAACAACAAAGTATAGGATGTCTAACTTGTTTTTGCAGGGCTTGTTGTGATGTGATATGGTCAAGACATGATGCGATATAAGTTATTGTATGAGATGATCATGTTTTGTAAAAGTTATCGGCAACTGGCAGGAGCCTTATGGTTGTCGCTTTATTGTATGAAATGCAATCGCCATGTAATTGCTTTACTTTATCACTATGCGGTAGCGATAGTCGTAGAAGCAATAGTTGGCGAGACGACAACGACGCTACGATGGAGATCAAGGTGTCAAGCCGGTGACGATGGAGATCATGATGGTGCTTTGGAGATGGAGATCAAAGGCAGAAGATGATGATGGCCATATCATGTCACATATTTTGATTGCATGTAATGTTTATATTTTATGCATCTTATTTTGCTTAGTACGGCGGTAGCATTATAAGATGACCCCTCACTAAATTTCAAGGTATAAGCGTCCTCCCTGAGTATGCACCATCGCTACAGTTCGCCGTGCCAACACACCAGATGATGATCGAGTGTGATAAGCTCTACGTTCACATAGAATGGGTGCAAGCTAGTTTTACACGTGCAGAATACTCGGGTTAAACTTGACGAGCCTAGCATATGCAGATATGGCCTCGGAACACTGAGACCGAAAGGTCGAACGTGAATCATACAGTACATATGATCAACATAGAGATGTTCACCATTGAAAACTACTCCATCTCACGTGATGATCGGACATGGTTTAGTTGATATGGATCACGTGATCATTTAGGTGACTAGAGGGATGTCTATCTAAGTGGGAGTTCTTTCGTAATATGATTAATTGAACTTTAATTTATCATGAACTTAGTCCTGATATTTTTTTTGCATATCTATACTGTTGTAGATCAATGGCCTGTGCTACCGTTCCCTTGAATTTTAATGCGTTCCTAGAGAAAGCTAAGTTGAAAGATGATGGTAGCAACTACACGGACTGGGTCCGTAACTTGAGGATTATCCTCATTGCTGCACAGAAGAATTACGTCCTGGAAGCATTGCTAGGTGCAAGGCCCGCTGCAGGAGCAACTCCGGACATTATGAATGTCTGACAGACTAAAGCTGATGACTACTCGATAGTTCAGTGTGCCATGCTTTACGACTTAGAATCGAGACTTCAAAGACATTTTGAACGTCATGGAGCATATGAGATGTTCCAGGAGTTGAAGTTAATATTTCAAGCAAATGCCCGAGTTGAGAGATATGAAGTCTCCAACAAGTTCTATAGCTGCAAGATGGAGGAGAATAGTTCTGTTAGTGAACACATACTTAGAATGTCTGGGTACCATAACCACTTGACTCAGCTGGGAGTTAATATTCTTGATGATAGTTTGATAGAGTTTTTCAATCACTGCCACCAAGCTATAAAGGCTTCGTGATGAACTATAATATGCAAGGGATGGAAAATACAATTTGCGAGAAACCTAAGCTGTCGTTTCTTAAAGTTTGGGGCTGCGATGCTTATGTGAAAAAGCTTCAACCTGATAAGCTCGAACCCAAATCAGAAAAATGTGTCTTCATAGGATACCTAAAGGAAACTATTGGGTACACCTTCTATCACAGATCCGAAGGCAAGATATTCGTTGCTAAGAATGGATCCTTTCTAGAAAAGGAGTTTCTCTCGAAAGAAGTGAGTGGGAGGAAAGTAGAACTTGATGAGGTGATTGTACCTTCTCCCGAATTGGAAAGTAGTTCATCATAGAAATCAGTTCCGGTGATTCCTACACCAATTAGTGAGGAAGCTAATGATGATGATCATGAAACTTTAGATCAAGTTACTACCGAACCTCGTAGGTCAACTAGAATACAGTCTGCACCAGAGTGGTACAGTAATCCTGTTCTGAAAGTCATGTTACTAGACCATGATGAGCCTACGAACTATGGGGAAGCGACGATGAGCCCAGATTCCATGAAATGGCTTGAGGCCATGAAATCTGAGATGGCATCCATGTATGAGAACAAAGTATGGACTTTGGTTTGCCCGATGATCGGCAAGCCATAGAGAATAAATGGATCTTCAAGAAGAAGACTGACGCTGACGGTAATGTTACTGTCTACAAAGCTCGACTTGTTGCGAAAGGTTTTCAACAAGTTCAAGGAGTTGACTAAGATGAGACCTTCTCATCCGTAGCGATCTTAAGTCTGTCCGAATCATGTTAGCAATTGAAGCATTTTATGATTATGAAATTTGGCAAATGGATGTCAAAACTACATTCCTTAATGGATATCTTAAAGAAGAGTTGTATATGATGCAACCAGAAGGTTTTGTCGATCCAAAAGGTGCTAATAAAGTGTGCAAGCTCCAAAGATCCATTTATGGACTGGTGCAAGCATCTCGGAGTTGGACTATACGCTTTGATAGTGTGATCAAAGCATATGGTTTTATACAGACTTTTGGAGAAGCCTGTATTTACAAGAAAGTGAGTGGGAGCTCTGTAGCATTTGTAATGTTATATGTGGATGACATATTGTTGATTGGAAATAATACATAATTTCTGGATATCATAAAAGGATACTTGAATAAGAATTTTTCAATGAAAGACCTCGGTGAAGCTGCTTATATATTGGGCATCAAGATCTATAGATATAGATCAAGACGCTTAATTGGACTTTCACAAAGCACATACCTTGATAAAGTTTTGAAGAAGTTCAAAATGGATCACCAAAGAAAGGGTTCTTGCCTGTGTTACAAGGTGTGAAGTTGAGTCGGACTCAATGCCCGACCACTTCAGAAGATAGAGAGAAAATGAAAGTCATTCCCTATGCCTCAGCCATAGGTTCTATCATGTGTGCAATGCTGTGTACCAGACCTGATGTGTGCCTTGCTATATGTTTAGCAGGGAGGTACCAAAGTAATCCAGGAGTGGATCACTGGACATCGGCCAAGAACATCCTGAAATACCTGAAAAGGACTAAGGATATGTTTCTCGTTTATGGAGGTGACAAAGAACTTGTCATAAATGGTTACATCGATGCAAGCTTTGACACTGATCCAGATGACTCTAAGTCACAAACCAGATACGTATTTATATTGAATGGTGGAGCTGTCAGTTGGTGTAGTTCCAAGTAAAGCGTCCTGGCGGGATCTACTTGTGAAGCGGAGTACATAGCTGCTTCGAAAGCAGCAAATGAAGGAGTCTAGATGAAGGAGTTCATATCCGATCTAGGTGTAATACCTAGTGCATCGGGTCCAATGAAAATCTTTTGTGACAATACTGGAGCAATTGCCTTGGCAAAGGAATCCAGATTTCACAAGAGAACCAAACACATCAAGAGACGCTTCAACTCCATCCGCGATCAAGTCAAGGAGGGAGACATAGAGATTTGCAAGATACATACGGATATGAATGTTGCAGACCCGTTGACTAAGTCTCTTCCACGAGCAAAACATGATCAGTACCAAGACTTCATGGGTGTTAGAATCATTACTGTGTAATCTAGATTATTGACACCAGTGCAAGTGGGAGACTGAAGGAAATATGCGCTAGAGGCAATAATAAAGTTGTTATTTATATTTCCTTATATCATGATAAATGTTTATTATTCATGTTAGAATTGTATTAACCGGAAACTTAGTACATGTGTGAATACATAGACAAAATAGAGTGTCCCTAGTACGCCTCTACTTGACTTGCTCGTTAATCTAAGATGGTTAAGTTTCCTGACCATAGACATGTGTTGTCATTTGATGAACATGATCGCATCATTAGAGAATGATCTGATGGACAAGACCCATCTGTTAGCTTAGCATAATGATCGTTAAGTTTTATTCCTATTGCTTTCTTCATGACTTATACATATTCCTCCGACTATGAGATTATGCAACTCCCGAATACCGGAGGAACACCTTGTGTGCTATCAAACATCACAACGTAACTGGGTGATTATAAAGATGCTCTACAGGTGTCTCCGAAGGTGTTTGTTTGGTCGGCATAGATCGAGATTAGGATTTGTCACTCCGTGTATCCGAGAGGTATCTCTGGGCCCTCTCGGTAATGCACATCACTATAAGCCTTGCAAGCAATGTGACTAATGAGTTAGTTACAGGATGATGCATTACAAAACGAGTAAAGAGACTTGCCGGTAACAAGATTGAACTAGGTATGAGGATACCGACGATCGAATCTCGGGAAAGTAACATACCAATGACAAAGGGAATGACGTATGTTGTTAAGCGGTTTGACCGATAAAGATCTTCGTAGAATATGTAGGAACCAATATGAGCATCCAGGTTCCGCTATTGGTTATTGACCGGAGATGTGTCTCGGTCATGTCTACATAGTTCTCAAACACGTAGGGTCCACACGCTTAATGTTCGATGATGATTTGTATTATGAGTTATGTGTTTTGGTGACCGAAGTTTTTCGGAGTCCCGGATGAGATCACTGACATGATGAGGAGTCTCGAAATAGTCGAGAGGTAAAGATTGATATATTGGATGGTTATATACGGACACCGGAATTGTTCCGAAGAGGTTCAGGGATTTTTCGGAGTACCGGGAGGTTACCGGAACCCCCCGGGAAAGTTAATGGGCCTCATGGGCCATAGTGGAGAGGAGGAGGCTGGCCACGAGAGGTGGCGCACCCCCCAAAGCCAATCCGAATTGGAAAAGGGGTGGGGGCGCGACCCCCCTTCCTTCTCCCTCTCCACCTCTTTCCCCTTTCCCCCTCTCCGTTGGAAGGAAGGGGGAGCCAACTATGACTAGGAGTCCTAGTGGGACTCCCCCCACTTGGCGCGCCCCCTAGGGCCGGCCGGCCTCCCCCCTCCTCCTTTATATACGAGGCGGGGGGCACCCCAAAGGCACATCAATTGTTCTCTTAGCCATGTGCGGTGCCTGATACGTCTCCAATGTATCTATAATTTTTTATTGTTCCATGCTATTAAATTATCTGTTTTGGATATTTAATGGGCTTTAATATGCTCTTTTACATTATTTTTAGGACTAACCTATTAACCAGAGGCCCAGTGCGAGTTTCTGTTTTTTTTGCCTATTTTAGAGTTTCGCAGAAAAGGAATACCAAACGGAGTCCAAACGGAATGAAACCTTCGCGATGATCTTTCTTGGAACGAAAGCAATCCGGAAAACTTGGAGTCGAAGTCTGCAACTCCACGAGGCGGCCACGAGGTAGGAGGGCGCGCCCCCCACCCTCGTGAGCCCCTCGTAGCTCCACCGACGTACTTCTTTCGCCTATATATACTCTTATACCCAAGATTCAGAGAGCCACGAAAAAACTTTTCCACCGCCGCAACCTTCTGTACCCGTGAGATCCCATCTTGGGGCCTTTTTCGGCATTCTGCCTGAGGGGGAATCAATCATGGAGGGCTTCTACATCAACACCATAGCCTCTCCGATGAAGCGTGAGTAGTTTACCAGAGACCTTCGGGTCCATAGTTATTAACTAGATGGCTTCTTGTCTCTCTTTGATTCTCAATACAAAGTTCTCCTCGGTGTTCTTGGAGGTCTATTCAATGTAATACTCTTTTGCGGTGTGTTTGCCGAGATCCTATGAATTGTGGATTTGTGGACAAGATTATCTATGAATATTATTTGGTTCTTCTCTGAATTCTTATATGCCTGATTTGATATCTTTGCAAGTTTCTTCAAATTATCAGTTTAGTTTGGCCTACTAGATTGATCTTTCTTGCAATGGGAGAAGTGCTTAGCTTTGTGTTCAATCTTGCGGTGTCCTTTCCCAATGACAGTAGGGGCAGCAAGGCACGTATTGTATTGTTGCCATCGAGGATAATAAGATGGGATTTATATCATATTGCTTGAGTTTATCCCTCTACATCATGTCATCTTGCTTAATGCGTTACTGTATTCTAATGAACTTAATACTCTAGATGCATTCTGGATAGCGGTCGATGTGTGGAGTAATAGTAGTAGATGCAGAATCATTTCGATCTACTTGACACGGACGTGATGCCTATATTCATGATCATTGCCTTAGATATTCTCATAACTATGCGCTTTTCTATCAATTGCTCGACAGTAATTTGTTCACCCACCGTAATACATGCTATCTTGAGAGAAGCCACTAGTGAAACCTATGGCCCCCGGGTCTCTTTCGTATTATATTGCATCTCTTTTATTTACATCGCATCTCGTTTACTATTTTGCAATCTTTGCTTTCCAATCTATACAAGAAAAATACCAAAAATATTTACTTTACTATCTTTATTAGATCTCACTTTTGCGAGTGACCGTGAAGGGATTGACAACCCCTTTATCGCGTTGGTTGCAAGGTTCTTGATTGTTTGTGCAGGTACTAGGTGACTTGTGTGTTGTCTTGGTACCTTGGTTCTCAAAAACTGAGGGAAATACTTACGCTACTTTGCTGCATCACCCTTTCCTCTTCAAGGGAAAACCAACACATGCTCAAGAGGTAGCAAGAAGGATTTCTGGCGCCGTTGCCGGGAGATCTACGCCAAGTCAAGCCATACTAAGTACCCATCATAAACTCTTCTCCCTCGCATTACATTATTTGCCATTCGCCTCTCGTTTTCCTCTCCCCCACTTCTAAAACGATTTTCGAAAACCTTTGCCTTTTCTTCGCCCTCCTTTCCGTTCGATCTTGTGTTACCATGTGCCTTCTTTTTGCTTGTAGCTTCACTTGCTAAAAGATTTATGGATCCTCATCCGCTTGTCCCAATCTTTTTAAGAGATCCAATTATGATGAACCAATTGCTAGTGAGTTTTGTGCACTAGATTATCGTTATGAAGTTTTGCTTGAAAATTCGTGAATCTGAAATTTTTGATGAAGTACTTTATGAAGTGATTCATGATAGATGTCTAAATAAAAAGCATGATTGCAATGATGTTATTATAAATTCTGTTAATGCCAATTATGCTAACAATATGCAAAACCCTAAGCTTGGGGATGCTAGTTTTGCTATGTCCACCATTTGTTGCAATGATCATGATTGGGGTGATTCTTCTTATGATCTTGAAAATTTATTTAAGCCCCATGATGAATATGAGATTGATAATAATGTTTGCAATAATATTGAAAGTGGGTTTGGAAGAGTGTCAACTTTAGATCCCACATATTTGGAGAATGTTCAATCTTATGGAGTTTTTGATAAAAGTGGGTTTGGAGAGGTCATGACTTTAGTTAATGTTAATCCCACTATTTTGGTAGAGTGTCAACTCTGCATACATGTGGATCGTGTTAAGAATATGTTTTGTGATAGGTATATTGTTGAATTTGATTATGATCCCACATGTAATTATTATGAGAGAGGGAAATATGGTTGTAGAGATTTTCATGTTGCTAAATTACCTCTCGTTATGTTGAGATTGCTATTGTTTCTTTTCTCTTCCTTGCATATGCTAGTTTTTGCTTGCTATGATAATTTGTTTGCCTATAAGATGCCTATGCATAGGAAGTATGTTAGACTTAGATGTGTTTGTCACGTGTTTTATGATGCTCTCTTTGCGCTTCAGTTCTTGTCTTTCATGTGAGCATCACTAAAATTATCAATGCCTAGCTAAAAAGGCTTTAAAGAAAAGCGCTTGTTGGGAGGCAACCCAATTTTATTTTTGTTCATTGCTTTTTGTTCCTGTATAGTAATACATAACTCATATATCTTCTGTTTAGATGTGGTTTTATGTTTTTAGTTAGTGTTTGTGCCAAGTAGAACCTTTGGGAAGACATGGGTGAAGTCTTTGCGATCTTGCTGTAAAAACAGAAACTTTTGCGCTCACGAGATTAGCTTCCATTTTTTACTGGAGAGTGCTTTTAGGTTCATTATTTTTGCAGATGATTAATAGAAAAATTCCTCGCGTCCACCAATTTATTTCAGAATTTTTGGAGTTACAGAAGTATTCGAACATATCAGATTGCTACAGACTGTTCTGTTTTGACAGATTCTGTTTTTCGTGTGTTGTTTGCTTATTTTAATGAATCTATGAGTAGTATCGGGGGGTATGAACCATAGAGAAGTTGGAATAAAGTAGGTTTAACACCAATATAAATAAATAATGAGTTCATCACAGTACCTTATAGTGGTGGTTAATTTTTCTTATACTAACAGAGCTCATGAGATTTTCTGTTGAAGTTTTGTGTTGTGAAGTTTTCAAGTTTTTAGGTAAAGATTTGATGGATTTTGGAATAAGGAGTGGCAATAGCCTAAGCTTGGGGATGCACAAGGCACCCCAAGGTAAAATTCAAGGACAACCAAAAGCCTAAGCTCAGGGATGCCCCGGAAGGCATCCCCTCTTTCGTCTTCGTCTATCGGTACTTTACTTGAGGCTATATTTTTATTCACCACATGATATGTGTTTTGCTTGGAGCGTCTTGTATGTTTGAGTCTTTGCTTTTTAGTTTACCACAATCATCCTTGCTGTACACACCTTTTGGAGAGACACACATGAATCATAATTTATTAGAATACTCTATGTGCTTCACTTATATCTTTTGAGCTAGATAATTTTGCTCTAGTGCTTCACTTATATCTTTTTAGAGCACGGTGGTGGTTTTATTTTGTAGAAATTATTTATCTCTCATGCTTCACTTATATTATTTTGAGAGTCCCTTAGAACAGCATGGTAATTTGCTTTGGCTATAAAATTAGTCCTAATATGATAGACATCCAAGATGGATATAATAAAAACTTTCATATAAAGTGCATCGAATACTATGAGAAGTTTGATACTTGATAATTGTTTTGAGATATGAAGATGGTGATATTAGAGTTATGCTAGTTAAGTAGTTGTGAATTTGATAAATACTTGTGTTAAAGTTTGTGATTCCCGTAACATGCACGTATGGTGAACCGTTATGTGATGAAGTCGGAGCATGATTTATTTATTGATTATCCTACTTATGAGTGGCGGTCGGGGACGAGCGATGGTCTTTTCCTACCAATCTATCCCCCTAGGAGCATGCGCGTAGTACTTTGTTTCGATAACTAATAAATTTGTGCAATAAGTATTTGAGTTCCTTATGACAAATGTTGAGTCCATGGATTATACGCACTCTTACCCTTCCACCATAGCTAGCCTCTCTAGTACCGCGCAAATTTCGCCGGTACCATAAACCCACCATTTACCGTCCTCAAAACAGCCACCATACCTACCTATTATGGCATTTCCATAGCCATTCCGAGATATATTTGTGACGCCCCCGATTCAACCGTACACTAATCATACACACAAATGTGTATGATCAAGATCAGGGACTCACGGGAAGATATCACAACACAACTCTAGACACAAATAAAAAATACATGCTTCATATTACAAGCCAGGGGCCTCAAGGGCTCGAATACAGAAGCTCGAAACACAAGAGTCATCGGAAGCAACAATATCTGAGTACAGACATAAGTTAAACAAGGATGCCTTAAGAAGGCTAGCACAAACATCAATGATCGAAGAGGCAAGGCCTCCTGCCTGGGACCTCCTAACTACTCCTGGTCGTCGGCGGGCTCCACGTAGTAGTAGGCACCCTCGGGGTGGTAGTAGTAGTCGATTGGGGTGGCATTTGGCTCCTGGGATTCACCATCTGGTTGCAAAAACCAGAAAGAAGAAAGAAGGGGGAAAAGGGGGGGGGGGGGAGCAAAGCAACCGTGAGTACTCATCCAAAGTACTCACAAGCATCAGTTATATAAAAAGTATGCATTGGTATCAAATGGAAGGGTTGTATCTGTGGACTGAACTGCAGAATGCCAGAATAGGGGGGGGGGGAGGCCTAGCCTATCGACTAGCATCTTCAAGTAGCTCCAAGCATCTTGCAGCATGTAGAAGAGTAAAGAATAGCATTTTAATATTAACAAGCATGTTGTAGTAATAAAGCCCGGAGATCCTTCCTCGACTCCCTGCGAGAAAGCAATTCCGGAGCCAACATACCCATCACATATCAAGTATCCATTTCTAGTTGTATAAGATCAGGATACAAGTCTGAACGTCCATTACCGTGGACATGGTATACGAATAGATAACTTCCCTGCAGGGGTGCACCACGTTACCCAACACGCTCGATCACTCTGGTCGGACACACCTTTCTGGGGTCAATGCCCGGCCTCAGAAGATCAACACGTCGTAGCCCTACCTAGGCTCAGCAGAGAGGTCCCCGCCGGTCTACATCCTAAGTGCCCCGGGGTCTTGGGCCCATCGCCCGTTGCACTCCGGATCATTGCGCACAGGGAAATACAGGCCATCTCCACTGGGGCGCCGACCAGGCCGTGCCGCAATGCTGAACTGGACGTCTGACAAAGCTTTAGCTGATACCACGACATCGAGGCCCATAACTATTCTCGCGTGGTGGTTAGTGTGTAAAGGCCAAAGGCCAATTCAGAACAAATACCAAACCTGTTAGTGCATTATTAAAAGAAGTGACGGCTGTCGGGACAAGTCCGGAGCTATCACCCCCTCCTGGGTGATACCGCTAAACAGCCAGCCGCCACTGTAACAATTCCTCGGGTGCTCTCCGGGCCCACCCGACTTTCACAACGGTCTCAAGTAAAGTCAAGGTAACTATGTGTCCAAACATCAAGGGGAAAACCCGAGGAACCATCCTCGGAGGATTCCACTCGATGTAATTATCAAGGTGAACGTAAGAGGAACCACCCTCGAGGTTCACACTTGAGGTGTTGCACGACAGAGTCGTATCGGAAATGGTGAAGGAGGAACCACCCTCGATGACCACGACCGAATAGCTACACTACAGAGATCTCATTAGGAGTGATGTATGAGGTTCCACCCTCGGCACTCTATGGTAACTCTGCAGAGTCGAGCAACAAAAAGGTGCGTGATGTGATGTGAGGTGTCGAACTCTGGTCGTCGATCTCGTTGATCGAGTCATCGATGATGAAGCAGGGGCAACAAGGGCAAGGTGGGGGTCACTGATGGATCACTAACCAACCTATACTAAGCAGTTTAGGATAAGGTGTAGGTAACAATAAGCAGGTTACAAAAGCAGGCTATGCATCAGAATAGGAGCAATCAAGTACAGTAGCAAAATCGAATGTAAGCATGAGAGAATGGAATGGGCGATATCGGGATGATCAAGGGGGGGGGGGGGCTTGCCTGGAAGCTCCGCTGAAAGGGAAGAAGGGTCGTCGTCATCGACGTAGTCGATCACAGGGGCATCAGCAGCGGTCTCGGGGTCTACCGAAGAGAAGAGGGGGAAGAAACAGTAAATACCAAGCACATAGATGCATTACTAAGCATGACATGACGATACGCAGTGCTAGATGTGACCTAACGTGGTACTACCGATACCGGCAAAGGGTGATGACATCCGGGAAAGTTTTCCCGAAGTTTGGCATTTTTGGACAAACAAA
Organism: Aegilops bicornis; assembly: GCA_021605145.1. Lineage (NCBI taxonomy): Eukaryota > Viridiplantae > Streptophyta > Magnoliopsida > Poales > Poaceae > Aegilops > Aegilops bicornis. Next base: position 388,877,576 of record CM038669.1, on the reverse strand, counting down.
ATGGAGGGGGACGGTTGCAGGTTCGCTATGCTAGAGGCATGTGAGAGATGAACGGAGAGCGTATTCGGATTCATCTCATCGTTCTGAGCAACTTTCATGTATAAAACTTTTCCATCTGAGTTACGGATTATTTTCTATGATTTTACAAAGATTTAAACAATATTCTGAATTTATTATTAATTACTAAATTTGACAGAAATGAGTAATGACATCCGCATGATGTCATCATGACATCAGCAGTCAACCAGTCGGTTGACTGGTCAACTTGTCAACCAAGGCCCCACCTGCCATTGACTTACCCAACTAATTACATATTTAACTAACTAATATAGTTCATTAGGTTAATTCAGATTAATTAATTAAGTTAATTAAGCGTTTAACTAATTAATTAATTATTTTTATTAATATTTTTTAAAACATTTCTTTTTTTAATAAACAGGGGCATGGGGCCCCGCTGGCAGTGGCCCATCTGGCCACTGGAGCGGGTTATCAGGCGCACGGGTGCGGGCGTGGGCGCTCGCCCGAACACACGGGCGCGTGGGTGCGGCGGGCCCCGGCCAGGGGGAAGCGGGGCCCCGGCTGGGACTTGTGGCGACCGGAGGCGGGAGGGGCCGTGGTGGTTGGAGCGGGCGGCAAGGGGCAGCAGCAGCGTGAGGACGAAAGGCGGGGCTGCGGCGGCGAAGCGACAATGAGGGGCGGTTACGGGGAAGCAGCAGCAGGCACATGGCAAACAACAGGGGGTAGGGGAGCGCGCGTGGCTGGTAGCAGTGGCAAGCGCGGCGCGCAGCAGCAGTCGGCGGGCGATGCGGGGCTAGGCGAGCGCGTGTGAGAAAGGCGGGCAAGGCCGGGAGGACCGGCACGGAGGCAGATGTGTGGGCGGCTGTTGGCAGCAGGCGGGTCGAGTGAGGACACGGGCGCGAGCGTGGGCTCGGCCAAGAGTGCGGCCAGCAGGCCGCGGGCGGCGAACGGGTAGAGCCGGCGTGCGTGTTGCAGGGAACGCCCGGAGTGCGGCCTCGGGTGGGCTCCGGGCGACAGGAGTGCAACGGTGGGCCTGTGCGAGTGAGCAGGGGCATCGTGGACGCGGTCGGGAGCCAGGTGGGAGAACTACGCGCGAGGTATTAGGGGAAAGCGAGGGGGAACGGGGCGATGCTCACCGTGTGGACGCATGGAGGTCCCTCGGGGGCTTAGTAGCGCAGGCTCGACGTTGACGGGGGGTGCGCGCCGGTGGCCATCGTGGAGACGAGCTCAACCGTAGATGTGGTGCCTCCCTGTCTCTAGTTGGAGTGGCAGAGGGGGTGGTCGAGGTCGGCGGGGTCCCTGGACGCCTCGGAGAGGGACGGTGGCGACGGTCGCCGCGGTGGACGATGGTGGCGGCTATAGCAGCGCCCGACAATGGTGGATCTGGAGAGGGAGGCGGAGACAGAGGGAGAGAGGGGGCAAGTGTGTGTGGGCGAGTGGTTGGCGATGTGAGTGGAGCAGGGGGAGGAGCCCGAGGGGTCAGCCTTATCCCCTCGGGGCGTCGCCCGCGAGGCGATCCTGCGGGGACTCGTCCCTTGTAGCGACGGGGTCGCTTGAACAGAAGACTACTAGGGGGGCTGGCTGGGCCGGCCTGGCTGGTCGCAGCCAGCTGGGCCAAGAGGCCCAGTTAGGCCAGGGGGGTTCTTTTTCTTTGCTTCTTTTCTTTTTCTTATTTTTCATTTTATAGTTTTAGTTTTCTTTTATTTTTGAATAGAAATTAGCTTTATAAAATATAGTAACAACATCTAAATTGGTTTTACTAATTATACCACTGCCACATTTAGTTTGAGGTTCAAATAAAATAGTTTAGTATTTTTATAATTTAAAAAGCATTTAATAATTCTTTTTAGCCATTTTTATATTCACAAAAGGGTACTTAAATATTTTACAAAAGTGTTGGGTCACCACCATAATTAGTTATGGTATATTTGCCACACTTTGAACATTTTATTTTGCTTGTTTGAGAAATTTTAATTTTGGACTGCGATTTGGATCAACCGAGGATTAGCAACAGTAATGTGATGACATGGCACCATTAACATGGGATTACTGTAGCTTAATTATCCGGTGTCACAATTCTCCTCCACTACAAGAAATATCGTCCCGAGATTTAGGAGGTAGAAGGAAACAAAAGCGGGGTATTCATCACGAAGACGATCCTCGCGTTCCCATGGCTTCATCTTCAGAAGGATTTGACCACTGGACTTTTAGAATTTTCATAGCCCTCAGACGGACGTGATGTTCAGCTTGCACGAGAACATGGATCGGATGCTCTCTGTAAGTGAGATCATCTTGCAGGGGGTGAGCTTTATAAGTCGTGTGGTTGTTGCAATAAGACTTGCGACTCAGGGCATCGACCATGACATTAGCCTTGCCAGGGGTATAATAAATACCGTAGTCATAGCTTGTGGTTGTTTCCATACGTCTCTCCTGATGGAGATCCAGATCTAGCTGAGTAACAGATACTTCAGACTTTAATGATCGGTGAAGATCTCGCAATGAGTACCAAAAGGAAATGCCACCACAACTTTAGTGCAAATTTAACTGTAGCGAGTTCAAGGTCATGGACTGGAGCGTTTTCAATTCTCACAGGAGTAGAAACATTTATCGCATTTAAGGAATAAATTTGTGCTTAGGTATTTCGAACAAGATGAGCATGGTAGCTCACTATCTCACTCGAAGGATGTAGTAGATGGACGGTTTTGGTGGCGGAAATGATGGAAGCGGTATGTTTTTTTAAACATTCCATTCCCAGAATGAGATCAATATTGGACGACTTCAAAACAAGGGAAAATTTTGTTTTTGCCACTATAGATTTTGCCAATTTTCCTTATGCCACTCTAGATTTTGACATTTCACTTTTGCCACTCTTAGTTTTTGACCATTATCACAATTTCCGTTCGCGTGGCAAAAGCAAAATTTTTAGAGTGGCTATTGTGATAATTATCAAAAGCTAAGAGTGGCAAAAATGAAATTAAATTATTTTGCTTTTGCCGCAATATGGCAATTATGATAATGGTCAAAAACTAAGAGTGGCAAAAGTGAAATGTCAAAATCTAGAGTGGCATAAGGAAAATTGGCAAAATCTATAGTGGCAAAAACAAAATTTTCCCTCAAAACAATGGGGGAACATGGAATTCCAACCCTTTAATTTCAAAGGGTACGTTGTGACTAACCATGGTTTTTCAACATTGGACCGCGGATGCAGCTTGGAAATCTGGCCAAGTGATGGCGGTTACAACAAGTAAGAAATGCCTGTGACTATCCCACCATTGAGCAGCGGGTCCTTTCAGGTAATAAGCCGCAAAGGTGACATAGTTGGCAGGGGCTACATCAGCAGACTCCTACTCGAAAGTGATGTCAAGGAGCCAATCATCAGCATCAAGGGGCTGAGATGAGCTACGGTAGATGACAGGGTTGAGACATGCGAAGTCTTGCCTTGCATGATCATGTAGTTGACATCGTATTTGTGGCAAAGCCACCGTTCATAATTTTTTCATACATGTCACTCTTGATTCATTGCACATCCCGGTACACCGCCGGAGGCACGCATATAGAGTCATATTTTGTTCTAAGTATCGAGTTGTAATCCTTGAGTGTAAATAGATAGAAGTGTGATGATCATCATTATTAGAGCATTGTCCCGTGTGAGGAAAAAAAAAGAGAAAGGCCAAAAAAGAGAAGGCCCAAAAAAATGAGAGAAAAAGAGAGAAGGGACAATGCTACTATCCTTTTTCCACACTTGTGCTTCAAAGTAGCACCATGATCTTCATGATAGAGAGTCTCTTATTTTGTCACTTTCATATACTAGTGAGAATTATCGTTATAGAACTTGGCTTGTATATTCCAACGATGGGCTTCCTCAGAATGCCCTAGGTCTTCATGAGCAAGCAAGTTGGATGCACACCCACTTAGTTTCTTTTGTTGAGCTTTTATACATTTATAGCTCTAGTGCATCCGTTGCATGGCAATCCCTACTCACTCACATTGATATATATTGATGGGCATCTCCCTAGCCCATTAATATGCCTAGTTGATGTGAGACCATCTTCCTTTTTTTGTCTTATCCACAACCACCATTCTATTCCACCTATAGTGCTATGTCCATGGCTCACACTCATGTATTGCGTGAAAGTTGAAGAAGTTTGAGAATACTCAAGTATAAAACAATTGCTTGGCTTGTCACCGGGATTGTGCATGATTTGAACATTTTGTGTGACGAATATGGAGCATAGCCAAACTATATGATTTTGTAGGGATGAACTTTCTTTGGCCATGTTATTTTGATAAGACATGATTACTTTGTTAGTATGCTTGAAGTATTATTATTTTTATGTCAATATTAAACTTTTGTCTTGAATCTTTCAGATCTGAACATTCATGCCACAATAAAGAAAATTACATTGATAATTATGTTAGGTAGCATTCCACATAAAAAATCTGTTTTTATCATTTACCTACTCGAGGACGAGCAGGAATTAAGCTTGGGGATGCTTGATACGTCTCCAACGTATCTATAATTTTTGTTTGTTCCATGCTATTATATTATCTATTTTGGATGTTTAATGGGCTTTAATATGCTATTTTATATTATTTTTGGGACTAACCTATTAACCGGAGGCCCAGTGCTAGTTTCTGTTTTTTTGCCTGTTTTAGAGTTTCGCAGAAAAGGAATACCAAACGGAGTCTAAAAGGAATGAAACTTCGTGATGATCTTTCTTGGAACGAAAGCAATCCAGAAAACTTGGAGTGGAAGTCTGGAACTCCACGAGGCGGCCACAAGGTAGGAGGGCGCGCCCCACCCTCGTGGGCCCCTCGTAGATCCACCGACGTACTTCTTTCGCCTATATATACCCCTATACCCTAGATTGACCAGGGAGAGCCACAAAACAACTTTTCCACCGCCGCAACCTTCTGTACCCGTGAGATCCCATCTTGGGGCCTTTTCCGGCGATCTTTCGGAGGGGGAATCACTCACGGAGGGCTTCTACATCAACATCATAGTCTCTCCGATGAAGCATGAGTAGTTTACCACAGACCTTCGGGTCTATAGTTATTAGCTAGATGGCTTCTTCTCTCTCTTTGATTCTCAATACAAAGTTCTCCTCGATGTTCTTGGAGATCTATTCGATGTAATACTCTTTTGCAGTGTGTTTGCCGAGATCCGATGAATTGTGGATATGAACAAGATTATCTATGAATATTATCTGGTTCTTCTCTAAATTCTTATATGCATGATTTGATATCTTTGGAAGTCTCTTCGAATTATCGGTTTAGTTTGGCCTACTAGATTGATCTTTCTTGCAATGGGAGAAGTGCTTAGCTTTGGGTTAAATCTTGCGGCGTCCTTTCCCAGTGACAGTAGGGGCAACAAGGTACGTATTGTATTGTTTCCATCAAGGATAAAAAGATGGGGTTTATATCATATTGCTTGAGTTTATCCCTCCACATAATGTCATCTTGCTTAATGCGTTACTCTATTCTTATGAACTTAATAGTCTAGATGCATGCCGGATAGCGGTCGACGTGTGGAGTAATAGTAGTAGATGCAGAATCGTTTCAGGCTACTTGACACGGACGTGATGCTTATATTCATGATCATTGCCTTAGATATTCTCATAACTATGCGCTTTTCTATCAATTGCTCGGCAGTAATTTGTTCACCCACCGTAATACATGCTATCTTGAGAGAAGCCACTAGTGAAACCTATGGCCCCCAGGACTCTTTCTTATTATACTGCATCTCTTTTATTTACATCGCATCTCGTTTACTATTTTGCAATCTTTACTTTCCAATCTATAAGAAAAATACAAAAAATATTTACTTTACTATCTTTATTAGATCTCACTTTTGCGAGTGACTATGAAGGGATTGACAACCCCTTTATCACGTTGGTTGCAAGGTTCTTGATTGTTTGTGCAGGTACTAGGTGACTTGTGTGTTGTCTCCTACTAGATTGATACCTTGGTTCTCAAAAACTGAGGGAAATACTTATGCTACTTTGTTGCATCATCGTTTCGTCTTCAAGGGAAAACCAATGCATGCTCAAGAGGTAGCAGTGCCCCCCACCATAGTTTACGCCTCCGGTCATAGCGTTGTAGTGCTTAGGTGAAGACCTGTGCGGATCACATCACCATCATGATCACCACGCCGTCGTGCTGACGGAACTCTCCCTCGACCCTCTGCTGGATCAAGAGTTCGAAGGACGTCATCGAGCTGATAAACGTGTGCTGAACACGGAGGTGCCGTACGTTTTGTACTAAGATCAGTTGGATCATGAATACGTTCGACTACATCAACCGCGTTAACCTAACACTTCCGCTTTCGGTCTATGAGGGTACGTAGACACACTCTCCCCCTCTCGTTGCTATGCATCTCCTATATAGATCTTGCGTGATCGTAGGATTTTTTTTTTTGAAATTGCATGCTACGTTCCCCAACTCCTTGGACCTCCACCGACCTCAACTCCAATTCCATATATTCAATTTCGGGAGAAAAAAATCAGAGAGAAGTATTCATCACGTTTTACGATATGGAGCCACCGCCACCTCTTGTTCTTCATCGGGAGGGCAGATCTGGAGTCCGTTTTGGGCTCTGGAGAGGGGAATCCGTCGCCATCATCATCACCAACTTTCCTCCATCACCAATTTCATGGTGCTCACCACCGTGCATGAGTAATTCCAACGTAAGCTTGCTGGATAGTGATGGGTTGGATGAGATTTATCATGTAATCGAGTTAGTTTTGTTAGGGTTTGATCCTTCGTATCTGCTATGTTCTGAGATTGATGTTGCTATGACTTTGCTATGCTTAATGCTTGTCACTAGGCCCAAGTGCCATGATTTCAGATCCAAACCTATTATTTTTTCATGAATATATATGTGTTCTTGATCTGATCTTGCAAGTTCTAGACACCTATTACGATCTATGATCCGCATACCCCAAGGTGACAATAATTGGGATTCTTTCCAGTGATTACCACAGTTTGAGGAGCTCATGTATTCACTAAGTGCTAATGCTTTGGTCTGGTTCTCTATTAAAAGGACGCCTTAATATCCCTTAGTTTCCATTAGGAACTTGTTGGCACAGGAGGGTAGGACAAAAGATGGCATGCAAGTTATTTTCGATAAGCACGTATGACTATATACGGAATACATGCCTACATTATACTGATGAATTGGAGCTAGTTCTGTGTCACCCTAGGTATAACTGTTGCATGATGAATGCCATCCGACATAATTATCCATCATTGCTCCATTGCCTACTAGATTTTCACATATTGATCTTTGCTATGTTACTTTGTCGTTGCCACTGTTACAATTGCTATACAAAACTGCTACTGTTACTTTTGCGACCGTTACCGTTACTTCCATACTACTTTGCTACTAAATACTTTGCGGAAGATATTAAGTCTTTCAGGTGTGGTTGAATTGACAACTTAGCTACTAATACTTGAGAATATTCTTTGGCTCCCCTTGTGTCGAATCAATACATTTTGGGTTGAATACTCTACCCTTGAAAACTGTTGCGATCCGCTATACTTTTGGGTTATCAAGACCTTTTTCTGGTGCCGTTGCGCTCTATTCTCTGAGTCACTTGGGATTTATATCTGTTGATAACTATGAGGAATTTGAAACATACTAGAACCAAGATTTTTCCCTCTACTACAAGGGGAGGTAAGGAACTGCCATCTAGATTTGCACTTGATTCACCTTCCGTTTTGAGTAAGCTTGCGACACCTACACATGCAATTGATTCTGATATGTCGCATGTTATTGATGGTGCTACTTCTGCTATGAATGATGCTTATGATGCTACTACTTTGCTTGATAAAACTATGCCACTGGGTGAATTACTTGATGAACATCTTGCTAGAGTTAGAACTATTGATTATCTTTGAAGATGATGATATTTAAAAGCGATGAAATTATTGAGACTGAAAACTTTGAAACACCTGTTAGACCTAGATCTCCTAGATATGAACTTCTTGTTATGCCTGAGGGTTATGTTATGGATGGAGAGGTAGGTAGCTAGGGACTTTCTTGCTTGTAAGGATAGAGATGATCTTAAGAAATTATTGTGCAAGAGGAAAGAAAAGTCTTTGAATGCTAGAATGCAATATCATCCTAAGTTTGCTACTTCACCTATCTTTGTTACTGATAAGGATTATGAATTCTTTTTCAATCCCAAGTTAATTACTTTGGTTGAATATGATCCTTTCTATGGTTATGAATCTGAAAATGTTGTGGCACATCTTATTAAATTGAATGACATAGCCAGCCTATTTGCTCATGAGGAAAAAATTTGCTACTACTATATTCTTAGATTATTTCCTTTCTAGTTAAAGGGTGATGCTAAGTTATGGTTTAATTCTCTTGCTCCTGGTTGTGTGCGCAGTCCCCAGGATATGATTTACTACTTCTCTGAAAAATATTTCCCTACTCATAAGAAACAAGCTACTTTAACGAAAATATTTAACTTTGTGCAAATTGAAAAAGAGAGTCTTCCAGAAGCTTGGGGAGGCTTCTTCAATTACTTAATGCTATGCTTGATCATCCTCTCAAGAAAAATCAAATACTTGATATCTTTTATAATGGACTAACCGATGCTTCTAGGGACCACCGAGATAGTTGTGCTGGTTGTGTTTTCAGGGAACGAACTGTTAAGCAAGCTGAATTACTATTGAATAATATATTGAGTAATGATAATGATTGGGCACTGTTTAGTAGCAAAAGTGGTATGATAATAATAGTAATGGTAGCAAAAGTAAAGGTAAATGTTTTTGGTTTTTTGTAGTAATTGTAACAGTAGCAACGGAAAAGTAAATAAGCGAAGAACAATATATGAAAAGCTCGTAGGCAATGGATCAGTGATGGATAATTATGCCGGATGCGATTCCTCATGCAATAGTTATAACATAGGGTGATATAGAACTAGCTCCAATTCATCAATGTAATGTAGGCATGTATTCCGTAAATAGTCATACGTGCTTATGGAAAAGAACTTGTATGACGTCTTTTGTCCTACCCTCCCATTGCAGCGGGGTCCTTACGGAAACTAAGGGATATTAAAGCCTCCTTTTAATAGAGAACCGGACCAAAGCATTAACACATAGTGAATACATGAACTCCTCAAACTATGGTCATCACCGAGAAGTATCCCGATTATTGTCACTTGGGTTGTCGGATCATAACACATAATAGGTGACTATAGACTTGCAAGATAGGATCAAGAACACACATATATTCATGAAAACATAATAGGTTCAGATCTTAAATCATGGCACTCGGGCCCTAGTGACAAGCATTAAGCATAGCAAAGTCATAGCAACATCAATCTTAGAACATAGTGGATACTAGGGATCAAACCCTAACAAAACTAACTTGATTACATGGTAAATCTCATCCAACCATCACCGTCCAGCAAGCCTACGATGGAATTACTCACGCACGGTGGTGAGCATCACGAAATTGGTGATGGAGGATGGTTGATGATGACGACGGCGACGAATCCCCCTCTCCGGAGCCCCGAACGGACTCAGATCGGCACTCGAGAGAGATTAGGGCTTGGCGGCGGCTCCGTGTCGTGAAATGCGATGAAACTTTCTCCCTGATTTTTCTCCCGAGACGGAATATATGGAGTTGGATTTGAGGTCGGAGGAGGTCCAGGGGGCCCACGAGATAGAGGGGCATGCCCTAGGGGGGCGCCCCCCTGTCTCGTGGACAGGCCCTGGGCCCCCTGGTGTATTTCTTTCGCCCAATAATTCTTATAAATTCCAAAAAGTGTCTCCATTGATTTCCAGGTCATTCCGAGAACTTTTCTTTTCTACACATAAAACAACATCATGGTAGTTTTTCTGAAAACAGCGTCAGTCCGGGTTAGTTCAATTCAAATCATGCAAGTTAGAGTCCAAAACAAGGGCAAAAGTGCTTGGAAAAGTAGATACGTTGGAGACGTATCAACTCCCCCAAGCTTAAACCTTTGCTTGTCCTCAAGCAATTCAGTTGATAAACTGAAAGTGAAAAAGAAAAACTTTTACAAACTCTGTTGCTCTTGTTGTTGTAAACATGAAAAGCCAGCATTCAAGTTTCAGAAAATATTATGAACTAACCATACTCACAATAACACATAGGTCTCATAATTACTCATATCAATAACATAATCAGTTAGCGAGCCTTAATAATAAAACTCGGATGACAACACTTTCTCAAAACAATTATAACATGATATAACAAAATGGTATCTCGCTAGCCCTTTCTGAGACCGCAAAACATAAATGCAGAGAACCTTTAAAGATCAAGGACTGACTAAACATTGTAATTCATGGTAAAAGAGATCCAGTCAAGTCATACCCAATATAAACCAATAATAATGAATGCAAATGACGATTGTGCTCTCAGTAGTGCTTTTTAATAAGAAGGGTGATGACTCAACATAAAAGTAAATAGATAGGCCCTTCGCAGAGGGAAGCATGGATTTGTAGAGGTGCTAGAGCTCGAATTTAAAATAGAGATTGAATAACATTTTGAGCGGCATACTTTCACTGTCAGTGCAACAACTATGAGATGGCTGTATCTTCCATACTACATGCATTATAGGCAGTTCCCAAACAGAATGGTAAAGGTTTATACTCCCCAACCACCAACAAGCATCAATCCATGGCTTGCTCGAAACAACGAGTGCCTCCAACATACAAAGAGCCACCTGGGGAGTTTTGTTTAATTATTTTGATTTGCTTTGATCTTTTTGGATCATGGGAATTTGGGCATCCGGTTCTGCCCTTTCTCGTGAATGAGGAGCGGAGCCCACTCCTCTTGAGAATAACCCACCTAGCATGGAAGATATAGGCAGCCCTAGTTGTACATGAGCTGCTCGAGCATACAAAATAAAATCTCATTTGAAGGTTTGGAGGTTGGCACATACAAATTTACTTGGAACGGCAGGTAGATACCGCATATAGGAAGGTATAGTGGACTCATATGGAACAACTTTGGGGTTTAAGGAGTTTGGATGCACAAGCAGCATTCCCGCTTAGTACAAGTGAAGGCTAGAAAAAGGCGGGAAGCGACCAAGCGAGAGGCGACAACAGTCATAAACATGCATCAAAATTAATTCACACCGAGTACAAGCATGAGTAGGATATAATCTACCATGAACATAAATATCATGAAGGCTATGTTGATTTGATTCAACTACATGTGTGAACATGTGCCAAGTCGAGTCACTCAATTCATCCAAAGGAGGATACCATCCCATCATACCACATCATAACCATTCTAATAGCATGTTGTGCATAAGGTAAACCATTATAACTCATAGCTAATCAAGCATGTCACAAGCAACTATAATCTATAAATGTCATTGCAAATGTGTTTACTTCATAATAGCTGACTCAGGAACGATGAACTCATCATATTTACAAAAACAGAAGAGGTCGAGTTCATACCAGCTTTTCTCATCCCAATAAGTTCATCATATATCGTCATTATTGCCTTTCACTCGCACGACCGAACGATGTGTATAATAATAAGAGTGTACGTGCATTGGACTAAGCTGGAATCTACAAGCATTCAACTCAAGAGAGAAGACAAGTAATATGGTCTCTAGGTTAAATAAACAGTCATGCATATAAGAGCCACTAGGCATTTTCAATATGGTCTTCTCGACCCCCAAAAGAAAGAAAGAAAAAAATAAAACTATTTACACGGGAAAGCTCCTAACAAGTAAGAAGAAGAACTAGAAATATTTTTGGGTTTTCATTTTAATTCTACTACAAGCATGGAAATTAAACTAACTAAATTTTTTGGTTTTTCTTAAGGTTTATCAAACACACAAGAAGAAAACTAGAAAAAGAAATTTAAACAAGCATGGATAATACAATGAAAGAGTATGATCATCGATGACTAGTGTGCGAACATGAATGTAAAGTCGGTGAGAAAAACGTACTCCCCCAAGATTAGGCTTTTGGCCTAAGTTGGTCTAATACCAAGGACCACTGCTACTCTCTCCGGTGTAATGGGAGGTGTAATCAGGATACCACTGGCTGGTCATCTCCGGATCCCACTGGACAGATGATGCACGATAAGGGTCCAGTTCAGGTTACAGCTCGAGTTCGTGTTACGGAGTAAAAGCTTGAGCTCGGTGATTGTACACCGCTTCCGGTGTAACAAGAAAATTATCTGCAGTCAAATCAAACAACAAAGGCGCAGGTGAAAGTGCAACTATCCCTAGGTGGTTTTGGTAATTCATAACAACATATAGCTCATTGAGCTAATGCTATTCCAAGACAAATATTTCAGGAAAGCTCAATGAATGGCATGGCATGGATGATGAAAGTGGATCCCTCAAAATATCAAGGATAAAGGATTGGCTCAAGCTCAAAAGCTCAGGACTCTACATTTTACATTTTAGTGATCCAAGATCACATTGAGTCTATAGGAAAAGCCAATACTATCAAGGAGGGATGAGGTGTTGCTTAATGAGCCTCTTGCTTCATGTGCTTAGTGATATGCTCCAAAACCCTCCACTACTTTCTCACATCCACATATGACCTAAACCTAAAGTCAAACTCGGCCCTACCAATTCTTTCTATCCGGCGCCACCGAGTTCAATTGTCATAGCCACTACCACAAACCCTAGGCAAATCGGTCTCACAGATAGGGATCTCGGTCTCACCGAGATGGGATTGTAATCTCTCTGTTTCCCTTCGTAACGTTTCGGTCTAACCGAAGTGAGCGATCGGTCCCACTGAGATTGCAATGTAAACTCTCATTTCCCTTTCGTAACTTTTCGTTCTCACCGAAAGAGCGAATCGGTCCCACCGAAGTTTACACGACCAACTCTACGGTTAGCTAATTACCAAAATCGGTCTCACCGAGTTTGTATGTCGATCTCACCGAGATTACGTTATGCCCTAACCCTAACCATATCAGTCCTACCGAGTTGCATGTCGGTCCACCGAAAACCCTAACTGGTCACTAGGTTTACTAAATCGGTCAGACCGAGTTTGTTGATTCGGTCCCACCGAGTTTGGTAAATTGTGTGTAACGGTTAGATTTTGTGTGGAGGCTATATATACCCCTCCTCCTCCTCTTCATTCGTGGAGAGAGCCATCAGAACAAACCTACACTTCCAACTTACCAGTTCTAAGAGAGAACCACCTACTCATGTGTTGAGACCAAGATATTCCATTCCTACCATATGAATCTTGATCTCTAGCCTTCCCCAAGTTGCTTTCCACTCAAATCTTCTTTCCACCAAATCCAAATCCTGTGAGAGAGAGTTGAGTGTTGGGGAGACTATCATTTGAAGCACAAGATCAAGGAGTTCATCATCAACACACCATTTGTTACTTCTTGGAGAGTGGTGTCTCCTAGATTGGCTAGGTGTCACTTGGGAGCCTCCGACAAGATTGTGGAGTTGAACCAAGGAGTTTGTAAGGGCAAGGAGATCGCCTACTTCGTGAAGATCTACCGCTAGTGAGGCAAGTCCTTCATGGGAGACGACCATGGTGGGATAGACAAGGTTGCTTCTTCGTGGACCCTTCATGGGTGGAGCCCTCCGTGGACTCGCGTAACTGTTACCCTTCGTGGGTTGAAGTCTCCATCAACGTGGATGTACGATAGCACCACCTATCGGAACCACGACAAAAACATCCGTGTCTCCAATTGCGTTTGAATCCTCCAAACCCTTCCCTTTACATTCTTGCAAGTTGCATGCTTTAATTTCAGCTGCCTATATACTCTTTGCATGCTTGCTTGAATTGTGTGAAGATTGCTTGACTTGTTCAAAGATAGCTAAAATCTGCCAAAGTCTAAAATTGGGAAAAGGTTAGGTTTTTAATTGGTCAAGTAGTCTAATCACCCCCCTCTAGACATACTTCAAGGTCCTACAGCAGGCAAAATAATAGTCTCATTGTGTTTCTATTAAATCTAAGGTTATACAAGAGCATCTTCTCTTCGTTGTCAACAATAAACTTGTGTGCTACCATGCTCTTGTAATCTAAAATGTGAGGAGGTAATTTTGTCTCCTCCTCCTCATAGTGCCTAATGGGTATCTGAAAATGTTCAGCGAGACGTGCAGCATAGATACCCCCAAATATGGGGCCTTTTGTACGATTCAGGGCTAGCCGTTTAGCAATGACGGCACCCATACTAAAAGTGTTGTCTCCTAGCAAAGTATGTTGAAGAATAATGATATCTAGAACGCTCAAATTTCCACTATTTCCACGACCAATCAAGCATCTACTAGCAAATATGGCAAAGTAGCGTAAAATAGGAAAGTGTATGATAGAGACTTTTGCCTCAGAGCCCTTCTTTGGCTCTTCCACAGCAATAGTTTTAACGAAGCCATCCACATCTTCACGATGGGGTTCCTCTAATTCTCCCCCATAAGGAATCCTACATACCGCGCAAAAATGACGTAAAGACATTTCTTTGAATTCATCATATAAATGAAATGATACTGCAGGCGGTGACTTCTTAGGATAATAATAAAAGTTTTGCACGAAAGTATTTGTGAGTAAGAGATACTGATCGATTCGGTCGTTGATGAAACCGGTGAGGCTTGCAGTCTCGATTAAAACATAAAAATCTTCATGAATTCCAGCTTCTTTCAAGAAATCCTCGCATGGCCATTCACACGACCGTACTTCTGCTAAGCGAGGAAGATTATACTTGGGTTTTTCCTTCTCTTTGTCTTGTTTTTCCTTAGAGCTTTGGCTAGAAGAACCTTTAAAGAGCCTCCTTAACATTTTCTAAAAAATTCTGAAATTTTAGTAACTTCAAAATAAAAGGGCATAAAACTAAACAAGATTGATAGCAACTACTCCTACAAGTGCCTAGAGCCTATATCATGCATTGGCATTGCTTGGGACCTCAAAAATTTAACATGCAAGCTCAAGAACAGGGTCACCTATGCAGCAAAAATTTGCAATGAATAAAGCACTAGAACAAAAACTAATTGGACCAATGGAGGAGTCACATACCAAGCAACAATCTCCCAAGGCAGTTTTGTGAATGGAGCTTTGAGCTAAGAGATCGAAAATCGCAGCAAGGAGAGCTGGAACTCGTGCTTGAGCTGGATGGGGATTTTTTTGGGTAGAAGATGAAGTGTGTGGGTGTTGGCATAAGTGGAGGGGCCACGAGGCCCACGAGACGGGCGCGCCCTCCTCTCTCGAGGGCCTGGTGCTTGCCCTTCTGATGTTTTCAGTGCCTAAAATCCTCAAATATTCCAGAAAAATCATACTAGATTTACAGGGCATTTGGAGCACTTTTATTTTCGGACTATTTTTTAATGCACGGATAATTCAGAAAATAGACGGATAATACTATTTTTTCTTTATTTATTCTAAATAACAGAAAGTAAAAAGAAAAGGGTACAGAAGGTTGTGCCTTCTAGTTTCATCCATCTCGTGATCATCAAAATGAACCTACTAACAAGGTTGATCAAGTCTTGTTAACAAACTCATTCCGAATAACACGGAACCGGAGAAATTTCGAATAACACTAAGTTACCTCAATGGGGATATGAAAATCCCCAACAATAAGAATATCATACTTTTTCTTGATAGTAGGGAGAGGAAGTTTGAAACCTCCAAAAATGATAGTTGGAACTTTTTCAATAGAGTTGATACTATGAACTTGAGATTGTTTCTTCAGGAAGTGTACCGTATGCTCATTACCATTAACATGAAAAGTGACATTGCCTTTGTTGCAATCAATAACATCCCCTGCAGTATTAAGAAAAGGTCTACCAAGGATAATAAACATACTATCGTCCTTAGGAATATCAAGAATGACAAAGTCCGTTAAGATAGTGACATTTGCAACCACAACAGGCACATCCTCGTAAATACCGGCAATGTATCGCAGTTGATTTATCGGCCATCTACAAAGATATTTTAGTAGGTGTCAACTTATTCAATTCAAGTCTACGATATAAATAGAGAGGCATAACACTAACACCGGCTCCAAGATCACATAAAGCAGTTCTAACATAATTTCTTTTAATAGAGCATGGTATAGTTGGTACACCCAAATCTCCAAGTTTCTTTGGTATTCCACCCTTAAAAGTGTAATTAGCAAGCATGGTGGAAATTTCAGCTTCCGGTATCTTTCTTTTATTTGTGATGATATCCTTCATATACTTAGCATAAGGATTTACTTTAAGCATATCGATTAACCGCATACGTAGGAAAATAGGTCTAATCATTTCAGCAAAGCGCTCAAAATCCTCATCATCCTTTGACTTGGATGGTTTAGGAGGAAAGGGCATGGGTTTCTGAACCCATGGTTCTCTTTCTTTACCGTGCTTCCTAGCTACAAAATCTCTCTTATCATAACGTTGATTCTTTGATTGTGGGTTATCAAGATCAACAAAGAGTTCGATCTCTACATCATTATCATTGCTAGGTTGAGCATCAACATGAACATTATCATTAACGTTATCACTAGGTTTATGTTCATCACCTGATTGAGTTTCAACATCAGAAATAGAAATATTATTGGGATTCTCAGGTGTGTATACGACAGGTTCACTACAAGCATGCAAAGTTCTATCGTTTTTGTTCTTCTTCTTTTTAGAAGAACTAGGTGCCTCTAAATTATTTCTCTGAGAATCTTGTTCGATTCTCTTAGGGTGGCCTTCAGGATACAAAGGTTCCCGAGTCATTCTACCAGTTCTAGTAGCCACTCTAACAACAAAGTCATTTTTATTATTTAATTCATCAAGCAAATCATTTTGAGCTTTAAGTACTTGCTCAGCTTAAGTAGCAACCATAGAAGCATATTTGCTAACGCGGTGAAGTTCATCTTTAACTCTAGCCGGATTATCACCTACGCGTCCTATCTCGAAAGCATTATTCTTTAACTCTCTAGCAACATAAGCATTAAAACTTTCTTGCCTAGCCATAAAGTCATCAAATTCATCTAAGCATGGGCTATGAAATTTAGTAGAGGGTATTTCAACTTTATCATATCTATAGAGAGAATTTACCTTTACTACCTGTGTCGGGTTATCAAGATAATGTGGTCCTTCGGACAGTAAATTAAGACCATGTATTTCTTCATTACGAGGTAAATACTTAACATCTTCAGCTTTAATACCTTTTTCTTTCATTGATTTCTTTGCCTCTTGCATATCTTCAAGATTGAGAAATAAAACACCTCTCTTCTTGAATTGGGTTTAGGAATAGGCTCAGGAGTTGGCTCAATTGGTTCAGAATGACTTGAGAACTGGTTCAGAAGAGTCCAATTATTTTCATTAGTCAACATATTATTCAATAATATTTCAGCTTCGTCATTGTTCTTTCCTGAAAACACAACCGGCACAACTATCCAAGTAGTCCTTGGAAGCATCGGTTAGTCCATTATAAAAGATATCAAGTATTTCATTTTTCTTAAGAGGATGATCGGGCAAAGCATTAAGTAATCGGAGAAGCCTCCCCAAGCTTGTGGGAGACTCTCTTCTTTGATTTGCACAAAATTATATATTTCCTGCAAGGTAGCTTGTTTCTTATGAGCAGGGAAATATTTAGCAGAGAAGTAATAAATCATATCCTGGGGACTACACACACAACTAGGAGCAAGAGAATTATACCAAGTCTTAGCATCACACTTTAATGAGAACGGAAATATCTTAAGGATATATAAATAGCGAGACTTCTCATCATGAGTAAATAAGGTGGCTATATCATTCAACTTGGTAAGATGTGCCACAACAGTTTCAGATTCAAGGCCATAAAAAGGATCAGATTCAACTAAAGTAATAATATCAGGATCAATAGAGAATTAATAATCCTTATCAAGAATACGTATAGGTGAAGTAGCAAAAGCAGGATCGGGTTTCATTCTAGCATTAAGAGACTGCTGCTTCCATTTAGCTAATAATTTCTTAAGATCATTTCTATCATTGCAAGCAAGGATTTCCAGAGCAGCTTTTCCATTCATAACATAACCCTTAGGAACAACAGGTAAAACATAATCATTGGGGGAACCTTCATCATCACTATCATCGATAATAGGATCTTGATAATTTCATCCCCTAACTCTAGCAAGTTCTTCATCTAGAAATTCACCTAATGGAAAAGTAGTATCACGCCGTAAGTAGTTTCATCATGCATAGCGAAGTGGCATCATCAATAACATGCGACATATCGTAACTCATAGCGAGCGAGGTTTAGGTGTCACAAGCTTACTAATAACGGAAGGAGAATCTAGTGCAGAGATAGATGGCAGTTCCTTACCTCCCCTCATAGTTGAGGGCAAAATCTTGGTATTAGCGTCTTTCAAGTTCTTCATAGTGATAAACAGATATAAATCCCAAGTGACTCAGAGAATAGAGCTATGCTCCCCGGCAACGGCGCCAGAAATTAGTCTTGATAACCCACAAGTATAGGGGATCGCAACAGCTTTAGAGGGTAGAGTATTCAACCCAAATATATTGATTCGACACAAGGGGAGCCAAAGAATATTCTTGAGTATTAGCAGTTGAGTTGTCAATTCAACCACACCTGGATAACTTAGTATCTGCAGCAAAGTGTTTAGTAGCAAAAGTGGTATGATAATAATAGTAACGGTAGCAAAAGTGAAGATAAATGTTTTTGGTTTTTTTTGTAGTAATTGTAACAGTAGCAATAGAAAAGTAAATAAGCGAAGAACAATATATGAAAAGCTCGTAGGCAATGGATCAGTGATGGATAATTATGCCGGATGCGATTCCTCATGCAATAGTTATAACATAGGGTGATATAGAACTAGCTCTAATTCATCAATGTAATGTAGGCATGTATTCCGTAAATAGTCATACGTGCTTATGGAAAAGAACTTGTATGACGTCTTTTGTCCTACCCTCCCGTTGCAGCGGGGTCCTTATGGAAACTAAGGGATATTAAGGCCTCCTTTTAATAGAGAACTGGACCAAAGCATTAACACATAGTGAATACATGAACTCCTCAAACTACGGTCATCACCGAGAAGTATCCCGATTATTGTCACTTGAGGTTGTCGGATCATAACACATAATAGGTGACTATAGACTTGCAATATAGGATCAAGAACACACATATATTCATGAAAACATAATAGGTTCAGATCTGAAATCATGGCACTCGGGCCCTAGTGACAAGCATTAAGCATAGCAAAGTCATAGCAACATCAATCTTAGAACATAGTGGATACTTGGGATCAAACCCTAACAAAACTAACTTGATTACATGGTAAATCTCATCCAACCCATCACCGTCCAGCAAGCCTACGATGGAATTACTCACGCACGGCGGTGAGCATCATGAAATTGGTGATGGAGGATGGTTGATGACGACGACAACGACGAATCCCCCTCTCCGGAGCCCCGAACGGACTCCAGATCAGCCCTCCCGAGAGAGATTAGGGCTTGGCGGCGGCTCCCTGTCGTGAAACGCGATGGAACTTTCTCTCTGATTTTTTTCTTCCCGAGATGGAATATATGGAGTTGGAGTTGAGGTCGGAGGAGGTCCAGGGGGCCCACGAGATAGGGGGGCGCGCCCTAGGGGGGGCGCCCCCTGTCTCGTGGACATGCCCTAGGCCCCCTGGTGTATTTCTTTCACCCAATAATTCTTATAAATTCCATAAAGTGCCTCCGTTGATTTCCAGGTCATTCCGAGAACTTTTCTTTTCTACACATAAAACAACATCATGGTAGTTCTGCTGAAAACAGCGTCAGTCGGGTTAGTTCCATTCAAATCATGCAAGTTAGAGTCTAAAACAAGGGCAAAAGTGTTTGGAAAAGTAGATATGTTGGAGACGTATCGGGCACTTCTGAACCAACTCCTAAGCCAACCCAGAAGAAAAGAGGTATTCTATTTCTCGATCCACGAAGATATGCAAGAGGCAAAGAAATCTATGAAAGAAAAAGGTATTAAAGCTGAAGATGTGAAGAATTTACCGCCTATTGAAGAAATACATGGTCTTGATAACCCGACACAGGTAGTAGAGGTAAATTCTCTCTATAGATTTGATGAAGGTGATGTTCCTCATAATAAGTCTGCTAGTCAATGCTTGGATGAGTTTGATAGTTTTATTGTTAAACAAGAAAATTCCAATGCTTATGTTAGTAGACAATTGAAACGTAATGCTTACATGCTTGACTGCTTGGGTGATTATATGAGTAGAACTGTTAGTGATCTTAAGATTATTAGTAAGCATGCTTCCATGGTGAAAACTCAAGTAGAACAAGTACTCAAGGCACAAGATGATTTGCTCAATGAGTTGAATAGCAAGAACAATGATAATGTTGTTAGAGTTATGACTAGAGATGGTAAAATGACCCAGGAACCTTTGTATCCTGAGGGTCATCCTAAGAGAGTTGAGCAAGATTATCAGAAAATTAATACTGATGCACCTAGTCCTAGTAATAAAAAGAAAAGGAAAATTGATAGGACTTTGCATGCTTTTAGTGAACCTGCTATAGACACTTCTGAGAACCCCAATGATATTTCTATTTCTGATGCTGAGACACAATCTGGTAATGAACGTGAACCTAGTGCTAATGTTAATGATGATGTTCATGTTGATTCTCAACCTAGTAATGATAATGATGTGGAGGCAGAACCTGCTGTTGATCTTGATAACCCACAATCAAAGAATCAACGTTATGATAAGAGAGACTTCATTGCTAGGAAACATGGTAAAGAAAGAGAACCGTGGGTTCAAAAACCCATGCCCTTCCCTCCTAAGCCATCCAAGAAAAAGGATGATGAGGATTTTGAGCGCTTTGTTGAAATTCTTAGACCTGTCTTTTTGCGCATGCATTTGACTTATATTCTGAAAATGTCTCCTTCTGCTAAGTATATGAAAGATATTGTTACTAATAAAATAAAGATACCAGAAGATGAAATTTCCATGATGCTTGCTAATTATACTTTTAAAGGTGGAGTACAAAAGAAACTAGGAGACCCAGAGTACCAACTATACCATGCTCCATTAAAAGAAACTATGTTAAAACTGCTTTATGTGATTTGGAGCCGGTGTTAGTGTTATGCCTTTCTCTTTATATCGTAAACTTGAATTGAATAAGTTGACACCTACTGAAATCTCTGTGCAAATGGCTGATAAATCAACTGCTATACCCATCGGTATTTGTGAGGATGTGCCTGTTGTGGTCGCAAACATTACTATCTTAACGAACTTTGTTATTCTTGATATTCCCAAGGACGACAGTATGTCGATTATCCTTGGCATACCCTTTTTGAATACCGCAGGGGATGTTATTGATTGCAACAAGGGAAATGCCACTTTTCATGTTAATGGTAATGAGCATACGGTACACTTTCCAAAGAAACAACCTCAAGTTCATAGTATCAATTGTATTGGAAAAATTTCAACTATTACTATTGGAGGTTTTGAATTCCCTCTCCCTACTGTAAAAAAGAAATATGATATTCTTATTGTTGGGAACATGCATATCCCCGTTGAGGTAACCTAGTGTTATTCGAAAATTCTCCGGCTTCATGTTATTCGAAAGAAGTTTGTTAATAAGACTTGATCAACCTTGTTAATGGATTCCTTTTGATGAGCATGAGATGGATGAATTTAGAAAGCACAACCTTTTGTACACACCTTTTACTTTCTGTTATTTAGAATAAATAAAGCAAAAATAGTATTATCTGTTTGTTTTCTGAATTATCCGTGCAATAAAAAATGTCCCAAAAATAAAAGTTCTCCAAATGCCCTAAAAATTTAGTATGATTTTTTATAGAATATTTTAGAATTTTTGGCATTAAGAACACACCAGGGGGCTGCACTAGTGGACCACAAGGGTGGAGGACGCGCCCCCTGCCTTGTGGGTCCCACGTGGGCCCCCTTCACTTATTCCAGTACCCATCCACTTCGTCTTCCTCCAGAAAAATCATCCTGTTGTTCAAACCCGTGTTCTAGCTCATCTTGCTGCCATTTTTGATCTCCTTGTCCAAAGCTCGATTTGCAAAACTGTTTTGGGGGACTGTTCTTCGGTATGTGATTCCTCCAATGGTCCAATTAGTTTTTGTTCTAGTGCTTTCTATATTGCAAAATTTTGCTACTGTGGGGACCTTGTTCTAGAGCTTGCATGTCAAATTTATATGGTCCCAAGTAGTTTTGATGCATGATATAGCATCTAGACACTTGTAGGAGTAGTTATTTTTAGAGGAAAGAAATGATGAAAAGATGGTTGAGAGGCTCTTCAAGCAGGGGTTCAAAGGAAAATGAAAATGAAGAGAAGAAGAAGCCCAAGTACAACCTTCCTCGCACCGCGGAGGTTCGGCCGTGTGAATGGCCAAGTAATGCGGAGAGTGCAGGCATCACCGACTTCCTCCATGATAAGTGTGATCAATACCTTCTACTCACTAATACCTTCGTGCAAATTTTTTACTTTCATGCTAGGAAATCACCACCCACGGTAGAGTTTTATTTATATGATGAGCATAAGGAAATGATGCTTTATGACTTTTGTGAGGTTTGCAAATTACCTTATGAGGGCAGCGTCAATGAACCATGTCCTAGAGATGTGGAAGATTTTATTGAGGAAGTTACCGTAGGGGAAGGGAAAGGAGTGTCGGAAGCGAGAGTGGCTAGTTTGTATTTGTCCTGTTTTACGCTATTACTCATTATTTGGTGGGAGATGTTTAATTGGTCATGGAGAGAGTGGAGGCCTTAGTGCCCCTGACCTCGCTATTTTGCTCCATGCTTTACTTTGTGATAAAACTTTTAGTTTGGGCGCCATTGTTGCTAGACGGTTGAGTTTAAACCGTTCGAGGGGTCCTATCTTTGGAGGTATCTATGCCTCCTGCCTCGCTAGATGCTTCGAGATACCCATTAGGAACGATGAGAAAGAGGAGATGCTGCTACCCACTAGATACTTAGACTATAACAGTATGGTAGCACATGATTTTATAAGTGATGATAAGGATAGGAGACTTATCTATAACCTATATTCAGCCATAAGACTTGTCAGATTATTACTTTGCACACACCCTCTTTTTTCGATATTCATTCAGGCAGGTACCTCATCATGCCCGAGGACATTTATGCATACTGGGAGCGGCTGCGATCTCCAGTTCCTGAGCCAGAACCATCACCTGATCCATATGAGGAGTCTGTATATCAGTGGGAGCCACAGGAGCTTGTTAACCAGTGGAACCCCCAGGATCCTCCTCAGTACCCAGGAGACGACTACTTTGAACTGTGGCCATAGACTAACTTAGGCCAAAAGCCTAAGCTTGGGGGAGTACGTATTTCTCACTGACATTACATTCATGTTCAGACACTCATTCCAGTTGTCGGTGTTCATACTTTTTCATTGTAATATCCATGTTAGTTTATTTCTTTTTCTCACTTTCTTCTTGTGCGTTTGAAAAACAATGAGAAAATCCAAAAAAAATAGTTGTAGCTTCTTTCCTTTCCATGTTTATTTAGTAGTACTATTAAAAGAAAAGTCCAAAAGATTTTTCGTTCTTCTTTAGCTTGTTGGGAGCTTTCCCGTGTAAATAGTTTTTGTCGTTCTTGTTTTACTTTCTTCAGAAAAACAAAAACTCCAAAAACATTTCAGTGTGTTTCTTTGAAATTCCTTTTCTTTTTTCCTTTGGGTCGTAAGGAGAAGACCACGATGAAAATGTTGAGTGGCTCTCAAATGCATTATTGTTGATCTGATAGAGAGCCCATATTACCTTGCCTTCTCCTTTAAATGAATGTTTACATATTCCAGTTTACTCCAATTCTCGTGCACTATTATTATTATCCACACCGCTCGGTCGTGCAAGTGAAAGGCAATAATGACGATATGTGATGAAATGATTGAGATGAGGAAAAGCTGGTATGAACTCGACCTATCTTGTTTTTGTAAATATGATTAGTTCATCGTTCTTGATTCAACCCATTATGAATGAAATATGTTTGCAATGACAATTAGAGATTATAGTTGCTCATTCCATGCTTAATTAGCTAGGAGTTTATAATGGTCTACCATGCGTGCCAACATGCTTTTAAAATGGTTGTGATGTAATATGATAGGATGGTATCCTCCTTTGAATGATTCGAGTGGCTTGACTTGGCACATGTTCATGCATGTAGTTAAAACAAAATCAACATAGCCTCTATGATATTTGTGTTCATGGTGATTTATATCCTACTCATGCTTGCACTCTATGTTGGTTAATCTCAATGCATGTTTATGACTGTTGTCGCTCTCTAGTTGGTCGCTCCCCAATCTTTTGCTAGCCTTCACTTGTACTAAGCGGGGATACTGTTTGTGCATCCACTTCCATAAACCCAAAGTTGTTCCATATGAGTCCACCATACCTACCTATAT
The DNA here is from genome assembly GCA_021605145.1 of Aegilops bicornis. Classification (NCBI taxonomy): domain Eukaryota; kingdom Viridiplantae; phylum Streptophyta; class Magnoliopsida; order Poales; family Poaceae; genus Aegilops; species Aegilops bicornis. The sequence goes on along the minus strand of CM038669.1, from coordinate 388,853,238 downwards.
GCGGTATTTACCTGTCGTTCCAAGTAAATTTGCATGTGCCAAACTCTAAACCTTCAAATAATAATCTGTTTCGTATGCCGAATCGCTCATGTAGCGACTGGGGGCTGTCAGTATCTTCCATGCTAGGTGGGTTATTCTCACGATGAGTGTTTATTCACTTGTCATTCACGAGAAAGTGGTTGGTAATCTGGATGCCCAGTTCCATGCTCAAATCAAATAAAAGTATAACTTCAAACAAAACTCCCCCAGGACTATTGTTTGTATGAACGGTACCCGTTGTTTCGTACCAGCCGTGGAGTGTGCTTGTTGGTGGAGGGGGAGTAAAAACTTCACCATTTTGTTTGGGATCCGCCTATAATGTAGCTAGCATGGAAGATACTGAGATCTCTTGGTTGTTATGTTGACAATTAAAGCATACCGCTCAAAATTATATTTATCTCTGTTTCAAAAAGCTCGAGCTCTGGCACCTCATGAAATCCCTGCTTCCCTCTGCGAAAGGCCTATCTATTTACTTTTATTGCAGAGTCATCATCCTCTTATAAAAAACACCAGTTAGAGAGCACCACTTTCATTTGTATGCGTTGTTATTAGTTGATATTGAATATGACTGTGACTGGATCTCTTTTACCATGAATTACAATGTCTAGTCAGTCCTTGATCTTCAGGGGTTGATACATCTCCAATGTATCTACTTTTCCTAACGCTTTTCCTCTTGTTTTGGACTCTAATTTGCATGATTTGAATGAAACTAACCCGGACTGACGTTGTTTTCAGCAGAACTACCATGGTGTTGTTTTTGTGCAGAAATAAAAGTTCTCGGATTGGAATGAAACTTTGTGAATATTTTTTATACAATAAAAGAGAATTTCTGGAGCCAAGAACCACCGGAGGGGGGCACTTGGGTGGGCACAACCACCAGGGCACGCCCCCCTCTCCAGGCACACCCAGGTGGGCTGTCCCCACCTGGTGGGCCCGCAGACCTCAACCTGATACTATAAAGGCATATTTTCGGAGAAAAAAATCAGGGGGGGAAGAATTATCGCGTTTCACGAGACGGAGCCGCCGCCACCTCCTGTTCTTGACCGGGAGGCCATATCTGGAGTCCGTTTGGGGCTCCGGAGAGGGGGATCTTAGATCTTCGCAATCACCAACCCTTCTCCATCGCCAATTCCATGATGCTCCCCACCGGGAGTGAGTAATTTCTTCATAAGCTCATTGGTCGGTGAGGATTTGGATGAGATTCATCATGTAAACGAGTTAGTTTTGTTACGGCTTGATCCCTAGTATCCATTATGTTCTGAGATTGATGTTGCTATCACTTTGCCATGCTTAATGCTTGTCACTTTGGGCCTGGGTGCCATGATTTCAGACTTGAACCGTTTATGTTATCACCATTATATCTATGTTATAGATCCAATCTTGCAATTTATAGTCACCTACTACATGCTATGATCCGGCAAACCCGGAGTGACAGAAGTCGGGACACTTTCCGGTGAAGATCGTAGTTTGAGGAGTTCATGTATTCACCGTGTGCTAATGCTTTGTTCCGGTTCTCTATTAAAAGGAGGCCTTAATATCCCTTAGTTTCCAATAGGACCCCGCTGCCATGGGAGGGTAGGACAAAAGATGTCATGCGAGTTCTTTCCATAAGCACGTATGACTATTTACGGAATACATGCCTACATTATATTTATGCACTGGAGCTAGTGCCGTATCGCCCTAGGTTATGACTATTATATGATGAATATCATCCAGCGAATTCACCGATCCAATGCCTACGAATTTCGTTCATATTGTTCTTGCTTAGTTACTACTGCTACTGTCACTATTGCACTTGCTACAAAATCATTGCTATCACTATTACTGTTACTACTGTTGTTGCTACTACTATCAAAACTATCATACTACTTTGCTACTGATCACTTTGCTGCAGATAATTAATCCCCAGGTGTGGTTGAATTGACAACTGAGCTGCTTATACTTGCAAATACTCTTTGGCTCCCCTTGTGTCGAATCAATAAATTTGGGTTGAATACTCTACCCTCGAAAACTGTTGTGATCCCCTATACTTGTGGGTTATCAAGACCTTTTTCTGGCGCTGTTGTCGGGGAGCATAGCTATATTTCTGGAGTCACTTGGGATTATTATCAAATTATCACTATGAAGAATCTGAAGGATGCTAAAACTAAGATTTTTCCCTCTAAGACAAGGGGAGGTAAGGAACTGCCATCAGCTCCGCTTTAGATTCACCTTCTGTTATAAGTAGACTTGCAACGCCACCGGATGCTATTAATTCTGATATGTTGCAAGTTATTGATGATGCTACTTCTGCTATGAATGCTACTCTTTATGATGCTAGTACTTTGCTTGATGATAATGTGCCACTAGGTGAATTTCTTGATGAACAAATTGCTAGAGTAAGACAGAATGAAATTGTTGAAACTAATGAAGAGCTTGAAACTAAAAATCTTGAAACACCTATTACACCTATATATGAACTGCCAAAGGTACCGGTAGGTTATGTTATGGATGAGGAGACAACTAGAGACATTCTTGCTTGTAAGGATAGAGATGATTCGGAAACATTATTATGCAAGTATAAAGAAAATACTTTGAATGCTAAAATGAAATATGATCCTCAGTTTGCTACTTCTCCTATCGTTGTTGATGATAAGGACTATGAATTCTCTGTCTACCCAGAGTTAATTACTTTGGCTGAATCTGATCCTTTCCATGGTTATGAAACTGAAACTATTGTAGCACATCTTACTAAGTTGAATGATATTGCCACCCTTTTTGCTCATGATGAGAACATTCACTATTATTATATTCTCAAATTATTTTCGTTATCATTAAAGGGTGATGCTAAGGCTTGGTATAATACTCTTGCTCCTGGTTGTGTGCGGATATGATTTATTACTTCTCTGAAAAAGATTTTCCTGCTCATAAGAAACAAGCTGCCTTACAGGAAATATTTAACTTTGTGCAAATTGAAGAAGAGAGACTCCCACAAGCTTGGGGGAGGCTTATCCAATTGCTTAATGCTTTGCCTGATCATCCTCTTAAGAAAAATAAAATACTTGATATCTTCTATAATGGACTAACCGATGCTTCTAGGGATTTCCTAGATAGTTGTGTTGGTTGTGCTTTTAGGGAACAAACTACTGGACAAGCTGAAGAAATATTGAATAACATATTGAAAAATTATGATGATTGGATCCTTCCTGAACCACCACTTAAACCTACTCCAAAGAAGAGGGGTATCTTATATCTCAATCCTGAAGATATGCAAGAGGCAAAGAAATCTATGAAGGAAAAAGGTATTAAAGCAGAGGATGTTACAAATTTACCACCTATCGAAGAAATACGAGGGCTTGAAACACAAGCACCACCTAAGGTGGTAGAGGTAAATTCTTTATTGAAGTTTGATGAAGGTGATATCCCTTATAATAAAATTCCTAGTCAATGCCTTTATGAGTTTGATAATTACATTAGAAAGCAAGATCACTTCAATGCAAATGTTATGAAACAATTGAAATACAATTCTGATATGATTGCTCTCTTGAGTGACTTGTTATTTAGAATCTCAAATGATGTTAGAGGTGTAGGAAAGCATGCCTCTATGGTTCAAACTCAATTAGAACAAGTTGCTAAATCTCAAGAGTTGCTTGATGAAATGAATAATAATATCAATGATCATGTTGTTAGGGTAATGACTAGAGGAGGTAGAATGGCTCAGAAACCACTTTATCCGGAGGGACACCCAAAAAGAATTTAACAAGACTCTCAAAGAGTTAAGACTGATGCACCTAGTCCTTCTAAAAGGAAAAAGAAGAATAAAAACGATAGGACTCTGCATGCCTGTAGTGAACCTGAAGTAGAAAAACCTCCTGATAATGATAATGAAGTCTCTATCTCTGATGCTGAAACTCAATCTAGTAATGAACACTCACCTTCTAATAATGAAGAAGACAATGATGAGGTTCATGAAGATACTCAACCAAATAATAAAGAATCGGATAATGATGTTGAAATAGAACCATCTGTTGATCTTCATAACCCATAACCCAATAATAAAAGATATGATAAAAGAGACTTTGTTGCTAGAAAACATGGTAACGAAAGAGAACCGTGGGTTCAAAACCCTATGCCCTTTCCACCTAAGTCAACCAAAAGGAAAGATGATGAAGAATTTAAACGCTTTGCGGAAATGCCGAGGCTAATCTTTTTGTGTACTCGCTTGACTGATATCTTAAAAATGCCTCCTTATGCAAAGTACATGAAAGACATCATCACCAATAAGAGAAAAATACCGGAAGCTGAAATCTCCACCATGCTTGCTAATTATACTTTTAAGGGTGGAGTACCTAAAAAACTTGGAGATCCGGGAATACCAACTATACCTTGCTCCATCACAATAAATTATGTGAAAACTGCTTTATGTGATTTAGGAGCTGGTGTTAGTGTTATGCCTTTCTCTTTATATAAAATATTTGATTTGAATAAACTCACACCTACCGAAATATCTTTGCAAATGGTTGACAAATCAACTGCCATACCTATCGGTATTTGTGAGGATGTGCCCGTTCTTGTTAATGTTACTATCTTAACTGACTTTGTTATACTTGAGATGCCCGAGGATGACAACATGTCGATTATCCTTGGTAGACCCTTCTTGAATACTTCAGGGACTGTTATTGATTGCAATAAAAGCAAGGTCACTTTTCATATTAATGGTAATGAACATATGGTGCACTTTCCGAAGAAACAATTCCAAGTGAATGGTATTAATGTTATTGAAAAATCTCCGACAATCATTATTGAAAGTTTTCAACTACCTCTACCTACTACCAAAAAAAGATGAAATGCTTATTGTTGGGGACATTCATGTCCCCTTTGAGGTAACTTAGTGTTTTACGAAAGTTCTTCAGTTTCATGCTAATTAGAAGTGGTTGTTAATAAGACTTGATCAACCTTATTAATGAATCATTTTTGAGAGGTATGAAGTTGATGAATTCAGTGAGCACTACCTTTTGTCCCTACCCTTTGTTTTCTGTTTTTAGTTAAATACAATAAAATGCCATGGTTTATCTCTTTTTTCAGTTTTCCGTCAATAAAACATGACCCAAAAATAAAAGTTCTCAGAATGCTCTGAAAATTTAATACGATTTTTTCTGAATATTTAAGAATTTTTAGTGCAAATAACATCAGAGGGAGGTGCTCTAGGTGGGCACAAACCACCTGGGTGCGCCAGCACCCCCAGCCATGCTCTGGTGGGTTCTGGTCCCCATGTGGGCCCCCTCACCTATCTCTTTGTCCCACATCATCACCTACCTCTAGAAAAATTCACCATTGCTCTCTCTCTCTCTCTCTCTCTCTCGTGTTCTTGCTCTCAAACCCGCGGATTTCGATCTCTTTGCTCGAAGCTCCGTTTCCGAAACTGTTTCGGGAGAGTGTTGCTTGGTATGTGACTCCTCCATTGGTCCAATTAGTTTTTGCTCTAGTGGTTTATATTTAGAATAATTAGTGACTCTTGGTGCTGTTGTAGATGAGCTTGCATGTTGAATTCTTAGAGTTATAAGTAGTTTGAATGCTTGATATGGCCCCTATGCATCCCTATGAGCAGTTGCTATCAATCTTGTGAAGTTTTGTTGACAAAAATATGTGACCCAAAAATTTTCAGAAAATTGTACGCGAATTTGATGAACCTCTTTGGAAGGAGTTCTTAGAGGAGGAGGTCCTCGGAGGCATCTACTAGTAGTAGCTCCATTCATCGATCCTATGTTGAACCAAGTGAAAATTCCATTCGAGATGCCGCCACCAAATCATGTTTATGGCCATGCAACGATTATATGGCGCGTGTGGGCATTAAAGAAGAGTTTGAGCAATATGTTCACAATGTTGAGCTCGGTCCCTACATTGCAGATAAGTGCAACCAATACCTCAGCCTCACTGAAGCATTTACCAAAGAATTTAAATTCCATCCTCGTGAGTCCAGAGTATCATTTAAACTATATGACAGTTCATTTACTATGCCTCTGGAAACATTTTCTAATCACTGCAAAATTCCATTTTGGGGTTCATTGGATGAACCACCAAGGTCGGAGTTTGAAACATTCTTGGTTAGCCTTTGCTTTGGTGAGACTAGAGGAGTGACTCAAGGGAGAATAAAGAGCATTCATTTTCCCTCAATCCAATACTTTGCACTATTTAATGGAAAGTGCATTGTAGGCAAACAAGATTGTAGTACACTTTGTGCTCCAGACTTGAGTCTTATCTGCACCGCTCTAACCGGTGACAAAAGTTATAACCTTGGAGCGATAGTGGCACGTAGATTGCAACACAACGCTGGTAGTGGATGTTTTTATGGTGGAATTTATGCCACACCCTTAGCAAGAGAGCTTGGTGTTTCACCTTGGACTTATGACCCCATCCTACCCACGCAGTACCTTGACTTCGATGCTATTAAACGTCATAAGATCCTTAGTGGTGAACCCCATAATTTTACTTATAACCTGTTGTTTAATAAAAGGTCCGTTGTGGACACCTTTTTTCCTGCACCTGCTCTCTTTGATGTTCACAACAAGGGAAGATGTTATGTTCTTGAGAGCGACGCCCGAGCGCATAATGCAGCGGTTGTGGCTGCACGGCGAGCTGAGGTGTCTGCATCACGAGCCTCCGTGAGCTACCACTCCGACCACTATGCAGGCTACTGATGGAGATTACCAAGTTAGGCCAAAAGCTAAGCTTGGGGGAGTACGTATTTCCACCGACATTACTTTCATGTTCACACATTTTATTCTAGTTGTCGGTGTCCACACTTTTTCATTGTATTATCCATGCTAGATTTATTTTCTCGCCTTCTTCTTGTGTGTTTGAAAAACTTTGAGAAAATACAAAAATATTTCCTGCTTCCTTTTGATTTTTCTTTCTAGCTTAGTTAGTTGTAGTATTTAAAAAGAAAACCCAAAAATATTTCCTTGTTCTTCTTTTTCTTGTTGGGAGCTCTCCCGTGTAAATAGTTTTTTGTTTTTGTCTCTCTGTATTTAATTTGTTTCCTTCCATATAAAATCCAAAAACTCCAAAAAAATATCAGTGTGTTTCTCAGAATTTCTTTTTTTTATCGAGTCATATCGAGGAGAAGACCACGATGAAAATGCTGAATGGCTCTCATATGCATTATTGATGATCTAACAGAGAGCCCATATTACCTTGTTTTCTTCTTTTTGAATAAAATTGTTTGCAGATTCCAGCTTAGTCCACGACACTCTTGCACTATTATTATTTTCATATCATTCGGTCGTGCAAGTGAAAGGAAATAATGATGATATTTAATGAACTGGCTGTGGCAGAGAGAAACGGGTATGAACTCAACTTGTTTTGTTTTTGTAAATATGTTTAACCTAGTATCCATGATTCAGCCTATTATGATCAAACATGTTTGCAATGACAAATAGAGATTATAGTTTCTCATGTCATGCTTAAGTAGCTAGGAGTGGGTAATGATTTATCTTGGATGTCAACATTAAGTTAAAATGATTGTGATGTAGTATGATGATATGGTATCCTCCTTTGGATGTTTGAGTGGCTTGACTTGGCACATGTTCATGAATGTAGTTGAATCAAAACCAACATAGCCTCTATGATATTTATATTCATGGTGTTCATATCCTACTCATGCTAGTATCCAATGTTACTTATGCATAATGCATGTTGAAAGTGCAACTACCCCTAGGTGGTTTTGGTAATTCATAACAACATATAGCTCATTGAGCTAATGCTATTCCAAGACAAATATTTCAGGAAAGCTCAATGAATGGCATGGCATGGATGATGAAAGTGGATCCTCAAAATATTAAGGACAAAGGATTGGCTCAAGCTCAAAAGCTCAAGACTCTACATTTTACATTTTAGTGATCCAAGATCACATTGAGTCTATAGGAAAAGCCAATACTATCAAGGAGGGATGAGGTGTTGCTTAATGAGCCTCTTTCTTCATGTGCTTAGTGATATGCTCCAAAACCCTCCACTACTTTCTCACATCCACATATGACCTAAACTTAAAGTCAAACTCGGCCCTACCGATTCTTTGTATCCGGCGCCACCGAGTTCAATTGTCATAGCCACTACCACAAACCCTAGGCAAATCGGTCTCACAGATAGGGATCTTGGTCTCACCGAGATGGGATTGTAATCTCTCTGTTTCCCTTCATAACGTTTCGGTCTAACCGAAGTGAGCGATCGGTCCCACCGAGATTGCAATGTAAACTCTCTGTTTCCCTTTCGTAACTTTTCGGTCCCACCGAGTTTACATGACCAACTCTATGGTTAGATAATTACCAAAATCGGTCTCACCGAGTTTGTGTAATCGGTCTCACCGAGATTACGTTATGCCCTAACCCTAACCATATCGGTTCTGCCGAGTTGCATATCGGTCCCACCGAAAACCCTAACGGTCACTAGGTTTACTAAATCGGTCGGACCGAGGTTGTTGATTCGGTCCCACCGAGTCCAGTAAATTGTGTGTAATAGTTAGATTTTGTGTGGAGGCTATATATACCCCTCCACCTCCTCTTCATTCATGGAGAGAGCCATCGTAACAAACCTACACTTCCAACTTACCGATTACGAGAGAGAACCACCTACTCATGTGTTGAGGCCAAGATATTCCATTCCTACCATATGAATCTTGATCTCTAGCCTTTCCCAAGTTGCTTTCCACTCAAATCTTCTTTCCACCAAATCCAAATCCTGTGAGAGAGAGTTGAGTGTTGGGGAGACTATCATTTTAAGCACAAGAGCAAGGAGTTCATCATCAACACACCATTTGTTACTTCTTGAGAGTGGTGTCTCCTAGATTGGCTAGGTGTCACTTGGGAGCCTCCGACAAGATTGTGGAGTTGAACCAAGGAGTTTGTAAGGGCAAGGAGATCGCCTACTTCGTGAAGATCTACTGCTAGTGAGGCAAGTCCTCCGTGGGCGACGACCATGGTGGGATAGACAAGGTTGCTTCTTCGTGGACCCTTCGTGGGTGGAGCCCTCCGTGGACTCGCACAAGCATTACCCTTCGTGGGTTGAAGTCTCCATCAACGTGGATGTACGATAGCACCACCTATCGGAACCACGACAAAACATCTGTGTCTCCAATTGCGTTTGAATCCTCCAAACCCTTCCCTTTACATTCTTGCAAGTTGCATGCTTTAATTTCCGCTGCCTATATACTCTTTGCATGCTTGCTTGAATTGTGTGAAGATTGCTTGACTTGTTCAAATATAGCTAAAATCTGCCAAAGTCTAAAATTGGGAAAAGGTTAGGTTTTTAATTGGTCAAGTAGTCTAATCACCCCCCTCTAGACATACTTCAAGGTCCTACACATGTTCATGACCGTTTTCGCTCTCTAGCTGGCCGCTTCTCAACCTAATTGCTAGCCTTCGCCTGTACTAAGTGGGAATTCTGCTTGTGCATCAAAATCATGAAACCCAAGTTATTCCAAATGAGTCCACCATACCTACCTATATGCGGTATTACCCTGCTGTCCTAAGTAAATTTGCATGTGCCACCTCTAAAAACTTCAAATAGATATCTTTTTTGTGTGCCTAGATTGTTCATATAACGACAGGAGGTAGTGAGTATCTTCCATGCTAAGCGGGTTATTCTCATGATGAGTGTTTATTCACTCGTCCTTGCACGAGAGGGGCGGTAATATGGATTCCCAGTCCCAAACTCAAATTGCAAATAATTAAACCAAACTCCCCCCGAACTGTTGTTGGTATGGACGACACCCGTTGTTTCAGACAAGCCATGGAGTGTGATTGTTGGTGGAGGGGGGTAAACCTTTACTTTTATCGCTTCGGAACCGCCACTAATGTGTTTAGCATGGAATATACCGATAACTGTTGGTCGCGAAGTAAACAAGAAGGGTGCATTTCTCAAAATTTCATTTACCTCTGTTTTAAAAACTTGAGCTCTGGCACCTCTACAAATCACTACTTCTCTCTGCGAAGGGACTATCTATTTACTTTTATGTTGTGTCATCACCTTCTCAAATAAGCGCCAGAACCTGAGAGCACTATTGTCATCCTCATGCATTGTGTATAGCTAATGTTGGGTGCATCATTACTAGATCTTTTCTACCATGAATTACAATGTTTAGTCGCTGCTTGAAATTTGGAGGTGCTCTGCATTTATGTTTTGCGGTCTCAGAAAGGGCTAGCGAGATACCACTATTATCATATTATATCATGGTTGTTTTGATAAAGTGTTGCTATTTGAGATATCTCATTATTGCTCGCTAGTTGATTATGTCATTGATATGAGTTAATATAGTTTCTAAGAGTTATTGTTGACATGGTTAGTTATAATCTTGGCTGAAAACCTGGGTGCTGGTTAAGCTTATTTATGTAAACAAGAGCAAAAGAGTTCGTGAAAGTTTTCCTTTTTCACTTTCAGTTTATCAACTGAATTCCTTGAGGACAAGCAAAGGTTTAAGCTTGCGGGACTTGGTACGTCTCCAACATATCTACTTTTCCTAACGCTTTTCCTCTTGTTTTGGTCTCTAATTTGCATGATTTGAATGAAACTAACCCGGACTGACGCTGTTTTCAGCAGAACTAGCATGGTGTTGTTTTTGTGCAGAAATAAAAGTTCTCGGATTGGAACGTAACTTTGCGAGGATTTTTTTATACAATAAAAGAGAATTTCTAGAGCCAAGAACCACCGGAGGGGGGCACCTAGGTGGGAACAGCCCACCAGGGCTAACCCCCCTCCAGGCGCGCCCAGGTGGGTTGTCCCCACCTAGTGGCCCCGAAGACCTCAACCCTGATACTACAAAGTCATATTTTCAGAGAAAAATTAGGGAGGAAGAATTATCGCGTTTCACGAGACGGAGCCGCCGCCACCTCTTGTTCTTCATTGGGAGGCCAGATCTGGAGTCCGTTTGGGGCTCCGGAGAGGGGGATCTTCTATCTTCGTCATCACCAACCCTTCTCCATCGCCAATTCCATGATGCTCCCCACCGGAAGTGAGTAATTCCTTCGTAGGCTCACTGGTCGGTGAGGAGTTGGATGAGATTCATCATGTAATCGAGTTAGTTCTGTTAGGGCTTGATCCCTAGTATCCATTATGTTCTGAGATTGATGTTGCTATGACTTTGCCATGCTTAATGCTTGTCACTTTGGGCCTGGGTGCCATGATTTTAGATCTGAATCGTTTATGCTATCACCATTATATCTATATTCTAGATCCGATCTGGCAAGTTATAGTTGCCTACTACGTGTTATGATCCGGCAAACCCGGAGTGACAGAAGTCGGGACACTTCCCGGTGATGACTGTAGTTTGAGGAGTTCATGTATTCACCATGTGCTAATGCTTTGTTTCGGTTCTCTATTAAAAGGAGGCCTTAATATCCCTGAGTTTCCAATAGGACCCCGCTGCCACGGGAGGGTATGACAAAAGTGTCATGCAAGTTCTTTCCATAAGCATGTATGACTATTTACGGAATGAATGCCTAGATTATATTTATGAACTGGAGCTAGTGCCGTATCACCCTAGGTTATGACTATTATATGATGAATATCATCCAGCGAATTCACCGATCCAATGCCTACAAATTTCTCTCATATTGTTCTTGCTAAGTTACTACTGTTACTTTCACTATCGCACTTGCTACAAAATCATTGCTATCACTGTTACTGTTACTACTGTTGTTGCTACTACTATCAAAACTATCATACTACTTTGCTACTAATCACTTTGCTGCAGATAATTAATCTCCAGGTGTGGTTGAATTGACAACTCAGCTGCTAATACTTGCAAATATTCTTTGTCTCCCCTTGTGTCGAATCTATAAATTTGGCTTGAATACTCCACCCTCGAAAACTGTTGCGAACCCCTATACTTGTGGGTTATCAGGGGTGCTCTGCATTTATGTTTTGCGGTCAGAAAGGGCTAGCGAGATACCATTTTGTTATATCATATCATGAGTGTTTTAAAAAGGTGTTGTCATCCAAGATTTATTATTATTGCCCGCTAGTTAATTATGCCATTGATATGAGTAAGCGTGAGACCTGAATGTTATTGTGAATATGGTTAGTTCATGATCTTTGCTGAAAACCTGAAAGCTAGCTATACATATTTGCAACAAAAAGATCAAACAGAGTTTGTAAATTTTTTTCTTTATCACTTTCAGTTTATCAACTGAATTGCTTGAGGACAAGCAATGGGTTAAGCTTGGGGGAGTTGATACGTCTCCATCGTATCTACTTTTCCAAACTCTTTTGCCCTTGTTTTGGACTCTAATTTGCATGATTTGAATAGAACTAATCCGGACTGACGCTCTTTTTTTAGTAGAATTGCCTTGGTTTATCATGTAATCGAGTTAGTTTTGTTAGGGTTTGATCCTTCGTATCCGCTATGTTCTAAGATTGATATTGCTATGACTTTGCTATGCTTAATGCTTGTTCCATCGCGTTTTACGATACGAAGCCGCCACCACCTCATGTTCTTCGTTGGGACGACAGATCTGGAGCCAGTTCGGGTCTCCGGAGAGGGGAATCTTTGGTGTTCGTCATCACCAACCTCCTTCATCACCAATTCCATGATGCTCCCCACCGAGAGTGAGTACTTCCTTCATAGGCTCGCTGGTCGGTGAGGAGTTGGATGAGATTCATCATGTAATCGAGTTAGTTTTGTTAGGGCATGATCCCTGGTATCCACTATGTTCTGAGATTGATGTTGCTATGACTTTGCCATGCTTAATGCTTCTCACTAGGGCCCAAGTGCCATGATTTCAGATCTGAACTGTTTATGTTTTCACCATTATATCAATGTTCTTGATCCGATCTTGCAAGTCATATGCACCTATTACGCGTTATGATCCATAAACCCTAGGGTGACAGTAATTGGGATACTTTCCGGTGATGACCGTAGTTTGAGCAGTTCATGTATTCATTTTGTGTTAATGCTTTGTTTTGGTTTTCTTTTAAAAGGAGGCCTTAATATCCCTTAGTTTCCTTATGGACCCCGTTGCCACGGGAGGGTAGGACAAAAGATGTCATGCAAGTTCTTTTCCATAAGCACGTATGACTATTTACGGAATACATGCCTACATTATATTTATGAACTGGAGCTAGTTCTGTATCTCCCTAGGTTATGACTGCTATATGACGAATATCATCCAACGAGTGCAGCGATCCAATTCCTAGGATTTCTCCACATATTGCTCTTGCTAAGTTACTATTGCTTTTGCTACTATTAGAACTGTTACAAAACTGTTACTGCTGTTACCATTACCACTGCTATCAAAACTATCATACTACAATGCTACTGATCACTTTGCTGCCGATATTTAATCTCCATGTGTGGTTGAATTGACAACTCAACTGCTAATAACTTTGGCTCCCCTTGTGACGAGTCTATAAATTTGGGTTGAATACTCTACCTTCGAAAACTGTTGCGATCCCCTATACTTGTGGTTTATCAAGACCTTTTTCTGGCGCCGTTGCCGGGGAGCATAGCTATATTTGTTAGTCAGTTGGGATTTATATTTATTGATCACTATGAAGAATCTAAAAGATACCAGAACGAAGATTGTTCCCTCTAAGACGAGGGGAGGTAAGGAACAATTATCACACTCTACACTTGATTCACCTTCTGTTTTGAGTAGACTTGCAATACCACCACATGCTATTAATCTTGATATGTCGCAAGTTGTTGATGATGCTACTTCTTCTATGAATGATGCTTATGATGATGCTAGTACCTTGCCTCATGATAATGTGCCACTAGATGAATTTCTTTATGAACAACTTGCTAGAGCTAAAAAGAATAAAATAGCTGAAACTGATGAAATTATTGAAACTGATGAAGTCCTTGAAACTGATGACTGTGAAACACCTGTTGGACCTAGCTCCTAGATTTGAAATGCCTAAGATACCTGAGTGTTATGTTATGGATGAGGAGATAGCTAGATACTTTGTTGCTTGCAATGATAGAGATGATCTTAAGAAATTATTATGCAAACTAAAAGAAAAATCTTTGAATGCTAGAATGAAATGTGATCCTAAATTTGCTACTTCACCTATCTTTGTTACCGATAAGGATTATGAATTCTCTATTGACCCAGAGTTAATTACTTTGGTTGAATTTGATCCTTTTCATGGCTATGAAACTAAAACTGTAGTGGCACATCTTACTAAATTAAATGATATAGCTACCCTTTTTGCTCATGATGAGAAAATTCGCTACTACTATATTCTCAAGTTATTTCCGTTCTCATTAAAGGGTGATGCTAAGATATGGTACAATACTCTTGCTCCTGGTTGTGTGCTTAGTCCCTAGGATATGATTTACTACTTCTCTAAAAAATATTTTCCTATTCATAAGAAACAAGCTGCCTTACAGGAAATATTTAACTTTGTGCAAATTGAAGAAGAGAGTCTCCCACAAGCTTGGGGGAGGCTTCTCTAATTTCTTAATGCTATGCCTGATCATCCTCTGAAGAAAAATCAAATACTTGATATCTTCTCTAATGGACTAACTGATGCTTCTAGGGACTTCCTAGATAGTTGTGCTGGTTGTGTTTTCAGGGAACTAACTGTTGAACAAGCTGAGGAATTATTGAATAATATATTGAAAAATTATGATGATTGGAATCTTCCTGAACCACCGCTTAAACCCACTCTGAAGAAGAGGGGTATCTTATTTCTCAGTCCTGAAGATACGCAAGAGGCAAAGAAATGTATGAAGGAAAAAGGTATTAAAGCTGAAGATGTTAAGAATTTACCACCTATTGAAGAAATACATGGACTTGATACACCACCGCCACCAATGGTAAAGGTAAATTCTCTATTAAAGTTTGATGAAGGTGATATCCCTCACAATAAACATCTTAGTCAATGCTTATATGAGTTTGATAATTACATTAGAAAACAAGATCACTTCAATGCAAATGTTATGAAACAATTGAAATACAACTATGATATGATTGCTCGCTTGAGTGACTTGTTATTTAGAATCACTAATGATGTTAGAGGTGTAGGAAAGCATGCCTCTATGGTGCAAACTCAGCTAGAACAAGTTGCTAAATCTCAAAGATAATTGCTTAGTGAAATGAATAACAATATAAATGATTTTGCTGTTAGAGTAGCAACTAGAGGAGGCAAAATGACTCAGGAACCACTTTATCCCGAGGGACACCCTAAGAGAATTGAACACGACTCTCAAAGAATTAATGCTGATGCACCTAGTCCTTCTAAAAATAAAAATGATAGGACTTTGCATACCTCTAGTGAACCTAAAATACAAAACCTCCCGAAGATAACAATAATGCCTCTATCTCTGATGTTGAAACTCAATCTGGTAGTGAACATGCTCCTAGTGATAATGAAATTGAAAAATGATGATGTTCATAAAGACAACCAACCAGACAATGATAGAGAACCAGATAACGATGTTGAGATATAACCTGATGTTGATCTTGATAACCCACAACCTAAGAATAAAAGATTTGATAAAAGAGACTTTGTTGCTAGAAAACATGATAAGGAAAGAGAACATGGGTTCAGAAACCCATGCCCTTTCCACCTAAACCATCTAAGAAAAAAGATGATGAATAATTTGAACACTTTACTGAAATGCTTAGGCCAGTCTATTGCGCACCCGCTTGACTGATATTTTGAAGATGGCCCCTTAAGGTAAATACATGAAATATATTGTCACTAATAAAAGAAAAATACCTGAAGCTGAAATCTCCACCATGTTAATTATTCTTTCAAAGATGGAGTACCTAATAAATTAGGAGATCCAGGAATACCAACTATACCATGTTCCATCAAAAGAAGTTATGTCAAAACTTCTTTATGTGATTTGGGAGTCGGTATTAGTGTTATGCCTTTCTCTTTATATAAAAGACTTGATTTGAATAAACTCACACCTACTGAAATATCATTGCAAATAGATGACAAATCAACTGCCATACCTATCAGTATTTTTGAGGATGTGCCTGTTGTTGTTGCAAATGTTACTATCTTAACGGACTTTATTATACTTGATATGCCCGAGGAAGACAACATGTCGGTTATCCTTGGTAGAATCTTTTTGAATATTGTAGGGGCTGTTATTGATTGCAATAAAAGCAAAGTCACTTTTCATATCAATGGTAATGAGCATACGGTGCATTTTCTAAGGAAACAGTTTCAAGTTAATCGTATTAATGTTATTGAAAAGTCTCTGACAATTACTATTGGAAGTTTTGAACTCCCTCTACTTACTGCCAAAAAGAAATATGAAATACTTATTGTTGGGGATATGCATATCCCCATTGAGGTAACTTAGTGTTTTTACGAAAATTCTTTGGGTTCATGTTAATCGGAAGTGGTTGTTAATAAGACTTGATCAACCTTATTAATGGATTACTTTTGAGAGACATGTGGTCGATGAATTTAGTAAGCACAACTTTCTGTCCATACCTTTTGTTTTCTTTTATTTCTAGTTGAATACAATAAAATGCCATGCTTTCCTGTTTTCTAAATTTTCCGTGCAATAAAAAGTGCCCAAAAATAAGAATGCTCAGAATGACCTCAAATTTTGACATGATTTTTTCTGAATATTTAAGAATTTCTGATAGAAATAACATCACAGGGGGTGCCCCTGGTGCTCACTAGGCATTAGGGCCAGCTAGCCCAAGCACGCCCTGGTGGGTAGTGGGCCCCATGAGGCCCCCTCACTTATCCCTTTAACTCATATCACCACCTACCTCCAGAAAAAAATCACTCCAGCTCTCTCTCTCTCTCTCTCTCTCTCTCTCTCTCTCTCTCGTGTTCTGCTCTCAAACCCGCGGATTTCGATCTCTTTGCTCGAAGCTCTGTTTTCGAAACTGTTTTGGGGGATTGCATGCTACTTGGTATGTGACTCCTCCATTGCTTCAATTAGTTTTTGTTCTAGTGGTTTATCTTTTGAGTAATTAGCTACTCTTGGTGCTATTGTAAATGAGCTTGCATGTTGAATTTTTTGAGTTCCAAGTAGTTTGAATGCTTGATGTAGCCTCTAGACATCCATATTAGTAGTTGCTATCAATCTTGTAAAGTTTTGTTGACAAAATTTTGTGTCCCAATTTTTTCTTAGAAATTGTTCGCAAATAAAAATTCTCCTCTTTAGGAGTTCTTCGAGGAGGAGGTCTTCAGTGGCCATCGAGTAGTGGCTCGATACGATGGTCTTATGTTGAACCAAGTGCAAGTTCAAAACAGGATGCCGCTACCAAATCGTGCCTATGGTCGTGTGACGATTTCATGGGAAGTGTAGGTATTAAGGAAGAATTTGAGCAATATGTTCACAACACCGAGCTCGGCCCCTACATCGAAGATAAGTGCATCTAGTATCTCAACCTCACAGAAACGTTCACTGAGAAATTTAAATATCATCCTCCTGAGTCTAGAGTTTCATTTAGCCTTTATGATTATCCCTTTACCATGCCCCTAGATGTGTTCTATGATGCGTGTAAAATTCCATATTAGGGTTCACTGGACGAACCGCCAAAATCTGATTATGAGTCATTTTTAATTAATCTTTGCTTTGGAGAGGATAGAGGAGTGACACAAGGTAGAATAAAAAGTATCCATTTCCCATCGATTCACTATTTTGCACTCTTTAATGGCAAACGCTTCGTGGGCATGCAGGATTGTAGCACACTATGTGCTCCTGACTTGAGCCTCATACACACAGCTCTGACCAGAATTAAACGTTATAATCTTGGAGCAATTGTTGCCCAGAGGTTGCAACGTAATGCTGATAGTGGCCACTTTTATGGTGGAATTTATGATTCTTGTTTAGCTAAAGAGGTTGGTGTGACACCTCTGCCTGATAACCCCATCCTACCTACTCAGTACCTAGACTTTGAAGCCATGAAGTGCCATAAGTTCCTTAAGGGCACGAACACTAATTTTACTTATGGAGAATCCATTGTACCTATTGTTTTGCTTGCGCCTGCTCTCTTTGATTATCACATCAAAAGAAGATATTAGGTTCTTGAGAGTGAGGCCCGCTCGTACAATGAGGAGGCCGAAGCTGCTCGGCGGGCTAAAGAGGATGCACCAAGAGCCTCCATGAGCTATCACTCAGATTATTATCCAGGCCGCGGATGGTGATTACCAAGCCATGCCAAAAGCCTAAGCTTGGGGGAGTATGTATTTCCACCGACATTATATTCATGTTCACACATTTCACTCCAGCTGTCGGTGTCCACACTTTTTTATTGTATTATCCATGTTAGATTTATTTTCTCGATTTCTTCTCATGTGTTTGAAAACTTTGAGAAAATCCAAAAAATATTTCTTGCTTCTTTTTTTATTTTTATTTTTATTTTAATTAGTTGTAGTATTAAAAGAAAAACCAAAAAGATTTATCTACTCTTCTTTTGCTTGTTGGGAGCTTTCCCGTGTAAATAGGCTTTCTCGTTTTTTCCTTCTTTAAATTTGCTTTCTTCAAGAAAAAGTAAAAAATCTAAAAATATTTCAGTGTGTTTCTCTGAATTTCTTTTGTTTTTATTTGAGTTGTACCAAGGAGAAGACCATGATGAAAATGTGAGTGGCTCTCACATTATTGTTGATCTAACAAAGAGCCCAAATTATCTTGTCTTCTCCTTTTGAATAAGATGTTTGCAGATTCCAGCTTAGTCCACGGCACTGTTGCACTATTATTGTTTTCTTATCGTTCGGTCATGCAAGTGAAAGGCAATAATGATGACATTTGATGAAGTGACCGTGGCAGAGAGAAGCGGGTATGAACTCAACTTGTTTTTGCTTTTGTAAATATGTTTAACATAGTACCCATGATTCAACATATTATGATCAAACATGTTTGCAATGACAATTAGAGATTACAGTTTCTCACACCATCCTTAAGTAGCTAGGAGTGAATAATGATTTTTATTGGGTGTCAACATGCATTAAAATGATTGTGATGTAGTATGATGATATGGTATTTGAGGGAGTCCTGGATTAGGGAGTCTCCGGACAGCCGGACTACATCCTTTGGCCATACTGTTGGACTATGAAGATACAAGATTGAAGACTTCATCTCGTGTCCGGATGGGACTCTCCTTGGCGTGGAAGGAAAGCTTGGCAATACGGATATGTGGATCTCCTCCCTTGTAACCGACTTTGTGTAACCCTAGCCCCCTCCGTTGTCTATATAAACCGGAGGGTTTAGTCCGTAGGACAACAATAATCATACCATAGGCTAGCTTCTAGGGTTTAGCCTCTATGATCTCGTGGTAGATCAACTCTTGTAATACTCATATCATCAAGATCAATCAAGCAGGAAGTAGGGTATTACCTCCATCGAGAGGGCGAACACAGGTAAACATCGTGTCCCCCGCCTCCTGTTACCACCCGCCTTAGATGCACAGTTCGGGACCCCCTATCCGAGATCTGCCGGTTTTGACACCGACATTGGTGCTTTCATTGAGAGTTCCACTGTCGTCATCATAAGGCCTGATGTCTCCTTCGATCATCGGTAACGATATGGTCCAGGGTGAGGTTTTCCTCCTCGGACAGATCTTCGTATTCGGCGGCTTCGCTCTGCGGGCTAACTCGCTTGGCCATCTGGAGCAGATCGAGAACTACGCCCCTAGCCACCAGGTCAGGTTCGGGAACTTGAATTACACTGCCGACATCCGCAGGTACTTGATATTCGACGGATTTGAGCCCATGCCAGGTGCGCCGCACGATCACGACGAGCATGATATAGCTCTGCCGTCGGACAGTGTTCGGGAGATCGCACCTGCAACTACTCCGACCTTCAATCCGGAGCAAATTGCGCCATCCAGGGCGGGTGGATAGACCCCGCCATGGAGGCCGTACTCTCGGTGGCGATAGAGGCGGATCGACTTCACCCTTCACAATAGCCGTGATGCCGAACCACTGGGTTCATCTCCGGCCACGGACTCCGAGCCGCCTGCGCCCGTGCCTATCGAATCCGATTGGGCGCCGATCATGGAGTTTACCTCCGCGGATATCTTTCAGCACTCGCCCTTCGGCGAAGTGCTAAATTTGTTAAGGTCTCTCTCCCTGTCAGGAGAGCCTTAGCCGAACTATGTCCGGCTAGAATGGGATGCGGATGACGAAGAAATTCGCTGCCCACCCACCACCCACTTAGTAGCCACTGTCGACGATTTAACCGACATGCTCGACTTCGACTCCGAAGACATCGTGTCACACCCTGATTTTCATGGCACAACACTTAAAGAATTAAATCATGCTAAAATGTGGTTTGACAAAAACTTTTGAGTGTTTTGTCTTTGCTTTGATTGAATGTTTGACTGCCGTTTGAAAGTGCTCTAAAAATCAAATAAAACCTCCAACTCTTATACTCCTTCTCCTTGATCCTAAAACCTTTCCCAATGATCATGCCATGTGTATAGGACATAAAAATAATTTCTTACAAAAATAATTTGGCCAAATAGTATTTTCAAAAATTAGTTTTTTCAAAAACCCCTGAATTGAGGTTTGCACTACAAGTACTTAATTAAGGGCAGTAAAAATCTTTCCAATAATATATTTGACTCCTATTAGATATAGGATACCCAGAAACCACAAAAATATAATTTAAAAAGTTATTTTTCTATTTTATTTAAAGGCTTTTTCTTAAGGCCAGAAAGGGTCTTTAATAGGTCAAAATTATTTTAAAGCTTTAAAAATATTTGATAAAAATTAGGAGACTCAATGGACATATAGTTTCCATATATATGAGTTTCAACACATGGTCATGATCAAAATATTGGACAAAACCTCCCAAAACCATTTCTTCCCATTTCAAGGATTTGAAATATTTCTACAGGAAATATTTCCATAAAAATCCAAGAAAATTCCAGCATGTCACATATGACATTTTTGATGATCTTGATAAATACCATGTCATGGGGAACAGTATAACCCCATGAAACCCTCCCAAAACCACTTCTGTCCTTTTTCAAGTTTGAACAACTTTGCACTGCCAAACATGTACAAATGTTCTCAAACCTTGTGAACATGCTCAAATGGTCCAATAATGCATCTAGACCAAGTGGCACAAGTTGGAGAAGAAGTTAACTTGATCAAAGTGCCCCAAAACCCTTCCTGTCCAGAACCAAATTTGAACAACTCTACATTGGCAACTTTCTCCTTTTGATCTCAACTTTTGTGGACATGCTGACACCAAGTGGTGCATCAAGGAGAATAGATTTGCATGACTAAATCTTGGCAAAGCCATTTCTGCTGATTTCTAGGGTTTACCAAAGTTACATTGGCTACTTTGCCCAAATGAGCTCAAACTTGGTGGAACACCCTACTTCTATGTGCCATTCCATCCTGTTAATTCTCATGGCAAGTGGAATTAATTTTCTTGCCCAGACCAACAACAAACACCTTACGCCATTTTTCCAAAATCATCATTTTGACCACTTCCACTCTTCTCCATGACCTCAACTTTTACCATGACCCCTCGAGTCCCCTTGCACCTCCAGTAACTCTTCCCTGGCCTCAACTCAATGATTGAGGGGTGAAACCTCCTCATTTACCCCTCTGGACAGCCACTGTTCACCTCTCTCTCCACCTCCCCTCTCATCTAGTGGCTCTCTAGGGCATCCAATGCTACTCCCCACTTGTTTACTTCTCCCTGGTGCTACCAGACATGAGTGGCACACCCCTGCCCTTTAAACAATGCCATGGCAGCCAAAGGCATGCTCTGGGCCTTCTGATGCGCTCCCTGCTGTAGCCACCCCGCCAAGCACCTCCGGCCACCTCGGGCCTCCCAGTAGCCTTGACGAGGTGCCTCGGCGTCCGCAGCATGCCACGCCCCTGGCACCCTCCTCCTTATCCCTCCTGCTGCCTCCTCCACACGCGCCTCGACCGCCCGAGAGCTCCAATGGGCGAGCTCACACGCATGAAGCCTCTGGCACCTCCCCGCTCTCCCTCTGCCTTTCCCTTGGCCTAGGCCACGCCTACAAACGCCCTGGAAAAGGCACTGGGTGCCAGTTCGACCCCTGGCACTGCATTGGCCGCGGCCGTGGATGCCGCCCACGGTGCGCCATGGCCCCTCCTTATACAGCCACTCCAGGCCCCTCTCCCCTCTCGGTTCACTCCCTCTTACCCCCCCCCCCCAAGTGACCTCCTCGAGCAGCAGCCCCCTCCTCCCGTGCCTTCCTTCTCCTCCTACCACCGCACAGTCGCCGCTTCGGCTCGCTCAAATTCGAGCAACACCGAGCTCACCTCCCTCCCTTTCCTCCACCCAAAGACTCCCCGTGGTCCGGAGACCCTCCCCACCTCCTCGAACCGTTGCAGGGATGCACGAACGCTGAGAGCTGCGGATGGCCGACGACCTCCAAAGCCATCATCCCAGCCGTCACCACTATGGCCATCCTCGGCGTGCGTGAAGCACCTAGACGGATGCGTCACAGCCTCCTGAGCACGTTGGTGGGTAGAGCGTCGTTGGAGATGCTTTCGATGGCCCGGCAATCGCGGCGGGGGCCGCTCTTCCCTGCGGTGGAGTCTTGAGGAGGTTGAAGCGACTGCCGGGCCCCAGCGTCGGCGACGACCAGGCGGGGCCCGCCCGTTTAAGTGGAAAGCAGCTCGGCGAATCCGCCTTCGGCGTCGCCCGTCGCCCGGCGTGGCCGAGCCGCTGGGCGGCCCGGTGTCTGCAGATCTTTGAAGCTGCATACAATGCATAGTTTAGGTATAACCCGAATATTGTCCTTTTTCTTTTCCAGAGAACTTCAAGAATCCATAAACTATTCAAATAGTGTCCAAATTTGATGAATCAAATTTCTACTGACTCCATAAATCATGTACTATTTAGTGGGCCACAGTGGACATTTTTGTTGTTCTTAGTTTTCACTGGACCCTTTAAAAAGGTCATTTATCCACATAAGTCCACTTCAAAAATCCAGATTATATTCATTTCAACTCCAAATCGAGTGAAACCAATTTCTAAATGTTTCTAAAATCATGCCTGAATTAATGGGTACTTTTACTCATTTTTATTAAATGGCATTCTGTGGACAACTTGTGGATCCATCAAAACCATTGATTCCATCATATTGAAATGTTTAGAAATATCCATTGATCCACTTCCAATGAAATCACCTTGGTCATTCCTCATATGACCAGAGATATCCTAGAAAAGTCCAACCCACATTTTTAGAGCACATTTATTCTTACCTTGTCGTGTTGCTTATTATGGTTGCTTTCGACGATAGTTGACGAAGTAGACGAAATGCTCGGAGTTGGATCAGCGATATTTGAAGACCTCGAAGACTTTGTTAAAATAGGCAAGCAGCCCTTTGACCATGTTTATGAAACCCTTTTTATGCATGCCATATAGGATTTTTATTGCTTGCATCGTAGTCATGATATTGTGGTGACCACATGGGGTGGCTTGCCACCGTTACTTCCTCATTGATACTTGCATTGTGCATGACCCTACCTTCTTATGAGGGTTATGCGGTGGGAATGAACAGGATGCTAAAGTAGTGCTACGCAAAAAGGGACGGGAATATGCATGGTGATGGAGGCAAAGTATTTTCAAAGGACTTCTCGAAAACCCCATCGGGTGCCACTTATGCCCGAGGGAGATGATGAGTTGGGTAGCCACTTGATGACGAAGTGGTGTACCGAGGCAAGTGTGTGTGTTGTTTTCAAAAATGGATTGGTTTAAGTTGGGACCGTTATTCCAACCTTACATGCAACCACTCTACCCTTGTATGGGAAACGGCATTATTGATTACCTAGGCCGATACTAGCTTGGAGCCCGCATTACTAGTGACGGGGGAGAGTTGGTGCTCTCCCTCGGGATGGGGTCGTGCCAGGTAGGGCGGCCATGACTGTTTTCACAGGGCACCGGATACACCGTTGTGTCCCATGTCGGATGTTACGATCTTGAGCGAGTCTCGTATGATGTACATCGTGAGGATACGGAACAACGAGTGGACTCCTTGTTAGTGTCGTCTAGGGAAAGATAGTGATCGGGTGCTTACCCCGGGTACTTGAGGTACCGCGGGTCGTGGATGACACGGAAGTTCCCCGGATCTTGTGGGTGAAGTGTGCAACCTCTGCAGAGTGTCAAACTATTCGAATAGCCGTGTCCACGGTCAAGGACAGTTGGGTAACCGTTCTTGGGCTACGTCCACATGTTTATAAACCAGAGTGTGTGTTTGGATAAGTGGGAAGATCTACATGGGTCAAGTCAAAGGACTTGACATGATTGAGTTGGGTTGGTGCCCACTCTATTTATGTTGATATCTGTAACCTGTCCTCATGGTTACTGGAATTCTCCTGATGCATGTCTTATAAGTTGTTGAACATATGATTGCACTCAAAACTAGCTTTCCACAAAAATTTACCTATATCATGCATTGTTATACCTTGAACCAAAACATGGGTTGCTTGCGTGTACATTCAAAGTACTCATTGGCTTGCCACTTTGGTTATTTAATTGACCGGGCATGGAAGAACCGGAGTTCAAGAAGAGTTCTTTGGAGACGAACATGCGAACTAGGGCGTTTCCGGTCGAGAATGCCTGTAGGGTTAAGGCAGATGGCATGGGTTCTACTTATCGACGAAGATTTCCGTTGCTTGTGTTTCATTTGATGTTCAGCCCTTAAGGCTTTATCGATGTAAGACTTGACCATAATGGTCATAATTTGTGTAAGACGGTATGTATGGATGTAAGACTCTTGTTATTCAGCTTACGTGTGTTCGGTGAGCATTGATCTCTGGGATCCTTTGTACACGTGCATTCGATGATCACGACTTATGAGTCGGGGTCCCCACATAGCTGATATCGAGCCATCCACGGCTATAGGAAGCCTTAGTTAGCATGGTCGTTAGTTAGGGTAAAACTATTTTCAAACCTACTACTAGTTTTCAAAACTATCTATACTTCTCTTCCCTTCGAGTTTTCAAAAACTAAGGTATACTTTCCTTATTGATCTCTTCCCCTTCAAAACCTTTGGTCGCTAGAACCCTTATGCCCCTGACCACTGGATTCCTTGAAATCCTCGTGGATAATCCAGAAGGAAAATGCTTTGCCAGACATTCACCCGCATCTCCTGAACACAAGATTGGCGACATCACAACAAGACGATACCAACACAAGGTACATCCTCGAGGGATGAGGACCTGAAGGCTCAGGAGATGGTGACACCCTTGACACTGCCCCAAGATGATGCAACCTTAGCCTACGACGATCAGGGCATAGGATATGCAAGATCATGATATACATTGCTAATAGGGTAACCCTGTCACTACCGTTGTTGTATCGGCGACCACCGGTGGATGAGAACCTAGCCATTTGGTCCGCCTCACTATAGTGAGCAGGAAAATGGTTCTCTTCATCCCCCGTTCTTGGTGTCGATGTTGTCACCAACGTAACCGACATGATGGACCTCTATTATGCTTTGATATTGTCATTGCATAAAGGATTACCTACCTGGTAGTATCGACGCCTTAGAAGACAAAACGGGACCGTCGTGATTAAGAAGACAACAGAAGACCGAGTCAGTGCCTGCTACGAGGAGCCACCTTCACCCCATCACTTCATCAGGCAAAAAGTTGTTGAAGAATCTTCAGGCTCAACCTGTATCGTTTCATCGAACAACTACGAGAGACGTAGCAACACCGGAGGAAAGCTCGGAGAAGGCGCACGAGGCACGCAGTAAAGCACGACTACTTAGTCCGAGAACCCCTAGGGTAGGATGAGTCGTGTACCCCCTATGCTTGATCGAGTCCGTATGATGGTTCGAATAGAACCATGATTGTGTGTTGCTTGTTTTTATTTGTTTGTGTTTTGATATCAGTCGCCCTTTTTGCCCTAGGCAACAAGTACGCAACTATATCACCTGCCTTACTTTGTTGTTAGTGTTTGGCCTTTTCGGCACTTGTTTGTTTGCACCTGCACTATAGAACCCCCTTTAGGCATCCCCCTTTTATGCTACTTTCCCCTCTCATATCTCTCCTCAACTGAAGGCTAGCAAGACAAGATACACCAAGGATTCTACTTCGGCAACCAACTAGCACTGAAGACTTTTGCTGCAGCCTCCTCGACCAAGTGAAACCCCGTACGGTTATGTTTAACCCTCCAGACTAGAAACCCATTCGTAGACCCTTCGAGACTTCATGAGATAACCCATCTCGAATCCTTAACCATGTGCTTAACCCACAAACTTGAAAGAGAACCAGTTAAGCCTCCATAACCTCGCTCAACATTGGGTTCACTATGGAACTAGTGGACATAGTGAACAAGCACATTATCATCCTAATATAGCACCGGAACTGATGATGCCATAGGGGAGACCAGTTTGAGGATATAGGAATTGAGGACAAATGACTTGGTGAGTTTATATCAGTGACCTTGAGGAATTATGTGAGACTTTGGTGGATTATGAGGCTTTCATGTTGGTAGATGAACTTGGTGGGATCATTAATATAGAGTAGCATAGCTTTCATTACCCCTGGATAAATTGGATTTAGTGGGACAATTAAGATCGCAAGTTGAATTCTTGGAAGTATGAGGATTTGACTTAGCGGGGATATTGATAGGAGATAGTTGACATTATGATAATGACTTTGGGGAAGCATGTAGGAATTCTCGTTGGACATGAGATTTGGATTTAAATAGGTGATCCTAGTTGAGTATAGATGGTGAGTAAGTCTACATGGTTCGGAGTAAATTGGATTTAGACTGATGATCTCGATCATGATACCATGTTTGTTGGAGGACAATAAACTAGGGGATTGGATTAATTGTCGGAGTTGATATAAGCTTGACCTTGTAGTTTACTTGACCATGATAATGGAAATTGGTGGAATTACTATAGTAGAGACAGCCCTTTCAAGTATTTGGGGACTAAAGGACTTTAGAAGATCATGTGGAACACCATAAACATTGGATTTGTAGAATTAATGGATCGTGTAGTGATTAATGAAAGTTAATGGGCTATTGGAGTTGATTCATAGGAAGGAAACAAGATCTTGGAG
This sequence comes from Aegilops bicornis, assembly GCA_021605145.1. Taxonomy (NCBI): domain Eukaryota; kingdom Viridiplantae; phylum Streptophyta; class Magnoliopsida; order Poales; family Poaceae; genus Aegilops; species Aegilops bicornis. The sequence continues at coordinate 388,826,232 of CM038669.1, read as the reverse complement.
TGGCTTACGACGTGTTTCCTTAGGATAGAGATGCTTTATCACGGACCTTGGGTCAATAGACTAAGCACTTGGATTGTCACGTTCAAGCTTAGCGACTTATATGTTCTACCCATGGATTTTTAGGGGTAGACATACATATGAGTTTGGGGATTGTAGACATATATGATTTTGTTAGACCCCTCTCGAGAGTCATGAGGATATGGATAACATGAGTGATGATTGGAGTTGACCTATACGAGATGATTCTTTTGGTAATATGTTGTGAAGACTAGGTAGAACTATTGGCATCTCAGAAACTGCGCTTAAGGATGAGACGATAAGCGTTCACCCGCACACTAGAACCTTTGAAACTCTTAAGCCCCCCCAAACCACATCATGGTCGGATCATGACCACGGGCTTTGGCTCTAGGATGAGAAGACCTTCACCAATGCTCAATCGAGACCACCACCAATACCGCAGCCTACTTTGCGTACCCCATAGACTTCATGGAGTGCTTACACAAGATAGTTGTCATCACCATTTGGTGACCTACCTGTCCACCCGAAGACGGAAGAAGAGTCGTTCAGCTAGTCCAGGAACATATGAAGACCGCCATGCCAAGGAGGAAGAACTACCACCATCATCAAGAAGTAAACATCCACATCGAAGACCAGGTGTATCTGCAAGCCACTCCTCTCTAAGGAACCAAGCGTTTCCATGACAAGGAGACCCACACCAAGATTCATCGGCCCCCCTTCGAGATCACTCCAAGATTTAACAACCCCCTTAGAGATCGCCACGAGATGAAGAGAAGACAGTTACCAGATGGAGTTACCACCAGGTTACCCACTTGTGTGTAATGTTTCCACATGACACAACTCTGAAGTGTTTCCAACTCCCTAACTTCCGATCTCTCTGAGGGCATTGACCACCAAGGCATCGACCCCTAGCCCAATCTAACCTACCACGAGCTACCCATTAGCAACCTGGATCAAGAAGAGCGTCATACACGAAGCCACATCATCAAGTACTTCAAGCTCAATGGAGCACTACACGGAAGCAGAAGCAACATGAGGACTTGAAGACTACCCCGGATCTAGATTTCATATTCCTTCCCACGCCTAGCTTGGGAATCTCGGGGACGAGATTCTTGTAAGGGGGGTAGGTCTGTCACACCTTGATTTTCGTGGCACAACACTTAAAGAATTAATTCATGCTAAAATGTGGTTTGACAAAAACTTTTGAGTGTTTTGTCTTTGCTTTGATTGAATGTTTGTTGCCCGTTTGAAAGTGCTCTAAAATCAAATAATTCCTCCAACTCTTATACTCCTTCTCCTTGATCCTAAAACCTTTCCCAATGATCATGCCATGTGTATAGGACATAAAAATAATTTCTTCCAAAAATAATTTGGCCAAATAGTATTTTCAAAAATTAGTTTTTTCAAAAACCCCTGAATTGAGGTTTGCATTGCAAGTACTTAATTAAGGGCAGTAAAAATCTTTCCAAAAATATATTTGACTCCTATTAGATATAGGATACCCAGAAACCACAAAAATATAATTTTAAAAGTTAATTTTCTATTTTATTTAAAGGCTTTTTCTTAAGGCCAGAAAGGGTCTTTAATAGGTCAAAATTATTTTATAGCTTTAAAAATATTTGATAAAAAATTAGGGAGACTCAATGGACATATATTTTCCATATATATGAGTTTCAACACATGGTCATGATCAAAATATTGGACAAAACCTCCCAAAACCATTTCTTCCCATTTCAAGGATTTGAAATATTTCTCTGAAATATTTCCATAAAAATCCAAGAAAATTCCAGCATGTCACATATGACATTTTTGATGATCTTGATAAATACCATGTCATGGGGAACAGTATAACCCCATGAAACCCTCCCAAAACCACTTCTGTCCTTTTTCAAGTTTGAACAACTTTGCATTTCCAAACATGTCCAAATGTTCTCAAACCTTGTGAACATGCTCAAATGGTCTAATAATGTATCTAGACCAAGTGGCACAAGTTGGAGAACAAGTTAACTTGATCAAAGTGCCCCAAAACCCTTCCTGTCCAGAACCAAATTTGAACAACTCTACATTGGCAACTTTCTCCTTTTGATCTCAACTTTTGTGGACATGCTCATAACCTCAAATTATGACACTACACCAAGTGGTGCATCAAGGAGAATATATTTGCATGACTAAATCCTGGCAAAGCCATTTCTGCTGATTTCTAGGGTTTACCAAAGTTACATTGGCTACTTTGCCCAAATGAGCTCAAACTTGGTGGAACACCCTACTTCTATGTTCCATTCCATCCTGTTAATTATCATGGCAAGTGGAATTAATTTTCTTGCCCAGACCAACAACAAACACCTTCTGCCATATTTCCAAAATCATCATTTTGACCACTTCCACTCTTCTCCATGACCTCAACTTTTTACCACAGCCCCTCAGAGTCCCCTTGCACCACCAGTAACTCTTCCCTGGCCTCAACTCAATGATTTAGGGGTGAAACCTCCTCATTTACCCCTCTGGACAGCCACTGTTCACCTCTCTCCACCTCCCCTCTCATCTAGTGGCTCTCTAGGGCATCCAATGCTACTCCCCACTTGTTTACTTCTCCCTGGCGCTACCAGACATGAGTGGGCACGCCCCTGCCCTTTAAACAATGCCATTGCAGCCAAAGGCATGCTCGAGGAGCCTTCTGATGCGCTCTCGCCTAGCCACCCCCCTCAAGCACCTCCGGCCACCTCGGGCCTCCCAGTAGCCAGGCGAGGTGCCTCGGCGTCATAACACGCCACGCCCACAGCACCCTCCTCCTTCTCCCTCCTGCTGCCTCCTCCACACGCGCCCGACCGCCCGAGAGCTCCAATGGGCGAGCTCACACTGCGTGAAGCCTCGCACCTCCCGCTCTCCCTCTCCCTTTCCCTTGGCCTAGGCCACGCCTACAAGCATACTGGACAAGGCCTTTGGGTGCCAGTTCGGCCCCCAGCCTTTGCATTGGCCGCAGCCGTGGATGCCGCCCACGGTGCGCCATGGCCCCGCCTTATACAGCCACTCCAGGCCCCTCTCCCCTCTCGGTTCACTCCCTCTCCGCCCCCAGCGACCTCCTCGAGCAGCAGCCCCCTCCTTCCGTGCCTTCCTTCTCCTCCTACCACCGCACAGCCGCCGCTTCGGCTCGCTCAAATTCGAGCAACACCGAGCTCACCTCCCTCCCTTTCCTCCACCCAAAGACTCCCCGTGGTCCGGAGATCCTCCCCACCTCTTCGAACCGTCACAGGGATGCACGAACGCCGAGAGCTGCGGATGGCCGACGACCTCCTCCGCCACCATCCAAGCCGTCACCACTATGGCCATCCTCGGCGTGCATGAAGCACCTAGACGGATGCGTCGCAGCCTCCTGAGCACGCTGGTGGGTAGAGCGTCGCTGGAGATGCTCTGTAGCCCCAGCAATCGCCGACGGGAGCCGCTCCTCCCCGCGGCCGGAGCGCGCGCGGGAGGTTGAAGGCGACCTGCCGCTGGGCCCCACGCGTCAGCGACCCAGAGGGCGGTGCCCGCCCGTTTAAGTGGAAACGGCTCGGCCGAATCCGCCTTCGGCGTCGCCCGTCGACCAGCGTGGCGAGCATTTGGGCGGCCCAGTGTCTGCGATCTTTGAACTTCATACATGCCTGATTTAGGTATAACCCGAATATTGTCCTTTTCTTTTCGAGAGAACTTCAAGAATCCATAAACTATTCAAATAGTGTCCAAATTCGATGAATCAAATTTCTACTGACTCCATAAATCATGTTCTATTTAGTGGGCCACAGTGGACATTTTTGTTGTTCTTAGTTTTCACTGGACCCTTTAAAAAGGTCATTTATCCACATAAGTCTACTTCAAAAATCCATATTATATTCATTTCAACTCCAAATCCAGTGAAACCAATTTCTAAATGTTTATAAAATCATGCCTGAATTAATGGGTACTTTTACTCATTTTTATTAAATGGCATTCTGTGGACAACTTGTGGATCCATCAAAACCATTGATTCCATCATATTGAAATGTTTAGAAATATCCATTGATCCACTTCCAATGAAATCACCTTGGTCATTCCTCATATGACCAGAGATATCCTAGAAAAGTCCAACTCACATTTTTAGAGCACTTTTATTCTTACCTTGTCGTGTTGCTTATTATGGTTGCTTTCGACGATAGTTGACGAAGTAGACGAAATGCTCGGAGTTGGATCAGAGATATTTGAATACCTCGAAGACTTTGTTAAAACAGGCAAGCAGCCCTTTGACCATGTTTATGAAACCCTTTTTATGCATGCCATATAGCATTTTTATTGCTTGCATCGGAGTCATGATATTGTGGTGACCACATGGGGTGGCTTGCCACCGTTACTTCCTCATTGATACTTGCATTGTGCATGACCCTACCTTCTTATGAGGGTTATGCGGTGGGAGTAGACAGGATGCTAAAGTAGTGCTACGCATAAAGGGGCGGAATATGCATGGTGATGGAGGCAAACTATTTTCAAAGGACTTCTAAAAACCCCATTGGGTGCCACTTATGCCCGAGGGAGATGATGAGTTGGGTAGCCACTTGATGACGAAGTGGTGTACCGAGGCAAGTGTGTGTGTTGTTTTCAAAAACGGATTGGTTTAAGTTGCGACCGTTATTCCAACCTTACATGCGCAACCACTCTACCCTTATATGGGAAAGGGCATTATTGATTACCTAGGCCGATACTAGCTTGGAGCCCGCATTACTAGTGACGGGGGAGAGTTGGTGCTCTCCCTCGGGATGGGGTCGTGCCAGGTAGGGCGGCCATGACTATTTTCACAGGGCACCGGATACACCGTTGTGTCCCCTCTCGGATGTTACGATCTTGAGCGAGTCTCGTATGATGTACATCGTGAGGATACGGAACAACGAGTGGACTCCTTGTTAGTGTCATCTAGGGAAAGATAGTGATCGGTGCTTACCCGGGTACTTGAGGTACCGCGAATTCGTGGATGACACGGAAGTTCCCGGATCTTGTGGGTAAAGTGTGCAACCTCTGCAGAGTGTCAAACTATTCGAATAGCCGTGTCCACGGTCAAGGACAGTTGGGTAACCACTCTTGGGCTACGTCCACATGTTTACAAACCAGAGTGTGTCTTTGGATAAGTGGGAAGATCTACTTGGGTCAAGTCAAAGGACTTGACATGATTGAGTTGGGTTGGTGCCCACTCTATTTATGTTGATATCTGTAACCTGTCCTCATGGTTACTGGAATTCTCTGATGCATGTCTTATAAGTTGTTGAACATATGATTGCACTCAAAACTAGCTTTCATAAAAATTTACCTATATCATGCATTGTTGTACCTTGAACCAAAACATGGGTTGCTTGCGTAGTACATTCAAAGTACTCATTGGCTTGCCATGGTTATTTAATTGACCGGGCATGGAAGAACCGGAGTTCAAGAAGAGTTCTTTGGAGCGAACATGCGAACTAGGACGTTTCCCAGTCAGAATGCCTGTAGGGTTAAGGCAGATGGCATGGGTTCTACTTATTGACGAAGATTTCCGCTGCTTGTGTTTCATTTGATGTTCAGCCCTTAAGGCTTTATCGATGTAAGACTTGACCATAATGGTCATAATTTGTGTAAGACGGTATGTATGGATGTAAGACTCTTGTTATTCAGCTTCTGTGTGTTCAGTGAGCATTGATCTCTGGGATCACTGTACACGTGCATTCGGTGATCACGACTTATGAGTCGGGGTCCCCACACATCGACGGTATGGACGATGATGCAGGAGACGAACAAGAACCACCACCCACAGGGCGCTGGACCGCCACCTCATCATAGGATATATACATGGTGGATACCCCCAAAGAAGGCAATGGCGACAAGACAGCGGAGGATGACCCCTCCAAGAAGCAACCCAGTTACCGACGTCAGCGGTGCCGCTGTAAGTCCCGCCATAGCAAAAGAAATGATACCGACACAAGAGACAATAAGACCCCAGATAGTGCCGAAGACGTTGACAATCCCCTCCAGCTAGATTTAGAGCAGGAGGATGAACAAGCTAGCCCTCCAGAACAGGCAGCAGATGAAGAAACGGAGGATGACAATTACATGCCCCTCTCCGAAGACGAGGTGAGCCTCGGTGACGAAGAGTTTATCGTGCCTGAGGATCCCGTCGAGCAGGAGCGCTTCAAGCGCCGGCTTATTGCCACGGCAAATAGCCCGAAGAAAAATCAACAACAGCTTCGAGCTGATCAAGATTTGCTAGTAGACAGATGGACCAAAGTCCTTGTGGCCGAGGAATACGAACTCGAACGCCCCTCCAAGAGTTACCCAAGACGCAGGTCACTACTCGAGGAGGAAGCAACGAAACCTACTTCACCAGCATATGATGCGGCTGACCGGCCACTGCGTGGCCGAGATAGAGAGGAGTTTCAGCCTGATGTTCAGCCTGCACCCCGCCGCCACTCAAAAAAAATACCAAGGCCCGGGGCAACACGCGGGACCTGCGAGATGAATTAGAAAGCAGGGCAAAACATGCAAGATAGATATACGGGTCACGGGGGCGCGCACCAACGTGGGACGATGACCGTCACGCTGGATACACTAAAAGTAAATCCGGTCGGGCCGAATACAGTAGACAAGACTCATATGAACTGCATCGTGATATAGCCCGGCATAGAGGCGCCGCACACCCCCTATGCTTCACTGATGAAGTCATGGATCATGAATTCCCGGAGGGTTTTAAGCCCGTAAATATCGAATCATACGATGGCACAACAGATCCCGCAGTATGGATTGAGGATTTCCTCCTCCACATCCACATGGCTCGCGGCGATGATCTACATGCCATCAAGTACCTCCCACTAAAGCTCAAAGGACCGGCTTGGCATTGGCTTAATAGCTTGCCAGCAGACTCCGTCGGCAGTTGGGAGGATTTGGAAGATGCATTCCTTGACAACTTCCAGGGCACTTATGTGCGACCACCGGATGCTGACGACCCGAGCCATATAACTCATCAGCCAGGGGAATCGGCCAGGCAATTCTGGACGGGGTTCCTAACTAAGAAGAACCAAATTGTCGATTGTCCGGATCTTTGAGGCCTTAGCGGCATTTAAGCATAACATCCGTGACGAGTGGCTTGCCCGGCACCTCGGCCAGGAGAAGCCGAAATCTGTGGCAGCCCTCACGACACTCATGACCCGCTTCTACACAGGCGAGGATAGCTGGCTGGCTCGCAGCAACAACACATCAAGGAATCTGGGCGCCGGATACTAAAGATGCTAACGGCCGGACCACGTCGTAATAGACACAAGCGCCGCAATAACAGCGATAACGCTGAAGATACGGCGATCAATGCCGGATTCAGAGGCCCTAGATCCGGTCGGTGAAAAAGCCGTTCAAAAGAAGTACTCCGGGCCCGTCCAGTTTGGACCGCATACTCGATCGCTCGTGTCAAATTCACGGCATCCCCGATAAGCCTGCCAATCACACCAACAGAGAATGCTGGGTGTTCAAGCAGGCCGGCAAGTTGAATGCCGAAAATAAGGACAAGGGGCTGCATAGCAACGACGAGGAGGAGCCCCGGCCGCCGAACACAGGAGGACAGAAGAGATTCCCGCCACAAGTGAAGACGGTGAATATGATATACGCAACCCACATTCCCAAGAGGGAACAGAAGTGTGCACTAAGGGACGTCTATGCGATGGAGCCTGTCGCCCCAAAGTTCAACCCGTGGTCCTCTTGCCCGATCACCTTCGATCGCAGGGACCACCCCACTAGTATTCATCATGGCGGATCTGCCGCATTGGTCCTAGACCCCATCATTGACGGATTTCACCTCAGTCGAGTCCTCATGGACGGCGGTAGCAGCCTGAACCTGCTCTATCAGGATACAATGCGCAGAATGGGTATAGATCCCTCGAGGATCAAACCCACCAAGACTACCTTTAAGGGTGTCATCCCAGGTGTAGAGGCCCATTGCACGGGCTCAATCACACTGGAAGTGGTCTTCGGATCCCCGGACAACTTCCGGAGCGAGGAGTTAATCTTCGATATCGTCCCGTTCCAGAGTGGCTATCACGCACTGCTCGGGCGAACCGCATTTGAAAAATTCAATGCGGTACCGCATTACGCATACCTCAAGCTCAAGATGCCAGGACCTAGGGGGTCATAACAGTCAACAGCAACACAGAGCGCTCGCTCCGCACAGAGGAGCACACCGCGGCCCTCGCAGCAGAGGCACAAAACAACCTTTTAAGGCAAACCGCCAATTCGACGATACAGCCCCCGGACACCGTCAAGCGAGTCTGGAGTAACCTGCAGCAGGATCTCCTGGCACGTTCAGAGCTCGCCTAGCAATTCTTGCCCCGTCCTAGTCCTAGTCAAGCGATGAAATCCGTGCCACGTGTACATAATTACGCACTGAAAATACCATGGGCATAGGCGGGGGCACGATCAGGGCACGCCCCACAACGCGGCTCAACCGCCCCAGGGGCTGCCTACCTCCATTATTTTTTCTCTTTCGGGACCTTATTCTCTGGAAGCCCTATCCGGCAGTGCGATTGCCGGACACATAATACAACAACCAAGGAGGCAGGAAGCTACGTCGTACAAAGGAATCCCCAGGTGGTCTCTGATAACGAATGAAATACGTGCTTTAAATACCAGTCCGCAGCTTGCCCTTGGATAGGACATGTCAAATAGTCCTATTTTTTGCTTATTGCACTACTTGTATAAATACACTTCGACGTATTCTTTCAATAACAATGCACAGCATTAGTCTATTATTGCATTATCTATTCTTTTTATATGTTTATTTACGACAATCAGCTCCCGTACATTCTGGTACGACTAGTACCCCAGGGGCTTTCGTATACCCCATAATACGGCGCGAGAAGTCCAAACACTTTTGACAGTGCGGCACCCCGAACTTATAGCATTATATGCATCAGCTCCGAATCATGTCTTGGGTCAATAGTTGGGTTTGCCCGACTCCCATGTTTTGGTACCTTACGTTCCGCAATATTGGCTAAGGTAGCACTGGGAGAACTACTGCGATTGTGTCCCGGTTCTTTGGGACGAGCACCTCACTAGAGAAAGCCAAAACTGACTGTCATGGTAAGGCGAGAGCTGGTCGCTGTTCGAGAGGTCTCAAGTCCTTAAAGACCTTTTCCGCTTCGGGCGAGGAGTCGGCCTTGTCCAACTTAGGCGTATATAGCGCCCCATATTCGGCCTTCCGAATACTAGGGGCTTCGCCAAAATTTAAAATTGTAGACTTCTATGGCTAAGTGAGAGTGATAAAACATTATAGTCCGATTGCCTGGTTCGTTGCATTGAGCACATCCCTCGGAGGACCCAAAACATGGGGAAAAGGGTGCTTAGATTTATCCCGAACACCCCAGTACTAGTTGCATGGGGGCAGAAGCCGACGACTGGCCAACTCTCAGATTTGATAAACGGCCGCACAGAAGGTAATATTTTAAATTCAAAAGCGTTGCATAGCGCAAATGAACTAGTTTTCACATTGCGGGCACCCACATTGGTACACTCCTCCGCCACAAGGCGGGCACCCTTCAGGACACTCTCATAATACATCTCGGGGCGGCGATGCTCCTTGCCCTATGGCAGCCACAGCCGGTGTTGCAGGAGCAGGGGTCCCAGAATTGCTGCTGGCGTGGCTCGAAGGAGGCCCAGCACGGCCCATCCTCATCAACACAAGCTCAAGACCCTCGCGAGGGGCCAAGCCTCGCGGGGCGGACGACCAGGAGCTTCCTCAGGCACGGCCTCGTCAGGCTGGCTCATGAGGAGGCGGAGAGTTCAAGGCAGGGTACCTCGCGAGGTGCCCATGACACAAATCATGACGACCAAGGGCGCCCGATCAGGCGCCCAGCCAGCCTGGCGTCCTCCTTTCCTCTTTCGTGGAAAGGGAGCAAGCGCAGGCGAGAGCATCAAGCAAAGGCATCCGTTTCGGTGCAACAAGACCAAGACCAGCCCCAACGGCTGGAACGGAGTCATCGTGGAGCCCAAGCAGGCGTCATCACCAGAGCCTTTTGCAGGCGAGGACCAACTTTAGTCAGGATCAGTGTACCCGCTGTTCCCCTTAAAAAATGGCCAATTTTTGGCGCCCTTCCCGCTCAATATTTGGGAAGAGGCCCAGGGCCTTCGCCTATAAATAGGAGTAGCCACACTTTCGAGTAGGGGATCGGAGGGATCGCAAGGATAGAGGGGATCTGGCATTTGGAATCCAGAGAGAGAGATAGAGACCCGATCCTCAAGCTAGAGCGACGGGACACCACCTAGCAGTTCATCACACCCACGAAGAACAGACCCTCGCGAGGTTGTTACGCCTGTCTGATTCCTCATCAGCCCAAGAGGCAATCCACTACACCACAAACTAGAGTAGGGTATTACACCACAACGGTGGCCCGAACTAGTATAAATCTTGTGTCTCTTGTGCTGTTCTGTTTAGTTGTTTAGGTCCCTGCGGTTCGGCGAGGTCGAGATGGTGGAGGGTTGGATCTCCGCGCGCACCCCAATGTTCGAACCTCAAGGGTCTGCCAGAACCCAAAATCCGACATTTGGCACGCCCGGGTAGGGTGCGCCCGAAATCTGCCTTTCGTCGCCTCGTTACGCCCGACCACCGCAACCATGTCGGCGCCCGTCGGGGCGCCCGGCGCCGAGCCGCCCTCGCTTCCCGAGTCGCCCAGACGGCTCCCGTCGGCGGCGCCCTCGTCGTTCCCCGTCACCTGCCGTCAACGCCGCCACCGGCCCGGCAGGAACGAGCAAAGCGTCGTCGCCCCAAAGACCCGTCCATGAGGCGGTACGGCCGCACCGCCATGCCTTCGCTCACCCCCGCTGGTTCTTCGTCACGCGCGCCCCGCGCGCCCCGAGCTGCACTCATCGCGGATAACGAGCTCCTGCGCTACCGCCCCGTCGACGACGTCTACGAAGAATGGCTCGACCGAGTTGCCGAGCTCGTCCGCGCTGCAGGAGGCGACCCCGCGCCGTCCGTCTCGCTGCACCGCACCCCGCCCCGCGCAGGCTATGAAGCTCCTGGGACGCCTCAGCCGCCTCCTCCTCAAGAAGGCGCCCTGGCCCCAAAGCGCGCGGTCCTCTGGCGGAACCCGTTCCGCCAGCGCCGCGGCAAGAGCAGAGCTGTCAAGAAGTTCCTCGCCCACAAGAAGCTGCCCGAGCACTCCCCGCTCCGGCACGTCAAGACCCTGCGCTGCCCCTAGCCGCGGCGCAGGGAGGCCTGCAAGACCAAGCTCTCTGCCGTCCGAGGCCCCCCGCGGCCACGGCGGGCTGCCGTGCCTTCACCTCCGAGCTGCGCAGCGTCGCGTGGCCCGTCAAGTTCAAGCCAGACCTGCCTCCTCGCTACGACGGCACGGCTGACCCTACGGAGTTCCTCCAGCTCTACGAGATGGGCATCGAGGCTGCCAACGGGGATGAAAAGGTCATGGCGAACTGGTTTCCCATGGCGCTCAGGACGGAGCCCGCACTTTTGGCTCTGAATCTGGCCCGACACGATCTCTTCCTGGGCCGAGATGCGTACCCGCTTCATCGCCAACTTCCAAGGTACTCGCGACCGGCCACCCGCCGTGAGCGACATGCGTCGAATCAAGCAACAGCCAGGGGAAACCCTGCAAAAGTACATCCAGCGCTTCAACAACGCGCCTCAAGATCCCCAGGGTAACGGAGGAGGCCATCATCTCTGCCTTCTCCGACGGCGTGCGCGACGTCAAGATGAAGGAGGAGCTGGAGATGCATGAAGATCTGTGCACCTCCCTGGAGCTGTTCAACTTGGCGACTAAGTGCGCCAGGGCTGAGGAGGGGCGCCTCTCCCTCCTCGAGCTGCCTGCCGTGGATCCCGAAGAGAAGAAGTCCAAGGCCAAGGACGTGAAGAACAAGGGGGCTTCCGTACTCGCGGCCGAACCAGACACCAAGCGAGGCAAAGATCAGCCCGAGTCCTCCAAGGGCAGCCGGTACTGTGTGTACCACGACCTCCACACTCACAACATCAATGAATGTCAAGAGCTCCGGGCCGTACGCGAAGGAAGGGTCGTGAGCCTTCGGCGCAGCGACCAAGAGCTCTGACCGAGGAGGAAGGAATGCAGGGGCCATTTGGGAAGACCGCGGCCAGCGCCAAGGGTGGCGCGACCAACCTCGCGAGGACCGCTGGCAAGACCCACCTCGCGAGGGAGGCTGGAGGGATCGACCTCGCGAGGATCGCCCAGCAGGGGAACGCATGCCTCCCTCCGCCGCCCGCCACCAAGGAGAATCGAAGACCGTCATCGGGGCCGAGGGGCTGGGGGCTTCCGAGGAAGCGTGCGATCGCTTTGCATCCTGGGCGGAGCTCAAGCCCTAGCCTCTCAGCGCATCTTCAAGCAGTTCGCCCGCGAGGTGAATGCAGTCATCCCCAAGCTCGAGTCCACGCGCCCTCTCAGGTGGTTGGCGTGCGCCATCACGTTCACCTCAGCGGATCACCTCAAGTCGCAGCCACAGCCCAGAGTTCTCCGATGCTTTGTTCCCCAATCATCGGCAATGTGCTAGTCACCAAGACCCTCATCGGCCGGTGGAGCGGGGCTCAACGTCCTGTCCATGGAAACATTCAACAATCTTCAAGTGCCTTACTGATCGGCTTGACCAACCAAGCCTTTCTCCGAGTCACCGGCGGCTCCACGGTCGATCGGGCAGGTCCGCCTTCTGTCACCTTCGGGGCTCGCGACAACTACCACACCGAGCTCATCGACTTCGACGTCGCTCACATTCGCTTTGCCGTACAACGCCATCCTCGGGTACCCAGCGTCGGCCAAATTCATGGCCGTAACCCACCATGGCTAGCGTCCTTAAGATGCCAGAAGCGGCGGGGTCATCATGGTGCCACTGTGAAGAGAGAGAGGCATGTGCTCCACGAAGCGCGCCTTCGGACCAGCGTCGATGGAAGACCCAGACCACAGCAGCCAGGAGGCCTCGAGGCCGCACCCAAGAAGAAGAAGACATCGACCGGCCCGGCTCTTCAAGAGACAGGCCCCTCAGGGTCCACATCGGGCCAGGGGGAGCCTCCTTCCATCGCATAGGAAAGCGCGCCCGGCGCCCTCCTCAGGCAGGGCTCGGGGGCTCTCCCCTGGAGGGCCGCCGACCTCGCCAAGGTCTCAAGGAGGCGCTTGGGCACCACGTGGGCGTGTTTGAAGCACGTTTCCCATAGCGGGAGCAAGGCCAGGAGGGCAGAACCCTCAAGAGTTCGTCAGCAAGGCCATTCAGGAGCTACATGAGTCAAGGGTCATGAGGGGCAGCCGCCGCCTACCCGCTGGCCCCCCATCCAGGCGAGGATGGTGGGCTGCGCGTCTGCATCGACATACCAGGGCTCAACCGAGCCGCATCTCAAGAGCGCCTCTGGCCCTCGCGAGTGGGACGTTGCGAGGGTCCGCCCCACAGCTACGTACGCATGCCTTATGGTCTGTAAGCAGGCTGCTGCGTGCAGCGTCTCATGAGGACCATCACAGGCTCAAGAGGTCAGCACGCCGCAGCCACTGGCGGAGATGGAGATGGCCCTTGAGCCGCCAGCGCCTCCGAGCCTCCCGAGGCCCCTGGGCACAGGGGCTCGTGAGGATCGGCTCCGCAGCCCACCGAGTCTGCTACACCAACACCCTTTCATCCCCAACATCACCGGTGACATCTTTAAGTTTTATTTCCGGTGGGGCGCCTTGAGGCGCATTATTCCCAAGCCGCGTGGGTCCCTCCTGCGGCATGTATCCCTTTTATTTCATGTCGTTAGCCTATCCTGCTGGGGCGCCCCTGGCTGCATCATCCCCAAGCCGCTCGGGCCGATCCAGCGGCATGTATCCTTCCTAGTTTTTCCTTAGGATTATGCTCTCGCTCCACCATGCTTGTTATTTGGTGCCTTTTCCTGGGTGGCGGAATCTTGCACGTTAAAGGGGGGGGGGTGCCTGAGCATCGCGACTCAGGGCTCCTACCGGCTCTCCAGCCCTCACCCTCTGGTCTTGTCCTTGCCAGCGACGGCTGAGACCAGCCCGAGAGCCGGGACCCGAGGACGTAGAGTTGCTTCATCTAACCCAGATTGCGCGTTAAAGGGGGGTGCATGAGCATCACGACTCAGGGCTCCTACCGGCTCTCCGGCCCTCACCCTCTGGTCTTGTCCATGGCATCGCGACCTGGCTTGCCCGGTGACGGCTGAGACCAGCCCAAGAGCAGGACCGAAGGCGTGAAACCCGGCATCTGGACAAATTTGCAGGAGCACACTCGAAGATAAGGCCCAGAGCCAGGCGCAACCCGCCTTGAGGTAGGGCCTCGTGAGTCCCGCGCTGGCTCAAGGGTGCCCCAACACACCTCGCGAGGCCTCTCATGCCTCACCAAAGCAACTAACGGCAGGACTAACGATCGCCACGGCGAGCTCTTGTCCCTTTTGTGGTGAACCTGCAGGGACCCTCCAAGGAGCACGGAACGACCTCGCCACGTAATCTCTAGCCGGCCAAGGCACGGACCTAGCGCCGCACCAGGAAGCGTTGTCCTGACCCTCGAAGATAAGTCACCCTCCGGACACACTAGTCATCGCAACACCATCTCCACACTCAATGCGACCCCATCTTAGCAACGTCGCTCTCCTTTCTCACTGAATGATGGCTGCTTGAGCGCCAAGAGGGACCCCCTGAGCATCGCGACTCAGAGGCTCTTACCGGATCTCGGGCCGCTCACCTCCTGGCCTTGACCACGGCATCGCGACCTGGCATACCAGCGATGGCTGAAGCCGCCTTGGGACTGGGACCTATCGGCGCAGAGCATCAAGCCCTCACGAGGTCCGAAAGGAAGAAATTGAGCTAGAACGGAATGAGCATCCCGCACTGCCTCACAATAAGGATCATATTGACAAACGAAGCTACAAACATCTTACAAGCCCCCGTCTACATTCTTGGCTCCTCGCAGGAACAAAAGGCGAATCCTAAGGAGTCCTATCTCTGAGGACCACCACGGCGGGCGCCATCATCAGCAGATGGGCCACCGGTCCGAGCCAACCCCATCCAGATTAGGCGGCGGCGACGACCGACGAGCCATACTGCTCGGGAGCGGCCTTGAGCTCGGGGGCTCGTAGCTGTCGTCGCTCATCTCCGGCGTTGCGAAGAGCTCGGCGGAGTCGCTGGATCCTCCGGCGCCTTCGTCGCCTGAGGAGCTGTCAAGGGAGCGGGCGGTCGGCCTCTGTCTCACCACAGCAGGACCCCGACCACCTCTCCTGGGGCAGCACTCCGGCCAGCGACCCTCAGCGTCGAAGACCTTGAAGGACACCACCGAAGCACCGCCATCGTACTCCAGGTGGATCGTGAGGCGCCCCTCGCCTGCAGACCAGGCGACCTCGTCCCGGCCTCGAGTCATGAAGACCTCGCCAGGCAACCACCGCAACCTCTGCCCGGTCGCGAGGTGCCGCAGCCGGCGTCTTTGCAGCCCGAGTCCCAGGGCTCCCCTTGCCCGGACGACGGAGGCGAAGAAAGAAGGAAGACGAATCCAAGACTTAGGAGGCGGCGGCGGCCAGCACGAACTCCCGGCAGGAGCCTCGGCGTGGACTCCGGGGAAGGCGCACACCTTTGTGACCAGCCCGGCGTCGGCGTGGCGCCGCTTCGTGGCGCCCGGCATCGCCTCGCTTCAGGCCGCCAATTTGCGCCACAAGGGAAGAGGAAACCACGGTGGCGGCCGCCGCACTAGGGCATGGGCGCCTCTGGCGAGCACTCCTGCCACAGCACCGGAGAGCAAGCCGCTTCTTTGGGGGGAGCAGGTCAGATCCTCTTGAGGCCTTTCCCTTCTCTTCCTTGGAGAACCGACGGATCGGAGCCATGGCAACAGACGAGACGAGGAAGAGGAGAAGCAGAAGGATAGACTGGAAGGGCGCGCGCCGTTCCGTACTTATAACCGGCGAAGGCCAACCGTCGGCCTCCATGATCACCGGTCATCATGCCCAACTCTGCATGCAAGGACTCGTCTAATCCGGGCGGTTACCGAGGCATCATGGGGGAGCAGTGCGCACGCGTCCAATCAACCGCCACGCGTCGCCCAAGGCCGCAGGCTGTTAGGGCCCGCGACGCTTCGCACTTGCCCTTTCGCCTCTCTGCACGGCCAAGTTCGGGCGCGCCGTGGGCCCTGGGGCTACTGTCGGCGTTCAGGAGCAGGGTACCCAGACTTGCCTGCCTGCGGCTGCTGGCGTGGCTCAAAGGAGGCCAGGGCGGCCCATCTTCATCAACACAAGCTCAAGACCCTCGCGAGGGCCAAGCCTCACGGCGGGGCGGCGAGGCTTCCTCCGAGCCGCACGGCCTCATCGGGATGGCTCATGAGGAGGCGGAGAGTTCAAGGCAGGGTACCTCGCGAGGTGCCCATGACGCAAGCCATGACGACCAACGGCGCCCGATCGAGGCGCCAGCGCAGCATCCTCCTTTCCTCTTTGGTGCAAAGGGAGCAAGCGCGGCGAGAGCATCAAGCAAAGGCATCCATTTCGTGCAACAAGACCAAGACCAGCCCCAACGATGGAAGGGAGTCATCGTGGAGCCCAAGCGACGTCATCACCGGAGCCTTTGGCAGGCGAGGATCAACTTTAGTCAGGATCAGTGTACCCGCTGTTCCCCTTAAAAAATGGCCAATTTTTGGCGCCCTTCCCGCTCAATATTTGGGAAGAGGCCCAGGGCCTTCGCCTATAAATAGGAGTAGCCACACTCAGAGTAGGGGGATCGGAGGGATCGCAAGGATAGAGGGGATCTGGCATTTGGAATCCAGAGAGAGATAGAGACCCGATCCTCAAGCTAGAGCGACGGGACACCACCTAGCAGTTCATCACACCCACCAACAATAGACCCTCGCGATGCTGTTCTTCCCTGTACAGTTCCTCATCAGCCCAAGAGGCAATCCACTACACCACAAACTAGAGTAGGGTATTACACCACAACGGTGGCCCTAACTAGTATAAATCTTGTGTCTCTTGTGCTATTCTGTTTAGTAGTTTAGGTCCCTGCGGTTCGGCGAGGTCGAGACGCTGGAGGGTTGGATCTCCGCGCACACCCCAGTGTTCGAACCTCAAGGGTCTGCCAGAACCCGAAATCCGACAAGCCCCTCCTTCACCAGCTTCACGGCGTCTAGCTTCGCCCAGTGCACCTTCGCCCCGGGCAAAAGCCCGACGCGCGCCCTCAATGCAAACGGACCACTTTATGACTTCAAGCTGTGGGCAGGCATCCACAAGCCGCCTCACCAGACCGAAGTAGCTGCTAGGCTGGAGCTCGCCAAGCCACATCTGGACTATAAGACCCTTCATGGCTTGTTCGGCCGCCTTGTGAAGCTCGACCAGTTGCTTCAGCTGTTCGCTCACGAGCATTGGGTGTTCGGTCCTAGTATACTGAGACCAGAACAACTTTTCCGTCGAGCTCCCCTCCTCAGCTCGGTAAAACTCTGCGGCATCCGACACACCGCGGGGAAGATCTGCGAACGCTCCTGGAGAGCTCCGAACTCGGGTAAGTAAAAGAAAAGTTTCGTTTACCTGCTTGCTTTGCATAATGAATGCCTTACCCTCTGCCACCTTCTTCACCGCATCAATCTCCTGGAGGGCCTTGTGGGCTTCAGCCTTGGCGTTTTTAGCGCTTTCGAGGGCCTTCTCAAGCTCAGACTCTCGCGTCTTAGAGTCAAGCTCCAAGGACTCGTGTTTTTTGACGAGAACCTGGAGCTCTTGCTGCACCTCGCCTACCCGGGCTTCTTGCTTTTCTCGCTCGACGCGCTCCTTGGCCACTTTGTCTTCGGCCTCGGATAGCGCCTTTTTGAGTCGCCACTTGATGCGTGGCCCCGACAAATCCATGATGATCCTATTATTTTACAACCAAATTTCTTTTTAATATCTGAGACAAGGTACTACTTACCTTTGCTCTCCTCGAGCTGCCTCTTGGCAAGGCCGAGCTCCTCCTTGGACCGCTCAAGGTCTGCTTGATCTGGCGACCTCTGCGGTCACGTCTTGTGGCTTGACGAGTGAAGCCTGCATATGCACATAGACATATTTTGATTAGACTCCTGCGTCATTATTTGATCCTGTGTTCGGCCTTTCTTCATAAGCATAAGCAGAGCATCGAGAGCTACTGTCTATCTGCGGTAATATCTTTGATAATTGGATTACTTACCTCAAAGCCTGTTAGGAGGCTGGCACAAGCTTCAGTTAGTCCGCTTTTGGCAGCCCAGACCTTCCACGATCACCGCACTCATGATAGTGCGGTGCTCTTCGTCGATGGAAGCGCCCATGGCCTTCCGACAAATTACTGGTGCCTCTGGATGGTGAGGCCACGGGCGCGGCTTCGCCCCTTAACGGGAGTCGCTGCGGAGCCGGAACCACCTTAGGGTCCGACGCAGTGTTCGGCTGGGGGCCGAACTTGGAGCCCTTGGGAGTCTTCCTCCCTTTTCGCCCAGGGTCTGGAAGGTCGCCTCGAGGCGCCTCCAGGACTACCTCCCCCCGGCTCGGTGCCCTTTTATACAACACCTTGATGTTGTCCGTAGGGCGAGGGGAGGAGGCGGTCGGAAGAGAATCGCTATCCATGTCCGATGGGTCCAGAGAACCATCCGACGAGGATACGTTAATGTGGGCCTTGGGCGGACTGCACAATCATGTTCGACATGATATAAGAAGCAATAATGCAAAATATACCAGGACCATTATGGTATCCGGATAATTACGACTTTGCCAGGGGCTTGTCCCTGAGCAACCACTCTTCGTTGCTGTATGCGGCTGTTGTGGAGTAGTCCGGAGGGAGGGTCCTTCCCTTTTTGGACCCTTCGGCCTCCCCAAACGGGACGACCTTCCTTTTCTTCCCCCCCCCCCGGCTGGTGGGGCAGAGCTTTCTTCTTCCACCTCCTCCTCGTCTTCAGGGGAGGAGAGTGCCTCGGTGTGTTCGAACGATGAGTCCGATATAACCTTGCGCCGGAGACCTGTCCTGGTCCCCGTGGATTTCTTCTTGGCCTTCTTCTCCGGCACCTCATAAGGCGCCGGAACCAGCATCCTCGTCAGGATAGCTGTAGGATCTTGAGAAGAGGTGTCTAGAGGGGGGGGGGGCGTGATTAGGCACGAAGTACCAAAGTTGCAGTTTTTAACTTCTTTTAGGTTTAAGTGGAGTTTAGGCACAAGTTTAACATTCTCAATACATAACAAGCAAGCATGCAAAGAGTATATAGGCAGCGGAAAATAAAGCATGCAACTTGCAAGAATGTAAAGGGAATGGTTTGGAGAAATCAAACACAATTGGAGACACAGATGTTTTTGTCGTGGTTCCGATAAGTGGTGCTATCGTACATCCACGTTGATGGAGACTTCAACCCACGTAGGGCAACGGTTGCGCGAGTCCACGGAGGCCTCCACCCACGAAGGTCCCACGAATTAGCAACCTTGTCTATCCCACCATGGCCATCGCCCACGAGGGACTTGCCTCACTAGCGGTAGATCTTCACGAAGTAGGCGATCTCCTTGCCCTTACAAACTCCTTGGTTCAACTCCACAATCTTGTCGGAGGCTCCCAAGTGACACCTAGCCAATCTAGGAGACACCACTCTCCAAGAAGTAACAAATGGTGTGTTGATGATGAACTCCTTGCTCTTGTGCTTCAAATGATAGTCTCCCCAACACTCAACTCTCTCTCATAGGATTTGGATCTGGTGGAAAGAAGATTTGAGTGGAAAGAAACTTGGGGAAGGCTAGAGCTCAAGATTCATATGGTTGGAATGGAATATCTTGGCCTCAACACATGAGTAGGTGGTTCTCTCTCAGAACTGGTAAGTTGGAAGTGTAGGTTTGTTCTGATGGCTCTCTCCACGAATGAAGAGGAGGTGGAGGGGTATATATAGCATCCACACAAAATCTAACCGTTACACACAATTTACCAAACTCGGTGGGACCGAATCATAAAACTCGGTCAGACCGATTTAGTAAACCTAGTGACCGTTAGGGTTTTTGGTGGGACCGGAATGCAACTCGGTAGGACCGTTATGGTTAGGGTTAGGGCATAACATGATCTTGCTGAGACCGATTACACAAACTCGGTGGGACCGATTTTGGTAATTAGCTAACCAGAGAGTTGGTCAGGCAAACTCGGTGGAACCGATTACTCAAACTCGGTGGGACCGATTTTGGTAATAAGTTAACCAGAAAGTTTGCATTGTAATCTTGGTAGTATCGATTACACAAACTCGATGAGGCCGATTTTGGTAATGGACATACACAGAGAGATTACAATCCCATCTTGGTGAGACCGAGATCCCTATCGGTGAAGCCGATTTGCCTAGGGTTTGTGCCAGTGGCTATGACATCTGAACTCCTTGGCGCCGGATAGAAAGAATCGGTAGGGCCGAGTTTGACTTTAGGTTTAGGTCATATGTGTGGAAGTGGGAAAGTAGTTGAGGGTTTTGGAGCATATCACTAATCACATGAAGCAAGAGGCTCATTAAGCAACACCTCATCCCTCCTTGATAGTATTGGCTTTTCCTATAGACTCAATGTGATCTTGGATCACTAAAATGTAAAATGAAGAGTCTTGAGCTTGAAGCTTGAGCCAATCCTTTGTCCTTAGCATCTTGAAGGAGTTCCCACATCCTTTAGTCCATGCCACTCCTTTGTTGAACTTATCTGAAACATACTAGATAAAAGTGTTAGTCCAACAAGAGATATGTTGACATTAATTACCAAAACCACCTAGGGAGCACTTGTTCTTTCAATCTCCCCCTTTTTGGTAATTGATGGCAACATACATCAAAGCTTTAGATGAAGATATAAAGAGTAGCAAGTAAAGCTTTGGAAAGACATGTAACAAGCATAGGCTCCCCCTATATGTATGCAATCATGTGAATATGGAATATAGAAGCATGTGAGAGCATAACCATGATAGAGTAAGCAATGTGTTACATGTGTCTTGGCCATATGCATCAGAGCAAAGAATATTAAAGGAAATACCTTCATGCTCATGAGTCCTTCTTGCAAATAGTATGTACATCAGCAAGAATTCCTCATACACATGAGTGTGATGCATATACTTACCTTGTAGTCTTGAGTTGGCTTAGGATAAAATGAACCTGCACAAACAAGGTTAGATAACACAGGTACATCTACTAGCCGAGCAAATGTAAGAAAGCACAAGAATACCAAGACTGGGATGACATGTAGAGAGTGAGTACTAAGTACCATACTGGATTAGACATGTCCCCAAGAGTAAAGATATGCAATGAATTTAAATGATTCCTTTCCCTTAGATGCCTTGCTCCCCCTGAATCTAGTATGAGATATTGGGAGAAGATAGGGAACAGAAAATCAGAGCTGAAAACAGAGCTGAAAGATATAAATGAACAGAGCTTAATGCAAATAAGCATACATGAACATGTATTTTCCCCAAAAAGACATGTGGAATCTCTCCTCTTGAACACCAAGCATCTGGGATCCTTGATAAATACTTTCTACTTGAGCATTCTCTCCCCCTGGAGATCTCTTTCTCCCCCTTAATACTCTCTCACTTTTGGAAGTGATAAGCTTTGATGTGATCTCTCTCTCACAATTTGAGATCATTTTCCATGAAGGGTCTTCTGGAATTTGTTGTGAATGGGTTTGGTCCTTGAGTCACAACACAAAGCACTGGATAAAATTCATGATGCTTGTAGAGGACAAGATTCATTGAGTGGAGCTGGATCAGATGAAACACAGAATAAGTGGCAACCTGTTTTTCGCAGAGAGAACTCTTGTCACCTCAGCTTACTAGTCTAGAAAGATCTCACAAAGATTTGCAAGGAATTTACTGAATGATGTGCAATGAATTGGATGCAGAAAATGCAGAGCAAACAGAAAGAAAACAAAGAAATCTAGATGACGTTTTTTTTGAAAGGGGAAACAAACATGCATGAGACAAATGCAAAAACTCAGAAAAGAACACGAGAGAACTTCATCTAGAGATGGTCGATGAAAAAGTCACCTATGTTAGAGTATATTGACTTAGGAGTCAAGTGAGATCACTTGATCATAGGTCATACTCATCGTTTAAGCTTAAAATGGGGTTACCATTTTTCGTTTAAGCATCTTGATGTATTCACATCTTGTCGAGTTGCTTTAGCTCATAACTCGGAGTAAAGCTTCTCTAAGATGGAATAACATACCTTGGTTGGTGGTGTTGACCATGTAGTTGAACTTGTGTGGGTTGCTCAAGGTTGATGTAGCTCATCAAGAGTTGGGAGCTCCACTTGGAATTTGAGTCCATCTACCTACACGGGTTAGTTTTTGCAAGGAAGAGCACTTGTATATCCAAAAATGATAATCATGAAGCTCAACACGGAGTTTGTCAAAGGATATGTTTGAATGATTCCGTGCTTCCTTGTATTCAGCCACCATAGTGTAGAGACTTGATGATGTAGAGATTGCTCAAGATGTGAGTAGGTTACAATCTCATGGAGTTTGATTCAACCAAGTACCTACATGGGTTAGATAACATGCAAGATGCAAATATATCCAGGATATAATATTTTCATTATAAGAGAGATATCATGGATTAGTCATAAGCTCATGTCTTGCATGTATCCAATGGAGTATCTACTCCAAGTTTGAAGCATCTATGATGTTCAATTCTCCTCTCAACCTGCAAAACACTTTCTCATCAAGAGGTTTAGTAAATATATCCGCTAATTGCTTTTTAGTGCGAACATGCTTAAGATTAATGTCACCCTTAGCAACATGATCTCGAATGAAATGATGACGAACTTCTATATGCTTAGTTCGAGAATGTTGTATGGGATTATGACCAATTTTGATAGCACTTTCATTGTCACAAAGCAATGGAACATGTTTCACATATATCCCATAATCTTTAACAGTTTGGGTCATCCAAAGTAATTGAGCACAACATGAACCAGCGACAATGTACTCCGCTTCGGCTGTAGATAAGGATACCGAGTTTTGTTTCTTGGAGGACCAAAACACAAGAGATCTACCAAGAAATTGACAAGTACCCGAAGTGGACTTTCTATCAACCTTGTCTCCGGCATAGTCCGAGTCGGAATAGCCAACAAGATCGAAAGAGGCCCTCTTAGGATACCAAATGCCAAAGTTTGGTGTATGAATTAAGTATCTCACTATCCTTTTCACGGCCTTAAGATGACATTCTTTAGGAGCAGCTTGATATCTTGCACACATGCACACACTTAGCATAATATCGGGACGTGAAGCACATATGTATAAGAATGATCCAATCATAGAGTGATAAACCTTTTGATCAACCGGTTTACCATCTTTGGTCAAATCAAGATGTCCACTAGTAGGCATGGGTGTAGACATACCTTTGCACTCTTGCATATTGAACTTCTTGAATAAGTCCTTAGTGTACTTCGTTTGAGGGACAAAAGTACCTTCCTTGGTTTGCTTGATTTGCAACCCAAGAAATAATTTGAGTTCACTCATCATTGACATCTCAAACTTCTCCGACATTAGCTTCCCAAACTTTTCACTAAAATGAGGGTTAGTTGATCCAAATATGATATCATCAACATAAATTTGGCATACAAATAATTCTCCATTAACCCTCTTAGTAAAAAGTGTGGAATCAATTTTCCCAATTTCAAAGCCTTTTTCAAGAAGAAACTTGGTCAAGCATTTATACCATGCTCTAGGAGCTTGTTTAAGACCATAAAGGGCTTTGTGAAGTTTGTAAACATGGTTTGGTTTCTTAGGATTGTGAAGGCGGGAGGTTGTTTAACATAAACTTCCTCCTCTATTTCACCATTTAGAAAAGCACTTTTAATGTCCATTTGGTACAAGGTGATATTATGGTGATTAGCATAGGCAAGTAAGATGCGAATGGACTCAAGTCTAGCAACGGGAGCATAAGTCTCACCATAGTCCATGCCTTCGACTTGTGTGCAGCCTTGGGCGACGAGACGTGCTTTGTTGCGAACTACTTGTCCATATTCATCTTGCTTGTTGCGAAACACCCATCTGGTACCGATGATGTTGTGGTTGTTGTCGGGCTTCTCAACCAATGTCCAAACTTGGTTTCTCTCAAAGTTGTGTAGCTCTTCATGCATAGCATTTATCCAATCCGGATCTTCCAATGCTTCTTGACCTTCATAGGTTCAATGCTAGAGATGAAAGAATAGTTTTCACAAAAGTTAGCTAAATGAGTTTTAGAGCGAGTGATTCTCCCGGTTTGAATATCATTGTAGATTTGCTCGACGGGAAGGTCTTTAGCAATTCTTGCTCGAACTCGTGAAAGCTTTTGCTTGGGTCTCGGTTGAGCATCTTCTTCATCTTGTTCTTCTTCTTCTTCTTCTTCTTCTTGATCTTCTTCATTGTTGGCGTTGTCGTTCTCTTGTCGTGGTGGAGAAGGAGGTTGTTGACGTTCGTGATGTTCTTCCTTGTTTTCTTCATCTTGGTGTGTTCCACTTGTGGATGCTTCTGTATCAACTCTTGTTTCACCTTGTCGTGAAGTAGAAGCTTCCACTTGAACAGACGAGGTACTCTCCTTCACCTCCGTTGGACGGACCTTGCCAATAGACAAGTCTTGGATTGCTTCTGAAGGGTCTTTGTCTCCTACATCAATTGGCAATTTCTCTACTTGCGAGCCGTTAGATTCATCAAACTTCACATCTACCGTCTCTTCAACCTTTCGGGTGAAATTGTTGTAGACACGATAAGTGTGAGAGTTTGAGCCATAACCTAGTAGGAATCCTTCATGAGACTTAGGAGCAAACTTTGAACGACGATGCTTATCAAGAATGTATCACTTTGAGCCGAATACTCGAAAGTATCCAACTTGGGGTTTGTTACCGGTGAGGAGCTTGTATGCCGTCTTGCCGAGTAGCTTGTGAAGATACAAGCGATTTGTTGCATGACAAGCTGTCTCAACCGCTTCTGCCCAGAAATGCTTCGGCGTCTTGTACTCATCAAGCATCATTCTCGCCATTTCGATGAGCGTCCGGTTCTTCCTCTCAACAACTCCATTTTGTTGAGGTGTGTACGTAGCCGAGAACTCGTGTGAAATCCCTTCTTCGTCAAGAAAGGTGTCCACATTTGCGTTCTTGAACTACTGTTCGTTGTCGCTGCGAACCTTCTTGATCTTCACTTCAAATTGATTTTGGGCCTTCCTAGCGAAGTTTTGAAGATCTTTTGGACCTGCGATTTATCATCGAGAAAGAACACCCACGTAAATCTTGAAAAATCATCAACTATAACTAGACCAAAAGAATTTCCACCGAGGCTTTTGTAGGCGTTAGGACCAAAGAGATGCATATGAAGAAGCTCGAGCGGCCTCCTTGTGGTCATGATGTTCTTCACGGGATGCCTTCCTCCAACCTGTTTACCTGCTTGACAAGCACTGCACAGTCTATCCTTATCAAATATGACATCGTTAACTCCAAGGATATGATTTCCTTTAATAAGCTTGTCAAGATTTCTCATGCCAACGTGACCTAGTCGTCTATGTCATAACCAGCCTTTTGAGGATTTAGTAATTAAGCAAGTTTTAGGTTGTGCCTTTTTTAGAGAAATCAACAATGTAAAGATCACCTCTATGTATACCGGTGAAGACCATTTTATGATTGTCTCGACGGAACACTTGACAATATACTTCAGTGAATAGGACATTGAAACCGAAATCAGCAAGTCTAGATACTGAAAGTAAGTTGTAGCCAAGAGATTCAATGAGCATGACATTTTGAATGGCGCTATCATGTGAGATGGCCACCTTACCAAGGCCAACCACCTTACCCTTTGAGTTGTCACCGAAAGTGACATACTTTCGAGGACTATCATTTTCAGCAAGCTCACGAAACATGTCTTTATCTCCGGTCATGTGATCGGTACACCCACTCTCAAGAACCCATTCCTTTCCTCCTGACGCATATCCACGAAGATTTGCCATAAGACCAAAATGTCTCATTGCATCATCAAGATCGAAGTCACTATCATCATCCTCATCATAGTATCCATGTTCAACATTGTTATGTGGTGGATCAAGTCCTAGTGAGGGTAATTCGTTAGAGTGAGTTTGACAAAGATCTTGCTTATGAATTCTTATAGCTTCGGAAATAATATCACAAATAATTCCAACATCTCCTTTGGCACGCATAAGGTCAGTAAGTTCAAATAGACGATCACCAAACATAGTGTTGGGGATATTACTACTGGGCGTAAACCGGCCAGGAGAGGCCGGGTTAACTTCATCAGTAGTCAAGTATGCTAGAAGCCCATGAGGATATTCTGTAAGGGCCTAAGGCCCAGAACTGGTCTAAGGCTTGTAGCCGTGAACCGTCATTAGTATGTAACTTGTGTTGTAAGTTAGAAATACTAGAGACCGAACCGGACACGTCTATGAGCCGGTCTCGGGACTCTGCAAATCGACGGCGTCACCCATATATATAAGGCGACCAGCGGCGATTCGAGATAACAGACAACAACTCGAGACTTAAGCGGCTTGTTTGCTCCCTAGTCATCGAAACCCCCATCAATTCCATCACAACTAGACGTAGGCTTTTACCTTCATCGAAGGGGCCGAACTAGTATAAACTCTCTTGCGTCCTTGTGTCCGCTTTAACCCCTTTAAGCTAACCCGTAGCGATGGCTCCACGACTAAGCCCTTTCATGGGGACATCTGCCGTGACAAAACCACGACAGTTGGCGCCCACTGTGGGGCTATCACACGATGGTTTCAAGTTCTTGGAGGGAAACTTCAAAGGGCTCAAGGGTTACGCTGTGGGCCGGATGACCAAGAGTCATCGCGGCAAGCTCTACATCGACGATTCAGGCTGGGGCCCCGAGGCCGGCTCGATTGAGTACGGGTACCGGGTCCCCTTTGGTGGCATACACGTCTTCATTGGCAAGATCGGTGAACCGGGCCCTGAGCCGGACATCTGCACCGACCTCATCGAAACGGCTCAGCGTGCGAGATCTGCCCAGGTTAAACCGGCCGTGAAGTGTGCCTTCGTGGGAGTCATCCACGGAGGAGAGTATGAAGGTGGATCGGCATCTGGTGGCGAGACCATCGTCTATTCCAGCGATGAATCCTCGACCGGAGAAACCGAATCATTGTATCAGCTATAGGACGGTCAGATTGGGGGCTGTTCCGATGGCGACAGTATTCCGGACCCCTCTGATCTGCCCAATTGGGTTGGGATATTCATGGCCGGTACACAGGCGGCAATCCACTCTTCGACTGCAGCAGCAATGTTCTCCGGATCAGCAGCGGCGGCAGCGCCGGGCAGAGGCTCTGTCGCCCGCCCGGCTCAAGTTTTATCTGATCTGTTTGATGCGTTGGGCGTGCTTATGGCGAAGCTAACCCGGCGGATCGGGGCGCCCACAATGCAGAGATTGCAAAAGTGAGGGAACAGATCACTCGAGGCCAAGGCCGATTTGGCGGTGAGAACAACGGATGATGGCAGCGGGCGCCACTTTGGACGCGCAGGCCTATAGGCTTATGCTAGACCAGAACGCATCGCATGAAGTCCTGAAAAGGAAGCATCGGTCTCGCCTGCCGACGGTCTTCGATGGCAGAAACCTCTTTAAACACCCGTGAGCGAGGGACTAGTAACCCGCCGTGGTTAAACCGGGCGGAGGCACACAGAACGGGTGCGCCGGTTCAGCCTACTTTGATGGAGCCGCCTCGGCGAATAACATCATACCTCGGCCTGTCCGTGACGCCTCCAGGTCACTATTCCAATCCAATGGACAATCTTATCGCCGCCGCTTCATGGCTGGAGGCCATCCCAATTGAAGGTGATTCTCCGCAAGCGGTGGAGACATGCCGGGTTAAGGAACTTCTTCGAACAGCTTTGGTTCAGCAGGAAGCATATTCATACAGCCGTGACTGAATTCATTCCAACCCCCGTCCAAGTCGGAGTTACAGCAGGCGGATGGATGAACCGGCCGTATTCAGTAATGCACGGAACCGTGAAGCGCCCCGTGGCCATAACCCGGCAGGTGATGCTCAGGAAGTGGTGGACCGGGCCCGAGCGCCTGAGGGACGCCGAGTTAGCGGACAAGATGAGGCTCTTCAACTTACGCCGGTTCGTCCAACCACCACAATTGAGCCAG
The DNA here is from genome assembly GCA_021605145.1 of Aegilops bicornis. Lineage (NCBI taxonomy): Eukaryota > Viridiplantae > Streptophyta > Magnoliopsida > Poales > Poaceae > Aegilops > Aegilops bicornis. The sequence continues at coordinate 388,798,169 of CM038669.1, read as the reverse complement.
GGGTTACTTCTAGTTCTTTGGGAGTGCCTTGTCTTGTCCCCGCTTTACGCAATGTGCGCCTGCCCAAGGATTTCAAGGGCCCGCGCAAGGTACCAAATTACACGGCTGATTTGTCTCCGGAAGCATGGGTAGAGAGTTATGAGATGGCCATGGAGATGCTTGATGTAGATGAAGCGGCATTTGCAAATTATTTTACCATGATGCTTGAAGGGACAACCCGTATTTGGTTAAAGAGCTTACCAGCCAATTCTATCAGTTCATGGGCCCGATTCGCGAGCCGGTTTATCCATAATTTCAAGGATACATGTAAGCAGCCCATGTCGATAGTGGACTTAGCGGCCTGTGTCCAGGAGGAAGGAGAGTCAACAACCCGCTGGGTACGCCGAGTCTCGGAAATTTTGCACTCCTCAGACCGTATCAACGCCGACTCCGTGGTTATAACTTTGGAAAGCAACTGCCGGTTTAAACCTCTGAAGTTGAAATTGGGAAGGATGAAGCGCCATTGCAACGATATGGGAACCCTCATGACTGCGTTAGTGAAGTATGCTGATTACGATGGTACCAAGGATCCCGAGTCCGATGATGACAAGACAGGAAGGGAAAGAAGAACGGCAACTCCAAGGGGCAGCACAACCACGGCAGGTCATGGTAACAGAGGCAAGCGTAAAGCGGATGGTAGCATGGACTTTGTGGCTAATACCAACGCACGGGACGAAGTCAGCTGACGGAAGGGTAAACCGCCGAATCATGGTGGAGCTCCAAGTCCCAATCCGGACCGCCTTACTTATCTATTAAACCAGCCCTGTCCGAAGCACGGGATGAAGGAGGCGCCTGCCACCCACCTTTGGAAGGATTGTTATATTATGCAGGAGTTCAAAAATTCTAATGCTTTCCGGTATGATCACGGATCAGGTGGTGGCTCAGGATCCGGATTCCATGGGCTGGGTCACGGTGGAGGAAATGTCGGTTCAGGCTTCAATGGAGATCAGGGTGGATTTAACAATCAAAACAATCAGAATAGCCAGGGTGGTTACAACCAGCAGCGACAACAGTTGGGTTATCAGAGCCGTCCAAAACAGTTGAATAGTGGGCAATATCATGTATTCACCACTAGCTTGGATAAGCGAGACCAGAAGCTTCACAAGCAAGCAGTGAATTCTGTTGAACCGGCCGTGCCTCGTTATTTACGCTGGTCCGAACAGCCAATCATATGGAGCAGAGAGGATCACCCGCCCCGGGTTGACAATCCGGGTCAGCTAGCGTTGGTGGTGGCACCTCAGGTGGGAGGTTATAAGTTCACTAAGGTGCTCATGGATAGAGGAAGCAACATTAATATCTTGTACTATGAGACCTTCCGTCGTATGGGGCTAACAGACAAGAATCTTAAACTGTCCAATACGGTGTTCCATGGTGTGGTACCTAGCAAGTCAGCATATCCTGTTGGCAAGATAGCTCTGGAGGTGGCCTTCGGAGATGATCATGATTCCATGTCAGAAACATTGGTTTTTGAGGTGGTTAAGATCCGGAGCCCGTACCACGCTTTGTTTGGGCGGCCGGCTTATGCCAAGTTTATGGCACGACCCTGTTATATTTATCTGCAGCTCAAGATGCCGGGTTACAAGGGGACCATAACCGTTCATGGAAGTCGCAAGATTGCCTTGGAGTGTGAAGAAGGTGATGCGGCCTATGCAGAGTCGGTTTGTGCCATGGAAGAGTTGAAGTATTACAAGGATAATGTTGATCCGGCTGACATGACTCCGTTGAAAAAGCCAACCACGAGCATGATCCGGCTCTAAAGTTCAAATCGGCAATGAAACCAAGCTTGTTGACTTCGTACTGGCGATTCGTCCAAGCAATTTAGTATCAGTACCAACTTGATCCGAAATAGGAAAGCGGCGCTCATCGAAGTTCATCCGTGAGAACCGGGACATTTTTGCATGGAAGCCTTCTGACATGCCAGGTGTACCGAGGGAACTCGCTGAGCACACTCTTAATGTTGATCCCAAGTACAAACCGGTGAAACAGTTTCTCCGCCGGTTCAACGAAGAAAGGCGCAAAGCTATTGGAGAGGAAGTGGCCAGGCTCTTAGCGGCTGGCTTTATTGTTGAAGTGTTCCATCCTGAATGGCTGGCTAATCCGGTGCTGGTCCTTAAGAAGAACGGCACCTGGCGCATGTGTGTGGATTACAGAGATCTTAACAAGGCTTGTACAACAGATCCTTTTGCCCTCCCCCGCATTGATCAGATTATTGATGCTACAGCGGGTTGTGAGTGTTTGAGTTTTCTGGATGCATATTCTGGTTATCATCAGATCAAGATGGAAGTTAAGGACCAGGAGAAGACGGCGTTCATAACTCCTTTTGGAGCCTTCTGGTATGTCTCTATGCCCTTTGGGCTCAAGAGTGCCCAGGCAACTTATCAACGGTGTGTACAGAACTGCCTTCATAAACAGATCGGCCGTAATGTGCATGCCTATGTGGATGATATTGTGGTTAAGTCAAGGGAGAAGGAGACTCTGGTTGATGATCTGAAGGAAACCTTTGATAACCTACGGACGTACCAGATGATGCTCAATCCGACCAAGTGCGTTTTTGGTGTACCGGCAGGAAAGTTATTGGGTTTTCTGGTGTCCAATAGGGGAATTGAGGCTAACCCGGAGAAGATCACAGCTATCACCTCTCTGGCTAAACCAAAATGTATCAATGATGTCCAGCGCTTGGCAGGCCGGATTGCCGCGTTGAGCCGGTTTATCAGCCGCCTCGGAGAGAAGGCGATACCTTTGTATTAGATGCTGAAAAAAGCGGATCCCTTTGTCTGGAGTCCGGCCGCTGATAAAGCATTGGAGGATTTAAAGCGGCAGCTAGCCAATCCGCCTGTTCTTGCTACTCCGATTGACAAAGAGCCGTTGCTACTTTATATGGCAGCTAATGCTCGTGCAGTCAGTGTAGCTATTGTGGTAGAGCGCAAGGAGGCAGGTAAGGAGTATCCGGTTCAGCGCCCGGTTTACTATATCAGCGAGGTGCTTATTGAGTCCAAGCAAAGATACCCGCATTGGCAGAAGCTGGTGTATGGAGTTTTCATGGCAAGCTGGAAGCTTAAGCAATACTTCCAGGGACATCCCATCATAGTGGTCAGCTCTGCTCCTTTGGGATATATAATTCAAAACAGGGAGGCAACTGGCCGGATTGCCAAGTGGGCTATAGAGCTTGGGCCGCATGGTTTGAAATACGTGCCTCGGACGGTGATTAAGTCTCAAGCATTTGTGGATTTCATCAATGATTGGACGGAGCTACAGGCACCTGAAGAAAACCCGGATCACACCTATTGGACTATTCATTTTGATGTGTCCAGGCAATTGGAGGGCTCGGGGGCTGGAGTCGTGTTAACTTCCCCACGAGGTGATAAGTTCTGTTATGTTCTCCGCTTAATGTTCCCTTGTACTAATAATGCAGCTGAGTATGAAGCTTTACTCCACGGTCTCCGGATTGGTAAGGAGATGAATCTTAGCCGAGTCAAGTGCTTCGGTGACTCAGACCTGGTGGCCCAACAAGTGTCTGGTACTTGGGATTCTAAGGACCCGCTCATGGCAGCCTACCGTCGTGAGGTGGATATCATTGCAGGCCACTTCAAGGGATATCAGGTGGATCATGTGGATAAATGGAAGAACAAAGCGGCGGATGCTTTAAGCCGTCTGGGCTCTCAGTGTAAACCGGTCCCGCCTATTGTCTTCTTAGATGTTCTGCATAACCCGTCGGTCAAGCTCCCTGGCGAAGAGGATTTGGCTATTCCTGATCCGGAGGCTCAGTTGGTGGCGGCTCTGCATGTCATTCCGGATTGGACGGTTCCTTACCTTGCATTACATGAATCGGGCGATTTACGGAAGGATGAGACGCTGGCGACAGATAATCCGGTGATCCAAGTCGATGACTATTGTCAATGGCGAGTTGCATCATTGCGATTATCGTGAGCATTTCAACATTGTGTGCCGCCCGGAGGAAGGTTGTGAGATCTTGCGCGAAATCCACGAAGGAGATTGTGGTCACCACGCCGGTTCAAAATCTCTGGTGGCTAAGGCGTTTAAATCCACGGTTTCTATTGGTTGACTGCTCATGCGTCACGGAGGACCTGGTTAGGCGATGTGGCGGTGTCGGAAGTTCTCAAGACGCAGCTCATGTGCCGCTCAATAATTGAGGATGATTCCAATTACTTGGCCGTTTGCAACTTGGGGCTGGATATGGTCGGGCCTTTCAAACGGTCCAAGGATAAGAAGACCCACCTTTTGGTGGCGGTTGACAAATTTACAAAGTGGGTAGAAGCGGAGCCCGTCAGCAAGTGTGATGCAGCCACGGCAGTTCAATTCATTAAGAAGGTGATTTTCTGGTTCGGCTTTCCACATAGTATCATTACTGATAATGGTACCAATCTGTCTAAGGGTGCTATGAAGGATTTCTGTGAACGTGAGCACATCCGGCTTGACGTTTCATCAGTGGCTCACCCACAGTCCAATGGCCAAGCAGAGAGAGCTAACCAGGAGATCTTACGAGGCATCAAACCCCGGCTTATGGTTCCTTTGCAGCGGACGCCAGGTTGTTGGGTTGAGGAGTTACCATCTGTGTTATGGAGCATCAACACTACACCCAACAGATCGACAGGATACACACCGTTCTTCATGGTCTATGGAGCAGAGGCGGTTCTCCCCAGTGATATCCATCATGACTCACCTCGTGTAGCAGCTTATGTTGAAGCGGACAACAAGGTAGCTCGGCAAGACGCTTTGGACCTGTTGGATGAGGAGCGTGACATTGCAGCTGCTCGTTCGGCGATTTACCAGCAGGATCTTCATCGCTATCACAGTCGCCGAGTTAGAACCAGAACCTTTCAAGAAGGAGATTTGGTGCTCCGGCTAATTCAAGACCAGACTGATATGCACAAGCTATCCCCACCTTGGAAAGGACCTTTCGTGGTCAGCAAGAATCTGCACAACGGGTCGTACTATCTGATTGATATTCAAGAGCATAAAGACTCACGTACATCAGAGGAGGAGACCAACAGGCCGTGGAACATAGCTCATCTTCGGCCCTACTATACTTAAGCCATAGGCTTTACTTATGTACATATTATCACAATGTATATATTATGATCAATACAATAAACCGGAGCCTTAGCTAAAGAGGGGTCTCTGTTATTTTTTACATCATGAGTGGTTACACGGAGTTTTTATCTTAAAGCGGTCTCCGGTTTACCCCTAAGCTTTATATTATGTCACTTGGGGGCTTGGTCGTGTCTGAACCAATGCAACACCTTTTGACAGGCGAAAGCCACGAGATCACTTGGGGACTTGGTCACGTCTGAACCAGTCACGCCTCTTGGTTGGCCTAAGGCCACAAAATCACTTGGGGGCTTGGTCGAACCTGAACCATCGCTACACCTCTTGATCGGCGTAATGCCACTGCATCATTTGGGGACCTAGCTGACCTGAACCATAGCTACGCCTATTGGGGGCTTGGTCGTGTCCGACCATGGTAATGCCACTTGATCGGCTCAAACAGCCTTTTTTCCGCAAAGGTTTTTGTCTTTACCTTTGCTTGCAATTTGTTTGTGTTTTTGCATATTTCTCTTGTTGTGTTCTTAAACCGACAATTGTTAAAACGATTCGGCTATCAATTGACGGGATACGGTTTATTTTTCATTCGAGACACTTTTGCCCGGTTTGATTTTTTGATAAACATCCTATTATGGAGTAACACCGGTGTTCATCTTAACCCGGAACGGTTTACCTGGTAAACCGACCCTATGTACACAGGAGCGGTTTTCTCCTTCAGCAGAGCGGGTTTTCTTACAACTCCGCTTCAAGATTGGCACAGTCAACTTCTTGCCCTATGATGGCAGACAACAGTTTAAGGTTGATGATTCGACAAAAACATAAGTTGCAATACGTATGCACGAAGGCATATCAACACAAAGTGTGGCAGCTAGTCTATTACAAGGCAACATAGTGCCCAGATAAGATAATTGTTCTTGGCATAACATAAGGAAGCAGTACTGTAAACCGGCCTACGGTTTATGCTTGATCGCCAGCTTGGCCTGATGGTTGCGGGTCATCCTGCGCCGCTTCAACTTCTGATTCCCTACCCAGCGGCTGGCAATCAACAGTCGTCCAGTCGATTCCCATTAATGCTTGGAATACAGCTTCATCATTGATCGGCAACGACGGTTCAATATCGGGAGCGTAAGTATGCTTCTGGATTGGTGGTATAAGATTCTCCGCTTGTGAATCGGTGCGTACACTCGTTTATTTTCTCCATCATCTTGGGCACGATAGTGAGACAGATTTGCCTCTTCAACCAACTGACAAGCCAAAGGGCGCACCTCCCGGTTTATAGCTCTAAGATCTTCTTCGTTGAATTCCGTCCCGTCTTCCTTCAAGCTTGGAAAACCTTGGGCCGCTTCAACAAGATCAAAATCCGGCACCCACGCTTTGGCCCGGATTAAGGCATTTATGGCGCCGGTTCTAGCAGCAGATTTCTTTAATTCTTCAAACCGGGCAGGAAGCATTGACAATCTTTTAAGTGTATCCTGGATCAAGGTCGGGGTCGGGTTGTTGTGAGAAGCGGTGCTGATGATCCGTTGCACGCCGGTATAGAGTTGCTCTATCAATGTATAAGAAGCTTTCAATTTTTTCCGCACGTCTGATCCCAAGTGGCCAATACGTGTCCCTATATCATTCAAAGGGTTATTAAACCGGCAATTTTATGAGAAGGCCTTATTACGACAGAAGTCAAAAAGGGTTTACCAAAGACAGCAGCGGTCATGGCATGTACTTGCCACTTTACACTAGTCAGTTCATGCACCACCGGTTTAAGGGCAGCTTCAAAGATGTTCTCGCCTGCTGAGTTAAAGCGGCCTTTTCAGTGGCCCAATCCGCCGCTCCTTGTTGAAGCCCTCCTTAAGCTTTTCCATGGCGCTTAAAGCGCTGGTTAATTCGTCCTTTGCTTTGGAGGTTTCAGCTTGCTGGGATTTCAGATTTTCTTGAAGATCAGAGATTTGATTATTTTTCTTGTTCACATCAGCCTACATACAGATAATCATTTGATAAGGATTAAGATGCAGAGTTGAAGTACCAACCCCACAACAAGTTCTGCCCTTGGTACTTGGGGGCTAATGCATATTTGCTCTTCATCCTATAAATTATATATAAAGTCCCAAGCTCAATACAAGTATTCAACTTGGCACTTGGGGGCTAATGCATATTTGCTCTGTCTTTGAGTAATGCTGGAATTCTTATGATGTACAAGACCCAGTTTAGCTACATTAAGTTGAACCGGCCCTTGGGGGCTACTTTCCAAAAGTACAGATGTATTCAGGATTATATTTGGAAGTCCCGGTTTAAGTTGATATATTTAAACCGTCACTTGGGGGCTATCAGAGATGACAGTTTGCAATATACAAGTAGAAAGTGATATGGAGTTTACCTCATATTTGTCCTTCATCGTGTTCACCAGGCCGGCTTCATAGTCACGGTTGGTATATAACCGGTTCAGATAACCGGAATGAAGATCTTGTGGATTCAAAGCAGCGTAAGTTGCCAAATCGGCATTCCACTTGCCTTTACCAAACACAGTGAATTCATCCTTGGCAGTATGCTTGGACAAGGCGACAGGATTACCTGGCTCGGAATGGCCAAAGCCAGTAATCACAACATCGTCATCCTTGGCTTCGCCGGTTCGCACTGGGGTCGCCGGTTTATCCGTCTGCTTGGGTGGACTTGCTGTCTTGTCGGTTTGAGCAGGACTTGTGGATTGATTTGAAGGGCCTGTGGCATCAACATATGCTTCTTCAACGGTAATGTCATGATCTTGCAGTGGTGGATTGTTCAGCACATCATCCTGGTTGTGTTCTTCAGGATTGGGTATATTGGTCGGTTCAGGAACATCGTCCTCTGCCGCTTTGTCCAGGCGAGCTTTCTTGCTTGGCCTAGGCTTGGCCCTGAAAGAGAAAAGATGGATCAGTCCAATGAGCATTGAAAGTGGTATATTAAACAACATTATCAGAAATATGGCTCACCCAAGCACTGTTTTGAGGGGTGGGAGTTGGGTGCCTGTCGACTCGCCAGAGGAGGAATGAGAAGTCACCTAATAATCGGAGTCAGATGGATTAAGAGGTTGACGAAAGCAGCCCGCTTTAGGATAAGCATTGATGAAACACTTAGAGACCTCTGAACGGCGTTTCCGAACCGGAATGTTCGGTAAACTGGTGGAGGTGACTACCTGGCCGCTGTGCCGGGTTGCACGACGAGCTTAATGCTGTTGTGTCTTCATAAGAAAGTTTTGATCCAAGTAAGCAAGAGGATGAGAAAATTTAACTTTCCGGTTTGCCCGACAGATTTTTACTGAAGGTAAAGGGTTTGAATCGGAAGAAAGAGCGATTACCTCTACAACATCAGCATGACTAGCTTCAAAGATCATCCTGGCAATAATCATTATCAATAAGGTGTGTAAAAAATAGACCAAGTGAGTCAAGTTCTACCACAAGGTCCGGATTACCCACATCGTCGTCAGCTGGTGGATCGGAGGAGGCAGTGGTTTTCTTTCTATTTGCTGGTTTCTTCACAACTTTGGTCTTGGGTCGGGTTATTGCCACCGGTTTCTCTTGTGGAGTCTTCCTGCTCCAAAACGGATCATCGCCCTGTTTGAAAGAAGTTAACATCAACAAAGAGTATTTGAACATAATCAGATTTTTGAAGGTATGAGTCTTACGGCTGGCGGTTTATTAATGGCAGAGAAGGGAGCCAGGCCGGTTTGGGTGCAAGCAGCTTCCGGTTCGTTCAACATCCTCTTAACAGCCTCAGTGACCTCATCGTCTGTTAGCTGGATCTCAATATGCCGTAGAGGGTCTTTCACATCTTCTGTGTATTTGCACATCAAACCAGGGCCTTGGTGAGGCGATATACTCCAAGATATCCAGCAACGAGCAAGGTCGATTCCTGTCAACCCGTTGGCCATGAAGGCCCGGAGCTTGGATAGTTGAGGGGCATATTTACTTCTCTCCTTAGCACTCAATCTGTGAGGGAGGGGATGTGTGTTGCTTAGCCGCTCCGGACGGTAACCTGGTAAGGGATTTTCTCCCTCAGGGGAAGTATCTTTGCAGTAAAACCATGTTGAATTCCACTCTTTTGGATGGTTGTGCAGTTTGGCGTGAGGGTAAGTGAACTCTTTCCGCTTCTGGATCGCCACACCACCCAACTCAGTGTTGGGACCGTCAGAAAACTCAGTGCGGCGGTTTAGATGGAAGCAATCTCTGAACAATTCAACTGTGGGCTCCTCTTGAAAAAACACCTCACAGAGCACTTGAAAATGACAAATGTTGGTTATGGAGTTGGGGCCAATATCTTGTGGACGCAGTTGGAAGCTAGCCAAGACATCCCGATAAAACTTTGAACCGGGCGGACTGAAGCCCCGGGCTAAGTGGTCAGCAAAAACAACAACTTCTCGATCCTTGGGTTCTGGAGAACTTTCCAGGCCAGGGACCCTCCAGTGAATGTCATCTTTTTTGCCTAAAGCGTCGGTGCATACTAAGTTATCCAGTTGAGTTTCAGTTACTCGAGAAGGAACCCAGTTGCACTCATACACTTGCTTGGCCATGATGCAATCTACAAGGCAGTAATACTGGTTCAAGAATATGTTGGAAGGCTATATATTGATACATTCAGTGTTAAACCGGAAGAAGTTGCTTATAAACCGGAGTTCTGCAAGATGGCAATACATAAACCGGAAGAACCTTGGCGGTTCAACAAGGGGACTAATGGTATATGCCGAGTTGTCAATTTATCTACAAAGTTAAACCGCCTAGTCTGAAACATGGATGAATCAAGTGTGGATGTGCAAAAACAGGTTTCACAGAAACTTGTTACAGTTTCGGATCTGAAGCATATTCAGAAAAGAAATAAATATTCAAGGTATAGAACAAAGCGGTACTGAATCAACGAGCAAAGACGCAGGGAGATCTAAGACCTTGAGATGCGCAGGTGACAGCGGAGGCTAAAAAATTACCGCTACGCAGAACAAGGATCTACAGACTTAACTGGCAGTTATCATATGAGCAAGAAACAAGCGATAAACACCAAAGAACATGGAAACCCTAAGAACAGATCTATGGTGAAAAGATAGAAGATTTACCGGAGCGGAGGAAGAAGCTGAAGGTCGCCGCGATGCTCTGATACGTTCAGGTTGATGCAGCGGCCAAGACTGGTGCAGAGGTTGACGGCGGCGGCGGAGTTCCGAAGCTGGGCAGCGCGAGGAAGACGAAGCAGAGGGGCACGAAGGGAAAAAAAAGGAAATGACCCTTCGGTCTATTTATAAAAGAAAGAGATATGTGTGTCAGGCGCGAAAATCAAGGAGCCGCAGGTTTGGAAGCAGAGCTTGTTGCCTCGATTGTTGTGGGCTCATTAATAGACATAATCCTCTATGACAGATGACGTCAAGCCGGTTCACCACAATCTGAGAAGATAACATCACGGCGGTTCAACCAAGAAGATGCTGAAGAATGAAGTTTTTTACTAAGGATTGACATGAACCTGTTCAAATCAATCTGGGGCCTAATGTTGGGGATATTACTACTGGGTGTAAACCGGCCAGGAGAGGCCGGGTTAACTTCATCAGTAGTCAAGTATGCTAGAAGCCCATGAGGATATTCTGTAAGGGCCTAAGGGCCAGAACCGGTCTAAGGCTTGTAGCCGTGAACCGGCATTAGTATGTAACTTGTGTTGTAAGTTAGAAATACTAGAGACCGAACCGGACACGTCTATGAGCCGGTCTCGGGACTCTGCAAACCGATGGGCGTCACCCATGTATATAAGAGGGCGACCCGGCGGCGATTCAGGATAACAGACAACAACTCAAGACTTAGGCGAAGCTTGTTTGCTCCATAGTCATCAAAACCCCCATCAGTTCCATCACAACTAGACGTAGGCTTTTACCTTCATCGAAGGGGCCGAACTAGTATAAACTCTCTTGCGTCCTTGTGTCCGCTTTAACCCCTTTAAGCTAACCCGTAGCGATGGCTCCACGACTAAGTCCTTTCATGAGGACATCTGTCGTGACAAAACCACGACACATAGGGTCACTAGTATTCATCTTACTCAAGGCAATAGACTTATACAAAATTTCATCTAGATTTTTCAAGGAATAATTTGGAAAGCGTTCCTCAAGAAATTTCCAAATAGTGTAGGCACACTCAAAAGTAGGCAAGATTCTAATTAAGTTTCTAGGCAAGCCTCTAGTGATAAGATGAACAGTTCTAAGATTCCTAGTCATGTCAATAGATTCATCAAGGGTAGGATGCATAGGATCAACATGAGGTGCACAAGGACTAGCAATGTACTTGTTCAAATGATATTGATTGAAAATTACAAGCATCTCATTTTTCCACTCATGAAAATACTCTCCATCAAGAATAGGCACTCTATGTCTAAGACTCCCCAAAGTAGACTCATCCATCTTCCTCCAATGGTGATTAAACCAAGGCAATGGAGACCAAAGCTCTGGTACCACTTGTAGGATCTTGAGAAGAGGTGTCTAGAGGGGGGTGATTAGATACTAAGTACCAAAGTTGCAGTTTTTAACTTCTTTTAGGTTTAAGTGGAGTTTAGGCACAAGTTTAACATTCTCAATACATAACAAGCAAGCATGCAAAGAGTATATAGGCAGCGGAAAATAAAGCGTGCAACTTGCAAGAATGTAAAAGGAAGGGTTTGGAGAAGTCAAGCGCAATTGGAGACATGGATGTTTTTGTCGTGGTTCCGATAGGTGGTGCTATCGTACATCCACGTTGATGGAGACTTCAACCCATGTAGGGTAACGGTTGCGCGAGTCCATGGAGGGCTCAACCCACGAAGGGTCCACGAAGAAGCAACCTTGTCTATCCCACCATGCCCGTCGCCCACGAAGGACTTGCCTCACTAGCGGTAGATCTTCACGAAGTAGGCGATCTCCATGCCCTTACAAACTCCTTGGTTCAACTCCACAATCTTGTCGGAGGCTCCCAAGTGACACCCAGCCAATCTAGGAGACACCACTCTCCAAGAAGTAACAAATGGTGTGTTGATGATGAACTCCTTGCTCTTGTGCTTCAAATGATAGTCTCCCCAACACTCAACTCTCTCTCATAGGATTTGGATCTGGTGGAAAGAAGATTTGAGTGGAAAGCAACTTGGGGAAGGCTAGAGATCAAGATTCATATGGTTGGAATGGAATATCTTGGCCTCAACACATGAGTAGGTGGTTCTCTCTCAGAACTAGTAAGTTGGAAGTGTAGGTTTGTTCTGATGGCTCTCTCCACGAATGAAGACGAGGTGGAGGGGTATATATAGCCTTCACACAAAATCTAACCGTTACACACAATTTACCAAACTCGGTGGGACCGAATCATAAAACTCGGTCAGACTGATTTAGTAAACCTAGTGACTGTTAGGGTTTTCGGTGGGACCGGAATGCAACTCGGTAGGACCGATATGGTTAGGGTTAGGGCATAACATGATCTAGGTGAGACCGATTACACAAACTCGGTGGGACCGATTTTGGTAATTAGCTAACCACAGAGTTGGTCGGGAAAACTCGGTGGAACCGATTACTCAAACTCGGTGGGACCGATTTTGGTAATAAGTTAACCAGAAAGTTTGCATTCTAATCTCGGTAGTACCGATTACACAAACTCGGTGAGGCTGATTTTGGTAATGGACATACACAGAGAGATTACAATCCCATCTCGGTGAGACCGAGATCCCTATCGGTGAAACCGATTTGCCTAGGGTTTGTGGTAGTGGCTATGACATCTGCACTCGGTGGCGCCGGATAGAAAGAATCGGTAGGGCCGAGTTTGACTTTAGGTTTAGGTCATATGTGTGGAAGTGAGAAAGTAGTTGAGGGTTTTGGAGCATATCACTAAGCACATGAAGCAAGAGGCTCATTAAGCAACACCTCATCCCTCCTTGATAGTATTGGCTTTTCCTATAGACTCAATGTGATCTTGGATCACTAAAATGTAAAATGAAGAGTCTTGAGCTTGAAGCTTGAGCCAATCCTTTGTCCTTAGCATCTTGAAGGATTTCCCACATCCTTTAGTCCATGCCACTCCACTGTTGAACTTATCTGAAACATACTAGATAAAAGTGTTTGTCCAACAAGAGATATGTTGACATTAGTTACCAAAACCACCTAGGAAGCACTTGTGCTTTCAAGAGCATCTGCTGGATCTTCGGGCAGGGGAGCCGGACAATTGATCCGCTCCGATGTCTCTACCCAGTCCTATTAAAATAACATGAAGGCTTAGATTCCTCACAGGATTATACTGGGGAAAGAAACATCTTTTTAAGATGTAAAAGAACTTACCAGATTGGCAGGGCGCTTTACGCTTAGTCCACAGTCCGCGGTAAGGGGAGGAGGTACCTCAGCACGCTTGAACAGCACCCTCCAGACATCCTTGTGCATCATGTCGAAGAGCTCTAGCAGCATCTGGTGCTTGGCCGGGTTGAACTCCCACAAGGTGAATGCCCATCTTTGACACAGGAGGATCCGGTGGAACAACATGACTTGGACTACGTTGACGAGCTTGATTTTCTTGCTCATCATGTTTTTGATGCATGTCTGGAGTCCGGTCAGCTCTACCGAATCACCCCAGGACAAGCCCTTCTCTTTCCAGGAGGTGAGCCGCATGGGGATTCCGGATCGAAATTTGGGGGCCGCCACCCAGTTGGTGTCGCGTGGCTCGGTGATGTAGAACCACCCCGATTTCCACCCCTTTATGGTCTAAACATAGGAGCCTTAGATCCATGTGACGTTGGGCATTTTGCCCACCATGGCGCCTCCGCACTCCGCTTGCTGGCCGACCACCACATTCGGTTTAACATTGAAGGTCTTCAGCCATAGGCCGAAGTGGGGCCTGATACGGAAGAAAGCCTCGCACACGACGATAAACGCCAAGATGTTGAGAATGAAATTGAGGGCCATATCGTGAAAGTCCAGCCCGTAGTAGAACATGAGCCAGCGGACAAAAGGGTGGAGAGGAAATCCCAGTCCGCGGACAAAGTGGGGAAGAAACACAACCCTCTCATGGGGTTCGGGAGTAGGGACGATCTGCCCCGCATCTGGGAGCCGGTGCACGATATCCGCGGCCAGGTATCCGGCTCCCCGCAGCTTGATGATGTCCGCCTCCGTAACGGTGGAGGCCATCCACTTGCCTCCCCCTCCAGACATGCTTGGAGTGGTTTGAGGAGAGAAATGCGAACTTGGGCGCTGGAGGTCGAGTGCGCAAGAATGGGTGAGCAAGGAAGAAGAAGGCGTGGGTAAAAAAAGGAGGAATCTTTATCCCTTTATAAAGATGGTAGGACTGTACGCCTCCCCCCTTGCCTGGTAAACATGCTTATTCCCCAAGCGCCATAATTGATGGCGCGGTTGGGTTACCCACATCCGTATTGATGAGAATCCCGTGATAAGGGGACACGATCTCTGCTTTGACAAGATGTGCCAAGGAAGCCGCCCCGCAATATGCGCTGTGGCAGGCTGTGAAAAACGGTTTGAATAAAGACCAGGGCCGTGGCGTGATGCCATGAGGCAACATGTGTCAGCAGATTAGATTTGTGGTATATTCTCTCTACGGTGGTATGTGGAATTTGTTTTGCAGAGCCGAACACTATCCTTGTGTTCAAAATCTTCTATGGAGTATTCGGAGGAGGAACCCGCCTTGCAATGCCGAAGACAATCTGTGCGCCGGAATCATCATCATTGAAGCCTGGTTCAGGGGCTACTGAGGGAGTCCTGGATTAGGGGGTCTCCGGACAGCCGAACTACATCCTTTGGCCGGACTATTGGACTATGAAGATACAAGATTGAAGACTTCATCTCGTGTCCGGATGGGACTCTCCTTGGCGTGAAAGGCAAGCTTGGCAATACGGATATGTCGATCTCCTCCCTTGTAACCGAATCTGTGTAACCCTAGCCCCCTCCGGTGTCTATATAAACCAGAGGGTTTAGTCCGTAGGACAACAACAATCATACCGTAGGCTAGCTTCTAGGGTTTAGCCTCTACGATCTCGTGGTAGATCAAATCTTGTAATACTCATGTCATCAAGATCAATCAAGCAGGAAGTAGGGTATTACCTCCATCGAGAGGGCCTGAACCTGGGTAAACATCATGTCCCCCGCCTCCTGTTACCATCCGCCTTAGACACACAGTTCGGGACCCCCTACCCGAGATCTGCAGGTTTTGACACCGACAGTATCCTCCTCCGAATGTTTTAAGTGGCTTGACTTGGCACATGTTCATGCATGTAGTTGAATCAAAACCAACATAGCCTCCACGATATTTATGTTCATGGTGTTCATATCCTACTCATGCTAGTATGCAATGTTGGTTATTCCTAATGCATGTTCATGACCGTTTTCGCTCTCTAGCTGGCAGCTTCTCAACCTATTTGCTAGCCTTCGCCTGTACTAAGAAGGAATACTGCTTGCGCATCAAAATCCTTAAACCAAAGTTATTCCAGATGAGTCTACCATATCTACCTATATGCGGTATTACCCTGCCTTTCCAAGTAAATTTGCATGTGCCACCTATAAAATTTCAAATGAACATATGTTTTGTGTGCCTGGACCGCTCATGGAGCGACAGGGGGCGGTCAATATCTTCCATGCTAGGCGGGTTATTCTCATGATGAGTTTCTATTCACCCGTCCTTGCATGAGAGGCGGTAGTAGGGATGCCCAATCATGAAATCAGAAGTTGCAAATAATTAAACAAAACTCCCCCAGGAATGTTGTTGGTATGGACGGTACCCGTGGATTCAGCTCGCTGTGGAGTCTGTTTTTTGGTGGAGGGGGAGTAAACCTTTACTTTTATCACTTGGGAACCGCCGCTAATTTTTTTAGCATGGAAGATATTGATAACTCTTGGTCGTGACATTGACAGGAAGGGTGCACCTCCCAAAATTATATTTACCTCTGTTTTAAGCTTTGAGCTCTGGCAGCTCTGCAAATCACTGCTTTCCTCTGCGAAGGGACTATCTATTTAATTTTATGTTGAGTCATCACCTTCTCAAACAAGTGCCAGACCTGAGAGCACTATTGTGATCCTCATGCATTGTGTATAGTTAATGTTGGATGCATCATGACTGGATCTTTTCTACCATGAATTACAATGCTTAGTCGTTGCTTGAACTATGGAGGTGCTCTGCATTTATGTTTTGTGGTCCCAGAAAGGGCTAGCGAGATACCACTGTTGTCATATTATATCATGATTGTTTTGACAAAGTGTTGGCATTTGATATGTCTTATTATTGCTCTCTAGTTGATTATGCCATTGATATGAGTTAATATAATTTCTAAGAGTTATTGTTGACATGGTTAGTCATGATCTTTGCTAAAAACCTGGATGCTACTTAAGCTTATTTATGTAAACAAGAACAAAAGAGTTTGTAAAAGATTTTTTTCACTTTCATTTTATCAACTGAATTGCTTGAGAACATGCAAAGGTTTAAGCTCGGGGGAGTTGATACGTCTCCGTCGTATATACTTTTCCTAATGCTTTTGCTCTTGTTTTGGACTCTAATTTGCATGACTTGAATGAAACTAACTCGGACTAACGCTATTTTTAGCAGAACTACTATGGTGTTGTTTATGTGCAGAAATAAAAGTTCTCGGACAGATGAAACTTTTTGGAGAATTATTTCGGAATAAATAAAAAATACCGGAACCAAGAACTACCGGAGGGGCGCCCTTGCCAAACCACAAGACACCAGGGCGCGCATCCCCCTCCAAGCACGCCCTGGTGGGTTGTGGGGCTCTCGGGGCTTCGCGGACCCTAATTCCAGCACTATAACTTCCTATTTTGGAGAAAAAATAGGATAGGAAGTTTCATCGCATTTTACGATACAGAGCCGCCGCCACCTCCCGTTCTTCGCCGGGAGGCCAGATCTGGAGCCCATTCGGGGCTCCAGAGACGGGAATCTTCGGTCTTCATCATCACCAACCCTCCTTCATCACCAATTCCCTGATGCTCCCCACCGGGAGTGAGTAATTCCTTCATAGGCTCGCCGGTCGGTGAGCAGTTGGATGAGATTCATCATGTAATCGAGTTAGTTTTGTTAGGGCTTGATCCCTAGTATCCACTATGTTCTGACATTGATGTTGCTATGACTTTGCCATGCTTAATGCTTGTCACTAGGGCCCGACTGCCATGATTTCAGATCTGAACCGTTTATATTTTCACCATTATATCTATGTTCTTGATCCGATCTTGCAAGTCCTATGCACCTATTACGCGTTATGATCCGTAAACCCCAGGGTGACAGTAATTGGGATACTTTTCGGTGATGATCGTAGTTTGAGGTTTTCATGTATTCACTATGTGTTAATGCTTTGTTCCAATTCTCTATTAAAAGGAGGCCTTAATATCCCTTAGTTTCCTTATGGACCCCGCTGCAACGGGAGAGTAGGACAAAAGATGTCATGCAAGTTCTTTTCCATCAGCACATATGACTATTTACAGAATACATGCCTACATTATATTTATGAACTAGAGCTAGGTCTGTATCTCCCTAGGTTATGACTGTTATATGATAAATATCATCCAACGAGTGCACCGATCCAATGCCTACAAGTTCTCCACATATTGCTCTTGCTAAGTTACTATTGCTTTTGCTACTGTTACAACTGCTACAAAAATGTTACTGTTGTTACCGTTACCACTGCTATCAAAACTATCATACTACTGTGCTACTGATCACTTTGCTGCAGATATTTAATCTCCAAGTGTGGTTGAATTGACAACTCAACTGCTAGTACTTACAAATATTCTTTGGCTCCCCTTGTGTGAATCTATTAATTTGGGTTGAGTACTCTACCCTCAAAAACTGTTGCGATCCCCTATACTTGTGGGTTATCAAGAGATAGCGTTAGCGTGTAGAGCCCCCTCACCAGGCATCTTTTACACCGACCGTCTCGTTCGCTTTTGTATGTGTATGTGGGTAGGGGTCGGGAGATGGTTCCCCCGACACCTGACCCACTCAATTGAGGTGGTGGATTGCCTTTCTCAGATGGAGTGTCAAAGAACTCCTGATTTTCAAAGTTAATTGTAAATAAAATAGAAAGCCAAATTTTCTATCCAGAAATTTTAGAAAAGTCCAGTAAATACCCACCAAAATTAGTGGATGAAGAATTCTAAAAAAAATAATGCTAAATGAATCAACTCATTTGAACTTATAGTTTAAAGTTAGAGGTGGTCAAAGTTCAGTCAACAAAATCATTTAAATTGATTTGAAATGGTTTAAACAGAAATACCAGAGCCGGCCACATCAAAAGCATATTTCTAAAATACGGTTTCCTTGTGTGTCCCACCCGTTAGCTCCTATAAACTTTCCACTAACATACCGCTTCGGCCGGTGGGTCCCACTCGTTAGTTTTAAATAGCGTTAGAGTGGTCAGTGGAGACAGTGGCTCACCGATGGCTGTTCGCCGGCGTAGAGGCCATGACGGTGCTCGGGGATAGGTCCATTGGAATGGCATGACGATGACAATGACGGTTCTTCTCATACCTGTGGATTCTTCGCAGACGTCTTGATGGCGTCGCTTTTATTTTCTCCGGTTGCAGTGGTCTTCGTGGGTCGTCGGACTCTAGCTATTCATCACGTATGTGGGTGGCTAAGATAGAAGTCAACATTAGTGAGGTGTGGCGGTTTGACTTGTGGTGGTGGTGTGGCCTGGAACTAAAAAAGACACATTCGTGACATTATGGCCCGAACAAAAAAAATTCGGTCATGGAAATGACACTTCCATGACGATAATTGTAACAAAAACACGTATGATCATAGATGTGGTGGGCTCCTACTTCTATGTCAAAAAAGTATGGAAGAAAATGGGTTTTTCATCCTGGGCGGGTCGTAAGTTGACCAGCATGACATTCTTTGGGCCATCCATGACATAAAAATTGTGGTGGAAGTTAGGGCGAGAATTCTCAAGGATTTCCCGGTATACGGTGGGTGGTCGGGTCCCAAGTGATGTAGTGTGGTTTGCACATTTATCTCATACACGCGTGTATGAGCCCTTCGCTAACTGAACCCGAGCGAGGCGTTCGCTTAGTGAACCCGATTGATCGATCCCTCACCTTAGTGAACCCGATCAATCTCTCGCACACTACACTGAACCCGAGTGATCTCTCGCACTATTACTGAACCTGAGTGATCCCTTCGTTGCTTAATGAACCTGATCGATGCGAGCAAGACTCATGTGCGTACGTAGTTTGCTAGCCTGATTCATTGATGTGTTGCATCGAGCCCCTACGTGAGCCGTGAGTTGACCTATCCAGTTGGTTGCTGATACGTCTCCAAGTTATCTATAATTTTTTATTGTTCCATGCTATTATATATTTTGTTTTGGATGTTTAATGGGCTTTATTATACACTTCTATATTATTTTTGGGACTAACCTATTAACCGGAGGCCTAGCCCAAATTGTTGTTTTTTCCTATTTCAGTGTTTCGCAGAAAAAGAATATCAAACGGAGTCCAAACGGAATAAAACCTCCAGGAACGTGATTTTCGGAACAAACGTGATCCAGAAGACTTGGAGTGGACGTCAAGCAACAGACAAGGAAGCCACGAGGTAGGGGGGCGCCTACCCCCAGGGCGCGCCCTCCACCCTTGTGGGCCCCTCGTGGCTCCACCGACCTACTTCTTCCTCCTATATATACCTACGTACCCCCAAACCATCGAAGAGCACCACGAAAACCTAATTCCACCGCCGCAACCTTCTGTACCCGTGAGATCCCATCTTGGGGCCTTTTCCGGTGCTCCGCCGGAGGGGGCATTGATCATGGAGGGCTTCTACATCAACACCATAGCCTCTCTGATGATGTGTGAATAGTTTACCTCAGACCTTCGGGTCCATAGTTATTAGCTAGATGGATTCTTCTCTCTCTTTGATCTCAATACAAAGTTCTCCTCGATTCTCTTGGAGATCTATTTGATGTAACTCTTCTTTTTCGGTGTGTTTGTCGAGATCCGATGAATTGTGGGTTTATGATCTAGATTATCTATGAACAATATTTGAATCTCCTCTGAATTCTTTTATGTATGATTGGTTATCTTTGCAAGTCTCTTCGAATTATCAGTTTGGTTTGGCCTACTAGATTGATCTTTCTTGCAATGGGAGAAGTGCTTAGCTTTAGGTTCAATCTTATGTGTCCTTTCCAAAGGATGTTAGGGCAGCAAGGCATGTATTGTATTGTTGCCATCAAGGATAAAAAGATGGGGTTTATATCATATTGCATGAGTTTATCCCTCTACATCATGTCATCTTGCTTAAAGTGTTACTCTGTTCTTATGAACTTAATACTCTAGATGCATGCTGGATAGCGGTCGATGTGTGGAGTAATAGTAGTAGATGCCGAATCATTTCGGTCTACTTGTCACGGACGTGATGCCTATATACATGATCATACCTAGATATTCTCATAACTATGCTCAATTCTATCAATTGCTCGACAGTAATTCGCTTACCCATCGTAATACTTATGCTATCTTGAGAGAAGCCACTAGTGAAACCTATGGCCCCCGGGTCTATCTTCCATCATATTAATCTCCCAACAGCTAGCTATTTCTATTACCGTTTATTTTGATTTCTTTATTTTTAGTCTTTATCATAAAAATACCAATATTATCTTATCATCTCTATCACATCTCACTCTCGTAAGTGACCGTGAAGGGATTGACAACCCCTTTATCACGTTGGTTGCAAGGTTCTTATTTGTTTGTGTAGGTGCGTGGGACTTGAGTGTGGCCTCCTACTGGATTGATACCTTGGTTCTCAAAAACTGAGGGAAATACTTACGCTACTTTACTGCATCACCCTTTCCTCTTCAGGGGAAAACCAACGCAGTACTCAAGAGGTAGCAAGAAGGATTTCTGGCGCCGTTGCCGGGGAGTCTACGCACAAGTCAAGACATACCAAGTACCCATCACAAACTCTTATCCCTCGCATTACATTATTTGCCATTTGCCTCTCGTTTTCCTCTCCCCCACTTCACCCTTGCCGTTTTATTCGCCCTTCTTCTGTTCGTCTTTTCGTTTGCCTTAATGTCTTACTTGGCTCGTTTGCTCGTTTGGTTGGAATAGTTGTGTATTTGTTGCTAAACAGAGAACCTAAGATCTATGGATCCTCATCCACTTGCTAATATTTTTAAGAGATCCAATTATGATGAATCAATTGCTAGTGAGTTTTGTGCACTAGATTATCTTTATGAAGTTTTGCTTGAAATTTGTGAATCTGAAAATTGTGATGAAGTACTTTAGGAAGAGATTCACGGTAGCTCCTTGAATAAAAATCATGATTGCAATGATTTTATTATTAATTCTCTTGATGTCATTCGTGCTAAGAATATGCAAAACCCTAAGCTTGGGGATGCTAGTTTTGCTAGGTCCACTACTATGTTTACAATATTATTGAAAGTGGGTTTGGAAGAGTGTCAACTTTAGATCCCACATATTTCGAGAATGTTCAATATTATGGTATTTTTGATAAAAGTGGGTTTGGAGAGGTCATGACTTTAGTTAATATTAATCCCACTATTTTGGAAGAGTGTCAACTTTGCATGCATGTGGACCGTGTTGAAAATATTTTATGCGATAGGTATTTTGTTGAATTTGATTATGATCCTACATGTAATTATTATGAGAAAGGAAAATATGGTTGTAGAAATTTCATGTTACAAATTACCTCTCGTTATGTTGAGATTGCTATTATTCCTTTCTTCTTCCTTGCATATGCTAGTTTTTGCTTGCTTTGCAAATTTGTTTGCTTATAATATGCCTGTGCATAGGAAGTATGTTAGACTTAGATGTGTTTGTCACGTGTTTTATGATGCTCTCTTTGTGCTTCAATTCTTGTCTTCCATGTGAGCATCATTAAAATTATCAATGCCTGGCTAAAAGGCTTTAAAGAAAAGTGCTTGTTGGGAGACAACCCAATATTTTTACTTGATGTTATTAAATAAATATTTGATCTAGCCTCTGGTTAGATTTGTTTTTATGTTTTAGTTAGTGTTTGTGCCAAGTTAAACCTATAGGATCTTCTTGGATGATAGTTATTTGATCTTGCTGAAAATTCCAGAAACTTTCTGTTCACGAAAACAATTGTTAAAAATCACCAGAACGTGATAAAATACTGATTCCAATTGCAGTAGATCAATAAACAAATTATCTAGGTCTTCCTATTTTGGTGGATTTTTATGAGTCCAGAAGTTTGCGTTAGTTACAGATTACTAGAGACTTCTATTTTTGACAGATTCTGTTTTTCGTGTGTTGTTTGCTTATTTTGATGAATCTATGGCTAGTAAAATAGTTTATAAACCATAGGGAAGTTGTAATACAGTAGGTTTAGCACTAATATAAATAAAGAATGATTTCATTACAGTACCTTGAAGTGGTGTTTTGTTTTCTTTCGCTAACGGAGCTCATGAGATTTTCTGTTAAGTTTTGAGTTGTGAAGTTTTCAAGCTTTGGGTAAGGATTTGATGGATTATGGAACAAGGAGTGGCAAGATCCTAAGCTTGGGGATGCCCAAGGCACCCCAAGGTAAATCTATGGACACCAAAAAGCCAAAGCTTGGGGATGCCCCGGAAGGCATCCCCTCTTTCGTCTTTGTCCATCGGTAACTTTACTTGGAGCTATATTTTTATTCACCACATGATATGTGTTTTGCTTGGAGTGTCTTGTATGATTTGAGTCTTTGGTTTTAGTTTACCACAACCATCCTTGTCGTACACACCTTTTGAGAGAGACACACATGATTCGGAATTTATTAGAATACTCTATGTGGTTCACTTATATCTTTTGAGCTATACAGTTTTTGCTCTAGTACTTCACTTATATCTTTTAGAGCACGACAGTGGTTTTGTTTTATAGAAACTATTGATCTCTCATGCTTCACTTATATTATTTTTAGAGTCCTACAAAACAACAGGTAATTTGCTTAAATTGAGAAGGTAGTCCTAATATGATAGGCATCCAAGATTAGTAAAAACTTTCTTATAAGTGCGTTGAATACTAAGAGAAGTTTGATACTTGATAATTGTTTTGAGATATGAAGATGGTGATATTAGAGTGATGCTAGTTGAGTAGTTGTGAATTTGAGAAATAATTGTGTTAAAGTTTGTGATTCCCGTAGCATGCACGTATGGTGAACCTTTATGTGATGAAGTCGGAGCATGATTTATTTATTGATTGTCTTCCTTATGAGTGGCGGTCGGGGGCGAGCAATGGTATTTTCCTACCAATCTATCCCCCTAGGAGCATGCGCGTAATACTTTGTTTCGATAACTAATAGATTTTTGCAATAAGTATGTGAGTTCTTTATGACTAATGTTGAGTCCATGTATTATACGCACTCTCACCCTTCCACCATTGCTAGCCTCTCTAATACCGCACACTTTTCGCCGGTATCATACACCCACCATATACCTTCCTCAAAACAGCCACCATACCTACCTATCATGGCATTTACATAGCCATTCCGAGATATATTGCCATGCAACTTACCACCGTTCCGTTTACTATGACACGCTCCATCATTGTCATATTGCTTTGCATGATCATGTAGTTGACGTCGTATTTGTGGCAAAGCCACCGTTCATCATTTTCATATATGTCACTCTTGATTCATTGCATATCCCGGTACACCGCCGGAGGCATTCACATAGAGTCATATTTTGTTCTAAGTATTGAGTTGTAATTCTTGAGTTGTAAGTAAATAAAAGTGTGATGATCATCATTATTAGAGCATTGTCCCATGTGAGGAAAGGATGATGGAGACTACGATTCCCCCACAAGTCGGGATGAGACTCCGGACTAAATAAAAGAAGAGAGAAGGCCAAAAGAAAAAAAAGGAAGGCCCAAAAAATGAGAGAAAAAGAGAGAATGGACAATGTTACTATCCTTTTACCACACTTGTGCTTCCAAAGTAGCACCATGATCTTCATTATAGAGAGTCTCCTATGTTGTCACTTTCATATAATAGTGGGAATTTTACATTATAGAACTTGGCTTGTATATTCAAATGACGGGCTTCCTCAAAATGCCCTAGGTCTTCGTGAGCAAGCGAGTTGGATGCACACCCACTTAGTTTCTTTTGTGCTTTCATACACTTATAGCTCTAGTGCATTCGTTGCATGGCAATCCCTACTCACTCACATTGATATCTATTAATGGGCATCTCCATAGCCCGTTGACACGCCTAGTTGATGTGAGACCATCTTCTCCTTTTTGTCTTCGCCACAACCACCATTCTATTCCACATATAGTGCTATGTCCATGGCTCACGCTCATGTATTGCGTGAAGATTGAAAAATTTTGAGAACATCAAAAGTATGAAACAATTGCTTGGCTTGTCATCAGGGTTGTGCATGATTAAATACTTTGTGTGATGAAGATAGAGCATAGCCAGACTATATGATTTTGTAGGGATAACTTTCTCTAGCCATATTATTTTGAGAAGACATGATTGCTTAGTTAGTATGCTTGAAATATTATTATTTTTATGTCAATACTAAACTTTTATCTTGAATCTTTTGGATCTGAATATTCATACCACAAATAAGAGAATTACATTAAGGAATATGCTAGGTAGCATTCAACATCAAAAATTCTGTTTTTATCATTTACCTACTCGAGGACGAGCAGGAATTAAGCTTGGGGATGCTTGATACGTCTCCAACGTATCTATAATTTTTTATTGTTCCATGCTATTATATATTCTGTTTTGGATGTTTGATGGGCTTTATTATACACTTTTATATTATTTTTGGGACTAACCTATTAATCGGAGGCCCAGCCCAAATTGCTGTTTTTTTTGCCTATTTCAGTGTTTCGCAGACAAATAATATCAAACGGAGTCCAAACGGAATGAAACCTTCGGGAATGTGATTTTTGGAACAAACTTGATCCAGAGGACTTGGAATGGACGTCAAGCAACAGACGAGGAAGCCACGAGGTAGGGGCGCGCCTACCCCAGGCGCGCCCTCCACCCTCATGGCTCCATCGACCTACTTCTTCCTCCTATATATACCTACGTACCCCCAAACCATCGAAGAGCACCACAAAAACCTAATTCCACCGCCGCAACCTTCTGTACCTGTGAGATCCCATCTTGGAGCCTTTTCAGGCGCTCCGCCGGAGGGGGCATTAATCACGGAGGGCTTCTACTGTCGGATTTCGGGTTCCGGCAGACCCTTGAGGTTTGAACACTGGGGTGCGCACGGAGATCTTTCCCCTACCAGCTCATGCGTGAGCGGATTGTGAGGGATCTAAACTACCAACGATGAACAACACAGAGACACGAGGTTTATACTGGTTCGGGCCACCGTTGTGGTGTAATACCCTACTCCAGTGTGTGGTGTGGTGGATTTCCTCAGGGGTTGATGAAGAACAATACAAGGGAAGAACAGCCTCGCGAGGGGGCTGTTCTTGAGCTGGTGCGATGAACTGCTTGGGTGAGTTCGATCGCCTCTTTCTCTCACTCTACTAGAGCTCTATCAGATCGATCCTCCCCTCTCTGTGGTGGCTAGTCCTATTTATAGAGGGAGGCCCTGGGCCTCTTCCCAAATAATGAGCGGGAAGGGCGCCAACAATTGGCCATTTTGAAGGGGAACATCTAGTACACTTATCCTGACTAAAGTTGGTCTCCGGCTGCCAAAGGCTCACAGCGATGGCCCGTCTGGGCTCCACGATGACCTCCATCCTGCTGTTCTGCTGGTCTTGGTCTTGTTGCACCGGCGGTAACCTTTGCACGATGCCTTGGCACATGCTTGCCTCCTTTGCGCCAAAGGGGAAATGAGGACACTGCGCGGGCTGGCGCCCGCCTGGCCTTGATCATCATGGCTTGCGTCACAGGGCACCCTCGCGAGGTACCCTGCCTTGATCTCTCCGCCTCCTCACGAGCCTGCCTGACGAGGCTGTTCCTGAGGTAGGTTCCTGTCGTCCGCCCCGCGAGGCTTGGCCCCTCGCGAGGGTCTTGAGCTTGAGCTGATGAAGCTGGGCCGCACTGGGCCCCCACTTGAGCCACGCCGCAGGCCGCAGGCGAGCAACTCTGGGGACCCCGTTCCCGAGCAACACCGACAGTAGCCCCCGGGCCCAAGGCACGCCCGGACTTGGCTTAGCAGAGAAGCGAAGGGGCAAGTGCGAAGCGCCACGGGCCCCAACAGCCTGCGGCCTTGGGCGCCGCGTGGCGATTGGTTGGTCGTGGGCGTCTCCACTTCCCCACGATGCCTCGGCAACCACATGACTTGACAAGTCCCTGCATGCAGAAATGGGTCATGATTACCTTCGATCATGGAGGCCGACGGTTGGCCTCCTCCGACTATAAGTACGGAATGGCGCAAGCCCTTCCAGCCCATCTCTTCTTGCTTATCCTTCTTCTCCATGGCTCCGTCGAAGAGGTTCTCGGCCGCGGAGAAGGGAAAGGCCCGCCAGGTAGAGCCTAACTCTCCCCCGGCCAAGCGCGGTCGAGGCCGTCCTCGCAAGCATCATGTGGCTCCCGCAGCGGCTTCCCGCGGCTGTGGAGGCGATCTCCTGCGCGACGATGGGCGCCAGGTTGTCGATGGGGGGTGCGCTGCGACCGCGCGCCTCCTAGGCCGCGCTTCCACTCGGTAGAGGTGCTGCCGGAGTTTGTCGTGTGGTCGGTGGAGCCGACCAGCACCTGGCTCCAGCTTCCCCGCTTCCTTTTAGGTGAACTTCCGGCCGGTGCCCCGGGCGGCCTCTGGCTTCAGGCGAACGGTTGCTGCAGCCGGGCCTCCTAGGCTTCGCTGGAGGTCTCCACCGCCGGGAGTGTGGCCCTGACCCACGGCTGGAAAACGTTTGCCCGCGCGCGTGGTCTAAGGCGGGGGTGCACCCTGCACTTCAAGTTCGACGGCGATGCCCCCCTCTACGTGAGGGTGTTTGGAGAAGACGGTCGCCACGCCGGGTGCTGCCCAGAAGACGATGACCAAGGCCGTGGACCCATCCCCGGCGATGATCGGGATGAAGATGACAGCACGCGCGTGGTCGGCGGCGCTCGGGGCTCGTCGAGCTTCGGCGGCTCTTCTTCGGACAGCAGTTCCTCCAGCGGCGGCCGCGACCAGCCTCCGCACCGTCGCGCCCTCCTGGAGGGAGGTAGCGGGTCAGCCCGCCGTCACGCCCCAGTGAAGCGCGAGAGGGAGTCTGCCTGAGCTCCAGAGGCAGTACGAGCCTTCACCACGAGTTGGTGCCAAGCGTGTCGTGCCTATTTTGTTCTTCTCCTTTTCCTACGCAAAGAGACAGTAGTGTTGGGCCCCGCGGGGGTGTGCTTGAACTGTTGTTGTTAATTATCGTACTGTTTCCGCTATTTCTGTATTATGCTTTTGTGCCACACGCCTGCGCGTAGAAATTACTTAGCTCGGGGGGACCTGTCGCGGTCTTCGCTTCCCGAGGCCGAGGCCTCGTCGAACGCTTCATGTCCTGCAAAGATTAGTCAGGAGAGGTAGCTTCCGGCCTCAGTTGTGGAGGCGACCGACCCAGGTCCTGTGTTCGTGTCGCGGTGCCCGTGGGGCACGGACTGGGAGGGGTGCTCCCATAGTGGACCCGACTAGGGAAGCCTCAAACGATGAGGGCAGAAAACACTCGCGAGGGTGCCCACGCCGCTCCCTCGTGAGACTTGCGCGAGAGAAATCAAGGCAGGAGAGCGAAAAAGATACAACCCAAAGATGGCAATAAATTCAATAAAACTTCAAATAGGAATGAACAAGCCAACTGCAGAAAGCAAATGAAAAAGCCACGTACGACACCTAATCTAGTCTTCGACGTCTTTTCACCAGCGCGGACCTAAGTGCTGCCACTAGGCGTGGGAGGGAGCCCTAGGGCGTGAGGCCGGCGCTCCTGAGACTCCGAGGCGTGTACAGCCCCAACTCATTTTTACGTGAGAGTGTCTGATAACCCACAAGTATAGGGGATCGCAACAGTTTTCGAGGGTAGAGTATTCAACCCAAATTTATTGATTCGACACAAGGGGAGCCAAAGAATATTCTCAAGTATTAGCAGCTGAGTTGTCAATTCAACCACACACGGAAACTTAGTATCTGCAGCAAAGTGTTTAATAGCAAAGTAATATGATAGTGGTGGTAACGGTAACAAAAGTAAAGACAACGAAGTAATGTTTTTGGTATTTTTGTAGTGATTATAACAAGATAGCAACGGAAAAGTAAATAAGCGTAAACCAGTATATGGAAAGCTCGTAGGCACCGGATCAGTGATGGATAATTATGCCGGATGTGGTTCGTCATGTAACAGTCATAACATAGGGTGACACAGAACTAGCTCCAATTCATCAATATAATGTAGGCATGTATTCCGAATATAGTCATACGTGCTTATGGAAAACAACTTGCATGACATCTTTTGTCCTACCCTCCCGTGGCAGCGGGGTCCTATTGGAAACTAAGGGATATTAAGGCCTCCTTTTAATAGAGAACCAGAACAAAGCATTAGCACATAGTGAATACATGAACTCCTCAAAATATGGTCATCACCGAGAAGTATCTCGATTATTGTCACTTCGGGGTTGTCGGATCATAACACATAATAGGTGACTATAGACTTGCAAGATAAGATCAAGAACTCACATATATTCATGAAAACATAATAGGTTCAGATCTGAAATCATGACACTCGGGCCCCAGTGACAAGCATTAAGCATAGCAAAGTCATAGCAACATCAATCTCGTAACATAGTGGATACTAGGGATCAAACCCTAACAAAACTAACTCGATTACATGATAAATCTCATCCAACCCATCACCGTCCAGCAAGCCTACGATGGAATTACTCACGCACGATGGTGAGCATCATGAAATTGGTGATGGAGGATGGTTGATGATGACGACGGCGACGAATCCCCCTCTCCAGAGCCCCGAACGGACTCCAGATCAGCCCTCCCGAGAGAGATTAGGGCTTGGCGGCGGCTCCGTATCGTAAAACGCGATGAAACTTCTTCTCTTATTTTTTTCTCCTCAAAAGCCAATATATGGAGTTGGAGTTGGCGTCGGAGGGTCTCCAGGGGCCCACGAGGTAGGGGGTGCGCCCAGGAGGCGCCCCACCCTCGCGACAGGTGTGGGCCCCTGGTCTTCATCTTTAAGCGAGGATTTTTATTATTTTTTATAAGACATCCCGTGGAGTTTCAGTCATTCCGAGAAATTCATTTTACGCACATAAAACAACATCATGGCAATTCTGCTGAAAACAACGTCGGTCGGGTTAGTTCCATTCAAATCATACAAGTTAGAGTCCAAAACAAGGGTAAAAGTGTTTGGAAAAGTAGATCTGACGGAGGCGTATCAACTCCCCCAAGCTTAAACCCTTGCTTGTCCTCAAGCAATTCAGTTGACAAACTGAAAGAGAAAAAGAAAAACTTTTACAAACTCTGTTTGCTCTTGTTGTTGTACTTATGTCAAGCCAACATTCAGGTTTTCAGCAAAGATCATAACTAACCACATTTGCAATAATTCTCAGGTCTCATGTTTACTCATATCAATAACATAATCAGCTAGCAAGTCACAATAATAAATCTCGGATGACAACACTTTCTCAAAACAATCATAATATGATATAACAAGATGGTATCTCGCAAACCCTTTCTGAGACCGCAAAACATAAATGCAGAGCACCTTTAAAGATCAAGGACTGACTAGACATTGTAATTCATGGTAAAAGAGATCCAATCATAGTCATACCCGATATAAATTAACGATAATGAATGCAAATGACATTTGTGCTCTCCAATTAGTGCTTTTTAATAAGAGGGTGATGACTCAACATAAAAGTAAATAGATAGGCCCTTCGCAGAGGGAAGCAGGGATTTGTAGAGGTGCCAGAGCTCGGTTTTGAAATAGAGAAAAATTATATTTTGAGCGGCATACTTTCATTGTCAACATAACAACTAAGAGATGACGATATCTTCCATGCTAAACATATTATAGGCGGTTCCCAAACAGAATGGTAAAGTTTATACTCCCCCTCCTCCACAAGCATCAATCCATGGCTCGCTCGAAACAACGAGTGCCTCCAACATTCAACGGGTCCCAGGGGGAGTTTTGTTTGCAATTATTTTGATTTAGTTTGCATAAAGCATGGGACTGGGCATCCCGGTGACCAGCCATTTTCTCGTGAGTGAGGAGCGGAGTCCACTCCTCTTGAGAATAACCCGCCTAACACGGAAGATAAGGGCAGCACTAGTTGATACATGAGCTATTCGAGCATGCAAAACAGAATGATTATTTGAAGGTTTAGAGTTTGGCACATACAAATTTACTTGGAACAGCAGGTAGATACCGCATATAGGAAGGTATAATGGACTCATATGTAATAACTTTGGGGTTTAAGGGATTGGATGCACAAGCAGTATTCCCGCTTAGTACAAGTGAAGGCTAGCAAAAGACTGGGAAGCGACCAACTAGAGAGCGACAACAGTCATGAACATGCATTAAAATTAATAAACATTGAATACAAGCATGAGTAGGATATAATCCACCATGAACATAAATATCGTGAAGGCTATGTTGATTTTTTTCAACTACATGCGTGAACATGTGCCAAGTCAAGTCACTTAAATCATTGAAAGGAGGATACCACCCCATCATACCACATCACAACCATTTTAATAGCATGTTGGCACGCAAGGTAAACCATTATAACTCGTAGCTAATCAAGCATGGCACAAGCAACTATGATCTCTAATTGTCATTGCAAACATGTTTATTCATAATAATCTGAATCAAGAACGATGAACTCATCATATTTACAAAAACAAAAGAGGTCGAGTTCATACCAGCTTTTCCATCTCAGTCAGTCCATCATATATGTCATCACGACTGAACGGTGTGAATAATAATAAGAGTGCACGTGCATTGGACTAAGCTGGAATCTGCGAGCATTCAATAAACAGGAGAATACAAGGAAATATGGGCTCTTGGTTAAATCAACAATGACGCATATAAGAGCCACTTCAACAAATTAATCATGGTCTTCTCCTACTGACCCCCAAATAAAAGAAAAGAAATAAAGACTATTTACACGGGAAAGCTCCCAACAAGCAAAAGAAGAACGGGAAATATTTTTGGGTTTTTATTTTTAATTATTACTACTACAGCAGGAAAAATAAACTACTACTATTTTTTTGGTTTTTCTTAAGGTTTATTAAACACACAAGAAGAAAGCAGGAAAAAGAAAATAAACTAGCATGGATATTACAGTGAAAGAGTATGAGCACCGATATCTATAAATGAGCGTGTGTGAGCATAAATGTAATGTTGGTGAGAAATACGTACTCCCCAAGCTTAGGCTTTTGGCCTAAGTTGGTCTATTGCCAGGGATAGCCTGGCGGATACCCGTAGGATAGCTGGGGTCGTACTGCGATACAGTGGCTATCGCCTCCTGAGTTGCAGCGTGGCATCGAGCCGCCTCCGCTCTCCTCTCGTACTCATCTGCCTCCTCTCTGGTAATAATATATCTCCCTTTTGTCTGAAAATCAAAGAAGGCAGGAGCGGGAAGAGTAACATGGACAACATGTCGTTTGTTAAAGATTAGTCGATCTTTGGAGAGGTGGTTCAGTCCTCTCAACAAACTGGTGGGAAACCATAGAATCAAAATCCAAATAAGTAGGGGGTAACTCCATATCACCCTCATGAATGTCTATCTCAAGAAAATTAGCTAAGCGGGTTGCATAGATTCCTCCAAAGAAATCTCCGTTATGTCTATTATGATGCAACCTACGAGCTACAATGGCTCCCATATGATAAGATTGGTCTCCTAACACAACACTTCTGAGAATGCTGAGATCCGGGGCACACATGTGACATGCTTCATCCTTAGCATTTATGCATCTACCTATGAAGAGAGCAAAATAATGTATAGCAGGAAAGTGAATGCTCCCTATAGTGGCTTGCGTTATATCCCTAGATTCCCCCACATTTATTCTAGCAAGAAAATCTCTATATTCAGATTTAGGGGGATCCCTGATACTACCCCAAGATGGAAGTTTGCATGCAAGAGTGAAATCCTCTAAGTCCATGGTATAAATTTGTCATAAAGGTCAAACATGACTGAAGGAGAATTACGCGAAGATGAAAACTCAAACCTCCCCACAAATGAACTTGTGAGATCATGATACTGGGGGCATTTATCAGCCTCAAAGTCCTCAAGACCGGCATTACGCAAATATGCGTTAAATTCTTCTTTGATTCCCGCTTGATTCATAAAATTTTCCGAAGGCCATTCACAGGGCCTCACAGGAGCGTCTCTTGGTGGTTCCTCGTCAGCATCACGCATTGCAAGCCTAGGGCCTTGCTTCCTTGAAGAACCACCTTGGAACATCTTCCTAAACATATTGCTTTCTCTAAAAAATAATTCTGAAATTTTTAGTAACTTCAAACAAAAGTGAACCAACTTCAATAAAACTGATAGCAACTACCCATACAAGTGCCTAGAGCATATATCAAGCATTAGAACTACTTGGAACCATATAAATTTGACATGCAAGCTCAAGAACA
This sequence comes from Aegilops bicornis, assembly GCA_021605145.1. Lineage (NCBI taxonomy): Eukaryota > Viridiplantae > Streptophyta > Magnoliopsida > Poales > Poaceae > Aegilops > Aegilops bicornis. The sequence continues at coordinate 388,765,579 of CM038669.1, read as the reverse complement.
TGGTCACCTATGCAGCACAAATTTGCAAAGAATAAAGCACTAGAACAAAAACTAATTGGACCAATGGAGGAGTCACATACCAAGGAACAACCTCCCCAAGTAGTTTTGCGAGAGGTGCTTTGAGCAAGGAGATCGAAAATCACAGCAAAAGTGGCTGGAACACGAGCTTGAGTTGGTTTTTCGGGTTTGTGTGAGGCAGAGGAAGAAGATGGGTGCAGGGATAAGTGGAGGAGGGCCACCGTGGGCCCACGAGGCAGGGGGCGCGCCTAGGGGAGTAGGGCGCGCCCTCCACCCTCGTGGCCAGGTGGCAGTTCCCCCCGCGGTAATTTTTGCACTAAAAATCCTCAAATATTCCCGAAAAAATCATATTAAATTGGCATGGCATTCTGAGGACTTTTATTTTTGGGATATTTTTATATTGCTTGGATAAATCAGGAAACAGACAGAAAAATACTATTTTTACTTTATTTCTACTAAATAACAGAAAATATAAAGAGGGTACAGAAGGTTGTGCTTCTAGTTTCATCCATCTCATGCTCATCAAAAAGAATCCACTAACAAGGTTGATCAAGTCTTGTTAACAAACTCATTCCGATAATCATGGAACCGGAGAAATTTTGAATAACACTATGTTACCTCAACGGGGATATGGACATCCCCAATAATAAGTATATCATATTTGTTCTTGACAGTAGGGAGAGGAAATTCAAAACCTCCAAATATAATCGATGAAAATTTTCCAATAGAGTTGATACTGTGAACTTGAGGTTGTTTCCTCGAAAAGTGTACCGTATGCTCATTACCATTAACATGAAAAGTGACATTGCCTTTGTTGCAATCAATAACATCCCCTGGAGTATTAAGGAAAGGTCTTCCAAGAATAATAGACATACTATCATCCTCGGGAATATCAAGAATAACAAAGTCCGTTAAAATAGTAACATTTGCAACCACAACAGGCACATCCTCACAAATACCGATAGGTATAGCAGTTGATTTATCAGCCATTTGAAAAGGTATTTCAATAGGTGTCAACTTATTCAAGTCAAGTCTACGATATAAAGAGAGAGGCATACCACTAACACCGGCTCCAAGATCACATAAAGCAGTTTTAACATAATTTCTCTTAATAGAGCATGGTATAGTAGGTACCCCTGGATCTCCAAGTTTCTTTGGTATTCCACCCTTAAAAGTATAATTAGCAAGCATGGTAGAAATTTCAGCTTCCGGTATCTTTCTTTTATTTGTAACAATATCTTTCATATATTTAGCATAAGGACTCATTTTGAGCATATCAGGTCATTCGCATACATAAAAGATGAGTCTAATCATTTCAGCAAAGCGCTCAAAATCCTCATCATCCTTTTTCTTGGATGGTTTGGGAGGAAAAGGCATGGGTTTCTGAACCCATGGTTCTCTTTCTTTACCATATTTCCTAGCAACAAAGTCTCTTTTATCATAACGTTGATTCTTCGATTGTGGGTTATCAAGATCAACAGCAGGTTCAACTTCTACATCATTATCATTACTAGGTTGAGCATCATCATGAACATCATCATTAACATTTTCACTAGGTTCATGTTCATTACCAGATTATGTTTCAGCATCAGACATAGAGATATCATTTGGATTATTGGGTGAGTCGGCAATAGGTTCACTAGAAGTTTGCACAGTTCTATCATTTTTCTTTTTCTTCCTTTTAGAAGAACTAGGTATATCAACATTATTTCTCTGAGAATCTTGCTCGATTCTCTTAGGGTGGCCTTCAGGATACAAAGGTTCCTGAGTCATTCTACCAGTTCTAGTAGCCACTCTAACAACATAATCATTTTTCTTACTATTCATTTCATCAAGTACTTCTTTCTGAGCTTTAAGTACTTGTTCTACTTGAGTGGTAACCATAGAAGCATATTTGCTAACAAGTTTAAGTTCACCTCTGATATTAGCCATATAATCACTCAAGTGTTTAATCATAAAGGTATTCTGTTTCAGTTGTCTACCAAAATAAGCATTAAAGTCATCTTGCTTAAACATAAAGTTATCAAACTCATCCAAGCACTGACTAGCAATTTTAGTAGGAGAGACTTCAGCTTTATCATATCTGTAGAGAGAATTTACCTTTACTACATGTGTCAGGATATCGGGATCAGGAGGTTCTTCAGTGAATAAAGAATTGAGATCATACACTTCTTCAACAAAGTGATAAATTAAGACCATGTATTTCTTCAATAGGAGGTAAATTCTTAACATCTTCAGCTTTAATACCTTTTTCTTTCATAGATTTCTTTGCCTCTTGCATATCTTCGGGACTGAGAAATAGAACACCTCTCTTCTTGGGAGTTGGTTCAGGAATAGGCTCAATAATTGGCTCAGGAGTTGGCTCGGGAGTTGGCTCAGGAGTTGCCCAATTATTTTCATTTGTCAACATATTATTCAATAAAATTTCAGCTTCATCGGGTGTTCTTTCCCTGAAAAGAGAACCAACACAACTATCCAGGTAATCTCTCGAAGCATCGGTTAGTCCATTATAAAAGATATCAAGTATTTCAGGTTTCTTAAGAGGATGATTAGGCAAAGCATTAAGTAACTTGAGAAGCCTCCCCCAAGCTTGTGGGAGACTCTCTTCTTCAATTTGCACAAAATTATATATATCCCTCAAAGCAGCTTGTTTCTTATGAGCAGGGAAATATTTAGCAGAGAAGTACTAAATCATATCCTGGGGACTACGCACACAACCAGGATCAAGAGAATTAAACCATATCTTAGCATCACCCTTTAATGAGAACGGAAATATTTTGAGTATATAAAAGTAGCGCGATCTCTCATCATTAGTAAACAGGGCAGTTATATCATTTAACTTAGTAAGATGTGCCACAACAGTTTCAGATTCATAGCCATAAAAAAGATCAGATTCGACCAAAGTAATTATATCAGATCAACAGAGAATTCATAATCCTTATCGAGAACACAGATAGGTGAAGTAGCAAAAGCAGGGCCAGGTCTCATCCTATCTCTAAGAGATTCTTTACTCCATTTAACTAGCAGCCTCTTAAGTTCATATCTGTCCTGGCAGGCAAAAATAGCTGCAGAAGATTCCACATCAAAAAGATAACCCTTAGGAATAGCAGGCATATTCTCATGATCACTTTCATCATTGTATTCAGTTTCAATAATTTCTCTTTCTCTATACCTAGAAATTTGTTCATCTAGAAATTTACCAAGAGGCACAGTAGTATCAAGCATAGAAGTAGTTTCATCATAAGTATCAAGCATAGCAGAAGTGGCATCATCAATAACATGCGAGATATCGGAACGAATAGCAGAAGCAGTCTTAGGTGTCCCTGGCTTACTCATAACAGAAGGTGAATCAAGTGCAGAGCTAGATGGCAGTTCCTTACCTCCCCTCGTAGTCGAGGGATAAATTGTTGTCTTAGCGTCTTTCAAGTTCTTCATAGTGTCCAACAGATATAAATCCCAAGTGACTCAAAGAATAGAGCTATGCTCCCGACATGGCGCCTTGAAAAAGGTCTTGATAACCCACAAGTATAGGGGCTCGCAACAGTTTTCAAGGGTAGAGTATTCAACCCAAATTTATTGATTCGACACAAGGGGAGCCAAAGAATATCTCAAGTATTAGCAGCTGAGTTGTCAATTCAACCACACCTGGAAACTTAGTATCTGTAGCAAAGTGTTTAGTAGCAAAGTAATGTGATAGTGGTGGTAATGGTAACAAAAGTAAAGACATCAGAAGTAATGTTTTTGGTATTTTTGTAGTGATTGTAACAGTAGCAACGGAAAAGTAAATAAGCGTAAACCAGTATATGGAAAGCTCGTAGGCACCGGATCAGTGATGGATAATTATGCCGGATGTGGTTCATCATGTAACTGTCATAACATAGGGTGACACAGAACTAGCTCCAATTCATCAATATAATGCAGGCATGTATTCCAAATATAGTCATACATGCTTATGGAAAAGAACTTGCATGACATCTTTTGTCCTACCCTCCCGTGGCAGCGGGTCCTATTGGAAACTAAGGGATATTAAGGCCTCCTTTTAATAGAGAACCGGAACAAAGCATTAGCACATAGTGAATACATGAACTCCTCAAACTATGGTCATCACCGAGAAGTATCCCGATTATTGTCACTTGGGGTTGTCGGATCATAACACATAATAGGTGACTATAGACTTGCAAGATAGGATCAAGAACTCACATATATTCATGAAAACATAATAGGTTCAGATCTGAAATCATGGCACTCGGGCCCTAGTGACAAGCATTAAGCATAGCAAAGTCATAGCAACATCAATCTCGTAACATAGTGGATACTAGGGATCAAACCCTAACAAAACTAACTCGATTACATGATAAATCTCATCCAACCCATCACTGTCCAGCAAGCCTACGATGGAATTGCTCACGCACGGCGGTGAGCATCATGAAATTGGTGATGGAGGATGGTTGATGATGACGACGGCGATGAATCCCCCTCTCCGAAGCCCAGAACGGACTCCAGATTAGCCCTCCCGAGAGAGATTAGGGCTTGGCGGCGGCTCCGTATCGTAAAACGCGATGAAACTTTTTCTCTTCTTTTTTTCTCCCCGAAAGCCAATATATCTAGTTGGAGTTGGCGTCGGAGGGTCTCCAGGGGGCCCACGAGGTAGGGGGTGCGCCCAGGAGGGGGGGGCGCCCCCCACCCTCGTGGACAGGGTGTGGGCCCCCTGGTCTTCATCTTTGGCGAGGATTTTTATTATTTTTTATAATACATCCCGTGGAGTTTCAGGTCATTCCGAGAACTTTTGTTTTCTGCACATAAAACAACATCATGGCAATTATGCTGAAAACAACGCGAGTCCGGGTTAGTTCCATTCAAATCATACAAGTTAGAGTCCAAAACAAGGGCAAAAGTGTTTGGAAAAGTAAATACGACGGAGACGTATCAATGTCACGGGCGGCGAGCTTCAGAGGCATTGGCCTTCTTCACAGGCTCCGGGCCTTTCTTGGGGAAATGAACTTCACAGGCGTTGGCCTTCTTCACAGGCTCCGGGCCTTTCTCAGAAAAATAAGCTTCACAGGCGTTTGCCTTCTTCACAGGCTCTGGGCCTTTCTCAGAAAAATAAGCTTCACAGGCATTTGCCTTCTTCACAGGCTCTGGGCCTTTCTCAGGAAAATAAGCTTGACAGGCGTTTGCCTTCTTCACAGGCTCTGGGCCTTTTTCAGGGGTAGAACTTCCGGAGATGCTGGATGTTCCACGCGTTCGGGATGGGCGCCCCTTCCCGAGTCTCCAAGCGTGCTGAGCCGGGCCTGGAAACATGAACAACTTTGAACGGGCCCTCCCACATGGGAGAGAGCTTATGCAACCCTTCCCTGGAGAGGACCCGTCTAAGCACGAGGTCCCCTACCTCCAGAGTCCTGGGGCGGATGTTGCGGCAGTGGTATCGCCGCAGCGCTTGTTGATACCTTGCCGCTCGCAGCGCGGCCTCTCGATGATGCTCCTCTCCCAGCACGAGATCCGTCCCCCGCATGGCGTCCTAATGCGCCTCGTCGAATGCCAGGACCCGTGCGGAGTGACGCCTGACCTCGTGAGGGAGGACAACTTCTGCTCCGTAGACGAGGAAGAAGGGGGTCTCGCCAGTCGACTTGGCCGCGGTCGTGCGGATGGACCACAACACAGACTGCAGCTCGTCGTGCCAGCCCCTGCCGCAGGCCTCCAGCTTCTTCTTGAAGGTCCTAGTCTTGAGGCCCTTAAGGACCTCCGCGTTGGCTCGCTCGGCTTGGCCGTTGCTCCGAGGGTGCGCCACCGAGGCGTAGCATATCTGCGTTCCAAGGTTAGCACAGTATGTTTTAAAGAGATTACTGGTGAACTGTGAACCGTTGTCGGTGATGATGCGGTTAGGCACGCCAAACCGGCTCACGGGGGCCCTGATGAATTTGACTGCAGAGCCTGCAGGGATGGTGCGGATAGCTTCCACCTCAGTCCACTTGGTAAATTTGTCCATGACGACGTAGAGGTAGCGATAGCCCCCTGGCGCCCGAGGGAACAGACCCAGAATGTCCAGCCCCAAACTGCGAATGGCCATGAGAGGGGTATAGTTTGCAGACCTCCCACCGGCTGATGGATCTACTTGGCATGAAATTGGCAGGCCTCACAAGCCTTTACCAGCTCAACTGCGTCGCTGAGCGCTGTGGGCCAGTAGAACCCGCTGCGGAATGCCTTGCCAGTGAGGGTTCACGATGATGAGTGGTGCCCAGAGTCTCCGCCGTGTATGTCTTCCAGCAATTCCTTCCCTTGCTCCGTGGGAATGCAGCGCAGGGACACGTCATTCGGCCGCCTCCGTGCGCTCTCCATCCACGATGCGATGGGCCGTGGCTTGCCGCGCCACACGCTCCGCCTCCTTCTCCTTCTCCGGCAGGGTCCCCTGTATCAAGTAGCTCTTGAGCTCCGTAATCTAGCACCCCTCCTGAGGTTCCAATGCCATGAGCAGGCGCGCTCCTGAGGCCGGGCCGCAGGCCGGGGCTCCCGAGGCAGGCGGCTGGGGGAGCTCCTCCCGAGGTTGCGCCCGGCTTGATAGTGACGGTGCCGCTGAGGGCCTGAAGAGTCACTCCTCGAAGACGCCAGGCTCCTGAGGCAGCCGCCTGGACGCTCTCTTGGCGATGTCGTCCGCCTCTTGATTGGTGCCGCGTGGCACATGCTGCAGCTCCAGTCCCCAGAATTGTTTCTCCATCTTGCGAACCTCGGCGAGGTAGGCTTCCATGTGCTCGTCCTTCGGCTCGTATATCTTGTTGGAGAAGTTGACGAGGAGCTGTGAATCGCCCTTGATGATGAGGCGCTTTACCCCCAAATCGATTGCGGCTCTCAGGCCTTCATATTCTGCTATGTTGTTGGAGACCTTTTCCCCATGCTGGAAACAGAGCTGCACGGTGTAGTAGAGCCTGTCCTGAGTAGGGGATACGAGCACTACACCGGCCCCCACGCCATGTTGGGAGAATACCCCGTCGAAGTACATGACCCAGCCGTCCAGTGCTTCGCTCCCCGGAGAAAGCGACCGGTCTTCGCCTGCTTCGAGGCCAGGTGCCTCCGTCCATTCTGCCACGAAATCTGCCAATGCGGCCCCCTTGATGACTCTGGTTGTGCTGAACTCCAGCTGAAATGCTTGCAGTTCGATGTTCCACTCGGCGACTCTTCCAGCTGAGTTGGGGCTCCTGAGCACCCTCTCCGGAGGGTATCCGAGACGACCTTGATGGGATGACCACGGAAGTAGTGCCGCGGATGCGTGAGGCTACCAATAAGCGCGAGGAGGAGCTTTTGGGGCATGGGGTACCGCCCTTGCGTCCCGCAACCTTTGTCTTGGCAGTACACCGGGTGCTCGACGAGAGTAGGAGTGCTGACGAGGCCCGTGCCCTCCGGAGGGTCTGATGCCTCCCGAGGCGATGGAGCCCCCAGCGCCTGGCCGCCTGGCGCGGCCTCTTCGGCTCTAGGGGCATCTTCCTGCTGAGGCTGGTCTCCGTCTGCCGGGGCCGTGACCTTCGCGAGGCCTTCTTGGTCTTGTGCTGCCGCGACCAGGGCTGTGGCCGGGCGTGGCGCAGCCTTGATCTGGCACTCTTCCCGAACCACCACTAGGGCTGCGCTAGCGGAGTAGGGTGTGGCGGCGAGGTAGAGCACCAGGGGCTCAAGTGGGTGTGGCGCGACCATCATAGGAGGGCTGGTAAGGTACCTCTTGAGTACTTGGAATGCCCTGTCGGCCTCTTCAGTCCATTCAAAGGGGCCCTTCTTCTTCATCAGCTTGAAGAATGGCAGTGCTCGTTCTCCCAGCTTGGAGATGAAACGTCCTAGCGCGGTCACGTGCCCGGTGAGTTTCTGCATTTCCCTAAGGGTCTTTGGCGGGCTCATGTCTTCGACTACCTTGACCTTTTCTGGGTTGGCCTCGATGCCCCTATGGGACACGAGGAAACCCAGGAGCTTGCCCGAGGGGACTCCAAATACGCACTTCTCTGGGTTGAGCTGCAGGTCCACTTTTTCGAGGCTCGTGAAGGTTTCTTCCAAGTCCTGTATCAGGGTTCTCGCCTCCCGAGACTTCACACAATGTCATTGACGTATGCCTCAGCATTCCTCCCGAGCTGTCGGCCCAAGGCGATGTGCATCAGCCGCTGAAATGTCGCGCCTGTGTTGCGCAACCCAAATGGCATGCAGGTATAGCAGTACACTCCACACGGGGTCAGGAAAGCCGTTTTTTCCACGTCTTCTACCGCCATCTTGATCTGGTGATAGCCTGAGAAGGCATCCAGGAAGCACATCAGGTCACACTCAGCGGTGGAATCAACGATCTGGTCAATGCGAGGAAGCGGAAATGGATCCTGTGGGCAGGCCTTGTTGAGGTTGGTGAAGTCGGCCTTTGCCGCTCCTTTCCCCTTTCTTTGGCACGACAAGCTGGGTTGGCCAGCCAATCCGGGTAGCGGACCTCGCGAATAACCCTGCTGCCTCCGGCTTGCGGGTCTCTTGGACGATAAAAGCTTGTTTCTCTGTGGACGTCGCCTGTATACGCTTCACGGGGCGCACGTTGGGGCACACGTTGAGGTGATTCTCAATCACGCCCCTCAGGACCCCCGCCAGCTGATCAGGCCCCCATGCGAACACCTTCTTGTTTGAGCGCAGGAACTTTACCAAGGCCTCCTCCTGCTCGGGTTCAAGGTTTGCACCTATGGTGAAGGTGGCGTCAGTGGACCCGTCCTCGCTGACCGGTACCTGCTTGGTTTCCGCCTTGTTTTGAGTGAATAGCTGCTTCTTCTTGGATGGCGCAACCCCCTTGGGCTCGGGAGCGTCAATGCCGGTGGGTCGTGCCGCTGCAGCCGCTTTAAAAACATGCTTGAGCGCCTGCAGTGCCTCTCTAGTGTTTCTCGACACTGTAAGAACGCCGCTGCTCCCGGGCATCTTCATGAGGTTGTACGCAGGGTGAGTTGCTGCCATGAACCGAGCCAAGGCCGGGTAGCCAAGGATGGCGTTGTAGGGGAGGCCGATGGGGGCGATGTCGAAGTCGATCAGCTCCATGTGGAAGTTGTCGCGGGTGCCGAAGGTCACCGGGAGGCGAATTTGTCCCAATGAAGCGGTGGAGCCGGCTCCGACTCCGGAAAAAGGCCTGCTGGGCTGGAGCCACTCTGGTGGCATGTGGAGGAGGCTGAAGGCCTCCACAGAAAGCATGCTGAGGCCGAATCCGCCGTCGATGAGGGTCCCGGTGACTGCCACTTCGCAGATGGTGGGGGTGCACAGCATCGGGAGCGCACCCGATCCAGCGGGGTTGGAGGGGTGATCGTCCGAGTTGAAGAGCAGGTCGGTCTCGGGCGCCACCCAGCCCGGCGGGGCTCCCAGGCACTTGGAGGCGGCGGCGATCTGGCGGGTGAAGCGGCAGCGTGGCGGCTCGAAGGTGGCGCCAGTGAGCCACCCAGGAGAGCTGCGACGACCGGGGGCGCCTGCCCAGCGCGAGGGGCGAGGTAGAGGTCGCGCAGCTCCCCCCACAGGTCTGCTGCCCGTTCCCCACTGAGCCGTTGGCGGTGTTGGCGGCAGGCGACGGGGAACGGCCGGGTCGTCCGCCGACGGGAGTTGTCTGGCAACTCGGCGCGCGAAAGCAGCCCGGCACTGGCGCGAAGCTTCGGCGAAAGGCCGCCATGGACACGACAGATAATCACATGCGACCAGCGGAGGAAGGATTCCGGCGCACCCCTACCTGGCGCGCGAAATGTCGGATTTCGGGTTCCGGCAGACCCTTGAGGTTCGAACACTGGGGTGCGCACGGAGATCTTTCCCCTACCAGCTCATGCGTGAACGGATTACGAGGGATCTAAACTACCAACGATGAACAACTCAAAGACACGAGGTTTATATAGGTTCGGGCTACCGTTTTGGTGTAATACCCTACTCCAGTGTGTGGTGTGGTGGATTGTCTCAGGGGCTGATGAAGAAAAATACAAGGGAAGAACAGCCTCGCGAGGGGGCTGTTCTTGAGCTGGTGCGATGAACTGCTTTGGTGAGTTTGATCGCCTCTTTCTCTCACTCTGCTAGAGCTCTATCAGATCGATCCTCCCCTCTCTGTGGTGGCTAGTCCTATTTATAGAGGGAGGCCCTGGGCCTCTTCCCAAATAATGAGCGGGAAGGGCGCCAACAATTGGCCATTTTGAAGGGGAACATCTAGTACACTTATCCGACTAAAGTTGGTCTTGGCTGCCAAAGGCTCGGCGGTGGCCGCCTCACAGGCTCCACGATGACCTCCATCCTGCCGTTCTGCTGGTCTTGGTCTTGTTGCACCGAAGCGGTAACCTTTGCCTGATGCCTTGGCCTGTGCTTGCCTCCTTTGCACCAAAGGGGAAATGAGGACACTGCGCGGGCTGGCGCCTGCCTGGCGCTCGCCTGGCCTTGATCGTCATGGCTTGCGTCACAGGGCACCCTCGCGAGGTACCCTGCCTTGATCTCTCCGCCTCCTCGCGAGCCTTCCTGACGAGGTTGTTCCTGAGGTAGGTTCTTGTCGTCCACCCCGCGAGGCTTGGCCCCTCGCGAGGGTCTTGAGCTTGAGCTGATGAACTGGGCCGCACTGGGCCCCCACTTGAGCCATGCCGCAGGCCGCAGGCAGGCAAGTCTGGGGACCCCCGTTCCCAGAACGCCGACATCTACATCAACACCATAGTCTCTCCGATGATGTGTGTGTAGTTTACCTCAGACCTTCTAGTCCATAGTTATTAGCTAGATGGCTTCTTCTCTCTCTTTGGATCTCAATACAAAGTTCTCCTCGATTCTCTTGGAGATCTATTTGATGTAACTCTTCTTTTGCGGTGTATTTGTTGAGATCCGATGAATTGTGGGTTTATGATCCAGATTATCTATGAACAATATTTGAAACTCCTCTGAATTATTTTATGTATGATTGGTTATCTTTGCAAGTCTCTTCGAATTATCAGTTTGGTTTGGCCTACTAGATTGATCTTTCTTGCAATGGGAGAAGTGCTTAGCTTTGGGTTCAATCTTGCGGTGTCCTTTCTCAGTGATAGCAGGGGCAGCAAGGCACGTATTGTATTGTTGCCATCGAGGATAAAAATATGGGGTTTATATCATATTGCATGAGTTTATCCCTCTACATCATGTCATATTGCTTGAAGCGTTACTCTATTCTTATGAACTTAATACTCTAGATGCATGCTAGATAGCGGTCGATGTGTGGAGTAATAGTAGTAGATGCAAAATCGTTTCGGTCTACTTCTCATGAATGTGATGCCTATATACATGATCATACCTAGATATTCTCATAACTATGCTCAATTATATTAATTGCTCGACAGTAATTCGTTTACCCACCGTAATACTTATGCTATCTTGAGAGAAGCCACTAGTGAAACCTATGGCCCCCGGGTCTATCTTCCATCATATTAATCTCCCAACAGCTAGCTATTTCTATTACCGTTTATTTTGCTTTCTTTACTTTTAGTCTTTATCATAAAATACCATAAATATTATCTTATCATCTCTATCAGATCTCTCTCTCGTAAGTGACCGTGAAGGGATTGACAACCCCTTTATCGCGTTGGTTGCGAGGTTTTTATTTGTTTGTGTAGGTGCATGGGACTTGAGTGTGGCCTCCTACTGGATTGATACCTTGGTTCTCAAAAACTGAGGGAAATACTTACGCTACTTTACTGCATCACCCTTTCCTCTTCAAGGGAAAACCAACGCAGTGCTCAAGAGGTAGCAGCTGCCTCTCAATGCACAATATCCTCATTCCTGCCACGTGCGCGATACAAAGATCGAGTTGAGGCTAGCAGTCATTTGCATCGGTCGAACCCCTTACACAAGATGTGTTGACCTAGATGGTTGGTTGGTTGTGGATGAATAGTCCCTGTGTTGTTGAGGCTGTCGCGTGCGCGCGCACCCCACCCCAGTCGGTTGGGGTTGGACGAACAGGTCCCCGGCCGTATACTAGGTGATTGGCGCTGGATGAACATGACCCTAATCGATCGAGGATGCTGTTTTGTGGTACGACACACCCCCGATGGTTGTGGTTGGATGAATAAGACCCCGTGGGTGCCATAGGCGGTGGATGAATAATAGCCCATGAACATGAGTCATCATACCCATGAAATAGGCGGGAGCATTGGTCAATGACATGGATGTGAATTTGTAGGAACCATAACGGGTGGCGAGTGTCATCTTGGGGATATCTACTAGCTTGATTCAGCAGATGGTATCCGATTTGGAGGTCAATCTTGGAAAATACCCGTGCACCTTAAGTTGATCAAACAAAGCGTCGATGTGAGGGAGACGATATGTGTTCTTGATGATGACCCCATTCAGTGGGCGGTAGTCCGCACACATTATCATTTTGACGCCCTTTTTCTTGATGAAGAGTACTCATGACCCCTAAGGTGATATACTTGGACGAATGTATCATTTCTACTGCTGCCCTGGCCGAATCCCCCCTTCCATATTTCTGCATGGGGGGAAGGAAAGGGGGGGCTGCCTTTGGGGCGCCTCCCCCTTCCTTCCCTCCCTGCTTGGTGCGTCGGAAAGGGGTGGAGGGGCGCACCAGCCCTCTTGTGGGCTGGTGTGCTTCCACCCTTTGGCCCATAAGGCCCACCGCTTTCCGGTGGCCTCCCGGAACCCCTTTCGGCACTCTGATAAAATACCCGGTACTTCCGAAACCTTTTCGGTGACCAAATACTATCGTAGTATATATCAGTCTTTACCTCCACATCATTCCAGAGCCCCTCGTCATGTCCGTGATCTCATCTGGGAATTCGAACAACATTCGGTCATCAACTCACATAACTCATACAATACTATATCGTCAACGAATGTTAAGCGTGCGGACCATACGAGTTCGAGAACTATGTAGACATGACTGAGACACCTCTCCGGTCAATAACCAATAGCGGAACCTGGATGCCAATATTGGATCCTACATATTCTATGAAGATATTTATCGGTTGAACCGTAATGACAACATACGCAATTCCCTTTGTCTATCGGTATGTTACTTGCCCGAGATTCGATCGTCGGTATCCCTATACCTAGTTCAATCTCGTTACTAGCAAGTCTCTTTACTCGTTCGGTAATACATCATTTCATAACTAACTCCTTAGTCACTTTGCTTGCAAGCTTCTTATGATGTGTATTATCGAGAGGGCCTAGAGATACCTCTTCGATACACGGAGTGACAAATCCCAATCTCGATCCATGCCAACTCAACAGACACCCTCGGATATACCTTTAGAGCATATTTATAATCACCCAGTTACGTTGTGACGTTTGATAGCACACAAGGCATTCCTCTGGTACCCGGGAGTTGCATGATCTCATGGTCGAAGGAACATGTATTTGACATTTAAGAAAGCAGTAGCAATAAACTAAACGATCATATGCTAAGCTAATGGATTGGTCTTGTCCATCACATCATTACCCTAATGATGTGATCCTGTTATCAAATGACAACACATGTCTATTGTTTGGAAACCTTAACCATCATTGATCAACGAGCTAGTCTAGTAGAGGCTTACTAGGGACACGGTATTTGTTTATGTATACACACATGTATTTAAGTTTCTGATCAATACAATTCTAGCATGAATAATAAACCTTTATCATGATTAAGGAAATATAATAATAACCATTTTATTACTTCCTCTAGGGCATATTTCCATAAGTCTCCCGCTTGCGCTAGAGTCAATCATCTAGTTCACATTGCCATGTGATTAACACCCATAGTTCACATCACCATGTGACCATCACCCAAAGAGTTTACTAGAGTCAATAATCTAGTTCACATCGCCATGTGATTAACACCCAAAGAGTACTAAGGTGTGATCATGTTTTGCTTGTGAGAGAAGTTTAGTCAACGGGTCTGCTATATTTAGATCCGTATGTATTTTGCAAATTCCTAAGTCTACAATGCTCTGCATGGAGCTACTCTAGCTAATTGCTCCCACTTTCAATATGTATCCAGATCGAGACTCAGAGTCATTCTGATCTGTGTCAAAGCTTGCATCGACGTAACCCTTTACGACGAACTCTTTATCACCTCCATAACCGAGAAATATCTCCTTAGTCCTTTTAGGTAACTAAGGATAATTTTGACCGCTGTCCAGTGATCTTACTCCTGGATCAGTTTTGTACCCCCTTGCCAAACTCATGGCAAGGTACACAACAGGTCTAGTATACAACATGGTATACTTTATAGTACCTATGGCTGAGGCATAGGGAATGACTTTCATTCTCTCTCTATCTTCTGTCGTGGCCGGGCTTTGAGTCTTACTCAACTTCACACCTTGTAACACATGCAATAACCCTTTCTTTGACTGTCGATGTACAAAAGTAGGGGCCTTTCTGTACCCCTTTACTTGTGCATGGGCAGTCGTAGCCGCACCTGTGGCCATGCTTGGCGGGGCAGAGGAAGAGAAGGAAAAAGACTGCCAAGGCAACACTCGAAGCCGGAGGCATGAAGAGAAAAGCGGCAAGACGGGTTTCCCCCAGCAACACCCTTGCCGGGGCGGCCTACGTGGCCCCGGCAAGAGCCTTGCCGGGGCAACTTGCCCAACACCAGCAGAGCCGCCACCCTTGATCCTGAGAGTTCTGACACCATCGACAACATCGGAACCATGGCTCGGGAGGCGCCTGCATGATGGCATGCAGATCTTTGTGAAGACCAAAGGTCTGCAAGACTAGATTAGAACCAGAAGATGAGAACCCCCGGCAAGACCCTTGCCGGGGACGCCCACGAGACCCCGGCAAGACCCTTGCCGGGGGCATCTACAGGGCCACGACCTGGCCCGCACCTACCAAAGCTCCGCTACCCCACGGTCGTTCCACACGGCAACCAGCCCGCCAACTAGGCGAGCGCCTGCATGGCAGCGTGCGGCTTCTAGACCAACCAGTAAAGCACCTGCGTGGTGGCATGCAGATCTTCGTGAAGACCCTGCCACCACACCAGCACATCAGCCAGCCAGCCAGCATGGTGCTGCATGCCTCGTCAGCTTGGACGCACGTCGAAGCAAGGCGAGGCGGCGACAGAAGGGACGAGCCTTGTTGCCATCCCCAATAAAGCAAGAGGACACGTAATCAGCGCATTAAATGTGTTTGTCCTACGATGCCTGGCGATAGACTTGTACACTGTATATACTTTCCACCTCCTGTGTGCCACTGTGGCGACCCCTTTGACATATAAAAGGAGGCCCGAGGCGTAGTGTGGAAGGATTCGGACTTTTGGAACTATGCACGCATTGTAGCTAGTTCAAAAACACAGGAACACCAAATAAACTTAGACAAGCAGGACTAGGGTATTACGCATCGTTTGCGGCCCGAACCTGGGTAAAAATCCCCTCGCGCTGATCGATAGACCCGCTCTTTGCACAACTCTTCACCCCCGCCAACCATAGAAGGCATTCCCTGGGATCCCACAGGTGTCGTTTGCCCCGACATCTTTGGCGCGCCAGGTAGGGGCCTGAGGCTGTGAAAATATGGTCTAGAAGTTAGATCGACTTCTTCATCACCATTGCTCCCAAGAAGAAGGGGATCATGGCGATCGGTTCGTCTGGAGCCGAACCACCCGTACCAGCGCGGGCGGGCGACCGGGTGGCCGCGGAGGCGCGCCCCGCGAGCCTCCACGACACCCTGGTGACTGGAGCTAGGCGAGCGGCGTCGTTCGAGCCAAAGATGACGAACCACACGCTGCTGGGTCCAAGGGCGGGGCCGTGCTTCCCACGGGCGGCGCGGCAAATGCACCAGCCGGCGTCCACACCGCTGTTTTCCAGTCGCTGCGCGACGAAAGCAACGGCGCGACACCGGTGCCCCCGGGCACCTCCGCGGGAAGAGCCCTTTGCGTCACTCGCGTGATGCATCGGGCCAGCGTGCGCGCCCAAACGCTGGCAGAAATGGCGCGCGAGCGCGAGACCATGATAGAGATCCTTCTAACGTGGTTATAAGTCAGAGCACGTCATAGTCCACGCAGCTTTCGCCGCCACCCACGCCAGCAGAAGCTTTGGCGCGTGTCGTGGATTTGTCACGGCAGATGTCCTTAGTGTGAGGACTTAGTCGCGAGGCCAGCGCATCTATGTGGTAGCTTGAGAGGGATTGGGCGAAATCGAGAGACGCAACATAAGACAAGGATTTAGAAAGCTTCGGGCCCCGGGAAACATTATCCGGTAATAGCCCTACATGCTGTTTGAGGCTAGGTCTCATTATCATCACGAGGGAGTCGCCGTAAACCGGCTCTCCTCTAGTTGTGTCTAGACCTAGAGATTATTGATTGTTGTCTGTAACTTGTCCCTCTTTGGGGAGCCCTGCCCCTCATGATATATGTTGAAGGGGCGGGTTACATGTGGAGTCCTATTAGGATTAGGACTAGTCTATCTCTAATACAAACCGGGTACAAGTCCAGGTCTTAACTCCTTGTAAGACAAATATTCCTTATGTCTTTCCTCTTAAACCGGCCCACCGTAGTTGAACCGGCCTTCATGAACCGCCCATTGGGCCACCAAGTCTTGTCGCTCCTCGCACCCGCCTGCCGGATTACCAATGAGTCGTGAACCGCCAGGTCCAAACGGGTTGCCGGTGAACCGCCAAGTGTCAGCGGGGTCTCAAATAAACCGCCAAGTCCGGCCGGGTTAACTTCCGGCCGGTTTACACCGCGGGGTATATCCCCGACATTAGCCCCCAAGTTTAGCTTGGATTTATCCATGGTAAACTTATGCTACAAAATAAACACCAGAACAAATTCGGCAGGCTGTGCTCCGGGTTACGGATTCTTGTAGAACGGCACCTGATCGTCCTTAAGTCCTTTGTCATTTCCTCCTTCTAGAAAATCCGGGTCAATAACCAGCTTCATACTCAAATTGCTGATGTTGGCTTCTTATAGAAAAAATATTGTGAAGAATAATCCACTTGAGTCGGCTTCCAAAGCGCCGGTTTAAGAAATATTGGTCTTGAAATACTCATCGATATTCAACCGGTTTGAAGATGCAGAACTTGCCGGTTTTATCATTGCCAAAGACTATCGGGTTATAAAAACTTGATAATTTCGAGTCATGATTGTTGCAGACACCGGTTCATGATTGTTGCCAACGCCAGTTCATGAGTATTAATGACGCCGGGTTGCAGCCACAGGGTCATAATGATTGGTGACGCCGGGTCAACCTAGTTTGCTCAATCAAAGAATTTAAAAATATTTCTTCAATAATAATATAATACATGTAGTCCCCAAGTCTTGAGCAGAACAAAGTGATGGCTTAAGACTTGCTTCAATATAAATACTGCCACTTAAGAAGAAATCCATGTTGTTCATCCCAGTCACTTAGTAAAAACTGAATACTCCATATTATGTAGCCCCCAAGTGCTGGGTTTTCATGCTTGCAAGAACACAGGACTTGTAATTGTCTTATACTCATAAAAACTTCAACCAGTGTAGCCCCCAAGGGTCGGGTCATTATGCAATAATGAGCAGGACTTTGTAGGTATAATCATGTAGATTTGAGCAATGATGTGTAGCCCCCAAGGGCGGCTCGATGAGATAATATTGAGCTGGGACTTAATATATACTTCAATGAAAATAACATCATATGATGTAACCCCCATCATGGGACTTGAATCCACGTCCACAAGGTTAAGAGCCTTGTGCTTTTACCAATGAGCGGTGGACCCTTCAATATAATGAATAAAAGCTTTGTATCTTCAACTGTTGTGAGGAGCAATTGGTAGCCCCCAAGGGCCGACTCATTATAATGTGATGAGTCGGGTCTTCAATAATATGAGCAAAAATTACTTTGCATTAGCCCCCAAGTGTCATGGTGCATGCTTGCGGCGACATGAGACTTGTACATTTGATGTAATCTCAATTTAAATAATGTAGCCCCCAAGTGCGGGTCGTAAGCTTTGGAGCGACTCGGGACTATTCCTTCAATTGTAGAATAAATCATATCCATTAATAATATGATAACCATTGCGCTAAAAGCGACTTTGAAAACCTCAATTATAATATTGGTTATTGATAACCATAATAAAAATCCAGCCGTGTTGGCTATGAAAGATAACATAATCTGGTATGAAAAACCTTATTCATTCAATATCATAATGAAAATTCAGCCAAGTTTGGCTATTTGAATAATATAACCCAATGATTTATAATCGCATGATTCCAATGGCGCCAATCCAAATAGGTAATCTTGGCGACTTATAGTCCAAAGCCAGCCGGGTTAACAAACACCGGATAATTTCTCATCATATCTTTGGCGACTTATCATCTTAAAGCCAGACCGGTTTAATAAACACCGGATAATTTATCATGATGCTTTATTCAACCTGTCTCTGCATACAACAAGTTTAAAGTGTCCTGGCGGTTTACCGCCGGACGGGTCATAATGCCCAACATATAACCCAGGTTTATAACCAAGGCTGCAGTTAATAATAATCAATGAAATATATCATACCTGTGACATTGAATCACATCATTGGTTTACCAACTTTTTGTAGTAAGGGTGATAACCCCAATCTTGAGTAATGATAACTCCTTTCATCTTGTGTCGGTTTATGATAAAACCATACTTTGGGTTGTGATAAACACTATTTAACCATATATAATCTTGGCGACTTCGTAGTCAAACCAGACGGGCGGATAGTCTCCGGATTATGATTTGATCATGTCTTTGACAATTTGTAATTGAAAGTCAAGCCGGGTTAATGAACATCGGTTTACTCCATAATAAGATGGTAACATAAAATCAAACCGGGCAGATAGTCTCCGGATTATGATTTGACCGTGTTCAGCCAATTTGTAATTGATAGTTTGAACCGGTTTAACAATGTCGGTTTAAAAACGCAACAAAAATCAAATAAAAATTATGAAAAAATATGGAAGCAAAGGCAATGATAAGACCGTTTGCAAAAAAGAGGCTTTACTGAGCCGATCAGATGGTGTTACCATGGTCGGACACGACCAAGCTCCCAATAAGGTGTAGCTAAGGTTCAATTCAGCCAGGTCCCCAACTGAAACCGTGGCATTATGCCGATCAAGTGGCGTGGCAATGGTTCGGGTTCGACCAAGCCCCCAAGTGACTCTATGGCCTTAGGCCGATCAAGAGGCGTGACTGACCATGTCCCCAAGTGATCTGGTGGCTTTCGCCTATCAAAAGGTGTTGCATTGGTTCGGACACGACCAAGCCCCCAAGTGATATTGTGGCACTAGGCCAATCAAGAGGCGTGGCTATGGTTCGGATACGACCAAGCCCCCAAGTGACCAATAATATGATAAGCCAATAAGGCATGATACCCATGTTTGGACCGGCGCATCATGGCAGCAAGTCTTCTTTGGCACCCTTTAACTTTTGCAAGAGATAAATCCTTCTTGAAACGGGATTTTGAACCAGATATTGAGAGCTTCAAAGCTTTGTGGGAGACATCTTTCCCTTGAACCGGATTGTAAACCGGAATCTTCATTTTCAGCCGGAAATTTTCTGATGGCCTTTCAACTCGAACCTGCGAGAAGTTAATTCCTTTTTGAACCGGACATTTCTAAACCAGTTTTGAGCGCTTGAGAGCTTTGTGGGAGAATATAGTTCCCTTGAACCGGATTGTAAACCAGATACTTGAGAGCTTCAGTGAGACTGACTTCCCTTGAGCCGGATTTTAAACCGGAATCCTTTCTGATGATCTGGAACTTCTTCATTGAGCCGGGATTTTGTAACTGTCATATACGTACTAAGCCGGAATTTTTTCTCGACGGCCTTCAAATAACATTAGCCTCGGGACCGGGTTATCTTTCCCTCCATCGTCCTGGGGTTCTTAAATTTGCTGGCAAGATTTGCTTAGTCATGTCATCGTAGCCCCCGAGTCTCAAGGTGACTCGAGGAGTTGGCTTGAAACTCTCCATATTTGACCGTGATATAAACCGGCTTAACTTGTATATCATTGGTGTTGATAACACGATGTGAATCCACGAAGGTTGTGATGACTGCGGCGGGTTATAAATGATCCCGTATGAGCCGTGTCGACCTTTCGGCCAATGGTTCCTTCAATGGCGCTTTGAAGTTAACCAAATTGTAGTGGCGGCGACTTGTGCGCTTGCCCATTGAGCCATCCAGTGTAGACGGCGGTTGATAGTATATGATAATTTGCCTCCATTTTGAAAGAAAACCGGGCTACCCAAGCTGTGACTTGCTCATGCAGACAAGTGCGGCCTGGTATGTTGATGTAGACCAGGCCGCAATAAATGGAAGGTAGAGACGTCCACAGTGTTAGAGGTGGCTTGGGCAGATGAACCGGCCACCGTGTTGTAAACCGGTTAGGACGGGCGAAGTCAAACGCGAGCACGCAGTCGAGGCAAGCTGATGTAAACCGGGCCGTAAGGGCGGCGTCTTGCACGCGTCCATTCACCATGTAATGTGGCACGGACGAACACCGGGCAGGACGTTGCCAGCGTGTGCTTCGTACCCATGGTATAAACCAAGTATATAATGAATAATTGTCCTGCATACAATATTGCAGACCAAGGCAAAGATAAACTGCTCTTTGACAAAAATAATACGCACTAATAAAATATATTTTAGATGGATATCACCTGATGTGTTTAGGCCAGAAATTATCCGCCATGGAGTTGATGATCACCACAGTGATGCTAAAATTAATCACGACCGAGTCGGCCAGACGAGCATTTGATGGTCCGCCGCGGTGTTGTAAACCGGACTACGGGCGGTGGTTTGTGTTCGATTTATCGGTGTGATATACGCAGATGCTGGTGTAGAACAGCTAGCGCGCCGTCCATGATGAGGGGCATCACTTTTATAGTGAGTGCTTGTCCTGTATAAAAGATATAGGCCAGAGTAATTGTTCTCAAGTAATTTAATATGTGCTGATAAGGTATATAAAAAGATAGCACCTGGTATATTTTGTCCGTGAATACTGAATATTTGGAACATGTTGCGGCAACTGTGGCCGTCACGGGGCCTGGAGCCGGGCGGTTTAGAACAGAGCCTCCGGGTCACGGGTCATGTTAACTTTGGGACCTGTGATGTCTCACGCCTGTCCTCATCCGGTCTGATATTTATCTGTACTAGACCTTCTGTAAGATGTATACTAGTAGTATTTTTCTTATTCTTCCCTTTCCTTTTTAGAACACGGACTCGATGGACACGGCCCGGTGATTGCTGATCGCTCACGGACACCGCAGAGAAAAAACACTCTTTATCCATGATCTGGTAGGTGCCTTCGTGGCTGTAGATGTAGTAGTACTTAAATAATGCGGTACTCAATTAGTACTAGTCTCGGTCGCGTACTAGTACAAGTACTAATTGATTCCTTGGATTTTTGCAGCCGGATTAAACACTCATTATCAACCTTCATCCGTACTGATGTGGACACAAAGAGGAGAAGCAATCTGACCCGGATACTGATTACTTGGTGACATCGAATCAGACTCTTGTACGGTCTCATCATGGCGAACAAACCGATATGTGCTCGAATCCAATGGGTCGCCCGTGCAAAGCGTGAGGCGCCGCAGCCAAACCCTAACAACTCTCTGAGATCTTGTATCTGCTGGCTCCAAAAATTTAACCATAATTTTGATCTCCCAATAATAAATTTGCCGACTCTGTCCATGGTCGTCCGGATTGATCATGAACCTCTCGATCCCTGAGAAAGATCCCTCCAAGAACTCAACACCACCGTGCGCAGGCCCCACGGTGGGCGCCAACTGTCGTGGATTTGTCACGGCAGATGTCCTTAGTGTGAGGACTTAGTCGCGAGGCCAACGCATCTATGTGGTAGCTTGAGAGGGGTTGGGCGGAATCGAGAGACGCAACATAAGACAAGGATTTAGACAGCTTGGGCCCCGGAAACATCATCCGTAATAGCCCTACATGTTGTTTGAGGCTAGATCTCATTATCATCACGAGGGAGTCGCCAGAACCGGCTCTCCTCTAGTTGTGTCTAGACCTAGAGATTATTGATTGTTGTCTCAGAACTTGTCCCTCTTTGGGAGCCCTGCCCTCCTTATATATGTTGAAGGGCGGGTTACATGTGGAGTCCTATTAGGATTAGGACTAGTCTATCTCTAATACAAACCGGGTACAAGTCCAGGTCTTAACTCCTTGTAAGACAAATATTCCTTATGTCTTTCCTCTTAAACCGGCCCACCGTAGTTGAACCGGCCTTCATGAACCGCCCGTTGGGCCACCAAGTCTTGTCGCTCCTCGCACTCCGCTGCGGATTACCAATGAGTCGTGAACCGCCAGGTCCAAACGGGTTGCCGGTGAACCGCCAAGTGTCAGCGGGGTCTCAAATAAACCGCCAAGTCCGGCCGGGTTAACTTCCGGCCGGTTTACACCGCGGGGTATATCCCCGACAGCGTGCGTGCAACTGCTCCTCGACTTTCCTCCTGCCGCAGAGAAGCTCGACGAGTGGAGAGCCACCATTCGGAGCCTCATCAGCTTCGCCAATAAAGATGAACCGCGACTAGCGGGACCCTCGTGCCGGCGCTCTGTAGAGCCGATGCACGCCGGTGGTGGGAGGACCGGAGGTGCCGCGACCACAGTGCACTCTCCTCCCCCACGCCAGCGACAGCAGCCGCCGGCTCGTCGGGCCGACGCCTGTGACAACATTTCCACAGCGTCGTCCAACCCACGAGCCCGCTGCAACCAACGTTAAGTTCTTCGGGAGCGAGCCCAGGAAGACGCTCGGACCACTATCGAGCGGTGGCGGGAAGCGCGCTATCAGCTGGATAGGCGTGCGGGGCCCGCTATGGACCGCCCAGCGCCGGGGGGTTCCGCTGACCTACCTTACGAGGTGGGTTGTCCAGCCTTTACCCGTGAGCTATGGCAGTTCCAGTGGCCCTCCCACGGCATGTTCAAGCCTGATGTTGGGGAAAAGTACGACGGCAAGACTCACCCGTCGGAGTTCCTCAGCATCTACACCATCACGATGCAAGCCGCCGGGGCTCGCGACGACAAGGTGCTCGCCAACTACTTTCCATTGGCACTTAAGCCCAACGTCATGTCATGGTTGATGCACCTGCCAGTGGATTCCATTTCTTCTTGGTCGGATCTATGCCACGATTTAGTTGGCGCCTTTACCGGGGGCCACCAAGCTAATGGCCAGGCAAGTGATTTGCATGTCATCCCATAGAAGGACGGTGAACCCCTGCGCAAGTATATACAAAGGTTCAGCCGTGTGCAGTACAACATCCCAGATGTTCATCCCGCCTCCGTCATCAGTGCATTTCATCAGAACATGTGCAACCGCAATATGCGTGAAGAGCTGGCGATGAACAAGGTCAAGGATGTTGCCAAGCTTTATGTTCTGGCCGATAGATGTGCTCGGGCTGAAGAGGGGAGGAAGTACCCCGGCAAAGATGTCGGCACGGAAACTGACTCCACAGATGAAGATGATGTCGCCCTGGCAAAGAAGGGCGGCTGCCGACAAGCCAGGAGGCTCCGGCAAACAGTACTACAAGATCCATCGCACCAAGGGCCATGACCTCCATAATTGTTGGCAGGTTGAGCTGCTTGCAGAGAAGCAGAAAGCTGAGTATGAGAGGCACAATAAGGAGAAGGGCCAGGATGGTGCTGAGGCGTCCGACAAGAAGCGTGGCAGTCGATTAGGCCGCCGCAACAAAGATAACCAACAAGAGAGGCCTACTCGGGGCCGCGACAAGGAGGATGATGATGATCATGATGAGGATGACGAGTCCGGCGAGTACGAGTTCCAAAAAGCTACGGAGGCCATGTGCGTCGATGGTGGCGCCTCGTTGCACACCTCTCATCACCAACTGAAGCAGTGGGCGCGTGAGGTCACTGCGGCGGAGCAATCGTTCGATGCCCAGAAGCCACTGAAGTGGTCCAACACACCTATCATTTTCGACACCGAGGATCACCCTGATCGCACAACCGCGGTCGGGTGTTTGCCATTGTTGGTTTCGCCAACAATACGCAACCTCAAGGTGACAAAAGTGCTAGTTGACGGTGGGGCCTGTCTGAACTTGATCTCGCCCGCTGTGATCGAGAGGCTGCAAATCCCCGATGGAGATCTTGAGGAGACGGGCACGTTTCAAGGGGTCAACCCGGGGAGGAGTCAGCCGAAAGGTAAAATCACGTAGGCCGTTACATTTGGGGGCGAGCTGAACTATAGGACGGAGAAGATCGTTTTTGATGTCGCCAAGATCCCCTTGCCCTACAATGGGATCCTTGGCCGCCCAGCGCTGGCCAACACTAGTACAACAAGCTGCTAAACAAACGGTTTTTAACCCCTTTCTGCGACCGCCTTCGGAACCGTCGCCAAGTGAGTGTGGGCGATAGGGGGGGTCCTTCCCACACGACCCAGAAACCGTCGGGGATATGACCTTGTGGCACACATGCTCGGAAAAATGAGGTCGTGTGTGACTGGCGAGTGCTCAAATACAGAAGTACGTAGAGTAGAGCTAAAAAAATACAATTATACAGCGAAATTGTTTCCGATCGCAAGTACATCCCACACAGTCAGTCCCCGCTAAACGTTTCTGTTCGTATGTACATCCCACACAGTCGCTCCAAGGACAATGTTTCCGTTCACTGGTACATCACACACAGTTTGTCCTGTTAAATCGTTTGTGATAGCATTGCCATTGCACATGATATTAATAATTTTATCGTTTGCGTTATTGAATGCATCACACACGGTGCGTAGAAGAAACTGTGTGGCAAAGGTTGTCCATCACATATAGTTTTTATGTGGTAAACGTTTGCGCCAGGTGGCCTAACGCAAACAGTTTTCAAGAGGATGTCGTGTGTGATTGTTCATTAATCTAACATGGTTTATTCCTAGAAACTGTGTGCGTTATTGAATGCATCGCACACAGTCTTTTCTCAATAACCGTTTGGAATAGAAAAACCCAATTAGCAGGCTAATTGTCCGATTATTCATAATCCATTTAGTAATCTAATTTACATTTCATATTAAGCACACAATATATTTCATTTTCATAATTGAAATACATTAGAGTACAACATCATATAGCTTCAGCACTTAGCTACCCCATTACACAACTAAACCAGGACCAAGTTTCACATGCAACATCTATAACCTTTCGAAATTAGCATCATAGATTTGTACATAGACAGATGTATCTCATCTGGAAAACTCTTTGACGGAAGGCGAATATTGAGCCTTCATTGGTGTTGAAGGTCTTTGTAACTTTAGGTCAGTGCCTGTGAATGATTGACCGTCCATCCTTCGTCCTCTTCAGGAACACTTCAATATTGAATCGTGGGTGTTGTATGAATACCTTCCTCGCCTCCTGACCATACAGGTGGTTTGAGAGGTAATCATCGGTGAACTACTTTGGAAAGGCCTGAAAACAAGGATGTGCATAAATATCTTCTCTACATTGGAAATGGGGCAAAGGAACAAAAAAGGCAAGGTATAATAGGTACTACCATCCTGTAGTGAACTGATGTCTTCTTCATTGTGCAGACAAAGATCTTGTTGTTTTTTGTCGCTAATTTCTTTATCCTAACAATCTTTCTGAGTTTCCTGACTTGACTGATATTCATGGACAAATCATTTCCCCATATGCAAAAAGGGTCGAACAGTGGGTCAAAACCTCTGACAGCAGGACCTACATGTGCAAGACCAAATTGTGATAAACCAAGATATTAGAATGGTTCATGCAATTGCACAATAATGTTCTATTAGACAACAGACCATGCACGTGCTAACCTCGATTGTAAACCTCATTGCTTCCCATTATTTCCCTGCAACACATATAAGGTAGTTAGTCATCAGGTTAAGTAAGGGTTCACATGCTATCAGTAAAATATGTTGATGAAAAATAAGCACATTCCAGATTCATCAGATTAATTCAAGCCACATGGAAAACCCATTTATCCAAACCAAGATTGATTAAGAACTAGGAAATATAGCAATTGTATATGTTTCTCATGTATTAAGTGCAGCCAAATTCGATTTATTACTCACATGCACAACAATACAAAATTCTACCCACGACAATTGGACATCGCAGTGTAGAATTGAACCAAGCGATTAGCTAAACACCACAACAAATGAACCAAACATTAATCGAGCACCACATTGCACAATATAACGTACTCCTAATAGAAGATCAGACAGTTAACCAAACCAAGCATGCTTAACAACTTGGAAATATAGCAATTGTATTTGTTTCTCAAGTATTTAGTACAGCCAAATTCGATTTATTTCTCACATGGTTTACAATAACAGAATGCAGCCACAACAATTGAACATCGCATTGCAGAATTGAACCAAGTAATTAACTAAACACCACAACAAATGAACGAAACGTTAACTGAGCACCACATTACACAATATAACATACTCGTAATAGAAGATCAGACAGTTAACCAAACCAAGCATGCTTAACAACTTGGAAATATTGCACCCTGAAGAATTGAACATCACATTTGCAGAATTGAACCAAGCAGTTAACTGAACACCACATTGCATGACATATAGAACATATACACTATAGCAGAAGATTGCATGGTAAAAGTAGATAACACAATTCACTAGAATTTGTTAAGGAAAGGCAATAGCTAGCAAATGATGGCCTCGAGAAAATGCCACAAACTGTCGTTTAAAGTAGCCAACCACGTCACGGCGTCGGTGCGCGAGGCGTCAACGGTGGCCTCGATGGCGAGGTGCTCCTCCAAGATCTGGGGGTCGGCACGAATGGCAGCCATCGTGACCTCATCCGCGCGTGCGGCCGCGATTTACTTCTCTACTGCCAAATGCTGCTTGAGATCCAGGCTATACTGCATGCACCATAGCTTAGGGCGGTGCTTATTTGGTGGAGGAGTCGGTGATTTGGGTGGAATGTGTCGCGCTCGCGCCGACGGTCGGAGCATGTGGGATGTGGAAGGAGGAGGAGGATGGGGGTCGGGTGTGGATTACCTGCCTGGATAGGCGAGGCCGAGCAGCGTGAAGGAGTGTCGCCAGTGAGGAAGCGATGCTGCAAGCAAGGAGTGAAGGTTTCAACTTGGAAAGGAAGGCGGAAAGAGGGGAAATGTGGCTCTTGGTAAGGGGGAGGGGGCGGGGAGGTAGATATTTCCGCGGAAGCCGAAAATTTGGAATCGCTTCGGCAAAAAAACTGGCGCGCAAAGTGTCATCAGACACGGTCCCTTATTCAGAACTGTGTACGATATGTGAACATCACAAACGAGTCAGATAGCTTAACCCATGTGTGTTGAGTTTGAACATCAAAAATTTTGGTTCGATTTTCCCTAGTTACAGTGGACATCCACGTCATTGCATAATTTGGGTACGCATAGGAGACTAACTTCTTAATCGAGCAAGTTTAGCAATTAAACAGAGCTAGCTGACCTAAACATTACTCTAACAAATTAAAGACCGTCGCTCTCAAAAAACAAAACAAAGAGTACTACTACGGCTGGTGCTCGTCGATCACCGCCGCCGCCTCCATGTCCAACTCGCGCCCGACGGTCTCCTGGGAAAGGGGCTCCATGGCATCAATTGCACCATACTCGGCAAGCATCTCGCCATTTGCGTCCGCCATACCTTTGGCATAGGCCGCCACGAGCTGTATGTGGGCGGCTGCGATCTGGGCTCTGGAGGGCTCCGTCGTGGCAAGGTATGCCACACAGGAACATACGACTTCTCGAACTCTCTCGGTGATTGCCAGCTCTTCGGCCGTGGGTTGCCGACCGTGGTCGGAGAAGCTTCGTACGATTTGTGCGGTGACCGCCACAAGCTGGGCGTCAACGGCCTCGACATGGTAGTGGGGGCCTCCATCAGGGCTAAGGCCGTCGCTGCGGAATGGACAGCTGATGTGCCGCCCTTGCCAGTGGCTATCCTCGAGGCAGATGCTGCCGCCGCCGCCTGAGAAGCAACAGCGGCCATTTGGGCTGCCTTGGCCGCCCAGACGCAGATTGCGGTCGCCCTCACGAAGCTTGTTAGAACGCGCCTGGCGGCTGTGGCCGCGCTCTCGCCGGAGTGGGCCACCGAAGTTGCCCTCACAACGTGGGTCCAGGTCCCCATCTTTCACCGGTGACGAATGAACAATGAAATGATATTTGGGAAGTGACCTAGTGTGCTTGACACGCCGACTGTGGACTGTAGCCGACGCACCTTCTCGCGTAAGCCATATGCGTACTATACACCAACGGTGCTCCAAGATATTTTGTGCATCTCACATGGTTGGTGATAATAAACTGTATGCGATCTACTTGATTTATCGTCTTGATTTGAATTACGTAATGTGGTCACAGCTACAAAGGATGGTGTTTGAATTATCAGAACTTTTATCTGCAGTGAACATGCAACTATTGTCGTGTCGTCAAAAAAATTGGAATTATTCAGGGTTCGTTTGGACATTTTTATACATTAACTTGGTTGTGTAGGCATTGCGGGTGCATAATTCAAATTTGAACTACATGCACATTCTCCAATGCATATAAACTGGTTGAAAAATCAAATATGTGTCCTTGGTTGCATGCTTAGGTCCCATGCAAGAGATGGGAATGAATTTCAAACACCCTGCCACCGTCACTCAGCCACAAACATTGAGATACCTGGTTTTTAAATTCTAGTAAATCCAAAACTCGTCTGAAAGTCATGAAGCTTGGCATGCTATCATGGAGCGGCATCAACATGCCGTGGTGAAATTTTGGTCCAATTTGGGGAAGGTTTGGGTATAAGCTTCTCACAACAAGCGTGATGGTTTCGGTAGGGAACGTGCCACCTTTGGGGACGAAACGATATCCATTGCCTCTTATTGCTTTCAAAAAAATTTGATTGTCAACATAGAACAACAGGAGTGTTGTGTTCAATTTTGGAATTTTTCAGGGTTCGTTTGGACATTTTTATACATTATCTGGGTTTTCCAGGCATTTTATGCGCATAATTCAATTTGAACTACATGCACATTCTCCAGTGCATATAAACTGGTTGGAAAATCAAATATGTGTCCTTGGTTGCATGCTTAGGTCCCATGCAAGAAATGGGAATGAATTTCACACACCCTGCCACCGTCACTCTGCCGCAAACATTGAGATACCTGGTTTTTAAATTCTAGTAAATCCAAAACTCGTCTGAAATTCATGAAACTTGGCATGCTATCATGGAGCGGCATCAACATGCCGTGGTAAAAATTTTGTCCCATTTTGGGCAGGTTTCGGTATAAGCTTCTCACAAACCAGAGGTTCTCACAACAAGCGTGATGGTTTCGGTAGGGAATGTGCCACCTTTGGGGACGAAACGATATCCGTTGCCTCTTATTGCTTTCAAAAAATTTCGAGTGTCAACATAGAACAACAGGAGTATTGTGTTCAATTTTGGAATTTTTCAGGGTTCGTTTGGACATTTTTATACATTAATTGGGTTTTCCAGGCATTTTATGCGCATAATTAAAATTTGAACTACATGCACATTCTCCAGTGCATATAAACTGGTTGGAAAATCAAATATGTGTCCTTGGTTGCATGCTTAGGTCCCATGCAAGAAATGGGAATGAATTTCACACACCACCTTAGCGTCCTTTCGACGCAAACTTTGAGATACCTGGTTTTTAAATTCTAGTAAATCCAAAACTCGTATGAAATTCATGAAACTTGGCATGCTATCATGGAGCAGCATCGACATGCCGTGGTAAATTTTTTGTCCAATTTGGGGCAGGTTTGGGTATAAGCTTCTCACAAACCAGAGCTTCTCACAACAAGCGTGATGGTACTGGCTTTCGACGATGGTTTGGCGGCAACGGCAGCCGGCAACAGCTGCCGACGGGCAGCGACAGCGGAGCGTGTGGTGGGTGTTTCGCACACACCCAACAGGGACAGCACGCACACTACACTACGCCAGGGACTGCGCCGCCGCTGCGGTGTAGCCTCCCAGCTGGAGCTGTCCTCTGATGACGGCGGAGTGCTGAGCGCCGACGAAGTACCGGTGCCATAGGCGATTGTGGGAGAAGCAGACGAGATAAGCTACATGGACGAAGGAGAAAATGCGACGCATGACTCGCTGGCCGTGTGGGTTTTTATAGCAGGCCAGTAAGCAATGGGATTTTGGGGGATTTCACCTAGTCGGGCGGGAAGCTTGCGCGGGAACCTACGATCTTGCGCAGAAACGGGCTCACCGACGATTCATTGGCGCCACCGTTTGGCCAAAAGAACACCCCCGCGCGCTGCGCAAGCTTGCGCTGTAAGGCGTCTGCGGCAGCGGGGTGACAAGACGTGCGAGAGGAGGACGAAAGGACACGTACACATACGGTTAATAAAAAATATGTTTGTGATTTAATTACCTAGTATACCCCCATCCTGGTTTATAAGTAGGATTGTAACATGCATTAACACTTTTTTGGTTAATTTAAGGTTATATACCAGCAAGCGTTTGCCTACAACACACACGGCTTATTCCATCACAAACAGCTTCGATGGATCAACTGTATGCCACGTATCACACACGCAACTCTAATCTGATTCGTGCTTCATGTCTCCAACATCACTCGCACAGTCCGTCTTATTTGCCACGTATCACTGTGCCGGCCTCTGCTCGCATCCCTCGGCAAGCTTTGCTTGCCGGTAGGTGCCGCGGCACGCTCTGCTAGCGTCCGTCGGCGCGCTCGGCTTGTGCACAGCTTTTCCTTGCACGTTCAACTGCTATATGCATATATATGGTTGCTCACCATTGACGCGACCGCGGAGCGCTCTGCTCGCGTCCCTCCGCGCGCGCTCTGCCAGCGGTTGGGCATGCGCACGATCACGTTGGGGGCCCCATATGCATGTGGTTGCGCCACGCGCGTTGCCATGCGATGCAGTTACGTGCAGCACGATGGAGTTACACGCTGCAAATTAGAACTACCATCAAGGGCATGCCGATATTCCTGTCCATCCGGCTTCCCCTTTAATTCCCGTGACCATTATAACCTTAGTCTCTTCAACCTTTCGATCGCGCCCCACAACACAACAAGCACACCCACGACGACACATATAGAGGGGATGTCCAGCGGTGCTCCAATGGAGTTCGGCGAGCATAGAGTGGAGACCCACGCGAGGGAGACGGATCTCTCGGTGGTGTACACCATCGACCCGCCGTGGTGGACGACTACATCAACAAGGTTGAGTAGTTGCTTGCTCAAGACAAGTACAAGGTGGTCGGCATCGACCTCCAGTACACCGCTGGTCGTCCTAGCATATATCAAAAGGTTGCCGTCGCCCAGTTGTGCATGCGCCATCATGTCCTCATCTACCACTACTGCATGCCCACAGAGCCTTGCGACCGTTTCAACAGGTTTGTCAACAGCACCGACTACAAGTTTTCCATGGTGGAAAACAAAGACGATGTAAATGCGCTCAGTGTTACGGGCTAGGCCTGCAAGAACCTTGTCGAAATCTGTGACCACTACAAGGTCTGGGGCAACACGAAGAAGGACTCCCTGGTCGAACTCGCCTCAGCCATCATCGACTCCTACTACGAAAAGATGAAGCAGGATTCCCAGAGAACAAGTCCCCTATCCTGGCACACGGCGTGGATGCAACAACTGGATGAACCTCACCTCAGGTTCGCAGCCAAGAGCGTGTACACATGCTACGAGATGCACAGGCGGATCGTTGACATGAGGAAGTGCCTCGTTACCCAAATCGACCAGCCCGGATCGAGCCACAAGCAGTGCAAGCGTCACAAGAAGTAGATGATGATCAGGTGATCGTTTATGATAGTTAATCATGCATGTAATATATAGTTTACTTTATTGGTGTGTGGAAATGTCATGTGTGTAGTAGCCACCTATGTAATCATGCATGTAATAGTTTACTTTGCTGTGTGCAAATGCCATGGTTGTAGTAGACACCTATGTAAGTGGATGTTTAATTTGCTTATGCAAGCATGTCCTTATAAGTGTGTGTGTGTGTGTGTGTGTGTGTGTTGTTCTGTATGCAATCCCATCGCACAACGCACACGTCTTATTAGCCGCAACCGTCTATGTTATTATCGGTCTTCACACACATTTCTGATTACAGACCTATTTGCCGTGTATCACACACATCTTGTTATGTTGTACCATTTTTGTTCTCATGTCTCAACGCAAAGAGTTCATCCGAGTGAACTGCATGCCTTATATCGCACACACCTTCATCTGGCTAACTGTTTGTTTGGTGGTGCCTAATCACAAACAGTTCATCCGAGTGAACCGTATGCTGTATATCGCACACACCTCCATCTGGCTGCCCGTTTCTTTTGTTCCTCCTCATCGCAAACAGTTAATTGAACTGAACCGTATGCCCTGCATCGCACACACAACTAAAATCTGAACCGTGTTTAATGGCTCCACCATCGCAAACATTTTGCACCTTTTTTGACGTTTTTACACCATCGTTTGCGATTATGGCATCGCACATAGTTTCGTCGAAGGGTCTCTGATCGTAGTGTCGCGTTAGCAGCATCCTACAGTAGTGCAAGTTCATGGCGGCGTCACATTATGCCTACAACACGTTGAAGATGCCCGGGCCACTCACCATCATCACCGTCCCCTCCGACAAGAAAGACGCGCTCATCTGCGCCGACCAACTATACCAGGAGGCAGTTGCAGCAACTGCCGCCAATGCACTTGCTCCTGCCGCTGGAGCCCCGGGAGGGAAGAAGACTGGCAAGACCTCTGCCTCTGCCGGCGAGGCCCCTTCCGGTGAGACCTCTTCCGGCAAGACCTCCTGCACCCACTCCGGCAAGCGCGCCTCTTCAGAGTGCTGCGCTCCTGTCGAAGACGTGCCAGAGAGCTCCACTGGCAAGAGCAAGAAATCTAAGGCAGCACCACCAAAGACCAAGAAGGTGCCCGTCAGGGATGACAGCAGAGGCGGGGCTTTTACTATAAGCTCCACCCTTGACAGCAAATAGGATAGCGCGCTCATCGCCTTCCTGTGGGCGAATGTCAACGTGTTTGCATGGCAAGCATCCGACATCCCCGGCGTTCCCAGGGAGGTGATTGAGCACCACCTTGCTGCCTGTCCCCATGCGCGGCCCGTCAAGAAAAAGGTCGGGAAGCAAGCTTTGGAGCGACAAGAGTTCATCATCGAGGAGATCAGGAAGTTGGAGGCGGCAGGCTTGGTCACAGGAGTGCTCCACCCCACGTGGTTGGCCAATCCGGTGGTAGTGCGTAAGGCAAATGGGAAGTGGAGGCTGTGTATTGACTATACAGATATCAATAAAGCCTGTCCAAAGGATCCTTTCCCTCTGCCATGCATTGACCAGATTATGGACTCCACTGCCGGGTGCGACCTGCTCTCATTCCTCGACGCCTACTCAGGAAACCACCAGATCTTCATGATGACGGAAGACGAAGAAAAGACTGCGTTCATCACCCCATGTGGTACGTACTGTTTTGTACGAATGCCTTTTGGGTTGAAAAGCACTGGTTCGACGTTTGCCTAAGTAGTCCAAATTGGTTTTGAGCCCCAGCTACATAGAAATATGGAAGCTTATATGGATGATATAGTGGTCAAAACCAAGGACAAGGCCACTCTCGTGCAGGATCTAGAGGAAGCATTTGCAAACTTGCGCAAGATCAACCTCAAGCTCAACCCAGAGAAGTGCGTGTTCGGCGTCCCATCCGGCAAACTTCTTGGGTTCTTTGTGTCTCAACGCGGAATCGAAGCAAATCCCGACAAGATCAAAGCAATTGAGCAGATTGAGGCGCCAAGACGGATCAAAGACGTCTGTAGGCTCGCCGGCTGCGTTGCTACTCTGAGTAGGTTCATCTCCAAATCCGCTAAGCGCGCCCTCCCCTTTTTCAAAGTTCTTAAAAAGGCGGCTCCAGTGAAGTGGACTCCGGAGGCAGAGGCAGCGCTGCAAGATTTGAAGAGGTACCTCTCCTCCACGCCAATACTAGTCGCGCCTAAACCACAAGAGCTGTTGCTGCTATACTTAGCGGCAACAAATCAAGTGGTCAGTGCTGCGCTGGTGGCACAGAGAGTGGTAGCGGCGGAGCCGTCGGATGATGGGTTGGGGCTCTCCCCGGCAGGGCTTGACGCCGGCAAGGCGGAGCCCCCGACAAAGCTTGGTCTCGGCAAGACAAAGTCTGCGCAAGTGGGCGAAGTCGAACAGAAGAAGAAGGTGATGCAGCACCCAGTTTATTTTGTCAGTTCCCTCTTGTAGGGGGCTAGATCAAGATATTCTGGTATATAGAAGCTACTTTTCGGCCTCCTCATGGCCTCGATAAAGCTGCGTCACTATTTCCAAGCGCATGAGATCACCGTCGTCACCTGCCTCCCTTTGCAACGAATCTTGAACAACCCGGATGCCACCGGGAGGATTGTGGAGTGGGCGTTGGAACTGTCAAGCTTTGGCCTCAAGTTTGAAAGTACTTCAACAATCAAGAGCCGAGCCTTGGCGGAGTTCATAGCAGAATGGACCTGAACGCCCGACGAAGAGATTCAAGAGACCACCCTTCCCGGCAAGGAGACGAGCCGCAATTGTATTATGTACTTTGATGGGGCTTTCTAGGTGCTGGTGTTGGCATGCTACTCGTCGCACCCACCGGAGAGTGCCTCAAGTACATAGTCCAGATGCACTTTCCCCGGGAAAAATCAACGAACAACACTGCAGAGTATGAGGGATTGCTTGGCAGTCTTAGGATCACGGCAGACCTCGGAATCAGGAAACTCATCATCAGGGGTGATTCGCAGCTCGTCGTCAAGCAAGTTAACAAGGATTACTAGAGCCCGTTGATGGATGCCTATGTGGATGAAGTGAGGAAGTTGGAGCAGCGTTTTGACGGTCTACAGGCAGAGCATGTTCCCCGAGCAGAGAATAGCATTGCCGGCGACTTCTCAAAACACGCTGCACTCAAGCTGCCTGTGGAACCAGGTACCTTTGTGCTTCAGCTAACCCAACCATCCGTTGAGCCATCAGCAGGATACAACAAGCAAAGGAAGGCAGGCCCCGGCAAGTGCTTTCCCTCTGAGCTCCCAGGATCCGCCGGCAAGGAAGTTGCTGGGTACCCCAAGGTTGCCAGGGAGCAGCAACCTCCCGCAGGGCCCCGGGCCCTGACCGTAGAGGCAGCCGCCCCTACGGCCAAAGATGAGCCTTTAGTCCTTGCCGTCAAGCCCCAGGCTCCGGCATGGGCGCAGCGCACCGTCCGTTTCCTCCAAATAAGGGAACTCCCTGAGGGGCAGGAAGAAGCAGAGAAAGTAGCCCATCGGTCCAGCATGTACCGGTTTGTGGATAATGCCCTATACAGAAGGAGACTGAACGACGTGAAATTGAAGTGCATTCCTCGGGAGGACGGACTGGAGCTGCTCGCAGAGATACATGGAGGCATACGTGGCTCCCACATAGGGTCAAGAACCCTTGCTGGCAAAGCGTTTCGGCAAGGTTTCTTCTGGCCCACCGCTCTCCAGGATGCAACTGCACTAGTAACCAGGTGTGAAGCGTGCTAGTTCCATTCAAAGAAGCTTCATCAACTAGCCCAAGCTCTTCTGACCCTCTTTCCTAGCCATTTTCGGTCTGGGGGCTTGACATACTGGGCCCCTTTCCCCGTGCTGTCGGGGGCTTTGAGTACTTGTACGTCGCGATTGATAAGTTCACAAAGTGGCCGGAAGTGGAACCGGTGAGAAAGATAACAACACAATCAACCGTCAAGTTCTTCAAGGGGCTAGTCTGCCGTTTTGGTGTGCCAAATAGATTCATCACCAACAACGACACGTAGTTCACAAGCCGCACCTTCATGCAGTATATCCAAGACCTCGGCAGCAAGCTTTGTTTTTCTTCTGTTGCTCATCCCAGAAGGAACAGCCAGGCTGAGAGGGCGAATGCAGAAGTGTTGCGAGGCCTCAAGACCAGGACTTTCGACAGGCTACACAACTGCGGAAGGCGCTGGATTGATGAGTTGCCAGCGTTTCTTTGGTCAATCAGGACGACATCGAATCAAGCCACTGGCCAGACACCCATTGCCCTGGTATACGGGGCAGAAGCAGTTCTCCCCATGGAACTCATATACGGGTCACGTGAGTGCTCCCTTATGATGAGCTTGAGCAAGAGAAGTTGCGCCAAGATGATGCAACGCTCCTTGAGGAAGATCGTCTTCAGGCCGCTATGCGAGTTGCTCGCTATCAGCAAGCCTTGCGCCGCTATCATAGCCGCAAGGTTCATGCCCGAAGCCTTAAGGAAGGTGACCTTGTTCTTCAGCGAATCCAATCCGCCAAGAGTTCAAACAAGTTGACGCCATGAGACCACAAGACCCCTTGCCGGGGACGGCCGAAGACCCCCGGCAAGACCCTTGCTAGGGACGCCCACGAGACCCTGGCAAGACCCTTGCCGGGGGCATCTACAGGGCCACGGCCAGGCCGGCAGCTACCAAAGCTCCGCTGCCCCACAGCCGTTCCGACACGGCAACTAGCTCGCCAACTAGGCGAGCGCTTGCGTGGCAGCGTGCGGCTTCTAGACCAACCAGTCAAGCACCTGCATGGTGGCATACATATCTTCGTGAAGACCCTGGCACCGCACCCGCACAGCAGCCAGCCAGCGTGGTGCTGCATGCCTCATCAGCTTGGACGCGCGTCGAAGAAAGGCAAGGCGACGATGGACGGGATGAGCCTTGTTGTCGTCCCTGATAAAGCAAGAGGACACGTCGGCAGCGCAGTAAATGCGTTTGTCCTATGATTCCAGGCAATAGACTTGTACACTGTATATACTTTCACCTCCTGTGTGCCACTGCGGCGACCCCTTTGACATATAAAAGGAGGCCCGAGGCGTACTGTGGAAGGATTCAGACTTTTGGAACTGTGCACGCATAGTAGCTAGTCCAAGAACACAAGAACACCAAATAAACTTAGATAAGAAAAACTAGGGTATTACGCATCGTTTGCGGCCCGAACCTGGGTAAAAATCCGATCGCGCTGATCGCTAGACCTGCTCTTTGCACAGCTCTTCACCCCCGCCAACCGTAGAAGGGATTCCCTGGGATCCCATAGGTGTCGTTTTCCCTGAAGTCCACCAAAGTCCATACTTTTTTCTCATACATGGATCCTATCTCAGATTTCATGGCCTCGAGCCATTTATCAGAATCTGGGCTCAACATAGCTACTTCATAGTTCGTAGGTTCGCCATGGTCTAATAACATAACGTCCAGGACAAGATTACCATACCACTCTGGTGTGGAATGTGCTCTGGTCGACCTACGAGGTCCAATAGTAACTTGATGTGAAGTCTCATGATCATCATCATTAGCTTCCTCTTCAACTGGTGTAGGCATCACAGGAACAGTTTTCTGTGATGTGCTACTTTCTAATTTGAGAGAAGGTACAATTACCTCATCAAGTTCTACTATCCTCCCACTCACTTCTTTCGAGAGAAACTCCTTCTCTAGAAAGGGTCCATTCTTGGCAACAAAGATCTTGCCTTCGGATCTGTGGTAGAACGTGTACCCAATTGTTTCATTAGGGTATCCTATGAAGACGCATTTCTCCGATTTGGGTTCGAGCTTATTAGGCTATAGACTTTTGACATAAGTACCGCATCCCCAAACTTTAAGAAATGTCATCTTAGGTTTCTTGCCAAACCACAGTTCATACGGTGTCGTCCCAACGGATTTAGAGGTGCCCTATTTAATGTGAATGCGGCTGTCTCTAATGCATAACCCCAAAATGATAGTGGTAAATCGATAAGAGACATCATATACTGCACCATATCTAATAAAGTACGTTTATGATGTTCGGACAGACCATTACACTGTAGTGTTCCAGGTGGCATGTTTTGTGAAACAATTCCACATTGTTTTAAATGAAGGCCAAACTCGTAACTCAAATATTCACCTCCGATCAGATCATATAAAATTTATTTTATTGTTACGATGATTCTCCACTTCACTTTGTAATTCTTTGAAATTTTCAAATGTTTTAGACTTATGTTTCATCAAGTATATATATCCATGCCTACTCAAATCATCTGTGAAGGTCAGAAAATAACGATACCCGCCGCGTGCCTCAACACTCATCGGACCACATACATTGGTATGTATTATGTCCAATAAGTCATTAGCTTGCTCCATTGTTCCGGAGAACAGAGTTTTAGTCATCTTGCCCATTAGGCATGGTTCGCAAGTATCAAATGATTCATGATCAAGTGACTCCAAAAGTCCATCCGTATGGAGTTTCTTCATGCGCTTTACACCAATATGACCTAAACGGCAGTGTCACGAGTATGTTGCACTATCATTATCAACTTTGCATCTTTTGGCATCAATATTATGAATATGTGTATCACTATGATTGAGATTCAATAAACCATTTACATTGGGTGTATGACCACAGAAGGTTTTATTCTTGTAAACATAACAACAATTATTATCTGACTTAAATGAATAACTGTATTGCAATAAACATGATCAAATCATATTCATGCTCAACGCAAACACCAAATAACATTTATTTAGGTTCAACATTAATCCCGAAGGTAGAGGGAGTGTGTGATGGTGATCGTATCAACCTTGAATCATTTCCAACGCACATCATCACCTTGCTCTTAATTAGTCTTTGTTTATTCTGCAACTCCTGTTTCGAGTTACTAATCTTAGCAACTGAACCAGTATTAAATACCCAGGGGCTACTACGAATACTAGTAAGGTACACATCAATAACATGTATAAAAAATATACCTTTGTTCACTTCGCCATCCTTCTTATCCGCCAAGTATTTGGGGTAGTTCTTCTTCTAGTAACCATTCTCTTTGCAGTAGAAGCACTCAGTTTCAGGCTTAAGTCCAACTTTGGGCTTCTTCACGGGAGTGGCAACTTGCTTGCCATTCTTCTTAAAGTTCCCTTTCTTTCCCTTGCCCTTTTTCTTGAAACTAGTGGTCTTGTTAACCATCAACACTTGATGCTCTTTCTTAATTTCTACCTTCACCGATTTTAGCATCGCAAAGAGCTCGGGAATCGTTTTCGTCATCCCTTGCATATTATAGTTCGTCAGGAAGTTCAAGTACCTTGGTGATAGTGACTAGAGAACTCTATCAATCACTATCTTATCTCGAAGATTAACTCCCACTTGATTCAAGCGAATGTAGTACCCAGACATTTTGAGCACATGCTCACTGGCTGAGCTATTCTCCTCCATCTTGTAGGCAATGTACTTGTCAGAGGTCTCATACCTCTCGACATGGGCATGCGTCTGAAATAACAATTTCAGCTCTTGGAATTATGCTCCATGGCATTCAAAACGGTTTTTGAAGTCCCGGTTCTATGCCATAAAGCATGGCGCACTAAACTATTAAGTGGTTATCATATCGAGCTTACCAAATGTTCATAAAGTCTACATCTGCTCCTGCAATAGGTCTATCACCTAGCAGTGCATCAAGGACATAATTCTTCTGTGCAACAATGAGGATAATCCTCAGATCACGGACCTAGTCCGCATTATTGCTACCATCATCTTTCAACTTAGTTTTCTCTAGGAACAACTCGCAAGATATTGATCTACAACATAGATATGCAAAAACTATTAAGACTAAGTTCATGATAAATTAAGTTCAATTAATCAATAATGAACTCCAACTTAAATTAACATCCCTCAAGTTATCTAAGTGATACATGACCCAAATAAACTAACACTATAGGAATCAGACACTTTGCCGTCTGCCATGACTGACGGCAAAGGCATGCCTGGCGGACGGCAAAGGCCTTTGCCGTCAGCCAGCAGATGACAACACATCTGGCTGAAGAAACTGCGCAAAGGGCTCTTTGCCATCTACTAGCGGATGGCAAAGATGCAAAGGTCTTTGGTGTCTGCCAGCAGACGGCAAAGGGCCTGGACGACACACGTGGCAGCTTAGGTCCGTTAAGGGGTTAACCACGTGCTTTGATGTTTGCTGCCAGACAGCAAAGTGCCCAAATAGGCCAGCCCAGATGCCCCCAGGTAGCTGACATGTGGCATGCTTTGCCGTCTGCTGGCAGACGGCAAAGATGCAAAGGTCTGCCGTCTGCCAGCAGATGGCAAAGCATGCCATATAGGCTAGCCTAGTGCCCCCCAGGTAGCACAGGTAGCTACCACGTGGCAACTTTGCCGTCTGCTGGATAATGGCAAAGCTCGTTGCCGTCTGCCAGCAGACGACAAAGTGCCTGTATAGCCCCTGTTTTTTCTTAAATTCAATAAATTTCGCAGAATTTCACAGATATATATATACACATTTGAATATACTTTCAACAAGCATACCAACACAAATACATACCAAATCATATCCCTGCCATATGGATATGATCATCCAACACATATACATACCAAATCAAAAGTCCATATGCAACATATATAGCTAGCCAACATATCCAACAACAAGCATACAATGGTTTCATCCATACATGCATATATAGGTAGCAAGTTTCACATTGTTCATCCTACAAAATCAAAACAAAAAGGAAGCACAAGGAGAAGAGTAGACTCCATCAACGCAAGCTTCCTCATCTAAAGCAAATCTGCAAATTGGGAAAGAAGAAAGTTAGAAGAAGAAGAAGACTAGAAGAAGAATACTAGCTAGAAGAAGAAGAAGAAAAAGAGGAAGAAGAAGATTTTTTTCTCCTCTTTATTTTTCTCCCTCCTCTTCTTTATCTTCTTCTAACTAAGGTAGGTAATAATGCCATTTTTAGCTAAGCTAGGTAAAAATGCTAAGTGTAGGTCATTTTAGAGCTAAGCTAGGTAAATAGGTCATTTTGGAGTTTAGTAAGATTATTATGTCATTTTCAAGGGAAGTAAGCTAAGTCTATGCCATTTTGGAGGTAACAAAGATTATCATGCCATTTTTTACCTCAGTATTCTAAGTATGTCATAGATGAACTGAAGGAGCTAAGTATAGGTCATTTTTGAGCTAACCTAGGTAGTTATGCCATTTTTGAGCTAACTAAGCATATTTATTCATTTTGGAGGACAAAATGGTAAGTGTAGGCCATTTTAGAGCTATCCTAGTTAAAATCGGTCATTTTGGAGCTAGGTAAGGTTAGTTTATCATTTTGGAGGAAAATAAACTAATTATATGACAGTTTGGAGCTAAACCAAGGTTATTATGCCATTTTTTACCTAAGTAAGCTAATTATGTCATAAATGAACTAGGTAAGCTAAGTATAGATCATTATTGAGCTATCCTAGGTAGTCATGCCATTTTTTAGCTAACTAAGCATATTAAGTTATTTATGAGGAAAAATGCTAAGTATAGGTCATTTTATAGCTATCCTAGGTAAAGTATAGGTCAACTAAGCTTATTATGTCAATTTGGAGAAAAATAAGGTAAGTATAGGTCATTTTTGTGCTAACCTAGGTGATGATGCCATTTTTGAGCCAACTTACGTAAGTATAGATCATTTTTTATCTAACTTAGGTAATTATGCCATTTAGGAGGAAAATAAGCTAAGTATGCATTTGTTAAGCAAAACACTGGAAAACTTACCCTCATCACAACAAATGCGATGAAGATCGCAACTAAGGTAACAATTGATCCAACGGCATAATGATACCAAGCCTCACTATCAATGGCATATTTTCTAATCTTCTTAATCTTCAAGCGCATTGCATCCATCTTCAAGCGCATTGCATTCATCTTCATCTTGTCATCATCGAGGACATCGGTAACATACAACTCCAGTATCATCTTCTCTTCTTCAATTCTTTTTAATTTTTTTCTTTCAAATACACATTTTCCTTTTCAACTAAATTTAACTTCTCGACAAGATGGTCGGTTGCAATTTCTGGTTCACATACCTCCTAGATGAAAATATCTCTATGTCAACTTGATGGCCATAATTGTCATAAATGCGAAATGCAACAAATAGTTATAAAAGAGAATTTACCACATCCCAATCATAAAGTGGGCGAGGGACGACGGGACGGATATCAAGACCATGGCACTATGTATAACAAACAATCATATAAAGTAAGAAAATTATACAAGTAACTATATAAATCATACAATCATACAAGTAACTATATAAATCAAGTACAACATACAAAATTGAATACCTAATAATAATCTACATCGTCGGGTTCAATAAATGCTCCGGGATCAATAAATGCATCATCATCTCTATCAGTAATGACGTGCTCATCATCATCATCATCAATAAATGCATCATCATGTGGAAGGCCACCTTTACGTAATCGGTCAAGCATTGACAGGTTATCCGCAGCAGTAACCTCTTCTAGTTCAGGCTCTTCTTGGTCCGGCTCAGGGGTGAAGTCGGGTTCACTGTCGCTGTCTACTTCAATGTTCTGGGGTGAAGTAGAGCGGTTCTTGAAACAATTTTTTGGAAAGATGTGTTTCTTGGAAGAATTCTCCTTCATATGTGCCTGGGTTAATGTGAGGTTCATAATCCTGTTCATTGGGGGGAGGTGGTCTAACACGTGGCGGCACTTCATAAACGAAATCCCAACCATTGAGGTTTGGATCACTTTGACAGGCCCACGGTAGATAGAAAACTTGGGTTGCCTGTTGAGCCGTAAATAGACATTGGGAACATCCAAATGGGTGCTTTCTTTGATTTCCACTAGACCTATATATTCATGAGTCCTGCTAGTCTCCTTTGGCAGGAACCAATAACATTTGAAGACTATGACGTTTGGTGGGTTTGCACCATAGAATTGAAGTTCATAAATTGCTTCAACTCTTCCATAATACTCGGTATCTCCTTTGCCGATAGCAGAGACACAACAATTTGTAGACTTTCGGTCGGCCATAGATAGCTCTTTGCCATAGGTACGAAATCGATATCCGTTGATGTCGTATTTGTCAAATGAACGAACCTTAAAGTCAAAACCATTAGCGACTTGTCTCAATTCGGTGTCCATAAACTCTGAATTAGCCTACAAGTTTAATATGAAAGGGATTGTTGCATTAGCCGCAAATTAGGCGAAGAAATGAAATGGTCTAATGGAAATTACCATTTGTTTGAACCAAGATATGAAACCGGGATAGCCGCCTCCATGCTTTGCCAGAAGCTCATACTCTTCGATGGAATCATTTTGGATCACCGCTCCATATGAGAATTCGGCGACATATTGACGGTATCAAATTTATCTGGGAATAAGAGCAGTTCAAAGGAATTAGAAGTTGCGAAACAATGTACCGATAACTTACTCGATGTACGACTGCACTTCTGTTAGGTTGTTGAAGAAATACAACGAAATGGTCCACCATTCTTCGAAATCCAACGTTAAGGAATTAGAAGCACCGGCTGGTGCGAGATCCCCTATGAATAGGTTGAGGTTGGATCCACCCTTTTTAGGGTCGCCGACATTGTACCAAGGCTTCGAATTATGCAAATGACGAATTTTGGCTTCGTAGTGTGCTGTCACGAAGTTTGCCGCCTCCCAGTAATGAATGCCTTGGGCATCGATGCTTCAATTCTATGTTTATTTTTACATTTTTTTCAAAGCGTATTCTGCATCCTCTCAGTTGCGTAGCACCAACGATTTTGCACGCCCCCAATCTTGCCTCAGTTGGGAGATGAAAAATCAAGTGCTGCATTGGATTAAAGAAGCCCGGCGTAAAGATCTTCTCTGGCATTATCCGCTCAATCCATATGTGCCAATCATGACTCTTGAGACCAAATATCTTCAATTTTTCAAGACTCGCTCCCCTCTTTAGATTCGCCGCATACTCGTCCGGGAACATCAGCTGCATTTTCACCCACAAGATAATTTCCCTCATAGCTGGCCTTCCAAGATTGAACCATGCCTTTGGCGTTGCCCAGTTCTGCTTTCCTTTCGATGGTTGCATGTTTTGTAACCGTCTATCACATAGCACCTCCAGATTGACTCTAGCCTTAGTATTATCCTTTGACTTCTCCTCTATGCCAAACAATGTACCAAAAAGTGCGTCAGCAATATTCTTTTCAGTGTGCATCACGTCGATGTTGTGTGGGCAAAGGAGGTCTTTGAAGTAAGGTAGATCCCACAAGCATGTCTTGTGAGTCCAGGCGTGTTTCGAATTATACCCCTTGAAATACCTTGGATGCTCTGGATCTGGCTCGAGAGCATTTAACTGATCTAGGGTCTCTTGGCCTGTCAACGCAGGTGGTGCAGAGTTTTTGAGAACTCTACCTTTGATGAAGTTCTTCTTGTCGTTCCTGAACTTATGGCGAGGATCCAGGAACTGTCTATGCAAGTCAAAGCAAGAA
Source organism: Aegilops bicornis (assembly GCA_021605145.1). NCBI lineage: Eukaryota > Viridiplantae > Streptophyta > Magnoliopsida > Poales > Poaceae > Aegilops > Aegilops bicornis. Next base: position 388,721,451 of record CM038669.1, on the reverse strand, counting down.
AACTTGCGACCGGCCTGAAGCCAATGAAACTCAAGAGCTCCCTTACATGTGGGGCACGGGAACCTTCCATGCAAACACCAACCAACGAATAGCGCATACGCCGGCAAGTCATGCGTCGAGTACATGTACCAGACATGCATTATGACACTACAAAAAAATACACTTCCGTGATGATACGTGTTTATCACAGTAGGTCACGTTTTCTGTCATGCATGTACATCCATGACGATTTTATGACAGAATCAAGATAGTCATACCTGTGCTGTCGTAGAAGTGTTCCATGACATTACCAAAACTATCATCACGTAAGTGTCCACTTCCATGACGATAAATCGCGCGTCATAGAAGTGCTTTCGTCAAGGGTGACCGACACATGGCATCCATTGTAACGGGTCTCCGTTAAGCTATCGGGTTCCGGTTTGGATCCGATAACCCGTTAACAGCCCAGACCAATGGGGATTTTCCACGTGTAAAATTCTCAATGGCTAGAGGAACCACGCGTCGGCTCACCGTTGGGACAGATGTCATCCACTCATTGGACAGAAGGCGCCTATGATTCGTCGACATGTGGCAGGGCCCAGTCAAAAGCCCATAGTATTTACTAAGGTACTAGTGGCCAGCCCAATAACGACCTGTTTAAACATGGCCCATTTACGGCCTGAAGCCAGATCTGGCCCTTAATTGTTCGCCGAATATTTGGGCCCAATTACGGCCCAGTGACATTTCTGCATGTTAGAGGCCCGATGTGGACATGGGCCCATTTCAGCCTGGTGTGTCGTTCGGCCTGGGAATGGCCCGTGCTGCCCATGGGCCATATATGGTCTGACGCGATATCCGGCCCTCTAACGGCCCATGATAAAGGTGGCAACAGTTCAGCCCAACATGACTTTCAGCCTGTTAAAGGCCTGTCGTATAATTCGGCCCGTTGATGCATGTACTAAGCTTTCGGTATCTTAAAGGCCCATGATATTAGTGGGCCAACTAAGGCCCGAGATATGTTTTGGCCTGGTAATGGCCCATCATATAACTGGGCCAAAAAGGCCCGGTCTACATTTCAGCTTGCTGAATGCCCGTTGACGACTAGTGAAAATTGAGGCCCAACATGCATTTCGGCCTGCTAAAGGCCCATGGTTTCTTCTGGGCCGTATCAGGCCAGCAGAATATTCAGCCTGTTAATGGCCCAAAGCTACATGGTCCCAACTAAGCATTGGGTCCACTAAAGGCTCAACTAAACTTTGGGCCGAATATAGGCCCGTGTAAGTTGTGGGCCTAGCACAAAGTGTGAAGGCCCCAATGACCTTTCAGGCCCAAGAAAGTTGCAGGCCAGCCCAATTGTGGCCCGCTAAAAAGCAGGCCCGTTAGAGGCGAATGTTTTGGCCCGGTCAACTACATCAGATTTTTCAGATAGCGAATGATGGCAGTAACCAGTATGAATTAATAACGAACCTACTCTATATAATAAAGAAATTACGGTGTAGTAACTTAAAATAAACCTACACTACACAATAAAGGATTTATGGTATATTACATCCACTGGGCATCGAAGTTTGCCACCAGTGATCATAAAGCGCAACGAAGAAGCATATTACAAAAACTGGGCACCATTGCATCATAACAAAATAATACTGAACCAAGACCACCTCTAAGACAGTTCAAGAAGGTTAGCCTTTGCACGGGAACTACTGCGCAAGCTGCTAAGCAAGGCTGTGAGACCGGCCTAGCATGTCGGTAATAGCTTCCAGGTGTAGCTGTTTAGCAATGAGGTTCTCATTGGTGTTCTCCGCAATCTTTCTTAGAGATAGGACTTCAAGTCGAAGTTGAGTTGCAGAATGCATTTCTGCTAGAACTTGGGACTGAAGAAGTCGAACTGATTTAGACAGTGAATGTTGTGAGCTTGTCTGACTGCTAGTCTCAAGTGCATCAAGACAAGACTTTGGGGTTGTCTTGCTATCTTCAAGATGTTTTGCCTTCTTTGCTGCAATATATGTTGAGTTTGTCTCACAGCCTTCAGTAGACTTGTGCATGCCATCAGGCATATCACCCTGAAACAAGTAGAGAGATGATAGGTTTTGCACGTGTATAAACAAAGATGATAACTGTGCTGTCAATTCCATCCAATTTCAAATTAGAAAATAAAGAGTAAGTTCAAAATATCAATAGCATAATTTGGCATTGTTCATAATGCTGGGAGCTTCACTACACTACTGGATTACCATGTCAACATAACAAGCATAGATGAAGGGCAAAGACAATCATTGTATCTATTTTGGTTAATGTGCATGGCATGTTGTTCATATCATCAGCCACATCAGTAAGATAAAACATGAGATGACAAGGCGCAAACGTTGGCTGCTTCACCACACAATCGGATTATAGATCCACAAAACAAGCATACATATAGGGAGTATTGAGTAATGTGCATGGTATGAATAAGGAATTTGGTTTTACAAGTAAAACTTGGAACTTATGGTTGTTGCGAACATGCATTTTGATAGAAACAACAAACTAAATAGCAGTTAACAATAGGGAGTATGAGCAAATTAAACAACAGTTGAGGATAAAGGCTTTAGAAGGACTGGCTTACCTTAACAGTTAACACTGGCTTTATAATGCCCTTCTCCATGTCAAGGGAAGGATAACTCAATAATTTCAGCACAGAATCTTCTTCGTAAGCATTGCCTGTATTCTACATTTTGTAGAGAGCAATTATAGATATGATAATACTGGAAGGGATAGAGGATAATGAAGATAAGATGCAGATTGATGCTACATAATCAACTACCAATACCTGAAAGTACAAGCATTACAGGACAAAATGTACTGGCAAGAGCAATGGGCTACACTTCTGCACTAGCATTGTCTGTGTATTCAACTTTTTGGTAAGATTAAATATAGATCTAATATTTTTTTAGTAAATGGTGGGCGAGGGAGATAAGATGCAGAATGCTATACAATGAACCAATCCCTCTTCCCATAATATAAGAGTGTTTTGAACAGTGGTGTAATATACAAAACATTCTTATATTATGGGATGGAGGGAGTAGCTGTTAATGTAAGTACAGTGATAGACAATGTTCAGTCCTTACAAGAGGACTGCAGAGCTAAACCTCTTCAAAATCATTGGGTTGATTCTAAATTTATGTAAGAGTCCATACAGATCTTATAATGTCCACCAAATGGACGATAACAAGGCTAACATGTGCAGTGATGCTACATAATCAACCAGCTATGAAAGTAAGTATGGTCATACAGGGCAAGAGGTACTAACAAGAGCAATTCAGTGTGTAGTATAGTTGCGAGATTTTGTGGTCCCTTGAGAATGAATGTTCTTATGTAAACAGTTTTCGTAAAAGTGAGATATTATGGCACATGCAGAAATGTTCAAATTGTGATCTGATATCATAGACAGTACCTTACGCTATGGACGAGACCAATGTGTAACAAGATTATTCCAGTCACTGTCTGATAAATGTAGCACTGGAGACTTTACAGAAATTTCGTTTAGAGGCTTGCCATCGAAGTGCGCTTGCCTCAGGTAGGAATGATACTTCATCAACGATTGCTTGAAAAGCACAACCAACCCTTGCTCGTCTTGACAATCCATTTTGGTCCTCGCCTATTTAAAAGAATGAAATCTTGTGTCTTACGTCGTGAAACATATGCAGTAATTACCTGAATAACATTAGTACATTACTTATGCGTTAGTTGCGGAGGAAGATCGAAATTGTTCTGTATTCATGTATAATCTTTCCATGAAGGAAAGACGCACACAAAGTTCCTGACAACAATATAAGCTTCGTCTTCGAAACTGGGAAGAAATGGAACAGGGGTCCTATTTGCTGCAATTGGGGCTCTCTCTCATTCAAAAAGAGATTTGACAACTGGGTTTGGTGTACTCTTTGCTGGAATGGGGGTTTTGCATCGTAGAGCTGATGGTATGTCAACTGGCATCACCATATTGTTTGCTGCAGTTGGGGTCTACTGAGTTGGGGCATCAGAGATGACCAGTGTAGTAGGGCTAGAGTCTGCGAGTTGGGGCCGTGTTTTGTTGGTCAGGTGATATTGCAACTACACCTAATGGGCTATTTTATTTATCAGGTGTCACTACCTTTTCCAAATACTTTGCTCGTGCTCCTCCACGATCAGCAATCGCCCTCTTCCTTTTGAACGTCTGATACACAAGAACAACATTTGAATGGATAAATATGGTATGATCATAGATGGAATATGTACGAAAAATGGATAGGCAGGGCGTATTCACATACACGATGTGTAAACTAAGCTAATGGTAGTGCAACAAAGTAGAAGCAAAGCAAAGCATCAGTTGCAAGATATCTGCGACCAATATAACCTTGGAAAGTTAGAGCAAGAACCTTGATGGGTGAATAAGATAGGGCATCTGCCTCTGACTCCTCCACTAGGGAGCTACATTAACTTAGGTCTCCCTCTAGCTCAGAATCACTGTTAGGACCATATTCTGAGCATGAATCTGTAGGTGGAGAGCATTTGTATTGCATTGCATCTAGACTTGATTTCAGTCCCTTAATGCCAAGTTTGACAACCATGGCATTGTTCTGCTTTATTCTTTTCATGCGCGCAAGCTCATAATCATTATGATGCTGTTCAGTATCTGAGATTCATGAAAACGTAAAAAGTAGTTAGATTATCTATGGAACGCATTGCGGATTCAACTCGAAGAGTGCCTCCCTATAAACCCCTGCATATGCAAAGTTCACCCCCAACCGTGCTGACCAGACCACACACAGAAATACAAACCTCTTATGTATCTACAATAGGCAGACACACATTTCAAAACTGAATTAGGAACATTAGAATCATATCAAATTCGTATTTGAACAAATAAACTAAGGAATTATGAGTGGCATAATGTTTAGCTTCAAGGGTGGAGTGCTGGTAGTGCGGCACAAAGCAAGTAGGCAAATTTTATTCAATGTAAAAATCGTAGTCTATGTCAAAAGGTGGAAATGACACTTTCTTTCTATATAATGTAGTGTTCATTGCCCACACATGATGGAAGAGATCACACAGGGAAATACTATTCACTCATGTATGCGGTTCCAGTATTTTGAAACAGGGTGCTCCACCCTAAAAGAATATTGACAACAAATATGACAAGGCAACCATAGATGTAGTGAATCAATCATTACTTGTGAGCTTACTAGGACAAGTATGCAGAATTGTAACTGCAGTAAGAGACCGTCAAAAATCTGAATCAAGATGTTGGTCTAGCACTTATTGTTTGCAACTAATCGACGTGAATAATTGGATATCATATCGAATGAGTAAGGAAGACAAGTAAAATTGTCAACAAACCTGGCCTGTAGTAGTAATCTGGGCCAATCACTACAAAAAAAAGACACATCCGTGACAATTTGGGCCGAACGATTTTTTTTCCTGTCATGCTTATGACACTTCTATGAAGATAATTGTGACAAAACCCGGTATAATCATAGATGTGGTGGGCTCCTACTTCTATGACAAAAAATCATGACAGAAATGGGCTTTTCGTCCTGGGCGGGCCGGAGATGCAGCTGCATGACATTCTTTGGGCCGTCCATGACGGGAAAAACCATGGTCGAAGTGAGGGCGAGGAAAATATCAGGGAGTTCCCGGTTAAGGTGGGTGGTCGGGGGCCGAGCAATGCGTGTTTCTCTCGTACACGTACGCGCGTGGGTGAGAGGCGTTGGGCTCTAACTAAACCCGAGCAAGGCGTTCGCCCACTGAACCCGAGCGATTGCACTGCAGGCTACGCGTTACTGAACCCGAGCGATCGATCGATGGCTGTTAACTGAACGCGATCGAGCGATTCCTTCGCTACTGCTGCTAACTGAAGCCGATCGAACCCTGCTGCCTCCTTCCCTTGATGAACAGTGAGTGTTGTTGGGGGGTTGGATGAACAGTTCCCGGTGGGGGTTGGATGAACAGGACCCCGTGGTAGTTGTTCCGTTGCCGCTGGATGAACAGGAGCCCGATCGAGCCGGTTGGGGTGGATGAACAGGACCCCGTGGTAGTAGAGCCGTTGCCGCTGGATAAACAGGACCCCGATCGAGCCGGTTGGGGGTGGATGAACAGGACCCCGAGGAGGGCTGGATGAACAGGACCTCGTGGAGGGCTGGTTGAACAGTAGTCGGTGGAGGGCTGAATGAACAGTATCCCGTGGAGGGGTGGTTGAACATGACCCCGTGGAGAGGGCTGGTTGAACAGTAGCCAGTGGAGGAGCGGTGGACGCTGGATGAACAGGAGCCCGTGGATGAACAGCTGCAAGTGGAGGCTGGAGGAGGTTGACGGTGGATGAACAGTAGCACGTGGAGGTTGGAGGATGTCGATGGTGTAGATGAACAGTATCCCGTGGAGTCCCGTTTTGCGGTACGCCACACCCCTCCCGATGAACATGACCCCCGTTTCGACCGTAGCGCTCCAACACAAGTCTGTTTCTTCCGTTTTGCGGTACGCCACACCTCTCCTGATCAACAGGACCCCGTTTCGACCGTAGGAGGTCCAAGAGAAGTTTGTTTCCTCCGTTTTGCGGTACGCCAGACACCTCCTGATGAACAGGATCCCGTTTCGACCATGGCCGGTCAAACACAAGGTTGTTTCCTCTGTTCTCTGGTATGCCAGGCCTCGTTTTGATCGGCTGTTCCGTCCAAGCCGGCTGGCTTCCGATGAACAGGACGCATTCCGTTGCCTCCCGGTGAACATGATGCATTCCGTTACCTCCCCATGAACACAATGACGACGCAGTTTCTCCATTCTGACCCAGCCATGTACACAAGCCCTGGTCGTACGTATGCGCGAGTAGGCGTTCGAGACCCCGCCCGTATGTACGTACGTGGCCGTATTTACTTTCTTGCACCCTGGCCGTTGTACATACGTGTACACGATATTAACGGGACTGCGTGACATGCTACGCGCGTGCCTCTACTACGACACGTGCCCTTCCTTACACGGCCACGGTTCATCGCTGCAGCCTGCAGACAGACCGATCGACCAGTATGTACGTACACGTTCACGACCAGAATCACAATGCTACATATGCTTCGACCAGGTGGGTCCCGACTGTCAGGCACTTCCTTGCATGCGAAGATGTAGCTGGTGGGTCCCAGCAGTCAGGTGGCGAATCATTTTTTTCCCGTAATATAGACGCACTTCCTTGCGTGCGAAGATGTAGATGGTGGGTCCCAGCATTCACGGGGAAACAATTTTTTTTCACAAAATACGGTGGCCCGTCCGTTGGGTCCCTGCTGTCAGGTGGAGGAATCATTATTTTGCGTGTAATAAGGAGGCACTTCCTTGCTGTGGCCGTGGACCCAGTTGTCAGCCTCTCCACGTATAGTACTCTTCTCATGGAAGTCGTTCATTGACCACATTGACCACGCCGCGCCGAGAGCACCAATGCGATGGACGACGGCGAGGCCTAGAAAGGGGATGGCGCGGAGCCGGGGAAGACGCGGCAGTGGATGCCCACGCGGAGAGGAGTAGGAGGGTTCACTGGTTAGGCTTCGGTGTGAGGCTGTCGTCGCCGCAGAATAACAGGGGGTGTGGGTGAGTGGAGGGATGGCCTAGCCAGCGGTGGGAGTAGTAGGGGGCGGTGAGGCCTCAACGGCAGCACAGCCAGCCACGGGAGGCAGGGGCAGGCGTCACGACCGGCGCTGCTTTGGGCGGCTGGAGCAAGAAGACCAGAGGTTGAAGGAGCACTACAGCCGTTGGATGGACATCGTACAGTCACTGGAGCTAGAATCGTTCACATTGACTAAGTTGAAAAAGCCCTCCATCCCCGTCAACTTAGTAGGCCCACAAGTCAGCCACCCACTATGCTGGGTCCCAGCTAGCAGGGGGGGTATTCATTTTTTTGTGCGTAATAAGGAGGCACTTCCTTGCGTGCGAAGATATAGCTGGCGGATTCGAGCTGTCAGCGGGGGGGGGGGGACGTTTTTTTGCGAAATACAAAGGCCCTTCCGGTGGGTCCCAGCTGTTAGGTGGAGGAATCATTATTTTGCGCGTAATAAGGAGGCATTTCCTTGTGTGCGGTCGGGACCCAGGTGTCAGCCTCTCCATGTACCGTCCACTTCCGATGGATGTCGTTCGTTGACCACGTTGACCACGCCACACCGAGAGCACTAGGGCGGTCAACGACGGCGAGGCCTAGGAAGGGAACGAAACGGAGCCGGGGAAGACACGGTAGTGGATGCCCACGCTGAGGGAAGTACGAGCGCTGACTGGTCGGTTGCGGGGTGAGGGTGACATCGCCGGAAAAAAACAAGATGTGCGGGTGGGTAGAGGGATGGCCTGGCGGCAGCACAGCCGGCCACGGGAGGAGGGAGCACGCAGTCTCGCCGGCGCTGGTTTGGGCGGCTGGAGCAGGAAGATCAGAGATTGAAGAAGCACAGCGGCCGTTGGATGGTGTTGGGGAAACGCCACCTATTGGATCGCAAGAATCCCTACTACGGTTGCCGGGGCACAGGGTTGCGAGAAGAGCAGGATTAGTAACCAGCACAAGGATCGTTTACCCAGGTTCAGGCCGCGAGGATGCGTAAAACCCTAGTCCTGCTTTGGTGGGTGTATTTCAGAGAGTTCTTGAGCTCTCGAACTAGCTGTGGTGAGGGCGTGGTTCGAAAGAGCCGAATCCTTCTCCAGTATGCCATGGGCCTCCTTTTATAGTCGAAAGGGGCTGCCACAGTGGCACACAGGAGGTCGAAAGGCGCACAGTGCTATGAGCTTATCGCTCGTATTACATGACAAGACGCATTTAATGCGTAGCTTAGGTGTCCCCTTGCTTTATCGGGGACGGGGGCGAGGCCCGTCCAGTCCGTCGCCACTCCTCCTTGCTTCGACACGCGCCCTGGCTAGTGAGGCATGTGGTGCCATGTAGGCAGGCAGACAGCTGAGGTGGCGCGGTGGTGGAGCCTTCACGAAGATCTGCAGGCTGCCACGCAGGCGCTTGACGAGTTGGTCCGGGAGCTGCATGTTGCCACGCAGGTGCCTGCTCAGCTGGTTGAGCTGGCAGCTGCATGCGAACAGCGTTGGAAACTTGGTTGGCGCGGGCCTGGCGGTGGCCCTGCCGGCGTCCTTGGTGAGAGCCTTGCCGGGCGGCCCGGCAAGGGTCTTGCCGTGTGGCCCGGCAAGGGTCTTGCCGTGGCGCGCTGTCGTCCCCGCCAAGGACCTTGCCGGGGGTCTCGTGGCTCTCCTCAGCAAGGATCTTGTCGAGGATCGTCGTCTTCTAATCCTCATCTGATCTTGAATATGTCTTCACAAAGATCTGCATGCCACCACAGAGGTGCCTCCCGAGCCCCGGCCCCACGTGATGTTGGAGACCGTGGGCTCAAGGGTGGCTTCGCTTCTGATGGTGTGGCGAAACTACGGCAAGGGTCTTGCGAGCTCTTTGGCGAGTCCCGGAAAGGGTCTTGCCGGGGAAAATGCTCCGCCCCTCTGCCTCTTTGCGGTCTTGGCCTTGGCATTGCTCTGGTTATCTTGGGCTTCAGTCATACCTTGGCTCACCTCCCCTGTTCTGCTTGGAGTGACCGTGGGTGTGGCTGTGACTGCCCGTGCATAGGTAAAGGGGTACAAAAGTGCACCCCTCCTTTTGTACACCGACAGGAGCCCCCGGGCCTGGGCCACACATAAGCGCGACACGTTGTTGGGCCAGGCCCAAAACGGTGCGCGGGCAGGCGGGGCGGTTTTTACCGCGGTAAAACTTTTCGCACGCTGCGCTTCCCACGACCTACGCGCGGCGCGGTGTGGCATGGAGGGGTGCGTGTGACGTGGGCAGCATGCGTGGGGCGGTTCCCGCACGCATGCGTCACATCACAGTAAATGGGCAACGCGACTCACGGCTTCCCCATAAAAAGGGATAACCGCGAGCGCATTGTTCCTTTTGCCCTTCGCGCAATCCCAATCTCGGAAGCCTCCAAGCTTCGCCCTTGCTCGCCACCGTCGTACTTCCGCCGCCCTCTGTCGTGCCCTTCTCCCCCAGCCACCATGGCATCGAAATTCGTCAAGGGCAAGGGGGTGGCCAAGGATGCCGGAGCGGCGGAGACGCCGGAGAGTGCGCTGGCGGTGCAGTGGACGCAGTCCGCCTTCTTCCCTTCGACAGTTGATATGTTCGAGCTTCGGGAATCCTTCAAGCCCCTGTGGGGGGTGAAGACGGGGGGAGAGAAGTCGGGGCATCCAGCCACGCGCGTCATCCCCGCCGACTGCGCCGAGGCTGCCCTAAATCGGTACCCCTTCTTTGTCGATTATTTATCCTACGGGCTCTGTCCTCCCTTCTCCAATTTCTTCAGCGACATCATGCACACTTTTGGCTTCCACCTCCTGGATTTTACCTCGAACGCGGTGGCGTGCATGGCCCTTTTCACGCATCTCTGCGAAGGCTCCGCCGGGGTGCACCCCAACACGACGCTCTTTCGCCATTACTTCTCCCCTCGGATCCAACCAGGGGGCGCCATCTCCGGTATCGCCTGGGTCTCAAGGTCCAAGGGAGCGTATCCGGAGGGCGCCATGAAGGAGAGGTGGGAAGAATGGCGGGGCCGGTGGTGCTGGATTGAGGAGAAGGACCCGCCGGAGTTCTGCGAAGTTCGCCGGGTGCCGCCGATCCGCAGAAACGACTGGAGTGACGTCGATGCCGATGTCGAGAAGCTCACGGTCGCCACCACCAGGGTCCTTCGGCTCACCGAGGCCGGGCTCACCCTCGATATGATCGTGGCGGACTTCATTCGCCGTCGGATCGCCCCGCTGCACAACAAGGGTAGGCTAGCCTTGCTCTTTACCAACCCCGCCGACATCATGCGGCTTCGCCCTGGCCTCTACCACAACTTCACGGTGATGGGGCATGCCCATTTCTGCCAGCGAATTTTCCAGCTCCATGTGGGCCGTGATGGCGAGGCCGAGCGGGCCGGCAAGGTCGCGAGGGCCGTTGCGAAGGCCGGCAAGGTCTTCAAGGGGCCCCTGTTCAAGTTGCCGGTGGGAGAGGTCCCGTAGTGCAACAATTTGTGCCGGACCGACATCATCGCCATGATGCCGGACTGCAACGCGCATGGGCCTGACCCGAGCTGGGCCGAGATGGATGACGCCGAGGTGCAGCAGTTCTTCGACACCCTTCACAAGGGGTACGTCAACGCCGACGCCGAGCGGCTGCTCGTCCAGGACACCACCCAGGCGGAACTGGACTACATCGCCACCAGGGCGAGGGAGGCACAGCTTGCCGAGGAGGCCGGCAGCGCTGGCGGTGTGGAGGACAAGGCCGCGACGGCCGCGGAGGAGGAGGAGCTCGTCCGGTGGGCGGCGGCCGCCGGGGAAGCCAGCAGCGCCGGCGCTGAGGCTCCTCTGGTTGAGGAAGCAGCCGACGAGTCGTCGTCGGACGAGGCCGGGGCTGTTGACCCTCCGGCCACGGGGAGAGGGCGACTCCTGCGGCGGGCCACCTCCGATGAGCCGGTGCGGCCCGTCAGGGCCGCACGGCGGCCAAAGTCCCCAGAGGAGGCCGCGCGTTAGACGAGGGCCGCGGCGGCGAAGAAGGTGGTGAAGGCTGCGGCAGCAAGGAAGAAGGCATCTGCTTCTTCTTTGTCCACGTGCCCGCAGACTCCGCCCTCCTCCCCTCCTCCGGCAGACGCCGACGCGGGGGCTACTTTTGATTATGGATCCCTCAGCCCGAGGAGGAAGAGGAAGACAACAGAGGAGAAGGCGGACGACAAGTAAGTATATGGTTCCTTTTCGTTATCTCTGCCTCCTCAATCTGCGTCGCTCACCTTGACTTGTCTTCGTCTTTGCAAGGACGTGGAGACGCTAGCCCAGAGAGTGAAGAGGGCCAAGGTATCGGCGGGTGGCCAGCCCCCGGCTGGTACTTCGAGGGTGCCACTGGTGGTGTGGAGCAGCCCGGACAGCAGCCCCTGGCATAGCCCCCAGCGTAAGTTCATCACTCTTTCCCCGTGACATCTGTCAGGGGCACGACACTTTGGTGCTGACCTTGCCAGGTACGCAGGAGGAGAGCAGCAACAGGAGGAGCCACAGAGGGATACTCCCAACACGCCGTCCCCATCGACCATGCCGCCCCGAGGGGAGTCCTCAGCAAGGGCGCCAAGCACCGAGCCCACTGCTACGTCTTGAGCTTGTGTTGGTTTTCCCCGAAGAGGAGAGGATGATGCAGCACAGTAGCGTAAGTCTTTCCTTCAGTTTTTGAGAACCAAGGTATCAATCTAGTAGGAGGCCACGCACAAGTCCCTCGTACCTGCACAAAACGATAGCTACTCGCAACCAACGCGATTAGGGGTTGTCAATCCCTTCACGGTCACTTACGAGAGTGAGATCTGATAGAGACAATAATTTTGGTATTTTTTGTATATAGATGCAAATTGAAAAGTAAAAGGTAAAGTAAAAACAAAGCAAGTATAAAAGTGATGGAGATTGATATGATAAGAATAGACCCGGGGGCCATAGGTTTCACTAGTGGCTTCTGTCAAGAGCATAATTATTCTACGGTGGGTGAACAAATTACTGTTGAGCAATTGACAGAATTGAGCATAGTTATGAGTATATGTAGGTATGATCATGTATATAGGCATCACGTCCGATACAAGGAGATCGAAACGATTCTGCATCTACTACTATTACTCCACTCATCGACCGCTATCCAGCATGCATCTAGAGTATTAAGTTAAAAAGCAGTAATGCCTTAAGCAAGATGACATGATGTAGAGGAATAAATTCATGCAATATGATAAATACCCCATCTTGTTATCCTCGATGGCAACAATACAATACGTGCCTTGCAACCCTTTACATCCTTTGGGTAAGGACACCGCAAGATTGAACCCAAAGCCATGCACTTCTCCCATTGCAAGAACTACCAATCTAGTTGGCCAAACCAAACGGATAATTCAAAGAGACTTGCAAAGATAACTCAATCATACATAAAAGAATTCAGAGAAGATTCGAATATTATTCATAGATAAGCTGGATCATAAACCCACAATTCATCGGTCTCAACAAACACACCGCAAAAACAAGATTACATCGATTAGATCTCCACGAGAGACGGGAGAACATTGTATTGAGATCCAAAAAGAGAGAAGAAGCCATCTAGCTACTAGCTATGGACCCGAAGGTCTAAAGTAAACTACTCACACTTCATCGGAGAGGCTATGGTGTTGATGTAGAAGCCCTCCGTGCTGGATGCCCACTCGTGAGCTCCAGAACAGGCCCCAAGATGGGATCTCGTGGATACAGGAAGTTGCGGCGGTGGAATTAGGTTTTTGGCTCCTGTTCTGATCGTTTGGGGGTACGTAGGTATATATAGGAGGAAGGAGTACGTCGGTGGAGCTTCGAGGGGCCCACGAGGTAGGGGGGCGCGCCCCCCACCCTCGTGACCGCCTCCGATGTTCCTTGGCGTAGGGTCCAAGTCTCCTGGACCACGTTCGGTGAGAAAATCACGTTTCCGAAGGTTTCATTCCGTTTGGACTCCGTTTGATATTCTGTTTCTTCGAAATACTGAAAAGGCAAAAAACAACAATTCTGGGCTAGGCCTCCGGTTAATAGGTTAGTCCCAAAAATAATATAAAAGTGGAAAATAAAACCCATTATAGTCCAAAACAATAGATAAAGTAGCATGGAGCAACCAAAAATTATAGATACGTTGGAGACGTATCAGGCATCCCCAAGCTTAATTCGTGCTCGTCCTCGAGTAGGTAAATGATAAAAAGAGAATTTTTGATGCGGAGTGATACTTTGGCATAATTTCAATGTAAATCTTCTTAATCATGGTATGAATATTCAGATCCGAAAGATTCAAGACAAAAGTTCATATTGACATAAAAATAATAATACTTCAAGCATACTAACTAAGCAATTATGTCTTCTCAAAATGACATGGCCAAAGAAAGTTATCCCTACAAAATCATACAAATTGCTATGCTCCATCTTCCCCACACAAAATATTTAAATCATGCACAACCCCGATGACAAGCCAAGCAATTGTTTCATACTTTAACATTTTCAAAACTTTTTCAATCTTCACGCAATACATGAGCGTGAGCCATGGATATAGCACTATATGTGGAATAGGATGGTGGTTGTGGAGAAGACAAAAAGAGGGAAGATAGTCTCACATCAACTAGGCGTATCAACGGGCTATGGATATGCCCATCAATAGATATCAATGTGAGTGAGTAGGGATTTCCATGCAATGGATGCACTAGAGCTATAAGTATATGAAAGCTCAACAAAAGAAACTAAGTGGGTGTGCATCCAACTCGCTTGCTCACGAAGACCTAGGGCATTTGAGGAAGCCCAGCATTGGAATATACAAGCCAAGTTCTATAATGAAACATTCCCACTAGTATATGAAAGTGACAAAATGAGAGACTCTCTATCATGAAGATCATGGTGCTACTTTGAAGCACAAGTGTGGTAAAAGGATAGTAAAATTGTCCTTTCTCTCTTTTTCTCTCATTTTTTTTTATTTGGGCCTTTTCTTTTTTTTTATGGCCTCTTCTTTTTTTATTTTTTTAAATGCAGAGTCTCATCCCGACTTGTGGGGGAATCATAGTCTCCATCATCCTTTCCTCACTTGGGACAATGCTCTAATAATGATGATCATCACACTTTTATTTTTCTTACAACTCAACAATTACAACTCAATACTTAGAACAAAATATGACTCTATATTAATGCCTCCGGCGGTGTACCGGGATATGCAATGAAACATGAGTTACATGTATGAAAGAATTATGAACGGTGGCTTTGCCACAAATACGATGTCAACTACATGATCATGCTAGCAATATGACAATGATGGAGCGTGTCATAATAAACGGAATGGTGGAAAGTTGCATGGCAATATATCTCGGAATGGCTATGGAAATGCCATGATAGGTAGGTATGGAGGCTGTTTTGAGGAAGGTATATGGTGGGTGTATGATACCAGCGAAAGGTGCGCGGTATTAGAGAGGCTAGCAATGGTGGAAGGATGAGAGAAAGTGCGTATAATCCATGGACTCAACATTAGTCATAAAGAACTCATATACTTATTGCAAAAATCTAGAAGTTATCAAAGCAAAGTATTACACGCATGCTCCTAGGGGGATAGATTGGTAGGAAAAGACCATCGCCCGTCCCCGACCGCCACTCATAAGGAAGACAATCAATAAATAAATCATGCTCCGACTTCATCACATAACGGTTCACCATACGTGCATGCTACGGGAATCACAAACTTTAACACAAGTATTCTTCAGATTCACAACTACTCAACTAGCATGACTCTAATATCACCATCTTCATATCTCAAAACAATTATCAAGCATCAAACTTATCTTAGTATTCAACGCACTCAAAAGAAAAAGTTTCACATATCTTGAATACCAAGTATATTAACATTAAGCAAATTACCATCCTATTAACGACTCTCAAAATAATCTAAGTGAAGCATGAGAGATCAAGTTTCTTTAAAACAAATCCACCATCGTGCTCTAAAAGATCTAAGTGAAGCACTAGAGCAAAAATTATCACGCTCAAAAAGATGTAAGTGAAGCACTGTGAGCAAAACTATCAAGCTCAAAAGATATAAGTGAAGCACATAGAGTATTCTATCAAATTCCAATTCATGTATGCTTCTCTCAAAAGGTGTGTACAGCAAGGATGATTGTGGTAAACTAACAAGCAAACATACAAGTAATACAAGACGCTCCAAGCAAAACACATATCATGTGGTGAATAAAAATATAGCTCCAAGTAAATTACCGATGGAAGTGGACGAAAGAGGGCATGCCTTCCGGGGCATCCCCAAGCTTTGAATTTTTGGTGTCCTTGGATTATCTTGGGGGCGCCATAGGCATCCCCAAGCTTAGGCTCTTGCCTCTCCTTGTTCCATAATCCATCAAAAGAATTCACCCAAAACTTGAAAACTTCACAACACAAAACTCAATAGAAATCTCGTGAGCTCCGTTAGAGAAAGAAAACGAAAGACTACTTTAAGGTACTGTAATGAACTCATTCTTTATTTATATTGGTGTTAAACCTACTGTATTCCAACTTCTCTATGGATCATAAACTATTTTACTAGCCATAGATTCATCAAAATAAGCAAACAACACACGCAAAACAGAATCTGTCAAAAACAGAACAGTCTGTAGTAATCTATAACTAACGCAAACATCTGGAACTCAAAAAATTCTACCAAACCTAGATGACCTGGAAATTTTGTTTATTGATCAGCAGCAATTGGAATCAATATTTTATCACGTTCTGGTGATTTTTAACAATTCGGGCACTGAGCGCAAAGTTTCTGGAAATTACAGCAAGATCAAATAACTACCATCCAAAAAGATCCAATAGGTTTAACTTGGCACAAACACTACTTAAAAGATAAAACCACATCTAAATAGAGGCTAGATGGATTATTTATTCCTAAACAGAAGCAAAAACTAAAAACTAAAAAAATAAAATTGGGTTGCCTCCCAACAAGCACTATCGTTTAACGCCCCTAGCTAGGCATAAAAGCAAGGATATATCTAGGTATTGCCATCTTTGGTAGGCAATCCATAAGTGGCTCTCATAATAGATTCATATGGTAATTTTATTTTCTTTCTAGGGAAGTGTTCCATGCCTTCCTTTAATGGAAATTGGAATCTAATATTCCCTTCCTTCATATCAATAATTATACCAATCATTCTAAGGAAAGGTCTACCAAGAATAATAGGACATGAAGGATTGCAATCTATATCAAGAATGATAAAATCTACGGGCACATAATTCCTATTTGCAACAATAAGAACATCATTAATTCTTCCCATAGGCTTTTTAATAGTGGAATACACAAGATGCAAGTTTAGAGAATAATCATCAAAGTAACGTAAATATAGCAAATCACACAACGTTGTGGGAATAGTAGAGACACTAGCACCCAAATCACACAAAGCATTAAACTCATGATCTTTAATTTTAATTTTGATAGTAGGTTCCCACTCATCATAGAGTTTCCTAGGGATAGAAACTTTCAACTTAAGTTTTTCTTCATAAGATTGCATCAAGGCATCAACAATGTGTTCGGTAAAGGCCTTATTTTGACTATAAGCATGAGGAGAATTTAGCACGGTTTGCAACAAGGAAATACAATCAATTAAAGAGAAATTTTCATAATTAAATTCCTTGAGATCCAATATAGTGGGTTTAGCAACATCGAGATTTTTATTTCTTTCAATCCCACTTTTATCAATTTCATCATCAAGATCTAAAAACTCCGAGTTCTTAGAACGCCTTCTAGGTAAAGGAAGATCATACTCAGTTTCATCAAGATTCATATTGCAAAACAAAGATTTAATAGGGGACACATCAATAACTTTTAGATCTTCATCTTGATTTTCATAGGAATTCAGTTTAGCGGCCATCTTATTGACTAAGGTAGATTGCATATCCGAAATTTCAGCGGTCATCTTTTCAAGACGAGCAACTTGGGCTCTTATACCATCAAATTCTTTGGACATATCATCGAGCTCTTTATTCATATAACTCATAAAACTCTTTTGTTCCTTAAGCTCGTTTCTAAAGAAATTATTATGCTCAAATTGCAAAACCATAAACTTCCTGACATTGTTTTCGATCTCCTCTAGTCTTTTAAGGTGAAGATCACCAAATTTAGGTAGGGCCATCGCGACAAACAGGCAAACTTAACACACGAGCAAACAAATAGGCAAAGGGAAAAAGAGGAGGAGACTGGGAAAGAGAGGGCGAATAAAACGGCAAGCATGAAGTGGGGGAGAGGAAAACGAGAGGCAAAGGGCAAATAATGTAATGCAGGAGATAGGGATTGTGATGGGTACTTGGTATGTTGACTTTTGCGTAGACTACCCGGCAACGACGCCAGAAATCCTTCTTGCTACGTCTTGAGCTTGTGTTGGTTTTCCCCGAAGAGGAGAGGATGATGCAGCACCAGGACACCCGTCGAGGGCGAGGTGAGTGATGACTTGTTCGTCCACCTTCCAGGCGCGTCGAGCACCAGGACACCCATCGAGGGCGAGGTGTTCGACGACGAAGTGCTCGCCACTGCCGGGCTTGAAGTCGTCGACGAGCCGATCGTTGGCGGTGACGGCTCGCAGGAAGAGAGGCTCCTCCATGCCATGGGCGCAAGCTACCGGAAGCTCCAGGCGCTCCACCGTGCCCGCCTGGACAAAGCTAAGTCCATGACGGCGGTGGTGGAGAAGGCGGAGGCGGACCTCCAGAAGCGCATCACCGAGACGCAAGACTAGTTCCGCGAGGCTCACAAGGAGCTGAAGGCCGCCCAGGGCGAGCTGGCCAAGCGCGATGTGGAGCTCACCATGAAGTTGGCCGACATCGAGAAGGTCCAGGAGACGGCGGAGGGCTTGGCCGCGGCAGCCGAGGCCGCCCAGACTCGGCACCAGGACGCACTGAACTCCCAGGCGGAGGACCCCGCTGCGCGCGAGGAAAAGCTTGCCGCCATGCTCCACGGCAAGGATGAAGAGGTGGAGAATCTTGTCTTGCAGCAGACCAGTGAGCTGGAGCAGAGGCACAAAGAGGCGCTCGATGCCCAGGCCCAGGTTCACGCCGACAAGGTGAAGGAGCTGGAGGCGGAGCGGGACGGGCTGAAGGAGCAGGCCCTGAAGCTGTCCCAGGAGAAGGACACGCTCAACAGTGCCCTGACGGAGGCGCAGGGCGCGGTTGTCAGCAGGGCTGGGGAGCTCTCTGAAGCCAACAACTCCATCAAAGACCTCAAGCTGAAGCTGGAGGGTCTCGAGAAGATGCTGTCGGAGGCCAAAACCCGAGAGGGGACCCTGGCCAAGGAGCTGGAGGCCGAGAAGCGATTCTTGCGGAAGAACGAGGGCCTCAACTTCATGGATCACGTGGAGGGCGAGAACCGCTGGCTCGACCGCCTCGCCACCGTCGCCAACCAGGCCGCCGCGCAGCTGGGCACCATGGGGATGCCGGACGTGAGGTATGCCCTGGAGCGGAGCGTGAGCGCCAACTGCAGCCTGACCCTGTTCTTTGAGAAGGTTGTCGGCGCTTTGGAGCGGCTTCACGCCAACCGGGCGGCCTCGCTGGCCGACGAGGCCCGGAGGCTTTGCCAGGGAGCCATGACCAAGGTTCTCACCAAGATGGCCTACTGGTACCCCGACCTTGACTTCGACGCCGTGCTGGAGAGCTTGCAGGAGGGTACTGACCTCGCGCCGCTCAGGGAGCGCATCAAGCCCATCATCAGCCGCATTGGCGGAATTCAGAGGGTAGAGGGTCAGCGCCGGGATTAGGCACCCCGTTTCTTATCTCCGTTGCAAGTTCACAACCAAGACAATTGCTATCTTTAGTTAGAACCGCAGCAAAAAATTGATGTAATATAACTCTGCAACACTTTTAGTATCATGCATGTTACTTTCCTGTTCGATTTTCCTTTGTATGTCAACCCTACGTTAACTGGGTAGGTTTGCTGGCGCGTAAACCCAGGGCAGCGTCTTGGGGACGGATCCCCATTGGCCTGTCGGGTGTGCTTGCTACCGGGCAAACCACCTTGCCGCCCTTAGCGCGACCGCCTGAACTGTCGAGCTTGACTCGAGTCAGAATCGAGAGCGTTGCCAGGTGCAGAAGGCTACCCCGCCACTCTCGACGCGGCCGCTCGAGCTGTTGAGCGGACTCGAAACAGAACAAGGGCGTTGCCAATTGCGGTAGGGCCCCTTTGCGTGTGGGTTTCTCATACACAGGCAAGATCTCCGAGGACGATAACCTTATATAAAAGAGGAAATAACTCAAAGCTCTGAATGACTTAGCTTTTCTGTCGCCGCACTGGCGTCCTTCACGTTCGCAGGCAGCGCCCCTTTCTCCTGCCCATCTCCTTCTTGGGAGCTACGGTGACGAAGAATTGCTAGGCTAGCTACTAGACCAGATTCTCACAATTGCCACCCCTACCTGGCGCGCCAAAGATGTCGGGGAAACGACACCTATGGGATCACAAGAATCCGTACTACGGTTGCCGGGGCGCAGGGTTGCGAGAAGAGCAGGATTAGTAACCAGCACAAGGATCGTTTACCCAGGTTCGGGCCGCAAGGATGCGTAAAACCCTAGTCCTGCTTTGGTGGGTGTATTTCAGAGAGTTCTTGAGCTCTCGAACTAGCTGTTGTGAGGGCGTGGTTCGAAAGAGCCGAATCCTTCTCCAGTATGCCATGGGCCTCCTTTTATAGTGGAAAGGGGCTGCCACAGTGCCACATAGGAGGTGGAAAGGCGCACAGTGCTATGAGCTTATCGCTCGTATTACAGGATAAGATGCATTTAATGTGTAGCTTAGGTGTCCCCTTGCTTTATCGAGGATGGGGGCGAGGCCCGTCCCGTCCGTCGCCGCTCCTCCTCGCTTCGACACGCGCCCTGGCCAGTGAGGCATGTGGTGCCATGTAAGGTGCAGCAGGCGAGGTGGCGCGGTGGTGGAGCCTTCACGAAGATCGGCATGCCGCCACGCAGCGCTTGACGAGTTGGCCGGTCGCATGTTGCCACGCAGCAGTGCACCTTTCGGTGGTTGAGCCGGGCAGTGCATGCGAACGATGGTGGAAACTTGGTTGGCGCGGGCCTGGTGGTGGCCCTGCTGGCGTCCTTGGTGAGGGCTTTGCCGGGTGGCCCGGCAAGGGTCTTGCCATGGCGCGCTGTCGTCCCCGGCAAGGACCTTGCCGGGGGTCTCGTGGCTCTCCTCGGCAAGGATCTTGCCGAGGATCGTCGTCTTCTAATCCTCATCTGATCTTGAATATGTCTTCACAAAGATCTGCATGCCACCACAGAGGTGCCTCCCGAGCCCCGGCCCCACGTGATGTTGGAGACCGTGGGCTCAAGGGTGGCTCGCTCTGTTGGTGTGGGGCGAGCTACCCGGCAAGGGTCTTGCCGGGGCTGCTGAGGCAGTCCCCGGAAAGGGTCTTGCCGGGGAAAATGCTCCGCCCCTCTGCCTCTTTGCGGTCTTGGCCTTGGCATTGCTCTGGTTATCTTGGGCTTCAGTCTTACCTTGGCTCACCTCCCCTCTTCTGCTTGGTGTGACCGTGGGCGCGGCTCTGACTGCCCGTGCACAGGTAAAGGGGTACAAAAGTGCGCCCCTCCTTTTGTACACCGACAGATGGACATCCAACAGTCACTACTCTGAGTTGACTAAGTTGACAAAGCCTTGCGTACGCGTCAATGTTTTTTTAGGAAAACATCATCATGAACCTACTAGGCCCAGAAGTCAGCCTCCAAATCTGTGGAAAACAGCATACAACCCATTAGCCATTATTTTCAATAATTTATAGCCCATTTGCTATTTCTTAAGGATATTTGAAGTCCATATTCTTTTGATTAGCATTACAGACCATATATTCTGGGCACTGCTAAAAAATTCAACGACATTTTTCATATTTCGGTGGTGTCCAAACTCTTTTAATCATGAAATATCGAGTCATGTTAAAAATATTTTTTAAAAAATTATATCAAAAAACAATTCTCCGCAAAAAACTGAATGAAATTTAAAATCTTAACTAGCAAGATGCCCGTGCGTTGCACGTAATATGAAGAGCATTTGTATGAGTAGTTTATCTTCTGGGAGAAAAGATGATATTTTAAAGTAATTGCCAGTTGGTTTTGTTTTTATAAGAGTAGAATGTAGAGAAATCTAGAGAAAAAAATGATATTTTAATGTAATTGCCGGTTGGCTTTGGTTTAAAAATTTACAGCCCATTTCTTACAACTTATAGCCCATTTTCTAGGGAAGCCCATTTCTTACTACTTACATCCCTCCTCATCTTGAAAGATTTGCAGCCCAATGAGGTCGAGAAAAGCAAGTAGGCCTCGGTTTGGTACTCCAAAAAAAAAGAACTGGGCTAGCCATTTTCGAGAAAGAAAAAGATATCAACTGAGCTCGTCATGTGCTTAAATAAAAGCGTAAGCGTGGGCTAGACGGGCCACAGCCCCCGCACAGCGCGCAGTTGAGCTCTGTCTCTGAAACTAAAAAACAACTAGGCGAGCTTCTGGGTCCCTGGTGTTATCCGCTCATCATGTAATTTTCTCGTTTATTGACTACATTGACAATGGCGTGGGACCTAGTTGTCAAACAATTAGGAGGAAGTATTTTTTGGCTCGTAATAATGAGGCACCTGCTTGCGTAATGCAATGACCCTGGTGGGTCCCTACTGTCAGCCTCTCCACGTACAGTCATCTCCCGATTCCTCTTGGTTGTTGACCATGTTGACAACGCCAGACGATGGCGGGCACAGCGAGCGAACCAAGGCGGAGAACGACGGCGAGGCCTCGGACGGGAACGAACAGTATCCGTGGAAGATGCGGTAGTGTAGTGGCAGGTGGAGGGGAGTACGAGGGCAACAACATGCAACTCAAGCTTACAAATGGTACAAAACCCCAAGGATTAATTGTTCATCAAATTTTTAGACAAGACCCAGATTGAACATGGCAGTAACATCTAACCCAACCACTCTTTTTCGTAGTCACAAAGAAATGGAACGGTCTGATCCATAAAATCAACATCCTGTGCAAAAAAATTATTTCAGGATGACTACAACTTGTTGTAAATAGAAACCGAGCACGTTTAGAAGCCCATTTGTCCACCTGAAACTTCTTGTTTTGCTGTTCAATGTGTCCGTCCAAGAGAAATCTCTTGCGGTAAAACTTAAGCCTCATGGACAATAGTAACCTCGCATTCAACAGGAAGAATGTGACAAAGCTTCTGTTTGCCTGGTTGGATGCATATCCTTCGATCGTTATTGTCCTCAAACGAATGTCATGAGAACTGAGAAAATCCTGGTGCTTATTACTGTAACACTCACGATGCAGCTATATCTCCCACGTGTCGAGGCACGACTTGGAGGCATAACCGCATGGTGGTTTTGTCGCAACAAGGGTCATCTTCACACAATCCCATGTAATGAACAAGAATGGGATAAAGAGTTGGCTTACAATCGCCACTTCACACAATACATTGATTAAACATACATCATTCAGGGGACACACATAGTCCGACTACGGACAAATACAAATGAAAAGAAGATAACCCCAAATGCTAGATCCCTCATCGTCCCAACTGGGCTCCACTACTGATCATCAGGAAACGAAACATAGTAACGACCAAGTTCCTCGTCAAACTCCCACTTGAGTTCGGTAGCATCACCGTGACCGGTATCATCGGCACCGAATCGCTTTGGTAGAATCATGAGTCACGAGGACTCAAGAATCTCAAAACCCATGAGATCAAGACTATTTAATCTTATGGGTAGGATGGGGTAATGAGGTGGAGTTGTAGCAAGCAAGAAGCAAATATGGTGGCTAACATGCTAAATAAGAGCGAGAAGAGAAGCGGTATGGCGGTCGAGAAGCTAGAAGTGATCAAGAAGTGATCCGGAAACTACTTACGTTCATACATAACCCAAACCGTGTTCACTTCCCGGACTCCGCCGAAAAGAGACCATCACAGCTACACACACGGTTGATGCATTTTAATTAAGTCAAATGTCAAGTTCTCTACAACCGGACATTAACAAATTCCCATCTGCCACATAACCGCGGGCACGGCTCTCGAAAGTTTATACCCTGCAGGGGTGTCCCAACTTAGCCCATCACAAGCTCTCACAGTTAACGAAGGATATTCCTTCTCCCGAGAAGACCTAATCAGGCTCGGAATCCCGGTTACAAGACTTTTCGACAATGGTAAAACAAAAACAGCAAAGCCACCCGATGTGCCAACAAATCCCGATAGGATTCGCACGTATCTCATTCTCAGGGCACACCGGATGGGCAAGACGTCGGGTTGGCATAGACCCTGGTTGCCCAGGGGGCGCTGGACATCGCCCAGGTTGGACCAACACTCGGAGGAGCACTGGCCCGGGGGTTTAAAATAAAGATGACCCTTGAGTCTGCAGAACCCAAGGGAAAAAGGCTTAGGTGGCAAATGTTAAAACCAAGGTTGGGCCTTGCTGGAGGAGTTTTATTCAAAGCAAACTGTCAAGGGGGTCCCATAATTCCCCAACCTCGTAAGGAACGCAAAATCAAGAAACATAACACCGGTATGACGGAAACTAGGGCGGCAAGAGTGGAACAAAACACCAGGCAAAAGGCCGAGCCTTCCACCCTTTACCAAGTATATAGATGCATTAATTAAATAAGAGATATTGTGGTATCCCCAACAAATCCATGTTCCAACATGGAACCAACTTCATCTTCACCTGCGACTAGCAACGCTATAAGAAGGGCTGAGCAAAAGCAGTAACTTAGCCAAACAACGGTTTGCTAGGAAAGGATTGTTAGGGGCTTGACATGGCAATATGGGAGGCATGATAAACAAGTGGTAGGTAGCGCAAGCATGGCGATAGAGCGAACAACTAGCAAAGCAAAGATAGAAGTGATATCGAGGGTAATGGTCATCTTGCCTGCAAAGTTCTCAGGGTTGTCGAAAGCTTTCTCCTTGTTAACGTACTCAACAGGTTCCTCGTTCATGAACTCGTCTCCCGGCTCTACCCAAAGCAAGAACACAAGCAACGGAATAACAATCAATCACGGCGCAATGCGCAAGCAACATGATGCAAGACATGGCATGGTATGCAATATATAATGTGCAATGCGTATGGGTACTCCAGAAGGAAAAAGATGAACGAGGCATCAACTTGGCAAACCAAGTGTTCCGCTGGAAAGAGGAGGTGATTTCGTTCGAAATCGATATAAGGATCACCGGAAACGGGTACACGGTTTGCAAATGACAAGTAAAACAAGATATGATGCAAACTGCTTAAAACAGCAACATGGCCACTTAGATGCAAGGTTTAAATATGCTACAACACCCAAACATGAAAACTAAATACATGGCAGTGAACTACATTTGAAGCTCTACAATACATGAACACTGAGCTACTGCTATATCTCACTCAAACAGGTCTCAAATAGCATGGCAAAAATGCAAATGACAACAGTTCTAGCAGACGGTGAAAATGACTAGCATGGCAAAAACAGATTCATGTTGGCATGTTTACAAGCTTGATTAACTCACTACATAGCATATCATGGCATGAAATAAATATAGCATGGAGTAGACATGAAAAAGAAGCTACACATGTGCCAAGATACCCCATAGCATGCTTAAATTAAATCACACAAAATGACAAAACAACATCATGATGTAAAATGACATGTTCATGAACTTGCTCAAATGCAGAAACCAATGCCACCACTGAATTGTTGGGATTTTCTACCCCAAAAACATATATAATATGTGGGGTTTACTGTAGAAAAAATCCCCACAAAAGCTAAAAGTTGAAAACTGCCTAAAAGGGAAATAGACAGAAAATGGAAAAACCTAAAATGGACAATGTCCCGATCTGGACTTGCCAGATAAGGAAGGGCCCGAACTGGAAAGGCCCAAAATGGACAAGGTACCCGATTTGGCTAGAGACAAAACCCGAGAGGATGACAAGTGGGTCCGTGGGTCCCATGTGTCATGTGAGAGGGTGTGTGTGCGGGTGTGAGGCCGACAGGTGGACCTGGCGATGAGTGAGGCTGACTGGTGAACCTACGCGAGTGGCTGAAGCAGAGAAAAAATAGGGGCGCTGCCGACCGGCGACGGGCATGGCGGAGGACCTCACCGGAGTTGTTCCGGGGACCCTACGACACGACGGAGATGCGCAACGGGGTCGCAGGAGAATCCCGCGTCCCCGGGTGCCACTACCGCACCGAACGATGACGGAGTCAACACCGGCGACGAGCTACAGAGGCGGCGACGGCACGGACGCATGCGGCGAGGCGGAAAGCTACGCGAGAAGTTGGAGCTGTGGAACCAGCCTACTCGACGCGACGACAGGGAAGAACACGCGCAGAGGCGCTACGGAGGTCACAGGACTCGCCGGAGCGGGGTTCGACGGTGACGGGTCCGGGCGGACGGCGGGAGGCTAGCTAGCGTATGCAAAAGAGGGGGAGAAGGGTACAGGGCTGCTCAGGGGCTTACCACGAGCATGAGAGTGCGCTCGGTTGGACGAGAGGTGGTCGGGGGCGAGCACGGCGACGATCGAACAGGTTCGACGGCCGGAGTCGAAGACGAGGAAGAAGAGGTCGCTGCAGGGGCTCCGGCTCCATGTAGTCGATGATGGGGAAGAAGAGGGACACGCTAGGCATGGTAGAGGTCGATGGAGAGCATGCCGGCGATGAGGACGCGCTTCCAGATGCGCTCGGGACTCAGCCAAAACGACAGAACTGGTGGGTATACCTACCAGGCGATGGCGGCGGCGGACGAGGGAAACACTAGGAGAGGCAGGGGACAAGGAGTGGGGGCTTAAAAGGGGCTAGGGTACACGGCACGAGCTCACGCTCTCTCGTGCTCGCGGTCCCCATGGCAACGGTGAGAGGAGAGGGAAAAGTTGGGTGCAGTGCTACAGGGAGACGCTGACTAGCGGGGCTAGTATGTCCACGTGGCTGGAGGCTAGCGGGGGTTGGCGCGCGCGTGTGTGAGAAAAGACAGGGAGGAGAAGGCCGAGCGGGCTGGCGCACGCGCTGATGGGTTGAGGGCTGCGCTAGCTGGGCCGGCCTGGAGGCCGGGGCCCAGGTGGGTGCCGCTGCTGCTGGGCTGCTCTGCTGCTATTCTTTTCCCATTTCTTCAGACAGAAAACAAAAGGGAAAGCACAAGGGGATTGGGAAGGATTTTGAGAAATATGAAAATAGTATCAAGATCCTAAATTTGTGTAGTATTTAATAAAATTGATTTGGGAAAATTTAAAGGCAGAAAAGTATTCCAAGTTTGAATTAGGTTCAAACTTGAAGCATTTTTTATCCCAACCAAACCAACTCCAAATTTAGGTGAAACTTGGCAGAGAGGTGAGTGTCACGATGCTTGAATTGTGAGTATGAGATGAACATTAAAGGAGGAGTGAAAATGGCACTTGCCAAATAGAAGCAACAGAAGGAGGGGAGGGGTGATGCAAGGGGGTGATCATGCATGAAACACACAATGCACATGATGAGCAGGATGAAATGCAACATTACAAGAAGCACAAATGCAGCACTTGAAATGATCACAATGCAAACATGGATGACAAAAGTAATACATAAAAGGAAATGGCATAGCAATGCAACAAATAACAACACAAAGGCAACCAAAAGAAGCCAACCATGATAGACCCAAGGAATTGGATGAAGACCAAAATTGATACATTGCCAAAATAAGGAAGGTTTTACATCTGGGGTGTTACAATTACCCCACCGATTGGTTATACATTTTCCTCCATGTGGTTGCAGTACCTAAGTAGACATGAAGATTTGAAAACAGTTAAGGTCTGAAAAAAGAGTATGTCGAAACAACAACAGCTGAATGGTTAATTCTAGTACAATATATACGGTCTTTCAAGGTGCATGAAATCATCACCTTTATATATAAATTCTCCAAAGACCGAAAGCATCCCACCAAGCCAATAATTATGTTTAGATCATAACTAAACATTCCAATATATAAGATCTTGACAGAATCAAGCATCATTGATAGGCTATCCATGGCCGAACTCTTCATTGAGCATATAACATAATATTAGTACCCAAAGTGTACTCCAAGATGATATAAAACTTATGCGCACAAATGAAAAATGCAGCTTATGATTACAAATTTGTAGATGACAATATACGGTACCTGAAAAAGTGAGGAGCCAAACACCAACTTGTTGTGATCATCAAACGGAGCACTAATTAGACCCAAGGTCTCCAGTTTGGGCGCAGAGATGACAGTTATTTGCGAAGGTTTATAACAATCATCAAGGAGCAACCTTTGAAGTGAAGGGGCATCTTCGATGATGAGCTGTTGTCCTTCAAAACAAATTCCAATGCTTTTAAGGTGAGGCGACTTT
This sequence comes from Aegilops bicornis, assembly GCA_021605145.1. NCBI lineage: Eukaryota > Viridiplantae > Streptophyta > Magnoliopsida > Poales > Poaceae > Aegilops > Aegilops bicornis. The sequence continues at coordinate 388,693,609 of CM038669.1, read as the reverse complement.
ATTTGGAGATAACTGATAGGGATTTCTATTCCCAAAACAATCAGCAAGCGCTCTAGGGCAGGGCAACTGGAGTGGATGATGTTGTGTGCAAAGGAGGCCTCCGACAGATAAACCACCACAAGCGAAAGTTTTTTTAGTAGTGGGAGTCGAAGCATTTGTACCAGATCGTCTGGTAGATGGCACAGGGCGAAGGTGGCAGTGTGGAGAGAGGAGGAAAACCGCGAGTTGGACGACAGTGGTGTGGGCTCGAATTCTTCGTGTGTTCGTGGTATGAAACTTTAGTGGTAATGGTAGAACTCAAACTGCTGGAGTTTTCCGAATTCAAGGGATGTCGGCCAAGCGTCCAACATGGCGGTTATGGACAGCAGGTAGCGTGTCGAGATGCAGAGGCGTTGAACGGGGCCCTGCTGGTGAGAGGAGACGATGGCTCTGAGGAGATCAAATTCAGGAAGGACAGATATCTGATGACAGTCTAGATTGAGGGGCGCGGTGCACCATAGAGGGCGCCACCGAGTTGAAAGGACTTGTGTGCGGCACCAATCCTTGGTGGGGAGAAGCAAGATGATCTCCTCAAGGATGACGTCTGGGAGATCGCTGATGCGGTCCACAGGAGATTCTACCGGTTCCTCAGATCTGGGTTGGGGGGGGGGGGCTTGCCGCTTCTCCCCGCGCTGCTGGGTGCGGGATCTACAACCAGCGTCGCCGCTGACGGGAGCCTCATCTTCTTGGCGCTGGGGCCAGTCGACTCCATTTTCCTTGTGGGCATCGCGCCGAGCTCATGGGTTTGAGCAGAGTAGCCAGAGACGAGCCTAGTGGTAGTGCGAGTGGGGAAGAAGGAGGGCTGGTGTAGCGACCCGACCTCAAACGGTCAAGTCTCTGTGCTTCAGTGTCATCCCTGGATCGGTAATGCTAACACACACAATACTCGAAGGATTTATAATAGAGTAGCAATCACACACTTATTACATCGAATGTCTCAAAAGAGAACTTAATACAATAAATATGGCTTAAGGCCATCTAATACGATAACAGCGGAAGGCTTGGAAGATAAAGTGAGTCCATCAACTCCTACGGCATAGCTGAGCTGCACGACAACGACCTAACGAACCTTACTCCTCGTCTGAAAAGTCTGCAACATAATATGTTGCAGCCCGAAAACGGGTCAGCACATGGAATATGCTGGCAATATAACACAGTAGAGCAAGAACAGAATAATGCTATCACTACATGCATATTTGGCTAGTGGAAAGCTCTATGGTTATAGTTTTTGCGAAAAGCCAATTTTTCCCTACAACAAAGGAATAGTTTTTAATTTAACTATCGTGGTAGTTGAAACATCATTGAGAAGGTTCCTCCAACTCAATCCCAATTGAAGTGATTAACATCCCAACAATATTAATTAAGAGTGATGAGATACTTAAGATACTCCAAGTACTAGATACTCAAGACTGTCCATAACCGGGGACACGGCTAACCATGACTAGTTTGCGCACTTTTCCCCACAAGACTCGATCGCCTCCGTTGGATTTCTTGCACTGTATGGAGTTTGAGAAACGGATGACCGAGACACAGTCTTTCAGAAACATTAACTCTCTACTCCGGGTAGATCATACCAAACCTACAACCCACTACCTGCTGATCTACCTCTTCAAGAGCTTCACGTAACTTATTCAACTATACTAGAGCCCATAATAGCTTGTGGCTGCACACGGAAGTTTTATGCATGAATCATCTCAGTTCCCTTTGAGCCTGGGTGGCGGTCCATAGGAAAATCACACGGACCCCCGGGATTTCCAAAAATACGCATAACATCGATTCTCCAGATGCCTCAATCCACCAGATGTTTATTTAAGTTGCCACCTTAAGTTGAACCATTAAATAATAATCTCACATCTGTCATGGATTTCACTCACCCAAAGCACGTCTACGAGCATAGCATAGCAGTATAAGCTGTCCGATTTCGGGTTCCGGCAGACCCTTGAGGTTCGAACACTGGGGTGCGCGCAGGATCTCGCCCTCTACCTACCTGCACCCCGCCGCCTCGCTAGGATCTAAACTATGAAAGGAACAGCACAAGATACACAGGGTTTATACTAGTTCGGGCCACCATTGTGGTGTAATACCCTACTCTAGTTTGTGGCGTGGTGGATTGCCTCTAGGGCTGGTGGTGATGAACAATACAAAGAAGAACAACCTCGCGAGGGTCTGTTCTTGGCTGGCGCGATGAACTGCTAGGGGGAGTTCAGTCGCTTCTCTCTATCTCTCTGCTGATTCTAGATCTCTCTCTGCCAGAAGCCTCTACCCTGTGGGTGGCTAGTCCTATTTATAAGCAGAGGCCCTGGGCCTCTTCCCAAATATTGAGCGGGAAGGGCGCCAACAATTGGCCATTTTGAAGGGGAACATATGGTACACTTATCCTGACTAAAGTTGGTCCTCGCCTGTCAAAGGCTTTGGTGGTGATGCCAGCTTGGGCTCCACAATGACTTCCTTCCTGCCGTTGGACTGGTCTTGGTCTCGTTGCACCGAAATGGACGCCTTTGCTTGATGCCCTCGCCTGCGCTTGCTCCCTTTGCACCAAAGAGGAAAGGAGGACATCGCCTGGTCGGCACCGCACTGGCGCCCTTGGTCGTCATGGCTTGCGTCATGGGCACCTCGTGAGGTACCCGCATTGATCTCTCCGCCACCTCGCGAGCCACTGATGAGGCCGCTACCGAGGAAGCTCCCTCGCCCCGCCTCATGAGGCTTGGCTTGCCCCTTGCGAGGGTCTTGAGCTCGTGTTGATGAAGATGGGCCGTGATGGGCCCCCTTTGAGCCACGCCGCAGGCCGCAGTAAGCAAGTCCTGGGACCCCATTCCCGCAACGACGACGGTAGCCCCTGGCCCAAGGCGCGCCCGGACTTGGCCGAGCAGAGGCGAAGGGGCAAGTGCGAGCTGGGCCCCTAACAGCCTGGCCTTGGGCGCCGCGTGGCGGTTGATTGGACATGGGTGCCTCAAGAATCCGCCATGAAGTCGATAAAGGAGCGGCGTCTGCCTTAGGCTTTGCTTCCCTTGCTTTCTCCGGGTTCTTTGCTCGATCCCTCTCTTGCGCCTCTCGTTCTTGCCTCCGAAATCTTCAGATCCACCTCAACTGCACGCCCTAGCAAGGCATGGCGCCTCGCCAGATCCCGGCCGGAGCTTGGTATGCGCCTGCCCTGGACTCGCCGAACATGTCGGAGGCGAGCCTTGCCCGGGTGCGCCAGATGGCGGCGGCGCAGGGCATCGACAGGGCGAAGGTGTTCACGGCCGGCTCCGCCCTCCCTGAGGGCCAAGGGAGCACCTTCAATCCGCTCTTTGTAAGTGCCATCGTTGCCGGTCTGATGCCTCCCTTTTCCGAGTTCTTCTTCTCCGTCCTCCGCCATTACAAGCTACAAGCTCTGCACCTCCACCCCAACTCCGTTCTCCTCCTGGCGATCTTCGCCTACTACTGTGAGGCTCACGTTGGGGTGCAGCCCTCGGTGGCCCTGCTGCGCCACTATTTCTCCCTCCGGACCTCTTGTGGTTCCTCCTCTGCGTGTGCGAGCTCGTCGCATACGGTAGCTCCATCGCCATTTCTAACCCCCGGAAGAGGATTGAGGGCTTCAGGAGCAAGTGGGTCTTGGTGGATGTTGGGCGCATCCACCCTCGGCTAATCTTGCCCACGGAGCACCCCCACACTCCGGACGACCGGTCTCGAGTGGAGCTCGTGGATCCCCCACAGGCAGGTGTTGGAGAGGATGGACATGGATCCGAGGCCGCCAAAGATGGCGGGCGGGCTGACCGGCGCGTCGCTGCTGAGGGAATTCCTGGAGCACCAGCTGGCTCCGCTTCGTCCGTACCCACTTCTGATGTGGAGGCCCCACCCGAACCCTGCGGTCTTGGCCGATGAAGACCTGGCTGCGGTTCTTCAATCTTTGGTTGGTTGCGACGTGGCGAGGTTGGAGGGCGCTCCTACGCCCCTGTTCCTCCGCGACGACTGGGAGCAGGTAGTGCAGTCCATGCCCATCTTCAACGGGGACGGGCCCGTGCCCACGGAGGCTCCCGAGGAACCGGTGGATGTGTCCTCCGGCGACTCCAGCAAGGAGAAGGGAGAAGGGGGCGGGAAGGAGGGCCCGACTGCGAGGCGACCGACGGAGAGTCGAGGGCTCCTCTCCCTCGGCGCAAGTCCCGCTTCTCCGCCTCACCGAAAGCGACAACGACGAGGATGATGATGAGCAGGGCCGCGGGAGCTTGCCCCCGATCCTGAAGAAGGAAAGGACCGGGCTGGTCCCCCGCGGGTCTGCCCCGGCATCGAGGCGATCCGCAGGCGCGCCTCCTGCTCCCGAGCTCCTCGAGGCTGATCCTAGTAGCCGGCTCTCGGGCTTCAAGTATGGCCGGAGGTTGGTCGAGCTCGCGAGCAACGACCAGTAAGTGCTCGATTCCTGTCTTATTTCCTGTTTTGTCGCTGAGGCTTGACGTCTGTATCTCTTGGTTAGGCTAGCGCCCGCGGCAAAGAAGCTGAAGGGATCTCCTGAGGTTCCGTCTGGGGCAGCGCCTCTGCCCCTGAAAGAAGGTGGCCGTGATGCACGGGCCTCTCCTGCCCGGTCATCCTCGCGAGGCCTGGTGTAGCTGGTGGGCGAAGCTCAAATTTCATGGCCCAAGCGACTCCTGAGGTGTCCCTGCCTGATGCCACCGCCACAGCTGTTGGGGCGCAGTAGGTTCCGCCTCAGGACACCGTGGTTACGCTGCCGTCCTCTCCTCCTACTCCGCCAACTGCTGTCTCTCCGACTCCTCCTACCGTTCTGAATCGTGCTGTTGCCGAACTGGACCTGTTGCGGCAGGATCTTTCGGGCGCCGACCCGCATCTGGTGGCCGGGTGCCTGGAGCTGGCTTCCGGCTGGATTCGCTCCGACGCTTCAATCCAGGCCTCGACGGCTTGCGACGAGGAGAAGCAAGCTGTCCTTGGGGCGAAAGCTGCTCGCGACGCTGCCTTGGGGGAGGTAGCCGAGGTCCGATGTCGCTGCAAGGCGCTGGAGAGCGAGCTGCAGGGCTCGCGGACCAGCTCACCAAGGAGGCCCGCCGCCAAGAGTAGGAGGAAGGCATGAAGGCTCGCGAGGTGGCCGCTCAGGATCGGGACGCCAAGCTCAAGAGGCGCCATGAACGCTTAGGGCGTCTTTGGAGAAAGAGTTGGAGGCGAGGAAGGTCAGTCTTTGGACGGCAAGGCACGGGTCCTTGCCGAGGATCGCGTGGCCTTCACAGATATGGAGGTGAAGGCTCGCACCTTGCTGAGGGAGCTTTATGATAACGGCCTGGAGAGCCCTCCGGCCGGCGCAGAAGGCGGCCCCGCCAAGCTGCTTCCCTTCCTGGTTCGCGCTCTTGAGGATGTCGCCCTTGGCCTTGGCCCTACGGCGGAGGCCGAGGCGCGTGTCTTGTCTTCTGCAGCGCTGACGCGGGTCCTCACCCACGCCGACCTTCAAGCGATCCCAACGTCGACCTCGACAACTGGAGCCAGAAGCGGTGAGCTTGCACGCTGCAGCCGAGGCCGTGAAGGGTCGTCAAGTGAGGCTCATTGGGAAGTTTTGGGCCTTCAAGACTAAGCCAAGCGGGCGCTGCCAACCCTGTGGCTCCACAAGGCGAACCTGCTCACAAGCAGCTCCACCGCCGACAAGTGACTCCATTGTGGCTCTGCTCGCTTTTAATTCCTGCACATGTATCATGCCTCGGGGAGGCGTTTAAACTTGCATTTGGCGTTGTGATAACAGTTATGGACTGTAATATTTGCTTTTGAATTCCTTGAAATTTACGCTTCCTACTTGCTTATGTTCTACGCCGGCAGAGCCCGGCCCCGTGCATACCTCAGCCGCCGTTAGCCCCGACCGGAAACCAGGACGGGACCAAGGAGTGAGGAGCTACGTGACAAGTTAGGCTCCTGAGTCGCGATGCTCAGGAGTCCCCCTTGGCGCACGAACAACAAGTAGGGAGGTGAGATCTGGGTGGATCTACCGTTCTACGTCTGCAGAGCCCGGCCCCGCGCATACCTCAACCGTCGTTAGCCTTTCGGAACTAAGGAGTGAGGGGCTACGTGACCAGTTAGGCTCATGAGTCACGATGCTCGGGAGTCCCCTTGATGCTCAAACGGCCTTCGTACCTTGGCTCCGCCGGGAGGGACGCCTTGACGAACCAGGCCCGAGGGGCCTGGCTGGGTGGCATGCGCCTGGGCGTGACCCGGGTGCAGCCCCCGTGCCCAGCCCCCTCGCGCGGCACTCCCGAGGGGAGGCGTTGCGGCAAGGCCAGACACTAAGCTCTGGGCTCCCTGAGGTTGATGCAGCCCGGGGGCCACCCTCAGTTGTTTATCACCAGCGCGGAGCATAGCGCTTCCGTATGTGTACTGGCATAGTCGCTCCTCGGCAGTTGTCGCCACCAACATGAGCATGGTGCTTCCATCGCGTGGGAGGGGCTCCCCTCCGGGAGGAGCCCCTGGCGTGCTAGCCCATACGACACGTGGCTGGCACGGTAGGGCCTGACGAGGTGTATTTGGGTACCCGTGAGCCAGCGCGGTACTCACGGGGCCCTACCTCAACAGATTTGGTTAGATGCCGGCGCTCTACGTCCTCGGGTCCCGGCCCTCGAGTTGGTCTCAGCCGTCGCTGGTATGCCAGGTCGCGATGCCGTGGACAAGGCCTGAGGGTGCGGGCTGGAGATCCAGTAGGAGCCCTGAGTCGCGATGCTCAGGTAACCCCCCCCCCCCCTTTAACGTGCAAGCGGTCGGCATGAACAAAGAGAAGGTGCCATGGATTGGCATCAAATAACAAGCATAATGGGTCGAACGCATGACCCGAAATAAACGCAAGAGGGATACATGCCGCCGGGCCTGGCCCAAGCGACTTGGGGATGATGTAGCCCGAAGGGCACCCCCAATAAGGTAAGCTAGGAACAGGAAGTAAAAGGGATACACGGCGCAAGGATGGACCCACGCGGCCTGGGAATAATGCAGCCCTGGGGGGGGGGGGGCGCTCCCAGCTGGAAATGAAACTTGAACGATGTCACCTAGTAGCGTTGAAGATGAAAGGTTGTTGGTGCGGCAGAATCGGTGGGCCGCGGGAGCCGATCCTCACGAGCCCCCAGGCCCAGGGGCCTCGGGAGGCTCCGGAGGCGTTGGTGGCTCCTCGTGGACCATCTCCATCTCCGCCAGGGCTGCGGAGCGCCTGGCCTCTTGAGCTTCCAGGATGCCCCTCATGAGGCGTTGGTACATGGCAGCCGCGTTCGGCAAGCCGTAAGGCATGCGAACGTAGCTGTGGGGTGGACCTTCACAGCGCCCCACGCGAGAGGGCCAGAGGCGCTCCTGAGAGGCGGCTCGGTTGAGCCCTGGTATGTCCATGCAGACGCTGCCAGCCCACCATCCTCGCTGGATGGGGAGCCACGGCAGGTGTGGCGGCTGCCACTCATGACTTTTGACTCTTGCAGCCCCCTGAACGATCTTGGCCGACGAACTCCCGAGGGTTTGGCCCTCCTTGCCTTGCTCTTTCTTGAGGGAAACGTGCTTCAAACACGCCTCAAGTGGTGCCCAAGCGCCTCCCTCGTGACCCAAAGAAGTCGGTGGCCCTCCGTGGGGGAGCCCCGAGCCCTGCCTGAGGAGGGCGCCGGGCGCGCTTTCCTATGCGATAGAAGGAGGTTCCCCTTGAGCAGGCGCGGACCCTGAGGGGCCTGCCTCCTGAGGGGCCGGGCCGGACAATGTCTTCTTCTTCTTGGGAGCGGTCTCGGGAAGCCTCCTGCTTCCGCGATCCGGGTCTTCCAAAGGATGCGGCTCGAAAGGCTCGCTCGAGGAGCACACTGCTGCCTTCTCTTCGCAGGCACCGTGATGACTCCGCCACTTCGGCACCTTGAGGACGTTGTAGCTGCAGGGTTACGGCCATGAACTTGGCTGCTGGCCGGGTACCCGAGGATGGCGTTGTATGGCAGGCGAATGTAGGTGACGTCGAAGTCGATGAGCTCGGTGCGGTAGTTGTCGCGTGCGCCAAAGGTGACAGGGAGGCGAACCTACCCGATCAGGACCGTGGAGCCGTCGATGACCCCAGAGAAAGGCTTGGTCGGCTGGAGCAGATTATAAGGCACTTGGAGATTGTTGAACGTTTCCACGGGAAAGGACGTTGAGCCCTGCCCCGCCATCGATGAGGGTCTTGGTGACTAGCACGTTGCTGATGATTGGGGAACAGAGCATCGGGAGGACTCCGGTTGTGGCCGCACACTTGAGCTGATCCGCTGAGCTGAACGTGATGGTGCACGCCGACCACCTGAGGGGGCGTGTGGCTTCGAGCTTGGGGAGGACTACATTCACTTCGCGGGCGAACTGCTTGAAGATGCGTTGAGAAGTTGGGGCTTGAGCTCCGCCCAGGATGCAGGCGATCGTGCGCGGCTCCTGGAAGCCCCCAGCCCCCTCGTCTTGATGATGGTCTTCATTTCTCCTTGGCTGTGGTGGCAGAGGAGGGAGGCCTACGTTGCCATGCGGGCGATCCTCGCGAGGCTGATCCCTCCAGCCTCCCTCGCGAGGCGGGTCTGGCCAGCGATCCTCGCGAGGTTGGTTGCGCCATCCTTGGCGAGGGCCGCGGTCTTCCCATCGTCCTGCGTTCCTTCCTCCTCCTCGGCCGTAGCCCCGGTCGCTGGGGTCGGGACGTCGGCCGATCCTCCCTTCTCACACGACTCGGATTTCTTGACATTCGCTGGTGTTGTGGGTGTGGAGGTCGTGGTACACGCAGTACCGGCCGCCCTTGGAAGACTCGGGCTGATCTCTGCCCCGCTTGGTGTCCGGTTACGCGCGAGCACGGCAGCCCCTTTGCGCTTCACGCCCTTGGCCTTGGGTTTCTTCTCTTCGGGTCTGCGGTGGCAGCTCGAGGAGGGAGACGCCTTCCTCGCCCTGGCGCGCACTTGGTCGCCAAGTTGAACAGCTCCAAGGAAGTGCACAGATCTTCATGCATCGCCAGCTCCTCCTTCATCTTGACGTGGCGCACACCGCCGGAGAAGGCGGAGATGATGGCCTCCTCGGTCACCTTGGGAATCTTGAGGCGTCGTTGTTGAAGTGCTTTGGATGTACATTTGCGTGGTCTCTCTGGTTGCTGCTTGATGCGGCGCATGTCGCCACAGCGGTGGCCGGTCATGAAGTACCTTGGAAGTTGGCGATGAAGCGGGTACGCATCTCGGCCCCAGAGGAGATCGTGCTCGGGCCGTGTTCAGAGCCAGTGCGGGCCCCGTCTTTGAGCGCCATGGGAAACCAGTTCGCCATGACCTTCTCGTCTCCGTTGGCGGCTTCGATGCCCATCTCGTAGAGCCGGAGGAACTCTGCGGGGTCAGCCGTACCGTCGTAGCGAGGAGGCAGGTCCGTCTTGAACTTGCCGGGCCACGCGACGCGCAGCCTGGGGTGAAGGCTCGGCAGCCTGCTGTGGCCACGGGAGGCCTTGGATGATGAAGAGCTTGGTCTTGCGGGTCCCCGTGCGCTGCAGCTGGGAGGAGCGCGGGGTCTTGACGTGCCGGAGCAGGAGCATGGTCGCGACGAGCTAGAGCGGGGAGCACTCGGGCAGCTTCTTGCGGGCGAGAGACCTCCTGACAGCTCTGCTCTTGCCGCGCTGGCGCCGGACGGAGCGGGTTCCGCCCAGGACCACACGCCTTTGGGGCTGTGGCGCCTTCTTGAGGGGGAGGCGCCGAGGCGCCTCGAGTCGCCCGTGCAGGACGGGGTTCGGTGCAGCGGGACAGGCGGCGCGGGGGAGCCCCCTACGGCGTGGACGAGCTCGGCGACGCGGTCGAGCCACTTTTCGTAGACGTCGTCGACGGGACGGTAGCGCAGGAGCTTGTTTGCCGCGATGAGCGCGGCTTGAGCCTCCATGGGCGCGCGGAACGCGTGAGACGAAGAACCAGCCGGGCGAAGCGAGGGGTAGCGATGCGGCCGTCTTGCCTCACGGCGATGGATCTTTGGGACGATGCTTGCTGCTCGTTCCCCGCCGGGCCGGTGGCGGCGTTGACGGCAGGCGAAGGGGAACGACGAGGGTGCCCGCCGACGGGAGCCGTCTGGGCGACACGGGAAGCGAGAGCGGCTCGGCGCTCGGCACGGGCCCGACGAGCGTCAGACATGGATGCGGTGGTCGACGGAGAACAGGGCGGCGGAAGATTTAATTACTACAAGACTCCCTACCTGGCGCGCCAAATGTCAGATTTCGGGTTCCGGCAGACCCTTGAGGTGCGAACATTGGGGTGCGTGCGGGATCTCGCCCTCTACCTACCTGCACCCCGCCGCCTCGCTAGGATCTAAACTATGAAAGGAACAGCACAAGAGACACATGGTTTATACTAGTTCGGGCCACCATTGTGGTGTAATACCCTACTCTATTTTGTGGCGTGGTGGATTGCCTCTTGGGCTGGTGGTGATGAACAATACAAAGAAGAACAGCCTCGCGAGGGTCTGTTCTTGGCTGGCGCGATGAACTGGTAGGGGGAGTTCAGTCGCTTCTCTCTATCTCTCTGCGGATTCCAGATCTCTCTCTGCCAGATGCCTCTACCCTGTGGGTGGCTAGTCCTATTTATAAGCAGAGGCCCTGGGCCTCTTCCCAAATATTGAGCGGGAAGGGCGCCAACAATTGGCCATTTTGAAGGGGAAGATATGGTACACTTATCCTGACTAAAGTTGTTCCTCGCCTGTCAAAGGCTTTGGTGGTGACGCCAGCTTGGGCTCCACAATGACTTCCTTCCTGCCGTTGGGCTGGTCTTGGCCTCGTTGCACCGAAATGGACGCCTTTGCCTGATGCCCTCGCCTGCGCTTGCTACCTTTGCACCAAAGAGGAAAGGAGGACACTGCACGGGCTGGCGCCCGCCTGGCGCCCTTGGTCGTCATGGCTTGCGTCATGGGCACCTCGTGAGGTACCCCGCCTTGATCTCTCCGCCACATCGCGAAAGCCACCGATGAGGTCCGCTACCGAGGAAGCTCCCTATCGTCCGCCCCGCGAGGCTTGGCCCCTCGCGAGGGTCTTGAGCTCGTGTTGATGAAGATGGGCCGTGATGGGCCCCCCTTTGAGCCACGTCGCAGGCAGGCAAGTCTGGGGACCCCCGTTCCCAGAACGCCGACATAAGCAAGGCGTAGAAGTAACTCCCAAGGGTTTGAATATAACAGGGCAATAGGTTCTACCTCATCAACTACTTCCCAAACCACATGTTAATGACATCCTAATCATGCAATGTTTGAGGATTGAAACTAATGCATAAAACTGGGTATGGAAAGAGTATGATCAATGTGTTACTTGCCTTGCTGACGATCCGCGAAACCTAAGGACTCGTAGTAGCACGCTTCGCACTCCGGAAATTCTATCACAAACAAACAATAGCATACATAATAAATCAAGCAAAGATGCACGGGGAAAACTCAAATAAGAGAGATTGACCAGAAAGTTCAACTTAAGAACTCCGGTTTGCAAAAAGAATCAAATCGAACGGAGCAACGAATCTCAAACGGCGAAAGAAACAAGATCCGTTTACTAATCTGAATTGAAGTCGAATTTTACAGCACCAAAATCTTGTTTAAGTTGATTAAACAGAAAGAGGGTTTCGAGACGAAGATCTAGGCGCTTGAATCGCCTGATTCTGATAAACGAGCGAAAAGATAAACTGAAACGAAAATTGGATCAGAAATCGCGATCGAGAATAATCGCGGAAAAATCCGATAAAAAGAATACTGACGAACAGGCTAACGAATGAGCGTTCGTTATCTGTAACTAACGAGCGAAAACCGTTTGTTAAAATGAACGTACGGACGAACGTCCACTAAGTAGAAGAACTGGGAAAAACCGGCGAACCGATCTAAAAAATGAACTAGGGTTTTTTTTTAAAATGAATCGGTTTACTAGAGAAAACCGGCGGCGGCGGCTACCTCGTCGGATCCGGCGAGGCGCAGGGCTCCAGCGGCTTGGGGCTTCGGCGGTGGGAGACGGCGGCGCGACGCGCGAGAGGCGGGCGGCTTGGTAGCCAAGCGGGCGGCGAAGGCGCGGCGGCACGGCTCGAGAGGCGGGCTGCGGCGGCGGATGTTGGTGCTGGTGGCGGGGGCTTGGGGCGACATATAAAGGGGGGGTAGCTTGGAGGAGGGGGCAAGGCGGCGAAGGAGGAGTCCGGCTCGGACTCTTGTCCGAGTCGGCGGCGGCGGGCGCTTGGCCAGCGCGACATGACGCGAGGAAGATGGGCCGCCCGGCCGGGTTTCGGCCCGACATACCAAGATTTTTTTAAAACAATTCTGCCGAACAGAAAATAAATCCTAAAAAAAATCTAAAAATGCCAAAACAAAATTTCACCGTCTAAATAAAATATTTAGGACGAGATGAACATTTTCTTGGCCCTAAAATACAATTTTGAAAACGTGCAATTTTTCTAATGCAAATAAAATCCAAATAAAAATCAAATAAAATCAATTAATTGATTTTAATATTTTTCCCTCCAATATTTCAATTATTTTGGAGAAGTCATATTATCTCCTCTCATATATTTTAATATGAAATATTTTTTCAGAGAGAAAAATAATTAAAATCAAAATCCTTGTTTCAATATTTGATAAAAATGAAATATGAAACCCGGGAAACCCCCAACTCTCTCCAAAGGTCCTTGAGTTGCTTAAGATTTCGAGGATCGCGAAACGAAAATGCAATGAAATATGATATGCAAGAATGATCTATGTATAACATTCCAAATTGAAAATTTGGGATGTTACAAACCTACCCCCCTTAAGATGAATCTCGCCCTCGAGATTCGGGTTGGCTAGAAAATAGGTGTGGGTGGTCTTTGCGAAGATCATCCTCTCGTTCCAAGGTGGCTTCATCCTCGGTATGGTGGCTCCACTGAACTTTGCAAAACTTGATAACCTTGCTGCGGGTGACTCGACTGGCAAACTCCAGAATCTTGACTGGTTTCTCCTCATAAGTCAAATCACTGTCCAACTAAAATGCCTCCAAGGGTACTGTATCTCTTAACGGTATATCGGCCATCTTAGCATGACACTTCTTCAGCTGTGAAACGTGAAACACATCATGAACTCCTGACAGTCCTTCAGGTAACTCCAACTTGTAGGCAACTTCTCCCATCCGTTCCAAAACACGATATGGTCCTACAAATCTCGGAGCTAACTTTCCCTTAACTCCAAAACGTTTCACTCCTTGCAAGGGTGATACTCGCAGATATGCTCTATCTCCAATTTCATAGGTTACCTCTTTGCGTTTTGAATTTGCATAACTCTTCTGCCTGGACTGAGCTATCTTCAGTCTATCCCGAATCAGCTTAACTTTCTCTTCAGACTCCTTAATCATGTCTGGTCCAAACAATTGTCGATCTCCTACTTCATCCCACATCAACGGTATCCTGCACCTTCGTCCATAAGGGGCTTCGAACGGTGCCATCTTCAAACTGGCTTGGTAACTATTGTTGTATGAGAACTCTGCGTTAGGCAAATTCTCATCCCAACTAGATCCATAATCCAACGCACAGGCTCTCAACATGTCCTCCAGAATCTGGTTGTCTCTCTCGGTCTGTCCATCCGTCTGCGGGTGGAATGTTGTACTGAACTCTAATCTTGTTCCCAAAGTCTGATGCAGCCGATGCCAAAACTTTGAGGTAAACTGTGTTCCTCTATCTGATACGATGGTCCACGACACTCCATGCAAACATACGATCCTGGACATATTTATCTTGGACAACTTCGCACTTGTATAAGTGGTTTTCACTGGGATAAAGTGTGCCACTTTGGTCAAGCGATCAACTACTAACCATATGGAATCATATCCTGATTTGGTCCTGGGTAATCCGGTGATAAAATCCATGCCAAGCTTATCCCACTTCCATTCGGGTATCGGCATAGGCTGTAACAATCCTGCTGGCTTTTGATGCTCTGCCTTCACTCTCTGGCATACATCACATACGGCTACATACTCGGTGAGGGAGTCCTGGACTAGGGGGTGTACGGATAGCCGAACTATCATCGCGGCCGGACTCCAAGACTATGAAGATACAAGATTGAAGAGTTTGTCCCGTGTCCGGATGGGACTTTCCTTGGCGTGGAAGGCAAGCTTGGCGATACGGATATGTAGATCTCCTACCATTGTAACTGACTCTGTGTAACCCTAACCCTATCCGGTGTCTATATAAACCGGAGGGTTTTAGTCCGTGAGGACAAACAACAATCATACCATAGGCTAGCTTCTAGGGTTTAGCCTCCTTGATCTCGTGGTAGATCTACTCTTGTACTACCCATATCTTCAATATTAATCAAGCAGGAGTAGGGTATTACCTCCATCGAGAGGGCCCGAACCTGGGTAAAAACATAGTGTCCCATGTCTCCTGTTACCATCCGCCTAGACGCACAATTCGGGACCCCCTACCCGAGATCCGCCGGTTTTGACACCGACATTGGTGCTTTCATTGAGAGTTCCTCTGTGCCGTCACCTATAGGCCCGATGGCTCCTTCGATCATCAACAACGACGCGGTCCGGGGTGAGACTTTTCTCCCCGGACAGATCTTCGTATTCGGCGGCTTTGCACTGCGGGCCAATTCGCTTGGCCATCTGGAGCAGATCGAAAGCTACGCCCCTCGACATCAGGTCAGATTTGGAAGTTTGAACTATACGGCCGATGTCCGCGGAGACTTGATCTTCGACGGATTCGAGCCACAGCCGAGCATGCCGCACTGTCTCGATGGGTATGATCTAGCTCTACCGCCGAACAGTGCCCTGGAGGCCGCACCAGCATCCGCTCCGACCCTTAATCCGGAGCCGGATTCGCCGATCGAGGACGGTTGGTTGGACACCGCCTCGGGGGCTGAAATCTCTACGGCGATCGAGCCGAACACCCTCCCTGTCCTTTGCGAAGCTCGTGACTCCAAGGTGCCGGACTCTTCTCCGGACTCCGAACCCTTCGCGCCCCTGCCAATCAAATCCGACTGGGCGCCGGTCATGGAGTTCACTACCGCGGACATCTTTCAGCACTCGCCCTTTGGCGATATCCTGAACTCACTAAAGTCTCTCTCTTTATCCGGAGAGCCCTGGCCGGACTACTGACAGGAAGGTTGGGATGCGGACGACGAAGAAATTCAACGCCCACCCACCACCCACTTTGTAGCCACTGTCGACGATTTAACCGACATGCTCGACTTCGACTCCGAGGACATCGACGGTATGGACGACGGTGCCGGAGACGACCAAGACCCAGCACCTACAGGGCACTAGAAGGCCACCTCGTCATACGACATATACATGGTGGACATCCCAAAAGATGGGAATGGCGATGGAACAGCGGAGGATGACCCCTCCAAGAAACAACCCAAACACCAACGTCAACGGCGCCGTTCTAAATCCCGCCACAGTAAAAACGGTGATTCCGGCATGGGAGACAATAACACCCGGACAAAGGTCGAAGACAACCCCCCTCGGCGGACTCGGCGCAGGAGGAGGGAGAAGCAAGTCCGCACGATAGCGCGGCAGAAAGAGAGGTCGAGGACGATAATTATGCGCCTCCCTCCGAAGATGAGGCAAGCCTCGGCGACGACGAATTTGTCGTGCCTGAGGATCCCGCCGAACAGGAGCGTTGTAACGCCCCGGATCCAATGCGCCAGGTGTCCGCAAGTTATTTGCCGTCCTTGCCATGTCATGTGCTTGCGTGTTGCACTTTTCCATGTCATCATCTGCATTTCATATCATGTCATCATGTGCATTTCATTTTGCATATGTGTTCGTTTCATGCATCCGAGCATTTTCCCCGTTGTCCGTTTTGCGATCCGACACTCCTATGTCTCCCGGCGCCCCCTTTTGCCTCTTTTCATGTGCGGGTGTTAAACGTTCTCGGAATGGCCCGAGGTTTGCCAAGCGGCCTTGGTATAGCACCGGTAGACCGCCTGTCAAGTTTCGTGCCATTTGGAGGTCGTTTGGTACTCCAACGGTTAACCGGGTAACCGCAAAAGCCTCTTTTGTGTGCAGCCCAACACCCCTTCAAAGTGGCTCAAAACCCATCCTAACCACCTCTATGCTCTTGGTTGTTCGATCACGATCGCGTGGCCGAAAACCGCACTCCATTTGGAGCTCCCTAGCTCCTCCTACCTATAAAAACACCCCTCCTCCCGAAATTTCGGGTCATTCCACCCCTAACCCTAGTCTTCTTCCACCTCTCGCCGCCGGACATGTCCAACCCGCAGCCGGACACGTCCGTCGCCGCTCCTCGCCCAACCAGAAGCCGCCATGTCACCACTCCGCCGCCAGCCCTTCGCCCCCATCGCGCTGGCCCTCTCGGCCCAGATCGGGGCCCGCCCGAGCCCATCGGGGCCAGACAGCCAGCGTCGCCAACCGCACCGGACCGTGCGGTCGTCCCCGCCGCCGTCTCGTGCCACCTCGCCGTCGCCGTCCCTCCTCCGCCCCACCGCTTTGGCTGTCGTGCCGTGGCGCCGCCACGCCCGCGCTGCGGCCAGCGCCTCCGCCTGCCCATCTTCCTCTGCTTATCTCCTCACCAGCTCTGTCTTTCTCTCTCGCAGCACGCCGAAGCCGCCGTTGTTGCCGCGTCCCACCCCCTTCTCCGGCTGGATCCGGGATCCCCATCGCCGGATCTATCCATCCCCGCCATCTACGCGTCGGCCTCGCCGCTGGAGGGCCGCCCCGCCTCGCCGGAGATGCGCCGCCGCCCCTGCTTTCCCTCGTTCCCTCTGGATCGAGGAGGACGACGACGAGCGCCGCCCGCTCGCGTTGACCCCGCGTCGGCCCAGCCCAGTTCTGCCCCGGCCCGCCTGCCTCACCCCCGTCACCATCTTGGGCCACGGCCCGCGAGGTGAGCAGCCCTTAAATCCCACCCGAGCACCTCTTAGCTAATCTGCGCCCGTCCGTTTTTTTTCGAAAATTGGCCGTCCCTGAGATTTTTGACTTTATTATGCCATGTTCGTAGGTCCGTTTCGTGCGTGTAATATGTCAAATTGTTTGCCCCGACGAGTACATCATTTATTCCATTGCATCATGTTCATTTGAGTTCATCTCGATGCCTGAATTTTCGTTGCAAGTGTTATATGGTGTTAATCTGCTGAAACTGTTATAACTTGATGAATTGTCATTTTTGTTGCATTTGATGTGTGCATCCTATGAGGTTGATGTCTACATGAGTTTTGATCTATGCCATGCCATCTTTCCAGTGATGCTATCCATATATTTTTGTAATTCCTGTAGTGAGTGCATCAAGCTTGTTAAGTAGGGTACTTGCTGTTGCTGTTTTGCATGTCTGAATCTGCTATATCATGATGCTATGTTAACCTGCTGCTACAAGTCATTCTATGCATAATCTGCAGATGTTCACTAAGGGTGTTTTGTTCTACATCTCATGCTCTATCAATCCACGCAATTTGTTGCAATTATAGTATACTGTAACTTGTTGTAATCTCGCTCTCAATTTGCCAAATAATGTTGCTGTCAGCCTGTTAACTTTAAGTTCAATATTGCCATGACTATTATTAGTGATCCATGCACTCTATGAACTTGCTCTTGACATGCTTAGCTTCATAAACATGTCTTCTTACTGTGAGTTGCCTTGCCATGCCATGTATTGCTCTGTGGTGAGTGGTTCAAGCTCACCAACATGTCTACTTATTGTTGTTCCTGCCATGTATGAATCTGTCATAATTTGCCATGTTTACATGGGTGCCATCATATTTTCTATTCCTTCTTGGCTCATGGTCATTAAAGGACTTTTGTTCTATGAAATTAGTAGATTCATTCCATGCCTTTGTTTGCCATGTTACGTTCCTGTAGCATGTTGTTTAATAGCTCTAAACATTGTAACCTGATGTTATTTTCTGCAAGTCTGAAACTGTTATTATTTGCATCTTGCCATGTCATTTTGAGCATGTTCTAGTGATTTCTGGAGATAGCTCAGTGTTTTGTAATTCTTTACCTTTACATCATGCCAATGCCTTTTGTTTGTTTATTGAGATGCTGTAGCATGTTGTTTTGGTGTTTGCAATATGCCTAGTTGCTGTTTTGGACAGATTGTTGCTATAACTTGTTTCATGTGTATGTGTTGAACCGTTGCTCCGTTTTGAGTGTGCTCTATATGAAACTTGCTTGATTTTGCATATAGTTTCATATTATCATGTTGCATCCATGTTTTGAGGTGTTTACTTGATGTTTGTATGCATTTTGCATCAATGCCATGTTTAACCTGTTTTGCTCATATCTTCTAGACCGTAGCTCTGAATCTAATGAACTTTATATGTAACTTGACTAGAATTTCGTGTATATCATCTTGGTGCATCTTAACTTGCTGTTTAACAACTTGAACATAAGGTTTATTCAGATCTGGACCAATTTCGAAATTTGCATATGAGGACTTACCGGAATTGTTATATGTCGCTTCCGGCCTCATTTAAACTTGCTTTGATGTGTTGCTCTTGTTTGCATCATCTCTTGCCATGGGTAGCTTCATGTAGCTTTGTCATGCATCATGCTTGTTGTGCATCATGTCTTGTTCATGTGTGGTGTGTTTACCATGTTGTGTGCTTCTTCTCGATAGTTCCTGCTGCTATGCGATCGTGAGGATTCGTTCGCTCACGCTTGGTTCGTCTTCGTGGCTTCATCCTCTTCATGGACTCGTTCTTCTTCCTAGCGGGATTTCAGGCAAGATGACCGCTACCCTGGATCTCATTACTATCATTGCTATGCTAGTTGCTTCGTTCTTTCGCTATGCTGCGCTACCTATAATTTGCTCTTCAAGCCTCCCAATTTGCCATGTCAGAGTCTAACCTTTGCACCCTTCCTAGCAAACCATTGTTTGGCTATGTTACCGCTTTGCTCAGCCCTCTTATAGCGTTGCTAGTTGCAGGTGAAGTTGAAGATTGCTCCATGGTGGACAGGATTTTGGTTGGGATATCACAATATCTCTTATATTATTAATGCATCTATATACTTGGTAAAGGGTGGAAGGCTCGGCCTTATGCAGTGTTTTGTTCCACTCTTGCCGCCCTAGTTTACATCATATCGGTATTATGTTCTCGGATTTTGCGTCCCTAACGCGGTTGGGTGATTTATGGGACCCCCTTGACAGTTCGCTTTGAATAAGACTCCTCCAAAGAAGGCCCAACATTGGTTTTACCATTTGCCTCACCTATGCCCTTTTATTTCCCTTGGATTTCCGGAGCCCGAGGGTCATCTTTATTTTAGCCCCGGGCGGTTCTCCTTCGAGTGCTGGTCCAAACCGAGCGATGTCCGGCGCCCCCTGGGCAACCAGGGTCTATGCCAACCCGTCGTCTTGCTCATCCGGTGTGCCCCGAGAACGAGATATGTGCAGCTCCTATCGGGATTTGTCGGCACATTCGGGCGGCTTTGCTGGTCTTGTTTTATTGTTGTCGAAATGTCTTGTAGCCGGGATTCCGAGACTGATCGGGTCTTCCCGGGGAGAAGGAATATCCTTCGTTGATCGCGAGAGCTTATCATGGGCTAAGTTGGGACACCCCTGCAGGGTTTAAACTTTCGAGAGCCGTGCCCGCGTATATGTGGCAGATGAGAATTTGTTAATATCTGGTTGTAGTAAACTTGAAGTAAACTCTTCTAAAATACACCAACCGTGTGCGTAACCGTGAGTGTCTCTTTAAGGGGTTGATCGAGAGGAGAACACGGTTTCTGAGTTATGTCTGACGTAAGTAGGAGTTCAGGATCACTTCTTGATCATTACTAGCTTCACGACCGTTCCTTTGTTTCTCTTCTCGCCCTCATTTGCGTATGTTAGCCACCATATATGCTTAGTCGCTGCTGCAACCTCACCTCTTTACCCCCTTCCTTTCCCATTTAGCTTTGCTAGTCTTGATACCCATGGTAATGGTATTGCTGAGTCCTCGTGGCTCACATATTACTACACCACCAGTTGCAGGTACAGGTTGTGCGATGATCTTGACGCGAGAGCGATGTTGCTTGTTTTGGAGTTCTTCTTCTGCTTCTTCTTCGATCAGGGGATAGGTTCCAGGTCGGCAGCCTGGGCTAGCAGGGTGGATATTGTTTAAGTTTCTGTTTATGTTTCATCCGTAGTCGGATGTTGATCTTGTATATGATGTGATGTTGTATTCGTGTGGCATTGTATGCCTTATGTATGTATCCCCACTATTATGTAATGTTGATGTAATGATATCCACCTTGCAAAAGCGTCTTCGAGATGCGCTTCTATCCTTGGTGGGACCTTCGAGTTCCTTTAGGATAGGGTCGCATCTTGGGCGTGACAAGTTGGTATCAGAGCCTCGACCGACCCTAGGAGCCCCCTTGATTGATCGTGTAGTTTGCTCGTTGTTGAGTCTAGAAGAAAACTGGTTTCTGAGTCTAGTTATATCGGAGAGTAGGATTTCTTTTTACTCCTCAGCCCCTTCGTCGCTCTGGTGAGAAATCTTGACGTAGGTGTTTTGAACTACTCCTCTTCTCGTTCAAAATTTTCTTTAGGATCACGTAGTTGGTTTTCCGATCGTTGGTTCTCATCTCTTTTCATCCGGTGCATTTTCTCGTCAAGGCGATTCGACCATTTTCATCTTTGCAAGTTCAATCCTCAGTTGTTTTCTTTTCCCGCCCGCCCACCCTTTTTTTTTCTTCTCGGAACCGGAGTCCGTAATCGAGCATCCATCCTACTCGTGCGAAGTCTTTGCTTTCTTTCCTTAATGATTTCAATCGGTGTTTTTCTCTTCAAGATATTCGTCGTTTCCCCTTCCAAGTTGCCTTTGTTTTTCCCGCCCTCCCACCCTCTTCTTCCCGGAGCCTGAATTTCAAGCATCAATTTCATTCCTGTGGAGCATTTTCAGTCTTTTGTCAATTATTTCAACCAGTGATTTCTCGTTTTGTACGACATTCTTCATCTCTTTTCTTCTCCGGTGGACTCAATTCAAGTTTTTCGGGCTGATCATATTCTTTTCCTTGGATCAAGTGTTCTCCTTGCTCGTTTGCCTCTCGCCATTCAATCAGTCCGGAGTCCTCAAGACATCTCAGGAGATTCGTCTGTGTTCCAATTAATTCGAGGTTGTCACCTCATCCAAATATTTCAATTGTTCTGGTGCATCATCTATCTATTCAACATCCTTTCCAACGGTGTTTTCTTTTCAGTGGGCCCTAACCCACAGGTCTTTTCCTGTGATCTTACCGACTCTTCTAATTTCCCCGGAGTTATTCTCAATTCTTTTCGGAGTTTGACGTAAGAATGAATTTCATCAGTCAGATGCCTTTTTCAAGATCGATTTCAAACCATTTCATTGTTGACTCAACCTCTTTGCTTTTCATTCTCCCGGAGTATCTCAGTAATTTCGGTGGTGTTTCTCGTCGTCTTTCTCAGATTTGAAGATAGAAGAAGAGTTTTCATATCACCCTCTCGATTTATTCCATTTGTCAGATATTCCTTTTCTCACCCATCCGGAGTATTTCAGGAGTTGTTTTCTATTTCTTTTCACCGGAGGCCAACGTTCCAGAAGAATTCTTCGTCCTCACATTTCAGCTACCGTTATCCAGTTATCCCGGTGCTTCGTTCAAGTGTTCTTTAATCAGCTCATGATCTCTTTGTTCTTTTCCATTTAAATCCCCTCTAGCTTATTGGTTCTTCTAATCCTTCCCGGTGATTCATTCTCTTTCATCAGTCATTTCCAAATTCTTACGGTGGTTCGTTCAAGATTCTTTTTCCTTCACTATCATTTTAATTCATTCATTCTTTTCAATTCTACCGGTGGTTCATGAAGACTTTCTCAAGTTTTGCGCCATATTTCCCTTAATCATTTTCAAGAAGAATAAGTAGTATGTAAAATCCACTGCTTGTCATCAATTTAATTTGATGAAGGATAAGCATACAATAAATCTTATTCTTATTTTATCCAAGCGAGTAATCCCTTCCTTCGGAGTTTGTTCTTGTTGAATAAATTCTAGTTCCAAGTGTTTTTTTTTATCTTTTTCTTTTCCGGAGTTCAAGTTTTCCTCGGACATTTCGTCGGAACCTCCATCTAAATCATCGCAAGATTTAATCTTATTCTTCCATCCTTCATTCTATCTCATCATCCTTTTTATCACCTGAGTTCTTCACGGTGGATCGTCGGTATTCAATCCATTCTTCAAGAGTTCATCAAGATTATTGTTGGAGGAGTTCCAGTATCTTTTCTTCTCGTATCTCAAAGTATAATTAATTCTCCGTATTCTTTCGAAGTGGAGTTTTGCATTTCTTCGTTCTTCTCAGCTATCTAATCATTTTCGTTTGTGGCCGGTTATCACCTTATGATCTTGAGATGTTACCTATAAGTCCACAACAAGCTTATTCTTTTCGTTGTTGATTTTCTCAACAACTCCGTTCAATCCTTCCTTCTAAGGATGCTTTTCAAATTCATTCGTCGAAGAAGTTGTCATCTTCTTCCCCGTTCTTATCATTCTTATCTGCCAAGTCTTCTGGAGGTTTTGTGTTGTTCCTCTCGTCAAGTATCATTCCATCTTCTCAAGTTCATGTTCTACTCTTTCCATGTTTAACTGGAGTGCTTTCAGAGTCCATCTTGTTTCTTGAGCTTTTGGGTCTCGCCATATTCTTTATTCCTTTCTTCTTCCTGAGTGTCCTCGACCTTGTTCATCCCCTCTCTCTTGTTATTATTTCACCTCATCCCTTTTCCCTTCCGTCTCAGTCCTAAGATCTCGGGACGAGATCTCTTGTTAGTGGAGGAGTGTTGTAACACCCCGGATCCAATGCGCAAGGTGTCCGCCAGTTATTTGCCGTCCTTGCCATGTCATGTGCTTGCGTGTTGCACTTTGCCATGTCATCATCTGCATTTCATATCATGTCATCATGTGCATTTCATTTTGCATACGTGTTCGTTTCATGCATCCGAGCATTTTCCCCGTTGTCCGTTTTGCAATCCGGCACTCCTATGTCTCCGGCGCCTGCTTTTGCCTCTTTTCATGTGCGGGTGTTAAGCGTTCTTGGAATGGTTCGAGGTTTGCCAAGCGGCCTTGGTATAGCACCGGTAGACCGCCTGTCAAGTTTCGTGCCATTTGGAGGTCGTTTGGTACTCCAACGGTTAACCGGGTAACCGCAAAAGCCTCTTTTGTGTGCAGCCCAACACCCCTTCAAAGTGTCTCAAAACCCGAGACACTTCTTGAGGGCTTTTTGGGCCTCGGCCTAAGCAGCTTTGGCACTCTCAAGAGCCGAGGCAAGTTCGGACTCTCGGGTCTTCGAGTCACGCTCCAAACCCTCATGTTTTTTCACGAGAGCCTGGAGCTCTTGCCGCACCTCCGCCAGCTGCGCCTCCCCCTTCTCTCGCTCGGTGCGCTCCGCGGCCGCTTTGCTTTCGGCCATGGACACCGCTTCCTTCAGGGTCGCCACCTCGCTCATGGCCCCTGCAGTACCCATGTTATTCCTGTTATTTTTCGCAACCAAAACCTTTCTATAAGGTATTTCTTTAATAAGGTATTACTTACCTTCCTTGTCCTCGAGCTGCTTCTTGGCAAGGCCGAGCTTGTTCTCGGACCGCTCGAGGCTCTGCTTCAATGCATTAACCTCCGCAGTCAGTGCGGCAGAGCTTAGCAGCGAAAAAGCAGCCTACATTCCCATATTGACATACTTATGTTAGACTCCTGCGTATATCTTCTTAGATCCTTAGTCCGGCTTTTCTTTCCGAACACCGAACTAAGCATCAGGGGCTACTGTCTATGCGGTAATATTTTTACATATTCTAAACTTACCTCAAAGCCTGTTAGAAGGCTGGTACAGGCTTCAGTCAGCCCGCTCTTGGCGGATTGAACTTCTCGATCACCACACTCATAACAGTGCGGTGCTCCTCCTCGATGGAGGCGCTGTTAAGCGCCTCCAGTTAGCTATCCGGTGCCTCCGGTTGGATGGAAGACACCGGCGTCTTACCCTTCCTACGAAGGGACCGCTTGCCGGACTCCAGAACCGCTGAATGTTCCGGCATGGAGTCCGGACGAGGGTCGGGCTTAGAGCCCCTGGGGGTCTCGTCCCCCACGTGCCTGGAGTCCGGGAGGTTGCCTTGCGGCGCCTCCTGCGCCACCTCCACTTGACCAGGGCCCCCTTGGGGCACCACCTCGGCGTCGTCCGCAGCGTGAGGCGATGAGGCGGCCGGAAGTGAAGTACTCTCCATTTCCGATGAACTCAGGGACCCGCTCGACGAAGCGGCGAACTCGCCCTTGGGCGGGCTGCATGATTGTTCGACATTAGAGAACACTATGCAATAAAAAAGCCATGGGTATCCAGACACTTACGATCTCGCCAGAGGCTTGGCCCTTGTTGGCCAATCCTCCTTGTCGTTGTCGACGTTGGTGGAAAATTCCGGAGGAAGGGTTCTTCCCTTCTTGGACCCTCCGGCCTCCCTAGTTGGGGCGGCCTTCCTCTTCCTCTCCTCCCCCGCTGGGGGAGAGGCTTCTTTTTCCTCCTCCTCGTTCTCAGGAGAAGATTCTGCTTCAGAATCGACAACACCAGCGCCGGGAGCTCCTTCGAGTTCCGTTGCATCCTTCTTGGCCTTCTTCTCCGGCACCACATGAGGTACCGGAGCCAGCAGCCCTGGCCAATCGGGCGTCCGCTGGGTCTTCCGCAAAGGAGTCGACGGTTAACCTATCCGGACGTCTTCAGCCAGTCCTGTTAAAGGTTAGGGAGTTTGAGATCCCGCATAGAGTCAAACTATGAAAAAAGAGTCCCATAAAGGGTAAAATAACTCACCTCGCTGGCTTGACGCTGCGAGTTGGATCCGCGATCTTTGGTAGCGGATGTGGTAGCCTCGGCGCCTTAAATGACACCTTCCGGGCATCTTAAATGCGTAGTGTCGAAGAGCCTTTTTAGAGATTGAGTCTTTGTCTTGGGATCGAACTCCCACGATTTGAAGGCCCGTTGTTGGCATGGGAGAATCCGCGGATGAGCATCACCGGATTACGTTGACAAGCCCGAGATTCTTGTCCACCAGGTTTCGGACGCATGTTTGGAGTCCGGATAGCTCATCCGAATTCCCCCACGTCAGGCCCGTCTCTTTCCATGACGAGAGCCGTGTGGGGAAGCCAGATCTAAATTCGGGGACCGCCACCCATTTGGGGTCGCGCGGCTCGGTGATGTAGAACCACCCCGATTGCCACCCCTTTATTGTCTCCACGAAGGAGCCCTCGAGCCATAGGACTTTGGCCATCTTGCCAACCATGGCGCCTCTGCACTCTGCTTGGCGGCCCCCCACTACCTTCGGCCTGACATTGAAGATCTTCAGCCATAAGCTGAAGTGGGGCTGGATGCAGAGGAAGGCCTCGCACACGACGATGAACACCGAGATGTTGAGGATGAAATTCGGGGCCAGATCGTGGAAGTCCAGGCCGTAGTAGAACATGAGCCCCCGGACAAATGGGTGAAGTGGAAAACCTAGTCCGCGGAGGAAGTGGGGGAGAAACACCACCCTCTCATGGGGCACAGGGGTTGGAATGAGCTGCCCCAGCTGGCCGGGCAACCGGTCTTGTGATGTTCTTTGGACAAGTATCCGCCTCCGCAGCTTTGTGATGTGCCCTCCGTGACGGAGGAGGCCATCCACCCGCCTCCCGCTCCGGACATGATTGGAGAAGGTTGAGGTGGGTTGTGCGGACTTTGGGCGCTGGAGCTCGAGTCTTGGCGAAAATGGATGAGCAAAGGAGGAAGAAGGCGTGGGTGAAAAGGTGGATCCTTATCCCTTATATGGACGAACGGAACTATCGCCCCCACCAGCCTGGTAAAACTCGCTTATCTCCCAAGCGCCAGTAATCAATGGCGCGGATGGGTTACCCACGTCCGTATTGATGAGAATCCTGGAATAAGGGGGCACGATCTATGCTTTGATAAGACGTGCCAAGGAAACCGCCTCGCTAAACGCGCTGAGGTGGAACAGTAAAAAAAATGATTCATATGAAGGCCTGGCCGTGGTGTGATGTCACGCCGCGGAATACGTCAGCAGATCTGTGCAAAGGTTATTCTCTCTACGGTGGTATGTGGAACTTGTTTTGCAGAGCCGGACACTATCCTTGTGTTCAAAACCTTATATGGAGTATTCGGAGGAGGAACCGGCCTTGCAATGCCGAAGACAATATGCGCGCCGGACTCGTCATCATTGAAGCCTGGTTCAGGGGCTACTAAGGGAGTCCTGGACTAGGGGGTGTCCGGATAGCCGAACTATCATCGCGGCCGGACTCCAAGACTATGAAGATACAAGATTGAAGACTTCGTCCCGTGTCCGGATGGGACTTTCCTTGGCGTGGAAGGAAAGCTTGGCGTCTGGATATGTAGATCTCCTACCATTGTAACCGACTATGTGTAACCCTAACCCTATCCGGTGTCTATATAAACCGGAGGGTTTTCGTCCGTAGGACGAACAACAATCATACCATAGGCTAGCTTCTAGGGTTTAGCCTCCTTGCTCTCGTGGTAGATCTACTCTTGTACTACCCATATCATCAATATTAATCAAGCAGAGTAGGGTATTACCTCCATCGAGAGGGCCCGAACCTGGGTAAAAACATCGTGTCCCTTGTCTCCTGTTACCATCCGCCTAGACGCACAGTTCGGGACCCCCTACCCGAGATCCGCCGGTTTTGACACCGACACTCGGAGATATCCTTCTTCATACCAGTCCACCAGAAACAGTCCTTCAAATCCAAATACATCTTGGTATTTCCGGGTGTATCGAGTATGGTGAGTCATGAGCCTCCTGAAGTATTAACTTCCTGATCTCTGGGTCATTGGGCACATAAACTCGGTCCTCAAACCATAAGGTGTCGTGCTCATCTTCACGAAAACCTTTGGCCTTTCCTTTGCTCATTCTCTCTTTTATCTCAGCAATCTCTTTGTCATCCTTCTGAGCTTCTCGAATCTTGCCCAACAATGTAGACTGAACCTCCATTGTTGCAACAAAACCTCTAGGAACAATCCCTAATCGAAGTTCCATGATATCCACTGCTAACTCCTTTGGTAATCCCGTACTCTCTAGGATATTAGCATAACTTTTCCAGCTCAAAGCGTCTGCTACCACATTGGTCGTTCCTGGATGATAGTGCAGCTTCATGTCATAATCCTTTATAAGCTCCAACCATCTCCTCTGCCTAAGGTTCAGTTCCTTCTGTGTGAAAATGTACTTCAAACTCTTATTATTCGTGTACACATCACAACGGTTTCCAATAAGGTAATGTCTCCAAGTCTTCAATGCATGCACTACGGCTTCTAGCTCCAAATCATGCATGGCATAATTCAATTTGTGAGGCTTTAGTTGTCGTGAGGCATATGAAACAACTCTTCCGTCCTGCATAAGCACACTTCCAAGTCCTAAGCGAGAGGCGTCGCAATACACTTGGAAATCCTTATGTATAAGTAGCAGTGTCAGCACTGGGGCTGTAGTCAAATGTTTCTTAAACTCCTGGAAACTTGCCTCGCAATTTTCCTTCCATTTAAACTTTGTATCCTTCTTCAATAACTCCGTCATTGGCTTCGCAATCTTAGAAAAAATTTCAATGAATCTCCGATAGTATCCTGCGAGTCCAAGAAAACTGCGGATCTCGCTAACTGAAGTGGGTGCCAACCATTCAAAGGATCGATCGAACCTTCTTTGGGGTCTCTCGCTATACCTTCTCCTGATATAACATGTCCAAGGAACCCGACTTCCTTCAACCAAAACTCGCATTTGCTGAACTTGGCATACAACTAATGTTCCCTGAGTTTCTCGAGAACTAAACGCAAATGCTCCTTGTGCTCCTCTTCATTCTTCGAGTATACCATTATAACATCAATAAACACCACAACGAACTTGTCAAAATACTCGATGAACACCTTGTTCATCATGCTCATGAAATAGGCAAGGGCATTAGTCAATCCAAACGACATGACAGTATATTCATACAACCCGTACCGTGTGGTGAATGTTGTCTTGGGTATATCCTTTTCTCGAATCTTCAACTGGTGGTATCCCGATCGCAGATCGATCTTCGAAAACAACTTAGCTCCTTGCAATTGGTCAAACAAATCATTGGTCATCGGCAGTGGGTACTTGTTCTTGATCGTCACTTCATTCAAGGCCCGATAATCAACAACCATTCTTAGGGACTTATCCTTCTTCTCAACCAAAAGCACTGGGGCTCCCCATGGTGATGAACTCCGTCGAATGTAACCTTTCTCCAATAACTCCTTGATCTGTTTCTTAATCTCCTCCAGATCATTCGTGGGCATCCGATAGGGTCTCTTGGATATTGGCCCTGTACCTGGCAATAACTCTATCAAAAACTCGATATCTTGATCTGGTGGCATGCCTGGTAACTCTTCTGGGAAAACATCCGGGTAATCCTTCAGTACATGCACTTCCTCCTGAACAACTCCCATGAGGGTATTCACTTGGCTCCTCCTAGGCACATGCCTAGATACATACTTAATCCTTTTTCCCTCTGGGGTGGTGAGATAGATAAACTTACTAGCACAGTCAATGCTTCCTCCATACTTTGACATCCAGTCCATACCTAATATCACATCCAATCCTTGTGACTCCAAGATTATTAGGTCGGACGAAAAAACATGGCTGCCAATAGTTAGGGGTATCTGGTCACACCATCGACTAGCCATATATTCTGCTCCAGGTGAACTCACTAAAGGAGGGGTCCTAAAGGTTTTGGTTAGTAATTTAAACTTATCCACGAATCCCTTGATATGTATGAATGTGATGCACCAGTATCAAAAAGTACAAGAGCGGTAAATGACTTAACCAAAAACTTACCTATAACCGCGTCTGGCTGCTCTTCAACTTCCTCCACGTTAACGTGGTTCACTTGTCCTTTGTTGAATGGATTGGGCTTCTTCCCAGCGCTCCCATTTCCGTTTCCATTCTTCCCTTCAGGGCAGTCCGTGGCATAGTGTCCAGTCTTCCCGCACTTAAAGCGAGTAACATGACTTAGATCTCTTTTGGCGGGTGTGGCTGGATTGGGGCGGTTCTGATTGTTGTTTGTTGCGTTCCCATTCCCATTCTTAGAACCATTGTGGTTATGCGAACTTCCTCCGGTGTGGTTATGACCTCCGTGGTTATGAACAAGTCCTCCCGAGTTCGGGTTAGGCGAGGCTTCACTGAGCTCCCGAGTTATACCTCCCTTGTCCATACTTCCTCTTACGGCTCTCAATCTGCTGCTGCTTCCCTTCAATCATAAGAGCCTTATCTACCAACTCCTGGTAGTTGTTGAAGGTTGCTACCATCAACTGCATGCTCATCTCATCATTCAGCCCTTCCATAAACTTCTCCTGCTTTGCGGCATCTGTGGCCACGTTGTCAGGGGCATAGCAAGATAACTTGCTAAACTCATCCACGTACTGAGCATATGTACGGTTCCCCTGGCGTAAGTTGCGAAACTCGCGCTTCTTCATATTCATAGCTCCAGTTGAGACATGGGCTGTACGGAAGGCTTGCTGAAACTGGTCCCAAGTGACATTGGCTATGGGAAAAGTGGCCGTGTAATTCTCCCACCATGAGGCTGCTGCTCCATCCAATTGATGTGCGGCAAAGCGCACCTTATCAGCATCTGTGCAACCTGCGGTGGTCAACTCTCTTCCAATACGGCGTAGCCAATCATCAGCAACTATAGGCTCGGTGCTACTGGAAAACACCGGCGGCTGTAACCTCAGTAAACGGGCTAGGTTGTCAACTGGGGGCGGGTTGTTGTTGTTGTTGTCTTGGTTCTGAACTAGAAATTCCATCAAGGTGTTCTGCTGCTGGATCAACTGAGTGAGCTCCGGCGGGAAGGCAAATCCGGTGTCACGTCTCGGAGGCATCTGATGGGTTTATATGGAAGAGATCAGAATAGAAAAAGGGGTCTAGTGAGAAAGCACTACCCATATGCACATGAGACAAACACAAACATTTCACTCAATCAATCAAGCAAGGGCATACAAGCGGTCTAGAACTATCACAAAAGTGCTCAACTACTATTAAATACATGGGGGAATACTACTAATCATATGGTGGTCATCTAAAAATTTTGATCGGTGGAAGACTCCATGATATCTGCTCCAGCTTCGTCTTCATAGTCATCATCACTAGGGTCGGAGTCGGTGTCGTCGATGATGATGTAGTTGTCCGGGCAAGTGGAATCGTCGTCTTCTCTTCCCGGCGCTGGATCTCCCATGAATACTCCGATCTTCTTTACCAGGTCATCATTCTTCTCCAGTAGTGTCTTGATTTCCTCCTCATATCCATCGCGTGCAAACTTGAGTTCTTCCTCCAGCCCAATGATCCTAGTCTTCGCCTTCTTAAAATCCATCATGTCTGCGCACATCTGGTTCTCCTGACGTCGAATGTGCTGGTTTTGCTCCTGGATGAAAGCTGCAATGGATTTGTCCTTCTTGGTGCTGATCACCTCCCATTGCTCCTCTCGGCGCCCACATATCTGGTAGATAGTGTCCTTGAGATCCTTGTTGTAGACTCCTCCAATGCGTCCCATGGTAATGTGGGCTGCCATGCTCTTGCCTAGACTCCAGGTGGGTGCTTCAAAAGAAAACTCTATGGGCTTAGAGGTTGGCGAGAACGTCCTTCCTGGAACTTGTACTTGAATCATCCAGCGTTCCTCTTCAGGTAAGGTGGCGTTGTATGTCCCGGTAAAGCTTGGTATTCCAATGTTCAAGTACCTAGTGACTTCCTTCAAGTGGCGTCCAAAAGGTGTGTCTTCATACGGTTGCGCAAACTTGTTCTTCATCTCCGCCATCCTAAAGAGTAGAAAGTGGAGAGGAGTCAGAAATGAGTAGAGAAGAGCGACCTAGGGTTTTATCTTAGTGGTCATGTCCTACACTCTGCGTGTGCTCTGATACCATCTTGTAGCGACCCGACCTCAAACGGTCAAGTCTCTGTGCTTCAGTGTCATTCCTGGATTGGTAATGCTGACACACACAGTACTTGAAGGATTTATAACAGAGTAGCAATCACACACTTATTACATTGAATGTCTCAAAAGAGAACTTAATACAATAAATATGGCTTAAGGCCATCTAATACGATAACAACGGAAGGCTTGGAAGATAAAGTGAGTCCATCAACTCCAACGGCATAGCTGAGCTGCACGGCGACGACCTAATGAACCTTACTCCTCATCTGAAAAGTCTGCAACATAATACGTTGCAGCCCGAAAACGGGTCAGCACATGGAATATGCTGGCAATGTAACACACTAGAGCAAGAACAGAATAATGCTATCACTACATGCATATTTAGCTGGTGGAAAGCTCTATGGTTATAGTTTTTGCGAAAAGCCAATTTTTTCATACAACAAAGGAATAGTTTTTAATTTAACTATCATGGTAGTTGAAACATCATTGAGAAGGTTCCTCCAACTCAATCCCAATTAAAGTGATTAACAGCCCAACAATATTAATTAAGAGTGATGAGATACTTAAGATACTCCAAGTACTAGATACTCAAGACTGTCCATAACCGGGGACATGGCTAACCATGATTAGTTTGTACACTCTGTAGAGGTTTGCGCACTTTTCCCCATAAGACTCGATCACCTCCGTTGGATTTCTCGCACTACATGGTGTTTGAGAAACGGATGACCGACACACAGTCTTTCAGAAACATTAACTCTCTACTCCGGGTAGACCATACCAAACCTACAACCCACTACCTGCTGATCTACCTCTTCAACAGCTTCACGTAACTTACTCAACTATGCTAGAGCCCATAATAGCTTGTGGCTGCACACGGAAGTTTCTAGCATGAATCATCTTAGATCCCTTTGAGCCTGGGTGGCGGTCCATAGGAAAATCACATGGAACCGCAGGATTTCCAAAAATACAGACAACACTGGATTCTCCAGGTGCCTCAATCCACCCAGATGTTTATTTAAGTTGCCACCTTAAGCTGAACCATTAAAAAATAATCTCACATCTGTCATGGATTTCACTCACCCAAAGCACGTCTAAGAGCATAGCATAGCAGTATAAGCAACGCGTAGAAGTAACTCCCAAGGGTTTGAATATAACAGGGCAATAGGTTCTACCTCATCAACTACTTCCCAACCCACATGTTAATGACATCCTAATCATGCAATGTTTGAGGATTGAAACTAATGCATAAAACTGGGTATGGAAAGAGTATGATCAATGTGTTACTTGCCTTGCTGACGATCCGCAGAACCTAGGGACTCGTAGTAGCACGCTTCACACTCCGGAAATTCTATCGCAAACAAACAATAGCATACATAAGCAATCAAGCAAAGATGCACGGGCAAAACTCAAATAAGAGACATTGACCAGAAAGTTCAACTTAAGAACTCCGGTTTGCAAAAAGAATCAAATCGAACGTAGCAACCAAACTCAAACGACGAAAGAAACACGATCTATTTACTAATCTGAACTAAAGTCAAATTTTACAGCACCAAAATCTTGTTTAACTTGATTAAACAGAAAGAGGGTTTCGAGACGAAGATCTAGGCGCTTGAATCGCCTGATTCTGATAAATGAGTGAAAAGATAAACTGAAACGAAAATCGGATCAGAAATCACGATCGAGAATAATCGCGGAAAAATCCGATAAAAAGAAAATCGATTTAATGTGCTAACGAACGGCGTTCGTTATCTCAGTAATTAACGAAAACCGCTCGTTAACGAACGTCATTTGACGACGCCCTCTAAGTAGAAAAACCAGGAAAACCGGCGAACCGATCTAAAAAACGAACTAGGGTTTAAAAAAAACCCGAATCGGTTTTCTAGAGAAAACCGGTGGCGGCGGCTACCTCGCCGGATCCGGCGAGGCGCGGGGCTCCGGCGGCTTGGGGCTTCGGCGGCGGGCGACGGCGGCGCGACGCGCGAGAGGCGGGCGGCGGCTTGTATGTGGCGGCGAGGCGCGGTGGCGGCGCGACTGGGAGGCGTCAAGGCGGGCGGTTGGTGGTGGTGGCGAGGCTTGGGGCGCTATATAAAGGGGGGGCGGTGGCTTGGAGGAGGGGGCAAGGCGGTGGAGGAGGAGTCCGGCTCGGACTCTTGAGTCGGCGGCGGCGGCGGGCGTCCTGGCGCGGGACGGCGGCGCGAGGGAGATGGTCCGGCCCGGCTGGGTTTAGGCCCAGTCGGTGCCCGGAGATTTTTTTTTAAACAATTCCGCCGAACAGAAAATAAATCCTAGAAAATAAAAATAAAAATCTAAAAATGCCAAAACAAATTTTCACCGTCTAAATAGAATATTTAGAACAAGATGAACATTTTCTTGTCCCTAAAATGCAATTTTGAAAACGTGCAATTTTTCTAATGCAACTAAAATCCAAATAAAAAACAATTAATTGATTTTAATATTTTCCATCCAATATTTCAATTATTTTGGAGAAGTCATATTATCTCCTCTCATATATTTTAATATGAAATATTTTTTTAGAGAGAAAAATAATTAAAATCAAAATCCTCGTTTCAATATTTGATAAAAATGAAATATGAAACCCGTGAAATCCCCAACTCTCTCCGAACGTCCTTGAGTTGCTTAGGATTTCGAGGATCGCGAAACGAAAATGCGATGAAATATGATATGCAAGAATGATCTATGTATAACATTCCAAATTGAAAATTTGGGATGTTACAGCTGGGGTTTTCTGTAGGAGTGGAAGAAGAGGAGCAGACATTTTCTGTATGAGTGAGGAAGAAGGTGAGCGGGGGTTTTTTGGACGAGTGAGGAAGATGGGGAGCGGGGGGAATTGGGGGGAGACGGAAGCGGGAGAGCAAGCTGCAGCATAAGTGGAAGCGAGGAGGAACGAGGGTTTTTCTGGGATCGCCCCCTCTTCAAGAAATGTGGGCTTCAAAAAACAAAAACAAATGGGCTTTAAGATGGATAGGCTTTTGTATCGGCCCATTCGGCTGCCCGTGTTTTGTACTAGACGGCCTTTCCCTAAAGGCAGCCCGATACACTCTGCAGCTTATTTCCCATTCGAAAGAAAAAAAGAGATACCTACAGCTTATGGCTACTCATCGGTTACCTTTTCAACTTGGCATCCACCAAATTAGAGGATGCGGTACTGGATGCAGACATTCACACTGGTCGCGTAGCGCGGCAAAGTGAGGTGTCAAATAATAGGCCTACAATTTACTTACTAGATTGTGAAGGTTCACAGGCTAGTCAACATTCACATTAAACTAAGCTTCAGAAGATACGGTATGCATACTAACATTCAGAAGAACTAAAGTTCAACATGTTTATGCATCTCAATGATTCACCATACTATAACCAATACAAACCTGTGAGAAGGTGTGGAAATAAAGAAAATCGGTCGATGCTTCTCTAAGCAAAGGGCCTCCCTGCGCACGCATTAATTTCCTCGGCATGCTTGTTTCTTCTCAATGTTGTGAGCACTTTGAGCATGTTGGCAACTCCACAGCTAGCTAGCTGCCTCATCTTGCAATTGATGCTGACACATTTGCAGAAAACACATGAGGCAATAGAGATGACTCAACATGAGTCCATATTGTGCAGTTCCCTTGAAATCATCTTCATTGTCCTGAATCTGAAAAGATAGGAAAACAACAACTATACTTAAGTGGTGTTGCAAAATAGTAGCACATATCAATAGCTCGGCATGACAAAACACGATCATCTGGACGAAGGGGATATTGACCCGCCTGAGGAAGATTATATATAATTTCATAAGTCCTTAGTTGATTTCCACCTTCGGCTGCACTGCTTATTTGCTCCTCCACACATGACATGATCGTTCAAGACCGCAATCAGCAAGTCAACGTCTGAATAAGCTTATTTCATCTTATGTGGTCATTGTACCTAGTTACGAATTTAGGAATACCTGGAGCACCATGAGGTTAGCTGACAGCAGGTAGATACAGCCATATAAATTTTGTGTGGTGCTACCAAAATTGAGGTTTGTATCCCTTCCCATTATGAGAATTCTTCTTGAAGTTGGCATAATGTGACGGCTTGTTCTTTGCATCAAACTTTCCTTTCCCTTGAGATTTGTTCTTGTTGTTTTGGGGCTGGTTGGGCTGGAAGTTCTTCTGATGTACCATGTGGGCACTAGAAGCTCCCTCAGCGACCCGAGAACGTGTGTATTTTGCTCTCGCCTTCTCTTCAAAATCAAGAGTGCTAATGAGATCCGAAACGGAAAACTCATGTCTCTTGTTTTTCAAAGAAGTAGCAAAATTGTTCCACGAAGGTGGAAGCTTGGCAATGATGGTCCCAGCAAGAAAATTGTCCGGCAACACACACTTAAAGTACTCAAGTTCCTTAGCGAGTGACTGTATCTCATGAGTCTGCTGAACAACAGAGCGCTCATCAGTCAGCTTGTAGTCACATAATTGCTCCATGACGTACAACTCGTTGCCAGCTGCTACCTCTTGAGCATGCGTTGGTTTTCCCATGAAGAGGAAAGAGTGATGCAGCAAAGTAGCGTAAGTATTTCCCTCAGTTTTTGAGAACCAAGGTATCAATCCAGTAGGAGGCCACCTGCAAGTCCCTCGTACCTACACAAACAAATAAGAACCTTGCAACCAACGCGATAAAGGGGTTGTCAATCCCTTCACGGCCACTTGCAAAAGTGAGATCTGATAGAGATAATAAGATAAATATTTTTGGTATTTTTATGATATAGATTGTAAGTAAAGATTGCAAAGTAAAAATAGATTGGAAACTTATATGATGGAGAATAGACCCGGGGGACATAGGTTTCACTAGTGGGTTCACTCAAGGTAGCATAAGTATTACGGTGGGTGAACAAATTACTGTCGAGCAATTGATAGAATAGTGCATAATTATGAGAATATCTAGGCATGATCATGTATATATGCATCACGTCCGCAACAAGTAGACCGAAACGATTCTACATCTACTACTATTACTCCACACATCCACCGCTATCCAGCATGCATCTAGAGTATTAAGTTCATAAGAACATAGTAACGCACTAGGCAAGATGACATGATGTAGAGGGACAACCTCAAGCAATATGATATAAACCCCATCTTTTTATCCTTGATGGCAACAATACAATACGTTTCGTTTCCCCTTCTGTCACTGGGATCGAGCAACGCAAGATTGAACCCAAAGCTAAGCACTTCTCCCATTGCAAGAAAGATCAATCTAGTAGGCCAAACCAAACTGATAATTCAAAGAGACTTGCAAAGATAAACAATCATACATAAAAGAATTCAGATGAGATTCAAATATTGTTCATAGATAATCTTGATCATAAACCCACAATTCATCGGATCTCGACAAACACACCGCAAAAAGAATTACATCGAATAGATCTCCAAGAAGATCGAGGAGAACTTTGTATTGAGATCCAAAGAGAGAGAAGAAGCCATCGAGCTAATAACTATGGACCCGAAGGTCTGAGGTAAACTACTCACACATCATCGGAGAGGCTATGGTGTTGATGTAGAAGCCCTCCGTGATCGATGCCCCCTCCGGCGGAGTGCCGGAAAAGGCCCCATGATGGGATCTCATGGGTACAGAAGTTTGCGGCGGTGGAAATAGGGTTTCATGGTGCTCCTGGTGTGGTTTCGGGGTATATGGGTATATATAGGAGGAAGAAGTAGGTCGGTGAAGCTACGAGGGCCCCACGAGGGTGGGGGCGCGCCCAGGGGGCAGGCGCGCCTCCCTGCCTCGTGGCCTCCTCGTTCATTTCTTTAAGTTCACTCCAAGTCCCCTGGATCACGTTTGTTCCAAAAATAACTCTCCCGAAGGTTTCATTCCGTTTGGGCTACGTTTGATATTCCTTTTCTGCGAAACACTGAAATAGGCAAAAAACAGCAATTTGCACTGGGCCTTGGTTCCGTAGGTTAGTCCCAAAAATAATATGAAAGTGCTTAGTAAAGCCCATTAAACATCGAAAACAGATAATATAATAGCATGGAACAATTAAAAACTATAGATACGTTGGAGACGTATCACCAGCGCCCGAGGCCCCAAACGTGGCCTCGAGCGCAGCCCACATGTCTTTGCCACTGTCAAACGTCATGAACACTCAGCAAGGCGGCTTTGAATAGGGTATCCATGTTCTCAAAAGCTTCCTGCTGTGTAGGATTAAGATCGCCCTCAGGCTTACCCTTAGTGGTGTCATAGCAGTACATGATCTGAAACCAATATACTGCTCTTGTGCGCCACCTTTTATATTGCACCCCCTTAAAAGTAGGCGGCTTCAAAAGCGCAGCAAATCCACTCGGAGTAAATTGGCTATAATCAGGTTTTTGGATTGGATTGTTGAATATATGAGCAATTTACTATCAGATTTAATCTGAATCAACAGTAAATAGACCATGACGACAATTGCAAAGATCGAAGTAATGATGCGGACTAAACCAGGAGGACAGCATCACATCATCAGACATGAGCAGAATCGCTGCGGTTGATGTTGTCACTCATGTCGTTGATGAAGAGGTTACCAAGGTCGGGAAGAAGGCTGTTGTTGAGGAAGTCATCGCCGCAGCGATCCGCAGTGTGCTCCCAAAAACCTGATCACTCCTCTCCCGTACATGATCACGAAAGGTGGGGTTCGGAGGACTGCTGTCCCTTCTCGCGGTGCATGCCGGAAGGAGGGATGGAGAAGAATTGTGTGGCAGCGCTAAGATCTGGAATGGTGCGAAACCATATGATACAGCGGCGGCTAGGGTAGAGCCTGTCAGGTCAGCCGTGCGAGTAAGACCAAGTATAATAGTACTCCCTCCGTCTCGGTTTATAGGGCATGCACATCGTTCTAGGTTGAGAATTAACTAGCTATATATGTATTATATGTGATGAAAAATATATATGTTTAGAAACTACATCCGCTTAAGAATCCAATGATATACTTTTGGTGACATATAACTCATATTTAGTTAGTCAAATGGATGATCTGGAACTACGTGCACGCCCTCTAAACTGAGACAGAGGGAGTAGGCCTTTGGCCCAAACCCCACGTCCAAGTCAATAATAGCCCCACTATCCAAAAGAATTAGAAACGGCTGAGTAATTAAGGCGTCCGTTAATTATTAATTAATGACTTAATAAATTTTCCGACCAACAAAACAATAGACCACGTGCATAGCTTTTGTCCTTGGACAGGCTCATTCCTGAAGAGTGTGCGTGTAGGTTTCCTATTATCATGCTCATGCAAATGCTAGAATAGATCACGTTATAAAGTGGTGCAACTCACACTCACCTACTCCCTCCTTCCATCTATATAGGGCCTAATGCGTTTTTCGAGGCTAACTTTGACCAAATGTTGGAGCAATAATATATGACATGCAACTTAGTATACAAAGCATACGGTCAAATTCGTATGTGAAAGGACCTTCCAATGATATAATTTTCACATTATACATCTCATGTACTATTAATCTTGTCAATAGTCAAAGGCGCTCTTGAAAAACACATTAGGCCCTATATAGATGGAAGGAGGGAGTAGCAGTATGGGACTAAACTTTAGTCCCAGTCAATCCACACTTAGAGCATGGTTAATAGTATAGCCAACATCCGGCTATATGAAGCTGACACATCATCTAGAACCAACCTAATAGCCTGCTAGTACAATAGTTAGTCCCTTTAGTATAATACTATATCGTTAATAATGGCCCCACCTTTTGTCTCACAAAGTATGTTGGAGCTCCTGCTACAACCGGCTACAAGTTTACAACCCGCTTCTCTTCTCTCTCCTCTTCTCTTTCCTTCAACTAAGCACAAATACTATATTAAATCCTTATAGACTGCTTATGTCATCTAATTGTAGTACTTGCTCTAAAGTGACTCTCCACTGTGTAGTCTGAAATGCCCGGCGTGCAGCGGGCGGTGCCCTCGATCGGCGTGCCGCTTCAACGGCGGAAGCAGTGAGAGGTCGCGTTGCCCTGACTTGCCATCAATGTGGAGCGGCAGGCTCAGCTGGCGCCGGGTGGGAAGCGCGCGCGGGAGGGGGAGGGGTTTTTGGTGGGCCAAGAAGGTGAGAAGCCAACTTGGGATCAGTCCGGACGGGGAAATATCATGTGCTCCCATACTCACTAGTTTCATGCATATAACACTAGTCTATGTTACTACTCCCTCCTTTCCAGTTTATAGGGCTTATCTCAGAATCTTAGTTTTTCCATTTTAGAAGGATCAATTTGGTTGTTCCCCATCACAAGTTTAGATTTCAAGGTGCATTAAATAATTGCATGCAAGTATTAAGTGAAAATTGACCAATGCATGTACTTTATGCATGCATGCATTGCAATTAATACAATGGCAAACATAAATTTTTGAGGAAAACAAGAGCATTAATTGGGTGCTTTTGCAAATTACAAAAAGTATTCCACCACTCATCATCTACCTTGGTTGCTAAGATTTTTGAATTGAGCCCTATAAACCGGAAAGGAGGGAGTAGTACAGTAATGTTATGATGGCTTCATTTATTAGCTTGTAGACTCATCTTGTCTTGGGAAACGCTATGTTACAGTAACATATTACTATGTTACAACTTCTCATTAACTACTTGCCACATAAGCAAAATTTTCTTGGTGTGTGCTAAGTTACTCCCACTATAACTAGTCGTACAAAGTGTGGGCTATGTAGAGGGCGTAGTAAGCAAGCTTCTCATCATTCTGCGAGTTGACATGACACATCAAAGTAGTAATTTTTTTCAAAATTTACATCAAAGTATCATTGTAGTAGTATCCAAAAAGGGCCGACCATGTCCATGGCTACCATCCCATCCCGTGCTCCATCACTGAGTATGTGCATGATTCACGTGCCGTTCAAGAAAAAAACTGCGTACGTTCCATTGAAGAAAAGAAATTAAAAACAAACACGCCAGCGCGTCATGGTCGAACTTTGATTCGTCCACGGGTGGTTCCCGGGCCTCCACTAAGTGAACAACTACAAACGCGTCAAATTATCACGTGAGCTGCCTCTTCATCCAGAAATGATCTCCACCATGTACCCACTTGCGTGTGTTAGGGAATGAGGCACAGAGTACGTGCGTTCGTGCGTGAAAT
This sequence comes from Aegilops bicornis, assembly GCA_021605145.1. Taxonomy (NCBI): domain Eukaryota; kingdom Viridiplantae; phylum Streptophyta; class Magnoliopsida; order Poales; family Poaceae; genus Aegilops; species Aegilops bicornis. The sequence continues at coordinate 388,653,685 of CM038669.1, read as the reverse complement.
TTTTCTCTTCATGCACGTACTCCTTTTTTTGTGGGTGATTCGTGCACGTACTCAGCCAACGTTGTTGACCGTTGGTGAGTCTCACTTATCTCTACATCTCAACATGTACATCTACATCTGCATCTACATCTAAACTACATCTACATCTACATTTACCTCTACCTCTACTATAGTACATCAAATTTTAAGCATGAGACCAGCCATTTTCTTGCATGACACGACCAGCCCGTATTGCTTCTTGCTCCTCATCTCTCTCAAAGTGCGTCCGGCAGGCGATTTTGCCGTCGATTGAGGTCGGTTCGCTCACACTCGGTCCCACATGTTGTAAATCTAGAAAGAATACTCTGACCAGCGGACCATTGAAACAAGTATATTTTTCACCCTCAAATGTAAGTTGATGGACAAATAACCCCCCAAAGTCAATTTTGGTACGATTTTTACCCTTAAATCTCTAAAACCGGGTACATCACCCCCCTTGAGCGGTTTTAGTGTTCACATGTTAGAGTTTAGGTGGTTTTGATTGTTGACTAGGAATTGACTAATTATTTACACTAATGAAATGGCAACGACGCCATCGGTAGCCGCGGATGTCATCGGAGATGTACCCAATGGACCCCGACCTTCCCTATGAGGAGAGGAGATCATGCGGGTGCCTTTCAAGCTCAAGGGGTCGTCGGGCTACCTCGTCGGCTCGTCGCCCGCCTACCTCTGGTCCTCCCAGAGCCTCTATCATTGTCGCGCAGCTCACGATGGCGCTCATTTGCAGGTGGGCGCTGCTAGCTACTCCCTCCTTCCATCTATATAAGGCCTAAGCTTTGAATCTCTCGTACCAAGGTTGTTGCATAAAAAGAGGAGCACAAATTGGGAATAGTACTTGGCCAACCAAATCGCGTGCAAGATTTTTTTGGGCGCCGTGCAGCCCGCTCTCCTCCCTCTCTATTAATCCCTCGCATGCAACTTCCTCTCCCCCTTTTTCTGTATGTAGCTCAACAATAACTCCTCCACATCTTCATGCATTGGCCAAAAAAGAGCTCGCTCCTGCAAGTACATGGCACTATTTTTCCTCCATGGTGGCGCTAGATTAGAAATTTTTCACGTAAAATTGGAGGGAAACACATCAAAGAACATGGCGCCAATTTTCCCTCCTAAGTTCGGCGCCATCTATGAAATTTTCAATGGACACAGCATGTTATAAGTCGATGGCCTCCTCACATTCTAGTTCACTGAGCTCTCTCTCTACTTTCTTCCACCATGGTTTTCCTTGATCTAAACCTTCCTCCGGATGAAGATTCTGATCAGTCCAGTATGGCAGGAGGAGGAGGAGGAGAAGTAGGAATAGGTGGAGGAGATGGCAGAGGAGATGCCGGAGCATCCCATGTCCCTGTCGACACGGTACGTGGGCGAGGAAGGTATGGTCTGACCGGGCGTGGTCGAGGCGTATCATGGTCTTCCAGGACACCGGACTCTACGGCCCGTCGAGGTGGCCGCTGGCAGCGCCCCCTGGGACTCGTCGGTCGTGGGCGTGGCCAGTTCGACACGGGAGCCGGAAGCAGCATACACGGCCGACTCATCCTCGCTGGGCGCAAGGCTATGATGTGTGCGGGCGGCGCCTTCGGTTGCGTCGGGCGAGGTGCCGGTGGCGCAGGCGGAGGTGGCGGGCGAGGTGCCGGCTGTCTTGGAGGTGGGCGTGTTGCGGACAAGGACGACATGCATGCGAACACGGGCGTGCATGTAGCAGCTTGCGAGGCTACGGCAGACGACGACGCTGAAGTGTACGCGGACACGGCGGACACGGAGGTAAACGCAGCAGCCGACCAAGCTGCGACTGACGACGTCATGTACGTGCACGCGGACGCGGAGGTGGATGAGCACGCGCACGCCACGGACGCGGAGCTAAACTCAGCAGCTGGCCAAGATTCAGTGGACGACGATATGGATGTCCACGCACACGCGCATGCGGCAGATGCGGAGGTAACCTCGGCAGCTTGCCAAGCTACGTCCGACGTCGACATGGCCACACACGCGCACGCGGCGGACGCGGAGCTAAACGCAGCAGCTGCTCAAGATTCGGCGGACCACGACATGGACGTGCACGCGCAGGCGGACGCGGAGGTAACCTCAGCAGCTTGCGAAGCTACAGCCGACGACGACATGGCCGCGTACGCGCACACGGTGGACGCAGAGGTAAACGTAGCAGCTGGCTCTTCCAAGACATTTGTGGCGAGAGCTTGATCCATGATCAAGAGAGATGGCAAACTGGAAATGGCTCTCATTGAGAATGGAAGGAATATAAAGAAGACTCGGGGGAGAAGAAAGGACGAGGAGGCGAGCTGAAGCACACCTAACGGCTCTCTGCATGCATGCAAGGAGTAAATGCTGCCGGCCATCGCGTTTTCACGAGGACGGCCGCGCACAACCTGCGAGGTAGAATTAACTCAGAGATGCATCGGTTAGCTGGTTTGGCCTTGTATAGATGGAAAAATGTAATTTGAGGTTAGGCCTTATATAGATGGAAGAAGGGAGTAGGAGACATAGTTGAGTTCATCGAGCCCTACTTGAAAATCAATTGTGTCCTTGGCCTAAGCTCCGTCACTACTAGAAGAAAACTCCTGCAGAGGAGGTCGATGAGAGGCAGCACCGTGCTACCTACATTGGTTGTTTCATTCATAGGATAGAAATCTTGTCACATCCCTAGTTCTATTAATGCCTAGTGCTAGCATCTGGTGTTGCATCATGTTTAAATTTTAGTTAAACCTAAAATGGGGATTACCTAAACCCTAGCATTAAAGAAATTCACTAGGTTCAACCGAAATATTTCCAGTAAATCCAAATGGCTTTCAAAAATGTTCATCGTTCTTGGCAAATGCTGGAAACAGTAACCAGAGGTGATGCACATTTTTCCATGACATATTTCGGCTCTGGATTAAATCATACTCTATCATGCTATTTAATATTTTAAATGCTCAAATAATCATAAACTAAAATGTTTACTGTAGGATATATTCCCAACAGTGATCATGAGTAGTTTCATGATTTTTGAAAGTGTCTAAGTATTTTTAATAAAGCCCTAAAAATTACAGAAAAATAGAAAACTGAAACAAGAGAGAGAGAGAGAGAGAGACAGAGAGAGAGAGAGAGAGAAAGGAACTTACCTGGGCTTACCTCACCTGTGCAGCCACCTGGCGGCCCAAGTGGCCGGCCCAGCCCACCTGGCCCCCTCCCCTGTCGTCTTCCTCCTTTGCCAGGAGGACGGGCGTGTGCCCGACGCGCGCGCACCGCCGTGCGGCCACCTCCACCCTGCTTGCCTGCGTCCTCGACGCCTGGACGTCTCCAACGCCGCCACGCACGCCCCTGGAACCCCCTCGCACTCTCCCTCGCTCCTCCCCCCTCCTCTGTTTCTCTTACATACGCCGCAGCTGCGCAGCGCCGCCCGACGAAACACCGCCCGTGGACAACCACTGCCTCGCCCGCCCGATGCGCTCAGAGGCTCCGCCTCGACCCCTCTTCCTCCTCACCGAGCCAGGGCCCAGCTCCCCTACGCCGCTATCGGCTCCGTCTTCTTCCTCGGACTCCGGCGATCGCCGTCGCCACTCTGTCGTCTCCAGAGCCTTCCCCGAGCTGCCGACCCATCCATGTGATGCGCTGTGAGCCTCTAAACTATTTCCCCCTACTCCCGTGCGCTAATTCGAGCTCTAGCTCTCATTTTTGTCGAGATAGAGACCTCGCCGGCGCCGGCCATGTCGCCGTCGTCGTTTTGGCCGGCCACCGTCCAAACCAAGCACGTCACCGCACTTAGTACACCCCCAGGAGCACGTTTCACCCACCAGCTCCCCCTCCCCTGCACCACAACGCCAAACCCGCAGGTGCCCGAACACCGGCCGCCGCCACGAAGCTCGACCGCGAGCTCGTTTCCACCTGCCTCCACGTGCCTCCCCTGGATGCGCGCGAGCAAGGGCAACCCTCTGGTGCCCTGGCCTTGGCCCAAAACCGCCCATAGCGCCACTCCGGCGATCTTCCAACACGGTTTTGGTCGCCGCCGGCAGAACTCCGACGAAGCTGATGTGGCGCTGTCATTAGCCACTAATGACGCCCTAACTAACCCACCTAGCTCACTGACACCTGGGCCCCACGCCCTAAATAATCTAGGTTTTATTGCTGTTTAGATTAGTTTATAATCACGCGGGACCCACTCAGTCGAGTTGATCTTGGCGACGTCTGTCACGCCGGACCCACCTGCCATTGACACTGAACAGCACTAGGTCACTGACCAGTGGACCCCACTGGTCAGGTTTGACCCTGGTCAACTCGGTTGACCTGCTGACGTCATGATGATGTCATGCTGACGCAGTAAATCTATTTCTGGATTTAGCTTAATTTTAAATAATCCAGAAATTGCAGAAAATGCTCTAAACTTCTAAAATTCATAGAAATTGAACCATAACTCAGAATGAAACAAATTATATATGAAAAATTATCAGAAAAATCCAAAGAATCTGTTTATGGCATCTTCATGCATGTTTGAGCAACCTAAAGCTACTGTATAGGACAATTTGAATTAATGGCATTTGAAATGTCATATATGGAGTTTGAATTTGAATCTTTGATTCAAACCAACTCCATTTAATCTGCCGCTAGTTGCATTAGCCCAAACCACAGCATATTGCCATGTCATGATCATGCATCATATTGTGCATTGCATTGATTGTGTTTCCTTCTGTGTTGCCTGTATTTGTTCCCTCTCGATAGACGTGGTTCCGACGATGAGTTCGATGACACCAATGAAGAACTATACTATCTTCGAAGTGCGTGCAAGCAAAACCCCTTGTTCATTCCGATACAATCCTACTCTCTCGCCTCCTGCTCTCTTTTACTGCATTAGGACAACAACGATTCATCTGCTACTTTGCGATGTAGCTGAACCCCTTTATCCTCTGCATGACCTATCATTGCCACAGTAAATAGATGAAACCCACTAGCATGAGTAGGAGTTGTTTGAGCCCTGTTGTGCCTACTCATTCATGCTTGTTTGTCATGCATGCTACTGATTAGAGTTGAGTCAGGTCTGATTCATCGGGGATGAATTGGAGGTGTGTAAACATGTCCTACTATGTGTGAGCAAAGTGTGTGAACACGATTTGGTAAAGGTAGCGGTGAGAGGCCATGTAGGAGTACATGGTGGGTTGTCTCATTGAAGCCGCCCTCGAACTGAGTTCTGTGTTTGTGATCCATGAAACAGTTACTACCACGCATTGGGCCCGAAACCAATGGACCCTCTCGGCTTCTTAATCACCCTTGTCCTCTGTCCAGGAGTTGCAAGTAGTTTCTGGTGTTTGTAGTATGCTAGAGGCCGTGGGCAGTGCTGACCGGAGGGGTGGGCTGTGATGCGGTAGGCACGTGGTCGGGTATGCCGGGCGCCCGTTTGGTGTCGCGGAACCCTGTACACATCATTCGGGGCCGTATGTGGAAACCTCGGCCGGACTCCCTGCGGATGGAACCTGAATAGGCGATAAACCTGGAATAGAGACTTGAGTGTTTAGGTAGGCCGTGGCCGACACCCACGTTGGGTTCTGCTTGAAGGTTGCCGGGTACATGTCGCGTAAACGGTGGTAAGTGGTGAGAGCGTGTGTGAAGAAGTACACCCCTGCAGGGTTAACATCATCTATTCGAATAGCCGTGTCCGCGGTAAAGGACTTCTGGGTTACCTATATCAGTTCATAGACAAGTGAAAGTGGATACTCTAAAATGCGCAAGATAAGCGTGAGTGCTATGGATGGCGTTCTCTTAGGAAGACAGGAGCGGATCCATAATGGTGTATTGATATGGTGAATATGTGGACTCGTGTGCGCCACCTCAAAAGAGTTACTTGCAGTCGTAGTTCAGGATAGCCACCGAGTCAAAGCTGGCTTGCTGCAGTTAAACTCCACCACCCCTTTATTGATACGGATGAATATGTAGCTAGTTCTGATGTAAGTCTTGCTGGGTACATTTGTACTCACGTTTGCCTATTTTATGTTTTGCAGAGAGACGTCGGTCGCTTAGTAGTTCCATGTGGACTTGACGTTTAGCTTGATACCTCAGCTACGATCTTGTGCCCTCGGCAGATCTCGGTAGATAGTCGCTTCTAAGCCTTTTTCATTTGTAGATGTCTGCATTCGGACATGTTAAGCTTCCGCATGTGCTTTGATTTGTATGCTCTGAATGTTGGGTCATGAGACCCACGTTTGTAATATCTCGCTCCTCGGAGCCTAATGAATAAATAGTTGAGTCGTAGAGTTATGTTGTGATGCCATGTTGTATTTACACATATCGAGCATATTGTGTGTATGATTGAAATGCTTGGTATGTGTGGGATCCGACAACCCAGCTTGTTTATCCTTGGTAGCCTCTCTTATGGGGAAATGTAGTCTTGTGCTTCCATGAGCCATAGTAGTCATTCTGACCCGGTTCATCGGAGTCCTGCTAGCCCAAAGCACTACTTGCTCCGAACACTTGACTCGGCGGCATGTGATTCACTTGCCTCGTTCCTGTCCCTTCGGGGAAATGTCACGCGGTGACATCTGGAGTCCTGCCTAGCCTGCTACAGCCCGGGTTCCCAGAGTCCTGTTAGCCCAGTGCTACAGCCCGGATTCACACGCTGCTGACCGACATGCTCGATGTTGATTCATGTATGCCTGTCCCTATAAGTTAGTGCCAATTTGGGTTCACGACTAGTCATGTCGGCCCGGGTTCTCTGTCATATGGATGCTAGCAACACTATCATATACGTGAGCCAAAAGGCGCAAATGGTCCCGGGCCATGGTAAGGCGACACCCGTGGGAATACCGTGCGTGAGGCCGCAAAGTGATATGAGGTGTTACCGGCTAGATCGGTGTGACTTGGAATCGGGGTCCTGACAAATGCTATAAGATTTTTTTCCCATGTACTCATGTGTTAATTGGCAATCTAGCATCCACCCAATTTTTTTTCACTTCCTTTGTTTTTCCTGTGTAAAACACTTCGGTTTTTTTAGGGGAACACTATGTTAAATGCTATGGGATTCAAGTGGACATGCCACTCCAATCCTTTACTCCCTCCGTTCCATAATGTAACGCATATAGATTTTCTACAAAGTCAAACTTTATAAACTTTGACCAAGTTTATAGAGAAAACTATTTATATCTACAATACCAAATGTATATAATATGAAAGTATGTCTTGTGATGTATCTAAGCATATGTATTTGGTATTCTAGATGTATATGATTTTCTCTACAAATTTGGTCAAAGTTTATAAAGTTTAACTTTTAGAAAAATCTGTATGCGCTACATTGTGGAACGGAGGGAGTATTTTTCTTTACGAAGAGAGTACTTGCTGCTGCAAGAGCACTGTGTTAGTGATGTGCCGCTGCAAGAGCCGCCTATATTAATGAACCGTGCAGCAGTTCATTTAGTAGTACTAGGTTAGTATGTGACCTTGCGCTTGGCTCTTCTCCTCTTCCGGAAGTCGAACAATAATGATGGTACTACAGTAGTACTTCTCGCAATCTAACACCAAATGAACTATTGCACGTCCACCGCTTGTAAGCAAAAGCTTCCCCTCGTGTTGCAAGCCACCTCGCACGCGTTGGCGAGGGAGCTCGTCGTTCTGCGAGTTGACGGGACACATCAAAGTTATTTAGTACTCTCTCCTAAAAGGGCCGACCATGTCCATGGCTACCATCTCGTGCTCCGTCATTGAGTACGTGCACTATCACGTGCCATCGAGGAGAAAAATTTGGTGTAGTACTAGGTGCCATCAAAGTGCACGACTCACTTACGCACTGCTTATCTCCATTTTCTTGCATGACACGTGCACCTTGATGCTAGATGTCACGCGTGTTGGCAAAAGGATGAACAAAGCTCATGTAAAAAAAGTGGAAGAACAGAGGGCCTGTTTGGTTCCCAGCCTATGGTTGCCACATCTAACCTTAGTCATGCCACAACATCTTAGACATGTGTTTGGTTCATAGCCACACTTGTGGCTTGCCACACTTCTCTAGTTATATGGTCCACATGTCATAGGCTCAAGTTTTTTGCCAAATCTTGCCACACTTGTGGTGGCCATAGCCACACTTTTTGTGGAAGCCACACTTTGCCTAAGGTTAGTTGTGGCAAAGGGGTTGTTTGGTTCTAGGCCTAGCATTGCCACACTTTGCCACACATTTTTGCCAAGCTTGCCTAAGGTTAGTTCATCAAAATGAGAGCCATAAGTTGGCAAGCCTAAGGGAATCTTGCCTTATTTTTTGTTTGTATGCCATGTGGGGTCCAAGTATGGCTTGTGTAAGGTGTGTCTTCAACCAAATACTCACTTCATAGATTCTACCCTCATAGATTCCCGATGACCGAGAAGGAGCAAGGAACCTCGCAGTAGAGCGTCTGCACTCATAATATTTTATATTACTCCCTCTATCCAGGTGAATAAGTCATCTTTGGTTGTGCACCGTGACCAAGAAGGAGGAAAAAACTAGAGAACTTAATGTTTATTTGCTAATTAATAGCATTGCATGCAATGAACTAACCACTGCATGTCGTGTTTGGTAGTCTCGAGTGATTGAAAACATGCACGCCCACATCTCTTATTGGTTGATATGTAAAGAAACAAGAATGTTTATTTGCTAATTAATAGCATTACATGCACGCCTCGATTTACCGAGAAGGAGCAAGGAACCTCGTGGTGGAGCATCTGCACTCATAATATTTTATATTATTTAGCGATATAAAATCAACCAATCATCTCCACAGTAGACCCGAAGAGTACGAACCACGGGAGCCGAGTGTAGTTACATCATACTACATGGCTAACCCACGCTATCACCATATTTCTTGGCATCTGTGCTACACCTAGCTCTAGTAATCCAGCGGCCCATGTCGCTTCTCGCTCCTCGTCTCTCTCAAAGTGCGGCGGGCTGGCGTTTTTGCCGTCTATTGAGGTGGGTTAACTCATCACATGTTAGCGACATGCCAAGAGCATTCTAAAAAAATTATTGTACTCTATTGTTATGCCAAGAAGAGGAAGCGCTTTGACCGACGGACCAAACTAGACAGGCGTGACGTGCCCTAAGTGGGTCTAGTTTCTCGTTTTGAACTTGTTTGGTGTAGTAGTAACACTTTGTTTTCACTATTGATAAGATTTTATATAGGGCCTAATGTATTTTTCGAGGATGCCTTTGCTATTGATAACATTTTATATAATTTGAAAATTATATCATTCGAAGATCCTTTCACATTCCATTTTAAAAAAGATCCTTTCACATACAAATTTGAATGTATGCTTTGAGCAACTTGCATGTCCTATACTGCTCCTCTTTGGATAGTCTAACTTAGCTAGAGGTTAGACTAACTCATGACTAACCCTGAACTAACTGTAGCCCAAGAGGTATTTGGGTGACAGGGTTAGATTGACAATAAATGCACTTGATGGAGAGAGAAAAGTGATTTTTCAGTGGGCCCAATGAGAACTATCTCCAATTAGCACCTCTTGGGTGGGATATTTTTTTTTGGTGGGTTCGGTGCAACTTGCTCCAATTTAACCCTCATGCTTGGATACTTTAGGGCTATTTGAGCCCCAGCTAGCTCAAACTAACTCTAACCCATGGATACAAACAGGGCCAAAGTTAGTTCAGAAAACGCATTAAGCCCTATATACATGGACACACGGAGTACATGATACTAGCAAACGCTCCCCTTTAGTAGTAGTTCATTGGTTGGTTTCGATTTTTGATTCAGTTGCTGTGCTGCTACCGTCCAATATTCGTGTGTGGTTGTTTCTAGAATAAAAAAAGGAGGTACTAGTACTTACTGTGGGAAAGGTGAAGTGATGGTTGCTTCGCTCGAGCAACTTATTACTCTGGGAATATGGGAGTACCAGCGGATTCAATGAACAGAGAAATGATGGTTGCTTCGTCTGAGCAACTTACTGTGGTGAAGGTGGGGCTCTATGATTTGATTGCTCACTAGTCATTACTAATGCGGTGCAACGACCGGGGTGAATCTTTCCCTGCAGTTGTGCACTCAATATTGTTGCATAGCAGGTGCAGCCGGACGAAGGATGTCCCACACGTTGGCGAAACAAAGTTGAATTGTTTCTGGCATTGCTATCATTCCTTCAGGATTGTTTATATGTACGCATAATTTCAATGAAATTGTACTGTGATGCTATGAAGGTTTCAACTTTGGTTCCCGCAGGAAAAAAAGGTTTCAACTTAGGATTCATGTGTCCTCTTGCCTCAAGATTATCTCGTTACAACATTTCGTCAAATACAAATGAGACTACCATGGCTGCTAATGCATCTCAATGGTTCGCAGATCAGCGCCAATATTCACATCACAACTGAAGACAAAGTTGTGAGAAGGTGTACAAATAAAGAAAAATATATAATTGATCGATGTTTCTCGTAGGCATGGCTCCATTTCCTGGGCACAGTGTTCATTGGTTGGCAGCTAGTTTCACCCAGCTCTGTAGCCAAAAAAGAGGTGTATGGAGGACATCACAATCCGATCATTTTGTGCAGCTCCACTAAAATCGAGCTGACCATCCCTGTTTGTAAATATATCCAGTCAGTGTGATTACAATAATAATGGAACTCGATGATGAAACATAACACACACAAATAGAAGCCGGTCACCTTTGCGATCTCTCTTTAGGACTAACTACTTGTTGGAGAAGATTAGGCACAAAGTTGGATGAGGAGGATACCAAAACAAATCTTCCTTTGTACAGTCCCACAAAAATGTGAAAACGTTGCCCGTGTGACATCTTGGCGGAACTGCACAAAACACTCTTAAGAAAAAATCGATTTGTGCAGTTCACCAAAAGGTCGCAATAGCAAAGAGGTGAAATGGACAATCCTGTTTGCAAAAGGAGGTAGAAAGGAAACAATTACTGCCCAATAACACAAGTTGAAGACACATACACCGACAAAAAAGAAGCACATTCCATGTAATAAGGGAAAGATAGCAGCATGGTGATTTATCAAAAATGGTTTGAGGACAAGATTGCAAGATGGAAAGTACGCTGGCCGAGATACGTTTTAAGCAAACAACTAAAGAAGATCCACATGCAGGATTTTCCACATGCAGAAACATGGGAAGATGGGCAGTGGAGCAAGGACGGAGGAAGTTGTACCTTAGGGTTGTCGGGATGAAACTAGGAGGGCACCGACGGCCGGGATCTGCCCATACTGCGGCAGTGAGCAAGTGACGGAGGCCCTGCCGAGCAGGAGCTTGGTCAGAGAGAACGACGGGTACCGCAAATCGGGTCGTGCTGCCTCAACGCCGTCGGACGGAGAAACGATGCACATCCTCCCTTTCCACCGGCGGACGGGATGCGGCCGGATCACTGACCAATGGTGAGAGAGAGAGGCCACCGCCGCCTTGTGTGAGATGGTGTGACGAGAGACAAACCTTGGCAGGCAGGCTCCATTGTATATAGTGTAGCGGATTTTTCCATTTTCCCCACGACAGTCGTTTTATATTCTGTACGTGCCATTGAGGAATATATAACTTTATTTAATACTAACGCGTCAAGTCGAACTTTGTTCCGTCGACGCGTGGTACATGGCCCTCCTTCGAGTAAACAACCGCTACACGCGTCAAATTATCACGTCGGCTGCCTTTTCGTATAGAAATGAACTCCACCGTGTACCGGCGCGGGTGTGGCCGGGAACGAGACGTGAGTACGTGCGTCCTGTGTGCAGCTCTTCTTTAGGTGCAGGTATGTACGTGGGTGGGTGTGAGAGAGATGGTTTGCGCGAAACAGAGGCAATGTGTCGATGATATCTCAAACAAAAAAAGTGTAACATATGCAATGTGTGTGAAACAGATTCATGGCTATATCATATATAGAGGGAGCGATCCACGAGAAGAGAGTGGAGGGATCATCGGCGTGAGATATTGATAGAATCGAAAACAAGGATGAAGTGTGTGGCTGCGCGATCGATAAATAGTGCCATCGAATTTGTGTTTGCCCACGTCAAAGACACACGGCGGCTGGCCTACTGGAATTTGAGAGGGCAGAGGTGCAGTTTTTCCCTATGGCATGGATACCTACCTACAACGTTCGAATATCGGTGTGTGTATGTGGGGGGGGGGGAAGGGGGCAGAGACCTAACTATAGAGAGGTAGATCGACTAGTATATGTGTGGAGAAGGAGAGAGACCTAGCTATGTATTGAGGGAGATCAATCGGCATCGATGCATATGTGTACCGGAGGAATAAGGTTGGGAGAAAGACCAAGGTAGAGTGTTGGAGGGTTGGTGGTGGAGTGGTGTCTCACAAATGGTGGGAGAGGCCTTCTAGGCAAACGGAGGGTACGAGTGCAATATCAATAAGAGAGGGACGGGGATGTATGTCTGTCCATGCACGTGCGTGTGAGAGACGGGTCGGGAGGTATGCAAGGATGATGAGGGGAGACGATATGGTTGTGGTAAGCATACATAACTACATAGGAAGATCAACCGTCGTGTGTCTGAGAAAGGGAGAGACATAACTAGTGAGGTAAGTCTATCGGTGCGTGGGGAAAAAGAATTATAGTCGACCTGGCTATATGTAGGGAGATCGGTATGTATACATGCATGCATGTGTTAGAAGCAAATAAGGTTCGGAGAGACAGACTGGGGGAGAGGGGTGCTGCTAGGAGGTCATGCGAGAGGCCTACTATGTCGAGAGGGGAGGAGTGTGCGAGTATGAGATCGATGAAAAGAGGGGCGGGAGTGTGTACCTGTGTGGAACCGTATTGGACATAGGGGGGCATGGACGGTGAGAAGAGAAGAGGGGAAGTATGTGTTTGTGGTAGGCACACTTGGCTATAGAGGTATATCGACTGGTGTGTGCTGGAAAGAAGGAGACGGGGGGCCTACACACACCGCGGGTGAACGACCTAAAGAGAAATACCAAACGTGCGCAATGGAGGGGACGTTGAGGCAGGGTGAGAGGGGGGCGGGCGTGTGCATGCACGATGCTACCTCTTGAGCATGCGTTGGTTTTCCCTTGAAGAGGAAAGGGTGATGCAGCAAAGTAGCGTATCCCTCAGTTTTTGAGAATCAAGGTATCAATCCAGTAGGAGACTACATGCAAGTCCCTCGTACTTGCACAAACAAATAAGAACCTTGCAACCAACGCGATAAAGGGGTTGTCAATCCCTTCATGGCCACTTGCAAAAGTGAGATCTGATAGAGATAATAAGATAAATATTTTTGGTATTTTTGTTGTAGATTGAAAAGTAAAGATTGCAAAATAAACGGAGACAGAAATTGGCTAGTTGATGGGAAAATAATATGATGGAAGATAGACCCAGGGGCCATAGGTTTCACTAGTGGCTTCTCTCAAGATAGCAAATTCTATGGTGGGTGAACAAATTACTGTAGAGCAATTGATAGAAAAGCGCATAGTTATGAGAATATCTAGGCATGATCATGTATATAGGCATCACGTCCGTGACAAGTAGACCGAAACGATGCTGCATCTACTACTATTACTCCACACATCGGCCGCTATCTAGAATGCATCTAGAGTATTAAGTTCATAAGAACAGAGTAACGCATTAGGCAAGATGACATGATGTAGAGGGATAAACTCAAGCAATATGATATAAACCCCATCTTTTTATCCTCGATGGCAACAATACAATACGTGCTTTGCTGCCCCTGCTGTCAATGGGAAAGGACACCACAAGATTGAACCCAAAGCTAAGCACTTCTCCCATTGCAAGAAAGATCAATCTATAGGCCAAACCAAAATAATAATTCGAAGAGACTTGCAAAGATATCAAATCATGCATATAAGAATTCAGAGAAGAACCAAATATTGTTCATAGATAATCTTAATCATAAACCAACAATTCATCAGATCTCGACAAACACACCGCAAAAAGTATTACACCAAATAGATCTCCAAGAGAATCGAGGAGAACTTTGTATTGAGATCCAAAGAGAGAGAAGAAGCCATCTAGCTAATAACTATGGACCCGAAGGTCTGTGGTAAACTACTCACGCATCATCGGAGAGGCCATGGTGTTGATGTAGAAGCCCTCCGTGATCGATTCCCCCTTCGGCGGAGCGCCGGAAAAGGGCCCAAGATGGGATCTCACTGATACAGAAGGTTGCGGCGGTGGAAATAGGGTTTCGTGGTGCTCCTGGATGTTTTCAGGGTATATGAGTATATATAGGCGAAGGAAGTAGGTCGGTGGATCCAGGAGGGGCCCACGAGGGCAGCGGGCGCGCCCTCCTACCTCGTGGCCGCCTCTTTGCTTCCTCGACGTCCACTCCAAGTCTCCTGGATTGCGTTTGTTCCAAAAACGATCCTCGCGAAGGTTTCATTCCGTTTGGACTCCGTTTGATATTCCTTTTCTGCGAAACACTGAAATAGGCAAAAAACAACAATTGCACTGGGCCTCCGGTTAGTTGGTTAGTCCCAAAAATAGTATAGAAGTGCATAATAAAGTCCATTAAACATCCAAACACAGATAATATAATAGCATGGAATGATAAAAAATTATAGATACGTTGGAGACGTATCAAGCATCTCCAAGCTTAATTCCTGCTTGTCCTCGAGTAGGTAAATCATAAAAACAGAATTTTTGATGTGCAATGCTACCTAGCATAATTTTCAATGTAATTTTCTTTATTGTGGCATGAATGTTTAGATCCAAAAGATTCAAGATAAAAGTTTAATATTGACATAAAAATAATAATACTTCAAGCATACTAACAAAGTAATCATGTCTTCTCAAAATAACATGGCCAAAGAAAGCTATCCCTACAAAATCATATAGTCTGGCTGTGCTCTATCTTCATCACACAAAATATTTAAATCCTCCACAACCCCGATGACAAGCCAAGCAATTGTTTCATACTTTTGATGTTCTCAAACTTTTTCAATCTTCACGCAATACATGAGCGTGAGCCATGGACATAGCACTATATGTGGAATAGAATGGTGGTTGTGGAGAAGACAAAAAAGGAGAAGATAGTCTCACATCAACTAGGCGTATCAACGGGCTATGGAGATGCCCATCAATAGACATCAACGTGAGTGAGTAGGGATTGCCATGCAACAGATACACTAGAGCTATAAGTGTATGAAAGCTCAACAAAAGGAACTAAGTGGGTGTGCATCCAACTCGCTTGCTCACGAAGACCTAGGGCATTTTGAGGAAGCCCATCATTGGAATATACAAGCCAAGTTCTATAATGAAAAATTCCCACTAGTATATGAAAGTGACAACATAGGAGACTCTCTATCATGAAGATCACGGTGCTACTTTGAAGCACAGGTGTGGAAAAAGGATAGTAACATTGTCCCTTCTCTCTTTTTCTCTCATTTTTTTGTTTGGGCCTTTCTCTCCCTTTTTTTATGGCCTCTTTTTTCATATATTTTTAGTCCGGAGTCTCATCCCGGCTTGTGGGGGAATCATAGTCTCCATCATCCTTTCCTCACTTGGGACAATGCTCTAATAATGATGATCATCACACTTTTATTTACTTACAACTCAATACTTAGAACAAAATATGACTCTATGTGAATGCCTCCGGTGGTGTACCGGAATATGCAATGAATCAAGAGTGACATGTATGAAAGAATTATAAAGGTGGCTTTGCCACAAATACGATGGCAACTACATGATCATGCAAAGCAATATGACAATGATGAAGCGCGTCATAGTAAACGGAATGGTGGTAAGTTGCATGACTATATATCTTGGAATGGCTATGGAAATGCCATAATAGGTAGGTATGGTGGCTATTTTGAGGAAGGTATATGGTGGGTGTATGATACCGGTGAAAGGTGCGCGGTATTAGAGAGGCTAGCAATGGTGGAAGGGTGAGAGTGCGTATAATCCATGGACTCAACATTAGTCATAAAGAACTCACATACTTATTGCAAAAATCTAATAGTTATCAAAACAAAGTACTACGCGCATGCTCCTAGGGGGATAGATTGGTAGGAAAAGACCATCGCTCGTCTCCGACCGTCACTCATAAGTAAGACAATCAATAAATAAATCATGCTCCGACTTCATCACAAAACGGTTCGCCATACGTGCATGCTACGAGAATCACAAACTTTAGCACAAGTATTTCTCAAATTCACAACTACTCAACTAGCATGACTCTAATATCACCATCTTCTTATCTCAAAACAATCATAAAGAATCAAACTTCTCATAGTATTCACTGCACTTTTTATGATAGTTTTTATTATACCTATCTTGGATGCTCTTCACTTTAGGACAATTTTAACCAAGGCAAATTACCATGATGTTCTAAGGGACTCTAAAAATAATATAAGTGAAGCAGGAGAGATCAATAATTTCTATAAAATAAAACCACCACCATGCTCTAAAAAGATATAAGCGAAGCACTAAAGCAAAATTATCTAGCTCCAAATATATAAGTGAAGCACATAGAGTATTCTAATAAATTCTGATTCATGTGTGTCTCTCCAAAAGGTGGGTACAGCAAGGATGATTGTGGTAACCTAAAAATCAAAGACTCAAATCATACAAGACGCTCCAAGCAAAACACATATCATGTGGTGAATAAAAATATAGCCTCAAGTAAAGTTACCGATAGACGAAGACGAAAGAGGGGATGCCTTCTGGGGCATCCCAAAGCTTAGGCTTTTGGTTGTCCTTGAATTTTACCTTGGGGTGCCTTGTGCATCCCCAAGCTTGGGCTCTTGCCACTCCTTGTTCCATAATCCATCAAATCTTTACCCAAAAACTTGAAAACTTCACAACACAAAACTCAACATAAAATCTCATGAGCTCTGTTAGCGAAATAAAACAAACCACCAATTTAAGGTACTGTAATTAACTCATTCTTTATTTATATTGTTAAACCTAATTTATTCCAACTTCTCTATGGTTCATACCCCCCCCCCCCCCGCCGATACTAGCCATAGATTCATCAAAATAAGCAAACAACACACGCAAAACAGAATCTTTCAAAAACAAAACAGTCTATAGTAATCTGCATCTAACGCAAACTTATGGAACTCCAAAAATTCTACCAAAATGGGAAGGCCTAGATAATTTTATTATTGATCTACTGCAATTCGAATCAGTATTTTATCACTTTCTGGTGATTTTTAACAATTGTTTTCGTGAGCAGAAAGTTTCTGTCTTTTTCAGCAAGATCAAATAATTATCACCCAAGAAGATCCTATAGGCTTTACTTGGCACAAACACTAATTAAAACATAAAACCACATCTAACCAGAGGCTAGATGAATTATTTATTACTAAATAGGAACAAAAAGCAAGGAACAAAAATAAAATTGGGTTGCCTCCCAACAAGCGCTATCGTTTAACGCCCCTAGCTAGGCATAAAAGCAAGAATAGATCTAGGTATTACCATCTTTGGTGTTGGGAAAGAAAAGAGAAAATTTATTATCTATAGCATTTATCTGTCTATTTTGAGAAAGCCCGTGGCCATTTATGGTGGAAGAAAGATTAAGCACGCTACGGATATTTGCATCTAAGCTAGCCTTCATCTCTTTGATAATTTCATTTTGGTAAAAGCACAAAAGAGAGGTGGATTCAATCTTCTCGCTCATGGGGTGCCCAAATATAGTTTTCATCTTTTCATAGGTATCTATGGGATCCCCCTCAAGAAAACCTTCTTCAAAAATAGGATCTAAAATTTGCTTGAAATAAAAGGGTAAGCCAACATAAAAGCTTTTTAGGTATATCTCAATTTGATATTGGGGCACATAGCTAGCTCGGATCCTTAATAGCCGATCCCAAGCATCTTTCAAAGACTCATCAAGTAAATAACGAAAAATTCCGGGATCATCTTCATCAAGATTATTCAAACACTCATTGATAACTCCAGTAGGTCTTTCCATAGCATCATTATTTATGAGCTTAGAGAGGACAGAGGAACTATCCAAAGTACTAAAACCCGGGAGAGAATGCTTAGCCCTCTTTGACTCGGCCATGGCGAAAGAAAAGCAAACGGGAAAGAAGCAAAGAAAAAGGCAAGCGTGAAGTGGGGGAGAAGAAAACGAGAGGAAAATGGAAAATATTGTAATGCGAGGAATAAGAGTTTGTGATGGGTACTTGGTATTTCTTGACTTGTGCGTAGATCTGCCCGGCAATGGCGCCACAAATTGGCTACTTGACGGGAGATCAACTCTTGTCTTGACTTGGTGTAAGCCTCCCCGGCAACGGCGCCAGAAATCCTTCTTCCTACCTCTTGAGCATGCATTGGTTTTCCCTTGAAGAGGAAAGGCTGATGCAGCAATGTAGCGTAAGTATTTCCCTTAGTTTTTGAGAACCAAGGTATCAGTCTAGTAGGCGACTACACGCAAGTCCCTCGTACCTGCACAAACAAATAAGAACCTTGGAACCAACGCGATAAATGGGTTGTCAATCCCTTCACGGCCACTTGCAAAAGTGAGATCTGATAGAGATAATAAGATAAATATTTTTGGTATTTTTGTTGTAGATTGAAAAGTAAAGATTGCAAAATAAACGGCATGTAAATTGGCTAGTTGATAGGAAAATAATATGATGGAAGACAGACCTGGGGGCCATAGGTTTCACTAGTGGCTTCTCTCAAGATAGCAAATTCTATGGTGGGTGAACAAATTACTGTCGAGCAATTGATAGAAAAGCGCATAGTTATGAGAATATCTAGGCATGATCATGTATATAGGCATCATGTCCGTGACAAGTAGACCAAAATGATCCTGCATCTACTACTATTACTCCACAAATTGACCGCTATCCAACATGCACTAAAGTATTAAGTTCATAAGAACAGAGTAACGCATTAGGAAAGATGACATGATGTAGAGGGATAAACTCAAGCAATATGATATAAACCCCATCTTTTTATCCTCGATGGTAACAAATACAATACGTGCCTTGCTACCCCTTCTGTCATTGGGAAAGGACACCGCAAGATTGAACCCAAAGCTAAGCACTTATCCCATTGCAAGAAAGATCAATCTAGTAGGCCAAACCAAACTGATAATTCGAAGAGACTTGCAAAGATATCAAATCATGCATATAAGAATTCAGAGATGAACCAAATATTGTTCATAGATAATCTTGATCATAAACCCACAATTCATCGGATCTCGACAAACACACTGCAAAAAGTATTACATCAAATAGATCTTCAAGAGAATCGAGGAGAACTTTGTATTGAGATCCAAAGAGAGAGAAGAAGCTATATAGCTAATAACTATGGACCTTAAGGTATGTGGTAAACTACTCACGCATCATCGGAGAGGCCATGGTGTTGATGTAGAAGCCCTCCGTGATCGATTCCCCCTTCGGTTGAGCGCCGGAAAAGGCCCCAAGATGGGATCTCACGGGTACAGAAGGTTGTGGCGGTGGAAATAGGGTTTCGTGGTGCTCCTGGATGTTTTCAGGGTATAAGAGTATATATATAGGCGAAAGAAGTAGGTTGGTGGAGCCACGAGGGGCCCACGAGGGTGGGGCCGCGCCCTCCTACCTCGTGGCCGCCTTGTTGCTTCCTTGACGTCCACTCCAAGTCTCTTGGATTGCGTTTGTTCCAAGAACGATCCTCGCGAAGGTTTCATTCTGTTTGGACTCCGTTTGATATTCCTTTTCTGCGAAACACTGAAATAGGCAAAAAAAACTGCAATTTGCACTGGGCCTCCGGTTAGTAGGTTAGTCCCAAAAATAATATAAAAGTGCATAATAAAGCCCATTAAACATCCAAAATAGATAATATAATAGCATGGAACAATAAAAAATTATAGATACATTGGAGACGTATCACACGATAGAAAGTTAGCACTAGCTATCTACAAGGAGAAGAGGATCGTGAAGGTATAAAAGACGAACATATATCATAATTCATTATAAAAAAGTGGATACGAATACTTGAAGAAGATATCATAATGTAGAACATTGATCATAATTTGGGCTATTGTGTGGCTTCTGCAGCTCAGGGCTAAATACTTGTCATAATGTAGGGGCGGGGCACTATACTTTGTGTGATAAACATGGTGTACGTATGGAACATGATAAATATAGTTAGTACATCAAATGTACTATTATTTGGAATCAACATCAAGTGTATTAAAAAAGTTGAATTCGAGTTCATATAGTACACATCGTTCATATCTATCTCTATAGTAATCATGTGGTGTGTTGTTAAGGTAATACACGAATGATGGTTGAAGTTGGCAACAATCATGATTGTAGATTCTTATTGAAATAGAGAAATGAATTCAAATTTAGTTCGAATTGTAGCTATAGTACAAACATTTGGAATGCACTAATATGTTGGTATGAGTAGGTTACATGCATTATACAGCTAGCGAAAAAATTTAATTGGACATAACATGGATTCATACTCTGTTTTGAATAGCATTTTTATAGTAAAACGGGACAAGACTCTCTCTTTGTGTGGTGTGAGTAGTTTTATTTTTTTTTTCATTTTTTCGTTGAGGGAAGTGCGAATTGATTTGGTATGTACAAGTACAATATTACACGTTAGGCTTGTCCCTAAAATTCAACCCGCGCCTTGTTATATCCTGAAAATTCAGATATCGTGCTCCCAAAACTGGCGCCTTCACAACCCGCGCCTTGCTGTCCCGAAATTATAACGAGCGCGAAAACTCCCTCCAGCTGCCAAATCCCGACACGTGAAATCCCCCTTCTAACCCTGAGCCGAAAGGGCCGCCAGTTCAAATTGGTGGGGGTACTTCTATAACACACACTACATTTTGGACAAGTGCGTCCCTAAGTCATGGCCCCCCTCTGATCGCCTCCTTTTCCCCATTCGAAATCCCATGCGGCCATAACCTCTCCGCTCCAACCGCGAAACCCCACCCTCCTCCGTCCGCCACCTCACCACTGCCCAGCCGGAGCCTCTTCCCCGACGACGTCGCCGACCGCAACTACTCGACGCCCCTCATCCACCTTCCCGAATGAGGATCCGTTGTCCATCTCGTCGTCCCGCCGGTTCAGCCGCCCCATCCTCCACCTCCAAGAAGCTACTCCGACGATCGCCTCGTGTATCGCGACTGCTCCATCCCCATAGCGCCGCCTTAACCTGCTCCACCGTAACTGCAGCATCCTCACCGACTCCTCGGACGAAGCCGATGCCCACTCAGCGCCACCAAAGAGGTTGTACGCTCGTCACGTCGCACCTTCTCCTTAACTCGACCTCTCGGCACCGACGATGCTCCATCCCGCACCCCCATGGAGTGGCTACCTCGAAGCCGGCACCGCGGGCGACATCTCCACGGCGACTCTCCCCCAGTGCGAGGCCCCTTCGGCGGCGGCGTCCATACCAGCCAGATCTGCTGCTACTACTCCGGCTCTCGCTCACTCGCTCATGCTACTGCTGCTGCTCTGGCTCTCGCTCGCTCGCTGCAATGTTGTTGTTGCTCCGGCTCGCCGCTTGCTTTCATGCTGCTTTGCTCTCCCCTCGCTCGTCTTTCTTTGCTGCTCTGATTGCTTCTGATTCAGTAGTGAATCGACTTTTGGGTCACCGATTTTAGGGTGGGGGGCTCACGGAGTTATGGAAGAACCATCAAGCGGCGGGAGGGGGCTCATGGAGAGGTACCCCACTATCTATCTTAGGGTTCAGGGTGGGGCGGTGGTCGCCGGCAGTGGGGGCACGCAGTGGTGGGCGGCGGTGTTGGGATCATCGGAGAAAAAGCTCGACGGCGGGGGCTAGAGGGCTGGCAGTGCGGCAGATCAGCGGTGGGGAGTTGTTTCGGGGCAGTGAGGTGACGTCGGAGCAAAGGTGGGGAGTTGTTTTGGCGCGGTGAGGTGGCGAGGTGGCACGGGGGCCGGCGGCTCGGCCGATGGTGGCTGGCGGCTCAGGGGGGTGCAGGTTGAAGATGAATTGCAGGCCCTCCCTAAACTACATGTGAAGTGCCTCTCTGCTACCATTGCGTTCAGTTTCAACAGTAACATTCAGATTCCACAGTAAATTGCAGTTTCGACAGTTAAGTTCAGAGTCAACAGTTTCTACCTCATCTGTTGTAGTCAAGTGGTTTTTGGTGATGCAAATTTAAATATATCACTTTTGGGTAATGTATTTTACATGATCTATAGGAGATGATATTAGAATCCCACTTGAGATTAATGATGTCTGTCTTGTGCTGCTTCAGCCTCGATGTCTTACGGCTCACCGGAGCTTCTCCAACGACGGAACGATCCATCACAACAGAGCAGTGCCCTGGACGCCATCTATAGATTCCTCAGATCTTCCTCCACACCTCCAACAACCACCTCTACCTCAACTTCTTTAGCGACCAACCCAATGATGTCGACACGGCTACAACAAAGAGGTTGTACACTTGTCACATCACTTATTACTTTACATTCATGTCGATCCATTAGGGCTATTTTGGTTCAATGGAAAAACATAGCAATAGGAAGTTTTCCTATGGCACTTTACTATTCAATTATTCACGCATTTTGTTGAAAGGAATGGAGCAAAACATCCACCTGGACCTACTTTTCAAAATCCTATGCATGAAAACAAGACCAAGTGCATTAGTGGCAGAACAACATTCTAACTGTACATGCTTTCATATGGTTTCACTTTATTTTGGCCATGTTTTTTTGCATTCCTATGCTCCTCCAATTCCTGTGAACCAAACACCCAAGTTGACAGAAATCCTGTGTTCACAAATGCTCTGTTTCCCATGTGCATTCCTAACCTATTCCAGTGTTTTTCCTCCTATCCCTTCGTTTTTAGAATCATGCAAGCCAAATGAGCCCTTACAGAATCACTTCAGTTACAGGTAGGTGTCGAAGAAAACTTTGTGTTGTTTGTCCTGCTCCTGCCGCGATGTCGTCCACCTCACCTGAGCAGCTCCGTCGGCAGAAGCATCCACCAAACCAGACATCATGACTCCTGACCGTCTTTCGCCACCTTAGATCTCCTTCCCTGCTGCCGGCACCCACCGCAACGACATCACCATCATCGACTCAGCAGATGAACCTGAGGAGTACACGGGTCCACAAGAGAGGTCACACTCTTTTGTTTCTGCTTATGTTATGCATTGCTTATATTACCTGCTACATTATTGTCCTGTTCACCTCTTAGACTCCAAGTCAGGTCCAAATTGATGTTCAAACTTGAGTTCTAAATTAGTTGTGGGGCACATATCGAGGCAGCAATGAATAGTATCTCTTTCTAATATCTGGTTCACGTAGGGTATGCCTATGTTGTTCATCTTGGGTGGGAAAAAATAGTAAAGCAATCATCATATGTTTTTTATTAAATTAAGGCAATCATCATACTGCTATCATTATTTTTGGATCCATCCACTGGTTGTTACCATTACTCTAGATTTCTGGATGCTCTCCTTACATAATCTCATTATATTTTTTTGTATGCATGTCAGATATTGTACACAGTCATGCTAAACATGTAGAGAAAAAGAGAAGAGTTTTGTGCGGCAATACAATGTCATGCAGACATCGCTCCATGGTGGGTTCAATGGCAAACCCTCCCCCCCTCTCCAGATTGTAATCCAGAGTAAGATATCTGTTCTGAGGCGGATTCATACGCAGCTAACCACTCTTATTTACCCCCAAGGTGTTTTCTCTAACTTGGCATTATGATGTTAGTCATATCATGCATATGTTGCCTTGCAGTGCCTACTTTCGACATCATATATCTCATCTTCTTAGTTTAGACATGTTCTGTAATGCCACCTGTTTAGTTTCAATATCATATATGGGAATTATGCAGTCTCGTGTCTTTGAGCCAGACATAATATATGTGAAATGTGCAATGCCATCCTGTTTAATTAGGCATCATATTTTCAAATGATATCTTGCCCATCCTTTTCTTCATTACATTTCCATTTGTTGACAATGTTTGTACATTAAACTACTCTTCCTGTGAATCAGCCATTTGAGTGGGTGATGGAAAAATGTGGATTGAAAATAAGGCCTTCAGAGCGCATAGCTACACTGTCAAGCAAATCTCTTCTTTGGCGCGATAGATCCTCGGAGATGGATTCAGAGACAGATGACCAGTCCTATTCCCCCACCAAGGTGTATGCTCTAACTTGGCACGGTTATACTGCTCATATCATGCATATGGTGTCTTGCATTGCATAGTTTAGACATCATATACACAATATTCAACACCATGTTCTTAGTTCAGACATCATATATGCGAATGCCCTCTGCTTAGCATATAAATCACATATGTGAATTAAATTATGGATCTTGATTACTTAGATAACATGTATGTGAATTATGTCATGCGATCCTATTTAGTTAGTCATCATATCTTTGAATTATGTTATGCTATGCTATCCAGTTTAGATAGACATCATATATATGAAATTATGTCATGCTATCCGTTTTAATTAAACAATATACATGTCAACTATTTCATGCCCTCTTTTTTCCACACTATCTATTGCATATGTCTCTCATACAATGTCTGTACATTCAAGTATGTTTCCTGTTTATCAGCCATTTGAATTGGAGCGGGTGATGGCAGTATCTAGTGGAGTAAAAACACGGTCTTCAAATAAAACAGTGCTACCTCTTGGTGGAGATAGCACCCCGGTTGTACATGCACGAGAACCAGCCCTACCACACATAACCGAGACTCTCGCAGATTTTACCCCTACTATGATGGTCAGAGAACCAGCTTCACCCAATCTAACCCCAACCCCAGCAGATGGTAACCCATTTCTTGTTGACACATCACCATCTCCACCACAGAGCTCCCAAACAAGAGCAGTTAGTAAGGCAGCTCCAAAGGCCCAAAGCGCCGATTACGACGAACCCCAACTCCACCAGTTAGTACACCTATTCCCGTGGAGGAAGCACAACCAGCCATTCATATTGTAGCATCTATCGCATTTGATGTTGTTAAATCCTATTTGCGTATCTTCCCATCATGGAAATATTATACTAAAGATGAAGGAAAATGCCAGTTGCAGGTGTTTGTCCAGGAGTTATGTGTAAGTAATGTTATTCATGGCAATTACTTTACTTTTTTCCCATACATTCTACCTCCATGATGGTTATAATACAACAAATTTTCCCATTTTTCTGTATAGAGAAGGACCGGTTTGGAAACTCAGGATGAGGTAACATGTGCTAATACCTCTGCTATCTTCAAGAATGCTTGGTGGCAGTATCAGAATTACCTGAAGAAAAAGTAATTCATTGGCAAAGAAACTCATCAAATTCCCTTACGTTCTCCTGAGACACATTTACTGGACGATGACTAGGAACGCCTTGTTCTGTACTCGTCCCGAACCAAGAATGTGGTAAGGTCTATGTGCTCATTTTATTTGAAGTACTAAATGCTTGCGTCTTACTGTACTCTGTTAATGTAGAACAAGTTCTTAAACCTGAAGAACAACTGTTCTCATTTAAGATTCCATTGCTATCATGCATACTGCTTTGCTCTTGTATCACTGTATTTACTCATACAAACTTTTTTTTAAATTGAATGATCTAATGGAAACTCCAATGGCACAACAGGTATGTTTAGGCATGTTTCTTTAACAGGTTTGCTCTTATAAATAGCTCTGTTGATTTCAATTATGTATACAGTTGACTTCCCATATCATGCACATTATTAGCATCACAACAGGGCCAATACTGTTTTTGTACATGTAGACCCGTGGTACCCATCTGAAATCTTGTTGTGCTGTGTAGTTTCCCATGCTTTGTATTCTTTTAGTGCTGCTTTCTCTTGAACTTATATGATTTGAACCGTGTCTCTATTTTGATTTGTTAAGACAATGCAGTGACCATAGGACATAGATATGTGTTTGTTTGATGCTTTTATAATGTACTACTTGGCAATAGAAGACATGGTAGTTTAATCTTGTCCACCTTACTAATGAACTGGTTTACCGAAATGAGTTTCATATACTAGTACATGCTAAACCTGTTATGTGTCTGCTTGTTTCTCTATTAGAGTGCTGACAGAATATTGGGGAAGAGTGCCTTATTAAGCAATGGTAAACGAAGTAATGCAGATAAGGTTCAGGATCGTGAGACATCCTTGTTATTCTCCAACAAAGCTGATAAAACAGCTAAGGAAAACTCTTGAAGACAGTGAGACAACCCCAAAGTTCTGTCTTGGTTTACTGTTCAAGTTACTGGCCACTACCGCTTGCACAAGCTATTCAAACTCACAGTCTAAATCAGTTCGGTTTTCTTGAGTCTCAACTAAAAGCTAAAAGACATCGATCAGCTGTGCTTCGACAAGAAGCGGAAGGACTGCGGAAGTCCCTGAAGCATTCAGATGCATACTTTCTGGTGCAACAGCAAGTGTTGGAGGATTTTAGTGACAAACAGGACAAAGCTAATAAGCTTGCTAAGCTTATTGCCAGCATGGTGGATACCCAGGACAATGTTTATTGAGCTCTTCTGAAGTTGTTTCAGTTATGTACTTGTTTTGCTGTCGCATTTATTTGCACTGGTGGCCAATTTTGACGCCCAGTGTATGTAATATGCTGCTTTGTTCCCTATATTTGCACTGGTGGCGAACTTTGATGCCCAGTGGATGTAATATGTGTAATAGCTGTAATAGGCTAGTGTTAGTTGCTTGCTTATTTATTTCCTTATTGTCTTGTTTAGTTGTTTTCTTGTAGTCATTGCAGTTCTTTTTCTGCGTTTTTCTAGTGGCCACAATAAACTATTTTTGGTAATTAGGCCACAATAATCATGGCAACACACGGGCTGTTGTAACCATGGGCCTCCTGCGGGACGTAAGATCCATGGGCCTTCTACGGGCCGTAGGATCCATGGGCCTTCTACGGCCGGTAGGATTCATGGACTTTCTACGTGCCGTATGATCCATGGGCCTTTTACGGGTCGTAAGATCCATTGGTCTTCTACACGTCGTAGGATCCATGGGCCTTCTACGGGGCGTATAATCATTTCGCCAAACATGGGCCGTACTATTCATGGACCATAATGGGCCGTTAACAGGCTGTATTGGATAACGCTATGAAAACAGCCCAATGGGTTAACGGGCCACAAACGGGCCGAATGTAACCACGGGCTGAATTTGGCCCACAAATGGAACAGACCAGTAACGGACCGTAACTAACCGAATTCTAGAAATGAGCCCAAGAATGAATGGGCTCTTAGAAGGCCGAAAGTTAACACGGGCTGGAAATGGCCGATGGAATAATGGGCCGTTAATGGGTATAAAGCGATACACTGTTCATTATGGGCCGATTTCATCTCAGGCCTTTAATGGGCCCGTAGTTACAAAGGGCCTCATATGGGCCGAAAGACATCATGGGCCATACATGGCCGGAAGTTACAACGGGCTGGAATCATATTGGACGACCCAGATGAAGCTACTGGGCTTAATTCCGATATGTCGTAACGGGCCAGGAGTTAACGGGCCATAAATGGGCTATATACGAATAGGTCGTTAACAGGCTTTCTGTGGGCCGGCCCATTACCTTTTGACCAAGTCAAACGGGCCGGCCTTTTCACCGGAATGGGCCTCTGTTGGGCCGTGCCACGTGTTGACCTGTCATAGGCCCCTCCTGTCCAATGAATGGATGACATCTGTCCCAACGGTGAGCCAACTCGTGTTTCCTCCGGCCAATGACAATTTTACACATGGAAAATCCTCATGGGTCCTGGCTGTTAACGGGTTATCGGATCCAAAACCGGTCTCGATAGCTTAACGGCGACCCGTTACGATGGATGCCACGTGTCAATCACCCTTGACGAAAGCAGTTCTATGATGCACAATCTATCGTCATGGAAGTGGACACTTCCGTGATGATAATTTTGGTAATGTCATGGAACACTTCTACGACAGCACATGTATGACTATCTTGATTCTGTCATAAAATCGTCATGGATGTACATGCATGGCAGAAAACATGACCTACTGTGACAAACACGTATCATCACGGAAGTGTTTTTTTTGTAGTGAATGCCACTACGACCAACAATCCAAAATGACTAGTGTTTGTTCCTAGGGCCGAAATTTTGAAACCCTGTGAACTTTACAGGTACTAAAGATTACTGAAATGCATCTGAACCATTAAGTGTAGGTAGCACTCAGTACACAACAAACCCTAATGATAGTCCTTCCTAATGAGTAATGAATCAATTAGAAAATGGGTGATGAGGAGTGGCTGCTGAGTGTTGAGGATGTATCTCAGAATAAATCGGGTTGGCTTAGTGGCTGCTGCACGCGTGAGCCCTGAACGGACTGGGAAAGATAGGCACGGTGGAGCGCCCGGGCAGCGATGACATTGTTGGGAGAGTGGCTCCTGACCTCCTGATAGTCTGGCGTCTCCCCCTAGACTCATGTCGTTTGGGGACGGCAAGTCGCCGACGAGGCAGGCGGCTGGGGGCGAGTAGAGATCGGAAGCGCAACAGAACAGAGGGGAATCGGGGCTTGGGCCAACCCAAAATCCCAGGGTGGGCCACGGCCCACCGTGGGCACCTTGTAGAGGTACACACCAGAGCGGTGAATGATAACCCACAAGTATAGGGGATCGCAACAGTTTTCGAGGGTAGAGTATTCAACCCAAATTTATTGATTCGACACAAGGGGAGCCAAAGAATATCCTCAAGTATTAGTAGTTGAGTTGTCAATTCAACCACACCTGGATAACTTAGTATCTGCAGCAAAGTATTTAGTAGCAAAGTAATATGATAGTGGTGGTAACGGTAACAAAGGTAACAGTAGCAAAAGTAATATTTTTGGTGTTTTGTAGTGATTGTAACAGTAGCAACAAAAAAGTAAATAAGCGAGGAACAATATGTGAAAACCTCGTAGGCATTGGATCGGTCATGAAGAATTATGCCGGATGCGGTTCATCATGTAACAGTCATAACATAGGATGACACAGAACTAGCTCCAATTCATCAATGTAATGTAGGCATGTATTCCGAATATAGTCATGCGTGCTTATGAAAAAGAACTTGCATGACATCTTTTGTCCTACCCTCCCGTGGCAGCGGGGTCCTAATGGAAACTAAGGGAAATTAAGGCCTCCTTTTAATAGAGTACCGGAACAAAGCATTAGCACATAGTGAATACATGAACTCCTCAAACTATGGTCATCACCGAGAGTGGTCTCGATTATTGTCACTTCGAGGTTGCCGGATCATAACACATAGTAGGTGACTATAGACTTGCAAGATAGGATCAAGAACTCACATATATTCATGAAAACATAATAGGTTCAGATCTAAAATCATGGCACTCGGGCCCTAGCGACAAGCATTAAGCATAGCAAAGTCATAGCAACATCAATCTCGTAACATAGTGGATACTAGGATCAAACCCTAACAAAACTAACTCGATTACATGATAGATCTCATCCAACCCATCACCGTCCAGCAAGCCTACAATGGAATTACTCACGCACGGTGGTGAGCATCATGAAATTGGTGATGTAGGATGGTTGATGATACGATGGCGACGAATCCCCCTCTTCGGAGCCCCGAACGGACTCCAGATCAGCCCTCCCGAGAGGTTTTAGGGCTTGGCGGCGGCTCCGTATCATAAAACGCGATGAATTCTTCTCTCTTATTTTTTTCTCCCCGAAAGCAAATATATAGAGTTGGAGTTGAGGTCGGAGGAGCTCCAGGGGGCCCACGAGGTAGGGGGCGCGCCCTAGGGGCGCCCCACCCTCGTGGGATGTGGTGTGGGCCCCCTGGTCTTCATCTTTTGCAAGGATTTTTTATTATTTCCAAATAGACATTCCGTGGAGTTTCAGGTCATTCCGAGAACTTTTGTTTCTACACATAAATAACACCATGGAAAGTCTGCTGAAAATAGTGCCAGTCCGTGTTAGTTCCATTCAAATAATGCAAGTTAGAGTCCAAAACAAGGGCAAAAGTTTTTGGAAAAGTAGATACGACGGAGACGTATCAACTCCCCCAAGCTTAAACCTTTGCTTGTCCTCAAGCAATTCAGTTGATAAACTGAAAGTGATAAAGAAAAACTTTTACAAACTCTGTTTCTCTTGTTGTTGTAAATATGTAAAGCCAGCATTCAAGTTTTCAGCAAAGATTATGACTAACCACATTCACAATAACTCTCAGGTCTCATGTTTACTCATATCAATGGCATAATCAACTAGCGAGCGATAATAATAAATCTCGGATGATAATACTTTCTCAAAACAATCATAATATGATATAACAGGATGGTATCTCGCTAGCCCTTTCTGAGACCGCAAAACATAAATGTAGAGCACCTTTAAAGATCAAGGACTGACTAGACATTGTACTTCATGGTAAAAGTGATTCAGTCATAGTCATACCCAATAAAAAATAATAGTAATGAATGCAAATGACAGTTGCGCTCTCCAGCTAGTGCTTTTAATAAGAGGGTGATGACTCAACATGAAAGTAAATAGATAGGCCCTTCGCAAAGGGAAGCAGGGATTTGTAGAGGTGCCAGAGCTCGATTTTTAAATAGAGATAAATAATATTTTGAGTGGCATACTTTCATTGTCAACATAACAACCAAGAGATGGCGATATCTTCCATGCTACACACATTATAGGCGGTTCCCAAACAGAATGGTAAAGTTTATACTCCCCCTCCACCAACAAGCATCAATCCATGACTTGCTTGAAACAATGAGTGTCTCCAACTAGCAATAGTCCCAGGGGGAGTTTTGTTTGCAATTATTTTGATTTAGTTTGCATAAAGCATGGGACTGGGCATCCCGATGACCAGCCATTTTCTCGTGAATGAGGAGCGGAGTCCACTCCTCTTAAGAATAACCCGCCTAACATGGAAGATAAGGGCAACCCTAGTTGATACATGAGCTATTCGAGCATACAAAACAGAATGTTTATTTGAAGGTTTGGAGTTTGGCACATACAAATTTACTTGGAACGGCAGGTAGATACCGCATATACACTACAAAAAAATACACTTCCGTGATGATACGTGTTTTTCACAGTATGTTGCGTTTTTTGTCATGCATGTACATCCATGATGATTTTATGACAGAATCAAGATAGTCATACCGTTGTCGTCAGAGAAGTGTTCCATGACATTACCAAAATTATCATCACGGAAGTGTCCACTTCCATGACGATAAATCGTAAGGCCATGTGCTTTCGTCAAGGGTGACCGACACGTGGCATCCACCGTAACGGAATGTCGTTAAGCTATTGGGTCGGGTTTTGGGTCCGATAACCCGTTAAAAGCCCCGACCAATGGGGATTTTCCACGTGAAAAATCATCATTGGCTGGAGGTAACACGTGTCGGCTCACCGTTGGGACAGATGTCATCCGCTTATTGGACCGAAGGCGCCTATGATACGGCGACACGTGGCACGACCCAACAGAGGCCCATTCCTGTGAAAAGGCCGGCCCGTTTGACTTGGTCAAAGGTGGCGGTCGGCCCACTGAAGCCTGTTAATGGCATGTTCGCATATAGCCCATTTACAGCCCGCTAACCCAGAGCTCGTTACGCCCTATCCGTATTAGGCCCAGTAGCGTCATCTGGGCCGTCCAATATGATTCAACCTATTTTAACTTCCGGCCCATGTGCGGCCCATGACTTCTCTTGGCCCATTAACCGCCCATGGTGAAACTGGCCCGTAATGAACAGTGTATCACTTTATACCCATTAACGGCCCGTTATTCCATTGGGCCGTTTCCAGCCCAAGTTATCTTTCGGCCTTCTCAGGGCCCATTGATTCTTGAGCTCATTTGCAGCATTCGGTTACATACGGCCCGTTACTGTCATTTTCTGCTTGTGGGCCAAATTTAGCCTGTCGTTACAGTTGGCCCGTTTGCGGACCGTTAATACGTTGAGCCGTTTTCATGTCAAAACAAACCCGTTGGGCTATTTTCATAGAGTTGTCAAATACGGCCTATTAAGGACCCGTTATGGTCCATGAATAGTACGACCCATGATTGGCGAAATGATGATACGCCCCGTAGAAGGCCCATGGATCCTACGGCCCGTATGAGGCCCATGGATAGTACGGCCCGTAGAAGGCCCATGGATCATACGGCCCGTAGAAGGCCCATGGACCCTACGGCCTGTAGAAGGCCCATGGACCCTAAGGCCCGTATAGAAGGCCGATGGATCCTACGGCCCGCATGAAGGCCAATGGATCCTACCACGGACGAAGGCCCATGGATCATACGGCCTGCAGGAGGCCCATGGTTACAACATTCCGTGTGTTGCCATGATTATTTCGGCCTAGTTACCAAAAATAGGCTATTGTGGCCACTAGAAAAACACAGAAAAAAGAACTGCAGTGACTACATCAAACAACTAAACAAGACAATAAGGAAATAAATAAGCAAGCAATTAGCGCTAGCCTATTACCGCTATTACACATATTACATCCACTGGGCATCAAAGTTCGCCACCAGTGCAAATATAGGGAACAAAGCAGCATATTATATACACTGGCCGTCAAAATTGGCCACCAAAGGTAAATAAACGCGCGGCAGCAAAACAAGAGCATAACTGAAACAACTTGAGAAGAGCTCAAGAAACGTTATCTTGGGTATCCACCATGCTGGCAATAAGCTTAGCAAGCTGATTAGCTTTGTCCTGTTTGGCGCTAAAATCATCCAACGCTTGCTGTTGCACCAGAAAGTATGCATCTGAATCCTCCAGGGACTTCCACAGTCCTTCCGCTTCTTGTTGCAACAGAGCTGATCGATGTCTTTCAGCTTGTAGTTGGGACTCAAGAAACCGAACTGATTCAGACAGTGAGTTTGAATAGCTTGTGCAAGCAGTAGTGGCCAGTAACTCGAACACTAAACCAAGACAGGACTTTGGGGTTGTCTTGCTGTCTTCAAGATAGTCTTCCTTAGCTATTTTATCAGCTTTGTTGGAGACCAACAAGGATGTGTCACGATCCTGAACCTTATCTGCATTACTTCCTTTACCGTTGCTTAGTAAGGCACTCTTCCCCAATATTCTGTCAGCATTCTAAAAGAAGAAACAGGCAGACACATAACAAGTTTAGCATGTACTAGTATATGAAACTCATTTCGGTGAACCAGTTCATTAGTAAGGTGGACAGGATTAAACTACCAAGTCTTCTATTGCCACGTACTAGTACATAATAAAAGCATCAAACAAACATATATTTATGTCCTATGGTCCAATGCATTGTCTTGCCAAATCAAAATAGAGACACGGTTCAAATCATATCGCTTAAGACAAAGCAGCAGTGAAAGAATACAAAGCGTGGGAAACTACACGGCACAACAAGATTTCAGATGGGTACCACGGGTCTACATGAACAACAACACTATTGGCTCTGTTGTGATGCTAGTAATGTGCATGATATGAAAGTCAACTGTATACACAATTGAAATTGAAATCAACAGAGCTATTAATAAGAGCAAACCTATTAAAGAAACATGCGTGAACATACCTGTTGTGCCATTGGAGTTTCGATTGTATCCTTCAATTTAAAAATAAGTTTGTATGAGTAAATACAGAGATACAAGAGCAGAGCAATCATAGTTAAAAAAGGCGCGCCTAAGCGAGCGCTTAAGCGTGCCTAGGCTCTAGGCGTTGGCAAAACGCATAACTACCCTTAATTTGTGCATAACTGCACATAAGCATGCACTTTGGTTAGTAAAGCACAAAGGCGGTGGCAAAACACACAATTAACGCCTAGCGCTTTTTTGAACTATGATAGCAATGGAATCTTAAATTAGAACAGCTGTTCTTCAGGTTTAGGCACTTGTTCTACATGAACAGAGTACAACAAGACGCAAGAATATAATACTTAAAAATAGAAAATGAGCTCAAAGACCTTACCACATTCTTGGTTCGGGACCAGTACAGAACAAGGCATTCCCAGTCATTGTCTAGTAAATGTGTCTCAGGAGAACGTAAGGGAATTTGATGAGTTTCTTTGCCGGTGAAGTACGTTTTCTTTAGGTAATTCCAATACTGCCACCAAGCATTCTTGAAGATAGCAGAGGTATTAGCACAGGTTACCTCATCCTGAGTTTAAGTCCTTCTCTATAGAGAAAAATGGGAAAATTTGCTGTATTATAACCATCAAGGAGGTAGGATGTATGGGACGAAGCAAAGTAATTGCCATGAATAACATTACTTACACATAACTCCTGGACAAACACCGCAATCGGCATTTTCCTTCATCTTGGTATAATATTTCCAAGATGGGAAGATACGCACATATGATTTAACAACATCAAATGCGGTAGATGCTAAACTACGACTAGCTGGTTGTGCTTCCTCCACGAGGAATAGGCGTACTAACCGTGGAGTTGGGGTTCGTCGTGATAATCTTGGCCCTTTGGGCACTGGAGCTGCCTTACTAACTGCTCTTGTGTTGGGAGCTCTGTGGTGGAGATGGTGCTGTGTCAACAGGAACTGGGTTACTATCGGCTGGGGTTGGGGTTAGATTGGGTGAAGCTGGTTCTCTGTCCATCGCAGTAGGGGTACAATCTGCGAGAGTTTGGGTTATGTGTGGTAGGGATTGTTCTTGTGCATGTACAACCGGGGTGCTATCTCCACCAAGAGGTAGCACGGTTTTATTTGAAGACTGTGTTTTTAGTCTGCTAGATACTGGCATCACCCGCTCCAATTCAAATGGCTGATAAACAGGAAACATAGTTGAATGTACAAACATTGTATGAGAGATGATGCAATAGATAGTGTGGAAAAAGAGGGCATGAAATAGTTGACATGTATATTGTTTAACTAAAACGGATAGCGTGACATAATTTCACATATATGATGTCTATCTAAACTGGATAGCATAGCATAACATAATTCAAAGATATGGTGAATAACTAAACATGATCGCATGACATTATTCACCTACATGTTATCTAAGTAATCAGGATCGCATCATTTAATTCACATATGTGATTTATATGCTAAAATGTAGGGCATTCGATATGATGTCCGAACTAAGAACATGGTGTTGAATATTGTGTATATGATGTCTAAACTATGCAATGCAAGACACCGTATGCATGATATGAGCAAGATAACCATGCCAAGTTAGAGCATACACCTCGGCGGGGAATAGGACTGGTCATCTGTCTCTCAGATCCATCTCTCGAGGAGCTATCGGGACCCAACAAGAGATCTGCTTGAGTGTAGCACTGTCTTTCTCAAGGCCTTGTTTTCATTCCAGATTTTTCCATCTCCCACCCAAATGGCTGATTCATAGGAAGAGTAGTTTAATGTACAAACATTGTCGACAAATGGAAATGTAATGAAGAAAAGGATGGGCAAGATATCATTCAAATATATGATTCCTGGTTAAACAACATGGCATTGCACATTTCACATATATTATGGCTGGCTAAAAGACATGAGACTGCATAATTCCCATATATGATATAGAAACTAAACAGGCGGCATTACAGAACATGTCTAAACTAAGCAGATGACATATATGATGTCAAAAGTAGGCACTGCAAGGCAACATATGCATGATATGACTAACATCATCATGCCAAGGTAGAGAAAACACCTTGGGGGAAAATAGGAGTGGTCATAGTCGTCTGAATCCGCCTCAGAACATATATCTTCCTCTGGATTACAATCTGGAGAGGGGTGGGGAGGGTTTGCCATTGAACCCACAATGGAGCGATGTCTGCATGACATTGTATTACCGCGCAAAACTCTTCTCTTTTTCTCTACATGTTCAGCATGATTGTGTACAATATCTGACATGCATACGAAAAAAATATGGTGAGATTATGTAAGGAGAGCATGCAGAAATTTAGAGTGATGGTAACAACCAGTGGATCGACGTTTTTCCGTTGAACCAAAATAGCCCTAATGGATCGACGTGAATGTATAGTAATAAGTGATGCAACAAGTGTACAACCTCTTTGCCATAGCCGTGTCGACCTCCGCATCATTGGGTTGGTCGCTGAAGCAGTTGAGGCAGAGGTGGTTGTCGGAGGTGTGGAGGAAGATCTGTGGAATCTGTAGACGGCGTCCAGGGCACTCCTCTGTTGTGATGGATCGTTCTGTCGTTGGAGCAGCTCCGGTGAGCCGTAAGAAGTCAAGGCTGAAGCAGCACAAGACATACATCGTCAATCTCAAGTGGGATTCTAATAGCATCTCCAATAGATGATGTAAAATGGATGTAAAATTAACTTCACCAAAAACCACCTGACTACAACAGATGAGGTAAAAACTGTTGACTCTGAACTTAATCGTCAAACTGAAATTTCTTGTGGAATCTTAATGCTACCGTCAAACTGAACGCAATGGTAGCAGAGAGGCACTTGACATGTAGTTTAGGGAGGGCACTGTAGTTCATCTTCAACTGCACCCCGCTGAGCCGCCACCAGACCGGCCAAACTGCTGCCCCAGCCGCCGCCTCAAACAACTCGCCACATCGCCGCCTGACCAGCCCTATAGGCCCCCGCCCCACCTGAACCCTAAGATAGATAGTGGGGTACCTCCTCGAGCCCCCGTCCCCATCAAGGGTGGTTCTTCCTTAACTCCGTGAGCCCCACAACCTCAAAATCGATCGACCCAAAAGTCGATTCAGTCAACTGAAATGTGGCTTAATCAGAGCAGAGCAGCAGCACGAGCGAGGGGGAGAGCAACAGCAGTAGCTGGGCGAGCGAGCGATCGAGCGAGAGCCGGAGCAGCAGCAGCAGCGCGAGCAAGCGAGTGAGAGCCGGAGCAGGAGCAGCAGCATATCTGGCTGGTATGGACACCGCCGCTGAAGGGGCCTCGCACTAGGGGAGAGCCGCTGTGGGGATGTCGCCCCCGGTGCCGTCTTCAAGGTAGCTGCTCGATGGGGGTGCGGGATGGAGCACCGTCGGCGCCGGGAGGTCGAGTTACGGAGAAGGTGCGATGCGATTAGTGTACAACCTCTTTGGTGGCACCGAGTAGGCCTCGGCTTCGTCCGAGGAGTCGATGAGGATGCTGCGGTTCCGGTGGAGCAGGTTAAGGCGGCGCTGTGGAGATGGAGCAGCCGCGATAGACGAGGCGATCGTCGGAGCAGCTCCTTGGAGGTGGAGGACGGGGCTGCTGAACCGGCGAGACGGCGAGATGGACGACGGATCCTCATCCGGGGAGGTGGACGAGGGATGTCGAGCTGTTGCGGTGGACGACATCGTCGGGGAAGAGGCTCCGGCTGGGCAGCGGTGAGGTGGCGGACGAAGGAGGGTGGGGTTTTCGGTGGGCGGAGAGGTTATGGCGGCCTGGGATTTGAATGGCGAAAAGAGAGGCGATGGGAGGGTGAAGCATGACTTAGGGACGCTTGTCCAAAATGTAGGGCGTGTTACAAAAGTACCCCCACCAATTTGAACTAGCGGCCCTTTTGGCTCGAGGTTAGAAGGGGATTTCGTGTCGGGATTTGGCGGTGGAGGGAGTTTTTCGCGTTGTAATTTCGGGATAACAAGGCGCGGGTTGTGAAGGCGCCAGTTTTGGGAGCACGATATCTGAATTTTCGGGATATAACAAGATGCGGGTTGATTTTTAGGGACACGCCTAACGTGTAGTAATATTGTACTTGTACGTACCAAATCAATTCGCACTTCCCTCAACCAAAAAGAAAACGAAAAAAAAACTATTCACACCACACAAAGAGAGAGTCTTGCGCCGTTTTACTATACAAATGCTATTCAAAGCTACTCCCTCCTTCCATCTATATAGGTCCTAATACGTTTTTTCGATGCTAACTTTGACCAAATATTAGAGCAATGATATATGACATGCAACTTACACAAAGCACACCGTTAAATTCGTCTGTGAAAGGTTCTTTCTATTATATAATTTTCACATTGTGCATGTCATGTACTATTAATCTTGTCAATAGTCAAAGGTGGTCTTAAAAATCTCATTATGCCCTATATAGATGGAAGGAGGGAGTATGAATCCATGTTATGTCCGATTAAAAATTTTCTCTTGTTGTATAACGCATGTAACCTACTCATACCAACATTTTAGTGCATTCCAAATGTCTATACTACCGCTGCAATTCGAACTAAATTTGAATTCGTTTCTCTATTTTAATAAGAATGTACAATCATTATTGTTGCCAACTTCAACTATCATAGTTTCCTTGTTATCCTCCAGATATAAATCGGACGGCCTATAATGCAGGATGGCAGGCACACCATCATCAACAACTCCGTTTTTTATAAGAGTAGATATAAAATATATTAAATGTAGTATAACATGTTCATAACCACACCATGTATATCACCGTTATATGTATTCACACATGCGTCGGTTTAAAACACTATGATAAATTCTTCAAATATCCAAATTTGCTTTTTATAATGAAGTATATATGATCTCTATTCGTCTTTTACACCCACACAACCCTCTTATCTTTGTAGCTAGCGCTAACTTTCTCTTGTGCATGCACATGCCCGCATCCCTCTCACCCTCCCTCAACATTCTCTAGCTCCATCAGCAAGAAATTCGTCTTTTCACTTTAGGTCGTTCACCCCGGTGTGTGTAGGCCCCCCAGCTCCTTGTTTACGGCACACATCGATTGATATGCCTCTCTAGCCAGGTGTGCCTAGCACAAACACAAGCTTCCCCTTTTCTCTTGTCACCGTCCATGCCTCACTCCCACCACTCTTTTCATCGTTCTCGTAGTCGCACACTCCTCCCCCTCAATATAGTATGCCTCTCGTACCACCTACTACATGCATCCCTCTCTCTCTATCCTTCTCCTCGTGCCTCATTTGCTTCTAACACACACATGCATGTATACCGATCGATCTCCCAACATATACCTAGATCGACTTTAACTACCCCCCCATCGATCGACATACCTCACAAGTTATGTCTCTCCTTTCTCTAACAAAGGGCAATTGATCTTCCTATGTAGTTACGTCTACTTACCACAGCCACATCGTCCCTCGTCATCATTCGTGCATGCCTCCTGACCCGTCTCTCACACGCACGTGCACAGACAACAAGCAGCCATCTCCTCTCTTATTGATATTGCGAGCGTGCCCTCCGTTTGTCTAGCAAGCCTAACCCACCATTTGTTAGAAGCAACTCCACTACCACCCCGTCCAACACTCTAGCTCTGTCTCTCTCCCAACCTTATTCCTCTCCTGCACATATGCATGGATGCCGATCGATCTCCCTTAATACATGAGGCGGTCGATCTCCTTAATACATGAGGTAGGCCTTTCTCCTCCTCCACACATATACCAGCCATTGTACCTCTATAGTTAATTGGGCCTCCCTCTTCCCCACCACACATCGATAGTCGGCGCTGCAGGTAGGTATCCATGCCACAGAGACAAACTGCACATGTCCCCTCTTATGTTCCAGTAGGCCAGCCACTCTATATCTTTGACGTGGGCACACACAAATTCGATGGCACTCTTTATCAATCGCGCGCAAACACACACATCATCCCTCTCTTCGATTCTATGGACACCTCAAGCCGATGATACCTCCACTCTCTTCTCGTGGATCGCCCCCTCTATATATATGTTATATCCAGGACTCTATTTCACACACATTGCATATGTTACATTTTTGATTGACCCCCCGCCCCCCAAAAAAACTCTCAAGAACCCACACACTATATCTCTCTAGGTTTGTATCTCTCTCACACAACCCCACGTAGGTGGTGTACGTATACAAGAAGAGAATAGGTGCATCATGCACGTACTCATGCTTCGTGCCCAGCCACACCCGTGCGGGTACACGGTGGAGCTCATTTCTTTACGAAATAGCAGCCCACGTGCTAATTTGAACGCCTGTAGCGGTTGTTTACCTAGGGAGGCCGTGTACCACGCGTGCAAGAAACAAAGTTCGACTTGACGCGTTGCCACGTTATTTTTGAATAAAGTTATAGTGCTCAATAGCACATACACAGAATATAAAACAATTTTTGTGGAGAAAAAGGTAGTCCGCTCACTATATACAATGGAGCCTGCCTGCCTGGTTTGTCGCTATTCAGAGTATCTCACACAAGGCTGCAGTGGCGTCTCTCTCTCACCGTTGGTCACTGATCCAGCCGCATCTCGTCCGCCGGGGGAAAGGGAGTGCGGTGGCCTCTCTCTCTCACCATTGGTCACTGATCCGGTCGCATCCCGTCCGTCGGGGGAAAGGGAGGAAGTGCATCGTTTCTCCGTTCGACGGCGCCGAGGCAGCACATCCCAATCTGTGGTACACGCGTTCTCTCTGACCAAGCTCCAGCGCGGCAGGGCCTATCCCACCTGCTCGCAGATTCCGCCCGCCGCTGCTCACCTAGTTACATCCTGATGACCTCCAGGTATCCCCTCCGGCCTTGCTCCACTGCTCGTCTTCCCACGTCACTGCATGTGTATCTTCCATAGTTCTTTGCCCAAAACGTAGCTCATCCGGCGTACTTTCCATATTGCATCGTCCTCACACCGTTTCAGACAAACACAACCGTGTTGTTATCTTCCCTTAGGACAAGGAATATTCTTCTTTTTTGTCGTCGCATGTGTCATCAACTGTTATTGGCCAGTAATTGTTTCCTTTCTACCTCCTTTTTGCAAATAGGGCTATCCATTTCACCTCGTTGCTATTGCGACCTTTTGGTGAACTGCACAAATCACTTTTTTCTTAAGAGTGTTTTGTGCGGTTGTACTGAAATGTCACACGGGCAACGTCTCTACATTTCCGTCTTGTTGCACAAAGGGAGATAGGTTTTGCTCTATCCTCCTCATCCAACTCCGAGCCTAATCTTCTCCAACTAGTTAGTCTTAAGAGAGACCGCAAAGGTGACCGACTTCTATTTGT
The DNA here is from genome assembly GCA_021605145.1 of Aegilops bicornis. Classification (NCBI taxonomy): domain Eukaryota; kingdom Viridiplantae; phylum Streptophyta; class Magnoliopsida; order Poales; family Poaceae; genus Aegilops; species Aegilops bicornis. Next base: position 388,612,993 of record CM038669.1, on the reverse strand, counting down.
GTGTTTATTGTTTCATCAGCAGTCCTCTATTATCGTAATCACACTTAATATCTTTGGAACAGGGGCCTTTCAGCTCTATTTTAGTGGAACTGCACAAAATGATCGGAATGTTGGATGCTCCAAACAACTACTTTTTTCCCAACATGCCTTGTTGATTTAGACAGAGCTGGGGGGACGTTGCTGCCAATGAAAGCATGGATCAATTTTAATTTAACACCTTCTCACAACTCTGTCTTCAGTTGTGATGTAATTATTAGCTCTGATCTGCTAATAATTGACATGCATTAGCAAGGAAATTAGTTTTTTATTGTTTCCAAAAGAGCATCGATGGCAAGACACGCGAAACAAAAGCTGAAAGCTCACACCATTGTACAATTTCATGTCGCTGGAAAATTATTTGTATAGTACGTCAATTATGTAAACAAATGATGGAAGCTTAATAGCATTGCCGTAAGCCTCTTCATCATCCGGGTCCATGTGCCATGCACAAAATTATACTCTTTCGCTCCTAAATATTTGTCTTTTTACAAATTTCAAACGGGCATATTTTAGAGTGTAGATTCACTCATTTTGCTTCAGATGTGTACTCCTCCGTTCCTAAATATTCTATTCGTCTTTCTAGAGATTTCAACAAGTGACTACATACGGAGCAAAATGAGTGAATCTACACTCTAAAATATGTCTCAGATACATCCGTATGTGCCAGTCCATTTGAAATCTCTAAAAAGGCAAATATTTGACTAGTCACTCGTTGAAATCTCTAGAAATACAAATACTCCAGAGTATATTTAAGAACCGAGGGGGTAGTGCACAACCGCATGGGAGACTCAGCCCGGTCGTTGCGCCGCATTAATAGTGAGTAATGAGCAGTCAAATCATAAGCTCCACCTTTCCCACTGTTAGTTGCTCTGAAGAAGCAACCATCAATATGCTCTTCTTTGAATCCGCTCATACTACTCCATCTGTCACTGTTTATACAACGCACTTCAGAAAAAAGAAAAAAAATCTGTGGGACCAAGGCGACTAGCGATCGGCCTGAAAAATAGCATTGGTAGTTATAGCACGACGTCTATTACTAGAGGGAATAATGCATACACACATGCATGCAGTGCTTCCACCCCGGGTACACACATGCATGCACTTACTCCATTCCGTAGTAGTATAGTACATGGAGAGAAAATTGTGGACTTGATTGCGGTTACCACGCCCTAATTAATTGAGCATTAAACCAAACGCGTCTAAAGTCTCTCTGGTGGTGGAAATGCATTGAGAGAAATGCATCATAATGAAGCGCGCCCTATAAACTGTGACGGAGGGGGGAGTAGTATGAAGGTGCAAAACCAAGTACACGTATGGCGGTCGATCAACGCACCTCCTCTTGGCATATCACCGACATGTGGGACAGGAGTGTGAGCAAACCGATCTCAATTGACGGCAAAGAGCCAACCCGCCGCTCGTTGAGAGAGAGGCGAGGAGCGAGAACACACAGACGGGCTCGCACGGAGGCCAAGATATATTCGAGCATAGTTGGTTGATCGATATCATTCATTACATGTTGGGCTGCCGTTTTCCTCCCTTCTCCTAAATAAACGTGTACTTTATCAGAGATAAAAAAATAAGAGTACAGACGCTCCACCATGCGGTTCTAGTAGTAGTACTACTCGTACTACTGCGCTTGGCTCTTCGCCTCTTCGTGAAGTCGAACAATGACGGTATTCCACATGTTGGGTACTACTACAGTGTATGCCTCTGACAATCTGACACCGAACGGACTGATGCATGTCCACCGAGGGTAGGTTGCATTAGTCAAAAGCGTGGCGAGCTTCACCTTGTCTTGCAAGCTTCTCCTCGCTCATGAAGTTGACGGGACACACCAAAAAGTAGTGCTAGTTCATACTCCCTCCTTTCCGGTTAATATGGCTTAATCTTTTTGCGGGTAAATGAGAGAGCTTTATTCATATATAAGCATTCTTAGGACGATCAGCCAAGACACTGGTCACTAGGAAGCGAGGTACCCCACAAAAAAAGAAGTAGGAAGCGAGGTGTTTCATCAAGCCAACTCTCGGCCACATTCAAAGTGCAGCCTTCTCCTCGTTCGACAAGTTGACGGGACACAACAAAGTAATGCTAGTCCATACTGCCTCCTCTCTGGTTAATATGGCTTAATTTCAAATGAGATAAATACACTATCTGTCACTGCATATTTGTAAAAATACGGTCAGTGGACTTCATAATACGCTCGTTGCGCTCAATATATATATTTTCCGGTGATTATACGGTCACTAGCTCACGCTGACTGAGTATGTCTGTGCACGCACGTGTAGGTTGAGCACTTGAGCGTGACCGTGTGTGTTCCTCGTGTGCTCGGACATGCATGCATTAGGGCGTCAGCGCGTTTTGCGTCCATGTATGCGTGTAGGTTGCATACACATAGGGGAATGCGTGTAGGGGCCACTAAGGAGCAGTCAAATCACACAGTAAGTTAGTCGGGAGAAGAAACCATCATTTCACTCTTGAATGACACGTATGCAATATAAAATGGTTGATATGGAGAGAAAAAGAAACCACTATATATACACTAGCAGGAGCCTAAGCTACAAGCCTGCTTGCTTAGGTTGCTCTCTTCACAAGCATAGAACGACGGGCCTGATCCCGCAACTGGGGGAATGGAACAATGTTCTGCGTAGACACGATCGACATTGGCGAGGGAGAAAACCCACAGTCGGTGTGTCCCAATCGGGGGTTACCGCGGTATGGGCCGATGCCGCGTCCCAACCGCCCTTCTAGCTACAACCCGACGTCCCAGGTAGTCCATCTTCCTTTTGGAGCCGGCTTGCTCCACTGCCGTAGCTCCATCTCCATGTTGATCTTTCTCTACTTCTACCGGCTTTCTACTTGTGATGAGTTTATGTCTCATGAACTAGTGACGATCTTGTTATTCTAATCACACTTCTTCAATATCTTTGCCATCAGGGATGCTCAGGTCGATTTTAGTGGAACTGCACAAAAGCATCGTATGATCTGAGGGTGCCAGCCGTCTTTCCTTCGACAGGTTCTACCTGGCCAGGAAATTAAATCATGTTTAGGGTTTAGGGTTTAAGTCGTAGTGACCCCATCAGTAGTTTTTCTTTCATACACGCTCTCACAACTTTTTTCTTTAGTTGTGAAGGAAATATTAGCTATGATCTGTGAATCATTGAGATGCATCAGCATGCGTGTTAGTTTTCCTTTGTATTTGATGGAATGTTGTAATGGGGCAACCTTGGAATAGGAATGAAAATGAAGTGGAAAGTTTCCGTTTTTCCGGAGAAAAAATGGAAACGGAGAGAAACCAACTTTTCGTTTCGTTGGATCGCGCCATTGAGCAAAACCAACGTTTAAACCATCTCTGCCCTGTTCGTGTCTCACCCTCCTCCACGGCTCGACCCCACACGGTCGCTCGGCATGCCACTCACTTCAAACCGAGTATACGATAACTTTCTCGCATGCTTGTCGATGGATCGCGCCATGGAGTACTAGCACTACTGGAAGAGATTGACGAGTTGGGGGAGGACCGCTAGCTGTAGCACGGACTCCCAAGAACTTTTTACATACATGTTGTAGCCGGCTATTGCAACCTTTGAACGCGGAGTAGCTGCGTGCACCCAGAAGCGGCACGGGCGACGCTCTCTCGGTCGGCGCCGCTTCAATGCCGGCGCCAGTGAGAGGTCGCGTCCGCTTTGGCCGGGCATGAATGCGGCACTGACCGTTTCGGGCGGGAAGCACGCGCGGGTGATGAAGAGGGTTCGGGTTGGTTAGGACCGGCCATGGCAGCGGCCTGGACGTGCGCAAACAAGAGATGTTGTACGTTAATATTGCTGCGTATATAATTAACAATGTAAATAATGTGCCAGTTGGACAAATATGACTGGAGATGGAGATGGAAATGGAATTTTACGTAAACACAGATATGCATGTCTATGTCTATGTGTGTGTGCGCGATGACTCTCGCGACCTGTAAGCGGGGGCGTGTTTTTTGATTGAGTTTTCTTTCTTGGTACGTTAGAAAATCAGTTTGTCTAATTCACATCTAGATGTTATTTAAGGATATCACATCTAAGCTCCCACAAGTATATAATGTAGCAACAAGAAACAAAAAGAACTAGGAAAAAAATAGACCACAAACAGAGTGGACATCAACTTAGATGTGACAGAACTATGTCACATCTAGATGTGTCCTAGACAGACCCTTAAAAAACTGTCCGCCAATTTTCGTTTCTTTTTTCCGGGAACGCGCGTATTCTATTTAAAACCACTGCTATGGAGAGATTTTTTAACTCCATTATAGCCTCTTGTTTGATAGAGTTTCTCGCGTCTCGCTCTCTCACCCTCTCCATATCAAAACAAGATAGTAGTGTCCACTCTATCTCTCTCCTCACCGGTGTTCACAGATCCGGCCGAATCTCGTCCGCTGCAGGAGGTGAGGAGGTGCAGCGTTGACGTTGTCGCCGTCGGCGACGGAGGAAGCCGATGCGCACCGTCCTCTTGGAGCCGGCGCTGGCGCAGACGAAGATCCTCCACGCCCTTGTTCGCTGACGTCGTGTGGGAAGATCCCGCCCGCCTGCTTAAACGACATCTTGCCAACCTGAGGTATAACTTCTTGTACTGGTCCAGCTCCCCAGGTCGCTGCGTGCGGGTTTTCTTCTATGCGACTACTCCCCAGCTCCCCAGGTCGCTGCGTGCGGGTTTTCTTCTATGCGACTACTCCCCAGCTCCCCATGCATAGTAGCTAGGGTTCGTCGGCTGGTCCAACATCACCTACTAGTACTATTATAGAGGAAATGCCACTCGGAAAGTTGTCCTGATTTATGCCTCGGTGGAGGTATACATGTTGTTTCGACAAAAAGTACATGGTGGTTGTGCGGTCATTGTCCATATGGTGGTAGTACTATCCTTTGGTTAAATGAAGAAATGCTTTTTTCTCGGGTATCCTGGTTTAGTTCCCATCAAGATATAATTATGATGCTTACATTTGTTGGTGTACTTTTCATTAAATCTTATTGACAATTGAGATGTCGTTGCTAACCCTTTTTTATATTTTTGGAAACAGCGATGCGTGTCTCCATACCCGGCATGTCTTCCTCAATTTTAGTGGAACTGCACAAAATTTGATGGCCATTGTTGTTCCGCCTCCTTTGTCCTCGCCACGTGGTTCTTCCTTCCTTGAGCTTGATTCGAGAAGAAATAGACCACGGTGAGGATTTGTCGAACTTCATAGGTGCCTCACCCAAACTTGATGCCAAATGGATGATGCATCACCACGATGACCTATCGATGCTCATGGTTGCGCCTCATGGTTGCGTCGGCTGGTGAAGCTGATCGATTTTCAATGAAAAACAAGTTGTCTTCCATCAGTGCTCTTTGCTTGTTACTCACAAAGATGATATCCTTTGTCAGTTCACCTTGGTTGCGTTGGAGACGCAGTCGTCTTTCACGTTGGTGAAATTTTATCACACAATTGGCTATGAACCAAATGTTGTTGGAAATATGCCCTAGAGGCAATAATAAATTAGTTATTATTATATTTCCTTGTTCATGATAATCGTTTATTATCCATGCTATAATTGTATTGATAGGAAACTCAGATACATGTGTGGATACATAGACAACACCATGTCCCTAGTAAGCCTCTAGTTGACTAGCTCGTTGATCAATAGATGGTTACGGTTTCCTGACCATGGACATTGGATGTCGTTGATAACGGGATCACATCATTAGGAGAATGATGTGATGGACAAGACCCAATCCTAAGCCTAGCACAAAGATCATAGTTCGTATGCTAAAGCTTTTCTAATGTCAAGTATCATTTCCTTAGACCATGAGATTGTGCAACTCCCGGATACCGTAGGAATGCTTTGGGTGTACCAATCGTCACAACGTAACTGGGTGGCTATAAAGGTGCACTACAGGTATCTCCGAAAGTGTCTGCATTAGGTTGGCACGAATCGAGGCTGGATTTGTCACTCCGTGTAAACGGGAGGTATCTCTAGGCCCACTCGGTAGGACATCATCATAATGTGCACAATGTGACCAAGGGGTTGATCACGGATGATGTGTTACGGAACGAGTAAAGAGACTTGCGGAAACGAGATTGAACAAGGTATCGGGATACCGACGATCGAATCTTGGGCAAGTACAATACCGCTAGACAAAGGGAATTGTATACGGGATCGATTGAGTCCTTGACATCATGGTTCATCCGATGAGATCATCGTGGAACATGTGGGAGCCAACATGGGTATCCAGATCCGCTGTTGGTTATTGACCGGAGAACGTCTCGGTCATGTCTGCATGGTTCCCGAACCCGTAGGGTCTACACACTTAAGGTTCGATGGCGCTTAGGGTTATAAAGGAAGTTTGTATGTGGTTACCGAATGTTGTTGAGTCCGGATGAGATCCCGGACGTCACGAGAAGTTCGGAATGGTCCGGAGGTAAAGAATAATATATAGGAAGTGAGGTTTTGGTCACCGGAAAAGTTTCGGGTTTTATTTCGATAACGTCTCGGACCACTGGAGGGTCCCGGGGGTCCACCAAGTGGGGCCACCATCCCCGGAGGGCTGCATGGGCTAAGTGTGGGAGGGGACCAGCCCCAGGTGGGCTGGTGCGCCCCCCCACAAGGCCCAAGGCGCAGCTAGGTGGGGAGAGGGGAAACCCTAGGCGCAGATGGGCCTAAAGGCCCACCCTAGGGGGCGCCCCCTCTCTCCCCCTCTTGGCCGCCCCCTTCAAGTCCCATCTAGGGCTGCCGCACCCCTTGGGTGGGAACCCTAGATGGGGGCGCAGCCACCTCCCCTCCTCCTATAAATAGTGGGGGTTTTGGGGCTGCCCAACACATGAGAACCCTTCCTCTGGCGCAGCCCCTCCCTCCTCCAACACTTCCTCCTCCTCCGTAGTGCTTAGCGAAGCTTTGCCGGAGAACCACGAGCTCCATCACCACCATGCCGTCGTGCTGTCGGAGTTCTCCCTCAACTTCTCCTTTCCCTTGCCGGATCAAGAAGGAGGAGACGTCCCGAGCTGTCACGTGTGTTGAACGCGGAGGTGCCGTCCGTTCGGCGCTAGGATCATCGGTGATTTGGATCACGATGAGTACGACTCCATCAACCCCGTTCACTTGACGCTTCCGCTTAGCGATCTACAAGGGTATGTAGATGCACTCTTCCCCTCGTTGCTGGTTTCTCCATAGATAGATCTTGGTGACACGTAGGAAAATTTTGAATTTCTGCTACGTTCCCCAACAGTGGCATCATGAGCTAGGTCTATTGCGTAGATTCTTTGCACGAGTAGAACACAAAGTAGTTGTGGGCGTTGATTTTGTTCAATATGCTTACCGTTACTAGTCCAATCTTGTTTCGACGGTATTGTGGGATGAAGCAGCCGGACCGACCTTACGTACTCTTACGTGAGACAGGTTCCACCGGTGACATGCACTTGGTGCATAAGGTGGCTAGCGGTGCCGATCTCCCACTTTAGTCGGATCGGATGCGATGAAAAGGGTCCTTATGAAGGGTAAATAGCAATTGACATATCACGTTGTGGTTTTGCGCAGGTAAGAAACGTTCTTGCTAGAAACCCATAGCAGCCACGTAAAACATGCAAACAACAATTAGAGGACGTCTAACTTGTTTTCGCAAGGTATGCTAGTGATGTGATATGGCCAAGAAGAATGTGATGAGTGATATGTGATGTATGAGATTGATCATGTTCTTGTAATAGGAATCACGACTTGCATGTCGATGAGTATGACAACGGCAGGAGCCATAGGAGTTGTCTTTATTTATTGTATGACCTGCGTGTCATTGAACAACGCCATGTAATTACTTTACTTTATTGCTAACGGTAGCCATAGTAGTAGAAGTAATAAGTTGGCGAGACAACTTCATGGAGACACGATGATGGAGATCATGATGATGGAGATCATGGTGTCATGCCGGTGACGATGATGATCATGGAGCCCCGAAGATGCAGATCAAAAGGAGCAAAATGATTTCGGCCATATCATGTCACTATTTGATTGCATGTGATGTTTATCATGTTTATGCATCTTATTTGCTTAGAACGACGGTAGTAAATTAGATGATCCTCATTAAAATTTCAAGAAAGTGTTCCCCTAAGCGTGCACCGTTGCGAAAGTTAAATGCGTTTGAAGCACCACGTGATGATCGGGTGTGATAGATTCTTACGTTCACATACAACGGGTGTAAGCCAGATTTACACACGCGAAACACTTAGGTTAACTTGACGAGCCTAGCATGTATGCAGACATGGCCTCGGAACACAAGAGACCGAAAGGTCGAGCATGAGTCGTATAGTAGATACGATCAACATGAAGATGTTCACCGATGATGACTAGTCCGTCTCACGTGATGAACGGACACGGCCTAGTTGACTCGGATCGTGTAATTACTTAGATGACTAGAGGGATGTCTATTTGAGTGGGAGTTCATAAGATGAACTTAATTATCCTGAACATAGTCAAAAACCCTTTGCAAATTATGTCATAGCTCACGCTTTAGTTCTACTGTTTAGATATGTTGCTAGAGAAAATATAGTTGAAAGTTGACAGTTGCAATTATGCGGTCAGTAGAAAGCTTATGTCCTTAATGCACCGCTCGGTGTGCTGGACCTCGAACGTGGTCTATGGATGTTGCGAACATCTGACACACACGTTTTGATGACTACGTGATAGTTCGGTAATGTTAAACGGCTTAGAATTAAGGCACCAAAGACGCGTTTTGAAACGTCACGGAACATGTGAGATGTTACGAGGGCTGAAATTGGGATTTCAGGCTCGTGCTCACGTCAAGAGGTATGAGACCTCCGGCGAGTTTTCTAGCCTACAAACTAAGGGAGAAGATCTCAATCGTTGAGCTTGTACTCAGATTGTCCGGGTACAACAATCACTTGAATCGAGTGGGAGTTAATCTTCCGAGATGAGATAGTGATGTTTCTCCAAAGACATTGCCACCAAGCTACTAGAGCTTCGTGATGAACTATAACATATCGTGGATAGATATGATGATCCTTGAAGTGTTTGCGATGTTTGACACATGAAAGTAGAAGTCAAGTAGGAGCATCAATTTTTGATGGTTGGTAAAACCACTAGTTTCAAGAAGGGCAAGGGCAACAAGGGATACTTCATGAAGCGGAAAAACAGTTGCTGCTCTAGTGAAGAAACCCAAGGTTGAACCCAAACCCGAGACTAAGTGCTTACGCAATGAGAGGAACGGACACTGAAGCGGAACCACCCTAGATACTTGGTAGATGAGAAGGCTGGTAAGGTCGATAGAAGTATATTGGATATACATTATGTTAATGTGTACTTTACTAGTACTCCTAGTAGCACCAGGGTATTAGATACCGGTTCGGTTGCTAAGTGTTAGTAACTTCGAAATAAAAGCTACGGAATAAACAGAGACTAGCTAAAGGTGAGCCGACGATATGTGTTGGAAGTGTTTCCAAGGTTGATGTGATCAAGCATCGCACGCTCCCTCGCCATCGAGATTGGTGTTAAACCTAAATAATTGTTATTCGGTGTTTGCGTTGAGCATAGACATGATTGGATTATGTCTATCGTAGTACGATTATTCATTTAAGGAGAATAATGGTTACTCTATTTATTTGAATAATACCTACAATGGTCTTGCACCTAAAATGAATGGTTTATTGAAATCTCGATCGTAGTGATACACATTTTCATGCCAAAAGATATAAGATAGTAATGATAGTACCACCTGCTTGTGGCACTGCCATTTGAGTCATATTGGTATAAAACGCATGAAGAAGCTCCATATTGATGGATCTTTGGACTCACTCGTTTTTGAAAAGTTTGAGACATGCGAACCATGTCTATTGGTGTATACGCATGAAGAAACTCCATGCAGATGGATCGTTTGGACTCACTTGATTTTGAATCACTTGAGATATGCAAATCATACCACATGAGCAAGATGACTGAAAAGCCTCGGTTTCAGTAAGATGGAACAAGATAGCAACTTTTTGGAAGTAACACATTTTGATGTGTGCAGTCCAATGAGTGCTTTGAGGCATGCGATGAATATCGTTATGTTCTTACTTCACGTATGATTTGAGTAGATGATTAGTATATTTACTTGATGAAACACAAGTCTGAATTATTGAAAGGTTCAAGTAATTTCAGAGTGAAGTTGAAGATCTTCGTGACAACAGGATAAAATGTCTGTGATGTGATCATAGAGATGAATATCTGAGTTGCGAGTTTGGTACACAATTGAGACATTGTGGAAATTGTTTCACAACTAATACCTCCTGGAACACCATAGTGTGATGGTGTGCCCGAACATCATAGTTGCACCCTATTAGATATGGTGCGTACCATGATGTCTCTTATCGAATTACCACTATCGTTCATGGGTTAGGCATTAGAGACAACCACATTCACTTTAATAGGGCACCACGGAATTCCGTTGAGACGACACCGTTTGAAATATGGTTTGGAGAAACATAAGTTGTCGTTTCTTAAAAGTTTTGGGGCTGCGACGCTTATGTGAAAAAGTTTCATCATGATAAGCTCGAACCCAAAATGGATAAATACATCTTCATAGGACACCCAAAATAGTTGGGTATACCTCCTATCTCAAGATCCGGAAGCAAAAGTAATTGTTTCTAGAAATGGGTCCTTTCTCGAGGAAAAGTTTCTCTTGAAAGAATTGAGTGGGAGGATGGTGGAGACATGATGAGGTTATTGAACCGTCACTTCAACTAGTGTGTAGCAGGCACATGAAGTTGTTCCTGTGGCGCCTACACCAATTGAAGTAGAAGCTTATGATAGTGATCATGAAGTTTCGGATCAAGTCACTACCGTACCTCGTAGGGTGACAAGGATGCATACTACTTCAGAGTGGTACACAATCTTGCCTTAGAGGTCATGTTGCTAGACAACAATGAACCTACGAGCTATGGAGAAGCGATGGTGGGTCCGGATTCCGACGAATGGCTCGAGGCCATAAAATCCGAGAAAGGATCCATGACTTTGGTGGACTTGCCCGATGATCGGCAAGCCATTGACATAAATGGATCTTTAAGAAGAAGACGGACGTGGACGGTAATGTCACAGTCTATGAAGCTCGACTTGTGGCGAAGAGTTTTTCACAAGTTCAAAGAGTTGCCTACGATGAGATTTTCTCATCCGTAGCGATGCTTAAGTCCGTCGGAATCATGTTAGCATTAGCTGCATTTATGAAATCTGGCGGATGGATGTCAAAACGAGTTTCCTTACCGGTCTTCGTAAGGAAAGGTTGTATGTGATACAATCGAGAAAGTTTTTGTCGATCCTAAGGATGCTAAAAGGTATGCTGGCTCCAATGATCCTTCTAAGGACCGGAGTAAGCATCTCGGAGTTGGAATGTGCGCTTTGATGAGATGATCAAAGATTTTGGGTTTATACAAAGTTTATGAGAAACTTGTATTTCCAAAGAAGTGAGTGGGAGCACTATAGAATTTCTCGATGAGTATATGTTGTTGACATATTGTTGATCGAAATGATGTAGAATTCTGGAAAGCATACATGGTTATTTGAAAGGTGTTTTCAATAGAAAACCTGGATTAAGCTACTTGAACATTGAGCATCAAGATCTATAAGGATAGATAAAAAACTCTTAATGGTACTTTCAAATGAGCACATACCTTGACATAATCTTGAAGGTGTTCAAGATGGATCAGTCAAAGAAGGAGTTCTTGCCTGAGTTGTAAGGTATGAAGTTAAGAGTTAAAACTCGACCACGGTAGGAAAGAGAGAAAGGACGAAGGTCGTCCCCTATGCCTTAGACGTAGGCTCTACAGTATGCTATGCTGTGTACCGCACTGGAAGTGTGCCTTGCCAAGAGTCAGTCAAGGGTACAAGAATGATCCGGGAATGGATCATTGGACAGCGGTCAAAATTATCCTTAGAGGAATAAGGATATGTTTCTCGATTATGGAGGTGATAAAGAGTTCGACGTAAAGGGTTACGTCGATGCAAGCTTTAACACCTATCCGAATGACTCTGAGTAGCAAACCGGACACGTATAGTGGAGCAACCATTTGGAATAGCTCCAAGTGGAGCGTGGAAGCAGCATTTACAATATGACCTAGAGATTTGCGAAGTACATACGGATCTGAATGTTGCAAACCCGTTGACTACAACCTCTCTCACAAGCATAAACATGATCAAACCCAGAAATCATTGAGTGTTAATCATATAGTGATGTGAACTAGATTATTGATTCTAGTAAACTCTTTGGATGTTGATCACATGGAAATGTGACCTGTGAGTGTTAATCACATGGCGATGTGAACTAGATTATTGACTCTAGTGCAAGTGGGAGATTGTTGGAAATATGCCCTAGATGAAATAATAAATTAGTTATTATTATATTTCCTTGTTCATGATAATCGTTTATTATCCATGCTATAATTGTATTGATAGGAAACTCAGATACATGTGTGGATACATAGACAACACCATGTCCCTAGTAAGCCTCTAGTTGACTAGCTCGTTGATCAATAGATGGTTACGGTTTCACGACCATGGACATTGGATGTCGTTGATAACGGGATCACATCATTAGGAGAATGATGTGATGGACAAGACCCAATCCTAAGCCTAGCACAAAGATCATAGTTCAGTATGCTAAAGCTTTTCTAATGTCAAGTATCATTTCCTTAGACCATGAGATTGTGCAACTCCCGGATACCGTAGGAATGCTTTGGGTGTACCAAACGTCCACAACGTGAATCGGGTGGCTATAAAGGTGCACTACAGGTATCTCCGAAAGTGTCTGATTAGGTTGGCACGAATCGAGACTGGATTTGTCACTCCGTGTAAAGCGGGAGGTATCTCTAGGCCCACTCGGTAGGACATCATCATAATGTGCACAATGTGACCAAGGGGTTGATCACGGGATGATGTGTTACGGAACGAGTAAAGAGACTTGCCGGAAAGGAGATTGAACAAGGTATCGGGATACCGACGATCGAATCTCGGGCAAGTACAATACCGCTAGACAAAGGGAATTGTATACGGGATCGATTGAGTCCTTGACATCGTGGTTCATCCGATGAGATCATCATGGAACATGTGGGAGCCAACATGGGTATCCAGATCCCGCTGTTGGTTATTGACCGGAGAACGTCTCGGTCATGTCATGGTTCCCGAACCCGTAGGGTCTACACACTTAAGGTTCGATGACGCTAGGGTTATAAAGGAAGTTTGTATGTGGTTATCGAATGTTGTTCGGAGTCCCGGATGAGATCCCCGACGTCACGAGGAGTTCCGGAATGGTCCGGAGGTAAAGAATAATATATAGGAAGTGAGGTTTTGGTCACCGGAAAAGTTTCGGGTTTTATCGGTAACGTACCGGGACCACCGGGAGGGTCCCGGGGGTCCACCAAGTGGGGCCACCATCCCCGGAGGGCTGCATGGGCTAAGTGTGGGAGGGACCAGCCCGGGTGGGCGGGTGTGCCCCCCACAAGGCCCAATGCGCAGCTAGGTGGGGAGAGGGGAAACCCTAGGCGCAGATGGGCCTAAAGGCCCACCCTAGGGAGCGCCCCCTGTCTCCCCCTCTTGGCCGCCCCTTCAAGTCCCATCTAGGGCTGCCGCACCCCTTGGGTGGGAACCCTAGATGGGGGCGCAGCCACCTCCCCTCCTCCTATAAATAGTGGGGATTTTGGGGCTGCCCAACACATGAGAACCCTTCCTCTGGCGCAGCCCCTCCCTCCTCCAACACTTCCTCCTCCTCCGTAGTTCTTAGCGAAGCTCTGCCGGAGAACCACGAGCTCCATCACCACCACGCCGTCGTCTTTGTCGGAGTTTTCCCTCAACTTCTCCTCTCCCTTTGCTGGATCAAGAAGGAGGAGACGTCCCGGGCTGTACGTGTGTTGAACGCGGAGGTGCCGTCCGTTCGGCGCTAGGATCATCGGTGATTTGGATCACGACGAGTACGACTCCATCAACCCCGTTCACTTGACGCTTCCGCTTAGCGATCTACAAGGGTATGTAGATGCACTCTCCTTCCCCTCGTTGCTGGTTTCTCCATAGATAGATCTTGGTGACACGTAGGAAAATTTTGAATTTCTGCTACGTTCCCCAACAAATGTTTCCTCGAAGAAGGATCGACGTTGGTACTAAGAGCATAAGTTTTGTATTGATTTCTAAGCCTTCTCACAACTTTGTCTCCGCATATTAGATTTGACTGAAGTCAAACTTTGTAATACTCTCAAACCTTTCCGATAATTGAAATTAAAATTCTTTATTTGTACACACTCTCACACGTTTCCGATAATTTGGCGCATTTGTGGTTGTTCACTTAAGGGAGGGTAGTGTACCACACGTGAAGGACAGGAAGTGCGACCAGGACGCATGGGCGTGGATCGTTAGTTCATCGGAAGTAGTACTAGTTTTCTTCACTGTACATTAAATAAAGAGTTTCTTTCGTACTTACACAATTTAAAACGATTGTTATGGAGAGAATAAGAAAACCACTCAACTATATATTAGTCGTATACACGAGAGTACTATATGGACGCAGCTTCATTGACTTAGTGCACCTGCCTTTGGGTTTATGACAGGTGGGCCCAAAATGTGGCTGGCTCACCTGTCATACAGCCAAAAGCAGGTGCAGTGAAGGCACCGGAGCTCAGTCCGTACTACAGTAGTATATATATATATATATATATATATATATATATATATATATATATATATGTGTGTGTGTGTGTGTGTGGGAGCCTCAGCGCTTGTTTGCTAGGGTTTGCACTCGCCACATGCTCGCCGCTCTACATATATGTTACACGCTGGAGGCTCAGCGTTCATTTGCTAGGGTTTGCTATATTCACAGTCTCTCACCCTCTCTTCACCAGATCTAAACAAGACTGCGTTGGCCTCTTGTCTCTCTCCCCCCTCATAGCTGGTGAAGGAGGCGTCCGTATCCCGTCGCCCGAACGGGAGGAGGTGCAGCGTTCATCAGACGCCTTGGCCAGGGAGGCAATCCACTGCCGGCTGCGCTGTTCTCTTTCACCCAGCGCCTGTGTCGGAGGGCCACCGACCCCTTCTTCCACGCTGCCGTACGTAGTGTGGGCAGATCCGGCCTCCCGCCGCACGCCTTGCCACATCCCGACGACCCAAAGGTATAAGTTTCTTTGAAACCGTCGTTGCTCTAGCTGCATGTGGATCTTTTTCGATCTGTAGTCGAATCTAGGTCTTGGTTCAAAGAGGAAAGAAGGGTGCGGTGGGCTGGAGCAATAATCTAGGACGTGGTTCAATGAGGAAAGGAGGGGCGGAGAGTAGTATAGACTGGCTATCTGGCTGCTTTGTAGGTCGAAAAGGGAAAAAGGGGGTAACCCAGTACACATATCTGTCAGTAACCGATCTCTTTGTTGAAAAGGGAAAGAAACTGGGGGTCGGGTAGTTTGTGCAGGACTAGATTTGCTGCCCTCACATAGGAAAAAGGTTCAAAGAGAACAAATATGGGACCAACGCATATATGCTGCTTGACTACATACTCTGCATCACCCATTTATACGTGTGGACGCACATGGTGCTGGCATGTCCCATACAACTATTTTGCTGTTGTTAATCTAAGAATGCCGTCGAAAAATTGAAGCAATGCACCCTTAAAAGTAAATTACATTTTTTAACGAATGTTGTTTCAAGAGAATGTCTCTGTTAATATGAATCAATGCAACCGTTTTAGAAATGCTACTATCCTTTTTTGCCTCTGTTAAAACAGGGGTATCGATTCAACTTGTTGCTATTGCGACATTTTGCTTCGCTACTCGAAACACTTATGTTTTAAGAGTGTTTTGTGCAGTTCAACTTGAATGTCACACCGGTGACTTTGCTTAATTTTTGTGGAACTGCACAAAGGAGATCAAGATTTGTTTCCAGTCTTCGTGGCGAGTTGTTTCAAATCTTGGTCTCATCCACATGATGTGCAGTGTGCTTTGAGATGTTGTGCTACTTGTTTTGATACTGTTTTAAATAAATGTTGAATTGAAGCTATTGTATTGCTGTCTTTTCCCATTAAGTAGTGAACAAAAATGGGACCAATCCAGACATGATGCTTGTTGCTTTGTTACAACAAATTCGGCATCACCCCCTTTATAAGCCAGTAATTGATGCCACTCTCGAATTAACTACTGAATCTTATTTCAAAATAGCAACACTTGTTAGGGATTGGCGGGATTACCATTTTTGTGGCCGCATGTTTCATCCTCCTTTATTAGCCAGTAATTGATTCCTTTTTTGCCTCTGTTTAAAAAGGGATATCTATTCAACTTGTTGCTATTGCGACATTTTGCTTCGCTACGCGAAACACTTTGCTTGATTTCAATGCAACTGCACAAAATGAGATTGGATTTCCTATTCGTGTTGGCAGATTCGTATTTTATCCTGGTGGTCTCATGAAAGGTCTGTACAGGCCTTCATCCACATGATTGTGCAGTGTGCTTTGAGATGTTGTGCTACTTGTATTGGTACTGTTTTAAATAAATGTTGAATTGAAGCTATTGTATTGCTGTCTTCTCCCATTAAGTAGTGAACAAAACTGGGACCAACCTGCATATGATGCTTGTTGCTTTGTTACAACAAACTCTGCATCACCCCCTTTATAAGTAGATGGAAGCACATACTGTTGTTGCGCCCACTCTCCCCTGAAACTGCTTATGCTTTTCATTAATCTAATGCCGTTGGTAAAATTAAGCAATGCCACTCTCATAATTAATTAACTATTGAATCTTATTTCAAAACTGCAACACTTGTTAGGAATGGTACTATCCTGCTTTGTAGTTCTTTCTACATGTTTAACCAAGGTATTGTTAAGATAATGTATCTGTTAAAATGAATCAGTTGCATTGTTTTAGGAATGGTACTTTTCTGCTTTGTCGTTCTTTATACATGTTGAAACAAGGCATTGTTAAGATAATGTCTGAGTCAATATGAATGAATCACACTGATGGAGAATTGCTACTCTCCTGCTTTGTTTCCCATTAAGATAAAGTAGATCAGTAGATGCTTTTCTTCTGGGAGTACAAGTCATCAACCGTTATTTCTCAGTAATTGTTTCCTTTATACCTATTGTTGCTTACAGGGATATCAAAATTAAAGCTCGGTTTTATTCCGACTTCGATTTTAGCTGAACTGCACAAAAGGAGCCAATGTGTCCAAGGCAAACTGCTGCATTCTTTGGGTCCAGTTGGTCGTTCCATTTTGCAGAAAGAAGCAGTCACTGTTTGCGCTACATTACAGAAGGAATGACCGAAAAGCTTTACAGAGTATTATTAGACACCGGTGACATGACTAGTCTGCAAAGACCATTGGCAATTTAACAACACGTGGAGTGCCCTGGGCAAAAAGTGCCCAAACAAGTACAAGAAGCTATGACAGGACTCCATGATCATAGGCATTACATATTTTGAATGGGAAAAGCTTGTGAAAGTTTAATCATTGATGTTAGCAAGAAGACGTTAGTTTAATATATTGGAATTGGAAAACCTTGTCAAAATTTTCTCATTGATGTTAGCCAGAAGACATGCATTTGATATTTTTGAGTGGGACGCCCTTGCTGTGAGTAGCGTCGAGTGTTTTTTCCTATTCCTGTGTTCAGTTTAGAACTAAATAGTTACTCTGCTGAGATATTCCTGTGTTAAGAGTTTGTTCTGAATATTGTCTATGTAATGCCAGGCCTTGTTTGATTGCAAAGTTGAGCTTGGAATTGTGGCATGCGGCATCACAAGCTGTTCACCGTGCCTCCCGAGAATAATGCTTCGTATTGTTTTGCATGTCGATCTAATGCCAGTGATTTGCTTGTTAAGAAGATCATCCTCTTCTGTTGTTTCCGTGCTTAAGAAGTTCATCGTCTGATGTTTCATTCATAGCCTATACGACAAGTCGGGTAGGTTAGACGTGAAACCATATGATCTTCCGACCAACTCATGATATTAGGTCGTGATTGGATCGTCGTTTTCCAACCAAAACCGCTTGTAAAACTGACGCTTGTAAATTAAAGCAGATGGTCTCGGGCGAAGGCGCTTGGTTGGTCGATTTCGACTAGTAAAATATCGGAAGTACTTCACACACGATAAAAACGCTGAACGACACTCGGACGATTGCTAATCCAGTCGTTAGCTGTTGTTTCAGCCTTGCCCATGGATGGCATGATACGCACGTCGTGCATGTATCGTTTGGTAATGTCGTCCATATAGCAGTGCTCGTAAAATATACACTGGTCTCTCAAATTGCACGCGTAACCCGCCGGTTTTACTTACAGACCTCGGGCCCTCGGTTTCGTTACACCTGTATTTTCTGGCGTAGTTTCCGATGTGAGTAAATTACACTTATGCGTTAATACTGGTTTGAAATAAACCAGAGCTCCCAAGCCGCCTTACCGTTTCATGCCGTCTCAGTTTCTCGAAGGTGCTCATAGGTGTCCGATAATCCTGGCTTCCTGAATGAGCAGTGGGCGCTGTATCAGACCATCCGTAGGGCCCGCGAGTCCCTCTCCGTTGTCCTTCGAGTTGTTGCGCTCGTCGTGGCGCCGAGCATTATTAACATCATCAACGAACATGAGGATTGAGGAGATGACTTTATTTTGACTGGATGACGCTAGGGACCCACTAGGGCCATAGCCGTACGTACGCAAGTCCCTCCTTATTATGTACAACTATTTTTTTTGCTTTCTCCTGGTTTCCTGACATCATGGTCCCACACCATTGTCAACCTATGCAGTCAATATAAACGAGAGAATTGCACAAGGTGCGGCCGAGAGCTAGGACCAAGCAGCTCGAGTAGTATTTGTGTTTTTGAGGGGTGAGCACTGTAGAGTTTTTCTTGGCGATGATTTCGTTGTTGTTCAGAGGAGAGCAGGGTATTAACTGGGCGGGCTGTGGCCCGTCTAGCCCAGGCCAGATATCCAACCCAGATACTAATTTTTTCAAGATGAAAATGGCTAGCCCAGCTATACGTCTTTTTGAGGAATACCCAGGCAAGGTCAACTTGTTATTCTCCGCCCCGCTGGGCTGCAAATCTTTCCTAGGAGGGATGCATTAGGCTTAACTGGAAAATGGGCTTTAAAATAATAATAAATGGGATGTAATTATAAAAACTGGGCAGTAACTATAAAAAATGCACCAAACATGAAATTAGTTTATAAAATATTATTTATGGATTTTAAAAATCTTAAATTTTCATTGTTGCGCGCGCAATGTTTTGTTGGATTTTTACGTAATACAAATTTATATTTAATCTGACTAGAAATTTCGGGATAAAAATATTTCGGATCCCATCAAAATGTGGGAAATTTTATTGAATTCTGTCTTCAACGGTTGGTTGAAATTATTAATCGTTGTCCTAGCTAGAAAATGGGTTGTACTTTTAACAAAGCTGTAAATGGGCTGTTGTAAATTCCATTAGAATTCAAAATGGGTTGTACATTATTACAAAACGCAAATGGGCTATAAGTTCTCTGCCACACACTTGTGGGCCTAGTAAGTGACGCGTCCCCTAAAAAAATAAGTTGACGCGTATGCAAGGCTTTGTCAACTTATTATAGTCAACACACGGTTCTAGCAGCAATGGCCGTTGGATGTCTATCCAACGGATGCCATGCTTCTTCTTCAATCTCGGATATTCTTAGCTTCGGCCGCCCAAAAAATGATTCCTCCCCCTGACATCTGGGGCGCACCATTTCGAAGGCTGACCTGTGGGCCTACTAAGTTGGAGCGTACCAAGGGCTTTGTCAACTTAGTCAATATAAACGATTGTAGCTTCAAAGGACCGTGATGATGTCCATCCAACGGCCGTAGTGCTTCTTCAACCTCTAGTCTTCTTGGTCCAGCCGCCCAAAGCAGCGCCGGTCGTGCCGCCTGCTCCTGCCTCCCATGGCCGGCTGTGCTGCCGCAGAGGACTCACCGCCCCCATACTACTCCCACTGCTGGCCAGGCCATCCCTCCACTCACCCACACCCCCTGTTATTCTGCGATGACGGGAGCCTCACACCGCAGCCGAACCAGTGAACCCTCGTAGTCCTCTCCGCGCAGGCTTCCACTGATGCATCTTCCCTGGCTCCGCGTCGTCCCCTTCCTAGGCCTCGCCGTCGTCCACTGCCCTGGTGCTCTCGGCGCGGGGTGGTCAACATGGTCAACGACCGACTTCCATCGGAAGAGTACTGTACGTGGAGAGGCTGACAATTTGGGTCCTGGCGGCCGCAAGGAAGTGCCTCCTTATTACGCGCCAAAAAATTATTCCTCCACCTGACAGCAGGGACCCACCGGACGGGCCACCTTATTTTGCGAAAAAACGTTTCCCCCCTGTCTGCTGGGACCCACCGGATGGGCCACAGTATTTCGCGAAAAAAACGTTCCCCCCGCTGTTAGCTCAGACCCACCGGAAGTGCCTCCTTATTACGCACAAAAAAATGATTACCCCCTGCTAGCTGGGACCCACCATGGTGCGAGGCTGACTTGTGGGCCTACTAAGTTGACAGGGACGGAGGGCTTTGTCAACTTAGTCAATATAAACGATTCTAGCTCCAGTGACCGTACGATGTCCATCCAACGGCTGTAGTGCTTCTTCAACCTCTGGTCTTGTAGCTCCAGCCGCCCAAAGCAGTGCCGGTCGTGCCGCTTGCTCCTGCCTCCCGTGGCCGGCTGTGCTGCCGCGGAGGCCTCATCGTCCCCTACTATTCCCACTGCTGGCCAGGCCCTGCGGCGACGGCAGCCTCACACCGCAGCCGAACAAGTGAACCCTCATACTCCTCTCCGCGTGGGCATCCACTGCCGCGTCTTCACCGGCTCCGCGTCGTCCCCTTACTAGGCCTCGCCGTCGTCCACCGCCCCGGTGCTCTCGGCGTGGCGTGGTCAACGTGGTCAAGGAACGACTTCCATTGGACGTGGACTGTACGTGGAGAGTGTCGGCGTTCTGGGAACGGGGGTCCCCAGACTTGCCCGCCTGCGGCATGCGGCGTGGCTCAAAGGAGGCCCAGGACGACCCATCTTCATATACGCAAGCTCAAGACCCTCGCGAGGGGCCAAGCCTCGCGGGGCGGACGACGATGAGCTTCCTCAGGCACGGCCTCGTCAGGCTGGCTCATGAGGAGGCGGAGAGTTCAAGGCAGGGTACCTCGCGAGGTGCCCATGACGCAAGCCATGACGACCAAGGGCGCCAGTCGGGCGCCAGCCCGCATAGCGTCCTCCTTTCCCCTTTGGTGCAAAGGGAGCAAGAGCAGGCGAGGGCATCAAGCAAAGGCATCCGTTTCGGTGCAACAAGACCAAGACCAGCCCCAACGGCTGGAAGGGAGTCATCGTGGAGCCCAAGCAGGCGTCATCACCAGAGCCTTTGGCAAAGAGGACCAACTTTAGTCAGGATAAGTGTACCCATTGTTCCCCTTCAAAATGGCCAATTGTTGGCGCCCTTCCCGCTCAATATTTGGGAAGAGGCCCAGGGCCTTCGCCTATAAATAGGAGTAGCCACACTCAGAGTGGGGGATCTAGCATTTTGGAATCCAGAGAGAGAGAGAGATGGAGACCCGATCCTCAAGCTAGAGCGACGGGACACCAGCTAGCAGTTCATCACACCCACCAAGAACAGACCCTCGCGAGGCTGTTCTTCCCTCTGATTCCTCATCAGCCCAAGAGGCAATCCACTACACCACAAACTAGAGTAGGGTATTACACCACAACGGTGGCCCGAACTAGTATAAATCTTGTGTCTCTTGTGCTGTTCTGTTTAGTAGTTTAGGTCCCTGCGGTTCGGCGAGGTCGAGACGGTGGAGGGTTGGATCTCCGCGCACCCCAGTGTTCGAATCTCAAGGGTCTCCCGGAACCCGAAATCCGACATTTGGCGCGCCAGGTAGGGGTGCGCCGGAATCTGCCTTCCGTCGCCTCGTTCTTTCCCGACCACTGCAATCATGTATGACGCCCGTCGGGCCCGCGCCAAGCGCCGAGCCGCCCTCGCCTCCCATGTCGCCCAGACAGCTCCTGTCGGCGGGCGCCCTCGTCGTTCCCCGTCACTTGCCGACAACGCCGCCACCAGCCCGGTGGGGAACGAGCAGCAAGCATCGTCCCTGCGCTCCTCGGCGACCTCAGGGGAGGGGCCGCGCGGCTTCCTCGTCACCCGCCCCATCGCGCCGGTTCCTCCGCTCGTCGGGACCCTCCTGGGCGGCTCGCAGGCGCCGCCTTCCAGCCGCCATGTCAAGACATTCGTCCACCGGGTCGGTGCCGCCTCCACGCGGCGAGGCTCCTCAGGCGGACGGAGTCGCCGGCGGGCTGACCTTCGACTCTCAAGACCACCCCACCAACTTGGCGGCTCGGTGCGCTCCCAATGCTCGCACACCCACCATCTGCCAAAGTTGCCGTCACCAGACCCTCATCGACGGCGGCGCCGGCTTCAACGTACTCTCGGCCGAGGCCTTCAACCTCCTCTCTGCATACCAGGGGAGCGGCTGCAGCCAGACGGCCTTTTTCGGGCGTAGGAGGAGGGTCATCCAGCTCCTTGGGGCAAATCCGGCTTCCGGTGACCTTCGGCACCTACGACAACTTCCGCACGGAACTGGTCGACTTCGACATCGCCCCCATCGGCCTCCCCTACAATGCCATCCTTGGCTACCCAGCATTGGCCAAATTCATGGCCGCAACCCACCCGGGGTACAACCTCATGAAGATGCCTGGGAGCAGCGGCGTCCTCACCGTGCCCGGGGACACTGAAGGTGCGGGCCATGAAGGCTCACCCTCAAGACGGCGGCGCCAGTGCAGCCGCCGATGCGGAAGCCCCTAAGCCCAAGGGGGCTGCGCCGACCAAGAAGAAGCAGTTGTTCACTCAATACAAGGCGGAGACCAAGCAGATACCTGTCGATGAGGACGGGTCCACAAACGCCACCTTCACCATAGGCGCCAACCTCGAGCCCGAACAGGAGGAAGCCCTTGTCAAGTTCCTGCGTGCGAACAAGAAGGTGTTCGCCTGGGAGCCCGATCAGCTGGCGGGGATCCCACGGGGCGTAATCGAGCACCACCTCAACGTGTGCCCCAACGTGCGTCCAGTGAAGCAGAAAGCGAGAAGGCAGTCCACTGAAAAGCAGGCCTTCATCGTCCAAGAGACCCGCAAGCTAGAAGCCGCGGCGGTTATTCGCGAGGTTCGATACCCAGATTGGCTGGCCAACCCCGTGGTGGTGCCAAAGAAGGGAGGAAAGGAGCGCATGTGTGTCGACTTCACCAACCTCAACAAAGCATGCCCGCAGGATCCGTTTCCACTCCCTCGCATCGACCAGATCGTCGATTCCACCGCCGAGTGTGACCTGTTATGCTTCTTGGACGCCTTTTCCGGGTATCACCAAATCAAGATGGCGGCGGAAGACGTTGAAAAGACGGCCTTCCTAACCCCGTGTGGAGTGTACTGCTATACATGCATGCCATTCGGGTTGCGCAACGCGGGAGCAACCTTCCAAATGACTCATGCACATTACCTTGGGCCAACAGCTCGGGAAGAATGTGGAGGCATACGTCGACGACATCGTTGTGAAGTCTCGCGAGGCCAAGACCTTGATACAAGACCTGGAAGAAACCTTCGCGAGCCTCGATGCAGTGAGCCTGCGACTCAACCCGGAGAAGTGTGTGTTTGGAGTTCCTCAGTAAGCTCACAGGTTTCCTCGTGTACCACCGAGGCATCGAGGCCAACCGAGAAAAGGTCAAGGCGGTGGAAGACATGAGCCCACCAAAGACCCTCGTGGAAATGCAGAAGCTCACGGGCGCCAGAACGGCGCTGGGCCGTTTCATCTCCCGATTGGGGAGCGGCGCTGCCTTTCTTCCACCGATGAAGAAAAAGGGGCCCTTCGAGTGGACTGAAGAGGCCGACAAAGCGTTTCAAGACCTCAAGAGGTACCTGACCAGCCCTCCAGTGATGGTGGCCCCGCGCCCTCAGGAGCCCTTAGTACTCTACCTCGCCGCCACTCCCTACTCCACTAGCGCTGCTCTGGTGGCGGTTAGGGAGGAGCGTCAGGCCAAGACCACGGCAGGCACCCGAGCTAAGGCAAGACCGAATCAGAAGGAACTAGCAGAAGCCAGCACCGCAATGAAAGAAGATCAGCCGTCACAGTAGAGCGCACAAAGGACGGGGGAGGCCTCCCATCCAAGCACCCAGCTTCCGGAGGTGCCGTCGCCTCGGGAGGCACCACAGCTTCCGGAAGACGCCGCCAGCACCGACGCCCCTAACATAGTCGAGCACCCGGTGTACTTCGTCAGCCCCGTGTTACGGGATGCGAGGGCACGGTACCCCATGCCGCAGAAGCTCCTCCTCGCGCTGTTGGTGGCTTCGCGCAAGCTGCAGCACTACTTCCAGGGTCATCCAATCAAGGTTGTCTTGGCATACCCCCTGGAGAGGGTGCTCAGGAGCCCCAACTCGGCCGGAAGGGTCGCCGAGTGGAACATTGAGCTGCAAGCATTCCAGCTCGAGTTCAGCAAAACCAGAGTCATCAAGGGGGCCCAAGGCAGATTTCGTGGCGAATGGACAGAAGCACCCGGCCTCGGGGCGGCGAGATCGGTCCCTCTCCCGAGAGCGAAGTGCGAAGGTTGGGTCATGTACTTGACGGAGTATTCTCCAGACAGGCTGGGGCTGGGGCGGTGCTCATATCCCCGCCAGACAAGCTCTACTATGCCGTGCAGCTCTGTTTCCAAAGCATGGCGAGAAGGTCTCCAACAATATAGCAGAATACGAGGGGCTGATAAGGGTCCGGAAGGCTGCCGCTGCCACAGGGGTGAAGCGCCTTACCATCAAGGGTGATTCGTAGCTCCTCGTCAATTTCTCCAACAAGGTGTATGAGCCAAGAGATGAACACATGGAGGCCTACCTTGCGGAGGTCCGCAGGATGGAGAAACAGTTCTGGGGATTGGACCTGCAGCACGTGCCCCGCGGCACCAATCAAGAGGCCAACGACATCGCCAAACGATCCTCCGTGGAGGTTACCCCAGAGCCAAGGCGTCTTTGAGGAACGGCTCTTCAAACCCTCAGCCACCGCCGCGTTATCAAGCACAAAGACCCTGGAGGAGCTCCCTCAGCCACCTGCCTCGGGAGCCCCAGCCTGTGGCCCGGCCTCAGGAGCACGCCTGCTTCTAACGATGGAACCTCAAGAGGAGTGCTGGATCGCGGAGCTTAAGAGTTACTTAACGCGTGGGACTTTCCCGGATAAGGAGGAGGAGTCAGAGCGTGTGGCGCGGCAAGCCACGGCATACAACATCATGGATGGAGAGCTCTACCGGAAACGACCAAACAATGTATCCCTGCGCTGCATCACCGTGGAATAGGGGAAGGAATTGTTGGCAGATATACATGGCGGAGATTGTGGGCACCATTCATCGTCACAGACCCTTGTCGGCAAGGCATTCCGCAGCGGTTTCTATTGGCCCACCGCACTCAATGACGCTATCGAACTCGTGAAGACTTGCGAGGCTTGCCAATTCGATGGCAAGCAGATCCACCAACCAGCAGGAGGTCTGCAAACCATCCCCTTTCACTTGGCCGTTCATGCAGGGGCTGGACATTTCGGGCCCTTTTCTCGGGCGCCAGGCTATCGCTACCTCTACGCCGCCATGGACAAATTCACCAAGTGGGCCGAAGTCGAGGCCGTCCGCGCCATCCCCGCTGGTTCTGCGGTCAAGTTCATCAAGGGCATCGTGAGCCGGTTCGGAGTGCCGAACCGCATCATCACCGACAACGGTTCGCAGTTCACCGGTAACCTTTTTAAAACGTACTGCGCTAACCTTGGGACACAGATATGCTACGCTTCGGTGTCGCACCCCCGCAGCAATGGACAGGCCGAGCGGGCCAATGCAGAGGTCCTGAGAGGCCTCAAGACCAGGACGTTCAAGAAGAAACTGGAAGCACATGGCGGAAGGCTGGTATGACGAGCTTCAGTCCGTGTTGTGGTCCATTCGCACAACCGCAACCAAGCCAACCGGAGAGACCCCCTTCTTCCTGGTCTACGGAGCCGAAGCGGTCCTCCCTCACGAGGTCAAGCGTCGATCCGCGCGGGTCCTGGCGTTCGATGAAACGCTGCAGGACGACATGCGGGGGATGGCCCTTGTGCTGGGAGAGGAGCGCCATCGAGAAGCTGCGCTGCGAGCGGCAAGGTACCAGCAGGCACTCCGGCGATACCACTACCGCAGCATCCACCCCAGAACTCTCGAGGTAGGGGACCTCGTGCTCCGACGGGTCCTCTGCAGGGAGGGACTGCATAAGCTCTCTCCCATGTGGGAGGGCCCATTCAAGGTTGTTCATGTTTCCAGGCCTGGCTCCATGCGCTTGGAGACTCAAGAGGGAGTACCTATACAGAACGCGTGGAACATCCAGCACCTCCGGAGGTTTTACCCCTAAAAGTCCCAGAGCCTGTGAAGAAGGCAAGTGCCTGTGAAGCTCATCTTTTTGGAAAAGGCCCAGAGCCTGTGAAGAAGGCAAATGCCCGTGAAGCTCATCTTTTTGGAAAAGGCCCAGAGCCTGTGAAGAAGGCAAATGCCTGTGAAGCTCATCTTTTTGGAAAAGGACCAGAGCCTGTGAAGAAGGCAAATGCCTGTGAAGCTCATCTTTTTGGAAAAGGCCCAGAGCCTGTGAAGAGGGCAAATGCCTGTGAAGTTCATCTTTTTGGAAAAGGCCCAGAGCCTGTGAAGAGGGCAAACACCCGTGAAGCTTGCTTCCCAGAAGAAAGGCCCGGAGCCTGTGAAGAAGGCGAACGCCTGTGAAGCTCGCCGCCCGTGACACTCTCACGTAAGAATGAGTTGGGGCTGTACATGCCCCGGAGTCTCAGGAGTGCCGGCCTCAGGCCCTGGGGCTCCCTCCCACGCCCAGTGGCAGCACTTAGCTCCGCGCTGGTGAGAAGACATCGAAGACTAGACTAGGTGCCAGACGTGGCTTTTTCATTTGCTTTCTGCAGTTGACTAGTTATTCCCATTTGGAGTTTTTATCGAAACTATCGCCCTTTTTTTTGTCCGTGGTTCTTCGATCTTTTTCACTCTCCTGCCTCGATTTCTCTTGCGCGGGGACTCGTGAGGCGGAAGCCTCGGGAGCCCCCGTGAGCGTTCCTGACCCTATCGCTCAAGTTTTCACGGCCCTGGTCCACAGCTGGAGCACCCCTCCTGACCATGCCTCACGGGCAGCACAACACGAACACGGGGCCTGGATCGGTCGCCCCCGCGGCCACGGCTGGGATTCACTTACGAATGGGCGCACGTCAGAAGGGAACAGTAACAGGATAACAAAAGTAGTACGATAATTAACGGTGTTGACCTAAACGCGCCCCCACGGGGCCATACATTGTTCCCTTTTTACGCAGGAGAAAATAAAGGAAAAGGACAGAAGCAGGTGAAGCCCGCCCCGTGCCGGCTCTCTTGGAAGGCCCGAGCCGCCTCCGGAGCTTAGGGGGACTCCCTCTAGCGCTTCACCGGGGCGTGGCGGCAAGCGGACCCGCTGCCACCCGCCAAGCAGGCGCGGCGGCGTGGGGGCTGGCCGTGGCCGCTGCTGGAAGAATCACCACCCGAAGAAGAGCTGGCGGAGCGTGAGGAGTCGCGGGCATCGCCGGCCGCCCGCGCGCTGCCCTCTCCGCCCACGCTGGGGCTGAGTCCTCGGCCATGATGCGTCGTCTTCGGCAGCACCCATACGGCGGCCGTCTTCCCCGAACACCCTCACGTAGAGGGTGGCGTCGCCATCGTACTAGAAGTGCAGGGAACACCGGCGGCGGAGACCACGCGCGCGGGCGAACGTCTGCCAGCCGCGGGCCAGGAACAGGTTCCCTGCAGCCGAGACCTCGAGAGAAGCCCACGAAGCGCGGCTACAGCAGCCATCTGCCTGGAGCCAGAGGCCACTCAGGGCGCCATCTGGGAGCTCACCCAGGAGGAAGCACGGGAGCTGAAGCCGGACGCCGGACGGCTCCTCCGCCCTCACCATGAACTCCGGCAGCGCTTCAGCGGCATGGAGGCGCGGCCTCGGAGGACGCGCGGTCGGGGCACGCCCTCCGACCATGGCCAGCCGCTCGTCGCCACGCTGAGGGCCTCCCCCACGACCGCGAGGAACCGCCGGGGAGGCCACGGGGTGCTTGCGAGGGCGACCTCAACCACGCTAAGGCGGAGGAGAGGAAGACTCGACCTGATGGCCCTTCCCCTTCTCCGCGGCCGAGAACTTCCTTGGTGGAGCCATGGAGAAGAAGGAGAGACAAGGAAGGATAGGCTAGAAGGGCGCGCGCCGTTCCGTACTTATTGCCTGCGAAGGCCAACCGTTGGCCTCCACGATCACCGGTAATCATGACCAACTCTGCATGCAAGGACTCGTCTAATCCGGGCGGTTACCGAGGAATCATGGGGGAGCAAAGGTCACGCTGTCAATCAACCGCCACGCTGCCGCCCAAGGTCACAGGCTGTTAGGGGCCCTGACGCTTCGCACTTGCCCTTTCGCCTCTCTGCTCGGCCAAGTTCGGGCGCCCGTGGGCCCGGGGCTCTTGTCGGCGTTCCGGGAACGGGGTCCCCAGACTTGCTCGCCGCTGCCTGGCGTGGCTCAAAGGAGGCCCAGACGACCCATCTTCATCTACGCAGCTCAAGACCCTCGCGAGGGGCCAGAGCCTCATGGGCGGACGACGAGGAGCTTCCTCGTGCACGGCCTCGTCGAGTCTGGCTCATGAGGAGGCGGAGAGTTCAAGGCAGGGTACCTCGCGAGGTGCCCATGACGCAAGCCATGACGACTAAGGGTGCCCGGTCGAGCGCCCAGCAGCGTCCTCCTTTCCCCTTTGGTGCAAAGGGAGCAAGCGCAGCGAGGGCATCAAGCAAAGGCATCCGCTTTGGTGCAACAAGACCAAGACCAGCCCCAACGGGCCGGAAGGGAGTCATCGTGGAGCCCAAGCAAAGGCGTCATCACCAGAGCCTTTGGCGTGCAAGGACCAACTTTAGTCAGGATAAGTGTACCCGCTGTTCCCCTTCAAAATGGCCAATTGTTGGCGCCCTTCCCGCTCAATATTTGGGAAGAGGCCCAGGGCCTTCGCCTATAAATAGGAGCAGCCACACTCAGAGTGGGGGATCTGGCATTTTGGAATCCAGAGAGAGAGGGATAGAGACCCGATCCTCAAGCTAGAGCGACGGGACACCAGCTAGCAGTTCATCACACCCACCAAGAACAGACCCTCGCGAGGCTGTTCTTCCCTGTACAATTCCTCATCAGCCCAAGAGGCAATCCACTACACCACAAACTAGAGTAGGGTATTACACCACAACGGTGGCCCGAATTAGTATAAATCTTGTGTCTCTTGTGCTTTTCTGTTTAGTAGTTTAGGTCCCTGCGGTTCGGCGAGGTCGAGACGGTGGAGGGTTGGATCTCCACGCGCACCCCAGTGTTCGAACCTCAAGGGTCTGCCGGAACCCGAAATCCGAGAGAGAGGCTGACAGCTGGGTCCACGGCCACAGCAAGGAAGTGCCTCCTTATTACGCGGAAAATAATGATTCCTCCACCTGACAGCAGGGACCCACCGGACGGGCCACCGTATTTTGCAAAAAAAATGTTTCCCCTGACTGCTGGGACCCACCAGCTACATCTTCGCACGCAAGGAAGTGCGTCTGGGCAAAAAAACGATTCGCCCCTGACTGCTGGGACCCACCAGCTACATCTTCGCACGCAAGGAAGTGCCTGACAGTCGGGACCCACCTGGTCGAAGCGTACGTAGTGTTGTCATTCTGGTCGCGAACGTGTACGTACATACTGGTCATTGTAGAGGCGTGCACGTGTCATAGTACATGCGCGCACGTAGCACGTACATGTACGTACAGCGGCCAGGGTGCAAGAAAGAAAATACGGCCACATATGTGTACATACGAGCGGGGTCTCGAACGCCTACTCGTGCATAAGTATGGCGAGGGCTCATGTACATGGCTGGGTCGGAACGGAGAAACAACATCGTCGTCGTGTTCATGGGGAGGCAACGGAATGCGTCGTGTTCATGGGGAGGCAACAGAATGTGTCGTGTTCATCGGGAGGCAACGGAACGCCTGGGAGCCAACCGGCTGGGTCGGAACGAAATGCGTGGTCATGTTCATCGGGAGGGCTTCGACGGAACAGGCGATGGAAACGAGGCCTTGCGTACCGCACAACGGAGGAAACGGACCTCCTACGTTCGGAATGGGGTCCCGTTGATCGGGAGGGGCCTGGCGTACCGCAAAACGGAGGAAACGGACCTCATACGGTCTAAACGGGGGTCCTGTTGATCGGGAGGGGTGTGGCGTACCGCAAAACGGAGGAAACGGACCTCCTACGGTCGAAACGGGGGTCCTAATGATCGGGAGGGGTGTGGCGTACCGCAAAACGGACGAAACAGACTTGTGTTGGAGCGCTACGGTCGAAACGGGGGTCCTGTTCATCGGGAGGGGTGTGGTGTACCGCAAAACGGGACTCCACGGGATACTGTTCATCTCCACCGTCGACCTCCTGTTCATCCAGCCTCCACCGCGCGCTACTCCACCGGCTATTGTTCAACCACCCCTCCACCGTCTATTGTTCATCCAGCCCTCCTCACCACGGGGTCCTGTTCAACCACCCCTCCACGGGCACCCCTCCACCGCTCTCATCGCTCATCCAGCCCTCCACCACACCACGGGTCCTGTTCATCCAGAGGCAACGCCACCGCCACCTGTTCATCCAACCCCCCGCAACACTCACTATTCATCCAATCGATCGGCTTCGATTAGTAGCAAGAGCAAAGGAATCGCCGATCGGGTTCAGCTAACAGCCATCGATCGATCGCCGGGTTCGATGGCGTAGCACTGTAGTGCAATGTCCTTCCGGTTTCGATTAGAGTCCAACGCCTCGCCGGGTTCGATTAGAGCTAACGCCTCGCACGCAGCGTGTACATGTACGAGAGAACGCGCATCGCCGCCCCGACCTCCCACCGTAACCGGAACTCCCGAAATTTTCCTCCCTCGCTTCTACCACGGTTTTTCCGTCATGGACGGCCCAAAGAATGTCATGCAGCTGCGTCTCCGGCCCGCCCAGACGAAAAGCCCATTTTCTGTCATGATTTTTGTCATAGAAGTAGGAGCCCACCACATCTATGATGATACCGGGTTTTGTCACAATTATCGTCATAGAAGTGTCATATGTATGACAGAAAAAAAATTCGTTCGGCCCAAAATGTCACAGATGTGTCTTTTTTTATAGTGATAGGAAGGTATAGTGGACTCATATGGCATAACTTTGGGGTTTAAGTGATTGGATGCACAAGCAGTATTCCCGCTTAGTACAAGTGAAGGCTAGCAAAAGACTGGGAAGTGACCAACTAGAGAGCGACAATAGTCATGAACATGCATTAAAATTAATAAACATTGAGTGCAAGCATGAGGATCCACCATGAACATAAATATCGTGAAGGCTATGTTGATTTGTTTCAACTACATGTGTGAACATGTGCCAAGTCTAGTCACTTAAATCATTCAAAGGAGGATACCACCCCACTATACCACATCACAACCATTTTAATAGCATGTTGGCATGCAAGGTAAACCATTATAACTCATAGCTAATCAAGCATGGCATAAGAAACTATTATCTCTAATTGTCATTGCAAACATGTTTATTCATAATAAGCTGAATCAGGAACGATGAACTCATCATATTTACAAAAATAAGAGAGGTCGAGTTCATACCAGCTTCTCTCATCTCAGTCAGTCCATCATATATCGTCATAATTGCCTTTCACTTGCACGACAGAACGATGTGAAAATAATAAGAGTGCACGTGCATTGGACTAAGCTGGAATCTGCGAGCATTCAATAAACAGGAGAAGACAAGGTAATATGGGCTCTTGGTTAAATCAACAATAATGCATATAAGAGCCACTTCAACAATTTAATCATGGTCTTCTCCTACGAACCCCAAAGAAAAGAAAAGAAATAAAACTATTTACACGGGAAAGCTCCCAACAAGCAAAAGAAGAACAATAAATATTTTTGTGTTTTCTTTTTAATTATTAGTACTACAGCAAGAAAAGTAAACTAACTAAAAATTACACTAATTTTTTTGGTTT
Source organism: Aegilops bicornis (assembly GCA_021605145.1). Classification (NCBI taxonomy): domain Eukaryota; kingdom Viridiplantae; phylum Streptophyta; class Magnoliopsida; order Poales; family Poaceae; genus Aegilops; species Aegilops bicornis. The sequence continues at coordinate 388,580,911 of CM038669.1, read as the reverse complement.
TTCTTAAAGTTTAACAAACACACAAGAAGAAAGCAAGAAAAACAAAATAAACTAGCATGGATAATACAATGAAAGAATATGAACACCGACATCTAGCAATGAGTGTGTGAACATAAATATAACTTCGGTGAGAAATACGTACTCCCCCAAGCATAGGCTTTTGGCCTAAGTTGGTTTATTGACAAGGATGGCCTAGCGGATATCCGTAGTTGTAGTTGGGGTCGTACTGTGATGAAGAGGACTCTGATTGCCACTGGCTGGCAGTCATCTCCTGATCCCAAAAGTAATCAGACTATCGTGGAGGCTCAGATTGTGGTTCTGGCTCCTGGGCTGGTGTAGGGTTCCGGTAAGCGTAAATGGCCACCCACGAAACGAGATACGGACCTTCAGATAAATTAAACAAGGAAGGAGCAGGCAAGGTAATAGTCTTAGGGTGATGTCTATTAAAGAACAATTTGTATTTAACGATAAAGTCATGCGCTACCATACTCTTATAATCTAAATAAGCATTGGGCAACAATTTTTCTTCTTTCTCATAGAGCCTAATAGGTATGTTATAATATGCAGCAAGGCGTGAAGCATAAATACCTCCAAAGATGGGACCCTTAGTAAGGTTCAGACTCAACCGTTTAGCAATAATACCGCCCATACTAACAGTGTTATCGGAATATAAACCATGGAGCAAAATGATAATATCAGGAACACTAAGGTTTCCACAGTTTCCGCGACCAATGAAGCAATGACTAGCAAATATAGCAAAGTAGCGTAAAACAGGAAAATGTATGCTAGTGATTCTTGCATCGGAAACCTTCCTGGTTTCCCCACGATAATGGTGTCAATAAACCCATCCACATCTTTACGATGTGGTTCATCTAAGGTACCCTTGAAGGGTATTTTGCAAACCTTGCAAAATTCATCTAGTGGCATCTTCTTAACAACATCATATAAATGGAACTCTACTGAAGGAGGTGTTTCTTCAGGAAAATAGTAGAAGTTTTGCACAAAGTATTGGTGAGTAAGAGATACTGATGACGTTGGTCGCGGAGGAAGTCGGTGAGGCCAGCATTCTCAGCCAATGAATAGAAATCATCATAAATCCCGGCTTCTCTCAAGAAATCATTGGAAGGCCATTCACACGGCCGAACCTCCGCGGTGCGAGGCAAATTATATTTGGGCCTCTGTGCTTCTTCATTCCGCTTTTCCTTCGAGCTTCGGCTCGATGAGCCTCTCAAAAATCTCTTCATTATTTTCTGAAATATTCTGAAATTTTTAGTAACTTCAAACAAAAGTGAACCAAGCTCAACAAAATTGATAGCAACTACTCCTACAAGTGCCTAGAGCCTATATCAAGCATTAGAACTACTTGGAACCATATAAATTTGACATGCAAGCTCAAGAACATGGTCACCTAGGCAGCACAAATTTTCAATGAATAAAGCACTAGAACAAAAACTAATTGGACCAATGAAGGAGTCACATACCAAGGAACAATCCCCCAAGCAGTTTTGTGAGAGGTGCTTTGAGCAAGGAGATTGAAAATCGCAGCAAAATGAGCTAGAACTCGTGCTTGAGCTGGATATTGGTGTTTGTGGGAGGAAGAAGGGATGTGTTGGTGCAGGAATAAGTGGGCGAGGGCCACCGTGGGCCCACGAGGCAGGGGCGTGCCCTAGGGGGTAGGGCGTGCCCTCCACCCTCGTGGCCAGGTGCTTGCCCCTCCTGCTATGTTCTCAGTGCCAGATATTCTCAAAAATTCTAGAAAAAATCATATTCCATTTTCAGGGCACTTGGAGAACTTTTATTTTCGGGATATTTTTATATTGCACGGATAAATCAGGAAACAGAAAGAAAAAAATACTATTTTTACTTTATTTCAACTAAATAACAGAAAGTAGAAAGAGGGTACAGAAGGTTGTGCCTTCTAGTTTCATCCATCTCATGCTCATCAAAAGGAATCCACTAACAAGGTTGATCATGTCTTGTTAACAAACTCATTCCGACTAACATGGAACCGGAGAAATTTTGAATAACACTATGTTACCTCAACGGGGATATGCACATCCCCAATAATAATAATATCATATTTCTTCTTGACAGTAGGAAGAGGAAATTCAAAACCTCCAAAAATAATCGATGGAATTTTTCCAATAGAGTTGATACTATGAACTTGAGGTTGTTTCCTCGGAAAGTGTACCGTATGCTCATTACCATTAACATGAAAAGTGGCATTGCCTTTATTGCAATCAATAACAGCCCCTGCAGTATTCAAAAAAGTTCTTCCAAGAATAATATACATACTATCGCCCCTCGGAATATCAAGAATAACAAAGTCCGTTAAAATAGTAACGCTTTGCAACCACAACAGGCACATCCTCACAAATCTTGGCGGTATAGCAGTTGATTTATCAGCCATTTGCAAAGATATTTCAGTAGATGTCAACTTATTCAAATCAAGTCTATGATATAAAGAGAGAGGCATAACACTAACACCGGCTCCAAGATCACATAAAGCAGTTTTAACATAGTTTCTTTTAATGGAGCATGGTATAGTTGGTACTCCTGGGTCTCCTAGTTTCTTAGTTATTCCACCATTAAAAGTATAATTAGCAAACATGGTGGAAATTTCAGCTTCCGATATCTTTCTCTTATTTGTAACAATATCTTTCATATACTTAGCATAAGGATTCATTTTGAGCACATCAGTTAATCGCATACGCAAAAATGTAGGTCTAATCATTTCAGCAAAGCGCTCAAAATCCTCATCATCCTTTTTCTTGGATGGTTTGGGAGGAAATGGCATGGGTTTCTAAACCCATGGTTCCCTTTCTTTACCGTGCTTCCTAGCAACAAAGTCTCTCTTATCATAACTTTGGTTCTTTGATTGTGGGTTATCAAGATCAACAGCAGGTTCAATTTATACATCATTAACATTACTAGGTTGAGCATCATCATGAACATCATCATTAATATTTTCACTAGGTTCATGTTCATTACTAGATTGTGTTTCAGCATCAGAAATAGATATATCATTTGGATTTTCAGGTGTTTCAGCAATAGGTTCACTAGAAGTATGCAAAGTCCTATCATTTTTGTTTTTCTTCCTTTTAGACAAACTAGGTGCATCAATATTATTTCTCTGAGAATCTTGTTCAATTCTCCTAGGGTGGCCTTCAGGATACAAATGTTCCTGAGTCATTCTACCAGTTCTAGTGGCCACTCTAACGGCATAATCATTATTCTTACTATTCATTTCACTGAGCAAATCATTTTGAGCCTTAAGTACTTGTTCTCCTTGAGTGGTAACCATAGAAGCATGTTTACTAATGAGTTTAAGTTCACCTTTAACATTAGCCATGTAATCACCCAAGTGTTCAATCATATAAGCATTTTGTTATAATTGTCTACCAAAATAAGCATTGAAATCTTCTTGCTTAACCATAAAGTTATCAAACTCATCCAAGCATTGGCTAGCAATTTTAGTAGGAGGGATTTTAGCTTTATCATATCTATAGAGAGAATTTACCTTTACTACCTGTGTCGGGTTATCAAGACCATGAGTTTCTTCAATAGGTGAAGGATTAAGATCATATGTTTCTTCAACAAGCGGTAAATTAGGACCATGTATTTCTTCAATAGGAGGTAAATTCTTAACATCTTCAGCTTTAATACCTTTTTCTTTCATAGATTTCTTTGCCTCTTGCATACATTCAGGACTGAGAAATAGAACACCTCTCTTCTTCGGAGTTGGTTTAGGAATAGGCTCAGAACTGCTCAGAGCTGGCTCAGAAGTGTCCAATTATTTTCATTTGTCAACATATTATTCAATAGAATTTCAACTTCATCCGTGTTCTTTCCCCGAAAATGTAATCCAGCACAACTATCCGTGTAATCTCCGAAGCATCGGTTAGTCCATTTTAAAAGATATCAAGGATTTCATTTATCTTCAGAGGATGATCAGGCAAAGCATTAAGTAACTTGATAAGCCTCCCCCAAGCTTGTGGGAGACTCTCTTCTTCAATTTGCACAAAATTGTATATATCCCTCAAAGCAGCTTGTTTCTTATGAGCAGGGAAATATTTAGTAGAGAAGTAATAAATCATATCACAGGGACTACGCACAACCAGGATCAAGAGAATTAAACCATATCTTAGCATCACCCTTTAATGAGAACATAAATATTTTAAGGATATAAAAGTAGCGAGATCTCTCATCATTAGTGAACAGGGTGGCTATATCATTTAATTTAGTAAGATGTGCCACAACAGTTTTAGATTCATAACCATGAAAAGGATCAGATTCAACCAAAGTAATTATATCAGAATCAATGGAGAATTCATAATCCTTATCAGTAACACAGATAGGTGAAGTAGAAAAAGCAGGGTCAGGTTTCATTCTATCATTAAGAGATTGTTGATTCCATTTAGCTAATAACCTCTTGAGATCATATCTATCTTTGCAAGCTAAAATAGCTAAAGAAGCTTCTTTATCAAAAACATAACCCTCAGGAATAACAGGCAAGTCTTCATCATCACTTTCATCAATATAATCAGTTTCGATAATTTCTTTCTCTCTAGACCTAGCAATTTGTTCATCAAGAAATTCACTAAGTGGCACAATAGTATGAAGCATAGAAGTAGTCTCATCATAAGTATCATGCATAGCAGAAGTGGCATCGTCAATAACATGCGACATATCAGAACGAATAGCAGAAGCAGGTTTAGGTGTCGCAAGCTTACTCAAAACAGAAGGTGAATCAAGTGCAAAGCTAAATGGAAGTTCCTTACCTCCCCTCGTAGTTGAGGGATAAATTGTTGTCTTAGCGTCTTTCAAGTTCTTCATAGTGACCAGCAGATATAAATCCCAAGTGACTCAAAGAATAGAGCTATGCTCCCCGGCAACGGCGCTTGGAAAATAGTCCTGATAACCCACAAGTATAGGGGATCGCAACAGTTTTCGAGGGTAGAGTATTTAACCCAAATTTATTGATTCGACACAAGGGGAGCCAAAGAATATTCTCAAGTATTAGCAGTTGAGTTGTCAATTCAACCACAAATGGATAACTTAGTATCTGCAGCAAAGTATTTAGTAGCAAAGTAATATGATAGTGGTGGTAACGGTAACAAAGGTAACAGTAGCAAAAGTAAAATTTTTGGTGTTATGTAGAGATTGTAACAAGAGCAATGTAAACGTAAATAAGCGAGGAACAATATGTGAAAAGCTCGTAGGCATTGGATCGGTGATGGAGAATTATCTTTGGATGCGGTTCATCATGTAATACCATAACATAGGGTGACACAGAACTATCTCCAATTCATCAATGTAATGTAGGCATGTATTCCGAATATAGTCATGCGTGCTTATGGAAAAGAACTTGCATGACATCTTTTGTCCTACCCTCCCGTGGAAGCGGGGTCCTAATGGAAACTAAGGGATATTAAGTCCTCCTTTTAATAGAGTACCGGAACAAAGCCTTAGCACATAGTGAATACATGAACTCCTCAAACTATCGTCATCACCGGGAGTGGTCCCGATTATTGTCACTTGGAGGTTGCCGGATCATAACACATAGTAGGTGACTATAGACATGCAAGATAGGATCAAGAACTCACATATATTCATGAAAACATAATAGGTTCAGATCTGAAATCATGGCACTCGGGCCCTAGCGACAAGCATTAAGCATAGCAAAGTCATAGCAACATCAATCTCGTAACACAAAGTGGATACTAGGGATCAAACCCTAACAAAACTAACTCGATTACATGATAGATCTCATCCAACCCATCACCGTCCAGCAAGCCTCACGATGGAATTACTCACGCCTGGCGGTGAGCATCACGAAATTGGTGATGGAGGATGGTTGATGATGACGATGGCGACGAATCCCCCTCTCCGGAGCCCCGAACGGACTCCAGATCAGCCCTCCCGAGAGGTTTTAGGGCTTGGCGGCGGCTCCGTATCGTAAAACGTGATGAATTGTTCTCTCTTATTTTTTTCTCCCCGAAAGCAATTATATAGAGTTGGAGTTGAGTTCGGAGGAGCTCCAGGGGGCCCACGAGGTAGGGGGCGCGCCCTAGGGGGGCGCCCCCCACCCTCGTGGACAGGGTGTGGGCCCCTGGTCTTCATCTTTTGCAAGGATTTTTTATTATTTCCAAATAGACGTTCCGTGGAGTTTCAGGTCAATCCGAGAACTTTTGTTTCTGCGCATAAATAACACCATGGAAAGTCTGCTGAAAACAACATCAGTCTGGGTTAGTTCCATTCAAATCATGCAAGTTAGAGTCCAAAACAAGGGCAAAAGTGTTTGGAAAAGTAGATACGACGGAGTCATATCAGCGAACATGCATTTTCAAAACTAAATTAGGAACATTTAGCTGACCAATTAAATGACTCTGTTTTAATAATATCAGATTCGCATATGAACAACTAAGCTTGTTTAGCTTGATGGGTGGAGCAGTGCTATTCTGACACAAAGCACGTATGCTGATCGTATAGTGATCATAAAAGGGGGAAACCCTAAGCAGAAATTTTTTGAGCAAAAGAGGGTTTCCCCTCCGATTTCTATTAAAGAAACCACCATGGAACCAACATGATCAATTAAACCCTAAGCATGATCAATTAAACCCAATTATGACTGTACCATGGCAGATTTAAAGCTGCAAACCGCAGAAAAGCTATTTAGCATCCATTGTTTGCTTCGAACTAAGAACTAAATTCTAAGAGCTGAAAAGAAAGTACAGTAACCAAGTTACGATCTATATTCTTGTTGAGATTAAAAAGTTGAGGAGATATGAAGTACCACCTCTCTTGCGGCGCCGTGTAGGCATCGGGGGTGCGATGGCTGTCGGTGGCGTTGAAGCAGATCTGCAATAGTAGACAGGTCCATCAGGGGATAAGTCCCGTTGTGGTGGACGAGAAGGTCGTGTGAGCGGCCTCGGCAAAGAGGACGATGCCGCCGATGAAGCGAGAGGACGCGGTGCAAGGCTCCTGGTCTGTCACCATGGATGAGAAACGTCCATCTATAGCAATGGACGAGGCGGTCTTGGTAGGCGCTCTGGCATGGTGGATGACGGTGGCGATGGATGGAGTGGAGGACGACGGCGATGGATGGGGTGGCAGACGGAGGAGGCTGGTGTGGAGATGGTGTTCTAGCGATGATTGGGAAAATGGAGGGAGAGGTACGGGAAACCATGTTTTTGGGACGCGCCTGTCCGAAATATGGGAAAGTTACGAACTTAGCCCCCTTTTAAAATTTGGACGTCTCGTCGATTGGGGATAGGACGGTAATCTCGCATCTCGTCAATATTTGCCCAAAGCAATTTTGGGCGAGGAGAGGGCGTTTTGGCGCCCATGGTGTATGAATGGGGCTGACAGGTAGGGCGGTTGTGTCACGTCTGAGTGAAATTACAAACCTGCCCCTATGGGGAAATTACAAACCTGCCCCAATATTTGCCTACATCGATTTCGGTCGAGTCAAGTTTGTTTTGCCGCCCACCATGTATGAATGGGGAAATGGAGGGAGAGACAGAGGTCTTTCAGATGATCTTGAATCAAATGTGGTTTGCGCCCATGTTTGGTGCCCACCGTGTCAGAATGGGCTCAGAGGCGGTCGTGTCACGTCTAATTGAAGTTACTAACCTACCCCTATTGAGAGCAGTGGAAATCGGGCCGATGGATTGTCCGTGTAAGAGGTAGGCCGTAATTTCCATCTCCCAAACACTGGCTTCGGGCAGCCGATGTGGGAGTGTATGAAGATGATTCACACTCATAACTCCTGATAGTTCTACTCGTCAGAAAGATCGTAAGCAAGCAATAGTAACCACACATAAGCAATCACTCAAAAGATCGGGAAGAACGAAGAAGACAATTCGAAAAACATCAAAACCAAGAAAATAACTCTTGCAACATAAACCAATTTCTAACAGTGCCAAAATTATGTGAATTTGGCCTCATCAGAAAGTTTAGGTCAAGAGCTTCGATTTGCAAAAAGAATCAACTCAAACAGAGTTATAAAACTCGAGGTACGATCAAACGATTTTCAAATACAAATCTTCTTGAATTAAAATTTTAAAACTTCCAAAAATATGTTTAAGTTGTTTTACTGGATAGAGGGGATCATAACGAAGAAGTGGGCATTAGTTTCGTTGGATTTGGACAAACGGTGTAAAAGTTGTGATCGTTTGAAGATCAGGGACTAAACTCTAAATAAAATATTCACAGATGGGTCCTTGGCCGAAAATAAAAAGAAAAATCTATCGAGCGAACGCTCGCTACAGAAGCTAATCTAGTGAATCATTTCACAAATAAAACCTAGAAGAACGAGCGTTCGTTAATTAGGCGAAACGAGGAAAAAAACTAGAACAAATGGAGATCGTCGGATCTCGATCCGACGGCGGGGATCGGGGTTAGGGTTTACCCAAACTACGGTGAGAAGGAACGGCGGCGCGGCGTCTCCGGCAAGGTGCAGGCGGTGGCTACGCGGGGCGGGGCGCTGGGTGGCGGAAGCGGCGGGCGGCGGAGGCGTCATGGTGGCCCGGCAAAGAGCGTGAGCCAGGCGGCTAGTGGCTCGACGGCCAGTACAGCGGCGGCGGCGTCATGGCCGGGGCCCGGCTATATATAGCCTCGGGAGGGCGGCGGCTCGGGACGAGTCCGGCGGCGTCACGGCTTCGCCGGCGTCCTGCGGGACGAGGACTCCGGGTGTGGGGCGGTTGCCGACTGGGCTGGGCCGGCTGGCTGGGCTTCGGCCCTGTTGGCCCGGTCCGGAAAAGTAGAAGTTGTTTTAATAAATACAGACAGACAAAGAAACTAAACAAAGAGAAATAAAAAAATACTATAGGCATATTATATATAAAAAATTTCAGAAAAGAATTTTCTACAACATGAACATTTTCCTAACGCCAAATAAAATCTACAAAAATTCAAATAAATCAAATAGTGCTACCACTCCAATAAAATCCAGTAAATATCATTTTAAAAATACCAAAACAATTTCAAATTTATTTCTCTCCAATTTTCTATTGTAGGGAATCATTTGAACCTAATTTCCATATATTTAATTTTTGGAGAAAAATAATTTGAATAAAACCCAAATAACTCCAAATTGAAAATAATTTCAAAAGGACTTTAAATTTGATTCTTTGAAACTCCCAACTCATATTTCATAGGTTTTGAAGAAGTCATTTTATCTTCTCTCATGAAAATCATTGAGTTGCTTAGAGTTTCTGAATTTGAAATATTTCCAATTAAAATTCAAATCTTTTCAAAACCCTTTTCATTTATTTAAATGGAAGAAGTCATGTCATCTTCGCTCCATGGTTTTGTGATGAAAAGAATTTGAATTCACGGAGATCATAAATGCAAAATGAAAGTTTGGTAAAAGTCCTTTTATTCCCTCTCATTTAACTTTCAAAAGTTTCAATTTCACTCACTTTCAGTCAATCAAGCACACAACATTCAAGCAATCAATCAAATATATCTATTTGATATAACATTCCAAAATTTAGAATTTTGGGATGTTACAGTATTTTTAAGTTAAATTTTCGCCCCTGGTAACTTGAATTCGTGAATCGGCCACTACACACAAATCATACACACAGGCCGGTACAAATTAAATGAAATGCAGGGACTTTCGCTAGCTCGTTGTATAGGCTCACTGCAGCTCTGCTTGCGCTTGGGATGTTCCATGTAAAAGTCCATGTTACCACTTGCTTGGATCCTTGTGCTCCTTGCATCCCCCTCTGCATTTTTGACATGGCGAATGGTTGATCAAATAAGAGGAATTGGCCTTGCTGTTGTACCGGAGGACAGATACTTACATGGTTATACGGGTGTGCAGGATGTGTACGAGATCCCGTAGCACCATCAGGCTTCGCTAAAAATTGGTTTTGCTTGTTTCAGATGATATCTCCAGAAGAAATAAGAGTTAAAGTCAGAGTTGCATAGGCATGTAAGCTAAGAGAGCAGCGAAAGGATATCCAAACATCGTCGAAACAGTGCACAAGGGAGTGATATGTGGATACCTAGTTCGGGCTGGCGATTGGACATGCTCGCCTAGCTAGAGTGCAGGTCACTTCAGAGCCGTTGAGGGTGATGCGCTGGCGTTGGCTGGCCAGGCGTGGATGCAGATCTTGAGTGGCAGCAGAGCGCTACGATGCTGTGGACGAGACCGTTGGCGAAGCCCCAACGGCCTCGGTGGGTGGAGGTGCGAGGATGTGCTCGGTGAAGTAGCCCCGGTGAGGTGGGAGACGGCGTTGGTGAAACGCACCTAATGCGGTGGAAGTCGGTGTCTGTGAGGCATGTCGGTTGCGGTGGCCGACGTTGTCGGTGGACCACCCGGTGCGGTGGACGAGGGCGTAGGTGAGGTAGGTCCAGTGCGGTGGTGAAGCGCGACCGTCGTCTTCGTCGTTGTCGTCTGGCATAGAGGTGGTGAAAGAGACGAGACTAGGGGCAATTCGAACTTTTCTTAGGTTGGAGGCGAATTAGGGAGTTGAGCAATCTGGGCGCGGAAGGGGACGGTGGAGAAGGGAGATTTTGCAAGGCTGGAATTGGGGCCGCCAGATATTTCAATCCAAAACGTGGAAGCGCGAATTTATTTTGTCGTTGTTCCTTTGGGGGGGGGGTGTAGGCAGGGAGCGGGTGGGTGGCTGGGTGCTAGCGTCCGTACGACACAAGCGACCACCACGAAACGACCCTGGTCTACCTGGTGCGCCTACATTTGCGAATGCAAACGAACCTTCTTTCATTTGCAAACAAATCTGTATGTATTACCATGCCCGTGTTTTCCTTGCAAATAATTAGTCAGTCGAAACGAGATACTATAAATTAATTAATGAGGACTTATTTGAATTAGAGTGTGCGTCACATAGCAATCTCAAATTCTAACGTGGATTTCGCATTTCATGGTATCCACGCTACGTTTTTAATACAAATTCATATGTATATGATGAACACCATGGTAGTGAGAAAACTTTGGATGGATTCAAACATATGACCTACAAAATAGCACAATAATCGGGTCAATGTCAACTTTTCCAAACCTAGTATGGCACGAATTCGAAATAATTACCCATATGCATACAATGTACACTAAATTGAAACATCGATATTAAGTCTCGTACTATCTACATTCAAATGTTGTTTTTAGCCCCACCCCTCGGCACACACGCTACATACTTCCTGTATCGGTCAATCTTCCTCTCCTAACCACCTTAGGAAGTTATCGGTTTCCGACACACGTTCATTCTTTCTCTCCGTGTTTCGATCTTTAAATCTCTCAACTGCACAACCCCCTTTTTCCATTATGTTACCAAATGTATCTACCTCACACACCCACCGTTGCACCCCATGCCGAGCTCTCTCTCTCTCTCTCCCCCACCCTCTCTTGCTAGATACATGCATTGCCTATCTAGCCCCACAACCTCTCGTGCGCACGCACGCACGTTGTCTATCTAGGTCACTCCCTCGAGACTGTCTCACTCTTTCTTCCGCACGGCGGGCCACACTCGCTCAATCTCGCTCTCTTTATCTGAGTCTCGATTAACCTCGCTTTCTTTCACACATAAATGATATATCTCCCTGTTCGGGACACGATCGACACACTCTATACTCTCTCACGCAGATTGTCTATCTAGGTCAGTCCATCCAAGCCGCCCCACTCTTTTGACCTCATGGAGGGCCACACTCGCTCAATCTCTCTCTCTCTGTCTCTCTCACTTTGTATGTCTCGATTGTCCTCGCTCTTTCTCGGACACAAACGATATATCTCCATGTTTGAGCCCAATTCGACATATTCATATTGTATACTCTCTCACGCACATTGTCTATCTAGGTCACTCTCTCCAACCCATCTCACTCTTCGATCACATGGCGACCCACACTCGCTCAATCTCTCTCCCTTTATATATGTAATCGATTGACCTTGCTTTCGCCCACGCAGAAAATATATCTACATGTCTGTGACTGGATCATCTCTCAAGCTCTATCTTACAGCCCTCACCCTTCCCAAAAGCTCAATCGGACAATATCTCTCCAGAGCATATATATCTTTTCAATGAATGTCGGACCACACTCGCTTTGTCTCTCTATCTATCTGTGTCTCGGTTGACCTCGCTTTCTCACGCTGTATCTTCCACACATTGAAGTTACCTCTCCATCCCTCACAGAGCTGGAGCTATTTACATTGCGAGGGGGACTCCAACCTTGGATTAATTTGTGTAGGCATTTATTACAGTGGGTTTAGATTATATTTTCGTAGCATTCGGCCCACAACTACTCCAAACACCGTTGCAACCGCAGCACCTCCCCCAATTGATTTCCCTCTGGCTCGGTCATCGCTCTCTCGCACGTCCTTTCTCGCCTTCAACGTGGCACCATGGTATTTTTGCAAAAAAAAACACTGTTGTTCTCTTTAATTATTACAAGTAAGCTAGAAAACTTCGCACCGATAGTCCACCTGTAATGGAACAAATTTCGACCCACAAATTAAAGTGCTACAAACTACACACCGAGGGGCCCACCTGTCATGAAACAAATTTGGACCTATATATAAATTAAAAATTAAAAAGGACGAGGATCAAACATGCGACCAGGGCCTTCAAGCCGCACGTCAATAGGCAACATACGTAGTGCAGCAATGTTTGTTGTACCCCCCTTTGTTCATATAATATTTTTATATTACCACAACCTATTTAATAGATAACATGCAATTTTATTTTTAGTACATTAGTGGGACCGGCTCGTTAGCACGTACTATTCACCTTCACTTACTGGTGGGTTCCATGTCTGCTCTCTCTCTCTCTCCTCCCCTTCTATGTTTAGACGCACGGGCAAACACGAAGAACTCGCGGGCGATGTTGCCGTTGACCATATCTGGACGATTTCACAAGTTACGGCACCAGTTTCACGTACTAGTAGTACTAGTCAATGTGTACGTGCAATGCACGTTAATTTGGAAGTATATTAAGTGCATGCGGATATTAAGTAGGATATTATTTGCGTGTTATTATGTGATTAACACTATTTTTTGCATGAAATTAATTGCATGCTAAACATGTTGAGCGCTCGACATTGAAGCAGTCTAGGTTGTTGGATGAGAAGGAATACATGTGGCTCTAGCAAAACATTCAATTGATCAAACCATAGATTTCATTCAGTCTGACTCCGACTTTACATTCATACGATGATCGATCTAAAATAAACGGAAATGATAAATGTTCGGATTTTAAGCATGGTAGTCCGAATGTTTTTCATGGAAAATTTAGATTACGCAACGGCGGCGGGGCCGTCTTGCAGTGGGAAGCGGCTCCTCTGCCGTGCTCGGTGTGCCATCGGGCCACTGACCGACGGCGACGGCAGCGTCTTGCATCGTTGTTGGCGTACTCCTGGACGTTGGCCCTAGCTTCAAGGAAGGCCACAATGTTCTGGACTTCGGTCTCCAGGAGCGAGTCAACTGGCGGGAGGAGGCGAATGGCGTTGGTGCAAGGAAGCGGTCGACGACAGCCATCCATGCCGCTGAGGGGGGCACTGGCACCCGCGCGGGGACAAGCGTTGGCAATGACGCGGTAGAGACATTCGTGTGCACGGGTGTGCACGTCAGTGCACGCGCAGGTGCATGCGCTGGCAGGTGCACGGGCACTGGCACGGTCGCACGCGTCAGTGCACGCGCAGGCACTTGCAGGTGCACGGGCGCGTGAAAGTCGGTGGGGACCTCACGGAACACCGTGGCATCAAGCTCGGTGAGAATGTGTGGCTCCCAGCCCATCAATGCCATGGGGATGGGCACTGGCACAGTCGGGGCAACGGAAGCCGGAACGGGAGCGGGGACAGGCGTAGCGCTTCCGGCAAGGCCGATTCAAGCTCATCCCAAAGCTCCTTGTGTTTTTGAGACTCCGGCTGGGTGTCTTCCTCAGGAAACTGGAAGACTAAGGGCATACCATCGTGATGCAGCATGGCGTACGGTTAGGTCAGGCTGGTTGGAGGTAGACGACAGGAAAATCGGAGAGGACGAGAGAAGATTATAGCCTACCGGGTAGTGCGGGGTTCATTTTAAACTGTGGCGCCAGTGCCATTAAAAGTGGGGGCAGTTGGGACGATGTTGGGCAATGGAGCCTGGCCAAAGGGGTCGCCTCCCGATGAGCCTGCGCAGTGGTCTGCTCGCACGCCTCCCGGTCAGCCGGCACAGCGGTCTGCTCGCATGCCTCCTGTCGACTCACATGCTTTCTCGGAGGGCACCTTCCGATGAGAAGCGGGACTCGTGGTGGCACATAAACGCCCACGGTCTGAATAGTGAAGGCGTTCTCCTTAACGTGACAGGTCTTTGTTCCAAAATACCTTGGCTCTTCATTTGTGCAACTTCTCATAAGCACCTTGTCTCAAATTGAAGGAAAAAAATTGCGTAGAAATATTTGTGCCATATCACGAGACCATGCTCAGTTTCATGAATTTCCGGTCACTGTTGGATTTTCTGAAATTTAAAATCCAAGATTTGGAACAATATCATAACCTGCATCATGCAATAAATTTTCAAGCAATACATCTTTCCTGTTGTATTTCTTAAGAAAGGATTTGGTCAAACATTTTGCTTAGTTAGACTTCAGACAAGTTATATATGCAGAGTAAAAGGATAATCCCTCTGTACCAGTGCATTGCCTAATATATTAACTCAACTACTAGGCACGAACAAACGTGCTCAATCTGTGCTCATCCTGGTGTAGTACTCCTATTAGTACTAGGCAATGGAGTTGACGGGTGACCTTGGGTAGCGGCGACCGAGGGAATTGAACCGTGCTCGGCACGGTAGGTAACGTTGTCTAGTTAATAAGGCATCCCTCCATTGTTCATCGGTAGTCATTATGGACCAGGGACATGAGGGGGATTTTCTAGGGCTGGAATTCTGGCCGCCAGATATTTCGACTCAAAACGCGGAGGCTCAACTGGTTGGGGTTGGCTAATGTGAGTACCACACACGCCACCAGAAGGACACGAGCCTGTTTTTTTAGGATCAACACGAGCCAGGGTCTGGCTGGTATGCCGTTAGGTCCTACCATTCAAGAATACGAAAGGAATCTTTTAAATTGCCGAACGAATCTATGTGTATTACAATGCCCGTATTTTCCTTCCAAGTAGTAATCTCAACGTGGTAATTGATTTATGATGAGTTCTTGAATTAGAGTGAGTTTGTGATATAGTGATCTCAACGTGGATTTCACATTTCATGGTATCCCTAGTAAGTTTTCCATTGCAAAATCAAATTTAAAAGATGAACGGTATGGTGGTGAGAAAACTTTGTATGTATCAAGCATATGACCACACACACACACACACACACGAATACAACAACAATCCAATAAGTATAGTGCATCTATTTTTCCAAACCATGCATGTATGACACGAATTCGAAAATACTCCTTCTGGTCCTAAATATTTGTCTTTTAGAGATTTTAATAAGTGACTACATACGGAGCAAAATGAGTGAATCTACACTCTAAAATATGTCTATATACATTCATATGTGGCGCCCATTTGAAATATCTAAAAGGACTAATATTTAGGAATGAAGGGAGTAAAATGTAAGACATGCATGGTCCACAATTCAATATTTAAAATGAACAGGAAACTGAAACATGAATATTAAGTCTAGTACTACATTCATGCAAATGTTGTGTTTAGGCGAAGCTATGTATATTGTCGGGGTTAACCCCTCGACCTTAGATAAAATCGTGAAGCTCTGTTTAGGATTGTTTAGATTGTATTATTTGAACATTATATTTGTCCCCACCCTCCCAAACACCGATTGGTTGTGCACCCCCTCCTCCCTGGGAGAATATCATGTGCCCCCACACCTTAGATGCTATATGCTGATACGAGTTGCTTGGAGCTTGTAGATCTAAGATATAGCAGCTCACGGGATGTCTTAATATTTTTACAGGAAACCTTAATGAGTTTGAGAATTGCACACAATTTGTAAAAAATCTACTCAGATGCCCTTGGATCCCATATCCAACAACCTCGAAGCTCGTATCATCGTAGCACCTAAGATGAAGGAGGACCTCATGTTCTCTTGTATGTAAGAATATCATGTGCTACCACACCTTAGATGCTTTGGTGATACATGCTCTTCAGAGCCGTTGGATTTGTGATCCAACAACTCCTCGGTGGTTCAAATGTTTTTTTGCAGAAAAGCCCCCAAAGAGGTGGGCCACTGCTTACAAGCACAAAGACTGCTCAGATGCCATTGGATGTCAGATCAAACAACCTCGAAGCTCGTATACCGTAGCATCTAAGTTGCGAGAGCACCTGATGTTTTCTCGCACAGGATAATATGAGGTGCTCCCGCACCGTAGATTCTATGGTGATACGAGTTCCTAGAGATTTAACGGCTCACAGTAGGAGGTTTGAATTGTTTTGCGAGTTTGGGAATTGCGCAGAAAGTACAAGTATTATGCATGTGGCATCTGATCACAGATCATACGACCTAGATGCTCGTATCACCGTAGCGGCTAATTAAGCTACGGGGAGCACCTAATATGAGCAACAGGGAGCCGTTGGATCCAAGATGCAGCGGCACACACGAGGCCTGAATGTTTTATTTGCAAAAAAAACCCTTGGAGAGTATGGAAATTGTGCATAATACAAAGACTACTCGCAAGCCATTGGATCTCAGTTCCAACGACGTAAAAACTCATATCACCATAGCATCTAAGCTGCGGGGTGGATGTGATATTCTATGCCGCTGTCATTTTTGTTCCTAAACTTGCAAAATACGTGTAACTCGTGTCGTTACTTGTCTAACTGGGCTAAGTGTTTGTTCAAAAAAACCATCCTACACTGAAATATCGGAACAACACATGGGGGTCCCACTTGTCATTGATCAAATTTGGACCTAAAACTAACAAATCTAAAAGACGAGATTCGAATTGGCAACCTGGACTACAAAGCCTGAAATAAAAACGGTTGTTGGCTTTGTCCCATAACTTGATTTTATACAGTATTACGT
Source organism: Aegilops bicornis (assembly GCA_021605145.1). Classification (NCBI taxonomy): domain Eukaryota; kingdom Viridiplantae; phylum Streptophyta; class Magnoliopsida; order Poales; family Poaceae; genus Aegilops; species Aegilops bicornis. The sequence goes on along the minus strand of CM038669.1, from coordinate 388,563,921 downwards.
TGAGTAGAGTAGAGGGAGTGGCTCGTCAACACATGCATGACCGTTGACTCACTTACTGGTGGGTCCCAGGTCTGTGATCTCTCTCTCCTCTCCATCGTCTAACCTTTAGACGCACGAGCACACATGAAGAGCGGCGCTAGCTTGCCGTGATGTTATTATAACTAAAAAAAGCTTGGAAAATTGAAGAATCTCCTGGAACAAGAGACGTTGTGGCTGGTCGAGACAGAGCTAACCACACCTATCCTCCGTGTCACGTTAGCATGATGAAGCCGTGTGGCTAGTGGGGTGTTTTCGACCGACTGGCTGGGTCCCGAGGTCGAACCGTAGGTAGTACGTCTGATACAGTATATTTTTACACGCACATTTTTCCTCCATGCCGAGACGTGGCACACCCTACCGCGGGGTTTCGGGGTACTCCCTGGTGGTGCACGCATATATTCTTCCTTGCCGAGACGTGGGACGCCCTACCGCGTGTTTTCTGTGTCCTCCTTGATCGTAGCGCAGAAGCAAGTAAATGAGTCGTCATATCACGAAAGACCAACTTTCCCGCTGAGTACATTAGTGAAGCACGGTGGCAAGCTAATTGGGCTAGTGCCACCGATTAGCTAGGCCGCCGCCACATTTTTTCATCCCTTTTTTGTCTCCTTGCCGACATGTAAATTTAAATATCCACCGCGGCGTTGCTCTGGTCTTTGGGTGCGGCAGGCGCAGCACGATTTTTTATTTTTTGATTCACGGGAGCAGGCTCGGTAGGATTTTTAGTTTTTTGATTGATGGGAGCAGGCGCGGCAGCAGATTAGTCACGATGACTCCACCTATAAAACCCACTGCTCCCTGATGTGAAAAGTCGTCGACTGGTGTTTTCCCATGGTGAAAACTAAAAGATTCACCACGCTCCTCGGCTGGCTCCCTCCGCCTTCCCATAGATTGCATTGCCTTTCAGCCGTTTCGCCCCCTTTGCTTCCTCTCCCCATTGCTTCTACCTGGTGCCATGGCGGCCCAGCAGATCACGGAGTCTGAGGTGAGGCGCCTGACACAGGAGCTCCAGGCCAAGGATGCGGAGCTCAGGGACAAGGACGTGGAGCTCCGTGAGCTCAAGTAGGAGAGGAGTGCCATGCTCCTCCTTTATGTGCGGGAGTTCACGGAGCTTCAAAAGCGGCAGGTGTCCACCACAAAGATGCTCGAGGCATCGGCGGCGTTGCTGCAGAAAGGTGGAGATACGATAGGCCGTCAGGCGAGCCGGCTGGAGCGCGAGCGGAACGATCGTGACAAGGTCCAGGATCACCTCAGCCACTTGGTGGACCATGTTGCCACGCACGTGTTGCGGCTATGCGATGCCTACCGTCGTGCCAGCGCGACCATGCCAGCCGTCGGGCTAAACCCATTCGACCACCTGATACGTCTCCGTCGTATCTATAATTTTTTATTGTTCCATGCCAATATTATACAACTTTCATATACTTTTTGGCAACTTTTTATATTATTTTTGGGACTAACATATTAATCAAGTGCCCAGTGTCAGTTCCAGTTTGTTACATGTTTTATGTTTCGCAGAAAACCCATATCAAACGGAATCCAAACGGGATAAAAACGGACGGACAATATTTTGTAATACTTGGAAAATATGGGAAGAAGAATCCATGCGAGACCGTACCCGAGGGGGGCACGAGGAAGGGGGGCGCGCCCCACCCCCCCGGGCGCGCCCTTGACCCTCGTGGGCCCCCCGTAAGGCGGTTGCTAGTCTTCTTTGGCCGCAAGAAAGCTAATTTTTGGAGAAAAATCTGGGCGAAGGTTTCAATCCAATTGGAGTTACGGATCTCCATACATATACGAAACGGTGAAAGGGCAGAATACCAGAGCGCAGAAACAGAGAGAGACAGAGAGACAGATCCAATCTCGGAGGGGCTCTCTCCCCTCCCATGCCATGGAGGCCAAGGACCAGAGGGGAAACCCTTCTCCCATCTAGGGAGGAGGGCAAGGAAGAAGAAGATGAAGGGGCCCCCTCTCCCCCTCTCTTCCGGTGGCGCCGGAACGCTGCCGTGGCCACCATCATCATCATCGCGATCTACAGCAACACCTCCGTCATCTTCACCAACATCTCCATCACCTTCTCCATCTATCTACAGCGGTCCACTCTCCCGCAACCCGCTGTACCCTCTACTTGAACATGGTGCTTTATGCTTCATATTATTATCCAATGATGTGTTGCCATCCTATGATGTCTGAGTAGATTTTCGTTGCCCTATCGGTGGTTGATGAATTTCTATGATTGATTTAATTTGCTTGTGGTTATGTTGCTATCCTTTGGTGCCCATCATATGAGCGCGCGCGTGGAACACACCATAGGGTTAGTTGTATGTTGATAGGACTATGTATTGGAGGGCAAGAGTGATGTAAGCTTCAACCTAGCATAGAAATTGATGCATACGGGATTGAAGGGGGACCAATATATCTTAATGCTATGGTTGGGTTTTACCTTAATGAACGTTAGTAGTTGTGGATGCTTGCCAATAGTTCCAATCATAAGTGCATAGAATTCCTAGTCAGGAATGACATGCTAGCAGTGGCCTCTCCCACATAAAACTTGCTATCGGTCTAGTAAAGTAGTCAATTGCTTAGGGATTATTTTGCAACTCCTATCACCACTTTTCCACACTCGCTATATTTACTTTATTGTATCTTTATCTAAACAGCCCCTAGTTTTTATTTGTGTGCTCTTTATTATCTTGCAAACCTATCAAAAAACACCTACAAAGTACTCCTAGTTTAATACTTGTTCTAGGTAAAGAGAACGCTAAGCGTGCGTAGAGTTGTATCGGTGGTCGATAGAACTTGAGGTAATATTTGTTCTACCTTTAGCTCCTCGTTGGGTTCGACACTCTTACTTATCGAAAGAGGCTACAATTGATCCCCTATACTTGTGGGTTATCAAGACCTTTTTCTGGCGCCTTTGCCGGGAGTCATAGCATGGGGTGAATATTCTCGTGTGTGCTTGTTTGCTTTATCACTAAGTAATTTTTATTTGCTGTTCTTAGTTGTTTTCTATGTTTAGTTATGGGTAGGAAACGCAAAATACCAAAAAAATTAGTTGTACCTACTGAACCAATGGTTGAAGAACCACTCAAAATCTATCACACTCCTGAAGATTTTTACTTGGATCATCTTCGATCCCTTTGTGCTCGTGCTAAAACCCCAACTAGCTTAGTTGAGGTCAAATCTTTAGATGAGCATGCTTCTTATGTGCGACACCGCATATCTCAAAAAGGGAAACTTTTACTGGATCAAATTCATCGTTTGCAATGCTATGCTTGGAATTTATGTGAAATATATTATGTGACTTGTTGTTCTAAAAATCCTAAGAAACACCTTCCCAACCAATGTGTGTTTAGTGATAATGGAATCGTATCTTTGTATGCTAAGGGTGTTTATAATTACTATGATGTTCAACAAATTGAAGAATTTGTTGCTTTTAAGGGTCCTTATGAAATTGCTTCTTTGATTGAAACGTATGATGCTAGTCTTTACAAATTTGAAAATGTTGCCATACTTGAATATTGTTATGATAATTATGCTTCTAATGCCTATGTTAAACCATATATTGAGGACTCCTTCGCTGTCCAAGAAGAGACTAATATTTTGCAGGAGTCTATGGAAGAAGAAAATGATGAAACTGTGAGCTCATTGGATGAAAAAGATGATGAGGAGAGCGAAGAACAAAAGGAGGAAGAGCGGATTAGCTACCCGTGCCCACCTTCTAATGAGAGTAACTCTTCAACCCATACATTGTTTAATTTCCCTTCGTGCTTACTGAAGGATGATTGCTATGATGATTGTTATGATCCCGTTGATTCTCTTGAAATATCCCTTTTTTATGATGCTTGTTATGCTTGTGGCCAAGATGCCAATATGAATTATGCTTATGGAGATGAACTTGCTATTGTTTCTTATGTTATGAATGAAATTGTTCCTATTGCACCCACACATGATAGTCCTATTATGTTTTTGAATTCTCCCAACTATACTATATCGGAGATGTTTGCACTTATTAAGGATTATATTGATGGGTTGCCTTTTACCGTTGCACATGATGATTTTGATGAATATAATATGGATGTGCTTGCTGCTCCTACTTGCATTTATTATGAGAGGGGAACTACATCTCTGCCCCTTTATGTTTCCAACATGAAAAAATTGCAAGAAACTGTTTATACTATGCATTGGCCTTTACTATGTGTGCATGAATTGTTCTTTTATGACATGCCGATGCATAGGAAGAGAGTTAGACTTCGTCATTACATGATATATGTTACTTTGTGCTCACTACTAAATTACAAATCATTGTTAATTAAAATTGGCTTTGATATACCTTGGGATCCGGGTGGATTCACTACTTGAGCACTATATGCCTAGCTTAATGGCTTTAAAGAAAGCACTGCCAGTGTAACACCCCAGTTGTAACATGTCCCTTTTGGCAATATATCAACTTGACCTCATCCAATTCTTGTGGGTTTTGTCATGCTTGGCCTCATCTTGTTTGGTTATGTGGGTTTCTCTTTTCTTTGTTTTTGCTCATCTTACCATATTGCATTTGTGCCTCTTGTCATCTGGCATTCCATCCTCATCATGTGCTTGCGTGATCTCTTACATGTTATGTTGTTGCATGTCCCATACTCAAAAACTTGCATTACCACCTCCTCCTTCCCTCTACTTCTTTTTTTATCAAGTGCTATCTTTTCCTTTCTCAATTAATGTTCATTTTCTCTCTGTAAATCTTGTTCCATATCTTAAACCTCTTTGCCAAAAATCTCCTCATTTGAAGTTGTTTTGGTCAGGTTCAAATGACACAAGTTTGAACTATTTTCAAACTTGTCTTATTTTCTACCTCTAAAAATGCCCAATGCAATTTATTATAATAGTGGATAATTCCGGGAGTTGGAGAGTATTTTCTTTATGCTCTAACTCCTCTCCTTTTTTCTTTTTCCCTGAGCTTTTGTTTCTATTTCCGCTTTAAAAAATGGAAATGAAGCAAAGAAGAGCCAAAGAGCCCAATGAGGCCTTTTCCACCTGGCTCCGGCCTCCAAGCCGCCCAGCCCAAGAGTTCAGAGAGCGCGCCAGCCCGCTCGCTCCTCTCTCCCTGCTCACAAGACCTGTTCCCACGCACACCCCCGCTTAGTTCCACTCCACGTGGACATACCGTCCCGGCTGGCAGCGGCTGCCCTGCTCCCCACACCCACCTTTTCCTCTCCTCTCGCCGTCGCCATGGGGATCATGAAGCACGAGGGCGCGAGCTCGACCCGTCGCCCCTAGCCCCCCTACTTATCCCTCTCCTTGTCCTCACGCCCCTAGGGTTTCCCTCTTCCTCTCGCCGCCGCCAGGTGAGAAGGACCACCAGATCCATCGCATCTACTCCGTCCCGAGCGCAGCTGGGAGCGCGTGTCGTCGCCGGCGTGCTCTCCGGCCACCCCAACCCTGCGGACCGTGTCCATCTTCTTCCCCGTCGCCTTCTCCTTCCACGACGTCGACTACGGTGAGCCGGATCGACAAGTCCATCGACGACCCCGGCTACCCCCTCCCTCTCGGTCAGGAGCACGTCAAAGTTCATATCTCGGCTCCGTCGCCGCAGGCTCGACTCCGTCGACGTATACTTGTCCTTGGGTAAGGAGGTATACCCAACTTCCTCCCTGCTCCTTCCTATCGCCGATAGATCACCGTAGGGCGCTGCCCGATCCGTGTCTTTCCGTGCTCGGCGTGCTCGGCATGACTTGTAGGTTTTGGGTTCAAGTGTTGTTGGCCCGTGCGTGGGTGCCGTGTTCCCCGCCGGGTTCGCCCCTTCGTTCTCCCGTAGTGTGCTCCCTGCGCACCCAACTTGTCCCGAGGTCGCAGCTGCTGTAGCCTGCCTGCTCGTCGTGTTCGCCGCCATGGCCGCAAGACCCCGCCCACACGCACACCCACACATGCGCCGCATCGTTCCTCCCGCACCGTTCGACCACCGCCCGGCGGATTCCGCACACCCGCCGGCACCTCCTGAGCCCCGCCGTAGCCGCCGTTGCCTCGCCGGCGTCGTCGTTTTCTTCTCTGTCTTGAGTCAGAGCTTTGTGGCTTGGTCAAGTAGGCCAGAGCCCCTTCCCAACCAACAGCCTAGCCTAGCCGAGCCGGGTTTGCACCCCACGCTTGATCGCAGCCGACAGGTTCGAATCCCAGCGCCGCCTTTTATTTCTTCTAGTTATCTTTTAGCAGTAGCAGCAGATAAGGAGCCGGTGTTCTTTTTCTAACAGATCCGCCTTCCTAGCGCAGTGGTTGCTGATGCAGAGCCACACCGGGGAGACCCGGGTTCGATCCCCCGAGGCTGCATTTTCTCCCCCCCCCCTTTTTATTACCTACTCTGACACTGTTAGTATGACAGTAGGGTCCCACCAGTCAGCCTCTCAGCGCCCTCCTCCTTATATTTTTTCCCTTATCCCCGCGTTTTCTGTTTCTGGATAGCCTCTCTTTCCATTTCAGGCAAGTCCATTTCTGGACGTTTCCAAATATGGAAAATGCCATTTCATAACAACCATTTTAGGCAGGTTTTGACTTTGTGCATTTGTGTTGATTTCTCATCGCAACCCTAACATATTATATATGTTTTTGGGGTAGAAAAATCCCACCAACTCAGTGGTGGCATTAGTTTCTGCATTTGAGCAAGTTCATGATCATGTCTTTTTGTATCATGTTGCTGTGTTGTCTTTCATGGGTATATTTATGCATTTATGCTATGAGGTAGTTTTGCACACGAACATGGCTTCGTACATCATGCTGGTAATGGAAGATTTGCGCCATTCTTGTTTTGCTTGCCATTGCCAAACCGTGCATCCGATTCCGTGATCTTTATATCGATTTCAACCGAAATCATCTCATCTTTCCAAAGTGGCATACTTGGTTTGCCAAGTTGATGCCTGGTTCATCATTTTTCCTTCCGGGCGCATATACGCATTGCATATCACATCCCGCATATCATGCCATGTTTTGCATCATGTTGATTGTGCATTGCACCGTGATTTATTGTGGTTCCTTTGTTTGTGTTGTTGCTTTGGGTAGAGCCGGAGATGAGTACGTGAACGAGGAACCTGTTGAGAATGCTTACGAGGATCAAGCTTTCGACAACTCGAGAACATTGCGTGCAAGATGACCATACCCTCGAAATCACTTCTATCTTTGCTATGCTAGATGCTCGCTCTTTTGCTATGCCTATGCTGCCATGCCTACCACTTGCTATATCATGCCACCCATATTGCCATGTCAGCCCTAACCATCCTTTTCCTAGCAAACCGTTGATTGGCTATGTTACCGCTTTGCTCAGCCCCTCTTATAGCGTTGCTAGTTGCAGGTGAAGTTGAAGTTTGTTCCTTGTTGGAACATGGAGATGTTGTTCCTAAACGGAACATGTTTACTTGTTGGGGATATCACAATATATATATCTGCTATAATTAATACATCTATATACTTGGTAAAGGGTGGAAGACTCGGCCCTATGCCCGGTGTTTTGTTCCACTCTTGCCACCCTAGTTTCCGTCATACCGGTGTTATGTTCCTTGATTTCGCGTTCCTTTACGGTTGGGTGATTTATGGGACCCCTTGATGATTCGCTTTGAATAAGACTCCTCCAAAGAAGGCCCAACTTTGGTTTTACCATTTGCCGCCTAAGCCTTTTTCCCCGGGTTTCATGAGCCCGAGGGTCATCTTTATTTTAACCCCGGGCCAGTTCTCCTCGAGTGCTGGTCCAAACTGTCGACCGCCGGTGGCCATCGGGGGCAACTCGAGATGGCCTATCGGAAGTTTGGACAATCCGGTGTGCCCTGAGAACGAGATATGTGCAGCTCCTATCGGGATTTGTCGGCACATTCGGGCGGCTTTGCTGGTCTTGTTTTATTGCTGTTGAAATGTCTTATAGTCCGGGATTCCGAGATTGATCGGGTCTTCCCGGTAGAAGGAATATCCTTCGTTGACCGTGAGAGCTTATAATGGGCTAAGTTGGGACACCCCTGCAGGTAATATCTTTCGAAAGCCGTGCCCGCGGTTATGAGGCAGATGGGAATTTGTTAATGTCCGGTTGTAGAAAACCCAAGTTGACCTCAAATAAAATACGCATCAATCAAGGTGTGTAACCGTGATGGTCTCTTCTCGGCGGAGTCCGGGAAGTGAACACGGTGTTGGAGTTATGCCCGACGTAAGTAGTTCAGATCACTTCTTGATCGCTATTAGTTTCACGTCCGTGCTTTGCTTCTCTTCTCGCTCTCTTTTGCGAAGTAGCCACCATATATGCTAGTCGCTTGCTGCAGCTCCACGATACTACTCGTCCTTCCTATAAGCTTAAATAGTCTTGATCTCGGGTGTGAGATTGCTGAGTCCCCGTGACTCACGATACTTCCAAAACAGTTGCAGTGCCGACGATGCCAAAGGCAGGTGACTCAACCGAGCTCAAGTGGGAGTTCGACGAGGAACGTGGTCGTTACTATGTGTCTTTTCCTGATGATCGGTAGTGGTGCCAAGTTGGGACGATCGGGGATCTGTGTAGCATTTGGGGTATCTTCTTTTATTTTGGTTCCGTAGTCGGACCTTGAGTGTACTCTGAATGATGGATGTTTAATTATGTACTGTGTGAAGTGGCGACTGTAAGCCAACTATGTATCTCTTTCCCTTATTTATTACATGGGTTGTGTGAAGATTACCTCACTTGCAACATTGCTTTCAATGCGGTTATGCCTCTAAGTCGTGCCTCGACACGTGGGAGATATAGCCGCATCGGGGGCGTGATAGCCAGGGAGACAACCCGGCAGTTTTAGAGAGTCATTTATTTCTGTTGATTGCTTTCATATAGTTTAAAAAAAAGAGGGGAACCCAAAACTTTTCAAAAAGAAAAGTGAAAGTGAGATAGACGAGCATTGTGAAAGTGGGGGACGTCCTTAAACTTTGTTCATGCCCATGGAAACTTTGTGAATCTTGATTACAGAAACTTTTCAACAAAAATAATTATCCCCTTGTACAATTCCATTGTATTATAAAAATAATGTGCCAAGGTTTGCCTTTAGGATGTTTACGATGCTTGTTGGTTTGTGCGGTGCAGGACAGAAACTTTTGCTGTAGTGCGCGATTTTACATTTTTTACTGAAACGTCAAATGGTTCTGATTCTTTTTGCACTGTCTTTCCATACAAATTTATTATTTTTCTTAATTTTGGAAGAATTTTTAAAGTACCATAAGTATGGTTAATGTTCAGATTATTACAGACTGTTCTGTTTTTGACAGATTCTGTTTTTTGATGCACAGTTTGCTTGTTTTGATGAAACTATCAATTTCTATCAGTGGATTAAGCCATGGAAAAGTTATATTACAGAAGCTATAATGCAAAAAAAATATGAATTGGTTTGCAACAGTACTTAGAGTAGTGATTTGCTTTATTATACTAACGGATCTTACCGAGTTTTCTGTTGAAGTTTTGTGTGGATGAAGTGTTCGATGATCGAGAAGGACTCGATGTGAGGAGAAGATTGAGAGGCAAGAGCTCAAGCTTGGGGATGCCCCAAGGCACCCCAAGTAAATATTCAAGCAGACTCAAGCGTCTAAGCTTGGGGATGCCCCGGAAGGCATCCCCTCTTTCTTCAACAAGTATCGGTATGTTTTCGGATTCGTTTCGTTCATACGATATGTGCAAATCTTGGAGCGACTTTTGCATTTAGTTTCATTTTTATTTTATGCACCATGCTGGTATGAGATAGTCCTTGGTTGATTTATATAATGCTTATTGCACTTCACTTAAATCTTTTGAGTATGGCTTTATAGAATGCTTCATGTGCTTCCCTTATATCATTTGAAGTTTGGATTGCCTGTTTCTCTTCACGTAGAAAATCGCCATTTGTAGAATGCTCTTTTGCCTCACTTATACTTGTTACAGCGTGGGCATATATTTTGTAGAAAGAATTAAACTCTCTTGCTTCACTTATATCTATTTAAAGAGACGACAGGAATTGGTCATTCACATGGTTAGTCATAAAATCCTACATAAAACTTGTAGATCACTGAATATGATATGTTTGATTCCTTGCAATAGTTTTGCGATATAAAGATGGTGATATTAGAGTCATGCTAGTGGGTAGTTTTGGATTGTAGAAATACTTGTGTTCAAGTTTGTCATTCCCATAGCATGCACGTATGGTGAACCGTTTTGTGATGAAGTCGGAGCATGACTTATTTATGGATTGTCTTCCTTATGAGTGGCGGTCGGGGACGAGCGATGGTCTTTTCCTACCAATCTATCCCCCTAGCAGCATGCATGTAGTACTTTGTTTCGATAGCTAATAGACTTTTGCAATAAGTATGTGAGTTCTTTATGACTAATGTTGAGTCCATGGATTATACGCACTCTCACCCTTCCATCATTGCTAGCCTCTTGATGCAGTGCATTGCCTTTTCTCACCTCGAGAGTTGGTGCAAACTTATTTGGTGCATCCAAACCTGTGATACCATACGCTCTATCACACATAAGCCTCATTATATCTTCCTCAAAACAGCCACCATACCTACCTATCATGGCATTTCCATAGCCATTCCGAGATATATTGCCATGCAACTTCCATCATCATCATATACATGACTTGAGCATTTATTGTCATATTGCTTTGCATGATCGTAAGATAGCTAGCATGATGTTTTCATGGCTTGTCCGTTTTTTGATATCTTTGCTATGCTAGATCATGGCACATCCTGGTACACTGCCAGAGGCATTCATATAGAGTCATATCCTTGTTCTAGTATCGAGTTGTAACATTGAGTTGTAAGTAAATAAAAGTGTGATGATCATCATTATTAGAGCATTGCCCCAGTGAGGAAAGGATGATGGAGACTATGATTCCCCCATAAGTCGGGATGAGACTCCGGACTTTACAAAAAATAAAAGAGGCCAAAGAAGCCCAAATAAAAAAAGAGGCCAAAGAAGCCCACCAAAAAAAAGAAAGAAAAAATGATAGAAAAAGAGAGAAGGGGCAATGCTAATATCCTTTTACCACACTTGTGCTTCAGAGTAGCACCATGTTCTTCATATAGAGAGTCTCTTGAGTTATAACTTTCATATACTAGTGGGAATTTTGATTATAGAACTTGTCTTGTATATTACGATGATGGGCTTCCTCAAATGCCCGAGGTCTTCATGAGCAAGCAAGTTGGATGCACACCCACTTTGTTTCCAGTTTGAGCTTTCATACACTTATAGCTCTAGTGCATCCGTTGCATGGCAATCCCTACTCCTCACATTGGCATCGATTGATGCGCATCTCCATAGCTCGTTGATTAGCCACGTTGATGTGAGACTTTCTCCTTTTTGTCTTATCCACACAACCTCCACCATCATATCCTATTCCACCTATAGTGCTATGTCCATGGCTCACGCTCATGTATTGCGTGAAAGTTGAAAATGTTTGAGAATGTCAAAGGTATGAAACAATTGCTTGGCTTGTCATCGGGGTTGTTCATGATGTGAATATTTTGTGTGGTGAAGATGGAGCATAGCCAAACTATATGATTTTTTAGGGATAACTTTCTTTGGCCATGTTATTTTGACAAGACATGATTGCTTTATTAGTAGGCTTGAAGTATTATTGTTTTTATGTCAAATGATAGACTATTGCTTTGAATCATTCGTGTCTTAATATTCATGCCATGATTAGAATATGTGATCAAGATTATGTTAGGTAGCATTCCACATAAAAACTTATCTTTTTTATCATTTACCTACTAGAGGATGAGCAGGAATTAAGCTTGGGGATGTTGATACGTCTCCGTCGTATCTATAATTTTTGATTGTTCCATGCCAATATTATACAACTCTCATATACTTTTTGGCAACTTTTTATATTATTTTTGGGACTAACATATTAATCCAGTGCCCAGTGCCAGTTCCTGTTTGTTGCATGTTTTATGTTTCGCAGAAAACTCATATCAAATGGAATCCAAACGGGATAAAAACGGACGGAGAATATTTTGGAATATTTGGAAAATATGGGAAGAAGAATCCACGCGAGACGGTACCCGAGGGGGGTACGAGGCAGGGGGGGCGCCCCACCCCCCCAGGGCGCGCCCCTGACCCTCGTGGGCCCCCCGTAAGGCAGTTGCTGCTCTTCTTTGGCCGCAAGAAAGCTAATTTTTGGAGAAAAATCTGGGCGAAGGTTTCAATCCAATCGAAGTTACAGATCTCCATACATATACAAAACAGTGAAAGGGTAGAATACCAGAGCGCAGAAACAAAGAGAGACAGAGGGACAGATCCAATCTCGGAGGGGCTCTCGCCCCTCCCATGCCATGGAGGCCAAGGACCAGAGGGGAAACCCTTCTCCCATCTAGGGAGGAGGGAAAGGAAGAAGAAGAAGAAGAAGGGGCCCCCTCTCCCCTCTCTTCCGGTGGCGCCGGAACGCTGCCGTGGCCACCATCATCATCACCGCGATCTACACCAACACCTCCATCATCTTCACCAACATCTCCATCACCTTCCCCCATCTATCTACAGCGGTCCACTCTCCCGCAACCCGCTGTACCCTCTACTTGAACATGGTGCTTTATGCTTCATATTATTATCCAATGATGTGTTGCCATCCTATGATGTCTGAGTAGAGTTTTGTTGTCCTATCGGTGGTTGATGAATTGCTATGATTGATTTAATTTGCTTGTGGTTATGTTGTTGTCCTTTGGTGCCCATCATATGAGCGCGCGTGTGGATCACACCATAGGGTTAGTTGTATGTTGATAGGACTATGTATTGGAGGGCAAGAGTGGCCGAAGCTTCAACCTAGCATATAAATTGATGCATACAGGATTGAAGGGGGACGAATATATCTTAATGCTATGGTTGGGTTTACCTTAATGAACATTAGTAGTTGCGGATGCTTGCTAATAGTTCCAATCATAAGTGCATAGAATTCCAAGTCAGGGATGACATGCTAGCAGTGGCCTCTCCCACATAAAACTTGCTATTGGTCTAGTGAAATAGTCAATTGCTTAGGGATAATTTCGCAACTCCTATCACCACTTTTCCACACTCGCTATATTTACTTTATTGTGTCTTTATCTAAACAGCCCCTAGTTTTTATTTGCACGCTCTTTATTATCTTGCAAACCTATCCAGAAACACCTACAAAGTACTCCTAGTTTAATACTTGTTCTAGGTAAAGCGAACGCTAAGCGTGCGTAGAGTTGTATCGGTGGTTGATAGAACTTGAGCGAATATTTGTTCTACCTTTAGCTCCTCGTTGGGTCCAACACTCTTACTTATCGAAAGAGGCTACAATTGATCCCCTATACTTGTGGGTTATCACCACCCCGTCGACTTCAACGAGCTGCGGCTTCCTGACATGGTCTCCTTCTTCACCTATATCTCCGAGGAGCTGAGCCGTCTCCGCGTGATGGCGGGGGTGGAGCTATACAAGGAGGGGTTGTGAGCTTCCATCACCGTTGCCAGGCGAATCCTCACACGGGTCCGTCACCGAAATCCATTTGTGCCATTGGACGCCGTCTTTGACGAGCTGGCTCCCGTCGATCGGGAGCGGGCTCTGCGGGCGGTTGCACCCTGCATCACCAACGTCGTGCGCCTCGAGAAGCAGAGGGACTTCGGTGGTGTTTAGGCGTCCTCTGCATGGGCATGTCCATGTCTCGGTGCAACATGACCGTTGGATCAAACTCAGACGGTGCAGATCAGTCACTGTAGCACAAAGCGTGTGGGTGTGTTTGGTTGCATTCTCATTCAATATAGTTGTTCCCTCTTCATGCATGCTCATCTCAGCACCCCTCTTCATGCATGCTCCTAGTGTATTTGTGTTAACCTACTAGTGCGGACTCATGCACCCTTCATGCACTCTGCCAAACACCCAAAAGTGGGTCGAGAAGGGAAATTTTGCTCCCATCCCGTGCACCCTTCATACACCCTGCCTAACACTGATTTGTGCTTCATATGGTTCATGTTCCGTGGAGTACTGTAGCACCGTACTCTCCATGCGCTGTAGACCTAGTTCTGTTAACATTGATCTCACCGTTTATTCTCGACCGGACAGTCAAAAAAGGGGTACTATGTTACATTATTGTTTATATAGTTGACATGCGCACAACATCATTAGTTATCGTCATATCTTACTACACTAGCAACAAGATTATGTAGTACTGATGTATGAACCACTGCACATGCCGTAGTAGGAGCACTGTGTAAGTTCAAGTGGCTGCCGTGTTTCGCACTCCTCCGTCGTAAGAGTGGAAACGCTTGTTGTATTCATTTTTTTTCTTCAGAAAAATAGTGGACACGCTCTACCGTGCGGATCCTCCTCGACGGTCGTCGGGAACCTTGCTACTCACTTTCACCGACGTGTGGGACAGCCAGCATCGGGGTCCACTAGCCATGCACTAAATTACTTCGTAGTAGAGTGCCCAACTGCATGGTAGACTACCCCGATCGAAGCGCCGCAGTAATGCCCAATGAGCCATCAAATCACAAAACCGCCTCCTTTCCAACAGTAAGTTGGACGGACGAAGCAACCATCATTTCACTCTTCTCCCTCAGCTTCCTCTCTTGAAGAAAACCCCAACTCGTTTCTCCCTCATCTTGTTCCTCATTTCTTCAAGAAAACACCGACCTGCTTCTGCCATTGTTCTTCTCTCCCAAAGAAGGAAATGTGAGCACATCAATGGTGTTGATTCTGGCCAAGGCCCGGTCTTGCAACCCCGATAATGATCCTATAACTCCCTCTCTGTTCTTCTTTTGGGTTTGTGATTATGGTTCCTTTTCTTTTATTTCTATTTACCAGCTTCTTGATGGACACTGGAGCACCGGCTGAAGTGATGTCTATGGCTCTGGCCAAAACCGTCGAGATTCATGGTACGAAGAAGCGCAAGCACCCCGCCGAGACTACTGCAGACAAGCTCAAAGCCATTGCCCAGTCCAAGCCCCCCTCTCCAGGATCCCTCCTTAAGCAAGTCCAGGTAATATCTCTTCTTGACGAACTTCTTCTCGATCTTGATTGTGTTTTTTCATCTAACATGCAGTACTAGTACTAGAGGTACAACTTTCTGGGTGATCTTGCATGTGATTTTTGTGTGCCAAATGACGATTCTAAATTCCTCTTTTGACCAAAACATGCGAGAGGTTGACATTGATTTCTTATAGATTACTTTCAACTACTTTATGAACATCAATGCTACCTTTGAAGAGACTATATTTGCCTCAGTAACTTGTGTTATGGATATTTCAAGTAATCCCTCCGTTCTCATGCCTTTGAAGACATGTTCTAGTGTCTTTTCTCACTCATTTCTGTGCGTATATGTAGTCATATTTGGAGTAAAATATCAAAAATCATCTTATATTTCTGAACGGAGGTAATAATAAAATATTTGGTTTCTGTTTGAATTAGAACCAGGTCCGCGATGGAGATGAAGTTCTCAAAGTCATGCCGTGTGAACCGGAAGACCTGAGGATGAGTTCTACTGCTAAACTATCTAGCTGATGTGTCCTTGTCGCCACGTGTCCTGAACTAGTGTTTTCCTATAGCATTGTTGTCAGGCATGTTCTTGAGGCTGTACTTGCCCACAACAATTTCCTAGTTGTGCCTTCGATTATGAAGGGTGTGGTTCTTGTAAAGCTTCCCGACAAATCTGATGCAGATTGTCTTCATCGTCATGTTTAAGAGTGGAAAGACCACTCTGTTAGGTTCTCCAAGGTTGACGAGATGGTGATGGTGCAGGTAGACATCTCTCACGAAGTCCATGGCCTAGTCAGTTATGCGGGGTTCATCCCGTAGGTCGGTGGCAAGAAATAGTCTGCAGAGTTTAATTAGTGCAACTTTGCTTGTCTGTAGTAAGTAATATTGTTTTGTACTTGATTTGTGTGTGTGAACCATATATTGTTTAGTACTACCGCTTTTGGTGTGTGGTGAGTCCTCAGAACAGTCTATGTTAATATCTGTCCACTCAATTCAGTCTGTATATTTTGAAGTATCCAGATCATCTTTTTTTGTGAGGACGGTTTATCAACTATGGTTACACTCCAATATCTGTATGCATTGCAGGGTTTATCGCACCCACCAGGATTTCCAGTACCATGGATGTTCGGTCCATACGATTTGTCATGACCTTTGGACTATCCTGCTTGTGGGAGTAGGCTGGGGCCCTGCATGCCACACGTAGTTGGACGATCTTCTGTTTAGTACTTCAACATAGTGATTTCCTGGTAAGGATTCACTTGTGTCACATCAAGTAAATCTTATTGATTTACTGTCTAAATCTTATTGATTTAATGTCATGTTTTCTTACTTTTGCTGCAATTTTACGATGCAGGTTTTGCCATGTGACATTCATCACAGAATAAACTGTTTGGTTTGCTCTACGATGGTTCTTTTTGCAGGTTTCACTTCTTATGTCGTGGTCAAGAATTTACGCACCGCCCATCACTTATATTATCGAAAGAATTGGATCAGTCTGTTGTCTGAGTACAAGCTGGAACCCTATGACGAACTGCAGTTTGGTTTAACAAACACGCCACAATTAGTCCTTCTCGCGTTTAAAAGAAATGAAGAAAAAGACTGGATCATGGTCATGGAGCCTAGTCAAGTTAGAAAGCTGATCATAGCAGACTAGACACGATTGTTGTTGTCTTGCACATCGATACCACCTTCAGCAACGGATCGAGCACCGGCACCTTCTCCGACAGCACTTGCTCTAGCACTGACAGCGGTAGCAGCTCACTCTGATCCAGCTGAGGATTGGGCACCGACCACGTCAGCGGATCAGGCTGATCTGCCGGAGGATCGGGCACCGACACCGGCACCTGCCCCGACACCAGCACTAGCTCTACAAGGAGCACCATCTCCGGCAGTAGCAGCAGCAGCACTACCAGTCGCACCGGCACGGGCAGCAGCAACGGCTCTCACACCTGCACGAACACTTGCACTTGCAACGGAACCAGCAGTTGCACCGGCAACAGACTGGGCTGCAGTTCGCACTACATATACCAAAGTCCGTACAAAAACCGACACCTCCACCTTCTTGGTAAGCATTGGCCACCCAAGTGCTTCGTTCTTTTTTCTTTCCATGTTGTTTCACATGATTCACTTAGTTGATCTAACTGTTTGTGTATGTCTTCTTGTTTGCAGATAGAGAATTCCTAGAGCAACGAGGGAGTCGTTCAACAATTCGGGCGACCGTGGCAAAGTTTCTCTTACCATGCGCAACCTTGGTGTGAATGAACCTGCTTAATATACCGTAAGCACAAAGGATGGTCGCATGATGATTGATGCTTAAGGATGGTTAAGGTTCAAATGTAAATCATATCTTGCGGTAGGGGATGATGTCAAAGTCGAACTTTCTTAGCAAGGAGAACTAGTCTAAATCAACTTTGAAATTCTTCAGTAGCAGCACGCAACTGCCGAACTGATCTATCCTCCGAGAGATTTTGATGTAATAATCTGGCATGGTGAAACAGGTGTCCTGTGTGTATAAGTAGTACGACAGTATTATTTATCACGTAATATATCATTGATAGAATTGCAACTCTGATTGCTAGTTAGAGACTGTTGTTTGATTTCATTCTGAGAGTTGTCGTGCTTTATTCAATTTTGTGTATTCGCCTTGCGACAGCATCTAAAACCAGCACCATACTGATCGCTTGCAATATGAAAAGCGCTGAGGTAGAACACATGGGCCCCCAAGCATGCAGGCCCACTGGCATGTGACCCAAAGTCCAGAACCGTGAGCCTGTCTGAGTATTATACTAGCAAGATGCATGTGCGTAGCATGTAACATCAAGATGCATTCGTATGAGAAGTTTATCTTGTGAGAGAAAAGGATGAAAGAGGGAAGGCCTTATTTGCAAATGTGGATAGGTGTGTGGGTACCTTTTTGCAAAATTGCCATAGTTTCCTTCCTATCCGTCAGATATAAATCGGACGGCCTATATTGCAGGATGGCAGGCACACCATCATGACCAACTCTATTTTTTATAATTACGAGCAAGATGCCCATGCGTTGCACTGGACATCAAGATGCATTTGTATGAGTAGTTTATCTTGTGGGAGAAAAGGATGAACGAGGGAAGGCCGTATTTACAAATTTGGAGAGGGCTATGTGTATCTTTTTGCAAAATTGCCATAGTTTCCTTCCTATCCGTCGGATATAAATCGGACGGCCTATATTGCAGGATGGCAGGCACGCCATCATCACAACCTCTGTTTTTTATCAGAGTAGAGACATATGTTATATATATATTCCCCTTGACTTTTCTTATGTATAAAGTTGTGATATAAAAGATTTTTATATTTCTTTACAAAGGGAGTATCTCTCTGTCAAAAATATATTTATGTGTAACTAGTTACTCCTGCCATTCTACTGCCTTTCGCTGATAGGTGGAGCATCCAGCAACGGGGTCCATGTGCCATGCACCAAATTAAAGTGCAAAATTGCACGGTAGACTCACCCCGGTTGTAGCGCCGCGGTAAGTCCCAATGAGCCGTCAAATCACAAAAACCCCCACCTTTTCAGTTTTAGCAGTAAGCTGGACGGACGAAGCAGCAATATTTTACTGGGCCTGAATCCCCTTCTCCCTCGTCTGCTTGTTCAGACAAAACCCCCTCTCGGCGATTGCATAGGGTTTTCTCATGGAGAACCAGGTATGAATTCTTCATCCATCCCCGATAAATCCAAGTCCCTTGGCCGCGGGTAATCCTAGGATGGCAGCCACCGCCGTTGATGCATTTTTCTTCCTACTAAATCTAGTGTGTTTCATTTGCAGTGCCCAAAGTGCGAGGAACCTACAGGTTTATGCGCCCTCGGCGAGATGCCACACTTGTTCCTTCTCATCCTAACATAGGATTTTAAAACGTGCACAGTATATTCCTAGAATTCTCTTTTTCTATCCGGGAGGGTGGGGTTTTTTGAACATGTTGTCGACTAATTTGGAAATTTGGATTGCTATACTTGCATAAAAGATACTAGTCCCATGGTCAACACTGACGTGAAGGAGGAAATTATTTCTAGATTTGGATAGGGAATACATTGTGTTCACATGTTATTTTTCCGGCAGTGCATTCCTTGCTCTGTCAGAACACATGTACTAAAGATGCTCGGCCTTGCCATAACTGAATACACCAGTTTAATGGTTACATTGAAGACAAGCCATGGATATAAATTCCTAATTGGGTTCATGAACCAAGAAGATTGCTGCTTTTTTATGGCTGAACTTGGATAAACTTCCTCAAGTGTTACAGACTGAAAGTTGGCACACGAATGTTGATGGAAATAGTAGAACCTGGTCTCATCTTCACTATGATCTTCCACCCCGACGTCGTTCCAATTGTTCATCCATGTTAGTTTTGTATCTGGTTCTTGCTTGTTGCCTTGATTACTTCTTAATCCACCTATTCTGTCTAACTAACCACAATTTAACTTTCGAAATAGCAACGAATCTCTCACGAAGATGCTACTTCTAACTAATATTTCTTATAATTGGTGGCACGTGTAGGTTTTCTCAAAGTTAAGCCTGCTACTCATTTGTTATTCTATAAGAACTCGATTGTTACTGATGACACTGAAGTTGACTGGGACGACATCCACAAGTTCCTACACTTTATTGACCGTCTTGAGGTCCTTGTGGGGCGTTTCAATGGTGGAAGGCCACATGGGATATGAGTGCCACTGCTGCACTCGTTGAACAGGTCCAACTGTGTCGAGAAACTTATCGTACAAGCTATTTTCTGTTATATATGTTGTTCATAAACTCTTGCTTATACACAGTTTTACAGCTGTGATCTTGAAACAGAAACTGTCCAGTTCTATTGTTCCTATACAGATGCCTGACCATGGTCGGGTCAGACTTGCGCTTTGTCACAACATGATGTTTATGTCGACCTACTCCATTCCCCTTGGAGGTGAAAAGATACTTATTCATGGGTGGTCTCAAATAATGAAGGGCCGTCCATCTTGGAGAATAGGACAGAAGGTTATGTTCATGATTTTCCATGGCTCTAAAGTGAATAGCCTGTGTATTG
The DNA here is from genome assembly GCA_021605145.1 of Aegilops bicornis. Taxonomy (NCBI): domain Eukaryota; kingdom Viridiplantae; phylum Streptophyta; class Magnoliopsida; order Poales; family Poaceae; genus Aegilops; species Aegilops bicornis. Next base: position 388,543,876 of record CM038669.1, on the reverse strand, counting down.
ACCACATTGCGAGATGAAGCCGCTTTCAGAAGGTTGTGGATGCGCGGGGTGGCGCCTGGGCCTTGTCCTGGGGCTTGGCGGCCTCACCCTTGGTTAACTATAGGCAAAGTAGCACTGTTCGAGGCGTGCTTTGTACGGTTGAACCTGCACAAGTACTCATACTGCTTTCAGCTATAGCTGTTAAGTGTCCCTGCTGGTTTCAGTTGAGGTTGTTAAATACTCCTGCTGCTTTTACAGTCTGTCGTGTTTCTTCAGTCTTGTCTTCCTCCAGCCACCAAAACCAAACCAGCGCCGGCGGGGCCGCCTGCTTCCGCCTCCCACAGTTGGCTGCGCCTCAGCGCACGCATCGTCGCCCCACCGTCTCCTGAATCGTTAACACCGACATCTGAGGCCTCATCGTCGTCCTCCGCGTGCTTTGGTGCGCTCGCAGCAGCACCACCCTCTCGCATTGTCAACATGGTCAACAAACAAGAGGAACCGGGCGAGGACTGTACATGGAGAGGATGACAGTAGGGGCCCACCATGTCCATGGCCGTACGTAAGGAAGTTCCTCATTTTTTTGTTATATATACTCCATTGTTAGTGTATGGAAAAAGAAAATGCTTCCTCCTAGTGGTTTCCTGACATCTGGGACCCACGACATTGTCAACGTTTATAGTCAATAGACAAGAGAACAACACAAGATCGGCTGACACCTCGGACGTAGCTGCTCGAACAGTATTTTTTTGTTATTGTTGAGACGGAGCAGGGTTTTAACTGGGTTGTGGCCCGTCTAGCCCAGGCTTATATTTTATGTTCACCACATGACCAGCCTAGCTATTGTTTCTTTGTGAAAATGAGCCCAGTCTATTTTTTCAGAAGAATACCCAATCCAGGCCCACTTATTTTTCTACGCCCTGATGGGCTGCAACTCTTTCAAGATGCCTGCAAATCTTGAAAGTAATATGAAATGGGCTATAAATATAAAAAACAGATGACAAATTGGCAATTACTTTATAATTTCTCAATTTTTTTCAAATTTTCAAATTCCAATTTCACTGGGCTTTAACCTAATTTAAATATATCTTCAAAGTACTTTAAATCTGGCTCGACATTTCGATATTAAAAATAGTTTGGAACCCACAGAAATATGCGAAATTTCGTTTAAATTTTTAACCCTGGCCCTGGCCAACATAAATATCGGACTGCAATAAATTGCATAAGAAGTTGCAATGAGCTATAAATTATTAAAAAAATAGGAAATGGTCTGACTTGTGGGCCTATTAAGTCGACGCGTATGCAAGATTTTTTTTACTTATTATATACGTCAACAAAGATTCTAGCAGACTTAACCGTTGGACCAAATCCAGCGCCAGTGGGAGCGCCTGCTGCCGCCTCCCGTGGCCGGCTGTGCTGCCGCGCATGCCTCACCTCCCCCTACTACTCCCACCGCTGGCCAGGCCATCCCTCTACTCACCGACATCCCTCCACTGTTGTGGATTTGCCGCCTCCGGGTCATTCCCTTCCTGGGTCTCACCGTCTTCCAACGCATTGGTGTTCTCGGCATGGCGTGGTCAATGTTGTCAACAAATGACAACATCAGAAGAGGGATGTACATGGAGAGGCTGACAGTTGGGACCCACATGGTCCATCGCCGCACGCAAGCAAGTACCTCCTTATTATGCCAAAAAAATGAATTCTCCCGCTGACAGCTCGAACCCTGCCTCCTTATTACGCACAAAAAATGAATACCCCCTGCTAGCTAGGACCCACCATAGCGGGAGGCTGACTTGTGGGCCTACTAAGTTGATGCGGACGGAGGGCTTCGTCAACTTAGTCAATAAATATGAACAATTCTAGCTCCAGTGACCGTACGATGTCCATGCAACGGTCGTAGTGCTTCTTCAACCACTGGTCATCTTGCTCCAGCCGCCCAAACCAGCGCCGGTCGTGCCGCGTGCTCCTGCCTCCCATGGCCGACTATGCTGCCGTGGAGGCCTCACTGCCCCCTACTACTCCCACCGCTGGCCAGGCCATCCCTCTACTCACCCACACCCCCTGTTATTCTGCGGCGATGACAGCCTCACACCGCAGCCGTACTAGTGAACCCTCGTACTCCTCTCCGCGTGGGTATCCACTGTCGCGTCTTCCCCGACTCCATGTTGTCCCCTTCCTAGGCCTCGCTGTCGTCCACCGCCTTGGTGCTCTCAGCGCGACGTGGTCACTGTGGTCAAGGAACGACTTCCATCGGAAGAGTACTGTACGTGGAGAGGCTGACAGCTGGGTCCACGACCACAGCAAGGAAGTACCTTCTTATTACGCACAAAATAATGATTCCTCCACCTGACAGCAAGGACCCACCGAATGGGCCACCGTATTTCCCGAAAAATACGTTCCCCCCTGACTGCTAGGACCCACCAACTACATCTTCGCATGCAAGGAAGTGCCTCCTTATCCTCCCTGACAGTCGGGACCCACGTTGTCATTCTGGTCCCGAACGTGTACGTACATACTAGTCGATCGGTCTGTCTGCAGGCTGCAGCGATGAACCGTGGCCGAGTAAGGAAGGGCATGTGTCGTAGTAGAGGCGTGCACGTAGCATGTCACGATGTCCCGTTAAATATTGTGTACACATACGTACAACCAGGGTGCAAGAAAGTAAATACGGCCACGTACGTACATACAGGTAGTGTTTCGAACGCCTACTGATGCTCATGTACATGGTTGGGTCGGAATGGAGAAACTGCGTCGTTGTATTCATCGGGAGGCAACGGAATGCGTCGTGTTCATCGGGAGCCAACCAGCTTGGACGGAACAGCCGATCGAAACAAGGCTGGTGTACCGCAAAACGGAGGAAACATCCTTGTGTTCAACCGCCTACAGTCGAAACGGGATCCTGTTCACCGGGAGGGGTGTGGCGTACCGCAAAATGAAGGCAACATACTTCTCTTCGACCTCCTACAGTCGAAACGGGGTCCTGTTGATCGGGAGGGGTGTGGCGTACTGCAAAACGGAGGAAACGGACTTGTGTTGGAGCGCTACGGTCGAAACGGGGGTCTTTTTCATCGGGAGGGGTGTGGCGTACCGCAAAATGGGACTCCACAGGCTACTGTTCATTTCCACCATCGACCTCCTCCAGCCTCCACGGGCTACTGTTCATCCACCATCGACCTCCTCCAGCCTCCACCTGTGACTGTTCATCCACGGGCTCCTGTTCATCCAGCCTCCACCGCTCCTCCACCGGCTACTGTTCAACCAGCCCTCTCCACGGGGTCCTGTTCAACCACCCCTCCACGGGCTACTGTTCATCCAGCCCTCCACCGGCTACTGTTCAACCAGCCCTCCACGGGGTCGTCCTGTTCATCCAGCCCTCCACGGGGTCCTGTTCATCCACCCCCAACTGGCTAGATCGATCGGGTCCTGTTCATCCAAAGAAGAACGGCCTCTACTACCACGGGTCCTGTTCATCCAACCCCCACCAGAACTGCTCATCCTACCCCCCAACAACGCCATTGTTCATCAAGAGGCGCAGGTTCGATCAAGCTTGATTAACAGCGATGGCGAAGGAATCGCTCGATCGGGTTCAGTTAACAGCTAGGGATCGATCGATCGCTCGGGTTCAGTAACGCGTAGCCTGGAGTACAATCGCTCGGGTTTAGTACGCAAACGCCTTGCTCGGGTTCAGTTAGAGCCCAACCCCTCGCACCCACGTGCGTACGTGTACAAGAGAAACGTGCATCGCTTGGCCCCCGACCACCCACCGTAACCGGGAACTCCCCGATATTTTCCTCGCCCTTGTTTCTACCATGGTTTTTTCCATCATGGACAGCCCAAAGAATGTCATGCAGCTGCGTCTCTGGCCCGCCCAGGACGAAAAGCCCATTTTCTGTCATGATTTTTTGTCATAGAAGTAGGATCCCACCACATCTATCATGATAACAGGTTTTGTCACAATTATTGTCATAGAAGGGTCATAAGCATGACAGAAAAAATTCGTTCGACCCAAAATGTCACGTATGTGTCTTTTTTTTGTAGTGTGAAGTTATGGTTTCTAAAGGCGTCATATGTCTTGAACCCATTATCCCAGGCTTCTTGCAATTCGTCATTCAGCGGCTGCATGTACACATTCATATTCTTCCCCGGATAGTTGGGCCCTGGAATTATCAACGTCAGGAAAATGTTCTTTCTGTGCATAATCTGTCTGGGGGGAGATTGAGTGGAATGACAAATACGGGCCAACAACTGTATTGGGCTGCTGTCAGACCAAACACAATGAACCCATCCGTGCTGATGGCGACTCGAGGATGCCTCGGATCTGCCACTTTGTCCACATGTAATGCATCGAAGCGCTTCCACGCTTCACCGTCCGATGTGTGCACCATCATCAGCTTCCCATCTGCATCTAGTTGGGTTCTTTTGCCCGTTTTTTGCCATGTCATCCGTCTGGCCGTCTCTTCGACCATGAAAAGGCGTTGAAGTCTTGGTACGATTGGCATATACCAAAGAACATTAACGGGGATTTTGGTGTGCGTCTTCTCACCCATACCATTGTCTACCACAACATACCTGGATGACTTGCAAATGGGACAATAGTTCAAGTCCGCATACTGAAGCCTAAATAAGGCACATCCTTTTTCACAGGCATGTATCTTCTCATAGGGCATCTTAAGAGCACGGAGGATTTTCTCTGACTGGTACAAGTTTGCAGGTAGTACATGGCCTTTGGGTAGAAAACGTCGAAATACTGTCATCATCACGTCGTAGCATTCTCCGCCCAAGTTGAATTGAGCCTTCAGAGCCATTATTTGTGAGATGGCATCCAGCTGACAAAGCTCAGTGTGCTCGTGGAGAGGACGTTTTGAAGACTCCAACATTTTATTGTAGTCCTTTGCAGATTCCTCCATCTCATCGTTCGAGTCCCGAGCATCATCAAAGTCTTGCACCACGTCTTCCATCCCGGTACCATGATCGTTGGTGCGACGACGAAGCAGATCAGCTCTGGCACGTTGGGCAGAGTCGCCATGAAATGTCCACATCGTATAACCTGGCGTAAAACCCCTCTTCTGTAGGCGTTTGCCCATTTCATCCTCTGTCCTCTTGTGCCAATTGTCGCAACCGGCAAAGGGAACCAGGTTGTCCTCTGGCCATTTGCAAATGCGGCTCTCATAAACCCCTTGCTTTTTGTTAACCATTCATTGGTCATGTCTTTCTGACTAGTGTGACCGGTGTACATCCACGCACGATCACTCATCTTGCCTAGCTACTGGACACATAAGAAATATATATACAAATCAACATGTATATATTCATCAGTTAATGGAGTTTGTCACTTTTATTACGTTCATGCAACCTAGATGCTAATAGGTAAAGATAGGTCCTAATACCACCCGAGTATGTGTAGATTGGGTTCATTTTCCCATGCTCTGCTCTGGATCCGACGCAAAATTTCGGCAGCACCTCCCCGCTGTTCTCCTGATACACGTCTTGGCAATAAGCAGAGAGGATGTGTACCCGAAGAACAACAGGGAGGCACTGACGAAATTCTGCATCAGATCCGGAGCAGAGCATATGGGAAAACGAACCCAATCTACACATACTCGGGCTGTCCATGGATAACGTTGGACAATTCAAAAGAATCACGGTTATAAATAAGCAAATGCATGCATATTTATAGATGTAACCCTTCCAAAGAAGAAACGCATAGTGTTCACGCATACTTATGATTGAAGACACCTATAGCTAGCAAGTTTCATTGGCATGAAGACCGGAACATAGCAAATGAAGGGGGATGAGGAGATGTCATTTGAGCTCACCCATGAACGCAGGGGCAGAGGTCATCGAACACCAGACCCTCGCGGCGATGAAACAACTGCACATTTAAAACCAACTGATCAACACAAATATGATGTTTTTTATAACAAAATCGAAAAATATATGACCTAACTCATAATTCACAAACATATGACCCCGTCGGCGTATGGAAGGCCGAAGAGCACCTTTTCGGGAGGTGTTGAGGTGTCGGGGGTATCGTGTCAGGGTCAGGGTGATGTGTCGGGGTCGGGGTGCCGTGTCGGGATCGGGGTGCTGTGTCGGGGTCGGGGTGTCGTGTCGGGATTGGGGTGTCATGTCGGGGTCAGGGTGTCGGGGTCGGCATGGCAAACCCTCGACCCCTCGGCAACCCTCGATCCTCGACCCCTTGAGCATCGACCCTGTTTCCCCTCGACCCTTGACCCCTTTTCCCCTCGATCCTCGACCCCTCGACCATCGACTCCTTTTCCCCTCGATCCTCGACCCCTCAACCACTCGACGACCCTCGACCCCTCGGCGACCCTATTTTTCTACTTTTCCTACTTCTTTTTTTCATCTTCTTCTTCTACTTTTCTTCATCATCTTATTTCTTATTCTTCTTCTTCTTCTTCTTCTTCTTCTTCTTCTTCTACTTATTGTTCTTTTTTTACATCATCTTCTTCTTCTTCCTAAACTAAACTGAACTAACCTAAACTAAACTAAACTAACCTAACCTAAACTAAACTTACCTAAACTAAATCTAAAAAAAAAACACAAGACTCACCTCCGCCGAGGTCGGCCTGTGGAGGCAGGCCATGGGGAGGGGGCGGCGCGGCTCCAGCGGTGGGGCGAGGCGCGGGGTGGCTCCAACGGCGGGGTTGGGCGGTGCAGCTCCGACGAGGTCGGCCCGTGGAGGCATGCCACGAGGAGGGGGCGGCGCGGCTCAAGGGCGGGCGGGCGGCATGGCGTGGCTCCCATGAGGTCGGCCCGTGGAGGCAGCCCAGAGGAGGGGGCAGCCTCCAAGAAGGGCGAGATGCGGCGGTTCCGACGGTGGGGCTGGGAGGGGCCGGCGGCGGCAGGGTGAGGTGAGGGGAGAGAGAGGGGTGGGGCACGGGGCGCTGACCGTTTTTAGATAGGTCCAATCTCTTTGTCGTCCGCTAGCAGACGACAAAAAGCCTAGCTAGTGGGGTGGGGCCGGGGGGGGGGGGGACGCCCGTTAGCTAGGTCACTTTCTTTGCCGTCTGCTAGTAGATGGCAAAGAGGGGGCCGTTAGGTTGTGCTCGTTAGTGGGCCAACCTTCCTCTTTGCCGTCTGCATGGCAAAGCTTCTATGTCGTCTGCTAGCAGAGGGCAAAGAGATGGCTGACGGCAAACATGATCTTTGTCGTCAGCGCTTTCTTTGCCGTCAGTTTTCTATAAGTTGATGGCAAAGACCTTCTTTGCCGTCAGCTAGCAGATGGCAAAGAGCTGGCTGACGGCAAAGATCTTGATTCCCGTAGTGCAACCCATGTTCGATCATCATGTGAGATGGGGTAGTCATCAATGGTGAACATCTCTATGTTGATCATATCTACTATATGACTCACGTTCAACCTTTCAGTCTCCAGTGTTCTGAGACCATGTATGTACATGCTATGCTCGTCAAGTTTAAACCAAGTATTCTGCATGTGTAAATCTGGCTTACACCCGTTGTATGTGAATGTAGAGTCTATCACACCCGATCATGACGAAGTGCTTCGAAACAACAAACTTTAGCAACGGTGCATACTCAGGGAGAACACTTTTATCTTGAAATTTAGTGAAGGGATCATATTATAATGCTATCGCCGTTCTAAGAAAAATAAGATGCATAAAGGATAAAACACACATGTAATCAAAATATGTGACATGATATGGCCATCATTATCTTGTGCTTTTGATCTCCATCCCCAAAGCATCGTCATGATCTCCATCATCACCGGCTCGACACCTTGATCTCCATGGTTGCATCGGGGTCGTCTCGCCAACTATTGCTAACGCATAACAATAAAGTAAAGCAATTACATGGCACTTGCATTTCATATAATAATTAAGAGACAACCCTAAGGCTCCTGTCGGTTGTTGATATTACAAAACATGATCATCTCATACAACAACGTATATCACATCACGTCTTGACCATATCACATAACAACATGCCTGGCAAAACCAAGTTAGACATCCTCTAATTTGTTGTTGCAAGTTTTACGTGGCTGCTACAGGCTTCTAGCAAGAACCGTTCTTACCTACGGCAAAAACCACAACGTTGATTTATCAAGTTTTCTGTTTTAACCTTCTTCAAGGACCAGCTGTAGTCAAATTCGATTCAACTGAAGTAGGAGAAAACAGACAACCGCCAGCCACCTTTATGCAAAACAAGTTGTGTGTCAGTCGATGGAACCGGTCTCATGTACGTGGATATGTAAGGTTGGTCCGGGCCGCTTCATCCCACAATACCGCCGAATCAAAATAAGACGTTGGTGGTAAGCAGTATGACTATCACTGCCCAGAACTCTTTGTGTTCTACTCTACGCATAGACTTGGCTCGGATGCCACCGTTGGGGAACGTTGCATGGAAAACAAACAAAATTCTATGCACACGCAAGATCTATCTATGGAGATGCATAGCAACGAGAGAGGAGAGTGTGTCTATGTACCCTCAAAGACCGTAAGCGTAAGTGTTTATTAACGCGGTTGATGTAGTCAAGCTTCTTCACGATCCAACAGATCAAGTACCGAACATACGATACCTCCGCGTTTAGCTCGGTGACGTCCTCGCCTTCTTGATCGAGCAAGATGGGTGAAGTAGTAGATGAGTTCCGGCAGCACGATGACATGGTGACGGTGATAATGCAACTATCTCCGCAGGGCTTCGTCGAGCACTACGAAAATGTGACTGAGGACGAACTAGAGGGAGATGGGCGCCGCACACGGCTAGGTAATCGTCGTCTATTGCCCTTGTCCCTCCTCTGATATATATAGGTGGAGGGGAGGGGAGGCAGCCCCTAGGGCGACCCAAGTGGCCGGCGGCTGCCCTGGCCGAATCCCCCTTCCATATTTGTGCATGGGGGGAGGAAAGGGGGCTGGCTGCCTTTGGGGCGCCTCCCCCTTCCTCCCTTCCCTCTTTGGTGCATGGGCAAGGGTTGGAGGGGCCCACCAGCCCCATTGTGGGCTGGTGTGCTCCCCCCTTTGGCCCATAAGGCCCACCTCTTGCCGGTGGCCTCCCGGAACCCCTTCCGGCACTCCGATAAAATACCCGGTACTTCTTAAACCTTTTCGGTGACCAAATACTATCGTACTATATATCAATCTTTACCTCCGGACCATTCCGTAGCTCCTTGTCATGTCCATGATCTCATCCGGAACTCCTAAAAACATTTGGTCATCAACTCACATAACTCATACAATACCATATCGTCAATAAACGTTAAGCGTGTGACCCTACGGGTTCATGAACTATGTTGACATGACCAAGACACCTCTCCGGTCAGTAACCAATAGAGGAACCTGGATGCCTATATTGGTTCCAACATATTCTATGAAGATCTTTATCGGTCGAACCGTGATGATAACATATTTAATTTCCTTTGTCTGTCGGTATGTTACTTACCCGAGATTTGATCGTCGGTATCTCTATACCTAGTTCAATCTCGTTACTGGCAAGTCTCTTTACTCGTTCCATAATACATCATCTCGTAACTAACTCCTTAGTCACTTTGCTTGCAAGCTTCTTATGATGTGTATTACCGAGAGGGCCCATGTTAGGGAACGTTGCATACAAAACAAAAAATTTACTACGCTCACCAAGATCCAATCTAGGAGATGACCATCAACGAGAGGAGAGATTGGATCTACATACCCTTGTAGCTCTCTAAGCGGAAGCGTTAAGAAACGCGGTTGATGTAGTCGAACGTCTTCGTGATCCAATCATGATCCATCCCGCGAACTCCCGATCCCAATGCCGAACAGACGGCACCTCTGCGTTGAACACATGTACGGCTTGATGACGCCTTCACCTCCTCGATCGAGTGAGCGAGGGTGAAGTAGTAGCTCGAGTCCTCCAGCAGCACGACGGCGTGGTGGCGGCGATGGTGGCGGAATCTCAGCAGAGCTTTGCTAAGCACTAGAGAGGAAGGGGATGCAAGGGAGAGGAGTGGCAGCACCGTGGCATGGAGATGTGCTCAAGGGGGTGTTGCTGCTCTCTCTCTCTACCTCCCTATATATAGGGGAAGGGAGGAGGGGGTGGCGCCCCTAGGGTTTCCCCTAGGGGGTGGCGGCCAGGGCAGATGGTATCTCCCCTAGGGTGACTTGCCCCCCAAGCCGGGAGGTGGGAAGCCCTAGGGGGGCGCCCCAACCCTCCTGATTACGTGAGATGGGGTGAGGGGGCGCTCAGCCCCTTAGGCCTCGTTTGGATGCTGGGTAGGAAAAAACCTGGGCCATAAACCCCTAGGGGGAGATTCCCCTGTGCACATGCAACCCCTCCCACCACGTGGGAGATGTTCCCATTGTCCAGGTGCCCAAATAGTAACATGGCAGGGAAGGCAATCCCTTGCATACTACAGACAAATATAATATATCAGATCTTACATACAAATTCTATAGATAAATTTGGAAAAAAACCAAATCATAGATAAAAAAATCCACAAATAATTCTGAGAAACAACAAAAATCACATTCCATAAATAATTCTGAGAAACTACAAAAATCACAGGCACATAACAAAGGTTCATAATTCATGTGAACTAGAATTTCAAAAATATTACTACAACTTATCCATCACTTCATCAAGCTTAAGATATCAGTCTGCATTTCACGACGATTGAGTATTGGCCTAAGCTGTTTTCATGTGCGGAAATAAAAGCGATCATTACAAGAGTTATAGATACATCGTCAAGTTTGTGCACTATAAAAAGTTCTGGATTATAAGTTGCCATGTCCAACGCAGGGATACTTTCGAACAAGATGGTCCGCAAAGCAATAATCATGTCCTACTCCAGTCTTTTCTCCATTCCTTCCTCAACATCATGTACCACAACTTGATGCTGGCTGAATGACAAAAGGAAATAAGTTAGCTAGCATCAGTTCATAATCTCACAACACTATTTTGTAGTATAAGCAAACTAATGAAATAGTATCAACCAACATATGATTTGTGCACCGTGCTTAAAAAATCAAGACTACAAATATAGTTAAGGAACACAATCACAAGGCTTACTTGAAAAAGTCTCCAGATGAATAGGGGAATATATTGCTGTGAGGTGAGTTATGAGGCAATAGGAGCTGAAACCAATGGGAGGAGGCCCCCAAATTAAGTATCACTAACAAGCTTGTAAAGGTACAAAGAAACCACCAAATTAAATGCATCAAACTTGCTTGCTCACGAAGACCTAGGGCATTTTGAGGAAGCCCGTCATTGGAATATACAAGCCAAGTTCTATAACAAAAAATTCTCACTAGTATATGAAAGTGACAAAATAAGAGACTCTCTATCATGAAGATCATGGTGCCACTTTGAAGCACAAGTGTGGAAAAAGGATAGTAGCATTGTCCATTCTCTCTTGTTCTCTCATTTTTTGGGCCTTCTCTTTTTTTGGCCTTTCTCTTTTTTTCCTCACACGGGACAATGGTCTAATAATGATGATCACCACACTTCTATTCATTTACAACTCAAGGATTAGAACTCGATACTTAGAACAAAATATGACTCTATATGCGTGCCTCCGGCGGTGTGCCGGGATGTGTAATGAATCAAGAGTGACATGTATGAAAAAATTATGAACGGTGGTTTGGTAGAAATACGATCTCAACTACATGACCATGCAAGGCAATATGACAATGATGAAGCGTGTCATAATAAACGGAACAGTGGAAAGTTGCATGGCAATATATCTTGGAATGGCTATGGAAATGCCATAATAGGTAGGTATGGTGGCTGTTTTGAGGAAGGTAAATGGTGGGTTTATGGTACCGGTGAAAGTTGTGCGATACTAGAGAGGCTAGCAATGGTGGAAGGGTGAGAGTGCGTATAATCCATGGACTCAACATTAGTCATAAAGAACTCACATACTTATTGCAAAAATCTACAAGTCATCAAAACCAAGCACTACGCGCATGCTCCTAGGGGGATATATTGGTAGGAAAAGACCATCGCTCATCCCCGACCGCCACTCAAAAGGAAGACAATCAAAGAAACACCTCATGCTTCAAATTTGTTACACAACGGTTACCATACGTGCATGCTACGGGACTTGCAAACCTCAACACAAGTATTTCTCAAATTCACAATTACTCAACTAGCATGACTCTAATATCACCATCTTCATATCTCAAAACAATCATCAAGCATCAAACTTCTCATAGTACTCAATGCACTTTATATGAAAGTTTTTATTATACCCATCTTGGATGCCCATCATATTAGGACTAGTTTTATAGCCAAAGCAAATTACCATGCTGTTCTAAAAGACTCTCAAAATAATATAAGTGAAGCATGAGAGATCAATAATTTCTATAAAATAAAACCACCACCATGCTCTAAAAAGATATAAGTGAAGCACTAAAGCAAAATTATCTAGCTCAAAAGATATAAGTGAAGAACATTGAGTATTCTATTAAATTCCGATTCATGCGTGTCTCTCCAAAAGTTGTGTACAGCAAGGGTGATTGTGGTAAACTAAAAATCAAAGACTCAAATCATATAAGACGCTCCAAGCAAAACACATATCATGTGGTCAATAAAAATATAGCCTCAAGTGAAGTTACCGATAGACTAGGACAAAAGAGGGGATGCCTTCCGGGGCATCCCCAAGCTTAGGCTTTTGGTTGTCCTTGAATATTACCTTGGGGTGCCTTGGGCATCCCCAAGCTTAGGCTCTTGCCACTCCTTATTCTAAAATCCATCAAATCTTTACCCAAAAACTTGAAAACTTCACAACACAAAAATTCAACAAAAAGTCTCATGAGCTCCGTTAGTATAAGAAAATAAAACACCACTATAAGGTACTGTGATGAAATCATTCTTTATTTATATTGGTGTTAAACCTACTGTATTCCAACTTCTCTATGGTTCATTCCCCCCGATACTACTCGTAGATTCATTAAAATAAGCGAACAACACACAATAAACAGAATCTGTCAAAACAGAACAGTCTATAGCAATCTGATATGTTCAAATACTTCTGACGTGAGGAATTTGTCTATTAATCATCTGCAAAAAGAATCAACCTAAAAGCACTCTCCAGTAAAAAAATGGCAGCTAATCTCGTGAGCTAAAAGTTTCGCTTTTTACAAAGAAGATCGCAAAGACTTCACCCAAGTCTTCCCAAAGGTTCTACTTGGCACAAACACCAATTAAAACATAAAACCACATGTAAACGGAGGCTAGATGAATTAGTTATTACTAAACAGGAGCAAAAAGCAAATAACAAAAATAAAATTGGGTTGCCTCCCAACAAGCGCTATCGTTTAACGCCCCTAGCTAGGCAATATAATTTTAATGATGCTCACATGAAAGATAGCAATTTAAACATAAAGAGAGCATCATGAAGCATGTGAAAAATGAAGGAAATATGCCCTAGAGGCAATAATAAAGTTGTTATTTATATTTCCTTATATCATGATAAATTTTTATTATTCATGCTAGAATTGTATTAGCCGGAAACTGAATACATGTGTGAATACATAGACAAACAGAGTGTCACTAGTATGCCTCTGCTTTGACTAGCTCGTTAATCAAAGATGGTTAAGTTTCCTAGCCATAGACATGTGTTATCATTTGATGAACGGGGTCACATCATTAGAGCATGATGTGATTGACTTGACCCATCCGTTAGCTTAGCACTATGATCGTTTAGTTTATTGCTATTACTTTCTTCATGACTTATACATGTTCCTATGACTATGAGATTATGCAACTCCCGAATACCGGAGGAACACTTAGTGTGCTATCAAACGTCACAACGTAACTGGGTGATTATAAAGACGCTCTACAGTTGTCTTCGATGGTGTTTGTTGGGTTGGCATAGATCGAGATTAGGATTTGTCACTCCGTGTTTCGGAGAGGTATCTCTGGGCCCTCTCGGTAATGCACATCACTATAAGCCTTGCAGGCAATGTGACTAATGAGTTAGTTGCGGGATGATGCATTACGGAACGAGTAAAGAGACTTGCCGGTAACGAGATTGAACTAGGTATTGAGATGCCGACGATCGAATCTTGGGCAAGTAAGATACCGACGACAAAGGGAACAACGTATGTTGTTATGTGGTTTGACCGATAAAGATCTTCGTAGAATATGTAGGAAGCAATATGAGCATCCAGGTTCCACTATTTGTTATTGACCGGAAGTGAGTCCCGTAGGGTCCGCACGCTTAATGTTCGATGACGATCGGTATTATGAGTTTATGTGTTTTGATGTACCGAAGGTTGTTCGGAGTCCCGGATATAATCACGGACATGACGAGGAGTCTCGAAATGGTCGAGACATAAAGATTTATATATTGGAAGGCTATGTTTGGACACCGGAAAGGTTTCGGATGAGTTCGGGCATTTTCCGGAGTACGGAGGTTACCGGAACCCCCCTGGGAGTTAATGGGCCTTAATGGGCCATGGTGGAAGCGAGGAGGCGGCCAAGGTGGGCGCACGCCCCCCCCCCCCCAAGCCCAATCCGAATTGGGATGGGGGCCGGCCCCCCTTTCCTTCTCTCCCTCTCCCTCTTCCTTCTTCACCTACTCCAACTAGGGAAGGGGGGAAACCTACTCCTACTGGGAGTAGGACTCCCACCCTTGGGCGCACCATAGAGAGGGTCGGCCCTCCCCTCCTCACTCCTTTATATACGGGGGAGGGGGCACCCCATAGACACACAAATTGATTGTTTAGCCGTGTGCGCTGCCCCCCTCCATAGATTTCCACCTCAGTCATATGATTGTAGTGCTTAGACGAAGCCCTGCATCGGTAACTTCATCAACACCGTCATCACGTCGTCGTTCTGACGAAACTCTCCCTCGACCTCAGCTGGATCTAGAAATCGTGGAACACCACCGAGCTGAACGTGTGCAGATTGCGGAGGTGTCATACGTTCGTTGCTAGGATCGGTCGGATCATGAAGACGTACGACTACATCAACCGCGTTGTCATAACGCTTCCGCTTTTGGTCTACGAGGGTACGTAGACAACACTCTCCCCTCTCGTTGCTATGCATCACCTAGATAGATCTTGCGTGATCGTAGGAAATTTTTTGAAATTACTGCGTTCCCCAACAAAAAACACATCTAAGTCTAACGTACTTCCTATGCATAGGCATCTTATAGGCAAAGAAATTATCAAGGCAAGCAAATCCTAGCAAATGCAAAGGAGAAGAAAGAAACAAGATCAATCTCAACAAGAAGAGAGGTAATTTGGTAACATGAAAATTTCTACCACCATATTTTCCTCTCTCATAATAATTACATGTGGGATCATATTCAAATTCAACGATATAGCTATCCCATAAAATTTTCTCTACATGATCCACATGCATGCAAAGTTGACACTCTTCCAAAATAGTGGGAATATCATTTACTAAAGTCATGACCTCTCCAAACCCACTTTTATGAAAAATTTCATAAGATTGAACATTATCCAAATATGTGGGATCTAAAGTTGACACTCTTCCAAACCCACTTTCAGTATTATTGCAAACGTTATTATCAATCTCATATTCATCATGGGGCTTAAATAAATTTTCAAGATCATAAGAAGAATCACCCCAATCATGATCATTGCAACAACTAGTAGACATAGCAAAATTAGCATCCCCAAGCTTAGGGTTTTGAATATTATTAGCACAATTGACATCAAGAGAATTTATAGTAAAATCACTGAAATCATGCTTTTTATTCAAGGAGCTATCGTGAATCTCTTCATAAATTTCTTCATCACAATTTTCAGATTCACGAATTTCAAGCAAAACCTCATAAAACTAATCTAGTGCACTCAAATCACTAGAAATTGGTCCATCATAATTGGATCTCTTAAAAAGATTAGCAAGGGGATGAGGATCCATAAACTTTTAGCAAGCGAAGATGCAAGAAAAAATAAGGCACATGGTAACACAAGATCGCACGGAAGGAGGGCGAAGAAAAGGCAAAGTTTTTCGAAAATCATTTTAGAAGTAGGGGAGAGGAAAACGAGAGGCGAGTGGCAAATAATGTAATGCGAGGGAGAAGAGTTTATGATGGGTACTTGGTATGTCTTGACTTGGCGTAGATCTCCCCAGAAACGTCGCCAGAAATCCTTCTTTCTACCTCTTGAGCATGCATTGGTTTTCCCTTGAAGAGGAAAGGGTGATGCAGCAAAGTAGCATAAGTATTTCCCTCGGTTTTTTAGAACCAAGGTATCAATCCAGTAGGAGACAACGCACAAGTCACCTAGTACCTGCACAAACAATCAAGAACCTTGCAACCAACACGATAAAGGGGTTGTCAATCCCTTCACGGTCACTCGCAAAAGTAGGATCAAATAAAGATAGTAAAGTAAATATTTTTGGTATTTTTGTTGTATAGATTGGAAAGGAAAGATTGCAAAATAGTAAACGAGATGCGATGTAAATAAAAGATATGCAATATAATAAGAAAGAGACCTGGGGGCCATAGGTTTCACTAGTGGCTTCTCTCAAGATAGCATGTATTACGGTGGGTGAACAAATTACTGTCGAGCAATTGATAGAAACGCGCATAGTTATGAGAATATCTAAGGCAATGATCATGAATATAGGCATCACGTCCGTGTCAAGTAGACCGAAACGATTCTGCATCTACTACTATTACTCCACACATCGACCGCTATCTAGCATGCATCTAGAGTATTAAGTTCATAAGAACAGAGTAACTCATTAAGCAAGATGACATGATGTAGAGGGATAAACTCAAGCCATATGATATAAACCCCATATTTTTGTCCTCGATGGCAACAATACAGTACATGCCTTGCTGCCCCTACTGTCACTGGAAAAGGACACCGCAAGATTGAACCCAAAGCTAAGCACTTCTCCCATTGCAAGAAAGATCAATCTAGTAGGCCAAACTAAACCGATAATTCGAAGAGACTTGCAAAGAAATCATATCATGCATATAAGAATTCAAAGAAGAACCAAATAATATTCATAGATAATCTTGTTCATAAATCCACAATTCATCAGATCTCGGCAAACACACCGCAAAAGAGTATTACATTGAATAGATCTCCAAGAACATCAAGGAGAACTTTGTATTGAGAATCAAAGAGAGAGAGAGAAGAAGCCATCTAGATAATAACTATGGACCCGAAGGTCTGTGGTAAACTATTCACGCTTCATCGGAGAGGTTATGGTGTTGATGTAGAAGCCCACCGTCATTTATTCCCCCTCCGGCAGATCACCGGAAAAGGCCCCAAGATGGGATATCACGGGTACAAAAGGTTGCGGCAGTGGAAAAGTTGTTTCGTGGCTCTCCCTGATCAATTTAGGGTATAAGAGTATATATAGGTGAAAGAAGTACGTCGGTGGAGCTACGAGGGGCCTACGAGGGTGGGGGCGCACCTACCCCCCTGGGCGCGCCCTCCTGCCTCGTGGCTATTGGAGATATGCCCTAGAGGCAATCATGTATGATGATATTTCCTATGTGTTTATGGATAAAGATAGTCCTTGGACATTATCAATGATGTGTATTAGCAAGTACGTGACTTGTTTGTGGGACTATGCATTGTATGATGACTGTCCTAAAAGGTCCCTAGTCGAAAGGATTGTGTGACGCCAGCAGCCGACTAGACTAGCATATGACACGGTCGATGGCTTGGTCTCACTAGCCATGGAGCATTGGATGCTAACCGGATAATATGGACTTGGAAAGGTCTGGTCGGATTCGACGTAGTTGGATCTGAGTCGAGATAAGGTCCGAGTCGGACAAACTTTCTTTGGGCCGACCAAACACTACTGTGAGTCTGTGAGTCTCTAGTGCAACATATATTCTATGTCCTAAGACCTGAGCTGGCGCATGTACTCAGGATGGTGACAGACTTTCTTTGGGCCGACCAAACACTACTCCGTGACTGGGTAGTTACAAAGGTAGGTTCTGAGCTTGTCCAGACCCATGTTGCGAGACATGGTCGAGCAAGATGGGATTTGCCCCTCCGATCAGGAGAGATATACTCTGGGCCCGTCGTGTGATCCGACCAGGATAAGCATGGCCATGCAACAAGGATTATGAGATAATCCAGATAATGGTCAGCATCACTGGAACGAGAAAGAGGTCAGGCTAGCACAAGGATGACAGAATCGCCTTGAGCTCGACAACGTATATCGTGTGGCAAAAGGAATGGAAGTGTGATGTACAGGTTCGCTAATCAGCTTCATAGTCTGCTTGGTGTTTGGCATGCCTTGCTAGAGGCCGCTACCAACCATGCAATTCGGAGGTGATCCGAACTGCGACCAAGCAGACTTGAACCTAAGGGGTCGCGCGCTTAAGGGAAGGAACATGCGAGGTCGGATCCGAGGACACTGGTCGGATGTGATCCGAGCTGTATTCGGATTGTGGCCGAGTAGACTTATGGGCTTTAGGGTCCGTGCGAGGCCCAAGTGTTGAGCCCGCAACAGACGCCTATATAAAGTGGAGGTGCAGCACACTCATGCGGTTGATCGCTTCAGCGCTGTCACTAGGGTTTGCATGTGTTGCGAATAGACACCTATGCTCGCCGCCGGTTGTGTGATCGGACCTAGCAGTCCTCCGGACGATGTTCCTCCTGCACGCGCGAATACCTTTAGAGGCGGTGCACTTGCGCCGCTCCGGCAAACTTGTACGTGGGAACTGACGACCGGCCGCTCGAGGGAGATCGACATCAGGGTCGACAACAAAGCAAGAGTTGCTGCGTTGGAGGTCGGCACGATGCAGCTCCATCTTCCTTCTGGATTTATTTTGGAATTGAATAATTGTGCTTACATTCCTGCACTTAGTCGGAACATTATTTCTGCCTCATGTTTGATGAGTCAGGGTTATGAATTCAATTTAAAGGATAATGGTTGTTCGTTTTATTTGAATGGTATGTTCCACGGCAATGCACCCATTGTTGATGGGCTATTTATATTGAATCTGGAACAGGAACCGGTCTATAACGCGAATGCCAAGAGGCATAAGCCTAATGAGATAAATCCGTCATACTTCTGGCATTGCCGGCTTGGACACATTAGTCTGAAACGCATGAAGAAGCTCCATGATGATGGGCTCCTAACTTCGTCCGACTTCGGGTCATTCGAGAAATGTGAATCATGCTTGCTCGGCAAGATGACTAAGTCTCCTTTCGCAAAGAGTTGTGAGAGGGCGTCCGAGCTATTGGAGCCTATACATAGTGATGTGTGTGGTCCAATGAGCACAACTACCAGAGGTGGCTATCGATGCCATTGACTTTTACCGACGACTTGAGTAGATATGGATATATCTATTTGATGAGGCACATGTCGGAAACTTTTGAAAAATTCAAAGAGTTTCAGAACGAGGTTGAGAATCAGCTTGGCAAGACTATAAAGATTCTACGATCTAATCGTGGAGGTGAGTACATGAGCCAGGAGTTTGATGATCATCTGAAAAGCCGAGGTATAGTACCTCAGCTCACACCTCCGGGTAGACCACAGAGAAACGGCGTGTCAGAACAGAGGAATCGTACCTTGTTGGACGTGGTTCGATCTATGATGAGCAAATTGGATTTACCCTTGTCATTCTGGGGATACGCTCTAGAAACTGCAGTTTTCACATTTAACAGGGTACCATAAAAATCCGTAGACAAGACACCACATGAGATGTGGACCGGGAAGAGTCCCTGTAGCGACCAGACCTCAAACAGTCCGATCTCTGTGCATCGGTGTCATCCCTGGATCAGCAATGCTGACACGCACAGTACTTGAAGGATTTATAACAGAGTAGCAATCACACACTTATTACATCGAATGTCTCCAAAGAGAAACTTATTACAATAGATCTGGCTTAAGGCCATCTAATAACGATAACAGCGGAAGCCTTGGAAGATAAGTGAGTCCATCAACTCCAACGGCATCACTGAGTATAGAACCACGATCCTAAAGCATCTTACTCGTCGTCTGAAAAGTCTGCAACATGAACGTTGCAGCCCGAAAACGGGTCAGCACATGGAATATGCTCGCAAAGTAACACATAGAGAAAAATGAAAGAGTAAAGCTATACTACATGCATATATGGCTTGGTGGATAGCTCTATGGTTCTGATTTTTGCGTAAAGCCAATTTTTCCCTACTACAAAGGAATAAATTATTTAACTATCATGGTGGTTGTTAAACATTGAGAATGGTTGTGACATCCTCAATCCCAATTAAGCATCATCATTAAACAAACCCAACAATATTAATTAAAGTAACATGATGAGATTCACACGAAAATCCAAGTACTAGATACTCAAGATGTCCATAACCGGGGACAGGGCTAATCATGATTAGTTTATACACTCTGCAGAGGTTATGCACTTTCCCCACATGACTCGATCTCCTCCGTTGGTTTTCTCGCGCTACATGGTGTTTGAGAAGCGAATGACCGAGACATAGTCTTTCGAGCGCTAGCACCTTACGATGGGTAGACCGGTACACCTACTTTCCCCTACATCTGCTAGTCTACCACTGTAAGAGTTCGCACGACCTAATCAACTATGCTAGAGCCCATAATAGCATGTGGCTGCACACGGAAGTTTCTAGCATGAATAATCTTATGATCCCTTTGAGCACGGGTGGCGGTCCAAAAAAAAGCAGTAATCCTGGAATAACCAGGTACCTCAATCCACCCAGATGTGTATTATGTTGCCACCTTAAATAAACCATTAGTTAACAATCTCACATCTGTCATGGAAAATCACTCACCCAATCCATGTCTACTTGCATAGCATGGCAAAATAAGCAAACGTAGAAGTAACTCCCAAGGGTTTGATAATAAAACAGGTAATAGGTACTACCTCAATCTACTTCCCAAAACCCACAATTTAATTAGATCCTAATGATGCAATGTTTGAGGATTGATCTAAGGCATAAAAACTGGGTAGTAAAGAGGTATGATCAAAGTGTTACTTGCCTTGCTGATGATCTGCGTAACCTAGGGATTCGAAGTAGCAAGCGGCGCAATCCGGGTACTCTATCGCAAGCAAACAAACAAACAAGCATACAATAAGTACTCATCTAATGCACGGGTAAAACACAAATAAGAGGTCTAACCAGAAAGTTCAACTTAAGAACTTCGGTTTGCAAAAAGAATCAAATCGAACGAAGAAACAAAACTCAAATGGCGAAAGAAACAAGCTTCGTTTACTAATCTGGACCTAAGTCAAATTTTACAGAAGCAAAAACTGGTTTGAGTGGATTATTCGGAAAGAGGGTTTCGAGATGAAACTCTAGGCGCTTGAATCGCCTGATTCCGATAAACGAGCCAAAAGTTATACTAAAACAAAAATCGGATCAGAAATCGCGATCAGAAAATCGCAGAATAAATCCGAGAAAAAGAAAAACGATGAACAGGTTAACGAACGAACGTTCATTATCTGGATCTAAACGATGAGCGCGTTCGTTAAAAACGAACGAACGAGTGAACATTCACTAATTAATCCAAACCGGAAGAAAACCGATCTAACGAAAAAAACGGAA
The DNA here is from genome assembly GCA_021605145.1 of Aegilops bicornis. Taxonomy (NCBI): domain Eukaryota; kingdom Viridiplantae; phylum Streptophyta; class Magnoliopsida; order Poales; family Poaceae; genus Aegilops; species Aegilops bicornis. The sequence continues at coordinate 388,522,433 of CM038669.1, read as the reverse complement.
TCTAAAAAAACCGATGAAAAACCGACGGAAAAACCGAACGGTTTTGCTAAAAACGGCGGTGGCGAGGTCAACCTCGGTGCGGGTCGGCGTGATGGCGGCTCATGGGCGGCGGTGGTCGGCGGCCACGGCGGCGGGGTCCGGCGGCGACGGTAGCGGTCGGCGACGGCGGCGGCGGGAGTGACGAGGCGGCGTCGGCTCCGGCTGCGCGTGAGGCGGCGGGGCGCGGGCTAGGGTTAGGGTTAGGTGGGGGCGGTGGCGGCTTGGGCTGGCGGCGGCGGCTTGGGCTGGGGTCTGCCCGGGCGTGCTTTACAAAGACCCCCGGCCAGCCGGAGTCCTGGCCGGTTACGGCCCGTAGTCGGTTCGAGTTTTTTTTAAATAATGACGCGCAGAAAAACAAACGAAAGAAATACCAAATGGACTCCAAAAATCCCGAAATAAATTTTCCCCGGCTTCTAAAATCTAGCCGGTTTAGATGAACATTTATTTGGGCCTAAATGCAATTTTTGGAAAACACGCATTTATCCTAAATTCAAATAAAATAGCCAGAAAATCCAAAATAAAATATTATTTGATTTTTTTATTAAATCCTCAATATTTTTTTATGTTGGGAAAGTCATTTTATTCCCTCTCTCAAATTTAAATAATTGAAATAACTGAAGATAAAATAAATAAAATCAAATGATCCTACTTCCAAAATTTGAGAAAACTCAAATACGAAAATATCGAAATCCCCAACTCTCTCTGTGGGTCCTTGAGTTGCGTAGAATTTCTAGGACCGAAGCAAAATACATTAAATATGATATGCAATGATGATCTATTAGTATAACATTCCAAATTGAAAATTTGGGATGTTACAAACCTACCCCCCTTAAGATGAATCTCATACGGAGATTCGGGTTGGCTAGAGAATAGGTGAGGGTGGTCTTTCAGCAAATCTTCCTCTCGCTCCTAGGTGGATTCATCCTCGGTGTGGTGGCTCCACTGAACTTTGCAAAACTTGATAACTTTGTTGCGGGTGACTCGGCTGGCATACTCAAGAATCTTGACTGGTTTCTCCTCATAGGTCAAATCACTGTCCAATAGAATCGCCTCTAGCGGCAGGGTATCTCTTAGCGGTATATCAGCCATCTCTGCATGGCACGTCTTCAACTGGGAGATGTGGAACACGTCCTGAACTTTTGACAATCCCTCAGGTAATTCCAACTTGTAGGCAACCTCTCCCATACGCTCCAAAACTTTGTATGGTCCCACAAAACGCGGCGCTAACTTTCCTTTAACACCAAAACGTTTAACTCCTCGAAGTGGTGATACCCGAAGGTAAACTCTATCCCCAACTTCGTAAACTGTCTCCTTGTGTTTTGCATCAGCATAGCTTTTCTGCCTGGACTGGGCTACCTTGAGCCTGTCGCGAATCAACTTCACTTTCCGTTCAGACTCCTTAATCAAATCTGGTCCAAACAACTGACGGTCTCCAACTTCGTCCCAAGACAACGGGGTTCTGCACCTCCTTCCGTATAAGGCTTTGAAAGGGGCCATCTTCAAACTGGATTGATAACTGTTTTTGTAAGAGAACTCTACATACGGCAAATTGTCGTCCCAACTAGATCCATAATCTAGCGCACAAGCTCTCAGCATGTCTTTTAAAATCTGATTGACTCTTTCGGTCTGTCCATCTGTCTGCGGATGAAAAGTGGTACTGAACTCTAGCCTGGTACCCAAGGTTTCGTGCAACTGATTCCAGAACTTTGAGGTGAATTGGGTTCCTCTATCTGATACAATGCTCCTTGGAACTCCATGCAGACATACGATCCTGGTCATGTAAATCTTGGCCAATTTGGCACTGGTGTAAGTAGTCTTCACTGGAATGAAATGAGCTACCTTCGTCAAACGATCGACTACCACCCAAATCGAGTCATAGCCTGAACGAGTCTTGGGCAATCCTGTAATAAAATCCATACCTAGCTTATCCCACTTCCATTCGGGTATCGGCAATGGTTGCAACAATCCTGCTGGCTTCTGATGCTCTGCCTTTACCCTCTGACATACATCACAAACTGCTACATACTCGGCAATGTCCTTCTTCATTCCGGTCCACCAGAAAATCTCCTTCAAATCCAAGTACATCTTGGTATTCCCTGGGTGAATTGAATACGGCGAATCATGGGCCTCTTGCAAAATCAACTTCCTGATATCAGGGTCATTGGGTACATAAACGCGGTCCTCAAACCAGAGGGTATCATGCTCATGCTCACGAAATCCCTTGGCTTTTCCCTTCTTCAACCTCTCCTTTATCTCTGCAATCTCCTTATCGGTCTTTTGAGCTTCTCTGATCTTATCCATCAAAGTCGACTGAATTTCCAATGTTGCTACATAGCCTCTCGGAATTATCTCCAAACATAGCTCGCAAAAGTCCTCGGTTAACTCCTTTGGCATTCCTTCGGTCATGAGTGTATTAACATGGCTCTTACGGCTCAACGCGTCGGCTACTACGTTAGCCTTTCCGGGGTGATACTGCAATCTCATATCATAATCCTTGATGAGTTCCAACCATCTCATTTGCCTGAGGTTTAACTCTTTTTGCATGAAGATGTACTTCAAACTCTTGTGATCCGTGTACACCTCATAATGATTTCCGATAAGAAAATGTCTCCACGTCTTCAATGCATGCACTACGACTGCTAACTCCAAATCATGTGTGGCATAATTCAACTCATGAGGTTTAAGCTGTCATGACGCATACGAAACAACTCTTCCTTCCTGTATAAGTACTGCTCCAAGTCCTCGATGTGAAGCATCGCAATACACCTCATAATCCTTAGCCTGATCTGGCAGAACCAACACTGGTGAGGTAACTAAACGTTTCTTCAATTCCTGGAAACTGACCTCACATTCCTCAGTCCAATTGAACTTGGTATCCTTCTTCAACAACTCCGTCATGGGCTTTGCAATCCTTGAAAAATTCTCAATGAATCTCCGGTAGTATCCTGCTAGTCCAAGAAAACTTCTGATCTCCCCAACTGTCGTTGGTGCTTCCCAATTAGTCACGGTGACAACCTTGGTGGGGTCTACTGTTATACCCTCTCTGGATATAACATGTCCGAGGAATCCAACTTCCTTCAACCAGAACTCACATTTGCTAAACTTGGCATATAACTGGTGTTCTCTGAGCTTCTCCCATACCAAACGCAAGTGCTCCTTATGCTCCTCTTCATTCTTCGAGTAGACCAAGATATCATCAATGAACACCACGACGAACTTATCCAGAAACTCCATAAATACTGTGTTCATCATGTTCATGAAATATGCAGGTGCGTTAGTCAGACCGAATGACATCACGGTATACTCGTACAGCCCATACCTAGTGGTAAAAGCTGTCTTGGGTATATCCTGTTCTCGAATCTTCAACTGATGGTATCCTGATCGCAAATCGATCTTGGAAAACACCTTTGCTCCTTGTAGTCGGTCAAACAGATCATTGATCATTGGCAGTGGGTACTTATTCTTGATGGTTACCGCATTTAATCCTCGATAATCAACAACCATCCTTAACGATCTGTCCTTCTTCTCCACTAGAAGTACTGGTGATCCCCAAGGTGAAGAACTTGGGCGAATGTATCCTTTATCCGAGAACTCCTTAATCTGACTTTTAATCTCCTCCAAATCTTTTGCGGGCATCCTGTATGGTCTCTTGGATATTGGCCCTGTTCCTGGCAAAAGCTCGATCAAAAACTCAATGTCTCTGTCTGGTGGCATGCCTGGCAACTGCTCTGGAAATACATCAGGAAAATCCTTCACTACTCGTACTTCCTCCTACACAACTCCTGGTAAGGAATTTACGTGCACCCTCCTCGGCTCATGCCTTGATACATACCTTATCCTTTTCCCTTCTGGGGTAGTAAGCAGAATCGACTTACTGGCACAATCAATGTTTCCTCCATACATTGATAGCCAATCCATACCAGTAATCACATCCAAACCTTGGGATTCCAAAATGATTAAATCCGAGGAAAAACATGCTTGCCTATACCCAACGGAACTTGAAAACATCCTCGATGGCCATATACTCTGCTCTGGTGAGGTTACTAGCATGGGTGTTTTAGAACCCTAGTGGGCAGTCTATACTTATCCACAAATCCCTTGATATGTATGAATGCGATGCACCAAAGATATCAAAAGAACGAGTCAAATAAATGACTTAACCAAAAACTTACCTATTACTGCATCAGGCTGAGCTTCAACCTCCTCCACGCTAACGTGGTTCACTTGTCCTCGGTTGAAAGGGTTCGGCTTCTTCCCGGAGTTTCCATTGCCATTTCTAGTCTGGCCTTCAGGACATTCATTGGTGTAATGTCTAGTCTTTTGGCACTTAAAACAAGTGACTTGACTCAGATCTTTCTTGGTTGGTGTTGAGGGGTTGGTACGGTTCTGGCTACTATTTCCTCCATTCTCGGTACCATTCTTGGGACCATTGTGATTGTGCGAGCTACCTCCTCCATGGGTATGCTGAAACTGTCCTCCTGACTTCGGAGTAAAACGGGGCTTCTGCTGAGCTCCAGAATTGTACTTCCCTTGTCCATACTTCCTCTTGCGGTTTTCAATCTGCTGCTGCTTCCCTTCAATCATGAGAGCATGATCTACCAACTCCTGGTAGTTGTTGAAATTTGCTACCATCAACTGCATGCTCAGCTCATCATTCAGCCCTTCCAGAAACTTCTCTTGCTTAGCTGCATCCGTAGCGACGTCATCTGGGGCATAACGTGCTAGCTTACTGAAATCATCCACATACTGGCCAACTGATCTTCCTCCCTGGCGCAAGTTGCGAAACTCACGCTTCTTCATGGCCATAGCTCCTGCTGAAACATGGGCGATCTGAAAAGCTCTTTGGCCATCCCATGTGACAAAGGTCTGCTGGATAAGTGGCTGTGAAATTCTCCCACCATGATGTTGCGGGTCCCTCAAGCTGATGTGTGGCAAATTGCACCTTCTCCGCATCTGTGCATCCTGCAGTGATCAACTCCCTGGTTAGCTTGCGAAGCCAATCATCTGCAACAATCGGCTCGGTGCTACTGGAAAACACCGGCGGATTCAGTCTAAGAAAACGGGTTAAGTGATCAACAGGTGGTGGTGGTGGTGGATTGTTGTTGTTGTTGTTCCCCTGATTCTGATTCTGGACTAGTATCTGCATCAATGCATTCTGCTGCTGGATCAACTGGGTGAGCTCCGGTGGGAAAGCGAATCCGTTGTCACGTCTCGGAGGCATCTGAGGGTTTAGAAAAGACGAGAATACAGAATAGAATGAGGTCTAGAGGGAAAACACTACCCATATGCACATGAGGCAAATTGCAATCAAAACACTTCATTCAAACAAGCAAGGGCATACAACGGTCTATCTATAGTTACAAAGTGCTCAGACTATAATAGATACATGGAGGGAAATTCTACTACTTTATGGTGGTCTACTAGAAAAACTGCTCCGATGAAGACTCCATGATATCCGCTCCAGCTTCATCAATGTAGTCATCATCACTATCATCCGGGTCCGAGTCGGTATCGTCGATGATGATGTAATTCTTGGGACAAGTGCGATCTTCGTCTTCTCCGGTTGCTGGAAATCCCATGAACACTCTTAGCTTCTTCTTCAGATCATCATTCTTCTCGACTAGAGTTGATATTTCCTCCTTATATCCATCGTGTGTAGACTTCAGTTCTTCCTCCAGTTCCGTGATCTTGGTCATGGCTTCCTTCAGATCCATCATGCCTCCACTCATCTGGTTCTCCTGGCGTCGAATGTGCTGGTTTAACTCCTGGATGAAAGATGCAACTGATCTGTTTTTTCTGGTGTTGACCATCTCCAATTGCTCATCTCAGCGCCCACAAATCTGGTAGGTAGTATCCTTAAGCTCCTGGAGATAAACTTCTCCAATGCGTCCCATGGTGATGTGAGCTTCCATGCTCGTCCCTAAACCACAGGTTGGTGCATCAAAGGAAAACTCTATAGGCTCAGTGACTGGCATGAACGTCCTTCCTGGAACTTCAACTTGAATCATCCAGCGCTCCTCTTCAGGTAAGGTGGCGTTGTAGGTTCCGGTGAAGCTTGGTACTCAGATCTTCAAGTACTTGGTTACTTCCTTCAGGTGTCGTCCAAAGGGTGTATCTTCATCCGGTTGCATGAACTTGTTCCTTGCATGCGCCATCCTAGAAGAATAGAAAATATGAGGAGTTAGAATGAGAAGAGAGAGTAGTGATCTATGGTCTTTGCTTAGTGGTCGTGTCCTACAGTCAGCGTGTGCTCTGATACCATCTTGTAGCGACCAGAGCTCAAACAGTCCGATCTCTGTGCATCGATGTCATCCTGGATCGAGAATCTTGACACACACGATTACTTGAAGGATTTATATGAGTAGCAATCACACACTTATTACATCGAATGTCTCCAAAGAGAAACTTATTACAATAGATATGGCTTAAGGCAATCTAATAACGATAACAATGAAGGCTTGGAGGATAAGTGAGTCCATCAACTCCAACGGCATCACCGAGTATAGAACCATGATCCTAAAGCATCTTACTGTCGTTCGAAAAGTCTGCAACATGAACGTTGCAGCCCAAAAAATTCAGCACATGGAATATCTTTGGCAAAGTAACACATAGAGAAAAATGAAAGAGTAAATCTATACTACATGCATATATGGCTTGGTGGATAGCTCTATGGTTACAGTTTTTGCGTAAAGCCAATTTTTCCCTACTACAACGGAATAAATTATTTAACTATCATGGTGGTTGTTAAACATTGAGAATGGTTGACATCCTCAATCCCAATTAAGCATCATCATTAAACAAACCCAACAATATTAATTAAAGTAACATGATGAGATTCACACGGAAATCCAAGTACTAGATACTCAAGATGTCCATAACCGGGGACACGGCTAATCATGATTAGTTTATACACTCTGCAGAGGTTAGCACTTTTCCCCACATGACTCGATCTCCTCCGTTGGTTTTCTCGCACTACATGGTGTTTGAGAAGCGAATGACCGAGACATAGTCTTTCGAGCGCTTAGCACCTTACGATGGGTAGACCGGTACACCTACTTTCCCCTACATCGGCTAGTCTACCACTGTAAGAGTTTGCACGACTTAATCAACTATGCTAGAGCCCATAATAGCATGTGGCTGCACACGGAAGTTTCTAGCATGAATAATCTTATGATCCCTTTGATCATGGGTGACGGTCCAAAAAAGCAGGTAATCTGGAATAACCAGGTACCTCAATCCCCCCAGATGTGTATTATGTTGCCACCTTAAATAAACCATTAATTAACAATCTCACATCTGTCATGGAAAATCACTCACCCAATCCACGTCTACTTGCATAGCATGGCAAAATAAGCAAACGTAGAAGTAACTCCCAAGGGTTTGATAATAAAACAGGTAATAGGTACTACCTCAATCTACTTCCCAAAACCACAATTTAATTAGATCCTAATCATGCAATGTTTGAGGATTGATCTAATGCATAAAAACTGGGTAGTAAAGAGGTATGATCAAAGTGTTACTTGCCTTGCTGATGATCCGCGTAACCTAGGGATTCGAAGTAGCAAGCGGCGCAATCCGGGTACTCTATCGCAAGCAAACAAACAAACAAGCATACAATAAGTACTCTTCTAATGCACGTGTAAAACTCAAATAAGAGGTCTAACCAGAAAGTTCAACTTAAGAACTCTGGTTTGAAAAAAGAATCAAATCGAACGAAGAAACAAAACTCAAATGGCGAAAGAAACAAGCTTCGTTTACTAATCTGGACCTAAGTCAAATTTAACAGAAGCAAAAACTGGGTTGAGTAGATTATTCGGAAACAGGGTTTCGGGACGAAACTCTAGGCGCTTGAATCGCCTGATTCCGATAAACGAGCGAAAAGTTATACTAAAACAAAAATCGGATCAGAAATCGCAATCAGAAAATCACGGAATAAATCCGAGAAAAAGAAAAACGACGAACAGGTTAACGAACGAACGTTCGTTATCTGGATCTAAACGATGAACGCGTTCATTAAAAACGAACGAACGAGTGAACGTTCGCTAATTAATCCAAACCAGAAGAAAACCGATCTAACGAAAAAAACGGAATCTAAAAAAACCGACGAAAAACCGACGGAAAAACTGAACAGTTTTTTTAAAAAAAAAAACGGCAGCGGCAAGGTCAACCTCGGGGTGCGGGTCGGCGGTGGCGGCGGCTCCGGTGGGGCGGTGGTGGTCGGCGGTGACGGCGGCGGGGTCCGGCGGCGACGGGCGAGGGACGGGCGGCGAGGGGCGGCGGTATGTTCGGCTCGGCAAGGTGAGGCGGGCGGCAAGGCGGATCGGCGGCGGGGCGCGGGCTAGGGTTAGGGTTAGGTGGGGGCGGCGGCGGCTTGGGCTGGCGGCGGCGGCTTGGGCGGGGGTCGGCCCGGGTGCGCTTTATAAAGACCCCCGGCCAGGCGGAGTCCTGGCCGGTTACGGCCCGTAGTCGGTTCGCGGTTTTTATAAATAATGACGCGCAGAAAAACAAACGAAAGAAATAACAAATGGACTCAATCCTGAAATAAATTTTCCTCGGCTTCTAAAATCAAGCCGGTTTAGATGAACATTTATTTGGGCCTAAATGCAATTTTTGGAAAACACGCATTTTTCTACATTCAAATAAAATAGCCAGAAAATCCAAAATAAAATCTTATTTGATTTTTTATTAAATCCTCAATATTTCTTTATTTTGGGAAAGTCATTTTATTCCCTCTCTCAAATTTATATAAAATTATTGAAGATAAAATAAATAAAATCAAATGATCCTACTTCCAAAATTTGAGTAAACTGAAATATGAAAATATAGAAATCCCCAACTCTCTCCGTGGGTCCTTGATTTGCGTAGAATTTCTAGGACCGAAGCAAAATGCATTAAATATGATATGCAATGATGATCTATTAGTATAACATTCCAAATTGAAAATTTGGGATGTTACAGTCCCAGTTTGTCTTTTCTAAATATTTGGGGTTGTGAAGCATTTGTCAAGCGACTTATGCCAGACAAGCTTACACCCAAGTCGGATAAATGCATATTCGTGTGATATTCGAGGGAAACCTTGGGATATAGCTTCAACAACCGGGAAGAGAACAAAGTGTTTGTTGCTCGGAACGGGGTTTTCCTTGAGAAAGAGTTTCTCAGTCGGGAGGCCAGTGGGAGGACGGTCCGACTCAAAGAAATTCGAGGACCACTCGGGGACGGCTCGGCTGATGATGAGATCATACAGGAGTCAGTCGTGGAACCCGTAGTGGAAGCGGCACCGGAACCATGGAGGTCGGAAAAATTGCGCAGAGTGCGCGATGTATTGTTGCTAGAAAGCGAGCCGCCAATGTATGCGGAAGCGATGGTGAGCCCAGATTCCGAGGCATGGCTGGAGGCCATGAGATCCGAGTTAAAGTCCATGGATGAGAATCAAGTCTGGGACTTGGTTGATCCGCCGCCTGGCGTAATGGCCATTGGGTTGCAAATGGGTCTTTAAGAAGAAAACCGATGTGGATGGAAATGTTCAGATCCACAAAGCTCGGCTTGTCGCTAAGGGTTATGGACAAGTTCAAGGAATTGACTACGACGAGACTTACTCTCCGGTAGCGATGTTGAAGTCGGTGAGGATCGTACTAGCTATAGCTGCATATTTCGATTACGAGATATGGCGGATGGATGTCAAGACGACTTTCCTTCACGGAAATTTAACAGAGGACGTGTATATGATACAGCCCGATGCCTTTGTCGATCCGACTAGCACTAGTAAGGTATGCAAGCTCAAGAGATCCATTTATGGGTTGAGTCAAGCATCTCGGAGCTGGAATATTCGTTTTGATGAGGTCGTCACTCGTCTTGGTTTCATCAAAAGCGAAGAGGACGCTTGTTTATACAAGAAGCTAAGTGGGAGCTCGATAGTGTTTTTGATCTTGTATGTGAATAACATAATACTGATCGGAAATGATGTTTCGATGCTAAACTCGGTCAAAGAGTCATTGAATGGCAAGTTTTCGATGAAGGACCTTGGTGAGGCAATGTACATTTTAGGCATTAAGATCTATAGAGATAGATCGAGGAGGCTGCTTGGCTTAAGCCAGAGCACGTACATAGATAAAGTGTTGAAGTGGTTCAACATGAGTGAGGCGAAGAAAGGGTTCTTGCCACTCTTGCATGGTATAAGGCTAAGCGAGACTCAGAGTCCTTCAACATCTGATGAGTGAAGCAGGATGAGTAGGATTTTGTATGCCTCGGCAATCGGATCCATCATGTATGCCATGATATGTACAAGGCCTGATGTTGCTTTTGCAATAAGCCTAACAAGCAGATACCGTGCCAACCTGTGGGAGCCACTAGGCAGCGGTAAAGACTATTTTGAAGTACCCGAAAAGGACTAAAGAGATGTTCCTAGTTTATGGAGGTGACGAAGAGCTCGTCGTAAGGGGTTACGCCGATGCTAGTTTCCAAATCGACAGAGATGATTGTCGATCACAGTCCGGATTCGTGTACGTCATGAATGGAGGAGCAGTGAGCTGGATGAGTTCCAAGCAAGATACGATGGCCGATTCTACCACAGAAGCCGAATACATTGCGGCTTGTGAAGCTGCGAAGGAAGGTGTTTGGATCCGGAACTTTTTGGACAATCTTGGTATTTTCCCAGCCTCGGTAAAACTGTTGGACCTTTATTGTGATAATTCTGGTGCCATCGCACAAGCCAAGGAGCCGAGGAATCACCACAAGGTCAGACACATAGATCGGAAATATCACCTGATACAAAAGATCGTAAAGAGTGGTGATGTAGAGTTATGAAAAATTCACACGGATGCAAATGTTGCAGATCCATTGACTAAGCCGCTTCCACAACCCAAGCATGAGGGGCATGTTAGAGCTATGGGCATTTGATGTCTATTTGATTGACTCTAGTGCAAGTGGGAGACTGTTGGAGATATGCCCTAGAGGCAATCATGTATGATGATATTACCTATGTGTTTATGAATAAAGATAGTCCTTGGACATTATCAATGATGTGTATCAGCATGTACGTGACTTGTTTGTGGGACTATGCATTGTATGATGACTGTCCTAAAAGGTCCCTAGTCGAAAGTATTGTGTGGACGCGCAGCCGACTAGACTAGCATATGACATGGTCGATGGCTTGGTCTCCCTAGCCATGGAGCATTGGATGCCAACCGGATAATATGGACTTGGAAAGGTCTGGTCGGATTCGACGTAGTCGGATCCGAGTCGAGATAAGGTCCGAGTCGGACAGACCCAACTATGAGACGCAGCGATATGTCATCTGTGAGTCTCTAGTGCAACATATGTTCTATGTCCTAAGACCTGAGCTGGCGCATGTACTCGGGATGGTGACAGACTTGCTTTGGGCCGACCAAATGCTACTCCGTGACTGGGTAGTTACAAAGGTAGGTTACAGGCTTGTCCAGACCCATGCTGCGAGACATGGTCGAGCAAGATGGGATTTGCCACTCCGATCAGGAGAGATATACTCTGGGCCCCTAATGTGATCCGACCAGGATAAGCATGGCCATGCGACAAGGATTATGAGATGATCCGGATAATGGTTGGCATCACTGGAACGAGAAAGAGGTCGGGCTAGTAAAGGATGACAGAATCGCCATGAGCTCGACAACGTATATCGTGTGGCAAAAGGAATGGAAGTGTGATGTACAGGTTCGCTAATCAGCTTCATAGTCTGCTTGGTGTTTGGCATGCCTTGCTAGAGGCCGCCACCAACCGTGCAATTCGGAGGTGATCCGAACTGCGACCAAGCTGACTTGAACCTAAGGGGTTGCGCGCTTAAGGGAAGGAACCTGCGAGGTCGGATCCGAGGACACTGGTCGGATCTGATCCGAGTTGTATTCGGATTGTGGCCGAGTAGACTTATGGGCTTTAGGGTCCGTGCGAGGCCCAAGTGTTGAGCCCGTGACGGACGCCTATATAAAGTGGAGGTGCAGCACACTCATGCGGTTGATCGCTTCAGCGCTGTCACTAGGGTTTGCATGTGTTGCGAATAGACACCTCCGCTCGCCGCCGGTCGTGTGATCGGATCTAGCAGTCTGCCGCACGATGTTCCTCCTGCACGCGCCGATACCGTTAGAGGCGGTGCACTTGCGCCACTCCGGCGAACATATACGTGGGAACCGACGACCGGCCACTCGAGGGAGATCAGACGAGGAGGAGACGATCCACGCGAACGCGCTGCCCCAACTCTTCTTTCGCTGCACAGCACTGCGCGTCTAGTGGTAACGAACTGTGACCCATCTCCCGTAGCATGTTCTTGGCTGTTCTGCGCGCAGGAAATTTTAATTGGCAGTCGATGCACCCTACAGTAGAACCCAACAGTGGCCGCCTCGCGGAGTTCCAGACTTCCACTCCAAGTTTTCTGGATTTCTTTCGTTTCAAGAAATATCATCGCGAAGGTTTGTCGGTGTACTAAAGTAGGGGCACTCCTTTGTACCCCTTTACTTGTGCACGGGCAGTCAGAGCCGCGCGCCATGGCCACACTTAGCAGGGCAGAGGAGGGAAGCCAGAGAGAAGCCGAAGCCCAAGACAAACTAGACAACGCCAAGACCAAGAACCCAAAGAGCATAGGGGCGAAGCAGGTTCCCCCAGCAAGACCCTTGCCGGGGCAGCCTCGGAAGCCCCGGCAAGAGCCTTGCTGGGGCAGCCCACCCAACACTAGCGGAGCGAGCCACCCTTGAGCCCAGGGATTCCAGTGATCCCATAGGTGTCGTTTCCCCGACATCTTTGGCGCGCCAGGTAGGGGGCGCAGTCGCGAGAATATAGTTTAGCAGCCAGCCTAGCAGTTTCTCATGGCCACGTCTTCCAAAGAAGAAGACGGCCAAGAGGATGACGCCACCTGTGAGCACGAAGGACACCGATTGCGACAGGAAAGCTAAGTCTCGCTGGAATTTAAATATTTCCTTTGTATATAAGGTTATTCCCCTAGGAGATCTTGTTCTTTGTATGGAAAACCTGCACGCAAAGGGGCCCTCCTGCGATTGGCAATGCCCTTGTTCTGTTTCGAGTCTGCTCAATAGCTCAAGCGGTCGCGTCAAGAGTGGTAGGGTAGCCTTCCGCAACTGGCAATGCTCTCGATTCTGACTCGAGTCAAGCTCGACAGTTTGAGCGGCCGCGTTGAGGGCGGTAAGGTGGTTCGCCCGGCAGCAAGCACACCCGGCAGGCTATCAAGGATCCGTCCTCGAGGCGCCGTGCCCTGGGTTACGCGCCGGCAAGCCTACCCGATTAACGTAGGGTGGACATACAGAGAAAGAAATTGAACAGGAAAATAACTTGCACTGATTCAAAAGTACTATAGAGTTATATTTCATCAATTGTTGCTGCGGTTCTAACTAAAGATAGAAATTGCCTTGGTCCTGAACCTGAAGCGACAATAAGAAGCGGGGTGCCTAGTCCCGGAGCTGGCCCTCTACCCTATGGATTCCATTGATGCCGCTGATGATGGGCTTGATACGCTCCTTGAGCAGCGCGAGGTCCACACCCTCCGGCAAGCTCTCCAGCGCAGCATCGAAGTCGAGGTTGGGATTCCAGTATGCCACCTTGGTGAGAACCTTGGTCATGGCACCCCGGCAAAGCCTCCGGGCCTCATTGGCCAGGAAAGTCGCCCTGGTGGAGCGGAAATGCTCCAGGTCTCCAAGAACACCCTCAAAAAACAGGGTCAGCCTGGCGTTGGGAGTCATGCTGCGATCCGGAGCGTACCTCACAGTTGGCATCCCCATGGTGGCCAGCTGCGTGGTGATCTTGTCGGTGACGTCTTCAAGGCAGCCGAGTCAGCGATTCTCACCCTCCATAAAGTCTTTGTGGTTGGCGGTCTCGTTCTTCCGCAGCTGCTTCTCGTTCTCCAGATCTTTGGTCAGGGTCTCCTCCCGGGTCTTGCTCTCCGACAACATCCCCTCGAGACCCTCCAGCTTCAGCTTGAGGTCTTTAATGGAGTTGTTGGCCTCGGAGAGCTCCCCGGCCCTGCTGACGGTCGCGCCCTGCGCCTCCGTCAGGGCGCCGTTGAGCGTGTTCTTCTCCTTGGACAGCTTCAGGGCCTGGTCCTTTAGCTCGTCCTGCTCCACCTCCAGCTCCTTCACCCTATCGGCGTGAACCATAGCCTGGGCATCGAGCGCCTCTATGTGCCTCTGCTCCAGCTCCTGGGTCCGCTGCACGACCAGCTTTTCCACCTCCTCATCCTTGCCGTGGAGCGTTGCGGCAAGCTTCTCCTCACGCGCGGCAAGGTCCTCCTCCTGGGAGTTCAGCGTGGCCTGGTGCTGGGTCCGAGCAGCGTCGGCAGCGGCGGCCAAGCTCTCCGTCGTCTCCTGGGCCTTCTCTATGTCGGCCCGCTTCATGGTGAGCTCCACATTGCGCTTGGCCAGCTCACCCTAGGCGACCTTCAGCTCCTCACAAGCCTGGCGGAACCAAGTCTGCGTCTTGGCGACGCACACCTTGAGGTCTGCCTCCGCCTTGTCCACCGTTGCCATCATGGACTTGGCCTTATCCAGGTGGGCTCGGTGGAGGTCTGGAGCTTCTGAAAATTGGCGCCCATGGCCTAGAGAAGCCGCTCCTCCTGAGAACCGTCACCTCCGGTGCTCGGCTCGTCAACAACCTCAAGCTCGGCGGCGGCAAGCACCTCCTCATCGAACACCTCTCCCTCGACAGGCGCCCTGGAGCTCGACGCCCCTAGAAGGTGGACGAAAAGGTCGTCGCTCACCCTCTATAAGTGCATCTAGTGCCCCTTAGGGATTTTGGTGTATTGAAGACTTATAGGTTAAGGGACTAATGTGTTTGTGAGTGTACACAGGTCTATAAGTCTATGAGTAGTTTGATATTTACAGAGAAGGTCGACCCCTAAAAATGAAGTTCTTTAACTGGAGATTTTGGATTTCTCAAGACTTTCTGAAGACTTTGAAAGTGAAGAAATTGGTGTGACCTTGAAGACTTGGTATTCATTCGAGGAACATGAAGCATGAAGACTTTTGTTTTCGTAGTTTCATTTTCTGGTTCTTGAGTCATAGGAAACACCGTACTGTTAAAGGGGGTCGAGGAAATACTAAGGAAAATTTTCCATGTGATGCTCAACTCAAAATCCTACACCTACCAATCCCTTCGAGTGAAGCCATTGGAAATCTCATACAGTTTAGTCATATTCTTCAATGACAGAGACGAAGTTCTTCTGGTCTGTAAGGAATTTGTTCTGACTGAGGAGTTAGGAATTCGCCAGTGCGGATTGCCTACACAGTGAGGAACATGATAGCCCTGAGGAATTTGATACTCAAATTTCCGACCGTTGTTGTGCTATGCACGAGCTGTCCCAAAATATCTACCCACCTAACGGTCATATCATTGATGGGCATTTATATCTTATCATGTCGGGCTGCTCCCTAGGCTATAAATAGCCGCCCCCTACAACCACTAGCTGGTTGGCTGCTCCGAGAGAAACTGACACTTGTCATTTGAGAGCATCCCATCCTCCGAAGACTCTGAGTGAAAATCATCGAGTGAGGAAAACCCAAACCCTAACACCTACAAACCCAAAGTGATTGAGCATCACTGAAGAGATTGATACTGCGTGGATCCGGCGCTTGTTACCTTTGAAGACTGTGCTTCTTCCAGACGGTTAGGCGTCATGGTCTAGACCATCCAAGAGGAAATTGTGGATCGCCGAGCGACCGAGTTTGTGAAGGTTCGAAAGTCACCTGAAGACTTACCATGAGTGATTGGGCGAGGTTTGTGTGACCTTAGCTCAAGGATAATACGGTGAGGACTGGATGTCCTCGGGTTTAAATACCTAGCCGCTCCAACCAGATGTACAACTGAGACAGCAGTTGGAACTGGTCTACCAAATCATTGTCTTCACCAAGCTTACTGGTTCTATTTCCTCAACTCTTTCATTTCCTCATAACTATGTTGTGCACTTGTTCATATCTGTGTTTGAAGACTTTGACTGAAGTCTTTCTCAATTTCCTCAGCTCAATCTCTTCAGTCTGTTTGTCTTCATCATGTGTTATCCTATGTTCACGCTTTCTGTACTCTGTGCTTGTCTTCATTTCATCATGATGACCATGCTTGTGTTCTGTTATGTTTACTTTGAGTACTTATTCTGCTGCAAGTAGTTCTTCACTAAGGAATTTCTTCACCAGCAAATTCCTCAGTGAAGAATTCATAAAAATCGCCTATTCACCCCCCCTCTAGTCGATATAACGCACTTTCACCCTCAGATACCTGCCGGAGCCAGAGGCAGCGGAGGAGGAAGGCTGGTCATCAACCACCTCCTCCTCGGCAGCGGCCTTGCCGGTCTCCCCGGCAGGCCCCTTGCCGGCCTCCTCGGCAGTAGCCTTGTCGGGCTCCCCGGCAGGCCCCTTGGCGGCGTCCTCGGCAGCGCCCTTGGCGGCCTCCTCGACGGCGATCTTCTCGGCCTCCGCCTCGACGGCCTTGGCGACATCCTTGATGACGGTGTCTATGTCCTCCTGGTCCGCCGACGGATGATATGGATACCAAGAAGGGGATGAGGCGAAGCCAAGACCAAGAGTCAGAAAGGACAGAAAAAGAACAGGGACGAAAGGCGAGTGACTTACCCTTGCCGGGCTGGGAAACAGAGGTCCCCTCCCCGCCAACATTTGGCGCCGAGGCGAAGCCACCAGCGCACGGGTTCTCCTCCTCCTCCTCCGTGTGCATGGGCTCGGTGCTTGGCACCCTTGCTGGGGACGCCCCTCGGGGCGGCGTAGTCGATGGGGGCAGCGTGTCCTCCTGCTTCTGTCCTCCTCCTGCAACCATGACAAGGTTAGCACCAAGAGATCATGCCCCCAACACACGTTGACAAGGGGTGAGTGGTGAACTTACGTTGGGGACTGTGCAGGGGGCTGCTGTTCAGGCTGCTCAACACCACCAGTGGTGTACCCGAAATCCCTGCCGGGGGCTGGCCGCTCGCCGAAGCCCTGGCCCTCTTCACCCTCTGGGCTAGTGTCTCTGCATCCCTGCAAAGATGAAGAGAATCAAGAGAAGTGGCATGGTCCGAGGGGAGCGGAGATGACAGAAAGGGACAAGATACTTACTCGTCCTCCACCTCCTCCTCTGCTGCTTTCCTCTTCCTCCTTGGGTAGAGGGACCCGAGGTCAAAGGTGACCTCCGCGTCGACGTCTGTCGGGGGAGGGGAGGAAGGCGGAGTCTGGACGCGCTTGGATGAAGAAGAGGCAGATGCATTCTCCTTTGCTACCGCGGCCTTCACCGATTTCTTCGCAGCCGCGACCCTCCTTTGGCGCGTGGACGCCTCCTGGGCTTGCCGGGGCTGCACGACCTTGCCGGGCCGAACCGGCTCGCCAGAGGTGGCCCGCCGGAGGACTCGCCCTCTCCCCGTGGCCGAAGGGTCGACGGCCTAGGCCTCCTTCGACGACGACTCGTCGACCACATCCTCGATGAGGGTAGCCCCGGTGCCGGCACTGCTGGCCTCCCTAGCGGATTCCGCCCACTTGGCGAGCTCCTTCTCCTCCACGGCCGCCGCGGCCTTATCCTCCACGCCGCCAGTGCTGCCGGCCTCCTTTGCGAGCTCTGCCTCCACCGCCCTGGCAGCGATGTAGTCCAGCTCCGCCTGGGTGGTGTCCTGGACGAGCCGCGGCTTGGCGGTGACATACTTCTCCTCCAAGGTGTCGAAAAACTGCAGCTGGTCCTCCGGCGGCTCGACCCAATTTGGGACGAGGACGTGCGTGTTGAACTCCTGCATCATGGCGATGATGTCGCTTCGACGCGAATTGTTGCAAAGCGGGACCACCCCCACCGGCAACTTAAACAATGGCCCCTTGGCGGCCTTCGCGGCCTTGCCGGACCGCTCGACCTTGCTGTCGCGGTTCACGTCGAGCTGGAAGAGCCGCTGGCAGAAGTGGGCGTGCCCCATCACCATGAAGTTGTGGTCCAAGCCAGGTAAGAGCCTCATGATGTCAGCGGCATTTGTAAAGAGCCAGGCCGGCCTCCCCTTGCTGTGCAGCAGGGCGATTCGGCGGCAGATAAAATCCGCCCCGATCATCTCAAGGGTGAGCCCGGCCTCGGTGAGACAAAGGATGCTAGTGGTGGCGACCGTGAGCATCTTGTCGTCGACATCGACATCGCTCCAGTCGTTTCTGTGGACCGGCGGCGCCTGGTGAACCTTGTAGAATGCTGGTGGGTCCTTCTCCTCAATCCAGTACCATCGGCCTCGCCACTCCTCCCACCTCTCCTTCTGGGCACCGTCCAGATATGTCTATTTCTCCTGGGTCCTAGGGATCCAGGCGACGCAACCGGAAATGGCACCCCCCTTTTGGATGCGAGGGAAGAAATAGTGGCGGAAGAGCGCCGTGTTGGGATGCACCCCGGCGAAACCCTCGCAGAGGTGCGCAAAAAGAGCCATGCACGCCACGGCATTTGGAGTAAAATCCAGAAGGTGGAAGCCGTAGGTGTGCATGATGTCCCTGAAGAAGTCAGAGAAGGGGGGCAGAGGCCGCAAGAAAAGTAGTCGACGAAGAACGGGTACCGATTCGGGCCGGCTTCGGCAAAGGCGGCGGGGATGAAGCGAGTGGCCGGATGCCCCGTCGTCTCGCTTCCCGTCTTGCACCCCCGCAGGTGCTTAACGTAGTCCAGGAGTTCGACCACGTCGACCGTCGACGAGAAGTGGGCGTGCTGTGTCCGCCGCACCGCGAACCCGCTCTCCGGCGGCTCCTTCTCCCCGGCGTCCTTGGCCACTCCCTTGGCTCTGCTGGTCTTGGGTGCCATGGTGGCTGCGGGAAGCGAGGAATGGAGGATGGCCAAGGCGCGGCAGCGGCGAGCGAAGGCAATAGCTTGAGAAGGAGGAAGAAGGGGACAGCGGTTCCGAGATTGGGGAAAGCAAGAAGGGTAAATGAGCAGTGTGCCCTCGGTTATTCCTTTTTACGGGGAAGGCGCGGGCCGCCTCTTTTCCCATTAACTGCGATGTGACGCATGCGTGCGGGGACCACCCCACGCATGGCCCCCACGTCACGTACGATACTCCACGTCGCTCTTTCAACGCGGGTCGTGGGGAAGCGCAGCGGACGAAACAGTTATTGCGGTAAAAATCCACCCCACCTGCTCGCGCACCGTTCTGGGCCTGGCCCAACAACGTGTCACGCTTATGTGTGGCCCAGGCCCTCCTGTCAGTGTACTAAAGTAGGGGCACTCCTTTGCACCCCTTTACTTGTGCACGGGCAGTCAAAGCTGCTCGCCATGGCCACACTTAGAAGGGCAGAGGAGGGAAGCCAGAGAGAAGCCGAAGCCCAGGACAAACAAGACAACGCCAAGACCAAGAACCCAAAGAGCAGAGGGGCGAAGCAGGTTCCCATGGCAAGACCCTTGCCAGGGCAGCCTTAGCAGCCCCGGCAAGAGCCTTGCCGGGGCAGCCCGCCCAACACCAACGGAGCGAGCCACCCTTGAGCCCAGGAGTTCCAAACGCTGCCAACGACTACGTTGGAACCAAGGCTCGGGAGGCACCCCCGTGGTGGCATGCAGATCTTTGTCAAGATCATAAACACACATGATCAGGTGAGGACCAGAAGACGACGACCCTCCACAGGATCCTAGCCGAGGGGACCCACAAGACCCCCGGCAAGCACCTTGCCGGGGACGACTGCAACGCCACGACAAGACCCTTATCGGGCCCCCGGCAAGACCCTTGCCGAGGACATCAGCAGGGCTACATCCAGGCCCGCGTCGACCAAGACTCTGCCGCTGTTCGCATGCAGCTGCCAGCCCAACCAGCTGGGCAGGCATCTGCGTGGCAACATGTGGCTATCAAGCCAACTCAGCAAGCACCTGCGTGGTGGCATGCAGATTTTCGTGAAGGTTCCACCACCGCGCCACCTCAGCAGCCTGCCTGCCTACATGGCGCCATACGCATCGCTGGCCTGGACGTGTGTCGAAGCAAGGCGGAGCGGCGACGGACGGGACGGGCCTCGTTCCCATCCCCGATAAAGCTAATGGACACCTAAGTAGCGCATTTAATGCGCTTTGTCCCATAACGCCAAGCGATAAGCTAGCGCGCTGTACACCTTTCCACCTCCTGTGTGCCACCGTGGCAACCCCTTTGCCTATAAAAGGAGGCCCGAGGCGACCAGGGGGGATTCGGCTCTTTTGGGCAAGTTACACCCCGTAGCTAGCTCAAGAACACAAGAACACTCAATACATCCACCAAAGCAGGACTAGGGTATTACGCATCCTCGCGGCGCGAACCTGGGTAAACGATCCGTGTGCTTCCTGTTACACCTACTCTTCTCACTACCCCGCGCCCGCCAACTGTAGAAGGGATTCCAATGATCCCATAGGTGTCGTTTCCCCGACAAGGTTTCATTCCGTTTGGACTCCGTTTGGTATTCATTTTCTGCGAAACTCTAAAACAGGAAAAAACAGGAACTGGAACTGGGCCTTTGGTTAATAGGTTAGTACCAAAAATAATATAAAAGAGCATATTAAAGCCCATTAAACATCCAAAACAGATAATATAATAGCATGGAACAATCAAAAATTATAGATACATTGGAGACGTATCACGACGCAATTTCAGTATTTTGCAACAACTGTATGGATGAGGGAATCCTTAACGCCCTCAACCGCCGTCGCGTACTACACTTCGCAGACTTGGCAAACATAGTACAGAAGTACTGCGTAATGAAAGCACCTTGAAAACCCAAACTGCCCACTGGGAACCTTAGGCCTTTAAGCCATCTCCCGGTCGGGCGAAAAGGATGCACCCTCGCGGGGCACCCGATCACTATCCCGTGGACAAGAAAATCAAGCCCTTTACGGGGCATAGAACTACCCTCGAGGAATGGCTCGACAGGCCATGTCAAATACACATGACGCTGAATACCGAACCAACCCACAACCTCCGAGCATGCTGGATACTCCGGCAAGTGGCCAAGAGCGGTGAGCGTATCCTCATCAACACTACCTTAGAGAAGTACTATTCGGAGGACGACGACCTCAAAGTATTTACGGTCTTCGGGACCTTTTCTTCAAATAATCGACGTAAAAGGGAGGTCCGTGACCTCACCGAAGTCTGCCAAGTAGAAACAATAAATCTTTGGAATGATACGGCAATAACTTTCAATGCCGATGACTAACCAAGATCCCGATCAGTCCGGGCACCAGCCGCTTTAGTCCTAAACCCAATTGTGGACGGCTTTCGGCTCACTAAAGTGCTCATGGACGGTGGCAGCGGATTGAGCCTCATTTATGAAGACACCCTCAGTAAAATGCAAATGGACAGGAGCCGCATTGAGCAAAGTAGTACAACCTTTCGAGGCATTATCCCCAGTCGATAAGCAAGATGCACGGGGAAAATTAAGCTCAACGTGGTATTCGACACGCTGGAGAACTATAGGTCCGAAGGGTTGCTCTTTGATGTGGCACCTTTCAACAGCGGATATCATGCCCTGTTGGGGCAAGATGCATTTACCAGCTTTCAGGCCATACCCCATTACGGGTATATCAAGCTCAAAATGCCTGGGCCCAACGGAGTTATCACTATCACCAGTGATAGGACATAGCACTCCGCGCCGAAAACAAAACCGCATTTTGGCCCTCGACGCATTATCCGAGGCCCTTACGGTCGAGGAATTAACCACCCTACATTCCACAATGGATAGGGACGACGTAATCCTCGATAAGAGGCCTAAGTCCACTTCTTTCAAACCAGCAGACGAAATAGTCAAATTTCAAGTCCACCCGACGGACCCCAAAAAGACAGCTTCCATCGAGGCACAGCTGGATCCGACGGTCGATGTCGCATTACGCACATTCCTGCGCGAAAATTGGGACATCTTCGCTTCACACCCTTCGGATACGCCAGGAATCCCACGCAGGCTGGCCGAACATAGTCTCAATATACTAAAGGGGTACAAACCAGTCAAGCAAAGGCTGCGCCGATTTTCCAAACCCAAACGACAAGCCATGGGAGAGGAGCTGGCCAAGCTACTTGAAGCCGGGTTTATCAGAGAGATCAAACATTCGGACTGGCTAGTAAACCTCGTCATGGTGCCAAAGAAGGATAAATCCTGGTGCCTGTGTGTTGATTTGAAATACCTTAATAAGGCCTGACCCAAGGATCCCTTCCCACTTCCTCGCATTGATCAGATTATTGATGCAACCACAGGACACGATTCACTGTGTTTCCTCGATGCATACTCCATACCATCAAATCAAGATGAAGCAATCCGACCAGGCCGCAACGACATTCATCACCCCGTATGGGCCTTTCTGCTTCAACACTATGCCTTTCGGGCTCAAGAACGCCGGGGCCACTTACCAACGCATGATTCAAACATGCCTGGAAAAGCAAATCGGCAAAACCGTCGAAGCATATGTAGATGATGTAGTAATCAAAACTAAGCATGTCGAGTCATTCATGGACGACTTGCGCCTTACATTCGACAACCTTCGAACATACGACATACGGCTCAATCCGAAAAAGTGTGTTTTCGGCGTCCCTGTCGGAAAACTGCTTGGGTTCATTGTTTCCAACAGAGGAATCGAAGCGAACCCAGCCGAAATCCGAGCCCTGTCACAGTTGGCTACACCAACAGACCTCAAGCATGTCCAAAAACTAGCCGGATGCGTAGCAGCTTTTAGCCGTTTTATCTCCAGATTAGGAGAAAAGGCATTGCCACTGTATCGCCTGCTCCAACGCACCGACCACTTTGCATGGACGGATGCTGCAACAGCCGGATTGGAAGAAATAAAAACTTTGTTAGCAAGTAACCCAATCCTAGCCGCGCCAAACATCGGCGAACCTTTGTTGCTCTACATATCCGCAACTCACCAGGTCGTGAGTGCGGTGCTCATCGTCGAACAAGAAGAAGAGCGACATAAATTCCCACTTCAAAAACCAGTATACTATGTATCGACGGTCATTACACCATGCAAATCCCGATACCCACATTATCAGAAGATAGCATATGCGGTCTTTATGGCATCCCGGAAGCTGCGGCACTACTTTCAAGAGTGCTCGATAACGGTGGCTTCCGAAGTACCACTCAATGATATTATAAACAATCGGGACGCCACTGGCCGGATTGCCAAATGGGCCATTGAGCTCTTACCTTTTGAAATAACATACAAGCCACGCCGAGCCATTAAATCTCAGGTGTTGGCTGACTTCATCGCCGAATGAAGAGAAACTGAACTCCCTAAAGAGTACGACACATACTCCAACTGGGTGATGCACTTCGACGGCTCTAAAATGCTAGCCGGACTGGGAGCTGGTGTAGTCTTGACATCCCCCACAGGAGACATAGTCCGTTATGTGCTCCAAATATTGTATATAGACTCTAATAATGCAGCCGAATACGAGGCCCTATTGCATGGTTTCCGGATGGCCGTCTCTAGGGGCATACAATGCCTCGAAGTGCACAGGGACTCGAACCTCGCAATATCACAAATAAACGGTGAATTCGATGCAAAAGATCCGAAGATGGTAGCTTACCGCAATGCCGTGCTCAAAATATGAGCTCGGTTGGAGGGGCATGAGTTCCATCATGTGGCCCGAGACAGTAATCAAGCAGCGGACATCCTTGCTCGAATGGGCGCTAAATGCGACCCCGTTCCGCCTAACACCTTTGTGGAGTGGCTATTTAAGCCATCCGTAATATGGCAGGACGAGAGCGGAACCACTAGTCCGGCGCCGAGCACACCCCCAGATGCCGAACACGATTCAAATATCACCGGGGGCTCGGGCACAGAACCAATACCTTCTGCCCATGTAATAATGGCCGTAATCGCCCCGTGGACTGAACCCTTCCTGGCCTACCTTAATAGGCAGGAGCTCCCTGAGGACCAGAATGAGGCTCGTTGCATCGTTCGACGATCGAAGGCCTACAAGGTTTACGAAGGAGAGCTCTACAAGACAAGTACTACCTGAGTCCTTCAAAGATGTATCTCCGAAGAAGAGGGGCGGCAGCTCTTGGCCGAAATCCATGCTGGTCTTGGCGGCCATCATGCCGCAGCCAGAGCAATTGTAAGTAAGGCCTTCCGTACTGGTTTTTTCTGGCATACGGCCCGAGAAGATGCACAAGACCGCGTCCAACGTTGTGTAGGATGCCAGCTTTTTGCCAATCAAAGCCATATGCCACCCACTGCCCTACGAACTATCCCCTTTACTTGGCCATTTGCAGTCTGGGGGATAGACATGGTCGGACCCCTTAAAGGGGGAAGCCATAAGAAGAAATATTTGTTGGTTATGGTGGAGAAGTTCACTAAGTGGATAGAAGCCAAACCAGTCAAAACGACTGAAGCCGGACCGGTGATAGACTTTATATCTGGTGTCGTACACCGTTATGGTGTCCCGCACAGTATTATTATTGACAAAAGCTCTAATTTTACGGCCGACGAGGTGAAAACTTGGTGCGCTAATCTAGACATTAAGCTCTATTATGCCTCTGTATATCACCCTCAAACAAACGGTCAGGTCAAACGGGCTAACGACCTGATAATGAGCGGCATTAAACCCAAACTAGTGCGATCCTTAAAGGATTCAGATAAACACTGGGTTGAGGATCTCGACTCCGTACTCTGGGGGCTGCGGACCACACCCGATTGCACGACCGGATACACACCGTTCTTCATGGTGTACGGCGCAGAGGTTGTCTTGCCCTGCGATATTATTCATGACTCACCTCGAGTGCGCATGTATGAAGAGAGAGAGGCCGAGCTCGATCGACAGGACGACTTTGATGGCCTGGAGGAGGAGTGCGATGTCGCAAAAGCTCGTTCAGCATTCTACCAACAACAAGCTCGAAGATACCAAAACAGAGAAGTGCGGGCCAAGACTTATAATGTCGGTGAACTCGTTCTACGCCTACCGGAGAAGAAAAAGGACAAGCTCAAGCCCAAATGGGATGGTCCTTTCATTATAGATGAAGTTCTCACTGGAGGAGCCTATCGCCTTCATAATGCATCGGACATTCGCTTAGAGCCGAACCCATGGAACGCTGCCAGACTCCAAAGATTCTACGCCTAAGTCCGAACTCATTGTTCGTTACCTTTTTCCCTTTTTTTCTTTTTATTCTTTTCGTTTCTACACGATTTCTAGCTCGTGTCCGTATAAATCGCACACTGAAGGGGTATACATCCTTAAATGTACATACCCCACAATACCTGGGGGCTTCTTTCTACAGAAGCTTATTATTATTATTTTTCGAGCATCAAGCTCACTATATATATATATATATATATATATATATATATATATGTGTCACACTCTCATATATGTCTTTCCCTCGCCATTATATGCACCTTTATGGCTTAAGTTTTTGCCAAGCTGGGTTGCCTAGCTCCTGTGCTTATGTTGTAACACCCCGGATGTAACTTTCCATATTTGTAACTCCAACTCTTGCCATTTTCGGCATTGTGATATGATATTCCCTCCGTGGTTGGGTTTTTCTTCTTTTGCTTTTTGTCCATGTCATGCATTTTATCATGTCATCATGTGCATCGCATTTGCATACGTGTTCGCCTCATGATTCCGAGCATTTTTCCCGTTGTCCGCTTTTGCAATCCGCGCTCCTATCTCCCCCCGCGGCCCCTTTTACGCTTTTTCCGTGTGCGGGTACTAAACCTTCTCGGAATGGACCGAGGTTTGTCTAGTGGCCTTGGTATACCACCCGTAGACCACCGGTCAAGTTTCGGTCATTTGGAGCTCGTTTGGTACTCCAACGGTTAACCGCACTCTCGCAAAGGCCTCTTTTAAGTTGCAGCCCAACACCCCTCCAAAACAGCCCAATAACCCATCTAAGTCACTCCCATGCTCTCCGTCGTTCGATCACGATCGTGTGGTAAAACTACACCTCATTTGGACTCTCCTAGCTCCCTCTATGCCTATTTAAGCAAACACCCTCCAAATCCGGATCATCCTCCACGAAACCCTAGCATTTTCCCTCGCGCCCGACACGTCCGGCGGGCAGACGCGTCCTTCCGCCCGCCGCCCGGCAGCAGGGCTGCCCGCGTCGGCCGGCGCCCACATCGCCGCCTCATGGCCCGGCCCATGAGGCCAGGCGGGCCGCGCCGAAACCCGCCGCCGCCCGAGCTCCCCCGCCTCCGGGCCGGCGCGCCGCCTCCGCCGCCAGCCGCGCCTCCCCGGCGCCCGCGCCTTCCCCGCCGCCCGCCAGCCCCATGAGCCCACACACCCCACATGGCCAGTGCCGCCTCACGGCCCTGCCCCGCCTCGGCTCCCCTCGCCCGTCCGCCTTCTCCGTGAGCCATGAGCAGCCCCCGCCGTCGCCCGATCCAGACCTCGGGCCTTGTGAGCCGTTGACTTCTCCCCCTCACTTTTTCTTCAGTCCTTAATCTCATGATATTTTGTGTCATTTTCAAAGTGGTATAGCTTTGCATCTGTAGATCCACTTTGCGCGTATAATATATCAAAATGTTCGCCTCAAAGAGTAGATCATTTCTTCTCATTGCATCATTTTCATTTGAGCTCATCTTGATGCCCGAAATGCTGTTGGAAGAGTGCTATGTGATGTTAGTTTCTGATTTTTATCAGAACATGCACTTTTGTTATTTTTGCCATGATTAATGTGTGCACCCTATGAATTTGAGTCCTACATGTGTTTTGTAATATGTCATGCCATATTTCCAGGGGTGTATGCCATGTATTTTTGTGATCTATGTGGTGACTAGCACAAGCATGCAAACTAGGTGTCTTGATGTTGCTGATTTCAGCCCTGTTTTGCTGATATTTTGATGCCATGTTAGCTTGATGCTACCGAGAGATCCATGCATATTTTGAGATACTTCAGTAAGTATGTTTTGTTAAGCATGTCTTTCTCTATCCATCCTTGCCTTTGTTTGCAATTATGGAGTGCCATAGCTTTAGTCAATCAAGCTCTACTTTTGCTATAAAATGTTTCCTGGCAGATTGTTTACATGTTATTCAATTTGGCAAGGTTGTTGTGGTTGATCCATGTATGATATGTTATTGTTCTTGCCATGTATGTCTTCTATGCCATGTCTTATTGATGTATGTATGCCTAGTTTATCATATAAGGCTCTGTAGTGAGTGCATCGAGGTCTTAAACATGCCTACTTGTTATCAGTTTTTGACATGCCATGTTGCTGAATCTGTTAACGGAACTTTCAATATTGATATGGGTGTTACTA
This sequence comes from Aegilops bicornis, assembly GCA_021605145.1. Classification (NCBI taxonomy): domain Eukaryota; kingdom Viridiplantae; phylum Streptophyta; class Magnoliopsida; order Poales; family Poaceae; genus Aegilops; species Aegilops bicornis. The sequence goes on along the minus strand of CM038669.1, from coordinate 388,495,244 downwards.
TATTTTCCGATCCTCTTTGGCTTATGGTCAGTAAGGGACTTTTGTTCTATGCTTTGAGTAGATTCATGCCATGCCTTGTTTTGCTAATTTAAGTTCCTGTAGCATGTATTTTTGTTGCTCTGAACATTGCAACCTGATGCTGTTTTTGCCGTGTCCAGCCTGATATTTTGTGCACTTTTGCCATGCTTGTTTGAACCTGTTATGATGTGAACTAGCCGTAGCTCAGTGCTCAGTTTTTGTTAAGAATCTTGTGTAGATCACTTCCATATACTTTGTTGGTACGTTTGGGTGCAGTAGCTTAATTTCTTGTTGCTTGCTAAGTGGCATCATGCTGTTAATGGCAGATTTGTGCCATTCTTGTTTTGCTTGTCATTTCCAAACCGTGCATCCGATTCCGGTGATCTTTATATCGATTTCAACCGAAATCATCTCATCTTTCCAGTGGCATACTTGGTTTGCCAAGTTGATGCCTGGTTCATCATTTTCCTTCCGAGCGCTTTATACGCATTGCATATCACATCTCGCATATCATGTCATGTTTTGCATCATGTTGATTGTGCATTGCACCGTGATTTATTGTGGTTCCTTTGTTTGTGTTGCTGCTTTGGGTAGAGCCGGGAGACGAGTACGTGAACGAGGAACCTGTTGGGAACGCTTACGAGGATCAAGCTTTCGACAACTCTGAGAACATTGCAGGCAAGATGACCATACCCTCGAAATCACTTCTATCTTTGCTATGCTAGTTGCTCGCTCTTTTGCTATACCTATGCTACGATGCCTACCACTTGCTATAACATGCCACCCATATTGCCATGTCAGCCCCTAACCATCCTTTCCTAGCAAACCGTTGATTGGCTATGTTACCGCTTTGCTCAGCCCCTCTTATAGCGTTGCTAGTTGCAGGTGAAGCTGAAGTTTGTTCCTTGTTGGAACATGGAATTGTTGTTCCTTATTGGAACATGTTTACTTGTTGGGGATATCACAATATATATCTGCTATAATTAATACATCTATATACTTGGTAAAGGGTGGAAGGCTCGGCCTTATGCACAGTGTTTTGTTCCACTCTTGCCACCTAGTTTCCGTCATACCGGTGTTATGTTCCTTGATTTCGCGTTCCTTACACGGTTGGGTGATTTATGGGACCCCCTTGACAGTTCGCTTTGAATAAGACTCCTCCAAAGAAGGCCCAACTTTGGTTTTACCATTTGCCACCTAAGCCTTTTTCCCCGGGTTTTCGCGAGCCCGAGGGTCATCTTTATTTTAACACCCCGGACCAGTGCTCCTTCGAGTCTTGGCCCAACTCTGGCGATGTCCGGCGCCCCTGGGCAATCCAGGTCTATGCCAACCCGACGTCTTGCCCATCCGGTGTGCCCACGAGAACGAGATATGTGCAGCTCCTATCGGGATTTGTCGGCACAATCGGGCGGCTTTGCTGGTCTTGTTTTATTGCCGTCGAAATGTCTTGTAGTCCGGGATTCGAGATTGATCGGGTCTTCCGGTAGAAGGAATATCCTTCGTTGACCGTGAGAGCTTATAATGGGCTAAGTTGGGACACCCTGCAGGTAATATCTTTCGAAAGTCGTGCCCATTTATGAGGCGTATGGGAATTTGTTAATGTCCGGTTGTAGAAAACCCGAAGTTGACCTCAAATAAAATACACATCAATCGTGTGTAACCGTGATGGTCTCTTCTCGGCGGAGTCCGGAAGTGAACACGATGTTGGAGTTATGTCGGCGTAAGTAGTTCAGATCACTTCTTGATCGCTACTAGCTTCACGACCGTGCCTTGCTCCTCTTCTCGCTCTCTTTTGCGAAGTAGCCACCATATATGCTAGTAAACTGCTGCAGCTCCACTATACTACTCTGTCCTTCCTATAAGCTTAAATAGTCTTGATCTCATGGTGTGAGATTGCCGAGTCCCCGTGACTCACAGAATACTTCCAAAACAGTTGCAGGTGCCGGCGATGCGGTCTGGTGACTCAACCGAGCTCAAGTGGGAGTTCGACGAGGAACGTGGTCGTTACTATGTGTCTTTTCCTGATGATCGATAGTGGTGCCCAGTTGGGACGATCGGGGATCTGTGTAGCATTTGGGGTATCTTCTTTATTTTGATTCCGTAGTCGGACCTTGAGTGTACTCTGAATGATGGATGTTTATTTATGTATTGTGTGAAGTGGCGTGTAAGCCAACTATGTATCTCTTTCCCTTATGTATTACATGGGTTGTGTGAAGATTACCTCACTTGCGACATTGCTTTCAATGCGGTTATGCCTCTAAGTCGTGCCTCGACACGTGGGAGATATAGCCGCATCGAGGGCGTTACAAGTTGGTAATCGAGCCTTCCCGACTTAGGAGCCCCTACTTGATTGTTTCTTGACGTTGTTGAGTCTAGAATGGAAAATGTTTTGAGTCTTAGGATTATATATATCGGAGAGTAGGATTCTTTTTACTCCCCAGTCCCTTAAATGCCGCTCATGAGGTATCCTGACGTAGAGTTTTGACTCTTCTCTTCTCAAATTTCACTAAAACATTTTTTAGGATCACGTGGGTATCTTGGAATCGTTCCGATGGTTTTGTGACGAGAACATTGTTCTTGGTGCCTCCTGACATTTAGGGGTTGTGGCGGTGTCCGGGAGTTGAGCTCCGAGGTGTTGTCGTCACAATTTTATCGTTGCGATTCTGGAATACACGAGTTTTGCCGACATCGAAATCTCTTTTGTGCAGTTGTTGGTGAGATAACCACGATAGCCCGATCGAGGCGAAAAGGGAGTATTGCCATGACTTGTATAACGGATGTTTTTCAAGGTCGAGGTACACGATTTCCGAGGATTTCTTGGTTATGTGTTGACGGATGGATACTGGTGGATCTAGGTATTGTTAGTTTGGGTGATATATTTTGTGTCCCTCGTATCCCCAACACCAGATTGCATAACCAGAAAGTTCCGGAGCTTATAGGTGGGAATTCTAGTAGCTTACGAGTGATTTCTTTCCGATGTGATGTATGATTTGAGATTGGGGTTCAAAGTTTAGTGGTCCGCCCATTCACGGTCGATTCTGATGGTCGCGAGGCGTCTTAAAGAATCCTTGGCTATGCTGATTCGGGGCGTCTTGTTTGTCATTCGTCACGTCCGCTATACGTCGTGCCCGTGTGGGCCCCACCACGAACACTTTGGGCGAAATCTCTATCATGTGTTTGTTCCGGCTCATTCTAGAAGCCAATCTTTTGTTTTTCAGTTGTGATATTCGATTTATTTCTAAGACATTTGTTGTTTCCATATCCTTTATCTAAGTGGCTTCTCACCTTAATGGACGTGTGATGATTAACTTTGGAATTCATTCGTTCGTTCTTGTTCGAATGTTTATTGTGAAGACTATATGTTGCAATTTCGATCCGTTGTTTCAACTTGTCTATTTGTCTATCAAAGGACTAACGGATGTCACCCTCTTCAGGATGGCTCCGCCTCTGGCGTCTGAATCCGGATCGTAATGATGGGGATCAGTCGAACCCTCCACCTCCACCTCCGCCTCCAGAGGCCTGGCAAGCTATCATGGCAGCCACCAATGCCAATGCTCAGATGATTTTGCAGCTCTTGCAAGAACGTACTCAAGGGCAAGGCAATCAAGGCAATCAGGGTCAAGGCAACAATCAGCCGCACTTTGCTACTCTCAGTCAGTTCCTCGCTAATCACCAAGTCTTTCGGTTTTACGTGTTGAGGCCACAGACGACGATTGGCTTGTGGACATCTGCAAGCATTTTGATTGTAGCAATGTCGGACACGAGGACTTTGTCAAGTTCGCATCGTTTCAACTCAAGGATCAAGCTGCCGAGTGGTACCAGCAATACAAAGATTCCAGAGGAGGTCGTGGTCATTACAGGATGAGTTCCGTCGTGATTTCAGAGCTCATCACATTCCGAAGCGTGTTGTTGAGAGCAAGCGTGAGGAGTTCCGCAATCTCAAGCAGGGCAACATGTCCGTCTATCAATACAATATCCAGTTCGTAAGCTTCGCTTCGTTTTGCTAAGCAAGACGTTCTGATGAAAAGAGTATGATCTATCAATTCGTAGGTGGTCTGAGAGAAGATCTGCAATTAGCCCTTGTGCTTTTGAGCGAGATAAGTATGATGATTTCTACAACATGGCATGAAGCAAGAAGCTGCCCAGCTCAAATGTGAGCCTTCTAAGAAGAGAATCGGGGATGCAGTTCAGTCTTCTTCTTCCTCTCAAGTGGCAGCTACAAAGCAGAAGTTTTACCTTCCTCCTCCTCCGTTCGTCGGCCTTATCGTGAGAAGAACTCGGTGGCCGTGGATCTTCCCACCCACCCAATCCAAGCTATCGTAACAAGTCTAATTCTCAAGCTCCAAGGTCAAATGCTCCTTACCACCGTCCGCTCTCGAGGTGACTTGCAACAAATGTCGTGAAAAGGTCACTATGCGAACAAATGTTTCAACCAGAGGCGCCTTCCGCCTCCTCCTCTGTGAAATCTTCCAAAGAATGCAGTGGTCAAGCATAATCCCAAGTCTGCCAAGGTGAATATGATGAATGCAGCTCAAGCAGAGGAATCTTCTGATGTGATCATGGGTAATCTCTCAGTTAATGATATTCCTGCAAAAGTCTTATTTGATACTGGTGCATCTATTTCTTTCATATCAAGACCTTTTGCATCCATGAACAATTTGCATACTGTCGATCTGCCTAAGCCGATAGCGGTTTCCTCTCCGGTTTGTTCATGAATACAAAAATGATGGCTCCGGATGTTTCTATCAAGATGGGCAACTATGGATTTCTTTCTTCTCCAATGGTTCTTGGCGACTCGGATATTGATCTTATTCTCGGGATGGATCGGCTTTCTCAAAGACAAAGCTCGGCTTGATTGTGCTGCTGTGGAAATTCAATTGACTCACTCTTCTAATGATGTGATCATCTATGCCGCTTCGTGATGAAACCATTCGGTTGTTTTCTCTCAATGAGAAGGGCGAATTGGATGCTATCTCTCGATTCCGATCGTTTGTGAGTACCAAGATGTCTTTCGTAAGAGCTTCCAGAATGCCTCCTCACCGGCCGATTGAGTTCGTTATTGATCTTGAGCACGGCATCGAACCCGTTTGCAAGCGTCCATACAAGCTTGGACCTAATGAGCTGAAGGAATTGAAGAAGCAGCTCGATGAACAAGAGCGTCTGGGTTTGATCAGACCGAAGTTCATCTCCTTGGGGTTGTGGTGTTCTTTTTGTCCGAAGAAGGATGGCACGGACCGACTGTCGTCGATTACCGTCCATTGAATAAGAAGACAATCAAGAACAAGTATCCACTTCCCAACATCAATGAGCTTTTCGAAAGCAACTCAAAGGTGCTAAAGTGTTCTCCAAGCTTGACCTTCGTATGGGTTATCATCGATTCGCATTCGTGAACAAGATATTCCCAAGACAAGATTCGTAACAAGCTTTGGTTCTTATGAATATATTGTCATGTCTTTCGGCCTCGTCAATGCTCCTCCAACATTCTCTCGGATGATGAACTTCATCTTCAATCCCTACACCAATGAATTCGTCTTGGTCTATCTTGATGATATTTTGGTCTTCTCCAAGAATAAGAAGGATCATGCCAAACATTTGCGATTGGTGCTAGACAAGCTCAGAGAGTATCAATTCTATGCTAAGTTCTCCAAATGTGAATTTTGGCTTGATGAAGTGCTTTATCTTGGTCATATCATCTCCGCTGAAGGGCATCATTAATCCCAGAAGGTGTCCGCAATTGTGAATTGGGAACCTCCTCGAATCGTCAAGCAGCTCCGCAGTTTTCTTGGTCTTGCAAGCTATTGCGAAGATTTGTTGAGAACTTCTCCAAGATTGCGAAGCCTCTTTCCAACCTCCTTCGTAAGCATGTGAAGTATGTCCGGTCTCCCTGAGTGTGACGTTGCTTTCAAGACCCTCAAAGAGAAACTCGTCACAGCCTCTGTCTTGACTCCTCTGATGAATCCAAGCCATTCAAGTTTTACGTGATGCTTCTCTTCAAGGTCTCGGTCTTTGTGTTAATGCAAGAGAAGAGAGTTGTGGCTTATACCTCTACTTGATTGAAGCCCAACGAAAAGAACTACCCCACTCACGATCTTGAGTTGGCGGCGATTGTCCATGCATTGATAACATGGAGACATCTCTTGTTGGGAAGGAAAGTGGACATTTTCACCGATCACAAGAGTCTCAAGTACATTTTCACTCAGCCCAACCTCAACCTCGAGGCGGAACTCGATGGGTCGAAATGATTCAAGAGTACAACCCAAGTATTGAATATACTCCGGCAAGGCCAATGTCATTGCAGATGCTTTGAGCAGGAAGGCTTCTTTGCAACAGTCTAATCCTCAAGCCCTTTGAGCCGGATCTCTGTGAAGCTTTCCATGAAATTTGAATCTTCAAGTTGTTCCTCAAGGCTTTCTTGCCAACCTCATAGTCTCTCCTACTTTGGAAGATCAGATTCGTGAGGCTCAACTCGGATACCATGGTGAAGAAGGTGAAACGTGGTATCGACAAGGGCATTTCCAAGTACAAGTGCTTCCACGTTGATGACAAAGATACTCTTTTCTTCGAGGACCGGATTGTGGTTCCTAAGGGTGATCTCTGAAAAGTCATTATGAACGAGGCTCACAATTCGCTTCTATCCATTCATCCCGAAGTACGAAGATGTACCATGACCTGAAGCAGTCATATTGGTGGACTCGAATGAAGCGAGAAATTGCTCAATTCGTGAATGAGTATGATGTCTGCAGAAGAGTGAAAGCAGAACACCAAAGACCAGCTGGTCTCCTCCAACCTCTTGCTATTCCGTAATGGAAGTTTGATCATATCGAGATGGACTTCGTGACTGGTTTTCCTAAGTCCAAGCGTGGAAATGATGCTATCTTCGTTGTCATTGACAAGCTTACTAAAGTGGCTCATTTTCTTCCTATCAAAGAATCTATCACAGCAGCTCAGTTGGCGAGCTATACACCTCGAGGATTGTCTCCTTGCACGGCATTCCACAAGTGATCTCTTCTGACCGTGGCAGCATCTTTACCTCCAAGTTTTGGGATTCTTTTGAAGGCCATGGGCACCAACATTCGTTTCAAGCACAGCTTTCCATCCTCAAACAAGTGGCCAAGTCGAAGCGAGTCAATCAAATCCTTGAAGATATGCTCGGGGCTTGTGTCATTTCTTCGGTATGAAGTGGGAAGATTGTCTTCCATATGCCGAAGTTCTCCTACAACAACAGCTTCCAAGCGAGTTCGGGCAAGGCCCCATTCGAAATTCTCTATGGCGAAAGTGCCGTACTCCTCTCAATTGGTGCAGAGACAATTGAACGCCAACTTCTTGGCAATGACTTGATCCGCGAAGCGGAAGAAATGTGCCAAGTCATTCGTGAGAATCTCAAAGCAGCAATCGCGCCGGAAGAGCTATTATGATGATAAGCACCGTGATGTGGCTTTTGAAATCGGAGACCATGTCTACCTCCTGTCTCTCCAATGAAAGGCACTCGTCGTTTCGGTATAAAGGGAAGCTTGCCCCTAGATCGTGGGTCCTTTCAAGATAATTGGCAAAAGAGGCGATCTCGCCTATCAACTTGAGCTTCCATCCAACTTTGCAAGCGTGCATGATGTGTTTCACGTGTCACGGCTTCGCAAGTGCTTCAAGACTCTGAACGCACTATCAACTTCGAGCAGATTGACCTTCAAGAAGATCTCTCTTATCATGAGCACCCGTTGCTATTCTTGAAGAAACCGAGCGCAAGACTACGCAACAAGTCAATCAAATTCCTGAAAGTGAAGTGGTCACACCATTCCGACCGAAGCTACACGGGGCGCGAGGATCACCTCCGTTCGGAATATCCGGAGTTCTTTCAGTCCTAGATCTCGGGGCGAGATCCTCTTGTAGTGGTGGAGTGTTGTAACACCCCGGATGTAACTTTCCATATTTGTAACTCCAACTCTTGCCATTTTCGGCATTGTGATATGATATTCCCTCCGTAGTTGGGTTTTTCTTCTTTTTGCTTTTTGTCCATGTCATGCATTTTATCATGTCATCATGTGCATCGCATTTGCATACGTGTTCGTCTCATGATTCCGAGCATTTTTCCCGTTGTCCGTTTTGCAATCCGGCGCTCCTATCTCCCCGGCGGCCTTTTACGCTTTTTCCGTGTGCGGGTACTAAACCTTCTCGGAATGGACCGAGGTTTGTCTAGTGGCCTTGGTATACCACCCGTAGACCACCGGTCAAGTTTGGTCATTTGGAGCTCGTTTGGTACTCCAACGGTTAACCGCACTCTCGCAAAGGCCTCTTTTTAAGTTGCAGCCCAACACCCCTCCAAAACAGCCCTATCACCCATCTAAGTCACTCCCATGCTCTCCGTCGTTCGATCACGATCGTGTGGGCGAAAACTACACCTCATTTGGACTCTCCTAGCTCCCTCTATGCCTATTTAAGCAAACCCCCCTCCAAATCCGGATCATCCTCCCCGAAACCCTAGCATTTTCCCCTCCGCGCCGCCGGACACGTCCGGGCGAGCCGGACGCTCCTTCCGCCCGGCCAACCGGGCTGCCACGTCACCGGCCGGCGCCCACATCGCCCACTCGCCCGGCCAGCGGGCCCAGCGAGTGCCGCCGCCCGCCTCGGCTCCCGCCTCCCGGGCCGAGGCGCCGCCTCACGCCCAGCCGCGCCTCCCGGCCTTGCTGCCTCACCGCCCGCACCTTGCCGGCCCCATTGATGCGCCTCACGGCCACCCCCGCCTCGGCTCCCCTCGCCGTCCGCCTTCTCCCGTGAGCCCATGAGCAGCCCAGCGCCATCGCCCGATCCGGCCTCGGGCCTTGTGGCTCCGTTGACTTCTCCCCTCACTTTTTCTTCCAAGTCCTTAATCTCATGATATTTTGTGTCATTTTCAAAGTGGTATATCTTTGCATATGTAGATCCATTTTGCGCGTATAATATATCAAAATGTTCGCCTCGAAGAGTAGATCATTTCTTCTCATTGCATCATTTTCATTTGAGCTTATCTTGATGCCCGAAATGCTGTTGAAAGAGTGCTATGTGATGTTAGTTTCTGATTTTTATCAGAACATGCACTTTTGTTATTTTTGCCATGATTAATGTGTGCATCCTATGAATTTGAGTCCTACATGTGTTTTGTAATATGTCATGCCATATTTCCAGGGGTGTATGCCATGTATTTTTGTGATCTATGTGGTGACTAGCACAAGCATGCAAACTAGGTGTCTTGATGTTGCTGATTTCAGCCCTGTTTTGCTGATATTTTGATGCCATGTTAGCTTGATGCTACCGAGAGATCCATGCATACTTCAGTAAGTATGTTTTGTTAAACATGTCTTGCTCTATCCATCCATGCCTTTGTTTGCAATTATGGAGGGCCATAGCTTGAGTCAATCAAGCTCTACTTTTGCTATAAAATGTTTCCAGACAGATTGTTTACATGTTATTCAATTTTGCCAAGGTTGTTGTGGTTGATCCATGTATGCTATGTTATTGTTCTTGCCATGTATGTCTTCTATGGCATGTCTTCTTGATGTATGTATGCCTAGTTTATCATATAAGGCTCTGTAGTGAGTGCATCGAGCTCTTAAACATGCCTACTTGTTATCAGTTTTTGACATGCCATGTTATTGAATCTGTTAACGAAACTTTCAATATTGACATGGGTGTTACTATATTTTCCGATCCTTTTTGGCTTATGGTCAGTAAGGGACTTTTGTTATATGCTTTGAGTAGATTAATGCCATGCCTTGTTTTGCTATTTTAAGTTCCTGTAGCATGTAGTTTTGTTGCTCTGAACATTGCAACCTGATGCTGTTTTTGCCATGTCCAGCCTGATATTTTGTGCACTTTTGCCATGCTTGTTTGAACCTGTTATGATGTGAACTAGCCGTAGCTCAGTGCTCAGTTTTTGTTAAGCATCTTGTGTAGATCACTGCCATATACTTTGTTGGTACGTTTGGGTGCAGTAGCTTAATTTCTTGTTGCTTGCTAAGTGGCATCATGCTGTTAATGGCAGATTTGTGCCATTCTTGTTTTGCTTGTCATTTCCAAACCGTGCATCCGATTCCGGTGATCTTTATATCGATTTCAACCGAAATCATCTCATCTTTCCAGTGGCATACTTGGTTTGCCAAGTTGATGCCTGGTTCATCATTTTCCTTCGGAGCGCTTTTGTCGCATTGCATATCACATCTCGCATATCATGTCATGTTTTGCATCATGTTGATTGTGCATTGCACCGTGATTTATTGTGGTTCCTTTGTTTGTGTTGCTGCTTTGGGTAGAGCCGGAGACGAGTACGTGAACGAGGAACCTGTTGAGAACGCTTCACGAGGATCAAGCTTTCGACAACTCTGAGAACATTGCAGGCAAGATGACCATACCCTCGAAATCACTTCTATCTTTGCTATGCTAGTTGCTCGCTCTTTTGCTATGCCTATGCTACGATGCCTACCACTTGCTATAACATGCCACCCATATTGCCATGTCAGCCCCTAACCATCCTTTCCTAGCAAACCGTTGATTGGCTATGTTACCGCTTTGCTCAGCCCCTCTTATAGCGTTGCTAGTTGCAGGTGAAGCTGAAGTTTGTTCCTTGTTGGAACATGGAGTTGTTGTTCCTTATTGAAACATGTTTACTTGTTGGGGATATCACAATATATATCTGCTATAATTAATACATCTATATACTTGGTAAAGGGTGGAAGGCTCGGCCTTATGCCTGGTGTTTTGTTCCACTCTTGCCACCCTAGTTTCCGTCATACCGGTGTTATGTTACTTGATTTCGCGTTCCTTACACGGTTGGGTGATTTATGGGACCCCCTTGACAGTTCGCTTTGAATAAGACTCCTCCAAAGAAGGCCCAACTTTGGTTTTACCATTTGCCACCTAAGCCTTTTTCCCCGGGTTTTCGCGAGCTCGAGGGTCATCTTTATTTTAACCCCGGACCAGGTTCTTCGAAAGTGCTGGCCCAACCTGAAGCGATGTCGGCGCCCCTGGGCAATCAGGTCTATGCCAACCCGACGTCTTGCCCATCCGGTGTGCCCTGAGAACGAGATATGTGCAGCTCCAATCAGGATTTGTCGGCACAATCGGGCGGCTTTGCTGGTCTTGTTTTATTGCTGTCGAAATGTCTTGCAGTCCGGGATTCCGAGATTGATCGGGTCTTCCCGGTAGAAGGAATATCCTTCGTTGACCGTGAGAGCTTATAATGGGCTAAGTTGGGACACCCTCGTAGGTAATATCTTTCGAAAGTCGTGCCCGCGGTTATGAGGCAGATGGGAATTTGTTAATGTCCGGTTGTAGAAAACCCGAAGTTGACCTCAAATAAAATACACATCAACGTTGTGTAACCGTGATGGTCTCTTCTCGGCGGAGTCCGGGAAGTGAACACGATGTTGGAGTTATGTCGGCGTAAGTAGTTCAGATCACTTCTTGATCGCTACTAGCTTCACGACCGTGCCTTGCTCCTCTTCTCGCTCTCTTTTGCGAAGTAGCCACCATATATGCTAGTCGCTGCTGCAGCTCCACTATACTACTATGTCCTTCCTATAAGCTTAAATAGTCTTGATCTCGCGGGTGTGAGATTGCCGAGTCCCCGTGACTCACAGATACTTCCAAAACAGTTGCAGTGCCGGCGATGCGGTCTGGTGACTCAACCCGAGCTCAAGTGGGAGTTCGACGAGGAACGTGGTGGTTACTATGTGTCTTTTTCCTCGATGATCGATAGTGGTGCCCAGTTGGGACGATCGGGGATCTGTGTAGCATTTGGGGTATCTTCTTTATTTTGATTCCGTAGTCGGACCTTGAGTGTACTCTGAATGATGGATGTTTATTTATGTATTGTGTGAAGTGGCGAATGTAAGCCAACTATGTATCTCTTTCCCTTATGTATTACATGGGTTGTGTGAAGATTACCTCACTTGCGACATTGCTTTCAATGCGGTTATGCCTCTAAGTCGTGCCTCGACACGTGGGAGATATAGCCGCATCGAGGCGTTACAAGTTGGTAATCGAGCCTTCCGACTTAGGAGCCCCCTACTTGATTGTTTCTTGACGTTGTTGAGTCTAGAATGGAAAATGTTTTGAGTCTTAGGATTATATATATCGAGAGTAGGATTCTTTTTACTCCCCAGTCCCTTCGTCAGCTCTGTGAGGTATCCCGACGTAGAGTTTTGACTCTTCTCTTCTCAAATTTCACTAAAAAAATGTTAGGATCACGTGGGTATCTTGGAATCGTTCGATGGTTTTGTGGACGAGAACATTGTTCTTTGTGCCTCTGACATTTAGGGGTTGTGGCGGTGTCCCGGAGTTGAGCTCCGAGGTGTTGTCATCACAATTTTATCGTTGCAGTTCGAATACGAGTTTTGCCGACATCGAAATCTCTTTTGTGCAGTTGTTGGTGAGATAACCCTGATAGCCCAAAGATCGAGGCGAAAAGTGGAGTATTGCCATGACTTGTATAACGGATGTTTTTCAAGGTCGAGGTACACGATTTCCGAGGATTTCTTGGTTATGTGTTGACGGATGGATACAATTTGGATCTAGGTATTGTTAGTTTGGGTGATATATTTTGTGTCCCTGTATCCCCAACACCAGTTGCATAACCGTAAAGTTCCGGGAGTTTATAGGTGGGAATTCTAGTAGCTTACGAGATTTCTTTCCGGCGGATGTATGATTTGAGATTGGGGTTCAAAGTTTAGTGGTCCGCCCATTCACGGTCGATTCTGATGGTGGTCATGAGACGTCTTAAAGAATCCTTGGCTATGCTGATTCGGGACGTCTTGTTTGTCATTCGTCACGTCCGCTATCGTCGTGCCGTGTGGGCCCCACCACGAACACTTTGGGCGTAAATCTCTATCATGTGTTTGTTCCGCTCATTCTAGAAGCCAATCTTTTGTTTTTCAGTTGTGATATTCGATTTGTTTCTAAGATGCTTGTTGTTTCCATATCCTTTATCTAAGTGGCTTCTCACCTTAATGGACGTGTGATGATTAACTTTGGAATTCATTCGTTCGTTCTTGTTCGAATGTTTATTGTGAAGACTATATGTTGCAATTTCGATCCGTTGTTTCAACTTGTCTATTTGTCTATCAAAGGACTAACGGATGTCACCCTCTTCAGGATGGCTCCGCCTACGCGTCTGAATCCGGATCGTAATGATGGGGATCAGTCGAACCCTCCACCTCCACCTCCGCCTCCGGAGGCATGGCAGGCTATCATGGCAGCCACCAATGCCAATGCTCAGATGATTTTGCAGCTCTTGCAAGAGCGTACTCAAGGGCAAGGCAATCAAGGCAATCGTGGTCAAGGCAACAATCAGCCGCACTTTGCTACTCTCGGTCGGTTCCTCGCTAATCAGCGAAGTCTTTCGGTTTTACGTGTTGAGGCCACAGACGCGGACGATTGGCTTGTGGACATCTGCAAGCATTTTGATTGTAGCAATGTCGCACTGAGGACTTTGTCAAGTTCGCATCGTTTCAACTCAAGGATCAAGCTGGCGAGTGGTACCGGCAATACAAAGATTCCAGAGGAGGTCGTGTCATTACACAGGATGAGTTCCGTCGTGATTTCGTGAGCTCATCACATTCCGAAAAGTGTTGTTGAGAGCAAGCGTGAGGAGTTCCGCAATCTCAAGCAGGGCAACATGTCTGTCTATCAATACAATATCCAGTTCGAGCTTCGCTCGTTTTGCTAAGCAAGGCGTTCGATGAAAAGAGTATGATCTATCAATTCAGAGGTGGTCCGAGAGAAGATCTGCAATTAGCCCTTGTCCTTTTGAGCCGGATAAGTATGATGATTTCTACAACATGGCACTTTGAAGCAAGAAGCTGCCCAGCTCAAATGTGAGCCTTCTAAGAAGAGAATCGGGGATGCAGTTCAGTCTTCTTCTTCCTCTCAAGTGGCAGCTAAGCGGCGAAGTTTTACCTTCCTCCTCCTCCGCTCCGTCGGCCTTATCGCGAAGAACTCAGGTGGCCGTGGATCTTCCCACCCACCCAATCCAAGCTATCGTAACAAGTCTAATTCTCAAGCTCCAAGGTCAAATGCTCCTTACCACCGTCCGCTCTACGAGGTGACTTGCAACAAATGTCGGCCAGAAAGGTCACTATGCGAACAAATGTTTCAACCAGAGGCGCCTTCCGCCTCCTCCTCCTGTGAAATCTTCCAGCAATGCAGTGGTCAAGCATAATCCCAAGTCTGCCAAGGTGAATATGATGAATGCAGCTCAAGCAGAGGAATCTTCTGATGTTATCACGGGTAATCTCTCAGTTAATGATATTCCTGCAAAAGTCTTATTTGATACTGGTGCATCTATTTCTTTCATATCAAGACCTTTTGCATCCATGAACAATTTGCATACTGTTGATCTGCCTAAGCCGATAGCGGTTTCCTCTCCGGTTTGTTCATGAATACAAAAATGATGGTCTCGGATGTTTCTATCAAGATGGGCAACTATGGATTTCTTTCTTCTCCAATGGTTCTTGGCGACTCGGATATTGATCTTATTCTCGGGATGGATCGCTTTCTCGGCAAAGCTCAGCTTGATTGTGCTGCCAGGAAATTCAATTGACTCACTCTTCTAATGATGTGATCATCTATGCCGTCGTGATGAAACCATTCGGTTGTTTTCTCTCAATGAGAAGGGCGAATTGGATGCTATCTCTCGATTCCGATGCGTTTGTGAGTACCAAGATGTCTTTCCAGAAGAGCTTCCAGGAATGCCTCCTCACCGGCCAGTTGAGCTCGTTATTGATCTTGAGCCTGGCACTGAACCCGTTTGCAAGCGTCCATACAAGCTTGGACCTAATGAGCTGAAGGAATTGAAGAAGCAGCTCGATGAACAAGAGCGTCTGGGTTTGATCGCATCGAGTTCATCTCCTTGGGGTTGTGGTGTTCTTTTTGTCCGGAAGAAGGATGGCACGGACCGACCGGTAATGCCGATTACCGTCCATTGAATAAGAAGACAATCAAGAACAAGTATCCACTTCCCAACATCAATGAGCTTTTCGAGCAACTCAAAGGTGCTAAAGTGTTCTCCAAGCTTGACCTTCGTATGGGTTATCATCAGATTCGCATTCGTGAACAAGATATTCCCAAGACGCATTCGAACAAGCTTTGGTTCTTATGAATATATTGTCATGTCTTTCGGCCTCGTCAATGCTCCTCCAACATTCTCTCGGATGATGAACTTCATCTTCAATCCCTACACCAATGAATTCGTCTTGGTCTATCTTGATGATATTTTGGTCTTCTCCAAGAATAAGAAGGATCATGCCAAACATTTGCGATTGGTGCTAGACAAGCTCGTAGAGTATCAATTCTATGCTAAGTTCTCCAAATGTGAATTTTGGCTTGATGAAGTGCTTTATCTTGGTCATATCATCTCCGCCAAGGGCATCGCTGTTAATCCCGAGAAGGTGTCCGCAATTGTGAATTGGGAACCTCCTCGAATGTCAAGCAGCTCCATGATTTTCTTGGTCTTGCAAGCTATTGCCGAAGATTTGTTGAGAACTTCTCCAAGATTGCGAAGCCTCTTTCCAACCTCCTTCAGAAGCATGTGAAGTATGTCTGGTCTCCTGAGTGTGACGTTGCTTTCAGTACCCTCAAAGAGAAACTCGTCACAACTCCTGTCTTGACTCCTCCTGATGAATCCAAGCCATTCGAAGTTTTCTGTGATGCTTCTCTTCAAGGTCTCGGTGCTGTGTTAATGCAAGAGAAGAGAGTTGTGGCTTATACCTCTACCAGCTTGAAGCCCAACGAAAAGAACTACCCCACTCACGATCTTGAGTTGGCGGCAGTTGTCCATGCATTGATAACATGGAGACATCTCTTGTTGGGAAGGAAAGTGGACATTTTCACCGATCACAAGAGTCTCAAGTACATTTTCACTCAGCTCAACCTCAACCTCGAGCAGACTCGATGGGTCGAAATGATTCAAGAGTACAACCCAAGTATTGAATATACTCTGCAAGGCCAATGTCATTGCAGATGCTTTGAGCAGGAAGGCTTATCGCAACAGTCTAATCCTCAAGCCCTTTCAGCCGGATCTCTGTGAAGCTTTCCGCAAGCTGAATCTTCAAGTTGTTCCTCAAGGCTTTCTTGCCAACCTCATAGTCTCTCCTACTTTGGAAGATCAGATTCGTAAGGCTCAACTTCTGGATACCATGGTGAAGAAGGTGAAACGTGGTATCGACAAGGGCATTTCCAAGTACAAGTGCTTCCACGTTGATGACAAAGATACTCTTTTCTTCGAGGACCGGATTGTGGTTCCTAAGGGTGATCTCTGAAAAGTCATTATGAACGAGGCTCACAATTCGCTTCTATCCATTCATCCTGGAAGTACGAAGATGTACCATGACCTCAAGCAGTCATATTGGTGGACTCGAATGAAGCGAGAAATTGCTCAATTCGTGAATGAGTATGATGTCTGCAGAAGAGTGAAAGCAGAACACCAAAGACCAGCTGGTCTCCTCCAACCTCTTGCTATTCCAGAATGGAAGTTTGATCATATCGAGATGGACTTCGTGACTGGTTTTCCTAAGTCCAAGCGTGGAAATGATGCTATCTTCGTTGTCATTGACAAGCTTACTAAAGTGGCTCATTTTCTTCCTATCAAAGAATCTATCACAGCAGCTCAGTTGGCGAGCTATACACCTCCAGGATTGTCTCCTTGCACGGCATTCCACAAGTGATCTCTTCTGCACCGTGGCAGCATCTTTACCTCCAAGTTTTGGGATTCTTTTCGAGAAGGCCATGGGCACCAACATTCGTTTCAGACAGCTTTCCATCCTCAAACAAGTGGCCAAGTCGAGCGAGTCAATCAAATCCTTGAAGATATGCTCGGGGCTTGTGTCATTTCTTTCGGTATGAAGTGGGAAGATTGTCTTCCATATGCCGAAGTTCTCCTACAACAACAGCTTCCAAGCGAGTTCGGGCAAGGCCCCATTCGAAATTCTCTATGGCGAGAAAGTGCCGTACTCCTCTCAATTGGTGCAGGACAGGTGAACGCCAACTTCTTGGCAATGACTTGATCACGTAAGCGGAAGAAATGTGCCAAGTCATTCGTGAGAATCTCAAAGCCGCGATCGCGCCCGGAAGAGCTATTATGATGATAAGCACCGTGATGTGGCTTTTGAAATCGGAGACCATGTCTACCTCCGCGTCTCTCCAATGAAAGGCACTCATCGTTTCGGTATAAAAGGGAAGCTTGCCCCTAGATACGTGGGTCCTTTCAAGATAATTGGCAAAAGAGGCGATCTCACCTATCAACTTGAGCTTCCATCCAACTTTGCAAACGTGCATGATGTGTTTCACGTGTCACGGCTTCGCAAGTGCTTCAAGACTCCTGAACGCACTATCAACTTCGAACAGATTGACCTTCAAGAAGATCTCTCTTATCATGAGCACCCCGTTGCTATTCTTGAAGAAACCGAGCGCAAGACTCGCAACAAGTCAATCAAATTCCTGAAAGTGAAGTGGCCACACCATTCCGACCGAGAAGCTACACGGGAGCGCGAGGATCACCTCCGTTCGAATATCCGGAGTTCTTTCAGTCCTAGATCTCGGACGAGATCCTCTTGTAGTGGTGGAGTGTTGTAACACCCGGATGTAACTTTCCATATTTGTAACTCCAACTCTTGCCATTTTCGGCATTGTGATATGATATTCCCTCCGTGGTTGGGTTTTTCTTCTTTTTGCTTTTTGTCCATGTCATGCATTTTATCATGTCATCATGTGCATCGCATTTGCATACGTGTTCGCCTCATGATTCCGAGCATTTTTCCCGTTGTCCGCTTTTGCAATCCGGCGCTCCTATCTCCCCGGGCGGCCCTTTTACGTTTTTCCGCAAAGTGGTACTAAACCTTCTCGGAATGGACCGAGGTTTGTCTAGTGGCCTTGGTATACCACCCGTAGACCACCGGTCAAGTTTCGGTCATTTGGAGCTCGTTTGGTACTCCAACGGTTAACCGCACTCTCATAAAGGCCTCTTTTAAGTTGCAGCCCAACACCCTCCAAAACAGCCCAATAACCCATCTAAGTCACTCCCATGCTCTCCGTCGTTCGATCACGATCGTGTGGCTAAAACTACACCTCATTTGGACTCTCCTAGCTCCTCTATGCCTATTTAAGCAAACCCTCCAAATCCGGATCATCCTCCCCGAAACCCTAGCATTTTTCCCCTCACTTTTGTGACACGTCCGGCGAGCAGACGCGATCCTTCCGCCCGGCCGGCAGGGCTGCCACGTCAATGGCGCCCTCGCCGCCCTCGCCCGGCCCAGGCCTAGAAAGCGAGCCCGCCACCGCCCACTCCCCGCCTCCCGGGCAGCGCGCCGCCTCCGCCGCCGGCCGTGCCTCACCGCCCGCCGCCCCCCGCATACTTTGCCACGCTTGCCCGCCGACCCGGTCGCCTCCCGGCAGCCTGCCCCGCCTCGGCTCCCCTCGCCGTCCGCCTTCTCCGGCGAGCCCGCGAGCAGCCCCCGCGCCATCGCCCCGATCCGGCCTCGGGCCGCGCGCGAGCCCGTTGACTTCTCCCCCTCACTTTTTCTTCCAAGTCTTTAATCTCATGATATTTTGTGTCATTTTCAAAGTGGTATATCTTTTCATATGTAGATCCATTTTGCGCGTATAATATATCAAAATGTTCGTCTCGAAGAGTAGATCATTTCATCTCATTACATCATTTTCATTTGAGCTCATCTTGATGCCCGAAATGCTGTTAGAAGAGTGCTATGTGATGTTAGTTTCTGATTTTTATCAGAACATGCACTTTTGTTATTTTTGCCATGATTAATGTGTGCATCCTATGAATTTGAGTCCTACATGTGTTTTGTAATATGTCATGCCATATTTCCAGGGGTGTATGCCATGTATTTTTGTGATCTATGTGGTGACTAGCACAAGCATGCAAACTAGGTGTCTTGATGTTGCTGATTTGAGCCCTGTTTTGCTGATATTTTGATGCCATGTTAGCTTGATGCTACCGAGAGATCCATGCATACTTCAGTAAGTATGTTTTGTTAAACATGTCTTGCTCTATCCATCCATGCCTTTGTTTGCAATTATGGAGGGCCATAGCTTGAGTCAATCAAGCTCTACTTTTGCTATAAAATGTTTCCAGACAGATTGTTTACATGTTATTCAATTTTGCCAAGGTTGTTGTGGTTGATCCATGTATGCTATGTTATTGTTCTTGCCATGTATGTCTTCTATGGCATGTCTTCTTGATGTATGTATGCCTATTTTATCATATAAGGCTCTGTAGTGAGTGCATCGAGCTCTTAAACATGCCTACTTGTTATCAGTTTTTGACATGCCATGTTGCTGAATCTGTTAACGAAACTTTCAATATTGACATGGGTGGTACTATATTTTCCGATCCTTTTTGGCTTATGGTCAGTAAGGGACTTTTGTTATATGCTTTGAGTAGATTCATTCCATGCCTTGTTTTGCTATTTTAAGTTCCTGTAGCATGTAGTTTTGTTGCTCTGAACATTGCAACCTGATGCTGTTTTTGCCATGTCCAGCCTGATATTTTGTGCACTTTTGCCATGCTTGTTTGAACCTGTTATGATGTGAACTAGCCGTAGCTCAGTGCTCAGTTTTTGTTAAGCATCTTGTGTAGATCACTGCCATATACTTTGTTGGTACGTTTGGGTGCAGTAGCTTAATTTCTTGTTGCTTGCCAAGTGGCATCATGCTGTTAATGGCAGATTTGTGCCATTCTTGTTTTGTTTGTCATTTCCAAACCGTGCATCCGATTCCGGTGATCTTTATATCGATTTCAACCGAAATCATCTCATCTTTCCAGTGGCATACTTGGTTTGCCAAGTTGATGCCTGGTTCATCATTTTCCTTCCGGAGCGATATACGCATTGCATATCACATCTCGCATATCATGTCATGTTTTGCATCATGTTGATTGTGCATTGCACCGTGATTTATTGTGGTTCCTTTGTTTGTGTTGCTGCTTTGGGTAGAGCCGAGACGAAGTACGTGAACGAGGAACCTGTTGAGAACGCTTACGAGGATCAAGCTTTCGACAACTCTGAGAACATTACAGGCAAGATGACCATACCCTCGAAATCACTTCTATCTTTGCTATGCTAGTTGCTCGCTCTTTTGCTATGCCTATGCTACGATGCCTACCACTTGCTATAACATGCCACCCATATTGCCATGTCAGCCCCTAACCATCCTTTCCTAGCAAACCGTTGATTGGCTATGTTACCGCTTTGCTCAGCCCCTCTTATAGCGTTGCTAGTTGCAGGTGAAGTCAAGTTTGTTCCTTGTTGGAACATGGAGTTGTTGTTCCTTATTGGAACATGTTTACTTGTTGGGGATATCACAATATATATCTGCTATAATTAATACATCTATATACTTGGTAAAGGGTGGAAGGCTCGGCCTTATGCCTGGTGTTTTGTTCCACTCTTGCCACCCTAGTTTCCGTCATACCGGTGTTATGTTCCTTGATTTTGTGTTCCTTACACGGTTGGGTGATTTATGGGACCCCCTTGACAGTTCGCTTTGAATAAGACTCCTCCAAAGAAGGCCCAACTTTGGTTTTACCATTTGCCACCTAAGCCTTTTTCCCCGGGTTTTCGCGAGCCCGAGGGTCATCTTTATTTTAACCCCCGGACCAGTGCTCCTTCGAAAGTGCTGGCCCAACTCTGGCGATGTCCGGCGCCTGGGCAATCCAGGTCTATGCCAACCCGACGTCTTGCCCATCCGGTGTGCCCTGAGAACGAGATATGTGCAGCTCCAATCAGGATTTGTCGGCACAATCGGGCGGCTTTGCTGGTCTTGTTTTATTGCTGTCGAAATGTCTTGCAGTCCGGGATTCCGAGATTGATCGGGTCTTCCTTAGAAGGAATATCCTTCGTTGACCGTGAGAGCTTATAATGGGCTAAGTTGGGACACCCCTGCAGGTAATATCTTTCAAAGCCGTGCCCGCGGTTATGAGGCAGATGGGAATTTGTTAATGTCCGGTTGTAGAAAACCCGAAGTTGACCTCAAATAAAATACACATCAACTGCGTGTGTAACCGTGATGGTCTCTTCTCGGAGTCCGGAAGTGAACACGGTGTTGGAGTTATGTCGACGTAAGTAGTTCAGGATCACTTCTTGATCGCTACTAGCTTCACGACCGTGCCTTGCTCCTCTTCTCGCTCTCTTTTGCGAAGTAGCCACCATATATGCTAGCCGCTTGCTGCAGCTCCACTATACTACTCTGTCCTTCCTATAAGCTTAAATAGTCTTGATCTCGTGGGTGTGAGATTGCTGAGTCCCCGTGACTCACAGATACTTCCAAAACAGTTGCAGGTTCCGGCGATGCCAAAGGTCAGGTGACTCAACCGAGCTCAAGTGGGAGTTCGACGAGGAACGTGGTCGTTACTATGTGTCTTTTCCTGATGATCGGTAGTGGTGCCCAGCTTGGGACGATCGGGATCTGTGTAGCATTTGGGGTATCTTCTTTATTTTGATTCCGTAGTCGGACCTTGAGTGTACTCTGAATGATGGATGTTTATTTATGTATTGTGTGAAGTGGCGACTGTAAGCCAACTATGTATCTCTTTCCCTTATGTATTACATGGGTTGTGTGAAGATTACCTCAATTGCGACATTGCTTTCAATGCGGTTATGCCTCTAAGTCGTGCCTCGACACGTGGGAGATATAGCCGCATCGAGGGCATTACATATGCCCTACGTTCTTGATTGTTCGGCTAGGGCATAAAGGGAGCACCTCTGCGATTGTTACCGCCGGGTCATCCGGACATGTACCTCAGACAGGTGAAGCCGAAAGCTAGCGTTCTTAAGGGAATAATTGGTCAGCGGATAAAAGATGAACTACCTTCTTTGTAACATAAGCCCCCAGAATATAAAAGTGAACTGTGATTTCTAGCATCACAACCTAGGCATGCACAACACCGCATGCTAAGCCTAGGGAAAGGAACCCTTAACGGATCTATTCTCCCTGGAAGATGTTTCTTACGATTAAATGTAATATAACATAACTCGCCGAATACAACTTGTTTGTTCAAGCAACTATGACCCCTCTGCCTGGTTTTCATGCATACTTTAGTGTTTACCGCCCTCATAGTATTCGAAGACACTCTGAACCTTGGGTTTCGGACGTTGAAGCAAAAGGTCTATGTCGGATGTGGGGTTCCGGCAAAATCCTTAAGGTTCGAACTCTGGGGTGCACGTGAAGTATTTCCTTGCCGTACTTCTGGTCTTGGTCTCGTTGCACTGATATGGCAACCTTCGCCTGATGCCTCGGTACTCTTCGCCTGTGCTTGCCTCCTTAGCACCAAAGAGGAAACAAGGACGCTGCGCGCGCTGGCGCCCGCCTGGTGCCGATCGTCATGGCTCATGTCACGAGAGCCTCGTGAGGTTTGCCCCGCCTTGACATCTCCGCTCCTCGTGAGCCTGCCTGGCTAGGCCATTCCAGAGGAGGTCTTGCGTCGTCCGCCTCGCGAGGCTTGGCCCCTCACGAGGGTCTTGGATGCCTTGTTGGTGAAGATGGGCCGTACGGCCTGCTGACTTAGCCATGCCGTGGGCCGTAGGCAGGCAAGTCTGGGGACCCCCGTTCCTAGAATGCCGATAGTAGCCCCCGGGCCCAAGGTGCGCTCGGGCTTGGCTTCACGGCGAAGCCAAGGGTCAAGTGCGGAGCGCCACGGGCCCCAAAAGCCTGCGACCTCATTTGACACGTGGCGGTTGATTGGACGTGGGCGTCTCCGCTTCCCCACGCTGCCTTGGCAACTGCACGACTTGACAAGTCCCTGCAACATGCAAGGAAAACCATCATTACCTGCGATCGTGGAAGGCGCCGGTTGGCCTTCTTTTGCTATAAATGGAGAGGGGGGCGGAGCCCCCTCGCCCATCTCTTCCTTGGTTGCTTGCTTCTTCCTCCTCGCTCCACTGCTAGCAACAATGGCGCCTATCAGAAGGTTCTCCACTAAAGAGAAGGGAAAGGCCCCGCGCGATGATCTGGGGCCACTCCCGCCGAAGAAGAGGTCGGTCCACCGCCGTGATGAGCGGCGATGCAGGTGGTCACGAGGACTTGGTGCGAGCGGCCTCCTCCAGGGTACCCGCTACCCTTGTACGCCCGAGCCGAGGGCTCCGGAGGACGGAGCGACGAGCGGCGCCACCCGCGCGGCGCCCGTGGTCGTCGTGCCATGGTGACACGCGTTGTCGCCCCTGGAATCCACGCCGCGGACTCCTCGCGTGAGCTTGTGCTATGGGCGCTGATGCCTCCAAACTCTTGGATCCGCTTTCCGCGGTTCTTCTCCGACGTGATGCCGCCTAGGGGGCCTCTTGAACTCTGGTTGCAGCATGCCGACTGTGGCGCTCCGGCGACCGGAGCAGAAAACGAAGCGGTCCCCACCGGCAAGATCTTCATGACTCGCGGCTGGGGCAAGGTCGCGCGTGTCTGCCGTGCCAGGGGCACCCTCGCGATCCACTTCGAGTACGACGACGCCTCCACGCTCTTCTTCAAGGTATTTGATGCGGAGGGCCGCCGCCTGGATTGTTGCTCCGGAGAGGAGCGCCAGGCTGACGTGCGCTCTGTTCACGGCCACTCCAGCAGCAGCAGCCCTGGGGGGTCCAGTAGCTCTCCCGAGCTCTATGAGACTCTGTAGACGAGCGACGACAGCTACGTGCCCCTGAGCTCTCGCCGCGCTCGGAGCAGAGCTGCGGTGTCCGGTCGTCGCCGCCGCTGATCTGGATGGGGTTGGCGCCGGCCCCCCGTGGCCCACTGTTGATGATGGCGTCCGCCACGGGAGGGTGTAGATAGGATCCCTCTTAATTCTAG
Organism: Aegilops bicornis; assembly: GCA_021605145.1. NCBI lineage: Eukaryota > Viridiplantae > Streptophyta > Magnoliopsida > Poales > Poaceae > Aegilops > Aegilops bicornis. The sequence goes on along the minus strand of CM038669.1, from coordinate 388,471,418 downwards.
CTTTTGCTCCCTGCGAAGAATCATGAAGTGCCCCGTGGGGGTGTGTAAAGGGTCTGTAATGTCTTTTGCGATCATCTTTCCTGTTATGAAAACTTGTGAACGCATGTCCTGTTAAGGCTCGGTCTCCCGTTTCTTCCCTCGCGATAGCGTGTTGCTCTACGCTGACAGGTCCCGGTCCCCAGGCAGGCTACAACCGTCGCTGGTATGCTAGGTCGCGATGCCATGGTCAAGGCCAGGAGGTGTGTGGCCCGAGGTCCAGTAAGAGCCCCTGAGGCGCGATGCTCAGGAGGTCCCCCTTAGCGCTCAAGCAACCATGGTAAGGCAAGAAAGGGAGTTGACGTGGCCGCAACGGGGCTGCGGCGGGGGTGACCCTTAGGCCCAAACAATTAGCCGTTCCAAGAGCGGGACTTATCTTATCGATTCCGTGGCGATTCTTGTGGTGCGCTAGGTCTGCGCGCCAGCTTGCGCGACATAGCTAGGCCGGCCATACGAGTTTCCCTCCCCCATGCTCTCCTTAGTGCTCTACATCCTCAGGTCCCGGCCCTCGAGCGAGCTCAGCCACCGCTGGTATGCCAGGTCGCGATGCCGTGGTCAAGGCTAGGGAGTGAGGGCTGGAGAGCCAGTAAGAGCTCCTGAGTCGCGATGCGCAGGAGCCCCACTTTCAATGCACAAGCGAATCACATGAGAGGAAAGGAGACCCGCGGTACCGCCTGCTATCCTCCCCACGGGATCCCTGTGGACAGATACAAGAAGAAACACGGTTCATAGTTATAGCCGCCAGCCTGCCGCTGGTTGTTCCGCGAAGAGGCAAGGGCACTGAGGGCCTGGTGAGGTGACGTGCGCGGGGCGTGCCGCGAGCCAGAGCTTGACCGCTCAGGTTTGTCGACGTGGCAGGGAGGGACCCATGCACCAGCGTCGTGTCAATGTGAGGAGGCCCTGTGGGAGGCGACGATCGAGTAGGTGATAACCGTAGGCAGGTTAAGCGTATAAGGCAAATCAGCTTGGGTAAATGTAGGAAGATTCATGCCACCGGGTCCGGCCCGAGCGGCTTGGGGATGATGCAGCCCGAGGGACGCCCCCAGCAAGGTAAGCTAAAGACATAAGTAAAAGGGGTACATGCCACAGGGACGGACCCATACGGCCTGGGGATAATGCAGCCCGAGGGGCGCTCCCAGCTAAATGAGCTTGGAAAATGTCACCTCGTTCTGTAGACGACGTAGAGTTGGTGCAGCTGAAGGCGTGCGTCAAAGGAGTGACTCTTCCCGAGCCACCAGGGCCCTGAGCCTCGGGAAGCTCTAGGGGCTCGGGAGGTTCCCTGAAGACCGTATCCATTTCTTCCAGGATGGCGTGGTACCTGGCCACCTGGGCCGCCAGGACACGCTGCATGTTGCGCTGATACGCTGACGCCACGCTCGGCAAGCCGAAGGGCATGCAAACGTAGCTGTGTGGCGGGCCCTCGCAGCGGCCCACACGCGAAGGCCAGAAACGCTCCTGAGATGCGGCCCTGTTGAGCCCTGGGACGTCGATGTAGATACGCAGCCCATCATCCTTGCTTGGATGGGGAGCTGCACCTCGTGAGTAGCTGTCGCCGCGCATGGCTCTTGCGTCTTGCAGTTCCTGAGTGGTCTTGGTGATGAACTCCTGAGTGGTGGGCACTCCTTGCCCTGTGTTCTCCTGAGGGAAATGTGCCGCGAAGCACGCCTCCAATTGGTGCCCAAGCGCCTCCCTCATGAGGTTGGCAAGGTCTGAAGCCCTCCAAAAGAGAGTCCCCGAGCCCTGCCCAAGGAGGGTGCCGGGCGCGCCTTCCTATGAGATGGAAGGAGGCGCCCCTAAAGCGGGCGCTGATCCTGATGAGGCTCCAGCTGCGTCGCCGCTCTCCTGAGATCCTGCTCGGTGCAGCTGCTTCTTCTTCTTTGGGAGGGCCTCAGGGGGGCCCTCGCTTCTACTATCGGGGTCGCCGATTGCTGCAACTTGGAAGGCGCGCTCGAGGGAGCACACCGCATCTCTCTCTTCACATGGGACCTGATGATTCCGCCGCTTCCCGGCATCTTGAGGACGTTGTAGCCGTGATGGGTGACTGCCATGAACTTGGCCAGGGCTGGATACCCAAGGATGGCGTTGTACGACAGGCGGATGTGCGCAACGTCAAAGTCGATGAGCTCGATGCGGTAGTTCTTGCGCTCCCCGAAGGTGACAGGCAGGCGGACCTGCCCTATCGGTGCGGTGGAGCCGTCGGTTACTCCCGAGAAAGGCTTGGTAGGCTGAAGCTGCTCATATGGCACTTGTAGGTTGTCGAACGTGTTGACGGATAGGACGTTGAGCCCTGCGCCGTCGTCGATGAGGGTCTTGGTAACTTGCACATTGCTGATGACTGGGAGCACAACATCGGGAGGGCGCCAGCGGAGGCCGCGCACTTGAGCTGATCTGCCGAGTTGAAAGTGATGGCGCATTGGGACCACCTGAGCGGGCGCGTGGCCTCGAGCTAGGGGACCACCGCATTCACTTCTCGAGCGAACTGTTTGAAGATGCATTGAGAGCCTGGGTCCTGGGCTCCTCCCAAGATGCAGGCGATTGCACGCGGCTCCTGGAAGTCCCCAGCCCCCTCATCCTGATGGTGATCGTCGTTCCTTCTTGGTGGCGGCATTGGGGGAAGACCGGCGTTGCCCTGGGGGCAATCCTCACGAGGCTGATCCCTCCAGGCGCCCTCGCAAGGATGATCCTGCCAGCGATCCTCACGAGGCATGTCGCGCCACTCCTGGCACGGTCCACGGTCGTCCCAGCGTCCGCCTCCACGTCCTCCTCCGCGGCGATAGCCCCGGTCGCTATGTTCGGGGTGTCGACCGAAACGTCCTTCGCGAATGGCTCTGAGCTCTTGGTCACTAGTGTTGTGGGTGTTCAGGTTGTGGAAGGCGCAGAACGGTCGGCTACCCTTGGACGATTCGGGCTGATCCCTGCCCCGCTTGGTGCCCGGCTCCGCTGCGAGCACAGCTGCCTCCTTGCGCATCACGTCCTTGTCCGTGGCCTTCTTCTCCTCCGCAACCGCAGCTGGCAGCTCGAGGAGGGAAAGGCGCCCCTCCTCAGCTCTTGCGCACTTGGTCGCCAGGTTGAACAGCTCCTGAGATGTGCACACCTCCTCATGGATGGCGACCTCTTCCTTCATCTTGATGTCACGGACGCCGTCTGAGAACGCGGAGATGATGGCCTCGTCCGTGACCTTGAGGATCTTGAGGCGAGTCTTGTTGAAGCGCTGGATGTTCTTCTGGAGGGTCTCTCCTGGTTGTTGCTTGATGTGGTGCAGGTCACCCGCGGCCGGCGGGCGGTCACGGGTGCCCTGGAAGTTGGCGACAAAGCGGTTGCGCATCTCATCCTAGGAGGAGATCGAGCCATGCTGCAGGTTCAGGAGCCAGGAGCGGGCACCATCCTTGAGAGCCATAGGGAACCAGTTCACCATGACTTTCTCGTCGCCGTTGGCCGCTGCGATGCTCAGCTCGTAGAGCTGCAGGAACTCCGCGGGGTCGGAGGTTCCATCGTAGCGGGGAGGCAGATCCGGCTTGAACTTGCCAGGCCAGGCGACGCTACGCAGCTCAGGGGTGAAGGCGCGGCAGCCGACCGTGGTTGCCGGGGCCCGCCTAGGAGGTGGAGCTTGGTCTTGATGAGGTCCGTGCGGTGCCACCGCGGGCGGCGTGCAGTCTTGACGAGGCGGCGCGGGGAGCGCAGGTGCAGCTTCTCGCAGCCGAGGGATTTCATGGCAGCTTCTCTCTTCGCGCGCGGGGCACCGGACGTGGCGGATCACGTCGTGGGGCCGCGCGCCTTGGCGCCAAGGCGCAATCTTGGGGCAGAGGTGGTGGAGGCGCGCCATGAGCCACGTCGCCTGTGGCTGGCGGAGGGTGAGGCAGAGAGAGGGACGGCGCCGGGCAGCCCCCTACAACGCGAACGAGCTCGGCGACACGGTCGAGCCACTCCTCGTAGAGGTCGTCGACTGGGCGGTAGCGCTGGCGCTCGTTCGCCGCGAGGAGCGCGGCCCGCGCCTCCATGGGAGCGCCACATGCATGAGACGAAGAACCGGCCAACGTCAGCGACGGAGTGGCGGTGCGGCCGTCCTGCCGCACCGATGGATGCAGCAAGGACGCCTGCTGCTCGTTCTCGCCGAGCCGGTGGCAGCGTTGGCGGCGGGAGATGGAGAACGACAAGATGGCCCGCCGACGGGAGCCGTCCGAGCAACACGGGCGGTGCGGGCAGCCCGGCGCTCAGCTCGAGCGTGGCGAGCGTCCGCCATGGAGACGACGGAGCGACGGAGCGGCGAATCGACGGAAGGGAAGCTACTGCACACCCCTACCTGGCGCGCCAAATGTCGGATGTGGGGTTCCGAAAAACCCTTAAGGTTCAAACTCTGGGCTGCGGGTGAAGTCTTTCCCTCCTACCGATCCACGCCCTAGCTCACTAAGATCTCGTGGACGAACTTGACGAACTCGCAACACAGAAAGACACGAGATTTATACTGGTTCGGGCCACCGTTGTGGTGTAATACCCTACTCCAGTGTGGTGGTGGTGGATTGCCTCTAGGGTTGGTGAACAGTACAAGGGGAAGAACAGTCTCCTGAGGTTGAGGTGTTCTTGTGGCTGATACGTCTCCGTCGTATCTACTTTTCCAAACACTTTTGCCCTTGTTTTGGACTCTAACTTGCATGATTTGAATGGAACTAACCCCGACTAACGTTGTTTTCAGCAGACTTTCCATGGTGTTATTTATGTGCAGAAACAAAAGTTCCCGGAATGACCTGAAACTCCACGGAACGTCTATTTGGAAATAATAAAAATCATTGCAAAAGATGAAGACCAGGGGGCCCACACGCTGTCCACGAGGGTGGAGGGTGCGCATGCCCCCCTAGGGCGCGCCCCTACCTCATGGGCCCCCTAGAGCTCCTCCGACCTCAACTCCAACTCTATATATTTGCTTTCAGAGAGAAAAAAATCAAAGAGAAGAATTCATCGCGTTTTACGATACGGAGCCGCCGCAAAGCCCTAAAACCTCTCGGGAGGGCTGATCTGGAGTCCGTTCGGGGCTCCGGAGAGGGGGATTCGTCGCCATTGTCATCATCAACCATCCTCCATCACCAATTTCATGATGCTCACCGCCGTGCGTGAGTAATTCCATCATAGCCTTGCTGGACGGTGATGGGTTGGATGAGATCTATCATGTAATCGAGTTAGTTCTGTTAGGGTTTGATCCCTAGTATCCACTATGTTCTGAGATTGATGTATATATGACTTTGCTATGCTTAATGCTTTTCACTAGGGCCCGAGTGCCATGATTTCAGATCTGAACCTATTATGTTTTCATGAATATATGTGAGTTCTTGATCCTATCTTGCAAGTCTATAGTCACCTACTATGTGTTATGATCCGGCAACCCCGAAGTGACAATAATCGGGACCACTCCCGGTGATGACCAAAGTTTGAGGAGTTCATGTATTCACTATGTGCTAATGCTTTGTTCTGGTACTTTATTAAAAGGAGGCCTTAATATCCCTTAATTAGGTTCCATTAGGACCCCGCTGCCACGGGAGGGTAGGACAAAAGATGTCATGCAAGTTCTTTTCCATAAGCACGTATGACTATATTCGGAATACATGCCTACATTACATTGATGAATTGGAGCTAGTTATGTGTCACCCTATGATATGATCGTTACATGATGAACCGTGATCCGCATAATTCTCCATCATCGATCCAATGCCTACGAGCTTTTCACATATTGTTCTTCGCTTATTTACTTTTCCGTTACATCTTTGTTACAATCACTACAAAATACCAAAAATATTACTTTTGCTACCGTTACCTTTTGTTACCGTTACCACTACTATCATATTACTTTACTACTAAATACTTTGCTACAGATACTAAGTTATCCAGTTGTGGTTGAATTGACAACTCAACTGCTAATACTTGAGAATATTCTTTGGTTCCCCTTGTGTCGAATCAATAAATTTGGGTTGAATACTCTACCCTCAAAAACTGTTGTGATCCCCTATACTTGTGGGTTATCAAGACTATTTTGTGGCGCTGTTGCCGGGGAGCATAGCTGTATTCTTTGAGTCACTTGGGATTTATATCTACTGGTCACTATGAAGAACTTGAAAGACGCTAAGACAACAATTTATCGCTCAACTACGAGGGGAGGTAAGGAACTTCCATCTAGCTCTGCACTTGATTCACCTTCTGTTTTGTGTAAGCTTGCGACACCTAAACCTGCTTCCTCTATTCGTTCTGATATGTCGCATGTTATTGATGATGCCACTTCTGCTATGCATGATACTTATGATGAAACTACTTCTATGCTTGATACTGATGTGCCCCTTAGTGAATTTCTTGATGAACAAATTGCTAGGGCTGGAGAGAAAGAAATTATTGAAACTGATTATATTGATGAAATTGATGATGAAAACTTGCCTGTTATTCCTGAGGGTTATATATTTGATAAAGAAGCTTCTGCAGCTATTTTAGCTTGCAAAGATAGAGATGAGCTTAAGATATTATTAGCTAAATGGAATCAGCAATCTCTTAATGATAGAATAAGACGTGACCCTCCTTTTGCAACTTCACCTATCTGTGTTACCGATAAGGATTATGAATTCTCTGTTGATCCTGATATAATTACTTTGGTTGAATCTGATCCTTTTCATGGCTATGAATCTGAAACCGTTGTGGCACATCTTACTAAATTAAATGATATAGCCACCCTGTTCACTAATGATGAGAGATCTCGCTACTTTTATATCCTTAAAATATTTTCGTTCTCGTTAAAGGGTGATGCTAAGATATGGTTCAATTCTCTTGATCCTGGTTGTGTGCGTAGTCCCTAGGATATGTTTTATTACTCCGCTGCTAAATATTTCCCTGCTCATAAGAAACAAGCTGCTTTAAGGGAAATATACAACTTTGTGCAAATTGAAGAAGAGGGTCTCCCACAAGCTTGGGGGAGGCTTCTCAAGTTACTTAATGCTTTGCCTCATCATCCTCTTAAGAAAAATGAAATACTTGATATCTTTTATAATGGACTAAATGATGCTTCCAGAGATTACCTGGATAGTTGTGCTGGTTCTGTTTTCAGGGAAAGAACACCGGATGAAGCTGAAATTCTATTGAATAATATGTTGACAAATGAAAATAATTGGACACTTCCTGAGCCAGCTCCTGAGCCAATCCCTGAGCCTATTCCTAAACCAACTCCGAAGAAGAGAGGTGTTCTATTTCTCAGTCCTGAAGATATGCAAGAGGCAAAGAAATCTATGAAAGAAAAGGGTATTAAAGCTGAAGATGTTAAGAATTTACCTCCTATTGAAGAAATACATGGTCTTAATCTACCACCTGTTGAAGAAACATATGATCTTAATCCATTACCTACTGAAGAACCTCATGGTCTTGATAACCCGACACAGGTAGTAAAGGTAAATTCTCTCTATAGATTTGATGAAGGTGATATTCCTCACTATAAGTCTGCTAGACAATGCTTAGAAGAGTTTGATAATTTATTTTCAAACAAGAAAACTTCAATGATTATTTTGGTAGACAATTGAAATACAATTCCAATACGCATGAACATTTGGGTGATTATATGTCTAGAGTTAAAGGTGAACATAAACTCATTAGTAAACATGCTTCTATGGTTACCACTCAAGTAGAATAAGTACTTAAGACTCAAAATGATTTGCTCAATGAAATAAATAGTAAGAAAAAATGATTATGCTGTTAGAGTGGCTACTAGAACTGGTAGAATGACTCGGGAACCTTTGTATCCTGAAGGCCACCCTAAGAGAATTGAGCAAGATTCTTAGAGAAATAATAATGATGCACCTAGTCCTTCTAAAAAGAAGAACAAGAAGAATGATAGGACTTTGCATGCTTCTAGTGAACCTATTGCTGAACCACCTGAGAATCCAAATGATATCTCTATTTCCGATGTTGAAACACAATCTGGTAATGAACATGAACCAAGTGAAAATGTTAATGATGATGTTCATGATGATGCTCAACCTAGTAAAGATAATGATGTAGAAATTGAACCTGCTGTTGATCTTGATAACCCACAATCAAAGAATCAACGTTATGATAAGAGAGACTTTGTTGCTAGGAAACATGGTAAAGAAAGGGAACCTTGGGTTCAGAAACCCATGCATTTTCCTCCCAAACCATCCAAGAAAAAGGATGATGAGGATTTTGAGCGCTTTGCTGAAATGATTAGACCTATCTTTTTACATATGTGATTAACTGATATGATCAAAATGAATCCTTATGCTAAGTATATGAAAGATATTGTTAGAAATAAGAGAAAGATACCGGAAGCTAAAACTTCCACCATGCTTGCTAATTATACTTTTAAGGATGGAATACCAAAGAAAATAGGAGATCCAGGAGTACCTACTATACCATGCTCCATTAAAAGAAACTATGTTAAAACTGCTTTATGTGGTCTTGGAGCCGGTGTTAGTGTTATGCCTCTCCCTTTATATCGTAGACTTGATTTGAATAAGTTGACACCTACTGAAATATCCTTGCAAATGGCTGATAAATCAACTGCTATACCTGTCGGTATTTGTGAGGATGTGCCTGTTGTGGTTGCAAACGTTACTATTTTAACGGACTTTGTTATTCTTGATATTCCCGAGGATGATAGTATGTCTATTATTCTTGGAAGACCCTTTTGAATGCTGCAGGGGCTGTTATTGATTGCAACAAAGGCAATGTCACTTTTCATGTTAATGGTAATGAGCATACGGTACACTTTCCGAGGAAACAACCTCAAGTTCATAGTATCAACTCTATTGGAAAAATTCCATCGATTATTTTTGGAGGTTTTGAATTTCCTCTTCCTACTGTCAAGAAGAAATATGATATTCTTATTATTGGGGATGTGCATATCCCTGTTGAGGAAACATAGTGTTATTCAAAATTTCTCCGGTTTCATGTTATTCGGAATGAGTTTATTAACAAGACTTGATCAACCTTGTTAGTGGATTCCTTTTGATGAGCATGAGATGGATGAAACAAGAAGGCACAACCTTCTGTACCCTCTTTCTACTTTCTGTTATTTAGTTGAAATGAAGTAAAAATAGTATTTCTCTGTCTGTTTTCTGATTTATCTGTGCAATATAAAAATACCCCGAAAATAAAAGTTCTCCAAATACCCTAAAAATGGAATATGATTTTTCTAGAATTTTTGAGAATTTCTGCATCGAGAACACAGCAGAGGAGTCGGCACATGGCCACGCGGGTCTGGGGCGCGCCCTACCCCCCTGGGCGCGCCCCCTGCCTCGTGGGCCCACGGTGGCCCTCCTCCACTTATTCCTGCACACATACACTCCCTCTTCCTCCCACAAACACCAATATCCAGCTCAAGCACGAGTTCTAGCTCATTTTGCTGCGATTTTCGATCTCCTTGCTCAAAGCACCTCTCACAAAACTGCCTGGGGAGATTGTTCCTTGGTATGTGACTCCTCCATTGGTCTAATTAGTTTTTGTTCTAGTGCTTTATTCATTGCAAATTTATGCTGCCTAGGTGACCATGTTCTTGAGCTTGCATATCAAATTTATATGGTTCCAAGTAGTTCTAATGCTTGATATAGGCTCTAAGCACTTGTAGGAGTAGTTGCTATCAATTTTGTTGAGCTTGGTTCACTTTTGTTTGAAGTTACTAAAAATTTCAAAAAAAAATTCAGAGGAAGAAATATGCTTAGGAAAATGTTCCAAGGTGGTTCTTCAAGGAAGCATGGACCCAGGCTTGCAATGTGTGATGCTGATGAGGAGCCACCAAGGGACGCTTCCAAAGGCGGCCTGTGAATGGCCTTCGTAAAATTTTATGGATCGAAAGGAATCAAAGAAGAATTTAACGCATATTTGCGTAACGCCGATCTTGTGAGCTTTGAGGCGCATAAATGCCGCCAAGACCACTATCTCACTAGTACATTTGTGAGGAGGTTTGAATTTTCATCTTCACGTAATTCTCCAACTGTCCTGTTTGATCTTTATGAAAAATCTTATACCATGGACTTAGAGGATTTTACTTCTACCTGCAAACTTCCACAATGGGGTAATGTTAGTGAACCCCGTAAATCTGAATTTAGAAACTTTCTTGCTAGCATAACTGTGGGGGAATCTAGAGACATAGCACAAGCTACCATAGGGAGCATTCATTTTCCCACTATACATTATTTTTCTCTCTTCATAGGTAGGTGCATAAATGGTAAAGATGAAGCATGTCATATGTGTGTGCCTGACCTCAGTATTCTTAGGAGTCCTGTGTTAGGAGATAAATCTTATAATTTGGGAGCCATTTGTTGCACGTAGGTTGCATAATAATAGATTTAATGGAGATTTTTTTGGAGGAATTTATGCAACCCGGTTAGCTGATTTTCTTGGTGTGGACATTCGTGAGGATGATATTGAGTTGCCTCCTACTTATTTAAACTATAATGCTATGGTCCACCACCAGTTTGTCGAGAGGAATGAATCACCTCTCCAGCATCACTTAATCTTTGACATATGTCGTGTTGTCTGTATTACTCTCCCTGCTCCTGCCTTCTTTGATTATCAGGCAAAAGGAAGATATGTTATTACCAGAGAGGAGGCGGATGAGTACGAGAGGAGGGCGGAGGCAGCTCACGCCACGCTTGTAGCTCAGAGGCGATAGTCACTGCATCTCAAGATTAATTCAGCTACACCTACGGATATCCACCAGGCCATCCTTGGCAATGAACCAACTTAGGCCAAAAGCCTAATCTTGGGGAGTACGTATTTCCCACCGACATTACATTTATGTTTACACACACTCATTGCTAGATGTCGGTGCTCATACTCTTTCACTGTAATATCCATGCTAGTTTATTTTCTTTTTCCTGCTTTCTTTTTGTGTGTTTAATAAACTTTAAGAAAAACAAAAAAAATTAGTGTAACTTTTAGTTAGTTTACTTTTCTTGCTGTACTAAGTAATAATTAAAAAGAAAACCCAAAAATATTTCCCGTTCTTCTCTTTGTTTGTTGGGAGCTTTCCCGTGTAAATAGCTTTTATTTCTTTTCTTTTCTTTGGGGGTCGATAGGAGAAGACCATGATTAAATTGTTGAAGTGGCTCTTATATGCATTATTGTTGATTTAACCAAGAGCCCATATTTCCTTGTATTCTCCTGTTTATTGAATGCTCGCAGATTCCAGCTTAGTCCAATGCACGTGCACTCTTATTATTATTCACATCGTTCGGTCGTGCAAGTGAGATGCAATTATGATGATATATGATGGACTGACTGAGATGAGAAAAGCTGGTATGAACTCGACCTCTCTTGTTTTTGTAAATATGATGAGTTCATCGTTCCTGATTCAGCCTATTATGAATAAACATGTTTGCAATGACAATTAGAGATCATAGTTGCTCGTGCCATGCTTGATTAGCCATGAGTTATAATGGTTTACCTAGAGAGCCAACATGCTATTGAAATGGTTGTTATGTGGTATGATGGGGTGGTATCCTCCTTTGAATGATTTAAGTGACTTGACTTGGCACATGTTCACACATGTAGTTGAAACAAATCAACATAGCCTTCACGATATTTATGTTCATGGTGGATTATATCCTACTCATGCTTGCACTCAATGTTTATTAATTTTAATGCATGTTCATGACCGTTGTCGCTCTCTAGTTGGTCGCTTCCAGCCTTTTGCTAGCCTTCACTTGTACTAAGCGGGAATACTGCTTGTGCATCCAATCCCTTAAACCCCAAAGTTATTCCATATAAGTCCACTATACCTTCCTATATGCGGTATTTACCTGCCGTTCCAAGTAAATTTGTATGTGCCAAACTCTAAACCTTCAAATAAACATTATGTTTTGTATGCTCAAATACTCATGTATCAACTAGGGTTGCCCTTATCTTCCATGTTAGGCGGATTGTTCTCAAGAGGAGTGGACTCCGCTCCTCACTCACGAGAAAATTGCTGGTCACCGGGATGCCCAGTCCCATGCTTTATGCAAACTAAATCAAAGTAATTGCAAACAAAACTCCCCCTGGCCTTGGGGGTGATCCTCACGAGGCTGATCCCTCCAGGCGCCCTCGCGAGGATGATCCTGCCAGCGATCCTCACGAGGCCTGTCACGCCACTCCTAGCACAGGCCACGGTCGTCCCAGCGTCCGCCTCCACGTCCTCCTCCATGGCCGTAGCCCCGGTCGCTACGCTCGGGCGTCGACCGAAACATCCTTCGCGAATGGCTCTGAGCTCTTGACAGTCACTAGTGTTGTGGGTGTTCAGGTTGTGGAAGCCGCAGAATGGTCGGTTGCCCTTGGACGATTCGGGCTGATCCCTGCCCTGCTTGGTGTCCGGCTCCACTGCGAGCACAGCTGCCTCCTTGCGCTTCACGTCCTTGGCCTTGGCCTTCTTCTCCTCCGCAGCCGCAGCTGGCAGCTCGAGGAGGGAAAGGTGCCCCTCCTCAGCTCTTGCGCACTTGGTCGCCATGTTGAACAGCTCCTGAGATGTGCACATCTCCTCATGGATGGCGAGCTCTTCCGTCAACTTAACGTCACGGACGCCGTCTGAGAACGCGGAGATGATGGCCTCGTCCGTGACCTTGGGGATCTTGAGGCGAGTGTTGTTGAAGTGCTGGATGTACTTCTGGAGGGTCTCTCCTGATTGTTGCTTGATGTGGCGCAGGTCACCCACGGCCGGCGGGCGGTCGCGGGTGCCCTGGAAGTTCGCGACGAAGTGGTCGCGCATCTCATCCCAGGAAGAGATCGAGCCGAGCTGCAGGTTCAGGAGCCAGGAGCGGTCACCATCCTTGAGAGCCATAGGGAACCAGTTTGACATGACTTTCTCGTCGTCGTTGGCCGCTTCGATGCTCAGCTCGTAGAGCTGCAGGAACTCCGCGGGGTCGGAGGTGCCGTCGTAGCGGGGAGGAAGATCCGGCTTGATCTTGCCCGGCCAGGCGACGCTACGCAGCTCGGGGGTGAAGGCGCCGCAGCCGGCCGTGGTTGCCGGTGCCTGCCTTGGAGGTGGAGCCTGGTTTTGATGAGGTCCGTGCGGCGCCACCGCACGCGGCGTGCGGACTTGAAGAGGCGGCGCGGGGTGTGCAGGTGCGGCTTCTCGCGGCCGAGGGATTTCTTGGCAGCTTCTCTCTTTGCGCCCGGGCACCGGACGTGGCGGATCACGCTGTGGGGCCGCGCGCCTTGGCGCCAAGGCGCGGTCTTGGGGTAGAGGTGGTGGAGGCGCGCCACGAGCCACGTCGCCTGTGGTTGGCGGAGGATGAGGCAGAGAGAGGGACGGCGCCGGGGAGCCGCCTGCGGCGCGGACGAGCTCAGCGACGCGGTCGAGCCACTCCTTGTAGAGGTCGTCGACTGGGCGGTAGCGCAGGAGCTCGTTCGCCGCTATTGGATGTGGGGTTCCGGCAAACCCTTAAGGTTCGAACACTGGGGTGCACGCGAAGTCTTTCCCTCCTACTGATCTACGCCCTAGCTCGCTAAGATCTCGCATACGAACTCGACGAACTCGCAACACAGAAAGACACAAGGTTTATACTGGTTCGGGCCACGGTTGTGGTGTAATACCCTACTCCAGTGTGGTGGTGGTGGATTGCCTCTTGGGCTGATGATGAATAGTACAAGGGAAGAACAACCTCCTGAGGTTGAGGTGTTCTTGTGCGTACGAGCTTGTGCGTGTCTCTGGATTCGATGGCTACTACGGTGGTGGCTAGCCCTGTTTATAGAGGCCTTGGTCCTCTTCCCAAATATCGAGCGGGAAGGGAGCCAAAAACAGCGGGCAAATTTTAAGGGGGACAGCTAGTACAAGCTATCCTGACAAAAGCGGTCTTCGCCTGCAAAAAGCTCTGGTGGTAACGCCGTCTTGGGCTCCACGATGACCTCCGTCTCGCCGTCCTCCTGGTCTTGGTCTCGTTGCACCAATATAGCAACCTTTGCCTGATGCATCGGTACTCTTCGCCTGTGATGGCCTCCTTAGCACCAAAGAGGAAATAAGGACGCTGCGCACGCTGGCGCCCGCCTGGCGCCGTTCGTCATGGCTCACGTCACGAGAGCCTCGTGAGGTTAGCCCTGCCTTGATATCTCCGCTCCTCGCGAGCCTGCCTGGTTAGGTCACTCCAGAGGAGGTCTTGCATCGTCCGCCTCACGAGGCTTGGACCCTCGCGAGGGTCTTGGATGCCTTGTTGATGAAGATGGGCCATACGGCCTGCTGGCTTAGCCACGCCAGGCCGCAGTGTGCAAGTCTGGGACCCCCGTTCCCTGCACGCCGACAAGAGCCCCCGGCCCAGGCGCTCGGGCTTGGCTTCACGGCGAAGCCAAGGGTCAATTTTGGAGCACCGCGGGTCCCAAAAGCCTGCGGCCTCGGTTGACGCGTGGCGGTTGATTGGACGTGGGCGTCTCCACTTCCGCATGCTGCCTCGGCAACTGCTTGACCTGACAAAAGGTTGGCGCAGGCAGCAATTGCCTTCATTGCTTCTTCCTTGACTCGCTCCAGATCCCCTTTCTTGCTCCTCGCCACCGCTACCTTCAGATCCGCTCCAATATCATCCTGTGCCTGCAATCCATGGCACCGCGCAAAGTCAATACTTCCTCAGCACCGGCTTGGTATGAGCCGGCCCTTGAGGCGCCCACCGTCATGGAGAAAAGCCTCGCCTCCGTGTGCCTGCTGACGGCGGGCGAGAGCAATGAGTGGGGGGGACCGAGCTCCGGCTTGCCTCCGATGTGCCGGAGCCCGAGGGAAGCACCTTCTTCCCCTTCTTCTCGAGCGGTGTCGCTGTCGGGTTGGTTCCTCCCTTCTTTGATTTCTTTTATGAAGTCCTCAACCACTATGGTCTGCAGGCGTTGCATCTCCATCCCAACTCTGTCCTCCTCCTGTCCATCTTCGCCTACTACTGTGAGGCATACCTGGGCGGGATGCCGTCCGTGGCGTTGCTACGCCATTTCTTCTTCCTTCGTGTCAGCGAGGGTCACATCTCCGGATGCTCTAACTTCATCGCATGCGGCAAGGCCAACTCGATCTCGAGCACCGAGAAGAGGGCCGACAGCATCCAATCCAAATGGGTCATGATGGATGCCCAGCATGCTGATCCCTGCCTAGCGTTGCCAACGGCGGCGCCCTCTTCCAACGGGGGGTGGCCCAAGGCGGAGCTCACCGATGAGCGGGCATCGCTAGTGTTGGGGCAGATGGTGAATAACCTGAAGCCGGGCAATGCGAGGGCGGCCAAGGTGACGGGGGTCATGCTCCTGAGGGAGTTCCCCGACGCTGCGAGTGGCTCCCGCCCAGTGCTGCTGCCGCCTGTGGGAGCTTGAAGAAGAGGGAAACAAGGCCTGCCTGAGGCCGAGGGCCCTGCCTGACGATGAATTGGCTGTTGTTCTGCACCTCATAGTTGGGGACAACCAGGAGTACCCGCCAAGTGCCTTCGTTCCCCTGTTCCAGCGTAGGGATCAGGAGGAATTCGTCGCCTCCAGGCCGATCTTCGACGCGCGCGGGTTGGTGCCGCCGGCGCTCCTAGGGGCTCCTGCGGCGCCGAAACCGGTGGAGGTGTCCTCTGGCGAGTCCCTCGGGGAGGGGGAAGAGGAGGTGGACTCGGAGAAGACTCTGGAAGAGGTGGGGGAGATCTACCCTCTGAGCAAGGCCGAGATCCTCCGTGCCTTGCCTGACGACGCAGAGGTCGACGCCCGCCAGGAGGTGAGGGAGCAACCCCTCATCCCGACAAGGGGCAGGTCGTCGCTGGTGCCTCGCGATGCCGCCTCCGGCCCGCCGCCTCCTGGCGCTGGCGTCGGCCCTGCTGCCGCCGAAGCCCGCACGCCTAGTCCCCAGGTCCCGACGTTTTCAGGCTTCAAGCTCCCCAAGCGGAAGGTGGAGTACTTCGCGGTGGACCGGTAGGTGTCTTAAGCTCCGCCTTGTCCTTGTTTGTACTGCTGCTTCTCGACGCCACCCTTGGTCGATCAGCCAAGATCTTCGCGAAGAAGAAGAAGGAAGACACAGGGGCCGTGCATCCCCCCCCCCCCCCCCCCGTAGAGAAAGGAGGCAGCAGCGCCTGAGTCTTCCCAGCCCGGCCGTCCTCGTGAGGCCAAGAGGAGCATCGCCGCGTGGAGTCAGCCCCCAGGGTCCCGCTGGCTCCGGAGGTGCCGGTGCCTGGTGCGACTGATGAGGTCCCAGCTGCTCTGAAGCCCGCGATCCCTCAAGCCCTGGTGATGATGTCGCCTCCTCCCGCTGTTGCACCTCCACTCCCAGGTTCTTCTACTGTTGTTGCTCTGGAGCGTGCTCTTTCGGAGATGACCCAGCTGCAGGCGGATCTCCTGAGCACGGACCCACGTCTTGTGGCCGGGCGCCTGGAGTTGGCCTCAGGCTGGCTCCACTCCGATTTGGCTGTTCGCGCGGCGCTGGGCCAGGCCGCCGCGGTTTCTGAGAAGGAGAAGCAGAGCGCCGCCAACGCCGCAGCCGATCGCGAGAGGGCGCTGAAAGACGCCAAGGCCGCCCGCGACCGCTGTCGTGCACTTGAGGACGAGTTGCAGAGCCTGCGCGACCAGCACGCCGAAGAGGCACGCTGCCGCCAAGCAAAGGAGGAGGAGGTGAAGGCCTGGGAGGACGCCATGAAGAACCGCGATGCTGAGCTAGCGGAGTTGGAGAAGACACAGGCCGCTGAGAGGAGCCGCTTGGAAGGGCTGGAGCGGAAGGCGAAGGCGAGGGAGGCCGATCTCGACACCAAGGCGCGTGTCCTGGAAGAAGATCGCGCGGCCTTCGCTGACCTCAAGAAGAGGTCTCGCAAGGCGCTGAAGACGCTCTACGAGCACGGCCTGGAGAAGTCGCTGGCCACTGATGCGGATGGCCCCGCGCGGCTGCTTCCTCTCTGGGTGAAAGTGCCTGAGGAGGTCGTTGACGACCTCGGTCCCATGGCGGAGGCGGAAGCTCGCGTCCTGTCTTCGGCTGCGCTGACCCGTGTCTTCAGCCACCTGCACCTTCGTGACCCCAATGCTTGCCTTGACGAGCTGCTGGAGCCTGTAGCTGAAGATCAATGAGAGGCGGCCGCCGCGGCTGTGCAAGGTCAGGTTGAGGCCTTGCTGAAGAAGTTCTGCGGCTTTGTCTATGCTCCTCTGTCCGGCGATGTCGCAGATCCCGCGGCGGGTGGTGAAGGTGAGAACATCGTTGCCCACAGGGAAGCGCCTTCCGCAGGCGATGGCGCCGTCCAGGGGTGACCTACAGCTTTTTCTCCCGTTTCATTCCTGCAACATGTATCAGGCCTCCTGGAGGCGTTAAGCTTTTCGTTTGATGTCGTGAGGACAATGTGTTTGTAATATTTGCTTCGAGATTTTTGTGATTTCCTTCCTATTTGCTTTGCATTCTGCGTCGACAGAGCCCGGCCCCGCGCATACCTCGACCGCCATTGGGCCGATCGGACACCAGGACGGACCAAGGAGTGAGGGTGTAACGCCCTCGATGCGGCTATATCTCCCACGTGTCGAAGCACGACTTAGAGGCATAACCGCATTGAAAGCAATGTCGCAAGTGAGGTAATCTTCACACAACCCATGTAATACATAAGGGAAAGAGATACATAGTTGGCTTACAAATGCCACTTCACACAATACATAAATAAACATCCATCATCCGTAATACACTCAAAGTCCAACTACGGAACCAAAATAAAGAAGATACCCCAAATGCTACACAGATCCCCGATCGTCCCAACTGGCTCCACTCATCGATCATCGTGAAAAGACACATAGTAACGACTCACGTTCCTCGTCGAACTCCCACTTGAGCTCGGTTATGCCACCGTGCACCGACATCGCCGGCACCTGCAACTGTTTTGGTAGAATCTATGAGTCACGGGACTCAGCAATCTCACACCCGCGAGATCAAGACTATTTAAGCTTATAGGAAGGACAGAGTTGTGAGGTGGAGCTGCAGCAGTTTACTCAGCATATATGGTGGCTACATTCGCAAAAGAGAGCGAGAAGAGGAGGCAAAGCACGGTCGTGAAGCTAGTAGCGATCAAGAAGTGATCCTGAACTACTTAAGTCAAACATAACTCCAACATCAGTTCACTTCCGGACTCACGAGAAGAGACCATCACGGTTACACACGCTGATTGATGTGTATTTTAATTAAGGTCAACTTCGGGTTTTCTACAACCGACATTAACAAATTCCCATCTTCCTCATAACCGCTGGGCACGGCTTTCGAAGATAATACCCTGCAGGTGTCCCAACTTAGCCCATAATAAGCTCTCACGGTCAACGAAGGATATTCCTTCTACCGAAGACCCGATCAGTCTCGGAATCCCGGACTACAAGACATTTCGACAAAGAATAAAACAAGACCAAAGAAGCCGCCCGACAGCCGACAAATCCCGATAGGAGCTGCACATATCTAGTTCTCGTGGCACATCCGGATGAGCAGTCCATACAACTAAAACCAGACCTCAAGTTTCCTTGAGGGGCGCCTGCAGGCTCTAGTTCGGGCCAAGACTCGAAGGAGCACCGTCCGGGGTTAAAATAAAGATGACCCTCGGCTCGCGAAAACCCGGGGAAAAGGCTTAGGTGGCAAATGGTAAAACCAAAGTTGGGCCTTGCGGAGGAGTCTTATTCAAAGCGAATCTGTCAAGGGGGTCCCATAAATCACCCAACCGTAAGGAACGCAATATCAAGGAACATAACACCGGTATGACGGAAACTAGGGTGGCAAGAGGAACAAAACACCAGGCATAAGGCCGAGCCTTCCACCCTTTACCAAGTATATAGATGCATTAATTATAGCAGATATATATTGTGATATCCCCAACAAGTAAACATGTTCCAAAAAGGAACAACAACTCCATGTTCCAACAAGCAACAAACTTCAGCTTCACCTGCAACTAGCAACGCTATAAGAGGGGCTGAGCAAAGCGGTAACATAGCCAATCAACGGTTTGTTAGGAAAGGATGGTTAGGGGCTGACATGGCAATATGGGTGGCATGATATAGCAAGTGGTAGGCAACGCAGCATAGGCATAGCAAAAGAGCGAGCATCTAGCATAGCAAAGATAGAAGTGATTTCGAGGGTATGGTCATCTTGCCTGCAATGTTCTCAAAGTTGTCGAAAGCTTGATCCTCGTAAGCGTTCTCAACAGGTTCCTCGTTCACGAACTCGTCTCCCGGCTCTACCCAAAGCAAGAACACAAACAAAGGAACCACAATAAATCACGGTGCAATGCACAAGCAACATGATGCAAAACATGACATGATATGCGAGATGTGATATGCAATGCGTATGCGTGCTCGAAGGAAAATGATGAACCAGGCATCAACTTGGCAAACCAAGTATGCCGCTGGAAAGATGAGATGATTTCGGTTGAAATCGATATAAAGATCACCGGAATCGGATGCACGGTTGCAAATGACAAGCAAAACAAGAATGGCACAAATCTGCCATTAACAGCATGATACTACATAGCAAGCAACAAGAAAATAAACTACTGCATCCAAACGTACCAGAAAAGCATATGGCAGTGATCTACTCAAGATGCTTGACAAAAGATGAACACTGAGCTACGGCTAAATCACAACATAACAGGTTCAAACAAGCATGGCAAAAGTGCAAAATATATCAGCTTCACAGACTCTGGGAAATTACTGAACATGGCAAAAACAGCATCAGGTAGCAATGTTCAGAGCAAGAAAACTACATGCTACAGGAACTCATAATAGCAAAACAAGGCATGGAATGAATCCACTCAAAGCATAGAACAAAAGTCCCTTACTGACCATAATCCAAAAAGGTTAAGAAAATACAATATCACCCATGTCAATATCGCAAGTTTCGTTAACAGATTCAGCAACATGGCATGTCAAAAACAGATAACAAGTAGGCATGTTTAAGAGCTCGATGTACTCGCTACAGTGCATCTCATGATAAACTAAGCATACATCCATCAAGCAGACATGGCATAAAAGATATACATGGCAAGAACAACATCATAGCATACACGGATCAACTACAACAACCTTGGCAAAATTGAATAACATGTAAACAATCTGTCAGGAAACATTTTATAGCAAAAGTAGAGCTCGATTGACTCAAGCTATGGCACACCAAAATTTCAAACAAGGGCATGGATGGATAGAGCATTACCATATGTTCAAAACATCCTTATTGAAGTATCTCAAAATATTCATGGATCTCTCGGTAGTATCAAGTTAACATGGCATAAAAATATCAGCAAAACTGGGGCTGAAATCAGCAACATCATGAAGCCTAGTTTGCATGCTTGTGCTAGTCACCCCAGAGATCACAAAAATACATGGCATACACCCCTGAAAATATGGCATCACATATTACAAAACACATGTAGGACTCAAATTCATAGGATGCACACATCAATCATGGCAAAAATGACAAAAGTGCATGTTCTGTTACGAAACAGAAACTAACATTACATAGCCCTCTTCCAACAGCATTTCGGGCACAAAGATTAGCTCAAATGAAAATGATGCTATGAGATGAAATGATCTACTCTTCGTGGCGAACATTTTGACATATTACACGCACGAAACGGAGCTACGGTTGCAGAGTTATGATGCATTGAAATTGCCACGAAATAATCACCGAGACAAAAACTTAGACGAAATTAAGGGGGGAAGAAGTCAACCCTCGGGTTCCCGATCTAGATCGGCCCGGGTCCGAGGCGGTGGCGCGGCGAGCAGCTCGCCGGAGCTCGCCCGGGGCCGGAGGAGAGGAGCTGGCCGAGGAGGGCGCCGCGGCGGAGGCGACGGAGGCGGCGACGGGCCGCGGCCGGACGGCATGGAAGGCCGGCAAGCGGCGGCGCGGTGGGCGGCGGCGCGGCGTGAGGAGATGGGCTCGGGGGCCCGATCCGGGCTCGCTGGCCGGCGGCGCGGCGGCGCGTGTCATGGCACGGCCCGATTAAGCGCGGGCGGCGTGACGGCGGACACGTCGGGCGGGTGGACGTGTCCGTCGGCGGAAGAGGAAGGAGCTAGGGTTTGGACCCGGATTTGGACGGGGAGGTGTTTAAATAGGCATAGAGGGAGCTAGGAGAGTCCAAATGAGGTGTAGTTTTCGCCACACGATCGTGATCGAACGACGGAGAGCATGGAAGTGACTTAGATGGGTTATTGGGCTGTTTTGAAAGGGTGTTGGGCTGCAACTTAAAAGAGGCCTTTGCGAGAGTGCGGTTAACCGTTGGAGAGCCAAACGAGCTCCAAATGACCCGAAACTTGACAGGTGGTCTACCGGTGGTATACCAAGGCCACTTGACAAACCTCGGTCCATTCCGAGAAAGTTTAGTACCCGCTCACGGAAAAACGTAAAAGGGGACGCCGGGGACATAGGAGTGCGGATTGCAAAACGGACAACGGGGAAAATGCTCGGAATCATTAGACGAACACATATGCAAATGCGATGCACATGATGACATGATATGAGACATGAGATGCATGACATGGACAAAATGCAAAATGAAGAAAAAACCAACCACGGAGGGAATATCATATCACAATGCTGAAAATGGCAAGAGTTGGAGTTACAAATATGGAAAGTTACATCCGGGGTGTTACAACACTCCACCACTACAAGAGGATCACGTCCCGAGATCTAGGACTGAAAGAACTCCAGATATTCAGAACGGAGGTGATCCTCACGCTCCCAGGTGGCTTCTCGGTCGGAATGGTGTGACCACTTCACTTTCAGGAATTTGATTGACTTGTTGCGAGTCTTGCGCTCGGTTTCTTCAAGAATAGCAACGGGGTGCTCATGATAAGAGAGATCTTCTTGAAGGTCAATTTCTTCGAAGTTGATGGTGCGTTCAGGAGTCTTGAAGCACTTGCGAAGCTGTGACACGTGAAACACGTCGTGCACATTTGCGAAGTTGGAGGGAAGCTCAAGTTGATAGGCGAGATCGCCTCTCTTGCCAATGATCTTGAAAGGACCCACGTATCTAGGGGCAAGCTTCCCTTTGATACCGAAACGACGAGTGCCCTTCATTGGAGAGACGCGGAGGTAGACATGGTCTCCGATTTCAAAAGCCACATCACGGTGCTTATCATCATAATAGCTCTTTCCGGCGCGATTATGCTGCTTTGAGATTCTCACGAATGACTTTGCACATTTCTTGACCTCGCGATCAAGTCATTGCCAAGAAGTTGGCGTTCACCTGTCTCAGACCAATTGAGAGGAGTACGACACTTTCTGCCATAGAGAATTTCAAATGGGGCCATGCCCGAACTCGCTTGGAAGCTGTTGTTGTAGGAGCACTCGGCATATGGAAGACAATCTTCCCACTTCATACCGAAGGAAATGACACAAGCCCTGAGCATATCTTCAAGGATTTGATTGACTCGCTCGACTTGGCCACTTGTTTGAGGATGGAAGGCTGTGCTGAAACGAATGTTGGTGCCCATGGCCTTCTGAAAAGAATCCCAAAACTTGGAGGTAAAGATGCTGCCACGGTCTGAAGAGATCAATCGTGGAATGCCGTGCAAGGAGACAATCCTGGAGGTGTATAGCTCTGCCAACTGAGCTGCTGTGATAGATTCTTTGAAAGGAAGAAAATGAGCCACTTTAGTAAGCTTGTCAATGACAACGAAGATAGCATCATTTCCACGCTTGGACTTTGGAAATCCAAATACGAAGTCCATTTCAATATGATCAAACTTCCATTCTGGAATAGCAAGAGGTTGGAGGAGACCAGCTGGTCTTTGGTGTTCGCTTTCACTCTTCTGCAGACATCACACTCATTCACGAATTGAGCAATTTCTCGCTTCATTCGAGTCCACCAATATGACCGCTTGAGGTCATGGTACATCTTCGCATTTCCGTGATGAATGGATAGAAGCGAATTGTGTGCCTCGTTCATGATGATTTTACGTAGATCACCCTTTGGAACCACAATTCGGTCCTCAAAGAAAAGAGTATCTTTGTCATCAATGTGGAAGCACTTGTACTTGGAAATGCCCTTGCCGATACCACGTTTCACCTTTTTCACCATGGTATCCAGGAGTTGAGCCTCACGAATCTGATCTTCCAAAGTAGGAGAGACTATGAGGTTGGCAAGAAAGCCTTGAGGAACAACTTGAAGATTCAGCTTGTGGAAAGCTTCACAGAGATCGGGTTGGAAGGGCTTGAGGATTAAAACTGCGATAAGCTTTCCTGCTCAAAGCATCTGCAATGACATTGGCCTTGCCCGGAGTATATTCAATACTTGGGTTGTACTCTTGAATCATTCCGACCCATCGAGTTTGCCTGAGGTTGAGGTTTGGTTGAGTGAAGATATACTTGAGGCTCTTGTGATCGGTGAAAATGTCCACTTTCCTTCCCAACAAGAGATGTCTCCACGTTTTCAATGCATGGACAATCGCCGCCAACTCAAGATCGTGAGTGGGGTAGTTCTTTTCGTTGGGCTTCAATCAAGTAGAGGTATAGGCCACAACTCTCTTCTCTTGCATTAACACAAAGCACCGAGACCTTGAAGAGGAGCATCACAGAAAACTTCAAATGGCTTGGATTCATCAGAGGAGTCGGGGACGGGGAGCAGTGACGAGTTTCTCTTTGAGAGTATTGAAAGCAACGCCACACTCGTGAGACCGTATATACTTCACATGCTTCTCGGAGGAGGTTGGAAAGAGGCTTTGCAATCTTGGAGAAATTCTCAACGAATCTTCGCAATAGCTTGCAAGACCAAGAAAATCATGGAGCTGCTTGACATTCCGAGGAGGTTCCCAATTCACAAATCATGGACACCTTCTCGGGATTAATAAATATGCCCTTTGGCGGAGATGATGTGACCAAGATAAAGCACTTCATCAAGCCAAAATTCACATTTGGAGAACTTAGCATAGAATTGATACTCTCTGAGCTTGTCTAGCACCAATCGCAAATGTTTGGCATGATCCTTCTTATTCTTGGAGAAGACCAAAATATCATCAAGATAGACCAAGACGAATTCATTGGTGTAGGGTTTGAATATGAAGTTCATCATCCGAGAGAATGTTGGAGGAGCATTGACAAGGCCGAAAGACATGGCATTATATTCATAAGAACCAAAGCTTGTTCTGAATGCTGTCTTGGGAATATCTTGTTCACGAATGCGAATCTGATGATAACCCATACGAAGGTCAAGCTTGGAGAACACTTTAGCACCTTTGAGTTGCTCGAAAAGTTCATTGATGTTGGGAAGTGGATACTTGTTCTTGATAGTCTTTTTATTCAATGGACGGTAATCGACGCAAAGTCGGTCCGTGCCATCCTTCTTCCGGACAAAAGAACACCACAACCCCAAGGAGATGAACTCCGTCTGATCAAACCCAGACGCTCTTGTTCATCGAGATGCTTCTTCAATTCCTTCAGCTCATTAGGTCCAAGCTTGTATGGACGCTTGCAAACGGGTTCAGTGCCAGGCTCAAGATTGATAACGAGCTCAACTGGCCGGTGAGGAGGCATTCCCGAAGCTCTTCCGAAAGACATCTTGGTACTCACAAACGACCGAATCGAGAGATAGCATCCAATTCGCCTCTTCTCATTGAGAGAAAACAACCGAATGGTTTCATCACGAGCGGCATAGATGATCACATCATTAGAAGAGTGTGTCAAATGAATTTCCCTGGCAGCACAATCAAGCTGAGCTTTATGCTGAGAAAGCCAGTCCATCCCGAGAATAAGATCAATATCCGAGTCACTAAGAACAATTGGTTTAGCCAGAAATCTATAGTCGCCCATCTTGATACCGACATTCGGAACCAAAACTCGACAAGTCATCTCCTTAGCCGGAGAAACAATAGACAAAGGTCTCGGCAATGCTTGAGTAACCAAATCATGCATAGCCACAAAAGGTCTTGAGATGAAAGAATGCGATGCACCAGTATCAAATAAGACTTTTGCAGGAATATCATTAACTGAGAGATTACCCATTATCACATCAGTAGATTCCTCCGCTTGAGCTGCATTCATCATATTCACCTTGGCATGCTTTGGATTATGCTTGACCACTGCATTGCTGGAAGATTTCACAGGAGGAGGAGGCGGAAGGCGCCTTTGGTTAAAGCATTTGTTCGCATAGTGACCTTTCTGCTGACATTTGTTGCAAGTCACCTCTGAGAGCGGACGGTGGTAAGGAGCATTTGACCTTGGAGCTTGAGAATTAGACTTGTTCTGATAGCCTGGGTTGGGCGGGTGGGAAGATCCACGACCACCTGAGTTCTTCTCACGATAAGGCCGACGGAACGGAGGAGGAGGAAGGTAGAACTTCGCCGCTTAGCTGCCACTTGAGAGGAAGAAGAAGACTGAATCGCATCCCTGATTCTCTTCTTAGAAGCCTCACATTTGAGCTGGGCAGCTTCTTGCTTCAAAGGCCATGTTGTAGAATTCATCATACTTATCTCGCTCAAAAAGCACAAGAGCTAATTGCAGATCTTCTCCGAGACCACCTCCGAATTGATAGATCATACTCTTTTCATCAGTACGCCTTTGCTTAGCGGGTTTAGCGAGTTTCTAGAACTGGATATTGTATTGATAGATGTACATGTTGCCTTGCTTGAGATTGCGGGACTCCTCACGCTTGCTCTCAACAACACTTTTCGGAATGTGGTGAGCTCAAGTCTCTCATGAACTCATCCTGTAATGACACGACCTCCTCTCGAATCTTTGTATTGTTGAACCACTCAAAGAGCTTGGTCTTTGAGTTGAAACGAACCAAACTTGACAAAGTCCTCGTGTCGACATTGCTACATTCAAAATGTTTGCAGATGTCCACAAGCCAATCGTCGGGCGTCTGTGGCCTCGGCTACGTAAACCGAAAGACTTCGGCTGATTAGCAAGGAACTGATTGAGAGTAGCAAAGTGCGTCTGGTTGTTGCCTTGACCTTGATTGCCTTGATTGCCTTGCCCTTGAGTACGCTCTTGCAAGAGTTGCAAAATCATCTGAGCATTGGCATTGGTGGCTGACATGATAGCTTGCCATGCCTCCGAAGGCGGAGGTGGAGGTGGAGGGTTCGATCGATTCTCATCATTGCGATCCGGATTCGTACGCGTGGGCGGAGCCATCCTGAAGAGGGTGACATCCGTTAGCACTTTGATAGACAGATAGACAAGTTGAATCAACGGATAGAAATTGCAACATATAGTCTTCACAATAAACATTCGAACAAGGATGAACGAATGAATTCCAAAGTTAACATCACACGTCCATTAAGGTGAGAAGCCACTTAGATAAAGGTATGGAAACATCATCTGCCTTTGAAACAATTCGAATATCACAACTGAAAACAAAGATTGGCTCTAGAATAAGCCGGAACAAACACATGATAGAGATTTCGCCCAAAGTGTTCGTGGTGGGGCCCACACGGACACGACGTATAGCGGCCGTCACGAATGACAAACAAGACGTCCCCGAATCAGCATAGCCAAGGATTCTTTAAGACGCCTCGCGACATCAGAATCGACCGTGAATGGGCGGACCACTAGACGTTGGACCCCAATCTCAAATCATACATCCGCCGGAAAGATATCCTGTAATCTACTAGAATTCCCACCTATAAACTCCCAAACTTTCTGGTTATGCAACTGGTGTTGGGGATACAGGGACACAAAATATATCACCCAAACTAACAATACCTAGATCCAAATTGTATCCATCCGTCAACACATAACCAAGAAACCTTCGAAATCGTGGTACCTCGACCTTCAAAAACATCCGTAATACAAGTCATGGCAAGATTCTCGAGCTCGCCCCGATCTTTGGGTTATCGGGGTTATCTCACCAACAATCGCACAAAAGAGATTTCGATGTCGGTAAAACTCGTATTCCAGAATCAAGCAACGATAAAATTGTGACGACAACACCTCGGAGCTCAACTCCCCGGGACACTGCCACAACCCTTAAATGTCAGCAGGCACCAAGAACAATGTTCTCGTCACAAAACCATCGGAACGATCCCAAGATACCCGCGTGATCCTAAAAAAAAATTTTAGTGAAATTTGAGGAGAGGAGAGTCAAAACTTCTACGTCAGGAGACCTCACCAGAGTGACGAAGGGACTGGGGAGTAAAAAGAATCCTACTCTCCAATATATATAATCCTAAGACTCAAAATATTTTTCCGTTCTAGACTCAACAACGCCAGCAAACAATCAAGTAGGGGGCTCCTAAGTCGGGAAGGCTCGATTACCAACTTGTAACGCCTCGATGCGGCTATATCTCCCACGTGTCGGGTTAACGACTTAGAGGCATAACCGCATTGAAAGCAATGTCGCAAGTGAGGTAATCTTCACACAACCCATGTAATACATAAGGAAAGAGATACATAGTTGGCTTACAATGCCACTTCACACAATACATAAATAAACATCCATCATCCGTAATACACTCAAAGTCCAACCACGGAACCAAAATAAAGAAGATACCCCAAATGCTACACAGATCCCCGATCGTCCCAACCGGGATCCACTACTGATCATCGTGAAAGACACATAGTAACGACCACGTTCCTCGTCGAACTCCCACTTGAGCTCGGTTGCGTCACCTGCCTTGACCGCATCGCCGCACCGCAACTGTTTTGGTAGAATCTGTGAGTCACGGGGACTCAGCAATCTCACACCCGCGAGATCAAGACTATTTAAGTTTATAGGAAGGACAGAGTTGTGATGTGGAGCTGCAGCAAGCGACTAGCATATATGGTGGCTACATTCGCAAAAGAGAGCGAGAAGAGGAGGCAAAGCACGGTCGTGAAGCTAGTAGCGATCAAGAAGTGATCCTGAACTACTTACGTCAAACATAACTCCAACACCGTGTTCACTTCCCGGACTCCACCGAGAAGAGACCATCACGGTTACACACGCTTTGATGTGTATTTTAATTAAGGTCAACTTCGGGTTTTCTACAACCGGACATTAACAAATTCCCATCTGCCTCATAAATCATGGGCACGGCTTTGAAAGATAATACCCTGCAGGGTGTCCCAACTTAGCCCATAATAAGCTCTCACGGTCAACGAAGGATATTCCTTCTACCGAAGACCCGATCAGTCCGGAATCCCGGACTACAAGACATTTCGACAAAGAATAAAACAAGACCAGCAAAGCCGCCTGATTGTGCCGACAAATCCCGATAGGAGCTGCACATATCTCGTTCTCGTGGCACATCCGGATGAGCAGTCCATACAACTAAAACCAGACCTCAAGTTTCCTTGAGGGGCGCGCATTGTGGCTCTAGTTCGGGCCAAGACTCGAAGGAGCACCGTCCGGGGTTAAAATAAAGATGACCCTCGCGCTTGCGAAAACCCGGGGGAAAAGGCTTAGGTGGCAAATGGTAAAACAAAGTTGGGCCTTGCTGGAGGAGTCTTATTCAAAGCGAACTGTCAAGGGGGTCCCATAAATCACCCAACCGTGTAAGGAACACAAAATCAAGGAACATAACACCGTTATGACGGAAACTAGGGTGGCAAGAGTGGAACAAAACACCAGGCATAAGGCCGAGCCTTCCACCCTTTACCAAGTATATAGATGCATTAATTATAGCATATATATATTGTGATATCCCCAACAAGTAAACATGTTCCAAAAAGGAACAACAACTCCATGTTCCAACAAGGAACAAACTTCAGCTTCACCGCAACTAGCAACGCTATAAGAGGGGCCGAGCAAAGCGGTAACATAGCCAATCAACGGTTTGCTAGGAAAGGATGGTTAGGGGCTGACATGGCAATATGGGTGGCATGATATAGCAAGTGGTAGGCAACGCAGCATAGGCATAGCAAAAGAGCGAGCATCTAGCATAGCAAAGATAGAAGTGATTTCGAGGGTATGGTCATCTTGCTCGCAATGTTCTCAAAGTTGTCGAAAGCTTGATCCTCGTAAGCGTTCTCAACAGGTTCCTCGTTCACGAACTCGTCTCCGGCTCTACCCAAAGCAAGAACACAAACAAAGGAACCACAATAAATCACGGTGCAATGCACAAGCAACATGATGCAAAACATGACATGATATGCGAGATGTGATATGCAATGCGTATGCGTGCTCGGAAGGAAAATGATGAACCAGGCATCAACTTGGCAAACCAAGTATGCCGCTGGAAAGATGAGATGATTTCGGTTGAAATCGATATAAAGATCACCGGAATCGGATGCACGGTTTGCAAATGACAAGCAAAACAAGAATGGCACAAATCTGCCATTAACAGCATGATACCACATAACAAGCAACAAGAAAATAAACTACTGCATCCAAACGTACCAGAAAAGCATATGGCAGTGATCTACTCAAGATGCTTGACAAAAGATGAACACTGAGCTACGGCTAAATCACATCATAACAGGTTCAAACAAGCATGGCAAAAGTGCAAAATATATCAGCTTCACAGACTTTGGGAAATTACTGAACATGGCAAAAACAGCATCAGGTAGCAATGTTCAGAGCAAGAAAACTACATGCTATAGGAACTCATAATAGCAAAACAAGGCATGGAATGAATCCACTCAAAGCATAGAACAAAAGTCCCTTACTGACCATAATCCGAAAAGGATCAGAAAATACAATATCACCCATGTCAATATCGCAAGTTTCGTTAACAGATTCAGCAACATGGCATGTCAAAAACAGATAACAAGTAGGCATGTTTAAGAGCTCGATGTACTCGCTACAGTGCATCTCATGATAAACTAAGCATACATCCATCAAGCAGACATGGCATAAAAGATATACATGGCAAGAACAACATCATAGCATACACGGATCAACTACAACAACCTTGGCAAAATTGAATAACATGTAAACAATCTGTCGTGAAACATTTTATAGCAAAAGTAGAGCTCGATTGACTCAAGCTATGGCACTCCAAAATTTCAAACAAGGGCATGGATGGATAGAGCATTACCATATGTTCAAAACATCCTTATTGAAGTATCTCAAAATATTCATGGATCTCTCGGTAGTATCAAGTTAACATGGCATAAAAATATCAGCAAAACTGGGGCTGAAATCAACAACATCATGAAGCCTAGTTTGCATGCTTGTGCTAGTCACCCCAGAGATCACAAAAATACATGGCATACACCCCTGAAAAGATGGCATGGCATATTACAAAACACATGTAGGACTCAAATTCATAGGATGCACACATCAATCATGGCAAAAATGACAAAAGTGCATGTTCACATTCTACGAAATGTAAACTAACATTACATAGCCCTCTTCCAACAGCATTTCGGGCACAAAGATTAGCTCAAATGAAAATGATGCAATGAGATGAAATGATCTACTCTTCGGTCGAACATTTTGACATATTACACGCACGAAACGGAGCTAAGGTTGCAGAGTTATGATGCGTTGAAAATGCCACGAAATAATCACCGAGACAAAAACTTAGACGAAATTAAGGGGGGAAGAAGTCAACCCTCGGGTTCCCGATCTAGATCGGCCCGGGTCCGAGGCGGTGGCGAGCAGCTCGCGGAGTTTCGCCTGGGCCGGAGGAGAGGAGGGGCTGGCCGGAGGAGGCGCCAGAGGCGGACGGAGGCGGCGACGGCGGCGGCCGGGCGGCGGCAGCCGGGCGAGGCGCGACGTGAGGAGATGGGCTCGAGGGGCCGATCCGGCCTCGCCGGGCGGCGCTGGGCGGCGGCGTGCGTCACGTGGCGCTGCCCGACATGCATGGCGGCGGCTGACGGGCGGACACGTCCGGGCGGCGGGTGGACGTGTCCGTCGGCGGGAGGAGGAAGGAGCTAGGGTTTGGACCCGGATTTGGACGGGGGAGGTGTTTAAATAGGCATAGAGGGAGCTAGGAGAGTCCAGATGAGGTGTAGTTTTCGCGCACACGATCGTGATCGAACGACGGAGAGCATGGAAGTGACTTAGATGGGTTATTGGGCTGTTTTGAAAGGGTGTTGGGCTGCAACTTAAAAGAGGCCTTTGCGAGAGTGCGGGTAACCGTTGGAGAGCCAAACGAGCTCAAAATGACCCGAAACTTGACAGGTGGTCTACCGGTGGTATACCAAGGCCACTTGACAAACCTCGGTCCATTCCGAGAAAGTTTAGTACCCGCTCACGGAAAAACGTAAAAGGGGACGCCGTGGGACATAGGAGTGCCGGATTGCAAAACGGACAACGGGGAAAATGCTCGGAATCATGAGACGAACACATATGCAAATGCGATGCACATGATGACATGATATGAGACATGAGATGCATGACATGGACAAAATGCAAAATGAAGAAAAACCCAACCACGGAGGGAATATCATATCACAATGCCGAAAATGGCAAGAGTTGGAGTTACAAATATGGAAAGTTACATTCGGGGTGTTACAGAGGGGCTACGTGACCAGTTAGGCTCCTGAGTCGCGATGCTCAGGAGTCCCCCTTGACGCGCAAACAGCATATAGGGAGAGTTCGTGAGGATAGATTAATGTTCTACGTCGGCAGAGCCCGGCCCCGCGCATACCTCAACCGCCATTGGGCCGACCGGAGACCAGGACAGACCAAGGAGTGAGGGGCTACGTGACCAGTTAGGCTCCTGAGTCGCGATGCTCAGGAGTCCCCCTTGACGCGCAAACAATTTCCATACCTGCCCTCGCCGAGGCCTCGGGAGGGGCGTGCACGCCTGTGTCCGGGAGACCTGGTTGGGTGGCGTGCGCTTGGGCGTGACCCGAGCGCAGCCCCCGTGCCCAGCCCCCTCATGCGGCTCTCCCGAGGGGAGACGTTGTGGTGAGGCTAGGCGCTGAGCTCTGGGCTCCCTGAGGTTGGTACGACCATGGAGCCGCCCTCAGTTGTTTATCACCAGCGCGGAGCATAGTGCTTCCGCTTGTGCACGGGCATAGCCGCTTCTCGGCAAGGTGTCGGCCAGCCATGGAGCATGGTGCTTCCACTTGGGCGTGGGATGGGGGCCCCTCCGGAGAAGCCCGGCGCAGAGCAGCCCCCGCCACGACACGTGGCTTGCACGGCAGGGCTGCGAGGTGTATCTAGGCACTCGTGAGCCAGCGCGGGACTCACGAGGCCCTACCTTAAGGCGGGTTGCGCCTGGTCTTGAGTCTTGGGGACTGTATGTTCCTGCAAGGCGGTTAGATGCAAGCACTCTACGTCCTCAGGTCCCGTCCCTCGAGCGAGCTCAGCCGCCGCTGGTATGCCTGGTCGTGATGCCGTGGTCAAGGCCAGGGGGTGAGGGCTGGAGAGCCAGTAAGAGCTCCTGAGTTGCGATGCTCAGGTGCCCCCCTTTTAACGTGCAAGCGAATTGCATAGGATGAACAGACCCGTGGCGGGCGGCAATCGAGCAGGCGATAGCCGTAGGCAGGCCGAGCATAGAGAGCAATTCAAGTTGGACAAATGCAGGAAGATATATGCCACTGGGTCCGGCCCGAGCGGCTTGGGGATGATGCAGCCCGAGGGGCACCCCTAACAAGATAAGCTAAAGACATAAGCAAAAGGGATACATGCCACAGGGACGGACCCATGTGGCCTGGGAATAATGCAGCCCGAGGGGCGCTCCCAGCTTAAACGAGCTTGGAAGATGTCACCTGGTTCTGTAGACGAAGTAGAGTTGGTGCAGTTGAAGGCGTGCGTTCAAGAAACGACTCCTCACGAGCCACCGGGACCCTGAGCCTCGGGAGGCTCTGGGGGCTCGGGAGGTTCCCTGAAGACCGTCTCCATCTCCTCCAGGACGGCGTGGTACCTGGCCTCCTAAGCCGCCAGGACACGCCGCAGGTCGCGTTGATAGGCTGACGCCACGCTCGGCAAGCCGAAGGGCATGCAAACGTAGCTGTGTGGTGGGCCCTCACAGCGGCCCACACGCGATGGCCGGAAGCGCTCCTGAGATGCTGCCCTGTTGAGCCCGGGGACGTCGATGCAGACACGCAGCCCAGCATCCTCACCAGGATGCGGAGCTGCGCCTCGTGAGCGGCTGTCGCCGCGCATGGCTCTTGCTTCTTGCAGTTCCTGGGTGGTCTTGGTGACGAACTCCTGAGTGGTCGGCACTCCCTGCCCTGTGCTCTCTTGAGGAACATGTGCTGCGAAACATGCTTCCAAGTGGTGCCCAAGCGCCTCCCTCGTGAGGTTGGCAAGGTCAGAGGCCCTCCAGAAGAGAGCCCCTGAGCCCTGCCCGAGGAGGGCGCCGGGTGCGCTTTCCTATGCGATGGAGGGAGGCGCCCCTGGAGCGGGCACTGATCCTGACGAGGCTCCTGCCGCGATGCCATCCTCCTGAGGTCCTGCACGGCGTGGCTGCTTCTTCTTGGGGATGGCTTCCGGGGGGCCTTCACTTCTGCTGTCGGGGTCGTCGATTGCTGCGGCTTGAAAGGCACGCTCGAGGGAGCACACCGCATCCCTCTCTTCACACGGGACCGTGATGATTCCTCCGCTTCCTGGCATCTTGAGAACGTTGTAGCTGTGATGAGTGACTGCCATGAACTTGGCCAGGGCTGGATACCTGAGGATGGCATTGTACGGCAGGCGGATGTGCGCGATGTCGAAGTTGATGAGCTCAGTGCGGTAGTTCTTGCTCTCCCCAAAGGTGACAGGCAGGCGGACCTGCCCTATTGGTGTGGTGGAACCGTCGGTCACTCCTGAGAAAGGCTTGGTGGGCTGGAGCTATTCATATGGTACTTGGAGGTTGTCGAATGTGTCAATGGAAAGGATGTTGAGCCATGCGCCGCCGTCGATTAGGGTCTTGCTGACCTGCACATTGCCGATGTCTGGGGAA
Organism: Aegilops bicornis; assembly: GCA_021605145.1. NCBI lineage: Eukaryota > Viridiplantae > Streptophyta > Magnoliopsida > Poales > Poaceae > Aegilops > Aegilops bicornis. The sequence goes on along the minus strand of CM038669.1, from coordinate 388,437,737 downwards.
CCAAGCATAGGGAGGGCGCCAGCGGTGGCTGCGCACTTGAGCTGGTCCGCCAAGTTGAAAGTGATGGCGCATTGGGACCACTTGAGCGGGCGCGTGGCCTCGAGTTTGGGGAGCACCGCGTTCACCTCACGAGCGAACTGTTTGATGATGCACTGAGAGGTTGGGGCTTGGGCGCCGCCCAAGATGCAGGCGATCGCACGCGGCTCCTGGAAACCCCCAGCCCCCTCGTCCTGGTGGTGGTCATCGTTCCTTCTTGGTGGCGGCAGCGGGGGAAGACCGGTGTTGCCCTGGGGGCGATCCTCACGAGGCGGGTCCCTCCAGGCGCCCTCGCGAGGTTGGTCCAGCCAGCGGTCCTCACGAGGCCGGTCGCGCCACTCTTGGCGCGGGCCACGGTCGTCCCAGCGTCTGCCTCCACGTCCTCCTATGCGTCCATAGCCCCGGTCGCTGCGCTCGGGGCGTCGACCGAAGCATCCTTCCCGTACGGGCTCTGAGCTCTTGACAGTCGCTGGTGTTGTGGGTGTTCAGGTTGTGGAAGGCGCAGAACGGTCGGCCGTTCTTGGATGACTCGGGCTGATCTCTGGCCCGCTTGGTGTCGGGCTCCGCTGCCAGCACCACCGCCTCCTTGCGCTTCACGTCCTTGGCCTTGGCCTTCTTCTCCTCCGCTCCTGCGGCTAGCAGCTCGAGGAGAGAAAGGCGCCCCTCCTCAGCTCTTGCGCACTTGGTCGCTAGGTTGAACAACTCCTGAGAGGTGCAGAGCTACTTGTGGATGGCGAGCTCTTCCTTCATCTTGACGTCACGGATGCCGTCGGAAAACGCGGAGATGATGGCCTCGTCCTTGACCTTGAGGATCTTGAGGCGGGTGTTGTTGAAGCGCTGGATGTACTTCTGGAGGGTCTCTCCTGGTTGCTGCCTGATGCGGCGTAAATCACCCGCGGCCGGTGGGCGGTCGCGAGTGCCTTGGAAGTTGGCAACGAAGTGGTCGCACATCTCATCCCAGGAGGAGATCGAGCCGTGCTGCATGTTCAGGAGCCAGGAGCGAGCTCCATCCTTGAGAGCCATGTGAAACCAGTTCGCCATGACTTTTTCGTCGCCGTTGGCCGCTTCGATGCTCAGCTCATAGAGCTGCAGGAACTCCGCGGGGTCAGTGGTGCCGTCATAGCAAGGAGGCAGGTCCGGCTTGAACTTGCCTGGCCAGACGATGCTACGCAGCTCGGGGGTGAAGGCGCGGCAGCCAGCCGTGGTTGCCGGGGCTCGCTTAGGAGGTGGAGCTTGGTCTTGACGAGGTCCGCGCCAGCCGGGCGGCGGTGCGCGGTCTTGACGAGGTGGCGCGGGGAGCGCAGGTGCAGCTTCTCACGGCCACGGGATTTCTTGGCAGCATCTCTCTTCGCGCGCGGGCGCCGGGCATGGTGTATCATGCCGCGGAGCCGCGCGCCTTGGTGCCAAGGCACCGTCTTGGGGCAGAGGTGGTGGAGGCACGCCATGAGCCTCGTCGCCCGTGGCTGGTTGAGGGGGAGGCAGAGAGAGGGACGGCACCGGGGAGCTCCCTGCGGCGCGGACGAGCTCAGCGACGCGGTTGAGCCACTCCTCATAGAGGTCGTCGACGGGGCGGTAGTGCAGGAGTTCGTTCGCCGCGAGGAACGCGGCCCGTGCCTCCATGGGAGCGCGACGCGCGTGAGATGAAGAACCGGCAGGGGTCAGCGATTGAGTAGCGGTGCGGCCGTCCTGCCGCACCGAAGGATGCAGCGATGACGCCTGCTGCTCGTTCCCCGCCGGGCCAGTGGCAGCGTTGGCGGTGGGAGACGGAGAACGACGAGGTGGCCCGCCAACAGGAGCCGTCTAAGCGACATGGGCGGTGAAGGCAGCCCGACGCTCAGCTCGAGCATGGCGAGCGTCCGCCATGGAGACGATGGAGCGACGGAGCGACGAACTGATGGAAGTGAAGCTACGGCGCACCGCAACCTGGCGTGCCAAATGTCGGATGTGGGGCTCCGATAAACCCTTAAGGTTCCAACACTGGGGTGCGCGCAAAGTCATTCCCTCCTACCGATCTTTGCCCTAGCTCGCTAAGATCTCACGGACGAACTCGACAAACTCGCAACACAGAAAGACACGAGGTTTATACTGGTTCGGGCCACCGTTGTGGTGTAATACCCTACTCCAGTGTGGTGGTGGTGGATTGCCTCTTGGGCTGATGATGAACAGTACAAGGAAAGAACAGCCTCCTGAGGTTGAGGTGTTCTTATGCGTACGAGCTTGTGCACGTCTCTGGATTCGATGGCTGCTACTGTGGTGGCTAGCCCTATTTATAGAGGCCCTGGTCCTCTTCCCAAATATCGAGCAGGAAGGGAGCCAACAACGGCGGGCAAATTTGAAGGGGGACAGCTAGTACAAGCTATCCTGACAAAAGCGGTCTTCGCCTACGAAAAGCTCTGGTGGTGACGCCGTCTTGGGCTCCACGATGACCTCCGTCTCGCCGTCCTCCTGGTCTTGGTCTCGTTGCACCAATATAGCAACCTTTGCCTGATGCCTCGGTACTCTTCGCCGGCGATGGCCTCCTTAGCACCAAAGAGGAAATAAGGACGCTGCGGGCGCTGGTGCCCACCTGGCACCGTTCGTCATGGCTCACGTCACGAGAGCCTCGTGAGGTTTACCCCGCCTTGATATCTCCGCTCCTCGCGAGCCTGCCTGGCTAGGCCACTCCAGAGGAGGTCTTGCATCGTCCGCCTCGCGAGGTTTGGACCCTCGCGAGGGTCTTGGATGCCTTGTTGATGAAGATGGGCCGACGGCTCATCGGGCTTAGCACGCCTGGGCTGTAGGCGTGCAAAGTCTGGGACCCCCGTTCCCAGAACGCCGACAGCCGCGAGGAGCGCGGCGTGCATGAGACGAAGAACCGGCCGGGGTCAGCGATGGAGTGGCGGTGCGGCCGTCCTGCCACACAAATGGATGCAGCGAGGACGCCTGCTACTCGTTCCCCGCCTTGCTGGTGGCAGCATTGGCGGCGGGAGATAGAGAACGATGAGGTGGCCCGCCGACAGGAGCCGTCTGAGCAACGCGGGCGGTGAGGGCAGCCCGGCGCTCAGCTCGAGCGCGGCGAGCATCCACCATGGAGACGACGGAGCGACGGAGCGGTGAATCGACGGAAGGGAAGCTACAGCGCACCCCTACCTGGCGCGCCAAATGTCGGATGTGGGGTTACGGCAAAACCCTTAAGGTTTGAACTATGGGGTGCACGCGAAGTCTTTCCCTCCTACCGATCCACGCCCTAGCTCACTAAGATATCACGGACGAACTCGACGAACTCGCAACACAGAAAGACACGAGATCTATACTGGTTCGGGCCACCGTTGTGGTGTAATACCCTACTCCAGTGTGGTGGTGCATTGCCTCTAGGGCTGGTGAACAGTACAAGGGGAAGAACAGCCTCCTGAGGTTGAGGTGTTCTTGTGGCTAAGGTAGGCTCTCGATTAGGCCAGATCAAGACGAGATGCCCTACTGTGGTGGCTAGTTCTACTTATATAGTCCCTGGTCCTCTTCCCAAATATTGAGCGGGAAGGGAGCCAACAACGGTGGGCGAATATGAAAGGGGACAGCTAGTGCAAGCTATCCTGACAAAGGTGGTCTTCGCCTGCGAAAGGTTCTGGTGGTGACGCCGTCTTGGGCTCCACGATGACCTCCGTCCTGCTGTCCTTCTGGTCTTGGTATCGTTGCACCGATATGGCAACCTTTGCCTGATACCTCGGTACTCTTCGCCTGTCCTTGCCTCCTTAGCACCAAAGAGGAAACAAGGACGCTACCTGCGCTGGCGCCCACCTGGTGCCGATCGTCATGGCTCACGTCACGAGAGCCTCGTGAGGTTTGCCCTGCCTTGATATCTCCACTCCTCATGAGCCTGCCTGGCTAGGCCACTCCAGAGGAGGTCTTGCGTCATCCGCCTCGTGAGGCTTGGCCCCTCGTGAGGGTCTTGGATGCCTTGTAGGTGAAGATGGGCCATACGGCCCGCTGACTTAGCCACGCCGTGGGCCGCAGGCAGGCAAGTCTGCGGACCCCCGTTCCCAGAACGCCGACAGTCTGCCATGACAATCGTTTTATAATTTGGCTAGAGATTAATTTGTTGATAAAAGTACATTGCTACTTGGACTCAAAAATTTCTTCTTCCTCTAGACCATCTAACAGGTTGTCTAGTTTACAATACTGTTGTGAAAACTTGGCGGCTATCATCACTTGGTCATATACCAAGTTAACCGGAATTTCTTGTCCATCTGGTCCCCGAGGCCCGACCCGGGCCATATGATTCGAATCAAGTCCGGTATACCGCGTTTTCACCATGGCTCAGGCCTCTCGGGCGCCTTCTCGGCATGCCGATATCTTCCGTAGCCCAAAACGGCGACGAGCTCCCTTGAATAAATTCACGAGCTCATCCATACTTCCTAGAGGAGAATCGGACGACCATAAGGCCTTAGCAATGCTCCTCATTGCTTTCCGAGCTCGGTCATGCACTTTGGACAGCTCTTGTAGCAGATCGCCTTGAAATCCGTACACTTCTCCTTCGGGCCGACCGGTCAGCACACCTACAGAGACAAACTTGTTAGAACTTTCCACCAGGGGACCATACGGAAGTAAGGTTTAGGAGCATACTGAATATGCCGCCTTTCAGCTTTCTGTTTTCCTTCAAGGCATCCGTCAGTTGGGCTCATATATCCTTCAGCTCTTCGGCTAACTTGATGTTGGCATCTTGTAGCTTGTTCTTCTCATCCATGGTCTGTGTCAGTAACTGACCAGCGGCTTCTTGCCTTTCGACATGCTGTTTATCCGCTTGCGCGGCCTTCAGTCTCTCTTCCAGCTGATCAGGCGATCCTGCATCGTAAATACAACAGTGTTTATTCCAAAAACATTGCTGGTATATGATTATATTCTCCGGACAGTAGTGGACATTACCAGTCTGTGCCTCCTTGGACTTCTCTAGTTCGGCGGTGACAATAGTTAGCTGGGTTCGACATTTTTCCAGCTCCTGAGACAGCATGTTGTTCTTCTCTGTGAGTACCTGATTATACAACGATCCTTAAATCAGTTGCGTCAACTGTTTCAAGTCTCAGGGGCTACTGGCATGTGATTATTAAATCTACACAATAGCCTTTACCCGCATATCCTTTGGAAGTTGGTGAGTGGCTCCAGCAAGTCCATCCCAAGCAGCTCGGATGTATGCATCCGCTGAGCTGAAGGCATTGAATGCCTCTTCAGTGAAGTTGGGATCGCGCATAGCTGCCCTCTGGCGCCAATGGTTCATTGCACTCTCGACTTCGGAGTTTGTGACGGATACATTATCCGAAACTTCGGAGAGAGGACAATCCGGCATTGCACCCGTATCAACTCTATCCCTAGAGGCAAGGTCCGGGGTCAGATTGGTTGATGCATGTCCAGCGAGGTCTCCGGACACAGTCCGGCGAACGCTCTGCCTGAAATAAGACACATGAGGAAACTCACCATTTGGTATGACTGCAATAGGGCATATTAAAAACCATACCTCTTTGATGAGGGCACGGTGGTATTGCCATCCACCTTTCTCTCCCAAGACCCGCCCTGTGTAGGCTCCACCATCTTAAGGGACGCCTCTGATACGGCGTGGCAAGATGAGCGCCGCCCCTTTGGAGCACGAGACAGTGCGGTGGGTGAGGCACAATGAGGAAACTCTTTTGGAGGAGACGTCTCCTGAGTACTTACGTGGGAAAAGGGGAGAAGGCCAGGGTAATCGGCTATAATGGCCACTTCTGTGCCGTCATAGCTTGCCTGATAGAAGACCCCCTCCTTGAGCTCTATAAATATATCTGGATCCTCTTCAAATATGGGATCCAGGTCTCGAATATGGTCCTCCGGCTGCGGAGCAGGGCTATAGATCCCCGCGACAACCTTTCTCCATTCCTGTCAAAAATAGTCGGATTAAGTTCAAATGGGTACGACTCAAGAAGAGGATTGAATAAAGTAATGGAGCGAAAGCTCACCCAGCTAGGAGGGTTGTACATGGAAAAGCCCTCTCGACATTTAAGGCGAGTAAAGTCTTCTTTCTCCCCTTTGTAAAGGTCAACCAACATGGCAATCAAGGCGGCAAAATTGTCCGGCCCCTTGCGCCCGCAGTGTGATGCGTCGTCTTCCCCATTGTAGTGCCACATGGGGAGCCCTCTGTCGGTGTTAAAACCGGCAGATCTCAGGTAGGCGGTCCCGAGCTGTGTGTCATGGATCGATGGGTCACAGGAGACACAGGACACGATGTTTACCCAGGTTCGGGCCCTCTTAATGGAGGTAATACCCTAGTTCCTGCTTGATTGATCTTGATGAATATAGAGATTACAAGATTTGATCTACCCCGAGATCATATGTTGTGGTCTAAACCCTAGGGGTATGATGATTAATGTCCTCATGATCTATCAACTAGCCTGGCCTTGGCTTATATAATGCACAAGAGGCCTAGGATAACGAGTCCTAGCCGAATACGTTGGTGGAGAGAAGTCCTTGTCTTGATCACCAAGTCTTGTGGAATACTCCTTGTATGCGGCATGGGCTACCCGAAGTGGCCCATGAGTGAACCTCCATGGGGTCCTCGGCCCGATCCACCTGGTTGGGAGATGATGTGGTGAGTATCCCCTAGTCCAGGACACCGTCAGTAGCCCCCTGAACCGGTCTTCAAATTAGGGACGCTCCTCAATCCTTCCGAACTGTTCTTCATCTTCGGTCGTCGGTCTTGAAAACTGGTTCAACAAATCTTCTCATCTTCGATCTTGAGGATTGCCGAAGTAAATCCGAAGAGTTTACACGTCGGATATCCGAGGAGCCCCTTTAAGTTCTCAACCTTTATCAATGCCTTATTATTATTATTTACGCAAAACCTCGGGTTTGAAGTTGTTCCCGTGCGGCGGTGTCCTCTTGCATCCGAGCTCCAACGCCGGACTGCATTCGAGATATCTTTTGCATCCAAGCACCAACGCCGGACTATATCCGAGCTCCAACGCCCGAGGTGTCAAAGATCACTTTGGCTTGAAAAAGTCTGAAGGAGGTTATCCAAGTTTAACGTTGAAAAGTTCTCTATGGAACGAGCCATTCGAATCCGGGCTTTATGCTGGACCACTTCCGAGCTCCAACGATGGTCAGCATCCGAGGTGTCGTAAACTACCTCGGTCTTTTAAATGATTGAACGAATTCGGCAGAGCTTAATGCCGGAAATGCCCTCTATGGAGCCAGCCACTGGCGCCCGAGCTTTATGCCGGACTGCTTCCGAGGTGGTGCACCACCCGACCGCGGGCTGATTTTTGTGAATATTTTTTATTGGTGCAATTTACTCTCTGCCAAGATATATAGCCAATATATGTATATCTAGTAGCCCTCAAGGTGTGTGTCGGTCTAAACCCGAGGTGCAACTGAAGGAAAACATAAAACTGTTGATCCTGGTAGCCCCTGAGACTCAGGTCGATTTGCAAAATCGGCCTGAGGATCAACTCCTAGCTCGGCAGCATACGTAGGAATAGAAACGCAGTTCAATATATTATAAATAATGATCGGCAGACAGGTCCCTCAGAGAGGGTTGTGAGAAGTCGTCGTGATATATTAGCTTGATGCCAGATAAGTCCCAGATGGTTCTTACTGTTGTCCGAAGACGCGCTTTGTCGGTGTGGAACGACACATATGGGATCACAAGAATCCATACTACGGTTGCCGGGGCGCAGGGTTGCAAGAAGAGCAGGAGTAGTAATCAGCACAAGGATCGTTTACCCAGGTTCGGACCGCGAGCATGCGTAAAACCCTAGTCCTGCTTTGGTGGATGTATTGAGTGTTCTTGAGCTCTTGAACTAGCTATGGTGGTTGCGTGGTTCAAAAGAGCCGAATCCCCCTCCAGTATGACATGGGCCTCCTTTTATAGTCGAAAGGGGCTGCCAGAGTGGCACAAGGAGGTGGAAAGGCCTACAGTACTGCGAGCTTATCACCCGTATTACAGGACAAGACGCATTTAATGCGTCGCTGAGGTGTCCCCTAGCTTTACCAGGGACGGGAGTGAAGCCCGTCCCGTCCGTCGCTGCTCCTCCTCGCTTCGACACGTGCCCTAGCCAGCGATGCGTGCGGCGCCATGTAGGCAGGCAGACAGCTGAGTTGGTGCGTTGGTGGAGCCTTCACGAAGATCTGCATGCCACCACGCAGGCATGTGCTGAGTTTGCCTAGAAGTTGCATGTTGGCACGCAGGTGCCTGCCCAGCTGGTTGGGTTGGCAGCTGCATGCGAACGACGGTGGAGACTTGGTTGGTGGGGGCCTGGCGGTGGCCCCACTGACGCCCTTGGTGAGGGCCTTGCTGGGTGTCCCGACAAGGGTCTTGCCGTGGCATGCTGTCGTCCCCGGCAAGGATCTTGCCGGGGGTCTTGTGGTCTTTCCTCGGCAAGGATCTTGCTGAGGATCGTTCTCTTCCAATCCTCATCTGATCTTGAGTGTTCCTTGTCTCCACAAATATCTACATGCCACCATGGAGGCGCCTCCCGAGCCCTGGCCCAACGCGGTTGATGGTGTGGGAGACCAAGGGCTCAAGGGTGGTGCGCTCTGCTGGTGCTGGACGAGCCGCCCCGGCAAGGGCCTTGCCGGGGCCGCGGAGGCTGCACCGGCAAGGGTCTTGCCGGGGAAACCTGCTTTGTCCCTCTGCTCTCTGTGGTTTTGGCCTTGTCGTTGTCTTGTTTGTCTTGGGCTTCAGCTTTACCTTGGTTCACCTCCCCTGTTCTGCTTGGTGAGGCCGTGGGCGCGGCTCCGACTGTCTGCGCACATGTTAAGGGCTACAAAGGTGCACCCCCTCTTTTGTACACCAACAGGAGCCCCCGGGCCTGGACCACACATAAGCGCGACATGTTGTTGGACCAGGCCCAAAACGGTGGGCGGGCAGGCGAGGCGGTTTTTACCGCAGTAGTTTTTTGTCCGCCGCGCTTCCCCACGACCCGCGTCGAACGCGTGACATGAAGGGAGTGGCGCATGACGTGGGTGGCACGCGTGGGGCGGTTTCGGCATGCATGCGTCACATCATGGTAAAGAGGCGGCTTGCGCCTTCCCCACGAAAAGGGGGAGGCGTGGAGGCACGGCTCATTTACTGCACGGGGCCGGGTCATGGTCTTCAAGGCATCCACACCCCACGATCACGGGGTGGGGAGAGGTCGCTTCACCCATCCCCTCGGTTCTGCACGTTCGCCACGCGTCCTCCATGCACTTGAGGTGGCGAGCGGTGGAGGCGGGAAATCGGGGCATCGCTGGTTGGGGCAGCGGGTCGGTCTCGATTCCCTGCGACTCCGAATTTCTGGATTGGCCAAGCGGGGCGGCCGAGCCCCAGCCCCGTCCCTTTATAAGGAGAGGGAAGGGGAGGATGGCATCCCACACTCTTCTGTCATCTATCTCCTCCTGCTTCTGCTTCTTCCTTTCACCCGCCATGGAGAAGGGGAATCCTGGTCCCTCGATGGTGGCGGCGAGGGTCGCCGCTCGACAGCGCGTCCCTCCTCCTCCTGAGCCCGTGGTGGTGGAACCTGCCGCGAGGGGAAGGGGGAGGGGACGAGGCCGTGGGCGAGGCCGTGGCAGAGGTCGTGGTGCTCGGGGAAGAGGAGGACGGGGCGGCGCACCGGCCTCGCCCCCGCCAATGATGCCTTTCCCGATGGAGGGCCATGTTGGAGACCGGCACCGCGAGTTCTTCATCAGGCTGCGCCCCCCCCCCCCCCATCGCCATCTTCGCCTTCCTGGCCCTGCTTTCTCAGAGATGGAGCGTGAGCCCTGCACTTCGGGATTGCACATGAGGGGCCGTGGGAATGGGGGCACGCGGGTCGACATCGACTTCCCAGCTCCTCGGGTCATGTACCTCCGTCGTGGATGGAAGACATTCGCTCGCATCCACAGCCCGACGGCGGGGCTCGTCCTCTACTTCAAATTAATGGAGGACGGCCTGCTCTCCGTCAAGGTCTTCGGAAACTTCGGGACTCGCCTGAAGTGTTGCGTGGAGAGCTCCTCCAATGGAGACTCCGACGATGGAAGCTCTTCCTCGAGCGAAAGTGATGAGGAGGATAGCAGGGCAGATGACGAGGACGAGTCCGACTAGGCGTCGGACGCCCCGCGCCTGGGCGGGTGCGGCAGCAGCAGCATCTGCACCTGGCCGCTCCTTCGGTAGAGTTTTGCCGGGGGAGGGGCCAGCTCCTTTAGCTTATCGGGGCCGTCTCCTTGGGTGGCTGGTGTCGGGAGGCTACGGAAGAGGAAGAGGGCGGGCGGGGAGGCCGTCAACTCGGAGTACGCGGACACCGACGCCTTCGTCGCATGTCCGGCATCCTGTCGCCTCGTCTTCCAGCTCCTTTCCCGGCACCATCATCACCGGCCTGCCCTTGGGTAGCCACCGAGGTGTCCTCTTGGCGCTTTCTGCTGCTTGTAGCTCGCCTAGGCGCCCCTTTTTCCCTTTCGCCTCCTTGACCTGCCTCCTGAGGAGAGGGGCAAGAAAGGGATTACGGGCATCTCATCTCTTTTTTAGTTTGTAAGCCTTCGGGCCTTCGTTAAATTTAGAACTTGTAATCCCCTTGCTCATGTTTTTCATCTCGTATGAACTGTACATGTACGGGATGTTTTTAATGAAAAAGGGTGTTTGCCGGGGGTTTCGTTTGTGGGTGGAACCCGCGACAAGGAGCGAATCCTTGTTATTACTTAAGATAAACGTTTTACGGCCTGCAACAGGCCTTGCCATCCCCCCACTTTGCTCGACCATTCTCGCGCCCTTGGCGGAGGCAGGGATGAAGCGGGCTTAGGCTCCTTGTTCTATTTCTTTGCCGCCACGACTATGACCAAATCCGGGCCCAGGAGATAATCCTTGGGTATAGAAAAGGGGAGCACGGTGGCCTAGAAATAAAATGAGGTTTCATATATCCCAGTTCCATATCGAAATACATGACAGAGGATAAAAGACTTATCTGGATCTATAGCCCCCGGCAACCTCATCTTGCCGCGGTTGGATCCTTGTATTTGCAGCCCCCGGCAACTTTGGCTTGCCGGGGTTAGGACGCTGGTCCGTGCCCTTTCTTCCAAGTAGCTCAGCCCTGCGAACCAAAAGAGGACAGAAAAAGACAGAGAGACGCGCACTCGACCTCTAAGCTAGGGGTTAGTCACCGCTAAGCACTATCAACCCTAACCAAGGAAGAGACTCGACCTAGCATGCATGCTATAACTTAGGGCACCATCGCTTCATTTATTTATGCTCAGGGTCTGTGCCCGGCTTTGTACAAAGGGTTACATGCCTTGCCGGCAAAGCTTGTACAAAAGGTGGCTTGCCGGGCGCGCCTTATGGGTAAAACTTGCGAAGATGCTCGATGTTCCAGGAGTTTCTCACTGGGACAGCATCTTCGGTCTCCATGCTGACTGCGCCAGGCCTGGTGACACGTATTACCCGATAAGGGCCTTCCCACTTCGGCATCAACTTGTCGGAATTCTTGGCCGACTGAACGCGCCGAAGAACAAGGTCGCCTTCCTCAAAGCTTCGGGCATGAACCTTGCGGCTATGATAGCGGCGCAAGGCTTGCTGGTAGCACGCTGCTCACAACCGCTCAAGACAATCTTCCTCAAGGAGCGCCACGCCCCTGCCGCAATCGCTTGCTCAAGCTCATCATAAGCGAGCACTCGAGGTGGCCCGTATATGAGTTCCGTGGGGAGAACTGCCTTCGCCCCATATACTAGGGCAAAGGGTGTCTGACTGGTGGCTCGATTTGGCGTCGTCCTGATCGACCAAAGAACCGCCGGCAACTCATCAATCCAGCGCCTTCCACTCTTGTGCAGCCTGTCAAAGGTCTTCGTCCTCAGGCCTCGCAACACTTCAGCATTCGCCCTCTCTGCTTGGCCGTTGCTCCGAGGGTGTGACACGGAAGCAAAAGAGACCTTGCTGTCGAGGTCTTGAATGTACTGCATGAAGGTGTGGCTTGCGAACTGCGTGCCGTTGTCAGTGATGACTCTGTTTGGCACACCAAAACGGCAGACTAGTCCTTTGAAGAACTTGACGGCTGACTGTGCTGTCACCTTCCTCACTGGTTCCACCTCTGGCCACTTTGTGAATTTTTCGATTGCAACGTACAAGTACTCAAAGCCCCCGACAGCACGGGGGAAAGGGCCCAGTATGTCGAGCCCCCAAACCAAGAAGGGCCAGGGGAGAGGGGTCGTTTGAAGGGCTTGAGCTGGTTGATGAAGCTTCTTTGAATGGAACTGGCACGCTTCACACTTGGTTACTAGTGTCATTGCATCCTGGAGGGCGTGGGCCAGAAGAAACCTTGCCGGAATGCCTTGCCGGCAAGGGCCATTGACCCTATGTGGGAGCCACATATGCCTCCATGTATCTCTGCCAATAGCTCCAGTCCTTCCTCCCGGGAGATGCACTTCAATTTCACACCGTTCGGCCTTCTCCTATATAGGACGTCATCGACGAACTAGTACAGGGCAGACCGACGGGCTACTTTTTCCGCTTCTTCCTGTTCCTCGGGAAGTTCCCCTGTTTGGAGGAATCGGACAGTATGCTACGTCCACGCCGGAGCCTGGGCTCGACGGCAAGGACTAAAGGCATTTCCTCTGCCATGGGCGCGGCTGTCTCCATGGCCAGGGCTTCATGCCCTGTCGGAGCCAGTTGCTCTTTGGCAGGCTCAGCGTCCACGGCAGCATCCTTGCCGGCAGCCCCAGGGGGCTCGGTAGGAATGTACTTTCCGGGACCTGATTTCCTTCGCTTGTTCCGCCTTGCTGATGGTTCGACAGATGGCTGAGTTAACCAGAGAAAAAAGGTACCTGGTTCCACAGGTAGCTTGAATGTAGCACACTTTGATAGGTAATCGGCGATGTCGTTCTCTGCTCGGGGATCGTGCTCCGCTTGGATACCGTCAAAGCGCTCCTCTAGCTTCCTCACTTCGTCTATGTAGGCCTCCACCAATGGGCTCTGGTAATCCTTGTTGACTTGTTTACCGACAAGCTGCGAGTCACCCCTGACGATGAGCTTCTTCACCCCGAGGTCTGCCGCGATCCTGAGACCGGCAAGCAGCCCCTCGTACTCAGTAGTGTTGTTTGTGGACATCTCCCTGGGGAAGTGCATCTGGATCACGTACTTGAGGTGATCTCCGGTGGGTGCGACAAGCAAAGACACCAAAGACCGGTGCCTTGCAGCGAAAGCCCGTCACAAAGTACATGATCCAACAAGGGTCCTCTTCCTTGCCAGGGAGGGTGGTCTCTTGGATTTCTTCATCAAGTGTTGAGGTCCATTCCGCAATGAACTCTGCCAAGATTCTGCTCTGGATTGTTGAGGTACTTTCAAATTTCAACCCAAAGCTCGACCACTCCAAGGCCCATTCCAAAATCCTTCCGGTTGCATCTGGGTTGTGCAGTATCCGTTGTAGCGGGAGGCGGGTGACGACAGTGATCTCGTGGGCATGGAAGTAATGACGCAGTTTCCTCGAGGCCATAAGGAGGCCGAAGAGCAATTTTTGCACACGGGAGTACCTCGACCTAGCCCTCGCAAGAGGGAGTCGACAAAGTAAACCGGTGTCAGATCATCTTCTTCTTCTGCACCACTTCGCTTGACTATGCGGGCGTTGCCCTGATGGCGTCAGACTCTGCCGGGGCCTTGCCTTGCCGGCACCAGGCCCTGCCGGGGGAATCTTTGGCTCGCCGTCCGCTGGTTCTGCCGTCGCCACCACCTCCTCATCGACCTCCCTTTGTGCCACCAGTGCGGCGCTGACCACTTGATTCGTTGCCGCTAGATACAGCAGCAACGGTTCTTGTGGTTTTGGCGCAGTATTGGCGTGGAGGAAAGGTATTTCTTCATATTCTTCAACGCCGCCTCGGCTTCTGGGGTCCACTCCATCGGGCCTGCCTTTTCAAGATTTTGAAGAAGGGAAGGGCGCGCTCGGCGGACTTGGAGATGAATCGGCTCATGGCGGCGATGCAGCCGGTGAGCCGACGCACATCCTTGAACCGCTTGGGAGCCTCAATCTATTCAATAGCCTTGATCTTGTCTGGGTTTGCCTCGATCCCGCGTTGTGACACAAAGAATCTGAGAAGCTTGCCGGACGGAACGCCGAAGACACACTTCTCAGGGTTCAGCTTAAGGTTGATCTTGCGCAGGTTGGCAAATGTATCTTCCAAATCTTGCACAAGAGTTGCCCCGTCCTTGGTTTTCACCACTATGTCATCCATGTATGCCTCCATATTTCTATGGAGCTGGGGTTCAAAACCAATTTGGATTGCTCTTGCAAACGTCGAGCCAGCACTCTTCAACCCAAAAGGCATCCGTAAAAAGCAATACGTACCACATGGGGTGATGAATGTTGTGTTCTCTTCATCTTCTCTTGTCATGAAGATTTGGTGGTAGCCCGAGTAGGCGTCGAGGAACGACAGCAGATCACACCCGGCAGTGGAGTCGACAATCTGGTCGATGCGCGGCAACGGTAAGGGGTCCTTAGGACAAGCTTTATTGATATCTGTGTAATCAATACACAGCCTCCACTTCCTATTTGCCTTGCGCACCACTACCGGATTAGCCAACCATGTCGGATGGAGCACTCCTCTCACCAAACCCGCTGCTTCCAACTTCCTGATCCCCTCTGTGATGAACTCCTGCCTCTCCAGCACGCTTTACGGCGTTACGCTTGACAGGCGCGCCGAGGAGACAGCTAGGTGGTGCTCAATCACCTCCCTGGGAACACCGGGGATGTCGGATGCTTGCCACGCAAACACGTCGACATTCACCCACAGGAAGGTGACGAGCGCGCTTTCCTATTTGCTGTCGAGGGTGGAGCCTATGGTGAAATCCCCTTCCGTGCCATCCTCTCTGACGGACACCTTCTTGGTCTGTGGTGGCTCAGCTCTGGATTTCTTGCTCTTGCCGGTAGAGCTCTCTGGACGTCCTCGACGGTAGCACAACACTCCGAGGAGGTGCGCTTGCCGGAGTGGGTGCAAGAGGTCTTGCCGGGCTTCTTCTTCTTCGCCGGGGCTTCAGTGGCAGGAGCAAGTGCCCTGGCGGCATCTGCTGCAACTGCTTCCCGGTAGAGTTGGTCGGTGCAAATCAACGTGTCCTTCTTGTCGGAGGGGACGGAGATGATGGTCAACGGCCTGGGAATATTTAGCATGTTGTAGGCGTAGTGCAACGCCGCCATGAACTTGGCTAGGGCCGGGCGGACGAGGATCCCATTGTAGGGCAAGGGGATCTCGGCCACGTCGAAGACGATCCTCTCCGTCCTGTGGTTCAACTCCCCTCCAAACGTCAAGGGCAGCGTGACCTTCCCCTTCGGCTGGCTCCTCCCGAATTGACCCCTTGAAACGTGCCCGTTTCCTCGAGGTCTCCATCAGGGATTTGCAGCCTTTTGATCACGATGGGCAAGATCAAGTTCAGGCCGGCCCCGCCGTCGACCAACATCTTGTTCACCTTGAGATTGCATATCGTTGGTGAGACCAAAAATAGCAAACACCCGACCGTGGTTGTGCGGTCAGGGTGGTCCTCGGCGTCAAAGATGAGGGGCGTGCTGGACCACTTCAGTGGCTTCTGAGCGTCGAACGACGGCTCCGCTGCTGTAATCTCACGTGCCCACTGCTTGAGCTGGTGGTGAGAAGTATGCAGTGAGGCGCCCCCGTCGACGCACATGGCCTCTGTAGCCTTCTGCAACTCTTGCTCGCCGGATTCATCGTCCTCGTCATGATCATCGTCTTCTTGCTTCTTGTCACGGCCCCGGCGGGCCTCTCTTGCTGGCTGTCATTGTCGCGGCGGCCTCCCTGGCCGCCACGCTTCTTGCCGGATCCCTTGGCACCGTCCTGGCCCTTCTCCTTGTCCCGCCTCTCATACTCGGCCTTTTGCTTTTCAGCAAGCAGCTCGACTTGCCGGCAGTTCTGGAGGTCGTGGCCCTTGGTGCGGTGGATCTTGTAGTACTGCTTGCCGGAGCTCCCTGGCTTGTCGGCAGCCGCTAAGGCCCGGCAGGCGACGCGTCCGGCAATTTCCTTGCCGGGGTCGTCTGCCTTGACCTCCTTGGCAGCGTCGGTGTCGTCTGCACCTTCAATGTTAGCACGGCCTTGCCTTGTTTTCTGTTATGCGACACCGCCCTTCTTCGCGGGCGCCGTGTCTTCATTAGTAGAGTCGGTTTCCGCGCCGGCGTCCTCGCCAGGGTACTTCCTTCACTCTTTAGCCGGGCGCATCTATCGGCCAGAACATAGAGTTCAGCCACATCCTTAACCTTGGTCATTGCCAGCTCTTCGCGCATCTTGCGGTTGTGCAAGTTCTGGTGGAACGCGCTGATCACAGCGGCGGGATGAACGTCGGGGATGTTATACTGCACCCGGCTGAATCTCTGGATGTACTTGCGCAGGGTTTCCCCTTCCTTCTGGGAATGATATGCAGATCACTAGCCTGGCCATGAGCTTGGTGGCCTCCAGTGAAGGCGCTGACGAACTCATGGCACAGATCCGACCAAGAAGAAATGGAATCCGTCGGTAAGTGCATCAACCAAGACATAATTGGCGAGCACCTTGTTGTTGCGAGCTCCAGCAGCCTGCACCGCGATGGAGTAGATGCTGAGGAACTCGGACAGATGGGTCTTGCCAGTATACTTCTCGCCGACGTCGGGCTTGAACGTGCGGTGGGACAGCCACTGGAACTGTCGTAGCTCGCGGGTAAAGGCCGGGCAGCCCACCTCGTAAGGTAGGCCGCCGGAGCCCCCCGGTGCTGGGTGGTCCAGAGTGGGTCCCGCCCACTTGTCCGACTAGTGGCGTGTATCACACCGGCGCTCGATAGTGGTTCGAGCATCTTCGTGAGCTCGTTCTCGACGAACTTGGCGCTGGTCGCGGTGGGTCTGCGGGTCGGACGACGCTATAGAGATGTTGTCACAAGCGTCGTCACGACGGGCCGACGCCCGCGGCGGCTGGCGAGGAGGAGGAGAGTGCACCGTGACCGCAGCACCCCCGGTCCTCCCAGCGCTAGCATGTGGTGGCTCGATGGGGCGCCGGCCCGAGGGCCCTGCCGGTCGCGGATCATCTTTGTTGGCAACGGCGACGAGGCTCCGAATGGTGGCCCTCCACTCGTCGAGCTTCTCCGCAGCTGGAGGAAAGTCGAGGAGCAGCTGCACGCGCGCCAAAGCTTCTGCTGGCGTGGGTGGCGACGACAGCTGCGTGGACCGTGGCGCGCTTCGACTTCTAACCACGTTAGAAGGAGCTCTATCATGACCCAGGGGCTGCGCACCATTTTCGCCAGCACTTCAGCGGGCATGCTGAACTCCTTCGTCCTGCGGACGACGCATAGGGCTCTTCCCATGGCGGTGTCCAGGGTCCCCGGCGTGGTGACGCTGTTCGGCGTGCACACCATGGGAAGAGCGTGCAGTGGTCGCCGGCGTGGGCGTCTTGGAGGCTGTTGTGCCGCCCGGGGGTGTCACAACGACACTCCTGGAGGGCCCCGCGGCGCCTGTAGGGGGCCCAGCTCCGTCCTTGGATTTGACGATGTGCGGCCGGTCGTCTGGCACACAAACGACACCGCTCGCCAGGCTCTGACTGCCAGGGCGATGCTGGTGCTCGCGGGCCGTGGCCCGGGTCCTTTTCGCGACCGGCCCGCTACTCGCCCGCGCTGGCACGAGCCGTTCGGCTCACAACGAGCCGATCGACGTGGCCGTCTTCTTCTTGGGAGCCATGGCGACGAATAAAAGCTAGGCTAACTACTAGACCAGATTCTCATAATTGCGCCCCTACCTGGCGCGCCAAAGATGTCGGTGTAGAACGACACCTATGGGATCACAATAATCCCTACTACGGTTGCCGGGGCGCAGGGTTGCAAGAAGAGCAGGAGTAGTAATCAGCACAAGGATCGTTTACCCAGGTTCGGGCCGCGAGGATGCGTAAAACCCTAGTCCTGCTTTGGTGGTTGTATTGCGTGTTCTTGAGCTCTTGAACTAGCTACGATGGCTGCGTGGTCCAAAAGAGCCGAATCCCCCTCCAGTATGCCATGGACCTCCTTTTATAGTCGAAAGGGGCTGCCACAGTGGCACACAGGAGGTGGAAAGGCCTACAGTACTACGAGCTTATCGCCAGCATTACACGACAAGACGCATTTAATGCGCCGCTGAGGTGTCCCCAGCTTTATCGGGGACGGGAGTGAAGCCCGTCCCTTCCGTCGCCGCTCCTCCTTGCTTTGAAACGCGCCCTGGCCAGCGATGCATGCGGCGCCATGTAGGCAGGCAGGCAGCTGAGGTGGTGCGGTGGTGGAGCCTTCACGAAGATCTGCATACCGCAATGCAGGTGTGTGCTGAGTTGGCCTGGAAGCTGCATGTTGCCACGCAGGTGCCTGCCCAGCTGGTTGGGCTGGCAGCTGCATGCGAACGGCGGTGGAGACTTGGTTGGTGCGGGCCTGGTGGTGGCCCCGCTGACGCCCTTGGCGAGGGCCTTGCCGGGTTTCCGGGCAAGGGTCTTGCCGTGGCGTGATGTCGTCCCCGGCAAGGATCTTGCCGGGGGTCTTGTGGTCTTTCCTCGGCAAGGATCTTGCTGAGGATCGTTGTCTTCCAATCCTCATCTGATCTTGAGTGTTCCTTGTATCCACAAAGATCTGCATGCCACCATGGAGGCGCCTCTCGAGCCCTGGCCCAATGCGGTTGATGGTGTGGGAGACCAAAGGCTCAAGGGTGGTGCGCTCCGCTGGTGCTGGACGAGCCGCCTCGGTAAGGGCCTTGCCGGGGCCGCGGAGGCTGCACTGGCAAGGGTCTTGCCGGGGTAACCTGCTTCGTCCCTCTGCTCTCTGTGGTTTTGGCCTTGTCGTTGTCTTGTTTGTCTTGGGCTTCGGCTTTACCTTGGTTCACCTCCCCTATTCTGCTTGGTGCGGCCGTGGGCGCGGCTCCGACTGTCCGTGCACATGTTAAGGGGTACAAAGGTGTGCCCCCTCTTTTGTACACCGACACGCTTGCCCATAGTTCGGTCATGTCGAACACTGAGCACTTTGAATTCTCTGCATTGAATAAGCAATGCAGTAGCCCCCGAGACATTGGTCGGGTGGCAAGACCTGATCAGGGGATCGATGTGCCCCTTTAATATTAGTAAATGATAAGCCCGAAGCCCAGTAGCCCCCGAGCCTTAATGCGGGCCTGGATGGCCGAATTAAGGATCGATATCCAGAGTAAAATCACAAATTATGTGTAATTATTCTATGTATCCAAGTACTTTACATCATTAATGCTCGTATCCGCATTGTACAAAACTTTGTTGACCGACCATCGGCTTCCACCTCCTCGGCAAGTAGCCGAGGAGTGTTTGTCCTACTTTATGAAGCCTTTATGAGGGCGAAGATTTACGACAAACAAGGCAATCCGGCCATACGGTTTTATAAACAAAGGTACGCAGAGAGATATGTTATATTACTGTTTAACCTAAGAAATGTCTTCCAAAGAAAATAGTCCCGTTATCGGTTCCTTTCTTTGGGTTGTCATGCTAAGCATGATCATGAAACCTCAGCTCCGATCAATGTGGGAGCAAAATATTGAGGATTTAGTTTGGGGAAAGTTCCCAAACTATGTGGTCTTTAGTGAACCCAAATTTTCACTTCCGTCGTTGCCGACCAATTATATCCTTTAAGATGGCTAGATTTCGGCTTCACCCAATCTGAGGTACTAACCCGGATGACCCGGTAGTAACAATCACAGAGGTGCTCCCTTTACCGCCTAGCCGAACAATCGGGAACGTAGGGGTAATCACAGGATCCAGGCAACCCAGCTTGGCCGAAATCTCAAGTCAAATTGATGCACGTTTATGGCTTTATAACGATGATTACGGAAGGAGGCCCTTGTATATTAAATACAAATGCCGATGATATGTTTATTTTGACTCCATTGCGACAGTTTATCAGTTGAAAGTGGCCCATCGTCGGCTTCCACCCCCTTGTAGAAGCTATGCAGGGTGTTTCCGCAATAACAAACAATCCTTAGCCGACGTCTCGGTGCCCGAAGGAGGTTGTGTTAGCGGAAACGAGGCAATCAGATATGCGGGCTTTATAACTTTCACTTAGTCATAGGAGCTTAAAGTTGGGAGGCCAGCTACTAGCCCCTGGTTAGTGTTCAGTGATAGCCAAGGTCAAGCCATAAACACTTAGGCCAATGTTATGAACGGCCCGTCATTTAACACCGTCATCGGATCGCTGACCAGTTTACGCTTATTGTGACAGTCAGTTTTCGGCTTTCTCCACTGAGGTGCTTAACCATGCGAGCTGGAAGCACAATCGTAGTGGTTCTCCCTTTGCACACCTAGCCGAACAAAGCGGAACGTAGGAGGCAAGCATGTGAGCCGCAACCCAACCATTGACCGAAGACACAATTCAAACCGATGCATATATAGCAATATCCGAGAATGTTTTTGCCGAATCTCTAAAGGTGTCCGCGTTGCATAATCGCGAGACTTATGCCGGAAACACACAAATAGTTTCAAAGTGCCATAGGCTTGGAAAACCAAAAAACTTCAGTAAAAACGTGACGTCCAAACTAGATCAAGTGTTCGGTGCCAATCCAAAAATTGGAGAAAAAAGAAAAAAAATTGTGCTTTTGGCGTGCTTTAACATGACACATCCGATCTCAAGACTTTCAAGCGGGTCAGCCTACGGCTTCAAGCTCCTTATCCCGAAGGCGGAGTACTTCTCCGAGGCCAGTTTAGCGAACTAAACTTGAGCGGCTTTTAGAGAGAAGATAGGCTATCCGGTTATTGACTATACACTCGAGTCGAAAAAGGAGCGGTAGAAAAAGACTTTGCAACGACCAAGAAGAAAACACATTTACTATAAAATGGCTCATACTAATTTAAGAGCCCCCAAGTGACTTGGGTAAAAGAATTTTATGTATAATGATTGTATGTACCGAAGTACTTATATCATATCTGTGTTCACGTGAACTTTAAACACATCTTAACCGACCGTCGGCTTCTCCCTCTTCGGTCAAGGACCAAAAAGTGTTATGTACTCCACTTGTCGAGAATATCGACGGTGTTTCCGATAACCAGGCAATCAGGCCATAAGGTTGTAACAAACAAAGCGCGCTCAGGGAACTTATGCTATATTACTGACGAAGTGTAAGAAGCATCTTCGAAGAAAATAGTACCCCCACCGATACCTTTCTTCGGTTGCTCATTGTTACTATGAGACTTGTGCAATAGATTTTTTGTACTCATGAGTTCCGTTGTGTGCCAACCATGATTGAAAACAATAAGAGCGCTAGCTTTTGGCTTCACCCAGTCTGAGGTTCGAGCTCGGATGACCCGATCGTGACAATCGCAGAGGTGCTCCCTTTACTCCCTAGCCGAACAATCGGGAACGTAGAGGTAAACACAGGGCAATGCAACCTAGCTTGTGGAACACTTAAGTCAACATGGTGCATATTGTGGCATAATACACGAACAAGGAACGAAGCCATACAAGTATAATCATATGCAAGACGAAAGGCTTCATAAAGGAAGCCCCCAAGTAAACGGGGTATTCGAATTTGTGTGTCACAAACAAAGTTTTGACAAGGAAGTTTTTCACAAACAACTTTTTGCCAAAAAAAAGTACAATGCTTGGTCAAACCGAACAAAATTTAAAACTGAAAGTCTTTGAGCATGAAAGTGACTTAGCTGGTTAATGTGCTCCGTGTTGATGACGCGATTTGGGCTTGTAGTGGAACGAAGACACCCATTGATCTGTGACAGATCCGACAAGGTTCGCAGTCCGCGGCATGGCCGAGGTCCCATCCCCCAAGCCCGAGGTGTCCAAGCAAGGAGTTCGGCACTCCGGAGTAGTGACACGGCTCGGCCGATGTGGTAAGGCGAAGCCCCCAGTATAGCCGAGCTGGCGGAGTTGGTCAGCAAGGTGACAATGAAGCCCCCACGCCAGTCGACCTGTTCGGCATGGTGGACGTCGATTTAATGACGGGCGATGCTGCGCGGCCGATGTGGCGAGATGAAGTTCTCGTTCCAGTTAACATGGCGAAGCTGTGATCGGCGGATGCCGAAGTCTAATGCAGGTCGGCTGGTGATGCCGAAGTGACCGTGTAACGCAGTCAAAATCGATTACCTGCACACATAATATAGTGCGGTCCAAAATAATAATATATATATATGTAATCCTTGCATAATTGCTTTACGCAAAAATAATTTATTTAAAGAGATGTGGCCTGGCGCCGAAGCCAATGTCGATGCAGGGCGTCGGCGTGACGCAGTGAAGGCGTGATAAAGCCTGAATTTGCAGGGCGGTCCGGGCTCTAGATGCGGCGTTCGCTGAACTGCAGACGGGAAACGGACCGAACCATCACGCAACCATCGTTAATGCGGCCATCATTTGACAGACCTGTGTACAGATGATGGAACAAACCATAGTAATAATTTTTCGGAAAAATAAACCCAAGCAAGAAAAATTTACTAGGATTAATAGCACCTGGTTTATCTGTTGTAGCAATCTGAAAAAAGGTTACTCCCAAAATTGGGACTTGATCCGCACACCCATTGCCTGATGAGTGATGGAGCGGCGACATGGTGATGCTGGCGAAGGTTGTCTTGCCGAGGCAAAGCCCCCAGTCTAGCTAATGTGACGAAGCTGGTCGGCGGGTGACGTCGAAGTCTCCAGAGTAGGTTGATGAAGAGATGGTGAAGCCCCCAGTCCAGCCGAGGTAATGGAGTGGGTAGGTAAGGAGACGTTGCAGCTGCCATCTCAGCCGAGGTGTTGAAGCAGTTCGGTGTGATGGACATCGGCTTGAAGAAGCAACAGTGCAGTCATGCCGACGCTGGTCATAACTTGTGACGCGGTCAAAGCCGGATTGATGAAGTGACCGAACGGCGATGCTCGTGTGCCCGTTCCGTGTAATCCGTGGGGTGGCGTTGTTGGTGATGATTTATCCTTCGCGATGCCGAACTCTTTTTCGGCTCGCCGAGATGATGATCCGAAGAAGATGAGCTCGGCTCAACAAAGCGACGACGTGTCTAGCGCAGGTCGGCAGCCGTGGAGCAATGTTACCGGACTGGTTTGACACCAGCGTGATGATGAAGAGTACCTCAGAGAAGGCTTAAAATTTTATGGGCACATGTTAAGAACAACGCATAATACCCTAGAAGAAAAATTCCTTTAAAAAGGTTGTCCAATATCACGTTCATAAAGAAACATGAATTCGGGTCGGATTCGTATTCGCGCAGAAAACAGATCAGAAATTTGGTCCACTCATCGGAAGGTTCCCGGAGTTTGAACCATCGGATCGAGTTGAAATTTTGAGGGGTGGTAGATATGGGAATTCCGCAGCAGATGAACGGTTGAATCTTCTAAAGGACCTCCGAGCTAGGCTCTGGAGACCACGCCCTAAACTTGTCCAGATTCTCGCCCAGATTTGACAGGGCTCCGATATATCGTAGATTGCCGGAGATTCCTTCATCGGAACTTGACGAAATTTTGCATGGTTGTTGTAGACTTAATTCCACACAATTCCACCAAAGCAATCGTTAAAATGACACTCGAGGGGGCGGTGGCGGCGGATACAAGTTCGCTGTCCCGAAAAACAACACGGTCGCCCGAGGGCAATGTTGACGTTGAGCCCCCGAGCTCCATGGATGATTCCTCCATGATCTTAATAGAGATCGGAGTTGATGTTGATGAAGGACCTCGTCCGAACATGATGATTGGAGGTAGGGCACAGTCCTCGGTCAAGCCAAGGTGACCAGTGAGGCGGCAACGAAGACGCCGACGTTGCAGTTGATCTGTAGGCGAGCCATTGATCGTCTTGCCGACCACATAGCGGAACTCTCAATGAAAGCACCATTGTCGGTGTTAAAACCGGCAGATCTCGGGTAGGGGGTCCCGAGCTGTGTGTCATGGATCGATGGGTAACAGGAGACAGGGGACACGATGTTTACCTAGGTTCGGGCCCTCTTAATGGAGGTAATACCCTACTTCCTGCTTGATTGATCTTGATGAATATAGACATTACAAGAGTTGATCTACCCTGAGATCATATGTTGTGGTCCAAACCCTAGGGGTATGATGATTAATGTCCTCATGATCTATCGACTAGCCTGGCCTTGGCTTATACACACCAGAGGCCTAGGATAACAAGAGTCCTAGCTGAATACGTTGGTGGAGAAAAGTCCTTGTCTTGATCACCAAGTCTTGTGGAATACTCCTTGTATGCGGCATGGGCTACCCGAAGTGGCCCATGAGTGAACCGCCATGGGGGTCCTCAGCCCGATCCACCTGGTCGGGAGACGATGTGGTGAGTACCCCCTAGTCCAGGACACCGTCACCCTCTAGATTGGAGTGGCTGAACACCTCACGTTATTTTTTTGACAAGTTGTACAGTGGGAGAGGCCCCCACTGTGTTTGTATTACTCAAAAAGTAAGGTACACTGTACAATCCATATTTACAAGCAGCTCATCCTCCACTTTGGGAGAGAGTGTGATCTAACCAAATCCTAGACTAACTAATGGGGTTGAAGGTTGTTTACAAGGGAGAGAATAAAGTCTCTCAAATCAACTTTGGTTCTGTATTGAAGTAGGGTGAAGTCTTTTTTGAACCTATCCAGCCAGCTATGATATGTTGGAGGGATGCCTCTAAAGTGTTTGTTATTCCTTTCTTTCCATATGCTCCAAGCTGCCTATAAGAAGATTTCCATGAACATGGGTTTATTCCAATCATTAGAGGTTTTACTTATCCATTGCAGTCTGGATCCAGTTGCTTCCCACGAGAACCCAATTTTGGACCAGCAGTACTTTCTGAAGGGGCATTGGCAGATCATGTGCTCCACATCCTCTTCAACCTGTTGGTTACATAAGCGGCAGCTGAGGTCATCTCCGATGTTATAGTGTCTTCTCTTGAGCATATTGCGAGTATTTAGTCGATCAGAGAGGAGCAGCCACCCAAACATCTTGATTTTTAGCGTGACTTTGGACTTCCAGAGCCAATGATAGGATTGGTGGGCCTTCACATCCCGAAAGTATAACTTGTAGTATCTATTTGCTTTGAAGTCCTTCGAGCCCCAACAATATTCCCATGTGTCATGCGTGTATGAAGTTTCATGATTACCAACGTGTAACACTTATTGTTGCAGGTCACGGACTTCATCATGTGCTTGCACCGAAAGGGGAAGGTGAAACGTTTCATGGAGGGAGGTGGATCCCAAGAAATCCTTGACAGAGATGTCCTCATTCAATGCAAAAGAGAAGGCCCGAGGGTGTGATTCTTCCAGCACAGATTCCAACCAAAGATCTTTCCACATAAGGACCGTGTCCCCAACATTTACAATTGCCTTGGATATACCTCTATATACTGGTGTGAGTTTCAGCATGTCCTTCCACCAGAACGACCCGCATGGGTCCGACGCGTGTGGGATCTTGTGTGTGTAGTATGTTGTCCATATCAGCTCTACCCAAGGCAGGTCGTGGTGGTTGTAAAATTTGTGCAGATATTTGAGGAGGAGGGCCTCGCTTTGGATACGGAGATTGATGATACCGAGGCCACCACTTCGTTTTGGTCGGCAAACCATGTCCCAAGCCGCAAGTGAATTGCATTTATCTCCTTGCTCCGTTTTTTTGTCCAAAGGCATTTTCTTCTGAGTTTATCAAGCAGCTCTAGAATCTTCGGTGGGAATTTGAGGGTGCAGAGAGAAAATATTGTGAGTGAAGTGATCATTGTGTTGAGGAGCGATAACTTTGCACCATATGACATTAGAGCAAGAGTGCTGGTCATTCTTCTTTCCATCGAGCAGACTAGAGGCATCAGATCTTGGACTGTGGGCTTGGTTATTCCAAGAGGCAATCCCAAGTAAGTGAAGGGCATAGATCCTACCTTGCAGCCAAAGATAGAGGCGATGTCGTTGTAGCAATCAGGTTCACGGTTGATCGGGATTAATGTGGATTTGTGGAAATTTATCTTTAAACCAATTGAAGCAGCATAATCAGAAAGAATGCCCTTGATTGTCGTAGCTTGCTCAACGAAGGCTGGAAGTAGTATAATCGTGTCATCGGCATACTGGATCACCGGATAATCATTCTGGTTTGGTCTATGGAATGGTAACTGAATTTGGCCTTGTCGGAACGCGTCATTAATAGCAGCCTGAAGAAGGTCAGCAGCCAGAACGAAGATGAGTGGTGATAGGGGTCACCTTGACGAACACCACACTTGCAGAGAAATTGTCGGCCTGGAACACTATTAAGGAGGACTGAAGATTTTCCGATGAGAAGATGCATTTGATCCAGTCCAGCCATTTGGCGTCAAACCCCATATGCTCCATAATTTTAATCATGGCATCATGTTCGATCATGTCGAAAGCTTTGATAAAATCTAGTTTGAGCAAGACAATTTTTTGTTTTGAAGCTTGGCATTGATGTATGTACTCGAATGCCCAAGCTAAACAATCTTGTATGGATCTGCCTTTGATGAATCCGTATTGATTGCGATGAACAATTTTAAGAATGAGCTTTTGTAATCGGTTTGCGAGTAGTTTCGTGATGACCTTGAGGCAACAGTTCAGTAAAGTGATTTGCCAAAAATCAGACACAGACTCGGGTGATCGAACCTTGGGTATGAGTGTAATAAAGCCATCATTAATGATTTCAAGGTTGAGACCACCCTCGTAGATTGATTGCATAGCTCATAAAAGTCTTGTTTAACCAGGTGCCAGCATTTTTTTCAGAAATAGGCCGGTGAAGCCGTCCGGGCCAGGTGCTCGGTCAGCCGGCATTTCCTTGATAACAGCATCAATTTCATCCGTGGTGAATGGGACTGTCAACTGATCCAGACCCTCAACTTTCTTGATTATGTTTTGCAGGTTAAATTTCATTTGAAACTCACCGGATTTACCAAGTCTCTCTTTGAACGCTTGATATATGATCGCCTCTTTGCTTGCATGGTCGCTACCAAGGTGCCATCGTGATATTTTTACAGTTGGGATCAGATTAAGGCCTCAATCTTTCCGAGGCCATCGCCTTCAAAAACTTCGGGTCTTCATCACCCAACTTTACCCAGCGAATGGTGCACCGCTTCTACCAATATTTCCTTTGGTAGTTCAAAAGACGTAGAATGTGTTTCTTTAAAATCTTTCTGAAATTATGTTCTGGTGTCGATAGCAGTCGGAGATTTTCTAGGGCATCAATGTTGGCCAGAGCAAGATTAGAGTTATCAATTGCCACCTTGAGTTTAGGGATTCGCTTGCTCCACTTTTTCAACTCATATCTGAGGGCTTTGAACTTTCTGCAAATGATAGTGGCCGCATTTGCATTGGCATTTTTTATAGGTCTTGTCCAAACAGCCTGAACTAAATCCAAAAAGCCCGGATTCTCCACCCAATAAGACTCAAATCTGAATATTTTGCTGCGAGGGATAGAAGTTTCAATTTTTACAACACAAGGGATATGGTCAGAGACTGGCTTCCCTAGTGGCATAACAAGTGTATTAGGATAAGTTGTGGTCCAGTTGATAGAAGTGAGGAACCAGTCTAGCTGCTCCAAGAGGGGGTCGGTTTGCATATTGCTCCATGTGTAAGCACGTCCCTTGATTGGTAGTTCAATTAATTGCTGAGAGCGGATGAAGTCATTAAAGGCTATCATATCATTAGGATTACCTCCAGGTTTATTTCTGTTGTCAGGGCTGCGAATATAGTTGAAGTCTCCAAGTAACAACCAATCTTCATTGGAGGGAATGTGCAGGTTGTGAAGCCATTGAGTATATATCACACGAGGGTCGCCCTGACACGGGCCATAAACATTAACTAGGGTCCATTCTTGAGCAGATTGCTTGGAGCGAAATTTGATTACAAGGGCAAAATCTTCTTGGAAGAGCACTGTTCCTGTGAAGATGGCACTGTTCCAAATGGTGACAAGGCCACCAGAGGCACCCTGGGAAGGTATGTACGCGAATTTATCAAATCGTCGCGGGCAACAAGACTTGAGGAACAAGTTATCAATGTGAGGTTTTTTTGTTTCTTGTAGACAAATTACTGCGCAACCACTGGAGGATATCGCATTCGACAAGGCCAAAAGCTTAGGTTCAGAGTTTAATCCTCTTACATTCCAGCACAAAACATTCCAATTTGCTAAAAGTGCCATGATAAACTAAAGGAAATTAAGAGCAGCAACTGAAAGAAAGTAGGCAGATAATTTAGGCATTAGAGGGGCCATCCTCAGGCTCAGCCAGCAGAGCTTCAGCTGTTATTTCTTCTGGTGGGATGACACACTTGGAGATTTCGATTTGCTGTAGCATAGGAACTGGAGTTGGCGGGGGGGTCATGTCATTCTTGGAGGAATCAGTCTCACCATGGCTTGATTGAGCAGCAGCAGTAGGGATGCATCTGGGTTTGACTCGTGAAGTTCTAGCCCTGCTGTCAGATACTGAGTGTGTTTTGAACCCATCATACTTGTTTGAACGGTTGCTGCGACGTACCTCAATCACAGATTCCGGAGCTTTAACTTTGCTTTGCCTACTTGTTGCTGTCTCAGAGGACACAACATTCCCAGAGGAGCCAGAAGAACCAGTAGTCACAAAACTAGGGGAGGTGTTCAAAGAGTTTTCAGAAAGTAATGCTGCATCTTGAGCAGATGTGTCATTCTCATCCAAGATTTCTGTGATTACCACCTGAGATTTAGGAGGGTTTGGAACAACAGCTAATTCATGAGTTGGTTGGTTAAAACCTTCAGAACAAGACAGAGTCCAAGTGCTGCTGCCAGGGATCAAATCAGTGACCTGAGCTGAATCTTCAGAGTGTTGGACAGTGCGTGTAGCAGACATAACTAAAAAGTGACCCTCATGCTCAGAAATACTAACATTCAGCTGCACTGTAATATCACGGAATCCAAAACCTGAGCTCCAGGGCCCATAAGCAGCAATGATCGGCCTAATAGCCGCTATCAGATAGATGTTCAGCCTCAACATTGGAACACAGTCATTGAGCAGAATAGAAGCATATGTGCTTTCAGGTGATTGCACCTGAAGATGTAAACCGGCATTTGAAATGGTCATTGATATATCTGTGGTTGGTACTGCCAGAGTGCGCGCGGGGCTGTGGGGAGCAGGGGCATTTGAGCTCAAGGCACCAAGTGCCGAAACATCAAGAGAAGAACCATTGACAGCAATTAGTTGATTAAAGATGTTCAGTGGCACCACAAAGATATCCATCGCATGTGGTTGCACTAGAGTCGAGCCATCAAGAGAGATGGAATCATTCCAGGCCGCTGTCGAGCTATCCTGCAAATTGTTAATGGGATGAACACCATGGTAAACCTGCAGACCCTCACCTGCCATCCAAGCCTGAAAGTCGAACACTGTCGGAGGTGAGTGCGGAGGAGATGGAGGCCAAACTCCCCACTGAGGATGAAATCAGATATTGGCGGCATCCTCCTGCAAGAAGAACATCATTTGCAGATCCTCATTCACATTAGCAGCAGATTTTGAGCGATCCAGCTTATGGAGTTGCATCCGTAAATTTTCTCAGAAGTGATATTATCTCCATAAAGAGGATGAGGAAGACCATTTTCAGGGCTGGCTCTTGATGGCAAGGGACATCCGATGTGCGCATTCCGATCCTTCTGCGAAGCATTGTGACAGCAACCGTCCAGCTCTGCCGCGCTCCTCCAAGCTGCCGCATAACTAAGCTCTTCGGGACAAATTTGAGGTGGATGACTCTGACTTTTATCAGAACAAAACGACGGTCACCACACGGATTGTGCCACTCCACTAGTTGACCAAACTTGTCAACTGATTTATGCATGTAATGTTGCGTCTAATAATCATATGGGAATCCTATGTAAAGCAACCAAATCTCTGGCCCAAATGAAGTAATCCGCATATTAAGAGCAGCATCGTGAGGAACAAATGAGATCACAACATGTTCATCAAACTCATCCTCATCAATCTCAAACGCGGTTCCAACGACAGCATCTCTCACAATCGTGTGCGAAAAACCGAAGATGCCAACTCCCAGAGGATGATCACCAGTTTCAGTAGGAAAGAACTCAGATTCATGAAGCAAACCTTCAATGATGTGACGGAGAGCTGCCTTGCGGTGGAAGGAGATGACTTTGTCAGCTTCGGCGATGGCAAGGAAATCATGGCGCAGAGGAGGGACGGGGCCAATCACCATATCGTCCCTCACCCGGCGATCCGGCGGTCCAAGCTCCACGGTCATCCCCGGGGGGAGGTAGGGGATGACATTGACGGGAAAGTTGGCCATGGCAGGAGCTCGCAGCAGAGGCGCAGTGGATGACTCAGAGGTCGAGGCGGAATGCGGAGCGGCGTCCCTTGGGGGCAACTTGGGGACCCAACGCCACCTTTTGCTCCACCGCCGAGTAGCACAAGATGAAGCCACGTGCCGCGCAGAGCCGCAGATATTACATCGAACGGTTGTAGTGGACTGCTGTTTTGCCTTGTCAAGGTTGGTAGAAGCATTAAATGGCACGGTCAAATCAGGGTTATGATGCTGCGGCACTGTTGAATTGGCATGCGATTTATTCTTCCCAAAAGATAAGTTTGTTTCGTGTGGCAATGTATCAGACAAATTAGGATCAGATCGTTTGCGAGGCGGGGGTGGATCATTTGTTTCCGAAGGTAGAGAATAATCCTTATTGAAAATAGCTCGATCATTGCCCAACTGACCCGGCGAAAAAACTGAATGCTTTCCCATAATAATAGTCGGCCTTGAATGTGAGGCATGTAGATACCCATGAATTTGTTTGGGCCTCCAATAAAAACGGTCCACTTGATGACTATGACATTGTTTGGGGGTATGGCCCAAGAATGTGCACTGTTTGCAACGAAAGGCCCCGGGACAGCAGAAGGAAAAGTGGGCCGAGGATCCACATATGTAACAAATCAGGTCTGTCGAGCCTGGTTCCCGCCAATATGGTTGTTGTTTGAAGATTCTGGAATATCCACATGTTCACAAGTACACGGTCTATCCCAGCAAGTGGAGCAATACATACCAGGGCAGGAAACAGCAAGGTGTCCCGTATCATTGCATGAAGCGCAGAGATTTAGGCGTGCATAAATATAGTCCATATTTGGCACACTGGACAGCTTCCAACTGTTGGCAATATGTTGATCAGAATAGCCCACACGCCGGTAATCAATGATATGATGAAGAATAAAATCCGGGATAGATTGCCAAGATTCCTCCCTAAACCGACAACCTTCAAATCTTGCATTATTGGTCATTACTCTGTCATTATGAGTTGATGGAAGGCTCCCAAAAGTAATATTCGGCATTAATGATGGTGTAATCAGCTCCAAAGATGGCTCCTTACCAATAATGTTTGAGTTTTAGTTAGCCAAGATAGCAGAATGGTCCCTGGCCGGAGAAAAATTTGAAGATGAGGGTTCCGGCCGGGTAGCCATTGTTGACGGTGGGAGAAAACCAATTTTTTGCAGTTCTGCCTTAGAGGCATCAGTATGATGCAGCCCACCTTGCAAGAATGAAAGTTTGGACCTGATAGCAACCAGTGATCGGGAGGCCACCTCGGGACTATGAACATCTGAATGCCAAAAATTGTCTAAATGATTTGATCGTGTGGCATCCGGACGAAAGAGTTGAAAATGACATATGAAGTCTGGCCAAACTTGATCTTTAAGCCCGTAAATGAAATGTCCCACACGATTAGAAGCAACAGAAAACCGGTAGGATCTTCCATGAAGATGATGCACGTTGAGACCGGATGGGAGACCACCAATGCAACATTGAAGTGCAATGGCTACCGATTCTTCGGAAAGAGAGAAAGAAGCCGACGAGAAGAAGACAACCAAGAAGAACTCCTTGGTCGATCCATAAGGGGAGAAGTGAACAGGAGATCCAAAACGACGACGCACCTGAGCCGCAACCGCAAGGCCGGGCGAGAAATCCCAGTTCAGAAGGCCTTCCATGAGCAACTAGGGTAGAGATCTCCATGGTTGGGTGGTGGAGGTGGAGGTGGGAGAGGAGAGCTCCATGACCAAAGACACAAGTGCAAGTGTTGGTAGGAGGTAGCTCTTAACACCTCACGTTATTGAAATCGCCATTACATCGATTATGGATAGCTCGGATTGGGCAAGTGTCTTTATCTTGCTCATTAACTTTTTGACCTCCGCATTGTCCTCCTCCTCGAGGCTCCGGGGGCGCCAGCTGTGGCGCTTCCTTAACGGAGCATTGGAAAATTCGGGAAGGCCCCGTCTGATTGGGTCTGGGAGAACAACATCTTCAATATAAAACCACTCTGAGGGCCACTCTTTGGATGCCTTCTTCGGAGTGATGGACAGGTATCATGTCCCGGCTATACGCCACACTTCGGTGCCGCTCACCTCAAATATGGATCCCTTTTGGGAGCGAGGGACGAGGCAGAAAAGTTTCCCCCGTAACCCAAAATGGGCCTCACAGCCCAGGAACATCTCACAAAGAGCGACGAAGCCCGCGATGTGAAGAATGGAGCCCGGCGTGAGACTGTGCAGTTGGAGGCCATAGTACTCCAGGAGGCCTTGGAGGAAAGGGTGGATTGGAAACCCAACACCTCTTAACAGGAAGGAAACGAAGCACACTCGCTCCCCCTCGGTAGGATTGGGGAAGTTTTCCGCCAGGGCTTCGCTGTTGATGGAAGTTAACCCCACCCGAACGGGGACTAGATCCACGGGAGGGAGATATCCTTGCGTCTGAAGCTTGGTCAGCTGGGCATGGGATACTGAGCAGCTCTCCCAATCGCCTTTTTCAGGGCCGTGGGGGCGGGAGGAAGAACTGGGAGCGCTAGCCATGTTTGTGTGGTTTCTTGTGGCAAGCTCTAAGGATTTTCCGCCTGATGTGGAATGGCATCTGAGATTCAATCTCCTGAAATAGACGCCTTCCCTTCATGGCCTGGGTGTTATGTGTAAAAATACTTGGACCCTTCGTATTCATCTGACACATGGAAACCGAGGCGACGATGGCGTGGAAGCCGAAGGATATAACATTTAATGTAAAGCCGAGCTGTTCGAAGAACTCACCTTACCAAGACCAAAGATGTAAAAGCCGAATACAGTCCTTTGGTTCAGAGGCTTTGAAGTATTCGGAGAAGGAACCCGCCTTGCAATGTCGAAGACAATCTGCTCGCCGGACACATCGTCATTGAAGCCTGGTTCGGGGGCTACTGAGGGAGTCCTGGATTAGGGGGTCCCCGGGCGTCCGGGCTATGTGACATGGGCCGGACTGATGGGCCGTGAAGACACAAGATAGAAGACTTTCCCCCGTGTCCGGAGGGGACTCTCCTTTGCGTGGATGGCAAGCTTGGCGTTCGGATATGAAGATTCCCCTCTCTGTAAACCGACTCTGTACAACCCTAGGCCCCTCCGATGTCTGTATAAACCGGAGGGTTTAGTCCGTAGAGGCAATCATAATCATACAGGCTAGACATCTAGGGTTTAGCCGTTACGATCTCGAGGTTGATCAACTCTTGTAACCCCTATACTCATCAAAGTCAATCAAGCAGGAAGTAGGGTATTACCTCCATTAAGAGGGCCCGAACCTGGGTAAACATCGTGTCCCTGTCTCCTGTTACCTTCGATCCTTAGACGCACAGTTCGGGACTTCCTACCCGAGATCTGCCGGTTTTGACACCAACAGTGACAAATCCCAGTCTTGATCCATGCCAACTCAACAGACACCCTCGAAGATACCTGTAGAGCACCTTTATAGTCACCCAGTTACGTTGCGACATTTGGTACACACAAGGCACTCCTCCGGTGTCAGTGAGTTGCATGATCTCATGGTCATAGGAACATATACTTGACATGCAGAAAACGATAGCAATAAACTGAACACGATCATATGCTACGTTCACAGTTTGGGTCTTGTCCATCACATCATTCTCCCAATGATGTGATCCTGTTATCAAATGACAACTCATGTCCATGGCTAGGAAACCATAGCCGTCTTTGATCAATGAGCTAGTCCGGTAGAGGCTCACTAGGGACATGTTGTTGTCTATGTATTCACACATGTATTTGAGTTTTTGGTCAGTAAAATTATAGCATGGATAATAAACGATTATCATGAACAAGGAAATATAATAATAACCACTTTATTATTTCCTCTAGGGCATATTTCCAATAGCCCAGAGATACCTCTCCGACACACGGAGTGACAAATCCCAATCTTGATCCATGTCAACTCAACAGACACCCTCGATACTTGTAGAGCATCTTTATAATCACACAGTTACGTTGTGACGTTTGATAGCACACGAGGCATTCCTCTAGTATCCGGGAGTTGCATGATCTCATGGTCGAAGGAACATGTATTTGACATTTAAAAAAGCAGTAGCAATAAACTGAACGATCATATGCTAAGCTAACAGATGGGTCTTGTCCATCACATCATTCTCTTAATGATGTGATCCCGTTATCAAATGACAACACATGTTTATGATTAGGAAACTTTAACCATCATTGATCAACGAGCTAGTCTAGTAGAGGCTTACTAGAGATACGTTATTTGTTTATGTATCCATACATGTATTTAAGTTTCCGATCAATACAATTCTAGCATGAATAATAAAACTTTATCATGATTAAGGAAATATAATAATAACAATTTTATTATTGCCTCTAGGGCATATTTCTCTCTCGCTTCATGCAGTTCGGAGTCGTGTGAAGTTGGTTGTTTTGTTAGCAGAATAAATGTAGGTGTTATTAGAATAAGGTCTTAAGGATGTTATTAGAATAGACCCACCCTATATATCTCTCTCCGTGTATGTGCGCGCGTGTGCGTGCGTGCGTGCGTGCATGCATGCATGCGTGTGTGTGTGATCTTGTTCAACTTATTCATGCACATAATAACAAATAGGTCATTGAGGTGGAGAATTTGCATTAAATCGACAATCCTGAACCCAAGTGTTATCTGCTATAGGATGTCTAAACTGAATCGTTGCATCCCTATACATGGAATTATGGCTCAGTTTAGTTCCCAAGAAATGGTTCACTCGGGATAGGTTACTGTAGTGTAATTTTAGAGATATACTGACACTAACCATACCCATTGCAGATAGCTAGCACTGATAAATACAGCAGTGACACATGGATTCACATTTCACGGTACCATACTGACGAGTCCCAGTGTCCTATTTTTGAGCGGCGACGACCAAGCGCGAGCGGGGAGCCGGGGATAGGTCGTCGCTCTGTGGCTCTGCCTCTCGCTCGCTCACATGGGGAGAAGATGAGGTGAGCCTAGGCTCAATTCTTATATGACAAAAAAAGTCAGATTTCTGGTGTGCCACGGCACACCGGCTAGGTCCGCCACTGTCTCCATTAGCGTGATGAGACTAAACTTTTCACATCCTTTTTGTCGTGCATGAATAAGCCACATATGCCCTAGGATTACTAGGAATTATTGGAAAATTCTGAATTATTAAACATGATAGGCCTAATAATTCTATTCCAAAATGAAAAAAACACGTAATGTTAACCGATCGACCAGCATCACAGTTTAGCTAGCTGCCTATCTATAAAGTACTATAATTCCATCCATCTGACAAGAGCATGTATGCATGTGACCCGGCCGTTGATATGAGCTAGAGAACGGTAGTACGCAGAATAGGTAACCGGAAATGAAGGAAGCTCTCTAGGGAATGCCAAGCTTTGAGCCCCGACCCCATGTGCCCGAGGTAGGCGTTGGATCATTTGTTTCTTTTTTTTTTTTTGCGAGAATCATTTGTTTCTTGCATTGCACCTCCCTCCGTCCCACACATATCCTCCTCTTTTCGTGCTGTTGTTCCGTTGGCAGGGTTAAAAGTTGAGGCGCGTGGGCGCGGTGTGTATGCACATGGACATGGCACGCGTTGCGGCGAGCAGACTTTCACATGCTGCAAATGCCTGCCAAGCTGTCTTAATTGGATAGCTCGCTCGGCCTGGCTCCCTCTCCGTCTGTCCGCGCCTGCGATGATAGAGTGAGTAGTCAATTCATGGTGCATGTGATGCAACCTTCCATTTTTAAGGTTGTTACAAAAATGGGTGTCAGGCACGCAGGTAGGCGTGTGAATGAAAGTTTAACGCGCAAACTTTACTTGCCCTACGCGGCCACGCGGAGCACAGAATGGCAGGCTAGGCATACAGTAGTCAAAACCCGCCTGCACTGCATTCGAGTAGTACCAGCTAGCTAAAACAAAAGCTGCCCGTGCGGCCGCTTTGTACTTGAAGTGCGTTCATGTCGTCCGTCACCAGTTTACACCCAATTTCTCTGGATTGGAAAGAAGAAACCAACACGAGAGCTCAAATGAGCTCGGGTGAACAATAAAATCAAAATAAAATCGAAAAAAATTAAAAAATATATTTTTTTGGAAGAAACATTGACAAAAGTTTTAAGTGCTTGCAAAAAATTCGTCATGAAATCACATTTCTAAAAGGTCTGGCAAAAAAAATAAAATCGATACTCTAAAAATGCTACTTTTAAAAGCATTTTGGAGCACTGAATTTGTTATTTTTGCCACGCCTTATAGGAATGCGATTTCATGATAATTTTTGCAAGCACATAGAACGTTTGTCAATGTTTCTTCCAAAAAAATTAAAAAAATTTAAATTTTTTTAATTTTTTTTACTGTTCACCGAGCTCAAATGAGCTCTGGGGAAGGAAGGCACCTTCGCCAACACCATCCTCACTCATCCATGCCGCCTGTACATAGCCACAACGGATTGTGACGCCAAGCAGAGACAACGCTACGTAGCATCCGTGACAAGATAAAGCGGCGGTGGCGGTGGGCTCCACAAAATTCCAAGCGAGGAACCCTGCTCGACTGCCTGCCGTTCTCCTCCTCTCTTCCCTCCATTTACTCCACCTTCCATCACGCCACTACCCCCGCCCCCGCGCCCTCAATTCCCGCCCGCCTGCCTTCTCTCTCCTTCCTCGCCGCGCATGCGCCGGCGCGGCAGCTGCTAGGCGGCGCAGACGGCAACACCCGGCCACTAGCAGCCCATCCCAGCCATGGCGACGCTGCAGGACCTCGGGGTGTCGGCCTTCATCAACATCCTGGGGGCCTTCGTCTTCCTGCTGCTCTTCGCCGTGCTCCGCATCCAGCCCATCAACGACCGCGTCTACTTCCCCAAGCTCTACATCGCCGGCAAGCGCGCCGCCGACCACCGCGGCGCCCGCAGGGCCATCAACCTCAACCTCTGCACCTACTTCAAGTTCCTCAGCTGGGTCCCCGGCGCGCTCCGCATGACCCAGACCGAGCTCATACACCACGCCGGCCTCGACTCCGCCGTCTACCTCCGAATCTACACGCTCGGGTACACTACAATTTCCATCTTCCCACTGCCACTAGTACTTACTGCGCTGCTCTGCTCTGCTCGACTTATCCTACTTACTACGGAATTCTGCAATTTGGGAGTGCGATCGGTTACTATTTTTTCAACCTAATTCCTCGACAGCAAATTTGCGCTGATCCCCAGATAGTATAACAGCCGCATTTGGTTCATCTTTTCATTTTTCGCCAAATTAACGGCAGCGGATTACGCCATTGCCATTAATGTTACAAGCGCTTTTCGCCAAAATTGCAACCATGGCCTGCCTGCCTGGATGAGCTGTTGGTTTGCGTGTCAATAATGCATGCCTATACTTTGCCTTCTCACTTCTACTACTAGTAGCTGTTTCCTTTGTTGCACAGCACAATGCTTGTTCGGTTCTCTCATCGTCATAGGGAACATGTGATCCTCACATGCTCTGGAGATTGCGCACCCAAACCCAAACAAGCATTCTTCCCCAACGAAACACTGTAACAATTTTTCCCCAAGGTTTTAACCCTTGTGCTTTTGATATTAATCCTTGCTAACTAGACTTGTCAGTCAACCCACAACTGATTGGATCTCAGAGTGACGGGTTGCGTGATTATCCGGACAAATGTTGCTTGTGTCTGGTGACAACGTTGGCGATAGAGGTCACCCTGGCACGTCGTGGCTGCCATCCAATTCAGTTGTGCGTTGAAAATGGCGCCGTCCGCCCGTCAGATATCCGTGGATTGTTTTGCACGATCACGGGCGCTCTTTCAGCCAAGGCACGGACTTATCCAGCTTTAGACTAGTACTTTAGCCTGCCTGGTGTAATCGAGTATACTCCGCCACCGACCCGTATCATATTCCTGGCTAAGTAGTAGTGCTCGCGCACTAAACAACACGCAACTTTTCTGTGTGGCTCCAACCGATTATTCAGCATGTGGGGACCAATCACCGGCGTTTACAACAAACTGGAGATGCTTTCCTTGTCGCCTTGGACGGAATTTCATCCCAAAGGTTTCCCTCTTCAGAATGCAGCCATGTTTTCAATAGTAAAAGTGTATCGACAACCTGGTTCGCTGGTCCCTTCTACTGTACAGACGGGCCATAAAACTTAATCCCACCATCTAATATAAGCGTTTCTCGATCCGGCGAACCTTCTCCTTCACGTTTATCCTCGCATGTGGGCGATGCTTTACAGCCACCCGACCAAGAAGCAAAAATTATTCTGTTGACCTTAGTTGCTCAGGCAGTGCTTTTGGAGAAATTTTACCTTTCCCTTCCCCCTTTTTGTCAAGGAAAAGATTTAGAACTCTGTTGCAGGAGATGGGACTACTGTTTTGTGTTTCATGCACTTCAAATCTTCAGTATAGTACTACTAGTATTTTTTTTGT
This sequence comes from Aegilops bicornis, assembly GCA_021605145.1. Classification (NCBI taxonomy): domain Eukaryota; kingdom Viridiplantae; phylum Streptophyta; class Magnoliopsida; order Poales; family Poaceae; genus Aegilops; species Aegilops bicornis. Next base: position 388,399,138 of record CM038669.1, on the reverse strand, counting down.
GTGGCTATTTTACAGGTTCAATTTGAGCCCTGTGTTTCGTACACTTAACTTTTTTTTCCTGTGGTCTCTTGCAGCCTCAAGATTTTTTTGCCCGTCATGGTTGTCGCCTTGCTGGTTCTCATTCCAGTCAATGTCTCTGGTGGGACACTACTGAACCTGAGAAAAGATGTTATGTTCAGTGATATTGATAAGCTGTCCATATCAAATGTTAGCCCGGGCTCCAACAGGTAATCTTCAGTAAATTATGGACTCCAAATTGCCAGTTCATTTTTTATCCTAACACAAAGCCAGAACATTGTTCTTTAAAACTCTATGTTGCTCCAGGTTGTATGTTCTGATTTGCAATAGTACTCTAAATGTTGATCATTGCCATCCCACTTCATTTCAGGTTCTTTATTCATCTTCTAATGGCGTATGTGTTCACATTTTGGACGTGCTTTATGCTGTACAAAGAGTACAGTAACGTGGCGTTCATGAGATTACATTTCCTGGCTTCTCAGAAACGTTGTGCTGATCAGTTCACTGTAAGTACATTAACAAACTTTGCTGTGCATAAAGAACTGTCCTACATTCCTTCTGTAGCATTTAATATATTTTTATCAATGCCAGGTGATTGTTAGAAACATACCTCGTGTTTCAAGCCATTCGACGTCTGAGACAGTTGATGAGTTCTTCCGCAGGAACCATCCAGACCACTATCTTGGTCAGCAGGTATACTATCCTCATTCTAGTTGATATTTACACACACACTCGCAAATAACGGTTGCTGGCTAGTGTTTTGATTATAGAGCTTACCTTATTTTTTATTTCAGGCTGTTTACAATGCAAACCGGTATGCTAAACTTGTAAAGCAAAAGGAGAGACTTCAAAACTGGCTGGATTACTACCAGCTAAAGTTTGAAAGGCATCCTGAGAAAAGACCGACTGGAAGGGTAATGTTCCAATCATTGCTTTTGTTATTTTTGGATATGTGCAAATAAACTTATCTGCTAACCTTGTTGATGATATTTCAGACCGGATGCTTTGGTTTCTGTGGTAGACAAGTGGATCAAATCGACTACTACCGGGCTAGAATTAGCGAACTTGATAAGAGGGTACGTGTACAACTTATTGGTGTTAGGATTCCTTATTGACAGGAAAAAAGCATTTCACCGTGCTTGCTGAATTTCTAGACCCCATGCACATGTACCTATGTTTATGATTTCAACGCAGTCTACGTTTACGTTTATATTTTCAGATTGCATCAGAGCGTCACAGAGTTCTGAATGATCCAAAAGCCGTTATGCCAGTTTCTTTTGTGACATTTGACTCGAGATGGGGTGCTGCTGTATGTGCACAGACACAGCAGTCAAAGAATCCCACACAATGGCTGACCAACTGGGCTCCTGAACCACGTGATGTTTATTGGCAAAATCTTGCTATTCCTTTTTTCTCTCTGAGCATACGCAAGTTTCTCATATCAATCGCGGTCTTTGCTTTGGTGTTCTTCTACATGATACCTATTGCATTTGTGCAATCACTTGCCAATCTCGAGGGTATTGAAAGAGTCGCGCCTTTCTTGAGGCCAGTGATAGAAGTGTAAGGGTTCTTGTTTTTCCTTTTGCGAATCATTCTTCTTGAGATTGCTCATTATTTCTATTCATTCACCCGACTTATTTTCAACTTGCAGAAAGGTGGTGAAGTCCTTCCTACAGGGTTTCCTTCCCGGTCTGGCTTTGAAGCTCTTTCTCTATATCCTCCCTACGGTTCTTATGATCATGTCGAAAGTTGAAGGCTATGTCTCTTTGTCATCGCTGGAAAGAAGAACCGCTTCAAAATATTACTACTTCATGCTGGTGAATGTATTTCTTGGAAGCATAATTGCTGGCACAGCTTTTGAGCAGCTAGATTCTTTTTTTCATGATCCTCCTTCACAGTAAGTTTCTTCAAATATTCTTCTGCTAACATAGTACATACATGAACCAAAACTTATTTTCCCATGTCTTCATTTCATTAATCATTGTGCCACCGCTTCATATGACTAGAATGTACTCCCTTTGTAAAGAAATATAAGAGCGTTTAGATCATCTTATATTTCTTTACAGAGGGAGTACTTGTACTCACTCTCAAAATGTGCAAATGAAAAATGTTGGATGCATAGTCATAAACAGTAATAATCCGTCACATCTCCTTTTATTTCTTTACAGAATACCAAGGACCATTGGAGTGGCTGTACCAATGAAAGCAACATTCTTCATGACATACATAATGGTCGATGGCTGGGCCGGCATCGCTAACGAGATCCTTCGAGTGAAGCCACTGGTCATATACCATCTGAAGAACATGTTCATCGTGAAAACCGAGCGGGACAGGGAGAGGGCGATGGATCCACGCAGCATTGCACTTGGAGAAAACCTTCCATCCCTGCAGTTGTACTTCCTCCTTGGGCTCGTGTACGCGGTGGTCACCCCCATTCTCCTCCCTTTCATAATCGTCTTCTTCGCCTTCGCCTACCTTGTCTACAGGCATCAGGTGAGTTGACGGATACAGCTTTGACCTCTATCTATCCATTTGCCGCATCAGAGCCAGTGCACTGACCACCCACCTTTATTTCGGGTTTCAGATCATCAATGTGTACAATCAGGAGTATGAAAGCGCGGCAGCGTTCTGGCCTCAGGTCCATTCGCGCATCATAGCGAGCTTGCTCATCTCTCATGTGACTCTCTTTGGGCTGCTGAGCACGATGAAAGCCGCCTACTCCACTCCGCTGCTCATCTTCCTGCCATTGCTGACACTATGGTTCCACAAGTACTGCAAGAGTCGGTTCGAGCCCGCGTTCCGCAAGTACCCTCTAGAGGTCAGTGCGTCACCTCTGTTACTGTATCATGTGTAATTTTCAATAAAAAAAATAGCGCGCTATAGCACCGCTAATAGCACACTACAACGTTCTGAGCATTGTCTTACTAAATGAAATCAGTGTATGGTCGTTCACTATAGCATGATATAGGGTCACTGTAGCGGATTTTAAGGTTGCATTATTTTGCCGTAGCACGCTATTTTTTTCATTGGTAATTTTGCTTGGAAGATCGTTTGCAGAACCTGAGATGTTGTTTGCTTTTCTCAACTTCAGGAAGCGATGGAGAAGGACGTGATGGAGCACGCGTCGGAGCCGAGCCTGAACCTCAAGACCTACCTAGCAAATGCATACCTGCACCCCATCTTCCATATGTTTGAGCAGGAGGATCAGAAGGAGGAGGCCACCATAGAGGTGAGAATCGACAAATCGGAGCATCAGCAGCAGCAACATGTGAGAAGCTCGCACTCACAGTATGAGGAGGAGACGAGCGCACAGACCCATTACCACCATGAGGAGAGGAGCAGCAACCAGTACCAGTACCAGTACCAGCACCAGTATGAGTACCAGCACGAGGAAACTCACATGAGGAGTGAGCAGTCGCCGCCACACTTTGTCTACCACCCTGGAGTCGAGCATTGATGCTGCGAATTTAGCACTCCCTAACTTGACCTTTTGCCTCGCATTTTCGTGAAAATGCTTGCCCCTCTAGTCCAGTCCAGATGATGCTGATGTATGATGTACATGCCAATATGTAGTCGTGTGATGATAATCTTATGAATTGATTGATTTTCTTCTGCAAATGGAGAAAGCAATTACCTTGAGTACTAATGCGAATCGGCGTTGGATGGCGATACTTACGGCAACTCTGATTAATCCGAAAAAACCTAACTCCCAAACATCTTTTGGAATTAGGGCAATTCAATGTCTCTGCATCAAACCGCTTAATGCATCTTCATATCATTTTGAATGACCGTAGGGCAATTTTTTTTTCTACTGCATTTCCCAACAGGCAGCCATCGCTGGGAGGCAGAGCCGCAGCCCGCGCTGCCTGTCGACCTAATCTGGTCGCCACGCCTAGGCATGCTCCGCCACTGCAAACCTGGGTGGGCCATTACAAAGAAAGCCAACTATTTTGCTAGCATGGCCAAATTTACCCATCAATCTTCATTAAACTTGCTACGGGATGGGCAGGCCATAGCCTACCATTGCTAACACGTAGCTCCGCCCACCGCGCAACCTGTCGCACTGCAGGCTCCTCGGTCCACCGCCACCGTCGCAGGGCACCGCCGTCACACCCAAGCGCCGCCACACCGTGGTGCCCAACACCAGCGCCGCGCTTGACCATGGAGAGACCAGCCCGCAAAGGCCCTGACACGTGCGAGGACACAGGCCCACCTCCCCCTGCCGCTGCCACCGAACGGACTTTGCCCGGCCGCGCCCCCTGACGATGGCGAGGGAAGGAGGGGGGAGACCGGCGGCAAGATATGGGGTCGCCCTCCCCGTCGCCTCGCGATGCCAACGGGGGAGGGGAAGGGCGTTACCCCAGCAAACTTCCTATAGAGACAATGTAAGCCATTGTTTGAAGCAGAGGCGGTGTATGCACAAGGGTGGGCTCAGAGGTGAGGTGATCAAGCCACGCATGGGTGACACGCCTTTTAGGACGAGACGTGGTTCAATATGGAGGCAAGAGCGCTAGAGACCCAGAAACTTGCGTTGGATGTGATGGTTTAGTCCAGAAACTTGCAAAAGGTGATCAACTAGTTCATAAACTTGCAAACTATATGATGGTTTAGTCCACAGCTAATCAGAGACGGACAATTGGCGCCCAACTGGCTGCTTCGTGGCTCACCTGGTCGGACCTGCTTTTTTGCGGAAAACCCCTCCACATTAATGGAAATCACGCCCGCAGTCCCTGTTTCCCTTGTCTTCTTTATCCCTGTCCAAATCCCTAGCTCTCTCCCATTTCCCCTTTCCCCTGTCCAAATCCTGACGGCGAGAGAATGAGAGCGTCCGGTAGCGGCGGCGGCGAGAAGAAGAGCGGGGGTGGCAGTGGCTTCCGATCCCATGGAGTAGGCGCCGACGCCGACGGGTTCCTGGGCGGCGGCGGGCCGGGAGAACCCAGCGCCAGGGTCATTGCAGTTCTTGACTTCGGTGGCAAGAAGGTAAGTACAGAAATCATGAATCATGAACTGCAGTTCTTGACTTAGTACCAAAAGTTGTAGGAGTCACTTCAGTTCTTGACTTTGGGGATATGAAAAATTCCATTTTTATAGGATGATTAAGGACTTGACTTGAATTGCTCATCATTTTTTCAGGAGTGGGCTGGGGAGTGGGATGGAAGAGCCAAGTCAGTGATTAAGGATCTAGCCATGAAGAACATGGAGTTGGAGGCCAGGATTAAAGTACTTGAAGCAGAAACTAAAAGGAATGAGAAAGAAAAGAGAGCAATTGTTAAGATGCAGAAGGAAAAAAGAGCAATTTAGGGATAAGATTTTATGTTTTGGAGCTCTTCTGTATGTTGGCCTGTTTGCCATTCTGATAGTTGTCATTGTTAGCAAGTAGGGTGTTTTTAGTGTGCTGAGAAATGTTGATGTAGTGACCAAATGAAGGAATGATGATGAACTGATATTCATAGTTTTTTAGAGAACTGAAATTGTGCATTGTACCAAAATTCAGATAGTTGCAGCAAAATTCTGATAATGCAAGCAAATTTCAGTTAACTTAACTGTAAGCAAAATTCAGACCACTTTATTTGGAAGGGGCCCAGGGATCTTCAAGTAGTACAGTTTGGAAAGTTGTACATTGGTCACATTGTATATTTGGCAGAAAGTGAGCACCTGGTACATTCTATTTTTGGATGTGTGCACATGGGCACAACATGGGCAGAAAACATGCAACCCACTACTTGATAGCAACACTAATAGCAACACACAACATGGGCGATATCAACATGATTATAGCAACACTACAACATCATTTATAGGAAACAGAGGCCATAAACATAGGTTCTCTAGTTCAACATAGGCCCTAAACATAGATAGCAGTTCAACATAGATACATAGCAAGCTAGATAGATAGCAGCTCAAAATAGTTGGTAACTTATATGCCAATATATAGATCAGCATACCTAACTACATCTTCACTTCTCCTGACTGTTGGGGAACGCAGTATTTCAAAAAAATTACCTACGATCATGCAAGATCTATCTAGAAGATGCATAGCAACAAGCGGGGAGAGTGTGTCCACGTACCCTCGTAGACCGAAAGCGGAAGCGTTTAGTAACGCGGTTGATGTAGTTGAATGTCTTCGCGATCCAACCGATCCAAGTACCGAACGTACGGCACCTCCGCGATCAGCACACGTTCAGCCCGATGACGTCCCTCGATATCTTGATCCAGTTGAGGCCGAGGGAGAGTTCCGTCAGCACGACGGCCGGCGATGGTGATGATGAAGTTACCGGCGCAGGGTTTCGCCTAAGCACTACGATGATATGACCGAGGTGTGTAACTGTGGAGGGGGGCACTGCACACGGTTAAGAAAAACTTGCGTGTTCTAGGTGCCCCCTCTCCACACACACACACACACACACACACACACACACACACACACACACACACACACACACACACACACACACACACACACACACACACACACACACACACACATATATATATATATATATATAGGTTGTAGGGGGGGAAGAGGTAGCCTTAGGGCGCCCCCAAGTAGGCTGAATCCTACTTGGGGTGCAAGCCCACCCCCCCTTCCTTATTTCAAAGCATATGGGAAGGAAAGAGAAGGGGGAAGAGAATGAAAGGGTGGAGGCCGAACCCTCCTCCTTCCTTTCTACTTCCCCTTCCTTTCTACTTCCCCTTCCTTTCCTCCTACTCCTATTCGGCCTAGGAGGGGCGCACCAGCCCACCAAGGGCTGGTCTGTCCCTTACTTGGCCCAATAGGCCCATACCTTTGCCGAGGGGTGCCCGGAACCCCTTCCGGTGACCCGATATCACCCGGAACACTTCCGGTATCCAAATATCATCGTCCAATTGTAACATCCCAAAATTCTAAATTTTGGAATGTTATAAACAAATAGATAGATTTGATTGATTGCTTGATTGATTGACTGAAAGTGAGTGAATTTGAAATTTTTTGGAAGTTAAATGAGAGGGAATAAAAGGACTTTCCCAAACTTTCATTTTTGCTTTTATGGTCTTAGGGAATTCAAATACTCTTCATCACAAAACCCTGGAGAGAAGATGACATGACTTCTTCCATTTATTTAAATGACAAGGGGTGTTGAAAATATTTGAATTTCATTTGAGAATAGTTCCAATTCTGAAACTTTATGCAACTCAATGATTTTCACGAGCGAAGATAAAATGACTTCTTCAAAACATATGAAATATGAGTTGGGAGTTTCAAAGAATTAAATTCAAAGCTCTTTTGAATTTATTTTTAATTTGGAGTTATTTTAGTTTTATTCAAATTATTTTTTTCTCCAAAAATAAATTATATGGAAAATAGGGTAACATGATTCCCTACATCAGAAAAATGGAGAGAAATAAATTTGAATTCATTTTGGTATTTTTAAAATGATTTTTGTTAGATTTTATTGGACCAGAAGCACTCTTTGCTTTATTTGAATTTGTGTGGATTTTATTTGACATTAGAATAATGTTCATCATGTAGGAAATCTTTTTCTGAAATTTTTGATATATTATATGTCTATATAATATTTTCATTTTTTTATTATTTTGTTTTCCTCTATGTTTATTAATATATATATATATATATATTCGCAGCGCCTTGGGCCAAAGGCCCAAGCCGCCAAGCCAGCGGCCGGCCGAGGCCAAGGCCATCGCTAGCATCGCACGCACGCACCTAGGAGCCAGGGAACCCCAAGTTTCCTATTCTTTTACAAATCCTAGTAGGATTTGATCCCGTTTCGTTATTCCGTTTTCTTATTCCTAGGATTCCTAATCCTAATCTATTTTTTGTCCCCTACCCCAAGCAAAACCCTTCCCCTCCCCAATATAAATACCCAAGCACCCCCCCTCCTCCAACACATCAACTCAACTCTCCTCTCCTCTCCTCTCCTCTCCGCAGCAGCAGCAGCTCCACACCCGCGCCGCCGCCTTTACACCCGCTGCCGCCGCCGCGCTTGCCACCGCCGCCAAGTGCCGCCGCCGCTTGAACGCCGCCGCCGAGCCCCTCGCCTCTTCGAGGTACTAGCCCAGCGCCGCACACCTTTTCTTTTCCTCGGTTCGGTTTTTCAGAATCGTTCGGTTTCCGTTCGGTTTTCTAGATCGGTTTTTCGTTTGGTTTTCTTTCCAAACCCTAGATCGGTTTCTCTCCGGTTTTCTTTCCGGTTTTGTTTAGCGGCGTCATCGATAGATTTTTCTTTTATTTTTAATTTCCGTCAGGACCTATCCGTAGTGTTATTTTTTAGTCCCTAATCTTCAAACGCTCATAACTTTTTACTCGTAAGTCGGAATCCAACGAAACCAACGCCCACTTCTTCGTTCACGATCCTCTATCCAAAGAATACAACTCAAACATGTTTTTGATAATTTAAAATTTTGAATTAGATCAGATTTGTATTCAAACTTCGCTTGATCGTAACTTGAGTTTCAGAACTCCGATTTAGTTGATTCTTTTTGTTAATCGAAGCTCTTGACCTAAACTTTCTGATAAGGCCAAATTCATATAATTTTGGTACTGTTAGAAATTGTTTTATGTTGCAAGAGTTATTTGCTTGTTTTTGACGTTTTCCGAATTGTTTTCTTCGTTCTTTCCGATCTTTTGAGTGATTGCTTATGTGTGGTTACTATTGATTGCTTACGATAGATTGACCAGAGTGTGACGAGTAGATCTATCAAGAGTTTGAGTGCGAATCATCTTCATCAACTTTGCAGGCAAGTAACACTTGATCATACTTTTTCTACTACCCAGTTTTATGCATTAGATCTATTCCTCAAACACTTGCATGATTAGGATCTAATTAAATTGTGGGATGGGAAGTAGATGAGGTAGTACCTATTACCTGCTTTACTTATGAAACCTTGGGAGTTACTTCTACGCTTGCTCATTATGCCATGCTATGCTAGTAGACGTGGATTTGGGTGAGTGAATATCCATGATGTGTGAGATTGTTATTAATGGTTTATCTAAGGTGGCAACTTAAATACACTGGGTGGATTGAGGCACTGGTTTCTATCAGACTTGCCTCAGATTTCTTCGGACCGCCACCCGTGCTCAAAGGGATCATAAGATTATTCAAACTAGAAACTTCCGTGTGCAGCCACAAGCCATTATGGGCTCGCATAGTTGACTAAGTCGTGCGAACTCTTATAGTGGTGGACTAGCAGATGTAGGGGATGTAGGTGTACCGTCCACCCATCGTAAGGTGCTAGCGCTTCGAAAGACTATGTCTCGGTCATCTCCTCTCAAACACCATGTAGTGCGAGAAACCAAACGGAGGCGATCGAGTCTTGTGGGGAAAAGTGCAAACCTCTGCAGAGTGTATAAACTAATCATGATTAGCCGTGTCCCCGGTTATGGACAATTTTGAGTATCTAGTACCTGGATATCCTGTTGATCTCATCACGTTACTTAATATAATTTGTCGGGTTTAATGAGTACCTTTAATTGGGATTGAGGATGCTGTCAACCATTCTCAATGTTCAACAACCACCATGATAGCTAAATAAACTTATTCCTTTGAAGTAGGGAAAATTGGCTTTTCGCAAAAAATCAGAACCATAGAGCTTTCCACCAGCCATATATGCATGTAGTATAGCATATTCTTTCATTACTCTCTATGTGTTACATTGCCAGATATTCCATGTGCTGACCGTTTCGGGCTGCAACTTTTCATGTTGCGCACTTCTCGCATTTACGAGTAAGTGATACGTTAGGGTTACGATTTCCTATACTCAACTTTGCCGTTGGTGTTGATGGGAATCCACAACCTTGTTAAGCTTCCGCTATGTTTTGGATTGAGGTAATAGTTTTTACGTTACTTTATACATGTGATTTACCTTTGTTATAAATCCTTCGAGTACTGTGTGTGTCAGCATACCGATCCAGGGATGACACGAAAGCACAGAGACTTGATCCATTCGGGTCGGGTCGCTACACCAATATATGAATCTTTACCTCTCGCCCATTTCAAGACTCCTCGTCATGTACGTGGTCTCATCCGAACGTGGTCTCATCCGAGACTCCGAACAAACTTCGGTCACCAACAACACATAACTCATAACACAAATCGTCATCGGACGTTAAGCGTGCGGACCCTACGCGTTCGAGAACTATGTAGACATGACCGAGACATATCTCCCGTCAATAACCAATAGCGGAACCTGGATGCTCATATTGGCTCCTACATATTCTACGAAGATCTTTATCGGTCAAACCGCATAACAACATACGGTGTTCCCTTTGTCATTGGTATGTTACTTGCCCGAGATTCGATCGTCGGTATCCTCATACCTAGTTCAATCTCGTTACCGGCAAGTCTCTTTACTCGTTCCGTAATGCATCATCCCGCAACTAACTCATTAGTCACATTGCTTGCAAGGCTTATTGTGATGTGCATTACCGAGAGGGCCCAGAGATACCTCTCCGATACACGGAGTGAAAAATCCTAATCTCGAACTATGCCAACCCAAAAAAACACCTTCGGAGTGAAGGAAATATGCCCTAGAGGTAATAATAAAGTTTTTATTTATTTCCTCATATCATGATAAATGTTTATTATTCATGCTAGAACTGTATTAACCGGAAACATGATACATGTGTGAATACATAGACAAACAGAGTGTCACTAGTATGCCCCTACTTGACTAGCTCGTTAATTAAAGATGGTTATGTTTCCTAACCATAGACATGAGTTGTCATTTGATTAACGGGATCACATCATTAGGAGAATTATGTGATTGACTTGACCCATTCCGTTAGCTTAGCACTTGATCGTTTAGTATGTTGTTATTGCTTTCTTCATGACTAATACATGTTCCTATGACTATGAGATTATGCAACTCCCGTTTACCGGAGGAACACTTACCAAACGCCACAACGTAACTGGGTGATTATAAAGGTGCTCTACAGGTGTCTCCGAAGGTACTTGTTGAGTTGGTGTATATCGAGATTAGGATTTGTCACTCTGATTGTTGGAGAGGTATCTCTGGGCCCACTCGGTAATACACATCACTATAAGCTTTGCAAGCATTGTAACTAATGAGTTAGTTTCGGAATGATGTATTACAGAACGACTAAAGAGACTTGCCAGTAACGAGATTGAACTAGGTATTGAGATACCAAAGATCGAATCTCGGGCAAGTAACATACCAATGACAAAGGGAACAACGTATGTTGTTATGCGATTTGACCGATAAAGATCTTAGTAGAATATTTGGGAGCCAATATGAGCATCCAGGTTCCGCTATTGGTTATTCACCGGAGACATGTCTCGGTCATGTCTATATAGTTCTCGAACCCGTAGGGTCTGCACGCTTAAAGTTCGGTGACGATCGGTATTATGAGTTTTTGTGATTTGATGTACCGAAGGTAGTTCGGAGTCTCGGATATGATCACGGACATGACGAGGAGTCTCGAAATGGTTGAGACGTAAATATCGATATATTGGACGACTATGTTCGGACACCAGAAAGGTTCCGGAAGGTTTCGGACATATACCGGAGTACCGGGGGGTTACCGGAACCCCCCGGGGAGTTAATTGAGTCTCATGGGCCCTAGTGGGAGAAGAGGAGGGGCGGCCAAGGCAGCCGCGCGCCCCATCCCCCTCTAGTCCAAATTGGACAAGGAGGGGGGGCGGCACCTCCCTTTCCTTCTCTTCCTCTCTCCCTTCCTTCTCCCCTCCTACTCCAACTAGGAAAAGAGGGAGTCCTACTCCTGGTGGGAGTAGGACTCCCCCCTTGGCGCGCCCTCCTCCTGGCCGGCCGCCTCCCCCCTAGCTCCTTTATATACGGGGGCAGGGGGCACCCCATAGACACACAAGTTGATCTGTTAATCTCTCCCAACCGTGTGCGGTGCCCCCCCTCCACCATAATCCACCTCGATCATATCGTAGCGGTGCTTAGGCGAAGCCCTGAGTCGGTAGCATCATCATCACCGTCATCACGCTGTTGTGCTGACGAAACTCTCCTGCAAAGCTTTGCTGGATCGGAGCTCGCTGGACGTTATCGAGTTGAACGTGTGCTGACTCGGAGGTGACGTGTGTTCGGTACTTGGATCGGTCGGATCGTGAACCGAGTGTGGCTGGCGGGTGTCAGTTTCTCCAACTTTAGTTGAACCGAGTGTGGCTACGCCCGGTCCTTGTGAAGGTTAAAACAACACTAACTTGACGATCTATCGATGTGGTTTTGATGCGTAGGTAAGAACGGTTCTTGCTCAGCCCGTAGCAGCCACGTAAAACTTGCAACAACAAAGTACAGGACATCTAACTTGTTTTTGCAGGGCATGTTGTGATGTCATATGGTCAAGACATGATGCTATATTTTATTGTATGAGCTGATCAAGTTTTGTAACGGAGTTATCGGCAACTGGCAGGAGCCATATGGTTGTCGCTTTATTGTATGCAATGCAATCGCTTCAGAATTGCTTTACTTTATCACTAAGCAGCAGCGATAGTCGTAGAAGCAATAGTTGGCGAGACGACAATGATGCTACGATGGAGATCAAGGTGTCGCGCCGGTGATGATGGTGATCATGACGGTGTTTCGGAGATGGAGATCACAAGCACAAGATGATGATGGCCATATCATATCACTTATATTCATTGCATGTGATGTTTATCCTTTATGCATCTTATTTTGCTTTGATTGACGGTAGCATTATAAGATGATCTCTCACTAAATTTCAAGGTAAAAGTGTTCTCCCTGACTATGCATCGCTACAAAGTTCGTCGTGCCGAGCCACCATGTGATGATCGGGTGTGATAAGCTCAACATTCATCTACAACGGGTGCAAGCCAGTTTTGCACACGCAGAATACTCGGGTTAAACTTGACGAGCCTAGCATATGCAGATATGGCCTCGGAACACTGAGACCGAAAGGTCGAGCGTGAATCATATAGTAGACATGATCAACATAGTGATGTTCATCATTGAAAACTACTCCATTTCACATGATCATCGGTTATGGTTTAGTTGATTTGGCTCATGTGATCACTTAGATGATTAGAGGGATGTCTATCTAAGTGGGAGTTTTTAAGAAATATGATTAATTGAACTTAAATTTATCATGAACTTAGTACCTGATAGTATTTTGCTTGTCTATGTTGTTGTAGGTAGATGGCCCGTGCAGTTGTTCCGTTGAATTATAATGCGTTCCTTGAGAAAGCAAAGTTGAAAGATGATGGTAGCAATTACACGGACTGGGTCCGTAACTTTAGGATTATCCTCATTGCTGCATAGAAGAATTATGTCCTGGAAGCACCGCTGGTGCCAAACCTGCTGTAGCAGCAACACCAGATGTTATGAACGGCTCGCAGAGCAAAGCTGATGACTACTCGATAGTTCAGTGTGCCATGCTTTACGGCTTAGAACCAGGACTTCAACGACGTTTTGAACGTCATGGAGCATATGAGATGTTCCAGGAGTTGAAGTTAATATTTCAAGCAAATGCCCGGATTGAGAGATATGAAGTCTCCAATAAGTTTTCTTACCAAGATGGAGGAGAATAGTTCTGTCAGTGAGCATATACTCAGAATGTCTGGGTATAACAACCACCTGATTCAACTGGGAGTTAATCTTCCGGATGATAGTGTTATTGATAGAATTCTTCAATCACTGCCACCAAGCTACAAGAGCTTGTGATGAACTATAATATGCAAGGGATGGATAAGACAATTCCCATGCTCTTCGCAATGCTAAAAGCTGCGGAGGGAGAAATCAAGAAGGAGCATCAAGTGTTGATGGTCAACAAGACCACCAGTTTCAAGAAAAAGGGCAAAGGGAAGAAGAAGGGGAACTTCAAGAAGAATGGCAAACAAGTTGCCGCTCAAGAGAAGAAACCCAAGTCTGGACCTAAGCTCGAGACCGAAAGTGCTTCTACCGCAAACAGACCGTCATTGGAAGCGAAACTGCCCCAAGTATTTGGCGGATAAGAAGGATGGCAAGGTGAACAAAGGTATATGTGATATACATGTTATTGATGTGTACCTTACCAGAGCTCACAGTAGCACCTGGGTATTTGATACTGGTTCTGTTGCTAATATTTGCAACTCGAAACAGGGACTACGGATTAAGCGAAGACTGGCTAAGGATGAGGTGACGATGCACGTGGGAAATGGTTCCAAAGTCGATGTGATCGTTGTCGGCACGCTACCTCTACATCTACCTTCGGATTAGTTTTAGACCTAAATAATTGTTATTTGGTGCCAGCGTTGAGCATGAACATTATATCTGGATCTTGTTTGATGCGAGACGGTTATTCATTTAAATCTGAGAATAATGGTTGTTCTATTTATATGAGTAATATCTTTTATGGTCATGCACCCTTAAAGAGTGGTATATTTGTGTTAAATCTCGATAGTAGTGACACACATATTCATAATGTTGAAGCCAAAAGATGCAGAGTTGATAATGATAGTGCAACTTATTTGTGGCACTGCCGTTTGGGTCATATTGGTGTAAAGCGCATGAAGAAACTCCATACTGATGGACTTTTGGAATCACTTGATTATGAATCAATTGGTACTTGCGAACCATGCCTCATGGGCAAGATGACTAAAATGTCGTTCTCCAGAACAATGGAGCGAGCAACAGATTTGTTGGAAATCATACATACTGATGTATGTGGTCCGATGAATATTGAGGCTCGTGGCGGGTACCGTTATTTTCTCACCTTCACGGATGATTTGAGCAGATATGGGTATATCTACTTAATGAAACATAAGTCTGAAACGTTTGAAAAGTTCAAAGAATTCAGAGCGAAGAGCAAATCAACGTAACAAGAAAATAAAGTTTCTACGATCTGATCGTGGAGGAGAATATTTGAGTTACGAGTTTGGTATACATTTTAAACAATGCGGAATAGTTTCACAACTCACGCCACCCGGAACACCACAGCGTAATGGTGTGTCCGAACATCGTAATCGTACTTTACTAGATATGGTGCGATCTATGATGTCTCTTACTGATTTACCGCTATCGTTTTGGGTTTATGCTTTAGAGACGGCTGCATTCACGATAAATAGGGCACCATCAAAATCCGTTGAGATGACGCCTTATGAACTGTGGTTTGGCAAGAAACCAAAGTTGTCGTTTCTTAAAGTTTGGGGCTGCGATGCTTATGTGAAAAAACTTCAACCTGATAAGCTCGAACCCAAGTCGGAGAAATGTGTCTTCATAGGATACCCAAAAGAAACAGTTGGGTACACCTTCTATCACATATCCGAAGGCAAGACTTTTGTTGCTAAGAATGGATCCTTCTAGAGAAGGAGTTTCTCTCGAAAGAAGTGAGTGGGAGGAAAGTAGAACTTGATGAGGTAACTATAGCTGCTCCCTTATTGGAAAGTAGTTCATCACAGAAACCGGTTCCTGTGGCATCTACACCAATTACTGAGGAAGCTAATGATGATGATCATGAAACTTCAAATCAAATTACTACCGAACCTCGTAGGTCAACCAGAGTAAGATCCGCACCAGAGTGGTACGGTAATCCTGTTCTAGAGGTCATGTTACTAGACCATGACGAACCTACGAACTATGAGGAAGCTATGATGAGCCCAGATTCCGCAAAATGGCTTGAGGCCATGAAATCCGAGATGGGATCCATGTATGAGAACAAAGTGTGGACTTTGGTTGACTTGCCCGATGATCAGCAAGCCATCGAGAATAAATGGATCTTCAAGAAGAAGACAGACACTGACGGTAATGTTACTGTCTACAAAGCTCGACTTATTGCGAAAGGTTTTCGACAAGTTCAAGGAGTTGACTACGATGAGACCTTCTCACCCGTAGCGATCCTTAAGTCCGTCTGAATCATGTTAGCAATTGCCGCATTTTATGATTATGAAATTTGGCAAATGGATGTAAAGACTGCATTCCTGAATGGATTTCTGGAAGAAGAGTTGTATATGATGCAACCTGAAGGTATTATCGATCCAGAAGGTGCTAACAAAGTGTGCAAGCTCCAGCAATCCATTTATGGACTGGTGCAAGCCTCTCGGAGTTGGAATAAACGTTTTGATAGTGTGATCAAAGCATATGGTTTTATACAGACTTTTGGAGAAGCGTGTATTTACAAGAAAGTGTGTGGGAGCTCTGTAGCATTTCTAATCTTATATGTGGATGACATATTGTTGATTGGAAATGATATAGAATTTCTAGATAGCATAAAAGGATACTTGAATAAGAGTTTTTCGATGAAAGACCTCGGTGAAGCTGCTTACATATTGGGCATCAAGATCTATAGAGATAGATCAAGACGCTTAATTGGACTTTCACAAAGCACATACCTTGATAAAGTTTTGAAGAAGTTGAAAATGGATCAGGCAAAGCAAGGGTTCTTGGATGTGTTACAAGGTGTGAATTTGAGTAAGAGTCAATGCCGGACCACTGCAGAAGATAGAGAGAAAATGAAAGATGTTCCCTATGCTTCAGCCATAGGCTCTATCATGTATGCAATGATGTGTACCAGACCTGATGTGTGCCTTGCTATTAGTTTAGCAGGGAGGTACCAAAGTAATCCAGGAATGGATCACTGGACAGTGGTCAAGAACATCCTGAAATACCTAAAAAGGACTAAGGATATGTTTCTCGTTTATGAAGGTGACAAAGAGCTCATCGTAAATGGTTACGTTGATGCAAGCTTTGACACTGATCCGGACAATTCTAAATCGCAAACCGGATACGTGTTTATATTGAACGGTGGAGCTCTCAGTTGGAGCAGTTCTAAACAAAGCGTCGTGGCGGGATCTACGTGTGAACCGGAGTACATTGCTGCTTCAGAAGCAGCAAATGAAGGAGTCTGGATGAAGGAGTTCATATCCGATCTAGGTGTCATACGTAATTCATCTGGTCCAATGGAAATCTTTTGTGACAATACTGGTGCAATTGCCTTGGCAAAGGAATCCAAATTTCACAAGAGAACCAAGCACATCAAGAGAAGCATCAACTCCATCCGGGATCAAGTCCAGGTGGGAGACATAGATATTTGCAAGATACATACGGATCTGAATGTTGCGCACTGCTGACTAAGCCTCTTCCACGAGCAAAACATGATCAGCACCAAGGCTCCATGGGTGTTAGAATCATTACTATGTATTCTAGATTATTGACTCTAGTGCAAGTGGGAGATGTAGGAAATATGCTCTAGAGGCAATAATAAAGTTATTATTTATTTCCTCATATCATGATAAATGTTTATTATTCATGCTAGAATTGTATTAACCGGAAACATGATACATGTGTGAATACATAGACAAACAGAGTGTCACTAGTATGCCTCTACTTGACTAGCTCGTTAATTAAAGATGGTTATGTTTCCTAACCATAGACATGAGTTGTCATTTTGATTAATCGGATCACATCATTAGGAGAATGATGTGATTGACTTGACCCATTCCGTTAGCTTAGCACTTGATCGCTTAGTATGTTGCTATTGCTTTCTTCATGACTTATACATGTTCCTATGACTATGAGATTATGCAACTCCGCTTATCGGAGGAACACTTTGTGTGCTACTAAACCTCACAACGTATCTGGGTGATTATAAAGGTGCTCTACAGGTGTCTCCGAAGGTACTTGTTGAGTTGGCGTATTTCGAGATTAGGATTTGTCACTCCGATTGTCGGAGAGGTATCTCTGGGCCCACTCGATAATACACATCACTATAAGCCTTGCAAGCATTGTAACTAATGAGTTAGTTGCGGACTGATGTATTACCGAACGAGTAAAGAGACTTGCTGGTAATGAGATTGAAATAGGTATTGAGATACCGACGATCGAATCTCGGGCAAGTAACATACCGATGACAAAGGGAACAACGTATGTTGTTATGCGGTTTGACCGATAAAGATTTTAGTAGAATATGTGGGAGCCAATATGAGTATCCAGGTTCCGCTATTGGTTATTGACCGGAGACATGTCTCGGTCATGTCTACACAGTTCTCGAACCCGTAGGGTCCGCACGCTTAAAGTTCGGTGACGATCGGTATTATGAGTTTTTGTGTTTTGATGTATCGAAGGTAGTTCGGAGTCCCGGATATGATCAAGGACATGACGAGGAGTCTCGAAATGGTCGAGACGTAAAGATCTATATATTGGACGACTATGTTTGGACACCGAAAAGGTTCCGAAAGGTTTCGGACATATACCGGAGTACCAGGGGGGGGGGGTTACCGGAACTCCCCGGGGAGTTAATTGAGTCTCATGGGCCCTACTGGGAGAAGAGGAGGGGCGGCCAAGGGCAGCCGCGCACTCCCTCCCCCTCTAGTCTTAATTGGACAAGGAGGGGGGCGAAGCCCCCCTTTCCTTCTCTTCCCTTCTCCCCTCCTACTCCAACTAGGAAAAGAGGGAGTCCTACTCCCGGTGGGAGTAGGACTCCCCCCTTGGCGCGCCCTCCTCCTGGCCGGCCGCCTCCCTCCTAGCTCCTTTATATACGGGGGCAGTGGGCACCCCATAGACACACAAGTTGATCTGTTGATCTCTCCCAACCGTGTGCGGTGCCCCCCTCCATGATAATCCACCTCGATCATATCGTAGCGGTGCTTAGGCGAAGCCCTGCATCAGTAGCATCATCATCACCGTCATCACGCCGTCGTGCTGACGAAACTCTCCCGTGAAGCTTTTCTGGATCGGAGCTCGCGGGACTTTATCGAATTGAACATGTGCTGAACTCGGAGGTGCCGTCACTATAGAAAAAAAGACACATCCATGCATTTTGGGCCGAACGAAAAAAAATTCTGTCATACTTATGACACCTCTATGACGATAATTGTGACAAAACCCGGTATGATCATAGATGTGGTGGGGTCCTACTTCTATGACAAAAAATCATGACAGAAAATGGGCTTTTTGTCCTGGGCGGGCCGGAGTCGCAGCTGCATGACATTCTTTGGGCCGTCCATGACGGAAAAAACCGTGGTAGAAGCGAGGCCGAGGAAAATATTGGGGTGTTCCCGGTTACGGTGGGTGGTCGGGGCCGAGCGACGCGCGTTCCTCTCATACACGCACACGCGTGGGTGCGAGGTGTTGGGCTCTAACTAAACCCGAGCGAGGCATTAGGCTCTAATCAACCCGGCGACAGACCGCAGTTACGCTACATCGAACCCGAGCGATCGATCGATGGCTATTAATCGAACCCGATCGAGCGATTCCTTCGCCATCGCTGCTAATCAAGCCGATCGATGCTGCCTCGATGAACAAAGGAGCGTTCTTTGGGGGGTTTGGATGAACACGTCCCGGGGGGGGTGGATGAACAGGACCCCGTGGTGTTGCCTCTGGATGAACAGGACACCGATCGATCGAGCCGGTTGGGGCTCGATGAACAGGACCCAGTGGAGGGCAGGATGAACAGGACCACCCCATGGAGGGTAGGATGAACAATAGACAGTGGAGGGCTGGATGAACAGTAGACCGTGGAGGGGTGGTTGAACAGGAGCCCGTGGAGAGGGCTGGTTGAACAGTAGCCGGTGGAGTAGCGCGCGGTGGAGGCTGGATGAATAGGAGCCCGTGGATGAACAATCACAGGTGGAGGCTGGAGGAGGTCGACGGTGGATGAATAGTAGCCCATGGAGGCTGGAGGGGGTCGACGGTGGAGATGAACAATATCCCGTGGAGTCCCGTTGTGTGGTACGCCACACCCCTCCCGATGAACAAGACCTCCGTTTCGACCATAGCGCTCCAACACAAGTCAGTTTCCTCCGTTTTGCGGTACGCCACACCCCTCCCGATCAAAAGGACCCCCGTTTCGACCGTAGGAGGTCCATTTCCTCAATTTTGCGGTACGCCAGTCCCCTCCCGATGAACAGGATCCCGTTTCGAACGTGGCCGGTCGAACACAAGGCCATTTCCTCTGTTCTGCAGTACGCCAGTCCTCGTTTCCATCGACTGTTCCATACAAGCCCTCCCGATGAACACGACGACGCATTCCGTTCCGACCCAGCCAGTTGGCTCCCCATGAACACGACGACGACGCAGTTTCTCTGTTCCGACCCAACCATGTACACGAGCCCTGGCCGTACGTACGCGCGAGTAGGCTTTGAGACCCTGCCCAGATGTAATGTGACGCGTGGTCAGATTTACTTTCTTGCACCCTAGCCAGACGCGTGCGTGTACATGCTACATGCGCCGCTCTACTACGACATCGCAGCGCCTCTACATCGACCAAGATGTACGCGTACGTCACGACCAGGTGGGTCCCGACCGCTACCACTTCCTTGCGTGCGAAGATGTAGCTGGTGGGTCCCAGCAGTCAGGGGGGCGAATCATTTTTTTTGCCCGGACGCACTTCCTTGCGTGCAAAGATGTAGCTGGTGGGTCCCAGCAGTCAGGGGGAAACGTTTTTCACGAAATACGGTGGCCCGTCCGGTGGGTCCCCGCTGTCAGGTGGAGGAATAATTATTTTGCGCGTAATAAGGAGGCACTTCCTTGCTGCGGCCGTGGACCCAGCTGTCAGCCTCTCCACGTACAGTACTCTTCCGATGGAAGTCGTTCCTTGACCATGTTGACCACGCCGCGCCGAGAGCACCAGGGCGGTGGACGACGGCGAGGCCTGGGAAGGGGACGAGGCAGAGCCGGGGAAGACGCGGCAGTGGAAGCCCGCGAGGAGAGGAGTGCGAGGGTTCACTGGTTCGGTTGCGATGTGAGGCTGCCGTCGCTGCAGGGCCTGGCCAGCGATGGGAATAGTAGGGGGCGGTGAGGCCTCCACGGCAGCACAGCCGGCCACGGGAGGCAGGAGCATGTGGCACGACCGGCCGCTTTGGGCGGCCGGAGCAAGAAGACCAGAGGTTGAAGAAGCACTACGGCCGTTGGATGGACATCGTACGGTCACTGGAGCTAGAATCGTTCATATTGACTAAGTTGACAAAGCACTCCGTCCCAGTCAACTTAGTAGGCCCACAAGTCAGCCAACCACCAAGGTGGGTCCCAACTAGCAGGGGGAGTATTCATTTTTTTGTGCGTAATAAGGCGGCACTTCCGGTTGGTCCGAGCTGACAACGGGGGAACGTTTTTTCGCGAAATACGGTGGCCTGTCCGGTGGGTCCCAGCAGTCAGGGGAAAATATTTTTTCGCCAAATACGGTGGCCCGTCTGGTGGATCCCTACTGTCAGGTGGAGGAATAATTATTTTCCGCCTAATAAGGTGGCACTTCCTTGCGGTTGCCGTGGACCCATGTCGACCTCTCCACGTCTGATTACTCTTTCGATGGAAGTCGTTCCTTGACCATGTTGACCACGCCGCGCCGAGAGCACCAGGGCGGTAGACAGCAGCGAGGCCTAGGAAGGGGACGGCGCGGAGCCGGGGAAGACGCGGCAGTGGATGCCCACGCATAGAGAGTATGAGGGTTCACTGGTTCGCTGCGGTGTGAGGCTGTCCTCGCTGCAGAATAACAGGGGATGTGGGTGAGTAGAGGGATGGCCTGGCCAGTGGTGGGAGTAGTAGGGGGCGGCGAGCCTCCGCCGCATCGCAGCCGGCCACGGGAGGCAGGAGCACGAGGCACGACCGGCGCTGGTTTGGGCGGCTGGAGCAAGAAGACCAGAGGTTGAAGAAGCACTACGACCGTTGGATGGACATCGTACGGTCACTGGAGCTAGAATCCTGCATATTGACTGAGTTGTGATGACTACTACGCAACCTTCTTCTTGTAGACGTTGTTGGGCCTGCAAGTGCACAGGTTTGTAGGACAGTAGCAAATTTCCCTCAAGTGGATGACCTAAGGTTTATCAATCCGTGGGAGGCGTAGAATGAAGATGGTCTCTCTCAAGCAACCCGCAACCAAATAACAAAGAGTCTCTTGTGTCCCCAACACACCCAATACAATGGTAAATTGTATAGGTGCACTAGTTCGGCGAAGAGATGGTGATACAAGTGCAATATGGATAGTAGATATAGGTTTTTGTAATCTGAAATAATAAAAACAGCAAGGTAACAAGTGATAAACGTGAGCGTAAACGGTATTGCAATGATAGGAAACAAGGCCTAGGGTTCATACTTTCACTAGTGCAAGTTCTCTCAACAATAATAACATAGATAGATCATATAACAAGCCCTCAACATGCAACAAAGAGTCACTCCAAAGCCACTAATAGTGGAGAACAAACGTAGAGATTATGGTAGGGTACGAAACCACCTCAAAGTTATTCTTTCGGATCAATCTATAAAAAGTTCGTACTGGAATAACACCTTAAGACACAAATCAACCAAAACCCTAATGTCACCTAGATACTCCATTGTCACCTCAAGTATCCGTGGGCATGATTATACGATATGCATCACACAATCTCAGATTCATCCAACCAACATAAAAGTACTTCAAAGAGTGCCCAAAGTTTCTACTGGAGAGTCAAGAACGTGTGCCAACCCCTATGCATAGGTTCCCAATGTCACGAAACCCGCAAGTTGATCACCAAGACATACATCAAGTGTTCTCATAAAAGACTCAACCCGATAAGATAACTTCAAAGGGGAAACTCAATTCATCACAAGAGAGTAGAGGGGGAGAAACATCATAAGATCCAAGTACAATAGCAAAGCTCGGGATACATCAAGATCGTGCCATAGAGGAACACGAGAGAGAACACGAGAGAGAGAGAGAGAGAGAGAGAGAGATCAAACACATAGCTACTGGTACATACCCTCTGCCCCGAGGGTGAACTACTCCCTCCTCGTCATGGATAGTGTCGGGAAGATGAAGATGGCCACCGGAGATGGATCCCTCCCGGCAGTGGTACCTAAAGGGGTCCCGATTGGTTTTGGTGGTTACGGAGGCTTGCGGCGGAACTCCCGATCTATCTTCTATTCTGGAAGTTTTAGGGCACGAGGTATATATGGGTGAAAGGAGTACGCCGGTGGAGCTACGGGGCCCCACAAGGCGGGGCGCGCCGGGGTGGGCGCGCCCACCCTCGTGAGCACCTCTCGTATCTTCCGACGTGGAGTCCAAGTCCATCGTGTGGGTTTCCTTCCAAAAATAACTTCTCCAGCTTGATTTCGTTCCGCTTTGACTCGTCGATATTCCTTTTCCTCGAAACACCAAATAGGCATAAAACAACAAATGCAGGCTGGGCCTTCGTTAATAGGTTAGTCCCAAAAATAATATAAAAGTGGATAATAAAGCCCAATATTGCCTAAAACAGTAGATAATATAGCATGGAGCAATCAAAAATTATAGATAAGTTGGAGACGTATCAAGCATCCCCAAGCTTAATTCCTGCTCGTCCTCGAGTAGGTAAATGATAAAAAAGATAATTTTTGATGCGGAGTGCTACTTAGCATAATTTCAATGTAATTCTTCTTACTTGTGATATGAATATTCAGATCCGAAAGATTCAAGCCAAAAGTTCATATTGATAAAAGAAATAGTAATACTTCAAGCATACTAAGCAAAG
The DNA here is from genome assembly GCA_021605145.1 of Aegilops bicornis. NCBI lineage: Eukaryota > Viridiplantae > Streptophyta > Magnoliopsida > Poales > Poaceae > Aegilops > Aegilops bicornis. The sequence goes on along the minus strand of CM038669.1, from coordinate 388,375,721 downwards.
TAATCATGTCTTCTCAAAATAGCATGGCAAAAGAAAGTTCATCCCTAAAAAATCATATAGTTAGGCTATGCTTCATTTTCGTCACACAAAGATGTTCACAACTTCTATACCCCCGATGACAAGCCAAGCAATTGTTTCATACTTAAATAATCTCAAACTTTTTCAACCTTCATGCAATACATGAGCGTGAGCCATGGATATAGCACTATGGGTGGAATAGAATATGATGATGGGGATTGTGTGGAGAAGACAAAAAAGGAGAAAGTCTCACATTGACAAGGCTAATCAACGGGCTATGGAGATGCCCATCAATTGATGTCAACATGAGGAGTAGGGATTGCCATGCAACGGATGCACTAGAGCTATGAATGCTCAACAAAAGAAAACTAGTGGGTGTGCATCCAACTTGCTTGCTCATGAAGACCTAGGGCATTCGAGGAAGCCCATCGTAGGAATATACAAGCCAAGTTCTATAATGAAAAATTCCCACTAGTATGAAAAAGACAACTTATGAGACTCACTATATGAAAACCATGGTGCTACTTTGAAGCACAATATATGAGACTCACTACATGAAGAACAAGGTGCTACTTTGAAGCACAATATATGAGACTCACTACATGAAGAACATGGTGCTACTTTGAAGCACAAGTGTGGAAAAAAAGGATAGTAGCATTGCCCCTTTATTTTTATTTTATTTTATATATTTTTGGGCCTTCTTTTTTTTTGGCCTTTCTCTTTTTTTTTGGGACAATGCTCTATTGAATGATGATCATCACACTTCTATTGATTACAACATAAGGATTACAACTCGCAACTAGAACAAGATATGACTCTATATGAATGCCTCCGGTGTACCGGGATGGTGCAATGAATCAAGAGTGACATGTATGAAAAATAATGCATGGTGGCTTTGCCACAAATACGATGTCAACTACATGATCATGCAATGGCAATATGACAAAGGTAATGTATGTCATGATGATGATGGTGGAAGTTGCACGACAATATATCTCAGAATGGCTATGGAAATGCCATAATAGGTAGGTATGGTGGCTATTTTGAGGAATATATAAGGAGGTTTATGTGTGATAGAGCGTATCGTATCACGGGGTTTGGATGCACCGGCGAAGTTTGCACCAACTCTCAAGGTGAGAAAGGGCAATGCACGGCAATCAAGAGGCTAGCAAAGGCGGAAAGGTGAGAGTGCGTATAATCCATGGACTCAACATTAGTCAAAAGAACTCATATACTTATTTAAAAAAATTAGAAGCCATCAAAAATCAAGTACTGCGCGCATGCTCCTAGGGGGATAGATTGGTAGGAAAAGACCATCGCTCGTCCCCGACCGCCACTCATAAGGATGCACAAGCCAGGTACACTTCATGTTTCAAATTTGTTACACAACTTTAATCATACGTGCATGCTACGGGACTTGCAAACTTCAACACAAGCATTTATAAAATTCACAATCACCCAACTAGCATGACTTTAATATCACTACCTCCATATCTCAAAACAATTATCAAGTATCAAACTTCTCTTAGTATTCAACACACTCATAAGAATTCTTACAAATCTTGTATGCATGCTTAGCATATTAGAATTAAGCACATTACCATGCTATTTAAGACTCTCAAAATAATCTAAGTGAAGCATGAGAGTTCATATATTTCTCCAAGATAAAACTAGCACCGTGCTCTAAAAGATATAAGTGAAGCACTAGAGCAACAACAAACTACTCCGAAAGATATACGTGAAGATCAATGAGTAGCTAAATAATTATGCAACTATGCAAAGACTCTCCCATTTAATAATTTCAGATCTTGATACTTTATTCAAACAGCAAGCAAAGTTAAATAAAACTACATTGCAAGGATAGCACAGCTCATGTGAAGAAGCAAAAACTTAGGCTCAACCGATACTAACCGATAGTTGTTGAAGAAGAAAGGTGGGATGCCTACCGGGGCATCCCCAAGCTTAGATGCTTGAGACTTCTTGAAATATTATCTTGGGGTGCCTTGGGCATCCCCAAGCTTGAACTTTGTGTCTCCTTAATTCCTCTCATATCATGGTTTCTCTTTTTATCAAAAGCTTCATTCACAACAAACTCAACAAGAACTCGTGAGATAGGTTAGTATAAACCAATGCAAAACCTTATCATTTTATACTGTAACAAATCACTAAAATTATTATTCAACATTGCATACTAAATGCCTCTGCATATTTAATACTCCTATCCTTAAATAGAATCATTAAACAAGCAAACATATGCAAACATAACAGAAATCTGCCAAAACAGTACAGTCTGTAAAGAATGCAAGAGTATCAATACTTCCCTAACTCCAAAAATTATGAACTAAAATTCCCACTGTAATAAATTTATAATATCTCAATATGCAAAAGATCCAACATTATACCACTCTCTGACTTTTCTAGAGAATTTTTGCAACAGTGGTAAACTTTCTGTTTTCAAACAGCAACATGTATACTAGCAAAATAAGCATGTCAAAGGCTACCTTGAATTTTTTATTGGAACTAAAGATGCAAAACATTAATCTAACTAACAGCAAGCAAAACAAAACAAAATGACATGACGCTCCAAGCAAAACACATATCATGTGGTGAATAAAAATATAGCTCCAAGTAAAGTTACCGATGAACGAAGACGAAAGAGGGGATGCCATCCGGGGCATCCCCAAGCTTAGGCTCTTGGTTGTACTTGAATATTAGCTTGGGGTGCCTTGTGCATCCCCAATCTTAGGCTCTTACCACTCCTTATTCCATAGTCCATCGAATCTTTACCCAAAACTTGAAAACTTCACAACACAAAACTTAACAGAAAACTCGTGAGCTCCGTTAGCGAAAGAAAACAAAAGACCACTTCAAGGTACTGTAATGAAATCATTCTTTATTTATATTGGTGTTAAACCTACTGTATTGCAACTTCTCTATGGTTTATAAACTATTTTACTAGCCATAGATTCATCAAAATAAGCAAACAATACACGAAAAACAGAATCTGTCAAAAACAGAACAGTCTGTAGTAATCTGTAACTAACGCAAACTTATAGAACTCCCAAAATTCTAAAATAAATTGGTGGATCTGAGGAATTTGTCTAGTAATCATCTTCAAAAAGAATCAACTAAATAGAACTCTCCAGTAAAAATTTGAAGCTAATCTTGTGAGCGCTAAAGTTTCTGTTTTTTACAGCATGATCATAAAGACTTCACCCAAGTCTTCCCAAAGGTTCTACTTGGCACAAACACTAATTAAAACATAAAACCACATATAAACAGAGGCTAGATGGATTATTTATTCCTAAACAGAAGCAAAAATCAAGAAACTAAAATAAATTGGGTTGCCTCACAACAAGCGCTATCGTTTAATGCCCCTAGCTAGGCATTATGATTTCAATGATGCTCAAATAAAAGATAAGAATTGAAACATAAAGAGAGCATCATGAAGAATATGACTAGCACATTTAAGTCTAACCCACTTCCTATGCATAGGTATTTTGTGATCAAACAACTTATGGGAACAAGAATCAACTTGCATCGGAAGGTAAAATAAGCATAGCTTCAAGATTTTAAGCACGTAGAGAGGAAACTTGATATTATTGCAATTCCTACAAGTATATATTCCTCCCTCATAATAATTTTCAGTAGCATCATGAATGAATTCAACAATATAACCAGCACCTAAAGCATTCTTTTTATGATCTACAAGCATAGAAAATTTACTACTCTCCACATAAGAAAAATTCTTCTCATTCGGAATAGTAGTGGCAGAAAGCTCAACAAAGCAACTATCATGTGATTGAAAATTAAGATCAAGATGACAGGTTTCATGGTTATCATTATTCTTTAAAGCATACGTGTCATCACAATAATCATCATAGTAGGAGGCATGCTTTCATCATAGTAGATTTGCTCATCAAAGCTTGGGGGACAAAAAATATCATCTTCATCAAACATAGCTTACCCAAGCTTGTGGCATTGCATATCATTAGAATCATGGGTATTCAAGGAATTCATACTAACAACATTGCAATCATGCTCATCATATAAATATTTAGTGCCAAGCATTCTATGTAATTCTTCTTCTAGCACTTTGGCACAATTTTCCTTTCCATCATTCTCACAAAAGATATTAAAAAGGTGAAGCGTATGAGACAAACTCAATTCCATTTTTTTTGTAGTTTTCTTTCATAAACTAAACTAGTGCTAAAATAAGAAACAAAAAGACTCGGTTGCAAGATCTAAAGATATACCTTCACTTACCTAGCCTCCCTGGCAACGGCGCCAGAAAAGAGCTCGATGTCTACTACGCAACCTTCTTCTTGTAGACGTTGTTGGGCCTGCAAGTGCACAGGTTTGTAGGACAGTAGCAAATTTCCCTCAAGTGGATGACCTAAGGTTTATCAATCCGTGGGAGGTGTAGGATGAAGATGGTCTCTCTCAAGCAACCCTCCAACCAAATAACAAAGAATCTCTTGTGTCCCCAACACACCCAATACAATGGTAAATTGTATAGGTGCACTAGTTCGGCGAAGAGATGGTGATACAAGTGCAATATGGATAGTAGATATAGGTTTTTGTAATCTGAAATGATAAAAACAGCAAGGTAACAAGTGATAAACGTGAGCGTAAACGGTATTGCAATGATAGGAAACAAGGCCTAGGGTTCATACTTTCACTAGTGCAAGTTCTCTCAACAATAATAACATAGATAGATCATATAACAAGACCTCAACATGCAACAAAGAGTCACTCCAAAGCCACTAATAGCGGAGAACAAACGTAGAGATTATGGTAGGGTACGAAACCACCTCAAAGTTATTCTTTCAGATCAATCTATAAAAGAGTTCGTACTAGAATAACACCTTAAGACACAAATCAACCAAAACCCTAATGTCACCTAGATACTCCATTGTCACCTCAAGTATCCGTGGGCATGATTATACGATATGCATCACACAATCTCAGATTCATCCAACCAACATAAAAGTACTTCAAAGAGTGCCCCAAAGTTTCTACCGAGAGTCAAGAACGTGTGCCATCCCCTATGCATAGGTTCCCAATGTCACGAAACCCATAAGTTGACCACCAAGACATACATCAAGTGTTCTCATAAAAGACTCAATCCGATAAGATAACTTCAAAGGGAAACTCAATTCATCACAAGAGAGTAGAGGGGGAAACATCATAAGATCCAACTACAATAGCGAAGCTCGGGATACATCAAGATCGTGCCATAGAGGAACACGAGAGAGAACACGAGAGAGAGAGAGATCAAACACATAGCTACTTGGTACATACCCTCAGCCCGAGGGTGAACTACTCCCTCCTCGTCATGGATAGCGCCGGATGATGAAGATGGCCACCGGAGATGGATCCCCCGGCAGGGTACCGGAAAGGGGTCCCGATTGGTTTTTGGTGGTTCTGGAGGCTTGCGGCGGCGGAACTCCCAATCTATCTTCTGTTCTGGAAGTTTTAGGGTACATAGGTATATATGGGTGAAAGGAGTACGTCGGTGGAGCTACGGGGGCCCCACGAGGCAGGGGGCGTTCCCCCCACCCTCGTGAGCACCTCCCGTATCTTCTGACGTGGAGTCCAAGTCCATCAGGTGGGTTTCCTTCCAAAATAACTTCTCCAGTTGATTTCGTTCCGCTTGACTCCGTCGATATTCCTTTTCCTCGAAACACTGAAATAGGCATAAAACAGCAAATCTAGGCTGGGCCTCCGGCTAATAGGTTAGTCCCAAAAATAATATAAAAGTGGATAATAAAGCCCAATATTGCCTAAAACAGTAGATAATATAGCATGGAGCAATCAAAAATTATAGATACGTTGGAGACGTATCAAGTTGACAAAGCCCTCCGTCCCCGTCAACTTAGTAGGCCCACAAGTCAGCCTGCCACTATACTGGGTCCCAGCTAGGAGGGGGAGTATTCATTTTTTTGTGCATAATAAGGACGCACTTCCTTGCGTGCGAAGATATAGCTGGTGGGTCCGAGCTGTCAGCGGCGGTAATGTTTTTTTTCGCGAAATACAGAGGCCCTTTCGGTGGGTCCCAGATGTCAGGTGGAGGAATCATTATTTTGCGCGTAATAAGGAGGCATTTCCTTGCGTGCGGCCGTGGACCCAGCTGTCAGCCTCTCCACGTACAGTCCACTTCAGATGCATGTTGGTCGTTGACCACGTTGACCAGGCCATGCCGAGAGCACAAGGGCGGTGGACGACGGCGAGACCTAGGAAGGGAACGACCCGGAGGCAGGGAAGACTCGGCAGTTGTTTCCCATGCGGAGGGGAGTACGACTGTACGAGGGTTTACTGGTTCTTCTGCCGCCGCCGGAGAATAACAGCAGGTGTGGGTGAGTAGAGGGATGGCTAGGCGAGCGATGGGAGTACGGTGGGGCGGTGAGGCCTGCACGGCAGCACAGTCGGCCGAGGGGAGGAGGGAGTAGGCAGTCCCGTCGGCTCTTGTTTGAGCGGCTGGAGCAGGAAGAGCGGAGATTGAAGAAGCACGAAGGCCGTTGGATGGACATCCAACGATCCATCGCTGTCGCCAACCTTTTTTTAGGAAAGCTTCAAATCTGTGGAAAACAGCATACAACCCATCTGCCATTATTTCTAATAATTTACAGCCCATTTGCTAGTTCTTAAGGTTTTTTAGCCCATATTATTTTTGTTAGCATTACAACCCATATTGTGACCACGGTTAAAAAATTATATGAAAATTAGCATATTTCGGTGCGGTCCGAACTGTTTTTCATCCCGAAATTTCGAGTCACATTCAAACTGATTTTAAAAATAGATGTATATCAATATAAAATCCAACAAATTGTCCATGCATAAAAATTAATGCAATTTAAAATCTCGAAATGAAAAAAAGAAATTTGAAACTAATTGTTGGTTTGATGTGTTTAAAAAATGTACAACCCATTTCTCATTACTGATCGGCCATTTTTCTCGCCCAAATTAATGAAGCTCTCCTCGTCTTGAAAGATTTGCAGCCCAACAGGCCTGACAAACCGACTTACTTGGCAAATCACAAAAAAACTGGGCTAGCCATTTTCAGAAAGAAAAAAAACTACTAGGCTGGTCTGTGGTAAACATAAAAGAGAAGGCTGTCTAGACAGGCCAGAGTGCCACGCACAGCCCAGTTGACACCCTACTTCCGTCTCAAAAAAATTAGATAAATGCCACTCCAATTATGGCGATTCATAAAATGTTATCGCAATTTCCAAACTTTGAAAAATGCCACTGCAATTTTTGCAAACTTTGGAAAACGCCATCGCATTTGCAAACTTCAAAAACGCCACTCAGATTTAAAAATGCCACCGAAATGGCATTTTTAAAAGTTTGAAATTGCAAAGGCATTTCGTAAACACCAGATTTGGAGTGGCATTTATCAAATTAACCCAAAACAAAAATAATCGGGCGAAGCTATTGGGTCCCTCGTGTCACCCGCCACAGTGCAATTCTCTCGTTTATTGACTACGTTGACAATGGCATGGGACCCGGATGTCGAGGAAATCCATTAGGAGGAGCCATTTTTTATTGGCTTGAAATAAGGAGGCATTTGCTTGCATACCGCCATGACCTTGGCGGGTCCTCGTCATCCTCTCCACATACAACCATTCCTGATTGTGTATGCGTCAACTTGGTAGGCCCACAAGTCAGCCTCTAAACCCGTGGAGGACAAATACAACCCATTTAAAAAAATAACAGCCCATTCCATACGTTCAAACGAAAAGTTCAACATTCAGAGCAAAGTAACAGGTCTGATCCACATTTAGAGTACTGAACTTCCATGTTGACAACCATGATAGCCAAGTTAACTATCTACTCCCACTAATACTCTAGTAGCGTACAAGTACTAACTTACTCTTAGCTAACTAGACGATGCCGGCCGCCCTCTGCGGTACACGCTAAACGCTGGCACCGGCGTCCTCCGCCTCACCTTGGACTTTCCAGAGGTGCGATAGGGTGCGTTGCTCGTGCGCGTTGGCCCTTCCATGCCGGCTGGTCCACCGAAGCTTCGGCTTCTAAGCGGGAAACCTACTTGACGAGATGGTAGTAAAAATCGGCGTCGCGAACGCGTGCGTGCCCGACAGCCTCTAGGGCTATTTGCTGGGCGCCGGCCTCCACGTAGTCGGCCCAGTTGCGGGCGCTCTGCTCACGACTCAAAGCGTCGGTGTGCTGCTGCTCCATGTCCCGCTGGCGGCGCAAATCGGTGATACGCTGCTCCTCCACCAAGCGGTCGCGCTCCAACAACTCATGCTCCTCCGCCAGGCGGTCGCGCTCCAACAAGTCATCGATCTCCGCATTGCCATCTAAAGACCGATAGAATGCCTCCTCCCTCCGTCTGCCTTCCGGTGAAAAACCGAACACTAGTTCCGGCGGTGATCGCCTCCGGCCTCGCCTATGACGGACGGGCGGGGGCATGGCGGACATGGCGAGAGCGAGGATAAGTGGAGAGCGACGTCGGGCCGGTGGGGGCTTATTAGGATAGGGCGAGTTGGGTCACGGTGCCACCATAGAAGGCCGGGAAACAGTACTTATAGGCGAAAAGTAGCAGCGATGGTCATCGGAATTCAATGCATAATTAAGCAGGCATGGCTTAGCGCGCCAGCTTGCCATGGAAAGCTAGAGAAACTAAAATTCTGACTATTTCGTCCCGTCCCGTCCCGTCCGTGCTGGGTCGCACGCCGGCATGGCGGTCAAACGAGTGCACTCGAGTCATCTCCCTCCTTGTCAATAATGATTCCACAGATTTAAAAGGCCCGCAACAATTAAAGAGCATCTTTTTCGCATCAGTTAGCTGCCTTAATTATGGCCGGTTGCATGCAGGCACTCAAAATCACTCGCAGCCAGTACGCGGAGCAGCATGCAACGAGTCGCAACCGAGGACATTAGTTGATGAACTTTAGCTGGGAGATAAGGCACTTGCGAACGTTTTCGTTGGCAGTTTCTTCATATTCGCATGGCATTTTCTTCAGAGCAGCTTGTCATTTTCTTCAGAGGTAGGCATTTTTATTCAAAAAACTGCCACTTCGGATCTTGCGTCGCAACTAAAACTGCGAGGAGAGCATTAGTAGGCTAGCTAGTGATCGATCAGTAACTTGTAAACACTGAGCGAACAGATATAAGGAACTGTTAATGCATCTCAATGATTCACATATCATATAAAAATATGTAGCTCCAAAAGCAAAGAACAGCCACAACTAAAACCAACTAGTACGATTCCCATACATAAGATCAACATTATAATGCATCTCAATGATTCACAGATCATATACAAATATGTAGCTCCAAAAGCAAAGATCTAGAAAAAACATATGTTCTTCCGACTAACATGGATGCTTCTCTTGGCCAACATTCAAGATGCATCGAAAGACAAATTTGTTTGTGAAGTCTACAATTCCTCTTGCAAACGTAAGTGGTTTCACCAACAGCTGGAACCATGAGAATGAACCACACATGATGGAAGAACATCCACTGCAATATGATTTGGTCTTCTCTTGATCACACGGCGAGACTATTTTCGGGATACAAACTTTAACTTTGGCAAAATGATGCCCATTGTATAATCAGACCAAAGCAATGAAGCACCTAGTGTTGGCCAATAAATAGTACAGTACTACTTTTCTACAGTCCATGAGGTGACTAACCAAACTTTCTGTGTCTATTTTCAAATGGCAATCGCATGCGATGACTATACTATTCTCTTGTACAGTTCAACCAAAATTGCGGTCACTTTGTGTGTTTGCCAAATAGCAACGGAAGACATCTCTGTCCGCACAAATATCAAGCAGCTAGTAAACATATACCCCACCTTGTATTTTCAGTTTAAACATGTCTCTTCCGCTTAGCATCTCATCATGTTTTGCAATCGACAATTTGATATAGCCATGTTTTGCCTGGACAATTTCATACTGAATTGATTTGCTTGTCCAGAGCAAAAATATAGCGCCTATTCTTCATCAGACCAAGGATATCCATGTTCGCAGTGATGGAAGAGGTGAAATCGACACAACCGAAATTGAGCATCCAATCATTGAATCCTATCCTGCACCTCCAATGTAGGTCCACCCTGCCAATAAATTCACATGCAAACCACTAGTATTACTATCTAATGGCAGTACAAAAAGAGTAGCAAACCATGTACCTTTTTAATGAGCAGCTCATAGTGCCACCAATTGCATATAAAGGTTTGGAAGAAAACATGCTCCTAATGTTGAACCAGTTGGACTTTTTGTGCAGTTCCACTAAAATCGAGCATCCCTATTTGCATAAATATTGAAAGTGTGATTACTATAAAAGTGGCACTAGTTGAAGCATAGACTCACAAATATAAGCATTCCAATTTCTTAATGGGAAAAGGTAGCAAGACTGCTTTCTAACCAATTGTTTGAAGGAATAAATAAAGGCAATAATGGTGATGTCGAAAGGCATATATAGTTCTTTACGAAAGAATGATCGATTCCTGACCTTTCCTCTTCTTTTAAGCATATTTTGTGTAGATCAACTAAAATAAAATGCCATCACCGCCTTGACAATTCAGTGACACTGTACAAAAGGAAATGACTTAACATTACATCATGATGTCAGGTATGTAGTCGACAAGCATTAGAGACAAACTTACAGACCTCCTCCGATAACATAATGAACATTAATTTTAACAAAGGTGTGACTAGCTTTACCGGGATAATTTGAGTGAACTCTACACCCTCGTTTCCTTAATATAAGACGTTTTTGCGATTCAGTTTAAAGTACCCAAACGTCTAGTATTTAGAAAAACAAGTAGTAGTTTTCTTGAGCACATATCTGGGAAATCTTGCCACACTTTATTTATGTCCATACGCTAATGCAACACCATTCGAAATTTCGAATACTACAAATATACACTAATCCAATGGCTAGTGCAACAGTAGAGTAGTTATTTTATTACAGGGTACAGTACAATAGTTTTACTCGACAGATTTCAATAAACTCTGGCACTGGAAGATTACTATAAGAATTAACAATACAAAATGTAAAGGTAACACGTTTCAGCATTGGTATACTAGTTGTGCATGAGCATTAAAGCAAATACAAAAGTCTGAAGGTAACTAGCATTATTAACTAATGACAGTATAAAAAAATTACAAACCATGTACCTCCAAGGTAAATATCATTTCGAACTCGGGGACCTTAAAATTGCTATCCCAATCTTGATAATCGATCAAACATAAAAACTTGATCGAATCTAATCAAGAGAACAGCTGGAGGAGGAGGTGCCCACTCTTGACCTTTCCTCTTGTCTTCATAATTTTTGTGCAGTTTAACCAAAATAAAGTGACATCGCGCCTTTGCATTTTGGTGACACTGTACAAAAAATTAACTTATCTCATGAAAGTGAGGTATGTAATCTATAAGCATTAACATTGCAAAAATCTAAAGGTAGTAACAAGTTTCGTCGTTGGTATACTGGTTGTGCAACATCATTAGAATGCCTTAGCTGAAAAATCTTTAATACATCCACAATCAACAGCTAACCCTGAAATAATCCAATGACATTAAATGGCATTGCTTAAATTTATCAGTGGCATTAGACCGAAAAGTGCGGCATTAGTTAAATGTGGCATCACTTTAGCAAGAACATTGCTTGACTTGACATTTGGCGTTATACTAACAGCAAAAAGTGACAATAAGAGCATGGGAGGCCCATTCGGACGATGGGTGTACCAGGACGATGTACCTCCACGGACGCATAGAGTGGTGAGGGAGGTATGGTTGCCCAGAGCAACAAATATCCAGGCAGCATATGTGGATTACGTCCCATTTTTGTTATGTTTAGCCACCTTTTTCCTATGTGAGGACAACAAACCGATCGACCTGGTCATTCTCTATTGTGTTGTCATGCATTTATACCCTTCTTGAACCAAGAGACACGAGACTCGTTCCTTAGCTACTGATTTTCCCCTTTTCAACCTAGATGCGAGTTCGATGCCTACTCTCTTGGACAGTACAGTCTCCCTTCCTTTCCTTATTCAACCCAGACATGGATTAGTCTGCATGAAGTAGGGTTTCCTTTAATAGTGCAAATTAAGGTTTTCGTCATGCGTGACCAGCAGAAAGCGAGAGGATAGCAAATTGGGAAGATGGTGGAGTGGAAAAAGTTCCACATGCATCGACATGGCAGATGGGGCAATAGAACAAGGGTATGATTCGAAAAGAGGTAGCATACCTGAGGGTCGGCGGGAAGTGGCTTCGCTCATGGTTGTCGTCCTCAGCACGCACTATGGCAGCGAGCTTGGGGACGGAGGCCATCCCGCGTGAGCGCTAGGTCTGAGAGGACGGCCTTGTTGTCGATTCGACACAGCTCGGCCGACGACGTCGTCGTCATTGCCGACGTCCTTTTCTTCCCCGGCGGATCTGTGACCGCCGGTGAGGAGGGAGAGAGAGGTCGTCTTTTTTAGATCTGGAGAGAGGGTGATAGTGTGAGAAGCAAGTAGGCAGCCCTTAGCAAGAAAGCTCTGAAGCTCCAGCCTATATTTCTTTTTTATACTACTAGTACTAGAGGTGGGGTAGTGGTAGAGTAGTTTATATTTTCTTTGCGAACAGTACCGGTTAGTCGTGCTTCAAAACTGAACGGCATGCCATTAAAAAAATAAAGTTGAGAAATAATACGGCACTTCGGGCCAACGCGGCTGACGGTGTCCTGGACTAGGGGGTACTCACCACGTCGTCTCCCGATCAGTTGGATTGGGCCGAGGACCCCCATGGCCGTATACTCATGGGCCAATCCGGACAGCTGCCGCATACAAGGAAGATTCCACAAGACTTGGCGATAAAGTCAAGGACTCCTCTCCACCGGCGTATTCGGCTAGGACTCTTGTTATCCTAGGCCTCTGGTGCATTATATAAACCGAGGCCAGGCTAGTCGATAGATGATATACAACAATCATAATCATAGGCTAGCTTCTAGGGTTTAGCCTCTACGATCTCGTGGTAGATCAACTCTTGTAATACTCATATCATCAAAGATCAATCAAGCAGGAAGTAGGGTATTACCTCCATAGAGAGGGCCCGAACCTGTAAACATCGTGTCCCCTGCCTCCTGTTACCATCGATCCTTAGACGCACAGTTCGGGACCCCCAACCCGAGATCCGCCGGTTTTGACACCGACATTGGTGCTTTCATTGAGAGTTCCGCTGTGTGATCGGCGAAAGGATCAATGGCTCGTCAGCAGATCAACTGCGACGTCGACTTCTTCGTCACCGGCTCGACCGAATACTATGCCCTACCTCCGATCATCATGTTCGGACAAGGGCCTTCATCAACATCAACTCCGATCTCTATCAAGATCATGGAGGAATCATCCATGGCGCTCAGGGGCTCAACGTCAACATTGCCCTCGGGCGACCGCGTTGCTTTTCTGGACAGCGAACTTGTATCTGCCACCACCGCCTCCTCGAGTGTCACTTTAATGATTGCTTCGGTATAATTGTGAGGAATTGAGTCTACAACGACCCTGGAAAATTTCGTCGAGTTCCGATGGAGGAATCTCCGGCAATCTCCGATATACCGGAGCCGCATTAAATCTGGACGAGAATCCGGACGAGTTTGGAGCGTGGTGTCCAGCATCTAGCTCGGACGTCCTTTGGAAGATCCAACCATTGATCGGCTGTGGAATTCCTATATCTACCACCTGTCAAACATTCAGCTCGATCCGACCGTCCAAGCTCCGGGAACCTCCCGATTAGTGCATCACTTTTCAGATCTGTTTCCTACGCGAATGCGGAATCGACCCGAATTCATGTTTCTTTACGAACGTGATATTTTACAACCTTTTTAAAAGGAATTTTCTTCTAAGGTATTGCGCATTGCTTTTAACACGCGCCCATAAAATTTTAATCCTCCTCTGAGGAAATCTTCGCCATCACACTGGTGTCAAACCAGTCCGGCAATATAGCTCCACGGCTGCCGACCTGCGCTAGACATGTCGTCGCTTTTTTAACCGAGCTCAACTTCTTCGGATACTCACCTCGGCGAGCCGAACAAGAGTTCAGAATCGCCAAAGATAAATCATCACCAACATCACCGCCCCACGGATTACACGGAGCGACACACCGGCATCGCCGCACGGCCACTTCAGCAAGCCAGTATTGACCATGTCACAAGTTACTACCTGCATCGGCATGGCCGAACTGTTGCTTCATCAAGCCAATGTCCACCAACGCCGAACTACTTCAACAACTCGGCTGACATGGCAGTTGCAGCATCTCCTCATCGATCTGCTCCGTCTCCTCGTTCGGACCGCGGGCTTTGTCATCCCTCCATCCCAGCACACTCTGGTAACTTTGACGACACCAGCCGACTAGCTTCGTCACATCAGCTGGACCGGGGGCTTTGCCTCGGCGAGTCAACCTTTACTAGCGTCGCCATGCTATCGCTTCATCGCCCATCAGGGAATGGGTATGCGGATCGAGTCCCAATTTTGGGAGTCGCTTTTCTTCGGACTGCTACAACGAATAAACCAGGTGCTATTAATCCTAACAATTTTTGCTTGTTGGGTTTATTTTTCTTAAGGAATTATTCTCTGGTTTGTTCCATCATCTGTACACAGGTCTATCAAATGGCGGCGACATTAAAAACGGTCGCGTGGTGGTTCGGTCAATTTCCGTACATAGTTCAGCGAACGCTGCATCCAGAGCCCGGACCGCCCTGCAAATTCAGGCTTTGTCATTGCGTCACGCTGACGCCCTGCATCGACATTGGCTTCAGCACCAGGCCACGTCTCTTTAAATAAATTATTTTTGCGCAAAGCAATTACGCAAGGATTATTTATATTATTATTATTTCCTAGACCGCACTATTTTACATGTGCAGGTAATGGACTTTGACTGCGTCGCGTGGTCTCTTCGGCGTCACTCTGTCGGCCTACATTGGTCGTGCTACGTCACCACTTCGGATTGCCGAGCTCTTCGCTCCGCCACATCGAGACCGGCTTGGGGGGCTGGGACCTTGTCCCGCATCAAGCTAGGACCGCGTCATCAACACCGAGCACATTAACCAGCTAAGTCTCTATCATGCTCAAAAACTTTCATTTTTAAATTTTGTTCGGTCCGTCCAAGCATTATACCTTTTTTGACAAAAGGTTGTTTGCAAAAAACTTCCTTGTCCAAACTTTGTTTGTGACACACAAATTCAAATACCCCGTTTACTTGGGGGCTTCCTTTATGAAGCCTTTCCTCTTGCAAATGATTATACTTGTACGACTTCGTTCCTTGTTCGTGTATTACGCCACAATATGCACCATATTGACCTAAGTGATTTGCAAGTTGGGTTGCCTTGCTCCTGTGTTTACCCCTACGTTCCCGATTGTTCGGCTAGGGAGTAAAGGGAGCACCTCTGCGATTGTCATGATCGGTTCATCCGAGCCGACCTCGACTGGTGAAGCCGAAGCTAAGCGCCTTTCTTGTTTTCAATTATGGTCGGCACACAACGGAACTCATGAGTACAAAAAATCTATTGCACAAGTCACGTAGTAACAATGAGCACTGAAGAAAGGTATCGGTGGGGGTACTATTTTCTTCGAAGATGCTTCTTACACTTCGTCAGTAATATAGCATAAGTTCCCTGAGCGTGCTTTGTCTGTTACAGCCTTATGGCCTGATTGCCTGGTTTTCGGAAACACCGTCGACATTCTCGACAGGTGGAGTACATAACACTTTTCGGTCCTTGACCGAAGAGGGAGAAGCCGATGGTCGGTTAAGACGCGTAAAAAGTTCAGGTGAACACAGATATGATATAAGTACTTTGGTACATACAATCATTATACATAAAATTCTTTTACCCAAGTCACTTGGGGGCTCTTAAATTAGTATGAGCTGTTTTTCTTCTTGGTCATTGCAAAGTCTTTTTCTATCACTCCTTTCTCGATGCAAGTGTGTGGTCAATAGCCGGATAGCCTTGCTTCTTTCTAAATCCGCTCGAGTGCAGTTTGCTAAACTAGCCTCGGAGATGCACGCCGCCTTCGGGATAAGGAGGTTGAGGCCATAGGCTGACCCGCTTGGAGTCTTGAGATAGGATGTGTCATGTTAAAGCACGACACTTTTTTTTAAAGTCCAATTTTTGGATTGGCACCGAACACTTGATCTAGTTCGGACATTAAACTTTTGAATAAGTTTTTTGGCTTTTCGAGCCTATGGCACTTTTAAACTATTTGTGCGTTTCCAGCATTAGTCTCGCAGTGCAACGCCGGACACCTTTAGGGATTCGGCAAAAACATTCTCAGATATTGCTATACATGCATCGGTTTCGAATTGTGTCTTCGGTCAATAGTTGGGTTGCCCGTCTCCTGTGCTTGCCTCCTACGTTCCACTTTGTTTGGCTAGGTGTGCAAAGGGAGAACCACTTCGATTGTGCTTCCAGCTCGCATGGTCAAGCACCTCAGTGGAGAAAGCCGAAAATTGACTATCACAATAGGCGTAAACAGGTCAGCGATTCGATGACTATGTTAAATAACGGGTTGTTCATAACATTGGCCGAACTATTTACGGCTTGACCTTGGATGTCGCCGAACAGTAACCGGGGGCTCATAGCTAGCTTCCCCAGTTTAAAGCTCCTATGACTAAGCGAAAGTTTTAAAGCCCGCATATCTGATTGCCTCGTTTCCGCTAACACAACCGCCTTCGGGCACCGAGACATCGGCTAAGGGTTGCTTTGTTATTGCGGAAACACCTTGCATAGTATCTACAAAGGGGTAGAAGCCGACGATGGGCCACTTTCAACTGATAAACGGTCATAATGGAGTCAAAATAATGATGTAAAGTACTTGGATACATAGAATCATTACACATAATCTGTGATTTTACTCTGGATATCGATCCTTAATTCGGCTACCCGTGCCCACAATAAGGCTCGGGGGCTACTGGGCTTTGCGCTCACTATTTACAAATATTAAAGGGGCATATCGATCCCCTGATCTGGTGTTGCCACCCGACCAGTGTCTCGGGGGCTTCTGCATTGCCTATTCAATGCAGAAAATTCAAAGGGCTCAGTGTTCGGCTTGATCGAACTATGGGAAGCGCGTCTTCGGACAGCAATAAGTACCATCTGGACCTATCTGGCATCAAGCTATATATCACGGCGACTTCTCACGACCCTCTCTCAGGGGCCCGTTTGTCGGATTTCGGGTTCCGGCAGACCCTTGAGGTTCGAACACCGGGGTGCGCGCGGAGATCCAACCTTCCACCGTCTCGCACCTCGCCGAATCGCTGGGACCTAAACTACTAAACGGAACAGCACAAGAGACACGAGATTTATATCGGTTCGGGCCACCATTGTGGTGTAATACCCTACTCCAAAGGTGTGGTGTGGTGGATTGCCTCTTGGGCTGATGAGGAACAATACAAGGAAGAACAGCCTCATGAGGGTCTGTTCTTGGCGGGTGCGATGAACTACTAGGTGGTGCTCAATGGCTCTAGCTACTGGCTTCTTGATGAGGCTTCGGATCTCCTCCTCTCTCTCCAGCTGCCTCTACCCTGTGGGTGGCTAGTCCTATTTATAGGCGAAGGCCCTGGGCCTCTTCCCAAATATTGAGCGGGAAGGGCGCCAACAATTGGCCATTTTGAAGGGGAACAGCGGGTACACTTATCCTGACTAAAGTTGGTCCTCGCCGCCAAAGGCTCCGTGATGACGCCTGCTTGGGCTCCACGATGACTCCCTTCCAGCCGTTGGGCTGGTCTTGGTCTTGTTGCACCGAAGCGGATGCCTTTGCTCGATGCTCTGCGCTTGCTCCCTTTGCACCAAAGAGGAAAGGAGGACATCACATGGGTGGCGCCCGATCGCGCCCTTGGTCGTCATGGCTTGCATCATGGGCACCTCGCGAGGTACCCTGCCTTGAATTCTCCGCCTCCTCATGAGCCAGCCTGACGAGGCCGTGCCCGAGGAAGCTCCTTGTCGTCCGCCCCGTGAGGCTTGGCCCCTCACGAGGGTCTTGAGCTTGTGTTGATGAAGATGGGCCATGCTGGGCCTCCTTCGAGCCACGCTGCAGGCCGCAGGCAGGCAAGTCTGGGGACCCCCGTTCCCAGAACGCCGATAGTAGCCCCCAGGCCCAGGGCGCGCCCGAACTTTGCCGAGCAGGGAGGCGAAAGGGCGCGAGCGTCGCGGGCCCTAACAGCCTGCGGCCTTGGGCGCCAGCGTGGCGATTGATTGGACGCGTCGCCTTGCTTCCCCACGATGCCTCGGTAACCACCCGGATCGACAAGTCCTCGCATGCGGAGTCGGTCATGATTACCGGTGATCGTGGAGGCCGACGGTTGGCCTTCGCCCGGCTATAAGTCTGGAACGGCGCGCCCTTCCGATCTATCATACACTTCTCCTCCTCCTCGTTGCGTCTGGTTGCCATGGCTCCGATCCGCCGGTTCTCCATGGAAGGGAAGGGAAAGGCTCCTCAAGAGGATCCTGACCTGCTCCCCCCAAAGAAGCGGCTTGCCCTCTGGTGTCAGGGCAAGAGCGCTTGCCAGGAGGCGCCCGTGCCCTGGTGTGAGCGGCCGCCACCAGGGTTCCCTCTTCCCTTGTGCGCGCACATTGGTGGCTCTGAAGGAGGCGACGCCGGGCGCCACGAGCGGAGCCGCTGACGACGCCGCGGGTCACGAAGGTGTGCGTCTTCCCCCCTGGAGTCCACGCCGAGGGCTCCTGCCGAGAGTTCGTGCTTCACGTCGCCACGCCTCCTAAATCTTGGATTCGTCTTCCTTCTTTCTTCGCCTCCGTCGTTCGGCAGGGGGAACCCCACAGGACTACAGCTACTGACCACGCCGGCTGCAGTACCCTCGCGACCGAGGCGGAGGTCGCGTTAGTTGCCCCGGCGAGGTCTTCATGACTCGAGGCTGGGGCGAGGTCGCCTGGTCTGCGGCAGGACGAGGGCGCCCTCACGATCCACCTGGAGTACGATGGTGCTTCGGTGGTGTCCTTGAAGGTCTTCGACGCGGAGGGTCGTCGGCTGGAGTGCTGCCCCGGGAGAGGTGGTCGAGATCCTGCTGCGGTGAGGCAGAGGCCGACCGACCTCTCCCTCGGCAGCTCCTCAGGCGACGGGAGCGCCGGAGGATCCAGCGACTCCGCCGAGCTCCTCGCGACTCCAGAGACGAGCGACGACAGCTACGAGCCCCCGAGCCTGTGCTGTTCGCGGAGCAGGGCGGGCTCGTCAGGCCGTCGCCGCCCCTGATCTGGATGGGGTTGGTGCCGGTGCCGGACAGCCCACTGTTGATGATGGCATCTGCCGCGATGCCCCCTGTAGTTAGGATTCCTCAGGGTTCGCACCTTTTGTTCCTGCGAGGAGCCAAGAATGTACCCCGCGGGGGCTTGTAAGATGTATGTAGCTTCGTTTGTCAATATAACCCTTTTCATGAGGCAGTGCGAGATGCTCATTCCGTTCTAGCTCAGTTTCCTCCTTTCAGTCCTCACGAGGGCCTGATGTTGTGCGCCGACAGGTCCCAGTCCCAAGGCGGCTTCAGCCGTCGCTGGTATGCCAGGTCGCGATGCCGTGGTCAAGGCCAGGAGGTGAGCGGCCCGAGGTCCGGTAAGAGCCCCTGAGTCGCGATGCTCAGGGGGTCCCCTTGGCGCTCAAGCAGCCATCATTCGGTGAGAAAGGAGAGCGACGTTGCTAACACGGGGTCGCATTGAGTGTGGGGATGGTGTTGCGATAACTAGTGTGTCTGGGGGGTGACTTATCTCGAGGGTCAGGACAATGCTTCCTGGTGCGGCGCTAGGTCCGTGCTTAGGCCGGTGAGAGATTGCGTGGCGAGGTCGTTTCGTGCTCCTTGGAGGGACCCTGCAGGTTCACCACAAAAGGAACAAGAGCTCGCCGTGGCGATCGTTAGTCCTGCCATTAGTTGCTTGGGGGAGGCGCGAGAGGCCTCGCGAGGTCTGTTCGGGCACCCGCGAGCCAGCGCAGGGCTCACGGGGCCCTACCTCAAGGCTGGTTGCGCCTGGCTCTGGGCCTTATCTTCGAGTGTGTTCCTGCAAATTTGGCCAGATGCCGGTGCTCTACGTCTTCGGGTCCCGGCTCTCGGGCTGGTCTCAGCCGTCGCTGGCAAGCCAGGTCGCAATGCCCTGGACAAGACCAGAGGGTGAGGGCCGGAGAGCCGGTAGGAGCCATGAGTCGCGATGCTCAGGCACCCCCCCTTTAACGCGCAAGCTGGGTTACATGACGAAACTCTACGTCCTCGGGTCCCGGCTCTCGGGCTGGTCTCAGCCGTCGCTGGCAAGCCAGGTCGGGATGCCATGGACAAGACCAGAGGGTGAGGGCCGGAGGGCCGCTAGGATCCCTGAGTCGCGATGCTCGGGCACCCCCTTTAACGCATAAGTCGGGTTAGATGACGAAACTCTACGTCCTCGGGTCCCGGCTCTCGGGCTGGTCTCAGCCGTCGCTGGCAAGCCAGGTCGCGATGCCACGGACAAGACCAGAGGGTGAGGGCCGGAGGGCCGATAGGAGCCCTGAGTCGCGATGCTCAGGCACCCCCCCTTTAACGTGCAAGATTTCGTCACCCAGGGAAAGGCACCAAATAACAAGCATGGTGGAGCGAGAGCATAATCCTAAGAAAAACGTAAGAAGGATACATGCACCGGGACAGGCCCGAGCGGCTTGGGGATGATGCAGCCAGTGGCGCCCCCAACAGGATAGGCTAATGACATGAAATAAAGGGATACATGCCGCAGGACGGACCCACGCGGCCTGGGAATAATGCGACCTCAAGGCGCTCCCAGTAGGAACAAAACTTAAAGATGTCACCTGGTGATGTTGGGGATGAAGGGGTGTTGGTGTAGCAGACTCGGTGGGCTGCGGGAGCCGATCCTCACGAGCCCCCAGGCCCGGAGGCCTCGGGAGGATCCGGAGGCGCTGGCGGCTCCTCGGGGGCCATCTCCATCTCCGCCAGGGCTGTGGCGTGCCTGACCTCTCGAGCCTGTAGGATGGTCCTCATGAGATGTTGGTGCGCAGCAACCGCGTTTGGCAGGCCGTGAGGCATGCGCACGTAGTTGTGGGGCGGGCCCTCGCAACGTCCCACTCGCGAGGGCCAGAGGCGCTCTTGAGATGCGGGCTCGGTTGAGCCCTGGTATGTCGATGCAGACGCGCAGCCCACCATCCTCGCCTGGATGGGGGCCACAGCAGTGGCGGCGGCTGCCCTCATGACCCTCGACTCCTGTAGCTCTGAATGGCCTTGCTGACGAACTCCCGAGGGTTCGGCCCTCCTTGCCTTGATCCTGCTTATGGAAACGTGCTTCAAGCACGCCTCACGTGGTGCCCAAGCGCCTCCCTCGTGACCTTGGCGAGGTCGGCGGCCCTCCAGGGGAGAGCCCCCGAGCCCGGCCTGAGGAGGGCGTCGGGCGCTTTCCTATGCGATGGAAGGAGGCTCCCCTGGCCGGGCGCGGGCCCTGAGGGGCCTGCCTCTTGAGGAGCCGGGCCGGTCGATGTCTTCTTCTTCTTGGGTGCGGCCTCGGGAGGCCTCCTGCCGCCGTGGTGCAGGTCTTCTAGCGATGCGGCTGAAAGGCTCGCTCCAGGAGCACTGCGTCTCTCTCTTCACAGGCACCGTGATGACCCCGCCGCTTCGACATCTTGAGGACGTTGTAGCCATGGTGGGTTACGACCATGAATTTGGCCAGCCGGGTACCCGAGGATGGCGTTGTCTGGCAAAGCGAATGTGGGCGACGTCGAAGTCGATGAGCTCGGTGTGGTAGTTGTCGCGAGCCTCGAAGGTGACAGAAGGCGGACCTGCCCGATCGGGACCGTGGAGCCGTCGGTGACTCGGAGAAAGGCTTGGTTGGCTGAAGCCGATCGTAAGGCATTTGAAGATTGTTGAATGTTTCCACGGACAGGACGTTGAGTCCTGCCCCGCCGTCGATGAGGGTCTTAGTGACCAGCACATTGCTGATGATTGGGGAACAAAGCATCGGGAGAACTCCGGCTGTGGCCGCGCACTTGAGCTGATCCGCTGAACTGAACGTGATGGCGCACGCCGACCACCTGAGAGGGCGCGCGGCCTTGAGCTTGGGGAGGACTGTATTCACTTCGCGGGCGAACTGCTTGAAGATGCGCTGAGAGGCTGGGGCTTGAGCTCCGCCCAGGATGCAGGCGATCGCCGCAGTTCACTGGAAGCCCCAGCCCCTCGCCCCGATGACGGTCCTCATTTCTCCTTGGCTGCGGGCGGCAGAGGGAGGCCTGCGTTCCCTGCAGGCGATCCTCGCGAGGTTGATCCTCGAGCCTCCCTCGCGAGGCGGGTCTTGCCAACGGTCCTCGCGAGGTTGGACGCGCCACCTTGGCGCGGGCCGCTGGTCTTCCCAGCGCCCCGCATTCCTTCCTCCTCCTTGGCCGTAGCCCGGTCAGCTGCGCTCAGGCGTCTGCCGACCCTTCCTTCGTCTGGCCGGAGCTCTTGGCATTCATTGGTGTTGTGGGTGTGGAGGTCGTGGTACACGCAGCATCGACTGCCTTTGGAGGACTCGGGCTGATCTCTGCCTCGCTTGGTGTGCGGTTCGGCCGCGATACGGCAGCCCCTTGCGCTTCACGTCCTTGGCCTTGGACTTTTTCTTGGGATCCGCGGCAGCAGCTCGAGGAGGAGAGGCGCCTCCTCAGCCTCGGGCGCACTTGGTCGCCAAGTTGAATAGCTCCAAGGAGGTGCACAGATCTTCATGCATCGCCAGCTCCTCCTTCATCTTGACGTCGCGCACACCGTCGGAGAAGGCAGAGATGATGGCCTCCTCCGTTTCCCTGGGGATCTTGAGGCGCGCGTTGTTGAAGCGCTGTATGTACTTTTGCAAGGTTTCCCCTGGCTGCTGCTTGATTCGGCGCATGTCGCTCACGGCGGGTGGCCGGTCACGAGTACCCTGGAAGTTGGCGATGAAGCGGGTGCGCATCTCGGCCCAGGAAGAGATCGTGCCTGGGGCCCGATTCAGGAGCCAGGTGCGGGCTCCGTCCTTGAGCGCCATGGGAAACCAGTTCGCCATGACCTTTTCATCCCCGTTGGCAGGCTCGATGCCCAGCTCGTAGAGCTGGAGGAACTCCGTAGGGTCAGTTGTGTCGTTGTAGCAGGGAGGCAGGTCCGGCTTGAACTTGGCGGGCCACGCGACGCTGCGCAGCTCGGAGGTGAAGGCGCGGCAGCCCGCCGTGGCCGCGGGGGCCTCGGACGACAGAGAGCTTGGTCTTGCGGGCCTCCTTGCGCCGCGGCTGGGGGCAGCGAGGGTCTGACGTCTTTGGAGCGGGGAGCGGTCGGGCAGCTTCGTGGGCGAGGAACTTCTTGACAGCTCTGCTCTTGCAGCGCCGGCGCTGGCGGAGCGGGTTCCGCCAGTCGCGCGCCTTGGGCTGTGGCGCCTTCTTGAGGAGGAGGCGGTGGCGCCCAGAGCTTCATCGCCGCCAGCGAAGCGGGTGCGGTCTGAGGCCAGACGATCTTGAAGCGCTTCTGCGGCCGCGGACAAGCTCGGCGACTTCGGTCGAGCCATTCTTCGTAAACGTCGTCGACGGGCGGTAGCGCAGGAGCTCGTTTGCGCGATGAGTGCAGCTCGGGCCTCCATGGCAGCGCCGTAGCGTGGACGAAAGAACCAGCTGGGGTGAGCGAAAGGCGTGGCGGTGCGGCCGTCCCGCCTCATGGGACGGAGTCTTTGGGGCGATGCTTGCTGCTCGTTTCCCGCCGGGCAGTGGCGGCATTGACGGCAGGTGACGGGAACGAGGGCGCCCGCCGACGGGAGCTGTCCCGGCGACATGGGAGGCGAGGGCGGCTCGGCGCGTGGCACGGGCTCGACGGGCGTCAGACATGGTTGCAGTGGTCGGGGAAGAACGAGGCGACGAAAGGCAGATTCCGGCGCACCCCTATCTGGCGCGCCAAATGTCGGATTTCGGGTTCCGGCAGACCCTTGGGGTTCGAACACTGGGGTGCGCGCGGAGATCCAACCTTCCACCGTCTCGTACCTCGCCGAATCGCTGGGGCCTAAACTACTAAACGGAACAGCACAAGAGACACGATATTTATACTGGTTCGGGCCACCATTGTGGTTTAATACCCTACTCCAGTGTGAGGTGTGGTGGATTGCCTCTTGGGCTGATGAGGAACAATACAAGGAAGAACAGCCTCGCGAGGGTCTGTTCTTGGCGGGTGCGATGAACTACTAGGTGGTGCTCAATGGCTCTAGCTACTGGCTTCTTGATGAGGCTTCGGATCTCCTCCTCTCTCTCCAGCTGCCTCTACCCTGTGGGTGGCTAGTCCTATTTATAGGCGAAGGTCCTGGGCCTCTTACCAAATATTGAGCGGGAAGGGCGCCAACAATTGGCCATTTTGAAGGGGGACAGCGGGTACACTTATCCTGACTAAAGTTGGTCCTCGCCTGCCAAAGGCTCTGGTGATGACGCCTGCTTGGGCTCCACGATGACTCCCTTCCAGCCGTTGGGCTGGTCTTGGTCTTGTTGCACCGAAACGGATGCCTTTGCTTGATGTTCTTGAATGTTCTTGCTCCCTTTGCACCAAAGAGGAAAGGAGGACACTGCGCGGGCTGGTGCCCGACTGGCGCCCTTGGTCGTCATGGCTTGCGTCATGGGCACCTCGCGAGGTACCCTGCCTTGAATTCTCCGCCTCCTCATGAGCCAGCCTGACGAGGCCGTGCCCGAGGAAGCTCCTTGTCGTCCGCCCCGCGAGGCTTGGCCCCTCGCGAGGGTCTTGAGCTTGTGTTGATGAAGATGGGCCGTGCTGGGCCTCCTTCGAGCCACGCCGCAGGCCGCAGGCAGGCAAGTCTGGGGACCCCCGTTCCCAGAACGCCGACACCGTTCTCCGTTCACTATTATCTCTAATATATGACACTGTGTTTTTATTCCTATGTATGCTGCCGAGCTAGGAGTTGATCCTCAGGCTGACTTCGCGCATCGACCTGAGTCTTAGGGGCTACTAGGAACATCGATTTTATGCTTGCCTTCAGGTGCATCTCGGGTTTTAGACTGATACACACCTTGAGGGCTACTGGATATACATCGGCAGAGAATAAACTGCACCAGTTAAAAATATTCACAGAAAATCAGCCCGTGGACGGGGTAGTGCACCACCTTGGAAGCAGTCCGGCATAAAGCTCGGGCGCTAGCGGCTAGCTCCATAGAGGGCATTTTCGGCATTAAGCTCGGCTAAACTCCTTCAACTTTTTGGAACCAAGATGATCTATGACATCTTGGATATAGTCCGGTGTTGGAGCTTGGACACAGTCCGGCGTTGGAGCTCGGATACATTTCGGCGTTGGAGCTCGGAAGCAGTCCGGCATTGGTGCTCGGCTGCAAAAGATACCTCGAATGCAGTCCGGCATTAGAGCTCGGACGCAAGAGGACACTGCCTCCCGGGAACAACTTCAAACCCGAGGTGTGGCATAAAAATAACAAGGCATTGATAAAGGCCGGAAACTTAAAGGGGCTCCTCGGATGCCCGACGTGTAAACTCTTCGGATGCACTTCGGCGATCCTCAAGATCGAAGATGAGAAGATTTGTTGAACCAGTTTTTAAGACCGACGACCGAAGATGAAGAACAGGTCGGAAGAATCGAGGAGCGTCCCTAACTTGAAGACCGGTTCAGGGGGCTACTGACTAGGGGGTACTCACCACGTCGTCTCCCGATCAGTTGGATTGGGCCGAGGACCCCCATGGCCGTATACTCATGGGCCAATCCGGACAGCTGCCGCATACAAGGAAGATTCCACAAGACTTGGCGATCAAGACAAGGACTCCTCCCCACCGGCGTATTCGGCTAGGACTCTTGTTATCCTAGGCCTCCGGTGCATTATATAAACCGAGGCCAGGCTAGTTGATACATGATATACAACAATCATAATCATAGGCTAGCTTCTAGGGTTTAGCCTCTACGATCTCGTGGTAGATTAACTCTTGTAATACTCATATCATCAAGATCAATCAAGCAGGAAGTAGGGTATTACCTCCATAGAGAGGGCCCGAACCTGGGTAAACATCGTGTCCCCTGCCTCTTGTTACCATCGATCCTTAGACGCACAATTTGGGACCCCCTACCCGAGATCCACCGGTTTTGACACCGACAACGGCCAGATCGCATTTTGCATGAGAAATTACACACCATGTTTCGTTGACATGTGGTCCCGTTCCAACATATCAGTGAGACGACGGCGAGTCCTTTTGTACAATTTCCGAAAGGGCGTGTAGGCCGGGGCGTCTCATGTGTATCGTGGCAAACTGGCAACCGTCCACTGACTCTTCGCCTTTCCCTCTCGATTTGGAACTGCTGTCACATGCTCTTCTTCCCTCCTCCATTTGCCTCCACCCTTCCTTCTGCCATTGTTCGATCGTCTTCTCCACGGAGGGAACAAGCCGGAAACGACCCTGTTATTCTTGCCCTGATCTGAAAGATGACATGGTGGGGGAACTCATTACGACGTCATCACCTCCGCTAGCATGGCAGGTTCATTCAAGAACATTCTCGACTCAACTAATAACATCATTACAAGGAACCCAAGGGTCTAGGAGTGGTTTGATCTCCCTTATCTTCTTCGCTATAAGCCTGTTCGCATGGGCGTGGACGACAGAGGCCTCGCCTTGTGCAAGTTGATGCCGCTTGATAATGATACGTGTGATGTCAAGATGCCATCGCTTAAGGGTAAGGCCTGGGATGGCGCAAATGGAGATTGGGTTGTTTATATTGGGTACAATTGCGAGTGGGAATTTGTCAATGTGTACACTCGTCAGCGGATTCCACTTCCAAAAATCTCAGAGTGCCCTGAGGTTGAGCACACAGATGATCTACGTACATTCAAATACGATCATGGTGGTTGTCGTCTACGGAAGATAGCAATTTGTCGAGTTCCCAACCACTCTTGGAATTACAAGAACTATGAAGTTGTTGCTATATTCGACAAGCTTGTTGCCGTCCTTACTGATTCCACGGTTCGTCCATGGACATTGCTCAAAAATCAGTTTCTGTACACGGATGATGAGTACTATGATACAACTAAATACGAGGATCTTGTGTTTGCTTCCACCACTCGTGGCATTGTTTTTGCATGGGATCCTCGTTGTTTCGGTACGTTTTTCTTCCACCGTAATTATAATTGTTTCATCCACATGCATGCGGGTTAGCAAGTTTCCCTTTACTAATTAACCTTCTTCTTGTGTTTCCAAGGTATTGTGAACATTCCACCACCTATACTTGAAAAATTTTATAACCAAGGGGGAGATGACGATGGTGATGATCACGATCATGAGGACGAGCAGGACTTATATACTCATTGGTGGCTGGCAACTAATTCCGATGGATCACCTCTTCTTGTCTGTATACAGTGCACTGAGATTGTTACTACTGAGGAAGCATGTGTTTTCTCCCATGGTCGCCCTCTCCGGACCTATTCCAACACCCGTTGCAGGGTATTCAGGATGGGTACTGGTGTGCTAGCGCCAACACCTTCTCCCTGGTACAGTATTGGTAGTCTTGGAGCAAACTCTCTCTTCCTTGGACAAAACTATCCAATGATGGTTAAAGGCGATCCAGCTGCTGTTGACACAACGTTACTACCATTTATGAGAAGCAACTGTATCTATACCTCGGACATTGCGGTGGTTCCCTACCCTGCTCCTGATATATGCCGCTTCAGCCTGGATGATCAATCCTACGTAGCTCTTGATATTGACAATAGCTGGCCCTTCCCAGAGCACCTATGGTTCAAAGCAAGCGTTTCCAATGCCAAGGATTGGTTGAGTTGAAGTTCATTTCATTGCTTGTTATTTGTTGTGTGATGAAAACTTCAGTATTTACTAGAATGTTTTGTTGGAAATAATCTATAATCCAACATGTATCATCTTTGTCGTTGTGTGTTGATGACTTGGTGTATGTAATGAATGGTACATTTGCAAATGTGTGTCATAGACTCAATTTATGAATGGTTTTCGAGTCACTTCTTGGAGTGTGAGTACCGTAGTAGTATAGCCAGCATCCGGTTAGTACATGAAGTTGCCACATCACAGAGCCAACCTAAAACTGGAGTACCAGATCTGAGATGCCACTTGTACCAGATGAATGACTCCAAGTTCGACCACTGTGATGCTAGGTGCGAGCCGAGGAACACTGTTGGAGAGACCCCCCTCATAATTTTCCTACATTGGTCGTTTGATTCATAGGATAGAATGCTATAGGATTTTTTTCCTATGTAATCATGTTTTAACTGGCAATCTAGCATCCACTCCAACCTTTGTTTCACTTCCTTTGATCCTATGAAGAGAGTACTTGCTCTAAATGATGTGCCGCTGCAAGAGCCGCCTATATTAATTAACCATGCTCTAAAAAGGTGGACCAGCTTTGGCTGTAGTAATCTTGCATTAGGTTACTAGGTGACCTTGCGCTTGGCTCTTCTCCTCTTCCGAAAGTCGAACAATAATGATGGTATTGTACTACTTCTGGCAATCTGACACCAAATGAACTGCTGCACGTCCACCGCTTGTAAGCAAAAGTTTCTCCTCGTGCTGCGAGCCACCGTGCACGCGTTGGCGAGGGATAAGGCGTAGTAAGCAAGCTTCTCGTCATTTTGCGAGTTGACGGGACACATCAAAGTTATGTATTTATTAGTAATCTCTTCAAAAAGGGCCGGCCATGTCCATGGCTACCATCCGTGCTCATCATTGAGTACATGCACTATTCACGTGCCATCGAGGAGAAAAAATATATTGCGTAGTACTAGGTGCCATCGAAGTGCATGACTCACTTACGCACTGCATATCTCCATTTTCTCACATGACACGCCACCTTGATGCTAGATGTCTCGCGTGTCATGGAGGCATATAGTATGATTTTGTAAAATGGAGGCATATAGATGTCCCGCGTGTCGGCAACAGGATGAACGAAGCTCATGTCTTAAATGAAAGAGTGGAAGAACATAGATTCCCGACGACCGAGAAGGAGCTGCAAACCTCGGGGTGGAGCGTTTGCACTCATAATATTTTATATTATTCAGCGATATAAAATCAAGCAAATCTTTCCATGTTCCTATACCATTCTATAATATGAGAATAACTTTGAACGTAAGCCATTGATTCACTCTATCCAATGGTCATAGTTGGAAAATCCAAACAAAACCAATCATTGGATCAACTCTTTTTTCGAGATCAACTCTTTTAGCACTTAGATTGTTGCCGCCTGCCCACCTAGCCCACCTATATATCCGCTCACGTGTGATGACCACTGGAGCTATCCACTCAGATTGTATGTTAAAAAATAAAGGTCGATAACTAATGCGGCACCTCGGGCCAACGCGGCCAGATCGCATTTTGCATGAGAAATTACACACCATGTTTTGTTGACATTTGGTCCCGTTCCAACATGTCAGTGAGAAGACGGCGAGTCCTTTTGTACAATTTCCGAAAGGACGTGTAGGCCGGGGCGCCTCTTCGTGTACCGTGGCAAACTGGCAACCGTCCACCGACTCTTCGCCTTTCCCTCTCGATTTGGAACTGATGTCGCACGCTCTTCCTCCCTCCTCCATTTTCCTTCATCCTTCCTTCTGCCATTGTCCGATCGTTTCTCCATGGAGGGAACAAGCCGGAAACGACCCCGTTATTCTTGCCCCGATCTGAAAGATGACATGGTGGGGAAACTCATTGATCGGTGTGACGTCTTCACCTCGGCTAGCATGGCAGGCTCGTTCAAGAACATTCTCGACTCAACTAATAACATCATTACAAGGAACCCAAGGGTCCAGGAGCGGTTTGATCTCCCCTATCTTCTTTGCCGTGACCCTGCTGACTGGCGCGGGGATGAGGGAGGCCTCTCCTTGTGCAAGTTGATGCCGCTTGATAATGATACGTATGATGTTAAGATGCCATCGCTTGAGGGCAAGGCTTGGGCAGGCGCAAACGGAGATTGGGTTGTTTATATTGGGTACAATTGTGAGTGGGAACTTGTGAATGTGTACACTCGTCAGCGGATTCCACTTCCAAAAATCTCCGAGTGCCCTTAGGTTGAGCACACAGATGATCTACGTACGTTCAAATATGATCATGGTGACTGTCGTCTATGGAAGATAGCAATTTCTCGAGTTCCCAACCGCTCTTGGAATTACAAGAACTATCAAGTTGTTGCTATCTTCGACAAGTTTGTTGCCGTCCTTCGTGGTTCGACTTGATGGATATTTCTCAAAAATCAGTTTCAATACACGGATGTGTACTGTGATGCAATTGAATACGAGGGTCTTGTGTTTGCTACCACCACTGTGGTAGCCTTTGTTTTGCATGGGATCCTCGTAGTTTCGGTACGTTTGTCTTCCACCGTAATTATAATTGTTTCATCCACATACATGCGAGTTAGCAAGTTTCCCTTCTCTACTAATTAACCTTCTTCTTGTGTTTCCAAGGTCCTATGAACATTCCACCGCCTATACTTGAACATTTTTGTAACCAAGGGGGAGATGAAGATGGTGACGATCATGAGGATGAGCAGGGCTTATATACTTAGTAGCGGCTGGCAACTAATTCCGATGGATCACCTCTTCTTGTCTATATACAGTGCACTGAGATTGTTATTACTGAGGAAGCATGTGTTTTCTCCCATGGTCGCCCTCTCCGGACCTATTCCAACACCCGTTGCAAGGTATTCGGGATGGGTACTGGTGTGCTAGCACCAACACCTTCTCCCTGGTACAGTATTGGTAGTCTTGGAGCAAACTCGCTCTTCCTTGGACCAAACTATCCAATGATGGTTAAAGGCGATCCAGCTGCTGTTGACACATCATTACTACCATTTATGAGAAGCAAATGTATCTATACGTCGGACATTGCGGTGGTTCCCTACCCTGGTCGTGATATAGTAGGCCGCTTCAGCCTGGATGATCAGTCCTGCATTGGTCTCGAGATTGACAGTAGCTGGCTCTTCCTAGAGAATCGCTTGTGGTTCAAAGCAAGGGTTTCCAATGCCGAGGATTGGTTGAGTTGAAGTTCATTTCATTGCTTGTTATTTGTTGTGTGATGAAAACTTTAGTATTTATAATGTATCCTCATTGTCGTTGTGGGTTGATGATCTGTTGTATGTACTAAAATGATATGCCTGTGATAAACTTACTAAATTTATGAATGGCTTTCGAGTCGCTTCTCTGAGTGGGTGCTGCGACGAGGCAAAAAGATATTTTCCGAATACATAATTGTACGTGCATTGCAACAGGTCATCAGATGAGGCTAATCAACAATAGTACACTATTTGTACTAGCTTCACATGCTGCACTATCTCTATGTCTATGTAAGTAATACAACAAGTTTTAAACTTGAGACCAGCCACCCATCCTCACAAAGAACACTTTTTAACCTAGCACAGACTCCGGGAAATTTGGCAACAGTGTGAGGTGGGCCATATGTTAATGTGTTCACTGTACGTAACCAGCACCTCGAATCCTCGATACTACTACTATAAGTAGTAGGAGTAGTAGGGTGGCATGGGCCAAAACAAGCATTCACGTCCAGGAGTACGGCACATGCCACCAGCATGACTTCCATCTGACACCATATTTCTTGGTGTCCGTGCTACAACAATCTCTTCAACCTCGTCGTTTCTCTAACTCAGCCATCGCGTGGCGGGCGAGGTGGAGGTTTGCCGATAGTCGGTTTCCTCAACTGCGGTCCCACTTGTAAGGCCAACTCCAACGCACGACCCCAAACGGACCTCCGTTTTGCCCGGATTCTGTCCGTTTGGGTAGGGTAATGGGGTCCTGTCGGGCCATTTCTCCGATCACGGTGGTCGCGCGCGAGCAACGACCGCATCCGACAGCGTACTTTTTCTTTGCAAACACATATCTTTTTTTCATTATTGATTTTTTGGTACATGGAAATACATCACCAAAATTTTGACTAGAAAAGCAAGACCAAAGAAAATAAGAACCACAAGAATACATTTTAGAAGATATCCAACTTCCATAAGTGCTCCTGTAAGTTGGATTAGTACCATCTCGATGCATTCATTGTTGTTTTGCGAAATTGATGCATTCATTGTTGATCTGCGGAGGCTCGATCTTGCGTGCTTCTTTCTTCTTCGAGTGTAAAGAAGTAGACGTGTCTAGCCTCTATTCTATCAACAGGTGCACTAGTCTCTTCTCTAGCCTCTATGCTAGCTAAAAGTGCTAGAACATCTACTAAATTGTGCTCTATCAATATATCGTTGTACTCTTCTTCCCAATACCATAACTTGCATCCATTCTACACAATAAAATTTTAAGTTAGCACAACTAGTCTAATCCGAGAGCACAACCGAAGATTTGGTCGAGTTCTTCCTCCTTTTAACGACACGTGGGACATCCGAGATCCGTGTCGTGTCATGCAAGAAAATAGAGTGGTAGTTGAAGCAGCGTGATGTGCATCTTGGGTTAAAGCGTAAATAGAATCTT
Source organism: Aegilops bicornis (assembly GCA_021605145.1). NCBI lineage: Eukaryota > Viridiplantae > Streptophyta > Magnoliopsida > Poales > Poaceae > Aegilops > Aegilops bicornis. The sequence goes on along the minus strand of CM038669.1, from coordinate 388,343,325 downwards.
ACTACTCTTGAGTAACTCCAAAAGCGGCCACCGAAGATCTTTATTGGATTTGTTTTCATCACCAGACGTCGAGGTGAAAGATGTGCGAGTTCGATTGGGTCCTCTTGCGTTTTCACTGACATGTGGGACCGCATATGAGCAAACAAACGATGGGCTCCGCGCGTCTGCTGGCTGGCTGAGAAGAGAGATAGAGGAGGGCTGAGCACCGACTCCAGAAAATTTATTCTACGTAACCAGCACCTCGATATAGTGGGGTGGCATGGGCCATAACTAGCATTCATGTCTAGCAGTACGGCACACGCCACCCACACGAGTCCCATCCGACACCAATTTTCTTGGAGTCCATGCTACACCCATCTCTTCTCCCTCCTGTTTTCTCAGCCATCGTGCGGTGGGCGGGGTGGGGGTTTGCCGATAGTCGGTTTGCTCAATTGCGGTCCCACTTGTAAGTGAAAATGCAACACAGCACGCATTCCCCCTTGAGCGGCCTGCCGGACCAACCGTGTGGGGGTGTGACGCAAACACGGCAGGCTTTTCCTTTTGAACTTGTAACTTGTAAAATTTGGTGCTGCTCCATGGCGCGACCGATAGATAGAAATAACGATTTTCCCTAGAGTAATGAGAAGTTTGGTTCTGGCGCGGTTCATGCATGGAGTACGTAGGAAAATTATGAAGTTGATGTGAAAGGTAAGATAATTACTAGTAGTACCATATACTACTACATGGATTTGACGGAAAGATAAAGATACATACGGATCCATCAAGGACATCCTCACGCCCTAGTGCACCGGGTCACCAACCGACGTGTGAGGAGCAGCGGCGTTGGCGGCAAGCTCAACATGCTTCTGAACAATGCCGTCCAAGGTTGCCCTGCGGTCCAAGAAGGCCAGCGTCCTATCGTCCTCCTCTTGCATGTAGTAGTCCTTGTGGACGATTTGCGGCGTGAAGCGTGGGTGATTATGTCGATGGTGTCTTGCTGCGCCAGGTATTTGTCTGTGGCGTGACCTCGAGGTGGACATTCTCCGGTGACGGCGGGCGATTCTGCAGGCCACCAGTGCGTTGAGGAGGTTGTCACCATAGAGGCCGTTGAGGGTGGCAGGCATCGCAGAGCCTGGGCACGTGGGCTGGAGGCGTACGTCAAGGTCGTCCGTGAGCTTCTTGACAACGGTGAACTTGTCGAGGAAGCTGACGAGGACCTCGTCGAACAAGGAGACGAAGCTGTCGTCCAAGCGGCCCCTCGCCCTGGCGGCCTCAAGCACTACCTAGAGACGTTCCTTGGTGTCGGGCCGCTGGCCGGCGTCGTGGACCATCTGGCACAGCCGGCTGATGCTCGCGCTCATCGCCTCCATGGGTCTAGCTTCTAGTCAACTGATCTTGCGATTGGAGTGATCACTCTTGCCCTTGGGTGCGTAGGTGCGTAGGATTTCGTAGATTGGACTGCCGGGAGCCTTTATATGAGAAGTGCAGACTGCGTTGAATTCGCGTGCGTGTTGGCCATCTACTCCTCGCCCCTCTACTGCACCTGCCTTTGGCTGTATGACAAGTTGGCCAGCCACCCGTTGGGCCCACGTGTCATACACCCAAAGGCAGGTGCAGTAAGTCAATGAAGCGTCCCCTCTCGTGCCCGTGCATGCTTTCAATGACTTGAGACTACCAAACATCACATGCAGTGGCTAGTTCATTGCATGTAATCCTATTAAGTAGCAAAAAGACATTAAGTTATATCGCCGATAGGAATAAAACAATACGCCATGCATTTATTTACAGAGGGAGTAGTACATTTTTTGTGACATGCATTACTAGATATTGCTAGTCAAATACTAAATCCAGATGGACGTGGTAGTACTACTAAATCCAGACGGTGGTGCTAGTACTAGTAGTAGTACTACTACCAATGTAGTAGCACTGTACTACCCGTTGGTCAAATTATTACGTGCTACTCCTCACAGTGAAGTGACAAGACCCTACGCCGGAGATGACACCTGAGTATAGGCACCGTGTTCGGCATACCATAGTCAGCCTCACCGTCTGCAGTCACTACCATCATGGCTGTAGACCTAGCCTCCTTACAACTAGCCGTGTTCAACATAATTTCATGTGCGTAGATGCCCGTGCATTGCGCCAGATTGGGGGGTGGACGGCGCCGCCAGCGGCCAACGCGCCAGATTTTTCCATGGCCTTCTAGATGTGGTGGGGAGGAGATAAGGCTGATTGCGAGAGACAAGGAGTTGTTTGTAAATAGGGAACAAGTCCGGGCATCTTTTTGCAAAACTGGAGAAGTTTGGTTTGTATGCGTCAGATCTAGATCCGACGGCTATTGGTGAAAGATAGCAGGCACAACATCATCACCAACTCAGGACCTGTTTGATTCGCAGGATTTTGAAAACGCAGGAATAGGACACGGCAATATTACAAGTTTCAAACCGATATTACAAATGTTAGGAGTAATGCTGCACCTACGAAGAGGGAATTACTAGGAAGTTTACGTAAGAACTTTCGTTACTTTAGGTGGATGCAGCATTATCTTACAAACTAAAATCCACCGCCCTGACAAGTCACTAATGGCCAAATAAGTTTTCGAGTCTCTAGCCACTTGATGTTTCAAAAACAAATTCAGCTTCTGCGGAGACTTTGTCATTTAGGCTTAGACGCTTGCGGTGATCAGCACGTCATTCATTGTTGCGGCAGAGTACGCCAAACCTCATTACCTTGAGCAAACTTGCTGAAAGATCGTGGATGTTGCCTAGAGGGGCGGTGAATAGGCGCTTTAAAATAATTACGATTTAGGCTTGAACAAATGCGGAATAAACCTAGCGGTTAATTTGTCAAGCACAAAACCTACAACAACTAGGCTCACCTATGTGCACCAACAACTTATGCTAAGCAAGATAAACAACTAAGTGATAGCAAGATATATGACAAGAAACAATATGGCTATCACAAAGTAAACTGCATAAGTAAAAGGCTCGGGTAAGAGATAACCGAGGCACGTGGAGACGACGATGTATCCCGAAGTTCACACCCTTGCGGATGCTAATCTCCGTTTGGAGCGGTGTGGCGGCACATGCTCCCCAAGAAGCCACTAGGGCCACTGTAATCTCCTCACGCCCTCGCACAATGCAAGATGCCGTGATTCCACTAAGGGGCCCTTGAGGGCGGTCACCGAACCCGTACAAATGGCAATCCTTGGGGGCGGTCACCGAACCCGTACACTTTGGCAACCCTTGGGGCGGTCACGGTGCATCAAATTTCTCGGGCGATCTCCACAACCTAATTAGAGACCCGGCGCTTGCCGGAGCTTTACACCACAATGATTGAGCTCTGAACGCCACCAACCGTCTAGGGCGCCCAAGCACCCAAGAGGAACAAGCTCAAGGGTACCAAGCACCCAAGAGTAATAAGCTTCTCAACTTGTAACTTCCACATATCACCGTGGAGAACTCAAACCGATGCACAAATGCAATGGCAAGGGCACACGGAGTGCCCAAGTCCTTCTCTCTCAAATCCCACCAAAGCAACTAATGCTAGGGAGGAAAGTGAGATGAAGAACAAGAAGGAGAACACCAAGAACTCCAAGATCTAGATCCAAGGAGTTCCCCTCACATAGAGGAGAAAGTGATTGGTGGAAGTGTGTATCTAGATCTCCTCTCTCTTTTCCCTCAAAAACTAGCAAGAATCCATGGAAGGATTGAGAGTTAGCAAGCTCAAAGAAGCTCAACAATGGGGGCAAAAACGAGCTCAATAGATAGGGAACCATTGGGGAAGAAGACCCCCTTAAATAGGTCCCCACGAATCTGCCCATTATGTGCAGAATAACATAGGAGCGGTACAACCGCTATGAGCACCGGTACAACCAGTAACAGGCAATAAGCGATACAATCGGTCCACAACCGCCCAACTACTGCACCACAATAGAAACTAGTCCGGTGGTAGAGCGGTACATGACAGGTACAACCTCCGGACCAATTCTGGAGCGGTACAACCGCTCCAAACACCGGTTGTACCGGTTGACCGGTACAACCTTTCTATGGGTCGGTACAACCTCTCTATGTAAAACAGGCAATATCAAAACAACCACACCTTTCACATACGAGCTCCGAATTCGACAAAATCAAGTTTGTTGGAAAGCTAAGGAGAAGAGCAAACACAATCTTGATAGAAATATCAAGAAATAGCAATTGAGAAAATACCCAAAATAAAATGGTGAGAACCCTTTCTCAATTAAGACCGGTAAAACCTCCGACACCGAAAACACAAAAGAAGATGCATATGAAATCGGTTTTCGATGAACTTGAGCTTGTCAAGAAGATGACCATGAGATCCAAATCAAAAAGGAAAACAACCAAACAAGAACCAAGAGAGATGATGCAAGGATGCAATGGTTTGAGCTCTCGATGAACGATACGATCAAGCTACTCACTAGAGAGCCCCCCTTGATAGTACGACAATCGATCCTACAACCCGGTCTCCCAACTACCACTATGAGATCGGTAAAATAGAAAACCTATCAAGGGAAAAAATTTGCCTTGCACATAGTCCACTTAAGCTAGATGATGACGATCTTGACTTCCTCAAGTTGGACCACCTTTCTTGATTGTGTTGGCTCGATGAAGACTAGTTGATTACTCCCCCATACTCCACTATGGGTGAGCCACTCTTCGTCACATCTTCACAATTCCATTGACACCACAATGGACGACAAGATTCAAGCTTGATTGCTCCCCCATACTCCATTATGGGTGAGCCACTCTTCGTGTTGCTCCACTTGAACTTGCAACTACAAACTTGATGACGATCACCACTGGATGTCATCCTCCATGGGTTGTATGAGATCTTCGTCTTGACGCAAGACCATGGAAAACATACCTAACCCCACAAAGAACTCTCACGTAGACCATGGGTTAGTACACAAAGCGTAATGCACAATGCTTACCATACCATGGGATCACTTGGTCCCTCTCGGTACAACTTGTGCGCTTTGTGTGTTGATCAACTTGAATCACTATCTGTACTTAGTCTTGATCAACCTTGAACCTTTCCAACTCTCTTTATTAGGATAACGTCTTGAAGGTAAACTTGAATGTTCACACAATCTTCTTCTTCAAGACATGCTTGCAATAAGCTCAACTCTCACATGACCAATCTTTGGATAATTCCTTGAAAAGCTCTTTGGCCGTCTCATAAACTCCTTGAAACCAACACATGGACTTCAAGACAATCCTATGGACAAATCCTTCAAATATAACTCAAGGCAACTGTTAGTCCATAGAGATTGTCATCAATTACCAAAACCAAACATGGGGGCACCGCATGTTCTTTCAATCTCCACCATTTTGGTAATTGATGACAATCACTTTCAAGAGAGTTTATACAAGGAATTACGCAACACCATGCAATGCAATAACCAATGATGCATGCGCATGAGATGCAAATGCTTAGGAACAAAATTAAAGCAAGAAGAAATAACTCTGTAAAATTATCCACAAAACTCTCTGAAACTTCTCCCCCATTGGAATCGATTGCCAAAATGGGCGAAAAGCTTAGAAGGCCAATATAAAAAGTGTTCCTCCATAAATTATGTATTTCTCAACAAGAGAGTGGAATGCAATACACATATCCAATGGTAAATACTTTGAGGAAGACAGACTATATTGAGGCCCAAAGATTGCAAAAAAATGATATGCCATAAAGATATAGCAAAGAGAGAAACAAGCAATCATGCAATCAAAAGATACCAATTGAAGAAAGCAATCAAAGGATATCAATTGAACCAAACTAGACCAAAGATCCTATGAGCCATAAGAAAAAAAGGATATTACGATATGAGCAAAGGAGTGTTCTAAAGAAACTAGAGAAGCTCCCCATGATCTGTGCACACATAAGAATTTATGTATTTGGACAATACACAAAATAGGATCATGGCTCCCACAAAATCAATAGAAACTCACAACAAGTGCAAGCGAGCATATAGGAAACAAAGCCTAGCACTTGCAACAAACAAATGGTTGAGCAACATGTAAAAGAGGCAACTTAAGAATAGGCTCAACCAAAATGATGTGTTGAGTCATGACAAAGCACTTGAGAACACTAATATAAGGATGAGCATAAAGCATCAACATAGTCTTGGATAAATGAGATACATGGTGCATGAAAAGTCCTCCCCCCACACACCCAACAAGCAAATGGGTTCACAAGCTCACTAAAATGAGAATTAACAACAAGGCTTTCGACAACCCATGGTGAAGATAGAAGATGAAAGCCTCATCAAGACGAGGGATACCAATTAAGATGGCAAAAGCCTCGTAAAGACAAGCATGAGGAAAATAATATTCACCACACAAGAGTGCAACAAGATGCAAAGATATAAGATCCGCACTCAAGACAAATCCTTTCACGGAGCCACCTACGAAATACAAAGGAAAGAAAGGTCGACGTGAAAGAATAAGGATGTACACTAAAGATGTAACTTCTCTCAAGTGTATAAGATTCTAGGTAGATGGAATGATATCAATCCACAAAGAAGGATGCACACAAGAAATGGTTAGTTATGGGAATAATAGGATACCCAAACGGAAGTCATAAAATATACTGATAAGATCTTTACTTGAAAAGCATAGCACAAGGCTAAATATTGTCTTATTGTATATCAAAGAATTCCACACACGAACATCAAAGACATCACAACTAGCAACAAAAGATCATTGTTGGGATGCTTTGAGAAAGGAAACATGTATCACAAGAAAGAATGTATTACATGCCATGATGCAATCTACACAAGGTTGATGCAAGAAATGTGTGCATGAAGAACATGATGATACTTGTTACCGGGAAATCAATGGAAGGATGTGGTAGATACAAATCAAAGGTAGATAGTAGTTCATTGATCATCCTAGCTTGACTCCAATAAGCACATGGTGACACCACCTTCCTTGTGAGTGAGCCGAGCATTCAATGCATCTCCAATTGTTCCTAGAACAACAACACAAACAAAATGGTACCCAAACTCATTGGGACCAAAGAGTTAGAAACACCAATACATAGGACAAACTCCACAAAAATATGTGCACATAGATAGGAAATAGAATTTCATGCACATCTCATCCAATTTGAGACTTGGTGGAGTTTCCCCTATATAATGGGTCAAAGAAAGAAAGCATGCCAAAGAAAATACATGAAGGATATATGCATCCTCAAGACTTTCAAGGACCGAAACCAAATGAAAAGAAATACCAAGTGAAAATAGAATACGAAATGGAGAAATCATCACTTGGAAGATATCACTAAAAGATACATCAAGGAATGAGATATCCATTACACACGCCAAAAAAGATGTCAAACCCCCAAAAGAGAGGTTAGTTCCAAACAAACCAAGCTCTCTACAAAAGTTTCATGATGGCACAAAGTACCAAAAGGAAACGGCTTGCCTTCCACCAACACACTTGATAAGGATCACAATGTGAGTGTTCTATAGAAAATACGATAGCTCCCCCAGGAGTAGTGCATTATAGAGAATTTGCATTTGAATACAAAATGTACAAGGTGGGATCACCACTTTCACTATATCTAGAAAACAATAGACAAGACCAAGAAATTAACAAGATCCACAAGTGATATGGAATAAAATGGGAGTTGACACAATCCTTGGCAAGAGATAAGGAAAATAAAAGCATAAGCCAATGTAAAGATGATCAATAAATTCTACCACACATAAGTGAGTACCAATTGTCAAAAGACAAGAAGTATTTGGAAATAATTTCTGGTGGTAGATAACAAGGATATCCAACATCATCTTCACAACAAACACAAGCAAATTTCAACTTGTAGAGCTAACATGTCACCTATGAACAAGATAATTAATAATATCAACTCTAAGTGACAATATCTCAAATGTACACATTTTCTAGGCTTGTAATATGCACATAGCATATTACTCCCCCATAATGTGATACCAAGAAAACTTAACAAGAGGCAATAAGAGGAACCAACAAGAGATAATCAATGGAATTTTTAGAATTTGAATTTCTCATGAGAGATATACCACCTAGCGACTAGATAATCTTATAATATCAATACTAGATGGTATTCCTCATGTACACACATTTATAGGATTGTGAGGTGTACAAAGACATCACTCCCCCAAAATGGGATGTTCCATTAATCTCTCACACGAGCCAACTAGGATACAAACAAGATGCAAAAGGCTCAACACCACTCTCACATGTACATGATGCAAACCAACATACACATACATGATTACTCAAGACAAGCAAATTGGAAGCACAACATATACACATGCAAGGTACAAAACCAAAACATGCAATAGGGGCAAGTAACTTTCAATGTAAACAATTTAAGTACAAGTTACCGCAAGGAGGCACATTGGATATAAGATAGAAACTTGATAACCCAATTGACTTGGCTTGAGACAATATGAATGATGAAGATCCCTTAATTCTTCATGATGTAGCCAAGTCTCCAATGCCCTCCAACAACACCTACTGATCAAGTTTGAGCTAGTTGGGTCCTAAGAGGTTAGTCACAATAGGCTTGGCTACCCAAATGGTTCTTTGCTTGACACCACTTTGAGTACCAACAAACTTGGCAAACACATTGCCAACCTTATCCTTCCCAAGAGAATGGATATCATTAATAATAATTGGGTTGGATGAGTTACCACTAGTGCATGAAGAAGCGAGGTGACCTTTCTCACGACATAAGTAGCAACGTCTACTCTTCACTTTCTTCTCACTTGATTTCTCAACTTGAGAAGCATTAGCTTGAGTATTCTTGGGAAAATGCCTTTCTTGAACTTGTAGTTGAGCATGAGATTGAACTTGTGGACACTTCCCTTGTTGCTTGTCACTAATGGCCTTCTTCTTCAATGGGCAAGATCTAACATGATGCCCTTCAATTTTGCACTTGAAGCAAACAATCTTGGCCGAATTCTTTACTTGTTCTTGGCCCTTCTTCTTGTTCATCTTGGACTTCTTCTTATTGGAGTTGAATCCAAGTCCACCTTTGTCATTGGGGGATTTTTGCACACTCAAGATATTGTTGAGTGGATTTTCCTTCATGACACTTTTCCAAGTCTTTCTTCAAGGAAGTGACTTGGGCCTTGAGCTCTTTGATTTCCTCTGCATGGTTAGTCTCAACACAAGCACTAGAGGATGTATAAGCTTCATTGTTAGAGCAACAAGGCAAGGAAAGCAATTCATCACAATATGTACCAATGTTATGCATGGATGAATCACGAGGACTAGCACAAGGCAATATAGCATTTTGACTAAAGGTAGTGCTAATATCCACATGAGGCTCACTAGATGTTACCTTAGCAATCGTGGCCTCATGAGCTATCTTTAGCACATTATGGGATACTAGAAGATCATCATGAGAGCTTGAGAGCTTTTCATGGCTTTCTTCCAATTTCCCATAATTGCTAGATAGCAACTCAAGTTGAGCCCGAAGCTCAACATTCTCCTTCAAAATGGATGCTTCACAAGTAATAGAGTTAGTAGAACAAGCATCATAATTAACAACAAGAGGAGAGGACAACTTGGCAAGCTCTTTTAAATAAGAAGCTTCAAGTTGAGCATGAGACTCGGTGAGTTTAATGAGATCACCTTTGATGACCCTTGAGCCATTTTCGAGGTGCTCAAAATCCTCAAGGAGTCTAGCATGAGCAACTTCAAGCTTAGAATTTTTAGTTTTGAAATCATTGGCCACCTCAAGTGCTCTATCATGAGATTCCTTTATTCTAGATAATTCTAGAGCAAAGGTCTCCTCAAGAGATTCCTTGGTGGTTTGTTCAACTTCAAGAGCTTGAGAGAGGTCCGCAATCTCATTAGCATAATCACGCTCATGACCTTCCATTTTATCAATGGTGACCTCATGCTCCTCGATATGAGATTCCAACTCCTCAATATATTTCTTGCCCTCAATGGCAATGGACATGATTTCCATGAAGTTTGAGCGAGCAATTTTATTTTTATGAAGAGCTTTAAAAATCATTTCCCCCTTAATTTTTAAGGAGGCAACATTATCATTCTCTTCATCATTATCTTCATCATCATTAGCATTAACATCATCATCAAGAGACATATTGGGGTTCAAAGTAGGAGATACCTTTGAAGCCTTAGCCATAAGGCATAAAGCAATAGATGATGATGAAGGATCCCTTGAAGCACCATTTAAGACCACATCTTGTTCCATGGAGTCTTGGGTTTCCTCTACATTGTTAGCACAACAAATCAAGGAAATACATGCATTTTTATCATGGCAACAAGATATAGCAAGCATATCATCATGCGGTTTAGTCAAGCAATTTCTACATTATATGCATGGACTATCAACACAAGCATGTGAAACATGTAACGTGCACGAAGTGTTAAAGTCCAAAGATGGAGCATTGCAACAAGACAGTGATGAAGAGTCATCAACGATAAGTACACTATCATCATTGCAATGACCAACACTACTCATCATAACATTACCTTGTGGAAATCCACATGTAGGTGAAGTAGAAGAAGTTGAGAAGGCAACACGGCCGGAGGTGGAGGGAGAACAATCACCCCCACAAATCTTGGACACACCATATTTATCTTGAAGCTTTGTCCACAACTCATGAGCATCCAGGAACGGCATGAGTTGAAATATGACTACATTTCTCAAAGCATCGAAAAGCACATTAGAAGCTTGAGCATTGAGATAAGAGTTTTTCTCATCCTCTAAAGATAATCTTTGGGGATCCTTTGGAGGAGAAAAACCCATATCTACAATTCGCTCTAAATTTGGGTCCATGACCCTAAAGGGATTAAGCATGCAAATAACCCAAGCATAAAAATTTGTGCCGTCAAAACTAAGAGTGTCTGAGAAACCTAATCCCCTAGTCGACATCTCTACTCTCTAGGCGGTTAAGCCTAAGAAAGAGAGACGAGGCTCTGATACCGATTGAAAGATCGTGGATGTCGCCTAGAGGGGGGGTGAATAGGCGCTTTAAAATAATTACGATTTAGGCTTGAACAAATGCGGAATAAACCTAGCGGTTAATTTGTCAAGCACAAAACCTACAACGACTAGGTTCACCTATGTGCACCAACAACTTATGCTAAGCAAGATAAACAACTAAGTGATACCAACATATATGACAAGAAACAATAGGGCTATCACAAAGTAAAGTGCATAACTAAAAGGCTCGGGTAAGAGATAACCGAGGCATGTGGAGAAGACGATGTATCTCGAAGTTCACACCCTTGCGGATACTAATCTCTGTTTGGAGCAGTGTGGAGGCACAATGCTCCCCAAGAAGCCACTAGGGCCACCGTAATCTCCTCACGCCCTCGCACAATGCAAGATGTCGTGATTCCACTAAGGGACCCTTGAGGGCGGTCACCGAACCCGCATAAATGGCAACCCTTGGGGCGGTCACCGAACCCAGTACACTTTGGTAACCCTTGGGGCGGTCACGGTACCCGTCAAATTGCTCGGGGCGATCTCGACAACCTAATTGGAGACCCCGACGCTTTCCCGGATCTTTACACCACAATGATTGAGCTTCAAACACCACCAACCGTCTAGGGCGCCCAAGCACCCAAGAGGGACAAGCTCAAGGGTACCAAGCACCCAAGAGTAATAAGCTTCTCAACTTGTAACTTCCACGTATCACCGTGGAGAACTCAAACCGATGCACAAATGCAATGGCAACGGCACACGGAGTGCCCAAGTCCTTCTCTCTCAAATCCCACCAAAGCAACTAATGCTAGGGAGGAAATTGAGACGAAGAACAAGAAGGAGAACACCAAGAACTTCAAGATCTAAATCCAAGGGGTTCCCCTCACATAGAGGAGAAAGTGATTGGTGGAATTGTGGATCTAGATCTCCTCTCTCTTTCCCTCAAAAACTAGCAAGAATCCATGGAGGGATTGAGAGTTAGCAAGCTCAAAGAAGCTCAACAATGGGGGCAAAAACAAGCTCAAGAGATAGGGAACCATTGGGGAAGAAGAGGAGAGGATGATGCAACAGAGTAGCGTAAGTATTTCCCTCGCTTTTTGAGAACCAAGGTATCAATCCAGTAGGAGGCCACGCGCAAGTCCCTCGTACCTACACAAAACAAATAGCTCCTCGCAACCAACGCGAATAGGGGTTGTCAATCCCTTCACGGTCACTTACGAGAGTGAGATCTAATAGAGATGATAGATAATATTTTTGGTATTTTTGGTATAAAGATGCAAAGTAAAATAAAAAGCAAAGTAAAAAAGCAAAGAAATAATAAAGCGTAGGAAGATTAATATGATGAGAATAGACCCGGGGCCCATAGGTTTCACTAGTGGCTTCTCTCAAGAGCATAGGTATTTTACGGTGGGTGAACGAATTACTGTTGAGCAATTGACAGAATTGAGCATAGTTATGAGAATATTTAGGTATGATCATGTATATAGGCATCACGTCCGAGACAAGTAGACCGACTCCTGCCTGCATCTACTACTATTACTCCACTCATCGGCCGCTATCCAGCATGCATCTAGAGTATTAAGTTAATGAAAACAGAGTAACGCCTTAAGCAAGATGACATGATGTAGAGGAATAAATTCATGCAATATGATAAATACCCCATCTTGTTATCCTCGATGGAAACAATTCAATACGTGCCTTGCAACCCTTTCTGTCACTGGGTAAGGACACCGCAATATTGAACCCAAAGCTAAACACTTCTCCCATTGCAAGAACTACCAATCTAGTTGGCCAAACCAAAACGGATAATTCGAAGAGACTTGCAAAGATAACCAATCATACATAAAAGAATTCAAAGAAGATTCAAATATTGCTCATAGATAATCTTGATCATAAACCCACAATTCATCGATCTCAACAAACACACCGCAAAAACAAGATTACATCAAATAGATCTCCACGAGAGGGGAGAACATTGTATTGAGATCCAAAAAGAGAGAAGAAGCCATCTAGCTACTAACTATGGACCCGAAGGTCTGAGGTAAACTACTCACACTTCATCGGAGAGGCTATGATGATGATGTAGAAGCCCCCCATGGTGGAATTAGGTTTTTGGCTCCGTATCTGATCTGTTGGGGGTACGTAGGTATATATAGGAGGAAGGAGTACGTCGGTGGAGCTTCGAGGGGCCCACGAGGCAGGGGGCGCGCCCTCCACCCTCGTGGCCACCTCGTGGCATTCTTGACGGAGGGTCCAAGTCTCCTGGATCTTATCTGATGAGAAAATCACGTTCCCGAAGATTTCATTCCGTTTGGACTCCGCTTGATATTCCGTTTCTTCGAAACACTGAAATAGGCAAAAAAGCAGTGCAATTTGGGCCTCTGGTTAATAGGTTAGTCCCAAAAGTAATATAAAAGTGGAAAATAAAGCCCAATATAGTCCAAAACAATAGATAATATAGCATGGAGCAATCAAAATTTATAGATACGTTGGAGACGTATTAGGCATCCCCAAGCTTAATTCATGCTCGTCCTCGAGTAGGTAAATGATACAAAGAGAATTTTTGATGCGAAGTACTACTTGGCATAATTTCAATGTAACTCTTCTTAATTGTGTTATGAATATTCAGATCCGAAAGATTCAAGACAAAAGTTCATATTGACATAAAAATAATAATAGTTCAAGCATACTAACTAAGCAATTATGTCTTCTCAAAATAACATGGCTGAAGAAAGTTATCCCTACAAAATCATATAGTCTGGCTATGCTCTATCTTCACCACACAAAATATTTAAATCATGCACAACCCCGATGACAAGCCAAGCAATTGTTTCATACTTTTGACATTCTCAAAACTTTTTCAATCTTCACGCAATACATGAGCGTGAGCCATGGATATAGCATTATATGTGGAATAGAATGGTGGTTGTGGATAAGACAAAAAGAGGGAAGATAGTCTCACATCAACTAGGCGTATCAACGGGCTATGGAGATGCCCATCAATAGATATCAATGTGAGTGAGTAGGGATTGCCATGCAACGGATGCACTAGAGCTATAAGTATATGAAAGCTCAACAAATGAAACTAAGTGGGTGTGCATCCAACTCGCTTGCTCACGAAGACCTAGGGCAATTTGAGGAAGCCCATCATTGGAATATACAAGCCAAGTTCTATAATGAAAAAAATTCCCACTAGTATATGAAAGTGACAAAATGAGAGACTCTCTATTATAAAGACCATGGTGCTACTTTGAAGCACAAGTGTGGTAAAAGGATAGTAACATTGTCCCTTCTCTCTTTTTCTCTCTTTTTTTTATTTGGGCCTTTTCTTTTTTTTTATGGCCTCTATTTTTTCTTTTTTTTTCTTTTTCGTCCGGAGTGTCATCCGGAGTTATGGGGGAATCATAGTCTCCATCATCCTTTCCTCACTTGGGACAGTGCTCTAAAAATGATGATCATCACACTTTTATTTTTCTTACAACTCAACAATTACAACTCAATACTTAGAACAAAATATGACTCTATGTGAATGCCTCCAGCGGTGTACCGGGATATGCAATGATTCATAAGTGACATGTATGAAAGAATTACGAACGGTGTCTTTGCCACAAATACAATGTCAACTAAATGATCATGCTAAGCAATATGACAATGATGGAGCGTGTCATAATAAATGAAACGGTGGAAAGTTGCATGGCAATATATCTCGGAATGGCTATGGAAATGCCATAATAGGTAGGTATGGTGGCTGTTTTGAGGAAGGTATATGGTGGGTGTATGATACCGGCAAAAAGTGTGCGGTATTAGAATGGCTAGCAATGGTGGAAGGGTGAGAAAAGTGTGTATAATCCATGGACTCAACATTAGTCATAAAGAACTCATATACTTATTGCAAAAATCTACAAGTTATCAAACAAAGTATTACGCGCATGCTCCTAGGGGGATATATTGGTAGGAAAAGACCATCGCTCGTCCCCGACCGCCACTCATAAGGAAGACAATCAATAAATAAATCATGCTCCGACTTCATCACATAACGGTTCACCATACGTGCATGCTACGGGAATCACAAACTTTAACACAAGTATTTATCAAATTCACAACTACTCAACTAGCATGACTCTAATATTACCACCTTCATATCTCAAAACAATTATCAAGCATCAAACTTTTCTTAGTATTCAACACACTCAAAAGAAAGTCTTACAAATCTTGAATACCAAGCATATTATTAATTTAAGCAAATTACCATGCTATTTAAGACTCTCAAAATAATCTAAGTGAAGCGTGAGAGATTAATAGTTTCTTTAAAGGGCTCCCTTCTTTAAAACAAATCCACCACCTTGCTCTAAAAGATATAAGTGAAGTACTAGAGCAAAACTATCAAGCTCAAAAGATATAAGTGAAGCACATAGAGCAAAACTATCAAGCTCAAAAGATATAAGTGAAGCACGTAGAGTATTCTAAAAAATTCCAATTCATTTATGGCTCTCTCAAAAGGTGTGTAAAGCAAGGATGATTGTGGTAAACTAACAAGCAAATACGCAAATAATACAAGACGCTCCAAGCAAAACACATATAATGTGGTGAATAAAAATATAGCTCCAAGTAAAGTTACAGATGGAAGTGGACGAAAGAGGGGATGCCTTCCGGGGCATCCCCAAGCTTTGAATTTTTGGTGTCCTTGGATTATCTTGGGGGTGCCATGGGCATCCCCAAGCTTAGGCTCTTGCCACTCCTTATTCCATAATCCATCAAAGATTTCACCCAAAACTTGAAAACTTCACAACACAAAATTCAATGAAATCTCGTAAGCTCCGTTAGCGAAAGAAAACAAAAGACCACTTCAAGGTACTGTAATGAACTCATTCTTTATTTATATTGGTGTTAAACCTACTGTATTCCAACTTCTCTATGGATCATAAACTATTTTACTAGCCATAGATTCATCAAAATAAGCAAACAACACACGAAAAACAGAATCTGTCAAAAACAGAACAGTCTGTAGTAATCTGCAACTAACGCAAACTTCTGGAACTCCAAAAATCCAACCAAAATAGGAAGACCTAGGAAATTTGTTTATTGATCAGCAGCAATTGGAATCACTATTTTATCACGTTCTGGTGATTTTTAACAATTGTTTTCGTGAACCAAAAGTTTCTGGAAATTACAGCAAGATCAAATAACTATTATCCAAGAAGATCCTATAGGTTTAACTTGGCACAAACACTAATTAAAACATAAAACCACATCTAAACATAAGGTAGATGGATTATTTATTCCAAAACAGAAACAAAGACAAAAAACTAAAAATAAAATTGGGTTGCCTCCCAACAAGCGCTATTGTTTAACGCCCCTAGCTAGGCATAAAAGCAAGGATAGATCTAGCTTGCCGTCTTTGGTAGGCAATCCATAAGTGGCTCTCATAATAGATTCATATGGTAATTTTATTTTCTTTCTAGGGAAGTGTTCCATGCCTTTCTTTAATGGGAATTGGAATCTAATATTCCCTTCCTTCATATCAATAATTGCACCAATCGTTCTAAGGAAAGGTCTACCAAGAATAATAGGACATGAAGGATTGCAATCTATATCAAGAACGATAAAATCTACGGGCACATAATTCCTATTTGAAAAAATAAGAACATCATTAATTCTTCCCATAGGTTTCTTAATAGTGGAATCCGCAATGTGCAAGTTTAGAGAGCAATCATCAAAAGCACGGAAATCTAGCAAATCACACAAAGTTTAGGGAATAGTGGAAACACTAGCACCCAAATCACATAAAGCATAAAATTCATGATCCTTAATCTTAATTTTAATAGTTGGTTCCAACTCATCATAAAGTTTTCTAGGGATGGAGAATTCCAACTCAAGTTTTTCCTCATAAGATTGCATCAAGGCATCAACGATATGTTTAGTAAACGCTTTATTTTGACTATAAGCATGCGGAGAATTTAGCACGGATTGCAACAAGGAAATACAATCAATTAAAGAGCAACTTTCATAATTAAATTCCTTGAAATCCAAAATAGTGGGTTTAGCAACATCTAAGGTTTTACTTTCTTCAATCCCACTTTTATCAATTTTAGCATCATAATCTAAAAGCTCCAAATTTTTAGAACGCCTTCTAGGTAAAGGTGACTCATATTCAATCTCATCATTATGAAGATTCATATTGCAAAACAAGGATTTAATGGGAGACACATCAATAACTTTTAGATCTTCATCTTGATTTTCATGGAAAACAGGTTTAGAAGCCATCTTATTGACCAAGGTAGCTTGCTTATCAGATATTTCAGTAGTCAACTTCTCAAGACGAGAAATTTGAGATCTTAAAACTTCAAATTCTTTAGACATATCATCGAGCTCTTTATTCATATAATTCATAAAACCTTTTTGTTCCTTAAGCTCGTTTCTGAAGAAATTATTATGCTCAAATTGCAAAACCATAAAACTCCTGACGTTGCTTTCGATCTCTTCCAACCTTTTTAGGTGAAGATCACCAAATCTAGGTAGACCCATTGCGACAAGCAAGCAATCTAACACACGAGCAAACAGAAAAAGACAAGCGAAAAGAGAGGAGGAGATTGGGAAAGAGAGGGCGAATAAAACGGCAAGGGTGAAGTGGGGAAGAGGAAAACGAGAGGCAAATGGCAAATAATGTAATGCGAGAGATAAGGGATTGTGATGGGTACTTGGTATGTTGACTTTTATGTAGAATCCCGACAGCGGCGCCCGAAATCCTTCTTGCTATGTCTTGAGCTTGCGTTAGTTTTCCCCGAAGAGGAGAGGATGATGCAGCAGAGTAGCATAAGTATTTCCCTCAGTTTTTGAGAACCAAGGTATCAATCCAGTAGGAGGCCACACGCAAGTCCCTCGTACCTACACAAAACAGATAGCTCCTCGCAACCAACGCGAATAGGGTTTGTCAATCCCTTCACAGTCACTTACGAGAGTGAGATCTAATAGAGATGATAGATAATATTTTTGGTATTTTTGGTATAAAGATGCAAAGTAAAATAAAAGCAAAGTAAAAAAGCAAAGCAATAATAAAGCGTAGGAAGATTAATATGATGAGAATAGACCCGGGGGCCATAGATTTCACTAGTGGCTTCTCTCAAGAGCATATGTATTTTACGGTGGGTGAACGAATTACTGTTGAGCAATTGACAGAATTGAGCATAGTTATGAGAATATCTAGGTATGATCATGTATATAGGCATCACGTCCGAGACAAGTAGACCGACTCACCTGCATCTACTACTATTACTCCACTCATCGACCGCTATCCAAAGATGCATCTAGAGTATTAAGTTAATGAAAACAGAGTAACGCCTGTAAGCAAGATGACATGGTGTAGAGGAATAAATTCATGCAATATGATAAATACCCCATCTTGTTATCCTCGATGGCAACAATACAATCGTGCCTTGCAACCCTTTACATCCTTTGGGTAAGGACACCGCAAGATTGAACCCAAAGCTAAACACTTCTCCCATTGCAAGAACTACCAATCTAGTTGGCCAAACCAAAACGGATAATTCGAAGAGACTTGTAAAGATAACCAATCGTACATAAAACAATCCAGAGAAGATTCAAATATTGTTCATAGATAATCTTGATCATAAACCCACAATTCATCGTTCTCAACAAACACACCGCAAAAAGAAGATTACATCAAATAGATCTCCACGAGAGAGGGGGAGAACATTGTATTGAGATCCAAAAAGAGAGAATAAGCCATCTAGCTACTAACTATGGACCCGAAGGTCTGAGATAAACTACTCGCACTTCATCGGAGAGGCTATGATGATGATGTAGAAGCCCTCCATGGTGGAATCCCCTTCCGACGGAGCTCCGGAACAGGCCCCAAGATGGGATCTCGTGGATATAGAAAGTTGCGGCGGTGGAATTAGGTTTTTGGCTCCGTATCTGATCTATTGAAGTGCGTGAGGTATATATAGGAGGAAGGAGTACGTCGGTGGAGCTTCGAGGGGCCCACGAGGCAGGGGGCGCGCCCTCCACCCTCGTGGCCACCTTGTGGCTTTCTTGACGGAGGGTCCAAGTCTCTTGGATCTTATCTGATGAGAAAATCACGTTCCCGAAGATTTCATTCCGTTTGGACTCCGTTTGATATTCCGTTTCTTCGAAACACTGAAATAGGCAAAAAAACAGCAATTACAGGCTGGGCCTTCGGTTAATAGGTTAGTCCCAAAAGTAATATAAAAGTGGAAAATAAAGCCCAATATAGTCCAAAACAATAGATAATATAGCATGGAGCAATCAAAAATTATAGATACGGTTGAGACGTATCAAAGACCCCCTTAAATAGGTCCCGACGAATCTGCCCGTCATGTGTAGAATAACATAGGAGCGGTACAACCGCTATGAGCACCGGTACAACCGGTAACAGGCAATAAGCGGTACAACCGGCCCACAACCGCCCAACAACCGCACCACAACAGAAACTAGTCCGGTGGTAGAGCGGTACATGGCCGGTACAACCTCCGGACCAATTCTGGAGCGGTACAACCGCTCCAAACACCGGTTGTACCGGTCAACCGGTAGAACCACTCTATGGGGCGGTACAACCTCTCTATGTAAAACAGGCATTATCAAAACAGCCACAACTTTCACATACGAGCTCCGAATTCGATAAAATCAAGTTTGTTGGAATGCTAAGGACAAGAGCAAACACAATCTTGATAGAAATATCAAGAAATAGCAATTGAGAAAATACCCAAAATAAAATGGTGAGAACCCTTTCTCAATTAAGACCGGAAAAACCTCAGACACCGAAAACACAAAAGAAGATGCATATGAAATCGGTTTTCGATGAACTCGAGCTTGTCAAGAAGATGACCATGAGATCCAAATCTCACAAGGAGAAGAACCAAACAAGAACCAAGAGAGATGATGCAAGGATGCAATGGTTTGAGCTCTCGATGAACGATACGATCAAGCTACTCACTAGATAGCCCCCCTTGATAGTACGGCAATCGATCCTACAAACCGGTCTCCCAACTACCACTATGAGACCGGTAAAATAGAAAACCTATCAAGGGAAAACCTTTGCCTTGCACATAGTCCACTTGAGCTAGATGATGACGATCTTGACTTCCTCAAGTTGGACCATCTTTCTTGATTGTGTTGGCTCGATGAAGACTAGTTGATTGCTCCCCCATACTCCACTATGGGTGAGCCACTCTTCGGCATATCTTCACAATTCCATTGACACCACAATGTACGGCAATCTTCCATTTTGATTGCTCTCCCATACTCCATTATGGATGAGCCACTCTTCATGTTGCTCCACTTGAACTTGCACACTGCAAACTTGCTGACGATCACCACTTGATGTCATCCTCCATGGGTTGTATGAGATCTTCCTCTTGAAGCAAGACCATGGAAACATACCTAACCCCACAAAGAACTCTCACATAGACCATGGGTTAGTACACAAAGCATAATGGACAATGCTTACCATACCATGGGATCACTTGGTCCCTCTCGGTACAACTTGTGCGCTTTGTGTGTTGATCAACTTGAATCACTCTCTGTACTTAGTCTTGATCAACCTTGAATATTTCCAACTCTCTTTATTAGGATGATGTCTTGAAGGTAAACTTGAATGTTCACACAATCTTCTTCTTCAAGACATGCTTGCAATAAGCTCAACTCTCACATGACCAATCTTTGGATAATTCCTTGAAAAGCACTTTGGCCATCTCATAAACTCCTTGAAACCAACACATGGACTTCAAGACAATCCTATGGACAAATCCTTCAAATATAACTCAAGGCAACCGTTAGTCCATAGAGATTGTCATCAATTACCAAAACCAAACATGGGGGCACCGCATGTTCTTTCACTTGCCTCCAGAACAAAGAACCTGTCCAATTTAATCTCAGATGTGCTGCCTCGGTAGTCGATCAAATCAATTTCTGTAAGATGGAGATCAATGCGTTCGATGAGATTGTTATAGTGCAGCACATTTTTCACTTTCGGGTCTTTTTTATCTGCAAAAGAAGAGAACATATTAGAGCAGCTAGCTGTATAAGCTTGTCGTATCATCAAGAGGTACCAATATCATTCGCTCATACGATAGGGTTGGCTGACTAGTGATATTTTTTCACTCTCTCTCTCTCTCTCTCTCTCTCTCTCTCTCTCTCTCTCTCTCTCTTTCCTCTCATTTACCTAGGAGTACGTGAAGAGCTTGGTGTTGGAAATATGCCCCAGAGGCAATAATAAATTAGTTATTATTATATTTCCTTGTTCATGATAATCGTTTAGTATCCATGCTATAATTGTATTGATAGGAAACTCAGATACATGTGTGGGTACATAGACAACACCATGTCCCTAGTAAGCCTCTAGTTAACTAGCTCGTTTATCAATAGATGGTCATGGTTTCCTGACCATGGACATTGGATGTCATTAATAACGGGATCACATCATTGGCGAGAATGATGTGATGGACAAGACAATCCTAAGCCTAGCACAAAGATCGTGTAGTTCGTATGCTAAAGCTTTTCTAATGTCAAGTATCATTTCCTTAGACCATGAGATTGTGCAACTCCCGGATACCGTAGGAATACTTTGGGTGTACCAAACGTCACAACGTAATTGGGTGGCTATAAAGGTGCATTACAGGTATCTCCGAAAGTGTCTGTTGGGTTGGCACGAATCGAGACTAGGATTTGTCACTCCGTGTAAACGGAGAGGTATCTCTGGGCCCACTCGGTAGGACATCATCTTAATGTGCACAATGTGATTAAGGGGTTGATCACGGGATGATGTGTTACGGAGCGAGTAAAGAGACTTGCCGTAACGAGATTGAACAAAGGTATCGGGATACCGACGATCGAATCTCGGCAAGTACAATGCCGCTAGACAAAGGGAATTGTATACGGGATCGATTGAGTCCTTGACATTGTGGTTCATCCGATGAGATCATCGTGGAACATGTAGAGACCAACATGGGTATCCAGATCGCGCTATTGGTTATTGACCGGAGAACGTCTCGGTCATGTCTACATGTCTCCCGAACCCGTAGGGTCTACACACTTAAGGTTCGGTGGCGCTTAGGGTTGTATGAATATGAGTATGCAGCAAACCGAATGTTGTTGAGTCCGGATGAGATCCCGGACGTCACGAGGAGTTCAGAATGGTCCGTAGGTAAAGATTTATATATAGGAAGTCTTGTTTTGAGTCGTAGGAAAAGTTTCGCACTTTATCGGTATTGTACCAGAGTGCCGAAGGGGTCCGGGGTCCACCGGGGTCCACCTGCCCTGGGGCCACATGGGCTGGTGGGGTGCACCTTGGCCTATATGGGCCAAGGGCACCAGCCCCAAGAGGCCCATGCGCCAAGGAGACTTGGGAGGGAGAGTCCTAAGAGGGAAGGCACCTCAGGGTGCCTTGGGAGGATGGACTCCTCCCCTCTTGGCCGCACCCCTTCCTTGGAGGGAAGGGGCAGGCTGCGCCTCCCCCATCTCTTGCACCTATATAAAGGGAGGGAGGGAGGGTGGCCGCACCTGAAGCCCTTGGCGCCTCCCTTCTGCTACACCTCCTCCTCCTCCGTGAGTCGCTTAGCGAAGCCCTGCCAGAGTTCTGCTGCATCCACCACCACGCCGTCGTGCTGCTGGATCATCATCAACCTCTCCTTCCGCCTTGCTGGATCAAGAAGGAGGAGACGTCATACGCTCCGTACGTGTGTTGAACGCGGAGGTGCTGTCCGTTCGGCACTAGGATCATCGGTGATTTGAATCATGACGAGTACGACTCCATCAACCCCGTTCACTTGAACGCTTCCGCACGCGATCTACAAGTGGTATGTAGATGCAATCACTCTCCCATGACTCGTTGCTAGATGAACTCATAGATGGATCTTGGTGAAACCGTAGGAATTTTTTTTATTTTCTACAACATTCCCCAACAGTGGCATCATGAGCTAGGTCTATGCGTAGTTCTCTATTGCACGAGTAGAACACAATTTGTTGTGGGCGTAGATGTTGTCAACTTTCTTGCCGCTACTAGTCTTATCTTGCTTCAGCGGTATTGTGGGATGAAGCGGCCGGACCGACCTTACACGTATGCTTACGTGAGACTGGTTCCACCGACCGACATGCACTAGTTGCATAAGGTGGCTAGCGGTGTCTGTCTCTCCCACTTTAGTTGGAGCGGATTCGATGAAAAGGGTCCTTATGAAGGGTAAATAGAAGTTGACAAATCACGTTGGGGCTTTCACGTAGGTAAGAAAAGCGTTCTTGCTAGAACCTGTTGCAGCCACGTAAAACTTGCAACAACAATTAGAGGACGTCTAACTTGTTTTTTGCAGCAAGTGTCTTGTGATATGATATGGCCAAAGTTGTGATGAATGATGAATGATATATGTGATGTATGAGATCATGTTCTTGTAATAGGAATCACGACTTGCATGTCGATGAGTATGACAACCGCGAGAGCCATAGGAGTTGACTTTATTTTTTGTATGACCTGCGTGTCATTGAAGAACGCCATGTAAATTACTTTACTTTATTGCTAAACGCGTTAGCCATAGAAGTAGAAGTAGTCGTTGGCGTGACAACTTCATGAAGACACGATGATGGAGATCATGGTGTCATGCCGGTGACAAGATGATCATGGAGCCCGAAGATGAAGATCAAAGGAGCTATATGATATTGGCCATATCACGTCACTACTATATAATTGCATGTGATGTTTATTATGTTTATGCATCTTGTTTACTTAGAACGACGGTAGTAAATAAGATGATCCCTCATAACAATTTCAAGAAAGTGTTCCCCCTAACTGTGCACCGTTGCTAAAGTTCGTCGTTTCGAAGCACCACGTGATGATTGGGTGTGATAGATTCTTACGTTCACATACAACGGGTGTAAGCCAGATTTACACACGCAGAACACTTAGGTTAACTTGACGAGCCTAGCATGTACAGACATGGCCTCGGAACACAAGAGACCGAAAGGTCGAGCATGAGTCGTATAGTAGATACGATCAACATGAAGATGTTCACCGATGATGACTAGTCCGTCTCACGTGATGATCGGACACGGCCTAGTTGACTCGGATCATGTAATCACTTAGATGACTAGAGGGATGTCTATCTAAGTGGGAGTTCATGAGATGAACTTAATTATCATGAACATAGTCAAAAGATCTTTGCAAATTATGTCGTAAGCTCGCGCTTTAGTTCTACTGTTTAGATATGTTCCTAGAGAAAATATAGTTGAAAGTTGACAGTAGCGATTATGCGGACAGTAGAAAGCTTATGTCCTTAATGCACCGCTCGGTGTCTTTGAACCCCAAACGTCGTTTGTGGATGTTACGAACATCGGACATACACGTTTTGATAACTACGTGATAGTTCAGTTAAACGGTTTAGAGTTGAGGCACCAAAGACGTTTTTCGAAACGTCGCGGAACATATGAGATGTTTCGAGGGCTGAAATTGGGATTTCAGGCTCGTGCCCACGTGAAGAGGTATAAGACGATTTTCTTAGCCTGCAAACTAAGGGAGAAAGCTCAATCGTTGAGCTTGTGCTCAGATTGTCTGAGTGCAACAATCACTTGAATCGAGTGGGAGTTGATCTTCCAGATGAGATAGTGATGTTTCTCCAAAGTCATTGCTACCAAGCTACTAGAGCTTCGTGATGAACTATAACATATCAGGGATAGATATGATGATCCTTGAAGTGTTCGCGATGTTTGACACCATGAAAGTAGAAGTCAAGTAGGAGCATCAATTGTTGATGGTTGGTAAAACCACTAGTTTCAAGAAGGGCAAGGGCAACAAGGGATACTTCATGAAATGGCAAAACAGTTGTTGCTCTAGTGAAGAAACCCAAGGTTGAACCCAAACCGAGACTAAGTGCTTACGTAATGAGAGGAACGGACGAAGCGGAACCACCCTAGATACTTGGTAGATGAGAAGGTGGCAAGGTCGATAGAAGTATATTGGATATACATTATGTTAATGTGTACTTTACTAGTACTCCTAGTAGCACCAGGGTATTAGATACCGGTTCGGTTGCTAAGTGTTAGTAACTCGAAACAAAAGCTACGGAATAAGCGGAGACTAGCTAAAGGTGAGTGACGATACGTGTTGGAAGTGTTTCCAAGGTTGATGTGATCAAGCATCACACGCTCCCTCTACCATCGAGATTGGAGTTAAACCTAAAATTGTTATTTGGTGTTTTGCGTTGAGCATAGACATGATTGGATTATGTCATGCATAATACGGTTATTCATTTAAGGAGAATAATGGTTACTCTGTTAATTTGAATAATGCCTTCAATGGTCTAGCACCTAAAAGGAATGGTTTATTGAATCTCGATCGTAGTGATACACATTTTCATGCCAAAAGATATAAGATAGTAATGATGGTACCACGTACTTGTGGCACTTGCCATGTAAGTCATATTGGTATAAACGCATGAAGAAGCTCCATGTTGATGGATCTTTGGACTCACTGCGTTTTGAAAAGTTTGAGACATGCAAACCATGTCTATTGGTGTATACGCATGAAGAAACTCCATGCAGATGGATCGTTTGGACTCACTTGATTTTGAATCACTTGAGATATGCAAATCATACCACATGGGCAAGATGAAAAAAGCCTCGGTTTGATAGATGGAACAAGGTAGCAACCTGTTGGAAGTAACACATTTTGATGTGTGCAGTCCAATGAGTGCTTTGAGGCATGCGGTGAATATCGTTATGTTACGACTTCACGGATGATTCGAGTAGATGTTGAGTATATTTACTTGATGAAACACAAAGTCTGAATTATTGAATGGTTCAAGTAATTTCAGAGTGAAGTTAAACATCATTGTGACAAGAGGATAAAATGTCCATGATATGATCATAGAGATGAGTATCTGAAGTTCTGAGCTTTGTACGCAACTAAGACCTTTGTGGAAATTGTTTCACAATTAATACCGCCTGGAACACCATAGTGTGATGGTGTGTCCGAACATCATAGTTGCACCCTATTGGATATGGTGCGTACCATGATGTCTCTTATCGAATTACCACTATCGTTCATGAGTTAGGCATTAGAGACAACCGCACTCACTTTAATAGGGCACCACGTAATTCCGTTGAGGCGGCCTTTGTTTGAACTATGGTTTGGAGAAACCTAAGTTGTCATTTCTTAAAAGTTTGGGGCTGCGACGCTTATGTGAAAAAGTTTCATCGTGATAAGCTCGAACCCAAAGCGGATAAATACATCTTCATAGGATACCCAAAGCGGTTGGGTATACCTCCTAATTCAGATCCGAAAGCAATAGGGATTGTTTCTAGAAGCGGGTCCTTTCTCGAGGAAAAGTTTCTCTCGAAAGAATTAAGTGGGAGGATGGTGGAGACTTGATGAGGTTATTGAACCATCACTTCAACTAGTGTGTAGCAGGACACGGAAGTTGTTCTGTGGCACCTACACCAATTGAAGTAGAAGCTTATGATAGTGATCATGAAACTTGAGATCAAGTCACTACCGAACCTCGTGGGGCGACAAGGCAGCGTCTTTGCTTGAAGTGGTACGGTGATCCTGTCATGAATGTCATGTTGCTAGACAACAATGAACCTACGAGCTATGGAGAACCAATGGTGGGCCCATATTCCAACAAATGGTTAGAAGCCATGAAATCCGAGATAGGATCCATGTATCAGAACAAAGCATGTACTTTGGTGGACTTGCCCGTTGATCGGCAAGCCATTGAGATAAATGGATCTTTAAGAAGAAGACGGACGTGGACGGTAATGTCACCGTCTATGAAGCTCGACTTGTGGCAAAGAGTTTTCACAAGTTCAAGGAGTTGACTACGATGAGATTTTCTCATCCGTAGCGATGCTTAAGTCCGTCGGAATCATGTTAGCATTAGCTGCATTTATGAAATCAGGCAGATGGATGTCAAAACGAGTTTCCTTACCAGTTTTGTAAAGAAGGGTTGTATGTGATACAATCAGAAAGTTGTTGTCGATCCTAAGGATGCTAAAAGTTCTGTTGGCTCCAGCGATCCTTCTTAGGACTGGAGTAAGCATCTCGGAGTTGGAATGTGCGCTTTGATGAGATGATCAAAGATTTTGGGTTTATACAAAGTTTGTGAGAAACTTGTATTTCCAAAGAAGTGAGTGGGAGCACTATAGAATTTCGATGAGTATATGTTGTTGACATATTGTTGATCGTAAATGATGTAGAATTCTGGAAAGCATATAGGGTTGTTTGAAAAGTGTTTTCAATAGAAAACCTGGATTAGGCTACTTGAACATTGAGCATCAAGATCTATGAGGATAGATCAAAAGCGGCTTAATGGTAATTTCAAATGAGCATATACCTTGACATGATCTTGAAGGTGTTCAAGATGGATCAGTCAAAGAAGGAGTTCTTGCTTGAGATGTAAGGTATGAAGTTAAGACTTAAAGCTCGACCACGGCAGAAAACGCTTAATGGTGATGTGAACTAGTTTAGCGACACTAGTAAACTCTTTGGATGTTGGTCACATGGCGATGTGACCTATCAGTGTTAATCACATGGCGATGTGAACTAGATTATTGACTCTAGTGGAAGTGGGAGACCGTTGGAAATATGCCCTAGAGGCAATAATAAATTAGTTATTATTATATTTCCTTGTTCATGATAATCGTTTAGTATCCATGCTATAATTGTATTGATAGGAAACTCAGATACATGTGTGGGTACATAGACAACACCATGTCCCTAGTAAGCCTCTAGTTAACTAGCTCGTTTATCAATAGATGGTCATGGTTTCCTGACCATGGACATTGGATGTCATTGATAACGGGATCACATCATTGGCGGAATGATGTGATGGACAAGACCCAATCCTAAGCCTAGCACAAAGATCGTGTAGTTCGTATGCTAAAGCTTTTCTAATGTCAAGTATCTTTTCCTTAGACCATGAGATTGTGCAACTCCGGATACCGTAGGAATGCTTTGGGTGTACCAAACGTCACAACGTAATCGGGTGGCTATAAAGGTGCATTACGGTATCTCCGAAAGTGTCTGTTGGGTTGGCACGAATCGAGATCGATTTGTCACTCCGTAAACGGAGAGGTATCTCTGGGCCCACTCGGTAGGACATCATCTTAATGTGCACAATGTGATTAAGGGGTTGATCACGGGATGATGTGTTACGGAACGAGTAAAGAGACTTGCCGATAACGAGATTGAACAAAGGTATCGGGATACCGACGATCGAATCTCGGGCAAGTACAATGCCGCTAGACAAACGGAATTGTATATGGGATCGATTGAGTCCTTGACATTGTGGTTCATCCGATGAGATCATCGTGGAACATGTGGGAGCCAACATGGGTATCCAGATCCCACTGTTGGTTATTGACCGAGAACGTCTCGGTCATGTCTACATGTCTCCGAACCCGTAGGGTCTACACACTTAAGGTTCGGTGGCGCTAGGGTTGTATGAATATGAGTATGCAGCAAACCGAATGTTGTTGAGTCCCGGATGAGATCCGGACGTCACGAGGAGTTCCGGAATGGTCCGGAGGTAAAGATTTATATATAGGAAGTCTTGTTTTGGTCGTCGGAAAAGTTTCGCACTTTATCGGTATTGTACCGGAGTGCCGAAAGGGGTCCGGGGTCCACCGGGGGTCCACCTGCCCGGGGGCCACATGGGCTGGTGGGGTGCGCTTTGGCCTATATGGGCCAAGGGCACCAGCCCCAAGAGGCCCATGCCAAGGAGACTTGGGGAGGGAGAGTCCTAAGAGGGAAGGCACCTCCGAGGTGCCTTGGGAGGATGGACTCCTCCCCCTCTTGGCCGCACCCCTTCCTTGGAGGAAGGGCAGGCTGCGCCCTCCCCTCTCTTGCACCTATATAAAGGGAGGGAGGGAGGGTGGCCGCACTGCAAGCCCTTGGCGCCTCCCTTCTGCTACACCTCCTCCTCCTCCCGTGAGTCGCTAGCAAAGCCTGCCGGAGTTCTGCTGCATCCACCACCACGCCGTCGTCTTGCTGGATCATCATCAACCTCTCCTTCCCCTTGCTGGATCAAGAAGGAGGAGACGTCATCCGCTCCGCGTCGTGTGTTGAACGCGGAGGTGCTGTCCGTTCGGCACTAGGATCATCGGTGATTTGAATCACGACGAGTACGACTCCATCAACCCCGTTCACTTGAACGCTTTCGCACGCGATCTACAAGTGGTATGTAGATGCAATCACTCTCCCATGACTCGTTGCTAGATGAACTCATAGATGGATCTTGGTGAAACCGTAGGAAAATTTTTAATTTTCTGCAACGTTCCCCAACACTTGTGCATTTGTTGCCTTCCACTATGTGGCCGATGCCATATTTCGCAAAAGTATGCCACATAATACGCATCGATGTCAAATCAAAAGATTTTGGCACCGCTCTCGCTATGTGAGAGAGTTGGCATCGCTGTGAACACAGACCCACATGTATAAAGAAATCAATGAAACCAACTACACCAGCCTCTCACTCTCCCAAACAAGTGTTTTTTTATTGCCTCAGTCCTCTCTCTCTCCCACGCAAGTGTTTTTTCATTGCGTGAGTTAATTTGGCACCGGAGCAAAGTAGGTGATCCAGTTTGGGGCACCAGGTGAGCAATGGAGGGGCATCGATGCCAAATGCATCACAAGTGCATTTGGCACGTGTTTTGGCCGACATAGTGGAGGTCCGTTATAGCCCACTTTTGTACTACCTCTTATTTAGTATAAAATTTTGACCATAGATTTACGTAAGAAAATGCCAATGCATGTCACTAAAAATTACACCATTTGAAATGATGTTCAAATACGAATCCAACGATATAGTTCTTAGTGACATGCATTAACATTTTGTCAGTTAAATCTATGGTCAAATTTTGATACTACAAAATAGGAAGAGTAAACCAAGACGGAGGTAGTACTTGCTCTTAGGGTAACCATAGAGTTACTGGACTAGTCTAAGTTATTTTCCACTATGACTAGCCTAGGCTACTATAGTAGTACAACAAAAAAATGATGCAGGTGATCACGTGAGAAAAAATACAAAAAACATTTCTTTCGGTGCAGTGCGTAGATGAAGTTTTGAACACTACACCTGTCATCGTAATTTGGGAAAATTACGAAAAATTTGAGCTACGTTGTGATTACCGTTTACTAGGAAAGAAGTTTCACCTCGATGAGTAGCTTCTCCGTGCACGGAAAGCGTGTAAGGAATCCAACAACTTGATCCAGATTGGGGCCGGTAGATTTTATTGTCAAGATCTTCATTGTGCGCATAGACTGGGTCAAGTTTGTGGGAATCATTTTCTGGAAGACGGTCGTAAATACATCAAGAAAAAATTTAAAAATGTGAATTTCAAGAAGACAGAGAAGAAGATGAGTGTTGTACCTGAACGACTACGGATCCAATAAAGAGTTCGGAGAATTTGCAGACGAGTGCACCAACGCTGTCAATTTCGGTGCGTCAATGACCCTGATTTTTGTTGGACCTTCTAGATCCGATACAAGCAATCTCTCAAGGAAAGGCGCATTCTCAATGACCATAACATGGAACAGCTGGAGTGATCTCTTCCCAACTGATGTCTTGTTGCGGGGCCAAGAAGACACATAAATCCATCGGAGACTCGTCGAGGCGATGTGGAGGCTCTTGAACCCGTGGATCTGCTCAAGACGAAGGTACTCGGCCTTGATGCAGCTGGAGCAGGTGCTCCATAGCCTTCTTCGAGATGACAACGTCGAAGAGGTCGAGCTGCTTGAGTTGAGGGAGAAGAAGGGCGGTGCGGCATTAATCTGGGAAGATAGCAGGAGCTGAAGTGGCGCGCGCAGCATGCGTTGAAGCGGCGCCGGACGACGAAGAGCGACATCGTCCAGCTTCAAAGCTAAGCTCCTCGAGCTGATCTAGGGCGGGGGATAAGAACCACTCATCGAACTTGGGTTGGACCTTGCAGTTGGTACTGAACATGCGGATGTCAAGGCATCTGGCTGTCCCAGGGTGCGATGAAAGGATCTTGGAGACTGTGGCCATGCGTTTGCAATCCCCGTTGCAGAGGCAGCTGTGGACGGTGGGGTTGAGGGGGACGCGGCGCCAGAGGGGGCGCCACTGCCGAGAGAGCAGGGCGGTCCGCACGGCATATTTGGTGGGGAGGAGGCCGATGATGACGAGCAGCATGTCCTCGGGGAGGCTGCTGATGAAGTCCAGGCTCGCTGGATGCGGTTTTGGCTCGAGCCGCCTCCGCTTGTTGGCTGCCTTGCTGTCCATCTCAATCGTGGCGCCCGCCGCCAGGTACACGATGTCTTTGGTGTGTGTTGTGTCTTTGGGTGTCTTGTAGTCGTCCTTCATGCATGCCGCCCTTGTGGGTGGTGAATTGTGCACGAGTGCGTCCTCCACGCGAAAGAAGTGTGCCCTTAATGCGCCCTCAATTTACTAGTGTGCGGGGTGCTACCCCGAGTGGTTTCAACTTTGTTTACTTCACCGCGTGTCAGATGGACCTCTAGTTTACTTATTTTCACCCACTGCCCCATGGGCCAGCACATGAAGATACAGAACATGAGCTGACAAGACAGCATGTGGACTAGTTGACCGGTCAACTAAACAATATACAGAGCTATATGCTGACACAGTGAGCGTATAATCCGTCGGTATAGTGTTCATGTGAGAGGGAGGCCCGTGAGAGATAGCAGAGAGAGAGAAAGAGCTACTCCCTCCGTTCGATAATGTAGTTCCAACATTTTTTTTGAAGTCGAACTTTTGAAACTTTGACCAAGTTTATAAAGAAATTACTTATATCTACAATACCAAAGATAAATGATAGTATGAAGTAAGTACATGTTGTGATGAATCTAATGATCTTTCCAGATGTAAATGTTTTTCTCCACATATACCTGGTCAAACTTTTCTGAGGTTTGACTTTTCAAAACATCCATATGCTTATGGACGTGAGAGAGTCCCTAACTAGAGAGAGAGAGAGAGTGAGCGAAATGGAAAGAGTGAGTGAAAAAAGTGTGTGTGTGTGTGTGTGTGTGTGTGTGTGTGTGTGTGTGAAAGATGAAAGAGACATGGACAACACTCGATAAAAGTCAAGAAAAGACGTGTGTCTTATGCAAACATATCACACATGCATCTTTGACAACGGAAGCAAGGTGAGGAGATAGTGTGTGGTTGTTTGCAACCGAGAGAGCAAGACCCCTAGCATGTGGCCAAGAGGGGTCTGGCAAACAAGGGAGAGAGGTCGAGAGAGACGTACGGATAAAATGCAGACATGGGGAGGAGAGAGTGTATGTTTGTCATAGAGATCCCCTGGAGATCGTGATGGGACTACATGGGTGGGAGATCGAGTGACAAGGTGTGTGCACGATAGAAGATACCCGAGAGATATCGAGATAGACGTATGGATGGAAGGAGACAATACGTGTGTTCCTGATGGCTAGTGAGAGATAATCATACTTAGGGGGGAGTGCTTGCACCTATGATGGAGTGAGGGATTATGGTACTTATTAGGGGGGTGCGTGTCACATAGAGAGAGAACAAGGGCGGAGAGTTTTGGATGGGTCTATATGTATAGCGTGAGCGAGACATGTGTATGTGTGAACCAGGGAGATATAAATTTTGAGAGAGATTGAGGAGCCCGATAAGGCTGAGTGGTGCATTAGATAGCTGAGAGGGGGAAAGAGATATTCCATCCGCTCGATAATGCAGTGCATGTAATTTTTTTAGAAGTCAAACTTTGGAAAAACTTTGATCAGGTTTACACAAATGTTATTTATATCTTCAATACCAAAGATATATCATACAAAACTACATCTCATGGTGAATCTAATGGTATATGTTTGTCGTTCCAGATGTAATTGTTTTTCTCCACGTACATGGTCAAACTTTGTGATGTTTGACTTTTCAATAAATCAATATGCTATGGACCGAGGAGAGTGCCTAAGTCGAGAGGGATCAAGTGCATGTGAAGGAGAATGAGTAAGTGTGCAAAAAGAGTATGTGTGTGAAAGAGAAAGTGACAACAAACGATAAATTAGAGAGAGTGTGTGTTTTTTCGTTTCTTAGGCGAACATATCACGCATGAATCTTCGAGATAGAAAAGCGAGGCGAGGAGATACACGAAGATAGCTAGTGTGTGATTGCTTGCAACGGAGAGAGACACCCCTATAGCACATGTCCAATAGAGGTCTGGCCAACAAGGAACAAAGGTCGAGAGGGACACATGGAGAACATGGACGCATGGGGAGGGCAAGAGGGTGTGTTTGTGATAGAGAGACCCCCTCGAGATCGTGAGGGGACTATATGGGTGGGAGATTGAGGGAGGTGCGTGCGTGATAGAAAGATGCCCCGAGAGAAATCGAGATAGACCATGCACATGTTTGTGATGGAGACTAAGATTAGCTAGTCATATACATATAGGGGGGACTGGGTGTGCCTACAATTGAGTGAGAGACCATCATACTTGGCTAGCTAGGCATGAGATTGTGTGTGCGTGTGAGAAGGAGAGAGAACGAGGGAGAGAGATAGAGTTTTAGATGGGCCTATCGAGTGCGAGTGAGATATGCATGTGTATGTGTGACCCAGGTAGATGGAGAGTTTGAGAGAGAGGGGGAGAGCTCCGAGACGACAGAGTGGTGCGTGAGAGAGTTACGGGCAACGAGCCAAGGAATTTGTGTGCGTATGATGAGTGCACCCAAGATATCTAGCTTGGACTAGAGAATCATACATAGTGTGCGAGAGAGACCTATAGATGGAGTATATATGCATGCGAACTAGAAAGACCCCCCCACCATGCACACACACACAAAGAGAGAGAGAGAGAGAGATGGAGAGAAAGAGAGAGAACCAAAAAGGTTTGTGTGTTGGATGCGTGCGACAGAATTGAAGATTGTCGGTGAGAGAGAGAGAGAGAGAGAGAGAGAGAGAGAAGGAGTCCGGGAGAGGGGAAGGTCGCGTTTTATGCATCAAAGACTGATATAAACCATGTTTCGATATAAACTTGCATTCAAATATTTAAATTGGAGAACATGTTGTCTGCAATCCACACATGAACGGATATATGCGTATATCAAACAAGTTTATTAATTTAACTTTCAACATGTTCATGGAGTACTATAATACTGTACAACATGCTATTCGATTGAGGTGTTCAATTTTGGATTTAGTTCACTATTTTGACCTAGTGAACGAGCTACTTCATTGAATCGAGATATTTCATTTTGGGTTTGATTCCCGTTTTTGAGTGGGTCAATTATTTGTCATATAGTAAATTGCTAGCAACGAGCATGTAAAAACACATTACTCCCGAGCATCATCTCTCCATCTAAAAAAGAAGTGGCAAGCTAATATTTCTAAATTTGATTCGAATCGACTTGGTAAGGTAGACGTGGATGCTCGTTCTCCCAAATTTTGAACGAACCCTTAAACATCCTCTGCTCGGTGGAATTCGCCCGAGCAAATAAATGGGAGACGGGAAATTACCGTCCTATGTGGGAGACGCATTAATTGGCCCGTTGTGCATCGAGGGTAGATTTGTAAGTTCATCCAAGCGCGCCTTCTCCTCGGCCGAAATGACATGTGCTGAATAATTCATAAAGCATGGTCGGCAAAACACGCTCTCCTCGCCCGAAATAGCTCGCGCCTACTATTTCAAAACACGCCTCTCGCCTCAAATCGTCGCGCCCACTATATTTCAAACACGCCCTCCTCGCCCAAATTGCTCCCGCCCACTATTTGGGGAGAAGCAAAGTTACTCTACTATCCGGACCCTCAAGACACGTACCCAAGCCGAGAAGCCTAAAGGCAGGGGTAGAACTGTAACTCCCCTCACATTTCGCATAAATGCGTCCATAAAACATGGTTCCACTCCGCTCCCAATCCCCCATTCATACCTCGTGGGCGCCAAATCACCTTCTCCCCAGAAGCTCCCTTCTGCCGAGCCGCGAAACCTCAGCCCCTCCTCCATGGCACCCCCACCGCACCAATTTCACAGCCGCCCTCCTCCCTAATGCCGAAGACGCTGTACATTTGCCGTCGTGCACTGGGCCGTGTGCCTCTTACTCCGTGCTGCTAGAGCTGCCTCGACGACGGCCACGTGAACTGTACCGGAGCCGATTCACCCCCGCCGTTGTTCACGGCGCCAGAGCGGCTCCAACTTCGGATCCGTCCAGAGTCCCGGCACTGCTTCCCCGTAGCCGTCGACCGTCGCGACATCGTTGTTTCCCTGCTGCCGGTGGCCACGGCAACCACGTCAGCCTCACCTACTCGGCAGCTGGACCTGCATACTTCACCATGCCGCCAGATAGGTCGCACCCTCATCTCAAATCACTTTATTTAGGCGTCAGTTGTCTGAATTTTTATTCTGGGCCAATCGATTCCCAATGGGAAGCACCACCCCTCGAGGCGGCGGAGCTCCTAGGCCGTCGGTTGGCTGGTGTCTAACGTAAGGGTGCGGGACCGCAAGTTCTCCGCGGAAGCAGCGCTTAGATGGCTATCTTAGAGTTGCGTGGGTTCAAGGTACTGCCGCCGCCGGATCTGGATGACGGGGAGTCTTTGTGGATTGGCCCGGGGGCGGCGCAACCACGGCAGTGCGGTGGGGTGGGGAGCGGGGTTTTGGCCGGGGCCACGGACAGCGGAGGCAAGTTGCTCTTCCATTGGTCGCTGGCTCTTCGGGGAAGATTCCTAAGAGTGTCAGCCGGGAGGCACAAGACGGCCATCAAGCCATCCGGCGTAGATTGGACAGTACCAAAATAAAATAAAATCGTGTGACCCCAATTTAGTCTCGGTCAATGACGCGTGTGACCACTCTCGTACCTTGATGTTGATCTCTTAGTGTATTTCTTCAGATCAAAGAGATGTGTCGTTCTTAACATTATGTGTTATCTGCACCTTCAGCCACACCGTCTTCTGACTCACCGCAGCTGCTCCAACAAGGGTAGCATACACCAGAAGGGAGCTATAGTCCCCACTCAGCGTCCTCGCATCGAATGTGCGTGCCGACATGGACAGCCACAACAATTGCGGGGCCATCGACAAGTCGAGACATGATGCTCACTCCTATGGATGGCGGCCAGATAGGTTGTACCCTCATCTTACTTGTGTGCGACATTTATGGCTTTGTTATTCATCTAAGTATGGAAAATAGATTATCATATTTCACTGTATATTCATGATGATCTCTTACGGGTCTTATTCAGGAGTTAACACTGTTCCATAGTTCAGCTAAGATACTTGTTCTTTAGGTAACGATGTTCCATAGTTATCATCCATCAGCCAATGCTATCCCATAGGCTGGTGATTATAGTATTATACCACTTCTAGTATTACCTATGTTGTTCTTTAATACTTTTGTGTGCCATCTAGTTAATCTCGAATACAAACGATACATATTCTGTAGCTTTCATCTGTGTTCTTCCTTTAGTTTTTGAGACCTGTTGCTGCTAGTTAACCCCAGTCCTACTATTTATGTCGTCTCCTATAGGCACTCATTACATATATCTAACTACTACTTGTCTTCCATGCATGTCAGATATAATTGCACACACTGATATATCCACAAGAACCTCACGGAGCAATGTAAAGGCCAATAAACTTGATGTCAATGATACCTAATATGATGAAACATGTAAAGCCAGTTCTTCAGAAGACTTGCAGAAAGATGTTGAATCCTCTTCACCCCACAAGGTCCTTGCTCTAACTTGGCCCGTGATATGGGTACAACATGCATATGATGTCCTGGAGTGTATCTACTCTGTTGCAATGCCATGTGCTTAGCATGCTAATCATGCATGTAAATATGTCATGTCTTCCTGTTTTTCAATACCTATTCCATTCATGATAACATGTTTTCAAATTCAAGTACTGTCATTCTACTCTATCACAATGCCATCTGCTTAATTTAGACATCATGCTTCTGAATATCTTATGCATTGTTATTCATCAGTATGTACTTCATCTGTCTACCATACCATGTTTTTTTTACATTGAAGTGTTGTTCTAGTGCTCTATTGCAATGCCATCTTAGTTTCCCAATCGTACACGTGTATGTTGCCTTAGTTTTTTCTCGCATCGTATTCCGCTAGCATACAGTTTTACATTCAACTAGTGTTTTTACCGTGTTGTCCTGTCAGTATCCCTAGCTCTTACACCATACTCCCTCCGTCTGGATTACATGTTGCCGAAATGGATAAAAAAGGATGTATCTAGAACTGAAATACGCCTAGACCCATCCATTTTTTCCGGATGGAGGGAATACATGTCAATATATCATGTCTTTCTATTCTTCAGTACCTATTCCATCTATCTGATGTAGCATGTTTTATAATTGAAGCACCATTCTTCTATACAAGGCATGCAAGGGGAAGACGACTATGTTAGAATCTGAAGGGTTACAAACCAAGTCTTTGCAAAAGATCCAAATGCCAGGAGATAATAAACCAACTCCAGTTTTTATAGATACTGCTCCAGCACAAAGAAACCCAACTCCTACTGATAATAAGCAGATTCCAGTGGCCAAAGAATTAGTCTGCTCCAGTCCAGTAAAAATATGTCAACTCCATTCTAAGATGCATGTGCGTATCCTTGCATCATGAAATTTTATAGCATGCTGATCATAGTTTCTACATGTTTCTTACCCATCTCTCTTTTAGAAAACTAGATGATACCCCGCGCGTTGCTGCGGGAACTCTTAGTCAATAAGTCGAATAACTTTGTTTACAAAGTAGATATATGATTATAAGATGAAAATATTGCAATAGTCAGTGGACACAGTAGTTGGAATATAATTATAATGGTTATGTGAATTATGTGAGCTGGTCAAATACTAATGTATATAAACATAGTAAGAATGGTGATTCCAAAATGGAGATGCTATGAAAGGCAACAAACATGTCAGAACACATTGCTTTCCCAAGACATAATGGATTGAAGCTATTAAATGAATAAAGGAGGACGATGACCTAATTCAAAGGATAATAGGAAAAATGATACACAAACATGCTAGTCCTCTTAGTCTTCCTTCACTCCCTGGTTCTCCCATTTGCTATCTCCACTCCATCTAATTTTAATGTGTGCATGTGTGTTACCTAAAGGAATGTAAAAGAAGGTAAGGAAATATCTAGCATGCAAAGAGGAATTCCAGATTAACCCATACAAAACCTGGTCTGTGCTAAAAAAAAGATGAAAAGAAACAACCTGCATGTAATAAAGTTCACCTTTGCATTTAAAAAAAAAGTAAAGTTCACCTTGTTGTGATTAGAAACATCCCAAGCTCCTTTCATTACCGGCCTTGGTAAGCTACAGATTGACGACTGTATAACTCCAGTATAGTTTACATCCTAAAACACAACGTAAGATAATCCACGTTTGAAATTTTCTTAATGCGGAAAGTGGATTAAGCTAGTCACTGAAGAACAACTATATCTTACCTTCCATCTGATCCAAGAACCAACCAATTGAAGCTGAATTTCCTGAGTAATTGACACCTAATTGGCTAACAAACTAAGAGTGAAATTACATAACAGCAAGGCAAAAAGTTAGAGGTTAACACAATCAAGAAACAATACAGTATGCCAAAAAAATGTATTAGATTTTATTTTGTGACATACAGCAAAGCAAACACCAGGGAAGGATGAATAAGCAGGCATGCATGGATAAACATCACCATTGTTACTTCACGCTCGGCTGATTTCTAAAATAACAATATATGGGCTGCAATGGCTGGCACCTTAATTAAGTAAAAGTGGCACATAGTGTCGACCTGTTTGCTTGCTCAAGACATAATGGATTGAAGCAAATAGGGGTATCTTAATTAACAAATCATCCTAGAAAATCATAGAGGAAAAGAATCTTTTGCCCCACACAAATATATTGTTCATGTGTAATTGAATTTGTGAGTTCACATCTCGCATAAGCATACTAAAATAAACTATAATATATTGATCAGATATATTCAAGGTTAGTTGCAGAATTACCTGGAGTCCATGCCGCCCGGACTCCACCGTCGACCAAAGCGAGAACTCCGATGGCTTCACGTCACTGCTCACAAGATGCTTGTATATGCTGATAGGTCCAGTAGTGCGGTGGCATCAATTTGGTTAGGTCGTCACTGTAACTGTCTTCTACATAAGAAAATAACAGAGGACACTACATCTTGGCATTAAAAAAATAGAGGACACTACATCTTATATGTGAGCGTTATCACCCGCAGTTCAGCTAAGAGAAGCAGGGGAGGCAGCAGCCTGCAACCAAACCGATAAAGGGAGGCATCACCATCCTCAACAACAACATAGATATTTTTCTTTCAAAAAAGTACCGCACAATTTCATTACCACATCAC
Source organism: Aegilops bicornis (assembly GCA_021605145.1). Lineage (NCBI taxonomy): Eukaryota > Viridiplantae > Streptophyta > Magnoliopsida > Poales > Poaceae > Aegilops > Aegilops bicornis. Next base: position 388,304,052 of record CM038669.1, on the reverse strand, counting down.
CATGAGCATACAGTAATATAATATCACATACCTGAATTGTCCCCAGGCGTGCACATACAGTACATACGGCAAATGTACGACCAAGTCATCCACACAAAAGCACCCTACAAAATATGCACCGAGCTCATAACCAGGTCCCTGGGAACTGGGAAGCTCTGGCTCAACCAAGCTTGGCCACACCACGCCTGCTCTTCCAGCGCCGGTGTACATGTTGGAGCAGGGAAAGAACATCGACAGGACACCACAACAAAGAGGAGCACCATCAGAATATTTGTCGGGCCGCAAGAAGCACCAGAGCAAACCTGGATGTTTTCTAGTTGATAGCGGGGCACCGCACCGCCACATTCTCCTCTGACCTTGGCCGTGCAACCAACTCCAGCGATCACCAGAAAACAGATGAGAATCCACTCGCCGCTTCACCACAATACTTGTAGCCGTCCACCCACCTCGAGGCACACATAGGACTCGTGTACATAGTACCCTTCACATACCTCGCAGCACCTGCAGAAAGGAGCATGTCATCCCTGATTCCGTGGCCTCGTTGTCGAGCAGGGATGGCCACTCCTCGGGAGCCTTCTCACCGGGGTCGATGTCGACGCAGCGGCATCCGCCGTGAGGATCTCTTCTTCCAGGGGCGGGGGCCCCTATGCTGGGGAAGCCGGACGCCGGGCGGTGAAGTCCGCCGATCTCGTCGCAAGGGGGGACGCCCTCGCCATCGCTTGCCAAATCTCATGCGGTCCGGAGAGAAATACGAGATCAGTAAGAGCAAACTGAATCGACGGGTAATTGTGTAGTGGGATTTGATGGAGATTGGAGAAGATGAAGGCGAAGGGGAACCCACTGCCTTGTGGAACCGGTGAGGCGCTGCATTTGTGAAGGATGCGATGGGAATCGGCAGAGACGTCCATGGGCAGCCTCTCTCACCGGTCCAGCTGGCAGTAACTGAAGCCAATGTGGCTATTTTGTATTGTGGTGGGTCCCGCATGTAAGCCTCTAACTAATTGATGATGTGGCAGCATTGCTGGTGTGGATAGGCTGCATGTCAAGAGAAATATTATAGTGGGAATCAACTATTTAGGTATTATAGATAAGCTTAACAGATAGAAGAATTTCTGCACTGGTATCGTCTGTGAGGAAAGATTCTTGCAGGAATTCTCTGTACTCCAATGCAGATGTAAGTACCTGTTGTATATCACTATAATTTTACATCAGCATGTATTTTGTTAATCGGCTAGCAAAATGTATAATTAAAGGCCACAATGTTGATTTTTGTAAGGAAAACTGTCTGGTAGTTTTGCATCCTGAGCTGCATGAGTGTACTATCTCATATCAGTGGGTTTGATTACTTTGGTTTTGCAGTGGGTTTTCAGTGTGTGTTTTTTATTGTGTTGTCCTGTCGTATCCCTAGCTCTTACATCATACTCCCTCCGTCCGGATTACATGTCGCAGAAATAGATAAAACTGGATGTATCTAGAACTGAAATACGCCTAGACCCATCCATTTATTTCCTGACGGAGGGAATACATGTCAATATGTCATGCCTTTCTATTCTTCAGTACCTATTCCATCTCTGTTGTAGCATGTTTTATAATTGAAGCACCATTCTTCTATATAAGGCATGCAAGGGGAAGACGGCTATGTTAGAATCTAAAGGGTTACAAACCAGGTATTTGCAAAAGATCCAAACGCCAAGAGATAATAAACCAACTCCATTTTTCATAGATACTACTCTAGCACAGAGAAACCCAACTCCAACTGATAATAAGCAGATTCCAGTGGCCAAAGAGCTAGTCCGCTTGATCCGAAAAAGAATGTCAACTCCATTCTAAGAAGCGTGTGCGTATCCTCGCATCATGAAATTTTATAGCATTCTGATCATATTTTCTACATGTTTCTTACCCATATCTCTTTTAGAAAATAGGGTTAAATGATAGAAGATTTCCTTCATTGGGATTGTATTCGAGAAAAATATCTTGCGGGAATTCTCTGTGCTCCAATGCTGATGTAAGTACCTGTTGTATATCACTATATTTTTACATCAGCATGTATTTTGTTAATCGGCGTGAATCCAACCTTTGTATGATCTAAAATTAGTTGTAGCAAAATGTTAAAGGCGCCAATGTTGATTTTTGTAAAGAAAACTGCACAGTAGTTTTGGATCTTTGAAATGCATGAGTGTACTATCTCATATCATGCACATTACTGAATTGTAGTGCTGCTCTGGTAGCCCATTCATTCGTTGTGTCAATGTTTCTTTCGTATTACCTCACCTGGCTGATGATAGATGTGCCATATTGTGTTAATTTGGTGTTGGCTAGTTGCCCAAACGTTCGTTGTGCCAATGTCGCTTTACGTATTATCGACTTGGCCAATGATAGCAATGCTAGTGTCTTAATTTGGTGCGACATCTTTGAAGATAAGGAGACAAACTCTGAAAACAGCAAGGCAACCCCATTGTTTCTTTCCAATAAATCTAGGCCAGGTAATATGCCAATAACTCATGATTAATCTGTTTGGTTCCGCTCCTAATTTATGTTATAATGCAAAGGGTCAAGACACTCTCCACTATCAATAATACAAGCACTGCCAAAATTGCCATCTGAATCATTCAATATCCTCTTGCCTCGAATGCAACGGAAAAAATGTATGTTTGTGAACCAATTAATGGCTGAAGGAATGATGGAAATGGTGGAGGAATTAGAGGTCTTGAGTCGTGCGACACAACAACCGATCAATGTTTTCGAGAGCAGTGTAGCAAAGCGAAAAAAACTTGCCCACATGCTTATGGGCGTCATCCGTCTTGAGGTTGCAGATTGTGACGTTGTAGATCGTTAGGTTCTGTTCATTTATTTGCACTGGCATCAATCTTTGATTGCCCAGTGGATGTAATTTCCTGTAATATATGTTGGATGTGCAACGTTTTTCCCTGTATGACGTACCTATGCTTGATCGGTTTTGGTCATGTGCATAATTGCTTGTCGTAATGGGCTCAAATTATCTAATTTGGCCTAAAGACATGTACGAACATTAGTGGGCCCATTAAGTTAATGGGTCGTTACCAGGCCGAAAGTTAATGGTTGGCCCTCTTAACTCCTGGGTCATTAACAGGCTGGCGTCGAAGCGGGCAACAGGTGGGCCCAATTGATTTCACGGGCCGTTAACATGCCCTTACTAAGTTCGGGCTACATATGGCCCAACTATACTGTGGGCCTTTAGCAGGCCGAAAGAGACAATGAGCTTGTCTTTGGACCATGAAGGGCATGGGCCGCTAAGAGGTCGAAAGTCAGGTCGTATTGTAAATGGCCCAACTGTGTTGTGGGCCTTTAGCAGGCCGAAAGAGAAACCGGGCTGGTATTGGACCATGAAGGGCATGGCCATTAAAAGGCCAAAACTCAGGTCCGACTATAAATGGCCAACTCATTTATGGTCCGTTAATAGGCTGAAAGGCACACAGGGCCGGAAATTGGCTCAACACTTAAATGGGTCGCTAAAAGGCCAAAACTCAGGTCCGACTACAAATGGCCCAACAGATATATGGGCCGTCACCAGGCTGAAAGACATACCGGGCCGGAAATTGGCCCAACACTTAAATGGGTCGCTAAAAGGCCGAAACTCAGGTCCGACTACAAATGACCCAACTGATTTATGGGTCGTCAACAGGCTGAAAGACACATTGGGCCGGAAATTATCCCAATATTTAAATGGGTCGCTAAAAGGCCGAATGATGTACATCGTGAAAATTGGCCCATCCACTGAATGGGCCGTTAACAGGCCGAAATCTCATCGGGCCGATATTGAGCCCAAATATATAGCGGTCTGTTAACGGGCTCGAATCGGCGATGGGCTGCAATGGTGTCAAATCTTTAACGGGTCATTGGCGGGCGAATTGGCACATCTCGTATGGGTCGTGGGCTTAAATGGACTGACACAAGTAGGCCTTATATGGGCCGCCTGTTATTTTTTTGGGCGGTCTTTTTCACCGTAATGGGCCCTTTGTTGGGACGTGCCACGCGTGTCGACCTATCATAGGCGCCTCCTGTCCAATGAGTGGATGACATCTGTCCCAACGGTGAGGCAACACGTGTTTCCTCCGGCCAAAGATGATTTTACACGTGGAAAATCCCCATTGGTCCGGGATGTTAACATGTTATCGGATCCAAAATCGTACCCGATAGCTTAACGACGTTCCGTTATGGTGGATGCCACGTGTCGGTCACCCTTGACGAAAGCATTTCTGTGACGCGTGATTTATCGTCATGGAAGTGGACACTTCCGTGATGATAATTTTGGTAATGTCATGGAACACTTCTACGACAAAGACAGTATGACTATCATGATTCTGTCATAAATTTGTCATGGATGTACATGCATGACAGAAAACGTGACCTACTGTGACAAACACGTATCATCACGGAAGTGTATTTTTTTTGTAGTGCGTGCGTTCGGTACTTGGATCGGTCGAATCGTGAAGACGTATGACTACATCAACCGCGTTGTGCTAATGCTTCCGCTTTTGGTCTACGAGGGTACGTGGACACACTCTCCCCTCTCGTTGCTATGCATCAGCATGATCCTATGTGTGTGTAGGAAAATTTTGAAATTACTACGTTCCCCAACACGGAGACACCTGTAGAGCATCTTTATAATCACCCAGTTACGTTGTGACGTTTGATAGCACATAAGGTGTTCCTCTGGTATTCGGGAGTTGCATAATCTCATAGTCAAAGGAATATGTATAAGTCATGAAGAAAGCAATAGCAATAAAACTGAACGATCAATATGATAAGCTAACGAATGGGTCTTGTCCATCACATCATTCTCCTAATGATGTGATCCCGTTCATCAAATGACAACACATGTCTATGGTTATGGTTAGGAAACTTAATCATCTTTGATTAACGAGCTAGTCAAGTAGAGGCATACTAGGGACACTTTGTTTTGTCTATGTATTCACACATGTATCAAGTTTTCGGTTAATACAATTCTAGCATGAATAATAAACATTTATCATGATATAAGGAAATATAAAATAACAACTTTATTATTGCCTCTAGGGCATATTTCCTTAAGTCTCCCACTTGCACTAGAGTCAATAATCTAGTTCACATCGCCATGTGATTTAACACCAATAGTTCTCATCACCATGTGATTAACACCCATAGTTCACATCGCTATGTAATCAACACCCAAAGGGTTTACTAGAGTTAGTAATCTAGTTCACATCGCCATGTGATTAACACCCAAAGAATACTAAGGTGTGATCATGTTTTGCTTGTGAGAGAGGTTTAGTCAATGGGTCTGCCATATTCAGATCCGTATGTATTTTGCAAATTTCTGTGTCTACAATGCTCTGCATGGAGCTACTCTATCTAAATGCTCCCACTTTCAATATGCATCCAGATCGAGATTCAGAGCCATCCAGATCAGTGTCAAAGCTTGCATCGACGTAACTCTTTACGACGAACTCTTTATCATCTACATAACCGAGAAAAATCTCCTTAGTTCTCTAAGGATAATTTTGACTGTTGTCCAGTGATCTTCTCCTAGATCACAATTGTACTCCCTTGCCAAACTCAGGGCAGGGTATACAATAGGTCTGGTATACAACATGGCATACTTTATAGAACCTATGGCTGAGGCATAGGGAATGACTTTCATTCTCTCTCTATCTTCTGCCGTGGTCGGGCTTTGAGTCTTACTCAACTTCACACCTTGCAACACAGGCAAGAACTCCTTCTTTGACTATTCCATTTGAACTACTTCAAAAACTTGTCAAGGTATGTACTCATTGAAAAAAAACTTATCAAGCGTCTTGATCTATCTCTATAGATCTTGATACTCAATATGTAAGCAGCTTCACTGAGGTCTTTCTTTGAAAAATTCTTATTCAAGTATCCTTTTATGCTATCCAGAAATTATGTATTATGTCCAATTAACAATATGTCATCCACATATAATATTAGAAATGCTACAGAGCTCCCACTCACGTTCTTGTAAATACAGGCTTCTCCATAAGCTGTATAAAACCATATGCTTTGATTACACTATCAAAGCGTATATTCCAACTCCGAGAGGCTTGCACCAGTCCATAAATGGATTGTTGGAGCTTGCACACTTTGTTAGCACCTTTAGGATCGACAAAACCTTCTGGTTGCATCATATACAACTCTTCTTTAAGATATCGATTAAGGAATGCAGTTTTGACATCCATTTGCCAAATTTAAAAATGTGGCAATTGCTAACATGATTCAGACAGACTTAAGCATCGCTACAGGTGAGAAAGTCTCATCGTAGTCAACTCCTTAAACTTGTCGAAAACCTTTCGCAACAAGTCGAGCTTTGTAGACAGTAACATGACCGCCAACGTCAGTCTTCTTATTAAAGATCCATTTATTCTCTACGGCTTGCCGATCATCGGGAAGTCAACCAAAGTCCACACTTTGTTCTCATACATGGATCACATCTCAGATTTCATGGCCTCAAGCCATTTCGTGGAATCTGGGCTCATCATCGATTCATCATAGTTCGTAGGTTCGTCATGGTCTAGTAACATGATTTCCAGAATAGGATTACCGTACCACTCTGGTGCAAAACGTACTCTGGTTGACCTACGAGGTTCGGTAGTAACTTGATCTGAAGTTTCATGATCATCATCATTAACTTCCTCACTAATTGGTGTAGGCATCACTGGAACTGATTTCTGTGATGAAATACTTTCCAATTCGGGAGAAGGTACAATTACCTCATCAAGTTCTACTTTCCTCCCATTCACTTCTTTTGAGAGAAACTTCTTCTCTAGAAAGGATCCATTCTTAGCAACAAAGATCTTGCCTTTGGATCTGTGATAAAAGGTGTACCCAACATTTTCTTTTGGGTATCCTATGAAGACGCACTTCTCCAATTTGGGTTCAAGCTTATCCCTGGGTAGACCTGCAACCTTGAACAATCCACAAATTTGTTCTACATATATCAAGTGCATATCAGAATGTTCGGTTCCATCTCCTACATAAGGATTAGCTAGCAGTTGTTCTATCATACTCGAAGGAATTTCATATTCAATAGTTTGATGGGTGCGATGGGTTGAGGGTAGCTAATTTTGGTTCCGGACGAGGTGAAGATACCCCGAACAAACCCCTCAAAGGATTGTTTCCCATAGTATCAAGTGACAATAAATTTCAGCACACTACATAAATGTTACCTTACCAAAGGCGCTTCACTCCCCGGCAACGGCGCCAGAAAATAGCCTTGATGACCAACAAGTATAGGGGATCAATTGTAGCTCTTTTCGATAATTAAGAGTGTCGAACCCAACGAGGAGCAGAAGGAAATGACAAGTAGTTTTCAGTAAGGTAATGTTTGCAAGTGCTGAAATTGTAAGTAACAGAGTAGTTTGATAGCGAGATAATTTGTAACAAGCAAGTAACGATAGTAGTAACAAATATGCAGCAAGGTGGCCCAATCCTTTTGAGGCAAAGGACAGGCCAAAACGGTCTCTTATGATAAGCAAAGCGTTCTTGAGGGTACACGGGATTTTCATCTAGTCACTTTCATCATGTTGGTTCGATTTGTGTTCGCAACTTTGATAATTTGATATGTGGGTGGACTGGTGCTTAGGTGCTGTTCTTACTTGAAGAAACCTCCTACTTATGATTAACCCTCCCACAAGCATCCGCAACTACGAGCAAAGTATTAAGAATAAATTCTAACCATAGCATTAAACTTTGGGATACAATCGATCCCTTACGGAGTAGTGCATAAACTGGGGTTTAAGTTTCTGTCACTCTCGCAACCCACCATCTAATTGCTACTCCACAATGCGTTCCCTTAGGCCCAAATATGGTGAAGTGTTATGTAGTCGACGTTCACATGACACCACTAAGGGAATCACAACATACATACTATCAAAATATCGAACACATATCAAGTTCACATGATTACTTGCAACATGATTTCTCCCGTGACCTCAAAAACAAAAGTAACTACTCACAAATGATAAACATGCTCATGATCAGAGGAGTATTAAATATCATATTGGATATGAACATATAGTCTTCCACCAAATAAACCATATAGTAATCAACTACAAGATGTAATCAACACTACTAGTCACCCACAAGCACCAATCTATAGTTCCGTTAACAAGATTGAACACAAGAGATGAACTAGGGTTTGAGATGAGATGGTGTTGTTGAAGATGTTGATGGAGATTGCCCTCCCCAAGATGGGAGGGTTGTTGGTGATGAGATGACGATGATCTCCCCCTCCGGCAGGGAAGTTCCCCTGGCGGAATCTCTCCGCCGGAGGGCAAAAGTGCTCCTGCCCAAGTTCCGCCTCGAGGCGGCGGCGCTTCGTCCCAAAAGTCCTCTTGTTTTTTTTCTCGGTCAAAGTGACCTATATACCAGAAGGTGCGCACCAGAGGTGGGCCGAGGAGGCCACAACCCCCCAGGGCGCGCTAGGGGGCCCTGGTGCGCCCAGGTGGGTTGTGCCCACCTGGTGGCCCCCCTCTGGTAGTTATTGGCTACAGTAATTCTTAAATATTTTATAAAAAATCTCCGTGAAGTTTCAGCTTATTTCGAGTTGTGCAGAATAGGTAGCTTGACATAGCTTTTTCAGGTCCAGATTTTCGGCTGCCGGAATTCTCCCTTTTGGTGTGTACCTTGTAAATTATGAGATAAAAGACATTAGAATTACTCCAAAAAGCATTGTTATGGATAAAAACATTATAAATAATTATGTCTACTACACAACCTTCTTCTTGTAGACGTTGTTGGGCCTCCAAGTGCAGAGGTTTGTAGGACAGTAGCAAATTTCCCTCAAGTGGATGACCTAAGGTTTATCAATCCGTGGGAGGCGTAGGATGAAGATGGTCTCTCTCAAACAACCCTGCAACCAAATAACAAAGAGTTTCTTGTGTCCCCGACACACCCAATACAATGGTAAATTTTATAGGTGCACTAGTTCGGCGAAGAGATGGTGATACAAGTGCAATATGGATGGTAGATATAGGTTTTTGTGATCTGAAATTATAAAAACAGCAAGGTAACAAGCGATAAAAGTGAGCGTAAACGGTATTGCAATGCTAGGAAACAAGGCCTAGGGTTCATACTTTCACTAGTGCAAGTTCTCTCAACAATAATAACATAATTGGATCATATAACTATCCCTCAACATGCAACAAAGAGTCACTCCAAAGTCACTAATAACAGAGAACAAACGAAGAGATTATTGTAGGGTACGAAACCACCTCAAAGTTATCCTTTCTGATCGATCTATTCAAGAGTCTCAGAGTAAAATAACACGAAGCTATTCCTTCTGTTCGATCTATCCTAGAGTTTGTACTAGAATAACACCTTAAGACACACATCAACCAAAACCCTAATGTCACCTAGATACTCCAATGTCACCACAAGTATCCGTGGGTATGATTATACGATATGCATCACACAATCTCAGATTCATCTATTCAAACCAACACAAAGTACTTCAAAGAGTGCCCCAAAGTTTCCACCAGAGAGTCAAGACGAAAACGTGTGCCAACCCCTATGCATAAGTTCACAAGGTCACTGAACCCGCAAGTTGATCACCAAAACATACATCAAGTAGATCACGTGAATATCCCATTGTCACTACATATAAGCACATGCAAGACATACATCTAGTGTTCTCAAATCCTTAAAGACTCAATCTGATAAGATAACTTCAAAGGGAAAACTCAGTCCATTACAAGAGAGTAGAGGGGGAGAAACATCATAAGATCCAACTATAATAGCAAAGCTCGCTGAGGGAGTCCTGGATTAGGGGGTGTCCGGATAGTCGAACTATCACCGTTGGCCGGACTCCTGGACTATGAAGATACAAGATTGAAGACTTTGTCCCGTGTCCGGATGGGACTTTCCTTGGCGTGGAAGGCAAGCTTGGCGATACGGATATGTAGATCTCCTACCATTGTAACCGACTGTGTAACCCTAACCCTATCCGTGTCTATATAAACCGGAGGGTTTTAGTCCGTGAGGATCTAACAACAATCATACCATAGGCTAGCTTCTAGGGTTTAGCCTCTTTGATCTCGTGGTAGATCTACTCTTGTACTACCCATATCATCAATATTAATCAAGAAGGAGTAGGGTATTACCTCCATTGAGAGGGCCTCGAACTCGGTAAAAACATCGTGTCCCTTGTCTCCCTGTTACCATCCGCCTAGACGCACGATTCAGACCCCCTACCGAGATCCGCCGGTTTGACACCGACATTGGTGCTTTCATTGAGAGTTCCTCTGTCGTCATCCTTAGGCCCGATGGCTCCCTTGATCATCAACAACGACGCCGCATCGTGGTGAGACTTTTATCCCCGGACAGATCTTCAGATTCGCGGCTTTGCATCAAGGGCCAATTCACTTGGCTATCCGGAGTAGATCGAAGCTACGCCCCGGCCATCGTGTCAGATTTGGGAGTTTGAACTATACGGGTGACATCCGCGGAGACTTGATCTTCGACGGATTCGAGCCACAGCCAAGCGCCGCCAAGATCGCCCTCGATGGGCACGATCTAGCTCGCCACCGCGAGCGGTGCCACTGGAGGCCGCACCAGCGTTTGCTCCGACCCTTAGCTCGGAGACGACTCTGCCAATCGAGGACGAGTGGTTGGACACCGCCTCGGGGGCTACGATCTCTATGGCGATTGAGCCAAACTCCATCCATGTCCTTTGCGAAGACCGTGACTCCAAGGTGCCGGACTCCTCTCCGGACTCCGAACCCCCCGCGCCCCTGCCAATTGAATCCAATTGGGCGCCGGTTATGGAGTTCACTGCCGCGGACATCTTTCAGCATTCACCCTTTGGCGACATCCTGAATTCACTAAAGTCTCTCTCTTTATCAGGAGCCCTGGCGGACTATGGTCGAAGGTTGGGATGCGACGACAAAGAAATTCAACGCCCACCCACCGCCCACTTTGTAGCCACTGTCGAAAGCTTAAACGACGTGCTCGATTTCGACTCCGAAGACATCGACGGTATGGACGACGATGTAGCAGACAACCATGAACCAGCACCTATAGGATACTGGACAGCCACCTCACCCCACGATGTATACATGGTGGATACACCTAAAGGAAGTGACGACGAGGAACAACGGGACACTACGAAGGATAAATCCCTCGAAAAGCAATCAAAACGACAACGTAAACGCCACACCAAGTCCCGCCTCGACAAAGACCCAGCCATAGAGCAGGGCGAACCGGTGGACGACCAACATGCTATCGAGCAACCGTCCAAACAGGACAACTTGGATAAACAACCCGTCCCCGGCGAAGATAACAGTCCTGACGATCTCACGCCGGACAAATTGTTGGAGCAGAAGAACCTCCACAAAAGGCTCGTCGCCACTGCGCGTAGCCTGAAAAAGCAGAAGCGGAAGCTCAAAACAGCGGAAGATGCACTCAGATGGAGCAAAGCACTCAACACCGCAGAGAAATACGGCAACAGTCGCCAAACAAAGAGCTAACCGAAGCGCAAATTACTGCCCGAATTCGATGAGGAGGCCGTAAAGCCCCCGCAATCAAAGAACTAAGAGGCCGCCCGGTCGGATAGACGACCACATGGCAAACATGGAGCAAAGAAGCGGTGCCGCAAGACAAATCCGCAAGACGCGATCCGCGTAAGGATTCACATCAAAAGGATGGCCCAATTAGGTCCATCTATGGGCCGAGAAAGCAAGCTCTTCCAAGCAATGCAACACGCCAAATATCCGAACATCAGGCAGACCCAAATATAGGGGTGCCGCACACCCCCTGTGTTTCACCGATGAGGTGCTGGATCACGAATTCCTCAGCCGATTCAAACCCGTAAACATAGAGGCATACGACGGAACAACAGACCACTGAGTCTGGATTGAGGATTACATCCTCCACATACACATGGCTAGAGGAGATGATCTCCACGCCATAAAATACTTACCCTCAAGCTCAAAGGGCCAGCCCGGCATTGGCTCAAAAGCCTCCCTGAAAATACCATTGGAAGTTGGGAAGAGCTCGAGGATGCTTTTCGAGCAAATTTTCAAGGGACTTATGTCCGCCCTCCGGATGCGCATTTATTTAAGTCACATAACTCAACAACCCGGAGAGTCAGCCCGCAAATTCTGGAACATGTTCCTTACCAAAAAGAACCAAATAGTCGACTGTCTGGACGCCGAAGCCCTAGCAGCTTTCAAACACAATGTCCGAGATTTAATGGCTCGCTGTACACCTCGGCCAGAGAAGCCGAGAACCATGGCTGCATTAACAAGCCTCATGACCCGCTTTTGCGGGAGAGGATAGTTGGCTGGCAAGATGCAGTACCAATGACCCAAGTACATCCGAAGTCGAGGATGGAAATGGAAAACCACGACGCAGCAAGGATCGGCGCGGACAAAGGGAAACAGCCCGAAGAGCACGGCAATAACGCCGGATTCGTAAGCTCCGGCAGAATCATAAAAACTTCCCTCAAGGACAACAAATGACGAGCTATCCAACCTAAACAAAATCTTGGACAAAATATGCCAAATCCACAAGATTCCGGAGGCTCGCAAACCATACCCACATAGATTGTTGGGTCTTCAAGAAGTCCGCAAACTCAATGTTGAACACAAGGGGCTCGACACACCAAAGCGAGGACGATGACGAACCCCACAAGCAGAAAGCACCGGAAAACAAAAGAATTTCCCAAAAAAGTCAAAACAGTGAACTCACTTCAAGTGACAAAAGGGAAAACAGAGCGGCGCCCATAGAAACACGCTACCGCACGATCTATCCCAGCAGAGTCCCAATGATGGTTGTCAAAACCAATCACCTTCGATCATCAGGACTATTCCGGAAGTATCCGGAACGCAGGATGGACTGCCCTGATATTAGATCCTATAATCGACGGACTCCAATTTACCCAAGTCCTAATGGACGGAGGTATCGACCTAAACCTGCTATATCAGGATACAATCCGCAAAATGGGGATAGACCCAACCAAAATTCGCCATAGCAACACCTCCTTCAAAGGGGTAATGCCAGGCCTATATGCCCATTGTATGGGCTCCTCATCGCTAGAAGTTGTGTTCGGTTCACCCGACAACTTCCCGCCATGAAAAGTTAACCTTCCATATCGCCCCATTCGAAAGTAGCTATCAAGCACTCTTTGGGACGTGAAGCTTTACCGCTTTAACGCAATTCCGCATTATGCATCTCTTACACTTAAAATGCCCGGTCCACGCGGCATCATCTCATTAAAAGGGAGTATTAAGTGTTACTTGAGCACGGAAGAACGTGAGACTGCCTTGACAGCCCCACACCAATCCGGCTCCGCTAATCAAAGCACCTGAATAGTTCATTCGAACCCCGGACATGGCTAGACGAGTCCGGCGCCTACTAGCGGCATACCCCCGTACAAGGGGCTGCACGCATGTACAACAAGAGACAATAAAGCTCAATCGTATTCACTTTTCGAACCGTACTCTGTTTATTTAATATAAAGTAAATTTTACGCACGATCTTTTTTCTTTTCAACTAAGTTCTTCTCTTCTACAGATGAACACCGTGCTACACCCGTCCAGGATACGGCACAACGGAGACACAGGCGCAGACGTGCAGCAGGGACCCGTTGCAAGGATTCTTTTCAGATTAAGACCTCAAGTAAACCTTTTTTACAGTCTCTTGTTGATACACATCCCCGGTTTCTTGCTATAACCGAGGAGGAGGTCAAGCGTTTTGGCATCGGCCGCACCAGAATTTTTTTGGCGTGCACGGACACCAGGGCTTAGGGCTTTATTCGCCCGCTTTCATAAAGACCGAATACCTTAGGGAGTGTTCGGCGTCTTGAGTTAGGCCTTATATGCATCAGCTCAATCATGTCTTTGGTCAAATGTTGGGTTTGCCCGGCTCCCATGTTTTGGTACCTTACGTTCCGTTATATCGGCTAAGGTAGCGCCGGGAGAACCACCGCGATTGTGCCCGGTTGAGCTGGGTTGAGCACCTCGGTGGAGAAAGCTAAAACTGACCGTCATGATATAGCGTGAGACCGGTCAACCACTGATGACCCAAAGGAATGTTTAGAATTCCCCGCATTGACGAAGGGCTGTTTCGGTCAGCACATATGCGCCCAATTCGGAGAGCGCGGTGCCCCTAGGGGCTATATAGTAGCCCCACCATCGAACTCCTATGGCTAAGTGAAAGTGATAAAGCATTATAGTCCGGTTGCCTAGTTTGCTACGCTTATCACCTCCTTTACAGACCAAGACGTTGGATTAAGTGTGACAATGCGCCTTTTGCAAACACCCCGCACTATGTGCGTGGGGGCTGAAGCCAAGGACTGCCATCTTTCGTGTTATATACACATATACATCAACGGCAAGACAGAGGTGTTTTAATACTTGAACGCACAAGTATAAAAAGCTCTTATATTATATTGAAACATTGTTTTCACAAATCATACATGTCATTTAAACATAATATCCTTCGAGCACTACGTCTCTATTAAACGAGCGCCCTGCAGGACTTCCTCAAAATAGTGCTCTTCGGCAGTACTGGCTTCGTCCGAATCTTGGGATGCAACATCGGTGGCCTTCATCTCCGTCCAGTATGTCTTGACATGGGCAAGAGCCATCTGCGCACCCTCTATGCATGTTGACCGCTTCATTGCATTGATATGCGGCACCGCACCAAGGAACTGTTGCACCAAGCCAAAATAACTCTTCGGCCTGGGGCTTTTCGGCCACAAATGAGTCGCGACAGCCTTCATGGCAAGTCCGGACAACCTATTCAGCTCAGCCCATTCGGCCAAACGATCGGTTAACGAAAGTGGACGCTCTGGACTATGGAACTGCAACCCAAAAAGCTCTTCCATTTCGTGATCCTTTTGACCTCGGAAGTGTTCGGCCGCGTCTGCGGCACTCGCCGCCAAGTCCAGATAAGCATCCTCCGCACCCCATAGCCGGTCCAATTGAGCGTACTTAGGACCCGTGAATTTCCTCCGCAGCAGAAAGGGCTTTCCAGCCGCAATATCTTTGGCCTGATGTAGCTCCTCCTTCATAGCTCTCATCGCAGAGCGAGTCTCCTTGGCCTCGGTGGCGGCCTTTTTCAGGTCCTCTTGTTTCGCTCGATCTTCTTTTTCAAGAAGCTCACAACGGTCAGTAGCATTCTTCAATTTCAAGGCCATCTCGGCCATTTCTTCCTTGCTTCGGCAGTGAGCAGCCTGTTCGACTTTTAGCTCTGCGGCCGCCTTTAAGGCAGCCGCATCACTTTTTCTGGCTTGCTCCTTGGCTCGGGCGAGCTCACCAAGGTTCTCCATAGCAGCGGCAACATCTGCATTAAGCATACATGTTGTAAGGCATGGGCGTCAAGCTCCCTTACCAGGTGTCCGCGAAGAAGTTGCATACCTTGTGACTCGTCAAGCCGCTTATTAACAAGCGTGATCTCCGCATCCGCCACGTCAAGTTGCAGCTTCAGTTCGGCAAATTCATCAGCCCGGCTAGCCACCGGACGCTTCGCCACCTACATAGGAAGAGCGCATATTATACAGGGTTATGATCCTCGGCGCCGTCATCTTTGACACCGCACCAAGTATCGGGGCTACTATCTATACAGGCGCATTTTATATGCAAAACCGCTGAATGTACATCATTTTGCGTACCTCAAAACCCGTCGATAAACTTACGACGGCTTCATGCAATCCGCTCGGCGGATGAAATCCTTTCAATCACCGTACCCATTAACGTATGGTGATCTTCTGAGATAGATGCTCGCCCGAGCAGATCCTTCAGCTCCTCCGACCGTACACCTGTTGGTGCCGGACTCGTCCGGTGGCCTTTTCCGAAGGCCGGACACGGAGGGCTTTGAGGGGACATACGGCTGCCTTCTGGCCCCGCCGGATTCGGAGAAGCCCTCCACGACGACACCTCAAGGTCGCCCGCCTCGCATGACGGTACGGCAGGCGGAGGCGTTTCGCTCTCCATCATCTCCGGATCAAGATCCCCTGAAGACGAGCTCTGCTGTGAAGGGCTGAGATCTGAACTACAAGGTAAAACTTTTGGTTACCTTCAGAAATAAAACGGGGATGTCTCTCATTTAAGGAAAAATGCCCCCCTTTACTTACGGCTTGCTGGAGGGCTGATCTCCTTGGGGAAGTAGTGCGGCCGGGGCATCTCCCGCCGCAGGACCCTCTGGCGAAGATTTCTTCCCCGCTTCGAGGCTTTGGCCTCCGGATCTTCAGAAGCGGTCCTCTTCTCCCCTTGGAGGGAGGGATTCTCGATCCCCCCTTTCTTGATAGCCTCCTTCACGGAGGTAGTAGTTCTCTTGTTCCGCCCTTCGCCTTCTTCAAAAGGCACAGCCTCTAGCATCTTGGTTAATACCGGATCCGGCGTGGTCTCGTGGAGGGCGGACACTGATCAGCTTGCTTTTGTTATCCACTCATGTTTAAAGGATAGCTCTTTTAAGGGCAAGTATATGATAAATATGCGGATAGCATGTCCAGGTACAGGACTACTTACTTGAGTATCCGGGCGATTGCAGCTCAGACCTGCGTCCTTGGTTAAGTCCCGGACACCGCTTGTGATCCAAGAACAGTTGGTACATCTCCACGGGCGTTACGCCCATAAAATGTTGGAGAGCTCGTGGTCCCTCCGGATTAAACTCCCACAGGCGGAGGGGGCGACGTTTGCAGGGCAGGGTGCAACGAATCAGCATGTCCTGCGCTACTATGACCAGATTGATCTCCCTCTCTCGGAGGTCTCGAATACGGCCCTGCAACAGAGGTACGTCCTTGGACGGTCCCCAGTCGAGCCCTTTATTGACCCATGACGCCAGCCGCAGTGGAGGACCCGAGCGGAAGGCAGGTGGCGCCGCCCATTTGGTGCCCACAGGAGCGGTGATATAAAACCACCATCATGCCATAAAGTGAGCTCCTCTTGAAAAGAACCCTCGGGCCATGGAGCATCCGCATTCTTGCTTATAACAGCCCCTCCGCACTCTGCCTGATGCCCCTCGATCATCTTCGGCTCCACTTTGAAGGTCTTGAGCCACAATCCGAAGTGAGGGTTAATGCGGAGGAAGGCTTCACACACGACAATGAACGGCGAGATGTGGAGGATGGACTCCGGATCCAAGTCATGGAATTCCAGCCCATAATAAAACATGAGCCCCCTCACGAAAGGGTCCGTCGGGAAGCCTAAACCCCAAAGGAAGTGAGACATGAATACCACGCTCTCACCAGGCTCGGGAGTGGGAATAACCTGCCCTTGGGCAGGCAGCCTATGCGAAATTTCATCGGTGAGATACCTGGCGTCTCTCAACTTTAGCACATCTTCTTCCGTGACGGAGGAAGACATCCACCGGCCGTGCAGGTCGGAGCCGGACATCGTTGAAGGTCCGAAGCGCCTAAATCTGGAGCTTTGGGTGTTGGAACTCGAGGCGAGGGGCGGATTCGATTGAGATTGAAAAATAAGAGCGGGCCTTGGTCTCGTTATAAAGAGGTTGAATACCAAGAGCCCTCCCCGTGACCGTTCGGGACTCGCCTTCGATGGAGGAGGCGTGCCAACGGGCACGGTTGGGTTACCCACGCCCGTATTGATGAGGATCCCGGAATAAGGGGGCACGATCTCCGCTCTGATAAGACATGCCAAGGAAACCGCCTCGCTAAACGCGCTGAGGTGGAACAGTAAAAATGATTCGTATAAAGGCCTGGCCATGGCGTGATGTCACTCCGCGGAATACGCCACAGATCTATGCAAAGGTTATTCTCTACGGTAGTATGTGGAACTTGTTTTGCAGAGCGGACACTATCCTTGTGTTCAAAATCTTCTATGAAGTATTCGGAGGAGGAACCCGCCTTGCAATGTCAAGACAATATGTCACGCGGACTCGTTGTCATTGAAGCCCGGTTCATGGGCTCTTGAGGAGTCCTGGATTAGGGGTGTCCTGATAGTCGAACTATCACCGTTGGCGGACTCGGACTATGAAGATACAAGATTGAAGACTTAGTCCCGTGTCCCGGATGGGACTTTCCTTGGCGTGGAAGGCAAGCTTGGCGATACGAGATATGTAGATCTCCTACCATTGTAACCGACTCAGTGTAACCCTAACCCTATTCGGTGTCTATATAAACCGGAGGGTTTTAGTCCGTGGGGACTAACAACAATCATACCATAGGCTAGCTTCTAGGGTTTAGCCTCTTTGATCTCGTGGTAGATCTACTCTTGTACTACCCATATCATCAATATTAATCAAGCGAGAGTAGGTTATTACCTCCATCGAGAGGGCCCGAACCTGGGTAAAAACATCGTGTCCCTTGTCTCCTGTTACCATCCGCCTAGACGCATAGTTCGGGACCCCCTACCCGAGATCCGCCGGTTTTGACACCGACACTCGCGATACATCAAGATCGTGTCGAATCAAGAACACGAGAGAGAGATCAAACACATAGCTACTGGTACATACCCTCAGCCCCGAGGGTGAACTACTCCCTCCTCGTCAGGGAGAGCGCCGGGACGACGAAGATGGCCACCGGTGAGGGATCCCCCCTCCGGCAGGGTGCCGAAACAGGATCCCGATTGGTTTTTGGTGGCTACAGAGGCTTGTGGCGGCGGAACTCCCGATCTAGGTTATGTTCTGGAAGTTTGGGTATATATAAGAGGTGTTGGCGTCGGGAACTAGTCAGGGGGGTCTCCAAGGCGGCCACGAGGTAGGGGGCGCGCCCAGGGGGTAGGGTGCGCCCCACCCTCGTGGGTGCCTCGGGACTCTTTTGGTCCATCTCCGATACTCCGTGGGCTTCTTCAGGTCCAAAGTAATCTCCGTGAGATTTCGGGTCAATTGGACTCCGTTTGGTTTTCCTTTTCTGCGATACTCAAAAACAAGGAAAAAACAAAAACTGGCACTGGGCTCTAAGTTAATAGGTTAGTCCCAAAAATCATATAAAATAGCATATAAATGCATATAAAACATCCTAGATGGATAATATAATAGCATGGAACAATCAAAAATTATAGATACGTTGGAGACATATCAAATAACAATAAGAAAACATGATGCAAAATGGACGTATCATGCTCCCACATAGGATAGCTCAACCATTGCAGATGCTTCTCAATAAATGAATATGAGAAATTAGCAGCAGAACAATAGTCCAGAATCTCCACACTAGCACTTGCATACTCCAGGTTGCTATTTGGTCCACAAAAAATACCATTATGCTCAATTTGCAAGGTGAAGAATGTAGATTCCACATGCATGCCCATTGCTACATCACACACTGCACAACAAATTCAGAGCATTGTCAGCAATATTCAGACCATGAAAATATTCATAAGTGTCAACATTATTCAGAGCACTACAATATCCAGAAAACATCAACTACAAAGATTGCAGACCTACCCTACCCCAAAACCACACATTTTCATCTATCCTACCCAAAAACCACACATTTTTATCTATCCTACCACAAAACCCCAACTTTATGGCACAATCTTCAGCATCAACATGTTTGGGACCAACTCCAACATTAAAACCAGTACATGCCTTAAACCACAACTTATTGAGAGCAGATAATCATCTTTCCTAGCAAAATAACTGAACTTTATGACACAAAACATCAACTTTAGAGCCCTAAACCCCTACTTTCCTCTGCTCCAACAACATAAACCCTAGCAACCGAACCGAACCTCTCCATCCACTCCGCAGCAACCTTCTAATCTACCTGAACGCCTCAAAACGGCGAGTAACAGTGGCGACCAACCCCGGCGAGTGCCAAAAAAGAAGACGGAAAGCAGAGGTGCAGGAGGGCGGGCCTTACCGTAATCCGGCGGAAATGCGCCCGGTTCGCGGACGAAGCCGACGGACTCTGGTGGCTCCATGGCCGCCGCAATGGCCAGCGACGTCGCCGCCGTCGCTGACGTCAGGGAATGGGCGCCGCCGCCACTCCCCGTGGCTCCTGCAACAGAGGCCGAGGGAAACAGGAACATGATTCCCTACCAGGTGGAGGGCCGCATCATTAAATAACCAAGGCTGAGGAAAACAGGGACTGTGGGCGTGATTTCCATTAATGTTGAGGGGTTTTCCGCAGAAAAGCTGGTCCGACCAGGTGTGCCACGAAGTAGCCAGCTGGGCGTCAATTGTCCGTCTCTGATTGGCTGTGGACTAAACCATCACATAGTTTGCAAGTTTATGGACTAGTTGATCATCTTTTACAAGTTTCTGGACTAAACCATCACATCCAACGCAAGTTTCTGGCTCTCTAGTGCTCTTGTCTCTTCAATATGGCATTTTCTTCTTTAATGTCTGAATTTGTCCAAACATGTAAAGCCATTCAGTGCATGCCTGTCAAGCCACGAGCATCCACAGTTTACTAGTGTTCTTTTCTAAAAAAAGTTTGGCCAAAACGTGCTTCCGCTGATGAGATTGACGGCCGTTTGCATGAACCAATCAAGCAAAGACGAACCGCATGAGGCAAAACGTGAAGGCTCGGGACAGGGCAACAGCAGAGCAGAGCGTGGATCAACGGAAGGAAGAAGAACGCACGGGTCATGCGAATCCGCTGCTTCAGCGGCTATATTAACCGTCTCCCGAAAGCAAAGACGAATGGATCTTAACTTCAGTAGTACAGCGAGATCAGCAGCAGCAGCAGCAGCAGCAGCAATGCAGGACGCCGCGCACGACCCCAGCGCCGCCACCTTCTACTCCGCCGCCGCCGGCCTCTACGCCAGCACCCACCCGCCCATCCCGCTCCCCGCCGACCCGGGCCTCTCCCTCGTCCCGCACATCTTCTCCCGCCTCCCCCTCGGCCCGCCGCCGCCGCATTCCCCGCCGTGCCTCCTCGACGCCGCCACCGCCGCCTCCCTCTCCCGCGCCGACGTCCGCCGCCTCGTCTCCTCCCTCGCGCACGGCCTCCGCCGAGCCCACAATATCCGCGCCGGCGCCGTCGTGCTCCTCGTCCTCCCCAACTCCGTCGCCTTCCCCGTCGCCTTCCTCGCCGTCCTCGCCGCCGGCGGCGTCGCCACCACCATGAACCCCTCCAGTTCCCGCGCCGAGATCGCCGAGCGCCTGCGGGACACCGCCCCGTCCCTCGTGCTCGCGTCGCCCGAAAACGCCGCCAAGCTCCCGCCCTCCGCCGCCCCGGTCCTCCTCGTGCCGGAGACATTCCATCCTACGCCCTCGGCGGGCCACGAGTTCGCGCCCTTCCGCGCGCTGCTCGATTCCGACGCCGGCGACTTCCCGTCGGTGGAGGTTGGCCAGGACGACGCCGCCGCCGTCCTCTACTCCTCGGGGACCAGCGGCCGGAGCAAGGGCGTCGTGCTCACGCACCGCAACCTCATAGCCATGGTCGAGCTCTTCGTGCGCTTCGAGGCGTCGCAGTACGCGCGACCTGCTTGTGACAATGTCTACCTGGCCGCGCTGCCCATGTTCCACGTCTACGGCCTGTC
This sequence comes from Aegilops bicornis, assembly GCA_021605145.1. NCBI lineage: Eukaryota > Viridiplantae > Streptophyta > Magnoliopsida > Poales > Poaceae > Aegilops > Aegilops bicornis. The sequence continues at coordinate 388,282,627 of CM038669.1, read as the reverse complement.
CCTCTTCGCCGCGGGCCTCCTCTCGCTCGGCTCCACCGTGGTGGTCATGAGGAGGTTCGACGTCGGCGAGGCCGTCAGGGCCGTCCAAAGGTACAAGGCCACGCACCTGCCGCTCAAAGCTGCCCATCATGGCGGCGCTGCTGAGGGCCAAGGCCACAGGCGCCTCGTCATTGGACTCCTTGGTGCAGGTCTCCAGCGGTGCAGCTCCACTCAGCGGCAAACTTGTTCAAGACTTTATCAAGGCTTTCCCACATGTCGATTTCATTCAGGTACATATAGCCTACCAAAATTCAATTGTTTGTAGTATTCTGGGAAACATTGGTAGGTAAGGCAAACAATTGTTGTAGTTCAGGTGTCCATATTCTGAGTATAAAATAACGGTATTGTTATGTGGCAAACGTCAGCTGGGAAGGGGTGACATGCGAACGTTTTTTATGACAAGTTTACGTGGTGGGAGACGGCAAATCCTCCCCTTTTTGCAGCAAACTTTTTCTTCTTTCCCAGAAGTTATGTTTCTGAAGAGAGGGAATTGCACAAACCACCACTTATTGGGGCTGATGTTGCGCAAAATACCTACTATATGGGTTTGTTCCGGAAAACACCACATATTGGTGTAATATATTGCAGATAGGTCTAATCTAGTATTTGGATACATTGACGTAATTACAAACAAATGGGTCCCGTTTGTAAGTGCACGCGTGGCAATAAAACCGGCCACATCAACCAACATATTAGACTGTCATTATCTTCAAAACATGTGGTCCAGTTGAGCTGAAACTTTCCCAGATTAGTATTTATTACATGTAGTATTTACTGGAATTATTTCACATTTTTCTGAAAATTTCAAATTTTAAACAAAAGAATATGAATGGGCTAACTAAACTTCCATTATTTAGCAAATCATTAATCCAAATGGGGTAAAACTTTCCAGAATGGCACTGTACACATGTGTAATTTACTAGAATTTTTTCACACTTTTCTAAAATTGTTAAATTTTGAACCCAAATTTAAATAAAGCAAGTTCGCATGAGATCACCAACACAAAAACATGGTAGATATTGTTCCCATTAGATTTTCATCAGGTTTGAACATCCAAGTACTTGCAAAATCGCAACATGGCCATTACAAACTACTATACGCCATTCATTCTTGACGAGGTTGGTACCCTAGACCTGGAGTGAAGTAGGAAAACAATCTGCTGGCTTCATATCGGCGCATAACCTAAGTAATAACAACACAAACGCCCAAAAAAAATAGGATCCTAAACAAAAATACGTCGATCGACGGCAAAATTTCTGCCCAAAATTGGGGTTTCATGAGGGAGAAGGAGACCTAGAAGGTAGGGGAGAAGACGAGCAGAGCTTGCGTGAGAGGGGGGGGGGGGAGGGCGCTTGCCACTCTGTACGAGATGGTTGGTATCTTGTTTGATCGACATGGGCTTTCAGCCCATCTTTTTTTTTGAGTCGGCTTCCAGCCCACTTATTAAACTGTTTTTTTTTAACTCTGGTCTTTTCACTTCTTGGTCTAATATATGTTGGTTGATGTGGCCGGTTTTTATTGGCACGCGTGCACTTACAAGCGGGCTCATTTGTTTGTAATTACGTCAATGCATCCAAATACTAGATTAGACCTATCTGCAATGTATTACACCAATATGTGGTGTTTTCCGCAACAAAACCTGTATAGTAGGTGTTTTGCGCAACACCAGCCCCAAGAAGTGGTGGTTTGTGCAATTCCCTCTTCTGAAGAAATTGCCATCCTCCCACTACGTAAATTGCCAGTCAAAATGTTCGCAACTGCCACCCCTCCCAGCTGCTGACGTTCGCCAGATAAGCGGGTACTAAAATAATATAGTGATAATATTTAATCATATGCCTTGCTGCTGATATGTGATGAATAATACTTAGTCTATTACATAGGTGTATCCATTCATGTATGTTGGTCCTTTTTGTTTTATCACCTCAAAGTTCAGCCTACCAATTTTCTGCAGATGAAGATGCAGTTGATTTGACTTTGCAAACATTACAGACATGTATGTACATATTTTAGATGTGATAACCAAGTAGGGATTAACTAGTTAAAACGAACTTTATAAACAATTAATACTTCTGCAATCAAGCAGTGAAACTATTACTGCAGTTCCAGTTCCAGTTGTTTGCAGTATTCAGAGTAAACTGCTATTTTGTATGCAATTGGAGCACTGAAAGTTAGTAGTGTGATTCGGAATTACCCATTCCAATTGCTTGCACTATTTTGAGTAAATAGTTGCAATGTAATCACTGAAATAGACTGCTCCAGTTCCAACTACTTGTAATATTCTGAGTAAATGTTTACACTTTGAACAGGGCTATGGCATGACAGAATCTACTGCTGTGGGAACTCGTGGCTTCAATACCTCGAAGCACAAGAAGTATGCATCTGTAGGTCTTTTAGCCCCAAACATGCATGCCAAAGTTGTTGATCTGGAAACTGGCTTATGTTTACCTCCTGGCTCTTGTGGGGAGTTATGGCTCCATGGGCCAGCTATAATGAAAGGTAACATTTCATGAGCCCAACTCAGCCACTGCAACGAAAACACACACCTTGAATTTTGGCATTTGTTGTCTGATGCAAACCGATGTCTAGTTAAAAAGATCACTTCAAGTGACTTGAGTATTCCTTAAAAACAAATTGACTGGCCTTTACTTAACTCACTGCTGAGGTGGTTATTGAAGACCCTATGAAGACTTGGCATATGCATTGTCTCTGCATTTTCTGCCATTCTTTTTCAGCTTACTTAGAAAATAGAAAATATGATCATTCTTTGTGCTTAACATGATTTCTTCGTCCTCTTAATGGTTATTTTATACAATTCCCTTGTGTCTATGATATAGGTACTTCTTATCATTCTAGTGCTTAAGTATCTAATTATGCGACAAAAAAAATGGATTTATACTACCTTTACTGTGCTATGTGATTATTTTTCTATTTAGAAAGGTAAACAGAATCAGCTCTCAGGTGTAGCCTTTAATAATATGTGGCTGGCCTTTACTTAACCCAGTGCTGAGCTGGTTAATATGATTGCATATATCAATATCAGGGTTTGAGATTGCTAACCGGACCTGCCATGAAGACCCTATGAAGACTTGGCATATGCATTGTCTCTGCATTTCTGCTATTCCTTTTTAGCTCCCTTAGATAATAAGATCATTTTTTTCACTTACACATGATTTCATCCTCCTCTTCATTGTTATTTACATATAATTCCCTTGTGTCTATGATATGGGCACTTCTTATCATTGTAGTGCTTAAATATCTAATTGTGCCAGTACAAAAGAATTGATTTGTACTGCCTTTACTGCTATGTGATTATTTTTCTCTTTAGAAAGGTAAATAGAATCGGCTCTCAGGTCTAGTCTTTAGCATTATCTGGGCCGAGGCTAACGCCCCCTGGATTACTTGAGCTATAATCCATGCCATTTTTACTCATTTATATTTGGGTTGTCGGAATTTTCTTTTTTCACAGGTTACTTGAATGATGAGGACACATGCACGAGAAATGATGGCTGGTTGCAGACTGGTGACCTTGCTTACTTTGATTCAGATGGTTACTTATACATAGTGGGCCGTTTGAAAGACACTATCAAGTACAAAGGATTTCAGGTATGCCTTCATGTAGCAGGCCGTACAATACACCGACCTTGCTCTTGTTTATAGTAAAAAATTGCGCAAGAAGTTAATTGGTTATAACAAATTATCATTCTGAATATCAGATAGCTCCAGCTGACCTTGAAGCAGTTTTGGTCCAGCACCCTGAAATTGTTGATGTTGCTGTGACATCGTAAGTTTGAAACCGTCGGTTAGATAATATTACACTGGTTGAACTTATCTGTCGGCATGGAACTGAACCCTTTTCTTTCGCTTTTTCTGACTTACACGTAGTGCTGAAGATGAAGAAGCTGGAGAGATACCAGTAGCTTTCGTGGTGAGGAGATCTGGAAGCCGTCTGACCTGTGTGCAAGTGATGGAGTATGTGGCCAAGCAGGTAAAAAGATGCTACGACATTGCACAGCACAGCACATCACCACTCTTCTGCTTCCTTCCTTGAAACCCACCTGTCATAATAACAGTAGTATGACGCATCCTTTTAATCATAAAATTTCCAGTCCAATCAAACATGACAAACATTCTAAGCAATCCTGAGATATCAGTGGTTGTCAAGACAGTTTCCATGACCATGAGTGATTGCTGTGCATGCTCCCCACCTGTCCTGACTCGCTGTGCGGATGGAAACGCATACTCACTAACATGAGGTCAGGTTGTTTGGCACACACGCCATTCTATACTCCAGAGCTAGTGGCGTATGCTAGGTCAGGCTGGCATGCACTCCTCCCCATCTCTTTGTTGACTCACCAATCGAACCCATGATCCATTCAAGAGTGGTGCGCGGTGCTGGACAAAATACAGGAGCTCGGCTGTTCCCGGGAGACCTTGTCTGGCAGGAAGAGAGACGTTCAAGGAAAGATTGCGGCATGAATTTGTTGTTTCTTCTTGACCATGTCCAAGTAGTGAGATAGGACTAGTGGTTTATTACACCGAATTATTTACTTGCGATTCTGTAGACAGTAAAAGATTTTCTTTCTTCTATTGGTGAAGCTGCGAATTGATCTGATGATGGTGGGTGCAGGTGTCTCCGTACAAGAAAGTTCGCAAGGTGATATTCGTGGAGGCAATACCCAAGTCAGCTGCTGGCAAGGTTCTGAGAAGGCTTCTCAAGGACTCTCTGCGCATTGATGCTGCTGCTTCCCGTTCAGATCATACCAAACCCAGCTCAAGACTGTAAACGGAGTCGAGCAGCTTCCATCGAAATGGATGAAGTACATGTTTTAGCTGCTGCATGTCTTTTTGTGTGTGATATGTTGGTTCACCAGGGATTGGGATCGCTCGTGGTTGCATACTAGCACTACCATACCATGCTCCCATAGGATGTGTGTGAGTCCGTCAATGGAATACATGTCTCTGTGTGCTACTATAGTCTGTAGATAGATTCGTAAGGAAAGATTGTTGATTGGAACACCATTTCGTATCTAAGGTGAAAGCTTTTGTCATGAACTTTATTGATCAGGCTCAACAGCGACAAACTTGGGTCATCACCTTGTTGAAGGTGTCGTCTACTGGTCTTTATTGGCAGGTATCAGCAAACAGGATGAAAATCCTTGTCTAGGCCTGTAGGCCATCTTCGGTCGGACATGATAAGGGTGGCACAAGGGTGTTTATTCCTACTTGAAAGCGCCGTTGCGAAAGAGCTCGATTTAGTCATAGATGTTTTCTTTCCATATCTCAATTGATTCTTATTTTTTAGGGGGTTGATTGATTCTGGTGATGGATGTGTGGTTCTTCTGAAGGCAGCGACGTGGAGCTGCTAAAATGGAACTCGAGTAGTTTCATAATTTAATATAGCAACAAAATGAAAACTCTGGAAGAGGGAATATGCGGCCATTGGATGGAATGTGCTGCTGGCATTGTGATGCATTTGTTTTGCATTAGTAGATTGACATGTTCAGCTAATTAATTCAATGCCAACCAACCAACGAACTGCGTGTATCCATACACCTTGCCTGCTTAATTAGGCAGGCATCTGTGCCGATCGGTTCTTCATATCTTCTGGAGAGAACGTGAATATGTAAACAGTAAATTTCACTTTGTGCATCTGAAAATGACGCAAATGGCAAGCAATTACTCATTTAAAGATATACTGAATTGCCATGACGTAGCAATCGAATGTTTCTTATGAAGCTAACAAGAATGGACACGTAGAGCCATTTCTTTGGGCACTCCATATGTGTGGCAAAGGGTTATGGGCACATCACGCCTAGAGCAACTCTAGCAAAGTTGCCAAAACTTGAGTCAGTCATCCCTCGCATGGAGTGTGTTTCATAATGTTTTAAAGGCTGCAAGGACTATGTGCAACCACATAATCGTTAACCTAATTTGATTTGCTTCAAACTTCTAAGGGCAATTTAGGCGACATTTAATCCTAACCAAACAGTGAATAAACACAACAATTTAATTAGCAACTATATAAGTGGTCAAACTATGTTGTATTATATATATATTGTCACTTCAAGTTTTGGCAACCCTCTCCCGAGTACCCAACTGCCTAAGTAGCCTATGAAGTTGTCAAACTATGTTGTATATATATATATATATATATATATATATATATATATATATATACATATAGAGTATGTATTTGCTATCCACACTAGCTCGGATGGTTGTTATCGTAACCGTTCGTTCGCTTTGTGATCCGCACCTTTAGGTGGATAAGGTTCTGAATTTATCAATTGTTGAATTTCGCCAAGACAGAGGAGGAATGGTAAGATGAACCTTTATGGAGGCATAGCCCGGAATGGCAACCTACTTCTGACTTTGCAGGCATAGTCGGGACAAAAGGTGTTGTGCCTTTCTAAACCGGCAGGGATCAACATGAGCTACTTGGCAAACTTTTGAATTGGCTGAGGGTGGTCATTTCCTAAAAGTTCTGAGCTGCGGCATGCTGGACGGCCATGTGAAAATTGCCATTTTTGACTAGCCAAATGAACAAGGTTTGACACCATCTGTACTAGTAAATGGACTGGGTCATGCTGGTCTAGACATGTAAAACCTGCCTTTTGGTCTAAGTAAATGAAGACGGTTCAGCAAGGCGAGAGTTTATCAGTCCAGTGGGAGGGTTGTCAGAAAAGCAACGGTGAGTACGAGGTGTTAACAATGTCTAAATAATGGATGGCATTTTTTTAGTCATCATGTACATTAATTTGTTGTCTCCGGCAAATGTACGTGAGGGTTGCTAACAAATTATACATTATCGTAAGAAAATACATTCTGAACTCTTTTAGAAAATAACAACACCTCGTACCTCCACAAGTCTTGACGGCAGTTTCAAAGTGAGGCTTATTACGAATCGAATTGAGAACCTACAGTGAAGAACAATGAGCCAGCTTCTTTCTGGACAGAATGAGCCTTGTGAGTCTCAGCACTTCGTTATATGTATAGCAAGTTGAAGTTATTTTATTGCGTAGTGCTCGGTACAGCTAGATTGGTTGGTTTTGCTAGTTGCTTCATTTGAATGTCACACCTAGACTTAATGCAAATGTCACAAAAAAGGAACATAAAACACCTCCAATACCAAACCGCATGCCCAATGGTTTGCCAAGGAGCTAGCTTGTACGACTTGGTGATACCTTTCAAAAAACGTCAGGCAGAATCTGACCAAAAAGTTCACATGGGCCAGCTGTGGCAGCTCATTGTTTTAAGAGATCTCTTGTTTTGAAGAACTGTATGGAGACGTATCAAAATGGCAAAGTCAGAAGCTGCCACACACCCTGCCGCAATGCAGTTTTTGCATGCCAAGTTTCACCAATATAGCAACGCATGGTCCTGGCAAAGTGGATAGCTGTAGCAAAGTGGAGACGGTTTGCACTAGGGAGGAGGAAGGTGAGGTTGGCTGGCTGGGAAGGGGAGCTTTGGCCGGCTGGGATTGCTAGATTTGAGAGGGAGAGGGAGAGAGGGACGGAAAGCTCCGTTGGCGGTGAAGGAGAGAAGAGGACGGTGCTCTCCTCGAGATATCGGGTGGCTCGCATGGCAGAGAAAAGTGATGGCTGCTCACCTGGTCAAAACCGTGTATAGTACTAAAATGCAGGCTACGAGATTTCTACTACTCATAAACATTTTTTTCTACATGGAGAGATTCCTAGCTGGTTCAGTTAACCACGACGTGAGCTCGAGCTCAGGGTCACGTTTGCTCATTCCCCTATTTTTCCATCAATCTATATTACCTTGGTACTACATGCCGTTGTTAAAAAGCACAAATAATGACACTTGGACTATTTCAGTCAAAGTAAAGAGCAACAGACTGAGAAAGATATAGAGATGCAAAAATATTTTTTCTCTCTTTCTCTATCTCTCACATGTACTACAGGTAGTGTCGAGCTAGACAAGGGAATACGTTCAGCGAAGTCCAAGACACCTGAATGAATTGCTACCCTCATGTCGCCTGCTGCAGTGACTCAAGGGTGACAGCCCTAGCGCCGATGCCTGCTTTGGTCCTGCCTGAGACAACCATTGGGCAAGCACTGGGCGCAATCGTGGAAGGTGGCGGTGGGGCCTCTGCTGCTCCTTCTTGCACGCAGAGGGCATCAGGCTCGTGGCGGCCCGACCGAAAGGCACCACCGCCGCAATGCAAGATGGCGAGGACATGGATCCACAGTTCTCAGCGTGTCGTGGCGACATCTATGGTACATGCGGATTTTTTTGCAACACGAGTCGTGTTGCAGGACTTTTGCAACATGGGTCGTGTTGCGTAAAAAAAATGCCGCCCCTAGTGCGAGCCGCAATAGTATCTAGTCACGTGAGTTTGCAACAAGAGGCTAGTTGTAGAATCCCTTTTTGAAATAATGGGTCGATTGCGTAAAGCGGCACGGATAGGTTAGCTCCCCACCGTTGATTGAGAGTCCATCCGACGGACATAGAGATGACGGACGCTGGCATAAAATCGATCGGTTGAAGGGAATCTCTTCCCTTTTATGTCGGGCTTTTGATAACCGCTTGAATACTACACAGTGAGTTAGAGAAGGACGCTTCGACGCTGCCGACGAAGTTTCTTTTGGATCAAATAGACTGTGGCCCCTTCTCCCGCATCACCCGCGACTCGGGGCAACCTAAGCGCCGTTGCCGCTGCACCCTACCCCTCCGCCACGCTGCCAAAGGGGTTACTCAGCATCGGCGCGCGACCCCAATGAAGGTGGCTGGGATCCGTGCCTACTCCTCGGATGGAGGGTCAGTAGCTCGGACGGCGGCCCCGGCCGTGGCGCTGGCGTGCTTCGGGCGGCGGGTGGCGCCGACGGTGCGGGTGGGCGTCCTCCATGGCTATGCGGGCAACATGGTGGTCGCGGACGACGGTGTGGCGAGGCAGCCTTGCAGTCCGCCGGGTCATCGTGGTGAAGCTTCGTTGTCGTCCGATACGTTCTGTTCTATGCAGGCGCCGGTTCCTGGTGGTTGCAGCCGCTGTCTCCTCATGCTTGCTGGCTGGATATGGCGTTTGCATGAGGTTCCGGGGGAAACCCCTGGCCAGCGCGGCAGCCCCCCAAAGTCGACGCCTTTGGCGCCGACCCTTCAGAGAGGGTTTATGTGGCCCCGCTTCCCTCATGAGCTCCGGCGAAAGACACTTAGGTAGCGGCTAATGCATCTGGTCGCGGCGCTTGACAACTTATTTGTCTTAGGGCATCTCCAAGGTGGACCCAAAACCGCCCACATTCTTCCGGTCCGTGGAAGCCATCTAACACGGTCTTGTATCGGTCGGCCGGAGCGATCCGGCTGCGTTTTCTCCCACAAATTGGAGGCAAAGTGGGGAGATGTTTGCGGCAGTCCATCCACCAGAACGTGGGACTCCAACACACTCGGCCAACCGAATCACCACTCCCGGTCTCTTTTCCTTTCCCTCCTCATTGTAAAACACTTACACATGGTTATTTCTATGTAATATGGTGATTCTTGTGTAATATAAGTGTTGCAGATATGACCTCTCTCTCTCTCTCTCCCTCTCTACTTCTTTAACATCTGACTTAAAGCATACGCATCATAAAAAGACTTAACAGGGTTGATGGTGTCGGCGGGTGCAACGACCACCTTATAGAGAAGGTTCTCGTGCGCAAAAAAAGGGAGCCCTCGGATGGGCATGCATGGTTCCGTCAACGTAAGATGGAGGTTTTTGTGTAATATAAGTGGCGCGGTGATGATCTCTCTCTCTCGCTCTCTGTCTCTCTCTCTCTCTCTCACTCGCCCTCTCTACTCCTTTCACATCTAATTTAACGACACGCATCATAAAAGACTTAATAGGGTCAATGGTGTCGGCAGTGCAACGACCACCTTATCGAGAAGGTTCTCGTGCGCAAAAAAGGGAGCCCTCGGATGGGCATGCATGGTTCCATCAATGTAAGATGGAGGTTCTTGTGTAATATAAGTGTTGCGATGATGATCTCTCTCTCTCTCTCTCTCTCTCTCTCTCTCTCCCTCCCTCCCTCTCCCTCTCTACTTCTTTAACATCCGATTTAACACATACGCATCATAAAATACTTAACAAGGTCGACGTTGTTGAGGGTGCAACGACCTCCTTATAGAGAAGGTTCTCGCATAAAAAAGAGAGCCCTCGGATGGGCATGCATGGCTCCGTCAATGTAAGATGGAGGTTCTTGTGTAATATAAGTGTTGCGGTGATGATCTCTCTCTCTCTCTCTCTCTCTCAATCTCGCCCTCTCTACTTATTTAACATCTGACTTAACGTATACGCATCATGAAAGACTTAACGAGGTCGATGGTGTCAGAGGGTGCAACGACCACCTTATAGAGAAGGTTCTCGTGCGCAAAAAAAGGAGCCCTTGAATGGGCATGCATGGCTCCGTCAATGTAAGATGGAGGTTCTTGTGTAATATAAGTGTTGCGGTGATGATCTCTCTCTCCCCCTCTCCCTCTCCTTCTCTACTTCTTTAACATCTGATTAAACACATATGCATCATAAAAGATTTAACAAGGTCGAAGGTGTCGGCGGGTGCGACGACCACCTTATAGAGAAGGTTCTCGTGCATAAAAGTGAGAGCCCTCGGATTGGCATGCATGGTTCCGTCAATGTAAGATGAAGGTTCTTGTGTAATATAAGTGTTTCAGTGATGATCTCTCTCTCTCTCTCTCTCTCTCCCTCTCTACTTCTTTAACATCTGATTTAACGCATACGCATCATGAAAGACTTAATAGGGTCGATGGTGTCGGAGGGTGCAACGACCTTAAATTGCGTCTGCATGCATGTTTTATGTCAAGTGCCCGGGTCCGTAAAGTGGGTAAAACGGACCCAAAGGGAAAAACGACACACGAGTCTCAAAATGAAATAAGACAAATTGTTCTTACGTATAGAGGGGAACAAAACACCGGCTGTTTTTTCATAGCTATGGGCTGCTAGGCATCCCGCCAAGGCAACAAGGGCTGAAAGTCCGAATGAAAAAAAGCAAGGCATAACTGCATAAGGAAAAAGAAGTCATGAAGAAAGGAAAGGTTCAAACCTTCTCCCAACAGTTCGACATTGCCGAGTCGAGTCCGTGAAGAAAAACCCAACCCGTCGATGGAAAGCAGCAACGGATGCAACGGGACGTCAACATATTTGTCAAGGTTACTCCTCGAAGGTTCAAAAGGGAATCAAAGAAAGTAAGGTTCAATGCAGACCTACATATGTGATGGATACCATAGATGCCGGAGATAATATACATGGAAGTTCTCAGAGCCCATGAATCGCTTTCATTCAACCAGGTTAAAGATAATCGCAATGTGGAAGGCAACACGCCTGGTGAAAATAGTTTCATGTCATACGTAAAGTAAATAATGTTCAATACGATGCGAAAATGACTAGGAAGTACATAGTTGATTACAAAGCAGCCTAAAACAAACTAGTAATGTAAGTACTTGTGAACATTGATGTGCAAGTGGAAACCATCTTGGATGATCTACTCAGATCACACGTAGCCTCCAAAGATAGTACACGCCCCAAAGGGCGTCGGCATTGTTGTGCTCGATGACGCCAAGGCCAAGGAGGCCATGGTCCTGCGTGGAGACAGATCTTGACGCAGAGGGGGAGACAGCGGAGGCCAACTCGGCGCAATCGGCAAAGGCAGTGCACACAAAGGCGGTGGCGGATCGCACGGCGGCCACGCCCAAGTCCAAACTCAGAGCCCATCTCATAGACAACAAAATTCGTAAGATTGGAAAAGAGGAAGCAAACTAAATGATAAAGGAGGTCAATTCAACTTGCGTTTCACTTATACTCCTATTTGTTCAGATTTACATCTCCCTAAAATTCCCAACAACACAAGTTACAAGTTCTTGAGAAACAGCTATACAATTCACACAAGATTGGAAAAAGGAAAGCAAAACTAAATGATCATTTGCAACACTACACCTTGGATGGAGGTCAACACCTTGACCGCAGCAGACGCTTGGAAGTGGTGAGGTGTCGATGCTAATTGCTGAGCCTCCTCAAGCTCACAAACAAATAAAAAGTTCTCGAGATTCAAAAAAAAGATCTGCAACAAAAAAATCCATTACGGATCCATAGTGCGGGTCGGGGAACTGCTTCTCCAAACTCATGAATGTAAAATCGCAGGCCATCTCATTGTCTATAATAGCCGCAATAAAAAGTCCATTGGAAAGAAAGAGAAGTTAAGAACTCGTCTTTGATGTTGCCAAGTTCTCAAGATGAAAAAAGTGCCGATGTTCACGAAATCAAGCAATCGCCGCCAAAGGGCTATTTCAACAAATCCAACATTAAATCCGCTTTTCCAAATCCAAGGGAATGAACCATGAAGAGCAGTAGTGAATAAATAATCTTGGTCTCATGGGTGGACCAACCATGAATCATAATAAAATTGAATCTGAAATCCATCGATGCAAAGGGCAAGACTGATTTGCCCAACCACATATCCAACAACACGAGCAACAAAAGAACTTGAATGGATCAAGCGGAGCCATGGACGAGGGGCTCCTCGGTGCTGCATCTCTCATGGACTGGATAGGCGACGGGCATAGAGCCTCCCTGATCGATGCATCTGGACGGCAACGGTGTTGATCCTGGGCGCCGGACTAAGATCTAGCGTGAGAGGGAGGGAACAGCCGTGAAGTGAGAAGAGGGATTCGTGGAGTGGGACGGGGTGAGGAGGGCGCTGGTGGATGTGGCAGGGGACGGAAGAGATCGCATGACCTCGATGCTTTGGCCATAGCGAGGGAGAGAGGAGGAGAGGGCTGGGGGCTGTGGCAAATTCGAGCCCATGGTCGTCCGCTACAGAACAGGGAAAAAGGAGAACACCATAGGAGGAAAGGGGGTATGATAGTTACGATTGGATGTGAAAGAGAGGAGAAAGCAAAGAGTTCTCGTGTATGGGAAAGAGTGGAATTTTTTTCGGGGAAGGAAAGAGTAGAATTGAGGAGAGCGTCCGTCTGCATAAAAAAAACAATCACGAACCTTTCGTGGGCTAGGCACCGGCCAGCGTGGGTCGAGGACTGTCACCCGCCATTTTGCCACCTACACCGACGCATCCCGAGCCATGAACAGTGATGAATGGTCCAATTTGTCTATATAAGGAAATAACAAGTGATCATGTAATATAGAGAAAATGAAAAGAGGGAAAGAGGGGACCAGATCCCCATGCTAATGTGCATCTCTGATTGCAACTGCCCCAAAGAAAGTTTCATAGGTTTGCTTTTTCCTATATATATATATATATATATATATATATATATATATATATATATATATATATATATATATATTGTCACTTCAAGTGTCGTTAAACGACATTTGCATATATGCAATGTTGCTATTCGATTGGTTACTTGCCCTCGGGCTCGAGCTGGGCTACGATGACGGACATCATGACGGGATTAGCAGGGTGACAACCTCCTTCTCATTGTTGTGGTTGACGGGGACGATGGTGCATGAAGCAGTAGACCATGCCTCGAGCTACGACTAGAGTCACCAGCGTCGCGCGAGCCGCCAGATCCCCCCCCCCCCACGCAGCCGTCACAGGAGCTACCAGTGCCATGCAAACCACGACGGGAGGAGGATGCGACGACTGTCGTTGATTGTGGGTCGTGGGGAGAGTTCACAAAGGTGGCGAGTAGGGTCTGCGATGGTAGGTTCGCGTCCGCTAGGATGTTGAGCTAGTACTTGGCATTCTGCCGCGATGACATTGTCGCGCCAAGGGGCTAGGGGAGGTTGAGGAGGAGCAACGGCTAGGGGTAGGGTGGGAATGCCTCGCTGTTGGGCTTTTATAGCCGGGGTTTGCATGCAGATCAACTTTAGATGATGCCGTGTGGCGGCAATCTGATGGGCTATCACGGGTATCTGAGGGAGCAGGACCACCATAAATGTGGTGGGTGGTTTCTCTCGTTCACCATCAAATGTAAGGCAATAATGTGGACAACAATGATAGAGATGAGGGTTAAGAAAGTAGTGGGGAGATTTAAGGCTTACATGAAGATTTGACCTAGCTCACACAGACCAACAAAGAGGGTGAGTGTCTCTTGGTGGATTCATAGATTGAAGTCAAGTCGAGCTAGATCAACAAGCTGCTTTCTCGAATACGCATGAGTGTCGTATTATATATTAAAGAAGAGAATTTGGGGAGAGAACCCCTCCACCTTACAACTTAGATGTTACATGCAGAACACGACTCCACCCTCTGCCGTTAGTGCACTGGCCCACCCTCTCCCGAGTACCCAACTGCCTAAGTAGCCTATGAAGTTGTCAACATCGCCTTTGAAAGAGTACGGCCTGACTCCAGTGTTGGGGAACGTTGCAGAAAATTAAAATTTTTCCTACGGTTTCACCAAGATCCATCTATGAGTTCATCTAGCAACGAGTCATGGGAGAGTGATTGCATCTACATACCACTTGTAGATCGCGTGCGGAAGCGTTCAAGTGAACGGGGTTGATGGAGTCGTACTCGTCGTGATTCAAATCACCGATGATCCTAGTGCCGAACGGACAACACCTCCGCGTTCAACAGACGTACGGAGCGGATGACGTCTCCTCCTTCTTGATCCAGCAAGGAGGAAGGAGAGGTTGATGATGATCCAGCAGCACGACGGCGTGGTGGTGGATGCAGCAGAACTCCGGCAGGGCTTCGCTGAGCAACTACGGGAGGAGGAGGAGGTGTAGCAGAGAGGGAGGTGCCAAGGGCTTCAGGGTGCGGCCACCCCTCCCTCCCCTCCCTTTATATAGGTGCAAGAGAGGGAGGGCGCAGCCTTGCCCCTTCCTCCAAGGAAGGGTGCGGCCAAGAGGGGAGGAGTCCATCCTCCCCAAGGCACCTCGCAGTGCCTTCCCTCTTAGGACTCTCCTCCCAAGTCTCCTTGGCGCATGGGCCTCTTGGGGCTGGTGCCCTTGGCCCATATAGGCCAAGGCGCACCCCACCAGCCCATGTGGCCCCAGGCAGGTGGAACCCCCGGTGGACCCCGGACCCCTTTCGGCACTCCCGGTACAATACCGATAAAGTGCAAACTTTTCCGCGACCAAAACAAGACTTCCTATATATATATCTTTACCTCCGGACCATTCCGGAACTCCTCGTGACGCTCGGGATCTCATCCGGACTCGAACACCATTCGGTTTGCTGCATACTCATATTCATACAACCCTAAGCGCCACCGAACCTTAAGTGTGTAGACCCTACGGGTTCGGAGACATGTAGACATGACCGAGATGTTCTCCGCCAATAACCAACAGCGGGATCTGGATACCCATGTTGGCTCCCACATGTTCCACGCATTTATCTCATCGGATGAACCACAATGTCAAGGACTCAATCGATCCCGTATACAATTCCCTTTGTCTAGCGGCATTGTACTTGCCCGAGATTCGATCGTCGGTATCCCGATACCTTTGTTCAATCTCGTTACGGCAAGTCTCTTTAATCGCTCCGTAACACATCATCCCGTGATCAACCCCTTAATCACATTGTGCACATTATGATGATGTCCTACCGAGTGGGCCCAGAGATACCTCTCCGCTTACACGGAGTGACAAATCCAGTCTCGATTCGTGCCAACCCAATGTACACTTTCGGAGATACCTGTAATGCACCTTTATAGCCACCCGATTACGTTGTGACGCTTTGGTACACCCAAAGCATTCCTACGGTATCCGGAGTTGCACAATCTCATGGTCTAAGGAAAAGATACTTGACATTAGAAAAGCTTTAGCATACTCTGAACTACACGATCTTTGTGCTAGGCTAAGGATTGGGTCTTGTCCATCACATCATTCTCGCCAATGATGTGATCCCGTTATCAATGACATCCAATGTCCATGGTCAGAAACCATGACCATCTATTGATAAACGAGCTAGTTAACTAGAGGCTTACTAGGGACATGGTGTTGTCTATGTACCCACACATGTATCTGAGTTTCCTATCAATACAATTATAGCATGGATACTAAACGATTATCATGAACAAGGAAATATAATAATAACTAATTTATTATTGCCTCTAGGGCATATTTCCAACAGTCTCCCACTTGCACTAGAATCAATAATCTAGTTCACATCGCCATGTGATTAACATCGATAGGTCACATCGCCATGTGACCAACATCCAAAGAGTTTACTAGTGTCGCTAAACTAGTTCACATCACCATGTGATTAAGACTCAATGAGTTACTGGGTTTGATCATGTTTTCCTTGTGAGAGAAGTTTTAGTCAACGGGTCTGCAGATTCAGATCCGTATGTACTTTGCAATTCTCTATGTCATATTGTAAATGCTGCTTCCACGTTCCACTTGAAGCTATTCCAAATGGTTGCTCCACTATACGTATCCGGTTTGCTACTCAGAGTCCCTCGGATAGGTGTTAAAGCTTGCATCGACGTAACCCTTTACGCCGAACTCTTTATCACCTCCATAATCGAGAAACATGTCCTTATTTACTCCAAGGACAATTTTGACCGCTGTCCAATGATCCCTATTCCTGGATCATTCTTGTACCCCTTGACCGACTCATGGCAAGGCACACTTCGATGCGGTACACAAGATAGCATACTATAGAGCCTATGTCTAAAGCATAGGGGACGACCTTCGCCCTTTCTCTCTTTCTCTGCCGTGGTCGAGCTTTAAGTCTTAACTTCATACCTTATATCTCAGCACGAACTCCTTCTTTCGACCGATCCATCTTGAACACCTTCAAGATCATGTCAAGGTATATGCTCATTTGAAAGTACCATTAAGCCGTTTTGATCTATCCTCATAGATCTTGATGCTCAATGTTCAAGTAGCCTAATCCAGGTTTTCTATTGAAAACACTTTTCAAACAACCCTATATGCTTTCCAGAAATTCTACATCATTTACGATCAACAATATGTCAACAACATATACTCATCAGAAATTCTATAGTGCTCCCACTCACTTCTTTGGAAATACAAGTTTCTCACAAACTTTGTATAAACCCAAAATCTTTGATCATCTCATCAAAGCGCACATTCCAACTCCGAGATGCTTACTCCGGTCCTAAGAAGGATAGCTAGAGCCAAAGATAACTTTTAGCATCCTTAGGATCGACAAAAACTTTCTGATTGTATCACATACAACTTTTCCTTACAAAACTGGTAAGGAAACTCGTTTTGACATCCATCTGCCTGATTTCATAAATGCAGCTAATGCTAACATGATTCCGACGGACTTAAGCATCGCTACGGATGAGAAAATCTCATCGTAGTCAACTCCTTGAACTTGTGAAAAACTCTTTGCCACAAGTCGAGCTTCATAGACGGTGACATTACCGTCCACGTCCGTCTTCTTCTTAAAGATCCATTTATCTCAATGGCTTGCCGTTCAACGGGCCAGTCCACCAAAGTCCATGCTTTGTTCTGATACATGGATCCTATCTCGGATTTCATGGCTTCTAACCATTTGTTGGAATATGGGCCTACCATTGGTTCTCCATAGCTCGTAGGTTCATTGTTGTCTAGCAACATGACATTCATGACAGGATCACCGTACCACTCAAGCAAAGACGCTGCGTCCTTGTCGCCCCACGAGGTTCGGTAGTGACTTGATCCAAGTTTCATGATCACTATCATAAGCTTCTACTTCAATTGGTGTAGGTGCCACAGAACAACTTCCCGTGTCCTGCTACACACTAGTTGAAGTGATGGTTCAATAACCTCATCAAGTCTCCACCATCCTCCCACTTAATTCTTTCGAGAGAAACTTTTCCTCGAGAAAGGACCCGCTTTCTAGAAACAATCCCTATTGCTTTCGGATCTGAATTAGGAGGTATACCCAACCGCTTTGGGTATCCTATGAAGATGTATTTATCCGCTTTGGGTTCGAGCTTATCACGATGAAACTTTTTCACATAAGTGTCGCAGCCCCAAACTTTTAAGAAACGACAACTTAGGTTTCTCCAAACCATAGTTCAAACAAAGGTCGTCTCAACGGAATTAAGTTGTGCCCTATTAAAGTGAGTGCGGTTGTCTCTAATACATAACCCATGAACGATAGTGGTAATTCGATAA
Organism: Aegilops bicornis; assembly: GCA_021605145.1. NCBI lineage: Eukaryota > Viridiplantae > Streptophyta > Magnoliopsida > Poales > Poaceae > Aegilops > Aegilops bicornis. The sequence continues at coordinate 388,264,539 of CM038669.1, read as the reverse complement.
GAGACATCATGGTACGCACCATATCCAATAGGGTGCAACTATGATGTTCGGACACACCATCACACTATGGTGTTCCAGGCGGTATTAATTGTGAAACAATTTCCACGATGTCTTAATTATGCGTACAAAGCTCGTAACTCAGATACTCATCTCTATGATCATATCATAGACATTTTATCCTCTTGTCACAATGATCTTTAACTTCACTCTGAAATTACTTGAACCATTCAATAATTCAGACTTTGTGTTTCATCAAGTAAATATACTCAACATCTATTGAATCATCTGTGAAGTCAGAACATAACGATATTCACCGCATGCCTCAGCACTCATTGGACTGCACACATCAAAATGTGTTACTTCCAACAGGTTGCGACCTTGTTCCATCTTACTGAAACCGAGGCTTTTCAGTCATCTTGCCCATGTGGTATGATTTGCATATCTCAAGTGACTCAAAATCAAGTGAGTTCAAACGATCCATCTGCATGGAGTTTCTTCATGCGTATACACCAATAGACATGGTTTGCATGTCTCAAACTTTTCAAAACGAGTGAGTCCAAAGATCCATCAACATGGAGCTTCTTCATGCTTTTATACCAATATGACTTACATGGCACGGCCACAAGTACGTGGTACCATCATTACTATCTTATATCTTTTGGCATGAAAATGTGTATCACTACGATCGAGATTCAATAAACCATTCCTTTTAGGTGCTAGACCATTGAAGGCATTATTCAAATTAACGAAGTAACCATTATTCTCCTTAAATGAATAATCAGACATGCATGCATATAATCCAATCATGTCTATGCTCAACGCAAACACCAAATAACAATTTTAGGTTTAACTCCAATCTCGATGGTAGAGGGAGTGTGCGATGCTTGATCACATCAACCTTGGAAACACTTCCAACACGTATCGTCAGCTCACCTTTAGCTAGTCTCCGTTTATTCCGTAGCTTTTGTTTCGAGTTACTAACACTTAGCAACCGAACCGGTATCTAATACCCTAGTGCTACTAGGAGTACTAGTAAAGTACACATTAACATAATGTATATCCAATATACTTCTATCGACCTTGCCAGCCTTCTCATCTACCAAGTATCTAGGGTGGTTCCGCTTCAAAGGTCCGTTCCTCTCATTACGAAGCACTTAGTCTCGGTTTGGGTTCAACCTTGGGTTTCTTCACTAGAGCAGCAACTGTTTTGCCATTTCATGAAGTATCCCTTGTTGCCCTTGCCCTTCTTGAAACTAGTGGTTTTACCAACCATCAACAATTGATGCTCCTATTTGACTTCTACTTTCATGTGTCAAACATCGCGAACACTTCAAGGATCATCATATCTATCCTCGATATGTTATAGTTCATCACGAAGCTCTAGTAGCTTGGTGGCAATGACTTTGGAGAAACATCACTATCTCATCCGGAAGATCAACTCCCACTCGATTCAAGTGATTGTTGCACTCGGACAATCTGAGCACAAGCTCAACGATTGAGCTTTTCTCCCTTAGTTTGCAGGCTAAGAAAATCGTCGGAGGTCTTATACCTCTTGACGTGGGCACGAGCCTGAAATCCCAATTTCAGCCCTCGAAACATCTCATATGTTCCACGACGTTTTGAAAAACGTCTTTGGTGCCTCAACTCTAAACCATTTAACTGAACTATCACGTAGTTATCAAAACGTGTATGTCCGATGTTCAGAACATCCACAAACGACGCTTTGGGGTTCAGACACCGAGCGGTGCATTAAGGACATAAGCTTTCTATCGTCCGCATAATCGCTCATCACAACTTTCAACTATATTTTCTCTAGGAACATATCTAAACAGTAGAACTAAAGCGCGAGCTTACGACATAATTTGCAAAGATCTTTAAACTATGTTCAGGATAATTAAGTTCATCTCATGAACTCCCACTTAGATAGACATCCCTCTAGTCATCTAAGTGATTACATGATCCGAGTCAACTAGGTCGTGTCCGATCATCACGTGAGACAGACTAGTCATCATCGGTGAACATCTTCATGTTGATCGTATCTAGTATACGACTCATGCTCGACCTTTCGGTCTCTTGTGTTCCGAGGCCATGTATGTACATGCTAGGCTCGTCAAGTTAACCTAAGTGTTCTGCGTGTGTAAATCTGGCTTACACCCGTTGTATGTGAACGTAAGAATCTATCACACCCGATCATCACGTGGTGCTTCAAACGAACTTTAACTTTAGCAACGGTGCTGATTAGGGAGAACACTTTCTTGAAATTGTTATGAGGGATCATCTTATTTGCTACCATCGTTCTAAGTAAACAAGATGCATAAACATAATAAACATCACATGCAATTATATAGTAGTGACGTGATATGGCCAATATCATATAGCTCCTTTGATCTTCATCTTCGGGGCTCCATGATCATCTTGTCACCGCATGACACCATGATCTCCATCATCGTGTCTTCATGAAGTTGTCACGCCAACGACTACTTCTACTTCTATGGCTAACGTTTAGCAATAAAGTAAAGTAATTTACATGACGTTCTTCAATGACACGCAGGTCATACAAAAATAAATACAACTCCTATGGCTCCTGCCGTTGTAATACTCATCGACATGCAAGTCGTGATTCCTATTACAAGAACATGATCTCATACATCACATATATCATTCATCATTCATCACAAATTTGGCCATATCATATCACAAAACACTTGCTGCAAAAACAAGTTAGACGTCCTCTAATTGTTGTTGCAAGTTTTACGTGGCTGCAATAGGGTTCTAGCAAGAAAGTTTTTCTTACCTACGTGAAAGCCACAACGTGATTTGTCAACTTCTATTTACCCTTCATAAGGACCCTTTTCATCGAATCCGCTCCAACTAAAGTGGGAGAGACAGACACCCGCTAGCCACCTTATGCAACTAGTGCATGTCGGTCGGTGGAACCAGTCTCACGTAAGCGTACGTGTAAGGTCGGTCCGGGCCGCTTCATCCCACAATACCGCTAAAGCAAGATAAGACTAGTAGCGGCAAGAAAGTTGACAACATCTACGCCCACAACAAATTGTGTTCTACTCGTGCAATAGAGAACTACGCATAGACCTAGCTCATAATGCCACTTTGTTGGGGAACGTTGCGTAAAATTAAAATTTTTCCTACGGTTTCACCAAGATCCATCTATGAGTTCATCTAGCAACGAGTCATGGGAGAGTGATTGCATCTACATACCACTTGTAGATCGCGTGCGGAAGCGTTCAAGTGAACGGGGTTGATGGAGTCGTACTTGTCGTGATTCAAATCACCGATGATCCTAGTGCCGAACGGACAACACCTCCGTGTTCAACACACGTACGGAGCGGATGACGTCTCCTCCTTCTTGATCCAGCAAGGGGGAAGGAGAGGTTGATGATGATCCAGCAGCACGACGGCGTGGTGGTGGATGCAGCAGAACTCCCAGTGGCTTCTCTAGCGACTACGGGAGGAGGAGGAGGTGTAGCAGAAGGGAGGCGCCAAGGGCTTGTGGTGCGGCCACCCCTCCCTCCCTCCCTTTATATAGGTGCAAGAGAGGGGAGGGCGCAGCCTTGCCCCTTCCTCCAAAGAAGGGGTGCGGCCAAGAGGGGGGGAGGAGTCCATCCTCCCCAAGGCACCTCGCAGGTGCCTTCCCCTCTTAGGACTCTCCCCTCCCCAAGTCTCCTTGGAGCATGGGCCTCTTGGGGCTGGTGCCCTTGGCCCATATAGGCCAAGGCGCACCCCCACCAGCCCATGTGGCCCCCCGGGGCAGGTGGACCCCCCCGGTGGACCCCCGGACCCCTTTCGGCACTCCCGGTACAATACCGATAAAGTGCGAAACTTTTCCTTCGACCAAAACAAGACTTCCTATATATAAATCTTTACCTCCGGACCATTCCGGAACTCCTCGTGACGTCCGGGATCTCATCCGGGACTCCGAACAACATTCGGTTTGCTGCATTCTCATATTCATACAACCCTAGCGCCACCGAACCTTATGTGTAGACCCTACGGGTTCGGGAGACATGTAGACATGACCGAGACGTTCTCCCAGAATAACCAACAGCGGGATCTGGATACCCATGTTGGCTCCCACATGTTCCACGACGATCTCATCGGATGAACCACAATGTCAAGGACTTAATCGATCCCGTATACAATTCCCTTTGTCTAGCGGCATTGTACTTGCCCGAGATTCGATTGTCGGTATCCCGATACCTTTGTTCAATCTCGTTACCGGCAAGTCTCTTTACTCGTTCCATAACACATCATCCCGTGATCAACCCCTTAATCACATTGTGCACATTATGATGATGTCCTACCGAGTGGGCCCAGAGATACCTCTCCGCTTACGGGGAGTGATAAATCCCAGTCTCGATTCGTACAACCCAATGTACACTTTCGGAGATACCTGTAATGCACCTTTATAGCCACCCGATTCGTTGTGACGTTTGGTACACCCAAAGCATTCCTACGGTATCCGGGAGTTGCACAATCTCATGGTCTAAGGAAAAGATACTTGACATTAGAAAAGCTTTAGCATACTGAACTACACGATCTTTGTGCTAGGCTAAGGATTGGGTCTTGTCCATCACATCATTCTCGCCAATGATGTGATCCCGTTATCAATGACATCCAATGTCCATGGTCAGGAAACCATGACCATCTATTGATAAACGAGCTAGTTAACTAGAGGCTTACTAGGGACATGGTGTTGTCTATGTACCCACACATGTATCTGAGTTTCCTATCAATACAATTATAGCATGGATACTAAACGATTATCATGAACAAGGAAATATAATAATAACTAATTTATTATTGCCTCTAGGGCATATTTCCAACATCCAGCTCCCCCCCCCTCTTGATGTAGTTGATGGCAAGGTGTTGTGATGGTGTTGCTCAGTTGAAAACCATAGTGTTGCGGTGCTTCCATAGTGTCCACATGGTGAGAACTAGAATCACGTGAAAGTCCTTGATGTGATGCCCATCTCCACTCTTGTCTGTGCACCAAGTGTTTAGCTGATCATTGCTCCCGGGTGCCCATTCAGGCTTGCGGACTGCCGTGCACACAATTGCCTAGACTTTTCTCGCAAATACGTAATCCAAAAGGATGTGGTTTATAGTTTCGCCATGTTGAACACAAAATGGGCATGAATCTTGATGCGGCAGCCCTCGTCGGCAGCCCTCGTCGAGCGAGCCGGTCGGATGTCCAGTGCCTATTTCTTAGTGCCAGTCAGGTGAAGAATCTGCACTGCAACGAGCCCTGGACTTCCACGTAAAGTCACACATAGGGGCAACCTCTTTGCTTATGTGCCCTATCGCGTACTCCTTCCGTAAAGAAATGTAAGATCGTTTAGATCACTGCTTTAGTGATCTAAAAGCTTTTATATTTTTTTACAGAGGGAGTATAAAACATCCTGTAGCGACCCGACCTCAGACGGTCAAGCCTCTGTGTTCTATGCCATCCACGGATCAAGATCTTTGGCACACACAAGACATCAATGTATATATCAAAGTGCAATCACATGCATAAATAACGTAAAACTGATATATACCTCATAATACTCAATGAAACAATCAAACGGGTGTGGAGTCCCATCAACGCCATCGGCAGGTTGAGTGTAGACCGTAACCTGCACTGCATTTTACTCGTCGAGGAAAATATACGCAACATGATACGTTGCAGCCGTGTAGGTCAAGACATTGAATGTACCGCAAGATCACAATATGAATAAACAGATGGTAAAACTATACTATATGCGATATGGCTTTATGGCTCAGATTCTGAGTTTTGTTTATGTAAAAGCTGATTTTATTTTACCTACATCAAAGGAATAGAATGAAGTCTGTACTAAGGAGTTTTCTATCATGACATGGTTCCGCCAACCGATGTCTCATAACCCAAAATCATCATATGTTGCCCACAATTAAGTTATCAATCCGGTGTTGAGAGTTCCGAGATAGATCCAAGTCCAGATGCTCAAATTGTCCGTGAATCGGGGACACGGCTAATCGATTAGGTTTAAACCCTCTGCAGAGGTTTGTACACTTTACCCGCAAGATTCGATCCCTCTCTTTACGTTCTCGCACTTCGTGAGTGTTTGAGAACAAGATGACCAAACATGGTCTTCCAAAGAGTTCCTCCGACCACCGTCCGGTACCCATCCAATCCTACCGCCCTTCTACATCTGCTAGTACCGGCCCCAGCCAGAGTCACAACTAAGGTCAACCAAGCCAGAGCCCATAATGACTTGCGGTTGCACAGGTAAGCTTCCGGCGTGAAGTATTCTTCCGTCTCTTTGAGTCTGGGTGAAGCTTTCCGCGAGATGTCATGGCGCTTCTCCATGCATCCCGCCAACCACCGGGTTTCTCCAGGCTGCCCGTCAACCGTCCTTCACCCAAAGAGTGTGTATTGAAAATCCTGTCTCGAGTCTTGAAGTCTTGAGGTCTTGAAGATGCAGTCCTTGCAGATTCCATCATGGAGTTGTCGTCATTGACGTAGAATCCTCCATTCTCACACCACTCCCGTGCACTCATACCAAACCCCGTCTACTATAGCGTAGCATTTAAATAAAACGTCCCGGGCTTGGTAACAGGGTGATGGGTTCCTACCTCATGCATACTACTCAACTACAAGGATTCAATAACACTACTGAGGTGTGGTTGCAAGGATGCCACTAAATGCAATAAAAACATAGGTATGAAAGCAATGGTCAAAGTGAACTTGCACAGTTGTGATCTTCAAAACTAGGGTTTCGTAGTAGCAATCTTCGCACTCCGGAAATTCTACCGAGGCAAAACAATAACTATAATAAGCACATAGCAATAGGATCACATAACACAACATAACAAAAGTAACATAACACAACAAACAACCAAACTCAAATCCAAAAGAAAAACTCAAATAAAGCCAATTCAAAGTTTTTTCCTATTCCAAACAATAACTAAAATAGTTTTTATATAATAAAAAATACTTAATATAACATAATCATGGATTTAGGTTAACTTAACAGAAAAGGATTCACTAAGCAACTAGGAGCAAAAAGAATTAATTAAAAAGCTATTATAAAACTCATTTTAGGCCTAATCCAATTTCTATTAAGAAAATAATTTAAAACTTTTATTAATTATAAATAAAAGTTCATCTACTAGAATGACAGAAACTAACCTAGAATAACTAATCACAAGTTAAAAATAAATTAATTTACTAATTAATTAATTAGGAAAACAGGAACTAGTTAATTAATTAGGATTAATAGGATTCTGTCTAAAACTAATTATTTATTAATCCTAAAATACCCAAGTTAATTTCTAGGGTTTGGCAATGTCAAAATAAAGTGGTGACAAAAAGAATCATGCAAAAATAATTTTTCTAACTCAAGTTATAGCAGATTTACTATTCTGACTAAAACTAAATTAAAGCATTTTTAATTAATTTTAACATAGCTAAATATATATTCTACAGAAACTACACAAAATTTGCAATCCAACAAAAAAAGAATCATCAAAAAATATTAAACAGAATAAAAGATATGAATTTTTCAAAACAGGAACTATTCTGTTAAAACAGAAAACGAATTTAAATAAAAAGGGCCTAATGGGCCTAAACTACGCACTGAGCGTAATATAAACTAAACGGGCTAGGGTTAAACTGAATCAGGCCGGCTCTAAAATAAAAACCTAACTTAAAAATTAAACCGGAACGAACCGGCCGGATCGGGCTTTATAAAAACGCAGACTTCTTCTGGTGTTCTAATCTGCCAGAGATTGGAGATCCGACGGGGTGGTGTTCCGGTGACTCACCGGAGCTCGACGGCGGCGTGGCGGGCGGCGAAAAGGCTGGCCTCTCCGGTCGTCGGGAGGTCATGGAGAGCCCACGTGGGCACGACAGGGGCTCTTGGTGGAGTCGGGGACGCTTGGAGGGTCTAGGGCGACGGCGGTGATAAAATGGCGGCGGCGGTGACTCGGGTCTCCCATGAAGCGCGTGAGGAGGAGGCGTTGAGGGGGCTGTGGGAATGGGGTGAGGGGTTTAAGTAGGCGGGGCCTCGGGGGAGGCGATCGGGAGGGCGATTTAATCCGGATCCTTCGATCCGCGATCTCCCGGCAGGGCGAGGGTGGGCGAGGAAGAAGATGGGCGGGTCCACCGCCAGAGAGAGGAGGGTGGTGCGGTAGGCGGCCGAGCCGAGTGGGTTGGCGCGGAGGTGTGGTCGGCTGGGCCGGCTTTGGCACTGGGCACCGGCTCGGTGGGCCTGGTGGTGGGTGGCCACTGGCTGGGGTCTGGCTGGCGCTGAGGGGGTTTTCTTTATTTTTTTAAATAAAACTAAAACAAAAATAAAACCAAATCTAAAAATAATTTATATAGGGTATATATATACCAAAATGATCAGGGGAATATTCCCTTTCATTTGAACATTTTTCCAAAGGCAAAATCCAAACTTTATAAAAATTCATTTTTTCAAATTCAATTAAATTTCGTGTTTGAATCCAAATCTTTTGGCATTGTTTCCTCCGATATTTTTGGAGTGTCATGTTTGCTCCTCTCATACTTTTGATCAAGTATTTATCAGGCATAGTTTTTGAAATGTTTCCCACATGCCAAAGTTTGAAATTCAAATTCAAAACTCAAAATTTGAAAGAGGGTTCCAAAGTACCTTCAAATGATTTTCAACTTGATTCATTATAACTTCCAACTCCTATTTCATATAATTGAAGAAGTCATTTTATCTTCCCTCATGAAAATCATTGAGTTGCATAAAGCTTTGAATTTGAAAACTTCTCAAATGAAATTCAATTCTTTTCCAAAACCCTACTCATTTCAAAATGGAAGAAGTCATGTCATCTTCACTCTAGGTTTTGGTGTTGCAATGAACTTGAGTTCAATTGGGATCCAAAAAGGCAAAATGGAAAGTTTGGGAAAGTCATTTCATTCCCTCTCATTCAACTTTCAAAAGTTTCAATTTCCACTCAATTCCATTCAATCAATCAGTCAAACAATCAGACAACAACCATAGTTATTTATTTATTATAACATTCCAAAATTTAGAATTTTGGGATGTTACACATCCACACACAAACCTCGACGTGTCTTTTCCCCGCAAAAGAAAAACCTCGACGTGTCTTCATCGACAATCTCCCTTCCAGTTTAGAGAAAAGATTTAAATGTGGTATATCATTAATTGAGTAAATTGGTGAGGAAAATCTTAAACGGAGGACCGTCATCGTTAGGATCACTTTTTACATGTGCAAAGTGAGATGATGGAACATTATCTTTCCCTAATAATAAAGCACGGATTGACTCCGTGGGTTCACCGTCACAATACGCTTTTTCCCATAATTTTACGTTTTCAATTTGAATTTTAAGACATAATTCAAGGTGGTACTAATTTTTGGTTTCTTCCGCTCCTATGTCTATGTCGCCCCGTACATCCTAAATCTGCTTTGTCCAGCCTGCAAACAAAGCGGCCCATATGTTCTTTGCCGCTGCACCCTTACAGCCCATCGTTTCGTTTGTTGTTGTACGCTAAAATTTGTGTACATCGCCGGCCCGCATCAGGCACCTAGCTCGCTTTCCTCGATCACATGTACTCCCTCCGTTCTCAAATAATTGTCTTTTTAGATATTTTAATAAGTGACTACATACGGAACAAAATAAATGAATCTATACTCTAAAACATGTCTACATACATCCGTATTTGTAGTTCATTTGAGATGGCTAGAAAGACAATTATTTGGAAACGGAGGGAGTAGTTGCGTTCAGACTCTTTCTTCCATCAAATAATCCCACCTCACTACTTTACATCTGATCTCACCAGTTCATATACGTACGTTCTAAAAAATCAACAAGCGGCCTCTAAAATCAAGAAGGAAACAAATCAAAAAGGAAATGAAGGAATTAATTTCTCTGGATATGCAGACGCCCATGAGAATCAACAAGTGGCCCTTAAAATCGGGAAGGGAATGAATGGAACGAAGCAGCCTCAGAAATTAATAAGGGAGGCAAGAAATCATCTCCCGAAGGAAACAAAGAACAACTCAGATTTAACACCCCACCGTGAGCTTGAGCGCCCCCACCGTGAGCTTATATTGATGCGGCTTGGTAGATGTTTAATCCTTAGTGGCTGCGTGGTGGTGGCCACATGACCCGCGGGCGGTTGGTTTGTTTATGGCCAGATTTTTTAATCCCTTTTCACTTAAAAATAAGAAGACATGCATGATATACATTTAGGAAAAATAAGAAGACATGCATGATATACATTTAGGTGCGTGTGATTGTCTCTAATTAAACAAGAATTTAAACTGTACAATATGGATTCAGATTGTGAGGTTAGTGATTACTGTGCATGCATCATACTCCCTCCGTCCAAAAATACTATTATCTGTTTTGATGACAAGTATTTTTGAACAGAAGGAGTATATTTTTACACAGTACAAATGCAGACACTCATACATACGCACATAAATTCATGCATATGAACACACATACACATTTTATCCCTATGAGCACCTCCGAGAGACTGAGCCGACACATCGTGTTGAGATTGATGAAGTCACCACAGACGTTTTCGTAGTCAACCGAAACGTCTCCTCCCACTGAATGCACACATCATCGAAAGTCCAGGTAAGCTGGGATACCATGGAGGACATCAAAATTATCTTCTGTTGCAGCGCACGTGCTGATTGACTACAATTAAAAAAGATTGTGGGCTCCGCGTGATAGAGTGTGTTTGGCTCTTTAACTAAACGAAATTGTGAACTACTACTTTCGTTCGGAATTACTTGTCATAAAAATGGATGTATTTATAACTAAAATACATCTAGATACATTCATTTTTTGGACGAGTAATTCCGAACGGAGGGAGTACATGATAACGCATTAGAGTATTTAACCTGGATTTCACGGAATATGCACTCAACCATTTTTCTAAAATATGTACAACGAGCACACCATCGTTTCACTAAAATATAGAGCATGTGGTTGTGTATCATAAGTGCTCCTTACCACCGCAGCTTGAGATACAATGCACGCGAGCAAGTATAACATAACTGTGAAGTATATAATACATGCATTCCCTCCTTTTCGGTTTGTTAGCTTTATCTCACTATGTTCTTGTTTATTAGTCCTATTTCATTTCTCTTCCTCACCTATTTAGATTTTAAGGTGCATTAATTTGTTGCATGCAAAGCTTAAAAGAAAACTAACCAATACATGTTACCATTTTTACTCATTCCATGACCATGAATGCATGCATCACATTTAACGAAGATTTGTATTTTTTATTGACATCAAGATGCACCTCCTTACCTTTGAGAATATTGTTTTGCCAAATTGATGCACACATTAATGGATGCCGTTGCAACGCACGGGCATATGTGCTAGTACAAAACATCTATATCTATATCTATATCTATACCAATATAAAAAGACCCAGTGAGGCAGATCCAATACATCTCGGCCATCAAATCATATCAATCCAACGACCTAGATTGCTCCAATGGTGAGCGTTAAACATGTTTAACGTGCAATTAATATCATACCAAATAACAACGACGGTGTCAATCACATAATTAACGCGTGACTGATACCCTACCTAATATAAAACGTGCAATCAATTTCTTCAATATCAACGTGCATTGCACGTGTGCATTTACTAGTAAACATAAAGGCACGCAGAAGGGCGATGAAAAACATGGGCAGCCGCGTGATGGTAGTCCTACGCGTCCGCAGAATTAGGTGTGGGTATAGTATATCCGTACCCAGGACGGGTCTGCTTAACTAGATGGATTTTGGCGGGCGGGCCCACGCGATGACAACACTGTTTGTTTGCCCACGAGTCTGATCATCAAGGCGGAAAGAAAGTCAGAAAAGCCGAGCGAGTCCCGTCCGTCCCTCCGCCTATTTAGCAGCTGCGCTCGCCGCTTCCTCCTCTCGTCCTCAGCCTCAATCACCACCCCGGACCCGGAGCGACCAGCGATGGCGCGCGTCTCCAATTCCAAGAAGCGCATGCTCCACACCAACAGCAGCAGCAACAAGAAGGAGGAGGCGACCACCGCCAACGCCGCGGGGAGCGACGGCCGCCCCATCCGCGTCTACGCCGACGGCATCTTCGACCTCTTCCACTTCGGCCACGCCCGCGCCCTCGAGCAGGCCAAGCTGCTGTACGTTCTTGTGTATTCCTTCTTCCCCTGTTCTCTGCATGTAGATCTAGGCCCGCTTGGCGGTTGAATTTGTTGGATCTGGGGCCGCGTTTGTCGCCTCGTTCCAAGGCGACATCTGAATCTCGGTCCAACTGCCTCAAACCGATGCTCATTTCGATCTGTGACTGGCCGGCGACAGGTTCCCCAACACGTACCTGCTGGTGGGATGCTGCAACGACGACCTCACGCGGCGCTACAAGGGCAAGACCGTCATGAACCAGGAGGAGCGATACGAGTCCCTGCGCCACTGCAAGTGCGTAACAACCACCAACCCTTCCTCATTTCCACCTCTTTAATTAGTATACATCGCACTGCATTTCTTCGTTCAGTTATTACGAGATGCAGACACGCATCACTAGGAGTATGCCAGTTACGCATCGCTTTCGATTATCAAATTCCACCAGTTGCCTCCAATTGTGCATTTGAGCCATTCTCTCCTGTTATTCTTTTGATCACCAGGAGAACTAGATGATGTGATTCATTGCAATACCACGCTTATATAAATACTCGAGTTGACCCATTTGACATTTCCCCCTGTTCTAAGCATATGCTATGTTTATTTAAGAATCAAGTAGAGAACACCCATCCCGATGATTTTATGCCCGGTTCTTTTATGATATTTAATCACAAAATGGTATTTTCTGCTCTGCCGATCGTCTAACTATTTATCTGCTGCTTTAGGTGGGTTGATGAGGTCATTCCTGATGCTCCCTGGGTTCTCACGCCAGAATTCATTGAGAAGCATCAGATTGACTATGTCGCACATGATGCTTTGCCGTAAGTCATACCCGCACAAGGGTTATATCAAATCCTCACTTTTCCCCCTCTAATCAGCTCCACTAACTATAAACATACTCATTGCAGTTATGCTGATACCAGCGGTGCTGCAAATGACGTCTATGAGTTTGTAAGTTTGCATCTCCGCAGCTAGCATATGTCGATTAACGGTGTTATCTTTACCATTGCTTACTTACTCCTATTGTGTTATCAGGTCAAGAAGATTGGAAAATTCAAGGAAACAAAAAGGACTGATGGAGTATCGACATCGGACCTCATAATGAGGATAGTCAAGGACTACAACCAGTATGTCATGAGGAATTTAGCACGAGGTTACTCAAGGAAAGATATGGGCGTGAGCTATGTTAAGGTCAGCCACATTTCTGATGACACCTAACCGATCCTTTTCTTGTGACAAGTAAAGCTTGGCACATCGCTTATTTTTTGTCTTCCAGAATATTGTGATGTTATTCGTTTGGTCTCCCAGCCCAGTTATTAACTTGTTTTGGCCGTCTTGTTTTCAGGAGAAACAACTGCAAGTGAATATGAAGATAAATAAACTGCGGGAGACTGTGAAGGCACAACAAAAAAAGGTAACCCCATGCACGTTCTCAGCTCAAATCATGCTTGTCGGCAATCTACACACCAGTCGTTCGATCCACATGGCAGAATAGACGTTTTTGATTCGCTGTATTGATCTCCTCGTGTGCTTATGTAGTTGCAAACGGTGGCGAAGACGGCTGGGATAAACCACGAAGAGTGGCTGGCGAACGCGGATCGTTGGGTGGCCGGCTTCCTGGAGAAGTTCGAGGAGCACTGCCACGTCATGGTATAGTATACTTTGCTTAAAATCTACGAACAGAGTAGTCAGGTCGAGAACAGAGTAGTCAGGTCGAGCATGAAATTCAGGAGAAAGAGACATACTGATGCTGCTGCTGCTGTAATAATTGCGCAGGAGACTGCCATCAAGGACCGGATACAGGAGAGGCTGGGGAGGCAGGCCGGCAAAGGCATAGCCGGCGGTCTCATGCGGCAGCCGGTTGCGGCGGCCTGATCTTTCAGACCAGGTCTTGGTGATGGTGTGAACGAACACCGAGAAATTGAGAAGTTGCTAGTTGTGCTTGTGTCATGGAATGTGATGCTTGTGCGAGTAAAGTGGTTGAGTTAGCTGAGCAAATCCTTTGTATTATTATTGTTCCTTTTTTTGTTGGCGGAGGACGTGTGTGTGTGTTGTTTCACAGTTTTGTACGCAGATGTCTATAGCATAGGCGTTTTGTGTCGGTCGAGCGACTTACCTACTATGTGGAGAGAGTTTTGTCACCCTTATATCTTCTGTAATGAGAGAAAAGAAGTTGCGCCATTTTTTGTGTTTACCCCATAAGAAAAACGGAGCACGGACTAAGTTGAACAGAAATGAATTGTTTGTAACCCATCAAGAATGTTGGTGTTTTTCTCACAAAAATGAGAAAAGAACGTTGGTGTTTTTCTCACAAAAATGAGAAAAGAACGTTGGTGTTGAGCACTTCATGGAGTGGTGATCTGTGCTGAATGGTAACCGAAGGATCCCAATCCGGATACATCCTGGCCTCCGACTCCTGGCCACATACACCTGCATCAAACACAACACCCAAAAGTCTTTCAGGTTCGCATCAGTGGCAGCCAAGTCTGCTGCTTCCGTCTCCGTTTCAGCTTCTGCTCCACTCCACTGGCCGGCCGGTCGTTCATGGCCGCGATGATGGGGATTTCCGCTTTGCGCTCCCACCACCCGCTCCCCCTGTCGACCGCGCGCCCGGCTACGGCTCTCCCCCGCGCCACGTCGCCGACGTCGCACCAACCCAGCTTGCTCACGCTTCTACGATGCCGATGCCGATGCCGACGCAGCCTCCCCCATTCTTCTTCCTGCAGCTCCTCTCCTCGTGCCTCGCTCTCCTCGGGCGCTCCCGACTCCGCTGCTTTCATGGCATTGGCTCCCAACAATGCCGCCCTTCGCCACCGCCTCATCGCCCCCAACTCCACCGCCGGCTCCGGAGACGCCGCAGCCACCGGAGGCCTGCCCAGCGTGAGTGCTCGCTCCTCCTCCTCTCCCTCTTGATAGAGAATCGAACAATCGTCGACGACAGATAGTAAGTACCGTATAATCTTATCCTCTGCACTTTGTATGTATGTATATAGGTTGTTGGCATCGCGCACCTGGCGGTGTCGCTGGGCATCGTGCTGGCCACGGACAAGTACCTGAAGCAGGCGTTCGTGGCGGCGTCCATCAAGTTCCCCAGCGCCCTCTTCGGCATGTTCTGCATCTTCTCCGTGCTCCTCGTCCTCGACACCGTCGTGCCGGCGCTGGCCAAGGCCTTCATGGACTTCTTCGAGCCCGCCACGCTCTTCATCCAGCGCTGGCTCCCGCTCTTCTACGTCCCCTCCCTCGTCGTCCTGCCCCTCGCCGTCAGGGACGTCCCGGCCGCTTCCGGCCTCAAGATCTGCCTCATCACATGTACTCTACCACCACCACGCATGCCATTGCCACTCAGTCCTGTCCTGCGACAAGATTTATTTTTCTTCACTGACGCTGTCGTCGTCGATGCTGCATTTTTCCTTTTCGTGTGTCGCCGGCAGTCGGTGGCTGGTTCGCTTCGCTGGCCGTGGCGGGGTACACGGCGCTCACCGTGAGGAAGATCGTCAAGACGGAGCTCATCGCGGCCGAGCCGATGGGCAAGCCGTCCGCCTTCGCGACGTTGGAGTTCTGGGCGTGGGGCGCCGTCTTCGTCGCCTCGTTCGCGACGGCGTTCGTGAACCCCACGGCGCTTGGCACCACGGCCAGGACGTGCCTCCCGTTCATGCTCGCTTCCACTGTATTGGGATACATGGTTGGTTCTGGGTAATTGATTACTATGTCTTTCTACTGCTAACATATATATACTCCTATACACTTACAGTTAAGATACCAATACAGTAGTACAGTACTATGTACAGGGTTTAGTACTACGGCTACTTCATTTGCATTTGCCTGACTACAACATACATGGTATGCTATTTTTTCAGGTTACCGTCTGGTATCAAGAAATTGTTACACCCGATCATCTGCTGCGCACTTTCTGCAAATTTGTCGGCGGTCGCATACGGGTACCTCTCCGGGTCCGGAATCGATGCTGCGCTAGGTTTTAAGCTAAACTTCACTGCAATCAAATTCTGAATTCTTCTGTAGTTTCACAACTGTTGCCTTGTAATTGCGGCCGTATATACTCAGCTCTTAACACGAGTGGTTGGTTTTGCAGGTGATTACCTGACAAAGGTGCCATCAAATCCTGGAGCTGGTGACGTGCTGATGGGTTTTCTGGGGTCTGTCATCTTATCATTTGCCTTCTCAATGTTCAAGCAGAGAAAGGTACATGTAATTCCCAGCCAGCTAGCTAAGCTAGCATTGTTATCTTGCAACACTGTTACGGTTGCTCTGTATCGAATCCGTAATAACTTGTGTCGCTGTGGGAATTTTCAGCTTGTGAAAAGGCACGCGGCAGAAATTTTCACGTCGATCGCGATTGCGTCGACATTCTCCCTGTACTCCACGGCCATCCTAGGACGCCTGATTGGGCTGGAGCCAACATTGACCATCTCGATTTTGCCAAGGTGCATAACCGTGGCGTTGGCTCTGAGCATAGTGTCTTTCTTCGAAGGTGATTAAATGAGATCCCCTTGCATTCTCTTCTGCGTAGCCACTGAATTTGGAATGTGGTGATATAACTAGCTAACTGATGTGCTTTGTGCGTCGATGACGCAGGCGCAAACACTTCGCTGACGGCTGCCGTGGTTGTTCTGACGGGCCTGATCGGCGCCAACTTTGTGCAAGCGGCCATGGATAAGCTTGGCCTCAACGACCCCATAGCTAGAGGGATCGGAACAGCTTCCAGGTAAACTTGATGAAACTTTGGGATCCCTGTCCTTGCGTTCACTCTGAAAGCGTGCTAAATTTGATGGTGGGTGCAGCGCTCATGGATTGGGAACGGCGGCGCTGTCGGCCAAGGAGCCCGAGGCGCTCCCCTTCTGCGCCATCGCCTATGCGCTCACCGGCATTTTCGGCTCACTGATCTGCTCCTCCCCGGCAGTCAGGCAAAGCCTGGTATTCATAGCCGGCTGACAGACATATACACTGGTATGCAGCAACAACAACAGCTTATGATGAGCTTTTTTTCTTTTCCTTTTTGTAAAAGAATGGTAAGTGCTTTGGAGAACAAAAGTGCAAAATTTCCCGCCAAAAAAAGGTCAACATGTAAAAATGGATGGTTGCAACAAGTCAAGGTGTGAGTAGCACTCCCTTGCTTGTATAGCTGCAAAATGTTCAGCGATTGCTTTTCTTCATGTGATGTTTTTTTTTCTAAAGGAACAAGAGTAATAGCCTAATTGCTTTGATGCCAACAATTGGCATTCCTATCAATTCGTTGGTTGGCAACAAATCGTTCTTGCCTCTTTATATGGCCCTTTTGCCTATGTGAAGCAGAGAGACAAATAAAAAGGAAGGAAGTGAGCTCTCATGCAAAAGTCAGCCTCTATATGCGAAAGTGCCTGCTCCTGGTGCGAACAGTAAAATCAAAAAAATAAAAAAAAATCCAAAAAATTCTGAATTTTTTTGTGACATACTTACACACATGTTTGTCGTGCACGTAAAAATTCATCGCGAAATCACATTGCTGGAAGCCGTGCCAAAAAAAAAAAATCGGAGGTCCAAAATGCTTTTGTAAGTAACATTTTTAGAGCATCGATTTTGTTTTTTTACCACACCTTCCACCAATGTGATTTTGTGATGAAAGTTTGCATGCACAACAAACATTTGTGAAAGTATTCCTTAAATAAATTTCAGATTTTTTTGAACTTTTTTTCAATTTTTTTGATTTTACTGTTCAAATCAGGAGCATTTGCTCCTGGGTGTAGAAACTCCACGTCCCTCTATATGTCCTCTCATGCAAGAGTCGATCTCTACACGTGCTCCTAGATAAAAGGAAGGAAAAAAAGAGAAAATGCAAAAAATCACTAACTTAAGAGCGACCTTACAACCAACCATATTGTATGAGTGAGTAATATTGCTAGCTTTTGATGACATGGCAGTCTTATATAGGCAGTTGTTGGCTATATTATTAACATTGCTCTTAAGAAGTTCTGAATTTTTGATAATTTTTTTTTGTAATAGAGCTAAAGTTTTGCCTCATCCATTAATTAAGAAGATAGTTGCCAGGTTAACTGACAGGAAACTAGGCAAACCCTGTTACAATCTTGACCACATATGTGAACTACTCCCAAACTATGAACCCACATGAATCCACAACAAACACACTCAACACAGAACCAGTCCAACACCCAAATATTTTGGTCACCAATGAAAACCCATCGACCCACAACCACTTGAAAAGGATATAAAGATAGAGACAATGGACAAATCTTAGCCCATGCCTGCAGCCTAGACAACTGTATCATGAAGGCATCTGCACCTCCCCATTACCGCTCTTGCCCTTGCACTTCTAGATTTCTTCTTGCGGATGCCAGGTTGAGAGTGAACGCCGTCCTTCTTGCATTTGGTCCTTTATGCCTTATGCCTCAAGAGACATCGAATCATTTTTTTTCAAATTTTGCATCCAAGATAGATAGGTATTCGACAAGCTTGATGTCAAACATGTCCCCGAGGCTAGGCACCGGCGCTCTGAACACATCAGTATCATCACGGTTGATAGACTCGGGAGAGTGCATGTCAATAACATCTACACCAACGCCCACCTCACAAGGCTGAAGAGGAGGTGAAGTGGGTGCCTAAACCACACTTGAGGGCACAAGCAATTCCACCTTTTTGGTGTAGTTGTCGTCAACCAAGCGGCTTCCAAGAGAAGGCGCCAATATCTCAGCCATGATAACATCATCAACCACATATACTACCTGACACGACGGACTCAGGCGCCTCTAGTTCCTCACATCACAGAGGCGAATCATCGTCCTCACACGAGGTCGACGTTGAGCTCCATTGCCAGAGGCGAAGTAGGGCTTAGACATAACTCCCGAAAATGAACTTGCGAGAAGGCATGCAATGACAGATAGACGAGACCCTTCTAGAGAGGAGATAAAGATCCAAGACCGATTAGCTGATATGTATCACTGAGAAAAGATTATGTGGCATCAGCAACTTAGGATAAGGTGGCTGAAAGAAGGGGACTGTAATACACGTTATTTCCAACAAAAAGCTTCTATGAAAAAACAAAGAAAAAGGAAATTACAAGGTTGGAAAGGACAAATGGATCTTACAGAGAGGATACAAAAGGATGAAAAAACATGGTAAATGATTTTCTTTCAGATATTTATATGCCTATGAAGGTTTAGCGGATTTGGAAATTCTATTGCACACGGTGCCCCGAAGTGTGAAAAATGAGATGAATGCGGATTTAAATAATTGTATCGGGTCACTTTTTTTTAGATACGTCTACCGGGTCACCTAGGCAGCGCATGAAGCCGGGCGAGCGAGCGGTAATCTTTTATTGGGCTAGCCCAGATGCACGAGGCGCATGAGCGCTGCTTTCCTTAGCCGGTGCCTAAGGGGCTGACTAGGAGGTCTCTCTTCTTTTTTCTTTGAGGTGCCGGAGGTCTCTCTTCTATTAATTTTGTTTTGAAGTGGAGTCTCTCTTCTAGTCAGGTTTTTTTTTTTTGAGAAATTCTTTAGGTCTGGTTTTTTAGCAACTACTCTTCTAGTCTTGTACAATAAGTCTTAATTTTGTATTAACTTTAATATAAAATTGTACTAAAATTGAAACACTTATTTTAAGACGGAGGAAGTAGCTACTAGTTTTTTTTTTGTATGTACTAGTTTGGGGAATTATCCGTCGGCGTGCCTGTTGGGCCAGACGAGCTGGGCTTGCAGCCGCCTGGGCTATATACGTCCTTCTCCCAACCCCTCCGTCAATCCAATCCAATCGTGATCCTCAAAAAAAAAAAAAAAACCAATCCAATCGTATTCCCTCCGTTCCTAAATAATTGTCTTTCTAGAGATTTCAAGAAGTGACTACATACGGAGCAAAATGAGTGAATCTACACTCTAAAACATGTCTACATACATCTGTATGTTGTAGTCCATTTGAGATGGCTAGAAAGACAATTATTTGGCAGCGGTCCGGTGACCCGGCGGGGTGGCCGGCGGCAGACGTGGTGGCGGCGCTGCTCCTTGGTGGCGGGGCGGCGTGGTGGTGCTGGGTGGCCGACGTCGCGCCCCCGGCCCAGATCTGGGCCCGGCGGGCCCCATCCCAGGTCCTAAGCGGTGGCCTCAGCGTAGCCTCGTTGTCTGCGCGGTGAGGAGGAGGAGTGGCTCGGATATGGGCGTCGGCGCCGATGGCGTCTTGGCAGCTATGGCGGGAGCTTCTACGGGCCCACGAGGGCTCGGCCGGGCTCTGTGGGCCCACGGGCCTGGTGTGCTCCTGCTATTGCGTCCGGACGGCAGCTACCGTCGGCCGGTGGAGGTGGGGCCCTCCCGCATGCCGACGTGATGCCCTAGTCCCGGCTCGATCCTTCGCCAGACCGCCTCATTTCGTAGTGGTGAGGCAGACGGGGGCTTCATGACCGTGTTGGCGCAGGGTGGTGGTTGGTTTGGTGGATGGATCCCGAGCGCCGAGGCGCGGGTTGGGAGCGGAAACCCACTTGCGGCGTGGCCGACACCGCGCGGTGGCGCTTGAGGTGCCACCGACCTTCCGGAGGGCGTCGGGGCTACCCCGCCTCTCGCCTCGTCGTGTCTGGGAAACCCTTGGCAGCAACGTCGTCATCGTCGCGATCCTTCTTGGAGGTGTTGATAGGTGCCGGCGCTTCGGAGTCTTGGAGCCTAGGGGTAGACTCCGGTGGGCGCAGCGATCGCGAGGCTTATTCGTTTTTTGTTGATCCGCCGTTGTCAGCATTTGTTTCTTTTGCTCTTTCTCTATCGTTTCTTTTGGGCGTGTTCTTTGCTTCCCCAAAGACCTATTCCTGTATGGTTCGGTTGGTTGCTTTGTATACAAAGCGGGGGAAACCCTTTTTCAATGAACGGAGGGAATAGTTCTTAAAAAAAATCCAATCCAATCAATCCCGACCGGTGGCAATCGGATCCTCACCGCCGTCCTTAACCCTCCGCGGCGTCGGCGGCAATCGGATTCTCACCCGGGTACTTTTCTCCTTCCTCCGCAAGATGCCGGGCCTGGACGAGAGGCCGGAGAATATGAATGTTGTTTGGGACCCTCTGAAGGTTCATAGTGGGATCAAGGGGTTATCCAACCAGCCGAAGTTGTCCGGGGATAAGTTTAAACCGGCTGCCGAGGGCGTCCCTCTCAAGTGTATGACCTGCGAATGCACTATAATGGATCCCGTTTATTCGGGCAAGAATCCCTCACTTTTTTTTTCGAAACCGCGTGGTTAGAGTCTCCGGACTTTGAGCAAATCTTCCTTTCGAAATGGGAGAATTGCATCGCCCGGGTCGGGCGCGCGCGCGGGCCGATGGAGTTCTGGATTGCAGCAGGGGCGGGTTTGCGTGCGGCCCTCAAAGGGCGGGGGGCTAACTAGGGGCGCGAGGATAAGTTGTTCGATCGCGTTTGATCGCGGATCTCGCATGTGGATGCTGCGGCGGATGTGCGTACCTTCTCGAGCAAGATCGGGCTCGGCGTTCTGGCGCTTGAAGCCCAAGTCGAGTCCCTTCTTAGAGCTGAGGAGGAGTACTGGCGTAGACGCGGTGGTATCAAGTGGACGCTCAAGGGAGACGCGAACACTCAGTATTTTCACGCTTACGCTAATGGCCGACGCCGCAAATGCGCCATTCTGAGATTGCAATCTGAGCAGGGGCTCCTTTTGCGGCAACAGGATATTGTCCGCCACATTTACGATTTCTACATCCAACTTATGGGTTCCAGGGAGGAATCCCGTGCCCGGCTTAGGGCGGATGTGTGGGACCCTGCGTTGCGGGTCACGGACGAGGAAAACGAGGGCCTAGGGTTGGCCTTCCTCCCGGAGGAGATTGACAAGGCGACACTTGGAATGAAATCGGACACCGCACCCGGGCCGGATGGGTGGCCGGTGGCGATGTTTAAACGGTTTTGGCAAGTGCTCAAAGGGCCTATTTTCGACGTTTGCAATGGTTTTATGCGGGGTACGGTAGATATCTCTCGCCTAAACTTTGGGTTTCTCTCTCTGATTCCCAAAGTTCCGGGCGCTGATCATATTAGGCTCTTTCATCCCATTGCGTTGATTAATGTTCCGTTTAAAATTTGTGCTAAGGCTTGTTCGACTCGCTTGTCTCCGATAGCTCACCGTATTATTAGTAGGAACCAATCGGCTTTATTCGTGGTCGCAACATCTTGGAGGGGCCGTTGGCCCTCCAAGAGATTGTGCACTCCCTAAAACGCGCTCGCCAGCCCGCGATTCTCCTGAAACTTGATTTTGAGAAGGCGTACGATCGCGTGAACTGGGAGTTTCTCCGACAGGTCCTCCTGGACCGAGGATTCTCGTCGGTTTGGGTTCATCGCATGATGCAGTTGGTCTCGGGGGGCCAAACGGCGATTGTGGTGAACGGAGAAGTAGGGAACTTCTTCCCCAACAAGCGTGGGCTGCGTCAAGGGGACCCAACCTCGCCGTTGCTGTTTAACTTTGTGGCGGACGCCTTGGGCGCCATGCTAGACAGAGCTCGTTTGGCCGGCCACATCAGGGGAGTGGTGGACAATCTGATTCCGGGGGGTGTGTCACACCTGCAATACGCGGATGACATACTCCTCCTTTTCGAGCCTGACACACACAGTATCGCAACGGTCAAGGCCATTCTGCTGTGCTTTGAACTCATGTCGGGGCTTAAAATCAACTTTCACAAATGTGAAGTGGTGTCCATAGGGATGGACGCGGCTGAAAGTCAGCGGGTAGCCAACTTGCTTAACTGCAAACTTGGCCAGTTTCCGTTCACTTACCTCTGTCTCCCGATCGCGGCGAAGAAATGCTCGATCGCCGATTGGGAACCTCTCACCTCCAAGGTTGCGGACAGGGTTTGTCCGTGGAGAGGTAGATTTATGTCTTCAGGGGCTAGACTAATCTTAACTAACTCCAGCCTCTCATCCCTACCTATGTTCGCCATGGGTTTGTTCTTGCTGGTGGATGGGGTGCACACTAAGTTGGATACCCCGCGGTCCCGTTTCTTTTGGGAAGGAGCGGGACCTAAACGAAAATACCATATGGTTAAATGGCATGCCGTTTGTAGACCTAAAGCCTAGGGGGGCCTTGGGATCATCAACTCCAAGCTGATGAACATTACACTCATGTGCAAATGGATTTGGAAGATGTCTCAGGGTGAGACTGGCCTCTGGATCGACCTCCTCCGTGCGAAATACTTCCCCAATGGGAATTTCTTCGAGGCGGCCTCCCGTGGGTCCCCCTTCTGGAACTCCATACAAGCCCTCAAACCCTTCTTCGCCAGGGGCGCGAAGTTTGGGGTTAACAACGGGCGCTCCACGCGCTTTTGGCACGACCTTTGGATTGGCCAACAGCCTCTATGGTCGGAGTTCCGCCAACTCTACTCCATAGCAGTCGAGCCCAACCAATTGGTTGCTTCGGCTCTTAGCTCCTCCCCACCCTACATCAACTTCAGAAGAGAACTATCGGGGACGGAGTTGGCGGATTGGGATCGCCTTCGGGCGTTGACTGCGGATGTCCGCTTGTCGGACTCCGCGGACTCGGTCTCTTGGAGACTTTCGGGCTCTGGCAAATTCTCTGTCAATTCCCTATACGGAGAGCTTACGCACGGCTAGGTCCCCTCGGCTGCCACGGGGCTTTGGAAGGATAAAATTCCTCTCAAGATCAAGGTCTTCCTCTGGCAACTCTGCCAAGATCGCCTTCCTACCTCTATCAACCTTGCTAAGCGCAACGGCCCCGCCTCCTGCCCTTGTGCTTTGTGTGGGGCTCCGGAAGATGCTGACCACGCTTTCTTCCGGTGCTCTTTGACGCGCTTTGCCTGGAGCGCGGTCCGTGAGGCCGCGGGGGTGGATTGGGATCCATGCTCCCGATCCGCGCTAGTGTCTTCCTTGTCATTGGTTCAAGGCCCGGCTCGTCGGGTCATGTGGACATGTGCGGCGGCCATGTTATGGGCTATTTGGCATATTCGTAACAAGTTCACTATTGAGGGCGTGTTTCCCTCGCATCCTACCGACGTAATCTTCAAATGCATCGTGTTCTTGCAGCAATGGGCACCGCTGGGAAGACAACAGGACTCTGATCTTCATCGCCAAGCTCTTTGTCGTCTTCGCTCTGTCTACTCCGAGTCCCGAGCTCCGTCGTCCGCGCCGTCTGCTGCCGCATAGGGATGGGCAGCCCCTTTTGGTCACAGTTTCAGCCGAGCCTGCGTGCTCGTTTTGCTAGGCCGGTCGCGCCTTGTAACGCACTTTATTCCTACTCTGGTTGCTGTTTCCTAGACCTGCTCGTCTTATGTCTGGTGCCGTGTTTTGGTAATGTGGTTGTGATACGCTGCCTATGCTGTGGGCTTTATTAATTTAAAGCCGGACGTCCCTGACGTCTATGTTCTAAAAAGATGTGCAAGGAATGCACGATAATGCATGAGAAGCGGCCCACGTTCCTTGAACTGCTGCGCAGCACGGATAAGAGCAAGCTGGATGACATGCACAAGAAAAAAGTTGAGGAGCTCATGGTCTACGATCCCAAGAGGCACTCCAGTGTTTTCACCCGCTTCTGCGGCTTCCACCTGGCCAACTTCGACCTTGATGAGAAGTGTGAGTGTCTATAGCTCTGTATTCACAATTCACAACCATCAACTTCCTTTTAAGTTTGGCTATTGATCAGAAGAATTCATCCTCTTGTTTGTTCTGATTTGTATCTCTGCTCTTTTTTAATTTACAGCAAATGCAAAACTTGGGCCATCATATGATCCTGGTGTACCTAAAATGGCAGATTCATCCATCAATGTTATTTCCTTGAGGATTGTTAAAACCGGTCCTGATTACACATACCCGCTCAAGGTTTATGGCAGAGTTATTGTTAGGGATGAGGTTGACTACAAATGTGTCCTTCTGTTCGATCGTGAAAAGAACAATGCCCAACTCATCAATTCGGAGGTATATATTTGTCCCTTCCTTAATACTACTATTTGCTTAATCGATTCAATGTTTATTATAGTAATAAAATCCAGATGATGTAGTTATCCACCCCACTGTAAAACCACCATCTTAACCTTTTCAATCGGAACATTATATTTTTTGCAGCTCGTTATCATGATTCATGTCCAACCTATTGTTTCATCTTCTTGTCAGAAACAATATTCTTTTCATCAATTCTGCTGCATTCTATATTATGTGAGACTTCTCCATTGAGGTCCTGTCACTTGTTTAATCTGTTTCTGTGTAAAGGTGGGTTTTGGGTTTTGTTTAATCAGGAAATGTCTTAATGTTGACATGTTTTAATCATGGAATGTGTCATATCTTGCTCATTTGACCATACAACTCACAAATGTGCAAAACCATTGGTAGGAACGGTAGTGCAGTTTTGAAATGGTTTGAATTTATTGACTAGCATGGTTTTCATCTCCAACTGTAGATAAGCTTGCACAACTCTCTGGGGAGTCATGTTTTGTCTAATTATTTTTGTGAAACCTATGCAGGAGGATATGTTAGCTCTCACAGTCCATGCCGAGCATTGGTTCTTGATGACTTGCTATTTTTGAGTTCGATTTGAAGATCAAGGGCAAGGGTGAGCATGATTATGAAGTACAGTTTAGCAAAGGTGTAATATTGTACCATCTCGACCAAGATTACAAGCGCTTCACCCGCCAAATTACCTAGCTTCCAGAGCACAAGTGAAATTGGTATTGCAACATGTGGCAAACCCAGTGGCAGCTAGTGTTGAAGTCTATGTTTTGGATAAACAGCCCGGTGTCTGACTTCAATGCTAAAATAACAGTTGGGACTACTAGAAATTACAGACAACACATGATTGTTTATGATAGCAGTCTTCCCAAAGAATCACTTGATCGCACAAGATGGCTCCCTCGTGTTAAATTGTAATCTGGTAGCTGTCCAGAGCCTTCAAGACCCTGCGTTCAAGGACGATGAACAAATGGTGGTGTATGTTTGTTTTCTTGATGCAGGTTGTGAGATTGAGGATGAGGATTATGCTGAGCCTGTGTTTGAGGATGCGGATTATATTAGGGCTGGAGGCGACGAGGAAATCAGCGAAGAGGATAGTGAAGGGGAAATCAAGAAGATGAAGATGAAGAAGACGGGTCTGTGGACCCTAAGAATCTCGTCACTCTCAGATATCCTCTGCGTGAGACTGCCTGTGAATTCGGTTCCTGCAAACTCAGAGTGAAGGTCAAATGGGCTGCCATCCTTGATGCGCCTCCGCATGGTGAATACTCCACAAGATTTGGTGTTGTCAGACCCGGGTGGTCTGAAGGACGAAATTCAGAAAGACATGAACATTTCTAGTCGAATTTAGCTGAATTCAGAGGAAAGATTAGACGAGTCTTGCTCGTTACAGTGGTTCTTGCCAACCAGAACATCAAGCGGCGCATAAGAAACCTTAACAACAAGAATATCTTCCCCTCGATCCCAACTCCTGGCTTTATAGCCTTACAAAAGGGAAGGAAAAAGAAGAGAGAAAGCAAAAAGAAAAAGAGGGGCGCTGCGGTCCTTGCCGGAAAGGGAACAACGACCTCCAGAGCAATCCCCGCCACACGATGGAGATCGGACGCTCCACGGGTCATCATAACTGGCGAAGCGGTACGACGACGTCTCGGCCGTGCGATCGACGATGTGTAGCTCTTGGCGTTTCCGCCACTGAAAGAGTTTGAATTAATCAATCCCCATTGCAGCAATCAGATCTTCAGACATAGACATTTGGGTCCTGACAACTCCCCCCGTTCCAGAACAGACCTGTCCTCAGGGCTGGAAATTAGGAAACACCTTTTGTATGAATGTGGCGTCCTCCCAAGTGGCCTCCTCCCGGGGTAGATTGCTCCATTTGATAAGCCATCGAACCACGGGAATACTGATGTTGCCTTGCACACGCGGGACTAGTTTATGCGTTCAAGCGGTTGTTCTGGTTCCAAAGAAGATTGTTCCATCGAGATTGAGCAAAGGAAGCTTGGGGTTTGGAATCGCCATTGGGCCAATATGCTTCTTGAGCTGGCTCACATGAAAAGTATCATGTAGTTTGCGATCGTCAGGAGGAGGAGCTTGTAAGCCACCGGACCAACTCTCCGGGTAACTCGAATGGGCCATAATATTTGGAATGCAGCTTAAGACATCTATGGATGCTGAGAGTGGTATGCCTGTAAGGTTGTAGTTTCAAGTAGACCATGTCACCTACTTCCAAAGTTCTCTCGAGATCTCTTCTTGTCGGCGTAATGTTTCATCCTGGCTTGAGCTCTCGTGAGATTTTCCTTAATGTGTCTTTGCTGTTTGTTCGGCAAAGGAGTACATCGAGGAACTGTTCAGTTCTTCCGCAGGATAAAGAGCCGATTCAAGAAGCATATGAGGGGTCTGCCATACAGGGCTGGAAGGGGTGATCTTGAGGGCTGTGTGGTAGCTTGTATTGTACCACCACTCTGCTAGGGATAACCAGTTGAGCCATTTCGGGCTGGATGAAAGCCATGCATCCGAGGTAATTTTCAAGGCACCGATTGACTCTTTTCTCGTCTGGCCATCAGACTGAGGGTGATAAGAAGTGCTCAAGTGTAATTTGATGCCCAACTTCTTGAACAAGTCCTGCCAGAGCTTGCTGGTGAAGATTTTGTCTCTGTCAGTGACAATCACAGCTGGTAGTCCATGGAGTTTGAAGATGTTATCAGTGAAGGCCTTGGCTACATGAGTACCTGTAATGGGATGTTTCATTGGGATAAAGTGATCAGATTTGGTGAATCTGTCGACCACAACCAAGATCATGTTCTTGTTGTGAGAAGTAGGGAGATCTTCCACAAAATCCATGCTTATGTGGCACTGTGCAAAGTCCTGGACCTGGCAGAGGTTGGAGTAGCCTGTGGTACTTGCAGTGTTCTCGCTTTTGTTTATTTGATGTAGGGCATTGTTTAATATAGTCAACAACAAATTGCTTCATGCCAGGCCAGTGGAATAGGAGCTTAACTCTTTGGTATGTAGCTCTGTGTCCTGAATGGCCCCCAGTTCAGAGCTATGTAGAGCAGCTAGCAATTTAGTTCTGATGGTGTTATCACTCAATGACAATTGCTTTTTGTATTCGAGCACACCCTGTTGCACAGTGTAGTTGGTCTCAGAAGCAGGATTTACAATCAGTTGGGCTAGAAGATCCTTGCATCTTTGGTCATTTTTGTAGCTGTCCACCACTTCAGTTATCCAGGCAGGTTTGACAGAAGAAGCAATTAGTGCATGAATTTTGCGGTGCACCCTGGAGAGGGCATCAACCACTTTATTTTTCTTTCCCTGCTTGTACTCCACGGGTAATTGTAGCCAAGAAGTTTGACGTAAGCTTGTGCTGAATTCCCTCGGTGACTTTTTGTTCTTGTATATATTTTAAACTCATTGATCGATTACGATGATGAGAGGATGCAAGAAAATAATGTTTCCGATGCTTGAGGGCTACACTAATTGCTAAAGCTTCCTTGTCATAAGTGGAATATGCTGCTGCTCTAGGACCAATTGCCTTACTGAAAAAGGAAATAGGTCTCCCCTCTTGCATTAGAACTGCACCTAGTCCATAGGCACAAGCATCTGTTTCAAGGATGAAAGGCTTTGAGAAATCTGGTAGGGCCAACACTGGGGCTTGTGTCATTTTGTTCTTCAGGGTGTTGAAAGCTTGAACTTGCTCTTGCCCCCAACTGAAACCGTCCTTTTTCAGGGAGTTAAACAGTGGCCTGCAAATTAGTCCATAATTTCCACAAATCTTCTATAGTACCCTGTTAAGCCTAAAAAGCTCCTGAGCTGTGTGACATTTTCAGGTTCTGGCCATTGTTGCACTGCCTAAATTTTGATAGGGTCAGTTGCTACTCCATCAGCCCTAATAACATGTCCTAAGTACTCCACCTGAGGCTGAGCAAAGACACATTTGCTAGCTTTGATGTACAGCTGGTGTTCCTTCAATGTTTCAAATACCTGTTTCAAGTGAAGTATGTGTTCCTTCATGTTTTTACTGAACACCAGGATATCATCAAAGAATACTAGTACAAATTTTCTGAGGTACTTGGCAAGGATAGTATTCATGAGCATTTGGAAAGTTGCAGGGGCATTGGTTAAACCAAAAGGCATGACCAAGTATTCATAGTGCCCATAGTGGGTGCTAAAGGCGCTTTCTCAATATCCTCTTCCTTCATTCTTATCTGGTGGTAACCACTTCGAGATCCAGTTTAGTGAAAACAGTGGCTCCATGTAGTTCATCCAACAAGTCCTCAATAACAGGGATGGGGTACTTGTTTTTGATAGTCCGAGTATTGACCTTTCTGAAATCATTGCAAAGTCTCCAGGAGAGGTCTTTCTTTTTCACTAAAATTGCAGGAGAGGAGTAAGGACTAGAACTATCTCTGATCACTTTGTTTTTAATCATTTCCTGAATGATCTGTTCCATAGCTTCCTTCTGGTGATAAGGCAATCTGTAAGGCCTTTGGTTTATAACTTTTGCACCAGGTTCAAAGGGAATTGCATGATCAACAGTTCTCTTGGGAGGTAATTCAAGAGGAGTTCCAAAAATATCCTTGTATCTTGACCTGAAGTTCACGGACAGGAGGGGAACAACAGTGTCCTCATGTTCTGTCAGAGCAATTCTGTTTAGCGACAATACACCTCCACGTATATTGTCATCGATAAGTGCTCCATGCTGTCCATTTCTTGAATTGGTTCACTGGGTAGGCTTTCATCCCTGAAGATTTTCTTTTCTCCTGATTTCAGTGTGACTTGCACTTCCATTTCCTCAAAATCTAGCTGTACATGACTAACAGTTTTCATCCAATCAGCTCCCAATATCACATCATAACCTTGTAATCAGAGGATTCTCAAATCATGAGCAAATTCAGTTCCTGCACCACAAAAAGGGCACCGGAGAGCAATGAATTCAGACCACAAAGTTGCACCATTGGCAACTAACACTTTCTTCTTCTTAGTTGGTGTGAGAGCACATAGAGCCGCCTTTGCTAGTGCAGGAGTTACAAATGTTGCAGTCTTGCCACCGTCAATGAGGGCGATTCAGGTGTTTGTCTCCCAAAGAAGACTGCGTGATGTTGAAACTCAGCTTGGAAGAAGTGACTCCCATGAGGGCATGCATGGAGATTTGCAAGGAGTGTCATCCAAGTCGGTGGGAGGAGGAGTTTCAAGATTATCACCGTGTAGTAGACCAATTCTGCATCCTCGTAGGTGTCTCTTGCAAGGCTTGTATTTGCATTTGATTTGCCGCTTGCAAACTTTCTTGTGGCTGTGAAACCATGGTTCTTTGCACTTGTAGCAGATCCCTTTCATTCTGGCCTGTTGGATGACAGTAGGTGTGTTGTTAGGAGGGGGTTTTCCTGGGTCAAACTGAACCTGCCTCCTAACTGGCTGATTTAAATAAGCCACTGGTGTTTTCTTGCTAGGCTGAGCTTGTTCCATTCTTCTGGCCAACCAAATGGCTTTTTGTAGGTGTGCTGGTTCATGACATTGAACATAGTGTTGGATAGAGTCACTCAGGCCAGCAATGAAACTAGCTTTGTAATAATCAGCAGGTAAAGCAGTGGTTATCCTTCCGAGTAAGTTCATGGACTGCTCAAACTTGAGAACATAGTCATTAATGCACCCAGTTGATTGAGAGCATGAAAAGTTCTCGACATTGTCACACTGAAGTTTCTCAAAACCTGTCTCCAATCAGTTTACGTAACTGTACCATGGTAAGGTATTGGCAGTAATTCCAGTTCCTCTCCACCACTCTATTGTCGGCCCTTTTAAGTAAGTGACAAGAATCTGCTTTCTGCTCCAGTGGTGTCCTAGCAGCTTCAAAGTACATTTCAATGGTTTGGATCCAAGAGTCGGCCCACTTCCATCGAACTCGTGTATGTTGTACTTGGCAGGTTTTACCAGAGTCGGAGGTCTTCGTTGTCTTGGACTTGATCTCTCTGAGCATGACCTCCTCTGCCAATTTCTTGCCTTTGCTCCTCACCTTGCTCTTGTTCCAACTGAGTGGTTTGTTGCATGTTTCCTGTTTGAGGAATTGCAGTAGCTGCTCGGCATCGGTGGAGGAAGCTTGTTGTCGACAAAGTGGGGTGCCTGTAAGGAAGTTTGGTGCTGCCATCCAAGTTAAGTTCTTTGCCGGTGTGCTTATCCACCAAGGTTACAGAGCCCGCAGAGGGGGGGGGTTTGGAGGCCATCGACCGGCCGAGTCACCGTCCTTGCGGTGTATGGTTTTGGCCACGCCTTGAGGGATATCTTGGGGAATGGGTGGGTTTTCGTGGCTTAGGAAAACCAGAGATAAATTTGTTGAGTGTGCCTGTAATTCCCCAAAGCCTTCTCGCATGGATTGAAAATTTTCTTGCACATGATCTCTGAAATCCTCAAAGTCCTGTCATTCCCGCTCTCGATTTCTCTGCAGAGTTTGGACATCAAGTTGTAAGGACTGCATCTCCGATTGTCTTTGGTGGAGGATGAATTTGATGGGCCCGTCATCTTGAAGAAGGAACGCAGAGAGGTTTTTAAAACTGGCAGGGAGCCAATTAACCTCACCGCCGAGATCGTCAAAGCGAAGGGAGGAATTTTACCACAAGACATGTCGCAACCCGACCTCGTCAGAGATCCCGCCGCCGCCGTCAAGACCGCCGCTGCCGCCGCTACCGGAAGTACATCTGATCTGGGAGGTGGGTTTTACTTTGAAACAAGCAGTGTTCCGCAACCACGCCCAAAGACCAAACTCTGTACCGAAGCTATTCGCCGCCAACGCCGCCTTCAGCCACGCCGCCAAGAAAGTCCAGTGAAAAGTGAAGGATTTTACGGCTCCTCCAACTCCACTTCGGCACCAGAACTCACGCCGCCAAGGAGAAGAACCTTGCTCTGAATACCACTTGTCAGACCCGGGTGGTCTGAAGGACGAAATTCAGAAAGACATGAACATTTCTAGTCGAATTTAGCTGAATTCAGAGGAAAGATTAGGCGAAGTCTTGCTCGTTCTGATTGGTTCTTGCCAACCGTGAACATCAAGGCGGCGCATAAGGGGGAAACCCTAACAACAAGAATATCCTCCTCGATCCCAACTCGGCTTTATAGCCTTACAAAAGGGAAGGAAAAGAAGAGAGAAAGCAAAAAGAAAAAGAGGGCGCCATGGTCCTTGCCGGAAAGGGAACAATGACCTCTAGAGCAATCCCCGCCACACGATGGAGATCGGACGCTCCACGGGTCATCATAATCGGGCGAAGCGGTACGACGACGTCTCGGCCGTGCGATCGACGATGTGTGGCTACTGGCGTTTCCCGCCAGTCTGAAAGAGTTCGAATTAACTGAATCCCCCATTGCAGCAATCAGATCTTCAGACATAGACATTTGGGTCCTGACAGGTGTCCTTCCGGATGGTTACAAGTCACCTAATTATCACCGGGGTTCGTTCTTCGATCAATAGTGACTGTGTTATCTTGGTTGCTATGCTTATTCTGCTGGTAGAATACTAATGTAATATTGGAGGGCATTTGCGTAACTATGTCGTGCTCTTCACTTTGGGAACACCTAATTATCCGTGGGAACACTAATTGTGCTCTTTTGGGTTATTTAGGGGTGGATGTATTTTTCCTGCATATAGGAGTATATCAGAGTGCGCACTGAAGAAGTAGAATCTTGTGCAGTGATCTAAGTAAGAAATCCCAAGCGTGTTTAAGTTTGGAGCTTTTACTAGACCTGTCAAGGAGCAGTCAATTCTATTTTATTTTCCGTGCAAATACGATGATGAGAATAAAGCACCACAAACTGGCTGAGAACTTAGTCTAGTCATATACATTTGAGTAATGTACTACTCGCTCCGTTCATTTTTGTAAGTCATTTTAGACAACTCAAAATAGGCTGTTTTACACATTGACTAAAATGTCTTCAAGATTTTATAAAAATGAACAGAGGAAGTACTTTTATTTAGTGACATTTTTATGGTTATAAACGGGTTGTGTACTAGCCCTGAAAAAGCGCAACCGAGCACGTCGGAGAACCCATTTGTATCTTTGGTGCTGGTCCAAATGCATAATTTACATACTTGACGGCTACAACGTGTGTTTCTTCACGATGTAACATGTCATGCATCCTTACATATGCAGGGGTTGTCATACTTTATTTTGTGAAGGCATTTCTTCATGAAAATTACGGTTGTTCGATCATCAAACGGTTGTGCGGGCATTTGTTGGGGCCTCTCTAACAACTAACGTTGGCCAGATAACAATATCATTTAGAGCAACTCTACCAAATGTGCCATACGGCCGCCGGTCCGTATAATTTTGGCTGTTTTACAGTTTTCGGGATGAAACAGATGCGCTAAAAATTCTCCGTCCCAAAAAAAAAAAAATACAATCGGCCCACAAATCACCGTGTCCGCCGCTATATCTAGAGGGCGGCTTAAGATTCCCGTCTTGGATTAGCTCGACTCCCCTCCGCCACAATCATGTCATCTACGCCACCTTCAAATCGTTTCTGCGGTAAGTGATTCGCATGGTATGTCCCTCTCTCGTAGATCCATGGCGGGAGGTGGTTATGGACGCGGGGCCGTGTGGGTCTCCTTCGGGCAAGCGCGACTGGCACGACACGGAGACCGACAGCTCTAGTCGGCCCGCCGTCTAGCCGTGGCGCTCGTTGTAGACACGCCAACGTGGCGCGCTCTCCCGCAGCAGTGACGACCACAAGTGGAGTTGCTTCCTCGAGCTCTACGAGCAGCTTTGGCCGGTCACCAAGAGGCTCCGCGACGTGAAGATCGAGCACCACGCCACGAAGAAGGCGGTGGCGGCTGGTGAATAGGGCGCTGCCGAACACCTCGAGGCGGCAAAGGAGGAGTACTAGCTCGCCAACATCCTCTACCAGTCGGCATGCGAGTTCTACCTCAACACGAAGCCGTGAGCTGCCCTCTCCCGACGTCAAGCTCGTAGTTTTGTTTGTTTCAAGTTTTATATGTAGACAATCTCTGGTGTGTTTCGGACCAAGTATGCAGCATGAATGAAAGTATGTTTAAGTTTTTAAATTTGACATACGGTTTGCAAGATCTGTTCTGCGTCGGGGTTGGGGCTTAGGGCATGTACAGTGGTGCTATCTTAGAAGTGTCACGTAGGATAAATGATGAGGTAAAAGAGAAAAAACTTATAAAAAAATATTTGTCTTTTCTTATTTAAGTGAAGATAAAAGATGATCTCTTAGCACAACATGTCTTACCATATTTTTAGGAATAGTTAGTTATTGAAAATAAGGCTAAGAGATGACGCATTGTAGATATTTTTTTGTCATCTCTAAATTACATACAAGATTTAAGATAATACTATCTTATTAACCATGCTACATGCCCTTAACTGCTCGCATAATCACAGAGTCGTTTTTGATTGAACTGTAAAACGATTTTATGAGACGGATTTAGAGCATCTCCAACAGCCGCCAAGGCCACAAAAAACCGGTTTGTCACAAGGCTGGTTGGTTTAGCACGCCGCCAAATTGGCTCCAAAGAACAAGGCTATATATCAAGGCCGCTTCCAAAGAACAAAAATAAAATACAGCGCAGACGCACAAACCACATATACATTTCAAAAAAGAGGAGCAAAAATGATCAAACAAAAAAAATCGACTGTATATCGTATGCCAACATACGCAAAGCGGCTGTCACCTTCTGAAAGGTGCTATGCCCGAGCTCTCCGGCGGCATTCCTCCTTTGCTGAAAAAGCGGTCATGGCTCGCTAGTTTCTCTGCAATGCGCCTGAACAATTCGGTGCTCATCCTAAACCGCGATTTAAAAAATACTCGAGGTATGTGGGATTCTCCGCAAAATAATGCCTAATCAATCTGCTAGGGCATCGATCCTATCCCTCCAAATTTTCTGCCGACCCATAACCGAACCACCGTGCTTTGGTTTTTTATTGATATGCATAGCTAGGATCATTGCAAGATCCTCCTCCTCTTCCATATCAAATTCTTTTTCGGAAGAATCATACAACGAACTCATCTACAATGTTCAATACTATACTATAAAAACTACAATTCAAAACATGCACCAAATTCATGAAGTTTGAGCAATACATACCTTGTAGGCGTTTTGTCAAACACCTTATGCGCGGCAATGAAGGCCGGCCGTTTCCTGACGACGGAGGCGCGGAGGGTCAAGGACTAGGAGGATGGCGAAGCGACAACAAGGATAGGCCGGGAAGCGCTGAACGGTCGCCGGGGACGCTGGCGGCGACGGCGCCGCCGGATAGTGGAAGTGGAAGAGGAAGTGGAGAAGCGAAGGCCGAGTGTGCTGCAAGAAGCGGACACCAAATACACCGCTGGATAGTGCTTCCGACCGCGCTTAACTCATTATAGCGCTGTCCTCGCGACCCGGCCAGACGCGCCGCTAAAACGGCCTAATTTAGGGCAGGGCTGTTGGAGTATACATCATCTGCTAGAAGAGAAGCAGCAAACAAAGCGACGGACGGTAAGCAAAGACAGCGGTCAACAAAAGTCTCCGCACTGCAGTCCACATCCGACAGCACAGCACCGACACAAATCTCCTCTCACGCACTCGCACACACCGGCACTACTGTGCCACTCGCTCTCGCGGAGTGAAGGCACGGGAAAGAGGGGAAAGGGGATCGGATCGGCCGGCGATGAGGAAGACGGTGGTGGGCTCCGCCTCCACGGGTGGAGGCTGGCCGTGCGGTCTGAACCTCAACGTGGTGTTCCTGCTCTCCATGGTGGCCACCAACCTGCTCTCCCTCTACCACCTCTCCATCCGCGCCTCCCCCACCACGCCGGCGCTCCAATCCGGCTCCGACTTCGACCAGCAGCAGGTCCTCCAGCAGCTCAGCGCCATCCGCGCCACCGTCTCCCACCTCCGGTCCGCCACCCCTCCCCCGCCCCCCGAGCTCGTCCTCTACTCGCGCCTCGCCCCCGTCGCCTCCGCCTGCTCCGCGCACCCCGACCTCCTCCACCGCTTCATGTCTTACGTCCCCTTCGCCGCCTGCCCCGAGGACGTCCACACCGTCGCCGAGCCTCTCATCCTCCGCGGCTGCCACCCGCTCCCCAGGCGCCGCTGCTTCTCCCCGACGCCCGACGCCGGATCCGTCCAGCTACCCACCGACCCCTTCGCGCCGCTCCCCGACTCCGCCGTGCGCTGGCCGACGGACGCCAAGAAATGCAGGTCCTTCTCTTGCCTGCCGGCGTCGCTCGGGTTCGACGTGGCGCGGACGGAGGCCGGCAAGTTCCTCCGGTCGCTGGGGCCTCTGGACCTGACGGTGCCGCAGCTGCTGCGTCTGGTGTCGATGAGCCGCGCGGGGCCCATCCGGCTGGGGCTGGACGTGGGCGGCGGCACTGGGACGCTGGCGGCGCGGCTGAAGCGGGCGGCGAACGCCACGGTGCTGACGACGACCATGGACCTGGGCGCGCCCTACTCGGAGGCCGCGGCGGCGCGCGGGGTGGTGCCGCTGCACGCGCCGCTGCAGCAGCGGTTCCCCGTGGGGGACGGGACGATGGACCTGGTGCGGGCGGGGCACGCGGTGAACCGGTGGATCCCGGAGCCGGCACTGGAGTTCCTGTGGTACGACGCGGACCGGGTGCTGCGGCCGGGCGGGCTGCTCTGGGTGGATCACCTCTGGTGCCGGAAGGGCGACCTCGACGGCGTGTACGCAGCCATGCTGCGGAGGTTGGGCTACAAGACCATCAAGTGGGCCGTCGCCGACAAGACCGGCATTGGCGCCAAGGACGAGCTCGTCTACCTCACCGCGCTGCTGCAGAAGCCATTCTAGCCAGGCTGCAGATGTGGACACATGCTTATCTGATCTCTGCAAGTGTTGGGAGCTTTTGTGATTCATCCATGGTCGCACGTTCACGTTCCTTCCCACTCAAGTACCATATGCTGTCGATGTGAAAGCAACGATTTGCAAAATGCAGTGATGTGCAGGAAGGTTGGAAACAGTTACCATTCATTTTTAAGAGATCTTTCAACGAGCCGACGATTTCCGATTTTCAGTGGTCACCGCAGGAGACGATGAAGGCGGCTAGAAACTCCTTTCTTTCTCAGGTAGGAAGCTAGAGACAAACCGATCACCGGCCATACTTTCGAAGTGATCAGATTTGGATATGAACTCGTTTATTTAATCAAATAAGATCAAAATGGATCACCGGTCACGTAACTGCCATGTCAGCATACCTTGGACCCCTCGTGTTTGAGTTTTTTGTTAACACAGTACAATCGAAGTACACCCACGAGTATACGCTCACCCTTATGAACTCATACACGCATCCATATCTTACCCTTATAAGCATTTTTGAAAGACTGAGTCCGCATAACATATTGAATTGGCGAAGTGCTCACGCTTGAGTTAATAATGCAGTTAATAATGTGTAGAGGATGTTTTTTGCAAACTGTCGGTCACAATGTAGTCAATGGCATATCAATGATCTTTTTTGTTAAAAAAAAGACTTTTTCACATTGCAAGGGTCTCATACCCACAACCTAAGGGCAAGAATTAGTTGACCACGAAAATTCGCAGGGGCATGCACCTCCATAGCCGTCTACGATCGTTGATGCGCATCATGATCCGAAAGTTTATTTTGTCTGAAATTGCATGAAAAGAGAGATGAAAACTAGGAATCTTGTCAATACGGCAAAATATCCTTGTGCTAATACTTCATCCAACCGTTCTGTTGAAATATGTCCTATAGGCAATAATATTGTATTATTGTATTTCTCTGTTCATAATTAAGAGTTTATATTCTATTCTATAACTGTTATGATCCTGAATATGCGATTGAGTGGAAAAACCCATATGCACATGTGGAATGATAAACGGTAAAATAAGATTCCTAGTCTCGCCTCTAAAACTACCTCAAGTATTGTTTGTGATCAGGTTTTTCGGATCTTGAGATATCATTAAGTATAACGATGGTCTCAAAACAACATTTCAAAGTATTACGTTAGAAGAACAATCATATTGAATCGACCCAAAGTTATACTTTGAGATAATATCGTCAGAAGTCAATTGTTATAACACAGGGTGTTAACGTGTGATTTATTTCCATAGACCGTGAGAGTATTGTTGTCACTTCTTACCGTACCATGGACTTTTGGGTTTCTCAAACGTCATTTGTAACACGGTGATCATACCGACAACTTACAGATTCATCAGAAATATTGACAAGGGACTAGATAGGCCGAGACTGGAATTTGCTCCTCCGACGATTGAGAGATATTCTTAGGGCACTCTCGGTGTGACGGGGTCCATCATCGTCTGGCCAGACACAGGTGACAATGTCACGAGGAGCCGGAACACATCAACGAGAAATAAGAACAAAACCGGTAACAAGGAACCGGTATAGTGATCATGTGTATGACTCAAGAGAATACTGATATATCTCACCTCGGGTTTTGTAAAGTATCGCGAAGCAAAGTGAATAGCACATGATAACCAAAGGTTCACTCGAATGTCATTCTGTATTCATAGGGATCGATATGGACGTCCATGGTCCGCTATCGGTCATTGAAAGGAGTTTTGTTCATGTCTATGTTTTACCGAACCTACAGGGTCACAAGCTTAAGGAAATCACGATATGAATGTTAGTAGGACGGGAATAATGAGAATATATTTGTGAAATATTTTCACTAATATTCGGAATAGTTTCGGAAGGAACCAGAAGCGTTCTGGAGTCACCGGAAGGGTCTCGGAGTTTATCGGGCAATATCAGGTATTTCTGATAAATAATATATATGTGGAAAATGTTTTCGATGATGTTAAATTAATAATAAAATGCTCTAGTAATTGTTAGGAGACTTCTACATTTAATTTAATATCAACGGGCCTTAAAAGGTCAAGTGGTGGAAGTGGAATTGGGCCACAAGGGCCCAATAGGGGTGGCACCCCCTCTCCCATGGAAAGGAGGGAGGGAACAGGGGAGGCCGAATTGGGGAGGGATTCCCCTCCCCTTGGTCGGCGCAAGGGGGAGTCCTTTCCCCCCTTGTGTGGCTCCCGCTCCTCTCCCTCCAACCTATATATACTAGAGGCTTTGGCACTTTTTCAACACACAAGTTTGGAGCCTCCTTTATCTAGTTCTAGTTCTAGTTGGTCCTAGTTGATCAATTAGTGCTAGACCAAGATCCTCTAATCCTCATAATTAGAAGTCCAGTGTAGTTCTAATCTCATCCCTCTAATTCTCCAGCGAAGGTTAACTCTGGACAGCAAAGCGCAGCCGAATCGTGAAGACCGCACGCTTGCAACTCATAGAGAGGTCGTGCTTTTCGGTCTTCCGTTTGAGGGACTGTCTGTGGGCGGTCCGCGGGATCGTTCATCTACGGTTCGAGGGAATCCGAGTACGATATACACCGACTCGTCTTCTTTCGCTGCAACTCGGAGTTGGTAACGATCCAATCCAACGTTAATGCATCTTCATAGTGTTCCTGGTTGATCGTAGGGCGATTTTTTCTACTAAGTTTCCGAAGAGTGGCATCTACATTTATGTTCTTGTATGTTCTCCCATCTTGTCGTCCTGTTTAATTCCTTCTTTATTCTTCAACTGGATCTTCTTTTCAATCGTGTTTCCATACATTATTACTGTTTACCTTCTTCTTCCTCGTTGCATGTGCTCCAATGTCACCTTGTACTAGTCTTCTCTTTCATGTCATATGTGTTCTTCCTTTCACTATTTGTTCATCTTCTTTCTGTTGGTTTTACGTTTGTCCAATTATCTTTGTCTTCCTATAGAGTCCCGTTGCAAATTCATGGCATGCTTCTTCGTATTCCAACTTCATCGACTCTTTATTCGATGTCCGTATTGTAGTACGACATATTATACCACCTTGGAGTAAAACTAGTTATAAAGAGACTTGACCATAAAGCAACCAGACGACGAGTGTGGCCAAACCATCGAGCCAGCCGACTCCGAGAGCATTGGGAAGATAGCAGCAAGCCGCTGCTAGTCTTCCAATTCTTTGGGAGACAGCACCCGACGGAGACCAAGGTCCCAATTATTACGAGAAACATCCAAGATGGAGGTCTTACACTATAAAAGTTGCTCTATTTTGCGACGTGTCACTTGTGTCACATATAACTCTTTTTCGTCATGGAAAATACCCCCGTGAAGTTTTACGACTGTCATCCCCACCGTCACCGAATCGCTGTCATGGAAAATAAAAATTAGACGGTACCACATTTTTCGTCATGCAAGATCGCGTTTCAGGTGATGAGCCAAATAATGTCACCGTTTGACATTTTCGTTGACGGCCCAGAATGTCACCTACGATAGCCCGAACTGTCGCCTAAGATCTTGTTTGGGACGATAATCCGTCACCAGACCCGGTCAAAGATTCAGACAGGTGGGGCCAGCAGTTGCTGACGTGGCTTCTTCCATGTGGGTCCACCATGGGTTTTATCATTGACGGTCCCGTCGTAATAACTCGGAATCAATTTTGACCGATCAAGGGCGCCGGCATATGGGCCTAGAAGATGCTGATGTGGCTGCTTACATGTGGGACCAGATGGTGCTGATGTGGCTACTTACATGTGGGACCGGACGGTGCTGACCTGGCTGCTTACAAGTGGGGACATGACTGTGGGGACGGTTACATTTTTCGTCACGAGTACCATCACAGGTTTTATTATAGCGCCAAAAATGTGCACGGTTGATTTTGCAGGCCAATTTGAATTTGAATTAGAGAAAATTCAAAATTTAACATTGCCAACACAACTTTTATTATAATAACAATGGGACTTGACATCTCTCACAGAAGTGATCCACATTTTAAAATGAGCATCCAAATGACATATTATCGAGCATTAGAAATAACTCAATAAGACGCTGGAGACGGCATCATGACGAACAGTAGTGCACCATCAGTTATCGATGGGTTGTGACACAGTCTCCTGCGAAGACTATGATGACTTCCTTAAGAGATGACTAAGAATTCCCTCCGTTTCTTGTTGCTTTTTTTCAAAGCCTTTGATTTTCCTCTCCTGGTCCATCTTGATAACTTCTATTTCTAGTTGATGTCTCCACTTGAGGTCTTCAATTTCCTGCATTTGTGCGCTAAGTAGGACATTCAAATTTTCTGCAAATGTGGCATTTGCCTGTTATGTTTCTATCGCTTGTGTAATCTTCACTTCTAGCTCATGGATGCATTGTCCAGACGATGAATTATGTGATGAGACACCAAAGCTTGAAAGTATCATGGCGGAGGAGTTCCTTCCCTCAATATCTGCATGTTAGGTACTTGCGGTAGAACTTCTTGTAAACATGCCCTCTTTGTGGTCTGCATCATGATTGAAAGCGTTGTTCGTGAACTATTAGTACATTACACTATGGTGGATCACACAACAATTTTGAAGCCAAAGCATTATAAATTACTTACAGGTGCTTCTGTTGCAATCGGTCTCATACGGGAATCGTTCTCGATGTTGTGGGGTGAAAGAACATGCGGTGCCCCCATGTTTGGTTTTGGTAATTGATGACAATCTATATGGACTAATGGTTGCCTTGAGTTATATTTGAAGGCTTTGTCCATAGACTTTTCTTGAAGTCCATGTGTTGGTTTCAAGGAGTTTATGAGATGACCAAGGTGCTATTCAAGGAATTATCCAAAGAGTTGTCATATAGAAGACATGATACAAGGTTGATCAAGACTAAGTCAAACAGTGAATCAAGTTGATCAACACACAAAGCACACAATAAGTACCGAGAGGGATCAAGTGATCCCATGGTATGGTAAGCATTGTCGATTACGCTTTGTGTACTAACCCATGGTCTACGTGAGAGTTCTATGTGGGGTTAGGTATGTTTCCATGGGTTTGCATCAAGATGAAGATCTCATACAACCCATGGAGGATGACATCAAATAGGGATCGCCATCAAGATTGCGGTGTGCAAGTTTAGGTGGAGCATCACAAAGAGATCATCCTTGAAGCTTGCAGTCTATTGTGGTGTCAAAGTACTTGTGAAGATGTGCTGAAGAGTGGCTCACCCATAGTGGAGTATGGGGGAGCAATCAACTAGTCTTTATCGAGCCAACGCAATCAAGGAAAGTGATCTATCTTGAGGAGGGCAAGATTGCATCTTCTAGCTCAAGTGGATTATGCGCAAGGCAAAGTTTTGCCCTTGATAGGTTTTCTATTTTACAGATCTCATGCTGGTAGTTGGGAGACCGGGTTATAGGATTGATTGTCCTACTATCAAGGGGGGCTCTGAAGTGAGTAGCTTGATCCCATCGTTCGAAGAGAGCTCAAACCATTGCATCCTTGCATCATCTTTCTTTCTTGTTTGGTTTTTCTCCTTGTGATATTTGGAGCTTTTGGTCATCTTCATGACAAGCTTGAGTTCATCGAAAACGGAGTTCACATGCATCTTCTATGATGTTTTTGATGTTGGAGGTTATGCCGGTTCTCTTCTGTTGGAGGTTTCACTCCTCTATATCTTAGGCATACCTCCCCAGCCACTTCTTAATATATAGTCACTGTTTGGATGCTTCTTGTCATCATCTATCCAACAAGCTTGAGTTTGCTCAATTCGGAGTTCATTTGCAGAAGTTGTGGCAGTTTAGGCTTGATTACATCCTCTGTTTTCTCTGTTGTGTTCCTGAAAGCCTCAAGCGTAGTACTACGCGCGGCACAGGGCCGCGGTGGTGCCGCTTACAAGCAGTACTACTGCGGCCCTATGCCACGCGTAGTACCGCTGCTTCTGGGGATGCGATTTTTTGTGTCGGGTTTTGCGGTAGTAGAGCGGTAGTACCTCTTATTAGCGGTAGTACCTCTTATAAGTGGCAGTACCTCTCCAAGCTGTAGTACCTCTTAGAAGCGGTGCTACCTCCCCGAGCGGTAGTACCTCTTATAAGCGGTACTACCTCTCTGGCAGAACTACAACTCGCGTTTTCTGTCTCGTTGGGTTGTTTTGGCCATGCTAAGCAGTAGTACCGCTTATGCACGACCTGAGTGCATAACAGTTGGATTCGGGGATGCCTATAAAAGGGGGCATTCTTCCCCATTGAACCTTATCTCTTGAGCTCGTGTTCTTCCCCCATTGTTGACCCTTTTTAAGCTTGTTATCTCTCAATCCCTCCAATGATTCTTGCTAGTTCTTGAGTGAAAAGAGAGAGGAGATCTAGATATATGTTTCCACCAATCACTTTCACCTCTATGTGAGGGGAACCGCTTGGATCTAGATCTTGGAGTCCTTCGTGTTCTCTTCTTCGTTCTTCCTCTCATTTTCCTCCATAGCATTAGTTGTTGTGGTGGGATTTGGGAGAGAAGGACTTGTGCACTGCATGTGCCCTTGCCATTGCATTTGGTGCATCGGTTTGAGTTCACGGTGATACGTGGAAGTTACAAGTTGAGTAGCTTATTACTCTTGGCTGCTTGGTACCCTTAAGCTTGTTCCTCTTGGGTGCTTGGGCGCCCTAGACTGTTGGTGGTGTTCGGAGCTCAATCATTATGGTGTAAAGCTCCGGGCAAGCGTCGGGGTCTCCAATTAGGTTGTGGAGATCGCCCGCTGCAATTTGACGGGTACCGCCCCCAAGGGTTGGCAAAGTGTACGGGTTCGGTGACCGCCCCCAAGGGTTGCCATTTGTATGGGTTCGGTGACCGCCCTCAAGGGTCCCTTAGTGGAATCACGACATCTTGCATTATGCGAGGGTGTGAGGAGATTATGGTGGCCCTAGTGGCTTCTTGGGGAGCATTGTGCCTCCACACCGCTCCAAACGGAGTTTAGCATCCATAAGGGTGTGAACTTCGGGATACATCCTCGTCTCCGCCTGCCTTGGTTATCTCTTACCCGAGCCCTTTACTTATGCGCTTTACTTTGTGATAGCCATATTGTTTCTTGTCTTATATCTTGCAATCACTTAGTTGTTTATCTTGCTTCGCATAAGTTGTTGGTGCACATAGGTGAGCCTAGTTGTTTTAGGTTTTGTGCTTGAAAAATTAAACACTAATTTTATTCCGCATTTGTTCAAGCCTAAACTGTAATTATTTTTAAAAGCACCTATTCACCCCCCTTCCAGGCGACATCGTCGATATTTCAATTGGTAT
This sequence comes from Aegilops bicornis, assembly GCA_021605145.1. Classification (NCBI taxonomy): domain Eukaryota; kingdom Viridiplantae; phylum Streptophyta; class Magnoliopsida; order Poales; family Poaceae; genus Aegilops; species Aegilops bicornis. Next base: position 388,220,405 of record CM038669.1, on the reverse strand, counting down.
TAGAGCCTCGTCTCTCTTTATAAGGCTTAACCGCCTAGAGAGTAAGGATGTCGACTAGGGGATTAGGATTCTCTGACACTCTTAGTTTCAATGGCACACATTTTTATGTTTGGGTATTTCGCATACTTAATCTCTTTAGGGTCATGGACCCAAATTTAGAGCGAATTGTAGATATGGGTTTTTCTCCTCCGAAGGTTCCCCAAAGATTATAGAGGATGATAAAAACTCTTATCTCAATGCTCAAGCTTCTAATGTGCTTTTCGATGCTTTGAGCATTGTATATTTCAACTCATGCCGTTCCGGGGTGCTCATGAGTTGTGGACAAAGCTTCAAGATAAATATGGTGTGTCCAAGATTTGTGGGGATGATTGTTCTCCCTCCACCTCCAGCCGTGTTGTGTTCTCAACTTCTTCTACTTCACCTACATGTGGATTGCCACAAGGTAATGATATGGTGATTATTGTTGGTCATTGCAATGATGATAGTGTGCTTATTGTTGATTATCCTTCATCACTATCTTATTGCAATGCCCATTCGTTGGACTTCAACACTTCGAGCTCTCTAAATGTTTCACATGCTTGTGTTGATAGTCCTTGCACATCATGTAGAAATTGCTTAACTAAATATCATGATGATATGATTGCTATGTCCTGTTGCCATGATAAAAATGCATGTATTTCCTCGAGTTGTTGTGCTAACAATGTAGAGGAAACCCAACACTCCATGGGACAAGATGTGGTCTTAAATGGTGCTTCAAGTGATCCTACATCATCATCTATTGTTTCTCACTTTTGCCTTATGGCTAAGGCTTTGAAGGTATCTCCTACTTCGAATCCTAATAATCTCTTGATGATGATGTTGATGATGTGTTGCTAATGATGATGTTGATAATGATGAAGAGAATGATAATGTTGCCTCCTTAAAAATTAAGGGGGAAATGATTTTCAAAGCTCTTCATAAGAATAAAATTGCTCGTTCCAACTTCATGGAAATCATGTCTATTGCCATTGAGGGCAAGAAGTACATTGAGGAGTTGGAATCTCATCTCGTGGAGCATGAGGTCACCATTAATAAAATGGAAGCTCATGAGCGTGATTACGCTAATGGGATTGCGGACCTATCTCAAGCTCTTGAACTTTAACAAACCACCAAGGAATCTCTTGAGGAGACTTTTGCTCTAGAATTATCTAGAGTGAGGGAATCTCATGATAGAGCTCTTGAGGTGGCCAATGATGTTAAAACTAAAAATGAGAAGCTTAAATTTGCGCATGCCAAACTCCTTGAGAACTTTGGGCACCTAAAAAATGGCTCAAGGGTCAATAATAGTGAGCTCATCGGACTTACCGGGTCTCATGCTCAACTTAAAGATTCATATTCAAAAGAGCTTGCCAAGTTGCCTTCTCCTCTTGTTTTTAATGATGATGCTTATGCTACTAACTCTATTTTTTGTGAAGCATCCATTTTGAAGGAGAATGTTGAGCTACGGGCTCAACTTGAGTTGCTATCTAGCAATTATGGGAAATTGGAAGAAAGTCATGAAAAGCTCTCAAGATCTCATGATGATCTTCTAGTATCCCATAATGTGCTAAAGATAGCTCATGAGGCTATGATTACTAAGGTAACATCTAGTGAGCCTCATGTGGACATTAGCACCACTTTTAATAAAAATGTTATATTGCCATGTGCTAGTCCTCGTAATTCATCCACTCATAATGTTGCTACATCTTGTGATGAATTACTTTCCTTGCCTTGTTGCTCTAACGTTGAAGCTTATACTTCCTTGAGTACTTCTGTTGAGACTAACCATGTGGAGGAAATTAAAGAGCTCAAGGCCCAAGTCACTTCGTTGAAGATTGACTTGCAGAAGTGTGATGAAGGGAAGTCCACACTCAACAATATCTTGAGTGTGCAAAAATCCCCCAATGACAAAGGTGGAGTTGGATTCAACTCCAATAAGAAGAAGAAGTCCAAGATCAACAAGAAGAAGGGCCAAGAACAAGTCAAGAATTCAGCCAAGATTATTTGCTTCAAGTGCAAAATTGAAGGGCATCATGTTGTATCTTACCCATTGAAGAAGAAGGCCATTAGTGACAAGCAACAAGAGGCCACAAGTTCAACTCATGCTCAAACACAAGTTGAAGAAAGGCCCCTTCCCAAGAAGACTCAAGTTAATGCTTCTCGTGTTGAGAAATCAAGTGAGAAGAAAGTGAAGAGTAGATGTTGCTACTTATGTCATGAGAAAGGTCACGTCACTTCTTCATGCACTAGTGGTAACTTATCCAACCCAATTATTATTGATGACATCTATTCTCTTGGGAAGGATAAGGTTGGCAATGTGTTTGCCAAGTTTGTGGGTACTCAAAGTGGTTTCAAGCAAAGAACCATTTGGGTTGCCAAGCCTATTGTGACTGACCTCTTAGGACCCAACTTGGTTGGGGACCAACAAGCTGAAACTTGATCAATAGGTGTTGTTGGAGGGCATTGAAGACTTGGCTACATTATGAAAAATTAAGGGGTCTTCATCATTCATATTATCTCAAGCCAAGTCATGTGGGTTATCAAGTTTCTATCTTATATCCAATGTGCCTCCTTGCGGTAACTTGTACTTAAATTGTTTATATTGAAAGTTACTTGCCCCTTAGCATGTTGTGGTTTTGTTCCTTGCATGTGTTTGTATATGTTGTGCCTCCAATTTGCTTATGTTGGGAAATCAAGTATGTGTATGTTGGTTTGCACATCATGTACGTGTGTGTCGTGTGTTGAGCCTTTGTGCATATTGTTTGTTGGCTTTTGTGAGAGATTAATGGAACATCCCATTTTGGGGGGAGTGATGTGCTTTGTGCATCTCACGATCTCACAAATGTGTGTACATGAGGAATACCACCTAGTATTCATATTGCAAGAGTATCTAGTCTCTATGTGGTATGTCTTCTCACGAGAAATTCAAATTCAAAATGGTCCATTAATTATCTCTTGTTTGCTTTTTATTTGCATCTTATCAGTTTTCATTAGTATCACATTATGGGGGAGTAATATGCTATGTGTATATTACAAGCCTAGAAAATGTGTAAATTTGAGATATTGCCACCTAGAGTTGATATTGTAGATTATCTTGTTCCTAGGTGGCATGTTAGCTCCACAAGTTGAAATTTACTTATGTGTTTGGTGTGAAGATGATGTCGGATATCGTTGCTATCTACCACTGGGAATTATTTCCAAATACTTCTTGTCTCTTGACAATTGGTACTCACTTATGTGTGGTGGTATTTATTGATCATCTTTACCTTGGCTCTTGTATTTATTTGCCCTTATCTCTTGCCAAGGAATGTGTCAACTCCCGTTGTCTTCCATGCCACTTGTGGATCTTGTTTATTTCTTGATCTTGTCTAGTGGTGTCCTAGTTATAGTGAAAGTGCTGATCCCATCTTATGCATTTTGTTTTCTGCTACCTCTTGAGCACTGCGTTGGTTTTCCCTTGAAGAGGAAAGGGTGATGCAGCAAAGTAGCGTAAGTATTTCCCTCAATTTTTGAGAACCAAGGTATCAATCCAGTAGGAGACTACACGCAAGTCGCCTCGTACCTACACAAACAAATAAGAACCTTGCAACCAACACGATAAAGGGGTTGTCAATCCCTTCACGGCCACTTGCAAAAGTGAGATCTGATAGAGATAATAAGATAAATATTTTTGGTATTTTTTATGATATAGATTGTAAATAAAGATTGCAAAGTAAAATAGATTGGAAACTTATATGATGGAAAATAGACTCGGGGGCCATAGGTTTCACTAGTGGCTTCTCTCAAGATAGCATAAGTATTACGGTGGGTGAACAAATTACTGTCGAGCAATTGATAGAAAAGTGCATAATTATGGGAATATCTAGGCATCATCATGTATATAGGCATCACGTCCGCGACAAGTAGACCGAAACGATTCTGCATCTACTACTATTACTCCACACATCGACCGCTATCCAACATGCATCTAGAGTATTAAGTTCATAAGAACAGAGTAACGCATTAGGCAAGATGACATGATGTAGAGGGATAAACTCAAGCAATATGATATAAACCCCATCTTTTTATCCTCGATGAGAACAATACAAAGTGTGCCTTGCTGCCCCTGCTGTCAGTGGGAAAGGACACCACAAGATTGAACCCAAAGCTAAGCACTTCTCCCATTGCAAGAAAGATCAATCTAGTAGGCCAAACCAAACTGATAATTCAAAGAGACTTGCAAAGATAACAAATCATACATAAAAGAATTCAGAGGTGATTCAAATATTGTTCATAGATAATCTTGATCATAAACCCATAATTCATCGGATCTCAACAAACACACCGCAAAAATAATTACATCGAATAGATCTCCAAGAAGACCGAGGAGAACTTTGTATTGAGATCCAAAGAGAGAGAAGAAGCCATCTAGCAAATAACTATGGACCTGAAGGTCTGTGGTAAACTACTCACACATCATCGGAGAGGCTATGGTGTTGATGTAGAAGCCCTCCGTGATCGATTCCCCCTCTGGCGGAGCGCCGGAAAAGGCCCCAAGATGGGATCTCACGGGTACAGAAGGTTGCGGTGGTGGAAATAGGGTTTCGTGGTGCTCTCGGATGTTTTCGGGGTATATGAGTATATATAGGCGAAATAACTCGGTTAGGGGAGCCACGAGGGGCCCATGAGGGTGGGGGGCGCGCCCTCCTGCCTCGTGGCCTCCTCGTTTCTTTCTTGACGTCCACTTCAAGTCTCCTGGATTGCGTTTGTTCCAAAAAATCACTCTCCCGAAGGTTTCATTCCATTTGGATTCCGTTTGATATTCCTTTTCTGCGAACTACTAAACTAGGCAAAAAAAAACCGCAATTTGCACTGGGCCTTTGGTTAGTAGGTTAGTCCCAAAAATACTATAAAAGTGTATAATAAAGCCCATTAAACATCCAAAACAGATAATATAATAGCATGGAACAATAAAAAATTATAGATACGTTGGAGACGTATCAAGCATCCCCAAGCTTAATTCCTGCTCGTCCTCGAGTAGGTAAATGATAAAAACGGAATTTTTGATGTGGAATGCTACCTAGCATATTTTTCTATGTAATTTTCTTTATTGTGGCATGAATGTTCAGATTCGAAAGATTCAAGACAAAAGTTTAATATTGACATAAAAATAATAATACTTCAAGCATACTAACTAAGCAATTATGTCCTCTCAAAATAACATGGCCAAAGAAAGTTCATCCCTAAAAAATCATAGAGTTTGGTCATGCTCCATTTTCGTCACGCAAGAATGCTCTCATCATGCACAACCCCGATGACAAGCCAAGCAATTGTTTCATACTTTAGTAATCTCAATTTTTTTTTCAACTTTCACGCAATACATATGAGCGTGAGCCATGGATATAGCACTATGGGTGGAATAGAATATAATAGTGGGGGTTATGTGGAGAAGACAAAAAGGAGAAAGTCTCACATTGACGTGGCTAATCAACGGGCTAGGGATATGCCCATCAATTGATGTCAATGCAAGGAGTAGGGATTGCCATGCAACGGATGCACTAGAGCTATAAATATATGAAAGCTCAACAAAAGAAACTAAGTGGGTGTGCATCCAACTTGTTTGCTCACGAAGACCTAGGGCATTTGAGGAAGCCCATTGTTGGAATATACAAGCCAAGTTCTATAATGAAAAATTCCCACTAGTATATGTAAGTGACAAAACAAGAGACTCTCTATCATAAAGATCATGGTGCTACTTTGAAGCACAAGTGTGGAAAAAAAGGATAGTAGCATTGTCCCTTTTTATTTCTTTTCTATTTTTTGGGCCTTTCTCTTTTTTTGGCCTTTCTTCTTCCTTTTTTTATTTGGGACAATGCTATATTAATGATGATCATCACACTTCTATTTATTTACAACTCAATGATTACAAATCGATACTAGAATCAAATATGACTCTATATGAATGCCTTCAGTGGTGGGATGGGCAATGAATCAATAGTGACATGTATGATAAATTATGCATGGTGGCTTTGCCACAAATACGATGTCAACTACATGATCATGCAATGCAATATGACAATGATGAAGCGTGTCATAATAAATGAAACGGTGGAAAGTTGCATGGCAATATATCTCGGAATGGCTATGAAAATGCCATAATAGGTAGGTATGGTGGCTGTTTTGAGGAAGATATAAGGAGGTTTATGTGTGATAGACCGTATCATATCACGGGGTTTGGATGCACCGGCGAAATTTGCACCAACTCTCAAGGTGAGAAAGGGCAATGCACGGGCATCAAGAGGCTAGCAATGATGGAAAGGTGAGAGTGCGTATAATCCGTGCACTCAACATTAGTCATAAAGAAATCACATACTTATTGCAAAAATCTACAAGTCATCAAAAACCAAGCATTACGCGCATGCTCCTAGGGGGATAGATTGGTAGGAAAAGACCATCGCTCGTCCCCGACCGCCACTCATAAGGATGACAATCAAAGCACACCTCATGTTTCAAATTTGTTACACAACGGTTACCATACGTGCATGCTACGGGACTTGCAAACTTCAACACAAGTATTTCTAAAATTCACAACTACTCAACTAGCACGACTCTAATATTACCATCTTCATATCCCACAACAATCATCAAGTATCAAACTTCTCATAGTATTCAATGCACTTTTTATGAAAGTTTTTATTATACCGATCTTGGATGCCTATCATATTAGGACTAATTTTATAGCCAAAGCAAATTACCATGCTGTTCTAAAGGACTCTCAAAATAATATAAGTGAAGCATGAGAGATCAATAATTTCTATAAAATAAAACCACCACCATGCTCTAAAAGATATAAGTGAAGCACTAGAGCAAAATTACCTACCTCAAAAGATATAAGTGAAGCACATAGAGTATTCTGATAAATTATGATTCATGTGTGTCTCTACAAAAATGTGTGTACAACAAGGATGATTGTGGTAAACTAAAAATCAAAGACTCAAATCATACAAGACCCTCCATGCAAAACACATATCATGTGGTGAATAAAAATATAGCATCAAGTTAAGTTACCAATGGACGAAGACGAAAGAGGGGATGCCTTCCGGGGCATCCCCAAGCTTAGCTTTTGGTTGTCCTTGAATTTTACCTTGGGGTTCCTTGGGTATCCCCAAGCTTAGGCTCTTGCCACTCCTTATTCCATAATCCATCAAATCTTTACCCAAAACTTGAAAACTTCACAACACAAAACTCAATAGAAAATTTCATGAGCTCCGTTAGCAAAAGAAAACAAACCACCACTTCAAGGTACTGTAATGAACACATTGTTTATTTATATTGGTGTTAAACCTACTATATTCCAACTTCTCTATGGTTCATACCCCCCGATACTAGCCATAGATTCATCAAAATAAGCAAACAACACACGAAAAACGGAATCTGTCAAAAATAGAACAGTCTATAGTAATGTGTATCAAACGTATACTTTTGGAACTCCCAAAATTCTGAAATAAATTGGTGTACGTGAGGAATTTATCTATAAATCATCTGCAAAAATAATCAACCTAAAAGCACTCTCCAGTAAAAAAAGGCAGCTAATCTCGTGAGCGCTAAAGTTTCTGTTTTTTACAGCAAGATCATAAAGACTTTACCCAAGTCTTCCCAAAGGTACTACTTGGCACAAACACTAATTTAAAACAAAAAACCACATCTAAATAGAGGTTAGATGAATTATTTATTATTAAACAGAACCAAAAAGCAAGAAACAAAAATAAAATTGGGTTGTCTCCCAACAAGCGGTATCGTTTAACGCCCCTAGCTAGGCACAAAGGCAAGGATAGATCTAGGTATTATCATCTTTGGTTGGCAATTCTTCAATAGAACACTTATAACCCTTAGGAGTTTCCTTTTTTTTATTAATGGTCAAACTCCTAGGCAAGAAATCAAGAAATTCATTTGTAGCAAAAGGTTCCTTAATGATAGCGAAAAAGTTAGGGTGAACACTTATTGATTTGAGATCCGCATTTTCCTTACTAGAAGATTCACCCTTATTTTTAGGAACATACATTAATTTGGCAACTTTGGTAGTAGGAGGATTTGGAGTATTTTTCACGGATGAAAAGGCATACCCTAAGTTGGTAATAATAACCTCATGTTTACCAATTCTTGTGGAATCTTGATCTATTCTTTCGTTAACTATAGGTTCATTTTCTTTAAAAAAATTCAGAGTAGCTCCTACCTTAGATCCATATTGGGTAATTTGGTTGTGGATCGTTTTATCCAAATTTTCAATCAACTCTACAGTGGCAACTTTATTTTCAATAATTTCAAGCCTTTGCATCACATGTTCCGAAGTTAAAATAGTTCCATTAACCAAAAGAGGTGGTGGGCCAAACAAATCTATCATAGCATTATAAGAATCAAAAGTATGGCTACCCAAGAAATTCCCTCTGGTAATGGTATCAAGAATATATCTGTTCCAAGGAGTGACGCCTACATAAAAATTGCGAAGAAGAACGGAAGTAGATTGCTTCCTAGTAGATCTATTCTGAGCATTGCAAATTCTATGCCAAGCATCTTTTAGATTTTCTCCCTCCCTTTGTTTGAAATTAAGAACTTCATGATCGGGAGTACAAACAATGATAGAAGGACTAGCCATGACAACACACAATGACACAAGAAGCAAGCGAAAAAGAGGCGAACGGAAAAAGAGGGCGAATAAAACGGCAAGAGTGAAGTGGGGGAGAGGAAAACGAGAGGCAAATGGCGAGTAATGTAATGCGAGCGATAAGAGTTTGTGATGGGTACTTGGTATGTCTTGACTTGACTTGACTTGACTTGGCGTAGATCTCCCCGGCAACGGCGCCAGAAATCCTTCTTGCTACCTCTTGAGCATCGCGTTGGTTTTCCCTTGAAGAGGAAAGGGTGATGCAGCAAAGTAGCGTAAGTATTTCCCTCAGTTTTTGAGAACCAAGGTATCAATCCAGTAGGAGACTACACACAAGTCGCCTCGTACCTACACAAACAAATAAAAACCTTGCAACCAATGCGATAAAGGGGTTGTCAATCCCTTCACGACCACTTGCAAAAGTGAGATCTGATAGAGATAATAAGATAAATATTTTTGGTATTTTTTTATGATATAGATTGAAAGTAAAGATTGCAAAGTAAAATAGATTGGAAACTTATATGATGGAAAACGGACCCCGGGGCCATAGGTTTCACTAGTGGCTTCTCTTAAGACAGCATAAGTATTATGGTGGGTGAACAAATTACTGTCGAGCAATTGATAGAAAAGTGCATAATTATGAGAATATCGAGGCATGATCATGTATATAGGCATCACGTCCGCGACAAGTAGACCGAAACGATTCTGCATCTACTACTATGACTCCACACATCGACCGCTATCCAGCATGCATCTAGAGTATTAAGTTCATAAGAACAGAGTAACGCATTAGGCAAGATGACATGATGTAGAGGGATAAACTCAAGCAATATGATATAAACCCCATCTTTTTATCCTCGATGGCAACAATACAATGCGTGCCTTGCTGCCCCATCACACCGGGAAAGGACACCGCAAGATTGAACCCAAAGCTAAGCACTTCTCCCATTGCAAGAAAGATCAATCTAGTAGGCCAAACCAAACTGATAATTCAAAGAGACTTGCAAAGATAACATATCATACATAAAAGAATTCAGAGGAGATTCAAATATTGTTCATAGATAATCTTGTTCATAAACCCACAATTCATCGGATCTCTACAAACACACCGCAAAAAGAATTACATTGAATAGATCTCCAAGAAGATCAAGGAGAACTTTGTATTGAGATTCAAAGAGAGAGAAGAAGCCATCTAGCTAATATCTATGGATCCGAAGGTCTATGGTAAACTACTCACACATCATCGGAGAGGCTATGGTGTTGATGTAGAAGCCCTCCGTGATTGATTCCCCCTCCGGCGGAGCGCCGAAAAAGGCCCCAAGATGGGATCTCACGGGTACAGAAGGTTGCGGCGGTGGAAATAGGGTTTTGTGGTGCTCTCGGATGTTTTCGGGGTATATGAGTATATATAGCCGAAAGAAGTCGGTCAGGGGAGCCACAAGGGGCCCACAAGGGTGGGGGGCGTGCGTACCCCCATGGGCGCGCCCTCCTGCCTCGTGACCTCCTCGTTTCTTTCTTGACGTCCACTCCAAGTCTCCTGGATTGCATTTGTTCCAAAAATCACTCTTCCGAAGGTTTCATTCCGTTTGGATTCCATTTGATATTCCTTTTCTGCGAAACACTGAAATAGTCAAAAGACAGCAATTTGCACTGGGCCTTTGGTTAGTAGGTTAGTCCCAAAAATAATATAAAAGTGTATAATAAAGCCCATTAAACATCCAAAACAGATAATATAATAGCATGGAACAATCAAAAGTTATAGATACGTTGGAGACATATCATTTTCTAATGCTAATTCTCTTTGTTGCACATCTCTTGGGGGAGCTATCCTAGTTTATTTAGAACACTCATCTTGTGATCCTTATCAAGTGTGCATTGGTGGAAGGCAAGCCATTTCTTTTTGGTACTTTGTGCCATCATGAAACTTTATAGAGGATTTGGTTTGTTTGGAACCTTCCTCTCTTTGGGGAGTTTGATATCTTTTATTTAGTGTGTATCAATGGATATCTCATTCCTTGATGTATCTTTTACTGATATCTTGCAAGTGATGATTTCTCCATTTGGTATCCCACTTTCTCTTGGTATTTCTTTTTGATTTGGTTTCGGTCCTTGAAAGTCGAGAGCATGCATATTTACTTCATATCTTTTATTTGGCATGCTTTCTTTCTTTGACCCAATATATAGGGGAAACTCCACCAAGTCTCAATTTGGATGAGATGTGCATGAAATTTATTTTCATATATATATGCACATATGTATGTGGAGTTTGTCCTATGTATTGTTCGTTCTCTAACTCCTTGGTCCCAATGAGTTTGGGTACCATTTTGTTTGTGTTGTTGTTCTAGGAACAGTTGGAGATGCATTGGATGCTCGGCTCACTCACAAGGAAGGTGGTGTCACCATGTGCTTATTGGAGTCAAGCTAGGATGTTCAATGAAGTACTAGCTACTACCTTCAATTGGTATCTTCTACGTCCTTCCAATGTTATCTCGGTAACAAGTATCTCTTCATGCATTCTGTTCTTGCATTCAACCTTGTGTAGGTTGCATCTTGGCATTATATTCATTCCATCTTGTGATGCTGGGTTCCTTTCTCAAAGCATCTCAACGATGATCTTATGTTGCTAGTTGTGATGTCTTTGATGGATGTGTGGTAGGAATTCATTTATATACAATAAGACCATATCTAGTCATCTGCTATGCTTTCAAGCAAATATCTTATTTGTGTATTTATGACTTCCTTGTGGATATCTTGTTCTTTCCTTTTTGTAACTATTTCGTGTGTACATCTTCCTTTGTGGATTGATATCATCATGATTTTAATCTACCTAGAATCTTATACACTAGAGAGCAGTTACATCTCTAGTTGATATCCCTATTCTTGCACGTCCACCTTTTTCTTTGGTGGTTCCGTGAAAGGATTTATCTTGAGTACGGGTCATATATCGTTGCATCTTGATGCACTCTTTTGTGGTGAAGATTGTTTTCCTCATGCTTGTCTTGACGAGACTTCTGCCATGTCTTTTGGTATCCCTCCTCTTGACAAAGCTATCATTTTCTATCTTCACCATGGGTTGTCACAAGCGTTGGTTATTCATTTTGCATATTTAGCATGCTTGTGAACCCCTTTGCTTGATGTTTGTGGGAAGGACATGTCTTTCACATTGTATCTTATTTATTTAAGACTATATTGATGCTTAATGCCCATCATTATATTAGTCTTCTCAAGTGCTTTGGCATGACTCATACACATCATTTTGGTTGAGCTTATTTCTAAGTTGCCTCTTTTGTATGTTGCTCAACCATTTGTTTGTTGCAAGTGCTAGGCTTAGTTTCCTACATGCTCAATTGCACTTGTTGTGAGTTTCTATTGATTTTGGGGGAGTGATGATCTTATTTTGTGCACGTTGTATCCAAATATAAAATTAAATAATGCACAAAACATGGGGAGCTTCTCTATGTTCTTAGAACACTCCTATGCTCATATCATAATATCTTTTAGTCTTGTCGCTTGTTGGGTCATTATTTTAGTTGGTTCAATTGGTATCTTTTGGTTGCTTGTTTCAATTGGTATCTTTTGACTGCTTGATTGCTTGTTTCTCTCTTTGTTATGTCTTTGTGGCATATCATCCATTAGCAATCTTTGGATCCTCAATATAGGTTGTGTTCCTCCAAGTATGTATCTTTGGATATGTGTATTGCATTCCACTCTTGTTGAGAAATACACATTTTATGGAGGAACACTTTTTATATTTTCCTTCTAAGCTTTTCGCCCATTTTGGCAATTGATGCCAATGGGGGAGAAGTTTCAGAGAGTTTTGTGGATAAGTTTAGAGAGCTACTTCTTCTTCCTTTGGTTTTGTTCCAAAGCATTTGCATCATGCGCATGCATTATTGATGCATAATTCCTTGTATAAACTCTCTTGAAAGTGATTGTCATCAATTACCAAAATGGGGGAGATTGAAAGAACACACGGTGCCCCCATGTTTGGTTTTGGTAATTGAAAACAATCTATATGGACTAATGGTTGCCTTGTGTTATATTTGAAGGATTTGTCCATAGGCTTTTCTTGAAGTCCATGTGTTGGTTTCAAGGAGTTTATGAGATGACCAAGGTGCTATTCAAGGAATTATCCAAAGAGTGGTCATATAGAAGACATGATACAAGGTTGATCAAGACTAAGTCAAACAGTGAATCAAGTTGATCAACACACAAAGCGCACAATAAGTACCGAGAGGGATCAAGTGATCCCATGGTATGGTAAGCATTGTCGATTACGCTTTGTGTACTAACCATGGTCTACGTGAGAGTTCTATGTGGGGTTAGGTATGTTTCCATGGGTTTGCGTCAAGATGAAGATCTCATACTACCCATGGAGGATGACATCAAGTGGTGATCGTCATCAAGATTGCGGTGTGCAAGTTCAAGTGGAGCATCACAAAGGGATCATTCTTGAAGCTTGCAGTCCATTGTGGTGTCAATGGACTTATGCAGATGTGACAAAGAGTGGCTTGCCCATAGTCGAGTATGTGGGAGCAATCAACTAGTCTTCATCGAGCCAACGTAATCAAGGAAAGTGATCCATCTTGAGGAGGACAAGATCGTCATCATCTAGCTCAAGTGGATTATGCGCAAGGCAAAGGTTTGCTCTTGATAGGTTTTCTATTTTACCGGTCTCATGCTGGTAGTTGGGAGACCGGGTTATAGGATCGATTGCCATACTATCAAGGGGGGGGGGGGTTCTCAAGTGAGTAGCTTGATCGTATCGTTCATAGAGAGCTCAAACCATTGCATCATAGCATCATATTTCTTTCTTGTTTGGTTTTTCTCCTTGTGATATTTGGAGCTTTTGGTCATCTTCATGACAAGCTTGAGTTCATCGAAAACGGAGTTCACATGCATCTTCTATGATGTTTTCGATGTTGGAGGTTATGCCGGTTCTCTTCTGTTGGAGGTTTCACTCCTATATATCTTAGGCATACCTCCCCTGCCATTTCTTAATATAACTAGTTGCTGTTTGGATGCTTCTTGTCATCATCTATCCAACAAGCTTGAGTTTGCTCAATTCGTAGTTCATTTGCAGAAGTTGTGGCAGTTTAGGCTTTATTGCATCCTCTGTTTTCTCTGTTGTGTTCCTGAAAGCCTCAAGCGGTGCTACCTCTCCGAGCGGTAGTACCTCTTATAAGTGGTACTACCTCTCTGGGCGGTACTACCTCTCTGGTAGAACTACAACTCGCTTTTTCTGTCGCGTTGGGTTGTTTTGACCGTGCTAAGCGGTAGTGCCACTTCTTCAAGCGGTAGTACCGCTTGTGCACGACCTGAGTGCATAACAGTTGGATTCGGGGATGCCTATAAAAGGGGGTCTTCTTCCCCATCAAACCTTATCTCTTGAGCTCGTGTTCTTCCCCCATTGTTGACCTTCTTGGAGCTTGCTATCTCTCAATCCCTCCAATGATTCTTGCTAGTTCTTGAGGGAAAAGATAGAGGAGATCTAGATCTACGTTTCCACCAATCACTTTGTCCTCTATGTGAGGGGAACCCCTTGGATCTAGATCTTGGAGTTCTTCATGTTCTCTTCTTCGTTCTTCCTCTCATTTTTCTCCATAGCATATAGTTGTTGTGGTGGGATTTGGGAGAGAATGACTTGGGCACTCTGTGTGCCCTTGCCATTTCATTTGTTGCATCGGTTTGAGTTCTCCATGGTGATACGTGGAAGTTACAAGTTGAGTAGCTTATTACTCTTGGGTGCTTGGTACCCTTGATCTTGTTCTTCTTGGGTGCTTGGGCGCCCTAGACGGTTGGTGGTGTTCGGAGCTCACTCATTGTGGTGTAAAGCTCCGGGCAAGCGTCGGGGTCTCCAATTAGGTTGTGGAGATCGGAGTAAATTGCACAGAAGTACCACAATTGGGGCATTGGAAGCAGATTGGTACCAAGTTTGGTAAATTTTACGTGTCAGTACCATTTCTGGGGCTAGACGTTACAAAAAGGTCTAAATCGCGTATAAATGCGTATGGACGGTGTATCTGACCGGCGGGGCCCGCATGTCAGCTGCCGATGTGGCATTCTTTTTGCAGAAACCCCCCGCACCTCCTTCGTCCTCACGCATGGCGGCGCCCGGTCTAGATCGAGGGGAGGAGCCCCTCGAGCCCGAGCTCCTTCGCCTCCCGTAACCCCCGCACCACCCTGGCCTCCTCCTCGCCGCGCTGCCGGCCGGCCACCGGAGCACCACCACCAGCGACTAGGACCAGGCCGTCCCCGCACCCTACCTCTCTCCTTCTCTTCCTCCTTCCATTTTTTCTTCTCTGTCTCTCTCTCTCACCCGAAGCTCTCTCTCTTGACGCGCCGCCTTGGTTCCCGTCATCCCCACGAGTGAAAGAGGGGGGGAGACAGAAAGGGATCCATGGCGGCGGCGAGTGGGTTGATGGAAAGGGGCAGGTCGCTGGAGGAGGGGGGAAGGGGGACGGTGCCGGGCGGGGGATCTGGCCGACGGTGAGGGAAGGTGCGGTCAGCTGCTGGGGTTCGAGGTGCTGCAGCGGAGGGGGAGAGGCCACGACGCGAGGAGAGGCCGCGGCGGAGAGGGAAGGCGCGAGTAGAGGCCACGACGGCACGAGCAGAGGTCACAAGCGGTGCGAAAGCGAGGCAGCTCCAAGCGGGGCCGCGGTGATGCGAGTGGGAGCTCGGGCTCGAGGGATCCTCCCCTCGATCCAGACCGGCCGCCGCCGTGCGGGTGCTTTCATAAAAAAAAATGCCATGTCAGCAGCTGACAGGTGGGCCTTGCCAGTCAGATACACTGTCAATACGCGTTTATACGCGATTTAGACCTTTTTGTAACGTCTAGCACCAGACTTGGTACTGACATGTAAAAATTACCAAACTTGGTACTAATCTGCATCCAATGCCCCAATTGTGGTACTTCTGTGCAATTTACTCTGGAGATCGCCCCGAGCAATTTGACAGGTACAAGTGACCGCCCCCAAGGGTTGGCAAAGTGTACGGGTTCGGTGACCATCCCAAGGGTTGCCATTTGTACGGGTTCGGTGACCACCCCAAGGGTTGCCATTTGTACGGGTTCGGTGACCGCGCTCAAGGGTCCCTTAGTGGAATCACAACATCTTGCATTATGCGTGGTGTCTGTGCAACAAACCCTGGGTCCGTTGCCCAGACTGTGCACAGGCCAAAGGACAAGATTACAACACCAGGATCAAACCAAGCACGAGGGATCAATTCTTTGAAGGATCCAAGTACAGATCAAGAAGACCAAGATGAGCCAGATAAGCAAGATATCACTAAGTAAAGAACCTCCCTTGCCGGGCAGGCGAGCCTGGCAAGGTTGGGTTTGCCCCGGAAGCAAGCTTCCAGATCGTCCAGGCAAGCCTGTCGGGGCTTGTGGAGGCAAGCCACTCCATCGCTCCACCTCACAAGCGACGCAAGTCATCGATCAGTGCGGTGTCAAGCCCCAAAGTGATGAAGTGGCTACTTCTTGCCACATGGCAGCCACTTTCTAGAGCAAACACCTCCATATGACACTCGTCCCGAGACGTGTCAAGCAAGCAGGCGCAAAGCTGGCAAAATAGCTCAGTAATGGTTGCCGGGCATGCTGTGATGTGACACTCGATGATGCATTTAATGCGCTCTGTCAGCCTGCAGAGTTAGGTATGATTGCACTGTTTGCTATCTAATCAGTACGTAAAGACTGGTTTGCCACTGTGGGGACCCCTTGATCTGTAAAAGGAGGCCCATGGCAACCGTAGAAAGGATTCGGACCCTCACACATTCGTACGCGCGTAGCCACTCTCGCCTCGAGGCAACCCTGCTGGGCAAGTGTGCTGCGCTCACCACCATTATCCATCATCAATCCACCAAAGCAAGAGTAGGGTTTTACGCCTCACGGTGGCCCAAACCTGGGTAAAACTGCCGGTGTGATCTCTGTCGTGCCGTGTTACGCTTCTCTGCTCTTTGTGCACCGTGCCCATCCCCCCACCGAACCAAAAGGGGCTCATGGCCCCATAGGTGGCCGTGCTTTCCCACGACATCTTTGGCGCGCCAGGTAGGGGGATCACTTGCGCGAACCTGTAGGACCTTGAAGTATGTCTAGAGGGGGGGTGATTAGACTACTTGACCAATAAAAACTTAACCTTTTCCCAATTTTATAGTTTGGCAGATTTTAGCTATTTTAGGACAAGTCAAGCAATCATCACACAATTCAAGCAAGCATGCAAAGAGTATATAGGAAGCGGGAAATAAAGCATGCAACTTGCAAGAAAGCAAGGGGAAGGGTTTGGATGATTCAAGCGCAATTGGAGACACGGATGTTTTTGTCGTGGTTCCAATAGGTGGTGCTATCGTACATCCACGTTGATGCAGACTTCAACCCACAAAGGGTAGCAGTTCTTGTGAGTCCACGGAGGGCTCCACCCACGAAGGGTCCACAAAGTAGCAACCTTGTCTATCCCACCATGGCCGTCGCCCACGAAGGACTTGCCTCACTAGCGGTAGATCTTCACGAAGTAGGCGATCTCCTTGCCCTTACAAACTCCTTGGTTAAACTCCACAATCTTGTCGGAGGCTCCCAAGTGACACCTAGCCAATCTAGGAGACACCACTCCAAGAAGTAACAAATGGTGTGTTGATGATGAACTCCTTGCTCTTGTGCTTCAAATGATAGTCTCCCCAACACTCAACTCTCTCTCATAGGATTTGGATATGGTGGAAAGAGGGCTTGAGTGGAAAGCAACTTGGGGAAGGCTAGAGATCAAGATTCATATGGTAGGAATGGAATATCTTGGCCTCAACACATGAGTAGGTGGTTCTCTCTCAGAAATGGTAAGTTGGAAGTGTAGGTTCGGTCGATGGCTCTCTCTACGAATGAAGAGGAGGTGGAGGGGTATATATAGCCTCCACACAAAATCTAACCGTTACACACAATCTACCAAACTCGGTGGGACCGAATAGTTAAACTCGGTCGGACCGATTTAGTAAACCTAGTGACCATTAGTGATTTTCGGTGGGACTGACATGCATCTCGGTGAGACCGATATGGTTAGGGTTAGGGCATAGCGTAATCTCGGTGAGACCGATTACACAAACTCAGTGAGACCGATTTTGGCAATTAGCTAACCAGAGAGTTGGTCGTAAACTCGGTGGGACCGATTTGCTCTTTTTCGTGAGACCGAAATGTTACAAAAAGGAAACAGAGAGTTTACATTGCAATCTCGGTGAGACCGATCGCTCACTTCAAGTTAGACCGAAACATTACGAAGGGAAACAGAGAGATTGGAACCCCATCTCGGTGAGACCGAGATCCCTATCGGTAAGACCGATTTGCTTAGGGTTTGTGGCAGTGGCTATGACTTTTGGAATCGGTGGCGCCGGATAGAAAGAATCGGTGTGACCGATTTTGGCTTTAGGTTTAGGTCATATGTGGATGTGGGAAAGTAGTTGAGGGTTTTGGAGCATATAACTAAGCACATGAAGCAAAAGGCTCATTAAGCAACACCTCATCCCTTCTTGATAGTATTGGCTTTTCCTATAGACTCAATGTGATCTTGGATCACTAAAAGGTAAAATGAAGAGTCTTGAGCTTTTGAGCTTGAGCCAATCCTTTGTCCTTAGTATTTTGAGGGATCCACTTTCATCATCCATGCCATGCCATTCATTGAGCTTTCCTGAAATAATAGTCTTGGAATAGCATTAGCTCAATGAGCTATATGTTGTTATGAATTACCAAAACCACCTAGGGATAGTTACACTTTCAATCTCCCCCTTTTTGGTAATTGATGACAACATATAGATCAAAGCTTCGACAAAGGATAATAAAATTTAAATAACATCGTCGCTTTGAGAAGTATGTGATAAGCAAGAGCTCCCCCTAAATTTGTGCATAGTTTTAGATTTGCTTTGGACTGCAAATGCACAATGAATTAGGCTCATGGGTTACTCTTCCATGTCACATACATCTTGGTGGAGCGCTCAAAATAGTAAACAATGAATACATGCACTCATCACCAAGCATAGTGAGTGATCACATAAGATAGATAGGATAATATCAAGCATGCATAAGTGTAGCTTATGATCAAACACATGATCATCAATGTCTCACAAACATAGTATCTCAACCAAAAGCAAACAAAGTTTGAAAAACCACCAAATAAAGCAAGAGAGAACAAAAGCAACACTCTCTCTCTAAAGCCTATGATCTATACATTTTTCTCCCCCTTTGGCAACAAGTTACCAAAAAGTTCATAGAAAATGCATAGTGCTAGATCGACTCTCGGGCTTGATCTTCTGGTGGTGGTGTAGAGATGGCTCCTTGGACGAAGACTTCAGTTGATGTAGATGGAGCTGGAGCTGATGAAGGTCTTTGGAGCTGGTGGCACTGAGGCTGTAGCTGGTGCAGATGAAGTTGCTCTTGTGTCAGAAACTGGCACAGTGATGACCTCTGGGCTCTAGGCACTCTAGCAAACACATTGGTTGTAGTCTTGCCCTTCCTCTCCTGCATGTCCTCTTGTAGTTCCTCCACTGCAGTCTGAATCTCAGTTACTTTCACATCTAAGTTATAGAACTTTTGTTCTATGATTCTCTCCAGGCTCTCCTGGTTTTGAGTTAGGGTGGCCAATCCCTGCTCAATCCTCAGAGTTGATGCTATCAAGTAACCAAGCTACTCCTGCTTGTTCTTCAAGAAATACTCAGATGCCTCCTCTTGAGTTGGCATCTTGGCAGCCTTCTCCCTCTTTGCCTTCTCCTTCTTCTCCTAAGCTTGAACTGATTGTGGATCATCTTCATTCATGACAACCTCATTGTCCTCAAAGTCTGGATAAAGTGGACAGTGTTCCTTATCCAACTGATATTTTCTGTGCCCATCTTTGAGTTTATCAATTCTTGAATCTGAGGTGCATATCCACAGCTCCTCTTACGATCTGCTGCAGTCCTCTTGATAGTTTCAATGACCAGGCTCATGACTTTAAACTTCTGTGGCACATCAAACACATGCAACATGTTGATGGCATGCCCTCTGATCATGTTATGATCACCAGACTTGGGCAACAAAGTGTGCCTCAGAATCCAATTTATGGTTGGCAACCCTGACAGCAGAAAGTGAACTGATCCAAACTTGTGAGTTGCTAATGTCTTGTTTGGAATTTCCTTCTACATGTGAGCCATTGAATTGTGATCCTTTTTCTTCTTGGCATAAATGTCTAGGTCATCCTCATTCTCCTCTGGGGCATTTATCAGCTTTGCCCACTCCTCAACAGTTGACTGGTACCTTGTACCTTCAGACATCCAAACAATTCTCCCATCTGGGTAAAAATGTGCTGTGGAGTAGAATTGCATGATAAGCTCATCATTCCAATTTGTGAGCTTTTGCCCGACAAAATCTGCAACTCCACAAGCAATAAAGCTGTCCTGCACTCCAGGATAGTGCTCTTCATTCTCCTTCATGTAGGTCAAGTCGACCCACCTCATATCACACACAATGGTCTTCTTGTCCAACAAGATTGTCTCATAGAAGTCCTGTTGTTCCTTTGTATGGAACCTGTAATCAACAGCAGTTCTTCTCCTTGAAGCATATGGATCTTCCATTCTCCACAGTCTCAGCCCTGAATCCTTCCCCGATTCTCATGTTCTCGACCACAGGATGGGCATCATTGTGGTCTGGTATCTTTGGCTTGAGCTTCCTCGTAACTTGTCCTTCTTCATCTTCCTCATCATCCTCGTGCACTTGGGGCCTTGTTCTTCTCGGTAATTTGGAATACTCCTAGTATTCCTCTTTGGTGCAGACTTGGCCTTGGGGGCAGCTTTGGGTGCTTCCTTGGGCTTAGATGTTGCAGCCCCTGATCTAATAGCATCACCCATAAGCTTTGGTGCCTTTGGTGCTGGTGCAGCAGGCTCTTCTTCTTCTTCCATCATGGAAGGCTTCCCAATTACTCTGGCCTTGGTAATCTTGACCCTTTCCTTCCTCTTCTTGCTCTCATCAGCTGGCTTTTTGGGATCAGGATTTTCAGGCAGTTGAGTTGATGTTCTGGCCTTGGACATTGGTTGTCTTCCTGCAGGCCTTTTGGTCTTCATGACCCTTTCCTTCTTGAGCACTTCTTTCTTGGAAGTAGCCTCATCTTCCTCAGCTTTGTAATCTTCATCCTGTGAATCTGAAGTTCTTTTCCTCCTTTGCCTAGTAGCAGCCTTAGGCAAATTGCTAGGAGTACTTCTGCTCCCTTCATCTGAAGTTGAGGGACTAGTGCCCTCACTCAAGTCTATCTCGCTCTTGACCTGTTACGGCTATCACTTTGATCGGACATACTACAAAAGCTGACTCACGACCTGTGAAGAGTTTATAGATGAGATAGAAAAGATGAGCATCACAAAATGCGAGGTTTTTGCAAAAGAATGACTCAAAAGTTCAGTTTTAGTTTTCCACAGAAAGCATTTCGGATCCACCGATTTTCAAACTCGGTGATATCGAAGCGCTTTTGGAACCTAAATCGATGATCTCATTGGACCGAGTTTCAGTTCGGTGGCACCGAAACTGCTAGGGTTTCACTGAATCCTAAAATCGGTTGCACCGATTAGTAATTCTCGGTCAGACCGAGAGTCACTAGTGCAATGGCATAAGCCAGATCGGTGAGACCGAGTTTTTCAACTCGGTGGGTCCGAGATGGTTTCATGAAACCTAAACCTAAAAATTTGAATCTCATCTAATCTATGAACTACTTTGGCTGGATAGAAGAGTTGCAATCGTGGCAAGATTCAATATGAAAACAATGTGCTAGGAATCAGACGTGGATAGCACAAAGATCAAGTCCATACCCTAACTTGGCGGTGGACTTGCTACAACGGCAACGGCGGGGACGAAATCCGTTGACAGCGGCGAAGACCAGCGACAGGAGGCTGCTAGCGGCGAGGAGACGATCCGGAGACCATGATGGCAGAGCGAGCTGATGCGCGGGCGAAGGGTTTCGGAGAAATTTCCAAATTTTTTCCCGTGACTATGTATAGCCCGACCCTGTCGGTGTGACCGAGTGGAACAACTCGGTCGCACCGAGATGCATAACTGCAAGCAGTTACAGCAACTCGGTGTGACCGAAAAGTTCAAATCGGTTGCACCGAGATTGAAAACTCAGATCAACTTGATGATCTCAGTAGGACCGAAATGGTAGGATCGGTCAGACCGAGAATCACTAAGAGGTTTTGGAAGTTTAAGTCTATGACGAATCGGGGACTCCAGGTGCTCCTCACACAGAGTGGTTCGAATCGACTTGATCAAATTTTGTGATGTAGCATGAATAGAGTTTGAGACGAGAAAAGCATAGATAGCTAAAGAAGGTTCTTAGGCATTCTTGTCCATCCACTTGGCACAAAGAAAAGAAACCAAACAAGCAAAACAACAAGTGGATGTCCTTGAATGAGTAAAATATGCACCAACATGCTCACACAATAAGATGGCAAATGAAATATGTGGCAAAGCATGCACAACCAATTTTAGCATCTATCAAACAATTGGCGATGACTAGGTCATCTATATATGAGTATATTGACTTAGGAGTCAAATGAGAACATTTGATCATAGGTCATACTCATCGTTTATGCTCAAGTGGGGTTACCACTTTTACATAATGCATTAATGTGTTCACACCATTAGAGTTGCTTTGACTCAATTCTTAGAGTTAAGCTCCCCTAGATGTGAGATCCCCCTTAGAGGGATGAACTAACCTTGGGTTTTGTCGATGATGACTTCATGTAGGTTTTGAAGATGTAGATGCTCAATGTTGATGTAGATCATTTGGAGCAATCCTTTGGAGTGAGTTGCACTTTCAACTTGCCTACATGGGTTAGTCCCACAAGGAACAAACAAGAATATCCATAGATATAGAGTGATGCACACACAAGATGATGTCCATGAAAACATTAGGTTACCTTGTCCCTTGCCTTACCAACATGAGGGTTTGTGACTCCTTGAACTAGTGCAAGATGTGAAAGTTGATTGCACTTGTTCTTTCCAAAAAGATATGAGTGAAGAATGTTGGCGGAGTCACCCTCAAGAACTCTCTAGTTCTTCTTCTTCATGATCCACATCATCTTGATGGGAATCCTTGGAGTTGTAGTTGTACTTGATGAAGTAGAACTTGACGTAGTCTTGGGGACCCACTCGAACGAGGCTTTAGGTGCTTCTTCAAATGCATCAATCTCTTCTTGAAGCTTGTCCTTGCCTTTGTTCTTGTGGTCTTGTGGTGGAAGATCATCTTGAGCTTGTGTCCCCTTGAAGGAAGTAGGATCATACTTCTCTTGTTGAGGAACAAACTTTGTCTTGGGGTATTGATCTTCTTCCCACTCAACTCCATTGGCGTTGAACTTCCGCTCAAAACCAACACCTTGATTCTTCGGTGCCTTCCTTGCTTGCGTACAATTTCCTCAAATTGCTTACTCGGCAAGGCTCTTGTAAACACCTTTCTCTATAATTCCCTTCAATAAACTATTTTCTTGCTCAAGTGTAACTTGGCTAAGAGAATCATTAGTGGAATCAAGAGAACTACTAGAAGCAACAACATTGGATTTGACATTATTATTGTTACTACTAGAGGAAGTATCTTTCGTGTACTTGTTACTAGACTTGACTTGAGGCATGTAAGTAGATAAGAGTAAACGCTTGGCAATGTAAGAAGAACTTTTCTTGCGGAGATCATCATTGATTGCCTTTAAGAACTCATGCTCTTGCTCAAGATTGAGCTTTTCAAAGCGTAACTTCTCATGAGCCCTTAAAAGTTCTCTATGATCTTCGAAGATAGTTTCATGAGCCAACTTAAGAGTGTTTAGTTCTTTAGTTAGAAGCTCAATTTTCTCCTTATCATTGTCATTCGTCTGATTAGCATGATTAATTGACGTTTCATCATAGTATTCATCACTAGAGTTGTCAACAAGTAAATCATCATCACCTAGCAAGTCATCTTCATCACTATTAAAATCAACATACTCGGGATGTGTTACCTTTGGACCTTTGGCCATGAAGCATCTTCCAATTCCTTCATTTGGTGAATCAAATATGTCGTAGGAGTTGGTTGACACAAGTGCTAGACCGGCAACACCTTCATCTTGAGTATGTTCGGAGTCGGAGTGATCGCTTCTCTCGGAGTGATTGTCGGAGTCGGAGCCGGAAACCCATTCACCAACATGAGCTTGATGTCTTCGTTTTGTGTAGCTCCTTGATGACTTGTCCTTCCTTTCCGAATCCTTGCTTCTCCTTGAGGGTCTTCGTTCATAACGATCATCTCTACTCCTCCTCTCTCTTGGTGGTGATTCTTCTCTTTTGCTTCTTCCTTTTGGAGAATCTTCTCTTCTTTTGTAGGGTGTCGTACACTCATTGGAGTAGTGTCCGGGTCTCCCACAATTGTAGCAATTGCGCTCTCGACTAGAAGATCTCTTGTCATTGTAAGACCTTGACTTGGAGCTTCTTTCTTTGCTTATACTTTTGTAGAACTTGTTGAAGTTCTTCACCATTAAGCTCAATTCTTCATTGAAGGTTGGTTTCACACTTGATGATGTGGGGGCTTCACTTGAGGCTTTGTAAGCACCACTTGACTTGTTGTGAAGTTCCTCCTTGTCCTTGAGTGACATCTCATGAGCAACAATCCTTCCAATGACTTCCGTTGGCTTGAGATCTTTGTAGTTTGGCATCATTTGGATCAATGTGCACACGACATCATACTTTCCATCCAATGCTCTTAGGATCTTCATGATGATGAATTTGTCGGTCATCTCTTCACTCCCTAAGCCGGCAATCTCATTTGTGATAAGAGCAAGCCTAGAGTACATTTCAGCGACACCTTCACCATCCTTCATTTTGAACTTGTCAAGCTGACTTTGGAGCACATCCAACTTGGATTCCTTGACGGATTCGGTACCTTCGTGCATATCAATCAAAGTATCCCAAATTTACTTTGCATTCTCAAGACGGCTGATTTTGTTAAATTCTTCGGGGCACAATCCGTTGAAGATGATGTCACATGCTTGAGCGTTGTATTGTAGCATCTTCAATTCTTCCGCATTAGCTTCACGGTTCGGTTCTCTCCCATCGAAAAATTCACATTGCAAGCCAATACAAATAATTTCCCAAACGGCGGGGTTATGTCCAAGAATATGCATTTTCATCTTATGCTTCCAACTAGCAAAATTAGTACCATAAAAGTAAGGACCTCTACGGTGATAATTTCCCTCGCTAGACGCCATACTCTCCTAGGTTGTGAAACCAAGGCTTATGACCACCAAAAACTATGGAAATCAAAGCAAATGGAGACCAAAGCTCTGATACCACTTGTAGGACCTAGAAGTATGTCTAGGGGGGTGATTAGACTATTTGACCAAAAAAAACTTAACCTTTTCCCAATTTTATAGTTTGGCAGATTTTAGCTATTTTAGGACAAGTCAAGCAATCATCACACAATTCAAGCAAGCATGCAAAGAGTATATAGGAAGCGGAAAATAAAGCATGCAACTTGCAAGAAAGTAAGGGGAAGGGTTTGTAGGATTCAAACGCAATTGGAGACGCGGATGTTTTTGTCGTGGTTCCGATAGGTGGTGCTATCGTACATCCACGTTGATGGAGACTTCAACCCACGAAGGGTAACGGTTGCACGAGTCCACGGAGGGATCAACCCACGAAGGGTCCACGAAGTAGCAACCTTGTCTATCCCACCATGGCCGTCGCCCACGAAGGACTTGCCTAACTAGCGGTAGATCTTCAAGAAGTAGGCGATCTCCTTGCCCTTACAAACTCCTTGGTTAAACTCCACAATCTTGTCGGAGGCTCCCAAGTGACACCTAGCCAATCTAGGAGACACCACTCTCCAAGAAGTAACAAATGGTGTGTTGATGATGAACTCCTTGCTCTAGTGCTTCAAATGATAGTCTCCCCAACACTCAACTCTCTCTCATAGGATTTGGATCTGGTGGAAAGAGGGTTTGAGTGGAAAGCAACTTGGGGAAGGCTAGAGATCAAGATTCATATGGTAGGAATGGAATATCTTGGCCTCAACACATGAGTAGGTGGTTCTCTCTCATAAATGGTAAGTTGGAAGTGTAGGTTCCGTCTGATGGCTCTCTCTACGAATGAAGAGGAGGTGGAGGGGTATATATAGCCTCCACATAAAAGCTAACCGTTACACACAATCTACCAAACTCGATGGGACCGAATAGTTAAACTCGGTCGGGCCGATTTAGTAAACCTAGTGACCGTTAGTGATTTTCGATGGGACTTACATGCATCTCGGTGAGACCGATATGGTTAGGGTTAGGGCATAACGTAATCTCGGTGAGACCGATTACACAAACTCGGTGAGACCGATTTTTGTAATTAGCTAACCAGAGAGTTGGTCAGGTAAACTCGTGGGACCGATTTGCTCTTTTCGGTGAGACCAAAATGTTACAAAAAGGAAACAGAGAGTTTACATTGCAATCTCGGTGGGACCGATCGCTCACTTGGTTAGACCGAAACGTTATGAAGGGAAGCAGAGAGATTGCAACCCCATCTCGGTGAGACCGAGATCCCTATCGGTAAGACCGATTTGCTTAGGGTTTGTGGCAGTGGCTATGACTTTTGGAATCGGTGGCGCCGGATAGAAAGAATCGGTGTGACCGATTTTGGCTTTAGGTTTAGGTCATATGTGGATGTGGGAAAGTAGTTGAGGGTTTTGGAGCATATCACTAAGCACATGAAGCAAAAGGCTCATTAAGCAACAGCTCATCCCTTCTTGATAGTATTGGCTTTTCCTATAGACTCAATGTGATCTTGGATCACTAAAAGGTAAAATGAAGAGTCTTGAGCTTTTGAGCTTGAGCCAATCCTTTATCCTTAGTATTTTGAGGGATCCACTTTCATCATCCATGCCATGCCATTCATTGAGCTTTCCTGAAATAATAGTCTTGGAATAGCATTAGCTCAATGAGCTATATGTTGTTATGAATTACCAAAACCACCTAGGGATAGTTGCACTTTCAGAACCCGAGAGCATCAGTAGCGCGTCATCTTCATCGCCATTTTCATCATCGACGGCGTCATCGACTATGGTGCCCAAGAAGAAGCCCAGAGCTACAAATCACCCGTCTACCATGAAGGCTCCGCCACCCGCGACCATCGACGTCGCGGGGAATGCGAGGACGCGTGAGGATGTGGATACTGCGGGGGACGTGGTTGGCACAGGCGGCGTTGTCACCCCCCCCCCCCCGCGGCCGGAGCAGGAGTGGGAGACACCGGGGAAGGACAGCATCAGCAACATCCTAGCGGCCATGCTCCATGAGGTACGGATGGATGGATTATTCGGTCTGCACCCTTTCTCCTCGCCGAAGGGCACAACCGCAGTGGTGGCGCTGCTCAGGGTGAATCACAACCTCTCGCCGCCTCGCCGCAGCGCGATCAGAGGGCACGCGCCACCCCCGGAACAGGCTGACCCAACTACTGTGCCCAATGGAGCCACTAGCCCTCAAGCGCCTCCACCACGTCACCAAGCCATCCAAGTGGCTGGTTCGCAACAACAAAGGCATGACGCAGTCGCCACTGGCACCATCAGGAGCCGAGCGACACTGCGATCTACATCGTCATCACCTATGCCAAGCACTGCCTCAGAGGCCATGGCGCGGGCTCAACTTTTGTTGAGATTTCTGCCAGCAGCCAATCAGATGGGTGAGTGGCAAGCCACCATCCAAAGCCTGATTGGTTTCACCGAGGCAGGAGGATCACAACGAGCTGGCCCGCCACGGCCTCCCCAGGCAACGACAACGGCTCGTGCTGCTAGCCGTATGGAAGGGGCCACCCCCACGGTGAAATCCCCACCACGGCAACCAGCACGGGAGCCACGAAACCAAGAACCCGATGACGTCTCGATGGCCTCTTCTGACCCTCGAGCGCGTCAAGACCAACGGCGGGCCCCGGAGGACAGGCGGAGGGAAGGCGCGCGCGTCGTCATCGAGCGGTGTTGCGACAACCACCGCCGGTCCAATGGGTGCGATGGCCCCGACGTTAATGAGCCCACGCTCGGAGATGGCGGGTGCCTGCCTTTCGAGGTTGGGTGCCCTGCCTTCACCTGTGAGCTGCGGCAAGTCCGTTGGTCGTCCGCTCGCACGTTCAGGCCAGAGATACCTGAGAAGTATGATGGGAGACTGAACCCGGCAGAGTTCTTGAGCATCTACGCCATCGCTATTCAAGCTACCGGGGGAAGAGATGAGAAGGTGTTCGCCAACTACTTCCGCACTCAAGCCAAATGTGAGGTCTTGGCTGATGCACCTTTGGGAGAACTCCATTTCAACCTGGGCTGACTGGTGCCTTGAGTTCATTGGCGCCTTCACGGGCAGCCATCAAGAACCAGGGCGGCCCAGCGACTTGCAGCTTCTCCAGCATAAAGCAGGAGAGACTCTATGAAAGTACTTGCAGAGATCCAGCGAGCCCATAGAAATATCCCAGACATCCACCCGGCAGCTGTGATAGCTGCCTTCCAATCCAACGTGCGCAACCGTAGGATACGTTCCAAGAAGAACATTCGATTGCTCAAGACTGTGAAGGAGCTTTACACCTTGGTGGACAAATGTGCTCGGGTGGAGGAGGGGAGGAAACTCCCTGGAGAGGAAGATTTCGTCGACGTCGACTCAGAGGATGACGACGAGACCACCAGCCAGAAGAAGAAGAACAAGAAGCGCAAGGATAAAGCAGTGATGACCGTTGAGGGATCGGGCACGCCTAGTACCGGCAAAAAGGCTAAGGCTGAAGCCCCGGCAAGGAAGTTTCCACGTGCGCTGACTGCCGGGAGGCTGAGGCTGCCGAGAAAGCTGGGAAAAGTGATGGATCGTACTGCAAGATTCATCGGACCAAGGGCCACGATCTCCAGGAGTGTCATTAGGTTGAGCATCTCGTCAAGAGGCAAAGGGCTGAGTATGAGAAGCGTGATAAGGAAAAAGGTTAGAATGGTACTGGCCGGCAAGGCTCCTCGGAACCAAGGAAAACCCGCCAGGGGCCGAGAGAAGGAGGATTGCAATGATGAAAGCGATGGAGGGGATGAAGAGGAAACCAGCGAGCAGGAATTCTAGAAGGCCACTGACGCCCTTTGTATTGACGGGGGTGCATCTTTGCACTCCTCTCACCGCCAACTTAAACAGTGGGCACGTGAGGTCAATGCCATGGAGCCAGTGGCAGATTCTCGGAAGCCGCTCAAGTGGTCACGCACACCCATCATCTTTGATGAAGAGGACCACCCCGACCGCATCACTGCGGTAGGGTGCTAGCCGTTGTTGGTCTCACAAACAATTCACAACCTCAAAGTCACAAAGATGTTGGTTGATGGCGGGGCCGGGTTTAATCTGATTTCCCCAAAGGTTATCAGCAAACTCCAGATAGTAGAGGAAGAGCTTAAGATAACGGGCACGTTTCAAGGAGTCAATCCCAGCAGGAGTCATCCTAAGGGAAAGATCATGTTGCCAGTGACATTCGGAGGAGAGTTGAACTACAAGACTGAGAAAGTTGTGTTTGATGTGGTCGACCTCCCCCTGCCGTACAACGGAATCCTTGGGCGCTCGGCCCTGGCCAAGTTCATGGTGGCATCCCACTACACCTACAACACCTTAAAGATGCCAGGGCCGATGGGCATCATTTCCATTCCGTCAGACAAGAAAGATGCAATTATTTGCGTGGATAAAATGTACCGGGACGTAGTCGCGGCAGAGGCCGCCGAAGCCACAGTTCCCGCCAAGGAAAGCAAAGCAAAGAAGAAGGCTAGCGGGGACGCCGACAAGGAATCAGGGAAGCATACATCTTTAGAGTTCCAACAACAAGAGGTCCAAGGCTGGCGCTGATGGTACTTTCACTATCAGTGCCACCCTTGATGACAAATAGGAAAGCGCGCTCGTTGCCTTCCTGCGGGTGAATATCGATGTGTTTGCCTAGCAACCATCTGATATCCCCAATGTTCCCAGGGAGGTAATCGAGCACCACCTTGCTGTCTGCCCACATGCCCGACCCGTCAAGCAAAAGGTTCGGAAGCAGGCCTTGGAGCGGTTGCAGTTCATTGCTGAGGAAATCAAGAAACTTGAGGCAGCTGGTTTGGTCAGAGGAGTACTACATCCAACATGGTTAGCAAACCCAGTGGTTGTGCGTAAGGCTAATGGGAAATGGAGGCTTTGCATATATTTTACGGATCTGAACAAAGCATGCCCAAAGGACCCATTCCCCTTACCACGCATCAACCAGATTGTGGATTCCACTTCCGGGTGTGATTTGCTCTCCTTTCTGGATGTATACTCTGGATACCATCAGATCTTTATGTCCAAGGAAGATGAAGAAAAGACCTCATTCATCACCCCATGTGGCACATACTGCTTTGTGCGCATGCCTTTCGGGTTGAAGAGTGCAAGGTCCACTTTTGCAAGAGCAGTCCAAATTAATTTTGAACCACAGTTGCACGGGAACATTGAAGCTTATATGGATGATATTGTGGTCAAGACCTAGGAAAGATCAACCCTCATCCAGGATTTAGAAGAGACCTTTGCTAATCTGCGCAAGATCAACTTGAAGCTGAACCCAGAGAAGTGTGTGTTTGGCATTCCCTTCGGCAAGCTACTTGGTTTCTTTGTGTCCCACAACGGGATCGAGGCCAACCCAGATAAGATCAAGGCCATCGAGCAGATTCAGGCACCCAAGACAATTAAGGATGTGAGGCGTTTGATAGGATGCGTTGCCGCGCTTAGTAGATTCATCTCCAAGTCTGCCGAGCGCACCTTGCTGTTCTTCAAAATTTTGAAGAAGGCAGGACCCATGAAGTTGACCCCGGAAGCAGACGCAGCGCTGCAAGATTTGAAGACCTACTTGTCTTCTGTGCCCACTCTGGTTGCACCCAAACCACAAGAGCCGTTGCTGCTATATATATAGCTGGCAGCGACTAATCAAGTGGTTAGTGTAGCATTAGCGGCACAGCGGGAAGTGGAGGAGATAACAACCTCAGCAAGTGTCTCGTCTAGGGAAGAGAGAGAGAACATCCCAACAAGGCCAGATGTGGATCAGGACAAAGAGGAGCACGGCAATGGAGGAAACCCCAAGGACGCGGCAAGGAAGAAGGTGGTGCAGCGCCCAGTATACTTCGTCAGCTCCCTGTTGCAGGGGGCTAGATGCAGGTATTCTGGCATGCAAAAATTGATTTTTGGCCTTGTCATGGCCACAAGGAAACTGCGCCACTACTTCCAAGCCCATGAGATCACGGTTGTCACCCGCTTCCCGTTACAAAGGATAATCCAAGACCCAGAGGCTACCGGCAGAATAGTGGAATGGGCATTGGAGTTATCCAGCTTTGGCCTAAAGTTTGAAAGCACATCAACGATTCAGAGCAGGGCATTGGAAGAGTTTATTGCAGAAAGGACGCCAACCCCTGATGAAGAAGTACTGGAAACAGTTATCCCCGGCAGGGAAGCGCCCCAAGAATGGATCATGTATTTCGGTGGTGCCTTCTCCCTACAAGGTGCAGGGGCCGGCGTGCTTCTCGTTGCTCCCATTGGAGAGGACCTGAAGTACGTCATCCAGATGCATTTTCCCCGGGAAGAGGCGACTAACAATACAGCAGAGTATGAAGGGCTCCTTGGCGGGCTCAGGATTGCCACAGAATTGGGAATCAAGAAGCTGATCATCCGAGGAGATTCACAACTTGTGGTGAGACAAGTCAACAAGGATTATCAAAGTCCATTGATGGAGGCATACGTCGAGGAAGTGAGAAGACTGGAGGAGCACTTTGACAGATTGCAAATGGAGCACGTACCCCGTGCGGAAAACACCATCACTAATCATTTGTCAAAGTGCGCTGCACAGAAGCTTCCTGTGGAACCAGGAACTTTTGTTCTCCATGTTACTCAGACCTCCGTATCCCCGACAACAATGGCCCGAAAGAGGAGGAAATTGGACTCCGGTAAGCCTCTCCCGGTAGAGTCTCTCGAAGCTCCTGGCAGGGACCCTACCGGAAAACAACTCCCCTTCGATTGTCGGGTTGCACCCTACTGCCGTGCCACTGGTCCCCACGATCAAGGAATGCGCTCCCACGAATGAGGAGGTGCCTCTAGTCCTCGTTCCCGAGCCTCAGGCTCCAACTTGGGCAAGGCACATAGTCCATTTCCTCCAAACTGGAGAACTTCCTGAAGAGCAAGAAGAAGCAAAAAGAGTAGCCCGGAGGGCTAGTATGTATTAGTTTGTTGATGACACACTATACAAAAGAAGGCCCAACGGTGTGAAATTGAAGTGCATTTGTCGGGAAGAAGGAAAGAAACTGCTGGCGGAAATACACAAAGGCATGTGCGGCTCCCACATTGGATCAAGGGCTTTAGTTGGGAAAGCATTCTGGCAAGGACTCTATTGGCCCATAGCCCTCCAAGATGCGGTCGAGCTAGTCACCAACTATGAAGCCTACCAGTTCCATTCCAAGAATATCCATCTGCCTGCCCAAGCTCTTCAGACAATCCCTTTGTCATGGCCGTTTTCGGTCTGGGGGCTCGATACCCTTGGCCCTTGATGTCTACTACGTAAACTTCTTCTTGTAGACTCGTGTTGACAAGCAAATTAAACCAATCATAGCAATTCACCAATTACCGATAGGACAACGAAAATCTACTCAGACATCATAGGATGGCAATACATCATTGGATAACAATATGAAGCATAAAGAACCATGTTCAAGTGGAGGGTACAACGGGTTGCGGGAGAGTGGACTACTATAGATAGATGGGGGAAGGTGATGAAGATGTTGGTGAAGATGACAGAGGTGTTGGTGTAGATTGCGGTGATGATGATGGCCCTGGCGGCGTTCCGGCGCCACCGAGGGGGAGAGGCCCCCCCTTCTTCTTCTTCTTCTTCTTCCTTAACCTTCTCCCTAGATGGGAGAATGGTTTCCCCTCTGGTCCATGGCCTCCATGGCAGCGGAGGGGCGAGAGCCCCTTCGAGATTGGATCTGTCTCTCTGTCTCTCTCTGTTTCTGCGTTCTTGATTCTGCCCTTTCACCGTTTCTTATATTCCCGGAGATCCGTAACTCCGATTGGGCTGAAATTTGAACACGATTTCTATCCGGATATTGGCTTTCTTGCGGCGAAAGAAGGGCACCAACCGCCTTACAGGGTGGCCACGAGGGTCAGGGGCGCCCCCCCTTGCCTCGTGGCCCCCTCGGGCATCATCTCACGTTGATTCTTCTTCCCAAAAATCACATATATTCCCAAAAAAATCTCCGTCAGTTTTTATCCCGTTTAGACTCCGTTTGATATGGATTTCCTGTGAAACAAAAAACATGCAACAAATAGGAAATGGGCACCGGATCAATATGTTAGTCCCAAAAATAGTATAAAAAGTTGCCAAAACTATATGAAAGTTGTATAATATTGGCATGGAACAATAAAAAATTATAGATACGACGGACATGTATCAGCATCCCCAAGCTTAATTCCTGCTCGTCCTCGAGTAGGTAAATGATAAAAAAGATAATTTTTGATGTGGAATGCTACCTAGCATAATCTTGATCATGTAATCTAATGATGGCATGAATATTAAGACACGAGTGATTCAAAGTAATAGTCTATCTTTTGACATTAAGATAATAATACTTCAAGCATACTAATAAAGCAATCATGTCTTTTCAAAATAACATGGCCAAATAAAGTTATCCCTACAAAATCATATTGTCTGGCTATGCTCCATCTTCACCACACAAATATTCAAATCATGCACAACCCCGATGACAAGCCAAGCAATAGTTTCATACTTTTGATGTTCCCAAACCTTTTCAACTTTCACGCAATACATGAGCGTGAGCCATGGGTATAGCACTATAGGTGGAATAGAATATGATGATGGAGGTTGTGTGGGGAAGACAAAAAGGAAGAAAGTCTCACATCGACGCGGCTAATAAACCGGCTATGGAGATGCCCATCAATTGATGTCAATGTGAGGAGTAGGGATTGCCATGCAACAGATGCACTAGAGCTATAAGTGTATGAAAGCTCAAACTGAAACTAAGTGGGTGTGCATCCAACTTGCTTGCTCATGAAGACCTAGGGCGTTTGAGGAAGCCCATCGTTGGAATATACAAGCCAAGTTCTATAATGAAAATTCCCACTAGTATATGAAAGTGATAACTCAAGAGACTCTCTATATGAAGAACATGGTGCTACTCTGAAGCACAAGTGTGGTAAAAGGATAGTAACATTGTCCCTTCTCTCTTTTCTCTCATTTTTTTATTTTTTCTCTTTTTTGAGGCTTCTTTGGCCTCTCTTTTTTTTGGGGGGGGGGGGGGGCTTCTTTTGTAACATTTATTTTTATAACCTCACATGGGACAATGTTCTAATAAGGATGATCATCACACTTTTATTTACTTACAACTCAATATTACAACTCGATACTGGAACAAAGTATGACTCTATATGAATGCCTCCGGTGGTGTACCAGGATGTGCAATGATCTAGCGTAGCAATGCCATCAAAAAACGGACAAGCCATGAAAACATCATGCTAGCTATCTTACGATCATGCAAAGAAATATGACAATGAATGCTCAAGTCATGTATATGATAATGATGGATGTTGCATGGCAATATATCTCGGAATGGCTATGGAAATGCCATGATAGGTAGGTATGGTGGCTGTTTTGAGGAAGATATAAGGAGGCTTCTGTGTGATAGAGCGTATCGTATCACGGGGTTTGGATGCACCAGCGAAGTTTGCACCAACTCTCGAGGTGAGAAAGGGCAATGAACGGTACCGAAGAGGCTAGCAATGATGGAAGGGTGAGAGTGCGTATAACCCATGGACTCAAGATTAGTCATAAAGAACTCACATACTTATTGCAAAAATCTATTAGTCATCAAAACAAAGTACTACGCGCATGCTCCTATGGGGATAGATTGGTAGGAAAAGACCATCGCTCATCCCGACCGCCACTCATAAGGAAGACAACAAATAAATACCTCATGCTCCAACTTCGTTACATAACGGTTCAACATACGTGCATGCTACAGGAATCACAAACTTCAACACAAGTATTTCTACATTCCACGACTACCCACTAGCATGACTCTAATATCACCATCTTTATATCACAAAACTATTGCAAGGAATCAAACATATCATATTCAGTGATCTACAAGTTTTATGTAGGATTTTATGACTAACCATGTGAATGACCAGTTCTTGTCAACTCTCTAAATAGATATAAGTGAAGCAAGAGAGTTTAATTCTTTCTACAAAAGATATGCCCACACTTTAACAAATATAAGTGAAGCAAAAGGGCATTCTACAAATGGCGGTTTTCTATGTGTAGGGAAACAGACAATCCAAACTTCAAATGATATAAGCGAAGCACATGAAGCATTCTATAAAGCCATACTCAAAAGATATAAGTGAAGTGCAATGAGCATTCTATAAATCAACCATGGACTATCACATACCAGCATGGTGCATAAAATAAACGTGAAAACTAAATGCAAAAGACACTCCAAGATTTGCACATATCACATGAACGAAACGAAACCGAAAACATACTAATACTTGTTGAAGAAAGATGGGATGCCTTCCGGGGCATCCCCAAGCTTAGACGCTTGAGTCTCCTTGATTTTACTTGGGGTGCCTTGGGCATCCCCAAGCTTGAGCTCTTGCCTCTCCTCCTTTTCCTCATATCGAAACCTCCTCGATCCTCGAACACTTCATCCACACAAAACTCAACAGAAAGTTCGGTAAGATCCGTTAGTATAATAAAGCAAATCATTACTCTAAGTACTATTGCAAACCAATTCATATTTTGTTTTTGCATTGTAGCTACTGTAATATAACTTTTCCATGGCTTAATCCACTGATAGAAATTGATAGTTTCATCAATAGAAGCAAACTATTCATCAAAAACAGAATCTGTCTTAAACAGGACAGTCTGTAGTAATCTGAACATTCACCATACTTCTGGTACTCCAAAAATTCTGCTAAAATTAGGAAAATAAATAATTTGTATAGAAAGACAGTACAAAAAGTTTCAGATCCGTTTGACGTTCCAGTAAAAAATGTAAAATCGCGCTTTTCTGACCCAAAGTTTACATTTTGCACCGCACAAACCAACAAGCAATGTAAACATCCTAAAGGCAAACCTTGGCACATTATTCTTATTCTTAAACTTTATAAAAGCACACAACAGAAATAAATGACTCTCTAAAACTTCCGAGTTGTCTCCCTGGCAGCGCTTTCTTTAAAGACATTAAGCTAGGCATATAGTGCTCAAGTAATGTATCCACCTGGATCCCAAGGTATATCAAAGCCAACTTTAATTAACAATGATTTGGCATTTAGTAGTGAGCACAACGCAACATATATAAAGCAATGACGAAGTCTAACTCTCTTCCTATGCATCGGCATGTCATACAAGAACAATTCATGAACATCAAGTAAAGGCCAATACATGGCATAAGCAATTTCTTGCAATTTTATCGTGTTGGAAACATAGAGAGGTGGAGATATAGTTCCTCTCTCATAATAATTTCAAGTAGGAGCAGCAAGCACATGATATTATATCTATGAAAATCATCATGTGTAGTAGTGAAACGCAACCCATCAATATAATCCTTAATAAGGGCAAACTTCTCCGATATAGTGTAGTTTGGAGAATTCAAAAAGATAATAGGACTATCATGGTGGGTGCAATAGCAACAATTTCATGTTTAACATAAGTAACTATAGCAAGTTCATCTCCATAAGCATAATTCATATTGGCATCTTGGCCACAAGCATAGCAAGCATCTTCAAAAAGGGATATTTCAGAATAATCAACGGGATCATAACAATCATTATAGCATTCATCCTTCGGTAAGCATGAAGGGAAATTAAATAATGTATGAGTTGAAGAGTTACTCTCATTAGAAGGTGGGGACGGGTAGCTAATCCGCTCTTCCTCCTTTTGTTCTTCGCTCTCCTCATCATGTTTTTCATCCAATGAGCCCACCGTTTCATCAATTCCTTCTTCCATAGACTCCTGCAAAATATTAATCTCTTCTTGGACAGCGGAGGAGTCCTCAATATATGGTTTAACATAAGAATTAGTGTTGGGGAACGTAGTAATTTCAAAAAAATTCCTACGCACATGCAAGATCATGGTGATGCATAGCAACGAGAGGGGAGAGTGTGTCCACGTACCCTCGTAGACCGAAAGCGGAAGCGTTAGCACAACGCGGTTGATGTAGTCGTACGTCTTCACGATCCCACCGATCAAGTACCGAACGCACGTCACCTCCGAGTTCAGCACACGTTCAGCCCGATGACGTCCCTCGAACTCCGATCTAGCCGAGTGTTGAGGGAGAGTTTCGTCAGCACGACGGCGTGGTGACAATGATGATGTTCTACCGACACAGGGCTTCGCCTAAGCACCGCTTCTGATGTATCGAGGTGGACTATGGTGGAGGGGGCACATTTATGGCGACCCGACCTCGAGATGGTCAAGTCTATGTGCTTCGATGTCATCCACGGATCGATAATGCTGACACACACAGTACTCGAAGGATTTATAACAGAGTAGCAATCACACACTTATTACATCGAATGTCTCAAAAGAGAACTTATTACAATAATATGGCTTAAGGCCATCTAATGCGATAACAGTGGAAGGCTTGGAAGATAAAGTGAGTCCATCAACTCCAACGGCATAGCTGAGCTGCACGACAACGACCTAACGAACCTTACCCCTCGTCTGAAAAGTCTGCAACATAATGCGTTGCAGCCCGAAAACGGGTCAGCACATGGAATATGCTGGCAATATAACACAGTAGAGCAAGAACAGGATAATGCTATCACTACATGCATATTTGGCTGGTGGAAAGCTGTATGGTTATAGTTTTTGCGAAAAGCCAATTTTTCCCTACAACAAATGAATAGATTTTATTTTAACTATCATGGTGGTTGAAACATTGAGAAGGTATAACCCCAACTCAATCCCAATTAAAGTAATTAACAACCCACCAATATTAATTAAGAGTGATGAGATACATGTGATAACCCAAGTACTAGATACTCAAGATTGTCCATAACCGGGGACACGACTAACCATGATTAGATTGTACACTCTGCAGAGGTTTGCGCACTTTTCCCCACAAGACTCGATCTCCTCCGTTGGATTTCTCGCACTACATGGTGTTCAGAAACATTAACTCTCTACTCCGGGTAGACCATACCAAACCTACAAAACCCACTACCTGCTGATCTACCTCTTCAAGAGCTTCACGTAACTTACTCAACTATGCTAGAGCCCATAATAGCTTGTGGCTGCACACGGAAGTTTCTAGCATGAATCATCTCAGTTCCCTTTGAGCCTGGGTGGCGGTCCATAGGAAGATCACACGGGTACCCCGGGATTTCCAAAAAAAAAATACAGACAACACTGGGTTCCCCAGGTGCCTCAATCCACCCAGATGTTAATTTAAGTTGCCACCTTAAGTTGAACCATTAATTAACAATCTCACATCTGTCATGGATTCACTCAAACCCAAACCACGTCTACAAGCATAGCATAGCAATATAAACAACGCGTAGAAGTAACTCACAAGGGTTTGGTAGTAACAGGGCAATAGGTTCTACCTCAACAACTACTTCCCAACCGACAAGTTAATGACATCCGAATCATGCAATGTTTGAGGATTGAACTAATGCATAAAAACTGGGTATGAAAAGAGTATGATCAATCACATTTACTTGCCTTGCTGACGATCCGCGAATCCTAGAGACTCGTAGTAACACGCTTCGCACTCCGGGAATTCTATCGCAAACAAACAATAACATACATAAGCAACAAGCAAAGATGCACAAGCAAAACTCAAATAAAAGAGATTGACCAGAAAGTTCAACTTAAGAACTCCGGTTCGCAAAAAGAATCAAATCAAACGGAGCAACGAAACTCAAACGGCGAAAGAAACAAGATCCGTTTACTAATATGAACTAAGGTCAAATTTTACAGTACCAAAATCTTATTTAAGTTGATTAAACAGAAATAGGGTCTCGAGATGAAACTCTAGGCGCTTGAATCGCCTGATTACGACTAACGAGCGAAAAGATAAACAGAAACTAAGACCGGATCAGAAATCGCGATCGAGAATAATCGCGGATAAATCCGATAAAAAGAAAACTGACGACCAGACTAATGAACGAGCGTTCGTTAGCTGTGACTAACGGGCGAAAACCGTTTGTTAAAACGAACGTACAGAGGAACGTCCGCTAATTAGAAGAACCGAGAA
Source organism: Aegilops bicornis (assembly GCA_021605145.1). Classification (NCBI taxonomy): domain Eukaryota; kingdom Viridiplantae; phylum Streptophyta; class Magnoliopsida; order Poales; family Poaceae; genus Aegilops; species Aegilops bicornis. Next base: position 388,181,501 of record CM038669.1, on the reverse strand, counting down.
AAAAACGGCGAACCGATCTAAAAAAACAGACTAGGGTTTCTAAAAAAACCGAACGGTTTTTAAAAAAAACCCGGCGGCGACGGATCGGCGCGGTACCTCCGGCGAGGCGGGGTTGGGCGGCGTGGCTCGGCGGCGCCTTGGCAAGCGGCGGCGGCTGCGGCTCGGGTGGCGGTGGTTGTGTGGTGGTGGGGGTCGGGCGGCGGCGTATATAAGGAGGGGGCGACTTGGGGGAGGGGGCAAGGCGCGGCGGAGGAGTCCGGCTCAGACTCCTGTCCGAGTCGGCAGCGGCAGAAGCGCTCGCGCGCGGGAGGCGGTGGCAGCGGGGCCGGCCTGGCTCGGCTGGGCCTTAGGCCCAGTCAGGCGCGGGAGGGTTTTTCTTTAATAATTTCACTGATAGAAATAAAATCCTAAAAAAATAAAATAAAAACCTAAAAATGCCAAAACAAATTTTCACCGTCTAAATGAAATATTTAGAACGAGATGAACATTTTCTTGGCCCTAAAATGCAATTTTGAAAACGTGCAATTTTTCTAATGCAAATAAAATCCAAATAAAATCAAATAAATGATTTTAATATTTTTCCTCCAATATTTCAATTGTTTTGGAGAAGTCATATTATCTCCTCTCATCTATTTTTAATATGAAATATTTTTCAGATAGAAAAATAATTAAAATAAAAAAATTCCTCGTTTCACTATTTGATAGGAATCAAATATGAAAACCGGAAAATCCCCAACTCTCTCCGAGGGTCCTCGAGTTGCTTAGGATTTCGAGGATTGCGGAACGAGAATGCAATAAAATATGATATGCATGGATGACCTATGTTTAACATTCCAAATTGAAAATTTGGGATGTTACAAACCTACCCCCCTTAAGATTAATCTCGCCCTCGAGATTCGGGTTGGCTAGAGAATAGGTGTTGGTGGTCTTTGCGAAGATCATCCTCTCGTTCCCAGGTGGCTTCATCCTCGGTATGGTGGCTCCACTGAACTTTGCAAAACTTAATAACCTTGCTGCGGGTCACTCTGCTGGCAAACTCAAGAATCTTAACTGGCTTCTCCTCATAAGTCAAATCACTGTCCAACTGAATTGCCTCCAAGGGTACTATATCTCTTAACGGTATATCGGCCATCTCAGCATGACACTTCTTCAACTATGAGACGTGGAACACATCGTGAACTCCTAACAGTACTTCAGGTAATTCTAGCTTGTAGGCAACTTCTCCCATCCGTTCCAAAACACGATACTGTCCTACAAATCTCGGGGCTAACTTTCCCTTAACTCCAAAACGTTTCACTCCTCGCAAGGGTGATACTCGCAGATATGCTCTATCTCCAATTTCATAAGTTACCTCTTTGCGTTTCGAGTCTGCACAACTCTTCTGTCTGGACTGAGCAATCTTCAGTCTATCTCGAATTAACTTAACTTTCTCCTCAGACTCCTTGATCAAGTCTGGTCCAAACAGCTGTCGGTCTCCTACCTCATCTCACATCATGGCGTTCTGCATCTGCATCCATACAGAGCTTCGAACGGTGCCATCTTCGAACTGGCTTGGTAGCTATTGTTGTATGAGAACTCTGCGTAAGGCAAATTGTCATCCCAACTAGATCCATAATCTAAGCGCATGTGCTCTCAACATATCTTCCGATGTCTGGTTAACTCTCTCGGTGCATCCATCCATGCTGCGGGTGAAATCTGTCAGATGAATTCCAACCTCGTACCCAAGGTCTGGTGTAACTGATGCCAAAACTTTGAAGTAAACTGGGTTCCTCTATCTGATACGATGGTCCTTGGAACTCCATGCAGACATACGATCATGGACATATATATCTTGGCCATCTTCGCACTTGTATAGGTGGTTTTCACTGGGATAAAGTGAGCCACTTTGGTCAAGCGATCAACTACTACCCATATTGAATCATATCCTGTTTTGGTTCTAGGTAGTCCGGTGATAAAGTCCATGCCAAGTTTATCCCACTTCCATTCGGGTATCGGCATAGGTCATAATGATCCTGCTGGCTTCTGATGCTCTGCCTTCACTCTCTGACATACATTACATACGGCTACATACTCGGCAATATCCTTCTTCATACCAGTCCACCAGAAACGTTCCTTCAAATTCAAATACATCTTGGTGTTTCCGGGGTGTATCAAGTATGGTTAGTCATGAGCTTCCTGAAGTATTAACTTCCTGATCTCTGGGTTATTGGGCACATAAACTCGATCCTCAAACCATAAGGTATCGTGCTCATCCTCACGAAAACCTTTGGCCTTTCCTTTGCTCATCTTTTCCTTTATCTCGGCAATCTCCTTGTCATCCTTCTGAGCTTCTCGAATCTTGTCCAACAATGTCGACTAAACCTCCATTGTTGCAACGAAACCTCTTGGAACAATCTCCAAGTGAAGTTCCATGATATCCTCAGCTAACTCCTTCGGCAATCCCTTACTTTCAAGGATATTGGCATAACTCTTCCGGCTCAAAGCGTGCCTTTCGACATTGGCTTTTCCTGGATGATAGTGTAGCTTCATGTCGTAATCCTTTATAAGCTACAACCATCTCCTCTGCCTAAGGTTCAGCTCCTTTTGGGTGAAAATGTACTTCAAACTCTTATGATCCGTGTACACATCACAACGGTTTCCAATAAGGTAATGTCTCCAAGTCTTCAATGCATGCACTACGGCTGCTAGCTCCAAATCATGCGTGGCATAGTTGAACCATGGGGTTTTAGTTGTCGTGAGGCATACGAAACAACTCTTCCATCCTGCATAAGCACACATCCAAGTCCTAAGCGAGGCGTAATACACTTGAAACTCCTTATGTATATCCTGGCGGTGTTAGCAAGGCTGTAGTCAAACGTTTCTTCAACTCCTGAAAACTTGCCTCGCAATCTTCTGTCCATTTAAACTTAGTATCCTTCTTCAATAATTCAGTCATTGGCTTTGTAATCTTTGAAAAATTCTCAATGAATCTCTGATAGTATCCTGCGAGTCCAAGGAAAGTGCGGATCTCGTTAACTGAAGTAGGTGCCAATCATTCGATGTTGGTTGAACCTTCTTTGAGGTCTCTTGCTATACCTTCTCCGATATAACATGCCCAAGGAATCCAACTTCCTTCAACCAAAACTCGCACTTGCTGAACTTGGCGTATACTTGGTGTTCCCTGAGTTTCTCGAGAACTAAACGCAAATGCTCCTTGTGCTCCTCTTCATTCTTTGAGTATACCATAGTATCATCGATAAACACCACAACAAACTTGTCCAAATACTACATGAACACCTTGTTCATCATGCTCATGAAATAGGCAGGGGCGTTAGTCAGTCCAAACGACATGACCTTATACTGGTATAGTCCATACCGCATGGTAAACGCTGTCTTCGGTATATCCTTCTCTCGGATCTTCAACTGATGGTATCCTGATCGTAGATCAATCTTCGAAAACACCTTAGCTCCTTGCAGCTGATCAAACAGATCATTGATCATCGGTAGTGGGTACTTGTTCTTAATCGTTACCTCATTCAAGGCTCGATAATCAACAACCATCCTTAGTGATTTGTCCTTCTTCTCAACCAAAAGTACTGGAGCTCCCCAAGGTGATGAACTCCTTCGAATGTAAACTTTTTCCAATAACTCCTTGAGCTGTTTCTTAATCTCCTCCAGATCATTTGCGGGCATCCGATAGGGTCTCTTAGATATTGGCCCGGTACCTGGCAGTAGCTCTATCAAAAACTCAATGTCTCTATCTGGTGGCATGCCGAGTAACTCTTCTAGGAAATCATCCGGGTAATCCTGCACTATAGGCACTTCCTCCTGTACAACTCTCGTGAGGGCATTCACTTGGCTCCTCCTAGGCACATGCCTAGATACATACTTAATCCTTTTTCCCTCCGGGGTGGTGGGATAAATTGATTTACTAGCACAGTCAATGCTTCTTCCATACTTTGACATCCAGTCCATACCTAATATCACATCCAATCCTTGTGACTCCAAGATAATTAGGTCGGACGGAAAAACATGGGTACCAATGATTAGGGGTATCTGGTTGCACCATCGGCTAGCCATATACTCTGCTCCAGGCGAGCTCACTAAAAGAGGGGTCCTAAGGGTTTGGGTTGGTAGTTTAAACTTATCCACAAATCCCCTTGATATGTATGAATGTGATGCACCCGATGTCGAAAAGAACAAGAGCGGTAAATGACTTAACCAAAAACTTACCTATTACCGCGTCCGGCTGCTCTTCAACCTCCTCCACGTTAATGTGGTTCACTTGTCCTTTGTTGAATGGATTAGGCTTCTTCCCAGTGCTCCCATTTCCGTTTCCATTCCTTCCTTCAGGGAAATCATCGGCATAGTCTTCCCGCACTTAAAGAAAGTAACTTGACTTAGGTCTCTTTTGGCGGGTGTAGCCGGATTGGGGCGATTCTGATTGTTATTAGCTCTGTTCCCATTTCCATTCTGTCAGGACCCCGATTCCAAGTCACATCGATCTAGCCGGTAACACCTCATATCACTTTGCGGCCTCACGCACGGTATTCCCACGAGTGTCGCCTTACCATGGCCTGGGACCGTTTGGCCTTTTGGCTCACGTATATGATAGTGTCGCTAGCATCCATATGACAGAGAACCCGGCCCGACATGGCTAGTCGTGAATCCAAAGCGGCACTAACCCATGGGGACAGGCATACATGAATCACATTGAGCATGTCGGTCAGCAGCGTGTGAATCCGGGCTGTAGCACTGGGCTAACAGGACTTCGGGAACCCAGGCTGTAGCAGGCTAGGTAGGACTCCGGATGTCACCGCATGACATTTCCCTGAAGGGACAGACACAGGAACAAAATGAAACACATGTCGACCAGTCAAGTGTCCAGAGCAGTAGTGCTGGGCTAGCAGGACTCCGGTGAACCGGGCTGTAGCGGACTACTACTCAGGAAGCACTAGTCTACATTTCCCCATATGAGAGGCTGCCAAGGATAAACAACTAGATTGTCGGACCCCACACATACCAAGCATTTCAAACATACACACAATATGCTCAATATGTGTAAATACAACCTGGCATCACAACATAACTCTCGACTCAAATATTTATTCATTAGACTCGAGGAGGCGAGAATTAAAAACATGGGTCTCATGACCCAACAAATCGAGCATACAAGTCAAAGCACAAGCGGAAGCTTAACATGTCCGAAATCTGAGACATCTACAAATGGAAAAAAAGTCAAAAGCGACTATCTACGAGATCCTGCCGAGGGCACAAGATCGTAGCTGAGGTAACAAGCTAAACGTCAAGTCCACGCGGAACTATTAGCGAGGCCAGCGTCTCTACGCAAAACATAAAATAAGCAAGCGTGAGTACAAAGGTACTCAAGAAGACTTACATCAGAACTAACTACATATGCATCATTATCAACAAAGGGGTGGTGGAGTTTGACCGCGACAAGCCAGCTTTGACTCGGTGGCTATCCTAAACTACATTTGCAAGTAACTCTTTTGAGGTGGTGCACACGAGTCCACATATTCACCAATCAATACACCACTATGGATCCGATCCCGTCTTCCTCACGAGAACGCCATCCATAGCACTCACGCTTATCTTGCGCATTTTAGAGTATCCACTTTCACTTGTCTATGAACTGTTATAGGCAACCTGAAGTCATTTACCGCGGACACGGCTATTGAATAGATCATTTATAACCCTGCAGGGTGTACTTCTTCACACTGCGCTCTCGCCACTTACCGCCATATACACGTCATGTATCTCCGCAACCTTCAAGAGGAAACTGGCGAGGGTGTCGCCACGGCCTACCTAAACACTCAAGTCCCTAGTCCGGGTTTATCGCCTATTCAGGTTCCATCCATGAGGAGTCTGGACGAGGTTTCCACTAACGGCCCCGAACGATGTGTGCAGGGTTCCCGAGACACCAAACGGGCGAATCGGTACACCGTGCCACGTGCCTACCGTAACACAGCCCACCCCTAAGGTCAGCGCTGCGTGTGGCCCCCAGCATGCTACAAACACCAGAAACTACTTTGCAACTCCCGGACAAAGGACAAGGGTGATTAAGAAGCCGAGAGAGTTGTGACACCCCAAAAATTTTAGCCTTGTTTTGTTGATTAAAATTTTGCCAGGAAATAAATTTTTATTTTCTGGGCTCCCTTTTGATTTTTGGACCATTTATCTCTCTAGTTATTATGGAGTTTTTCCCAAAATAAAACCTTTCAAATATGTTATTGGACTTGTTTAACCTCTCAAGGAAAACTTTTCCTTTATTAGTAGAACTAATTACTTAATTAATTGCTTGATCTTTATTTTCTTGAAAAATGGTTTTCCAAGATTATATGGCCATATTTGAACTACAACCATTTGATAGATTCACTTAAATTTCCAACCAAAATTTGGAGATGTCAGGTGATGTTTTTAAATCACTTTTGTGCAATAATAACTTTTATTCATGAAATATTTTGAGCTCTGCACCCAATTCTCTTCTCTGGTCCAGTGGGCATTTTTGCACTATAACCTAATTAAATATTTCCTCAGAGCCTCCACCAAAATTTTGGGATGTCAGTGGTAACATGCCATCCAACTTTATGCAAAAACCTAGTGTTGTTCTTTGGAGAAATTGAGTGTATCAACCTTCTTTTCATTCTGGACCAGACTTGTGTTTTCTCTGCAACCCCATTCTTTCTTGCTCTAGTGACCTTGTGCTTACTCACCTTGTAGTCAACCTGCAAAACCCCTAAGTCCGAGGAGCATGCACTTTTTGGGACACTTTTGGTCCATGTAATGATGCCATTTTCTCCTGTCCAGAATTGTAGTTTTGCAAAACTTGCATTAGCAAGTTTCTCCCTTTAACAATCTAACTTCACCACCCTCTCATACACCCACAGAGACACGATCTGGAGAATTTGGCCACCCCAAGTACTGCTGGATGACCTTGGCATTTTGACAAACACCCTGAGTGCATGGCCAGATTTTGCATGATTTCAAGTTTGCATTGTGAACTTGAGCCCCTGACCTATCCACCATGTCCCTTGATCCCCTTGCTAACCCTAAACTAGCCCTGTTACTTGCCAGCCCCGCTCAAGCACGCTAGGCTACCCTGGCTTTTCATCAAACACGTCCCGGGCGTGCTCTGGGCGCGCCCAGAGCGTGCGTTTGGCCCGCACGTGCGCCCGAGCCGACGCATCGCCCCCTGGTTTGCCACCGCTCTGCAGAGCCGCGCCACACGCTCCCCTCCTCACCGCAACACACCAAGCAGACCCTCGCCGCGTCTCCGGTAGGCCAAGGACTAGCCGCCACGGCCGCTCGACAGCCCTGCTCAGGACGGTGCCGCCCGAGCCTTCCCCGCTCGCCAGCTGCCCCCTGGAGCTTCGCAAGCATATCCGCAGCCTCATCCCCTAGCGCGCGTCGCCGCCACGTCGCCATAGCTACATAAAGATGGTCGCCGGCAACCTTATCCCCGGCCGCCGCGGAACCGCCTTGGCGAGTATATTTAAGGAGCCCCGAGCTCATCCCCGCACGCATGCAGCCTCTCACTATCCTCCTAGTGCCCCTGCTGCCGTTGATTGAGGGGGAAGAGGCCGTCTTCACCGACTCCGGCCAGTTCGGCCACCGCCGCCTCCCGGCTCCATTCGGCATAACCAGAGCCTCCCTGGCCCTCCCGACACCACCAACAGAATCCACTCCATCTTGCGGAGCCGCCCGGGACCCAGTACCAGCGGAGAGCCACCGAAGCCACAAATCCACTTTACTCCCGGCGCGCGGCCGCCTTGGCTTCGTCGACGGTGATTCCCTCCACCCCCGATGACCCTGCAACCACCGGAAGGACCACCCTTGATCTGCGGATCCATCCCCGCTCTCAGCTCCCCGCAAGGACCCACCGTTCGTCGGCGGCGATCGCTGGAGTCCCGCACCCTGCCGAGGCGGAGGAAGGGAGGGAGGCGGCTAGTCAAACGACCCGATGGGCGAGCAGGCCCACCATCAGTGACCCAGCCCCGCCTCCACGTGTAGTAAGTGAAGGCGCATTCTCAAAGTACGTCTTCGACGTATGCTTATATTCCAATCGTTTTTCTTTTTCAGTTTATTTTTAAAAACATATTTTGACCAAATCTTTGTCTGGCTATAACTTTTTAAATATAACTCCAAATGAATTGATTCTTTTTCCTACCTCTCTCAAATTTGATCTAGTTTATTTTAAGATTTATTTGATAATTTTTCAAAACAAATTTTTGTGCTGTTTTGGATTTGTGTATTAATTCAAATTTATTTAAAATAGGACTTTGGAGAGAGAGAAGAAAACTTTCAAAAGTTTTGGAGTGCACCCTGCCTTACCACACATTGAAGGCAAGCATTCTGAACCCTGGCACAACATGTTGCATGCATTGTTTGACACGATTATGACACCACCTCATTACATGGAACTCGTTATTTTATGTGGTGGTATGATCATTTGCATGCATGCTTATTTAAATTTTCATTGCTGGTGGAAATGGACTTGCTTGGGATGATGACCATCCTCGTATGCCTTTCGTGCCTACCGGAAGGAAAATGGGAAATTCGCTGTCTTGGGTAGACCAGAGCTTGTCCCTAGTTCCTCGTCGAGACGAGTGTGTCCGGCATGGCATGAAGAGTATGATGAGTGGTGACTACATGCATTGGATGAAATATATTTGTTATTCTAATCATGCAGGGAATACTTAAACCTCCTGAGTCGACCATAGATCGAGTCTTGTTCCAGTAACCCCCATACTTGTTTCGTACTACCACTTGTCCCTACCATACGTGGGGTACGGTTCAGTAAGTTGTCAACCCCTTTCCTAGCACACACCATACAGAGAGGCCATGATGGAAGATACCGGAGGCATCCGGTAGGCATGCCATCTGACCCGGGGGCATGGGTGTTTCGGTTGTAGCTGAAGGGGTAGCTCCCCTAGTTTCTTGTGCAGTATAAATTTTGTGATCCCATGCTACGTCGAGGTTGTAGCCTCCCACTTAGAGTTTTGCTTGACAGTGTCGTGGGTGATTCCGGACACCGGTGAGTTAAGCCTGGTGTGTGCAAGTCAGCGTGTTTTTGACTAAAAGACCGTGAGATGTAATTAGTCCCGATGGACTAAAGAAATCCATTACTCGTGGGTAAAGAGTACACCCTCTGCAGAGATTAAACCTATTGAATAGCCGTGTCCATGGTTAAGGATTACGATGCAGGATGGGTCAAGTGTCGGTCTTAGTGTCGGTCTTCGGAGGAGAAACTGTTAAACCAGAACATGGATTGTGACTTGTGACTTATGATGTTTACGATTATTTTATTTATGGACTAACCCCTTTATATTATTTGAAGTATTGAGTATCCTTGGAATGGTTTTATCTCCTGGATATTCGCTGTGATTATTTCTTTTATAAGCCCTTTATGCGGTGTCGCTGAGACGCCCGACTGTGGCATTTCCTTTATAAGCCCTTTATGTGGCATCGCAGAGATGCCCGACTGTGGCATTCTTGTTATTTATTTACTTTATAAGCCCTTTATGTGGCGTCACACAGACGCCCGACTGTGGCATGCTTGTTATTTATTTACTTTATAAGCCCTTTATGTGGCGTCGCACGACGCCTTTATCGTGGCATGCTTGTTATTTATTTACTTTATAAGCCCTTTATGTGGCGTCGCATGACGCCTCGGATCAGCATGCTTGTTATTTATTTACCATATAAGCCCTTTATGTGGCGTCGCACAGACGCCCGACTGTGGCATGCTTGTTATTTATTTATTTGTTCATCCTTCGAGGCGTCGCTTCAGACACCCGATCGGTGCATGTTATTTCTACCCCATTATTGCATATCCATGTTGCATATAAATAACCTGCTTACATGCATCAGAGATTTTATGTTATGACTGACGATGTGATCATAGAATGTTTCAGCGCATGATTATCATTTATATTATTCCCGTGTTCATAATGTTTGCGAGTACATTCAAAGTACTCACTGGCTTGTCCCTGGCTATTGTCTTGGCCAGATTTCTTGCATGGAGAGGAGCGTCGCGATGACAGCCCCAGTACCTAAGCAATGGTGATAGCAGCCTCGCGAAGATAGGAGTTATCCTGGTCAGCTGTTCCTGTGGGAAATGGAGTCTCATAGACACTGATGATCCACAAACCGCTTCCGCCATCAACCACTAGAAACCAATTGTTGTACTCACAGACTGTAATGGTCTTGTACTACATATCTTACGTATATTGCTTGGAATTTACGTATCAAGTTGATGCCTCATCGATTAACATAATCCAGGGCTCTTGAGCACGACAGCCATTTTCTAGAATATATTAACCGAAAAAACGGTCGCGACAGACTTGGTATCAGAGCCAGGATGACCATTGGCTAATCCTATCTTAGCCAGGTCAATAAACTTAGGCTAACAACCCACCAAGCCATAAGAAAACCTCAGCCAAGCTTCTCGCACAAGATAGCCACACAGTGACCCGACGCTTTTGGCAGTCGGTGCCCAACCTATCAACCTAGCCCGTCTATCACACACCTGTGACCAGCACCCAAGGTGTCTCATTACATAGCGTGGAAGGAAGATTCCGTCCTTTTTCTATAAAAAGGCACGCTAGCCCCAACCCAAAGACAAAGCACAACATTTTCCCCAAACCAAGCCACAATGCGGACCCGTCGTACTGCGAGACCACAGCAACCAACCTTGGAGGCTTTGTGACCATACTCGCAAACCTCACCCGTCGTGCCTATGCGTTAGAAGAGCCACCCGAATATGTTGTGTACCAAGGACCCCTGAGCGGTGAGAGCCGTCAATTCTTGGCCACGGTACACATCTACGGTAGGGGTCTAGTGCCCGAGTGCAGGTTCACCGGGAGAACAACTTCCTTTGAGCCACAAGCCATCCAACTAGCTGCTCGAGAGGCTATAGTTCATCTCAGGCACCTGTCGCCCAGAGTTAACTGTCGCTCGTTCTACTACTACCCTGTGGATGAAGGGTGCAGTAGACCACCCCAAGTAGCCAACGGAGATCACGAGACGGACCTGCATTGCTGCACCTAGTGCGCTATGTAGGTCTTATTTGGAGGAACTGTTCGATCAAATCACCATTGATCTGATCGCAGCTCGTGGAGAGCTGGCTCGTCGAGCCCGTGAGAGAAGAGATCGAGCCCAACGCCGACAACCCGGTCGTGCTTTGTTCGGACACCCGATCGAGACCACGAGGTCAGCCCCAGCCGTTAGCCAAGGTGCTTTGATGACCCCGTAAGTGCTTTGTCGCCTCCACAGGAGCACACTCCAACGGGGTTGTGGTCAACAATCCCGCGATGGTCATCATCACTACCCCGAGCCTGCAGCCCCTCAGCCCTCTCCGACTAATTCCGGCCGGTGAGAACCGTGGAGAAGCCTCGACATCCACAAGGAACGCCCGCTTGGATGTAAACGAAGTAGACTAAGTCACTCGAGTAGTGTCGAGTCCCAGTGTATCCTCGCTTTGTAATCCTGTGATCCCTTAAATTAACGCAGCCTGTCATCGTGCCTCTGTTTTATATAGTAGTCTTGCATGGATATATTAGCATGCAGTGTGATTTCTCTATCCTTGGCGCAGCTACCAAAAACCGCTCCGACAACCCCCACAGTGATACATCTCTTTAGTGAGATGTGTGTATCTGTGGCTTGACCCCAAGCCGAGCCGGCAAATTCTTTACCTTTCACCACGGTAGAATGAACCATCTCCGGTGCTATAAAAGGACCACTACGTGACCCTGCCAAGCACCCTTCACCTTGTGCACCATTCTCACAACCATTCCTTGCCATGCCGAGCCCCAGTATCTATCTGAGAACTCCAGATGCAACCCCGGGTAGTTTTGTCAAGATATTGTGGGATTTTACCTGCAGTACCATGGGCGCTACCCAGCCACCCCAGTACGAGCTGTTCAAATCGAGAATCACCCCTTCCACCTCGAGATATTGGGCAGCCGTGCACATCCCTCCCGTAAACCCAAACCAAGATCCAACGGAGGTCTCCTTCGTAGGGAAATCTATGCCAACCCCGCATATGGCCGTAGAAGCTGCGACGTACGAAGCGCTCGCTCGCCTTCGATTCGCGGTACCCTATGCCAGCGAACAAGGGTATTATTATTTTCCGAGCCGTGCAGCATCCGGAGGAGCAACATCTTTTCCAGGTGGACGTATTGAGAGAGACCCCGTCTTGGCCAACCTCGTCCAATACGTCATCGCTCAAGAGCGTTTAACGCAATGCGTGATGGGTTATCTGCAGAGCCTCGCGGATTTAAATCCTCAGATCGCCATCGGCAGACCACTGAGGCCAGACCAAGAGAGACACATTCATCGACTGGTCAATCCACTTCCTCCGATAGAAGAGGAGTGTATTCCATTACCAGAGACATCTTCTCGAGACCCCGTCCAGTTACCATTCTCATTTTAGACGTCACTGCCGTGTTTGTTAGTTCAGCATTTAATATCACATTGTAACTTATGCTTGGTACCTCAAATTTGTGCGACGAGTCGAGTATTTAGTTCCTGCTTATATGAGTGGTTTTCCCTGTGATTAACATGTGTAACCGTGAAAAGAATCCTGGAGCGAGATTTCTTTTCCCTGAGTTGCTGGATCGTATATCTCCTCACGCCGTGGATTACTTTTTTTTTCACACAGCACCACGGCAGCAGACTCACCTCCGCTCGAACGCATACCATGCTTGCAAAGACACGTAACCGTGGGGTATTTGTTTTTCAAAACCGCTCCTAGCAAATCTCGAGGACGAGATTTTTCTTAAGGGGGTTAGTGTTGTGACACCCCAAAAATTTTAGCCTTGTTTTGTTGATTAAAATTTTGCCAGGAAATAAATTTTTATTTTCTGGGCTCCCTTTTGATTTTTGAACCATTTATCTCTCTAGTTATTATGGAGTTTTTCCCAAAATAAAACCTTTCAAATATGTTATTGGACTTGTTTAACCTCTCAAGGAAAACTTTTCCTTTATTAGTAGAACTAATTACTTAATTAATTGCTTGATCTTTATTTTCTTGAAAAATGGTTTTCCAAGATTATATGGCCATATTTGAACTACAACCATTTGATAGATTCACTTAAATTTCCAACCAAAATTTGGAGATGTCAGGTGATGTTTTTAAATCACTTTTGTGCAATAATAACTTTTATTCATGAAATATTTTGAGCTCTGCACCCAATTCTCTTCTTTGGTCCAAAGGCATTTTTGCACTATAACCTAATTAAATATTTCCTCAGAGCCTCCACCAAAATTTTGGGATGTCAGTGGTAACATGCCATCCAACTTTATGCAAAAAACCTAGTGTTGTTCTTTGGAGAAATAGAGTGTATCAACCTCTTTTTCATTCTGGACCAGACTTGTGTTTTCTACTGCAACCCCATTCTTTCTTGCTCTAGTGACCTTGTGCTTACTCCTGCTTGTAGTCAACCCTGCAAAACCCCTAAGTCCAGGAGCATGCACTTTATGGGACACTTTTGGTCCATGTAATGATGCCATTTTCTCCCTGTCCAGAATTGTAGTTTTGCAAAACTTGCATTAGCAAGTTTCTCCCTTTGGCAATCTAACTTCACCACCCTCTCATACACCCACAGAGACATTGATCTGGAGAATTTGGCCACCCCAAGTACTGCCTGGATGACCTTGGCATTTTGACAAACACCCTGAGTGCATGGCCAGATTTGGCATGATTTCAAGTTTGCATTGTGAACTTGAGCCCCTGACCTATCCACCATGTCCCTTGATCCCCTTGCTAACCCTAAACTAGCCCTGTTACTTGCCAGCCCCGCTCAAGCACGCTAGGCTACCCTGGCTTTTCATCGAACATGTCCCGGGCGTGCTCTGGGCGCGCCCAGAGCGTGCGTTTGGCCCGCACGTGCGCCCGAGCCGACGCGTCGCCCCCTGGTTTGCCACCGCTCTACAGAGCGGCGCCACACGCTCCCCTCCTCACCGCAACACGCCAAGCAGACCCTCGCCGCGTCTCCGGCAGGCCAAGGACTAGCCGCCACGGCCGCCCGACAGCCCTGCTCAGGATGGTGCCGCCCGAGCCTTCCCCGCTCGCCACCTGCCCCCGGGAGCTTCGCAAGCATATCCGCAGCCTCGTCCCCTAGCGCGCGCCGCCGCCCCGTCGCCATAGCTACAGAAAGACGGTCGCCGGTAACCTTATCCCCGGCCGCCGCGGAACCACCTTGGCGAGTCTATTTAAGGAGCCCCGAGCTCATCCCCGCACGCAGGCAGCCTCTAACTATCCTCCTAGTGCCCCCGTTGCCGTTGATTGAGGGGGAAGAGGCCGTCTTCACCGACTCCGGCCAGTTCGGCCACCGCCGCCTCCCGGCTCCATTCGGCATAACCAGAGCCTCCCTGGCCCTCCCGACACCACCAACAGAATCCACTCCATCTTGCGGAGCCGCCCAGGACCCCAGCTGCAACGGAGAGCCACCGAAGCCACAAATCCACTTTACTCCCCGACGCCACGGGCCGCGAAGCTCGGCCGACGGCGATTCCCTCCACCCCGATGACCTGCAACCACCGGAAGGACCACCCTTGATCTGCGGATCCATCCCGCTCTCGGCTCCCGCAAGGACCGCTGTCACGGCGGCGATCGCCGGAGTCCCGAACCCCTGCTCGGGCAGAGGAAGGGGAGGGAGGGCGACTTGTCAAACCTGACTAGTGGGCCAGGCAGGCCCACCGTCAGTGACCCAACCCCGCCTCCACGTGTAGTAAGTGAAGGCGCATTCTCAAAGTACGTCTTCAACGTATGCTTATATTCGAAACGTTTTTCTTTTTCTGTTTATTTTTAAAAACATATTTTGACCAAATCTTTGACTGGCTATAACTTTTTAAATATAACTCCAAATGAATTGATTCTTTTTCCTACCTCTCTCAAATTTGATCTAGTTTATTTTAAGATTTATTTGATAATTTTTCAAAACAACTTTTTGTGCTCTTTTGGATTTGTGTGTTAATTCAAATTTATTTAAAATAGGACTTTGGAGAGAGAGAAGAAAACTTCCAAAAGTTTTGGAGTGCGCCCTGCCTTACCACACATTGAAGGCAAGCATTCTGAACCCTGGCACAATATGTTGCATGCATTGTTTGACACGATCATGACACCACCTCATTACATGAAACTCGTTATTTTATGTGGTGGTATGATCATTTGCATGCATGCTTATTTAAATTTTCATTGCTGTTGGAAATGGACTTGCTTGGGATGATGACCATCCTCGTATGCCTTTCGTGCCTACTGGAAGGAAAATGGGAAAGTCGCTGTCTTGGGTAGACCAGAGCTTGTCCCTAGTTCCTCGTCGAGACAAGTTTGTCCGGCATGGCATGAAGAGTATGATGAGTGGTGACTCTGTCTGTTGGATGAAATATATTTGTTATTCTAATCATGCAAGGAATACTTAAACCTCCTGAGTCGACCATAGATCGAGTCTTGTTCTAGTAACCCCCATACTTGTTTCGTACTACCACTTGTCCCTACCATACGTGGGTTATGGTTCAGTAAGTTGTCAACCCCTTTCCTAGCACACACCGTACAGAGAGGCCATGATGGAAGATACCAGAGGCATCCGGTAGGCATGCCATCTGACCCGGGGGCATGGGTGTTTCGGTTGTAGCCGAAGGGTAGCTCCCCTAGTTCTTGCGTGGTATAAATTTTGTGATCCCATGCTACGTCGAGGTTGTAGCCTCCCCACTTAGAGTTTTGCTTGACAGTGTCATGGGTGATTCCGCACACGGTGAGTTAAGCTGGTGTGTGCAAGTCAGGCGTGTTTTTGACTAAAAGACCGTAGACGGAATTAGTCCCGATGGACTAAAGAAATCCGTTACTCATGGGTAAAGAGTACACCCTCTGCAGAGATTAAACCTATTCGAATAGCCGTGTCCATGGTTAAGGATTACGATGCAGGATGGGTCAAGTGTCGGTCTTAGTGTCGGTCTTCGGAGGATAAACTGTTAAACCAGAACATGGATTATGACTTGTGACTTATGATGTTTACGATTATTTTATTTATGGACTAACCCCTTTATATTATTTGAAGTATTGAGTATCCTTGGAATGGTTTTACCTCCTGGATATTCACTGTGATTATTTCATTTATAAGCCCTTTATGCGGTGTCGCTGAGACGCCCGACTGTGGCATTTCTTTTATAAGCCCATTATGTGGCGTCGCACACACGCCCGACTATGGCATGGTTGTTATTTATTTACTTTATAAGCCCTTTATGTGGCGTCGCACAAACGCCCGACTGTGGCATGCTTGTTATTTATTTACTTTATAAGCCCTTTATGTGGCGTCCCACAGACGCCCGACTGTGGCATGCTTGTTATTTATTTACTTTATAAGCCCTTTATGTGGCGTCACACAGACGCCCGACTGTGGCATGCTTTTTATTTATTTACTTTATAAGCCCTTTATGTGGCGTCGCACAGACGCCCGACTGTGGCATGCTTGTTATTTATTTACCATATAAGCCCTTTATGTGGCGTCACACAGACGCCCGACTGTGGCATGCTTGTTATTTATTTATTTGTTCATCCTTCGAGGCGTCGCTTCAGACACCCGATCGATGCATGTTATTTCTACCCCATTATTGCATGTCCATGTTGCATATAAATAACCTGCTTGCATGCATCAGAGATTTTATGTTATGACTGACGATGTGATCATAGAATGTTTCAGCGCATGATTATCATTTATATTATTCCCGTGTTCATAATGTTTGCGAGTACATTCAAAGTACTCACTGGCTTGTCCCTGGCTATTGTCTTGGCCAGATTTCTTGCATGCAGAGGAGCATCGCGATGACAGCCCCGGTACCTAAGCAATGGTGATAGCAGCCTCGCGAAGATAGGAGTTATCCTGGTCAGCTGTTCCTGTGGGAAATGGAGTCCCATAGACACTGATGATCCACAAACCGCTTCCGCCATCAACCACTTGAAACCAATTGTTGTACTCACAGACCAGAATGGTCTTATACTACATATTTTCTGTATATTGCTTGGAATTTCTGTATCAAGTTGATGCCTCATCAGCTAACAGTAATCCTGGGGCTGGTGAGCACGACGGCCATTTTCTGGAATATATTAACCGGAAAAACGGTCGCAACAAGAGTCAATTAAGGATCCCAATGTGTGGTAGTAACTGTTTCATGGATCAAAAACACAGAACTCAGTTCCTGAGGACGGCTGCAATGAGACAACCCACCATGTACTCCTACATGGCCTCTCACCGCTACCTTTACCAAATCGTGTTCACACACTTAGCTCTCAACAGTAGAACATGTTCACACACCTCCGATTCATCCCCGATGAATCATACCGACTCAACTCTAAGCAAGAGCAGGAATGACAAACAAGCATGAATGAGTAGGCACAACAGGCTCAAACAACTCCTACTCATGCTAGCGGGTTTCATCTATTTCTTGTGGAATGACGGGTCATCACGAGAGGATAAAGGGGTTCAGCTACCGCAGCAAATAACAGATGAATCGTTGTTGTCCTAATGCAGTAAAAGAGAGCAGGAGCGAGAGAGTGGGATTGTATCGGAATGAACAAGGGGGTTTTGCTTGCCTGGCACTCCTGAAGATATTATAGCTCTTCATCGGTGTCATCGAACTCATCGCCTGGAACCACGCCTATCGAGAGGGACAAACACCCAAGAATCGAGAAAGAACACAATCAATGCAATGCCACAATATGATGCATGATCATGACATGGCAATATGCTGTGATTTGAGCTAATGCATCTAGCTATGATTTAAATGAAGTTGGTTTGAATACATGATTCAAATTCCCACTCCATATATGATTATTTAAATGCTCTTTATTTGTTTTGTCCAAAAGAGAGGACAATCATTGTTCAAACATGCATGAAAATGGTACAGATGGATTCCTTGAATTTTTCTGATAATTTTTCATATATAACTTGTTTGATTTGGAGCTAGGGTTGATTTTTTATGAATTTTAGAAGTTTTGGGCATTTTCTGGAATTTCCTGTAAAAGAATAAATCCAGAAAATACATATTATGTCGACATGACATCACCCCGATGTCAAGGTCAACTGGCGCCTCGGGTCAAACCTGACCAGTGGGGTCCATCGTCGATGATCGGGCTGGTTAGTGACACCGCCAGTGGGTCCTGTCAACGCCCACGCCAAAAGTCAACATGACATGTGGGGCGGTCAACATCCACGCCAAGACGGTCAAAACCGACGTGGGGCCACTATGGTTATGAATTAATCTAAACAGAGATAAAAGCGGGTTTGATTAGGGCATGGGCCCGTGTGTCAATGAGCACAGGGTGGGTTAGTGGCGTCATTAGTCGCTAATCTTGGCGCCATGTCGGCTCATGCGTTTAGCCGCCGGTGACCGAAACCGTGGTGGAGATCTTTAGAAATCGCCGTCAGGCGATGGTTTGACGCGCGGTTGGGCTTGCCCGACTCCTGGGAGTGCGCCGCATCCGGTGGTGCAAGTGGCTGGATGCGGGGAGGCCGGAAAAGACACCAGCGAGTAGCTGGGCGGCGAGCCGTGGCTTGACGCGGTGGCGCTGCGGTGCACGGGAAGGGGAGGTGTTCGTGTCTACGGGCACGTGAGGCCATTCTGAGCTTGGTGGCGTGCTCAGGTGGAAGCTCCAGTGGCTAAAGCCACGGCGGCGACATGGCCGGCGGAGCCGAGCTCATGGCTCTGGCGGTGGCAGCGGCTAGAGTACAGGCTAGAGGAGGAGAGCAAGGGGGAATTGGAGAGGAGCTCACAGTGGAGCTAGCAGAGGCGACGGCGAGGATCCGCCGTTCGGATGGAGGTGGAGTTGGCCGCCGGGGTTGCCTGGTTCGCCGATGACGAGGTCTTGCGGCGGAGGAGCTTCGGGTGGTGGTCGTTCCGGTCGACTCCGGCTGCAAACGAGGCGGGGAAGAGAGGGGAAATGATCAGTGGGAGGAGGCGGTTTTAGATCGGGGCAGAGGAGGAGCGGGGGAAGCCTATACCTCGCGAACTCCGGCGAGCCGAAGCGGCGGAGCACGAGCTCGATCTCGAGCTCGGGCGGTTCTGGAGAGGAACTGGGGGTGCAGGGGGATGTTTTGGTGGTGCAGAGGGCGAGTGGTGAGGAGAGGAGGGCTCGGGGAGGCCTTTAAATAGGCGAACGGCGGGGTGCCGTGGACTCGTGTGCCGGTGGGCTCCTGCTCGTCGCTGCAGAGCTCGGGGAAAGAGGGCGTGGTGTCTGGGGTGTTCCTGGACGTCGACTACGTCGGGTGAGATAGAGAGAGGGAGTGGGGAGAGGTCAGAGGCGCGCGCGTGTGAGCCGCGCCATTGGCGCGCTCGGGCGGCCTCTGTTTGCTAGCGCGGAGGCGCGGGGAGGAGAGAGGAGGGGGCCGACCGCGTAGCGTGTTGCGGATACCGAGGCGCATCGGCAGGCGCGCGGGGGAGGCCCGAGGTGGTCGGAGGCGTCGGGCAGAGGGCGGCTACAGTATGGGAGCGCACTGTAGCGCGCTCCAGAGCACCCAAATGGCCGGCATGGCATTTTCTATGCCTTGTGGGCGCGGCCAACCTTGTCCAATAGCTCAAGGGTGGAGTAAAGAAGTAGGGGGAGGCATTGGATGCTCTGGATGGCCGCTGGGGTGAAGAGAGAGGTGAGGAAGAGAGAGGAAGGGGCTGTCCAGAGAGAGAAAGTGGGGTTTTACCCATCCAATAGTTGAGCTGTGGACTTGCCATTGTTACTAGAGGTGAAAGGGGTCTAGGAGGAGCTGTGGTAAAAAGTTGAGCTCAAGGAGAATAGTTTTAATGGTCAAAATGGGGATTTTTGAAAAGTGGCAGAAGGTGTTTGACAAAGGTTTTAGCAAGCAAATGATTTCCAAATGCCATGATACTCCACAGGGTGAAATGAAACATATAATTAGGGCCCTCCACCAATTTGGAGCTTATTTGGGCAAAGTTGCCAATGCAACTTTTGTAAACCCTAAAAATGAGCAGAAATAGACTTGTGTAGATCTAGTTGAGCACAACACTTCTCCTTGATGCACTACTTGGTGTAGTGGCCTCATTTGGTCATGTGAACATGCTCACAAAAGTTGGGGTTAAGGGGAGAAAGTTGGTAGTACAAACTTGTTCAAATATGATTCTGGTCGAGAGGGGTTTTGGGGCATTTTGGTGAACCAAAATGACTTTAATTGATATGAGGCTTTGCAAGGTGATCACAATATGCACTTGTGACTTGCTGGATTTTTCTTGGATTTTTATGAAAATATTTCCTGTAGAAATATTTCAAATCCTTGAAATGGGCAGAAATGGTTTTGGGAGGTTTTGTCAATATTTTGATCATGACCATATGTTGAAACTCTTATATATGGAAAATATATGTCCACTGAGTTTCCGTGATTTTTGTCAAATATTTTTGAAACAATAAAATAAGTTTCCCTATTAAAGACCATTTCTGGCCTTAAGAAAAAGCTTTTAAATAAAATAGGAAAATAGCTTTTAAAATTATATTTTTGTGGTTTATGGGAGTCCTACATCTAATAGGATTCAAATATACCTTTTGAAAGATTTTTCACACCCCAAATCTAGCACATGCAGTGTAAATCCTCAATTCAGGGGTTTTTGGAAAAACTAATTTTAGAAAATACTTTTTGGCCAAATTATTTTTGTAAGAAAATACTATATTGCTCTATACACATGGCATGATCATTGGGCAGAAGTTTAGGGCAAGGAGATGAAGTATACAAGGTGGAGTTGTATTGACTTTGAAGAGCACTTGAAAATCACAGAGAGAAAACCAACTCCAAAATAAAAAGGCCAAATAATGCAAAAGTTTGTTGGTCCAAATTTTCATGCTTTATTAATGCAAATGAAATGTTACAAAATGCAGGGTGTGACAGACCTACCCCCTTACAAGAATCTCGTCCCCGAGATTCCTAAGCTAGGCTTTAAAAAGATACGGAAACTCGGATCTAAGGTAGTCTTCAAGTTCCCAGGTTGCTTCTGCTTCAGTGTGGTTGCTCCACTGGACCTTGAAGTACTTGATGGTGCGGCTTCGAGTGTGTCGCTCAGCCTCATCCAAAATGTAGATGGGCCTCTCACGGTAGGTCAAATTGGGCTGAGGTGAATGGCTTGGTGATTGACGTCCTTGCAAAGATCAGGCTTGCATGGAACTTGGAGACACTTCCGAAGTTGTGACACATGGAATACGTTGTGCACATTGGATAGTTCAGGTGGCAGCTCCAATTGGTAAGCCACTTCACCTCGTCGTGCGGTGATCCCAAAGGGGCCGATAAATCTTGGTGCGAGTTTTCCCTTAACGTGGAATTGCTTGGTTCCCTTAAGAGGAGTTACTCGCAGGTACACATGGTCTCCGACTTGGAAGTCTACTTGTCGGCGACGAGTGTCAGCATAGCTCTTCTGCCTTGACTTGGCGGTCTCCAAACGCTCTCTGACAAGCTGGACTTGTTCTTCTGCTTCACGGAGGATATCCGGCCCAAAGACTAGTCCTTCTCTGGTCTCTGACCAATTGAGGGCGTCTTGGCATTTCCGTCCAGTATAGCACCTCAAATGGTGCCATCTGGAGGCTGGACCGATAATCGTTGTTGTAGGAGAACTTCGGCAAAAGGGAGGCAATCTTCCCACCTAGCTCCATATGTTAGGACACAGGCCCAAGCATGTCTTCAAGTATCTGATTTACTCGTTTGCACGACCTCCGATGCAGTGGGTGGAAAGCAGTCTTTGAAGACAACTTGGTTCCCATGGCCTCCTGGAACTTCTTCCGTAACCTCGAGGTAAACCGGGTTCCTCGATCTCGACACAATCTCTTTGGGAACACCATGAAGGCTTACGATTTTGTTGATGTATAGAGTTGCTAGCTGGTTGCCATCATAGGTAGTCTTAACAGAATGAAATGGGCTACTTTAGTCAAATGATCGACTATGACCCGGATGGAGTCATGTCCCTTGTTTGACCTAGGTAGTCCAAAGGATGAAATCCATTCCGACTTTATCCCATTTCCACTCGGGAACCTTGAGTGGTTGGAGCAATCCAAACAGGTCGCTGATATTCAGCCTTGACTCTTTGGCATACATCACATTTTACAACATAGGTGGAAATCTCCCTTTTCATCCCGTGCCACCAAAATCTTTCCTTCAGGTCTTGATACATCTTGGTTCCTCCGGGGTGGATGGAGTACAGGGTGTCATGAGCTTCTTGCAAGATCAAATTCTTGAGCTCAATCATGTTGGGTACGCAAATGCGATTCCCAAACCACACAATTCCTTGCTCATCCTCTGAGAATCCTGGGGCCTTGCCTGCCTTGATCTTCCTCTTGATGCCTTCAATACTTTCGTGTCCCCTCTGAGCTTCCTTAATATCATCCATCAGGGTAGGCTTGACTTCAAGGTTGGCTAAGAATCCTGGTGCAACCAGTTCCAACCCGAAGCTTTCAAGTTCTTCATACAAGGCGGGTAGCCTGCTCTTAAGCATAGCATTCAAGGAACAAGCCTTTCTGCTTAACGCATCTGCTACCACATTAGCCTTTCCAGGGTGGTATTGAACTCTAAGGTCATAATCCTTGATCAACTCTAACCATCTTCTTTGCCTCATGTTCAATTCCTTCTGAGTGAAAATATACTTCAGACTTTTGTGATCTATGTATATCTCACACCGCTTCCCTAGGAGGTAATGTCGCCATGTTTTCAGGGCATGCACTACAGCTGCCAACTCGAGGTCATGAGTAGCATAGTTCTCTTCATGAGGCCGGAGTTGCCTTGAAAGGTAAGCTATGACTCTGCCCTCTTGCATCAGAACACCTCCCAGTTCGGTTCTCGACGCATCACAATATATCACAAATTCCTTGTGTATATCCGTGTGGCCGTAATCGGGCGGTGGTCAATCTCTTCTTCAGCTCCTGGAAGCTCTCTTCGCACTTCGGCGTCCATTCAAACTTCTTGTCCTTCTTCAAGAGCTGGGTCATAGGTTGGGCAATTCTTGAGAATCCTTCAACGAACTTGCGGTAATATCCCGCGAGTCCGAGGAAGCTTCTGACTTCCTTCACATTGCTCGGAGTTTGCCATTCAGTCACGTCTTGAATCTTGGTGGGATCCACTAACAACCCTTCGGCATTCAATACATGACCCAAGAATCCAACTTCACGCAGCCAAAACTCGCACTTGCTGAACTTGGCATACAGTTGGTGCTCTCGAAGCTTGTCTAGGACCATCCTCAAGTGTTGCCCGTGCTCTTCTTCCGTCTTCGAGAAGACAAGAATGTCATCAATGAAGACAACGACAAACTTGTCCAAATATTCCATGAAGACCTTATTCATGAGATACATGAAGTAAGTGGGGCATTGGTCAATCCAAAGGACATGACCGTGCACTCATACTGAGCCATATCTGGTTACAAATGCCGTCTTTGGAATATCTTGGGGTCTGATTTTCAGTTGGTAATACCCAGATCCGAGGTCGATCTTGGAGAACACCTTGGCCCCATTGAGTTGATCAAAGATCTTCAATCTTGGGAAGTGGATACTTGTTTTGATTGTAACTTCATTGAGGGAGCGGTAGTCAATGCACAAGCGGATGGTACCGTCCTTCTTTGCCACAAATGTAACATGTGATCCCCAAGGGGAGGCACTAGGGCGGATGAATCCCTTCCTCAACTGCTCTTCCAGTTGCTTCTTCAACTCTACTAACTCTTCCGATCCCATTCTATAAGGCTTCTTATAGATGGGTCCTGCTCCAGGCATGAGCTCGATGATGAACTCAATGTCTCGGTCAGGAGGCACTCACGGTAACTCATCAGGAAAAACATCGGGGTATTCGCATACTACCGGCACTTGCTCCAATCCAACTTCAGTCAGACAGTTGACTTGGTTGGCTTGAGCAGAGGAGGGGTTGGGGGCAAATTTAACTTCGACTCCTTGGTCATTGGTCACAGTGACAGTCCGGTTGGCGCAATCTAACAAGCCTTGGTGCTTGATGAGCCAATTCATTCCTAAGATCACATCCATGCCTTGTGATCTTAAGATGATAAGGTCTGCTAGGATGTCTACCCCATTAATGACAATCCCGACTCCTTTACATCCTATTTGGCTCTCATCTCTACTCCGGGGGTTTGTACCACCATAGGGTTATTCAGGGGTGTAGAGGTCATGCCACTTTTTAATGCAAACTTTTGGGTGACAAATGAATGTGTGGCTCCAGAATCAAATAAGACAGTCGCAGGTGCTGAATTAACAAGGAACGTACCCATCACGACGTCCGGGTCTTCCTGGGCTTCTTCTGTAGTGACATGATTCACACGACCCTTGCCGCTGTTGGGCGGGTTGCGGGGAGCTTGGTTCCTTGGTGGCATTCCACGGCCTTGTCCTGGGTTCTGAGCATTAGGCGCAGGCGTCGGGCTTCTTGTTGGGGCAATTCTTGGAGTAGTGTCTGGTGACCACATCCAAAGCAAGTGACTTGGTTGGGGTTGCTGCTCTTGCCGGCATTGTTATTGGGGTTGTTGTAAGCTGGTCCGGGGTTGGCATACCGAGGTGGATAGTTGGTGCGGGGTGCAGGAGCTCTTGGCTGCTGATAGGTTGGCTTGACCAGGGCTGGCTGCCACGGGCGAGGCTTCTGGTTGCTGGAGCTACCCTTGCTGATCATCTTGCGCTTACGGGTATCATCCAAAGCACGTCGCTTGTCCTCAAGCATGAGTGCCTTGTTCACCAGATCAGGAAAAGTTGGGCAGTCACACACAACAAGCGAGTACTGCAGAGTCTGGTTAAGGCCTTCCATGAAGCGCTCCCTTTTGGCAGCATCAGTGCTGACATCTTCAGGGGCATACCTTGAGAGAATAGTGAGCAGCATACGCCACCTTCTCACGGTCCTCAGTGCATCCGACTAGTTCCAGCAGATCCTCAATGGTGCGGACCAGTCGTCTGCATCCAGGGGTTCAGCAGTCTCGATGAAGGTGGGTGGTGCATGCTTCTTGAACTCCACCAACGTGGAACGTCCATTGCCGTTTCCCGCCGGCTGGCGATTGACAGCTTGAGCAATCATCTGGAGGGCTGCAGTGTTGGCTTGGCGTTCCTCTCGGAAGGCTTGGAGAAGCTGAGCCATGTCCATGCTTGGAGGTGGTGGCGGTGGTGGGGCTTGTCCTTGGGTTTGGTCCTGACTGGCTCCTGCTCGGCTTCTTCTTTGCTGGGTAGAGGTACCAGTACGTGTTACAACAGGCATCCTGTTGGAGCGGTCAAAGTCTCATCATTGGGGAAAGATGGGGAAAGCAATAGAGATGGTACGCCTATTAAGGGGGTTGGTATGACACTAATTGTTTTCATGCAAGGGCCAAAAGGCCAAACACATTCATTAAAGTCCAAATGGGTGATGCAGTCGCTTACAAGTTCCCAAAGGAAAGCACGGCGTCCATCAAACACATCAAAAGCAAACACAACACTACATGGTTTCATATGAACCATTACAAGGACTCGACTTCGCATAGGGGTACACGACCTATCCTACCGTAGGGGTTACTAACGGGCATATCTGGGTTGCGAATGATGCCTAAGTGGTGGAATGCTCGGTCGCGTAGTCTGGCTCTTCTGGGTCTTCCTCCTCCTCATCATTATCCTGACTTTCCTCTTCACTTGAAGGGGTGGGGGAGTGGAGGAGCTCAACACGACGTTGCTTTGCCGGTGGTGCGAAGAGCTTGCGGTATTCCTTTGCGCTCATGTGGTGTTGCTGTGGTGGTTCTCCATCCTTTGGGGGTCTTCCGCCTCTGTATGCGATTGCGGGTTGTCCAGGGGGAGCACCTTCCTTCTTGATCCTATCCGTCTTCCCTTGTGCTTGGCGTAGAAGTGCCTTGGTCTCATGAAGTTCCTTTCGGAGCTCCATTGATTCCGAGGCCAAGTGTTGTGCCAAGCTATCGGCACAAAGGCTGAAGTAGGTCTGGAATCGGAGTGGAAGTCCTTCCTCCAATGGTGGAGCTGGTGCGCTGCTCTCATCCTCACCTTCCTTCCGATAAGGCAAGAAGCGGGTTGCCAACTCGTCTGCCATCTCTGGAAGAAGGTCTCGGAGGCGGTGAGTGCCTTGAGGGTTGCCGTCTCGACGGCAAGAACCAGCGTTGCCATCCGGGGTCCCTCAAAGAACCAACTTGTTGGAGAGTCATTAGCCTTCATGATCACTTCCACATGATACTGTCTGTCGGTGTCATTGATCCAATGCTCATGGTAGGTGAAAATGGGGGCTCGGTGAAACTGGCACTTCTTGAGGCTATCCTCGAGAAGCACGGGAAATCCGTGGTCGTGAAGTCTTGCACAAAGAGCCATCTACAAAGGTTAAATGGGAGAGGTCAATAAGGGAATATATCTTGGGTTGGGTAAGCTTAGAAAAGAAGAGGAGTTTAGATGATCTCAAGCTAACTAACGTCCATGCTTACTAAGGCTTCCTACAGTCAGGATGGCTCTGATACCAGCTCTGTGGGGACCTCGACTCATAAGTCGTGATCACCGAATGCACGTGTACAGTGATCCCAGAGATCAATGCTCACTGAACACACAGAAGCTGAATAACAAGAGTCTTACATCCATGCATACCGTCTTACACAAATTGTGACCATTATGGTCAAGTCTTACATTGATAAAGCCTTAAGGGATGAACATCAAATGAAACACAAGCAGCGGAAATCTTCGTTGATAAGTAGAACCCATGTCATCTGCCTTAACCCTACAGGCATTCTCGACCGGAAACGCCCTAGTTCGCATGTTCGTCTCCAAAGAACTCTTCTTGAACTCTGGTTCTTCCATGCCCGCCAATTAAATAACCAGTGGCAAGCCAATGAGTACTTTGAATGTACTCGCAAGCAACCCATGTTTTGGTTCCAGATATAACAATGCATGATATAGGTAAATTTTTGCAGAAAGCTAGTTTTGAGTGCAATAATACGGTCAACAACTTGTAAGACATGCATCAGGAGAATTCAAGTAACCATGAGGACATGTTACATATATCAACATAAATAGAGTGGGCACCAACCCAACTCAATCATGTCAAGTCCTTTGACTTGACCCAAGTAGTTTTATCAACACACACACACACTGGTTTGCAAAGCTCTGGACGTAGTTTAAGCAGCACCGCCCAACAGTCCTTGACCGTGGACACGGCTATTCGAATAGTTTTACACTCTACAGAGGTTGCACACTTTACCCACAAGATCCGGGGAACTACCGTGTCATCCACGACCCGCGGTACCTCAAAGTACCCGGGGTAAGCACCCGATCACTATCTTTCCCTAGACGACACTAACAAGGAGTCCACTCGTTGTTCCGTATCCTCACGATGTACATCATACGAGACTCACTCGAGATCGTAACAACCGAGAGGGGACACAATGGTGTATCCGTGCCTCAGAAACAGTCATGGCCGCCCTACTCGCACGACCCCGTCCCGAGAGAGAGCACCAACTCTCCCCTATCACTAGTAATGCAGGCTCCAAGCTAGTATCAGCCTAGGTAATCAATAATGCCCTTTCCCATACAAGGGTAGAGTGGTTGCGCATGTAAGGTTGGGACAGTCGACAAATCTTAAATCTAATCCGTTTTTGAAAACCACACACACTTGCCTCGGTACACCACTTCGTCATCAAGTGGTTACCCATCTCATCATCTCCCTCAGGCATAAGGGGCACTGCCGGGTTTTCGAAAAGTCCTTTGAAAATACTTTGTCTCCTTCACCATGCATATACCCGTCCCTTTTGCGTAGCACTACATTAGCATCCTATCTACTCCCACCGGCATAACCCTCATAAGAAGGTAGGGTCATGCACTATGCAAGTATCAATGTGGAAGTAACGGTGGCAAGCCACCCCATGTGGTCACCACAATATCATGTCTCCGATGCAAGCAATAAAAGTGCTATATGGCATGCATAAAAAGGGTTTCATAGACATGGTCAAAGGGCTGCTTGCCTGGCTCAACAAAGTCTTCTGGTCCAACTCCTACGTCAGCAACGCAATCTATCGTCGCAAAATAATAACGAGAAAATAAGGCAATAATAAAACAGAAAAACCAAAGTGCTCAGAAAAATGTCAACTCATTTTTATTAAATACTAGGTTGAAAACTAAGAAGGGGAAAATTCCTAGTTTTTGATTTGGAGTAGCAGAATAGAAGGAATGGATTTACAAAGGTATATTTAAATGGTTAAAATCACATTTAAATCTTTACAGTGAAGAAAAGGTTGTTGGATTTGAATGAAAGTTGCACCATTAAATAGGTGGGATTTTTACAAGAATTTAGGAACTGGAATTTTTTCATTTGGATAAATATTTTATCCTGTGGAATTTTTATAAAATGCATGTAAAAGAAAAAGGAGAAGCGACTGTGCAAGCTGGGCCGAAGGACCACAAAGGCAGCAGGCCCAGATGGGTTTCAGCCCACGCGAGGCTGCCACGTCCGAAGGCGTAAAGGCAAAATCGCCTTCACCCACGGCGGGTGGGTCCCACCCGTCAGGCATGAGGTCGACGGACAGGCGACGGTCGTGCCGTCGTCTACCTCTGTACAGAGGCGACGGCGAGCTCGCCGGCGGCGATACAGGGCATGGGAGGGTGCATGGGTGGTACCGTTGTGCTCAGGGAGGATCCGCCGTTCGGATGGAGGTGGAGTTGGCCGCCGGGGTGGCCTAGTTCGCCGGCAACGAGGTCTTGCGGCGGAGGAGCTTCGGGTGGTGGTCGTTCGGCCGACTCCTACTGCAAACGAGGCGGGGAAGAGAGGGGAAATGATCAGTGGGAGGAGGCGGTTTGAGATCAGGGCAGAGGAGGAGCGGGGGAGGCCTATACCTCGCGAACTCCGGCGAGCTAAAGCGGCGGAGCTCGAGCTCGATCTCGAGCTCGGGCGGTTCTGGAGAGGAACTGGGGGTGCAGGGGGATGTTTTAGTGGTGCAGAGGGCGAGTGGTCAGGAGAGGAGGGCTCGGGGAGGCCTTTAAATAGGCGAACAACGGGGTGCCGTGGACTCGTGCGCCAGTGGGCTCCTGCTCGTCGCTGCAGGGCTCGGGGAAAGAGGGTGTGGTGTCTGGGGTGTTCCTGGACGTCGACTACGTCGGGTGAGATAGAGAGAGGGAGTGGGGAGAGGTCAGAGGCGCTACAGGAGCCGCGCCATTGGCGCGCCGGGCGGCTCTGTTTGCTAAGCGAGGCGCGGGAGGAGGAGAGAGGAGGGGCCGACCACAGAAGCGTGGTTAAGTGACGCCGAGGCGCATCGGCAGGCGCGCGGGGGAGGCCCGAGGTGGTCGGAGGCGTCGGGCAGAGGGCGGCTACAGTACGGGAGCACACTGTAGTGCGCTCCAGAGCGCCCAAATGGCCGGCATGGCATTTTCTATGCCTTGTGGGCCCGGCCAACCGTGTCCAGTAGCTCAAGGGTGGAGTAAAGAAGTAGGGGGAGGCATTGGATGCTCTGGATGGCCGCTGGGGTGAGGAGAGAGGTGAGGAAGAGAGAGGAAGGGGCTATCCAGAGAGAGAAAGTGGGGTTTTACCCATCCAATAATTGAGTTGTGGACTTGCCATTGTTACTGGAGGTGAAAGGGGTCTAGGAAGAGCTGTGGTAAAAAGTTGAGCTCAAGGAGAATAGTTTTAATGGTCAAAATGGGGATTTTTGAAAAGTGGCAGAAGGTGTTTGACAAAGGTTTTAGCAAGCAAATGATTCCCAAATGCCATGATACTCCACAGGGTGAAATGAAACATATAATTAGGGCCCTCCACCAATTTGGAGCTTATTTGGGCAAAGTTTCCAATGCAACTTTTGTGAACCCTAAAAATGAGCAGAAATAGACTTGTGTAGATCTAGTTGAGCATAACACTTCTCCTTGATGCACTACTTGGTGTAGTGGCCTCATTTGGTCATGTGAACATGCTCACAAAAGTTGGGGTTAAGGGGAGAAAGTTGGTAGTACAAACTTGTTCAAATATGATTCTGGTCAGAGAGGGTTTTGGGGCATTTTGGTGAACCAAAATGACTTTAATTGATATGAGGCTTTGCAAGGTGATCACAATATGCACTTGTGACTTACTGGACTTTTCTTGGATTTTTATGAAAATATTTCCTGTAGAAATATTTCAAATCCTTGAAATGGGCAGAAATGGTTTTGGGAGGTTTTGTCCAATATTTTGATCATGACCATATGTTTACACTCTTATATATGGAAAATATATGTCCACTGAGTTTCCCTTATTTTTGTCAAATATTTTTGAAACAATAAAATAATTTTTCCCTATTAAAGACCATTTCTGGCCTTAAGAAAAAGCTTTTAAATAAAATAGGAAAATAGCTTTTAAAATTATATTTTTGTGGTTTATGGGAGTCCTACATATAATAGGATTCAAATATACCTTCTGAAAGATTTTTCACACCCCAAATCTAGCACATGTAGTGTAAATCCTCAATTCAGGGGTTTTTGGAAAAACTAATTTTAGAAAATACTTTTTGGCCAAATTATTTTTGTAAGAAAATACTATATTGCTCTATACACATGGCATGATCATTGGGCAGAAGTTTAGGGCAAGGAGATGAAGTATAGAAGGTGGAGTTGTATTGACTTTGAAGAGCACTTGAAAATCACAAAGAGAAAACCAACTCCAAAATAAAAAGGCCAAATAATGCAAAAGTTTGTTGGTCCAAATTTTCATGCTTTATTAATGCAAATGAAATGTTACAAAATGCAGGGTGTGACATGGTCCTCCCATGAATACTCCGATCTTCTTAACCAGGTCGTCGTTCTTTCCCAGTAGTGTCTTGATTTCTTCCTCATATCCATCGCATGTAAACTTGAGTTCTTCCTCCAACTCGATGATCCTGGTCTTTGCCTTCTTCAATTCCATCATGTCTGCGCACATCTGGTTCTCCTGACGTCGAATGTGCTGGTTTAATTCCTGGATGAAAGCTGCAATGGATCTATCCTTCCTGGTGCTGATTACTTCCCATTGCTCGTCTCGGCGCCCACATATTTGGTAGATAGTGTCCTTAAGTTCCCTGTTGTAGACTTCTCCAATGCGTCCCATGGTAATGTGGGCTGCCATGCTCTTGCCTAGACTCCAGGTGGGTGCTTTGAAAGAAAATTCTATGGGTTTAGAAGTTGGCGAGAACGTCCTTCCTGGAACTTGTACTTGAATCATCCAGCGCTCCTCTTCTGGTAAGGTGGCGTTGTATGTCCCGGTGAAACTTGGTATTCCAATGTTCAAGGATCTAGTGACTTCCTTCAAGTGGCGTCCAAAAGGTGTGTCTTCATCCGGTTGCGCGAACTTGTTCTTCATCTGCGTCATCCTAAAGAGTGGAAAATTGGAGAGGAGTTAGAAATGAGTAGAGAAGAGTGACCTATGGTTTATCTTAGTGGTCGTGTCCTACCCTTAGCGTGTGATCTGATGCCATCTTGTAGCAACCCGACCTCAGATGGTCAAGTCTCTGTGCTTCAGTGTCATCCCTGGATCAGTAACGCTGACACACACAGTACTCGAAGGATTTATAACAGAGTAGCAATCACACACTTATTACATCGAATGTCTCAGAAGAGAACTTATTACAATAGTATGGCTTAAGGCCATCTAATGCGATACAACAGAAGACTTGGAAGATAAAGTGAGTCCATCAACTCCAACGGCATAGCTGAGCTGCACGGCAACGACCTAACGAACCTTACTCCTTGTCTGAAAAGTCTGCAACATAATACGTTGCAGCCCGAAAACGGGTCAGCACATGGAATATGCTGGCAATATAACACAGTAGAGGAAGAACATGATAATGCTATCACTACATGCATATTTGGCTGTGGAAAGCTCTATGGTTATAGTTTTTGCGAAAAGCCAATTTTTCCCTACAACAAATGAATAGATTTTATTTTAACTATCATGGTGGTTGAAACATTGAGAAGGTATAACCCCAACTCAATCCCAATTAAAGTAATTAACAACCCAACAATATTAATTAAGAGTGATGAGATACATGTGATAATCCAAGTACTAGATACTCAAGATTGTCCATAACCGGGGACACGGCTAACCATGATTAGATTGTACACTCTGCAGAGGTTTGCACACTTTTCCCCACAAGACTCGATCTCCTCCGTTGGATTTCTCGCACTACATGGTGTTCAGAAACATTAACTCTCTACTCCGGGTAGACCATACCAAACCTACAAAACCCACTACCTGCTGATCTACCTCTTCAAGAGCTTCACGTAACTTACTCAACTATGCTAGAGCCCATAATAGCTTGTGGCTGCACACGGAAGTTTCTAGCATGAATCATCTCAGTTCCCTTTGAGCCTGGGTGGCGGTCCATAGGAAGATCACACGGGTACCCCGGGATTTCCAAGAAAAAAATATAGACAACACTGGGTTCCCCAGGTGCCTCAATCCACCCAGATGTTAATTTAAGTTGCCACCTTAAGTTGAACCATTAATTAACAATCTCACATCTGTCATGGATTCACTCAAACCCAAACCACGTCTCCGAGCATAGCATAGCAATATAAACAACGCCAGAGAAGTAACTCCCAAGGGTTTGGTAGTAACAGGCAATAGGTTCTACCTCAACAACTACTTCCCAACCCACAAGTTAATGACATCCTAATCATGCAATGTTTGAGGATTGAACTAATGCATAAAAACTGGGTATGAAAAGAGTATGATCAATGTGTTACTTGCCTTGCTGACGATCCGCGAATCCTGGAGACTCATAGTAACACGCTTCGCACTCCGGGAATTCTATCGCAAACAAACAATAACATGCATAAGCAACAAGCAAAGATGCACAAGAAAAACTCAAATAAAAGAGATTGACCAGAAAGTTCAACTTAAGAACTCCGGTTCGCAAAAAGAATCAAATCAAACGGAGCAACGAAACTCAAACAGCGAAAGAAACAAGATCTGTTTACTAATCTGAACTAAGGTCAAATTTACAGTACCAAAATCTTGTTTAAGTTGATTAAACAGAAAGAGGGTCTCGAGACGAAACTCTAGGCGCTTGAATCGCCTGATTCCGACTAACGAGCGAAAAGATAAACAGAAACTAAGATCGGATCAGAAATCACGATCGAGAATAATCGCGGATAAATCCGATAAAAAGAAAACTGACGAACAAACTAATGAACGAGCGTTCGTTAGCTGTGACTAACGGGCGAAAACCGTTCGTTGAAACGAATGTACGGACGAACGTCCGCTAATTAGAAGAACCGAGAAAAAAACCGGCGAACCGATCTAAAAAAAGCCGACTAGGGTTTCTAAAAAAACCAGACGGTTTAAAAAAAACCCGGCAATGACGGATCGGCTACCTCCGCGAGGGCTCCGGCGGGGTTAGGCGGTGGCTCATGGCGGCGAGGCTCGGCGGCCAGCGGGCGGCAAGCGATGTGGCGGCGCGGCCAGCTGTCACTCGGGTGTGATGGTCTTTGTGGTGGTGGGGGTTGGGTGGCGGTGTATATAAGGAGGGTGGCTACTTGGGGGAGGGCAAGGCGACGAAGGAGTCCGGCTCGGACTCTGTCTGAAGTCGGCGGCCAAGGCCTTCATGTGTGAGGAGGCTTAGGCGGCCAGGGCGGCTGGCTCAGTGGGCCTTAGGCCCGGTCGAGTATGAGGAGGGTTTTTAAAATAATTTCGCCGACAGAAATAAAATCCTAAAAAAATAAAATAAAAACCGAAAAATGCCAAAACAAATTTTCACCGTCTAAATGAAATATTTAGAACAAGATGAACATTTTCTTGGCCCTAAAATGCAATTTTGAAAACGTGCAATTTTTCTAATGCAAATAAAATCAAATAAATGATTTTAACATTTTTCCTCCAATATTTCAATTGTTTTGGAGAATTCATATTATCTCCTCTCATCTATTTTTAATATGAAATATTTTTCGGAGAGAAAAATAATTAAAATAAAATATCGTCGTTTCACTATTTGATAGGAATTAAATATGAAAACCGGAAAATCCCCAACTCTCTCCGAGGGTCCTTGAGTTGCTTAAGATTTCGAGGATCGCGGAACGAGAATGCAATAAAATATGATATGCATGAATGACCTTTGTTTAACATTCCAAATTGAAAATTTGGGATGTTACAACCGCACACGGCTAAAAGATCAAACGATCAATTGTTGTGTCTTTGGGGTGCCCCTGCCCCCGTATATAAAGGAGCAAGGGGGGTGCGGCCGGCCAGGAGAGGGGGCGCGCCAGGAGGAGTCCTACTCCCACCGGGAGTAGGACTCCCCCCTTTCCTAGTTGGATTAGGACTTTGGGGGGGGGGAGAGGTTGAGGAGAAGAAGGAAGGGGGGGGGGCGCCGCCCCCCCCTCTCCTTCTCCTATTCGGACTAGGGGGGAGGGGGGCGCGACCCTTGCCCTGGCCGCCTCTCCTCTTATCCACCAAGGCCCACTAAGGCCCATTAACCCCGGGGTTCCAAGAACCTCCTAAGATTCCGGTAAAATCCCGATTTCACCCGAAACACTTCCGATATCCAAACATAGGCTTCCAATATATCAATATTCATGTCTCGACCATTTCGAGACTCCTCGTCATGTCCGTGATCACATACGGGACTCCGAACAACCTTCGTTACATCAAAATATACAAACCCATAATATAACTGTCATCGAAACGTTAAGCGTGCGGACCCTACGGGTTCGAGAACTATGTAGACATGACCGAGACACGTCTCCGGTCAATAACCAATAGCGGAACCTTTATGCTCATATTGGCTCCCATATATTCTACGAAGATCTTTATCGGTCAGACCGCATAACAACATACGTTGTTCCCTTTGTCATCGGTATGTTACTTGCCCGAGATTCGATCGTCGGTATCTCAATACCTAGTTCAATCTCGTTACCGGCAAGTCTCTTTACTCGTTCTGTAATATATCATCCCACAACCAACTCATTAGTTGCAATGCTTGCAAGGCTTAAGTGATGTGCATTACCGAGTGGGCCCAGAGATACCTCTTCGACAATCGGAGTGACAAATCCTAATCTCGAAATACGCCAACCCAACAAGTACCTTTGGAGAGACCTGTAGAGCACCTTTATAATCACCCAGTTACGTTGTGACGTTTGGTAGCACACAAAGTGTTCCTCCGGTAAATGGGAGTTGCATAATCTCATAGTCATAGGAACATGTATAAGTCATGAAGAAAGCAATAGCAATATACTAAATGATCGTGTGCTAAGCTAACGGAATGGGTTATGTCAATCACATCATTCTCCTAATGATGTGACCCCGTTAATCAAATGACAACTCATTTCTATGGCTAGGAAACATGACCATCTTTGATTAACGAGCTATTAAAGTAGAGGCATACTAGTGACACTCTGTTTGTCTATGCATTCACACATGTATTATGTTTCCGGCTAATACAATTCTAACATGAATAATAAACATTTATCATTAAATAAGGAAATAAATAATAACTTTACTATTGCCTCTAGGGCATATTTCCTTCAATTAGAAGCATAATTATCATAACAATATTGAAGTATGGCAAAATTTCCAGATTTGTAAAGAGTAGCATCATACGTTTCAATCAAAGAAGCAATCTCATAAGCACCCTTAAAAGCAACAAATTCTTCAATTTCTTGAACATCATAGTAATTATAAACACCCTTATCATACGAAGATACGATTCCATTGTCACTAAACTCACATTGGTAGGGAAGGTGTTCCTTAGGGTTTTCAGAACAACAAGTAAAATCATATATTTCACATAAATTCCAAGCATAGCATTGCAAACGATTAGTTTGATCCATTAAAAGTTTCCCTTTTTGAGATAAGCGGTGTCGCACATAACAAGCATGCTCATAAGCGGTTTCAGCACAAGCACATAGGGATCAAAGATGATCCAAGTAAAAAGCTTCAGGAGTGATAGATTTTGAGTGGTTCTTCAACCATTGGTGTAGTAGGTACAACTAATTTTTTTTGGTATTTTGCATTTCCTACCCATAACTAAAGATAGAAAACAAATTAGAACAGGAAATAAAAATTACTTAGTGATAAAGCAAACAAGCACACACGAGAATATTCACCCCATGCTATAACTCCCCGGCAACGACGCGAGAAAAAGGTCTTCATAACCCACAACTATAGGGGATCAATTGTAGCCTCTTTCGATAAGTAAGAGTGTCGAACCCAAAGAGGAACTAAAGGTAGAACAAATATTCCCTCAAGTTCTATCGACCACCGATACAACTCTACGCACGCTTGACGTTCGCTTTACCTATAACAAGTATAAAACTAGAAGTACTTTGTAGGTGTAACGGGATAGGTTTGCAAGAATATAAAGAGCACGTAAATAAAAACTAGGAGCTGTTTAGGTAAAGAAGCAATAAAGTTAGTATAGAGAGTGTGGAAAAGTGGTGGTAGGAGTTGTGAAATTGTCCCTAAGCAATTTACTACTTTACTAGACCGATTGCAAGTTTTATGTGGGAGAGGCCACTGCTAGCATGTCATCCCTGACTTGGAATTCTATGCACTTATGATTGGAACTATTAGCAAGCATCCGCAACTACTAACATTCATTAAGGTAAAACCCAACCATAGCACTAAGATATAATGGTCCCCCTTCAATCCCGTATGCATCAATTCCTATGCTAGGTTGAAGCTTCTGTCACTCTTGCCCTCAAATACATAGTCCTATCAATATACAACTAACCCTATGGTGTGATCCACGCACACACTCATATGATGGGCACCAAAGGACAGCAACATAACCACAAGCAAATTAAACAAATCATAGCAATTCACCAATTACCGATAGGACGATCAAAATCTACTTAGACATCATGGGATGGCAACACATCATTGGATAATAATATGAAGCATGAAGCACCATGTTCAAGTAGAGGGTACAGCGGGTTGCGGGAGAGTGGAACACTGTAGATAGATGGGTGAAGGTGATGAAGATGACGGAGGTGTTGGTGTAGATTGCGGTGATGATGATGGCCCTGGCGGCGTTCCGGCGCCACCGAAAGAGAGGGGGAGAGGGCCCCCCTTCTTCTTCTTCTTCCTTGACCTTCTCCCTAGATGGGAGAATGGTTTCCCCTCTG
The DNA here is from genome assembly GCA_021605145.1 of Aegilops bicornis. Classification (NCBI taxonomy): domain Eukaryota; kingdom Viridiplantae; phylum Streptophyta; class Magnoliopsida; order Poales; family Poaceae; genus Aegilops; species Aegilops bicornis. The sequence goes on along the minus strand of CM038669.1, from coordinate 388,144,471 downwards.
GTCGATGGCCTCCATGGTGGTGGAGGAGCGAGAGCCCCTCCGAGATTGGATCTGTCTCTCTTGATTCTGCCCTTTCACTGTTTCTTATATTCCGGGAGATCCGTAACTCCAATTGGGATGAAATTTGAACACGATTTCTATCCGGATATTGGCATTCTTTTGACGAACGAAGGGCACCAACCGCCTTATGGGGTGGCCACGAGGGTCAGGGGCGTGCCCCCTCGGGCATCGTCTCGCGTTGATTCTTCTTCCCAAAAATCACATAATTCCAAAAAAATCTCCGTCAGTTTTAATCCCATTTGGACTCCGTTTGATATGGATTTTCTGCGAAACAAAAAACATGCAACAAACAGGAACTGGCACTGGGCTCTGGATCAATATGTTAGTCCCAAAAATAGTATAAAAAGTTGCCAAAAGTATATGAAAGTTGTATAATATCGGCATGGAACAATCAAAAATTATGGATACGACGGAGCCGTATCACATCTGAAGAACATGAGAGAGAGAGAGAGATTAAACTCATAGCTACTGGTACAAACCCTCAGCCCCGAGGGTGGACTACTCCCTCCTCGTCGTGGTGGCCACCGGGATGATCAAGATGGCCCCCGGTGATGATCTCCTCCTCCAGCAGTGCTGGAACGGGGTCTAGATTGGATCTCGTGGTTACAGAGGCCTTGCGGCGGCGGAACTTCTGATCTAGGGCTACCCCTAGGGTTTTTGGAATATTTGAGAATTTATAGGGCGAAGAGGGGGTGCGGGAGGCCACCGAGGTGGGCACAACCCACCTGGGCGCGCCTGGGGCCCGCGCATACAGTGGGTTGTGCCCCCTTGGGGCATGATAACCCCTGCGTATAGGGATTGCAACAATTTTCGAGGGTAGAGTATTCAACCCAAATTTATAGATTTGACACAAGGGGAGCCAAAGAATATTTGAAGGTATTAGCAGCTGAGTTGTCAATTCAACCACACCCGGAGATTAATTACATGCAGCAAAGTGATCAGTAGCAAAGTAATATGATAGTTTTCATAATGGTAGCAGTAGCAACGGTAACGGTAACAGTGATAGTAGTAATTTTGTAGCAAGTGTAACAGTGATGATAGCAGTAGTAACTTAGCAGAAACAATATAAGATAAATTCGTAGGCATTGGATCGGTGACTTGTTGGATGATATTCATCATGAGACAGTTATAACCTAGGGTGATACAGCACTAGCTCCAGTTCATCAATATAATGTAGGCATGTATTCCGTAAATAGTCATACGTGCTTATGGAAAGAACTTGCATGACATCTTTTGTCCTACCCTCCCGTGGCAGCGGGGTCCATATTGGAAACTAAGGGATATTAAGGCCTCCTTTTAATAGAGAACCAGAACAAAGCATTAACACATAGTGAATACATGAACTCCTCAAACTACGGTCATCACCGGGAGTGGGCCCGGTTTTTGTCACTCCGGGGTTGCCGAATCATAAAACGTAGTAGGTGACTATAACTTGCAAGATCGGATCTAAAACATGGATATAATGATGATAACATAAATGATTCAGATCTGAGTTCATGGCACCCAGGCCCAAAGTGACAAGCATTAAGCATAGCAAAGTCATAGCAACATCAATCTAAGAACATAGTGTATACTAGGGATCAAGCCCTAACAAAACTAACTCGATTATATGATGAATCTCATCCAACTCCTCATCGACCAGCGAGCCTACGAAGGAATTACTCACTCCCTGTGGGGAGCATCATGGAATTGGCGATGGAGAAGGGTTGGTGATGACGAAGAACGAAGATCCCCCTCTCCGGAGCCCCAAACGGACTCCAGATTTGGCCTCCCAATGAAGAACAGGAGGTGACGGCGGCTCCGTCTTGTGGATCGTGATAATTCTTTCTCCCTGATTTTTTTCTGGAAAAATAGGATTTTATAGCGCCGGTTTCAGGGTTTGCGGGGCCACCAGGTGGGGAGAACCCACCTGGACGCGCTAGGAGAGGGGGGCGCGCCCTGGTGGGTTGTGCCCACCCAGGGGCCCCTCTCCGATAGGTCTTGGATCCAGAAATTCTTATTTATTATATAAATATTCCTCGCAAAGTTTCATTCAATTCCGAGAACTTTTATTTTTGCACAAAAACAACACCATGGTAGTTCTACTGAATACAACGTCAGTCCGGGGTTTGTTTCATTCAAATCATGCAAATTAGAGTCCAAACAAGAGGCAAAGCATTAGGAAAAGTAGATATGTTGGAGACGTATCAACTCCCCAAGCTTAAACCTTTGCTTGGCCTCAAGCAATTCAGTTGATAAACTGAAAGTGAAAAATAAAAACTTATACAAACTCTTTTGCTCTTGTTTGCATAAATAAGCTTAAACAGCACCCAGGTTTTCAGCCAACATTATAACTAACCATGTCGACAATAACTCTTAAAGATTATAATGACTCATATCAATGACATAATCAACTAGCGAGCAATAATAAGATATCTCAAATGGCAACACGCTGTCAAAACAACCATGATATAATATGACAACAGTGGTATCTAGCTAGCCCTTTCTAAGATCGCAAAACATAAATGCAGAGCACCTCCAAAGTTCAAGTAACGACTAAACATTGTAATTCATGGTAGAAAAGATCCAGTCATGATGCACCCAACATTAGCTACACACAATGCATAAGTCATGACAGCTGTGCTATTAGGTTCTAGCGCTTGTTTTAGAAGGTGATGACACAACATAAAAGTAAATAGATAGTCCCTTCGCAGAGGGAAGCAGTGATTTGCAGAGGTGCCACAACTCAAGTTTTTAAAACAGAGGTAAATGATATTTTGAGACATCCACCCTTCTCATTTACTTCACGACCATCAGTTATCAATATCTTCCATGCTAAGCACGCTAGTGGCGGTTCCCAAGCGATAAAAGTAAAGGTTTTGACTCCATTGGGAGTTTTTGTTTGATTATTTAAGAGATTAACTCTTTTTCATGTTTGTAGTTTGGGACTGGGCATCCCTATTACCGCCCTTTTCTCGTGCGATGGCGAGTTAATAAACACTCGACCTGAGAATAACCCGCTTAGCATGGAAGATACCAACCACCTCCTGTCGTTCCATGAATGATCCAGGCACACAAAAAGGATACTTATTTAGAAGTTTTTAGAGGTGGCACATGCAAATTTACTTAGCACGGCCGGGTAATACCGCATATAGGTAGGTATGGTGGACTCATCTGGAATAACTTTGGGTTCAAGGTTTTTGATGTACAAGCAGAATTCCCACTTAGTACAGGCGAAGGCTAGCAATTAGATTGAGAAGCGGCCAGCTAGAGAGCAACAACCGTCATAAACATGCATTATGCATAAGTAACATTGGACACTAGCATGATTAGGATATGAACACCATGAACATAAATATCATAGAGGCTATGTTGGTTTTGATTCAACTACATGCATGAGCATGTGCCAAGTCAAGCCACTCGAACATTCAGATGAGGATACCATATCATCATACTACATCACAACCGTTTTAATGCAATGTTGATATCTAAGATAAATCATTATCCACTCCCAGCTACTTATGCATGGCATGAGAAACTATAATCTCTAATTGTCATTGCAAACATGTTTAATCATAATGGGATGAATCATGGATACTAGGTTAAACATATTTACACAAACAGAACAAGTCTAGTTCATACCAGTTTCTCTCTGCCATGGCCAGGTCATCGAATATCGTCATTATTGCCTTTACTTGCACGACCGAACGATATGAAAATAATAATAGTGCAAGAGTGTCGTGGACTAAGCTGGAATCTGCAAAACATTTTATTCAATAGGAGAAGACAAGGTAAAATGTGCTCTTTGTTAGTTCAACAATTATTCATATGAGATCCACTCAACATTTTCATCGTGGTCTTCTCCTCGATAAGACTCAAAATAAAAAGGAAAGAAATTCAGAGAAACACACTGAAATATTTTTGGAGTTTTTGGTTTTCTTGAACAAGCAAACTAAAGTTAAAAGCAAAAACAAGAAAAACTATTTCCACGGGAGAGCTCCCAACAAGCAAAAGAAGAACAAGGAAATCTTTTTGGTTTTTCTTTTTAGTGCTACTAATAAGCATGCATAGAAAGTAAACTAGTACACTAATTTTTTTTGGTTTTTTAAAGATTTTCAAACACACAAGAAGAAAGCAAGAAATTAAATCTAAGCATGGATGATACAATGAAAGAGTGTGAACACCGACAAATGAAATGATATGCGTGAACATGAATATAATGTCAGTGAGAAACACGTACTCCCCCAAGCTTAGGCTTTTGGCCTAAGTTCATAATCAATCAGTAGCCTGGAGGGCAGTAGTCGGCGTGGTAGCTCACGGAGGCTCTTGATCTGGATGCCTCGGCCTGCCGTGCTGTCTCCACTGTTGCGTTGTGAGCTCGAGCCTCGCTCTCAAGAACAAAATATCTTCCTTTGCTGTGATAGTTAAAAAGAGCAGGCGCAGGCAAATATGTGTGCACAATAGATTCTTGGTTACAACAGATTGTAAGTGAAATTATGGATTTTTCCTGTGAGGATCTTATGACTCTTCAAAACATCGAAACCTAAATACTATGTGGGTAGGATAGGGTCAAAAGGCAAAGGTGAAACACCCAGCCTCGTGCTAAACGCGTGGCATATATTCCACCATAGAAATAGCTACTGTTAGCGTGATGCTGAAGTCTGCGTGCAACAATTGCTCCTAGGTTGTAGCTCCTATCACCAGTTAGAGTAGTGCGTATGAGGCTCAAGTCTGGAGCACAAAGTGTACTACAGTCTTGCTTGCCTACTATACATTTCCCATTAAATAATGCAAAGTACTGAATTGTGGGAAAATGAATGCTCTTTATTCTACCTTGTGTCACTCCCCTCCTTTCACCGTAACAAAGACTGGTCAAGAAAGATTCGAACTCAGCCTTTGGTGGTTCGTCAAGCGAACCCCAAAATGGAAGTTTGCAATGGTAAGCAAAATTCTCCAGTGAGATAGTAAATGGATTATCATAAAGCATAAAAGACACCCTAGACTCACAAGCGAAGAATTTAAATCCTTTGACAAACGATTCACTGAGAAGTTGGCGTTATTTGCACTTAACTGAAATGTAGGGACCGAGACCGGCATTGTGAACATATTGCTCAAATTTGTAACATCCCAATTTTCAATTTGGATGTTATTATTTAGATCATTCATATGCATTCATAATTTGGGCATTTTTGGAAATTTGTTTTGTTGGAAATTGATCCAAGGGACTTTAAGCAACTCAGGGACCAATTGAGAGAGTTGGAAGTTTCCCAGAAAGACCCATGCTTATTTTCCAAAGTGGGGTTTGGATCAAATTTGATTTGCATCAATTTTCAATTCCGATAATTTCAAAATAAATAAAACAAAGAGAGAAGATAAAAGGACTTTTTCAAAAACAGCAAAGAAATATTGGAAATTGAATTTTGAATTTTGGAATATTATATTTGATTTTATTTGCAAGATTATTTATTTCCATTGCGGAATTTATTAGTACTAAAATTTTATTTTCAAAACTTGCATTTTTAGGCCAGAAAAATGTTCACCAGGTCATATATAAGGCCATATAATTATGTGAATTTTTCTGGAATTTTTAGAATTTTTATTTACTATAGTTTTCGTGTTTTTTCTTATTTCTGGAAAAGGTTTATTTAAAAAAAATCTTTCTCCGCCGAACTGGGTTGGCCCAGCTCACCAACCAGGCCGTGGCCCAGCCCAGTGCGCTGCGTCGTCCCCGACCTCGAGCGACAGTCCCGCTTGAGCACGCCGCCTCGCCGCCATCGGATCCCGTTGCCGACCCAGACTCCTCCGCCGCCCTTGCCCCCTCCTCCAAGCCGCCCCGCCGCTCCCTCCTATATATACCGAGGCCCCCGACCCCCTCTCCTCCCCAAGCCAGCGCAGCAGCCGCCGCCGCAACGACCACCGCAGCCGCAAGCCATCGCCTCCTCCGCAGCTCTCCTCGCTTCCCGCCGTCGACGCCACCAGCGCATCCGCCTCGCCGAGCCGCCCCTCCCCGAGCTCTTCGCTGCCCTCGACGACCACCGGAGCCGTCTCGCCGCTCGGAACCACCGCCGCCGCCACCGCTTTTCCTCACCGCCGACGACCCACCGCCACGGTAACCGTCGCCTCCCCTCGCCCGTCCGATCTAGATCTGACGATCCAGATTGTTTTGATTTTTTTCGAAACTTTTTTCTTATTTAGTGAACGTTCGTTAGTTTAGCTTTTGTAGTGAACGTTTTCATCGGTTAAATTTTTGTAGAGGACGTTCGTCCGTTAGTTTTTCTGTCAAGTGGCCAGGGACCTAGATGCAATTATTTTTCTTACAGATTAGCCCCTGGTTTTCAAACCATCACAACTTTTAAACCGTTTGTCCAATTTCAATGAAACCAACGCCAAACTTTTCAGTATGATCTCATCCATATAGAAAACCAACTCAAATTTATATTTGAAAGTTTTAAATTTTGAATTCAAACATATTTGAATTTGAACTTCTTTTGATCGTATCTTGAGTTTCGTAACTCCGTTTGAGTTGATTCTTTATGCAAATCGAAGCTCTTGACCTAAACTTTATGTTAAGATCTAATCCACACAATTTTAGTACTATTGAAAATTGTGTTCTATTCGCAAGAGCTATTTGCTTGTTTTCAAAGTTTTCCGTGATCTTTTCTTTGAATCTTGTCGTGGAATTGTCACGGCAGATGTCCTTAGTGTGAGGACTTAGTCGCGAGGCCAACGCATCTATGTGGTAGCTTGAGAGGGATTGGGCGGAATGAGAGACGTGAGGCGGATCATCACACAAGACAAGGATTGAGACAGCTTCGGGCCCCGGGAAACATCATCTGGTAATAACCTTACATGATGTTTGTGGCTAGGTCTCATTATGATCATGAGGGAGTCGCCGGTAAACCGGCTCTTTGTGTCTAGCCCTAGAGATTGTTTCTTGTTGCCTCTTCCCTCTTTGGGAGCCCTGCCCCTCCTTATATAAGTTGAAGGGGCGGGTTACATGTGGAGTTCTATTAGGATTAGGACTAGTCTACCTTCTAATACAAACCGGATACAAGTCCGGGTCTTAACTCCTTGTAAGGTAAATATTCCTTATGCATTTCCTTGTAAACCGGCCCACCATTAACATGAACTGGCCTTCTGGGCCTTGGGCCTTGTCCTCTATCTGACCCGTCGTCGGGGTCATTCATGAATCGCCAGGCTCGTAAATCGTCAGACCAGTGAACCGCGAGACCCATGAATCGCCAGTCTTCTGGCGGGTTATGATGAAGCGCCAAGTCCGGCCGGGTTATACTTCCGGCCGGGTTATACTTCCGGCCGGGTTACGCCACGGGGTATATCCCCGACAAATCTTGTCCATGACTGCGCATGTATGTTATTGCTTGCTCACGCTAGATTGTCCGGAGTGCCAAGAGTAGAATTGTCAGGACATTGAGTGCAGAATACTTCATCAACTTTAACAGGCAAGTTTGCACTTTTGATCATACCAACCCTATGTTTTCACTTTGCATGTAGTGCGCTCTACTAACACAGTAGTATGCATGTGTAGGACTACTATGCTATGTTAAACCCGCATAGGATAGCCATATGTTTAGCCTGATCCTGATAGTCCTTGCTGCCACTTTGGGAATCGTTATAGTGTAGTTATTGCTTAGCCATGCTATGGTAGACGTGGATTGGGTATCGTGTGATTCATGAAAGTTGCGAGAGAACTTGAGTAATGGCTACATTAATAACTTACATGTATTGTATTTCCTCGGAGGCTCTGCAATACCAATTAATCAATCATCTTGGCGGAAAGGTTTTTTGGGACCAGTCGACAAACATGTAACCTTCGGGAGGCTCTGCATTACTCAGGAAAAGGTGGGGAATGCCGCCCAGGTTCAAAAAGGTTGGACATGTTTCATATCAAGTAGCTTCCGTGTGCAGCCACAAGCTATTATGGGCTCTGGCATAGTTGAGTAAGTTGTGGGAAACATTTCCATGATAGGCTAGCAGATGTAGGGAAATTATGGGTGTACCAGCCTATCTATCGGTTAAGGGGACCTCTTCGGAAAGACTATGTCTCGATCATCCGGTTCTCAAACATCAGGCAGTGCGAGGAATTCAACGGAGGAGATCGAGTCTTGGGGGAAAAGTGTGCAAACCTCTGCAGAGCGTACAGACTAATCATGATTAGCCGTGTCCCCAGTTACGGATACCTTTGAGCAACTGGACTTGAAACCTCTGGAAGATCTTCTCATCCCAAATAATTATTCTGATGTGGGTTTAATTATACCATGATCCTCGGGGGCTCTCATGGAAATAACAATTTGGGAACCTATGATCCTCGGAGGCTATCATAGGTGGGTTAAGTTGGAGCTGGTCTAATTTAACAATAGGTTAATAAAAATGTAAAGGGATAAAATTTTCCTAGTGAGTAGAAGTAGGAAAAAATTGGCTTTATGAAAAATAAACCTTAGAGCTATCCACTTGTTATGTCCTTGCATGTAGATGATAGGTCTGTTTTCATACTTTGGGTGTGACTTGCCAATACATTCATTGTATTGACCCTTTGTGGTTGCAACGTTTCATGTTGTAGATTTTTTAGACGCAGAGTAAGGTGCGATAGGTCGTTGTTCTGCACTCAGTTTTGCCGTGGGGTCAGATGGACTCATTTATCTTCGAAGCTTCCGTAGTTATTTTATTTAGTTGTCCTTCAGCCATATTTATGTAATACTCTTTATGAGGACCTCGAGGTAATAAATGTGTGATTGAACTCTATTATAAATCCTCGAGTATTGTGTGTGTCAGCATACCGATCCAGGGATGACACTTAAGCATAGAGACTTCGATCCATTGGAAGAATTGAAATCCTTTGACAAACAATTCAGTGAGAAGGTGGCGTTGTTCGCACTTATCTGAAATGTAGGGACTGAGATCAGCATTGTGAACATATTGCTCAAATTCCTCCTTAAGGCCCACACACATCATATATTCATCGCAAGGCCATAAACATGTTTTGGTGGTAGCATCTCATGTGGAACTTTCACTTGGTTCTACATAAGACTAGTGACAAGCTGTCACTAGAAGATGCCCCCGAGGATCGCCTCCTTGAAGAGCTTCTTCCAAATAGGTTCATAATGTCCGCGTACAATTTTCTGAAAATTTTTGGGTGGCAAAAATTTATCAACAAAACTTTATTAAATTGATAGCAACTACTCATAGGGATACATAGAGGCCATAGCAAGCATTCAAACTACTTAGAACTCTAAGAATTCAACATGCAAGCTCATCTACATCAGCACCAAGAGTAGCTAATTATTGAAAATATAAACCACTAAAACAAAAACTAATTGGACAAATGGTGGAGTCACATACCAAACAACAATTCCCCGAAACAGTTTCAGAAACAGAGCTTCGAGCAAAGAGATTGAAGTCCACGGGTTTGAGAGCAAGAACACAGGAGAGAGAGCAATGGGGATTTTTTCTGGAGGTAAGTGATGATGTGGAATGAAGAGATAAGTGAGGGGCCCATGTGGGGACCACAACCCACCAGGGCGCGCCTGGGGGTCCTGGTGCGCCCAGGTGGGTTGTGCCCACATGGTGCACTTCCCTCTGATATTATTTGCACCAGAAATTCAGAAATATTCAGAAAAAAACGTATTTATTTTTCAGAGCATTGTGAGAACTTTTATTTTTGGGTCATTTTTTATTGCACGGGAAATTTAGAAAATAGACCTAACATGGAATTTTATTTTATTTAACTAATAAAAACAGAAAACAAAGAGTAGGGATAGAAAGTAGTGCTTACTAAATTCATCAACTTCATACCGCTAAAAAATGATTCATTAATAAGGTTTATCAGGTCTTATTAACAACCACTTTCGATTAGCATGAAACCGAAGAATTTTCGTAAATCACTAAGTTACCTCAATGGAGATATGAATGTCCCCAATAATAAGCATTCCATATTTCTTTTTGACCGTACGTAGAGGTATTTGAAAACTTCCAATAGTGATTGTTGGAGATTTTTCAATAACATTAATACCATTCACTTGAAATTGTTTCTTCAGAAAGTGCACCGTATGCTCATTACCATTAATATGAAACATGACCTTGCTTTTATTGCAATCAATAACAGCCCTGCAGTATTCAAGAAGGGTCTACCAAGGATAATCCACATGTTGTCGTCCTCGGGCATCTCAAGTATAACAAAGTCAGTTAAAATAGTAACATTAGCAACAATAACGGGCACATCCTCACAAATACTGATAGGTATGGTAGTTGATTTGTCAGCCATTTGCAAATATATCTCAGTGGGTGTGAGTTTATTCAAATCAAGTCTTTTATATAAAGAGAAAGGCATACCACTAACACCAGCTCCTAAATCACACAAAGCAGTTTTCACATAATTCTTTTTGATGGAGCAAGGTATAGTTGGTATTCCCGGATCTCCAAGTTTTTTAGGTACTCCATCTTCGAAAGTATAATTAGCAAGCATAGTGGAGATTTCAGCTTCCGGTATTTTTCTCTTATTTGTGATGATGTCTTTCATATACTTTGCATAAGGAGGCATTTTCAAGATATCAGTCAAGCGAGTACGCAAAAAGACCGGCCTCAGCATTTTAGCAAAGCATTCAAATTCTTCATCATCTTTCTTTTTAAATGACTTGGGTGGAAAAGTCATAGGTTTTTGAACGCACGGTTCTCTTTCTTTACCGTGTTTTCTAGCAACAAAATCTCTTTTATCATATCTTTTATTCTTAGGTTGTGGGTTATCAAGATCAACAGGTGGTTCTATCTCAACATCATTATCTAGTTATTTATTATTGTTTGTTTGAGTATATTCATGAGCCTCATCATTATCTTTTTCATTATCACTAGGTGAGTGTTCATTACCAGATTGAGTTTCAGCATCAGGGATAGAAGTTTCATTATCATTATCAGGAGGTTTTTCTATTTCAGGTTCAGTAGAAGTGTGCAAAGTCCTATCATTTTTCTTCTTCTTTTTCTTTTTAGAAGGACTAGGTGCACTAGTGTTATTTCTTTGTGAATATTGTTCAATTATTTTTGGGTGTCCCTCAAGATAAAGTGGTTCCTGAGTCATTCTACCTCCTCTAGTCATTACTCTAACAGCATGAGCATTGATATTATTATTAATTTCATCAAGCAACTCTCTTTGAGATTTAGCAACTTGTTCTAGTTGGGTTTGAACCATACAAGCATGTTTTCCAACACCTCTAACATCATTTGATATTCTAAATAACAAGTCACTCAAGCAAGCAATCATATCAGAATTATATTTCAATTGTTTCATAACATTTGCATTGAAGTGATCTTGTTTTCTAATGTAGTTTTCAAACTCATAAAGGCATTGACTAGGATGCATATTATGAGGATTATCATTATCATTGAACTTCATTAGATAATTTACCTCTACCACCTTAGGCAGTGGTGGTGTATTAAGCCCATGTATTTCTTCAATAGGAGGTAAATTTTTAACATCCTCAGCTTTAATACCTTTTTCCTTCATAGATTTCTTCCCTGTTCAAGAATTCATCCGATTAAGTAGTTAACTTGCCGATTAATCCCTACTCATAGGGTCACCGAGTAGCCAATAAACTAACAAATCGTCCGATTAATTGATTAATTGGCCGATTAGCCGATTAATCCCCTACTCGCCATCCAATCGAGCAGCTACCAGTTAACGATTTTCCCAACAATGGATTTCTTTGCCTCTTGCATATCTTCAGGACTGAGATATAATATGCCCCTCTTCTTTGGAGTGGGTTTAGCTGGTGGTTCAGGAAGTGTGCAATCATCATAATTTTTCAATATGTTGTTCAATAATTCTTCATCTTGCCCAACAGTTCGTTCCCTGAAAACACAACCAGCACAACTATCTAGGAAGTCCCTAGAAGCATCGGTTAGTCCATTATAGAAGATATCAAGTATTTCATTTTTCTTAAGAGGATGATCAGGCAAAGCATTTAGTAACTGGCAAAGCCTCCCTCAAGCTTGTGGGAGACTCTCTTCTTTAATTTGCACAAAGTTAAATATTTCTTGTAAGGCAGCTTGTTTCTTATGAGCAGGAAAATATTTTTCAGAGAAGTAATAAATCATATCCTGGGGACTACGCACACAACCAGAAGTAAGAGTATTGTACCAAGCTTTAGCATCACCCCTTAATGAGAACGGAAATAATTTGAGAATAAATTAATAGCGAGTTTTCTCATCATGAGTAAAAAGGGTGGCTATATCATTCAGCTTAGTAAGATGTGCCACAACAGCTTCAGTTTCATAACCATGGAAAGGATCAGATTCAATCAAAGTAATTAACTCCGGGTGGACAGAGAATTCATAATCCTTATCATCAATAAAGATAGGCGAAGTAGCAAACCTAGGATCATATTTCATTCTAGCATTCAGGGATTTTTCTTTATACTTGCATAATAATTTCTCTAGATCATCTCTATCCTTACAAGCAAGAATATCTCTAGTTGTCCACATTCATGACATAACCTTCCGGTACCTTAGGCAATTCATATCTAGGGGGCTAGTTCTAGCAGGTGTTTCAGGAGTTTCAGTTTCTAGCTCATCATCAGGTTCAACAACATCATGTTGTATTACTCGAGCAATTTGTTCATCAAGAAATTCACCAAGTGGCACATCATCATTATCAAGCAAGGTACTAGCATCATCATAAGCATCATTCATAGTAGAAATAGCATCGTCAATAACTTGCAACATATTAGAATTGATAGCATGTGGTGGTGTTGCAAGTTTACTTATAACAGAAGGTGAATCTAAAGCAGAACTGGATGGCAGTTCCTTACCTCCCCTCGTCTTAGAGGAAAAAATAGTAGACTTAGAATCCTTCAGATTCTTCATAGTGATAATATGATAATAATCCCAAGTGACTCAACAGATATAGCTATGCTCCCCGGCAACGGCGCCAGAAAATGGTCTTGATAACCCACAAGTATAGGGGATTGCAACAGTTTTCGAGAGTAGAGTATTCAACCCAAATTTATAGATTCGACACAAGGGGAGCCAAAGAATATTTGAAGGTATTAGCAGCTGAGTTGTCAATTCAACCACACCTGGAGATTAATTATCTGCAGCAACATGATCAGTACCAAAGTAATATGATAGTTTTGATAATGGTAGCAGTAGCAATGGTAACGGTAACAGTGATAGCAGTAATTTTGTAGCAAGTGTAACAGTGATGATAGCAGTAGTAACTTAATAGAAACAATATAATATAAATTCATAGGCATTGGATCGGTGACTTGTTGGATGATATTCATCATGAGACAGTAATAACCTAGGGCGATACGGAAATAGCTCCAGTTCATCAATATAATGTAGGCATGTATTCCATAAATATTCATACATGCTTATGGAAAGAACTTGCATGACATCTTTTGTCCTACCCTCCCGTGGCAGCGGGGTCCATATTGGAAACTAAGGGATATTAAGGCCTCCTTTTAATAGAGAACCGGAACAAAGAATTAACACATAGTGAATACATGAACTCCTCAAACTACGGTCATCACCGGGAGTGGGCCCGGTTATTGTCACTCCGGGGTTGCCGAATCATAACACGTAGTAGGTGACTATAACTTGCAAGATCGGATCTAAAACATGGATATAATGATGATAACATAAACGGTTTAAATCTGAGTTCATGGCACCCGGGCCCAAAGTGACAAGAATTAAGCATAGAAAAGTCATAGAACATCAATCTAAGAACATAGTGGATACTAGGGATCAAGCCCTAACAAAATAAATTGATTACCTGATGAATCTCATCCAACTCGTCACCGACCAGCGAGCCTACGAAGGAATTACTCACTCCCGGTGGGGAGCGTCATGGAATTGGCGACGAAGAAGGATTGGCGATGACGAAGAACGAAGATCCCCCTCTCCGGATCCCTGAACGGACTCCAGATCTGGCCTCCCGACGAAGAACAGGAGGTGACGACGGCTCCGTCTCATGGATCGTGATAATTCTTTCTCCCTGATTTTTTTCTAGAAAATTAGGATTTTATAGCGTCGGTTTCAGGGTCTGTAGGGCCACTAGGTGGGGACAACCCACCTGGGCGCGCCAGGAGAGGGGGGTGCACCGTGGTGGGTTGTGCCCACCCAGGGGCCCCTCTCTGGTAGGTCTTGGTTCTGCACAAAAACAACACCATGGTAGTTCTGCTGAAAACAGCGTCAGTCCGGGGTTAGTTTCATACAAATCATGCAAATTAGAGTCCAAAATAAGAGGAAAAGCGTTAGGAAAAGTAGATACGTTGGAGACGTTTCAGGGCACCCCCCAGGCACTTGGCACTATGTCAATAGGTTAGTCCCAAAAAATGATATAAAATGATTGTAAAATGCTTGTAAAACATCCATGAATGATAATATAACAGCATGGAACAATAAAAAATTATAGATACGTTGGAGACGTATCAGCATCCCCAAGCTTAATTCCTGCTCAACCTCGAGTAGGTAAATGATAAAAACAGAATTTTTGACGTGGAATTCTGCCTATCATTTCATCTCATATTCTTTTCTTTCTAGCATGGGCATTTGGACTTTTATATGGTTCAAAGCAATAGTCTGGTTTTGACATGAGGACTTAAATACTCAAGCATATCAACAAGCAACAATGTCTTCCAAAATATCAACGCTAAAATAAGTTATACCTAGCCCATCATGCTCAATTATTGATCCATTCATGAAACACACTCGCATATTAACTACACCCAATGCTCCAGTACGATCATAGTGCCCCTAGTTGGTGCTTTATAAGAGAAGATGGAGACTCAAATTAAAAATTAAAATTGCATAAAGTAAAAGAAAGGCCCTTCGCGGAGGGAAGTAGGGATTTGTAGAGGTGCCAGAGCTCAAAGCGAAAACCTTAGAGATAATACATTTTGAGAGGCATACTTTTCCAACCAACGAAAACGACTTAAATCTCCCAACACTTTCCATGCTAGATATATCATAGGTGGTTCCCATACAGAAAATAAAGTTTATTCCTTTTTCCACCATACTTTCACTTTCCATGGCTAGACGAATCCACGGTTGCCCTCCATACCAACTGAGGGAGTCCTGGACTAGGGTTGTCCGGATAGCCGAACTATCATCACGGCCGGACTCCAAGACTATGAAGATACAAGATTGAAGACTTCGTCCCGTGTCCGAATGGGACTTTCCTTGGCGTGGAAGGCAAGCTTGGCGATACGGATATGTAGATCTCCTACCATTGTAACCGACTGTGTAACCCTAACCTATCCGTGTCTATATAAACCGGAGGGTTTTAGTCCGTGGGGACGAACAACAATCATACCATAGGCTAGCTTCTAGGGTTTAGCCTCCTTGATCTCGTGGTAGCTCTACTCTTGTACTACCCAGATCATCAATATTAATCAAGCAGGATTAGGGTATTACCTCCATCGAGAGGGCCCGAACCTGGATAAAAACATCGTGTCCCTTGTCTCCTGTTACCATCCGCCTAGACGCACAATTCGGGATCCCCTACCCGAGATCCGCCGGTTTTGACATCGACATTGGTGCTTTCATTGAGAGTTCCTCTGTGTCGTCACCGATAGGGCCGATGGCTCCTTCGATCATCCACAACGACGCGGTCCAGGGTGAGACTTTTCTCCCCGGACAGATCTTCGTGTTCGGCGGCTTTGCACTGCGGGCCAATTAAGCAGCCATCTGGAGCAGATCGAAAGCTACGCCCCTGGCCATCAGGTCAGATTTGAAAGTTTGAACTATACGGCCGATATCCGCGGAGACTTGATCTTCAACGAATTCGAGCCGCAGCCAAGCGTGCCGTGCTGTCTCAATGGGCATGATCTAGCTCTGCAGCCGAACAGTGCCCTGGAGGCCGCACCATCATCCGCTCCGACCCTTAATCCGAAGCCGGATTCCCCGATCAAGGACGAGTGGTTGGACACCGCCTCGGGCGCTACGATCTCTACGGTGATTGAGCCGAACTCCATCCCTGTCCTTTGCGAAGACCTCAACTTCAGGGTGCCGGACTCCGAACCCTCCGCGCCCCTGCCAATCGAATCCGATTGGGCGCCAGTCATGGAGTTCACTGCTGCGGACATCTTTCAGTACTCGCCCTTTGGCGACATCCTAAATTCACTAAAGTCTCTCTCTTTATCCGGAGAGCCCTGGCCGGACTACGGACAGGAAGGTTGGGATGCGGACGACGAAGAAATTCAACGCCCACCCACCACCCACTTCGTAGCCACTGTCGAAAGCTTACACGACGTGCTCGATTTCGACTCCGAAGACATCGACGATATGGGCGACGATGTAGGAGACAACAATGAACCAGCACCTATAGGATTCCGGACAACCACCTCATCTCATGATGTATAGATGGTGGATACACCTAAAGGAAATGAAGACGAGAAACAACGAGACGCTACGAAGGATAAATCCCTCGAAAAGCAGTCAAAACGGCAACGAAATGCCGAACCGAGTCCCGCCTCAACAGAGAACCAGCCATCGAGCGCGACGAACCGGTGGACGACGAACACGCTATTGAGCAATCGTCCGAACAAGACAACTTGGATAAACAACCCGTCCCCGGCGAAGACAACAGTCTGGACGATCTCACGCCGGACAAATTGTTGGAGCAAAATAACCTCCAGAAAAGGCTCGTCGCCATCGCTGCGTAGCTTGAAAAAGCAGAAGCGGAAGCTCAAAACAGCGGAAGATGCACTCAGGATCAGATGGAGCAAAGTATTCAACACCGCAGACAAATACGGCGACAGTCGCCAAACAAAGAGCTATCCAAAGAGAAAACTACTGCCCGAATTTGACGAAGAGGCCATAGAGCCCCCACAATCAAAAAATAAGAAGGCCACCCAGTCGGATGGACGACCCCACGGCAAAAAGAGAGCGGCAAATAGCGCCGCACACAAGCCGGCACGCCGATCCGCATAAGGATTCACATCAAAAGGATGGCCCGATTAGGTCCATCTATGGGCCGAGAAAGCAAGCTCTTCAAAGCAATGCAACACGCCAAATATCCGAACATCACGGCACACCCAAATACAGGCCGTGACACCCCCTATGTTTCACCGATGAGGTGCTGGATCATGAATTTCAGCGGATTCAAGCCCGTAAACACAGAGGCATACGACGGAACAACAGACCCTGGAGTCTGGATTGAGGATTACATCCTCCACATACACATGGCTAGAGGAGACGATCTCCACGCCATAAAATACTTACCCCTCAAACTCAAAGGGCCAGCTCGGCATTGGCTTAAAAGCCTCCCCGAAAATACCATTGGAAGCTGGGAAGAGCTCGAGGATGCATTTCGGGCAAATTTTCAGGGGACCTATGTCCGCCCTCCGGATGCAGACGATCTAAGTCACATAACTCAACAGCCCGGAGAGTCAGCCCGGAAATTCTGGAACATGTTCCTTACTAAAAAGAACCAAATAGTTGACTGTCCGGACGCCGAAGCCTTAGCAGCCTTCAAACACAACGTCCGAGACGAATGGCTCGCCAGACACCTCAGCCAAGAAAAGCCAAGAACAATGGCCGCATTAACAAGCCTCATGGTCCGCTTTTGCGCGGGAGAGGATAGTCAGCTAGCAAGATGCAGCACCAGCGACCCAAGTACATCCGAAATCAGGGATGGAAATGGGAAACCACGGTGCCACAAGGACCAGCGCCGGATTAAGAGGAACGGTCCAAAGAGCACGGCAGTCAACGCCGGATTCAAAAGCTCACGGCAAAACAATAAAAAACTGCCCCTTAAGGACAATAGCAATGAGCTATCCAATTTAAACAAAATCTTGGACAAGATATGTCAAATCCACAAGACTCACGGGAGGCCTGCAAACCATACCCACAGAGATTGTTGGGTCTTCAAACAGTCCGGCAGACTCAACGCCGAACACAAGGGGCTCGACACACCAAGTGAAGATGACGACGAGCACCACAAGCAGAGCCCCGGAAAACAAAAGAATTTCCCACAAGAGGTTAAAACAATAAACTCACTTCACGTGATCAAAGGGAAAAACAGAGCGGCGCCCACTAAAATGCGCGCCGCACACTGGTTGTCAAAACCAATCACCTTCGACCATCAGGACTATTCCGAAAGTATCCGGAACGCAGGATGGACTGCCTTGATATTGGATCCTATAATCGACGGATTCCAATTTACACAAGTCCTCATGGATGGCGGCGATGACATAAACCCGATATATCGTGACACAATCCGCAGAATGGGGATAGACCCAACCAAAATTCGCCGTAGCAACACCTCCTTTAAAGGAGTAATGCCAGCCCATATGCACATTGTACGGGCTCCATACTGCTAGAAGTTGTGTTCGGTTCATCCGACAACTTCCGTCGCGAAAGGTTAATCTTCCATGTCGCCCCGTTCAAAAGTAGCCATCAAGCACTATTGGGACGCGAAGCTTTTGCCCGCTTTAACGCAATACCGCATTATGCATCTCTAACACTTAAAATGCCCGGTCCATGCGGCATCATCTCATTAAAAGGAAGTATTAAGTGTTACTTGAGCACGGAGGAACGTGAGACTGCCTTGACAGCCCCACACCTATCCGCCTCCGCTAGTCAAAGAACCTGAATTGGTCATTCAAACCCCGGACGCGGCTAGACGATTCCGGCGCCTACTAGCGGCATACCCCCACAAGGGGCTGCATGCATGTATCACAAGAGACAATAAAGCTCAATTTTATTCACTTCTTCAAATCATACTCTGTTTATTTAATATAAAGTACATCTTTCGCACGATCTTTTTTCTTTTAAACTAAGTTCCTCTCTTTTACAGATGAACAACGTGCTACACCCGTCCAGGATACGGCACAATGGAGACACAAAGCAGACGTGCGGTAGGGACCCGTTGCAAGGATTCTTTTCAGATTAAGACCTGCGTAAACCTTTTTTACTGTCTCTTGTTGATATACATCCCCGGTTTCTTACTATGACCGAGGAGGAGCTGGCGTTTTGGCATTGGCCGCACTAGAATTTTTTATGCGTGCACTGACAATTGTGGGCTTAGGGTATTATTCTGCCCGTTTTTATAAAGACCGAATACCTTAGGGAGTATTCAGCGTCTCGAGTTAGGCCTTATATGCATCAGCTCCGGATCATGTCTTTGGTCAAATGTTGGGTTTGCCCGGCTCCTATGTTTTGCTGCCTTACGTTCCGTTTTATTGGGTAACGCGGCACCAGGAGAACTACTGCGTTGTGCCCCGGTTCGGCCGGGCGAGCACCTCAGTAGAGAAAGCCGAAAAACCGATCACATGATAAAGCGAGACTGGTCAACCACTCGATGACTCATCGGAATGTTTAGAATTCCTCCGCATTAACGAAGGACCGGTTTTCGGTCAGGCACATACGCACCCCGAATTCGGGAGAGTGCGCTGCCCCCAGGGGCTATATAGTAGCCCCACCCTCGAACTCCTATGGCTAAGTGAAAGTGATAAAGCATTATAGTCTGGTTGCCTGGTTTGCTCGCTACCACCTCCTTAACAGGACCAAGACGTTGGATTAAGTGTGCAAGAGCGCCTTCTTTCAAACACCCCGCACTATGTGCGTGGGGGCTGAAAGCCAAGGACTGCCATCTTTCAGGTTATATATACATATAGATATACGGCCGCACAGGGAGTAGTCTACTACTTGAACGCACAAGTATAAAAAGCTCTTATATTATATTGAAACATTGTTTTCACAAATCATACATGTCATTTAAACATAATATCCTTCGAGCACTGCGTCTCTATTAAACGAGCGCCATGCAGGACTTCCTCAAAGTAGTGCTCGACAGGTACTCGGCTTTTGTCCGAATCTTGGGATGCAACGTCAGTGGCCTTCATATATGCCTAGTATAACTTGACACGGGCCAGAGCCATCCGCGCTCCCTCAATACACGCCGACCGCCTCATTGCGTCGATACGCGGTACCGCACCAAGGAACTGCTGCACTAAACCAAAATAACTCTTCGGCTGGGGTCCGCCCGGCCACAAATGAGTCATGACATGCTGCATGGCAAGTCCGGATAGTCGATTCAGCTCGGCCCATTCGGCCAACCGATCGGTCAACGGAAGAAGACACTCCGGACTATGGAATTGCGACCAATATAGCTCTTCCCTTCTGTGCCCCTTCTGGCCTCGGAAGTGCTCAATCAGCGTCATGCGCTTCGCCGCTAATTCCAGATAAGCATCCTCCAAACTCCACAACTTGTCCAATTGAGCATACTTTGGATCCGTATATTTCCTCCGCTGCAGAAACGGTTTTCCAGCCGCAATTGCCCCGGCCTGACTCGGCTCCTCCTTGGTAGCTCTCAAGCCGAATGGGCATTCTTGGATTCGGCGGCGGCCTTTTTTAGGCCCTCTTGCTCCGCTTGACGTTCTTTTTCGAGAACCTCGCAGCGATCGGCAGCATTCTTCAACTTTCTGGCCATATCGGCCATTTCCTCTTTGCTTCGGCAGTGAGCAGCCCGTTCGGCTTGTCGGATTTCGGGTTCCGGCAGACCCATCATGTTCGAACACTGGGGTGCGCGCGGAGATCCAACCTCCCACCGTCTCGTACCTCGCCGAATCGCAGGAACCTAAACTACTAAAAAGAACAGCACAAGAGACACAGGATTTATACTAGTTCGGGCCACCGTTGTGGTGTAATACCCTACTCTAGTTTGTGTGTGGTGGATTGCCTCTTGGGCTGATGAGGAGCAGTACAGGGAAGAACAGCCTCGCGAGGGTCTATTCTTGGCGGGTGTGATGAACTGCTAAGCGGTGTCCCGTCGCTCTAGCTTGAGGATCGGGTCTCTCTCTCTCTCTCTCTCTCTCTCTCTCTCTGGATCCCAAATGCCAGATCCTTCTACTATGGTGGCTAGCTCTACTTATATAGACGAAGGCCCTGGGCCTCTTCCCAAATATTGAGCGGGAAGGGCGCCAACAATTGGCCATTTTGAAGGGGAACAGCGGGTACACTTATCCTGACTAAAGTTGGTCCTCGCGCCAAAGGTTACAGTGATGACGCCTGCTTGGGCTCCACGATAACTCCCTTCCCGGCCGTTGGGGCTGGTCTTGGTCTTGTTGCACGAAGCAAACAGGTGCCTTTGCTTGATGCTCTCGCTGCGCTTGCTCCCTTTGCACCAAAGAGGAAAGGAGGACGCCAGCTGGCCGGGCGCCTCGATCGGGCGCCCTTGGTAAATCATGGCTTGCGTCATGGGCACCTCGCGAGGTACCCTGCCTTGAACTCTCCGCCTCCTCATAAGCCACCGACGAGGCCGCTACCGAGGAAGCTCCTGGTCGTTCGCCCATGAGGCTTGGCCTCGCGAGGGTCTTGAGTTTGCGTTGATGAAGATGGGCTGTCCTGGGCCTCCTTTGAGCCACGCCAGTGTGCAAGTCTGGGGACCCCATTCCCGTAACGCCGACAGAGCCCCTGCCCACGGCGTGCCGAACTTGGCCGAGCAGAGAGGCGAAAGGGCAAGTGCGAAGCGTCGCGGGCCCTAACAGCCTGCGGCCTCGGGCAACGCGTGGCGGTTGATTGGACGTGTGCGCACTAGTCCCCCACGATGCCTCGGTAACCTCCCGGATTTGACAAGTCCCTGCATGCAAAGTTGGTCATGATTACCGGTGATCGTGGAGGCCAACGGTTGGCCTTCGCCAGCAATAAGTAAGGAACGGCGCGCGCCCTTCCAGTCTATCCTTTCTTGTCTCTCCTTCTTCTCCATGGCTCCACCAAGGAAGTTCTCGGCCGCAGAGAAGAGGAAGGGCCGCCAGGTCGAATCTTCCTCTCCTCCGCCTAAGCGTGGTCGAGGTCGCCCTCACAAGCACCCCGTGGCCTCCACGGCGGTCCCCATGATCGTGGGGGAGGCTCTCAGATGGTGACGAGCGGCTGGCCATTGTCGGGCGTGCCCGGCCGCGTCCCCGAGGCCGCGCCTTCATGTCTGAAGCGCTGCCGGAGTTCATGGTGAGGGCGGAGGAGCCGTCCGGCGTCCGGCTTCAGCTCCCGTGCTTCCTCCCGGTGAGCTCCCGGATGGCGCCTGGTGGCCTCTGGCTCCGAGCCAGATGGCTGCTGCAGCCGGGCTTCGTGGGCTTCTCCGAGGTCTCTGCTGCAGGAACCTGCTCTCGCCCGCTTGGTGGCAGACGTTTGCCGCTGCGTGGTCTCTGCCGCCGGTGGTCCCTGCACTTCAAGTATGATGGCGACGCCACCCTCTACGTGAGGGTGTTCGGGGAAGACGGCCGCCGCATGGGGTGCTGCCCTGAGGGCGACGACCGCGGCCGAGGACTTAGCCCCGGCGCGGACGGCGGCTGGCGATGCCCGTGACTCCTCACGCTTCACCAGCTCTTCTTCGGGTGGCGATTCTTCCAGCAGCGGCCGCGGCCAGCCCCCACGCCGCCGCGCCTGCTTGGGGGTGGCAGCGGGTCCGCTCGCCGCCACGCCCCGGTGAAGCGCGAGATGGAGTCCGACTGAGCTCCGGAGGCGGCTCGGGCCTTCCAAGAGAGCCGGCACGGGGCGCGCTTCACCCGCTTCGCCCTTTTCCTTCAGATTCTCCTGCGTAAAAGGAACAACGTGTGGCCCGTGGGGGCGTTTAGGGCAACACCGTTAATTATTGTACTGCTTTTGTTATCCTCGACATCGTTCCCTTCGCCAGGCGCCAATTGCAGTGAACCCGGCCGTGGGTCAAGTGGTCGACCGACCCCGGCCCCGTGTTCAAGGCCGCCCGTGAGGCATGGTCAGGAGGGGTGCTCCAGCTTCGGACCAGGGCCGTGAAAGCTCGAGCGATAGGGGTAGGAACGCTCGCGGGGGCTCCCGAGGCTTCCGCCTCGCGAGTCCCCGCGCAAGAGAAATCGAGGCAGGAGGGTGAAAAAGATCGAAGAACCACGAACCAAAAAGAGGCGATAGTTTCGATAAAAACTTCAAATGGGAATAACCAGTCAACTGCAGAAAGCAAATGAAAAAGCCGCGTCCGGCACCTAGTCTAGTCTTTGACGTCTTCTCACCAGCGCGGAGCTAAGTGCTGCCACTGGCGTGGGAGGGAGCCCCTGTGGCCTGAGGCCGGCACTCCTGAGACTCCGGGGCGTGTACAGCCCCAACTCATTATTACGTGAGAGTGTCACGGGCGGCGAGCTTCACATGCGTTCGCCTTCTTCACAGGCTCCGGGCCTTTCTTCTGGGAAGCAAGCTTCACGGGCGTTTGCCCTCTTCACAGGCTCCGGGCCTTTCCAGAACGCGACAGCTTCACAGGCGTTCGCCTTCTTCATAGGCTCTGGGCCTTTTCCCAGGAGGTGAGCTTCACAGGCATTTGCCTTCTTCACAGGCTCCGGGCCTTTTCCAAAAAGATGAACTTCACAGCATTCGCCTTCTTCACGAGCTCGTGGCCTTTTCCAAAAGATGAACTTCACAGGCATTCGCCTTCTTCACGAGCTCAGTGCCTTTTCCAAAAGATGAACTTCACAGGCATTCGCCTTCTTCACGAGGCTCGTGGCCTTTTCCAAAAGATGAACTTCACAGCATTCGCCTTCTTCATGTGCTCGTGGCCTTTTCCAAAAGATGAACTTCACAGGCATTCGCCTTCTTCACAGGCTCAGGGTCTTTTAGGGGTAAAACCTCCGGAGGTGCTGGATGTTCCACGCGTTCTGTATAGGTACTCCCTCTTGAGTCTCCAAGCGCACGGAGCCAGGCCTGGAAACATGAACAACCTTAAATGGGCCCTCCCACATGGGAGAGAGCTTATGCAGTCCCTCCCTGGAGAGGACCCGTCGGAGCACGAGGTCTCCTACCTCGAGAGTTCTGGGGCGGATGTTGCGGCAGTGGTATCGCCGGAGTGCCTGCTGGTACCTTGCCGCTCGCAGTGCAGCTTCTCGACGGCGCTCCTCCCCCAGCACAAGGGCCGTCCCCCGCATGGCGTCCTGCAGCGTTTCATCGAATGCCAGGACCCGCGCAGATCGACACTTGACCTCGTGAGGGAGGACCGCTTCGGCTCCGTAGACCAGGAAGAAGGGGGTCTCTCCAGTTGGCTTGGTCGCGGTTGTGCGAATGGACCACAACACGGATGGAAGCTCGTCGTACCAGCCTCTGCCGCATGCTTCCAGTTTCTTCTTGAACATCCTGGTCTTGAGGCCTCTCAGGACCTCCGCATTGGCCCGCTCGACCTGTCCATTGCTGCGGGGGTGCGCCACCGAAGCATGGCATATCTGCGTCCCAAGGTTAGCGCAGTACGTTTTAAAAAGGTTACTGGTGAACTGCGAACCGTTGTCGGTGATGATGCGGTTCGGCACTCCGAACCGGCTCACGATGCCCATGATGAACTTGACCGCAGAACCAGCGGGGATGGCGCGGACGGCCTCGACATCGGCCCACTTGGTGAAATTGTCCACGGCGACGTAGAGGTAGCGATAGCCCCCTGGCGCCGAGGAAAAGGGCCCAGAATGTCCAGCCCCTGCACCGCGAATGGCCAAGTGAGGGGGATGGTTTGCAGACCTCCTGCTGGCTGGTGGATCTGCTTGGCATGGAATTGGCAAGCCTCGCAAGCTTTCACGAGTTTGATGGCGTCATTGAGCGCGGTGGGCCAATAGAAACCGCTGAGGAACGCCTTGCCGACAAGGGTCTGTGACGATGAATGGTGCCCACAATCTCCGCCATGTATATCTCGCTAGCAATTCCTTCCCTGTTCCTGGTGATGCAGCCGCGAGGATACGCTGCTCGGTAGTTTCCGATAGAATTCTCCATCCATGATGCTGTATGTCGTGGCTTGCCGCGCCACACGCTCTGCCTCCTCCTCCTTCTCCGACAAAGTTCCACGCGTTAAGTAATTCTTAAGCTCCGTGATCCAGCACTCCTCTTGAGGTTCCATCGTTAGGAGCAGGCGTGCTCCTGAGACCGGGCCACAGGCTGGGGCTCCCGAGGCAGGTGGCTGAGGGAGCTCCTCCCGAGGCTGTCCTGTGCTTGATAACGGCGGCAGGGCTGAGGGCTTGAAGAGCCGTTCCTCAAAGACACTCGGCTCCTGGGGTAACCTCCTGGAGGCTCGTTTGGCGATGTCGTCGGCCTCTTGATTGGTGCCGCGGGGCACGTGCTGCAGCTCCAACCCCCAAAACTGTTTCTCCATCCTGCGGACCTCCGCAAGGTAGGCTTCCATGTGTTCATCTCTTGGCTCATACACCTTGTTGGAGAAATTGACGAGGAGCTGCGAATCACCCTTGATGGTAAGGCGCTTCACCCCTGTGGCAGCGGCAGCCTGCACCCGCTATCAGCCCCTCGTATTCTGCTATATTGTTGGAGACCTTCTCGCCATGCTGGAAACAGAGCTGCACGACATAGTAGAGCTTGTCCTGAGCGGGAGATATGAGCACTGCCCCAGCCCCAGCGCCCTGTCTGGAGAATGCTCCGTCGAAGTACATGACCCAACCTTCTGGCGCTTCGCTCCCTGGGGAGAGGGACCGATCCTCGCCGGCCCTGAGGCCCGGTGCTTCGGCCCATTCGACCATGAAATCTGCCAACGTGGCCCCTTGATGACTCTGGTCGATCTTGAACTCGAGCTGGAATGCTTGCAGCTCAATGTTCCACTCGGCGACCCTTCCGGCCGAGTTGGGGCTCCTGAGCACCCTCTCCGTGGGGTATGCCGAGACAACCTTGATTGGATGACCACGGAAGTAGTGCCGCAGCTTCATGCGAAGCCACCAACAGTGCGAGGAGGAGCTTCTGTGGCATGGGGTACCGTGCCCTCGCATCCCGTAACATGGTGCTAACGAAGTACACCGGGTGCTCGACGAGGTTAGGGGCGTTGGTGCTGGTGGCGTCTTCCGGAAGCTGTGGTGCCTCCCGAGGCGACGGCGCCTCCGGAAGCTGGGTGCTCGGATGGGAGGCCTCCCCCGCCCTTGGTGCGCTCTGCTGTGACGGCTGATCTTCTTCCATTGCGGTGCTGGCTTCTGCTAGTTCCTTCCGATTCGGTCTTGCCTTAGCTCGGGTGGCCGCCGTGGTCTTGGCTCGACGCCTCCCTAATCGCCACCAGAGCAGCGCTAGCGGAGTAGGGAGTGGCGGCGAGTAGAGTACCAAGGGCTCCCCGAGGGCAGGCCACCATCACCGGAGGGCTGGTCAGGTACCTCTTGAGGTCTTGAACGCTTTGTCGGCCTCTTGATCCACTCGAAGGGCCCTTTTCTTCATCAGTGGAAGAAAGGCGCCCGCTCCCCAATCGGGAGATGAACGGCCCAGCGCCATTCTGGCGCCCGTGAGCTTCTGCATTTCCACGAGGGTCTTTGGTGGGCTCATGTCTTCCACCGCCTTGACCTTTTACAGGTTAGCCTCAATGCCTCGGTGGGACACGAGGAAACCCAGGAGCTTGCCTGAGGGAACTCCAAACACACACTTCTCCGGGTTGAGTTGCAGGCTCACCGCGCTGAGGCTCGCGAAGGTTTCTTCCAGGTCTTGTATCAAGGTCTTGGCCTCGTGAGACTTCACCACGATGTTGTTGACGTATGCCTCCACATTCTTCCCGAGCTGTTGGCCCAAGGTGATGTGCATGAGCCGCTGGAAGGTTGCCCCCGCGTTGCGCAACCCGAATGGCATGCATGTATAGCAGTACACTCCACACGGGGTTAGGAAGGCCGTCTTTTCTACGTCTTCCACAGCCATCTTGATTTGGTGATACCCGGAAAAGGCGTCCAAGAAGCATAACAGGTCACACTCGACGGTGGAATCGATGATCTGGTCGATGCGAGGGAGCGGAAACGGGTCCTGCGGGCATGCTTTGTTGAGGTTGGTGAAGTCGACACACATGCGCTCCTTTCCTCCCTTCTTTGGCACCACCACGGGGTTGGCCAGCCAATCTGGGTATCGGACCTCGCGAATAACCCCCGCGGCTTCTAGCTTACGGGTCTCTTGGACGATGAAGGCACGTTTTGATTGGACTGCCTTCTCGCTTCTGTTTCACTTTGGGCCTTGCGTTGGGGCTGCGTTAAGGTGGTGCTCGACACGCCCCATGGGATCCCCGCCACCTGATCGGGCTCCCAGCGAACACCTTCTTGTTCGCACGCAGAACTTGACAAGGGCCTCCTCCTGCTCGCTCGAGGTTGGCGCCTATGGTGAAGGTGGCGTTTGTGGACCCGTCCTCATCGGCTGTGTATCTGCTTGGTTTCCGCCTTGTCTTGAGTGAACAACTGCTTCTTCTTGGTCGGCGCAGCCCCCTTGGGCTTGGGGGCTTCCGCATCGGCGGGCTGCGCTGCGGCCGGCCCCGAGGATGAGCTGGCGCCGCAGCGCACCTTCAAGATCCCTGTGCACAGTGAGGACGCCTGCTCCTGTGCATCTTCATGAGGTTGTACCCGGGTGGGTTGCAGCCATGAATTTGGCCAATGTTGGATAGCCAAGGATGGCATTGTAGGGGAGGCCGATGGGGGCGATGTCGAAGTCAACCAGTTCCATGCGGAAGTTATCGTAGGTGCCGAAGGTCACAGGAAGCCGGATTTGCCCCAAGGAGCTGGATGACCCCCCTCCTACGCCCAAAAAAGGCCGGCTGGGCTGCAGCCGCTCCACAGGTATCTGAGAGGAGGTTGAAGGCCTCGATCGGGAGTACGTTGAGGCCGGGCGCCGCCGTCGATGAGGGTCCTGGTGATGGCAACTGGCAGATCGTGGGTGTCGCGAGCATGGGGAGCGCACCAGCCGGCCGAAGTTGGTGGGGTGGTCTTGAGAGTCGAAGGTCAGCTCGCCGCGACTCCGTCCGGCCGAGGAGCCCCCTGCCGCGTGGTGGCGGCGCTGACCCGCGGACGAATGTCTTGACATGGTGGTGGAAGGCGGCGCTGCGAGCCGCCCAGGAGGGCCGCGACGAGCGGAGGAACCGGCGTGACGGGGCGGGTGTCGAGGAAGCCGCGCGGACCCTCCCCTGAGGTCGCCGAGGAGCGCAGGGGCGATGCTTGCTGCCCGTCCCCCGCCAGGCCGGCGGCGTTGTTGACGGCAGTGACGGGAACGTCGAGGGCGGCCGCCGACGGAGCTGTCACGGGCGACATGGGAGGCGAGGGCTCGGCGCCAGCGCTGGCCCAACGGGCGTCGACATGGTTATGTGGTCGGGAAGAACGAGGCGATTTAAAGGCAGATTCCGGCGCACCCCTATCTGGCGCGCCAAATGTCGGATTTCGGGTTCTAGCAGACCCTTGAGGTTCGAACACTGGGGTGCGCGCGGAGATCCAACCTCCCACCGTCTCGTACCTCGCCGAATCGCAGGAACCTAAACTACTAAAAAGAACAACACAAGGGACACAAGATTTATACTAGTTCGGGCCACCGTTGTGGTGTAATACCCTACTCTAGTTTGTGTGTGGTGGATTGCCTCTTGGGCTGATGAGGAGAAGTTGTCACAGCCCTAGAGCTTGCTTGTAACTAGTGGCATTGCATCCATGCATCATATTTAATTTTCATGAAATTTTAAATGGGGAAGACAGAAACCCCACAACCCCTTTTAATCCAACTAGGGTTTACTAAAATTATTTCCAATGAACCTGAAATGCCCTTCAAAAATGCTCATCACTTTTGCTTTGGTTCAGAGCCTCGCCAAAAGTGGTGCACTATTTTCTAGGTCATCCTAAGGTCTTTGAATTAAATCATAAGTATTGGAGTTTGGGCATTTAAAATTATATAAAATATTGCAGATGCCCAAATATTCCCAAACTAAAATGTTTCATGTTGGAAATATTCCAACAATGGACCGAGGAAGCTTGATTTAGTGATTTTTGAAACTGTTTTGGTATTTTTAAAAACTCCACAAAGTTGCAGAATAATAGAAAAGAAAACAGTTTACAAACTTACAGCGCCACCTACCCGGCCTACTGCCGGCCCAGCCCAATGCCAACAGCTGCTTGGCTCGGCCAGCAGCCAGTGCTCGGCGGCGAGCACCGCATGGGTGCCACGCACCTGGTCGCCGCCTCGCCGCTCCCTCGCCCAGTGCCGGCGTGGTTCGCTCTCCTCTCTCCCCGAACCCCTCGGACACCTCCTCTCCTCCCGGCTCCTCTCTCTCAAGGCCTCCCCGCCATGGCCGACGCCACCGCCACGCACCATCGCCAGAATCAGCTCCCCGCCGTCGCACCCCTCCTCGCCGTGTCTAGGAGCTCCGCCACCCTCCTCTACCCCGAGCTAGCCGAGCCCCGCATGCTCAAGTGAATCGAGGCCACCGCACCAACCTCGCCCGAGTTCGCCGTCGCCGGAGATCCCTTTCAACGTCGTCGTCGCTCCGGTCCGTCCCCGGCCGCACCAAGTGTTCCATCGAGTTCCCTGTAAGCTTAACCATCTCCCCTCCCCTTCCTCTCGCGCTCTCGAGCTGTGTAGCAACCACATGAAGATCACCCGCACCCGCCCATGAGCTCGTCACGACGTGCTCCCGGTCACCCTCCGGCCACCATTTGGTGTCTAACGACTCACCGTGATCAAGCGGCACCTAACCACCTACTCCACGCACCTCACCGACCCCCCTAGCCTCGAGTTCGCCTTCGGCCGAACTCCGGCGGCCGCCTAGGTCGTCGCCGGCGCCGATTCCGGCCGCCCCGACCCCAACCGACTCCACTAGAAGCTGCGGCTTGTCCCCAGCTACCCATAGCCACCCTCCGCGGCTCGTTTGGTTGCTGAAACGGCCAAACTCAGTTCCGCCGCCGCGTCGGGCTCGCCGGCGGCTAGATGCCGGTGCAGCCGACGTGGACTTTGACCATGGTGGGCCCTGGTTGACTCTGATGAGTCAATGACAGGTGGGGCCTAGCCCTGTTAACTAAATAGGTTTAGTTTTAATTAAATTTTAGTTAAACTAATTACCCTGACAACCTGGACCCACAGTCAGGTTTGACCTAGACGTCTCCGTTGACCCTGACGTCATTCTGACGCATGGCTGACGCAATAAATTAATTACTGGATTTATTCTAATATAGGAAATTCCATAATATAGTTCAAACTTCAAATATTCATAACTTTTAATCTGTAACTCCAAATTAAATAATTTATATATGAAAAATGATCAGAAAAATATGAAGAATCTGTTTATGGCACTTTCATGCAT
Source organism: Aegilops bicornis (assembly GCA_021605145.1). Taxonomy (NCBI): domain Eukaryota; kingdom Viridiplantae; phylum Streptophyta; class Magnoliopsida; order Poales; family Poaceae; genus Aegilops; species Aegilops bicornis. The sequence continues at coordinate 388,114,416 of CM038669.1, read as the reverse complement.
GATTGAACAAGTTAACCTCACTGAATAGGATGAATCATGATTAGGGCAACTTATGAACTAGCATTCGGAGTTGGAGTTTAACCTTGTTTGAATTCCACTTCAATTAACTTGGCTAGATATTGCATTAGGTGAATTCAGTACCTTAACATGACATGTCATTCATGTGAATGTGCATTGCATTGAATGTGTTCTCTCTTGTTTGCCGGTAATTGTCCCTCTCGGTGAGACGGCGTCATCGATGAATTCGATGACACCGATGAAGAACTATACTATCTTCGAAGTGCCGGGCAAGCAAAACCCCTTGTCCATTCCGATATAATCCCACTCTCTCGCTCCTGCTCTCTTTTACTGCATTAGGACAACAACGATTTATCTCACATTTGCTGCGGTAGCTGAACCCCTTTATCCTCTGCATGACCTGTCATTCCACAAGAATAGATGAAACCAACTAGCATGAGTAGGAGTTGTTTGAGCCTCACAGCCTACTCGTTCATGCTTGTTTGTCATGCACACTCTTTGCTTAGAGTTGAGTCAGGTCTGGTTCATCGGGAATGAATCGGAGGTGTGTGAACATGTCCTACTGTGTGTGAGCTAAGTGTGTGAACACGATTTGGTAAAGGTAGCGGAGAGAGGCCATGTAGGAGTACATGGTGGGTTGTCTCATTGCAGTCGTCCTCAGAAACTGAGTTCTATGTTTGTGATCCATGCAACAGTTACTACCACGCATTGGGATCCTTAATTGACCCTCTCGGCTTCTTAACCACCCTTATTCTCAGTCCGGGAGTTGCAAGTAGTTTCTGGTGTTTGTAGTATCTTTGGGGCCGCATTTAGCAACGCTGACCTTAGGGGTGGGTTGTGTTGCGGTAGGCACGTGGCCCGGTGTACCGAGTGCCAGTTTGGTATCTCGGGAACCCTGCACACATCGTTCAGGGCTGTATGGGAAACCTCGGCCGGACTCCCTGCGGATGGGACCCGGATAGGCGATAAACCTGGACTCGGGACATGAGTGTTTAGGTAGGCTGTGGCCGACACCCACGTTGGGCTTCCGCTTGAAGGTTGCCGAGTACATGTCGTGTAAACGGCGGTAAGTGGTGAGAGCGTGTGAAGAAGTACAGCCCTGCAGGTTAATATGATCTATTCGAATAGCCGTGTCCACGGAGAAGGACTTCTGGTTGCCTATACCAGTTCATAGACAAGTGAAAGTGGATACTCTAAAATGCGCAAGATAAGCGTGAGTGCTATGGATGGCGTTCTCGTGGGAGACGGGAGCGGATCCATAGTGGTGTATTGATATGGTGAATATTTGGACTCGTAGCGCCACCTCAAAAGAGTTACTTGCGATTAATAGTTCGGGATAGCCACCGAGTCAAAGCTGGCTTGCTGCAGCTTAAACTCCACCACCCCTTTTGATAATGATGCATATGTAGTTAGTTCTGATGTAAGTCTTCTTTGAGTACGTTTGTACTCACGTTTGCTTATTTTATGTTTTGCAGAGAGACTTCAGTCTCGCTAGTAGTTCCGCTTGGACTTCGGCGTTTAGCTTGTTACCTCAGCTACGATCTTGTGCCCTCGGCAGGATCTGGTAGATAGTCAGGCTTCTCAGCATTATTTCATTTATAGTTTTCTGTACTCAGACATGTTTAGCTTCCGCTTGTGCTTTGACTTGTATGCTCACGAGTGTTGGGTCATGAGACCCATGTTTGTAATATCTCGCTCCTCGGAGCCTAATGAATAAATATTTGAGTCAGAGAGTTATGTTGTGATGCCATGTTGTATCTACACATATTGAGCATATTGTGTGTATGTTTGAAATGCTTGGTATGTGTGGGATCCGACAAACTAGTTGTTTATCGTTGGAAGCCTCTCATATGGGGAAATGTAGTCTCGTGCTTCCGGCGATAGTAGTCTGCACATGTACAGCCCGGCTCACTGTAGTCTCGCTAGCCCAAAGCACTACCGCTTGGACACTTGATCGGCCGGCATGTGTTTCACTTCGCCTATATGTCTCCCTTCGGGAAATGTCACGCGGTGATATTCGAGTCCTGCCTAGCCTACTACAGCCCGGAATACCGGAGTCCTCATAGCCGGTGCTACAGCCCGAATTCATACGTTGATGACCGACATGCTCGATGTGATTCATGTATGCCTGTCCCCATGGGTTAGCGCCGCTTTGGGTTCACGACTAGCCATGTCGGCCCGGTTCTCTGTCATATGGATGCTAGCGACACTATCATATACGTGAGCCAAAAGGCGAAACGGTCTGGGCCATGGTAAGGCGACACCGTGGGAATACCGTATGCGTGAGGCCGCAAAGTGATATGAGGTGTTACCGGCTAGGTCGATGTGACTTAGAATCGGGTCCCGACAATTGGTATCGAAGCCCGACTGCTCAGAGGATTACCAAGCCAAACTAGTCGAAGTTGTGTCTAGAAATGCTTTAGTTATGTAAGGGAATTGATTGTGGAAGGAACGTAAGACTCTTTTTACTCCTTATACCTCATGGCCTTGATTTGAGTCATCCTCTTCTCTTCTCACGGGTTTAATAACTAGGCTTCTCATCTATCTATCAGGATGACGTGTTACTAATCCATAGACCTTTAAGATTGTTGGTTTTAAGCCTCAGTTCAGTTCCTACTATTTCTGTATGATAATTGTTGATCTCGGAACCTTGATATTGTGATGTTGAGTGGTCATGCCACCCATTTTGCATGATGTCTCAAATCATTTTGAGCATTTACAGCCGTTATGATGTCCGAGTCATCCCAGGTCTCTAAATAGTCTGATGCATTTGCAAATCCTTTCCTTCCATTCCCCATGTCCTTTTTGGCCAGATTAACCACACTAATCGGTGGGTTGAGGTACTCTGCTGCCTCGACATATATGTTGGAATTATTATCATGACCATAGGTGTCTTAGAGGATCATCTAGCAATCTCGCCATGCTTATATTCCTAGTGTGATGATTCTGGCCATTGTTCTTGAAAGCATCCCGTGATGCCATTTAGTAGTAGGCATTCTACTCCTGGGTTTCTGAACCCGAGATTCATCCTACTTCATGTTGTTAGTATTTGCTAGTTCCTTTAGGATATCAGCAACCTTTGTGATAATCCTCGAGGTCCGTGGTATTTCCTTCTTCCAAATGCCATGAACTACTTATGGCAGAAGTTCTTTTTGAACCAAAAGATCACAATCGAGTACTCTTGAGGAGTTCTCCATTCATAATTGTGACTCTGCCAGTCTTACCTTCTCTGCATGGGTTATCCCGGAGAAATGTTGAGCTTTGCTCGATATACTAATCCATGCCTCCACAACTCAAAAAATTATATGTTCCTTTGAGTTGCTCTCTTTAGTTGTATCCCGACCATCCTCTATCAGTTGATAACCAAGAGTATGTGTGCATTCGTTTATCGATGTCTATTATCCTTGTGGTCCGTCAAGCCATTCTGTTCTGGAATGACTAGGAGAAACAAACTACAGTGCCTCATCCATTTCTAGGATTGGGTCAAAGTAGTTGTATCCCGCAGATCAAAATGCCAATTCAGCTTTTGATGCTGTTCCACCTGGAGTGTTACCATCTTTATGTCAAGAATGTCATGAGAATTGCACCTTCTCTTATGAATTCTTGATGCAGTGATACTTCTCGCCATCATTATTCATTCCTCGGTTCCGAGTTGTTGAAACCGGAATGCCGACAAGTGAATTGTGATATGTGAAATCAATACTCCGAGCAACTCGTTGCTTGGCAGCTAATGGACAATATCCTCATTCTTAGCGTGTTGGTTATTAAATCATCATCCTAAGATTGATCGTGCTACCTAGTCCTTATTTCTGGTGCACACTTCGATTGATGAGTTAGGATCTTGTCAAGTCCTCACTCATTTGATCATGCCGTCTTGCCCTCAAAAGCAAGATTGTTCTCGAGCTTAGTAACATACCGGTGGTTCGTGATTTCCAAATATCTTCTTGGAAGTGTTACCGGGTTGTTTCCTGACTGTTATGTTGAGCTCGTGATCAAGTTGGTTTTCTGTGAACCACCCTTTCTCCAAGAATCTGTGTTGAATATCCCTAAGCTAGTTGGTTAAGCTAGACAACAACTTGGAGAATTGGAAGATAAAAGCTTGCCTAACTTAGTTCGTTCCAAAGGGATATTCTTGTGTAGTGTTTGTTGAAGAAAGATGATATCTTCATCGACTGATCCCCGTGATCAGTTGTTGAACCTATTGTCTTATCAATCCTTTGATTTGAGTGTGGGTTGTCGTCAAATCAAATCAAGTACTAACGATGCTCGTAATGTTGTCTTACTCGTGGTTGATTCCTCGAGCATACACCATTACATCTTTTGGTCTGACCAGTACTATCACCGTGTTCACATGATGGTGGAAGTCCAGTGATATGGAAATTCCGATGAGTTGATGTTGAGCCCATCAGCAGCATTTTGTCTCCCCCATGAGTCATGTTGAACATCAACCTAGTGCTGGGAACTTTGTAAGCATTTCTTCGTGTTCCGTTCATGAAGCATATGTTTGGATGAAAGTAGTGACTTCCTCGAATTCATGTGCTTTAGGTGTAACTTGCCGCCATGAATTTGAGAAAGGTTTGTTTTGTTTCCTTTGGAATCATCCCAAATCAGTCATGCACATGTGCGAAGTATTCTGTGGTCTGGAGACTTGCAACCTTCATTCTATATGTATTCCTAGCACCCCAAGCCACTGATTGATTTGTTCAAGGAGAAGAAGTTCCTTCCTAAGAGCTAATCCGGACTTATGTAAGGACTTCGTTATCCTCGATGATGGTTCCCAACAAGAACTCGGTAGTGTTTTGTTATAAGACTACTACGTGGTCATACTTGTCTTGGACAGTGTGTTCACAGGTTTGTAGCGGAACCAGCTCATATTTTGGAGCCTGCTATCGTAGTTCATATCCCGTGAATCTCGCAACGCCATCTCGTCGAATTGTGTTGCAAACTTTCTTTTCAGACATGCTGAGTCTGAAGTATCCTATTAACAACCAGATCTGAATCTCAGGCAGATATGATGGTTGGAGCATTCCCAACAGTTGCGTCTTGTTCCAGCTTGCACCGCCATTGTGCCAACTACCATGGGCTGCCCTCCTCGGCAGTTGTTGTTCAGGATCATCTTCAAAGTGGACTTACCATGGGTTCCCTCCACCTTCGATGATAAGCAAAAATCATCCATTACGTTGTCTTCAACAAGGTAGTCCACATCGTCCATTCTAGTCCGAGTGTACCATTCCTTTGCACTCCGCCAAACGATCGTTGTGAATTGCCTTAGGTTGGTATGAAGAGTTTCAATGATCTCTGAATCAAAAGTAATTCTTTTTGCCACTTAAGGGAATAACTCTACGAGTCACCTTTCCTAAGGTGTCCCGTTATGGAATCATGGCAATCATCTCCTTGTTACTTTGAAACCATGCACCATTTTACTTAAGCGTGGAATGGTTGCCTACCAATTTGAACCTTCGTCATCCATTTCTTTACCATCATTTCTAATGTGTGTTTGGTGTCTCAACTCAAGAGTTGTTCTTACGTCTCTCCATGAACTGATCTTGAGTTGCTCGATCTTCAATAAGAGTATATCATGTAGGGTTTCTCCTTCTTTACATTGTTGTGTCGAGTGAAGATCTCGAAAGCAAAGACGCCAAGACCAAGATGATGGAATGAATCAACATCTTCGAGAAGGGCAAATGGATCATGAAGATTGTGATAGTTCTGTGACTCCCTTTTCCTCTTACCTCACGTCTTGAATCTCAAGCGAGATTCTTGTTTAGTGGGGCTGAGTTGTCACAACCCTAGAGCTTGCTTGTAACTAGTGGCATTGCATCCATGCATCATATTTAATTTTCATGAAATTTGAAATGGGAAGATAGAAACCCCGTAACCCCTTTTAATCCAACTAGGGTTTACTAAAATTATTTCCAATGAACACTGAAATGCCCTTCAAAAATGCTCATCACTTTTGCTTTGGTTCAAAGCCTCTGCCAAAAGTGGTGCACTATTTTCTAGGTCATCCTAAGGTCTTTGAATTAAATCATAAGTATTGGAGTTTGGGCATTTAAAATTATATAAAATATTGCAGATGCCCAAATATTCCCAAACTAAAATGTTTCATGTTGGAAATATTCCAACAATGGACCAGGAGTAGTTTAGTGATTTTTGAAACTGTTTTGGTATTTTTAAAAACTCCACAAAGTTGCAGAATAATAGAAAAAGAAAAACAGTTTAGAAACTTACCTGGCGCCACCTACCCGGCCTACCTGCCGGCCCAGCCCAGCAGCGGTAGCTGCTTGGCTCAACAGCAGGCAGCCAGTGCTCAGGCGGCAGCACCGCATGGGTGCCACGCACAGTCGCCGCCTCGCCGCTCCCCTCGCCCAGCTGCCGACATGGTTCGCTCTCCCTCTCTCCCCCGAACCCCTCGGACACCTCCTCTCCTCCCCGGCTCCTCTCTCTCGCGCTCCCCCGCCATGGCCGCCGCACCATCGCCGTAACCGCGCTCCCCGCCGTCCGCTCCCCTCCTCGTCGTGTCTAGGAGCTCCGCCACCCTCCTCTACCCCGAGCTAGCCGAGCCCCGCATGCTCAAGTGAACCGAGGCCACCGCACCAACCTCGCCCGAGTTCGCCGTCGCCGGAGATCCCTTTCAACGCCGTCGTCGCTCCGGTCCGTCCCCGGCCGCACCAAGTGTTCCGTCGAGTTCCCTGTGAGCTTAACCATCTCCCCTTCCCTTCCTCTCGCGCTCTCGAGCTGTGTAGCAACCACATGAAGATCACCCGCACCCGCCGCCGCGGAGCTCGTCGCCGACGTGCTCCCGGTCACCCTCCGGCTACCATTTGGTGTCTAACGCACTCACCGCACTGCGCAGCACCTAACCACCTACTCCACGCACCTCACTGACCCCCCCTAGCCTCGAGTTCGCCTTCGGCCGAACTCCGGCGGCCGCCTAGGTCGTCACCGGCGCCGATTCCGGCCGCCCCGACCCTAACCGACTCCACCAGAAGCTGCGGCTTGTCCCCAGCTACCCATAGCCACCCTCTGCGGCTCGTTTGGTTGCCGAAACGGCCAAACTCACTTCCGCCGCCGCGTCGGGCTCGCCGGTGACTGGGCAGCAGTGCAGCCGACGTGGACTTTGACCACGGTGGGCCCGGGTTGACTCTGATCAGTCAATGACCGGGGGGGCCCAGCCCTGTTAACTAAATAGGTTTAGTTTTAATTAAATTTTAGTTAAACTAATTACCCTGACAACCTGGACCCATAGTCAGGTTTGACCTGGACGTCTCCGTTGACCCTGACGTCATTCTGACGCATGGCTGACGCAATAAATTAATTACTGGATTTATTCTAATATAGGAAATTCCAGAATATAGTTCAAACTTCAAATATTCATAACTTTTAATCTGTAACTCCAAATTAAATAATTTATATATGAAAAATGATCAGAAAAATATGAAGAATCTGTTTATGACACTTTCATGCATGATTGAACAAGTTAACCTCACTGAATAGGATGAATCATGATTAGGGCAACTTATGAACTAGCATTTGGAGTTGGAGTTTAACCTTGTTTGAATTCCACTTCAATTAACTTGGCTAGATATTGCATTAGGTGAATTCAGTACCTTAACATGACATGTCATTCATGTGAATGTGCATTGCATTGATTGTGTTCTCTCTTGTTTGCGGTAATTGTCCCTCTCGGTGAGCGACGTGCATCGACGATGAATTCGATGACACCGATGAAGAACTATACTATCTTCGTGCTGTGCAAGCAAAACCCCTTGTCCATTCCGATATAATCCCACTCTATCGCTCCTGCTCTCTTTTACTGCATTAGGACAACAACGATTTATACATTTACTTGCTGCGGTAGCTGAACCCCTTTATCCTCTGCATGACCTGTCATTCCACAAGAATAGATGAAACCAACTAGCATGAGTAGGAGTTGTTTGAGCCTGTTGTGCCTACTCGTTCATGCTTGTTTGTCATGCACACTCGCTTAGAGTTGAGTCAGGTCCTGGTTCATCGGGAATGAATCGGAGGTGTGTGAACATGTCCTACGTGTGTGAGCTAAGTGTGTGAACACGATTTGGTAAAGGTAGCGGTGAGAGGCCATGTAGGAGTACATGGTGGGTTGTCTCATTGCAGCCGTCCTCAGAAACTGAGTTCTATGTTTGTGATCCATGCAACAGTTACTACCACGCATTGGGATCCTTAATTGACCCTCTCGGCTTCTTAACCACCCTTATTCTCAGTCCGGGAGTTGCAAGTAGTTTCTGGTGTTTGTAGTATGCTGGGGGCCGCATAGCAGCTGACCTTAGGGGTGGGTTGTGTTGCGGTAGGCACGTGGCCGGTGTACCGAAAGTGCCCGTTTGGTATCTCGGGAACCCCGCACACATCGTTCGGGCTGTATGGGAAACCTCGGCCGACTCCTTGCGGATGGAACCCGAATAGGCGATAAACCTTGACTAGGGACTTGAGTGTTTAGGTAGGTCTGTGGCCGACACCCACGTTGGGCTTCCGCAGAAGGTTGCCGAGTACATGTCATGTAAACGGCGGTAAGTGGTGAGAGCGTGTGTGAAGAAGTACACCCTGCAGGTTAATATGATCTATTCGAATAGCCGTGTCCACGGAGAAGGACTTCTGGGTTGCCTATACCAGTTCATAGACAAGTGAAAGTGGATACTCTAAAATGCGCAAGATAAGCGTGAGTGCTATGGATGGCGTTCTCGTAGGGAGACGGGAGCGGATCCATAGTGGTGTATTGATATGGTGAATATGTGGACTCGTAGCGCCACCTCAAAAGAGTTACTTGCCGTCGTAGTTCGGGATAGCCACCGAGTCAAAGCTGGCTTGCTGCAGCTTAAACTCCACCACCCCTTTTGATAATGATGCATATGTAGTTAGTTACGATGTAAGTCTTCTTTGAAATGCGTTTGTACTAACGTTTGCTTATTTTATGTTTTGCAGAGAGACGTCAGTCTCGCTAGTAGTTCCGCTTGGACTTCGACGTTTAGCTTGTTACCTCAGCTACGATCTTGTGCCCTCGGCAGTATCTGGTAGATAGTCAGGCTTCTCAGCCTTTTTCATTTATAGTTATGCAGACTCGAGACATGTTTAGCTTCCGCTTGTGCTTTGACTTGTATGTTTCGAGTGTTGGGTCATGAGACCCATGTTTGTAATATCTCGCTCCTCGGAGCCTAATGAATAAATATTTGAGTTGTAGAGTTATGTTGTGATGCCATGTTGTATCTACACATATTGAGCATATTGTGTGTATGTTTGAAATGCTTGGTATGTGTGGGATCCGACAAACTAGTTGTTTATCCTTGGCAGCCTCTCATATGGGGAAATGTAGTCTCGTGCTTACGAGCGATAGTAGTCTGCTACATGCCGGTTCACCGAGTCCTGCTAGCCCAGACTACTGCTTGGACACTTGATCGGCGGCATGTGTTTCACTTCGTTCCTATATGTCTGTTCTTCGGGAAATGTCACGCGGTGATATTCGAGTCCTGCTTAGCTCTACAGCCCGGAATACCGGAGTCCTGTTAGCCCGGTGCTACAGCCCAATTCATACGTTGATGACCGACATGCTCGATGTGATTCATGTATGCCTGTCCCCATGGGTTAAGCGCCGCTTTGGGTTCACGACTAGCCATGTCGGCCGGGTTCTCTGTCATATTGATGCTAGCGACACTATCAAATACGTGAGCCAAAAGGCGCAAACGGTCCCGGGCCATGGTAAGGCGACACCCGTGGGAATACCATGCGTGAGGCCGCAAAGTGATATGAGGTGTTACCGGCTAGGTCGATGTGACTTAGAATCGGGGTCCCGACAACAGTACAGGGAAGAACAGCCTCGCGAGGGTCTGTTCTTGGCGGGTGTGATGAACTGCTAAGCGGTGTCCCGTCGCTCTAGCTTGAGGATCGGGTCTCTATCTCTCTCTCTCTCTCTCTCTGGATCCCAAATGCCGGATCCTGCTACTATGGTGGCTAGCTCTACTTATATAGACGAAGGCCCTGGGCCTCTTCCCAAATATTGAGCGGGAAGGGCGCCAACAATTGGCCATTTTGAAGGGGAACAGTGGGTACACTTATCCTGACTAAAGTTGGTCCTCGCCGCCAAAGGTTACGGTGATGACGCCTGCTTGGGCTCCACGATGACTCCCTTCCAGCCGTTGGGGCTGGTCTTGGTCTTGTTGCACCGAAACGGGTGCCTTTGCTTGATGCTCTCGCCTGCGCTTGCGCCCTTTGCACCAAAGAGGAAAGGAGGACGTTGCGCGGCTGGCGCCCGACTGGCGCCCTTGGTCGTCATGGCTTGCGTCATGGGCACCTCGCGAGGTACCCTGCCTTGAACTCTCCGCCTCCTCATGAGCGAACCTGACGAGGCCGCGCCTGAGGAAGCTCTGATCGTCCGCCTCATGAGGCTTGGCCCCTCGCGAGGGTCTTGAGTTTGCGTTGATGAAGATGGGCTGTCCTGGGCCTCCTTTGAGCCACGCCGCAGGCCGCAGGCAGGCAAGTCTGGGGACCCCCATTCCCAGAACGCCGACACGGCTTTTAGCTCTTCGGCCGCCCTTAAAGCGGCCGCATTACTATTTCTGGCTTGCTCTTTCGCTCGGGTGAGTTCCGCCCGCAGCTCCTCCACAGCAGCGGCACCATCTGCATTAAGCATACAAATAGTAAGACATGGGCATCAAGCTCCCTTACCAGGTGTCCGCGCAGAAGTCGCATACCTTGCGACTCGTCAAACCGTTTATTGACCAACGCGATGTCCGCATCCGCCTCGTCAAGTTGCCGCTTTAGTTCGGCATATTAAATCGATCCGGCTGGCCACGGACGCCCCGCCACCTGTTTAGGAGCGGCGATATGTTATAATTGAGATTTTGATCCTCGGCACGCTGTCAATTTTGACAACATACCGAGTCTCAGGGGCTACTATCTATACAGGGCGCATTCTATATGCATAACTGTCAGAAGGTACATCATTTTTGCGTACCTCGAACCCCGTCAGTAAGATTCTGACGGCTTCATGCAATCCTCTCTCCGCGGATGCAATCCTTTCAATCACCGTACCCATTAGAGCACGGTGATCTTCTGAGATAGCCGCTCGCCCAAGCAAATCCTTCAGCTCCTCCGACCGCACACCACTTGGCGCCGGACCTTCCGGCCTCGCCGGACTTGGGGGAACCCTCCGCGACGACACCTCTGTGTCATCCGCCTCACATGATGGTGCGACAGGTGGAGGCGTTTCGCTCTCCATCATCTCCGGAAGAAGATCCCCCGAAGACGAGCTCTGCTGAGAAGGGCTGAGGTCCGAACTACAAGGTACAATTTCAGATATCTTCATAAATAAATGCAGGGATGTTCCTTATTTACAAGACCCCTTCTTTTTACTTACGGCTCGCTGGACGGCTGATCCCCTTGGGGAAATAGTGCGGCTGGGTTACTTCCCAGCGCCGGACTCTCTGACGAACATTCCTTTCCCCTCTTTGAGGCCTTGACCTCCGGATCTTCCGAAGCGGTCCTCATTTCTCCTTGAAAGATGGGACTTTTAATCCCTCCTTCCTGGATAGCCTCCTTCGTAGAGGCAGTTGCTTCCCCGCTCCCCCTTCGCCTTCTTCAAAGGGCGCGGCCTTCAACATCCTGTTCAACATGGGATCCGGCGTGGTCTCTGGGAGGGGAGTCGGACACCTTATTAACTTTGCCTTGTCTATCCACTGCTGTTCAAGAAATGGCTCCTTTAAAGGGCATATATATACGATAAATGAATGAACAATTTGTCCGGTTACAAGACTACTTACTTGAGTATCTGGGCGATTGCAGCTTAGTCCTGCGTCCTCAGTCAGGTCCGGACACTTCTCTTGTGATCCGAAGAACAGTTTATACATCTCCACGGGCGTCGTGCCCATAGAATTTTGGAGAGCTCGTGGTCCCTCCGGATTAAATTCCCACAGGCGGAGGCGACGTTTGCAGGGTAGCGCCGGATCAACATAACCTGCGCCACCGCAACCAGATTGATCTCCCTCTCGTGGAGGTCTCGAATACGGCCCTGCAGCAAGGGAACGTCCTTGGACGGCCCCCAGTCGAGCCCCTTGTTGACCCATGACGCCAGCCGCTGTGGTGGACCTGAGCGGAAGGCGGGGAGCGCCGCCCATTTGGTGCCCCGGGGAGCGGTGATATAAAACCACTCCCGTTGCCACAAGCCAAGCTCCTCTTGAAAAGAGCCCTCGGGCCATGGAGCATCAGCACATTTGCTTATGACCGCCCCTCCGCACTCTGCTTGTTGCCCCCCGATCATCTTTGGCTCCACCTTGAAGGTCTTGAGCCACAATCCAAAGTGAGGGGTAATATGGAGGAAGGCCTCACATACGACAATGAATGACGAGATATGGAGGATGGACTCCATTCAAGTCATGAAAATCCAGCCCATAATAAAACATGAGCCCCCGCACAAAGGGATCCGTCGGAAGCCTAAACCCCGAAGGAAGTGAGACATGAACACCACGTTCTCGCCGGGCTCGGATCGGAATGACCTGCCCCGAGCAGGCAGATCAGGCGAGATCTCGCCGGTTAGATACTGGCGTCTCGCAGCTTTAGCACATCTTCTTACGTGATGGAGGAGGACATCCATCGGCCCGTGCTGGTCGGAGCCGGACATCGTCGAAGGTCCGAAGCGCCTAAATCTGAAGCTTTGGGTGTTAAAACTCGAAGCGCGAGGCGAACTCGATGGAGGGTGTAAAAAGAAGAGGGCCTTGGTCTCATTATAAAGAGGTTGAATACCAAGAGCCCACCCCGTGGTTGATTAGGACTCGCCTTTGATGGAGGAGGCGTGCCGACGGGCACGGTTGGGTTACCCACGTCCGTATTGATGAGAATCCCGGAATAAGGGGGGCACGAACTATGCTTTGATAAGACGTGCCAAGGAAACCGCCTCGCTAAACGCGCTAAGGTGGAACGGTAAAAAACGATTCATATAAAGGCCTGGCCGGGGTGTGATGTCACGCCGCGGAATACGTCAGCAGTGCGTGCAAAATTATTCTCTACGTGTTATGTGGAACTTGTTTTGCGAGCGGACACTATCCTGGTGTTCAAAACCTTCTATGAAGTATTCGGAGGAGGAACCCGCCTTGCAATGCCGAAGACAATATGCGCGCCGGACTCGTCGTCATTGAAGCCTGGTTCAGGGGCTACTGAGGGAGTCCTGGACTAGGGGGTGTCCGGATAGTCGAACTATCATCACGGCCGGACTCCAAGACTATGAAGATACAAGATTGAAGACTTCGTCCCGTGTCCGGATGGGACTTTCCTTGGCGTGGAATTCAAGCTTGGCGATACGGATATGTAGATCTCCTACCATTATAACTGACTATGTGTAACCCTAACCTATCCAGTGTCTATATAAACCGGAGGGTTTTAGTCCGTAGGACGAACAACAATCATACCATAGGCTAGCTTCTAGGGTTTAGCCTCCTTGATCTCGTGGTAGATCTACTCTTGTACTACCCATATCATCAATATTAATCAAGCAGGAGTAGGGTATTACCTCCATCGAGAGGGACTGAACCTGGGTAAAAACATCGTGTCCCTTGTCTCCTGTTACCATCCGCCTAGACGCACAGTTCGGGATCCCCTACCCGAGATCCGCCGGTTTTGACACCGACACCAACATTTTCCAAGGAATTTATTATTTGAAAACATAAAGTTAATTCATTTTTCATTTCGGGACTGGGCATCCCTAATATCTTTGCCTCACTCTTGTGCAATGACAAGTGAATAAACAGTCATCATGAGAATAACGCATCTAGCATGGAAAATATCAGCCACCCCTCACCGCCTCATGAGCGTGCGAAACACCTAAAGAGAATTTTATTTTGAAAATTAGAGATGGCACATACAAATTTGCTTAGAACGGTAAAAGAAAACCGCATATAGGTAGATATAGTGGACTCATGTGGCAAAACTGGTTTAAAGGATTTTGGATGCACAAGTAGTGATCTTACTTAGTGCAAAATGAAGGCTAGCAAAAGATTGAGAAGCGACCAACCAAGAAACAAATAATCTCATAAGCGAGCATTAAGCATAATTAACACCGAATAATGCGCCACACGTAGGATATAATTTCATTGCATGACTATTGACTTTCGTGCTTGCATAGGGAATGACAAACCTGAACACCAATATTCTTACTAAAGCATAATTACTCATCAACATGACTCATATATCACTATCATCATATCGCAAAACTATTACAAAGAATCAAGTTTATTTTGTCCAATGATCTTCATGAATTTTTTTATTATATCCCTCTTGAATATCTATCACTTTGGGACAAATTTTCATGTGTTGCTTGTATAAGCTCAAACAAATATAAGTGAAGATCATGAGCATAATATTTCTTTCTCTCAAATTAGTTTAAGTGAAGCAAGAGAGAATTTCTTCAAAAATTCTAAAGCACACCATGCTCAAAAATATATATGTGAAGCACTAGAGCAATTCCATAGAAAAGAGCTTCGTTGAAGGGATGTGAGTACCGCTTACCTAGCCTCCCTGGCAACTATTTGAGGACTGTATTTTATTTAAAAACTTTCAGATCTGAGTATTTTATTAAAACAACAGGCAAAACAATACAAAATGACATTTCAAGGATATCACAACTCATGTGAAGAAGCAAAAACTTAGGCTCAACCGATACTAACCAATAATTGTTGATGAAGAAAGGTGGGATGCCTACCGGGGCATCCCCAAGCTTAGATGCTTGAGACTTCTTGAATTAGTATGTTGGGATGCCTTGGGAATCCCCAAGATTGAGCTATTGTGTCTTCTTCATTCCTCTCATATCACGGTTTTCCTAAATCTCAAAAACTTCATCCACACAAAACTCAACAAGAACTCGTGAGATAAGTTAGTATAAATCAACGCAAAAACCTTATCATTCTCTACTATAGCAAATAACTAAAGTTATTATTAAACATTGCATACTAAATTCCACTGCATATTTAATACTCCTATCCTCGAATATAATCATTAAACAAGCAAACATATGCAAACAATGCAAACATAACATCAATCTGCCAAAATAGTATAGTCTGTAAAGAATGCAAGATTCATCATACTTCCCTAACTCGAAAAATTATAAAAATTGACCACATTGTAGAAAATTTATCAGAGATTATTTTGCAAAAAAATTCAGTTTTATCACATTCTTACTTTTCTCGGGATTTTTTTCAACAGTGATAAACTTTCTGTTTTTAAACAGCCACATATAGACTTGCAAAATAAGCATGGCAAAGGCTATACTTGACATTTTTATTGAAAATAAGGATGCAAAACATTATTCTAAATGACAGAAAGCAAATCCTAACAAAATAAATTGATGCTCCAAGTATAACACATAGCATGTGACAAATGAAAACATAGCTCCAAGTGAGGTTACCGATAATATTGGAGACGAAAGAGGGGATGCTTTCTGGGGCATCCCCAAGCTTATGGTCTTGTGACTCCTTGTTCTCCTCGTACCGATATCTCAACCAAAACTTGAAAACTTCAATCACACAAAACTTAACGGATCTTCGTGAGATAGGTTAGTATGATAAAGAGCAAACGATTTCACTTTGGTACTATCAAATACAAGATCAATAATTTGTTTCCATACAATGCCTACTGTAGCTTATCATTTCCACAATTTATATTGAGCAATATAAGCCATAGAAACCAGAAAACAAGCAAACTATGCATTGAAAACAGAATCTGTCAAAAACAGAACAGTCTGTAGTAATCTATACTCCAACCATACTTCTGCAACTCCAAAAATTCTGAAAAATTAGGAAAACATAGATATGTATATCTATCACCTGTAAAAAATTCAGATCAAAAGCACGTTTCAGTGAATTTTCAAATTTCTGGATCGAAGCGCAAGTTTCTGTTTTTGCACAGATTCAAGTCAACTATCATCCACACTATCCCAAAGGCTTTACTTGGCACTTTATTGAAACAAAAGCAATAAAACATGATTACCACAGTAGCATAATCATGTGAGCACACAAAAACAGTAGGTAAAAGTGTTGGGTTGTCTCCCAACAAGCGCTTTTCTTTAATGCCTTTTAGCTAGGCATGATGATTTCAATGATGCTCACATAAAAGATAAAAATTGTAACATAACAAGAGCATCATGAAACACATGGCAAGCACATTTAAGCCTAACCGACTTCCTATGCATAGGGATTTTGTGAGCAAATAACTTTTGGGAGCAGGAATCAACTAGCATAGGAAGGCAAAACAAACATAACTTCAATATTTTCAACACATAGAGAGGAAACTTGACATTATTGCAATTCCTACAAGCATATGTTCCTCCCTCATAATAATTTTTAGTAGCATCCTAAATGAATTCAACAATATAACCATCACATAAAGCATTCTCTTCATGATCCACAAGCATAGAAAATTTATTACTCTCCACACAAGCAAATTTCTTCTCATCAATTGTAGTGGGAGCAAACTCAACGAAATAACTATCATGAGACTGAAAATTAAAATCATGATGACAAGTTTCATGGTTATCATTATTCTTTATAGCATACATGTCATCACCATAATCATCATAGATAGCAACTTTGTTATCATAATCAATTGAAAACTCTTCCGAAATAGTGGAATCATCGTTAAATAAAGTCATGACCTCTCCAAATCCGCTATCATCATTGTAATCATCGAAAATAGGAAGCATGCTATTAATTTTTCTAATGGAAACTTGGGGGACAAAAAATATCATAATCATCAAGCATAGCATCCCCAAGATTATGGCTTTGCATATCGTTAGCATCATGGATATTCAAAGAATTCATATTAACAACATTGCAATCATGCTCATCATTCAAATATTTTGTGCCAAACATTTTATTGACTTCTTCTTCTAACAATAGAGCACAATTTTCCGATCCATCATTTTCAAAAAAGATATTATAAAGATGATCAATTATATGATGCAACCTCAATTCCATTTTTTTGTAGTTTTCTTTTGATAAACCAAACTAGTGATAAAACAAGAAACTAAAAGATTCGATTGCAAGGTCTAAAGATATACCTTCATGCACTCACCTCCCCGGCAACGGCGCCAGAAAAGAGCTTGATGTCTACTACGCAACTTTATTCTTGTAGACTCGTGTTGGGCCTCCAAGCGCCGAGTTTTGTAGGACAGTAGCAATTTTCCCTCAAGTGGATGACCTAAGGTTTATCAATCTGTGGGAGGTGTAGGATGACGATGGTCTCTCTCGAACAACCCGGCAACCAAATACAAGAAATCTCTTGTGTCCCCAACACACCCAATACAATGGAAAATTGTATAGGTGCACTAGTTCGGTCAAGAGATGGTGATAAAAGTGTAATATTGATGGTAGAAATATATTTTTATAATCTGAATAAATAAAAACAACAAAGTAGAAAATAGTAAACGGGCATGAAAAGGGTATTGCAATGCTTAGAAACAAGGCCTAGGGTCCGTACTTTCGCTAGTGCAATCTCTCAACAATGCTAATATAATTGGATCATATAACCATCCCTCAACGTGCAACGAAGAATCACTCCAAAGTTCTTATCTAGCGGAGAACATAAGAATAAATTGTTTGTAGGGTACGAAACCACCTCAAAGCTATTCTTTTCGTTCAATCTATTCAAGAGTTCGTACTAAAATAACACAAAGCTATTCTTTCCGTTCGATGTATCCTTGAGTTTGTACTAAAATAACACCAAAGCAAATTCATATTCATAATATCAATCCAACACAAAGAACTTCAAAGAGTGCCCCAAGATTTTTACCGGAGAAACAAAGACAAGAACATGCATCAACCCCTATGCATAGATTACCCCAATGTCACCTCAGGAATCCGCGAGTTGAGTGCCAAAACATATATAAAGTGAATCAATACGACACCCCATTGTCACCACGAGTATTCAATTGCAAGACATATATCAAGTGTCCTCAAATCCATAAAAGTATTCAATCCGATAACAACGAAATATCAAAGGAAAAACTCAATTCATCACAACAAGATAGAGAGGGGAAAACACCATATGATCCGACTATATTAACAAAGCCCGCGGTACATCAAGATCATTACATCTCAAGGACACGAGAGAGAGAGAGAGAGAGAGAGAGAGAGATTAAACACATAGCTACTAGTACAAACCCTCAGCCCCGAGGGTGGACTACTCCCTCCTCATCGTGGTGGCCGTTGGGATGATGAAGATGTCCACCGGTGATGATCTCCCTCTCCGGCAGAGTGCCGGAACGGGGTCTAGATTGGATCTCATGGATACAGAGGCCTTGCGGCGGCAGAACTTCTGATCTAGGGCTACCCCAAGGGTTTTTGGAATATTTGAGAACTTATAGGGCGAAGAGGGGGTGCGGGAGGCCACTGAGGTAGGCACAACCCACCTAGGCGCGCCTAGGGGCCCAGGCGCGCCCTGGTGGGTTGTGCCCCCCTCAGAGCACCCCCAGGCACTGCTCTGGCCCTTTGGATGTCTTCTGGTCCATCAAAAATCCACACAAATTTTGCGGTGTTTGGACTCCGTTTGATATTGATTTCCTACGATGTAAAAAACATGCAAAAAAAACAGCAACTGGCACTTGGCACTATGTCAATAGGTTAGTCCCAAAAAATGATATAAAATGATTGTAAAATGCTTGTAAAACATCCAAGAATGATAATATAACAGCATGGAACAATAAAAACTTATAGATACGTTGGAGACGTATCTCTCCCCTGTAATTTTATTAGTCCAGCTATTAACTAAATATGTGGTCAGACTTTGATTAAAAAATGGTGTGGACTAAAAACCCGGATGGACGTAGTAGCCCTCCTTTTTTATTTACTCTACATATTAGATTTGACTGAAGTCAAACTTTGTAAAGTTTGACCAAGTTTAGGCCGAACACAACAAACCATAATTATTGAGAGAGGGCAAACTGTACATACTCTCAAACCTTTCTGATAATTGAAATTAAAATTCTTTATTTGTACACACTCTCACACGTTTCCGATAATTTGGCGCATGTGTGGTTGTTCACTTAACGGAGGGTAGTGTACCGCACATGAAGGACAGGAAGTGCGACCAGGACACGTGGATCGTTAGTTCATCGTAATTAGTTTTCTTCCTTGGTACGTTAAATAAAGAGTTCCGTTTCGTACTTACACAATTTAAAACGATTGTTATGGAGAGAAAAAGAAACCGCTCCACTATATATTAGTAGTATACATGAGTACTATATAAGTAGTAGTACTATATAAGCTGGAGCCTCATCGCTTGTTCGCTAGGGTTTGCACTCTCCACACTCTCGCCGCACTACATATATATACACGCTGGAGGCCCAGCGTTCCTTTGTTAGGGTTTGCTATATTCACAGTCTCTCACCCTCTTCACCAGATCTAAACAAGATTGCGTTGGCCTCTATCTCTCTCTCCTCCCTCACAGCTGGCGAAGGAGCCATCCGGATCCCGTCACACCGGGAAGGGGAGGAGGTGCATCGTTCACTCTATCGCCTTCGGCGAGGGAGGCAATTCACTGTTGGCTGCGTTGTTCTCTTTCACCCAGCGCTTGTACGGGAGGGCCACCGACCCCTTCTTCCTCGCTGTTGTATGTAGTGTGGGCAGATCCGGCCTCCCGCCACATGCCTAGCCACATCCCGACGACCCTAAGGTATAACTTTCTTTGAAACCGTCATTGCTCTAGCTGCATGCGGATCTTTTTAAATTCTGTAGTCGAATCTAGGTCTTGGATCAAAGAGGAAAGAAGGGTGTGGTGGGGTGGAGCATGAATCTAGGACGTGGTTCAATGAGGAAAGGAGGGAGGGAAAGTAGTATAGACTGGCTATCCAGCCGCTTTGTTGGTCGAAAAGGGAAAACAGGGGGTAACCCATTACACAAATCTATAAGGAACCGATCTCTTTGTTGAAAAAGGAAAGAAACTAGGGAGTCGGGTAGTTTGTGCAGGACTAGATTTGTTGCCCTCACATAGGAAAAGGGTTCAAAGAGAACAAATATAAGACCAATGCAGATATGCTGCTTGGCAACATACTCTGCATCACCCATTGATATGTGTGGACGCACATGGTGCTGGCATGTCCCATGTCCCATGTCCCATACAACTATTTTGCTGTTGTTAATCTAAGAATGGTGGTGGAAATTTGAAGCAATGCCACTGAGTAAATTACATTTTTAACGAATGTTGTTTTAAGAGAATCTCTGTTAATATGAATCAATGCAACCGTTTTAGAAATGCTACTGTCCTACTGTGTTTTCCATCAAGATAAGTTAGATGCTTCTTTTTGTTGTTGTATGTGTCATCCTACTTTATTGGCCAGTAAATGTTTCCTTTTTTGCCTCTGTGAAAACAGAGATATCTATTCAACTTGTTGCTATAGCAAACTTAAATGTCACACCAGCAACTTTTCTTAATTTCAGTGCAACTGCACAAAACGAGATTGGATTTCCTATTCGTGTTGGTATATTCGTATTTGATCTTGTTCGTCTCATGAAAGGTCAGTACAGGCCTTCATCCACATGATTGTGCAGTGTGCTTTGAGATGTTGTGCTACTTGTATTGGTACTGTTCTAAATAAATGTTGAATTGAAGCTATTGTATTGCTATTTTTTCCCATTAAGTAGTGAACAAAAATGGGACCAACCCAGACATGATGCTTGTTGCTTTGTTACAACAAACTCTGCATCAACCCCTTTATAAGTAGATGGAAGCACATGGTGTTGTTGCGCCCACTCTCCCTGGAACTGTTTATGCTTTTTGTTAATCTAATGCCGCTGGTAAAATTAAGCAATGCCACTCTCAGAATTAACTACTGAATCTTAGTTCAAAACTGCAACACTTGTTATGGATCGGTGGGAGTACCATTTTTGTGGCTGCATGTTTCATCCTCCTTTATTAGCCAATAATTGATTCCTTTTTTGCCTCTGTTAGAACAGGGATATCTATTCAAATTGTTGCTATTGCGACATTTTGCTTCGCTACGCGAAACACATTTGTTTTAAGAGTGTTTTGTGCAGTTCAACTTGAATGTCACACTGGCGACTTTGCTTAATTTTGGTGGAACTGCACAAAAGGAGATCGGATTTCCATGTATGTGTTGAGATTTTCTTTAAATCCTCCCCGCGAGTTGTTTCAAATCTTGGTCAAGAAAGGTCAGTACCGACTTTCATCCACATGATGCTGCAGTGTGCTTTGAGATGTTGTGCTACTTGTATTGGTACTATTTTGGATAAATGTTGAATTGAAGCTATTGAACTGTTGTCTTTTACCATTAACTGAGCAAAAATTGTTCCAACCTAGACATGATGCTTGTTTCTTTGTTACAACAAAACTCTGCATCACCCCCTTTATAAGTAGATGGAAGCACATGGTGTTGTTGCGCCCACTCTCCCCTAGAACTGTTTATGCTTTTTGTTAATCTAATGTCGCTGGTAAAATTAAGCAATGCCACTCTCACAATTAACTACTGAATCTTAGTTCAAAACTGCAACACTTGTTAGGGATCGGCGGGAGTACCATTTCTGTTAGGGATCGTCCGGAGTACATGTTTAAGAAATGTATTGTTGGGATAATGTCTCTGCTATTGTATATCAGTTACAGTGTTTTACAAATGGTACTATCCTTCTTTGTAGTTCTTTCTACATGTTTAACCAAGGTATTGTTAAGATAATGTCTCTGTTAATATGAATCAGTCACATTGTTTTAGGAATGGTACTTTTCTGCTCTGTCGTTCTTTATACATGTTGAAACAAGGCATTGTTAAGATAATGTCTCAGTTAATATGAATGAATCACCACTACTTTAGGATGCTGCTAACGTGACAGTATGATCAGAGACCCTTCGACGAAACTGTGTGCGATGCAATAATCACAAACGGTGGTGTAAAAAACCCGTCAAAAAGGTGCAAAACATTTGCGATGGAGGATGCATCAAACACGGTTCAGATTTTAGTTGTGTGTGCGATGCATGGCATACAGTTCAGTTCAATTAACTGTTTGCGATGATGAGGAACAAAAGAAACAGGCAGCCAGATGAAGGTGTGTGCGATATACAACATACGGTTCACAACGATGAACTGTGTGTGATCAGGCAACACAATGGAAACGGTTCAACTGAACAAGATGTGTGTGATATGCGGCAAACAGGTCCGTAATCAGAAATGTGTGCAAAGACCAATAATAACATAGATGATTGCTGATAATAATCCGTGTGATTTGCTCTGTGTACAGAAGAATAACATGTATAAGGACTTGATTCCATAAACAGAATTAACATCGAATTACATATGTGGCTAGTACACACATAACCTTCGAACACACGAAAGTATGTTCCAAAATGCCTATGAAACTCAAATAATGTATAAAAAGGCAAAACAAACCGTGATTAATTTCATATTTTTAGGACGACACTACTATATATAGTTGCATGTTGCCTCTGTAAAATAAATCAAGGCGGGAAGAGACATCGTATGTCGTTTCGCACAAATAGGTGACAAGGTCGGACCATGAGGCTTTTTGAGAGAAGCTCTAGTTTGTAAGAAGATTGTACCAAAACTTGTCCCAAATTGGACTAATTTTTTACCACAACATGTTGGTGCTATGACATAACACCATGCCAAGTTTCATGATTTTGAGGCGAGTTTTGGATTTACAGTCATTTTAAAACCAGGTTTCTCAATGTTTACTGTTGAGTCGGCACCACCCTGGATAGGCTTTTTCCTCGTGGGTCCCAAATGAAAAATCCAAATCTATGACTACCATGAAGCTTTTCTTATTAAGAATTATAACCCTTGGTGTGCAAGCTGAAAATAAGTTTGTGGGTGCTGGTGGGCACTAAAAACTTGCAGTTCTGTAATGAACAAAGATCTCAAGGATCCCGCGGGAGTGATGTTCTTTGCCTATGTTGTGAATGCTTATAATGTTTATGTCTTAATTAAAGAAATGGCAAGGCATTGGCCTAGTATGAAAGAAAATATGGGTCAAAGCCGAGTTGAAAAGGGCAACAATATCTAACTCCAGCTAACAAACAGTAAAAAAGCACGAGGATTAATTGCTCATCAGGTTTAGACAAAATCCAGATTGAACAGGACAATGATCGGCAGTCACAATCAAATGGATCGGTCTGATCCATAAAATCAAGATCAACGGCCAGAAAGTCTACTGGTCCATGATGACAAGCTGTTGTAAATAGAAGCCGAGCACGATTAGAAGCCCTTAGGTCCACATGAAACTTCTTTTTATGTTGTTCAACACCTGCAGCCGCAAGAAGTTTCTTGTTGAAAAATTTAATCCTCACGGACAATAGTGCCCTCGCATTCAACATGAAGAATGTGACAAAGCTAGTGTTTGCATTGTTGGATGCATATCCTTCCAGTGTTACTGTCTTCAAACGAATGTCGTGAGATCTGAGAAAATCCGGTGCTTCTTGAACCATCGATTGGTTATACCTTTTTCTCCATGTGTTAGTGCCTAAATAGAGATGAAGATTGAAAACAGTTAATGTCTAAAAAATATTATGTTGAAAGAGTGATAGCTGAATGATTAATTATAGTACATTATATATGTTCTTTCAATGTGCGTGAAATCATCACCTTCATATACAAATTCTCCAGACATGGAAAGCATTGCAGCAAGGCAATAATGATGTTGAGATCAAAACACCACATAGTGATATATAAGGTCTTGACAGAATCCACCACCACTGATAGGATGGACAAGCGCTTCATTGAGCATAGAACATAATATTAGCACTAAAAGTATACTCCAAGATGATACTTAACTTATGCGCACAAATGAAAAATGCAAATTACAAAAGTGTACGTGAATAATATACAGTACCTCAATAGGTGTGGAGGCAAACACCATCTCGAACCATTCAAACGGATCACTAATTGCACCCAAGGTCTCCAGTTTAGGCGCAGAGACCACAATTATTTGTGAAGGTTTATAACAACAATTAAGGAGCAACCTTTGAAGTGAAGGGTTGTCTTCGATGATGAGCTCCTGTCCTTCAAAATGAATTCCAATGCTTACAAGGTGAGACGACTTTATTTTGAGACAAGGGATATGATTCCTATTCCAAAAACAAGCACCAAACACTGTAGTGCAGGGCAGCTAGAGTGGATGATGCTGTGAAGTGAGGCCACCGACAGATCAACCAACACAAGCGCATGTTTTTTAGCACTCGCAGTCGAAGCATTTGTACCAGATAGTCTACTAGATGGCACCGGGTCAAGGTGGCGGTGTGGAGAGAGGAGGAAAACCATGAGATGGGCATCGGTGGTGAGGGCACAGATGCTGCTCTTGGTGGTAACCTATCGCTGTAATGGTAGAACTCAAGCGGCTGGAGTTTATCGAGTTGACGGGATGTTAGCCAGGCGGCCACCATGCAGGGTATGTCCAGCAGGTAGCCTGCGGGATGTAGATGCGTTGAAAGGAGCCCCCATGGGAGGAGATGGTGGCTCCAGGGATTTCAGAACCATCATCGACAGATAGCTGACGACAGTCGAGATTAAGAGGTGCGGTGCACCATAGAGTGCACCACCGAGATGCGAGGACTTGTGTGCGGCAGCCATCCTTGGTGGGGAGAAGGGAGATGATCTCCCCAAGGATTCCGTTCGGGAGATCGCTGATGCAGTCCGCTGGAGATTCTCTTTGGTTCCTCGTGTCCGAGGCGCTTCGCCGCAGTGGGTCCAAGATCTACATCCGCGGCGGCGCTGGTCGGAGCCTCATCTGTTTACATACCGATCTGAGAGAAAAAATGGCATAACATATAGGACATTCGAAATCAATTCTCAAGATTAGGAAGAAAAAAGGCACAAACATATATGTAGGACATTCAAAATCAATTCTCAAGATCTGGCCACAAATTATTAGCACGCAAACTAAACCTAGTCGTATTATTAGCAAAAATCATTTGTACAGAACAAACAATTAATCACTAACTCTATACTGATAACATTCAAACAATCAATACACTACGTGCATCTAACGAATCTTAATTACTTTCATTTCATGGAGTGAGAGAACATAACCATAGGATTTGTATTCCAGAAAAATTATAGAGGGGCGGGGTGGGTGGGGGCGATTAACCAGAGAAAACACTTGATATGTTTGCTGCACAAATGGGTATATAGATGACTAACCGGTTTTCCGTCGGAGTCGTAGTTGTTGCCAGAGTTGCTGTTAACCTCCGGCTCCGGCTGGGGGGCACGGCGGTGCCGACGAATTCAAAGTCATGCTGCTGCCCGCGCAAGACCTCGTCGGCGGTGACGGAAACCTCTGTGGCCAGCTTCACGCGTTGTGCGGGTGCTTCACCAGCCCCTGCGTCGCCACTCCCTCCGATGGTGCGCTTCATCGGCACCTTCATACACTCCGGAGGGTGCGGCCGCCTATTATGGCCGGCGGCTCGGGCGCGCAATTAATACGCACCAGTGGGAACGAGGCAGGCTCCGGTCAAAAGTTGTCTCGCCTCCCGATGAGCGTGCGTGGCGGACGTTTGCCATTCCTACCATCATTTCCACAGCTACTCACACGCCTCCCCGTCAATACACACACCTGCACGCACGCCTCCCGGTATGCCTGCGCGGTAGACTGCTCGCATGCGTCCCGTCAACTCACGCCTGCTCGCACGACACACCGGGCGTGTGGCAGCACGTATATTTTTTGGTTTATTTTCCGCCGCTTTACTGCTTCACTGAACCATTTGCGTTGAAGAGATGCACAAATCCTATGTTGAACATCTCGCATGCTTCCCGGTGAACCTGCACATCGGACGAGTTTTGGATTTACTAGAATTTAAAAACCAGGCATCTGAATGTTTTGTCGGCAATCAACAGTGCCCTGGTGTTTGAAATTCATTCCCATTTCTTGCATGTCACCTAAGCATGCACATTAGGACATAGATTTGATTTTTCAACCAATTTATATGCACTGGAGCATGTACATGTAGTTCAAATTTTAATTATGCACATAAATGCATTGAAAACTCAGTTAATGCATAAAAATGTACAAATGAACCCTAAAAAATCACAAAAATTGACACAACACTCCTGTTATTCTATGTTGACACGAGAAAAAAATTTGAAAGCACTAAGAGGCAATGGATATCGTTTCGTCCCCAAAGGTGGGACGTTCCCTGCCGAAACCATCATGCTTGTTGTGAGAAGCTCTGGTTTGTGAGAAGCATATACCCAAACCTGCCCCAAATGGGACAAAAAATTTACCATGGCATGTTGATGCCTCTCCATGATAGCATGCCAAGTTTCATGAATTTCAGACGAGTTTTGGATTTACTAGAATTTAAAAACCAGACATCTCAATGTTTTGCCGGCAATCAACGGTGCCCCGGTGTTTGAAATTCATTACCATTTCTTGCATGGGACCTAAGCATGCACCCAAGGACACGGATTTGATTTTTCAACCAATTTATATGCACTGGAGCATGTGCATGTAGTTCAAATTTGAATTATGCACATAAATGCATTGAAAACTCAGTTAATGCATAAAAATGTCAAAACGAACCCCGAAAAATCAAAAAATTGACACAACACTCCTGTTGATCTATGTTGACACGAGAAAATGTTTGGAAGCAATAAGAGGCAATGGATATCGTTTCGTCCCCAAAGCTGGGACGTTCCCTATCGAAACCATCATGCTTATTGTGAGAAGCTCTGGTTTGTGAGAAGCATATACCCAATCCTGCCCCAAATGGGACAAAAAATTTACCACGGCATGTTGATGCCGCTCCATGATAGCATGCAAAGTTTCATGAATTTCAGACGAGTTTTGGATTTACTAGAAATTAAAAGCCATGCATCTCAATGTTTTGCCAGCAATCAACGGTGCCCCGGTGTTTGAAATTCATTCCCATTTCTTGCATGGGACCTAAGCATGCACATGAGGACACATATTTGATTTTTCAACCAATTTATATGCACTGGAGCATGTTCATGTAGTTCAAATTTGAATTATGCTCATAAATGCATTGAAAACTCAGTTCATGCATAAAAATGTCCAAACGAACCCCGAAAAATCAAAAAAATTGACACAACACTCCTGTTGTTCTATGTTAACACGAGAAAAAATTTGAAAGCAATAAGAGGTAATGGATATCGTTTCGTCCCCAAAGGTAATGGATATCGTTTCGTCCCCGAGGCCCTCCAGAAGAGAGCCCCTGAGCCCTGCCCGAGGAGGGCACTGGGCACGCCTTCCTATGCGATGGAGGGAGGCGCCCCTGGAGCGGGCGCTGATCCTGGCGAGGCTCCAGCTGCGTTGTCACCCTCCTGAGATCCTGCACGACGCAGTTGCTTCTTCTTCTTGGGGTGGGCCTCAGGAGGGCCCTCGCCTTTGCTATCGGGGTCGTCGATTGCTGCAGCTTGGAAGGCGCGCTCGAGGGAGCACACCGCATCTCTATCTTCACATGGGACCGTGATGATTCCGCCGCTTCCCGGCATCTTGAGGACGTTGTAGCCGTGGTGGGTGACCGCCATGAACTTGGTCAGGGCTGGATACCCGAGGATGGCGTTGTATGGCAGGCGGATATGCGCGACGTCGAAGTCGATGAGCTCAGTGCAGTAGTACTTGCGCTCTCCGAAGGTGACAGGCAGGCGGACCTGCCCTATCGGTGTGGTGGAACCGTCGGTCACTCCTGAGAAAGGCTTGGTAGGCTGAAGCTGTTCATACGGGACATGGAGGTTGTCCAACGTGTCGACGGATAGGACATTGAGCCCTGCGCCGCCGTCGATGAGGGTCTTGGTAACTTGCACATTGCTAATGACTGGTGAACAAAGCATCAGGAGGGCGCCAGCGATGGCTACGCACTTGAGCTGATCTGCCGAGTTGAAGGTGATGGCGCCTTTGGGACCACTGGCCGGTAGCGTGGCCTCGAGCTTGGGAGGACTGCATTCACCTCACGAGCAAACTGTTTGAAGATGCGCCGAGAGGCTGGGGCTGGCGCCGCCCAAGATGCGCGATAACACGCGGCTCTGAAGCCCCAGCCCCCTCGTCCTGATGGTGATCGTCGTTCCTTCTTGGTGGTGGCGGCAGCGGGGGAAGACCGGCATTTCCCTGAGGACGGTCCTCACGGGGCTGGTCCCTCCAGGCGCCCTCGCGAGGATGGTCCTGCCAGCGGTCCTCACGAGGCTTGTCACGCCACTCCTGGCACGGGCCACGGTCGTCCCAGCGTCCGCCTCCACGTCCTCCTCCTCGGCCGTAGCCCTGGTCGCAGCGCCCGGGGCGTCGACCGAAGCGTCCTTCGCGAATGGCTCTGAGCTCTTGATAGTTGCTGGTGTTGTGGGAGTTCAGGTTGTGGAAGGCGTAGAACGATCGGCTGCCCTTGGATGACTCGGGCTGGTCTCTGTCCCGCTTGGTGTCCGGCTCCGCTTAGAGCACAACTGCTTCCTTGCGCTTCACGCCCTTGGCCTTGGCCTTCTTCTCCTCTGCACCCGCAGCTGGCAGCTCGAGGAGGGAAAGGCGCCCCTCCTCAGCTCTTGTGCACTTGGTTGCCAGGTTGAACAGCTCCTGAGATGTGCACAGTTCCTCGTGGATAGCGAGCTCCTCCTTCATCTTGATGTCACAGACGCCGTCAGAGAACGCGGAGATGATGGCCTCGTTCATGACCTTGAGGATCTTGAGGCGAGTGTTGTTGAAGCGCTGGATGTACTTTTGGAGGGTCTCTCCTGGTTGTTGCTTGATGCGGCGCAGGTCACCCGCGGCCGCCGGGCGGTCGCGGGTGCCCCGGAAGTTTGTGACGAAGCGGTCGCGCATCTCATCCCAGGAGGAGATCGAGCCATGCTGCAGATTCAGGAGCCAGGAGCGGGCACCATCCTTGCGAGCCATGGGAAACCAGTTTGCCATGACTTTCTTGTCACCGTTGGCCGCTTCGATGCTCAGCTTGTAGAGCTGCAGGAACTCCGCGGGGTCGGCGGTGTCGTCGTAGCGAGGAGGCAGGTCCGGCTTGAACTTGCCTGGCCAGGCAACACTACGTAGCTCGGGGTGAAGGCGTGGCAGCCAGCTGTGGTTGCCGGGGCCCATCTCGGAGGTGGAGCTTGGTCTTGGTGAGGCCCGCGTGCCGCTACCGCAGGTAGCGCACGGTCTTGGCGAGGTGGCGCAGGGAGCGCTGGTGCAGCTCCCCGCGGCCGAGGAATTTCTTGGCAGCTTCTCTCTTCGTGCGCGGGCACCGGGCGTGGTGGATCATGCCGTGGGGCCGCGCGCCTTGGCTCCAAGGCACCATCTTGGGGCAGAGGTGGTGGAGGAGCTCCATGAGCCACGTCGCCTGTGGCTGGCGGAGGACGTGGCAGAGAGTGGGACAGCGCCGGGGAGCCCCCTGCGGTGCGGACGAGTTCAGTGACGCGGTCGAGCCAGTCCTCATAGAGGTCGTCGACCGGGAGATAGCGCAGGAACTCGTTCTCCATGAGGAGCGCGGCCTGCGCGTCCATGGGCGCGCGACGTGCGTGGGACGAGGAACCGGCCGGGGTCAGTGATGGAGTGGCGGTGCGACCGTCCTGCCGCACTGATGGGTGCAGCGAGGACACTTGCTGCTCGTTCCCCGCCGGGCCTGTGGCGGCGTTGGCGGCAGGAGACGGAGAACGATGAGGTGGCCCACCGACGGGAGCCGTCTGAGCAACGTGGGTGGTGAGGGCAGCCCGGCGCTCAGCTCGAGCGCGGCGAGCGTCTGCCATGGAGATGACGGAGCGTCGGAGCGATGAATCGAGGGAAGAGAAGCTACGGCGCACCCCTACCTGGCGCGCCAAATGTCGGATGTGGGGTTCCGGCAAAACCCTTAAGGTTTGAACTCTGGGGTGCGCGCGAAGTTCTTTCCCTCCTACCGATCTACGCCCGAGCTCGCTAAGATCTCACGGACGAACTCAACGAAATCACAACACAGAAAGACACGAGATTTATACTGGTTCGGGCCATCGTTGTGGTGTAATACCCTACTCCAGTGTGTGGTGGTGGATTGCCTCTTGGGCTGATGAAGAACTGTACAAGGGGAAGAACAGCCTCCTGAGGTTGAGGTGTTCTTGTGCTCTGTGGACTTGTGGATGGGAACTCGATCTGTCCCCCTCTGTGGTGGCTATACTTATATAAGCCCTGGTCCTCTCCCCAAATATTGACCGGGAAGGGAGCCAACAACGGCGGGAAAATTTGAAAGGGGACAGCTAGTACACGCTATCCTTACAAAAGCGGTCTTCGCCTGCAAAAGGCTCTGGTGGTGATGCCGTCTTGGGCTCCATGGTGACCTCCGTCTTGCCGTCCTGTTGGTCTTGGTCTCGTTGCACCTATATGGAAACCTTTGCCTGATGCCTCGGTACTCCGCGCCCGCGCCTTCCTCCTTAGCACCAAAGAGGAAACAAGGACGCTGCGCGCTGGCGCCCGCCTGGTGCCGGTCGTCATGGCTCACGTCACGAGAGCCTCGCGAGGTTTGCCCCGCCTTGATATCTCCGCTCCTCGCGAGCCTGCCTGGAGAGGTCGCTCCTGAGGAGGTCTTGCGTCGTCCGCCTCGCGAGGCTTGGCCCCTCGCGAGGGTCTTGAATGCTTTGTTGGTGAAGATGGGCCGTACAGGCCCGCTAGCATAGCCACGCTGTGGGCCGCAGGCAGGCAAGTCTGGGGACCCCCGTTCCTAGAACGCCAACAACTGCAGATAAAAGTTCTAACAATTCAAACACCATCCTTTGTAGCTGTGACCCCATTACGTAATTCAAATCAAGACGATAAATCAAGTAGATCACACATAGTTTATTATCACTAACCGTGTGAGATGCAGCACAAAATATCTTGGAGCACCGTCGGTGTATAGTACACCTATGGCTTACGCGAGAAGGTGCGTCGGCTATAGTCCACAGCCGGTGTGTCAAGCACACTAGCTCACTCCCCAAATATCATTTCACTTTTCATTCGTCGTTGGTGAAAGATGGGGACGTGGACCCACGTCATGAGGGCAACTTGGGCAGCCCACTCTGGCGAGAGCGCGGCCGCAGCCGCCAGGCGCATGCTAATAAGCTTCATGAGGGCGACCGCAGTCTGCGTCCGGGCGGCCAAGGCAGCCCAAACGTCCGCTGTTGCTTCTCAGGCGGCGGCAGCAGCATCTGCCTCGGGGATAGCCACTGGTGAGAGCGGGTAACCCACGGCCGAAGAGCTGGTAATCGCCGGGAGAGTTCGAGCAATGCGCGGCATACCTTGCCACGATGGAGCCCGCCAAAGCCCAGATCGTGGCCGCCCACGCCCAGCTCGTGGCAGCCTATGCCAAAGATATGGCAGACGCGGATGGCGAGATGCTTGCCGAGTATGGTGCAATTGATGCCATGGAGCCCCTTCCCCAGGAGACCGTCGGGCGCGAGCTGGACATGGAGGCGGCGCCGGAGATCGACGAGCACTAGCCGTAGTAGTACTCTTTGTTTTGTTTAATTAAAAGCGCCAGTATTTAATTTTTTACAGTAATGTTTAGGTCAGCTAGCTCTGTTTAATTGCTGAACTTGCTCGATTAATAAGTTAGTCTCCTTTGTGTACCCAAATTATGCAATGACGTGGATGACCACCATAACCAGGGAATTTCGAACCAATTTTTTTTACGTTCAAACTCAACACACACGGGTTAAGCTATATGAATCGTTTGTGATGTTCACATACCGTACACAGTTCTGAATAAGGGACCGTGTCTGATGACACTTTGCGCGCCAGTTTTTTTGCTGAAGCGATTCCAAATTTTCGGCTTCCGTGGAAATATCTACGTCCCCTCCCTCTCTCCCTTACCAAAAGCCACATTTCCCCTCTTTCCGCCTTCCTTTCCAAGTTGAAACCTTCACTCCTTGCTTGCAGCGCCGCCTCCTCGCTGGTGACCCTCCTTCACGCTGCTCGGTCTCGCCTATCCAAGCAGGTAATCCACACCCGACCCCCATCCTCCTCCTCCTTCCACATCCCACATGCCCCGACCGCCGGCGGAAGTGCGACACCTTCGACCCAAATCACTGACCCCTCCACCAAATAAGCGCCGCCCTAAGCCATGGTGCATGCAGTATAGCCAGGATCTCAAGGAGCATTTGGCAGCGGAGAAGCAAATCACGGCCGCACGCGCGGATGAGGTCGCGATGGCTGCCATTCATGCCGACCCCCAGATCTTGGAGGAGCACCTCGCCGTCGAGGCCACCGTTGACGCCTCGTGCGCCGACGCCGCGACACGGTTGGCTGCTTTGAAAGACAATTTGTGGTGTTTTCTCGAGGCCACCGTCGGTGCCTTCGACGAAGACTACGAGGTGTTTTCTCAGCATGCACGTGCTTAATTCATCTCGAGAGCCATCAGGTTGGTGCCCGGAGCGGCTCAGGCAACTCACCACTACAACAAGGGCACCCACGATGCGGAGGCCTCGCCCTCTTCCATGTCCAAGGAGCCAATCGTCATCGATATCTCTGACAATGAGGAGCAGCTTGTCTTATTAGCTCACTATAAGGACCCATGTTCAGTTTGCTAGCTACTGCCTTTCCTTAACAAATTCTAGTGAATTGTGCTATCTACTTTTACCATGCAATCTTCTGCTATAGTGTATATGTTATATATGTCATGCAATGTGGTGTTCGATTAACTGCTTGGTTCAATTCTGCAAATGTGATGTTCAATTCTTCACGGTGCAATATTTCCAAGTTGTTAAGCATGCTTGGTTTGGTTAACTGTCCGATCTTCTATTATGAGTATGTTATATTGTGCAATGTGGTGCTCAGTTAACATTTGGTTCATTTGTTGTGGTGTTTAGTTAACTGCTTGGTTCAATTCTGCAATGCGATGTTCAATTGTTGTGGCTGCATTCTGTTATTGTATACCATGTAAGGAATAAATCAAATTTGGTTGTACTAAATACATGAGAAACAAATACAATTGCTATATTTCCAAGTTGTTAAGCATGCTTGGTTTGGTTAACTGTCTGATCTTCTATTAGGAGTATGTTATATTGTGCAATGTGGTGCTCAATTAATGTTTGGTTCATTTGTTTTAGTGTTTAGCTAACTGCTTGGTTCAATTCTACACTGCGATGTCCAATTGTCGTGGGTAGAATTTGGTATTGTTGTGCATGTGAGGAATAAATCGAATTTGGCTGCACTTAATACAAGAGAAACATATACAAGTGCTATATTTCCTAGTTCTTAATCATGCTTGGTTTGGATAAATGGGTTTTCCATGTGGCTTGAATTAATCTGATGAATCTGCAATGTGCTTATTTTTCATGAACATATTTTACTGATAGCATGTGAACCCTTACTTAACCTGATGACTAACTACCTTATATGTATTACAGGGAAACAATGGGAAGCACTGAGGTTTACAATCGAGGTTAGCACGTGCATGGTCCGTTCTCTAATAGCACATTATTGTGCAATTGCAGGAACCATTCTAATATTTTGGTTTTAACAATTTGGTCTTGCACATGTAGGTCCTTTGTCGGAGGTTTTGACTCAACTGTTCGACCCTTTTGCATATTGGGAAATGAGTTGTCCATGAATATCAATCAAATCAAGAAACTTCGAAATATTGTTAGGATAAAGAAATTAGCGACAAAAAACAACAAGATCTTTATGCGCACAATGAAGAAGACATCAGTTCAATACAAGATGGTACTAACTATTATACCTTGCCTTTTTTATTCCTTTTCCCCATTTCCAATATAGAGAAGATATTTATGCACATCCTTGTTTTCAGGCCTTTCCAAAGCAGTTCACTGATGATTTCCTCTCAACCCACCTCTATGATCAGGAGGCGAGGAAGGTTTTCATACAACATCCACGGTTCAATATTGAAGTGTTTCTGAAGAGGATGAAGGACGGACGGTCAATCATCCACAGACACTGGCCTAAAGTTGCAAAGACCTTCAACAGGAATGAAAGCTCAATATCCGCCTTTCGCTTCAGCAGTTTTCCAGATGAGATGCATCTGTCTATATACCGTCTATGATGCTAATTTCGAAAGGTTCTACATGTTGCATGTGAAAGTTGGTGCTGGTGCAGTTGTGTAATTGGGTAGCTGAGTGCTGAAGCTATATCATGTTGTACTCTGATGTATTTCAATTATGAAATTCTGCTTCCTTCAAATGGAAATGAAATATATTATGTGCTTAATATGAATGTCAATTAGATTAATAAATGGATTATTAATAATAGGGCAATTAGCCTGCTAATGGCGAATTAGCCTGCTAATTGGGTTTTGCTATTGCAAACGGTTGTTGAAAAAATACCGTGCGCGATGACCTCAGGCAACGCACACAGTTTCTTGTAATAAACCGTGTTGGATCAATGAACAATCACACATGACTTTCTTTTGAAAACTTTTTGCGTTAGGCCACCTTGCGCAAACGTTTACCACATAAAAACTGTGTGTGATGGACAACCTTTGCCACACAGTTTCTTCTACAGACCGTGTGTGATACATTCAATAATGCAAACGATTTAACAGGAAAAATTGTGTGTGATGTACCTGTGAACGGAAATGTTTTCCTTGGAGCGACTGTGTGGGATGTACATACGAACGAAAAAGTTTAGCAGGAACTGACTGTGTGGGATGTACTTGCGAACGGAAACAATTTCACCATATAATTGTATTTTTTAGCTCTACTATACATATTTCCGTATTTGAGCGCTCGTCGGTCGCGCACGACCTCATTTTGCCGAGCGTGTATGCCAGGAGGGCATATCCACGACGGTTTCTTGGCCGTCTGGGAAGGACCCCCCTATCGCCCACACTCACTAGGCGACGGTTCCAAATGTCGTCGCGGAAAGGGGTTAAAAACCGTTTGTATAGGACCGACGCGTACCAGTGCACACTGATTGAGAATTGCTACTCTCCTGCTTTGTTTCCCATTAAGATAAGGTAGATCAGTAGATGTTTTTCTTGTGGGAGTACAATTTATCAACCGTTATTTCTCAGTAATTGCTTCCCTTATACCTAGTGTTGCTTACAGGGATATCAAAATTTCTGCTCGGTTTTATTTCGACTTTGATTTTAGTTGAACTGCACAAAAGGAGTCAGTGTGTCTAAGGCAAACTGCTACATTAGTGGGTCCAGTTGGTCTTACCACTTTGCAGAAAGAAGCAGTCACCGTTTGCGATACATTACGCAAGGAATGATCGAGAAGCTTTACAGAGTATTAGTAGATGCTGGTGGCATGACTAGTCTGCAGAGAGCATGGGAAACTTAACAAACGTGGAGTGCAAAATTCACTCCACAAGGAAAGGTATGACCAAGTCAGTTGGCAACGCATCTGTAACAAACGAGGTCAGTATCGACCTTCATCCACATGATTGTGCTTTGTTATGTTGTGCTACTTATATTGTTGTATTGTTTTGAATAAATGTTTAATTCAAGCTATTGTATTGCTATCTTTTCCTGTTAAAGATAATGAAGATGATTATAGTCGTAAGTGTATGTTTAATCAACTAGTACCACTATTATATTCATCACGCTTTTTCTGTATTTATGTAGACAGGGATGCTGAGCTTGATTTCAGTGGAACTGCACAAAATGTTCAGATGGTTCGTGTCCTCCATAATACTTCATCCAGCACAATACATCGAATGGTTCTCTAATCATTCGTCGTCACCTTGAGCCACCAGACTAACTGTTTGAATGGAGTTGCCAACATCGGCCATTAAGAAGGGTAAGAAGAAAGACAAAAAGAGAGATTGGCTGCTTTACTTGTGGTTAGGAGGAACACTAGGCAAACAAGTGACCAAACAAGTACAAGAAGCTAGGACAGGACTCCAAGTCTGTCAATGTCACTCTAAGCAACAATGATGGGGCATCTGGGTATGGTAATCTGTTTATCATACTTTCAGTTTGTTAGTCCACTGATTGGTGGGTTGACACTGGGGACAATATTCATGTGTGTGCTGATGTGTATTTGTTTCTTGCAGCATATAAATACGAAATCCACAGGGATGTTGAGCTTGATTTTAGTGGAACTGCACAAAATGTTCAGATGGTTCATGTCCTCCATAATACTTCATCATGCACAATACATCGAATGGTTCTCTAATCATTCGTTGTCACCTTGAGCCACCGGACTATCTGATGACAAACTGATGACAAACCCTGCCCGTTCCACAATCATAGGCATTACATATTTTGAATGGGAAAAGCTTGTCAAAGTTTAATCATTGATGTTAGCAAGAAGACATTAGTTTAATATATTGGAATTGGAAAACCTTGTCATATTTTGCTCATTGATGTTAGCCAGAAGACATGCATTTGATATTTTTGAGTGGGACGCCCTTTGCTGTGAGCAACGTCGATCGTTTTTTCCTATTCCTGTCTTCAGTTCAGAAGTAAAATTTTACTCTGCTGAGCTACATAGTCACATGAATGTTGACTTATGTAAGGTATTTTAAGAGTTTGTTCTAAATGTTGTCTATGTAATGCCAGGCCTTGTGAGTTTGATTGCAAAGTTGAGCTTGGAATGCTATGGTTGGTTGGTCGATTTTGACTAGTGAAATATACACTGGTCTCTCAAATTACACGCGTAACTCGCCGGTTTTCGTTACAGACCTCGGGCCCTCGATTTCATTACGCCTGTATTTTACGTGTTGTTTCTGATGACGAGTAAATTACACTTGTATCTTAATACAGGTGTGAAACAATCCAGACCTCCCAAGCACAGCCTTACCATTTCATGTCGTCTTAGTCTCTCGAAGGTGCTCATAGGTGTCCGATGATCCTGGCTTCCTGAATGAACAGGGGGCGCTGTATTAGACCATCCGTAGTTCCCGCGAGGCCCTCTTCGTCGTCCTTCGAGTTGTTGCGCTCGCCGTGGCACCGAGCATTGTCAACATGGTCAACGAACATGAGGAATCAGGAGATGACTTTATTTGGACTGGATGACAGTAGGGACCACTAGGGCCACAGCCGTGTGTACGCAAGTTCCTCCTTATTATATATATACAACTTTTTTTTTGCTTCCTCCTGGTTTCCTTACATCACGGTCCCACACCATCGTCAACCTATATAGTCAATAAACGAGAGAATTGCACAAGGAGCGGCCGACAGTTGGGACCCAGCAGCTCAAGCAGTATTTGTTTTTTTAGGTGTAAGCGGAGTTTTTCTTGAGCGATGTTTTAGTTGTTGTTCAGAGGAGCAGGGTATCAACTGGGTGGGCTGTGGCCCATCTAGCCCCGGCTATTATTTTATGTCGACCAAATATCCAGCCTAAATATTATTTTTTAAGGTGAAAATGGCTAGCCCATTTATACTTTTTTTGCGGAATACCCAACCCAGGTCAACTTGTTATTCTCCGCCCTGCCGGACTGTAAAACTTTCCTATGAGGGATGCATTAGGCCTAACAAGAAAATGGGCTTTAAGAAATAATAAATGGGATGTAATTACAAAAACTGGGCTGTAAATATACAAAAACGCACCAAGCAGGTAATTAGTTTCAAAAATATTATTGTTTGAATTTGGAAATTTTAATTTCATTACTTATTGCGTGTAGTATTTCTTTAGATTTTTACCTAATACAAATTCATTTTGTAATTATATTTAATCTGACTCAAAATTTTGGGATAATATTTTTTCGGATCCCATCAAAATGTGGGATTTTTGGCTGAATTATGTTTTGAGAGGTTGGTTGAAATTATTAATCGTTGTCCTGGCTAGAAAATGGGCTGTAATTTTAACAGAGTGTAAATGG
This sequence comes from Aegilops bicornis, assembly GCA_021605145.1. Taxonomy (NCBI): domain Eukaryota; kingdom Viridiplantae; phylum Streptophyta; class Magnoliopsida; order Poales; family Poaceae; genus Aegilops; species Aegilops bicornis. Next base: position 388,076,707 of record CM038669.1, on the reverse strand, counting down.
GTTGTAGTAAATTCCATTAGAATTCAAAAATGGGTTGTACACTATTACAGATCGCAAATGGGCTATATGTTCTCTGCCACAGATGTGATGCTCACTTGTGGGCCTACTATCTTTTTTGACAATTATAGTCAGTGACGCGTACGGAAGGCTTGTGGGCCTACTAAGGCGTACGGAAGGATTTGTAAACTTATAGTCAAGACACGATTCTAGCAGCAATGGTCGTTGGATGTCCATCCAACGGCTGTAGTGTTTCTTCAATCTCGGATATTCTTGCTTCAGCCGCCCAAACCACCACCGGCGGTACCGCCTCCTACCGCCTCCCGTGGCTAGCTGTGCTACCGCGCAGGCTTCACCGGCCCACTCTACTCCCAAACGCCATCCAGGGCATTCCTCTACTCACCAACACCTCCTGTTCTTCACCGGCGACGGCAGCCTCACACCGCAGCCAAACCAGTGAACCCTCGTACTCCCCTTCGCGTGGGCATCCACTGCTATGTCTTCACCGGCTCCGGGTCGTTCCCTTTGTAATACTCGCCATTGTTCACTGCATTGGTTCTCTCGGCGCGGCGTGGTCAACTTTGTCAACAAACGACGGCCATCAGATGAGGCATGTACGTGGATTGGCTGACAGTAGGGACCCACATGGGCCATGGCCACACGCAGCAAGTGCCCCCGTATTATGCAAAAACTAATAATTTCTCCCCCTGACAGGTTTGACCCACCAGCTACATCTTCGGACGCAAGGAAGTGCTTCCTCTATTACGCGGAAAGAAAAAGTTTTCTCTCCCTGACAGCTGGGACCCACCAGCCTTATTATGATCCTTCTCGTGAAAATATAGATTGTACCGAAGATCCTAAATTGTTTTCTTTTTATTCTAACTCGAAAAAGAAGAAATAAAAAAACCAGAAAACATCTTCGCACGCAAGGAAGTGCCACCTTATTACACACAAAAAATTGATTCCCCTACTAGCTGGGACCCACCAGATTTGGAGGCTGACTTGTGGGCCTACTAAGTTAATGCGTACGCAGGGCTTTGTCAACTTAGTTAATAAATGATTCTAGCTGCACTGACCGTTTGATGTTAATCCAATGGCCAAGCTGCGTCTTCAACCTCTGGTCTTGTTGCTCCAGCCGCCCAAACTTGCGCCCGCCGTACCGCCTGCTCTAGCCTCCCATGGCCGGCTGTGCTGCCGCGCAGGCCTCACCGCCCGGCCATACTACTACTGGCCAAGCCCTCCCTCTAATCACCCAAACCCCCCTTTTATTCTCCAGAGACGGCAGCCTCAAACCACAACCGAAGCAGTCAACCCTCGTACTCCCCTCCGCGTGGGCATCCATTGTTGCGTATTCCCCGGCTCTGGGTCGTTCCCTTCCTAGGTCGCACCGTCGTCCACCACCTTGGTGCTCTCCCGATACGGCGTCGTCAACGCGGTCAACGAACGACAGCCATCAGAAGAGGACTGTAAGTGGAGAGGCTGACAGCTGGGTCCATGGACACACGCAAGGAAGTGCCTCCTTATTATGGGCAAAATAATGATTCCTCCACCTGACACCTTGGACCTACCGGAAGGGCCTCTGTATTTCACCAAAAAAATGTTTCCCCCCGACAGCTGGGACCCACCGGCTTTATCTTCGCATAGAAGGAACTGCCTTCTTACCCCCTGACAGCTGGGACCCACCAGGTTGAAGCGAAGGTAGCGTTATCTGTGCGGCCGCGAACATGTACGTACATAGCGGCCGATCAGTGTCTCTGCAGCGATGTACCGTGGCCGACTAAGGAGCGACATGTGTTGAAGTAGAGGCGCCGACGTAGCATGTCACGCAGTCCCGTCAATATCGTGTACACATACGTACGACCACACCGCAAGATAGTAAATACGGCTACGTACGTACATATGGGCGGGGTCTCTAACGCGTACAACGACTAATCATGTTCATCGGAAGCCAACCGGCTGGGTCGGAATGGAGAAACTGTGTCGTGTTCATGGGGAGGCAACGGAATGCGTCGTGTTCATCGGGAGGCAACATAATGCGTCGTGTTTATTGGGAGCCAACCGGCCTGGACGGAATAGCCGATCGAAACGAGGCCTGGCGTACCATAGAACGGAGGAAACGGCCTTGTGTTCGACCACCTACGATCGAAACGGAATCCTGTTCATCGGGAGGGGTCTGGCGTACCATAAAACAAAGAAAACAGACTTCTCTTGGACCTCCTATGGTCGAAACGGGATCCTGTTGATCGGGAGGGGTGTGGCGTACCGCAAAACGGAGGAAACGGACTTACGTTGGAGCGCTACGGTCAAAATGGGGGTCCTGTTCATCGGGAGGTGTGTGGCGTACCGCAAAACGGGACTCCACGGGCTACTGTTCATCTCCATCGTCGACCTCCTCCAGCCTCCACGGGCTACTGTTCATCCACCATCGACCTCCTCCAGCCTCCACCTGTGACTGTTCATCCACGGGCTCCTGTTCATCCAGCCTCCACCTCTCCTCCACCGGCTACTGTTCAACCAGCCCTCTCCACGGGATCATGTTCAACCACCCCTCCACGGGCTACTGTTCATCCATCCCTCCACCGACTATTGTTCAACCAGCTCTCCACGGGGGCGTCCTGTTCATCCAGCCCTCCACGTGGTCCTATTCATCCACCCCCAACCGGCTCGATCGATCGGGGTCCTATTCATCTAGCGGCAACGGCCTCTACTACCACGGGGTCCTGTTCATCCAACCCCCCACCGGGAGTTGTTCATCCAAAACCCCCCAACAACGCTCACTGTTCATCAAGGGAAGGAGGCAGCAGGTTCGATCGGCTTCAGTTAGCAGCAGTAGCGAAGGAATCACTCGGGTTCAGTTAATAGCAAGGGATCGATAGGGGTTCAGTAATGTAGCTAGTGCAATCGCTCAGGTTCAGTTAGAGCCCAACGCCTCGCTCGGGTTCAATTAGAGCGCAACGCCTCGCACACAAGTGCGTATGTGTATGTGGGAAACGCACAAACCTCCGTGCATCGCTCGGCCCCGACCACCCACCGTAACCAGAACTCCCCGAAATTTTCCTCGCCCTCGCTTCTACCACGGTTTTTTCCGTCATGGACGGCCCAAAGAATGTCATCCAGCTGCGTCTACCGCCTGCCCAGGATGGAAAGCCCATTTTCTGTCATGATGTTTTGTCATAGAAGTAGGAGCCCACCACATCTATGATGATACCGGGTTTTGTCACAATTATTGTCATAGAAGTGTCATAAGCATGACAGAAAAAAATTGTTCGGCCCAAAATGTCATGGATGTGTCTTTTTTTTGTAGTGCATATGACATGAATAATATTGAGCACAAATCATGTCTTTCATTCCATTGATGATCACAACTTCGACCTGACATTCAAACTTTCCACGTGACGATGTGGACTCGGGGTTTACCAAGACATGACCACTTTGAATTACGAGAATCATAGTTTAAAAGTCACGCAGACAAGCTCTCCATAATGTATGAACCACATTGTACATGTATTGCCCGCCCACTCACGTCTCAGATCTCATTTGCTTGTACTTGGTTATCATGGGGGGTATACGTTCCATTTCATGATTTGAGGGGACAGTTTTGCGATGGGTCGGCCTTTTACATTTGTCATGGACAATATTGATCATGAATCATGTCTGATTCCAGTGATGATCACAAGTTCGACCTCACATTTGAACTTGCTACGTGACCAAGTGGACTCGTGGTTTACTAAGACATGATCGTTTTGAATAACCTTGCGAGAATAACAATTTAAAAGCCATGCACAGAAGGTCTCCATGACACCTCACCACATTATACAGTATTGCGCACGCGCTCATGTCGCATATCTCATTTGCTTGTACTTTGTCACACTATTGGAGGTTTCTTTCCATTTCATGATTTGACGGTAAAGGGTTGCGATGAACGGACCTTTACATTTTCCATGTAGGATGAACAATATTGAGCATAGATCATGTCTGAATCCATTGATGATCACAAGTTCAACCTCACATTTCAACTTGCCACGTGACAATGTGGACTTGGGGTTTACCAAGACATGATCATTTTGAATCACCTTGCGAGAATAGCTCTTTAAAAGTCATGCACACAATTGGTTTTCTCTTCATTTTTCATTACAAATAAGTAAATAAATAAAAGAACATAGTTTGATTCGCGGCCGTTGGATGCACGATGTATGACCTCTATACCGCTGCCTCCTCACCTTCCTTGGAACACTATGTACCCCCAGATGGAGGATCGATGGCTCCAAGTCGCCTGCCTTCTCCTCTGCCTTCTCACATAAATTTCAACCGCATCGAGAAGTAACACGCAGAACAATTACCACAACTCCTCCCACTTCCCTGTCCCATCAGAAAACCGCACCTCGATTTCTCATGTAGTTTCCCCATTCTCTCTCTTGTTCTTGACTTCTTGAAGCACATGGAGCTTCATCCGATCTTTAAGAATCCGAATATGTATGATGGATTCCAGCGGGACCCTATGTGAAGCTGTGAAGGCGAAGGTTAGGCTGTTCGTACTGCTTGCTAGCTAGTTTTTTGTTTGTTTGGATGAATCAAACGCCCAAATCTGAAAATTTCTTAGATTTTTTATCTTCTATTCGACATGCATGTCAGGGAAAAAGGGTTGCACGGGCGGTTGATGTAGTTGCAGAATACGGAATCAAGATTCATCAGTTCTTGGATCCTGAGGTACATGTATGTCCTAATCTTTCTGGATTTCTTCCTAGTGATGTACTATGTATCCCATAATTCTGGCCATGGGTAACATGGATGATGATTAAGTTCCCCTGGTTAGAAAAAGAGTGCATTGAGTTTGAACTTCTATGTGATTTTCAGTAAAATGTTATTTATTTGCATTTTAGTTGTCTGATCATTCCCCTGAAGTTCTTCGAATTGTGTATGCCACAAAGGTTCAGTTGGATCTGCAATATGGTACTGCTAACGATGTAGCCATGTTCACTGTCAAGAGTGGCCTATTTTTACCTGCATTTGCTATTGCATACGCTCTCCATCAGACTTTATGTCACTGGGACTTCAAGATAACTGATCATGAAATCAAGGATGTTATTCTGGTGAAATTCAAGTACCAAAAATAGATGTTTCCTTGATTCATGGTTGCCACTTGAAGTTAGCAGAAGGCACAATTATTGCCACGTACCCCAGAATTGTATGGCATCACCAGGAGTGTCATAATGCATGTCCCTCGTAATGCTTTTGAGGATGAAGACGACGAAGATGCTGAAGGTGATGCAGGTGCTATTGCAGGGGCTAGCGCTGCTGGAGGTTGTGGTGTTGGATGTGCCTTGCAGCTCCTTGAACCCTAGTGATTACGCCTGCTCTATTTTATGAAATTAGTGATATACAAGACTATGTGTATGTATGTTTGATGTCTGCCATGTCTGAAGTGGCAAGATATGCAAATGAACTTTTGTGATGTTCTAAGTGCCATAAAATATGAACTTATGTGTGATACGTCTCCAACGAATCTATAATTTATGAAGTATTCATGCCATGTTTACAACAATTATATATTGTTTTGGTATGATTTCAATGGAACTAACCCGGACTGACGTTGTTTTCAGCAAAACTACTGTGGTGGTGTTTTTTGTGCAGAAATAAAATTCTCGGAATGGGCTGAAACTTTTTTAGATTTTTTTAATAAAAGAGACCCATGAAGCTTCGTGGGAGGACCAGAAGAGCCACGAGCCCCCCACTCACCACTTGGGAATGCCCAGGGGGGTGATGGTGCCCAAGTGCCTCGTGGGCCTATCGTAACTCCTTTTCTCGTGATTCCAACTCTGAAAATTCTTATAAATTGGGAAACCCCCCAGAAATAACCCTAGAACTTTGACTCCACTGCCGCCTACCTCTGTACCAAAGAGATCTCATCTGGAGCCTTGTTCTGTCACTCTCATGAAGGGGGGAATCATCACTAGAGGCCATCTTCGTCATCCTGACGATCTCCATGATGAGGAGGGAGTAGTTCACCCTCATGAGGGTATGTACTAGTAGCTATGCGTTTGATCTCTCTTCCTCTCTCTCTCTCTCGTGTTCTCGATTTGGCACGATCTTGATGTACCGCGAGCTTTGTTAATATAGTTGGATGATATGGTCTTTCTCCCTCTCTATCTTGTTGTGATGAATTGAATTTTTACCTTTGAGGTTTCACTATTATCGGATTGAATACTTTTTGGATTTGAGAACACTTGATGTATGTCTTGCATGTGGATACCTATGGTGACAATTTGGTGTTCTATTGATTCACTTGATATATGTTTTGGCGATCAACTTGTGGATTCCCCTGGTGACATTGGGGTAATCTAGGCATAGAGGTTGATGCATGTTTTCATCCTTGTTTCTTCAGTAGATACCTTGGGGCACTCTTTGAAGCTCTTTGTGTCAGATTGAATATTATGAATCTGGAGTTGTTTGATGCATATCGCATAATTAATCACCGATACTTGTGGTGACATTGGAGTATCTAGGTGACATTAGAGTTGCTTGATGTGTATCATATGGTGTTATTTTAGTATGAACACTGGGGCTGTTTGTGACACTTATTCGAACAGCTCAATAGATTGATCGGAAAGAATAACTTTGATGTGGTTTCGTACCCTACAACAATTTCATCCTATGTTCTCCGCTAGATAAGAACTTTGGAGTGATTCTTTGTCGCACGTTGAGGGATTGTTCTATGATTCAACTATGTTAGTACCTCTGTTGGAAAAGGCAGTGCCTAGGAGGCGCTTAGGCACGCCTAGGCGCTAGGCAATGGCCAAACGCCTCACCTAGGGCATAAGCAGAAGTCTAGGCAGAGTAAGTAAGAAATTGTCTACCCAAGCGAGAAATCATGCCATATTGCAATCGATATGCCAAAAGGGTCATATTCCAATGGTAGTAGCTGGTAGGTAACATATTTATATGCTCTAAATTAATAAAATACAAATATAATAACCACATATACACCCTGATAGTAAAAAATATGTAACCGCCTAGGCACTAGGCGAAGGCCAACCGCCTCGCTTACGCCTACCGCTTTTTCCAACCTTAGTACTGTTGAGAGATTGCACTAGTGAAAGTATGAACCCTAGGCCTTGTTTTCAAGCATTGCAATACCTATTGTGCTCTTTTTATCACTTGCTACCTTGCTATTTTTATATTTGCATATTACAAAACCTATATCTACTATCCATACTACACTTGTATCATCATCTCTTCACCGAACTAGTGCACCTATACAATTTACCATTGTATTGGGTGTGTTGGGGACACAAGAGATTTCTTGTATTTGATTGCAGGGTTGTTTGAGAGACCATTTTCATCCTACGCATCCCACGGATTGATAAACCTTAGGTCATGCACTCGAGGGAAATTTGTTGTTGTCCTACAAAACTCTACGCTTGGAGGCCCAACACGAGCCTATAAGAATAAGTTGAATTGTAGACATCAATGTGAGGCTTAAAGTGCCACTATATGCGTGCACATTTAGATGCTTTATGGAACTTTCGATGTATGTCTAATTATATTAGGGAAAATTTAGTCTTCGCCACTCTTAGTTTGTTGCCAATTTTGCTTATGTCACTCTAAATTTTGACATTTCACTCTTGTCACTGTAGATTTTGACAATGTATCACAATTGTTATTCTGTGGCAAAAGCAAAAATATATTATTTTCACTGGTGCCACTATTAATTTTTGACAATATATCACAATTGCCACTCTATTTTTTCTGGTTTTGCCACAGAATGTCAATTGTGATACATTGTCAAAACCTAAGAGTGGCGAAAGTGAAATGCCAAATTTGAGAGTGGCATAAGTAAAATTGGCAAAATCTAGAGTGGCGGAAACAAATGTTTTTCATTATATTATGTAGTGTACATATGCATTATGATGCCAATGCCATATGGTTCTCTAAATGTAATGCCAATGCCATATGATTTTTTTTAATGTAATGCCTAAAAAAATCATTTACTGATTTTTTGAGTTATATTTTAGCTCCAATTCTTTCACTGAGGACTGGGCCATAGAACCATACGCCCAATGACATGTGGGCCAAGTCCACATGAACAGTCGCGTCACATTTTGTGAGAGAAAACCCCCCATCCCTCCTTCCTCAGCCCCGACCGCCTCGCAGTCCCCTCCACCTTCACAACTCTGCTAACACACCCGAGGTGGCAACCGGATATCGTCGTGGATTTCAGCCGCCTGCAAGATACAACCGCCTTTCGCAACTCATCCTAGCGTCGCCGGCCGTTGGCATCGACTAACGCCGGTGTTTTTGTCGCTGCCTACACACCCCTCCCAGATTGGGGTTTTCTCATGGACAACAAGGTAAGTGCAATTTGCATCCATATCTTGTAGTTCTAATTTGTAGTCTACTACTGGGTGATAATCCACCATAAGGCAATCGCCGTGCATGCATTTTCCCACAGTCTGATTTTAGGATTCTATTTTCAGTGCCCATGGTGTCATGACTTAGGGCGCATGTGCGGCCTCGGCCAGACAAACGAATTGTTCAACTTCACCATCTGAGAGGACTTTAGGAAGTACATGGTATGTTTGTAAAGATCCATCTCACCTCGACGATTAGGGTTCTTAAAATTACATGATTTTGTGGAGACTGCATGGTTGTACTTCTGGCCAAATTGGGAATAATATTGTCTACTTTACCAACATAGTATTGCTAAATAGGGATAAATGCCAACTACCATTCGACACTGACGCCAGTCAGAGGAGGAACTAGTGAGGGTGCCATGCCAGTGACTCAATATGGAAACATTGCCTACTTTACCCGCAAAGTAATATAAGAGCGTTTAGATCACTACTTTAGTTGTCTAAACACTCTTATATTCCTTTACAGAGGGAGTAGCAAATTTTTGTTGTACAATTCTGCCAGTACAGCTCATATTTGCATAACTTCGTAAAAATTCACAAAAAGTTACTAATCATCTAAAAGATCTTATTTTAGTTCACATAGTGAATAATACTTTGTCATTCACAACATCATAATATTAGCACATGGAAGTAAAGCTCATATTTGTTTAACAAATTTTCTCGTTTGTATTCACTGGGAGATCACTTTTTTTAAGAGCTAATATTTTATCTGTTCATATTTTCTAACCTATATGAATAACACATTATGTCTTGATTGTTAACAAATATATCACGTCTTACTATTTCTCGCAGTACATCCCTTGCTTTGCAACAAAACATGTGGTACAAAAGTTTTACCTGTTCCTGGATGAAGAATCTGCTCCATTCACATTGCACACAAGCCATGGATGTATGTTCAAGTTGTACTCAGTACCGATAGTGAAGGTCGCTCATATTTTCGTCCGTGCTTGCGGAAAGAGCTTGCTACACGTTACTTACTGAAAGCTGGCACCTAATTGTTGGTGGATATAACACAGCCTGATCTTATCATCCTGGATGAAGAATTTGCTCCATTCACATTGCACACAAGCCATGGATGTATGTTCAAGTTGTACTCAGTACCGATAGTGAAGGTCGCTCATATTTTCGTCCGTGCTTGCGGAAAGAGCTTGCTACACGTTACTTACTGAAAGCTGGCACTGAATTGTTGGTGGATATAACACAGCCTGATCTTATCATCCGTCTGTCCATACGATTTGAGATCCGTCGATGGACCAACAACCTAAGTTAGTTGTCTTTCAAGTTTTTGCTTGTTTAACTAGAACTTAACAAAAATAATGTATCTCTCCGGACTTACTAATTAGTATTTTTTTTCATGCAGGGCTCGTTCAATATATAGCTAAAGAGATGGTGCTTACACCTGCATCCAAATTTCACTTGAAAGACTTAAAGCATCTCGTCAAATGTGTTGGTATAATTGACTCCCTTACTAAGCGGTTCCATGCTAGAGGCCAGGTGGGAATATGTGTTCCAGTGGTACATACTAATACGTCTCCAACGTATCTATAATTTATTATTGTTCCATGCTATTATATATTATGTTTTGGATGTTTAATGGGCTTTATTATACACTTTTATATTATTTTCGGGACTAACCTACTAACCCAAGGCCCACTGCAAATTGCTGTTTTTTTTTCTATTTCAGTGTTTCGCCGAAAAGGAATATCAAACGGAGTCCAAACGGAATGAAACCTTCGGGAGCGTGATTTTTGGAACAAACATGATCCAAAGGACTTGGAGTGGACGTCAAGAAATCAACGAGGAGGCCACGAGGCAGGGAGGCGCGCCTGCCCCCCTGGGCACGCCCCCACCCTCATGGGCCCCTCGTGGCTCCACCGACCTACTTCTTCCTCCTATATATACCCATGTACCCCGAAACCAACCAGGAGCACCACAAAACCCTATTTCCACCGCCGCAACCTTCTGTACCTGTGAGATCCCATTTTGGGGCCTTTTCTGGCGCTCCGCCGGAGGGGGAATCGATCATAGAGGGCTTCTACATCAACACCATAGCCTCTCCGATGATGTGTGAGTAGTTTACCACAGACCTTTGGGTCCATAGTTATTAGCTAGATGGCTTCTTCTCTCTCTTTGGATCTCAATACAAAGTTCTCCTCGATCTTCTTGGAGATCTATTCGATGTAACTCTTTTTGCGGTGTGTTTGTTGAGATCCGGTGAATTGTGGGTTTATGATCAAGATTATCTATGAAAAATATTTGAATCTTCTCTGAATTCTTTTATGTATGATTGGTAATCTTTCCAAGTCTCTTCGAATTATCAGTTTGGTTTGGCCTACTAGATTGATCTTTCTTGCAATAGGAGAAGTGCTTAGCTTTGGGTTCAATCTTGCGTTGCTCGATCCCAGTGACAGAAAGGGAAACGACACGTATTGTCTTGTTGCCATCGAGGATAAAAAGATGGGGTTTATATCATATTGCTTGAGTTTATCCCTCTACATCATGTCATCTTGCCTAATGCGTTACTCTGTTCTTATGAACTTAATACTCTAGATGCATGTTGGATAGCGGTCGATGTGTGGAGTAATAGTAGTAGATGCAGGTAGGAGTCGGTCTACTTGTCACGGACGTGATGCCTATATACATGATCATGCCTAGATATTCTCATAATTATGCACTTTTCTATCAATTGCTCGACAGTAATTTCTTCACCCACCGTAATACTTATGCTATCTTGAGAGAAGCCACTAGTGAAACCTATGACCCCCGGGTCTATTTTCCATCATATTAATCTTCCGTCAACTAGCTATTTCTTTCGCCATTTATTTTGCAATTTTTACTTTTAATCTTTATCATAAAAATACCAAAAATATTATCTTATCATCTCTATCAGATCTCACTTCTGCAAGTGGCCATGAAGGGATTGACAAACCCTTTATCGCGTTGGTTGCAAGGTTCTTATTTGTTTGTGTAGGTACGAGGGACTTGCGTGTGGCCTCCTACTGGATTGATACCTTGGTTCTCAAAAACTGAGGGAAATACTTATGCTACTTTGCTGCATCACCCTTTCCTCTTCAAGGGAAAACCAACGCATGCTCAAGAGGTAGCAAGAAGGATTTCTGGCGCCGTTGCTGGGGAGATCTATGCCAAGTCAAGTCAAGTCAAGTACCAAGTACCCATCACAAACTCTTATCCCTCGCATTACATTATTTGCCATTTGCCTCTCATTTTCCTCTCCCCACTTCACCCTTGCCGTTTTATTCGCCCCTCTTTTGTTCGTCCTTTTGTTTGCTCGTGTTACCATGTGCCTTCTATTTGCTTGCATCTTTGCTTGCTAAAAATCTATTGATATGGATCCACTTAAAGTGTTCTACTTGGATCATCTTCGATCCTTGTCTTTCGTCTTTGAAAACCCAACTAGCCTAGTTGATGGGAAATCTTTAGATGAGCATGCTCATTTTGTGTGTCATCGTTTGTCTGAAAAAGGGAGACCCTTATGGGATCAAATAAACAGATTGTTGTGTTATGCTTGGAATCTTTGTGAAATTTCTGATTTTACTTGTTGCTCTAATAACCCTAAAAAACACCTTCCCTACCTATGTGAGTTTAATGATAATGAAATCTTATCTTCTTATGCAAAGGGTGTTTATAGTTACTACGATATCGAAAAAATTGAAAATTTTGTTGCTTTTAAGGGTGCTTATGAAGTTGCTTCTTTGATTGAGAAGTATGATATTACTCTCTACGAATCTGAAAATTTTGACATACTTAAATATTGCTATGAAAACTATGCTCATAATGTCTATGTCAAAGAATTCATTGAAAGAATGACCGTTGCTTCGGAAGAAAACAATGATATGCATGAATCTATAGATAATTTTAATTCTGATGATTTGATTGAAATATCCCTTGATGAACATGATGCTTGCTATTCTTGTGTCCATGATGCCAATATTTATGAAGATGAATTTTCTATAGTTCCTTACTTTGAACATGAGATCATTGCTATTGCACCCATACTTGATAGTTCCTTCGATAAAAAGCATGATTGCAATGATTTTACTATAAATTATCTTGATGTCAATTGTGCTAATAATATGCAAAATCCTAAGCTTGGGGATGCTAGTTTTGCTATGTCCACTACTTGTTGCAATGATCATGATTGGGGTGATTCTTCTTATGATCTTGAAAATTTATTTAAACCCATGATGATTATGAGATTGATAATAGTGTTTGCAATAATATTGAAAGTGGGTTTGGAAGAGTGTCAACTTTAGATCCCACATATTTGGAGGATTTTCAATCTTATGAAATTTTTGATAAAAGTGGGTTTGGAGAGGTCATGACTTTAGTTAATGATAATCCCACTATTTTTGAAGAGTGTCAACTTTGCATGCATGTGGATCGTGTTGAGAATATGTTATGTGATAGCTATTTTGTTGAATTTTCCTTTGATCCTACATGTAATTATTATGAGAGAGGAAAATATGGTTGTAGAAATTTTTATCTTACTAAATTACCTCTCGTCATGTTGAGATTGCTATCGTCTCTTTCTTCTTCCTTGCATATGCTAATTTATGCTTGCTATGATAATTTGTTTTCTTATAAAATTCCTATGCATAGGAATTATGTTAGACTCAGATGTGTTTGTCACGTGTTTTATGATGCTCTCTTTGTGCTTCAATTCTTTTCTTCCATGTGAGCATCGTTGAAATCTTATACCTAGCTAGGGGCGTTAAACGATAGCGCTTGTTGGGAGGCAACCCAATTTTATTTTTGTTTCTTGCTTTTTGGTTCTGTTTAGTAATAAATCTTTCATCTAGCTTCTGTTTATATGTGGTTTTATGTTTTAATTAGTGTTCACTAGTAGAAAAAGGGTCAAATGTGAGACACATTATTCCCGGTTTGTAACAGAACCGACACTAATGTGGCCATTAGTGCCGGTTCCAACGGCTAGCCGGGAGGAGCTCTTTAGTACCGGTTCGTGGCAAACCTTTAGCACCCGGTTCGTGCCCTGAACCGGTACTAATGAAAGTGGTGGCAGGAATTGTCAGAATGGGGCCCTTCCAGCACCTTTAGTACCGGTTCGTGGCACGAACCGGTACTAAATGTCGTCCTATATAAATCCTTCGTCCACCCGCACTCTGTTCTTCCCCCTTTCCCCTCTCCCTCTCCTCTGTTCTTCCCTTCTTCCTCTCGAGTTCATCACAAAATTTGCCCCAAATTTGTCAAGATTCTGAGCCCTCATCCATTCAAATGATCACCAAGGTTAGCAACTTTGTCCTTTCATCTCTCATTGCTAGATTAGCTCTTGCATTGGTTTATATAGTGATTAATTGTGGGTTTTAGTAATTTGGGAGGAATTATATGTGGTAGTATTTGATTTATATGCAATTTGAGGTCAAAATAACACTTAGTTTGCATATGTAGGTGTGGTTTACTTAGTGCCTTCTAAATCTCTGTCGTAACCACCGTCGATCGCCCTTGCAAATCCGTCTTGGCACCACCTTGTGGTGAGCCTCTTGTTCCATGAAATTTTATATAAAAAATCGATGTTTTTGTGATTTGGATATATAGTTACTCGTATAATAATCATCTTACCCGTACGTTGTTTGTTATACATAGTGCCATGGTTTTGATATCCGTCCCCTTCGGCCCTCGTCCTTGTTATGATTCGGATGTGGTATATTCTCTTTTAAAACTATTTGTTGCATTTCGTGTTTATGACAAATTATGCCCATCAAGTTGACATAGATATTTTTATCTAGGAGGTATGTGAACCGGAAATTCCAACCGACCCTATTGTCGAGAGGTTAAATTTAGTTGAAAGAGAAAACGAGTACTTGAAAGAAAAATTGAAAAGAATTGAGGGGAGAAGATGTAATTGGAGTTGCATGTTGCCGATGTAAATCGATGATCACAAGATCAAGATGGAGAAAATGCGCTTGAAGATTAGAAAGATTAGAAAATATGTCATCGATAGTGAGGCTTGGTATCATTATGTTGTTGGATCAATTGTTACCTTAGTTGCGATCTTGATCGCATTTGTTGTTGCATTTAAATGCTTTAGCTAGAGAGTTATTTGTTTGTTGCATTTAAGTGTTGTATGAACTTTATGTATGAACTTGTATTAATTTGGTCTATTCGGTGTTGTGTAATGAAGATGAGCCGCAATGGATGTACGATGACCAATGCTCTCCCGATTCGTTGAGGGCGTGCATACTTTTCTCGCTTGCGGCCGAGGCAAACAAGCGGGCGGATGGTTTTATGCCTTGTCCATGTCTTTGGCTGTAAGAATGGTCGCAATTACTCTCGTCAAGAACCATTCACGTCCACTATTTGAGTCCGGTTTCATGCCCCACTATATTGTTAGGACCAAGCACGGAGAAAGAGGGGTTATGATGGAAGACAATGAAGAAGAAGAGGACGACGACGCCTATCCTGGCCATGGGTTCCCTGAATAAGATGATACAACAATGGGGGAAGAAGCTGAGCCGGTAATGCGGAAGAAGCTGGGCCGGCAATGCGGGAAGAAGCTGAAGAAGAGGCATCGGATGAGCCCGTTGATGATCTAGGTCGGGCCATTGCCGATGCAAAGAGAAACTAGCAAGTGATTTGGAGAAGAAGAAGTTGCAGCGCATGTTAGAGGATCACAAAAATTGTTGTACCCGAATTGCATAGGTGACAAGAAAAGCTGGGCACCACATCGGAATTGCTGCAATGGAAGGCGTAGAATGGTGTATCCGACAAGGGATTTGGAAAGTTGCTTTGGTAATGATAAAGGATATGCTTCCAAAGGACAATGAATTGCCCGAGAGTACGACGGGTTAAAGAAGGCTGTCTGCCCTCTAGGGTTAGAGGTGCGTAAGATACATGCATGCCCTAATGATTGCATCCTCTACCGCGGTGAGTACGAGGATTTGAATGCTTGCCGGTATGTGGCGCATTGCGCTATAAGATCAGCCATGATGAGCATGGTGATGTCGAGGGCGGCGCCCTAGGAAGAAGATTCCTGCCAAGGTGATGTGGTATTCTCCTATAATACCACGGTTGAAACGCTTGTTCCAAAACAAAGAGCATGCCAAGGCGATGCGATGGCACGAAGAAGACCGTAAGAAAGACGGAAAGTTGAGAGTACCGCTGACGGGTCGCAGTGGAGAAAAATCGAAAGAAAGTACGGGAAGGAGTTTGCAGATGACGCAAGGAGCGTATGGTTTGGTCTAAGCGCAGATGGCATTAATCCTTTTGGGGAGCAGAGCAGCAACCATAGCACCTGGCCTGTGACTCTATGTTTGTATAACCTTCCTCCTTGGTTGTGCATGAAGCGGAAGTTCATTATGATGCCAGTGCTCATCCAAGGCCCTAAGCAACCTGGCAACGACATTGATGTGTACCTAAGGCCATTAGTTGAAGAACTCTTACAACTGTGGAATGGAACAGGTGTACGTGCGTGGGATGAGCACATGGGGGAAGAATTTGACCTAAAGGCGTTGCTGTTCGTGACCATCAATGATTGGCCTACTCTCAGTAACCTTTCAGGACAGACAAACAAGGGATACCGCGGATGCACGCACTGTTTGGATGATACCGACAAGTATATATTTGAATAGTTGTATGAAGAATGTGTACTGGGACATCGCCGATTTCTTCCGAGCAGCATCCCGTAAGAAAGAAAGGCAAGCATTTCAAAGGTGAGGCGGATCACCGGACGAAGCCTCGCCACCGCATCGGTGCTGATGTACATGATATGGTCAAGGATTTGAAGGTGATATTTGGAAAGGGTCCTGGCGGACAACCTGTTCCAAAGGACGCTGATGGACGCGCACCCATGTGGAAGAAGAAATCTATATTTTGGGACCTGCCATATTGGAAAGACCTAGAGGGCCGCTCCGCAATCGACGTGATGCACGTGACGAAGAATCTTTGCGTGACCCTGCTTGGCTTCTTGGGCGTGTATGGGAAGACAAAAGATACACACGAGGCACGGGAGGACCAGCAACGTATGCACGGAGAAGGCGGCATATATTAGGGTCATGCAAGCTACGCTCTTACCAAAGAAGAGAAGGAAATCTTCTTTGAATGCCTGCTCGATATTAAGGTACCGTCGGCTTCTCGTCGAATATAAAGGGAATAATAAACATGGCGGAGAAAAGTTCCGTAACCTAAAGTCTCATGACTGCCACGTGATTATGACGCAACCGCTTCCGGTTGCATTGAGGGGCTTCTACCGGAAACGTTCGATTAGCCATTGTGAAGCTATGTGCATTTCTCAATGCAATCTCTCGGAAGGTAATCGATCCGTAAATCATACCAAGGTTACGTAATGATTTGATGCAATGTCTTGTCGGTTTCAAGTTGGTGTTCCCACCATCCTTCTTCAACATCATGACGCACGCGTCCTAGTTCACCTATGCTTGAAGAGATTAACGTTTTGGGTCCCTGTATTTCTACACAATATGTTCCCCTTTGAGAGGTTCATGGGAGTCTTAAAGAAATATGTTCATAACCGTGCTAGGCGTAATGAAGCATCTCCAAGGGCCATCAAAATGAGGAGGTCATTGAGTTTTGTATTGACTTTATTCTGACCTTAAGCCGATTGGTGTTCTGAATCGCGGCATAAGGGCAGACTGGATGGAAAAGGCACGCTAGGAGGAACAAATAATATGTATGGACAGACATTCTCTCACCGAAGCACACTACAGTTCTCTGAAATTCCGCCTTGGTGGCTCCGTATATGGATGAACACAAGAATTTGCTACGCTCCAAACACCCGGAGCGGTCTCGATGGCTGGATTACACGTGAACAAACCAGAGTTTCGCCACCTGGTTGCGCATACCGCATTACCATGCATGACACCTCTATTCAAGATGACATGTACTTGCTGTCCAGTTACCATCTTGAATATAATGACTTTCAAAGGGTACGAGATAAATGGTAATACATTTTACACGATCGCCCAACATAGGAAGAGCACCAACCAAAAGCAGTGGTGCCCGCTTTTGATGCGTAAACCAAGACGGAAAGGAAACATATTATGGTTATATACAGGACAAATGGGAACTTGACTATCGACGTGGTTTAAAGGTCCCTTTGTTTCGGTGCAAATGGGTCAATATGACACGAGGCGGGTAACGGAAGACCCGCGATGCGGAATGACAACAGTGGATCTCAACAATCTTGCGTATGCAGACGAACGATTCGTCCTAGCCAATGATGTGGCACAGGTTTTCTATGTGAAGGACATGTCTACCAAGCCAAGAAAAGAAAAGATAAGGAAGCGAATGCATCGTACGATGAGCCAAAGCGGCACATAGTTCTTTCTGGGAAGAGAAACATCATGGGAGTGGATGACAAGACAGACAAGTCAGAAGATTATGAAAAGTTTGATGAAATTTCTCCATTCACAGTGAATATTGACCCGAGCATCCCGTTAAATGATGAAGATTTTCCATGGTTACGGCGCAAAGGGACACACGCTGAAGAAAAAGTTTCACACCCAAAGATCTGGGATGTGATCGGCTTCACTATCATCACTTTCTTCCATGTTTCACACCCAGAGGAATCTCTGTAATAGTTAGGGTAGTTATGTGTTTTGGCATTTGAAACGCGAAGAAATTTTATGTGCAAACAAATTCTTTCATGCCTTTACTGATTTTCAAAGTTAAATTATTCACAAACTAGTGATTCACACTAATTTCAAATAATTCAAAATTTAAACTATTCAAATTTGAAAACTACGGGCACTAACAGAAAGTTTGTAATTTTTTGTACCTAAAGCAAAAATATTCACAAAGAAACTCTAAATACATAAAAAAACCCAAAAAAATAAAGCAAAAAAAGCCCGCCTACTAGGCCAGAGCGGCCTGCATACGACTAGAAACCCAACCTGTTGTTGGGCCAGGATGCAGGCCCGCAAAGGCCAAGTGGGGCCACAGGCAACAAGAACACGTAGGCCCGTGAGGGCCTGCTTTGGAGAGGAGCTCGAGAGAGCGACCGCACGGGGTTTATAAACCAGTCACGGTCGCCCCTCGGCTAGCGAGGTGGGACTAAACTTGCCGCATCAAGACTTTGCGCCACACCCCCTTTAGTACGGTCGTGGCACAAACCGGTACTAAAGGGGGCCTTTAGTACCGGTTTGTGCCACCACCCGGTACTAAAGGGGTCGCTTCCACCGCTTGGGCTGGCCAAAACAGACCTTTAGTACCGGTTGGTGGCTCCAACCGGTACTAAAGGTGCCTTCTATATATACAACACTTGAAAAATTTCATTCTCCTCTGTTTCTTCCTCTGTTTCCCCATTGAACCGCCCTTGATCGATCGACGCCGTCACCGACCCGTCGCCGTCGCCGCCGTCGCCGTCGCTGCCCCGTCCCGTCGCCGTCGCCGCCCCGTCCCGTCGCCGCCCTCATCTCCGTCGCCGCCCCGGGCCCGTCCCCGTCGCGCCGTCCCTGCGTCGCCGCCCCCGCGCGTCACGCCCCGGCCCGTCGCTGCCCCCGGCCGTCGCCTCGCCGTCGCCGTCGCCCCGCTGTGAGCTCTCCCCCACTAACCCCTCTCCCTCGCCCCCGGCGGCCACCATGGGTGCCGCCCCTCCCCGAGCGCATACACACACACAAGCATGATGAACACACACACACATACACGTATATATGTATGAATGCATGTATATATTAGTATATACGTATTTTGTATGTTTAATTAGTTTAGATTTTTAGATTATTGTTTTTCACTAGTATATATGAATGAATGCATGTTAGATGGATATAATTAGTGTTTAATTAGTATGGAATTTTTTATATAATGTTGTTTTTCTGTTTTTTAATGGATGTATAGAAATTGTTTTTTCTGTTTTTAGTGTTAGATGCTTAATTAGTATGAAATAGTATAAAGATTTTTGAAATAGTAGAAATGTTAGAAATTTTAGTTATCAAAATCCAATCATTAAAAAATATTACTTTTTATGGCATATAGCTAGTATTTGTTCTCGACGATGCCCGACCCGCATCCTCGCCGTCGACATGTCCGCGACGACGTCCGACTGACCCATGTCCGGGACTGGGCTCCGCCGGGCTGGCACTGGGAGGTGCTGCCTGGAGGGGCGCGCCGCTTGATGAGGAACCCGGCCCCGGGTCCTGTCGTCGACCCTGATCTCGTTTGGTGGCGTTCGCGTGGGCCAGTTTCGATGCGGAGGGATCCGGCCCCGCCGGAGGAGGTACGTCGCCGTGTCAGGGAGGAGGACGAGCACATCCATCGCTACATGGTTGCGTTAGAGGGCGGCAGGTTCTCCAATACCGGCAAGATCTTCGAGGATCTCACTTCAGCTATGATCCTGTGAGGTTCCTTCTCTTTGGGTGTCCACCGCCATGACGCAGAACCGCGAAAGTGTCCTAGATTCTTCTCAGAGTATTCGATCTTTAATTAGCTAGCCGGTGATGTACTATTCAATATTATATATTATTCGAGACGATGTATTCGAGATTATATCTATTATTCTAGACGAAGTATTCGAGATTATATCTATTATTCGAGATGATGTAATTTGAATACTAAATTGTTTTATATTTCTTTTGAATTAGTTAAATAAAAGCTATGGCACACAATACCGACAGAGAGGGAGAATGCAGACCATGTTCGATATGATACGCGGGCCGATGATAATCAGAATGAAGAAGATTATGACGGCTCCGAATTTCTAAACAACACCGGAGAGGGTGATATGATATTCGATCGCGACGAACGAATTGATGAAGTCATGAACTACGATTATGACGATGACGAAGAACATGTTGATCCTGAAACAACAAAGACCGGCGAGGTATATATATTTATATAAGCAGGTATCTGGTGATCATCACATGCTTTAAATGACTTGAAGATATATTAACGAATCGATCTTTGTTCGTTCAGCCATCTGGATCGAGCAAATCTTCAGGCAAAAGGACGAAACGAGGCCCGAACAAAAAGTTGAAGGAGGGCGTAAAGTACAATATCAAAGGCGAGACCTAATGGCGAACCATTAGCGCTTAAGAAGATTGCGGACAAGTTCATTCGTCGGTCACGGAGTTCTTGTGAAGGACCAACTCCAGATCTCCCTTCAAGAATGGAGAGAGCCAAAAAAGACAAAGGACAAAAGGCAAAGAGGACGCTGCTCCACGTCCGGATGTTACTTTTGTCGACAAGAATCAAAAAGATCTGCTTTGGGATACTCTCATGGAACATTTCACCCTACCGGATCATTTCACGAAGCGAGATGTGCGAGAAAGTCAAGGACGCTGCTCTTAGGAAGATGGCGGTTGCATTCAAGAACCACAAGAATTGTGAATGGGACAAGTACGTCAAGGAGGAAGGAAGACTCAGATTCGAGGGAACACTAGAGAACCAACGTGCTCATTGGGACGATTTCGTGAAATTCAAGGATTCGGAATTAGCTAAGGAACGGTCGAGAATAAACAAGAAGAATGCCGAAAAAAGGATAAGTTCCATAAGTGGGGCCAGGTGGCTGTGGTGGCAATGCCTAAGTGGGATAAGTCCGAGAAAGAGATGGAGGATGTAGGTGCCACTCCGGTTACTAAGAGCTGGCCCCAGTCGTGGACTTGGTTCTATGCGCATGGGGGAGTTGGACCCAAGATGCATAATGTTTCGACAAGGGCAAGTCTGAAGGGAGCCGACGATGCGATACTTGTTGCAATAGAAGAGGCACGATCGGGGTGTTCCAGCCCAACAGAGAGAACGACGAGCTTACGCGTGCCACAGGAAATCCTGAACACCCGGAAGAACACGAGGCAAGGGCGCTATTTCGTGGTATGAGGGTTTTCAGATCGAACACCGACTACGTAACCCGTGCAAGAAAGAAGATTGCGGAGGAGAAGAAGAGGAAGATGGAGGAGGAGCAGAGGAAGCGGGACTATGAACGCCTTCAAGGCCTAGAAGCAAGTCAAGCGGAATTGGTAGTCAAATTCCAGCCGCGGCGAGCAGATCGACTCACTTACCCAGCAAAGGGGGTCTCAGCAGCTGCAGCAGCTAGTGAATGATCCAGCATTGGATAGCACCGCCCCATCCATGCCGAGAAGCAGCGTGGGTTCCGCCCCGGACAACGCAATGCTGGTTAGATACCCCGTGGATGACATCACGGAGAACACTAGCTGCGAGCTACACGTCAAAATGAAGAACATATCCATGAAGGTGGCGGACGGTGTTGCTTTTCCAGTTACCCCCAAAGCAACCTACCATTGCATCCCGATTCCAGAGGGCTATGCTCGTGTCATGGTTGACGAGGTGGTGCAGCCATATTCGGGCTAGAGCTTGACATTCCCGGAGGTGAGGACGGCGCTTTCTCGGAGACGCCAACCATCATATCATCCTATGGAAAAAGGATTGCATCATCTTTCAAGGCCACCGACATCGCGTCATCCGACTCCTCGTCAAGTCCGCCACCGAGTCAGCAGCCTCCCGCCTCCCGCAAGTCCACCAAGTCCGCAAAGTGTCGTGCCACTCCTCCTCCAAGTCCGCAAAGTGTCGAGCCACTCCTCCTCCTCCAAGTCCGCCACAGTGTCGACGTCCACTCCTCCTCCAAGTCCGCACAACCTCAGGCCACTCCTCCTCCAAGTCCGGCACAGCTCAGCGGCTATCTCCTCGTCCAACTCAGCCCGTCGGCCAGGCGTCTCCGCCGCCTCAGCAATCGCAGAAGAGACACCCTGCAGCTATGGTGCGTAGCGGTACGAGTCGAGGTAGTACAGGAAGTACAGGCGGAGGCAAGCGATAGAAATATGGTCCAAGCCTCACGCCTCTTCCGCAGAGGTCTTATGACAAGTCCGAGGAGGAAATCGCAGCCATATCGAAGTCCGAGGTGGAAGCCCATTTTGCACCGAAACCGCCACCGCCGCCAAGGGAGAAAGTGCCTGAGGAAACGATTGACCACTTCATTCGTATGGCTCAACCACCAGCTCCCAAGCCTGTTGACACAGACTATGAGCGCCACATCGTGAAGTTAAATCGAGCACGCGTAATGCGTGAGGCGAGCTCGGGATCGAGCAAACAAGAAGCAGCTGTCAAAAATGCGGAAAACCATTCCCACCGGGAGAACAGGCGGTGCAATCGATCCCTCGCTTGTTGTGCCAACAACACGTGTGACGCTGTACCAATATTATTGTGGGCAAACAGTTTACGTTCTGAGGTGGGCAATGTGGTAATAACGGAGGACCATATAATGCAGCTGAAGTTCTCAAAATCACTGTTGGACAACTCCTCGAGATCGAGCCCATGCCTGTACTTAGAGAGGATGAAATAAAACGGAAATATGTCCGGCCAACCTTTGGTCGAGCCGGACAAGGTCAAGAACCTCCCAACGAGAATGTATGAATTGCATCAATGGTACATGAACATTACCAAGATTTCCGATCGATTGTCCCTCATGGTGAATGTCAAGGAGGAGCATTACTTCCATGAGAAAGTCAGTCTGCATTGAGTATTCTGAAATGTTTCATTACACAATCAAGACGCACTCGACAAATCTATCGTCGATTGCTATTGTCTCGTAAGTGATTTCTTTCTCGTAATTTAAGTCTCAAGCTAGTCAGAGTGATCCTTTTGATCAATCATTACCTGTAATTATCCTCACTATATTCTTTTCTGTGGTATTATATGCAGGATGAAGATGTATGAAATGAGAAAAGTTGGACGCTTTGGCATTGGGTTCATTGACCCAAACACCGTTAATGAATACACATGGAAAATAAATGCACGTCATCAAAAGGTCAGAGAGGACAACATGCTAGAGTTCTTGAAGCGCCTCAAATACAATGAAGATATACTACTTCCTTACAACTTCCAAAGAGTCACACTGTCTTGTACTACAAATTCTCTGCTTTTGCCTACTAGCTAGCTACATGTTTTTGCTTACATATGCCCGCTTAATTAAGACATGCAAACGTGTGTGCATGCAGATTTCACTGGGTCTTGTGTATCATTAAAGTTGACGCCTTGAACAGTTGAAATCTGGACTCACTACTCAAAGAAAAAACTGACTATAACATCTTGTTTGGGATAGTCAACAGGTAATTTCAATCATTATTAACTATATATCTCGGCCTATTTAGTTCGTCATTTTCATGATATGAACTATTTAATAACCCTTTATTCATTTTCTTTGTCGGTGGGCAGGTGGCTTGGGAAAGGTTCATCGGTGACCCGTGAGAATGGAAAAAAAAAGCTTAAATGGTTTCACCCAAGGTAAGTAATTAAGTAGTACTAGCTAGCTAGCTAGCTGCCATCTCTTTAATTATCATGCTTGATTAATTATTATCTGATCAAATTCCATTCTCGTAAAGGCCTCAAGCAAAGCGGTAGGGACTGATCTGTGTGCATTCTGTGTTTATGCGAGAACATTCGCATGATGGCGTCCGAAGGAGCAGATCTCAAAGACAGGAATGGGTACGCTTGTCAAAACACTATTCACAATTTTTACACCATTATCGATATCTAGTCACACAACTAATACACATGCATATTGATCTCCTTCTTAACAGTTCACAGAGGTGCGGGAGAAACTCCTAGAAACGGAGCGCGTAGAAGCACTTCAAGAGGAAATAGCGGGATTTTTGCTCGATCAGGTCATAAATCCGAAGGGAGAATACTATTACCCGCTACCGCCCCCATGAAAACCACTTCCAATTTTCATCGTGCTCCGAAGGCACCAATATGTAGGAGAAATTGTATATAGCTGTACATGTGTGTATGTGTGAATTAATTAATATGATGGTTTGTGAGACACTGATGATATATATATATATGACCCCCCAAACCTTATAGTACCGGTTGGTAAGACCAACCGGTACTAAAGGGCTCCAGGCCCCTGGAGCTGGCTCGTGCCACGTGGTTTCCCTTTAGCACCGGTTCGTGCTGAACCGGTACTAAAGGGGGGGCCTTTAGTGCCCACACTTTAGTGCCAGTTATGGAACCGGCACTAAAGGGCCTTACGAACCGGTGCTATTGCCCGGTTCTGCACTAGTGGTTTGTGCCAAGTAGAACCTTTGGGAAGACATGGGTGAAGTCTTTGCGATCTTGCTGTAAAAAACAGAAACTCTTAAGCTCACGAGATTAGATGCCATTTTTTTTACTAGAGAGTGCTTTTAGGTTGATTCTTTTTGCAGATGATTAGTACAAAAATTCCTCACGACCACCAATTTATTTCAGAATTTTTGGAGTTCCAGAAGTATTCGTTTGATACATATTTCTACAGACTGTTCTGTTTTGATAGATTCTGTTTTTCGTGTGTTGTTTGCTTATTTTGATTCATAAAAGGCAAAGTAAAAAAGCAAAGCAATAATAAAGCATAGGAAGATTAATATGATGAGAATAGACCCGGGGTGCATAGATTTCACTAGTGGCTTCTCTCAAGAGCATAAGTATTTTACGGCGGGTGAACGAATTACTGTTGAGCAATTGACAGAATTGAGCATAGTTATGAGAATATCTAGGTATGATCATGTATATAGGCATCACGTCCGAGACAAGTAGACCGACTCCTGCCTGCATCTACTACTATTACTCCACTCATCGACCGCTATCCAGCATGCATCTAGAGTTTTAAGTTAATGAAAACAGAGTAACGCCTTAAGCAAGATGACATGATGTAGAGGAATAAATTCATGCAATATGATAAATACCCCATCTTGTTATCCTCGATGGCAACAAACAATACGTGCCTTGCAACCCTTTCTGTCACTGGGTAAGGACACCGCAAGATTGAACTCAAAGCTAAACACTTCTCCCATTGCAAGAACTACCAATCTAGTTGGCCAAACCAAACGGATAATTCGAAGAGACTTGCAAAGATAACTCAATCATACATAAAAGAATTCAGAAAATATTCAAATATTGCTCATAGATAATCTTCATCATAAACCCACAATTCATCAGTCTCTACAAACACACCGCAAAAAAGAAGATTACATCGAATAGATCTCCACGAGAGAGGGGAAGAACATTGTATTGAGATCCAAAAAGAGAGAAGAAGCCATCTAGCTACTAACTATGGACCCGAAGGTCTCAGGTGAACTACTCACACTTCATCGGAGAGGCTATGATGATGATGTAGAAGCCCTCCATGGTGGAATCCCCTTCCGGCGGAGATCCGAAACAGGACCCAAGATGGGATCTCGTGCATACAGAAAGTTGCGGCGGTGGAATTAGGTTTCTGGCTCCGTCAATGATCTGTTGGGGGTACGTAGGTATATATAGGAGGAAGGAGTACATCGGTGGAGCTTCGAGGGGCCCACGAGGCAGGGGGCACGCCCTAGGGGGGCGCCCTCCACCCTCATGGCCGCCTCGTAGCTTTCTTGATGGAGGGTCCAAGTCTCCTGGGTCTTATCCGATGAGAAAATCACGTTCCCGAAGATTTCATTCCGTTTGGACTCCGTTTGATATTCCGTTTCTTTGAAACACTGAAATAGGCAAAAAACAACAATTCTGGGTTAGGCCTCCGGTTAATAGGTTAGTCCCAAAAGTAATATAAAAGTGGAAAATAAAGCCCAATATAGTCAAAAACAGTAGATAATATAGCATGGAGCAATAAAAAATTATAGATATGTTGGAGACGTATCAGGCATCCCCAAGCTTAATTCCTGCTCGTCCTCGAGTAGGTAAATGATAAAAAGAGAATTTTTGATGCGGAGTGCTATAGGCATAATTTCAGTGTAACTCTTCTTAATTGTGCTATGAATATTCAGATCCGAAAGATTCAAGCCAAAGTTCATATTGACATAAAAATAATAATACTTCAAGCATACTAACTAAGCAATTATGTCTTCTCAAAATAACATGGCCAAAGAAATTTCATCCCTACAAAATCATATAGTTTAGTCATGCTCCATTTTCGTCACACAAGAATGCTCTCATCATGCACAACCCAGATGACAAGCCAAGCAATTGTTTCATACTTTAGTAATCTCAAACCTATAAACCTTCACGCAATATATGAGCGCGAGCCATGGACATAGCACTATGGGTGGAATAGAATATAATGATGGGGGTTATGTGGCTGTTTTGAGGGAGATATAAGGAGGTTTATGTGTGAAAGAGTGTATCATATCACGGGGTTTGGATGCACCGGCGAAGTTTGCACCAACTCTCAATGTGAGAAAGGGCAATGCACTGCATCAAGAGGCTAGCAACGATGGAAAGGTGAGAGTGCGTATAATCGATGGACTCAACATTAGTCATAAAGAACTCACATACTTATTGCAAAAATCTACAAGCCATCAAAACCAAAGCACTACGCCAGCATGCTCCTAGGGGATAGATTGGTAGAAAAGACCATCGCCGTCCCCGACCGCCACTCATAAGGAGGACAATCAAATAACACCTCATGTTTCAAATTTGTTACATAACGTTTACCATACGTGCATGCTACGGGACTTGCAAACTTCAACACAAGCATTTCTCAAATTCACAACTACTCAACTAGCACGACTTTGATATTGTCACCTCCATATCTCAAAACAATTATCAAGCATCAAACTTCTCTTAGTATTCAACACACTCATAAGAAAGTTTTTATTATTTTTATATACCTAGCATATTATTATTTTAAGCAAATTACCATGCTACTTAAGACTCCCAAAATAATCTAAGTGAAGCATGAGAGATCAATAGTTTCTTTAAAACAAATCCACCACCGTGCTCTAAAAGATATAAGTGAAGTACTAGAGCAAAACTATAAAGCTCAAAATATATAAGTGAAGAACATAGAGCAAAACTATCAAGCTCAAAAGATATAAGTGAAGCACATAGAGCAAAACTATCAAGCTCAAAAGATATAAGTGAAGCACATAGAGTATTCTAACAAATTCCAATTCATGTATGGCTCTCTCAAAAGGTGTGTACAGCAAGGATGATTGTGGTAAACTCACAAGCAAATACACAAATAATACAAGACGCTCCAAGCAAAACACATATCATGTGGTGAATAAAAATATTGCTCCAAGTAAAGTTACCGATGGAGTGGACGAAAGAGGGGATACCTTACGGGGCATCCCCAAGCTTTGACTTTTTGGTGTCCTTGGATTATCTTCAGGGTGCCATGGGCATCCCCAAGCTTAGGCTCTTGCCACTCCTTGTTCCATAGTCCATCAAAAAAATTCACCCAAAACATGAAAACTTCACAACACAAAACTCAACAGAAATCTCGTGAGCTCCGTTAGCGAAAGAAAATAAAAGATCACTTCAAGGTACTGTAATGAACTCATTCTTTATTTATATTTGTGTTAAACCTAATGTATTACAACTTCTCTATGGATTATAAAATATTTTACTAGCCATAGAATCATCAAAATAAGCAAACAACACACGAAAAACAGAATCTGTCAAAAATAGAAGAGTCTGTAGTAATATGTAACTAACGCAAACTTCTGGAACTCAAACAATTCAGCCAAAATAGGAAGACCTAGGCAATTTGTTTATTGATCAGAAGCAATTTGAATCACTATTTTATCACATTCTGGTGATTTTTAACAATTGTTTTCGTGAACCGAAAGTTTCTGGAAATTACAGCAAGATCAAATAACTATTATCCAAGAAGATCCTATAGGTTTAACTTGGCACAAACACTAATTAAAACATAAAACCACATCTAAACAGAAGGTATATGCATTATTTATTACTAAACATAAACAAAAACAAAAAAAATAAAAAATAAAATTGGGTTGCCTCCCAACAAGCGCTATCGTTTAACGCCCCTAGCTAGGCATAAAAGCAAGGATAGATCTAGGTATTGCCATCTTTGGTGGGCAATCCATAGGTGGCTCTCATAATAGATTCATATGGTAATTTTATCTTCTTCCTAGGGAAGTGTTCCATGCCTTTCTTTAATGGGAATTGTAATCTAATATTCCCTTCCTTCACATCAATAATCGCACCAATCGTTCTAAGGAAAGGTCTACCAAGAATAATAGGACATGAAGGATTGCAATCTATATCAAGAACGATAAAGTCTACGGGCACATAATTCCTATTTTCAACAATAAGGACATCATTAATTCTTCCCATAGGTTTCTTAATAGTGGAATCCGCAAGGTGCAAGTTTAGAGAGCATTCATCAAAATCACGGAAATCTAGCAAATCACACAAAGTTTTGGGAATAGTGGAAACACTAGCGCCCAAATCACATAAAGCATAGAATTCATGATCCTTAATCTTAATTTTAATAGTTGGTTCCCACTCATCATAAAGTTTTCTACGGATGGAGACTTCCAACTCAAGTTTTTCCTCATAAGATTGCATCAAGGCATCAACGATATGTTTAGTAAACGCTTTATTTTGACTATAAGCATGCGGAGAATTTAGCACGGATTGTAACAAGGAAATAAAATCAATTAAAGAGAAACTTTCATAATTAAATTCCTTGAAATCCAAAATAGTGGGTTTAGCAACATCTAAGGTTTTACTTTCTTCAATCCCACTTTCATCAATTTTAGCATCATAATCTAAAAGCTCCGAATTTTTAGAACACCTTCTAAGTAAAGGTGACTCATATTCAATCTCATCATTATCAAGATTCATATTGCAAAACAAAGATTTAATGGGAGACACATCAATAACTTTTAGATCTTCATCTTGATTTTCATGGAATTGGAAGAACACGCTTTAATAAAGGCATCTTTCATAGCACGCATCCTAGCGGTTCTTTCCTTGCACTCATCAATGGAAGTTCTCATGGCTTTGAGAGACTCATTGATATCATGCTTAGGAGGAATAGATCTAAGCTTTAAAGAATCAACATCAAGAGAAATTCTATCAAGTTCCTAGCCAATTCATCAACTTTAAGTAATTTCTCTTCAAGCAAAGCATTAAAATTCTTTTGTGAATTCATAAACTCTTTAACACAATTCTCAAATTCAGAGGGCATCTTATTAAACTTTCCATAAGAGTTGTTGTAGGAATTTCCATAATTATTAGAAGGATTACTAGGATAGGGCCCAGGATTAAAATTCCCTCTATATGCGTTGTTACCAAAATTATCCCTACCAACAAAATTCACATCCATAGATTCATTATTATTCTTAATCAAAGTAGACAAAGGCATATCATTAGGATCAGAAGAAACACTCTCAGTAGCAAATAATTTCATAAGTTCATCCATCTTTCCACTCAAGACATTAATTACTTCTATCGCATGCACTTTTTTATTAGTAGATCTTTCAGTGTGCCATTGATAATAATTAACCATAATATTATCTAGAAGTTTAGTAGCATATCCTAAAGTGATTTCCATAAAAGTGCCTCCCGCGTCAATCTAAAAGATTTCTAGAAGCAAAATTCAATCCGCATAATTTTTTTGTATAATCATCCACAAATTCAAACCATGAGTAGGGCAATTACGTATCATTAATTTCATTCTCTCCCAAGCTTGTGCAACATGTTCATGATCAAGTTGCTTAAAATTCATAATATCGTTCCTAAGAGAGATGATCTTAGCGGGAGGGACATACTTAGAGATAAAAGCATCTTTGCACTTGCTACAAGAATCGATACTATTTTTAGGCAAAGACGA
This sequence comes from Aegilops bicornis, assembly GCA_021605145.1. Lineage (NCBI taxonomy): Eukaryota > Viridiplantae > Streptophyta > Magnoliopsida > Poales > Poaceae > Aegilops > Aegilops bicornis. The sequence goes on along the minus strand of CM038669.1, from coordinate 388,046,758 downwards.
AAACCAAGCTTTAACACGATCTCTAAGTGAAAAAAGGGAATAGATTCAATTTAACAACATCATTGTCAACATCTTTCTTCTTTTGCATATCACACAAATCTACGAAGCTATTTAAATGAGTAGCGGCATCTTCACTAGGAAGGCCGGCGAATTGATCTTTCATAACAAGATTCAATAAAGCAGCATTGATTTCACACGATTCAATATTGGCAAGAGGAGCAATCGGAGTGCTAAGGAAATCATTATTGTTGGTATTGGTAAAGTCACACAATTTGGTATTATCTTGAGCCATAGTGACAAGCAAGCAATCCAACACGAGCAAACAGAAAAATGCAAGCGAAAAGAGAGGAGGAGATTGGGAAAGAGAGGCGAATAAAACGGCAAGGGTGAAGTGGGGAGAGGAAACGAGAGGCAAATGGCAAATAATGTAATGCGAGAGATAAGGGATTGTGATGGGTACTTGGTATGTTGACTTTTGCGTAGACTCCCCGGCAACGGCGCCAGAAATCCTTCTTGCTACGTCTTGAGCTTGCGTTGGTTTTCCCCGAAGAGGAGAGGATGATGCAAGAAAGTAGCGTAAGCATTTCCCTTAGTTTTTGAGAACCAAGGTATCAATCCAGTAGGAGGCCACGCGCAAGTCCCTCGTACCTACACAAAGCAAATAGCTCCTCGCAACCAACGCAAATAGGGGTTGTCAATCCCTTCACGGTCACTTACTAGAGTGAAATCGATAGAGATGATAGACAATATTTTTGGTATTTTTGGTATAAAGATGCAAAGTAAAATAAAAGGCAAAGTAAAAAAGCAAAGCAATAATAAAGCGTAGGAAGATTAATATGATGAGAATAGACCCGGGGCCCATAGATTTCACTAGTGGCTTCCCTCAAGAGCATAAGTATTTTACTACGGCGGGTGAACGAATTCATCATGAGCAATTGACAGAATTGAGCATAGTTATGAGAATATCTAGCTATGATCATGTATATGGGCATCACGTCCGAGACAAGTAGACCGACTCACCTGCCTACATCTACTACTATTACTCCACTCATCGACCGCTATCCAAAGATGCATCTAGAGTATTAAGTTAATGAAAACGGAGTAACGCCTTAAGCAAGATGACATGATGTAGAGGAATAAATTCATGCAATATGATAAATACCCCATCTTGTTATCCTCGATGGAAACAATACAATACGTGCCTTGCAACCCTTTCTATCACTGGGTAAGGACACCGCAAGATTGAACCCAAAGCTAAACACTTCTCCCATTGCAAGAACTACCAATCTAGTTGGCCAAACCAAACGGATAATTCGAAGAGACTTGCAAAGATAACTCAATCATACATAAAAGAATTCAGAAAATATTCAAATATTGCTCATAGATAATCTTGATCATAAACCCACAATTCATCGGTCTCAACAAACACACCGCAAAAAGAAGATTACATCGAATAGATCTCCACGAGAGAGGGGGAGAACATTGTATTGAGATCCAAAAAGAGAGAAGGAGCCATCTAGCTACTAACTATGGACCCAAAGGTCTGAGGTAAACTACTCACACTTCATCGGAGAGGCTATGATGATGATGTAGAAGCCCTCCGTGGTGGAATCCCTTCCCATGAGCTCCTAATAGGCCCCAAGATGGGATCTTGTGGATACTGAGAAAGTTGCGGAGGTGGAATTAGGTTTTGGCTCCGTCTCGATCTGTTGAAGTGCGTGAGGTATATATAGGAGGAAGGAGTACGTCGGTGGAGCTTGAGGGGCCCATGAGGTAGGGGGCGGCATGCAGGCGCCCTCCACCTCGTGGCCGCCTCGTAGCTTTCTTGACGGAGGGTCCAAGTCTCCTTGGTCTTATCCGATGAGAAAATCACGTTCCTGAAGATTTCATTCCGTTTGGACTCCGTTTGATATTCCGTTTCTTCGAAACACTGCAATAGGCAAAAAAACAACAATTCTGGGCTGGCCCTCCGGTTAATAGGTTAGTCCCAAAAGTAATATAAAAGTGGAAAATAAAGCCCAATATAGTCCAAAACAGTAGATAATATAGCAAGGAGCAATCAAAAATTATAGATACGTTGGAGACGTATCATTCACCACAATCATCCTTGCTGTACACACCTTTTGGGAGAGACACACATGAATCAGAATTCATTAGAATACTCTATGAGCTTCACTTATATCTTTTGAGCTAAACAATTTTGCTCTAGTGCTTCACTTATATCTTTTAGAGCACGGTGGTGGTTTCATTTTATAGAAATTATTGATCTCTCATGCTTCACTTATATTATTTTGAGAGTCTTTTAGAACAACATGGTAATTTGCTTTGGCTATAAAATTAGTCCTAATATGATAGGCATCCAAGATGGATATAGTAAAAACTTTCATATAAGTGCATTGAATACTAAGAGAAGTTTGATACTTGATGATTGTTTTGAGATATGGAGATAGTGATATTAAAGTTGTACTAGTTGAGTAGTTGTGAATTTGAGAAATACTTGTGTTGAAGTTTGCAAGTCCCGTAGCATGCACGTATGGTTAACGTGGTGTAACAAATTTGAAACATGAGGTGTTCTTTGATTGTCATCCTTATGAGTGGCGGTCGGGGACGAGCGATGGTCTTTTCCTACCAATCTATGCCCCTAGGAGCATGCGCGTAGTGCTTGGTTTTTGATGACTTGTAGATTTTTGCAATAAGTATGTGAGTTCTTTATGACTAATGTTGAGTCCATGTATTATACGCACTCTCAACCTTCCATCATTGCTAGCCTCTTCGGTACCGTGCATTGCCCTTTCTCACCTTGAGAGTTGGTGCAAACTTAGCGGTGCATCCAAACCCCGTGATACGATACACTCTATCACACATAAACCTCCTTATATCATCCTCAAAACAGCCACCATACCTACCTATTATGGCATTTCCATAGCCATTCCGAGATATATTGCCATGCAACTTTCCATCATTCCGCTTATTATGACACGCTTCATCATTGTCATATTTCCTTGCATGATAATGTAGTTGACATCGTATTTGTGGCAAAGCCACCATGCATATTATTTCATACATGTCACTCTTGATTCATTGCCCATCCCGGTACACCGCCGGAGGCATTCATATAGAGTCATATTTTGTTCTAGTATCGAGTTGTAATCATTGAGTTGTAAATAAATAGAAGTGTGATGATCATCATTAATAGAGCATTATCCCAAAAAAAGAGAAAGGCCAAATAAAAAAAGGAAGGCCCAAAAAAAGAGAAAAAAAGAAGAAGAAATAAAAAGGGACAATGCTACTATCCTTTTTCCACACTTGTGCTTCAAAGTAGCACCATGATCTTTATGATAGAGAGTCTCTTGTTTTGTCACTTTCATATACTAGTGGGTATTTTTCATTATAGAACTTGGCTTGTATATTTCAATAATGGGCTTCCTCAAATGCCCTAGGTCTTCGTGAGCAAGCAAGTTGGGTGCACACCCACTTAGTTTCTTTTGTTGAGCTTTCATACATTTATAGTTCTAGTGCATCCGTTGCATGACAATCCCTACTCCTTGCATTGACATCAATTGATGGGCATCTCCCTAGCCTGTTGATTATCCTCGTCAATGTGAGACTTTCTCCTTTTTTGTCTTCTCCACACAATCCCCATCATCATATTCTATTCCACCCATAGTGCTATATTCATGGCTCACGCTCATGTATTGCGTGAAAGTTGAAAAAAGTTTGAGATTACTAAAGTATGAAACAATTGCTTGGCTTGTCATCGGGATTGTGCATGATGAGGTCATTCTTGCGTGACAAAAATGGAGCATGACCAAACTATATGATTTTGTAGGGATGAACTTTCTTTGGCCATGTTATTTTGAGAAGACATAATTGCTTAGTTAGTATGCTTGAAGTATTATTTTTTTATGTCAATATTAAAGTTTTATCTTGAATCTTTCGGATCTGAACATTCACACCACAATAAAGAAAATTACATTGAAGATTATGTTAGGTAGCATTCCACATCAAAAGTTCTATTTTTATCATTTACCTACTCGAGGATGAGCAGGAATTACGCTTGGGGATGCTTGATACGTCTCCAACGTATCTATAATTTTTTATTGTTCCATGCTATTATATATTATGTTTCAAATGTTTAATGGGATTTATTATACACTTTTATATTATTTTTGGGACTAACCTACTAACCCAAGGCCGAGTGCAAATTGCTATTTTTTTGCCTACTTCAGTGTTCCGCAGAAAAGGAATATCAAACGGAGTCCAAACGGAATGAAACCTTCAGGAGCGTGATTTTTGGAACAAACGTGATCCAGAGGACTTGGAGTACGTCAAAAAATCAACGAGGAGGCCACGAGGTAGGGAGGCGCGCCTGCCCCCCTTGGGCACGCCCGCCACCCTCGTGGGCCCCTTGTGGCTCCACCGACCTACTTCTTCCTCCTATATATACCCATGTACCCCGAAACCAACTAGGAGCACCACGAAACCCTATTTCCACCGCCGCAACCTTCTGTACCTGTGAGATCCCATCTTGGGGCCTTTTTCCTGGCTCACGAGGGGGAATCGATCACGGAGGGCTTCTACATCAACACCATAGCCTCTCCGATGATGTGTGAGTAGTTTACCACAGACCTTCGGGTCCATAGTTATTAGCTAGATGGCTTGTTCTCTCTCTTTGGATCTCAATACAAACTTCTCCTTGATCTTCTTGGAGATCTATCCGATGTAACTCTTTTTTGCGGTGTGTTTGTCGAGATCCGATGAATTGTGGGTTTATGATCAAGATTATCTATGAACAATATTTGAATCTTCTCTGAATTATTTTATGTATGATTGGTTATCTTTGCAAGTCTCTTCGAATTATCAGTTTGGTTTGGCCTACTATATTGATCTTTCTTGCAATAGGAGAAGTGCTTAGCTTTGGGTTCAATCTTGCGTTGCTCGATCCCAGGGACAGAAGGGGAAACAACACATATTGTATTATTGCCATCGAGGATAAAAAGATGGGGTTTATATCATATTGCTTGAGTTTATCCCTCTGCACACTACAAAAAAAGACACATCCGTGACATTTTGGGCTGAACGAAAAAATTTCTGTCATACATATGACACTTCTATGACGATAATTGTGAAAAAACCCGGTATCATCATAGATGTGGTGGGCTCCTACTTCTATGACAAAAAATCATGACAGAAAATGGACTCTTCGTCTGGCGGGCGGAGGCAGCTGCATGACATTCTTTGGGCCGTCCATGACGGAAAAACCATGGTAGAAGCGAGGGGAGGAAAATTTGAGGAGTTCCGGTTACGGTGGGAGGTCGGGGCGGCGATGCTGCTTTCTCTCGTACACGTCTGCTGCAGGTGTGTGCGGCGTTCGCTCTAATCGAACCCGGCGAGGTGTTGGGCTCTAATCGAACCCGGCGATTGCCGCAGGCTACAGCGTTCTCGAACCCGGCGCGATTGCACTGCGAACTACGGCGTTCTGAACTGGGCGATCGATCGATGGCTATTAACTCAACCCGATCGACCGATACCTTCGCTCTCGCCGCTAATCGAAGCCGGTCGATGCTGCCTGCAGGATGAGCGGTGGCGTTGCGGGGTGGGTGAATAGTGGCGGTGGCGTTGCCTCTTGATGAACAGGACCCGTGGTGTGGTGGAGGGCTGGATGAACATGAGACGGTGGAGGGGTGCCCGTGGAGGGTGGTTGAACAGGACCCCGTGGTGTGGAGGGCTGGATGAACAGTGAGCGATGGAGGGTGGTTGAGCGATGGCCGGTGGAGTAGCGCGGTGTAGGCTTGATGAACAGGAGCCCGTGGAGGCTGGAGGAGGTCGACGGTAGCCCGTGGAGGCTGGAGGAGGTCGACGGTGGAGATGAACAGTATCCCGTGGAGTACCGTTTTGCGGTACGCCACACCCCTCCCGATGAACAGGACCCCCGTGTCGACCGTAGCGCTCCAACACAAGTCCGTTTAGTCCGTTTTGCGGTACGCCACACCCCTCCACCCCCGTTTCTACTGTAGGAGGCCCGTTTCCTCCGTTTTGCGGTACGCCACACCCCTCCCGATCAACAAGACCCCCGTTTCGACCATAGGAGGTCCGTTTCCTCCGTTTTGCGGTACGCCACACCCCTCCCGATCAACGGGACCCCGTTCCGAACGTAGGAGGTCCGTTTCCTTCGTTGTGCGGTATGCCAGGCCTCGTTTCCATCGCCTGTTCTGTCTAAGCCCTCCCGATAAACACAACCACACATTCCGTTCCGACCCAACCGGTTGGCTCCCACGCGTTCCATTGCCTTCCGATGAACACGACGCATTCCGTTGCCTCCCCATGAACACGATGCACTCCGTTGCCTCCCCATGAACACGACGACGACGCTGTTTCTCCATTCCGACCCAGCCATGTACGTATGCGCGAGTAGGCGTTCGAGACCCTGCCCGTATGTATACATATGTGGCCGTATTTTCTTTCTTGCACCACGGCGGCTATGCGTGCGGGTACATGCTACGTCTTGGCGCCTCTACTACGACACGTGCGCACCTCTACAACGACCAGTATGTACGTACACGTTCGCAACCAGAATGACAACGCTACGTACGCTTCGACCAGGTGGGTCCCGACTGTCAGGCACTTCCTTGTGTGCGAAGATGTAGCTGGTCGGTCCCAGCAGTCCGGGGCGAATCGTTTTTTTTTTGCCCGGACGCACTTCCTTGCGTGCGAAGATGTAGCTGGTGGGTCCCAGCAGTCAGGGGGGTGAATCGTTTTGTATTTTTTTGCCCGGACGCACTTCCTTGCGTGCGAAGGTCTAGCTGGTGGGTCCCAGCAGTCAGGCGGAAACATTTTTTTTCATGAAATACGGTGGCCCGTCCGGTGGGTCCCTGCTGTCAGGTGGAGGAATAATTATTTTGCGCGTAATAAGGAGGCACTTCCTTGTTGCGGCCGTGGACCCAGCTATCAGCGTCTCCACGCACAGTACTCTTCTGATGGAAGTCGGTCGTTGACCACATTGACCACGCCGCGCTGAGAGGACCACGGCGGTGGACGATGGCGAGGCCTTGGAAGGGGACGACACGGAGGCAGGGAAGACTAGGCAGTTGTTTCCCACATGGAGGGGAGTACGACTGTACGAGGGATTACTGGTTCGTCTGCCGTCGCCGGAGAATAACAACAGGTGTGGGTGAGTAGAGGGATGGCTAGGCCAGCGATGGGAGCACAGTGGGGCGGTGAGGCCTGCGCGGCAGCACAACCGGCCTCGGGGAGGAGGGAGCAGGAAGTCCCGCCGGCGCTTGTTTGAGCGGCTGGAGCAGGAAGAGCAGAGATTGAAGAAGTACGACGGCCGTTGGATGGCCATCCAACAATCACTTCTTGTGCGTCAACCTTTTTTTTAGGAAAGCCTCAAATCTGTGGAAAATAGCATACAACCCATCTGCCATTATTTCTAATAATTTACAGCCCATTTGCTAATTCTTAAGGTTTTTTTGGAGCCCATATTCTTTTTGTTAGCATTACAGCCCATATTGTGGCCACGGTTAAAAAATTATAAGAAATTTTGCATATTTAGGTGCGGTCCGAACTGTTTTTAATCCTGAAATTTCGACTCACATTCAAACTGATTTTAAAAATAAATGTATATCAATATAAAATCCAACAAATTCTCCACGCATAAAAATTAATGTAATTTAAAATCTCAAAATGAAAAAAAAGATATTTGAAACTAATTGCCGGTTTGATGTGTTTTAAAAATGTACAACCCATTTCTCATTACTGATGGGCCATTTTCTCGGCCAGCCGAATGAAAGCTCTCCTCGTCTTGAAAGATTTGCAGCCCAACATGCCTGACAAAGCGACTTACTTGGCAAATCACAAAAAACTGGGTTGTGGCCGTGGACCCAGCTGTCAGCCTCTCCACGTATAGTACTCTTCCGGTGGAATGTCGTTGACCACATTGACCACGCCGCGCTGAGAGCACCAAGGCGGTGGACGACGGCGAGGCCAAGGAAGGGGACGACGCGGAGCCGGGGAAGACGCGACAGTGGATGCCCACGCGGAGAGGGGTACGAGGGTTCACTGGTTCGGCTGCGGTGTGAGGCTACCATCACCGTAGGGCCTGGCTAGCGGTGGGAGTAGTAGGGGGCGATGAGGCCTCAACGGCAGCACAGCCGGCCACTGGAGGCGTGAGCAAAGCGGTCTCCCCGGCGCTGGTTTGGGCGGCTGGTGCAAGAAGAGCAGCGATTGAAGAAGTAGCAGGACCGTTCGATTCAAATCCAATGGTTACTGCTGCTAGAATCGTTTATTGACTAAGTTGACAAGCCCTACGTATGCGTCAACGTAGTAGGCCCACAGGTCAGCCTCCCAACTGGTGCGCCCCAGATGTTAGTGGGAGGAATCATTTTTTTCGCGTAATAAGGAGGCAGTTGATTGCGTGCGGCCAGGTCAGCGGAGGGAGTAGGGTGGGCCAGGGAAGCCTGCGCGGCATCACAGCGGGCCACAAGAGGAGGGAGCAGGCAGTCCCGCCGGCGCTAGTTTAGGCGGCCGAGCAGAAGATTAGAGATTGAAGAAGCACGTCGGCCGTTGGATGGACATCCAACAGTCAGTGCTGCTAGAATCGTGTGTTCACTGACAAAGCCTTGCATAAACAAGTCAGCCATCTGCTATTATTTTTATAATTTTTACTCATTTTCTAATTCATATGGAATTTATTTCAGCCCGTTTTCCATTTTTAGAGTTGCTGGCCATTTTCTGGTCAGTACCAAGGTAAAAAAATTAACTAAATATATGGGAAATTTTGAAAATTCGCAAATTTTTGCTAGGGAACAAAATATTCTTTATCCAAAAATTAATAGCCATAATTTAAAAATAAATTAGTACTATGTCATGTTAAATCCAGTGAAATACGTATAAGATATCAGTGAAGAACAAAAACAAAAAAAACTAATATCCCATTTGCTATAATTTTTTTGGAATTTTCAACCCCTTTTGATATTACTTTTAACAGACATTGACCATACTCTTTGGACAGCACGGAATGCATCCCTCCTCTTCTTGAAAGATTTGTAGCCCAGTAATTCGGAGAAAACAAATAGGCCTAGCTTGGGTATTCTTCAAAAAGAAATATTGGGCTACCTATTTTCCCAAAAAACTGGTGCATGAGCATTTAGCTTTATTTATTTATTTACTTATTTAGGTTTAGGGGACCATGAGCATGTACCTGGGCCGGATTCATGTGAGAGCCTCCCTTCCAGTTAATTATGGGCTTCTCTATTGGGCCTTCATCAGTGGGCTGCATCTTATCAACAAGTGGAAATTGTGTTCCGTACGAAAAATAGTATGAGCTACGTACGGTACGGGGCACTAAAGTATCGAATCGTGCAACGACTTCCAAAACATTGTGTTTGTTGTTCTAAAAACACATTTATTCAACCAACAGACAAAATATACTACTGATTGTACGTTGAAAACAGCAGCAACAGCAATCAGGGCTGGGGTGCAATGTATAAAGCGATGGCAGGCCAGAAGAGTGAAGACGCAGCTCTCTCTTCCAAACCAAACATCAGCCATCATTACAAAAGGGCTACCAAAAAATAACAAGTGTATGCATCAAACTAAATAAAGATCCTACTACACCAAGTGTACGCATCTAACTAACTGGCTCGCTTAGACGTTACTATTTATTAAGTCGTGGAGATTGGTGACGGCTTGAACCAGATGGGTGCTCGATGGGGAAACTCCACCAAGAAGTCGAAGTTCTGATACTTGCGACCCTCTCTCCTACTTTGGGCTGCAGAGCGTGGCGGCACATATCAGGGTATGGTGATGCAGAGACGCATGGTACGCCGTGTACACACGGTTTTGTCTGAAGAACGAAACCGCGCTGCCATCATGATCCTTGCCATCGGTTATCTCCTGGTTAATCGGATAATTCAGTCCGACAAACAGAGAGCGTGCACCAAGGCTACTTACCAGCCTCTAGTCAAAAATTCCTGAAGGCCCAGAGAAGCTGGGATCCTCCTCAAAGACCTTGCAGTGACTGTGATTGTATTCCACGAAACAACACGTCCGGTATGTGCGGACGATCATCAATCTTTTGCCGTCGTCTGATCGAGCCAGGAACCACCTGCAACTACCATGGTGCTTTTCTTTGAAAGGTTCTGGGATTAGGAAGGATAGGGACACCAGGCGGTCTACAACATCATATCAAGTTGGAGTCAAATAAAAAAGGGCTCTTGATTTAGTCAATCTTAAGAACAACATGTTATGAGCATAAATATTTTTTTAGTAAATGTTGACAGTAATATAGGCAAGCCATCATGATATCATAGGAAAGTAACATACTGCTGTGACAGCCGTTTGTAGCGATGACTGGAGTAGGCCAGCAATACGTCCAGCCATAGAAGGAGTCGACAGCGTAAATGAAGCCCTTGTGTTCAATGGCATCAGAGAACCATGGAGGATGTATGATCCTGCGATGGACGTGCAGATTTATCCACTTACCGCAGTGACCTATCAGATAGGCGAGACCGCGGTTGAAGAACGCAATTAGCTCAAGTCTTTATAATTCACGATCTTGTGGGCACTTGGCAGATTACAACCTTGAGCAAATCAAACTTGGTATCATGTTGGCTACCGTAAGATTCCGAGTATTCGGGCAGCGGTGCCAAAGCGTGTCAGTATTAATTGAAGGAAGGGGATCAATCGCCGGGTGTAGACCTCCACGAACATCCAGCTGCCGCGACCGTCGACGAGCACCATCCAAGACGTGTTCATGCCGACCCAGTACATACCATTAATGTAGCTGAGGCTGACGGGGATCGGATTACAGTGAAGGGGGTTGATGCTCGCCACTCTACGATCGTTATGCTACGTGACACACCATTTCTGAAGATCAGGCGGCATCAGCAAGCAAGGAGCTGGCTTAAAAAGCTCCGGCCTGAGGGCTTTGAGTAAACGGTACAGCCCCGACGAGCACGCGGCGAGCGGCATGGTACTGAGATTGTCCACACGTGAAACAATGAGCTTGATTACCTCTGTGGGGAGCAAATTCCAGCCACTCTTTTGGCGGACGCTGCTCGGTTCTGCCATTGTTAGTGCTTGGGTTCCGGACGAGGGGGGGAGGCGCCTTAGCGGGGATGGAAGCTTGGACGAGATTATGTGCGGACAAAGATGGAGAAGCGAATATGCTCTACTACTAGCACCGGAGGAGTAGTATATTCTAATCTAAAATAGTTACAAACTTCAATGCCCGAGCATGGAACGACTATGAACCGTGCTCAAAGACCGTGTCTACGTGGTGTTTGGACTTACATGCAAAAAAATAGCAAGATGCCCGTGCATTGCATGGCACACCATCATCACCAACTTGGTTTTTTCTCTACTCCTACTCAGATAAAAGACTCAGTTGGTGATGATGGAGGCGAGGAGGCGTGTTCAGCCGGGCGTGCAGCGGACGGCGCAACACTATTCGATTTGTTATAAAAAACAAAGAAGAGTAGTAGAGATAGAGACATAGGGAGGAGCACGAGGTTGTGGGAGATAAGGATGAACGAGGCAAGGCCTTATCTGTAAATGTGGAGAGAGGTGCGGGTATCTTTTGTAAAATTGTCATAGTTGGCTTTCTATCCGTCAGATATAGATCGGGCGGTCCATATTACAAGATGGCATGCATACCATCATCACCAACTCGGTTTTCTATAAGAGTAGATATATATAGATATAGATAGATAGAGACTAGGGAGTACTAGTAAGGACACCATCTACTGCTTCGTGTGCTACTCCTACTCTCCATTCGGCGGCGGCAACGTCCCCTACAGCCACCCCTCCTGCGCTCCATTCAAGCATTTGTTGAAATCTGGGAGCGCACTCTCGATCGCCGGCAGCCACGACTTCACTGACGACGACTTCTTCCCCTACCTCGGCAACCTCTTCCTCAATGACATGGGCGACAACCTCAACGCCAATGGTGCTGCTCCCGTTGCACCGTATGTGTTTATGTCCTTCCTGTTCAAAATCGTGGTAGAATTCATGTTTCTACTCTGTATCCTACTACTATGCTACTCCACATGATTAGTTTCATCTCTGTTATAGCCATCATGATTTATTTTGTGCTTATTCGGATTGAATCTCGTAGTAACTTGCTCATATATTCAACTGGCGCAACGTCCCCTACAGCCACTCCCGTTTCATGGATGGCCTGGTCGATGCCTCCAAGGAGCCCTTCGTCCATTGCTATAAGTGCCCGATGCCATTTTGTGGCTCGCCGGCGGACATGGTGCATCACCTCACGAATGCGTGCAGCGGTCACTGCTGGCCCTTGGTGGAGAACATCAAGTACGACACGTGCTACCGGTTCACCATGCCGGAGTCGCTGGAGGATCACTGCCGCCTGCTAGTCTCGAAGGAGGACGGCAGCGTCTTCCTCTTGATCGTAGGCACCGGCGAGGCCCGCGAGCCGCCGCCCGATCTGTAATGTGCGCGTCGGGCGCCGCCCGACACCGACATCGGACACGAGGTAGATGTACGGGTGCGTGGTCACCGTTACTACCCCTCCGGGTCGCGTGGGCGGCGACACCGGCCTCATCGGAAGGTCTTGGACTCTGGGGAGCTGGGACTATCCCGCCAATGTGGACTTGGAAAACCCATGGCATCCTTTACCCGCCGACGCGGTGCACGGGGACTCCAAGGAGGTTCACCCGACATACGCATTATCAAGTGCACTTAGAAAACATGTAGTGTGTGTGTGGGCGCTTATGGCCTGTGTCTTTGCCGCTTTTGATTCTGTAAGCTTGTCGTTAAACTTGAGTGGCTTTCGCCGCAGTCCTTCCTTTGAACTGCTCCTCTCAGTGAGCTGATGTAAGACACTTTGGGTTTCATTTGATAATGGAACCAGGGAGGAGCCTCCCTGTTCTTCTAAAAAGAATTACGCATTATCAAGTTAAATGTTGATCATTAGTCTTCGCTCAATGTAATTCGCTGTCTAATCATGTGGAGACTTCCAAGCAGGATCTTGCTCTATTGGAGTATCGCGCATGAATAAAAGTGTATCTGTTTATGGTTTAGTCTAGAATCTTCCATGTATGAATTTTGACTACAGTAGTGGTGAAAGACTTACGATGAACCATTTCTTACATCTCCTCTGCCCCCTTGCAAGTCATCCTGATTTAATCCCTCCGTCTAGGTGTATAAGGGCATGGTTAATATTACTTAATAGTATAGCCAACTGTTGACTATAAGAAAGTGCCATGTCATCTATAGCCAACATGTATAACAATCGATACTCAAAAACTAATTCTTAAAGATCATTTCTTGCAAAGCACAATAAGTGTTATTTCTCCACAAGTTTTGGATGCAGGTTGAACAGTTGAACACTTTTGTTTGCAAAGGATACCTTTTTATCTATTTCACCCGGATGTTTGTGAGCTTTAGAGATGAGATAATATCCGAAGAAACCTATCGATACCCGTTACACATGAGATGACCCCACATCCTTTGTCAAAATAAACAACTCCCAATCAATGCATTTCACTCTTCGGTGCAACGCACGGGCACCTTACTACTATAGATTAGTACGACCAAAAATTGAACTAACATTATATATAGTATGATAAATACTGATGCATGTCACCTAAAATTATATCATTCAAAACTATGTTCAAGTACAAATCCAACGATATAGTTTTTAATGACATGCACTAACATTTTGTCAGTTAAATCTTCAGTCAAATTCAATGGGGGACTAATAAACCATGACCGATGTAGTACAAGTGTAGAGGGCAGCGCTGCACGGGAGTCTCACCTCTCACCCCGCTCGTGGCGCGGCAGTAAAGCCGTCATATCACAAAACCGAACCACTCCCAGTAATAAGTGGCCTGGCAAAATAAACGGACAAGCAACCATCACATCCCTCCATATTTTTTGCATTTCATCTCTCTGCATTTACTTTCTCCAGTTCATCTCGCACACTCGATCCTAGCTACTACTCCTAGGGCCAGTTCTTTTGGCGGCTTCCCCAGCTTTTCCCACAAGACTGGTCACAGTGGAGAGTAACAATAAGGCGCCTCACTCATTTATTTGGGCTTCTAAACTACTACTCCGTCCTGGTTTATTCGTCACCATTGTAATTTGTGCTAAGTTTTGACCAAAGATTTAACTGATAAAATGTTACTCCCTCCGTCTAGGTGTGTAAGTCATCTTACGAAAACCAAATAATCCCAAAACACTTAGGCGCGGTGCATTAGCGTCTACCTCGTTTCTTGTTTCTTGACATATCAACCAATAAGAGATAAAGAGTGTGCATGCTTTTAATGACTTGAGATATCAAACACGACATGCAGTGGTTAGTTCATTGCATGCAATACTATTAATTAGCAAATAAACATTAACGTTTCTCGTTTTCTCCTCCTCGTTGGTCACGGTGCACATCCTAAGATGACTTACTCACCTAGATGGATGGAGTAGTGCATGTGACATGCACTAACATTTCATTAGTTAAATTTATGATCAAAATTTGACCACAGTTACAATGGGGACCAATAAACCAGGACGGAGGTAGTAGTTATGGGATTACTAATCTAGAAGCCTAAAAGAATCGCCGTGGTACTCCTACTAGTAGTAGTACTCAAGTTGGAATTCCAATTGCACGGCACAACTTGTTAGGCAAAAAAAATTCGATCTGTAGGTGTAGGAAGCGGTTTGGAAATTTGCATGCCTTTCCAACCAGTGAGATACCCCGTACAAAGTACGTCAGAGAAATAACGACAGAGAAGGAAGCTAAAAGTAAACAATCAAACGAGCATTTTTGCATTTGTTTTGCATTGAATCGTTTCACGAGCTTGACTAGTGCTGATTTTCTACTTTTACAAAAACCGCATCATAATGTTAAAACGTGCATTTGCACGTACATAAGTAATAGTAGTACTCCCTCCGTCTAGGTGTACAAGTCTTTCCTCCTTGGTCACGGTGCACAACCAAAGATGACTTATTGACCTGGACGGAGGGAGTAGCACAGTCTGCAAGCATATATCGAGAGAGACGTGTAGTGCGATAGTATATAGTAAAGTTTGTGTTATATGCACGTACTTGCAAAATGCGTACGAATACACAAGGTTTCCAAACTTTCCCTTTTACATACTTAATTAAGGACGCTAAAAATTCCTGAATGTTCGGGATTTATCATTTGCGTCCCAAAACTAATGAGATCGCCTTACGAAACAAAAATTATACTCCTCCTAAAAGCCACGGCGCTCGCAGGAGCGCTTGCAACGCGCCACGAAGTGCCCCAGTGCGCTGCCGTTTCCCAAAGACGCCGACACAACGCCTCTTCCTCGGCCTCGCAAATCGCGAGGTGCTGATTGGCGGCTTGCCGGCGGGCAAGCGCGATCTCACCGGTGTGGTGATCCAGCGCCAACAGGTACTCCGCCTCGCTGGAAGCGTGCACCCGGTCCACGTACCGCCAAGCATAGATGAGGCGCTTGGGCTCGACTGCACTCAGGGCGTCGGCACAGGCGTCGTCCGCCACCCTCACGGCCCTCGCACGAGCCTTCTGCCAAAGAGCCAGTTGCCTGACTCTCTCGGACGCGACATAGGCCTCCCAGGCAGCTTGTTCCGCGGCGCTTCTCTTCCTCGGCCTTCTTCTCCGCCTCTATTTTGGCGCGCTCTGCTGGAGGCAAAGCCTCCCACAAGGCGACATCCATTTCTTTCCAAAGCTCCTCAAGGCTGGGGGGCTCGGTGGGCGGCGCGGCATTCTCCTCGTAGCGGGGAGCCGACGCGTCCTCCGACGCGCGTGCTGGCGAGATTGGGAACACCGACGCGTCCACCTCGACGCGTCGCGGCGAGGAGCGGAACGCCGACGCGTCCTCCTCGACTAGTGGCGGCGAGGAGCGGAACGCCGACGCGTCCTCCTCGACTAGTGGCGGTGAGGAACAGAACGGCGACGCGTCGCGTAGCGGCAAGGAGTGGAACACCGACGCGTCCTCCTCGACTAGTGGCGGCGAGGAATGGAACAACGACTCATGACCGTTCGGGCGGTGCAGCGAGGGGCTCCTAGGGCTTGGGAGGGCGATGCCATGGTGGTCGACGTGAGAGGGAGGGGGAGGAGATAGCGATGAATGTGAACGTGAGGGGGAGGAGATAGCGATGTCGTGGGAGGCGCAATATTTATAGCGAGCAATGGCACACCTACGTAAGATATGGACTGAGCTGCACTGACTTAACTGCAGGTCCAGTTGCGTCACTGACATGTGGGCCAGACCCCTGTTGGGCCCATATGTCAGTGACCCAATGCACCTGCAGTTAAGTAACAGCTACGTGGGCATATTTGTTGGAGTAAATTACGGGGGAGCGAAGGGGTGGAAATATTGCTGGTCACAACGGATTGGACGAGCGTGGGGGGAGGAGTCACGCATGCAGATTTTTTCACACGGGGTGGAGTGGTGGGACCGCTGGAGGGAGAAGGAGAGTTTGGCAGGCCTATTGTTTCCACACATGGAGAGGAAAAGATTTGGAGACGAACGGGCTTCCTGCAGGTATGGGGAACGGTGCATAATAAGTCATCTTGCATGCCGGGCTAGGTATAGTCTCAAGTCATCAAAAACATACACGCCCCACACATGTTCATATTTCAAGGTGCACTAAATTATTGCATGCGATGATTAAGGCTGGCCATAATGGTGGTATCTTAGCTGGTATCATGCACACGGGAATACTAGCAAACATGCTGATGTGGCAAAGAATTAAAGAAGAGAGGAGGGGTTAGAGTAACTAGTGTTCATGCATGCATTGGTAAACACATTTTTGTGTGAAGAACGACATCACTAGTTGAGTACTTTTGCAGACTTCAAAAACTATTCCACCGCCTCTACTATCTTGCTAAGAGTAGGTGGAAATTTTGAATCGAGCCCTTTAAACTAGAAGGGAGGTAGTGGTACTCTAATAGCTAACCTTGTTGTGATGACAAGATAGGACATGGCACGCACCTGGACGGAGGAACTAGTCTGCATTGTTCATTTAAGTTTTGTCTGAAGTCAATGTACCTCTACTTTCACCAGACTTATAGACAAATGTATCAACATTCACAATGTCAAATCAATATTTTTACACTCATTATAAAACGTAGTTCTAATACTCATTATAATCAGTATTGTAGATATTGATATTTTTAGTATAAATTTGGTCGTAGGATTTCATTGATGCCTGTCAAAGCGTGGAGGAAGCGGAGCTTAGGGCTTGCATTGCCGGTCTCTACATAGGTATTTCTCTTCATAATCCTGTAATTTTAGAGACTGAGTGCGCTTTTGTGGTAGCGTCTCTTGCATCGGGGGACTATGACAGGTCTGCTATGCGTGACCTGAAGATGAAAGTGTTGAGCATCACAGTTGATCAACAATCTTCAATTGTCAAATAATAGTCGTTCGGCCAATACGGTGGCACACTTAATCGCTAAGTATAGCTTTGACAATAGATTAGATGGTATTCTTGTAAATAACGTACCGCCCTGTGTGGTGAATATTGTATCGAATGAGTGTACTGGTGTGGCTGGTTAATTAATATAAGGTGGTGTTAAAAAAAGTATAAATTTGGTCAAACACTTTGCAAACGGTTGACGGGAGTAAAAAGGACCAGAGGGAGTATCATGCATGCAGAGTAGGCAAAAAAATTGCTCATTTATAGCCGGTTGAAGTCTCAAAGGGCCCGACCGCGCGAGGGAGGCGAAGGTCGTGGGAGGCGCGCGGTTGACGGAATTAAGTGAAGTTACATCCATGCGCCGGCATGGCGTGCGAACAGGCAGAAGCTATACCGTCAGGCCTACGATATGGGTCTAGTAGACATGACATCTAGTGGGTCCCGCATAGTTCCTGAGAACTCTTTGGGGGCTTGCAGCCATTTATCCACCGGGCAAGCCAGCAACCCCATGCCGTTCGCACGCCCTACTCGTCCCCGTCTTCTACTATCTTACAACAGTCCGCTCCCAGTCATCCCGTCCTTTCACATTAGTTCGCTCCCGCTTTTATGGGTACAACAGTTCAACTTCTCCTAACCCTCCTCCAAAATCCATGGCTTCCCAAATCTCCATGGTCGCTGCTGAGTACTGTGTTAGAGCCATCATCGGGCGATTAGTTCATCATCATCTACACACGTGGATCCGCGACGGTGAAAGCATGGCTTGCTCGCTTCCTACGCATGTTCAACAGCTCAATGTATGAGTGGGTCGTTGAGCTAGATGTTGAGTACACCACAGTCCTGGGACGAGAGAAGGATCTAAAGGACGAAGAGAGGAAGAAGCCCGCCATGATCCAGGTTTGCGTACATAACGTTTGCTTGGTATACCACATATGCCAGCCGACGTTGAGTGCCAGGATTTTAAGAACTTCCTCAAGGACAAAAGAGTGAAATTCGTTACTGTAGGCTTTAAGAACGACAGGGATGTCCTGCGTCGGATAGATCTCGTTGTAGGCCAGCCCTTCGATCTCCAGAAGGCAAGCCTGGTGTCCTCCTCTCAACCTTTCTCACAGACCTAACTTCTTCCTCTTTCTTTCTCTCTCTATCTCTCTTTCTCACAGACCTAACTTCTTCCTCTTCAATATATTACATGTCTCCATCTTTCTCACAGACCTAACTTCTTCCTCTCTCTTTCTCTCTCTATCTCTCTCCCTCTGTCTCATTAGGTTTGTCTCCTACTCTCTCGTCCACATACATACAATCTTTCCCGCCCTATCTGCTCCATCTTCAAAAGCTCTCTCTGCACGTTTCATTCACACATTGGGATATGTCAAAATGTTGCTTCTATAATGGCCCTGTTTGGATCATGGAGTTGGAGCTAGTTTGGGTTAGTCGGGGGCTCAAATAACCCAAAAGTATCCAAACAGGGAGGGTTAGAGTGGGTTAGTTCCATCTAACCCAAATATCCCGGTGGAGAGGTGCTTATTTGGGTTAGAGTGGGTTAGAAAATAACTCTAAGTCTAACTGTGTTAGAGTATCGAAACAGGGCCAATGGCTGATGTAGAGTTATGGTTGTTTTTGTTGCATCCTACAAAGTAATAACTATGAAATGCATTTAGATTCTCATTTGACTGGGATTATGTGAGTTTGAGCATGTTGTGAAGTACTATAGACCTTGTATACATCTTGGGATTCGACAATGATTGTAACTATTGAATTGTATAGACCATTACATTTGAAGTCAATAGCCTAATATATTTATTTCACAATTTCAACAAATGATTAGTTCACTACAAACTAAGAAAACAAATGTGTACTCCTCCGCTTTTATTTTAGTCCGCGTATTAGCATTGGTCAAAGTCAAGTTTTGTAAACTCTCAGAAAGCTTATAACAAAAAATATTAACATATACAATAACAAATAAATACCATTAGATTCATTATTGAATGTACTTCCACATCATACATATTTTTTGTGGTAAATGTTTATATTTTTCTATAAACTTGGTCAAACTTTAGGAAGTTTGACTTCGGTCAAACCTAATATGCAGAGTTTACTACTACTACTCGCTAGTTGCTTAGCCGAATCACTCAACACGCCACACGGAGAGTCCAGTGTCACAAAATTTTGAGGTCGGCGGGATAATCTCCTGCGACCCTGATTCGAGCAGTGGGAAGTTACCGTCATAGCCTTCGGAACAGGCCTACGGATGACGCTTGGTAGGGGGCTGTTTTCGTAACTTCAAGTTCACCCTACCCAGCCAACCCCACCCCGGCACCCAGAGTAGTACACCTGAATACTCCCCATTTTCTATCCCCACCGCAAAATAGACTTCTCCACGGCACCGCAGCCTTCGTGCTCCTCCCCTTTACATCGGCCCCACTCGTCCACCGCAGCGCATCTGCCTCATCGACGACCTCGCGTACACCGACCGAGCCGATCCACCGTCGTCGTCGTACACGGAGCCTCTTCCCCGGCATCGTCTTCCACGGTCTCGGATCTGCTTCCCGGAAGCCGACGCCAAGCGCAGAAGTACCACCGTCATGGAAAATGAACTGACTCCCGTTGCCGACCATGACTCACAGAGACCGCCGCGACCATCGTTCTCCTCCTCGATTGGTAATGTGTGTATTGAATCACTTAGCAGTACATGTGCAGTTCCAATTTTGTTCATACCTACCTTCAAATTTCATGGGTGCTATTGTTCCCATAAAAGTAATTGGTTATAGCCTCCATTGTCCAACAGAATATCAGCTTGTAATTGTGCGTCGCTCAGATCGCTACCGTGCTTGGGTAGGTTTTTCATCCGCAACCAGAGTGTGGCAAATGATGGAAAGTTTTTAGAACGAGCAAGATGCCCATGCATTGCACGCATCAAGATGCATTTGTATGAGTAGTTTATCTTGTGGGAGAAAAGGATGAACGAGGATGGCCTTATTTGCAAATCTGGAGAGGGGTATGGGTATCTTTTGCAAAATTCCCATTTGTTTCCTCCCTATCCGCCGATATAAATCCGACGGCCTATATTGCAAGAAAAAAAGTATAGAGAAAAAAAAGTAGACAGTAAAGGAAGTAGAGATAAATATTAAATATAAAATAAATATAACAGTAGAGAAGAGAGTAGAGATAGCAGAGACGTCGGGAAAGGATTGCGCGCGCGAGAAAAAGCGGTCGGGTGTGCGCTAGTTTTGGCGCGCGGCGTCCAGAGCGCTTTATAAAATCCAACGCCCTCCCACCGCTCTGTGCCTTGCCACCGCTCTCTCCCCGCTCATTTTGCTCTCGTCAGCCGGCCATACCATGCCGTCGCGTTGCCGGGAAACTTGGGGATACCGCGACGTCCGTGCGCGCCCCTCCGGCGGCTTCTCCGCCGAGATCCGGTTCCGCGGGATGCGCCTCGTCCTCGGCAATTTCGACACCGCCAACGAGGCCGCCCGCACGTACGACACGGTGGCGTGGCGCCTCCAGTGGCCTCATAGAACATTGAACTTCCCCAACGTGCCGACGCGGGAGCGGGCGCAGGAGCTCGCGCCTTTGTCGCGGCTTAGCACCGACGAAGATCGTCACGACAACCCGAGGCGGGAGCACCGTCCCGGCATCGCCGAGATGGACGAGGAAGCCATGGCGCTGTGGCGCCAACACTTCCCACAGGACATCATCAACGAGCGCGAGTTCTACGCGCAAAGGAGGGCGGAGAGGGATAAGAGGAGGGCGGAGCGAGCCGCCTATCGCGAGGACAAGCGTAGGCAAAAAGCGGGCGCTCAATTCAACATGAGGCTAGGAGCAGCGTCACCCCGGGAATCCAACGACGATCAGTATCATCACGCCTACAGACAGATGTCGGAGGAGGACATCACCGAGGAGGAGTCGGATGACGAGGAGTAGTTGAATTATCTTTTTTTATCTATCTATGCTGAGAACTATCCTCTACTCTATCTACTTCTCGATCTCAGCACTGTAAACACTTTTTTAAAGCGCCACGCTGCTATGCGATTCTGTTGGAGATGCTCTAACATGGCGCATTTAGTGCTTTAATGTTGCCCACATGATGCACGAGTATTACTAGTAGTATATTTTTCTTGCCATGTTGAGATTTTAAAACCACGAGTGCGAACATGCAGAGGAGCAATGAAGACCAAACACGGGATATTCGGGACATCTTCAAGGAGTGTGGCAAGTTAAATAGAAGCTGCACCTAAAATGAGCTTTGGTAAGTAACACCCTTTCAATTACTTTCGTGTAGCCTCGTGTTCTTCGATGTGTATATGTTGTAGTTTCTGTTTCTCTTAAGCGTGGTGTCCTTCGATGTGTAATAAGAAGAGTCTTAATCGTCCTAATGCTTTCGTTTTTAGCTTGATGTAGGAAGTGGGTGTTCTCACCTTGTAGTCTGTTTTTATTTTATTTTCCTTTTGATTTCACTTCTCCGAGTTCTGTTTATCTGGCTTCTACTAAATGGATCTAGGTTGCTCTGAGTATTGATCTAAAAAAGAAGTAACTTCATGTAAAGATGCAGTTCCTGCAAGGAGGGAAGTATGGTCAACCTCGAGATCATGTTTCCAAAATGAGGCTGGATTACACACAAGGTTCCAGTTCCCTAATGATGCTGGATTAGACACAAGGTGCAAATTCCCGAGATGATGCTGGATTACACACAAGCCGTGGAGTTGTCACTGTTCGTGTCCTCGTGGCATTAGTAAAGGCTGAAAGAAAGCGTGCAGCAGCCCTTGAGAATGTAGCTGAGTTCTGAAGAAGTGAAAAGAGCAATCAGATGCTCTCTTCACCCAAGCCAAAGAAGAGATGGAAGAAGCCAGAAATAAGCTAGCGGAGGCAGAGCAGGCTAGGCGTCTCCTACTATCTAAAACTGTTGTCAATACAAAATTTCCTTCATAATAGCTAGGTTCAAATGTTTATCCATTCAGCATGCTTGTTGTGATTTCCGTGCATCTACTGATGTGGCACAAAATGTTTTTTTTCGGGTCATGTAATAACAGCAATTACTCTCCAAACAATAACAGATGAAGCATTGGACATGGTATAGTTCATGCGCAAGCCCGACATTCCAAGTTCAACTTCCACATCAAACTCATGTTCACAGATATCTGCACATTTCATACATAATGTCCACAACCATGATTCATTTCAAAGCCAAAAAAAATGTGAGGAGAGTTATAAATAAAGAAAAACCTCTACTAGTTCCTTCTACGAGTGCGAGCACAACAAGTCAAGACCATGCATAAATTAATTATATTTTAGTCATTTTTTGTGTTCTAAAATGTCTGCCGGCTCGCGGAAGGACGTGTTGCTGGCACACGCGCGAATTCAATGAAGGCAGGCGGGGCAGTCTTAAGCTGGTTGCACGCGGCGAGGAGGCGTGCTCAGCCAGGCCTGCAGCGAGTGCGGCCTTCTTGGCCGGCGCACCGGTTCAATGCATGTGCTATGAGAGGTCGCGTCCGTGTCAGAGCAATCACTCCCTCCAGTCCTTTTTTGTTTGGGCATAACAAAATCTTGTTTTCCATTCACATTTTACAAGTAAAATTCGTGGATAAACTTTGACCCAAAGTACGATGGGGACTAGTAAACCGTAATGGAGGTAGTAGTTTTTTATCAAAGAAGGGTTTCTTCCGATTTTCATTATCGAAAACCAGCATCTAAATCTAAACCATAGTATTTGCCCTAGAACTACCACGTTCAACATCTCGCAACATAAACCCATACAACCTCCATCGCAAAAACCATACAACCATATGCCATGGAGGTCGTAGTACTATGAATTCCATTTTCGCTCCATACCAATCGCTCAAAACTACTTACTACTTATAACGCCATTGAAAATCGGAACTCTTAACCCCGCTTAGAAAACGATATTTTAAACGTGGCTACTCGATCTGTGGCAACCGGCGAGCCACCGCGCTCATGTCGTTCACCTGTGGTCCCGACCATCAACTCCTACGGATCAAATTATCACGCGAGCTGACTATTCCTACAAAGGTGCTCCACCACGTACCCGGTACCCGCGAATGCGGCAATCGTGCACATAGGGTTTTAGGGTTTATTTGTTAATGTCGCCTTTACGTAACACTCATGTGTGCGAGATAGCGAGAGGACGACTGCGTGCGTGCGCCTCTTCACTTCGTATATGTACTCCACCGTTTGTCTGGTGTCCAAAAAATTATAATAACTACTAGCAATGTGCCAATGCGTTGCCACACGATCAAAGTAGATTATTACATATTCACCGATTTGATAGAAAAAAGTCTAGTTTTGAAATACGTATATCACTAAAATTATGTTATGTTTCACTCAAAATATATTACTTTGGCATTTTTCATGAGATAAGGGAGGAATGTTGTTGGTTTCAAGATTCGAGAAGTGGTATATGTCTAATTTCTACTCTTACTAGCGAGATGCCCGTGCATTGCACCGGAACATCAAGATCTTGTGGGAGAAAAGGATGAACGAGGGAAGACCTTATCTGCAAATGTGGTGAAGAGTGCGGGTAAATTGCCATATTTTCCTTCCTATCCGTCAGATATAAATCGGATGACTTACATTGTAGATGGCAGTTCACCATCATCACCAACTCTATTTTTTATCCCTACTCTTATAAAAAAGCATTGTTGGTGATGATCGTGTGCCTGCTATCCTGCAATATAGGCCGTCCGATCTATATCTGATGGATAGGAAGGAAACTATGGCAATTTTGCAAAAATATACCCACACCCCTCTCCACATTTGCAAATAAGGCCTTCCCTCGTTCATCCTTTTCCCCCACAAGATAAACTACTCATACAAATGCATCTTGATGTTCCATACAACGCATGGCATCTTGCTAGTTGTTGCAAAAAGCCCATGTGTGTGAGAGAGAGAGGGAGAGTGGAGGAGGACGGAGTGCATGTGTGACAAAGACACAAGGAGTGTGTGTGCGATAGGTATCAGCTTAAAATGAGGCGATAGTGCGTGTGTGCACGATCGAGATGGCGTGTCTCGAGAAGGGAAGAAAAATATACATAGATACAAGGAGCGGGAGAGAGACATGTATGCGATGGTGGAAGCACGAGTGTGCGGGTGTATAAACCTATCTAGAGGCTAGCTAGTGATAAATGTTTGTGAGAGAAGTACGCGTCGGGGTGCGAAAGCGAGAGTTTTGTGTGTGAGAGAGACAGACGGTAGTCGGGAAGGGGAGTGGAAGCAGGAGTTGTGTGTGTGTGTCTATGTGAGAGAGAGAGGAGACGGTAGTCGGGGTTGTCTGATCGGTAAACAAATGAATAATGTCACAGGATGGAGATTTAAAAGGAGACCGCAACAAATGTTGTGTCTACAGGAGAGAGACAGAGAGAGAGTAATTTTAGTGGTATGAGTCATATGTAGAGACATATAGGGTGTGTGAGAGAATCCCATAGAGAGAAAGAAAAAGTGAAAGACGAGTGGAGACTATGTGTGTGGAGGTGAAAAAGAAAGCTTAGGTACCGAGTACCAGAGAACAGGAGAGACGTGAGAGATAATGAAAACCGTGTAATGTACAATGATAGGGAGAGTGTGACACTTCTCAAGGGAGACGTCGAGAGACCATCTTTGCAAGGATAGGAGAAACATTAAGTGAGCGTGCGGGTGAGCGGGAGAAAAGAGAGTGATAGCTACCTGAAGGAGCATGCATGCGAGAGAGATGGGCATGAAAGGAGTGAACAAAAAAGGGATTCAAATATTTGAATTCGAGATGATGATACATGTAATCCATACTCGAACCAAAATTGATCTATCAAACACGCATACTCATATGAATTCACGCACATCTATGTTATTTAATATGTAGGTATTACTGATCCATACATTTTAGTAGAACATAATTTGGTTAAATTTTTCAATTCAACCTTAAGATTTCGAGATCGTTGTATTTGTAAATCATATTATACATATAAAGGAGCAGAGTTCTTTGTTGTGCTTTTGAAAGTATATATAAAAAATGATGTATATAGAATGTAATTCCAATTGAAAATGGATCCGCCTGAAAAAATAGAATACAACCGGATTTGAATTAAGTTGGCACGATAACGTGCACTCTGCAAAATTTGAACGAAGCGGGAAAGTCGTAGTAACACCAAACCAAAATCTGTGAGATGGAAATCACTACCGCCTATCCTTGCCACGCAAAGCCTATCTGCTGGATTTCTATAGGTTTCGATAGGGGTAGGTTTGTAATTTCACCCAAACGTGACGTAACCGCCTCTCACCCGGATTCATACACGGTGGGCGCCAAAACACAGTGTGTCCTCGGCCGAAATCTACTCCCTCACCGATTCATATTCATACACGGTGTGTGCCAAAAACAAACTCTCGTCGGCAAATATTCGGTGAATGCGAGATTACCGTCCTATCCCCAACCGACTAATGTTGCTGTGATGTAGTAGAAATTTGAAACGGGGGCTAAGTTTGTAAATTTCCTCACATTTGAGACAAGCGCGCCCTGAATACATGGTTCCCCCTTCTTCTCTACCTCCCTTTTCCCCATTCGTACTCCGTGGGCGCCAAAACACCCTCTCCACCCCACCCTCCTCCGTCTGCTGCCGTCCGCCACCCCATCCACCGCCGTCCTCCTCCACCATGCCGGAGTTGATACCCCGACGCTGTCATCCATTACAAGAGATCGACCTCTCTCATCCACGCCTTCGGACCGGGATCCTTGCATCCTGTTCTCTCGCTTCATCCCCGCCGTCGTCCACCTTGCCGGCGCCGCTCCTACGACCGTCTCGTCCACCGCGCCCCGCCGCCACCGTCTACCCTCCTAGATCTGCTTCCACACTGCCGAGAGCCATCGCTACCGTAGCACCGTCAAATTCTCCGCAGATGCGTACACGGCGCTGCACCAGAGGCGGTACTCTTTCGTATCTGCTCAACTTATTTATCGCAGCAAGAAAATAGATCGCCACTGCTTTACTCTGATTTCTTGTATTGGTTGCGAAGTTGCCTTTGTCCGGTTTGCACCTTCAGATCCGCCATGGCACGCTCAACACTATACTCCCAATGCTTATGGTTTTCCCCGTTTATATTCCACACTAGTTAAATCACAGTAGACTAAAATTCAAAATTGGGTCAGTCGATTTTTCAGAGCTCGCCGGAGTTTGCCGGTGCGATCGAAGGGGCTCGGGTGGTTATGGGGCCTCGCCAAACGAAGAAAACTCGATGCGGGTGGGGGTTGGGGCGTGGGTAGGGGTGGGGGTGGCGGAGGAACACAGGCGGTGGGGGCCGGTGGTCCGGCCAGCGGCCCGTGTGGTGTTCTGTATGGGAAGAATCAGAGACGAGGAAGAAGAAGGGTTAGGAGACGTAGGATCTTCATCCAACCGCTGAAATGGTCGAGACAGTGGGAGTTGCATTCTTAATGCGCCTCGTTCATCATGTGTGGGCACTGCGCAACCAACATTTTATTATCCAAAATCTGCTTGCTCTTCTTTACCATGTTCCTCTTCCGTTCTTCTTTAATATGTACTCTCTGTTTTAAATACAAGTCTTTGTATAGATTCCACCGTGGACTACATATGGAGCAAAATGAGTGAATCTACACTCTAAAATGTATCTGGATACATCTATATGTGATCCATAGTGGAAATCTCTACCAAGACTTATATTTTGGAATGGAGGGAGTATGCTAGTAGTACAGTATGTTCCTTGTACTGAAGATGAGCAGGGACATTTGCAGTGTAGAGGTCTATACGGTCGGTTGTGATGGACACTTTGAGCCTCTTTGATTCATAGGATCTTATAAACATAGGAATAGGATTTGTAGTGGCCTGCCCACTTGAATCCTATAAGAATAGCAAGGAAACGCAGGGAGCTGTAAGCCTTTGAGAGTTACATCTGATATTAACAAGACTGCACCTTCACTTGAAGAGAGCTGGTATCCAAGCCTTTCTAGGTGTACCGCAATACTAGCACATATATTCCAAAGCAAGTTCCACTTTGCTAATTTTACTCGATGCTTAAGGTTTTCTGTTATATCTACACTATGATCTGTGTAGCTGCTTTGTGTCGCACTAGCAAAGAGTCCACCCTTGAAGCTAAACACCGCAATGACTTACAAAATTGGCACCAAGGCATTGAGTGCCATTCGATGCAATGAAACTCATACGCTCCCCACCTGTTGATTCTTGTTCGTAATATGATCCTAATGACTATTCTAACCTCGAGGAGTCAAAGGCGTATGGCCTGTCCTGTTCACCCATATAGGTGCCTGTTCTAATCTGCAATGTTTTATTGATTATGTATCTTGCATATGTTGTCTTGCATTTCTTCTACTTTGTTGCACCGCCATCTGCTTAGTTTACTCATCATATATGTCGAGATGCCATGCCCATCCATTATCAATACATATTCCGTCTGTCATCATACCATGTTTTTCCACTTAAATGTTGTTCTTGTGCATCAGACATCAAAAAGGAAGAGGGTGATTGCCGAACCTGAAAGAGCACCAGCAAAGTCCTTGAAAAACATGGTGGTGCCAGAGAAATCAGACAGCACCCCACTTATATTGGATGTACAACCAGTGACACAAAACGTAGGACGGACTCCAACATACTGTACCCATACTTCACTGGCCACACCACTAGCCCCACCACACAGGACCTGCACTCCAGCAAAAGGTATACCGATTTCATTTGCCATAGCACCAGTTGTACCACCGAAAAATCCCACTCCAGCAAAAAGTACAGCAAGTCCACCGACCGAAGACCTATCCCAACTGCAGAGACGGCCAATTCCTGCAGATTGGAACCCCATTCCATTTATTCCCAGTTTAAAAGAAAATGCTTTCAATGTTGTTAGGGACTACGTGCATATATTCCCATCATGGGAAGATTATAGTGAAGACAAACACCATTTTCGAATCTTCCTGTCCAACTTACGTGTAAGTGCTATTATTCATGGTTATTATTTTCCTGTTTTCTGCTGATTGAACACATCAGTGATTTACATTACATTGTTGTAACTAGGCGAGGATCAATCTGGATAGTCATGACGAGCAAAGCTTGCTTGTGCTTTTCAAGGAAGCATTGCAGCAGTATCGGTGTTACATGAGGAAATCACACTTTGATGGCAAGTCTATAAACGAATTTCCGGTGAAGTCTCATGTGCTAAATTTAGAAGACATTGAATGGAAAAACCTTGTTATGCACTGGTCTCGTTCCCAGGATGAGGTGCTGTCTATGAAATCACATGACAATTTGAACTTCTACTTTTCCGCATGTGCCTTACGGATCTTTTTTGCAGGAAATCTGCTCGAAGAAGAATTCCGGTTTGAAAAGAATGACAAGATATCGCAAATATGTTGCCCGCTGCTTTGCTCTTGTTAGTACTTGTTGTCCTGTATCACTGTACTTGCATACATACCTGGTTCATTATGTGACAGCAGTATGCATGATAGCTTGCTTATCAATTGTTCGCTCCAAATTATCTGATCTGTATGAATGGTTACATTAGTGTAGAATATATCCAATGCCAATGTTTTTTAGCTCTGCATTGTTCTTGTAAGTACATGCTGTCCTTTTACAAAGGTACTTATAATGACAGTAGTTTTTCATGTACCATCACTCTGCAGCTTATTTTCCTTTGCCCTCCATTTTCTACACATCGGATCTATATTTACTCTTACCATAAGGTTGGTCTTGAAGAAGTTTAGCTGTGCATTTCTCTTGGCTGTACCTTTTGCCTCAGATCGCTGCACTTACATTTATAGCTACTTGGTTATGTAGCATCACTCTTCATCTTATCTTAAATATTCTCCATTTTTTCGTATATTATCACATCTATATTTACTCTTAACAAATTGTAGAATAAAGTCAATGCTTTTGAAGAAGATTCTATGGTAAACTTCTTGAATTGCCCCCCCCCCCATCAGCATGGACAAGGCCTTTATAGAGCATGTCTTCACCAATAATGTAAGTTTGTCCATCTCAAGCCTTCAAACTTTGTTGTATATATTTGGTTAGGCATGACTGCAACAGCTGTTTATTTTTGGTGTTTGCATCAAATTTCTTATTTAAAGTTTATTATGTAGTTCATAAACAAAAGTTTGTCCTTTCTCAGTTTAAGTTTTCAGTTGTACAACCAAGTTCCTTCTTCATACCATGTAAATTAAACTATACAGAGCAAGTTATGTTCTTTTGCACTGCATGTATGCTTCTGTTCTTCATCCATAATCCTGTGGTGTGGTGAACCTACCCACTACAGCACAATGTCATATTTTGCAATGTCTTAACTATGAACAATGTCATATCATTCTACTATTATTTAAACCGTCTCTTTATTTGCCAATCTGAAATGGTATAAATTGACAACACACTAACCATTGATACTTATGAGTTCTTGATCTGTAATCCAGTTTGTCGTGAAGCTGCCAAATCCTTCACAATGTCATTTCCTGCCATGTCTTGACCTGAACAATCTTGTCGTATGCTCGGGAACGGGGTACCAGACTTGCTCGCTCATGCCTGCGGCGTGGCTCAAGGGGTGGCCCAGTACGGCCCATCTTCACCAACTCAAGCTCAAGACCCTCGCGAGGGGCCAAGCCTCGTGGGGCGGATGACGCAAGTCTTCCTCAGGAACGGCCTCACTAGGCAGGCTCGCGAGGAGGTGGAGAGATCAAGGCAGGGGTACCTCACGAGGTACCCATGACGCAAGCCATGACGACCAAGGGCGCCAGGCGGGCGCCAGCCCGCACAGTGTCCTCATTTCCTCTTTGGTGCAAAAGGGGCAAGCGCAGGCGAGAGCATCAAGCAAAGGCAGCCGTTTCGGTGCAACAAGACCAAGACCATCGCAATGGCACGAAGGAGGTCATCGTGGAGCCCAAGCCGGCGTCACCACCAGAGCCTTTGGCAGGCGAGGACCAACTTTAGTAAGGATAAGTGTACTAGATGTTCCCCTTCAAAATGGCCAGTTGTTGGCGCCCTTCCCGCTCAATATTTGGGAAGAGGCCCAGGGCCTCTGCCTATAAGTAGAGCTAGCCACCACACTAGAGGCATATCATCTTAGCTTGATCCAATCCGATCGAGATCCTAGCCACAAGAACACCTCACCCTCGTGAGGCTATTCTTCCTTGTATTGTTCATCATCAGCCCAAGAGGCAATCCACCACACTACACACTAGAGTAGGGTATTACACCACAATGGTGGCCCGAACCAGTATAAACCTTGTGTCCCTTGTGTTGCTCTTTGCGTAGTTTAGATCCTTGCGAGGTGACGAGGTGCAGGTAGGTAGGGGGTGAGATCTCCGCGTGCACCCCAGAGTTCGAACCTAGAGGGTCTGCCGGAACCTGTGATCCTACATTTGGCGCGCCAGGTAGGGGTGCGCTGGAGCTTTCCCTTCTGCCGACCCGCTCTCCGCCGACATCATGACTCGCCCTGCGATGAGCAGCGCGCCGCCCACTCCGGTCGCTAGCACCGTCGCGGGGGCCAAGGGGCTCCGAGCCTTGGTCCCAGCCTTGCGACAGGTGCAGTGGCCGAACAAGTTCAAGCCGGAGACGCCACCATGCTACAACGGCACGACTGATCCACTGGCCTTCCTGCTGGCATACGAGGAGGCCATCCTCGAAGCGGGAGGCGACGACAGGGTCATGGCTAACTAGCTTCCCATGGCCCTCACCGGCGCCCCGCGCATGTGGCTGCTCCACCTGTCAGCGGCTTCCGTGGCCTCTTGGGAGGAGTTGCGCAACCTCTTCCTCGCCCAGCACGCTGCGCCGGCGCCCCCGGTCGTCGCAGCTCTCCTGGGCGGCTCGCAGGAGCCACCTTCAGGCCGCCACGTCAAGCCATTCGCCGGCCAGATCAGCGCTGCCTCCGCACGGCAGGGGGCTCCCCCAGGTCGGTCGGCGCCCAAGGCCGATTTGGCCTTCAGCTCAGAGGACCACCCCTCCAACTCGGCCTGCTCGGGCGCGCTCCCAATGCTGTGCACCCCCACCATCTGCCAGGTGGCCGTTACCAGGATCCTCATCAACGGCGGCGCGGGCCTCAGTGTGCTCTCAGTTGAAGCCTTCAGCCTCCTCCACATACCGCCGGAGCAGCTTCAGCCTAGCGGGCCCTTCTTGGGCGTCGGAGGCAGTTCAGCCGGCTCCCTGGGGCAGATCCGTCTTCCGGTGACCTTCGGCACCTACGACAACTTCCGCACGGAGCTAATCGACTTCAACATCGCCCCCATCAGCCTCCCATAAAACGCCATCCTCGGCTACCCAGCACTAGCCCGATTCATGGCCGCGACTCGCCCAGCGTACAGCCTCATGAAGATGCCCGGGAGTAACGGCGTCCACACCGTGTTCGAAGACGCCGGGGATGCGTTGCAAGTACTCAAGCTCGTCTTCAAGACTGCGGCGGCGGCGCAGCCCGTCGACTCAGACGCCCCTGAGCCCAAGGGGGCTGCGCTGGCCAAGAAGAAGTAGTTGTTCACCCAAGACAAGGCAGAAACCAAGCAGATACTGGTCGACGAGGACGGATCACTAACGCCACCTTCACCATAGGCGCCAACCTCGAGCCCAAACAGGAGGTGGTCCTGGTCAAGTTCCTGCGAGCAAATAAGAAGGTATTCGCATGGGAACCAGATGAGTTGGCAGGGATCCCGAGGGGCGTAATCGAGCACCACCTCAACGTGTGCCCCAACGTGCGCCCCGTGAAGCAGAAAGCAAGGCGACAGTCCACTGAAAAGCAGGCTTTCATCATCCAAGAGACCCGCAAACTGGAAGCTGCAGGGGTCATTCGCGAGGTCCGATGCCCAGATTGGTTGGCTAACCCGGTTGTCGTGCCAAAGAAAGGGGGAAGGAATGCATGTGTGTCGACTTCACCACCTCAACAAAGCCTGCCCGCAAGATCCATTCCCGCTCCCTCGAGTCGATCAGTCGTCGATTCCACCGCCGAGTGCGACCTGTTATGTTTTCTGGATGCCTTCTCTGGCTATCACCAAATCAAGATGGCGGTAGAAGACGTGGAAAAAACGGCCTTCCTGACCCCGTGTGGAGTGTACTGCTACACATGCATGTCGTTCGGACTGCGCAACGCAGGAGCGACCTTTCAGCGGCTGATGCACATCACCTTGGGTCCACAGCTCGGGAGGAATGTTGAGGCTTACGTCGATGACATTGTGGTGAAGTCTCGGGAGGCCAAAACCCTGAAACAAGACCTGGAGGAAACCTTCACGAGCCTCGACGCGGTGAACCTGCGGCTCAACCCAGAGAAGTGTGTGTTTGGGGTCCCCTCGGGCAAGCTCTTGGGCTTCCTCGTGTCCCATCGGGGCATCGAGGCTAACCCGGAAAAGGTCAAGGCAGTTGAGGACATGAGCCCACCGAAGAACCTCAGAGAAATGCAGAAACTCACTGGGTGCGTGACCGCGCTAGGACGCTTCATCTCCAAGCTGGGGGAACGAGCGCTACCCTTCTTCAAGCTAATGAAGAAAAAGGGCCCCTTTGAGTGGACTGAAGAAGCCGACAAGGCGTTCCAAGACCTCAAAAGGTACTTAACCAGCCCCCTGGTAATGGTGGCTCCGCGCCCCCAAGAGCCCCTGGTGCTCTACCTTGCAGCACCCCCTACTCTGCCAGCGCGACCCTGGTGGCCGTTAGGGAGGAGCGTCGGACCAAAGCCGCGGTGGCTGCCCGGGTCAAGGCGAAGCAGGATCAAGGGGGCCCCACAGAGACCACTACCACAGCCGAGGAGGATCAGCCGCCGCAGGGAAGCGCACTCGGGACAAAAGAGACCCCTCCCCCTGACGACCAGCCACTTGGGGCTCCATTGCCTCAGGAGGCGCCACAGCCTCCGGAGGAGGCCAACGACACCAACACTCCCAACCTCGTCGAACACCCCGTGTACTTCGTCAGCACAGTGTTGCGGGACGCGAAGTCAAGGTACCCATGCCCCAAAAACTCCTCCTCGCGCTCTTGGTGGCCTCGCGCAAGCTGCGGCGCTATTTTCAGGGCCATCCCATCAAGGTTGTCTCGGCGTACCCCTTGGAAAGGGTGCTCAGGAGCCCCAACTCGGCCGGAAGAGTCGCTGAGTGGAACATCGAATTGCAAGTGTTTCAGCTAGAATTCGGCACCACCAGAGTCATCAAGGGAGCCGCGCTAGCGGACTTCGTGGCGGAATGGACGGAGGCACCGGGCCTCAAGGCTGGCGAGGATCGATCCCTCTCCTCGGGAAGCGAGGCACCGGATGGTTGGGTCATGTACTTCGACGGGGCGTTCTCCAGACACGGCGCGGGAGCTAGTGCAGTGCTTATATCTCCTACTCAAGACAAGCTCTACTACGTCGTGCAGCTCCGTTTCCAGCACGGAGAAAAGGTCTCCAACAACATAGCGGAA
The DNA here is from genome assembly GCA_021605145.1 of Aegilops bicornis. Lineage (NCBI taxonomy): Eukaryota > Viridiplantae > Streptophyta > Magnoliopsida > Poales > Poaceae > Aegilops > Aegilops bicornis. The sequence goes on along the minus strand of CM038669.1, from coordinate 388,013,018 downwards.
TATGAGGGCCTGATAGCGGGCTGAAGGCATGGCTGCCCCTGGGAGTGAAGCGCCTTACCATCAAGGGTGATTCACAACTCCTTCTCAACTTCTCCAACAAAGTATACGAGCCAAGGGATGAGCACATGGAAGCCTACCTCGCAGAGGTCCGCAGGATGGAGAAGCAGTTCTGAGGGCTGGAGTTGCAGCATGTGCCTCGTGGCACCAATCAGGAGGCTGACGACATCGCCAAAACGGGCATCCAGGAGGCTACCTCAGGAGCCCAGCGTCTTTGAGGAACGGCTCTTCAAGCCCTCGGCAACGCCATTGCTGTCAAGCACGGTGCAGCCTCGGGAAGAGCTCCCCCAGCCACCTGCCTCGGGAGCCCCGGTCTGTGGCCCGGCCTCGGGAGCGCGTCTGCTCCTAACGCTGGAGCCTCAGGAGGGATGCTGGATCACAGAGCTCCGGAGCTACCTGACGCAAGGAACCTTGCCGGAAAAGGAAGAGGAAGCAGAGCATGTGGCACGGCAAGCCTCGGCGTACTGCATCAGGGATGGAGAGCTCTACCGGAAGCGACCCAATGATGTGTCCCTGCGGTGCATCTCCAGAGAGCAAGGGAAGGAACTGCTGGCAGACATACACGGTGGAGACTGTGGGCATCATTCGTCATCACGGACCCTCGTTGGCAAGGCGTTCATGGCGGGTTCTATTGGCCCATCACTAACAATGATGCCGTGGAACTGGTAAAGGCTTGCGAGGCCTGCCAATTCCATGCCAAGCAGATCCATCAGCCGGCGGGAGGTCTGCAAACTATATCCCTCTCGTGGCCATTCGCAGTCTGGGGGCTAGATATCCTGGGCCCATTCCCTTGGGCGCCAGGAGGCTATCGTTACCTCTACGTCGCCGTGGACAAGTTCACCAAGTGGGCCGAAGTGGAGGCCATCCGCACCATCCCCGCAGGTTCTGTGGTCAAGTTCTTCAAGGGCATCGTAAGCCGGTTCGGGGTACCGAACCGCATCATCACCGACAACGGTTCGCAGTTCACCAGTAACCTCTTCAAAACATATTGTGCTAACCTTGGGGCAGCGGTATGCTACGCCTCGGTAGCCAGCGAACAGCAGTCGAGCAGCCGAAGGGCCAACGCAGAGGTCCCGAGGGCCTCAAAACCGGGACATTCAAGAAGAAGTGGAGGCTGCGGCGAAGGCTGGTCTGACGAGCTTCAGTCCGTATTGTGGTCCATCCGCGACCGCGACCAAGCCGATTGGCGAGACCCGTTCTTCCTGGTCTATGGAGCTGAAGCAGTCCTCCCTCACAAGGTCGACGTTGTTCCGCACGGGTCTGGCGTTGACGAGGCGCAGCGGGGCGCCATGCGAGGGACGGACCTCGTCTTTGGGGAGGAGCATCGTCGGGAAGCAGCGCTTCTGGCGGTAAGATACCAACAAGCACCGCGGGCGATACCACCGCCGCAACATTCGCCCAGGACTCTTGAGGTAGGGGACCTCATGCTCGAGCGGGTTCTCTCCAGGAAGGACTGCATAAGCTATCTCCCATGTGGGAGGGCCCGTTCAAGGTTGTTCATGTTTCCAGGCCCGGCTCCGCGCGCTTGGAGACTCAGGAGGGGGTGCCCGTCCAGAACGCGTGGAACATCCAGCACCTCCGGAGGTTTTACCCCTAAAAAGGCCCGGTGCCTGTGAAGAAGGCAAATGCCTGTGAAGCGTTGCGTTTTGGAAAAGGCCCGGTGCCTGTGAAGAAGGCAAACGCCTGTGAAGCGTTGCGTTTTGGAAAATGGCCGATGCCTGTGAAGAAGGCAAATGCCTGTGAAGCGTTGCGCTTTGGAAAAGGCCGGTGCACGTGAAGCGAATAGCGCTGTGAAGCTTATCTTTACGAGAAAGGCCCGAGCTCGTGAAGAAGGCCAATGCCTGTGAAGCTTCGCCTGTGACACTCTCACGTAATAATGAGTTGGGGCTGTACACGCCCCAGAGTCTCAGGAGCGTCGGCCTCAGGCCCTGGGGCTCCCTCCCACGCCCAGTGGCAGCACTTAGCTCCGCGCTGGTGAGAAGACGTTGAAGACTAGATTAGGTGCCGGACGCGGCTTTTTTCATTTGCTTTCTGCAGTTGGCTTGTTCATTCCCATTTGGAGTTTTATTGAAGTGGTTGCCGTCTTTGGCTTGTGACTCTTTGCCTTCTTCGCTCTCCCGCCTCAATTTCTCTCGCACGAGTCTCGCGAGGGAGCAACGCGGGCACCCTCGCGAGTGTTTTCTGCCCCTATTGTTCGAGGCTTCCCCAACCGGGTCCACTACGGGAGCACCCCTCCAGTCCGTGCCCCACGGGCACCGCGACGCAAACACAGGACCTGGGTCGGTCGCCTCCACGACTGAGGCTGGAAGCTACCTCTCCTGGCTAATCTTTGTAGGGCATGAAGCGTTCGACGAGGCCTCGGCCTCGGGAGGCGAAGACCGCGGCAGGCCGCCCCCAAGCTAAGTAATTTCTACGCGCAAGCGTGTGGCACAGGAGCCTAATATAGAAATAGCGGAAAAAGTATGATAATTAACAGCAATAGTCCAAGCATGCCCCCGCGGGGGCCTACACTACTGTCTCTTTGCGCAGGAAAAAGGAAAAGAACAAAACAGGCGCGACTCGCCTCACACCAACTCGCGGCGAAGGCTCGAATCGCCTCCGGAGCTCAGGCGGACTCCCTCTCGCGCTTCACCGAGGCGCGACGGCGGGCAGACCCGCTACCCCCCTCCAGGCGGGCACGGCGGCGCGAGGCTGGTCGCGACCACACCGGAGGAGCCGCTGTCCAAGAAGAGTCGCCAAGCTCGACGAACCCCGAAGCGCCGCCGACCACGCTGCTGTCATCTTCATCCCGATCGTCGCCGGGCTAGGCCCATGGCCGCGGTCGCCGCCCTCGAGGCAGCACCCAACGCGCGGCGACCGTCTTCCCCAACACCGTCACGTGAGGGTGGCATCGCCGTCGAACTTGAAGTGCAGGGTGCACCGCCCGGCCACGCCACGCGCAAACGTTGCCGCCCGCGGGTCAGGCCACACTCCGGCCGGAGACCTCCGAAGCCTGTGGAGGCCCGGCCTGGAGCAACCGTCCGCCTGAGCGAGGCCGCCCGGGGCGCCGGCCGGAAGTTCACCTAAAAGGAAGCGGGGAAGCTGGAGCCGGGTGCTGGTCGGTTCCACCGACCACATGACAAACTCCGGCAGCACCTCGGCCGAGTGGAAGCGTGGCCTAGGGGGTCGCGTGACCGTAGCGCACCCCCCGTCAACGGCCTGACGCTCGTCGCCACGCGGGAGGTCGCCTCCATGGCCGCAGGAAGCCGCTACGGGAGCCACAGGGTGCTTGCGAGGACGGCCTCGACCGCGCTTGGCCAGGGAAGAGTCAGGCTCCACCTGGCAAGCCTTTCCTTTCTCTTCCACGGAGAACCGGCGGATCGGAGCCATTGCCGCAAAATGGAGCAAGGGATGGAGAAGAAGGAGGAGAAAGAAGAGATGGACTAGAAGGGCACACGCCGTTCCGTACTTATAGCCGGGGAAGGCCAACCGTCGACCTCCACGATCACAGGCAATCATGACCCGCTTTGCATGCAGGGACTTGCCAATTCGCGGCAAATCGCCCGAGGCATCGTTAGAAGCGAGGACGCCCACGTCCAATCAACCGCCACGCTGGCGCCCGAGGCCGCAGGCTGTTAGGGCTCAGCGGCGCTCAGACTTGCCCCTTCGCTTCTCTGCTAAGCCAAGTCCATGCACGCCTTTGGGCCCGGGCTACTGTCGGCGCTCGGGAACGGGGTACCCAGACTTGCCTGCCAGGCTCGCGGCGTGGCTCAAAGGGTGGCCCAAGACGCCCATCTTCATCAAGACAAGCTCAAGACCCTCGCGAGGGGCCAAGCCTCATGGGCGGATGACAGAAGCTTCCTCGTGCACGGCCTTGCCAGCTGGCTCATGAGGAGGCCGAGAGATCAAGGCGGGTACCTCACGAGGTGCCCATGACGCAAGCCATGACGACCAAAGGGCGCCAGGCGCCAGCCCAGCAGTGTCCTCATTTCCTCTTTGGTGCAAAGGGGCAAGCGCAGCGCGAGCATCAAGCAAAGGCAGCCGTTTGATGCAACAAGACCAAGACCATCGCAACGGCAGGAAGGAGGTCATCGTGGAGCCCAAGCCGGGCGTCACCACCAGAGCCTTTGGCGGGAGAGGACCAACTTTAGTCGATAAGTGTACTAGATGTTTCCTTCAAAATGGCCAGCTTGTTGGCGCCCTTCCCGCTCAATATTTGGGAAGAGGCCCAGGGCCTCTGCCTATAAGTAGAGCTAGCCACCACAGTAGAGGTATCTCATCTTAGCTTGATCCAATCCCATCGAGAGCCTAGCCACAAGAACACCTCACCCTCGCGAGGCTGTTCTTCCTTGTATTGTTCATCATTAGCCCAAGAGGCAATCCACCACACCACACACTGGAGTAGGGTATTACACCACAATGGTGGCCCGAACCAGTATAAACCTTGTGCCCCTTGTGTTGTTCTTTGCGTAGTTTAGATCCTTGCGAGGCGACGAGGTGCAGGTAGGTAGGGGGTGAGATCTCCGCGTGCACCCCAGAGTTCGAACCTAGAGGGTCTGCCGGAACCTGTGATCCGACAAATACCATATTGTGTTAATGCAATTTTAAACTGTGTCACTTTATTCGTCAGTAAGAAATGTGATGAATTGTCAGCACTGATACTTTTACGTGCAAAACCTGTCATTTGTCTGCTTGTTTAACTTTCAGAGTGAGGAAGATATAAGTGTTGAACAAGCGCAGTCTCATCATCTTGCTTTCACCGCTATGTCAAGACTCACAAATAGGCTAACCTTTCTTGAACTCTATTGAAGTGCTATCAATTTTGTATATTATTTTGTCGGCGTGTTTATTTGCAATCGGTGGCGATCTTTGATGCCTAGTGTATGTAATCTGTCCTGGTTGTGCTTTATTATCATAGTGGCGAACTTTGATGCCCAAAGTGGATGTAATATGCCGTAATTTCTTTATTGTATAGTCTAGTTTTTTCTTATTCACGATGTTGCGGTTATTTTATCAGTATATATATCCTGTCTTCATGATAAACCGCCAAACCGTAAAATTACGGTACATAATCGGGTCATGCAATCACGATGTAGGTTGGGCAAAGCGTGCGAACAGCTCACGGGCCGGCGGCAGTCTGAAATGAACCCCGCCCATGATTGAGCGAATCAAATCACGGGCTTTTAACAGGCCAAAATTGTCTCGGTCCTTGTTTGGCCCAATCAGATATCGGCTACGAGCAGGCCGGATGCAAATCGGGCCGTAGTTAGGCCCAAATATATGATGGGCTTTTAACAGGCCGAAATTAATATAGGGTCGAAATGTTAAACGGGCCCATAACAGGCCAAAACTAATATTAGGCCGAATTACTAAGTGGGCCTTTAGCAAGTGGGTCCAAAAGCATAGTGTCCAGTTGACGGGCCGAATTTGATATGGGCCATAATTGAGCCCAAAGCCTCTTAAATGGTCGGACCTGATCTGGGCCGTAATTTGGCCGAGAACGTGGTAGGCTTATAACGGGCCGGATCTCATATGGGCCACTTTTAGGCCCAAAACGTGGCAGGCCATTAATGGACCGGATCAAATATGGGTCGACATTTGGCCCAAAACATGGCAGCCAGTTAATGGGCCGGCCTACTAGGGTCCTCAAAATCTTGTGGGCCTACAAATGGCCGCCCATTAATGTCGGCAAAATCTCGTGGGCTTTTAGCTGGGCCGGCCCATTATGATCTGCAAGAATCTTATGGGCCTTTACCTGGGCCAGCCCATTATGACACACAAAAATCTTGTGGGCCTTTAGCTGGGCCGGCCCATTATGGCCCGCAAAATCTTGTGGGCCTTTACCTGGGCCGACCCATTATGGCCCGCAAAATCTCGTGGGCCTTTAGTCGGGCGGCCCATTATGGTTCGCAAAATCTTGTGGGCCTTTAGCTGGGCTGGCCCATTATGGTCCGCAAAACTTGTGGGCCTTTAATTGGGCTGGCCCAATTAAACTTGATGGGCCGGTCCACGTGTCAACATATCATAGGCGCATCTCGCCCATTGGATGAGTGACACCTGTGCCAACGCGGACCTGACACGTGTCTCCTCCAGCAAATGATGATTTTACACGTGGAAAATCCCCATTGGTCGGGGCTGTTAACGGGTTATCGGACCAAAACCCGACCCAATAGCTTAACGGCGTTCCGTTACGGTGGATGCCACGTGTCGGTCACCCTTGACGAAAGCACTTCTTTGACGCGCGATTTATCGTCATGGAAGTGGACACTTCCGTGATGATAATTTTGTTAATGTCATGGAACACTTCTCTGACGGCCACGTATGACTATCTTGATTCTGTTATTAATTTGTCATGGATGTACATGCATGACAAAAAACGCGACCTACTGTGACAAACACGTATCATCACGGAAGTGTATTTTTTTTGTAGTGACATCATGTCATCTTGCCTAATGTGTTACTCTGTTCTTATGAACTTAATACTCTAGATGCATGCTGGATAGCGGTCGATGTGTAGAGTAATAGTAGTAGATGCAGGCAGGTGTCGGTCTACTTGTCACGGACGTGATGCCTATATACATGATCATGCCTAGATATTCTCATAATTATGCACTTTTCTATCAATTGCTCGACAGTAATTTGTTCACCCACCGTAATACTTATGCTATCTTGAGAGAAGCCACTAGTGAAACCTATGGCCCCCGGGTCTATGTTCCATCATATTAATCTTCCGTCAACTAGCTATTTCTTTCGCCGTTTATTTTGCAATTTTTACTTTTAATATTTATCATAAAAATACCAAAAATATTATCTTATCATCTCCATCAGATCTCACTTTTGCAAGTGGCCATGGAGGGATTGACAACCCCTTTATCTTGTTGGTTGCAAGGTTCTTATTTGTTTGTGTAGGTACGAGGGACTTGCATGTGGCCTCCTACTGGATTGATACCTTGGTTCTCAAAAACTGAGGGAAATACTTATGCTACTTTGCTGCGTCACCCTTTCCTGTTCAAGGGAAAACCAACGCATGCTCAAGAGGTAGCACATGCCTTGAACATGTCACAAAATTATGGTACAAAGTCTTTTATGTTAAATATGCTCTCGATGAACTATTGCTTCAAACAATGTCACTATTGTTTTTTTATCTTTTAACATATGTTTCCGCATTCAGTTGTTCCTGAATTGATGCCCGGACGTGGTCCAATCACACTAGCTATTGGTCACAACAAGAAGTTCATGGCAAGATACATAATATCCCCTAGAATTGGAACCATTCACATTACTAAATGGGAGGCGGTGATGGCAATGTGTCCGCATTTGAAAATGGGTGCCAATGTTATGCTGATAGTGTATGAAGGCACCGAATGGCATTTCATGTTCATTGACGACATGTTGTGATGCAGTTTCAGGACAATGAGTTCCTCGAATCCTGATTGTTAAGTACTTTATGTCAAGTTGTGTATGCGGAGTAGCCCTTATTTCTTGGGAAACATAGCATGCAATTTCAAAAATTTCCTACGCTCACGCGAGATCTATCTAGGAGATGCATAGCAAAGAGAGGGGGAGAGTGTGTCTATGTACCCTCGTAGACCGAAAGCGGAAGTGTTTGACAACGCGATTGATGTAGTTGAACTTCTTCTCGTTCCGACCGATCAAGCACCGAACGTACGGCACCTCCGAGTTGTGCACACGTTCAGCTCGATGACGTCCCTCCAACTCTTGATCCAGCAAACTGTCGAGGGTGTGGATGAGCTCTGTCAGCACAACGGCGTGGTGACGGTGATGGTGAAGTGATCTGCGCAGGGCTTCGCCTAAGCACCGCAAGAATATGAACGAGGGCATAATCTGTGGAGGGGGCACCGCACACGGCTAACAATTGTTGGTGTGTGTTCTAGCGGCGCCCCCTCATATATATATATATAGGTTGGAGGGGAGGAGAGGCGTCCAAGGGGGTGCCCCAAGTAGGAGGAATCCTACTTGGGCGCCTCCCAATTCGGCCTCCCCCTTTCCTATTCCTATTCGGAGTAGGAAGGGAAGAGGGGGAAGGGGGAATCCTATTCCCTTTTTCCTTTCCTCCTTCCCCTTTCCTTCTCCAATTTGGCTAGCCCATATGAGTAGGGGGCGCATCAGCACCTTTGTGGCTGGTGTGTTTCCCCTCTTGGCCCATAAGGCCAATATCTTTTTGTAACACCCCGGATGTAACTTTCCATATTTGTAACTCCAACTCTTGCCATTTTCGGCTATGTGCTATGGTATTCCCTCCGTGGTTGGGTTTTTGTCTTTCGTTTTGCATTTTGTTTATGTCATGCACCTCATATCATGTCATCATGTGCATCTTATTTGCATACGTGTTCGTCTCATGCATCCAAGCATTTTCCCCGTTGTCCGTTTTGCAATCCGGCACTCCTATGTCCCCCGGCGCACCCCTCTTGTCTCTTTTCGTGAGCGGGTCTCAAACGTTCTCGGAATGGACCGAGGCTTGCCAAGTGGCCTTGGTACACCACCGGTAGACCAGCTGTCAAGTGTCGTGCCATTTGGAGGTCGTTTGATACTCCAACGGTTAACCGGGTAACCGCGATGGCCTCTTTTGGGTTGCAGCCCAAAACCCCTCCAAAACATCCCAAAAACCCATCTAAGTCACTTCCATGCTCTCCGTCGTCGGATCACGATCGTGTGGGCGAAAACTACACTCCATTTGAAGTCTCCTAGCTCCCTCTACCTATAAATATGTGACCATCCCCGAAATTTTCGGGCAAACCCTAGCTCCCGCTCCCCTCGCGTCGCCGGACACGTCCGGATCGGACTAGACGCGTCCATCCGCCGCCGCCCGTCCAACCGCGCGCCGCCACGTGGCCGGCCGCTCCCCACATCGCCGCCCGGCCGCACTGAGCTGAGGCCCAGCCAGCCCTCCCCGAGCCAGCGCCTCCCGCTCCCCGGCGCCGCCGCCACGCCCCTCGCGCCATCATGCCGTCTCCGCCCGCTCCGGCCGCCCGCCTCGTCCGCCCAGCGCTTGACCTGCCTCCCTCGCCACGGTCGCCGCCTCCCGCCATGGAGCCGCGCCCACGGACTCCGTCGCCCTACGCCGCCCGACGCGCTCGGCCGTCCCCATCTCCTCTCCGGCCTTCCTCCTCTCTAGCTCCGGCGAGGATCCGGCCTACCTCGGTTTCCGTGCGTACGGATCCAGATCGGATCTGAGAGGAACCCTAGGTTGACCCCGATTTATCCTCTAAGTCATTTTTTTCAGTAATTTTGTTGCATTTTCTTCGCATCATAACTCTGTACTCGTTGTTCCGTTTTGGGCGTATAGTATAGCGGTTTGTTCGTATCAACGAGTACACCACTTCACCTAATTGCATCATATTAATTTGAGCTCATCTTGATGCCCGAAATGCTGTTAGAAGAGGGCTATGTGATGTTAGTTTCAGATTCTTATCAGAACTTGCACTTTTGTCATTTTTGCCATGATTGATGTGTGCACCCTATGAACTTGAGTCCTACATGTGTTTTGTAATATGTCATGCCATATTTACAGTGGTGTATGCCATGTATTTTTGTGATCTCTATGGTGACTAGCACAAGCATGCAAACTAGGCTTCATGATGTTGCTGATTTTAGTCCCTGTTCTGCTGTTATTTTTATGCCATGTAAACTTGATGCTGCTGAGAGAGATCCATGCATATTTTGAGATACTTAAGTAAGGATGTTTTGAACATATGGTTATTTTCTTTCCATCCATGCCCATTTTTGCAATTATGGAGTAATCTATCATGTCGTTGTCTTGCTCTACTTTTGCTATAAAATGTTTCCTGGCAGATTGTTTACATGTTATTCAATTTTGCCAAGGTTGTTGTAGTGGATCCTTGCATGCTATAAACTTGTTCATGCCATGTTTAATTTCATAAGCATTTATTCTTGCTGGTGATATGCTTATCTTGTCATGCAATGACATGTGTTGAGTGAATCAAGCTCGCAAAGATGCCTTCATGATGCTGTTAATGCCATGCTCTATTTCCGTAATCTGTTAACTAAATTTGCTATGTTTACATGGGTGCAATCATATCTTCTGATCCTTTTTGGCTCATAGTCAGTCAAGGACTTTTTGTTCTATGCATTTAGTAGTATCATGCATGCCTTAAGTTTCTATGATATGTTCCTGTAGCACGATGTTTGCTTGCCCTAAACATTGCTTCCTCGTTGTTAATTTCTGGCATGTTAGTATTTTCACTAAGTCTGTGAAGCTGATATATTTTACACTTTTGCCATGCTTGGTTGGACCTGTTATGCTGTGCTTTAGCCGTAGCTCAGTGTTCATCTTTTGTCAAGCATCTTGAGTAGATCACTGCCATATGCTTCGTTGGTACGTTTGGGAGCAGTAGCTTAACTCTTTGTTGCTTGCTATGTGGTATCATGCTGTTAATGGCAGAATTGTGTCATTCTTGTTTTGCTTGCCATTTGCAAACCGTGCATCCGATTCCGTGATCTTTATATCGATTTCAACCGAAATCATCTCACTTTTCCAGCGGTATACTTGGTTTGCCAAGTTGATGCCTTGTTCATCATTTTCCTTCCGGAGCACGCATATGCATTGCATATCACATCTCGCATATCATGCCATGTATTGCATCATGTTGTTTGTGCATCGCCCGTGATTTATTGTGGTTCCATTGTTTGTGTTCTTGCTTTGGGTAGAGCCAGGAGACGAGTACGTGAACGAGGAACCTGTTGAGAACGCCACGAGGATCAAGCTTTTGACAACTCGAGAACTTTTGGTGCAAGATGACCATACCCTCGAAATCACTTCTATCTTTGCTTGCTAGATGCTCGTTCTTTTCTATGCCTATGCTGCGATACCTACCACTTGCTATATCATGCCACCCATATTGCCATGTCAAACCTCTAACCATCCTTTCCTAGCAAACCGTTGTTTGGCTATGTTATCGCTTTTGCTCAGCCCTCTTATAGCGTTGCTAGTTGCAGGTGAAGCCGAAGTGGTTCCATGTTGGAACATGGATATTTTGGGATATCACAATATCTCTTATTTTAATTAATGCACCTATATACTTGGTAAAGGGTGGAAGGCTCGGCCTTATGCCTGGTGTTTTGTTCCACTCTTGCCGCCCTAGTTTCTGTCATACCGGTGTTATGTTCCTTGATTTTGCGTTCCTTACACGGTTGGGTGATTTATGGGACCCTCTTGACAGTTTGCTTTGAATAAAACTCCTCCAGCAAGGCCCAACATTGGTTTTACCAATTGACCACCTACCACCATATTTTTCCCTTGGGTTTTCGCGAGCCCGAGGGTCGTCTTTATTTTAGCCCCCCCGGGCCAGTGCTCCTCCGAGTGTTGGCCCGAACCGAGCCGCCTGCGGGGCCACCTCGGGGAAACTCGAAGCCTGGTTTTACTCGTAGCCTGTCTCATCCGGTGTGCCCTGAGAACGAGATATGTGCGCTCCTATCGGGATTTGTCGGCACAGTCGGGTGGTCTTGCTGGTCTTGTTTTACCATTGTCGAAATGCCTTGCGAACCGGGATTCCGAGACTGATCGGGTCTTCCCGGGAGAAGGAATATCCTTCGTTGACCGTGGAGAGCTTATAATGGGCTAAGTTGGGACACCCCTGCAGGGTATTATCTTTCGAAAGCCGTGCTCATGCGGTTATGAGGCAGATGGGAATTTGTTAATGTCCGGTTGTAGAAAACCCGAAGTTGACCTTGATTAAAACACATCAATCAAGTGTGTAACCGTGATGGTCTCTTCTCGGAGTCCGGGAAGTGAACACGGTGTTGGAGTTATGTTTGACGTAAGTAGTTTCAGGATCACTTCTTGATCGCTACTAGCTTCACGACCGTGCCTTGCTTCTCTTCTCGCTCTCTTTTGTGAATGTAGCCACCATATATGCTAGTCGCTTGCTGCAGCTCCACCTCACAACTCTGTCCTACCTATAAGCTTAAATAGTCTTGATCTCGCGGGTGTGAGATTGCTGAGTCCCCGTGACTCACAGATTCTACCAAAACAGTTGCAGTGTGCCGACGATGCCAAAGGCAGGTGACGCAACCGAGCTCAAGTGGGAGTTCGACGAGGAACGTGGTCGTTACTATGTGTCTTTTCCTGATGATCAGTAGTGAAGCCCAGTTGGGACGATCGGGGATCTGTGTAGCATTTGGGGTGGTCTTCTTTTATTTTGCTTCCGTAGTCGGACCTTGAGTGTAATCTGGATGATGGATGTTTATTTATGTTTTGTGTGAAGTGGCGACTGTAAGCCAACTATGTATCTCTTTCCCTTATGTATTACATGGGTTGTGTGAAGATTACCTCACTTGCGACATTGCTTTCAATGCGGTTATGCCTCTAAGTCGTGCTTCGACACGTGGGAGATATAGCCGCATCGAGGGCGTTAAAAACTGGTAATCAGAGCCATCCCCGACTTAGGAGCCCCCTGCTTGATTGTTTGCTGGCGTTGTTGAGTCTAGAACAAAAATGTTTTGAGTCTTAGGATTATATATATCGGAGAGTAGGTTTCTTTTTACTCCTCAGTCCCTTCGTGCCGCCTCTGCTGAGGTCTCCTCGACATAGAAGTTTTGACTCTCCTCTCCTCAAATTTCACTAAAAAATTTAGGATCACGCGGGTATCTTGGAATCGTTCCGATGGTTTTGTGGACGAGAACATTGTTCTTGGTGCCTCGACATTTAGGTGTTGTGGCGGTGTCCCGGGAGTTGAGCTCCGAGGTGTTGTCGTCACAATTTTATCGTTCTTGATTACGGAATACCTGAGCTTTGCCGACATCGAAAATCTCTTTTGTACAGTTTTTGGTGAGATAACCCCGATAACCCAGTACTGGGGCGAGCTCGGGAGTATTGCCATGACTCGTATAACGGATGTTTTTTTCGAAGGTCGAGGTACACGATTTTTGAAGGTTTCTTGGTTATGTGTTGGCGGATGGATACAGCTGGATCTAGGTATTGTTAGTTTGGGTGATATATTTTGTGTCCCCTGTATCCCCAACACCAGATTGCATAACCAGAAAGTTTCGGGAGTTTATAGGTGGGATTCAAGTAGGTCTTAGCATTTCTTCCCGCAGATATTTGGTTTGTGATTGGGTAATCCTTACCACTTATTTGTTCCAGTCGTACCTTGTTATTTCATTCATCAACCCTTTATCAAGTGGCTTCTCACCTTAATGGACGTGTGATGTTAGCTTTGGAATTCATTCGTTCATCCTTGTTCGAATGTTTATTGGGAAGACTATATGTTGCAATTTCTATCCGTTGATTCAACTTGTCTATCTGTCTTTCAAGATGCTAACGGATGTCACCCTCTTCAGGATGGCTCCGCCAACGCGTCAGAATCTGGAACGCAATGATGGGAGTCAGTCGAACCCTCCACCTCCACCTCCGCCTCCGGAGGCATGGCAAGCTGTCATGGCAGCCACCAACGCAAATGCTCAGATGATTTTGCAACTCTTGCAAGAGTGTACACAAGGACAAGGCAACCAAGGAAATCAAGGCCAAGGCAAAAATCAGCCGCACTTCGCTAACCTCAATCAGTTCCTTGCTAATCAGCCGAAGTCTTTCAGCTTCTGTGCCGAGGCCACAGACGCCGACGATTGGCTTGTGGACATCTGCAAACATTTTGAATGTAGCAATGTCGACACGAGGAATTTGTCAAGTTTGCGCTGCTTCAACTCAAGGACCAAGCCGCCGAGTGGTATCAACAATACAAAGATTCCAGAGGAGGTCGTGTGATTACCTGGGATGATTTCCGTCGAGACTTCAAAGCTCACCACATTCCACAAAGTGTTGTTGAGAGCAAGCGTGAGGAGTTCCGCAATCTCAAGCAAGGCGGCATGTCTGTGTATCAATACAACACCCAGTTCCAGAAACTCGCTCGCTTCGCTAAACAAGACGTTCCTGATGAAAAGAGTATGATCTATCAATTCAGAGGTGGTCTCAGAGAAGATTTGCAGTTAGCTCTCGTGCTTTTTGAGCCGAAAAAGTATGATGAATTCTACAACATGGCACTGAAGCAAGAGGCTGCCCAACTCAAGTGTGAGGCTTCTAAGAAGAGAATCAGGGATGCAGAAGTCTTCTTCTTCCTCTCAAGTGGCAGCTAAGCAGCAGAAGTTCTACCTTCCTCCTCCTCCGTTTCGTCAGCCTTACCAGCAGAAGAACTCAGGTGGTCGTGGATCTTCCCACCCACCCAACCCAGGCTATCAGAACAAGTCTAATTCTCAAGCTCCAAGGTCAAATGCTCCTTATCACCGTCCGATCTTAGAGGTGACTTGCAACAAATGTCAGCAGAAAGGTCACTATGAAAACAAGTGCTTCAACCAAAGGCGCCTTCCGCCTCCTCCTCCTGTGAGATCTTCAAGCAATGCGGTGGTCAAGCATAATCCCAAGTCTACAAAGGTGAACATGATGAATGCAGTGCAAGCGGAGGAATCTACTTATGTGATAATTGGTAATCTCTCAGTCAATGATATTCCTGCAAAAGTCTTATTTGATACTGGTGCTTCACATTCTTTCATGTCAATGAGCTTTTCGAGCAACTTAAAGGTGCTAAAGTTTTCTCCAAGCTTGACCTTCGTATGGGTTATCATCAGATTCGCATTCGTGAACAAGATATTCCCAAGACAGCATTCAGAACAAGCTTTGGTTCTTATGAATATACTTTGTCATGTCTTTCGGCCTTGTCAATGCTCCTCCAACATTCTCTCGAATGATGAACTTCATCTTCAACCCCTACACCAATGAATTCAGATTGGTCTATCTCGATGATATTTTGGTCTTCTCCAAGAATAAGAAGGATCATGCCAAACATTTGCGATTGGTGCTCGACAAGCTCGTAGAGCATCAATTCTATGCTAAGTTTTCCAAATGTGAATTTTGGCTTGATGAAGTTCTTTATCTTGGTCACATCATCTCCGCCAAGGGCATCGCTGTTAATCCCGAGAAGGTGTCTGCGGTTGTGAATTGGGAACCTCCTCGAATGTCAAGCAGCCTTCAGCTTTCTTGGACTTGCAAGCTATTGCCGAAGATTTGTTGAGAATTTCTCCAAGATTGAAAAGCCTCTTTCCAACCTCCTCCAGAAGCATGTCAAGTATGTCTGGACGCCTGAGTGTGATGTTGCTTTCAACACCCTCAAAGAGAAGCTAGTCACAGCTCCTGTCTTGACTCCTCCTGATGAATCCAAACCATTCGAAGTCTTCTGTGATGCTTCTCTTCAAGGTCTCGGTGCTGTGTTCATGCAAGAGAAGAAAGTTGTGGCCTATACCTCTCGTCAGTAGAAGCCCAACGAAAAGAACTACCCCACTCATGATCTTGAGTTGGCGGCAGTTGTCCATGCATTAATAACATGGAGACATCTCTTGTTGGGAAGGAAAGTGGACATATTCACCGATCACAAGAGTCTCAAGTATATCTTCACTCAACCCAACCTCAACCTCAGGCAAACTCGATGGGTCGAAATGATTCAAGAGTACAATCCAAGTATTGAATATACTCCAGGCAAGGCCAATGTGATTGCAGATGCTCTGAGCAGAAAGGCTTATTGCAACAGCTTAATCCTCAAGCCCTTCCAACCGGACCTTTGTGAAGCTTTCCGCAAGCTGAATCTTCAAGTTGTTCCTCAAGGCTTTCTTGCCAACCTCATAGTCTCTCCTACTTTGTAAGACCAAATTCGTGAGGCACAACTCCTGGATGACATGGTGAAAAAGGTGAAACGTGGTATCGACAAGGGAATTTCCAAATACAAGTGCTTCCACATTGATGACAAAGATACTCTTTTCTTCGAGGACCAGATTGTGGTTCCTAAGGGTGATCTACGTAAAGTCATTATGAACGAGGCACACAATTCCCTTCTATCCATTCATCCTGGAAGTACGAAGATGTACCATGACATCAAGCAACAGATTGGTGGACTCGAATGAAGCGAGAAATTGCTCAATTCGTGAATGAATGTGATGTCTGCAGAAGGGTGAAAGCAGAACACCAACGACCAGCCGGTCTCCTCCAACCTCTTGCTATTCCGGAATGGAATTTTGATCATATCGAGATGGACTTCGTGGATCGGATTTCCTAACTCCAAGCGTGGAAATGATGCCATCTTCGCTGCCATCGACAAGCTTACTAAAGTGGCTCATTTTCTTCCAATCAAAGAATCTATCACAGCAGCTCAGTTGGCAGAGCTATACACCTCCAGAATTGTCTCCTTGCACGACATTCCACAATTAATCTCTTCAGACCGTGGAAGCATCTTCACTTCTAAATTCTGGGACTCCTTTCAGAAGGCCATGGGCACCAACATTCGTTTCAGCACAGCTTTCCATCCTCAAACAAGTGGCCAAGTCGAGCGAGTCAATCAAATCCTCGAAGACATGCTCAGGGCTTGTGTCATTTCCTTCGGTATGAAGTGGGAAGATTGTCTTCCATATGCCGAGTTCTCCTACAAGAATGGCTTCCAAGCGAGTTCGGGCAAGGCCCCATTCGAAATTCTCTATGGCAGAAAGTTCCGTACTCCTCTAAATTGGTCCGAGACAGGTGAACGCCAACTTCTTGGCAACGACTTGATCACAGAAGCCGAAGAAATGTGCAAAGTCATTCGTGAGAATCTCAAGGCCGCGCAATCGCGCCAGAAGAGCTATTATGATGACAAGCACCATGATGTGGCTTTTGAAAACGGAGACCATGTCTACCTCTGCGTCTCTCCAATGAAAGGCACTCGTCGCTTCGGTATCAAAGGGAAGCTTGCCCCTAGATACGTGGGTCCTTTCAAGATCATTGGCAAAAGAGGCGATCTCGCATATCAACTTGAGCTTCCGTCAAACTTCGCGAACGTGCACGATGTGTTTCATGTGTCACAGCTTCGCAAGTGCTTCAAGACTCCTGAGCGCACTATCAACTTCGAAGAAATTGACCTCCAAGAAGATCTGTCTTATCATGAGCACCCCGTTGCTATTCTTGAAGAAACCGAGCGCAAGACTCGCAACAAGTCAATCAAATTCCTGAAAGTGAAGTGGTCACACCATTCCGACCGAGAAGCCACCTAGGAGCGCGAGGATCACCTCCGTTCCGAATATCCGGAGTTCTTTCAGTCCTAGATCTCGGGACGAGATCCTCTTGTAGTGGTGGAGTGTTGTAACACCCCGGATGTAACTTTCCATATTTGTAACTCCAACTCTTGCCATTTTCGGCTATGCGCTATGGTATTCCCTCCGTGGTTGGGTTTTTGTCTTTCATTTTGCATTTTGTTTATGTCATGCACCTCATATCATGTCATCATGTGCATCTCATTTGCATACGTGTTCGTCTCATGCATCCGAGCATTTTCCCCGTTGTCCGTTTTGCAATCCGGCACTCCAATGTCCCCCGGCGCACCCCTCTTGTCTCTTTTCGTGGGCGGGTGTCAAACGTTCTCGGAATGGACCGAGGCTTGCCAAGTGGCCTTGTTACACCACCGGTAGACCACCTGTCAAGTGTCGTGCCATTTGGAGGTCGTTTGATACTCCAACGGTTAATCGGGTAACCGCGAAGGCCTCTTTTGGGTTGCAGCCCAAAACCCCTCCAAAACAGCCCAAAAACCCATCTAAGTCACTTCCATGCTCTCCCTCGTCGGATCACGATCGTGTGGGCGAAAACTACACTCCATTTGGAGTCTCCTAGCTCCATCTACCTATAAATATGTGACCATCCCTGAAATTTTCGGGCAAACCCTAGCTCCCGCTCCCCTCGCGCCGCCGGACACGTACGGACCGGGCTGGACGCGTCCGTCCGCCGCCCGTCCAACATACGCCACGTGGCCGGCCGCTTCCCCACATCGCCGCCGCGCCAAGGCCCGCGAGGCCCAGCCACCTCCTCCCGAGCCCGCGCCTGGCCTCCCCAGCGCCAGACCGCCGCCCACTGCCTCACGCCCACAAGTGACGAGGCGGTGGCAGGCAGCGGGGCGGCCCGGCTCGTCTGCCCGCTCGCCGACTCCTCGCCACGCCGCCGCCGCCTCACGGGACTCCGTCGCCTCGCCGCCGACCGCGCTCCGGCCGTCCCCATCTCCTCTCCGGCCTTCCTCCTCTCCAGCTCCGGCGAGGATCCGGCCTACCTCGGTTTCCATGCGTACGGATCCAGATCGGATCTGAGAGGAACCCTAGGTTGACCCCGATTTATCCTCTTAAGTCATTTTTTTCAGTAATTTTGTTGCATTTTTTTCGCATCATAACTCTGTACTCGTTGTTCCGTTTTGGGCGTATAGCATACCGGTTTGTTCGACTCGACGAGTACACCACTTCACCTAATTGCATCATATTAGTTTGAGCTCATCTTGATGCCCGAAATGCTGTTAGAAGAGGGCTATGTGATGTTAGTTTCAGATTCTTATCAGAACTTGCACTTTTGTCATTTTTGCCATGATTGATGGATGCACCCTATGAACTTGAGTCCTACATGTGTTTTGTAATATGTCATGCCATATTTACAGGGGTGTATGCCATGTATTTTTGTGATCTCTATGGTGACTAGCACAAGCATGCAAACTAGGCTTCATGATGTTGCTGATTTTAGTCCCTGTTCTGCTGTTATTTTTATGCCATGTAAACTTGATGCTACAGAGAGATCCATGCATATTTTGAGATACTTAAGTAAGGATGTTTTGAACATATGGTTATTTTCTTTCCATCCATGCCCATTTTTGCAATTATGGAGTAATCTATCATGTCGTTGTCTTGCTCTACTTTTGCTATAAAATGTTTCTGGCAGATTGTTTACATGTTATTCAATTTTGCCAAGGTTGTTGTAGTGGATCCTTGCATGCTATAAACTTGTTCATGCCATGTTTAATTTCATAAGCATTTATTCTTGCTGGTGATATGCTTATCTTGTCATGCAATGACATGTGTTGAGTGAATCAAGCTCGCAAAGATGCCTTCATGATGCTGTTAATGCCATGCTCTATTTCCAGAATCTGTTAACGAAATTTGCTATGTTTACATGGGTGCAATCATATCTTCTGATCCTTTTTGGCTCATAGTCAGTCAAGGACTTTTGTTCTATGCATTTAGTAGTATCATGCATGCCTTAAGTTTCTATGATATGTTCCTGTAGCACGATGTTTGCTTGCCCTAAACATTGCTTCCTGTTGTTAATTTCTGGCATGTTAGTATTTTCACCAAGTCTGTGAAGCTGATATATTTTACACTTTTGCCATGCTTGGTTGGACCTGTTATGCTGTGCTTTAGCCGTAGCTCAGTGTTCATCTTTTGTCAAGCATCTTGAGTAGATCACTGCCATATGCTTCGTTGGTACGTTTGGGAGCAGTAGCTTAACTCTTTGTTGCTTGCTATGTGGTATCATGCTGTTAATGGCAGAATTGTGTCATTCTTGTTTTGCTTGCCATTTGCAAACCGTGCATCCGATTCCGGTGATCTTTATATCGATTTCAACCGAAATCATCTCACTTTTCCAGCGGCATACTTGGTTTGCCAAGTTGATGCCTTGTTCATCATTTTCCTTCCGGAGCACGCATATGCATTGCATATCACATCTCGCATATCATGCCATGTATTGCATCATGTTGTTTGTGCATCGCCCGTGATTTATTGTGGTTCCATTGTTTGTGTTCTTGCTTTGGGTAGAGCCGGGAGACGAGTACGTGAACGAGGAACCTGTTGAGAACGCTTACGAGGATCAAGCTTTTGACAACTCTGAGAACTTTGCAGGCAAGATGACCATACCCTCGAAATCACTTCTATCTTTGCTTGCTAGATGCTCGTTCTTTTTCTATGCCTATGCTGCGATACCTACCACTTGCTATATCATGCCACCCATATTGCCATGTCAAACCTCTAACCATCCTTTCCTAGCAAACCGTTGTTTGGCTATGTTACTGCTTTTGCTCAGCCCCTCTTATAGCGTTGCTAGTTGCGAGTGAAGTCAAGTTGGTTCCATGTTGGAACATGGATATTTTGGGATATCACAATATCTCTTATTTTAATTAATGCACCTATATACTTGGTAAAGGGTGGAAGGCTCGGCCTTATGCCTGGTGTTTTGTTCCACTCTTGCCGCCCTAGTTTCTGTCATACCGGTGTTATGTTCCTTGATTTTGCGTTCCTTACACGGTTGGGTGATTTATGGGACCCTCTTGACAGTTTGCTTTGAATAAAACTCCTCCAGCAAGGCCCAACTCCTTCGCTACGAGTGAGAAAATCTCATCATAGTCAACACCTTGAACTTGTCGAAAACCTTTTGCGACAAGTCGAGCTTTGTAGATAGTAACACTACCATCAGCGTCTATCTTCCTCTTGAAGATCCATTTATTCTCAATGGCTTGCCAATCATCGGGCAAGTCCACCAAAGTCCACACTTCGTTCTCATACATGGATCCTATCTCAGATTTCATGGCCTCAAGCCATCTGTCGGAATCTGGGCTCATCATATCTTCTTCGTAGTTCGTAGGTTCGCCATGGTCTAATAACATGACTTCCAGGACAGGATTACCCTACCACTCTAGTGCGGGACATGCTCTGTTCGACCTACGAGGTCTAGTAGTAACTTGATTAGAAGTTTCATGATCATCGTTAGCTTCCTCTCTAGTTGGTGTAGACATCACGGGAATGGATTTCACTGATGTGCTACTTTCCAATTTGAGAGAAGGTTCGATTACCTCATCAAGTTCTACTTTCCTCCCACTCACTTCTTTTGAGAGAAACTCCTTCTCTAGAAAGGTTCCATTTTTGGCAACAAAGATCTTGCCTTCGGATATGTGATAGAAGGTGCACCCAATTGTTCCCTTAGGGTATCCTATGAAGATGCACTTCTCCGATTTGGGTTCGAGCTTACCAGGTGAAGCCTTTTGACATAAGTATCACAACCCAAACTTTAAGAAACGATAGCTTAGGTTTCTTGCCAAACCACAGTTCATACGGTGTCGTCTCAACAGATTTAGATGGTGCCCTATTTAACGTGAATGCAGCTATCTCTAATGCATGACCCCAAAATGATAGTGGTAAATAGGTAAGAGACATCATAGATCGCACCATATCTAATAAAGTGCGGTTATGACGTTCGGACACACCATTGCGTTGTGGTGTTCCAGGTGGCGTGAGTTGTGAAACTATTCCACATTGTTTTAAATGAAGGCCAAACTCGTAACTCAAATATTCACCTCCGCGATCAGATCGTAGAAACTTTATTTTCTTGTTACGATGATTCGCCACTTCACTCTGAAATTCTTTGTACTTTTCGAATGTTTCAGACTTGTGTTTCATTAAGTAGATATACCCATATCTGTTCAAATCATTTGTGAAGGTCAGAAAATAACGATACCCGCCGCGAGCCTCAACACTCATTGCACCATATACATCAGTATGTATTATTTCCAATAAGTCATTGGCTCTCTCCATTGTTCTGGAGAATGGAGTTTTAGTCATCTTGCCCATGAGGCATGGTTCGCAAGTATCAAATGATTCATAAACAAGTGATTCCAAAAGTCCATCTGCATGGAGTTTCTTCATGCGCTACACCAATATGACCTAAACGGCAGTGCCACAAATATGTTGCACTATCATTATCAACTTTGCATCTTTTGGCATCAATATTATGAATATGTGTATCACTATGATCGATTCAATAAACCATTTATATTGGGTGTATGACCATAGAAGGTTTTATTATGTAAATAGAACAACAGTTATTCTCTAAGTTAAATGAATAATTGTATTGCAATAAACAGGATCCAATCATATTTATGCTCAACGCTAACACAAAATAAAATTTATTTAGGTCCAACACTAATCCCGAAGGTAGAGGGACTGCGCGATGGTGATCTTATCAACCTTGGAATCACTTCCAACACACATCGTCACCTCGCCCTTAACTAGTCTCTGTTCATTTTGTAACTCCTATTTTTAGTTACTAATCTTAGCAACTGAACCGGTATCAAATACCCATGGGTTACTATGAACACTAGTAAAGTACACATCAATAACATGTATATCAAATATACTTTTGTTCACTTTGCCATCCTTCTTATCCACCAAGTATTTGGGGTAGTTCCGTTTCTAGTGAACATTCCCTTTGCAGTAGAAGCACTCAGTTTCAGGCTTAGGTCCAGGTTTGGGCTTCTTCACGAGAGTGGCAACTAGCTTGCCATTCTTCTTAAGTTTCCTTTCTTTTCCTTTGCCCTTTTACTTGAAACTAGTGGTCTTGTCAACCATCAACACTTGATGCTATTTCTTGATTTCTACCTTCGCTGATTTTAGCATCGCGAAGAGCTCAGGAATCATTTTCGTCATCCCTTACATATTATAGTTCATCACGAAGTTCTAGTAGCTTGGTGATGGTGACTAGAGAACTCTGTCAACAACTATCTTATCTGGAAGATTAACTCCCACTTGATTCAAGCGATTGTTGTACTTAGACATTCTGAGTACATGCTCACTGACTGAGCTATTCTTCTCCATCTTGTAGGCAAAGTACTTGTCAGAGGTCTCATACCTCTCGACACGGGCATGAGTCTGAAATACCAATTTCAGCTCTTGGAACATCTCATATGCTCCGTGGCGTTCAAAACATTTTTGAAGTCTCGGTTCTAAGCTGTAAAGCATGGCGCACTAAACTATCAAGTAGTCATCATATCGAGCTTGTCAAACATTCATAACGTCTGCATCTGCTCCTGCAATTGGTCTATCACCTAGCGGTGCATCAAGGACATAATTCTTCTGTGCAGCAATGAGGATAATCCTCAGATCACGGACCCAGTCCGCATCATTGCTACTATCATCATTCAACTTATTTTTCTCTAGGAACATATCAAAAACATAGGGGAGATACAACGCGAGCTATTGATCTACAACATAATTTGCAAATACTATCAGGACTAAGTTCATGATAAATTAAAGTTCAATTAATCAAATTACTTAAGAACTCCCACTTAGATAGATATCCCTCGAGTCATCTAAATGATACGTGATCCAAATAAACTAAACCATGTCCGATCATCACGTGAGATGGAGTAGTCATCAATGGTGAACATTTCTATGTTGATCATATCTACTATATGATTCACGTTCGACCTTTTGGTCTCCAGTGTTCCGAGGCCATGTCTGTACATGCGTGGTGTCTCAGCACGAAGAACTTTCGCAACGGTGCACACTCAGGGAGAACACTTATACCTTGAAATTTAGTTAAGGGATCATCTTATAATGCTACCGTCGTACTAAGCAAAATAAGATGCATATAAATGATAAACATCACATGCAATCAAAAATATGTGACATGATATGGCCATCATCATCTTGTGCTTTTGATCTCCATCTCCAAAGCACCGTCGTGATCTCCATCGTCACTGGCTTGACACCATGATCTCCATCGTAGCGTCGTGGTCGTCTCGCCAACTATTGCTTCTACAACTATCGCTAATGCATAGTGATAAAGTAAAGCAATTACATGGCATTTGCATTTCATACAATAAAGTGACAACCATAAGGCTCCTACCAGTTGCCGATAACTTTTACAAAACATGATCATCGCATACAATAACGTATATCACATCATGTCTTGACCATATCACATCACAACATGCCCTGCAAAAACAAGTTAGACGTCCTCTACTTTGTTGTTGCATGTTTTACATGGCTGCTACGGGCTCCTAGTAAGACCCGTTCTTACCTACGCATCAAAACCACAACGGTGTTTCATCAAGTTTTCTGTTTTAACCTTCAACAAGGACCGGCCGTAGTCAAATTCGATTCAACTAAAGTTGGAGAAACAGACACCCGCCAGCCACCTTTATGCAAAACTGGTTGCATGTCTGTCGGTGGAACCGGTCTCATGAACATGGTCATGTAAGGTTGGTCCGGGCCGCTTCATCCAACAATACCGCTGAATCAAAATAAGATGTTGGTGGTTGAGGGAGTCCTGGATTAGGGGGTCCCGGGACGGCCGGACTATATACTCTAGCCGGACTGTTGGACTATGAAGATACAAGATTGAAGACTCCGGCCCGTGTCCGGATGGGACTCTCCTTGGCGTGGAAGGCAAGCTTGGCAATACGGATATGTAGATCTCCTCCCTTGTAACCGACTCTGTGCAACCCTATCCCCCTCCGGTGTCTATATAAACCGGAGGGTTTAGTCCTGAGGACAACAACAATCATACCATAGGCCAGCTTCTAGGGTTTTAGCCTCTACGATCTCGTGGTAGATCAACTCTTGTAATACTCATATAATCAAGATCAATCAAGCAGGAAGTAGGGTATTACCTCCATCGAGAGGGCCCGAACCTGGGTAAACATCGTGTCCCCCGCCTCCTGTTACCATCCGCCTTAGATGCACAGTTCGGGACCCCCTACCCGAGATCCGCCGGTTTTGACACCAACATTGGTGCTTTCATTGAGAGTTCCACTGTGTCGTCACCATAAAGCTTGATGGCTCCTTCAATCATTGGCAACGATGCGATCCAGGGTGAGATTTTCCTCCCAGGACAGATCTTTGTATTCGGCGGTTGTGTACTACGGGCCAATTCGCTTGGCCATCTGGAGCAGATCGAAAGCTATGTCCCTGGCCATCAGTTCAGATTTGGAAACTTGAACTACACTGCCGACATCCGCGGAGACTTGATCTTCGGCGGATTCGAGCCCATGTCAGGTGCGCCGCACGATCACGACAAGCATGATTTAGCTCTACCGTCGGATTGTGTTCGGGAGATCACACCTGCAACTACTCCGGCCCTCAATCCGGAACAAATTGCGCCATCTGTGGACGGGTGGATGGACCCCGCCACAGAGGCCGCACACTCAGTGGCGATAGCGCCAGATACTGGCTTCATCTCCTATGAGACCCGTGTCGCCGAACCGTCGGATTCGTCCCCGGCCATGGACTCCGAGCCGCTCGTGTCCGTGCCCATCAAATCCGATTGGGCACCGATCATGGAGTTTACCTCCGCGGATATCTTTCAGCACTCGCCTTTCGGCGACGTGCTAAATTCACTAAGGTCCCTCTCCTTGTCAGGAGAACCTCGGCCGAACTATGTCCGGCTAGAATGGGATGTGGACGACGAAGAAATTTGCTCCCCACCCACCACCCACTTGGTAGCCACTGTCGACGATTTAACCGACATGCTCAATTTCGACTCCGAAGACATCAACGGCATGGATGATGATGCAGGAGAGGAACAGGAACCATCGCCCATAGGGCGCTGGACAGCCACTTCGTCAATGACATATACATGGTGGATACACCCAAAGAAAACAATGACGAGGAACGGAAGGATGCAGCGAAGGATAGCTCCCTCGAGAAGCAACCAAAGCGTCGGCGTAGGCGCCGCTCCAAATCCCGCCTCGGCAAAAACAGCTATAATAGCGCAAGAGAAAATAACACCCCAGTTGACTCCAGAGGAAATGACGACCACATTGACCCAGCGATAGAGCAGGATGAACCAGCAAACGGCGAACATAGTACAGATCCACTGTCCGAACACGGCGACACCGAGGATAAAGCTCATCAACCTTCCTCCGGAGAGGAAAACAGTCCGGACGAGGATGCACACATCATCCCGGAAAGACACATGGAACAAGAGAACCTCCGTAGAAGGCTCATTGCCACCGCGAGGAGTCTGAAGAAGCAGAAGCAAAGGCTTAAGGCCGCGCAGAATACACTCAACAGTAGATGGAACAAAGTGTTCGACACTAAAGAAAAGTATGGTGGTAGCTGCCACACAAAGAGCTATCCAAAGCGCAAGTTGTTGCCTGAGTTCGACGATGTGGCCGTAGAGCCTATACAGCCGAAGAATAAAACGGCTGATCAGCCGGATCGACCACCTCGTGGCGGCGATAGGGCGGCTAACGGGGCCGCACATAAGGCGACACACGATTTACGTGAGGACTTGCGCCAAAAATCCGGTATGAACAGGTCCATCTATGGATCTAGGAAGCGCGCTCCGGCACAAAATCAAATCCGAATACTACAACCGTCCGAACGCCATGATACTTCCAAATACAGGGGTGCCGCACACCCCCTATGCTTCACCGATGAGGTACTGGATCATGAATTTCCAGAGAGATTCAAGTCCGTGAACTTAGAGGCGTACGACGGAACGACAGACCCTGGGGTCTGGATTGAGGACTTCATCCTCCATATCCATATGGCTCGCGAGGATGATCTCCACGCCATTAAATACCTGCCCCTCAAGCTGAAAGGACCAGCTCGACACTAGCTGAAGAGCCTCCCCGAAAATTCAATAGGAAGTTGGGAGGAGCTTGAGGATGCTTTTAGGGCCAACTTTCAAGGGACTTATGTCCGACCTCCGGACGCAGACGATTTAAGTCACATAATTCAAAAGCCCGGAGAGTCAGGCCGAAAGCTTTGGAAAAGATTTCTCACTAAGAAGAACCAAATCATTGACTGCCCGGACGCCGAAGACTTAGCAGCTTTCAAACACAGCGTTCGCGACGAATGGCTTGCCAGACACCTCGGCCAAGAGAAACCAAGGACAATGGCAGCCTTAACAAGCCTTATGACCCGCTTTTGCACGGACGAAGATAGCTAGCTAGCCCGTAGTAGCACCAGCGACCCAGGCCCATCCGAAGTCAGGGATGGCAATGGAAAACCACGATGCAGTAAAAGCAAGCGTCGGAATAAAGAAGACAGCCCAGATAACACGGCGGTAAACGCTGGATTTAGGGGCTCTCGACCGGGTCAGCGGAAAAAGCCTTTCAAGGGCAGCAGAGATGGACCGTCCAGCCTAAACAAGATTCTAGACAAATTATGTCAGATTCATGGCACCCCCGATAAACTGCAATCACACCCACAGAGAATGCTGGGTCTTCAAGCAAGCCGGCAAGCTAAACACCGAACACAAGGGGAGGGAGACACCAAGTGAAGATGAGGATGAGCCTCACAAGAAAGCAATCGGGGACAGAAAAAATTCCCACCAGAGGTCAAAAAAGTGAACATGATTCACGTAACAGAAAGAAAGGGCAAACATGCACTCCAAGACACATGCGCCGTAGAGCCCGTCACCCCCAAGTTCAACCCGTGGTCGGCCCTACCAATCACCTTTGATTGCAGGGATCACCTGACAAGTATCCGGTAGGGAGGAGTGGCTGCCTTGGTGCTAGACCCAATCATCAACGGATACCATCTCACCCAAGTCCTCATGGACGACGGCAGTAGTCTTAATCTGATATATCAGGACATAGTCCGCAAAATGGGGATAAACCCGACGAGAATCTGCCAAAGTACTACTACCTTCAAAGGGGTAATACCAGGCCCAGAGGCCTGCTGTATGGGCTCTCTAGTACTAGAGGTTGTATTCGGTTCCCCCGACAACTTCCGAAGTGAAAAGTTAACCTTCGACATCGCTCCATTCTGAAGCGGCTATCAAGCACTACTCGGAAGAACAGCTTTCGCTCGTTTTAATGTAATACCGCATTACGCTTCTCTTAAGCTTAAGATGCTCGGTCCACGTGGCACCATCACAGTTAGTGGAAATATTGAGCATTCCTTACACGCGGAAGAACGTGCGACGCCTTTAACAGCCGAACACTAGACGGCCTCTCCAACCAGAATAAATGATCGGTCGTCAAGACCGCGAACACGGCTAGACGAGTCCGGCACATCACTAGCTGTAACAGCTTAGACACACCTGAGATTGGTTTGCTGATTATACTCCCATAGGCGGTACCAGGGGCTTCCCGCGTGTAAAAAGGACTAGTTCGGCTCAACTTTACTTACCTTGAATTTTAATGGTTTATTGAGAATAACCAATTTTGCGCACGACAACTTTCACCTAAGTTCTTCTCTTTTACAGATGACAATCATGCTACACCCTTCCAGGATATGGCACAACGGAGATACAGGCGCAGACGTGCAGCTGGGACCCGCTCAAAGGTTTCTTTTTAGATTAAGACCCTGCGTAAACCTTTTTTATTGTCTTTTGTTGCTTCACATCCTCCGGATACTCAGTATAACTGAGAAGGATGCTGACGTTATTGGCATTTCGCCACGTCAGAACATTGCACGTACCTGGACACTCGGGGTTCATTATCAAGGGCATTGCTCAGCCCGGTATATGTTATAAAGACCGAATACCTTAGGGAGTGTTCGGCGTTGCGAGTTTGGCCTTATATGCATCAGCTCCGAATCATGTCTTTGGTCAAATGTTGGGTTTGCCCGGCTCCCGTGTTTTGCTACCTTATGTTCCGCTCTATTGGCTAAGGTGGCACCGGGAGAACTACTGTGATTGTGCCCTGGTTCATCCGGACGAGCACCTCAGTAGAGAAAGCCGAAAACTGACTGTCATGATAAAGCACGAGACTGGTCAACCACTCGATGACTTAGCGGAATCTTCGGGATTCCTCCGCATTAACGAAGGGCCAGTTTTCCCGGTCATGTATGTACGCGCCCCGAATTCGGATGAGTGCGGAAATACCAGGGGCTATATAGTAGCTCCACTGTCAAACTCCTATGGTCAAGTGAAAGTGTTAAAGCAATATAGTCTGATTGCCTCGTTCACCGCGCTACCACCTCCTTAATGGAACAAGACGTTGGATCAAGTGTGAAGACATGCTTTTGCGAACACCCCCGCATTATATGCGTGGGGGCTGAAGCCGACGACTGCAAACTTTCAGGACATACATATATATATATATATATATATATATATATATATATATATATATATATATAGGGTGGGTCTATTATGATAACACCCTCTAGAGTCTTATTCTGCACACCAAACCCTTATTCTGCTAACACCAACGAGCGGCCCGTAGCTACAAACTAACCACCGAACTGCGCCGACAAAAAAAACCCGCCCACACCAACTCCCCTCTCTCCCCGCGCCCCTCCCCCACTCCCCACGACCTCCACCTCCCCTCCGCCCTCTGCCCGATCCCCACCACTGTCTCCCCCGACTCCCACCCACCCTACGCCGCCGCCTCCCACCACCTCCCACCGCGCCGCCCACCGACCGGCCACCACCTTCCACCACGCCACCCGCCGCCCGGCCACCACCTTCCACCGCGCCGCCCATCGCCCCTTCCCAGGTCGTCGCCGCACCGCCCATCGCCCCTTCCCAGGTCGTCGCCGCACCGCCCATCCCCAGGTCGCCGCCACACATGTGCCCACGAGCGCATGGGCATCAACCACATCTGCCCTCCGCCGCCTCGTGACCTCCTTGTGCGCTACGGTGGCCGGATCCACAACCTCCCAGCGCCGGCGACCTCCTACTGTACCGCCATAGCCGGATCCATTTTTCCTCCTGCCACAGCTGTGGCGCTCCGACGACTGACCATTCCTCTATGGGCCAGATCCGGTGAGATTTTACCAATCCCACACCTCCTCGAGCAAGATCCGGCGAGATCCACCGGCTCTTCCTCTCCGACGACGGCCCAAAATCCACGGCTCTGGAGCTGCCTCGGGGTCCTCCTCTCCGCGGCTGGCCTCGTCGTCTCCTACCTCTGCTGCTAACGGGATCCACGCTCACGTGCCCTTGAGCTTCTCTTCCAGCCAGGACAAACGACCTCGATCCAGCATTTCCTCTTCTCATTGTCCCTTCTCTGTCAGTTGCCATCCACCAGGAGGAGAGGGGAGAAACTCCCAGCACCGGCCTGTGTCATTCGAGCGGTAAAGCCCCCTTGCAGTTTGTGACATGTACGAGTGTAGTGCGCTAGTCGCGTTGCTGCAGCACGCTGGCATCCAGCAGGGGATGCAGCTCTTCGGTGGGTGAAGTGCGGTCCACACCGAGCGCCAATGCGATGTTGTGCCCCGCAGGAGGTGAGCACCCTCCTCTCCCTCCTTTCCTTCTTCCTCCTCACCTCTCCCTCGCACCTCGCTTGTGCCCCGCAGGTGGCGCCATGGCCATCTCAATCTTGTCCCTGCGCCACACCATGGATCCCGTTTGATAGTGAGATCCCCGGCGACAAGTGCTGCAGCCCACTTTTTTCTTTTTGCAATTCGCATGTTAAAGTTTCTTTTTGCAGTGTGTGTGTTGTTCGGTGTAAGCTCGAATGAAGACACAGATCAGTCCACTATGTTCTCTAATGCAGAAAAAGGAGGAAAACCCAATTATAAGAAAAGAAACAAAAGATCCGCTCTCCTGCGTGCAGTTTGTTTAGAGTTTGATTGATGTCATGTATTGTGGGTCGTGGAGTTCGATTGGGGCTCCCCTAGTAAAGTTCATAAAAAATTGTCCATTGAGATTTGTAGTGCAGTGCATAATACACAGGAGTTTACTTTGTAAAAACTTCTACAAAGGAGTTCACTTTTTCTTATTTTTGGAAGAATTCTTTTACAAATTTGTATGGACATAGTTTATAATTTGTGAAAAATCGGATGTTGAAAGCAAGATGTAGTTTCTCTGTTAAAAACCCCTTGGTGGTTACGACAAAAAGCATGCAGTTTGTTTCGAATTGGGTCGTGGCTCACTTCCTCCGATGCAAAATTCAAATTGCACTTGTTCCTGCATGGCGTGGCGTGTTGAAAAAAATAAATTGCATCGGCACTTGCAGTGCATTTTGCTGTCGCGTGCGGTTCACTACGCTGGCCTCGCAGTTGAGATGAAATTATAAAGAGAAAATGCTAGGAAAAAATAAAAATAATGCAACTCCCTTTGTCGCTATTGCAATGCGGTTCATTTTATAGTGAGTCAAAGTGGTTCACTCTGTAAAGCAAAAGATTGTCGAAAAGAAGTATGAAGTTCACTACTCTCGTTGGTGTGGTTCGCTACTCTCTTGTGTGTGGTTTGCTAGTCTCGTCTCTTGGTACAAAACACATGAAAAAAAATGCGTTCGACAAGAGAAATCATGAAGTTCACTACTCTCGTTGGTGTGGTTCGCTACTCTCTTGTGTGTGGTTTGCTAGTCTCATCTCCTGGTACAAAACACATGAAAATATTACGTTTGAATAAAAGAAACCATGCAGTTCTCTTACCCGTGTGATGCAGTGCGGTTTTTCGTCCGATGAAGTGCAGTTTTCAGTCGGATGAAGTACGCATGTCGATTTGGGTGTTTCGAAAAACAGAGTGTCCGCATTTCGGTAATTCGAAATTCCTCTTAAACCGTAAAGAATTAGAGAGAGTGTTGTACATGAAAGATTTGCATATCATCGATATCTTTCCAACAGCGTATCGTTTGAATCATTCTGACCAGCGGTTTGCAAAAATTTCGCGAAAAATGGCCGCTGCCACTCGTCGTCCGCCGCACGATTTTCAAAATTAACTTAAAACCGTAAGGAATCTCGAAAATATTTCAACATATGAAAGTTGCACCTCGTTCGTAGCTTTCCAACGGCATATCGCACGCCTCGTTTCGACAAACGGTTCAAAAACTGGAGCGAAAACAGTACCGAAAATTTTAAAAAACTTGAAAAACAGAGTTCCGCGATTTAGTAAATTTGAAACTGCTCTTAAACCGTAATGAATTAGAGAAAGATTTATATATGAAAAATATGCGCCTCGACGATATCTATCCAACGGCGTATCATTCTTCATTCCGACAAGCGCTTTAGAAAAAAACGCGAAAAAATGCTCGCTGCCACTCGTCATCCGCCGCACTATTTTTAAAACTGCTCTTAAACCGTGTGGAATCTCGAAAAGTGTTCAACATGTCGAAGTTGTGCCTAATCCATAGCTTTTCAATGGTATATTACACACCTCATTCTGATAAATGGTTAAAAATTAGAGCGAAAACAGTACCGAAAAAATAATGCGTGCAGTTTTTTCCGACGAGAAGTTCACTAGTCTCTATTGCAGTGCTCGTCGTCAAAATGATGCAGTGCGCTTCCGTTGAGCGTGCAGTGCCGAAGTGGTGTGCAGAATAGTTATTCTGCTAATATTATCAGAATAGACCGTCTATATATATATATATATATATATATATATATTTATTTATTTATATATATATAGACACACACACACACACATAAACGACCGCACAGGAGGCATAATAATACTTTCAGGCAAAAGTATAAACACAGCCTTTACAATTCAAATAACATTGTTCTTACAATGGGGATACATGTCACCAGAACATAACATTTTTCGAGCAGTGAGCCTCTATTAAACGAGCGCCTTCAAGGACCTCTTCAAAGTAGTGCTCGGTCGATACTCGGCCCACGGCCAAACTCTGGGTTGCAATAGCGGTGGCCTCCATCTCTGCCCAATATGTCTTGACACGGGCAAGGGTCATCCGCGCACCCTCTATGCATGCCGCCTCTTCATAGCGTCGATATGCGGCACAGCACCAAGAAATCGTTGCACTAAGCCAAAATAACTATTCAGCCTTAGTCCTTCCAGCCACAGATGATCCACAACAGACCTCATGGCAAGGCCGGACAACCTATGGAGCTCGGCCCACTCGGTCATTCGCTCATTTAACAGCAGCGGCCGCACCGAAACATTGAACTGCGACCAGAACAACTTTCCCACTTCACGATCTTTGAAAAGCTCGGCCGCATCAGCAGCACTCGCTGCCAAATCCACGTATGCGTCCGCAGAACTCCATAATTGATCAAGAAGGGCATACTTCGGATCTCCGAACTTCGTCCGCAACAAAAAGGGCTTCCCAGTCGCGATATCTCGACAGCGCAGCTCCTCCTTCGCCGCTCTGATTTTAGAGCGGTCTTCCTTGGCTGCTACCATGGCCTTCTCCAGGTCCGTCGCCTTCGCTCGGCTTTCCTTTTCAAGAAGCTCGTAACGGTCGGCGGCATCTTTCAACTCAACGGCCATCTTGGCTATTTTATCCTTGCTTTGGCAATGCGCAGCCTGTTCGGCTCTCAGCTCTTCGACCGCCTTTAGAGCGGCCGCATCACTCTTCCTGGCTTGTTCCTTGGCTCGGGCAAGTTCCGCCCGAAGGGTCTCCACGGCGGC
The DNA here is from genome assembly GCA_021605145.1 of Aegilops bicornis. Classification (NCBI taxonomy): domain Eukaryota; kingdom Viridiplantae; phylum Streptophyta; class Magnoliopsida; order Poales; family Poaceae; genus Aegilops; species Aegilops bicornis. The sequence goes on along the minus strand of CM038669.1, from coordinate 387,980,134 downwards.
AGCTCCATCAGCAGTCGCAACATATTAAAGATACTAGCATCATGCTCCTCTTACTATGTGTTGATCACCGGAGAAATCACATACCCTGTGCTCGTCAAGCCGCTTGTTTACAAGCACGATGTCGGCATCTATCGCATCAAGCTGCCGCTTCAGCTCGACAAACTCACCTGTCCGGCTAGCCACCGGACCTTCCGCCACCTGCACATGAAGGTGACATGATTATTACGTGGGACTATGATCCTCTGTTTGCCGCCGTTTTCGACAGCAACCAGAGTCTCAGGGGCTACTATCTGTATATGGCACACCTAGCGTGTGCGGTACCATCAAAAACATATACTACTTTGCGTACCTCAAAGCCTCTCAGCAGGCTCATAAAAGCTTCATGCAGCACGCTTTCGGCGGATGAAATCCTCTCAACCACTGTACCCATTAGCGTATGATGCGCTTCTGAGATAGCCGCTTGCTCCAAAAGATCCTTCAATGCATCGGGTCGCGCACCAGACGGTCCCGGCATCTTTCTGTTGCTCTCCTTAGGAGCCGAATACTCCGGACTTCGGGTGGCCGAAGGATTACCCTCTGGCCTTGGCGGATTAGGAGAAATCCTCCATGACGACACCTCAGGGTCGCCCGCCTCATGAGGCAGGGAGGCATGGGGAGGTGTTTCGCTCTCCATCATCTCCGAAAGAAGATCCCCTGAAGACGAACTCTGTTGAGAAGGGCTACGATCCAAACTACAAGATATATGCTTCGGTTATTGTCCTCAGAAGTAAAGCAGGATATTTTTACTATTAAGTACTTTTGTTTACTTACAACTCGGCGGAGGGCTGATCCCCTTGCGGGCACTGTGCGGCAAGGGTACCCTCCGGAGCAGGACCCTCTGGCGAAGATTTCTTCCCTCGTTTGGAAACCATTGTTTCCGAGTCTTCAGAGGCGGTCCTCTTCCTTCCCTTGGGAGAGGGAATTTCAAATTCTTCTCCCCGGTTATCTTCCTTCGCGGAGGCGCTAATTCCCCCGGTTTGGATGAATAACGAGCGAGGCCCACTTTTAGCCTCTTTATTCCCCTCTTTATCTTCCCCGGAGGGCGCTTGATAAGGCGCAAGCTCAAGCATTCTGGCCAGTACTGGATCTGCTGAGCCTTCGGGAAGGGGGGGCGAACACCTGATCATCTTTGCCTTTTTTACCCAGTCTTGGTCAAATAGCGACTTTTCAAAATGATGTTGTAATAAATAAAGAGACAACGTGTTCGGCCGAAGGACTACTTACTTGGGTATCTGGACGATTGCAGCTCAGACCCGCATCCTCGATGGTGTCCGGACACCTTATTTGTGATCCGAAGAACAATTTGTACATCCCTTCGAGCGTCATGCCGAGGAAGTGCTGAATAGCTCGCGGTCCTTCCGGGTTGAACTCCCACATACGAAGGGGTCGAGGTTTGCAAGGCGGGACTCGACGAACTAGCATGACTTGCATTACTATGACCAGGCTGATATCTCTCTCGAGGAGATCTCGGATGCGACTCGGCAATATCGGCACATCATTTACCGGCCCCCAGTCCGGCCCCTTGTTGATCCATGACGTTAGTTGTGGCGGGGGGCCCGAGCGAAAGGCAGGGGCGGCCACCCATTCAGTACCGCGGGGAGCTGTGATGTAAAACCACTCCCATTGCCATAAGCTGGATACCTCCGGGAAGGAACCCTTTGGCCATGGAACATCGGTGCCTTTGCTTATTACGGCTCCTCCGCATTCTGCGTGTCGCCCATTAATTATCTTCGGCTCTACATTAAAGGTCTTGAGCCATAAGACGAAGTCTTGAGGTGACATGGAGGAAGGCCTCACACCTGACGATGAGCATTTAGATGTGAAGGATGGAATCCGGGGCCAGTCATGGAAATCCAGCCCGTAATAGAACATGAGCCCCTAACAAAGGGATCTAGAACAAGGCCTAGCCCTCGGAGGAAGTGAGAGATGAATCTGACGCTCTCGCGGGGTTCGAGTGGGAATGACCTGCCCTCGAGCAGGTAGCCTTTGTCTGAGATTTCGCGGTCGATACCTAGCCTCTCTTAGCTTCTTGATGTCTTCCTCTGTGATGAGGAGGGCATCCACCGACCTTGAAGGTTGGATCCGGACATGGTTGAAGGTCCGAAGCGCCTGACCTGAGCCTTGGGTGTTGGAACTCGAGGCGGGGGAAGGATTCGATTGAGTGCGAGAAGAAAAAGGACAAGCCTTGGCCTCTTTATAAAGAGGGTGAATATCAAGCGTCCTCCTCGTGGTCGTTTGGGACTTGCCTAAAATCGAGGAGTCATACCAACGGGCACGATTGGGTTACCCACATCCGTATTGATGAGAATCCCGTAATAAGGGGGACACAATCTCTGCTTCGACAAGACGTGCCAATAAAATCGCCTCGCAGAACATGCAGTGGCAGGCTGATTGAGAAAAACGGTTCGAATAATGATCAAGCCGTGGTGTGATGTCACGTTATGAAAAGTCGTTAGCAGATTTGCTTTTTGGAAATATTATTCTCTCTACGGTATTATGTGGAACTTGTTTTGCAGAGCCGAACACTATCCTTGTGTTCAAAATCTTCTATGGAGTATTCGAAGGAGGAATCCGCCTTGCAATGCTCAAGACAATTTGCGCACCGGACTCATCATCATTGAATCCTGGTTCAGGGGCTACTGAGGGAGTCCTGGATTAGGGGGTCCTCGGATGGCCGGACTATATACCCTAGCCAGACTGTTGGGAAGATACAAGATTGAACACTTCAGCCCGTGTCCGGATGGGACTCTCCTTGGCGTGGAAGGCAAGCTTGGCAATACAGATATGTAGATCTCCTCCCTTGTAACCGACTCTGTGTAACCCTAGCCCCCTCCAGTGTCTATATAAACCGGAGGGTTTAGTCCATAGGACAACAACAATCATACCATAGGCTAGCTTCTAGGGTTTTAGCCTCTACGGTCTCGTGGTAGATTAACTCTTGTAATACTCATATCATCAAGATCAATCAAGCAGGAAGTAGGGTATTACCTCCATCGAGAGGGCCCGAACCTGGGTAAACATCGTGTCCTCCGCCTCCTGTTACCATCCGCCTTAGATGCACAGTTCGGGAGCCTCTACCCGAGATCCGCCGGTTTTGACACCGACAGTGGTAAGCACTATGACTATCACCGCCCACAACTCTTTGTGTTCTACTCGTGCATATCATCTACGCATAGACCTGGCTCGGATGCCATTGTTGGGAAACGTAGCATGCAATTTCAAAAATTTCCTATGCTCACGCAAGATCTATCTAGGGGATGCATAGCAACGAGAGGGGGAGAGTGTGTCTACGTACCCTCGTAGACCGAAAGCGGAAGCATTTGACAACGCGGTTGATGTAGTCGAACTTCTTCTCGTTCCGACAGATCAAGCACTGAACGTACGGCACCTCCGAGTTCTGCACACGTTCAGCTCGATGACGTCCCTCCAACTCTTGATCCAGCAAAGTGTCGAGGGTGTGGATGAGTTATGTCAGCACGACGGCGTGGTGACGGTGATGGTGAAGTGATCCGTGCAGGGCTTTGCCTAAGCACCGCGAGAATATGACCAAGGGTGTAATCTGTGGAGGGGGGCACCGCATACTGCTAACAATTGTTGGTGTGTGTTCTAGCGGTGCCCTGATGTCGCTTAAAGCTACGACGGTATTTCCCCAAAGAGGAAGGGATGATGCAACATAGCGGCGGTAGGTATTTCTCTAAAAAATGAAACCAAGGTTATCGAACCAGTAGGAGAACCAAGCAACACAATGTAAACATCCCCTGCACACAAATAACAACACCTCACAACCCAACGTGTTAAAGGGGTTGTCAATCCCTTTCGGGTAACGCGCCAGAAACGGCGTGCAGACGGAAGAAAGTTGTAATAGATTGAATAAATAGATCACAAATAAAATAAAGTGCAGCAATTTTGGTTTAATAGACCTAAAAATAAATGCAAGGAAAAAGTAGGTCGCAAAGGCAAATATGAGAAAGAAGACTCGGGGGGCGTAGATTTCACTAGTGGCTTCTCTCGAGAAAAATAGAAAACGGTGGGTAAACATATTACTGTTGGCCAATTGATAGAACTTCAAATAATTATGATGATATCGAGGAAATGATCTTTATATAGGCATCACGTCCAAGATTAGTAGACTGACTCCTTCCTGCATCTACTACTATAACTCCACACATCGACCGCTATCCAGCATGCATCTAGTGTATTAAGTTCATGGAGAAACGGAGTAATGCAATAAGAATGATGACATGATGTAGACAAGATCTATCTATGTAGAGATATACCCCATCTTTTTATCCTTAGTAGCAATGATACATATGTGTCGGTTCCCTTTTTGTCACTGGGATCAAGCACCGTAAGATCGAACCCACTACAAAGCACCTCTTCCCATTGCAAGATAAATAGATCAAGTTGGCCAAACAAAACCCAAATATCGGAGAAGAAATACGAGGCTATAAGAGATCAAAGAAACTCAAATAACTTTCTGTTGGGAAACGTAGTAATTTCAAAAAAATCCTACGCACACGCAAGATCATGGTGATCCATAGCAACGAGAGGGGAGAGTGTTGTCTACGTACCCTCGTAGACCATAAGCGGAAGCGTTATGACAACACGGTTGATGTAGTCGTACGTCTTCACGATCCGACCGATCCAAGTACCGAACGTACGGCACCTCCGAGTTCAGCACACGTTCAGCTTGATGACAATCCCCGGACTCCAATCCAGCAGGGTGTCGGGGATGAGTTCCATCAGCACGACGGCGTGGTGACGATGATGATGTTCTACCGACGCAGGGCTTCGCCTAAGCACCGCAACGATATGACCGAGGTGGAATATGGTGGAGGGGGGCACCGCACACGGCTAAGGAACGATCACGAAGATCAACTTGTGTATCCTAGGGTGCCCCCTTGCCCCTGTATATAAAGGAGCAAGGGGGGAGGCCAGCCGGCCCTTGGGGGCGCGCCAAGGAGGAGGAGTCCTCCTCCTAGTAGGAGTAGGACTCCCTCTTTCCTACTCCTACTAGGAGGGGGAAAGGAAGGGGGAGGAGAGGAAGAGGCCGCCCCCTCTCCTAGTCCAGTCGGACCAGAGGGGAGGGGCGCGGCCCATCCCCGGCTGCCCCTCTCTCTCGCACTAAAGCCCATAAGGCCCATTACTTCTCCCGGGGGGGTTCCGGTAACCCTGCGGCACTCCGGTTTTCTCCGAAATCACCCAGAACACTTCCGGTGTCCGAATATAGTCGTCCAATATATCAATCTTTATGTCTCGACCATTTCGAGACTCCTTGTCATGTCCGTGATCATATACGGGACTCCGAACAACCTTCGGTACATCAAAACTTATAAACTCATAATAAAACTGTCATCGTAATGTTAAGCGTGCGGACCCTACGGGTTCAAGAACTATGTAGACATGACCTAGAACTGTTTCCGGTCAATAACCAATAGCGGAACCTGGATGCTCATATTGGCTCCTACATATTCTACGAAGTTCTTTATCGGTCAAACTGCATAACAACATACGTTGTTCCCTTTGTCATCGGTATGTTACTTGCCCGAGATTCGATCGTCGGTATCCAATACCTAGTTCAATCTCGTTACCGGCAAGTCTCTTTACTCGTTCCGTAATGCATCATTCCGTAACCAACTCATTGGCCGCATTGATTGCAAGGCTTATAGTGATGTACATTACCGAGAGGGCCCAGAGATACCTCTCCGACAATCGGAGTGACAAAACCTAATCTTGAAATACGCCAACCCAACATGTACCTTCGGAGACACCTGTAGAGCACCTTTATAATCACCGAGTTACATTGTGATGTTTGGTAGCACACAAAGTGTTCCTCCGGTAAACGGGAGTTGCATAATCTCATAGTTGTAGGAACTTTGTATAAGTCATGAAGAAAGCAATAGCAACATACTAAACAATCAAGTGCTAGGCTAACGGAATGGGTCAAGTAAATCACATCATTCTCCTAATGATGTGATCCCGTTAATCAAATGACAACACATGTCTATGGTTAGGAAACATAACCATCTTTGATTAATGAGCTAGTCAAGTAGAGGCATACTAGTGACATTATGTTTGTCTATGTATTCATACATGTATCATGTTTCCGGGTAATACAATTCTAGCATGAATCATAAACATTATCATGATATGAGGAAATAAATAATAACTTTATTATTGCCTCTAGGGCATATTTCCTTCAGTCTCCCACTTGCACTAGAGTCAATAATCTAGTTCACATCGCCATGTGATTTAACACCAATATTCACATCTGTATGTGATTAATACCCATAGTTCACATCGTCATGTGATCAACACCCAAAGGGTTTACTAGAGTCAATAATCTAGTTCACATCGCTATGTGATTAACACCCAAAGAGTACTAAGGTATGATCATGTTTTGCTTGTGAGAAAAGTTTAGTCAACGGGTCTGTCACATTCAGAGCCGTATGTATTTTGCAAATATTATATATCTACAATGCTCTGCACAGAGCTACTCTAGCTAATTTCTCCCACTTTCAATATGTATCCAGATTAAGACTTAAAGTCAACTGGACCAGTGCCAAAACTTGCATCGACATAACCCTTTACGACGAACCTTTTTTCACCTCCATAATCGAGAAATATATCCTTATTCCACTAAGGATAATTTTGACCAATGTGCAGTGATCTACTCCTAGATCACTATTGTACTCCCTTGCCAAACCAGGGCAGAGTATACAATAGGCCTGGTCCATAGCATGACATACTTTTATAGAACCTATGATCGAGGCATAGGGAATGACTTTTCATTCTCTTTCTATTTTCTGCCGTGGTCGGGATTTGAGTCTTACTCAATTTCACACCTTGCAACACAAAAAGAACTCCTTCTTTGACTGCTCCATTTTGAACTACTTCTAAATCTTATCAAGGTATGTACTCATTGAAAAACTTATCAAGCGTCTTGATCTATCTATATAGATCTTGATGCTCAATGTAAGCAGCTTCACCGAGGTCTTTCTTTGAAAAACTCCTTTCAAACACTCCTTTATGCTTTCCGTAAAATTCTACATCATTTCCAATTAATAATATGTCATTCACATATACTTATCAGAAAGGCTGTAGTGCTCCCACTCACTTTCTTGTAAATACAGGCCTTTCCAGAAGTCTATATAAAACCATATGCTTTTATCAACTCATCAAAGCGTATATTCCAACTCCGAGATGCTTGCACCAGTCCATTGATGGATCGCTAGAGCTTGCACATTTTGTTAGCACCTTTAGGATTAACAAAACCTTCTGGTTGCATCATATACAACTCTTCTTTAAAAAATCCATTAAGGAATGCAGTTTTGACATCCATTTGCCAGATTTCACAAAAATGTGGCAATTGCTAACATGATTCAGACAGACTTAAGCATCGATACGAGTGAGAAAATCTCATCGTATTCAACACTTTGAACTTGTCAAAAACCTTTTGCGACAATTCTAGCTTTGTAGATAGTAACACTACTATTAGCGTCCGTCTTCCTCTTAAAGATCCATTTAATCTCAATGGCTCACCGATCATTTGGGCAAGTCAATCAAAGTCCATACTTTTTGTTCTCATACATGGATCCCATCTCAGATTTCATGGCCTCAAACCATTTCGCGGAATCTGGGCTCATCATCGCTTCCTCATAGTTTGTAGGTTTGTCATGGTCAAGTAACATGACCTCCAGAATAGGATTACCGTACCACTCTGGTGCAGACCGTACTCTGGAAGACCTACGAGGTTCTGTAGTAACTTGATCTGAAGTTTCAAGATCATCATCATTATCTTCCTCACTAATTGGTGTAGAAATCACTGGAACTAATTTCTGTGATGAACTACTTTCCAATTCGGGAGAAGGTACAATTACCTTATCAAGCTCTACTTTCCTCCCACTCACTTCTTTCGAGAGAAACTCCTTCTCTAGAAAGGATCCATATTAGCAATGAATATCTTGCCTTTGGATCTGTGATAGAAGGTGTACCCAACTGTCTCCTTTGGGTATCCTATGAAGACACATTTTTCCTATTCGGGTTCGAGCTTATCAGGTTGAAGCTTTTTCACATAAGCATCGCAGCCCCAAACTTTCAGAAATGACAACTTTGGTTTCTTGCCAAACCATAGTTCATAAGGAGTCGTCTCAACGGATTTTGATGGTGCCCTATTTAACGTGAATGTGGCCGTCTCTAAAGCATAACCCCAAAACGATAGCGGTAAATCGGTAAGAGACATCATAGATCGTACCATATCTAGTAAAGTACGATTACGACATTCGGACACACCATTACGCTGTGATGTTCCAGGTGGCGTGAGTTGCGAAACTATTCCGCATTGTTTCAAATGTAGACCAAACTCGTAACTCAAATATTCTCCTCCACGATCAGATCGTAAAAACTTTATTTTCTTGTTACGAAGATTTTCACTTCACTCTGAAATTCTTTGAACTTTTCAAATGTTTCATATTTATGCTTCATTAAGTAGATATACCCATATCTACTTAAATCATCTGTGAAGGTGAGAAAATAACGATATCCGCCACGAGCTTCAACATTCATTGGACCACATACATATGTATGTATGACTTCTAACAAATCTGTTGCTCTCTCCATAGTACCGGAGAACGGCGTTTTAGTCATCTTGCCCATGAGGCACGGTTCGCAACTACCAAGTGATTCATAATCAAGTGGTTCCAAAAGTCCATCAGTATGGAGTTTCTTCATGCTTTTACACCAATATGACCTAAACGGCAAGTGCCACAAATAAGTTGCACTATCAAGATCAACTCTGCATCTTTTGGCTTCAACATTATGAATATGTGTATCACTACTATCGACATTCATAAAAAATAGACCACTCTTTAAGGGTGCATGACCATAAAAGATATTACTCATATAAATAGAACAACCATTATTCTCTGATTTAACTGAATAACCGTCTCGCATCAAACAAGATCCAGATAGACTGGTCCTGCTCACCGATGGCACAAAATCACAATTATTCAGGTCTAAAACTAATCCCGAAGGTAGATGTAGAGGTAGCGTGCCGACCGCGATCACATCGACTTTGGAACCATTTCCCACGCGCATCGTCACCTCATCCTTGGCCAGTGTTCGCTTATTCCGTAGTCCCTGTTTCGAGTTGCAAATATTAGCAACAGAACCAGTATCAAATACCCAGGTGCTACTGCGAGCTCTAGTAAGGTACCACTAGTGCAGAACCGGGCAATAGCACCGGTTCGTAAGGCCCTTTAGTGTCGGTTCCACAACCGGCACTAAAGTGTGGCCACTAAAGGCCCCCCCCTTTAGTACCGGTTCAGCACGAACCAGTGCTAAAGGCCAACCACGTGGCACGAGGCAGCTCCGGGGGCCGGGAGCCCTTTAGTACCAGTTGGTAACACCAACCAGTACTAAATGTTTCTGGGTTTTTGTTTTATTTTTTATTTTTCAATTAAATTTGTGTTATCAATTTAATTCTTTTTCGTTTGCTGGTATTTTACGATACTACACATTGTACACGTTATGTATATATATATATAAATAGAATTTCTAGTAGAACCAATCATGCATATATATATATCATCAATGTCTCACAAACCATCATATTAATTAATTCACACATACACACATGTATAGCTATATACAATTTCTCCTACATATGCATGTTGCCTTTGGAGCCGGTGGCATTAGCCTAATTGGTGCCTTGAGCACGATGGGGCGGTAGCAGTGTAATAGTATTCTCCTTCGGATTTATGACCTGGTCGAGCAAAAATCCCGCTTATTTCCTCTTGAAGTGCTTCTCGCGCTCCATTTCTAGGAGCTTCTCCGCACCTCTGTGGAACTGTTAAGAAGGAGATCAATATGCATGTGTATTAGTTGTGTGACTAGATATCAATAATGGTGTAAAAATTGTGAATAGTGTTTTGACAAGCGTACCCATTCCTGTCTTTGAGATCTGCTCCTTTCGGACGCCATCATGCGAATGTTCTCGCAAATGCAGAATGCACACAGATCAGTCCCTGCGCTTTGCTTGTGGCCTTTACGAGAATGGAATTTGATCAGATAATAATTAATCAAGCATGATAATTAAAGAGATGGCAGCTAGCTAGCTAGCTAGTACTACTTAATTACAGACCTTGGGTCGAAACCATTTAAGCTTTTGTTTCCATTCTCCTGGGGTCACGCTGATGAACCTTGCCCAAGCCCTGCCCACCGACAAAGAAAATGAATAAAGGGGTTATTAAATAGTTCATATCATGAAAAATGACGAACTAAATAGGCCGAGATATATAGTTAATAATGATTGAAATTACCTGTTGACTATCCCAAACAAGATGGTATAGTCAGTTTTTTCTTTGAGTAGTGAGTCCAGTATTTCAACTGTTCCGGCGTCAACTTTATTGATACACACGACGCGGTGTAATCTGCGTGCACACACGGTTGCCTGTCTTAATTAAGCGGGCATATGTAAAGCAAAAACATGTAGCTAGCTAGTAGGCAAAAACAGAGAATTTGTAGTACAAGACAAAGGTGACTCACCGGAAGTTGTAAGGAAGTAGTATATCTTCATTGTATTTGAGGCGCTTCAAGAACTCTAGCATGTTGTCCTCTCGCCCTTTTGATAACGTGGATTTAGTTTCCATGTGTATTCATTAACGGTGTTTGGGTCAATGAACCCAATGCCAAAGCGTCCACCTTTTCTCATTTCATATATCTTCATCCTGCATATAATACCACAGAAAAGAATATAGTGAGGATAATTACAGGTAATGATTGATCAAAAGGATCAGTACAGCTAGCTTGAGACTTAAATTACAGAAAGAAATCACTTACAGACAATAGCAAGTGACGATAGATTTTTCGAGTGCGTCTTGATTGTATAACTGAAACAGTTCAGAATACTCAACGGACACAGCTTTCTCATGGAAGTAATGCTCCTCCTTGACATTCACCATGAGGGACAATCGATCGGAAATATTGGTAATGTTCATGTACCATTGATGCAATTCATACATTCTCGTTGGGAGGTTCTTGACCTTGTCTGGATGGACCAAAGGTTGGCCCCAGACATATTTTCGTTTTATTTCATCCTCTCTAAGCACAGGCATGGGCTCGATCTCGAGGAGTTGTCCAACAGTGATTTTGAGAACTTCAGCCTGCATTATATGGTCCTCCGTTATTACCACATTGCCCACCTCAGGAACGTAAACTGTTTGCCCACAATAATATTGGTACAGCGTCTTGTCGGCGTGTTGTTGGCACAACAAGCGAGGGATCGATTATGTCGCCTGTTCTCCCAAATTGGGAATGCTTTTCCGCATTTTTTGACAAATTGCTTCTTGTTTGCTCGATCCCGAGCTTGCCTCCTTAGGTAGACGTGCTCGATTTAACTTCCTGATGTGGCGCTCATAGTGTGTGTCAACAGGCTTGGGAGCTGGTGGTTGAGCCATACGAATGAAGTGGTCAATCGTTTCCTCAGGCACTTTCTCCCTTGGCGGCGGTGGCGGTTTCGGTGCAAAATGGGCTTCCACCTCGGACTTTGATATGGCTGCGATTTCCTCCTCGGACCTGTCATAAGACCTCTGCGAAAGAGGCGTGAGGCTTGGACCATATTTATATCGCTTGCCTCCGCCTGTACTTCCTATACTACCTCGACTTGTACCGCTACGCACCATAGCTGCAGGGTGTCTCTTCTGCGGTTGCTGAGGCGGCGGAGACGCCGGCTGACGGGGCTGAGTTGAACGAGGAGGAGTGGTCACTGGCTGTGCCGGACTTGGAGGAGGAGTGGCCTGAGGTTGTGCCGGACTTGGAGGAGGAGTGGAAGCCTGACACTGTGGCGGACTTGGAGGAGGAGGAGTGGCCTGACACTTTGCCGGACTTGGAGGAGGAGTGGCCTGACACTTTGCCGGACTTGGAGGAGGAGTGGCCTGACACTTTGCCGGACTTGGTGGACTTGCAGGAGCGGGAGACGGCTGACTCGGTGGCGGACTTCGACGAGGAGTCGGATGACGTGGTGTCGGTGGCCTTTAAAAGATGATGCAGTCCTTTTTCCATAGGATGATACGATGGTTGGCGTCTCCGAGAAAGCGCTCGTCCTCACCTCCAGGAATGTCAAGCTCTAGCCCCGAATATGGCTGCACCACCTCGTCAACCATGACACGAGCATAGCCCTCTAGAATCGGGATGCAATGGTAGGTTGCTTTGGGGGTAACTGGAAAAGCAACACCTTCATGGATATGTTCTTCATTTTGACGTGTAGCTCATGACTAGTGTTCTCCGTGATGTCATCCACGGGATATCTACCCAAGCATTGCGTCGTCTGGCGGAACCCACGCTGCTTCTCTGCATGGATGGGGCGGTGCTATCCAATGCTGGATCATCCGCTAGCTGCCGCAATTCCGAGACCCCCTTTGCTGGCTAAGTGAGTCGATCTGCTCCTGCTGCTGCTGGAGTTTGACTGCCAATTTCGCTTGACTTGCTTCTAGGCCTTGAAGGCGTTCATAGTCCCGCTTCCTCTGCACCTCCTCCATCTTCCTCTTCTTCTCCTCCGCAATCTTCTTTCTCGCACGGGTTACGTAGTCGGTGTTCCAAATCAAACCCCTCATACCACGGAATAGCGCCCTTGCCTCGTGTTCTTCCCGGGTGTTCAAGATTTCCCAGGGCACGCGTAAGCTCGTCATTCTCTCTGTTGGGCTGGAACACCCCCGGTCGTGCCTCTTCTATTGCAACAAGTATCGCATCGTCGGCTCCCTTCAGACTTGCCCTCGTCGAAACATTGCCTGTCTTGGTCCAACTCCCCCATGCGCATAGAACCAAGTCCACGACTGGGGCCAGCTCTTAGTAACCGGAGGGACCTGCATCCTCCATCTCTTTCTCGCACTTATCCCACTTAGGCATTGCCACCGTGATAGCCACCGGCCCCACTTATGGAACTTATCCTTTTTCGGCATTCTTCTTGTTTATTCTCGACCGTTCCTTAGCTAATTCCGAATCCTTGAATTTCATGAAATCGTCCCAATGAGCACGTTGGTTCTCTAGTGTTCCCTCGAATCTGGAGTCTTCCTTCCTCCCTTGACGTACTTGTTCCATTCACGATTCTTGTGGTTCTTGAATGCAACCGCCATCTTCCTAAGAGCAGCGTCCTTGACTTTCGCACATCTCGCTTACGTGAAATGATCTGGTAGGGTGAAATGTTCCATGAGAGTATCCCAAAGCGTATCTTTTTGATTCTTGTCGACAAAAGTAACATCCGGACGTGGAGCAGCGTCCTCTTTGCCTTTTGTCCTTTGTCTTTTGCTGGCTCTCTCCATTCTTGAAGGGAGATCGGAGTTGGTCCTTCACAAGAACTCCGACCGACGAATGAACTTGTCCGCAATCTTCTTAGGCGCTAATGGTTCGCCATTAGGTCCGATCGCCTCGATATTGTACTTTACGCCCTCCTTCAACTTTTTGTTCGGGCCTCGTTTTCGTCCTTTTGCACGAAGATTTGCTCGATCCGGATGGCTGAAAGAACAAAGATCGATTCGTTAATATATCTTCAAGTCATTTAAAACATGTGATGATCACAAGAAACCTTCTTATATAAATATATATACCTCGCCGGTCTTTGTTGTTTCAGGATCAACATGTTCTTCGTCATCGTCATAATCGTAGTTCATGACTTCATCAATTCGGTCGTCGCGATCGAATATCATATCACCCTCTCCGGTGTTGTTTAGAAATTCGGAGCCGTCATAATCTTCTTCATTCTGATTATCATCTGGCCCGCGTATCATATCGAACATGGTCTCTTCTTCCTCTCTGTCGGTATTGTCTGCCATAGCTTTTATTTAACTAATTTAAAAGAAATATAAAACAATTTAGTATTCAAATTACATCGTCTCGAATAATAGATATAATCTCGAATACTTCGTCTAGAATAATAGATACAATCTCGAATACATCGTCTCGAATAATATATAATATTGAATAGTACATCACTGGCTAGCTAATTAAAGATCGAATACTACGTAAGAATCTAGGACACTCGCGGTTCTGCGTCATGGGCGGTGGACACCCAAAGAGAAGGAACCCTCACGGGATCATAGCTGAAGTGAGATCCTCAAGATACCGCCGGTATTGGAGAACTCGCCGCCCTCTAACGCAACCATGTAGCGATGGACGTGCTCGTCCTCCTCCCTAACACGGCGACGTACCTCCTCGTGAGGCCGGGTCCCTCCGCACCGAAATCGCCCACGCGAACGCCACCAAACGAGATCCGGTCGACGACGGGACCGGGGCCGGGTTACTCATCAAGCGGCGCGCCCCTCGAGCAGCACCTCCCGGTGCCAGCCCGTGAGCCAGTCCGGACATGGGCGGTGGACGTCGTCGCGACGGGTCGACGGCGAGGATGCGGGCGGGCATCGTCGAGAACAAATACTAGCTATATACCCATAAAAATAATATTTTTTAATGATTGGATTTTGATAACTAAAATTTCTAACATTTCTACTATTTCAAAAATCTGTATACTATTTCATACTAATTAAGCATCTAACACTAAAAACAGAAAAAACAATTTCTATACATCCATTAAAAAACAGAAAAACAACATTATATAAAAATATTCCATACTAATTAAACACTAATTATATCCATCTAACCTGCATTCATACATATATACTAGTGAAAAAACAATAATCTAACAAATCTAAACTAATTAAACATACAAAATACGTATATACTAATATATACATGCATTCATACATATATACGTGTATGTGTGTGTGTGTTCATCATGCTTGTGTGTGTGTGTATGGGCTCGGGGCGGCGCCCATGGTGGCCGCCGGGGGCGTGGGAGAGGGGTTAGAGGGGGAGAGCTCACAGCGGGGCGACGGCGACGGCGTAGGCGACGGCAGGCAGCGACGGGCAGGCGTGACGCTGGGCGGCGACGCAGGACGGCGCGACGGGACGGGCCGGGCGGCGACGGAGACGAGGGCGGCGACGGGACGGGCGGCGACGGCGACGGGCGGCGACGGCGACGGGCGGCGATTTGGCGGCGGCGACGGGTCGGTGACGGCGTCGATCGATCGGGCGGGCGGTTCAATGGGAAACAGAGGAAGAAACAGAGGAGAATGAAATTTTTCAAGTGTTGTATATATAGAAGGCACCTTTAGTACCGTTGGAGCCACCACGGTACTAAAGGTCAGTTTTAACCAGCCCAAGCAGCGGAAGCGACCCCTTTAGTACCGGTGGTGGCACAAACCGGTACTAAAGGCCCCCTTTAGTACCGCTTTGTGCCACGACCCGATACTAAAGGGGTCTTATTTGGCCTTGAGTGCGGTCTTGACAAGTTTAGTCCCACCTCGCTAGCCGAGGCGACCGCACTGGTTTACAAACCCCGTGCGGTCGCTCTCTCGAGCTCCTCTCCAAAGCAGGCCCACTGGGCCTACGTGTTCTTTGATGCCACTGTGGCCCACTTGGCCTTCTTGGGCCTGCATCCCGCCCAACAACAAAGTTGGGTTTCTAGTCGTATGCAGCCGCTCACGGCCTAGTAGGCGGGCTTTTTTGCTTTTATTTAGTTTTGTGTTGTTTTTTGTGTATTTAGAGTTTCTTTGTGAATATTTTTGCTTTAGGTACAAAAATTACAAACTTTCTGTTAGTGCCCGTAGTTTTCAAATTTGAATAGTTTAAATTTTGAATTATTTGAAATTAGTGTGAATCACTAGTTTGTGAATAATTTAACTTTAAAAATCAGTAAAGGCATGAAAGAATTTGTTTGCACATAAAATTTCTTCGCGTTTCAAATGCCAAAACACATAACTACCCTAACTATTACAGAGATTCCCCTCCGGGTGTGAAACACGGAAGAAAGTGATGATAGTGAAGCCGATCACATCCTAGATCTTTGGGTGTGAAACTTTTTCTTCAGCGTGTGTCCCTTTCTTGTAGTAACCATGGAAAATCGTCATCATTTAACGGGATGCTCGGGTCAATATTCACGTGAATGGAGAAATTTCATCAAACTTTTCATAATCTTCGACTTGTCTCTCTTGCCATCCACTCCCACGATGTTTCTCTTCCCGTAAAGAACTATGTGCCGCTTTGGCTCATCGTAAATGCGATGCATTCGCTTCCTTATCTTTTCTTTTTCTTGGCTTGGTAGACATGTCCTTCACATAGAAAACCTGTGCCACATCATTGGCTAGGACGAATGGTTCGCTCTGCATACGCAAGATTGTTGAGATCCACTGTTGTCATTCCGCATCGCGGGTCTTCCGTTACCCCGCCTCGTGTCATATTGACCCATTTGCACCAAAACAAAGGGACCTTTAAACCACGTCGATAGTCAAGTTCCCATATGTCCTGTATATAACCATAATATGTTTCCTTTCCCGTCTTGGTTTCTGCATCAAAGCGGACACCACTGTTTTGGTTGGTGCTCTTCTTATCTTGGGTGATCGTGTAAAATGTATTACCATTTATCTCGTACCCTTTGAAAGTCATTATATTCGAAGATGGTAACTGGGACAGCAAGTACAGGTCATCTTCAATAGAGGTGTCATGCATGGTACGTGTACGCAACCGGTGGCGAAACTCCTGGTTTGTTCACGTGTAATCCAGTCATCAGACCGCTCCGGGTGTTTGGAGCGTAGAAAATTCTTGTGTTCATCCATATACGGAGCCACCAAGGCGGAATTCTGTAGAACTGTGTAGTGTGCTTCAGTGAGAGAATGTCCGCCCATACATATTATTTGTTCCCCTCCTAGCGTGCCTTTTCCATCCAGTCTGCCCTTATGCGCGATTCAGGAACACCAATCGGCTTAAGGTCGGGAATAAAGTCAATACAAAACTCAATGACCTCCTCATTTTGATGGCCCTTGGAGATGCTTCCTTCCGCCTAGCACGGTTATGAACATATTTCTTTAAGACTCCCATGAACCTCTCAAAGGGGAACATATTGTGTAGAAATACAGGACCCAAAACGTTAATCTCTTCAAGCATAGGTGAACTAGGGCGTGCGTCATGATGTTGAAGAAGGATGGTGGGAACACCAACTCGAAACCGACAAGACATTGCACCAAATCATTCTCAGAACCTTGGTATTATTTCTGGAGCGATTACCTTACGAGAGATTGCATTGAGAAATGCACATAGCTTCACAATGGCTAATCGAGCGTTTTCGGTAGAAGCCCCTCAATGCAACCGGAAGCGATGCGTCATAATCACGTGGAAGTCATGAGACTTTAGGTTACGGAACTTTTTCTCTGCCATGTTTATTATTCCCTTTATATTCGGCGAAGCCGACGGTACCTTAATATCGAAAGCGGGCATTCAAAGAAGATTTCCTTCTCTTCTTTGGTAAGAGTGTAGCTTGCATGACCACGATATATGCCGTCTTCTCCGTGCATACGTTGCTGGTCCTCCCGTGCCTCGGTGTATCTTTTGTCTTCCCATACACGCCCAAGAAGCCAAGCAGGGTCACGCAAAGATTCTTCACACGTGCATCACGTCGATTGCGGAGCGGACCTCTAGGTCTTTCCAATATGGCAGGTCCCAAAATATAGATTTCTTCTTCCACATGGGTGCGCGTCCGTCGGCGTCCTTTGGAACAGGTTGTCCGCCAGACCCTTTCCAAATATCACCTTCAAATCCTTGACCATATCATGTACATCAGCACCGATGCGGTGGCGAGGCTTCGTCCGGTGATCCGCCTCACCTTTGAAATGCTTGCCTTTCTTTCTTATGGGATGCCTGCTCGGAAGAAATCGGCGATGTCCTGTACACATTCTTCATACAACTATTCAAATATATATCGTCGGTATCATCCAAGCGGTGCGTGCATCTGCGGTATCCCTTGTTTATCTCATCACGAAAGGTTCTTTGGGAGCAGGCCAATCATTGATGGTCACGAACAGCAACGCCTTTAGGTCAAATTCTTCCCCATGTGCTCATCCCACGCACGTACACCTGTTCCATTCCACGGTTGTAAGAGTTCTTCAACTAATGGCCTTAGGTACACATCAATGTCGTTGCCGGGTTGCTTAGGGCCTTGGATGAGCAATCGCATCATAATGAACTTCCGCTTCATGCACAACCAAGGAGGAAGGTTATACAAACATAGAGTCACGAGCCGGAGTGCTATGGTTGCTGCTCTGCTCCCCAAAAGGATTAATGCCATCTGCGCTTAGACCAAACCATACACTCCTTGCGTCATCTGCAAACTCCTTCCGTACTTTCTTTTGATTTTTCTCCACTGCGACCCGTCACCGGTACTCTCAACTTTCCGTCTTTCTTATGGTCTTCTACGTGCCATCGCATCGCCTTGGCATGCTCTTTGTTTTGGAACAAGCGTTTCAACCGTGGTATTATAAGAGAATACCACATCACCTTGGCAGGAATCTTCTTCACAGGCGCCGCCTCGACATCACCATGCTCATCGCGGCTGATCTTATAGCGCAATGCACCACATACCGGGCAAGCGTTCAAATCCTCGTACTCACCGCGGTAGAGGATGCAATCATTAGGGCATGCATGTATCTTATGCACCTCTAACCCTAGAGGGCAGACAGCCTTCTTTGCTTCGTACGTACTCTCGGGAAATTCGTTGTCCTTTGGAAGCATATCCTTTATCATTACCAGCAACTTTCCAAATCCCTTGTCAGATACACCATTCTCTGCCTTCCATTGCAGCAATTCCGGTGTGGTGCCCAGCTTTTCTTGTCACCTCACGCAATTCGGGTACAACAATTTTTTGTGATCCTCTAACATGCTGCAACTTCTTCTTCTCCAAATCACTTGCAGCTTTCTCTTTGCATCGGCAATGGCCCGACCTAGATCATCAACGGGCTCATCCGATGCCTCTTCTTCGACTTCTTCCCGCATTGCCGCCCAGCTTCTTCCGCATTACGGCTCAGCTTCTTCCCCATTGTTGTATCATCGTATTCAGGGGACCCATGGCTAGGATAGGCTGTCGTCGTCCTCTTCTTCTTCATTGTCTTCCATCATAACCCCTCTTTCTCCGTGCTTGGTCCAAACATTATAGTGGGGCATGAAACCGGACTCAAACAGTGGGCGTGAATGGTTCTTGGCGTAGAGTAATTGCGACCATTCTTACAGCCAGCACATGGACAAGGCATAAAACCATCCGCCCGCTTGTTTGCCTCACCAAGAAGCGAGAAAAGTATGCACGCCCTCAACGAATCGGGAGAGCATCGGTCATCGTACATCCATTGCCGGCTCATCTTCATTACACAACACCGAATAGACCAAATTAATACAAGTTCATATATAAAGTTCATACAACACTTAAATGCAAAAAACAAATAACTCTCTAACTAAAGCATTTAAATGCAACAACAAATGCGATCAAGATCGCAACTAAGGTAACAATTGATCCAACAGCATAATGATACCAAGCCTCACTATCGATGGCATATTTTCTAATCTTTCTAATCTTCAAGCGCATTTTCTCCATCTTGATCTTGTGATCATCGACGACATCGGCAACATGCAACTCCAATTCCATCTTCTCCCCTTCAATTCTTTTCAATTTTTCTTTCAAGTACTCGCTTTCTCTTTCAACTAAATTTAACCTCTCGACAATAGGGTCGGTTGGAATTTCTGGTTCACATACCTCCTAGATAAAAATATCTATGTCAACTTGATGGGCATAATTTGTCATAAACACGAAATGCAACAATTAGTTTTAAAAGAGAATATACCACATCCGAATCATAACAAGGACGAGGGCCGACGGGACGGATATCAAAACCATGGCACTATGTATAACAAACAACGACGGGTAAGATAATTATTAAGCGAGTAACTATATATCCAAATCACACAAACATCAATTTTTTATATAAAATTTCATGAACAAGAGGCTCACCACAAGGTGGTGCGGCGATGGGGCAGTCTTGAGCGATCGGCGGTGGTTCTGACAGATTTAGAAGGCACTAAGTAAACCACACCTACATATGCAAACTAAGTGTTATTTTGACCTCAAATTGCATATAAATCAAATACTAGCACATATATATATTTCCTCCCAAATTACTAAACTCACAAATTAATAAGTATATGAAGCATTGCAAGAGCTAATCTAGCAATGAGAGATGAAAGGACAAAGTTGCTAACCTTTGTGATCACCTGAATGGATGGGGGCCTTCAAATCTTGACAAATTTTTGGCAAAATGTGTGATGAGCTCAAGGGGAGAAGAGGAAGAACAGAGAGGAGAGGAGAGGGGAAAGGGGGAAGAACAGAGCGAGCTGGGCCGAAGGGTTTATATGCAGGAGGACCTATAGTACCGGTTCGTGGCACGAACCGGTACTAAAGGTGCCGGAGGGGCCCAGATCGACAACATCCTGCCACCACCCTCATTAGTACCGGTTCGTGGCACGAACCGGTGCTAAAAGTTAGCCACGAACCGGTACTAATGAGAGCGGCCCGGCTAGCCGTTGGAACCGGCACTAATGTATACATTTGTGCCGGCTCTAATACAAACCGGCACTAATGTGCTTCATGTTTGACCCTTTTTCTACTAGTGTACACATCAATAACATGTATATCACATATACCTTTGTTCACCTTGCCATCCTTCTTATCCGCCAAATACTTGGGGCAGTTCAGCTTCCAGTGACCAGTCTGCTTGCAGTAGAAGCACTCAGTTTCAGGCTTAGGTCCAGACTTGGGTTTCTTCTCTTGAGCAGCAACTTGCTTGCTGTTCTTCTTGAAGTTCCCCTTCTTCTTCCCTTTGCCTTTTTCTTGAAACTAGTGGTCTTGTTGACCATCAACACTTGATGCTCCTTCTTGATTTCTACCTCCGCAGCTTTTAGCATTGCGAAGAGCTCGGGAATTGTCTTTTCCATCCCTTGCATATTATAGTTCATCACGAAGCTCTTGTAGCTTGGTGGCAGTGATTGGAGAATTATGTCAATGACGCTATCATCCGGAAGATTAACTCCCAGTTGAATCAAGTGATTATTATACCCAGACATTTTGAGTGTATGCTCACTGACAGAACTATTCTCTTCCATCTTGCAGCTATAGAACTTATTGGAGACTTCATATCTCTCAAACCGGGCATTTGCTTGAAATATTAACTTCAACTCCTGGAACATCTCATATGCTCCATGACGTTCAAAACATCGTTGAAGACCCGGTTCTAAGCCGTAAGCATGGCACATCGAACTATTGAGTAGTCATCGACTTTGCTCGCCAGACGTTTATAACATCTGGCGTTGCTCCTGCAGCACTGGCACCCAATGGCGCTTCGGGGCGTAATTCTTACATGCAGCAATGAGGATAATCCTCAAGTTACGGACCCAGTCCGTGTAATTGCTACCATCATCTTTCAACTTTGCTTTCTCAAGGAACGCATTAAAATTCAACGGAACAACAGCACGAGCCATCTATCTACAACAAACATAGATAAGCAAAATACTATCACGTACTAAGTTCAAGATAAATTTAAGTTCAATTAATCATATTATTTAAGAACTCCCACTTAGACAGACATCTCTCTAGTCATCTAAGTGATCACGTGATCCAAATCAACTAAACCATAACCGATCATCACGTGAGATGGAGTAGTTTTCAATGGTGAACATCACTATGTTGATCATATCTACTATATGATTCACGCCGACCTTTCGGTCTCCGTGTTCGAGGCCATATCTGCATATGCTAGGCTCGTCAAGTTTAACCTAAGTATTCGCGTGTGCAAAACTGGCTTGCACCCGTTGTAGATGGACGTAGAGCTTATCACACCCGATCATCACGTGGTGTGCAGGCACGACGAACTTTGGCAACGGTGCATACTCAGGGAGAACACTTCTTGATAATTAGTGAGAGATCATCTTAAAGTGCTACCGTCAATCAAAGCAAGATAAGATGCATAAAGGATAAACATCACATGCAATCAATATAAGTGATATGATATGGCCATCATCATCTTGTGCTTGTGATCTCCATCTCCAGAGAACCGTCATGATCACCATCGTCACCGGCGCGACACCTTGATCTCCATCGTAGCATCGTTGTCGTCTCGACAAATATTGCTTCTCGACTATCGCTACCGCTTAGTGATAAAGTAAAGCAATTACAGTGGTGTTGCATTTCATACAATAAAGCGACAACCATATGGCTCCTGCGATTGCCGATAACTTCGGTTACAAAACATGATCATCTCATACAATAAAATATAGCATCACGTCTTGACCATATCACATCACAACATGCCCTGCAAAAACAAGTTAGACGTCCTCTACTTTGTTGTTGCAAGTTTTACGTGGCTGCTACGGGCTGAGCAAGAACCGTTCTTACCTACGCATCAAAACCACAACGATAGTTCGTCAAGTTAGTGCTGTTTTAACCTTCGCAAGGACGGGCGTATGCACTCGGTTCAAATAAAGTTGGAGAAACCGACACCCGCCCACCACCGTGCAAAGCACGTCGATAGAACCAGTCTCGCGTAAGCGTCTGGCGTAATGTCGGTCCGAGCCGCTTCATCCAACAATACCGCCGAACCAAAGTATGACATGCTGGTAAGCAGTATGACTTGTATCATCCACAACTCACTTGTGTTCTACTCGTGCATATAACATCAACGCATAAAACCAGGCTTTGATACCACTGTTGGGAAACGTGGTAATTTCAAAAAAATTCCTACGCACACGCAAGATCATGGTGATGCATAGCAATGAGAGGGGAGAGTGTTGTCTACGTACCCTCATAGACCGTAAGCGGAAGCGTTATGACAACGCGGTTGATGTAGTCGTACGTCTTCACGATCCGACCGATCCAAGTACCGAACGTACGGCACCTCCGAGTTCAGCACACGTTCAGCTCGATGACGATCCCCGGACTCCGATCCAGCAGGTGTCGGGGATGAGTTCCGTCGACATGACGGCGTGGTGACGATGATGATGTTCTACCGACGCAGGGCTTCGCCTAAGCACCGCAACGATATGACCGAGGTGGAATATGGTGGAGGGGGGCACCGCACACGGCTAAGGAACGATCATGAAGATCAACTTGTGTGTCCTAGGGTGCCCACCTGCCCCCGTATATAAAGGAGCAAGGGGGGAGGCCGGCCGACCCTTGGGGGCGCGCCAAGGAGGAGGAGTCCTCCTCCTAGTAGGAGTAGGACTCCCTCTTTCCTACTCCTACTAGGAGGGAAAGGAAGGGGAAAGGAGAGGGAAGAGGCGCCACCCCTCTCCTAGTCCAATTCGGACCAGAGGGGAGGCGCGTGGCCCATCCTGGCTGCCCTCTCTCTCCACTAAAGCCCATAAGGCCCATTACTTCTCCGGGGGGTTCGGTAACCTCCCAAGACTCCGGTTTTCTCGAAATCACCGGAACACTTCCGGTGTCCGAATATAGTCGCCCAATATATCAATCTCTATGTCTCGACCATTTTGAGACTCCTCGTCATGTCTGTGATCATATCCGGACTCGAACAACCTTGGTACATCAAAACTTATAAACTCATAATAAAACTGTCATCGTAACGTTAGCGTGCGGACCCTACGGGTTCGAGAACTATGTAGACATGACCTAGAACTGTTTCCGTCAATAACCAATAGCGGAACCTGGATGCTCATATTGGCTCCTACATATTCTACGAAGTTCTTTATCGGTCAAACTGCATAACAACATCGTTGTTCCCTTTGTCATCGGTATGTTACTTGCCCGAGATTCGATCGTCGGTATCCAATACCTAGTTCAATCTCGTTAAGCAAGTCTCTTTACTCGTTCCGTAATGCATCATTCCGTAACCAACTCATTGGCCACATTGCTTGCAAGGCTTATAGTGATGTACATTACCGAGAGGGCCCGAAGATACCTCTCCAACAATCGGAGTGACAAAACCTAATCTTGAAATACGCCAACCCAACATGTACCTTCGGAGACACACAGAGAGCACCTTTATAATCACCCGATTCGTTGTGACGTTTGGTAGCACACAAAGTGTTCCTCCGTAAACGGAGTTGCATAATCTCATAGTTGTAGGAACTTTGTATAAGTCATGAAGAAAGCAATAGCAACATACTAAATGATCAAGTGCTAGGCTAACGGAATGGGTCAAGTCAATCACATCATTCTCCTAATGATGTGATCCCGTTAATCAAATGACAACACATGTCTATGGTTAGGAAACATAACCATCTTTGATTAATGAGCTAGTCAAGTAGAGGCATACTAGTGACATTATGTTTGTCTATGTATTCACACATGTATCATGTTTCCGGGTAATACAATTCTAGCATGAATAATAAACATTTATCATGATATGAGGAAATAAATAATAACTTTATTATTGCCTCTAGGGCATATTTCCTTCACTTTCATGGATATAAAAAGATATAACTGATCATAAACTCGAAGTTCATCAGATCCCAACAAACACACCACAAAAGAGTTACATCATATGGATCTCCAAGAGACCATTGTATTGAGAATTCAGCGAGAGAGAGGAAGCCATCTAGCTACTAACTACGGACCTGGAGGTCTACAAAGAACTACTCACGCATCATCGAAGAGGCACAAATGGATGTGGTGAACCCCATCTGAGATGGTGTCTAGATTGGATCTGGTGGTTCTGGACTCTGCGGCGACTGGATGAATATTTCATCGACTCCCCTAGGGTTTCTGGAATATTGGGGTATTTATAGAGCAAAGAGGCGGTCCGGGGGGCACCCGAGGTGGGCACAACTCACCAGGGCGCGCCTGGGACTCCTGACGCGCCCTGGTGGGTGGTGCCTCCCTCAGGGCACCCCCAAGCGCAGCCAGGGCCCGTTGTGTTCCTTCTGGCCCATAAAAATTCTCCGTGAAGTTTCGTGGCATTTGGACTCCGTCTGGTGCTGATTTCCTGCGATGTAAAAAACATGCAGAAAACAGCAACTCGCACTTGGCACTATGTCAATAGGTTAGTACCAAAAAATTATAGATACGTTGGAGACATATCAGCATCCCCAAGCTTAACTCCTACTCGTCCTCAAGTAGGTAAGTGATAAAAAGAGAATTTTTGATGTGGAATGTTGCCTAACATGTCATATCATATTCTTTTCTTTATAGCATGGACAATTGGACTTTTATGTGATTCAAAGCAATAGTCTAGTTTTGACATAATAATTTAGATGCTCAAGCATATCAACAAGCAACCATGTCTTTCAAAATATTAACGCTAAAATAAGTTATCCCTAGCCCATCATGCTCAACCATTGATCCATTCATGAAACACACTCGAATATTAGTTACACCCAATACTTAAGTACTATCATATTGCCTCCTAGTTGGTGCTTTTATAAGAGAAGATGGAGACTCAAATTTAAAAATAAGAATTGCATAAAGTGAAAGAAAGGCTCTTCACAGAGGGAAGTATGGATTTGTAGAGGTGCCAGAGCTCAAAGCGAAAAATTAGAGGTAAAAGCCTTTTGGGAGGTGTATCCATCCCACCAACGAAAACGACTTAGAGTTCCCAACACTTTCCATGCTAGATATGCCATAGGTGGTTCCCAAATAGAAAATAAAGTTTATTCCTTTTTCCACCATACTTTCACTTTCCATGGCTAGCCGTATCCACGGTTGCCCTCCATACTAACACTTTCCAAGGAATTTATTATTTTACAACATAAAGTAAATTCATTTTTGCATTTCGGGACTGGGCATCCCTAAAACCTTTGCCTTACTCTCGTGCAATGACGAGTGAATAAACACTCATCGTGAGAACAACACATCTAGCATGGAAAATATTAGCCACCTGTCACCGCTCCGCAAACGAAACAAACACACAAAAGAGAAGTTTATTTTGAAAATTAGAGATGGCACATGCAATTTGCTTGGAACGGCAAAAGAATACCGCAAATAGGTAGATATAGTGGACTCATGTGGCAAAACTGGTTTAATGGATTTTGGATGCACATGTAGAGATCATACTTGGTGCAAAATTAAGGCTAGCAAAAGATTGAGAAGCGACCAACGAATAATCTCATAAGCAAGCATTAAGCATAATTAACACCGAATAAAGCACCATAAGTAGGATATAATTTCATTGCATGACTATTGACTTTCGTAATTGCATAGGGAATCACAAACCTTATTCTTACTAAAGCATAATTACTCATCAACATAACTCTCATATCACATCATCATATCTCAAAACTATTACTAAGAACCAAGTTTATTTTGTCCAATGATCTTGATGAAAGTTTTTATTATGTCCTTCTTGGATATCTATCACTTTGGGACTAATTTTCATGTGTTACTTTTCATAAGCGCAAACAAATATAAGTGAAGATCAAGAGCATAATTTTTTTCTTTCTCTCAAAATAATTTAAGTGAAGCAAGAGAGAATTTCTTGTAAATTTGACTAACTCTCAAATAAATCTAAGTGAAGCAAGAGAGCATTTCTTCAAAAAATACTAAAGCACACCGTGCTCAAAAAATATAAGTTAGCACTACAGCAAGTCCATAGCTCATAAATGATTTAAGTGAAGCATAGAGAGCAATTCTAACAAGTCATGACATAATTTTGGCTCTCTCAAATAAGTGTGTCCAGCAAGGATTGATGACTTAAAACACAAAATAAAACAAGCAAAGACTCATGTCATACAAGACGCTCCAAGCAAAACACATATTATGTGACGAATAAAAATATAGCTTCGAGTAAAATAGCGATAGTGTAACATCCCAAATTTTCAGATTTGGAATGTTAATAGGATCATTCTTTTCCATTATGATTTCTATGCTTATTTAAAAAATTTGAATATTTAAAGTGTTTTCCAACTCAAGGCAATATATTTGGAGTGGAGATAATATGACTTCTCCCCAATTAATTATATTTGGAAAACGCTAAGAATATATTCTGGTGTCTACCTAAATTACTTTGAATTTATAGAAACCCAAAATTGTTTTATAGTGGTTATTATGTTGCTTTTTATGTGTTTTTATTGCATAAAATTATTTTCCAAAAGTGCATATGTGCTTTAAAAATGTTCACGGTATTTATTAGCAGTAAAAAAAATTGTGTGTTCTGGTATTTTTATTTATCTATACGTTATTTTAGTTTTAGCCATGATATCTTTTCCTGTACAGTGTATCTTCGCAGATATTACTGTTCATATGGGCGAGCATCAGCCCAACTCCTGTTTGTCGCCCAGTGCGCTAGAGCAACAGCAGCACAGCGTCAGTAGGCCGGCCCATTTCCCCGCAGCCGCAGCCCACCCCGCAGCCTTTCGTATTTGTTTTTTATCTCTCTCACCTCTCTGCCGCTGACTTTGGGTCCCGCTTGTCATCTCTTCCAACGACCGTGTTCATCACAAACACTATGACTGAATGACAGACCAAGTCGAATCGATCGACTCGATTGATCCCTGGACTGCACGCGCAAGTTGACACCCTATATAAGTTCATCAATCCCTCCGCGACCGATTTTTGGCAAAACCTTGGACTCCCGTGCCCTAGCTAGCCGTTGGCTCAACCTTGGATCTCGCCGGAGTCCGCCACCGCAGAAGCTCCTTCGTCGGTCGTTTCCGTCGACGCACAAGCTCCCAGCGCCCCCTTACCCTCGGTTGTCTTCGTCTTGACCTCCTCTCCCTTCCTCACCTATTAGTTCTCGCAGGGGAGCACTAGAACAAGCGCTAGGACCTCCGCCCGAAGCAGAAGCCGCCGTCGTCGCTCCAGCCGGACCTCACCGACGTTAGCAGAAGCCCCGGCCGTTCCCGAGGAAGGTTTCGAGTTCGCCGCCTCTCTCCGCTCGTCGTTCCTTCGTCCCCGAGCGCCAGCAAGCCCCTTAGCCGTCGCCGTCGTCGAAGTCCGAGCCGCCGTGGTTCATTTTGCCCAAGTCTGGCGCCTCCTTCCTGTTCTTTTCCGGTGAGTCACTCTGCACCGTCCGATGTCTCTCTGACGGTCGTCTAGATTAGATCGCCTATTTTTATTATTTCCGAACCATTTTTGTTAAGTTGTGGCTGTCCGCTCTTTAGCCACTGCAGCGAACGGTATCCAGCCAGTGACAACGCGCCACGTGGCACATCCACAGTTGCCGCAGCAATTCTTCCACAAATCTGTTTTAGCACAATTTATTTTGGCAGATTCCATATCAAATGTTCATTTAGGTATATCTTGAGATCCGTATATCCAAATTCATCGATTCTTTTTCCTACATACTCATATTGACCAGGAGCATTTAGTAGAACCAAAATTTCACATTTTTTGAACTATTCAAATATGAATTTGTTTAAATTTGAATTCAAAGTTCCGGAGGCCATATCTTTCAAACCATTGATCCAAATTAGTTGATTCTTTTTGCATTGTGACCCTACTAGCATGTAAAAATATATACCTACTGATATGTTCTGTTAATTAAGTTTTATTTGAAATAATTAATGTTTACTTTATTGTGGTGTTATGTGAGTACGGTTTATTAATCGGCGCCTTCGTTAATCGTATAGATTGTCCGGAGTGCGAAGCGGATCAAAATTAATCGTTAGAGTACTACAACAGTGTTCAAGGCAAGTTTGCACTTTTGATTATGCTCATCCTATATTCTGCTATGCATGTGTGGTTTTATGCTATTATATATGTCTGGCTTGATATGTGTATCCCGTGTTGTCATGTTTTGGTATTGATTGTGTTATGTGAATGGTGTGATCAACTTGCTATGGTAGACGTGGGCATGTGTCGAGTTGAAAGTGTGTTAAGTCGACTAGAGGGGGGTGAATAGGCGATTTTTATGAATTCTTCACTGAGGAATTTCAGGGTGAGGAAATTCCTAAGCAAAGAACTACTAGCAGCGGAATAAGTACTCAGATGCATACATAACTGAACAGATGCATAGACATCATGATGAAATGAAAACAAGCACAGAGTACAGAAAGCGTAAACACAGGATAAGCAGGCTGAAGACAAACTGACTGAAGAAATTGAACTGAGGAAATTGAGAAAGTCTTCAGTCAAAGTCTTCAAACAGTAACGATCAAGTGCACAACACAGTAATGAGGAAATGGAAGGGTTGAGGAAATAGAACCAGTTAGCTCGGTGAAGATTGTGATTTGATAGACCAGTTCCAACTGCTGTGACAGTCGTACATCTGGTTGGAGCGGCTAGGTATTTAAACCTGAGGACACACAGTCCTCACCATATTCTCCTTGAGCTAAGATCACACAGACCTCGCCCAATCACTCGTGGTAAGTCTTCAGGTAACTTCCAAACCTTCACAAACTCGGTCACTCGGCAATCCACAATTTCCTCTTGGATGCTCTAGACCTTGACGCATAACCGTCTGGAAGATGCACAGTCTTCAAAGGTAAAAAGCGTCAGATTCACACAGAAACAATCTCTTCTGTGATGCTCAATCACTTTTGGGTTTCTAGGTGTTTGGGTTTGGGTTTTTCCTCACTTGATGATTTTCTCTCAAAGTCCTCAGCGGATGGGATGCTGTTAATGACAAGTGTCAGTTTCTCTTGGAGCAGCCAACCAGCTAATGGTTGAAGGGGGTGGCTATTTATAGCCTAGGGAGCAGCCCGACATGATAAGACATAAATTCCCTTCAATGATATGACCGTTAGGTGGATAAGATATTTTGGGACAACTGGCGCATAGTGATGTCTACTACACAACCTGCTTCTTGTAGACGTTGTTGGGCCTCCAAGTGCAGAGGTTTGTAGGACAGTAGCAAATTTCCCTCAAGTGGATGACCTAAGGTTTATCAATCCGTGGGAGGCGTAGGTTGAAGATGGTCTCTCTCAAGCAACCCTGCAACCAAATAGCAAAGAGTCTCTTTTGTCCCCAACACACCCAATACAATGGTAAATTGTATAGGTGCACTAGTTTGGCGAAGAGATGGTGATACGAGTGCAATATGGATGGTAGATATAGGTTTTTGTAATCTGAAAATATAAAAACAGCAAGGTAACAAGTGGTAAAAGTGAGCGTAAACGGTATTGCAATGCTAGGAAACAAGGCCTAGGGTTCATACTTTCACTAGTGCAAGTTCTCTCAACAATAATAACATAATTGGATCATATAACTATCCCTCAACATGCAACAAAGAGTCACTCCAAAGTCACTAATAGCGGAGAACAAACGAAGAGATTATGGTAGGGTACAAAACCACCTCAAAGTTATTCTTTCCAATCAATCCGTTGGGCTATTCCTACAAGTGTCACAAACAGCCCTAGAGTTCGTACTAGAATAACACCTTAAGACACAAATCAACCAAAACCCTAATGTCACTTAGATACTCCAATGTCACCTCAAGTATCCGTGGTTATGATTATACGATATGCATCACACAATCTCAGATTCATCTATTCAACCAACACATAGAACCTCAAAGAGTGCCCCAAAGTTTCTACCAGAGAATCAAGACGAGAACGTGTGCCAACCCCTATGCATAGGTTCATGGGCGGAACCCGCAAGTTGATCACCAAAACATACATCAAGTGAATCACGTGATATCCCATTTGTCACCACAGATACGCAAGGCAAGACATACATCAAGTGTTCTCAAATCATTAAAGACTCAATACGATAAGATTACTTCAAAGGGAAAACTCAATCCATTACAAGAGAGTAGAGGGGGAGAAGCAACATAAGATCCAACTATAATAGCAAAGCTCACGATACATCAAGATCGTACAAATCAAGAACACGAGAGAGAGAGAGAGAGAGAGAGATCAAACACATAGCTACTTGGTACATACCCTCAGCCCCGAGGGTGAACTACTCCCTCCTCGTCATGGAGAGCACCGGATGATGAAGATGGCCACGGTGAGGTTCCCCCTCCGGCAGGTCTTGGGCGAGGTGGTCCCGATTGGTTTTTGGTGGCTACAGAGGCTTGCGGCGGCGGAACTCCTGATCTATTCTGTTCCCCGAAGTTTTTAGGGTGTATGGGTATATATAGGAGGAAGAAGCACGTCAGGGGAGCCACGAGGGGCCCATGAGGGTGGAGGGCGCGCCCCCCTACCTCGTGGCTCCCTCGTTTCTTTCCTGACATGCACTCCAAGTCCATCGGGTAGCTTTCCTTCCAAAAATAACTTCTCCAGAAGGTTTCATTCCTTTTCGACTCTGTTTGATATTCCTTTTCTTCAAAACACTGAAACAAGGGAAAAAACAGGAACTGACACTGGGCTCTGAGTCAATAGGTTAGTCCCAAAAATAATATAAAAGTGTAAAATAAAGCCCATAAACATCCAAGATAGATAATATAATAGCATGGAACAATCAAAAATTATAGATACGTTGGAGACGTATCACATAGCACAGCAACGGTCGGAAATTTGAGGTTCAAATTCCTCAGGGCTATCATGTTCCTCACTTGTAGGCAATCTGCACTGGCGAATTCCTAACTCCTCAGTCAGAACAAATTCCTAAGAGACCAGAAGAACTTCGTCTCACATCCTTTGAAGAAATTGACTGAACTGTATGAGATTTCCAATGGCTTCACTCGAAAGGATTGGTAGGTGTAGGATTTTGAGATGAGCATCACTTGGAAACTTTTCCTTAGTTTTTCCTCGACCCCCTTTAATAGTATGGTGTTTCCTATGACTCAAGAAAGAGAAAATGAAACTACAAAAACAAAATTCTCCAGGCTTCATATTCCTTGCATGAATATCAAGTCTTCACGGTCACACCTATTTCTTCACTTTCAAAGTCTTCAAAAAACCAAAGTCTTCAGTTGAAGACATTCATTTTTAGGGGTCGACTTTCTCTGTAAATATCAAACTCCTCATAGACTTATAGACCTGTGTACACTCACAAACACATTAGTCCCTTAACCTATAAGTCTTCAATACACCAAAATCACTAAGGGGCACTAGATGCACTTACAATCTCCCCCTTTTTGTTGATTGATCACAATATAGGTTAAGTTTTCAATAGGGATAAACATATGGAGTGTAAATACTGAGATTGAGGAATTTGATTACAAGATATAGAAGAACTCCCCCTGAAGATGTGCATATGTGAGGAAATTGCTCTTGTGAAGCAATGCACATTGAAGAGTAGAATCATGGAGATCTCCCCCTATATCTTGTAATTCATACACGCATTTATCATATGGTATGAAGAATTTGAAATGCATGATGAAATATTGGCGACTGATGTAATTCAGCATGTGTGCATTAACATAAATGAGGAAATAGCATGCAGAAGAACATAGCAAAAGTATCAGACCACCATCGGGTTTAAGTTTACAACTCAATCCAATAAAAATTCAGAAGAAGAGAGTTGCAACTTAGCAAAAAAAAACGCCCATATATAGAGACCCGCTTGAAGACTAACTCTCAAATTTCTCCCCCTTTGTCATTGAATGACCAAAAGGGACGAAAAATGAGGACTAACGCCCCTGAAGAATATCATCACGAGGTCGATGGAGGAGCGCCAACGTTGTTGGGGTCGGTTGTTGAAGTAGGGTCTGCCGCAGTGTCGTCCAAATCTTCATTTTCATCAGTCTCACGCGATGAAGAATAAGAGCTGGCCACCAAGGAAGGAACTTTGACTTTCCTGAATTTCTTCAACGGTGGCTGAGACCAGTCAAAGTCCTACTTGAAGCCCATCTGCTTAAGATCGTCTTCACCATAGAGATGAGGCAGAACAGCCCAGGTGCGATCAAATACTTCATGGAGGTAGTAATGGTTCTTCTTCACTGAATAGTGGGTAGCAGTCATGTTATGAAGAATTGAACCAAACTGACGCTTGACCCATTTGTGGTTGCGATCGACCTTCTGATGAAGACTGAGGAGAAGCTCACGATCAATCATCACCCTTGGAGCTGTGCCTTGAGGATTTTGCTTTGAAGCATTGGCGGGAGAGTCATGAGTGGCAGAGTCATCATTTGTGGAGTAGGATGCAGCTTTGCGGAACTGTCCATCCAATGGACGATTGCCTTCATCAATAATCGCAGTCGCCTTGCCCTTTTCATCAACGGAGGTAAATGTCCGCTTGAGGACTTCAATGGGGGGCAAGTAGCTGCCATGGTTAAGTGTGTCAACCTTGTAATTGATTGACAACCTTGATCTGAGGAATATCATTATCCAAGGAGCGTAGGGCTTCAACTCAAACGGAGAAAGAGCAACATTGGCCATAGTCCTCATGAAGAAATAATGATAGTTGAATATTCTTCATGATGCCAACGACCTCTTCTTCATTTGAGTCGTGGCCTTTGATTGGACTCAGGGTCTTGGTCAAAATTCTGTATACGGTCCGAGGCACATAAAGCAATTCCTTCACTAGCAATTTGGTTCTTGGGGCTTGACCAGGCTTCAGCGGCTTCATCAACACTTGCATGTAATGATCAGATAGCTTAGGTTCATGGTAGATGAGCTGTGCACCTTCAAGGGGAGGACTGACACGCAGGGCATGAAGCAATTCAGAGGCTGGTGTTTTGTAATGAGTGTTCTCTGTCATCCAGTCCAGCACCCATGAATTCACATCTTCAGTGTTGCCGGTGATGTGCAATGTAGCATAGAACTGAAGAATTAGCTGTTCATTCCAGTCAACGATGTCGGTGCAGAAGTTGAGCAGCCCAGCGTCATGAAGAACACTGAGGACTGGGGTGAAGCAAGGCAGCGATTCCATATCCACATGAGGAATATGCTCAAGGTCAAAGATCTTGTCTTTATCGAATAGCAGTGAAGAGTAGAAGTTCATCTGACTGGCTGTCAAAAAGCGCTTGCGGCAAAGATGAGCAGAGTCATATGGGTTGTATTCTGTGAAGAACACATGCTCATGGAAGAAATCACCAGCCTTGAACTTCTGCTTCTTTGAGAAGGGATTCTTCGGCTTGGGCTGAGGAGTATCAGCCAATGTCTTCACAGCCTTAGGAATCACTGTCTCGGAAGCCGCAGGCTGAGGAATTTCAGTAGTAATATCTTCAGTGGCAGCCTGGATCTCCATCTCTTCAGCAGCATTAACATCAGCACTAGTCACTACAAAAAAATACACTTTCGTGATGATACGTGTTTGTCATAGTAGGTCACGTTTTCTGTCAAGCATGTACATCCATGACATTTTTATGACAGAGTCAAGATAGTCATACATGTGCTGTCGTAGAAGTGTTCCATGACATTACCAAAATTATCATCACGGAAGTGTCCACTTCCATGACGATAAATCGCGTGTCACAGAAGTGCTTTCGTCAAGGGTGACCGACACGTGGCATCCACCATAACGGAACGCCGTTAAGCTATCGGGTCCGGTTTTGGATCCGTAACCCGTTAACAGCCCGGACCAATGGGAAATTTCCACGTGTAAAATTCTGATTGGCCAAAGGAAACACGTGTCGGCTCGTCAGTGGGTCAGATAGGCGCCTATGATATGTCGACACGTGCGACGGCCCACCACCAGCCCATTTAGCTTACAAAGGCCAGCCCGTTTGACTTGGTCAAAAGTTAGCGGGCTAGCCCATGAAAAGCCTGTTAACGTTCTCTTCGCAAATAGCCCATTTTACGGCCCGGTAACTCACGACCCATTAGGGCCTACTCGAAATCGGCCCAACAATGTCATGTGGGCCGTCGAATATAACACCAGCCCGTTTAACTTTCGGCCCATGTATGGCCCACGACTTCTTTCGGCCCATATGAGTGTTGGAAATATGCCCTAAAGGCAATAATAAAATGGTTATTATTATATTTGCTTGTTCATGATAATTGTCTATTGTTCATGCTATAATTGTATTAACTGGAAACCGTAATACATGTTGAATACATAGACCACAACATGTCCCTAGTGAGCCTCTAGTTGACTAGCTCGTTGGTCAATAGATGGTTATGGTTTCCTGACCATGGACATAGGATGTCATTGATAATGGGATCATATCATTAGGAGAATGATGTGATGGACAAGACCCAATCCTAAGCATAGTACAAGATCGTATAGTTTGTTTGCTAAGAGCTTTTCTAATGTCAAGTATCATTTCCTTAGACCATGAGATTGTGCAACTCCGGATACCGTAGGAATGCTTTGGGTGTACCAAACGTCACAACGTAACTGGGTGACTATAAAGGTGCACTACAGGTATCTCCGAAAGTGTCTGTTGGGTTGGCACGAATCGAGATTGAGATTTGTCACTCCGTATGACGGAGAGGTATCTCTGGGCCCACTAGGTAATGCATCATCATAATGAGCTCAATGTGACTAAGTAGTTAGTCACGGGATCATGCATTACGGAACAAGTAAAGTGACTTGCCGGTAACGAGATTGAACAAGGTATTGGGATACCGACGATCAAATCTCGGGCAAGTAACATACCGATTGACAAAGGGGATTGTATACGGGATTGACTGAATCCTCGACATTGTGGTTCATCCGATGAGATCATCATGGAACATGTGGGAGCCAACATGGGTATCCAGATCCCGCTGTTGGTTATTGGCCGGAGATATGTCTCGGTCATGTCTGCATGGTTCCCGAACCCGTAGGGTCTACACACTTAAGGTTCGGTGACGCTAGAGTTGGTATGGGAAATAGTATATGGTTACCGAAGGTTGTTCGGAGTCCGGGATGAGATCCCAGACGTGAGGAGGAGCTCCGGAATGGTCCGGAGATGAAGATCGGTATATTGGACGAAGGGTATTGGAGTCCGGAATTGTTCTGGGAGTACCGGGTGACGACCAGCGTGACCGAAAGGTGTTTCGGAGGCCTCGGCAAGCGTTGGGGGGCCTTATGGGCCAAGGGGAGGGGGCACACCAGCCCACTAAGGGGCTGAGCGCCCCTCCCACCCCATCTCACGTAACCTGGAGAGGTAGGGGCGCCACCCCTAGGGCAGCCTCCCCTCCTGGCTTTGGGGGCAAGTTTCCTAGGGGGTGGGGACGCCCAAACCCATCTATGGTTTCCCCTGGCCGCCGCCCCCTCCTCTAGATCCATCTAGAGGGGCCGGCCCCCTCTCCCCTTCCCCCTATATATATTGAGGGGGTGGGAGGGCAGCCACACCCTTCCCTGGCGCAGCCCTCCCTCCTCCAACACCTCCTCCTCCTCCGTAGTGCTTGGCAAAGCCTGCCGAGAACCACGAGCTCCATCGCCACCACGCCGTCGTGCTTCTGGAGTTTTCCCTCAACTTCTCCTCTCCCCTTGCTGGATCAAGAAGGAGGAGACGTCCCCGGGCTGTACTTGTGTTGAACGCGGAGGCGCTATCCCTTCGGCGCTAGATCGGATCTCACGCGATTTGAATCGCCGCGAGTACGACTCCATCAACCGTGTTCTTGTAACGCTTCCGCTTAGCGATCTTCAAGGGTATGAAGATGCACTCCTTATCTCTCGTTGCTAGCATCTCCTAGATTGATCTTGGTGACACATAGGAAAATTTTGAATTATTGCTACGTTCCCCAACAGTGGCATCATGAGCTAGGTCTATGCGTAGATTCTATGCACGAGTAGAACACAAAGTAGTTGTGGGCGATGATTTGTTCAATTTGCTTGCCGTTACTAGTCTTATCTTGATTCGGCGGCATTGTGGGATGAAGCGGCCCGGACCGACCTTACACGTACTCTTACGTGAGACAGGTTCCACCGACTGACATGCACTTGATGCATAAGGTGGCTAGCGGGTGTCTGTCTCTCCCACTTTAGTCGGATCGGATTCGATGAAGAGGGTCCTTATGAAGGGTAAATAGCAATTGGCATATCACCGTTGTGGCTTTTGTGTAGGTAAGAAACGTTCTTGCTAGAAACCCATAGCAGCCACGTAAAACATGCAACAACAATTAGAGGACGTCTAACTTGTTTTTGCAGGGTATGCTATGTGATGTGATATGGCCAAAAGGATGTGATGAATTATATATATGTCATGTATGAGATTGATCATGTTCTTGTAATAGGAATCACGACTTGCATGTCGATGAGTATGACAACCGGCAGGAGCCATAGGAGTTGTCTTAATTTATTGTATGACCTGCGTGTCAATGAAAAACGCCATGTAATTACTTTACTTTATTGCTAACCGTTAGCCATAATAGTACAAGTAATAGTTGGCGAGACAACTTCATGAAGACACGATGATGGAGATCATGATGATGGAGATCATGGTATCATGCCGGTGACGAAGGTGATCATGCCGCGCCTCGAAGATGGAGATCAAAAGGCGCAAGATGATATTGGCCATATCATGTCACTTTATGATTTTGCATGTGATGTTTGTCATGTTTACGTCTTATTTGCTTAGAACAACGGTAGCATAAATAAGATGATCCCTCACTAAAAATTTCAAGAGATGTGTTCCCCCTAACTGTGCACCGTTGCGAAGGTACGTTGTTTTGAAGCACCACGTGATGATCGGGTGTGATAGATTCTAACGTTCGCATACAACGTTGTGTAAGCCAGATTTACACATGCGAAACACTTAGGTTGACTTGACGAGCCTAGCATGTACACACATGGCCTCGGAACACAAGAGACCGAAAGGTCGAACATGAGTCGTATAGTAGATACGATCAACATGAAGATGTTCACCGATGATGACTAGTCCGTCTCACGTGATGATCGGACCACGACCTAGTTGACTCGGATCATGTATCACTTAGATGACTAGAGGGATGTCTATCTAAGTGGGATTTCATTAAATAATCGGATGAACTTAATTATCATGAACATAGTCAAAAGGTCTTTGCAAATTATGTCGTAGCCTAAGCTTTAGTTCTACTGTTTTAAGATATGTTCCTAGAGAAAATTTAGTTGAAAGTTGACAGTAGAAATTATGCGGACTGGGTCCGTATACTGAGGATTGTCCTCATTGCTGCATAGAAGGCTTATCTTCTTAATGCACCGCTCGGTGTGCTAAACCTCGAGCGTCATGTGTGGATGCTGCGAACATCTAACATACACGTTTTGATGACTACGTGATAGTTCAGTGAGTAATGCTAACGGTTTAGAATTGAGGCGCCAAAGACGTTTTGAAACGTCACAGAACATATGAGATGTTCCAAAGACTGAAATTGGGGTTTCAGACTAGTGCCCACGTCAAGAGGTATGAGACCTCTGACAAGTTTCTTAAGCCTGCAAACTAAGGGAGAAAAGCTCAATTGTTGAGCATGTGCTCAGATTGTCTGAGTATTACAATCGCTTGAATCGAGTGGGAGTTAATCTTCCAGATGAGATAGTGATGGTTCTCCATAGTCACTGCCACCAAGCTATTAGAGCTTCGTGATGAACTATAACATACCAGGGATAGACATGATGATCCTTGAGCAACTCGCGATGTTTGACACCACGAAAGTAGAAATCAAGTAGGAGCATCAATTGTTGATGGTTAGTAAAACCACTAGTTTCAAGAAGGGCAAGGGAAAGAAGGGATACTTCATGAAGCGGCAAATCGGTTGTTGCTCTAGTGAAGAAACCCAAGGTTGAACCCAAACCCGAGACTAAGTGCTTCAGAATGAGGGGAACGGTCACTGAAGAACTACCCTAGATACTTGGTAGATGAGAAGGCTGGCAAGGTCGACAGAAGTATTTTGAATCTATGTTATATTATTGTGTACTTTACTAGTACTCCTAGTAGCACCAGGGTAATAAATACCAGTTTGGTTGCTAAGTGTTAGTAATTCGAAATAAAAGGCTACGGAGACTAGATAAAGGTGAGATGATGATATGTGTTGGAAGTGTTTCCAAAGTTGATGTGATCAAACATCGCACGCTCCCTCTACCATCGGGATTGGTGTTAAACCTAAATAATTGTTATTTGGTGTTTGCGTTGAGCATAGACATGATTGGATTATGTTTATCGCAATATGGTTATTCATTTAAGGAGAATAATGGTTACTCTGTTTATTTGAATAATACCTTCAATGGTCTTGCACCTAAAATGAATGGTTTATTGAATCTCGATCGTAGTGATACACATGTTCATGCCAAAAGATATAAAATAGTAATGCTAGTACCACATACTTGTGGCACAGCCAATTGAGTCATATTGGTATAAAACGCATGAAGAAGCTCCATGTTGATGGAGCTTTGGACTCACTTGTTTTGAAAAGATTGAGACATGCGAACCATGTCTATTGGTATATATCCATGAAGAAAGTCCATACAGATGGATCGTTTGGACTCACTTAATTTTGAATCACTTGAGACATGCAAATCATACCACATGGGCAAGATGACTGAAAGGCCTCGTTTTCGATGAAGATGGAACAAGAAAGCAACTTGTTGGAAGTAATACATTTTGATGTGTGCAGTCCAATGAGTGATGAGGCACGTAGTGGATATCATTATGTTCTTACTTCACAGATGATTTGAGTAGATCCTGAGTATATTTACTTGATGAAACACAAGTCTGAATTATTGAAAGGTTCAAGTAATTTCAGAGTGAAGTTCAAGATAAATGCGTGACAAGAGGATAAAATGTCTACGATATGATCATAGAGATGAATATCTGAGTTACGAGTTTGGCACACAATTAAGACATTGTGGAAATTGTTTTGAGAACTAATACACTTTGGAACACCATAGTGTGATGGTGTGTCCGAACATCATAACTGCACCCTATTGGATATGGTGCATACCATGATGTATCTTATCGAATTACCACTATCGTTTATGGGTTAGGCATCAGAGACAACTGCATTCACTTTAAATAGGGCAGCACGCAATTCTGCTGATACGAAACCGTATGAACTATGGTTTAGAGAAACCTAAGTTGTCATTTCTTAAAAATTTGGGGCTGCGACGCTTATGTGAAAAAATTTCAGGCTGATAAGCTCGAACCCAAAGCGGATAAATGCATCTTCATAGAATACCCAAAAAAATTGGGTATACCTCCTATTTCAGATCCAGAAGCAAAAGTGATTATTTCTAGAAACGGGTCCTTTCTCGAGGAAAAGTTTCTCTCGAAAGAATTGAGTGGGAGGATAGTGGAGACTTGATGAGGTTATTGAACCGTCACTTCAACTAGTGTGTAGCAGGGCACAGGAAGTTGTTCCGGTGGCACCTACACCAATTGAAGTGGAAGCTTATGATAGTGATCATGAAACTTCGGATCAAGTCCCTACCAAACCTTGTAGGACGAC
The DNA here is from genome assembly GCA_021605145.1 of Aegilops bicornis. Taxonomy (NCBI): domain Eukaryota; kingdom Viridiplantae; phylum Streptophyta; class Magnoliopsida; order Poales; family Poaceae; genus Aegilops; species Aegilops bicornis. Next base: position 387,940,111 of record CM038669.1, on the reverse strand, counting down.
AAGGATGCGTACTACTTCAGAGTGGTACGTAATCCTGTTTTGGAAGTCATGTTGCTAGACAACAATGAACCTACAAGCTATGGAGAAACGATGGTGGGCCCGGATTCCGACAAATCAGTACTAGAAAAAGGCCTACTAATGGCGCACCGGTTTTGCCTACTAATGGCGCACTACCGGTGCGCCATTAGTACCACGCCACTAGTATTTTTTTTACTAATGGCGCACCTGTGGTGCGCCATTAGTATCTGGTATACTAATGGTGCACCGCTGGTGCGCCATTAGAATAGCCCACGGTGCGCCATTAGTATCTGGTATACTAATGGCGCACCACATAGAAGTGCGCCATTAGTAACTGTAAGTGCATCTAGTGCCGCCCCTAGTTGGTTTTGGAGTATTGACGACAAATGTGGTTGAGGGACTAATGCGTTTGTGAGAATTGCAGGATAACGCAGGAAGTGTCCCTCATTGATTCGGTTTACCTACGGAGATGACCCTAAAATGTATGAAGACATTGGCGACAATGGTGGTATGTGAAGATATTCACATTGAAGACTATGACATGAGAAGACATTGAGTGAATACTATGGAGCCTTGAAGATCGTGGTCGTTTCGTTGTTTCCTTTTCTTCTTTGTTGAGTCATAGGAACCACCGTCTTTGTTAAGTGGGGTCCAAGTGATCATAGTCGTAATGATCAAGTGATGCTCAACCCAAATCCTATGTCTTGACGAAGACAATGAGAGCAAAACTTATCTAGAGCTGGATGAGTCGGCTTTGCTTGTAGCCCAAGTAAAGTTGCCATGTGTGTTTGAAATCGACCGTTGGAACACGTGTCGGTTCCTTAGTGACCAGGGTCATTTCGGACATATCAGGTCGGGTTGCTTAGTGGCTATAAATAGCCCACCCCCTACACCATAAATTGGTGGTTGCTCAGAGTTAGTGCACGACTTTTGTCGTTTGAGAGCAACCCACCTCGAAGCCTTTGAGAGAGAGAAATCCTTGCGAAGATAAAGCCCAAACACCCAGAGCCAAAGAGTGTTAGGCATCACCGAAGTCTTTACATGCATGTGACACGAAGACTTATTACACTTGAGGACTGTGGAATCCTCCAAATTGTTAGGGCGTCGCGTTCGAGCATCCAAGAGTCATTGTGGATTGCGGTGAACGCGATGCAGGAAGGTTCGGAAGTCTACCTTGAAGACTTACCAGAGTGATTGGGCGAGGACTGTGTGTCCTTAGCTCAAGGGAATAAGGTGAAGACGCCGGTCTTGAGTTGAATCTCAGCCTCCCTAACAGGATGTACAGTTGTCACAAAGCTGGGCCCAGTCCAACAAATTCAGTGTCTTCAACAAGTGACTGGTTCTATCTTCTCCCTCACCTTACTTAGAGTTTGTCTTCGTGAAGTCATTGCCTATCTATCATACCTGTTTGACTTCATTGATTGACTACTTTTGTTGATTGGCTTCTCACTATCTTCCATCTTGATCCTTACTACCTAGCTGCTATTAGTCTTGTACTTTCACGTTATTGCATACTTGACTATGGTTTGCTTGTTGTAGTTTATCTTCCGCTGCATATCAATTAGGTCATTTTTATTGTTTGTCTTCGAAACATCCGTGTTTTGAAGACTTTCCTAAAATCGCCTATTCACCCCCTCTAGTCGATAACTAGCACTTTCAATTGGTATCGAGCAAGGTACTCCCTTGTTACGTGATTTGGTTTAACCACCTGGAGTTTTAGCTATGTCGACTGCAGGGATAATCAAAGTCTCCGCTGCTTGCCCCGTGTTCGATGGAACTGACTATCCCTACTTGAAGAATAGGATGCGCATGCATCTTGAAGCCATTGATGTCGACCTCTGGTATGTCGTCAAGAACGGTGTTCCCAAATTTGGTGAAGGTGTCACCCCTGCTGATGTCAAGAAGTTCATTCAACTGGACTCTCTGCCAAAGAACATCATCTGTGGTCATCGACCAAAGGACGATATGGCCGTGTGAGTGCTCTGGAAACGTCGAAGCTAGTCTGGGACTGGCTATCCAAGGTCAACAAAGGCATCTCAACCCAGAGAGATCAAAGAATCAGTGTTCTTCGCAACCTCTTCAACCGCTTCAAGAGAAACGACAATGAAAATGTCCAGCTCACGTTTGATCACCTCACTGACATCACAAATGAGCTTCATGCTCTCGGCGCCATCGAGATCACCAAGCATGAAATCATCAAGACACTCTTGAGATCACTTGACAGCTCTTTTGACACCCTTGCCCTCATGATACAAGAACATCCCGACTTCAAGACACTTGATCCGTCGATATACTTGAGAGGCTCAACACACATGAGTTCCGACTTTACGAGAAAAGAGATATCTATGGTCCCAACTATGGCCGAACTCGCGCTTTGAAGGCAAAAGTTGTTTCCTCATTTGAAGAAGAATCGATTGCGGTTACGATGATCCTGAAGACATTGGAAAGGAACTTGCTATGCTTGTGAAGAAGTTCCAGAAGTTCACTAGGAAGAAAGGCTTCAGAAAGTCTTCACGATCTAGCTCAAGAAATGATGAAGCTTCCACTCATGACTACAAGAAGAGAACGTGTCACAAGTGCAAGAAAACTGGACACTATATCTCTGAGTGTCCACAGTGGGACAATGAGAAGAAGAAGAAGAAGAGCAAGGAATATGATTCTGATGACAAGAAGAAGAAGAAATCTTCAAAGTCTTCTTCCAAGTCCTCATCTAAGTCTTCATCGCATAAGAAGAGCTCATCCGCAAGGCTCGTGCTTTTGTTGGCAAGGAAATGGACTCAGAGGAGGAGTCTGCTTCTGAGGAGGTGGAGGTGGGGTCTGAAGAGGAGTCCGACCCTGGCATTGCAAGTCTGGCTTTAGCCACAGCCTATGTTGCCAAGTCCATCTTCAACACCAAGACAATGACTTCTACACCAACGTCAAGGCGATGAAAAGGACGACCCTGCTCCCACCCTCTTGCTTCATGGCACGCGGTGCCAAGGTAAAATCACGTGATGCTTACTTTCAAACATCAAGTGAAGATGACTCGATTGTGAATCCAAACCCAGCTACAAAACACTTGCTAAAATTGCAATCGAACAACAAAGAGCTAGAACATACTCAAAAACTATTAGACAAAAGCGATGACACATTGGACACGGAAATGACACGTTCACAGTCCTTAGTTGAAGACATTAAAAATCTTCATGCTAAGTACCAAGAACTTGAAAGTCGTCATGAGACGCTCTCAACTACTCATGAATAGCTCTCCTATGATTATCTTCAAAGGAAACAAGAGCTTGAGAAATTGAGAGCGGCTCATGAAGATCTTCAAAAAGAGAATGAGTCACTTCGCGCTCAACAGATCAGTTCCGCTCAGGATGGATTTGAACCACCATGTCTAAAATGTCTTGAGTGTGATATCGCTACCTCTGTTCTTTGAATGTTCATTTCTGCTCTTGTTGCATTGTCTTCAACTACTAATGTGGTAACTAACCCCTCTGCAGAGGATACCACTTTGCTATTGGATGAAAATGCTAGGTTGAAGACATTGCTTGAAACAGGGATGTATAAAAGTCTGAAAGGGCATCAGACACTTTGCGATGTTCTCAAAAAGTAGATTCTGAACCGAAACCCTAGGAAAGAGGGTGTTGGGTTCGAGAGGAAAATGAATGTTGATGGTTCCTACTGGAAGCCTGAGCAGTACCCAAAACCACATGGGTTGCTGCAAAGGGACCTTTAGTGGATCCTTCCACCTTATCTGGCTTTACCTGTGCTAACCCTATTATCATTGATGAATCCTTTGATGCAAACTATAAGTTGTTCAAGAATCAGAATGGTGAAGTGTTTGCCAGGTATATTGGTACTAACTGCAGGAATGGACCACCTATGAAGAAGATCTGGGTTCCCAAAAGCTGTCTTGAGAATCTTCCATTGAATGTCATCATGACCCCACCCGGGAAGAAGACAAACCCCAGACCTAAGGCGTCATATGGTCCAAAGGCTTCATACAGACAGAGGACTCACCTGAGTCACCCTAACGCCAATGTTTTGCAGGGAAACCATACTCAAATTTATGAATATGAGCGTGTGTCTTCAAACCGCTATGTTCATAGAACTAAGAACTTTTCTGCTTATTCATATGAGTATCATTCATCTCCTGCAAGGCTATTTGCTAGGGCTCCAAAGCCGAAGTTCTCAGATGCTTCACTTAGACTCATTGTTTCTAAGCCACCCCTGAAGATGTGGGTGGTTAAGAAGAATAACTCTCTTTTGCGGTGAAAGGGTCTCCAAATTAAAATCAAAGGCGTCGATGCTATAGTGGGGACCTAAAATATCTTGTGGGGCACAAGATCAAATGCCCAAATGGTCTTACTATGTATTTTGTTCCTGAATCGTTTGCCATTCATCCTATCAATCCTAATCTTGATTTAAGCTTCAATAATCCACTTGCCCGTCAAATGTTTATGCTTCACAATGCTCTTGGTGAAGCCTATCCCCCTAACTGTACTGTAGGGTATGACACCTCATGCTTCAGAAAGGATTATGGACAGTGGATGCACTAATCATATGATTTGGTGATCGAAGTTTTCTCATGGACTCAACCTTACGTCCATCGACAAGAGTCACATCACATTTCTTGACCTTTGGTAAAAGCAAGGTATTGGGTGTAGGTAGAGTTGCAATCTCAAAGGATCAACACATGGATAAAGTGATGCTTGTTGAATCCCTTGGTTTCAACTTGATGTCTGTCTCAATGCTTTGTGACTTGAACATGATTGTGATATTCGGAAAATATCATTGCCTTGTACTAATGGAATCGACAAGTCTCTAGTCTTTGAAGGGTATAGGAAAGATGATCTATACATGGTAGATTTCTCGGCAGTCCACAGCTTGCCGTATGTCTTCTTGCAAAAGCTTCAGAATCCTGGCTCTGGCATCGGAGGCTGGGGCATGCTGGCATGAGGAACTTACACACACTCGCCAAGAAGAAGCATGTCATAGGCATCGAAGGTGTCAAGTTCAAGAAGGATCATTTGTGTGGTGCCTGCGAAATTTGGAAAGATGACTAGGGCAAAGCACCCTCGAAGACAATCATGACGACATCTCAACCCTTGAGCTGTTACACATGGATTTGTTTGGCCCTACTCATTACTCTACCCTCACAACAACTGCTTGTCTCTATGGCTTCGTCATTGTTGATGACTACTCAACATACACATGGGTGCACATAATTCTCTACAAGACTGAAGTGCAAGATGTCTTGAACGTTTCGCCAATCGAGCAATGAACAATTATGGCGTCAAGATCAAGCATATCAGAAGGGATAACGGCACTGAATTCAAGAACACCGGACTTGATCTTTATCTGGATACCATGGGAATCACTCATGAGTTCTCTGCTACATACACACCTCAGCAAAATGGCATCGTGGAGCGCAAGAACAGAACCCTCATTGAGATGGCTCGAACAATGCTCGACGAGTACAAGACACCAAGGAAGTTACGGCTGAAGCAATTGATACAGCTTGTCACGTCATCAACCTGTTTATATCCATAAGCTTCTGAACAAAACATCCTATGAGCTCCTTACTGGCAAGAAGCCAAATGTCAGCTACTTCCGAGTATTTGGGGCTAAGTGCTGGACCAAGGATCCCCATCACAAGTCAAAATTTGAACCCAAAGCTCACGAAGGCTTCATGCTTGGTTACGGAAAGGACTCGCACTCCTACAGAGTCTTCAACCTTTATCTCTACAAAATCGTCGAAGCGTAGGCGTGCGATTTGATGAAACCAATGGTTCACAAAGAGAGTTCCTGCCAAGTACACTAGACGAAGCTCCACCCAGCGAATCTATCAAGCTAATGGGAACTGGTGAAATCATGCCTTCTGAAGCACAACCTGAAGAGGAACTTATCATTTCTGCACCTAACCAACCAGAAGACAATGCTCAGCCTGAAGACAATCCTCCCAATGATGACAATGATCAGCAAGAGCAAAGTCTTCGTCCAGTTCATCCTCGAGTTGCAAATGAAGTACATGTTGAGAAGATAATCGATAGCATCAATGCACCTGGTCCGCTTACTCGCTCAAGAGCAACACAACTAGCAAATTTCTGTGGGCACTTCTCTTTTGTGTCAATATCAGAACCCAAGAAAGTTCTTTGAAGCCTTTATGGAACCGTAATGGATACAAGCTATGCAAGAAGAACTTCAACAGTTCAAGCTAAACAATGTTTGGGAACTTGTCAAGCATACGACCCTCGCAAGCATAACATTATTGGCACCAAATGGATATATCAAAACAAGCAAGATGAGCATGGTCAAGTCGCCGTAAACAAAGCACGGCTTGTGGCTCAAGGATATACTCAAGTTGAAGGAATTGACTTGATGAAACATTTGCTCCTGTAGCTAGGCTTGAAGCTATTCGCATACTACTAGCCTATGCTAACCACCACAACATCTTGCTCTATCAAATGGATGTGAAGAGTGCATTTCTCAACGGCAAGATTGAAGAAGAAGTATTAAATCGCTCAACCACCGGCTTTGAAGATCCAAAACATCCCGATATGGTGTACAAGCTAAATAAAGCAATCGTATGGCCTCAAAGAAGCTCCTCGCTTTGGTATGATACGATCAAAGACTTCACGAAGAGCAAAGGCTTCAAACCTGGATCCCTTGATCCCACACTCTTCACGAAGACATATGATGGTGAACTGTTTGTATGCCAAATATATGTGGATGACATTATCTTCGGCTGCACCAACCAGAAGTATAGTGATGAATTTGGATACATGATGCAAGAACAATATCATATGTCCATGATGGGACAGCTCAAGTTCTTCCTTGGTCTTCAAATTTGTCAGCAAAAGAATGGCATCTTTATATCTCAAGAAAAATACCTCCAAGATTGTCTGAAGAAGTTTGGAATGCAAGAGTGCAAAGGATACACGACGCCAATGCCAGCCAAACACCATCTGGGTCCCGACGACAATGGTAAAGAGTTCGATCAAAAGGTATACCGCTCCATGATTGGTTCCTTACTTTACCTATGTGCATCTAGGCCAGATATTATGCTTAGTGTTTGCATGCGTGCTCGATTCCAAGTGGCACCAAAGGAATCACATCACTTAGCTGTGAAGCGAATTCTTCGATATTTGGCTCACACCCCAACACTCGGATTATGGTATCCAAAGGGCTCAAAATTTGTTTTGGTTGGATTTTTGGATCTTTGATTATCTTTGGTGACAAGGTGGATCGCAAGTCTACATCGGGCACATGTCACTTTACGGGATGATCACTTGTCTGTTGGTCTTCAAAGAAGCGAGCGTGTATCACTCTCAAGCTGCTGAATCTGAATACATTGCTTCTTTGGATCTTCTTGTGCTCAGCTTCTATGGATGAAGCAAACTCTCAAGGACTATGGCATCAATCGACACAAGTACCTCTCTTACGAGACAACGAAAGCGCCATCAAGATTGCCAACAATCCAGTCCAGCACTCGAAGACAAAGCACATTGAAATTCGTCATCATTTTCTCAGGGATCATGTCATGAAGAAAGATATTGACATCATTCACGTCAACACTGAAGAGCAATTGGCAGATATCTTCACAAAGCCCTTGGATGAGAAAAGGTTTTGCAAGTTACGGTGTGAGCTAAATATCTTGGAATCCTCAAATGTCCTGTGATCAAGCACACATCCTAACACTTATGCATGTTGATGACTTAGATGTGCAACACACGAAGTAAAGTATATCTTCAATCAATGAAGACTTACATTCTAAGTGTGAACACATTAACGTGGAATTTGAGTTCGGAGCGCCACGATAATTGTGCGCCGTGTCTGGGTCTAATACTTCCTATACGGTGGGTAACACCACCACCAAATTTTTCTGTTTGAAGTGTTTCACTCATGGCGTTACTTCTCAATATCTTCGCATGTGATTTGTCTTCAACTTCAACCTATCTTCATGATTTTCTTCACTATGTTGATTTGGTTGCTTTCTAATATATATATATATATATATATATATATATATATTGTTCTGTCCTCTACAACATTCACTTATAGCTATGTCTTCCAAGTTGAATCTTTTGAACTAAGTGAATGTGATCGGACCCAAATCTCTCTATGCTTTCTATCTCAAACTCTATCTGTCCAAATCATATGCATTCTATTGAAACTGTCGAATGTCTTCTCTGTGTCCTTGTCAGCAGAAGACACAGAGACAAACTTTAAGTCTGTTTTAAATGATTCATCCTCACTGTTGAAATCCGGAGAAGCCGGAACGACCATCCGACAAACCTCGCGGGCGTGGGAACGTGGGACATCTCGGTATGTTGCATGCTTGCCACGTGCCCCTCGGGATGTGAACCGCCAGGCACTGCGAATTATACGCTGTGCCGCACACCTCCTTATAAATACTTGTCCCCTGCGGTAAAGAAGACCTTCTTCCACCTCTCCACCTCGTCAAAACCCTAGCACCACCGCTAGCTCTCGACGACGCCGGCGACGAAGCGCTTAGCTGCCACGACTTCTCCGACGCCGTCCTCACGCCGGTCGCGGACATCTTCATCTCCGCCGCCGCCGTAGGTGTCCTCCGTCGCTAAGTTAGGGCACGGTGGACTGAACTGCTCGGCCTCCTCTTCTTCCCGTCTAGCAGTTCTTCGAGTGGTAAATATAACTCTATTTTTACCATCTGTTTGTTCTTCAAGATTCATCCTACTTACCAAAATTGGTTTCTGTCGATACAATGTTAGATCTATTCTGTCTGCATCTCATACTGCCTAGTTATATTCACTTAAGCTTCACAACTAGTTAGATTCCTCACTTGTACTTATTCACGGATTCGTACAAATCTGCAACCAACTCTCAGCGTATAAGTGAATGTCTTCGCATCATGAGGTCAGTGTCTTCAAACTGATTTATCTTCAAAATCTTCTGAGAATGCATATGACCTCTTCCCCTTCCCTCGCATCTCTAATGTTATCACGTGTACATGTCCGTGGGAGAATCCCTTGGTTCTCATAGTCTGCATTCGTTTGCAGAATTCTTACAAGATCAAACTAACTCTCCGAAGCAAGTTCCTGTTTGTCCGATAAGCGCAAGCCTTTGAAGCCTTTGAACGTATTGAAGCCATTCAGTTTGAAGTTCATGGCTGCAGATAAATCAGTCAGGAAGGGCGGCAGACAGCGTCGTGGGGGAGCCTCAAAAGATCTGCCTGATGACCTCGCAGAGCTTTACAAGACATATCCCGGAGAGAATTACAATCAACGCAAGCCGCGAATCCAATGGATTCGACGATATTGGGCTGAACAATGGTTCAAGTACAATTTCGTGACCCAGGAATACACCGAGAAGAATGCTATCAGAAGCCCTTGGGGTGATACTCTCTTTCGAGGCCTTCCACCCAAGAACATGGCTGAAGCTATTGCACAAGGTTTCTATCCTTGTATGGTCCGTGGACCTCAGCCTGAAAATGCTGACCCAACGTCATTGCTCTGGTGTCGTGACGATAATCTCTTCAAGCGCAACTTCTAGCACGCAAAGGCTTCGGCCAAGGAAAACAAGAAGTCATTGGGATTAGACTTCAACCCTGGTCCCTCTGCTCCCCGTCTTTGACGGCTCACGTGATCTTGAACCCAATGTCGTCGGTCCCTTTTCAAACCTTGATGGCCTCATCACTTACATCTTGGTCCAAGGTGCCAAAGTGGATCACTCTGATGATGATGCTGAGTCTGATGAAGCTCCAGCTCCTGCTCCTGCTCCAAAGCCGCAGAAGCTAAAGAAAGTCAAGGCTTCAAAGTCACCGCTCCTCCAAAAGCTTCACGTGTGAAGCCAGCAGCTCTTGCACCTCCACGAAGCCGATTATGCGATCAAGATCAATCCGTATCTCCAAGAAGACGGAGAAAAGAAAGAAAATTGTCAAGAATCTTGAATCGACATCGACTCCTGCTGCCATTCTGCGTGAAGAGCACATTGATCTGTCCAGTGATGAAGATCTTGCAGATGATGCCCTTGAGCAACTTATCAAGAGCAAAGAAGAAGTAGAAATCTTCAACAATTTGCCTCTCTTTGATGTGGAAATCATCCATCACTTCATTGATGAGTGGTTTGACACCCCAAACATCAGCTTTGAAGATCTGCAACTTCCAATTGGCCTCAGCGTCTCCTTCAATGGAGCCATTGCTTCTGAGCTAGCTCTTGCTCAACGTATTGTTGAACTGAAGCATAAGATTGACTATGAGAAGGCTCAGTTCAAGAAGCATATGGCTGCACTCAGCGTGCAAGATGTCAAAAACTTCCAGGTCATGCCGCATGACCTCAAGGAAGCCTTTGTCAAGAAGCGTGAAGAAGCCAGAGGCTCTCGTGAGCGCATGAAGAGTCTGGCTGACAAGTGTGTGCTTGCCTACAGTGAGGCTGAGAAGCGCCAAAGCTCTTGGCCGTCTGGCATTGACCCTGAATGGCTGCAAAGAGAAAGAAGTCTTCAACTGACCAAGATGCATCTTCAAAGGCGGGAAGAACCTCGCATAGTCTTTCCAAGCAGCATGGTAGCTCGAAGCCAAAAGTCAGTCAACCGCTTCGAGCAGAAGAAGACGAGGGCTGAGGCGAAGCGGAAAAAAGGAAACTTCACGAAGCCTCGATGCTGCTCCCTCCAAGAAGAAGCTCAAGACCAAGAAGAATCGGGCTGCTCCCACAGGCCCTTGGTTGTTGAACCCATTTACGTGGTTCGCCCCGCGTCTGCAACCCAAGAACTTCGCATGACTGTTCATGAGCCCGCTTCCACAGAGGCTCCACGAAGTCAAGAGAATCCAACGATTGATCCCATCACTTTGAAGACATTGGTCACCATGACAATGTTGAAGATGATGAAGTTCTTCCTCAAATTGAATACAATGTGGTATCATCGCTGTTAAATGCGAACAGCGACCTCATCAGCATTGGTCGTCCTCTGACACCAATTGCTCAGGATGCTTCATGGGCTGATCGCCCGCAACAAGAAGACTCCCCTAGTACTCCCCAACAACAAGTCACTCCCCAACAACAACAGCAAGAAGAAGAGGAAGACTTTGAGGCCCAGGCAACCCCATCTCCAAAGGCGTCGCCAGCATTTCGCAGGCTTCGCAAAGGTCAAAGGCCTCAAGTACCTCTTTCGGCGTTCGAAGGAGAAGTGCACCACCAACCTGTTGCACGTCAAGTGTTTTCGAAGCCACTCCAAGCTGTAAGTGTCTCCAGTCTGAAGCCAAAGCTGCTGAAGACAATCCGGCTACATCGACCCGCAGACACCCAAGAAGAAGAAGAATGTGTCCATACACCCCCTGTAATTGAAGAAGTTATTCCCGATATCAACGTGCCAGTGCTCGACCCTCCAGCTCCTCAAATGGAGGTTGAAAACATTGAGGCTGCCACCTCCAACACCAATGAAGCCAATGATGTGGTCATGGCTGAAGCAAATGTGGAGCCTGCACCAACTCCACAGAAGCCAATGAAGGAAATGTGCACGCCAATGAGGCAACTGCTCCCGAAGCATCTGGCGAGCAGCACAAGCCTCGATTGTTGCCATCGCCTCCAGTTCCGCCACCAAGGCCCTACACAATTGAGCAAGCATACAACTATGGCGAGCTAATCACAGTAAGATGGCCCATTCTGGTCCCTCCGCCTCATGCCTCTGGTCCTCAGTTCGACTATCATATTGCACATAGGCCTCAGGTCCAGAAGCCGAAGCCAATACTGCCAAGGTTTCCAGGCACTGCCACCTCTACAGGTTCTTTCAATGCAAATGGCTTCAAAGCCCACAACACTTTCTTTGACAGAGCAAAGAACCCCTACACAAGGCCAAGGATATCATCTGACCGTTTGTGGAGTTATCAGCAACGAAGCTATTACTCATGCGTTCTGTATGATCAAGGGCGCATTTTCCCTCATATGCGCCTCGACACTGAAGCCATTGCCGGACTACCGTGCTTAGAAGAAGCACTTGATTGCTTTCGTGATGCGTGTCTTCTTGGTTTCATAATGCATAAAGAGCACCTTTGGAATGAAGAACTTGTGCTTCAATTCTATGCTACCCTCCACATCCGCGGCTACAACAGAGACACGAAGACATGGGTTCTCGAGTGGATGACAGGAAAGCGTTCATCATGAAGCCAAAGCTCTTGGCGTCATTGAGCTCACAGGCCTACCCACTCCCGGAGAGTTGTTTGAACCTGGTTGTCAACTCCACCGCGATGCACTTTGGAGAGCATATTTCATAAGCCGAACCCGACATGAGTCAGATGTTGAGCATGATGAAGCCACTGCCACATGACGCTGAATACCCTCAGCACTTCTTTGTTGATGACCTTGAGTATCTGCCTCGTACAATATATCACATCATCAGGCGAACTCTATGGCCTATCAAAGGGCATTCATCATCTGCAAAACTTGAAGGAGCAATGAAGACATTGGTCTTTTACATCCTCAATGGCATCAGCTTCAATACGCAAGAATTCTTCATCCGACAATTGGCTGCGTCTGGATCTCGATCTGTTTGGTCTGAAATTTTATGCTCCATGGGTCATGCGCCTCATCAAGATGCACTCTGCTATCAACTATCGACCATCCGCCGCAATCATCTGATCTTTCTACCAGAGGTTGATATGTCAATTGAAGCCATATACCCTGAGCCTGCCAAAACGCCACTTTGTCTTCAGAATGCAGATCACCATAGCTTCTCTCAACCAATGGAAGGCGTCCAAGCGGTATCTCGTGTCTATCCTTTGGCTGGGAACACACGTCTGCCTCACCGTGAGCGGACTGAAGCCACTGAGAGCACAATTGGCCAAAGGCCTCGGAAGCGCTCTCGAGTCCTCAATGATCGAGAACTTCTTGTCGACCGCATCGTAAACAAGATAAGCATCACTCCTGGCTCAAGCTACAAATGCAAAGCCTCTTGGTGGACGTCAATCGCATTCGAAACCTTGCCACCAAGAGTGCTTTTGTCACTCACGAGACCTGTCGGCGATCATGGAAGAGTTTGACCACCTTTCGGTCTTTGAAGCGAGATCTTCAAGACGATGGATTCATCGAACGCTTCAAGTTTGACTCCACTCCTCCACGGAATGCAGTCCTCGGACGAACTCCATCACTTGAAGACTCGACTATTCTTCCTCCATGACAGCTGTCAATGCCAGAGTGATCGATGATGAAGCCGATGCTACTTCACCGCCCCCTACTTCGCGCGCCGACACTGCACCAAGTTCGCTGCACCGCCAACCAACAATGACAACCCGCTGCATCATCTTCTTACGAAGAGGACGAGTAGACACTCTATGTCTTCAAACCTTTTGGTCCTTCTTGACAAAAGGGGAGAAGCATATGAGTTTGATAGTCTTCAAGCGGGTTCATATGGGCGGTTGCATTATATTTTGCCTAGTGTTTACAACTCTCGCTTTTGATACATTTGGTTCTTTGAGTTGTAACACTTAAACTCGATAATTAAATGCGCTACTTATTTTCTTTACTGCGTGCGATGATAAATTCCGCGTAATGCGATGATAACTTCCGCACTTAGATCATTCTGTAGACGTCCATTTTTCATTATGCATGTCATTCTCTTAGTTATATCATTTCATGCATGATGAATTATCTTCATAAGTTGAAGAGGATCTCCACAAGTACAACCTGCCATGTGCATTTGCATTCCAAAAGCAAACTACTTATATGCACATCTTCAGGGGGAGCCTTTGCCACTTATGAAGACAATTCCCTATCCTTTACAATTTCACGTACTTTATCCCCGTTGAAAACTTCAACCAGTTTGTCATCAATCAAAAAAAAGGGGGAGATTGTAAGTGCATCTAGTGCCACCCCTAGTTGGTTTTGGAGTATTGACGACAAATGTGGTTGAGGGACTAATGCGTTTGTGAGAATTGCAGGATAACGCAGGAAGTGTCCCTCATTGATTCGGTTTACCTACGGAGATGACCCTAAAAATGTATGAAGACATTGACGACAATGGTTGTATGTGAAGATATTCACATTGAAGACTATGACATGAGAAGACATTGAGTGAAGACTATGGAGCGCGAAGATTGTGTCGTTTCGTTGTTTCCTTTTCTTGTTTGTTGAGTCATAGGAACCACCGTACTGTTAAGTGGGGTCCAAGTGATCATAGTCAGAAAGACTGAAGTGATGCTCAACCCAAATCCTATGTCTTTGAGCGAAGAAAATGAGAGCAAAACTTATCCAGAGCTGGATGAGTCAGCTTTGCTTGTAGCCCAAGTAAAGTTGCCGTGTGTGTTTGAAATCTGACCGTTGGAACACGTGTCGGTTCCTTAGTGACCAGGGTCATTTCGGACATATCAGTCGGGTTGCCTAGTGGCTATAAATAGCCCACCCCTACACCATAAATTGGTGGCTGCTCGAGGAGTTAGTGCACGGCTTTTGTCGTTTGAGAGCAACCCAGCTCGAAGCCTTTGAGAGAGAGAAATCCTTGCGAGGACAAAGCCCAAACACCCAGAGCCAAAGAGTGTTAGGCATCACCAAGTCTTTCTGTTTGTGTGAACTCAAGACTTATTACACTTGAGGACTGTGAATCCTCCAGCCCGGTTAGGCGTCGCGTTACTGAGCATCCAAGAGTCATTGTGGATTGCCCGGTGAACGCATGATCTGTGAAGGTTCGGAAGTCTACCTTGAAGACTTACGAGTGATTGGGCGAGGACTGTGTGTCCTTAGCTCAAGGGGAATAAGGTGAAGACGCGGTCTTGAGTTGAATCTCAGCCTCCCTAACCGGATGTCACAGTTGTCACAAAGAATCGAACTGGTCCAACAAATCTGTGTCTTCAACAAGTGACCGCTCTATCTTCTCCCTCACCTTACTTAGAGTTTGTCTTCATGAAGTCATTGCCTATCTATCATACCTGTTTGACTTCATTGATTGACTACTTTTGTTGATTGGCTTCTCACTATCTTCCATCTTGATCCTTACTACCTAGCTGCTATTAGTCTTGTAATTTCACGTTATGGCATACATGACTATGGTTTGCTTGTTCTAGTTTATCTTCCGCTGCATATCAATTAGGTCATTTCTGTTGTTTGTCTTCGAAACATCCGTGTTTTGAAGACTTTCCTAAAAATCGCCTATTCACCACCCCTCTAGTCAATAACTAGCACTTTCAGTAACAATATTTTTTCAATTTTTTTTCAATTTTTTTGTTTTTTTCTTAATCTCAGTTCACTATGGCTTAATCTCGGGTCAATATGCTTAATCTCGGGTCAAATCGCACTCCGTGGTCAAACTTCCCGAAAGGTCAACCATCCTCACACTACTCCAGCCCAAGCACGCTTAACTTCAGAGTTCTATCCAACCCCAAAGCTCACTTCACAGGCACTTGTTGATATATCTAGCATATCAATCCTATTATACCTCGTTGATGTCTAGGACTTTGTTCATGTTCATGACTATGATGAAATTTTGAAAAATATTTCAAACTTCCCGGTCATATTACGTATCATTTTTTGAAAAAAAATTCAAAAAAAAATTTCAAAACCAATTTTTTTTCTGTTACTAGTGGCGCACCACATCCACGGTGCGCCACTAGTAAGTTTGAAATTTTTTGAATTTTCTTGCCTCTAGATCTTGAAAGCCCCGTAAATTTTTTTCTGTTAGGTTTTTGGGGATTTTGAAAATATTTATTTATTTATTTTTTAATTTTTTTTCAAAACTACTAATGGCGCACGGCGGATGTGGTGCGCCATTACTATGTCAACTAGTAATGGCGCACTATACAACGGTGCGCCATTAGTAACAAAAAAAGTTATGTTTTTTTTTCAAAACTACTAATGGCGCACCACGCACCAGGTGCGCCATTAGTAATATATTACTAATGGCGCACCGAGACATGGTGCACCATTAGAATATAGTAATGGCGCACCACATGACAGGTGCGCCATTAGTGGCCATTCCATCTATAGCCCTTTTTGTAGTAGTGAATGGCTCGAGGCCATAAAATCCGAGAGGATCCATGTGTGAAAACAAAGTATAGACTTTGGAAGAACTACTTGATGGTCGTAAGGCTATTGGGTACAGATGGATTTTAAAAGGAAGACGGACAATGATGGTAAGTATCACCATTAGAAAGCTCGACTTGTTGTTAAGATGTTTTCCGACAAGTTCAAGGAGTTGACTGCGGTGAGACTTTCTCACTCATAGCGATGCTAAGAGTCTGTTGCAATTGTATTAGCAGTTACTGCGTTATTTGTGAAATCTTGCAGATAGGATGTCAAAACATTGTTTCCTCGACAATTTTCTTGAGGAAAGGTTGTATGTGATACAACCATAAGGTTTTTGTCAATCCTAAAAGATGCTAACAAGTATGCAAAGCTCCAGCAATCCTTCTAGGGACTGGAGTAAGCATCTCGGAGTTGGAATATACGCTCTGATGAGATGATCAAAGATTTTGGGTTTATACTAGGTTTATGAGAAACTTGTACTTCCAAAGAAGTGAGTGGGAGCACTATAGAATTTCTGATGAGTATATGTTGTTGACATATTGTTGATCACAAATGATGTAGAATTTCTGGAAAGCATATAGGGTTATTTGAAAAGTGTTTTTCAATGGAGAACCTGGATTAAGCTACTTGAACATTGAGCATCAAGATCTATAAGGATAGATCAAAAACGCTTAATAGTACTTTCAAATGAATACATACCGTGACAAGATTTTGAAGGAGTTCAAAAAGATCAGCAAAGAAGGAGTTCTTGGCTGTGTTATAAGGTGTGAGTATTGAGTAAGACTCAAGACCTGACCACGGCAGAAGAGAGAGAAAGGACGAAGGTCGTCCCCTATGGTTTAGACGTAGGCTCTACAGTATGCTATGCTGAGTACCGCACCTGAAGTGTGCCTTGCCATGAGTCAGTCAAGGGGCACAAGTGTGATCCAGGAATGGATCACATGACAGCGGTAAAACTTAACCTTGGTAACTAGTGGACTAAGGAATTTTCTCGATTATGGAGGTGCTAAAAGAGTTCGTTGTAAAGGGTTACGTCGATGCAAACTTTGACACTAATCCGGATGACTCTGAGTAGTAAACCGGATTCGTATAGTAGAGCAGTTATTTGGAATAGCTCCAAGTAGCGCATGGTAGCTGCTTCTACAAGATGACATAGAGATTTGTAAAGCACACACGGATCTGAAAGGTTCAGACCCGTTGACTAATAACCTCTCTCACAAGCGAGATATGATCAAACTCCATGGGTGTTGGATTCATTACAATCACATAGTGATGTGAACTAGATTATTGACTCTAGTGCAAGTGGGAGGCTGTTGGAAATATGCCCTAGAGGCAATAATAAAATGGTTATTATTATATTTCCTTGTTCATGATAATTGTCTATTGTTCATGCTATAATTGTATTAACTGGAAACCGCAATACATGTGTCAATACATAGACCACAACATGTCCCTAGTGAGCCTCTAGTTGACTAGCTCGTTGATCAATAGATGGTTATGGTTTCCTGACATAGGACATAGGATGTCATTGATAACGGGATCACATCATTAGGAGAATGATGTGATGGACAAGACCCAATCATAAGCATAGCACAAGATCGTATAGTTTGTTTGCTAAGAGCTTTTCTAATGTCAAGTATCATTTACTTAGACCATGAGATTGTGCAACTCCCGGATACTGTAGGAATGCTTTAGTTGTACCAAACGTCACAACGTAGTTGGGTGGCTATAAAGGTGCACTACAGGTATCTCCGAAAGTGTCTGTTGGGTTGGCACGAATCGAGATTGGGATTTGTCACTCCGTATGACGGAGAGGTATCTCTGGGCCCACTCGGTAATGCATCATCATAATGAGCTCAATATGACTAAGTAGTTAGTCATGGGATCATGCATTACGGAACGAGTAAAGTGACTTGCCGGTAACGAGATTGAACAAGGTATTGGGATACCGACGATCGAATCTCGGGCAAGTAACGTACCGATTGACAAAGGGAATTGTATACGGGATTGACTGAATCCTCGACATTGTGGTTCATCCGATGAGATCATCGTGGAACATGTGGGAGCCAACATAGGTATCTAGATCCCGCTGTTGGTTATTGACCGGAGAGATGTCTCGGTCATGTCTGCATGGTTCCCGAACCCGTAGGGTCTACACACTTAAGGTTCGATGACGCTAGAGTTGTTATGGGAAATAGTATATGGTTACCGAAGGTTGTTCGGAGTCCCGGATGAGATCCCGGACATGACGAGGAGCTCCGGAATGGTCCGAAGGTGAAGAACGGTATATTGGACGAAGGGTATTGGAGTCCGGAATTGTTCTGGGAGTACCGGGTGACGACCAAGTGACGAAAAGGTGTTTCGGAGGCCCCGACAAGCGTTTGGGGGCCTTATGGGCCAAGGGGAGGGGGCACACCAGCCCACTAAGGGGCTGAGCGCCCCTCCCACCCCATCTCACGTAACCTGGAGAGGTAGGGGCGCCACCCCGAGGGTAGCCTCCCCGCCCGGCTTTGGGGGCAAGTTTCCTAGGGGGTGGGGGCGCCCAAACCCATCTAGGGTTTCCCCTGGCCGCCGCCCCCTCCTCTTGATCCATCTAGAGGGGCCGGCCCCCTCTCTCCTTCCCCCTGTATATATTGAGGGGGTGGGAGGGCATCCACACCCTTCCCCTGGCGCAGCCCCTCCCTCCTCCAACACCTCCTCCTCCTCCGTAGTGCTTGGTGAAGCCCTGCCGGAGAACCACGAGCTCCATCGCCACCACGCCGTCGTGCTGCTGGAGTTTTCCCTCAAATTCTCCTCTCCCCTTGCTGGATCAAGAAGGAGGAGATGTCCCCGGGCTGTACGTGTGTTGAACGCGGAGGCGCCGTCCCTTTGGCGCTAGATCGGATCTTCCGCGATTTGAATCGCCCATGAGTCTGACTCCATCAACCGCGTTCTTGTAACGCTTCTGCTTAGCGATCTTCAAGGGTATGAAGATGCACTCCTTCTCTCTCGTTGCTAGCATCTCCTAGATTGATCTTGGTGACATGTAGGAAAATTTTGAATTATTGCTACGTTCCCCAACAATGAGCCCTGCGTATCTTTAGGCCCTTTAAAGGCCCATGGTGACTCTAGCCCAGAATGAACAGTAAATTTCTTTGTACCCTTAACGACCCATGATTCACAAGGGCCGTTTCTAGCCCGTGTTAGCTTTCGGCGTACTGACGGCCCATATGTTCTTGGGCTCCTTTCCGGCCCTCGATTACTTCCGGCCCGTTACTGGCCTATTCCCCTAATGGGCCAAATTCGGCCCATGGCAAGAGTCGGCCCGTTGTCGGCTTGTTAACCCGTTGCGCCGTTTCCAGCCCGTCCTATATTCTGGCCCATTAACGACCCGTTATGCCTGTGACAAAATTAAGCCTTTGCTGTCCTCTGGCCTGTTAAAGGCCCGTTACCGTGCTGGGCCGATACCAATTACGCCCGTTTACGGCCCATGTAGACCCATTTATCTGATGGACCGAGGCCCACCGATTCTACGGCCGTGTTGGAGGCCCATTTAAAGACGGCCCGTAGGAGGCCCATGGATCCTACGGCCCGTAGCAGGGTCATGGTTACCACGGTCCGTATATGGCCCATGGTTGTTGCGGCCTCTAGCAAACCAGGGAAAAAGAAGACTGGGAAATAAATAAGCCCGAAACTAATGCTAGGCTATTAAGGCGATTGCACAGATTACATCCACTGGGCATCAAAGATCGCCACCAGTGCAAAAATAGGGAACAACCTACACTATACAAAAATGGCTTGTTGTTTTATTGAGCCGGTGCTGCACGTTAATTACAACTATAAAACAAAAGGAAGGTTGGCATAAAAGTTAACAGTCTGGTAGATAAATGCACCACCAGAAGTTCAGAAGCTCAGTTCATTTGACCTGACTGTTACGTTTTCATGCCGTATTGTCCGATGGAGCACCATAACCTTCGCCTTCATTTCTCCTAGGCTCCTGAACAACATAGCAAATGTCTGATAGTCTGGTTTCAAAACCATGCATATCTTGACGACATTGAACAATGTCATCCTTGTTTCTAAAGGGTCTCTGTTAGGGAGCGGACTTGTGTCTGGAGCACATATATAACATTGTTTTGAGCTTGCATATCTTGATCATGAGGCAATTTGGACGAGATTGCCTTAACAACCAACCCAGTATTACGCAGGAACATGCTTTTGGCACATTTAGTGGACAGGTATTGACCCACTGCAGCAAGAGCTGACATTGCGGTTATAGTTGCCTCGCCACCTTCAGAAGGTGGCGGTTCCACCATTTTTTCCATAGCTTGCTGAAAAGTTGAGTTTTTACATTAGTAGTACCACAACAGAAGATATTAAGGAGGCAGCAAGACCAAACAAAAAAGCTTTGGTCTATATACAGAACTTATTCTCGTGAACCATGTAAAATATTAGTTGTATTTTACTGCAAAGTACATAATAAAACCAGGTTCCAAACATATGACCATGTACCATGGCTAATGTATTATCTATTTCTTCACATTGTATTGATAGCTAAGGATAAAGAGACAGTTTATAATACGGTAAGCACATCATTCATATCACAAAACAACTGAGAACAAACAAACGGGCAATTGTAACATTGTGTGGGCAAGTCTAGCACGGAACTAGATTACAGGTCAAGATTAATGGAACATCACTCCTCTGTTTTAAACCTTGTAAGGTGCAATGATACGCTAAGGCAATTGTGTATAAAATTGAAAAGAGTAATAGACATTGGCTGCAAACCATGCAGTTCAAGGCACGAGTCAGAGTAAGTAGTAGTTAAAAGGCATGAGGATTAAGGACTTACAACAGTGTCTTTGGTAGTGCGATCATGCCCTTTCGTCTTCTTTGGTGTGATCCTTGAAGATTTCCACAACATTTGGTTCAGGTACTTTTTGGTCCTTGCGGGCTTTCCTCCGCATTTGGAACAAGTCAATATAGATCTGATAATATGGTACAGTGAAAAGAGTGAAACAGCAATGACTAATTACAAGAGTCTCGCGATTGTGCAATATAGCTACGAGATCCTATAAATGCATTGGAATTTCACTTTAAATGCAGTTGGCCTTGTTCTTTGAACAGTTCACCAACAAGAAGATAGATTTGTGTGGCACATGCGTAAATAGGACTTCAACATGTGATCGATCACATATATATAATGTACACGATACTTCAGATCGGACCCGGTGTTTAACGAGCCCTCTCCGATCTTCATCCGATATATTTTCCATCGGAGATGTTTGGGCAAGTTCACCGTTAGCCTTGCATTCAAAGTGAGTTTTCCTCAAGTTATACCGATCTTTGTCGTAGAGCAGACTTGAAAACATGGGTGCAAGCTTGTCTGGTTGCATCATCTTGGCTATCCAACTTGAACCTCGTCTGTTGAAAATTATGGGAGTCTCATTATCAGCAACCTAGAAAGTATTGGACAGAGCAAGACAATATTACTAGTTTCCATACATAACCATACTTACAGATAAATGGTCGAGTAAGGTGTTGAACTGGGTTTCGTCTTTGTCATTCCTGTATTGAATCCATGTTGGGAGGATAAGTACATGACACCTAACAGCAACCGCTGCCTTTGATACTAACTTGGCTGACTCTGTAGCATCACGGGCCCTTTTTAAACCTGCCTCAAAACAGATCTCCATTCTTCCTCCTATAGATTTAGTTAACCTATCGAGCATTATCTCTGATGTTTGTTTCCTCTTGCGCCTAGGTGCTAGTCCAACAACAAACATAGGAAGTGTTAGAGTACATCAAACTGTGAGACTACATATAAAGAAGCATGCAACTGTAACTTGACTCCAGCAACTACCTTCTTGTTGTTGAAGCTCACAAAGTTCACCTGATCTTGCCAACTCATCTTGCGTCAAGAGTGCTTCAAAAGTAGTGTCAGGTAGTAAGGGAGCTTGGGAACATGCTGCTAGCTGAGTTGACCAACGAGTAAATCGTGCAGCTGGTGGTACTGTGGAAGGTGTTGAAACAACTAGGGTTGTCTCTGCTTGTTTGGTGGAAGCTATTTGTTTCTGTTTGGCTTGTTCTGCAGCTCGTGTAGCACGGGATACCCTATCGGTACAATTTTCCGCTGGACTTTGACCTTCTATTGCACCATTAGTACCATCAGAATCTACATGATTCTTCCGGTTCCCTTTCCCTGTCGTTCTGTGTTGCTTCCTCTTTCTCTGTGCCATGTTAAGTCAAGCCGACAAGAAAAACGAATAACAATTTAGTTCCTCAGAACAAATTGATGCGTGATACAGACGAACTGAACTTTGATGTCAGACAACCACATGATAGGAGGATGTAATATGTACGAAAAACAGGACGACATGAGATAGCCAGAACTATGATGTGTAAACTAAGCAGAAGACATTTCACTAAATTAGAAGCAATGCAATGGAAGTTAGACACCATATGAAAGATGCTACAAATATCGCTCTGCCAAGTTAACAGTGTCTCATCATGAATGCCATTTAAACAAATGTGAAGCAGTACAAGAAATAAATCATATGCAAGATGCAAACAACATCACACTACCAAGTTAAAGGTCTCTCATCATTAATGCCATTGCATATTCACAGCATTGCATATTCACAGCTTATGATGTGTAAACTAAGGAGAAGGCATTTTCAAGAAATTAGAAGCAACGAAAGCTAGACACCATATGAAAGATGCAACGAATATCACTCTACCAAGTTAAAACTGTCTCGTCATAAGTGCCATTTCAACAAATTAGAAGTAGTACAAGCTAGAAAAGAATGCGAGATGTAACCTATATCACAGTCCAAAGTCAAACGTGTCTTATGATAAGTGATTGTTGCAGGTTACACAACAGTAGTACTTTGATGTAAGAACATGGTGTGATAGATGATATTGTATGTTCTAGAAACAGGAACACGTGTCTTATTCACAAGTATAATGTGTAAAGTAAGCCGATGAAATTCAACAAAATTAGAAGCAATACAATAGACATCATACATAGCATGCAACCACATATAACAGTGCCAAGTTAGAGGGAGCACCTGTGATGGTGCACTAGGGGAGGCGTGCTCATCATCAACATAGCTACGTTGAGTGTCTATGCATGTGTTGTCTTGGAAATCATCTTGGGGGGATGGAGGAGTAGAATCTATAGAGGCCCTCCGTTTGGAAGGAGCACCATCATCCGCTGCCTTGCTAACTTCCTTCCACTTTATTGATTTTGAATTGTCAAGTAAAACCGACAAGAAAAAGCAATAAAATTCACTCTTCAGAACTCATTCGTGCATGATACTGAGAATCACTACTTTGATGTAAGGCAAACACATGATTCTAGGATGTAATAATACCAAAAAAGGACAGCATGGCATATTCACAACTGTTTGTGTAAACTAAGCAGAAACCATTTCAACAAATAAGAAGCAATGCAAGCTAGACACCACATGAAAGATGCAACCAATATGACTCTGCCAAGTTAAAAGCGTCCCATCATATGTGGCATTTCAACAAATTAGAAGCGGCGCATGCTATAAATCATATGAAAGATGCAACTAATATCACACTGCATATATTAAAGGTGTCTCGTCATATTGATTTATGCGAGATACAAAAAACAATAGTTTTATGTAAGGACATGCTTAATAGACAGATGTACTATTTACTAAAAACAAGAAGGCATGTCACATTAATAGGTATAATGTATAAACTAAGCAGAATAGCACATGCAATTTAACCAGATTGGAAGAATTACAATCTAGACACCATATGCAACATGCAACCACATATCACGCTGCCAAGTTAGAGCAAGCACCTGCGATGCTAGTGTAGGGGAAATGCGGCAATCAATTATAGAGCTACGTTCACTATCTTCATCTAGCCTTGCTGTTTCTTGAGAATCATGTGGGGAGGCTAACACTGCAATCTTTAAATGAGGATCTTTTGTCACAGTAGTCCACTTGCCTGACTGCCTCATCATAAGTGATTGATGAGGGATACACAAGAACATTAATTTGATGTAAGAACATGGTTAATAGACAGATGTACTAGTATGTACCAAAAACAGGAAGGCATGTCATATTCAAAGATATAGTGTGTAAGCTAAGCAGATGCAATTTAACCAAATTGGAAGCAATACAAGCTAGACATCCGGATGGAGTGGTGAGCATGATCATCTAGGACCTGAGAGCCTAGTGGGAGGCGGGCTGCTTCGCCACCATCGTGGCTTTTTTGTTGGCTTCCAGGTGATGCATGTCTGTGTTGGGCTTGTCACTGGCTCAACCAGTGCCCGGACTAGCTATTTGTCTTCTATTGCTCCCCGGATGGTGGTTCATGTAAAAAATATCTTTCCTTATCTTAATAAAGATCGACTTCGGCCTTTCGAATACAAGCTAGACACCATATGCAACATGTGACCACATATGACACCGTGAAGTTAAAGCAAGCACCTGGGATGGTGGTTCACGGCGAGCGAGATCATCAACTCCAGAGCTATGTTCCCCGTCTCCATCTGCTGACACTACACCCTTTAAAGTCTTGAAATGTGTCTGGCCTAGTCGCGTACCATGCTGGAGCAACTTATCTCTACTCTTTTCTGCTTCACAAGGCGGTCTGAAATACCCTTGCATAAAAAACACAATAGTGAGAGTATGGGTGAAGTGTGTGTAGAACTAGTGCCTTTGTAAAAAGTAGCGAGATAGCAGGTGGCTGAAAAATAAATGACAGGAGACATATGATAGCTCTACAATATTGCATGGCAAACAAAATTAGATTCTACTCCATATGATTTTGTAATATATGAGCATAGTAAATGCAGGTACTCCTCCAGCACACCACCACACGTGGTCCTATCAAGACAACAGTCGACGGAAAATAAATAGATCAGTCGATTTTTTTATGAACCATCCGATCTATAAGGAACGGGTAGATGGCCTTCATCTACCTCCCGCCAGTCACTATTGACAATCTTTCTCGAACCGCCAGCCACCACCGGCCCAGACCCCTACCTCCGCCGCCCCACCCTCCCCTCGACCTCACACCACCGCCGTGCTTGGCAGTGCCCCCAGGCCATTCCTTTAATCTCAGCCGACCTCCAGATCAGGCGCCAGCAGCTCTAGACCCCACACGCCCCTAAGATAAACATCGAGGCGCTGCTTCCCGACGTAATAGGCGGACTAGCGCCTGTTACGTCGGGGAATTCTTCTGTTAATTGGGAATCAACTGACCAGGAATTGAAATCCAGGGGGTGACGGACCTCTAGCTAAGGTGCAATAGTATATGAGGAGAAACCTTGTGCATCACGAGTAACTAGGAACATCTAGTATCAAGAAGAAGCGGTTAACTAGTGTCTTCTGTGGGATGAATACCGTGCAAGTAGAAACGTAAGATTTGCACGAATAAGGGAAGAGGAGTACCATTTTCGGTTGCCGGTGTGGTCGCCTCCAAATGTCGCGCCGATCTTCTTCTTTTTGTCAGGGAACCGATGTTTTGGAGGAGGGTGCAGGCTTGGACGAACCCATGGCCAAACTGTTGACTGTGTTGCCGTGGCCGTATGTCGGCGGAGGGGAAGCAGATCCGAGGCGGCGAAGGACGGCGTAGCAGGAACAGCTCCGGTGCGGTGGACGGTGGCGCAGTTGGAGCGGCAACGGTGAGGCGCAGGACGGCGTGGTTGAACTAGCTCGGGTATGGACGGGTCGGCCTCGGCTTCGACTACTAGCCATGGAGGGCGTTGCGGTTGAGGTTGCGGTGGATGGCGACGTCGGGGTATCGCCTCCGGCGTGATGGAGGAGGGCGGTGGTTGATGGGTGGGATGGGGTGGCGGACGCAGGACGCCGGGGTTTCACGGCTGGTGGAGAGGTAGTTTTGGCGCCCACGGAGTATGAATGGGGAATTGGAGGGGGTGGGGGTGGGGGAGCTAAGGGAGAACCATGTTTCGGTCTGGGACGCGCTTGTTTTTGGTTTTTTTGAACAGATGGGACGCGCTTGTTTGAAATTCAGGGAAAGTACAAACTTTACCCCCCCCTCTTAAGTTTCGGACCTACTGTGGGTCGGGGTAGGATGGTAATCCCAGATGTCCCAAATAGTGGACGGGAGCGATTTCGGCCGCGCGCATGTGTGCTAAGGCGTCCATTGTGTATGAATGTTCTTCGGAGGCGGTTGCGTGGCGTCTAGATGAAGCTACAAACCTACCCCGGTTTAGACCCTTGGACGTCGAGCCGGTAGGTTTCACGGGTCGGAGTTAGAAAAGTAATTTCCTTCTAGTACTACCAAACATTGGTCTCACGCGGTTTCGGGCGAGTAGATGCTCTTTTGGTAACCGTTAGAAATTTTGAAATGTAGCATTCACGTTTAGAGTACTCTTGAACTTTGAGGATTGACCTAAATAGACAACGTTAAATTTGACCTTGTATGTTTGAAAACCTCATTAAATTATCCGCTTCTTTTTGAAATTTTGACACTTGAAAATCCTATAACTACGATTATTTTGGAATGGAGGAGCTAAATTTGAATCTATTTTTTACACGACTATATATGCTATTATGTACAAAATCAGAGCAAAGATTGGTGCCCCCATAACTTAGGTACGATTTACAACTGCCATGATATCGAATTCAAATAATTGAATGGACTTCATGTTGAATTGATTTTTTTAAACCACCGTAAGTTGAATTCAAATGTATGCTAGTTCATAGCTAGCTATTTACAATGTTCATTGTGTAACTTTCGTATGTATAATGTGCTTTACACACACAACATGAACTATACTCACGTTTATATTCGATTGCTAAAGCGATGCATTGTCTGGAGTTCAAAATACTAACTATGTGGATCAATAATGTCGAATAATAACATAGACATGCTCAAATTCGACAGAATCTAGATGTCTGATGGATCAATGACCGTTCCTTACGCGAATTGCAAATATCATGATCCCATCCTAATATTTGGATACAATTTATATCTTTAATCAATGTGTACATCAGTCTTTTACGTGCAGTTTCACTCTCCATCGGTGGTCTCTCACACATGCTCACACACTCTCTCTCGAGGTGTCTTTCACGCAGACATGCTCTCAATATAACCCTCCCTCCCTCTCGTAACCATTTACGACTGTTTTCACTAACCTTTATCACAAGCACTCTTCCTCTCACAAACATACACACGCACAATCCCCATCGACCCTTTCTATATACATAGACCTGCCTACGTGTCTCCTGTACACACATTATCTTTAGGCCTGTCTCTCACGCGTGTCTCACACCTCTCTTCCTAATCGAGGAGTATGATTCTAGCAGAGCATTCTGTAGGATGCCCCTTAAAGTTAGGTTGGATGATTAGTAATATCAGAGATAAGGGGTTACCTTACTCCGATAACCCAGGGTTTACAAATCCTAGTCGGCTTTGTCAGTGGACAGAGAGTCCTTCACAATTCTGCTATCATTGTCTTGTACGACAAGTCATCCATGGGTCTCCCTAAATGCGTCACGGGCCGACCAATGTGGCGCAGGACGGAACCGAACCAAGGGCCTCACCTCTCCCCCCAGGTCTCGTTATCTTCTCACACCCACACATACCAACATAGACACCACACAAAAAAATCTCCTCGTGCCTCTATACCCTCCCCCTTGCATATACACACTCAAGTGAATCTCTCGCTGTGACATCATATTAGTCTCTCTCTCTAGACCTCTCTCATTTCTCGTGCTATCTCTCCCACGCCCCCTCCCCCCGCCGGCCCCTCTGTCCATGCCTCTCTCGAATACGTAATACACACACATACCTCTATAGGCCCTGCCAAATACATCAACTACACATTCACACATGTTACATCACGTACCCCATTGATCTAAAAAGCCCTCTCTTCACGTTTATTTCGCATACAACATTCCTTTTGAATAAAGTGTGGCCAAAAAATTATTTTAGAATTTCTACATATATACAACATTACAAAGTTATATGGAGGAGTATTGACGTTAATTTGCATTGCATGGTGCCCACAATGATATTTATTCCGCACTGTGAAATTTTATATTTTTATACTATATATAAAGTTAGTCATAATAAAGAGAAACGAAGAGCATCTCTCTCCCCATCACATACAACCCCTCTACGCCCCTTTCACGTACGCACACAAAGTATCTCCAGGTCCTCTAAAATTAAGCCCCCAACACATTCATGCATGTTTCATCTTTCTCTCGCAATATATACAGTGACGGTCATTGTATATGGAGCGAAAGCACGATACGTACATTGGACTTCAGAATCCACTCATTACGGTCACCATTTACGTTTTGTGGTTATTATACAGTCACGGGCTCACCGTACAACTCTGTATTTGCTCAAGAAAGGACTAGTTGGCTAGTTAAATGCTCCACGTTGCACCTCTAGTGTTGCATCACATTATCTCACTACCATTGGGCCCACCTGTCGGCTTGTATCTACTCTTCTACACTCTTATAAAAATAGAGTTGGTGATGATGGTGTGCCTGCCATCCTGCAACATAGGCCGTCCGATTTATATCTGACGGATAGGAAGGAAACTATGGCAATTTTGCAAAAAGGTACCCACACACCTCTCCACATTTGCAAATAAGGCCTTCCCTCGTTCATCATTTTCTCTCAAAAGATAAACTAGTCATACAAATGCATCTTGATGTTACGTGCAACGCACAGGCATCTTGCTAGTAAGAATGAAAACAAATGACAAAAAATATATTGGACGGTGGTTCGAAGTCATGACCGCAGGCACAGCGGACAAGGTGGCCTTGTATTGGTATGCTGAGCCATCTGTTTTAACACATAGGAGCTGGTGTGGTGATTATACACACACGCACGCATGCACACGAACTTCATGCACGCAACACTCGCACGAACACATGTAGCCACGCACGCACGCAACACTCACACGTACACACGCAGCCACGCACACACACAACACTCACACGCACACACACACGCATGCATGCACACACCACACGACCAACACACACTCTCACGCTCAATTGCTCAACCCACACGTGCATGCGCACAGATCAGGCCCTGACAGACACATACACAAACAGGTGATTCCCATGCATGGGTTGGAGTCTTGTCGCGCCTAGGTAAATTTGTGTTTATCTGACCTTTTCCTATGTGAACTGACATGTGGGACCCACAAGGAACGTGGTTAGTTTAACTAGTCAACATGGTGCCACGCAGACTATTTGGCAGGTCAACAGAGTGCAATCCGATGCTGAACGGTGAGCAAGTGACCGTATAATCACCGCAAAATGTATATAGTTACCGTAATGAGCGTATTCTGAAATTCGGTGACCATATTACGCTTTTCTCTCTGTAGGCCCTCCAAAACTACATCTCTACACGTTCTCGCATGTTACATCTAACAACTATGCAATACAACACTACTACTACACTCTAACACAATAAATCATATGTGTTTTATTTTTACTAGATATCATATTGTTACTTAATTATTCAGTTTGCATACATTAAAATTGCCTTTGAAATGTGTGGCCAGTATCATCTACCGTGCGGGAAAAATCCCGCCCTTTCCTGTTTAATCGGGTTTGTATCGATGGATCGTGCGAAACAGCAAAACTATAGTACTATACAGTACAAGTGACAATTCATTGGGGCGCCCTGTCGTGTACTCCTCCGTCGTAAGAGTGGAGCGCTCGCTTTCATAAATGTTCTAGTCCTGTTCTCCGACATGTGGGACATCATGCTACCGGGTCCACGTGCCATACCGAAATACAGTGCAGAGAAGCAGGGGTGAAGCACCCCAGTCATGGCGCCGGTATAGTAATGAGCAATGAGGCGTCAAATCACAAAGCCGCACCTTTCCCGCAGTTAAGTTGGAGGGACGAAGTAATAATGCTAAAAAGAAGTTGGAGGGACGAAGCAACCATCATTTCACTCGTTGCCGAATCTGCTTCTCCCTCATCTTCTTCAAGTTTTTTTATAAGATCTTCTTCAAGTTAACCACGTGTTGCTTCTGCCGTTGTTCTGCCTCATGTGGGGACGGATCGGCTTGGTAAAGCAACCGACACGTGGGACCGCATGTTAGCAAACCGCCAGGCCAATGTCCTCTAAAAATAAGAAACCTCCCGCCATCCGGCGGTAAAATCACCTCCTTTTACTAATCTTGATTCTATAATTTTTAGATCAATATAATTGAGATCTGTATAGATAGCACACAGGAGCAAAACCAAGTGGTACGGTTAAGGGCATCCACAATGTGGAGCCAAATGTGAAAATAGCTTTTGGCATCGATGGGAACCATTGTGGACGGTGCTGCCAAAGCCAAAAAGATGGAACCGAAGCTCCTTGATTGATTGATTGAAGGAATAGAAAAATGTAACGTCTCTCCTCTTTCTCCCGTGCTTGCACGCATGTACAGTATGGAGCACAGAGTCTACTCCCCTATCCCTTCTATCACAAATCACAAGGCATTGAGGCATCAAATCACAAAGCACGGACGAAGCAACCATCATTTCACTCTTCGCTGACTTCGCTTCTCCATTGTCTTCTTCGAGAAACCACCTCACCACACTAAGCTGGACAGACGACGCTATTGTGTACTAGTAGTACTAGTACATTTACGCGTCCTTTGGCTCAACGGACTTCCTAGATGCAAATAAGGCGCTTGTCTCGGCTTGCAGGCGGCACTTGCGTCCGGTGGTCTCCCTCAACGGCGTTCTCCATCGAATGCACTTCGCCAAACCACATCGTTCGAGATATCGTCGACGTCACCGCAATGGGGAAGGAAGTCAAATAGTTACTACCTCCATTTTTTGTACACCAGGCCAATATATCAAAATTACAATTTGCAAAAGGCCATTAATCGAGGCAAAATTGATGGGGTTTGCCTCGTACTAGCAACCAAGGACATTAATATACCCTTGCATGCATGCGGAAGTGAGAAGGTTGGTTTGCATGGTGCTGCATTAATCAAGCGATGAGGAGTGAGATGGTTAGCTCGTTAGGCTTTGGAGAAAAAATACGCATTAATTGACACGTCAAATGAGGATTTGTATCGATTAATCCCGCGAAGGAAAACCCCACCTTTCTTTATTAACACCAGTACTCCTAGCACATACGTACTTATCCTGTTTGGGTCTAGGCCTTGCATTGCCATACTTCACCACACATTTTTGCCAAGCTTGCCTAAAGTTTTCAAAATGAAAAGGAGGTACACTTGTGCACGGCTGTCGCGGTCGCACCGCACCCTCACACGGTCACTCGTGCACGCTGCAAACCCAACCAAGGGAACGCACCCTCACTGACACGTGCTGATACGTCTCCAACGTATCTATAATTTTTGATTGCTCCATGCTACTTTATCTATTGTTTTGGACTATAATGGGCTTTATTTTCCACTTTTATATTACTTTTGGGACTAACCTATTAACCGGAGGCCCAGCCCGGAATTGCTGTTTTTTTGCCTATTTCAGTGTTTCGAAGAAACGGAATATCAAACGGAGTCCAAATGGAATGAAACCTTCGGGAACATGATCTTCTCACCCAACGTGATCCATGAGACTTGGACCCTACTCCAAGAAGTGCCAGAGGCGGTCACGAGGGTGGAGGGCGCCCCCCTGGGCGCGCCCCCTGCCTCGTGGGCCCCCTGACGCTCCACCGACGTACTCCTTCCTCCTATATATACCTCGCACTTCAACAGATCAGGGACGGAGCTAAAAACCTAATTCCACCGCCGCAACTTCCTGTATCCACGAGATCCCATCTTGGGGCCTGTTCCGGAGCTACGCCGGAGGGGCCATCCACCACGGAGGGCTTCTACATCAACACCATAGCCCCTCCGATGAAGTGTGAGTAGTTTACTTCAGACCTTCGGGTCCATAGCTAGTAGCTAGATGGCTTATTCTATCTATTTGGATCTCAATACAATGATCTCCAACTCACTCGTGGAGATCTATTTGTTGTAATCTTCTTTTTGCGGTGTGTTTGTTGAGACCGATGAATTGTGGGTTTATGATCCAGCTTATCTATGGAAAATATTTGATTCTTCTCTGAATTCTTTTATGTATGATTGAGTTATCTTTGCAAGTCTCTTTGAGTTATCCGTTTGGTTTGGCCAACTAGATTGGTAGTTCTTGCAATGGGAGAAGTGCTTAGCTTTGGGTTCAATCTTGCGGTGTCCTTACCCGATGTAAGGGGTTGCAAGGCACGTATTGTATTGTTGCCATCAGGGATAACAAGATGGGGTATTTATCATTTTGCATGAATTTATTCCTCTACATCATGTCATCTTGCTTAAGGCGTTACTCTGTTTTTAACTTAATACTCTAGATGCATCTTTGGATAGCGGTCGATGAGTGGAGTAATAGTAGTAGATGCAGAATCGTTTTCGGTCTACTTGTCTCGGACGTGATGCCTATATACATGATCATTGCCTAGATATACTCATAACTATGCTCAATTCATCAATTGCTCAACAGTAATTTGTTCACCCACCGTAGAATATCTATGCTCTTGAGAGAAGCCACTAGTGAAACCTATGGCCCCCGGGTCTATTCTCATCATATCAATCTCCATCACCTTATTTACTTGATTTGCTTTTACTTTTCACTTTGCATCTTTATACCAAAAATACCAAAAATATTATCTCTATCAGATCTCACTCTCGTAAGTGACCGTGAAGGGATTGACAACCCCTAATCGCGTTGGTTGCGAGTAGCTATCATTTTGTGCATGCACGAGGGACTTGCGCGTGGCCTCCTACTGGATTGATACCTTGGTTCTAAAAAACCGAGGGAAATACTTACGCCATCTTGTGCTGCATCATCCTCTCCTCTTCGGGAAAACCAACGCAAGCTCGAGACGTAGCAAGAAGGATTTACAGGCGCCGCTGTCGGGAGGTCTACGCAAAGTCAACATACCAAGTACCCATCACAATCCCTATCTCTCACATTACATTATTTGCCATTTGCCTCGCTTTTCCTCTCCCCCACTTCACCCTTGCCGTTTTATTTGCCCTCTCTTTCCCAATCTCCTTCTCTTTTTCCCTTTTCCTTTTGTTTGCTCGTGTGTTAGTTTGCTTGTTTGTCGTTATGTCGAATTCCTTATCCGCTCCTATGTCTCCCAAGTTTGAAGTTCTTCACTTCAAGCAACGGCAAGGAGAAAATTTAAAAGATGCTTGGTATAGGATGATGGAATCTTATCGTAAGTGCACCCTAGAGGTGAACTTTAGAATTCTTCTTCGCAATTTTTATGTTGGGTTAAATATGACGCATAGGCAACTCTTGGACATTGCCAAGGGAAATTTTATTGAAATTGATCCCAGTATTGCGCATGAAATTATAGAGGGAATAGTGGGAACACTACCCCAAAAGGAAGGATCTCATCCTACCCAGGAAGAAACCCAAGTGTTTGAGAAGATTTGCGAAGTAACAATTTTTTTACAAAAGTCTCTTGAGCCTCTTAAAAGTGTTAGCGGAAATCTTCACCGCATGAATATGTTGATTACTCTTTGTAATAAGCGGTTGGATTCTTTAGATCTAAAAATTTCCGAGTATGAAGAAAAGCGGCAAGAACCACCCGGATTCGAGCATGACTCCGCTAAAAAAAGTGAAAATTAAAGATAGCAATACCTAGATCTATCCTTGCTTTTATGCCTAGCTAGGGGCGTTAAACGATAGCGCTTGTTGGGAGGCAACCCAATTTTTTTTTAGTTTTTTTTTGCTTCTGTTTAGGAATAAATAATCCATCTAGCCTCTGTTTAGATGTGGTTTTATGTTTTAATTAGTGTTTGTGCCAAGTTGAACCTATTGGATCTTCTTGGATGATAGTTATTTGATCTTGCTGTAATTTCCAGAATCTTTGTGCTCAGTGCCTGAATTGTTAAAAATCACCAGAACGTGATAAAATACTGATTCTAATTGCCGCTGATCAATAAACAAATTTTACAGGTCGTCTAATTTTGGTAGAATGTTTTGGGTTCTATAAGTTTGCGTTAGTTACAGATTACTATAGACTGTTCTGTTTTTGACAGATTCTGTTTTGCGTGTGTTGTTTGCTTATTTTGATGAATCTATGGTTAGTAAAATAGTTTATAATCCATAGAGAAGTTGGAATACAGTAGGTTTAACACCAATATAAATAAAGAATGAGTTCATTACAGTACCTTAAAGTAGTCTTTTGTTTTCTTTCTCTAACGGAGCTCACGAGATTTCTATTGAGTTTTGTGTTGTGAAGTTTCCAAGTTTTGGGTGAATTCTTTTGATGGATTATGGAACAAGGAGTGGCAAGAGCCTAAGCTTGGGGATGCCCATGGCACCCCCAAGATAATCTAAGGACACCAAAAATTCAAAGCTTGGGGATGCCCCGGAAGGCATCCCCTCTTTCGTCTACTTCCATCGGTAATTTACTTGGAGCTATATTTTTATTCACCAACATGATATGTGTTTTGCTTGGAGCGTCTTGTATTATTTGCGTCTTTGCTTGTTAGTTTACCACAATCATCCTTGCTGT
The DNA here is from genome assembly GCA_021605145.1 of Aegilops bicornis. Lineage (NCBI taxonomy): Eukaryota > Viridiplantae > Streptophyta > Magnoliopsida > Poales > Poaceae > Aegilops > Aegilops bicornis. The sequence continues at coordinate 387,905,629 of CM038669.1, read as the reverse complement.
ACACACCTTTTGAGAGAGCCATACATGAATTGAAATTTGATAGAATACTCTATGTGCTTCACTTATATCTTTTGAGCTTGATAGTTTGCTCATAGTGCGTCACTTATATCTTTTTGAGCGAGATAATTTTTGCTCTAGTGCTTCACTTAGATCTTTTAGAGCACGGTGGTGGATTTGTTTTAAAGAAACTTGATCTCTCATGCTTCACTTAGATTATTTTGAGAGTCATTAATAGCATGGTAATTTGCTTAATGTTAATATACTTGGTATTCAAGATATGTGAAACTTTCTTTTGAGTGCGTTGAATACTAAGATAAGTTTGATGCTTGATAATTGTTTTGAGATATGGAGGTGATAATATCAAACTCGTGCTAGTTGAGTAGTTGTGAATTTGAGAAATGCTTGTGTTGAAGTTAGCAAATCCCGTAGCATGCACGTATGGTTAAAGTTATGTAACAAATTTGAAACATGAAGTGTACGGCTTGTGCATCCTTATGAGTGGCGGTCGGGGACGGCGATGGTCTTTTCCTACCAATCTATCCCCTAGGAGCATGCGCGTAGTACTTGATTTTTGATGACTTCTAAATTTTTGCAATAAGTATATGAGTTCTTTTGACTAATGTTGAGTCCATGGATTATACGCACTTTTACCTTTCCATCATTGCTAGCCTCTTCGGTACCGTTCATTGCCCTTTCTCACCTTGAGAGTTGGTGCAAACTTCGCCGGTGCATCCAAACCCCGTGATATGATACGCTCTATCACACATAAACCTCCTTATATCTTCCTCAAAACAGCCACCATACCTACCTATTATGGCATTTCCATAGGCATTCCGAGATATATTGCCATGCAACTTTCCACCGTTCCGTTCATCATCATCATGACATACATTACTTTTGTCATATTGCCATTGCATGATCATGTAGTTGACATCATATTTGTGGCAAAGCCACCATGCATTATTTTCATACATGTCACTCTTGATTCATTGCACCATCCCGCACATCACGGAGGCATTCATATAGAGTCATAACTTGTTCTAGTTTCGAGTTGTAATCCTTATGTTTTAATCAATAGAAGTGTGGTGATCATCATTATTAGAGCATTGCCTAAATAAAAAAAAGAGAAAGGCCAAAAAAAGGCCCCAAAAAAAGAAAAGAAAAGGGCAATGCTACTATCTCTTTTTCCACACTTGTGCTTCAAAGTAGCACCGTGTTCTTCATGTAGTGAGTCTCATATATATTGTGCTTCAAAGTAGCACTTTGTTCTTCATGTAGTGAGTCTCATATATTGTGCTTCAAAGTAGCACCATGTTTTTCATATAGTGAGTCTCATAAGTTGTCTTTTTTATACTAGTGGGAATTTTTCATTATAGAACTTGGCTTGTATATTCCTACGATGGGCTTCCTCAAATGCCCTAGGTCTTCATGATCAAGCAAGTTGGATGCACACCCACTAGTTTTCTTTTGTTGAGCATTCATAGCTCTAGTGCATCCGTTGCATGGCAATCCCTACTCCTCATGTTGACATCAATTGATGGGCATCTCCATAGCCTGTTGATTATCCTCGTCAATGTGAGACTTTCTCCTTTTTTGTCTTCTCCACACAATCCCCATCATAATATTCTATTCCACTCATAGTGCTATATCCATGGCTCACGCTCATGTATTGCGTGAAGGTTGAAAAAGTTTGAGATTATTTAAGTATGAAACAATTGCTTCACTTGTCATCGGGGGTACAGAAGTTGGGAACATCTTTGTGTGACGAAAATGAAGCATAGCCTAACTATATGATTTTGTAGGGATGAACTTTCTTTTGCTATGCTATTTTGAGAAGACATGATTATTTTGATTAGTATGCTTGAAGTATTATTATTTTTATGTCAGTATGAACTTTTGTCTTGAATCTTTCGGATCTGAATATTCATATCACAATTAAGAAGATTTACATTGAAATTATGCCAAAGTATCACTCCGCATCAAAAATTCTCTTTTTATCATTTACCTACTCGAGGACGAGCAGGAATTAAGCTTGGGGATGCCTGATACGTCCCCAACGTATCTATAATTTTTGATTGCTCGATGATACTTTATCTATTGTTTTGGACTATAATGGGCTTTATTTTCCACTTTTATATTACTTTTGGGACTAACCTATTAACCGGAGGCCCAGCCCAGAATTACTGTTTTTTTTTCCTATTTCAGTGTTTCGAAGAAACGGAATATCAAACGGAGTCCAAACGGAGTGAAACCTTCGGGAACGTGATCCAGAAGACTTGGACCCTACTCCAAGAAGTGCCATAGGCGGTAACGAGGGTGGAGGGCGCGCCCCCTGCCTCGTGGGCCACCTAACGCTCGACCGACGTACTCCTTCCTCCTATATATACCTACGTACCCCCAACAGATCAGGGACGGAGCCAAAAACCTAATTCCACCGCCGCAACTTCCTGTATCCACGAGATCCCATCTTGGGGCCTATTCCGGAGGTCCGCCAGAGGGGGCATCCACCACGGAGGGCTTCTACATCAACACCATAGCCCCTCCGATGAAGTGTGAGTAGTTTAGTTCAGACCTTCGGGTCCATGGCTAGTAGCTAGATGGCTTCTTCTCTCTTTTGGATCTCAATACAATGCTCTCCCCTCTCTCATGGAGATCTATTCGATGTAATCTTCTTTTTTGCGGTGTGTTTGTTGAGACCGATGAATTGTGGGTTTATGATCCAGCTTATCTATGGAAAATATTTGATTCTTCTCTGAATTCTTTTATGTATGATTGAGTTATGTTTGCAAGTCTCTTCGAATTATCCGTCTGGTTTGGCCAACTAGATTGGTAGTTCTTGCAATGGGAGAAGTTCTTAGCTTTGGGTTCAATCTTGCGGTGTCCTTACCCGATGTAAGGGGTTGCAAGGCACGTATTGTATTGTTTCCATCGAGGATAACAAGATGGGGTATTTATCATATTGCATGAATTTATTCCTCTACATCATGTCATCTTGCTTAGGTGTTACTCTGTTTTTAACTTAATACTCTAGATGCATGCTGGATAGCGGTCGATGAGTGGAGTAATAGTAGTAGATGCAGAATCGTTTCGGTCAACTTGTCTCGGACGTGATGCCTATATACATGATCATTGCCTAGATATACTCATAACTATGCTCAATTCATCAATTGCTCAACAGTAATTTGTTCACCCAAGTAGAATATCTATGCTCTTGAGAGAAGCCACTAGTGAAACCTATGGCCCCCGGGTCTATTCTCATCATATCAATCTCCATCACCTTATTTACTTGATTTGCTTTTACTTTTCACTTTGCATCTTTATACCAAAAATACCAAAAATATTATCTCTATCAGATCTCACTCGTAAGTGATCGTGAAGGGATTGACAACCCCTAATCGCGTTGGTTGCGGTAGCTATCGCTTTGTGCAGTACAAGGGACTTGCGCGTGGCCTCCTACTGGATTGATACCTTGGTTCTCAAAAACTGAGGGAAATACTTACGCTACTGTGCTGCATCATCCTCTCCTCTTCGGGGAAAACCAACGCAAGCTCGAGACGTAGCACGTGCTACCGCATGTGAACAAACCAAACTCGGCCATCCTACCGCTGACACATAATTTTTGTTCATACATTATGTTTATCCAACCGCATGTTGGGGAGGATCCGTACGGCCTGTGCGGTGGTCTGTTGGGGAAAAAGAAGAGGTGAGGAAGAAGGGTTAGGAGACGTAGGATATTCATCCAACTTTGAAATGGTAGACTGACCCAAATGATGAAGTCAGGCGACTTGCATAACAATATATGTTTTTACACAGCAAAAGATCCCTAAAAACAACAACATAAAGAAAAACTATCACTGGTCGCGGAACGAGACGGCCTCGTCATCGTTGGCTGCCGGTGCGAACCAGCCGTAGCTGCCGACGTGTGTCTCCGCACCGTGGTTGTCCTCAGCCTCTAGCTACTCGTTCACGCGGAGCGTGCGGGCGCTCTTCATGGACGAGAGCACCGCCCGGTTCAAGTCGAGGATGTCCGGTTCCGCCTGCAGGAGGGCCTCGATGGCAGCGGCATCCGCGCGCTCCATGTCGAGTTGAGCCTCCGCCGCCCGGTTCAAGTCGAGGACGTCCGGTTCCGCCTGTAGGAAGGCCTAGATGGCAGCAGCATCCGCGTGCACCGCCTCAAGTTGAGCCTCCGGCGCTCGGTTCACATCCACGACATCCGGTTCCGCCTGTAGGAGAGCCTCGATGGCAGCGGCATGCGCGCACTCTGCGTCGAGTTGAGCCTCTGCCTCCCGGTCCTCGTTTAGTATTGCCAGGTTGAACTATTGGTCTGCCAACACCATGGGGGACCCGGACTCTAACAAGAAGTCGACGTCCATCATCTCATACCCATGGGTGTCCTTCTACGCCGTGACCTCCGCCATGAACATTGGATCGCCTTCCTCCTCCTCGTAGCTTGGCTCCAGAGAACTCGGGGATTGGCCCGCCGCAAAGCGAGCTTGGGAACGGAGGTCTGTGGCGCCGACCGCCACCGCGATTTCTGCGCGGTGCTCCGGCGTCAGCATCTTTTAGTATGTGATCTTGCAGTGCACCATGTCTTTCTGGCGAACTAGGGGATGCTTGATGCAGGCTAGGGGATCGAAAGGTGGGGGATGGGCTGGAGAGGAGGTGTGGTTTTGGCGCAGTGGCTGGCGTAGGCCGAGCAGCGAAGGTCCTGGTATGAATAGTGGTTCCGGTGACGACCGGTCAATCGGTTTTGACTTACATCGCTCTTGTCGCATTCGCGTTGCACACGGCCCGCTGGACCCTCCACGTCGCTCACCGAATGGAACGCGCTTCGTCTTGCATTTTTCGCTCGCTTGTGGGACCACAGTTGAGAGCAAACCGACGTCCCTCCCCCTCCCCCACCCGCGTCATTCATACTACCACTCTGTAGGATCGAAAGTATGTCTAGAGGGGGGTGATTAGACTACTTGACCAAATAAAAATCTAGCCTTTTCCCAATTTGAAGTCTTGGAAGATTTTAGCAACTTTGCAAAAGTCAAGCAATCAACCTACACATGCAATTCTAAGAGTATAGCAACGGAATGTAAAACATTGCACATGAAGGTAAAGCGGAGGAGTTTGGAGGGAGCAAACGCAATGTAGACACATAGATTTTTGACGTGGTTTTGATAGGTGGTGCTATTGTACATCCACGTTGATGGAGACTTCAACCCACAAAGGGTAACGGTTGTGCGAGTCCATGGAGGGGTCCACCCACGAAGGGTCCATGAAGAAGCAACCTTGTCTATCCCACCATGGCCATAGCCCACGAAGGACTTGCCTCACCAGGGTAGATCTTCACGAAGTAGGCGATCTCCTTGCCCGTACAAACTCCTTGGTTCAACTCCACAATCTTGACAGAGGCTCCCAAGTGACACCTAACCAATCTAGGAGACACCACTCTCCAAAAGGTAATAGATGGTGTGTTGATGATGAACTCCTTGCTCTTGTACTTCACATGATAGTCTCCCCAACACTCAACTCTCTCCCATAGGATTGGATTTGGTGGAAATATGATTTGAGTGGAAAGCAACTTGGGGAAGGCTAGAGATCAAGATTTATGTGGTTGGAATGGAATATCTTGACCTCAACACAAGTGTAGGTGGTTCTCTCTCAGAAAATGTATGTTGGAAGTGTAGGAATGTTCTGATGGCTCTCTCAATGAATGAAGAGTGGGTGGAGGGGTATATATAGCCTCCACACAAAATCTAACCGTTACGCACAAATCACCAAATTCGGTGGGACCGAATAATGAAACTCGGTCAGACCGATTCAATTCAAAATGTGACCGTTAGGCATTTTGGTGGGACCGACATGTCAACTCGGTGGGACCGATTTCATTAGGGTTAGGGCATAACGTAATCTCGGTGAGACCGATTACACAAACTCGGTGGGACCAATTTTGGTAATAAGCTAACCAGAGAGTTGGTCAGGCAAACTCAGTGGGACCGATTCGCTCATCTCGGTGAGACCGAAACGTTACGAAGGGGAAACAGAGAGTTCGCATTGTGAACTCGGTGGGACCGATCGCTCATCTCGGTTGGACCGAAACGTTATGAAGGGAAACAGAGAGTTTGCAACCCCATATCGGTGAGACCGAGATCCCTATCGATGAAACCGAAGTGACTAGGGTTTGTGGCAGTGGCTATGCCAACTGAACTCGGTGGCGCTGGATAGAAAGTTTCGGTGGGCCGAGTTTGACTTTTGGTTTGGGACATGTGTGGATGTGAGAAAGCGGTTGAGGGTTTTGGAGCATATCACTAAGCATTTTGAGCAAGAAACCCATTAAGCAGCACCTCATCCCCTTTTAATAGTATTGGCTTTTCCTATGGACTCAATGTGATCTTGGATCACTAAAATGGAAATGTAGAGTCTTGAGCTTTAGAGCTTGAGCCAATCTTTAGTCCTTAGCATTTCGAGGGGTCCACATTCCTAATCCATGCCATGCCAATCATTGAACTTTCCAAAAATATTTATCTTGAAATGGCATTAGTTCAATGAGCTATATGTTGTTAGTAATTACCAAAACCACCCAGGGATAGTTGCACTTTCAATCTCCCCATTTTTGGTAATTAATGACAACATATAGATCAAAGCTTCGACAAATGATAATAAGATTGAAGTACCTCGTCGCTTTGAGAAGTATGTGATAAGCAAGAGCTCCCCCTAAATTTGTGCATTATTTAAGATTTGCTTTTGAATACAAATGCACAATCGATTAGGATCATGGATTACTCTTCCATGTCACATACATCATGGTGGAGTGCTCAAAATTTTATAAATTAAAAGCATGCACTCATCACCAAGCAAAGTGAATGATCATATAAGAGATATAAGAGATAATATCATCCAAGCAAGCATTAAAGAGGCATATGATCAATCACATGATCATACAAGTATCTCACACAAGGACACAAATTATAAACCAAGCACACAATAGATTTCAACCAAAAGCAAGAGAGACAAAGAAGCAAAACACTCTATCTCGAAGCCTATGATCTATACATATTTCTCCCCCTTTGGCAACAAGTTACCAAAAAGCTCAAATATGCATCGTGTTATGCGTCTCTCAGGCTTGGTCTTGGGGAGGTTGTGTAGAGAGAACTCCAAGGATGAAGGCATCAGTTGATGTAGTTGGAGCTGGTGGAGTGGCTGCTGGAGGTGGCACTGAAGCTGTGGCTGCTGGTGCTGATGTGGTGGCTCTAGTGTCAGCCATGGGTACTGCAGCAGACCTCTGACCTCTAGGCACTCGCTGAAAAGCATCAGTAGTTGCCTTCCCTTTCCTCTCTTCTGCTTCCTCCTGGAGCTGCTCAACTGCTGTTTGTATCTCAGTAACCTTCAGATCAAGATCATAAAATTTGGTTTCTATGATCCTCTCCAAGCTCTCCTAGTTTTGAGTCAGGGTGGCCAAGCCCTTCTCAATCCTAAAAGTAGATTGGATTAGATATGCCAGCTGATCTTGCTTGCTCTTCAGCAAAGCTTGAGATGCTTCCTCAACACTAGGCATCTTGGCAGCTTTCTCTGCTTTAGCTTTTGCTCTCTTCACTTGTGCTTGAGCTGATGATGGTTCATCCTCATTCATTACAACCTTGTTGTCTTCAAATTCAGGATATAAGGGTAGATGCTCCTTGTCCAACAAATATGTACCTGTGCCCATCTTAGCATTGATGAGCTCCTGAATATGTGGAGTATACCCACAACTTCTGTTTTGGTCATCAGTTGTCCTCTTGATTGTCTCTACAATCAGGTTCATGACTTTGAACTTTTGAGGGACATCAAAAAGCTGTAGCAGGTTGATAGAATGTCCTCTGATCATCTTGTGATCTCCTGACTTGGGTAGCAAAGTATGCCTTAGGATGGTCTTGATGGTAGGCAGACTAGACAACAGGTAATGTACAGATCCAAGCTTGTGTGTCTCCAAAGCTTTATCTGGGATCTCTTTGTACATGTTTGTCATGGAGTTGTGGTCTTTCTTGTTCTTTGCATACACATCTAAGTCATCTTCCTGCTGCTTCACCATCATCAAATTCTATGGTGAATTTCATTATCTCTCCTGTTGCAACCTTCCTTGGCTTTGACATTGGGATTCTTCTGGTAGGTGCCTTCTTGTTCAAGCCTGGCTTTGTTGCAGCAGCTGTGCCATACTCCTTCTTCAAGACTTTCTTCCTTGAGGTGGCTTCATCCTCAACAGCCACATAGTCCTCATCCTCAGAGTCTGAGGTTCTCTTCTTCCTTGTCCTGGTGGCTGCCTTGGGCAAGTTACTAGGTGTGCTCCTGCTTGAGGGATCTGAACCCTCACTCAATTGCACTTCTTCCTCAGATATGTTCTGACTGTCACTCTGGTCAGACATCTTGGCAAACTCACTGACAGCAGACCCTGTGAATAGATGTAGATGAGATAGAGTGGATGAGCATCACAAAGTGAAGAGGTTTTGTAAAACAGATGACTTAAAAACTTAGTTTTAGTTCTCCACAGAAAGCATTTTGGAGCTACCGATTTGATAAACTCGGTGATACCGAAGAAAATTTGGGAGCCTAAACATGTGAACTCGGTCAGACCGAGTCACAGTTCAGCTAGGGTTTCACAGAGAATCGAACTCGGTCACACCAATGTGCAGTTTTCGGTCAGACCGAAAACGCATGTGCAATAGCCTATGCCAAATCGGTGAGACCGATTTCTACAACTCGGTCGGTCCGAGACGAGTTCGGCGGAGACCTAACCCTAAATTTTCAAATCAAATCTAATCTAAGGATGTTTTCAGTGGATAGATCATCAACATACATGGTAAAGATCATGTCAAAGCAATGTGCTATGAATCGGAGTTTGGGAAATAGCACAAAGAATTGAACCCATACCCTAGTTCGGTGGAGGTTCGCTACGGCGACAACGGAGGAGCAGATTTCCATTGACGGTGATGGAAACCAGGGGCGGGAGGTTGCTGGCGACAAGGAGACGATCCGGAGACCCAAGGAGGCAGAGCAGGACACATGCGCGGGCTGAGGAGTTTGATGAAATTTCCCAAAACTCACCTGTGGGTATATATATCCCGCCTGTCGGTGCGACCGATTGGAACAACTCGGTGGCACCGAGATGCAGAATCGCAAGCGGTTACTGCAACCCGGTGTGACCGAAAAGTTCAAATCGGTTGCACCGCGATGAAAAACCTAGATCAACTTAGTGAAGTTGATGTGACCGAAGTGGATGACTCAGTCATACCGAAATGCACAAAGAGGTTTTGGAGGTTTTAAGTCTATGGCGAATCAGGGACTCCGAGTGCTCCTCACACAGAGTGGTTCGAATCTGACTTGATCAAACTTTGTGATGTGGCATGAATAGAGTTTGAGACGAGAAAAGCATAGATAGCTAGAGAGAGTTCTTAGGCATTCTTGTCCATCCATTTGGCAAAAGATAAGGAGCCAAATAATCAAGCAACAAATAGATGTCCTCGAATGAGTAAAATATGCATCCAACATGCTCACACAATGAAATGGCAAATGAAATATGTGACAAAGCATGCACAATCACTCTAGCACCTATAAAGCAATTGGCAATCACTAGGTCATCTATATATGAGTATATTGACTTAGGAGTCAAATGAGAACATTTGATCATAGGTCATACTCATCGTTTAAGCACAAGTGGGGTTGCCACTTTTACATAAAGCATTGTTGTGTTCACATCATTAGAGTTGCTTTAGCTCAATTGATTAGAGTAAAGCTCCCCCTAGATGTGATATCCCCCCTAAGAGGGATGAACTAACCTTGGGTTTTGTCGATAATGACTTCATGTAGGTGTTAAATATGTGGACGCTCAATGTTGATGTAGATAGTTTGGAGCAATCCATTTGAATGAGTTGCACTTTCAATACCTACACGGGTTAGTCCCACATGGAACAAACAAGGAAATCCATAGACATAGAGTGATTTACACATAGATGATGTCCATGAAAGCATTAGGTTACCTTGTCCCTTGTCTTACCAACAAGAGGGTTTGTGACTCCTTGAACTAGTGCATGATGTGGAAGTTGTTTGTACTTGTCCTTGCCAAAATGATATGAGTGAAATATGTTGGCGGAGTCACCCTCAAGAACTCTCTAGTCCTTCCTCTTCGGGATCCACACCATCTTGATGGGAATCCATGGAGTTGTAGTCATACTTGATGAAGTAGAACTTGATGTAGTCTTGGGAACCCACTTGACCAAGGCCTTGGAAGCTTCTTCAAATGCATCAATCTCCTCTTGAAGCTTATCCTTGCCTTTTTGCTTGTGGTCTTGTGGTGGAAGATCATCTTGAGATTGTGTTCCTTGGAAATAAGTAGGATCATACTTCTCTTGTTGAGGAACAAACTTCGTCTTGGGGTATTGATCTTCTTCCCACTCAACTCCATTGGCATTGAACTTTCGTTCAAAACCAACACCTTGATTCTTCCTGTGTCTTCCTTGCTTATGCATAATTTCCTCAAATTGCTTACTTCAAGCAAGGCTCTTGTAAACACCTTTCTCTATAATTCCCTTCAATAAGCTATTTTCTTGCTCAAGTGTAACTTGGCTAAGAGGATCGTTAGTGGAATCAATAAGATTACTACTAGAAGCAACAATATTTGACTTAGCATGATTATTGTTACTACTAGATGAAGAATCTTTCTTATTCTTGTTGCTAGATTTTACTTGTGGCATGTAAGTAGACAAGAGTAAACGCTTGGCAATGTAAGAAGAACTTTTCTTGTGAAGATCATCATTGATTGCCTTTAAGAACTCATGCTCTTGCTCAAGGTTGAGCTTTTCAAAGCATAGCTTCTCATGATTCTTTAAAAGTTCTCGATGATCTTCCAAGGTAGTTTCATCAGCTAACTTAAGAGTGTTTAGTTCTTTAGTTAGACGCTCAATCTCCTTCTTATCATCGTCATTCGTTTTATCTTGATTAGCATAATTAATAGCAAGTTCATCATAGTTTTCATCACTAGAGTTGTTAACAAGTAAATCATCATCTCCTAGCAAATCATCTTCATCACTATTGAAATCAACATACTCGGGGTGTGATACCTTTGGGCCTTTAGCCATGAAGCATCTTCCAACTCCTTCATTTGGTGATTCAAATATGTCATAGGAGTTCGTTGACACAAGTGCTAGACCGGCAACACCTTCATCTTGAGTATATTCGGAGTCGGAGTGATAACTTCTTTCGGAGTGATGGTCGGAGTCGGAGCCGGATACCCATTCACCAACATGAGCTTGATGTCTATGTTTTGTGTAGCTCTTTGATGATTTGTCCTTCCTTTCCGAGTCCTTGCTTCTCCGAGAGGTTCTTCGTTCATAACGATCATCTCTACTCCTCTCTCTTGGTGGAGATTCTTCTCTTCTACTACTTCTTTTGGGAGAATCTTCTCTTCTATTGTAGGGAGTCGTACACTCATTACAGTAGTGTCCGGGTCTTCCACAATTGTAGCAATTATGTGCACACGGTATCATATTTTCCATCCAAGGCTCTTAGGATCTTCTTGATGATGAATCTATCGGTCATTTCTTCACTTCCTAAGCCGGCAATCTCATTTGTTATGAGAGCAAGCCTAGAGTACATTTCAGCGACAACTTCACCATCATTCATTTTGAACTTGTCAAGCTGACTTTGAAGCACATCCAATTTGGATTCCTTAACGGAGTCGGTACCCTCGTGCATATCAATCAAAGTATCCCAAATTACCTTTGCATTCTCAAGACGGCTGATTTTGTTGAATCTTCGGGGCACAGTCCGTTCAAGAGGATATCACAAGCTTGAGCATTGTATTGCAGCATCTTCAACTCTTCCGCGGTAGCTTCACAATTCGGTTCTCTCCCATCAAAGGATTCACCTTGCAATCCAATACACACAATAGCCCAAACGGTGGGGTTATGTCCAAGAATATGCATTTTTCATCTTATGCTTCCAACTAGCAAAATTAGTACCATCAAAGTAAGGACCTCTACGGTGGTAATTTCCCTCGCTAGACGCCATACTCTCCTAGGTTGTGAAACCAAGGCTATGATCACCAAAAGCTTTGGAAATCAAGGCAAATGGAGACCGTAGCTCTGATACCACTTGTAGGATCGAAAGTATGTCTAGAGGGGGGGGGGTGATTAGACTACTTGACCAAATAAAAATCTAGCCTTTTGCCAATTTTAAGTCTTGGCAGATTTTAGCAATTTTGCAAAAGTCAGGCAATCAACCTACACATGCAATTCTAAGAGTATAGCAGCGGAATGTAAAACATTGCACATGAAGGTAAAGGAGAGGAGTTTGGATGGAGCAAACGCAATGTAGACACGGAGATTTTTGGCGTGGTTCCGATAGGTGGTGCTATCGTACATCCACGTTGATGGAGACTTCAACCCACGAATGGTAACGGTTGCGCGAGTCCATGGAGGGCTCCACCCACGAAGGGTCCACGAAGAAGCAACCTTGTCTATCCCACCATGGCCATCGCCCATGAAGGACTTGCCTCACTAGGGTAGATCTTCACGAAGTAGGCGATCCCTTGCCCTGCATACAAACTCCTTGGTTCAACTCCACAATCTTGACAGAGGCTCCCAAGTGACACCTAACCAATCTAGGAGACACCACTCTCCAAAAGGTAATAGATGGTGTGTTGATGATGAACTCCTTGCTCTTGTTCTTCAATTGATAGTCTTCCCAATACTCAACTCTCTCTCATAGGATTGGATTTGGTGGAAAGATGATTTGAGTGGAAAGCAACTTGGGGAAGGCTAGAGATCAAGATTTATGTGGTTGGAATGGAATATCTTGACCTCAACACAAGTGTAGGTGGTTCTCTCTCAGAAAATGTATGTTGGAAGTGTAGGCATGTTATGATGGCTCTCTCAACGAATGAAGAGTGGGTGGAGGGGTATATATAGCCTCCACACAAAATCTAACCGTTATGCACAAATCACCAAACTCGATGGGACCGAATAATGAAACTCGGTCAGACCGATTCAGTTCATAATGTGACCGTTAGGCATTTTGGTGGGACCGACATGTCAACTCGGTGGGACCGATTTCATTAGGGTTAGGGCGTAACGTAATCTCGGTGAGACCGATTACACAAATTCGGTGGGACCGATTTTGGTAAAAAGCTAACCAGAGAGTTGGTCAGCCAAATCGGTGGGACCGATTCGCTCATCTCAGTGAGACCGAAATGTTACGAAGGGGAAACAAAGAGTTTGCATTGCGAACTCGGTGGGACCGACTGCTCATCTCGGTTGGACCGAAACGTTACGATGGGAAACAGAGAGTTTGCAATCCCATCTCGGTGAGACCGACATCCCTACCGGTGAAACCGAAATGACTAGGGTTTGTGGCAGTGGCTATGTCAACTGAACTCGTTGGCACCGGATAGAAAGTTTTGGTGGGGCCGAGTTTGACTTTTGGTTTGGGACGTGTGTGGATGTGAGAAAGTGGTTGAGGGTTTTGGAGCATATCTCTAGGCATTTTGAACAAGAAACCCATTAAGCAGCACCTCATCCCCTTTTGATAGTATTGGCCTTTCCTATGGACTCAATGTGATCTTGGATCACTAAAATGAAAATGTAGAGTCTTGAGCTTTAGAGCTTGAGCCAATCTTTTGTCCTTAGCATTTTGAGGGGTCCACATTCCTAATCCATGCCATGCCAATCATTGAACTTTCTCGAAGTATTTATTTTTAAATGGCATTAGTTCAATGAGCTATATGTTGTTAGTAATTACCAAAACCACCCAGGATAGTTGCACTATCAATCTCCCCCTTTTTAGTAATTGATGACAACATACAGATCAAAGCTTCGACAAATGATAATAAGATTGAAGTACCTCGTCGCTTTGAGAAGTATGTGATAAGCAAGAGCTCCCCCTAAATTTGTGCATTATTTAAGATTTGCTTTTGAATGCAAATGCACAATCGATTAGGATCATGGGTTACTCTTCCATGTCACATACATCATGGTGGAGCGCTCAAAATTTTATAAATTAAAAGCATGCACTCATCACCAAGCAAAGTGAATGATCATATAAGAGATATAAGAGATAATATCATCCAAGCAAGCATTAAAGAGGCATATGATCAATCACATGATCATACAAGTATGATCATACAAGTATCTCACACAAGGACATAAAGTATAAACCAAACACACAATAAAGTTCAACCAAAAGCAAGAGAGACGAAGAAGCAAAACACTCTCTCTCGAAGCCTATGATCTATACATATTTCTCCCCCTTAGGCAACAAGTTACCAAAAAGCTCAAATATGCAGTGCTATGTGTCTCTCAGGCTTGGTCTTCGGGAGGTGGTGTAGAGAGAACTCCAAGGACAAAGGCATCAGTTGATGTAGTTGGAGCTGGTGTAGTGGCTGGTGGAGGTGGCACTAAAGCTGTGGCTGCTCGTGTTGATGTGGTGGATCTAGTGTCAGCCATGGGTACTGCAGCATACCTCTGACCTCTAGGCACTCGCTGAAAAGCATCATTAGTTGCCTTCCCTTTCCTCTCTTCTGCTTCCTCCTGGAGCTGCTCAGCTGTTGTTTGTATCTCAGTAACCTTCAGATCAAGATCATAGAATTTGGTTTCTATGATCCTCTCCAAGCTCTCCTGGTTTTGAGTCAGGGTGGCCAAGCCCTTCTCAATCCTCAAAGTAGATTGGATTTGATATGCCAGCGGACCTTGCTTGCTCTTCAGGAAAACTTGAGATGGTTCCTCAACACTAGACATCTTGGCAGCTTTCTCTGCTTTAGCTTTTGCTCTCTTCACTTGTGCTTGAGCTGATGATGGTTCATCCTCATTCATTACAACCTTGTTGTCTTCAAATTCAGGATATAAGGGTAGATGCTCCTTGTCCAACAAATATGTACCTGTGCCCATCTTAGCATTGATGAGCTCCTGAATATGTGGAGCATACCCATAGCTTCTGTTTCGGTCAGCAGTTGTCCTCTTGATTGTCTCTACAATCAGGTTCATGACTTTGAACTTTTGAGGGACATCAAAAAGCTGTAGCAGGTTGACAGAATGTCCTCTGATCATCTTGTGATCTCCTGACTTGGGTAGCAAAGTATGCCTTAGGATGGTGTTGATGGTAGGCAGACCAGACAACAGATAATGTACAGATCCAAGCTTGTGTGTCTCCACAGCTTTATCTGGGATCTCTTTGTAGATGTTTGTGATGGAGTTGTGGTCTTTCTTCTTATTTGCATACACATCTAAGTCATCTTCTTGCTGCTTCACCATCATCAGATTCTATGGTGAATTTCATTGTCTCTCCTGTTGCAGCCTTCCTTGGCTTTGACATTGGGATTCTTCTGGCGGGTGCCTTCTTGTTCAAGCCTGGCTTTGTTGCAGCAACTGTGCCATACTCCTTCTTCAAAACTTTCTTCCTTGAGGTGGCTTCATCCTCAACAGCCACATAGTCCTCATCCTCAGAGTCTGAGGTTCTCTTCTTCCTTGTTCTGGTGGCTGCCTTGGGCAAGTTACTAGGTGTGCTTCTGCTGCCCTCATCATAGCTGCTTGAGGGATCTGAACCCTCACTCAATTGCACTTGTTCCTCAGATCTGTTCTGACTGTCACTCTGGTCAGACATCTTGGCAAACTCACTGACAGCAGACCATGTGAAGAGATGTAGATGAGGTAGAGTGGATGAGCATCACAAAGTGCAGAGGATTTGTAAAACAGATGACTTAAAAACTTAGTTTTAGTTCTCCACAGAAAGCATTTTGGAGCTACCGATTTGATAAACTCGGTGATACCGAAGCAAATTTTGGAGCCTAAACATGTGAACTCGGTTAGAACGAGTCACAGTTTGATGGCACCGAGACTGCTAGGGTTTCACAGAGAATCGAACTCGGTCACACCGATGTGCAGTTTTCAGTCAGACCGAAAACGCATGTGCAATGGCCTAAGCCAAATCGGTGAGACCGATTTCTACAGCTCGGTCGGTCCGAATGTGTTCGACGGAGACCTAACGCTAAATTTTCAAATCAAATATAATCTAAGGATGTTTTCAGTGGATAGATCGTTTGCATAGATGGTCAAGATCATGGCAAAGCAATGTGCTATGAATCAGAGTTTGGGAAATAGCACAAAGAATCGAACCCATACCCTAGTTCGGTGGAGGTTCGCTACGGCGACAATGGTGGAGCATATTTCCGTTGACGGTGATGGAAACCAGCGGCGGGAGGTCGCTAGTGGCGAGGAGACGATACGGAGACCCAAGGAGGCAGAGCAGGACACACGCGCGGGCTGAGGAGTTTGAAGAAATTCCAAAAACTCACCCGTGGGTATATATATCGACCACAGCCGGTGTGGCCGAAAGTGGAACAACTTCGGTGGCACCGAGATGCAGAATCAAGCGGTTACTGCAACTCGGTGTGACCGAAAAGTTCAAATCGGTTGCACCGAGATGAAAAACCTAGATCAACTTAGTGAACTCAGTGTGACCGAAGTGGATGACTCGGTCATACCGAAATGCACAAAGAGGTTTTCAAGGTTTTAAGTCTATGACGAATCGGGGACTCCAAGTGCTCCTCACACAGAGTGGTTCGAATCTGACTTGATCAAACTTTGTGATGTAGCATGAATAGAGTTTGAGATGAGAAAAGCATAGATAGCTAGAGAGAGTGCTTAGGCATTCTTGTCCATCCATTTGGCAAAAGAAAAAGAGCGAAACAATCAAAGCAACAAATGGATGTCCTCGAATGAGTAAAATATGCATCCAACATGCTCACACAATGAAATGGAAATGAAATATGTGACAAAGCATGCACAATCACTCTAGCACCTATCAAGCAATTGGCAATCACTAGGTCATCTATATATGAGTATATTGACTTAGGAGTCAAATGAGAACATTTGATCTTAGGTCATACTCATCGTTTAAGCACAAGTGGGGTTGCCACTTTTACATAAAGCATTGTTGTGTTCACATCATTAGAGTTTCTTTAGCTCAATTGATTAGAGTAAAGCTCCCCCTAGATGTGATATCCCCCCTAAGAGGGATGAACTAACCTTGGGTTTTGTCGATGATGACTTCACGTAGGTGTTGAAGATGTGGGCGCTCAATGTTGATGTAGATTGTTTGGAGCAATCCATTTGAATGAGTTGCACTTTCAATACCTACATGGGTTAGTCCCACAAGGAACCAACAAGGATATCCATAGACATAGAGTGATGTACACATAGATGATGTCCATGAAAGCTTTAGGTTACCTTGTCCCTTGTCTTACCAACAAGAGGGTTTGTGACTCCTTGAACTAGTGCATGATGTGGAAGTTGTTTGCACTTGTCCTTGCCAAAATGATATGAGTGAAATATGTTGGCGGAGTCACCCTCAAGAACTCTCTAGTCCTTCTTCTTCGGGATCCACACCATCTCGATGGGAATCCTTGGAGTTGTAGTCGTACTTGACGAAGTAGAACTTGATGTAGTCTTGGAAACCCACTTGACCAAGGCCTTGGGAGCTTCTTCAAATGCATCAATCTCCTCTTGAACCTTATCCTTGAATTTTTTCTTGTGGTCTTGTGGTGGAAGATCATCTTGAGCTTGTGTTCCTTGGAAAGAAGTAGGATCATACTTCTCTTGTTGAGGAACAAACTTCGTCTTGGGGTATTGATCTTCTTCCCACTCAACTCCATTGGCATTGAACTTTCATTCAAAACCAACACCTTGATTCTTCCAGTGTCTTCCTTGCTTGCATAATTTCCTCAAATTTCTTACTTCTGGCAAGGCTCTTGTAAACACCTTTCTCTATAATTCCCTTCAATAAGCTATTTTCTTGCTCAAGTGTAACTTGGCTAAGAGGATCGTTAGTGGAATCAAGAGTACTACTAGAAGCAACAATATTTGATTTAGCATGATTATTGTTACTACTAGATGAAGAATCTTTCTTATTCTTGTTGCTAGATTTTACTTGTGGCATGTAAGTAGACAAGAGTAAACGCTTGGCAATGTAAGAAGAACTTTTCCTGTGAAGATCATCATTGATTGCCTTTAAGAACTCATGCTCTTGCTCAAGGTTGAGCTTTTCAAAGCGTAGCTTCTCATGAGTCTTTAAAAGTTCTCGATGATCTTCCAAGGTAGTTTCATGAGCTAACTTAAGAGTGTTTAGTTCTTTAGTTAGACGCTCAATCTCCTTCTTATCATCGTCATTCGTTTTATCTTGATTAGCATGATTAATAGCAAGTTCATCATAGTTTTCATCACTAGAGTTGTCAACAAGTAAATCATCATCTCCTAGCAAATCATCTTCATCACTATTGAAATCAACATGCTCAGGGTGTGATACCTTTGGGCCTTTAGCCATGAAGCATCTTCCAATTCCTTCATTTGGTGATTGAAATATGTCATAGGAGTTGGTTGACACAAGTGCTAGACCGGCAGCACCTTCATCTTGTGTATATTCAGAGTCGAAGTGATAACTTCTTTCGGAGTGATGGTCGGAGTCGGAGCCGGATACCCATTCACCAACATGAGCTTGATGTCTTCGTTTTGTTTAGCTCTTTGATGATTTGTCCTTCCTTTCCGTGTCCTTGCTTCTCTGAGAGGTTCTTTATTCATAACGATCATCACTACTCCTTCTCTCTCTTGGTGGAGATTCTTATCTTCTACTTCTTCTTTTGGGAGAATCTTCTCTTCTTTTGTAGGGAGCCGTACACTCATCGGAGTAGTGTCCTGGTCTTCCACAATTGTAGCAATTACGTTCACGACTTGAAGATATTTTATCATTGTAGGACCTTGACTTGGAACTTCTCTCCTTGCTTCTACTCTTGTAGAACTTGTTGAAGTTCTTCACCATTAGGCTCAATTCTTCATTGAAGGCTTGTTTGTCACTTGAAGATGTGGGAGCATCACATGAGGCTTTATAGGCACCACTTGACTTGTTGTGAAGCTCTTCCTTATCCTTGAGTGACATCTCATGAGCAACAATTCTTCCAATGACTTCTGTAGGCTTGAGTTCTTTGTAATTGGGCATCATTTGGATCAATGTGCACACGATATCATATTTTCCATCCAAGGCTCTTAGGATCCTCTTGATGATGAATCTATCGGTCATTTCTTCACTTCCTAAGCCGGTAATCTCATTTGTGATGAGAGCAAGCCTAGAGTACATTTCAGCGATAACTTCACCATCCTTCATTTTGAACTTGTCAAACTGACTTTGAAGCACATCCAATTTGGATTCCTTGATGGAGTCGGTACCCTCGTGCATATCAATCAAAGTATTCCAAATTTCCTTTGCATTTTCAAGACGGCTGATTTTGTTGAATTCTTGAGGCACAAATTGCTGAAGAGGATATCACAAGCTTGAGCATTGTATGGTAGCATCTTCAACTCTTCCGCGGTAGCTTCACAATTCGGTTCTCTCCCATCAAAGGATTCAGCTTGCAAGCCAATACACACAATAGCCCAAACGGTGGGGTTATGTCCAAGAATATGCATTTTCATCATATGCTTCCGACTAGCAAAATTAGTACCATCAAAGTAAGGACCTCTACAGTGGTAATTTCCCTCGCTAGACGCCATACTCTCCTAGGTTGTGAAACCAAGGCTATGATCACCAAAAGCTGTGGAAATCAAGGAAATGGAGACCATAGCTGTGATACCACTTGTAGGATCGACAGTATGTCTAGAGGGGGGGGGGTGATTAGACTACTTGACCAAATAAAAATCTAGCCTTTTCCCAATTTTAAGTCTTGGCAGATTTTAGCAAATTTGCAAAAGTCAAGCAATCAACCTACACATGCAATTCTAAGAGTATAGCAGCGGAATGTAAAACATTGCACATGAAGGTAAAGGGGAGGAGTTTGGAGGGAGCAAACGCAATGTAGACACAGAGATTTTTGGCGTGGTTCCGATAGGTGGTGCTATCGTACATCCACGTTGATGGAGACTTCAACCCACGAAGGGTAACGGTTGCGCGAGTCCACGGAGGGCTCCACCCACGAAGGTGAAGGAAATATGCCCTAGAGGCAATAACAAAGTTATTATTTATTTCCTTATATCATGATAAATGTTTATTATTCGTGCTAGAATTGTATTAACCGGAAACATGATACATGTGTGAATACATAGACAAATAGAGTGTCATTAGTATGCCTCTACTTGACTAGCTCGTTGATCAAAGATGGTTATGTTTCCTAACCATAGACATGAGTTGTCGTTTGATAAATGGGATCACATCATTAGGAGAATGATGTGATTGACTTGACCCATTCCGTTAGCTTAGCACTTGATTGTTTTAGTATGTTGCTATTGCTTTCTTCATGACTTATACATGTTCCTATGACTATGAGATTAAGCAACTCCCAAATACCGGAGGAACACTTTGTGCTACCAAACGTCACAACGTAACTGGGTGATTATAAAGGTGCTCTACAGGTGTCTCCAAAGGTACTTGCTGAGTTGGCATATATCGAGATTAGGATTTGTCACTCCGATTGTCGGAGAGGTATCTCTGGGCCCACTCGGTAATGCACATCACTATAAGCCTTGCAAGCAATGCAACTAATGAGTTAGTTGCGGGATGATGTATTACGGAACGAGTAAAGAGACTTGCCGGTAACGAGATTGAACTAGGTATTGAGATACCGACAATCGAATCTCGGGCAAGTAACATACCGTTGACAAAGGGAACAATGTATGTTGTTATGCGGTTTTACCGATAAAGATCTTCGTAGAATATGTGGGAGCCAATATGAGCATCCAGGTTCCGCTATTGGTTATTGACCAGAGACGTGTCTCAGTCATGTCTACATAGTTCTCGAACCCGTAGGGTCCGCACGGTTAAAGTTCGGTGACGATCGGTATTATGAGTTTTTATGTTTGATGTACCGAAGATAGTTCGGAGTCTCGGATATGATCACGAACATGACGAGGAGTCTCGAAATGGTCGAGACGTAAAGATCGATATATTGGATGACTATATTCGGACACCGGAAGTGTTCCTGGTGGTTTCGGAGAAAACCAGAGTGCCGGAGGGTTACCGAAACCACCTCAGGAGAAATAGTGGGCCTTAATGGAGAGAGAGAGGGCTGGCCTAGGGCAGGCCGCGCGCCCCTCCCCCTCTGGTCCGAATTGGACTAGGAGAGGGGGCGGCGCCCCCCTTTCCATCTCCCTCTCCCCCTTCCTTTCCCCCTCCTAGTAGGAGTAGGAAAGAGGGGAGTCCTACTCCTACTAAGAGAGGACTCCTCCTCGTGGCGCACCCCATAGGGCCGGCCGGCCTCCCCCCTTGCTCCTTTATATACGGGGGCAGGGGGCACCTCTATACACACCAGTTGATCTGTTGACCTCTCCCAGCCGTGTGCGGTGCCCCCCTCCAACATAATCCACCTCGATCATATCGTAGCGGTGCTTAGTCGAAGCCCTGCGTCGGTAGCATCATCATCACCATCATCACGTCGTCGTGCTGACAAAACTCTCCAGCAAAGCTTTGCTGGATCGGAGCTCGCCGGACGTCATCGAGTTGAATGTGTGCTGAACTCGGAGGTGCCGTGCATTCGGTACTTGGATCGGTCGGATCGTGAAGATGTATGACTACATCAACCGCATTGTGCTAACGCTTCCGTTTTCGGTCTATGAGGGTACGTGGACACACTCTCCCCTCTCGTTGCTATGCATCACCATGATCCTGTGTGTGCGTACGATTTTATTTGAAATTACTACGTTCCCCAACAGTGGTATCCGAGCCAGGTTTTATGCGTAGATGTTATATGCACGAATAGAACACAAGTGAGTTGTGGGCGATACAAGTCATACTGCTTACCAGCATGTCACACTTTGGTTCGGCGGTATTGTTGGATGAAGCGGCCCGGACCGACATTACGCGTACGCTTATGTGAGACTGGTTTTACCGCTGTGCTTTGCACACAGGTGACTAGCGGGTGTTAGTTTCTCCAACTTTAGTTGAATCGAGTGTGGCTACGCATTGCAAAAAAAACACATCCGTGACATTTTGGGCCGAACGAAAATCTTTTCTGTCATACTTATGACACTTCTATGACGATAATTGTGACAAAACCCGGTATCATCATAGATGTGGTGGGGTCCTACTTCTATGACAAAAAATCATGACAGAAAATAGGCTTTTCGTCCTAGGCTGGCCGGAGACGCAGCTGCATGACATTCTTTGGGCCGTCCATGACGGAAAAAACCATGGTAGAAGCGAGGGCACGGAAAATATCGGGGAGTCCCCGGTTATGGTGGGTGGTCGGGGGCTGAGCGATGTGCGTTTCTCTCACGTCTGCAGCGTGTGTATGCGCGGCGTTGGGCTCTAACTGAACCCGGCGAGGCGTTGGGCTCTAATCGAACCCGGCGGTGCAGACCGCGCTACAGCGTTCTGAACCCGAGCGATCGATCGATGGGCTGTTAATCGAACCCGATCAGCGATTCGCCGCTCTCGCCGCTAATCAAGCCGATCGATGCTGCCTCTGGATGAACAGTGAGTGTTGCGAGGGGGTGGGTTTGGATGAACAGTTCCTGGTGGGGGTGGATGAACAGGACCCCGTGGTGTTGCCTCTGGATGAACAGTACCCCGATCGATCGAGCCAGTTGGGGATGGATGAACAAGACCCCGTGGAGGGCTGGATGAACAGGACCACCCCATGGAGGGCAGGATAAACAGTAGCCCATGGAGGGGTGGTTGAACAGGAGCCCGTGGAGAGGGCTGGTTGAACAGTAGCTGGTGGAGTAGCGTGCGGTGGAGGCTGGATGAACAGGAGCCAGTGGATGAATAGTCGCAGGTGGAGGCTGGAGGAGGTCGACGGTGAATGAACAGTAGCCCGTGGAGGCTGGAGGGGTCGACAGTGGAGATGAACAGTATTCCACGGAGTCCCGTTTTGTGGTATGCCACACCCCTCCTGATGAACAGGACCCCCGTTTCGACCGTAGCGCTCCAACACAAGTCCGTTTCCGCCGTTTTGCGGTACGCCACACCCCTCCCAATCAACAGACCCCGTTTTGACCGTGGGAGGTCTGTTTCCTCCGCTTTGGCGACGCGAGACCCCTCCCGATGAACAGGATCCTGTTTGAGCGTAGCCGGTCCGAACACAAGGCCGTTTCTCCGCTTCTGCGATGCGTCGAGCCTCGTTTCCATCAGCTGTTCCGTCCAAGCCCTCCCGATGAACACGATGACGCATTCCGTTCCAACCCAGCCGGTTGGCTCCCCATGAACACGACGATGACGCTATTTCTCCATTCCGACCCAGACATGTACACGAGCCCTGGCCATACATATGTGCGAGTAGGCGTTCGAGACCCTGCCCGTATGTGCATACATGGCCGTATTTTCTTTCTTGCACACTGGCTGTTGTACATACGTGTACATGCTACGTGCGCGCCTCTAGTGCGACACATGCGCGCCTCTACATCGACCAGTATGTACATACATGTTCGCGACCAGAATGACAACGCTACGTACACTTCGACCAGGTGGGTCCCGACTGTCAGGCACTTCCTTGCGTGCGAAGATGTAGCTAGTGGGTCCCAGCAATCGAGGCGAATCGTGTTTTTTGCCGGACGCACTTCCTTGCGTGCGAAGATGTCAGTGGGTCCCAGCGATCGAGAAGCGTTTTTTGTGAAATACGGTGGCCCGTCCGGTGGGTCCTCTTTGTCGGTGGAGGAATAATTATTTTGCGGCGTAATAAGGAGGCACTTCCTTCTTTGCGGCCATGAACCCGGTATCGGCCTCTCCACGTCTGATCCATGTCCGATGGAAGCCGTTCCTTTACCACATTGACCATGCCGCACCGAGAGCACCATGGCGGTGGACGACGGCGAGGCCTAGGAAGGGGACGGCGCGGAGCCGAGGAAGACGCGGTAGTGGATGCCCACGCGTAGAGGAGTACGAGGGTTCACTGGTTCTCTGCGGTGTGAGGCTGCCGTCGCTGCAGGGGGTGTGGGTGAGTAGAGGGATGGCATGGCCAGCGGTGGGAGTAGTAGGGGGCGGTGAGGCCTCCGCCGCATCACAGTCGGCCATGGGAGGCAGGAGCACGAGGCACGACCGACGCTGGTTTGGGCGGCTGGAGCAAGAAGACCAGAGGTTGAAGAAGCACTACGGCCGTTGGATGGACATCGTACGGTCACTGGAGCTAGAATCGTGCATATTGACTAAGTTGACAAAGCCCTCCGTCCCCATAAACTTAGTTGGCCTACAAGTCAGCCTCCCACTATTGTGGGTCCCAGCTAGCAGGGGGTATTCATTTTTTGGTGTGCAATAAGGAGGTACTTCCTTGCGTGCGAGGATATAGCTGGTGGGTCCAACTTGTCAGCGGTGGGAACGTTTTGCGCGTAATAAGGAGGCATTTCCTTGTGTGTGACCGTGGGCCCGGCTATCAGCCTCTCCACGCACAGTCTACTTTCGATGGTGTCGTTCATTAACCATGTTGACCAGGCCGCGCCGAGCGCATCCAAGGTGGTGGACGACGGTGAGGCCCCAGACAGCTACGAGCTGGAGATGGGAAGACGCGGGAGTAGAGTCGCAGACGGAGAGGTGTACGAGGGTTAACTGGTTCTGGTGCGGTGTGGTTCGGCAGTCGGTGGAGAAGAACAGGAGGTGTGGAGGGGTGTAGTGATGGCCTGGCCAACGGTGGAGTAGCGCTTCACAGCGAAGGAATAATGTAGCGTCCATGCGGCCCATTTATGTTTTTCCTAAAAAATTACAGGCCATTTGCACTTTCTCGAAATACACGATTTTGCTGGGCTTATTCTAATTATAATGTTGGGGTGGGCGTAGCAATGTTATCAAAAAATAAACAAGGGCTGAGCATTTTGTTATATATATATATATATATATAAATAAATAATAAGTGATTTATTATTACATTGGTCCTTAAATATTACCAAGCTTTTGTACACAATCACCAGGATTTTCGTTGCCAAAAAAAATCCAGGATTTTATTGTTAAGAAATTATTTTTATAAGTTAATAAGATGTGGGATATTGTTTTCTTACATATGTAAGTATCTGTTAAATATATGATGACAATAACAATAATATATAATAACATATAAAATAATTTAAATATAAAATATAGTTAGAAGGGAAACATAAGTTGGACCAGGCGTTTCTATTCTTATATAGAAAAATAGAACAGACCTCTGCGTTTTCTTCAAAAAAATACATAAATTGGGTTGCCGATGTTTCAGGAAAAATAAAACCTCGGATGGGAGGTCCATAGGCTGGTCGATACATGACGGCCCTCAAGAAAATACAAACATGCCTATGGACCTCCCATCCGAGGTCGTGGGCTGCGCATGTTAAAAAAGAAAGCCTAGACGGGGCAGCCCAAAACCCAGCTAATACTTGCTGCCCCAGTGATAATAAATGATACCTGCCAGCTCCCCGGCTTTGTTGTGAATTTATCTCCTATCGTAACTACGCTGAAGCACCTAAAAATGTAACTATGTTGACAAACCCGTGGGCCCCAACGTCAGTATAGCATTAGGAGGAATTATTTTTTCGGTGAGGCACTTGCTCGCGTACGGCCATAGACCTGGTGGGTCCCGACTGTCCGCCTCTCCATGTACAGTCCTCTCCAGATTCCTCTCATTTGTTCAGCATGTTCACAACGGCAAACAACAGTGTCCCTCGTTTTCTCTGTTTTTCGCACACTCGACATTGTGTGGGCATCTTGAAAATAGCATATCTTTTTGACTGTGCATCATATGAAGATGTGCTATGCTTGAATGTTGATCAGCATGATCTTAACTGGCTGGTAGTTCCAGTTTCGACCATGAATAAAACTTCCAACATGATGCTAACACTATTTGAAAAGGCCGTGTTAATATAAATGCTCTGCCTCTGAAAGTTGTGGTTTCTTATCTGAAACTGAACTTGGAGTTTCTTATCTGAAATCAAACTTGCGCTTTCTTCTCTAAGAATCACATTGTCTGCACTTTTATACTCCTATGAAACTACATTTTTTAAGTGGTAAAAATAGATCTCTATAATTCATAAAATACTTCATATGCTCAATACGCAAATCTGAAATTCAAAAGACATTCATATCTGAAAGTACTCTCAAAATACACAACACAAAACACAATTCACAACCTGCAAATACTAACAACCCTAAGCTCCTCCCGACAATTCACAACCTGCCCGACTATTGGTGCAGGGGCCAAGCCCTCCTATTCCTCGGCGGCGGACAGCCGCCCCGTGAGACGATGTGAACGGCGAGGGAGAGGATGGCGGGGAAGTGTCGTCGGGCCAACTGTTTTTCTCCTCTTGCAGTTGGGTTCGGTCGACAAAGACTCCACCGGCTCGCTCTGGCACGACACCCTCACAAACGGCACCTTGTAGATGCTCGATCTGGGATCGATACTCCCACCACCGCTCCCTCACGATCGGATTCGGTGAATCTGTTTGCTCCATGGCCCAGAGGAGCAGCTCTATGTACTCCCGCGCGACTCCTCCCGGGAGCATCCCCGCCTTTTCGCTCTGTTGCAGATATTTGGCCATGGATGTCACCGTCACCGCTAGTTGGTCCTTGTTGTCAAACCAAGACTGTATCTCCAACATCCTAGCTAGCTTCACAGGGTCACCGTCTGCGATCCTCACGTATCGGTTGTACTCCTCCATCGATCTACTTCTCCACAACACCTTCACTCGCCGGCGATGGATTTCTAATGGAAGAGGAGAGGAGCGCTGGTTTTGGTTTAGAACGGGAGAGGAGCGACGCTGGTTTTGGATTGGAACAGGAGAGGAGGGGCGGTGGTTTTGAAATGGAAGAGAAGAGGAGCGGCGCTGGATTCAGATTGGAATAGGAGAGGAGCGTCGGTGGTTTAAGAGGTGAAGAGCGGCGCTGGTCTTGGAAGTATTTTTTTGTTTTGCGTATCTTGGGTCAAAGTTTGACCACGTACTGTATTTGACAAGCAAAATGTGAATGCATGTCACCAAAAATTGTATCATTTGGTTCAGATTCTGAATGTACTTCCAAATTATATTATTTTTGCAGCGATTATAACATATATTTTATTTGCAAAAATCATGGTCAATTATGACCTAGAATAAAAGGGAGACTAGTTAATGTGGGGTCGCTTTACGAATTGAAGGGTAAATTGATTTTGATTTTGATCCGATCCACAGCGTGCTTCCCTCTCGTCCAATCCTAAATCGCTGCCTCAAGCTCCTCTCCCTCTTCTCCATTGCAAAACCACCTCCTCTCCTCTCCATCATCTCCATTCCAAAACGACCGTCTTCCCTCTCCCTCTTCTCCATTGCAAACCACCTCCTCTCTCCTCGGACAAGGATCCCCTGACGTAGCCCATCCTGCCATTGAGACACTAACACATGGGTTCCACCAAGCGCGGGGCCCACCTGTCAGCAACCGAAAGGCAGGGGAACCTCTCCTCTCCATCATCTCCATTCCAAAACCACCGTCTTGCCTCTCCCTCTTCTCCATTTCAAAACCACCCCCTCTCCTCTCCATCATCTCCATTCCAAAACCACTGTCTCGCCTCTCCCTATTCTCTATTGCAAGACCATCGTCTCTCCTCCCATCTTCCAAATCTAGCACCGGACCACTCAGAAGGACATCTATGGAGGGGATGCAGCAGCGAACCAGGCAGATCGCCGGTGGCGACCAGGCAAAGTTAGCCAGGTTGAAGGAGATCCTTACTTGGTTTGACAATGAGTGGGAGATTTCGAGGACGGTGAGAACCATGTGGCAATGTATGCGAAAGAGCGAGACGACGGCGATCAGGGCGGCGATGTACTCCTCGGCGGTAGTCACGCCGCATTCCTTCGAGTTCATCGAGTATCTCCTCTGGGCGATGGAGTAGACAAATTCACCCGAGGCGAAAGTCAGGAGGTGGTGGTGGGCGTACAGGTCAAAGGTCGAGCACCCAGAGGATAACGAATCGATCGAGTACGGTGTGCCGTTCGTGAGGGTGCAGAGCCAGCCGAAGCCACAGGAGTATTCGTTCTCCCACCGCAAGAGGAGGCCGGATGGCGCGACGTCGCTTCCCCGCCGTTCTCCACGGTTACCTCGACGCTCGCCTCGTTTCAACGGCGTCGATAGGGTTTAGGGTAAGCTTCACACTAACCTAATCTTCCATCTGCTCATGCTTACAATCAGTGTGACAACTAATAAAAATCATGCTTACAATCAGTCCCCGAGTACTACGCCAATCACCCTAAAATAGCTCTGGACCTTTGGGTCAAAGTTGTGACACTGTGTACAAATAAAGAAAAATAGATTGGTGCTTGTTTCAAAAAAGAGTACACCCCTAGAAAACTGCCAATATAAGCTACTAGTATTTTTTTAAGTCTAAGCTACTAGTATTTGGTAAGAGGATTTGCTGCCGAGAAAGATCCGTCCATAGTTAGCGCCACACATCCCAATCGATGGTGGTGGATGCCAATGCTTAGATGGAGCAGGGTTGGTGTCGGTAATTTTACTTGGCACCTCGCTTTTCTGCATATATCTTTGGTTCCATCCGTACATTTGTGCAGTTCCGCCAAAATGCAACTGAATAACCCTGTTTGCACAGATAATGAAAAGGCGTGATTAAATTATAGTTTCACTAGTTGATGAAACATACACTAATAAACAGAACAAAATATTACTCCCTCCGTTCCAAAATAGATGACCCAACTTTGTACTAACTTTAGTACAAAGTTGGGTCATCTATTTTGGAACGGAGGGAGTACATCATACTAGAAATCGACCCAAGTCTCCCTGATACACCTTCTGCCAGTGATGAACATCAGTGTACAGCGGTAGTACAAGGAGGGGCCTTGAGACATTCAAATCTCTATTTTTGTGCAGATCAACTAAATTTAAGCACCCCAGTTTGCAGAAACGCTTAAACATTAACAATGGGACTAGTTGATGAAACATACATTAACAAAGAGAAGCACTTTCTTTATCTACATTGGAAATGAAATGATAGAGAGGACACTCGCTCTTGTTTTACCGTATTATTAGTTCATTTTATCGGTGACACTAGGGTCAAGCAGGTGGCAACGAGGTGTACCGTAAGGTCATGAGGATGAAGGCCGGGGTGCTTAGGCGGGATCTTTGTCAAGCTGGCTCTTTCGGTCCCTATCTTCCCCGATGTTTACGTGGTAGCATTTGGGTTGTAATCCAAACTTGGTCGAGCTGGTGCTCGTCCCCTACCTGCCTAGCTTATGTGGTGAACTTGTCTCCTGCTAGTACTCGATCCGTTCTAGTAGTAGTTGCATAACCGCCTGCTTACACTTTGAGATGTTGTCGGATAATGGTTCTCTATGGTTGGGTTTCTTTAATGAAATTGGAGGAACCCCTCTTCGATATATAAAAAACAGTGGCACTAAGCGGTGCCAAAAATTGCCTCAAATTAATAGTGCCACTAGATTAAGGTGCAAAATAATAACATTATCGCTTTATCATGGCGATTGCCAAAACAGTAGCACAAGAGCAGGATCAACATGCAGGATCTTTGGCAAACGGTCATACCAAAAAGGAACATACCTCGTGATGGGAACCATATCTGCAGTCAATGCCATCGTAGAAGGGATGACACCAGTCACCAACATGGATGATTCAATTCATGGGACCTTTTGGTGCAGTTCACCTAAAATGAAGCAATTTCCCATGAGCTAGCAGCTTCTTTTTTTTTAAGAAAAGGGCTCCAGCCCCAGTTCCATTTCCATCAGAAAATGAAACCCACAGAGCTTCTTCTTCATTAGTAGCAATAAAATTGAGCAACATCAAGGTTGGTCGTGAAGCTCCTGGAGAGTAGGCGGACGGGGCAGTTGCATCTCTAAGGAAAAGAAGCAACTTATCTTAATGGGAAATTTAGCAGACATGAAAAAAGTGCCATTAACTCATATTATCGAGGCATTACATTGAAAACAACATTGGTTTAACATGTCCTTAATTTTAACAAAGGCGATCGCTACATTTTACCAAAGGGCATTACATAAGAGCGGCTCGGGGCAACAAACATCAGAAGAGGATATCTGGGTTGGTCCCATTTTTGTTCCGTATATAGCCACCTTATACTGTATGAGGCTAGCAAATCTAGTGTTGGACTTACTCTGTTGACTTGTCCCCTAGTCCCCACTTTCTTTCCTTTTTCAACCAATAGATCGGGTTTATATTAAGTTTGTACTGTGTTCCCTTTATTTCCCTATTAGACCTAGAGACCAGTTGGATAGCCAGTCCCTGCTACTTTTCGCCCCCATTATTTCCTCTTTCAACCAAGTCCTAGATTCAGGTAACAAATCTTCCCCCACCCCCACCCCCTTTCTTCCTTGTTTGAACCAAGTACTACTACATTCGAGTGCATGAACTAGTTTTACCTCTTAACAGTAAAAAAACTAGGTGGTTTTCGAACAGCCGATCGATCCTATCTACACGAGGGGGCGTGAGAAATAGTAAAAGATACAAATGCTGCGACGTCAGGAGCTCGGGAAGTAGAGCAAGGCCGGTTTCGAAGGAAGTTATACCTGAGGGTCGTCGGGATGTCGCTAGGTGGGCGGCGGGAGGCCGGATCTGCCCACACTACGACAGCGAGGAAGAAGGGGTGGGAGGCCCTCCCTCGCCAGCGATGCTTGGGAGAGAACGACAAGGCACGCTGATCGGGATGCGCCGGCAGTGGGTAAGAGCCGTCGCCGAGGAAGATCGCGTGAACATTGCACCTTCCCACCGTCCCCGGCGGAGAGGATTCAGCTGGATCTGTGACCAGCGGTGAGTAGAGAGAGAGAGTGTGGCCACCGCTGTCGTGTTTAGATCTGGAGAGGGCGAGACAGTGTGAAGAGAGCAACACTAGCAAGCAAGCGCGGAAGCTCCTGCCTATATAGTGGAGTACTAGTTTTCTTTTGGCTACCGCCAGTAGCCGGCTTGACCTCGGCAATGACTGTCGAGAAGTCTTCATGCACGTGCCCCGGAGGCGCAGTTGTCGTCATTTTGATCTGAAGCACCGGATTATAACATATAACACAAAAAATGCAACATGACAAGAAATCATAACCTCACTGCCCAAAGGAGACAAGATGAATCCCGACGGACAAACTAGACGAGGATCAAAGCTCAAATTAAAGATAAACTCGTAGAAAAGGGGTCCCTCGATAGATGTCCTAATTAACATAGCTGGCTTGACCTAGATGGCAGTCGAGTAGTCTTCGTGCATGTGCCCCCATTGACTAGCCCGACTCAGTTGTCGCTGTTTAACCCTCGCAGTGATCCGAACCACATGACACCTAATTTTGCGAGATGACAAGAAACCTTTTTTAGATTTCTCACGTAACTACAATGTACAACACAGCCTGCACGATATGTAAACGATAGCCAATACAGCGTGTCTGGAGTCTGGTCACATGCATGGACGAATCGATCTTACGTGTCTTGCGAGGATCTTCCAGGGACCAACATATGTACTCCTACAACACTTCTCTAGTAGTACTATCGCTCGTCTCTCTCTTCTATTAACTCACCCGACTTGCGGGGCCGGGGAGTGTGCCTATGGTCGGTTCTCAATTGCGGTCCCACATGTGTGTGCAAACGCAATATGATGCGCGTTCCATTCGGAGAGCGGCGTGCCAGACCGACTGACCATCTAGGGTGCGACGCGAACGCGTCGGTCGTGTTGTATACTCCGTACATGTGTACCGCCGTTTTCTTGAGGCTTTGCTCCATGGCGCAATCCATGGATACAAAATTAGTATACTGTACTATTTAAAAGTCGAGGGCGGGGCTTTTCCCTGCTGATGGCGAAGCGATTCTGCCTAGTCGGTTTGATAGAGACGAGAAGATGAGGGAGTAGGCTGCTGCAAACGTGAGGCTGTGTGATTTGTGATGAGTTACTTACGGACAGGTGGGGCCCAGTGATTTTACTTGCCATTATCATTTTAACTGCGGTGCTACGACCAGCGTGAGTCTCCTGATTCCTTACCACCTCCATACAGGTGCCTCTCCCGATGCTCCACCATGTAGAGGTTGGCTCTTGCTTGAGAGCCCACTCCTCCACTTTTTCCTTGCCTCTTTCCCCCACATATGCAAAAATGCCATGTAAAGCGGGCTTATAGCCCACTATTGTACTTGATCCTACAGGTGCTAAGCTTGCCACATGGGCATAAAGTCTGGTGTGGCAAGTTAATTAAGAAGAGAGAGACTAGTTTGGTGACCCTAGGAAGAAACGATGATAAGCGCGTGTACCTAGATGAAGCAAACTTAGCAACAAAAAACTAAGCACCTATGCATTGGGGACTTGAGTTGCTAAGCCATTTAATGCCCGTAGCACCTCATCTAAGCACCATTTCATTGGAAGAGGTCACTCCTTGGCAAATACAATAAATACTACGAAGAAAGAGATAGAAAGAAGTAAACAAAAAATACTCTTATAGCCAACCTTATAGCTAACCTTGTTGTATGAGTGACTAAGTGATGACTATGTATGACATGCCAACATCAGATAGACTAACGCACCGTGTTTGATTGTGCATTAGAATCCTCCAAAATTCCTTCGAGAATCCTTTGAATCAAAGAAGCCCTTAATCTATTTTATGATTCATGGAACTGTGCGCTGTAAAGCATAAAGTAAAAAACAAATAATGGCAATTCAACTAGAAAAAAAGTTTGGGCAGTTATGATACGTAAGATTCTAGAACAAAGGAGAACCACTGCTGTCTTGAGATTTGTGCATTATGCTTAAGTTTAACCATGGAATCTGCTAGATTGTACATGTGGCAAAGTCCGGTGGGGGGCTAGAAGATGGTGCGAGGGGCCGAGTGGAGGGAGACTATGAAGTAGTGCACAATTGCGAGATCGATATTTATAGAGAGGGGGCGAGAACATGCACTGCTATGCTACTGTATGAGCCATGAAAAATGTCCCATGAGCTAGGGGCCAAGCATTGCTAATCCTTTACGAGGAGGGCCAATTCATCAACTTAAACCATTTTTACCAGCAATTGTCTAATGATCACATTCATATTAGCCTCGATATATGGTGATGTTAGGGGCGGGCAGGGCCCTTGCTGCCCCATGGGGGGACCATTGTGCGCGCGTCTGAGAGATGAAGCGGAAGGCATGGATGATGAGAGGGGGGGTTGGATATATAATTAATGTGGGTGTATTAGCTATATATGTAATCCTATATAGAGAGGTATAGATTGATCGATGTGGACGTGGGAAAGAGGGTGAGACCTCACAAGATATATCGATTGATCGGTTTATGTGGGAAACTATGAAAGACCTAGCTATATACACACACACATAGAACATCGATCGTTGCGCATGCACGTGAGAGATAAAGAATGCCCGATATGATGGAGAGGGGGATGTGTGTGTGTGTGTGTACCTTCATGGGAGACCGACCTGAAGAAAAAGATTGCATGTGTGCGATGGATAATGCTGACTGGTAGTGTGTGTGCATGCATGAACGAGAGAAAGTTAGTGGTACAATTATAAAGAGAAGACCAATGTGTGGGTGTAAAAGACTAGGTGAGGTCATAATAAATGTAAAGTTGAATTCAAATATTTGAATAAGAGATCATGATGTTTGAAACCCATGCATGCATGAATATAACGGAGATCTACGCGGTGTGGTTTGGAAATGAGCATGTTGTAATGTATACTCATTGAACAAGGTCAGACTGGTTTGAATTTGAGATACCGATGGCAGACATCGTTTGGCCACATTGCATCCGTCCATGGACACACTATTCTAATTGGAGATGATGGGTGGCTTTCGCATCACATATCTATATCTATACCCATATATATATATACATATATTATATTTTATATTTTTTATATAGTGTGCGAATAACTTTAACTTTGAAAGATGGTCGTTGGATGAGGCCAATCCGATGGTGCACAGCTGACAAATTTGAGCTCTACTGGCCGTTGGATATCATCTAGATTCCACCAGATTTTGTCCCATGTACAATCTAGAAGACTCTATGGTTGAACTTAAGCTTAATGCACAAACCTCAAAACACAAGCACTTCTTCTTTGTTCTAGAATCTTCCGTATCAGAATTGCCCAAATGTTTTTCTACATGATTTGTTTTTTACTTTATGCCTTACAACGCACAATTCCATGAATCTTAAAATATATTAGCTTTCTAATAAAAACTAGATGATTTTGAATGAAATGAACTATAAGAATTAAACGAATATCTACATCATGCATATATGACTCAAAGCTTACATGCTATAATGTGGTATTTATTCATAATTTGGTTGCCAAATCTCATGCGTGCAATGCACGTGTACCTTACTAGTCTAAATGGTGTCTGTGTGTCTGTGTGTGTGTGTGTGTTGTGCGTGTTAAACACATTGTACGTAGTATATCATACTAGTCTAAATTGTCTTTTTTTCTTTTGGGTACACGTTAAGCTTGTTCTCCCAAAATTTCAAGCCGCGCCTTGTTATGCCGAAATTTCAAGCTAGTGTCTCTGTCTATCATGCTGCGAAACTCCCACCTCTTCAACCCGCGCCTTGTTAGCCCAAAATATTTAAGATATATCTTTGTCTCGTTGTGCTCCGACAACTCCCTCCATCTCAACCCGCGCCTTGCTATTCCAAAATTACAACGCGCGCGAAAACTCCCATCTCCTGTGAAATCCCGACACGCGAAATGCCCGTGATACCCCTGAACAGAAAGAACCGCCTCAAATCGGTGGGGGTACTTTTGTAACTTACCCCACATTTCGAACAAGCGCGTCCCTAAGCCATGGTTCCCCACTCCCATCCCATCCGCCCACCCATTCGTACACCGAGGCCAGGAAAACCCGCGAAGCCCCACACCCTCCTTCGTCTGCCACCCAGCCGGAGCCTCTTCCCCGACGACGTTGTCCACAGCAACACGTCGACGTCCCTCATCCACCATACCGGATGAGGACCCGTCGTCGATCTGGTCGTCCTGCCGGTTCAGCCACCCCGTCCTCCACCTCCAAAGATCCTCCCCGACGTTCCCCTCGTCTTTCGCGCCACTTCCATTCCCACACCACTGTCTTCACCTGCACCACTAGAAGAGCATCAGCATCACCGTTTCCTCGGATGAAGCTGCGGCCTAATCGGCACCACCAAAGAGGTTGTACACTAATCGCCGCATTTTCTTCTTGATTCGATCTCACGGTGCTGCCAGCGCTCGGTCCCGAGCCGACACGGCACAGCTCCATCCACGGCAGCGTCGCCAGCCACTTCCTCCACGGCGTTGCTCCCTCAGCGGCGACGTCCACATTAGTAGGAGCTGATGCTGCTTTAGCTCTCGCTCGCGCTGCTGCCCTGCTCTTGCTCTCGGTCCCTTGCCTGGTCTGCTCTTGCTCTTGCTCTTGCTCTTACTCGCGCTGCTGCTCTCGCTCTTGCTCTTGCTTATGATGCTGCTCCGATTTACCTACACTTCAGTCGACTGAATCGACTTTTGGGTCAGTCGATTTTCAGGGGGGGGGGCTCACTGGAGTTAAGGAAGAACCACCTGCAGTGCGGAGGGGGGCTCGCCAGAGAGGTACCCCACTATCTATCATAGGGTTCAGGGTGGGGCGGTGGTCGACGGCGGTGGTGGGGCGGCGGCGTGGGGATCGCCGAAGAAAAATCTCGGCATGGGGGCCTAGAGGATGGCAGGCGGCGGACCGGCAGTGGGGAGTGTTTTGAGGCAAAGGGCGGCGACCGGCGCATGGCGGCAAGGCGGCGGTTGGCCGGTGGTGGTGGCGGCTCGAGGTGGAGATTGAAGATGAACTGCAGGCCCTTGATTTTGTATCCAACGGCTGCAAAATCGACCACTGACGAAGATGAAAAAGTCGATCGATTGACGTGTAGCCTCACCTCTAATGCGTCTGATTTCGACAAGAAATTCAGTTTCGATAGCAAAATTCAGTGTCGACGATTAAGTTCAGTTTCGGCTGTTAAATTCAGTTTCTACAATTAAGTTCAGAGATGAGCGGCTGATGTATACATCTAGCACTTTGTGGTTATGTATTTTACGTCATCTATTGGAGATGCTATTAGAATTCCACTCAGGTTAATGTTGTCTCTCTTGTCTGCTTGACCTCGGTGTCGCATAACTCACCGGAGCAGCTCCAACGACGAAACCCTCCATCACAGCGGAGCAGTACCTCGAGCTCCATCTCCAGACGCTTAAGATCTTCTTCCCCTCCTCCGACAGCCAAGTCAGCCGGAGCATCCTCACCGGCCAACCCAATGACGCTGAGATCGACATGGCTTCGCCAAAGAGGTTGTACACTTCTTGTGGTTTGACTTAATCTCACCATGCTTCTTTGCATCCCGTGATCTTCCAATTCTTGTGAACCAAACACCCATATTGGCAGAAATCCTGTGTTTTTAAATTCTCTGTTTTGCACGTGCATTCCTATCCTATTCCTGTCTATTTCCTATCCCTGCATTGTTAGAATCCTCAAATTCAAACAAGCACTTACACAATTACTTCATTCTGAGATATGTGTCAAAGAAAACCTTGTGTGGTTTGTCCTGCTCTGTGATCTTGTGTTCCACCCCAGCTCAGCTGCTCCAACGACGGAAGGGTTCACCACAGCAGGGATCCGCTCTCCACACTGTCTTTCGCCGCCTCAGATCTTCTTCCCCGCCGCCGGCAGCCACAACAACTGCATTACCATCATTAACTGAGCAGATGACCTTAAGGACTACACGGGTCCTCAAGAGAGGTCGCACTCTTCCGTGTTTGCTTACGTTATGCATCGCTTAATATGATGACATGCTACTTTATCATCGTGTTCACCTATTAGACTCCGACTCAGGTCCAAACTTATGCTGAAACTTGAGTTTCTAAATGGTTGCGGGGTACATATTGGGGCAGCAATCAGTACTATATGTCTACTATCTGGTTAATCTCGGGTGTCTACTATGAGTTTCATGTTGGGTGCAAACAAACATTAAAGGAGCCATTATCTGTAGTTTTTAACTAAAGTTATTATCTGTCTGCTATCATTGGTTTTGGGTCTATCCACAATTTGCTACCATCACTCTGGATTTGTGCATGCACTCCTTACATGATCTCACTATGTTTTATTCCTATGCATGTCAGTTATTGTACACAATGGAATTGAACATGTACATCAAAAGAGACGAGCCTTGCATGGC
This sequence comes from Aegilops bicornis, assembly GCA_021605145.1. Classification (NCBI taxonomy): domain Eukaryota; kingdom Viridiplantae; phylum Streptophyta; class Magnoliopsida; order Poales; family Poaceae; genus Aegilops; species Aegilops bicornis. The sequence goes on along the minus strand of CM038669.1, from coordinate 387,868,554 downwards.
AATAAAATTTCATGCAGACGTCGCTCCATGGTGGGCGCAAAGGCAGCTCCCCTCCACCCATTTCGGATCATAATCAAGAGGAAGATAACTGCTCGAGGGGATTCGTAAGAAGAAGACCACTCCTATTTACCCCATGAGGTCTTCGCTCTAACTTGGCATTCTGATGTTGGTTATATCATGCATATGGTGCCTTGCGTTGCTTACTTTATACATCAAATATGTCAACTGCTTAGTTTACACATGCTTTGTGTGAATGCCATCTGTTTAGTTTATTCATCGTTTATGTGAATTATGCAATGCCATCTTGTTTAGCCAGGCATCATATATGTGAATTTTGCAATGCCATCCTGCTTAGCCAGTCATCTTATATGTGAATTATATCAGGCCATCCTTTTTTTTCGTTACGTATTACATTTGTCAACAATGTTAGTACATTCAACTACTCTTCGTGTGCATCAGCCATTTGACACGGTGATGGAAAATTCTGGAGTGAAAACAAGGTCTTCAGAGCAGACTATGCTATCTGACGAAGCGCATATCTCGCTAGTTACGGATAGCTCCTCAGAGGAGGATTCAGAGATAGATGACCAGTCCTACCCCCCCCCCCCCCGAGGTGTATGCTCTAATTAACTTGGCAGGGTTATGTTGCTCATATCGTGCGTGTGGTGTCTTGCATTGCGATGTCATTTGATTAGTTTAAACATGCTTTGTGTGAATGCCACCTGTTTAGTGTCTAATTACCATATATGTGAATTATGCGTTGCCATCTTGTTGCAAGACATTATATATGTGAATTATGCAATGCTATCTTGTTGCAAAGGCATTATATATGTGAATTATGCAATGCCATGCTGTTGAGCCAATCATCATGTATGTGAATTATATCATGCTATCATTTTTTTGTATTACGTGTTCCATTTGTCGACAACGTTTATATATTCAACTACTCTTCCTGTGCATCAGCCATTTGAAGCGGTGATGGAAGTATCTGGAGTGAAAACAAGGTATTCAGAGCAGACAATGCTAACTGTTGAAGCAGACATCTTGCTGGATACATAGAGCTCCTCAGAGGAGGATTGAGAGACTGATGACCAGTCCTATTTCCCCCCTGAGGTCTATGCTCAAACTTGGCAGGGTTATATTACCCATGTCATGCATGTTGTCTTGCATTGCTTAGTTTTTACATCATATATGGATTGCCATCTGCTTACTTGCTTACTATATAAATCATATATTTGAATTATATCATGCCATCATGTTTACATACACAACATCTATCTGAATTATGGCATGGCAACCCATTTAATAAAGACATCATATAGTTATATCATCTCATCTTGTTTAGTGTTTACAGTCATCATATTTTGAATTATGTCATTCTATCAGGGAATTATATCATGCTATCATGTTTCCATAGGCGGCATGTATGTGAATTATGGCATGCCAACCTATTTAATAAACACATTATATAGTTATATCATGTCATCATGTTTACATAGTCATCATATTTTGAACTATGTCTTTCCGTCTTTTTTAGTTAGACATCATAATGTGAAATTGTATCATGCTATCCTGTTTAGTTAGCCATCATATATGTGAAATTGTGTCATGCTATCCTGTTTGGTTAGACAACATAAATGTGAACTATTTCATGCCCTCTTTTATTCCCCACTATCCATTGCACCTGTCTATCATAAAATATCTGTACATTCAATTACTTTTCTTGTTTATCATCCATTTGAATTGGAGAGGGTGATGGCAGTATCTAAGGGAGTAACAACACGGTCTTCAGAAAAGATAGTGCTACCAGTTGATGCAGATAGAACACGGTTGTACTTGCCCAAGAACCAGCCCCACCACACATAACCCAGACTCTCGCATATTGTACCCCTACCCAGTTGGACAGAGAACCAGCTACACCCCTTCTAACCCCAACCCCAGCAGATAGTAACCCAGCCCAGTTGACACAAGACTGCCTCCACCACAGAGCAGCCAAACACGAGCAGTTAGTAAGGGAACTGCAGTGCCCGAAGCACGAGGACCGCCACTCCCAACTCAACGCTTAAAGGAGAAGAAGAATTGTTCTCAGGTCAGGTTCTGTAGCTATGGTTCATACTCCTTTGCTCTTGCATCACTGTATTTACTCAGACCAACTATTTTCAAATTTGAAGGATGGAATTGAAACTCCAATGGTGCAAAAGGTATGTTTTAAACTTTTTTCTTTAACTGGTTTGCTGTTGTAACTTGCTCTATATTGATTTCAGTTTCAATTGAATAAACAGTTATGTTCTCATGTCATGCACATTACAAGTGTCTCTATAGTTTCCCACACTTATATTCTATCTATTCTGCTTTGTCTTGAACAAATATTATTTGAACTGTGTCTCTATCTTGATTTGGCAACAAAAACTAGAATGATATTGACCATAAAGTGACCATGGTACATAGGTATATGTTTGTTTCGTGTTGTTATCCTGTGCACTTTACTACTGAACTGATTTACCAAAATGAGTTTCATATACAACATGGTAAACCTGTGATGTGTCTTCTTGTTTCTCTTTTAGAATGCGGACAAAATATTGGAGAATAGTACCCCGTTATGCAATGGTGAAGGAAGTAATGCAGATAAGGTTCAAGATAGTGAGACATCCCTGTTGGTCTCCAAGAAAGCTGATAAAAACTACCTTGACGACGGTGAGAGCACCCGAAGTCCTGTCTTGATGTAGTGTTCGAAAGTTATCGCCACTCTGCTGGCACAAGCTCTTGAACTTCGCTGCTGAATCAGTTCGTCTTCTTGAGTCTCGCTTCAAGTTGAAAGACATCGATCGGATGTGTTGTGACAGAAGTCAAGGACCGAGGAAGTCCTGCAGAATTTAGATGCATACTTTCTCGGTGCAACAAGCAATATTTGGAGGATTTAAGCGCCAAACAAGAGAAAGTTAATAAGCTTCCTAAGCATCTTGCCAGATTATGGGTACCTAGGATATTGTTTCTTGAGATCTTGAAGTGGTTTTGATTACGGACATGTTTTGTTGTGGCGTTTATTTGCACTGGTCGCCAACTTTGACAACCAGTGCATATGATATGCTGCTTTGTTCCCTATATTTGCACTCGTGGCGAACTTTGATTTCCAGTGGATGTAATATGTGTAATAGCCGTGATAGCCTAGCGTAAGTTGCTTCCTTATTTATTTCCTTGTTGTCTTGTTTATTTGTTTGCTTGTAGTCAGTGTTGTTCTTTTTCCGCGGTTTGCTAGTGGCCGCAATAACCTTTTTTTTAACTAGGCCACAATAACCATGGGCTACATATTTACTGTAGTGACACTGGGCCTTCTACAGGCCGTAGAAACAATGGGCCTTCTACGGGGTGTAGAAACAATGGGCCTTTTACGGGCCGTATCATCAATGGGCCTTCTACGGGCCGTATTAGCAATGGGCCTTCTACGGGCCGTATGATCGATTGCCCAAACATGGGCCAATAACATACCGCTTTATGGCCGTAAACGGGCTAGAGTTGGAATCGTCCGTTCATGGGCCGACCATAATGGGCCGTCGTTAATCGGTCGTATTTGATGACACTATGAAAACGGTCCAATGTATTAACGGGCCACAAACGGGCCGACTATAAGCACGGGCTGAATTTGGCCCACAAGCAGAAAATAACAGTAACGGGCCGTAAGTAACCGAATGCGGGAAATGAGCCCAAGAATAAATGGGCCCTGAGAAGGCCGAAAGATAACATGGGCTGGAAACGGCCCAATGGAATAATGGGCCGTTAATGGGTATAAAGTGATACACTATTCATTACGGGCCAGTTTCACCACGGGCCGTTAATGGGTATAAAGTGATAAATTGTTCATTATGAGCTAGTTTTACCACGGGCCATGATGTCTACTACGCAACCTTCTTCTTGTAGACGTTGTTGGGCCTCCAAGTGCAGAGGTTTGTAGGACAGTAGCAAATTTCCCTCAAGTGGATGACCTAAGGTTTATCAATCCGTGGGAGGCGTAGGATGAAGATGGTCTCTCTCAAGCAACCCCGCAACCAAATAACAAAGAGTCTCTTGTGTCCCCAACACACGCAATACAATGGTAAATTGTATAGGTGCACTAGTTCGGCGAAGAGATGGTGATACAAGTGCAATATGGATGGTAGATATAGGTTTTTGTAATCTGAAAATATAAAAACAGCAAGGTAGGAAGTGGTAAAAGTGAGCGTAAACGGTATTGCAATGCTAGGAAACAAGGCCTAGGGTTCATAATTTCACTAGTGCAAGTTCTCCTAATAATAATAACATAATTGGATCATATAACTATCCGTCAACATGCAACAAAGAGTCACTCCAAAGTCACTAATAGTGGCGAACAAACGAAGAGATTATGGTAGGGTACGAAACCACCTCAAAGTTATTCTTTCCAATCAATCCGTTGGGCTATTCCTATAAGTGTCACAAACAACCCTAGAGTTCGTACTAGAATAACACCTTAAGACACAAATCAACCAAAACCCTAATGTCACCTAGATAATCCAATGTCACCTCAAGTATCCGTGGGTATGATTGTATGATATGCATCACACGATCTCAGATTCATCTATTCAACCAACACATAGAACCTCAAAGAGTGCCCCAAAGTTTCTACCGGAGAATCAAGATGAAAACGTGTGTCAACCCCTATGCATAAGTTCATGAGCGGAACCCGCAAGTTGATCACCAAAACATACATCAAGTGAGTCACGTGATATCCCATTGTCGCCACATATATGCACGGCAAGACATACATCAAGTGTACTCAAATCATTAAAGACTCAATCCGATAAGATTAATTCAAAGGGAAAACTCAATCCATTACAAGAGAGTAGGGAGGGGGAGAAGCAACATAAGATCCAACTATAATAGCAAAGCTCGCGATACATAAATATCGTGCCAAATCAAGAACACGAGAGAGAGAGAGAGAGAGATCAAACACATAGCTACTGGTACATACCCTCAGCCCCGAGGGTGAACTACTCCCTCCTCGTCATGGAGAGCGTCGGGATGATGAAGATGGCCACCGGTGAGGGTTCCCCCTCCCGGTGGGTGCCGAACAGGGTCCCGATTGTTTTTGGTGGCTACTGAGAGGCTTGCGTGGCGGAACTCCCGATCTATTCTGTTCCCAAGTTTTTAGGTATATGGGTATATATAGGTGAAAGAAGCACGCCAGAGAGCCACGAGGGCCCACAAGGGTGGAGGGCGCGCCCAGGGGGGTGGGCGCGCCCCCTGCCTCGTGCCTCCTTCGTTGTTTTCCCGACGTGCACTCCAAGTCTCCCGGGTTGCTTTTCTTCCAAAAATAACTTCTCTAGAAGGTTTCATTCCGTTTCGACTCCGTTTGATATTCCTTTTTTCGAAACACTGAAACAAGGGAAAAAAGCGAGGCCTTGCTTTGGGCTCTGGGTCAATAGGTTAGTCCCAAAAATAATATAAAAGTGCATAGTAAATCCCATAAAACATCCAAGATGGATAATATAATAGCATGAATACTTCATAAATTATAGATATGTTGGAGATGTATCAGGCCGTTAATGGGCCGAGAGTAATAAGTGCCTCATATGGGCTGAAAGACGTCATGGGCCATACATGGGCCGGAAGTTAAAACGGGATGGAATTATATTTGACGGCCCACATGACGCTAATGGGCCTAATTCGGTTAGGCCGTAAACGGGCCCTGGGTTAGCGGGTTGTAAATGGGCTATATGCGAACAGGCCATTAACAGGCTTGCCGTGGGCCGGCCCGCCACCTTTTGACCAAGTCAAACGGGCCGGCCTTTTCACAGGAATGGGCCTCTGTTGGGCCGTGCCACGTGTTGACGTATCATAGGCACTTTGGGTCCAATGAGTGGATGACATCTGTCCCAACGGTGAGCCGACACGTGTTTCCTCCAGCCAATGATGATTTTACACGTGGAAAATCCCCATTGGTCGTGGTCATTAACGGGTTATCGGATCCAAAACCGGACCCGGTAGCTTAACGGCGTTCCGTTACGGTGGATGCCACGTGTCGGTCACCCTTGACGAAAGCACTTCTGTGACACGCGATTTATCATCATGGAAGTGGACACTTCCGTGATGATAATTTTGGTAATGTCATGGAACACTTCTACGATAGCACATGTATGACTATCTTGATTTTGTCATAAATTTGTCATGGATGTACATGCATGACAAAAAACGCGACCTACTGTGACAAACACGTATCATCATGAAAGTGTATTTTTTTTGTAGTGATGCCCGGTCCTTGAGAAGGTTAAAACAGCACTAACTTGACAAACTATCGTTGTGGTTTTGATGCATAGGTAAGAACGGTTCTTGCTCAGCCCGTAGCAGCCACGTAAAACTTGCAACAACAAAGTAGAGGACGTCTAACTTGTTTTTGCAGGGCATGTTGTGATGTGATATGGTTAAGACATGATGCTATATTTCATTGTATGAGATGATCATGTTTTGTAACCGAGTTATCGGCAAGCTGGCGAGAGCCATATGGTCGCTGTCGCTTTATTGTATGCAATGCAATCGCCTGTAATTGCTTTACTTTCTCACTAAGCGATAGCGATAGTCGTAGAAGCAATAGTTGGCGAGACGACAACGATGCTACGATGGAGATCAAGGTGTCGCGCCCGGTGACGATGGTGATCATGGCGGATTGCTTGAGATGGAGATCACAAGCACAAGATGATGATGGCCATATCATATCACTTATATTGATTGCATGTGATGTTTATCTTTTATGCATCTTATTTTGCTTAGAACGACGGTAGCATTATAAGATGATCTCTCACTAAATTTCAAGGTACAAGTGTTCTCCCTGAGTATGCACCATTGCGAAAGTTTGTCGTGCCGAGACACCACGTGATGATCGGGTGTGATAAGCTCTACGTTCACATACAACGGATGCAAGCCAGTTTTGCACATGCAGAATACTCGGGTTAAACTTGACGAGCCTAGCATATGCAGATATGGCCTCGGAACACTGGAGACCGAAAGGTCGAGCATGAATCATATAGTAGATATGATCAACATAGTGATGTTCACCATTGAAAACTACTCCATCTCACGTGATGATCGGACATGGTTTAGTTGATATGGATCACGTGATCACTTAGATGATTAGAGGGATGTCTATCTAAGTGGGAGTTCTTTAATAATTTGATTAACTGAACTTTAATTTATCATGAATTTAGTACTTGATAGTATTTTGCATGTCTATGTTGTTGTAGATAGATGGCCCGTGTTGTTGTTCCATTGAATTTTAATGCGTTCCTTGAGAAAGCAAAGTTGAAAGATGATGGTAGCAATTACACGGACTGGGTCCATAACTTGAGGATTATCCTCATTGATGCATAGAAGAATTACGTCCTGGAAGCACCGCTAGGTGCCAAACCTCTTTGTAGGAGCAACACCAGATGTTATGAACGTCTGGCAGAGCAAAGCTGATGACTACTCGATAGTTTAGTGTGCCATGCTTTACGGCGTAGAACCGGGACTTCAACGACGTTTTGAACGTCATGGAGCATATGAGATGTTCCAGGAGTTGAAGTTAATATTTCAAGCAAATGCCCGGATTGAGAGATATAAAGTCTCCAATAAGTTCTACATCTGCAAGATGGAGGAGAATAGTTCTGTCAGTGAGCATATACTCAGAATGTCCGGGTATAACAATCACTTAATTCAACTGGGAGTTAATCTTCCGGATGATAGTGTTATTGATGTAATTCTTCAATCATCGCTACCAAGCTACAAGAGCTTCATGATGAACTATAACATGCAAGGGATGGATAAGGCGATTCCGAGCTCTTACAATGCTAAAGGCTGTGGAGGTAGAAATCAAGAAGGGGCATCAAGTGTTGATGGTCAACAAGACCACCAGTTTTAAGAAAAAGGGCAAAGGGAAGAAGAACGGGAACTTCAAGAAGAATGGCAAACAAGTTGTTGTTTAGGAGAAGAAACCCAAGTCTGGACCCAAGCCTGAGATTGGGTGCTTCTACTGCAAGCAAACTGGTCACTGGAAGTGGAACTGCCCCAAGTATTTGGCGGATAAGAAGGATGGCAAGGTGAACAAAGGTATATATGATATACATGTTATTGATATGTACCTTACTAATTCTAGCAGTAGTGCCTGGGTATTTGATACTGGTACTGTTGCTAATATTTGCAACTCGAAACAGGGACTACAGATTAAGCGAAGTTTGGCAAAGGACGAGGTGACGATGCGCGTGGGAAATGGTTCCAAAGTCGATGTGATCGCGGTCGGCACGCTACCTCTACATCTACCTTCGGGATTAGTATTAGACCTGAATAATTGTTATTTGGTGCCAGCGTTAAGCATGAACATTATATCTGGATCTTGTTTGATGCGAGACGGTTATTCATTTAAATCAGAGAATAATGGTTGCTCTATATATATGAGTAATATCTTTTATGGTCATGCACCCTTGAAGAGTGGTCTATTCTTTTTTAATCTCGATAGTGGAGATACACATATTCATAGTATTGAAGCTAAAAGATGCAGAGTTGATAATGATAGTGCAACTTATTTGTGGCACTGTCGTTTAGGTCATATTGGTGTAAAGCGCATGAAGAAACTTCATTCTGACGGACTTTTGGGATCACTTGATTATGAATCACTTGGTACTTGCGAACCATGCCTCATGGGCAAGATGACTAAAACGCCGTTCTCTGGAAGAATGGAGCGAGCAACAGATTTGTTGGAGATCATACATACTGATGTATGTGGTCCAATGAATGTTGAGGCTCACGGTGGATATCGTTATTTTCTCACCTTCACAGATGATTTGAGCAGATACGGGTATATCTACTTGATGAAACATAAGTCTAAAACATTTGAAAAGTTCAAAGAATTTTAGAGTGAAGTGGAAAATCATCGTAACAAGAAAATAAGTTTCTACAATCTGATCGTGGAGGAGAATATTTGAGTTACGAGTTTAGTCTTCATTTGAAACAATGCGGAATAGTTTCGCAACTCACGCCACCCGGAACACCACGGCGTAATGGTGTGTCCGAACGTCATGTCGTACTTTACTAGATATGGTGCGATCTATGATGTCCCTTACAGATTTACCGCTATCATTTTGGGGTTATGCTTTAGAGACGGCTACATTCACGTTAAATAGGGCACCATCTAAATCCGTTGAGACGACTCCTTATGAACTGTGGTTTGCCAAGAAACCAAAGTTGTCGTTTCTTAAAGTTCGGGGCTGCGATGCTTATGTGAAAAAGCTTCAACCTGATAAGCTCGAACCCAAATCGTAGAAATGTGTCTTCATAGGATACCCAAAAGAGACAGTTGGGTGCACCTTCTATCACAGATCCGAAGGAAAGACTTTTGTTGCTAAGAATGGATCCTTTCTAGAAAAGGAGTTTCTCTCGAAAGAAGTGAGTGGGAGGAAAGTAGAACTTGATGAGGTAATTGTACCTGCTCCCTTATTGGAAAGTAGTTCATCACAGAAAACCAGTTCCTGTGACATCTACACCAATTAGTGAGGAAGCTAATGATGATGATCATGAAATTTCAGATCAAGTTACTACCGAACCTCGTAGGTCAACCAGAGTAAGATCCGCACCAGAGTGGTACGGTAATCCTGTTCTGGAGGTCATGTTACTAGACCATTGATGACCCCACAAGTATAGGGGATCTATCGTAGTCCTTTCGATAAGTAAGAGCGTCGAACCCAACGAGGAGCAGAAGGAAATGATAAGAGGTTTTCAGCAAGGTATTCTCTGCAAGTACTGAAATAAGTGGTAACAGATAGTTTTGTGATAAGATAAATTGTAACGAGCAACAAGTAACAACAGTAAATAAAGTGCAGAAAGGTGGCCCAATCCTTTTTGTAGCAAAGGACAAGCCTGGACAAACTCTTATATAGAGAAAAGCACTCCCGATGACACATGGGAATATCGTCAAGCTAGTTTCCATCACGTTCATATGATTCGCATTCGGTACTTTGATAATTTGATATGTGGGTGGCCGGTGCTTGGGTGTTGTTCTTACTTCAAGCATCCCACTTATGATTAACCTCTATTGCAAGCATCCACAAATACAACAAATGTATTAAGGTAAACCTAACCATAGCATGAAACATATGGATCCAAATCAGCCCCTTACGAAGCAATGCATAAACTAGGGTTTAAGCTTCTGCCACTCTAGCAACCCATCATCTACTTATTACTTCCCAATGCCTTCCTCTAGGCCCATATAATGGTGATGTAGTCGACGTTCACATAACACCACTAGAGGCTAGACAACATACATCTCATCAAAATATCGAACGAATACCAAATTCACATGACTACTAATAGCAAGACTTCTCCCATGTCCTCAGGAACAAACGTAACTACTACAAAGCATATTCATGTTCATAATCAGAGGGGTATTAATATGCGTAAAGGATCTGAACATATGATCTTCCACCAAATAAACCAACTAGCATCAACTACAAGGAGTAATCAACACTACTAGCAACCTATTAATACCAATCCCGGACTTGGAGACAAGAATTGGATACAAGAGATGAACTAGGGTTTTGAGATGAGATGGTGCTGGTGAAGATGTTGATGGAGATTGCCCTATCCCGATGAGAGGAGCGTTGGTGATGACGATGGCGATGATTTCCCCCTCCCAGAGGGAAGTGTCCCGGCAGCAGCTCTGCCGGAGCCCTAGATTGGTTCCTCCAAGGTTACGCCTCGTGGCGGCGGAGTTTAAATCAAAGGTTGCTTATGATTTTTTCCTCGACGAAAGACCTCATATAGCGTAAGATGGCCATTGGAGAGTCAGCAGGGCCCACGAGGTAGAGGCGCTGGGGGGGTAGGCGCGCCCCACCCTCGTGGCAGTGGGTCCCCCTCTGGTGAACTTCTTCCGCTCAATATTTTTATTATTTCCAAAAATGACTTTCGTGGAGTTTCAGGACTTTTGGAGTTGTGCAGAATAGGTCTCTAATATTTGCTCCTTTTCCAGCCAAGAATTCCAGCTGCCGGCATTCTCCCTCCTTATGTAAACATTGTAAAATAAGAGAGAATAGGCATAAGTATTGTGACATAACATGTAATAACAGCCCATAATGCAATCAATATCGATATAAAAGCATGATGCAAAATGGACGTATCAACTCCCCCAAGCTTAGACCTCGCTTGTCCTCAAGCGAAAGCCGATAACGATAAATATGTCCCCATGTTTAGAGGTAGAGGTATCGATAAAAATAAAATACGGACATGAAGGCATCATGATTATTCTCATAACAACAACATATATACATATTGTCATATGATTTCTTATGCTCAAGTAATAATCTATTCACAATGCAAAAGTACGAATCATAAACTTTATTGAGAACCAACAAACTATAATCTCAGTCATTGAAGCAATTGCAATTTATCATAACATCAGAAAGAGTCTATGTCAGAGCTCAATAGCAAGTCCACACACTCAACTATCATTTAATCTTTCATAATTGCTAACACTCACGCGATACTTGTGGTTAGGGAGTTTTAATCGGACACAGAGATAGATAGGGGCTTATAGTTTCGCCTCCCAACCTTTTACCTCAAGGGCAATGTCAACAATAATAACTCATGCTCCCCTACATCCAATTAGATATATCTATCAGGATCTTTCCAACATACTGTGCTTGCCAAAGGATAAAATGAAAAAGGAAAGGTGAAGATCACCATGACTCTTGCATAAGGTAGGAGATGATAATAAAAGATAGGCCCTTCGCAGAGGGAAGCGAGAGGTTGCCATGCGCTTTTATGGTTGGATGCACAAAATCTTAATGCGAAAGAACGTCACTTTATATTGCCTTGTGATATGAAACTTTACTGTGCAGTCCGTCGCATTTATTTCTTCCACATCACAAGATCGTATAAAGCTTATTTTCTCCCACACTAATAAGTCATACATATTTAGAGAGCAATTTTTATTGCTTTGCATCGATGACAACTTACTTGAAGGATCTTACTCAATCCATAGGTAGATATGGTGGACTCTCATGGCAAAACTGGTTTAAGGGTTTTGGAAGCACAAGTAGTATCTCTACTTAGTCTTTGAGAATTTAGCTAACATGAGGGGAAAGGCAAGCTCAACATGTTGGATGATCCATGACAACATACTTTATCTCAGATATAAGAAAACATAACCCATTACATTGTCTTCCTTGTCCAACATCAACTCTTTAGCATATCATATTTTAATGAGTGCTCCCAATCATAAAAGATGTCAATGATAATATATTTATATGTGAGACCTCTCTTTCCTTATTACTTCCTATTAATTGCAACAATGACCAAAGCTATGTTTGCCAACTCCCAACAACTTTTAATCATCATACTATTTCTATGTGAAGTCATTACTCTCAATAAGATCAATATGAACTCTTTGTTTCTTTTTTATTCTTTTTCTATTTCTATCTTTTCTTTTATTCACTCAAGATCATGGCAAAGTACTTAAGCCCTTGACTCAACACTAATCTTTATTATATATAGCTCATGGACTCGATTACATAGAGAGATCATAAAGCAAAACTCAAAACTAGATCATGCCATAAACTTTATTCTACTAGATCAAGATACTACTAATAGGATCGAACTAAGAAAAACGGTAAAGATAGGAGTGTGATGGTGATACGATACCGGGGCACCTCCCCCAAGCTTGGCAGTTGCCAAGGGGAGTGCCCATACCCATGTGATTATGTCTCCTTCTTTGTCGGTGAAGAAGGTGGAGGTGTTGTTGATGATGCGGGCTTGTCGTCCATCTTCCAAGGCATAGGCTCACCATCATAGAAGGATGATCGAGTCTCCGGGATCCTCAAATCTGTAGCCAAACTCATCCTTTTGAATCTATATTCATACTCATAGTTTTGGTTTTGCATGTCATAGATTTGGGCTTGAAGGTGCTCGATCTTCTCATGAAGCTTGAAGATGGCCTCCCTGATGTTGTCGGCATCCAACTTGTGGTTGCTAGTGAAATACACGATCATCATGTGGTTGGAGTTGAGTCCGCGTTCCACCATCCCCTGGCACTTGAAAACTTGTTGCTCCACTGCTTCGAGCCTCTCTTCCACGCTTCCGGTCCCCTTCGGTCCCTCAGCATCGCGGATGTGCAGCAACCCATCAAGCATCTCAATGGTTTGAGGGTGTCGCAGCACCTCCGTGAGGTAAGGGTTGATGACCTTCTCGAAGAACTTGTCCTTGGAGGCAGTTGAGGACGTCATTGATAATCTAGATCTGTCAGAGAAACAGCTTGAAACAAGAATAGAGGATAATTGCGTGATACATGGGTCAAAACCTTCGGGAGAATATATAATGATTTTTTATCGACCAAAATACGTAATATGCAAGAAAACGGAGTCCGGAAGACACACGAGGTGCCCACGAGGTAGGGGGCGCGCCCAGGGGGTAGGGCGCGCCCTCCACCCTCGTGGAGCCCTTGTGTCCTTCCCGGACTGCTACTTATTTTTCTATTTTTCTGAATATTCCAAAACGGAGAAATATTGCCTTAAAACTGTTTTGGAGTCGGTTTACTTACCATACCACATACCTTTCGGAGTCTGAAATGTTCCGGAAAGTGTCCCTTATGTATTCCTCCGGGGTTACGGTTTCAATAAAATTGGTTTCAACATTTACAGGATTACCTGAGATATAGTGTTTAATTCTTTGACCGTTCACCACCTTCGGATTTGTGCCTTCGAAGTTGTTGATTTTTATGGCACCGGAATGATAGACCTCCTCGATAACGTAGGGGCCTTCCCATTTAGAGAGAAGTTTTCCTGCAAAAAATCTTAAACGAAAGTTGTATAGCAATACATAATCACCTACGTTAAACTCACGCTTTTGTATCCTTTTGTCATGCCATCTTTTAACTTTTTCTTTAAACAACTTGGCATTTTCATAAGCTAGGGTTCTCCATTCATCAAGTGAGCTAATATCAAATAACCTCTTCTCACGGCAAGTTTGAAATCATAGTTGAGCTCTTTAATAGCCCAATATGCCTTATGTTCTAGTTCGATAGGTAAGTGACATGCTTTTCCATAAACCATTTTATATGGAGACATACCCATAGGATTTTTATATGCAGTTCTATAGGCCCATAATGCATCATCAAGTTTCTTGGACCAATTCTTTCTAGACATATTGACAGTCTTTTGCAAAATTAATTTGAGCTCTCTGTTGCTCAATTCTACTTGACCACTAGACTGTGGGTGATAAGGAGATGCAATTCTATGATTAACATCATACTTAGCAAGAATTTTACGGAAAGCACCATGAATAAAATGTGAACCACCATCAGTCATTAAATATCTAGGGACTCCAAACCTCGGAAAAATAACTTCTTTAAGCATTTTAATAGAAGTGTTATGATCAGCACTACTAGTTGGAATAGCTTCTACCCACTTAGTAATGTAATCAACAGCGACTAAAATCTATATGTATCCATTAGAGGCAGGAAAAGGTCCCATATAATCAAAGCCCCAAACATCAAATGGTTCAATAACAAGTGAATAATTCATAGGCATTTCTAGACGTCTACTAATATTACCAATTCTTTGACATTCATCACAAGACAAGACAAACTTACGGGCGTCCTTGAAGAGAGTAGGCCAATAAAAACCGGATTGCAATACCTTATGTGCAGTTCTATCTCCAGCATGGTGTCCTCCATAAGCTTCGGAGTGACACTTGCGTAGGATCTGTTCCTGTTCATGCTCGGGTACACAACGTCTAATAACACCATCTACTCCTTCTTTATAAAGATGTGGGTCATCCCAAAAGTAATGTCTCAAATCGTAGAAGAACTTTTTCTTTTGTTGGTAAGTGAAACTAGGTGGTATAAATTTATCAACAATGTAATTAGCATAATCAGCATACCATGGATTACTACGAGAAGTACTTATAACATTTAATTGTTCATCAGGAAAGCTATCATCAATAGGTAGTGGGGCATCAAGAACATTTTCTAACCTAGACAAGTTGTCTGCAACGGGGTTCTTAGCTCCCTTTCTATCAACAATATGCAAATCAAATTCTTGTAGCAGGAGAACCCATCTAATAAGTCTAGGTTTAGCATCCTTCTTTTCCATAAGGTATTTAATAGCAGCATGATCAGTGTGGATAGTTACTTTAGAATCAACAATATAAGCTCTGAACTTGTCACAAGCAAATACAACTGCTAACAGTTCTTTTTCAGTAGTAGCATAATTTCTTTGAGCATTGTCTAGAGTCTTACTAGCATAATGGATAACATTTAATTTCTTATCAACTCTTTGCCCTAGAACAACACCTATAGCATAATCGCTAGCATCACACATAATTTCAAAGGGAAAATTCCAATCAGGTGGCTGAACAATAGGTGCAGAGATCAATGCTTTCTTAAGTATTTCAAATGCTTCTACACAATCATCATCAAAGACAAATGGTATATCTTTTTGTAATAAATTAGTCAGAGGCCGAGAGATTTTTGAGAAGTCCTTAATGAACCTCCTATAAAATCCGGCATGACCAAGGAAACTTATTATACCTTTGATGTCCTTGGGACATGGCATCTTTTCAATAGCATCAACCTTGGCTTTATCAACTTCAATACCTCTCTCCGAAACTTTATGACCCAAGACAATACCTTTATTAACCATAAAGTGGCACTTTTCCCAATTCAAGACAAGATTAGTTTCTTCACATCTCTGCAAAACTCGATCAAGGTTGCTCAAGCAATCATCAAAAGAAGATCCATAGACGGAAAAGTCGTCCATGAAAACCTCACAAATCTTTTCACAAAAGTCAGAGAATATAGCCATCATGCATCTTTGAAAGGTAGCAGGTGCATTACATAAACCAAAAGGCATACGTCTATAACAAAAGTACCAAAAGGGCAAGTAAAAGTAGTCTTTGATTGATCTTTAGCTGACACAGGTATTTGAGAGAAACCAGAATAACCATCTAGAAAGCAATAATGTTTATGTTTGCATAGTCTTTCTAGCATTTGATCGATAAAAGGTAAGGGGTAATGATCTTTCTTAGTAGCCTTATTTAATTTACGGAAATCAATTACCATCCTATAACCTGTAATAATTCTTTGGAATCAATTCATCTTTATCATTAGGAACAACAGTAATACCTCCCTTTTTAGGGACACAATGGACAGGACTTGCCCACTGACTATCAGCAACGGGATAAATTATACCTGCCTCCAGAAGCTTTAGTATTTCTTTTCTTACCACATCTTTCATTTTAGGATTCAGCTGTCTTTGATGATCACGAACTGGTTTGGCATCTTCTTCCAAATTTATTTTATGTTGACACAGAGTGGGACTAATGCCCTTAAGATCATCAAGAGTATATCCAATAGCAGCTCGGTGCTTCTTCAGAGTTCTCAATAATCTCTCATCTTCATGCTCTGAAAGGTTAGCACTAATAATAACAACATATATCTTCTTTTCATCAAGATAAGCATATTTAAGATTATCAGGCAACGGTTTAAGCTCAAACACGGGATCACCCTTGGGTGGAGGAGGATCCCCTAGGATTTCAACAGGCAAATTGTGTTTTAGAACAGGTTCTTGTTTAAAGAATACTTCATCTATTTCCCTTCTTTCATTACTAAACATATCATTTTCATGGTCTAGCAAGTATTGTTCTAAAGGATCACTAGGAGGTACGGCAATAGAAGCAAGACCAATAATTTCATCCTTACTAGGCAATTCTTCTTCACGGTGTTGTCTACTAAATTTAGAGAAAATAAACTCATAAATCATATCACCCAGGCCAATAGTAACAAGATTCTTTTCATAGTCTATCTTAGCATTAACAGTGTTCAAGAAGGGTCTACCAAATATTATGGGACAAAAGCTATCTTGTGGGGAACCAAGAACAAGAAAATCAGCAGGATATTTAGTTTTCCCACACAAGACTTCAACATCTCTAACAATTCCCATTGCTGATATAGTATCTCTATTGGCAAGTTTAATTGTGACTTAACTCAGCAGGTGCAATTTCATGCTTAATTTCTTCATATATAGTATGAGGTATAACACTAGCCTAGCACCCATATCACATAAGCCATGATAACAATGATCTCCTATTTTAACAGAAATAACAGGCACGCCTACCACAGGTCTATGTTTATCTTTAGCACAAGATTTGGCAATTCTAGCGGTTTCACCGCAGAAATGAATAACATGCCCATCAATATTATCAGCTAAGAGATCTTTAACAATAGCAATATTAGGTTCAACTTTAACTTGCTCAGGAGGTGTATAAGTTCTAATATTGCTTTTACGAACTACAGTTGAAGCTTTAGCATGATCCTTTATCCTAACAGGAAAAGGTGGTTTCTCAACATAAGAAGTAGGAATAATAGGATCATTATAAGTGACAGTATTTTCTTCAAATTTAGTAGGTGCAGCTACTTTTACTTCTATGGAAGGATGATATTTAAACCACTTCTCCTTGGGGAGATCAACATAAGTATCAAAAGATTCACAGAAGGAAGCTACTATCTCAGAGTCAAGTCCATATTTAGTGCCAAACTTACGGAAAATATCGGTATCCATAAAAGATTTAACACAATCAAACTTAGGTGTCATACCTGACTCCTTACCTTCGTCAAGATCCCAATCTTCAGAGTTGCGTTTAATTCTATCCAATAAATTCCATCTGAATTCAATAGTCGTCATCATAAAAGAGCCAACACAAGAAGTATCGAGCATGGTGCGATTGTTTTCAGAAAGTCGAGCATAAAATTTTTGAAGAATTATTTCTTTTGAGAGCTCATGATTTGGGCATGAATATAACATTGATTTAAGACTCCCCTAAGCTTGAGTGATGCTTTCTCCTTCGCGAGGCCAAAAATTATATATATAATTGCGATCACGATGAACAAGATGCATAGGATAATACTTCTGATGAAATTCCAATTTCATTCGTTTATAGTTCCATGATCCTGTGTCATCACATAGCCTATACCATGTCGATGCATCTCCTTCAAATATAAAGGGAAGACCTTCTTCTTAACAACATCATCGGGTATACCTGCAAGCTTAAATAATCCACAAACTTCATCCACATAGAGTAGATGTTCATCAGGATGCTTTGTTCCATCTCCTGTAAAGGTATTAGCTAGCAGTTTTTTTAACATACCCGAAGGAACTTCAAAGGGAATATTTTCATTTTCAGTAGGTTCAGTAGGTTGAGGAGCAACTCTTTGCTCTACTGGTCGGGTGAAGATGCCCGAACAAGCCCCTCAGAGGATTACTTTCCATAGTAACAAGTGACAAGAATTTCAGCACACTATATAAATTTTTCCTTACCAAATTCCACCTACCAAAGGCGCTTCACTCCCCGGCAATGGCGCCAGAAAAGAGTCTTGATGACCCACAAGTATAGGGGATCTATCGTAGACCTTTCGATAAGTAAGAGTGTCGAACCCAACAAGGAGCAGAAGGAAATGATAAGCGGTTTTCAGCAAGGTATTCTCTGCAAGTACTGAAATAAGTGGTAACAGATAGTTTTGTGATAAGATAAATTGTAACGAGAAACAAGTAACAAAAGTAAATTAAGTGCAGCAAGGTGGCCCAATCCTTTTTGTAGCAAAGGACAAGCCTGGACAAACTCTTATATAGAGAAAAGCGCTCCCGAGGACACATGGGAATATCGTCAACCTAGTTTTCATCACGTTCATATGATTCGCGTTAGGTACTTTGATAATTTGATATGTGGGTGGACCAGTGCTTGGGTGTTGTTCTTACTTGAACAAGCATCCCACTTATGATTAACCTCTATTGCAAGCATCCGCAACTAGAACAAAAGTATTAAGGTAAACCTAACCATAGCATGAAACATATGGATCCAAATCAGCCCCTTACGAAGCAACGCATAAACTAGGGTTTAAGCTTCTGTCACTCTAGCAACCCATCATCTACTTATTATTTCCCAATGCCTTCCTCTAGGCCCATATAATGGTGATGTAGTCGACGTTCACATAACACCACTAGAGGCTAGACAACATACATCTCATCAAAATATCGAACGAATACCAAATTCACATGACTACTAATAGCAAGACTTCTCCCATGTCCTCAGGAACAAACGTAACTACTCACAAAGCATATTCATGTTCATAATCAGAGGGGTATTAATATGCATAAAGGATCTGAACATATGATCTTCCACCAAATAAACCAACTAGCATCAACTACAAGGAGTAATCAACACTACCTACTAGTACCAATCCCGGACTTGGAGACAAGAATTGGATACAAGAGATGAACTAGGGTTTTGAGATGAGATGGTGCTGGTGAAGATGTTGATGGAGATTGCCCTCTCCCGATGAGAGGAGCATTGGTGATGATGATGGCGATGATTTTCCCCTCCCGGAGGGAAGTGTCCCCGTCAGAAGAGCTCTGCCGGAGCCCTAGATTGGTTCCGCCAAGGTTCCGCCTCGTGGCAGCGGAGTTTCATCCCGAAAGGTTGCTTATGATTTTTTCCTCGACAAAAGACCTCATATAGCAGAAGATGGCCATCGGAGAGCCAGCAGGGGGCCACGAGGTGGGGCGCGCCACAGGGGTAGGGCGCCCCACCCTCGTGGCAGTGGGTCCCCTCTCGTGAACTTCTTCCGCTCAATATTTTTTATTATTTCCAAAAATGGCTTTCGTGGAATTTCAGGACTTTTGGAGTTGTGCGAATAGGTCTCTAATATTTGCTCCTTTTCCAAATTGAATTCCAAATAGGCATTCTCCCTCCTTATGTAAACCTTGTAAAATAAGAGAGAATAGGCATAAGTATTGTGACATAACGTGTAATAACAGCCCATAATGCAATAAAAATCGATATAAAAGCATGATGCAAAATGGACGTATCAACCATGATGAACCTACAAACTATGAGGAAGCGATGATGAGCCCATATTCCGCAAAATGGCTTGAGGCCATGAAATCCAAGATGGGATCCATGTATGAGAACAAAGTATGGACTTTGGTTGACTTGCCCGATGATCGGCAAGCCATCGAGAATAAATGGATTTTCAAGAAGAAGAAAGACGCTGATGGTAATGTTACTGTCTACAAAGCTCGACTTGTCGCGAAAGGTTTTCGACAAGTTCAAGGAGTTGACTATGATTAGACTTTCTCACCCGTAGCGATGCTTAAGTCTGTCCAAATCATGTTAGCTATTGCTGCATTTTATGATTATGAAATTTGGCAAATGGATGTAAAGGCTGCATTCCTGAATGGATTTCTGGAAGAAGAGTTGTATATGATGCAACCTGAAGGTTTTATCGATCCAAAGGGTGCTAACAAAGTGTGCAAGCTCCAGCGATCCATTTATGGACTGGTGCAAGCCTCTCGGAGTTGAAATAAATGTTTTGATAGTATGATCAAAGCATATGGTTTTATACAGACTTTTGGAGAAGCCTGTATTTACAAGAAAGTGAGTGGGAGCTCTGTAGCATTTCTAATATTATATGTGGATGACACATTGTTGATTGGAAATGATATAGAATTTCTGGATAGCATAAAAGGATACTTGAATAAGAGTTTTTCAATGAAAGACCTCGGTGAAGCTGCTTACATATTGGGCATCAAGATTTATAGAGATAGATCAAAACGCTTAATTGGACTTTCACAAAGCACATACCTTGACAAAGTTTTGAAAAGGTTCAAAATGGATCAGGCAAAGAAAGGGTTCTTGCCTTTGTTACAAGGTGTGAAGTTGAGTAAGACTCAATGCCCGACCACTGTAGAAGATAGAGAGAAAATGAAAGATGTTCCCTATGCTTCAGCCATAGGCTCTATCATGTATGCAATGCTGTGTACCAGACCTGATGTGTGCCTTGCTATTAGTTTAGCAGGGAGGTACCAAAGTAATCCAGGAGTGGATCACTGGACAGCGGTCAAGAACATCCTGAAAAACCTGAAAAGGATTAAGGATATGTTTCTCGTTTATGGAGGTGACAAAGAGCTCGTCGTAAATGGTTACGTCGATGCAAGCTTTGACACTGATCCGGACGATTCTAAATCGCAAACCGGATACGTGTTTATATTGAACAATGGAGCTGTTAGTTGGAGCAATTCTAAACAAAGCGTCGTGGCGGGATCTACGTGTGAAGCGGAATACATAGCTGCTTCAGAAGCAGCAAATGAAGGAGTCTGCATGAAGGAGTTCATATCCGATCTAGGTGTCATACCTAGTGCATCGGGTCCAATTAAAATCTTTTGTGACAATACTGGTGCAATTGCTTTGGCAAAGGAATCCAGATTTCACAAGAGAACCAAGCACATCAAGAGATGCTTCAATTCCATCCGCGATCAAGTCCAGGGTGGGGACATAGAGATTTGCAAGATACATGCGGATCTGAATGTTGCAGACCCGTTGACTAAGCCTCTCTCATGAGCAAAACATGATTAGCACCAAGACTCCATGGGTGTTAGAATCATTACTGTGTAATCTAGATTATTGACTCTAGTGCAAGTGGGAGACTAAAGGAAATATGCCCTAGAGGCAATAATAAAGTTATTATTTATTTCCTTATATCATGATAAATGTTTATTATTCATGCTAGAATTGTATTAACCGGAAACATGATACATGTGTGAATACATAGACAAACAGAGTGTCACTAGTATGCCTCTACTTGACTAGCTCATTGATCAAAGATGGTTATGTTTCCTGACCATAGACATGAGTTGTCATTTGATAAACGGGATCACATCATTAGGAGAATGATGTAATTGACTTGACCCATTCCGTTAGCTTAGCACTTGATCGTTTAGTATGTTGCTATTGCTTTCTTCATGACTTATACATGTTCCTATGACTATGAGATTATGCAACTCCCGAATACCGGAGGAACACTTTGTGTGCTACCAAACGTCACAACGTAACTGGGTGATTACAAAGGTGCTCTACAGGTGTCTCCAAAGGTACTTGTTGAGTTAGCATATATCGAGATTAGGATTTGTCACTCCGATTGTCGGAGAGGTATCTCTGGGCCCACTCGGTAATGCACATCACTATAAGCCTTGCAGGCATTGCAACTAATGAGTTAGTTGCGGGATGATGTATTATGGAACGAGTAAAGAGACTTGCCGGTAACGAGATTGAACTAGGTATTGAGATACCGACGATCGAATCTCGGGCAAGTAACATACCGTTGACAAAGGGAACAACGTATGTTGTTATGCGGTTTAACCGATAAAGATCTTCTTTGAATATGTGGGAGCCAATATGAGCATCTAGGTTCCGCTATTGGTTATTTACCGGAGATGTGTCTCGATCATGTGTACATAGTTCTTGAACCCGTAGGGTCCGCACGCTTAAAGTTCGGTGACGATCGGTATTATGAGTTTTTGTGTTTTGATGTACCGAAGATAGTTCGGAGTCCCGGATATGACCACGGACATGACGAGGAGTCTCGAAATTGTCAAGACGTAAAGATCGATATATTGGACGACTATATTCGGACACCGTAAGTGTTCCGGGTGGTTTCGGAGAAAACCGGAGTGCCGGGGGGTACCGGAACCCTCCCCCCCCCCCCCCCGGAGAAATAGTAGGCCTTATGGGCCTTAGTGGAGATAGAGAGCGCTAGCCTAGGGCAGGCCGCGCGCCCCTCCCCCTTTGGTCCGAATTGGACTAGGAGAGAGGGGGCGGAGCCCCCCTTTCCTTCTCCCTCCCCCCTTCCTTTCCCCCTCCTAGTAAGAGTAGGAAAGAGGGGAGTCATACTCCTACTAGGAGGAGGACTCCTCCTCCTGGCGCGCCCCATAGGGCCAGCCGGCCTCCCCCCTTGCTCCTTTATATACGAGGGCAGGGGGGCACCTCTAGACACACAAGTTGATCTGTTGATCTCTCCCAGCCGTGTGCGGTGCCCCCCTCCACCATAATCCACCTCGATCATATCGTAGCGGTGCTTAGTCGAAGCCCTGCATCAGTAGCATCATCATCACCGTAATCATGACGTCGTGCTGATGAAACTCTCCGGTGAAGCTTTGCTGGATCGGATCTCGCAGGACGTCATCGAGTTTAACATGTGCTGAACTTGGAGGTGTCGTGCGTTCGGTACTTGGATCGGTCGGATCGTGAAGACGTACGACTACATCAACCGCGTTGTGATAACACTTCCGCTTTCAGTCTACAAGGGTACGTGGACACACTCTCCCCTCTCGTTGCTATGCATCACCATGATCCTGTGTGTGCGTAGGATTTCTTTTGAAATTACTACGTTCCCCAACAGAAGGGTCCACGAAGAAGCAACCTTGTCTATCCCACCATGGCCATCGCCCACGAAGGACTTGCCTCACTAGGGTAGATCTTCACGAAGTAGGCTATCTCCTTGCCCGTACAAACTCCTTGGTTCAACTCCACAATCTTGTGAAGGCTCCCAAGTGACACCTAACTAATCTAGGAGACACCACTCTCCAAAAGGTAATAGATGGTGTGTTGATGATGAACTCCTTGCTCTTGTGCTTCAAATGACAGTCTCCCCAACACTCAACTCTCTCTCATAGGATTGGATTTGGTGGAAAGATGATTTGAGTGGAAAGCAACATGGGGAAGGCTAGAGATCAAGATTTATGTGGTTAGAATGGAATATCTTGACCTCAACACAAGTGTAGGCGGTTCTCTCTCAGAAAATGTATGTTGGAAGTGTAGGCTTGTTCTGATGGCTCTCTCAACAAATGAAGAGTAGGTGGAGGGGTATATATAGCCTCCACACAAAATCTAACCGTTACACACAAATAACCAAACTCGGTAGGACCGAAAATGAAACTCGGTCAGACCGATTCAGTTCATAATGTGACCGTTAGGCATTTCGGTGGGACTGACATGTCAACTAGGTGGGACCGATTTCATTAGGGTTAGGGCATAACGTAATCTCGGTGAGACCGATTACACAAACTCGGTGGGACCGAAACGTTACGAAGGGGAAACAGAGAGTTTGCATTGCGAACTCGGTGGAATCGATCGCTCATCTTGGTTGGAACGAAACGTTACAAAGGGAAACAGAGAGTTTGCAATCCCATCTCGGTGAGATCGAGATCCCTATCGGTGACTGAAGTGACTAGGGTTTGTGGCAGTGGCTATGTCAACTGAACTCGGTGGCGCTGATAGAAAGTTTCGGTGGGGCCAAGTTTGACTTTTGGTTTGGGACATGTGTGGATGTGAGAAAGTGGTTGAGGGTTTTGGAGCATATCACTAAGCATTTTGAGCAAGAAACCCATTAAGCAGCACCTCATCCCCTTTTAATAGTATTGGCTTTTACTATGGACTCAATGTGATCTTGGATCACTAAAATGAAAATGTGGAGTCTTGAGCTTTAGAGCTTGAGCCAATCTTTTGTCCTTAGCATTTTGAGGGGTCCACATTCCTAATCCATGCCATGCCAATCATTGACCTTTCCTGAAATATTTATCTTGAAATGGCATTAGTTCAATGAGCTATATGTTGTTAGTAATTACCAAAACCACCCAGGGATGGTTGCACTTTCACACTACCTCCGTTTTATGCGGAGTAAATAAAAACAGAGGGAGTATACTACGGATGAGGATCCCCTTACGTGGCCGAACCCATTGAGTAACTGACATGTGGGGCCTAGCAAGCATGGGGACCGCTAGTAAGTGAACGAAAGAGAGGTTAAGGCAGGGATACCTACGTCAGAGGATCCACTTCCACTACTACTCCCTCCTTCCATCTATAGGGCCTAATGCGTTTTTCGAGGCTAACTTTGACCAAATGTTAGAGTAATAATATATGACATGCAACTTACACAAAGCATACGGTCAAATTCGTACGTGAAAGGAGCTTCCAATGATATACTTTTCACATTATACATCTCATGTACTATTAATCTTGTCAATAGTTAAAGGCGGTTTTGAAAAACGCATTAGAGCATGGTTAATAATATAGCCAGCCGATGGCTATAAGGAACTGCCATGTCATATATAGCCATCATCTATATGCACTCATACAGTAGTGTGGGCTATTTCCCGCAAAAATATATATAAGGTTGGCTATTATATTAGTACTTTTTTCCATCTCCTCTCTATCTCTTTCTTCATATTTATTGTATTTAACTAGGAATGCATATATAGCTAGGCTCTTGCATGAGAGCTCACTCCCTTTACTTTTTCACATCTCTCTCGTCCACATAGGCCCTATATAAATGGAAGGAGGGAGTACTATGAGCACTGCATACTCTACTACAGATGTTGTCAGTACTCCACTAGTACTATTGGACAGGGAGCTTAAAAAAGTTACTATTGGACTGGCTATACATGGCAAAATCCTAGTAGTAAGAGCATGCGTGAGAACAAGCACATTCACGTGGTTGAAAACAAATTGGAAACCATGTCTGTTTGAATACAAATCTAGGAGTAGGTACGAATGTAACAATATTGATTGGGCGTTGTTGAATGTTGATACTTTTTTCTGTAAGTTTGATCAAAGTAGAGATACTTTGACTACACATAAAACTTATATGTAAACTACTAGAAAGGATCGGAGGGAGTATATTGTACGTTCAAGAGCGAAACGAATATTGAATACCCTTTATATATGATTTGTGGATGCTATGATCACCGGTTCAAAATTTTGAATCCGCCTTACGTATCACACATGCACCCACTCGTTCTCTCTCGATTTCATCTCGGGGTCCGGAGATCGATTGAAAGAGGACTAGGGGTGGGTACAATACATTCATTTCGCTTATGAACATACAATATACTCCCTCTGATCCCCACAGACCCCCCCTCCCCGCCCCGCCGGTCATTTCTATCATAGAAACAGACCAAACCTTTATCTCCTTGCATGACACGCAAATTGATCTCTCAACATCAATCGATCTCGTCAAGATGTGTCGGGGCATGAACCGAATGGGATGTCAAAACTAAGACGGGAAGCGACACGTAGTGGAGGCAAAGTGAAACTTTAAACAAACCGTTTGTTTGTATGCATGTCGAACAAATTACAACATTGGAAATACAAGCATGGTCTAGGCCCACATGCGAATGATACTCGGCGGAATGTTCAAATGAGGCATGCGGGAGCGACACGCTCATTGTCGCTTTACACGGTGGGTTTCAGTGTGCCGAGGGTGGCGTTAGCGCTGTGGCACGACCAGCAGATCAACACTCAGCTCGTCGAGGATGCACGGGGCGCCGAAGTGCGCGCGCGCCGCGACGCGTCCGCGGAGTGGTGTAGCGTGGCCAACTGCATCCCCAGGACCTGATACCATGCCAGGTCGTATTGCTTTTTTGTCGACATGTGGGGTCGCATGTGAGCAAAGGGCATCTCGAACGTGGCCACGACCACAGCTGACTACCCTGGCACACCAAAAACCCTCGTCCCTCGCGCCGTCGCGCGGTGCATTCCCAGTCGGCACTAGCTGCCTGCATTCATGCCTTCTGTCCGTATGCCGGCGTTAAGAGGCTCGGTGCCCGAGGAACCAACTCCGGCAACTTAATGACACACCCGGACGCTTGGCCTCACCAGAATGCGCTACTTAAAGCGGCAACGCCCAGCTAACCTCCACACCATAGCGCATCATCCTGCTACCTGGCACCACATCCGCCATGACCACGAGCGCGAACGCTCTACGGGAGAGCTTGTCTTCGGGGATGAAGCTCGAGGTCGCCGCCCTCGCTCAAGTCGCCGCTCATGACGCAATAGCGGCGTAGCCGGACGCGGACGCGACCGCACAATCGGTGGCCACGCTGGCGCCGACGACAGGAGCACCGTCAGCCACGCGTCCTACTTGTCGCCATCCAACATCCGGCACCGCCGAGGTCGGGGACTCCTCGACGATGAGTAGGGCATGGGAGGCGGCAGGGCATGGTGCGCTAACTGGCCGGTCTGTCTCCCGTGTTCTACTCTTCCTCGTCGGAGACCGCACCTTCACTTCACGGGTTTTGAACCCCGCCCCCGTACACGGAGATCGCAGATGGAGGACGTCGGTCGCTGCCGTAGAATAGGTTTAGGGTCGGGTTTCTTTTATTTTTCTGTCTTATAAAATAAAAGTTCGAAATGTAATGAAAATCTGTCATGTTTGCATTAATCTCGTCCGGTGTATATGAACTTTCACAATAATATAGTATATTGTAGGAGTACTAGCAAGATGCTCGTGCGTTGCATGAAACATCAACATCTTGTGGGAGAAAAGGATGAACGAGGGAAGGCCTTATCTACAAATGTGGAGAGGAGTGCAGGTAAATTTTCATAGTTTCCTTCCTATCCGTTAGATATAGATCGGACGGCCTATGTTGCAGGATGGCAGACACACCATCATCACCAACTCTGGTTTTTATTTAATCGAGACAAAGCTAACATGCGAAGTAAAGTAAACATATAGTCTACATACACAATTTATCTTAGGCACTCCAATAGTACGTCCACTACACATTCATGCATTTCACATCTTTCTACATCTACGGGAACCTACAAAAGGGTTAACGTAAATTGCCTCTCTCTCTCATCCTTGATTTTCATGGTGGTGGGCCCCTCCCTCCCCCAATCTACAATCAATAGCTCACATGGTTCACATTACGTTAATTACGTAACAGGGATTACGTAGGTGTAGCATTACTCGTCCTAAAAAACCCAACTAAGCCAACCTCCCAACATATCGCGCGGGAAAAGACCCGGCCACACCGTTTTAGTCAGGATTACCGGATTACTAGTAGTAGTATCGATGGATCGCGCGAAGCACCAAGTTTTTTTTCTTTAGGGGGCGAAGCACCTAGTTTATTAAAAGGAAAAAAGGCGGTACACTAACAGCACTCTGTCATGATCGCATTGCACCCACACACATTTGGTCCTGCACACGGCTCACACAAGCGGGCAACTTGGCTTGCCTCTTCACCGACACGTGGGACTGCACTTGGAGAAACCGACCATGCGCCAAACTCCCCCGCCCACCGCTGAAAATCCCCAAAAAATTCCCCCAAATCCCAAATTCAACCGCCTTGACCAACTAGCCAATAATATTCACCCAAACCCCCTCCCCGTCCCCCTCCACTCCATTCGCTCCAAAGCCGCCCTCCCGCCCGGCGCCCGATACGTCGGCGCCGCGGTTCGTCGAGGGGACGCATGGCGATCCTCTCGCTCCCACAGTACGCTCTGGTAGACTACCGTCCTCTAGCCGCGCCGCCACCGGTGGCGACGTTCTTGTGGAGGCGCACGGCGGTCAGCACCGCCACCGCTAGCAACGTTCGTGTGGAGACGCACGGCGGTCAGCTTCTCCCACGGTACGCGCATTCTAGACTGAGGTCCCGTGCATGTCGGTGTAGCGCTGAATGTTAGTTGATAGACGCTGTTAATCTCACTGTTTGCCGAAGTAGTTTACAGTCAATATGCTCTGCTTAAGAAGCTTCCTTGCCCTGTTCTGCACTCAATCATTAGCTGAGATGGCATGCCAAGCCCGATTAGTTGCTAAAATATCCTGCCATATATTTATTGTGACGTAGATTGCCATGGTCTAGTGGCCAATCTGTTAGGTGAAATAGTTGTACACCGTTTTATACTCGATATTTGTTGCTGCGATGGCCTTCGATAGTTCGATGGCTGTGTGCTCGGCCTCATTGACTGCTGAAACAGCCTGCCATAATTTAGCACTCAAATCTGTTTGCTGAATTAGCTTTACATATATCTCGTTACTTAGATCTGCTCGTCCAAATATCTTGCCATATCTTTAGACATCGACCTAGGTATTTTTTATGTACTTCATAAAAAGCATATATGTTTTTCCTGTAATATCTAGTAGAAGAACTAATTTGTATGTCTAACAGATGGACAGGACTTGGATAACTTCTGCTCGAAGATTCTCCGCTGCATATGTCGAGGGGGTTGAAAACTTCACGAACTTTATCAGAGCTGAGTACGGTGGTCCGAATCAAATGTGCTCTACCCGTGTAGCAGTTGTATGAATTCAGTTACAAGACCCCAGTCAACTGTGCAAAATCATCTACACTTGTATGGGATGTCGGTCACATATACTAGGTGGGTTCACCATGGTGAAGCTGTGAACGTCAATGTTACTGACTACATGGAAGCAGCAGATCACCATCTTGATCTGCCTGATGCTCAGGTGGAATAGGAGGAGGAGGTGGTGGTGGCGGAGCCAGTGAGTTTGACCAACATTGGAACAATGCTAGGAAATGCTCGTACATTTCGTGAACTTTCACCTGCAGAAGAAAAACGATGGGCCTGCATGTAGCGACCCGACCTCAGACGGTCAAGTCTCTGTGTATTTGTGCCATCCCTGGATCAGTATGCTGGCACACACAGTACATCAATGTATATATCAAAGTGCAATCACATGTATAAATAACGTAAAACTGATATATACCTCATATGTCTCGTGGAAACAACAACGGGTGTGGAGTCCCATCAACGCCATCGGCGGGTTGAGTGTAGACCGTAACCACAGATCGTAACTCTTACTCGTCGAGGAAATATCTGCAACATGATACGTTGCAGCCGTGTAGGTCGATTACATTGAATGTACCGGCAAGATCACAATAAGAGAAACAGATGATAAACTATACTATATGCGGTATGGCTTTGTGGCTCAGATTCGAAGTTTTGTTTATGTAAAAGCTGGTTTTATTTTCCCTACATCAAAGGAATAAATGAAGTCTGTACTATAGAGTTTTCTATCATGACATGGTTCCGCCAACCGATGTCTCATAGCCCAAATTCATCATAAATTGCCCACAATTAAGTTATCAGTCCGGTGTTGAGATATCCGAAATAGATCCAAGTCCAGAGGCTCAAATTGTCCGTAACCGGGGACACGGCTAATCGATTAGGTTTAAACCCTCTGCAGAGGTTTGTACACTTTACCCGCAAGATTCGATCCTCTCTTTACGTTCTCGCACTTCGTGGTGTTTGAGAACAAGATGACCGAAACATGGTCTTCCAAGAGTTCCTCGACCACCGTCCGGTGCTCATCCAATCCTACCGTAGTTCTACATCTGCTAGCACCGTCCCAGCCAGATTCACCACTAAGGTCAACCAAGCCAGAGCCCATAGTGACTTGCGGTTGCACAGTAAGCTTCCGGGCATGAAGTATTCTTCCATCTCTTTGAGTCCTGGGTGAAGCTTTCCGCAAGATGTCATGGCGCTTCTCCATGCATCCCGGCCAACCACTGGTTTCCCAGTGCCCGTCAACCGTCCTTCACCCAAAGAGTGTGTATTGAATTCTTGTCTCGAGTCTTGAAGTCTTGAGGCCTTGAAAATGCAGTCCTTGCAGATGCCATCATGGAGTTGTCGCCATTGACGAGAGTCCTCCTTCTTCACACCACTCTCGTGCACTCATACCAAACCTCGTCTACTATAGCTTAGCATTAAAATAAATAACGTCCGGGCTTGGTAACAGGTGATGGGTTCCTACCTCATGCATACCACTCAACTACAAGAATTCAATATCACTACTGCAGGGTTGTTGCAAAGATGCCACTAAATGCAATAAAAACATAGGTATGAAAGCATGGTCAAAGTGAACTTGCACGGTATGTTGATGAAGATATAAACGCTCTCGAGAATAAAGACTTGGTAGAACTATTCGTCACTCCGCTGAAAATCTATATTAAACGGACAATCATATAAGCAATCATCCTAGCAATCAATTCTATCAATCATAACAATACTCAATCAAAATAAAAGCAACAAAGAAAACCAAGTCGAAAACCAAAGGAAAAACTTCAAAGAAAAATTCAAGGAAAAACTAGTTGTGACCAACTCACACAAATCTTAACATAACATCACTAAATTACTCTAATATTTTTTCTACAGCAAAGAAAATATAAATCTAATAAAATAACAGAAAATAAATTACTAATTTAATAACTAACAAAAAGAACTAATATAAAACTACTATAACCATCTAGTTAATACTAGAACAAATATAGCAACTAGCAAAACACTAAGACAACTATAACAGCAAATCATTTATTAAAACATTAATAAACTATACTAAATAAATATAACAAGTAATGTGTTCACAAATAACAGAAACAAAAACAATATAACTTGAAGTGGAAAAAGAATTACTTTTAAAACTAATAAAACTATTTTTACCCACTATCACTATGAACTAAACAAGCAATTACAAAAACAGTAGCTAAACACTAATAAATAACTACAAAAAATTTATCGACTGTAGCTAAACATAAACATATAACAACAAGTGAAAATCTACAAAAGGAATGAACTAAAAATAATTAAAAACAATAATTACATAACTAAAACAACTATATAAGCAAAACAGTACTGTTTCTACTAAAAATCTAACTTAAAATACTCCAAAATTACCAAACTAAATCCTACAGCTAAACAATATCACAAGTGACCAGGAGCAAAAATAATTAATTAAAAACCTATTTTTAAACACAAGTTATGGCCAAAATACTAATCTGAACAAAATTTATCAAATTCAAATTTAAACTACTCAAATTTGAAATCCAGAGACACTACCAGAAACTTCAGCAAATTTGTGACACATAGCAATTGGAATCACTCAAAATACTAAAAACTCTAAAAGATATGAATTTTCTAAGATTGCTATTTTCTGGAAAAAAAATGAATTACGGGATTTCGTGGATCTCACCGGAGTAGTCGTCGGAGTTGGGGAAGAAGATCAGATCTGATGTTGCGGTTGATCCTAGAGGAAAAGAGATCACGGGACGGTGGAGAGGAGATCATATAAACCTCGGGAGAGGTCGAGGCGCGGCGGCACTGGCGGCGGCGGTGGTCTTTGCACTGCTGCTGCGGAGAGGAGAGGAGAGGTGTTGGTTTGATGTGTTGGAGGGGGAGGGGGGTGCTTGGGTATTTATATTGGGGAGGGGAGGGCTTTGCTTGGGGTAGGGGACAAGAAATAGACTAGGATTAGGAAACAAAAGGGAAAAGATCTAAAAACAAATCGGAATAAACGGAAGTAGGAAAAGAGTCCTACTAGGAAAGGAAAAGGAAAAGGAAAGGAGTGGCTCCCTCCTAGCTCCCTGCGCGCGCGTGGGCGTTGGCCTTGGGCCTTGGCCCTTGGCCCGGCGGGGCGCAGCGAATTTTTTTTTTTTGACAGAGACAACAAAACAAAAATAAATAAAAATTTTATATAGGCATATAATATATCAAAATTTTCAGAAAAAGATTTTCTACAACATGAACACTATTTTAGCTTCAAATAAAATACACACAAATTTTAATAATTCACACAGTGCTACCGGTCCAAGAAAATCCAATAAAAATCATTTTAAAATACCAAAATGACTTCAAATTAATTTCTCTCCAATTTTTCGATGTAGGGAATCATGTTATCCTATTTTCCATATATTTTGTTTTTGGAGAAAAATAATTTGAATAAAACTCAAATAACTCCAAATTGGAAATAAATTCAAAAGAACTTTGAATTTAATTCTTTTAAAACTCCCAACTCATATTTCATTTAATTTGAAGAAGTCATTTTATCTTCTCTCGTGAAAATCATTGAGTTGCATAAAGTTTCAGAATTGGAAATATTTTCCAAATGAAATTCAAATATTTTCAACACCCCTTGTCATTTAAATAAATGGAAGAAGTCATGTCATCTTCTCTCCAGAGTTTTGTGATGAAAAGAATTTGAATTCATGGAGATCATAAATGCAAGGTGGAAGTTTGGGAAAGTCATTTCATTCCCTCTCATTCAACTTTCGTAAAAGTTTCAAATTTCACTCAATTTCACACAAGCAACCACACCACTATCAAACAAACAAGCATAAATATTTATTTAATATAACATTCCAAAATTTAGAATTTTGGGATGTTACACCGCATGTTGGAGCAATGCAACGTGGCTGTCACCCCAGGAAATAAGCTGTCAGTATTCTCAGCTATGGTCACCTTTCTTCAGGTGAAGACATCTGAGCGGATGACCAACAAATCATTCGATGCGATGTTGGCTGCTTTCCGCAAATCTTTCCCAGATCAAGGCCCGAGCTGCCACACACCTACAAAGAAATGAAGAATTTCCTTCGTGCAGTTGGAATTGGATATGATATGATCCATGTTTGTAAGAATAATTGTGTTCTGTTCCGGAAGGATTATGCCAACTTAAGTGAATGCGTGAAATGCAAATTATCAAGATGGAAAGATGGCGATGCTGTGAAGAGGGTTCCTCATAATGTTCTGAGACATTTTCCAATTACATCAAGATTGCAGAGGTTATTTCATGATGCTGAAACAAGAGAGGATGTACTGTGGAATTCTAGGAACCAGGAGTACAGAGATCAGAATGTAATGAGCCATCCATATCATGGTAGTGAGTGGCAAAGCTTCAATCAGAAACACAAAAAGTTTGCTGCTGACCCGAGAAACATTAGACTTGGCTTAGCTTCAGATGGATTTAACCCATTTGGACACCAGAGCACCACATATAGCATGTGGCCAGTGCTTGTTATCCCTTACAACATGCCTCCAAATGTCTGCACCAAAGAATCAAGCTGCATGATGGCCTTGCTCATCCCAGGTCCAAAAAGTCCTGGAAAGGATTTTGATTTATTCATGGAGCCTCTTGTGGAGGAACTTCAACAATTATGGAAGGGCGTTCTCACTCGAGACCTATATAGTAGCCCACCAGCTGATTTCTTTATGTGTGATGTTATAATTTGGTGCATCCATGGTTATCCGGCTTTGGGCACTATGTCAGGGCGAACGACACATGGTTACAATGCATGTGTTCGCTGTTACATTAGACACCGTCGTTTCCTTGCCAAGGACAAGCCGCGTCCTACAAAATACCATAGACATGTGTTCAATGCAAAGCATGAAAACCGTGATGCGCCAAAGAGGCTCACCGCCGATGAGTTGCAAGTGGAACTAGAGAAGGCCAGGCATATTACACCAGGAAACCATCCCGTAATGGTAGCGGAAAAGGAAGCATGGAACGACGGAAGAGAGATTATTGTTTACCGCAGTCCACTTTGTGGGACTTGGAGTATTGGAAAGATTTGGATCTGCGGCATAATCTTGATGTGATGCACATCGAGAAAAATATATGTGACAGCATTGTCGGCACACTTCTTAATATTGAAGGCAAGACGAAAGATACCTTAAAATCTAGGATTGATTTGACACATCTGGGTATCAGAAAGGA
Source organism: Aegilops bicornis (assembly GCA_021605145.1). NCBI lineage: Eukaryota > Viridiplantae > Streptophyta > Magnoliopsida > Poales > Poaceae > Aegilops > Aegilops bicornis. The sequence continues at coordinate 387,834,407 of CM038669.1, read as the reverse complement.
TTTGCAGGTGCAAGATGAAGGTAAACCACGGGATATGGCACAAGCTGTGTACGTCTTGGACAAGGTAAAAAGAAAAGAATTCTGCGAGGTCCTGTCACGTGTGAGATTCCCACATGGATTTGCTTCCAACCCTGAAAGGAGAGTCAGTGCAGATGGAAACAAGGTACAAAGGTTGAAAACTCATGACTGCCACGTCCTACTTCAAAGGGTTTTACCTGTTATCCTTAGAGTATTGGGCCGCCCTGACTTATACAGAGCAGTTGCAGAGTTGGGACAATTCTTCACGGAACTCTGCAGTAGAAATATCAAGATAGATGCTTTGGAGCGTCTTAGAGACAAGATACCAACTATCATATGCGACCTTGAGAAGATATACCCTCCAGCCTTCTTTGATGTGATGGTGCATTTGGCTGTTCATCTACCTGATGAGGCACTACTTAGAGGTCCAAAGACAAGATGGCTGGATGTACCCTATTGAAAGGCGGCTAGGCACTTTCAAGGGCTATGTCAGAATAGAGCTAGACCTGAGGGTTCCATTGCAGAGGCCTACATTGCTACTAAGCGCGTTGACATTCTGCTCAAAATACATTGAAATAGCTGATCAGCTTAGCAAAGAGGTGGGTGAAGACAATCACGGGCTCAATGTTTTTGATTATTCTGTTCGAGTTACACGGAAGAGTCGACAAGAGGACAAACCTAAAGATTTGAAAAAAATGGTTTGGTATGTGTTGAGTAACTGTCCTGAGATACTACCTTATATCAAGTAAGTGCTAAGTACTACAGCTTACACATCGTAATCTACTAAACTTGGAGCACATTCTTATATATTTAGATGTTTGATGCGATCACTATGTTGTGCAGCATCTACAAAAACAAGTTACCGCCGCAAAATACAAGAAACATTGACAAACTGGTTATGGCAGGATTTGTGAAATGGTGCAAGAGCCATGTAAGCTTTTGAATTGCACTGTTAGTTTTTTTAATATATTGAGTACCTAAGATGATCAGCTTGTCTATTTTCTAAACATAGGTTAAGAAGATGTGGGAGGATGGGTGCTACCTCTTGAGCATTGCGTTGGTTTTCCCTTGAAGAGGAAAGGGTGATGCAGTAAAGTAGCGTAAGTATTTCCCTCTGTTTTTGAGAACCAAGGTATCAATCCACTAGGAGATCACGCACAAGTCCCTCGCACCTACACAAACAAATAAGAACCTCACAACCAACGCGATAAAGGGGTTGTCAATCCCTTCACGGTCACTTACGAGAGTGAGATCTAATAGATATGATAAGATAATATTTTTTGGTATTTTTATGATAAAGAGAAATAAAGATGCAAAGTAAAATAAAAGGCAATAGAAATAGCTAAGTGTTGGAAGATTGATATGATGGAAAATAGACCCGGGGGCCATAGGTTTCACTAGTGGCTTCTCTCAAGAGCATAAGTATTACCGTGGGTGAACAAATTATTGTCGAGCAATTGATAGAATTGAGCATAGTTATGAGAATATCTAGGTATGATCATGTATATAGGCATCACGTCCGTGACAAGTAGACCGACTCACCTGCATCTACTACTATTACTCCACACATCGACCGCTATCCAGCATGCATCTAGAGTATTAAGTTCATAAGAACAGAGTAACGCTTTAAGCAAGATGACATCATGTAGAGGGATAAACTCATTCAATATGATATAAACCCCATCTTGTTATCCTCGATGGCAACAATACAATACGTGCCTTGCTGCCCCTCACACATCGGGAAAGGACACCGCAAGATTGAACCCAAAGCTAAGCACTTATCCCATTGCAAGAGAGATCAATCTAGTAGGCCAAACCAAACTGATAATTCGAAGAGACTTGCAAAGATAACCAATCATACGTAAAAGAATTCAGAGAAGATTCAAATATTGTTCATAGATAAAATTGATCATAAACCCACAATTCATCGGTCCCGACAAACACACCACAAAAGAAGATTACATCGAATAGATCTCCACGAGAATCGTGGAGAACTTTGTATTGAGATCCAAAGAGAGAGAAGAAGCCATCTAGCTAACAACTATGGACCCGCAGGTCTGAGGTAAACTACTCACACATCATCGGAGAGGCTATGGTGTTGATGTAGAAGCCCTCCATGATCAATGCCCCCTCTGGCAGGACGCCAGAAAAGGCCCCAAGATGGGATCTCACGGGTACAGAAGGTTGCGGTGGTGGAATTAGGTTTTCGCGGAGGCCTCTGTTAGTTTGGGGGTACGTAGGTATATATAGGAGGAAGAAGTACGTCGGTGGAGCAACATGGGCCCCACGAAGGTGGAGGACGCGCCTGGGGGTAGGCGCGCCCCCCTGCCTCGTGCTCTCCTCGTTGCTTTCTTGACGTCGACTCCAACTCCTCTGGATCATGTTTGTTCCGAAAATCACGTTCCCGAAGGTTTCATTCCATTTGGACTCCGTTTGATATTCTTTTTCTGCGAAACACTGAAATAGGCAAAAAAAACAACAATTTGGGTTGGGCCTCCGGTTAATAGGTTAAACATCCAAAACAGAATATAATATAGCATGGAACAATCAAAAATTATAGATACGTTGGAGACGTATCAAGCATCCCCAAACTTAATTCCTGCTCGTCCTCGAGTAGGTAAATGATAAAAATGGAATTTTTGATGTGGAATGCTACTTGGCGTAATTTCCAGTGTAATTCTCTTAATTGTGGTATGAATGTTCAGATCTGAAAGATTCAAGACAAAAGTTTAATATTGACATAAAAATAATAATACTTCAAGCATACTAACTAAGCAATTATGTCTTCTCAAAATAACATGGCCAAAGAAAGTTATCCCTACAAAATCATGTAGTCTGGCTATGCTCTATCTTCATCACACAAAATATTTAAATCATGCACAACCCCGATGACAAGCCAAGCAATTGTTTCATACTTTTGATGTTCTCAAACTTTTTCAATCTTCACGCAATACATGAGCGTGAGCCATGGACATAGCACTATATGTGGAATAGAATGGTGGTTGTGGAGAAGACAAAAAGGGAGAACATAGTCTCACATCAACTAGGCATATCAACGGGCTATGGAGATGCCCATCAATAGATATCAATGTGAGTGAGTAGGGATTGCCATGCAACGGATGCACTAGAGCTATAAGTATATGAAAGCTCAACAAAAGAAACTAAGTGGGTGTGCATCCAACTCCCTTGCTCACGAAGACCTAGGGCATTTTGAGGAAGCCCATCATTGGAATATACAAGCCAAGTTCTATAATGAAAATTTCCCACTAGTATATGAAAGTGACAACATAAGAGACTCTCTATCATGAAGATCATGGTGCTACTTTGAAGCACAAGTGTGGTAAAAGGATAATAGCATTGTCCCTTCTCTCTTTTTCTCTCATTTTTTACGACCTTTCTCTTTCTTTCTTTTTTATGGCCTTTCTCTTTTTTTTTAGTCCGGAGTCTCATCCCGACTTATGGGGGAATCATAGTCTCCATCATCCTTTCCTCACTTGGGACAATGCTCTAATAATGATGATCATCACACTTTTATTTTCTTACAACTCTAGAATTACAACTCAATACTTAGAACAACAGTATGACTCTATGTGAATGCCTTCGGCAGAGTACCGGGATATGCAATGAATCAAGAGTGACATGTATGAAAGAATCATGAACGGTGGCTTTGCCACAAATATGATGTCAACTACATGATCATGCAAAGCAATATGACAATGATGGAGCGTGTCATAATAAACAGAACGGTGGTAAGTTGCATGGCAATATATCTCGGAATGGCTATGGAAATGCCATGATAGGTAGGTATGGTGGCTGTTTTGAGGAAGGTATATGGTGGGTGTATGATACCGGCGAAAGGTGTGCGGTATTAGAGAGGCTAGCAATGGTGGAAGGATGAGAGTGCGTATAATCCATGGACTCAACATTAGTCATAAAGAACTCATATACTTGTTGAAAAAATCTATTAGTTATCGAAACAAAGTATTACGTGCACGCTCCTAGGGGGATAGATTGGTAGGAAAAGACCATCGCTTGTCCCCGACCGCCGCTCATAAGGAAGAATCAATAAATAAATCATGCTCTGACTTCATCACATAACGGTTCACCATACGTGCATGCTAAGGGAATCACAAACTTTAACACAAGTATTTCTCAAATTCACAACTACTCAACTAGCATGACTCTAATATTACCATCTTAATATCTCAAAACAATTATCAAGCATCAAACTTCTCATAGTATTCAATACACTCATAAGAGAAATTTTTACTAATCTTGAATGCCTATCATAGTTAAAGCAAATTACCACGCTGTTTTGTAGGACTCTCAAAATAATCTAAGTGAAGCATGAGAGAACAATATTTTCTATAAAACAAATCCACCACCGTGCTCTAAAAGATATAAGTGAAGCACTAGAGCAAAAACTATATAGCTCAAAAGATATAAGTGAAGCACATAGAGTATTCTATCAAATTCCGAATCAAGTGTGTCTCTCTCAAAAGGTGTGTACAGAAAGGATGATTGTGGCAAACTAACAAATAAATACTAAAATAATACAAGACACTCCAAGCAAAACACATATCATGTGGTGAATAAAAATATAGCTCCAAGTAAATTTACCGATGGATGAGGATTTAAAGAGGGATGCCTTCCGGGGCATCCCCAAGCTTTGGCTTTTAGGTGTCCTTATATTATCTTGGGGTGCCATGGGCATCCCCAAGCTTAGGCTCTTTCCACTACTTGTTCCATACTCCATCAAATCTTTACCCAAAACTTGAAAACTTCACAACACAAAACTTAACAGAAAATCTCGTGAGCTCCGTTAGCGAAAAACAAAACACCACTTCAAGGTACTGTAATGAACTCATTCTTTATTTATATCGGTGTTAAACCTACTGTATTCCAACTTATCTATGGTTTATAAACTATTTTACTAGCCATAGATTCATCAAAATAAGCAAACAACACACGAAAAACAGAATCTATCAAAAACAGAACAGTCTGTAGTAATCTGTAACTAACGCAAACTTCTGGAACTCAAAAAATTCAGATAAAATAGGAAGACCTAAATAATTCTTTTATTGATATTATGAAATTGGAATCAATATTTTATCACATTCTGGTAATTTTTAACAATTGTTTTCGTGAACAGAAAGTTTCTGGAATTTTCAGCAAGATCAAATAACTATCATCCAAGAAGATCCTATAGGTTTAACTTGGCACAAACATTAATTAAAACATAAAAACAAATCTAACCAGAGGCTAGATCAAATATTTATTCCTAAACAGAAGCAAAAAGCAAAAAAACTAAAAATAAAATTGGGTTTCCTCCCAAGAAGTGCTATCGTTTAACGCCCCTAGCTAGGCATAAAAGCACGGATAGATCTAGGTATTGCCATCTTTGGTAGGCAATCCAGAAGTGGCTCTCATAATAGATTCATAAGGTAATTTAATTTTCTTTCTAGGGAAGTGTTCCATGCCTTTCCTTAACGGAAATTGGAATCTAATATTCCCTTCCTTCATATCAATGATTCCACCAATCGTTCTAAGGAAAGGTCTACCAAGAATTATAGGAAATGAAGGATTGCAATCTATATCAAGAACAATAAAATCTACGGACACATAATTTCTATTTGCAACAATAAGAACATCATTAATTCTTCCCATAGGTTTTTTAATAGTGGAATCCGCAAGGTGTAAGTTTAAAGAGCAATCATCAAATTCGTGGAAACCTAACAAATCGCACAAATTTTTTGGAATCATGGAAACACTAGCACCCAAATCACAAAAATCATAGCATTCATGATCTTTAATTTTAATTTTAATAGTAGGTTCCCACTCATCATAAAGTTTTCTAGGGATAGAAACTTCCAATTCAAGTTTTTCTTCATAAGATTGCATTAAAGCATCAACGATATGTTTGGTAAAAGCTTTATGTTGACTATAAGCATGCGGAGAATTTAGCATGGATTGCAACAAGGAAATACAATCTATCAAAGAGCAATTATCATAATCAAATTCCTTCAAATACAAAATAGTGGGTTCATTGCTATCTAAAGTTTTGAATTCTTCAATCCCACTTTTATCAATTTTTGCATCAAGATCTAAAAACTCTGAATTTTTGGAACGCCTTCTAGGTAAAGGTGGATCATATTCAGTCCCATCATTGTCAAGATTCATATTGCAAAACAAAGATTTAATAAGGGACACATCAATAACTTTTAGATCTTCATCTTTATTCTCATAAAAATAAGAAGAACATGCTTTCACAAAGCAATCTTTCTTAGCATGCATCCTAGCGGTTCTTTCTTTGCACTCATCAATGGAAATTCTCATGGCTTTGAGAGACTCATTGATATCATGCTTAGGAGGAATAGATCTAAGTTTCAAAGAATCAATATCAAGAGAAATTCTATCAACAGCCAATTCATCAATCTTAGGCAACTTTTCTTCAAGCAAAGCATTGAAATTCTTTTGTGAATTCATAAATTCTTTAACACTAGTCTCAAATTCAGAGGGCATCTTATTAAAATTTCCATAAGAGTTGTTGTAGGAATTACCATAATTATTAGAGGAATTACTAGGATACGGCCTAGGATTAAAGTATCCTCTATACGCGTTGTTACCAAAATTATTCCTACCAACAAAATTCACATCCATAGATTCATTATTATTATCAATCAAAGTAGATAAAGGCATATCATTAGGATCAGAAGAAACACTCTTAGTAGCAAATAATTTCAGAAGTTCATCCATCTTTCCACTCAAAACATTAATTTCTTCTATCGCATGCACCTTTTTATTAGTGGATCTTTCGGTATGCCATTGAGAATAATTAACGATAATATTATCTAGGAGTTTAGTAGCTTCTCCTAAAGTGATTTCCATAAAAGTGCCTCCCATGGCCGAATCTAAAAGGTTTCTAGAAGCAAAATTCAATCCGGCATAAATATTTTGTATAATCATCCACAAGTTCAAACCATGAGTAGGGCAATTACGTATCATTAATTTCATTCTCTCCCAAGATTGTGCAACGTGTTCATGATCAAGTTGCTTAAAATTCATAATATCGTTTCTAAGAGAGATGATCTTAACGGGAGGAAAATACTTAGAGATAAAAGCATCTTTGCACTTATTCCATGAATCAATACTATCTTTAGGCAAAGACGAAAACCAAGCTTTAGCACGATCTCTAAGCGAAAAAGGAAATAGCTTCAATTTAACAATATCATTGTCCACATCTTTCTTCTTTTGCATATCACACGAATCAACGAAGCTATTTAGATGGGTAGCGGCATCTTCACTAGGAAGGCCGGTGAATTGATCTTTCATGACAAGATTCAACAAAGCAGCATTAATTTCACAAGATTCAGTATCATTAAGAGGAGCAATCGGAGTGCTAAGAAAATCATTGTTGTTGGTATTGGTAAAGTCACACAATTTAGTATTGCCTTGAGCCATAGTGACAAGCAAGCAATCCAACACACGAGCAAACAAGAGGCAATCGAAAAAGAGGCGAACGGAAAAGAGAGGGCGAATAAAACGGCAAGGGTGAAGAGGGGGAGAGGAAAACACGAGGCAAATGGCAAATAATGTAATGCAAGGGATAAGAGTTTGTGATGGGTACTTGGTATGTTGACTTTTGAGTAGACTCCCCGGCAACGGCGCCAGAAATGGCTCGTTGACGGGAAATCAAATCTTGACTTGACTTGGCGTGAATCTCCCCGGCAACGGCGCCAGAAATCCTTCTTGCTACCTCTTGAGCACTGCATTGGTTTTCCCTTGAAGAGGAAAGGGTGATGCAGTAAAGTAGTGTAAGTATTTCCCTCAGTTTTTGAGAACCAAGGTATCAATCCAGTAGGAGATCACGCACAAGTCCCTCGCACCTACACAAACAAATAAGAACCTCGCAACCAACGCGATAAAGGGGTTGTCAATCCCTTCACGGTCACTTACGAGAGTGAGTTATAATAGATATGATAAGATAATAATTTTTGGTATTTTTATGATAAGAGAAATAAAGATGCAAAGTAAAATAAAAGACAATTGAAATAGCTAAGTGTTGGAAGATTAATATGATGGAAAATAGACCCGGGGGCCATAGGTTTCACCAATAGCTTCTCTCAAGAGCATAAGTATTACGGTGGGTGAACAAATTACTGTCGAGCAATTGATAGAATTGAGCATAGTTATGAGAATATCTAGGTATGATCATGTATATAGGCATCACGTCCGTGACAAGCGGCATCGACTCTGCCAAAGATCTACTAGTATTACTCCACACATCGACCGCTATCCAAAGCATGCATCTAGAGTATTAATTTCATAAGAACATAGTAACGCTTTAAGCAAGATGACATGATGTAGAGGGATAAACTCATGCAATATGATATAAACCCCATCTTGTTATCCTCGATGGCAACAATACAATACGTGCCTTGCAGCCTCTGCTGTCACTGGGAAAGGACACTGGAAGATTGAACCCAAAGCTAAGCACTTCTCCCATTGCAAGAAAGATCAATCTAGTAGGCCAAACCAAACTGATATTCGAAAAGACTTGCAAAGATAACCAATCATCCATAAAAGAATTCAGAGAAGATTCAAATATTGTTCATAGATAAACTTGATCATAAACCCACACCCCGACAAACACACCGCAAAATAAGATTACATAGAATAGATCTCCACGAGAATCGTGGATAACTTTGTATTGAGATCCAAAGAGAGAGAAGAAGCCATCTAGCTAATAACTATGGACCCGAAGGTCTGAGGTAAACTACTCACACATCATCGGAGAGGCTATGGTGTTGATGTAGAAGCCCTCCGTGATTAATGCCCCCTCCGGCAAGACACCGGAAAAGGCCCCAAGATGGGATCTCATGGGTACAGAAGGTTGCGGCGGTGGAATTAGGTTTCGTGGATGCCTCTGTTGGTTTGGGGGTACGTAGGTATATATAGGAGGAAGAAGTATGTCGGTGGAGCAACATGGGCCCCATGAGGGTGGAGGGCGCACCTGGGGGGTAGGCGCGCCCCCCTGCCTCATGCTCTCCTCGTTGCTTTCTTGATGTGGACTCCAAGTCCTCAGGATCACGTTTGTTCCGAAAATCACGCTCCCGAAGGTTTCATTCCATTTGGACTCCGTTTGATATTCTTTTTCTGCGGAACACTGAAATAGGCAAAAAACAGCAATTTGGGCTGGGCCTCCGGTTAATAGGTTAGTCCCAAAAATAATATAAATGTGTATAATGAAGCCCATTAAACATCCAAAACAGAATATAATATAGCATGGAACAATAAAAAATTATAGATACGTTGGAGACTATCAATGGGCAGGTAGTTGATGATGCCCTTTACGCACTAGCAATGGGTCCTGATACTCGGGTAAGACATTATGAATCTCGCGTTGTTGGAGATGTGCGCTACAACACCCTTGCCCGTGACGAAGGCAGGAAGACACAAAACAGTGCCATCATAAGCATGGATACGTACGGCAGAGTGACAACTAGAATGTATGTTAAGATAATGTATATTGTTCGATTCTGATATATCTCCGATTTCGAGGATCATCGGTGTGTGGTTACATTGTCTTTGTCATTGGTATAACCTGTTTTCCAAGATCGCAAAACCCGAGTTGATGATTATTTCAAATCCATCAATGTCAAGGCGGCGTACTGCATCAATGAGCCTTTTATTTTGGCAAATCAAGCAACACAGATATTTTTCTTGGAAGACACATTTGCACGTAGCGATGACTAGAGAGTATTGCAAAGGTTTGAGCAGAGGAATTCATTTAATGAAGTTGCACAACAAGATGATGCTTACACCGCTCCTGATGTACAAGATTCCACGGATATTCCAAATATCTTTGAGAACCATCACGTCAATGACGCTGGCTAAAAGATTGCCTGTCGTGCTGTGGGCATACAAGAGTTGATCAAGAAGAAGCCAACATTCGAGGACATTGAGGATGAAGAAGAAGATGACACTTTGGGGAATTACGATTCAGACTGATACACATGGCGAAGATGTTGACGCTGCTGCTGCGGATGATGATTATATTGCTTTTGTCGTATTTTCCTGTCAGAAGACGTTCTTTTTATCTACTATGTGAAATTGTGTTTGCTATGACAACTGAAACCTGATGAACGTGTTGTTTAGTATTTTGCTGTGTGAACATCACTTGTTATGTATGTTGATTTGTGTTTGGTGATTGTATGACGAGTAAAACATGATGACATTGTTGCTTCTGTGAAACTTGAATTTGATGACATAGTTTGCTGTTGGACTGCAATTTGCTCGATGTCTTCGAATGGGAAGAAAGCTGACCCGACAAGGCTATGCGAATTTATTTATTTATTACCAAAAGGGCCTCTACTATTTATTTATTTATGAGCAAAAGGGGATACCCCCTGATTTCCGTTAATAGAAATCATTAGATGTTCACAACACTACGCCTAGCCTGCTACACAGGTTTCATTCATTACTAGTTTCAGCAAAGCGCTCATGTCATAGCCATTGAATACATCACGAGCGATACATACACTGCAAATAAAGAGACAATCATCCTACAGAGCACATCGATTTTGCCCATTATCTTCACAAGCTCTTTCATCTCCTCATTGCTTTCAAGGCCGTTCAGCAGCTGTTGCTTGGCCATGATCAGAGGAACTGCATCTTTAACCTTCTGCTCTGCATCTTCCTCTTCTATTGTTCCTTCAGTTACTTGTCCAACACCCCAACCTGCTGGTATTGGGATTCCTCGGCTAACCAAATAATCAACGTAGTTGCATTCCCCCACATCAGCAACTTCCCAGAAATACAAATCACACGAATCTTCCCTTTTCTGCATGAATCAAATTGGAAGATCATCAACCAAACTATTAAAAAATCAGCAACTGAAAGCAGCAGAACAACACTTAAACATATTATTACCCCATGATTCGGGCATTTGTAGAAGACTCGACCAGGGTTGAGGATTGTGGTTGAGACGCGACGGATGACTCTGCGTGATTTGCAGCAGTGGCACCACACCAACGGCAGCGGGTTGCGATGAGCAACCGGCTGCGGTGCGTGTGCCGGCAGGGGTGTGATGAGACCCACAGGCGATGGTACGGGTGGCGACTTGGCGCATATCTGGTTGTTGCCTGCTGAAGAGCTTCTGATGGTAGGCAGAGTAAGTAGAGAAGAGGAGAAGTGAACGTTGGATATGTCAGTTTCATTACTTGTAGAGTAGCATAGCACCATATATAGTCATAGTCTAGGTTTGGATTCGAACCAGCCATGAGAGCACGCCTCTCTTTTTCTAAAACTCAGCAATGTCTCTTTTACCTGGTACACTAGCTTGTTCTCAGACGCCTTCTCAAGTCTTTGATTTTCTTTCTTTTGTGCGAGGAAGGAAGGAGGACAAAATTGAGAGTTCCTGGGACTCGAACCCAAGGCCTCTCGGTTGAATACCAAGGTTGCTAGTCACTTATGTGGCGAACGTTCCCTGGGAGGAGGACGGCAGACGAACGCATTTTCCTCGCAGTTTTAGTTGCGACGCAAGATCGAATGGTCGCAGTTTCGGGAATGTTACCAGGCGAACGAGCCCAGTTTTTCTTTTCTTCCTATATATAAAAAAGTATGCTACTTGGTGTCGGCTTAGTCAACAAACGATTGTGCCAACCTTGACCATTGGACTGACATTCAACGTCTGTCGTGTTTCTGCAGTCTCTTCTTCCTCCAGCCACCAAAGCCAAACCAGCGCCGGCGGGACTCCTACTCCCGCCTCCCACGGCTGGCTGTGCTGCCGCGCATGCATCGTGGCCACATCGCACCCTAAAACTCTGCGCATCTTCCTTGGCTCCTGTTCATCCCCGTCCGAGGCCTCACCATCATCCTCCGCCTTGGTTCGCTCGCCGTGGCGCCGCCCTCCGATGTTGCCAACATGGTCAACAACCGAGAGGAATAAGAAGATGACTGTGCATGGTGAGGATGACAATAGGGACCCAGCAGCGCGCGTAGTAATTTTGTTTTTTCGGGGCGGAGAAGGGAACTGGGTTGTGCGGGAGCTGTGGCCCGTCTAGCCCAGGCTTTTATTTCATATGTTTAGCACATGACGGGCCTAGTTTGTTTTTTCCTTTCTAAAAATGGCTAGCCCAGCTATTTTGTTTTTTGCAGAATAACCAACGTAGGCCTACTTGCTTTTCTACGCCCTGCTGGGCCGGAAATCTTTTAAGACGAGGAGGGATGCATTTTGCCCATATGTATTTCTTCAGTCTGGACTGGGGACTGAGGAATCTTTTGCAGAGGGGTGAACATGGGGGAATTGGGGTGATGACTTTCGCAATAATCATCATTCAACACTGGAGTGGTGCTCCCAATGTCCACGTCTTCTTCTTCATCATCAATTTTGTTATGGCCGGTTTAGCTAGGCCCATCGGGCAATCTTAGCCCACAAGTTATCTTAGGTTAATTCTTCTGCAAGTTATCTAGGTTATAAATATAGGCTGTAAGACTCTTTTTGGAATTAAGCAATAAAGATATTTACTATCCCTATTGCCCGGCTCCCAGAGGAGCCGGAACCCTAGCCGCCCCCAGCCCTAACCGCCGCCGCCCTCCTCCATCCTTCCCCTACAACTTACGGAGCAGGTTCGGTAGGATCCCTGGTTCTACCAATTTGGTATCCAGAGACTCGGGTTCGATCATGTCGTCATCAACACCCACGCCGCCGCTGCCCGTCATCACCACCGCCCCGATGACCACTGCCGGGTCCCCAACGCCGCCGGCCCCGATCACCTCCGCGCCGCCGGCCCCCGTCACTTCTGTGCCGCCAAGAACCTCCGTCTTCACGCCGGAGGAGATGACCAGCACCCTGCGGGACCTCGTGACGGCCGTCCAGGGCATCTCCCTATACTTGGCCGGCCCGCACACCACCCTGCCGGGCTGGCCTCGCTTACAGCCACCCGGGCGATGTAATCGGCTGATCTGAACACGTCGGGCCCGAGCGGGACGCCCCTGCTGCCGTTCCAGGCGGGTGACACCGGCGGGCCCCCTCCGCTGCTGCATCTTCCCTGGTACTCGGTACCCGCGGCGATTGCCGGGGCCCATCCGTCGCTCCAGCCCGCCGCCGCTTCTGGCTGCCCGCCGCAGCGGGTTCACGCGCCGATTCTTGCGGCGCCACCGCTGCCGCTCCAGCCGCCGCCGCGCGTCCAGCTCCGCCGCCGCCGCCGCGCCACCGGATCGGGCTACCCACACCGGTAGGCCTTCCGATCCAGCAGATCTGGTTTCCGCCGTCCCCGTCTCCTATCCCGGCCTGGCTAACCGGGACGTCGCCACCGCCAGTTTACACAGAGGCCGGGGACCCACCGGTACCCACGCTGCAGTCTGGGGCCTCGTCCGGCTCCGTGGGGGCCTATGACAGCCTCCCCACCATTGACCGGGCGCCGTCATCATCACTGCTCCGCACCGCCGAGCCGGTCGGCCATGGCGCACCGACCCAGACGCCGCCACGGTTTGCCAAGATCGACTTCGCCACTTATGACGGCATGGAGGACCCGCTTAACTGGCTCAACCAGTGTGAGCAGTTTTTTCGTGGCCAGCGCACGCTCACGTCGGAGCGCACTTGGCTGGCATCCTACCACTGATACGTCTCCAACGTATCTATAATTTATGAAGTATTCATGCTATTATATTATCCATCTTAGATGTTTTATGGGCTTTACTATGCACTTTTATATTATTTTTGGGACTAACCTATTGACCCAGAGCCCAAAGTGCCGCCTCCTGTTTTTTCCCTTGTTTCAAAGAGTTTCAAGAAAAGGAATATCAAATGGTGTCGAAATGTAATGAAACCTTCTGGAGAAGTTATTTTTGGAAGGAAAGCTACCCGATAGACTTGGAGTGCACGTCAGAAAGAAGCGAGGAGCCACGAGGTAGGGGGGCGCGCCCACCCCCCTAGGGCGCGCCCTCCACCCTCGTGGGCCCCTCGTGGCTCCCCTAACGCACTTCTTCTGCCTATATATATATCCATATACCCTAAAACGACCGGGGAACAGAATAGATCGGGAGTTCCGCCGCCGCAAGCCTCTGTAGCCACCAAAAGTCAATCGGGACCCTGTTCCGGCACCTTGCCGGAGGGGGGAACCCTCACCGGCGGCCATCTCCATCATCCCGGCGCTCTCCCTGATGAGGAGGGAGTAGTTCACCCTCGGGGCTGAGGGTATGTACCAGTAGCTATTTGTTTGATCTCTCTCTCGTGTTCTTGATTTGGCACGGTCTTGATGTATCGCGAGCTTTGCTATTATAGTTGGATCTTATGTTTCTTCTCCCCCTCTACTCTCTTGTAATGGATTGAGTTTTCCCTTTGAAGTTATCTTATCGGATTGAGTCTTTAATGACTTGAGAACACTTGATGTATGTCTTGCCGTGTGTATCTGTGGTGACAATGGGATATCACGTGATTCACTTGATGTATGTTTTGGTGATCAACTTGCGGGTTCCGCCCATGAACTTATGCATAGGGGTTGGCACACGTTTTCGTCTTGATTCTCTGGTAGAAACTTTGGAGCAGTCTTTGAGGTTCTATGTGTTGGTTGAATAGATGAATCTGAGATTGTGTGATGCATATCGTATAATCATACCCACGGATACTTGAGGTGACATTGGATTATCTAGGTGACATTAGGGTTTAGGTTGATTTGTGTCTTAAGGTGTTATTCTAGTACAAATTCTAGGGCTGTTTGTGACACTTATAGGAACAGCCCAACAGATTGATTGGAAAGAATAACTTTGAGGTGGTTTCGTACCCTACCATAATCTCTTCGTTTGTTCTCCGCTATTAGTGACTTTGGAGTGACTCTTTGTTGCATGTTGAGGGATAGTTATATGATCCAATTATGTTATTATTGTTGAGAAACTTGCACTAGTGAAAGTATGAACCCTAGGCCTTGTTTACTAGCATTGCAATACCGTTTACGCTCACTTTTATCATTAGTTACCTTGCTGGTTTTATATTTTCAGATTACAAAAACCTATATCTACCATCCATATTGCACTTGTATCACCATCTCTTCGCCGAACTAGTGCACCTATACAATTTACCACTGTATTGGATGTGTTGGGGACACAAGAGACTCTTTGTTATTTGGTTGCAGGGTTGTTTGAGAGAGACCATCTTCATCCAACGCCTCCCACGGATTGATAAACCTTAGGTCATCCACTTGAGGGAAATTTGCTATTGTCCTACAAACCTCTGCACTTGGAGGACCAACAACGTCTACAAGAAGAAGGTTGTGTAGTAGACATCAACCACCTCCGCGGTGCAGCCCAGACCTGGTACTACGCCCTCGAGCAGGACGAGGGCAGCATGCCCCCTTGGGAGCGCTTCCGCGAGCTCTGCCTCCTTCGCTTTGGGCCTCCGGTTCTCGGGAGCCGCCTGGAGGAGCTCGTTCGCCTTCCCTTCACCTCCACGGTGCAGGACTATGCCGACCGTTTCCAGGCCCTGGTATGCCATGTGTCGGGTGTGACGGCCCAGCAGCGGGCCGACCTCTTTGTCGGTGGACTTCCGGATCACATCCGCGTGGACGTGGAGCTTCGGGGACCACATGATCTCCAGTCAGCCATGTACTACGCCCGCGCGTTCGAGCGCCGCGTGGTGGCCATCCAGTAGGAATCACCGTTCCGGACCGCTGGGTCGCTACCCCGGCCGGATTCCGCTCAAGGTCGGCCTACGCAGGCTGTTGCGGCACCCCTCGCCGCGACCGCGGCGCGCCCGTTTCGCCGGCTCTCCTCAGCCGAGCTACTCGAGCGTCGCCGCCAAGGGTTATGCTTCAACTGCGACGAGCCCTACACGCCCGGCCAGGCCTGCCCGCGACTCTTCTACCTGGAGGTGGCAGACTACATTCTGGAGGACGCCGTCGCTGCCGACCTGGCCGCCCCAGCTGTCGAGAAGGTGTTTGACGCAGGTTGATCGCCTCGAGGAGTTCCGCAAGCGCTTCCCCAACTTACAAGTCGAGGAAGAGCTGTTTGTGCAGGCGGGGAGAAGTGTTATGGCCGCTTTAGCTAGGCCCACCGGGCAATCTTAGCCCACAAGTTATCTTAGGTTAATTCTTCTGCAAGTTATCTAGGTTATAAATATAGGCTGTAAGACTCTTTTTGGAATTAAGCAATAAAGATATTTACTATCCCTATTGCCCGGCTCCCAAAGGAGCCGGAACCCTAGCCGCCCCCAGCCCTAACCGCCGCCCTCCTCCATCCTTCCCCTACAACCTACAGAGCAGGTCCGGTAGGATCCCTGGTTCTACCAAATTTCTTCAATGCTTGCCTCTTCAGCTGTGAACTGAGGCACGGGCGATGATACTAGTCGGGTTGAAGGGATGTTATCCACTTCAATTTCTTCGTCCAACTGCTCTAAAGAAGCAGCAGAAGGAACATCTTCGTCAGATCCGCTTGGGATCACATAATCTTCACCAAAAGGAATGATTTCCTTTGATGGCATGCTTGAAAATGGAACAACATCAATTGGATTGTCATATGAGCTTGTCAAAGTCTTCGCCTTCTTTGGTGCATAAGACTCTAAGGAAGCATCTCGGTGTCAAAACCGGCGGATCTCGGGTAGGGGGTCCCGAACTGTGCGTCTAGGCGGATGGTAACAGGAGACAAGGGACACGATGTTTTTACCTAGGTTCGGGCCCTCTCGATGGAGGTAAAACCCTACTCCTGCTTGATTAATATTGATGATATGGGTAGTACAAGAGTGGATCTACCACGAGATCAGAGAGGCTAAACCATAGAAGCTAGCCTATGGTATGATTGTTGTTCGTCCTACGGACTAAAACCCTCTGGTTTATATAAACACCAGATAGGGTTAGGGTTACACAGAGTCGGTTACAATGGTAGGAGATCTACATATCCGTATCGCCAAGCTTGCCTTCCACGCCAAGGAAAGTCCCATCCGGACACGGGACAAAGTCTTCAGTCTTGTATCTTCATAGTCCAGAGTCCGCCAACGATGATAGTTCGCTATCCGGACACCCCCTAATCCAGACTCCTCAAGAGCCCCCAACCAGTGCTTCAATGACGCATTTAATCCGCGCCAAGATATTGTCTTCGGCATTGCAAGGCGGGTTCCTCCTCCGAATACTTCATAGAAGATTTTGAACACAAGGATAGTGTCCGCTCTGCAAAACAAGTTCCACATACTACCGTGAGAGAATAACCTTTGCACAGATCTGGACGTGATTCTGCGGGCGTGACATCACACCACGGCCAGGCCTTTATACGAATCATTTTTACCGCCCCACCTCGGTAGCGTTTAGCGAGGCGGTTTCTTCAGCACGTCTTATCAGAGCGGAGATCGTGCCCCCTTTATTCTAGGATCCTCTTCAATACGGGCGTGGGTAACCCAGTCATGCCCGTTGGCACGCCTCCTCCATCGGCGAGTCCCGAGCGGTCACGGGAGGGCTCTTGGTATTCAACCTCTTTATAACGAGACCAAGGCCCGCTCCTTTCTTTCAATCTCAATCGAATCCGCCTCGCCTCGAAGTTCCAACACCCAAAGCTCCAGATTTAGGCGCTTTGACCTTCAACGATGTCCGCTCCAACCTGCACGGCGGTGGATGCCTTCCTCCGCCACGGAAGAAGATGTGCTAAAGCTGAGAGACGCCAGTATCTAACCGCGAAAGTTCAGATAGGCTGCCTGCCCAAGGGCAGGTTATTCCCACTCCGAGCCCGGTGAGAGCGTGGTATTCGTGGTCTCACTTCCTTCGGGTTTAGGCTTCCGACGGACCCCTTTGTGAGGGGGCCTCATGTTTTATTATGGGTTGGAATTCCATGACTTGGATCCGAGTCCATCCTCCACATCTCGTCGTTCATTATCATATGTGAAGCCTTCCTCCGCATTACCCCTCACTTCGGATTGTGGCTCAAGACCTTCAAAGTGGAGCCAAGATGATCAAGGGGCATCAGCAGAAGTGAGGGGCTGTTATAAGCAAGAATGCTGACGCTCCCTGGCCCAAGGGCTCTTTTCAAGAGGAGCTCAATTGATGGCAATAGGAGTGGTTTTATATCACCGCTCCAGGGGCACCAAATGGGTGGCGCCACCTGCCTTCCGCTCGGGTCCTCCACTGCGGCGGGCGCCATGGGTCAATAAAGGGCTCGACTGGGGACCGTCCAAGGACGTACCCCTGTTGAAGGGCCGTATTCGAGACCTCCGAGAGAGAGAGAGAGAGATCAATCTGGTCATAGTAGCGCAGGTCATGCTGATTCGTCGCACCTTGCCCTGCAAACGCCGCCTCACTTTGGAGTTTAATCCGGAGGGACCACGAGCTCTCCAACATTTTATGGGCGTAACGCCCGTGGAGATGTACCAACTGTTCTTCGGATCACAAGCACTGTGTCCAGACTTAACCGAGGACACATGTCTGAGCTGCAATCGCCCGGACACTCAAGTAAGTAGTCTTGTACCCGGACATGCTATCTGTATATTTATCATACACTTGCCCTTAAAAGAGCTATCCTTTAAACAGGAGTGGATAGCAAAAGCAAAACTGATCAGGTGTCCGGCCCCCCTCCCCGAGACCACGCCGGATCCTGTATTAACCAAGATGCTAGAGGTTGTGCCTTTGAAGAAGGCGAAGGGGGAACAAGGGAACTACTACCTCCGTGAAGGAGGCTATCAAGAAAGGGGATCGAGAATCCCTCCTCCAAGGGGAGAAGAGGACCGCTTGAAAATCCGGAGACCAAAGCCTCGGCGGGGAAGAAATCTTCACCAGAGGGTCCTGCGGCGGGAGATGCCCCGGCCGCACTATTTCCCCAAGGAGATCAGCCCTCCAGTGAGCCGTAAGTAAAGGGGGGCATTTTTTTTAAAGAGAGACATCCCCGTTTTATTTCTGAAGGTAACCGAAAGTTTACCTTGTAGTTCGGATCTCAGCCCTTCACAGCAGAGCTCGTCTTCAGGGGATCTTGGTCCGGAGATGATGGAGAGCGAAACGCCTCCGCCTGCCGTACCGTTATGCGAGGTGGGCGACCACGAGGTGTCGCTATGAGGGCTTCTCCGAATCCGCGGGCCAGAAGGCAGCCAGATGTCCCTCAAAGCCCTCCGTGTCCGGCCTTCGAAAAAGGCCACCGGACGAGTCCGGCACCAACGGGTGTACGGTCGGAGGAGCTGAAGGATCTGCTCGGGCGAGCGTCTATCTCGGAAGATCACGGTATGTTAATGGGTACGGTGATTGAAAGGATTTCATCCGCTGAGAGCATATTGCATGAAGCCGTCGTAAGTTTACTGACGGATTTTGAGGTATGCAAAATGATGTACCTTCTGACAGTTTTGCATATAAAATGCGCCCTGTATAGATAGTAGCCCCAGAGACTTCGTGCGGTGTCAAAAATGACGGCGCACCGAGGATCATAACCCCAGGTATAATATGCTCTCTTCCTATGTAGGTGGCGAAGCGTCCGGTGGCTAACCGGGCTGATGAATTTGCCGAACTGAAGCAGCAACTTGACGTGGTGGATGCGGACATCACGCTTGTTAATAAGCGGCTTGACGAGTCACAAGGTATGCAACTTCTCCGCGGACACCTGGTAAGGGAGCTTGACACTCATGCCTTACAACATGTATGCTTAATGCAGATGGTGCCGCTGCTATGGAGAGCCTTTCATGAGCTCGCCCGAGCCAAGGAGCAAGCCGGAAAAAGTGATGCGGCTGCCTTAAAGGCGGCCGAGAGCTAAAAGACGAACAGGCTGCTCATCGCCGAAGCAAGAAAGAAATGGCCGAGATGGCCGTGAAATTGAAGGATGCTATCGATTGTGAGCTTCTTGAAAACAAGATCGAGCGAAACAAGAGGACCTGAAAAAGGCCGCCACCGAGGCCAAGGATACTCGCTCGCAATGAGAGCTATGAAGGAGGAGCTACGTCGGGCGGAGATATTATGCGGTGGAAAGCCCTTTCTGATGCGGAGGAAATTCACGGATCCTAAGTATGCTCAATTGGACCGGCTGTGGGGTGTGAAGGATGCTTATCTGGACTTGGCGGCGAGTGCCGCAGACGCAGCCGAACACTTCCGAGGTCAAAAGGATCACTGAATGGAAGAGCTTTTTTGGTCGCAGTTCCATAGTCCGGAGCGTCCACTTTCATTAACCGATCGTTTGGCGAATGGGCTGAGCTAAATAGGTTGTCCGGACTTGCCATGAAGGCTGTCGTGACTCATTTGTGGCCAAAAAGGCCCGAGCCGAAGAGTTATTTTGGCTTGGTGCAACAGTTCCTTGGTGCGGTGCCGCATATCGATGCAATGAAGCGGTCAGCATGCATAGAGGGTGCGCGGATGGCTCTTGCCCGTGTCAAGACATACTGGGCGGAGATGAAGGCCACCGACGTTGCATCCCAAGATTCGGACAGAAGTCGAGTACCTGCCGAGCACTATTTTGAGGAAGTCTTGCAGGCGCTGCGTTTAATAGAGACGCAGTTTCGAAGGATATTATGTTTTAATGACGTGTATGATTTGTGAAAACAATGTTTCAATATAATATAAGAGCTTTTTATACTTATGCGTTCAAGTATTAAAACACCTTACATGCGGCCGTTGATGTATATGTGTATATAACACGAAAGATGGCAGTCTTGACCCCCACGCACATAGTGCGGGGTGTTTGCAAAAATGCGCATTTTCACACTTAATCCAATGTCTTGGTCCTGTAAAGGAGGTGATAGCGTAGCAAACTAGGCAACCGGACTATAATGCTTTATCACTTTCACTTAGCCATAGGAGTTCGATGGTGGGGCTACTATATAGCCCCTAGGGGCACCGCGCTCTCCCGAATTCAGGGCGCGTATGTGCCTGATCGGGAAACGGTCCTTCGTTAATGCGCAGGAATTCTAAACATTCCTGTGGGTCATCGAGTGGTTGACCAGTCTCACGCTACATCATGACAGTCAGTTTTGGCTTTCTCTCTTGAGGTGCTCACCGTCGAACCGGGGCACAATCGCGATGAGTTCTCCGGTGTCGCATTAGCCGATAGAACGGAACGTAAGGCAGCAAAACACGTGAGCTGGGCAAACCCAACATTTGACCAAAGACATGATTCGGAGCTGATGCATATAAGGCCTAACTCGAGACGCGAACACTCCCTAAGGTATTCGGTCTTTATGAAAACGGGTAGAATAATGCCCTAAGCCCCCGTGTCCAGTGCGTGCAAAAATTCTGCAGTGCGGCCGATGCCAAAAGCGCCACCTCCTCCTCGGTTATAGCAAGAAACCGGGGATGTGTATCAACAAGAGACAGTAAAAAAGGTTTACGCAGGGTCTTAATCTGAAAAGAATCCTTGCAACGGGTCCCTACTGCACGTCTGCGCCTGTGTCTCCGTTGTGCCCTATCCTGGACGGGTGTAGCACGGTGTTCATCTGTAAAAGAGAAGAACTTAGTTGAAAAGAAAAAAAAGGATCGTGCGAAAAATGTACTTTATATTAAATAAACAGAGTACGGTTCGAAAAGTGAATAAAATTGAGCTTTATTGTCTCTTGTTGTACATGCGTGCAGCCCTTGTACGGGGTATGCCGCTAGTAGGCGTTATATGTTTACGCCGGACTCGTCTAGCCATGTCCGGGTTCGAATGACCTATTCAGTGCTTTGATTAAGCGGAGCCGGATTAGTGTGGGGTTGTCAAGGCGGTCTCACGTTCTTCCGTGCTCGAGTAACACTTGATACTCCTTTTAATGAGATGATGCCGCATGGACCGGGCATTTTAAGTGTAAGAGATGCATAATGCGGTATTATGCGTTAAAGCGGTAAAGCTTCACGCCCCAAAGAGTGCTTGATATCTACTTTCGAATGGGGCGATGTGGAAGGTTAACTTTTTGCGGCGGAAGTTGTCGGATGACCCGAACACAACTTCTAGCAGTAGGGAGCCCGTACAATGGGCATATAGGCCTGGCATTACCCCTTTGAAGGAGGTGTTGCTATGGCGAATTTTGGTTGGGTCTATCCCCATTTTGCGGATTGTGTCCTGATATAGCAGGTTTAGATCGCTACCTCCGTCCATTAGGACTTGTGTAAATTGGAGTCCGTCGATTATAGGATCTAATATCAAGGCAGTCCATCCTGCGTTCCGGATACTTCAGGAATAGTCCTGATGATCGAAGGTGATTGGTTTTGACAACCATCGTATGGACTCTGCTGGGATAGACCGTGCGGCGCGTGTTTCTATGGGCGCCGCTCTGTTTTTCCCTTTTGTCACTTGAAGTGAGTTCACTGTTTTGACTTTTTGTGGGAAATTCTTTTGTTTCCTGTGGTATGCTTGTGGGGTTAGTCATCGTCCTCGCTTGGTGTGTCGAGCCTTGTGTTCGGCATTGAGTTTGCGGATCGCTTGAAGACCCAACAATCTCTGTGGGTATGGTTTGCGTGCTTCCTGAGTACCGTGGATTTGGCATATTTTGTCCAAGATTTTGTTTAGGTTGGATAGCTCGTCGTTGTTGTCCTTGAGGGGCAGTTTTTATGATTCTGCAGAGCTTCAATCCGGCGTTGACTGCCGTGCTCTTCGGCTGTTTCCCTTTGTCCGCGCTGGTCCTTGCTGCGTCGTGGTTTTCCATTTCCATCCCTGACTTGGATGTACTTGGGTCATTGATCGCATCTTGCTAGCCAACTATCCTCTCCCGCGCAAAAGCGGGTCATGAGGCTTGTTAATGCAGCCATTGTTCTCGGCTTCTCCTAGCTGAGGTGTCTGGTGAGCCATTCGTCTTGGACGTTGTGTTTGAAAGCTGCTAAGGCTTCGGCGTCCGGACAGTCGACTATTTGGTTCTTTTTGATGAGGAACCTGTTCTAGAATTTGCGGGTTGACTCTCCGGGTTGTTGAGTTATGTGACTTAAATCGTCTCAGATCCGGAGGACGGACATAAGTCCCTTGAAAATTTGCAAAAGCATCCTCGAGCTCTTCCCAACTTCCAATGGTATTTTCAGGAGGCTTTTGAGCCAATGCCAGCTGGCCCTTTGAGCTTGAGGGGTAAGTATTTTATGGCGTGGAGATCATCTCCTCTAGCCATGTGTGTGTGGAGGATGTAATCCTCAATCCGCACTCGTGGTCTATTGTTCCGTCAGATGCCTCTATGTTTACGGGTTTGAATCCCGCTGGGAATTCGTGATCCAGCATCTCATCGGTGAAACACAGGGGGTGTGCGGCACCCCTATATTTGGGTGTGTCGTGATGTTCAGATATTTGGCGTGTTGCATTGCTTGGAAGAGCTTGCTTTCTTGGCCCATAGATGGACCTAACTGGGCCATCCTTTTGATGCGAATCCTTATGCGGATTGCGTGCCGGCTTGTGTGAGGCGCCGCTTGCCGCTCCATGTTTGCCATGTGGTCGTCTATCCGACCGGGCGGCCTCTTTGTTCTTTGATTGCGGGGGCTCTATGGCCTCCTCATCGAATTCAGGCTGTAATTTGCGCTTCGGGTAGCTCTTTGTTTGGCGACTGTCGCTGTATTTCTCTACGGTATTGAGTACTTTGCTCCATCTGATTCTGAGTGCATCTTCCGCTGTTTTGAGCTTCCGCTTCTGCTTTTTCAGGCTACGTGCAGTGGTGACGAGCCTTTTGTGGAGGTTCTTCTGCTCCAACAATTTGTCCGGCGTGAGATCGTCCGGACTGTTATCTTTGCCGGGGACGGGTTGTTTATCCAAGTTGTCCTGTTCGGACGGTTGCTCGACAGCATGTTCGTCATCCACCGGTTCGCCCTGCTCTATGGCTGGGTCTGTGTGGCTGCCGTCTTTGTCGAGGTGGGACTTGGTGCGGTGTTTACGTTGCCGTTTTGACGGCTTTTCGAGGGTTTTATCCTTCGTAGTGTCCCGTTGTTCCTCGTCGTCACTTCCTTTCGGTGTATCCACCATGTATACATCGTGGGATGAGGTGGCTGTCCAGTATCCTATAGGTGCTGGTTCATGGTTGTCTCCTACATCGACGTCCATACCGTCGATGTCTTGAGTCAAAATCGAGCACATCGTTTAAGCTTTCGGCGGTGGCTACAAAGTGGGCGGTGGGTGGGCGTTGAATTTCTTCGTCGTCGCATCCCAACCTTCCTGACCGTAGTCCGGCCAGGGCTCTCCTGATAGAGAGAGAGACTTTAGTGAATTCAGGATGTCGCCAAAGGGCGAGTGCCGAAAGATGTCCGCGGCAGTGAACTCCATAAACGGCGCCCAATTGGATTCGATTGGTAGGGGCGCGGAGGGTTCGGAGTCCGGAGAGGAGTCCGGCACCTTGGAGTCACGGTCTTCGCAAAGGACAGGGATGGAGTTCGGCTCAATCTCCGTAGAGATTGTAGCCCCCGAGGCGGTGTCCAACCACTCGTCCTCGATCGGCGGAGTCGGCTACGAGCTATGGGTCGGAGCGGACGCTGGTGCGGCCTCCAGGGCAGCTAGATCTTGCCCATCGAGACAGTGCGGCGCGCTTGGCTGTGGCTCGAATCCGTCGAAGATCAAGTCCCCGCGGATGTCGACCGTGTAGTTCAAACTCCCAAATCTGACCTGATGGCCAGGGGCGTAGCTTTCGATCTGCTCCAAATGGCCAAGTGAATTGGCCCGCAGTGCAAAGCCGCCGAATACGAAGATCTGTCCGGGGAGAAAAGTCTCACCCTAGACCGCGTCGTTGTTGATGATCGAAGGAGGCATCGGGCCTAAGGATGACGACACAGAGGAACTCTCAATGAAAGCACCAATGCCGGTGTCAAAACCGGCGGATCTCGGGTAGGGGGTCCCGAACTGTGCGTCTAGGCGGATGGTAACAGGAGACAAGGGACACGATGTTTTTACCCAGGTTCGGGCCACAGCCGATGGAGGTAAAACCCTACTCCTGCTTGATTAATATTGATGATATGGGTAGTACAAGAGTGGATCTACCATGAGATCGGAGAGGCTAAACCCTAGAAGCTAGCCTATGGTATGATTGTTGTTAGTCCCTCTGGACTAAAACCCTCCAGTTTATATAAACACCAGATAGGGTTAGGGTTATACAGAGTCGGTTACAATGGTAGGAGATCTACATATCCGTATCGCCAAGCTTGCCTTCCACGCCAAGGAAAGTCCCATCCAGACACGGGACAAAGTCTTCAATCTTGTATCTTCATAGTCCAGGAGTCCGACCAACGGTGTTAGTTCGGCTATCCGGACACCCCCTAATCCAGGACTCCCTCAAAGTAGATGATTTCCTTTTCTTCACTGTTGTCGCTCCGCAGCCTTGGTTTTCTTCGCTTCTGTTGCAGATGGAAGGACAGGACTTGGCGTTGGTGCAGGAGGAGCAGAAGAAACTGGTGCATTTTCTTCAGGTGCAACTGATGCAGTTGCCCTATCTTGTTCAGTGTCTTCAGGCGCAGCGACAGATGCTTCGGCTGGCCTGGCCTGTTCTTCAGGTGCAACACTAGTGGTTGCCCTGGCAATTTCATCAGCAGCTGGAATAGCTTCATCAGCCCTGGTACTTTCAGTTTCTTCAGCAACCTGAATGTCATCAGCGGTGCTGGCATGTTCTTCAGTAGGCTGTGAAGATGCGTTAAGTTGATGAGAACCTAGTGATTCAACAGCGGACATGAGTACCTGTGAACAGATGATAGGTGCAAAGAATTTGGAGAGGTCATATGCGTTCTCAGAAGTTTTTGCAAAATGAACAATTTTGATGAATTTGACCAGAGGTGTCTTGAGGAACTTCACTAAGCGTTCTTTGACTTAGGTTCCAGAGTTGTATGGATTGAAAAAATTCACACAATTGAGGAATCTTGAAGAAAAATGTTGCTTAGAGAAATAGATCAAGAACAGTTGATTGTGTGAGGTGTTTAAAGGGTGGAAGTTGACAAATAAACACCTTTTGAAGATTATATGGAAATCATCAGAATCAACAAGGGCAGTAAAAGTAACTTTCAATTACCCTTGACGAAGAACACGAGTACTGAGAGTAGTAGATTGGAAGTTCGTCAGTCCAGATCTTCCACACCCTAACTTGGCAGAGGAAGACAGCTACGGCGGCGGCGGAGAGAAGAAATCCGTGGCCGGCGCGAGTACGACAGCAACGAGGCCGAGGCAGTGAAGCTCTTCCTCACCGGCGATGATGAAAGTAGTGGCGGCACTAGGTCTTGAGAGCTCGAGCGAGGGAGTGAGATCGAGCGGGGTAATGCAGTCTGAGGAGGGTGAGGGGTATATATAGCCGAGCTAAAAAACCGCTTGCCCGAGGAAAATGAACGAATGTGCCCCTAACCCTTCTCATCCTAGCGACATGTGTCACCCACGTACTAGGAGGTGGAAATCGTGTAAGATCGTGGGTGAATAGATAAATACTATCGTTGGATGTGGGACGGTTTGAGCGGCAAAAGCCGAAAATTCAGATTGGAAAGTTTTTAATGTTTCGTTCGCAAATTCTTTAGCTGACAAGGACACGGTGATAATGGGTTTCAAATAGAACGCACATGAAGAATTTGTGAACAGATTGTGTTGAGTTTAGCATAGAGGGGGAAGGGTCCGATCACATTCACTTAGCAGAAAAAGCAACTTGAAGAAGTAGCAATAAGTGAATGTTGTAGAGGACTTAAACTCAAATATATATATACATATATATATGTATATATATATATATACAGCCCGTCTATTCTGATAATATTATCAGAATAGTTATTCTGATAACACCTCCGCATTGCATGCTCAACGCGAGGGCACTGCACTTTCTTTAGCAAGAGCACTTCATTACAGAGACTAGTGAACTTCGCATCGTAAAAAACTATGCGTAGTGTTTTTTCGGTACTGTTTTCGCTCTAATTTTTTAACCGTTTATCAGAACGAGGCGTGTAATATATCGTTGGAAAGCTACGGATTAGGCGCAACTTCGTCATGTTGAACACTTTACGAGATTCCCCGCGGTTTAAGAGAAATTTCAAAAATGGTGCGGCCCACAAAGAGTGGCAGCGAGCATTTTTTCGCGTTTTTTTTCTAAAACACTCGTCAGAATGAGGCAAATGATACACCGTTGGATAGATATCGCCGAGGTGCATCTTTTTCATAACTATTGTTTTCTATAATTCTTACAGTTTAAGAGCAGTTTCAAATTTACTAAATCACGGAATTTTGTTTTTCAATTTTTTTAAAATTTTCGGTATTGTTTTTCCTCCAGTTTTTTAACTGTTTGTCGAAACGAGGCGTGTAATATATCGTTGAAAATCTATGGATGAGGCGCAACTTTCATATGTTGAATTTTTTTTGAGATTCCTTACGGTTTTAAGTTAATTTTAAAAATCGTACGATGGACGACGAGTGACAGCGGCCGTTTTTCACGAAATTTTTACAAATCAGTTGTCGAAATGATTCAAATGATATGGTGTTGGAAAGATATCGACGAGAAGCAACTTTTTAATGTAGAACACTCTCTCTAATTCCTTACGGTTTAAGAGCAGTTTTAAATTTACCAAAATGCGGACAGTCTGTTTTTTCGCGACACCCAAATCGACGTGGGTACTTCATCCGACTGAAAACCGCACTGCATCGGATGAAAGACCGCACTCCATCAGACGTGTTAGAGAACTGCATGGTTTATTTTATTCAAACGTAATTTTTTTTCAAGGACGAGAAAGTAGAGTGCAATTCACATCGGGTGTAAATGAACCACAACACTATCAAGAAGTGAACCGCATTACTTTTTTTGCTTTCATAATAATTTTTTTGCACTTACGCGATGAACAACATCATACGGCCGACCGCACTGCTTCAGAATGAAAACCTCACTGCATCGGATGGGCAAGCGAGCTGCATAATTTCTTTTGTCGGACGTAATTTTTCGCACACGAGTTTTTGTTATCTTTTTTCAACTTTTTTTATGAACGCGAGTGGACTGCAGTGACGAGGGCAAGTAAACCACAACATATATTAAAGTGAATCACATTACTTTTTTGTTGTTTTGCTAAAAAATCGCACTTCCACACTGTGCGCAAGTGAACAACATCGGTCTCAAAAGTGAACCACATCCGAAAACCAAACGCAGTGCAGGTGTTGATTTTAGTCGAGTGAGTTTTGAAACACATGAAATAAATTGTACTTCATACAAAGGGTAATGAGCTGCTACACACAAGTTTAGTGAGCTACTTTTTTTGTCAACAAACAATTTTATTAAAGACACACATGGCCATTGTTGAGCACTGCACACACCCACATGTCGCACTGCACGCACATGCTGCAGACCGCGCGACCCGAGCTGTAAGAAACGGAAAAATGACCGGACACCGGAAGCGCACTGCACTGGGCAACCGCACAAGATGAAGTGCACATCCAAAATCTGCAAAAACAAAAAGCAGAAAATGCCTTCTGTAAACTGCACAGGCAGCAACTCATGTCCCCGGGATGTCGTCGCCGTCGTTGACCTTCTTCGCGCCTTTTGACAAACACACTATTTTTTGTGAAACAAACTGCAGCAAACACACCAATTT
This sequence comes from Aegilops bicornis, assembly GCA_021605145.1. Lineage (NCBI taxonomy): Eukaryota > Viridiplantae > Streptophyta > Magnoliopsida > Poales > Poaceae > Aegilops > Aegilops bicornis. The sequence goes on along the minus strand of CM038669.1, from coordinate 387,805,974 downwards.
TGCATTGAATTGACAAAAAAACACCTTGGGCAGCGAGCAGCCAAGATGGAACTCATCGACGTTGCGAGGAGTGGAGTGATACGTCTCCGTCGTATCTACTTTTCCAAACACTTTTGCCCTTGTTTTGGACTCTAACTTGTATGATTTGAATGGAACTAACCCGGACAGACGCTGTTTTCAGCAGAATTGTCATGATGTTGTTTTATGTGCAGAAAACAAAAGTTCTCGGAATGACCTGAAACTCCACGGAATATCTTAGAATAAATAAAAAAAATCCTCACCAAAGATGAAGACCAGGGACGCCCCCCCTCCTGGGCGCGCCCCCTACCTCGTGGGCTCCCTGGAAACCTTCCGACGCCAACTCCAACTCTATTTATTGGCTTTCGGGGAGAAAAAAATCAGAGAGAAAAAATCATCGCGTTTTATGATATGGAGCCACCGCCAAGCCCTAATCTCTCTCGGGAGGGCTGATCTGGAGTCCGTTCGGGGCTCCGGAGAGGGGGATTCGTCGCCATCGTCATCATCAACCATCCTCCATCACCAATTTCATGATGCTCACCGCCGTGCGTGAGTAATTCCATCGTAGGCTTGCTAGACGGTGATGAGTTGGATGAGATTTATCATGTAATCGAGTTAGCTTTGTTAGGGTTTGATCCCTAGTATCCACTATGTTCTGAGATTGATGTTGTTATGACTTTGCTATGCTTAATACTTGTCACTAGGGCCCGAGTGCCATGATTTCAGATCTGAACCTATTATGTTTTCATGAATATATGTGTGTTCTTGATCCTATCTTGCAAGTCTATAGTCACCTATTATGTGTTATGATCCGACAACCCCGAAGTGACAATAATCGGGATACTTCTCGGTGATGACCATAGTTTGAGGAGTTCATGTATTCACTATGTGCTAATGCTTTGTTCCGGTTCTCTATTAAAAGGAGGCCTTAATATCCCTTAGTTTCCAATAGGACCTCGCTGCTACGGGAGGGTAGGACAAAAGATGTCATGCAAGTTCTTTTCCATAAGCACGTATGACTATATACGGAATACATGCCTACATTATATTGATGAATTGGAGCTAGTTCTGTGTCACCCTATGTTATGACTGTTACATGACGAACCGCATCCGGCATAATTATCCATCACTGATCCGGTGCCTACGAGCTTTCCATATACTGGTTTACGCTTATTTATATTTCCGTTGCTACTGTTACAATCACTACAAAAATACCAAAAACATTACTTTTGCTGTCTTTACTTTTGTTACCATTACCACCACTATCATATTACTTTGCTACTAATCACCTTGCTACAGATACTAAGTTTCCAGGTGTGGTTGAATTGACAACTCAGCTGCTAATACTTGAGAATATTTGGCTCCCCTTGTGTCGAATCAATAAATTTTGGGTTGAATACTCTACCCTCGAAAACTGTTGCGATCCCCTATACTTGTGGGTTATCAAGACCTTTTTTTGGCGCTGTTGCCGGGGAGCATAGCTCTATTCTTTGAGTCACTTGGGATTTATATCTGTTGGACACTATGAAGAACTTGAAAGACGCTAAGACAACAATTTATCCCTCAACTACGAGGGGAGGTAAGGAACTGCCATCTAGCTCTGCACTTGATTCACCTTCTGTTATGAGTAAGCTAGCGACACCTAAACCTGCTTCTGCTATTCGTTCCGATATGTCGCACGTTATTAATGATGCCACTTCTGCTATACATGATACTTATGATGAAACTACTTTTATGCTTGATACTACTGTGCCCCTTGGTGAATTTCTTGATGAACAAATTTCTAGGTCTAGAGAAAGAGAAACTATTGAAACTGATAATTTTGATGAAAGTGATGATGAAGATATGCCTGCTATTCCTGGGGGTTATCTTTTTGATGCGGAATCTTCTGCAGCTATTTTTGCTTGCCAGGATAGAAACGAACTTAAGAGGCTGCTAGTTAAATGGAGTAAAGAATCTCTTAGAGACAGAATGAAACCTGATCCTACTTTTGCTACTTCACCTATTTGTGTTCCCGATAAGGATTATGAATTCTCTGTTGATCATGATATAATTACTTTGGTTGAATCTGATCCTTTTTATGGCTGTGAATCTGAAACTGTTGTGGCACATGTTACTAAGTTAAATGATATAGCTGCCCTGCTTACTAATGATGAGAGATCGCGCTGCTTTTATATACTCAAAATATTTCCGTTCTCATTAAAGGGTGATGCTAAGATATGGTTTAATTCTCTTGATCCTGGTTGTGTGCGTAGTCCCCAGGATATGATTTATTACTTCTCAGCTAAATATTTCCCTGCTCATAAGAAACAAGCTGCTTTGAGGGAAATATACAACATCGTGCAAATTAAAGAAGAGAGTCTCCCACAAGCTTGGGGGAGGCTTCTCAAGTTACTTAATGCTTTGCCTGATCATCCTCTTAAGAAACACGAAATACTTGATATCTTTTATAATGGACAAACCGATGCTTCCAGAGATTACCTGGATAGTTGTGCTGGTTCTCTTTTCAGGGAAAGAACACGGGATGAAGCTGAAATTCTATTGAATAATATGTTGACAAATGAAAATAATTGGGCACCTCCTGAGCCACCTCCCGAGCCAATTACTGAGCCTATTCCTAAACCAACTCCGAAGAAGAGAGGTGTTCTATTTCTCAGTCCTGAAGATATGCAAGAGGCAAAGAAATCTATGAAAGAAAAAGGTATTAAAGCTGAAGATGTTAAGAATTTACCTCCTATTGAAGAAATACATGGTCTTAACTTACCGCCTATTGAAGAAGTATATGATCTCAATTCTTTATTCACTGAAGAGACCCCTGATCCCGATACCCCGACACAGGTAGTAAAGGTAAATTCTCTCTACAGATATGATAAAGCTGAAGTCCCTCCTACTAAAATTGCTAGTCAGTGCTTGGATGAGTTTGATAACTTTATGTTTAAGCAAGATGACTTTAATGCTTATTTTGGTAGACAATTAACAGAATACCTTTATGATTAAACGCTTGGGTGATTATATGGCTAATATTAGAACTTAAACTTGTTAGCAAACATGCTTCCATGGTTACCACTCAAGTAGAACAAGTACTTAAAGCTCAGAAAGAAGTGCTTGATGAAATTAATAGTACGAAAAATGATTATGCTGTTAGATTAGCTACTAGAACTGGTAGAATGACTCAGGAACCTTTGTATCCTGAAGACCACCCTAAGAGAATCGAGCAAGATTCTCAGAGAAATAATATTGATGTGCCTAGTTCTTCTAAAAGGAAGAAAAAGAAAAATGATAGGACTTTGCAAACTTCTAGTGAACCTATTGCTGAACCACCTGAGAATCCAAATGATATCTCTATGTCTGATGCTGAAACACAATCTGGTAATGAACATGAACCTAGTGAAAATGGTAATGATGATGTTCATGATGATGCTCAACCTAGTAATGATAATGATGTAGAAGTTGAACCTGTTGTTGATCTTGATAACCCACAATCAAAGAATCAACGTTACGATAAAAGGGACTTCATTGCTAGGAAACATGGTAAAGAAAGAGGACCATGGGTTCAGAAACCCATGCCTTTTCCTCCGAAACCATCCAAGAAAAAGGATGATGAGGATTTTGAGCGCTTTGCTGAAATGATTAGACCTATCTTTTTTGCGTATGCGATTGACTGATATGCTCAAAATGAATCCTTATGCTAAATACATGAAAGATATTGTTACAAATAACGAGAAAGATACCGAAGCTGAAATTTCCACCATGCTTGCTAATTATACTTTTAAGGGTGGAATACCAAAGAAACTTGGAGATCCAGGAGTACCTACTATACCATGCTCCATTAAAATAAATTATGTTAAAACTGCTTTATGTGATCTTGGAGCGGTGTTAGTGTTATGCCTCTCTTTATATCATAGACTTGACTTGAATAAGTTGGCACCCTCTTGAAATATCTTTGCAAATGGCTGATAAATCAACTGCTATACATGTCGGTATTTGTGAGGATGTGCCTGTTGTGGTTGCAAACGTTACTATTTTAACGGACTTTGTTATTCTTGATATTCCCGAGAATGATAGTATGTCTATTATTCTTGGAAGACCTTTCCTTAATACTGCAGGGGCTGTTATTGATTGCAACAAAGGCAATGTCACTTTTCATGTTAATGGTAATGAGCACACGGTACACTTTCCGAGGAAACAACCTCAAGTTCATAGTATCAATTCTATTGGAAAAATTCCATCGATTATATTTGGAGGTTTTGAATTTCCTCTCCCTGCTGTCAAGAAGAAATATGATATACTTATTATTGGGGATGTCTATATCCCCGTTGAGGTAACATAGTGTTATTCGAAATTTCTCCGGTTCCATGTCAGTCGGAATGAGTTTGTTAACAAGACCTGATCAACCTGTTAGTGGATTCTTTTTGATGAGCATGAGATGGATGAAACTAGAATGTAGCGACCTGACCCAAAATCGGTCAAGTCTCTGTGTCTGTACCATCCCAAGATCATGCTGGCACTCACAGTACATTGATGAAATAAACAAAGTTCAATCACACCTGAATTTATTACACGATTCTCATATCGAGTCATTATTACAATAGAATAAATTCGGCCGAAGGCCAACTCATGAGAAATAAACGAAGTAAAACTGCGGAAGCGTAGAAGAATAGCGAGTCCATCCGACTCCAAAGGGCAATCGCCAAGCGGAGCGTAGCCTCACTCTGATCGGAATAAACCTACGCAACATAAGGCGTTGCAGCCGTGTAGGTCAGCATTTTGAATATGCTGGCAAGTCATGAAGAGAGAACAATAATAAAATTACTAACACTATATGCAATTTGGCTGTGGGGCTCTAAGTTTCATCATTTTGCGAAAAGCCAATTTTTCCCTACTACAGTGGACTTGATGGCAAATACTACAAAATTGTTGGTAGTTATTGAGATGGTTTCGCCAACCAATGTCTCATTCCCAAATTATTAAGTCATAACCCCTCAATTAAATTATTAATTTTAGTGTTGAGATTTCCGAAATACTCCAAGTTCCAGAGGCTCAAATGTCCGTAATCGGGACACGGCTAATCGATTAGATCTTTTCTCTGCGCAGAGGTTTAGCACTTTACCCGCAAGAATCGTTCCTCCTTTTAAGTCTTCGCACTTGAGTGTTTGAAGACGGGACGAACGAACAGGGTCTTCCGAAGAGTTCCTCTGGGCCACTGCCGGTGCCCATCCAATCCTACCGTTCTTCTACATCTCGTAGCACCGTCCCGCCAGAGTCACACCTAGGGTCGACCAAGCCAGAGCCCATAATGGCTTGCGGCTGCACAGGTAAGCTTCCGGTCAAGGGGGTATCCATCCGTCTCTTCGTGGATGGGTGAAGCTTTCCGCAAGATGTCATGGTGCTTCTCCATGCATCCCGGCCAACCACTGGATTCTCCAGGGTGCCCGTCAACCGTCCTCCACCCAGTAGTGAATTTCGCAGTCCATCTTGATCTTGAGGTCATGGGGTTGTCATCACCTTTAAGACTCTCACATCTCCCTTATGAATTCACTCAACCAACCCCGTCTACGAGCATAGCAAAAATAAACTACTTCGTCCCGGGTCATGGTAACAAGGGGAATTGGTTCATCCTACCACATGATACTACTCAAGAACATAACTTCAAAATTTCACCTACTGCATGCATGGTGGGGAGGTAAAATTCTAATGCAACAAAATCATAGGTATTGAAAATAAACATGATCAATGACTTGCCTTGCTGACGATCTTCATAAGCTAGGGAATCGTAGTAGCAAGCTCGCACTCGAAACTCTACGAAACAAACAATAATCACAATAAGCATATAGCATGTCATCACTTAACACAATAGCAACATAGTAACATAACACACCAAACACACAAATCAAAACCCAAAGGAAAACTCAAAGAAAACCAACTCAAAGTTTTCCTACTTCAAGCAACAACTAAAAATAGTTTTACATAACAAATTTTTTTCTAACATAACCTAAGCATGAGTTTTTGTTAACTTAACAGAAAAGGATGCATTAAGCAATTAGGAGCAAAAAGAATTAACTTAAAATCTATTATGAAACTCCTATTAGGCCTAATTCAATTTCTATTAAGAAAAATAAAATAAAAGTTTTATTTATTATAAATAAAAGTTCATCCTATAAAGTGACAGAAACTATCCTAGTATAATCAATCACATGTGAAAAATAAATTGTTTTACTAATTAAAATAATAGGAAAAAGCAGTAGCTAGTTAATTAATTAGGATTAACAAGATTCTGCTAGAAACTAATTTTTTATTAATCCTAAAATACCCAAATTAATTCCTACGGTTAGGTAATGTCCAAAAAAAGTTGGGACAAAAAGAATCATATAAAAATAATTTTCCTAACTCATTTTATGGCAGATTTACTATTCTGACTAAAATTAAAATAAAGCAATTTAAAATAATTTTAACATAGCTAATAATAATTTCTACATAAACTATAAGAAATTTTCAAACTAACAAAAAAAGAATCACTTAAAAATATTAAGTAGAATAAAAGTTATGAATTTTTCACATCTGGAACTATTCTGTTAAAATAGAAAACGAAAATAAAAGAAAAATGGCCTAATGGGCCTAACCTACGCACTGAGCGTAATATAACTAAAACGGGCCTAGGGTTAAACTGAATCGGGCCGGTCTAATAAATAAAACCCTAACTAAACTAAACCGTAATGAACCGGGCCGAACCGGGTTTTTATTAAATGAAACATACCCCTTCGGGGGTTCTAATCTACACCGTAGATATTAGATCGGACGGGGGAGGGAAACTCCGGTGACTTACCGGAGATTGACGGTGGCGGCTCGGACGGCGAAAAGGCCAGCGTCTCCGGTGGTCGAGGCGTCAGGAGTGCTCGGCGGGTGCGGCGCGACGAGGGGTGGTCTGGTGGAGTGGGTGGAGTTCGGGAGGCTAGGGCGACGGCGGACGAGGCAAATGGCGGCGGCATTCGACAAGTCCCATGAGCACGTGAGGAGGGAGGAGGGTTCGGCGAGGGCAAGGGGGAATGGGGTGCGGGGAGGGGTTTATATAGGGGGGGCCTCACCTTGGGCGGGGGGTGAATCGGGAGGGGGATCGGATCCCGGATCCGTCGGGATCCGGCGAGCGGCGGCGACGCGGGCGAGGCGTGGGCGAGGGGTTGAAGGAGGGGTGGGGTCCGCCTGGCAGAGAGAGAGGGGGTCTGTGTGGCGATCAGCCGGAAAGGTTCGAGGCGAGGGTGGCTTTGGCCGTTGGGCAGCTCATGGCTGGCCCTCTGGGCTACCTGGTGGGCCGGTGCGGTGGGTGGCCTCGGCGCTGGCTGGGCCAGTGGCCTGGCTGGCGCCTGGGGGGGGGTTTTCTTTTTTTAAATTTATTTTTTTAATAAAAACAAAAACAGAGATAACTTATAAAATATAAATATTTTATATAGGACATATATATACCAAAATGATCAGGGGAATATTCCCTATCATTTGAACATTTTTCTAAAGGCAAAATCCAAACTTTATAAAAATTCATTTTTTTCAAATTCAAATAAAACTCAAGTTTGAATTCAAAACTTTTGGCAAGGTTTTCCTCTGATATTTTTGGAGTGTCATGTTTGCTCCTCTCATACTTTTGCTCAAGTATTTATCAGGCATAGTTTTTGAAATGATTCCCACTTGCCAAAGTTTGAAATTCAAATTCCAAAACTCAAAAACTTCAGAAACTTCAAATGGCACTCAAATTCAAACAACATGCATAGATGCTTAACTATAATTGTAAAACATTCCAAATAGGAAATTTGGGATGTTACAAACCTACCCACCTTAAGATGAATCTCGCCCTCGAGATTCGGGTTGGCTAGCAAATAGGTGCGGATGGTCTCGAAGAAGGTCTTCTTCGCGCTCCCAGGTGGCTTCTTCCTCGGAGTGATGACTCCACAGCACCTTACAAAACTTGATGACCTTGCTGCGGGTGACTCTGGTCGCAGTCTCGAGAATTCGGACGGGTTTCTCCTTATAAGTCAGATCACTGTCAAGCTGTATGGCCTCTAGGGGCACTGTGTCTCTCAACGGAATATCGGCCATGTCGGCATGACACTTCTTCACCGAGAAACATGGAAGACATCATGAACTCCGGACAATCCTTCCGCAATTCCAATTTGTAAGCAACTTCTCCACGACGTTCGAGGATTTTATGCGGGCCAATGAATCGGGGTGCTAACTTTCCTTTGACACCAAACCTCTTGATTCCACGAAGTGGAGACACACGAAGATATGCTCGGTCTCCCGCTTCGTAAGTTACTTCCTTGCGTTTACTGTCGGCATAACTCTTCTGTCTCGACTGTGCTATCTTGAGTCTATCCCGAATCAGCTTGACTTTCTCTTCGGAATCTCTGATAAGATCGGAACCGAAAAGTGATCGATCTCCAACACCATCCCAAACCAATGGTTTTATGAACCTCCTTCCGTATAGAGCTTGAAAGGGCCATCTTCATACTGGATTGATAAGCATTGTTGTATGAGAACTCTGCGTCTGGCAAATTATCATCCCAGCTAGACCCATAGTCTAGCACACAAGCTCTCAACATGTCCTCCGAATCTGGTTGACTCTCTCGGTCCATCCATCTGCTGCGGATGAAAAGTCATCTTGAATTCCAGCCTCGTACCCAAAGTTTCATGCAACTGATTCCAAAACTTTGAGGTAAACTGTGTTCCTCTATCAGACACGATACTCCTCGGAACTCCATGCAGACATACGATCCTGGTCATGTATATCTTGGCCAACTTAGCACTGGTATAGGTAGTTTTCACGGGAATGAAGTGAGCTACCTTGGTCAAACGATCAACCACTACCCAGATAGAATCATAACCTGAACGGGTCCTGGGTAATCCTGTGATAAAATCCATTCCAAGTTTCTCCCATTTCCAATCGGGAATCGGCAAAGGTTGAAGTAATCCTGCTGGCTTCTGATGTTCTGCCTTTACTCATTGACAAACATCACATCTTGCTATGTACTCGGCAATATCCTTCTTCATACCGCCCACCGTAAACTTTCCTTCAAATCCAGGTACGTCTTGGTGTTACCGGGGTGGATCGAGTACGGTGAATCATGAGCCTCCTTAAGAATTAGCTTCCTGAGTTCGGGATCATTGGGCACACAAATACGATCCTCGAACCATATAGCTCCGTGTTCATCCTAGACGTCCTCCACGTCAATGTGGTTCACCTGAGCACGAGGGAAAGGGTTGGGCTTCTTCGCCGAGCTTCCATTGCCGTTTCCATTCCTTTGCTTGGCCTCTGGGCAGTCGGTGGCATAGTGCCCTGTTTTCTGGCACTTGAAACAGGTGATGTGACTCAGATCCTTGAGCCGGGCAGGCGGGGCGATGCTGATTGCCATTGCCATTGCTCGACTTGTTGTCCTGGTTGCGGTTGTTCCCATTTCCTCCATGGTTATGGCCTCCAAGGTTGTGATGGGTATGCCCTCCCGAGTATGGGGCATAACGGGCTTCACGAGCTCCTGAGTTGTGCTTCCCCGACTGTACTTCCGCTTGCGACTTTCAATCTGCTGCTGCTTGCCTTCAAGTATGATGGCCTTGTCTACCAGCTCACGGTAGTTGGTGAAAGTAGCCACCATAAGCTGCATACCCAGTTCATCATTGAGTCCCTCGAGAAACTTCTCCGCTTGGCGGCATCTGTGGCCACATCATCCGGGCATAGCGAGCTAGCTTGTCGAACTCATCCACGTCTTTGCGCCACAAAGACGGTTTCCTGGCGTAAGTTGCGGAACTCACGCTTCTTCAAACTCATGGCTCCGGTGAAACATGAGCGGTGCGGAAGGCTCGCTGGAACCGATCCCACGTGATGGTGCCGATGGGATAAGTGGCGGTGTAGTTCTCCCACCAAGAAGCTGCAGGTCCATCAAGTTGATGTGCGGCAAAGCGCACCTTCTCTGCATCAGTGCATCCAACAGTGATTAACTCTCTTCCGACCTTGCGGAGCCAATCATCGGCCACAATCGGCTCAGTGCTGCTAGAGAACACTGGCGGATTCAGCCTTAGGAATCGAGTCAAGTTGTCAACAGGGGGTGGTGGCGGTGGATTGTTGTTGTTGTTGTTCTGATTCTGGATGAGTATCTGCATGAGGGCATTCTGTTGCTGGAGTATCTGAGTGAGCTCCGTGGAAAACCGTGTCACGTCTCGGAGGCATCTGGTGTTTTGGAGTGGATGAGAAATTTAGAATAGAACAATGGTCTAATGAGAAATAACACTACCCATATGAATGCACAATCATAAACACACCAATCATTTATTCATTCCACTCAAACATGGTTCAATCTCGATTACAAAAGCTCATGACTAATCGAAAATATCGGCCTAACTGATCGACGAAAAAGTAAAATAACATGGTGGTCGACTAAATGTCTTCATCAATAATCCTTGCGTCCTCTGGTGCGATGTCCTCCGGTGTGGCGTCCTCTGTTGCGGCGTCTCCTCTTGTGGCTTTCTCCAGTGGAACTCCATTCATTATCGTGATCATTGCTCACGAGAGGTCCATCATCTCCACTCGGATAAAGGTCCTCTCCCAGGTCCATCTTCTCCTCTATTGCGGCAAGCTTCATCTTCAGGTCGTCGACTGTCTCCATGAAGTCCGCGATTTCTTCCTCATGGTCAAGGAAGTCTGCGTGTGCCTTCTCCTCCAGTTCCAGTTCACGGAACAACAGCCTCCTGTGTACCTTCGAGTTACGGCGAGTCTGGATCTCCCGTTTCTGAGGAGACACTCCAAGTCTTGGACATACGAGAGAATGGAGTCGTCCTTCACGGTGCGGATGATATCTCCATTCCTTGCTCTGCAAGAAACCATGGCGAGGTCTGATGGATCGAGCTCGGCCTGTACTCTTCTCGGAGATGTCCAAGTGCACGATAAATCGCCATGTCTCTTCCGAGGATCCAGTTGAAGTCGGTAAACTCAAAGTCAATTGGCTCAGATGCCCTCCGAAGGTTCTCCTGGAATGTGCACCTCGATCCTCAGAAGGGTATCCGCTTAAGCGCATTGGTAGGCTTCCCGGTGATCGAGGGCGAGCAATCTTCAGCTTCTTCACGATCTGGACCAGCTTCTGCCGAAGGGCATCGTCTCATCTGGCCGCAAAACTCCGGTAGCAAAACTGGGGTGAACTTCGTGACCATCTAAAATGTTGAAAATCGGAGAGAAGTCGAGAAATGAACAGGGAGAATTACGGAATGATAAGGACATAAAATAAATAGTCTCTTCCTATGGCTTTCCGATCCTAGGGGTTACGCCCCTACGGTCAGCGTGTGCTCGATACCATCTCTCGTAGCGACTGACCCAAAATCGGTCAAGTCTCCGTATGCATGCCATCCCAAGATCATGCCGGCACTCACAAGACATTGATGAAATAAACAAAGTTCAATCACACCTGAATTTATTACACGATTCTCATATCGAGTCTTTATTACAATAGAATAAATTCGGCCGAAGGCCAACTCATGAGAAATAAACTAAGTAAAACTGCGGAAGCGTAGAAGAATAGCGAGTCCATCCGACTCCAAAGGGCAATCGCCAAGCGCGGAGCGTAGCCTCACTCCTGATCGGAATAAACCTCTGCAACATAAGACGTTGCAGCCGTGTAGGTCAGCATTTTGAATTTTCTGGCAAGTCATGAAGAGAGAACAATAATAAAATTACTAACAATATATGCAATTTGGTGTGGGGCTCTAAGTTTCATCATTTTGCGAAAAGCCAATTTTTCCCTACTACAAGTGGACTTGATGGCAAATACTACAAAATTGTTGGTAGTTATTGAGATGGTTTCGCCAACCAATGTCTCATTCCCAAATTATTAAGTCATAACCCTCAATTAAATTATTAATTTTAGTGTTGAGATTTCGAAATACTCCAAGTTCCAGAGGCTCAAATGTCCGTGAATCGGGACACGGCTAATCGATTAGATCTTTTCTCCGCAGAGGTTTATGCACTTTACCCGCAAGAATCGTTCCCTCCTTTTAAGTCTTCGCACTTGAGTGTTTGAAGACGGACGAACGTAAACAGGTCTTCCGAAGAGTTCCTCTGGGCCCATGCCGGTGCCCATCCAATCCTACCGTTCTTCTACATCTCGTAGCACCGTCCGGCCAGAGTCACACCTAGGGTCGACCAAGCGTAGCCCATAATGGCTTGCGGCTGCACAGGTAAGCTTCCGTCAAGGGGTATCCATCCGTCTCTTCGTGGCTGGGTGAAGCTTTCGCAAGATGTCATGGCGCTTCTCCATGCATCCCGCCAACCACCGGATTCTCCAGGTGCCCGTCAACAAATCCTCCACCCAGTAGTGAATTTCGAAGTCCATCTTGATCTTGAGGTCATGGGGTTGTCATCACCTTTAAGACTCTCACATCTCCCTTATGAATTCACTCAACCAACCCCGTCTACGAGCATAGCAAAAATAAACTACTTCGTCCGGGTCATGGTAACAAGGGAATTGGTTCATCCTACCACATGATACTACTCAAGAACATAACTTCAAAATTTCACCCTCGCATGCATGGTGGGGAGGTAAAATTCTAATGCAACAAAATCATAGGTATTGAAAATAAACATGATCAATGACTTGCCTTGCTGACGATCTTCGTAAGCTAGGGAATCGTAGTAGCAAGCTTCGCACTCCGGAAACTCTACCGAAACAAACAATAATCACAATAAGCATATAGCATATCATCACTTAACACAATAGCAACATAGTAACATAACACACCAAACACACAAATCAAAACCCAAAGGAAAACTCAAAGAAAACCAACTCAAAGTTTTCCTACTTCAAGCAACAACTAAAAATAGTTTTACATAGCAAAAAATTTTCTAACATAACCTAAGCATGAGTTTTTTTTAACTTAACAGAAAAGGATGAATTAAGCAATTAGGAGCAAAAAGAATTAACTTAAAATCTATTATGAAACTCCTATTAGGCCTAATTCAATTTCTATTAAGAAAAAATAAAATAAAAGTTTTACTTATTATAAATAAAAGTTCATCCTATAAAGTGACAGAAACTATCCTAGTATAATCAATCACATGTGAAAAATAAATTGTTTTACTAATTAAAATAATAGGAAAACAGTAGCTAGTTAATTAATTAGGATTAACAAGATTCTGCTAGAAACTAATTTTTTATTAATCCTAAAATACCCAAATTAATTCCTACGGTTAGGTAATGTCAAAACAAAGTTGGGACAAAAAGAATCATATAAAAATAATTTTCCTAACTCATTTTATGGCAGATTTACTATTCTGACTAAAATTAAAATAAAGCAATTTAAAATAATTTTAACATAGCTAATAATAATTTCTACATAAACTATAAGAAATTTTCAAACTAACAAAAAAAGAATCACTTAAAAATATTAAGTAGAATAAAAGTTATGAATTTTTCAAATCTGGAACTATTCTGTTAAAAGCAGAAAACGAAAATAAAGAAAAATGGCCTAATGGGCCTAACCTACGCACTGAGCGTAATATAACTAAAACGGGCCTAGGGTTAAACTGAATCGGGCCGGTCTAATAAATAAAACCCTAACTAAACTAAACCGTAATGAACCGGGCTGAACCAGGTTTTTATTAAATGAAACATACCCCTTCGGGGGTTCTAATCTACACCGTAGATATTAGATCGGACGGGGGAGGGAAACTCCGGTGACTTACCGGAGATCGACGCGGCGGCTCGGGCGGCGAAAAGTGCCGGCGTCTCCGTGGTCGGGGCGTCGGCGGAGTGCTCGGCGGAGTGCGGGCGCGACGAGGTGAGTGGTCTGGTGGAGTGGGTGGAGTTCGGGAGGGCTAGGCGACGGCGACGAGGCAAATGGCGGCGGCGGCGTTCGCAAGTCCGCGAAACACGTGAGGAGGGAGGAGGGTTACAGCGAGGGGGCAAGGAATGGGGTGCGGAGGGGCTTATATAGGCGGGGCCTCACCTTGGGCAGGGGTTAATCGGGAGGGATCGGATCCCGGATCCGTCGGGATCCGGCAGCGGCGACGGGCGAGGCGTGGGCGAGGTTGAAGGAGGGTGGGGTCCGCCGCAGAGAGAGAGAGTGCGGCGGTCGGCGACCGAGCCGGAAAGGTTTCGAAGCGAGGGTGGCACAGCCGTTGGGCGCTCATTGGTGACCCTCTGGGCACTTTGGTGGGCCGGTCTGGTGGGTGGCCTCGGCTGGCTGGGCAGTGCTTTGGCTGGCCTTTGAGGGGGTTTCTTTTTTGAAATTTATTTTTTAATAAAACAAAACAGAGATAACTTATAAAATATAAATATTTTATATATGACATATATATACCAAAATGATCAGGGAATATTCCGTATCATTTGAACATTTTTCCAAAGGCAAAATCCAAACTTTATAAAAATTCATTTTTTTCAAATTCAAATAAAACTCAAGTTTGAATTCAAAACTTTTGGCAAGGTTTTCCTCTGATATTTTTGGAGTGTCATGTTTGCTCCTCTCATACTTTTGCTCAAGTATTTATCGGGCATAGTTTTTGAAATGATTCCCACTTGCCAAAGTTTGAAATTCAAATTCCAAAACTCAAAAACTTCAGAAACTTCAAATGGCACTCAAATTCAAACAACATGCATAGATGCTTAGCTATAATTGTAAAACATTCCAAATAGGAAATTTGGGATGTTACATAGAAGCACAACCTTCTATACCCTCTTTATATTTTCTGTTATTTAGTAGAAATAAAGTAAAATACTATTTTTCTGTCTGTTTCCTGACTTACCCGTGCAATATAAAAATATCCCTAAAATAAAAGTCCTCAGAATGCCATGCCAATTTAATATGATTTTTTCGGGAATATTTGAGGATTTTTAGTGCAAAAATTACCTTGGGGGGAGCTGCCACCTGGCCACGAGGGTGGAGGGCGCGCCCTACCCCCCTGGGCACGCCCCCTGCCTCGTGGCCCCACGGTGGCCCTCCTCCACTTATCCCTGCACCCATCCTCTTCCTCTGCCTCACACAAACCCGAAAAAACAACTCAAGCTCGTGTTCCAGCCACTTTTGCTGTGATTTTCGATCTCCTTGCTCAAAGCACCTCTCGCAAAACTGCTTGGGGAGATTGTTCCTTGGTATGTGACTCCTCCATTGGTCCAATTAGTTTTGGTTCTAGTGCTTTATTCTTTGCAAATTTGTGCTGCATAGGTGACCATGTTCTTGAGCTTGCATGTCAAATTTATATGGTTCCAAGTAGTTCTAATGCTTGATATAGGCTCTAGGCACTTGTAGGAGTAGTTGCTATCAATTTTATTGAAGTTGGTTCACTTTTGTTTGTAGTTACTAAAAATTTCAGATAATTTCAGAAATAATGAAGAGACTTTTGAGGGGCTCGTCGAGCCGAAGCTCGAAGGAAAAACGGAAGGAAGAAGAGCAGAAGCCCAAATTAAATTTGCCTCGTACCGCGGAGGTCCGACCGTGTGAATGGCCTTCCGACGACTTCTTGAGGAGAGCCAGGATTTATGAAGATTTATATTTATTTATTGAGAACACCGGCCTCACCGACTTCCTCTATGACCAACGTCATCAGTATCTCTTACTCACAAATACTTTTGTGCAGAACTTCTACTTTTTCGATAAGAAATCACCTCCAACAGTAATGTTTTATTTATATGACGTTGTTAAGGAGATGACATTAGCTGAATTTTGCGGGGTTTGCAAAATACCCTTTGAGGGTACCTTAGATGAACCTCACCGTAATGAAGTGGAAGCTTTTATTAACACTATCACTGTGGGAGAAACCAGGAAGGTTTCTGATGCAAGAATTACTAGCATACTGTCGGTGTACTAGAGTAGGGGTACCCTAGTATCCCGAACTCGTGCAGAAGCGATTCTTGACACCTCAGGCAAGGCTTGCCTGGTCACCGCCAAGATCCTCCGTGGTTCCTTTGGAGCCATTCAAGAACAAAGTATTTAACCAAGAAGACAAGGCCCCGACAAGAGGAGCTTGCCGGGAAGGCCACTCTAGGCACGCAGAAGACAAGACCCCGGCAAGAGGAGCTTGCCGGGAAGGCTCTGAGAGCGACAAGCCTCCGGACGCGACAAGGATTCAGCCGCGGCAAGGCACTTGCCACGGCAGGCAACCTCTCTTCATCTCTGCTCCAGCTCATCCACCAACGTGTCGCCATGGGACCATTCCATGCACGCGTGTCAAGAGGCTGTGCGGCCGGCGGGGAGCAGCGATAAGCGGCGCTGATAAGCTTGCCATCGTGGCGAACGGTGGCGCTCTGACCGCCCCTGTTCACAGACTGTTTATGCGATGTGGACGGGCATTTAATGCTTTTGTCCCTTGCCGTCGTGGTTAGGTAGAGTACACGGTACATCGCTCAAGTAGGTGTACCAACTACAGTTTTTCCATTTGTACCCCCATCTACGTTGCCACCTGTCGGAGCCCCTTTGTGCATATAAAAGGAGGCCCATGCGCAACGTAGAGAGGGGTTCGAAGACTCTCACGCTAGGTCTCGTTAGCAGCTGGAGTATACTGTAGCTCTCAGCGCTCCCTAGCAAGAACACAATACAATTAGACAAGCAAAGTGAGAGTATTATCTCTCCGGAGAGCTCCGGCTGGGTAAACTGCTCGTGTTACGCCTCGATCCGCTCTTCGTGCGATCTCCGCCCCCCTCCGAACCAAAAGGGGCTCGGTCCGCCGGCCCCATAGGTGTTCGTGGGTCCGATCAGCCTCCCCGGCATCTTTGGTGCGCCAGGTAGGGGGCGTCGAGGCTGTGTGAACCTTATCCGGCGTTCACACGAGCAACATCTTCATCATCTTCAACATCTTCATCAACATGCCACCAAAGAAGAAGGCCTCGGCGGCAGAAGCCCCGTCCGCGTCGAACCCACCACCACCGGAGCAAACATGTGGTGGGGTGGACGCCGACGGAAGAATGGACGGTGACGGGGGAGCTCACGGTGCCACCAAGTCCAAGGACAAGGCCGCGCAGACCTCGGCGTCCGTACATGTACCGCGCCCGTCTCAGGAGGCGCGGGACCGACAACGTCATGGCATTCACAATGCCATACACTCGTTGGACCGAGACCGAGCTGGAGGATCTCGAGGCCCTCAAGACCAGCGTGCACGCCAACATGCTGGCACGAGCGAGATACGGTCGCCTGGACGGGATGCTGCTCCTTCTAACATAGTTAGAAGTCCGAGCATATCCCGCCTCGCACTGCTCACCATTGCCACCCACCACTCCAGCGAAGCCTTGGCAAGAGCTCAATCGCTCTCGATTACCCTCCAACGGCCGACAAGGTCGACGAGTGGAGGGCCACCATATCGTAGTCTCATCGGCCGCTTAACGGGCGACGCCCGCTGACAACCGAGTGTGTCGCCGCTGCCGTGGCGAACGCCAAACGCGAGCCGGTGGCGGCAGACCGGTGGGGATGCAACCACCATGCACTCTCCACCCGAAGGCCAAAGGTCGCCGACTCGCGGATCCACCTCGACAAGCGACTCCACTTTGCATCATCGGATCCACGAGCTCATCGCGATCGGCGCCAAGTGCTACACGATCGACAAGCAAGAGGACGCCGAACTCGCATCGAAGCGCGAAGAGAAGCGCGACATCGATCCGACAAGCGCGCCGGGCCCTCTGTTGACATGCACGCGCCAGAGGAACTAGGCGACTTGCCATACGCGGTAGGTTGCCCTGCATTCACTCGTGAGCTGCGGCAAGTCCAGTGGCCCAGCAAGAAGAACTACAAGCCAGACGTACCGGAGAAGTACGACGGCAAGACGCATCCGTCGGAGTTCCTCAGCATCTACACCATCGCGGTGCAGGCTGCCGGGGGGCGAGACGACAAGACCCTTGCCAACTACTTCCCGCTGGTACTCAAGCCCAACGTCAGGTCCTGGCTCATGCACTTGCCGGACAACTCCATATCTTCGTGGGCAGATTTATGCCATCAGTTTGTCGGCGCCTTTACAGGCGGCCACAAACCCCATGGCCAAGAAAGCGACCTTCATCTGCCGCCTAGAAGGAAGGAGAGCCCCTGCGCAAGTATATTCAGAGATTCAGCCGTGTACAGCACAACATCCCAGATGTCCACCCTGCCGTAGTGATCAGCGCGTTCCATCAGAACGTGCGGAACCGCAGGATGCGGGAGGAGATGGCGATGTGCAAGATCAGAGACGTCAGTGAGCTATACGCCCTGGCCGACAAGTGCGCACGTGCTGAGGAGGGGAGGAGACTCCCCGGAGAGAATACCGAAGCAGGAGGATCTGACAGTGAGGAGACCGCCCCGGCAAAGAAGAGCCGGCGGCGAGGCAACAGAAAAAAGAAAGGCAGAGATGTGCTAGTCGTCGAGCAGTCCGGCAACGGAGGTGGCGACAAGAACGCCAAGGCTGGTAGCTCCGGCAAGGAGGTTGCCGCTGGCACCAACCACCAGCCTGTGGCGGCCGCCGACAAGCAGGACAGCTCCGGCAAGCAGTACTGCAAGATCCACCGCACCAAGGGCCATGACCTCCAGAGCTGCAAGAAGGTAGAGCAGCTTGTCGAGCAAATGTAAAGCTGAATACGAAGCGATGCGACAAGGAGAAGGCCAGAAGGTGCCGGAGGAGCCAGCAAGAAACGCCCCGGCGGGGAGGGCGCCGCGGCAAGGAGACAGCCTCCGCGCCGCGACAAGGATGAAGATGACGGCAGCGATGAAGATATGGAAGACGACGAGACCGATGAGCAGGAGTTTCAGAAAGCTACAGAGGTCCTCTGCGTTGACGGAGGTGCTTCCCTGCATACTTCCCACCGCCAACTCAAGCAGTGGATGCGGGAAGTTAATGCAGCTGAACCATCCGTAGAGTCACGCAAGCCTCTGAAGTGGTCCAGCACGCCTATCATCTTTGATATTGAGGACCACCCTGATCGCATAACTACGGTCGGGTGCTTGCCGATGTTGGTCTCACCAACTATCCGCAACCTCAAGGTCACCAAGATGCTAGTTAATGGCCGGGGCCGGCTTAAACCTGATCTCCTCCGCGGTGCTCCGAAGTTTCAGATCCCCGACAGCCGAGCTCGAAGAGACCGCACTTTTCAAGGAATCAATCCGGGAAGGAGCAAGCGAAGGAAAGATCACGTTGCGGTGACATTTGGTAGCGAGCTGAACTTCAGGATCGAGAGGGTCACTTTCGACGTTGCTGATTTTCCATTGCCTTACAATGGAATACTTGGCCCAAAGACTCGCCAAGTTCATGGCGGCCTCTCACTATGCCTACAACCTCCTGAAGATGCCAGGCCCGATAAGCGTCATCTCTGTCCATGGCGACAAGAAGGATGCTCTTATCTGCGCCGACAAGATCTACCGGGAAGCAGCAGCCGCGACAGATTGCAAGCCACTTGCCGCTGAAGCTCCCGGGGGGAAGAAGAAGACCAAGTCCGGCAAGAGCTCTGATGCCCACTCCGGCAAGCGCACCTCTTCGGAGTGCTGCGCTACCGTCGAGGACGCACCATCGAGCTCCACCGGCAAGTATAAGAAGACGATGACAGCTCCACCAGAGACCAAGAAGGTGTTCGCCAAGGAGGATGGCACTGGTGGTACCTTCACCATCAGTGCCTCTCTCGACCCTAAATAGGAAGGCACGCTCGTTGCTTTCCTGCGGGCGAAAACGTCGACGTGTTTGCATGGCAACCGTCTGACATCCCCGTGTTCCTGTGAAAGTAATTGAGGACCATCTTGCCGTTTGTCCTCATGCGCGGCCGTCAAGCAGAAAGTCAGGAAGCAAGCAGTGGAGCGTCAAGAGTTCATCGCGGAAGAAATCAAGAAACTGGAAGCAGCAGGCCTTGTCAGAGGACTGCTCCATCCTACGTGGTTGGCCAATCCTGTAGTTGCGCAAAGGCTAACGGGAAATGGAGGCTTTGTATCGACTTTATAGATGTCAATAAAGCTTGTCCCAAAGATCCATTTCCTTGCCGCGCGCATCGACCAGATTGTTGACTCCACGGCCGGATGTGATTTGCTTTCATTTACGGATGCATATTCAGGATATCATCGGATCTTCATGGCGTAAGAGGATGAGGAGAAAACCGCATTCATTACTCCATGTGGCACATCTTTGTTTCATACGGATGCCTTTCAGTTTGAAGAATGCTGGTTCAACGTTTGCAAGAGTAGTCCATGACGCTTTTGAGCCGCAAATGCACGAAATGTAGAAGCCTACATGGATGACATAGTGGTCAAGAGCAAGGACAAAGCAACTCGATTCAAGATTTGGATGAGACCTTTGCAAATCTGCGCGCAAGATCAACCTCAAGCTCAACCCCGAGAAGTGCGTGTTTGGAGTCCCTTCCGCAAGCTTCTCGGGTTCTTCGTGGTCTCGGCCGGGAATTGAAGCCAATCCCGAGCAAGATCAAGGCATTGAGCAGATTGAAGCACCAAAGCGCGTCAAGGATGTACGAAGACTTGCCGGTTGCGTAGCTGCTCTCAGCAGGTTTATCTCAGATCTGCCGATCAGCCACCGCCATTTTTCAAAATCTTGAAAAAGGCAGGTCCGATGCAATGGACTCCAAGCGGAGGCAGCGCTGCAGGACTTGAAGAGATACCTGTCCTCCACTCCAACACTTGTCGCACCTAAGCCACAAGAGAAGTGCTGCTATATATAGCGGCAACCAATCAAGTGGTTAGTGCTGCGTTAGTAGCGGAGAGGGAGGCGGATGATGAGCTAGCAACCACGACAGACACATCCAACGACAAGCAGGGGCTTCACCGGCAAGCTCTGGTCCCGACAAGGACGGATCTGCGCAGACGCATGAGCAGATGCGTAAAAAGGATGGTGCAGCGCCCATTTACTTTGTCGGGCCTTTCTGCAGGGGGCTAGGTCAAGGTACTCTGGTGTGCAGAAATTGCTTTTCGGCCTTCTCATGGCCTCGAGAAAGCTGCGCCATTACTTTCAGGCACATGAGATCACAGTTGTCACTCGCTTTCCGCTGAAGAGGATACTACAGAATCCAGAGGCGACAGGTAGGATTGTCGAGTGGGCACTGGAACTGTGAAGCTTTGGCCTCAAGTTTGAAAGCACTTCAACTATCCAAAGCAGAGCATTGGCAGAATTCATAGCAGAATGGACGCCAACACCAGATGAAGAAATTCGAGAGACGAGCATTCCCGTCAAGGAAGCAAGCAAAGAGTGGCTGATGTACTTTGATGGTGCCTTCTCGCTGCAAAGGCGCCGGTGCCGGGCGTCGCTTGTCGCACCCACCGGAGAGCACCTCAAGTACGTAGTCCGAATGCACTTTCCCAAGGAGCAAGCAACAAACAATACAAAGCAGAGTATGAAGGTTTGCTTGCCGGGTCTCGTAATCGCAGTGGACCTTGGGATCGGGAAGCTTATTGTCGTGGGTGATTCGCAGCTTGTCGTCCGCCAAGTTAACAAAGATTATCGAGTCCATTGATGGAAGCCCTCGTTGATGAAGTGAGAAAGCTAGAAGAACACTTTGACGGCCTACAAATGGAACATGTTCCAAGAGCTCAGAATGATATTGCTGATGGCCTGTCAAAGTGCGCTGCACTTAAGTTACCTGTAGAACCAGGGATTTTTGTGCTCAAGCTAACTCAACCAACCGTAACACCATCAACTCGGATGTAACAAGAAGAGGAAGTTGATTTCTGGTGACTATTTTCCGGCAGAGCTTCCCAAGCCGCCACCAAAAAGGTCCCGTGATCAACACCAAGAATGCCGAGGGCGATCTGCTCCGACAAGCCCAAGGGTTTGTTTCGTTGAAGCGAGCGCTCCCGACAAGTTTTGCTCCGGCAAGCTTGCCGGGAACGTCAAGCTCCGGTGAGCCGCGAGGTTCTTGCCGTGGAAGCTGATGTTCCCGCAGCAGCAGATGTGCCTTTAGTCCTTGTTGTCGAGCCGCAAGCTCCAAAGATGGGCGCAGCAGAGATTGTCCATTTCCTTGAGACGGAGAACTTCCCAAGAGCAAGAAGAAGCGGAAAGAGTAGCCCGACAGTCAAGTATGTACCAGTTTGTCGACAAAGACACCTGCATGTAAGAAGACTCAACGGGTGAAATTGAAGTGTATTCATCGGGAAGACGGACAAAAGCTGTTGGCGAAGATACATGGAGGCATATGTGGTCACCACATTGGCCAGAGCACTTGCCGCAAAGCGTTCCTAAGAAGGTTTCTTTTGGCCGACAGCCCTCCGTGATGCAACCGCACAAGTAACCAAGTGTGAAGCGTGCGGTTCCATTCCAAACAGATACACCAGCCAGCTCAAGCTCTCCAGACGATCCCTTTATCCTGGCCATTTTCGGTGCAGGGGCTCGACATCCTCGGCCCCTTCCCCGAAGTTGTCGGGGCTTTGAGTACTTGTATGCGTTGCCATCGACAAGTTCACAAAGTGGCGGAAGTGGAAGCGATGAGGAAGGTGACAAAGACAACGGCCAGTCAAGTTCTTCAGGTCGATTGTTTGCTGTTTCGGAATCCCCAACAGGATCATCACCGACAACGGCACACAATTTACGAGTCGCACATTCATGCAGTACGTCCAAGATCGTGGCGCCAAGATCTGCTTTGCTTCTGTTGCTCATCCGAGAAGCAACGGTCAAGCAGAGAGGGCAAATCTTTGAAGTCTGCGCGGGCTCAAGACCAGAACTTTCGACAGCTGCACAAGTGCGGAAGAAACTGGATTGAGGAGCTGCGGTGGTTCTTTGGTCGATCAGACGACGCCAAATCGAGCCATCGGCCGGACACCTTTTGCTCTAGTCTATGGAGCAAAGGCAGTTCTCCCCACGGAACTCAGATATCACGGGTCACCTCGAGTACTCGCTTATGATGAGCTTGAGCAAGAGCAGCTGCGACAAGATGACGCTGCTCCTTGAGGAGGACCGTCTTCAGTCATTGCACGAGCTGCTCATTACCGGCAAGCTTTGCGTCGCTACCATAGCCGCAAAGTTAGTGCCGAAGCCTCGAGGAAGGCGACCTTGT
Organism: Aegilops bicornis; assembly: GCA_021605145.1. NCBI lineage: Eukaryota > Viridiplantae > Streptophyta > Magnoliopsida > Poales > Poaceae > Aegilops > Aegilops bicornis. The sequence goes on along the minus strand of CM038669.1, from coordinate 387,782,998 downwards.
TCTTCGGCGTTCAGTCCGCCAAGAATTCAAACAAGTTGACGCCTTGAAGTGGGAAGGCCCTTATCGGGTGAAACGAGTCACTAGGCTGGCGCTGTCCGCCTTGAGACCGAAGATGGCATTCGGTGAGCAACTCCTGGAACATTGAGCATCTTCAGAAAGTTTACCGTGAGGGCGCGGTTCTTTGGAACCTGTTCCGGCAACCACCTTTTGTACAAGTCTTGCCGATGTTGCATGTAATCCTTTGTACAAAGCCGGGCGCAGACCCCGTGCATCAGTAAAGCTAGCGTGCTTCGCACACCTTGTCAAATTCATGCTTTCATCATTTTATTGCATGTTTTGGCTAACACTTTGTGCAGCACCCACACCCGGTAAGCAATATCGAGCTGCTGGGCTCCATAACTTTATTTTCTCTTCTTTCTCTTTTCTCAAAGAAAGGAAGGTTCCCTCGCACAAGTTAACCAGGGGGAAGGAGAAGATAATACTATGGACCAAGCGTTGCTCGAGGAAGTTTCATATATCGGGAAGCAAACGACAGAAAAGCTAAGTTGCCCAAGTTTGAGCAATCAGTTCTTAAATTTTTAAGTTATCTTCCTCGAACGATAGTAATTTGTATGGAAAACCTGTGCGCGGAGGAACCAACTCGCAGCTAGTCGCGCCCTTACTTTGTTTCGAGTCCGCTCAACAACTTAAGTGAGCTGCGGCTAGTCGCGACAAGGTTGCTTGTCTAGGCGGCACCGCCCGCCAGAAGTCGCGACGTTCCACTCGCTCGCAAGAAAGGTGCTCGCACCGACAAGTTCCCTAAAAGCGTGGGGCAAAACGCATAAAGGAAGGAATCAAGTAAAGGAAATAACATTGCAATCATCGCCTAAGATAGAGTTATATTACAAAATAGCTTGTCGCAGATCTAATAAATTGTTCTAAACATGATCGGCCGACAAGGGAAAGATAAAATTGGCGGCCTAGTCTACGCGGTCGCCATCAACCCGCTTGATCTTGCCCACCTTGTCCACAATGGGTGCGACAAGGGCTTTGAGTGCCTCCACATCGGCATCTGGCGGCAAGGATCTGAGGACGCCGTTGAGGTTGAGGCCTGGATTGCGGAAGGCCACCTTCATCAACACCTTCTGGAGGGCTCTTGCACAGATCTGGCGCGATTCCTCGGCCAGCTGCTTTGGGATCTCTTCCCGGAGTCGCTGGAGAGCCGTCACCACGCCCTTGAAGAATAAGCTAAGCTTGGTGCTGGGTTGGAGGTGCTCATCGGAGGAGTATCCGAGATCCACCATCCCCAGCTCCATCAGCTCGTTGTGGATGGCGGCAGCAGTATCCACGAGACCTTCGGTCCAGTGCTCCACACTCTCCCTCAAGGCGCTCTGGGTGTAAACAGCATTAGCCAGCTGATCCTCGTCGGCCTTGATCTTCTCCAACATGCCCACCTCCCGCCTCCTTGGCGCCGTCCGGCGTGCATCGAGTGGTCGGCTTCAGCTCAAGATCTGCCTTGGAATCCTTGGCGGCGTCGAGTTCCTTGCTCCCTATCGGCGAGACGGCCTGCAGCTCGCCAAGAGTGTAGGCGTCCTTCTCGCGCTCGTGCTTGAGCGCAGCAAGCTCCTCGCCGCTCTTACAGGCTGGCCTCCGGCTGCGTCACCTTCGTCTCCAACTCTTTCTTGGCGGCCTCGGCGGCTGCGGCAAGCATCCTTCGCTTCCTTAAGAGCCCCGCCAAGTGACTCCTCGCGCGACAAGCTCTTCCTCATAGCTGTCAAGATTGATCTTCCGCTGCGCCAACTCGCCTTCTTGCGCAGATAGCTTCTCGGCAGCAAGCCTTTGCTGCTCCTCGACCTCAGCCTTCTCAAGGATGAAGGCATGCGCTCTTCAGCAAGTCGCTCCGCTCTTCTCGCTACGTTAGGAGAGTTTCTTGGTTGGCGCCCGGAGCTCTTCTGCAGCGCTTCTCCATGTTCCGCTCCCGCCCTCGCGACAAGTGCTTCCCGGGACTCCAACTTGGCTTGTCGGGCGGTAGAGCCACAGCAGCTTCTTCAAGCTGCTCCTCCTCGAACTTCGCCGCTTCTTTGCTGCTTGGCGCGTCCACCAGCGTCGGCCAATGGAGGCGAGCAGCTCTCCGTCAAGGTCTCTCCTTCGACCGGCGCCTGAGCTCGACTCCCATGGGAGCTTGATGAAGATGCCGTCGCCGACCTTCAAGTAGGCGCCGGGCTGGGCTCTTCGAACTGGCCAGCTGCAGCGGCGGGGAATCGGCGGTGTAGCGCTGGCGCTCCTGCGGCCCAGGGCCGTCGGTCGATCGCCAGACCCTCGCCCGGCTTCTGCGGCAGCCTCGATAAGCCTCTTCGCCCGGCAGGCTCGTCGGCGCCGGCTTCTTCTTCCACGGCGGCCGTCGGTGTTGCAGCAGCGTCTGCCTGCTCGCCGGCGACCTCGGTCTCCATCGGCTCTGTGGCGGACGGATGAAGAAAGTCAAGCAAATATCCAAAGATAAAATTAGAAGAAGAAAAACACAAGGAAAGTACCCAGGCAAGAAGGTTACCTGCGCCGGGGGCTGCGGTCATGGTCTCCACCGCCAAGGGATCGCCGGTGCCGTCCCTTGCCGGAGAGCTGCCCCTTGCCGGAGAAGGCTCCCTTGCCGGGGAGCGCTCCCTTGCCGGGGAATCCTCCCTTGGCGGCGTAGTCGAAGCAGATAGAATTTCGGGGGCGGCTTCCGGGCCCTCCTGATGAGGCTGCTCTGCTCCTACACAAACCAACAATCAGATATCAATGAAGAAGGAGCACCCATGCACACCTAACAAGAAGGAGAAAACCGCATACTTACTCCGGGGTTGTCTTTGGGGCTCTGAGGAAGGGTTGCCGGGTCCGGCAAGGGGGTCTCAGACGCGCCTCCTGTTGCCACGGGTGGATCGTCCTCAATGACGACCACCGGGGTCTTGGCTCTCTTCGACGCTCTCTGGGCCAGCGTCCTGAAAAGGAAAGAGTTCAGAACGAAGCAAATCAGATTCAAGATGAAGCAACAAAATTGAAGAAATACAAGCACAATATTGAAGCTTACTCTTCTTCTTCCTCGTCGGAGCTGAGCGCGGAGAGATCAAACTCCGGCTCGCCTCCGGTGCGACGAGGCGGAGGAGTGGGCTCTCTTGGCCGCTTGGTGGAGGTGTCGGCGGTGGCCTGGGAGGATCCCGCCCCAGTTGTCGCAGCAGTGTGGGGTGCTCCCGCGGCAACATTGCTTGCCGCGGTAGAGCGCGTCGCGCGGCGCTGCGGCTGTTGGCCCGTCTGCCGCCCCGTCTCGTCTCCGGCCTTGCGGAGACGCCTCCTTGGCGGAGCCGGGGGCTCCGCTTGCGGCAAGCCGCTGGATGGTGGGGAAGAAGCGCCCTCGGCTGGTTCGCTCGACTCGGCCTCGGATTCGCAAGCTCTTCCTCACCGCGAACTCCCTTCGCTCGGCAAGGCTTGCCGCTTGCTGCATCTGCCTCCTCCATGGTGTACCCGAAGACGCCAGCGGTAAGAATCTTGCCGCCTCCTCCACCTGGTGGCAATGCGCCGCATCTCGCCGTCGGTGGTGTCGCGGTGAGCTTCTTCGCTTTCGTCGGGCGGATCGGCATTTCTTCCAAGCCGTCGAAGAATTGCCGCACGACGTCGTCCTCAGGCTCTTGCCAGGTTGGAACGATCCCATGAGAATCGCACAACGGCATCATGGCACGGATGCGGTCGAGCGTAGAATTGTTGCACAATGGGACGACCCCCCTTGGCAACCTAAACCACTCGGGGTGATCGGGGTCATGCTTGAACAGCTCTAGCAGCATCGCATCCAACTCCAAGACAGTGAAATTCCAGTTGAGGCCCGGGCGCAGCCTCATGATGTCCGCTGCGTTTGGGAACTCCCAAGCAGGTCTCCTCCTCTCCTGCAAGGGAGCGATGCGGCGGCGAAGGAAATCTGCGCCAACTGCGCCTACAGTGAGTCCGGCAAGCCTGAGGCGCAAGATCCGGGTCACAGCAATCTTCAACCTAGCATCTTCCGGCGCCAAGTTGCTCCAATCGTTGCCGCACACTATTGGGGTTTGGCGCAGGCGATGAAGGGCTGCGGTTCTCCTCAACGATCCAACACCAATTGGCTCTCCACTCCTCCCATTTGCCGCGGAGCTCTCCTTCCGGATAAGCTTCTTTCTTGCCAATCACGGAGACCCAAGCAATCCCTCCGGCAAGCGGCTCCCCTCTCTCAACGCGGGGCATGAAGAAGTGGCGGAAGAGGGCTACGTTTGGGTGGATCTCGACAAAGTTTTCGCAAAGGTGTGCGAAAACTGCCATGGTCAGGACATCATTGGGGGTGAAATCAAGGAGGCGAAGCCCGTAGGTGTTCATGATATCGCAGAAGAATTCAGAAAAGGCGGGCGAGCCCGCAATAGAAGAAAAGCGCAAAGAAAGGGTACCCAGTTGGGGCTAGTTCAAGCGGTGGCGGGAGTACCTTCGCGCGCGGATGCGCACGCTGCCTCCATCGACCAAAAGAGGTAGTAACCCTCCCTCAGCTCCTTTAAGCGCCGAGCTGGGGGAGAAGATGGCCCGCTCCTTTCGCAGCGCCCATGAGCCGCTGCGCCGGCCGACTTCACGCCCTTCCCTTGTCGGCTTTGAGCCATGGCGAGGCGGTGGAGGAGACTGACGGCGTTGATGGCGCTGTGGCGAAGGGGCGGAGCGCTGCTCTTCGCACTAGAGAAGAAGGGGAGCGGCGGTGGTTTTCGAGACAAGACAAGCAATGGCGAGGTGGGCGACCTGCCCCTGTTTCCCTGTTTATAAGGAGGGAGAGGCGGACGTTCCTCTTTTCCTAATAAAGAAACCCCCACGATCTCTCCCACGACGCCACGTTCGACGCTGCGTCTGTTCGTGGGGGACGTGGTGGGTCCAGAGCAAGTTACGGGCGTGATCAAGGCCGTGTGACTGCAGATTGCTTTTGGGCCTGGCCCAACAGCGCCGGCACCATGTGTGGCCCAGCCTGGGCTCTGTCGGTGTACTAGAGTAGGGGTACCCTAGTATCCCGAACTGCAGCACGGGCAGTTGCAGCACCCCGCGGCAAGGCTTGCCAGGTCACCGCCAAGATCCTCCGTGGTTCCTTTGGAGCCATTCAAGAACAAAGTATTTAACCAAGAAGACAAGGCCCCGGCAAGAGGAGCTTGCCGGGAAGGCCACTCAAGGCACGCAGAAGACAAGACCCGACAAGAGGAGCTTGCCCGAAGGCTCGGAGAGCGACAAGCCTCCGGACGCCGACAGGATTCAGCCGGCAAGGCACTTGCCGCGGCAGAAACCTCTCTTCATCTCCGCTCCGGATCATCCACCAACGTGTCGCCATGGGACCATTCCATGCGCTGCGTGTCAAGAGGTCTGTCGGCCAGCGTGGAGCAGCGATAAGCGGCACGACAAGCTTGCCATCGTATAACGGTGGCGCTCCGACGGTCCCTCACAGATTGTTTAGGCGGCGGGGACGGGCATTTAATGCTTTTGTCCCTTGCCGTCAGTTAGGTAGAGTACACCGTACCTTTGTTCAAGTAGGTGAACCAACTACAGTTTTTACATATGTACCCACATCTACTTTGCCACCTGTCGGAGCCCCTTTGTGAATATAAAAGGAGGACCATGAGCAACGTAGATAGGGGTTCGAAGACTCTCACGCTAGGTCTCGTTAGCAGCTGGAGTATACTGTAGCTCTCGGCGCCCCTAGCAAGAACACAATACAATTAGACAAGCAGCAGTAGAGTATTATCTCTCCGGAGAGCTCCAAGCTGGGTAAACTGCTCGTATTAGCCGCCTCGATCCGCTCTTCGTGCGATCTCCGCCCCCCTCCGAACCAAAAGGGGCTCGGTCCGCCGGCCCCATAGGTGTTCGTGGGTCCGATCAGCCTCCCCGACACATACATTTTCATGTTTTACGCTACTTTGCCTTATTTGCTAGTCGTTGCTTGATTGGTCGCGGAAACTGTGGAAACCTTAGTGTTCCTGATATTATCATTTTGTTCCATGGTTTACACCGCAATAACTCTGTTAGTATGGGTGGAATCGTTGCTAGACGGTTAAGTCTGAACCGTACTAAGGGCCCCATCTTTGGAGGCATTTATGCTTCACGCCTAGCTGAATATTTTGAAATACCTATTAGGCATGAGGAGAAAGAAGAAACAACGTTGCCCCGTGCTTATTTAAATTATAGGAGTATGCTAGCGCATGACTTTCTTGTTAAGAGTCGTGAAGGGGAGCTCAAATATAAATTGTACTTTGATAAACATCACCCTGAAACTATTACTTTGCCTGCTCCCTCTTTGTTTAACTTGTCTGCAGGTACTCACATTGTTCCGTGGGCAGCCGTTCAAGCCTATCGGAATCCTGCACCAGCCCCGGAACCGGAACCACAAGATGAGCCTCCACGACAGTCTGTTTATTCTTGGGATCCCGAGGCGGTTGCCGGCCGATGGCGATCGAGTCCTCTTCATCACATTATGATCCCAACTATTCTTCGTTGCAGTATGACCCCAGCTACACCTACGGGTATCCGCCAGGCTATCCCTGGCAATAGACCAACTTAGGACAAAAGCCTAAGCTTGGGGGAGTACGTATTTCTCACCGACATTATATTCATGTTCACACACACTCATTGCTAGATGTCGGTGCTCATACTTTTTCACTGTAATATCCATGCTAGTTTATTTTCTTTTTCCTTCTTTCTTCTTGTGTGTTTAATAAACCTTAAGAAAAACAAAAAAATTAGTAGTAGTTTATTTTTCCTGCTATAGTAGTAATAATTAAAAAGAAAACCCAAAAAAAATATTTCCTATTCTTCTTTTGCTTGTTGGGAGCTTTCCCGTGTAAATAGTTTTTATTTCTTTCCTTTTCTTTGGGGGTCAGTAGGAGAAGACCATGATTAAATTGTTGTAGTGGCTTTTATATGCATCATTGTTGATTTAACCAAGAGTCCATATTGCTTTGTCTTCTCCTGTTTATTGAATGCTCGCAGATTCCAGCTTAGTCCAATGCACGTGCACTCTTATTATTATTCACATCGTTCGGTCGTGCAAGTGAAAGGCAATTATGATGATATATGATGGACTGACTGAGATGGGAAAAGCTATTATGAACTCGACCTCTTTTGTTTTTGTAAATATGATGAGTTCATCATTCTTGATTCAGCTTATTATGAATAAACATGTTTGCAATGACAATTAGAGATCATAGTTGCTCGTGCCATGCTTGATTAGCTATGAGTTATAATGGTTTACCTTATGCGTGCCAACATGCTATTAAAATGGTTGTGATGTGGTATGATGGGGTTGTATCCTCCTTTGAATGATTTAAGTGACTTGACTTGGCACATGTTCACGCATGTAGTTGAAACAAATCAACATAGCCTTCACGATATTTATGTTCATGGTGGATCATATCCTACTCATGCTTGTATTCAATGTTTATTAATTTTAATGCATGTTCATGACTATTGTTGCTCTCTAGTTAGTCGCTTCCCAGTCTTTTGCTAGCCTTCACTTGTACTAAGCGGGAATACTGCTTGTGCATCCAATCCCTTAAACCCCAAAGTTATTCCATATGAGTCCACTATACCTTCCTATATGCGGTATCTACCTGCCGTTCCAAGTAAATTTGTATGTGCCAAACTCTAAACCCTCAAATAAACATTCTGTTTTGCATGCTCAAATAGCTCATATATCAACTAGGGCTGCCCTTATCTTCCGTGTTAGGCGGGTTATTCTCAAGAGGAGTGGACTCCGCTCCTCATTCAGAAGAAAATGGCTGGTCACTGGGATGCCCAGTCCCATGCTTTATGCAAACTAAATCAAAATAATTGCAAACAAAACTCCCCCTGGGACCCGTTGAATGTTGGAGGCACTCGTTGTATCGAGCAAGCCATGGATTGATGCTTGTGGAGGAGGGGGAGTATAAACTTTACCATTCTGTTTGGGAACCGCCTATAATTTGTTTAGCATGGAAGATATCGTCATCTCTTAGTTGTTATGTTGACAATGAAAGTATGCCACTCAAAATTATTTATCTCTATTTCAAAACCGAGCTCTGGCACCTCTACAAATCCCTGCTTCCCTCTGCGAAGGGCCTATCTATTTACTTTTATGTTGAGTCATCACCCTCTTATTAAAAAGCACTAGCTGGAGAGCGCCTCTGACATTTGCATTCATTACTATTAATTTATATTGGGTATGACTATGACTGGATCTCTTTTACCATGAATTAGAATGTCTAGTCAGTCCTTGATCTTTAAAGGTGCTCTGCATTTATGTTTTATGTCTCGTAAAGGGCTAGCGAGATACCATCTTGTTATATCATATTATGATTGTTTTGAGAAAGTGTTGTCATCCGAGATTTATTATTATGACTCGCTAGTTGATTATGCCATGTAAACATGAGACCTGAGAATTATTTCAAACGTGGTTAGTTATAATCTTTGCTGAAAACCTGAATGCTGGCTTGACATAGGTACAACAACAAGAGCAAACAAAGTTTGTAAAAGTTTTTCTTTTTCTCTTTCAGTTTGTCAACTGAATTGCTTGAGGACAAGCAAGGGTTTAAGCTTAGGGAGTTGATACGTCTCCGTCAGATCTACTTTTCCAAACACTTTTGCCCTTGTTTTGGACTCTAACTTGTATGATTTGAATGGAACTAACCCGGACTGACGCTGTTTTCAGCAGAATTGCCATGATGTTGTTTTATGTGCAGAAAACAAAAGTTCTCGGAATGACCTGAAACTCCACGGAATATCTTAGAATAAAAAAAAAATCCTTGCCAAAGATGAAGACCAGGGGGCCCACACCCTGTCCACGAGGGTGGGGGGCTCGCCCCCTACCTCGAGGGCCCCCTGGAGACCCTCCGACGCCAACTCCAACTCTATATATTGGCTTCCGGGGAGAAAAAAAATCAGAGAGAAGAAATCATCGTGTTTTACGATACGGAGCCACCGCCAAGACCTAATCTCTCTCGGGAGGGCTGATCTGGAGTCCGTTTGGGGCTCCGGAGAGGGGGATTCGTCACCGTCGTCATCATCAACCATCCTCCATCACCAATTTCATGATGCTCACTGCCATGCGTGAGTAATTCCATCGTAGGCTTGCTGGACGGTGATGGATTGGATGAGATTTATCATGTAATCGAGTTAGCTTTGTTAGGGTTTGATCCCTAGTATCCACTATGTTCTGAGATTGATGTTGCTATGACTTTGCTATGCTTAATGCTTGTCAGGGCCCGAGTGCCACGATTTCAGATCTGAACCTATTATGTTTTCATGAATATATGTGTGTTCTTGATCCTATCTTGCAAGTCTATAGTCACCTACTATGTGTTATGATCCGGCAACCCCGAAGTGACAATAATCGGGACCACTCCCGGTGATGACCATAGTTTGAGGAGTTCATGTATTCACTATGTGCTAATGCTTTGTTCCGGTTCTCTATTAAAAGGAGGCCTTAATATCCCTTAGTTTCCAATAGGACACCGCTCCCACGGGAGGGTAGGACAAATGATGTCTTGCAAGTTCTTTTCCATAAGCACGTTTGTCTATATACGGAATACATGCCTACATTATATTGATGAATTGGAGCTTGTTCTGTGTCACCCTATTTTATGATCGTTACATGACGAACCGCATCCGCATAATTATCCATCACTGATCCGGTGCCTACGAAGCTTTCCATATACTGGTTTACGCTTATTTACTTTTCCGCTACTATCATATAATCACTACAAAAATACCAAAAACAATACTTTTGCTGTATTTACTTTTGTTACCGTTACCACCACTAGCATATTACTTTGCTACTAAACACCTTGCTGCAGATACTAAGTTTCCAGGTGTGGTTGAATTGACAACTCAACTGCTAATACTTGAGAATATTCTTTGGCTCCCCTTATGTCGAATCAATAAATTTTGGGTTGAATACTCTACCCTCGAAAACTGTTGCGATCCCCTATACTTTTGGGTTATCAAGGAGCTGGATCCGGCGGTGATGTGCGAGGTCAGTGGAGGGGGTAGCAAACTGCAAGGTGGAGCGTAGGAACTGCTCCTCGCCTGGATCCGCACCGGCCATAACTTACGGATTAGGCTGCGGGGGTGGCGCCAGTGAACTGCTTCGATTGTAGGGGAGTGGTGGCGGCGAGGATTCCTTCTCACCCCGATGCTCCTCGATCTGCGGGCGAGTCGAGTACCTCTGGTTGCTGGAAGGGCCACGGCAAGGGCCCCTCTGCCCTGGGGTCCTCGACGTTGAGCCAGGGGAGGACCGGCTGGATCTAGGTGCGCGGGGAGGTAGCAAGGTCGCGGCGGTGTGGGTGTTGATGCGGCGACGTGCTGGATCTCGTGGTGGGTGGCCTGGGTGGGGCGGCGTCGGCCCCGCCTCATGTGCACGGCGGTGTGGGGGCAGCTCGGATCCAGCCGCTACGCGGATGAGAGCTGGGGCGGTACGGCTTGTTCAGGGCCGCCGGATCCGGTTGATGTGCTGACCAGGGCGGGGACAGGGCTGCGCGGGAGGTAGGTAGTGGGGCTGGGCGGTGGGGGAGGTAGGTGGAGCACGGGTGCGAGACCGGGGTGGCGCTGGATCTCAACTTGCCGGAGGGGGAGGTGAGGTGGAGGAGGGGGACAGAGGAGAGGGGTGACCTCGTCGCCTGCCAGAAGAAGGAGGCGGCGGACGGCCTGGCCGTGCTTGTAGGAGGCCGTCGAGCGCGACGTTAGATTTCTCGCATGGATCCTGCGCTCTAGGGTGCTCCTCGCACGGATGTGGTGGGGATGACCGTGGAGCCGGGGCACGGCACGGATGGCGCGACTTTTGCCGACCTGGATCCGAAGGTGAGGCGTCTCGAGGGACCCGTGAAGGCCCAGTTCGGGCGGCGGGGGGCCGTGGGCGCGTCAAACTGGAACGGCACGGTGCCTCAAATTGGAAGGCCACGGCGCCCCGCGGTGGAAGATGTGGCGAGTGGAGGTGGGGGAAGGGGAAGGGAAGGTCAAGGCAGCGGGGGAGGAAGAAGGGCGGCCCAAGTGGCTAGTCACCGGCTAGGATTGGGGCGCGGGGAGGGGTAGAAGGCGAGTAGGAGTGGGATGGGTGCGGGGTGGGTTTAGGGTGTTAGCAGAATAAGCGGAAATGTTATTAGAATAAGACTCTAGAGGGTGTTATTAGAATAGACCCACCCTATATATATACATCTGGGCTATTCTGTTACGCGTAACAGAATATTATTTTGTTACCCTTCTTGAACTGACGTGGTTTGCAGGTTGGACTGACGTAGTTTTCCTCTTGAACTGATATTCCCGCGTGTACGACGGGCGGAAATAGGGGATGCAACGTGGAGCTTCCGGGCGTTCTCCGGCGTGATGCTGCCGGCTATTCGTTGCTAGAGGAGACATGTAAGGGGTTCCGCACGTGCGCGCGCTCACCTGGTCGTGTTTTGCGATCTGTAGTCACCGGAGGTGACGGCGTGGGTGATACGTCTCCAATGTATCTATAATTTTTGATTGCTCCATGCTATATTATCTACTGTTTTGGGCAATATTGGGATTTATTATCCACTTTTATATTACTTTTGGGACTAACCTATTAACCGGAGGCCCAGCCCAGAATTGTTGTTTTTTGCCTATTTCAGTGTTCCGAAGAAAAGGAATATCAAACGGAGTCGAAACGGAACGAAATCAGCTGGAGAAGTTATTTTTGGAAGGAAAGCTACGGAAAAAGCTTGGAGTGCACGTCAGGAAAGAACGAAGGTGAACACGAGGGTGGGGGCGCGCCCACCCCCCTAGGGCGTGCCCCCCTGCCTCGTGGCCCCCCTTCGGTCCACCAACGTACTTCTTTCACCCATATATACCTACTTACCCTAAAACTTCCAGAACAGAGAATAGATCGGGAGTTCCGCCGCCGCAAGCCTCTGTAGCCACCAAAAACCAATCAGGACCCTGTTCGGCACTCACGGAGGGGGGAACCCTCGCCTGTGGCCATCTTCATCATCCCGACGCTCTCCATGATGAGGAGGGAGTAGTTCACCCTCGGGGCTGAGGGTATGTACCAGTAGCTATGTGTTTGATCTCTCTCTCTCTCTCTCTCTCGTGTTCTTGATTTGGCACGATCTTGATGTATCGCGAGATTTGCTATTATAGTTGGATCTTATGTTTCTTCTCCCCCTCTACTCTCTTGTAATGGAATGAGTTTTCCCTTCGAAGTAATCTTATCGGATTGACTCTTTAATGACTTGAGAACACTCGATGTATGTCTTGCCGTGCGTATCTATGGTGACAATGGGATATCACGTGATTCACTAGATGTATGTTTTGGTGATCAACTTGCGGGTTCCATGAACCTATGCATAGGGGTTGGCACACGTTTTCGTCTTGATTCTCCGGTATAAACTTTGGGGCACTCTTTGAGGTTCCATGTGTTGGTTGAATAGATGAATCTGAAATTGTGTGATGCGTATCGTATAATCATACCCACGGATACTTGAGGTGACATTGGAGTATCTAGGTGACATTAGAGTTTTGGTTGATTTGTGTCTTAAGGTGTTATTCTAGTACGAACTCTAGGGCTGTTTGTGACACTTATCGGAATAGCCCAACGGATTGATTGGAAAGAATACTTTTGAGGTGGTTTTCTACCCTACCATAATCTCTTTGTTTGTTCTCCGCTATTAGTGACTTTGGAGTGACTCATTGTTGCATGTTGAGGGATAGTTATATGATCCAATTATGTGATTACTGTTGAGAGAACTTGCACTAGTGAAAGTATGAACCCTAGGCCTTGTTTCCTATCATTGCAACACCGTTTACGCTCACTTTTATCATTAGTTACCTTGCTGTTTTTATATTTTCAGATTACAAAAACCTATATCTACCATCCATATTGCACTTGTATCACCATCTCTTCGCCGAACTAGTGCACCTATACAATTTACCATTGTATTGGGTGTTTTGGGGACACAAGAGACTCTTTGTTATTTGGTTGCAGGGTTGCTTGAGAGAGACCATCTTCATCCTACGCCTCCCACGGATTGATAAACCTTAGGTCATCCACTTGAGGGAAATTTGCTACTGTCCTACAAACCATCAAGACTTGGAGGCCCAACAACGTCTACAAGAAGAAGGTTGCGTAGTAGACATCAAGCTCTTTTCTCGGGGCCGTTGCCGGGAGGCTAGGTAAGCGGCACTCACACCCCGTCAACTAAGCTCTTTTTGGCGCCGTTCTTGGGAGGTGAGTGCTTGAAGGTGTATCTTTAGATCTTGCAATCGAATCTTTTTGTTTCTTGTTTTAGCACTAGTCTAGTTTATAAAAGAAAACTACAAAAAATGGAATTGAGTGTACCTCATACGCTTCATCTTTTTAATATCTTTCGTGAGTATGATGGAAAGGAAAATTGTGCCAAAGTGTTAGAAGAAGAATGCTATAAAATGTTTGGCACTAAATCTTTGAATGATGAGCATGATCGCAGTGTTGTTAGTATGAACTCCTTGAATATCCATAGTACTAATGATGATTGCACTAGTTATGACAAAAATGCCTCCTATAAACATGCCAATTTTTGTGGAGTGCATTGGGTTTGTAAGTACACACCAAATAGGGAAGATAGATATTGCAAGAGGCATAAGTACTTAGAAACCAAATTGTTGCAAGAAGAGCTAGATGAATGTGCTGAAAATTTATTTTTCTTAGCCCTACTTGTGAACTTTGCAATGAACGTGATCATTTAGTACCCAATGCAAATTGTTTCATGATCGTATCGTGTCCAAAAATTGTGATAACTTGATTTCCCTTGCACATCATAATGAACTTAGTTTGCTCTTGGGTTATGAAGAAATTAAACGTATAACTAAGGATATTCCAAAATTTGCCCTTGATAAGGTTCTTCATTTTGATCTAGAGAAAATTTATATGTATTGTGCGGTGAATTGCATTGAAAATCCTTATATTGCCAATTACATAAAGAAAAGAAAACAAATAGAGGATGAATAGAATACTAATGAAAGGGAAGAGACTTCCCAATATTCTCCTATTATTTCTTATGATGAATCAGGTAACGAGGAGGAGCCTTCCATTCAACCAATCTCATTAATAAGGAGCTCCAAAAAGAGGATTGAACCCACACATGATGTGGTGAAGAAGAAGAAAAGAAAAAGGAAGAGAGGTAAAAAGGTATCTCTCCCAAATAAAGTTGCTCCTATTATTGTTGTGCCTCATGAAAATGAAGATGATACACTTGATGATGATCCCATTATGCCTATTGCCTGTTGTGATGATTATTCTTGGGAATATAATTATACTTCTTATGATCTTGAAAATCTTTTTGGCACTTGCTTGGAAGAATATGATAATAATGTTTGCTATACTATTGGTGCTATCTATACTATTAATGATGAGAGTGATTATGCTTATGATATGAAAAGGCCCAAGCTTGGGGAAGCTATGTTTGATGAAGATGATGTATTTGAGAATATATTTGCTAAAATTAATGTTTGTCCCAAGCTTGGGGAGGCTATGTTTAATGAAGATGATATTTTTAGTCTCCCAAGTTTTGATATGCAATATTATAATAATGATAGCATGCCTCCTACTTATGATGATTATATTTATGAAAGTGGATTTGGAGAGGTCATGACTTTATTTAGTAATGTATCCACTATTTCGGAAGAGGTTTCAATTGATTACGATGAGAACAAAGTTGCTACTTATGATGATTATTGTGATGAAACTTATGCTATAAAAAGTAGTGATGATTATATTTATAAAGCTTGTCATGATTATGATTATCATTTTTCTGAACATTACTATTTTAATATGGAAACAATTTATAGTATTCAAGTCTCTTATGATACTCCCACTATTCCGAATGGGAAGAATTTTGCTTATGTGGAGAGTAGTAAAATTTCTATGCAAGTAGATCATGAAAAGAATGCTTTAGGTGCTGGTTATATTGTTGAATTCATTCATGATGCTACTTAAAATTATTATGAGGGAGGAATATATTCTTGTAGGAATTGCAATAATATCAAGTTTCCTCTCTATGTGCTTAAAGTTTTGAAGTTATGCTTGTTTTGCCTTCCTATGCTAGTTGATTATTGTTCCCATAAGTTGTTTGCTCAAAAAATCCCTATGCATAGGAAGTGGGTTAGACTTAAATGTGCTAGTCATATTCTTCATGATGCTCTTTTTATGTTTCAATTCTTATCTTTTATGTGAGCATCATTGAAATCACCATGCCTAGCTAGGGGTGTTAAACGATAGCGCTTGTTGGGAGGCAACCCAATTTTATTTTATTTTCTTGCTTTTTGGTTCTGTTTAGTAATAAATAATCCATCTATCTTCTTTTTAGATGTGGTTTTATGTCTTAATTAGTGTTTGTTCCAAGTAGAACCTTTGGGAAGACTTGGGTGAAGTCTTTATGATCATGCTGTAAAAAACAGAAACTTTAGCGCTCACGAGATTAGCTTCAACTTTTTACTGGAGAATGATATTTAGTTGATTCTTTTTGCAGATGATTACTAGACAAATTCCTCACGTCCACCAATTTATTTTAGAATTTTTTGAGTTCCAGAAGTTTGCGTTAGTTACAGATTGCTACAGACTGTTCTGTTTTTGACAGATTCTGTTTTCATTGTGTTGTTTGCTTATTTTGATGACTCTATGGCTAGTAAAATAGTTTATAAACCATAGATAAGTTGGAATTCATTAGGTTTAAAACCAATATAAATAAAGAATTAGTTCATTACAGTACATTGAAGTGGGGTTTTGTTTTCTTTTGCTAACGGAGCTTACGAGTTTTCTGTTAAGTTTTGTGTTGTGAAGTTTTCAAGTTTTGGGTAAAGATTCGATGGACTATGGAATAAGGAGTGGCAAGAGCCTAAGCTTGGGGATGCCCAAGGCACCCCAAGGTAATATTCAAGGATAACCAAGCGTCTAAGCTTGGGGATGCCCCGGAAGGCATCCCCTCTTTCGTCTTTGTTCATCGGTGACTTTACTTGGAGCTATATTTTTATTCACCACATGATATGTGTTTTGCTTGGAGCGTCATTTCCTTTTGTTAGTATTTGCTTGATGTCATTTATATTAATGTTTTGCATCTTTACTTTCAATAAAAATGTCAAGGATAGCTTTTGCCATGCTTATTTTGCAAGTGTGCATGTTGCTGTTTGAAAACAGAAAGTTTACCGCTGTTGCAAAAATTCCCTAGAAAAGTCGGAATGTGATAAAATGTTGAAACCTTTTGCATAATAATCTCTGATAAATTTACTACAGTGGGAATTTTCTTTCATAATTTTTGGAGTTAGGGAACTATGATGAATCTTGCATTCTTTACAGACTGTCCTGTTTTGGCAGATTGCTGTTATGTTTGCATTGTTTGCATATGTTTGCTTGTTTAATGATTCTATTTGAGGATAGGACTATTAAATATGCAGAGGAATTTAGTATGCAATGTCGAATAATAATTTTAGTGATTTGCTACAGTATAGTATGATAAGGTTTTTGCATTGGTTTATACTAACTTATCTCACGAGTTCTTGTTGAGTTTGGTGTGAATGAAGCTTTCAAGATTTAGGAAACCGTGATATGAAAGGAATTAAGGAGACACAAAAGTTCAAGCTTGGGGATTCCCAAGGCACCCCAAGATAATATTTCAAGAAGTCTCAAGCATCTAAGCTTGGGGATGCCCCAGTAGGCATCCCACCTTTCTTCTTCGACAACTATCGGTTAGTATCGGTTGACCCTAAGTTTTTGCTTCTTCACATGATGTGTGCTATCCTTGAAATATCATTTTATTTAGCTTTGCTTGATCTTTGAATAAAATACCAAGATCTTAAATTCTTAAAATGGGAGAGTCTTCACATAGTTGCATAATTATTCGACTACTCATTGATCTTCACTTATATCTTTCAGAGTAGTTTGTTGTTCGCTCTAGTGCTTCACTTATATCTTTTAGAGCACGGTGGTGGATTTGTTTTATAGAAAGTTTTGGTCTCTCATGCTTCACTTAGATTATTTTGAGAGTCTTAAATAGCATGGTAATTTTCTTAAATAATCCTAATATGCTCTGCATTCAAGATTTGTAAAACTTTCTTATGAGTGTGTTGAATACTATGAGAAGTTTGATACTTGATAATTGTTTTGAGATATGAAGATGGTGATATTAGAGTCATGCTAGTTGAGTAGTTGTGAATTTGAGAAATACTTGTGTTAAAGTTTGTGATTACCGTAGCATGCACGTATGGTGAACCGTTATGTGATGAAGTCGGAGCATAATTTATTTATTGATTGTCTTCCTTATGAGTGGCGGTCGGGGACGGCGATGGTCTTTTCCTACCAATCTATCCCCCTAGGAGCATGCACGTAATACTTTGCTTTGATAACTTGTAGATTTTTGCAATAAGTATATGAGTTCTTTATGACTAATGTTGAGTCCATGGATTATACGCACTTTCTTCCTTCCACCATTTCTAGCCTCTCTAATACCGCGCACTTTTCACCGGTATCATACACCCACCATATACCTTCCTAAAAACAGCCACCATACCTACCTATCATGGCATTTCCATAGCCATTCCGAGATATATTGCCATGCAACTTTCCACCGTTCCGTTTATTATGACACGATCCATCATTGTCATATTGCTTTGCATGATCGTGTAGTTCACATTGTATTTGTGGCAAAACCATCGTTCATAATTCTTTCATACATGTCACTTATGAATCATTGCATATCCCGGTACACCGCCGGAGGCATTCATATAGAGTCATATTTTGTTCTAAGTATCGAGTTGTAATCATTGAGTTGTAAGAAAAATAAAAGTGTGATGATCATCATTTTTAGAGAATTGACCCAAGTGAGGAAAGGATGATGGAGACTATGATTCCCCCATAAGTCGGGATGAGACTCCGGACGAAAAATAAAAAAAGTAAAAGAAAAGAGGCCAAAAACAAAGAGAAAAGGCCCAACTAAAAAATGATAGAAAAAGAGAGAAGGGACAATGTTACTATCCTTTTACTACACTTGTGCTTCAAAGTAGCACCATGTCTTCATAATAGAGAGTCTCTTGTTTTGTCACTTTCATATACTAGTGGGAATTTTTCATTATAGAACTTGGCTTGTATATTCCAATGATGGGCTTCCTCAAATTGCCCTAGGTCTTCGTGAGCAAGCGAGTTGGATGCACACCCACTTAGTTTCATTAGTTGAGCTTTCATATACTTATAGCTCTAGTGCATCCATTGCATGGCAATCCCTACTCACTCACATTGATATCTATTGATGGACATCTCCATAGCCCTTTGATACGCCTAGTTGATGTGAGACTATCTTCCCTCTTTTTGTCTTCTCCACAACCACCATTCTATTCCACATATAATGCTATATCCATGGCTCACGCTCATGTATTGCGTGAAGATTGAAAAGTTTTGAGAATGTCAAAAGAATGAAACAATTGCTTGGCTTGTCATCGGGGTTGTGCATGATTTAAATACTTTGTGTGGTGAAGATAGATCATAGCCAAACTATATGATTTTGTAGGGATAACTTTCTTTGGCCATGTTATTTTGAGAAGACATAACTGCTTTGTTAGTATGCTTGAAGCATTATTATTTTTATGTCAATATTAAACCTTTGTCTTGAATCTTTCGGATCTGAATATTCATACCACAATTAAGAAGAATTACATTGAAATTATGCCAAGTAGCACTCCGCATCAAAAATTCACTTTTTATCATTTACCTACTCGAGGACGAGCAGGAATTAAGCTTGGGGATGCCTGATACGTCTCCAACGTATCTATTATTTTTGATTGCTCCATGCTATATTATCTACTATTTTGGGCCATATTGGGATTTATTATCCACTTTTATATTACTTTTGGGAATAACCTATTAACCGGAGGCCCAGTCCAGAATTGTTGCTTTTTGTCTATTTCAGTGTTTCGAAGAAAAGGAATATCAAACGGAGTCGAAACGGAACGAAATCAACTAGAGAAGTTATTTTTGGAAGGAAAGCTACCGGAAAATCTTGGAGTGCACGTTAGGAAAGAAGGGAGGTGCCCACGAGGGTGGGGGGCGCGCCCACCCCCCTAGGGCGCACCCCCTGCCTCGTGGCCCCCCCTTCGGTCCACCAACGTACTTCTTTCACCCATATATACCTATGTACCCTAAAACTTCCAGAACAGAGAATATATCGAGAGTTCCGCCGCCGTAAGCCTCTGTAGCCACCAAAAACCAATCGGGACCCTGTTCCGGCACCCTGCCGGAGGGGGGGAACCCTCACCTGTGGCCATCTTCATCATCCCGACGCTCTCCATGACGAGGAGGGAGTAGTTCACCCTCGGGGCTGAGGCTATGTACCAGTAGCTATGTGTTTGACCCCTCTCTCTCTCTCTCTCTCTCTCTCTATCTCTCTCTCTCTCGTGTTCTTGATTTGGCACGATCTTGATGTATCGCGAGCTTTGCTATTATAGTTGGATCTTATGTTTCTTCTCCCCCTCTACTCTCTTGTAATGGATTGAGTTTTCCCTTTGAAGTAATCTTATCGGATTGAGTCTTTAATGACTTGAGAACACTTGATGTATGTCTTGCCGTGCGTATCTGTGGTGACAATGGGATATCACGTGATTCACTTGATGTATGTTTTGGTGATCAACTTGCGGGCTCCATGAACCTATGCATAGGGGTTGGCACACGTTTTCGTCTTGATTCTCTGGTAGAAACTTTGGGGCACTCTTTGAGGTTCCATGTGTTCGTTGAATAGATGAATCTGAGATTGTGTGATGCATATCGTATAATCATACCCACGGATTCTTGAGGTGACATTGGAGTATCTAGGTGACATTAGGGTTTTGGTTGATTTGTGTCTTAAGGTGTTATTCTAGTACGAACTCTAGGGCTGTTTGTGACACTTATAGGAATAGCCCAACGGATTGATTGGAAAGAATAACTCTGAGGTGGTTTCTTACCCTACCATAATCTCTTCGTTTCTTCTCCGCTATTAGTGACTTTGGAGTGACTCTTTGTTGCATGTTGAGGGATAGTTATATGATCCAATTATGTTATTATTGTTGAGAGAACTTGCACTAGTGAAAGTATGAACCCTAGGCCTTGTTTCCTATCATTGCAACACCGTTTACGCTCACTTTTATCATTAGTTACCTTGCTGTTTTTATATTTTCAGATTACAAAACCTATATCTACCATCCATATTGCACTTGTATCACCATCTCTTCGCGAACTAGTGCACCTATACAATTTACCATTGTATTGGGTGTGTTGGGGACACAAGAGACTCTTTGTTATTTGGTTGCGGGGTTGCTTGAGAGAGACCATCTTCATCCCTCGCCTCCCATGGATTGATAAATCTTAGGTCATCCACTTGAGGGAAATTTGCTACTGTCCTACAAACCTCTGCACTTGGAGGCCCAACGACGTCTACAAGAAGAAGGTTGCGTAGTAGACATCAGTGGGTATTTGGCGGCGGACGTGTTCTGGGCGTTGTTGTTTACGGTGGTGTTCGTAAGCCTCAATTTACGTCCTGTTTGTTGTTTTGGATGTGGGAATTATCGGTATGTTAGAGTTTTTGGATATGAATTTCATTTGTAATTTCTGATTACAAGTTTTGGTGTTCTTGGTTGTTTTCCACGTCCGCCATGTAAATGTGTTCTTCTTTTTACATTGTTTTACTTTCGAATTGGTGTTCTTTGGGAGAGTTATGAGGATTGTATGAAAAGATTTGCGTTGTCAATTTTGCTTCTTTTGAGTTGTTTCTACCCTGGATTCCCATGTTATTTAGTCGTTGGCGGAGGTGGTGTATGGCGGCTGACTGTAGGTTCTGATTTTTCTTGTAATCTGGTCAAACTGTGTAATTAAGTTGGATGTTTTTGAGTGTTTGTTTGAATTACTGCCGTATGTGTAGTTGGACTGCTGCGTGTCAAAGTTGTCTTACTGTGTGTTGACATTGGAACTGGCTGCCTACCGATACTTCTGCACTTTGATTATAAAGCCCGAGCCCTCTGTCACTTTCATTCTACCAGCTGCAAGCAAAGAATAGCGACATGGATCCTGAGTTGGAAGAGGTCACAAAGGAGGAGGGGGATGCCGTCGATGTGAGGGCTGCAGTAGCGGAGCAGAGGAGGAGGAGGAGGCGCAGGCGCAGGGAGATGGCACAACGTGCTGCCGAGGACGAACTGGAGGCAGAGTTCAACAGACGCCTTGCGCGCGAGGTGATGGATACTTGCAACTCCAATGAATTGGAGCTTCTTTTCCCAGAGGGCAGGGGAAGGAACCATATTCAGATCATCAGTTGGGCTAGGGCGAGAGCAGCCACGGCTCCACATCCATCCACCAAGGCCAAATGGCGTCGTTTCTTTGATCGTTGTGACTGAAGTAGTGAAGATTATGTTTTTAAGATTTTTGTTGTGAGGGAGCATATGTTTGAATGACTAAATGAATTGAACTGTTTTATCTCTGAATGTGTTGTTTTATCTGCATATGTTTTGACATGTGCATTTTTGAACTGCTTGTTTGTCAAAAGTTGAACTGATTTGCGGTGAAATGTTGCATGGCTTGTATAATAACTATTCCTTACCAGCTGGCTACCCACCTGCCTATTTATTATTTTTATAATCTGCTAGTCTCCCTGGCTATAAATTCTATCCATCTATGTGTGGTGTGTGGCTCAGTCTCCCCGTCCTTTTTCTTCCTTCTTCCAGAATTAGATCTAGGTTCCTCCCTCTTCTCTTCATTGTTTTCTTCCCTGTTCCTGTGTGTTCCATGGAGGATTGTTCTTGCGGATGCCTGGCAAAGATGGCGCGCATAGCTGGCGGCTGTGTGTATGAATCTGGTTTGGAGCTCACCTGCACTCAAAGACTGGGCAACTTTCTTGTCTGTATGTCAAAGAACCATGGGTTTTGTGCGCCATATGTTTGTCGCCTGAAGGTTGGTGACTTGAAGGAATCATGGGTATGTGTTTCTATTCGTTTTGTTTTCTACATTTTGTAGGTCTCTTTTTGAATCCCATGGACTGGATCTGTAGTTTAGTGTTATGAATAGTTTGTCTATATTTTTTTATTTGGTTTTGTCAGCATTTAACAGTAGGGATTTCAGTTTGTATTTGTTCATTACAAAACAATTTTTATCCATTTTTTGTATAATCCTTGATCTGTTTTTTGTCAGATGTTTTTACTGTAGGTGTGTTGATATGTATATTTCTTCAGTTTAGTCAGTTCACATGACTAGTCAGTTATGTGTTATTGTTTTGGTTCAGATTTTTTCTTTTCAGTTTGTTACGCAAACTGTTCATATATCTGTGTAAAAATTCAGTTATGTCAGATGTTCACTTTTTTTGTACTCCCATGCCCATTTGCAGAAAATGTCACCCAAGATCAGGATTGTTGCTCCTAGTTCCGGTGTTCTGAAGATGGAGACTTCGCATAAAAATGGGTATCGCTTGATGGAAGTTGCCTACCACATCGACTTTGATGGTTGCATCAACCTAACTACTGGGTGGAAGGAGTTTGTGGCGAGTCTGGATTTGAGGATGGTGATGTGGTTATGGTTATGTTCTCCAGGGAAGATGACTCTCTGACATTCAGAATTTATGTGCTGTAGGTTTAAATGTGGCAAATGACGCAGGTTTGTGAGATTTGTGTGTGGTTGATTATGTTGCAGTATTTTTTCTTTAAAACTTCTGCATGTGAGATGGTTGAATTCTATTGTATTATCAGATGGTTTGGAACAACTTATGTAATGCTTTTCCTATCTGTTTTGCTCAAGTATAACTGCTTTATTTATATATTCTTCTTTATATTAGTACTGGAACAATTCTATAGTTGAACTGATGGGCATCCTTTGTTTTTTGGTAGTATATTTTCATGTACATAGCTCATGAGAAGGAACTATACGCTAATGATGTTTGTAGAACCCCTTTTTGGGTTTGAGATTGCTGAACTTACATTACATTAATGATAGTACTGAACTATTTTAGGTTGTCAATTACCAATCAAATTTATTTGTTGTATAACATTTTTTCTTACTTTTTTAGATGAATTTTGGATCACATTTTTTTACAGTTAAAAAATGATATTTCTAGTATTTTCTACAATTAAAAGATTTTTATCTTTGCTGCACAGTATTTTTTTACTTGAACCTTATGAATTGTAGTAGTTGAACTTTTTATAATTTTGCTTCTGAAAATTTTATTTACAATTTTCTACGTTTAATTTTCCAAAAAATATATGTATTTCTATTTTTTGTTTAGTTCTTACAATTAAGATGTGTTTGAAATTTTTACATTATTTGTTTTTGAACTTATTTCTTGTGAGGTTTTTTTAAAATATCTGCTTTTTTTGTCGTGTGTGATCGGCTGGAATTTTGTAATGGGGCGAAGTACTGTGTTGGGCCATCTGGCTAAGTCGTTGTTTTCGGCCTAGATAGCTTGTCCGCGCGGCTGTGCAGCGCGGCGTGCGCGTGCGTTATGGGTTTAGTCCCACCTCGCTAGTCGAGGGGGTTCTAGACCTGTTTATAAGCGCAACCAAGGCTCAACAGTCGAATTCCTCTAAAAACTTACCAGAGCGCTTATACACGGCGCTCGCTCTCTCTCTTGACCTGTGGGCCCTGATTGGTGGGCCCTGCGTTGTGCTGACTACTAGGGATTCGCCTATGGGCTCGAGTTCAAGTATCTCGCAGCATCAGGGCCTGCGCCTGTCCTTGGGCGGTCAATTTTTTTCTTTTTGTTGTTGTTTGAATCTAGTACTTGACTCCACCAGTAAGTTGGACTGATACCTTTATGATCCTTGGGCGTCAATTTTTTTGTTTTTTGTTGTTGTTTGAATCTAGTACTTGACTCCACTAGTAAATTGGACTGATACTTTATGATCCTTGGGCGGTCAATTTTTCCTTTTTTTGTTGTTGTTTGAATCTAGTACTTGACTCCACCAGTAACTTGGACTGATACTTTTTTGTTCTAGTTCTTGTGAGTTTGTTCTAGGAACGAGTCGCAACTTGACTTGCCCCCGCACCGAACCGCACCAAAAGGCATAGTTGTACTGACACATCATCCTTGTATGGACTTGCCCCATTATCTATCTTAGGGGTGTGGGTGAGTGTGGGGGGAGGGGTGTGGGTGCGTGTAGGGGGGAAACAGAATAACCGCACCGCGCCTGTCAAACGAGCACACTGCCGCGTTAGCGCGAGGCCGAGCCGGGGGGGAGGGGACCCTCCCTCCCCATCCCGGCGAGGCCGAGCCAGGAACGAGCCGTAGCAGGCGACGACGCGGTGTGCCATGGCGTCTCATGCGGAGGCGAGTCCGTAACATGACTTGCCCCCATTATCTATCTTAGGGGTGTGTGGGTGCGTGTAGGGGGGAAACAGAATAACCGCACTGCCCCTCTGTGCATAGTTGTACTGACACATCTTCCTTGTATGGACTTGCCCCCATTATCTGTTGGAGATATGCCCTAGAGGCAATCATGTATGATGATATTCCTATGTGTTTATGAATAAAGATAGTCCTTGGACATTATCAATGATGTGTATCAGCAAGTACGTGACTTGTTTGTGGGACTATGCATTGTATGATGATTGTCATAAAAGTTCCCTAGTCTAAATGGATGTGTGGACGCGAAGAAGACTAGAATTGAATATGATACGGTCGATGGCTTTGTCTCACTAGCCATGGAGAATTGGATGCTAACCGGATAATATGGACTTGGAAAGGTCTGGTCGGATTCGACGTAGTCGGATCCGAGTCGAGATAAGGTCCGAGTCGGACAGACCCAACTATGAGACGCAACGATATGTCATCTGTGAGTCTCTAGTACAACATACGTTCTATGTCCTAAGACCTGAGACGCATGTACTCGGGATGGTGACAGACTTGCTTTGGGCCGACCAAACGCTACTCCGTGGATCGGGTAGTTACAAAGGTAGGTTTCGGGTTTGTCCGGTCCCATCTTTGCGAGACATGGTCGAGCAAGATGGGATTTGCCCCTCCGATCAGGAGAGATATACTCTGGGCCCCTCGTGTGATCCGACCAGGATAAGCATGGCCATGTGACAAGGATTATGAGATAATCCAGATAGTGGTCGGTATCACTGGAACGAGAAAGAGGTCGGGCTAGCACAAGGATGACAGTTTCGCCTTGAGGCCGACAACATATATCGTGTGGCAAAGGGAACAGAAGTGTGACACGTTGTACAGGTTCGCCTAACCAGCTTCATAGTCTGCTTGGTGGTTGGCATGCCTTGCTAGAGGTCGCTACCAACCGTGCAGGTCGGAGGTGATCTGAACTGTGACCAAGCCGACTTGAACCTAAGGGGTCGCGCTCTTAAGGGAAGGAACCTACGAGGTCGGTTCGTAGGACACTGGTCGGATGTGATCCGAACAGGACTAGGAACGTGACCGAGTAGACTTTGGGCTTTAGGGTCCATGCGAGGCCCAAGTGTTGAGCCCGCGACGGACTCCTATATAAAGTGGAGGTGCGGCTCACTCATGCGGTTGATCGCTTCGGCGCTGTCACTAGGGTTTGCATGTGTTGCGAATAGACACCTCCACTCGCCGACGGTTGTGTGATCGGACCTAGAAGTCCGCCGCACGACGTTCCTCCTGCACGCGCGGATACCGTTAGAGGCAGTGCACTTGCGCCGCTCCGGCGAACCTGTACGTGGGAAACAACGACCGGCCGCTCGAGGGAGATTGGACGAGGAGGAGACGATCCACGTGAACGCGCTGCCCCAACTCTTCTTCCGCTGCACGGCACTGCGCGTCTAGTGGTAACGAACTGTGATCCATCTCCCGTAGCATGTTCTTGGCTGTTCTACGTGTAGGAAATTTTAATTTGCAGTCGACGCACCCTACCGTAGTGATCCCAACATTATCTATCTTAGGGGTGTGTGGGTGGGTGTGGGGGGGGGGGACAGAATAACTGCACTGCCCCTCGGTGCATAGTTGTACTGACACATCTTACTTGTATGGACTTGCCCCCATTATCTATCTTTAGGGGGTGTGTGGGTGCATGTGGGGGGGAACATAATAACCGCACTGCGCCTGTCAAACGAGCGCACTGCCGCGTTGGCGCGAGGCCGAGCCAGGGGGGACGGGGTGTCGGGACCCCCCCCCTCCCCCATCCAGGCGAGGCCGAGCCAGGAACGAGCCATAGCAGGCGACGACGCGGCGTGCCGCGGCGTCGCATGCGGAGGCGAGTCCGTAACATGACTTGTCCCCATTATCTATCATAGGGGTGTGTGAGTGCGTGTGTGTGGGGGGGGGGGGGACAGAATAACCGCACTGCACCTCGGTGCATAGTTGTACTGACACATCTTCCTTGTATGGACTTGCCCCCATTATCTATCTTTAGGGGGTGTGTGGGTGTGTGTGGGGGAAACAGAATAACCGCACTGCCCCTCGGTGCATAGTTGTACTGACACATCTTCCTTGTATGGACTTGCCCCATTATCTATCTTTAGGGGTGTGGTTGTGTGTGGGGAAGCAGAATAACCACATGCTACTGTCAAGCAAGCGCCTTTGCAGCGTTAAGCGCGAGGCCGAGCTGGGGGTCGGGAACCCCATCCCCCATCCCGGCGAGGCCGAGCCAGGAACGAGCCGTAGCAGGCGACGACGCGGCGTGCCGCGGCGTCGCATGCGGAGGCGAGTCCGTAACATGACTTGCCCCCATTATCTATCTTAGGGGTGTGTGGGTGCGTGTGGGGGGAAACAGAATAACCGCACTGCCCCTCGGTGCATAGTTGTACTGACACATCTTCCTTGTATGGACTTGCCCCCATTATCTATCTTTAGGGGGTGTGGGTGCGTGTGGGGGGGAACATAATAACCTTGCCGCCTCGGTGCATAGTTTCTTGACACATCTTCCATGTATGGACTTGCCCCCATTATCTATCTTTAGGGGGTGTGTGGGTGTGTGTGGGGGAAACAGAATAACCGCACTGCCCCTCGGTGCATAGTTGTACTGACACATCTTCCTTGTATGGACTTGCCCCCATTATCTATCTTTAGGGGTGTGGTTGTGTGTGGGGGGGAAACAGAATAACCACACTGCGCCTGTCAAGCAAGCGCACTGCCGCGTTAGCGCGAGGCCGAGCCGGGGGGGGGGGGGGTCGGGAACCCCGTCCCCCATCCCGGCGAGGCCGAGCCAGGAACGAGCCGTAGCAGGCTACGACTCAGCGTGCCGCGGCGTCGCATGCGGAGGCGAGTCCGTAACATGACTTGCCCCCATTATCTATCTTAGGGGTGTGTGGGTGCGTTTGGGGGGAAACAGAATAACCACACTGCCCCTCGGTGCATAGTTGTACCGACACATCTTCCTTGTATGGACTTGCCCCCATTATCTATCTTTAGGGGGTGTGTGGGTGTGTGTGGGGGGGAAACAGAATAACCGCACTGCCCCTCGGTGCATAGTTGTACTGACACATCTTCCTTGTATGGACTTGCCCCCATTATATATCTTTAGGGGGTGTGTGGGTGCATGTGGGGGGGGGGGAACAAAATAACCGCACTGCCCCTCGGTGCATAGTTTTACTGACACATCTTCCATGTATGGACTTGCCCCCGTTATCTATCTTTAGGGGTGTGCGTGCGTGTGGGGGGGGGGGGCGAACAGAATAACCGCACTGCGCCTGTCAAACGAGCACACTGCCACGTTAGCGCGATCTTTGAGCCGGAGGGAGGGTCGGGACCCCTCCCCATCTCCCGGCGAGGCCGAGCCAGAACGAGCCGTGTGACGATCGGCGATCGCGGCGTCGCATGCGGAGGCGAGTCCGTAACATGACTTGCCCCCATTATCTATCTTAGGGGTGTGGGTGCGTGTGGGGGGGGGGAACAGAATAACCGCACTGCCCCTCGGTGCATAGTTGTACTGACACATCTTCCTTGTATGTACTTGCCCCCATTATCTATCTTTAAGGGTGTGGGTGCGTGTTGGGGGAAACAGAATAACCGCACTGCGCCTGTCAAACGAGCGCACTGCCGTGTTAGCGCGAGGCCGAGCCGGGGGGAGGGGGGTCGGGACCCGCCCTCCCCCATCCCGACGAGGCCGAGTCAGGAACGAGCCATAGCAGGCAATGACGCGGCGTGCAACATCGCATCTTGAGGCGAATCCGTGTATGACTTGCCCCCATTATCTATCTTAGGGGTGTGTGGGTGCGTGTGGGAGGGGAAACAGAATAATCGCACTGCCTCTCGGTGCATAGTTGTACTTACACATATTCCTTGTATGGACTTGCCCCCATTATCTATCTTTAGGGGTGTGGGTGCGTGCGGAAGCAGAATAACGCCGCCCCTCGGTGCATAGTTGTACAGACACATCTTCCTTGTATGGACTTGGCCGCATTATCTATCTTTAGGGGGTGTGTGGGTGCGTGTGTGTGTGTGGGGGGGGGGGGAAACAGAGTAACCGCACCGCTGTCAACGAGCGCCTTGCCGCGTTAAGGCGAGGCCGAGCCGGGGAGGGGTCGACCCCCCTCCCCATCCCGGCGAGGTCGAGCCAGGAACGAGCCGTAGCAGGCGACGACGCGGCGTGCCGCGGCGTCGCATGCGGAGGCGAGTCCGTAACATGACTTGCCCCCGCACCGTATCGCACCGAGGGGCATAGTTGTACTGACACATCATCCTTGTATGGACTTGCTCCCGCATCGCACCGCACCAAGGGGCTTAGTAGTACTGACATATCTTCGTAACATGACTTGTTCCTCCCGCATCAAGATCAAGACTGCACCGAGGGGCATAGTAGTACATGATCTGCCCCCGTTATCTTATCTTTATTTTTTTGGTGAAAAACCAGCACTGTTATGAATTATTATTTCATTTGTACTTTTTGATAATTTTATTGTACTGTTGTGAGTTATTATTTGTACTTTAGCTATTTGTTTTATCCTTCTATATGTATTTTTTTATTGTATTTAATTTTTGCTATTATCTTTGGTAACTGCCGAGAGATAGTGGGCTTCGCCACGGTTCTTGGCTTTAGCCGTCGGTTTTCTCCCACTCACCTTTTAACCGGCGCTCTCCCCTGTTCGCTCCGCTCCCCTCTCCAAATCGATTCTTTCTTTGTTCCCCTCTTCTCGCAGAGAAGTTGCTTCTCCTGTTCTGCCGTGGGAGCGTCGACCGGCGGGTTGAACCCCAGGGGTGGAGGTCTGGGTGCTCTGTTTGCTCCTTTTGGTCTACGATTGACTTCCCTTGCGTCCTTTTATGTACAGATTTTCCCTCTATTTCTTAGCTCTTGCTCTCTTGCTCTTGTTGTTTTAGCCTGGATTCGCTAGGGTTCCTTTGCTCTTGAACGAGCGGTTGGCGACAGTGATACTCGATTCCGTGGCGGATTTTGTGTTTGCTTGTAAGAGTTTTTCTTTGTATGGCGTGCTTCGTTTCTGAAATAGGTCAGAGCCCTAAATTTTTTTCATGTGTCTTGCAGATCTGGTTCGGAGATTTTAGGTCTGTAGATCTCAATGGGTACATCATCCAGTCCGGACAAGTTGAATGCAGGTGATTTTCCCTGTAATTTGGATGATGTTTTAACAGATCTGGTTTTTAGGTTGTATAGGTGTGGTCGTATCGACTTTATAAGTTGTATGTATTTTGATAGCTGTTAAATTTGCCCTGGATTGTGTGGTGTGTATAGTTTTGGCGGTTGATGTGACCTGCAGACATGTTGTAGTACTGATCAGCATCTGTAGTTTGAACTGTTGTCCTGGCATTTGAATAGGTTGTAGTAGTCAGTGAAGAACTTGTATGATGTTGAAAGAGTTTTCATTCTGAAGTTTGTTGCGCCAGTGGTGGGTTCATATTGTTTTATTGGGTGCACTTGTAGTGTTCATATAGTTGAACTGATTGCTTGTTCATGTACTTTTTTTGCTAATTATGATGTTGTTGCAGATGTTGGAGTGCCGGTGCCTCCTGATTCTGAAAAATCAGAAAACTTTCAAGATCTTGTGAATGTTATTTTTGAGACACCAAATCCGCTAGAAGAACTTGCAGATGTTGCTGGTGTTTCCCTTATATTTGCTCCTTTTTAATCATCCTTGAATACATAAATATGCTTAGCTAGATTAGTTGTTCCTTTTGTGTGTGTCTGATGCTATGCGCTTTATTTATCTTGTCTCTGCAATGTTAATTTTGTTTTGATTTTTTACGTGTGTGCTTATGTTTGTTGGTTTATGCAGTTAATGATAGCCATGGTGCTGCTGAGGACATTGCTGATGTTGTCAAAGATATTAATGATGGAATGTATTCTCTTAACGTTGATGATGTTGATGGCAGCTTGAAGTTGTCTGTTACTCAGTCACAGAGTGTTGATGGCACTGAGCCTATTACTCAGGCTGAGGATGTTCCTATGCAGTTACAGCTCGAGGATGAAAGGATAAGAAAGAAGAAGTGTGATTTCAGAGGAGAAAGGAGTTGGAACGGCATCAAAAGGTTGCCTATGTTCAACGAAGTGATCAAGATGTTGCTCAAGCTCCTGAAGGTGCAGGTGATGAAGGTGGTGACGTGGCCTTTTCAACTGTTGATGCTGGATCTCATGGAAGTGACATGCCTGTGAAGACAAACCTGATGCAAACTCGTTTGACGCAAGTGTTTACTCGTGATGCAGTTAATGAGAAGAAAGATGTTTTGAAGAGGAAGATGTCAGATCGAAATCCTGATGGCACACAGAGGCGTAGCCCACGTGTGAAAGCTGGTTCCCAACCTGGTAATAGCAAAGTTGATGGGGATAGTGTTGCTGTGAAGATTGGTCCAAGCAAACTTGGTGGCTCCCCTGTTCGTCGTAGTCCACGGGTTTTGACAAATAAGAAGCCTTCTTCTCCTCCTCTTCAGGAGCGCTTTTTGTTGAAAGAAAATAATAAGCGCAAAGTTCATCCTGCGAAGGTGAACAAAGGTGTGAAGAAGCGTGCTCGTGTCGAAGCTGAAGATGTTGTATCTGAAGAAGATGATATCGAAGTTGATTCTGAAGATGAATTTGCGATGGTACGTCTTTTGTCTTGTATGTGACTAGTTGTACTTGCAATGATTTAATTGTGTCTGGCTGGTATCTTGGCGAGAGGCTGGTCATTGTTTGCATCAATCAAGGGTGGTACTGATGTTGTTTCAATAGTTGAACTTGTGCAATCTTTTCTTTTTTCTACTTGCCTTCATATGCTTGTTTCGTTTTCTATATTCATTTATTTAAGGTGTGGCTTCATTATTTTCATTTACAGCCTGTTAGCGTTATGAGTCCGGTCAAGCCGGTGGGACGCAATGCCGGAAAAGTTGCCTTGGATGAAGGTGACCAACGGAAATTGAACTTGACTGCGCGATGTTCGTTGGGAGAGGTCGAAGCTTGTGCTAAAATGCTTGAGAGTCGGCATGTGGCTAGGGTTCGTGCAGCTGGTTTTGGTTCTATCTTCAATTGGAGGGTGAAGTCTAACATTTCCCTCCCTCTGATGGGAGTTTTGTACCCGAGGATAGATCCTGATACGATGACTCTTGACAAGGGTGAGGCTAATAAGAAGCTTCGCATCACTAGCGATGGTATACAACAATTATTTGGGTTTCCTCGTGGTGGTCGTTCTCCGCCAAGGCCGTTAGAGGATGGATATGACGACGCTCTGATGAAGTTAAGATCGGAGCTTGACATTAGCAGGAACATAGATATCAAGACAAAGGATTTGAGGAATAAGCTCAAGGTGCTCGTCAAGGATCCTAGCAAAGATGACCTTGTTCTGAAAGGTTGTGTTGCCTGGTGCCGCACCACGTGTTTCCTGAGAGGCAACAATGTTTGAGGGTCTCGTCTTTGAGGACATGGCTAATATGGATTATTGTCAGCTGATGGTTGATAAGCTTAGAAGGGCTGTTGTCAGGTACCAAGATGGTGCTACCCTTGGGAAGGCAATCACAGGCTGTGCTATAGGGCCTGTACTAATGTACCTTGACTGCCTTATCCGTGGCAAGATCATGCGAGCTGACATATGCGAGTCCCCCGCATATGTTTCATGGATCCTGTCAAGCTTTCTGATCTGGTTGATGCAGATTTGATAAAAAAAAGGCAATGCAGATCCAAAGACTTGGGTGTTTGGGAAGCTTCCGATGAGTTTTATTTGTTTCGTGTCTTGGAGACCTTTTTTTATTTTAGTATAGCTATTTTTCTGGAGTGAACATGTGTCCCGCAGGGTTACCTGTTTAGATTTTTGTTATTTCTTAAGCTTTGTGAGGTTTAGGTACGATTTTTAGTACTGTTTTTTCATGTGTGCTTGAACTGAATATCTTTATTCAACTGTCTTGTTGGTAAATATTAAGAAATTGGCACTAACAGTTAAAGATTGATAGTGATGTTGATTTAAATCTGTTAATATCATGTTTTATTTTTCCCTGTGTGTTGCATTGATTAATTAACTATTTTTCCCTTGTTTGTAGTGGAAAACTCAAGAGGAGGTTGTCTTTTTCCGAGTGTATAAAGGTCCAGTCCTGGAGATGCCGTCGTCTCATGTTCCCAAGTCTTCATCTCTGCACGATGAGTTGAGAGGTGGCCGTGGTGTTGAGGGTGCTGGATATGTTCCCCCTGGCCCTAGTAATGCTAGTACTTTACAGAGGCAGGGTTTTGGTATTGATGTTGTTGTTTCTGCGTTGGAGCGTGCTGAGCATATTTTAAGTAATGTGTGTTCTGAGCTGCAAAAGGTCCCAACGACAGTTGAGCGTCTGAGCTGTATCAATGGTACCTTCCTGAAGGTCATCAATTTAACGCTGAGGAAGCAGTGGACTATATTGAGATGGAGAGAATTTTTATTGGTGATATGCGTGACGGTGTTGCTGATCTAGTTCAGAGCTCGGTTAAATCTGTTGAACAACATGAAGCGTTTCAAAACTATGCAAGACTCTCGCTGCAAGCCATATGAAGAAAGTGCAAAAGTTGTTATCAGACGATCGAAAGGTGATGAGGTCAGCTGCCACCGAAAGCAGGGCTGGTGATGGTACTGAGGCTAATGTTCCTGATCACGAAACGAATGATGTTGGCTTGGAGCGCGCTGTTGATGATGTGAGTGAGTCCTTGGTGTTTGCAACTTTTACTATGTTGTTCTGCTGTCAGTATTGTAGTTGAACTTTCTCATCTTCATTTGTTTATTAATTTTTCTTCCATGCAGATTGAGCAGGATGAAGCTGGTGCCACCGACAGTAGGGCTGATGATGGTACTGAGGTTAATGTTTCTGATCACCATACGAACGATGTTGGCTTGGAGCACCATGTTGTTGATGTGAGTCAGTCCTCGGTGTTTGTATGCTTTTACTATGTTGTTCTGCTGTCAGTATTGTAGTTGAACTTCCTGATCTTCATCTGTTTATTAATTTTTTGTTTTGATGCAGGAGACCAGTCATAATGTTGAGGTTGTTGTTGACTGTGGAGTTAATGATCCATCTACTGATAAGTGCAAGGTTATTTTTATTTTTAATGTGTTTATTCATATTTCTTAAATTTTCATGCGCACCAATGTGCCTTGCTTGTTCATTTTTCTGTTCCACACCGTTAAGGGTTTTGCAGGTGATACCTACCTTTTTTGTTACTGTGGTTTAATTCCTTGTGTTTATTGTTGCTAATAATAGCATTGTTTTTTTTTGGTTCGTTACATATGAAATCATGGTCCTGTTGTTGGCGACGAGCCTTGTTCGCCCGCTGGTGATGTTGCTTTTAATGTTAGCAACAGCAAGATCGATGATGTTTCTGTGGATGCTTCTAAGGTTTTGTTTTTCTGTGCACCTCTCACTAGCTTATTTTTTATTGTTAGTTTTGCTCATATTATTCACTTTTTCTGAATTTTTTTTTCTTCAGATGGCTGATGTTGAGCGTGAGGCTGTCGTTAGTGGTGGAGATGATGCTCATGGTGTTCCATTGAGTAGTGGGTGCGATGTTGGTGCCAAAGTTGCTGATGAGGATGTTGGTGCTGCTAGCATACTTGATGCCAAACCGTCTGGTGTTGGTATTGCTGGGAATGAAAATCTTTCTGATTTTGAAGATTTGCCGCCGGAAAATTTCCCGCCTGGAGGGCTTGATTACGGTGATGCATTGCAAGATGCTTCTAGCGTGGAGGAGGTGCCATCCGAGGATGACGATTTACTTCTATCGATTTCTTCTGGCCCCTTGACGTAGGAGGCGCTCATGTCGTCCCAGGATTTTCTTTCCACAGACCCTGAAAGCGCAGCGATATTGGTGTCCTCTCAAGATGTGCCATCATCAAACCCTGAAACTGGAGGCATATTGGTCTCATCACAGGAACTACCGTCATTGTCAAACACTGATAGTGCAGGTAAGGACTTGTAAATGAGGCGTACTTCTCAATTTTGGCATTTTGGACATGTTCACTTGTAGTGCTTG
Source organism: Aegilops bicornis (assembly GCA_021605145.1). Taxonomy (NCBI): domain Eukaryota; kingdom Viridiplantae; phylum Streptophyta; class Magnoliopsida; order Poales; family Poaceae; genus Aegilops; species Aegilops bicornis. The sequence continues at coordinate 387,748,672 of CM038669.1, read as the reverse complement.
AACTTATTATTTTTCTTCTTTTTCTGCAAGCAGAAAGTGGAAATGTTGTTAAGGTTGATATGTTTTTCTTCGCTGTTACGAGGTTGCGCACGAACCTTACGAAATGGTTAGTTTGGGATTTTGCCCGTACCATTTTTGTCTCCTTTTCTTTCTCTCATATGAGAATGGTTGTTGTTGCAGTAGTTTTAATTCATGTAATCTTTTGTGATTTTGTAGTCACAAGCCGATGTTTCAAAATAAAGAATGTGATGCCAGTGTTGGTTCTATTGCTAAAGCGTTTGTCCCCATCGGCATGCTCAACTCGCATAAAGGTCTTGACGTTGTTTTATATTCTCTACGTCGAAATGCGAGACACTGACAAGTTGATAGTTCCCAGATGGGTGACGGTCAGTATTTTGCTTTTGTAGATTGGACGATAACTTGTTTTGCCAATTTTCTAACTGTTGTTGTTCTTTTTGTACAATAGACCAAGATCCGTGATGGAAATATTGATTCGAATGTGCTAAATTGGTTCACAAGATCATGCGCTGATGGTTTTGACCAAGTAGGTGAACTTGTACTTTTTGTACTCATGAACTAGAATTGTCCTGTTTTCTTACAAGTTTGGGAGTGGTGGAATGGACTTGAGCAGCCTGCTTTTAGCCCTGCACTTATGAATGATGTGTGCTTCTTTTTTTGAAGCTGAACTTATTGTCACAAGGAAATTGAACTAATATGTTTGTTGCAATTTTAACTAGAGTAGCGTATATTTTTTGTAGTGTTTTGCTTACTCAATTAGAACTTATGATTATCTTATTTTTGTTTGTACTTCTGAATTTCAATTTTCTTATTTTTGAAGCTGAACTTATTTTTGTTTCATTATTATTTGTTAAATTCGTTTTTCCTCTATGATTTTTTTGTCAGCTTCTCTTCCCTACTTTTGATCCGCCATCCATTGTGGCTACCATGAGGCCTAGCGAAGAATCTGGGCATTGGTTCTTGATTGTTCTGAATTTGAGGTTCCGTCGTTTTGAGTGTCTTGATTCACTGCGCGATAAAACCTGGAGTGATGCAGTTAGATTCTTAAGGACTATGACAGATAACATAAAGAAGCTTTGGAGGGAGTCTAGCGTAGACAGGGCGAAACCGTTCTCGCCGGCGCATATTGATGGTTTCTCTTGCGAGTTTGTGCGGGTGCCGCAGCAGAAAAACACGTGAGTATCCGTTTTTAATGAGTTTTTGTTAGTTGTTTTTGTTGCTGGGAGGGTGGTGTTACTGTGTTTTCGGATTTGTGATGTACCCATTTGTTTTTTCTTTTGTTAACAGGCATGATTGTGGATTCTTTATGCTACAAAGCTGCAAGACCTATCATTGCTGGGAGGATGGTGTGATTGAAATGTTAGATTACAGCCACGAAGACATTCTTGACATTAGGAAGACTTTTCTTTATACCTGTGCAACTAGCGATGTGTTTGATGTTGACATCCGTGGTTTGTTTGGCATCGAACCCTGTACGTAATGCATAACTTTTTGTACTTCTTTGATTGGTACTGTCATGAATTACATATTTGAACTTTACCCTTGATGCGGTCTTTTATTTTTTTTATTTTTGCAGGTGAGTGGCTGGATCTTGATGAGCATGACTACAGGATCTTTGGCAGCCAGTTCTCGGAGCTCGAGCGCGTATCTATTGATCTTAGCCAGGGGCGTTCTCCAGAAAAGACAAGGTCTGGTGTTATTAAGGCGGTTGGGAGCTCTGAAATGTTCTCTGACTGCTTGTCCGTAGAGCCCTCTACACCCGAGAATCCCATTGTGGAATTGATAGACAGCGATGATGATGCGTTTGACAAGATTGCTGGCATGGGAAGAGTCACCAGGAGCGCTGCTGCCAAGGGTTTATCCCCACTTGCTGGAATAGTGGCCCGTAGAGCTGGTGGTGCTAGGAAGGATCCTGCTTTGGATTCTGGCAATGTTACAAGCACGAAGCGTGCACCCAGAGCTCCTATAAAGTTTTGCTCCCCTGTGCAGCAGCTTCACCCTCATAGATTCCCTCACCTGGACAACTCACAAGTTGTATAATCTATTGCTTAGTGATGAAGCATGTGAGAAGTATGTCGAGTGAGTATCTCTCATTACGTTTCCTCTTCTTTTCCTCTGTTGTTTGTAACTGCTAGATAGATATGACCTGAACTGTTACTTTTTATACAACTTGAACTGCTATGAATGCTTTATCTTGCTTCCCCTGCTTTTTGTTCTTGTCCGTGCTGCAGCAATACTTTCACAATGATACCTCAGCCCGATGATAGCGTAACCAGCTTCACTGGGAAACGCATCTAGGAAGTTTTTGCACCTGGGCAAATGATGGAGGGTGATGTAATGGACTTCCTTATTGATGATTGGAAGAAAGATCCCGATAGAAATGTTGATTTTGCGTCTGGGAAAAGGGTATTGCTGAGTCCATATTTCATCACGGTAATCAATCAGATCGTTTGTTTCTCTCAAACAAGACTGCCTATTGTTTTACGAGTTTTAATAATACTTTGCTTGTTGATCCTTTCCACCTGTCTATTTCTTTTCTAGGCTTTTTGCAGGTTGTGCTTGACTGTACGTTTTACGGTGCTGAAAATAAACCGTTTAATGTCGAGAGTGCAGCGAGAGATTTCAAGAGCTATGTGAAAGAAAAGGAAGACTTCTTGTTGCCGACCTTGTGAGTTCTACTAGCTGATTTTTGGTTTTAATTGTTTGTTGTCATGCTGTTTTTATTTTGAATATTTAACATCTCTTTTTTGGTCATTTGTTTTTAGATCATGATGCCTCTATTCAAGCCTATGGTTTTAGCAAAGGATAAGAAAGTGAACCACTTTTCCTTATATGTCATGAATCGGTACCGAAGTAGCGTCGACATCCTTGACTCTTTACCTTATCCGAAGAACCATCGTCCTTCAAAGAACACCTATCATAAAGACTGCGAGAAGATTGTGAGTGACATTTATTATCTGTACTGGATTAATTTTTCCGCGTCTTTTGTTTCTGCTTTTCTGAGACTTGAAAATGTGTGGTTTCTTTCCCTTTTTTACAGATCTCCAGGATGGTCCAAGGAATGAAGGCTTTTTATGGTGATGCTCAATACAATGCGAGCAAGCAGCCCAAATGGGAGCTTTTTGCAAAGAAACCAACGTTTGTGAAGGTTCCACTTCAAGGGGCGAATGAATGTGGTCATTATACTCTGAAGTATGCGGAATGCTATGATGGTGAAAAGATCATTGGGAACATTCGAGATAATGATGTGGGTTCTAGTTGAGCTTTTCACTTTTCTTTGTTTGGCTTATTGTGTATTCTTCTTTTTTAATGTGTCATGACTTTTAATAATTTGTTTTAATGTTTTGCAGCCTCGTATTGTTGATTGGAATGTTGAGGATCTCAGATAGAGTTGTGTTCAACCGTAATAACCAAATTTTCCGGTGAATGAGCTTCCCAAGAGTTTCAGCCTTTGGCTCCTGATGCATAGAAGAAATGGTCATCATTTGCGTAGTGAAATGGATAGTTGTGTGATATATCTCTTGAAAGCATTGTCGGCATTGATTGTAGTGTTTGGATGTCTAGTCAAGTACTATGTAATTACTGGTATATTTTGTGTTGTGTTTAAGTGTTGCACAATGTTTAACAATGTAAACTAGTTGAACTGAAAACACCTTTTCCCAAGTTCATTACGAGTTGTTGCTTGAAAAGTGAGATTTATTTGGTTTTCATCTGTCCCAACCAAGGTTGGACCTTTATAGTTTTTGTACCCTCTTTTCTTGTACTTATAGTATAGCTATGTTAGTACTGAATTGTAATGTCGTTCAGCGTAAGGCTTTTAATATTTGGTGTCACGATAGCACTTGTGGATCTAGCATGAGTGGAGTGACGCTTCCTTGTTATGTAGAACTGATTTCATATAATGTATTAGAACCGAAGTTTTTTTTTGTGATTGAAATTATTTACGACCAAGTTGCTACGTCATCTCTAGCCAGATTTTATTCAAGTATAAGAAATTTAGCAAGATTTGAGAGCCAAATTTTTGTTTGAACTTCTTGAATTGTAGTCGTTGAACCCCATAGTAAAATTTAAATACTGGTTTAAATTAGCTACATTTAAATATGTCTCCGGGGGAACCTATTTTCTAGGCTGTGGTTCTTCTCAAAGCAATGTTTTGTATGATCATAGTACTTGCCTTATAGACTAAGTTGTACTAATATTTCAGTTGTACTATTAGTGTTATTCTTGAGTGTGTCAATGTTATATGGAATGTGAACTGAAGCTTCCCGTTCCTTCTTATATTTTTGTAGAATGAATGTACCGTTTGTTCAAGTGTACCAGAACTCTCAGTCCTAGCATGCTAGTGGCTGGGAATATGTACTGATTGTTCTTTGCTTTTCCTGTTGCAGTACTTAATAAATTTCTTACTACTATTAGCACGATGCTGTTAGTAGTGAATGTTGTCCTCGGCTGAAACTTAGTCTTTTTAGTGTTCTTCTGAAACTAAAAACTGATTTTTTTAGTGTGATAGTACTACCGTAAATGTCTAAGCTGTACTGAGCGTCCAGTCCTACTATTTGCTATTGTCCTTAGTTAGTCTGCCACTGTTTTTGTTTTTTTGTGAAAATATCCATGTATGATTTTTGTTTCTGCATGACTGGTTTCAACTTCAACCTACTTCAACTTCAAATGATGGATGAACAAAATAGGAAGCTAGCAAACTTGTTGGCTGACATAAGCAAACGATGTACATGATAGACATAGGCAAACTTGTTCAAACCCCGATAGACATAACATAAGGTAGCTGGTTCAACATAACGAAAGCAAACTACAAATATGAAACAACAATATTAAGGACAGGCAGAAGTGCGAGCAACACGAATGCAGACTTTCATGCATCTTCATCCCGCGAAGTTGCAGTGGTAGTAGGGGTCAGCCTCCTGCTCTTTTGAAATATCCCAACCTGTCACGATGTTGTCAATTGTCTTCCATGACTTGTACGTGGCGTACGCATCTATTCATGTGTACGTGATGAGGTTGTCTGGCAGCGGGCTGGTCCCCCACAGTTTGTGTTCTCTCTTGTCCATATTCTTCTTCATGCCGCTGTAGAATGGGTGGATTACGCCGCCTGCAACATCGGCCAAGGAGTCGTAGTTTTGCTGGTCTTTAGATCTTTCCACTTGCTGCATGTCAATGAAGTTGTTGGGGTTGATCTCCAAACCAGACTTGTTCAGCATCCGCTTGTCACCTCCAATGCTGAAACCGACAAATGTGTACAATTTCTCCTCCTGCAGGAAGTCTTTGAGGCGCTTGGGCCTGCAAGGGGGGAGACACACATTTAAAGATTAGTCTTCTTTTTTGAATATTTAATTCTTCTGCTTTTTGGTTTTGAAAGTGATAATCCATGAGGTAGATGCTTATATAGTATAAGTCATGGATGAATGTAGTCTAGAAACTAGTACACAAAGTCCTGAAATTAAATTCAACTACACGATGTTATTTTTCTTTTTTGCTATTTTCAGTGCTTCACCAAATGCTTCACCAAATTCAAGAATCATTTTACCAGATTCAATGATATATGTCCTGCTTGATTCAAGTTTAGTTTTCTTTTTTGTTGAATAAAAGACCTATGCCAGTGCTTGATACATCTTTGTGCATCAGTTCTATATCAAGTTCAGAAATTAATTTGAGAAACATGTGCATCAAGATATGGACCTATACCACTTCACCAAACATCTTTAAATACATCAATTATATAAACTATACTAGTGCATCAAGATCAGAATCTATGCTAGAACATCAAGTTCAGAAATTAATTTGGTGCATCAAGTTCAGAATTCTATAAACATTTTTTCAGACACTAATCTGGTGAAACAATCCACTTCACAGTTTCGGAAATGCATGTAAGTTGAGAAACATGTACTCGTGCATACATTTCACAAAGTATAGTAGTTCATCTAGTTGGGAAACTAGTTTAATGAAGTTTTTAGTGAGTAGTACTAGTACAATGTATGAATGAACAGTAGTATGGGTTACCATTTTGTGGCTGCTGCGATGTGGTATACCAAGCAGAGTTCCTCGACGCACAACTGCAGGACTGCCGCCGTCTGTGGAGGTTCATCATCGTTGGTGTACTCCACATCAACTCCGATGAAGCTCGGATACAAGCCGTCGCCCTTCATCCTGAGCCTGCTCATCACCTCGCCGGCCTTGTGTGGTTTGCTGGTGCAGACGATCTCCAGCGTCTCCTTGCCGTGGAGCTCAACCCCTGTGAGGGTTCTCGTGTACTCACGCTTCTCGCCGGGAACGTGAACGTCGACGATGTTGCTGCTCTTGTTCGACGCCTCGCCATGATGACGCTTGGCGGACGGTTCCTCTGCCATCGGCTTCCTCCGGCGACTGTGGGCTTGGGAGGGAGAAGCTTGTGGTTTGTGTGCAGTGGAGATGGAAGCGGCAATGGTGATTTGTGGGAATGAGGGAGAGATGGAAGACAATGGGGTATTTTGCAGTGCGTGGACGGGGGTTTGTGGGAGGCGGTTCGTCGGGGGCGTTGGTGTATTGGTCGTGGGGGTCACCGTTTGCACTCCCTCATGGCAATCGCCCAGTGGGTGGCGCGGGTGGTGGTCTGGAAGAACTAACCGTCCAAGACAAAGGTTTTTTGCTGCTGCACTGAGTAGTCTTGTCAAGCTGTACTTATGACCTGCTAAATCCCACTTGCACGTCTCAGGGGTGGTGATGATGCCACTTTGCACTGTTTAGGTGACGTATGTTTTGTGATGTTTTTCCGTGTGGGTGTTAAGTATTGTTTTTCCATTGAAGTCATATACACTAGTTTATCTCAAAACATTTTTTCAGTGCCCTGGGTTATAGACTAGTTTACAGATTTGTTGCTCAAAACTGGTACTTATTTTATTTTCATCTGTACTAGCCTAAGTTAGGCCTTTATAGTTTTTGTATTCTCATTTTAGTGCACTTATGGTTTAGTGCTGTGTGAACTGAAATGTAATTTCATACAGTGTGCGGTTTTGAAATTTGGTGTCACAATTTTGTGAGTGGCCTGACTGATCCTACTTTTTTAGTACTGATGTCATATGTATGTTTGAACTGACTTTTTTTGTTTTTTTGGGTGGGTTGGTGGGTTGAGAGTATTTTACGACCAGATCGTTCGTTGAGGTGTCGACAGATTTTATATGAATAAGAAATTTAGTAGAATTGACAAATAAATTCTATTTGAACCTTTTGCATTTTAGTAGTTGAACTTGTCAGATTTTATATGAATAAGAAATTTAGCATAATTGACAAACATCATATGTTTGAACTTTTTGCATTTTAATAGTTGAACTTGAAAGTAATATTTAATTCGGATTTTTAAATTATGTACATTTAACGGATAGGCTATTAAGTTCTATTCTTTTTAGAGGTTTATTGTTTTTGTATCATATTTTCTCCTTTTTCATCATTCGTGCTTGCGAACTAGTATTTGAATTTATATATTTTCAGTTTCGAACATTTTTCTTGTAGTTTATATTTCTTTGCCCCGCCCTCTGGTTTGTTTAACTGGGCTTATTGGTGGGGTGTTTGTAAATGATGCAGGCTATTGGGCCGTTTTCCGGCCCAGATAGCTCGTCCACAAGTCTTGCAGTCTTGGCGGCGCATCTTGCGCTCTGGGTTTAGTCCCACCTCGCTAGTCGAGGGGGCTCCGAACCTGTTTATAAGTGCAGCCTAGGCTCACTGGTCGAACTCCTCCGAATACTTACCTGAGCGCTTATACACGGCGCTCGCTCTCTCTCATGACCTGTGGGCCCTGGTCGGCGGGCCCTCCGTTGTGCCGGTTACTAGGGATTCGCCCACGGGCTTGAGTTCAAGTATCTAGCAGCGTCAGGGCCTGCGCCTGACCTTGGGCGGTCAATTTTTTCTTTTTTTGTTTGTTTGAATCTAGCACTTGACTCCACCAGTAACTTGGACTGATACTTTTTGTTCTAGTTCTTGTCAATTTTGTGTAAGTGTAGTCTTTTTCATTTGAGTTTTTTGCCTTCTTTTGTACTTGCGTGTAGCCTATAAGTTGTACTGATAGTCCATTCATAGTAGCACTTACGGACTGATGCTTCTTTGTACTTTTTATTGTAGTAAGTATGTACTGTCAGATCAAGTGTACTATTACTGTCATTCTTAATCTGCAAGCGACCAACATAAGTGTGTGCTTATGCTTCTGAACTTTTTCTGTTTGTAGTACTCGTTAATTTTCTAGCAGCTACATATGAAAGAGAACACTACATGAAGTACTAAGAATCTTTGCTTCAACTTTTGAAGTGTCGTTAAGCAACTCAAATTGTGTTAATTGTTTTCAACGTTCTGTTTTCTATACAATACTGAATCGAAACTAGACATGGAACAACGTTGTGTGATTAGTTTCTTTATAACTAGTACTATAGAGCAGCCACAAAGTTCCATTCAGAAGCTACTTTTTGAATTTGAAACTATGGATTGACAACATACGAAGCTACCAAACTTATATAATGAGATAAGCAAAACATTATACTTGATGACATAAGTAAACTTGTTCAACGATGACAAGCACAACATAATCATACTGGTTCAACCCAACAAGAGCAAACTACTAATTTGAAACAACAAGATAAAAGGCAAGAACAAAGCGGAAGTAAAACGAAGGCAGGCTTTGATGTATCTTCATCCCGCATAGGGGCAATAGGGGTGGTCGTAGTAATTCGCAGCCTCCCGCTCTTTTGCATATTCCGAACCATCTGTGATGTAGTCGATCATGCTCCATGACTTGTACGTGGCGTACGCATCTACTCCTGCATACTCGATGAGGTTGTCTGGCAGCAGGCTGGTCCCGCACAGTTTGTAGTCTTCCTGCGTGTTGATGTCCTTCTTCATGCCTTTGTAGAATGGGTGGATGATGCTGGCTGCAACATCAGTCAAGGAGTCGTACTCTTTTCCGGTGTATGGAACTCCCCACTCGTGCTGAATGTCGATGAAATTGTTGGGGTTGATCTCCAAACCGGACAACTTCAACTTCTCTTTGTCGCTTTCAATGCTGAAACCGGCAAATGTGAACAACTTCTCATGATGGAGCATGTCGTTCAGGCGCTTGGGCCTGCAAGGGGAGAGACATTTTGAAAATTAGCATTACTTTGATGTTTGAATTATTCATTTTTGTTTTGTTTTACAAGCGATGAATCCATGAAGTAGTTGTTTATGTAGCATAAATAATGGATGAATGTACTTCAAAAACTAGTAAACAAAGTTCTGAAATTAAATTAAGTACATCATGCTATTCTTTTTTTTGGATTATACATAGTTTCAGTCAATGTTTTATGTTCTGCATTGGTACTAGTTTAGTTTACTTTTGTTGAATAGGATAACGCATAACCAGTGCTTCGCCAAGTCCTTAGTTTTTTTCTTATGAAAATAACATTAGACCAAATTCAGAAACTACTTCACTACATCAAGTTCAGGAACATCCTTTTAATACATTGAGTACAGAAACTACACTATTGGATCAAGTTCAGAAACTACACTAATCGATCAACTTTAGAAATTAATCTTCCGCAAGATTTGCCAAATAGTAATCCAGTGCATCAGGTTCAAAAATACGTTTATAGTGTATCTACTTGAGAAAATGCAGCAGTGCATCCACTTTTCACAAGCCACACTAGTACATCTAGTTGGGAAACAAGTCTGATGAAATTTTCAGGATACCGTACTAATAAAACAAATAAACCAAACAGGGCAAATGAGTAGGATGGCTCACCATTTTGTGTCCTCTGCAATGTGGTACACCAAGCAGAGCTCGTCAACGCACAACTGCAGGACTGCTGCCATCTGGGGAGGTTCATCTTCGTTGGTGTAGTGGACACCAACGCCGACGATCCTACGACTCTGACTCTTGCCGCCAAGCTTCCTCCAGAGCCTGGAGATCACCTCGTCGGCCTTGTCTAGTTCGTTGGTGCAAACGATCTCCAGCATCTCCTTGCCGTGGAGCTCAACCACTGTGAGGGTTTTGGTGTAGTCGCGCTTCTCGCCGGGGACGTGAACGTCGACGAGGTTGCTGCTCTTGTCCGACGGCTCATCTTGATGACGTTTGGCGGACGGTTCCTGCGCCATCGCCCTCCTCCAGCGGCTGTGGGCTTGTGAGAGAGAAGTTTGTGGTTTGTGTGTAGTGGAGATGGAAGCGGCAATGGTGGTTTGTGGGAATGAGGGAGAGATGGAAGACAATGGGGTATTTTGCAGTGCGTGGACGGGGGTTTGTGGGAGGCGGTTCGTCGGGGGCGTGGGTGTATTGGTCGTGGGGGTCGTCGTTTGCACTCCCTCGTAGCAACCGCCCAGTGGGTGGCGTGGGTGGTGGCCTGGAAGAACTAACCGTCCAAGACAAAGGTTTTTTACTGCTGCACTGAGTAGTCTTGTCAAGCTGTACATATGACCTGGTAAATCCCACTTGCACGTCTCAGGGGTGGTGATGATGCCATTTTACTGTCGCACTAGTTCTTCTCGTCAAGTTGTACTTATCAGCTGCTTATCCCACTTGCACGTGTTAGGGTTGGTGTTGATGGAGGTCTGTACTCCTCTACTGTGGTACTTGGACTGGTGATTGAAGTGTAATTGAACTTACCAAATACCAGTGAGACGATGTGTGATGCTAATGTTTTTTAAAACAATTTTTGTATTTTTAAAGGATTGTTTATATCAAGATAATCTCTGAGTTTTATTAAGATAAATTAGATTTTCATCAGTATAGGATGTATTATATTCGCGTTTTGCTTGAGGTAATTATTTTTATGTACTGATGGTCTTTCTGAATTGGGACTGGCAGAAGCATACATAGCTTTGTTTTTTCAAAACGATGTTTTTTTAGGTGTCCACGGGTGTGTTTGTTTTACTATGCCTTTGTACTGACGACTGAGAATTATCAGTACTGATATACTATAAGAGTTTAAATTTTCCTGAAAATATTTTTGATGAGTTATTGGTCGACAGTAGCATTTGCGTTAGATAAATGCAGATAAGTTTTTTCAAATGTATTTGTGACTGAATTGAAAAGGATTATCAAATGGTTTACATAACAATGTCACTGCTCCGGCGGACACAAATCAGAAATTATATCAGTACTGATGTGTATTCTGCCTTGTACTAACAAGTGAGAATTATCAGTACTAATGTAGTATAAGAGTTTAAATTTTCCTTTGACATATTTTTGCTGAGTTACTGGTCAACAATAGTGTTTTTTGTCAGTACAAATGTATTTGCGACTACATTCAAAAGGATTATCAAATGGTTTACATAATAATGTCACTGCTCCAGCGGGCACAAACCACAAATTATATCAGTACTGATGTGTACTCTGCCTTTGTACTGACAACTGAGAACTATCAATACTGATGTACTATAAGAGTTTAAATTTTCCTTGACATATTTTTTCTTTGAGTTCTTGGTCGACGATGGCGTTTATCGAATAAATCCAGATAAGTTTTTTCAAATGTATTTGTGACTGCATTCAAAAGGATTATCAAATGGTTTACATAATAATGTCACTGGTCCAGCGGGCACAAATCACAAATTATATCTTATTTATAGTACTGATCGAGAAGTCGACGATAAAGCTAAACAAGTTTTGGTAACGACAGTGTTTCTGAAATGTTTCCTCATTGTGTGCCAAGGCAACTGAGACCACTATGTATTGTTCAGTTGTTCAGCCTTGAGCTTCTCCTAACTGGACCCGAATGTTGTGCCTTGTCGGCGCCCTTTCCTGGTTGAGCCTTGACAGCTTCATCGTCAGTTTCAGTTTCCTCGTCCCCGACACTGTCATCTTCATTGTCTTCGTCTGATTGTTCGTCATTCTCGTCAAACTCTTCTTCATCATCGTCTTCATTTGATTTTTTGGAACTCTACACCTTGCCCTGTGTCTGTTCAACGCCAATGACCTCCTTGCCCACTTTGCACGTGCGGGCATTATGCCCGTCAGTTCCCCCACACTTGTGGCAAGTGTAGCTATTACGTGTGTTGTCTCCATTGGCAGAAACCTGGGTGGCTCCAATCTGCTTTTGCTTGTTGATAGTGCCATCTGTGCGGAGTGGGCATGTGCGGCAGTTATGGTTGCTCAGGATGTTGCAGAATCCGCATGCCCTTATCTCGAGAGTTTTGCCGTCCGGGCCAAATTCCACACGCTTGATGGGGCGTGGCGGCTTTTTTGCTGCTGCTTTTGCTGCTTTCGCTGCTTGCGTCTTGCTCTTCCTCCCCTTTGTGTTTGAGAATATGGGTGGTTTAATCACTCTTTCCTGCTGCTGCTGGTAGGATGTGCTGTTGTCATGTCGTTCGCCTACAACACCATCAAGCTCATGATCTCGCATGTGAGCTTGTTGGTGCTCTTGAGTGTGCACATGGGCAAGCTCTGGTTGCTGCTGCTCCTCTTCCTCGTTGTCGAATGGGTCAAAAGCTCCCACATGATTCATCTCAGATAACATTGTAGCAATATCCTTCTCAATGGCTTCATTGTCCGCCACACCTCCATTTTCAGCAGAATGCATGGCATCGAGTTCTTGTTCAAGTTTCTCCATGACGACCCGCGACCTCGCCATTTGCTCTTGGCTTCTCAAACTTTTTCTGTGCACCCTCATGTTCAGCCTCAACAGTGAGCTTTCAATGCAGTATTGGGATGCCTTGTTTGACGCTATTGTCCTTAAGTCATTTCTGTCGAATGTTGGCTGGATGTTCAGGCGTTTGGTGTATCTCCTGAGGATGTATTTCTCTGGAACGCTGGAAGCCTTAATTGTCTGCATCATGCACAGGACATGCACGCAGAAAAGACATGTATTGTTTTTGGAAGAGGTGCATGTTTTTTGTCATTTCATTCGAACAAAAACTTTGCAAATAAAGTAGTATAGTATGTCACATCTTTTTTTTGTAGTCCTCACCTGTGTGGTCCCATAGCCTGCACTTGCACTCATATGTTTCTCCCACGGGGTCTGCAACCACCTGGAACGCGTGCTAAGACCATGCAGACAGTTTTTGCGGGTTGTTGTAGCGCACGAGGTACTTTGTGGGCTCTTCCGTCTCTGTCTTCGTGAAGAGTGTGCTCAATTTTAGCCCTTTTCTGATTTCGCTATAGACAGCTCACGAGTAAACCTTTGCCATCTGGGTGTCAAACCCATAGAAGGTCAACGTGTTTTGTTCCTTCTGCACATGCAAGAATGATGACCAAATTGTTAGTTTTCTCGCAGCAAAAACTTGTCTAACTAATAAAGTTTTACTTTAGTAAGCATGTTTTTTGTCTCACGACATGTGATAGAGCTATACCCTGTTACCCATTGTCTCTTGGTTCTCTGTCTGCCTCCTGGTTTTGACGCAGGAGTTTACCTGGCTGACAAACCGGTGTAGGTTTTGTCTCTCACTTACAAAGTTCTTCTTGAGCACATAGTTCATGCTCTCACTTCGCTGTGTGGATGTCATTTTGGCGCAGAAAATTTCTTTGAAGTAGGCTAATATCCATTTCTCACGCTCATTCCACATGGCCACCATCGTGGCATCATCATGGAGGTTGTACCTATCCATGAGTCCTTTCCAGGCATCCTCAAACTCAGTTGGCATGAGGGGCCAGTTGAGGATTGATGTGAATTCATCCTTAAAGTCTTCGTGCAGGTAGTACAGGTATGCGAGGTGTTCCCTGTACTTCTTCATAATGTGCTAGCGGCACAGCTTGTGTACTGTGTTCTTGAAAACTTTTGGTATCGCCAAAGCCATTGCCGGGCACTGGTTTGGTAATGAGAAAAGAGATGTGGAGTGGTCAGCATATGGTGGTGCATATATACAAATAGAACTGACACAACATTTTTTACCGTGTTATTTTCCTTTTATTTTTTGGGGGGAAGGGGGTGGTGGTGGTGGTTGGGGGTGGTTTTCACGGTTGTACCTATGAGGATGCATGTAGGAGCCTTCCCTCTCATGCACCTTAAAAATGTCTTGAATAGCCATCTGAATGATTCTGCATCCTCATCTCTTATCAGGGCGAAACCAAAGAATGTAGTCTGTAAGTGGTTGTTAGTACCGACAAACACCCGAAGTGGCATATGGTACTTGTTGGTATATATGTGGTGTCAAATGTTACGCAGTCACTGAAGTCCTGATAGGCCCCTCGGCAGCTTGCATTCGCCCAGAATATGTTCCTAACTCTGTCGGACTCATCGAGTTGCATGTCACAGAAGAATTCCCTGTTTATAGCTTTCATCTCCCTAAAGAAGTTGATAGTCTTTAGGACATCGTCCACATCATCCATCCTTAAATTCTTTGCTTTCCTGCATATTAAAAGTTCATTCAAAAATGCATGTTGAACTGGTGTCAGGTCATGCGTTGTGTAACATGTTTGTACTGACAGAGGAAAAAAGACATAGGCGGTTTATGGGAGGAGAACAATTTTGTACTTACAGATTAATCAGGTCTTTGGCATTCATTTTGAGGAAGTAGCTACCAGGGTCATCAACGCCCAGTATGCTCATGATTTGCGCGTGTTCAATGCCTTTGAACTGCAGGTACTTGACGTACTCCAAGATTGTTTTGTCAAAGTTTTTGTGGGAGTGCAAGAAGACAAGCATTTGCGGATCGAGTCAGAGCACTGTGGTTGTGTTCCCAGACTATCTCTTTTACGACAAATGTTCCATCCTTTTCAATCTTCATCCTCATTTTAGCCCAGCAGTTAGTCCTGGCTGTCGTTTTGTTCCGCTGTCTATTTGCTTCAGACACCTTCAATTGATAGACTCCATAGCACGTGCAATAAAGGTAGGCTCTGGTCTTAAACTTGGAGCCTTCCCTGACAGCAAAACCCGCGTGCTTCGCATAGACGTTGTAGAAGTTATTTTCTTCTTCAAAAGTTTCAAAGCGCATTCTAGCCTTGGCAGAACATAAGCTTCAATGTTAGGTGGCTGCACGCAACAGTGAGCAAACAAAAACGCAGTTATGAAAATGTTAGATGGGGTGGTCACAGTACCATGGTATGGACTGTGCTTGTATGTTTTTTTTCTATATGGATACTTACATGTGTATAGCTCTGTGCTGCCTCCGGTGTTTGCTGTTCACCCCGATGTATGGGCGCGGGTGGTGTCACCCTTGGCACATGCAGCAATGCATCTCTTGGAGGGAGCAATGTTGACGAAGATCTCCGTCTCTCATTGTACGGCCATCTCCCCTCAGATTCGTTGTGAGCTTGCTCCTGTCTATATGGCTCATATCTTGTACTTTGGAACCTGCTAGAGCGGCCAAAATTTCTGTCTCTTTGGGCTGGTCTTCCCGTCGCAACCGCTTTTGCAGCACGGATGATTGATGTTGACAGAGCAACTGGTGGAAGCCTTGTTGCAACCCATCCACGGCTTCCTGTCCTTGGCTTTCTGCATGCGCTAGGGAAGGAAAACATTTGTTGTTGGGGATATTGTTGGCCTTGTTACAACCCACGAGTGACAAAGCTTGTATTCCCAGATATTGGTGTTTGCTGCATAGAAGAACTTGTCCGTGCTTCTGATGATTCCGGTGTATCTTGAAATCTGCCTATATTATTGAATTATCCAGGTGGTATTTCTGGTGTTACCCAACCAGGTGGTGCCCCATATCTGCTTGGCTCATCAAACGCTCGCTGCGTGTGCCGCCTTGCTCGCTTCTGCAATGACATTCAACAGTTTTGGGATTAATTTTTTCTGCATTTTTCTCGTATACATGCTATGGGTAACATGTCATACACTGAAGGCATTGTACAAGTTGAACTTGCATCGCTGGTTGTTATTTAAACTGTTGTTCTCTATTTTGTATCTGGTTTCGTTTTCACTCGAACAGTATAACCTTACATGCTCAACATTGATGTACTGATGTACTGTTTTTTAGCACTGCTTGTAAACTGAACATTGAACTTAAGAGATGTATGGATATGCATATATATAAAAACTGATGCATGTCTTCTCTTTCGTTCATCTATAACTTATGCAACTACACTAGAAGTACTCCTAGTTTATGTATCATTGAACTTACTGTGTAACATGTGTATATTTTTTTTCAACAACATTCTTTCACTAGTTCGAACTAACGCAACTACACGGCATGCACTATTGGAAATAACATCACCCAACTTGCAGTGGCAGCTGAACCTTATATAAAGCCTAGTGGCTCCTTGGACTGATGCATAAGTTTATGTTTTTTGGTTTTGAACTGAAGCTATCATATTAGAGGTACTGATAGTAACCTCGACATCCAAATTGTGCATCAAGTGGCAGGGGTGTAATGAACTGATCAAGCATTTGCAATGTACTATCGGGTTCTTCTTCATAGCAGGACTGATGAACTGATGTACTGACACAAACGTGGGAACCAGACATTACCTCCAGTGGACTGACTTCTTCTTCTTCCTCTCGTGGTCGGCGTACTGGCATGTTCTTGGGAGGCGGCGCCATTGATGCAACTCCTACTTGTGGTGGACGTCTGGCGAAGAGGTCCGGGGAGGTAGCGTCTTGCGAGGATCACTGCCCCGTAGAAGGAGCCCCGGCGACGGAGGGAGGTAGGAGGCGGCGGATCACGGCCCCATCGTTGGATACAGTGATGGAGGGAGGCAGGAGGCAGATCACGGCCCCGTCGTTGGACCCGGCGATGGAGGGAGCCAGGAGACGGCGGATCACGGCCCCGCCGGTGGATCCGGCGACGGAAGGAGGCAGGAGACGGCGAATCACGGCCCTGTCGATGAATCCGGCGACGGAAGGAGGCAGGAGACGACGGCGGAACCGTCGCCGGCTAGTCATGGCGCCCCGGGCTCCCTAGCTCCGGCTGCCGCCGTCGCTCGCTCACCCACGACGGCTGCCTCCGGCAGAAGAAGGCGGGTTGGGTTCGGGTTGGGTTCGGGCTGGGTCGGCGGGATTCTACGGTGGTCGGCGCGTCGCGCCTATATAGGGCGGGGGGTATACGAATATTATTCTGTTACGGGTAACAGAATAGTCCAGCCCTATATATATAGTCAATGAAGAACAACAACGGAAAGAGTGAAGACATTGCAAAGTTGAAGAAATTGAACAACTGAGAAATTTCAAAACTGAAGAAAAACTTAAATTGAAGATTTTCAACTTTTGTTGGTGGCGTGACCCATCGTATAAGAATGATGATTTCAGATGCCACGTACAATTGTTGTAGGGCTCTGAGAATCGAATTCTTCATTAATTTCTTCACACTTAGAGGGTTAGTCTTCATTAATTGAAGAAAAACGTTACTTCATGTGTTGCACATCAAAGCCATAAATTTTGCATAAGGGTTAGGATGTGTGTCCTTTTCAAAGAACAGTCGAAGATTCTAAGATATTTAGCTCACACCTCAACTTGCTATATCTCTTCTCATCCAAGGGCTTTATGAAGATATCAGCTAGTTGTTTTTCAGTATTCACATGCTCAATAGAGATGTCGCCCTTCAACACATGATCACAAAGAAAATATGACGAATCTGAATGTGCTTTGTCTTCGAGTGCTGAACTGGGTTATGAGCAATCTTGATGGCACTCTCATTGTCACAGTAGAGAGGCACATTCTTCACATTGACACCGTAGTCCTTAAGGGTTTGCTTCATCCATAGCAATTGAGCACAGCACGAACCAGCAGCAATGTACTCAGCTTCAGCAATAGAGAGTGATACACAGTTATGTTTCTTCGAGGACCAACATACCAAGGATCGTATGAGGAAATGGCATGTGCCAGATGTTGACTTGCGGTCCACACGA
This sequence comes from Aegilops bicornis, assembly GCA_021605145.1. Lineage (NCBI taxonomy): Eukaryota > Viridiplantae > Streptophyta > Magnoliopsida > Poales > Poaceae > Aegilops > Aegilops bicornis. The sequence goes on along the minus strand of CM038669.1, from coordinate 387,730,926 downwards.
TCACCAGCATAGTCAGAGTCTGAAAATCCAATGAGATCAAAAGCCGAGCCCTTGGGATACCATAATCCAAGTGTTGGAGTGTGAGCTAGATATCGAAGAATATGCTTCACAGCCTTATGGTGTGATTCCTTTGGTGTAGCTTGAAATCGGGCACACATGCAAACACTATAGTGACCCGACCTCAGACGGTCAAGTCTCTGTGCTTAAGTGTCATCCCTGGATCGGTATGCTGACACATACAGTACACGAGGATTTATAACAGAGGTAAATCACATGTATGAATAACGTAAATACTATTACCTTAATCCAAATAGCGGAAGTAACAACAAGGTTGTGGATTCCCATCAACACCAACGGCAAAGTTGAGTGTAGAAATCATAACCCTAATGTATCACTTACTCATTGTAATATTCCTGCAACATGAGACGTTGCAGCCACAAAGGGTCAGTACATTGAATGTACTGGCAAATTCATACCATATAGCAATGATGAATAATAGCTATCACTACATGCATATTTGGCTGGTGGAGGCTCTATGGCTACAATGTTTTTGCGAAAAGCCAATTTTTCCGTACTGCAAAGGAATATATATTTATTGAACTACAAAGTTTGTTGAAAAACATTGAGAAGGTTCCTCCAACTCAATCCCAATTGAAAGTAATTATCAACCAAACAAAATTTAATTAGAGTGATGAGATCCATATGATAATCCAAGAAACAGATACTCAAGATGTCCATAACCGGGGACACGGCTAACCATGATTAGTTTGTACACTCTGCAGAGGTTTGCGCACTTTTCCCCACAAGACTCGATCTCCTCCGTTTGATTTCTCGCACTACATGGTGTTTGAGAAACGGATGACTGAGACACAGTCTTTCAGAAGCACTAACTCTTTACTCTGGGTGGACAGTTACACCTGCTTTCCCTCTACATCTGCTAGCCCGCTGATGTCTACTATGCAACCTTCTTCTTGTAGACGTTGTTGGGCCTCCAAGTGCAGAGGTTTGTAGGACAGTAGCAAATTTCCCTCAAGTGGATGACCTAAGGTTTATCAATCCGTGGGAGGCGTAGGATGAAGATGGTCTCTCTCAAACAACCCTGCAACCAAATAACAAAGAGTCTCTTGTGTCCCCAACACACCCAATACAATGGTAAATTTTATAGGTGCACTAGTTCAGCGAAGAGATGGTGATACAAGTGCAATACGGAAGGTAGATATAGGTTTTTGTAATCTGAAAATATAAAAACAGCAAGGTAACTAATGATAAAAGTGAGCGTAAACAGTATTGCAATGATAGGAAACAAGGCCTAGGGTTCATACTTTCACTAGTGCAAGTTCTCTCAACAATAATAACATAATTGGATCATATAACTATCCCTCAACATGCAACAAAGAGTCACTCCAAAGCCACTAATAGCGGAGAACAAACGAAGAGATTATGGTAGGGTACGAAACCACCTCAAAGTTATTATTTCGGATCGATCTATTCAAGAGTTCATACTAGAATAACACCTTAAGACACATATCAACCAAAACCCTAATGTCACCTAGATACTCCAATGCCACCTCAAGTATCCGTGGGTATGATTACACGATATGCATCACACAATCTCAGATTCATCTATTCAACCAACACAAAGTACTTCAAAGAGTGCCCCAAAGTTTCTACCGGGGAGTCAAGACAAAAACGTGTGCCAACCCCTATGCGTAGGTTCATGGGCGGAACCCGCAAGTTGATCACCAAAACATACATCAAGTGGATCAATAGAATACCCCATTGTCACCACGGGTATCCCACGCAAGACATACATCAAGTGTTCTCAAATCCTTAAAGACTCAATCCGATAAGATAACTTCAAAGGGAAAACTCAATCCATTACAAGAGAGTAGAGGGGGAGAAACATCATAAGATCCAACTATAATAGCAAAGCTCATGATACATCAAGATCATATCACCTGAAGAACGCGCGAGAGAGAGATCAAACACATAGCTACTGGTACATACCCTCAGCCCCAAGGGTGAACTACTCCCTCCTCGTCATGGAGAGCACCGAGATGATGAAGATGGCCACCGGTGAGGGATCCCCCCTCCGGCAGGGTGCCGGAACAGGGTCCCGATTGGTTTTTGGTGGCTACAGAGGCTTGCGGCGGCGGAACTCCTGATCTATTATGTTCTCCGAAGGTTTTAGGGTATATTGGTATATATATAGGAGGAAGAAATACGCCAGTGGAGCCACGAGGGGCCCACGAGGGTGGAGGGCGCGCCCCCTTCCTCGTTGATTCCCTGACGTGCACTCCAAGTCCCTGGATTGCTTCCATTCCAAAAATAACTTTCCCGAAGGTTTCATTCTGTTTGGACTCCGTTTGATATTCCTTTTTGCTAAACATCAAACAAGGGAAAACTGAAATCGCACTGGCTCGGGTTAATAAGTTAGTCCCAAAAATAATATAAAAGTGCATAGTAAAGCCCATTAAACATCCAAGATGGATAATATAATAGCATGAATACTTCATAAATTATAGATACGTTGGAGACGTATCACCCGCCACTAAAAGGGGTCATGCAACATACTCAACTATGCTAGAGCCCATAATAGCTTGTGGCTGCACATGGAAGTTTCCAGCATGAATAATCTAATGATCCCTTTGAGCAAGGGTGGCATTCCATAGGGTGATCACACGGGTACTCTGGGATCCCCTTGGGCAAGCACTGGGTTCTCCAGGTGCCCGGGCAAACCACTGGGTGCTCCAGGGTGCCCCTACCATTCCATCCAGATGTGTATTAAAGTAGCCACCTTAAGTTAACCATTAATAATAACTCTCACATCTGTCATGAATCACTCAAACCAAACCACGTCTACGAGCATAGCATAGCAGTATAAGCATAACATAGTAGTAACTCCCAAGGGTTTGAATGCAGGACAATAGGTTCCTACCTCATCAACTACTTCCCAATACCCACATGTTATCAAGTCCTAACCATGCAGTGTTCGAGGGTTGAAACTAATGCATAAAAACTGGGTAATGAAAAGTATGATCAAAGTGTTAACTTGCCTCTACTATTGATGAAGATGATTCACACTCATAACTCCTGATAGTTCTACTCATCACACTCCGGTCAATCTATCGTGAGCAAGCAATTGCATACATAAGCACTCATGCAAAAGAATCAAAGAAAAGATATCAAACAAACTTCAAAAACAGGCAAATAACTCTTGCAACAGAAAACAATTTCTAACAGTACCAAAATTGGGTGAATTTGGTCTTATCAGAAAGTTTAGGTCAAGAGCTTCGATTTGCAAAAAGAATCAACTCAAACGGAGTTATAAAACTCAAGTTATGATCAAACGAAGTTCAAATACAAAACTATTTAAATTCAAATTTTAAATTTCCAAAATCATGTTCAAGTTGATTAACTGGATAGAGGGGATCATAACGAAGAAGTGGGCGTTGGTTTCGTTTGATTTGTACAAAACGAGTGAAAAGTTGTGCTAGTTTGAAACAGAGGGACTAATCTATAAGAAAGATAATTACATCTAGGTCCCTGACCAAAAATTAAAAAGAAAAAGGAAAACTCTACCGAACAAACGTTCGCTACGAAACCCTAATGAATGAAAATGTTCGCTACCAGACCCTAACTAACGAACGTTCACTAAATAAATCTAACAAAAAGGAAAACATGCTAAAAAGAAAAACCGGAGAAAACCTAAAAAGAATAAACCGGACCGGGGCGGTTTATTACCGGTTCGGTTGTTTTTCTTTGAAAACCGAAGGTCGCACGGATCGGCGGATCGGGTCGGGCGTCCGGCGATTCGGCGGCGAGGGGCGGCGGCTCCAAAGAAGCTGGGCGGCGCAATGGCCGCGACTGGTGGGCGGCGGCGGCAGCAGAAAGCGGCGAGGGGTTGCGCAGCGGCAACGGCAAGCGGCGGCGGCACGGCGAGAATTGCAGCGGCGGCGCGAGGCGAGGGGCGGCATGGCTACGGCAGGAGGAGGCAAGGAGGCGGCGGACGGGGTCCAGGGGCCCCCGGGTGCGGCTTAAATAGAGGGGAGGCGGCGAACCTCGGGAGGAGTCCCGAGCTCCCACGGCTCCGGCGGCGGAGTCCTGCCGGACTCAGAAGGCAAGCTGGCCGGGTCACATTTGGCCGCCCAAGTGAACGTTAAAAAAACATTTTTCAAGACGACATAAATAATAAAAACAAATAAATAAATAAAAATATTATATAGGCATATAATATATCAGAAATTTTAGAAAACGTTTTTCTACAACATGAACATTTTGCTAACGTCAAATAAAATACACAAACACTCAAATAAATCAAACAGTGCTACTGCTCTAATAAAATCCAATAAAAATCATTTTTAAAATACCAAAATAATTTCAAATTTATTTCTCTCCAATTTTCTATTGTAGGGAATCATTTTACCCTAATTTTCATATATTTTATTTTTGGAGAAAAATAATTTGAATAAAAACCCAAAGAACTCCAAATTGAAAATAATTTCAAAAGGACTTTAAATTTGATCCTTTTAGACTTCCAACTCATATTTCATATGTTTTGAAGAAGTCATTTTATCTTCTCTCATGAAAATCATTGAGTTGCTTAAAGTTTCTGAGTTTAAAATATGTCCAAATGAAATTTGAATCTTTTCAAAATCCTTTTTCATTTAATTAAATGGAAGAAGTCATGTCATCTTCTCTCAAGGGTTTTGTATTTGAAAAGAATTTGAATTCAAGGAGACCAGAAAACAAAGATGAAAGTTTGGGAAAGTCCTTTTATTCCCTCTCATTTAACTTTCAAAAGTTTCAAATTTCACTCAACTTCACACAATCATTCAAACAATCAATCAAAACAATCTATTTAATATAACATTCCAAAATTTAGAATTTTGGGATGTTATAAACCTACCACCCTTCAAATGAATCTCGTCCTCGAGATTCGGAGAGGCTAGAAAGAAATAGGTTAGGGTTGGGGGTCTTCTCAAAATCCATCGATCGACACAGGGGTCTGGGGTGCTACCACCCTTAGAAGCATGGTTACGGTTCCATCAAAACTCATATACTCCATCCTTATTGTTGACAAGGTCGGTCTTCCCGATTCTCGGGAAAATTCCTTCTCTGAGCTCTTCCGGTAGTGGCATAACCTTTACCTCGATTCTTGTGTCCTTTTATCTTGGTAAGGTTATTCCAAGACTGGGTCTTCTTAGCTGACGGGTCTGACGCCAATACTAAACAACTATTGATATCTCATGGTGGTCAACAATTTATGGTTTCTCCTGCAGGAAATGGGTCTGGGTTGCACCTCACCATATATCCTACGATTGGCAACAGCTACCTTGTACCAGGGAAAAAATTGTCATACCATTCTAAGGTTTAAACAAGGTTTTGATCGTCTTCTCTCTACTATGGGTAATTCACTCAGATTTACCATCCCATAGAGCAAGACGAATAATAAGAGTAAGTCAGTATGGTGATCAATCCATCCCGCACCCAAATCATTACCTTGTATATGGTTTAGCGAATCTCGCACTCTAACACTCGGTCATCCTCACAAGCATTGCATAATTTCTCTTGTCGACGAACTAAGTTCGGAAAATCCATTGATTCTGCAAGCCAAACAAGCATCTATCGTTTCTTCACAACTCTCAGGTTTTGCGTAAACTCCTATAAGATTGTCTGTCGATAAAATCGTAACTAATTCCGGGGTTTTTTCCTTCAGCAAGAGTGTGCTTGCTTCTTGGCAGGTCCTGGGGCATGTGGGTTATGGCCCATCTCATCACTTGTAAACCTTGAACTCATCATCGGGGCAACTGATCATTATCCCAACATCCAACTTCCTAGAATACTTAAAATCTATCCAATTGTACTGTCTCTTTTCCTTCTATTTGCTCCAAACTAAGACGTGATTACTTAGACTCGTCATGGAGTTGCAATTGCTCCATATTTTCAACATCATACCTCCTTTATATCCAATAGTACTTCATCCCTTCATACTTCTTGGGGTATCCCACATATTGAGATAAAACTTATACTTTTGAAGTCCACTTCATGGAACATCATTATCCTTTCCAGGGGTCAAGTGTCCTCACAGGGTACTGCCACCCATAAAATGCACAATTTCATCCATAAACCAATTTTCTCATATCCTCGAAAATGGTCAAAATCTTTCTTCATAGAGTAACAACTCATAAAATCCAATCGGTTCCAAAGATGCTAACTTTATTGATTCTCCAATCATTTCAATCTCCTGGATTTCCATCACATGCCTCAACTCAACACCTCAATATCAAAGAGTTGTTCCCACTACTTCTACTATATTTCTTGTTGCAACTCAACTATTTATCACAAGTCTCCTTCTCCTTGGGGCATTCTCTGGCATAGTGCCCTGCTTCATTACAGCAGAAACATATTATCTCAAGGTTTCTTTGTGATTATATAGCCTCCTTGGGTCCTTGGCTTCCTTTTTGGGCAACTGCTGAGGTAGTGCCCTGACTCATTGCACCTATAACAAGTGATATGACTCAGATCCTTCCTGGAATCCAATCTACTTCTCTTTCTGGACTTTTCCGTTCCAATCAGGGCTTCTATTTCCTGTGGGTCATACTCTACTTCCTCCGTCGGGAATTCTACTAGATCCCCATTCATACAATTCTGGGAGATGTGTCCTTCTTCTCCACATGAATAGCATGACTTGGTGCAGGGTTTAATTGGTTCTTCTTTCGGTGTGTCCTCCACCTCTTCCTTCATCATTGGTTCTTCTAGAATGTCCATGAGGCTCCTTTCATTGCTTCTTTCTTCTGTTGGATGGTTCTTTGCACCATGGGGTAAATGTGACACTGAGCAGGGTAGTGGGTAGTCCCTTCACACAAGAAACAAGTAATCTATCTAGTTGGGCATTCTTCAGTTGGGTGACTTTCTTCACAAATAGGGCATTCATCCTTGTGTTATTTTTATGGTTGTATCCTATTTTTACATAGAGCTTGCATGCACAAGGTTTCTTCATATCACTTCCATAAGGCTTCAATTTCTGGGACACAAAACGGGACTTTAGCAGAGTCAACTTAAATTCTTCCCAAGTGGTTACTCTTTGCCATCCATTGATGGTTTGGTACATCGTCCACCAAGTAGCAGCACCTCTTTCAAAGCACTGAAGAGCATGCTGGGTAATATCCTTTCCGACTATAGGGTTATTCCTCATTTGATCTTCCATGTTTTGAATCCCTCGGTATGTCTCCAATTGACTTAGCGGTCCCAGAAATGTGAGTTCATCTCCATTCATCCTCTATTGGGTCCATGGGTTTTGGGGTGGGATAAGAGAGATAAAGAGGGATACACACAATGCAAACAATAGTTTTGAAAAGACAGATTTTATTTTGTGGCTGTCGGAAAAACAACAAATAAATGACAGCTCACAATCATTGCATCTAACATAAGGGTATAACAGGGGTTTGGTCTTCTAAAGTTCAATAAATCTCCAAAGTCGCCAAACTCTTCAAGTCTTCTTCATGTCTCCGATGGCTTCTTCCGATCGTGCTTGTCCTTCTTCAAGTTCCTCTGTCAGATCTCTGTTGACGCGAAGTCTCTAGTGACATCCTTTACTATTTCTGGAGTTGCGTTCCAAACTTCTGGGTTTCAACATCCTTGGCATGAACCATGGTCCTACTGTCCTCCAATTCCTGATGAATCTACGGTATCTCGAGGTTTTGCTCCTCCAGCTTGGCTACTTTCAGCTTATGGGTCCTGAGTCCTTCGCGAAATGCTCTTATCAAATACGGTTTCCTGCAAGTCCACCCTAAACTTCTTGATGTAATACTCCAGATCCTGGTGATACACCAGCTAAGGTTAAAACTTCATCTTGCTGATAGGTGTTCCATCAGCCTACTTGTCATCCAATCCTTCCGAAGAAATGCATGCTTAACTCAGCGCGGTGACAATAGCATAAGCGAGCGATAACATCATGGATAGCCGTGTTTCTGTTCTTGTCATTGTCATGAGCTATCATTCCATAGTTGATATCTCCTGCCTTAGGGTTTTCTTGACAAAACTTTGAGTTTTTATGCTTCATGCTCCGGTCTTTCTCCGATACACCTTGATCTCGGGTATTGACAGCTTCAATAGTCTGATAAGTTCCGTAAGGGTAGCCTTCCTAGGTCATACTAATCTGGAAATCCTTTAGCGCCTTCAAATTCTCCTAGTCTTTGGAGTCTTAAACCGTTGTAGTTTTCCAATTACATGGTAAAATCTTCTTCATTCCAAAGTGGTCTTAGTTGTCCGATATCTTGTACTTCTTGGAGTGGTCTCATCAGTCGAATCTTCGTGGTCAAAAGGGGAAAGGGGTATGGTCTCACTAAAAGGGAATGTTTGAATAAGCTCAGAAGAGAAGAGAGGTAAAAGATCTTTTCGAAAATAAAGTTTTAGAGAAAATCTTTCCTATGGGCTTGCCAGTTTCTAGGGTCACGTCCTACAGTCAACATGTGCTCTGATACCATCTTGTAGTGACCTGACCTCAGACGGTCAAGTCTCTGTGCTTAAGTGTCATCCCTGGATTGGTATGCTGACACACACAGTACTCGAGGATTTATAACAGAGGTAAATCACATGTATGAATAACGTAAATACTATTACCGTAATCCAAATAGCGGAAGTAACAACAAAGTTGTGGATTCCCATCAACACCAACGGCAAAGTTGAGTGTAGAAATCGTAACCCTAACGTATCACTTACTCGTCGTAAGATTCTTGCAACATGAGATGTTGCAGCCACAAAGGGTTAGTACATTGAATGTACTTGCAAATTCACACCATAGAGCAATGATGATAATAGCTATCACTACATGCATATTTGGCTGGTGGAGGCTCTATGGCTACAATGTTTTTGCGAAAAGCCAATTTTTCCCTACTGCAAAGGATATATTTATTTAACTACAAAGTTTGTTGAAAAACATTGAGAAGGTTCCTCCAACTCAATCCCAATTAAAAGTAATTATCAACCCAAAAAAATTAAATTAGAGTGATGAGATCCATATGATAATCCAAGAACCAGATACTCAAGATGTCCATAACCGGGGACACGGCTAACCATGATTAGTTTGTACACTCTGCAGAGGTTTGCACACTTTTCCCCACAAGACTCGATCTCCTCCGTTTGATTTCTCGCACTACATGGTGTTTGAGAAACGGATGATCGATACACAGTCTTTCAGAAGCACTAACTCTTTACTCTGGGTGGACAGTTACACCTACTTTCCCTCTACATCTGCTAGCCCACCACTAAAAGAGGTCATGCAACATACTCAACTATGCTAGCCCATAATAGCTTGTGGCTGCACACGGAATTTTCCAGCATGAATAATCTTATGATCCCTTTGAGCCTGGGTGGCAATCCATAGGGTGATCACACGGGTACTCCGGGATCCCCTTGGGCAAGCACTAGGTTCTCCAGTGCCGGGCAAACCACTGGGTGCTCCAGGGTGCCCCTACCATTCCACCCAGATGTGTATTAAAGTAGCCACCTTAAGTTAACCATTAATAATAACTCTCACATCTGTCATGAATCACTCAAACCAAACCACGTCTATGAGCATAGCATAGCAGTATAAGCATAACGTAGTAGTAACTCCCAAGGGTTTGAATGCAGGACAATAGGTTCATACCTCATCAACTACTTCCCAATACCCACATGTTATCAAGTCCTAACCATGCAGTGTTCGAGGGTTGAAACTAATGCATAAAAACTGGGTAATGAAAAGTATGATCAATGTGTGAACTTGCCCGTACTGTTGATGAAGATAATTCGCACTCATAACTCCTGATAGTTCTACTCGTAACACTTCGGTCAATCTATCGTGAGCAAGCAATTGCATACATAAGCACTCATGCAAAAGAATCGAAGAAAAGATCTCAAAAAAAACTTTGAAAACAGGCAAATAACTCTTGCAACAGAAAACAATTTCTAATAGTACCAAAATTGGGCGAATTTGGTCTTATCAGAAAGTTTAGGTCAAGAGCTTCGATTTGCAAAAAGAATCAACTCAAACGGAGTTATAAAACTCAAGTTATGATCAAACGAAGTTCAAATACAAACATATTCAAATTCAAAGTTTAAATTTCCAAATCATGTTCAAGTTGATTAACTAGATAGAGGGGATCATAACGAAGAAGTGGGCGTTGGTTTCGTTGGATTTGGACAGATGAGCGAAAAGTTGTGCTAGTTTGAAATAGAGGGACTAATCTGTAAGAAAGATAATTACATCTAGGTCCCTGGACGAAAATTTAAAAGAAAAAGGAAAACTCTACCGGTCAAACATTCGCTACGAAACCCTAACAAACGAAAATGTTCGCTACTAGACCCTAACTAACGAACGTCCACTAAATAAATCTAACAAAAAGGAAAACCGGCTAAAAAGAAAAACCGGAGAAAACCTAAAAAGAATAAACCGGACCGGGGGGGTTTATTACCGTTTCGGCGGTTTTTCTTCGAAAACCGGAGGCGGCGCGGATCGGCGGATCGGGTCGGGCGTCCGGCGATTCTCATGAGGGGCGGCGGCTCAAAGAAGCTCGGGCGTGGTCATGGCCTGGCGGTGGCTCGGTGGGCGCCCGGCAGAGCAAGCGCGTAGGGCGGGCGCAAGCGACGGCAAGCGGCGGTGGCACGGCAAGAAGTGCGGCACAAGACGAGGCGAGGGGCATGGCTAGAGGAGGTAAGCGCCATGACGGGGTCCAGGGGCCCCTTGGTGCGGCTTAGATAGAGGGGGGCCTCGGGAGGAGTCCCGAGCTCCCACGACTCTTGCGGCGGAGTCCTGCCGGACTCGGGCAGGGAAGGCAGTGGCGGGCGGGCTGGGCTGGCGACTTGGGCCGGCCCAGTCAGCGGACGAGTTAAAAAAAACATGTTTCCAGACGACATAAATAATAAAAACAAATAAATAAATAAAAATATTATATAGGCATATAATATATTGAAAATTTCAGAAAACGATTTTCTACAACATGAACATTTTACTAACATCAAATAAAATACACAAAAATTCAGATAAATCAAACAGTGCTACTGCTCTAATAAAATCCCATAAAAATCATATTAAAAATACCAAAATAATTTCAAATTTATTTCTCTCCAATTTTCTATTGTAGGGAATCATTTTACCCTAATTTTCATATATTTTATTTTTGGAGAAAAATAATTTGAATAAAACCCAAATAACTCCAAATTGAAAATAATTTCAAAAGGACTTAAATTTGATCCTTCTAAACTTCCAACTCATATTTCATATGTTTTGAAGAAGGCGTTTTATCTTCTCTCATGAAAATCATTGAGTTGCTTAAAGTTTCCGAATTTAAAATATTTCCAAATGAAATTCAAATCTTTTCAAAATCCTTTTTCATTTAATTAAATGGAAGAAGTCATGTCATCTTCTCTCCAGGGTTTTGTATTTGAAAAGAATTTGAATTCAAGGAGATCAGAAAACAAAGCTGAAAGTTTGGGAAAGTCCTTTTATTGCCTCTCATTTAACTTTCAAAATTTTTAAATTTCACTCAACTTCACACAATCATTCAAACAATCAATCAAAACTATCTATTTAATATATCATTCCAAAATTTAGAATTTTGGGATGTTACAAACACTAAGCATAATATCTGGCCTAGATGCACATAGATACAATAAAGAGCCAATCATGGAGCGGTATACCTTTTGATCAAAGTCAATACCATTTTCATCAGTGCATAGATGGCCATTTGTGGGCATAGGGATTTTGACGCCTTTGCAATCTTGCATGCTAAATTTCCTCAATACATCCTTGAGGTATTTCTCCTGAGATATGAAGATGTCGTTGTGTTGTTGACGAATTTGAAGATATAAGAAGAATTTCAATTCTCCCATCATAGACATTTGATATTCTTCACTCATCATATAGGCAAATTCATCAGTGTAACGTTGGTCAGTACAGCCAAAGATGATATCATCAACATATAGTTGGCACGCGAATAATTCATCACAATAGGTTTTGGTGAAAAGAGTTGGGTCAAGTGAACCGGGTTTGAAGCCTTTCTTCATAAGGAATTCCTTCAAAGTATCATACCACGCCCGAGGGACCTGCTTGAGGCCATAGAGGGCCTTGTTGAGTCAGAAGAGTTTGTCAGGATGCTTTGGATCTTCAAAACCTGGGGGTTGAGCAACATATACTTCTTCCTCAAGCTTACCGTTGAGAATTGCACTTTTCACATCGATTTGATATAAGATGATGTTATGATGGTTAGCATAAGCAAGCAATATGCAAATAGTCTCAAGTCTAGCAACAGGTGCAAAAGTTTCATCGAAATCAATTCCTTCAACCTGTGTGTAGCCTTGAGCTACAAGCCGTGCCTTGTTCCTTACCACAAGGCCATTTTCATATTGCTTGTTGCGGTAGATCCACTTGGTGCCGATGATATTGTGCTTGCGTGGGTCTGGTCGCTTGACAAGTTCCCAGACATTGTTTAGCTCGAACTGATGTAATTCCTCTTGCATAGCTTGAATCCACTCAGGCTCCAGAATTGCTTCATCTACCTTGGTGGGCTCTGTGATAGAGACGAAAGCAAAGTGCCCACAAAAGTTAGACAAATGTGAAGCTTTTGAGCGTGTGAGACGACCTGGTGCGTTGATGTCACTGATGATTTTCTCAATCTGCACTTCATTTGCGACGCGAGGATGAGCGGGTTGACGATGAGGAATTTTCTCAGCATTTTCTTCAGAGCCATTTTCTTTAGGTGAACCAGCATGAGGTTCTTCACGATCTGGAATAACTTCTTCAGTAGATTCTTCGGTAGGAATGACATCCTCAATAGCCTTGAACTTGATAGTTTCCTATGGTGACATTTCATCTAGCACAGGAGGTAGTTGCTCTCTTTGCGAGCCATTAGTTTCATCGAACCGCACATCTACAGTTTCAACAACCTTGTGGTGAACGGTGTTGAAGACTCTGTAGGTGTGCGAGTCCTTTCCGTAACCAAGCATAAGGTGTGAAGATCAATTGCCTCAATCTAGAAGTGGTGAGGTGTCTTGTATTCATCAAGCATAGTGCGAGCCATCTCAACAAGAGTCATGTTCTTGCACTCCACGACGCATTCTGCTGAGGAGTATAAGGAGCAGATAACTCATGATTAATACCAATTTCATCAAGATAGTCATCAAGACCCGTATTCTTGAACTCGGTCCCATTGTCACTTCTGATGTGCTTGATCTTCACACGAAAGTTGGTTGAAGCCCTCGAGAAAAAATGTTTGAAGACTTCCTGCACTTCACGTTTGTAAGTGACGATATGCACCCATGTATAACAAGAATAGTCATCAACAATAACAAAGCCATATAGAGATGCTTCATTGGTGAATAAGGAATAATGATTGGGGCCAAAGAGATCCATGTGAAGCAATTCAAATGGACGAGTAGTAGTCATGATAGTCTTCGTGGGATGCTTGGCCTTGGTCATCTTTCCAGCTTCACAGTTCAAGCACAGGTGATCCTTGAGGAATTTGACATTCTCAATGCCAATGACATGCTTCTTCTTCACGAGCGTGTGCAAGTTCCTCATGCCAGCATGACCAAGTCGTCGATGCCATAGCCAGCCTTCTAAAGCTTTTGCAAGTCGACATATAGCCGGTTGTGGTCCTGTAGAGAAATCAACAATATACAGATCTCCTCTCCTAAAGCCTTCGAAGACTTTGGAATTGTCAGCTTCCATGATCACAACACAACGATACTTGCCAAAGATGACAACCATATCAAGATCACAAAGCATCGAGACTAACATGAGGTTGAATCCTAAGGACTCGACAAGCATGACTTTTTCCATGTGTCGATCTTTTGAGATCGCAACCTTACCTAGACCTAATACCTTGCTTTTGCCTTTGTCAGCATAGGTGATATGCTTCAGATGCGATGGAGATAGGGGAGCGTCCATCAATAAGCTCTTGTCACCAATCATGTGATTTGTACATCCACTATCGAGGACCCACTCAGTGGCTTTGGGTTGATCATCCTGCAGATGAATTAGTGCAGCTTACGAACTCATATACTTCATCAGTGAAGAATATGACATCAAATTCATCAGATCAATTTCATCAAGCGATAGAACAGATAAAGCAGTATGAGGACGTGTGAAATGAGAATTAATTTCTTCATGACTAGCTTGCGTCCTTTCAAGCACTTTTTAGGTCTCCAGCAAATTCTACAGACATTTAGGTTCGTTTGGAGACCTGACCCTGCATAAGAGATCAGTTCTTTTTCTTCACCACCCACATCTAGAGGGGTGGCAAAGAGTTCATCATTCTGCGAGCTCCATATGAGAAAGGTGGCATAGAAGTCAGTCCACTTCGTTTCACATAAGAGGGGTTAGGGTAGGCATATGAATAAGCAGAGAAATTCTTCGAGGACTTATGAACATAATAATTTGAAGAATAGTGCACATATTCATAGCCCTTAGATCTTCCCTGCGAAACAGAAGTGTTAGCACAATGATGTCCATATGAGGACTTTGATCCATATGAAGAATTTGATCTGGGGTTCTTATTCTTCACAGGTGGTGTCATGATGACATTCACCTGAAGACTTTCAAGGCACCTTTTGGGAACCCAGATTTTGTTCATAGGGGGACCATTCCTGCAGTTAGTGCCAACATATCGAGCAAATACTTCACCATTCTGATTTTTGAACAGCTTATAGTTGGAGTCAAATGACTCATCATAAGGATGAGGAGATTCACATGTAAAGCCAGATAAAGTAGATGGATCTACTGGAGGTCCCTTTGCAGCAACCCATGAGGTTTTGGGATACCGCTTTCAAAGCTTCCAAAGATATGTCCCATCAAGATTGAGTTTTCTCTCAAAGGCAATACCCTCTTTCCTAGGATTCCTGTTGAGGATCTGCTTTTAAGCACATCACAAAGAGCCCGATGCCCTTTGAGGCTTTTGTACATGCCATCATATACAATTCCTTCAAGATTGTCAGCGATACTAGCAGTATCGTCAGATGAGGAATTAGTGATAGCAGAGACAGTTGAAGAATTTTCAGCAATAGAAGCATTTGAACATTCAGGTGAAGAATTAGCAGGTTCACGTTCAGTGCACTTCAAACATGGTGGAATGAATTCTTCCTGAGCAGCGCTGATTTGTTGAGCAAGTAATGAATCACGCTCCTTCTGAAGATCTTCATAACTCACCCTTAGCTTCTCAAGATCTTGCTTTCTTTGAAGGAATCCATAAGAAAGCTTCTCATGATTAGATAAGAGAGTGTTATGATGACTCTGAAGGTTATCAAACTTGGACTGAAGTCTCTGAAGATTTTCAGTCAAAGTTTTAGTGTGATCCATTTCCTCACCCAACATATCATCGTTATTGTCTAGCATATTTTGAACCTTTTCCAAAGCTCTTTGTTGTTTAGTGGCAAGGGAAGCAAGTTTGGTATAGCTGGGTTCAAATTCATCACCAGATTCATCATCATTGGATTCAGATAGGTAGCATTCGGTTGATGATTCAGGATCGAAAGTCATTGTTTTGAGCAATTCCTTGAATTCCTCGAACCAAGGTTCATGACAAGTTCGATGACCTTCATAGACATCAGAGAGACAGTCCCAGATAAGCTTCGCATGACAGAGATGCTTGATGTTCCTGAACTGGTTTAGGGATAAGCAGGAGCAGATGGCATCCTTTGCTATGATGTCAAGTCGAGTGTACTTGCGAATATCATCAGCTTCCGCCATCTTGCAGAGATCAGTAACCAATCTCAGTGACGGTCCACAACTCGCTCTCCATTGACATGAGACGCTTCTTCATCATGTCCTTCCACTTGGGATAATCATGACCGTCAAAGATGGGGCAAGCCACTTTCTTCATTCTTGCGGTCGACATAACTAAAACTCCATGCGATTAAACCAAAATCACACAGAACAAGGGAGTACCTTTCTCTGATACCAATTGAAAGTGCGTTAAGTCGACTAGAGGGGGGTGAATAGGCGATTTTTATGAATTCTTCACTGAGGAATTTCAGGGAGAGGAATTTCCTAAGCAAAGAACTACTAGCAGCGGAATAAGTACTCAAATGCATACATAACTGAATAGATGCATAGACATCATGATGAAATGAAAACAAGCACAGAGTACAGAAAGCGTAAACATAGGATAAGCAGGCTGAAGACAAACTGACTGAAGAAAATGAACTGAGGAAATTGAGAAAGTCTTCAGTCAAAGTCTTCAAACAGTAACGATCAAGTACACAACATAGTAATGAGGAAATGGAAGGGTTGAGGAAATAGAACCAGTTAGCTCGGTGAAGACAG
The DNA here is from genome assembly GCA_021605145.1 of Aegilops bicornis. NCBI lineage: Eukaryota > Viridiplantae > Streptophyta > Magnoliopsida > Poales > Poaceae > Aegilops > Aegilops bicornis. Next base: position 387,714,623 of record CM038669.1, on the reverse strand, counting down.
TGATTTGGAAGACCAGTTCCAACTGTTGTGACAGTCGTACGTCTGGTTGGAGCGGCTAGGTATTTAAACCTGAGGACACACAGTCCCGGACACACAGTCCTCACCGTATTCTCCTTGAGCTAAGATCACACAGACCTCGCCCAATCACTCGTGGTAAGTCTTTAGGTGACTTCCAAACCTTCACAAACTCGGTCACTCGGCAATCCACAATTTCCTCTTGGATGCTCTAGACCATGACGCCTAACCGTCTGGAAGATGCACAGTCTTCAATGGTAAAAAGCATCGGATCCACACGGGAACAATCTCTTCAGTGATGCTCAATCATTTTTGGGTTTGGGTTTCTCCTCGGTTGATGATTTTCGCTCAAAGTCCTCGGAGGATGGGATGCTCTCAATGACAAGTGTCAGTTTCTCTCGGAGCAGCCAACCAGCTAGTGGTTGAAGGGGGTGGCTATTTACAGCCTAGGGAGTAGCTCGACATGATAAGACATAAATGCTCTTTAATGATATGACCGTTAGGTGGATAAGATATTTTGGGACAGCTGGCGCATAGCACAGCAACGGTCGGAAATTTGAGGTTCAAATTCCTCAGGGCTATCATGTTCCTCACTTATAGGCAATCCAAGACCGCGAATTCCTAACTCCTCAGTCAGAACAAATTCCTCAGTGACCAGAAGAACTTCGTCTCTATCACTGAAGAAATTGATTGAACTGTATGAGATTTCCAATGGCTTCACTCGAAAGGATTGATAGGTGTAGGATTTTGAGATGAGCATCACTTTGGAACTTTTCCTTAGTTTTTCCTTGACCCCATTTAACAGTACGGTGTTTCCTATGACTCAAGAAAGAGAAAATGAAACTACGAAAGCAAAAGTCTTCATGCTTCATATTCCTCGCATGAATATCAAGTCTTCACTGTCACACCAATTTCTTCACTTTCAAAGTCTTCAGAAAGCCAAAGTCATCAGTTGAAGACATTCATTTTAGGTGTCGACTTTCTCTGTAAATATCAAACTCCTTATAGACTTATAGACCTGTGTACACTCACAAACACATTAGTCCCTTAACCTATAAGTCTTCAATACACCAAAATCCCTAAGGGGCACTAGATGCACTTACACGAGTGATCCATGAAAGTGGTGAGTGTTTATAGCCGTAGGCTCGGGATTATTAACCAGGTGAATGCGTCATTGGTAGAGCACTCTATTGTCCCTAGAGAATGTGCCATTGAAAGAGTGCACTTGAGGCGAGGTATAGTTTTTGGAACTTAAATCAGGTGAATGCGTCCTTGGCAGAGTGCTCTATGGTTCCTAGAGATTGCGCCACTGACAGAGCGCACTTGAGAGATACTTCTTGTCATGTTTATTTAGAATCTTTGGGTTATCTTGGGCGAGTAAATTAGAGATGGTTGTGAGTTTAGGTAGTGGAGGTAGGTGAGACATTCTTCTCCAAACTAACTTGTGTGTTTTGTTTGTCATACATTGCTTTGTGGATGTAGGTTTGCTATATCATATTGTGTAACTTGCCAATAGATTCAATGTATTGACCCTTTGTGGCTGCAACTTATCATGTTGCAGGATTTTCAAATGATAAGTGAGATACAATAGGGTCACGAGTCTTCACTCAACATGTTCTCCGGTGGGCATTGATGGACTCATCGTTTATTATGCTACCTTTCCGTTGTTATTATTGAATAAGTTAGCCATGTGCTATTCAGTTTGTAATACTTTATAAATTCTGGATCATACATTGTAGTAAATGATGCACTTGTTATTTGATATTCATATGTACTGCGTGTGCTAGCGAGTCGATCCAGGGACTAGCACAATGAGCACAGAGACATCGAATCTTATCAGATTTGGGTCATTACAGATTGTCGTTGGAAGAAAGTGGGGATGCCACTCGGGGGCATCCCCAAGCTTAGTTGGTTGCTCATTTTTGGATAATAGCTTAGGATGCCGGGGCATCCCCAAACTTAGGCTCTTCCATCCTTCCTTCATCCATCGTAAGATAACCCAAAACTTGAAAACTTCAATCACACAAAACTCAACAAAACCTTCATGAGATCCGTTAGTATAAGAAAGCAAACCACTACTATAAGTACTGTATCAAACCAATTCATATTTTGTTTTTGTATTATATCTACTGTATTCCAACTTTTCTATGGCAAAAACTCATCAAAGAAAACCATAGAGCCATCAAAATAAGCACACAACACAAAGAAAACAAAATCTGTCAAAACAGAACAGTCTGTAGCAATCTAACTATTTTGAATACTTCCGTAACTCCAAAAATTCTGAAAAATTAGGACGACCAGGGTAATTTGTATATTAATCTTCTGCAAAAATAATCAGGGCAAAAGCACTTTTTTTTATTTATGAAAATTATTTTCATGAGTGCATAAGTTTCTGTCTTTTTCAGCAAGATCAAACAACTATCACCCAAGAAGATCCTAAAGGCTTTACTTGGCACAAACACTAATTAAACACAAAAAACACAATCATAACAGTAGCATAATTGTGCAAACACACAAGAATAGAAAGCAAAAAGCAAAAATAAATTTTATTCATTGGGTTGCCTCCCAACAAGCGCTATAGTTTTATGACTTTTAGCTAGGCATTGAGATTTCAGTGATGCTCGCATGAAAGATAATAATTGAAACACAAAGAGAGCATCATAAATCATGTGAGAAACATATTTAAGTCTAACATACTTCCTATGCATAGGCATTTTATAAGCAAACATGTTATCAAGGCCCGCAAAAACTAGCATAAGCAAGGAAGAAGAAAGAAACAAAAGCAATCTCAACATAACAAAATGTAAATTAGTAATATGAAAATTTCTACAACCATATTTTCCTCTCTCATAATAATTACATGTAGGATCATAATCAAATTCAACAATATAGCTATCCAATAAAATTTTCTTTTTATGATCCACATGCATGCAAAGTTGACACTCTTCCAAAATAGTGGGACCATTATTACCTAGAGTTGACACTCTTCCAAACCCACTTACAATATTATCACAAATATATTCATCATGAGGCTTAAATAAAGTTTCAAGATCATAAGAAGAATCACCCTAATCATGATCATTGCAACAAGTAGTGAACATATCAAAATTAGCATCCCCAAGCTTGGGGTTTTGCATATTATTGGCACAATTGACATTAATAGAATTTATAGTAAAATCATTGAAATCATGCTTTTAATTCAAGGAGATATCATGAATCACTTCATAAATTTCTTCATCACAATTTTCAGATTCACGAATCTCAAGCAAAACTTCATAAAGATAATCTAGTGCACTCAATTCACTAGCAATTGGTTCATCACAATTGGATCTTTTGAAAATATTAGCAAGTGGATTAGGATCCATAACAATATATTTTTAGCAAGCGAAGATGCAAGCAAATAGAAGGCACATGGAAACACAAGCAAACATGAGATCTAACAAGAAAAAGCCAAACGAAAAAGAGGGTGAATAAAACGGCAAATTTTTGTGAAGTGGGGGAGAGGAAAACGAAAGGCAAATGGCAAATAAAGTAAATTGTGAGGAGATGAGATTTGTGATTAGGAACCTAGTATATGTTGAAGATCCTCCCCGACAATGGCGCCGGAAATTCCTTTTGATGTCGCTTGAAGCTACTGATAACTCACAAGTATAGGGGATCGCAACAGATTTCGAGGGTAGAGTATTCAACCCAAATTTGTTGATTCGACACAAGGGGAGACAAAGAATATTCTCAAGTATTAGCAGCTGAGTTGTCAATTCAACCACACCTGGAAACTTAGTATCTGCAGCAAACTGTTTAGTAGCAAAGTAATATGATAGTGGCGGTAACGGTAACAAAAGTAAAGACAGCAAAAGTAATGTTTTTGGTATTTTTGTAGTGATTGTAACAGAGCAACGGAAAAGTAAATAAGCGTAAACCAAGATATGGAAAGCTCGTGAGGCACCGGATCGATGATGGATAATTATGCGGATGTAGTCGTCATGTAATGATCATAACATAGGGTGACACAGAACTAGCTCCAATTCATCAATGTAATGTAGGCATGTATTCGAATATAGTCATACGTGCTTATGGAAAAGAACTTGCATGGCATCTTTTGTCCTACCCTCCCGTGGCAGCGGGTCCTATTGGAAACTAAGGGATATTAAGGCCTCCTTTTAATAGAGAACCGAGAACAAAGCATTAGCACATAGTGAATACATGAACTCCTCAAACTATGGTCATCACCGGAGTGGTCCCGATTATTGTCACTTCGGGGTTGCCGGATCATAACACATAGTAGGTGACTATAGACTTGCAAGATAGGATCAAGAACACACATATATTCATGAAAATATAATAGGTTCAGATCTGAAATCATGGCACTCGGGCCCTAGTGACAAGCATTAAGCATAGCAAAGTCATAACAACATCACTCTCAGAACATAGTGGATACTAGGGATCAAACCCTAACAAAGCTAACTCGATTACATGATAAATCTCATCCAATCCATCACCGTCCAGCAAGCCTACGATGGAATTACTCACGCACGGCGGTGAGCATCATGAAATTGGTGATGGAGGATGGTTGATGATGACGACAGCGATGAATCCCCTCTCCGGAGCCCCGAACGGACTCCAGATCAGCCCTCCTGAGAGAGATTAGGGCTTGGCGGCGGCTCCGTATCGTAAAACGTGATGATTTCTTCTTTCTGATTTTTTCTCCCCGAAAGTCAATATATAGAGTTGGAGTTGGCGTCGGAGGGTCTCCAGGGGGCCCACGGGGTAGGGGGCGCCCCCAGGAGGGGGGGGCGCCCCCCACCCTCGTGGACAGGGTGTGGGCCCCCTGGTCTTCATCTTTGGCGAGGATTTTTATTATTTTATAAGACATCCCGTGGAGTTTCGTGTCATTCCGAGAACTTTTGTTTTACGCACATAAAACAACATCATGGCAATTCTGCTGAAAACAGCGTCAGTCCGGATTAGTTCCATTCAAATCATACAAGTTAGAGTCCAAAACAAGGGCAAAAGTGTTTGGGAAAGTATATACGACAGAGACGTATCAACTACGTCGGTATCTTCCCAAAGACGAAGGGATGATGCAGCACAACGGCGGTAGGTATTTCCCTCAGAAATGAAACCAAGGTTATCGAACCAGTAGGAGAACCAAGCAACACAACGTAAACAGCCCCTGCACACAAATAACAACACCTCGCAACCCGACGTGTTAAAGGGGTTGTCAATCCCTTTCGGGTAACGACACCGGAAACAGCGTGCGGACGGAAGAAAGTTGTAATAGATTGAATAAATAGATCGCAAATAAAATAAAGTGCAGCAAAGTATTTTTATATTTTTGGTTTAATAGATCTGAAAATAAAGTGCAGCAAAGTATTTTTTGTATTTTTGGTTTAATAGATCCGGATGCCCACGACCTCGACGCGGTGCGAGAGATACTCCGGATTTTTGGGGTGGCCTCTGGCCTCCATACCAACTACGCCAAGTGTTCCATCTCTCCCATTCGCTGCTCTGATGAGCTGTCTGCGGAGGCGAAGCGCCACTGGCATGCCCTATTTCCCAGTTTTCGATTACCTACCTCGGCCTCCCTCTGTCACTCCGTAAGCGGCCATCCTCCGCCTTCGATCCGCTCATTGTTCGCCTCCAGAAGAAGCTGCCCACCTGGCGATCCACCCTGCTCTCTAGGGGAGAGAGGCTTGCGCTGGCTCGTCACGTCCTCTCTGCCATGCCGACTCACATCCTGGCGGCAATCGCGCTCAATGCCAGCACCCTCAAGCGCGCCAACCGGGTGATCCGCGACTTCCTGTGGCACGGGCACAAGGATGCAGCGTCAGGATGCTGCCCTGTCAACTGGCGCAGGGTGTGCATGCCCCTCGGCCTCGGCGGCTTGGGCGTGCGCGATCTCTTTCGTGTGGGCATTGCCCTCCGGGTCCGATGGCTCGCTCCGGCCTGCGACCACAACCGGCCGTGGAAACACCTCGAGCTCCCCCATGACGTAGAGGTCCGCGCGATCTTCGGGGCGTCTACCAATTGGACCATTGGTGATGGCCACACCTGATGCTTCTGGACTGATCACGGGATCCAGGGACAATGCGTGGCCGAGTTTGCTCCGGCGATCTTTGCCCTTGTTCCCAAACGGCACCGGAAAACCCGCTCGGTGGCGGACGGCCTTCATCTTCGCTCCTGGACCCAGGACATCCAAGGAGCTCTTGGCCCCATGGCGGCTCTTCAGTACTTAGAGCTCTGGCGTCGCGTCCGCGACACCCCCCTCTCCTCAGCTCCTGACGCCATCCGCTGGCGGTGGACGGCTTCGGGCGTATACTCTGCAAAATCCTGCTATGATGCCCTCTTTCTTGGTTTCACCACGGCGCCGCACGCCCAGCTGATCTGGAAAACGTGGGCTCCGCTTTGCTACAAGGTCTTCATCGGCTAGTCACTCTCGACCGATGCTTTGGATCGCGGGCGCCGCGCCCGCCATGGCCTCCCCACAGCCCTACCTGTGTCGCTGCGACCGGACCCTCGAGACGAACAACCATCTCCTGGTTGGCTGCCCGTTCTCCCGCGAGGTATGGCACCGTGTGCTATCGGGCCTCAGGCTGACTGCGGCGATCCCGACGGCTCAGGACAGATTCATCAACAGGTGGTGCGCCGCCACCCTCAACACCCCGCGCTCGCTTCGCAAAGGCTTCGCCTCCCTTGGCGTTCTTACTGCTTGGAGCATATGGAGGCACCGTAATGATGTGCTCTTTGACTCCGCCCGCCCATCTACCGACCTAGTAACGCAAAACATTCTTGACGAGTCACGGACCTGGGCCCTGGCTGGGGCTCGAGGACTTGCTGCGATCACGCAATTCGAGCCGCCTTAGGCGCCTGCTGCTCTGTTTTCATCTTTGAGCATCCCGGTCTCTTCACGAACCCAGTTTCTAGCTCTCCCGTTGGTGTTGGAGTTGTAATTGGGCCCCTGTAACTCTCGCTTTCTACCTATCAATGAAATGATACACAACTTGCGTATTCACGAAAAAAAAGATCTGAAAATAAATGCATGGAAAAAGTAGACCGCAAAGTAAATATGAGAAAGAAGACCCGTGTCACGCCCAAGATGCGACCCTATCCAAAAGGAACACGAAGGTCCCACCAAGGATAGAAGCGCATCTTGAAGACGCTTTTGCAAGGTGGATATCATTACATCAACTTAACATAATAGTGGGGATACATACAATGTCACATGAATACAACAATACAACATACAACATCAATATCCGACTACGGATGAATCATAAACAGAAACTCAAACGACATCCACCCTGCTAGCCCAGGCTGCCGACCTGGAACCTATCCCCTGATCGAAGAAGCAGAAGAAGAACTCCAAAACAGTAACACCGCTCTCGCGTCAAGATCGTCGCATAACCTGTACCTGCAACTGTTGTTGTAGTAATCTGTGAGCCACGAGCACTCAACAATCCTATTACCATGGGTATCAAGACTAGCAAAGCTTACTGGGAAAGGAAGGGGTAAGGTGGTGAGGTTGCAGCAGCGACTAAGCATATATGGTGGCTAACCAACACAAATAAGAGCGAGAAGAGAGCAAGCGAGCGGTCGTGAAGCTAGCAATGATCAAGAAGTGATCCTGAACTCCTACTTACGTCGGACATAACCCGAAACCGTGTTCTCCTCTCGATCAACCCCGAAAAGAGACACTCACGATTCACGCACACGGTTGGTGTATTTTAGAAGAGTTTACTTCGAGTTTACTACAACCGGATATTAACAAATTCCCATCTGCCACATAACCTCGGGCACGGCTTTCGAAAGTTCAAACCCTGCAGGGGTGTCCCAACTTAGCCCATGATAAGCTCTCGCGATCAACGGAGGATATTCCTTCTCCCGGGAAGACCCGATCAGTCTCGGAATCCCGGTTTACAAGACATTTCGACAGCAATAAAACAAGAACAACAAGACCTCCCGGCGTGCCGACATCCTGATAGTAGCCGCGCGTATCTCGTCTCAGGCCACAACCGGATGAGCAGTACGCTAGAACCAGCCCTCAAGTTTCCCCGAGGTGGCGCTGCAAGTGGCTCTAGTTTGGACCAACACTTAGACAAGCATTGGCCCGGGGGGCTAAAATGAAGATGACCCTTGAGAGCGCGACTCCCAAGGGAAAAAGGGCTAGGTGAGGCAAATGGTAAAACCAATGTTGGGCCTTCTTTGGAAGAGTTTTATTCAAAGCGAACTGTCAAGGGGTCCCATAAATCACCCAACCGCGTTAGGGACGCAAAATCCGGGAACATAATACCGATATGACGGAAACTAGGGCGGCAAGAGTGGAACAAAACACCAGGCATAAGGCCGAGCCTTCCACCCTTTACCAAGTATATAGATGCATTAAATATATAAGAGATATTGTGATATCCCAACATAAACATAATCCAACATGGAGCAATCTTCATCTTCACCTGCAACCAGCAATGCTATAAGAGGGGCTGAGCAAAGCGGTAACATAGCCAAACAACGGTTTGCTAGGAAGGGTAACAAAGGTTAGAGGCTGACATGGCAATTAGTGAGGCTTGAGCAACAAGAGATAGGTAGCGCGGCAAAGCGATAGAACGAAGCAACTAGCATAGCAATGATAGTATTGAGATCCGAGGTAGCGATCATCTTGCCTGAAGTCCCGCAAGGAAGAAGAACGAGTCCATGAAGAAGATGAAGCCACGAAGACGAACCAAGCGTGAGCGAGCGAATCCTCACGATCATAGCAAGCAGGAACTATCGAGAAGAAGCACACAACATGGTAAACACACCACACATGAACAAGGCATGATGCACAACAAGCATGATGCATGACAAAGCTACATGAAGCTACTCATGGCAAGAGATGATGCAAACAAGAGCAACACATCAAGGCAAGTTTAAATGAGGCCGGAACAACATATAACAATTCCGGTAGGTCCTCATATGCAAATTTAGAAATTGGTCCAGATCTGAATAAACCTTATGTTCAAGTTGTTAAACAGCAATTTAAGATGCACCACAATGATCTACACGAAATTCTAGTCAAGTTACATATAAAGTTCATTAGATTCGGAGCTACGGCCTAGAAGATATGAGCAAAACAAGATAAGCATGGCATTGATGCAAAATACATACAAACATCAAGCAAACACCTCAAAACATGGATGCAACATGATAATATGAAAGTTCATGCAATTCTAAGCAAGTTTCATATAGAGCACACTCAAAACGGAGCAACGGTTCAACACATACACATGAAACAAGTTATAGCAACAATCTGTCCAAAACAGCAACTAGGCATATTGCAAGCACCAAAACACTATGCTACAGCATATCAATGGAAGAAATGAAGTACTCGTCGAGACGAACAATTTGACATATTACACGCACAAAACGGAGCAGTATGCAGCAAGTTATGGCATGATGAAATATGCACCAGAATGTTCAAATATCTCGGGACTTAGAGAAATATACCCTCTGAGGAGTCAACGCGGGATGAGGAGGAGCGGGACGGAGGGATCCGGACGGGGCGAGGGCGTTTGGTTCGGTGGCCTGGTGGATCTTGTCCACCTCCAGATCCGGTGACGGAGGATGACGCCGGCGAGGTCGGCGCGGACTCCGGCGATGGTCGGCGACGAGGAGGGGAGCTGGGCGGCGGGCGACCGGGCCGGGCGGCGGCCATGGTGGTGGGACAGCGGGGCACTGTGTGGCGGGCGCCCGGCAAGACGGGGAGGCGCGGCAGCGACAGGACCGGGCGGCGCGCGGAAGGATTAAGCGGGCGGGGCCGGGCGAGTCGCGCGCGGGAGGAGATGGGCGGCGGCGGCAAGACGGGCGGAGTTCGGCTCGGCGCGCAGATGGTCTTGGCCAGTTCGGGCGGGCAGCGATGGCTCGGCGGGTTCGGGCGGGCGCGAGAGAGAGAGAAGCGGCGGCGCTGACGTGGCGAGGTGGGATTCGCCGGGATGGCGGGTGGACATGTCCGGGCGTGGGGCGAACACGTCCGGCGGCGGGAGGTGGAAGAAGACTAGGGTTAGATCCAAAATTTCGGGGGAGAGGGAGTTCATATAGGTAGAGAGAGCTAGGAAGCTCCAAATGGAGTGCGGTTTTCGGCCACGCGATCGTGATCGAACGACCGAGAGCATGGAGGGGAGTTAGATGGGTTTTGAGCCACTTTGGAGGGGTGTTGGGCTGCAAAGAGAAGGAGGCTTTTACGGTTGCAGTTAAGCTGTTGGAGTATCAAACGGACTCCAAATGGCACGAAACTTGACAGGCGGTCTACCAGTGCTATAGCAAGGCCGCTTGACAAACCTCGGTCCATTCCGAGACCGTTTAACACCCGTACACGAAAAAAAAGGCAAAAGGGGCGCCGGGAGACATAGAAGTGCCGGATTGCAAAACGGACAACAGGGAAAATGCTCGCATGCATGAGAAGAACACGTATGCAAAATGAGATGCACATGATGACATGGCAAAAATGCAACACGCAAGCAAATGACATGGCAACGCTGATGAATAACTGAAGGACACCTGGCGCATTGAATCCGGGGCGTTACAACACTCCTCCACTAACAAGAGATCTCGTCCCGAGATCTTAGGACCGAGACGGAAGGGAAAAAGGGATGAGGTGAAACAAGAACTCAAGAGCTCCGAAATAATTAGAAGAGTCAGGTAAGATCCTGGGAAAAGACCTGTGGGTTAGGGCCCACTGAAGAGATAACACCGTTGAAAAAGGATGTTGAATAGATAGATGATGCACTAGAACAATTGAAATATTTGAATGAGGTGAAAACCTCGAATTAATTAGAACACAGATGAATCTCCTGATATGTCTTTCGAACTCCGGAATGATTGAATGGCGAGAGGCAAATGAGCAAGGAGAACACTTGATCCGAGTATAAGAATGTGATCAACCCGAAAAACTTGAATTGAGTTCACCAGAAAAAGAAAAAGGGGTGAAGAATGACGAACGAGACGAGAATTCACCGGTTGAAATAATTGAGGGAAGACTGAAGAGGCTCCACACGAATGGAATTGATGGTCGAAAGAAACTCGAACTCCAGGAATAATAGGGTGGGAGGCGGAAAACAAAGACAACTTGGAAGGGGAAACCGGCGAATATCTTGAAGAGAAAACACCGGTTGAAATCATTGAGGAAAGAAAGCAAAGACTTCGCACGAGTAGGATGGATACTCAATTACGGACTCCAGTTTCGAGAAGAAGAAGGGTGGGCGGGTGGGAAAAGAAAACAACTGAGGATTGATCTGGCGAGAACAAAGAGGTTGAATCGACTTCACGAGAAAATGCACCGGATGAAAAGAGATGAGAACCAATGATCGGAAAACCAACTGCGTGATCCTAAAGAAAAAATTTGAAGGGAAGAGGAGTAGTTCAAAACACCTACGTCAAGATTCCTCACCGAGGCGACGAAGGGCTGAGGAGTAAAAAGAATTCCTACTCTCGATATAACTAGACTCGAAAACAGTTTTTCTAGACTCAACAACGGCCAAACTACACGATCAACCAAGGGGGCTCCTAAGGTCGGTCGAGGCTCTGATACCAACTTATCACGCCCAAGATGCGACCCTATCCAAAAGGAACTCGAAGGTCCCACCAAGGATAGAAGCGCATCTTGAAGACGCTTTTGCAAGGTGGATATCATTACATCAACATAACATAATAGTGGGGATACATCCAATACATACAATCTCACATGAATACAACAATACAACATACAACATCGATATCCGACTACGGATGAATCATAAACAGAAACTCAAACGACATCCACCCTGCTAGCCCAGGCTGCCGACCTGAAACCTATCCCCTGATCAAAGAAGCAGAAGAAGAACTCCAAAACAGTAACACCGCTCTCGCGTCAAGATCATTGCATAACCTGTACCTGCAACTGTTGTTGTAGTAATCTGTGAGCCACGAGGACTCAGCAATCCCATTACCATGGGTATCAAGACTAGCAAAGCTTACTAGGAAAGGAAGGGGTAAGGAGGTGAGGTTGCAGCAGCGACTAAGCATATATGGTGGCTAAACAACGCAAATAAGAGCGAGAAGAGAGCAAGCGGAACGGTCGTGAAGCTAGCAATGATCAAGAAGTGATCCTGAACTCCTACTTACGTCAGACATAACCCAGAAACCGTGTTCTCCTCTCGATCAACCCGAAAAGAGACACTCACGGTTACGCACACGGTTGGTGTATTTTAGAAGAGTTTACTTGAGTTTACTACAACCGGATATTAACAAACTCCCATCTGCCACATAACCACGGGCACGGCTTTGAAAGTTCAAACCCTGCAGGGTGTCCCAACAGCCCATGATAAGCTCTCGCGATCAACGAAGGATATTCCTTCTCCCGGGAAGACCCGATCAGTCTCGGAATCCCGGTTTACAAGACATTTCGACAGCAATAAAACAAGACCAACAAGACCTCCCGGCGTGCCGACATCCTGATAGTAGCCGCGCGTATCTCGTCTCAGGCCACGACCGGATGAGAAGTATGTACAACTAGAACCAGCCCTCAAGTTTCCCCGAGGTGGCGCTGCAAGTGGCTCTAGTTTGGACCAACACTTAGACAAGCATTGGCCCGGGGGGCTAAAATGAAGATGACCCTTGAGAGTGCGACTCCCAAGGGAAAAAGGGCTAGGTGAGGCAAATGGTAAAACCAATGTTGGGCCTTGCTGGAAGAGTTTTATTCAAAGCGAACTGTCAAGGGGGTCCCATAAATCACCCAACCGCATTAGGGACGCAAAATCCGGGAACATAATACCGATATGATGGAAACTAGGGCGGCAAGAGTGGAACAAAACACCAGGCATAAGGCCGAGCCTTCCACCCTTTACCAAGTATATAGATGCATTAAATATATAAGAGATATTGTGATATCCCAACATAAACATAATCCAACATGGAGCAATCTTCATCTTCACCGCAACCAGCAATGCTATAAGAGGGCTGAGCAAAGCGGTAACATAGCCAAACAACGGTTTGCTAGGAAGGGTAACAAAGGTTAGAGGTCGACATGGCAATTAGTGAGGCTTGAGCAACAAGAGATAGGTAGCGGCAAAGCGATAGAACGAAGCAACTAGCATAGCAATGATAGTAGTGAGATCGGGTAGCGATCATCTTGCCTGAAGTCCCGCAAGGAAGAAGAACGAGTCCATGAAGAAGATGAAGCCACGAAGACGAACCAAGCGTGAGCGAAGCGAATCCTCACGATCGCAACGAAAGCAGGAACTATCGATAAGAAGCACACAACATGGTAAACACACCACACATGAACAAGGCATGATGCACAACAAGCATGATGCATTACAAAGCTACATGAAGCTACTCATGGCAAGAGATGATGCAAACAAGAGCAACACATCAAGGCAAGTTTAAATGAGGCCGGGAACAACATATAACAATTCCGGTAGGTCCTCATATGCAAATTTAGAAATTGGTCCAGATCTGAATAAACCTTATGTTCAAGTTGTTAAACAGCAATTTAAGATGCACCACGATGATCTACACGAAATTCTAGTCAAGTTACATATAAAGTTCATTAGATTCGGAGCTACGGCCTAGAAGATATGAGCAAAACAAGATAAGCATGGCATTGATGCAAAATACATACAAACATCAAGCAAACACCTCAAAACATGGATGCAACATGATAATATGAAAGTTCATGCAATTCTAAGCAATTTTCATATAGAGCACACTCAAAACGGAGCAACGGTTCAACACACATGAAACAAGTTATAGCAACAATCTGTCCAAAACAGCAACTAGGCATATTGGAAGCACCAAAACACTATGCTACAGCATATCAACGTAATACAAAAAGGCATAGGATTGATGTACAGGTAAATCATTACAAAACATGAACACTGAGCTATCTCCAGAAATCACTAGAACATGCTCAAACACACACGGAAAGATTGCAAATAATAACAGTGTCAGACTTTGCAGAAATAACATCAGGTTGCAATGTTTAGAGCTATCAAACAACATGTTACAGCAAGCTATCATGTCAAACTAGAGCATGGCATGAATCTACTAGTTTCATAGAACAAAAGTCCTTTACTGACCATGAGCCCAAAAGGATCAGAAGATATGATGGCACCCATGTAAACATAGCAAGCAATATGACAGATTCATACATGTCAGGAACAACAATACGTAGGCATGTTGGTGAGCTTGAACCACTCACCACAGATCAATACATGGCATGGCAAGGCAACTCACAGTAAGAAGACATGTTTACGAAGCTAAGCATGGCAAGAGCAAGTTCATAGAGTGCATGGATCACTAGCAAAACACATGGCAACAACTGAACATAATGTTAACAGGCTGACAGCAACATTATATAGCAACTTTGGAGCAAGATTACGACAATCTACAGCAAGCTATAAATGCCACAAGGGGCATGGATTGATAGAGCATGACATGTATAACAAAACATTCTTAGTGAACATCTCCAGATTATGCATAGAATGACTTGTAGCAGCAGGTTAACATAGCATCATGATATAGCAGATTCAGACATGCAAAACAGCAACAGCAAGTACCCTACTTAACAAGCTTGATGCACTCAGTACAAGAATCACAAAAATACATGGATAGCACCTCTGTAAAGATGGCATGATGTAGCACAAAACACATGTAGAGCTCATGCTCATAGGAGGCACACATTAAACATGGAAAAAATGACAAATGAGCATGTTATAACAGTTTCAGCAGGTTAACATCATATAGCACTCTTGCAACTGAGCTTCAGGCATCCAGATGAACTCAAATGAACATGACGCGATGGAATGAAATGAGGTACTCGTCGAGGTGAACAATTTGACATATTACACGCACAAAACGGAGAAGTATGCAACAAGTTATGGCATGATGAAATATGCACCAGAATGTTGAAATATCTCGGGACTTGGAGAAATATACCCTCTGAGGAGTCAACGCGGGATGAGGAGGAGCGGGACGGAGGGATCCGGACGGGGCGAGGGCGTTTGGTTCGGTGGCTTGGTGGATCTGGTCCACCTCCAGATCCGGTGACGGAGGATGACGCCGGCGAGGTCGGGGCGGACTCCGGCGATGGCCGGCGATGAGGAGGGGAGCTGGGCGGCGGGCGGCAAGCATGGCGGCATGGCGGCGGGACGGGCACTTTGGCGGCGGCGTCAGCAAGACGGGAAGGCGCGGCAGCGCACAGGGACCGGGCGGCGCGGAAGGACGGCGGGCGGGGAAGGCGAGGCGCGCGCAGAGGAGATGGGCGGCGGCTACGCTGAGCCAGGCTCGGGCGGCAAGAAGATGGAGCCGGGCCGGGCGGGCCGGCGGGCGCGGAGAGAGAGAAGCGGCGGCGCTAACGTGGCGAGGTGGGATTCGCCGGGACGGCGGGTGGACATGTCCGGGCGTGGGGCGGGCACGTCCGGCGGCGGGAGGTGGAAGAAGACTAGGGTTAGATCCGAAATTTCGGGGGAGAGGGAGTTCATATAGGTAGATAGAGCTAGGAAGCTCCAAATGGAGTGCGGTTTTCGGCCACGCGATCGTGATCGAACGACCGAGAGCATGGAGGGGAGTTAGATGGGTTTTGAGCCACTTTGGAGGGGTGTTGGGCTGCAAAGAGAAGGAGGCTTTTACGGTTACCCGGTTAACTGTTGGAGTATCAAACGGACTCCAAATGGCACGAAACTTGACAGGCGGTCTACCAGTGCTATAGCAAGGCCGCTTGACAAACCTCGGTCCATTCCGAGACCGTTTAACACCCGCACATGAAAAAAAGGCAAAAGGGGCGCCGGGAGACATAGAAGTGCCGGATTGCAAAACGGACAACGGGGAAAATGCTCGCATGCATGAGAAGAACACGTATGCAAAATGAGATGCACATGATGACATGGCAAAAATGCAACACGCAAGCAAATGACATGGCAACGCCGACGAATAACTGAAGGACACCTGGCGCATCGAATCCGGGGCGTTACAACCCGGGGGCCGTAGATTTCACTAGTGGCTTCTCTCTAGAAAAATAGCAAATGGTGGGTAAACAAATTACTGTTGAGAAATTGATAGAACTTCAAATAATTATGACGATATCCAGGCAATGATCATTATATAGGCATCACGTCCAAGATTAGTAGACCGACTCCTTCCTGCATCTACTACTATTACTCCACACATCGACCACTATCCAGCATGCATCTAGTGTATTAAGTTCATGGAGAAACGGAGTAATGCAATAAGAATGATGACATGATGCCTGCATCTACTACTATTACTCCACACATCGACCACTATCCAGCATGCATCTAGCGTATTAAGTTCATGGAGAAACGGAGTAATGCAATAAGAATGATGACATGATGTAGACAACATCTATCTATGTAGAGATATACCCTATCGTTTTATCCTTAGTAGCAACGATAAATACGTGTTGGTTCCCTTTCTGTCACTGGGATCAAGTACCGTAAGTTCGAACCCACTACAAAGCACCTCTTCCCATTGCAAGATAAATAGATCAAGTTGGCCAAACAAAACCCAAATATCGGAGAAGAAATACGAGGCTATAAGAGATCATGCACATAAGAGATCAAAGAAACTCAAAAAACTTTCATGGATATAAAAAGATATAACTGATCATAAACTCGAAGTTCATCAGATCCCAACAAACACACCACAAAAGAGTTAGATCATATGGATCTCCAAGAGACCATTGTATTGAGAATTCAGCGAGAGAGAGGAAGCCATCTATCTACTAACTACGGACCCGAAGGTCTACAAAGAACTAGTCACGCATCATCTGAGAGGCACCAATGGAGGTGGTGAACCCCATCCGAGATGGTGTCTAGATTGGATCTGGTGGTTCTGGACTTTGCGGCGGTTGGATGAATATTTCGTCGACTCCCCTAGGGTTTCGGAATATTGGCGTGTTATAGAGCAAAGAGGCGGTCCGGGGGGCACTCGAGGTGGGCACAACCCACCAGGGCGCGCCTGGGCCTCCTAGCGTGCCCTGGTGGGTTGTGCCTCCCTCGGGGCACCCCCAGGCGCAGCCAGGGCCCGTTGTGTTCCTTATGGCCCATAAAAATTCTCCATGAAGTTTCGTGGCATTTGGGCTCCGTCTGGTATTGATTTCCTGCGATGTAAAAAACATGCAGAAAACAGCAACTGGCACTTGGCACTATGTTGATAGGTTAGTACCAAAAAATGATATAAAATGTCTATAAAATGATTATAAAACATCCAAGATTGATAATATAACACATTGTTCAGGAATTCGGCCGAATCACGGATTAAATGGCCAGTTAATCGCTGCTCAGCTTCTAACCGATGTGAATAGCATATATTCAGAAAGTTAACTGGTCACCCTGATTAACTGCCATTTAATCGGTTGTCAGACACAAAACTAGTTAACTACAGGGGTATGGGCGAGGCCAATATCTAGCACGTGACCCTGCCCAGGCACCTCCGGCTCGACACTCCCAAATCGGTAGGGTTAGGGACTCTCCTCCCGCCCCTTGCATTGCCCCAGGCGTCTGGCATCTCCGGCTACTCCAGCCACCGCCGGCCATCTTCGGCAGCTCCAGCCACCGTCGGCCTTCCTTCTCCCTCCCCAATCCCTCCCATTCACCTGCTCCCCGTCGCCCTCCAGCCCCGACCTGCGCCTCAATCTGTACCAGTCCTCCGACCTGCCTTGATCTCTTCATTGCTAGGCTGCTAGTGAAGTAGTGGTTGTTCTTGTTGTTGTTGGGGAATGTAGTAATTTCAAAAAAAATCCTACGCACACGCAAGATCATGGTGATGCATAGCAACGAGAGGGGAGAGTGTGTACACGTACCCTCGTAGACCGAAAGCGGAAGCGTTAGCACAACGCGGTTGATGTAGTCGTACGTCTTCACGATCCGACCGATCAAGTACCGAACGCACGGCACCTCCGAGTTCAGCACACGTTCAGCTCGATGACGTCCCTCGAACTCCGATCCAGCCGAGTGTTGAGGGAGAGTTTCGTCAGCATGACGGCATGGTGACGATGATGATGTTCTACTGACGCAGGGCTTCGCCTAAGCACCGCTTCTGATGTGCTCGAGGTGGACTATGGTGGAGGGGGCACCGCACACGGCTAAAAGATCAAACGATCAATTGTTGTGTCTCTAGGGTGCCCCCTGCCCCCGTATATAAAGGAGCAAGGGGGGAGGTGCGGCCGACCTAGAGGGGGCGCGCCAGGAGGAGTCCTACTCCTACCGGGAGTAGGACTCCCCCCTTTCCTAGTTGGATTAGGACTTGGGGGGGAAGAGGTGGAGGAGAAGAAGGAAGGGGGGCACCACCGCCCTCTCCTTGTCCTATTCGGACTAGGGGGAGGGGCGCGTGGCCCTTGCCCTGGCCGCCTATCCTCTTCTCCACTAAGGCACACTATGGCCCATTAACCCCCGGGGGGTTCCGGTAACCCCTCCGGTCTTCGGGTAAAATCCCGATTTCACCCGGAACACTTCCGATATCCAAACATAGGCTTCCAATATATCAATCTTCATGTCTCGACCATTTTGAGACTCCTCGTCATGTCCGTGATCACATTCAGGACTCGAACAACCTTCGTACATCAAAACATATAAACTCATAATATAAGCATCGCCGAAGCGTTAAGCGTGCGGACCCTACGGGTTCGAGAAATATGTAAGCATGACCGAGACACGTCTCTGGTCAATAACCAATAGCGAAACCTGGATGCTCATATTGGCTCCCACATATTCTACGAAGATCTTTATCGGTCAGACCGCATAACAACATACGTTGTTCCCTTTGTCATCGGTATGTTACTTGCCCGAGATTCGATCGTCGGTATCTCAATACCTAGTTCAATATCGTTACCGGCGAGTCTCTTTACTCGTTCCGTAATACATCATATCGCAACTAACTCATAGTCAGAATGCTTGCAAGGCTTATAGTGATGTGCATTACCGAGAGGGCCCAGAGATACCTCTCCGACAATCGGAGTGACAAATCCTAATATCGAAATACGCCAACCCAACAAGTACCTTCGGAGACACCTGTAGAGCACCTTTATAATCACCCGATTCGTTGTGACGTTTGGTAGCACACAAAGTGTTCCTCCGATGGCAGGAGTTGCATAATCTCATAGTCATAGGAACATGTATAAGTCATGAAGAAAGCAATAGCAACATACTAAACGATCAAGTGCTAAGCTAACAGAATGGGTCAAGTCAATCACATCATTCTTCTAATGATGTGATCCCGTTAATCAAATGACAACTCATGTCTATGGTTAGGACACATAACCATCTTTAATTAACGAGCTAGTCAAGTAGAGGCATACTAGTGACACTCTGTTTGTCTATGTATTCACACATGTATTATGTTTCCGTTTCATACAATTCTAGCATGAATAATAAACATTCATCATGATATAAGGAAATAAATAATAATTTGATTATTGCCTCTAGGGCATATTTCCTTCAGTCTCCCACTTGCACTAGAGTCAATAATCTGGTGCACATCACCATGTGATTTAATACCAGTAGTTCACATCACCATGTGATTAACACACATAGTTCACATCGTCATGTGACCAACATCCAAAGGGTTTACTAGAGTCAATAATCTAGTTCACATCGCTATGTGATTAACACCCAAAGAGTACTAAGGTGTGATCATGTTTTGCTTGTGAGAGAAGTTTAGTCAACGGGTCTGCCACATTCAGATCCGTATGTATTTTGCAAATTTCTATGTCAACAATGCTCTGCACGGAGCTACTCTAGCTAATTGCTCCCACTTTCAATATGTATCCAGATTGAGACTTATAGTCATCTAGATCTGTATCAGAATTTGCATCGACGTAACCCTTTACGACGAACCTTTTTGTCACCTCCATAATCGAGAAACATATCCTTATTCCACTAAGGATAATTTTGACCGATGTCCAGTGATCTACTCCTAGATCACTATTGTACTCCCTTCCCAAAATCAGTGTAGGGTATACAATAGATCTGGTACATAGCATGGCATACTTTACAGAACCTATGGCTGAGGCATAGGGAATGACTTTCATTCTCTTTCTATCTTCTGCCGTGGTCGGGCTTTGAGTCTTACTCAATTTCACACCTTGTAACACAGGCAAGAACTCTTTCTTTAACTGTTCCATTTTGAACTACTTAAAAAACTTGTCAAGGTATGTACTCATTGAAAAACTTATCAAGCGTCTTGATTTATCTCTATAGATCTTGATGCTCAATATGTAAGCAGCTTCACCGAGGTATTTCTTTGAAAAACTCCTTTCAAACACTCCTTTATGCTTTGCGAATAATTCTACATTATTTACGATCAAAATATGTCATTCAAATATACTTATCAAAAATGTTGTAGTGCTCCCACTCACTTTCTTGTAAATACGGGCTTCACCGCAAGTCTCAGATAAAACTATATGCTTTGATCAACTCATCAAAGCGTATATTCCAACTCCGAGATGCTTGCACCAGTCCACAGATGGACCGCTGGAGCTTGCACGTTTTGTTAACACCTTTAGGATCGACAAAACCTTCTGGTTGCATCATATGCAACTCTTCTTTAATAAATCCGTTGAGGAATGTAGTTTTGTTTATCCATTTGCCAGATTTCATAAAATGCGGCAATTGCTAACATGATTCGGACAGACTTAAGCATAGATACGAGTGAGAAACTCTCATCGTAGTCAACACCTTGAACTTTGTCGAAAACCTTTTGCGACAATTCTAGCTTTGTAGATAGTAACACTACTATCGTCGTCCGTCTTCCTCTTGAAGATCCATTTAATCTCAATGGCTCAAATCGATCATTTGGGCAAGTCAATCAAAGTCCATACTTTGTTCTCATACATGGATCCCATCTCAGATTTCATGGCCTCAGACCATTTCATGGAATCTGGGCTCATCATCGCTTCCTCATAGTTCGTAGGTTCGCCATGGTCAAGTAACATGACCTCCAGAATAGGATTACCGTACCACTCTGGTGCGGATCTCACTCTGGTTGACCCTCGAGGTTCGGTAGTAACTTGATCTGAAGTTACATGATCATCATCATTAGCTTCCTCACTAATTGGTGTAAGAGTCACGAAACAGATTTACGTGACGAACTAGTTTCCAATAAGGGAGCAGTACAGATTACCTCATCAAGTTCTACTTTCCTCCCACTCACTTCTTTCGAGAGAAACTCCTTCTCTAGAAAGGATCCATTCTTAACAACGAATGTCTTGCCTTCGGATCATATTCTGAGGGAGCAGTATGATTACCTCATCAAGTTCTACTTTCCTCCCACTCATTTTTGTTGATTTGCTTGGTGTGCATCATATTTACCGGGTTCTGTGCCTTTTGTATGCCTACAGTAGCATATTTCAGTATCTGGGAGCATGGGTGTACGATGTTGGCAAAATATTATTATTTCCTATTTTCTCAACCGATTAATGGTTGACCGATTAATCCAGTTAATCGGCCGATTCCCCGATTAATCTCTACTCAGTGGCCGAGCAAGCCGTTACCGGTTAACGAATTCCTGAACAATGATATAACAACATGGAACAATAAAAAATTATAGATACATTGGAGACGTGTCATGCCCTCCCTCATATATATATATATAGGTTGGAGGGGAGGAGAGGCAGCCAAGGGGGCGCCCCAAGTAGGAGGAATCCTACTTGGGCGTCTCCCAATTCGGCCTCCCCCCTTTCCTATTCCTATTCGGAGTAGGAAGGGAAGAGGGGGAAGGGGGAATCCTATTCCCTTTTTCCTTTCCTCCTTCCCCTTTCCTTCTCCAATTTTGCGGGGCGCACCAGCCCCTTTGTGGCTGGTGTGTTACCCCTCTTGGCCCATAAGGCTCATATCTTTTGCCAGGGGTGCCCGGAACCCCTTCCGGTGACCCGATAAGTACCCGGTGCATCCCAAAACACTTCCGATGTCCGAATACCATCGTCCTATATATCAATATTTACGTCTCGACCATTTCAAAACTCCTCTTCATGTCCATGATCTCATCCGGGATCCGAACAACATTCGGTCACCAAATCACATAACTCATATAATACAAAATCATGATCGAACGTTAAGCGTGTGGAACCTACTGGTTCACGAACTATGTAGACATGACCGACACACCTCTCCGATCAATAACCAATAGCGCAACCTGGATGCTCATATTGGCTCCCACATATTCTACGAAGATCTTTATCAGTCGAACTGTTATGACAACATACGTTATTCCCTTTGTCATCGGTATGTTACTTGCCCGAGATTCGATCGTCGGTATCCTCATACCTAGTTCAATATCGTTGCCGGCAAGTCTCTTTACTCGTTCTTTAATACATCATCCCGCAACTAACTCATTAGTCACATTGCTTGCAAGGCTTCTTATGATGTGTATTACCGAGAGGGCCCAGAGATACCTCTCCGATACTCGGAGTGACAAATCCTAATCTCGATCTATGCCAACCCAACAAACACCTTCGGAGATACACATGAGAGCATCTTTATAATCACCCAGTTACGTTGTGACATTTGATAGCACACAAGGCATTCCTCCGGTATCCGGGAGTTGCATAATCTCATAGTCGAAGGAATATGTATTTGACATGAATAAAGCAATAGCAACAAAACTGAACGATCAATATGCTATGCTAACGGATGGGTCTTGTCCATCACATCATTCTCCTAATGATGTGATCCCGTTCATGAAATGACAGCACATGTCTATGGTTTGGAAACTTAACCATCTTTGATTAACGAGCTAGTCTAGTAGAGGCTTACTAGGGACATGGTGTTTTGTCTATGTATCCACACATGTATCAAGTTTCCGGTTAATACAATTCTAGCATGAATAATAAACATTTATCATGATATAAGGAAATATAGAATAACATCTTTATTATTGCCTCTAGGGCATATTTCCTTCATTATCATATGTGTATGATAAGGTTGTGAAGTACTACATGTTAAGTATTGCGTTAATTATTAGCTTCTGTACTAAAATTGGTTTTATCTATCTGGTACAATACACATGTCATGTATTTTGAACACTATCTGCAGCACTCCTGCAAATTAAAACAACCAATGATACATGAATTGCAAATGCTGACAACACATATGCCTCTATAAGTGAAAAGTTGCAGTGCTACACAACATTGATTTCACTTTCACTGAAATTAGCTTGAATTTTAGACATTGCAGTACACACAAACTTGCTTACCTTTCAATCACATAATTTTAAAAGCATTGCAAAGATTAAGCTGAATATAGTTGAAATCCTCCAAAAATTGTCGCACCGCGACACCATCCGATACAACACCTAATAGTACAAACTATTATAACAAACTAATATAGCCATATGGCCATGACGTAGTTTTGGCCATGGCCATAGTCACCGTGTAATTCTGTCCACAACCATGGTCACCACGTAGTTGTGGCCATGGGCCCATGGCCAAGGTCACCGCCACGGCCACGGCCACGGATGCCACCACAATGGCCATGGCCGCCACCGCCACGACCGTGGCGCCTGCCATTGACAGTGACATCGATCCATCCATGTCCAACACCACGACCGGCGGCACCGCCACCTCCGCCCAAGAAAAAGTCATAGAATGCAGTGTTGGTGGCCTCGATCCATCACAAGAAAGTCTTCCGCATCATACTCCATGTCCTCCTCCTCCATCGCGTTAGGCATGGGCGCGGGCACTGGCATGGGCATGGGCGCGGGCGCAGGCGTATTCGCTGGCACGGGAACGGGTGCGAACGCGTCCATCTACGTGACCTTCGCCTCCATCTGAGCAACTTCCTCAGTGCCTTGTCCATCTCTGCCCACAAGGGGGCCAGAGGGTCCTCTTCCTGCTCCTCCTC
Source organism: Aegilops bicornis (assembly GCA_021605145.1). Lineage (NCBI taxonomy): Eukaryota > Viridiplantae > Streptophyta > Magnoliopsida > Poales > Poaceae > Aegilops > Aegilops bicornis. The sequence continues at coordinate 387,690,744 of CM038669.1, read as the reverse complement.
AACAACGCCAAAATAGAAGACTAGGAGGTGCGCCATGGACGAGGTGTTTGTGTTGGATTGTGCTGGATTAGAGATGGTAATGGTGCGAGTGAAGGGACGGCCGCTATCTTGTAGCCCGCCATCAAGGAGAGGTGGTTGGACAGGCGGGCGGAAGGGTGGTCAAAGGCTGCCATGGTCTGATCTTACTTCTTGATGCCTTACAGACTACCACGATGGCCGGAGGGGCGCTCGGTCAAAGGCACATATTCCGGTGAGAATCTTTGACGCGGTCTGCTCACTCGCCTGAACGCCGGCCGCATACACGCCTCCACGCCGCCTACAAACACACCTCCATGATGTCTGCAAACACGCCTCCACGACGTCTTCAAACACGCAACCGGACCGCCCATGAACGTAGCCTGCAGGCACCGATGCATGTCCATTTCCTGATAATCTCCTGAAATAACGCATGAAGGCGCCGCTCCAATAATTTTGGTGACACTAATAATCGTCCATGTACCAGCTTAGAAAGGGTTTTTGACTATAGAAAGTATTATCACTAATCAAATACTAGCCTAGTGGTAATCCGAACTCCACATGAAACCACCTATTTTTCTTTCTTCTGTCTGAAACTAAAACATGACATGTGGCGTCAGCTTTTTAAATACAATACTTTCAATGTAAACAATCTTTTATTTTATTATTTCAACAAAATGTACATGTACTGCTATTGAACATGCTGTAGAAGTCCTCTAAAAACATATATATAAGAATTGAGCTACAAAGTATTATCACCAATCAAACACTAGTCCAGCGGTAAACCTCTTTTTTTACCACACCAGCCGTAAACCTCTTAGTATAATGTCTATGGAAGCGAAAGCTCGTGGATTAAAGTCTCAGGGACTCATTTTTTCAATTTATGTTTCCTGCAATAATCTGTTCAAAATTATTGGTGACAGTAAAAAATTTCCATGACACTAAAAATTGTCCCAGAAAATACACTTGCCCAGTGACGGCAAAAACATCGCCTAAAATTGGTTCTCAACGTCACCAAAGTTGCCGCAAAGAGCCATGCCGGGGCAAAATCAACTAGTGCGGTGGCCATCACAGAAAATGATTTTAGGCGGCGGTTCCTGATTCATCACCAGGGTTTTTGTCACTTAATAGAGTAAATTTTGTAGTGTTAGGAACAACACGGCAGAAAAACAACGAAGGAAATGAAACACAAAGTGGCCCATCCACATGTACCAATCCAACCAAAACCACACAGAAGTACCATCATTGACCCCAAACTTGACTTGTGAACGAAACTCATCCCGTACTTTCGCTAGTTGACGCTAGAACTGAGAACCACAAGTGGCAGAAGCAAAACAAGGGGCTACCCGAGGGGAAATATTTATCTTTGAGAATGTTAAACCACATAAGCCTCAGGCCGAAAAATTTTCCACCATCATGTGATGATAAGACATTAATTCATGATGAAGGTGTTGATAATGCCTATCCCCCAAAGTTTTTAGGCCGACACATGACTTTTCATTTGAAAAGTCTATACTTCTATTTATTGCCAGTAGTGTTCCAGTAAAAACTGCTCCTATGCTTATCTAACCCAGCATGAGTAGCTTTCGAAACTCGTCATGTTTGGTTCATATACCAAGGTTGCCATCATTTGTCATATTTTCTACCACACATGCCTAAGGAAGTCACTTTGCCACACTTGAGATAATTTTACACACTTTTTGAGTCAATGACATATGAGATCTAATTTGCATGAATGAAATCTTGTCATAAATGTGAATGTAAACCAAACAGGGCTGCCTTAGCCAAACTTGCATGGTAAAGTGTGACAAGCTTAACGGCAACCAAATAAGAGAGCAACTTACTGGAGGTTACCCCTTGCGAGGGACCTCGGGGGTCACTTTTGATGCCCTTAGAGCACGCCAAGTGGTGCGTTCAGCCGCCGCCACAAGTCTCATGCTGGGCGCTCTCTCTGGATATTTTTGTTGTTTTTATTTTTTTTGTACGTGTTTTTCGGGTTTTAGATGTGTTTTATTCCCTTTTTCTGGCTTTTTTGGTTTTGCCTGATTTTTCCTAGGTTTTGGAGGGAAAAAAGTTTGGCATTTTTTTCTTTTTTGTGAAATATATATATTTGTGCTTCTACCAGAAAGCACATATTTGCTTCCGCGAGAAGCACACTGATATCTTCAAAACTAGGCCCCCATGATAGTAGGTTTGGACAAACTCTTTTCACGGAAAAAACTAGAAAAAATCCGAAGCCGGAAGCACGGTTCTTTATTTCCACATTTTTTTCGTGGAAACAAATATGTGCCTCCACTTTTTCACGGAAAAAACCAAAAAAATCCAGAGCCGAAAGCACGGTTCTTTATTTCCACATTTTTTCGTGGAAGTTAATATGTGCCTCCACGAGAAGCAAATCAGTGCTTGCAAATATGTGCCTATTTGCTTCTCCAAGAAGTTGTGCTTCGGAAAGGAAAAAAGTGGAATAAAGACCATGCTTCCTTCTTTGAGTTTTTCTTGAAAAAGTTCGTGAAACCTATTAACATGAGATATAGTTTCAAAGATCTCGACACGAGAAATCCACCGGTGAAAACAGTTCGGGATTTGGACACATGGTTCAAGAGATGAAATTTTTGAAATAAACGAATCTATGAAAAAAAAGAAAACTCTCATGGTGCGCTAAGTGGCGCACATGCAATGCACCATTTGTCAGTGCTGGGAAGATGAGAATAACTTTTGCAAAGGGTGCCCCTTAAGAGCATGGTTAATAGTACAGCCAGTTGCTGGCTATATGGTTTTGCCACATCATCTATAGCCAAGTTTATAGCCGGCAAGTACAATAGTTGCATATAAACATGTACTAGTACTTTTTTGAGACATGACCCACCTCACTCTCTCACAACATGCCTAGGAGCGCGTATTGTAGCCGGCTGTTAATCAGTAGTCCGCTTTCCTTCTCTCTCCTCCAACTCATTCAAAATATAATATTTATTGGCTTACAATCCACCTATGTCATCCCATTGTACTTGCCCTAACTTTTTTTAGGTGAAACTAGGGATTTATTCAAAGTTTAAGACAGAAGGGATACAAGCAATGTCTGGTGGGATCCCTAGCCACAAATGGCGACCAATAGGGAGCGACGAAGCTGCCTTAGCTAAGGCGTGAGCTTCAAAGTTTGCCTCCCTATTTTCAAAACGGAAACTAACTTTTACAAAATCTGTAGCTCTATCTCTAATCTCATTCAAAACTAAAGCAAAAGAAGAAGAAGAAACAACTCCGTTGATGTCTAATACAACTTGCATGTAGTCCGATGCTATAACCGCATGTGACAGGTAGAGATCTTGAGCAAGTGCAAGTGCCTCATTGCAAGCTTGAGCTTCTAAACTTGGAGCGTCCACTAGATCGTCGAAAACCACAGCCGAGGACCCAATGTAAAAGCCATCTTTGTCCCTGCAAACAGCTGCCGAAGCACCCATTCTTCCATTGCGGGACACAGCCCCATCAACATTATTTTTTGTTGCATCTTCACCAGGGGGAATTCGTCGCTGCACTCTAGCTTGTGCAGGGTGCGTGTGTGCACTAGAGGCTCGCACAGTAGCAATCTCCAAGTCTTGCAAATACCGATTCACAAAGCACATTGCGGACAGCGGGCTCTGGAATTCATCATCATGTATTGCTCTTCTCCAAGCCACCAAATCGCCCACATGGTTATAAGCACCCTCGCGAGGTCCTGCTGATTCAAAGTGTCAAAGAGCCAAAACAGCCATAGCCTTGCATCATCGCTTCTGTTGGAGAGCAAATGTTCAAGTACCTCTTCATCGCCCAAAGCCCAAACGCAGCGCGCAATGCGACATTCAAACAGCGAATGCCACCAGGAATCGACCTGCATTGCATAAATCACACGTCGGTGTCATTGCCATATTTCGCACGTGTCGAATTGATCCCGTTGGCAATGACATTTGTGCCAATCTCCAAATGAAAATCCTTATCTTGGACGGAATTTTTACCTTCCAAAGCTGAGACAAAGACTTGCTAACAGATTCATGATTTGAATGGCTCGGTCTGTGCTCAAGCCAGACTCCACGTTGATGCTTTATACCACTGATCATCTTGTAGGCTGATCTTACTGAAAACACACCCCTTCTATCATAGTGCCACGCCCAGAAGTCAGGCTGCACCCGTGAGCTTAACGGAATATTCATTATGACGTCCACATTCAGACCGATAAAATGCTCCATCAGCACTTGCTTGTACCATGTTCTGGTAATTGGGTCAATAAGCTCTGAAACGTACTACGGAGGGTTAGCTGAAATAGGGCAAATTGGTCTCAACTTGTAATCTCGTGGCAGCCAATGTAACATCCCAAAATTCTAAATTTTGGAATGTTATAAACAAATAGATAGATTTGATTGATTTCTTGATTGATTGACTGAAAGTGAGTGATTTTGAAACTTTTTGAAAGTTAGATGAGAGGGAATAAAAGGACTTTCCCAAACTTTTATTTTGCTTTTATGATCTTCGGGAATTCAAATTCTTTTCATCACAAAACCCTGGAGAGAAGATGACATGACTTCTTCCATTTATTTAAATGAAAAGGGGTGTTGAAAATATTTGAATTTCATTTGGAAAATATTTTCCAATTCTGAAACTTTATGCAACTCAATGATTTTCACGAGCGAAGATAAAATGACTTCTTCAAAACATATGAAATATGAGTTGGGAGTTTCAAAGAAATAAATTCAAAGTTCTTCTGAATTTATTTTCAATTTGGAGTTATTTGAGTTTTATTCAAATTATTTTCTCCAAAAATAAAATATATGGAAAATAGGGTAACATGATTCCCTACATCGTAAAAACCGGAGAGAGATTAATTTGAAGTCATTTTGGTATTTTTAAAAAAATGATTTTTATTGGATTCTATTAGAGCTGAAACACTCTTTGCTTTATTTGAATTTGTGTGTATTTTATTTGAAGCTAGAATAATGTCCATGTTGTAGAAAATCTTTTTCTGCAAATTTTGATATATTATATGCCTATATAAAAGTTTTAGTCTTTTGTTTTTTTTATTTTAGTTCTCTGAAAATTTTGTTTAAAAAAATTCATGTCAGCCCACAGGCCAAGGGCCCGGCCAGCCAGCGCCCGGCCGCCTCCTCTCTCTCCCTCACGCCTTGCCTTGAAAGCCCGCCGCCAGACGTCGCCCCGCCGCCGCCCGAGTCCGCCTCCGACCCGCCTGCCCCTCCCAAAGGCGCCGCCAACCCCTTCCATAAATACGGACCCCCTCTCTCTCTCACCGCCACCACCAACCCCAACCGACCGAGCCCGCCACCGCCGTGGTAGCCGCCGCCGACCTCGCCGACGTCGCCGGAGCCCCTCGTCGCCCCTCGCCGCCCCTCCGACCCCGTCGGACCCCCTTGAGCCCCTTGAGCCCGGCGAAGCCCCGGAGGTAGCCGCCGCCGCCCCGCCCGATCTGGTTTTTCGTTCGTTGTTCGGTTTTAAAAAAAACCTAGATTGGTTTTATTTTTTTCGGTTTTCTTATTTAAAGAACGTTCACCGAACCGTTCGTTTCAATGAATGTGTTCGTTGGATTAGTTCTGTTAACGAACGTCCGTTATTTAATCCGTTAAATCGTTTTCTTTTAATCGGATTTAATCCGTTATTTTTCCGATTCGATTTCGATCCGATTTTCAAATCTGTTTTATTTCTTGCTCGTTTATCGGAATCAGTGATTCAAGCGCTGGAGTTTCGTTCTGAAACCGCCGTTCGACTAACCTACTTACGGAGTTTTGCTACTGTAAAATTTTGACCTAGTTTCCGATTGCTAAATCGAGTCGTTCTCTCTCAAGTTTGGACTTTCGATGCTTTATTTGATTCGATTCTTTTGCAACCAGGGTTCTTAAGTTGAACTATCTGGTTAGATCTTTTATTCGAGATTTCCCGTGCATTAGATGAGTACTTATTGTATGCTTGTTGTTTGTCTGCGTTAGATCACCCGGAGTGCGCCGCTTGTTACTTGAATCTCTAGGTCTCATGGATCATCGCCAAGGCAAGTAACACTTGATCATACCTTTTCTACTACCCAGCTTTTATTGCATTAGATCAAGCCCTCAAACACTTGCATGTTTAGGATCTAATTAAATTGTGGGTTTGGGAAGTAGATTGAGGTAGTACACATTACTGTTTTACTTATGAAACCTTGGGAGTTACTTCTACGTTTGCTTATTATGCCATGCTATGCTAGTAGGCGTGGATTGGGTGAGTGATATCCATGATGATGTGAGATTGTTAATTTAATGGTTTATCTAAGGTGGCAACTTAAATACACATCTGGGTGGATTGAGGCACCTGGTTTCTATCAGGACTTACTGTTTTTCTTGGACCGCCACCCAGGCTCAAAGGGATCATAAGATTATTCAAACTAGAAACTTCCGTGTGCAGCCACAAGCCATTATGGGCTCGCATAGTTGACTAAGTTGTGCGAACTCTTACGGGTAGACTAGCGGATGTAGGGGAAAGTAGGTGTGCGGTCTACCCACAAGTAAGGTGCTAAGCGCTTACGAAGATCTGTGTCTCGGTCATCCGTCTCTCAAACACCATGTAGTCGAGAACCAAGCGGAGGCGATCGAGTCTTGTGGGGAAAAGTCGCAAACCTCTGCAGAGTGTACAAACTAATCATGATTAGCCGTGTCCCGGTTATGGACAATTTTGAGTATCTAGTACCGGATATCCTGTTGATCTCATCACGTTACTTAATATAATTTGTTTGGGTTTAATGAGTACTTTTAATTGGGATTGAGAATGTGTCAACCATTCTCAATGTTTAACAACCACCATGATAGTTAAATAAATTTATTCCTTTGAAGTAGGGAAAAATTGGCTTTTTGCAAAAAGCGTAACCATAGAGCTTTCCACCAGCCATATATGCATGTAGTATAGCCTATTCTTTCATTACTCTCTATGTGTTACATTGCCAAAGATATTCCATGTCTTGACCCGTTTTGGGCTGCAACTTTTCATGTTGCGAGACTTTTCGCAACGACAGTAAGTGATACGTTAGGGTTACGATTTCCTATACTCAACTTTGCCGTTGGTGTTGATGGGAATCCACAACCTTGTTGCTTCCGCTATGTTTTGGATCGAGGTAATAGTATTTACGTTACTTTATACATGTGATTTACCTCTGTTATAAATCCTTGAGTCTTGTGTGTGTCAAGACATCTTGATCCGAGGATGACACGAAAGCACGTAGACTTGATCCATTCGGTCGGGTCGCTACAAGATGGTATCGAGCACATGTTGTTGTAGGACGTGACCCTAGAAAATGGCAAGCCCATAGGAAAGATTTTTCTCTACAACTTCATTTTCAAAAGATCTTTTACCTCTCTTCTCTTCTCGAGCTTATTCAAATATCCCTTTTAGTGAGACCATGCCCCTTTTCCCTTTGACCACTCGAAGATTTGACCGATGAGACCACTCCAATGAGATAAGATATCGGACAACTAAGACCATTTGGAATGAAGAGGATTTTACCGTGTAAATGGAAACTACAACTGTTGAAGACTCCAAGACTATGCGATTTTGAAGGCTCTAAAGTATTTCCGGATCCTTATGACCTAGGAAGGTTACGCTTATGGAATTTGACGGACCATGGAAGTTATCAATACCCGAGATCAAGGTGTATTGGATCCGAGTGTTACATCGAGAAAGTTAAGATGGACCCACAAGAAGCTAAATTTTGACAAGGAAGTATTTCATGAAGAACTCGGGATCCGTGGTTGAAAGTAGACAGCCGAGGAGCAAAACCTTGAGACATCAAAGTTTTGTCGAAGGCGAAGGACAGTAGAACCATGGCTCATGCCAAGGATGTTGAAACCAAGTTTGGAATGCAACTCGGAAATATTAAAGGATGTCGCGAAAGACTTGGCGTCAACAAGAGATGATCCGCAAAAGAACTTGAGAAGGACAAGCATGATCAGAAGGAGCCATCAGAGACATGATCAAGATTGGAAGAGTTTGATGACTTTGAGATTTATTGACCTTTAGAAGACCAAAACCCTGTTTATACCTACGTTAGATGAGACGATTGTGAGCTGTCATTTTGTTTGATGTTTTTCCGACAGCCACAATAAAATCTGTCTTTTCCAAAACTTTTGTTTGTATTGTGTGTATCCCTCTCTATCTCTCTTACTCCACCCCAAAACCCATGGACCCAATAGAAGATGAATGGAGATGAGCTCGTATTTTCGGGACCGATGAGTCAATTAAAGACGGACTGATGGATTCAGAACATGGAGAATCACATGAAGAACAACCCTATAGTCAGAAAAGATATGGCCCAGCATGCTCTTCAGTGCTTTGAAAGAGGTGCTGCTATCTGGTGGAGGATGTACCAAACCATCAATGTGGCCAGGAGTAACCACTTGGGAGGAATTTAAGTTGACTTTGCCAAAGTCTCGTCTTGTGTCCTAGAAATTGAAGCCTGATGGAAGTGATATGAAGAAACCATGCGCATGCAAGATTTGTGGAGAAATAGGACACACCCATAAGGAACACAAGGACGAATACCCTCATAATCGGAGGATTATCAAAGGAGTTAGCCGAGGATTTTCAGGGAACTTTGATTGGAGAGTATTCCCAAAAGGTTTTGTTGCAGCAATGGAAGTTCAGTCTACATTGTTGAGAAAGATCCGTGAAGCTCAGAAGGATGACAAAGATATTGTTGAGGTAAAACAGAGGATGAGCAAAGGAAAGGCCAAAGGTTTTTGTAAGGATGAGCACGACACCTTATGGTTTGAGGATAGTGTATATGTGCCTAATAATGCAAAGATCAGGAAGTTAATACTTCAGGAGGCTCATGACTCACCATACTCGATTCGCCCTGGAAACACCAAGATGTATTTGGATTTGAAGAAGCGTTTCTGGTGGACTGGTATGAAGAAGAAGATTGCAGAGTATGTAGTCGTGGGTGATTTATGCCAGAGAGTAAAATCAGAGCATCAGAAGCCAGCAGGATTACTACAGCCTATGTTGATACCCGAATGGAAGAGGGATAAGCTTGGCATGGATTTCATTTCCGGATCTCCCAGAACCCGATTGGGATATGATTCTATCTGGGTAGTAGTTGACTCGCTTGACCAAAGTGGCTCACTTTATCCCAGTGAAAACCACCTATACGAAAAGCGAAGTTGGCCAAGATATATTGGACAAGGATCGTATGTCTGCATGGAGTTCCGAGGACCATCGTAGAGGAACGCAGCTTACCTCAAAGTTTTGGAATCAATGCACCGGACTTTGGGTACTAGGCTAGAGTTCAAGATAGCCTTTCATCCGCAGATGATGGATAAATCAAGAGAGTCAATCAGATTTTGGAGGACATGTTGAGAGCGTGTGCGCTAGATTATGGATCTAGTAGTGATGATAATTTACCTCACGCGGAGTTTCTCATTCAACAACAACTACCAAGTCAGTTTGAAGATGGCCCCTTTTAAGCTTTGTATGGGAGAAGAAGCCAGACACCGTTGATGTGGTATGAAGTTGGAGACCGTCAGTTGTTTGTACCAAATATGATCAAGGAGTCAGAAGAGAATGTTAAGTTGATTCGAGATAGACTGAAGATAGCTCGATCCAGTGCGGAAGAGTTATGCAGACTCAAAAATGCAAGGAGGTAGTCTATGAAATCGGAGACAGAGCATATCTTTGTGTGCCACATCTGTGAGGAGTTAAATGATTTGGAGTTAAGGGAAAGTTAGCCCCGAGATTTGTAGGACCAGACCGAGTTTGGAACGTATGGGAGAATTGGCTAACAAGTTGGAGTCACCCGAAGGACTGTCAAGAGTTCATGATGTGTTTCCCGTTTCCCAGTTGAAGAAGTGCCATGCAGAGATGGCCAATATTCCCCTGTAAGAACGCTTGACCCAGGAAAGGATAATAATGTTCCACGAAGTGGAGTATGGATTTCATAGTATAAGTTTTTATCTCGGTATGTGGGACATCCCACGAGGATGAAGAGATAAATTACTATTGGACGTAATGAGGTATGATGTTGGAAATATGGATCAATGGAAATTCCATGATGAGCCTGAGTAAGCACGTCTTAGTTTGGTGCCAATAGAAGGAAGAAGGACAGTACAATTGAATGGATTTAAGTATGCCAGGGAGTTGGATGTTGGGATAACGATCAGTTGCCCCGAGGATGTGTTCAAGGATCGCAAGTGATGAAATGGGCCATAACCCACAGGCCCCAGGACCTGCCAAGAAGCAAGCACACTCTTGCTGAAGGAGAAACCCTGGAAGAGTTATGATTTTATCAACCGACGATCTTATAGGAGTTTACGCAAAACCTGAGAGTTGTTAAGGAACGATAGATGTTTGTTTGGCTTGCGTAATCAATGGATTTTCCGAACTTGGTTCGTCGACAAGAGAAATTCTGCAATGCTTGTGAGGATGACCGAGTGTTAGAATGCGAGATTCGCTAAACCATGTACAAGGTAATGATTTGGGTGCGGGATGGATTGATCACCATACCGACTTACTCTTATTATTCGCTTTGCTATATGGGATGGTAAATCTGAGTGACTTACCTATAGTCGAGAGACGCACGATCAAAACCTTGTTTGAACCTTAGAATGGTATAAGTATTTTCCCTTGTACAAGGCAGTTGTTGCCAACCGTAGGTCATACGGTGAGGTTCAACCCAGACCCATTTTCTGCAGGAGAAACCATAAATTGTTGACCACCATGAGATATCGATAGTTGTTTAGAATTGGCATCAGACCCGTCAGCTATGAAGACCCAGTTTCGGGATAACCTTACCAAGAGGAAAGGACAAAAGAGATTGAGGAAAAGGTTATGCCACCATCGGAAGAGCCCAGAGATGGAATTATCCTAAATATCTGAGAAGACCGACACTGTCAACGATAAGGATGGAGTACATGAGTTTTGATGGAACCGTAACAATGTTTCTAAGGGTGGTAGCACCCGAGACCCCAGAGATGATCGATGGACTTTGAGAAGACCCCCAAACCCTAACCTATTTCTTTCTAGCCTCTCCGAATCTCGAGGACGAGATTCATTTTAAGGGTGGTAGTTTGTAACATCCCAAAATTCTAAATTTTGGAATGTTATAAACAAATAGATAGATTTGATTGATTTCTTGATTGATTGACCAAAGTGAGTGATTTGAAACTTTTTGAAAGTTAGATGAGAGGAATAAAAGGACTTTCCCAAACTTTCATTTTGCTTTTATGATCTTCGGAATTCAAATTCTTTTCATCACAAAACCACGGAGAGAAGATGACATGACTTCTTCCATTTATTTAAATGACAAGGGGTGTTGAAAATATTTGAATTTCATTTGGAAAATATTTTCCAATTCTGAAACTTTATGCAACTCATTGATTTTCACGAGCGAAAATAAAATTACTTCTTCAAAACATATGAAATATGAGTTGGGAGTTTCAAAGAAATAAATTCAAAGTTCTTCTGAATTTATTTTCAATTTGGAGTTATTTGAGTTTTATTCAAATTATTTTCTCCAAAAATAAAATATATGGAAAATAGGGTAACATGATTCCCTACATCAGAAAACTGGAGAGAGATTAATTTGAAGTCATTTTGGTATTTAAAAAAATGATTTTTATTGGATTCTATTAGAGCTGAAACACTCTTTGCTTTATTTGAATTTGTGTGTATTTTATTTGAAGCTAGAATAATGTCCATGTTTTAGAAAATCTTTTTCTGTAAATTTTGATATATTATATGCCTATATAAAAGTTTTAGTCTTTTGTTTTTTTTTTTTAGTTCTCTGAAAATTTTGTTTAAAAAATCCGGCGCCTTGGCATACAGGCCAAGGGCCCGGCCAAGCCACCAGCGCCAGCCCGCCTCCTCTCTCCTCTCAGCCGCCGCTGTGAGCCCCGCCGCCGCACGTCGCCCCCGCCGCCCCGGAGTCCGCCTCCGACCCATCGCCCCTTGCCCCTCCCAGCGCCGCCCCCCCCCTTCCATAAATATCGGACCCCCTCCTCTCTCTCTCACCCCGCCACCGCGCCCCAACCCGAAACCGGCCGGAGCCCGCCCGCCGTGCTAGCCGCCCGACCTCGCCCGGCGTCGGGAGCCCCTCGTCGCCCCTCGCCGCCCCTCCAGGCCCCGGACCCCGCCCACGGAGCCCCCGCGAGCCCCGCCGGAAGCCGGAGGTAGCCGCCGCCGCCCCGCCCGATCCGGTTTTTCGTTCGTTGTTCGGTTTTTTTCTAAAAAAAAACCTAGATTGGTTCTATTTTTTTCGGTTTTCTTATTTAAAGAACGTTCACCGAACCGTTCGTTTCAATGAATGTGTTCGTTGGATTAGTTCTGTTAACGAACGTCCGTTATTTAATCCGTTAAATGCGTTTTCTTTTAATCGGATTTAATCCGTTATTTTTCTGATTCGATTTCGATCCGATTTTCAAATTTGTTTTATTTCTTGCTCGTTTATCTAATCGGTGATTCAAGCGTCTGAGTTTCGTTCTGAAACCGCCGTTCGACTAACCTACTTACACGGAGTTTTGCTACTGTAAAATTTTGACCTAGTTTCCGATTGCTAAATTGAGTCGTTCTCTCTCGAGTTTCGACTTTCGATGCTTTATTTGATTCGATTCTTTTGCAACCAGGGTTCTTAAGTTGAACTATCTGGTTAGATCTTTTATTCGAGATTTCCCCGTGCATTAGATGAGTACTTATTGTATGCTTGTTGTTTGTCTGCGTTAGATCACCCGGAGTGCGCCGCTTGTTACTTCGAATCTCTAGGTCTCGTGGATCATCAGCAAGGCAAGTAACACTTGATCATACCTTTTCTACTACCAACTTTTATTTCATTTGATCAAGCCATCAAACACTTGCATGTTTAGGATCTAATTAAATTGTGGGTTTGTTAAGTAGATTGAGGTAGTACACATTACTGTTTTACTTATGAAACCTTGGGAGTTACTTCTACGCTTGCTTATTATGCCATGCTATGCTAGTAGACGTGGATTGGGTGAGTGATATCCATGATGATGTGAGATTGTTAATTTAATGGTTTATCTAAGGTGGCAACTTAAATACACATCTGGGTGGATTGAGGCACCTGGTTTCTATCAGACTTGCCTGTTTTCTTCGGACCGCCACCCATGCTAAAAGGTATCATAAGATTATTCAAACTAGAAACTTCCGTGTGCAGCCACAAGCCATTATGGGCTCTGGCATAGTTGACTAAGTTGTGAGAACTCTTAAGGGTAGACTAGCAGATGTAGGGGAAAGTAGGTGTGCGGTCTACCCACAAGTAAGGTGCTAAGCGCTTACGAAGATCGTGTGTCTCGGTCATCCGCCTCTCAAACACCATGTAGTGCAAGAACCAAGCGGAGGCGATCGAGTCTTGTGGGGAAAAGTGCGAAACCTCTGCAGAGTGTACAAACTAATCATGATTAGCCGTGTCCCCGGTTATGGACAATTTTGAGTATCTAGTACCGGATATCCTGTTGATCTCATCACGTTACTTAATATAATTTGTTTGGGTTTAATGAGTACTTTTAATTGGGATTGAGAATGTCATCAACCATTCTCAATGTTTAACAACCACCATGATAGTTAAATAAATTTATTCCTTTGAAGTAGGGAAAAATTGGCTTTTTGCAAAAACTGTAACCATAGAGCTTTCCACCAGCCATATATGCATGTAGTATAGCCTATTCTTTCATTACTCTCTATGTGTTACATTGCCAACATATTCCATGTGCTGACCCGTTTTCGGGCTGCAACTTTTCATGTTGCAGACTTTTCGCATTTACTTAGTAAGTGATACGTTAGGGTTACGATTTCCTATACTCAACTTTGCCGTTGGTGTTGATGGGAATCCACAACCTTGTTGCTTCCGCTATATTTTGGATCGAGGTAATAGTATTTACGTTACTTTATACATGTGATTTACCTTTGTTATAAATCCTTCGAGTACTGTGTGTGTCAGCATACCGATCCAGGGATGACACGAAAGCACAGAGACTTGATCCATTCGGGTCGGGTCGCTACAGCCAATTATCTAGCCAAATGTGTGTATCTGATCCTGAACCAATTCTCTTGATCAGCCCCAAAGCAAGGAGATCTCTCCCTTCCAGCAATGAGCGCCAAACTTGGGAGGGGTGGTCTCCCAGCACTGCATCTAGTATATTACCCTGCGGATAGTACCTCGCCCGCAACACTCGTGCACTCAAGGACTTGGGTCTTACAAAAGACGCCAAATTTGTTGTGCCAGTAACGCCAGGTTTAATAGTTCGATGTCGCGGAAACCCATTCCACCCATATTTTTTGGTTTGCACATCGTCTTCCCTGACACCCAAGCTGGTTTCCTCTGACCCTGTTTGCTACCCCACCAAAATTTCCTCAAAAGGCCATTTATATGATCACTCAGACCTCGTGGTAATTTAAAGCATGACATGGAATAAGTTGGGATAGATTGTGCAACTGCTTTTACAAGAACTTCTTTTCCCCCAGCCGACAAACACTTTTCCATCCATCCTTGTACATGCTTCCAAATTCTATCCTTTCAATATCTAAAGCATCCGTCCTTGCTCTTGCCCACATTGCTGGGAAGCCCCAAGTACTTCTCCATTAAAGACTCATTCTGCACGTCCATAACATTTTTTATCTCATTCTGTGTTGTCTCTGGAACTCCCTTGCTGAAATAAATCGACGATTTGTCAGTATTAATGCGCCGACCTGAAGCATCATAGTATATCCTCAAAAGGTCTCGGGCATGTGCTACATTTTCACTGGTTGCTTCGAAAAACAAAAGGTTGTCGTCAGCAAAGAGAAGGTGATTGATCGCAGGTGCTGTATTTGCCACTGCCAGTCCACGGACTCCAACACCTTGAGCCTTTAACAAGCATGAGAGACCTTCGGCTGCCAACAAAAACAGATATGGGGAGATAGGGTCCCCTTGTCGCAACCCCCGTGTTGGCCTGAAATCATCTAGACTGCCACCATTAAAAAGTACGGAAAATGAGACTGACGACACGCACCTCATTACCATCTCAGTAAACCGTGGACTTATGCCAAGTTTAAGCATAACTGCCTTTAGATATGGCCACTCGAGCCTATCGTATGCCTTCATCATATCAAGATTTAGCGCAACAAAACAATTGCTTTTAATCCTCCTTGTTTTCATGTAATGCAGGCACTCATAAGCCGTTATAAAATTATCCGTAATGAGACGTCCAGGGACAAAAGCCGATTGCTCTTCAGAAATTACATCGGGGAGAATGATTTTCAACCTGTTTGCTAAGACCTTTGATGCAATCTTGTAGATCATGCAAAGGCTTATGGGCAGAAATTGTCCTAAAATTTTTGGACTAACGATTTTGGGAATCAACACGATGAACGTACTATTAATATCCTCCGGCGAGTCCTCTCCGTTAATCAATCTAATAATCATACCTGTTACCTCTTCACCACAAAGCTCCCAGTGTCGCTGAAAAAAATGCGCAGGGAAACCATCGGGACCGGGTGCTTTGGTTGGGAACATCTGAAAAAGTGCATCTTTGACTTCCTCATTAGTGTAAGGCGCATTAAGCCTAGCATTCATGCCCCCATCAACTCTAGCAGGTATGTGTGATAGCACTTCCTCAATACATATACATCCCTCTGACATGTACATGTTTGCATAAAACTCGTTAACCATATAGGCCATCTCACCAAGATCAAAAGTGACTGTTCGATCTTGTTTCTGCAGCTGAGTGATAACCCACAAGTATAGAGGATCGCAACAGCTTTCGAGGGTAGAGTATTCAACCCAAATTTATTGATTCGACACAAGGGGAGCCAAAGAATATTCTCAAGTATTAGCACCTGAGTTGTCAATTCAACCACATGTGGAAACTTAGTATCTGCAGCAAAGTGTTTAGTAGCAAAGTAGTATGATAGTGGTGGTAACGGTAACAAAAGTAAAGACAGCAAAAGTAATGTGTTTGGTATTTTGTAGTGATTATAACAAGAGTAACGGAAAAGTAAATAAGCGAGAACCAAAGATATGGAAAGCTCGTGAGGCACCGGATTAGTGATGGATAATTATGCTTGGGATGCGGTTCGTCATGTAACAGTCATAACATAGGGTGACACAGAACTAGCTCCAATTCATCAATGTAATGTAGGCATGTATTCGAATATAGTCATACGTGCTTATGGAAAAGAACTTGCATGACATCTTTTGTCCTACTCTCCCGTGGCAGTGGGGTCCTATTGGAAACTAAGGGATATAAAGGCCTCCTTTTAATAGAGAACTGGAACAAAGCATTAGAACATAGTGAATACATGAACTCCTCAAACTATGGTCATCACCGGGAGTGGTCCTGATTATTATCACTTCGGGGTTGCCGGATCATAACACATAGTAGGTGACTATAGACTTGCAAGATAGGATCAAGAACACACATATATTCATGAAAACATAATAGGTTCAGATCTGAAATCATGGCACTCGGGCCCTAGTGACAAGCATTAAGCATAGCAAAGTCATAACAACATCAATCTCAGAACATAGTGGATATTAGGGATCAAAACCTAACAAAACTAACTCGATTACATGATAAATCTCATCCAACCCATCACCGTCTAGCAAGCCTACGATGGAATTACTCACGCACGGCGGTGAGCATCATGAAATTGGTGATGGAGGATGGTTAATAAGAGGGTGATGACTCAACATAAAAGTAAATAGATAGGCCCTTCGCAGAGGGAAGCAGGGATTTGTAGAGGTGCCAGAGCTCGGTTTTGAAATAGAGATAAATTATATTTTGAGCGGCATACTTTCATTGTCAACATAACAACTAAGAGATGACGATATCTTCCATGCTAAACAAATTATAGGCGGTTGCCAAACAGAATGGTAAAGTTTATACTCCCCCTCCTCCACAAGCATCAATCCATGGCTTGCTCGAAACAACGAGTGCCTCCAACATTCAACGGGTCCTGTGGGGAGTTTTGTTTGCAATTATTTTGATTTAGTTTGCATAAAGCATGGGACTGGGCATCCGGTGACCAGCCATTTTCTCGTGAATGAGGACAGAGTCCACTCCTCTTGAGAATAACCCGCCTAACACGGAAGATAAGGGCAGCACTAGTTGATATATGAGCTATTCGAGCATGCGAAACAGAATGTTCATTTGAAGGTTTAGAGTTTGGCACATACAAATTTACTTGGAACGGCAGGTAGATACCGCATATAGGAAGGTATGGTGGACTCATATGGAATAACTTTGGGGTTTAAGGGATTGGATGCACAAGCAGTATTCCTGCTTCGTACAAGTGAAGGCTAGCAAAATACTGGGAAGCGACCAACTAGAGAGCGACAACAGTCATGAACATGCATTAAAATTAATAAACATTGAATACAAGCATGAGTAGGATATAATCCACCATGAACATAAATATCGTGAAGGCTATGTTGATTTGTTTCAACTATATGCATGAACATGTGCCAAGTCAAGTCACTTAAATCATTCAAAGGAGGATACCACCCCATCATACCACATCACAACCATTTTAATAGCATGTTGGCACGCAAGGTAAACCATTATAACTCATAGCTAATCAAGCATGACACGAGCAACTATGATCTTTAATTGTCATTGCAAAGATGTTTATTCATAACAAGCTGAATCAAGAACGATGGACTCATCATATTTAAAAAAACAAAAGAGGTCGAGTTCATACCAGCTTTTCCATCTCAGTCAGTCCATCATATATCATCATAATTGCCTTTCACTTGCACGACGAGCGGTGTGAATAATAATAAGAGTGCACGTGCATCGGACTAATTTGGAATCTGCGAGCATTCAATAAGCGAGGAGAAGACAAGGCAATATGGGCTCTTGGTTAAATCAACAATGATGCATACAAGAGCCACTACAAAAAATTTAATCATGGTCTTCTCCCTCGACCCCCAAAGAAAAGAAAAGAAATAAAAACTATTTACACGGGAAAGCTCCCAACAAGCAAAAGAAGAACGGGAAATATTTTTTGGGTTTTCTTTTTTAATTATTACTACTATAGCAGGAAAAATAAACTACTACTAATTTTTTTGTTTTTCTCAAGGTTTATTAAACATACAAGAAGAAAGCAGGAAAAAGAAAATAAACTAGCATGGATATTACAGTGAAAGAGTATGAGAACCGACATCTAGCAATGAGTGTGTGTGAACATAAATGTAATGTCGGTGGGAATACGTACTCCCCCAAGCTTAGGCTTTTGGCCTAAGTTGGTCTATTGCCAGGGATAGCCTGGCTGATACCCGTAGGTGTAGCTGGGGTCGTATTGTGATGCAGCGGCTATCGCCTCTGAGGCTGCAGCGTGGCGTCGAGCCGCCTCCGCTCTCCTCTCGTACTCATCTGCCTCCTCTCTGGTAATAATATGTCTTCCTCTTGTCGAGAATCAAAGAAGGCGGGGAGCGGGAAGAGTAATATGGACAACATGTCGTTTGTTAAAGATTAGTCGATACTGGAGAGGTGGTTCAGTCCTCTCAACAAACTGGTGGGAAACCACAAAATCAAAATCTAAATAAGTAGGGGGTAACTCCATATCACCCTCACGAATGTCTATCTCCAGAAAATTAGCTAGGCGGGTTGCATAAATTCCTCCAATGAAATCTCCGTTATGTCTATTATGATGCAATCTACGAGCTACAATGGCTCCCATATGATAAGATTGGTCTCCTAACGTAGCACTTCTGAGAATGCTGAGATCAGGGGCACACATGTGACATGCTTCATCCTTAGCATTTATGCATCTACCTATGAAGAGAGCAAAATAATGTATAGCAGAAAGTGAATGCTCCCTATAGTGGCTTGTGTTATATCTCTAAATTCCCCACAATTATTCTAGCAAGAAAGTCTCTATATTCAGATTTAGGGGGATCCCTGACACTACCCCAAGATGGAAGTTTGCAAGCAAAAGTGAAATCCTCTAAGTCCATGGTATAAGATTTGTCATAAAGGTCAAACATGACAGAAGGAGAATTACGCGAAGATCAAAACTCAAACCTCCCAACAAATGAACTTGTGAGATCACGATACTGGGGGCATTTGTCAGCTTCAAAATCCTCAAGACCGGCATTACGCAAATATGCGTTAAATTCTTCTTTAATTCCAGCTTGATCCATAAAATTTTCCGAAGGCCATTCACAGGGCCTCACAAGAGCGTCTCTTGGTGGTTCCTCGTCAGCATCACGCAATGCAAGCCTGGGACCTTGCTTCCTTGAAGAACCACCTTGGAACATCTTCCTAAACATATTGTTTTCTCTGAAAAATAATTCTGAAATTTTTAGTAACTTCAAGCAAAAGTGAACCAACTTCAATAAAACTGATAGCAACTACTCATACAAGTGCCTAGAGCATATATCAAGCATTAGAACTACTTGGAACCATATAAATTTGACATCCAAGCTCAAGAACATGGTCACCTATGCAGCACAAATTTGCAAAGAATAAAGCACTAGAACAAAAGATAATTGGACCAATGGAGGAGTCACATACCAAGGAACAATCTCCCCAAGCAGTTTTGCGAGAGGTGCTTTGAGCAAGGAGATCGAAAATCACAGCAAAAGTGGCTCGAACACGAGCTTGAGTTGGTTTTTCTGGTTTGTGTGAGGCAGAGGAAGTAGATGGGTGCAGGGATAAGTGGAGGAGGGCCACCATGGGCCCACGAGGCAGGGGGCGCCCAGGGGGTAGGGCGCGCCCTCCACCCTCGTGGCCAGTGGCGGCTCCCATGTAATTTTTGCACAGAAAATCCTCAAATATTCCCAAAAATCATATTAAATTGGCATGGCATTACGAGGACTTTTATTTTCGGATATTTTTATATTGCACGGATAAATCGAGAGGCAGACAGGAAAATACTATTTTTCTTTATTTCTACTAAGGACCGAGAAAATATAAAGAGGGTATGTAAGGTTGTGCTTCTAGTTTCATCCGTCTCATGCTCATCAAAAGAATCCACTAACAAGGTTGATCAAGTCTTGTTAACAAACTCATTCCGATTAACATGGAACCGGAGAAATTTTGAATAACACTATGTTACCTCAACGGGATATGGACATCCCCAATAATAAGTATATCATATTTCTTCTTGACGGTAGGGAGAGGAAATTCAAAACCTCCAAATATAATCGATGGAATTTTTCCAATAGAGTTGATACTATGAACTTGAGGTTGTTTCCTCGGAAAGTGTACCGTGTGCTCATTACCATTAACATGCAAAGTGACATTGCCTTTGTTGCAATCAATAACAGCCCCTGCAGTATTAAGGAAAGGTCTTCCAAGAATAATAGACATACTATCATCTTCGGGAATATGAAGAATAACAAAGTCCGTTAAAATAGTTCCGTTTGCAACTACAACAGGCGCATCCTCATAAATACCGACAGGTATTGCAGTTGATTTATTAGCCATTTGCAAAGATATTTCATTGGGTGTCAACTTATTCAAGTCAAGTCTACGATATAAAGAGAGAGGCATAACACTAACACCGGCTCCAAGATCACATAAAGCAGTTTTAACATAATTTCTCTTAATTGAGCATGGTATAGTAGGTACTCCTGGATCTCCAAATTTCTTTGGTATTCCACCCTTAAAAGTATAATTAGCAAGCATGGTGGAAATTTTAGCTTCCGGTATCTTTCTTTTATTTGTAACAATATCTTTGATATATTTAGCATAATGATTCATTTTGAGCATATCAGTCAATCGCATACGCAAAAAGATAGCTCTAATCATTTCAGCAAAGCCCTCAAAATCCTCATCGTCCTTTTTCTTGGATGGTTTGGGAGGAAAAGGCATGGGTTTCTGAACCCATGGTTCTCTATCTTTAACATGTTTCCTAGTAGCGAAGTCTCTTTTATCATAACGTTGATTCTTTGATTGTGGGTTATCAAGATCAACAGCAGGTTCAACTTCTATATCATTATCATTACTAGGTTGAGCATCATCATGAACATCATCATTGACATTTTCACTAGGTTCATGTTCATTACTAGATTGTGTTTCAGCATCAGACATAGAGATGTCATTTGGATTATCAGGTGATTCAGCAATAGGTACACTAGAAGTTTGCAAAGTCCTATCATTTTCTTTTTCTTCCTTTTAGAAGAACTAGGCATATCAATATTATTTCTCTGAGAATCTTGCTCGATTCTCTTAGGGTGGCCTTCAGGATACAAAGGTTCCTGAGTCATTCTACCAGTTCTAGTAGCCACTCTAACAGCATAATCATTTTTCTTCCTATTCATTTCATCAAGCACTTCTTTCTGAGCTTTAAGTACTTGCTCTACTTGAGTGGTAACCATAGAAGCATGTTTGCTAACAAGTTTAAGTTCACCTTTAATATTAGCCATATAATCACCCAAGCGTTTAATCATAAAGGTATTCTCTTTTAATTGTCTACCAAAGTAAGCATTAAAGTCATCTTGCTTAAACATAAAGTTATCAAACTCACCCAACCACTGACTAGCAATTTTAGTAGGAGGGACTTCAGCTTTATCATATCTATAGAGAGAATTTACCTTTACTACCTGCATCGGGATATCGGGATCAGGAGATTCTTCAGTGAATAAAGAACTGAGATCATACACTTCTTCAACGGGCGGTAAATTAAGACCATGTATTTCCTCAATAGGAGGTAAATTCTTAACATCTTCAGCTTTAATACCTTTTTCTTTCATAGATTTCTTTGCCTCTTGCATATCTTCAGGACTGAGAAATACAACACCTCTCTTCTTCGGAGTTGGTTTAGGAATAGGCTCAGTAATTGGGTCAGGAGCTGGCTCAGGAGTTGGCTCATGAGGTGCCCAATTATTTTCATTTGTCAACATATTATTCAATAAAATTTCAGTTTCATCTGGTGTTCTTTCCCTGAAAAGAGAACCAGCACAACTATCCAGGCAATCTATGGAAGCATCGGTTAGTCCATTATAAAAGATATCAAGTATTTCAGGTTTCTTAAGAGGATGATCAGGCAAAGCATTAAGTAACTTGAGAAGCCTCCCCCAAGCTTGTGGGAGACTCTCTTCTTTAATTTGCACGAAGTTGTATATTTCCCTCAAAGCAGCTTCTTTCTTATGCGCAGGGAAATATTTAGCAGAGCAGTAATAAATCATATCCGGGGAAATATGCACTCAACCAGGATCAAGAGAATTAAACCATATCTTAGCATCACCCTTTAATGAGAGCGGAAATATTTTGAGTATATAAAAGTAGCGCGATCTCTCATCATTAGTAAACAGGGCAGCTATATCATTTAACTTAGTAAGATGTGCCACAACAGTTTGATTCATAGCCATAAAAAGGATCAGATTCAACCAAAGTAATTATATCAGGATCAACAGAGAATCCATAATCCTTATCAGGAACACAGATAGGTGAAGTAGCAAAAGCAGGGTCAGGTCTCATCCTATCTCTAAGAGATTCTTTACTCCATTTAACTAGTAGCCTCTTAAGTTCATATCTATCCTGGCAGGCAAAAATAGCTGCAGAAGATTTCGCATCAAAAATATAACCCTCAGTAATAGCAGGCATATTTTCATCATCACTTTCATCATTGTATTCATTTTCAATAATTTCTCTTTCTCTAGACCTATAAATTTGTTCATCTAGAACTTCACCAAGGGGCACAGTAGTATCAAGCATAGAAGTAGTTTCATCATCAGTATCATGCATAGCAGAAGTGGCATCATCAATAACATGCGACATATCGGAACGAATAGCAGAAGCAGGTTTAGGTGTCGCTAGCTTACTCATATGAGAAGGTGACTCAAGTGCAGAGCTAGATGGCGCTTCCTTACCTCCCCTCGTAGTTGAGGGATAAATTGTTGTCTTAGCGTCTTTCAAGTTCTTCATAGTGTCCAACAGATATAAATCCCAAGTGACTCAAAGAATAGAGCTATGCTCCCGGCGTGGCCTTGAGAAAAAGGGTCTTGATAACCCACAAGTATAGGGGATCGCAACAGTTTTCGAGGGTAGAGTATTCAACCCAAATTTGTTGATTCGACACAAGGGGAGCCAAAGAATATTCTCAAGTATTAGCAGCTGAGTTGTCAATTCAACCACACCTGGAAACTTAGTATCTGCAGCAAAGTGTTTAGTAGCAAAGTAATATGATAGTGGCGATAACGGTAACAAAAGTAAAGACAGCAAAGTAATGTTTTTGGTATTTTTGTAGTGATTGTAACAAGAGTAACGGAAAAGTAAATAAGCGTAAACCAAGATATGGAAAGCTCATAGGCACCGGATCGTTGATGGATAATTATGTCGGATGTGGTTCGTCATGTAACAGTCATAACATAAGGTGACATGTAACTAGCTCCAATTCATCAATGTAATGTAGGCATGTATTCGAATATAGTCATACGTGCTTATGGAAAAGAACTTGCATGACATCTTTTGTCCTACCCTCCCGTGGCAGCGGGTCCTATTGGAAACTAAGGGATATTAAGGCCTCCTTTTAATAGAGAACCGGAACAAAGCATTAGCACATAGTGAATACATGAACTCCTCAAACTATGGTCATCACCGAGTGGTCCCGATTATTGTCACTTGAGGGTTGCGGATCATAACACATAGTAGGTGACTATAGACTTGCAAGATAGGATCAAGAACACACATATATTCATGAAAACATAATAGGTTCAGATCTGAAATCATGGCACTCGGGCCCTAGTGACAAGCATTAAGCATAGCAAAGTCATAGCAACATCAATCTCGTAACATAGTGGATACTAGGGATCAAACCCTAACAAAGCTAACTCGATTACATGATAAATCTCATCCAATCCATCACCGTCCAGCAAGCCTACGATGGAATTACTCACGCACGGCGGTGAGCATCATGAAATTGGTGATGGAGGATGGTTGATGATGACGACGGTGACGAATCCCCCTCTCCGGAGCCCCAAACGGACTCCATATCAGCCCTCCCGAGAGAGATTAGGGCTTGGCAGCGGCTCTGTATCGTAAAATGCGATGATTTCTTCTCTCTGATTTTTTTTCTCCCCGGAAGCCAATATATAGAGTTGGAGTTGGCGTCGGAGGGTCTCCAGGGGGCCCACGAGGTAGGGGGCGAGCCCCCCACCCTCGTGGACAGGGTGTGGGCCCCCTCGTCTTCATCTTTGGTGAGGATTTTTTATTATTTTTTATAAGACATCCCGTGGAGTTTCAGGTCATTCCGAGAACTTTTGTTTTCTGCACATAAAACAACTTCATGGCAATTCTGCTGAAAACGGCGTCAGTCCAGATTAGTTCCATTCAAATCATACAAGTTATAGCCCAAAACAAGGGCAAAAGTGTTTGGAAAAGTAGATACGACGGAGACGTATCAGCTACGTCGGTATCTCCCCAAAGAGGAAGGGATGATGCAGCACAATGGCGGTAGGTATTTCCCTTAGAAATGAAACCAAGGTTATCGAACCAGTAGGAGAACCAAGCAACACAACGTAAACAGGCCCTGCACACAAATAACAACACCTCGCAACCCGACGTGTTAAAGGGGTTGTCAATCCCTTTCTGGTAACGACACCGGAAATGGCGTGCGGACGGAAGAAAGTTGTAATAGATTGAATAAATAGATCGCAAATAAAATAAAGTGTAGCAAAGTATTTTTGTATTTTTGGTTTAATAGATCTAAAAATAAATGCATGGAAAAAATAGATCGCAAAGGCAAATATGAGAAAGAAGCCCCAGGGGCCGTAGATTTCACTAGTGGCTTCTCTCGAGAAAAATAGCAAACGGTGGGTAAACATATTACTGTTGGGAAATTGATAGAACTTCAAATAATTATGACGATATCCAGGCAATGATCATTATATAGGCATCGCGTCCAAGATTAGTAGACCGACTCCTGCGTGCATCTACTACTATTACTCCACACATCGACCACTATCCAGCATGCATCTAGTGTATTAAGTTCATGGAGAAACGGAGTAATGCAATAAGAATGATGACATGATGTAGACAAGATCTATCTATGTAGAGATATACCCTATCATTTTCTCCTTAGTAGCAACGATAAATACGTGTTGGTTCCCTTTCTGTCACTGGGATCAAGCACCGTAAGTTCGAACCCACTACAAAGCACCTCTTCCCATTGCAAGATAAATAGATCAAGTTGGCCAAACAAAACCCAAATATCGGAGAAGAAATACGAGGCTATAAGAGATCATGCACATAAGATATCAAAGAAACTCAAATAACTTTCATGGATATAAAAAGATGTAAGTGATCATAAACTCGAAGTTCATCAGATCCCAACAAACACACCACAAAAGAGTTACATCATATGCATCTCCAAGAGACCATTGTATTGAGAATTCAGCGAGAGAGAGGAAGCCATCTAGCTACTAACTACGGTCGAAGGTCTACAAAGAACTAGTCACGCATCATCAGAGAGGCACCAATGGAGGTGGTGAACCCCATCCGAGATGGTGTCTAGATTGGATCTGGTGGTTCTGGACTTTGCGGCGGTTGGATGAATATTTCGTCGACTCCCCTAGGGTTTCTGGAATATTGGCGTATTTATAGAGCAAAGAGGCGGTCCGGGGGGCACTCGAGGTGGGCACAACCCACCAGGGCGCGCCTGGGCCTCCTAGAGTGCCCTGGTGGGTTGTGCCTCCCTCGGGGCACCCCCAGGCGCAGCCAGGGCCCGTTGTGTTCCTTCTGGCCCATAAAAATTCTCCATGAAGTTTCGTGGCATTTGGGCTCCGTCTGGTATTGATTTCCTGCGATGTAAAAAACATGCAGAAAACAGCAACTGGCACTTGGCACTATGTCGATAGGTTAGTACCAAAAAATGATATAAAATGGCTATAAAATGATTATTAAACATCCAAGATTGATAATATAACACATTGTTCAAGAATTCGGCCGAATCACGGATTAAATGGCCAGTTAATCGCTGCTCAGCTTCTAACCGATGCGAATAGCATATATTCAGAGAGTTAACTGGTCACCCTGATTAACTGCCATTTAATCGGTTGTCGGACACAAAACTAGTTAACTACAGGGGTATGGGCGAGGTCAATATCTAGCACGTGACCCTGCCCAGGCACCTCCAGCTCGACACTCCCAAATCGGTAGGGTTAGGGGCTCTCCTCCCGCCCCTTGCATTGCCCCAGGCGTCTGGCATCTCCGGCTACTCCAGCCACCGTCGGCCATCTTCGGCAGCTCCAGCCACCGCTGTCCTTCCTTCTCCCTCCCCAATCCCTCCCATTCACCTGCTCCCCGTCGCCCTCCAGCCCCGACCTGCGCCTCAATCTGTACCAGTCCTCCGACCTGCCTTGATCTCTTCATTGCTAGGCTGCTAGTGAAGTAGTGGTTGTTCTTGTTGTTGTTGGGGAATGTAGTAATTTCAAAAAAATCCTACGCTACGCAAGATCATGGTGATGCATAGCAACGAGAGGGAGAGTGTGTACACGCACTCGTGAGACCGAAAGCGTGGCGTTAGCACAACGCTGATTGATGTAGTCGTCGTCTTCACGATCCGACCGATCAAGTCTTGACGCATACGATACCTCCGGGTTCAGACACGTTCAGCCGATGGCGTCCCTCGAACTCCAATCCAGCCGAGTGTTGAGGGAGAGTTTCACAAGATGACGGCGTGGTGAGGATGGTGATGTTCTACTGATGCAGGCTTCGCCTAAGCACCGCCTGATGTGCTCGAGGTGGACTATGGTGGAGGGGGGCACCGCACACGGCTAAAAGATCAAACGATCAATTGTTGTGTCTCTAGGGTGCCCCTGCCCCCGTATATAAAGGAGCAAGGGGGAGGTGCGGCCGACCTAGAGGGGACGCGCCAGGAGGAGTCCTACTCCTACCGGGAGTAGGACTCCCCCCCTTTCCTAGTTGGATTAGGACTTGGGGGGAAGAGGTGGAGGAGAAGAAGGAAGGGGGGGGGGCGCCGCCGCCCTCTCCTTGTCCTATTCGGACTAGGGGGGAGGGGCGCGTGGCCCTTGCCCTGGCCGCCTCTCCTCTTCTCCACTAAGGCCCACTATGGCCCATTAACCCCCGGGGGGTTCCGGTAACCCCTTCGGTATTCCGGTAAAATCCCGATTTCACCCGGAACACTTCAGATATCCAAACATAGGCTTCCAATATATCAATCTTCATGTCTCGACCATTTCGAGACTCCTCGTCATGTCCGTGATCACATTCGGGACTCCGAACAACCTTCGGTACATCAAAACATATAAACTCATAATATAAGCATCGCCGAAACGTTAAGCGTGCGGACTCTACGGGTTCGAGAACTATGTAGACATGACCGAGACACATCTCCAAATAATAACCAATAGCGGAATCTGGATGCTCATATTGGCTCCCACATATTCTCTGAAGATCTTTATCGGTCGCATCAAGATAACAACATACGTTGTTCCCTTTGTCATCGGTATGTTACTTGCCCGAGATTCAATCGTCGGTATCTCAATACCTAGTTCAATATCATTACCGGCAAGTCTCTTTAGTCGTTCGTAATACACCATATCGCAACTAACTCATTAGTCACAATGCTTGCAAGGCTTATAGTGATGTGCATTACCGAGAGGGCCCAGAGATACCTCTCCGACAATCGGAGTGACAAATCCTAATCTCGAAATACGCCAACCCAACAAGTACCTTCGGAGACACCAGAGAGCACCTTTATAATCACCCGATTCGTTGTGACGTTTGGTAGCACACAAAGTGTTCCTCCAGTAACAGGAGTTGCATAATCTCATAGTCATAGGAACATGTATAAGTCATGAAGAAAGCAATAGCAACATACTAAACGATCAAGTGCTAAGCTAACAGAATGGGTCAAGTCAATCACATCATTCTTCTAATGATGTGATCCCGTTAATCAAATGACAACTCATGTCTATGGTTAGGAAACATAACCATCTTTAATTAACGAGCTAGTCAAGTAGAGGCATACTAGTGACACTCTGTTTGTCTATGTATTCACACATGTATTATGTTTCCGGTTAATACAATTCTAGCATGAATAATAAACATTTATCATGATATAAGGAAATAAATAATAACTTTATTATTGCCTCTAGGGCATATTTCCTTCAGTCTCCCACTTGCACTAGAGTCAATAATCTGGTTCACATCACCATGTGATTTAATACCAATAGTTCACATCACCATGTGATTAACACCCATAGTTCACATCGTCATGTGACCAACATCCAAAGGGTTTACTAGAGTCAATAATCTAGTT
Source organism: Aegilops bicornis (assembly GCA_021605145.1). Taxonomy (NCBI): domain Eukaryota; kingdom Viridiplantae; phylum Streptophyta; class Magnoliopsida; order Poales; family Poaceae; genus Aegilops; species Aegilops bicornis. Next base: position 387,662,511 of record CM038669.1, on the reverse strand, counting down.
CACATCGCTATGTGATTAACACCCAAAGAGTACTAAGGTGTGATCATGTTTTGCTTGTGAGAGAAGTTTAGTCAGCGGTTCTGCCACATTCAGATCCGTATGTATTTTGCAAATTTCTATGTCAACAATGCTCTGCACGGAGCTACTCTAGCTAATTGCTCCCACTTTCAATATGTATCCAGATTGATACTTATAGTCATCTGGATCAATATCAAAATTTGCATCGACGTAACCCTTTACGACGAACCTTTTTGTCACCTCCATAATCGAGAAACATATCCTTATTCCACTAAGGATAATTTTGACCGCTGTCCAGTAATCTACTCCTAGATCACTATTGTACTCTCTTGCCAAAATCGATTGTAGGGTATACAATAGATCTGGTACATAGCATGGCATACTTTATAGAACCTATGGCCGAGGCATAGGGAATGACTTTCATTCGCTTTCTATCTTCCTTGGTGGTCGGGCTTTGAGTCTTACTCAATTTCACACCTTGTAACACAGGCAAGAACTCTTTCTTTGACGGTTCCATTTTGAACTACTTAAAAAACTTGTCAAGGTATGTACTCATTGAAAAACTTATCAAGCGTCTTGATCTATCTCTATAGATCTTGATGCTCAATATGTAAGCAGCTTCACCGAGGTATTTCTTTGAAAAACTCCTTTCAAACACTCATTTATGCCTTGCAGAATAATTCTACATTATTTCCGATCAACAATATGTCATTCACATATACTTATCAGAAATGTTGTAGTGCTCCCACTAACTTTCTTGTAATAACAGGCTTCACCGCAAGTCTGTATAAAACTATATGCTTTGATCAACTCATTAAAGCGTATATTCCAACTCCGAGATGCTTGCACCAGTCCATAGATGGACCGCTGGAGCTTGCACATTTTGTTAACACCTTTAGGATCGACAAAACCTTCCGGTTGCATCATATGCAACTCTTCTTTAATAAATCCATTAAGGAATGTAGTTTTGTTTATCCATTTGCCAGATTTCATAAAATGCAGCAATTGCTAACATGATTCGGACAGACTTAAGCATAGATACGAGTGAGAAACTCTCATCGTGGTCAACACCTTGAACTTTGTCGAAAACCTTTTGCGACAATTCTAGCTTTGTAGATAGTAACACTACTATCAGCGTCCGTCTTCCTCTTGAAGATCCATTTAATCTCAATGGCTCGCCGATCATTTGGGCAAGTCAATCAAAGTCCATACTTTGTTCTCATACATGGATCCCATCTCAGATTTCATGGCCTCAAACCATTTCGCGGAATCTGGGCTCATCATCGCTTCCTCATAGTTCGTGGGTTCGTCATGGTCAAGTAACACGACCTCCAGAATAGGATTACTGTACCACTCTGGTGTGGATCTCACTCTGGTTGACCTACGAGGTTCGGTAGTAACTTGATCTGAAGTTACATGATCATCATCATTAGCTTCCTCACTAATTGGTGTAGGAGTCACGAAGCAGATTCACCGTGGCGAACTAGTTTCCAATAAGGGAGCAGGTACAGTTACCTCATCAAGTTCTACTTTCCTCCCACTCACTTCTTTCGAGAGAAACTCCTTCTCTAGAAAGGATCCATTCTTAGCAACGAATGTCTTGCCTTCGGATCATATTTACAGGGAGCAGGTACAGTTACCTCATCAAGTTCTACTTTCCTCCCACTCATTTTTGTTGATTTGCTTGGTGTGCATGATATTTATAGGGGTCTGTGCCTTTTGTATGCCTACAATAGCATATTTCAGTATCTGGGAGCATGGGTGTACGAAATAATACAGGAAAAACTTTATATATGTTGGCAAAATATTATTATTTCCTATTTTCTCAACCGATTAATGGTTGGCCGATTAATCTAGTTAATCGGCCGATTCCCTGATTAATCTCTACTCAGTGGTCGAGCGAGCCATTACCGGTTAACGAATTCCTGAACAATGATATAACAACATGGAACAATAAAAAATTATAGATACGTTGGAGACGTGTCATGCCCTCCCTCATATATATTGGTTGGAGGGGAGGAGAGGCAGCCAAGGGGGCGCCCCAAGTAGGAGGAATCCTACTTGGGCGTCTCCCAATTCGGCCTCCACCCTTTCCTATTCCTATTCGGAGTAGGAAGGGAAGAGGGGGAAGGGGGAATCCTATTCCCTTGTTCCTTTCCTCCTTCCCCTTTCCTTCTCCAATTTTCCGGGGCACACCAGCCCCTTTGTGGCTGGTGTGTTTCCCCTCTTGGCCCATAAGGCTCATATCTTTTGCCGGGGGTGCCCGGAACCCCTTCCGGTGACCCGATAAGTACCCGGTGCATCCCGAAACACTTCCGATTTTCGAATACCATCGTCCTATATATCAATCTTTACATCTCGACCATTTCGAAACTCCTCTTCATGTTCGTGATCTCATCCGGGATCCGAACAACATTCGGTCACCAAATCACATAACTCATATAATACAAAATCATGATCGAACGTTAAGCGTGCGGACCCTACGGGTTCACGAACTATGTAGACATGACCGAGACACCTCTCCGATCAATAACCAATAGCGGAACCTGGATTCTCATATTGGCTCCCACATATTCTACGAAGATCTTTATCGGTCGAACTGTTATGACAACATACGTTATTCCCTTTGTCATCGGTATGTTACTTGCCCGAGATTCGATCGTCGGTATCCTCATACCTAGTTCAATCTCGTTGCCGGCAAGTCTCTTTACTCGTTCCGTAATACATCATCCCGTAACTAACTCATTAGTCACATTGCTTGCAAGGCTTCTTATGATGTGTATTACCGAGAGGGCCCAGAGATACCTCTCCGATACTCGGAGTGACAAATCCTAATCTCGATCTATGCCAACTCAACAAACACCTTCGGAGATACCTATAGAGCATCTTTATAATCACCCAGTTACGTTGTGACGTTTGATAGCACACAAGGCATTCCCCCGGTATCCAGGAGTTGCATAATCTCATAGTCGAAGGAATATGTATTTGACATGAAGAAAGCAATAGCAACAAAACTGAACGATCAATATGCTATGCTAACGGATGGGTCTTGTCCATCACATCATTCTCCTAATGATGTGATCCCGTTCATGGAATGACAGCACATGTCTATGGTTGGGAAACTTAACCATCTTTGATTAACGAGCTAGTCTAGTAGAGGCTTACTAGGGACACGGTGTTTTGTCTATGTATCCACAAATGTATCAAGTTTCCGGTTAATACAATTCTAGCATGAATAATAAACATTTATCATTATATAAGGAAATATAGAATAACATCTTTATTATTGCCTCTTGGGCATATTTCCTTCATTGTTATATGTGGATGATAAGGTTGTGAAGTACTACATGTTAAGAATTGCGTTAATTATTAGCTTCTGTACTAAAATTGGTTTTATCTATCTGGTACGATACACATGTCATGTATTTTGAACACTATCTGCAGCACTCCTGCAAATTAAAACAACCAATGATACATGAATTGCAAATGCTGACAACACATATGCCTCTATAAGTGAAAAGTTTCAGTGCTACACAACATTGGTTTCACTTTCACTGAAATTAGCTTGAATTTTGGACATTGCAGTACACACAAACTTGCTAACCTTTCAATTACATAAATTTAAAAGCATTGCAAAGATTAAGCCGAACATAGTTGAAATCCTCCAAAAATTGTCGCACCGCGTCGCGCTCCGATACAACACCTAATAGTACAAACTATTATAACAAACTAATATAGCCATATGGCCATGACGTAGTTGTGGCCATGGCCACGGTCACCGTGTAATTCTGTCCACAACCATGGTCACCACGTAGTTGTGGCCATGGGCCCATGGCCACGGTCACCGCCACGGCCACGGCCACGGATGCCACCACAATGGCCACGGCCGCCACCGCCACGACCATGGCGCCTGCCATTGACAGTGACATCGATCCATCCATGTCCAACACCACGACCGGCGGCACCGCCACCTCCGCCCAAGAAAAAGTCATAGAATGCAGTGTTGGTGGCCTCGATCCACTGCGCAAAGTCTTCCGCATCATACCCCATGTCCTCCTCCTCCATCGCGTTAGGCATGGGCGCGGGCACTGGCATGGGCATGGGCGCGGGCGCAGGCGTATTCGCCGCAGGAACGGGTGCGAACGCGTCCATCTACGCGACCTTCGCCTCCATCTGAGCAACTTCCTCTAGTGCCTTGTCCATCTCTGCCCACAAGGGGGCCAGAGGGTCCTCTTCCTGCTCCTCCTCAACAATGCCAAAATAGAAGACTAGGAGGTGCGCCATGGACGAGGTGTTTGTGTTGGATTGTGCTAGATTAGAGATGGTAATGGTGCGAGTGAAGGGACGGCCGCTATCTTGTAGCCCGCCATCAAGGAGAGGTGGTTGGACAGGCGGGCGGAAGGGTGGTCAAAGGCTGCCATGGTTTGATCTTGCTTCTTCAGTACGCACAGACTACCACGATGGCCGGAGGGCCGCTCGGTCAAAGGCACATATTCCGGTGAGAATCTCTGACGCGGTCTGCTCACTCGCCTGAACGCCGGCCGCATACACGCATCCATGCCGCCTACAAACACACCTCCATGATGTCTGCAAACACGCCTCCACGACGTCTGCAAACACGCAACCGGACCGCCCATGAACGTAGCCTGCAGACACCGATGCATGTCCATTTCCTGATAATCTCCTGAAATAACTCATGAAGGCGCCGCTCCAATAATTTCGGTGACACTAATAATCGTCCCTGTACCAGCTTAGGAAGGGTTTTTGACTATAGAAAGTATTATCACTAATCAAATACTAGCCTAGTGGTAATCCGAACTCCACATGAGGCCCATGACAAGTGTTCAAATCCCATGGAAACCACCTATTTTTCTTTCTTTTGTCTGAAACTAAAACATGACATGTGGCGTCAGCTTTTTAAATACAATAGTTTCAATGTAAACATTATTTTATTTCATTATTTCAACAAAATGTACATTTACTGCTATTGAACATGCTGTAGAAGTCCTCTAAAAACATATATATAAGAATTGAGCTACAAAGTATTATCACCAATCAAACACTAGTCCAGCGGTAAACCTCTTTTTTTTACCACACCAGCCGTAAACCTCTTAGTATAATGTCTACGGAAGCGAAAGCTCGTGGGTTAAAGTCTCAGGGACTCATTTTTTCTATTTATGTTTCCTGCAATAATCTGTTCAAGATTATGACAGTAAAAAATTTCTATGACACTAAAAATTGTCCCAGAAAATACACTTGCCCAGTGACGGCAAAAACATTGCCTAAAATTGGTTCTCAACGTCACCAAAGTTGCCGCAAAGAGCCATGCCGGGGCAAAATCAACTAGTGACGGTGACCATCACAGAAAATGATTTTAGGCGGTGGTTCCTGATTCATCACCAGGTTTTTTGTCACCTAATAGAGTAAATTTTGTAGTGTTAGGAACAACACGGCAGAAAAACAACGAAGGAAATGAAACACAAAGTGGCCCATCCACATGTACCAATCCAACCAAAACCACACAGAAGTACCATCATCGACCCCAAACTTGACTTGAGAACGAAACTCATCCCGTACTTTCGCTAGTTGACGCTAGAACTGAGAACCGCAAGTGGCAGAAGCAAAACAAGGGGCTACCCGCGGGGAAATATTTAGCTTTGAGAATGTTAAACCACATAAGCCTCAGCTTTGCCGAAAGAATTTCCACCATCATGTGATGATAAGACATTAATTCATGATGAAGGTGTTGATAATGCCTATCCCCCAAAGTTTTTAGGCCGACACATGACTTTTCATTTGAAAAGTCTATACTTCTATTTATTGCCAGTAGTGTTCTAGTAAAAACTGCTCCTATGCTTATCTAACCCAACATGAGTAGCTTTCGAAACTCATCATGTTTGGTTCATATACCAAGGTTGTCATCATTTGTCATATTTTCTACCACACATGCCTAAGGAAGTCACTTTGCCACACTTGAGATAATTTTACACACTTTTTGAGTCAATGACATATGAGATCTAATTTGCATGAATGAAATCTTGTCATAAATGTGACTGTAAACCAAACAGGGTTGCCTTAGCCAAACTTGCATGGTAAAGTGTGACAAGCTTAACATGGCAACCAAACAAGAGAGCAACTTACTGGAGGTTACCCCTTGCGAGGGACCTCAGGGGTCACTTTTGATGCTCTTAGAGCACTCCAAGTGGTGCGTTCAGCCGCCGCCACAAGTCTCATGATGGGCGCTCTCTCTGGATATTTTTGTTGTTTTTATTTTTTTGTACGTGTTTTTCGGGTTTTAGATGTATTTTATTCCCTTTTTCTGGCTTTTTTGGTTTTGTCTGATTTTTCCTAGGTTTTGGAGGGAAAAAAGTTCCGCATGTTTTTCTTTTTTGTGAAATATATATATTTGTGCTTCTACCAGAAAGCACATATTTGCTTCCGCGAGAAGCACACTGATATCTTCAAAACTAGGCCCCCGTGATAGTAGGTTTGGACAAACTCTTTTCATGGAAAAAACTAGAAAAAATCCGAAGCCGGAAGCAAAGTTCTTTATTTCCACTTTTTTTCATGGAAACAAATATGTGCCTCCACTTTTTCACAGAAAAAACCAAAAAAGTTCAGAGCCGAAAGCACGGTTCTTTATTTCCACATTTTTTCGTGGAAGTTAATATGTGCCTCCACGAGAAGCAAATCAGTGCTTGCAAATATGTGCCTATTTGCTTCTCCAAGAAGTTGTGTTTTCGGAAAGGAAAAAAAGTGGAATAAAGATCGTGCTTCCTTCTTTGAGTTTTTTCATGAAAAAAGTTCGTCGAAACCTATTAACATGAGATATAGTTTCAAAGATCTCCACACGAGAAATCCACCGGTGAAAACAATTCGGGATTTGGACACATGGTTCAAGAGATGAATTTTTTTAAATAAACTAATCTACGGAAAAAAAAGAAAACTCTCATGGTGCGCTAAACGACGCACATGCAATGCGCCATTTGTCATTGCCGGGAAGATGAGAATGACTTTTGCAAAGGGTGCCCCTTAAGAGCATGGTTAATAGTACAGCCAGTTGCTGGCTATATGGTTTTGCCACATCATCTATAGCCAAGTTTATAGCCGGCAAGTACAATAGTTGCATATAAACATGTACTAGTACTTTTTTGAGACATGACCCACCTCACTCTCTCACAATATGCCTAGGAGCGCGTGTTGCAGCCGGCTGTTAATCAGTAGTCCGCTTTCCTTCTCTCTCCTCCAACTCATTCAAAATATAATATTTAAAGGCTTACAAGACTTTTTTTAGATGAAACTAGGGATTTATTCAAAGTTTAAGACAGAAGGGATACAAGCAATGTCTGGTGGGATCCCTAGCCACAAATGGCGACGAAGCTGCCTTAGCTAAGGCGTGAGCTTCAAAGTTTGCCTCCCTATTTTCAAAACGGAAACTAACTTTTACAAAATATGTAGCTCTATCTCTAATCTCATTCAAAACTAAAGCAAAAGAAGAAGAAGAAACAACTCCGTTGATGTCTGATACAACTTGCATGTAGTCCGATGCTATAACCGCATGCGACAGGTTGAGATCTTGAGCAAGTGCAAGTGCCTCATTGTTGGGGAACGTAGTAATTTCAAAATTTTCCTACGATCACGCAAGACCATGGTGATGGCATAGCAACGAGAGGAGAGAGTGTCCGTCCACGTACCCTCGTAGACCATAAGCGGAGGCGTTATAACAACGCGGTTGATGTAGTAAATGCGTCTTCACGATCCGACCGATCCAAGTACCGAACGTCACGGCACCTCCGAGTTACGCATCGTTCAGCTCGATGACGATCCCGGACTCCGATCCAAAGCAAAGTGTCGGGGATGAGTTCCGTCAACCTGACGGCGTGGTGACGATGTTGATGCTCCACCGACGCGCGGGCTTCGCCTAAGCTCATGACGATATGACTTCTCCGTGGCAGGCTTCGCCTAAGCTCTCTGACGATATGGTGAAGTGGAATATGGTGGAAGGGGCACCGCACACGGCTAAGGAAAGATCCGTAGATCAACTTGTGTATCATGGGGTGCCTTGCCCCGTATATAAAGGAGCCAAGGGGAGGGGGCCGGCTGCCTAGAGGAGGCGCGCCAGGAGTCCTACTCCCACCGAGTAGGACTCCCCCTTCTCCTAGTTGGATTAGGATTGGGGAGGGAAAAGGAGGAAGAGGCGCGCCCCCTCTCCTTGTCCTATTCGGACTGGAAGGGGAGGGGGCGCGCAGCCCACCCTGGCCGACCCTTCTCCTTCTCCCTCAAGGCCCATGAGGGCCCATATACCCCGGGGTTCCAGTAACCCGGCGTTAAATAACATCCTGTTTTCACTCGGAACCTTTCCAAGTCCAAACATAGGCTTCCAATATATCAATCTTTATGTCTCGACCATTTCGAGACTCCTCGTCATGTCCGTGATCACATCCGGGACTCGAACAACCTTGATTGCATCAATACTTATAAACTCATTATGAACTGTCGCCGAAGCGTTAAGCGTGCGGACCCTACGGGTTCGAGAACTATGTAGACATGACCTAGAACCATTCTCGGTCAATAACCAATAAGCGGAACCTGGATGTCCATATTGGTTCCTACATATTCTCTGAAGATCTTTATCGGTCAAACCGCATAACGACATCGTTGTTCCCTTTGTCATCGGTATGTTACTTACCCGAGATTCGATCGTCGGTATCCAATACCTAGTTCAATCTCGTTGCACGGTAAGTCTCTTTACTCGTTCCGTAATACATCATCTCACAACTAACTTATTAGTTGTAATGCTTGCAAGGCTTAAGTGATGTGCATTACCGAGAAGGCACGGAGATACCTCTCCGGCAATCGGAGTGACAAAACCTAATCTCGAAATACGCCAACCCAACATGTACCTTTGGAGACACCTGTAGTACTCCTTTATAATCACCCGATTACGTTGTGGCGTTTGGTAGTACCAAAGTGTTCCTCCCAGAACGGAGTTGCATAATCTCATAGTTATAGGAACATGTATGGGTCATGAAGAAAGCATTAACATACTAAGCGATCAACTGTTAAGCTAACGGAATGGGTCATGTCAATCAGATCATTCTACTAATGATGTGACCTTGTTAATCAAATAACAACTTCTTGTTCATGGTTAGGAAACATAACCATCTTTGATTAACAAGCTAGTCAACAGAGGCATACTAGTGACATACTTTGTTTGTCTATATATTCACACATGTATTATGTTTCCGGTTAATACAATTCTAGCATGAATAATAAACATTTATCATGATATAAGGAAATAAATAATAACTTTATTATTGCCTCTAGGGCATATTTCCTTCAGTCTCCCACTTGCACTAGAGTCAATAATCTAGATTACAAAGTAATGATTCTAACACCCATGGAGTCTTGGTGCGATCATGTTTTGCTCGTGGAAGAGGCTTAGTCAACGGGTCTCGCAACATTCAGATCCGTGTGTATTTTGCAAATCTCTATGTCTCCCACTTGGACTTGGTCCCGAATGGAATTGAAGCGTCTCTTGATGTGCTTGGTCCTCTTGTGAAATCTGGATTCCTTTGCCAAGGCAATTGCACCAAGATTGTCACAGTAAGATCTTCATCGGTCCCGATGCACTAGGTATGACACCTAGATCGGAAATGAACTCTTTCATCCAGACTCCTTCATTTCTTTGCTTCCGAAGCAGCTATGTACTCCGCTTCACATGTAGATCCCGCCACGGCGCTTTGTTTAGAATCGCACCAACCGACAGCTCCACCGTTTAATAAAAACACGTATCCGGTTTGCGATTTAGAATCGTCCGGATCGGTGTCAAAGCTTACATCGACGTAACCATTTACGACTAGCTCTTTGTCACCTCCATATACGAGAAACATATCCTTAGTCCTTTTCGTGTATTTCAGATGTTCTTGACCGCTGTCCAAAGTGATCCATTCTGGATTACTTTGGTACCTTCCTGCCAAGCTTATAGCTAAGCATACGTCAGTGTCCGGTACACATTGCATACATGATAGAGCCTATGGTCAAGCATAGGGAACATCTTTCATTTTCTCTCTATCTTCTGCTTTGTGGTCGGGCATTGAGTCTTACTCAATCTTATACCTTGCAACACAGGCAAAAAACCTTTCTTTGCCCGATCCATTTTGAACTTTTTCAAAATTTTATCAAGGTATGTGCTTTGTGAAAGTCCAATTAAGCGTCTTGATCTATCTCTATAGATCTTGATGCCCAATATGTAAGCAGCTTCACCGAGGTCTTTCATTGAAAAACTTTTATTCAAGTATCCTTTTATGCCATCCAGAAATTCTATATCATTTCCAATTAATAATATGTCGTCCACATATAATATCGTAAATGCTACAGAGCTCCCACTCACTTTCTTGTAAATACAGGCTTCTCCAAAAGTCTCAGATAAACCCATATGCTTTGATCACACTATCAAAGCGTTTATTCCAACTCCGAGAGGCTTGCACTGGACCATAAATTGATCGTTGGAGCTTGCACACTTTGTTAGCACCTTTTGGATCGACAAAACCTTACGGTTGCATCATATACAACTCTTCTTCTAGAAATCCATTCAAGAATGCGGTTTTACATCAATTTTCCAAATTTCATAATCTTAAAATGAGGCAATTTCTAACATGATTCTGACAGAATTGAGCATCGCTACTGGTTATAAAGTCTCATCGTAGTCAACCCCTTGAACTTGTCGAAAACCTTTCGCAACAAGTCGAGCTTTGTAGACGGTTACATTACCATCGGCGTCAGTCTTCTTCTTAAAGATCCATTTATTTTCAATGGCTTGCCGATCATCGGGCAAGTCAACCAAAGTCCATACTTTGTTCTCATACATGGATCCCATCTCAGATTTCATGGCTTCCGACCATTTTGCGGAATCTGGGCTCACCATCGCTTCTTCATAGTTTGTAGGTTCGCCATGGTCAAGTAACATGACTTCCGAATAGGATTACCGTACCACTGCAGTGCGTATTTTACTCTGGTTGACCTACGAGGTTCAAGAGTAACTTGATCTCAAACTTCATGATCATCATCATTAGTTTCCTCACTAATTGGTGTAGTTGTCACAGAACCATTTCTTGTGATGAACTACTTTCCAATAAGGGAGCGGATACGATTATCTCATCAAGTTCTACTTTCCTCCCACTCACTTCTTTCGAGAGAAACTCTTTCTCTAGAAAGGATCCGAATTTAGCAACGAAAATCTTGCCTTCAGATCTGTGATAGAAGGTGTACCCAACAGCTTTCTTTTGGGTATCCTATGAAGACACATTTTTCCGATTTGGGTTCGAGCTTATCTGGTTGAAGTTTCTTCACATAAGCATCGCAGCCCCAAACTTTAAGAAACGACAACTTTGGTTTCTTGCCAAACCACAGTTCATAAGGCGTCGTCTCAACGGATTTTGACGGTGTCCTATTTAACGTGAATGCGGCCGTCTCTAAAGCATAACCCCAAAACGATAGCGGTAAATCGGAAATAGACATCATAGATCGCACCATATCTAGTAAAGTACGACACGACGTTCGGACACACCATTTCTCTGTGGTGTTCCGGGTGGCGTGAGTTGCGAAACTATTCCACATTGTTTCAAATGTAAACCAAACTCGTAACTCAAATATTCACCTCCACGATCAGATCGTAGAAACTTTATTTTCTTGTTACGATGATTTTCTACTTCACTCTGAAATTCTTTGAACTTTTCAAATGTTTCAGATTTGTGTTTCATTAAGTAGATATACCCATATCTGCTCAAATCATCTGTGAAGGTGAGGAAATAACGATACCCGCCAAGTGCCTCAACATTCATTGGACCACAAACATCGGTATGTATGATTTCCAATAAATCATTGCTGCTCGCTCCATAGTTCCGAGAATGGCGTTTTGGTCATCTTGCCCATGAGGCACGGTTACGCAAGTACCAAGTGATTCATAATCAAGTGATTCCGAAGCCCATCGGATGGAGTTTCTTCATGCGTTTTACAATCGATATGACCTAAACGGCGGTGCCACAAATAAGTTGCACTATCATTATCAACTCTGCATCTTTTGGCTTCAACATTATGAATATGTGTATCACTCATCGAGATTTCAACAAGAATAGACCATTCTTCAAGGGTGCATGACCATAAAAGATATTATTCATATAAATAGAACAACCATTATTCTCTCGATTTAAATGAATAACCGTCTCGCATTAAACAAGATCCAGATATAATGTTCATGCTCAACGCCGCACCAAATAACAATTATTTAGGTCTAAAACTAATCCCGAAGGTAGATGTAGAGGTAGCGTCGACCGCGATCACATTGACTTTGGAACCATTTCCCACGCGCATCGTCACCTCGTCCTTTGCCGATTTCGACTATTCCGTAGTCCCTGCTTTGAGTTGCAAATATTAGCAATGTAACCAGATCAAATACCCAGTGCTACTACGAGCTCTAGTAAGGTACACATCAATAACATGTATATCATATATACCTTTGTTCACCTTGCCATCCTTTTTATCCGCCAAATACTTGGGGCAGTTCCGCTTCAAAGGTCCGGTTTGCTTGCAGTAAAACACTCGATTTCGGGCTTAGGTCCAGACTTGGGTTTCTTCTCTTGATCAGCAACTTTCTTCTTGTTCTTTTGAAGTTTCCCTTCTTCTTCCCTTTGCCCTTTTCTTGAAACTAGTGGTCTTGTTGACCATCAACACTTGATGCTCCTTTTTGATTTCTACCTCGCAGCTTTTAGCATCGCGAAGAGCTCAGAATTGTCTTAGTCATCCCTTGCATATTATAGTTCATCACGAAGCTCTTGTAGCTTGGTGGCGATGATTGGAGGATTCATCACATGACACTATCATCCGAAGATTAACTCCCAGCTGAATTAAGTGATTGTTATACCTGCACATTTTGAGTATGTGTTCACCGATGTGAACTATTCTCCTCCATCTTGCAGCTATAGAACTTATTGGAGACTTCATATCTCTCAATCCGGGCATTTGCTTGAAATATTAACTTCAACTCCTGAAACATCTCATATGCTCCATGACGCTCAAAACGTCGTTGAAGACCCGGTTCTAAGCCGTAAAGCATGGCACACCGAACTATAGAGTAGTCATCACCGCTTTGCAGACGTTCATAACTTCGGCTCAAGATCTGCAGCAGTTCGCTACCCAGCGGTGCTTCCAGGCGTAATTTTTCATGCAGCAATGAGGATAATCCTCAAGTTACGGACCCGATCCGTGTAATTGCTACCATCATCTTTCAACCGCTTTCTCAAGGAACGCATTAAAATTCAACGGAACAACAAAGACGAGCCATCTATCTACATCAAACATAGACAAGCAAAATACTATCGGTACTAAGTTCATGATAAATTTAAGTTTGATTAATCATATTAAAAACTCCCACTTAGACAGTACATCTCTCTAGTCATCTAAGTGATCACGTGATCCATATCAACTAAACCGTGTCCGATCATCACGTGAGACGGAGTAGTTTCAACGGTGAACATCACTATGTTGATCATATCTACTATATGATTCACGTTCGACCTTTCGGTCTCCGTGTTCCGAGGCCATATCTGTTATATGCTAGGCTCGTCAAGTTTAACTCGAGTATTCCACGTGTGCAAGCTGTTTTGCACCCGTTGTAGATGGACGTAGAACTTATCACACCCGATCATCACGTGGTGTCCGGGTACTACGAACTTTGGCAACGGTGCATACTCGTGGAGAACACTTCTTGATAATTTTTAGTGAGAGATCATCTTATAATGCTACCGTCAATCAAAGCAAGATAAGATGCATAAAGGATAAACATCACATGCAATCAATATAAGTGATATGATATGGTCATCATCATCTTGTGCTTGTGATCTCCATCGCCGAAGCATCGTCATGATCACCATCGTCACCGGCGCGACACCTTGATCTCCATCGTAGCATCGTTGTCGTCTCGCCAATCTTATGCTTCCACGACTATCACTACCGTTTAGTAATAAAGTAAAGCATTACATCGCGATTGCATTGCATACAATAAGCGACAACCATATGGCTCCTGCCAAATTGCCCGATAACTCGGTTACAAAACATGATCATCTCATACAATAAAATATAGCATCACGTCTTGACCATATCACATCACAACATGCCCTGCAAAAACAAGTTAGACGTCCTCTACTTTGTTGTTGCAAGTTTTACGTGGCTGCTACGGGCTGAGCAAGAACCGTTCTTACCTACGCATCAAAACCACAACGATAGTTTGTCAAATAGACTCCGTTTAACCTTCTCAAGGACCGGGCGTAGTCACACTCGGTTCAACTAAAGTTGGAGAGACAGGTCTTCCGCAAGCCATCTATGTGCAAAGCACGCCGAGGGAACCGGTCTCGCGTAAGCGTCTGGCGTAAGGTTGGTCCGGATCGTCTCGTCCAACAATACCGCTGAACCAAAGTATGACATGCCGGTAGGCAAGATGACTTGTATCGTCCACAACTCACTTGTGTTCTACTCGTGCATATGACATCAACGCATAAAACCTGGCTCGGATGCCACCGCTTGGGGGAACGTAGTAATTTCAAAATTTTCCTACGATCACGCAAGACCATGGTGATGGCATAGCAACGAGAGGAGAGAGTGTCCGTCCACGTACCCTCGTAGACCATAAGCGGAAGCGTTATAACAACGCGGTTGATGTAGTCGTACGTCTTCACGATCCGACCGATCCAAGTACCGAACGTGACGGCACCTCCGAGTTCTCGCACACGTTCAGCTCGATGACGATCCCGGACTCCGATCCAAAGCAAAGTGTCGAGGATGAGTTCCACAAGACGACGGGCGTGGTGACGATGTTGATGCTCCACCGACGCAGGGCTTCGCCTAAGCTCCGCGACGATATGACTTCTCTGGCGCAGGGCTTCGCCTAAGCTCTACGACGATATGACCGAAGTGGAATATGGTGGAAGGGGGCACCGCACACGGCTAAGGAAAGATCCGTAGATCAACTTGTGTATAATGGGGTGCCTTGCCCCGTATATAAAGGAGCCAAGGGGAGGGGCCGGCCGGCCCAGAGGAGGCGCTGCCAGGAGTCCTACTCCCACCGAGTAGGACTCCCCCCTTCTCCTAGTTGGATTAGGATTGGGAGGGAAAAGGAGGAAGGCGCCCCCCCTCTCCTTGTCTTATTCGGACTGGAAGGGGGAGGGGGCGCGCAGCCCACCTGGCCGACCCTTCTCCTTCTCCCTCAAGGCCCATGAGGGCCCATATACCCCCCGGGGGGTTCCGGTAACCCCGGCGTTCCTAAGAACATCCTGTTTTCACTCGGAACCTTTCCAAGTCCAAACATAGGCTTCCAATATATCAATCTTTATGTCTTGACCATTTCGAGACTCCTCGTCATGTCCGTGATCACATCCGGGACTCCGAACAACCTTCGGTTCATCAATACTTATAAACTCATTATGAACTGTCATCGAAACGTTAAGCGTGCGGACCCTACGGGTTCGAGAACTATGTAGACATGACCTAGAACCATTCTCGGTCAATAACCAATAGCGGAACCTGGATGTCCATATTGGTTCCTACATATTCTACGAAGATCTTTATCGGTCAAACCGCATAACGACATACGTTGTTCCCTTTGTCATCGGTATGTTACTTACCCGAGATTCGATCGTCGGTATCCAATACCTAGTTCAATCTAGCTATCGGTAAGTCTCTTTACTCGTTCCGTAATACATCATCTCACAACTAACTTATTAGTTGTAATGCTTGCAAGGCTTAAGTGATGTGCATTACCGAGAAGGCTCGGAGATACCTCTCCGACAATCGGAGTGACAAAACCTAATCTCGAAATACGCCAACCCAACATGTACCTTTGGAGACACTGTAGTACTCCTTTATAATCACCCGATTACGTTGTGACGTTTGGTAGTACCCAAAGTGTTCCTCCCAGAAACGGGAGTTGCATAATCTCATAGTTATAGGAACATGTATGGGTCATGAAGAAAGCATTAACATACTAAACGATCAACTGTTAAGCTAACGGAATGGGTCATGTCAATCAGATCATTCTACTAATGATGTGACCTTGTTAATCAAATAACAACTTCTTGTTCATGGTTAGGAAACATAACCATCTTTGATTAACAAGCTAGTCAAGCAGAGGCATACTAGTGACATACTGCTTTGTCTATATATTCACACATGTATTATGTTTCCGGTTAATACAATTCTAGCATGAATAATAAACATTTATCATGATATAAGGAAATAAATAATAACTTTATTATTGCCTCTAGGGCATATTTCCTTCACTCATTGCAAGCTTGAGCTTCTAAACTTGGAGCGTCCACTAGATCGTCGAAAACCACAGCCGAGGACCCAATGTAAAAGCCATCTTTGTCCCTGCAAACAGCTGCCGAAGCACCCATTCTTCCATTGCGGGACAGAGCCCCATCAACATTAATTTTTGTTGCATCTTCACCAGGAGGAATCCATCGCTGCACTCTAGCTTGTCTTGAGTGCGTGTGTGCACTAGAGGCTCGCCAAGAGCAATCTCCAAGTCTTGCAAATACCGATTCACAAAGCACATTGTGGACAGCGGGCTCTGGAATTCATCATCATGTATTGCTCTTCTCCGAGCCACCAAATCGCCCACATGGTTATAAGCACCCTCGCAAGGTCGAGGTCCTGCTGATTCAAAGTGTCATAGAGCCAAAACAGCCATAGCCTTGCATCATCGCTTCTGTTGGAGAGAAAATGTTCAAGTACCTCTTCATCGCCCAAAGCCCAAACGCAGCGTGCAATGCGACATTCAAACAGCGAATGCCGCCAGGAATCGACCTGCATTGCATAAATCACATGTCGGTGTCGTTGCCATATTTCGCTCGTGTCAAATTGATCCCGTTGGCAATGACATTTGTGCCAATCTCCAAATGAAAATCCTTATCTTGGACGGAACTTTTACCTTCCAAAGCTGAGACAAAGACTGACTAACAGATTCATGATTTGAATGGCTCGGTCTGTTGAAAGAACATGCGGTGCCCCCATGTTTGGTTTCGGTAATTGATGACAATCTCTATGGACTAATGGTTGTCTTGAGTTATATTTGAAGGATCTGTCCATAGGCTTGTCTTGAATTCCATGTGTTGGTTTCAAGGATTTTATGAGTTGACCAAGGTGCTATTAAGGTATTATCCAAAGATTGGTCATGTGAGTGTTGAGCTTATTGCAAGCATGTCTTGAAGAAGAAGATTGTGTGATCATTCATGTTTACCTTCAAGACATCATCCAAATGAAGAGAGTTGGAAAGATTCAAGGTTGATCAAGACTAAGTCAAAGAATGAATCAAGTTGATCAACACACAAAGCATAGAAGATGTACCGAGAGGGATCAAGCGATCCCATGGTATGGTAAGCATGGTCAATTACGCCTTGTGTACTAACCCATGGTCTTCGTGAGAGTTCTTTGTGGGGTTAGGTTGCGGTGTGCAAGTTCAAGTAGGATCATCACGAAGAGATCATATGCTTGAAGCTTGCCGTCCATTGTGGCGACAATGGACTTGTGAAATTGTGCCAAAGAGTGGCTCACCCATAGTGGAGTATGGGGGAGCAATCTCTAGTCTTCATCGAGCCAAAGCAATCAAGAAAGGTGGTCCATCTTGAGGAGGAGAAGATCGTCATCATCTAGCTCAAGTGGATCATGTGCAAGGCAAAGGTTTGCCCTTGATACGTTTTCTTTTTTACCGGTCTCACGGTAGTTGTGGGAGACCGGGTTATAGGATTGATTGCCGTACTATCAAGGGGGGCTCTCGATGAGTTGCTTGATCGTATCGTTCAGAAGAGCTCAAACCATTGCATCCTTGCATCATCTTTTTGGTTCTTGTTTGGTTCTTCTCCTTGTGAGATTTGGAGCTTATGGTCTTTTTTATGACAAGCTCGAGTTCATCGAAAACGGAGTTCTCATGCATCTTCTGTGATGTTTTCGATGTTGGAGGGTATGCCGGTTCTTCTCGGTTGGAGGTTTCACTCCTTTGTTTGCTAAGCATACCTCCCCTGCCCCTTTGTATGCTGTTTTGATGCTACTCGTCTTGCTCTATCCAACAAGCTTGAGTTTGCTCAATTCGGAGCTCATATGAAGAAGTTATGGCAGTTCTGGTTTTCCTTGGGGTATTCTTTGTTTTCTTGGTTGAGGCATAAGGTTGGCCCCAGCGGGAGTACCGCGACCACAGCGGTAGTACCGTCGAAGCTCCCCAGCGGTAGTATCGCTCTCAGGGCGGTAGTACCGCTCCAAGCGGTAGTACCGCTCTCTGAACGGTAGTACCGCTTGGGATTTTCGGCCGTAGTACCGCTGTGTGTCTGGGCTACTTCCGCCTCGATTCTCGAACGAAGTTTTTCGTGTCGGGTTTTGCGGCACTTAGGGCGGTAGTACCGCCCTAAGCGGTAGTACCGCTCTTCCCTAGCGGTAGTACCGCTCTGGGCCGAACCTTGACCTCCTCGTCGGTGGCAAGATCACCGGGTGAGAGCGGTAATCACGCCTGCCCAAGCGGTAGTACCGCTCTGTCTTGAGGATGTTCAGGGGGTAACGGTTGGATTTTCCTCCTATAAAAGGGGTCTTCTTCCCATTGAACCCAATCCTTTGAGCTCGTGTTCTACCCCCATTGTTGACCTTCTCCGAGCTTGCTATCTCTCAATCCCTCCATGGATTCTTGCTAGTTTTTGGGGGAAAAGAGAGAGGAGATCTAGATCCACATTTCCACCAATCACTTTCTCCTCTATGTGAGGGGAACCCCTTGGATCTAGTTCTTGGAGTTCTTGGTGTTCTCCTTCTTGTTCTTCCTCTCATTTTCCTCCCTAGCATTAGTTGCTTTGGTGGGATTTGAGAGAGAAGGACTTGGGCACTCAGTGTGACCTTGCCATTGCAATTGTGAATCGGTTTGAGTTTTCCACGATGATACGTGGAAGTTACAAGTTGAGAAGCTTATTACTCTTGGGTGCTTGGTGCCTTTGAGCTTGTTCCTCTTGGTTGCTTGGGCGCCCTAGTGGTTTGGTGGTGTTCGGAGCTCAATCTTTGTGGTTTAAAGCTCCGGGCAAGCGTCGGGGTCTCCAATTAGGTTGTGGAGATCGCCCCGAGCAATTTGACGGGTACCAGTGACCGCCCCAAGGGTTGCCAAAGTGTACGGGTTCGGTGACCGCCCCCAAGGGTCGCCATTTGTACGGGTTCGGTGACCGCCCTCAAGGGTCCCTTAGTGGAATCACGGCATCTTGCATTGTGCGAGGGCGTGAGGAGATTACGGTGGCCCTAGTGGCTTCTTGGGGAGCATTGTGCCTCCACACCGCTCCAAACGGAGATTAGCATCCGCAAGGGTGTGAACTTCGGGATACATCGTCGTCTCCGCGTGCCTCGGTTATCTCTTTCCCGAGCCCCTTTACTTATGCACTTTACTTTGTGATAGCCATATTGTTCTTTGTCATATATCTTTCTATCACATAGTTGCTTATCTTGCTTAGCATAAGTTGTTGGTGCACATAGGTGAGCCTAGTTGTTGTAGGTTTTGTGCTTGACAAATTAACCGCTAGGTTTATTCCGCATTTGTTCAAGCCTAAACCGTAATTATTTTAAACCGCCTATTCACCCCCCCCCCCTCTAGGCGACATCCTCGATCTTTCATCTGTGCTCAAGCCAGTCTCCACATTGATGCTTTATACCACTGATCATCTTGTAGGCTGATCTTACTGAAAACACACCCCTTCTATCATAGTGCCACGCCTAAGTCGCCGCACTCCGTGAGCTTAACGGAATATTCATTATGACGTCCACATTCGGACCGATAACATGCTCCATCAGCACTTGCTTGTTCCATGTTCTGGTAATTGGGTCAATAAGCTCTGAAACGTACTGCGGAGGGTTAGATGAAATAGGGCAAATTGGTCTCAACTTGTAATCACGTGGCAGCCAATTATCTAGCCAAATGTGTGTATCTGATCCTGAACCAATTCTCTTGATCAGCCCCAAAGCAAGGAGATCTCTCCCTTCCAGCAATGAGCGCCAAACTTGGGAGGGGTGGTCTCCAAAGATCAGCATCTAGTATATTACCCTGCGGATAGTACCTCGCCCACAACACTCGTGCACTCAAGGACTCGGGTCTTGCAAAAGACGCCAAATTTGTTGTGCCAGTAACGCCAGGTTGAATAGTTTGATGTCGCGGAAACCCATTCCACCCATATTTTTTGGTTTGCACATCGTCTTCCATGACACCCAAGCAGGTTTCCTATGACCCTGTTTGCTACCCCACCAAAATTTCCTCAAAAGGCCATTTATATGATCACTCAGACCTCGTGGTAATTTAAAGCATGACATGGAATAAGTTGGGATAGATTGTGCAACTGCTTTTACAAGAACTTCTTTTCCCCCAGCCGACAAACACTTTTCCATCCATCCTTGTACATGCTTCCAAATTCTGTCCTTTAAATATCTAAAGCATCCATCCTTGCTCTTGCCCACATTGCTGGGAAGCCCCAAGTACTTCTCCGTTAAGGACTCATTCTGCACATCCATAACATTTTTTATCTCATTCCGTGTTGTCTCTGGAACTCCCTTGCTGAAATAAATCGACGATCTGTCAAGATTAATCTTGTTGACCGAAGCATCACAGTATATCCTCAAAGGTCCTGGGCATGTGCTGCATTTTCACTGGTTGCTTCGAAAAACAAAAGGTTGTCGTCAGCAAAGAGAAGGCGATTGATCGCGGTGTCAGTATTTACATCGCCAAATTCACGGACTCCAACACCTTGAGCCTTTAACAAGCATGAGAGACCTTCGGCTGCCAACAAAAACAGATATGGGGAGATAGGGTCCCCTTGTCGCAACCCCCGTGTTGGCCTGAAATCATCTAGACTGCCACCATTAAAAAGTACTGAAAATGAGACTGACGACACGCACCTCATTACCATCTCAGTAAACCGTGGACTTATGCCAAGTTTAAGCATAACTGCCTTTAGATATGGCCACTCGAGCCTATCGTATGCCTTCATCATATCAAGCTTTAGCGCAACAAAATGATTGCTTTTAATCCTCCTTGTTTTCATGTAATGCAGGCACTCATAAGCCGTTATAAAATTATCCGTAATGAGACGTCCAGGGACAAAAGCCGATTGCTCTTCAGATATTACATCAGGGAGAATGATTTTCAACCTGTTTGCTTAGACCTTTGATGCAATCTTGTAGATCATGTTGCAAAGGCTTATGGGCCGGAATTGTCCTAAAATTTTTGGACTAGCGATCTTGGGAATCAACACGATTAACGTACGATTAATATCCTCCGGCGAGTCCTCTCCGTTAAGCAATCTAATAATCATACCTGTTACCTCTTCACCACAAAGCTCCCAGTGTCGCTGAAAAAATGCGCAGGGAAACCATCGGGACCGGGTGCTTTGATTGGGAACATCTGAAAAAGTGCATCTTTGACTTCCTCATTAGTGTAAGGCGCATTAAGCCTAGCATTCATGCCCCCATCAACTCTAGCAGGTATGTGTGATAGCACTTCCTCAATACCTATACATCCCTCTGACATGTACATGTTTGCATAAAACTCGTTAACCATATCGGCCATCTCACCAAGATCAGAAGTGATCGTTCCATATTGTTTATGCAGCTGAGTGATAACCCACAAGTATAGAGGATCACAACAGCTTTCGAGGGTAGAGTATTCATCCCAAATTTATTGATTCGACACAAGGGGAGCCAAAGAATATTCTCAAGTATTAGCAGCTGAGTTGTCAATTCAACCACACCTGGAAACTTAGTATCTGCAGCAAAGTGTTTAGTAGCAAAGTAGTATGATAGTGGTGGTAACGGTAACAAAAGTAAAGACAACAAAAGTAATGTTTTTTTGTATTTTGTAGTGATTATAACAGCAGCAACGGAAAAGTAAATAAGCGAGAACCAGTATATGGAAAGCTCGTAGGGACCGGATTAGTGATGGATAATTATGCCGGATGCGGTTCGTCATGTAACAGTCATAACATAGGGTGACACAGAACTAGCTCCAATTCATCAATGTAATGTAGGCATGTATTCAATATAGTCATACGTGCTTATGGAAAAGAAGTTGCATGACATCTTTTGTCCTACCCTCCCGTGGCAGCGAGGTCCTATTGGAAACTAAGGGATATTAAGGCCTCCTTTCAATAGAGAACCGGAACAAAGCATTAGCACATAGTGAATACATGAACTCCTCAAACTATGGTCATCACCGAGAGTGGTCCCGATTATTGTCACTTCGGGGTTGCCGCAACATAACACATAGTAGGTGACTATAGACTTGCAAGATAGGACTAAGAACACACATATATTCATGAAAACATAATAGGTTCAGATCTGAAATCATGGCACTCGGGCCCTAGTGACAAGCATTAAGCATAGCAAAGTCATAGCAACATCAATCTCATAACATAGTGGATACTAGGGATCAAAACCTAACAAAACTAACTCGATTACATGTTAGATCTCATCCAACCCATCACCGTCCAGCAAGCCTCACGATGGAATTACTCACGCACGGCGGTGAGCATCATGAAATTGGTGATGGAGGATGGTTGATGATGACGACGGCGAATCCCCCTCTCCGGAGCCCCGAACGGACTCCAGATCAGCCCTCCCGAGAGAGATTAGGGCTTGGCAGTGGCTCCGTATCGTAAAACGTGATGATTTCTTCTCTCTGATTTTTTTCTCCCCGAGAGCCAATAAATAGAGTTGGAGTTGGCGTCGGAAGGTGTCCAGGGGGCCCACGAGGTAGGGGGCGCGCCCAGGAGGGGGCGCCCACCCTCGTGGGATGTGGTGTGGCCCCGGTCTTCATCTTTGGCGAGAATTTTTATTAGTTATTCTAAGATATTCCATGGAGTTTCGTGTCATCCCGAGAACTTTTGTTTTCGCACTTAAAACAACATCATGGCAATTCTCTTTGAAAACAACGTCGATCCGGGTTAGTTCCATTCAAATCATACAAGTTAGAGTCCAAAATAATGGCAAAAGTGTTTGGAAAAGTAGATACGACGGAGACGTATCAACTCCCCAAGCTTAAACCCTTGCTTGTCCTCAAGCAATTCAATTGACAAACCGAAAGAGAAAAGAAAAACTTTTACAAACTCTGTTTGCTCTTGTTGTTGTAACTATGTCAAGCCAGCATTCCGGTTTTCAGCAAAGATCATAACTAACCACATTTGCAATAACTCCTAGGTCTCATGTTTACTCATATCAATAACATAATCAGCTACCAAGCCATAATAATAAATCTCGTATGACAACACTTTCTCAAAATAATCATAATATGATATAACAAGATGGTATCTCGTTAGCCCTTTCTGAGACCGCAAAACATAAATGCAGAGCACCTTCAAAGATCAAGGACTGACTAGACATTGTAATTCATGGTAAAAGAGATCCAATCATAGTCATACCCGATATAAATTAACGATAATGAATGCAAATGATGATGTGCTCTCCAAATTAGTGCTTTTTAATAAGAGGGTGATGACTCAACATAAAAGTAAATAGATAGGCCCTTCGCAGAGGGAAGCGAGGATTTGTAGAGGTGCCAGAGCTCGGTTTTGAAATAGAGATAAATTATATTTTGAGCGGCATACTTTCATTGTCAACATAACAACTAAGAGATGACGATATCTTCCATGCTAAACAAATTATAGGCGGTTGCCAAACAGAATGGTAAAGTTTATACTCCCCCTCCTCCACAAGCATCAATCCATGGCTTGCTCGAAACAACGAGTACCTCCAACATTCAACGGGTCCTGTGGGGAGTTTTGTTTGCAATTATTTTGATTTAGTTTGCATAAAGCATGAGACTGGGCATCCCGGTGACCAGCCATTTTCTCGTGAGTGAGGAGCGGAGTCCACTCCTCTTGAGAATAACCCGCCTAACACGGAAGATAAGGGCAGCCCTAGTTGATATATGAGCTATTCGAGCATGCAAAACAGAATGATTATTTGAAGGTTTAGAGTTTGGTACATACAAATTTACTTGGAACGGCAGGTAGATACCGCATATAGGAAGGTATGGTGGACTCATATGGAATAACTTTGGGGTTTAAGGGATTGGATGCACAAGTAGTATTCCTGCTTAGTACAAGTGAAGGCTAGCAAAAGACTGGGAAGCGACCAACTAGAGAGCGACAACAGTCATGAACATGCATTAAAATTAATAAACATTGAATACAAGCATGAGTAGGATATAATCCACCATGAACATAAATATCGTGAAGGCTATGTTGATTTGTTTCAACTACATGCGTGAACATGTGCCAAGTCAAGTCACTTAAATCATTCAAAGGAGGATACCACCCCATCATACCACGTCACAACCATTTTAATAGCATGTGGGCATGCAAGGTAAACCATTATAACTCATAGCTAATCAAGCATGGCACGAGCAACTATGATCTCTAATTGTCATTGCAAACATGTTTATTCATAATAAAAGTTGAATCAAGGACGATGAACTCATCATATTTACAAAAACAAAAGAGGTCGAGTTCATACCAGCTTTTCCCATCTCGATCACCCATCATATATGTCATCATAATTGCCTTTCACTTGCACGACCGAACGATGTGAATAATAATAAGAGTGCACGTGCATTGGACTAAGCTGGAATCTATGAGCATTCAATAAACAGGAGAAGACAAGGCAATATGGGCTCTTGGTTAAATCAACAATGATGCATATAAGAGCCACTTCAACAATTTAATCATGGTCTTCCCCTACTGACCCCCAAAGAAAAGAAAACAAATAAAAACTATTTACACGGGAAAGCTCCCAACAAACAAAAGAAGAACGGGAAATATTTTTGGGTTTTCTTTTTAATTATTACTAACTACAGCAGGAAAAATAAACTACTACTATTTTTTTTTTGGTTTTTCTTAAGGTTTATTAAACACACAAGAAGAAAGCAGGAAAAAGGAAAATAAACTAGCATGGATATTACAGTGAAAGAGTATGAGCACCGACATCTAGCAATGAGTGTGTGTGAACATAAATGTAATGTCGGTCGAATACGTACTCCCCAAGCTTAGGCTTTTGGCCTAAGTTGGTATATTGCCGAGGATAGCTGGCGGATACCCGTAGGTGTAGCTAGGGTCATCTTTGCGATGCGTGACTATCGCCTCGAAGTCGGCAGTGGCGTCGAGCCGCCTCCACTCTTCTCTCGTACTCATCTGCCTCCTCTCTGGTAATAATATATCTTCCTCTTGTCTCGAGAATCAAAGAAGGCGGGGAGCGGAAGAGTAATATGGACAACATGCCGCTTTGTTAAAGATTAGTCGATCTTGGAGAGGTGGTTTAGTCCTCTCAACAAACTGGTGGGAAACCATAGAATCAAAATCTAAATAAGTAGGGGGTAACTCCATATCACCCTCACGAATGTCTATCTCCAGAAAATTAGCTAAGCGGGTTGCATAAATTCCTCCAAAGAAATCTCTGTTATGTCTATTATGATCCAACCTACGAGCTACAATGGCTCCCATATGATAAGATTGGTCTCCTAACACAAAGACTTCCGAGAATGCCGAGATCGAGGCACACATGTGACATGCTTCATCCTTAGCATTTATGCATCTACCTATGAAGAGAGCTAAATAATGTATAGCAGAAAGTGAATGCTCCCTATAGTGGCTTGTGTTATATCTCTAGATTCCCCGCAGCTTATTCTAGCAAGAAAGTCTCTATATTCAGATTTAGGGGATCCTGACACTACCCCAAGATGGAAGTTTGCACGCAAAAGTGAAATCCTCTAAGTCCATGGTATAAGATTTGTCATAAAGGTCAAACATGACTGAAGGAGAATTACGCGAAGATGAAAACTCAAACCTCCTCACAAATGAACTTGTGAGATCATGATACTGGGGGCATTTGTCAGCCTCAAAGTCCTCAAGATCGGCATTACGCAAATATGCGTTAAATTCTTATTTGATTCCCACTTGATCCTTGAAATTTTCCGAAGGCCATTCACGTGGCCTCACAAGAGCGTCTCTTGGTGGTTCCTCGTCAAGATCACGCATTGCAAGCACAGGACCTTGCTTCCTTGAAGAACCACCTTAGAACATCTTCCTAAACATATTGTTTCCTCTGAAAAATTTCTGAAATTTTTAGTAACTTCAAACAAAAAGTGAACCAACTTCAATAAAATTGATAGCAACTACTCCTACAAGTGCCTAGAGCCTATATCAAGCATTAGAACTACTTGGAACCATATAAATTTGACATGCAAGCTCAAGAACATGGTCACCTAAGCAGCACAAATTTGCAAAGAATAAAGCACTAGAACAAAAACTAATTGGACCAATGGAGGAGTCACATACCAAGGAACAATCTCCCCAAGCAGTTTTTGCGAGAGGTGCTTTGAGCAAGGAGATCAAAAATCACAAAGAAAAGTGGTCGGAACTCGTGCTTGAGTTGGTTTTTCGGGTTTGTGTGAGGCAAAGGAAGAAGATGGGTGCAGGAATAAGTGGAGGAGGGCCACCATGGGCCCATGAGGCAGGGGCGCGCCAGGGGGTAGGGCGCGCCCACCCTCGTGGCTGTGGCAGCCCCCATGATAATTTTTGCACTTAAAATCCTTAAATGTTCCCGAAAAAGATCATATTAAATTGGCATGGCATTCTGAGGACTTTTATTTTCGGAATATTTTTTTATTGCACGGATAAATCAGGAAATAGACAGAAAAATACTATTTTACTTTATTTCTACTAAATAACAGAAAATATAAAGAGGGTACAGAAGGTTGTGCTTCTAGTTTCATCCATCTCATGCTCATCAAAAGGAATCCACTAACAAGGTTGATCAAGTCTTGTTAACAAACTCATTCGATTAACATGGAACCGAGAAATTTCGAATAACACTAAGTTACCTCAACGGGGATATGGACATCCCCAATAATAAGTATATCATATTTCTTCTTGACAGTAGGGAGAGGAAATTCAAAACCTCTAAATATAATCGATGGAATTTTTCCAATAGAGTTGATACTATGAACTTGAGATTGTTTCCTAGGAAAGTGTACCGTGTGCTCATTACCATTAACATGAAAAGATACATTGCCTTTGTTGCAATCAATAACAGCCCCTGCAGTATTAAGGAAAGGTCTTCCAAGAATAATAGACATACTATCATCCTGGGGAATATCAAGAATAACAAAGTCCGTTAAAATAGTTTCGCTTTGCAACTACAACAGCACATCCTCACAAATACCGGCAATTATAGCAGTTGATTTATCAGCCATTTGCAAAGATATTTCATTAGGTGTCAACTTATTCAAGTCAAGTCTACGGTATAAAGAGAGAGGCATAACACTAACACCGGCTCCAAGATCACATAAGGCAGTTCTAACATAATTTCTCTTAATGGAGCATGGTATAGTAGGTACTCCTGGATCTCCAAGTTTCTTTGGTATTCCACCCTTAAAAGTATAATAATAAGCATGGTGGAAATTTCAGCTTCTGGTATCTTTCTCTTATTTGTAACAATATCTTTCATGTATTTAGCATAAGGATTCATTTTGAGCATATCAGTTAATCGCATACGCAAAAAGATAGGTCTAATCATTTCAGCAAAGCGCTCAAAATCCTCATCATCCTTCTTCTTGGATGGTTTCGGAGGAAAGGGCATGTGTTTCTGAACCCATGGTTCCCTTTGTTTACCATGTTTCCTAGCAACAAAGTCTCTTTTATCATAACGTTGATTCTTTGATTGTGGGTTATCAAGATCAACAATAGGTTCAACTTCTACATCATTATCATTACTAGGTTGAGCATCATCATGAACATCATCATTAACATTTTCACTAGGTTCATGTTCATTACCGCATTGTGTTTCAAAGATCGGACATAGAGATATCATTTGGATTCTCGTGTGGTTCAAAGAATAGGTTCACTAGAGGTTTGCGAAGTCCTATCATTTTTCTTTTTCTTCCTTTTAGAAGAACTAGGTGCATCAATATTATTTCTCCGAGAATCTTGCTCGATTCTCTTAGGGTGGCCTTCGTGATACAAAGGTTCTGAGTCATTCTACCAGTTCTAGTAGCCACTCTAACAACATAATCATTTTTCTTACTATTCATTTCATCAAGCACTTCTTTCTGAGCTTTAAGTATTTGTTCTACTTGAGTGGTAACCATAGAAGCATGTTTGCTAACAAGTTTAAGTTCACCTCTAATATTAGCCATATAATCACCCAAGAGTTTAATCATAAAGGTATTTTGTTTTAATTGTCTACCAAAATAAGCATTAAAGTCATCTTGCTTAAACATAAAGTTATCAAACTCATCCAAGCAATCGACTAGCAATTTTAGTAGGAGGGACTTCACTTTATCGTATCTATAGAGAGAATTTACCTTTACTACCCGTGGTCGGGATATCGGGATCGGAGGTTTTTCAAAGAATAAAGAATTAAGATCATATACTTCTTCAACAAAGTGATGAAATTAAGACCATGTATTTCTTCAATAGGAGGTAAATTCTTTACATCTTCAGCTTTAATACCTTTTTTCTTTCATAGATTTCTTTGCCTATTGCATATCTTCAGGATCGAGAAATAGAACACCTCTTCTTCGGAGTTGGTTTAGGAATAGGCTCAAGAATTGGCTCGAGCTGGCTCAGAGGTGCCAAATTATTTTCATTTGTCAACATATTATTCAATAGAATTTCAGCTTCATCCAAAGGTTCTTTCCCTAAAAGAGAACCAAGACAACTATCCGTAATCTCTGGAAGCATCGGTTAGTCCATTATAAAAGATACCAAGTATTTCGTGTTTCTTAAGAGGATGATCGTGCAAAGCATTATAACTTGAGAAGCCTCCCCAAGCTTGTGGGAGACTCTCTTCTTTAATTTGCATCGAAGTTGTATATTTCCCTCAAAGCAGCTTGTTTCTTATGAGCAGGAAATATTTAGCGGAGAAATAATAAATCATATCCCGGGACTACGCACACAACAACCAGGATCAAGAGAATTAAACCATATCTTAGCATCACCCTTTAATGAGAACGGAAATATTTTGAGTATATAAAAGTAGCGAGATCTCTCATCATTAGTAAACAGTGTGGCTATATCATTTAACTTAGTAAGATGTGCCACAACAGCTTCAGATTCATAGCCATATAAAGGATCAGATTCAACCAAAGTAATTATATCTGGATCAACAGAAAATTCATAATCCTTATCGGGAAATGTAAATAGGTGAAGTAGCAAAAGCAGGATCAGGTTTCATTCTGTCCCTAAGAGATTCTTTACTCCATTTAACTAGCAGCCTCTTAAGTTCGTATCTATCCCGGCATGCAAAAATAGCTGCAGAAGATTCCATATCAAAAAGACAACCCTTGGGAATAGCAGGCATATCTTCATCATCACTTTCATCAATATTATGAGTTTCAATAATTTCTCTCTCTCTAGACCTAGAAATTTATTCATCAAGAAATTCACCAAGGGGCACAGTAGTATCAAGCATAGAAGTAGTTTCATCATAAGTATCATGCATAGCAGAAGTGGCATCATCAATAACATGCGATATATCGGAACGAATAGCAGAGGCAGGTTTAGGTGTCGCTAGCTTACTCATAACAGAAGGTGAATCAAGTGTAGAGCTATATGGCAGTTCCTTACCTCCCCTCGTAGTTGAGGGATAAATTTTTGTCTTAGCGTCTTTCAAGTTCTTCATAGTGTACAACAGATATAAATCCCAAGTGACTCAAAGAATAGAGCTATGTCTCAAGAACGGCGCCTTGAAAAGGTCTTGATAACCCACAAGTATAGAGGATCGCAACAGTTTTCGAGGGTAAAGTATTCAACCCAAATGTATTGATTCGACACAAGGGGAGCCAAAGAATATTCTCAAGTATTAGCAGCTGAGTTGTCAATTCAACCACACCTGGAAACTTAGTATCTGCAGCAAAGTGTTTAGTAGCAAAGTAGTATGATAGTGGTGGTAACGGTAACAAAAGTAAAGACAGCAAAAGTAATGATTTTGGTATTTTGTAGTGATTATAACACCAGCAACGGAAAAGTAAATAAGCGAGAACCAGCATATGGAAAGCTCGTAGGCACCGGATTAGTGATGGATAATTATGCCGGATGCGGTTCGTCATGTAACAGTCATAACATAGGGTGAC
Organism: Aegilops bicornis; assembly: GCA_021605145.1. NCBI lineage: Eukaryota > Viridiplantae > Streptophyta > Magnoliopsida > Poales > Poaceae > Aegilops > Aegilops bicornis. Next base: position 387,632,309 of record CM038669.1, on the reverse strand, counting down.
ACAGAACTAGCTCCAATTCATCAATGTAATGTAGGCATGTATTCGAATATAGTCATACGTGCTTATGGAAAAGAACTTGCATGACATCTTTTGTCCTACCCTCCCGTGGCAGCGAGGTCCTATTGGAAACTAAGGGATATTAAGGCCTCCTTTTAATAGAGAACCGAACAAAGCATTAGCACATAGTGAATACATGAACTCCTCAAACTATGGTCATCACCGGAGTGGTCCCGATTATTGTCACTTCGGGTTGCGGATCATAACACATAGTAGGTGACTATAGACTTGCAAGATAGGATCAAGAACACACATATATTCATGAAAACATAATAGGTTCAGATCTGAAATCATGGCACTCGGGCCCTAGTGACAAGCATTAAGCATAGCAAAGTCATAGCAACATCAATCTCGTAACATAGTGGATACTAGGGATAAACCCTAACAAAACTAACTCGATTACATGATAAATCTCATCCAACCCATCACCGCCCAAAGCAAGCCTACAATGGAATTACTCACGCACGGCGGTGAGCATCATGAAATTGGTGATGGAGGATGGTTGATGATGACGACGACGACGAATCCCCCTCTTCGGAGCCCCGAACGGACTCTAGATCAGCCCTCCCAAGAGAGATTAGGGCTTGGCGGAGGCTCCGTGTCGTAAAACGCGATGATTTCTTCTCTCTGATTTTTTTCTCCCGAAAGCCAATAAATAGAGTTGGAGTTGGCGTCAAGGTGTCCAGGGGCCCACGAGGTGAGGGGCGCCCCACCCTCGTGGGATGTGGTGTGGGCCCCGGTCTTCATCTTTGGCGAGGATTTTTATTATTTATTCCAAGATATGCCGTGGAGTTTCGTGTCATTCCGAGAACTTTTGTTTTCGCACATACAACAACATCATGAAAATTCTGCTTTGAAAACAAAGGTTTCGGTCAAGTTAGTTCCATTCAAATCATACAAGTTAGAGTCCGAAACAAGGGCAAAAGTGTTTGGAAAGGTAGATACGACGGAGACGTATCACTGAGTAATGGTGTTCTTGGCTCTCCTAGCACTAGCTTTCTTCTGAAAGTACTGCGTATTACTATCGCCAGTAGAAAGCCATTTTCTACGAGATTGCTGCCGCATCATAATCTCCTCGCGATATGACATCTCCACAATTTTATCTTGTACCCTTTTTTCCTTTTCACCCGGTCCAACTCTTGTAGGATCTGCTCTCAGGGTTGCAAGTTGCTGGCGTAGGCTTCTTAATTCTTGCCGGACCGACCCAAAGGTCGTTCGACTCCAATGCTTCAGTGATGACCCAACAGTGGCTAGCTTAGCCGATAATTGTGCTACTGTGGTCGCAGGTTGATTCTGATTCCAAACCTGCTGCATTGTTGCACCAAAAGTGTTGTCAGTTTCCCATATACACTCGTACCTGAACGGTCTTTTCAGTGCGACTCTCAGATTATTTGGCTCCAACTCGTTAATCAGCAATATGGGACTATGGTCAGATTTCGCCGCCGTTAAATGTTCGACAGAAGCGAACGGAAACATAGCTGACCAGCTAGCACTTGCAAGGGCACGATTAAGGCGCACCCGACAGTATTCTCCTCCTGCAATCCTCTTCTCAAAAGTCCAGTCTAGACCCTTGTAGCCAAGATCTGCTAGCTCACACACATCGACCGCTTCTCTGAAGCCTTCTATTTGCGCGTTATCTCGCTCGTTCGGACTCATTTGCTCCTCTGGCCGAAGTATTTCATTAAAATCACCCATGCAAACCCACGGCATCGAATATTCGTCGCGTAGGTATTTCATTGTGTCCCATGTTTTGTACCTCATGCTCCTATCCGCTGCACCATAGAAGCACGACAAGCGCCACAGTTCTTTGTCTGGTACTGTAACCATCGAGTCAATATGATACTGTGAAAAAGTCTTTATTTCAAGATTAATATTATTTCTCCAAAACAGACATAGACCTCCGCTCCTACCCCTAATGTCTACTTCAAAACAACCTGAAAATCCTAAACTACCTGCCAGACCTTCCACCCGGTACTTTGCAATCTGCGTCTCCACAATACAAAGCACCATCGGTGCACACGCCTCCACTAAGTCGCGGAGCTCTCGGACCGTCGCGGGATCGCCAATTCCGCGACAGTTCCAACATAGGCTCCTCATCATCCTCGGTGCCCCTCCTCGGAGGAGGCCGCCTGATTAGTTGCATCCATTTCTTCTACCTCAACTCCACCTTCTTGCCTTCTCCTCTTCACTATAGGAACCTTACCAGGGGTAGATGAGGCTGTATTCTGGGTTGAATCTCTTCTAGCAATAATACTGTGCCAGCTACCCTTCCAGCCAAGTTTGGTAAGCCTTGTCCATGCACGTTTACAGAACCATCCGCCAGAACAAGCCTCTTGCATGCAGTCTTGTTAGTCTCATATGAGCTCGGATCCTGTGGGGTATAGTCCATAGTAGCTGGCTGCTGGTCATTATCAGCATCAACATCCCCTCTGCCCATATCTCGACCTCCCATTCCCTTTCTTCCACCTCTTGCACCCCTTCCTCCTGATCCGCCTCCTCTTCCACGACCTTCCGAACCCCCTCTCCCGCCTGTAGCAAAAGCTGGTGGTTCGGGATTTCACAAGAGCCATCCCCCCCACTCACAGGTGTGTGGGTCATGAATTCCATCCCCACACTCCTCCACAGTGTGTCCCATTAAGCCACAGAAGTAGCAAAAGTCTGGTAACCTGTCATAATAAACAGGGTATTTCTTCCTATCTCTGAAAGTTATTGGCACAAATCTGACAAGCGGTGTATTGACATCTACAAAAACCCTCACCCTCAAAGTACTTGCTGGGTTGATCTTGCCTTCATTTACAATTACTGTGAAGGGTGGTTCCCCAACCTTGGCAGCTACTTTCTCTGCAAGTTCCCTCTTTGTTGTCAGTCCATCTGGCAGTCCCTTAATTCGAGCCCACAGCGGAACCTTGTTCAGCTTATACTCAACAACATCTGTGAAGCCGTCGTACTCCTGCAGAACTACAGGAGCATAACGGAAAATCCATGATCCTCCATCCATGATCCGTTTCCAATCGCCTAGGCAGTGACACTGGAACAGAAAAAGATTCGGCCCCTTGACCTTGAAGGACACACCTAGCTGCCGCCCACGCGTTCTTCATCTGCCTCAACAGGGCTGCGTGATTAAAAGGCTTCATGGTGTGAACACGGAATAACCATAGCTAACGCACTCCCTTGATCAAATCATCAACCTCCCCAGAAAGATCCAGGTCATCTTCCTCCTCTCCATGCAGATGCATCCCTGCAAACTTGTTCTAACTAGTCATCTTGACCAAACAAACGGACACTTAAATTTTTTAGGGTTAGTTATTAATAGCTGTGAGCACATCGGGCCGGGCTGCTTGTGCCCTCGTTGGGCTGGGCTGCTTGTGCCCTCGTTGGGCTGGGCTGCTTGTGCATTGCCGCATGGCTGGCTGGGCAATATAGGCTGCGCTGACACGTCTCCACCCCTCCTTCTCTTGTTGGCGTCGCCTCCGTCCGGCTCGGCTTCTTCCACCCGTACCCGTAGATTGATTTCCATCCGGGTCCCTTCCGTTCCACGGCAAGTATCCGTCGCACGGTGAGCTACTGCTGCTGCCGCCTAGTCCAATTTCCCTTCTCGTTTATATCGTCCAAAAAAACTAGGGTTTTACTTTCATCTTCCTCGCCTTGCCTCGCCGCATTGCTCTTGTTCTACTTGGCGGTGGTTGTCCCCCTCCCCCTCCCCCTCCCCAAACCCTAACGGAAAAGGCTTCTTCAGATTCAGGCCCACCCTCGCCGTCGTCCATGGCGCTGCAGTACGTGGAGGCGCAGCGGCAGGCGCGGCCGGACCTAGCCGACTGGTACGCCGACCTCACCGACCTCTACCAGCGCAAGCTCTGGCACCAGCTCACCCTCAAGCTCGACCAATTCCTCCAGATCCCGGCCGCACAGGTACCTACCCCCTTCCACTACCTTCTCCACTTCCCCCCTTTCCCTCTAGAACCTAGAACCTAGAACCTAGATTTAGATGCAGGCTCCAGATGCGCCGTTAATTGGCATGCGGCAACTCATGCGCCTCACATGCTCCAATTCGATTTCGAGTGCTATTATGGTCTGATTTGGTCTCTACGGCAATTGCTGTTTATTCTGCAGACTGGCGACACGCTCATACAGCTCTACAACAATTTCATCTCCGATTTCGAAACAAAAATCAATTTGCTCAAACTCGCCCAGTTCGCGGTCATAGCGTCGCGCCAATATCCGGACAAGGATGCCGCCATCACCTTCCTTGAGGGAATAATCACCAAGCTTCGCGAGACCAGGGAACTGCGGATCGATGAGCCTATCCTTCACGTCAAGATGCAGATCGCAGCAATTCACCTTGACAAAGGGAACCACAAGGAGTGCAAGAACCTGCTGGAGGAAGGGAAGACCACCCTGGATGGCATGACTGATGTGGATCCAACGGTCCATGCTAGCTTCTATTGGATATCGTCTCAGTACCATAAGTCGCTCCAAGAGTTTGCTGAGTTCTATAAGAATGCACTTCTCTATCTGGCCTACACAACCGTAGGGTCTCTCTCAGATTCATTCAAGCTGGTAAGTTTTGCAGTTAACAATTTCATCGATTGTGCAGCAGAAGAATGTGTTTTATTCAGTCCTTTCTTTTATATAGCCTGAAATGTGCCATGGATGTTATTTCTATATATATTTGATACCTATTGTCTTGAAACAGGACTTGGCATTTGACCTTTCCCTTGCAGCCTTGCTGGGGGACAACATCTACAACTTCGGGGAATTGTTAGCTCACCCTATTGTAAGTATTGCTTGTCCTTTTGTTGAATTAAGTGTTGCTTGTTAGGTACGCGACTTTATTGTTCCCAGCCCTGAATTGACGCATTTGTAGTTTGTTTTTTGCATAGTGCGTATGTCATCTATTCCACTTGCTTCTGGATGCTGTTACATGTATCTTTCCACATACTTGATCGTCCTGATTGCTAAATGACAATTTCTTTTGAATTCTACACTGCAAGTATCAAAGGGATGGATTTTGAAGTACCCACTGAAACAGGGTGCCTTTCACAGTATCAAACACAAATATAGCAGTATTAATTGTTGAACTATCATTGGCTGTTAGTTGGTGTATGCAGTTATAGGCGAGTGATCATTAAGCTATGCAAAGTTTGACAGAATAGTTATGAAGCCTTTTGTATACAAAGGCATGCACTATATTTACTCATTGACCATGGTTGTGAGCACAGATGATTCTTTTGGTTAGCATAAATATAGCAAACTACCTTTAGTTGGACAAGTAATTTGGGCGTACTACTACTAATATTACAACTAATATCTGTTTAAGACAAGCTGACTAGTAGCACATGAACGTCATTTCTTCTGGATTTGAGTTAAACCTATTTGAAACTTCTCATTCCTGAAGTAGTGAAATTACTCTTGTTTGTACCTTATAGATCAATAGTCTTATTGGGACCAAGGTGGAGTGGGTCTATCACATGTTACAAGCGTTCAACACCGGCAACCTAGCTCTCTACCAAGAGCTTTGTGGGGTTCACAATGCTGCTCTTAGTGCACAGCCTGCATTGGTGCAGAATGAACAGAAACTGCTTGAGAAGATCAATATTCTGTGTCTGATGGAGATAATCTTCAGGTACCATTTTTGGGCTATTACTTTCCAATATCACCTCCATTTCCTGTCGTGTTTTTTCCTAATATTTTTTGTTGTGTTGCATTCTTTAGCCGGCCATCAGAAGATAGAACTATCCCATTAAGTGTTATTGCCAAGCAGACTAAGCTTTCAACCAGCGAAGTGGAATGTCTTCTTATGAAGAGCCTCTCGGTAACTCCATTTCCTACATTCTTCTGCCATAAGATTTCCGTTTCATGTTCATAGAAACTTGTGTATTTTGCTGTATGCCTCTTGTTTTATGCTTGCAGTATTTTATGTTATGGCCTGGGAATCAGAACCCAACACATATTTAGACAGTGGGTTGTTGTGGAACAACAATTTTTAATAATTCGTGATGTGTTACTGAATTGATATTCAGTTGCTTTCTGTTCACTTGTGACGTACTACTGTTTAGGGGCTATTAAAAAATTATTGGGTTTTGATTGCAAATCCAACTGTTGTTGTGTGAGGTATATACAAATGCCCGTATCTTGTTTTTTTTTACGTCTACTGTTTGTGTTGTCTGTCCATTGTGTCATTACTTCCCATCTGTTTCAGAATGCTGGGTGCTACTCCCTCCGTCTGGTTTATTGGCCCCCCTCTTATTTTGGGTCAAACTTTGGCCATCTGTAAACCTAACAAAATATAAATTATATGAAACAAAAAATATATATTGTTGGATTTGTATTTGAGAGAGGTTTCCCATAATATAATTTTTACGACATGTAGTTTACATTTTATTAGTTATAAATTTATGGTCAAACTTTAGCCCAAAATAAGAGGGTCCTTGTAAGCCTGGACGGAGGTAGTACTTCAGATCTGTTTCAGTTTCCTTCCAGATTTTGTGCATCAGTTCTAGTAGTAGTAATGCTGTCCCCGAATGTTCTTGGGAGCCAAAATCGTGCTTCCTCTATAGTTGAAGCAGCAGTGGAGTTCCCTGAATTGCATATCTATTTGAAAGACTCACATATTTCCTGTCCATTGCAGGTTCATCTCATAGAAGGAATCATCGATGAAGTCGACAGCACGGTTCATGTTTCGTGGGTCCAGCCTAGAGTACTTGGCATCCCACAGGTGAAGGCGTTGCGTGGCGCCTGGACTCGTGGGTCGGCAAAGTGCATACCACACTGTTGTCCATTGAGGCAGAGACCCCCGATCTTGTGGCGGCTTAGCTTGTTGGCCAAAAATGATTCTGAATAGGCTTTGGTTGTGAGCAAGGCGGCGGTGTAAAACGAGAGACCATCTGGCTGTGCTGCGCGTGCTAGCTGCTCTTTTCTTGATAACGAAAACTTGTTGCCTCGGGTGTCCAATTGGTCTGGACTTGTAACTTGCTTCTATCATCACGGATCGAAACAGAGAAATCATACCGGCAGAGGGCGTCACTAGTTTTTTCATGTTGAACTTTATAATCTGTAATCCAGCGGTTTGGCATTTTTTCTTCTTCCATTGTGCGATGGACATGGACACGCAGGAAAATCTTGCTCATTTTCTAATGTTTGTGCCAGACAATGAGCCTTTTGAATTCTGGCTGCGTACGGTTTCTAACTATACAACGCGTGGGCCTCATTTTTAATTGCATCAAGGAGCTTCAGATTATTGCTTGTAGTGCATCATTGCTAAGAATGCATCAATTTCGAAACCATGCAACTTTGACATATTTAGTAACAACAACAACAAAGCCTTTAGTTCCAACTTGGCTAGAGGTGCCCATAAAATCCCGTGACCAATTCATGATTTTGGTGTATGGATAGCAAGTTTTCACGCGCCTCTGTACATGCCTAGTCATTTTGATGATATTTCAGTCCTTTATGTCTTTTCTATGGACTCCATGTTAAATTTGGTCTATTCCGAACTTCCTTGATATTATCTGCACGCTTTAGCCGTCCGCTATTGAATATGCCGAAAGCATCTCAGACGATGTTGGATAAGCTTTTTGACAGATTTAACATACATCAAATATCATGTGAAATGATCCATCAATGTTACTATGTCCAGACAGTCAACAGAAAATGTTACTATGTCCAGTACTCGTATTTGGGAGGTTTGCCTGCCGTTTCAGCCTCCTTCCTCCCCACGTAACGCAGCGCCGCCGCCGTGCCCGTGCCGGCAGCGCTTGCTTGCTCTCCTCTCCATGCAATTAGGCAGATATCACTGAGCTCCTCCCCGCCCGTGTTCGCGCCTGCAATGCCAGCCTCGCCGTCCCCGCCCACTCGCTTCTTCTATGCTCCACGCCGCACGGAGGCGGACACCGCCGCTCCCTGCCAGGCTCGCCGCCGCCTTCTTCGCCGCCAAGCCCCAGCCCCAGCCGCCCGCCCTCTCGCCGCAGATCGTCGAGGCCGCCGTCTCCCGCTGCCCCTCCGACGCCCTCGCGCTCTCCTTCTTCCTCTGGTGCGCCCGCCGCCCCGCCTACTTCCACCCGCCCTCGTCCTTCGACCGCGTCCTCCCCGCCGCCGCGCGCCTCGCGTCCCGCCTCGGCACCGCCCCCGCGCTCCTCCGCGAGCTCCAGAGCCTGGGCTGCCCCATCAGGCCCCACACCTTCCTGCTCCTGCTCAGGCTCTACTGGCGCGGGGGCCTGTACCCGCTCGTGCTCCACCTGTTCGACGAAATGCCCCGCTGGGGCTTCCACCACAACGCCTTCGCGCGCAATGTCATCCTCGACGTCCTGCTCAGGACCGGCTGCGCCGACGACGCGCTGCGCTTCGTGCAGGGCAACCCGTCGCCCAACTACCTCACCTATGCCATTGTCCTGACTCATCTCTCCAGAGCCGGGGATTGGTCAGGGATGCGCGTCTGTTTCACAGCTATGCTGAGCCAAGGTTTTCTCCCCAGCGCCACTTCCCTCGCCTCGGTGTTTGCCTGTTGCAGTAAGGCCGGCACCATGGCCGAGCTAATGCAGCTGCTGTCGTATGCGCTTGTCTCGGGCCAGCAGCTCACTTCAGCCATGTGGACGTGTCTCATCGCTCGTATGTGCAGTGAGGGAAGGCTAAGCGAGGCCTGTCAAACCCTGGGAAATATGGTGCGTTCTGGCTCTTCTCCCACGGTGGTGACTTACACACCGCTTGTCAGAGGTCTCTTCCGAGCCGGGAGGCATGACATTGCCAGTGAGCTCTTGGGATCCATGGCATCCAACGGTTGCATCCCTGACCTTGTTATGTATAATGTTCTGATGGACTGCATGATGAGGGAGAGGAGGTACGATGAGGCCATGGACATCTACCTACATCTTCATGGGAGCCAGATAAAGCCGGATGCATACACTTTGTCTACTTTGGTTCAGGTATTGCAGTTGTCACGGAACATAGATCTTCTCCCTAGGTTAATCCTGGGCTCGGATATCTCTTATGATCTCGTGGCTTGCAATTCTATGCTGAGTGCTCTGTGCAAGTCAGGGTTTCCATCTGAAGCCCTTCAGTTCTACATTGATATGATTGGTTTGGGCATCAGGCCAGACAGCTACAGTTATGTTGGATTGTTGGATAGTTTGTGTCACTTGGGAAGGATAGATCATGCAGTCAACCTCTACCGCAGTGTTGTCACAAGCAATCCTGATTCAGACGCCTACGTCCATGCAGCCATCCTCCGTGGCCTTGTTAGAAGGGGCCAGAACATAATGGCATTTAGGATTCTCAGGGAGGCTGTGCGTCAAAATTATGCACTTGATACCGTGTGCTACACCATTGTTCTGCATGGTCTATTCCGAGGTCATTTTGTTCAAGAGGCTCGTGATTTGTTTGACAAGATGAAGGATTCAGGAGTTGCTTCCAACACTTGTACATACAATGTAATGCTTCGTGGACTGTGTAGAGCCAGGGATATGCTTGCAGTCACGCAGTTACTAACAGAAATGGAAGGCGCCAATGTTCATATGGATAGTACCTCATTCAACGTGGTAGTTGTGCTCTTAGTGAAATTGCAGCGCATCAGTTCGGCAACAGCTTTGATCAGAGAAATGCTCAATCTAGGCATGAAACTTAACACCAAAACTTGCTGGTTACTTTCTCAATCAATTGGTCATAGATTCGTTTTGGAGGATTCTATCAGTGCTGAAAGTGATGTGTCTGACTCAACATGCGATCTGCTTGTATGCTCAGCTTCATAGTCTACTTTTCGATGGAACAAGCATGCTGTTTATGGTATCTCCACTTTTGTGATGTAATTGATACAAAATATAAAATACTGAAGGCTGGAGAAATTCTAAATGAATTTCTACCACACAGAGATCCTTGCTATAACATTTTTCCCTTGAAGCGCCCAACAAAATTACCATAACTATTGAAGAGATGTTTACCTCGTAGGTACATACCTTTTGAATATCATCCCACCATTATGTTGATAAATTTTAAAATGTATCCATAACTTTGGGTTCTACTCAGATGCAGGTTGGTGAGACATGTGCAGTTTGATTTAACACCGAGAATGAGGCAGTCTGTTTTTGTCAATATTGGATCTTTCCATGACACAATGCTGATGTACTATATTTCAAGGGGCTTACACCTAAATGATTTTGCAATGCCGCCCATGGGCTAGATTTGAAAGAAATTGCAGGTATACTTTAGTTGTTTCTCCACAGCAATTTTCAAATTGTACCCTTGTGCATTCTCTTCAGAATATAGTTTAACAGTGTATCATCGTTACATAAGTTTGAACTATGCAACGCACAATTTCTTTTTTTTTAACTATTTGCAGTTTAGGAATTTCCCAGTCCATTTTTTAGTAATTTGCGTTGATGTATTATTTTTACAAAGAAAATGGTATTTCTGTATCCGTTTTAGCACTATCATGTCTATATATTATATGGAATGTGCACAAACATTTCTATGATATCGCTATTGGTCTGAATAGGAGTGGTGAGCTCCAACTCTGAATTGTAGGAAGTTGTATCCCGAAAGGTCAGGTACTTGTAAGCTATGACAATCATATTTTGTCAAGAAAGATAGTAAGAGTTGTGACCAAAGAATGACATTAAGCTCAAATGCGAGAGATTGTGTAATGTAAATTATTGACATACTGACAAAACATTACAACCAAAAATAATGATAATATACTAGAGATATCCTATGCCAATTGTTGTAACTTGATCTGGATTCAGCTGCAGATTAACCCATCATGTTATGAGAATGTGGTTCATAGAGTGCCCTTTTGGCCTGCTAGGGAACCCAATATTGTACTGTTGTCTTCAGCAATCAGTATGTGAATCCAACAAGAGCTATGAAGCTTCAGCATGAATTGGGTCAAGGGAAAGAGAATGACCCGCCTAACTGTTGATTGGCAGCTGATGATGGAGGATTGATTGCAATCCAGAGCAATGAAATAGTGATGGAAACTAATCCAGCCCAGACATACACAATGGTGGGTGTCCTGCCTCTCCTGCCCATGAGCCCCTTTGCAAATGGATATAAATGGGCAAGCACCCAGAAGCTGAAAAACACTCCACCAAGAAGCTTGCTCCATTGCGGGATTGTGCTGTAAATTGTGCGGCTGAAGCCAACAGCAATGGCAACAAGGTTCACCATGATGATGGTGAGAGGTGGTATCATCAATGAAGTCCACTTTACTCAGAGAGTTCTGCAAATTCATCATCGATATCGTCACCCACCTGCTTTGATGTGAGTGTGAATGAGATCTCAATCCCTGCAACAACTTTCAGTAGACCTTGCATCACAGCAGCTAGGTGAGCACTAGTTCCACCAATAAGCCAGAATTGTTCATTTCGCCACCACTCTTCCAGTGCAATTCCAGACCACTTGATCTCCAGCATGGCCAGGAGACAAAGCGTGATGGTGATGATAAGTAGGTATGTCAGGAAGGTGACATTGAGTGTTTGCACAATGAACTGCCCTGAGAAAAGGGAGAGTGCTGGAAGGAAGCAGTAGACAATGAGGAAGATGGATGTGAAGGGATATATGCCAACATTGAGGTATGCAATCCTTTGTAGTACCTGTGAAGAAAAAATGGTTTGTCATATTTTTGGTGAGTCTACTTTAGTAAGGGATAGAAATAGAAAGTCTAGAGGGGCATATACCTTCATTTTGGAGCTGGCAAACAATGCATTGTTCCGAGAGAAAAAGATCTCGACAGAACCAGTAGCCCACCGAAGCACCTGGTGAAGACGATCTGTGAGATTGATAGGGGCAGTGCCGCGGAAGGCATCACGCTGTGTGACACAGTACACTGACTTCCATCCACGATTATGCATGCGGTACCCTGTCACAACATCCTCAGTGACAGATCCATAGATCCACCCCACACGAGTGCCCCACTCTGTCTTCTCCTCATACCAACATGAAACTACACTGATTGCTTCTGCCACAATGGACGCATCCAGTATTTCACGTGGAATTGTTAGAGCACCAGGTGGACGCCCATTCTTGACAGATGGATGGTCAGCCAAGGGCCTTCCCTGGAACTCTGCTACTGGGATGGAGTCAATCAGAAAGCTGGAATTTCCAAACTTCTTCGGGAATGTGGCGAGGTTCATGCTGTCCCCGTCAAAATCACCCATACGGAGAGCCATTGTCTCCTCGGGATTAGCATTGGAAGCAGATGCCTTGCGGCGTCGTGGGAGGCAGCAACCACAAAAGCCTGGGCTGTGATCCTTGGAACGAGGTGGGTCAAAGCCATATAGGGCGATTCGCCGGAAGAGGCACCCAGTGCCGACATACACTGGTCCTTGCAGACCATCAAGAGCACGCATGTTTATATCAAAGAAAACAGTATTGTGGTTAGCATACCGGTCAGAAGGATCAATGCCTTCAAACCTCTGAGGGAACTGCACATAGCAGAGTCGGTCACCACCACGGTCCATCATGAAGCACATGCCCTCCCTGAAGGCCTTTGAGTTGTAAACGTAGTGATCACAGTCCAGATTAAGAATGAAGGGGCCATTGGACATGATGGCTGATGCACGAACCAATGCATTCATGGCACCTGCTTTCTTGTTGTGATCATATCCCGGACGTTTCTCACGTGACATGTACACCAGCATTGGAAGTCTTGTATCCACTTCTGAAAAGTCAAGAGGTGACTTTTCAATGTTCCCATACATTGGCATGTCACTTGGTGGTTTCAGCATAACCTGTGATATAGAAGAAACATGTAAATAACTAGGTCTAGACCAGAAATTGTGTTTACGCGACCATCATCGAATCAGTACCTGTATGATTCCTGCATGATCACCACGTGCATGATCTTGTGACGAATGAATCCATGTACCAGGCCAGTGAGTGCTATCAGCCATCCATGTTGCCTTGGGAATCTTCACTGGCTCAAATTGCTCATCGCCTCCAGCCTTGATCTTTTCCCTTTGAAGATTCATTGCCTGGATTTCCTCACGGGCATGGTATGCATCAGAGCGGCGCCTGATGGAATCTGGCAAGCCGTTAACGCGGACCTTGAACTCGTCATACTCACGCTTGATCCTTCTCCTGTCCTTTACAAAGTCGGCCTTCACCTTATTCTTGAAAGGATCTCTCTTCAGGTTGAAGTAGCTGTCTGGGTTCCTGGGTTCAATGTCATGCTTCCTGCAGAATGGCACCCAGAAATTAGCAAAGCTTGCTGCCTCAGCCATCGCCTCGAAGGTCAGCAGTGCCCTCCATCATCTGACACATAACATGCAAGCTTATCGACAGGGTAGTCAACTGCAAGGATTGAGAGAATTGTGTTTGCTGTGACCAGGACCGGCTCCTTTTCTGGATCAGCAGTTGACACAAAGATATCAATTCCAGGGAGATCAGATTTGCCTGTTGGATTGCTCGGCGTTGGTGTCTCAAACTTTTCTTTAAGCACAGAGAGATCAGTAGCACGGTTGATAGGGCAAAGCTTTGGAAGCTGGTCCAACACCCATGACAATGCGAACCAGAGCTCACAAACAATTGACATTCCCCAGAGCCAGATGGCATCATCATTTTGATGCTTGATACGCCACATGAGGAAGAAGGCCAGTGCAACCAAGCGGATGAGGACAAGGAGCCTGCATGCAAGAGACAGTTCAGACAAGAGGATGGTATCACAAAATAGCAATGCACCTAGATGTTGTCATGTACTCCCTCCATTCCAGAATATAAGGTCCGCACGCTTTTTGAGATTTAAGTTTGACCATAAATTTAACCAATGCAATGTGGGTTATGTGTCATAAAAATATACCATTAAATTCATATTGAAAAGAAATTTTCAATGGTATAATTTTTTAGTAACATGATTTATGTATTATTGGTTTAATTGATGGTCAAAGCTAAATCTCGAAAAATGCGTGCACCTTATATTCTGGAATGGAGGGAGTATTAATAAATATCGGTATATTTTCCGTGTAACTGAAATTTGAACCAACAAGTAGTAGAATACTATGCAAGTGTGGGATCTTTGCATTTTCTTTTCAACTGTTATATGTGGATTTTTGTAAAGTTTTGTGACAGAGAACACATTAAACTAATCTGTGTGCACATGCTATGGTATTTGGAAGAAAATTGCAAGCTTACTGTATAGGCACACTTTTTAACTAGTCTGTACACATACTATGATCTTTGGCTGAAATTGACAACTCAGTCACTCTATATATGCATTTGATTGGTATTGAAACCAATTGGTATAGTAGGGCTATTTACTTGGCTTCCTTGTAGCATTTCTCTTTGCTAGACTACAGTTACTTGAAGGTTAACAGCATCTGGCTTTAATCACTTTTTAACACCATCAATTTTATTAGGGGTTGGCCTAATGAGAGGGTAATGCAAAGCTGCAGTTCCTTTAGTTTAATGTAAAATCAATCGATTCGTTATTCTTGTGTTAGTGGGTAAGCCAGCATACTTCTTGTTTAGGCATTAACCCGTACATATAACTTTTGGTTGGCAGGTAACAGTAATGGCACATGTTTTTAAGGAAAAAAGATGGCACCTGTAAGGACTGATGACAGCAGCTGGAATCTGGAGTTTGCGGGTGAGCGGCCGCCATGGTTTAGACATGAGCTCCTTGGGGTGCCCTGGTACTCCATTTCTGCTATCATCGTCCACATTGTCGTCTGGCCAAATGGCATTACCATAGCCATATGTCCCCTTGGTCTCAAAGAGCCAGCGGTTATGGTCAAACTCACCGGACTGGTTGTTCATAGTGCCCTGCTTCACCAACGAAAGACGCCTCTCCATCTTGCCCCCTGGCCCATGTGGCAGCGACAGAGCCCGTGTCAGCTCATTGCTGGAGTTGGAGAGGACTTCTTCCCACTCGGTGTGCTTGTAAAGCTCTTTGCACCCGGGGCAGACACCGCCGCCACCCTTGACGGCATCGGTGAAGCAGTCGACGCAGATTTTGAAGTCACACTCACAGGGGAGGATGTCCTCCCCACGGCCATTGCGCATGATCTTGCTGTCGCATCCCTCGACCATGCAGATGGAGCCCTTGGGGCCAGATCGACCCATGTCGGAGTCAGGGCCCTGCTTGTCCATGACATGGGCACGGGTGACGCTGTTGAAGCCGCCGGTGAAGAGCGAGCTGGAGACGTACTGCTCGTCGGCCTTGGTGCCGTCCTCCTCCATGGGCTGGTTGTCGGGCGTCATGGGGATGTGGACATGGTAGTCCTGGAAGTCGACGCTGCTGATCTCTGAGTCGAGGTCGTCGCGCGAGTAGCTGATGAAGCGCCCAGACTCGGTTCGCCGCCCGAAGACCACCTGCGGCGCCGATGTTGGCGCTGTCGGTGGCTTGCTGGGGCCGTGCGGCGGCACGCGGCTGGAGCCGCTGTTCTTGAGGATTCCCTTGGACCCCATGGCCTCCTCCGTACGTGCTCTTTACTTTGACTCTCTTCTTCCTCGTGATGTTGTTGCTATGCTGTTATCTTGTGGCTGATCTGCAGGACGAATAATATGACGAAACAAAGGAAAACAATGACATTAGTCTCGCTGTAGGTTTATTTTTGCCAAGACATATTTGGAAAGCACAGCATACAGGAAATCAAATCGTAATCGGCAGATCATAACAACCAATAAACGCAGCCTGGGTGACGCAAAAACGAAATTCAAATGGATGCATGCAGGTTGTTTCTCTTTTTTTTTTCCTCCAGGAAAAGGGGGAGAATAAATGGCAAGAGTGTTTTGCTTTGTAAGGAAAGGAAAACGATGAATCAGTAGATTACATAGAGGGTGCATGCAATCAGGAAGGCGAATTGGGAATGTAGAGCAAGAGCAAAGGAAGGTTACCTTTCCCCCCTCATCTGTTGTGGTGCGGCAATGGCGATGGAATGGAAGAAAGGTAGTAATGAGGAAGCGCGTCCACGCCCATGGCTGTATTTGAATGGTTCCATCCAATCAGCCAACTGGAGTGGAATCGAAGAGGTGCGTCGAGACTGGGGAGGCGCCAAGGAGAGGGGCGCACGACTACTCGGTGCTCATGCATGATGCATACATTCATACCATACATGCGATGCAATCATCAGTCCCGTTCATACCGATGGATGCCGGCTTGCTTAATTATAACTTAATCATCCACACCTGATACCTGCTTTTACTAATTCTTTTATACATCTGCCACTACCATCCTTATTACTGCAACTTGGTTTTACCTTGTCAATCAGTCAATGATGTCTTTCTCACCTAGACACTGACCGTGTCATTTGTTTTTATCTTTTTGCTTTGCACCAGAGGGCCCAAGTCGTGCAGTGAAAACTGAGTCAACCCCCAACACACGGTGGGTAGCTTCGCGCAACAAACGTCCAGGCTCGTGGTCAAAGCATCAACCAAATGCATCGTGCTCGCTACTCCGACTCCTCACTGACATCATACACCCTGCAATCCAACCGCCAAATTCAACTCATGAACAAATACGTAGAAAAGAAGATATGCATAAATAGATTCATTTTTATACGCTCTACATGCAAATCATGCAATTTCATGCCTGTCATGATTCTTTTGTCTACATTATTTTTCCTGTGCCAGACTTGCTTCAGATTTGAGCATTTGTCGTACGTACGCTCTGTTTTGCTTCTCCCATGCCCATACACCTGCACACGGGTTTGGTTTCCATAATTTTTGACAATATGCATGCGCGAGGCCACTTCAGCGACCAACGCACGGATACTCTGAGAAAAGATAACACGTTCCAGAGGTCAACTCTGTCGAATTTTTTTTCAAGTATCAACAACATGCATGGCATTACTACACATGCATCCTGCGAGTTGCGCACACGACCAATCTTGTTTCCATCTCACGTTTTATAACATGATCCAATCTATGCAAATTTAATTTCCCAAATCGTAATATATGGGCACACCCTCGTCTTCCACAGAATGTGGTGGTTTCTGAGTCTGGGAAAGTGATATAGCTCTTCATTGTTTTTTCGGGTCAAATTGTGATGCATATGCTTGAGCCAGCACTAGGCGTGCCAACAGAAATAGGCGTCATATCTAGTGCATCCGGGATAGGTGGTGCATCCGTGTATCCGTTGACTCATCAGCCGGCCGATTCACATCTCACGTATGGGAGCAAAAGCAACACGATTTTGCAGAAACACGCCCGCCGCCGCTCCAAGTCCAGTCAGCTAATTTGCTAATAACCCCCTCCGCTAATCACACTTCTAAATCCCTTATTCCCTGTTCGTCTCCCTCCCAATCCCTAATCACGGCCGCAACCTCCATCCCAACGAGGGCATCGGCCGCGGCAGCATGAATCCGCAGGCACAATCGCCACGGCGGATTTCATCTGCCCTGGCGATCTCAGCGATGGCCACGACGGGATGCATCTCCGAACTCCCCATCAGCTCCGTGGAAAAATTCTCATCGCGTGATAAGCTGCAACAGATCATCACGACGGCTTCTACTGTTAAGGATGTTGAACATGCATCAGCGGTGATCCATAATTTAAGTGTTGACCATCGGTGTGCCTCTGCATCTAGCCATGGTGTGGCCCATCTCACTTGCCCTGCTACGTCTGTTGAAAATACTAGTGCTGCAGAATATGAACCGAACTTCAGTATGGTGGATGGAGGTTCAGGTAACATCCGTAAAATCCAACCATGTTGTGTATGACCCTGATGATTATTTGTCTATGGTGTACATGCGTACTTTTCTAGAGAATAACCGTGTTGATGCATGTGCAGCTACAGAATCCGGTAAAAGCTTGCAAACTCAAATGAATGAGCGAGAATTTGCTACGCCAAGAAAGAAAGAAAGCATTCCCCTATTCGTGAGTGTGATAAACTATGATTCACCATGCTTCTTACCAGTTCAGAGATTTATGCATAATGATGATTATTGTGATTCATTATTTATGTTTCAGTGCTCGTCTTTTACGCCGAGTTGCGACGAAAAATTGAAGCCTAAAGTAGGGATGACATTTGAGGGGCTTGAGGCTGTGGAGGAGTTCTACAAGTCGTATGCACATCATGTGGGTTTTGGAGTTCGTGTCGGACAGCAGAAAAAGTTGAACGAAGAAGTGGTTCGGAGAAAGCGTTTCATGTGCAGCAGGGAAGGATTTAGGACTGAGAAAAGCAAGGAGATTAAAGACCCATCAAACCAATCAAAGAAAAGCCGTAAGAATACAACCACTCGATGCGGTTGTGATGCACATATCTTCGTCAAGTTGTGTGGCGACAACACCTACAAGATACAATCATGGGTTGAGCACCATAGCCATGGCCTTGATCAGATCAAATCGTAAAGTTAATGAGAGGGCAAAAAATATGTTGTACACATGTCACAAAGCAAGCATAGGTACATGCCAGGCGTACAGGCTCCTTCAAGTCAGCGAAGGTGGGTTTCCGTATGTTGGATGCAGCAAGAGGGACCTGCAAAACTACTACCGTGACCTCAGGCTTAAAATTAGGAACGCTGATGCTCAAATGTTTGTCGCTCAACTAGCTAGAAAGTAAGAAGTCAATCCAGCTTTCTTCTGTGATTTTGTTGTTGACAAAGAGGGGAACTTAATGTATGTTTTCTGGGCAGATGCCATGAGTAGGAAAAACTACAGTCACTTTGGGGGTGATTGTGTGGTATCCTTCGATTCTACTTACACCACTAATCAATACGACATGATCTTTGCACCATTTACAGGGGTCAATCATCACTTACAGAGTGTGTTTTTTGGTGCGGCATTCGAGCAGACTGAGTCATATGTTTGGTTATTTGAGACCTTCCTAACAGCAATGGCAGGGGTAGAACC
Organism: Aegilops bicornis; assembly: GCA_021605145.1. Taxonomy (NCBI): domain Eukaryota; kingdom Viridiplantae; phylum Streptophyta; class Magnoliopsida; order Poales; family Poaceae; genus Aegilops; species Aegilops bicornis. The sequence continues at coordinate 387,613,478 of CM038669.1, read as the reverse complement.
TAGACTCATTATAACTGATGAAGCTGTTAGCATGAAGAATGCGATTGAAACAGTTTTTCCGACCACAGTGCATAGGTTATGTATGTGGCACATAATGGAAAAACTTCCGGAGAAGATTGGACCAATAATTAGAGAAGAGTCTGAATTTTGGGAGAAGATGAATTCGTGTGTATGGGGTTCGGAAACTCCAGCAGAGTTTGAATCACAATGGAATTCCGTCATTACGGAGTATGGCTTGGAGGAAAATGAGTGGCTGGTCAAAAGGTTTAGCATTCGCGAGTCATGGATACCAGCTTACTTTATGGACATACCATTGGCGGGTATTCTCCGAACCACTTCAAGGTCTGAAAGTGCAAATTCATTTTTTAACCGTTTTATTCATCGTAAGCTTGCTTTGGTTGAGTTCTGGCTTAGGTTTGACACGGCATTAGAATGCCAATGAGAAGAAGAGTTGATTGCTGACAACTCAAGCATTCATACAACCCCGCAACTATTAACACCATGGGAAATGGAGAAACAAGGTAGAGATGTGTTTACATATGAGGTGTTTGAGAAATTTCAGAAAGAGATTGTTGCAGCAAGAGACCATTGTTGCATCCAAGGCATTGCACAAGATGGAACACTAAAAATAGTGACATTGAGAGGTCGATCCCATAGGATTAGGGAAGTTCAGTGTGTCACCACAACCATGATAGCTCATTGTCCATGTAAGTTATTTGAAACAATTGGAATCCCGTGCCGCCATATCATGCAGGTGTTGAGGGCTGAAAATCAAAATGAACTTCCATCGTACTACATTATGAAAAGATGGAAGAAACGGTGCAAAAGGTATACAAATTTTATGCAATTGATATTCTAATTGAAAACCAAATGGCTGACATTATATAATTTTATTTACAGGGAGAATGTGTATGATGAGCATGGGAATTTAATAGAAGAGAAGGCAACCGATTCGTTGAATGAAGCTACGAGGAAGAAGATTTCAGTTGTACGCAACAAGTTGGAAGATCTAATTCAGAAGGCCAAGCACTCGGATGAAGGCATGGATTTTCTAACATCAAGTGTATTAAATATTGAAGCACCTTTGGATGAAATGGTTCCTACATCAGGTGTGAAGCACACTAGACAAGATGAGTATGAGGCTTTTATTGGTTGCAATATTCCTACTGAAATTGACATACACCCACCAACTGATGTTCGCACGGTGGGGAGATGCAAAAGAATAAAGAGAGGAAAGGAAATAAGTGAGGAGGAACAGAAAAAGAAGAAGAAGGAAGCCAAGGTAAAGGTTGCACGCTTGTGCAAGACTTGCAAAACAAATAGTTTTTCATGATAGTCGCAATTGTCCTAGCAAAAAAGAAGGCAAAGGGGCGTAGATTGTGCAGCAGATGAAGCCAAGTGGTGTTCCGTGATGGGCTGATGGCCCTCAGTCTGTTGAAAAACATGAATTTATATTACTGTTACTAATGTATTGAATTCTTGTGATGGATGGAAATTTGAGTTTCTTGAACTATCTTCCTCTTATTTTCTCTGAATTGGTGCATATTGAATATAGTATATGAAGCAGCAGGGCCACCATGTCACATTATGTTCACATAAACATTAAGCATGCTCTGTTTTTTTTTGTACAAAGATACATCTACCATATAGGAGAATACATTTTACAAGAATCTTTGTCAGCCTGTGAGCCATCATTCCTTTATTTACTTCGATAACAGTATGACCACTGTGCTTTGTTTACTTCGGGTGTAATATTTTGCCAGTAGTATCCAGGGAACAACTCAGCTTGCAAACCCACATCAGCCTCAACAATATTATTCACGAACAGAAATTAAACAGTGCTTTGTTTGTAAGCTTGCAGTAGCAACATCTTATTTATGAATATCTGAATATGTCAAAGAGACGGAATGCAGAATCACCAGGAATTCCCAAGCACCAAGCATCAGCTGTATTACATCATGTATTGCAGAATACCTCAAATCACCGGGGCCAAGCTAAATTCACTTGTCTCTGAAAAACAATACTCAACTATAATGTACAATTCACATTATGATGTCTGGAGCTACACGCACATTTAACAAAGAATAATTTGATGGATGAGCTCGGAATCTACAATCTGCACATAGCCAAGTACTAGATACATTCAACATGAACAAGAAAAATCTAGGAACTTGGTCCTTGTTTGCCGGCCACTCGATCGAGTCTCTTGTTGCAGGTGGAAAACATCGTCAGGCAGAGGAGCAACGCTGCATGCGGTCGCAGTGTACTGGATGGTGCGCAGGTTGCGGCCGTTGGCGAACTTGGCGTCGGGAACCCACAAGAAGGCGGGCGAGCACGGAGGTAGTCCAGACATGGCGGATCTCACCGCGGCCGTCGTAAGGATCACCAGGGCCGTCGAGCGATTTGAGGCGAACGGACGCGGACGCAGGTGAAGCGCGAACAACGTGGAAGCGATCAGCAGGGCCTTGGAGCCGTTCGAGGCGGACGGACCAAGTGCGGCTGCCGTGGAAGGATTCACCTGAGCCGCTGTAATGGAGTGATTGGAGGAGACGATCCAGATTGAGAGGGAGAAGAAACAGAGAATAGGGATTTAGGATGTGTGATTAGGGGAGGGGGTTATTAGCAAGTTAGTAGACTGAACTAGGAGCAGCGGCGGGCGTGTTTCTGCAAAATTATGTCGCTTTTGATTCCATGCGTTAGATGTGGATCGGCTGGCTGAGAACTCGAGGATACACGGATGCACGACCTATCCCGGATGCACTAGATATGACGCCATAGAAATACGGAATATCTCCCCTCTACCCCCCCCCCCCCCACCCCCCGACCCCCGCTGGGAGTCAGGTAGGATCAAGGGGAATTTGGGACAAGAAATCGAGTAATCAAGGGAACGAGGTAGGGTTTAAGGCCAGAATCAGAGGTGAAAGGGCATGTAGCCGCTAAGTGTGGTTTTGATAATTAATAACTATCTCTATGGACCAATGCTTTCACTAAGATATATTTAAAGGGATACTACATAGGTGGATGTCACGCCTGGGATCGGACCCCCACCAGTAGCGTGCAGCACCAAAGCGGCCCAGCGACAGACGGCCGAGCTGTGCAAGAGTGAGAACGAATATTCCCCGAAGGGCCGTGACTGATTGGGTGAGCTGGCTGTGAGTGCGTGCGCGGGTGGAGTGGAGCATATATGTTCGGTGGGTGTGAGCGAGGAAGGCATCGATTGTACTCTGGAACAGACTGACGAGGAGAGTTGTTCTCTCTCTCGCCCTCTCAATACTTATCCCCTCCTCCTCTACCTACCGCTGTTCTTCCCCTCCTTCCTGCCCCGATAGTCGCTAGAGGTACGTTACAACTTGGTATCAGAGGTTAGTCGATCTGGAGACGGCGTACCCGAAACCGCGCTACACCACCAAGCAGGCGAGCAAGACGCGGCGATGGAGGAGCAGTTGGCGGCGCTCATCAAGTCCGTCAACGACAGCTGGGTGGCGATGGATGCGAGGCTGGATGCGATCCAGACCTTCCTGGAGCTGTGGCGGCCAGCGGTGACGCACATCCAACATCAAGTCGACGAGCTGCGGTCACAAGTCGGGCGCATCGCGATCCACCCGGCGCTAGCGGCGACGCCCCCTGATCCAGATCCGGCTCTGGAGGGCGACGCGGTGGGGCACAGGGCTTCCTCCTCGACGTGAACCAGCCTGGGGCTCCACGGGCCCGATGGCCACGATGAGATCCACAACTCCGGGCGACAGGTTCATGGAGTGGTCACCACCCTAGAACCGCCTCCGGTCAACGGTGCGTCTCACTCCTGAAATTTTCCCCACGTTCAGTCTGGTCTCGATCTGGTAGAACAAGGGCGGTGAACGGAGAGTAGGGGGTACCAGCCAGGGGGACATGTCAATTGGGCTCTACCCAAGGTGGATTTTCCCCCATTCGATGGGGATAACCCACAGTTCTGGAGATCACGTTGTGAGAAGTATTTTGAAGTTTACAGGGTGCAATCTGAGTTGTGGGTTCGCCTGGCTACTCTTCACTTCTCGGGAAACGCAGCTCGTTGGCTGCAGTTGCAGGAGGCGAAGAATGCGAACCTTACTTGGGAGGATCTGTGCTCTGGGTTGTGTGATAAGTTTGGGAGGGAGCAGTATCAAGCCCATATCCGCCAATTTAACATGTTGCGGCAGAAGGATAGTGTTGGTGAGTACATGAACAAATTTGAAGAGTTAATGCACCAAATCTTAGCTCACAATTCGGGTTTCGATTCTGTGTATTTTACTACGCAATTTCTCGAAGGACTCCGGCACGACATTCGCGCTGGAGTCATGTTGCATCAGCCCAAGGATCTGGATACTGCCTTCTCTTTGGCCTCTATGCAGGAAGAACTCTTGGAGGCGATGCCGCGTGGGAATTTCAGACGCCAATACCCAGCACCTCCACCCAGGCAGGCGGCACGGCCTCTCCTCGCAATGGGGGCACCTCCGACGCGCCCCTTGCTGCAGGTGCCACCTGAGGCCACGGAAGATCGTCGGGCCTTGGACGCAGCCAACGCCCCTGATCGGGCGGCTCGCGGTGAGGATCGCGTCGCAACGCTGAGAAATTACAGGCGTGCACGCGGTCTGTGCTTCAAGTGTGGCGAAAGATGGGGGCAAGGACATCAATGTGCTCCTACGGTCCAGTTGCATGTGGTCGAGGAACTTCTCGAGCTGCTGCAAGTAGAGCAAGCAGTGCTACCCAACCAGGCAGAGGATTCAGATGAAGAAATTCTCATGTCCATATCCAAGGTAGCAACGACTAGGCAAACAACGCCGCACACGATTCGCTTATTGGGAGAAGTGGCAGGGCTCGAAGTTCTAATCCTGGTGGACTCAGGGAGTTCGCACAGCTTCGTGAGCACGGTAGTGGCTGCACATATGGCCACTCAGATCAGGCCTATTGAGCAAGTATCCGTGAAGATCGCTGATGGGGGTACTCTGCTCTGTTCGGGGTGGGTGCCAAACTGCAAGTGGCGCACACAGGGTCAGGAGTTTCAGACGGACTTGCAAGTTCTCTCATTGGGCTGCTACGACATGGTAGTGGGCATGGATTGGCTAGTCCAATGCGGACCAATGTGGGTGGATTGGACAGATAAAGTTCTCCAATTCCAGCACAATGGAGAAAACATCCGGCTGCGCGGGGTCCAGAACAACTTGTCAAAGGTCGAGCCGATCTCAGCAATGGAATTGCACAGGTTGGAGCAGAGCAATGGCGTGGCTCATGTGGTGGTGCTCTATGCGATGACAGAAGGACAGAAGGAGCAAGACTTGCCGTCAGAAATTGTGGAGCTCTTGGACCAATTTTCCTTGGTGTTCTCGGAACCAAAAACTCTTCCTCCACACAGGTCCTGGGATCACACCATCCCTCTGATTCCAGGCGCGAAACCATTGAACATAAGGCCGTACAGATATACCCCGGAGCAGAAGACAGAGATTGAACAACAAGTTAAAGAGATGCTGGTAGCCGGGTTGATTGTTCCAAGCTGCAGTCCTTTCGCATCCCCAGTACTATTGGTGAAGAAGAAAGATCGTACTTGGAGGTTTTGCGTGGATTTCCGGCATCTCAATGCTATCACAATCCATAACTCATACCCTCTGCCCGTTATAGATGAGTTGCTGGATGAATTGTGTGGGTCTAGTTGGTTTTCCAAACTGGACTTACGGGCAGGATACCACCAAATACGGCTCGTGGAAGAAGATGAAGCAAAGACAGCCTTCAGAACGCACAATGGCCACTACTAGTTCCGTGTGCTGCCGTACGGAGTGTCAGATGGCCCGGGTACCTTTCAGAACGGCATGAACACTGTGTTCTCTCCCCTTTTGGGACACGGGGTCTTGGTCTTCATGGGCGACATTTTGGTGCACTCTAAAACCCTCAAGGCACACATTCGGCTGCTCAGGCAGGTGTTGACGCTCCTCCGTGACAACGCCCTTCATGCTAAGCGCTCCAAATGCGAGTTTGCACAAAGGCAGGTTAAGTACTTGGGACACTGTATCAGCGAGCAAGGGGTGGCCACCCTCGATGAACATGTGCAGGCAGTTCAGACATGGGAGCAACCAACATCAGTCAAGCAATTGAGGGAGTTCTTGGGCCTGGCTGGTTACTACCACAAATTCGTTCACAATTTCGGAGTGCTCAGTCGTCCCCTCACAGACATGCTTAAGAAGAATGTGATCTTTGTCTGGACGCCAACGGCTGAAGCTGCCTTTTGTGCCCTGAAGAAAGCTCTAGTGGAAGCCCCGGTCCTCACATTACCAGATTTCCAAAAGGAGTTTGTGGTTGAAACAAATGCAAGTGCCATTGGCATCGGTGCGATTCTCATACAGGAGGGGCACCCCATCGCTTACCTCAGCAAGGCATTGTCACCGCGGAATTTGGGACTCTCGGCTTATGAGAAGGAGTGTTTAGCGTTGTTGCTCACGGTGGACAAGTGGAGGCCTTACCTGCAGCACTTAGAATTCTTGATCAGAACAGACCAACGCAGCCTGTTAAACCTGACAGATCAATGCCTCAACACCCCCATTCAGCAGCGGGCGTTCACCAAGCTAGTAGGCCTCCAATTCAGGATTCAGTACAATCCTGGGATATCGAACAAGGCAGCGGATGCCTTATCTCGGCGGGTGCCGGATGCCAACGCAGAACTGGCGGCAATTTCGCTCTGCAAGCCGGCCTGGCTAGAGGCGATCACTAACAGCTACCAGCAGGATCCGGCAGTGCAACAGCTGCTAACTCGTCTAGCTCTCACTGCGGGCAAGGATGATGAATAATTCGCCCTTCAGGATGGGGTTATACGCTTCCAGAAACGCATCTGGATTGGCAACAGCGAGGAGATCCAAACATCACTGATCCGGGCACTTCATGACAGCGCCACCGGTGGGCACTCTGGATTTCACGCCACCTACAATAGAGTTAAATGCCTGTTATTTTGGAAGGGCATGAAGGGAATGGTGCAGCAGTTTGTTCGAAGCTGCACTATCTGCCAGCAAGCAAAAACTGATCGTGTTTCTCCAGCCGGTCTACTCCAGCCCCTACCAATTCCCAAGCAGTCATGGGCAGTGGTGTCACTAGATTTCATTGAAGGACTGCCCAAGTCGGGGGGATACGATGTGATCCTGGTGGTGGTTGACAAGTTCTCCAAATACGCTCACTTCATTCCAATGAAGCATCCCTTCACAGCTCTGACCGTGGCTACCATTTACATGCAAAACATCTTCCGCCTTCGTGGACTACCCTTGGCACTCATCTCTGACCGAGACAGAATATTCACAAGCACTCTGTGGCAAGAACTGTTCACTCTCTCGAAGACGCAGCTCCGGATGAGTTTTCCCTACCACCCCCAGACAGATGGCCAGACCGAGCGGGTGAACCAGTGCTTGGAAACATATCTCCGATGTGCCGTCCATTCGTGCCCCGCTAATTGGATCACATGGCTGTTCTTGGCAGAATATTGGTACAACACTACCTACCACTCGGCCCCAGGAAGAACAACATGCTGAAGTGCTCTATGGGACGCTGCCACGAGAATTTGGGATTGCGCAAGTCAACGAGAGCTCGGCTCCTGATTTGACAGCGTGGCTGCAAGAGCGGGAAGTAATGAGAGAATTATTGCAACAACATTTGAAGAGAGCGCAAGATCGTACGAAAAAGCAAGCAGACAAGCACCGTACGGACAAAGAGTTCCAGGTTGGTGATATGGTCTACCTCCGACTGCAACCATTTATCCAAACTTCCTTGGCTCAGAGGCCGTACCAGAGCTGGCATTCCGATACTACGGACCATACAAGATTGAAGCTCGCATTGGCGTCGTGGCGTACCGATTGGCATTGCCGGAATCCAGCAAAATCCACAATGTGGTGCACGTTTCACAACTTAAGCGTGCGCTGGGTGCCAGCGAGAGCGCGGACAAGCAGCTTCCGCCTTCCAATGACGTTCTCCATGCACTCCATGTGCCACTTCAGGTAACTGATCAGCGTACTGTGCAGGTCCAAGGGAAGGCTACGGAGCGGGTGCTCGTGCAGTGGCATGATCTGCCTCGCTCTCTCTCTACGTGGGAGGATCCTGAGATTCTTCTCCTCCGTTTCCCTACTACACCGCCTTGGGGACAAGTCGGACGCCAAGGGGGGGGGGGAGAATGTCACGCCTGGGACTGGACCCCTGACCAGCGCGTGCAGCACCGAACAGGCGGGCCCAGGCGACAGCGAGCCAGGCAAGAGTGAGACCGAATATTCCCCAAAGGGCCGTGACTGATTGGGTGAGCTGGCTGTGAGTGTGTGCGTGGGTGGAGTGGAGCATATATGTTCGGTGGGTGTCGGGTGGTAGGTGTGACATATGCCAATGGGTGGCTTATCATTGTGGGAGCCAATAAGACGTCGCCGGTGCCTGGAAATGGGATGAGGCGAAGACATGCACGCCGGCGAATCTTACCCAGCTTCGGGGCTCTCCGTGGAGATAACACCCCTACTGCTGCTCTGCGGGGTCTCCGCATGATCACTAGGTGAACAAGTGGCTACAAGAGGCTCCTTGAGCTGTTCGGTGAGAGGAAGAAGAAGGGCACGGCTAGCTCTCCTCTTCCCTCTATGTGGTGTCTAAAACTCTAAGAGATCAATCCTTTGCATGGGTGCCACAGGGGGTTTATATAGGCCTACCCCGTGGGTACAATGGTAATCCCGGCTGGGCCGGGCCCTAGCCGTCGGTGTCTCGCCGGGCTTCTTCGCCCGGCCCGGGGCCCGCCGGTGGTGGGTCCCCGCCGGCCGGCTTCTTGGTCGACAAGTGGCCCCCACCGCCGAGGGCCTTGTCGGGGCTGGTTCTTGTTGCCTCAATCCCGATGGCGAGGGCTTTGTCGGGTAAGCATGGCTCTGATTGCCGCCGCCTTGGCGGCGATCACTATAGTCTTACCTCGTCTTGTCTCCTTAATGAGGCGCTTCCTTCGAGGGAGGGATCAAGCCGACTATGGGAAGCCGGCCATATCTCAGGCCGACTGGGGGAGGCCGAGCCGCCTTTGGGCGTCTCCCTGACCGGAGGGGCCCGCCGCCTGCGGGTCGTACTGACTGCTCGTCGTGGGTGACGTCATGGTCAGCATGGCAACAGTGCCGCGCCGGACGGGTGATGGCCGCCCCGTACGGCGCACTGTGGCCATGTGCGCTCCGGGATGCAGGGGTGGCAGGCTTCACTGTAGCCACGCCCCGTCTCATCACCGTTTTGTGGGTGCAGATTCTAAGGGTGTGGCCTTGGCCGCTTGTTGGGGGGCCGGCTTCTTGGAGTCGGCCTTCTCGTGGCCGGCTCCTGGGGAGCCGGCCCTCTTATGTCCTTCTTCACAGAGGTTTTGGGGCGGGCCGCCTCGACGGCCGGCTGAGGGTCACCGGCGGGAAAGGCGACCTGCGTCTTGGATGTTTGGACGGCTTGATTGGCTTATAATTTTTCAGAGGTCCTGTGGGGAGCCGGCTAGGCTACCCGTGGTCATTTACTCCGACAGTAGTCCCCGAAGCTGATTGAGCTTCGAGGCTGAAAAGGAGGATGAGAAGCTCGATCAGCTTCCTATCCTGAGGGGCCGGCAGCTAGGAGCCGGCCTTGAGCGGGCGCGCCGTCTTCGGGAAGTTCCGCAGCCAGAAGGTGAAAACGCGAGCCGACTCGCCCGTTGACCGCGTGCCACCCTGCGCGCCACGTGGCCAGAAAGGCCTGCCAGCCCACGCGCGCGACGGGACATCGCCGCAGGCCGGGGGCCACCATACCTAGGCCTCGGCCCATGCGCGGATCCTCTACGGCCCGAACGGACCGCTCGCCTTCCCGCAGCGGTTTCAGCACGCCTTTAGGGCGCAATAATCGTGGGACGTGGGGGGAGGGGCGCAGTTAATCCCACGTCCCCCCACGCCTCGCCTCCTCAGCTCCACCGGACGAGCCTATAAGTAGGGGGAGGAGGGGGAGCGGCAGACGCTCCCACACTCGCCCTCGCTCCACCCTTCCTTCTACCTCCTTCTCCTTTCTTCCGCCGCCGCAGCGCACTTACCACCGCGCCGTTCCGCCGTCAACCCTCTTGGTCCGCCGCGGTTCCTCCACAGCGTGGCTGTGCTCTCTGCCGCCGCGCCTTTCTTGCTTCCTCTTGCTCCCATGACGCTTTCTAGCTCGTGGGATGGCTCCAACGTCCACGAGGACCACATCGATTGGCTTCGCAAGACGCAGCGGTTGCCGGGCGAGGACCTCGTGAAGACCCGCCTCGCGCCGGAGGCGGAGGTTTCGCCGGCGCCGGAGGAGGGCGAGCGGGTCATCTTCCGCTCGCACTGCCTGCGCGGCCTCGGCCTGCCGGCGAGCGGGTTCTTCTGCTCCTTCCTCGAGTTCTACCACCTCCAGCCGCATCATCTCACCCCCAACACGGTGATGCTGCTGTCGGCCTTCGTCACCCTGTGCGAGGGTTTTCTTGGCGTTCTCCCCACCCTTGAGCTCTTCGGGGAGTTCTTCCAGTGCAAGCTTGGCACCGTCTTCGTCACCCTGTGGCGCCTTTATCGCCATGCGGAGGACAGCCGATAACAACCCCTTTCCTCCTATCCCGCTGATCCAGTCGGTGAAGCCCTGGCAGCAATCATACTTCTACGTGAAAAATGTCGCCTCGCAAGGCGACTTCGTCAACCTGCCGGCTTACATAGCCGGCCCGCCGGCCGGGAGGCAGCCGTCTTGGTCCTTCCGAGCCCGATCGCTCTCCCTGGCTGGGAACTCCGCCGTCACCCGGCTCCGGGTGATGATCCAATCGGAGGGCTTGGTGGGGGCCGACCTGGTTGCTGCCTTCGTGGAGCGACGGGTGCTCCCGCTCCAAAGCCGACCGCACATGATCTGCCAGATGAGCGGTCGCTTCAACCCATGTCGGCTGAGCACCAGAGAGATGCCCCGTGGCGAGGTGTCGTACATGGTGAATTATATCTCCAACTGCAAGCTCACCGAGGAGTGGCAGTATGGCAAGGCGCCGTATTCTCGGGCTGATCCCCCGCCTGTGGTGAGTTTCCTTCTTTTCTTCTTATTTTGTTGTCGGGTTCGTGACGGCCGGCTTTTGACCAGTCGGCTTGTCTTTGAGCAGAACCCCCTTCTTCGACCGGCGGCCGGGGCCGCAGGGCCGGAACGCCGGTTTATGGCCGACCGTACGACGGACGACCTCGACGACCCGGATCTGGGGGCGGCCGCCATGGACGACGCCATAGGCGGAGCCGGCGGAGAGGCAGGCGGCCCCGAGCTCACGGCCGGCTTCGGGGACTGGCCAGACGATGACGAAGCCGAGGCCATCCCACGCCGCCAGCCGGCGGCCGATCGCCAAGGCGCGGGACCTTCTGCCGCGCCAGCCGCTCGGGGTGGCGCGCAAAAGCGTCGGGCCGGGCCGGGTCTCTTCGGCAGCCGGCCGAAAAAACCCAAGGGCTCCGCGGCGGCGACCAAGCGGGACGAGGCGGCTGCGAAAGCGGCCCGCTTCCGCAAGGTGGTGAAGCAGCCACAGGCGGTCTCGGCGTAAGTGTTGAATGTCTCGTACATTTTTATTGTCTTCTCTGGTTGAGGCTCGCCTAAGCCGTCTTCTTGATTTGCTGAACAGGGCGCCGCTTTCCCTCGAACGGGTTGACGCCGCCTCTATAGTCGGACCGACAGGAGGGTCTTCGAGCTCCCGCTGTGTGGATCCCCGCGCCGACCTCATGGAGGCAACGGAGCAGAACGCGCGGGATGCGCGGGAGGAGCGGGAAGCGGCTGAGCGGGGGGCCATCCAGGAGGCGGCGGAGAAGTCGGCCGAGGCACAAGCCGACGCAACGGCCAAGGCCCAGGCGAAAGCCACAGCCGCAGAGAGGGAGGCGGAGGCTCTGCGCAATCAGCCTCCGCAGCTCGTCATTCCTCTTTGCGCCATGGCTCCCAACATCCCCGTGCCCCCATCGAAGGAAGCCGACCGCGACCAGCCGGTGATGGAGAGGAGGGAGGATGACGTGACCATCCTGGGGGAGGCTCCACAGCCAGCGCCGACTGGAACGGGCCGAGACGGCCGACCTGCCGCGGCACCTGAGCAGCCGTCTAGGGGCGAATCGGCTGTGGGGGCGGATCTTGTGGTGCAGTCGCCGCCTCGCCGACGCGCGGGAGAGGCGTCCTCGGCGCCGGAGCCGCAGAGAGCTGCGGGTGCCAGCTCGACGGCTCAGGACCTGTAGGCGGCCAGCGCCAGCACGTCCGAGTGGACGCCCAGCGGTGGAACGACCGAGCTGAACGTGGCGGCGCAGGAGGTCCGATGCCGGCTTGCACTCCAGGCCGCCTCACTGCAACGGTACACCCAGGAGTTTCTTGCTACGCGCGCGGTCATCCGGATGAGTCTACTAGCCTTGGTCGATTTCTTTTTTGATTTCTTCCGTGGGGGCGCGTCAGCGCACCCACTGGGTGTAGTCCCCGTGTTTCGAGTCGGCTGCTAAGCAGGCGTCTTGGAACTTTTTAGCAGGCCTTGGCGGCAATCTTATTCTTATTCGCACTCCATCTGATTTTCAGGAGTATCACAATCTCCGCGCGGCTGCCTTCAACTCCCAGGCCCAGGAGCTGAGCCAAAAGGCCGCCGACCTGACTAATAGCCGGAGTGAGTACTTTGTTTCTTTTATCTCATGTGGGGGCGCGTCAGCGCACCCACTGGGTGTAGTCCCCGAGATTCGGGCCGACTGCTGAGCAGTCGGGTCGGATCTTCCCTGACGACTTCTTCCTTATTTCTTTTTCCTTTTTCTCCACACTTGCAGAGGCTAATGCTGACTTGAGGGAGCAACTAGGCGGGGCCCAGACTGCCCTTCGCGCCAAGGAGGCTGAGTGCAGCGCCTTGGCCCAGGAACGTGATCGCCTGGCCAAGAGACTGGCCGACCAAGAGGAGAGCCATAAGGCGGCCCTGAAGAAGGCACAGGACAGCGAGGCCGCCCTTAAGGCCGAGTTTGAGACCGAGGCGGCAGGCTGGGCTGAAGCGAGGCAAGCGCTGAGCGAGGGCTATGGACGGGTTGAGGATCTGATCGACGGTAAGCCGCCTTCCTTTTCACCCCTTTGCTTGCTCGTTGCCCTCTTGTTTATCTTCTGATTTGTGAGCTGTTTCTTTGCTCTTTACGCATATTACTTTCCCGGTTACTCCGTCGCCGCCAGCCAAGCCATCGAGGCCCACCGCGAGGCACGCCGGCAAGCAGGGGTTGAGATCGCGCCAGATGCCAGCGGACGCTTGAGCAGCTTTTGGCGATCCAGCCAGCTGCAGCCGGCTCACCGGATGCTCCGCCGTCTTGGCGTGCGGCGCAAGTCTTGACCACCCTCACGGCTGGCGGCGATTCCCGTACCCCAGTCGGACTGCCGGCTGGATGGAGGTTGCGGTTGGCGCCGAGGCACTGGAAGGCTTCCGCTTTCGGTCCGGCGCCGGTAGCGCTGGAGTTCGTTCGGGCCTGGTATCCTGGGCTGAGCTTGCGCCAGCTGAGCACCTGGAGGCAGGAGGCCGACGAGGAGCCGGTGGCGGTGCGGCTGGCTATCATCCAGCGTGCCTCGGCTATCGCCGAGTATACCGACACCAGCATTTTTGCTCCTGAAGTGAATGACAACGGCGTCGCCCAGCCGGAGGAGTGGTTCGGGCTGAACCCGGCGGAAGGTGAGGACTCGGCGGAGGAGATGCTTCCAGCGACGAAGGCGAAGACGAAGAAGGAGGGCGGCGAAAATGTCGTGTCTGACGGGCGGTTTACCCAGCCAGCCTTCAGCTGATCGTGCTCTCCAAAGAACGAGGCACGCGCGAGCGCGCCGCCTGCCAGGGGTGATGATCAGGCCGAGACCCGCCAGCCGGCCACTCCTCTGGCCAGCACTGCCGCCTCAGCCGACCTGCCCGACTCGCATGTCGCTCCCTTGGCCTGATCTACCGTTCTTGCTTTCCTGCTGTTGCTCCTTGAACAACTTTTTATTAAATTTGCGCAGTTCCACCCACTGGGGGTGTATTCAAACTATGTTGAATGCTGTCCTTTCGAAGGCTTTTGTGTAAATATAATTATGCATGTGTTTGGCTTCCATTCTAATTTGCTTTTTATCCTTAGGTTGTTTCCTTTGCCGCCTTCCCTTGGTCGCCGCCTTCGGCCGAACATTTGCTCTGCGATCTGTGGCTGGGAAGGAACAACCCGTTGTGGGAAGGCAAGTACTTGAGCTTTCTTGGATTGTGGCAAGGTGGAATGGGAAGCCGGCCGGCCGGCTACTCTGGTAGCCGGTCGACGATGGGAGGAAGCCGACTTTTGTTATACGAGTTCATTAGTCCTTAGCCGTTTTTCGTGTGGGCATCCTTTCCTGCCTTTGACTCTTGCCAGCCGGACAGTCGGTTCTTCGAGCTGCGACTTTTGACAAGAGAGGGCTTGGGTGCCGGCACACTACTTGTCTGACTGCAGGTGGAACTTGAATATAACTCAAGGCGGCCAGTCCCCGGGCCGACTAGTCGAACCCGGTGCCGGACAAGGAGGAAGAGTGTAATGACAAAATCATAAGCATGATACTCGTCATTCATAGATAAAAGGTGGCAGTCCCCGAGTGCTCCTCGGGGGGCCCATTGTCTCATACTTATTACAAAAGGTAGCGTGATACATACTGCATTTTAACTGTAAAATCTTCGGAGGAGGTTGGCGTTCCATGGTCGTTCCGACTCCTTGCCGGAATCATCTCTCTTTCGTGCCTTCGGCTTCTGTGCATCGATTAGGTAGTAGGACTCGTTCCCCAATGCTCTGCTGATGTGAAGGGGCCTTCCCAAAGGGCTGAGAGCTTGTGCTGGCGGCTGTTATTTGGATCGGCGGAGCACAAGGTCGCCCTCTTGAAAGGATCTTGGCTTGACCTTCCGGCTGTGGTAGCGGCGCAAACCCTGGCTTTGGTAGATGGCGGACCGGTGAGGGCTAACGATCGGCTTTCTTCCAGAGGTCGACGCCGTCTTCTCGTCTTCTTTGGCCTTTGCTTCCGTGTACATGGTCACCCGGCGAGTCGAACTTCGATGTCGGTTGGGATGACAGCCTCGGCACCATATACAAGGAAGAAAGGGTGAAGCCGATTGACTTGTTCGGTAGTCGCAAACTCCAGAGGGCGGCGGCAGCTCGTCGAGCCAACAGCCGGCTGAACGGCTCGATGCTTACGACCGGTCGGGGCTTGATGCTAGAAAGGATGAGGCCGTTGGCTCGCTCAACTTGGCCGTTTGACTGCGGGTGGGCAACGGACGCTAGGTCCAGTCGGATGCCCTGCGTCGCGCAGAAACGTGCCAATGCTCCCTTGGCAAAATTCGTGCCGTTGTCGGTGATGATGCTGTGTGGCACGCCGTACCGAGTTGTAATATCTGCGATGAATGTCACGGCAGTCGGCCCATTCAGCTTCTTAATCGGCTTTGCTTCGATCCACTTGGTAAATTTATCCACGGCGACGAGCAGATGTGTCATGCCGCCACGCGCCGTCTTGAACATGCCCACCATGTCCAGTCCCCAGACGATAAAAGGCCAGGTGAGGGGAATGGTCTTGAGTGCCGAAGCCGGCAGGTGTTGCTTGGAGCTGAAGACTTGGCACCCTTTGGAATGTTTGACCAACTCCTTGGCGTCGTCCAAAGCAGTCGGCCAAAATAATCCATGGCGGAAAGCTTTGGCAACAAGGGATCTTGAGGCTGCGTGGTGGCCGCATTCGCCTTGGTGAATGTCCTTGAGGATTGCTATGCCCTTCTCAGACTCCAGTGACACTGCGTCTGACGAGCTCTCTGTTAGCAATTGTATATGCTCCGGCTCGGCGTTGGACTTGTTTTGCCGCGATCTCGTCAGCCGTCAGTTCTCTGTTTATCAGGAAGTTGAGGATGGGCTGAGCCCATGATGGAGCTGTGACTTCTTCTATAGCCAACACGGCTACTGCAACCAGGGCGGGTGGGCTGGGTGGTGAAGAGCTGGAGTTGGCCACCGCCTGTGGTGTTGATGTAGTCCCCAAGCCGACTACCGTAGTCCCCGGGCCGGGTACGACTACGGCAGTCCCTGAGCCGCCTATCGAAGTCCCCGGGCCGCCTGCTTGGTTCCCCAAGCCGGATCTGGCTACGTCGGGGTTAAGCGGCATGAAGATGGAATCGGATTCTGGAGATGGCTTGATAGACGGCTTGAAGAGGCGTTGGAGAGAGACGCCGGTTGGTATAGCTTGTCGAGTGGAGCCTATTCGTGCCAGGGCATCTGCTTGCTCGTTGTCGGCCCGTGGCACGTGGAGGAACTCGCATCCTTCAAAATACCCGCTGATTTGCTGAACAAGGAAGCGGTAGCTTGCCATGTTTGCGTCCTTGGCGTCGGTCACCAGATGATCGGCTGGACCACCAAATCCGAGTAGCCATAGCACAGGATCCGACGGGTGCCGAGCTCTTTGGCTAGCCGGAGCCCGTGTATGAGCGCCTCGTACTCGGCCACATTGTTGGAGGCGGTGAAGTGAATTTGCAATGTGTATCTGAGTTTGTCGCCTTTGGGAGAGGTGAGGATGATGCGGCTCCCAAGCGGTCGCATCTTGGACCCGTTGAAGTGCATCCGCCAATGAGTGGAGTCGGGGCGGCGGCAGTCTTGGTCTCGGCCCGGTCGGCGAAGTCGGCCAACACTTGGGACTTGATGGCGGTGCGAGGCTGGTAGAAGATCGTGTAAGGGGCCAGCTCAATTGCCCATTTGCCACCGGACGGATGCGTCCGGCTGCCTATGATCTCGGCGGCGGGCGGTGCATACGACCGTGATGGGGTGCTCTTGAAAGTAGGGCTTGACTTCTTGGCAGCGAAGTACGCCATAGCACATCTTCGGTAATGCGGGTTGTTACGCCCGAGGTGGATAGTACTTCACTTAAGTAATACACTGGTCTCTGGGTGGCCGAGCTCGGCCTTCTTACGGTATTTGGACCACGATGGCAGTCTTGACCACCCGGTGGTGGCGGCAATATAAAGGAGCATGGGCTCTTTCTCGGTCGGCGCCGCCAAGACAGGCGGCGTGGCCAGCATCTTCTTTAGCTCATGGAAAGCTTGGTCGGCTTGGTCGTTCCACTCGAAGTGAGTGGTTTTCTTCATGGGTCGGTAGAGGGGGAGAGCCTTTTCTCCAAGCCGGCTGATGAAGCGGTTCAGGGAGGCCAGGCACCCGGTAAACTTCTAGACATCTCGCAGCTTGATGGGAATCTCCATTCTCTCAATGGCCTTGATCTTTACTGGGTTGCATTCGATGCCGCGTTCGGAGACCAGGAAGCCTAGAAGTTGGCCGGCTGGTACTCCGAACACGCATTTCTCGGGGTTGAGCTTGATCTGAAACCGGCGCAGGTTCTCAAATGTCTCTTTGAGGTCTTCCAGCAAGGTGCCGCGTTTCTCCGTCTTCACCACGATATCGTGTACATAGACGTGGGCATTTCTGCCGAGTTGCTTGAGGAGGCATTTACGCATGCAACGCTGAAAAGTGGCACGGAATTTCTCAAGCCGAATGTCATAGTCGTAACAGAAAGCTCGAATGGCGTGATGAAGGCGGTCTTCAGGCGGTCAGCCGGGTCCAACTTTATCTGGTGGTAGCCCGAGTAGGCATCCAAGAAACTCAGCAGCTCGCATCCGGTTGTGCAGTCTATCACTTGATCAATTCTTGGCAAGGCGAAGGGATCTTTGGGGCAGGCTTTGTTGAGTCTTGTGTAGTCTATACACATGCGCCACTTGTTATTCTTCTTCAGCACGAGAACCGGGTTGGCAAGCCACTCCGGAAAGAACACCTCCATTATGAAACCGGCTGCCAGGAGCCGGGCTATCTCTTCTCCTACAATCCTTCTCTTCTCCTCCGACAGCCGGTGGAGGGGCTGCTTGACTGGTTTTGCATCCGCTCGGACGTGTAGCTTGTGCTCGGCGAATTCCTTGAACACCGGCATGTCCTTGGGGACCATGCAAAGATGTCCCGATTCTCACGGAGGAAATCGACGAGCTCGCCTTCCTATTGCTGTCCAGGTTTGCCCCAATGATGGCAAACCTTTACGGGTGCTCTGGGTCCAGAGGTATCTTCTTCGTTTCCTTGGCCGGCTGGAAAGAACCTTGGGCATCACATTCCTTGGGGTCGGGGGACAGGGCTGGCTGCTTGCCGGCCATGGCCACGACTCGGTCCAATATCTTCTTCTCTTCAGCAATCACAAGGGACTCGGCCAGCCGGCTGCTGGCTGCAGTGCACTCGGAGGATTTCTTGTAATCGCCGGCTATGGTGATGATGCCCTTGGTACTTGGCATCTTCATCTTGAGGTAGGCGTAGTGGGGCACAACCATGAACATGGCCAGAGCAGGTCGGCCAAGCAGTGCATGATAGGGGCTCTCAAGGTCCACCACTTCAAACCAGATCGCTTCTCGGTGGAAATGATCCTTGTCTCCAAAGAGAACATCTATCTTGATCTTGCCGATTGGTGAGCAGGACAGGCCGGGTACAATGCCATGGAACACAGTCCGTCTTGGCATGAGGTGCTTGGCCTTGATGTTTAGCTTTTCCATGGTGTCTCGGTACAGGATGTTGATGCTACTCTCGCCGTCTATCAGCACGGGGGAGAATCGGGCAGCAAGTCTGTCCGTGGCTAGGGTTGCCTCCAGAACCAATGCATAAGAGCCCGGGGACGGCATCACCTCTGGGTGGTCGGCCCGGCTCCAGCGGATAGGCCTTTCTGACCAGTGCATGTACTCGGGGTTGTTGGAGGCGACCGCGTTGACTTCTTGGTGCTGTCGGCGCCGGCTGCGCCGGTCCTCAGGCTGACTTGTGAAGACGACGTAGGCGGCATGCTCGTTGGGGAACTCGTCTTGGATGGTCCCGACTGCTGGTCGAGCGGCCGGCTGTTGAGGAGCCGGAGGCGGCGGTCCAGCTGGCGGAGGTGGCACCAGCCCTTCGCCTTTGGTGATTCGGGTGAGCCAGTGGCACTTCCGGGTCGTATGGTTGGACGGCTTCGCGCCGCTGTGGAACTTGCAAGGGGCATCGAGGGCTTGCTCGTAGGAGAAAGTTGGCTGCCAAGCCGTCCTGCCGCCCTTCGGCTTCTTGGGCGCGGGCCGCCCCTCAGGTTGTTCGTCTTCGACGGTGGCCACCTGCTGACTGGTTGGAGGCGGCATTGGGCCCTTGCGCTTGTTGTCGTTCTAGTACGGACGTCGGCCGGAGCCGCCAGCCGGCGTTTTGGGAGCCGGGTTGAGTACCTTCCCGGAGGCGTCCACCCGGAGCTTGGTCTTCATCGAGGATTCGGCGGTAGCGTACTTGTCCGCAATGACTAGTAGCTCGTCGAGGGTAGTCGGCTCGTCGCAGAGAAGCTTGTGCTTGAGGAGGGTGCCTTCTTGGCACCCGGCGGTGAAGTACTCTATGGCTTGAACCTCATGCACCCCCTCGCAGGAATTGCGGAGCTCGGCCCAACGCGTGAGGTAGTCGCGAGTCGACTCGGTGAGTCCTTATGCGCTGGGAGAGCTGTCTGGGCTTGGGAGCCCGCTTGTAGGTGCTGGTGAAGTTGCGGATGAAGGCTTCGGTGAAGTCTAGCCAACTGTTGATGCTATACGACTTGAGGCTGTTGGGCCAGGTTCGCGTCGTGCCCTGAAGCATGAGGGGCACATATTTCACGGCAACGCGCCTATTGCCGTTCGCTATGCTGACTGCGGTGGAGTAGTCGATCAGCCAATCTTCCGGCTTCACAGAGCCGTTGTACTTGGGCGTGTCTCTTGGGAGCGAGAACCCTTTAGGGAAGGGCTCGTCGCGGATGTGGGGGCCGAAGCAAGGCGGACCGACATCATCTTCTTCTTCCAATGCCAGGGATCGCACTAGGCGGTCGATCCGGTGGCGGGCGTTGCTGCCGACTCGCCAGCGGCGGCCTAGTCGGCCGCTGAGGGTCGGATGCGTGACAGGCGGCGGGGTGGGATATATTTCCCCGCGAGGTGGAGGAGGGGGCGGGTTGCCTCGCCTTTCCATAGCTCGAGGACGGCCTTCTGCGTCGCGCTCGATGGAGATCCGGGTTCGGCTGTGGCTGGCAGCCGGCTCCTTCTCTCGCCGTGCACGGGTGTTGCCCGTGGTCGACATGCGTGACGTCGCGACGTGCTCTCGGCGCGGGGGAGGGCTTTCGGCGCGGGCGCCGTCTTCATGCCGCTCTGCGGCCGCGCCAATCGATTCTTTGGATGCGTCACGGCCAAATAGGGGAGCTCGTCGGGCCCTAGTCCGTTCAGCTCTTCTACGGCCGCCTGGGCGGCGCGTAGGTTCTCGAGGGGCGTGGCATAGACTGGGCGGTCCGCGCCCAGCATGTCGACGATGACTGCGCCGCGTTTCTTGACGACGCCGATTCGACTCGGCCCGTCAGGGGGTGGCGTGCCAAAGGCGGCCTTGATCGACTTCAGCGGCTGGTGAGCCTCGGTGAGGCGTCTCATGGAAGTTATCCTCGGCCCTCAGCGTGGAGGGCGGTAACAGCGCCTCCAGTGCCTCGGCATCGGTGTCAGCTGGGAGAGGGGCAGACAGGTCGTGTAGCGCAGCTTGCAGGGCATCGTGGACGTTCTCGCCAGAGGGGCCACCGTGACTGATGACCAGCACCTCGGTGATGACACTGCCACAGCTGTCGGCTTGGGGGAGCGGGTCGTTGAAGATCACGACGTTGGTGGGGAAAGCGTCGAGTGATGCTGTGTCAGAGTCGACAAGCATCGGGTCGGTGTAGCCGACTGACTCCAGATCCACAGCGGGCTCGCTGGAGACGTGGAGTTGGCCGAGGAGGTTGACGAGGTGGCTCTCGGGGCAGCCTGTGCCCGCGTCGGAGGCGGGCTCGTCAGAGATGCGAGCCTCGCCAAGAAGATCGGCGAGGCAGCTCGCCCAGCATAGCGTCGGCCGACGCCTTGCAGCCTTGTCGAACAAGCGCCATCAGGCGTGCACGGCTGGCTACGCTTCATGAGGGAGGAAGAAGGTTCCCGTCCAGAACAGATCTCCGGACGACGGTGCACCTGGCCCCATGGTGGGTGCCAAATGTCAGGTGGTAGGTGCGACATATGCCAACGGGTAGCTTATCATTGTGGGAGCCAATAAGACGTCGCCGGTGCACAGAAGCAGGATGAGGCGAAGACATGCACACCGGCGAATCTTACCCAGCTCCGGGGCTCTCCGTGGAGATAACACCCATACTGCTGCCCTGAGGGGTCTTCGCATGATCACTAGATGAACAAGTGGCTACAAGAGGCTCCTTGAGCTGTTCGGTGAGAGGAAGAAGAAGGGCACGACTAGCTCTCCTCTTCCCTCTATGTGGTAAAACTCTAAGAGATCAACCCTTTGCATGGGTGCCCTGGGGGGTTTATATAGGCCTACCCCCCAGGGGTACAATGGTAATCCGGCTGGATGCGGGCCCTAGCCATCAGTGTCTACGCTCGCCGGCTTCTCCGCCGGTCGCTGGGGCCCGCCGACTGGTGGGTCCCGCCGGCTGCCGGCTTCTTGGTCGACAAGCTGGCCCTACCGCTGAGGGCCTTGTCAGGAGCTGGTTACTGTTGCCTCAATCCTGATGACGAGGGCTTTGTCGGGGTAAGCATGGCTACAGTGCCGCCACCTTGGCGGCGATCACTGTAGTCTTACCTCGTCTTGTCTCCTTAATGAGGCGCTTCCTTCGAGGGAGGGATCAAGCCGGCTATGGGAAGCCGGCCATATCTCAGGCCGACTGGGGGAGGCCGAGCCGCCTTTGGGCGTCTCCCTGACTGGAGGGGCCCGCCGCCTGCGGGTCGTACTGACTGCTCGTCGTGGGTGACGTCATGGTCAGCATGGCAACAGTGCCGCGCCGGACGGGTGATGGCCGCCCCGTACGGCGCACTGTGGCCATGCGCGCTCCGGGATGCGGGGGTGGCAGGCTTCACTGTAGCCACGCCCCGTCTCATCACTGTTATGTGGGTGCAGATTCTGAGGGTGTGGCCTTGGCCGCTTGCTGGGGGGCCGGCTTCTTGGAGTCGGCCTTCTCGTGGCCGGCTCCGCGGAGTCGGCCCTTTAGTGGCTGGCTCCTAGGGAGCCGGCCCTCTAATGTCCTTCTTCCTGTAGGTTTTGGGTACGGGCCGCCTCCTGACAGCCGGCCTGAGGGTCAGCCGGCCGGGGAAAGGCGGCCATGCGTCTTGGATGTTTGGACGGCTTGATTGGCTTATAATTTTTTCAGAGGTCCCAGGGGGAGCCGGCTAGGCTACCCGTGGTCATTTACTCCGACAGTGGGTGTGAGCCAGGAAGGCATCGATTGTAATCTGGAACAGACTAACGAGGAGAGTTGTTCTCTCTCTCTCGCCCTCTCAATACTTATTCCCTCCTCCTCTACCTACCGATGTTCTTCCCCTCCTTCCTGCCCCGATCCGATCTAGTCGCTAGAGGTACGTTACAGTGGAGCCTTAAGGATGATTGCCATAAAGATGAAGATTTGCTCTTAGCTTTGGTATCGAATGACAATTCCTATGGAGCATCAATGGCATTGTATCCCATATGAAGAAATGTTTCATAGTGATGCATGAAGCATGTTGGATTTATTAGGGAAGAGTTCCATCAAAAGCCTCTCGAAGAAGTCCTCATGGTATCCTCTCTACTTACCCCATGCGGACGGGGTCCATGGTTCGTGCCCAAGGGGTCCAAGGAAATCTCTCTGGACACCCCGTGCACACGGGCTTCTTGACCCCGTGCACATGGGGTCGAGTGTTAAATTCTATGGATACCCCATGCGCACGGGGTCACTGACCCTCGTGCCCACGAGGCCTAGGGTCTGACTCTTGGGGTCTCATGCCTACTGAGGATACTAGTTGGCCTTTGGATGTATCTAATGAAGTTATCAAGATTGATATCCATGTCTAAACAAATATGTTCAAGGTGGAATCCATTGGAGGATCTCAAAGGTCTTGACAGTATAATTAAAGAGAAGAATTCAAGCTCTTGTGTAAGGTGGAATCCATTGGAGGATCTCAAATATGTTGAAGGTGGAATCCATTGGAGGATCTCAAATATGTTGAAGGTGGAATCCATTGGAGGATCTCAAATATGTTCAAGGTGGAATCCATTGGAGGATCTCAAATATGTTCAAGGTGGAATCCACTGGAGGATCCGCATTTAGGCTTATAAGGATCAAGGTCTTGACAATATAATTAAAGAGAAGAATTCAAGCTATGGTATCAAGAGAAGATCATGATGAGCTCATGTGTTGGATTTTGGTTGATCATGTCTTGAAGCAAGCAACTAGAGCGAAGAGTTCATTATCCCTCTCAAGAGTTTGTGATGGGGCATTTACGAGAGCAAGTGATGACCAATATGATGTTCATGGTGAAACTTGATATGGTCAAGAAAGAGTAATTGGTAATCTAGTCTTGAAGCAATGAAGTAAAATGAAGAGTTCATTATGGCTTTCAAGAAACCAATATAGAGCTTGAAGTAAAGATGTTGGTTGACCAAGATGAAGCTTGAAGATTGTATCTAGATGCAGTGGCGGAGCTACGTAGCCAAAGCTGGGCAGGTCGGTATGAAGGATGACCATTATTTCTTGGCCTCATGGCCCAATTTACTTCAGTCCTACACTATATTTGCTTTAGACTGGGCGGACGATGGCCCATTTTTGTCACATGTAGCTCCGCCAGTGTCTAGATGGTCAACACACAGGAAGATGATCATGGATGTTTTCTTGGTGGCAGCTTGGAGCCTTTGGAAAGAAAGGAATAACAACTACTTTCGCAAGGTGGACCCATCAATCTCATCCTGGAGGGCTAGGTTCAAGAGAGACTTTGCTAACATCACCTACAGAGTGCCCCCCCCCCCACAAGAAGCAGCTGGTGGCTGACTTAACTCTATATCTTAGCTGTAATTATACACTCTGATTCTCAAACTGCTGCCCCTTGTACCATTCTTGGAACACCTCCTTTTCCCATTTATGCATATGTAACATAACACTTGTAACCTGTACTAGCTGTGAGTTGGTAATATATACGCAGTAGGAGCCTTTCCTACTGTCTAACCCCTTAAAAAAACTCACAAGCACAAACAATGTACCATGTGGGATCAAGTGATCTAGTGGTATGGTAAGTAATTGTGAATTGTGTTTTGTGTACTAACCCATGCTATGTGTTTTCTATGTCTATGCGGGTTAGGTGTTTCTCATGGGCTTGCATCAAAAGAAAGATTTTGAGTAGCCTATGTAAGAATGCCATCAAGTGGTGATGGTCGTCAAGTTTGGGGAGTCCAAGTGCAAGATGAGAAGCTGGAGGTAATATGCTTTTAAGCTTGCGGTCCACATTGGGGTCATGCACATGTGAATATGTGCTTAAGAGAAGGATTCACTCATTGCAATATGTGAAGAAATTCGAATATCTTCACCAAGCGATTGTTGTTAAGAAAAAGATTCCAACTTGAGGCAAGCATTAACGTCATCAACAAGATCAAATGAAATGTGCAAGGCAAAGGTATACCTTAGCTAGGTTTTCCTAGTTTTGCCGGTCTCATGGGGCTTGGTGGGACACCGGATTATAGGTTTGGCAACTGTACTATCTAGAGGGACTTTCGAGCAAGTAGCTTGATCACATCGCATGTAGAGAGCTCAAACCTTTGCGCATCATTTTTTCTTATTGATCTTGGGTGGTTCTCCACATAAGGACCTTGGGCTTTTCCATAGCTTTAAAACGATCCCAAGATCATCAAATTCAGAGTTCGTATGCCAAAGTCATGCATGTTTCATTTTCATGCTTTGGGTTGTTTCTGGGTACATCGTGGGCACGGGGTTTTCAGGCCATGGGCACGCCCCCCCATGCACACAAGCTTGTACTGTGGGCATGGGACCCCGTGGGCACGGGGTGTCGAGGAAGTGTCTGTCGGAACCCCAACGACTAGTTTTGGGGGTTGGCTATAAAAGAGATCTTCTTCCTCACCGGTTTGGGTGTTGTTGATACACATTCTAACCATCATTTTGAGCCACAAACCACTTACCCCAAACCCCTATCTTGTGATATAGTTTGTGCTTGCTAGTTTCCTTAAGTGCCTATCTTGTTTAGCATAGGTTGTTGGTGCACTTAGTTGAGCCTACCATATTTAGGATTTGTGCTTGAAAAGTATCTGTTTAGTTTAGTTCCGCATTAGGATAAAGATAAATCTGTAGAAGTTTCAAAACGCCTATTAACCCCCTCTAGTCGCCATGTTGGTCCTTTCAACAGGGTTGTTCTATATTACTGTAGCTATAAGGCATCGACTTTCATCCATTAGGAAATATATAGTTGTGTGCATTGCTCGATGCAGAGGCCGGGGCTTATCATCCTTTTCAAAAAAATCTATTGGACAATCGACAATAAAACATACGACACACCAGCCACAACCAGGCTTAAATAAGTTGCTCATCAAGACATCACCAATGCTGAGCGCCAGGGGAGGGTGTTCAAAAAAAATTCCAAGCCAATCGGCGGTTGCATCGTAGATTCCTGACGTCCAGTGCCTCATCGACACAAAACAAGGCAGCGAGCACCAGCCCCCCCCCCCAGCTAAGATTGGAACATCTATTTCTAAGCGTGTTTGGCGTTGCTCGTTAGCGCCTAGCGTTGGAATACATGGCGTTTAATATTTTTGGTATTTTTTTCTGTTTAAGCGTCTGGATAACCGCTCACTGTTTTAGATGCTCTTATCCGCTACAACGGTGAAGGTAAAAACATGCATACACTACTACAGGATGCTGCTAACGCGACACTACAATCAGAGACCCTTCAACGAAACCGTGTGCGATGCCATAATCACAAACGATGGTGTAAAAAACCATCAAAAAAGGTGCAAAACATTTGTGATGGAGGATGCATAAAACACGATTCAGATTTTAGTTGCGTTTGCGATGCAGGGCATACGTTTTAGCTCAATTAACTGTTTGCGATGAGGAGGAACAAAAGAAAAGGGCAGCCAGATGAAGGTGTGTGTGTGTGATGTACAGCATACAGTTCACTCGGATGAATTGTTTGTGATGAGGAAACACAAAAGAAACAGTCAGCCAGATCAAAGGTGTGCGATATACGGCATGAGGTTCACTCGGATGAACTGTTTGCGTTGAGACATGAGAACAGAAACGGTTCAAATGAACAAGATGTGTGTGATACGAGGCAAACATGTTTGTAGTCGGAAACGTGTGCCAAGACCGATAACAACACAGACGATTACTGCTAACAAGCCGTGTGTGTTATGAGCAAATGATTGTTGGTATACAATTGTGAGTGATTGATGAAAACATCACTGACGGGTTCCATTGTTTAGTCCGTGTGCGATGTGATTTTCTTTGTCCGCACAACATCTACGCTCTGTCTACAGAGCATCAACATATATACTTAAAAAGACAGCATTGCATAACCAAATTAAGCATACAATTACACAAGTGACTACACACATAACATTTGCACACACCAAAGTAATCAATTACATGCATACTAAAGTAGGAGAAAGCGAGGATCTAATCATCTACTTATTGTTGCGACGACGCTTGCCATTGCTTGCTCGCTTCCGGCTGGATCCCTGACCGTTTTGGGGAAGGAGGCACTTCCTCATGTCAACAATCCGCCTGTACATGTCGTAGCTCGTGTACGCCTCCTTGGCCGCGTACACAACGTGAGCTTTGTCGAGTTTCTCCATCTAGGCCGAGTGCCAGGCACGCTTGTACTTGTTGCATGAATCCTTCATGTATCTGTAGTAGGGGTCGATGATGGCCTCGGCGAGGTGAACCAGTGAGTTCTTCTCATGCTCCTTGCTGCCCCAGATCTTGTATTGGCCCTGGATGTCAACAAGGTTCTGGCAGGCGATGCCCGAACTCTCGAGCGCCTTTACATCGTTGGTGATGTCCACCGTAGCGAACATGTAGTGGGGGCTGTTGACAAACCTGGTGTCGGAGTAATTGGACACGGATACCCCGAAGACGACATGACAATTATTCAAGACATCGGGGCTAGCAAAGCCCCTCAGTCCGACTGCCCGGCCGCTCCTGTCGGCTCCCGTCCTCGCTTGCTCCGCCCGGCGGTACTGCCCAGCCGGCTGACCGACCATCGCCAACCAGCCGGCTGCCGACTGCAGCCCGACCCGACATCGACGAAACACTGACGAGACGGATGTACCCGAGCACTATTCACGTGTCATCTCAGCCATCATGTATAGTGTCACTTGTCCCCTGACACTATTTATGAAGTGACCCAGGGGACAAGGATGACACCCACCATGCCTTGCTCCCATACCACCACATAGCTTACAAGCTAAGCTAGCCTCACACTATAAAAGGGGCACACATCCATCCATCCAGGGGATGGACACCCATGGGTACACACATGGTCACGCACACACCCACGGCCAAGTGCCATTCGGCCACTAGAGCACGCATGTTCATCCGGCCACTAGCATGCCACATGTGAGACATATACGAAGCCAGATGCCTATGACACTGAGCTCAGATACAGCTCCAGGAGCATTCTGTACCAAATATACCAGATACATTCAGACATGCAGCAGTAGGAGTATTATCTCTCCGGAGAGCTCCGAAGCTGGGTAAACCATCGCATGCTACTCGCATACCCGCTCCCGGTCCTATCAGCAGCAGTCTTACCCTCACACTAAGCCCTTGTGGCATCTGTCGACTCGCAAGCCCCCCGTGAGAATACCACGACAGTTGACGCCCACCGTGGTGTGGTACTATGCTACCACGCTGCTGCTGGTTTCGCAGTCCGTGCGGGACCATTTTTCGTCTTCACCGCCATGGCGTCGCACCGTCTCTCCGGTAGCGCTCGGGGGCTCGACATCGACCCGCCCCCGGAGCGGCCGCGCGGGATGGCGCGTCCTCGCCGTCAGCCGCGCCTTCGTCATCACCACCTTTACGACACCGGCTGTTCGTCCGCGCGGGCGCCGCGCGCGGGGCCTCGTTTCGATCGACCGTGGCCATCCACGCGCCGCTCACGCCTGCTGTCCTCCGCGTTGCGCATTGCTCCGGCCGACACGCCCGCTGGCTCCTCCATATATCATCTACAAGCTAGCTAGATGCATCAGTCAACCATGGTCAAACACTAGCCACATATAATAGCTGTATAATGGTCACGCGCTGTCTATACAGTTGACGCCCAAGACATACTCCACCAAAAATCTCTACGCTGCGTCATGGCCGCGCCTCCCATCGCGTGTTGCCATCCCTCGGCTTCGCCTTGGCCATGCCCGTGCGCTTCGTGCCCGCTCTGGCAACGCTCTTTGTTCCCTCCATTGCTGCAGCCGATGCCTCCCGCTCTTCTTGTTGCACTTTCGAGCATCGTTCTTTGTCGGAGTTTCATCTGCGCGCACCCTGCTGGTCCGGATTCGCGGTCTTGCGCGGCTGCGTCCTCGCCCGCGGGCCCGGCCTCCCCTGCCGCGCTGGCCACCTGCGCTGCCGGCTTGCCCGCCCGGCCCGGCTCGGGTCGGTGCGCCCGCCACCTGCTCGCGCTCGCCCGCCAGCCCGCCACTCTGGCGGGTCCTCCACACTGTTGCATCTCCCAGCGCCGGCTGCCCGCCCTCCTCCGCGTCGTACGCCTCGCGTCGAGCCTCCTCCGGGTCGTCGCGTCGGGTCCTTCCTGCCCGCCCGGCCGCGTCCGCCTCGCCTCTGCCGGGTCCGGCTTCCGCCCGGCCCGGCTCCTGCCAGCGCGCTGGCTGGCGCCCGTGACCCGGCCTCCGCGCCGTCTCCGTCCTGCGGCCTCGCCCCTCCACGGCTCCGGCGAGCTGGCCGACTTCCCGAGCGCTCGCCCGCTCCACCATCCGTGCGACCAGTCGCCGCCTCCCCGCGACCCGGCCGCTCGCCCTCCTCCCGTCGGCTTCGCGCGGCTCCTTCCTCCGCCTCCCGCGACCCGGCCGCTGGCGCGCCAGCTCGCCCAGGCCCATCGCTCCTCCGAAGTCGCCATGTCCTCCTCCTGCTGTCTCCCCGCTCGCCGTCCGCGCGACCGGCCGCCGCCTCCCGCGACACGGCCGCTTGCTCGTCGTCCCAGCGCTCTCCTCTGCCGTTCTTGCGCCCGGCTCCGCTGCCGCGCCTCGTGGCTGCCTTCGCCATTGTCGCGCCCTGCCGTCCCCTCCGTCCGGCCACTGCTCGCCCGGGTCCCGGCGCCGCCCGTGCTGGCAGGTCCGGCTTCGCTCACCCCAAGCGGCTCAGGTCACCGCCGCGCTGGCGGGTCAGCTCCGCCCGCTAAGCGGGCTCGGTCGTCGCCAGCGCCGGCTCCGGCTCCAGTCACCGGTCGTAGCGTCATCTGCGGTTGCCCTGCTGCTCGGGCTGAGGAAGAAGCAAAGAACAAGGACAGAAGAAAGAGTCGGACCCGGTTGTGCTAAAAAAAAGAGAGAGATGCCGGGTGCTGAAGAAAGAAAAAGAAGAGAGAGAGAGAGAAAGAGAGAGGCCAGCTGGAAAATTATTGCCGGCTGCCTACCCGGCTGGACACAAAGAAAAAATGTCCGTCCGGCTGTGTGGGCGGACAAAGAGAAAAAAGAAGAAACAACGTCCATCTATCCGTCCGCCTGCTTTGTCACTTGGACGGCTGGACGCGACCCGGCCTGCCTACCCGCTTCGCCGCCTGGCCGGCTGCGCCATGCCAACTCGGCTGCATCCCGCTCCACCGTCTGGACGGTCAGGCCTGATCGGTCGGGCCCCACTTCGAGCACCCGGAGGCTCGAAGGCTACACCCAGTGGGTGCGCCGGCGCGCTCCGCAAGCGCCGAGCCGTGCCGGCTGTCTTCGACGACCACGACTACACGAAAATCAATGTGAGCTCCTCACCCGCATATTTTTGCATCACGCAAGCATGGATAACCCCGAGCGATGCTCGGGGGCTACCTTCGCATTTCATTACAGTTGCATCACTGTTCGCCCCGGCGCCAGCCAGAGTTGGCCCGGGGGCTGGCCGCTTGGCCTGAGACGTTAGTTCCCGCAGACGGCTTAGTAGCGTGCGCAGTACCAAAGGCCCACTCTTAGTCACAGACCGCAGAGCGGCTGTCCAGCTAGCAAGAGTGAACGCTGGAGGCCACCCATGTGAAAAACGTCCGAGAAGAAAAACGGTTCGGCGACCCGTCCGCTTCTTCTGAGTATCTGCTCGGTCAAATTTGCTCCCAGAGTCTGAGTACTATACACTCCGCTCCGCGGCCCACTCTTAGCCACAGACCGCAGAGCGGCGGTCCGGCAAGCGAGAGCACAAGCCAAAGAGTGGAGGGAACATGAAAAAGATTGAAGGGGCTCAGACGAAACCGAGTCGGCACCCTCCACATAAAACTTGCAATGCTAAAAGAAAACATTTGATATATCTGCGAGGACTAACTTTGTCTTTTCCATGATCATTTCCATGGACACTCGCCAAAAAAAACCTCCGCCCAACTTTGCCAAGTTGCCCGGAGGCTTGGGGGCTACTGTCGGAGTAATTGGACACGGATACCCCAAGACGGCAAGACAATTATTCAAGACATCGGGGCTAGCAAAGCCCCTTAGTCCGACTTCCCGGCCGCTCCTGCCGGCTCCCCGTCCGACTGCTCCGCCCGGCCAACTGCCCAGTCGGCTGCCGGCTGACCGATTGCGCCAACCAGCCGGCTGCCGACTGCAGCCCGACCCGACATCGACGAGACACTGAAGAGACAGATGTACCCGAGCACTATTCACGTGTCATCTCAGCCATCATGTATAGTGTCACTTGTCCCCTGACACTATTTATGAAGTTACCCAGGGGACAAGGATGACACCCACCATGCCTTGCTCCCATACCACCACATAGCTTACAAGCTAAGCTAGCCTCACACTATAAAAGGGGCACACATCCATCCATCCAGGGGATGGACACCCATGGGCACACACATGCTCACGCACACACCCACGGCCAAGTGCCATTTGGCCACTAGAGCACGCATGTTCATCCGACCACTAGCATGCCATATGTGAGACATATACGAAGCCAGATGCCTATGGCATCGAGCCTGAATACTGACTCGAGCACTCTGTACTGAGATATACCAGATACACTCGGACATGCAAGAAGAGGGAGTATTATCTCCCGAGAGCTACGGCTGGGTAAACCACCGCGTGCTACTCGCATACCCGCTCCCGGTCCTATCGCCAGCGATCTTACCCTCACACTAAGCCCTTGTGGCATCTGTCGACTTCGCAAGCCCCGTGAGAATACCCACGACACTGGCGAACGCTTCGCAAGGCCTTGTGGCCAGGCAAGAGTGGTAGACGAGGGCGTGGTGGCGCGCACTTTATCTGGCGACGGCGACCTTGGGGCGAGACCTGCCGCGGCGGGTGTACTCGAGGTCGAACCCGACCACCTTGTACTTCTCCTCGGCAAGCAACAGCTCCATGATGTGGATGGAGTGCTCCACCCAGACCGGGTCGTTGGTGTACACCACCGAGAGGTCCATGAACCTTTTGTGGGTGTCCACCACGGCACACATGGTGAACTGCTGCTTGTCGTCGGCAGCCGCTAGGAGTGCCATTGGAGCCGCGCAGTATACCCTCTAAGAATTTCTCGTGGTGGGTGTGCTTCTTGCAATGGTGGGGCACGATCGAAAGGTTGAAGAGACACAAGGGTAGGTTAAATGGCCGCTGTAATAAATGGGGGCCGGCCGGCCTGTAATCATCACGTCTTGTCACGGCGTTCATAGCGGAGGATTCCAGAATCCAGTGCACGCTTGACAACACCGCACCGCACGCGTGGGCTCGAAGAGGCACCAAATGTATCATTGGTGAGCCTGTTCCCGCGCTACCGCGCTGTTTACCACGCAAGCTTCCCGCTCGGCTAGTTTGGCCACGCGTCGGCTAGAAGAGGCCCAAATCGTGGGCGTTTATTGGCAAAAAGCTTTGTAAAAATGAAGTGTGTGGAATGACTTCGGTCATAAGTTTACCCTTGGGTGATGAGGTCAAAGTTACACAGAAGGGTGATGATGGACACTCAAGTGCGATAATTAATTCTACGCTCTACAGTGCACGCGGTGGAAGAAACCAACTGTGTGCAATAATGTCGAAGACCGCAGTCGAGTTAGCTATACAAATCGTGTGCTGTGAGATCGACAAGGTAAACCGATTCGAGAATGGTTAATAAAATCTAAGACCATTGCATATTAAGGTCAAAATAGTGCTAGCAATATATGAGTCGCATACGATGCCATCTCAACGATTGTACCACAAAAGCTTGAAATGTTACAAGATTCAAATTCCAGAGTTATATGGCTCAAATTCGAAGATTACAAGGTTCAAACTGATATTAGAAATGAAATTCAGCTCATCAATTTGCAAATGCTCGCTACCGATCCACTGAACATGGATATCAGAGAGGTTCAAACTAATATCACCGCTTCTAAGTCTGGTTTTGAAACCTCACAATTTTTGCAAAGGGGCCAGCCACTGAGAACTCATGTATGGGGTTGACACGATGACTTCCGATTACTCTGTCATCTGAAGTTCCAAAATGAAATTCAACATTTTTGGAGCCTACTCCATTCTGCCGCAGGCACCGGCACTGATCAACAAACCATTCATTTTTGCGAAATAAATGTAGGGCAAACCTCATTTCCTTCAACACCCTTCCTCTGAGAACAAAGAAACTGGCGAATATAATCTCCGGTAAGGTCCCTCGGTAGGAGTTCATAAATCTCCCTCAGGATTCGCCTCTTTCTACCTCCTCTGGGCATCTTCATCCTCGCTGTCCACATCGTCAGACAACACCTATACAAATAGTAAAATAAATTTGGCATCAAATCATTGATTACATGCCGTGAAGTAGGATTAGGAATTTATGGCTATTTATTTATACATATCCAGAGAGTATGGTTTGATTTTTAAGCACAGTCGTCTATGTACAGACCAATCTTGAAGAAAATAATGGCACAAACATATGTAGGTCATTCAAAATCAATTGTCAAGTCCTGACTAGGAATTATTAGCACGAGCACTAACCCTAGTCGGATTACTAGCAGAAATTATTTGCACAGATGAAACAACTAATCACTTATCACCTATACCATTCAAACAATCAATACACTACATGGATCTACCAGAACTTACTCAGATTCATGGATTGGGAGAACATAACCATAGGATTTCTATTCCAAAAAGGGGGAGGCAGGAGTAACCAGAGAACCCTATGATCTATTTGACACATAAATGGGTATAGATGACTAACCAACTGTCCATTGTCGTCAGAGTTGTCGCCGGAGTGGTCGTCGGAATCAGTGTGGAACTCCGCCTCTGGCTGTGGAAGCTCGACGATGTCATGGTGCAGTGATAACTCGCCGGTGGTGACAGAAACCACTGTCTCCATCTCCACGCCGTGCTCCGGTGCTTTAGCAGCCCCGGCGTAGCTACTCCCTCCGATGGGGCGCTTCGGCAGCATCCTCATACACTGACGGCTTTGAGGACTGAGAGCGGCGTCAAGGATGCAAGCGGAGCGAGAGGATTGTGTGTGGGGGGCAGGGGAGGATGGGGGGTGCTGCCGCTCGGGCGCACCATTAATATGGAGTAGTGGGAGTTGTGGGAGAGAGGTGGGCGGTGGTCAAACCGATGGCTCGCCTCCCGGTGAGCCTGCGCACCGGACTGCTGTCATGCCTACCAAAGTTTCACACAGCTACTCGCACGCCTCCCGATGACACTGCGCGGCGAGCACGCCTCCATCAATTCACAGACCTGCACGCACGCCTCCCGTCACTGCTGACAGGCGCTGCATGCGTCCCGTTAACTCACGCTTTGCTGCACTTACGGCACACAGGTCATGCGCGCACGTATATTGTTTTTCTATTTGGATGATTAATGCTGCCGCTTTATTGCTTAATCGAAGCATGGCACGTATCCATTGTTGGTCTAACGCTCACAGTTCGAATAAATATTCCGTTTGGGATATTGGTTCCAATTATTAATAATCTCCCATCTGTAATTAGATAAAGATTACATCAAAACTGATCTCAAATTTGACAAAAAGGTACAATGCCACTTTGTATTGGTGTCCATATGACAACACTATAAGTTTCATGGACTTCAAATAAGTTTTGGATGTACTAGAATTTAAAAATCAAAATTCTCAATGTTTGAAATTTGTTGCACGGGGAGTAAACATGCACCCAGTGAGACACATGTGTTTTTGCAATCCATTTAGGTGCACTGTCATGTGTGCATGTAGCTCAAATTTTATTTTTGCACATTATAACCATAGAAAATAAATCAATTAATGTACTAAAATGTCTTAATGATCTCTGTGATTTTTTTTAAATTAAAAGGTCCCTCCTTTGGTAACATATATGTTCACCGCGGAATAATTAATTTAGCATGCATCATAGTTGCGGTGGATTCACGGTGTGTGTGTGGGTGTGTGCGTCTGGGGGTGGCGGGTGGCTCGCAGTACACTACGAGTTGTAAGCCACCGTGTGGGTTGGCCGTTTTGTTAGGCAGGCCGACGCCACATCAGAGTCGTGAAATCATTATTTAAAACATTACACAACCCATTCATACATACATGTTTTGCCCACACGCAGTCGATGGTTGTCCTACACGACACTCGATACTCGCGTGTGACGCTTTCATGGGCCCAGCGAGGTAAATGCGTTCATCACTTTGACGAACAGCCGACAGTGAGGTTAATTTGACCAGCAAGGTAGAATCTTTTTTGTTTGTGTTATGGTGGTATATAGTACACGTCAAAGAGGTGGGAGGGGACTAGCATATATACTATACGTACGCGTCCGTGAACAAGTACATCTCACTCAGTGTCGGGACTTTTTGATTTCCGAGGCACGTGCCACATCAAAATTGTGAAATTGGCTATTCAAACATCACACAACACCTTTTTGGGCCACATGCATATCCTTGCTAGGACACTCACGTGTGAAGCTTACATATGTTAGTTGCGGTGTGATGCATTACGGAACGAGTAAAGAGACTTGACGGTAACAAGATTGAACTAGTTATGATGATACCGACGATCGAATCTCGGGCAAGTAACATACCGATGACAAAGGGAACAACGTATGTTGTTATGCGGTTTGACCAATAAAGATCTGCGTAGAATATGTAGGAGCCAATATGAGCATCTAGGTTTCGCTATTGGTTATTGACCGGAGATGTGTCTCGATCATGTCTACATAGTTCTTGAACCCGTAGGGTCCGCACGCTTAACGTTCGATGACGATTTGTATTATGAGTTATGTGATTTGATGACCGAAGATTGTTCGGAGTCCCGGATGAGATCATGAACATGACGAGGAGTCTCGAAATGGTCGAGAGGTAAAGATTCATACATTGGAAGGTTGCATTCGGACATCGGAATGGTTCCGAGTGATTCGGGCATTTTTCCGGAGTATTGGGAGGTTACCGGAACCCCCCGGGGAAAGATATGGGCCTTCTGGGCCATAGGAGGGAGGCTAACCAGCCCACAAGGGGCTGGTGCTCCCCCACAAGGGAGGAGGCCGAATTGGACTTGGGAAGGGGGCGCCACCCCCTTTCCTTCTCCTACTCCCTCTCCTTCCCCTTTCCCCCCTCCGGTAGAAGGAGAAAAGGGTGGGGCCGAATCCTACTAGGACTAGAGTCCTAGTAGGACTCCCCTCAACCTGGCGCGCCCCTTGTTGGCCGGCCTCCTCCTTTTCTCCTTTATATACGGGGGCAGGGGTGCACCCCAAAGGCACAACACAAGTTGATCTTTTAGGCGTGTGCGGTACTCCCTCCACAGTTACACACCTCAGTCATATCGTCGTAGTGCTTAGGCGAAGCCCTACGCCGGTAACTTCATCATCACCGTCACCACACCGTCATGCTGACAGAACTCTCCCTCGTCCTCAACTGGATCAAGAGTTCGAGGGACGTCACCGAGCTGAACGTGTGCTGATCGCGGAGGTGCCGTACGTTCGGTACTTGGATTGGTTGGATCGCGAAGACGTTCGACTACATCAACCGCGTTACTAAACGCTTTCGCTTTCGGTCTATGAGGGTATGTGGACACACTCTCCCTACTCGTTGCTATGCTTCTCCTAGATAGATCTTGCGTGATCGTAGGAATTTTTTTGAAATACTACATTTCCTAACAGTGGGATCTGAGCCAGGTCTATGCGTAGATGTTATATGCACGAGTAGAACACAAAGAGTTGTGGGCGATAATAGTCATACTGCTTACCAGCATGTCATACTTTGATTCGGCGGTATTGTGGGATGAAGCGGCCTGCACCGACATTACATGACTGCGTTCATGAGGCTGGTTCTACCACCGTGCTTCGCATACGTGTGGCTAGTGGGTGTCTGTTTCTCCAGCTTTAGTTGAATCGAGTGTGATTATGCCCGTGTAAGTGCATCTAGTGCCACCCCTAGTTGGTTTTGGAGTATTGACGACAAACTTGGTTGAGGGACTAATGTGTTTGTGAGAATTGCATTTGAGAGAGAGATCCTTGCGAGGACAAAGCCCAAAACACCCAAAGCCAAAGAGTGTTAGGCATCATTTGAAGTCTTTCTGTCCGCGTGACCTGAATACTTGTTACATTTGAGGATTGTGGATCCTCCAGCCGGTTAGGCGTCGCGTTCTGAGCATCCAAGAGTCATTGTGGATTGCCGGTGAACAAAGTCTGTGAAGGTTTGGAAGTCTACCTTGAAGACTTACCAGAGTGATTGGACGAGGACTAAGTGTCCTTAGCTCAAGGGGAATAAGGTGAAGACGCGGTCTTCTGAGTTGAATCTCGGCCTCCCTAACCAGACGTACAGTTGTCACAGCAACTGGAACTGGTCCAACAAATCCTTGTCCTCACCAAGCAACTGGTTCTATCTCCTCCCTCTCTTTACGTACAGTTTGTCTTCATGAAGTCATCGCCTGCTTGCATGATCTGATTGACTTCAGTGTGTGAAGACTGTTGTTGTTTGGCTTCATACCATCTTCCATCCTGATCCATACTACCTAGTTGCTAATAGTCTTCGTGCTTTCACTTCATTGCTTACTTGACTATGGCTTGTCTAGTGTAGTCTACCTTCCGCTGCATATCAATAGGTTCATTTCTATTGTTTGTCTTCAAAGCCCTCGTGTTTTGAAGACTTCCATAAAAATCGCCTATTCACCCCCCTTCTAGTCGATAACTAGCACTTTCAATTGGTATCAGAGCAAGGTGCTCCCTTGTTCTGTGTGATTCGGTTTAACCACCTGGAGTTTTAGCTATGTCAACTACAGGGATAATGAAAGTCTCCGCTGCGTGCCTTGTCTTCGATGGCACTGATTACCTCTACTAGAAGAATAAGATGCGTATGCATCTTGAAGCCATTGATGTCAACCTCTGGTATGTCGTCAAGAATGGCGTTCCCAAGGTGTCACTCCTGCTGATGTCAAGAAGTTCATTCAACTGGATTTGACTGCCGAGAACATCATTTGTGGTCATCTGACCAAAGGACAATATGGTCACGCGAGTGCTCTGGAAACTTCGAAGCTAGTCTGGGACTGGCTCTCCAAGGTCAACGAAGGCGTCTCAACCCAGAGAGACTCAAGGATCAGTGTTCTTCGCAACCTCTTCAACCGCTTCAAGAGAAATGACAATGAGAATGTCCAACTCACATTTGACCGCCTCACTGATATCACAAATGAGCTTCACGCACTCGGTGCCACTGAGATCACCAAGCATGAAATCGTCAAGACACTTCTGAGATCGCTTGACAGCTCATTCGACACCCCGGCCCTGATGATTCAAGAACACCCTGACTTCAAGACTCTCGATCCGTCTGACATACTCAAGAGGCTCAACACACATGAGTTCCAGCAATCTGAGAAAAGAGACATCTATGGTCCCAACTATGGCCGAACTCGTGCTTTGAAGGCAAAGGTTGTATCCTCTTCTGAAGAAGAATCTGACAACTGTTCTAAGGATCCTGAAGACATTGGAAAGGAGCTTGCTATGCTTGTGAAGAAGTTTCAGAAGTTCACCAAGAAGAAAGGCTTCAGAAAGTCTTCAAGATCCAGCTCAAGAAATGATGAAGCTTCCACTCGTGATCACAAGAAGAGAACATGCCACAAGTGCAAGAAACCTGGTCACTACATATCTGAGTGTCCACAAAGGGACAATGAGATAAAGAAGAAGAAGAAGAGCAAGGAATATGGTTCAGATGACAAGAAGAAGAAGAAGAAATCCTCAAATTCTTCTTCCAAGTCTTCGTCCAAGTCTTCATCATACAAGAAGAGCTCATCTGGCAAGGCTCGTGCTTTTGTTGTCAAAGAGATGGATTCAGAGGAGGAGTCTGCTTCTGAGGAGGCAGAGGTGGAGTCTGAGGAGGAGTCCGACTCTGGCGTTGCAAGTCTGGCTCTAGCTACAGCCTACGTTGCCAAGTCCATCTTCAACACCGAGGACAATGGCTCCGTCACCAATGCTGATGCTAATGACAAGGATGACTCTGCTCCCACCTACTGCTTCATGGCACGCGGTGCCAAGGTAAACTCACGCGATGCCTACTTTCAAACATCAAGTGAAGATGACTGTGAGTGTGAATCTAAACCTAGCTACAAAACACTTGCTAAAGTTGCAACTGAACCACAGAAAGCAATGGAACATATTCAAAAATTGCTAGACAAAAGCGATGAACTGTTGGACGCGGAAATGACCCGATCCCAGTCCTTAATTGAAGACATAAAAAAATCTTCATGTTAAACATGAGCAACTTGAAAGTCGTCATGAAACGCTCTCAACAACTCATGAAAAGCTTTCCTACGATTATCTTCAAATGAAGCAAGAACTTGAGAAATTGAGAGCGGCTCATGAAGATCTTCAAAAGGAGAACGAGTCACTTCACGCTCAACAGACCAGTCCCTCTCAGGAAGGGTTTGAACCACCATGTCTAAAATGCCTTGAGCGTGATAACGCTACCTCTCTGTCTTGAATGTCCCATCGCTGCCATCAAGTTGCAATATCTTCAACTGTTGATGTGGTAACTAACCCCTCTACTGAGGATACCACTACTATTGCTGATGAGAATGCCAGGTTGAAGGCATTGCTTGAGACAGGAATGTACAAAAGTCTCAAAGTGCATCAGATACTATGCGATGTCCTCAAAAAGCAAATTCTGAACCAAAACCCTAGGAAAGAGGGTGTTGGGTTCGAGAGGAAAATGAATGTTGATAGCTCTTACCGGAAGCCTGAGCAGTACCCCAAAACCACATGGGTTGCTGCAAAGGGACCTTCAGTGGATCCATCTACCTTATCTGGCTTCACTTGTGCAAACCCGATTATCACTGATGAATCCTTTGATGCAAACTATACCTTTGTTTAAGAATCGTAATGGTGAAGTGTTAGCGAGGTATATTGGTACTAACTGCAGGAATGGACCACCGTTGAAGAGGATCTGGGTGCCCAAGAGTTGTCTTGAGAATCTTCAGGTGAATGTCATCATGACACCACCAGGGAAGAACACAAACCCCAGACCAAGGCTTCATATGGTCCAAAGGCTTCATACAGACAGAGGACTCACCAGAGTCACCCTAACGCCAATGTTTTGCAGGGAAATCATACTTAGACTTGTGAATATGAGCGTGTTTCTTCAAACCGCTATATTCATAAGACCAAGAACTATTCTGCTTATTCTTCTGAGTATTATTCACCTCTTGCAAGGTTATTTGCTAGGGCTCCAAATCCGAAGTTCTCAGATGCTGCACTTAGACTCATTGCTTCGAAGCCACCCCTGAAAATGTGGGTGGTTAAGAAAACTTAACTCTCTTTTGCAGGGAAGGGTCTCCAGCCGGAAATCAAAAGGCGTCGATGCTTATGCTGGGGACCTAAAACATCTTGTGTGCGCAAGATAAAATGCCCAAATGGTCTTACTATGTATTTTGTTCCTGGTTTCCTTGACAGTCATCCTATCTACCCTAACCAGGATCTGAACTTTCATAATCCACTCGTTCGTCAAATGTTTATGCTTCACAATACCCTTGGTGAAGCCTACCCCCCCTAGCTGCACTGTAGGGTATGACACCAAAGGCTTCAGAATGGATTACGGATAGTGGATGCACTAACCACGTGACTGGTGATCGAAGTCTTCTCATGGACTCAACCTTACGTACATTTGACAAGATTCACATCACATTTGCTGACACTAGTAAAAGCAAGGTATTGGGTCTAGGTAGAGTTGCAATCTCAAAGGATCAGCACATGGATAAAGTGATGCTTGTTGAATCCCTTGGTTTCAACTTAATGTCTGTCTCAATGCTTTGTGATTTGAACATCATTGTGATATTTGGAAAATATCGTTGCCTTGTGCTTATGGAGTCTGACAACTCTCTAGTCTTTGAAGGATATCGAAAGGACGATTTGTACATGGTAGATTTCTCTGCAGGACCACAGATGGATGTATGTCTTCTAGCAAAAGCTTCAGAATGCTAGCTCTGCCATCGGAGGCTAGGGCATGCTGGCATGAGGAACTTGTACATACTCACAAAGAAGAAACATGTCGTAGGCATTGCTACCTCTTGAGCACTGCGTTGGTTTTCCCTTGAAGAGGAAAGGGTGATGCAGTAAAGTAGCGTAAGTATTTCCCTCAGTTTTTGAGAACCAAGGTATCAATCCAGTAGGAGACCATGCTCGAGTCCCACGCACCTACACATACAAATAAGAACCTCGCAACCAACGCGATAAATGGGTTGTCAATCCCTTCACTGTCACTTACGAGAGTGAGATCTGATAGAGATGATAAGATAATTTTTTTGGTATTTTTATGATAAAGAGTAAAATTAAAGATTGCAAAATAAACAAAGATAGAAATAACTTGTTGATGGGAGATTAATATGATGGAAAATAGACCTGGGAGCCATAGGTTTCACTAGTGGCTTCTCTCAAGATACCATAAGTATTACGGTAATTAAACCAATTCTTTGTCAAGCAATTGATAGAATTGAGCATAGTTATGAGAATATCTAGGTATGATCATGTATATAGGCATCACGTCCGTGACAAGTAGACCGACTCCTTCCTGCATCTACTACTATTACTCCACACATCGACCGCTATCCAGCATGCATCTAGAGTATTAAGTTCATAAGAACAGAGTAACACTTTAAGCAAGATGACATGATGTATATGGATAAACTCATGCAATATTATATAAAAACCATCTTTTTATCCTCTATTGAAACAATACAATACGTGTCGCTTTCTCATCACATCGGGATCGAGCACCGCAAGATTGAACCCAAAGCTAAGCACTTCTCCTATTGCTAGAAAGATCAATCTAGTAGGCCAAACCAAACTGATAATTCGAAGAGACTTGCAAAGATAACCATACATAAAAGAATTCAGAGGAGATTGAAATATTGTTCATAGATAATCTTGATCATAAACCACTCACACATCATCAGAGAGGCTATGGTGTTGATGTAGAATCCCTCCATGATCAATGCCCCCTCCGGCGGAGCACCGAAAAATGCCCCAAGATGGGATCTCACGGGTACAGAAGGTTGCGGCAGTGTAAATAGGGTTTTGGCTCCTGTTCTGATGGTTTGGGGGTACGTAGGTATATATAGGAGGAAGAAGCAGGTCGGTGGAGCAACGAGGGGCCCACGAGGGTGGAGGGCACGCCCAGGGGGGTAGGCGCGCCCCCTGCCTCGTGGCCTTCCTCGTTTGTTTCTTGACGTCCACTCTAAGTCCTCGGGATCATGTTTGTTCCGAAAATCACGTTCCCGAAGGTTTCATTCCGTTTGGACTCCGTTTGATATCTTTTTCCTTTGAAACACTAAAATAGGCAAAAAACAACAATTTGGGCTGGGCCTCCGGTTAATAGGTTAGTCCCAAAAATAATATAAAGGTGTATAATAAAGCCCATTAAATGTCCAAAACAAAATATATAATAGCATGGAACAATCAAAAATTATAGATACGTTGGAGACGTATCAAGCATCCCCAAGCTTAATTCCTGCTCGTCCTCGAGTAGGTAAATGATAAAAACATAATTTTTGATGTGGAATGCTACTTGGCATAATTTTCAATGTAATTCTCTTGTTTGTTGTATGAATATTCAGATCCGAAAGATTCAAGATAAAAGTTCAATATTGACATAAAAGTAATAATACTTCAAGCATACTAACTAAGCAATTATGTCTTCTCAAAATAACATGGCCAAAGAAAGT
Organism: Aegilops bicornis; assembly: GCA_021605145.1. Lineage (NCBI taxonomy): Eukaryota > Viridiplantae > Streptophyta > Magnoliopsida > Poales > Poaceae > Aegilops > Aegilops bicornis. Next base: position 387,571,451 of record CM038669.1, on the reverse strand, counting down.
TCATCCCTACAAAATCAAATAGTCTGGTCATGCTTCATTTTCATCACACAAGAATGCTCTCATCATGCACAACCCCGATGAGAAGCCAAGCAATTGTTTCATACTTTAGTAATCTCAAACTTTTTTCAACTTTCACGCAATATATGAGCGTGAGCCATGGATATAGCACTATGGGTGGAATAGAATATGAAGATGGGGGTTATGTGGAGAAGACAAAAAAGGAGAAAGTCTTACATTGACGGGGCTAATAAACGAGCTAGGGAGATGCCCATCGATTGATGTCAATGCAAGGAGTAGGTGTCGGTTCAATATCCGGCGTATCTCGTAGTAGGGGTCCTAACCTAGGCGTCTTGGAGCGATGGTAACATGGACACGGGGTTTTACCCGTCTTCGGGTTCTCTTGATGAGATAATACCCTACATGCTACTTTTGATTGTATTCATATGGGTGTAGTACAGAGTACACGTATCTACCACGATATTGTAGTAATGAATATGGGATTGTCCATTGACTAGCCTGGCCTCGGTTTATATAAGACACCGGAGGCCTAGGGTTTAGGAGAGTCCTTGTCTTGGGCGCCAAGTCTTGTGGAGTCTTCCTTGTATGCACGGCGAGGTTGTCCGAATCGCCCATGAGTATGCGGCCATGGGGTCCTCGGCCCAATCTAACTGATTGGGAGACGGCGTGGTGAGTACCCCTAGTCCGAGACACCGTCGATAGCCCCCTGAACCGGTCTTCAAGTTGGGGACGCTCCTCGATTCTTCCGAACTGTTCTTCATCTTCGGTCGTCGGTCTTGAAAACTGGTTCGACAAATATTCCCATCTTTGATCTTGAGGATCGCCAAAGTGCATCCGAAGAGTTTACATGTCGGGTATCCTAGGAGCCCATTTAAGTTTCCGGCCTTTATCAATGCCTTGTTATTTTCACGCCCACAACGGGTTTGAAGTTCTCTCCGTGCGGTGGTGTCCTCTTGCATCCGAGCTCCAACGCCGGACTGCATTTGAGGTATCTTTTGCAGCCGAGCACCAACGCCGGACTGTATCCGAGCTCCAATGACGGATTGAATCCAAACTCCAACGCCGGAGAGTATCCGAGCTCCAACGCCGGACTATATCCGAGGTGTCATAGATCACCTTGGCTCAAAAACGTCGAAGGATTTTAGCCAAGCTTAATGCCAGAAATGCCCTCTACGGACCCAACCACTGGCGTCCGAGCTTTATGCTGGACTGCTTCCGGGGTGTCTATTGTAGTCGAGCACCAACGCCGGACTGTATCCGAGGTAGTACACCACCTCGTCCATGGGCTGATTTTCATGAATTTAATTTCGAATTGTGCAATGTAATCTCTGCTGAGATGTACAGCCAATAGCCCTCAAGGTGCGTGTTGGCCTAATATCCGGGATGCACCTGAAGTAAAAAATCAAACCGCTAACCCTAGTAGCCCCTGAGACTCGGGTCGATTCACAGAATCAGCCTGAGGATCAATTCCCAGCTCGGCAACATACTTAGGAATAGAAACGCGGTGTGCAAAGTCCTCGAGACTCAGGTTGGGTGCGGCCGACCAACCTAAGGATAATAATCTCCTCGAAAACTATATTGTACTTTAAATTTTCTGTATTAGATTGTCAATGCAAGAGCCCACGAGACAACGGGTCGGGTGGCAACACCAGATCAGGGGATCGATGTACCCCTTTAATATTTGTAAATAATAAGCACGAAGCCCAGTAGCCCCCGAGCCTTAATGTGGGCACGGGTGGCCGGATTAAGGATCGATATCCAAAGTAAAACCACGGGTGGCCGTATATTAAATACGAACGCCGATGATATGTTTATTTTGACTCCGTTGCGACCGTTTATCAGTTGAAAGTGGCCCATCTTCGGCTTCTACCCTTTTTTAGATACTACGCAGGGTGTTTCCGTACTAACAAGACAACCCTTAGCCGACGTCTCGGTGCCCGAAGGCGGTTGTGTTAGCAGAAACGAGGCAGTCAGATATGCGGGATTTATAACTTTCACTTAGTCATAGGAGCTTAAAGTCGGGAGGCCAGTTATTAGCCCCCGGTTAGTGTTCGGCGATAGCCGAGGTCAAGCCGTAAACACTTCGGCCAATGTTATGAACGGCCCACCATTTAACATAGTCATCAAATCGCTGACCAGTTTTCGCTTATTGTGACAGTCAGTTTTCGGCTTTTTCCACTGAGGTGCTTAACCATGCGAGCTGGAAGCACAATCACAGTGGTTCTCCTTTTGCACACCTAGTCGAACAACGCGGAATGTAGGCCGCAAGCACAGGAGCCAGGCAACCCAACTATTGACCAAGATACAATTCGAAACCAATGCATATATAGCAATATCCGAGAATGTTTTTGCCGAATCTCTAAAGGTGTTCGGCATTGCACTGCGAGACTTATGCGGGAAACACACAAATAGTTTAAAAGTGCCATAGGCTTGGAAAACCAGAAAACCTCAGGAAAAACTTGACGTCCCAACTGGATCAAGTGTTCGGTGCCAATCCAAAAAATTGTTCTTAGAGAAAGAAAAAAAAGTTCTTGTGTCATGCTTTAACATGACGCATCCTATCACAAGACTTCAAGCAGGTCAGCCTTCGGCTTCAACCTCCCTATCCCAAAGACGGGGTGTTTCTCGTTAGGCCAGTTTAGAGAATTAAAACTCGAGCGGCTTGAGAGAGAAATCAGGCTACCCGGATATTGACCACACACTTGCGTCGAAAAAGGAGTGATAGAAAAAGACTTCACAGCGACTGAGAATTTTTTGTATTGTAAAACAGCTCATGCAAATTTGAGAGCCCCCAAGTGACTTGGGTAAAAGAATTTTATGTATAATGATTGTATGTACCAAAGTACTTATATCATATTTGTGTTCACCCGAACTTTATACACGTCTTAACCGACCGTCGGCTTCTCCCTCTTGATCAAGGGCGAAAAGCGTTATGTACTCCACATTGCCGAGAATATCGACGGTGTTCCCGATAACCAAGCAATCAGGCCATAAGGTCATAATGCATAAAAGCGCGCTCGGGGAACTTATGCTATATTATCGACAAAGTGTAAGAAGCATCTTCAAGAAAATAGTACCCCACCGATACCTTTCTTCGGTGCTCATTGTTATTATGAGACTTGTGCAATAGATTTTTGTACTCATGAGTTCCCTTGTGTGCCGACCATAATTGAAAACAATAAGAGCGCTAGCTTTCGGCTTCACCCAGTCTGAGGTCCGGCTCGGATGACCCGATCGTGACAATCGCAGAGGTGCTCCCTTTACTCCCTAGCCGAACAGTCGGGAACGTAGGTGTAAACACAGGAGCGAGGCAACCCAGCTTGCAAATCACTTAAGTCAACATGGTGCATATTGTGGCGTAATACATGAACAAAGAACGAAGCCGTACAAGTATAATCATTTGCAAGAGAAAAGGCTTCATAAAGGAAGCCCCCAAGTAAACGGGGTATTTGAATTTGTGTGTCACAAACAAAGTGTTGACAAGGAGGTTTTCACAAACAACTTTTTGCCAAAAAAAGTATAATGCTTGGTCGAACCGAACACAAATTTAAAATTTAAAACTTTGAGTATGAAAGCGACTTAGCTGGTTAATGTGTGCGGCATTGATGATGCGGTCCGAGCTTGATGCGGGACAGGGTTCCAACCCCCAAGCTGGCCCCGAGGTGTCCGAGCGGAGAGCCGGGCACTCCGAAGTGGCGACACAGCACGACCGCTGTGGAGAGTTGAAGCTCCCAGTCTAGCCGAGGTGACGAAGCAGGTCGGTGGGGTGATGCTGGAGTCTCCGGCCGAGTAGGTTGATGAAGCGGCGACGCGGGGTTGCCAACACAGGGCAGTGCACCAAGGCAATGACCCAATTAGGTTGCGGACGTCGGCACGCCGATGTGACAGTGCGGCCCGGTCTAAGTCAATTGCCTGGACAGATAAAATAGTGCAAGCCAGAGATAATAATATATTGTTATATATATATATATATATATATATATGTATAATCCTCTACTTAATGAATTTAAGTAAAGTAAATCAATAAAGAGATATGGCCTGAACGCCAAGGTCGTCCCGACAGAGTTGCCGCGGAGATGCTGGCACAAGGACGCGCGCTGAGGCGACGCCACAACTTGGTCGACGCAAGCGGGATGATGACTTCGGCCTGCCATGACACCGTCTATGTGCAAGAAGTAGCACAAGACAGATAATAATAACAAAATAAAGAAAAGAAAATTTCTTTACAATTTTTTATGTAAAATAAATTATTAAAGGAGATTTGGCCTAGCGCGAGGCCGATGTGTCGCAGGGCGTCGGCGTGACGAGGTGACAAAATCCGAATTCGCAGGGTCGCCCGGGTTACGGAAAGATGAGTGCGGGACCGCGATGGCATATCGGATCGCCCTAAGATGACGGCCTCAAGGTAGACCAAACTGCAAAACCTGCAGTACGAACAATCGTCGACGAGCAGAAAATACTCTTTGAAATATTATTAATATGCACATTGTGAATAACTAGAACAATTGCACGTGTAGACTTATCCGATGACGTCGAAGCTGATAGCAGACGAGATGATTATGGATGAGGGACGTCCTTGCCGGAGTGCGTCAAGACTGTGTCGGGCCGACCAATATACGGAACTATCGATCTGAATGCGGAGGTCGGTTTGATGAAGGTTCTGACGCGTACGTCGGCTGGCCAGATCGATGCAGACGAAAAAAGCATTTACAAGCATCGGCGAAGTATCTCTGCAAAAAATAATGCAGTACAAACCAACAAAAAATAATCTACGTGCAACAATCCCTAGAACATAGTAAAAGGAAAGGGATCCACGCTTCCTGTTGATCGCCTCTTAGTGCACATAGCAATTTGAGGGAAAAGTAAACTTGGCCATGTACTCAACGTGAAGTGGTGGTGTTATGTAGCTAGCTAAACCAGTACTAGCGCCTGATCCTGGTAGTAGTAGCACTAGTTGGCGTGGTAGTCATCAAGAAGTGAAGACCGGTTGCGAAACTAGTACATGATTGCGTTAGAACTACGCAAACCTCAACAAAAATAAAAAACTGCTAGTGGACAACAGGCTGAATTAAATAAGGAAAAAGAATGGGAATAAGGGAAAGGATCTCCCTTGATGATCGCTGCCCGTGGTGGATTTGTCCTCAGCTCCGCAATCAAGAATTGCGTGCGCTGTCAGGGCCAGTTTGACAATCCATTAAACGCCCCCGTCTGTCGATCAAAGGACCGAAGTAGGGCGCTAAACGCCGTGTAGGAGCGCGTCGTTGGTCGCATATTTTTTAGACCTTGATTTCGACCTAATCTGCGGACGAAGCTTGCAAACAAGAGACAATTCTCATAAAAACTAACTTGTGCAAAATAGATTTGATTAGAAAAATATCACCTGATCATCCCATCGATCCGCGACGATCATCTAGCAGGCTCTCAATGAAAGCACCAATGTCGGTTCAATATCCTGCGTATCTCGTAGTAGGGGTCCTAACCTAGGCGTCTTGGAGCGATGGTAACATGGACACGGGGTTTTACCCACCTTCGGGCTCTCTTGATGAGATAATACCCTACATGCTGCTTTTGATTGTATTCATATGGGTGTAGTACAGAGTACACGTATCTACCACGAGATTGTAGTAATGAATATGAGATTCTCCATTGACTAGCCCGGCCTCGGTTTATATAAGACACCGGAGGCCTAGGGTTTAGGAGAGTCCTTGTCTTGGGCGCCAAGTCTTGTGGAGTCTTCCTTGTATGCGGCAGGGGTTGTCCGAATTGGCCCATGAGTATGCGGCCATGGGGTCCTCGGCCCAATCTAACTGATCGGGAGACGACGTGGTGAGTACCCCCTAGTCCAGGACACCGTCAGTAGGGATTGCCATGCAACGGATGCACTTAGAGCTATAAATGTATGAAAGCTCAACAAAAGAAACTAAGTGGGTGTGCATCCAACTTGCTTGCTCATAAAGACCTAGGGCATTTGAGGAAGCCCATTGTTGGAATATACAAGCCAAGTTCTATAATGAAAAATTCCCACTAGTATATGAAAGTGACAAAACAAGAGACTCTCTATCATAAAGATCATGGTGCTACTTTGAAGCACAAGTGTGGAAAAAGGATAGTAGCGTTGCCCCTTTTTTTGGGCCTTTTTTTATTTGGCCTTTCTCTTTTTTTTGGGACAGTGCTCTATGAATGCTGATCATCACACTTCTATTTATTTACAACTCAATGATTACAACTCGATACTAGAACAAAGTATGCTCTATATGAATGCCTCAGGCGGTGTACCGGGATGGGCAATGAATCAAGAGTGACATATATGAAATAATATGCATGGTGGCTTTGCCACAAATACGATGTCAACTACATGATCATGCAAAGCAATATGACAATGATGAAGCGTGTCATGATAAACGGAACGGTGGAAAGTTGCATGGCAATATATCTCGGAATGGCTATGGAAATGCCATAATAGGTAGGTATGGTGGATATTTTGAGGAAGATATAAGGAGGTTTATGTGTGATTGAGCGTATCATATCACGGGGTTTGGATGCACCGGCGAAGTTTGCACCAACTCTCAAGGCGAGAAAGGGCAATTCGCGGTATCGAAGAGTCTAGCAATGATGGAAGGATGAGAGTGCGTATAATCCATGGACTCAACATTAGTCATAAAGAACTCACATACTTATTGCAAAAATCTACAAGTCATCAAAAACCAAGCACTATGCTTATGCTCCTAGGGGGATAGATTGGTAGGAAAAGACCATCACTCGTCCCCGACCGCCACTCATAAGGAGGATAATCAAAGAACACCTCATGTTCCAAATTTGTTACACAACGTTTACCATACGTGCATGCTACGGGACTTGCAAACTTCAACACAAGTGTTTTTCAAATTCACAATTACTCAACTAGCACAACTTTAATATTACTACCTCCATATCTCAAAACAATCATCAAGCATCAAACTTTTCTTAGTATTCAACGCACTTATAAGAAAGTTTTTACTAATCTTAGATGCCTATCATATTAGGACTAATTTCATAATTTAAGAAAATTACCATGCTGCTTTATGGTACTCTCAAAATGATATAAATAAAGCATGAGAGAACAATAGTTTCTATAAAACAAAACCACCACCGTGCTCTAAAAGATTTAAGTGAAGCACTAGAGCAAAAACTACATAGCTCAAAAGATATAAGTGAGGCACATAGAGTATTCTAATAAATTCCGAATCATGTGTGTATCTCTCAAAAGGTGTGTACAGCAAGGATGATTGTGGTGAACTAAAAAGCAAGACTCAAATCATACAAGACGCTCCAAGCAAAACACATATCATGTGGTGAATAAAAATATAGCTCCAAGTAAAATTACCGATGGACGAAGACAAAAGAGGGGATGCCTTCCGGGGCATCCCCAAGCTTTGGCTTTTTGGTGTCCTTGGATTACCTTGGTGGGCCTTGGGCGTCCCCAAGCTTAGGCTCTTGCACTCCTTGTTCCATAATCCATCAATTCTTTACCCAAAACTTGAAAACTTCACAACACAAAACTTAACAGAAAATCTCGTGAGCTCCGTTAGCGAAAGAAAACAAAACACCACTTTAAGGTACTGTATTGAACTCATTATTTATTTATATTGGTGTTAAACCTACTGTATTCCAACTTATCTATGGTTTATAAACTATTTTACTAGCCATATATTCATCAAAATAAGCAAACAACACGCGAAAAACAGGATCTGCCAAAAACAGAACAGTCTGTAGTAATCGGTAACTAACGCAAACTTCTGGAACTCCAAAAATTCTACGAAAATAGGACGACCTAAATAATTTGCTTATTGATCTGCTGCAATTGGAATCAGTATTTTATCACATTCTGGTGATTTTTAACAATTGTTCTCGTGAACAGAATGTTTCTGGAATTTTCAGCAAGATCAAATAACTATCATCCAAGAAGATCCTATAGGTTTAACTTGGCACAAACACTAATTAAAACACAAAAACAAATCTAACCAGAGGCTAGATCAAAGATTTATTCCTAAACAGAACCAAAAAGCAAAAAAAAAAAAAAATTGGGTTGCCTCCCAACAAGCGCTATCGTTTAACGCCCTTAGCTAGGCACAAAAACAAGGATAGATCTAGGTATTACCATAATAATGGTAAGGCAAGTCATGAAAACTTCTCTCATATTCTCTACGCTCAGCAGCAAGTTTTCTTTGTGGCAAGCAAAAATAATCAAAAGGGCTAAATTTAATGGGACAAAAGTCTCCAAGATCCAGCTCAGGAGGTATGGGTTCCTCCTTTGGCCCCTTATATTGCATAACCAATTCATCATTACAAGCGTTCTTTTGACAAAAGGTCACAAGTCTTTGCTCGAGATAAAACCTAACCCATTATTCTGAATAGCAAAATCATCATTAAGTTCAGAAATTCTATCAACTAGAACATTTGCAGGAACCTTTTTCCTAAGATTTTCATTATAAGCAACATGATCTAAAGATTGTAAACGCATTATGTCTTCTTGATTAAAAAGGATAGCTTCTATGGGAGGATGACCATCAGTAACCCTGTAATGCGAAAAAAATTCTTTAGCCTCTTTCATTATAAATCTGAACTCATGAGCCAAAAAGATAGTAGCGGCACGCTTAACAGAAGAGTGTTCAATATTAGAAAATTCTAGGAAAATTCTTTGTATGCAAGGATATGAAGAAATTGCCTTTCAAGTTCAACTACGAGAAAAGATATTGCATCCACAAGGCTACTAGTTCTATGAAGAATAGAGCCACCCATAATGGGCAAAGCACCGGCACAAGTAAAGAAATCTTGAATAACTCCTTTCCCAATAATATTACCACTACCTACTCGAAACATTTTAGTATGCAAGATAGTAGGTTCCTCAGGAGGATCATCAAAAGCATCCAAGTTTCCCATGTTATTATTATCAACGATAACCTCCCCAGTTTCAGACATAACGGCAACAAACTCAAGGAACACGAGAAAAGAGGGAACGGAAAAAGAGGGTGAATAAAACGACAAGGGTGAAGTGGGGGAGAGGAAAACGAGAAGCAAATGGCAAATAATGTAATGCGAGGGATAAGAGTTTGTGATGGGTACTTGGTATGTCTTGACTTGTGCATATATTCCCCGGCAACGGCACCAGAAATCCTTCTTGCTACCTCTTGAGCACTGCGTTGGTTTTCTCTTGAAGAGGAAAGGGTGATGCAGTAAAGTAGCGTAAGTATTTCCCTCAGTTTTTGAGACCCAAGGTATCAATCCAAGAGGGAGACCACGCTTTCGAGTCCCACGCACCTACACAAACAAATAAGAACCTCGCAACCAACATGATAAAGGGGTTGTCAATCCCTTCACGGTCACTTACGAGAGTGAGATCTGATAGAGATGATAAGATAATATTTTTGGTATTTTTATGATAAAGAGTAAAAGTAAAGATTGCAAAATAAACAAAGATAGAAATAGCTTGTTGATGGGAGATTAATATGATGGAAAATAGACCCGGGGGCCATAGGTTTCACTAGTGGCTTCTCTCAAGATACCATAAGTATTACGGTGGGTAAACAAATTACTGTCGAGCAATTGATAGAATTGAGCATAGTTATGAGAATATCTAGGTATGATCATGTATATAGGCATCACGTCCGTGACAAGTAGACCGACTCCTTCCTGCATCTACCACTATTACTCCACACATCGACCGCTATCCAGCATGCATCTAGAGTATTAAGTTCATAAGAACAGAGTAACACTTTAAGCAAGATGACATGATGTAGAGGGATAAACTCATGCAATATTATATAAACCCCATCTTTTTATCCTCGATGGCAACAATACAATACGTGTCGTTTCCCCTACTATCACTGGGATCGAGCACCGCAAGGTTGAACCCAAAGCTAAGCACTTCTCCTATTGCAAGAAAGATCAATCTAGTAGGCCAAACCAAACTGATAATTCGAAGAGACTTGCAAAGATAACCAATCATACATAAAAGAATTCAGAGGAGATTCAAATATTGTTCATAGATAATCTTGATCATAAACCCACAATTCATCGGATCTCGACAAACACACAACAAAAGAAGAGTTACATCAAATAGATCTCCAAGAGAATCGAGGAGAACTTTGTATTGAGATCCAAAGAGAGAGAAGAAGCCATCTAGCTAATAACTATGGACCCGAAGGTCTGAGGTAAACTACTCACACATCATCGGAAGGCTATGGAGTTGATGTAGAATCCTCCGTGATCAATGCCCCCTCCGTGAGCATCGAAAAAAGGCCCCAAGATGGGATCTCACGGGTACAGAAGGTTGCGGCGGTGGAAATAGGGTTTTGGCTCCTGTTCTGATGGTTTGGGGGTACGTAGGTATATATAGGATGAAGAAGTAGGTCGGTGGAGCAACGAGGGGCCCACGAGGGTGGAGGGCGCGCCCAGGGGGGTAGGCGCGCCCCCTGCCGTGGCTTCCTCGTTCGTTTCTTGACGTCCACTCCAAGTCCTCTGGATCACGTTTGTTCCGAAAATCACGTTCCCGAAGGTTTCATTCCGGTTGGACCCCGTTTGGTATCTTTTTCTTTCGAAACACTGAAATAGGCAAAAAACAACAATTTGGGCTGGGCCTCCGGTTAATAGGTTAGTCCCAAAAATAATATAAAAGTGTATAATAAAGCCCATTAAATGTCCAAAACAGAATATATAATAACATGGAACAATAAAAAATTATAGATACGTTGGAGACGTATCAGGCGTCGAGGCCGTCAAGTTCAAGAAGTATCATCTGTGTGGTGCCTGTGAAGCTGGAAAGATGACAAGGGCCAAGCATCCCTCGAAGACAATCATGACGACATCTCAACCTTCGAGCTGCTTCACATGGACTTATTTGGCCCTACTCACTACTCAACTCTCACTACCACTGCTTGCCTCTATGGCTTCGTCATTGTTGATGATTATTCAAGATACACATGGGTGCATATAATCCTTTACAAGAATGAAGTGCAGGATGTCTTCAGACGCTTCGCCAATCGTGCCATGACGAACTATGGCATCAAGATCAAGCACATCAGAAGTGACAATGGCACAGAGTTCAAGAACATAGTCCTCGACACTTATCTTGAAACATTGGGCATCACTCATGAGTTCTCCGCTCCATACACACCTCAACAGAATGGCATCATGGAGCGCAAGAACAGAACACTCATTAAGATGGCTCGAACGATGCTTGATGAGTACAAGACTCCAAGGAAGTTCTGGCCTGAATCCATTGATACTGCATGCCATGTCATCAACCGTGTTTATCTTCACAAGCTTCTAAAGAAGACATCCTATGAGCTTCTAACTGGTAAGAAGACAAACGTCAGTTACTTCAGAGTATTTGGTGCTAGGTGCTGGATCAAGGATCCACATCACACTTCAAAATTTGCACCGAAAGCACATGAGGGTTTTATGCTTGGTTACGGAAAGGATTCACACTCCTACAGAGTCTTCAACCTCTTTCACTATAAAGTGGTTGAAACTGTGGACGTGCGGTTTGATGAGACTAACGGCTCGCAAAGAGAGCACCTTCCAAATGTGCTAGATGAAGTCCCTCCTAGTGAATCGATTAAGCTTATGGGTACTGGAGAAATCATACCTTCAGTGGCACAGGTTGAAGAGGAACTTATCATTTCTGCGCCTAGTCAACCTGAAGACACTGCTCAGCCTGAAGCCAATGCTGAAGAAGAAGACGATGGTCAGCAAGGGCAAAATCATCGTCCAGTTCATCCTTGTTTTGCAAATGAAGTACAGATTGAGAAGACAATTGATAGCATCAATGCACCTGGTCCACTCACTCGTTCAAGAGCAACACAACTAGCAAATTTCTGTGGGCACTTTGCATTTGTCTCTATATCTGAACCCAAGAAAGTTGCTCAAGCCTTCATGGAACCCGAATGGATTCAAGCTATGCAAGAAGAGCTTCAACAGTTCGAGCTGAACAATGTGTGGGAATTAGTCAAGCGTCCTGACCCTCGCAAGCACAATATCATTGGCACCAAATGGATCTATCGCAACAAACAAGATGAGCATGGTCAAGTTGTCAGAAACAAGGCTCGTCTCGTTGCTCAAGGATACACTCAAGTTGAAGGGAATGAATTTGATGAAACATTTGCTCCGGTGGCTAGGCTTGAAGCCATTCGCATATTGCTAGCCTATGCCAACCATCACAATATCCTTCTGTATCAAATGGATGTGAAGAGTGCCTTTCTCAATGGCAAGATTGAATAAGGAGTGTATGTTGCACAACCACCTGGCTTTGAAGATCCAAAACATCATGATATGGTATACAAGCTCAACAAGGCATCAGATGGCCTCAAACAAGCCCCTCGTGCTTGGTATGACACTCTCAAAGACTTCCTGAAGAGCAAAGGTTTCAAACCTGGTTCCCTGGATCCCACTCTCTTCATGAAGACATACGATGGTGAACTGTTTGTGTGCCAGATCTATGTGGATGCCATTATCTTCGGCTGCACTAACAAAAGATAGAGTGATGAGTTTGGGCACATGATGCAAGAGCAATATCATATGTCCATGATGGGTGAGCTGAAGTTCTTCCTTGGTCTTCAAATCCGTCAGCAGAGCAACGACATCTTCATATCTCAAGAGAAATACCTCAAGGATTGCCTGAAGAAGTTTGGAATGCAAGACTGCAAAGGGTACACGACGCCAATGCCAACCAAAGGTCAATTGGGTCCCGACGACAATGGTAAAGAGTTCGATCAAATGGTATACCGCTCCATGATTGGTTCTTTACTCTATTTATGTGCATCTAGGCCAGATATCATGCTTAGCGTTTGCATGTGTGCCCGATTCCAAGTGGCACCAAAGGAATCATCACTTAGCTGTGAAGAGAATTCTTCGATATTTGGATTACACCCCAACACTAGGATTATGGTATCCAAAGGGCTCATAGTTTGATCTAGTTGGATTCTCAGATGTTGATTATGCTGGTGACAAGGTTGATAGCAAGTCCACATCCGGCACATGTCATTTTCTTGGATGATCTCTTGTCTGTTGGTCTTCAAAGAAGCAGAACTGCATGTCTCTCTCCACTGCCGAATCTGAATACATTGCTGCTGGATCTTGCTGCGCTCAGCTTCTATGGATGAAGCAAACTCTCAAGGACTATGGCATCCATCTGAAGCAAGTGCCACTCTACTGCAACAATGAAAGCGCCATCAAGATTGCCAACAACCCAGTTCAACACTTGAAGACAAAGCACATTCAGATCCATCACCACTTTCTCAGAGATCATGTCATGAAGGAAGATATTGATATCATTCACATCAACAGTGAAGATCAATTGGCTGATATCTTCACAAAGCCCTTGGATGAGAAAAGGTTTTGCAAGTTGCGATGTGAGCTAAATATCTTAGAATCCTCAAATGTCATGTGATTGGACACACATCCTAACGCTTATGCATGTTGATGACTTAGATGTGCAACACACAAAGTAAAGTATATCTTCAATAAAAGAAGACATACACTCTAAGTGTAAATACATTAACGCGGAATTTGACTTCGGAGCGCCACGATAATTGTGCACCGTGTCTGGGTCTAATACTTCCTATACGGTGGGTAATGCCACCACCAAACTCTTATTTTAAGTGTTTTAATTGGCGTCACATTTGCATAATCTTCGCATTTGGTTTTGTCTTCAACATTGATTTGTCTTCGCGTTTATCTTCACAATGTTGATTTGGTATCATACTGAGATATACATATATTTGTGTTCTGTCCTCTACAACATTCACTTATAGCTATGACTTCATGTTTGAATCTTTTGATCTAAGTGAATGTGATCGGACCCTAACCCCCTCTGTGCTTCTACCTCAGGTTCTATCTATCCAAATCATATGCACTCTATTGAAACTGTCTATTGTCTTCTCTGAGTCCTTGTCAGCAGAAGACACAGAGATAAAAATTGAATCTATTTTAATGCTACATCCTTATTGCCTGAAACCCGGAGAAGCCGGAACAACCACCCGACAATCCAGGCGTGCGTGGGAACATGGAACAACTTTTAATGTGTTGTGCATGCCATGTGTCCTTCAGATGTGAACCGCCAGGGGCACCTGCGTAATTACACGGTGCTGTCCCTTTCCTTATAAATACACAACTCACCGCAGTCACAATCTCTTCTTCCACCTCGCCACCTTGCATAAACCCTAGCGCCTCCGCTAGCTCGCGTCAACGCCGGAGACGAAGCGCTTAGCTGCCGCGACTTCTTCGACGCCGTCCTCACGCCAGCCGAAGACCTCGTCCTCTCTGCCGCCGCCGTAGGTGTCTTCCGCCGCCAAGTTAGGGCGCGGGATATTGAACTGCTCGGCCTCCCTCTTCGCCTCGTCTAGCAGTTCGTCAAGGGTAATTAAAACTTACTTTTTACTGCCTTTTTGATCCGTCAGATCCATCCACTTCAATCAAAAGTGGTCTCTAAACTTCCAAATCTGGATCTATCTTGTTCTTAATCTCATATCATACCAAGTATATTCACTTATGCTTCACCACTAGTTAGTTTCCTCACTTGTACTTATTCATGGTTCATACAAATCTGGAACCAACTCTCTCCAAATAAGTGAATGTCTTCGCACTATGAGGTCAATGTCTTCAAACTGATTTATCTTCAAAATCTTCTGAGAATGCATATGACCTCTTCCCCTTCCCTCGCACCTCTAATGCTGTCATAGGTACATGTCCGTGGGAGAATCCCTTGGTTATCATAGTCTACATTCATTTGCAGAGTTCTTATAGCGACACATCAACTCTCCTGAAGCCAGTTCCTGTCTGACCAGCAGACGGAAGCCATTCACAGTCTTGAAGCCTTTCAGCTTGAATATAATGGCCACTGAGAAATCAGCTAGAAAGGGCGGCAGGCAGCGCCGTGGGGACACAACCAAAGACTTACCACCAGATCTCTTTGAAATGTACAAGACTGATCCTGAAGAGAATTACAATCAGTGCAAGACTCGAATCCAATGGATTCGAAGATATTGGGCAGAGGAATGGTTCAAGTACAAATTTGTCACTACTTAATATGCTGAAAAGAACGCCATCAAGCGACCATGGGGAGATATTCTATACAGAAATCTTCAGCCCAAGTCCAAGTCTGAAGCCATTGCTCAAGGCTTCTACCCATGCATGGTACGCGGACCGAAGCCAGAAAATGCCGACCCATCATTTATGTTATGGTGTTGTGAAGACAATCTCTTCAAGCGCAATTGTTAGTTTGCAAAGGAGTCTTTGGCTAAGAACAAGAAAGCATTTGAATTCGACTTCAACCCTGTCCATCTGCTCCAAGGGCTGATGGCATCCGTGATGCCAATCCAAACATCGTCGACACCTTCTATAACCTCGAAGGCCTCATCACTCACATAGCAGTACAGGGGGCCGCCGTGGAGCACTCAGCTGATGACGCAGATTCTGATGAAGCGCCAGCTCCACCTAAGCCGCATAAGCAGAAGAAATCAAAGGCTTCTGAAAGTGCGTTATATCGACTAGAGGGGGGGTGAATAGGCGATTTTTATGAATTCTTCACTGAGGAATTTGCCGGTGAGGAAATTCCTTAGCGAAGAACTACTTGCAGCGGAATAAGTACTCGTAAGTAAGCATAAGAGAATGCGGCATGGTCATCATGATGAAATGAAGACAATCAAAGAGTATGCAGCGTAGACACAGGATAGCACAAGAAGAAGACAAATGATCAAGAAATTGAACTGAGGAAATTGAGAAAGTCTTCAGTTAAAGTCTTCAAACACATATATGAATGAACACTCAACACATTAATGAGGAAATGAAAGGGTTGAGGAAATAGCACCAGGTAGGTTGGTGAATACAATGATTTGGTAGACCAGTTACAACTGCTGTCTCGGTTATGCGTCCAGTTGGAAGCGGTGAGTATTTAAACTCGAGGACACAGTCCGGACACCCGATCTCTGAAAGCACGCAGCTCGGGACACCAAGTCCTCACCGTATTCTCCTTGAACTAAGGTCACACAGACCTCGTCCAATCACTCGTGGTAAGTCTTGAGCGACTTCCAAACCTTCACAGACTTGGTCACTCGGCGATCCACAATTCCTCTTGGATGCTCTAGACCATGACGCCTAACCGTCTGGAAGAAGCACAGTCTTCAAAGGTAACAAGCGTCGGATCCACGCAGGATCAATCTCTTGATGATGCTCAATCACTTTGGGTTTGTAGGGGTTTGGTTTTGGGGTTTTTCCTCACTTGATGATTTTCGCTCAAAGTCCTCGGAGGATGGGTTGCTCTCAAATGACAAGTGTCAAGTTCTCTCGAGCAGCCAACCAGCGAGTGGGTGTAGGGGGCGGCTATTTATAGCCTAGGGAGCAGCCCGACATGATAAGACATAAATTCCCTTCAATGATATGATAGTTAGGTGGATAAGATATTTTGGGACAGCTGGCGCGCAGCACAACAACGGTCAGAAATTTGAATCACAAATTCCTCAGGGCTATCATGATCCTCACTGTGTAGGCAATCCGCACTGGCGAATTCCTAACTCCTCAGTCAGAACAAATTCCTCAGCGACCAGAAGAACTTCGTCTACATCAAGAAATTGGCTGAATCAGTATGAGATTTCCAAAGGCTTCACTCGAAGGGATTGGTAGGTGTAGGATTTTGAGTTGAGCATCACATGGAAATTTTTCCTTAGTATTTCCTCGACCCCTTTAACAAAGACGGTGTTACCTATGACTCAAGAAAGATAAAAGCGAAACTACGAAAACAAAAGTCTTCACGCTTCATGTTCCTCAAATGAATACCAAGTCTTCAAGGTCACACCAATTTCTTCACTTTCAAAGTCTTGAAAGTCTTCAGAATATCAAAGTCTTCAGTCGAAGAACTTCATTTTTAGGGGTAGACTTTCTCTGTAAATATCAAACTCCTCACAGACTTATAGACCTGTGTACACTCATAAACACATTAGTTTCTTAACCTATAAGTCACACCAAAATCACTAAGGGGCACTAGATGCACTTACAATCTCCCCCTTTTTGGTGATTGATGACAATATAGGTTAAGTTTTCAACGGGGATAAACATATGAAGTGTAAATACTGATATTGAGGAATTTGATTGCAAGATATAGAAGAACTCCCCTAAAGATGTGCATAGTGAGGAATTTGCTTTTGAGGCAATGCACATTTGAAAAGTTGAATCATGGAGATCTCCCCCTATATCTTGTAATTCATACACGCATTTGACATATAATATGAAGAATTTGAAATGCATGATGAAATATGGTGCTTGATGAAATTCGGCATGCGTGCAATAACATTAATGAGGAACAAGCATGCAAAATAACGCATCAAGAGTATCGAGCTCAAGAGAATCAGAGCTCGATTGCATCAAAAGTATCGTCGAGCATAGTGCCGGAGCACGCGATTGCATCAAAAGTATCAAAAGCACCATCGGGTTTAAGATTACAACTCGATCCAATAAAAGTTTCGGAAGAACGAGAGTTGTAACTTAACAAAAAATGCCCATATAATAGACCCGCTTGAAGACTAACTCAAATTTCTCCCCTTTGTCATCGAATGACCAAAAGGATCAAAGCGAGGACTAACGCCTCAAGAATTTCAAGTTGAAGAAGGAGCGCCAGCGTTGTTGGGGTCGGTTGTTGTAGTAGGGCCTCTGCAGTTGTCGCCCAAGTCTTCATTTTCATCAGTGTCACGCGATGAAGAATAGGAGCTGGCCACCAAGGAAGGAACTTTGACCTTCTTGTATTTCTTCGGAGGAGGTGCAGACCAGTCAAATTCTTCCTTGAGACCCATTGTCGTCAGTTCTTCCGCGTTGTAGACATTTGAAAGAACAGCCCAGGTGCGTTTGAAGGTTTCATGGAGGTAGTAGTGGTTTTTCTTCACTGCATTGTGTGTTGAGGTCATGTTGTGAAGAATTGAACCAAACTGACGCTTGACCCATTTATGATTGCGATCAACCTTCTGATGAAGACTGAGGAGTAACTCACGATCAGTCATCACCCTGGGTGCTGTGGCTTGAGGACTTTGCTTGGCTAAGGTATTTGCGGTAGAATCATGTGTGGCAGAGTCATCATTGGTGGAGTAGGATGCAACTTTGCAAAACTGTCCATCCAATGGACGAATGCCTTCATCGATCACAGCAGTAGCCTTGCCCTTGTCATCAGCTGAGGTAAATGTCCGTTTGAGGACTTCAATCGGGGGCAAGTAGCTGCAGTGGTTCAGAGTTTCAGCCTTGTAATTGAGTGAAGACCTTGTCTGATGAATCTCATTATCCAAGGCGCATAAGGCTTCAGCTCAAATGGTGACATGGCAATGTTTGCCGAGTCCTCATGAAGAAATCATGGAAGTTGGACGGAACGCCATGAATGATATTGAAAAGCATATTTTTCATGATGCCAACGACTTCTTCATCATTTGAGTCGTGGCCTTTGATAGGACTCATTGTCTTCGTCAGAATCCGATAGACAGTCCGAGGCACATAGAATAATTCCTTGACGAGGAATTTGGTTCTTGGGGCCTGCCACGGCTTCAAAGGCTTCATCAAGACTTGCATATAGTGATTTGTAAGTTACGGTTCGTTGTAGATACAACGAGCACCATCAAGTGGAGGATCGAGTGGTAGGGCACGAAGCAATTCTATTCTTTGGTGCTTTGTAGTGAGTATTTTCGGACATCCAGTCTAACACCCATGAATTCACGTCTTGAGCGTCTCCGGTGATGTGCAGCGTTGCATAGAATTGAAGAATGAGTTCTTCATTCCGATCCACGAGATATCGGTCAGAAATTCGAAGTCCTGCATCGTGAAGAACACTGAGGACTGGCTCAAAACCAGGCAGAGACTCCATGTCCACATGAGGAATATGTGCATGATCGAAGACTTTGTCTTTGTTAAAGAGCACTGAGGAATAGAAATTGGCTTGACTGGCAGTCCAGAAACGCCTCTTCCTTATGCGGCGTAATCATATGGATTATGTCGATGAAGAATACATGCTCATGAAGAAGTCTTCAACCTTGAACTTTTTCTTTGTTTAGAAGGGATTCTTTGGCTTTGGCGGTGGAGTGTCGATGAGTTGCATCACGACTTACGGAATCGCAATCTCGGGTTCTTCAGTGAGGAATTTCTTGTTCCTCAACAAAAGTGCGATCCCGAGGATCGGCAGAAGCAGTTCATCGCCGCTAGTGGCTGTAATTTCTTCATGGATGTATGAAGTGGGATGAGTTTCTTGAGCCCATTTGAGCAGAGGGAGCGGGGGACCGAGGTATCTGTTGGATTGGGGTGAAGAGTGGAGAATTTGGATGCTGACTTTCCCAAAAGTCATCGTTCATCACCGGGCGTTGTGCTTCCAATATCCACATCTTCTTCAATTTCCTCAACACCGCCTCTTCAAAGCATGAACTGAGGCATAGGCGAGGAAATGATTGGGGTTGAAGGGATTGCTTCCACTTCAATTTCTTCATCAATCTGCTCTGACGAAGCAGCAAAATGATTTTCTTCATCAGATCCGCTTGGGATCACATAATCTTCATCAAAAGGAACAAGGTCCTTTGATGGAATTGAGGAAATTGGAACAACATCAATAGGATTTTCAAAGGAGCTGGTCATTGGCTTCATTTTCTTCGCATGAAGAATTTGACGCCTTGGTGATGCTTTTCGTTTCTTCACTGCAGCTCGTTCTGTAGCCTTGGTCTTCTTCACATCAGAGGCAGATGGAAGAATTGGAGTTGGTGTTGGCGCAGGAGGAGCTGAGGAATCTGGTTGATTTTCCTCAGGCGCAACTGATGCAGTTGCCCTGTCTTGTTCAGTTTCTTCAGGCGCACCACTAGTGGATGCCCTGGCAATTTCTTCGGTAATTTGGAATGGGATCATCAGCCTGGAACTAGCATTTTCTTCAAAGACTGAACTTCATCGCCAGTCTTGGCATGTTCTTCGATCTGCTTGGTGAGGCTCCGGCTTGAGGAATTTCATGTTGCGTTAGGCAGCAACATTGGTGAATTTCTTCGTCGAGTTGTTAATCTGACCTTGGCTCCTTGCCAATCAACATAATAAGCATCGAAGTTTTTGCCGAGGTCTTGAATTTCGATCTGGAACTTGAGAAGTTCCTCGGTGTCATTCGACAACGTTTTCTTCGTGAACTTCTCCTTTCTCGTATTGAGCTTTCTTGATCTCTCTTGCCTTTTCAAACTTCCATTTCTCTTGATGATGAAATGGGTCAAGATATGACTTTGTCCAGAGTCGATGAAAGTCGTGCATAGGGGTGTTTGGATCCTTGTGCGAGATCAATGTAATCGAGGATTTTCCTCGGATCCAACAACGATGTACAGATGTGCCTTTGGCTCTATGACCCTTTCTTGGCGATCTCTAATGATTTCCGCAAGTTCATCATCATCAGCCTCATCATCTTGGTGGCACTTGAAGGCGACCTGTTTCTTCTTGGGACTTGGCGAGGACCTCGTCCATTTGTGGCCTTAGTCTTCAGCAGAGTCGGGCCAGATGAAGACTTTGGTGCGGTGAGGAACTTCTTTGAGACACCAGAAGGCAATGGAGAAGCCAGCAGTCCTTTGGCACGTGGCCGGATGCACAGTCTTGAGGACTTTGTCGGAACTACGAGGATTTTGTAGGAGCAGGTGAGGACTTGGGAGGAGCAGGAGGCGATTATGAGGAATTGGCCGTGAGGGCACCTTTTGAGGAACTTGGCCATGAGGGAGCCTTTGTTGGTGAAGCACTTGGTTTGTGTGCGGGCTTCTTTGCCATAGACTTTCTTGGCTTGACAAAGGCCTCGATGGCAGCAGTGAGTAGAGTCCTCATTGAATTTCCTCAACGCCTCGTTGGCTTGTCTTGCCAATTTGGCTTGGCGCTTGGCCCATTCTTCAGAAAGTCCTCACCACGCTTGATCTTTGGTGGGGTCAACTTCTTGACCGGTGCCAATGGAGCTCTTGGGCATGGAGGATTGAGTGCGGATTTCTTCATGTACTTTGGAGTTACATATCTGTACTCCCTCCATTCCCTTGCCCATCTCCGTTCAATCCTTTGAATGCGCACCTTGCGCTGATTTTTGTTTTCTTTGCGAACTCGGCTTCATCAGGTGTGCAATAATCAGCATATATTTCCTCAGGGATTTCAAACGCGGTCATGACCTCAGGCCTCTTTCCTCCTTTCTGTGGCTTCTTTCCTTCTGCCATATTCTTCAGGTGAGGAATTTGACCAAATGAATTCTCTGAAGAAGTATGCAACTTTTCTTCGAGGAACGCTGCAAATGAGTTAAGTTGATGAGAACCTAGTGATTCAAAGACGGACATGAGTACCTGTGAGCAGTATAGTTGCGAGGAATTTGGAGAGGTCATATGCGTTCTCGTAAGGTTTTTCAAAAAGAACAAGTTTTGAGGAATTTGACCAGATGAGCCTTGAAGAATTTCACTAAGCGATCTTTGTCTTAGGTTCCAGAGTTGTATAGATCGAGGATCCACACAATTGAGGAATCTTGAAGAACATCATTGCTTAGAGAAACGAATCAAGAGCATATATTGTTTGAGGTGTTCATATGTGTGAAGATTTGAAGAATAAACACCTTTGAAGATTTTCAGGAAGGTTTGAGAATCAAAGCGAGTAATAAAAGTAATTTTTAATTACCCGAAGTGAAGAACACGACGAACTAAGAAGAACAGTTGGGAAGTTCGTTAGTTCAGATCTTCCACGCCCTAACTTGGCGGAGGAAGACAGCTACGGCGACGGCGGAGTGAGGATTTCCGCGGTCGGCGCGAAAGTCGGCCAATGACGAGGTCGAGGCAGTGAAGCTCTTACTCACCGGCGACGATGGAGTAGCGGCGGCGCTAGGGTTTGAGAAGCTCGAGCGGGAGAGAGAGGTCGAGCGGACTAAAAGAAGTGAGGATGGAGAGAGGGGTATTTATAGAGGCAGTGAAAAACTGTTCGCCCGAAGATTTGGGATGAACGTGCCCCTGACCATTCTCCTTCGCTTGACATGTGTCACCCACGTACTGAAAAGTGGAGATCGTGTTAGATCGTGGGTGAATAGATAAATCCATCGTGGAATGCGGAACGGTTTGAGCGGCAAAACTGAAAATTTGGATAAGATCAGTTTTAAAGTTCCGTTCGCAATTTCTTCAGCTGACGAGGACACAGTGAAGATTTTGAACGAGTTTCAAATAGAACGCACATGAAGAATTTGTGAATAGATTGGGTTGAGTATAGCATAGAGGGGAAAGGGTCCGATCACATTCACTTAGCAGAAAAAGCAACTTGAAGAATTAGCCATAAGTGAATGTTGTAGAGGACATAAACCCACATATATATAGCCAATGAAGAAAAAGCAGCGGAAAGCAGTGAAGATTTTGCAAAGTTGAAGAATTTGAAAAAGCGAAGAATTTCAAAAGCGAGGAAAAACTCAAATTGAAGATTTTCAACTTTGGTGGTAGCGTGACCCACCGTATAAGAATGATGATTTCAGACACAGCGTACAATTGTCGTAGGGTTACGAGAATCAAATTCTTCATTAATTTCTTCACACTTAGAGTGTTATTCTTCATTGATTGAAGAAAAGCGTTTCTTCATGTGTTGCACATCTAAGTCATCAATTTTGCATAAGTGTCGGGATGTGTGTCCTTTTCAAAGAACATTCAAGATTCTAAGATATTTAGCTCACACATAACTTGCTAAATCTCTTCTCATCCAAGGGCTTAGTGAAGATATCGGCTAGCTGTTCTTGAGTCTTCACATGCTTGATGGAGATGTTGCCCTTCAACACATGATCTCGAAGAAAATGATGACGAATTTGAATGTGCTTTGTCTTGAGTCTTTGGCGGGTTGTGAGCAATCTTGATGGCACTCTCATTCATAGTAGAGAGGCACATTCTTCACGTTGTTGCCGTAGTCCTTGAGAGTTTGCTTCATCCACAGCAATTGAGCACAACAAGAGCCAACAGCAATGTATTCAGCTTCCATGATGAAGCGGTGATACGCAATTACATTTCTTGAAGACCAATGCACCAAAGATCGTCCGGAAATGACAAGTACCGGATGGTGACTTGCGGTCCACACGATCACCAGCATAGTCAGTCGAGAATATCCAATGAGATCAAAAGTAGAGCCCTTGGGGTACCATAATCCTAGTGTTGGTGTGTGAGCTAGATATCGAAGAATATGCTTCACAACCTTATGGTGTGATTCCTTCGGTGTAGCTTGAAATCGGGCACACATGCAAACACTAAGCATTATATCTGGCCTAGATGCACATAAGTACAATAGAGAACCAATCATGGAGCCGTATACCTTGTGATCGAAGTCAATACCATTTTCATCAGTGCATAGATGGCCATTTGTGGGCATAGGAGTTTTGACGCCTTTGCAATCTTGCATGCGAATTTCTTCAGGACATCTTTGAGGTATTTCTCTGAGATATGAATATGCCATTGTGTTGTTGTGAATTTGAAGACCTAAGAAGAATTTCAACTCTCCCATCATAGACATTTGATATTCTTCACTCATCATATAGGCAAATTCATCACTATAACGTTGGTCAGTACAGCCAAAGATAATATCATCTACATATATTTGGCACACAAATAGTTCACCATCATATGATTTAGTAAAGAGAGTAGGGTCAAGTGAACCGGGTGTGAAGCCATTCTTCACGAAGAATTCCTTCAATGTATCATACCACGCCTGTAGAACTTGTTTGAGACCATAGAGGGCCTTGTTGAGTTTGAAGACGTTGTCGGGATACTTTGTATCTTCAAAACCTGGGGTATGAGCACCATATACTACTTCCTCAAGCTTACCAGTTAGTAATGCACTATTCACATCCATTTGATATAAAGTGATATTGAGATGGTTAGCATAGGCAAGTACTATGCGAATATACTCAAGTCTAGCAACAGTTGCAAAAGTTTCATCGAAATCAATTCCTTCAACCTGTGTGTAGCCTTGAGCTACAAGTCGTGCCTTATTCCTCACCACAAGGCCATTTTCATCTTGCTTGTTGCAGTAGATCCACTCTGTGCCAATGATATTATGCTTGCGAGGATCTGGACGTTTGACCAGTTCCCAGACATTGTTGAGCTCGAACTGATGTAATTCTTCTTGCATGGCCTGAATCCACTCAGGCTCCAGAAATGCTTCATCTACCTTAGTGGGTGAAAGATCGTGGATGTCGCCTAGAGGGGGGGGGTGAATAGGCGCTTTAAAATAATTACGGTTCAGGCTTGAACAAATGCGGAATAAACCTAGCGGTTAATTTGTCAAGCACAAAACCTACAACAACTAGGCTCACCTATGTGCACCAACAACTTATGCTAAGCAAGAAAAACTACTTAGGTGATAGCAAGATATATAACAAGAAACAATATGGCTATCACAAAGTAAAGTGCATAAGTAAAGGGCTCGGATAAGAGATAATGAGAGGCACGCGGAGATGACGATGTATCCGAAGTTCACACCCTTGCGGATGCTAATCTCCGTTTGGAGCGGTGTGGAGGCACAATGCTCCCCAAGAAGCCACTAGGGCCACCGTAATCTCCTCACGCCTCGCACAATGCAAGATGTCGTGATTCCACTAAAGGACCCTTGAGGGCGGTCACCGAACCCGTACAAATGGCAACCCTTGGGGCGGTCACCGAACCCGTACACTTTGGCAACCCTTGGGGCGGTCACGGTACCGTCAAATAGCTCAGGCGATCTCCACAACCTAATTGGAGACCCGACGCTGTCTTGAGCTTTACACCACAATGATTGAGCTCCGAACACCACCAACCGTCTAGGGCGCCCAAGCACCCAAGAGGAACAAGCTCAAGGGCACCAAGCACCCAAGAGTAATAAGCTTCTCAACTTGTAACTTCCACGTATCACCGTGGAGAAATCAAACCGATGCACCAAATGCAATGGCAAGGGCACACGGAGTGCCCAAGTCCTTCTCTCTCAAATCCCACCGAACAACTAATGCTAGTGAAGGAAAGGAGAAGAAGAACAAGAAGGAGAACACCAAGAACTCCAAGATCTAGATCCAAGGGGTTCCCATCACATAGAGGAGAAAGTGATTGGTGGAAATGTGGATCTAGATCTCCTCTCTCTTTTCCCTCAAAAACTAGCAATAATCCATGGAGGGATTGAGAGTTAGCAAGCTCGAAGAAGGTCAACAATGGGGGAAGAACACGAGCCCAAAGGATAAGGTTCATTGGGGAAGAAGACCCCTTTTATAGGTGGGGAAAAATCCAACCGTTATGCTCACAGCCCGCACCGAGCGGTAGTACCGCTCGACATCACGGTACTACTGCTAGGGGTAGCGGTACTACTGCTAAGGGTAGCGGTACTACTGCTTGCGAGCGGTACTAAAAAATTACATCCGTGCCTACCACCGCTGGACTTGTGACGAGTTTTTGGTCCCGAGCGGAAGTAGCCACGGAAGTAGCCGCGGTAGTACTGCTCCAAGCGGTAGTACCGCTCCCAAGAGCGGTAGTACCGCTCCCGAGAGCGGTAGTAAAAAATTACTTCCGCTCCTACCCGCGGTAGTACCGCTCCAGCCTTTTCAGAACACCAAAACTACCATAACTTCTGCATTCGGACTCCGAATTCAACGAAACCAAGTTTGTTGGAAAGCTAGAGACAAGGGCTAACACAATCTTGAGAGAAATACCAATAATAAGCAAATGATAAAAGGCCCAAAAGAAAATGGTGAGAACCCTTCCTCGGAAAAGACCGGTAAAACCTCCAACACCGAAAACATCATAGAAGACGATGCAAACTCCGTTTCGATGAACTCAAGCTTGTCATAAAGATGACCATAAGCTCTAAGACTCACAAAGAGAACCAAACAAGAACCAAGAAACATGATGCAAGGATGCAATGGTTTGAGCTCTCGACGAGCCATACGATCAAGCTACTCACTTGAGAGCCCCCCTTGATAGTACGGCTATCGATCCTATAACCCGGTCTCCCAACTACCACCATGAGACCGGTAAAATAGAAAACCTATCAAGGGCAAACCTTTGCCTTGCACATGATCCACTTGAGCTAGATGATGACGATCTTGTCCTCCTCAAGATGGGCCACCTTTCTTGATTGTGTTGGGTCGATGGAGACTAGATGATTGCTCCCCCATACTCCACTATGGGTGAGCCACTCTTCGGCACATCTTCACAAGTCCATTGATACCATAATGGATCAAGCTTCAAGCACTTGATCTCTTCGTGATGCTCCACTTGAACTTGCACACGGCAATCTTGATGACGATCACCACTTGATGTCATCCTTTCCATGGGTTGTATGATATCTTCCTCTTGATGCAAGCCCATGGACACGTACCTAACCCCACATAGACTCTCACATAGACCATGGGTTAGTACACAAAGTGCAATGGATAATGCTTACCATACCATGGGATCACTTGATCCCTCTCGGTACATCTTCTACGCTTTGTGAATTGATCAACTTGATTCACTCTTGACTTAGTCTTGATCAACCTTGAATCTTTCCAACTCTATTCGTTTGGATGATGTCTTGAAAGTAAACATGAATGATCACACAATCTTCTTCTTCAAGACATGCTTGCAATAAGCTCAACACTCACATGACCAATCTTTGGATAATTCCTTAATAGCACCTTCGTCAACACATAAACTCCTTGAAACCAACACATGGACTTCAAGAAATGCCTA
This sequence comes from Aegilops bicornis, assembly GCA_021605145.1. NCBI lineage: Eukaryota > Viridiplantae > Streptophyta > Magnoliopsida > Poales > Poaceae > Aegilops > Aegilops bicornis. Next base: position 387,544,743 of record CM038669.1, on the reverse strand, counting down.
TGGACAAATCCTTCAAATATAACTCAATGCAACCATTAGTCCATAGAGAATGTCATCAATTACCAAAACCACACATGGGGGCACCGCATGTCCTTTCAATCTCCCCCATTTTGGTAATTGATGACAATCACTTTCAAGAGAGTTTATATGAGGAATTATGCATCACCATGCAATGCAACAACCAATAATGCATGCGTTTGAGATGCAAATGCTTAGGAACAAAACCAAAGCAAGGAGAAAACTCTGAAGACTTCTCCACAAAACTCTCTGAAACTTCTCCCCATTGGCATCGATTGCCAAAATGGGCGAAAAGCTAAGAAGACCAATATAAAAGGTGTTCCTCCAAAAGTTGTGTATTTCTCAATAAGAGAGTGGAATGCCATACACATATCCAAAGGTAATACTTGGAGGAAGACCAACTATATTGAGGCACCAAGATTGCAAAAGAATGATATGCCACAAAGACATAACAAAGAGAGAAACAAGCAATCAAGCAATCAAAAGATACCAATTGAAGCAAGCTATCAAAAGATATCAACTGAACCAACTAGACCAAAGATCCTACGAGCCACATGAAAAAGATATTATGATATGAGCAGAGGATTGTTCTAAAGAAACTAGAGAAGCTCCCCATGATTTGTGCACATCAAGAATTTTTGTATTTGGATACAAAGTGCACAAAATAGGATCATAGCTCCCCAAAGTCAATGAAACTAACAACAAGTGCAAGAGAGCATATAGGAAACTAAGCCTAGCACTTGCAACAAGCACATGGTTGAGCAACATTGTAAAAGAGGCAACTTAAGAATAGGCTCAACCAAAATGATGTGTGTGAGTCATGGCAAAGCACATGAGAAGACTAATATATGGATGAGCATAAGCATCAACATAGTCTCGAATGAATGAGATACACGGTGCAAAGCCTTTCATTCTCACACACAACTAGCAAATGGGTTCACAAGCTTACTAATAAGAAAATAGAGAACCTATGCTTGTGACAACCCGTGGTGAAGATAGACGATGAGAGGCTCATCAAGACGAGGGGTACCAATTAAGATGGCAAAAGCCTCGTAAAGATGAGCAAGAGGAAAATAATCTGCACCACGCAAGAGTGCATCAAGATGCAACGATAGAGGATACACACTCAAGGCAAAAGCTTTCACGGAGCCACCAAAGAAATAACATAAGAAAGACAAGGTGGACGTGAAAGAAAGGATATCAACTAGAGATGTAATTTCTCTCAAGTGTGTAAGGTTCTAGGTAGACAAAATCATGATGATATATATCTACAAAGAGGGATGTACACCGAAATAGTTACAACATGAAGGAACAAGATATCCACAAGGAAGTCATAAATATACCAATAAGATATTTGCTTGAAAGCATAGCACTTGGCTAGATATGGTCTTATTGTATATAAATGAATTCCTACCCATGAACATCGAAGACATCACAACTAGCGACATGAGATCATCGTTGAGATGCTTTGAGAAAGGAAACAAGTATCACAAGAAAGAATGAAATGCATGCCATGATACAACCTACACAAGGTTGATGCAAGTAATGTGTGCATGTAGTAGATGATGATACTTATTACCGAGATACCATTGGAAGGATGTAGTAGATACCAATTGAAGGTAGATAGTAGTTCATTGATCATCCTAGCTTGACTCCAATATGCACATGGTGACAACACCTTCCTTGTGAGTGAGCCGAGCATCCAATGCATCTCCAAATGTACCTATAAGAACAACACAAACTAAACGGTACCCAAACTCATCGGGACAAATAGTTAGAAACACCAATACATAGGACAAACTCCACATAAATATGCGCATATAGATATGAAAATGAATATCATGCACATATCATCCAAATTGAGACTAGGTGGAGTTTCTCCCATATATTGAGTCAAAGAAAGAAAGCATGCCAAATAAAATACATGAAGAAAACATGCATGCTCAAGACTTCAAAACCCAAAACCAAAAGACAAAGAAACTCCAAGTGAAAAGGATACCAAATGAATAAAACATCACTTGGAGGATATCCATAAAAGATACATCAAGGAATGAGATATCCATTGATACACTCAAAATAAAAGATATCAAACTCCCAAAAGAGAGGATGGTTCCAAACAAACCAATCTCTCTACAAAGTTTCATGATAGCACAAAGTACCAAAACGAAACGACTTGCCTTCCACCAACACACACTTGATAAGGATCGCAAGAAGAGTGTTCTATAGAGAATAGGATAGCTCCCCCAAGACTAGTGCATTATAGAGAATTTGCATTTGAATACAAAATGCACAAGGTGGGATCGCCACTTTCACTATATCTAGAAAACACTAGACAAGGACGAGAAAAATAAAAAAAGATCCACAAGTGGTAGGGAAGACAACGGGAGTTGACACAAACCTTGGCAAGAGAAAAGGCAAAATAAAAAACAAAAGCCAATGTAAAGATGATCAATAAATTCTACCACAAAAGTGAGTACCAATTGCCAAAAGACAAGAAGTAAATGGAAATAATTCCGGTGGTAGATAGCAAGGATATCCGACATCATCTTCACACCAAACACAAGCAAATTGCAACTTCTAGAGCTATCATGCCACCTAGGAACAAGATAATTTACAATATCAATTCTAGGTGACAATATCTCAAATGTACACATTTTCTAGGCTAGTAATACACACATAGCATATTACTCCCCCATAATGTGATACCAATTAAAGATAGACAAGAGGCAATTAAAAGGATCCAACAAGAGATAATTAATGGAAAATTTAGAATTTGAATTTCTCATGAGAGATATACCACCTAGAGACTAGATAATCTTGAAATATCAATACTAGATGGTATTACTCATGTACACACATTTATAGGATTGTGAGGTGCACAAAGCACATCACTCCCCCATAATGGGATATTCCATTAATCTCTCACAAGAGCCAACTAAGAAATAAACAAGATGCAAAAAGGCTCAACACACAACACACATGTACATGATGTGCAAACCAACATGCACATACTTGATTTCTCAAGATAAGCAATTTGGAAGCACAACATATACAAGCACATGCAAGATACAAAACCACAACATGCTAAGGGACAAGTAACTTTTAATGTAAGCAATTTAAGCACGAGTTACCCCAAGGAGGAACATTGGATATATGATAGAAAGATAATCCGAATGACTTGGCTTGACACAATACGAATGACGAGGACCCCTTAAGTCTTCATAATGTAGGAAAGTCTCCAATGACCTCCAACAACACCTATTGATCAAGTTTGAGCTAGTTGGTCCCCAACCAAGTTGGGTCCTAAGAGGTTAGTCACAATAGGCTTGGTCACCCAAATGGTTCTTTTCTTGACACCACTTTGAGTACCAACAAACTTGGCAAACACATTGCCAACCTTATCCTTCCCAAGAGAATAGACATCATCAATAATAATTGGGTTGGATAAGTTACCACTAGTGCATGAAGAAGCGGCGTGGCCTTTCTCACGACATAAGTAGCAACGTCTACTCTTCACTTTCTTCTCACTTGATTTCTCAACAAGAGAAGCATTAACTTGAGTCTTCTTGGGAAGTGGCCTTTCTTCAACTTGAGGTTGAGCATGAGATTGAACTTGTGCCCTCTTCCCTTGTTGCTTGACACTAATGGCCTTCTTCTTCAATGGGCAAGATCTAACATGATGCCCTTCTACTTTGCACTTGAAGCAAACAATCTTGGCCGATTTCTTGACTTGTTCTTGGCCCTTCTTTTTGTTCATCTTGGACTTCTTCTTCTTATTGGAGTTGAATCCAAGTCCACCTTTGTCATTGGGGATTTTTGCACACTCAAGATATTGTTGAGTGTGGATTTCCTTCATGACTCTTTTCCAAGTCTTTCTTCAAACAAGTGACTTGGGCCTTGAGCTCTTTGATTTCCTCTACATGGTTAGTCTCAATACAAGTACTAGAGGAAGTATACGCTTCATTGTTAGAGCAACAAGGCAAGGAAAGCAATTCATCACAAGATGTACCAACATTGTGAGTAGATGAATTACAAGGACTAGCACATATCAATATAGCATTTTGACTAGAAGTAGTGCTAGTATCCACATGAGGCTCACTAGATGTTACCTTAGCAAGCATGGCCTCATGAGCTATCTTTAGCACATTATGGGATACTAGAAGATCATCATGAGAGCTTGTGAGCCTTACATGATTTTCTTCCAACATCCCATAATTGCTAGATAGAAACTCAAGTTGAGCCCTCAGCTCAACATTCTCCTTCAATATGGATGCTTCACAAGAGATAGAGTTAGTAGCACAAGCATCATCATTAGCAACAAGAGGATAAGACAACTTGGCAAGCTCTTTTGAATATGAAGCTTTAAGTTGAGCATGAGACTCGGTGAGTTTGATGAGCTCACTCTTAATGACCCTGGAGCCATTTTCGAGGTGCTCAAAGTCCTCAAGGAGTTTAGCATGCACAACTTCAAGCTCCTCATTTTTAGTTTCAAAATCATTGGCCACCTCAAGAGCTCTATCATGAGATTCCCTCACTCTAGATAATTCTAGAGCAAAAGTCTTCTCAAGAGATTCCTTGGTGGCTTGTTCAAGTTCAAGAGCTTGAGAGAGGTCCGCAATCTCATTAGTGTAATCACGCTCATGACCTTCCATTTTATCAATGGTGACCTCATGCTCCTCAAGACGAGATTCCAACTCATCAATATATTTCTTGCCCTCAATAGCAATAGACATGATTTCCATGAAGTTGGAACGAGCAATTTTATTCTTAAGAAGAGCTTTAAAAATCATTTCCCTTAATTTTTAAGGAGGCAACATCATCACTCTCTTCATCATAATCAACATCATCATCACTCTTGCCATCATCAATATCATCACAAGATATATTGGGATTCAAAGTGGGAGATACCTTTGAAGCCTTGGCCATAAGGCAAAATGCAGTAGATGATGATATAGGATCTCTTGAAGCACCATTCAAGACCACATCTTGTTCCATGGAGTATTGGGTTTCATCTACATTGATAGCACAACAACTCGAGGAAATACATGCATTTTTATCATGGCAACAAGATATAGCAAGCATATCATCATGAGATTTAGTCAAGCAATTTCTACATGATATGCAAGGACTATTAACACAAGCAAGTGAAACATTTGGAGTGCTCGAAGTGCTAAGGCCCAAAGACGGAGCATTGCAATAATATAGTGATGAAGAATCATCCACAAAAGCACACTATAATCATTGCAATGACCGACACTACTCACCATATCATTACCTTGTGGCAAACCACATGTAGGTGAAGTAGAAGAAGTTGAGAAGACTATACGGCCGGAGGTGGAGGGAGAACAATCATCCCTACAAATCTTGGACACACCATATTTATCTTGAAGCTTCATCCACAACTCATAAGCATCCCGGAACGGCATGAGTTGAAATATAACTACATTGCTCAAAGCATCGAAAAGCACATTAGAAGCTTGAGCATTGAGATAAGAGTTTTCTCTTCCTCTAAAGATAATCTTTGGGGATCCTTTGGAGGAGAAAACCCATATCTACAATTCGCTTCCAAATTTGGGTCCATGACCCTAAAGAAATTAAGCATGCGAATTACCCAAACATCAAAATTTGTGCCATCGAAACTAAGAGTGTCAAAGAATCCTAATCCCCTAGTCGACATCTTTACTCTCTAGGCGGTTAAGCCCAACAAAGAGAGACGAGGCTATGATACCAATTGAAAGATCATGGATGTCGCCTAGAGGGGGGGGGGGTGAATAGGCGCTTTAAAATAATTACGGTTGAGGCTTGAACAAATGTGGAATAAACCTAGCGGTTAATTTGTCAAGCACAAAACCTACAACAGCTAGGCTCACCTATGTGCACCAACAACTTATGCTAAGCAAGAAAAACTACTTAGGTGATAGCAAGATATATGACAAGAAACAATATGGCTATCACAAAGTAAAGTGCATAAGTAAAGGGCTTGGATAAGAGATAACCGAGGCACGCGGAGATGACGATGTATCCCGAAGTTCACACCCTTGCGGATGCTAATCTCCGTTTGGAGCGGTGTGGAGGCACAATGCTCCCCAAGAAGCCACTAGGGCCACCGTAATATCCTCACGCCCTCGCACAATGCAAGATGCCGTGATTCCACTAAGGGACCCTTGAGGGCGGTTACCGAACCCGTACAAATGGCAACCCTTGGGGGCGGTCACCGAACCCGTACACTTTGGCAACCCTTGGGGACGGTCATCGGTACCCGTCAAATTGCTCGGGGCGATCTCCACAACCTAATTGGAGACCCCGACGCTTGCCCGGAGCTTTACACCACAATGATTGAGCTCCGAACACCACCAACCGTCTAGGGCGCCCAAGCGCCCAAGAGGAACAAGCTCAAGGGCACCAAGCACCCAAGAGTAATAAGCTTCTCAACTTGTAACTTCCACGTATCACCGTGGAGAAATCAAACCGATGCACCAAATGCAATGGCAAGGGCACACGGAGTGCCCAAGTCCTTCTCTCTCAAATCCCACCGAACAACTAATGCTAGTGAAGAAAAGGAGAAGAAGAACAAGAAGGAGAACACCAAGAACTCCAAGATCTAGATCCAAGGGGTTCCCCTCACATAGAGGAGAAAGTGATTGGTGGAAATGTGGATCTAGATCTCCTCTCTTTTCCCTCAAAACTAGCAAGAATCCATGGAGGGATTGAGAGTTAGCAAGCTCGAAGAAGGTCAACAATGGGGGAAGAACACGAGCCCAAAGGATAAGGTTCAATGGGGAAGAAGACCCCTTTTAAAGGTGGGAAAAATCCAACCGTTATGCTCACAGCCAAGACTGAGCGGTAGTACCGCTCGACATCACGGCAGATACTACTGCTAGGGGTAGCGGTACTACTGCTAAGGGTAGCGGTACTACCGCTATGAAGCGGTACTAAAAATTACATCCGTGCCTACCACCGCTGGACTTGTGACGAGTTTTTGGTCCCGAGCGAAGTAGCCACCGGAAGTAGCCGCTTAGTACTGCTCAAGCGGTAGTACCGCTCCCAAGAGCGGTAGTACCGCTCCCAAGGGCGGTAGTAAAAATTACTTCCGCTCCTACCCATGTAGTACCGCTCCGACCTTTCAGAACACCAAAACTACCATAACTTCTGCATTCGGACTCCGAATTCAACGAAACCAAGTTTGTTGGAAAGCTAGAGACAAGGGCTAACACAATCTTGAGAGAAATACCAATAATAAGCAAATGATAAAAGGCCCAAAAGAAAATGGTGAGAACCCTTCCTCGGAAAAGACCGGTAAAACCTCCAACACCGAAAACATCATAGAAGACGATGCAAACTCCGTTTTCGATGAACTCAAGCTTGTCATAAAGATGACCATAAGCTCTAAGACTCACAAAGAGAACCAAACAAGAACCAAGAAACATAATGCAAGGATGCAATGGTTTGAGCTCTCGACGAACGATACGATCAAGCTACTCACTTGAGAGCCCCCCTTGATAGTACGGCTATCGATCCTATAACCCGGTCTCCCAACTACCACCATGAGACCGGTAAAATAGAAAACCTATCAAGGGCAAACCTTTGCCTTGCACATGATCCACTTGAGCTAGATGATGACGATCTTGTCCTCCTCAAGATGGACCACCTTTCTTGATTGTGTTGGGTCGATGGAGACTAGATGATTGCTCCCCATACTCCACTATGGGTGAGCCACTCTTGACACATCTTAACAAGTCCATTGACACCATAATGGATGGCAAGCTTCAAGCACTTGATCTCTTCGTGATGCTCCACTTGAACTTGCACACGGCAATCTTGATGACGATCACCACTTGATGTCATCCTTTCCATGGGTTGTATGATATCTTCCTCTTGACGCAAGCCCATGGACACGCACCTAACCCCACATAGACTCTCACATAGACCATGGGTTAGTACACAAAGTGCAATGGATAATGCTTACCATACCATGGGATCACTTGATCCCTCTCGGTACATCTTCTACGCTTTGTGAGTTGATCAACTTGATTCACTCTTGACTTAGTCTTGATCAACCTTGAATCTTTCCAACTCTATTCGTTTGGATGATGTCTTGAAAGTAAACATGAATGATCACACAATCTTCTTCTTCAAGACATGCTTGCAATAAGCTCAACACTCACATGACCAATCTTTGGATAATTCCTTAATAGCACCTTCGTCAACACATAAACTCCTTGAAACCAACACATGGACTTCAAGAAATTCCTATGGACAAATCCTTCAAATATAACTCAATGCAACCATTAGTCCATAGAGAATGTCATCAATTACCAAAACCACACATGGGGGCACCGCATGTCCTTTCAGTGGGCTCTGTGATAGAGACAAAAGCATAGTGCCCACAAAAGTTAGATAAATGTGAAGCTTTTGAGCGTGTGAGAGGACCTGGCGCTTCAATGTCATCGATGATCTTGTCAACTTGTACTTCTTTTGCAACGCGAGGATGAGCTGGTTGTCGTCGAGGAATTTGATCATTTTCCTCAGCACCATTGTCTTGACATTATCTTCAGTGCATCATTTCGACGTTCTTCACAGTCTTGGAATGAATTCTTCAGCAGATTCTTCAGTAGGAATGACATCCTCAGTTGCCTTGAACCTGTTAGATTCCTCAGGTGCTGGTTCTTCTAACACAGAAGGTAGGTGCTCTCTTTGCGAGCCATTAGTTTCATTGAACCGCACATCTCCAGTGTCAACAATCTTGTGAAGAGCGATTTTGAAGACTCTGTAGGTGTGCGAGTCCTTTCCGTAACCAAGCATAAAACCTTCATGTGCTTTCGGTGCAAATTTAGAATTGTGATGAGGATCTCAAATCCAGCATTTAGCACCGAAGACTTTGAAATAACTCACATTGGGTTTCTTGTCAGTGAGGAGTTCATAGGCAGTCTTCTTGAAGAATTTGTGAAGATATACTCTGTTGATGATGTGGCACGCGGTATCAATTGCATCAATCCAAAAACGACTAGGCATTTTGTATTCATCAAGCATAGTGCGAGCCATCTCAACAAGAGTTCTGTTCTTGCGCTCCATGACGCCATTTCTTTGAGGAGTATAGGGAGCAGATAACTCATGAGTAATACCAAGTTCATCAAGATAGGCATCAAGACCGAATTCTTGAACTCAGTTCCATTGTCACTTCTGATGTGTCTGATCTTCACACCAAAGTTAGTTGAAGCCCTCGAGGAAAATCGTTTGAAGACTTCCTGCACTTCATTTTTGTAAGTAACAATGTGTACCCATGTGTAATGAGAGTAATCATCAACAATAACAAAGCCATATAGAGATGCATCATTAGTGACAAATTTGAGTAATGATTAGGACCAAAGAGGTCCATGTGAAGCAATTCAAGGGACGAGTAGTGGTCATGATAGTCTTCATTTGGATGCTTGGCCTTGGTCATTTTTCCATCTTCACAGGCTCCACACAAGTGATCCTTGAGGAATTTGACATTCTCAATGCCAATGACATGCTTCTTCTTTGCAAGCGTGTGCAAATTCCTCATGCATGCGTGACCAAGTCGCCGATGCCATAGCCAAATTCTCAAGCTTTTGCAAGTAGACACACGGCTGGTTGTGGTCACTGTAGAGAAATCAACAATATACAAGTCTCCTCTCCTAAAGCCTTCAAGACTTTGGAATTGTCACTTCCATAATCACAACACAACGATACTTGCCAAAGACAACAACCATATCAAGATCACAAAGCATTGAGATCGACATGAGGTTGTATCCTAAGGACTCAACAAGCATGACTTTGTCCATGTGTATGTCCTTAGAGATCGCAACCTTACCAAGACCCAATACCCGACTTTTGCCTTTGTCGGCCAAGATGATATGCTTCAGATGTGACGGTGATAAGGGAGCATCCATCAATAGATTCTTGTCACCGGTCATGTGATTTGTACATCCACTATCGAGAACCCACTCGGTGGCTTTGGGTTGATCATCCTGCAGATGAATTAGTGCAACTTACAATCTCATATACTTCATCGGTGAAGAATATGATATCAAGTTCATCGATGAATTTCATCGGTCAAGATAATAGATAAGCAGTATGAGGACGTGTGAAATGAAAGTTCATTTCATCATGATTAGCCTGCGTCCTTTCAGGCATTTTTGTCAGGCCCCCAGCAAATTCTTCAGACGTTTAAAGCACGTCTGGAGACCTGACCCTGCAGAAGAGGTTAGTTCTTTTTCTTCACCACCCACATCTGAAGGGGTGGCAAAGAGTTCATCACTCTGCGAGCACCATATGAGAATGGTGGCATAGAGGCCAATCCATTTCGTTTCACATAAGAGGGGTTAGGGTAAGCATATGAATAAGCAGAGAAATTCTTCGAGGACTTATGAACATATTGGTTTGAAGAATAATGCACATATTCATAGCCCTTAGCTCTATCCTACGAGACAGAGTTGTTAGAACGATGATAATCATATGAGGACTTTGATCCTTTTGAGGAATTTGATCCACGTGAGGAATTTGGTTCGTATGAGGACTTGGATCCATATGAAGAATTTGGTCCATATGAAGAGTTTGATCTGGGGTTCCTATTCTTCACGGTGGTGTCATGAGGACATTCACTGAAGACTTTCAAGGCACTTCTTGGGAACCCAGATTTTCTTCATAGGGGAACCGTTCTGCAGCTTAGTGCCAACATATCTAGCAAATACTTCACCATTCAGATTTTTGAACAGTTTATAGTTGGAGTCAAATGACTCATCGGAAGAATGAGGAGATTCGCATGTAAAGCCAGATAAGTTAGATGGATCAACTGGAGGTCCCTTTGCAAAGAACCCATGAGGTTTTGGGATCTTGCTCGGGCTTCCAATATGTTCCATCAAGATTCAGCTTCCTCTCAAAGGCAATACCCTCTTTCCTAGGGTTCTGTTGAGGATCTGCTTTTAAGCACATCACAAAGAGTCTGATGCCCTTTGAGGCTTTTGTACATGCCTGTCATGTACAATCCCTTCAGCCCTGCATCGTCAGTGATACTCGCAATGTCCTCAGATGAGGAATTAGTGATAGCAGAGGCAGGTGAAGAATTTATAACGATTGAAGCATTTGAACATTCAGTGAAGAATTAGCGATTCACGTTCAATGCACTTTAAGCATGGAGGAACAAATTATTCACGAGAAGCGCTGATTTGTTGAGCAAGTAATGAATCGCGCTCCTTCGAAGATCTTCATAACTCACTCTTAACTTCTCAAGATCTTGCTTTCTTTGAATAAATTCATAAGAAAGTTTCTCATGATCGACAAGAGAGTGTTATGATGACCTTGAAGGCTGTCAAACCTAGACCAAGTCTCTCAAGATTTTCGATCAGGGCTTTAGTGTGATCCATTTCTTCACCTAACATATCATCACTCTTATCTAGCATGTTTTGAACCTTTTCAAAAGCCCTTTGTTGTTTTACTGACAATCTTAGCAAGTTTTGAGTAATCGGGCTTTAGATCTTCATCGATTCATTTTCACTAGATTCGGAGGAGGTATATTTGAGTACCTTGGTACCCTTTGCCATGAAGCAATAGGTGGGAGCGTAGTCATCACTATCTTCATCGACTTTGTTGGTGAGGTCATTTTCTTGAGTTGAAGATGGACTTGTCGACGAAAGCGATGAGCGAGAGCTAGACTCGCCACACCAGACTCAGATTCTTCTGAAGCCTCCTCTTCCTCATGTTCCTCAGATTCAGCTTCAGAGTCCATTTCCTTGCCAATGAATGCCCGAGCCTTTTTGGAGCTGCTTTTCTTGAGGATTTTGATGATGAAGATTTCGACAATTTCTTCTTCTTCTTAGCGTCATCAGAACTGTAATCCTTGTATTTCTTCTTCTTTAATTCCTTTTCCCACTGAGGACAATCTTGGATGTAGTGACCAGGTTTCTTGCATTTGTGGCAAAGTCTTCTCTTATAGTCACTGGATGAGGAATCGCTGCTTCTTGAGGATTTTCCAAAGCGACCACGTCTTGAGAACTTCTGGAATTTCTTGACGAGTGCTAGCTCTGGCTTAATTCTTCAGGATCTCCAAGGCTACTACCGTAGTCTTCACACTCAGATTCGTAGACCTGACCTTAGCCTTGAGGGCACGTGTTTTTCCATAGCTAGAACCATAGAGATCTCTCTTTTCAAAGAATTTGGAACTCATGAGTATTTAGCCTCTCGAGGATATCAATTTGGATCAAGTGACTTGTAGTCAGCACGCTCTTATATCATTAGTGCCAGAGTATCAAATGAGGAATCAAGAGATCTCAACAATTTCTTCACCACCTCATGGTCGGTGATGTCAGTGGCACCAAGCGCTTGAAGCTCATTTGAGATGTCAGTGAGGCGATCGAAGGTTTGTTGAACATTTTCGTTGTCGAGTCTTTTGAAGCGGTTGAAGAGATTCCGAAGAACATCAATTCGAGAGTCACGCTGAGTTGAAACACCTTCATTTACTTTGGACAGCCTATCCCGGATGAGCTTAGCGGTTCCAAAGCACTCACTCTTCCATACCGTCCTTTACTCGGATGGCCACATATGATATTCTTCGCTTGAGAATCGAGTTGCTTGAATCTCTTCACATCGGCAAGATTCGTAGAAGGTGTGGTGAGGGAACACCATTTTCCACAACATACCGTAGATCGTTGTCAATTGCCTCAAGATGCATTCGCATCTTGTTCTTCCGATAAGGGGTAGTCCGTCCCATCAAAGGTAGGACACCCTGCTGAGACCTTGATCATACCTGCGGTCGACATAACTAAAACTCCAGGTGGTTAAACCAAAATCACGCAGAACAAGGGAGTATCTTGCTCTGATACCAATTGAAAGTGCGTTATATCGACTAGAGGGGGGGTGAATAGGCGATTTTTATGAATTCTTCAACGAGGAATTTGCGGTGAGGAAATTCCTTAGCGAAGAACTACTTGCAGCGGAATAAGTACTCAGAAGTAAGCATAAGAGAATGCGGGCATGGTCATCATGATGAAATGAAGACAATCAAAGAGTACAAAAAGCGTAGACACAGGATAGCACAAGAAGAAGACAAACAGACTGAAGAAATTGAACTGAGGAAATTGAGAAAGTCTTCAGTCAAAGTCTTCAAACACAGATATGAACGAACACTCAACACAGTAATGAGGAAATGAAAGGGTTGAGGAAATAGAACCAGGTAGGTTGGTGAAGACAATGATTTGGTAGACCAGTTCAAGCTGCCTCTCGGTTATGCGTCTGGTTGGAGCGGCCGAGTATTTAAACTCGAGGACACACAGTCCGGACACCCGATCTCTGAGCACGCAGCTCGGGACACCAAGTCCTCACCGTATTCTCCTTGAACTAAGGTCACACAGACCTCATCCAATCACTCGTGGTAAGTCTTGAGCGACTTCCAAACCTTCACAGACTTGGTCACTCGGCGATCCACAATTCCTCTTGGATGCTCTAGACCATGACGCCTAACCGTCTGGAAGAAGCACAATCTTCAAAGGTAACAAGCGTCGGATCCATGCAGGATCAATCTCTTGATGATGCTCAATCACTTTGGGTTTGTAGGGGTTTGGTTTTGGGGTTTTCCTCACTTGATGATTTTACTCAAAGTCTTCGGAGGATGGGTTGCTCTCAAATGACAAGTGTCAAGTTCTCTCGGAGCAGCCAACCAGCTAGTGGTTGTAGGGGCGGCTATTTATAGCCTAGGGAGCAGCCCGACATGATAAGACATAAATGCCCTTCAATGATATGACCGTTAGGTGGATAAGATATTTTGGGACAGCTGGCGCGCAACACAACAACGTTCGGAAATTTGAATCACAAATTCCTCAGGCTATCACGATCCTCACTGTGTAGGCAATCCGCACTGGCGAATTCCTAACTCCTCAGTCAGAACAAATTCCTCAGCGACCAGAAGAACTTCGTCTACATCCTTTGAAGAAATTGGCTGAATCTGTATGAGATTTCCAAAGGCTTCACTCGAAGGGATTGGTAGGTGTAGGATTTTGAGTTGAGCATCACATGAAAATTTTTCCTTAGTATTTCCTCGACCCCCTTTAACAAAGCGGTGTTACCTATGACTCAAGAAAGAGAAAGCGAAACTACGAAAACAAAAGTCTTCAAGCTTCATGTTCCTCAAATGAATACCAAGTCTTCAAGGTCACACCAATTTCTTCACTTTCAAAGTCTTGAGAAAGTCTTCGAATATCAAAGTCTTCATCGAAGAACTTCATTTTTAGGGGTCGACTTTCTCTGTAAATATCAAACTCCTCACAGACTTATAGACCTGTGTACACTCATAAACACATTAGTTTCTTAACCTATAAGTCTTCAATACACCAAAATCACTAAGGGGCACTAGATGCACTTACAGCTTCAAAGCCCTCTGCCACACCAAAAGCTTCACGTGCGAAGCCATTGGCAACTGCACCTCCTGAACTCGGTGTGCAATTTGAAGATCTTTATCGTGTCTCCAAGAAGACGGAGAAGCCCAAGAAGAAGAAGCCCATGAAGATTTCTGGGCATGAACTAACTTTAGCTGCCGTTCTGTGGCACGAAAATTAAGCCATTGATCTGTCAAGCGATGAAGATCTTGGTGATGATGCCCTTGAGCTACTAATCAAGATCAAGCAAGAGGCGGAGATCTTCAATGATCTGCCCCTCTTTGATGTGGATATTCTAAACAACTTCATCGATGAGTGGTTTGACAACCCGAGCCTCAGCATTGATAATCTCCAGCTACCAGTTGACATCAACGTCACCTTCCATGGAGCCATTGCTAATGAGCTGGCTTTGGCTCAGAAGATCGTCGAGCTGAAGAACAAAATTGATTATGAAAAGGCTCAATTCAAGAAGAACATGGCCAAGCTCAGCATGGCTAATGTTCAAAGCTTCAAGGAAATGCTGCATGTGCTCAAAGAACAGTTTCACAAGAAACATGAAGAAGCAAAAAGTTCAAGAGAGCGGATGAAATACTTCACAGAAAAATGTGTTCAAGCACACAATGAGGGAGAAAAGTGCAAGGCTCTTGGACGTCCAGGCATCGACCCCAAGATGGCTGCCAAATCAAGAAGAAGCTCTTTGTGGCCCAAGTCAAGCATCAACACAGAAGCACCTCGCATTGTCTTCCCTGCCAGCATGACAGGCTCGAAGACTAAGGTCCCCACAGCAGCTTCAGAACTCAAGAAGACAAGGGTAGCCGAAGCCGAAGCCAAGAAGCGCAAGCATAAGAATGTTTCTGATGATGCACCATCAAAGAAGAAACTGAAACAGGCTTCAAAGAAAGAGCGTGGCTGCGGCCTCTGAACCTCTTGTTTGTCGAGCCCATTTCTGTTGCTCGTCCTGCCTCTACAAACCAAGAGCGTCAACTTGTGATCCATGAGCCTGCTTCCACAGAGGCTCCTGAAAATGACATAGTACCAGCTGTTGACCCCATCACAGCTGAAGACATTGGTTGTGAAGACAATGTTGAAGACGATGAAGTCCTTCCTCAAATCGAGCACCAACCGGTGTCATCGCTTGTTCTTACGAACAACGAACTCATCAGCATTGGTCGTCCTTTGACGCCAATTGCTCAGGATGATTCGTGGGCTGATCGCTCCCAGCAAGACACCCCCGCTCATGATGAAACTCCCACAACTCCTACACCTCAAGTCACCACTCTGGTGCTTGACGACGACTACATGGTGCAGACCACTCCATCACCACAGGTGTCGCCCGCATTCCGTAGGCTTCGCAAAAGTCCTAGGCCACAGGTCACCATGTCGAGCATTCCAGAAGGAGAAGTGCAACAAAGCTCAGTTGCACGCAAAGTGTTTCCTGAAGCCACTCCTACTGCGAATGTCTCCGAGTCTGAAGCAAAAGCTGCTGACAACATTCCGGCTGCATCAGCCGATGACAATCAAGAACCAAGACAAGAAGAAGAAAGAGTTGCCACACCCCCTCTCACTCAAGAAGTCATTCTCGAGGAGAACGTGGCTGTGCCCGACCCTTCTGTCATTGAAGACACGGAGGTTGAGAACACCGAGGCTGCCACCAACAATGATACTGAAGCCAATGACGTTGTCATGGCTGAAGACAATGCGGAGCCTGAAGCCAATGTTGTGCCTGAAGCTCATGCGCCACCTGAAGCCCATGTGAATACTGATGCCACTGTTCCAACCCCAAGGCCTCACAGAATTGAGTAGGCATATAATCGTGGTGAACTTGTCACAGTTCGGTGGCCCATCATGGTGTCTCCCACTGCTCCCGGACCTCAGTATGACTATCATGTGGAATAGAGGCCACAAGTTCAGAAGCCAAAGCCCAGGCTACCAAGGCTTCCAGGTACTGTAACTTCACCAGGATCCTTTAGTGTCAACAGTTTCAGATCCCACAACACCTTCTTCGATAGCGCCAAGAATCCATACTCGAAGCCAAAGATCTCATTTGATCGCTTCTGGAGCTATCAGCAGCGCATCTATTATTCATGTGTCTTATACAATCAAGAGCGAATCTTTCCTCACATGCGTATGGATTGTGAAGCCATTGCTAGTCTGCCATGCCTGGAAGAAGCTCTGGACTATTTCAGAGAAGTTGGTCTTCTGCCATTTGTCATGGACAAAGAGCACTAGAATGAAGAGTTCCCGCTGCAATTCCACGCCACACTTCACATTCGTGGCTACAACAGGGATCTGAAGACATGGGTCCTTGAGTGGATGTCAGGCGATGTGCACCATGAAGCCAAAGCTCAAGACATTATTGAGCTTACTTACCTACCCACTCCAGGTGAACTCTATGAGCCTGGTTGTCAGCTACACCAAAATGAACTGCAGAGTATCTTCCAGCGGCCTGAACCAAATATGAGTCAGATGCTCAGCATGATGAAGCCATTGCCTCAAGATGCTGATTATCCCAAGGAATTCTTTGTCAAGGACCTTGAGTACCTGCCCCACACAATCTATCATATTCTGAGGCATACTCTTTGGCCCATTAAGGGATACTCAACTGAAGCCAAACTTGAAGGAGCCATGAAAACTTTGGTGTTCTATATTCTCAATGGCATCAGATTCAATTCCCGGGATTTCTTCATCAGACAGCTTGCTGCATCTGGAATTCATCTGTTTGGCTTGAAGTTTTATGCTCCATGGGTGATGCGCTTAATCAAGCTTCACTCTTCTGTCGACTATCGACCCTCGGTAGCGCAACCATCTTGTATTTTTGCCTGAAGTTGATATGTCTGTCGAAGCCATCTACCCTGATCCTGCCAAGGAGCCACTTTATCTTCATAATGTTGATCACCAAAGCTTCACGCAACCAATTGAGGGAGTTCTTGCTGCAACTCGAGTCTATCCTCTGACTGGAAATATGCGTGCACCTCATCGTGCTAACACTGAAGCCACTGAAAGCACCATTGCTCAAAGGCCTTGGAAGAGATCTCGTGTACTCAATGACCGAGAGCTTCTTGTGGCCTTACATCAGAAACATGATAGACTGTAACATCCCAAAATAATAATAAGATATTATTGAGTGAATTGCTATGATTTTCATGGAAAACTAAAACCTTTTGATTCTTATTTCAAATATTTCAATCCAATTGCTTTTCTTTTGGACATCTATGAAATATTTTGAAACCACAAATAAAATAATGGAGTGAGAATAAAATGACTTTCTCAAAATATGGTGGAAGAATATTTTATGTGAAGTTCTTTAAATTTTAGTTCCATCTGAACTTGGATCTTAATTGGAGTTTTAGTGCCATTTAAATATTTCCAAATTATTCAAACAAAAATTTAGTGAGAGGAGATAACATGACTTCTCCAATGATATATTTGGAAATATTTAATATGGTACAATTATCCTTTTGTGAATTTGCAAAACTCTAAATTGGCCCTTTGAGTAATATAAATAAGTCCAAAGAGTTTATAATACAAATGCGTGCACAAAAAAAAATTGTGACAAAACTATTTCTACCAAAGTACAAATATTCTTCTGGTATTTATCAACATTTTTAATGTTAACTTTTCCAGAAGAAACACACGCAGCCACGTACCAACTAAGGTCCATCTCAGCCTGAGGAGCAGCGACACGGCCCATGAGCCGACAAACGAAGCATCATCTCCTACCTCCAGCAAGCACGCACGCGTACATGTGCAGTAACAGAACTGTCATGGCTGCCACTCTTTCCTTTCCTTTCCTCATCAATTCCCTTGCCGTTTCATCCAGTAATCAACACGATAAATATTGCCCACATTATCACGAACCCATTCAGCTAGTTAATCGTCCGTTTCATGTCTTAAATTCCCCACAAGAAACAGATGCAATAAAACACTGAACTTTGACGTTCGTTGCCTGATCTCCATCTCCCTGCCTTCCCTTCCTCTATAAAAGGATCCCTAAGGAGCGCCTCGAAGCCTCCCACCTCCTCTCCAGAAAGCTCTCTTCAACTCGCTCTCCTCTGCGAGCAATTGCTCGCCGGAGTTCACCACATCCGACGCTGTTCATGGAAGACTCCGGCAAGCACAAGGTGAATCCGACCTCTTGTTTCCTTCCTTCTCCTATTGTGCATCCTACTGAATCTCTCTCACTCGATTGTCTAGCCGGAGAACGGCCACTACGACATCCACGCCCGCCAGGGGCACTGCCATCTCCGGCATGCGCGGTCGTTCTTCATCTCTGTTATGTTAAAAACGAACAGGTATCAACCTATCCAAACTTGACACATGGCAGATTGATTATTTAGCTTGTATTGATTTTCAGAAAAACAATCAAACTTAGGAAATTCATATCTTCTAAACCATATGTCCGATTTTAACAAATAAGATATCCCCGGATTCATTGGAACATCTATTTTATTATAAAATTTTAAAATATCATTTTTGAGCAAATTAAAATTTAGTTTTGATTTAAATACGAATTTGAGTAATTTTTGCTATATCTTTTATTCTGTAAATCATATAAAAAATGTTGTATATATGAAAGTTGGACCTTAGGACCTCACCTATCTGTTAGAACTCATTGCACACTTTTTCAGGAATGTTTAGTTGACGTTTTAACATCAACACCTTGGTTTGACCTTCTTTGATCGCCGTTTAATAACTTCGTTAAAATAAAATTTGACTATAGGGTAAATCTCTTAGATTGATCCCTAGGGAACCTCTCTGGACATTTGATATCACCACAAAACTTTGAAGTTACAAGATTTAGGATTTAATCCTTTTATCTTGAAACTTATGCCATGCCAGTTTTATTTAACCCAAGTCTTATATTCCGAATAATCTCGTGATGGAATTAGTTGTAAGAACTTGTCTCACAACCCATCTTCTATATCAAACCAAGATCTTCACTTAGTATCACTTGATCCAACCCCTAGGATATGACTACATCATGTCTCGTTCAAGACCAAACTTGATTCTATCTCAAACCATAGCCACGTCATGATAATTATCCTACAAATGTATTCATATTTGTTGATTTGAATATTTTATTTGATCTTCATTTGGATTGTGTGTGTTGAAGTATTTTGTTTTATCGATAGATATATCGTAAAGTGAAGGAGTGACGATAACGAATAGAGAATCAACTTCAAGAATCAGGCAAGTTGTAACTTGATCATTCCTTGTCCTATGCTTTTGTAATATGCATGATCTCTTTAAAATTCACTAGTATGCATGTTTTACTAAAAGGTTTTGCAAAGTGTTAATGCTAGCTATAGCCCTAGGAACTTGTAGTTATGCTCAGCCATGCTTACAAAAAAAGTGTTGGGAATCAAACAAGTTTTAAATGTCTAATCTTGCCCTATTTTGGGGCAATGTTTTGTGAATTTTTTTTTGAAAAACAAAACTATATACTATTTTACTTCTACTCCCTGGGCAGAATGGTGTTGACGGGAGCGTCTACAAGTGATTGCGCCCATCGGGGTCTTGCAGTGAATGCGCCCGACTGGGGTCTTGCACACATGTTTTTGGTGGGGACCGCCGTCCAGGGGACTGAGATCTTCCAAGTACAGTTTGGTGTAGCTTCCAGTACAGCCACATGCTACTATGGGCCCTGGCTTAGCTTAGTACTAACGACAAACCCTACCCGAGGACCGCCATCGGAGAGAGGCTTTCGTGCCGAAGTTGCGGGCGGCTTGGCGGTATAGGGGGCTGTTACGGAAAGGCTTCGTTACAATCTCCTCCTAGTCGTACACCCAAGTGTGTAACGATAAACGGGGTTGGTTGTGTCATGTGGGGAACGTGTACGACCTCTGCAGAGGGTTTAACCTAATCGATTAGCCGCGCCTCCGTTTACGGGCAATTTTGAGCAACTGAAGACTTGGAGTGAAGAAGAATCTCCCCTCTCTTTTCTAAAAGTCTCTTTTAAGGGAAAGAAAAGTTGAGGAATGAGCACAATGAATGTGTTTCACTTCAACCATATTTATGTTTTACCAAATTTGGAGAATGAGCACTGGTGTGTATATCCAAGTGTCTCACTCCTACCTTTTATACTAAAAACTATTTCTATTTCAAAGAAGTTTACAAACATTTAGTATAGGAGAAAAATTGGCTTTATGCAAAGGAAACCTCTATCAATACTTACCCTGCATATATATTCTGTTATACTTTCCTTTGCAACTTGCGAGTACATTCCACGTACTCATACACTTTTTGTCATGTGCAGATCTCGACAGATTAAGAGACGATAGGGTTATGGTCTACACTCAACGAGCCAAGTGGCGTTGATGGAGCCCTAACTTAGCGACTACGTATAATTCCGTTGTATTATGTGCCAGCATTGAGCTATGCCAATGGTATGTATTTGCTTATTTTGGATCCATCGTTGTAGTAAAATAATGTATGTTTTACTGATATTCATTCTTGTTACTGTGTGTGCTAGCTATGATCCAGGGATAGCACAGTAAGCACAGAGACTTGGATTTTATCAAATTCAGATCGTGACAAAATGATATCAGAGCATATGTTGACTGTAGTACATGACCCTAGAAAATGGTTTAGAAATAGGAAGACCTTGATAGGAACAACTTATATTTTCAGTAGTTTAAATACTATTCTCGTATCCTCTTCTTTTCTTTACTAAGGTCTCATCCGCTTTCAAAAACTTAGATAGCAACCTCCTAGACTGCAATGACCTTGACACTGATATTGATTTTCAAGAGATTAAAGGTTACTTCAAGGAGATGATGCTAAGCAAAGGCATCTTCAATATTGAAGTTTACATCCACGATGTTGAAGAAGAACCGATGACATTCAACACTAAGATGGTATGAAGAAGTTGAAGATTATCACTATCATAGAATACTATACAAGCCCACCAAGAGAGTTGTGAAATAAGCGGAAGAGTGCGAGTAGTGTGCCCGACCATGAGAACTCATGTGGATGAGGGTACAATAGGATTGTTTGTTTGCAATCTTGGAGTGAATTTAGAGTTTTGTTGGAGTATTTCGCCATTGGTTTGATTTTTTGTTGTCATTTGAGTTGTGTGATTGAAATCTTGCGCTATTAGGATACGAACTCCGTAGGTTGTTTTATTCAACCTTGAGACTGGTGAATTACGGAAGATGTAATAGAAGACTTTTCTATGGGCGAAGCGTCACACACCGAAGACTTTCAAGAACCGAAGAAATGAAGACACTAGGACGAAACCGTAGTAAACGAGCCCACAATAAACGTTAACATATGAGTTTTTTATTGATTGTTGTGTGTGTGTGTGTCCATCTCTCTTTCTCTAAGCTCTACCTCATCTCTTATCAAACCTTAAACCCCATAGTTGGACGACATTATGTTGATGGGACAAGTGACACATTCAGAAGCAGAAGAATGGATTCAGAATATGGAAAGAATAATGAAAGACAGCAAGGTAAAACCAAAGAAGAAGGTGAATTATGCTTCTCAATTTTTTGTTCAAGAGACTCACACATGGTGTAAGATGCTTATAGCCATCGATGAATTCCAAAGGCAATTATATGGGAACAGTTCAAGAAGTATTTATGTCAATCTCATCTTGTCAGACAACATTCGAAGAAAACAAGTGAAGATACACGGAAAATTCTATTATTTACGGGTGCAAGTTTTAACGCCACCTGTGTAAGGTAATCGCCACCCAAAACGTTTTATTAGCTTTGCAGGTGAAGGCCTCTTAACGAGGAGTGAGAAAGACCGAGTGTTAGAATACGCGATTCACCTGTCACATATGAAGTAATGATTTGAGTACGGGATGGATTGGCCCCCATACCGGATACTCTTATTATATACTTCTATATGTTTGATTTGTAAATCGGAGAGACCTGAAACCCTAGTGGAGTGTCGATGCGACAAGCCTAAAACCATAGAATGGTAAGACGTATTACCCTTATAGATAGGCACCGGTGCCTAACGTAGATGGTATGGTAAGGAAGAAACATGAAAGGAGTTCTACCAGAAGCTTTCAACCACCATGAGAGTCTTGGTAGTAGTTTTGATGCTTATGGATTCTGAGAAAGACTTTTCTTTTGAGGAAAACCTAGTTCTATACCACAGAAACTCGAGGAAGAACTATCATGGAATTAAGAAATTATGGAACCCCCACAAGTTTGTTTTTAAGGGTGGTAGTTTCCGAACACCCTAGAATGATTATTGGGTCATACGACAGATCGGTGAAGACTCAAGAATGGTGCCAAGAGTCTCAGACATAGGCATGCTAACTAGAAGGCAAGACTTATATATAACAGAAGATGTTCCCTCAAGACAAGAAGCAAAAGGGATAAAGCACAAACCTGCAGCTGCTATGACCAAACCCCGGGGAAGTAACCCAAGGAACCCAAACCCTAACCTATTTCTTGCTAACCTCTGCAAACCTCAAGGACGAGATTTCTTTAAGGTGGTAGTTTGTAACATCCCAAATTTTTCCAAATTTTGGAATGTTAATAATAAGATATTATTGAGTGAATTGCTATGATTTTCATGGAAAATTAAAACCTTTTGATTCTTGTTTCAAATATTTCAATCCAATTGCTTTTCTTTTGGACACCTATGAAATATTTTGAAACCACAAATAAAATAACGGAGTGAAAATAAAATGACTTTCTCAAAATATGGTGGGAGAATATTTTATGTGAAGTTCTTTGAATTTTAGTTCCATCTGAACTTGGATCTTAATTGGAGTTTTAGTGCCATTTAAATATTTCCAAATTATTCAAACAAAAATTTAGCGAGAGGAGATAACATGACTTCTCCAATGATATATTTGAAAATATTTAATATGGTACAATTATCCTTTTGTGAATTTGCAAAACTCTAAATTGGCTTTTTGAGTAATATAAATAAGTCCATAGAGTTTATAATACAAATGCGTGCACACAAAAAAATTGTGACAAAACTATTTCTACCAAAGTACAAATATTCTTCTAGTATTTATCAACATTTTTAATGTTAACTTTTCCAGAAGAAACACACGCAGCCACGTACCAACTAAGGTCCATCTCAGCCTGAGGAGCAGCGACATGGCCCATGAGCCGACAAACGAAGCATCATCTCCTACCTCCAACAAGCACGCACGCGTACATGTGCAGTAACAGAACAGTCATGGCTGCCACTCTTTCCTTTCCTTTCCTCATCAATTCCCTCGCCGTTTCGTCGAGTAATCAACACGATAAATATTACCCACAATATCACGAACCCATTCTGCTAGTTAATCGTCCGTTTCATGTCTTAAATTCCCCACAAGAAACAGATGTAATAAAACACTGACCTTTGACGTTCGTTGCCTGATCTCCATCTCCCGGCCTTCCCTTCCTCTATAAAAGGATCCCTAAGGAGCGCCTCGAAGCCTCCCACCTCCTCTCCAGAAAGCTCTCTTGAACTCACTCTCCTCTGCGAGCAATTGCTCGCCGGAGTTCACCACATCCGACGCTGTCAATGGAAGACTCCGGCAAGCACAAGGTGAATCTGGCCTCTTGTTTCCTTCCTTCTCCTATTGTGCATCCTACTGAATCTCTCTCAC
Organism: Aegilops bicornis; assembly: GCA_021605145.1. NCBI lineage: Eukaryota > Viridiplantae > Streptophyta > Magnoliopsida > Poales > Poaceae > Aegilops > Aegilops bicornis. The sequence continues at coordinate 387,520,764 of CM038669.1, read as the reverse complement.
TCGATTGTCTAGCCGGAGAACGGCCACTGCGACATCCACGCCCGCCAGGGGCACTGCCATCTCCGGCGTGCGCGGTCGTTCTTCATCTCTGTTATGTTAAAAATGAACAGGTATCAACCTATCCGAACTTGACACATGGCAGATTGATTATTTAGCTCGTATTGATTTTCAGAAAAACAACCAAACTTAGGAAATTCATATCTCCTAAACCATATGTCCGATTTTAACAAATAAGATATCCCCGGATTCATTGGAACATCTATTTTATTATAAAATTTTAAAATATCATTTTTGAGCAAATTAAAATTTAGTTTTGATTTAAATACGAATTTGAGTAATTTTTGCTATATCTTTTATTCTGTAAATCATATAAAAATGTTTTATATATGAAAGTTGGACCTTAGGACCTCACCTTTCTGATAGAACTCATTGAATACTTTTTTAGGAATGTTTAGTTGATGTTTTAACATCAACACCTTGGTTTGACCTTCTTTGATCGCCGTTTAATAACTTCGTTAAAATAAAATTTGACTATAGGGTAAATCTCTTAGATTGATCCCTAGGGAACCTCTCTGGACATTTGATATCATCACAAAACTTTGAAGTTACAAGATTTATGATTTAATCCTTTTATCTTGAAACTTATGCCATGCCAGTTTTATTTAACCCAAGTCTTATATTCCAAATAATCTCATGATGGAATTAGTTGTAAGAACTTGTCTCACAACCCATCTTCTATATCAAACCAAGATATTCACTTAGTATCACTTGATCCAACCCCTACGATATGACTACATCATGTCTCGTTCAAGACCAAACTTGATTCTATCTCAAACCATAGCCACGTCACGATAATTATCCTACAAATGTATTCATATTGTTGATTTGAATATTTTATTTGATCTTCATTTGGATTGTGTGTGTTGAAGTATTTTGTTTTATCGATAGATATATCGTAAAGTGAAGGAGTGACGATAACGAATAGAGAATCAACTTCAAGAATCAGGCAAGTTGCAACTTGATCATTCCTTGTCCTATGCATGATCTCTTTAAAATTCACTAGTATGCATGTTTTACTAAAAGGTTTTGCAAAGTGTTAATGCTAGCTATAGCCCTAGGAACTTGTAGCTATGCTTAGCCATGCTTACAAAAAAAGGTGTTGGGAATCAAACAAGTTTTAAATGTTTAATCTTGCCCTCTTTTGGGGCAATGTTTTGTGATTTTTTTTGAAAAATAAAACTATATACTTTTTTACTTCTACTCCCTGTGCGGAATGGTATTGACGGGAGCGTCTACAAGTGATTGCGCCCATCGGGGTCTTGCAGTGAATGCGCCCGACTGGGGTCTTGCACACAGGTTATTGGTGGGGACCGCTGTCCAGGGGACTGAGATCTTTCAAGTACAGTTTGATGTAGCTTCCAGTACAGCCACATGCTACTATGGGCTCTGGCTTAGCTTAGTACTAACGGGAAACCCTACCCTAGGACCGCCATTGGAGAGAGGCCTTCATGCCGAAGTTCTTGGCGGCTTGGCGGTATAGAAATTTTACGGAAAAGGCTTCGCCACAATCTCCTCCTAGTCGTACACCCAAGTGTGTAACGATAAATGGGGTTGGTTGTGTCATGTGGGGAACATGTACGACCTCTGCAGAGGGTTTAACCTAATCGATTAGCCGTGCCCCCGGTTACGGGCAATTTTGAGCAACTGAAGACTTGGAGTGAAGAAGAATCTCCCCTCTCTTTTCTAAAAGTCTGTTTTAAGGGAAAGAAAAGTTGAGGAATGAGCACAGTGAATGTGTTTCACTTCAACCATATTTATGTTTTACCAAATTTGGAGAATGAGCACTGGTGTGTATATCCAAGTGTCTCACTCCTACCTTTTATACTAAAAACTATTTCTATTTCAAAGAAGTTTACAAAAATTTAGTATAGGAGAAAATTTGGCTTTATGCAAAGGAAACCTCTATCAATACTTACCCTTCATATATATTCTGTTATATTTTACTTTGCAACTTGCGAGTACATTCCACGTACTCATCTGCACCTGTCATGTGCAAATCTCGACAGATTAAGAGACGATAGGGTTATGGTCTACACTCAACGAGCCCAGTGGCGTTGATGGAGCCCTAACTTAGCGACTACGTGTAATTCCGTTGTATTATGTGCCAGCATTGAGCTATGCCAATGGAATGTATTTGCTTATTTTGGTTCTATCGTTGTAGTAAAATGGTGTATGTTTTACTGATATTCATTCTTGTTACTGTGTGTGCTAGCTATGATCCAGGGATAACACAGTAAGCACAGAGACTTGGATTTTATCAAATTCGGGTCGTGACATAGACACCATGACTGGCAAAAGCATCATATGCAGAGCCTCTTGGTGGAATTTAATAGCATTTGCAATCTTGCCACCAAGAACGCATTCGTAGCACATGAAGCCTGTCGACGGTCTTGGAAGAGTCTCACACTGCTATGCCCTGAAGACGATCTTCGCGAAGATGGTTTCACAGAGCGCTTCAAATTTGATTCCACGCCTCCCCAGAATGCAGTCTTGCGTCGAACTCCTTCCATAGAAGACTCTGAGTATTCATCTTCGGCAGAAACTGTTGTTGCAAGAGTCGTCGATGAAGAAGACGATGCCACTTCACCAACCATGACTTCGCCGCGTCTTGACACTGCACCAGGCCCCTCTACACCACCGAACTCCAACCTCGACCCTACACCTTCATCTACTCCTGATGGGAACGAGTAGATGCTCTATGTCTTCAAACCTTTTTGGTCCTTACTGACAAAAGGGGGAGAAGCATATGCGTTGATAGTCTTCAAGCGGGTCCATATGGGTGGTTGCTATATTTTTTTTGCCAAGTGGTTACAACTCTCGTTTTTGATACATTTGGTTCTTTGGGTTGTAACACTTAAACATGATGGTCGCCTGCTATGTTTTCTGCTTCTCTGTGATGCGATGATAAATTCCGCATGAAGTCATTCCGCAGACATCCATTTTTCATTATGCATGTCATTATATTCGTTATATCCTTATATGCATGATGAATTGTCTTCATAAGTTGAAGAGGATCTCCACAAGTAAAACCTGCCATGTGCATTTGCATTCAAGAGCAAACTACTTATATGCACATCTTTAGGGGGAGCCTTTTGCTACTTATGAAGACAATGCCTTAAATCCTTAAACTTTCACATACTTTTATCCTCGTTGAAAACTTCAACCAGTTCGTCATCAATCACCAAAAAGAGGGAGATTGTAAGTGCATCTAGTGCCACCCCTAGTTGGTTTTGGAGTATTGACGACAAACTTGGTTGAGGGACTAATGTGTTTGTGAGAATTGCAGGATAATGCAGGTAGTAGTCCCTCACTGATTCAGTTTTCCTACCAGAGATGACCCCTAAAAATGTGTGAAGACATTGAAGACAATGGTGGTCTGTGAAGATATTCACAATGAAGATTATGACTCGAGAAGACATTCACGTGAAGACTATGGAGTGCGAAGACATAGTTGTTTCGTAGTTTCCTTTTCTTCTTTGTTGAGTCATAGGAACCACCGCACTGTTAAGTGGGGTCCAAGTCAAAAAAGTCGGAGTGACTGAAGTGATGCTGAACCAAATCCTATGTCTTCGAGCGAAGACAACGAGAGCAAATCTTATCCTGAGCTGGATGAGTCAGCTTTACTTGTAGCCCAAGTCAAGCTGCCGCATGTGTTTGAAATCTGATCGTTGGACACGTGTCAGTTCCTTAGTGACCCAGGGTCATTTCGAACAAATTAGGTCGGGTTGCCTCCTAGATATAAATAGCCCACCCCCTACACCATAAATTGGAGGCTGCTCAGAGTTAGTGCACGACTTTTGTCGTTTGAGAGCAACCCACCGCCGAAGCATTTGAGAGAGAGATCCTTGCGAGGACAAAGCCCAAAACACCCAAAGCCAAAGAGTGTTAGGCATCATTTGAAGTCTTTCTGTCCGCGTGACCTGAAGACTTGTTACATTTGAGGACTGTGGATCCTCCAGCCGGTTAGGCGTCGCGTTCTGAGCATCCAAGAGTCATTGTGGATTGCCGGTGAACAAAGTCTGTGAAGGTTTGGAAGTCTACCTTGAAGACTTACCAGAGTGATTGGGCAAGGACTAAGTGTCCTTAGCTCAAGGGGAATAAGGTGAAGACACGGTCTTCTGAGTTGAATCTCAGCCTCCCTAACCAGACGTACAGTTGTCACAACAACTGGAACTGGTCCAAGAAATCTTTGTCCTCACCGAGCAACTGGTTCTATCTCCTTCCTCTCTTTACTTACAGTTTGTCTTCATGAAGGCATTGGCTGCTTGCATGATCTGATTGACTTCAGTGTGTGAAGACTGTTGTTGTTTGGCTTCATACTATCTTCCATCCCGATCCATACTACCTAGCTTCTAATAGTCTTCGTGCTTTCACTTCATTGCTTACTTGATTATGGCTTGTCTAGTGTAGTCTACCTTCCGCTGCATATCAATAGGTTCATTTCTATTGTTTGTCTTCAAAGCCCCCGTGTTTTGAAGACTTCCATAAAAATCGCCTATTCACCCCCCTCTAGTCGATAACTAGCACTTTCAGACCAAAAGAAGAAGAAGAGCAAGGAATATGATTCTGATGACAAGAAGAAGAAGAAGAAGAAATCCTCATAGTCTTCTTCAAAGTCTTCATCAAAGTCTTCATCACACAAGAAGAGCTCATCTGGCAAGGCTCGTACATTTGTTGGCAAGGAGATGGATTCAGAGGAGGAGTCTGCTTCTGAGGAGGCAGAGGTGGAGTCTGAGGAGGAGCCCGATTCAGGCGTGGCAAGCCTGGCTCTAGCTACTGCCTATGTTGCCAAGTCCATCTTCAACACTGAAGACAATGGCTCCGTCACCAACGCTGATGCTAATGATGAGGATGACTCTGCTCCCACCTACTGCTTCATGGCACGTGGTGCCAAGGTAAACTCACGTGATGCTTACTTTCAAACATCAAGTGAAGATGACTCTGAATGTGAATCTAAACCTAGCTACAAAAGCGATGACCTGTTGGACGCGGAAATGACCCGATCTCAGTCCTTAATTGAAGACATAAAAAATCTTCATGTTAAGTATGAGGAACTTGAAAGTCGTCATTAAACACCCTCAACAACTCATGAAAAGCTTTCCTACGATTATCTTCAAAGGAAGCAAGAACTTGAGAACTTGAGAGCGGCTCATGAAGATCTTCAAAAATAGAACGAGTCACTTCAAGGCTCAGCGGATCAGTTCCGCTCAGGAAGGATTTGAACCACCATGTCTAAAATGTCTTGAGCGTGATAATGCTGTCTCTATTGCTGAATGTTCTACTGCTGCTACTGTTGCAATATCTTCAACTACTGATGTGGTAACTAACCCCTCTACTGAGGACACCACTACTATTGCTGATGAGAATGCCATGTTGAAGACATTGCTTGAGACAGGAATGTACAAAAGTCTCAAAGGGCATCAGACACTATGAGATGTCTTCAAAAAGCAGATTCTGAACCGAAACCCTAGGAAAGAGGGTGTTGGGTTCGAGAGGAAAATGAATGTTGATGGTTCTTACTGGAAGCCTGAGCAGTACCACAAAACCACATGGGTTGCTGCAAAGGGACCTTCAGTGGATCCATCTACCTTATCTAGCTTCACTTGTGCAAACCCGATTATCATTGATGAATCCTTTGATGCAAACTATAAACTGTTTAAGAATCAGAATGGTGAAGTGTTTGCCAGGTATATTGGTACTAACTGCAGGAATGGACCACCTATGAAGAAGATCTGGGTGCCCAAAAGCTGTCTTGAGAAACTTCCTGTCAATGTCATCATGACACCACCTGGGAAGAAGACAAACCCCAGACCAAAGGCATCATATGGTCCAAAGGCTTCATACAGACAGAGGACTCACCAGAGTCACCCTAACGCCAATGTTTTGCAGGGAAACTGTACTCAGACTTATCAATATGAGCGTGTTTCATCAAACTGCTATATTCATAAGACCAAGAACTATTCTACTTATTCTTATGAGTAGTATTCACCACCTGCAAGGCTATTTGATAGGGCTCCAAAGCCGAAGTTCTCAGATGCTGCACTTAGACTCATTGCTTCTAAGCCACCCTTGAATATGTGGGTGGTCAAGAAGAATTAACTCTCTTTTGCAGGGAATGGTCTCCAACCGGAAATCAAAGGCGTCTGATGCTTATGCTAGGGACCTTAAACATCTTGTGGGACGCAAGTTAAAATGTCCAAATGGTCTTACTATGTATTTCGTCCCAGGATTCCTTGACAATCATCATATCTATCCTAACCAAGATCTGAACTTTCATAATCCACTTGTTCGTCAAATGTTTATGCTTCACAATACCCTTGGGGAAGCCTATCCCCCAAACTGCACTGTAGGGTATGACACCAAAGGCTTCATAATGGATTATGGACAGTGGATGCACTAACCACATGACTGGTGATCGAAGTCTTCTGATGGATTCAACCCTACGTCCATCCGACAAAAGTCACATCACATTTGCCGACACTGGTAAAAGCAAGGTATTGGGTCTAGGTAGAGTTGCAATCTCACAGGATCAGCACATGGATAAAGTGATGCTTGTTGAATCCCTTGGTTTCAACTTAATGTCTGTCTCAATGCTTTGTGACTTGAACATGATTGTGATATTTGGAAAATATCGTTGCCTTGTGCTTATGGAATCTGACAAATCTCTAGTCTTTGAAGGGTATCGAAAAGATGATATGTACATGGTAGATTTCTCAGCAGGACCATAGTTGGCCGTATGTCTTCTAGCAAATGCTTCAGAGTGTTGGCTCTGGCATCGGAGGCTAGGACATGCTGGCATGAGGAACTTGTACACTCTCGCGAAGAAGAAGCATGTCATGGGCATCGAGGGTGTCAAGTTCAAGAAGGATCATCTATGTGGTGCCTGCGAAGCTAGAAAGATGACTAGGGCCAAGCATCCCTCGAAGACAATCATGACGACTTCTCGTCCCTTCGAGCTGCTTCACATGGACTTATTTGGCCCTACTCACTACTCTACCCTTACTACAACTTCTTGCCTTTATGGCTTCATTATTTTCGATGAGTACTCAAGATATACATGGGTGCATATAATCCTCTACAAGAATGAAGCGCAGGGTGTCTTCAGACAATTCACCAATCATGCCATGATGAACTATGGCATCAATATCAAGCACATCAGAAGTGACAATGGCATAGAGTTCAAGAACACCGGCCTCGACACTTATCTTGATACATTGGGAATCACACATGAGTTCTCCATACACACCTCAGCAGAATGGCATTGTGGAGCGCAAGAACAAAACCCTCATTGAGATGGCCCGGACGATGCTTGATGAGTACAAGACTCCAAGGAAGTTCTGGCCTGAAGCCATTGATACTGCATGCCACATCATCAACCGTGTTTATCTTCACAAGCTTCTAAAGAAGACATCCTATGAGCTCCTAACTGGTAAGAAGCCAAATGTCAGTTACTTCAGAGTATTTGGTGCTAGGTGCTGCATCAAGGATCCACATCACACTTCAAAATTTGCACTGAAAGCACATGAAGGTTTTATGCTTGGCTACGGAAAGGACTCGCACTCCTACAGAGTCTTCAACCTCTTTCACTATAAAGTGGTTGAAATTGTGGATGTGCGGTTCGATGAGACTAACGGCTCACAAAGAGAGCACCTGCCAAATGTGCTAGATGAAGCCTCACCAAGTGAATCTATCAAGCTTATGGGTACTGGAGACATCATACCTACAGAGGCTCAGGTTGAAGAAGAAATCATCATTTCTGCACCTAATCAACCCGAAGACAATGCTCAGCCTGAAGTCAACGATGAAGCTGAAGACAATGATCTGCAAGGGCAAAATCTTCGTCTAGTTCATCCTCGTGTTGCAAATGAAGTACATATTGAGAAGATAGTCGATAACATCAATGAACCTGGTCCACTCACCTGTTCAAGAGCAACACAGCTAACAAATTTCTGTGGGCACTTTGCATTTGTCTCTATATCTGAACCCAAGAAAGTTGATGAAGCCTTCATGGAACCTGAATGGATTCAAGCGATGCAAGAAGAGCTTCAACAGTTCGAGCTGAACAATGTGTGGGAATTGGTTAAGCGTCCTCATCCTTGCAAGCATAACATCACTGGCACAAAATGGATCTATCACAAGAAACAAGATGAGCATGGTCAAGTTGTCAGAAACAAGGCTCGTCTAGTTGCTCAAGGTTACACTCAAGTAGAAGGGATTGACTTCGATGAAAAAATTTCTCCGATGGCTAGGCTTGAAGCCATTCACATACTGCTAGCCTATGCCAACCATCACAACGTTCTTCTGTACAAAATGGATGTGAAGAGTGCCTTTCTCAATGGAAAAATTGAAGAAGAAGTGTATGTTGAACAACCACCTTACTTTGAAGATCCAAAACATCCTGACATGGTATACAAGCTCAACAAGCTCCTCGCGCATGGTATGACACACTCAAAGTCTTCCTGAAGAGCAAAGGCTTCAAACCTGGTTCTCTGGATCCCACACTCTTCATGAAGACATATGATGGAGAACTATTTGTGTGCCAAATCTATGTGGATGACATTATCTTCGGCTACAATGACAAGAGATACAGTGATGAGTTTGGACATATGATGCAAGAGCAATATCAGATGTCCATGATGGGTGAGCTGAAATTTTTCCTCGGTCTTCAAATCCGTTAACAGAGCAACGACATCTTCATATCACAAGAGAAATACCTCAAAGATTGCCTGAGAAGTTTGGAATGCAAGACTGCAAGGGATACTCGATGCCAATGCCAACCAAAGGTCAATTGGGTCCTGCCGACAATGGTAAAGAGTTCGATCAAAAGGTATACCGCTCCGTGATTGGTTCTTTACTCTACTTATGTGCATCTAGGCCAGATATAATGCTTAGCGTTTGCATGTGTGCTCGATTCCAAGTGGCACCAAAGGAATCGCATCACTTAGCTGTGAAGCGAATTCTTCGATATTTGGCTTACACCCTAACACTAGGATTATGGTATCCAAAGGGCTCATAGTTTGATCTAGTTGGATTCTTAGATGCTGATTATGCTTGTGACAAGGTTGATCGCAAGTCCACATCAGGCACATGTCACTTTCTTGGACGATCTCTTGTCTGTTGGTCTTCAGAGAAGCAGAACTGTGTATCCCTCTCCACTGCTGAATCTGAATACATTGCTGCTGGATCTTGGCTGCGCTCAGCTTCTATGGATGAAGCAAACTCTCAAGGACTATGGCATCCACCTGAAGAATGTGCCACTCTACTGCGACAATGAAAGCGCCATCAAGATTGCCAATAACCCAGTTCAGCACTCGAAGACAAAGCACATTCAGATCCATCATCACTTTCTGAGAGATCATGTCATGAAGGAAGATATTGATATCATTCACGTCAACACTGAAGAGCAATTGGAAGATATCTTCACGAAGACCATGGATGATAAAAGGTTTTGCAAGTTGCGGTGTGAGCTAAGTATCTTAGAATCCTCAAATGTCCTGTAATGGGACACACATCCTAACGCTTATGCATGTTGATGACTTAGATGTGCAACACACAAAGTAACGTATATCTTCAATTAATGAAGACATATACTCTAAGTGTGAATACATTAATGCAGAATTTGACTTCGGAGCGCCACGATAATTGTGCACCGTGTCTGGGTCTAATACTTCCTATACGGTGGGTAACGACACCACCAAATTCTTATTGGAGTGTTTCTTTTGGCGTCATGGTTGCATAGTCCTCGCATTTGGTTTACCTTCGCAATGTTGAGTTGATACGTATCCGTCGTATCTATAATTTTTGATTGTTCCATGCCAATATTATTCAACTTTCATATACTTTTGGCAACTTTTTATATTATTTTTGGGACTAACATATTGATCCAAAGGTCCAAAGGCTAGTTCCTGTTTGTTGCATGTTCTATGTTTCGCAGAAACCCAATATCAAACGGAGTCCAAACGGGATAAAAATGGACGGAGAATTATTTTGGAATATTTATGATTTTTGGGAAGTAAAATCAACGCGAGACGGTGCTCGAGGGGGCCACGAGGCAGGGGGGCGCGCCCCAGGGGGGCAGGCGCGCCCTGGACCCTTGTGGGCACCCTGTAAGGCGATTGACGCTCTTCTTTTGCCACAAGAAAGCTAATTTTATGAGAAAAATTTGGGCGAAAGATTCAACCCAATCAGAGTTACGGATCTCCGGATATAAAAGAAACGGTGAAAGGGCAGCAGACGAGAACACAGAAACAGAGAGACAGATCTAATCTCGGAGGGGCTCTCGCCCCTCCCACGCCATGGAGGCCAAGGACCAGAGGGGAAACCCTTCTCCCATCTAGGGAGGAGGTCAAGGAAGAAGAAGATGAAGGGAACCCCTCTCCCCTTCTCTTCCGATGGTGCCGTAACGCTGCCGTGGCCATCATCATCACCGCGATCTTCACCAACAACTTCACTGCCATCATCACCAACTCTTCCCCCCTCTATGCAGCGGTGTAACCTCTCTCTTACCTTCTGTAATCTCTACTTAAACATGGTGCTCAACGCTATATATTATTTCCCAATGATGTATGGCTATCCTATGATGTTTGAGTAGATCCGTTTTGTCCTATGGGCTATTTGATGATCAAGATTAGTTTGAGTTGCATGTTTTATTATTGGTGCTGTCCTATGGTGCTCTCCGTGTCGCGCAAGCGTGAGGGATTCCCGCTGCAGGGTTTGCAATATGTTCATGATTTGCTTATGGTGGGTGGCGTGAGTGACAGAAGCACATACCCGAGTAAGTAGGTTGTTTGCGTATGTGATAAAGGGGACTTGATACTTTAATGCTATGGTTGGGTTTTACCTTAATGATCTTTAGTAGTTGCAGATGCTTGCTAGAGTTCCAATCATAAGTGCATATGGTCCAAGTAGATAAAGTATTTTAGCTTATGCCTCTCCCTCAAATAAAATTGCAATAATGATTACCGGTCTAGTTATCGATTGCCTAGGTACAAATAACTTTCTCGTGACAAAAAAGCTCTCTATTAAAACTAATTTAGTTATGTCTTCATCTAAACAGCCTGTCGTGGTTTTGTCACGACAGATGTCCTTAGTGTTAGGTCTCATTATGATCACGAGGGAGTCGCCAGTAAACCGGCTCTTTGTGTCTTTCCCTAGAGATTGTTTCTTCTTGCTTGTTCTCTCCCTCTTTAGAGCCCTCCCCTCCTTATATATGTTGAAGGGGCGGGTTACATGTGGAGTCCTATTAGGATTAGGACTAGTCTATCTCTAATACAAACCGGATACAAGTCTAGGTCTTAACTCCTTGTAAGAAAAATATTCCTCATGCCTTTCCTCTTAAACCGGCCCACCATAACATGAGCCGGCCTTCTGGGCCTTGGGCCTTGTCACCGTCTGTCCCGCCCGCCGGGTTACCAGTGAATCATAATATTCAAAGTTGCTTGTAAACCGTCTGTTCATCTTGGATCGCCGGTGAATCGCCAAGTGTCGTGAGGTCTCAAATAAACCGCCAAGTCCGGCCGGGTTATACTTCCGGCCGGTTTACACCGCGAGGTATATCCCCGACATTAGCCCCCAGTTTAATTTGGATTTATCCATGTTAAACTGATCCTATAAAATAAACACAAGAACAAACTTGACAGATTATGCTCCGGGTTAAGAATTCTTGTAAACCGGCACCTGATCATCCTTAATTCCTTGTAATTTCCTTCTTCTAGAAAATCCAGGTCAATAAGCCAGCTTCATACTCAATTTGCTGACATTGGTTTCTCACAGAGAAATATTGTGAAGAATAATCCACTTGAGTCGGCTTCCAAAGCGCCGGCTTAAGAAATATTGGTCTTGAAATGCTCATCTGATATTCAACCGGTTTGAAGATGTAAAACTTGCTGGTTTAATATTACCAAAATTGTCGGTTTGTAAATATGGATGGCACCGAGTCATAATTGTTACCAACGCCGGGTCATAATTGTTGCAGACACCGGATCAATCTGGTTTGTTGCCAACGCCGGTTCATGATTGTTGCAAACACCGGGTCATAATGATAGGTGACGCCGGATCAATAATTGTTGGTGACGCCAGGTCAATCTGGTTTGCTCAGAACTGAGAATTTGAAGATTTTTCCCTTATATCCATATTACCTGTAGCCCCCAAGTCATGAGCAGAACAAAGTGATGGCTTAAGACTTGTTTCCATATAATTACTGCCACTTTGAAAAAATCCATGTTGTTCATCTCGGTCACTAGTAAAAACTGAATACTCCATATATGCAGCCCCCAAGTGTCGGGTCATTATGCAATAATGAGCATGGACTTTATAAATATGATCATGTAGATTTGAACAATAACGTGTAGCCCCCAAGGGCCGGCTCAGTAAGATAATATTGAGCTGGTACTTTATATATACTTCTTTGAAAAGAACATCATATAATGTAATCCCCATCATGGGGCTTGAACCCACGTCCACAAAGTTAAGAGCTTTGTGCTTTACCAACTAAAAAATGGACCTTTCAATATAATGGTTTTAAGACTTGTGTACCTTGAATTGTTGACAGGAGCAATTGGTAGCCCCCAAGGGCCGGCTCATTATGATGTGATGAGTCGGGTCTTCAATAAGGCAAATAAAAATGACTTTGTATTAGCCCCCAAGTGTCATGGTGCATGCTTGCAGCGACATGAGACTTGCATGTAATCTCAATTTATATAATGTAGCCCCCAAGTGCCGGGTCGTAAGCCTGCAGCGACTCGGGGCTATTCCTTCCATTGTAGAATAAATCATATCCTTTTATAAAATAATAGCCATTTTGCTAAAGCGACTTTGAGAACCTCAATAATACCGTTTATTGATAACCATAATAAAAATCCAGCCATGTTAGCTATTCAAGATAATATAATCCGGTATGAAAACCTTATTCATTCAATATCATAATGAAAAAATTCAGCCAAGTTTGGCTATTTGAATAATATAACCCAGTGATTTATAAGCGCATGATTCCAATGGCGCAATCCAAATATATACTGGCGAATTATAGTCCAAAGCCAGGCCGGGTTAACAAACACCGGATAATTTCTCATCATATACTGGCGACTTATCGTCTTAAAGCCAGTCCGGTTTAATAAACACCGGATAATTTCTCATCATACTGGCAACTTATAGTCGAAAGCCAGGCCGGGTTAATAAACGTCGGTGATTTATAATCATGCTTTATTCAACCTGTTTCTGCATACAACAAGTTTAAAGTGTCCTGGCGGTTTATCACGGAATGAATCATAATGCCCAACATATAACCCGGGTTTATAACCAAGGCTGCACTTAAGAATAATCAAATATGAAATATATCATACCTGTGACATTGAATCACATGGTTGGTTTACCAAGTTTTTAAAGTAAGGGTGATAACCCCAATATTGAGTACTAATAACTCCTTCCATATTGTGCCGGTTTATGATAAAACCGTACCGGGTTGTGATAAACACCGGATTAACCATATATAATACTGGTGACTTATAGTCAAAACCAGACCGGGCTGATAGTCTCTGGATTATGATTTGATCATGTACTGACAACTTGTAGTTGACAGCCTAACCGGGCTGATAAACACCAGTTAAAAAAAACATCATAAATCTTATCAAAAGAGAGCAAAACTTAACCAAAGGCAAATAAAACCGTTGTAGTCGAGGCTTTTCACGGGATGCCAGGCCCCAAATTCGAGGCTTTTCATGGGCTGCCAGGCCACTGAGTTAAACCATTTTTGCAAAGCCTTTTAAGATGGTCCTCAATCCTTAACCAATCATCATTTTAACTTGACAAGTTCGTGGTCTGTATTTTAGAGTAACTTGTCAAAGTTCAAGGGTCATACCAGGTTTACTCGGGCGGAGTGACTTACTTAAAGAGGCAGGTTAACCCGGGTTTTAGGTGTATACACGAGGCTTCCAAGCCATGGCTTGATAGCCCATTACAAGTGTAGATTCTAAGTTCATTGCGATAGCAAAGAATCCCCAAGTAACGTTTTGAGCTGTGCTCAGTGGGTGCCTATGTTTGAGTTGTTGTTTTACAACACTCTCTTTGATCCCGGAGTAATTTGTCTTTGAGCCGATCAAGTGGTGTGACTATGGTTCGGAGACGACCAACCCCCCAAGTGATGTTGTGGCATTGCGCCGATCAAGAGGTGTAGCTATGGTTCGGATACGACCAAGCCCCCAAGTGATATTATAGAAAGCTTTGATAAGCTGAATCAAGGGGTAAATCGGACGCCGCTTTATAAGCAGAAGCCCCCATGTGATCAATAATATGACAGGCCAATAAGGCGGGATACCCATGTTTGAACCGCGCATCATGGCAATAGGTCCTCTTCGACTACCTTTAACTTTTTGCAAGAGATAAATTCTTCTTGAACCGTTATTTTAAACTGGATATTGAGAGCTTCAATGTTTTATGGGAAACATTTTTCCCTTGAACCGGATTTTAAACCGGAACCTTCATTTTTAGCCGGAAATTTTCTGACGACCTTTCAGCTCGAACTTGCGAGAGATTAATTCCTCTTGAACCGGAAATTCTTAAACCGGATTTGAGAGCTTCAGAGCTTTGTGGGAGAACAAATTTCCCTTGAACCGGATTTTAAATCGGCATTCTTTATTTTGAACCGGAAATTTTCTGACGGCCTTCAAATTGTCATCAATATGGTAGTAGCCTCCGGGACCGGGTTATCTTTCCCTCCAACGTCCTGGGGTTCTTGACTTCACTGAAAATCGGCATATAGCTTAATCATATCATTGTAGCCCCTGAGTCTCAAGGTGACTCGAGGAGTTGGCTTGAGATTCTCCGTGCTTGACCATAGAAGAAGGTGTATATCATTGATGTTGATAACGGGATGTGAAACCACAGAAAATTGAGGTGACTGCGGCGGGTTATAAATGATCCCGTACAAGCCGTGTTAGCAACTCGTCCAATGGTTCCTTCCAACTGGCGATTTGAAGTTAACCAAAACTGTAGTGGTGGCGACTTGTGCGCCTGCCCATTGAGCCATCCAGTGCAAACGACGGTTGATGATAATTTGCCTCCAATTTGAAAGAAAACCAGGCTATCCAAGCTGTGACTTGCTCATACCCAATAAACAGCTCATGCAGACAGGTGCGGCCCGGTATGCTGATGTAGACCAGGCCACGAGAGACGGACGATAAAGACGACCGCGGCTTCAGAGACTGCACAGACAGATGAGTCGGCCGCGGTGTTGTAAGTCGGCCCGGGCGGGAGAATCGGCCGCGGGGGCGGTCGACGAGTTAGTCCCATGTGTTTATGAAGCGGGGGGCGACAACTTGCTCACGTGTCCGTCTAGTAGTATGGCACGGATAAGCCCTAGTGCAATAATGTTGGCGCGCGCCCCTTTGCTTCACCTTTGTAATAAATAATGGTCCTGCGAAATAAAAAGAATACCACAAACCAGAATAATTGTTTTTCAAACAATGTAATATATACTAATGAGATTTATAGAAAGGATAACACCTGGTGTTTGTGAACCACAGATGATCTGGACGTAGACACCCGTAGATAACCTTTCTGTGCTGTTAGTGAATTTTGTTTGATCCTTATGTATGTATCCAAAGGATTTTCAACAACACCTGATCACTTTGACTTTTCGTCCAACAAACCCCTTTTTTTTCTCTTAGCAAATCCAAAGTAGTACTACATGGCGTGCCACGCTAGTAGTCTTGATCTGGCAAATTTGACAAATTTGACCTGTGGACGAAATCAAATTACAGAATGAACTATTCGTGAAACTATTTCCTTGACTAACCTTTTATGTGGCCGACACGAAGGCGCCACACTACATTGTGCGCCTCATAGATAGGCGCTACGCTGGCCAGCGTTGCACCCCAAACTGTCTAAAATTGCTAAGTCATTGTGTAGAGCCTCTACGAGCTAGGCGCCTTTGTATAGTGTGGCGCCTAGCTCTCAGGCGCTGCACTAGTGGTTGCATTACAAAATGAAGTAACCACTAGTGCAACGCCTAGAAGCTAGGCGCTACATTCTATAGTGTGGCGCCTAGCTCTCAGGCGCTGCACACAGACTTAGTAATTTTCGAATCACACGGTTGCGACGCTGGCCAGTCGTGTAGCGCCTATCTGCGAGGCGTTGCACAGTGTAGTGTGGCGCCTTCGTGTCGGGCGTCACACAAAAAGGTCAGCCGCGTGAAATAGTTTCACGAGCAGTTCATTCTGTGATTTGATTTTGTTCGTAGGTCAAATTTGTCAATTTTGCCCCTTGATCTTATGCTGTTTTTCTTTAGGAGACGTGACGTTTTGCCTTAGTTAACGCCATAATGGCAGCAGGCACGCGCACACCTGACAGAGCCAACGACCACTGCCCTCTCTTTCCTTCCTCTTTTTTATTCCGTCTCACCGTCTGGCGCCGTAATGGTTGGGCGATACGGGTTAGGAGCATTTACCCTTGAGAGTCTGTCAAAGGAGCCACCGCGGAAACGATCAGAATGCTAAAGTTGCTCGTTTAGTGTTACTGTAGGCCTGTGCCACTAGGTGCTTCTGCAGCGTTTCGCCTCGCCGTTGTTTCTCTGACAAAACTTCATTCAGCTGTTGTCATGATAGACTCTGTTTTTTCCTGTCCAGGTTTCTTGGCTCATCTGTTTGGAATCTCCAAATTACCATCCTGCAAATTTTGCTATACTGAATTTCATTACTGTAAAGCTGCTTCATTCGACTGATAACAGTAACGTCAAGTGGTTTATCTGGAGCCTCTTCATTTTCCCTAATCCTCAGGTGATCTATCAAAATTTCAGCTCCTGCTCCATAGCGCCTCTTCAGAACCTCAGGAGAAAAGTAATGCGTACTTCAAACAAGATCCTAAAACTGCTCCCCATATTGAAGAAAACCAGCGGAGCGGCGCGTGCGGCTAGGCACGGTGTAGAGGAACAGCAGCAGGTGTAGTTGAGCGAGGGGCGGCTCCGCGGTGGAAGGGAGAACTCCGGCGAGTCAGCGGCAGCGACGACAGAGGGCCGGGCGGTTTAAAGAGGCAACAAGGCGAGGCGAAGGCAGACTCCAGGTGAGGCGGAGTAAACCGGTGGAGGTGACTCAACAGCAGCCCGGTCGAGAGGCCCCGAGGAAGGAGATCGAGGCAGTAGGCCGGCAATTTAGAAGGCGGCGGGTTGACTCGGCCGCAACGGCGATTTGGCGAGGCGGACCAGAGTGAGGCGCGGTGACTCGGGGCAGAGGCCAGGCCGGGTCAATGCACTAGAGAAGTAACTCGGAGACGACCGGGTCAGTGCAGGTGATGGCGACTCGCCAGCAGATAGCGAGTCTGTAGGGGTGACTCGATGAAATCATGGTGGCAACCCGGATTCGACGAGACGGATTCCGTGGCAATTCAGCATGGGCGGCGGCGGGTCAAAACAGCTGCGGCGGCAGCCCATGGCGTGGCGAAGTGGAGGGACGAGCCGGCGGTGGTCGGAGCCGGTTCAAGGCGAGGCCAACTTGGCGCGAGGTCGACGGCGGATTGAAGACGGGGCTGCGAAGGCAGAGGAGCGCCGGCGGCTTCATTACAGAGGTGACAGCCAGGACCGGCGGCGGTTTAGAGGAACGCCAGCTTGACGGGCCGTGGCTGAGCAACCGGAGTAGAGGCGCGGGTAACTCGGGACGAAAGCAGAGTCTTGGTCCATGTCCCAGTTCTTCTCCGAGTCATAATTGCTTGACTAATTTTTTAGATTCTTTCCATCTCATGTGGCGTGTGAACCTCAGATTATTTGATGCCCAAGCGTGACCGCCAAAGTGTCTCTGGATTCCCATCTGTCTCGGCGACCCGCACTGAACGCAACAGAAACTTTAACCATGCTGGTTTCTACGAGTTACTATCCGGATTGGACGCTGTTGACACCAAATTTTGGCATGACATAAAAAGAAAATGAGATGGCTTCGAGTGAAAGGGTTTTTAGCATGGGAAGTTTCACATCGCCGAGAGGAACAACTCTGATGTTTAAGTCATAGCCATCCGACCGCATCTCTAAGGCCGAAGTTGTGCTCAAAGTACTGGATTTTGTATTCAGAACACTGTTCGGCTGATTACTCCCCCAAGACGGCATCTTATGGAAGAATTGTCTACATGAATTGTCTTCTTCTCGTCGAAACGATCAATTTTGATATAAATATCATTGCAATCCGAGATCGTATGCAAAAGTTAGAGCCCGCACAACGAGACCCTCCAGCAAGCAAAATATGACGCCCGGAACCAGACACATATGTGGGTGTCTGATGAGATGCGTGAATAATTTGCTGTTTTGCACGAGCAATTTGACCCTCGGGATGACCTTTGATGAAAAAATGTTCAACATGAAAAATGTTCGTCTCGTCGAAACGGTCAAGATTTTTTTTGGACTCGTTTCCATCCGAGGTTGTTTGCCATCACAAAAAAGACCCACAAGATAAAGTCAGTTTAAACCGAACAGTTTTGAAAAGTTCGGATAAAACCAGTCCGAATTTGACTAGGGTTTTGGACGTGAATTGATGCAATTTTCTTGTAAGGAAAGTCTAGATGAATCCTTTTCTTGTACGGGAAGTCCAGCCGCCTCTTATATATGTTGGGGGTGACGGCCGATTGAAACAACACCCAATCGAACAAACACATCTATTACTTTTTCGTGTTCATCTACTTTTTATCTCTCCCTTGTATCTTTCTTCTCGTTCTTCGCTAGTTCTCCATGCTGGAGGGCTGCGGATCCACGAGGCTCTAGGGGCGAGCGAATTGACCTGGAGCAGCCCATAGCCGCCATGAGCCTCGACGGGTCCCTCCCGGGCAAGTGGGGCTTCGGGTGTACAAAAGCAACCGCCGACTGTCTTGCGTATCGCGCTGTCGGTCGGGTCTCCTTCGACGTGAGTTGCGGTGCATCACCCCCGGCGTCGAGGGTACACGTGACGTGTTCGTGTGTGAACACACTTTTTGGCGATTCCGCTGGGAACGAAGCTTTGAACGGTCTCCAGCCCGTTCTTGCTACGAAGAGATCGTCATCTAGGGTTTGCAATCTACAAAGGTAATATGAATACCCAATTCCCTACTGTAGATGCAAATAATTCATATGGTGTTACTAGATTGTTCAATGATTATACTGTATCGACCAGTCCTAGTTTTTTCAATAATGCATCTATTTACGTGCATAGGCCGATTCAAAGTAATTTACATGTTTCAACTTCTTATGATACTAGTAACATACAACATATGTATCCTAACTCTCATGCATCGGCAACCCCACAAATCCATATGCCGATGAACAACATGATGGGTTTGGTTAATCAATTTGAAACACCTCATGTTAAAATTTCCAATAGCATACAAGAAAGTGTTTCACCTTTTTATTCATCGGCAACTAATTTGCAATATGTGAATCCAACCTTGCCGATGGATGGGAGAATTGGCCATGCTACTACTAGCTATTCGGCCAGTTACTCTCAACCATCATATGCTACACCTCATGTTAGTAATTTTTCAGCACCGTATGCAACTATAGATGTTCATAATTCGGCCCCGCGTCTTCATGGTAATAGCCGAGTAAGTGAAAAATTTGCAGGAACACATGTGCCGTCATCAAATACTGTAGCATATAATGCATACTCTATGCAGTTCAAGAATTTCGGCAACACTCATGAATCATTGCCGAAAGAATCTGAAAGTATTATGAGCAATCCTTCCGTAAGCGGTTGTGGTTGCATTAATAAGAGCTTGGCACAAAACAAGAGAATTAGTGCTCTTTGCCTTGAACAATATGAAAAGGGGTTGTTTCCTGATTATGCTGCAATAAAGGCTAGAGTTTTGCAGGAAGATGAAACTTCATCAATTGTTAGTATTGGTGAGAGAGCATATGGTTATACAGAAGTGCATACACCTCCACCTAGTACCGCATCATATTATACACCCCCTATACAATTGCAAAATTTCGGCAACACTAACACTTCATTGCCGAAAGATCCTAAAAGCATTGGGGGGCAAACTAATCTAGAGCAGGCTGAAATTGAGAGGGGAGTTAAAGCTTTGCGCGATAGGGTGCAAGTACTTCGCCAAGAGAGAATTGATAGGGAATTAGCTCAAAGAAAAGAAGCCTTGCCAATTGATATAACCGGTGAAAAGAATGATGATTCAGAAACTAAAAGTGCTTCGGTTGAAAAAGCCGAATCAAGTAGTATATATTCCGAATCCATCAAATCCATAGAGGCAAACTTTCTTGAGAAAGGGCATGGAAAGTATAGCAAGACAGCCATACTTGATTTTTCTGAAGTTAATGGAACCTACTTCCTGCCCTATGAGTTTCGTGCCATAGAAATCGAAGAGCTTCAAGAACAAGAACAAGTAGCCGAAGAAAGTTTGGTGGACAAATTTGCTCAAACTAATGATGCACGAAATCAAGAAAAAGATGATGACAAGGCGTTGGGGAGCTATCCGAAGGCGGAGCAAGATATTCTTCAAGTCACACCACCATCACGCTCTCCCAACATATTTGAAGAGGTATGTCTAGCAATTAATTTACCTGTTTTCAGATTTGGTCATGACTTCGTTGTTGATGCATATATTAGAAAAATCTTCATAAGAAATATTGAGAGACCAATGAAGAAGGGTAATTTATTTGTTAGCAACCAGATTGTCACAAAGCATATCGGTCAACACATTACACCAATCAGAAAGACCGATAGCGAAAAATTATTGCAGCCAAGGCTTTCCCCATTGCTTTATCTAAAGTTCATATCTAATTGGGTAGCTTTGCTTATTTCTTACTTGGCTTACACTTGGTCTCAACTGAGACATGTATGTTCTAACTATTTTCGTTTCAGAAATTTAAAGCCAAGGTTAAAATCTTCTGAGCAAACTGATGCAAGTATAGTTTCTTATCCAATGACATCGGTAAGAGAATGCAAAATAAAATTCATAGCCGAATGGGATGATACAAAATCTGAACCATTCGTTTGCTTAACTCCAAAGCCGTTCTCACAGCAAGATCGGCTAGAAAATAAAAAGTCTGCCTTCAATTCAAGCATGTGTGATCAAATATTTGATTTGTTGCTGAAAAATAATTACATAAGAATTCTTGATCACCATGTCAAGCCATCAATTCAAGGACGAATGTATTGTTGGTTGCATCATTCGTTCAAACATAATTTTGAGGATTGAAATATGTTTCGTCAAATAGTTAAATCGGCCATTGATAAAGGACGATTGAAATTTGTTGAGACACCAAGAGATGACCAGTCTATTCCGATTGGTCCCGATGGCAGAAAGTTTTTGCATCGGCTGCTTCAAGCCGAGCCATTTAAAGAGAATGTAAAAGCTGCAGGTGATGGGATCAAGCTTTCAAGTAAAGAAATTGTTGAAGAGCATAATGAATATAATTTTGAGGGCAAGAATTCCATCGAAGCTACAATGGAGACGCCAAGGACTGGGGGGCAGCAAGCAAATCCAATGATCGATTGAAGCAAACCAAAAGAAAACAAAGGCCGAAATAAGCGCAAATGTAAGAGATCAAAAATCACCTTCGTTGAACTATTGGATAAATATCAAAAGAAGAGTGAAGAGAAGAATGCTTATCGGCCAAATCATGCAAAGAAACCAAGATCACCCCCAAGGAACAAATATGAGGATTGGTATTGGCAAAGTGATAATTTTAATGCAACATATTCATATCCTTATTTTGGGCCACCAATGCCAATGCCGTGGATGCCTCCCTATGCTCATATAGATACATATTCATCATGGGACAAGTATGACACAAGGGCACATTCTCCATCTTATTCTAGACCATCTCACCAATACTATGCAACTCTGAGAAGATCATCATTTGAACAATCACGCGTCAAAGACCGTTTCAATCATAAGGAATTGGTCCAGAGATCAAGGAAGAAGAAAGAGGTGGTAAAGCAAGTTTACGCGTGAAAAGAGATGGTCGTAAGTGTGCTACTTCAGATTTGATCTCAAATAACAAAGAGTCAATTAAAGTGTTGACATTGGCTATAAAAGGCAAAGAAGTGAAGCAATCAATTGATAAAGATCAGAGTGCCAAATCTGAAGAAAAGAAGTTGAGAGTGCACAAGGTAAAACAAGAATTGCCACTACTTCAAACAAAATCACAGCTGGAGTGCCAACTCGGCTTATCGTATTGGCGAAAGAAGGAATTACAAAAACTTAGTGCACAAGAGCTGAAAAAGAAGAACATGGCATGGGTTCCCAAGAGGAGCAGTCAAAATAAAAATGATGTGTAACCTTCCATTGCAACAAGTGTTACAAAAGTGAAGAAGGAGAAGGATGGAAGCCAAAAACAATTAAGCCGAAGGTTTGCATCACCCCATCAAAATCTTCGGTTAGCACATCATCCATTTTCTTCAACAATGCCATTGATGCCTTTGCCATGGAATTCATCCACAGGTATGATCAGTTACCCTCCATGGACTTATTTTGATCCATGGATGCAACATAATTTTCTATATGATGATGAGTATTACCAAATCACTATACATTTGGTTAGTTACATTTTTGTTGCTAAGACAAAGGGGCCGAAATATTTTATTGCTATTTTATTTGTTTATTTTGGCTATACATGTTTTAATGGATGAATTCTACATAAACCTCATGGTAATGGCCGATACTTAACTATCATCCTAAGAAACTATCTGATCATGGCCGGTGTGGAATTCTAACATCGTCCTTAGTTCAATTGGAACCGAGACAAGGTACATGTTAAGTGATATTAGCCTTGTCTCTCTAGTACTATGGAGATTATATTTTGACGGTTCAATTTGTAGCAATGGCCAAAGTGTTGGTGTTGTTTATTTATGTCCATATGGAGCTAGTTTGTGAAGCCTCATGCCGCTTAAGATATTTTTGCACAATGATCAAAGCCGAATATGCATTGTTATTCGGATTGGAGCTTTGCCTTGCTATAGGTGTTATACATATTGAGGCTTCCGGTGATTCGTTATTAGTAGTGCAACAAATATCCAAGGGTTATCAATGTTTTGACGAATCACTTATAGTTTATCTTTTGGTATGACTAGATGCAAGATTTACCTTGGGTTGCTTTAAAATTGTTCATATATCTAGACATGACAATTGGAAAGCAAATGATTTGGCACAACAAGCATCCGGCTATCATGTTGATCGTGGCAGTTCATATTTCTGAAAAGCCGATGTCTAGTCTTTCCAACATAGGGGAGGCCGAACCGGAGCACACCGCTTCAATTCACTAATGAAATATTCAATGCAGGAGAAAATCAAGACTGGAGGAAACCCATCATTGATTATTTGTGTGATCCTAGTAGAAGGGTGGACAGGGCTGTTCGGCATATGGCTTTCAAGTACACAATGAGAGATGATGGTCTCTATCACGAACGGTTGATGATGTTCTTTTAAAGTGCTTGGACGAAGACCAAGCGAGAATTGCTATGGGAGAGATCCATGATGGTATTTGTGGCACTCATCGATTGGCTCCCAAGATGAAATGGTTACAACGACGTCTTTGGGTTTTATTGGCCGACCAAGATTAATGATTGCTTCAGATATTATAAAGGGTGTGAAGCTTGTCAAAAATTTGGTGATATTCAGTTATTCTCGCTGCTATGCTACATCCCATTATCAAGCCATGGCCTTTCAGAGGATGGGGTTTAGAATTTATTGGACAAATTCATCCGTCTTCATCAAAGGGGCATCGGTTCGTATTAGTAGCAACCGATTATTTCACTAAATGGTCTGAAGCAGTGCCTCTCAAGAACATGACACATACAGAGGTAATTAAGCTCATAACCGAGCACATTATTCATAGATTCGGCATTCCTCAAACGTTGACTACAAATCAAGGCTCATCTTTCATGTCACACCAAGTCAAGAATTTGCCGAATTTTATAACATAATGTTGCTCAATTCCTCTCCATATTATGCCCAAGCCAATGGACAAGCTGAGTCTAGCAACAAAATTCTAATCAACCTCATCAAGAAGAAAATTGAGGATAATCCAAGGAGATGGCATGAGTTGTTGTCTGAAGCATTATGGGAACATAGAATCTCAAGGCATGGTGCTACGAAAGTGACTCCATATGAGCTGGTATATGGTCAAGAGGCTGTTTTACCAGTGGAAGTAAATTTGAATGCTTTGAGAATAGCCAAACAAAATGATTTATCGGCAGTAGACTTTTATAACTTGATGATGGACAATATTGATGAGGTTGCCGATAAACGTTTGGCTGCTTTGAAGGCCATAGAGAGTGACAAGTTGAGGGTAGCGAGAGCTTACAATAAGAAAGTTAAATTGAAGAATTTTCAAGTTGGTGATCTCGTCTGGAAAGTGATTCTGCCGATTGGTTCAAGAGATAAAAAATTCGGAAAGTGGTCTCCAAGTTGGGAGGGTCCTTTTAGGATTACAAGAGTATTTCCCGGAAATTCATATTTGGTGGAATCCGTACAAGGGGCATTGTTACCTCGAGCTCTCAATGGCAAGTACTTGAAGAAATACCATCCGAGTGTGTGGCAAGAAGCTAAGTAGGCAATGGCCGATGTACGATTATCGCCCTTAGCACAAACATGGCCGATACATAATTATCGCCCTGAGAAAAATAAATGGCCGATGGAGTGTTGACATCGTCTTTCGAACAAACACCATGCATATTATTTTTCGGCGTGCAAGCTTTACCGAAAAACAGGGGGGCATGTGTTGACACCAGATTTTGGCATGACATAAAAAGAAAATGAGATGGCTTCGAGTGGAAGGGTTTTCAGCATGGGAAGTTTCACATCGCCGAGAGGAACAACTTTGATGTTTAAGTCATAGCCATCTGACCGCATCTCTAAGGCCGAAGTTGTGCTCAAAGTACTGGATTTTGTATTCAGAACACTGTTCGGCTGATTACGCCCCCAAGACGGCCTCTTATGGAAGAATTATCTACATGAATTGTCTTCTTCTCGTCGAAACGATCGATTTTGATATAAATATCATTGCAATCCGAGGTCGTATGCAAAAGTTAGAGCCTGCACAACGAGACCCTCCAGCAAGCAAAATATGACGCCTGGAACCAGACACATATGTGGGTGTCTGATGAGATGCGTGAATAACTTGCTGTTTTTCACGAGCTATTTGACCCTCGGGATGACCTCTGATGAAAAAACGTTCAACATGAAAAATGTTCGTCTCGTCGAAATGGTCAAGATTGCTTTTGGACTCGTTTCTATCCGAGGTTGTTTGCCATCACAAAAAAGACCCGCAAGGTAAAGTCAGTTTAAACCGAACAGTTTTGGAAAGTTCGGATAAAACCAGTCCGAATTTGACTAGGGTTTTGGACGTGAATTGATGCAATTTTCTTGTAAGGAAAGCCTAGATGAATGTTTTTCTTGTACGGGAAGTCCAACCGCCTCTTGTATATGGTGGGGGTGACGGCCGATTGAAACAACACCCAATCGAACAAACACATCTACTACTTTTTTGTGTTCGTCTACTTTTTATCTCTCCCTTGTATCTTTCTTCTCGTTCTTCGCTAGTTCTTCATGCTGGAGGGCTGCGGATCCACGAGGCTCTAGGGGCGAGCGAATCGACCTAGAGCAGCCCATAGTCACCGCGAATACCGACGGGTCCCTCCTGTGCAAGTGGGGCTTCGGTGTACAAGCACCGCCGATCGCCTTTGCGATCGCTACCGTCAGTCGGGTCTCCTTCGACGTGAGTCGTGGTGCATTACCCCCGGCGTCGAGGGTACACGTGACGTGTTCGTGTGTCAACAGACGCGTCGGCAAAACAGGCAACAGTTGAAAATCAATCTGGTTCCGACGGATTGACTCGTTACGGCAGCCGTACACTAGGCAATCCTAATTTCTCTTGTCTTCAATGGCGCGTACCGCTAGCTCCAAAATTAACCTTGATTCTTGATCAGAAAATGATGAATTTGATAGCTCTGTCCAAGGTTGTTCCCCACCGGGTTGTCCTCCACGGTCGTTCCGCGCCAGTTTTCTTTATATCCGATCAATCGCGAGCTCTTCGATCCCTGAAGAGAGATCCCTTAAGCCCTCCAAAAACTCAACACCACCATGCGCAGGCCCCACGGTGGGCCCAACTGTCATGGTTTTATCACGGCAGATGTCCTTAGTGTCAGGACTTAGTCGCGAGGCCAACACATCTATGTGGTAGCTTGAGAGGGGTTGAGCGGAATCGAGAGACGCAACACATGACAAGGATTTAGACAGCTTCGGGCCCCGGGAAACATCATCCGGTAAGAACCCTACATGATGTTTGAGGCTAGGTCTCATTATGATCACGAGGGAGTCACCGGTAAACCGGCTCTTTGTGTCTCGCCCTAGAGATTGTTTCTTCTTGCTTGTTCTCTCCCTCTTTGGGGAGCCCTGCCCCTCCTTATATATGTTGAAGGGGCGGGTTACATGTGGAGTCCTATTAGGATTAGGACTAGTCTATCTCTAATACAAACCGGATACAAGTCCAGGTCTTAACTCCTTGTAAAAAAAATATTCCTCATGCCTTTCCTCTTAAACCGGCCCACCATAACATGAGCCGGCCTTCTGGGCCTTAGGCTTTGTCATCGTCTGTCCCGCCTGCTGGGTTACCAGTGAATCATAATATTCAGTCAGGTTGCTTGTAAACCGTCTAGTCTGTGCGGATCGCCGGTGAATCGCCAAGTGTCAGCGGAGTCTCAAATAAACCTCCAAGTCCGGCTGGGTTATACTTCCGGTCGGTTTACACCGCGGGGCATATCCCCGACACAACCCCTAGCTTTTATTTACGTGCTCTTTATATTCTTGCAAACCTATCCAAAAACACCTACAAAGTACTTCTAGTTTTATACTTGTTTTCGGTAAAGCGAACGTCAAGCGTGCGTAGAGTTGTATCGGTGGTCGATAGAACATGAGGGAATATTTGTTCTACCTTTAGCTCCTCGTTGGGTTCGACACTCTTACTTATCAAAAGAGGCTACAATTGATCCCCTATACTTGTGGGTTATCACAAGTCTCTTTACTCGTTCCGTAATGCATCATCCCACAACTAACTCATTAGTCACATTGCTTGCAAGGCTTATAGTGATGTGCATTACCGAGAGGGCCCAGAGATACCTCTCCGACAATCGGAGTGACAAATCCTAATCTCGAAATACGCCAACTCAACAAGTACCTTCGGAGACACCTGTAGAGCACCTTTATAATCACCCAGTGAAGTTGTGATGTTTGGTAGCACACAAAGTGTTCCTCCGGTAAACGGGAGTTGCATAATCTCATAGTCATAGGAAGATGTATAAGTCATGAAGAAAGCAATAGCAACATACTAAATGATCAAGTGCTAAGCTAACGGAATGGGTCAAGTCAATCACATCATTCTCCTAATGATGTGATCCCGTTAATCAAATGACAACTCATGTCGATGGTTAGGAAACTTAACCATCTTTGATTAACGAGCTAGTCAAGTAGAGGCAGACTAGTGACACTATGTATGTCTATGTATTCACACATGTATTATGTTTCCGGTTAATACAATTCTAGCATGAATAATAAACATTTATCATGAAATAAGGAAATAAACAATAACCTTATTATTGCCTCTAGGGCATATTTCCTTCAGTCTCCCACTTGCACTAGAGTCAATAATCTAGTTCACATCGCCATGTGATTTAACACCAATAGTTCACATCTTTATGTGGTTAACACCCATAGTTCACATCGATGTGTGACCAACACCCAAAGGGTTTACTAGAGTTAGTAATCTACTTCACATCGCTATGTGATTAACACCCAAAGAGTACTAGGTGTGTTCATGGTTTGCTTGTGAGATAATTTTAGTCAACGGGTCTGTCACAATCAGATTCGTAAGTATTTTGCAAATTTCTATGTCTACAATGCTCTGCATGGAGCTACTCTAGCTAATAGCTCCCACTTTCAATATGTATCCAGATTGAGACTTAGAGTCATCTGGATCAGTGTCAAAACTTGCATCGACACGACGAACCTTTTGTCACTTCCATAATCGAGAAACATATCCTTATTCCACTAAGGATAATTTTGACCGCTGTCCAGTGATCTACTCCTAGATCACTATTGTACTCCCTTGCCAAACTCAGTGGTAGGGTATACAATAGATCTGGTACACAACATGGCATACTTTATAGAACCTATGGCTGAGGCATAGGGAATGACTTTCATTCTCTTTCTATCTTCTGCCGTGGTCGGGCTTTGAGTCTCAGTCAATTTCACACCTTGTAACATAGGCAAGAACTCTTTCTTTGACTGTTCCATTTTGAACTATTTCAAAATCTTGTCAAGGTATGTACTCATTGAAAAAACTTATCAAGCGTCTTGATTTATCTCTATAGATCTTGATGCTCAATATGTAAGCAGCTTCACCGAGGTCTTTCTTTGAAAAACTCCTTTCAAATACTCCTTTATGCTTTCTAGAAAATTCTACATTATTTCCGATCAACAATATGTCATTCACATATATTTATCAGAAATGCTGTAATGCTCCCACTCACTTTCTTGTAAATACAGGCTTCACCGCAAGTTCCAGATAAAACTATATGCTTTGATCAACTCATCAAAGCATATATTCCAACTCCGAGATGCTTGCACCAGTCCATAGATGGATCGCTGGAGTTTGCACATTTTGCTAGCACCTTTAGGATCGACAAAACCTTCTGGTTGCATCACATACAACTCTTATTTAAGAAATCCATTAAGGAATGTAGTTTTGACATCCATTTGCCAGAATTCATAAAATGTGGCAATTTGCTAACATGATTCGGATAGACTTAAGCATCGCTACAAGTGAGACAATCTCATCATAGTCAACATCTTGAACTTTGTCAAAAACCTTTTTTTCGACAAGTCTAGCTTTGTAGATAGTAACACTACTATCAGCGTCCGTCTTCCTCTTGAAGATCCATTTATTTTCTATGGCTTGCCGATCATCGGGCAAGTCAACCAAAGTCCACACTTTGTTCTCATACATGGATCCCATCTCAGATTTCATGGCCTTAAACCATTTTGCGGAATCCGGGCTCATCATCGCTTCCTCATAGTTCGTAGGTTCGTCATGGTCAAGTAACATGACCTCCAGAACAGGATTACCGTACCACTCTGGTGCGGATCTTACTCTGCTTTACCTACGAGGTTCTCAGAGTAACTTGATCCGAAGTTACATGATCATCATCATCGCCTTCCTCACTAATTGGTGTAGGAGTCACAGAACAGATTTCTGTGATAAACTACTTTTCAATAAGGGAGCAGTACGATTACCTCATCAAGTTCTACTTTCCTCCCACTCACTTCTTTCGAGAGAAACTCCTTCTCTAGAAAGGATCCATTCTTAGCAACGAATGTCTTGCCATCGGATCTGTGATAGAAGGTGTACCCAACTGTCTCCTTTGGGTATCCTATGAAGACACAATTCTCCGATTTGGGTTCGAGCTTATCAGGTTGAAATTTCTTCACATAAGCATCGTAACCCCGAACTTTAAGAAACGACAGCTTAGGTTTCTTGCTAAACCATATACGGTGTCGTCTCAACGGATTAGATGGTGCCCTATTAACGTGAATGGAACTGTCTCTAATGCATAACCCCAAAACAATAGTGGTAAATTGGTAAGAGACATCATAGATTGCACTATATCCAATAAAGTACAGTTATGACGTTCGGACACACCATTATGCTGTGGTGTTCCAGGTGGCATGAGTTTGTGAAACTATTCCACATTGTTTTAATTGAAGACCAAACTCGTAACTCAAATATTCTCCTCCACGATCATATCATAGAAACTTTTATTTTCTTGTTACGATGATTCTCGACTTCACTCTGAAATTCTTTGAACCTTTTCAAATGTTTCAGACTTGTGTTTCATCAAGTAGATATACCCATATCTGCTCAAATCATCTGTGAAGGTCAAAAAATAATGATACTTGCCGCAAGCCTCAACACTCATCGGATCACATACATCAGTATGTATTATTTCCAATAAGTCAGTTGCTCGCTCCATTGTTCCGGAGAACGGAGTCTTAGTCATCTTGCCCATGAGGCATGGTTCGCAAGCATCAAGTGATTCATAATCAAGTGATTCCAAAAGCCCATCAGGATGGAGTTTCTTCATGTGCTTTACACCAATATGACCTAAACGACAGTGCCACAAATAACCTGCACTATCATTATTAACTTTGCATCTTTTGGCTTCAATATTATGAATATGTGTATCATTACGATCGAGATCCAACAAACCATTTTCATTGGGTGTATAACCACAGAATGTTTTATTCATGTAAACAGAATAACAATTATTCTCTAACTTAAATGAATAACCTTATTGCAATAAACATGATCAAATCATATTCATGCTCAACAGAAACTCCAAATAACATTTATTTAGGTTCAACACTAATCCCGAAAGTATAGGGAGTGTGCGATGATGATGATATCAATCTTGGAACTACTTCCAACACACATCATCACTTCACCCTTAACTAGTCTCTGTTTATTTTGCAACTTCCATTTCGAGTTACTACTCTTAGCAACTGAACCAGTATCAAATACCGAGGGGTTGCTATAAACACTAGTAAAGTACACATCAATAACATGTATATCAAATATACCTTTACCACTTTGCCATCCTTTTTATCCGCCAAGTATCTAGGGGCAGTTCCACTTCCAGTGACTATTTCTTTTGCAGTAGAAGCACTCAGTTTCAGGCTTGGGTCTAGCTTTGAGCTTCTTCACGGGAGCGGCAACTTGCTTGCCGTTCCTTTTGAAGTTCCCCTTTCTTCCCTTTGCCCTTTTCTTGAAACTAGTGGTCTTGTCAACCATCAACATTTGATGCTTTTCTTGATTTCTACCTTTGTCAATTTCAACATCACGAAGAGCTTGGGAATCGTTTCCTTTATCCCTTGCATATTATAGTTCATCATGAAGTTCTAGTAACTTGGTGATAGTGACTAGAGAACTCTCTCAATCACTATCTTATCTGGAAGATTAACTCCCACTTGATTCAAGTGATTGTAGTACTCAGACATTCTGAGCACATGCTCACTAGCTGAGCAATTCTCCTCCATCTTGTAGGCAAAGTACTGTCAGAGGTCTCATACCTCTCAACACGGGCATGAGTATGAAATACCAATTTCAACTCTTGGAACATCTTATATGTGTTGGAGATATGCCCTAGAGGCAATCATGTATGATGATATTTCCTATGTGTTTATGAATAAAGATAGTCCTTGGACATTATCAATGATGTGTATCAGCAAGTACGTGACTTGTTTGTGGGACTATGCATTGTATGATGACTGTCCTAAAAGGTCCCTAGTCGAAAGGGCTGTGTGGACGCCAAACCGACTAGATCGGCATATGACACGGTCGATGGCTTGGTCTCACTAGCCATGGAGCATTGGATGCTAACCGGATAATATGGACTTGGAAAGGTCTGTCGGATTCGACCTAGTCGGATCCGAGTCGAGATAAGGTCCCAGTCGGATGCACCCAACTATGAGACGCAGCGATATGTCATCTGTGAGTCTCTAGTACAACATACGTTCTATGTCCTAAGACTTGAGTTGATGCATGTACTCGGGATGGTGACAGACTTGCTTTGGGCCGACCAAACGCTACTCTGTGACTGGGTAGTTACAAAGGTAAGTTTCGGGTTTGTCTAGTCCCATGCTGCGAGATATGGTCGAGCAAGATGGTATTTGCCCCTCCAATCAGGAGAGATATACTCTGGGCCCCTCGTGTGATCCGACCAGGATAAGCATGGCCTTGTGACAAGGATTATGAGATAATCCGGTTTGTGGTCGGTATCACTGGAACGAGAAAGAGGCCGGGCTAGCACAAGGATGAAAGTCTCGCCTTGAGCCTGACAACATATATCGTGTGGCAAAGGGAACAGAAGTGTGACACGTTGTACAGGTTCGCCTAACCAGCTTCATAGTCTGCTTGGTGGTCGGCACGCCTTGCTAGAGGCCGCTACCAACCGCAAGTGCAGGTCGGAGGTGATCCGAATCGTGACCAAGCCGACTTGAACCTAAGGGGTCGCGCTTAAGGGAAGGAACCTCACGAGGTCGGTTTGTAGGACACCGTCGATGTGATCCGAATCGACTAGGAACGTGACCGAGTAGACTTTGGGCTTTAGGGTCCGTGCGAGGCCCAAGTGTTGAGCCTGCGACGGATGCCTATATAAAGTGGAGGTGCGGCATACTCATGGGGTTGATCGCTTCGGCGCTGCGACTAGGGTTTGCATGTGTTGCGAATAGCCACCTCCACTCGCCGCCGACTGTGTGATCGGACCTAGCAGCCCGCCGCACGGTGTTCCTCCTGCACGCGCGGATACCATTAGAGGCGGTGCACTTGCGCTGCTCCGGCGAACTCGTATGTGGGATCGGAGGACCGACTATTCGAGGGAGATCGGACGAGGAGGAGACGATCCACGCGGACGCGCTGCCCCAACTCTTCTTCCGCTGCACGGCACTGCGCGTCTAGTGGTAACAAACTGTGATCCATCTCCCGTAGCATGTTCCTGGAAGATCTGCGCGTAGGAAAATTTTAATTTGCAGTCGACGCACATTTTTTAAGTCCCGGTTCTATGTCGTAAAGCATGGTGCACTAAACTATCAATTAGTTATCATACCGAGCTTTGTCAAAATGTTCATAACGTCTGCATCTACTCCTGCAATAGTTCTGTCACCTAGTGGTGCATCAAGGACATATTTTTTCTGTGCCGCAATGAGGATAATCCTTAGATCACGGATCCAATCCGCATCATTGCTACTAACATCTTTCAACTTAGTTTTCTCTAGGAACATATAAAAAATAAAACAGGTGAGCTAAACACGAGCTATTGATCTACAACATAGATATGCTAATACTACCAGGACTAAGTTCATGATAAATTAAGTTCAATTGATCATATTACTTAAGAACTCCCACTTAGATAGATATCCCTCTAATCATCTAAGTGATCACGTGATCCAAATCAACTAAACCATAACCGATCATCATGTGAGATGGAGTATTTTTCAATGGTGAACATCACTATGTTGATCATATCTACTATATGATTCACGCTTGACCTTTCGGTCTCAGTGTTCCGAGGCCATATCTGCATATGCTAGGCTCGTCAAGTTTAACCTGAGTATTCTGCGTGTGCAAAACTGGCTTGGACCCGTTGTAGATGGACGTAGAGCTTATCACACCCGATCATCACGTGGTGTCTGGGCACGATTTAACTTTGGCAACGGTGCATACTCAGGAGAACACTTTTATCTTGAAATTTAGTGAGAGATCATCTTATAATGCTACCGTCAATGAAAGCAAAATAAGATGCATAAAAGATAAACATCACATGCAATCAATATAAGTGATATGATATGGCCATCACCATCTTGTGCTTGTGATCTCCATCTCCGAAGCACCGTCATGATCACCATCGTCACCGGCGCGACACCTTGATCTCCATCATAGCATCGTTGTCGTCTCGCCAACTATTGATTCTACGACTATCGCTACCGCTTAGTGATAAAGTAAAGAAATTACCGGGCGATTGCATTGCATATAATAAACCGACAACCATATGGCTCCTGCCAGTTGCCGATAACTCGGTTACAAAACATGATCATCTCATACAATAAAATATAGCATCATGCCTTGACCATATCACATCACAACATGCCCTGCAAAAAAGAGTTAGACGTCCTCTACTTTGTTGTTGCAAGTTTTACGTGGCTGCTACGGGCTGAGCAAGAATCGTTCTTACCTACGCATCAAAACCACAACGATAGTTCATCAAGTTAGTGTTGTTTTAACCTTCTCAAGGACCGGGCGTAGACACACTCAGTTCAACTAAAGTTGGAGAAAGCTGACACTCCGCCAGCCACCTGTGTGCAAAGCACGCCGGTAGAACCAGTCTCGTGTAAGCGTCTGGCGTAATGTCGGTCCGGGCCGCTTCATCCAACAATACCGCCCGAACCAAAGTATGACATGCTGGTAAGCAGTATGACTTGTATCACCCACAACTCACTTGTGTTTTACTCGTGCATATAACATCTACGCATAAAACCTGGCTCGGATACCACTATTGGGGAACGTAGTAATTTAAAAAAAAATTCCTACGCACACACATAATCATGGTGATGCATAGCAACGAGAGGGGAGAGTGTGTCCGCGTACCCTCGTAGACCGAAAGCGTTAGCACAACGCGGTTGATGTAGTCGTACATCTTCACGATCCGACCGATCCCAGTACCGAACGTACGGCACCTCCGAGTTCAGCACATGTTCAGCTCGATGACGTCCCTCGAACTCCGATCCAGCTGAGCTTTGAGGGAGATTTCCGTCAGCACGACGGCGTGGTGACGGTGATGATGTTGCTACCGATGCAGGGCTTCGCCTAAGCACCGCTACGATATTATCGAGGTGGAATGGTGGAGGGAGGCACCACACATGGCTAAGAGATCAAGAGATCAATTGTTGTGTCTCTATGGGGTGCCCCCTGGCCACGTATATAAAGGATTGGAGGAGGGGGAGAGGGCCGGCCCCTATGGCGCGCCCTGGAGGAATCCTAGTCCCACCGGGAGTAGGATTCCTCCCCTTCCAAGTAGTAGGAGTAGGAGACAAGGAAGGGGAAGAGGGAAGAGAAGGAGGGAGGGGGCGCCGCCCCTCCCCCTAGTCCAATTCGGACTAGTCATTGGGGGTGGGGGCAGCCTGCCTCTCTCTCTCCCCTAAAGCCCAATAAGGCCTGTATACTTCTTCCCCCGTATTCCCGTAACTCCCCGGTACTCCGAAAAATACCAGAACCACTCGGAACCTTTCCGATATCCGAATATAGTCGTTCAATATATCGATCTTTACGTCTCGACCATTTTGAGACTCCTCGTCATGTCCTCGATCTCATCCGGGACTCCGAACTACCTTCGGCACATCAAATCACATAAACTCATAATACAAACCGTCATCGAATGTTAAGCGTGCGGACCCTACGGGTTCGAGAACTATGTAAACATGACCGAGACACGTCTCCGGTCAATAACCAATAGCGGAACCTGGATGCTCATATTGGCTCCCACATATTCTACGAAGATCTTTATCGGTCGAACCGCATAACAACATACGTTGTTGCCTTTGTCATCGGTATGTTACTTGCCCGAGATTCGATCGTCGGTATCATCATACCTAGTTCAATCTCGTTACCGACAAGTATCTTTACTCGTTCCGTAATGCATCATCCATAACTAACTCATTAGTTACAATGCTTGCAAGGCTTATAGTGATGTGCATTACCGAGTGGGCCCAGAGATACCTCTCCGACAATCGGAGTGACAAATCCTAATCTCGAAATACGCCAACTCAACAAGTACCTTCGGAGACACTATAGAGCTCCTTTATAATCACCCAGTGATGTTGTGATGTTTGGTAGCACACAAAGTGTTCCTCCGGTAAACGGGAGTTGCATAATCTCATAGTCATAGGAACATGTATAAGTCATGAAGAAAGCAATAGCAACATACTAAACGATCAAGTGCTAAGCTAAGGGAATGAGTCAAGTCAATCACATCATTCTCCTAATGATGTGATCCCGTTAATCAAATGACGACTCATGTCTATGGTTAGGAAACTTAACCATCTTTGATTAACGAGCTAGTCAAGTAGAGGCATACTAGTGACACTATGTTTGTCTATGTATTCAGACATGTATTATGTTTCCGGTTAATACAATTCTAGCATGAATAATAAACATTTATCATGAAATAAGGAAATAAACAATAACCTTATTATTGCCTCTAGGGCATATTTCCTTCAGCTATATCTTCATACTTGAATCCTTTTTGATCTAAGTGAATGTGATCGGACCCTAACCACTTCTGTGCTTCTTCCTCAAATTCTATCTATCCAACTCATATGCATTCTATTGAAACCTGTCAATTGTCTTCTCTGAGTCCTTGTCAGCAAAAGACAAAGGGACAAACGTCTAAATCCATTTTTAATGCTATATCCTTTTTTCCTGAATATCGGAGAAGCCGGAACAACCACCCGACAAGCCAGGCGTGCGTGGGAATGTGGAACAACTTTCAATAAGTTGCATGCAAGCCACGTGTCCTCCAGATGTGAACCGCCAGGGGCACATGCGTAATTACGTTGTGCTGTCCCTTTCCTTATAAATACACACTCAACGCTGTCATTATCTCTTCTTCCACCCCGACCGCATCGCCCAAACCCTAGTGCCTCCACTAGCTCGCGTCGATGCCGGAGACGAAGCGCTTAGCTGCCGCGACTTCTTCGACGCCGTCCTCATGCCGGCCGCAGACTTCATCCTCTCTGCCGCCGTCATAGGTTTCTTCCATTGCCGAGTTAGGGCATGGGAGATTGAACTGCTCGGCCTCTCTATCTACATCGTCTAGCAGTTCGTCAGCGGTAATTAAAACTTACTTTTTACCGCCTTTTTTATCCGTCAAATCCATCCACTTCAACCAAAAGTGGTTTCTTCACTTCCAAATCTGGATCTGTCTTCATCTGCATCTCATATCATGCTAAGAAATTCACTTATGCTTCATAAGTAGTTAGATTCCTCAATTGTACTTATTTATGGACAAATCTGTAACCAACTCTCTTCAAATAAGTGAATGTCTTCGCACTATGCACTACAAAAAAAAGACACATACGTGACATTTTGGGCCGAACGAAATTTTTTCTGTCATACTTATGACACTTCTATGACGATAATTGTGACAAAACCTGGTATCATCATAGATGTGGCGGGGTCCTACTTCTATGACAAAAAATCATGATGTAAAATGGGCTTTTCGTCACAGGCGGGCGGAGACGCATTGCATGACATTCTTTGGGCCGTCCATGGCAGAAAAAACCGTGGTAGAAGCGAGGGCGAGGAAAATATCGGGGAGTTACCGGTTACGATGGCTGGTCGGGGGCCGGGCGATGCATCGCTTTCTCAGACGACGCTGCTGCAGCGTGTGTGCGAGGCGTTGCGCTCTAACTGAACCCGAGCGAGGCGTTGGGCTCTAACTGAACCCGAGCGATTGCACTGCAGGCTACGCATTACTAAACCCGAGCGATCGATCGATGGCTGTTAATTGAACCCGATTGAGCGGTTCCTTCGTTCGCTACTGCTACTAACTGAAGCCGATCGAACCTGATGCCTCCTTCCCTTGATGAACAGTGAGCATTGTTGGGGGTTTGGATGATCAGTTCCCGGTGGGGGGTTGGATGAACAGGACCCCGTGGTAGTAGAGGCCGTTGCCGCTGGATGAACAGGACCCCGATCGATCGAGCCGGTGGAGGGGTGGATGAACAGGACCCGATGGAGGGCTGGATGAACAGGGCGACCCGTGGAGGGCTGGTTGAGCGATGGCGGTGGAGGGCTGGATGAACAGTAGCCCGTGGAGGGGTGGTTGAACAGACCCCGTGGAGAGGGCTGGTTGAACGAAGAGCGGTGGAGGAGCGCGCGGTGGAGGCTGGATGAACAGGAGCCCGTGGATGAACAGTCGCACGTGGAGGCCGCAGGAGGTCGATGGTGGATGAACAGTAGCCCGTGGAGGATGGAGGAGGTCGACGGTGGAGATGAACAGTATCCCGTGGAGTCCCATTTTGCCGTACGCCACACCCCTCCCGATGAACAGGACCCCCGTTTCGACCGTAGCGCTCCAACACAAGTCCGTTTCCTCCATTTTGCCGTACGCCACACCCCTCCCGGTCAACAGGACCCCATTTCAACCGTAGGAGGTCCTACAGAAGTCCGTTTCCTCCGTTTTGCGGTATACCAGACCCCTCCCAATGAACAGGATCCCGTTTCGACCGTGGCCGGTCGAACACAAGGCCGTTTCCTCCATTCTGTGGTACGCCAGGCCTTGTTTCCATCGACTGTTCCGTCCAAGCCAGTTGGCTCCCGATGAACATCACGTGTT
Source organism: Aegilops bicornis (assembly GCA_021605145.1). Classification (NCBI taxonomy): domain Eukaryota; kingdom Viridiplantae; phylum Streptophyta; class Magnoliopsida; order Poales; family Poaceae; genus Aegilops; species Aegilops bicornis. Next base: position 387,482,800 of record CM038669.1, on the reverse strand, counting down.
CCGTTGCCTCCCGATGAACACGACGCATTCTATTACCTCCCCATGAACACGACGACGACGTATTTTCTCCATTCCGACCCAGCCATGTACACGAGCCCTGGCCGTACGTATGCGTGAGTAGGCGTTCGAGACCCCGCCCATTGAGGGAGTCCTGGACTAAGGGGTCCTCGGTCGTCCGGCCTGTTATCCATGGGCCGGACTGATGGGCCGTGAAGACATGAAGACCGAAGACTATGTCCGTGTCCCGACTGGACTCCACTTGGCGTGGAAGGCAAGCTAGGTGACCTATTATGAAGATTTCCTCCTATGTAACCGACCTCATTTAACCCTAGATCTCTCCGGTGTCTATACAAATCGGAGAGCATAGTCCGGATAGGACAGATTCATGACCATATACTCATAGGCTCGACTTCTAGGGTTAAGCCATTACGATCTCGTGGTAGATCAACTCTTGTAACACTCATATTCATCAAGATCAATCAAGCAGGAAGTAGGGTATTACCTCCATAGAGAGGGCCCGAACCTGGGTAAACATCATGTTCCCCTTCTCCTGTTACCATCGATCCTAGACGCATAGTTCGGGCCCCCTACCTGAGATCCATCGGTTTTGACACCGACATTGGTGCTTTCATTGAGAGTTCCACTGTGCTATCAACATAAGGCTCGATAGCCCCTACAATCATCGGTGGTGGCGTTGTTTAGGGAGAAACCTCTCTCCCTAGACAAATCTTTGTGTTCGGCGGCTTCGTACTGCGGGCCAACTAGCTCGGCCATCTGGAGCAGATCGATAGCTACGCCCATGGCCATCAGGTCAGATTTGGAAGTTTGAACTACGCCGCGGACATCCGTGGTGAAAGTGCGTTATATCGACTAGAGGGGGGGGGGGTGAATAGGCGATTTTTATGAATTCTTCACAAAGGAATTTGCCGGTGAGGAAATTCCTTAGCGAGGAACTACTTGCAGCGGAATAAGTACTTAGAAGTAAGCATAATGAATCACGTGCATGGTCATCATGATGAAATGAAGACAAGCATAGAGTCTGTAAAGCGTAATCACGAGGATAACACAAGATGAAGACAAACAGACTGAAGAAATTGAACTGAGGAAATTGAGAAAGTCTTCAGTCAAAGTCTTCAAACACATATATGATGAAGCACTTAACATAGTAATGAGGAAATGAAAGAGTTGAGGAAATGGAACCAGTAAGGTTGGTGAAGACAATGATTTGGTAGACCAGTTCCAACTGCTGTCTCAGTTGTACGTCTGGTTGGAGCGCTGAGATTTAAACTCGAGGACACAGTCCGGACACCCGATCCCGAGCACGCAGCTCAGACACCAAGTCCTCACCGTATTCTCCTTGAACTAAGGTCACATGCACCTCGTCCAATCACTCGTGGTAAGTCTTCAGGCGACTTCCAAACCTTCACAAACTCGGTCACTCGACGATCCACAATTCCTCTTGGATGCTCTAGACCATGACGCCTAACCGTCTGGAAGAAGCACAGTCTTCAAAGGTAACAAGTGTCAGATCCACGCAGGATCAATCTCTTCTGTGATGCTCAATCACTTTGGGTTTGTAGGTGTTTGGGTTTGGGTTTTCCTCACTTGATGATTTTCACTCAAAGTCCTCGGAGGATGGGATGCTCTCAATTGACAAGTGTCAGTTTCTCTCGGAGCAGCCAACCAGCTAGTGGTTGTAGGGGGCGGCTATTTATAGCCTAGGGAGCAGCCCGACATGATAAGAAATGAATGCCCTTCAATGATATGACCGTTAGGTGGATAAGATATTTTGGGACAGCTGGCGCGCAGCACAGTAACGGTCGGAAATTTGAGGTTCAAATTCCTCAGGGCTATCATGTTCCTCACTGTGTAGGCAATCCGCACTGACGAATTCCTAACTCCTCAGTCAGAACAAATTCCTCAGCGACCAGAAGAACTTCGTCTACATCCTTTGAAGAAATTGACTGAATCTGTATGAGATTTCCAATGGCTTCACTCGAAGGGATTGGTAGGTGTAGGATTTTGAGTTGAGCATCACATTGAAATTTTTCCTTAGTATTTCCTCGACCCCCTTTAACAGTACGGTGTTTCCTATGACTCAAGAAAGAGAAAACGAAACTACGAAAACAAAAGTCTTCACGCTTCATGTTCCTCAATTGAATACCAAGTCTTCAAGGTCACACCAATTTCTTCACTTTCAAAGTCTTCAGAAAGTCTTCAGAATACCAAAGTCTTCAGTTGAAGAACTTCCTTTTTAGGGGTGGACTTTCACTGTAAATATCAAACTCTTCATAGACTTATAGACCTGTGTACACTCATAAACGCATTAGACCCTTAACCTATAAATCTTCAATACACCAAAATCACTAAGGGGCACTAGATGCACTTACAATCTCCCCCTTTTTGGTGATTGATGACAATATAGGTTAAGTTTTCAACGGGGATAAACATATGAAGTGTAAATACAGATACTGAGGAATTTGATTGGAAGATATAGAAGAACTCCCCCTGAAGATGTGCATTAGTGAGGAATTTGCTTTTGAGGCAATGCACACTTGAAGAGTTGAACCATGGAGATCTCCCCCTATATCTTGTAATTCATACACGCATTTGACATATAGTATGAAGAATTTGAAATGCATGATGAAATATGGTGACTGATGTAATTCAGCATGCGTGTATTAACATATAACGAGGAATGAGCATGCAGAGGAACACATCAAAAGTATGAGAGCACCATCGGGTTTAAGATTACAACTCGATCCAATAAAGTTTCAGAAGAGCGAGAGTTGTAACTTAGCGAAAAAATGCCCATATAATAGACCCGCTTGAAGACTAACTCAACTTTCTCCCTCTTTGTCATTGAATGACCAGAAGGATCGAAACTGAGGACTAACGCCCCTGAAGAATATCAAGTTGATGGAGGAGCGCCAGCATTGTCGGGGTCGGTTGTCGTAGTAGGGCCTGCCGTAGTGTCATCCAAGTCTTCATTTTAATCAGTGTCGCGCCATGAAGAATAGGAGCTGGCCACCAAGGAAGGAACGTTGACCTTCTTGTATTTCTTCGGAGGAGGTGCAGACCAGTCAAATTCTTCCTTCAGACCCATTTTCTTCAGATCTTCTTCGCTGTAGACATGAGACGTAACAACCTGTGTGCGGTTGAAGGTTTCATGGAGGTAGTATTGGTTTTCTTCACCGCATTGTGTGTTGAGGTCATGTTGTGAAGAATTGAACCAAACCGACGCTTGACCCATTTATGATTGCGATCAACTTTCTGATGAAGACTGAGGAGTAACTCACAATCAGTCATCACCCTGGGTGCTGTGGCTTGAGGATTTTGCTTGACAGAGTTGTTGGCGGCAGAGTCATGTATGGAAGAGTCATCATTGGTTGAATAGGATGCAGCCTTGCGAAATTGACCATCCAATGGACGAATGCCTTCATCTATCACAACAGTTGCCTTGCCTTTATCATCAGCTGAGGAAAATGTCCGTTTGAGGACTTCAATCGGAGGCAAGTAGCTGCAGTGATTCAGAGTATCAGCTTTGTAATTGAGTGCAGACCTTGTTCTGATGAATCTCATAATCCAAGGTGCATACTGCTTTAGCTCAAAAGGTGACATAGTGACATTGGCTAGAGTCCTCATGAAGAAATCATGTAAGTTGACGGGAACACCATGAATGATATTGAAAAGCAGATTCTTCATGATGCCAACGACTTCTTCTTCATTCAAGTCGTGGCCTTTGATAGGACTCGATGTCTTCGTCAAAATGCGATAGACAGTCCGAGGCACATACAGTAATTCCTTGACGAGGAATTTGGTTCATGGGGCCTGCCCTGGCTTGAAAGGCCTCATCAGCACTTGCATGTAATGATTTGTAAGCTCAGGTTCACTGTAGACGCAATGAGCACCATCAAGGGGAGGACTGAGTGGGAGGGTGTCGGTGTCAAAACCGGCGGATCTCGGGTAGGGGGTCCCGAACTGTGCGTCTAGGCGGATGGTAACAGGAGACAAGGGACACGATGTTTTTACCCAGGTTCGGGCCCTCTCGATGGAGGTAAAACCCTACTCCTGCTTGATTAATATTGATGATATGGGTAGTACAAGAGTAGATCTACCACGAGATCAAGGAGGCTAAACCCTAGAAGCTAGCCTATGGTATGATTGTTGTTCGTCCCCACGGACTAAAACCCTCCGGTTTATATAGACACGGATAGGTTAGGGTTACACAGTCGATTACAATGGTAGGAGATCTACATATCCGTGTCGCCAAGCTTGCCTTCCACGCCAAGGAAAGTCCCATCCGCACACGGGACGAAGTCTTCAATCTTGTATCTTCATAGTCTTGGAGTCCGGCCGTGGCGATAGTCCGGCTATCCGGACACCCCTAGTCCGGGACTCCTCAAGAGCCCACGAACTAGGCTTCAATGACGATGAGTCCGGCGCGTTGATTATCTTCGACATTGCGAGGCGGGTTCCTCCTCTGAATACTTCATAGAAGGTTATGAACACAAGGATAGTGTCCGACTCTGCAAACAAGTTCAACATAACACCATAGAGAGAATAATTTTTGCACAGATCTGCTGACGTATTCCGCGGCGTGGCATCACACCACGGCCAGACCTTTATATGAATCTTTTTTTACCGTTCCACCTTAGCACGTTTAGCGAGGCGGTTTCCTTGGCACGTCTTATCAAAGCATAGATCATGCCCCCTTATTCCAGGATTCTCATCAATACAGACGTGGGTAACCCATCCGTGCCATTGATTACGGTGCTTGGGAGATAAGCGAGTTTTACCAGGCTAGTGGGGGACGCATAGCTCCGTCCGTCCATATAAGGGGATAAGGATCCACCTTCTTACCTACGCCTTCTTCCTCCTTTGCTTCTCCATTTCCGCGCACTCGAGCTCCAGCGCCCAAGTCCGCACATCCCACCTCAACCTTCCCCACCATGTCGAGGCGGGAGGCAGGTGGATGGCCTCCTCCGTCACGGAGGGGCACATCACAAGATCGCTGGGAGGCCGGATACTTGTCCGGCGACATCGCGTGCACAGGCTGCCCGATGCGGGCAGCTCATTCCAACCCCGGGCCCCATGAGAGGGTGGTGTTCCTCCCCACTTCCTCCATGGACTAGGTTTTCCACTTCACCCATTTGCCCGGGGCTCATGTTCTACTACGGCCTGGACTTCCACGACCTGGCCCCAATTTCGTCCTCAACATCTCGGCGTTTATCGTCAGGTGCGAGGCCTTCCTCGCATCCAGCCCCACTTCGCTTATGGCTGAAGATCTTCAACGTCCGCCGAAGGTAGTGGGCGGCCGCTGCCGGAGTCTGAGGCGCCATGGCTGGCAAGATGGCCAAAGTCCCATGGCTCGAGGGCGCCTTCGTGGAGACAATAAAGGGGTGGCAATCGGGGTGGTTCTACATCATCGAGCCACGCGACCCCGAATGGGTGGCGGCCCCCGAATTTAGATCTGGATTCCCCACACGGCTCTCGTCATGGAAAGAGACGGGCCTGACGTGGGGGAATTCGGAAGAGCTATCCGGACTCCAAACATGCGTCCGAAACCTGATGGACAAGAATCTCAGGCTTGTCGATGTAATCCAGGTGATGCTCATCCGCCGGATTCTCCCCTGCCAACAACAGGCCTTCAATTTGTGGGAGTTCGATCCGGCACAACACCGAACCTTGAGCCGACTCTTCGACACTACGCACGAAGACGCCTGGAAGGTGCTATTCAAGGGCGCCGAAGCCCCCGCATCCGCTAATAAAGATCGCGGATACAGCTCGCGGCGTCAAGCCGGCGAGGTACGTTATTTTACCCTTTACGGGACTCTTTTTTCATAGATTGACTCTAGGCGGGATCTAAAACTCCCTAATCTTTGACAGGACTGGCTGAAGCCGTCCGGACAGATTAACTGTCCCGCTCCTTTGCCGGAAGACCCGGAGGACGCCCGATTGACGGGGCTGCTGGATCCGGCACCCCATGTGGCGCCGGAGAAGAAGGCCAAGAAGGAGGCCACGGGAACTCGAAGGAGCTCCCGACGCCAGGTGTTGTCAGATTCTGAAGCAGAATCTTCTCCTTAAGATGAGGAGGAAGAGCAAGAAGCTCCTCCCCCAGCGGGGGAGGAGAAGAAAAGAAAGGCTGCCCCAACTGGGGAGGCCGGAGGGTCCAAGAAGGGAAGAACCCTTCCTCCGGACTTCTCCACCAGCGTCGTCGACGACGAGGAGGATTGGCCTACAAGGGCCAAGCCCCTGGCGAGATCGTAAGTGTCCGGATACCCATGGCTTTTTATTATTGCAGAGAGTTATCTAATGTCGAACAACCGTGCAGCCCGCCCAAGGGCGAGTTCGTCGATTCATCGAGCGGGTCCCTGGGCTCATCGGAAATGAAGAGTACCTCGCTTCCGACCGCCTCCTCACCTCACGCTGCGGACGATGCCGCGGTGGGGCCCCAAGAGGGGCTTGGTCAAGAGGAGGTGGTGCAGGAGGTGCCACAAGGCAACCTCCCGGACTCAGCGCTTGGCAAGACCCCCGGCTCTAGGCCCGACCCTCGTCCGGACTCCACGCCGGAACCATCACGTTCTCAAGTCCGGCCAGCGGATCCTTCGCAAGAAGGGTAAGACGCCGTGTCCTCAGTCAACCGGAGGCACCGGATAGCTTCGGAGGCGCTTAAGCGCTTCCATCGAGGAGGAGCACCGCATCGTGATGAGTGCGGTGATCCGGACAGTCGATCCGCCAAGAGCGGACTGACCGAAGCCTGTACCAGCTTTCTAACAGGCTTTGAGGTAAGTTTAGAATATGTAAAAATATTACCGCATAGACAGTAGCCCCTGATGCTTATTTCGGAGTTCGGAAAGAAAAGCCGGACTAAGGATCTAAAAAGATGTACGCAGGAGTCTAACATAAGTATGTCAATATGGGAATGCAGGCTGCGCTGCTGACCTCTGCCGCACTGACTGTGGAGGTCAATGCATTGAAGCAGAACCTCGAGCGGTCCGAGAACGAGCTCGGACAAGCCAAGAAGTAGCTCGAGGACAAGGAAGGTAAGTAATACCTTATTAAAGAAATACCTTATAGAAAAGGTTTTGGTTGCAAAAAATAACAGGAATAACTTGGGTACTGCAGGGCCACGAACGAGGTGGCGACCAAGGAAGCGGTGTCCGTGGGTCGAAACAAAGCGGTCAGTGAACGCACCGAGCGAGAGAAGGGGAGGCGCAGCTGGCCAAAGATGCGGCAAGAGCTCCAAGCTCTCGTGGAAAAACACGAGAGTTTGGAGCGTGACTCGAAGACTCGAGAGTCCGAGCTCGCCTCGGCTCTTGAGAGTGCCAAAGCTGCTAAGGCCAAGGCCCAAAAAGCCTTCCAAGAAATTGAGTCTTTAAAGAAGATAGCGGCGGGTAAGGCATTCTTTATGCAAAGCAAGCATGTGAAAGTGAATTACCCATTACTTACCCGGATTCGGAGCTCTCCAGGAGCATTCGCAGATTTGCCCCGTAGTGTGTCTGATGCTGCCGCATTCTACCGCGCCAAGGAGGGGAGCTCGACGGAAAAGGTGTTCTGGTCTCAGTATGCTGAGGCCGAACATTCGGTGCCCCTGAGCGACCAGCTGAAGCAGCCGATCGAGCTCCACAAGGTCGCCGAACAGGCCATGAAGGGCCTTATAGCGCGGCTGTGGCCATTGGAGGCCATGCCCGGGAGCTACTTCGGCTTGGTGTGCGGCCGGTGGATGCCTGTCCGCGGCTTGAAGTCATCAAGCGCTCCGTCTGTATTGAAGGTGTCCGTCGGGCCCTTGCCCGTGCTAAGGTGCACTGGGGCAAGCTGGATGCGGAGAGGCTTGTGACGGACGGGCCACCGAAGGGCCATGAGCATCGCACACCTGAAATGTACTATGAGGGCCTCCGGAAGGGTGCCCGCCGAATAGCGGATGAGTGCTCCAGAGATGTAATTTTTGAATAAACTCGCATTTGTTATCCTGTACGCTGAAAACTTGTTCATATGCGCTAAAATGCTTATTAATTTAAAATATTACCTTCTGTGCGGTCGTTTATCAAATTTGAGAGATTGCAAGTCGTTGGCTTCAGCCCCCATGCCACAAGTGCGGGGTGTTCGGGATAAACTTGAGCACTCTTGTTCCCATTCTTGGGTCCATCTAGGAGGCGCTCAACACAACGAACAAGGCAACCGGACTTATAATGCTTGAACACTCTCACTTAGCCATAGAATTCTATAATTTTAAATTTCGTGAAGCCCCTAGTATTCGGAAGACCGAGTTCGGGCGCTATCCACGCCTTTGGCCGGACAATTCCGGTTCCTCGCTCTAAGCGGCATAAGTCTTTAGGGACCCAAAAAAACCTCTCGAACAGCGACCGACTCTCGCCCTATCATGACGGTCAGTTTTAACTTTCTCCACTGAGGTGCTCGACCCAGCATAACTGGGCACAATCGCAGTGGTTCTCCCGGTGCTACCTTAGCCGATATAACGGAACGTAAGGTACCAAAACACGGGAGCCGGGCAAACCCAACTATTGACCCAAGACATGATTCGGAGCCGATTCATATAATGTTATAAGTTCGGGGTGCCGCACTTGTGAGAGTGTTCGGACCTATCACACCATAATTTTGGGATACTTAAGCCCCTGGTGTATTGGCCGTACCAAAGTGTACGGTTGCAACATGTCGTGAAATGAACATATGTATAGATAAAGGAAGTAGAGCAATAATAAGCAAAAGCTATGTATTGTTTATTCAAAAAGGTACTGCAATGAAAGCAAAACTATACAAATAGTGCGGTAAGCAAGGGATGGGACTATCTAACATGCCCCCCTCCAGGGGTAAGCTGCGGGATGGTATGTAAAACAGGTATAATGCTCGTAATAGAGACCTCCTGAACACTTCTACGTGGCTTACTGTTTCCCTGGCTGTTGCATCGTGAGTTCGGCGATTCTAGTGCCGGACATGACTTCTGGAAGACGGAGTCCTGAAAGTAAGAAAAAGGAAGAAAAAGGAAAAAAGGAAAAAAGGAAAAGAATGACACAATCGGGAGCCCCTGGTGCGATCGAGCCGCATTCTTGGCGTGCCGTGGTCTTGCCCCTCCCCATACGCCCATGGTATCTTCAGAGCGTAATTATGTATGCTTAATACTAGCTTCGCAATTTCACGAGGGTTGGGGTTGGGGCCGGGTTGCTACGCGTGCTTGAATCGTGCCAGGCGGTCTTGTTGTAGGTTACCCCGGCGCTGCTTGACAAAGGTCCCGGACGCTTAATGGCCGGACTCGAGAGTTGTTGTGAGAGGCTGCTTTGTACCTCCGCCGCGAGGGCCGTCGTGTGCTCCTCCGTTCGGAGAGAGCGTTCGGTGTTTCCATTGACCGTGATTACTCCTCGAGGGCCTGGCATCTTGAGCTTGAGGTATGCGTAGGTCGGCACCGCATTGAACTTTGCAAATGCGGTTCGCCCGAGCGATGCATGATAGCCGCTGCAGAATTGGACGATGTCGAAGATTAACTCTTCGCCGGAAGTTATCTGAGGATCCGAAGACCACTTCGAGTGTAACCGAGCCCGCATAACCGCCTCTACACCCGGTATGACGCCTTTAAAGGTCGTCTTTGTAGGTTTAATCCTTGAGGGGTCTATGCCCATTTTGCGCACTGTATCCTGATAAAGCAGGTTCAAGCTGCTGCCGCCGTCCATCAGGACTCTGGTTAGGTGAAATCCGTCGATAATTGGGTCAAGAACCAATGCGGCGAAACCGCCGTGACGGAGGCTAGTGGGGTGGTCCCTTCGATCGAAGGTGATCGGGCAGGAAGACCATGGGTTGAACTTCGGGGCGACTGGCTCCATCGCATATACGTCCCTTAGTGCATGCTTCCTCTCCCTTTTGGGTATGTGGGTTGCGTATATCATGTTCACCGTCCGCACTTGCGTGGGAAAACCCTTCTATCCTCTATTGTTCGGCGGCCGGGGCTCTTCCTCGTCATCGCTATGTAGCCCCTTGTCATTGAGTTCGGCACTTAACTTGCATGCTTCCTTGAACACCCAACAGTCCCTGTTGGTGTGATTGGCTGGTTTTTCGGGGGTGCCATGTATCTGGCACAAGCGATCGAGTATTCGGTCCAAGTTGGACGGGCCCCAGGTATTTCTTTTGAATGGCTTCTTCCGCTGACCGGGTTTAGAGCCTCTGAATCCGGCATTGACGGCCGTATCTTCGATGTTATCGCCCGTTAATGCGGCGCTTGTTCTTATTCTTGACGCGACCTGCCATTGCTGTCCTTGGTATCCGAACTATCAGGATGTTTGGCCAAGTTGTTGCTTCGAGCTAGCCAGCTGTCCTCTCCTGCACAAAAGCGGGTCATGAGTGTTGTGAGGGCTGCCATGGATTTTGGCTTTTCCTGTCCTAGGTGCCGGGCAAGCCACTCGTCACGGATGTTATGTTTGAAGGCTGCAAGGGCCTCTGCATCCGGACAGTCAATGATTTGATTTTTCTTTGTTAGGAACCGTGTCCGTAATTGTCCGCCGATTCTTCCGGCTGCTGGATTATGTGGCTAAGGTCATCGGCGTCTGGTGGTCTCACATATGTGCCCTGGAAGTTATCAAGGAATGCGGCTTCCATGTCCTCCCAACAACCAATTGATTCTGCTGTCAAGCTGTTGAGCCAATGCCGAGCTGGTCCTTTAAGCTTGAGTGGGAGGTACTTGATGGCATGTAGATCATCACCAAGGGCCATGTGGATATGGAGGAGATAGTCCTCGATCCGCACCGCAGGATCTGTGGTACCATCGTATGATTAGATGTTTACGGGTTTGAAGCCCTCGTGGATTTGATGATCCATTACTTCATCTGTGAAGCATAGTGGGTGTCTTGGCGCCTCAGATTGGGCTATATCACGACGTAGCTCATATGAGCTTTGTCTCATCGTGTTCGACCCGGCGGGTTTCTTTGTATCCGCGCGACGGTAATCATCCGCGTCGTTACGCCCACGCGATCCGTAGATCGATCTTGTATGTTTTGCCTTATCCTCCAATATATCTCGCAAGTCCGCGCGCTTTCCCGTGCCTTGGTACTTTTGAGCCGCGTCGGGTTGTGGCTTGAGCGGAGGGCCGAGAGGCTTCTCTGTCGCGCCACGGGGTGGCCGGTCTGCCATGTCGTCTTGGCCGGTGACTTGGGTGCTTCCTCCCCGATCGAGGCAACGGCCTGCGTTTGGGGTAGCTTTTGAGGGGCGTTGAGTTCATACTCTTGGCTGCAAGGACTTGGTCCATCCGCAGCCTAGCGGATCCTGGTCAGCTCTAAGCTCGTTGCTGCTTTTTCTTGAGGCTACTTGCCGTGGCTATAAGCCTGCGTTTGAAACGCCTCTGTTCGGCGGGATCCTCGTGCACGACAAATTAAATGCCGTCGTCGAGGCTTGCCTCATCTTCGGAGGGAGGCGCATAATTATCGCCCTCGACCTCTCTTTCTGCCGCCTTTGTTGTGCGGACTTGCTTCTCCCTCCTCCTCGCCTGAGTCCTGCTGGAGGGTCTCTTCGGCACTGTCCGGTGTTATTATCTCCCGTGCCGGAATCACCGCTTATTGTGGCGGGATTTAGAGCAGCGCCACGACGCCGGGCGCTTTTACATTTCTTGGAGGGGTCATCCTCCGTTGTTCCATCACCGTTCCCATCTTTTGGGATGTCCACCATGTATATGTCATATGACGAGGTGGCCTTCCAGTTCCCTGTAGGCGCTGGGTCTTGGTCGTCTCCGGCGTCGCCATCCATGCCGTCGACGTCTTCGGAGTCGAAGTCGAGCATGTCGGTTAAATCATCGACAGTGGCTACAAAGATGGTGGTGGGTGGGCGTTGAATTTCGTCGTCTGTATCCCAACCTTCCCGTCATGATCCGACCAGGGCTCTCCTGATAAAGAGAGAGACTTTAGCGAATTTAGAATGTCGCCAAAGGGCGAGTGCTGAAAGATGTCCGCGGCCGTGAACTCCATAACGGGCGCCCAATCGGATTCGATTGGCAAGGGCGCGGAGGGTTCGGAGTCCGGAGAGGAGTCCGGCACCCTGGAGTCGAGGTCTTCGCAAAGGACAGGGATGGAGTTCGGCTCAATCGCCGTAGAGATTGTAGCCCCCGAGGCGGTGTCCAACCACTCGTCCTTGATCGGGGAATCCGGCTCCGGATTTAGGGTCGGAGCGGATGCCGAGTGCGGCCTCCGAGGCAATCGCTCGTCCGCAGAGCTAGATCATGCCCATCGAGACAAGGCGGCGCTGCTTTGCGCTCGAATCCGTCGAAGATCAAGTCTCCGCGGATATCGGCCGTATAGTTCAAACTTCCAAATCTGACCTGATGGCCAGTGGCGTAGATTTCGATCTGCTCCAGATGGCCAAGCGAATTAGCCCGCAGTGCAAAGCCGCCGAATACGAAGATCTGTCCGGGGAGAAAAGTCTCACCCTGGACCGCGTCGTTGTTGATGATCGAAGGATCCATCGGGCCTATCGGTGACGACACAGAGGAACTCTCAATGAAAGCACCAATGTCGGTGTCAAAACCGGCGGATCTCGTGTAGGGGGTCCCGAACTGTGCGTCTAGGCGGATGGTAACAGGAGACAAGGGACACGATGTTTTACCCAGGTTCGTGCCCTCTTGATGGAGGTAATACCCTACTCCCGCTTGATTAATATTGATGATATGGGTAGTACAAGAGTAGATCTACCACGAGATCAAGGAGGCTAAACCCTAGAAGCTAGCCTATGGTATGATTGTTGTTCGCCCCACGGACTAAAACCCTCCGGTTTATATAGACACCGGATAGGTTAGGGTTACACAGTCAGTTACAATGGTAGGAGATCTACATATCCGTATCACCAAGCTTGCCTTCCACGCCAAGGAAAGTCCCATCCGGACACGGGACGAAGTCTTCAATCTTGTATCTTCATAGTCTTGGAGTCCGGCCGTGACGATAGTCCGGCTATCCGGACACCCCCTAGTCCGGGACTCCCTCAGAGGGCACGAAGCAATTCAGTTGCTGGTGCCTTGTAGTGTGTATTTTCTGAGTCCAGCACCCATGAGTTCACATCTTTAGAATCTCTGGTGATGTGCAGCGTCACATAGAACTGAAAAATGAGTTCTTCATTCCAATCACATATGTCAGTGCAGAAATTTAACAATCCAGCGTCATGAAGAACACTGAGGACTGGCTCGAAGCCCGGCAGAGATTCCATGTCCACATGAGGAATGTGTGAATGATCGAAGACTTTGTCTTTGTTGAACAGCACCGAGGAATAGAAATTGGCCTGGCTGACCGTCCAAAAATGCCTCTTCCTTATGCGAGCAGAATCATAGGGGTTGTAATCTGTGAAGAACACATGCTCGCTGAAGAAATCTTCAGCCTTGAAATTTTGCTTGCGTGAGAATGGATCCTTTGGTTTGGGCAGAGGAGTGTCAGTGAGTTGCATCACAACCTCAGGAATCACAATCTCAGGTTCTTCATGCTGAGGAATTTCTGGTTCCTCTTTAGTTGCAGTCTGCGTTGTCATGTGATCAGCAGCAGCAGGTTCTTCAGCACTAGTGGCTGGAATTTCTTCATGCACAGATGAGGTGGGGGTGAGTTTCTTCAGAGCCCATTTGAACGGTTGGTGCAGGGGACTGATGTATTTGTTGTAGTGGGGTGAAGAGTGGAGAATTGGGGTGCTGACTTTCCCAAAAGTCATCATTCATCACTGGCGTAGTGCACCCAATATCCACGTCTTCATATTCAATTCTTCAACGCCAGCCTCTTCAGCTGTGAACTGAGGCATTGGTGAGGAAACAACTGGTGTTGAAGGGATCGTATCCACTTCAATTTTTTCATCAATCTGCTCTGACGAAGCAGCAGAATGATTGTCTTCATCAGATCTGCTAGGGATCTCATATTCTTCACCAAAAGGAACAAGGTCCTTTGATGGCATGGTGGAGATCGGAACAGCATCAATGGGATTTTCAAACGAGCTGGTCATAGGCTTCATTTTCTTCGGAGCTGAAGAATCTGAAGCAGCTGATGCTTTCCTTTTCTTCACAGCAGCTCGCTCTGCAGCCTTGGTCTTCTTCACATCTGATGCAAATGGAAGGATAGGAGTTGGTGTAGGCACAGGAGGAGCTGAGGAATCTGATTGATTTTCTTTAGGCGCATGGCGATGCGGTTGCCTCGACTTCTTCATTTTCTTCAAAAGCGCCACTAGTGGATGCCCCGGCAATTTCTTCAATGGCTGGTATGGAGTCATCAGCCTGGAACTAACATTTTCTTCAAAGACCTGAAAGTCATCGGCGTCTTGGCATGTTCTTCAAGAGGTCGGCGAAGCTTCACCGAGGAACTTCTTGTTGCGATGGAGCAGCAACATTGGTGAACTTCTCGGTCGGTTTAACAAACCTGACTTTGGCTCCTTGCCAATCAGCATAATAAGCATCGAAATCATCGCCGAGGGCTTTGATTTCAGATCGGATCTTTGTAAACTCATCGACCGTCAAAGAGACAACGTTTTCCTCGTGAACTTCTCTTTCTGTCTTGAGCCTTCTTGATCTGCCTGGCCTTCTCAAATTTCCATTTCTCTTCTTGGATGAAATGGGTCAGCATGTGACTTTGACCAGGAGTCAATTTTAAATCAGGCATAGGAGTGTTTGGGTCCTTGTGCCAGAGATCAATGTAATCGAGGATCAACTTAGGATCCAATAGCAGTGGCACAATTGTGCCTTTGGCTCTAGCGGCCCTTTCTTGTCATCTCGATGATTTTTGCAAGTTCATCATCATCAGCTTCATCGTCAGATGGCACTTGGAAGGCAACCTGTTTCTTCTTAGGACTTGGCCGAGGACCTCGTCCAGCCGTTGCCTTTGTCTTCAGTAGAGTGGGGCCTGATGAAGAATTTGGTGCAGTTGAGGAACTTGCTGAGACACCAGAGGCAATAGAGATGCCTGCAGTCCTTTGGCACGTGCCCAGATGCACAGGTGCTGAGGACTTTGCCGGGGCAGCTGAGGACTTTGGAGGAGGAGCTTAGGATTTTGGAGGAGCAGGAGCAGCATGAGGAATTGGCCGTGAGGGCTTTGAAGATTCTGGCCCTGAGGGCATTGCTGAGGAACTTGGCCATGAGGGCACTGTTGGTGAAGCACTTGGCTTGTGCACGGGCTTCTTTGCCATTGATTTCCTAGGCTTGACAGAGGCCTCAGTGGCAGCAGCAGCAGCAGAGTCTTCATTGAATTTCCTCACTGCTTCTTTGGCTTGTCTAGCCAACTTGGTTGGCGCTTGGCCCATTCTTCAGAAAAACCTCACCACGCTTGATCTTTGGTGGGGTCGGCTTCTTGGCCGGTGCCAATGGAGCTCTTGGGCATGGAGGATTAAGTGCGAATTTCTTCATATACTTTGGAGTAACATACATACTCCCTCCATTCTCCCTGCCCATCTCCTTTCAATCCTCTGTCAGCACCTTGCGCTGATTTTTGTTCTCCTTACCAAACTTGGCCTCATCAAAAAGTGTCTGAGTCTTTGTAAATGTCCTCAGGGGTCTCAAAAGCAGTCATGACCTCAGGCTTCTTTCCTCCTTTCTGTGGCTTCTTACCATCTGCCATTTTCTTTAGTTGAGGTAATTGAACATTCGAGTTCTCTGAAGAAGTATGCAACTTTTCTTTGAGGGACGCTGCAAATGAGTTAAGTTGATGAGAACCTAGTGATTCAGCAGCGGACATGAGTACCTGTGAACAGAGTATAGTTGCGAGGAATTTGGAGAGGTCAAATGCGTCCTCAGAAGGTTTTTTTTAAAAAGAACAAGTTTGCGGAATTTGACCAGATGAGTCTTGAAGAATTTCACTAAGCGTCTTTGTCTTAGGTTCCAGAGTTGTATAGATCGAAGATCCACAGAATTAAGGAATCTTGAAGAAAAATGTGGCGACCGGTTTTTCGGTTAATAAATTCCAGAAAATGGCCATCGTGCTCACCAGCCCTAGGGTTACTGTTAGCTGATGAGGCACCAACTTGATACAGAAATTCCAAGCAATATACAAAATATGTGGTACAAGACCATTCTGGTCTGTGAGTACAACAAATGGTTTCTAGTGGTTGATGGCGGAAGCGGTTTGTGGAAACATCAGTGTCTATGGGACTCCATTTCCCACAAGAACAGCTGACCAGGTTAACTCCTATCTTCAAGGGCTGCTATCGCTGCTGCTTAGTCTCCGGGCTGTCGTCATAACGTTCCACTCCACGCGAGAAATCTGGCCAAGACAATAGCCGGGGACAAGCCGGTGAGTACTTTTGAATGTACTGCAAACATTATGAACACAGGTATAATATATAACAACCGATAATCATGCCTTGAAAATATTCTATGATCACAACGTCAGTCATAAAAATGAAATCCTTGATGCATGCATGTAGGTTATTAATAAGTAACAACAAATATGTAATGACGGAGCAGAAAGCAATGCCACAGTCGGGCGTCCGAGCGACACCACATAAAGGGCTTATAAATGAAATAAAAGCAACGCCACAGTCGGGCGTCTGAGCGACACCACATAAAGGGCTTATAAATAAAATAAAAGCAATGCACAATTAGGGCGACTGAGCGACACCCCATAAAGGGCTAATAAATAAAATAAAAGCAATGCCACGATCGAGGCGTCGAGCGACACCACATAAAGGGCTTATAAATAAAATAAAAGCAATGCCACAGTCGGGCTTTTGAGCGACACCACATAAAGGGCTTATAAATAAAATAAAAGCAATGCCACAGTCGGGCGTCTGAGCGACACCACATAAAGGGCTTATAAATAAAATAATCACAGTGAATATCCAGGAGGTAGAACCATCCCAGGGATACTCGATAACTCAGATAATATAACGGGTTAGTCCATGACAAAAATAATATTCATAAACATTACAAGTCTCAATTTGCGATCCAGTTCTGTTTTAATAATAACCCCTTCGAAGACCGACACTAAGACCGACACCTGACCCATCCCATACTGAAATCCTTAACCAGGGACACGGCTATTCGAATAGGTTTAATCTCTGTAGAGGGTGTACTATTTACCCACGAGTAACGGATTTCTTTAGTCCATCGGGACTAATTCCGCCTACGGCCTTTTAATTGAAAACACACCTGACTTGCACACACCAGCTCAACTTTCCAAAGGTGTCCGAATCACCCATGACACTTGTTAAGCAAAACTCTAAGTGGGAGGCTACAACCTCGCGTAGCATGGGATCAAATTTATATCGCGCTCTAAGGGGTGGCCTCCCTCTCGGTCTCAACCGGAAACACCCATGCCCCCGGACCAGGTGGCATGCCTATCGGCTTCAACCGATATCTTCCACCATGGCCTCTCTGTACGGTGTGTGCTTGAAAGGGGTTGACAACTGACTGAACCGTACCCTACGTATGGCAGGGACGAGTGGTAGTACGAAACAAGTATGGGGGTTACTGGAACAAGACTCGATCTATGGTCGACTCAGGAGGTTTAAGCATTCCCTGCATGATTAGCATAACAAATATATTTCAAACAGCAGGATCACCGCTCATTATACCTTACTATGCCATACCGGACATAACCGTCCCAACGGAGACCGGCGACAAGCTCACGCCTACCCAAGGCAGAGGCCTTCCCGGATTCCTTTCCGGCATGCATGTAAGGCACATGAGGATGATTACCATCACAAGTATATCCATTTCCAACAGCAAGGAAAATCACAAATATGCCTTCATGCAAAAGATCACATCATCACATAAAATAATGAGCTTTTCCGATGCAAGGTGGTGTTATAACCGCGTCAACTAACACACCAAAAATATTATGCCATGGTTCAGGATGCTTGCCTTTAAGGTGTGGACAGGTGGGGTGCTCTCCAAAAATTTTGAAAGTTTTCTCCTCTCTCCAACAATCCTATTTTGAAAATATTGGAATTAACACACAATTTCAAAACAGCACAAAAAAGTTGTTTGAAAAATTCTCAAATAAATCTTAAAATAAACTAGACAGAATTTGAGAGATGTAGGAAAAAGAATCAATTCATTTGGAGTTATATTTAAAAAGTTATAGCCAGTCAAGGATTTGATCAAAAATCTGTTTTTTTAATAAAACAGAAAAGAAAACGTTTCGGGCAGAATACGTCTTCGAAAAGGGGAGACATACTCAGGGTTTTGCGCTTCCACTTAACACGTGGAGGCGGGGCTGGGTCTCTGACAGTGGGTCCAGGGGGCCCACTGGTCAGGTTTGACAAGTCCATCCCTCCCTCCTCTTCCTCTACCCGAACGGCGGCGAGGCAACGGCGATCAACGCCAGCGAACGGCGGCTCCATGCGGGCTCCAGAGGGTCGGGATGGATCCGCAAGACCGGGGCGGTCCTCCCGGTAGTCGTTGGGTCGGCGGGGACGGAGTGAGTTGCCGGCGGCGAGCTTCGCGGCGAAGGAGGCATTCGGGAGCAAAGTGGGTTTGGGGCTACGGTTGCTCCCGATCAAAATCGAGCAGGGGGACGGGCTCACGGGAGGAAGAGAGAGCTTCTGGTGTAGAGAGTGGAGAGGGGGAGGCCCTGGTGGTGCCGGAGTGGCTGGGGCAGTGGCGGCGGCAGGAGTTGCCGGAGAGGAAGAAGACGATCCCTCTATACTTTCTACTACCACGGGAGGGTCAGTGAGGGAGTGAGGGAAGTTTCTTCAGGGCTTGACGAGATCGGGGCTTCCTTTTATAGCGCGACGAGGTCGGTTCTGCGGCGGTGGGGATAAGATCACCGTCGATCGATGTTCTGTAGCAGCAGGGGGACGTGGCAGGGCTGCGGATGCGGCAGGAGCTAGCGGACGAGCGGAGCACTGCTCCAGGGCGAGCTGGCAAGCGGGAGTGGCTCGGGCGGCGCCGACACGGCCGGGGCCTGCATGTGGCCATCAGCTAGCCACCACAGCCGTCCGGACGGTGGCGCTGTGGGGTGCCAGGGGTGGTCGGGGTGGCGTTGCGGTGCAGGGGAATACGTGGCGTGCTAGCTGCTATTGGCCAAGGGCCGTAACAGTCTTGAGGCGAGACGCCGGCGGCTCGAGCGCGTCGCGTATAAACGCACGCCTGGGCGCGCTTGAAGCACGCCCGAGACGTGCTTCGATGAAATGCCGATTGCATGCTAGAGGTCGCGGTGAGGCTGGCAAGAGACAGGGGCTAGGGTAGGGTTAGTCAGAAGGTAAATGGGCATGGTGGTTAGGTCAGGTGGCCAAGTTCATAAAGTAAACTTGAAATCATGCCAAATCTGGCTATGCACTCAGGGTGTTTGTCAAAATGCCAAGGGCATCTAGGCAATACTTGGGGTGGCCAAATTCTCCAGATCAATGTCTCTTTGGATGGACAAGAGGGTGGTGAGATTAGTTTGTCAAAAGAAGAAACTTGTTAGTGCGAGTTTTGGAAAACCTCAGTTCTGGACAGGAGGTAAATGGCCATCACATGAACCAAAAGTATTCCAATGGTTGCATGCTCCTGGACCTAAGGGTTTTGTAGGGTGGTCTACAAGCAGGGGAAAGAATCAAGGGCCAAAGAGCAAGCAATAATATGGATGCTGTACAAACCATCATGTTGGACCATAATGAAGATGAGGGTGATTCACTCAAATCTTTCAAAGAACATCATTAGGTTTTTGCACAAAGTTGATTAATATACTCCTGTCGACATCCCAAAATTTTGGTAGAAGTATTAAAGAAATATTTGGATAGGTTGTAGTGCAAAAATGCTCTCTGGACCAGATTTGAAAATATGGTGTAGAGCTCAAAATAATTAATGGGCAGAAGATATTTTTGCACACAAGTGGTTCAAATACTCCATATGACATCTCCAAATTTTGGTGGGATTTTTGAATGAATTTATAAAAGGGTTGTAGTACAAATGGAACCATGAAACTATGGGAAACATTTTTCAAGAAAATAAAGATCAGGGAGAATATTATATAATTTATTCTTCTGATAAAAGAAAAGATTTTCTTGATAGGGCAAACAAGTTCAATATCATAAGTGAAAGGTTTTCAATTTTAGGGAGTAACTCCAAGATAACCAAGAAAAGAATGGTTTTGAAATCAAGAAAAACCAAGAAAAAGAAAAGTTAAATTTCCTGGCAAGATTTTAATTAACAAAACAAGGTTAAAATTTTTGGGGTGTCACAAAAAATGATGCTTAGAGAAATGAATCAAGAACAGATGACTAGAGAGGTGTTTTGTGTGTGAGGATTTGAAGAAGAAAACACCTTTGAAGATTTTGTAGAGAAAATTTGAATCAAAGAGGGCAGTAAAAGTAACTTTTAATTACCCTGGACGAAGAACACGACGAACTGTGAGGTGTAGATTTGAAGTTCGTCAGTTCAGATCTTCCACGCCCTAACTCGGCGGAGGAAGACAGCTACGGCGGCGGCGGAGTGAAGATTTCCGCGGCCGGCGCGAGTACGACGGCGACGAGGTCGAGGCAGTGAATCTCTTCCTCACCGGCGATGATGGAGTAGCGGCGGCGCTAGGGTTTGAGAAGCTCGAGCGGGAGATAGAGGTCGAGCGGAGTAAAGGAAGTGAGGAAGGGGTGAGGGGGTATTTATAGTCGCGGTGAAAAACTGTTTGCCCGAAGATTTAGGACGAACGTGCCCCTGACCCTTCTCATTCGCATGACATGTGTCACCCACGTACTGAAAAGTGGAGATCGTGTTAGATCATGGGTGAATAGATAAGTCTATTGTGGGATGCGGAACAGTTTGAGCGGCAAAGCCGAAAATTTGGATAAGATAAGTTAAAAGTTTAGTTCGCAAATTCTTCAGCTGACAAGGACACAGTGAAGACTTTGAATGAGTTTCAAATAGAACGCACATGAAGAATTTTTGAATAGATTGGGTTGAATATAGCATAGAGGGGGAAGGGTCCGATCACATTCACTTAGTAGAAAACGCAACTTGAAGAAATAGCCATAAGTGAATGCTATAGAGGACATAAACCCATATATATTTATATAGCCAATGAAGAAAATCGACGGAAACAGTGAAGATTTTGCAAAGCTGAAGAATTTGAAAAACTGAGGAAAAACTCAAATTGAAGATTTTCAACTTTGGCGGTGGCGTGACCCACCGTATAAGAATGATGATTTCAGACACCGCGTACAATTGTCGTAGGGTTCTGAGAATCAAATTCTTCATTAGTTTCTTCACACTTAGAGTGTTATTCTTCATTGATTGAAGAAAACGTTTCTTCATGTGTTGCACATCTAAGTCATCAATTTTGCATAAGTGTTAGGATGAGTGTCCTTTTCAAAGAACATTCGAAGACTCTAAGATATTTAGCTCACACCGCAACTTGCTAAATCTCTTCTCATCCAAGGGCTTTGTGAAGATATCAGCTAGCTGTTCTTCAGTCTTCACATGCTCAATAGAAATGTCGCCCTTCAACACATGATCACGAAAAAAATGATGACGAATCTCAATGTGCTTTGTCTTCGAGTGCTGAACTGGGTTGTGAGCAATCTTGATGGCACTCTCATTGTCACAGTAGAGAGGCACATTCTTCACGTTAATGCCATAATCCTTGAGAAATTGCTTCATCCACAGCAATTGAGCACAGCAAGAACCAGCAGCAATGTACTCAGCTTCCACAGTAGACAGTGATATGCAATTCTATTTCTTAGAGGACCAACAGACCAAAGATCGTCCGAGGAAATGACAAGTACCAGATGTTGACTTGCGGTCCACATGATCACCAAAGATAGTCGCAGTCGAATATCCAATGAGATCAAAAGCAGAGCCCTTGGGGTACCATAGTCCTAGTGTTTGTGTGTGAGCTAGATATCAAAGAATATGCTTCACAGCCTTATGGTGTGATTCCTCCGGTGTAGCTTGAAATCGGGCACACATGCAAACACTATGCATTATATCTGGCCTAGATGCACATAAGTACAATAA
Organism: Aegilops bicornis; assembly: GCA_021605145.1. Classification (NCBI taxonomy): domain Eukaryota; kingdom Viridiplantae; phylum Streptophyta; class Magnoliopsida; order Poales; family Poaceae; genus Aegilops; species Aegilops bicornis. The sequence goes on along the minus strand of CM038669.1, from coordinate 387,460,917 downwards.
AGAACCAATCATGGAGCGGTATACCTTGTGATCGAACTCAATACCATTTTCATCAGTGCATAGATGGCCATTTGTGGGCACAGGAATTTTGACGCATTTGCAATCTTGCATGCTGAATTTCCTCAGAACATCCTTGAGGTATTTCTCCTGAGATATGAATATGCCATTGTGCTGTTAACGAATTGGAATACCTAAGAAGAATTTCAACTCTCCCATCATAGACATTTGATATTCTTCACTCATCATACACTACTGGAATCTGGCACTTTGCCATCTGCCATGGCAGATGGCAAAGGCATGTTCGGCGGATGGCAAAGGCTTTGCCATCAGCCAGCAGATGGCAAACAGGTCGTCTGAAACCCTGCCGGTAAAAGGCTTCTTTGCCATCTGCGGCTGATGGCAAAGAGCTAACTTTGCCATCTGCCGGCTGATGGCAAGAGCTCGTGGCTTTGCCATCTGGCGTGACGGCAAAGCCACTTAACGGGTTAGCTCCGTCGGAGGTTAACGGCATACTTTGCCATCACCAACAGATGGCAAAGGCTGCGAGCTCTTTGCCATCACCAACAGATGGCAAAGGTCGCAGTGCTCTTTGCCATCAGCCACGGATGGCAAGGCTGCGAGCTCTTTGCCATCAGCCGGCGGATGGCAAAGGCTGCGAGCTCTTTGCCATCTACCGCCGATGGCAAAGGCTGCGAGCTCTTTGCCATCGACCACCGATGGCAAAGGTTGCGAGCTCTTTGCCATCAGCCAAATGGATGGCAAAGGCTGCAGGCTCTTTGCCATCACCAATGGATGGCAAGGCTGCAGGCTCTTTGCCATCACCAAATGGATGGCAAAGGTTGCAGATCTTTGCCATCCGCCAAATAGATGGCAAAGTGACTATATTGCCCCATTTAATTTTGTTTTTTCTTATATCAATTCATTTTCACAGAAATCAAACACAAATATATTTATATGACCAATATAGCATATTCAACACATATTACCAATAGTCATGAACACATATGTATCCAACACATGTTACCAATAGTAGCAAGTTTCATCCGTACATATACATAGTTTCATCAATATTACACAGCTTTCATCCATAGGTAGCAAGTTTCACAAGGTCAAAACAAAAACTAAATACAAGCACTCCATCAACCCAAGCTTCCGTGATCTTAAGCAAATCAGCAAATGGGAAAGAAGAAAGTTAGAAGAAGAAGATTATTATGATACATCTTGAAACTTTTTGAAGAGACTCTGATGAATGAATGACTTACTACAAATGTAGAGTATCATTTTGGAAATGTGATTTGCGTTTGCTTAGAAGCATCACACTTCAAAGGTAAATTTCATTTCCTTCTTATCGCTCGAAGCATCACACTTCAAAGTGGAAAATTTCATTTCTTTCTTATCACACCTCATGAATTTTTACAACTTGGTATGTTAATTTTCCTTGACAACGCTGTGGGTTGTTATCTAGTTTCTTAAGCATATTATGTCATTTTAGAGTTAGCTAAGCATATTAAGTCATTTTGGAGGAAAAGATGCTAAGTGTAGGTCATTTTTAAGCTAGCTAAGCATATTAAGTCATTTTGAAGGAAACAATGCTAAGTATAGGTCATTTTAGAGCTATCCTAGGTTAAATAGGTCATTTTGGAGCTAATTAAGCTTATTATGTCATTTTTGAACTAGCTAAGCATATTAAGTCATTTTGGAGGAAAAAATGCTAAGTATAGGTCATTTTAAAGCTAGCCTAGGTTGAATAGGTCATTTTGAAGCTAAGTAAGGTTATTATGTCATTTTGGAGCTAGCTAAGCATATGAAGTCATTTAGGACCTAAAATATGTCATTTCTTAAGCATACTATATCATTTTAGAGCTAGCTAAGCATATTAAGTCTTTTTTGAGGAAAAGATGCTAAGTATAGGTCATTTTAGAGCTATCCTAGGTTAAATAGGTCATTTTTATGCTAGCTAAGCATATTAAGTCATTTTGAAGGAAACAATGCTAAGTATAGGTCATTTTAGAGCTATGCTAGGTTAAATAGGTCATTTTGGAGCTAATTAAGCTTATTATGTAATTTTTGAACTAGCTAAGCATATTACGTCATTTTGGAGGAAAAAAATGCTAAGTATAGGTCATTTTAGAGCTAGCCTAGGTTGAATAGGTCATTTTGAAGCTAAGTAAGGTTATTATGTCATTTTGGAGCTAGCTAAGCATATGAAGTCATTTAGGACCTAAAATATGTCATTTCTTAAGCATACTATATCATTTTAGAGCTAGCTAAGCATATTAAGTCTTTTTGAGGAAAAGATGCTAAGTATAGGTCATTTTAGAGCTATCCTAGGTTAAATAGGTCATTTTTATGCTAGCTAAGCATATTAAGTCATTTTGAAGGAAACAATGCTAAGTATAGGTAATTTTAGAGCTATCCTAGGTTAAATAGGTCATTTTGGAGCTAATTAAGCTTATTATGTAATTTTTGAACTAGCTAAGCATATTAAGTCATTTTGGAGGAAAAAAATGCTAAGTATAGGTCATTTTAGAGCTAGCCTAGGTTGAATAGGTCATTTTGAAGCTAAGTAAGGTTATTATGTCATTTTGGAGCTAGCTAAGCATATGAAGTCATTTAGGACCTAAAATATGTCATTTCTTAAGCATACTATATCATTTTAGAGCTAGCTAAGCATATTAAGTCTTTTTTGAGGAAAAGATGCTAAGTATAGGTCATTTTAGAGCTATCCTAGGTTAAATAGGTCATTTTATGCTAGCTAAGCATATTAAGTCATTTTGAAGGAAACAATGCTAAGTATAGGTAATTTTAGAGCTATCCTAGGTTAAATAGGTCATTTTGGAGCTAATTAAGCTTATTATGTAATTTTTGAACTAGCTAAGCATATTAAGTCATTTTGGAGGAAAAAATGCTAAGTATAGGTCATTTTAGAGCTAGCCTAGGTTGAATAGGTCATTTTGAAGCTAAGTAAGGTTATTATGTCATTTTGGAGCTAGCTAAGCATATGAAGTCATTTAGGACCTAAAATATGTCATTTCTTAAGCATACTATATCATTTTAGAGCTAGCTAAGCATATTAAGTCTTTTTGAGGAAAAGATGCTAAGTATAGGTCATTTTATGCTAGCTAAGCATATTAAGTCATTTTTGAGCTAGGTAAGCATATATTGAGTCATTTTAGAGGAAAAATGCTAAGTATATGATTATGTCGCTAGTATCCATATGGCAGAGAACCCGGGCCGACATGACTAGTCATAGAACCAAGGTGGCACAAACGTATAGGGACAGGCATACATGACCCAGCAATGCACGTGTCGGTCATCAGCGAGTGCAACCAAGTCGTAGCAAGCTACAAGGACTTCGGTGATACACCAAGGTGACATTTCAGTAGGGATGCATATTGTGAGCAAAGAAGGACACATGCCGGTCAATCCATGTGTTCCGGAGCGATGAGCGAACTACCATGGCTCAAAGGAAGCACTAGGAGGCATTTCCCTATATGGAAGGCTACCAAAGGCACACGACTAGGTGTCGAATCCCACACATACAATGCATTTCAAACATACACACATTATGCACGATATGTCTAGATATATACAACATGGCATCACAACAAAACTCTATTAAGCAAAACACTTGGGACACTTACCGTCATCACAGAGGTGTAGGTGTAGGTGTAGGTGTAGGACCGGTCACGCCAAAGGGCGTGAGCGGAGAAGGATCGGTCGATGCTTGTCGGAGTTACGCTGCACCAAAGATTATTTCCAATGTATCGTTAGCATGATGCAACTCAAATGTGAAGACTAGTAACTAATGACCGTTCAAATGAAACTCACCGTGCCACGCCGGAGCAATGACCGGCATCGGCGGAGGGTCTGCCGTTCTTCTCGCACATGGACTGCACATTTGGTTTTGACGAGTCACCATATTAGTTACTAATGAAAGGAACATTGCATGCATGATTTAGCTAATATGCGTAAGAAACTTACCACGAAGAGCTCGTACATGGCCGGTTAGCCAAGTCGTTCCTTCCTCTCCTCCTCCAACAGCCTAGCCGTCCTCTCCTCATTCTCCCTGTCCCTCTCCGCCGCCTGCCGGTCCCTCTCCGCCAACTGCCAGTCCCTGTCCTCAAAAGCAGCCTAGGTCTTCACTCTCTCTGCCTCAATAGCAGCCTGCAACACCACTCGTTAGCATTGTAATCATCGACGACCGCAAACACAATGTAATGGAGGAAAGGCTACTGAGTCCGTATAATTAACAAACCTGGAATTCGATTTCCACTCGGTCGTAAACGACGCGGTATCTCGTGATCGAGCTGGTCCGGCGCTTCTTGATCTGCGGAGAGTGCTACTACAACGTATCAGTCCATTACCAATGGCTAACGAGCCATGGGACCTCCCGCCACCAGATATCATCACCAGCTCTGGATCAAGAGGCTGGCTCGGGTTAAAGTCCGGCCCTTTCCTCGCCTTCCCCTGCTTAACGTACTGCACCATCTTGTGGTGGGAGGCCTCGTTGCTGAAGTTCTTTGCATTTTCGAGGTCAGACTCAGAGAATGCCTTGGCCTTCTTGTACGGTGCAATATTGGACATGCCATAGAGGTCAAACAGCTCGCATTTGGAGCCTTGTTGTGTTTTGACTAAAAGAGAGGAACAGAGTATTAGTTAAGGACTCAAGCTAGCACAAAGAATGAATTTGCATGAATCATGAAGCAAACCACACATACCCAGTTTTCCTGCACCCATGTAGGTCGACGCTGCCTAGATGGTGTGGCACACCTTTCATTTGAAACGCTTCTCCTTTGCTATGTTGTGGGCGACGCGCCATTGGGGAGAGCACCACTCATCCACCAACACCTCCCAAAGCAGTCCATCTTGTCCGCACACCATCTCGGAGGCACCTAAGTTAAGCAAGAGAAATTTGAGCGCCACGCCTCTGAATCAAATCAAGGAAACTAAGTACAAGGCCTTAAGAAATAGGTAATTACCTTCATGTACTTCTCCTTACTCGAGATACTTGTCCCGCACTTCTCTTTTCTCCTCCTAATACCAGTCAGGCTAAGTAGTCTCGAACAGCCTGCCCCGAGCCTCAGGCCGAAAGTTTCCAAGTAGGCGCCTGCACTCGGCGTCGATAACCCGAGCCGCCGCCTCCTCCTGTCCCTCAGCACACCTGTAGAAGGTCTGCAATCAAACAAGAAAACACGGATTAGAAGGTCTGCAATCAAACAATAAAACACATGTAGAAGGTATGCAATCAAAGAAGAAAACACAACGTAAATGGCAAAGGAGAAATTACCCAAAACGTGGCGATCACAATTTCGGCCACCGTGTCGCACTCGACATCGCCGACCCTATGCTCGGCGGGGCCGGGCAGCCAAAGTAGTGCTCCCAGGTCATTCCTAGCTCGAACCCGGCCCTCACCGCAACGTGACCCACCCCGGGAAGCATCATGGCGACAAATCACACCAAGGACAGTGTTGGGCTCATGGACATCATCTTCGTGTGTCCAAGAACTTCAAGATGACAAGGCCAACGCATTAGATATTCAAGAAACGTCAAGGCAAAAGGTTAAAAAGAGTAAATGCACTTACTTCTCCCGTTAGGCGCAATCAACCACCTCTCGGTCGGGGTCGCCGGGGTGGGCGGAGCTTTGTACGACCACACCGGTAGACTTTGCGCCTCAACCCACTCACCCTCGCTATAGCTATCAGACTATTGTCTCCACCACGAACACAACCATGTGCACTCGACTCCGACTCGGCGTGACCCGGCTGAGCTCCGAGTCTCGTGGGGCGAGACTCCCAGCCCGAGGCTCCGACTCAAGCGTGACCCTGTCTCGAGCTCCGAGTCTCGTGAAGACTTCGGCAGCCCGAGGCTCGGGCGGCCCGAGGCTCGTCGTCGGCCCGAGGCTCGTCGGCCTAGGCGCTGCTGCCATAGACAGGTCCACCTCAGATGGCTCGATCTCGACGGAGCAGCCACTGTGGTCGGGTGACTCACTGGGTGGCGGCGAGGAAGGCGTGGCAGCCTTCCTACCTCTCCCGACGCCACGTCCACCTCTAGCAGCCTTCTCCTTCTTACCCCTCGACCTCTCCCGGCCGAAGAAGAAGCGACCGTCATGGACTCTGCAAACTGAGATCTAGCGCTCTCCGGAGGCTATGGGGGAATGGAACTACCCCTCCCACCACGCGCCGAGGTAGGAGCCCCGAGCGCTCTCGACCCAGCCCACCATCTCACAACACCGGAATGACAAAGAGTAAACGTAAATTAATACAACATAAAAAATGAATACCGACATGAATAATAATATGTATATAAATTCATTTTAGAGGAATAAATGCTAAGTATAGCTCATTTTGAGCAATTAAGGTTGTTATGTCATTTTGAGCTAGCTAAGCATACAAATTCATTTTGGAGGAATAAATGCTAAGTATAGCTCATTTTAGAGCTAGCTAGGTTAAAACTTGAACTAATTAATAATATATATGTATATAATAATAATGGAATACGACATGAACTATAATATTAATATTCATCGTCATCATTAATAAATGCATCATCATAAATGCAGATATGCTTGAAGTCAATAAATGCATCATCCTCATCACTATCAAGAATGACGTGCTCATCATCATCATCAACATCCGGAAGGCCTCCTGCATGTAATCGGTCAAGCATTGACAGGTCATCCGCAGCAGAACCTCTTCTTGTTCCGGCTCTTCTTGTTCCCCGCCAGGCTCGGATTCACTTCTGCTGTCTACTTGAATGTTATGAGGTGAGCGGTTCTTGAAACGCTTTTTGAAAGACGTGTTTCTTGGAACAATTCTCCTTCATATGTGTCTGGATTAACGTGAGGTTCATAATCCTCTTCATTGGGGGGAGGTGGTCTAACACATGGCGGCACTTCATAAACGACATCCCAACCTTCGAGATTTGGATCACTTTGGCAGGCCCACGGTAGATAGAAAACTTGGGTTGCTGTTGAGCCGTAATATAGACATCGGGAACATCCAAATGGGTGCTTTGTTTGATTTCGACTAGCCCTAGATGTTCATGAGTCCTTCTAGTCTCTTTCGGCTGGAACCAATGACATTTGAAGACTACGACGTTCGGTGGGTTTGCACCATAGAATAGAAGTCCATAAATTGCTTCAACTCTTCCATAATACTCGGTATCTCCTTCGCCGATAGCAGAGACACAACAATTTGTAGACTTTCGATTGGCCATAGATAGCTCTTTGCCATAGGTACGAAAGGGATACCCGTTGATGTCGTATTTGTCAAATGAATGGACCTTATAGTCAAAACCATTAGCGACTTGTCTCAATTCGGCGTCCATAGACTCTGAACTAGCCTACAAGTTTAATACGAAAGGATTGTTGCATTAGCAAGAAATTAGAAGAAGAAATGAAATGGTCTAACGGAAATTACCGTTTGTTGGAACCAAGAGATGAAACCAGGATAGCCGCCTCCATGCATTGCCAGAAGCTCATACTCTTCGACGGAATCCTTTTGGATAACCGCTCCATACGAGAATTTGGCGACGATCGATCGTATCAAATATCCGTGAATAAGAGCAGTTCAAATGAAGTAGAGGTTGCAAACAATGTACCGAGAACTTACTCGATGTACGGCCGACGCCATTAGATTGTTCAAGATATACAACGTAATGGTCCGCCATTCGTCGTTATCCAACAATAAGGGAGTATAAGCACCGGCTGGTGCGAGCTTCCCTTTGAATAGGCTGAGGTTGGATCCACCCTTTTAGGGTCGCCAACATTGTACCGAGGCTTGGATTATGCAAATGACGATTTTTGGCTTTGTAGTGTGCTGTCACGAAGTTTGCCGCCTCCTCGGTAATGAATGCCTCGCCATCGATGCTTCAATTCGGCGTTTATTTTTACATTTTGCTCAAGCGTCTTCGCATCCTCTCAGTTATGTAGCACCAACGATTCTGCACGGGCCCCCAATCGTGCCTCGGTCGGGAGATGCAAAATCAAATGCTGCATTCGATTAAAGAAGCCGGTGGAAAGATCTTCTCCAACTTGCGATCAACTCCGGCGCCAACTCTTCCATTTCTTCTAGCAAGCCAGCGATAATTCTTTCGCACATAGAACACGGAAGAAATAGCTCAGCTCTGCCAAGATTAGCCATTCATCCTCGTGGATAAAGCCACGCAACATCACCGGCATTACCCGCTCAAGCCATATGTGCCAATCATGACTCTTGAGACCAAATATTTTCAATTTTTCAAGGCTCGCTCCCTCTTTAGATTCGATCGCACTCCATCGGGGAACATCAACTCCTTTTTCACCCACAGGAGTATTTCCCTCATAACCGCCTTCCAAGATTGAACCATGCCTTTGGCTTCGCCAGTTCTTCTTTCCTTTTGGTTGTTTCATGTTTTGTAGCGGTCTATCACATAGAGCCTCTGATCGACTCGGCCTTAGGATTATCCTTCGCTTTCCCTCTATGCCGAACAATGTACCAAAGAGGGCCTCACGACATTCTTTTCAGCAGTGCATCACGTCGATGTTGTGTGGGCAAAGGAGGTCTTTGAAGTATCTGGCAGATCCCACAAGCATATCTTGTGGGTCCAGCGTGTTCAGACATACCCCTTGAAATACCCTCGACGCCTGGATCCGGCTCGAGAGGCGTTTAAGCGAATCGGGTGCATTGGCTGTCAATGCAGGTGGTGCAGAGTTTTGACATCTCTACCTTTGATGAAGTTCTTCTTGTCTTTTACGAACTTATGGTGAGGATCCGAGGAACTGTCTATGCATGTCGAAGCAAGAAAACTTGCCACCCGCCGCAAATGATTTAAACTCAAGAGCTGCCTTGCATGTGGGGCACGGGAACCTTCCATGCACACACCAGCCAACGAATAAGCGCATACGCCCGGCAAGTCATGCATCGAGTACATGTACCACACACGCATTAGGGAAGTTTTTTTGTAGCGGCGTCGTATGTCTTGATCGCATTATCCCAAGCTTCTTGCAGTTCATCCTTAAGCGGCTGCATGTACACATTCATATTTTTCCCCGGATAGTTGGGCCCTGGAATTATCAACGTCAGGAAAATGTTCTTTCTTTGCATAGTCTGTCCGGGGGGAGATTGAGTGGAAAGACAAATACGAGCCAACAACTGTATTGGGCTGCCATCATACCAAACACATTGAACCCATCCGTCTTTGAAGGCTACTCGAGGATTCCTTGGATCTGCCGCTTTTCATCATGCAATGCATCGAAGTGTTTCCATGCAGCACCATCCGATGTGTGTACCATCATCGATTCCCATCTCGCATCCCGTTCGGTTCTTTTGCCTAATTTGTGCCATGTCATCTGTCTGGCCGTCTCTTCGACCATGAATAGACGTTGAAGTCTTGGTATGATTGGCATATACCGAAGAACGTTAATGGGGATTTTGGTCTGACTCTTCTCACCCATACCATTGTCTACCTCAACATACCTGGAAGACTTGCAAATGGTACAATAGTTCAAGTCCGCATATCGAGCCTAAATAAGGCACATCCATTCTCACAGCATCTATCTTCTCATAGGGCATCTTAAGTACCACGGAGGATTTTGTCCGACCGGGTACAGGTTTGCGAGCATTATATGGCCTTTGGGTAGAAAGCGCCCAAATAGTGTCACTATCGCGTCATAGCATTCTCTGCCCAAGTTGAATTGAGCCTTGAGCCATTACTTGTGCGATGGCATCCAGTGACAAAGCTCGGTGTGCTCATGGAGAGGACGCTTCGAAGACTCCAACATATCATTGAAGGCCTTTGCAGATTCCTCCATCTCATCGTCCGAATCCCGAGCATCATCAAAGTCTTGCACCATGTCTTCCATCCCGGTACCATGCTCGTCGGTGCGACGACGGCCCTCCTCAGCTCTGGAACGTTGGGCAGACTCACCATGAAATGTCCACATCGTATAACCGGGCGTAAAACCCCACTTCTGTAGGTGTTTGATCATTTCAAACTCTGACATCTTACGATCGTTGTCGCACTCCAAACAGGGGCACCAGGTTGTTTTCTGTCCATTTGCAAATGCGGCTCTGATAAACCCCTTGGTTTTTGTCATCCATTCAGGGGTCATGTCTTTCTGACTAGGGTGACCGGTGTACAACCACGCACGATCACTCATCTTGCCTAGCTCTTTGGACACACAAGAAATACACACATAACTCAAAGCAAACCATATTCATCGCTTAATAAAGTTTCTCAGTTTTATTACGTCCATGCAACCTAGACGCTAATAGGTAAAGATAGGTCATAATCCCACCCGAGTATGTGTTGATTGGGTTCGTTTCCCATGCTCGCTCCGGATCCGACACAAAATTTCGGCAGCACCTCCCGCTGTTCTGGCTGATACACGTTTGACAATAAGCGAGAGAGGATGTGTACCAGGAGAACAACAGAGAGGCATCGATTTAAATTCTGCATCGATCCGAGCAGAGCATATGGGAAAACGAACCCAATCTACACATACTCGGGCTGTCCATGGATAACGTTGGACAATTCGAAGAATTACGGTTATAAATATGCAAATGAATGCATATTTATAGATGTAACCCTTCGAGCGGGAGACGATAGTGGTCACGCATATCGATGATTGAATACACCTATAGCTAGCAAGTTTCATCGGCACGAAGACCGGAACAGAGCAAATGAAGGGGAGAGGAGGAGATGTCATTTGTGCTCACCCACGAACGCAGGCGGAGCTCGTCGAACGCACGGGAGGTTGTTGAACACCAGACCCTCACAGCGATGAAACAACTGCACATTTAAATCCACCCGATCAACGCAAATATATATGATGTTTTCATAACAAAATTGGAAAATATATGACCTAACTCATAATTCACAAATATATGACCCGAAAAACCACCCGGCGAAACACCAGCCAAACACCTAGGTAGTTTTGGTAAAATTGAGAAAAACCATAGTTTTGGTAGTTTTTTCCCTGTGCAACCCGTACATGCTTGTGATCTCATTTACATTAGATCAACGGACACACACACAAAAATCACTAGCAGCCCGGACAGATTCTACCCGTATTTTGGGGAAGCATATGCTCACTCTGAAGACCGAGGAGGACTCCAATCCTCGTGATAAGTACATAACCTGGACTGACGAGGCGACAAGGTTTATGCTTGAATGGTATATCGACCTTCGTAAGGACAAACCTGCAACTTTCAAGTTCAAGAAACAACACCACTTGCAATGTGTTGATGCTCTAAATGGCAAGTTTTAAGCTTGGTGTCACTCGGACCCAAGTGGATCGACACTATCGTCAATGCAAGGAGAAGTGGGGCTGGTGCGTCGTGCCATGGCCAATAGTGGCAATGGCCTTGATGTAACCACTTTCACATTCACACTTTCTCGAGTCGAAAAAGCAAAGACTCAATGTAAGTTCTTAGTAGTTTTTTCTCTTATTTATATCATGGTCTGATCTAAAAATGAGTGCTGCCAACTGTTTGGTAGGGCAAGATTGGGCTCAATCCAAACAGCCCCTTAGGGGCTGTTTGGTTTGCGCCCGCCGGCCTTGCCAATCTGGGCTTGCCAAATAATTGGCGTGGGATTTGGCCGCCCATGCCCCGCCAAAAATTGGCTACGAATTGAACTAAGGGGCTGTTTGGTTTGTGCCCCAACTAGCCCCATCAAAATTTTGGCATGACCAATGCAAGGGCATGACCAAAAATTTGGCAAGTTGTTGATGTTTGGATTGTGGCCAATAAACACCCACCAATGTTTTGGCAAAAAAGACCTTTGTTTGGTTTGTGACCAGCTGGCATAATGAGAAAATATTTGGTTACATCTACTTTTGTTAAACTTATTAGTTGCATCTAATTTATACTCCCACAATTTAGAAGGTATATAGCGTGAAAAATTAGATGCGGTCAATAAGAAAAAGGAAGACGCTGAAAGAATGACATGCCAGCCCTTGGGGTGTTTAGGGGCTGTTTGGATGCTGCCTTGGCCAGCCCTACCAAATTGTGGGCGAGCCAAAAATTTGGCGAAGCATCGAGCCGCCCATGCCCTGGCCAAGAGTTGGCAACAAAATGAACTGGAGATGCCCGTGCAGCCTGGGCGTGCCAAATATTTGGTCATCATTCAAACGAGTACCCATCACCTGGTCAACGTCAATGTTTTGGCATGGCGGCTGTTGGCTGAAATCCAAACAGCCCTTAATCTTTCCTGACACCCTACTACATGTAATTTTTTAAAGATACGTTGCATGCAGTTTTTATCGCCCAAGCCCACGTGTTCAATTTTTAGCGAGGAGCGCCGGTTAGAACTAATATAATCAGTTCTATCCTACAGCTGTCAAGCATCCCTTCAAAAATCAAACCGAGCATCTCTCTTAGCTTCAAAAATCAGTTATATTTTGGCAGCGATCCAAACAACAGCCAAATCACATGGGCCAACCAATTTTTGGTATGGTTACCTTTGGTAGTAATCCAAACAGCCCCTAAGCCTGATATGGAGCTGTATGCACCAATTTTTGGCCAACAACCAAATGAGCACCAAAGCTGGGTCAACGACCAAATTTTTGGCATGGCATCTCGGGCAATGATCCAAACAGAGGGCATACTGACAGATGGAGGGCGGGCGCCGTGGCGGGGAGGGTCATGAGGGGCGGCCAGTGGCCTGCTCGATGGAGGACGGGCATGGGCACGCCAAGGGTGGCTGGAGGGCATGATGGCTGTGGGAGGGCGGGGAGGTCCGGCTCGGTGGAGGGACGAGCGGTGGTGGGGAGGGGCGGGAGGGCGGGGAGGGCATGATGGCGGGGAGGCGGGGAGGCGGGGAGGGCCGTGGCCGGGAGGCGGGGAGGCGAGCTGAGGCGGGTAGGGGCGGGGAGGGGCGGGGAGGCGGGGAGTGGCGGGGAGGGCAGCGGTGGAGGGGCGGGGAGGGCGGGGAGGGCTGCGGTGGCGGAGGGGCGGTGGAGGGCGGGGAGGGCCGGTGGCCGGTGAGGGGCGGGGAGGCGAGCTGGGGAGGCGGGGAGGCGGGGAGGGGCGGGGAGTGGCGGGGAGGGCTGGCGGGGAGGGGCGGGAGGGGCGGAGGAGGGCTGCGGTGGCGGGAGGCGGGGCGGGCGGCGGCCGGGCCAGCCGCTGGGTCGTCGCTTGTGGTCGTCGTCAGGTGTTGGCTGGTGGGTGGGTGAGGTTGGGAGAGAGAGAGGGAGGTGGGGCCGGGCTGGAAGAGAGAGAGAGAGAGGGCCGGGCTGGGAGAGAGGGTCGACCTCTTTGCCATCTGCCAACCCAGCCGATGGCAAAGATATGGGTTTTGCCATCCGCCGCAGATGGCAAAGAGGTGGGGCTCTTGGCCGTTATAACGCCGTTACCCATTGGGCTCCACCCACTTCTTTGCCATCCGCCAACAGATGGAAAGATTCTTTGCCATCTGTTGGCAGTATGGCAAAGAGGTGGGGTTGACAGCCGTTAAAGATCGACCCTACCACCTCTTTGCCATCTATTTGGCGGAATGGCAAAGATTATTTGCCATCGCCTAGCGAGATGGAAAAGAATTGGTGATGGCAACCATGTTCTTTGCCATCTGTCAGTTCTTTGCCATCTGTTTTTTATAAGCAGATGGCAAAGATGTTCTTTGCCATCAGCTGGCAGATGGCAAAGAGCTGGCTGATGGCAAATTCCCAGTTTCCAGTAGTGATATAGGCAAATTCATCACTATAACGTTGGTCAGTACAACCAAAGATAATATCATCAACATATATTTGGCACACAAATAGTTCACCATCATAAGATTTAGTAAAGAGAGTAGGGTCGAGTGAACCGGGTGTGAAGCCATTCTTCATGAGGAATTCCTTCAAAGTGTCATACCACGCCCGAGGGGCCTGCTTGAGGCCATAGAGGGCCTTGTTGAGTCTGAAGACTTTGTTAGGATTCTTTGGATCTTCAAAACCTGGGGGTTGAGCAACATATACTTCTTCCTCAAGCTTACCATTGAGGAATGCACTTTTCACATCCATTTGATATAAAGTGATATCATGATGTTTAGCATAAGTAAGTAATATCTTGAATAGCCTCAAGTCTAGCAACAAAAGTGAAGTTTCATCGAAATCAATTCCTTCAACCTGTGTGTAGCCTTGAGCTACAAGTCATGCCTTATTCCTCACCACAAGGCCATTTTCATCTTGCTTGTTGCGGTAGATCCACTTTGTGCCAATGATATTATGCTTGCGAGGATCTGGACGTTTGACCACTCTGGGCGTTGTTGAGCTTGAACTGATGTAATTCTTCTTGCATGGCCTGAATCCACTCGGGCTCCGTAAATGCTTCATCTACCTTAGTGGGCTCTGTGATAGAGACAAAAGCATAGTGCCCACAAAAGTTAGATAAATGTGAAGCTTTTGAGCGTGTGAGAGGACCCGGTGCTTCAATGTCATCGATGATCTTTTCAACTTGCACTTCTTTTGAAACGCGAGGATGAGCTGGTTGTCATTGAGGAATTTGATCAACATTTTCTTCAGCACCATTTTCTTCAGCATTTTCTTCAGGTGCATCAGCTCGACATTCTTCACATCTGGAATAAATTCTTCAGCAGATTCTTCAGTAGGAATGACATCCTTAGTCGACTTGAACTTGATAGAATCCTCAGGTGCTGGTTCATCTATCACAGAAGGTAGGTGCTCTCTTTGTGAGCCATTAGTTTCATCGAACCGCACATCTACAGTTTCAACAATCTTGTGAAGAACATTGTTGAAGACTCTGTAGGTGTGCGAGTCCTTTCCATAACCAAGCATAAAACCTTCATGTGCTTTTGGTGCAAATTTAGCGTTGTGATGAGGATCTCTAATCCAACATTTAGCACCGAAGACTTTGAAATAACTCACATTCAGTTTCTTGTCAGTGAGGAGTTCATAGGCAGTCTTCTTGAAGAATTTGTGAAGATATACCCTGTTGATGATGTGGCATGCAGTGTAAATTGCCTCAATCCAGAAGTGACGTGGCGTCTTGTACTCATCAAGCATAGTGCGAGCCATCTCAACAAGAGTTCTGTTCTTGCGCTCCACGACGCCATTTTGCTGAGGAGAATAAGGAGCGAGATAACTCATGAGTAATACCAAGTTCATCAAGATAGTCATCAAGACCGAATTCTTGAACTCAGTTCCATTGTCACTCCTGATGTGCTTGATCTTCACACCAAAGTTGGTTGAAGCCCTCGAGGAAAACCGTTTGAAGACTTCCTCACTTCATGTTTGTAAGTAACAATGTGTACCCATGTGTAATGAGAGTAATCATCAACAATAACAAAGCCATATAGAGATGCATCATTAGTGACTGCTGAGTAATGATTAGGACCAAAGAGTTCCATGAGAAGCAATTTGAATGGTCGAGTAGTGGTCATGATAGTCTTCGCTGGATGCTTGGCCTTGGTCATTTTTCCAGCTTCACAGGCTCCACACAAGTGATCCTTGAGGAATTTGACATTCTCAATGCCAATGACATGCTTCTTCTTCGCAAGCATGTGCAAATTCCTCATGCCTGTGTGACCAAGTCGTCGATGCCATAGCCAGCATTCTGAAGCTTTTGCAAGTAGGCACACGGCTGGTTGCGGTCCTGTAGAGAAATCAACAATATACAAGTCTCCTCTCCTAAAGCCTTCAAGACTTTGGAATTGTCAGCTTCCATAACCACAACACAACGATACTTGCCAAAGACAACAACCATATCAAGATTACAAAGCATTGAGACAGACATAAGGTTGTATCCTAAGGACTCAACAAGCATGACTTTGTCCATGTGTCGATCCTTTGTGATTGCAACCTTACCTAGACCCAATACCTGACTTTTGCCTTTGTCGTGAAGATGATATGCTTGAGATGCAATGGTGATAAGGGAGCATCCATCAATAGATTCTTGTCACCAGTCATGTGATTTGTACATCCACTATCGAGGACCCACTTTCGGTGGCTTTGAGTTGATCATCTTGCGAGATGAATTAGTGCAGCTTACGAACTCATATACTTCATCGGTGAAGAATATGATATCAAATTCATCGAGATGAATTTCATCAAGCGATAAAAGCAGATATAGCAAGATGAGGACGTGTGAAATGAAAGTTCATTTCTTCATGATTAGCCTGCATCCTTTCGTGCATTTTCGCTGAGCCCCCAAAGAAATTCTTCAGACGTTAAAGCACGTCTGGAGACCTGACCCTGCAGAAGAGATTAGTTCTTTTTCTTCACCACCCACATCTGAAGGGGTGGCAAAGAGTTCATCACTCTACGAGCTCCATATGAGAATGGTGGCAAAGAAGCCAGACCATTTCGTTTCACATAAGAGGGGTTAGGGTAAACATATGAATAAGCAGAGAAATTCTTCGAGGACTTATGAACATAATGGTTTGAGGAATAATGCACATATTCATAGCCCTTAGCTCTACCCTTCGAAATAGAGTTGTTAGCATGATGATAATCATATGAGGACTTTGATCCTTTTGAGGAATTTGATCCATGTGAGGAATTTGGTCCGTATGAGGACTTAGATCCATATGAAGAATTTGGTCCATATGAAGAATTTGATCTGGGGTTCCTATTCTTCATCTTCACAGGTGGTGTCATGAGGACATTCACCTGAAGACTTTCAAGGCACCTTTTGGGAACCCAGATTTTCTTCATAGGGGAACCCTGAAGACTTTCCTGCAGTTAGTGCCAACATATCTAGCAAATACTTCACCATTCTGATTTTTGAACAGTTTATAGTTGGAGTCAAATGTCTCATCAGAAGAATGAGGAGATTCACATGTAAAGCCAGATAAGTTAGATGGATCAACTGGTGGTCCCTTTGCAGCAACCCATGAGGTTTTGGGGTACTGCTCAGGCTTCCAATATGTACCATCAGCATTGATTTTCCTCTCAAAGGCAATACCCTCTTTCCTAGGGTTCCTGTTGAGGGTCTGCTTTTTAAGCACACCACAAAGAGTCTGATGCCCTTTGAGGCTTTTGTACATGCCTGTCATGTAAAATTCCTTCAGCCCTGCATTGTCAGTGATACTAGCAATGTCCTCAGATGAGGAATTAGTGATAGCAGAGGCAGGTGAAGAATTTGTAACAATTGAAGCATTTGAACATTCAGGTGAAGAATTAGCAGATTCACGTTCAATGCATTTTAAGCATGGAGGAACAAATTCTTCCTGAGCAGCGCTGATTTGTTGAGCAAGCAATGAATCGTGCTCCTTCTGAAGATCCTCATAACTCACTTTTAGCTTCTCAAGATCTTGCTTTCTTTGAAGAAATTCATAAGAAAGCTTCTCATGATCAGATAAGAGAGTGTTATGATGACCTTGAAGTCTGTCAAACCTAGACTGAAGTCTCTGAAGATTTTCAGTCAAGGTTTTAGTGTAATCCATTTCTTCACCCAACATATCATCACTTTTGTCTAGCATGTTTTGAACCTTTTCAAAAGCCCTTTGTTGTTTTACATCAATCTTAGCAAGTTTAGAGTAGCTGGGCTTGAGGTTTTCATCATATTCATTCTCACTAGATTCAGAGGAGGTATATTTGAGTACCTTGGCACCCTTTGCCATGAAGCAATAGGTGGGAGCGTAGTCATCATTATCTTCATCAACCTTGTTGGTGAGGTCATTTTCTTCATAGTTGAAGATAGACTTGGTGACGAATGCAGTAGCGAGAGCCAAACTCGCCACACCAGACTCGGACTCCTCAGATGCCTCCTCTTCCTCATGTTCCTCAGATTCAGCCTCAGAGTCCATTTCCTTGCCAATGAATGCCCGAGCCTTCTTGGAGCTGCTCTTCTTGTGAGATGAAGACTTCGAGGATTTTGATGATGAAGATTTTGACGATTTCTTCTTCTTCTTAGCATCATCGTAACTGTAATCCTTGTATTTCTTCTTCTTTAATTCCTTTTCCCCATCGAGGAGAATCTTGAATATAGTGACCAGGTTTCTTGCATTTGTGGCATAGCCTCCTTTTGTAGTCACTGGATGAGGAATCACTGCTCCTTGAGGATTTTCCAAAGCGGCCACGTCTTGAGAATTTTTGGAACTTCTTCACAAGTAGTGCTAGCTCCTGGCTCAATTCTTCAGGATCACCAAGGCTGCTACCAGAATCTTCACATTCAGATTCAGACACTGCCTTGGCCTTCAGGGCACGTGATCTGCCATAGCTCGAACCATAGAGATCTCTCTTTTCAGCAAGCTGTAACTCATGAGTATTTAGCCTCTTGAGGATATTAGCGGGATCAAGTGACTTGTAATCAGCATGTTCTTGTATCATCAATGCCAGAGTATAAAATGAGGAATCAAGCGATCTCAACAATTTCTACACGACCTCATGGTCGGTGATGTCAGTGGCACCAAGCGCTTGAAGCTCATTTGAGATGTCAGTGAGGTGATCGAAGGTTTGTTGAACATTTTCATTGTCGAGTCTTTTGAATCAGTTGAAGAGATTGCGAAGAACATCAACTCGAGAGTCACGCTGAGTTGAGACTCCTTCATTCACTTTGGACAGCCTATCCCAGATAAGCTTATCAGTTTCGAAAGCACTCACTCTTCCATACTGTCCTTTGATCAGATGGCCACATATGATATTCTTTGCTTGAGAATCGAGTTGCTTGAATCTCTTCACATCAGTAGCGTTCGGTGAGGGTGAGACAGAGGGAACACCATTTTCCACAACATACCAGAGATCGTTATCAATTGCCTCAAGATGCATTCGCATCTTATTCTTCCAGTAGGGTTAGTCTGTCCCATCGAAGGTAGGACAGCCAGCAGAGATCTTGATCATACCTGCGGTCGACATAACTAAAACTCCAGGCGGGTGAACCAAAATCACACAGAACAAGGGAGTACCTTGCTCTGATACCAATTGAAAGTGCATTATATCGACTAGAGGGGGGGTGAATAGGCGATTTTTATGAATTCTTCAGCGAGGAATTTGCGGTGAGGAAATTCCTTAGCGAAGAACTACTTGCAGCAGAATAAGTACTCGAAGTAAGCATAACAGAATACAGGCATGGTCATCATGATGAAATGAAGACAAGCACAGTATAGAAAGCGTAATCACAGGATAACACAAGATGAAGACAATCAGACTGAAGAAATTGAACTGAGGAAATTGAGAAAGTCTTCAGTCAAAGTCTTCAAACACAGATATGATGAAGCACTTAACACAGTAATGAGGAAATGAAAGAGTTGAGGAAATGGAACCAGTAAGGTTGGTGAAGACAATGATTTGGTAGACCAGTTCCAACTGCTGTCTCAGTTGTACATCTGGTTGGAGCGGCTGAGTATTTAAACTCGAGGACACACAGTCCCGGACTACCAGTCCTGAGCACGCCTCCTAGGACACCAAGTCCTCACCGTATTCTCCTTGAACTAAGGTCACACAGACCTCGTCCAATCACTCGTGGTAAGTATTCAGGCGACTTCCAAACCTTCACAAACTCAGTCACTCGGCGATCCACAATTCCTCTTGGATGCTCTAGACCATGACGCCTAACCGTCTGGAAGAAGCACAGTCTTCAAAGGTAACAAGCGTCAGATCCACGCAGGATCAATCTCTTCAGTGATGCTCAACCACTTTGGGTTTGGGTTTTCCTCACTTGATGATTTTCACTCAAAGTCCTCGGAGGATGGGATGCTCTCAATTGACAAGTGTCAGTTTCTCTCGGAGCAGCCAACCAACTAGTGGTTGTAGGGGGCGGCTATTTATAGCCTAGGGAGCAGCCCGGCATGATAAGACATAAATGCCCTTCAATGATATGACCGTTAGGTGGATAAGATATTTTGGGACAGCTGTCACGCAGCACAGCAACGGTCGGAAATTTGAGCTTAGTAGATCCGCACTGGCGAATTCCTAACTCCTCAGCTGGACCAAATTCCTCAGCGACCAGAAGAACTTCGTCTCTGTCACTGAAGAAATTTACTGAACTGTATGAGATTTCCAATGGCTTCACTCGAAGGGATTAGTAGGTGTAGGATTTTGAGTTGAGCATCACATTGAAAATTTTCCTTAGTATTTCCTCGACCCCCTTTAACAGTACGGTGTTTCCTATGACTCAAGAAAGAGAAAACGAAACTACGAAAATAAAAGTCTTCACGCTTCATGTTCCTCAATTGGATACCAAGTCTTCAAGGTCACACCAATTTCTTCACTTTGAAAGTCTTCAGAAAGTCTTCAGAATACCAAAGTCTTCAGTTGAAGAACTTCATTTTTAGGGGTCGACTTTCACTGTAAATATCAAACTCCTCATAGACTTATAGACCTGTGTACACTCATAAACGCATTAGACCCTTAACCTATAAGTCTTCAATACACCAAAATCACTAGGGGCACTAGATGCACTTACACGTGGAGACTTGATCTTCGACGGATTTGAGACCGCGACAACCGCTCCCCTTCGCCCCGTCGAACATGGCTTAAACCTGTCATCGGGCCGCATCCAGGAGATGGCTCCTGTAACAACTCCGGCCTTAGATCCAGAGCAGATCAAGACATCCGAAGATGGGAGACTCAACCCCATCACGGGGCGCTAACGAGTCTGCGGCGTTGGAGCCGCGCGCAGATCCCACTTCGTACAATACCTACATCAACGGAACCCCGGAATCGTCTCCGATACCGAGTTCCGAACCCTGCGAGCTCGCGGATACCGAACTCGATCGCTTATTGATATTCAAGTTCAGCTCCGCAGATGTCTTTCAGCACTCGCCTATGGGCGATCTACTAACCTCACTAAAAAACCTATCCCTGGCAGATGGCTCGTCGCCGAACTATGCCCGTTCGACCTTACGGCGGATGACGGAGAATTTTGCTTCCCACCCGCCACCCACTTCATAGCCACTGTCGAAGACCCAACCAACATGCTTGACCTCCGCCCCGAAGACATCGACGGTATGGATGACGATGAGGGGCAAGGCCAGAGCTCACTATCCGCTAGACGCAGGACGACCACTTCCTGGTATGACGTGTGTATGGTAGACACACCCAACGACGATATCAACGATGACAAAGAGGATCTAGTTGAGGATAAACCTCCTGGTACACAATCCGAACACCAGCGCCCCCGGCGCCGCTCCAGGTCACGTCGCCCAAGAGAAAACAATACTAGCAACGGAGGTGATACTACTCTGGACAACAAAGACCCTGTTGAGGAAGGATCCGAACAGGAGGACCAGGAAAGCGGGCAAGATAGCCCCGATGAACAGGTCATGTACGGAGACTCGGAGGATAGCAATTATCTTCCCCTCTCCGAGGAAGAGGAGAGCCTCGACAACGAAGAATTCATCGTGCCGGAGGAACCTCTCGAGCAGGAGCGCTTTAAACGCCGGCTAATAGCCACAACAAGGAATCTAAGAATAAAGCAGCTGCAGCTTCAAGCAAGCCAAGATCTGCTCAATGATAAATGGACCAAGGTCCTAGCCGCCATAGAATACGGCCCTAGTGGCCCGGAAAAAAGCCACCCCAAGTGCAGGTGGCTCCCTCCACATGATGGCAAGGCGCTGGAGCCCGTTCCACCATCGAATAATGTGGCAGTTCGACCACAGTTTGGTCCGGATAAAGCAGCAGCCCAGGCAGAATACCATAAGAAACAATCCGGCCGTAAGAACAAGAACACGACGATTCAGGAAAACAATGGCGACATTGATACGTCTTGAGCTTGCGTTGGTTTTCCCCGGAGAGGAGAGGATGATGCAACACAGTAGCGTAAGTATTTCCCTCAGTTTTTGAGAACCAAGGTATCAATCCAGTAGGAGGCCACGCGCAAGTCCCTCGTACCTGCACAAAACGATAGCTACTCGCAACCAACGTGATTAGGGGTTGTCAATCCCTTCACGGTCACTTACGAGTGAGATCTGATAGAGATAATATTTTTGGTATTTTTGGTATAAAGATGCAAAGTGAAAAGTAAAAGCAAAGCAAGTAAATAAGGTGATGGAGATTGATATGATGAGAATAAACCCGGGGGCCATAGGTTTCACTAGTGGCTTCTCTCAAGAGCATAGATATTCTACGGTGGGTGAAAAAAATTATTGTTGAGCAATTGACAGAATTGAGCATAATTATGAGGTTATCTAGGTATGATCATGTATATAGGCATCACGTCCGAGACAAGTAGACCGAAACGATTCTGCATCTACTATTATTACTCCACTCATCGACCGCTATCCAGCATGCATCTAGAGTATTAAGTTAAAAACAGAGTAACGCCTTAAGCAAGATGACATGATGTAGAGGAATAAATTCATGCAATATGATAAATACTCCATCTTGTTATCCTTGATGGCAACAATACAATACGTGCCTTGCAAACCCTTCTGTCACTGGGTAAGGACACCGCAATATTGAACCCAAAGCTAAGCACTTCTCCCATCGCAAGAACTACCAATCTAGTTGGCCAAACCAAACGGATAATTCGAAGAGACTTGCAAAGATAACTCAATCATACATAAAAGAATTCAGAGAAGAATCAAATATTTTCCATAGATAAGCTGGATCATAAACACACAATTCATCGGTCTCAACAAACACACCGCAAAAAAGAAGATTACATCGAATAGATCTCCACGAGAGAGGGGGAGAACATTGTATTGAGATCCAAAAAGAGAGAAGAAGCCATCTAGCTACTAGCTATGGACCTGAAGGTCTGAAGTAGACTACTCACACTTCATCGGAGGGGCTATGGTGTTGATGTAGAAGCCCTCCGTGGTGGATGCCCCCTCCAGCGGAGCTCCAGAACAGGCTCCAAGATGGGATCTCATGGATACAGGAAGTTGCGGTGGTGGAATTAGGTTTTTGGCTCCATCTCCGATCTGTTGGGGGTACGTAGGTATATATAGGAGGAAGGAGTACGTCGGTGGAGCGTCAGGGGGCCCACGAGGCAGGGGGCGCGCCCGAGGCGCCTCCACCCTCCCGACCGCCTCGGCACTTCTTGGAGTAGGGTCCAAGTCTCCTGGATCACGTTCGGTGAGAAGATCACGTTCCCGAAGGTTTCATTCCGTTTGGACTCCGTTTGATATTCGGTTTCTTCGAAACACTGAAATAGGCAAAAACAAAGCAATTACAGGCTGGGCCTCCGGTTAATAGGTTAGTCCCAAAAGTAATATAAAAGTGGAAAATAAAGCCCATTATAGTCCAAAACAATAGATAAAGTAGCATGGAGCAATCAAAAATTATAGATACATTGGAGGCGTATCGAGGCATCCCCAAGCTTAATTCCTTTCGTCCTCGGTAGGTAAATGATAAAAAGAGAATTTTGATGCGGAGTGATACTTTGGCATAATTTCAATGTAAATCTTCTTAATTGTGATATGAATATTCAGATCCGAAAGATTCAAGACAAAAGTTCATATTGACATAAAAATAAGAATACTTCAAGCATACTAATCAAAATGATCATGTCTTCTCAAAATAGCATGGCAAAAGAAAGTTCATCCCTACAAAATCATATAGTTAGGCTATGCTTCATTTTCGTCACACAAAGATGTTCCCAACTTCTATACCCCCGATGAGAAGCCAAGCAATTGTTTCATACTTCAATAATCTCAAAAAAATTCAACCTTCAAGCAATACATGAGCGTGAGCCATGGATATAGCACTATGGGTGGAATAGAATATGATGATGGGGATTGTGTGGAGAAGACAAAAAAGGAGAAAGTCTCACATTGACGAGGATAATCAACGGGCTATGGAGATGCCCATCAATTGATGTCAACATGAGGAGTAGGGATTGCCATGCAACGGATGTACTAGAGCTATGAATGCTCAACAAAAGAAAACTAGTGGGTGTGCATCCAACTTGCTTGCTCATGAAGACCTAGGGCATTTGAGGAAGCCCATCGTAGGAATATACAAGCCAAGTTCTATAATGAAAAATTCCCACTAGTATAAAAAGACAATTTATGAGACTCACTATATGAAAAACATGGTGCTACTTTGAAGCACAATATATGAGACTCACTACATGAAGAACAAAGTGCTACTTTGAAGCACAATATATGAGACTCACTACATGAAGAACATGGTGCTACTTTGAAGCACAAGTGTGGAAAAAGAGATAGTAGCATTGCCCTTTTCTTTTCTTTTTTTGGGCCTTTTTTTTATTTTTGCCTTTCTCTTTTGTTTGGGCAATGCTCTAATAATGATGATCATCACACTTCTATTGATTACAACATAAGGATTACAACTCGAAACTAGAACAAGGTATGACTCTATATGAATGCCTCCGGTGGTGTACCAGGATGGTGCAATGAATCAAGAGTGACATGTATGAAAATAATGCATGGTGGCTTTGCCACAAATACGATGTCAACTACATGATCATGCAATGGCAATATGACAAAAGTAATGTATGCCATGATGATGATGAACGGAACAATGGAAAGCTGCATGGCAATATATCTCGGAATGGCTATGGAAATGCCATAATAGGTAGGTATGGTGGCTGTTTTGAGGAAGATATAACGAGGTTTATGTGTGAAAGAGCGTATCATATCACGGGGTTTGGATGCATCGGCGAAGTTTGCACCAAATCTCAAGGTGAGAAAGGGCAATGCACGGTACTGAAGAGGCTAGCAATGATGGAAAGGTAAAAGTGCGTATAATCCATGGACTCAACATTAGTCGAAAGAACTCATATACTTATTGCAAAAATTTAGAAGTCATCAAAAATCAAGTACTACGCGCATGCTCCTAGGGGGATAGATTGGTAGGAAAAGACCATCGCTCGTCCCCGACCGCCACTCATAAGGATGCACAAGCGGTACACTTCATGTTTCAAATTTGTTACATAACTTTAACCATACGTGCATGCTACGGGATTTGCTAACTTCAACACAAGCATTTCTCAAATTCACAACTACTCAACTAGCACGACTTTGATATTATCACCTCCATATCTCAAAACAATTATCAAGCATCAAACTTATCTTAGTATTCAACGCACTCAAAAGAAAGTTTCACATATCTTGAATACCAAGTATATTAACATTAAGCAAATTACCATGCTATTAACGACTCTCAAAATAATCTAAGTGAAGCATGGGAGATCAAGTTTCTTTAAAACAAATCCACCACCGGGCTCTAAAAGATCTAAGTGAAGCACTAGAGCAAAAATTATCACGCTCAAAAAGATATAAGGAAGCACTATGAGCAAACTATCAAGCTCAAAAGATATAAGTGAAGCACATAGAGTATTCTATCAAATTTCAATTCATGTATGGCTCTATCAAAAGGTGTGTACAGCAAGGATGATTGTGGTAAACTAACAAGCAAAGACATAAATAATACAAGACGCTCCAAGCAAAACACATATCATGTTGGTGAATAAAATATAGCTCCAAGTAAATTACCGATGGAAGTAGGCGAAAGAGGGGATGCCTTCAGGGCATCCCCAAGCTTTGACTTTTTGGTGTCCTTGGATTATCTCTGGGGTGCCATGGGCATCCCCAAGCTTAGGCTCTTGCCACTCCTTGTTCCATAATCCATCAAAAGAATTCACCCAAAACTTGAAAACTTCACAACACAAAACTCAATAGAAATCTCGTGAGCTTCGTTAGAGAAAGTAAACAAAAGACTACTTTAAGGTACTGTAATGAACTCATTCTTTATTTATATTGGTGTTAAACCTACTGTATTCCAACTTCTTATGGATTATAAACTATTTTACTAACCATAGATTCATCAAAATAAGAAAACAACACACGCAAAACAGAATCTGTCAAAAACAGAACAGTCTGTAGTAATCTGTAACTAACACAAACTTCTGGAACCCAAATAATTCTACCAAAATTAGAAGACCTGGAAAATTTGTTTATTGATCAGCAGAAATTTTAATCACTATTTTATCACGTTCTGGTGATTTTTAACAATTCGGGCACTGAGCGCAAAGATTCTGGAATTTACAGCAAGATCAAGTAACTATCATCCAAGAAGATCCAATAGGTTCAACTTGGCACAAACACTAATTAAAAGATAAAACCACATATAAACAGAGGCTAGATGGTTTTTTTATTCCTAAACAGAAGCAAAAACAAAAACTAAAAAATAAAATTGGGTTGCCTCCCAACAAGCGCTATCGTTTAACGCCCCTAGCTAGGCATTGAGATTCCAATGATGCTCACAAGAAAGACAAGAATTGAGGCACAAAGAGAGCATCATAAAACATGTGACAAACACACTTAAGTCTAACATACTTCCTATGCATAGGCATATTATAGGCAAACAAATTATCGTAGCAAGCAAAAACTAGCATATGCAAGGAAGCGGAAAGGAACAATAACAATCTGAACATAACGAGAGGTAATTTAGTAACATGAAAATTTATATAACCATATTTTCCTCTCTCATAATAATTACATGTAGGATCATAAGAAAATTCAACAATATAGCTATCACATAACATATTCTCAACACGATCCACATGCATGTGAAGTTGACACTCTTCCGAAATAGTGGGATTAATATTAACTAAGGTCATGACCTCTCTAAACCCACTTTTATCAAAAACTTCATAAGATTGAACATTATCCAAATATGTGGGATCTAAAGTTGACACTCTTGCAAACCCACTTTCAATATTATTGCAAACACTATTATCAATCTCATATTCATCATGGGGATTAAATAAATTTTCAAGATCATAAGAAGAATCACCCCAATCATGATCATTGCAACAAGTAGTAGACATAGCAAAACTAGCATCCCCAAGCTTAGAGTTGTGTATATTATTAGCATGATTGACATCAAGAGAATTTATAGTAAAATCATTGCAATCATGCTTTTCATCGAAGGAACTACCAAGTATGGGTGAAATAGCAACGATCTCATGTTTAACATAAGGAACTATAGCAAATTCATATTCATAAATATTGGCATCATGGCCAAAAGAATAGCAAGCATCATGTTCATCAAGGGATATTTCAATCAAATCATCGGAATCATCATTATCTATAGATTCATGCATATCATTATTTCCATCCAAAGCAACGGTCATTCTCTCAATAATTTTTTTGACATAGACATTATGAGCATAGTTTTCATAGCAATATTTAAGTATGTCAAAATTTTCAGATTCGTAGAGAGTAATATCATACTTTTCAATCAATGAAGCAACTTCATAAGCACCCTTAAAAGCAACACATTCTTCAATTTGTTCGATATCATAGTAACTATAAACACCCTTTGCATAAGAAGTTAAGATTTCATTTTCATTAAACTCACATAGGTAAGGAAGGTGTTTTTTAGGGTTCTTAGAGAAACAAGTAAAATCATAAATTTCACAAAGATTCCAAGCATAACACAGAAATCTGTTTATTTGACTCCATAAGAGTCTCCTTTTTCGCATAAACGGTGGCCTTTATAATGAGCATGCTCATCTAAAGATTTCCCATCAACTAGGCTAGTTGGGGTTTCAGCACGAGCGCATAAGGATCGAAGATGATCCAAGTAGAACACTTTAAGTGGATCCATAACAATAGATTTTTAGCAAGCAAAGATGCAAGCAAATAGAAGGCACATGGTAACACGAGCAAACAAAAAGGCAAAGGAAAAAGGAGGAGGAGATTGGGAAAGAGAGAGGGCAAATAAAACGGCAAGGGTGAAGTGGGGGAGAGGAAAACGAGAGGCAAATGGCAAATAATGTAATGCGAGAGATAGGGATTGTGATGGGTACTTGGTATGTTGACTTTTGCGTAGACCTCCCGACAGCGGCGCCGTAAATCCTTCTTGCTACGTCTTGAGCTTGCGTTGGTTTTCCCGAAGAGGAGAGGATGATGCAGCACAAGATGGTGTAAGTATGTCCCTCAGTTTTGAGAACCAAGGTATCAATCCAGTAGGAGGCCACGAGCAAGTCCCTCGTACACTGCACAAAATGATAGCTACTGCAACCAACGCGATTAGGGGTTGTCAATCCCTTCACGGTCACTTACGAGTGAGATCTGATAGAGATAATATTTTTGGTATTTTTGGTATAAAGATGCAAAGTGAAAAGTAAAAGCAAAGCAAGTAAATAAGGTGATGGAGATTGATATGATGAGAATAAACCCGGGGGCCATAGGTTTCACTAGTGGCTTCTCTCAAGAGCATAGATATTCTATTGGGTGAAAAAATTACTGTTGAGCAATTGAAATATTTTAGCATAATTATGAGGTTATCTAGGTATGATCATGTATATAGGCATCACGTCCGAGACAAGTAGACCGAAACGATTCTGCATCTACTAATATTACTCCACTCATCGACCGCTATCCAGCATGCATCTAGAGTATTAAGTTAAAATAGAGTAATCCCTTAAGCAAGATGACATGATGTAGAGGAATAAATTCATGCAATATGATAAATACTCCATCTTGTTATCCTCGATGGCAACAATACAATACGTGCCTTGCAACCCCTTCTGCCATTGGGTAAGGACACCGCAATATTGAACCCAAAACTAAGCACTTCTCCCATTGCAAGAACTACCAATCTAGTTGGCCAAACCAAACGGATAATTCGAAGAGACTTGCAAAGATAACTCAATCATACATAAAAGAATTCAGAGAAGAATCAAATATTTTCCATAGATAAGCTGGATCATAAACCCACAATTCATCGGTCTCAACAAACACACATGAAAAAGAAGATTACATCGAATAGATCTCGACGAGAGAGGGGAGAACATTGTATTGAGATCCAAAAGAGAGAAGAAGCCATCTAGCTACTAGCTATGGACCCGAAGGTCTGAAGTAAACTACTCACACTTCATCGGAGGGGCTATGGTGTTGATGTAGAAGCCCTCCGTGGTGGATGCCCCCTCCGGCGGAGCTTCGGAACAGGCCCCAAGATGGGATCTCGTGGATACATGAAGTTGCGGCGGTGGAATTAGGTTTTTGGCTCCGTCTCCCATCTATTGGGGGTATGTAGGTATATATAGGAGGAAGGAATGCGTCGGTGGGCGTCGGGGGCCACGAGGCAGGCGCGCCCGGGCGCCCTCCACCCTCGTGACTGCCTCTGGCACTTCTTGCGATGAGGTCCAAGTCTCTGGATCACGTTCGTGAGAAGATCACGTTCGAAGGTTTCATTCCGTTTGGACTCCGTTTGATATTCCGTTTCTTGAAACACCGAAATAGGCAAAAAAGCAGAAGTGCAGGCTGGGCCTCCGGTTAATAGGTTAGTCCCAAAAGTAATATAAAAGTGGAAAATAAAGCCCATTATAGTCCAAAACAATAGATAAAGTAGCATGGAGCAATCAAAAATTATAGATACGTTGGAGACGTATCAGACATTCGCCAAAGTTTAGTGGGCGGAGCAGGACAGCCAAGATCGACGCACAGATCGCGGGGATATGCCCAGACCGGTTACGATGGTCAATCAGCCGGACTCAACCAAGCCAACCATGCCCGAAGCCGCCAACGGCATCCAAAGGAGGTGCTTCACAGTGTGGCCCAACATAGAGGAGCCACGCTCCCGCTTTGCTTCACCAACGAGGTAATGGAGCACGAATTTCCAGACTGGTTCAAACCCATCAACGTCGAATCATACGATGGAACAACAGATCCCGCAGTATGGATTGAGGACTATCTCCTCCATATCCACCTGGCTCGCGGAGACGACCTTCATGCCATTAAATACCTACCTCTCAGAAAATTCTATTGGTAGCTGGGAAGATTTGGAAAATGCCTTTCGTGACAACTTCCAAGGAATATATGCCGGCCGGCAGATGCCGACGACTTAAGTCATATTGTCCAATAGCCCGGCGAGTCAGCTAGGGAGCCCTGGACCAGGTTCTTAGTCAAAAAGAACCAAATTGTCGACTGTCCGGACGCGGAAGCCCTCGGGGCCTTCAAACATAGCGTTCGGGATGAATGGATAGCACGCCACCTCGGCCAGGAAGGACCTAAATCCATGACCGCCCTTACCGCTCTAATGACTCGCTTTTGTGTGGGAGAAGACAACTGGCTCGCTCGTAAAAGCAACAACGCCAGCGACCCGGGCACTTCCGAAATCCGAGACGGTAACGGCAAGCCACGACTAACCGAACACAACAGTCGCAACAATAATGAAGGATTACACGACACAACGGTCAACACCGGATTTCACAATCTGAAGCCCGGTTAACGGAGGAAGCCATTTAAGGCCAGCCAGGATGGGCCATCCACCCTCGACAGGATACTGGACCGACCTTGTCAGATTCATGGTCACCCTGATAAGCTAGCCAATCACACCAACAGAAACTGTTGGGTTTTTAAGCAGGCATGCAAACTTAACGCCGAATATAAGGGGAGGAGGCCACCAAGCGATAAAGACGATGGAGCGGCTCGACAGCCGAATACCAGGGGCCAAAAACAGTTTCCCTCCGACGTTCGACCACTACCGAAGCGGAAATAGCAGTTTGGCTTCCGCCACCCACCCACTATGCTGGCAAGATTTACACCACGCTTACATTACTACGCATTCAAGATACCATGGGCATCGGCGGCAGCACAATACGGGCACCCCTGCAAGAAATCCCGTAACGTTTTTTATCCGTTCTCTTCACTTTTCTTTATTATAAACAGGTGACCAACAGGACAACACCTACAACAGACTATCGAAGTTCGGATCTGTACACTCACCTAAGGGGCTACTTCCTTTAAGGATTCCCCTCCCAGAGGACGGGTGGCGCAGACGTGCGACAGGAGGTCCAAAATAGCATTTTGTAGACCGCACTCTTTATATTGAGCCTGTACTATGCCCTTTTTCCTCCGTTCCTGACCCCGAGCATGTCAAATAGTCGGGTTGTGGTTTTTCTTTTTTATCTATGAATTTATCATTGGCATATTGCTCCACTCCCAGTAAACTTTATCCGAGATAATCTTAAAATACTCTTGCTACAATGAGTACGGCCGGAACGGCTGTGTCACAAGAAGCGTCTCGGCATAACATGCCAGAGGCCCGGTATGGGAACAAATGAGTCGCCAATAAAAGTCCGAACAGCTCTACAGCGTACTTCGGCGTCACAAGTTTGGCCTTATATGCATCAGCTCCGAATCATTGTCTTTGGTCAATAGTTGGGTTGCCCGACTTCTGTGCTTGCTACCCTACGTTCCGCTCTATCGGCTAGGGTAGTAAAGGGAGAACTACTGCGATTGTGCCCTGGCTTTGACCGGATGAGCACCTCAGTAGATAAAGCCAAAAACTGACTGTCATGATGCGGCGGGAGCTGGTCAACCACTTGACGACTTATTTGAATCTTTAGCGATTCTCCGTGTTACACGAAGGATCTTTTTCAGATCAAAACATGTAAGGCACAATATTACGATACACCGCATACGTATTAGGGGCTATGTCGTAGCCCCACCATAAAACTCCTATGGCTAAGTGAAAGTGTTAATGCCCTATAGTCCGATTGCCTGGTTCGCCGCATTATCACCTCCTTTATTGACCAAGACGTTGGATAAAGAGTGATTCAATGCTTTTCTGAACACCCCCGTATTTCCTACGAGGGGGCCGATGATTGGAAAGCTTTCAAATTACATTAAACGGCCGCACAGGAGGAATACAAGCTTTTGCGCAAAAAATAGATTAACTATAAAGTTGTCTGTTACAACCCTTGTACACATCACTCAAATATTATGTCTTTCGAGCATTGACCCTCTATCAAGCGAGCGGCCTCTAGGACATCTCCAAAATAATGCTCCGGTTCCGGACGGTCCTTGCCTTTGGGTGGACTCTTCGTTGCAACGTCGATGGCCTTCATCTTCCCCTAGAATGTCTTGACTCGGGCGAAGGCCATCCATGCACCTTCAATGCACGCCGACCGCTTCACAGCATCAATACACGGCACCGCGTCAGCAAGCCACTGCACCAGGCCGAAGTAACTACTCGGAACAGGTTCAGTCAGCCACAAACGGACAACGACGTTCTTCATGGCAGTGCCGGATATCCTATGCAGCTCGGCCCACTGGGACATCTGTTCATTCAGCAACAGAGGGCGCTTCGACACGCCAAATTGTGACCAGAAAAGCTTCTCCATTGCATACCCCTTTTGCGCTTGATAAAACTGCGCCGCATTGGAAGAACTCTTCGGCAAGTCTAAAAAATTGTCCGGAGAACTCCATACTTGGTTAAGCTGAGCATAGTTCGGATCGCCAAACTTAGCATGTAGCAAAAAGGGCTTGCCAGCCACAATCTCGCCAGCCTGCCGGATCTCCTCACGGGCTGCTCTGGATTCAGACCGCGCTTCTCTCGCCTCTCGTAAGGCCTTGTCAAGTTCAGCCATTTTGGCTTCATTTTTCTTCTCAAGAAGTTTACAGCGGCCAGCCGCATTCTCTAACTCGCGCGCCATGGTGGACATTGCCTCCTTGTCCTGGCGCTGCGCAGCTTGTTCGGCCTTCAATTCAGCCGATGCCTTTTCGGCAGCCGCATTACTAAACCGGGCCTGCTCCTTGGCCCGGGCTAGCTCCGCCCGAAGGGCTTCCACGGCGGCAGCACCATCTGCATTGATGCACATTTCATATCAACCTCTCTTCAGAGTCAGGCTTACATTACAAGCATATTGGTATAAGGAATGCTCGAAATATATACCTTGCGAGTCATCAAGACGCCTGTTGATCAAAGCAATGTCATCCTCCGCAATATCCAACTTTCGCTGCAGTTCGGTTACCTCCGAATTTCGGGCAGTGGCAGGAGGGGAGACAACCTGCATTCCAAATTAAACTAAGGTTAGTACCTGAAAATATCTTTTCGATCCTCCGATCACTTCCTTTGGAAGGCAATCCGAGTCTCAGGGGCTACTGCATACACAACAGGTGCATGTCAGTGTCAAAACCGGCGGATCTCGGGTAGGGGGTCCTGATCTGTGTGTCTTAGGCTGATGGTAATAGGAAGCGAGGGACACAGATGTTTACCCAGGTTCGGGCCCTCTCGATGGAGGTAAGACCCTACTTCCTGCTTGATTAATATTGAAGATATGGGTAGTACAAGAGTAGATCTACCACGAGATCGTAGAGGCTAAACCCTAGAAGCTACCCTATGATGGTATGATTGTAATTGTGATCGGCCTTCTAAGGACCAACTCTCCGGTTTATATAGAAACCGGAGAGGGCTAGGGTTTACAGGGAGTCGGTTACAAGGAA
Source organism: Aegilops bicornis (assembly GCA_021605145.1). Taxonomy (NCBI): domain Eukaryota; kingdom Viridiplantae; phylum Streptophyta; class Magnoliopsida; order Poales; family Poaceae; genus Aegilops; species Aegilops bicornis. The sequence continues at coordinate 387,427,845 of CM038669.1, read as the reverse complement.
GGAAATATAATATCCGGATCGCCAAGCTTGCCTTCCACGCCAAGGAAATTCCCACCCGCACACGGGTCGAAGTCTTGAGTCTTGTCTCTTCACGCTTCAATAGTCCGGACGATGTATATAGTCCGGCTGTCCGGATACCCCCTAATCCAGGACTCCCTCAGTAGCCCCTGAACCAGGCTTCAAGGTAATCATCGAACACTTGAACCGTGTCCGGATCCACAAAATGATCTTCACATGCCACCGTAGAGAGAATGGTATTTCACAAATGCAATTTGCCGACAACTTTTTAGGCAACGCGACGTGTCATTACGGTCGGCTCATTATTCGAACCGTTTTCCCACAACCAGCCACAGCGCATACTGCGAGGCGGTTTCCTTGACACGTCTTGTCAAAGCAGAGATCGTGTCCCCTTATCACGGGATTCTCATCAATACGGTGCAGGTAATCCCACCACATCATCAATCGTGGCGCTTGGGAAGCAAGCGATTCCCCAACGGCAAGTGGAGGCGCACCGCTTTCGCCTCTATAAAGGGATAAGATTTCCCCATTTTACCCACGCCTTCTTCCTCCTTTGCCCACTCTTGCCCCCTCGAGCTCCAGCGCCCAAGCCCAAGTCTTCTCCGCGCAGCTAAACATGTCCGGAGCAGGAGGCAAGTGGGTGGCTTCCACCGTCAAGGAAAAGCATATCACAAATCTTCGGGCGGCCGGATACTTGGCCGCAGACATAGCGCACCGGCTACCGGACGCTGGGCAGGTCATTTCGACCCCGGGACCCCACGAGAGGGTCGTGTTCGTTGCCCATTTCGTCCGTGGACTGGGGTTTCCACTTCACCCCTTCGTCTGCGGGCTCATGTTCTACTACGGGCTAGATTTCCATGATCTAGCCCCGAATTTCGTCCTCAACATCTCGGCGTTCATCGTCGTATGTGAGGCCTTCCTCCACATCCGTCCTCACTTCGGCATGTGGCTGCAGATCTTCTTCGTGAAGCCAAAGATTGTAAGCGGCCAGCAAGCAGAGTGCGGAGGGGCCATGGTGGGCAAGATGCCTAACGTCACCTGGCTGAATGGCTCCTTTGCGGAGACAGTAAAAGGGTGGCAATAGAGGTGGTTCTACATCACCGAGCCGCGTGGTGCCAACTGGGCGGCGGCCCTCGAGTCCAATCTGGAGCCCCCATGCGGCTCACCTCCTGGGAAAAGAAGGGCCTGATTTGGGGCGAACCTACAGAACTGACCGGACTCCAAACCTGCATAAAGATCATGAAGGACAAGAACATCAAGCTTGTCAACGTGATCCAGGTCATGCTCGTTCACCGGATTCTGCCGTGCCAAAGGCGGGCATTCAATCTATGGGAGTTCGTCCCGGCCGAACACCAGACGCTTTAGAGGCTCTATGGCATGAAGCACAAGGACGCATGGAAGGCATTGTTCAAGGCCTCCGAAGTACCTCCTCCCACATCCGAGGACCGCGGACTTCATGCAGCGTGGCCCCCGCGTCCGGTGAGTTTTGGGACTACCACTGGATTCGGTTTTTCCCAATACATTCATGGGGGAGTCTTAAGTATTTGCGTATATTTGATCAGGACTATGTGGAGACAGCGGAGCAGTTTGACTGTCCGGCTCCACTGCCAGAAGATCCAGCTGATGCTCTCTTGGCAGAGATGCTGATCCCAGCGCCCTACAAGGCACCGGAGAAGAAGGCCGAAAAGAAGGCCCCGGGGACCAGGAAGGGTCTCCGGCGTAAGGTTGTGCCGGAAGCCTCGTCCGAAGACGACGAGGTGCACTCCTCCCCCGAAGAGGAGGAAGAAGAAGAAGAAGAAGCCCCATCCGGAAAGGATGAGAGGCATGAGGAGACAGGTCGTGGGGCCGGGAGAGGCCCTCAATGCAAGGCCGTCATACCCACGTCGTCCGATGACGACAAAACAGATTCCTCCCGTGGAGGCGGGGGGAAGCAAGAAGAAACTCTACCTCCCCGCACTGGGGAGGAGGAAAGTAGGAAAGCCGCCCCGGAGGGGGAGGCTGGGACGCCCAAGAAGGGAAAGGCGTCCCTTTCGGACTACTCCACCACGGCCGCTCATAGCTAGGAAGAGTGGCTGCCCAGGGGGAAGCCCCTAGAGCGATCGTAAGTGTCCGCACTCTACCGTGATTTTACTTCATAGTTGTTTAATAACGCCGAACATGTATGCAGTCCGGCCAGGGCTCATCCGGAGGTGTCGTTTTCGGATGGGTCTCTGAGCGCTTCAGAGATGAACTCGCTCCCGACGGCCACCACTCCTCATCCTGCGGATGACACAGATGTGTTGTCCCGGAGGTTCCCCGAGCAGGGGGAGGTGACCCTGGAGACACCCCAAAGCGGAGTTCCAAATATCAGACACGCGGGGTTCAAGATCCCTACGGATCGCGTCGATGAGAGCCGCAGCAAGGCGGACTCTCGCCCGAACACTGTTCTGGAACCCTTAACGGTTCCGGATTTAGGTGGGCAGCCCCTCGTTAAGGAGGGCGAGCCGTCCGTGCCGAGGACTTCCGTCGCACCAGCGGCGCCGGATAGTCTGGTGGAAGCGCTTCGAGGCGCTTCCATGGATGACGAGCACCATACTCTTATGAGTGCGGTGATTCAAAAGTTTATGTCCGCCAAAAGCGGACTAACAGAAGCCTGCACAAGCCTCCCGACGGGCTTCGAGGTAAGTAATAAAAACGTGTGAAATTACCACCCGATAGGAAGTAGCCCCTGATACTCTGTTTGGTGTTCGGAAAGAAAAGCCAAACGGATGGTCAATTATAATCCGCATGAGTCTAATAAGTGTTTATGTGACTAAGCAGGCCGTCTTTGCTTGCCGCTGCTGCCCGCACAGCCGAGGTTGCCGAACTAAAGCGGGACCTGGAGCAGGCGCAGGGAGAGCTCGATCTCACGAAGAGGCGGCTCGAAGGGAGCAAAGGTGAGTGATTCTGCGCTCTTATATATATGTAAAGATAGATAAATTTGTTTAGTTTGACGATGAAGCGTCGTGACTGTGTGGCAGGGTCCACCGCCGAAGTGGCGTCCCTGAAGAAAGCACTATTCGAGGCCGAAGACAAGGTGGCTTTGGAATGCAAAGAGCGCGAGAAGCAAAGTGCTAGAGTGGGCGAGGTACAACAAGAGCTCCAGGACCTCGGCAAGAGGTTCGAGTCCGTGGAGCATGATCTGAAGGCGAAAGAGGCCGAGCTTGCGAAGGCCCTTGTGAGTATGAAAGATGCCAAGGCCGAAGCCGATAAGGCACAACAGGAGATCCAGGAGGCCAAAAAGATAGCGCCGGGTAAGGAATTCTTTGTGCAAAGCAAACATGTGGAGGAGGCGTTTCTTTTACTTGCTCGAATTCAGAGCTCTCCATGGGCATTCGCAGATCTGCCACGCAGCGTATCAGATGCCGCGAAGTTCTACCGTGCCCAAAAGGGGAGCTCAACGGAGAAGCTGTGCTGGTCCCAGTATGGTGGGGCCGAACACCCAACGCCTCTGAGTGACCAACTGAAGCAGTTGGTCGAACTCCACAGGGCGGCCGAAGTGGCTATGAAAGATTTCATAGTCCGGATGTGGCCTGGTGAGCCCCTGCCCACTAGCTACTTCGGCCTGATCAAGCGGATGGTGAATGCCTGTCCGCGGCTTGAAGCAATCAAGCGATCCGTTTTCATCGAGGGTGCCCGCTGGGCCTTTGCCCGCGCGAAGGTGCATTGGGGCAAGCTGGATGCGGAGAAAATTTGGTGAAGGACGGTCCGCCGGAGGGCAAGGAGCATCGCCATCCCGAGAAGTACTATGATGGCGTTATGAAGGGCGCTCGTCTCATGGCCGATGAATGTACTAAAGAAAAGATCTTTGACTAAATGTACCTTTGCCGCTCTTGTAATTTAAGGACGAAGTTGCCTGTCCTATGTAGCACTGTTTTGATTTAAAATATTACCATCTGTGCGGTTGTTTATCAAATTCTGAAAGTAGGCCAGTCGTCGGCTTCCGCCCCCACGTACCTAGTACCGGGGTGTTCTGGAAAAACCAGATACTCTTTATCCAAATGTTTGGTCCCTTAAGGAGGTATCCGCGCAAGCGAACAAGGCAATCGGACTATGTGGCTTTATGACTTTCACTTAGCCATAGAAGTCTATAATTTTAAATTTCGTGAAGCCCCTAGAATTGAGGGCGAATTGGGGCGCTATATACGCCTAAATCGGACAAGGCCGACTCATCGCCTAAAGAGGAAAAAATCTTTAAGGATTTTAAGACCTCTCGAACAGCGACCAGCTCTCGCCTCATAATGCCGGTCAGTTTTCGGCTTTCTCTACTGAGGTGCTCGTCCGGAAGAACCGGGACACAATCCCAGTAGTTCTCCATGCGCTACCTTAGCCGATATAACGGAACATAAGGTACCAAAACAAGGGAGCCGGGCTAACCCAACTGTAGACCCAAGACATGATTCGGAGCTGATGCATATAGTGTTATAAGTTTGGGGTGCCACACTGTTCAAAGTGTTTGGACTTTATTTTCCATAGAACGGGGCACCATAGGAAGCCCCTGGCAAAAGGACCGTACCAAAGTGTACAGATGCAATATCACAGAAACATTTGTAAGAAAAATGTTCAAATAAGAATAATGAGCTGAGCCTATATATAATCTCCCATTGATGAAAATATGTTTAAGCGTATGTTTACAATGAATGCATTAAGCGGAGATAAATAGGACTATTTAACATGTCCTATCCAGGGGCAGGCCGCGGATGGATATATAAAACAGGTGCAATGATCGTAAATAGATTCCACCCGGGTGTTTCCTTCTGTGCGCGAAGCCTGTTTCCTCCTTGGTTTTCTCTCCTACGTAAGTCTGGCAATTCGGCTCTTCTGAAGAGGCTGCTCTAAAGCAATGTCCTGAAAAAGAAGAAGGACGGGTTATGAAGGTATGTGGCGGTTATCCCGCACTATTGACTGAGTCGTTGTTGCGCCTCCGCCTACGCCCATGGTATCTTGAGTGCGTAATTGTGTACGCGTGGCATGAATGCTGCTTTGATGGGGCTTAAGCGGAGGCTGGACTACTAGTCGCGCTCTTGGCGTGCCTGATGATCCTGTTGCGGGGTGTTCCGGATTCTCTTGATGGTGCCCGGATTGGTTTGTCGAAGGAGGCCGCATTGTACTTCCACCGCGAGGGCTGTAGTATGTTCTTCTGTTCGGAGAGAGCAGTCCATATTTCCGTTCACTGTTATGACCCCGCGTGGTCCTGGCATCTTGAGCTTGAGGTATGCGTAGTGTGGTACCGCATTGAATCTAGCGAATGCGGTTCGTCCAAGCAGTCTGTGGTAACCACTGCGGAAAGGGACGATATCGAAGATTAACTCTTTGCTTCGGAAGTTATCTGGAGATCCGAAGACCACTTCCAATGTTATAGAGCCCGTGCAACGGGCCTCTACTCCCGGAATCACACCTTTAAAGGTGGTTTTGGTGGCCTTGATCCTTGAAGGGTCAATGCCCATTTTGGCGCATGATGTCACGATAAAGCGAGTTCGTTGCCGCCGCCGTCCATAAGGACGCGCGCATGAGGTGGAATCCGTCGATGATTGGGTCTAGGACCAATGCGGCCGAACGCCGTGACGGATGCTAGTAGGGTGATCCGTACAATCAAAGGTGATCGGACAAGCTGACCATGGGTTGAATTTTGGGGCGATGGCTCCATCGCATAGACGCCCCGTGAGTGCCCGCCTTCCGTTCCGCTTGGGGATGTGCGTGGCATAGATCATGTTGACCGTTTTCACACAGGAGAATTTCTTCTGTCCCCGTGTTGAACGTCGGGGCTCCTCGTCATCGTCATTGTGCAGCCCCTTGTCCTTGTCTTGGCGTTTATCTTGCCGGCCTGTTTGAATACCCAGCAATCTCTATTGGTGTGGTTGGCTGGCTTGTCCGGTGCCATGAATTTAGCACGAAGCGCTCGATATGTCCAGGTCGACGGCGGTCCTCGATTATTTCTTTTGAACGGCTTCTTCCACTGACCGGGTTTGGATTCGCTGAATCCTGCGTTGACTACCGTGTCTTCAGTGCTGTCGCCATTGTTCCGTCGCTTATGTCTGTTACGCCGGCCGTGGCTTGCCGTTATTGTCGTGGCCATCCGAAGTGCCAGAATGTGGCGTAGTGCTACTGCGAGCCAACCAGCTGTCCTCGCCCGTGCAAAAGCGGGTCATTAGTGTTGTGAGAGCTGCCATGGACTTGGGTTTTTCCTGGCCGAGGTGTCTAGCGAGCCACTCGTCACGGATATTGATGGAATGCGGACTGATATGCCGTTTTATCCCGGCCACGAGGTGGCCGGTCAGCCGTATGGTGCTCGAGTCCGTATTCCTCGGCTGCCAGGACTTTAGTCCATTTATCTGTGAGCAGGTCTTGATCAGCTTGGAGTTCTTGCTTCTTTTTCGTGCTCCTTGCGGTGGCTATAAGCCGGGCGCTTGAAGCGCTCCTGCTCTGGGATCCTCGAGCACGCCCGAACTCGTCGTCGCCGAGGCTAATCTCATCTTCGGAGGGCATGTAGCTGTCCTCCTCCGGTGATATTCCGTAGCCTGTTCTTCTGGGCTGACCTGCTCATCCTCCTGTTTGGCCTGCTCGAAGGCGGGCTGATCAGGGTTGTATTCTTCTTCCGCACCATTCGGATTGTTTTCGTCTCCTGGGCCGGTGTTGCTGTGGTGGGGCTTGGAGTTGCACCGACGACGCCCATTCTTTGCTTTTTTCCCTCAGGTTTTATCCTCCGTTGCCTCATCGCCATTTGTTTCCTTCGGAGTGTCCACCATATATATATATCATAAGAAGAGGTGGTTGTCCACCGCCCAGTGAGCGGTGGTTCATGTTCTTCTCCTGCATCGTCGTCCATACCGTCGATGTCGTCAGAGTCGAAGTCCAGTACCTCGGTTAAATCATCGACCGTGGCAATGAAGTGGGTGGTGGGTGGGCAACAAATTCCTTCATCGCCTGCCTCCCACTCGAGCCGGACATAGTTCGGCTACGAGCCTTCTGACAAAGAGAGAGACTTTAATGAGTCCAACATGTCTCCAAAGGGCGAGTGCTGGAAGATATCCGCAGCGGTGAACTCCATTATCGGAGCCCAACCTGGCTCGACTGGCTCGGGAGTGCGCGGACTGGAACCCACGTCCGGATACGAATCCAGGGGTCCGAAGTCACAGGTCACTACAGAGGTAAGACCCGTGTTCGGCTCCATCGCTGATGAGTGCGCGACCTGTGGGGCGGTGTCCATCCCTCCGTCCTTAGGCAGCGCAGCCTGCTTCGGATTTAGGTCCGGGGCTACTTCGGGGGTGATGCCCCGAGCTTTGTCCGACAGCAGGTCTAAGCCGTGCTCGTCGTGACTGTCCGGCGCTCCTGGCATAGGCCCGAATCCGTCGAAGATCAAGTCTCCACGAATGTCCGTCGTGTAGTTCTGGTTTCCGAACCTGATCTGGTGGCCAGGGGCGTAGTGTAACATCCCAAAATTTCAATTTGGAATGTTATACATAGAGCATCATTGCATATCATATTTTTTCGTTGCATTTTTGCTCGATCCTAGAAATTCTACACAACTCAAGGACCCAGGAGAGAGTTGGGGATTTTCGTTATTTTCATATTTGAGTTTTCTCAAAATTTGAAAATAGGATAATTTGATTTTAATTATTTTATCTCCAATTATTTCTACTATCAAAATATGAGAGAGGGAATAAAATGACTTTCCCAAAATAAAGAAATAATGAAGATTTAATAATAAACAAATAAGATTTTATTTTTGAATTTTTCGCCTTTTTATTTGAATTTAGGAAAAATGCGCGTTTTTTAAAATTGCATTTAGGCCCCAATTAGAAGTTCATCTTGTCCGGCTTGATATTAGAAGCCGGGAAAAAATTATTTTGGGATTTTTTGAGTCCGTTTAGTATTTCTTTTTATTTTTTTTCTGCGCGTAATTATTTAAAAAAAACGCGCCACCGACCTAACCGGGCCGTGTCCGTCCGGGACTCTGGCCCGGCAGGCTTTATAAGCCGGGGCAGCCCACCCGGGCAAACCCTAGCCCCGAAACGCCTCGCGCCCAGGCCGCCGCCGCCACGCCTCCGCCGCCCGCCGCCCGCCGACTTCACGGACCCGCCGCCGCCGACGAGGTTTGCCGCCGCCTCGATCCGCGTGCCGCCAGTTTTTCTAAAAAAACCGGGTGGTTTTTATTTCGGTTTTTTTTGTTTTTTTTTAAGTTTTCGGTTTTTTTATTAGTTTCGGTTTTTTCTGGTTGAGGTTAATTAACGAACGTTCGTTCGTTCGTTCGGTTTTAACGAACGCGTTCATCAGATTAGTTTAGTTAACGAACGTTCATTCGTTAACCCGTTCGTCGTTTTTCTTTTTCTCGGATTTAATCCGCGATTTTTCTGATCGGATTCTTGATCCGATTTTCGTTTTAGTATAACTTTTCGCTCGTTTATCGGAATCAGGCGATTCAAGCGCCTGGAGTTTCGTCTCAAAACCCTCTTTCCAAATAATCTACTCAAAAAAGTTTTTGCCTCTGTAAAATTTGACTTAGATCCAGATTAGTAAAACAAAGCTGTTTTCTTCCGCCGTTTGACTTTCGTTGCTTAGTTTGATTTGATTCTTTTTGCAAACCGGAGTTCTTAAGTTGAACTATCTGGTTAGATCTATTTGAGTTTTATCTGTGCATTAGATGAGTACTTATTTTATGCTTGTTTGTTTGTCTGCGATAGAATACCCGGAGTGCGCCGCCTGTTACTTGAGTCTCTAGGTTTCATGGATCATCGACAAGGCAAGTAACACTTTGATCATACCTCTTCTCATACCCAGTTTTTATGCATTAGATCTATCCTCAAACACTTGCATGATTAGGATCAAATTAAATTGTGAGTTTTGGGAAGTAGATTGAGGTAGTACCTATTACCTGTTTTATTATCAAACCTTTGGGAGTTACTTCTACGTTTGCTTATTATGCCATGCTATGCTAGTAGACGTGGATTGGGTGAGTGAATCCATGACAGATGTGAGATTGTTATTTAATGGTTTATTTAAGGTGGCAACTTAAACACACATCTGGGTGGATTGAGGCACCTGGTTTCTATCGGGACTTGCCTGTATTTCTTCGGACCGCCACCCAGGCTCAAAGGGATCATGAGATTATTCAAACTAGAAACTTCCGTGTGCAGCCACAAGCCATTATGGGCTCTGGCATAGTTGATTAAGTTGTGCGAACTCTTACAGATAGACTAGAAGATGTAGGGGAAAGTAGGTGTACCGGTCTACCCACATGTAAGGTGCTAGTGCTTCTGAAAGACTATGTCTCGGTCATCCGTTTCTCAAACATCATGTAGTGCGAGAAATCCAACGGAGGCGATCGAGTCTTGTGGGGAAAAGTGCGCAAACCTCTGCAGAGTGTATAAACTAATCATGGTTAGCCGTGTCCCTGGTTATGGACGTTTTGAGTATCTAGTACTTGGATATCATGGAGTCTTCATCGGAGCAGTTTTTCTAGTTGACCACCATAACAGTAGTAGATTTCCCCCATTTTAAATTAGTTTTAGTTCCAGCACTTTGTAACGATAGATAGAACGTTGTATGCCCTTGTTTGAATTGATTGGAGTGATATTGTGTGATTTTTCTCATGTGCATATGGGTAGTGTTTTCTCTCTAGACCTCATTCTATTCTTAACTCTCATATTTTCTTAAAACCCTCAGATGCCTCCGAGACGCGACCCTGGATTTGTTTTCCCGCCAGAGATCACTCAGTTGATTCAGCAGCATAATGCCTTGATTCAAACATTGGTACAGAACCAAGGCAACAACAACAACAAAAACAACAACAACAACAACAACAACAACAACAACAACAACAACAACAACAACAACAACAACAACAACAACCCACCACCACCACCACATTGACCATTTAACCTGCTTTCTTAAGGCTGAATCCGCCGGTGTTTTCCAGTAGCACCGAGCCGATTGTAGCAGATGATTGGCTCCGTAAGAATGGGAGGGAGCTGACCACTGCAGGATGTACAGATGGAGAAAGGGTGAAGTTTGCCGCACATCAGCTCGAAGGACCCGCAGCAGCATGGTGGGAGAATTTTACAGCCACTTACCCTGTAGACACTGTCACATGGGATCAGTTTCAGCCTTCCGTACTGCCCATGTTTCAAAGAGGAGCTATGGCCATGAAGAAGCGTGAGTTTCACAACTTGCGCCAAGGAGGACGGACAAGTTGGCGATATGTGGATGATTTTAGTAAGTTAGCACGTTATGCCCCGTGATGACGTTACTTTCTGAGGCCAAACTAGCGAGGAGAAGTTTCTAGAAGGACTGAATGATGAGCTGAGCATGCAGTTGATGGTAGCCACTTTCAACAACTACCAAGAGTTAGTAGATCGTGCTCTTATGATTGAAGGGAAGCAGCAGCATATTGACTATCGCAAAAGGAAGTATGGACAGGGGAAGAATAACTCTGGAGCTCAGCAGAAACTTCACTTTACAATCAAGACAAAGTGACAATTTCAGCATACCCATGGAGGAGGTAGCTCGCACAACCATAATGGCACCAAGAATGGGAACGGGAATGGAGGAAGCAATGGACAGAACCGCACCAACCCGTCAACACCATCCAAGTAGACCTGAGCCACATCACTTGTTTTAAGTGCCGCAAGACTGGGCATTATGCAAATGATTGTCCAGAAGGCCAAAATGGAAATGGTAATGGAAGCTCAGGAAAGAAGCCGAATCCTTTCAACAAAGGACAAGTGAACCACGTCACCGTGGAGGAGGTTGAAACTCAGCCGGATCTGATAATAGGTAAGTTTTTGGTTAAGTCATTTACTGCAGTTGTTCTTTTTGATACTGGTGCATCGCATTCATTCATATCAAGGGGATTTGTGGATAAGTTTAGCCTGCCCACTAGAACCCTTAAGACACCCATGCTAGTAAGCTCACCGGGAGTAGAGTATACGACCAGTCAAGGATGTTTTCAAGTGCCATTAAGTATAGGGAGGCATGTTTTCCCAACGGATTTAATCATTTTGGAATCCCAAGGTTTGGATGTAATTCTTGGTATGGATTGGTTGTCGATGCATGGAGGAAACATCGATTGCGCCCGATGAGACAATTTTGCTTACGACACCGTAAGGAAGGAGAATCAAGTATGTATCACGGCATGAGCCGAGGAGGGCACATGTAAATTCCTTATCGTGAGTTGTGCAGGAGGAAGTACCGGTGGTAAGGGATTACCGGACGTGTTTCGGAAGAGTTGCCGGGCATGCCACCGGATAGGGACATTGAGTTTCTAATTGAACTATCGCCGAGCCTTTGGCCGATATCTAAGAGACCGTATAGGATGCCAGCCCAAGATTTGGAGGAAATTAAGAAGCAGATTAAGGAGTTACTGGATCAAGGTTTTATTCGCCCAAGTTCTTTGCCTTGGGGATCACCAGTACTTCTAGTGGAGAAGAAGGATGGATCATTAAGAATGGTTGTTGATTATCGAGGATTGAATGAAGTGACCATCAAGAACAAGTACCCGTTGCCAATGACCAATGACTTGTTTGACCAATTTCAAGGAGCTAAGGTGTTTTCCAAGATCGATTTGCGATTAGGGTACCATCAGTTGAAGATTCGAGAGCAGGATATACCTAAGACGACTTTTACAACCAGGTACGGGCTGTATGAGTATACCGTTATGTCATTTGGTCTGACTAACGCACCTGCCTATTTTATGAACATGATGAACAAAGTGTTTATGGATTTTTTGGATAAGTTTGTCGTGGTGTTCATTGATGATATTTTGGTTTACTCGAAGAATGAAGAGGAACATAAAGAGCATTTGCGTTTGGTACTCGAGAAGCTCAGAGAACACCAGTTATATGCCAAGTTCAGCAAGTGTGAGTTTTGGTTGAAGGAAGTTGGATTTCTTGGACATGTTATATCCGGAGAAGGTATAGCAGTAGACCCCACTAAAGTTGTCACTGTAACAAACTGGGAAGCGCCAACAACAGTTGGAGAGATCCGGAGTTTCCTTGGACTCGCAGGATACTACCGGAGATTCATTGAGAATATCTCAAGGACTGCGAAGCCTATGACTGAATTGTTGAAGAAGGATACCAAGTTCATTTGGACTGAGGAGTGTGAAGCTAGTTTCCAAGAGTTAAAGAAACGTTTGGTTACCTCACCAGTATTAATTCTGCCAGATCAGACCAAGGATTATGAGGTGTATTGCGACGCTTCACGTAGAGGACTTGGAGCAGTACTTATGCAGGAGGGAAGAGTTGTTTCGTATGCTTCACGACAGCTTAAGCCTCATGAGCTAGCATAATTTGGAGTTAGCAGCCGTAGTGCATGCGTTGAAAACATGGAGACATTTCCTCATTGGAAACCATTGTGAGGTGTATACGGATCACAAGAGTTTAAAGTACATCTTCACGCAGAAGGAGCTAAATCTCAGGCAGAGGAGATGGTTGGAACTCATCAAAGATTATGATATGATTACATTATCACCTCGGAAAGACTAACGTAGTAGCAGACGCGTTGAGCCATAAGAGTCACGTCAACACATTAATGACGGGAGAAATACCAAATGAGTTAGCCGAGGATCTTCGAGAGCTATGTTTGGAAATAGTTCCGAGAGGCTATGTAGCAGCATTGGAGATTCACCAACTTTGATGGACAAGATCAGGAAGCTCGGAAAGACCGACAAAGAGATTGCCTCTATAAAGGAGAAAATGAGCGAAGGAAAGGCTAAGGGATTTCGTGAGGATGAGCACGATACCCTATGGTTTGAAGACCGTGTTTATGTGCCCAATGACCCGTAGATCGTGAAGTTGATTCTACAAGAGGCACATGATTCACCATATTCGATTCACCCAGAAATACCAAGATGTATTTGGATTTGAAAGAATACTTTACGGTGGACCGGAATGAAGAAGGATATTGCGAGTACGTAGCAGTTTGTGATGTATGTCGAGGGTGAAGGCGTAACATCGAAGCGCAGGATTGTTACACCATTGCCGATACCCGAATGGAAGTGGGATAAACTAGGTATGGATTTCATCACGGGATTGCCCAGACTCGTTCGAGCTATGACTCGATTTGGGTTATAGTCGATCATTTGTGAAGGTAGCTCATTTCATTCCGATAAAGACTACCTACAAAGAAGTGCTAAATTGGCTAAGATATACATGACAAGGATTGTATGCTTGCATGGAGTTCCGAGGAGTATCGTGTCGAGATAGAGGAACTCAATTCACCTCAAAGTTCGAAGCAGTTGCACGAAACTTTGGGAACCAGGCTGGAGTTTAGCACATCTTTTCATCCACAGACAGATGGACAAACCGAGAGAGTCAACCAGATTTTGGAGGATATGCTTAGAGCTTGTGCTTTGGATTATGGATCAAGTTGGGATGACAACTTGCCACATGCGGAGTTTTCTTATAACAACAGTTACCAAACCAGTCTAAAGATGGCACCTTTCGAAGCCTTGTACGAAAGGAGGTGCAGGACCCCGTTGTTGTGGGATGAAGTTGGAGACCGCCAGTTGTTTGGACCAGATTTGATTCAGGAGTCTGAACGGAAAGGAAAGTTGATTCGCGATAGGCTCAAGGTAGCCCAGTCAAGACAGAAAAGATATGCGGATTCGAAACGCAAGGAGACAGAATACAAAGTCAGAGACAGAGTTTATCTTTGAGTATGTCCGCTTCAAGGAGTTAAGCGTTTTGGTGTTAAAGGAAAGTTAGCACCCCGATTTGTAGGACCTTATCGCGTTTTGGAACGCATGGGCGAAGTTGCATACAAGTTGGAATTACCCGAGGGATTGTCAGGAGTCCATGATGTGTTTCATGTTTCTCAGCTGAAGAAGTGTCACGCAGAGATGGCCGATATACCACTGAGAGATACTGTGCCACTAGAAGCGATTCAGCTAAATGATGATCTGACCTATGAGGAGAAACCAGTTAAGATTTTGGATTATGCCAGCCGAGTCACCCGCAGCAAGGTCATTAAGTTTTGCAAAGTTCAGTGGAGCCACCACACTGAGGAGGACGCCACACAGGGCGAGAGGAAGATTTGTTTAAGGACCACCCACACCTATTTTCTAGCCAACCCGAATCTCGAGGGCGAGATTCATCTTAAGGGGGTAGGTTTGTAACATCCCCAATTTTCAATTTGGAATGTTATACATAGAGCATCATTGCATATCATATTTTTTCATTGCATTTTTGCTCGATCCTAGAAATTCTACACAACTCAAGGACCCACGGAGAGAGTTGGGGATTTTCGTTATTTTCATATTTGAGTTTTCTCAAATTTTGAAAATAGGGTCATTTGATTTTAATTACTTTATCTCCAATTATTTCTACTATCAAAATATGAGAGAGGGAATAAAACGACTTTCCCAAAATAAAGAAAAAATGAAGATTTAATAATAAAATCAAATAAGATTCTATTTTGGAATTTTTTGCCTTTTTATTTGAATTTAGGAAAAATGCGCGTTTTTCAAAATTACATTCAGGCCCCAAATAAAAGTTCATCTTCTCTGGCTTGATTTTAGAAGCCGGGGAAAATTTATTCGGGATTTTTGAAGTCCGTTTAGTATTTTTTTTTATTTTTTTTCTGCGCGTAATTATTAAAAAAAACGCGCCACCGACCTAACCGGGCCGTGTCCGTCCGGGACTCTGGCCCGACAGGCTTTATAAGCCGGGGCAGCCCACCCAGGCAAACCCTAGCCCCGAGCCGCCTCACGCCCACGCCGCCCGCCCGCCGCCGCCAGCCGTGCTCGCCGCCGACTTCGGACCCTCGCACGACCATGCCCGCCGCCCGACTCGCCGGACCCCGCCGCCGCCGATGAGGTTCGCCGTCGCCTCGATCCGCGTGCCGCCGGTTTTTAAAAAAAAAAAAACCGGGCGGTTTTTATTTCAGTTTTTTTCGGTTTTTTTAGTTTTCGGTTTTTTTATTAGTTTCGGTTTTCTTCCGGTTTAGGTTAATTAACGAGCGTTCGTTCGCTCGTTCGTCTTTGACGAACACGTTCGTCAGATTAGTTTAGTTAACGAACGTTCGTTCGTTAACCCGTTCGTCGTTTATCTTTTTCTCGGATTTAATCCGTGATTTTTCTGATCGCGATTCTTGATCCGATTTTCGTTTTAGTATAACTTGTCGCTCGTTTATCGGAATCAGGCGATTCAAGCGCCTGGAGTTTCGTCTCGAAACCCTCTTTCCGAATAATCTACTTAAACAAGTTTTTGCCTCTGTGAAATTTGACTTAGATCCAGATTAGTAAAACGAAGCTGTTTTCTTCCGCCGTTTGACTTTCGTTGCTTCATTTGATTTGATTCTTTTTGCAAACCGGAGTTCTTAAGTTGAACTATCTGGTTAGATCTATTTGAGTTTTATCTGTGCATTAGATAAGTACTTATTGTATGCTTGTTTGTTTGTCTGCGATAGAATACCCGGAGTGTGCCGCTGTTACTTGAAGTCTCTAGGTTTCATGGATCATCGCTAAGGCAAGTAACACTTTGATCATACCTCTTCTCATACCCAGTTTTTATGCATTAGATCTATCCTCAAACACTTGCATGATTAGGATCAAATTAAATTGTGGGTTTTGGGAAGTAGATTGAGGTAGTACCTATTACCTGTTTTATTAGCAAACCTTTGGGAGTTACTTCTACGTTTGCTTATTATGCAATGCTATGCTAGTAGACGTGGATTGGGTGAGTGAATCCATGACAGATGTGAGATTGTTATATAATGGTTTATTTAAGGTGGCAACTTAAACACACATCTGGGTGGATTGAGGCACCTGGTTTCTATCAGGACTTGCCTGTATTTCTTGGACCGCCACCCGTGCTCAAAGGGATCATGAGATTATTCAAACTAGAAACTTCCGTGTGCAGCCACAAGCCATTATGGGCTCGCATAGTTGATTAAGTTGTGCGAACTCTTACGGGTAGACTAGCAGATGTAGGGGAAAGTAGGTGTGCGGTCTACCCACATGTAAGGTGCTAGTGCTTCGAAAGACTATGTCTCGGTCATCCGCTTCTCAAACATCATGTAGTGCGAGAAATCCAACGGAGGCAATCGAGTCTTGTGGGGAAAAGTCATAAACCTCTGCAGAGTGTATAAACTAATCATGGTTAGCCGTGTCCCCGGTTATGGACGTTTTGAGTATCTAGGACTTGGATATCATGTGAATCTCATCATGTTACTTTTAATTAACTTTGTTGGGTTTTAATGAGTATTTTTAATTGGGATTGAGGATGCTGTCAACCATTCTCAATGTTTAACAACCACCATGATAGTTAAATAAATTTATTCCTTTGCAGTAGGGAAAAATTGGCTTTACGCAAAAACTGTAACCATAGAGCTTTCCAACAGCCATATATGCATGTAGTATAGGCTTATTATTCCATTATTCTCTATGTGTTACTTTGCCAAAGATATTCCATGTGTCAACCCGTTTCGGGCTGCAACGTTTCATGTTGCGTACTTTTCGCATTTACGACGAGTAAGGTGCATAGGTCGTGGTTCTATACTCAGAGATGTCGTTGGAGTTGATGGACTCGCTTATTCTTCCAAGCCTTCCGCTGTTATCGTATTAGATGGCCTTAAGCCATATTTATTTTATTAAGTTCTCTCTTGAGACATTCGATTGTAATAAGTGTGTGATTGCTACTCTGTTATAAATCCTCCGAGTACTGTGTGATGTCGACATTCTTGATCCAGGATGACACCGAGCACGTAGATCGGACTATTTGAGGTCCGTCGCTACGTAGCTGTCGATCTGCTCGGATGGCCAAGCGAGTTGATTCAGGCGAAGCCGCCGAACACGAAGACCTGTCGGGGAGGAAGGTCTCACCCGGGATCGTGTTGTTGATGATGACTGGAGGAGCCATCGAGCCCTGTAGCGACGACATAGAGGAACTCTCAATGAAAGCACCAATGTCGGTGTCAAAACCGTCAGATCTCGGGTAGGGGGTCCCGATCTGTGCGTCTTAGGCTGATGGTAACAGGAAGCGAGGGACACAGATGTTTACCTAGGTTCGGTCCCTCTCGATGGAGGTAAAACCCTACTTCCTGCTTGATTAATATTAAAGATATGGGTAGTACAAGAGTAGATCTACCACGATATCGTAGAGGCTAAACCCTAGAAGCTAGCCTATGATGGTATGATTGTAATTGTGATCGGCCTTCTAAGGACCAACCTCTCCGGTTTATATAGACACCGGAGAGGGCTAGGGTTTACAGGGAGTCGGTTATAAGGAAGGAAATATAATATCCGGATCGCCAAGCTTGCCTTCCACGCCAAGGAAAGTCCCATCCGGACACGGGTCGAAGTCTTGAGTCTTGTATCTTCACGCTTCAATAGTCCGGACGATGTATACAGTCCGGCTGTCCGGATACCCCCTAATCAAGGACTCCCTCAGTGCATTCTGTCAATATTATTCAATTGGCAACATTACATCACAAACCTCAAAACCTCTCAGAAGGCTCGTAAAGGCCTCGTTCAACCCGCTCTTCGCGGATACAACTTTTTCGACCACCGGAACCATTAAGTCACGGTGCTCCTCTGAAACGGACGCTTGTCGCAGCATGTCCGTCAGCGTCTCCGGCACTCCTGGGTCTTCGGACACCTACCGGAGCACGACGTTCCTTTGAAGGAATCCGCTTACCCGCCTCCAGCATTGTCTCCGGCTGTAAACCGGACAATTTAGGGCCGTCATTCTTGATCCCTGAACCCTTAGTGACAGAGGCACCACCTTCGGGTAGCTCCTTCCTCGTTTCCTATGCTACTTGACGGTTGGGAGGAGCCCTCCTGGATGACACCTCGAGATCATCCGCCCTATTAGGCGAGGAGGCCGGAGAAGGCGTGTCAATCTCCATCATCTCTGGAAGAAGGTCTCCTGAGCAGGAGGACGATTGAGAAACACCAGGCGTTAACCTGCGAGGATGCACATATGTCGGAGGGTTATTTCAGCAATAAGAAAGGAATGAGGTATGGTTAAAGTGCCCTGCTCCACTTACGGTCTGGCCGGAGGTTCGTCCTCATCATCAAGCTCAACGACGACATCTCTTGCCCGGCTCAAGCCGCCCGATGATGGCATTTTCCCTTTCTTGGAAGGCTTCCCCTCCTGACCTCCAGAAGCGGCCCTCTTCTTGCCATGAAGTGCCCCCTCCACACCTTTGCCCCTGGGCAAAAGGGTTTCGGTTTCCCCGAACACAGCGCCTAAATCGCCCTTAGGATGGGCATCTCCTCTGGGCTCCCCGCTCTCGCCCCCCTCTGTAGACACCAGGTACGGTGTCGGAATCAACATCCGCGTTAGTAGGGCGGATGCAGGGTCTTCGGGAAGGGGCGTCGGACACCAGATTAACACCGCTTTCTTTATCCAGTCCTGTATAAGGGCAGGTTGTTAAGTGTCTTGTCAAGAGATGCTTGAATGAAAGGTGTGCGGGGATTGAATATTTACCGGAGTGTCCGGATGATTGCAGTCGAGGCCGACGTCTTCGGTGGTGTCCGGCCATTGCTCTCGCTCCCCGAAATATAACTTCCACATTCCTTCGTGCGTAGTACCGAAGAAGTGCTGAAGAGTCCGCCGCCCTTCTGGATTGAACTCCCACATACGAAGAGGCCGCCTTTGACACGGCAGGATCCAGCGGACCAGCATTACCTGAATGACGTTCACAAGATCGATGCCCTTCTCGGTAAGGCTTCGGATGCGACCTTGCAGAGTCTGCACCTCGTTGGCGGATCCCCAGTCCAAACCCTTGTTGATCCATGAAGCAAGCTGAGTCGGAGGGCCAGGTCGGAACACAGGCGTAGCCACCCACTTGGAGCCCCGCGGCTCGTTGACTTAAAACCACCCCTGCTGCCATAGTTCGGAAGACTCGGCGAAGGATCCTTCAAACCAAACCGCGCTGGCAAGCTTGTTTATTACAACACTGCCGCACTCCGCCTGCTCCCCCTCTATCACCCGCGGCCTCACATCAAAATTCTTGACCCACAAATCAAAGTGCGGGGGAGTCCGGAGGAAGGCCTCGCACGTGGCGATGAATGCTGAGATGAGAAGAACAGAGTCCGGGGCCAGATCGTGAAAATCTAGCCCATGGTAGAACATGAGCCCCCAGACGAAGGGGTTAAGTGCGAACCCTAATCCATGGAGGAAGTGGGACACAAATATTACCCTCTCGCTGGATTTGGGAGTGGGAATAATCTGCCCCTCGGCAGGAAGCCGATGAAGGATTTCTTGGGTCAGGTACCTCGCTACACGAAGCTTCACAATATCCTCCTCCATGACGGAAGAGGCCACCCACCGGCCTGAATGGCTGGACCCGGACATGATTAGGGCTGGTGGTGATTGGAACTCGAGGTGGCTGGGGTTGAGGAAGAAGCAAGCGCGGAAGAAAAAGACAAGTCTGGGTCCCTATATGAAGGCCGGAATATCGAGCGTCCCCTCCTGGGTCTTGAAACTTGCCTATCCCCAAAGAGTTGTACCCAGGGGACGGTTGGGTTACCCATACTTAGATTATTGAAAATCTCGTGAATAAGGGGACACGATCTCTGCTTTGACAAGACGTGCCAATAAAACCGCTTTCCGAGACGTGGGGCGACGGGCTAGCCAACAGTTGGAAATAATAACCGGGCAGGCGTGATACAATGTCATAAACAGTTGTCAGCAGATTGGACTCGTGGAGTATTGTATTTTCTGCAATTATATACACAGGTCCAGATACAATCGTCACATCTGAAGACTACCTTGGGGTTCAGAAGAAGCGGAACCCGCCTTGCAATGCCGAAGACAATCTGCGTGCCGGACTCCTCGTCATTGAAGCCAGGTTCAAGGGCTACTAAGGGAGTCCTGGACTAAGGGGTCCTCGGGCGTCCGACCTGTTATCCATGGACCGGACTGATGGGCCGTGAAGACATGAAGACCGAAGACTATGTCCGTGTCCGGACTGGACTCTACTTGGCGTGGAAGGCAAGCTAGGCGACCTATTATGAAGATTTCCTCCTATGTAACCGACCTCATGTAATCCTAGATCTCTCCGGTGTCTATATAAACCGGAGAGCATAGTCCGGATAGGACAGATTCATGACCATATACTCATAGGCTAGACTTCTAGGGTTTAGCCATTACGATCTCGTGGTAGATCAACTCTTGTAACACTCATATGCAGCAAGATCAATCAAGCAGGAAGTAGGGTATTACCTCCGTAGAGAGGGCCCAAACCTGGGTAAACATCATGTCCCCCGTCTCCTGTTACCATCGATCCTAGACGCACAGTTCGGGACCCCCTACCCGAGATCCGCCGGTTTTGACACCGACACCCGTATGTACGTATGTGGTCGTATTTTCTTTCTTGCACCCTGGCCGATGTATGTACGTGTACATGCTACGTGCGCGCCTCTACTACGACACGTGCGCGCCTCTACTATGACACGTGCCCTTCCTTGCACGACCACGGTTCATCGCTGCAGCCTGCAGACAGACTGATCGACCAGTATGTACGTACACGTTCGTGAGCAGAATGACAACGCTACGTACGCTTCGACCAGGTGGGTCCTGACTATCAGGAACTTCCTTGCGTGCGAAGATGTAGCTGGTGGGTCCCAGCAGTCAGGGGGCGAATCATTTTTTCCCATAATATGGACGCACTTCCTTGCATGCGAAGATGTAGCTGGTGTGTCCCAGCAGTCAGGGGGGAAATGTTTTTTTCGCGAAATACGGTGGCCCGTCCGGTGGGTCCCTGCTGTCAGGTGGAGGAATCATTATTTTCCATGTAATAAGGAGGCACTTCCTTGCTGCGGCTGTGGACCCAGCTGCCAGCCTCTCCACGTACAGTACTCTTCCGATGGAAGTTGGTCGTTGACCACATTGACCACGCCGCGCCGAGAGCACCAAGGCAGTGGACGGCGGCGAGGCCTAGGAAGGGACGACGTGGAGCCGGGGAAGACACGGTAGTGGATGCCCACGCGGAGAGGAGTACGAGGGTTCACTGGTTCGGCTGCGGTGTGAGGCTGCCGTTGCTGCATAATAAAAGAGGGTGTGGGTGAGTGGAGGGATGGCCTGGCCAGCGGTAGGAGTTGTAGGGGGCGGTGAGGCCTCCGCGGCAGCATAGCTGGCCACGGGAGGCAGGAGCAGGCGACATGACAGGCGCTGATTTGGGCGGCTGGAGCAAGAAGACCAGAGGTTGAAGAAGCACGACGGCCGTTTGTTGGACATCGTATGGTAACTGCAGCTAGAATCGTTTATATTGACTAAGTTGACAAAGCCCTTGGTACGCGTCAACTTAGTAGGCCCATAGGTCAGCTTCCGAAACGGTGCGCCCCAGATGTCAGGGGGAGGAATCCTTTTTTGGGCGGGTGAAGCTATAATATCCTAGATTGAAGAAGAAGCACGACATCTATTTGATGGACATCCAACGGCCACTTCTGCTAGAACCGTGTGTTGACTATAAGTTGACAAAGCCTTGCATACGCGTCATCTATTTTTTTTGAGGGGACACGTCAACTTAGTTTTTTTTTAGGATCACGCGTCAACTTAGTAGGCCCACAAGTGTGTGGCAGAGAACTTATCACCCATTTGAGATTTGTAAGAACGTATAGCCCATTTTTGAATTCTAATGAAATTTATTACAGCCCATTTACAGTTTGTTAAAAGTACAACCCATATTCTAGCTAGGACAACGATTAATAATTTCAACCAACCGTTCAAAACAGAATTCAATAAAATTTCCCACATTTTGATGGGATCCAAAATATTTTTATCCCGAAATTTCTAGTCAGATTAGATACAATTTCAATATAAATTTGTATTATGTAAAAATCCAACGAAACATTGCGCGCGCAACAATTAATGAAATTAAAATTTTCAAAATCCAGAAATAATACTTTATAAAGTAATTACGTGTTTGGTGCATTTTTTTATAGTTACTGCCCAACTTTTATAATTACATCCCATTTATTATTTCTTAAAGCCCATTTTCTTGTTAAGCCGAATGCATCCCTCCTAGGAAAGATTTGCAGCCCAGCGGGGCGGATAATAACAAGTTGACCTTGCCTGGGTATTCCTCAAAAAAATGTACAGCTGGGCTAACCATTTTTAGCTTGAAAAAAATTAATATCTGGGCTGGATATCTGGCCTGGGCTAGACGGGCCACAACCCGCCCAGTTAATACCCTGCTCTCCTCTGAACAACAACGAAAACATCGCTCAAGAAAAACTCTGCAGTGCTTACATCTCAAAAAGAAAAATACTGCTCGAGCTGCTTGGTCCCAGCTGTCGACCGCTCCTTGTGCAATTCTCTCGTTTATTGGCTACATAGGTTGACAATGGTGTGGGACCGTGATGTCAGGAAACCAAGAAGAAGCAGAAAATATTACAGTTGTATATAATAAGGAGGCACTTGCGTACGTGCGGCTATGGCCCTGGTGGGTCCCCACTGTCATCCTCTCCAAGTAAAGTCATCTCCTCATTCCTCATGCCGTTGACCATGTTGACAACACGAGACGGCGGCGCCACGACGAGCGCAAGAACTCGAAGGACGACGGAGAGGGCCTCGCGGGCCCTACGGATGGTCTGATATAGCGCCCGCTGCTCATTCGGGAAGCCAGGGTCATAAGGCCACATGTCCGCGACGACATTGTCGTTCGCTTGTTCACCGGTGCTTGTTGAGGAGACGGAGGTTGCAACACATGTCCTCCTACGCTGGTAGCACTTCCGTCATTAGGGTGTCGAAGTGGGCTGCACCTGCTCTATGGTGAACACGGCATGAACTGGCTTGGACAACCTTTATATTCGATGTTGCAACACCTTTATATGTTGCAACGCCTTGAACATATCGGCACCTCCTTTCCTGTGGTGGAAATGAATGATTCGAGAATATTCGATGTATTCATGAACATTTTGTGCAGTTCCCATTGAAATCAAGCTGAGAACCCCTGCTTGCATAAATACAAAAAAATTGATTAGTATAAAGCAAGCTGTACTATGAATTGGCAGTTTAAACAGTCAACCTATATGATCCATGCAGTGGAACTCACCGGAAGGAATCGTAAAACAACATTGTACTGTCCATCACAGCAACAAAGATGGAGATCCGTGAGTCCTTCTGAGCTGAAGTTATTTTGTTCTTGTGGGAAATAATGTAACCATCCTTCAACTGCTCCCTTCTTAAGAAGAGAGGCTTGGCTTCTTTATCCTGGCATAATCGGAACTACGCACTTCACGTACTCCATATTCTTCTTTAGAGGAGGATGATCCTGTTGTGCAAAGACAAGAGAACAACTAAATGCTAGCATCCCTGTTTGCTCGAAAAAAAGGAAAGGAAATATTTAAAACAACATAGATGAAGCACTTCTCAAGGACAATAGCACTTTCTCATGACAGTATCTAAACAGTAGTACAACACCAATAGAGATGACAAAGCTCAATCATATGGATGAAATCCGTGGGCGAGTACCAACCTTTGTCAGGAGGCTTATTGTGTAGAGCATACAGATCAAGCACTTCTTCGGAACCATTTGTTGTTATCTACTGTGGTTGCCATGCTTACTATATACTCCTCGATTAGTTTAATGTTTCCAACATGTTATTGTGTAGTTCCACTAAAATATATGGTATCTTCAAAGAAGATCCCTGTTTGCACAAGTAGAGATAATTACATATTACATTAACAGTGACATCAAATCAGTGGCAAAACAATTGCTCGTTCCAGCCAAAGCAATAAATTAAGATGCAAAACTATATCATTACTTGTGTCATCATAGTTCCAGTGCTTGATTACAGCACCGGGAGTTGATTTTTGTTTTGCTTTCGCTTGTTCTTCCCCTTCATCACTTGGTTCAATAACAGACAAGTTTCACCTTCAATGTAAGATTTGGCATGTCAATTAGGGAGCACAAGTATAGCACTAAACAACAACGTTAATTTTTAGATGAAAGTGGCAAAATACAGGCCAACAGTTGTGAAATATCCTTATCTTACCTCAATGGGATATTATGGTGCACATACAGATTCGAAGTCTTGTCTCCATTTGTGCAGTTCCCTAAAATCAAGCAACATCAGCGTACAAGTAGCACAACATATGAAAGCACACTGCACAATCATGTGAAAGAAGGCTAGTACTGACCTCTCATGACACGGAATTCAAACAACTCACAAGAAGAAGATCTGAAACAAATTTGCCAACACGGATAGGAAGTAAGATCTCCTCTTGTGTAGTTCCACTAAGATCAAGCCATCAAGCAACATTGTCGGTGTGACATTTTGGTTGAACTGCACAAAACACTCTTAAAACAAAAGTGTTTTGTGTAGTGCAACAAAAGGTCACAATAGCAACGAGGTGAAGTAGATAACCCTGTTTACACAGAGGTGCAAAGGAAACAACTAGTGGTCAATAACGGTGGATGACACAGAAGCCAACAAAAAGAAGCATCGAACTTATCTAAATGGGAAAGAAAGCAAGACAGTAGCATTTCTCAAACGGTGGCATTGATTAATATTAACAAAGAGATTATATTAACAATAAAGTTCGTTAAACATGCAATTTGCTTTTAACTGTGGCATTGCATCAATTTTCCAGCGGCATTATTAGAGGGTGTTTGTTTACAGGGACATTTTGGTGTAGGGACTAAAAAAAGTCCGTGTCAGTCTCATCTAAACCAAACAGGAGGGACTTTTAGGGACTAAAGAATGAGACCCCGAGGGAGAGTCTTTTTGGGACTTTTTCCAATAGTTGCCCCTGCCCCGCATCACAGGTTATCTCTATTAGTTCATTAATAGGGGTAACATGGTCTTTTAGCATGTCATTTAATAACCTCTAGTCCATGTTTAGTCCCTGGAACCAAGCATGTAGGGACTAGGGAGTTTCTAACCAAACAGGGCCTTAGATTAACAACAGCTAAAGAGTTGCACGGGACAATGGATGCACCAGCACCATGTGCATCTACCGATGTATGAAGGGGTGATGCACAGTCTGTTGCAACAAAGAACAAAAACAACCAAGGAGCATATTTGTGTTGGTCCCAGTTTTGTTATCTTTAGACACCTTTCCCTATGTGAGCGCAACAAATCTAGTCCCGCTCAAACTCTACAGCCTTGTCCCCCAAAACAAAAGATCAGTTTGTTACAGATGTGCATACTGCGTTTGTCATTGTTTCCCCTTTTCGACCAACGTAGGTGCTGGATAGCCAGTCTGTACTAGTACTTCCCCCTTCCTTTCCTCTTTGAACCACGTCCTAGATTCATGCTATACAACTTTCCCCACTACATTCATGTTTGATCCAACACCTAGATTTGAGTACAGAAGCGGAAAAAGCCCACATGCAGCTAGAGCAATGCATGTGGAATAAGTAAATTATACCTTAAGGTTCTTGGGGTGTGGTTCGGTGGGCGACCGGAGGCCGTTCAGCCCACACCATGTACGGCGGCGAGGAAGAAGGGGTCGGAGGCCCTCCCGTGCCGCCGTTGGGTGAAAGAGAACAGCTGCACCGGTAGTGGATTCCCTCCCTCGCCGACAGCTACAACGTTAAGCCTCCTTCCCTTCCCGGCGGACGGATCCTGCCAGCTCTTTGACCAGCAGTTTGGGGGGAGAAAGAGGCCAACGAAGTCTTGTTTAGATCTGGAGAGGGTGAGAGAGTGTGAAGAGAGCAACTACAAGCGCTGAGGCTCCAGCGTGTATATATATATATATATACTGGAGAGAGAGTGTGTGAAGAGTGCATACCCTAGAAAACAAGCACCGAGGCTGCAGCGTATACGTGATGAGGTGATTATACGGTCACTACGAGATCGTATAGCTCCATATCCATCCATTTTGACTGGTCAAAGAATCCTCCTGGCACCGCCCCAGATCACTTTCTCTCTCTGTCATGCGAGGCCTAACTGTCATTGGGTGGAAGAAAGAAGTCGAACAAAAACAAAATTATGCTCAAGTGTAGTTATCGAAATCGAGACCTCAAGTTTGATGAGCGAACAGGCTAACCAGCTACACCACCCCCACATTATGTTAAACGAGAGGAAAATAACCTTTAATACATTCCTGCATTTATGTGACAAGCATGCCGTGTTTTTTTTGCATGGGAGTCATTGGGATTTAAATCATAATCATGTCATGTGGCTTTGGTGGTAAGGTCTTTTGGGATTTAAGGCAGTGTTGGTAGTACAGAAATAATGCAGCTTTAGTCGCCTTAATTTTCTCCACGTAGTACGTTGGGTCCCACCAGTCAGAGGGTGAAACAGACAAATTAATAAGAATAATTAAAAGCGCCAGCAGTGTATCTTACCTCACACATCTTGCTACTGCTCGTGAACACTGTCCAATTGATCCCTCTATTCGCTCATGTACTATTTTAAGTGAATCCTAGCTCATGTACTATTTTAAGTCAATCCTTATTATAACATGCACACAATTTTGGGCACTTGTATTCAACCTAAGTCAGTGTGCCACCGTATCTCGTACTACTCCCTCCGTCTAGGTGTAATAAGTCACGTTAGAAGGTGCAGTGGGACCAAGGTGCAAGCAGATTTTTTTTCGAAACGAGGTGCAACCAGATTGGAGGAGACGGAGAAACTTGACCAGTCCTTCCTCCAATCAAAGCCCTGATTTCTGTCTCTAAATGCAATAATTAATCACAACAACTAAGAAATGCCAGTTTAGCTACCATGTAGGGCCATGTATTAACTCGCACGCATCAAAGCGTAGTTGCGCTCCATGCATTGGGTTTCCGGGGGAGATAACAAGGGAGAGTAAGGAGCATTTGGTTACATTGCTAGGCTGGTCATAGTGGTGAGTAACTTGGACTAGTAACATGCAAATGTTACTAGTCTATGTTACTACTTTCATAGTAGGTAGTAACATATGGATGGTAACATGCAAGTCTTCGTTAATTGAGATATAGACTTATTTTACCTCGGCGCGTGCGTGTGTGTGTGTGTATGTTTAACAGCATGTGTGTGTTAGAGAGAGCGACACATCGACCTACTCCTACAGAGAGATGGTGTGTAGTATACGATTTAGCCGCGAGAGTCGGTGCATCCTCTCGTTTCCGAGCGTCCGATCGAGACAGGCGGGACAACTTCCACGCCCGCTCCTGACCAGCCTGGCCCACCCAAAGCCCCTCCATCGCCCGCGCGTGCTTCCCGCCTGAAACTGTCAGCGCCGCTCCAAATAATCGGTGCCGCATTCATGCCCGGGTCATTGGTCATTATGTCTGAGGTGGTAGGACTACTGGATGTCCCACGCTTTCGGCGAAAGGAGGTACTACTAGATTACAATTTTCTCCATTCTCAGCGGAGGAGTGCGAGAGCAGTGAAAACATGCAGGCTCAGTGATTACATGGCCCACCTCACACTATCACCATATTTTTTGGACACCGTGAGACACCTAACTCTTTACATAGTACTAGTATAGTACGTACTATAATTTATCGGCGAGATAAATTTGTACAATGCTATGAAGCTTCCAGCTTCTGTTTCATGTATCTTGCGTCCAAGGTTGCCCGTTGCAACATTTCATCAAGTACAAAGGAGACTAACATGCATGCATCTCAATGATTGATAGATCATAGCCAATATGTACTCCCTCCGTTCCAAAATAAGTGTCTCAACTTTATGCAAACTTTAGTACAAAGTTGTACTACTACTAAAGTTGACACTTATTTTGGAACAGACAACTAAAGAAAAAAACGATCCATGCAGTCCCTAGCCCTTGAACCGTAAACCCTAACCAGGCTTTAATTTGCTGGCAATGTTGGAGCTTCCGAAGAAATGAAGTTTGCAACCCTTTGACCATCGAATCATTTTGTGCAGTTTCACCAAAATCGAGATGAGCATCCCTGTGGCAAAGAAATTGAAGAAGCATGATTAGAATAAGATTACTAGGACTATTTGATGAGACATAAACTCATCACAAATACAGTACATAGAAGCCAGTAGAGGTATGTGCGGGGCAAAGAAGTAGAGAAATATCCACATGGAGTGATGTGGGCAGCTAGAGCAGTGGTGCAAGCCGGCTGTAAAGGGAGTTGTACCAGAGGGATGTCGGGACGTAGCTCAACCTAGAGGAGGGTGGCAGGAGGAGGCAACTGCCCACGTCGCGGCAGTGAGCAATGGACGAAGGCAACCTCACCGGCTTTGTGAGAGAGAACGACGGGGACCCTTGATTGGGACATGCCGACAGTGGATTTTCGCCGTCGGCGACGGCGACCGCATCTACACTAAAAGCATCCACCCCTTCCCCTGGCGGACGTGATCCGCCGGGATGTTAGAGATGTGGCCACAGTCGTTTTGTGCGAGAGAGTGTGAAGACTGAAGAGAGCAACCCCAGCAAGCAACCGTGTAGGCTCGTCCTGCTATGTATATACTGGAGCGGTTTCCTTTTCTCTCCATATGAACCTATTTATATTGCGTACGTGCCACTGAAGAAAAAAACTTCATTTATAAATGACGCGGCACCTACTACTCGTTCTCCTATAAACCTTGCACTTGGCATCTCCAAAATATTAACCTTGCGATTGGCTCTCCGCCTCTTCGGGAAGTCGAGCAATAATGGTACTGCAGTATATATCGTTCTGGCTATATGAGACCAAATGAATTGCTGCACGTCCATCACGTGGGCGAGGGTCGAGGGGCGAGGGAGAGTGCGTACTATTACCTCCGTTTCAATATGGACTACATACGGAGCAAAATGAGTGAATCTACACTCTAAAATACGTCTATATACATCAGTGTTTGGAGTATGTACTAGTAGTTCATATTCAAATCTACTAAAGGACATATATTCCAAACAATATGATAATTTCTCTAACCAAGGTAGGGACGAGGAGTAAACGGAGGGAGTAGTAAAATTTTCTCCTCGTCCTGCGAGCCACCGCGCGCGTGGGCGGGGGAGCGGGCGTAAAGGCGTACTAGTAAGCAAGCTTCACCTCATCTTGTGAGCACCGCGCCCGTGGGCGGGGGAGACCGTGTACAAAGCAAGCTTCTCCTTGTTCTGCGAGTTGATGGGACACATCAAAAGTACTCCAGTGTATAGAGCCTTGCCTCTAAGGTAGGCCCCACATGGTTTGTCTCTTTTTTAACATAACGCGTCAAGTCGCAATTTGTTTGTTCACCCATGGTAGACAATCCTCCATTAAGTGGACAACCAGTACACGTGTCAAATTACCACGTGGGCTGCCTTTTCGTTCAGAAATGAGCTCCACCGTGTACCTGCGCGGGTGTGGTTTGGAAAGATACGGGAGTACGTGCGCCGTGCATGCACCTCTTCTCTTCGTGCACGTCCCCCACCTACCTGGGTGTGTGTGAGAGAGATACAAACCTAGACAGATGGCGTGTGCGTTCGTGAGTGCTTTTTGTTTGGGGGGGGGGGTGGTGATTTCGTGAATGTATTTGTGGGAATATGTGTCGATGACATCTCAAACAAAATTTTGCATGCAATGTGTGTGAAATAGAGGCATATCCATATCATATAGAGAGGGCCAGAGGGGGCGATCCACGAGAAGAGAGCGAGGGGTCATAGATATCGATAGAGTCAAAGAGAGGATCAAGTGGGTGGGTGCGAGATGGATGAAGAGAGCCATTGAAATTGTGTGTGTGCAAGTCAAAGATATAGGGCGACTGACCTACCAGAACGTCAGAGGGCACAACTATGTGTGTTGAGAAGGAGAGACCCAGCTATGTGTTGAGGGAGATGGGTCGACATCCATACATAACTGAAGGACGGGAAATAGGTTGGACACAGAGAGAGAGAGAGAGAGAGGAGAGAGAGAGGGAGGGAGAGGGGTAGAGTGCTCGATGGGTGATGGAGTTGCTTCTCGAAGATGGTGGGAGAGGCCTACTAGACAAACTGAGGGTAGAACTTCAATATTATCATAAGAGTGGGGATGTGTTTCTGTGTGTGCCTGTGCGTGATAGATCTATCGGGACGCATGCATGGATGATGAAGGGGAACCATGTATTTGCTAAGCAAACCAAACTAGATTGGTAGATCAATTGTTGTTTGTCGGAGGATGGGAGAGACATAACTAATGAGGTAGATCGATCGACGCGTGGGGAAAACGAGTTATAAGGACCTAGCTAGCTATATGTATAGTGGGAGATCGGTCGGTGTACATCCATTTGTTAGAGGCAAATAAGGCCCAGCGAGACGGATAGACAGAGAGAATGGAGCTAGGAGATGGTGCGAGAGGCCGAGCTACTAGCTAGATAGGAGGAGGAGTGTGCGGTTGTGAGATCAATGAAAAGAGGGGTGAGAGTTTACACGTGTGTGGGACCATATGAGAGACACGAGGCATGGACACAGAAAGGAGGAGATGGAAGGTGCGTGTGTACGTACGTTGTAGGAAGACGCTAGAGAGGTTTATCGATCGGTGTGTGTCGGAAAGGAGTTGTGGAGACTGTGGGAGAACGACCTAAAGAAAAAAATGAATGTGCGTGATGGATAGAATGCTGAGGGAGGGGGAGGGCAAGGAGGGCGTGTGCATGCACAAGAGAAAGTTAGTGCTAGCTACAAAGGTTAGAGGATTGTGTGGGTGTAAGAGACTAAAAAAGATCATAATTTGACATGAAAGTGGATTCATATATTTGAATAGGAGATCATAGTGTTATAAACATATGCATGCATGAATATAGCGGTGATACGCGTGCTGTGGTTTTGCACATGTTATACTATAATGTGATAATGCATGGCGTTTGCAACTCATAGCTAAATGTCAAACAATCTAAACCATACTATATAACGAACAATCTCACATTTTATTTGAATTTGTGATAATGTGTGACGTTTGCAGCTTACAACTAAATATCGAACAATCTAAACAACACTATATATCGAATAATCTCACATTTTATTTGAATTTGTGGTAATGTGTGGTGTTTGCAACTCACATCTAAATACTTGTAGGCGTAGGGGGCGGGGCACCATACATTATGTGATAAACACATTATACATATGAGACATGGTTTATATTATGAAGATCTAGCTAGAGCTTTAAATGTACTGTGATTTGAAATCCACATAAAGTGGATTCAAAAAATCGAGTTCAAGTTCATATAGTACGCATAGTTCATATCTAACTCGACAGTAATCATGTGTGTGCTGTGAAGATAATACACAAACGATGGTTTAACTT
Source organism: Aegilops bicornis (assembly GCA_021605145.1). NCBI lineage: Eukaryota > Viridiplantae > Streptophyta > Magnoliopsida > Poales > Poaceae > Aegilops > Aegilops bicornis. The sequence goes on along the minus strand of CM038669.1, from coordinate 387,396,720 downwards.
GACAATAATGATGATTGTGGATCTTATTAAAATAGAGAAACAAATTCAAATGGTTTGACTTCACAACAATCATTATTGTAGATCTTATTCAAATAGAGAAACGAATTCAAATTTAGTTCATATTGAAGCGGTAGTATATACATTTGGAACGCACTAAAACGTTCATTTGAGTAGCAGGTTGCATGCATTATACATGTAGAGAAATATTTTAATTGAACATAACATGAATTCAATGTTTTGAATGACATTTGTAGTGCGAATTGATTCGGTACAGTACACATGACTAGACTCTCTTGTGTGCTGCGAATTGATTTCTTTTTGTTTTTTCGTCAACGGAAGTGCGAATTGATTTGGTACAGTACACGTTGGGCTTGTATGGAAATTTCAACCCGCGCCTTGTTACCCTGAAGTATTTAAGATATATCTTTGTCTCGTTGTGCTCTAACAACTCCCTCCATCTCAAGCCGCGCCTTGCTATTCCAAAATTACAACGCGCGCGAAAACTCCCACCTCTCGTGAAATCCCGACACGTGAAATGCCTGTGATACCCCTTAACCGAAAGAACTGCCTAGCTCAAATCGGTGGGGGTACTTTTGTAACTTACCCCATATTTCGGACAAGTGCATCCCTAAGCCATGGTTCCCTACTCTCATCCCATCCGCCCACCCATTCATACACCGAGGCCGCGAAAACCATGGAGCCCGCACCCTCCTCCGTCTGGCCACCCAAATGGAGCCTCTTCCCCGACGACGCCGTCCACAAGAACACCTCGGCGTCCCTCATAAACCGTAGGATGAGGATCCATCGTTGATCTCGTCGTCCGCCGGTTCAGCCACCCGTCCTCCACCTCCAAGGAGCTGCCCGATGTTCCCCTCGTCTTTCGCGCCACCTCCATTCCCACACCGCCATCTTCACCTGCACCACCGGAAGAGCATCATCATCACCATTTCCTCGGATGAAGCTGAGGCCTAATCGGCGCCACTAAAGAGGTTGTACGCTAATCCCCGCATTTTCTTCTTGATTCAATCTCACGGTGCTGTCAGCGCTCGGTCCCGAGCCGACACGGTGCGGCTCCATCCACATCGGTGTCGCCGGCCACTTCCTCCACGGCGTCGCTCCCTCGGCGGCGACGTCCACATCAGTAGGAGCTGTTGCTGCTTTAGCTCTCGCTCGCGCTGCTGCTCTGCTTTTGCTCTTGGTCCCCTGCTTGGTCTGCTCTTTCTATTGCTCTTGCTCTTGCTCTTGGTCCCCTGCTTGGTCTGCTCTTGCTATTGCTCTTGCTCTTGCTCACGCTGCTGCTCTCGCTCTTTCTCTTTCTTGCGATGCTGCTCTGATTTAGCTACACTTCAGTCTACTGAATCGACTTTTGGGTCAGTCGATTTTTGGGGTGGGGTGGGGGGCTCACGAGTTAAGGAAGAACCAGCCGCAGCAGGGAGGGGGGCTCGCCAGAGAGGTACCTCACTATCTATCTTAGGGTTCAGGGTGGGGGCGGTGGTCGCCGGAGGTGGTGGGGCGGTGTCGTGGGGATCGCCGGAGAAAACGCTCGGCACGGGGGGGCCTAGAGGGATGGCCGGGGCGGCGGCGAACCAGCGGTGGGTAGTGGTTTTGGGGTGAGTGGGGCGGCGCACCGCCGGTCGCGGGAGGCGGAGGGCGGCGGTTTGGTCGGTGGTGGCTTAGCGGCTCAGGGGGGTGGAGGTTGAAGTTGAACTGCAGGCCCTTGATTTCGTATCCAACGGCTGGAAAATCGACTGACCAGAGATGAAAAATTCAGTCGATCGGCTCTCGCACGCGCTGCTGCTGCTGCTACTGCTTTTCTGCTACTAGCTAGTGCGTTCAATTTCGACAGTAAAATTCAGTTTCGACAACAAAATTTAGTTTCGACAGTTAAGTTCAGTTTCGATAGTTAAACTCAGTTTCGACAGTTAAGTTCAGAGATGAGCGGCTAATGTATTTTACATCTAGCACTTTGTGGTTATGTATTTTACGTCATCTATTGGAGATGCTATTAGAATTCCACTCAGGTTAACGTTGTCTCTCCTGTCCTGCCTCAGCCTTGACGTCGTACAACTCACCGGAGCTGCTCCAACGATGAAACCCTCCATCACAGCGGAGTAGTACCCCGGGCTCCATCTCAAGATGCCTAAGATCTTCTTCCCCTCCTCCGGCAGCCAAGTCAGCCGGATCATCCTCACCGACCAACACAATCATGCTGAGATTGACATGGCTTTGCCAAAGAGGTTGTACACTTGTTGCATCTCTTTTTTACTCTACATGTTATATATATTGTCCACTGAGCACTCGCAGTAATGTGAAATACGATTAGTTTCTCCTACTATATGACAAGCAGTGAGATACCATGCAACTTAGCTATCCGTGATGGACTCTCTTGAACGCCATCATTATTAATCTCTACGTGTTTGAGCTGTGCATTTGTCGATGGGCCTGGGAGTTGAGCTGGTAGGGCAGTGGCCTGGGTCCAAAGTATTAGAAGTAGGCAAGTAGCAAAAAAACATTTTTTGAGTGTAGCTTTTCCTTGCTCAAGCCTGCCTACTAGAATTGCCAGTGCTTGAAAGGAAAAGTGAAGGAAAAACATAGGAATTGGAAAGTTTCCTATGGTACTACTATTCATACATTTGGTTCAAAGGAAAACTGTAGGATTTGTTCCTTCAGTGTCTCCTTGAAAGAAAAACCGTACGGATTTTAATTTCCACTTGTCCTCCTTTTCAAATTCCTATTCATGAAGCACAAGACTAAGAGATAGTAGCATAATAGCATTATGACCGTACATTTTCTTGTGGTTTGACTTAATCTCACCATGCTTCTTTGCATCCTGTGATCTTCCAATTCTTGTGAACCAAACACCTAGATTAGCAGAAATCCTGTGTTTTTAAATTCTCTGTTTTGCACATGCATTCCTATCCTATTACTATGTATTTCCTATCCCTGCGTCGTTAGAATCCTCCAATTCAAATGAGCCCTTACAGAATTACTTCTCTTACAGATAGTTGTCAAAGAAAACCTTGTGTGGTTTGTCCCGCTCCTGCTGCGCTGTCTTCCACCCAAGCTCAGCTGCTCCAACGACGGAAGGGTCCAGCACAGCAGGGATCCGACCTCCAGACCACCTTTCACCGTCTCAGATCTTCTTCCCCGCTGCCGGCAGCCATGACAACTGCATTACCATCATCAACTGAGCAGATGACTAATACGTCTCCAACGTATCTATAATTTATGAAGTATTCATGCCATGTTTACAATAGTTTTATATGATTTTGGTATGATTTGATTAGAACTAACCCGGACTGACGCTGTTTTCAGCAGAACTACCGTGGTGTTGTTTTTGTGCAGAAATTAAAGTTCTCGGAATGCGATGAAAATCAATGGAGAATTTTTCTGAAAATATAAAAAATACTGGAACGAAGAGTTGCCGGAGGAGAGGCCCGCGGGCCCCACGAGGGTGGAGGGCGCGCCCCTGTGCCTCGTGGACTTCCCGTGGGGCCCACTGACTTGTTCTCGACGCCAACCTCTCCTATAAATACCCAAACCTCCAGAAAATAACGTGGATCGGAAGTTCCGCCACCGCAAGCCTCTGTAGCCACGAGAAATCAATCTAGGCCCTCTGTCGCACCCTACCGGAGGGGGCCATCATCACCGAAGGCCATGGAGGAGGATCCCGGAGGGTCCATCATCGCCATGGAGGCCAAGGAACAGAGGGAGAACCTCTCCCCATCCAGGGGGAGGCCATGGAGGAGGAAGCACAAGGGGAAGAACCTCTCCTCCTCTCTCTCGGTGGCGCCGGAGTGCCATCGGGAGGGAAATCATCGCCGCGGTGATCGTCTTCATCAACATCACCATCATCATCACCATCCTCATCTCTTTTACGCGGTCCACTCTCTCGCACCCGCTGTAATCCCTACTTGAACATGGTGCTTTATGCCACATATTATGATCCAATGATGTGTTGCCATCTTATGATGTTTTGAGTAGATATCTTTGTCTTTGGGTTGATCGATGATCTAGATTGGTATGAGTTGTATGTTTTATTTTGGTGCTGTCCTATTGTGCCCTCCGTGTCGCGCGAGCATGAGGGATTCCCGTTGTAGGGTGTCGCAATACGTTCATGATTCGCTTATAGTGGGTTGCTTGAGTGACAGAAGCATAAACCCGAGTAAGGGGGTTGTTGCGTATGGGATAAAGGGGACTTGATATGTTAATGCTATGGTTGGGTTTTACCTTAATGATCTTTAGTAGTTGCGGATTCTTGCTAGAGTTCCAATCATAAGTGCATTTGATCCAAGAAGAGAAAGTATGTTAGCTTATGCCTCTTCCTCATATGAAATTGCAATGACGACTACCGGTCTTGTTAACAATTGCCTAGGATAATTTCGCACACCGACCCATCATTATTCCACACTTGCTATTTATAATATTTAGTAATATATTCTAACTTTATGATAACATCGCCTACTTTTATGTTTTGGCTCTCCGATATCATGCAAAGTTATCCTCTTCATACCCACAACATAGTTTTATTTCTCGTTTCTAGTTGGAAGCAAACGTTCGGTGTACGTAGAGTCGTATCAGTGGCAGATAGGACTTGAGAGAAAATTGATCTTACCTTTAGCTCCTTGTGGTTTCGACACTCCATACTTATCACTTCCACCATTGGGAATTGCTATGATGATTCCCCACACTTGGGGATTATCAAGCTCTTTTCTGGCGCCGTTGTCGGGGAGCAATTGCGTGGGGTTGGTATTCTCGTGTGTGCTTGTTTGCTTTCTTCACTAAGTAGATTTTGTTTTTCCTTTTTGTTTCTGTTTAGTTGTAGGTGAAACATACAATTTTTTTAAAAGAATGAAAATACAAAAAAAAATACTTGCCTCTCATGCCTAAAAAGTTTTTCAATAAGAGAAGTGATTGGAAGGTTATTCATTGGAGAAGTGAAGGTCGACTTTGAACACTTGTGTTCATGCTCATGGAAACAATGTAAAATTTTCATGGAAGCTTCTCTGAAAATAATTATCCCCTTGTATATATCCATTGTATTATAAAAATAATGTGCCAAACTTTGGTTTTAGGATGATTAGATTGCTTGTTTACTATGTGTAGTACAAAAACAGAAACTTTGGCTGTAGTGCGTGAATTTACTTTTTTTTACTGGAAAGCCAAATGGGTCTAAAACTTTTTGCAAATTACTTCTGTACAAATTGTTTAAATTATAATTTTTTAGAATTTTTTGGAGTTACAGAAGTTTACTAAACTTCCAGATTACTACAGACTGTCCTGTTTTTGACAGATTCTGTTTTCTATGTGTTGTTCGCTTATTTTGATGAATCTATGGGTTGTATCGGGGGGTATGAACCATGGTGAAGTTGGAATACAGTAGATATAGTTCTAATATGAAATTGGAATAAGTTGGCAACAATACCTAAATGTAGTGATTTGCTTTATTATACTAACGGATCTCTCAAAGTTTTTGTTAAAGTTTTGTGTGGGTGAAGTGTTCAAAGATCGAGGAGCTATCAATACGAGAAGAATAAAGAGAGGCAACAGTTCAAGCTTGGGGATGCCCAAGGCACCCCAAGTAAATATTCCAAGGATACTCAAGCATCTAAGCTTGGGGATGCCCCGGTTGGCATCCCATCTCTCTTCTTCAACAATTATCGGTATACCTCGGTTTTTGTTTTGTGCACATGATTTGTGTCCTTTGTGTTTTTGTTTTTTCCTTTAAGAACCATTCTAGTATGAGATAGCCCTTCATTGATTTATAGAATACTTCATGTGCTTCAGTTATATCTTTTAAGTATGATCTTATAGAATTGCTCTTTGTGCTTCACTTAAATCTTTTGAGTATGGTTTTATAGAATGCTTCGTGTGCTTCACTTATATATTTTGTTCTTGGATATTGGTTAGTCTATATTAATTGTAGAATGCTTCATGAACTTCACTTATATCTTTTGGAGCATGAATAATACTATAATCTAAAGTGGGTTTGGAAGAGTGTCAACTTTAGGAATTAGTGATCCCACTATTTTGGAGGGTGTTTAATCTTAGTGTGATATTTATGAAAGTGGATTTGGAAGAGTAACCTTTAGTTAGTAATTATTCCACTATTTCGGAAGAGGTTCCAATTGATTATGAGAACAAAGTTGCTATCTATGATGATTATTGTGATGACATGTATGCTATAAAGAATAATGTTAACCATGAAACTTGTCATCATGATTTTAGTTTTCAATTGGATTATGCCTCACATGACAGTTATTTTATTGAGTTTGCTCCCACTATTCCGAGTGAGAAGAATTTTGCTTATGTGGAGAGTAGTAAAATTTCTATGCTTGTAGATCATGAAAAGAATGCTTTATGTGATGGTTATATTGTTAAACTCATTCATGATGCTAGTGAAAATTATTATGAGGGAGGAATACATGCTTGTAGGAGTTGCAATAATATCAAGTCTCCTCTCTATGTGCTTAAAGTTTTGAAATTATACTTGTTTTGCCTTCCTATGCTAGTTGATTCTTGTTCCTATGAATTATGTGCTCACAAAATCCCTAGGCATAGGAAGTGGGTTAGATTGAAATGTGCTAGTCATATTCTTCATGATGCTCTCTTCATGTTTCAATTCTTATCTCTTTTGTGGGCATCATTGAAATCATCATGCCTAGCTAAAAGGCATTAAACAAAAGCGCTTGCTGGGAGACAACCCAATATTTACCCTTACTATTTTTGTGTGTTTACATGATTAAGCTACTGTAGTAATCATGTTTATAGCTTTTGTTTCAATAAAGTGCCAAGTAAGACCTTTGGGAAGACTTGGGTGAAAGTTAATGTGATCTTGCTGTAAAAAACAGAAACTTTGCGCTCACGAGATTAGCTGTTATTTTTTGGAGTAGCAAAGTGAAGGGTTTACTCTTTACCATACTAACCTATCTCACGACATTCCGTTAAGTTTTGTGTGATTGAAGTTTTGCAGCTTTGGCTGCGATATCGATATGAGGAGAATAAGGAGTGGAAAGACCCTAAGCTTGGGGATGCCCAAGGCACCCCAAGGTAATATTCAAGGAAGACTCAAGCGCCTAAGCTTGGGGATGCCCCGGAAGGCATCCCCTCTTTCGTCTTCAAAACTATCGGTATACCTTACTCGGAGCTATATTTTTCTTCGTCACATGATATGTGTTTTGCTTGGAGTGTATTTTCAATTTTACTTGCTGTTTGAATAAAATCATTGGATCTGAAATCTTGAATGAAAAAGAATCCTCGCATGGCTAGTTAATTATTTGACTACCCAGTGTTCTTCACTTATATCTTTGTGGAGTAGTTTTTCATTTACTCACGTTCTTCACGTATATCCTATGAGTAAATGGTTGAATGAATTGAATATCATAAGTCTGAATTTATATACGTTTCATATGCTTATAACATGGGGAGTAATGACTTCACACATAATAAGTATAGGTAGTAAACATATTGAAAGATAGCAAACGCAGAATTGGTCACTTGAACAATTCAAGAAAGAATATTGAAGGAAGAGAGATTTCTCATATAAATATACTATCTTGGACATCTTTTGTAATTGTGAGCACTCATTAAAATATGACATGCTAAAAGGTCGATGTTGGACATGGAAGACAACTTAATTAATGGGTTATGTTTTCCTATATCCAAAACGGTATATTGTCCTGGATGATCCAACATGTTGAGCTTGCCTTTCCCTCTCATGCTAGCCAAATTCTTTGCACCAATTAGAAATACTACTTGTGCTTCCAAACATCCCTTATACCAGTTCTGCCATGAGAGTCCACCATACCTACCTATGGATTGAGTAAGATCCTTCAAGTAAGTTGTCATCGGTGCATGCAATAAAAATTGCTCTCTAAAAATGTATGATCTATTAGTGCGAAGAAAATAAGCTTTATACGAACTTGTGATAGGGAAGAAATAAAAGCGACGGACTGCATAATAAAGGTCTTTATCACAAGCGGCAATATAAAGTGACGTTCTTTTGCATTAAGATTTTGTGCATCCAACCATAAAAGCGCATGACAACCTCTGCTTCCCTCTGCAAAGGGCCTATCTTTTACTTCTACCCTTATACAAGAGTCATGGTGATCATCACCTTTCCTTTTTACACTTTTTCCTTTGGCAAGCACTTTGTGTTGGAGCGATCCGTATATATATATCCACTTGGATGTAGGTTTTCATATATTATTATTGTTGACATTACCCTTGAGGTAAAATGTTGGGAGGAAAAACTATAAGCCCCTATCTTTCTCTCTGTCCGATTAAAACTTTGAACCCATAAATATCACATGAGTGTTAGCAATTGTGAAAGATTAAATGATAGTTGCATATGTGGAGTTTGCTGAATCAAAGCTCTTACATAGACCCTTCCCGAAAATAAGATGATGTAATTGTTTGATGACTAAGAGCATGGTTTGTTAGTTTTCAAGAAAGTTTATGATCTATACTTTAACATGTGAATAGCTTGTTACTTGATCATGAGAAGTTTCATGAGTTGAGCTACTGTTATGATATGTAATGATGCTAGAAAAGGTTATTGGAACTATCATTGATCAAACTTATGCACTTGCTAGCATTCACACTTCATAAATTATTTCTTTTATCATTTACCTACTTGGGGACGAGCAGGAATTAAGCTTGGGGATGCTGATACGTCTCTAACGTATCTATAATTTATGAAGTATTCATGCCATGTTTACAATAGTTTTATATGATTTTGGTATGATTTGATTAGAACTAACCTGGAATGACGCTGTTCTCAGTAGAACTACCGTGGTGTTGTGTTTGTGCAGAAATAAAAGTTCTCGGAATGTGATGAAAATCAACAGACAATTTTTCTAGAAAATATAAAAAATACTAGAACGAAGAGTTGCCGGTGGGGAGGCCCGTGGGCCCCATGAGGGTGGAGGGCGCGCCACTATGCCTCGTGGACTTCCCGTGGGGCCCCTGACTAGTTCTCGACGCCAACCTCTCCTATAAATACCCAAACCTCCAGAAAATAACCTAGATCGGAAGTTCCACCGCCGCAAGCCTCTGTAGCCATGAGAAATCAATCTAGGCCCTCTCTGGCACCCTGCCGGAGGCGGCGATCATCACCGGAGGATCCCGGAGGGGCCATCATTGCCATGAAGGCCAAGGACCAGAGGGAGAACCTCTCCACATCCAGGGAGGCCATGGACACTACAAAAAAAATACACTTCCGTGATGATACGTGTTTGTCACAGTAGGTCGCGTTTTTTGTCATGCATGAAAATCCATGACAATTTTATGACAGAATCAAGATAGTCATACTGTCTTTGTCGTAGAAGTGTTCCATGACATTACCAAAATTATCATCACTGAAGTGTCCACTTCCATGACGATAAATCGCGCGTCACAGAAGTGCTTTCGTCAAGGGTGACCGACACGTGGCATCCACCGTAACGGAAAGCCGTTAAGCTATCGGGTCGGTTTTTGGATCCAATAAACCGTTAACAGCCCCAACCAATGGGAAATTTCCACGTGTAAAATTCTTATTGGCCGGACGAAACACGTGTCAGCTCGTCAGTGGGTCAGATAGGCGCCTATGATATGTCGACACGTGCCACGGCCCACCACTGGCCCATTTAGCTTACAAAGCCGGCCCGTTTGACTTGGTCAAAAGTTAACGGGCTGGCCCATGAAAGCCTGTTAATGGTCTCTTCGCAAGTAGCCCATTTTACGGCCCGTTAACTCACGGCCCGTTAGGCCCTAAAGGAAATCGGCCCAACAACGTCATGTGGGCCGTCGAATATAAAACCAGCCCATTTCACTTTCGGCCCACGACGTCTTTCGGCCCATATGAGGCCTTCGTATCTTTCGGCCCTTTACAGGCCCACAATGACTCATAATGAATAGTAATTTTCTTTATACTCATTAACGGCCCGTGATTTACATGGGCCGTTTCCAGCCCGTGTTAGCTTTCGGCCTATTGACGGCCCATACGTTCTTGGGCTCCTATTCGGCCCTCGATTACTTCCGGCCCGTTACTGGCCTGTTCCCCTAATGGGCCAAATTCGGCCCATGGCAAGAGTCGGCCCGTTACTAGCCTGTTCCCCTAATGGGCCAAATTCGGCCCATGGCAAGAGTCGGCCCGTTACTGGCCTGTTACCCTAATGGGCCAAATTCGGCCCATGGCAAGAGTCGGCCCGTTTCTGGCATGTTAACCCGTTGCGCCGTTTCCAGCCCGTCCTATATTCTGGCCCATTAATGACCCATTATGCCTGATGTAATTAAGCCTTTGCTGTCCTACGGCCTGTTAACGGCATGTTACCGTGCTGGGCCGATACCAATTACGCCCGATTACGACCCATGTAGACCCATTTATCCAACGGCTCGAGGCCCACCGATTACATGCCCATTTATCGACGGCCCGTAGGAGACCCATGGATCCTACGACCCGTATATGGCCCATGGTAGTTGCAGCCACTAGCAAACCAGGGAAAAAGAAGACTAGGAAATAAATAAGGCCGAAACTAACACTAGGCTATTAAGGCGATTGCACAGATTACATCCACTCGGCATCAAAGATCGCCACCAGTGCAAATATAGGGAACACCCTACACTACACAAAAATGGCTTGCTGTTTTCTTTAGCCGGTGGCTGGACGTTAAGAATAAATTTTGTATCGCACCAAAACAAATTACAACTATATAACAAAAGGAAGGTTGGCATAAAACTTAACAGTCTAGCGTATAAATGCACCACCAGAAGTTCAGAAGCTCAGTTCATTTGACCTGACTGTTACGTTTTCATGTTGTATTGTCCGATGGAGCACCATAATCCTCGCCTTCATTTCCCCTAGGCTCCTGAACAACATAGATAATGTCTGATATTTTGGTTTCAAAACCATGCATATCTTGACGACATTGAGCAATGTTTCTCCTTGTTTCACAAAGGGTCTCTGCGGAATGGACTTGTGTCTGGAGCGCAGATACAACATTGCTTTGAGCTTGCATATCTTGATCATGAGGCAGTTTGGACGATATTGCCTTAACAACCAACCCAGTATTATGCAGGAACGTGCTTTTGGCACCGTAGTGGGCATCTTGACCCACTGCGGCAAGAGGCGACATTGCGGTTATAGTTGCCTCGCCACCTTGAAGGTGGCGGTTCCACCATTTTTTCCATAGCTCGCTGAAAAGTTGAGGTTTTACATTAGTAGTACCCGAGCGAGAAGATATTAAGGAGGCAGCAAAAACAAACAAAATAGCTTTGGTCTATATACGTAACTTATTACGGTGAACCCATGTAAAATATTAGTTGTATTTTATTGCAAAGTACATAATAAAACCAGGTTCCAAACATATGACCATGTACCATCACTAATGTATTGTTTATTTCTTCACATTGTATTGAGGGCTAAGGATAAAGAGACGAAGTTTATAATATGGTAAGCATAGTATGACATCATTCATATCACAAAACAAATGAGAATGCACAAAGCGAGGCAATTGTAACGTTGTGTGGGAAAGTCCAGCACGGAACTAGATTATGGGTCAAGATCAAAGGAACATCACTCCTCTCTTTTAAACCTTGTAAGGTGCAATGATACACTAAGACAATTGTGTATAAAATTGAAAAGAGTAATAGACAATGGCTGCAAACCATGCAGTTCGAGGCACAAGTCAGAGTAAGTTGTAGTTAAAAGGCATGAGGATTAAGGACTTACAACAATGGCTTTGGCGGTGTAGTCATGCCCTTCTTCTTGCTGGTGTGACAGTCCTTGAAGATTTCCATAGCATTTGGTTCAGGTAATTTTTGGTCCTTGCGGGCTTTCCTCTGCATTTCGAACAAGTCAATATAGATATGATAATATGGTACAACGAAAAGAGTGAAACAGCAGTTAATTACAAGAGCCTCGTAGTGTGCAATATAGTTACGAGATCACGTAAATGCATTGGAATTTCACTTTCGTACGGTTGGCCTTGTTCTTTGAACAGTTCACCTACAAGAAGATAGATTTATGTGGCACATGTGTAAATAGGACTTCAACATGTGATCTGATCACACATATATAATGTACCTGATACTTTGGATCAGAGCAGTGTTTAACAAGGCCCCTCCAGTCTTCATCCGATATATTTTCCACTTGAGATGTTTGGGAAAGTTCACTGTTAGCCTTGCCTTCAAAGTGAGTTTTCCTCAAGTTATACTGATAATGTCGCAGAGCAGACTTGAAAACATGGGTGCAAGCTTGTCTGGTTGCATCATCTTGGCTATCCAACTTGAACCTCATATGTTGAAAATTATGGGAGTCTCATTATCGACAACCTAGAAAGTATGGGACAGAGCAAGACGATATTACTAGTTTCCATACATAACCATACTTCCGGATAAATGGTCGAGGAAGGTGTTGAACTGGGTTTCGTCTTTGTCATTCTTGTACTTTGAATCCATGTTGGGAGGATACGTACATGACACCTAACGGCAACCGCTGCCTCGATACTAATTTGGTGACTCTGTAGCATCACGTGGCCTTTTTAAACCTGCCTCAAAATGGATCTCCATTCTTCCTCCTCTAGATTTAGTTAACCTATCGAGCATTATCCCTGATGTTTGTTTCCTCTTGCGCCTAGGTGCTAGTCCAACAAGGAACATAGGAAGTGTTAGTGTACATCAAACTGTGAGACTACGCATAAAGAAGCATGCAACTGTAACTTGACTCCAGCAACTACCTTCTTGCTGTTGAAGCTCACAAGGTTCATCTGATATTGCCAACTCATCTTTTGTCAAGAGTGCTTGGGAAGTAGTGTCGGGTGGCAAGGTAGCTTGGGAACGTGCTGCTAGCTTAGTTGACGCACGAGTAAGTCGTGCAGCTGGTAGTACTGTGGTAGGTGTTGCAAGAACTAGGGTTGTCTGTGCTTGTTTGGTGGCAGCTATTTGTTTCTGTTTGGCTTTTTTTGCAACTCGTGTAGCATGGGATGCCGTGTTTGTAGAATTTTCCGCTGGACTTTGACCTTCTATTGCACCATCAGTACCAGCAGAATCTGCAGGATTCATCCGCTTCTCATTCCCTGCCATTCTGTGTTTCTTCCTCTTTCTCTGTGCCATGTTATGTCAAACCGACAAGAAAAACGAATAACAATTTAGTTCTTCAGAACAAATTGATGCGTGATGCAGACGAACTGAACTTTCATGTTAGACAACCACATGATAGGAGGATGTAATATGTATGAAAAATAGGACGGAAGAGATAACCGTAACTATGATGTGTAAACTAAGAAGAAGACATTTCACCAAATTAGAAGCAATGCAATGGAAGGTAGACACCATATGAAAGATGCTACAAATATCGCTCTTGCCAAGTTAATGTTGTCTCATCATAAATGTTGTTTAAACAAATGTGAAGCAAGACAAGAAATAAATCATATGCAAGATGCAAACAACATCACACTACCATGTTAGAGGTCTCTCGTCATTAGTGCCATTGCATATTCACAAGCATTGCATATTCACAGCTTATGATGTGAAAACTAAGGAGAAGGCATTTCAACAAATTAGAAGCAATGAAAGCTAGACACCATATGAAAGATGCAACGAATATCACTCTACCAAGTTAAAACTGTCTCATCATAAGTGCCATTTCAACAAATTAGTAGTACAAGCTAGAAAAGAATGTGAGATGTAACCTATATCACACTCCGAAGTCAAACATGTCTTATGATAAGTGATTGTTGCAGGTTACACAACAGTAGTAATTTGATGTAAGAACATGGTGTGATAGACAAATATTGTATGTTCTAGAAACATGAACACGTGTCTTATTCAAGTATAATGTGTAAAGTAAGCAGATGGAATTCAACAAAATTAGAAGCAATACAAGCTAGACATCACACATAACATGCAACCACATATAACTGTGCCAAGTTAGAGGGAGCACCGGTAATGCTGCACTAGGGGAGACGTGCTCATCATAAACACAGCTTTGTTGAGTGTCTATGCATGTGTTGTCTTGGAAATCATCTTGGGGTGTGGAGGAGTAGAAGCTGTAGAGGCCCTCCGTTGGAAGGAGCACCTTTATCCGCTGCCTTGCTAACTTCCTTCTGCTTTATTGATTTTGAATTGTCAAGTAAACCGACAAGAAAAAGCAATAAAATTCTCTTCGTAACTCATTCATGCATGATACTGACAATCACTACTTTGATGTAAGGCAAACACATGATACCAGGATGGAATATGTACGAAAACAGGATGGCATGGCATGTTCACAACTGTTTGTGTAAACTAAGCAGAAACTATTCCAGCAAATAAGAAGCAATGCAAGCTAGACACCACATGAAAGTTGCAACCAATATGACTCTGGCAAGTTAAAAGCGTCCCATCATAAATGAAATTTTAACAAATTAGAAGCAGCACATGCTATAAATCATATGAAAGATGCAACTAATATCACACTGCATATACTAAAGGTGTCTCGTCATGTTGATTGATGCGGATACAAAAAACAATAGTTTTATGTAAGGACATGCTTAATAGACAGATGTACTATGTACTAAATACAGGAAGGCATGTCACATTAACAGGTATAATGTATAAGCTAAGCGGAGACTTGCACATGCAGTTTAACCAGATTGGAAGAATTACAATCTAGACACCATATGCAACATGCAACCACATATCACGCTGCCAAGTTAGAGCAAGCACCCATGATGCTAGTGTAGAAATCAGTAATCAACTATAGAGCTACGTTCACTATCTTCATCTAGCATTTACATTTCTTGAGAATCATGTCGGGAGGTTGACGCTGCATTCTTTAAATGAGGAGTAGTCCCCTTGCCTGCCTGCCTCGTCATAAGTGATTGACGAGGGATACACAAGAACATTAATTTGATGTAAGAACATGGTTAATACACAAATGTACTAGTGTGTACCAAAAGCAGAAAGTCATGTCATATTCAAAGGTATAATGTGTAAGCTAAGCAGATGCAATTTAACCAAATTGGAAGCAATACAAGCTAGACATCCGGCTGGAGTGGTGAGCATGATCATCTAGGACCTGAGAGCACGGTGGGGAGGCGGGCTGCTTTGCCACCATCGCAGCTTTTTAGTTGGCTTCGGTGATGCATATCTTTGCTGGGCTTGTCATCGGCTCGGCCAAAGGCTCGACTAGCTAGTTTTCTTCTAGTGCTCACGGGATGGTGGTTCATGTAAAAAAATATCTTTCCTTATCTTACCGACTTCGGCCTTTCGAATACAAGCTAGACACCATATGGAACATGCAACCACATATGACACCGTGAAGTTAAAGCAAGCACCAGGATGGTGGTTCATTGCGGCGAGGTCATCAACTCGAGCTACGTTTACCGTCTCCATCTGTGACACTTTGCATCCTTTATAGCCAGAACGTGTCTTGCCTACCCGCATCTGAAGTCGGAGCGACTTCTATCTTTTCTTTTTGGCTTCTCTCATGGCAGCAGATTCCGAAATACCCTTGCATAAAAACACAATAGTGAGAGTAAGGGTGAAGTTTGTGTAGAACTAGTGCATTGTAAAAGTAGCAGATAGCAGGTGGCTGAAAAATAAATGACAGGAGACATATGATAGCTCTACAACATTGCATGGAAAACAAAATTAGATTCTACTCCGTATGATTTTGTAATATATGAGCACAGGAAATGCAGGTACTCCTCCAAAGACACCACCACATGTGGTCATATCTAAGATAACAGTCAACTGAAAATAAATAGGTCAGTCGATTTTTTTAATGAACCGTCCGATCTATAAGGAACGAAAAGATGGCCTTCGTCTACCTCCTGCCAGTCACTGTTGATGATCTTTCTCGAACCGCCAGCGACCACCGGCCCAGAACCCTGCCTCCGCCGCCCCGCCCTCCCATCGACCTCACACCACCGCCGTGCTTGGCAGCACCCCCAGGCCATCCCTTTAATCCCGGCCGACCTCCAGATCGGGCGCCAAGAGCTCTAGGCCGCACACGCCCTAAGATAAACACCAAAACCTTTGCTTCCCGGTGTAATAGGCGTACTAGCGCTGTTACGCCGGGAATGCTTCCATTAATTGGGAATCAATCGCCGAAATTGAAATTGTGGGGCGACGGACCTCTAGCTAAGGTGAAATAGTATATGAGGAGAAACCTTGTGCGTCGCGAGTTACTAGGAATATCTAGTATCAAGAAGAAGCGGTCAACTAGTGTCTTCTGTGGGATGAATACCGTGCAAGCAGAGACGTAAGATTTGCACAAATAAGGGAAGGTGAGTACCATTTTCGGTTGCTGGTGTGGTCACCTCCACATGTCGCGCCGATCTTCTTTTTACCGGGGAAACCGATGTTCTGGGAGGGTGCAGGCTTGGACGAACCCATGGCCAAATTGTTGCCGTGGCCGTATGTCGGCGGAGGGGAAGCAGATCCGAGGCGGCGAAGGACGGCGTAGCAGGAACAACTCAGGTGCGGTGGAGGGTGGCGAAGTTGGAGCGGCAGCGGTGAGGCGCAGGACGGCGTTGTTGAACTGGCTCGGGTACGGACGGCTCGGCCTCGGCTTCAACTACTAGCCGTGGAGGGCGTTGAGGTTGAGGTTGCGGTGGACGACGACGCCGGGGTATCGGCTCCGGCATGATGGAGGAGGGCGACGGTTGATGGGTGGGATGGGGTGGCGGACGGAGGACGCCGGGGTTTCGCGGCTGGTGGAGAGGTAGTTTTGGTGCCCACGGAGTACGAATGGGGAATTGGACGGGTGGGGGGGAACCATGTTTCGGTCTGGGACGCGCTTGTTTTTGGCTTTTTTGAACAGAAAATGGGACACGCTTGTTTGAAATTCGGGGAAAGTACAAACTTTGCCCCCCTCTTAAATTTTGGACCTACTACAGGTCAGGGGTAGGATGGTAATCCCAGGTGTCCCAAATAGTGGGCAGGAGCGATTTCGGCCGCGCGCATGTGTGCTTAGGCGGCCATTGTGTATGAATGTTTTTCGGATGCGGTTGCGTGGCGTCTAGATGAAGCTACAAACCTACCCCGGTTTAGACCTTTGGACGTCGGGCCGGTAGGTTTCATGGGTCGGAGTTATTAGAAAAGTAATTTCCTTGTACTACCAAACATTGGTCTCACGCGGTTTCAAGTAGTAGAGGCTCTTTTACGCTTCGTTTGAAATTTTGAAAAACAAGCATTCACGTTTAGAGTACTCTTGAACTATGAGGATTGACCTAAAATGCACAACGTTATATTTGACCTTGTATGTTTGAAAACGTCATTAAATTATCCGCTTCTTTTTGAAATTTTGACACTTGAAAATCCTATAACTACGATTATTTTGGAATGGAGGAGCTAAATTTGAATCTATTATGTACACGACTACATATGCTATTATGTAAAAAACCAGAGCAAAGATTGGTGCCCCATAATTTGGGTATGGTTTACAAATGCCATGATATCAAATTCAAATAATTGAATGGACTTCATGTTGAATTTGATTTTTTTAAACCACCTTAAGTTGAATTAAAATGTATGCTAGTTCATAGGTAGCTATTTATAATGTCCATTGTGTAACTTTCGTATGTAGAATGTGCTTTACACACACAACATGAACTATACTCACGTTTATATTCGATTGCTAAAGCGATGCATTGTCTGGAGTTCAAAATACTAACTATGTGGATCAATTGTGTCGAATAATAACATAGACATGCTCAAATTCGATAGAATCTAGATGTCTGATGGATCAATGACCGCTCCTTACGTGAATTGCAAATATCATGATCCCATCCTAATATTTGGATACAATTTATATCTTTAATCAATGTGTAGAGCAGTCTTTTACGTGTAGTTTCACTCTCCATCGGTGGTTTCTCACACATGCTCACACACTCTCTCCCGAGGTGTCTTTCTCGCACACATGCTCTAGATATAACCCTCCCTCCCTCTCATAACCATTTACAACTGTTTTCACTAACCTTTATCACAAGCACTCTTCCTCTCGCAAACATGCACACGCACAATCCTCATCGACCCTTTCTATATACATGGACCTGCCTACGTGTCTCATGTACGCACATTATCTTTACGCTTTGTTTCTCACGCATTGTCTAACACCTCTCTTCCTAATCGATTTAGTATGATTCTAGCAGAGCATTCTGTAGGATGCCCCTTAAAGTTAGGTTGGATGAATAGTAATACCAGAGATAAAGGGGTTACCTTAGTCCGAGAACCTAGGGTTACAAATCCTAGCCGGCTTTGTCAATGGACACATAGTCCTTCACAATTCTGCTATCTTTGTCTTGTACGACTAGTCATCCATGGGTCTTCCTAAATGCGTCACGGGCCGACCAATGTGGCGCAGGACGGAACCGAACGAAGGGCCTCACCTCGACCCACCGGACCTCACGCGGTGACACACCCTCTCCACATTTGCAAATAAGGCCTTCCCTCGTTCATCCTTTTCTCTCACAAGATAAACAAGTCATACAAATGCATCTTGATGTTACGTGCAACGCACGGGCATCTTGCTAGTAAGAATGAAAACTAACGACAAAAAAATATTTTGACGGTGGTTCGAAGTCATGACCATGAGCACAGCCGGACAAGGTGGCCTTGTATTGGTATCTTTGAGCCGTCTGTTTTAACACACATGAGCTGGTGTGGTGATTATACACACACGCACGCATGCACATGAACTGCATCCACGCAACACTCACACAAACACATGCACCCACGCACGCACGCAACACTCACACGTACACGCACGCACGCAACACTCACACGCACACACGCATGCATGCATGCACACACCAGTACACCACACGACCAACACACACTCTCACGCTCAAGTGCTCAACCTACACGTGCATGCGCACACATCAGGCCCTGACAGACTGTAACGCCCTCGATGCGGCTATATCTCCCACGTGTCGAAGCACGACTTAGAGGCATAACCGCATTGAAAGCAATGTCGCAAGTGAGGTAATCTTCACACAACCCATGTAATACATAAGGGAAAGAGATACATAGTTGGCTTACAGTCGCCACTTCACACAATACATAAATAAACATCCATCATCCAGATTACACTCAAGGTCCGACTACGGAACCAAAATAAAAGCAGACTACCCCAAACGCTACATAGATCCCCGATCGTCCCAACTGGGCTCCACTACTGATCATCAGGAAAAGACACATAGTAACGACCACGTTCCTCGTCGAACTCCCACTTGAGCTCGGTTGCGTCATGTGCACTGGCATCGTCGGCACCTGCAACTGTTTTGGTAGAATCTGTGAGTCACGGGGACTCAGCAATCTCACACCCGCGAGATCAAGACTATTTAAGCTTATAGGAAGGACAGAGTTGTGAGGTGGAGCTGCAGCAAGCGACTAGCATATATGGTGGCTACATTCGCAAAAGAGAGCGAGAAGAGAAGCAAGGCACGATGCGTGAAGCTAGTAGCGATCAAGAAGTGATCCTGAACTACTTACGTCAAACATAACTCCAACACCGTGTTCACTTCCCGGACTCCGCCGAGAAGAGACCATCACGGTTACACATGCGGTTGATGTGTATTAATTAAGGTCAACTTCGGGTTTTCTACAACCGGACATTAACAAATTCCCATCTGCCTCATAACCGCGGGCACGACTTTCGAAAGATAATACCCTGCAGGGGTGTCCCAACTTAGCCCATTATAAGCTCTCACGGTCAACGAAGGATATTCCTTCTACCGGGAGACCCGATCAGTCTCGGAATCCCGGACTACAAGACATTTCGACAAAGCAATAAAACAAGACCAGCAAAGCCGCCCGACAGCCGACAAATCCCGATAGGAGCTGCACATATCTCGTTCCTGTGGCACATCCGGATGAGACTAGCTACGAGTAAAACCAACCCTGAAGTTTCCCGAGGTGGCCCGCAGTAGCTCGATTCGGACCAACACTCGAAGGAGCACCGCCCGAGGGGGTGTAAATAAAGATGACCTCGGGCTCGCGAAAACCCGGGGAAAAAGGCTTAGGTGGCAAATGGTAAAACCAATGTTGGGCCTTCTTTGGAGGAGTCTTATTCAAAGCGAACTGTCGAGGGGGTCCCATAAATCACCCAACCGTGTAAGGAACGCGAAATCAAGGAACATAACACCGGTATGACGGAAACTAAGGCGGCAAGAGTGGAACAAAACACTAGGCATAAGGCCGAGTCTTCCACCCTTTACCAAGTATATAGTTGCATTAATTAAACAATAGATATTGTGATATCCCAACAAGTAAACATTTTCCAACAAGGAACAACATCTCCATGTTCCAACAAGGAACAAGCTTCATCTTCACCTGCAACTAACAACGCTATAAGAGGGGCTGAGCAAAGCGGTAACATAGCCAAACAACGGTTTGCTAGGAAAGGATGGTTAGGGGCTTGACATGGAAATATGGGAGGCATGATAAGAAAGGGATATGCATCTTAGCATAGGCATAGCAAAAGAACAAGCATCTAGCAAGCAAAGATAGAAGTGATTTCGAGGGAATGGTCATCTTGCCTGCAAAGTTCTCAGAGTTGTCGAAAGCTTGATCCTCGTAAGCGTTCTCAACAGGTTCCTCGTTCACGTACTCATCTTCCGGCTCTACCCAAAGCAAGAACACAAACAATGGAACCACAATAAATCACGGTGCAATGCACAAGCAACATGATGCAACACATGTCATGATATGCGAGATGTGATATGCAATGCGTATGCGTGCTCCGGAAGGAAAATGATGAACCAGGCATCAACTTGGCAAACCAAGTATGCCGCTGGAAAGGTGAGATGATTTCGGTTGAAATCGATATAAAGATCACCGGAATCGGATGCACGGTTTGCAAATGACAAGCAAAACAAGAATGGCACAAATCTGCCATTAACAGCATGATACCACTTAGCAAGCAACAAGAAATTAATCTACTGCACCCAAACGTGCCAACAAAGCATATGGTAGTGATCTACTCAAGATGCTTGACAAAAGATGAACACTGAGCTACGGCTAAATCACACCATAACAGGTCCAAACAAGCATGGCAAAAGTGCAAAATATATCAGCTTCACACTCTTTGAAAATACTGAACATGGCAGAATCAGCATCAGGAAGCAATGTTCAGAGCAAGCAAACAGCATGCTACGGGAACTTATAATAGCAAAACAAGGCATGGCATGAATCTACTCAAAGCATAGAACAAAAGTCCCTTACTGACCATGAGCCAAAAGGGATCAGAAAATGCAATAGCACCCATGCCAATATAGCAAGTTCCGTTAACAGATTCAGCAAACAGGGCATGACATTGACAGAATTATGTAGGCATCTTCGCGAGCTCG
Source organism: Aegilops bicornis (assembly GCA_021605145.1). Classification (NCBI taxonomy): domain Eukaryota; kingdom Viridiplantae; phylum Streptophyta; class Magnoliopsida; order Poales; family Poaceae; genus Aegilops; species Aegilops bicornis. Next base: position 387,375,406 of record CM038669.1, on the reverse strand, counting down.
ATGCACTCACTACAGAGCATTTCATGATAAACTAAGCATACAGCCATCAAGAAGACATGGCATAGAAGCTATACATGGCAATAACAACATCATAGCCTTCACGGATCAACTACAACAACCTTGGCAAAATTGAATAACATGTAAACAATCTGCCAGGAAACATTATCGATTGACTCAAGCTATGGCACTCCATAATTGCAAACAAGGGAAAGGATGGATATAGCATAACCATATGTTCAAAACATCCTTACTGAAGTATCTCAAATTATGCATGGATCTCTCGGTAGCATCAAGTTAACATGGCATAAAAATATCAAGAAACAGGGCTGAAATCAAGAACATCATGAAGCCTAGTTTGCATGCTTGTTCTAGTCACCACATAGATCACAAAAATACATGGCATACACCCCTGTAAAGATGGCATGGCATATTACAAAACACATGTAGGACTCAAGTTCATAGGGTGCACACATCAATAATGGCAAAAATGACAAAAGTGCATGTTCTGATAAGAATCTGAAACTAACATCACATAGCCCTCTTATAACAGCATTTCGGGCATCAAGATGAGCTCAAATGAAAATGATGCAATGAGATGAAACGATGTACTCATCGAGGCGAACATTGCGGTATGCTATACGCCCAAAACGGAGCCATAGGTGCAAAGTTATGGCATGATGAAATTGCAACAAAATAATGACAGATTAAAGTACTTGGAGGAAATCCGGGGCTCGGGGAAAGTCAACCTCCCGTTTGGATCTAGATCCGGGGCGCGCGAATCGGGGTGAGGCCGGCGGCGGCTCGCCGGAGCGGCGCCGAAGGAGGGAGCCGGTGGGGCGGCGGATCCGGCGGGCGACTGGGCGCGAAGTGAGGCGGCGGCGGCGCAGACGGGGCCGAGGGCGGCAGAGGCGGCGCCGGGCGTGAGGCCGAGGCGGCTGGCAGCGACCGGGCGACGGGTCGGGCGCGGCGGGCGCGCTGGCGGCGATGGCGCGGGCGGTGAGCGGCGGGCGACGCGATCGGGAGGGTTTCCCGCAGTTTCGCGGGCCGGGCGGGCGGCGCTGGGCGCGCTTGACGCGGGCGCGCCGCCTTACGGGCGGCGGCGGGCGGACGTGTCCGGCTCGCCCGGACGTGTCCGGCGGCGGCGGAGGAGCGGGCTAGGGTTTGGGGATCCGGAAAATTCGGGGGAGTGCACATATTTATATGTAGAGGGAGCTAGGAGACTCCAAATGGAGTGTAGTTTTCGCCCACACGATCGTGATCCGACGACGGAGAGCATGGAAGTGACTTAGATGGGTTATTGGGCTGTTTTGAAGGGGTGTTGGGCTGCAACTTAAAAGAGGCCTTTGCGGTTATGCGGTTAACCGTTGGAGTATCAAACGAGCTCCAAATGACTCGAAACTTGACAGTGGTCTACCGGTGGTGTACCAAGGCCACTTGACAAACCTCGGTCCATTACGAGAAAGTTTAGTACCCGCTCACGGAAAAATGTAAAAGGGGACGCCGGGGGACATAGGAGTGCCGGATTGCAAAACGGACAACGGGGAAAATGCTCAGAATCATGAGACGAACACGTATGCAAGTGAGATGCACATGATGACATGATATGAGATGCATGACATGGACAAAATGCAAAACAAAAGACAAAAACCCAACCACGGAGGGAATATCATATCACAATGCCGAAAATGGCAAGAGTTGGAGTTACAAATATGGAAAGTTACATCCGGGTGTTACATGCACACATACACAAACCAGTGATTCCAAGCACGGGTTGGAGCCTTGTCGCGCTGTGTAAATTTGTGTTTATCCGACCTTTTGCCTATGCGAATCGACAGGTGGGACCCACAAGGAACGTGGTCAATTTAACTAGTCAACATGGCGCCACGCAGACTATTTGGCCGGTCAACATAGTGCAATCGATCTTTGAATCGTGAGCAAGTGACCGTATAATCACCGCAAAACGTATATAGTGACCGTAATCAGCTTATTCTGAAGTTCGGTGACCGTATTACGCTTTTCTCTCTGTAGGCCCTCCAAAACTACATCTCTACACGTTCTTGCATGTTACATCTAACAACTATGCAATACAGCACTACTACTACACTCTAACACAATAAATCATATGTGTTTTTAGTTTTACTAGATATCAAATTGTTACTTATAATTATTCAGTTTGTATACATTAAAATTGCCTTTGAAATGTATGGCCAGTATCATCTACCGCGCGGCCCTTTCCTGTTTAATCGGGTTTGTATCAATGGATCGTGCGAAACAGCAAAACTATAGTACTATACAATACAAGACAGTTCATTGGGCCGTCGTGTCGTCTACTCCTCTGTCGTAAGAGTGGAGCGCTCGCTTTCATAAATCTTCTAGTCCCTTTCGCCGACATGTGGGACATCAAACTACCAGGTCCACGTGCCATATCGGAATACAGTGCAGAGCAGCCGGGGTGAAGCACCCCAGTCATGGCGCCGGCGTAGTAATGAGCAATGAGGCGTCAAATCACAAAGCTGCACCTTTCCCGCAGTTAAGTTGGAGGGACAAAGCAACCATCATTTCACTCATTGCTGAATCCGCTTCTCCCTCATCTTCTTCAACTTAACCACGTGTTGCTTCTGTCGTTGTTCTGCCTCATGTGGGACGCGGATCGGCTTGGTAAAGCATTGACACGTGGGACCGCATGTTAGCAAACCGCTAGGACAACGTCCTCCGAAAATAAGAAGCCTAATCCTAGACTTACAAAGGGCTACGTAGCTGCGACGTATACTTTCCATCTAATCTATATATGCCCCCCCTGATTTTCAGGTGGGGTAGGCCTAATCCTCTCCTTTAATCCAATCAAATAGTCCCACATCACATCAGTTCGTAACTTTACGTAAACCATTACATGGATGTAGCATTGCTCAAATAAGAAACCTCCCCGGCCATCCGCGCGGCAAAATCACCTCTTTTTTACTAATCTTGATTCTATAATTTTTTAGATCAATATAATTGAGATTTGTATAGATAGCACACAGGAGCAAAACCAAGTGGTACGCTTAAGGGCATCCACAATGTGTAGCCAAATGTGAAAATAGCTTTTGGCATCATGGGAACCATTGTGGACGGTGTTGCCAAAGCCAAAAAAATGGAACCGAAGCTCCCTGATTGATTGATTGAAGGAATAGAAAAATGCGACGTCTCTCCTCTTTCTCCCATGCTTGGACGCATGTAGTACAGTATAGAGCATAGAGTCTACTCCCCTGTCCCTTCTATCACAAATCATAAAGCAGTGAGGCGTCAAAACACAAAAGCACGGACGAAGCAACCATCATTTCACTCTTCGCTGACTCCGCTTCTTCATCGTCTTCTTCGAGAAACCATCTCACCGCACTAGTACTCCTAGTAGTACTAGTAAAGGACTTCCTGGATGCAAATAAGGCGGTTGTCTCGGCTTGCAAAGCGGCACTTGCGAATGACTTACCGTGGTCTCCCTCAATGGTGTTCTCCATCGAACGCACTTCGCCAAACCACCAAAAAAAGATATCGTCGACGTCACCGCAATGGGGAAGGAAGTCAATTAGTTACTGCCTCCATTTTTTGTACACAAGGCTTGCATATCAAAATTACAATTTGCAAAGGGCCACTAACACTAATCGAGGCAAAATTGATGAGGTTAGCAACCAAGGACATTAATATCCCCTGCATGCATGCGGAAGTGAGAAGGTTGGTTTGCATGGCACTGCATTAATCAAGCGATGAGGAGTGAGATGGTTAGCTCTTTAGTCTTTGGAGAAAAAATACGCATTAATTGACACGTGAAACAAGGATTTGTATCGATTAAATCCCGCGAAGGAAAACCCCGCCTTTCTTTTTTAACACTAGTACTCCTAGTACGTACGTACTTATCCTGTTTGGGTCTAGGCCTTGCATTGCCAAACTTCACCACACATTTTTGCCAAGCTTGCCTAAAGTTTTCAAAATGAGAAGGAGGTACACTTGCGCACGGCTGTCGCGGTCGCACCGCACCCTCACACGGTCGCTCCTGCACGCCGCGGTCGCACCGCACCCTCACACAGTCGCTCCTGCATGCCACAAACCCAACCAAGGGAACGCACCCTCACTAACACGTGGTGTCGCATGTGAACAAACCAAACTCAGCCATCCTATCTCCGACACATAATTTTCGTTCATAGAGTATGTTTATCCAACCGCATGTTGGGGAGGTATCCGTACGGCCCGTGCGGTGGTCTGTTGGGGAAGAAGAAGAGGTGAGGAAGAAGGAAAGAAGGGTTAGGAGACGTAGGACATTCATCCAACCGCCTAAAATGGTAGACTGACCCAAGTCAGGCGACTTGCATAACAAATATATGTTTTTACACAGCAAAAGATCCATAAAAACAACAACATAAAGAAAAAACTATCAATGCTCGCGGAAAGAGACAGCCTCGTCGTCTTTGGCTGCCAGCGCGAACCAGTCGTCGCTGCCGACGTGTGTCTCCGCACCGTGGTTGTCCTCGGCCTCCAGCTACTCGTTCAAGCGGAGCATGCGGGCGCTCTGCATGGACGAGAGCACAATCCGGTTCAAGTCGAGGATGTCCGGTTCCGCCTGCAGGAGGGCCTCGATGGCAGCGGCATCCGCGCGCTCCGCGTCGAGTCGAGCCTCCGCCGCCCGGTTCAAGTCCAGGACATCCGGTTCCGCCTGCAGGAGGGCGTCGATGAGAGCGGCATCCGCGCGCTCTGTGTCGAGTCGAGCCTCTGCCGCCCGGTTCAAGTCCAGGACGTCCGGTTCCGCCTGCAGGAGGGCCTCGATGGCAGCGGCACCCGCGCGCTCCGCCTCAAGTTGAGCCTCCGCCGCCCGGTTCACATCCACGACATCCGGTTCCGCCTGCAGGAGAGCCTCGATGGTAGCGTCATGCGCGAGTTCTGCGGCGAGTTGAGCCTCTGCCTCCCGGTCCTCCTTTAGTATCGCCATGTTGAACCGCTGGTCCGCCTGCACCATGGGGGACTCGGACGCCGGCACGAAGTCGACGTCCATCGTCTCATACCCATCAGGGGCCTTCTGCGCCGCGACCTCCGCCATGAACATTGGATCGGCTTCCTCCTCCTCGTAGCTTGGCTCCAGAGAACTCGGGGATTGGCCCGCCGCAAAGCGAGCTTGGGAACGGAGGTCTATGGCACCGACCGCCGCCGCGATTTCTGCGTGGCGCTCCGGTGTCAACATCTTATAGTAAGTGATCTTGCGGCGCACCATGGCTTTCCAGTGAACTAGGGGACGCTTGATGCGGGCTAGGGGATCGAAAGGTGGGGGAATGGGCTGGAGATTTGGTGTGGTTTTAGGGCAGTGGCTGGCGTAGGCCGAGCAACGAAGGTTCTGGTGTGAATAGTGGTTCCGATGACGACCGGTCAATTGGTTTTGACTGTACATTGCTCTTGTCGCGTTCGCGTTGCAGCCTGGCACGCTGGACCCTCCACGTCGCTCACCGAATGGAATGCGCTTCGTCTTGCGTTTTCGCTCGCTTGTGGGACCGCAGTTGAGAGCAAACCTACGTCCCACCCCCTCCCCCGCCCGCATCATTTATTATACCACCACTCCCTCTGTTTTATGCGGAGTAAATAAAAACAAAGGGAGTATACTACAGATGAGGATCCCCTGACGTGGCCGAACCCATTGAAACTGACATGCGGGGCCTAGCAAGTATGGGGTCCGCCAGTAAGTGACCGAAAGGGAGGGTAAGGCAGGGATACCTACGTCAGAGGATCCACTTCCACTATATTACTTTGACCAAATGTTAGAGTAATAATATATGACATGCAACTTACACAAGGCATACAGGGTCTAATGCGTTTTTCGAGGCTAACTTTGACCAAATGTTAGAGTAATAATATATGACATGCAACTTACACAAAGCATACGGTCAAATTCGTATGTGAAAGGAGTTTCAAATGATATAATTTTCACATTATACATCTCATGTACTATTAATCTTGTCAATAGTCAAATTGGAAACCATCTCGAGTACAAAGCTAGGAGTACGTATGAATCTAACAATATTGATTGGGCGTTGTTGAATGTTGATACCTTTTTGATCAAATTAGAGATACTTTGACTACACATAAAACTTATATGTAAACTAGAAAGGATAGGAGGGAGTATATTGTACGTTCAAAAATGAAACGGACATTGAATACCCTTTATATATGATTTGCGGATGCTATGATCACCAGTTCAAAATTTGTATCCGCCTTAGGTATCACGTGCCCCCACTCGTTCCCTCTCGATTTCATCTCGGGGTCCGGAGATCTATTGAAAGAGGACTAAGGTGGGTACATGCGAATGATACTCGGCGGAATGTTCAAATGAGGCATGAAGGAGGATGGACTCGACTGGAGAAGAGGGTTGGAGAGGAATGAGAAAGAAGCAAACCCACATGATTATACTTGAACGGCTCAAATATACAATAAGTTGTCTCGCTTGGCCTACATAGTGAAAGGACTAATGCGCAACGCAGAGCACTGACGCTCGAATATGGCCGGGAAAACAGGGAAACCGACATGTGGGGCACACCCGTCGGGACGGTAAGCATAAACTAGTCCAATGGAGGAGCTGGCCCACGACTTCCTCGCCACCGACAACCGTCCATGTGGGTCGTTGGGGCCAACAACGGGGCGCAGCTCCAGCACCGCCTCTGGACACGACGATCGTGGTCAGTGACACGCTCATATCGTCGCTAGACACGGTCGGTTTCAGTGTGCCGGGGGTGGAGTTAGTGATGTGGCACGACCAACGGTATGTTTGGTTTGTGCCCAAGATTGCCCCATCAAAGCATTGGGTAGCCAAAATTTTGGTTCAGGTATTGGTTGCCCATGATTTGGCCGACATTGGCAAGAAAAATGAACTAGAGTTGGCTAGTGTTCATTGGCATGCCAAAGAAATGGCAACCATCCAAACAAAGACCAATCTTTGGGTCATGACCAAAATTTTGGTTGAGGTATTGGTTGCCCATGATTTGGCCGACATTGGCAAGAAAAATAAGCTAGAGTTCATTGGCATGCCAAAAAAATGGCAACCATCCAGACAAAGACCAATCTTTGGGTCATGAACAAAATTTTGGTAAGGTGCACTTTGGCCACAATGCAAACACACCCCAACACCCGGCTCATCGAGGATGCACGGGGCGCCGCGACGCGTCCGCGGAGTGTTGTAGCGCAGCCAACTGCATCCCCAGGACCTGAGACCATGCCGGGTCGTCTTGCTTTTTCAATGACATGCGGGGATCGCATGTGAGCAAAGGGCATCTCCAACGTTGCCACGATCGCAGCTGACTACCCTGGCACACCAAAACCCTCGTCCCTCTCGTCGTCGCGCAGTGCGTTCCCAGCCGGCGCCAACTGCCTGCATTCATGCAGTCTGTTGGGGATATAACTATTTTCGTAAGCCGCCCGTGAGGGGCCAGGTTACGCAAAGAAGGATTCATCAGAAGAAGCCCAATACCAAGCATGAAGATGGCGGTTCAATAAAGGGTCTAAAAGCCCACAGGCGACTTAAGGCCCGTAGTAGTAAATTGCCGTAATGGCATGACTTGTATCATAAGGTAGATTTAATTAGTCACCGAGCCGGACACTATTTATGAGCCGGCCGGGACTCTGTAGGCCGCAGGGCGTATCCCCGTGTATATAAGGGGACGACCCGCTGGCGGCTTAGGGCAAGAAACAACTCCTCGAGAACCGGGCATAGCGTATCTCGCTCCCTGGTCATCGAAACCCTAGCAATATCAACCCAACTAGACGTAGGCCTTACCTTCACCGTAAGGGGCCGAACTAGTATAACTCTCTCGTGTCCTTTGTCCCGATTAACCCCTTTAAGCTTCCTAGTTGCGATGGCTCCACAACTAAGTCCTTGCAAGAGGACATCTGCCGTGACAATTCCATGAAAGTTGGCGCCCACCGTGGGGCCAGCGCACGGTAGATTTGAGTTCTTGAAGGGCAACATCGAAGGGATCAAGGGATACGTAGTCGGCCGGATGACCAAAAGTCGTCGCGGCAAGATCTACATCGACGACGAAGGCTGGGGCCCCGAGGCTGGCTCAATTGAGTACGGGTACCGGGTCCCCTTCGGCGGAATTCACGTCTTCATCGGTCAGATTGGTGAGCCGGGCCCTGAGTCGGACAACTGCACCGATCTCGTCGAGATGGCTCAGCGTGCAAGACCCGCCCGAGCTCAACCCATCGTGAAGCGTGCCTTCGTGGGTTGCATCCACGAAGGGGAACTTTCTGAAGGATCTGTAGATGGTGGTGAGACGGTCGTCCACTCCGATGGTGACTCGTCCACTGGTGAAACAAATTCGATGTATCAGCTGCAAGACGGCAGGCTTGGGGGTTATTCCGATGGCAGCAGTATTCCGGACCCCTTTGAGCCGCCGAGCTGCGTAGGGGTCTTCATGGCTGGTACTCAACCCGGTCAAAACTCTACAGCCGCGGCAACAATAACGTCCGGGTCAGGAGCGGCCGGGGCAGGAGGCCTTGTGCGCCCGCAGGCTCAGGTGCTGATGGATCTCATGGATAAGCTGACGGCCCTGTTAACCACCACAGTTATTCCTGCGAATAAATATGAACATAATGCAGAGGTGGCATAGGTGCATGACGAAATAGCTCGGGCCAAGCAGGCCATAGCAGCTGAGGACACCAGGTTGGCCACAGAACGGGCGGCTTTGGATGCACGGGCGCAGCAGCTATCAGAGGCTTTCCAGCTTACGATGAACCTGAACGCATCTAACGAAGTGATGAGGAGGAGACACCAGAAAACTCAATCCCGTTTGCCTCCGATTTATGATCCTCGGAACCTCTTTGCTACACCCAGAGCCGGCCCTAGTAACCCGCCAGAAGCAAATAAGTTCATGACATCCGGAGCAGGGGGGGCGGTTCAGCCTCGGGTGATGGCACCTCCTCATGGGAACATGGCCCCGCCCTGATACGTACCAACACCACCGGGTCACTTTTCTAATCCCATGGAGAACTTGATTGCAGCATCAGCACATTTGGCGGCTCTCCCAATGGACGGTGATGATCTAACAGCGGTGGAGACGCGAAGGATCAGAGAACTTGTCCAGACAGCTCTGGCTCAGCAGGAGGCTTATTCCTACAGTCGGGACAGGATTCATTCAACTCCTCGCCCAAGCCGGAGCCCGAGTTACAGCAGGCACATGGAATCAGAAGCCTTGTCAAGCAACGCCCAACGCTGTAACCAGCCCGACGGTTATAACCCGATCTTGGGCCGGATCGTCGCCAGAGGGAAGACGGGCGGCTCACCGACGCTCATCAGGCCCTCCCGAATTATCCGACGACTTTGATTGAGGCAGGAGTAGCCACCAGAATCGGCGGTGTTCCTTGTTTGGTGCCGGCTCTATGTAATGTACGTCTGCCCAAGGACTTCAAAGGACCCAAAAGGTGCCAAATTATACGGCCGACTTGCAGCCCGGGGCGTGGATCTAAAGTTATGAGATGGTGATGGAGCTGTTGGAGGTCAGTGACGCAGCAATGGCTAAGTACTTCACCATGATGTTGGATGGAACGGCCCGGTCTTGGTTAAAGGGCCTGTCGCCAAATTCCATCGGCTCATGGGCGGAGTTAAAGGCCCGGTTCATTCAGAACTTTAAAGACACCTGCAAGCAGTCCATGTCGATTGTGGACTTAACCAATTGTAAACAAGAAGAGGGTGAATCCACCACTCATTGGGTGCGCCGGGTCAAGGAGATAATACATTAAATGCGACAAGATGGATGCCGGCTCTGATCCTCATGTTGGAGAAGAATTGCCGATTTGAACCGCTAAGGCGTAAGCTGGGCGTCTCAAGCGTGATTGTAATGATATGGGTACACCGATGGCGGCTTTAGTCAAATCGCCGATTCTGATAGTACCAAGGATCCCGCGTCTGATGAGGAAAAGACAGGGAAGGGAAAGAAGAACGGCAATGGAAAGGGTCAACAGCATAACCCGATGAATCAAGGAGGCAATAAGCGTAAGGCCGAGGGTAACCCGGAGTTTGTGGCCAACGCCAATGCACAGGGTAACAATCAGAGACGCAAGGGAAAACCGCCCCCTCGATCTGGCGGGTTAGGTCCATCTCTTGAGCAGTTACTCAATGAGCCCTGCCCAAGACACGACACCCGGGAGAGGCCAACCACTCACTTATGGAAGGATTGCGCGATCATGAAGGTTTTCAAGAATTCCGACATGTTCGACAGTAATCATGGGTCAGGTGGCGGCTCAGGTGCCGGCGGCTTTCATGACCCAGGCGGTGGTTCAAATTCCAGCTTTCAGGGGAATCAAGGCGGTTATAATCAGCAGCAATCTGGTCAAGGAGGACAACAGTAGCAGTCGGGTTATCAAAGTAACCCAAAGCAACTGAATAGTGGACAATATCATGTGTTCACCACTAGCTTATGCAAACTTGACCAGAAGATTGACAAGAGGGTGGTGAATTCTGTTGAACCGGCAGTCCCCCGTTATTTGAGGTGGTCAGAGCAGCCAATTGTCTGGAGTAGGGAGGATCACCCGCCCCAGGTTGACAATCCGGGTCAGTTAGCTTTGGTGGTGGCACCTCAGGTCGGTGGATATAAATTCACCAAGGTACTCATGGATTTGAGGTAGCAGCATCAACATCCTCTATTACGAGACCTTTCGACGCATGGGTTTGACTGACAAAAAATTAAAGACATCCAACACCGTTTTCCATGGAGTGGTGCCTGGTAAGTCGGCTTACCCAGTCGGTAAGATGGAGTTGGAGGTGGCCTTTGGAGATGAGTACGATTCTAGAACTGAGAAACTAACCTTTGAGGTGGTCAAAATTAAGAGTCCATATCATGCTTTGTTTGGGCTGCCGGCTTATGCCAAGTTCATGGCTCGGCCGTGCTATGTTTATTTGCAGCTTAAGATGCCGGGTCACAAGGGCCCCATCACTGTGCACGGGAGCCGAAAGATAGCCCTGGAATGTGAAGAAGGTGATGTGGCTTATGCTGAGTCTGTTTGTGCAGGAGAGGAGCTGAAGTTTTATCAAGATAATGTTGACCCGGCGGATATGACCTCCCTGAAGAAGCCAACCACGGAGCATGACCCGGTGATGAAGTTTAAGTTGGCTGCTGAAACCAAGCTTGTTGATTTCACTCCAGGTGATTCGTCTAAGCAGTTCAGTATCAGTGCCAATTTGGATCCTAAATAGGAAAGCGCGCTCATCGAGTTCATCCGTGAGAACCGGGACATCGTTGCATGGAAGCCTTCTGACATGCCGGGTGTACCGAGAGAACTCGCTGAGCATACTCTTAATATTGATCCAAAATATAAGCCGATCAGACAGTTTCTTTGATGATTCAATGAAGAGAGACGGAAAGCTATTGGTGAGGAGGTGGCCCGGCTCTTGGCGGTCGGGTTTATTGTTGAAGTTTTTCACCCTAAGTGGTTGGCTAACCCGGCACTTGTGCTTAAGAAGAACGGCACCTGGCGGATGTGTGTGGATTACACGGACTTAAATAAGGCTTGTCCAGCTGATCCCTTTGCTCTCCCCGTATTGATCAAATCATTGATGCTACGGCGGGTTGTGAGCGTTTGAGCTTTTTGGATGCTTACTCTGGCTATCATCAGATCAAGATGGCAGTTAAGGACTAGGAGTAGACGGCCTTCATCACTCCATTTGGAGCCTTCTGCTATGTATTTATGCCATTTGGGCTCAAGAGTGCCCATGCGACTTATCAGCAGTGTGTACAGAACTGTCTCCATGATCAGATTGGACGCAATGTTCATGCTTATGTGGATGATATGGTGGTTAAATCCAGACAGAAGGAAACCTTGATAGCTGATCTGAAGGAGACCTTTGACAATCTCCGGGTTTATAAGATGATGCTTAACCCGGCCAAGTGTGTGTTTGGCGTACCAGCGGGCAAGCTTTTGGGTTTTCTGGTTTCCAACAGAGGTATTGAAGCTAATCCGGAGAAGATCAAGGCGATTACCTCTTTGGCTAAGCCGGCGTGCATCAATGATGTTCAGCGATTGGCGGGTCGTGTTGCTGCCTTAAGACGTTTCATAAGCCGGTTAGGGGAGAAGGCCTTGCCACTGTATCAGATGATGAAGAAAACAAACACTTTTGTCTGGAGTGAGGCTGCTAATGCTGCCTTTGAAGATTTAAAGAGACAGCTATCTGAGCCGCCGGTCCTTGCGGCTCCCATTGATAGAGAGCCCTTGCTGTTATATGTGGCCGCTAACTCACGTGCTGTCAGTGTTGCAATCATGGTGGAGCGCAGGGAGGCCGGCAAGGAGCATACGGTTCAACGACCGGTTTACTACATCAGTGAGGTGCTCATTGAGTCTAAGCAATGGTATCCACATTGGCAGAAGCTTGTTTACGGGGTGTTCATGGCAATTCAGAAGCTGAAGCAATACTTCCAAGGTCACCCTATCACCATGGTAAGTTCTGCCCCCTTGGGAGACATCATCCAGAATAGAGAGGCCACAGGACGAGTCACCAAGTGGGCCATCGAGCTTGGGCCTCATGGCTTGAAGTACATGCCGCGTACTGCTATTAAGTCTCAAGCCCTGGTGGACTTTATCAATGACTGGACAGAGCTGCAGACACCTGAGGAGAAGCCAGATAACACATATTGGACTATTCACATTGATGGGTCCAGGCAATTGGAAGGCTCGGGGGCTGGAGTCGTTTTAACTTCCCCTCGAGGTGACAAATTTTGTTATGTGCTCCGGCTCATGTTTCCTTGTACTAATAATGCAGCTGAATATGAGGCCTTGCTCCATGGTCTTCGGATGGCCAAAGAGATGAATCTGAGCCGGGTAAGGTGCTTGGGCGACTCAGATCTCGTGGCTCAACAGGCGTCAGGCAAGTGGGACTCGAAGGATCCCCTCATGGCGGCTTACTGTCGTGAAGTTGATGCTGTGGCTGGGCACTTCAAGGGTTATCAAGTGGAGCACGTTGATTGATGGAAGAATGAGGCGGCTGATGCTTTAAGCCGGATGGGGTCTCAGCGTAAGCCGGTGCCACCTAACACCTTTTTGGATGTTTTGCATAATCCTTCGGTTAAGTTACCCACAGAGGAAGATTTAACTGTTCCAGTCCCAGAAGCACAGTTGGTGGCGGCTCTTCACGTCATCCCCGATTGGACAGTGCCATATTTGGCTTACATGACCTGGGGAGAGTTGCCTGAGGATGAGACCTCGGCGAGACAAATCATCCGGCGATCTAAATCCATGAGAATTGTTCATGGCGAGTTGCATCATCGGAGTGTCACTGGGGCGTTTCAACATTGTGTGTCACCTGCGGAGGGTCAGGAAATACTTCATGAGATCCATGAAGGGGATTGCGGTCATCATGTCGGGTCAAAATCTCTCGTGGCCAAGGCTTTCCGTCACGGTTTCTATTGGCTGACGGCTCACACTGACATGGAGGATCTGGTCAGAAAATGTGACGGTTGTCAGAAATTCTCATGACGAGCTCATGTGCCAGCTCAAGAATTGAGCATGATTCCAATTACTTGGCTGTTTGCGGTCTGGGGGCTTGATATGGTCGGGCCCTTCAAAAGGTCTAAGGATAAAAGACACACCTCCTGGTGGCAGTGGATAAATTTACAAAGTGGGTTGAGGCAGAGCCGGTCAGTAAGTGTGATGCAGCCACGGCGGTTCAGTTCACGAAAAAGGTGATCTTTCGTTTTGGTTTTCCACACAGCATCATCACTGATAATGGCACTAATCTCTCCAAAGGTGCCATGGAAGAGTTCTGTCAACGAGAACATATCCGGCTTGATGTTTCAGCAGTTGCTCACCCTTAATCCAATGGTCAAGTGGAAAGAGCCAATCAGGAGATCTTGAAAGGTATAAAACCCCGGCTCTTGGTCCCCTTACAGCGGACGCCGGGTTGTTGGGTAGAGGAATTACCTTCTGTGATTTGGAGCATCAACACTACACCTAACAAATCTACGGGTTATACACCTTTTTTATGGTGTACGGAGCAGAGGCGGTCCTGCCAAGTGACATCCGTCATGACTCGCCCCGAGTGGCGGCTTACGTTGAGACTGACAATGAACAAGCTCGTCAGGATGCACTTGACTTGTTGGATGAAGAGCGAGACTTGGCAATAGCCCGCTCGGCGATTTACCAGCAAGACCTGCGCCGCTACCACAGTCGTCGGGTTAGATCCAGAACCTTTCAGGAAGGCGACTTAGTGCTCCGGCTCATCCAAGATCAGTCTGATATGCACAAGCTATCCCCCCCTTGGGAAGGACCCTTTGTGGTCAGCAAGAATTTGAACAACGGGTCATACTACATTATCGATGTTCGAGAGCACAAAGACTCACGTAAGTCGGAGGAGGAGACCTGCCGACCGTGGAATATCGCTCATCTTCGGCCTTATTATACATGAGCCACCGGCTCTCAGGATGTACATATTTCGACGATGTATATATTATGAAAAGCAATAAAGCAGGACCTATGTCCTTTTTTCTACCCACAAAGGTTTACATGTCTTTCTTCTCATGTTGTTGGAACAACCAACAGGGAGCGGATCATGTCTGAATGCGGCTTTCCCTTTGGTCCGGCTTATGCTCATATCTGAGTTTAGCCATGGTCGCTTGGGGGCTTCCTGTTCAAACATAGGTTGTATTCGAACCAAAGAGTACATAGCTGTCGGTACCCACTTGATCGGCATACTGCCAAACCCACTAGGGGGCTTATTGATCATATCTGAATCATAGCTTAACCCCTTTGGGTCTGACGTGGATCATATTCGAATCAGCGTCATTAAACAACTCTTATGGTCACTTGGGGGCTTCCTGTTCAAACATAGGTCGTATTCGAACCAAAGAGAACATAGCTGTCGATACCCACTTGATCGGTATCGCCAAAGCCACTGGGGGCTATATGATCGTATCCGAATCTTAGCTTAACCCCTTTGGAACGGTTTTCTGATCGTATTCAAATCAGAAGCCTTTAAATTTTGTCTATTGTTCATCACCCTTTGCAATCACAAATATTTGATTATTGTGAGATCATCTTGAAAGCTCTTTTGGGGTGGTCTGTATTCCATCGGTTTAATATTGATCAAGTAACACTGTTAGTGCATAAACAATCATTATATGTGCCAGGTTTCAGGATTAATAAGGTTTATCCTCATTGTCCGGGTCACATAAGCCGGCAAGATAATCAAAGGATCACAGGTATGCTGTTATGATTGTATCTGAATGATATAATCGAGAACCAACGTTTATGATTTTTTGATTCATAGTACGGGTTATCAACACATTATGTGACCCCCTATGCGGTAAATCGCCAAGGGACTTGTGTTTGTTACATGTTGTAGGCGATGCAAGCAATTTCTTTTAAACATAAAGGAAGTAGAAGACTGATATAAGCCGGAAGCATATAATGACGGCAGCTTAAGAAAGTGTTGAGTACCGGAAACATGCGCGAAGGCATGGAAAAAATCAAGTGTTTTTTTCAACCCTGTTACAAGACTCTTTGAGTCTGAATAATGAAGCATTGTTTTTCCACAAGATATAAACATACGACGCCTGATGGTTCACTCCATTGGTTGATCCTGACGTGTCCGGGTTATCCTTCTCCGCTCCTTCGTCGGCTGCCCTGTCCTGGAAGGTTGATGATGCCCAGTCAATGCCACTCAAAGCTTCAAACTCAACTTCATCATCTATTAACCCGGCTAGGTCGACTTCAGGGGCAAAAGTATGCTTAAGAATTGGAGGGATCAGGCTGACATCATCGTAGTGAGGCGTTGGGAGTCTCCGGTTCTCGTTGTCATAACCCGGCTGATATTTGGTAAGGTCAGTGTCATTCCCAATAAGCGTGGCCATTGTATGCATTCTCCTTCACGCAGGCGGCAAAATCCTTCTCATCAAACACGGTACCATCCTCCTTTAAACTTGGGTATCCAAGAGCGATGTCAGCCGGGTCTAGTTCTGGCATAAATGCTTTGGCACGGCTCAATGCAGCTATGGCTCCGGCTCTTGCAGACGCCCGCCTTAGTTCTTGGATCCGTTGAGGTAGCACAACAAGCCGTTTTAATATGTCAGCCAGGAGATGGGGAACGTCATTTGACAAAGCCACAACGGCCAAAGCACGTTGTGACCCGGCATAGAGTTGCTCCACTAGAGTATAAACTGCCTTTAACTTGATCAACATGCACTGATTAAGGTTTGAGCTCCTGGGGCCTGCGTTAACAAGTATCAGGTGAGCCGGAGGTAACAATTGCAATAGTCATCGAAAGAAGGTTTGCAGTATTCAATGTTTGCACAAGTAGCTTACCGAAGATTGCTGAGACCATTTGGGATATTTGGCGCTTTAAGCCGGATAGCTCGGCTGTTGCTTCTGCAATCGACGCCTCTGCTTTCTTGGCCCGAGTGACCAAAGAGGCCTTTTCATCAGCCAGGTTTTCTTATGCGCTTCAAAGCTTTTCTTCAGCTTTTCTTGTTCGTGACACGCTGAACTCAAACTTGAGTTGGCCTTTTGGATTTCAATTTCTTGAGCTGCCAAAGCGGTTCTTCAGGTCAGCAATCTCCGACTCAAATTGGCTTATGGAGGCCTGCGTCAATACCGGGTTATAATCAGAATTATTATCATATGACATTAAGTCCCAAGCACTTTGCAAGCAAAGATACTTGACACTTGGGGGCTAATGTATACTGAATAACTCTAAATTGCTACTCCGGTTCATGAAAGTTAAGTCCCAAGCACTTTGCAAGCAAAGATACTTGGCACTTGGGGGCTAATGTGTATTGCAAGTTCAAAAGTTTTATATTACACCGGGTTAAATATCTTGTTCTATAGCCGGCCTTTGATAATGATAAGCAGATTCTAAGTCTACAGCATATTTTCTTATAAGCTATAGACTTGGGGGCTGGTACAGTAAGTATGAAAAAGGAAAAGTAACAAAAGTGATACCTCAGATTTTTGATGGATTTGTTTCACCATGTCAATCTCCAGGTCACGACTGATGTGCACTTGGCGTATGTAGCCGGAGACAATCTCTCCAATGCTCAGATGAGTGTAATCGGTAATGTCCAGCTTGGCCTTTTGACACTCCAAAAGTTCCTCTTTGGCAGAGCACTTGGCAAGAACAGTGGGCTGTCCCGGTTCAATAAACTGAGTCTTGGTGATCTCAACTTCCGGGTCATCTGCCTTGGCCGGGCTAGGAGTCTCCGAGTTGACAGAGCCGTCGAGGGCTTGTTCGGCAGGCGGGTCAGAGGTAGGCACTGGAACGTCATGAGATTGTTCAGACGACGGCTCGTGAGCAGAGACATCGGGAGCGGCCGTTCCAAGCTCCGGTTCAGTTACTACCGTTTCTTTGGACGGTTTAGTCTTCTTTGATTCAGACGGCGGCTCGTGAGCAGAGACATCGGGAGCGGCCGTTCCAAGCTCCGGTTCAATTACTACCGTTTCTTTGGACGGTTTAGTCTTCTTTGCCCTCTTACTGGGCTTTACTTGTATACTGTGGACAAGTCAGAGGAATTAATACAAGAGTATGAGTAAGGTAAACATAAGGTAAGTAAGTGGTCATTACCCTGGTGCGGTTTTGAAAGCCGGCATATTTGATTGCATAGACTCGCCAGAGGAAGGTGAAGTATCCTGATAGTTGGAGTTAGATGAATTTAGAGGTTGACGAATGAAACCCGCCAAAGGTAAAAGAGGACGTAAGTCGGAGATAACCTCAGGCCCGCATTTCCTGGTCACATCAGGTAAGCCGGAGGAGAGTTCCACGTCTTTGCTGTTGGGGAACGCAGTAATTTCAAAAAATTTCCTACGCACACACAGGACCATGGTGATGGCATAGCAACGAGAGGGGAGAGTGTTGTCTACGTACCCTCGTAGACCGTAAGCGGAAGCGATCACAACGTAGAGGAAGTAGTCATACGTTCTCCTCGCGATCCTGCCGATCCCAGCGCCGCTACTCCGGCACCTCCGAGTCGATGATGACGTAGAGGAATTAGTCGTACGTTCTCCTCACGATCCAGCCGATCCCAGCGCCGTTACTCCGGCGCCTCCGAGTTCTTGGCACACGTTCAGCTCGATGACGCCTCCACGGGCTCCGATCCAGCAAAGCTCCAGGGAGAAGAAGTTCCGTCAGCACGACGGCGTGGTGACGATCTTGATGTTTCACCGACGCAGGGCTTCGCCTAAGCACCGCTACGATATGACCGAGGTGGAATATGGTGGAGGGGGGCACCGCACACGGCTAAGGAACGATCTCAAGGATCAACTTGTGTGTTCTAGGGTGCCCCCCTCCCCCGTATATAAAGGAGGGGAGGAGGAGGTGGCCGGCCCAAGGGGGGGGCGCACCAAGGGAGGGGGAAACCTACTCCAAGTAGGTTTCCTCTTTTTCCTTATCTTATTTGGAGGGGGAAGGAAAGAGTACTAGTATTTAGGAAGTAGTACTAGTAGTAGAAATAGGAAGAGGGGGAAGGAGAAAGGAAGGGGCGGCCCCCCCTCCCCAATCGGATTGGGCTTGGGGCGCGCCTCCCTTGTTCCTTCTCCCTTCCTCCTACATGGGCCCAATAAGGCCCATATACCTCCCGGGGTTCCGGTAACCTCCCGAGCTCCAAACTTCTCCGAACCTTTCCGGTGTCCAAATATATCCGTCCAATATATAAATCTTTATGTCTCGACCATTTCGAGACTCCTCGTCATGTCCGTGATCATATCCGGACTCGAACAACCTTCGGTACATCAAAATACACAAACTTATAATATAACCGCCATCGAAACCTTAAGCGTGCGGACCCTACGGTTCGAGAACAATGTAGACATGACCGAGACACATCTCCGGTCAATAACCAATAGCGGGACCTGGATGCCCATATTGGTTCCTACATATTCTACGAAGATCTTTATCGGTCAGACCGCATAACAATATACGTTGTTCCCTTTGTCATCGGTATGTTACTTACCCGAGATTCGATCGTCGGTATCCAATACCTAGTTCAATCTCGTTACCAGCAAGTCTCTTTACTCGTTCCGTAATACATCATCTCACAACTAACTCATTAGTTGTAATGCTTGCAAGGCTTATGTGATGTGTATTACCGAGAAGGCCTAGAGATACCTCTCCGAGCAATCGGAGTGACAAAACCTAATCTCAAATACGCCAACCCAACAAGTACCTTTGGAGACACCTGTAGTACTCCTTTATAATCACCCGATTACGTTGTGACGTTTGGTAGTACCAAAGTGTTCCTCCGTAAACGGGAGTTGCATAATCTCATAGTTACAGGAACATGTATAAGTCATGAAGAAAGCAATAGCAACATACTAAACGATCAAGTGCTAGGCTAACGGAATGGGTCATGTCAATCAGATCATTCTCCTAATGATGTGATCCCGTTAATCAAATGACAACTCATGTCTATGGTTAGGAAACATAACCATCTTTGATTAACGAGCTAGTCAAGTAGAGGCATACTAGTGACACTCTGTTTGTCTATGTATTCACACATGTATTATGTTTCCTGTTAATACAATTCTAGCATGAATAATAAACATTTATAATGATATAAGGAAATAAATAATAACTTTATTATTGCCTCTAGGGCATATTTCCTTCAGTCTCCCACTTGCACTAGAGTCAATAATCTAGTTCAATCAGTAATGATTCTAACACCCATGGAGTCTTGGTGCTGATCATGTTTTGCTCGTGGAAGAGGCTTAGTCAACGGGTCTGCAATGTTCAGATCCGTATGTACTTTGCAAATCACTATGTCTCCCACTTGGACTTGGTCCCGAATGGAATTGAAGCGTCTCTTGATATGCTTGGTCCTCTTGTGAAATCTGGATTCCTTTGCCAAGGCAATTGCACCAAGATTGTCACAGAAGATCTTCATTGGTCCCGATGCACTAGGTATAACACCTAGATCGGAAATGAACTCTTTCATCCAGACTCCTTCATTTGCTGCTTCCGAAGCAGCTATGTACTCCACTTCACATGTAGATCCCGCTACGACGCTTTGTTTAGAACTGCACTAACCGACAGCTCCACCGTTTAACAAAAACACGTATCCGGTTTGTGATTTAGAATCGTCCGGATCGTTGTCAAAGCTTGCATCGACGTAACCATTTACGACTAGCTCTTTGTCACCTCCATATACGAGAAACATATCCTTAGTCCTTTTCGTGTATTTCAGGATGTTCTTGACCGCTGTCCAAAGGATCCACTCTGGATTACTTTGGTACCTTCCTGCCAAGCTTACAGCCTAAGCATACGCCGTGTCCGTACACAGCATTGCATACATGATAGAGCCTATGGTCAAGCATAGGAACATCTTTCATTTTCTCTCTATCTTCTCATTGTGGTCGGGCATTGAGTCTGACTCAATTTTACACCTTGTAATACAGGTAAAAAACCTTTCTTTGCCTGATCCATTTTGAACTTCTTCAAAACTTTATTAAGGTATGTGCTTTGTGAAAGTCCAATTAAGCGTCTTGATCTATCTCTATAGATCTTGATGCCCAATATGTAAGCAGCTTCACCAAGGTCTTTCATCGAAAAACTCTTGTTCAAGTATCCCTTTATGCTATCCAGAATTCTATATCATTTCCGATCAATAATATGTCATCTACATATAATATCGTAAATGCTACAGAGCTCCCACTCACTTTCTTGTAAATACGTGCTTCTCCATAAGTCTCAGATAAACCCAAATACTTTGATCACACTATCAAAGCGTTTATTCCAACTCCGAGATGCTTGCACCAGTCCATAAATGGATCGCTGGAGCTTGCACACTTTGTTAGCTCCCTTTGGATCAATAAAACCTTCCGTTGCATCATATACAACTCTTCTTCCAAAACCCATTCAGAATGCGGTCTTTACATCCATTTGCCAAATTTCATAATCATAAAATGCGGCAATTGCTAACATGATTCGGACAGACTTAAGCATCGCCACGGGTGAGAAGGTCTCATCGTAGTCAATCCCTTGAACTTGTCGAAAACCCTTTGCGACAAGTCGAGCTTTGCGTACAGCAATATTACCGTCGGCCTTCTTCTTGAAGATCCACTTGTTTTCTATTGCTTGCCGACACTCGGGCAAGTAAACCAAAGTCCATACTTTGTTTTCATAAATGGATCACATCTCGGATTTCATGGCCTCAAGCCAATATGTGGAATCTGGGCTCACAATCGCTTCTTCATAGTTCGTAGGTTCATCATGATCTAGTAGCATGACTTCCGAACAGGATTGCCGTACCACTGCAGTGCGGATTTTACTCTGGTTGATCTACGAGGTTCTCAGAGTAACTTGATCTCAAGTTTCATGATCAACATCATCAACTTCCTCACTATTTGGTGTAGACATCGTAGAAACTGGTTTACGTGATAAACTACTTTCAAATAAGGGAGAAGGTACAGATTACCTCATCAAGTTCTACTTTCCTCCCACTCACTTCTTTTCGAGAGAAACTTCTTCTCTAGAAAGGATCCATTCTTAGCAACAAATGTCTTGCCTTCGGATCTGTGATAGAAGGTGTACCCAACTGTCTCCTTTGGGTATCCTATGAAGACACATTTCTCCGATTTAGGTTCGAGCTTATCAGGTTGAAGCTTTTTCACATAAGCATCGCATCCCCAAACTTTAAGAAACGACAACTTTGGTTTCTTGCTAAACCACAGTTCATAAGGTGTCGCCTCAACGGATTTTGACGGTGTTCTATTCAGCGTGAATGCGGCCGTCTCAAGAGCATAACCCCAAAATGATAGCGGTAAATCTGTAAGAGACATCATAGATCGCACCATATCTAGTAAAGTGCGATTCTGACGTTCGGACACACCATTGCGCTGTGGTGTTCCGGTGGCGTGAGTTGCTAAACTATTCCGCACTGTTTCAAATGTAGACCAAACTCAGAACTCAAATATTCGCCTCCACGATCAGATCGTAGAAACTTTATTTTCTTATTACGATGATTTTCAACTTCACTCTGAAATTCTTTGAACTTTTCAAATGTTTCAGACTTATGTTTCATTAAGAAGATATACCCATATCTCGCTTAAATCATCTGTGAAGGTGAGAAAATAACGATATCCGCCACGAGCCTCAACATTCAATTGACCACATACATCTGTATGTATGAATTCCAACAAATCAGTTGCTCTCTCCATTGTACCGAGAACGGGTTTTAGTCATCTTGCCCATGAGGCACGGTTCGCAAGTGCCAAGTGATTCATAATCAAGTGACTCCAAAAGTCCATCAGTATGGAGTTTCTTCATGCGCTTTATACCGATATGACCTAAATGGCAATGCCACAAATAAGTCGCACTATCATTATTAACTCTGCATCTTTTGGTTTCAACATTATGAATATGTGTATCACTACTATCGAGATTCATCAAAAATAGACCACTCTTCAAGGGTGCATGACCATAAAAGATATTATTCATATAAATAGAACAACCTTTATTCTCTCGAAAGTTAAATGAATAACCGTCTCGCATCAAACAAGATCCAGATATAATGTTCATGCTTAACGCGGCACCAAATAACAATTATTTAGGTCTAAAACTAATCCCGAAGGTAGATGTAGAGGTAGCGTCGACCGCGATCACATCGACTTTGGAACCATTTCCCACGCCGCATCGTCACCTCGTCCTTTGCCGGTGTTCGCTAATCAGTAGTCCCTGCTTTGAGTTGCAAATATTAGCAATGTAACCAGTATCAAATACCCAAAAGTGCTCATGCGAGCTCTAGTAAGGTACACATCAATAACATGTATATCACATATACCTTTGTTCACCTTGCCATCCTTCTTATCCGCCAAATACTTGGGGCAGTTCCGCTTCCATGACGATGCACCGCTTGCGGTAGAAGCACTCGATTTCAGGTTTAGGTCCAGACTTGGGTTTCTTCACTTGAGCAACAACTTGTTTGCTGTTGTTCTTCTTGAAGTTCCCCTTCTTCTTCCCTTTGCCTTTCTTCTTGAAACTAGTGGTCTTATTGACCATCAACACTTGATGCTCCTTCTTGATTTCTACCTCCGCAGCTTTCAAGATTGTAAGAGCTCGAGCATAGTCTTTACTAACCCTTGCATATTATAGTTCATCACGAAGCCTTTGTAGCTTGGTGGCGGTGATTGAAGAATTCTGTCAATGACACAATCATCCGGAAGATCAACTCCCAGCTTGAGTCAAGTGATTGTAATATCCGGACATTCCGAGTATGTGCTCACCGATGCACCCATTCTCCTCCATTTTGCAGCTATAGAACTTATTGGAGACTTCATATCTCTCAATCCGGGCATTCTGTTGAAATATCAACTTCAACTCTTGGAACATCTCATATGCTCCACGACTTTCAAAACGTCGTTGAAGGCCCGGTTCTAAGCCGTAAAGCATGGCACACTAAACTATAGAGTAGTCATCAGCTTTGCTCGCCAGACGTTCTTAACGCCGTCGGTTACATCGGCCAGAGGCACTGGCACCTAGCGGTGCATCCAGACGTAACTCTTCCGTGCAGCAATGAGGATAATCCTCGAGCTACGGACCCGATCCGTGTAATTGCTACCATCATCTTTCAACTTTGCTTTCTCAAGGAACGCATTAAAATTCAACGGAACAACAAAGACGAGCCATCTATCTACAAATGCACATAGACAAGCAAGATACTATCAGTACTAAGTTCATGATAAATTTAAGTTCAATTAATCATATTACTTAAGAACTCCCACTTAGATGTACATCTCTCTAGTCATCTAAGTGATCACGTGATCCAAATCAACTAAACCATAACCGATCATCACGTGAGATGGAGTAGTTTTCAATGGTGAACATCTTATGTTGATCATATCTACTATATGATTCACGCCGACCTTTCGGTCTCCGTGTTCGAGGCCATATCTGCATATGCTAGGCTCGTCAAGTATAACTCGAGTATTCTGCGTGCAAAACTGGCTTGCACCCGTTGTAGATGGACGAGAGCTTATCACACCCGATCATCACGTGGTGTCTCGGCACGACGAACTTTGGCAACGGTGCATACTCGTGGAGAACACTACTTGATAATTTTAGTGAGAGATCATCTTAAAATGCTACCGTCAAACAAAGCAAAATAAGATGCATAAAGGATAAACATCACATGCAATCAATATAAGTGATATGATATGGCCATCATCATCTTGTGCTTGTGATCTCCATCTTCAAGCACCGTCATGATCACCATCGTCACCGGGCGCGACACCTTGATCTCCATCGTAGCATCGTTGTCGTTCACGCCATCTATTGCTTCTCGACTATCGCTACCGCTTAGTGATAAAGTAAAGCAATTACAGATGCGTTGCATTTCATACAATAAGCGACAACCATATGGCTCCCCGCCATTGCCGATAACTCGGTTACAAAACATGATCATCTCATACAATAAAATATAGCATCACGTCTTGACCATATCACATCACAACATGCCCTGCAAAAACAAGTTAGACGTCCTCTACTTTGTTGTTGCAAGTTTTACGTGGCTGCTACGGGCTGAGCAAGAACCGTCTTGACCTACGCATCAAAACCACAACGATACTTCGTCAAATAGACTCCGTTTTAACCTTCTCAAGGACCGGGCGTAGCCACACTCGGTTCAACTAAAGTGAGAGAGACAGACACCCGCCAGCCACCTTTAAGCACGAATGCTCATAACGGTGAAACCAGTCTCGCGTAAGCGTCTGGCGTAATGTCGGTCCGGCCGCTTCATCTCACAATACCGCTGAACCAAAGTATGACATGCTGGTAGGTAGTATGACTTGTATCGCCCACAACTCACTTGTGTTCTACTCGTGCATATGACATCAACGCACAAAACCAGGCTCGGATGCCACTGTTGGGGAACGCAGTAATTTCAAAAATTTTCCCACGCACACGGGACCATGGTGATGGCATAGCAACGAGAGGGGAGAGTGTTGTCTACGCATTCTCAGAGACCGTGGCGGAAGCGATCACAACATAGAGGAAGTAGTCGACGTTCTCCTCGCGATCCTGCCGATCCCAGCGCCGTTACTCCGGCACCTCCGAGTCGATGATGACGTAGAGGAAGTAGTCGACGTTCTCCTCACGATCCAGCCGATCCCAACGCCAAGCATTCGGCGCCTCCGAGTTCTTGGCACACGTTCAGCTCGATGACGCTCCACGGGCTCCGATCCAGCAAAGCTCCGGGGAGAAGAAGTTCCGTCAGCACGACGGCGTGGTGACGATCTTGATGTTTCACCGACGCAGGGCTTCGCCTAAGCACCGCTACGATATGACCGAGGTGGAATATGGTGGAGGGGGGCACCGCACACGGCTAAGGAACGATCTCAAGGATCAACTTGTGTGTTCTAGGGTGCCCCCTCCCCGTGATATAAAGGAGGGAGGAGGACGTGGCCGGCCCAAGGGGGCGCACCAGGGAGGGGAAACCTACTCCAAGTAGGTTTCCCTCTCTTCCTTATCTTATTTGGAGGGGAAGGAAAGAGTACTAGTATTTAGGAAGTAGTACTAGTAGTAGAAATAGGAAGAGGGGAAGGAGAAAGGAAAGGGGGGCCGACCCTCCCCAATTCGGATTGGGCTTGGGGGCGCCTCCCTTGTTCCTTCTCCTTCCTCCTACATGGGCCCAATAAGGCCCATATACCTCCCGGGGTTCCAGTAACCTCCCGAGCTCCAAACTTCTCCGAACCTTTCCGGTGTCCAAATATATCCGTCCAATATATAAATCTTTATGTCTCGACCATTTTGAGACTCCTCGTCATGTCCGTGATCATATCCGGACTCGAAAAACCTTCGTACATCAAAATACACAAACTTATAATATAACCGCCATCGAAACCTTAAGCGTGCGGACCCTACGGTTCGAGAACAATGTAGACATGACCGAGACACATCTCCGGTCAATAACCAATAGCGGGACCTGGATGCCCATATTGGTTCCTACATATTCTACGAAGATCTTTATCGGTCAGACGGCATAACAATATACGTTGTTCCCTTTGTCATCGGTATGTTACTTACCCGAGATTCGATCGTCGGTATCCAATACCTAGTTCAATCTCGTTACCGGCAAGTCTCTTTACTCGTTCCGTAATACATCATCTCACAACTAACTCATTAGTTGTAATGCTTGCAAGGCTTATGTGATGTGTATTACCGAGAAGGCCTAGAGATACCTCTCCGACAATCGGAGTGACAAAACCTAATCTCGAAATACGCCAACCCAACAAGTACCTTTGGAGACACCTGTAGTACTCCTTTATAATCACCCGATTCGTTGTGGCGTTTGGTAGTACCCAAAGTGTTCCTCCGTAAACGGAGTTGCATAATCTCATAGTTACAAGAACATGTATAAGTCATGAAGAAAGCAATAGCAACATACTAAACGATCAAGTGCTAGGCTAACGGAATGGGTCATGTCAATCAGATCATTCTCCTAATGATGTGATCCCGTTAATCAAATGACAACTCATGTCTATGGTTAGGAAACATAACCATCTTTGATTAACGAGCTAGTCAAGTAGAGGCATACTAGTGACACTCTGTTTGTCTATGTATTCACACATGTATTATGTTTCCGGTTAATACAATTCTAGCATGAATAATAAACATTTATCATGATATAAGGAAATAAATAATAACTTTATTATTGCCTCTAGGGCATATTTCCTTCATTTGCTTGTCCGGGTTTGCCTCCGGTTCTCATAAATCTGTCGCTTCAAAAGAAATTGAGGATCTTGGTAAGCTAAAGGATGTGAAAATCTTACTTTCCGGGTCACTCTTCGGATTTTCTGCCACGGCAAAGGCTCAGAGTTGGAGGAGATTATAGTTACCTCTTCCTCAACGGCTTGGCTGTTTCCCGTGTCCTCCTGAAAGGAATTAATGTCAATAAGGTGATGGTAAAAGAGCCAGTGGAGTTAAGAGTTACCTCTTCTTCGTCGTCATCAGTATCATCCAATTTAAACATATCTGAAGCGCTTGGCTTCTTCTTCCTTGAAGTTCCTATCTTGGCAGCTTTTCTCTCGGCTCTCTTGGCCGCTCTGGCTTGTTTGGCAGCCTCATGGTCATATTTGACCTTCCAGAAATTGTCATCTGCCTGTAAATATTGACACATGATTATGAGTAAAAAACAGGATATAATACGATAAAGGTAATTATTGAGGATAATGACTTACTGCAGGGGTCGGGTTCTTCTTGCAGAAAGGAAGTAAGCCGAAGGCATTACTAACCACCGAGCCCTCTTTCAATAAAGATTGAGTCGTGGCTTCAACCATATCATCTGGTAAGTCGTCGGGACTATGACGCAGCGGTCATCCTTCTACTTTGAGTAAGTGCACATTAAGCTGGGGCGGCGGCTTAACAGAATCACCCGCCAAGAAATCCAGACTCGGACCAAGTCGATGCCATCTAAGCCATTCCCCAAGAGAGCTTTGATTTTCTTGATAGTGGGAGCAAGTGGTAGACTTTCAACAGCAGTTAGCTTGTCTGGCAGCGGATGATTGGATTCAAGGCGCAGAGCACGAAAGCCGGGCAGCGGGTTTTCATCAGCCGGAGAAGTGTCCTGGCAGTAGAACCACGTCTGGTTCCAATCCTTTGGGTGGCTTGGCAGTTCAGCATAAGGGAAAAGGCAGTCTCTCCGCCGCTGAATTGAGATGCCGCCAAGTTCCAGACTGGGCCCGTTGGCACGTTCATTCTGCCGGTTTAAGTAAAACAATTCTCTGAACAAAAGTAAGTTGGGCTCTTCTCCAAGGTACACCTCGTAGAAGACTTGGAAGTTGCAAGTATTTGACACGGAATTGGGCCCGATGTCTTGAGGTCTGAGGTCAAAAAATTGCAAAACATCCCTGAAGAATTCTGAACCGGGTGGAGCAAATCCCAGGTTCATACAGTAAAAATGATCATTTCCCCCTCCTTTGGTTGAGGTTTCTCCTCTGATGGGTCAGGAGCACGATAAGACATGACCTCCTTCTCGGGTAGATGGCCGGTCTTAACGAACTCAGACAAAGTGCTTTCCAGAATAAAGGACTTGACCCGATTCTGAGTCACAGGAGCTTTGGGAGCCTTAGGTGCCATTATGCAAGTGGAAGCCTAACACAAAATAAGAATTTCCGGTTCAACTTTAACCCGGAAGAAAATATTTTTAAGTCTATTCAAGATGGTAGCTTAAGATGGGGCCTAATGACATATGGCTAATTGTGCAGTGATGCTTAAACCGTTACAGGTATCAGAAGCAGTTCAATTATCTTAAGTCGCCGGAAGCAAGCAAGGCTGACAATCAGTGTTGTCTTTTTAAACCGGTTATACAGACTGCCGTGATTAAAATAGATCTAACAGATGCAGTTTTTTGGCTAAGTATGGAACAAACAGGTTTCGCAAACTGTAGTTATTGTTTTGGATCAGATGGTCGCTCTAAAAAGAAAAATTTCTAGACCTAAAATTGGTGTAGAGAAGCTCATACGCTTGAAGGAAGCCCTGGAACAAAGGAAAAGGGACCTATTTGCATTCGAAATGGGTGCAAAACAGTCGCCGCAGCAGTTCTACACTATTAGACGATCAGAAAAAGGTGTCGGAGGTGAAATATATCAAGGGTTTGCAACGGGCGGTGATGAACACTGACGAACTCGAGAAGCTGTACTGCAGATCTAAGGCAGGAAAGGAAAGGGACTTACAGATGCAGGACTGCGGTAGAGGTACATCGACTTACAGATTCAGACAGGTTGATGTAGCGGCCTGAGTTGGAGAAGACGAGGAGCTCGGCGGCGGCGGCGGCGGCGGAGCTCGTGCGGTGGCGAAACAGTGAAAGGAGGAAGACGACCGAAGGAGGGAAAATCGAAAGACCTAGGTCGTGCCTATTTATAAGGAGAGGTTGACTAGGAAGGCGTGAGAAACGAGGAGGCAAGATATCATTATCCAACGATTCCGACGCCTCGGTTTTCGGGATGGGCAGTAAAGAAAGAGATCTGTTCAAGATATGACAAAATAAAATAAGAATTTAATGGAAGATGACGTCACGACGGGTTATCACGGATCTAGAAGATGACATCACAGCGGGTTATAACCTTTGCACAGACAGGACACAGAAAGGCTTGTTTATTAAGATATTTTAAGATTGACATGAACCGGTTCAAATCAATATAGGGCCTAATGTTGGGGATATAACTATTTGCGTAAGCCGCCCGTGAGGGGCCGGGTTACGCAAAGAAGGATTCATCAGAAGAAGCCCAAGACCAAGCATGAAGATGGCGGTTCAATAAAGGGTCTAAAAGCCCACAGGCGACTTAAGGCCCGTAGTAGTAAACCGCCGTAATGGCATGACTTGTATCATAAGGTAGATTTAATTAGTCACCGAGCCGGACACTTTTTATGAGCCGGCCGGGACTCTGTAGGCCACAGGGTATATCCCCGTGTATATAAGGGGATGACCCGCTGGCGGCTTAGGGCAAGAAACAACTCCTCGAGAACCGGGCATAGCGTATCTCGCTCCCAGGTCATCGAAACCCTAGCAATATCAACCCAACTAGACGTAGGCCTTACCTTCACCGTAAGGGGCCGAACTAGTATAACTCTCTCGTGTCCTTTGTCCCGATTAACCCCTTTAAGCTTCCTAGTTGCGATGGCTCCACAACTAAGTCCTTGCAAGAGGACATCTGAAGTGACAATTCCACGACACTGTCCGTTCGTATGTCGTCGTTAAGAGGCTCGGTGCCCAAGGAACCAACTCCGGCGATTTAATGACGCACCCGGACGCTTGGCCTCACCGGAATGCGCTACTTAAAGCGGCAATGCCCAGCTAACCTCCACACCATAGCGCATTGTCCTCCTACCTGGCACCACATCCGCCATGACCGCAAGTGCGAACTTTCTGCGGGAGAGCTTGTCTTCGGGGATGAAGCTCGAGGTCGCCGCCCTCGCTCAAGTCGCCTCTCGCGACGCAATAGTGGCGTAGCCGGATGCGGATGCGACCGCACAAGCGGTGGCCACGCTGGCGGCCGACGACGGGAGCACCGTCAGCCACGCGTCCTACTTGCCGCCGTCCAACGTCCGTCACCGCCGAGGTCGGGGACTCCTCGAGGATGAGTAGGGCATGGGAGGCGGCAGGGCATGGTGTGCCAACTGGCCGGTCCGTATCCCGTGTTCTACTCTTCCTCGCCGGAGACCGCACCTTCACTTCACGGGTCTTGAACCCCGCCCCCGTACATAGAGATCGCAGATGGAGGACATCGGTCGCTGCCGTAGAATAGGTTTAGGGTCGGGTTTCTTTTATTTTTCTGTCCTATAAAAGTTCGAAATGTAATGAAAATCTGCCGTGTTTGCATTAATCTCGGCCGGTGTATATGAACTTTCACAATAATATACATATTGTAGGAGTACTAGCAAGATGCCCGTGCGTTGCACGAAAGATCAAGATCTTGTGGGAGAAAAGGATGAACGAGGGAAAGCCTTATCTGCAAATGTGGAGAGGAGTGCGGGTAAATTGTCATAGTTTCCTTCCTATCCGTTAGATATAGATCAAACGGCCTATATTGCAAGATGACAGGCACACCATCATCGTCAACTCTGCTTTTTATTGAACCGAGACAAATCTAACATGCGAAGTAAAATAAACACATAGGGTCATACATACACAAATTATCTTAGGCACTCCAATAGTACGTCCACTACACATTCACGCATTTCACATCTTTCTACATCTACGGGAACCTACGAAAAGGTTAACGTAAATTGCCTCTCTCTCTCCTCCCCTGATTTTCATGGTGGTGGGCCCCTCCCCCCCCCCCCCCAATCTACAATCAACAGCTCACACGTTTCACATTACGTTAATTACGTAACTGGGATTACGTAGGTGTAGCATTACTCGTCCTAAAAAACCCAACTAAGCCAACCTCCCAGCATATCGCGCGGGAAAAGACCCGGCCGCGCCGTTTTAGTCGGGATTACAGGATTACTAATAGTAGTATCGATGGATCGCGCGAAGCAACACAATCTTTTTTAAGGGGGCAAAGCACCTAGTTTAAAAGGAAAAAAGGCAGTACACTCACAGCACTCCTGTCGCGGTCGCATCACCCCACACACGTTCGGTCCTGCACAAGGCTCATGCAAATGGAACGTGCTTCGGCTTGCCTCTTCACTGACACGTGGGACTGCACTTGAAGAAACAGACCATGCGCCAAACTCCCCCGCCCACCGCGCGAAAATCCTCCCCCCCCCCCCCCCACACCCAAAAATTCCCCCAAATCCGATTCAACCGCCCTTCGGCCAACTAGCCAATAATATTCCCCAAACCCTCATCCCCCCTGTCCCCCTCCACTCCATTCGCTCCGCCAAAGCGGCCCTCCCCACTGCGCCGATACGTCGGCGCCGCAGTTCGGCGATCCTCTCCCTCCCACAGTACGCTCTCGTAGACTGCCGTCCCCTAGCCGCGCCGCCACCTCTGGCTACGTTCTTGTGGAGGCGACGGCGGTCGGCTGCCATCACCGGGCGACGTTAGGTGGAGACGCAAAGCGGTTAGCTTCTCCCACGGCACGCATTCTAGACCGAGGCCCCGTTCATGTCGGTGTAGCGCTGAATGTTAGCCGATAGACGTTGTTAATCTCACCGTTTGCCGAAGTAGTTTATCACAATATGCTCGCTTAAGAAGCTTCGTTGCCTGCTCGCACTCAATCTGCTTAGCTGAGATGGCATGCCAAGGCCGACTAGTTGCTAAAATATCCTGCCATATATTTATTGTGACGTGATTGCCATGGTCTAGTAGCCAATCTGTTAGGTGAAATAGCTCTACACCGCTTTATACTCGATCTTTGTTGCTGCGATGGCCTTCGATAGTTTGATGGCTATGTGCTCGGCCTCATTGATCTTTGAAACAGCCTGCCATAATTTGGCACTCAAATCTGTTTGCTGAATTAGCTTTACATATATTTCGTTACTTAGATCTGCTCGTCCAAATATCTTGCCATAGCTTTAGACATCGACCTAGGTATTTTTTTCTAGACTTCATAAAAAGCATATATGTTTTTCCTGTAATATCTTGTAGAAGAACTAATTTGTATGTCTAACAGATGGACAGGACTTGGATAACTTCTGCTCCAAGATTCTCCGCTGCATATGTCGAGGGGGTTGAAAACTTCATGAACTTTATCAGATCTGAGTACGGTGGTCCGAAATCAGATGTGCTCTGCCCGTGTAGCAGTTGTATGAATTCAGTTACAAGACCCGATCAACTGTGCAAAATCATCTACACTTGTATGGGATGTCGGTCACATATACTAGGTGGGTTCATCATGGTGAAGCTGTGAACGTCAATGTTATTGACTACGTGGAAGCAAAGCAGACTACCATCTTAATCACTTTGATGCTCGGTGGAAGAGGAGGAGGAGGTGGTGGTGGCGGAGCCAGTGAGTTTGACCAACATTGAAACAATGCTACGAAATGCTCGTGCATTCCATGAACTTTCACCGCAGAAGAAAAGCGGTGGGCCCGCATGTTGGAACAATGCAACATTGCTGTCACACCCCAGGAAATAAGCTGTCAGTATTCTCAGCTATGGTCACCTTTCTTCAGGTGAAGACATCTGAGCAGATGACGAACAAATCATTCGATGCGATGTTGGCTGCTTTCCGCAAATCTTTCCCAAATGAAGAATTTCCTTCATGCGGTTGGAATTGGATATGATATGATCCATGTTTGTAAGAATAATTGTGTTCTGTTCCGGAAGGATTATGCCAACTTAAGTGAATGCCCGAAATGCAAATCATCAAGATGGAAAGATGGCGATGCTTTGTGAAGAGGATTCCTCATAATGTTCGAGACATTTTCCAATTACACCAAGATTGCGAGAGGTTGTTTCATGATGTGAAACAAGAGAGGATGTACTTGTGGCATTCTAGGAACCGTGAGTATAGAGATCAGAATGTAATGAGCCATCCATCTCATGGTAGTGAGTGGAAAAGCTTCAATGATAAACACAAAGAGTTTGCTGCTGACCCAAGAAACATTAGACTTGGCTTAGCTTCAGATGGATTTAACCCATTTGGCCACCAGAGCGCCACATATAGCATGTGGCCAGTGCTTGTTATCCCTTACAACATGCCTCCAAATGTGTGCACCAAAGAATCAAACTACATGATGGCCTTGCTCATCCCAGGTCCAAAAAGTCCTGGAAAGGATTTTGATTTGTTCATGGAGCCTCTTGTGGAGGAACTTCAACAACTATGGAAGGGTGTTCTCACTCGAGACCTATATAGCATCCCACCAGCTGATTTCTTTCTGCGTCTTTGTTATAATTTGGTGCATCCATGATTATCCGCTTTGGGCACTATGTCGTATGAACGACACATGGTTACAATGCATGTGTTCGCTATGACAGGAATCATTGTCATCGCAATACTTAGCAAGATTTGTTACATTGGACACCGCCGTTTCCTTGCCAAGGACAAGCCACATCCTAGAAAATACCGAAGACATGTGTTCAATGCAAAGCATGAAAACCGTGATGCGCCAAGGAGGCTCACCCCTGATGAGTTGCAAGTGGAATTAGAGAAGGTCAGGCATATTACACCAGGAAACCATCTTGGTAATGGTAGCGGGAAAAGCAAGCGTGGCAGGGTAGAAGAGAGATTATTGTTTACCCGCAAGTCCACTTTGTGGGACTTGGAGTATTGGAAAGATTTGGATCTGCGGCATAATCTTGATGTGATGCACATAGAGAAAAATATATGTGACAGCATTATCGGCACACTTCTTAATATTGAAGGCAAGACAAAAGATACCTTAAAATCTAGGATTGATTCGACACACCTGGGTATCAGAAAGGATTTGCAGGTGCAAGATGAAGGTAAACCACGGGATATGGCACCAGCTGTGTACGTCTTGGACAAGGTAAAAACAAAAGAATTCTGCGAGGTCCTGTCACGTGTGAGATTCCCACATGGATTTGCTTCCAACCCTGAAAGGAGAGTCAGTGCAGATGGAAACAAGGTACAAGGGTTGAAAACTCATGACTTCCACGTCCTACTTCAAAGGGTTTTACCCATTATCCTTTGAGGATTGGGCCGCCCTGACTTATACAGAGCAGTTGCAGAGTTGGGACAATTCTTCAGGGAACTCTGCAGTAGGAATATCAGGATAGATGCTTTGGAGCGTCTTAGAGACAAGGTACCAACTATCCTATGCGACCTTGAGAAGATATATCCTCCAGCCTTCTTTGATATGATGGTGCATTTGGCTGTTCATCTACCAGATGAGGCACTACTTAGAGGTCCAAAGACAAGATGGTTGGATGTACCCTATTGAAAGGCGGCTAGGCACTTTCAAGGGCTATGTTAGGAACAGAGCTAGACCCGAGGGTTCCATTGCAGAGGCCTACATTGCTACAGAAGCGTTGACATTCTGCTCAAAATACATTGAAACAGCTGATCAACTTAGCAAAGAGGTGGGTGAAGACAATCCCGGGCTCAATGTTTTCGATTATTCTGTTCGAGTTACAGGGAAGAGTCGACAAGAGGACAAACCTAAAGATTTGGACAAAATGGTTTGGTATGTGTTGAATAACTGTCCCAAGATACTACCTTATATCAAGTAAGTGCGATCGCAGCTTATACATTGTAATCTACTAAACTTGCAACACATTCTTATATATTTAGATGTTTGACGCGATCACTATGTTGTGCAGCATCTACAAAGAGGAGTTTCTGCCGCAAAATTCAAGAAACATTGACAAACTGGTTATGGCAGGATTGGCGAAATGGTTCAAGAACCATGTAAGCTTTTGAAGTGCACTGTCAGTTTTTTTAATATATTGAGTACATAAGATGATCAGCTTGTCTATTTTCTAACCATAGGTTAAGAAGATGCGGGAGGATGGGCAGGCAGTTGATGATGCCCTTTACTCACTAGCAATGGGTCCTGATACTCGGGTAAGACATTATGAATCTTGCGTTGTTGGAGATGTGCGCTACAACAACCTTGCACGAGACGAAGGCGGGAAGACACAAAAGCAGTGCCATCATGAGCACAGACACGTATGACAAAGAGACAACTAAAATCTATGCTAACATAATGTACATTGTTCAGCTTGTAGTATATCTCCGCTTCGAGGATCATCGGTGTGTGGTTCTCACAGTCGTCAGACGTATAACCTGTTTTCCGTGATCGCAAAACCCAGAGCTGATGATTATTTCAAATCCATCAATGTCAAGGCGGCGTACCATACCAACGAGCCTTTTATTTTGGCAAATCAAGCAACACAGATATTTTTCTTGGAAGACACATTTGCATGTAGCGATGACTGGAGAGTATTGCAAAGGTTTGAGCAGAGGAATTCGTTTAATGAAGTTGCACAACAAGATGATGCTTACACTGCTCCTGATATACAAGATAACACAGATGTTCCTAATATCTTTGAGAACCATCACATCAATGACGCTGGCGAAAAGATTGCCTGTCATGCTGTGGACATACAAGAGTTGACAAGAAGAAGCCAACATTCGAGGACGTTGAGGACAAAGAAGAAGATGACACCGTGGGGAATTATGATTCAAACTGGTACACATGGAGAAGATGTTGATGTTGCTGCTGCGGATGATGATTACATTGCTTTTGTCGTATTGGCCTGTCTGAAGACGTTTTTATCTACTATGTGAAATTGTGTTTGCTATGACAACTGAAACCTGATGAACATGTTGTTTAGTATTTTGCTGTGAGAACATCACTTGTTATGTATGCTGATTTGTGTTTGGTGATTGTATGACAACTAAAACATGATGACATTGTTGTTTGTTGTACTCATATTTGGCTGTGAAACTTGAATTTGATGACATAGTTTGCTGTTGGACTGCAATTTGCTCGACTCTTCGAATAAGAACAAAGCTGACCCGACAGGGCCTTTGCTATTTATTTATATATATGAGAAAAAGGGGATACCCCCTGATTTCCGTTAATAGAAATCATTAGATGTTCACAACACTACGCCCAGCTTGCTACACAGGTTTCTTTCATTACTAGTTTCAGCAAAGTGCTCATGTAGTAGCCACTGAATACATCACGAGTGCTACATACACTGCAAATAAAGAGATAATCATCCTACAGAGCACATCGATTTTACCCATTATCTTCACAAGCTCTTTCATCTCCTCATTGTCATCAAGGCCGTTCGGCTGTTGCTTGGCCATGATCGAGAAATCAGCATCTTTAACCTTCTGCTCTGCATCTTCCTCTTCTGCCACTCCTTCAGTTACTTGTCCAACACCCCAACCTGCTGGTATTGGGATTCCTCGGCTAACCAAATAATCAACATAGTTGCATTCCCAGAAATACAAATCACACGAATCTTCCCTTTTCTGCACGAATCAAATTGGAAGATCATCAACCAAACTATTAAGAAAATCAGCAACTGAAAGCAGCAGAACAACACTTAAACATATTATTACCCCATGATTCGGGCATTTGTAGAAGACTCGGCCAGGGTTGCGGATTGTGGTTGAGACGCGACGGATGACTCAACGTGATTTGCAGCGGTGGCACCACACCAACGGCAGCGGGTTGCGATGAGCAATCGGTCTTGTGCTGTGCCGGGTGTGATGAGACCCACAGGCGATGGTACGGGTGGCGACTTGGCGCATATCTGGTTGTTGCCTGCTGAAGAGCAGGTGGACGAGCAGCCAGCGGACATGGTTGCCGCGGCCAGAGCTTCTGATGCTAGGCAGAGTAAGTAGAGAAGAGGAGAAGCGAACGTTGGATATGTCAGTTTCATTACTTGCAGAGTAGCATAGCACCATATATAGTCATAGTCTAGGTTTGGATTTGAACCAGCTACATGAGCACGTCTTTCTTTTTTCTAAAACTCGGCAATGTCTCTTTACTGGTACACTAGCTTGTTCTATACGCCTTCCCAAGTCTTTGATTTTCTTTCCCTTTTTTGCAAGGAAGGAAGGAGGACAAAATTGAGAGTTCCTGGGACTCGAACCCAAGACCTCTCGGTTGAAAACCAAGGGTGCTAGTCACTTATGTGGCGAACGTTCCTTATGAGGAGGATGGTAGACGAACGCATTTTCCTTGCAGTTTTCTTCCTATATATAAAAAAGTATGCTACTTGGTGTCCTCTTAGTCAACAAACGATTGTGCCAACCTTGACCGTTGGATTGACATTCAGCGTCTATCGCGTTTCTTCAGTCTCTTCTTCCTCGAGCCGCCAAAGCCAAACCAGCACCGGCGGGACCGCCTGCTCCCGCCTCCCACGGTTGGCTGTGATCTTCCCCGGATCCTGTTCGTTCCAGTCGGAGGCCTCACCATCGTCCTCCGCCTTGGTTCGCTCGTCGCGGCGCCGCCCTCCGGTGTTGTCAACATGTTCAACAACCGAGAGGAATAAGCAGATGACTGTACATGGTGAGGATGACAGTAGGGACCCAGCAGCGCGCACAGTAATTTTGTTTTTTCGGGACGGAGAAGGGTATCAACTGGGTTGTGCGGGACCCGTGGCCCGTCTAGCCCAGGATTTTATTTCATATGTTTAGCACATGACCAGCCTAGTTTGTTTTTTCCTTTCTAAAAATGGCTAGCCAACTATTTTTTGTTGCAGAATAACCAACGTAGGCCTAATTGCTTTTCTACGCCCTGCTGGGCCGGAAATCTATCAAGATGATGAGGGATGCATTTTTCCTAGAAAATGGGCTACAAGTAATAAGAAATGGGCTATAAGTAATAATAAATGGGATGTAAAATGAAAAAAATACAGCAAACATGCAATTAGTTCCAAAATACTGTTTTCTTTTGGATTTTGATATTTTAAATTTCATTGTTTTTGTGCGGGTAAAATTTATTGAATTTAAATTAAGGTATATTTAGATTTAAAATAAATTTGAATCTGGCTAGAAATTTTGGGCTGTATGCTGTTTGGGACAGATTTGAAGGCTAACTTGTGGGTCTACTAGGTTGACGTGTACTTTGGCTTTGTCAACTTAGTCCACAAACGATTCTAGCAGCAGTGACCGTTGGATGCATCCAACGGTAGTGTTGCTTCTTCAATATCTGATCTTCTTGCTCCAGCCGCCCAAACCAGCTCCGGGTGGGACTGCCTGCTCCCACCTCCCGTGGCCGGCTGTGCTGCCGCACAGGCCGCACCGCCCCACCCTATTTCATTGCTGGCCAGGCCATTCCTCTACTCACCCACACCTCCTGTTATTTTTCGGCGACGGCAGCCGGACCAGTAAACCCTCGTACTCCCCACCGTGTGGGCAACCATTGTCGAGTCTTCCCCGGCTCCGTGTTGTTCCCTTCCTAGGCCTCGCCGTCGTCCACCGCCATGGTGCTCTCGGCGCGGCCTGGTGAACATGGTCAACGAACGACATCCATGAGCCGTGGACTATACGCGCAAAATAATGATTCCTCCACCTGACAGCTGGGGCCCACCGGAAGGGCCTTTGTATTTCGCGAAAAAAACGTTCCCCCCGCTGACATGTCGGACCCACCAGCTATATCTTCGCACGCAAGGAAGTGCCTCCTTATTATGCACAAAAAAATGAATACCCCCTGCTAGCTGGGACCCACCATAGTGGGAGGATGACTTGTGGGCCAACTAAGTGGACAGGGACGGAGGGCTTTGTCAACTTAGTCAATATGAATGATTCTAGCTCTAGTGACCATACAATGTCCATCCAACGGCCGTAGTGCTTCTTCAACCTCTGGTCTTCTTGCTCCAGCCGCCCAAAGCAGCGCCGGTCGTGCCGCATGCTCCTGCCTCCCGTGGCCGGCTGTGCTGCCAGAGAGGCCTCATCGCCCCTACTATTCCCACCGCCGGCCAGGCCCTGCGGCGACGGCAGCCTCACACCGCAGCCGAACCAGTGAACCCTCGTACCCCTCTCCGCGCGGGCTTCCACTGCCGCGTCTTCCCTGGCTCCGTGTCGTCCCCTTCCTAGGCCTCGCCGTCGTCCACTGCCGTGGTGATCTCGGCGAGGCCTGGTCAATGTGGTCGAGGAACGACTTCCATCGGACGTGGACTGTACGTGGAGAGGCTGATAGATGGGTCCACGGCCGCAGCAAGGAAGTGCCTCCTTATTACACGGAAAATAATGATTCCTCCACCGACAATTTGGGACCCAACGGGCGGGCCATCATTTCGCGGAAAAAAGTTTCCCCGATCGCTGGGACCCACCACTTCATCTTCGCACGCAAGGAAGTGCGTCCGGCAAAAAACGACGGTTCTCGACCGCTGGGACCCACCAGCTACACCTTTGCACGCAAGGAAGTGCGTCCGAGCAAAAAAAACGATTCGCCCCCCTGACTGCTGGGACCCACCAGCTACATCTTCGCACGCAAGGAAGTTCCGTCCGGGCAAAAAAACCGATTCGCCCCCTGACTGCTGGGACCCACCAGCTACATCTTCGCAGGCAAGGAAGTGCCTGACAGTCTAGATCCACCTGGTCGAAGCGTATGTAGCGTTGTCATTCTGGTCGCGAACGTGTATGTACATACTGGTCGATGTAGAGGCGCACACGTGTCGTAGTAGAGGCACGCACGTGTCGTAGTAGAGGCGCGCACGTAGCATGTACACGTACGTACAACGGCCAGGGTGCAAGAAAGAAAATACGGCCACGTATGTGTACATACGGGCAGGGTCTCGAACGCCTACTCGCGCATACGTACGGCCAGGGCTTGTGTACATGGCTGGGTCAGAATGGAGAAACAGCGTCATCGTCGTGTTCATGGGGAGGCAACGGAATGCGTCGTGTTCATGGGGAGGCAACAGAATGCGTCGTGTTCATCGGGAGGCAACGGAACGCGTGGGAGCCAACCGGCTGGGTCGAAACGGAATGCGTGGTCGTGTTCATCGGGAGGGCTTGGACAGAACAGGCGATGGAAACAAGGCCTGGCGTACCGAAAACGGAGGAAACGGACCTCCTACGTTCGGAATGGGGTCCTGTTGATCGGGAGGGGTGTGGTGTACCGCAAAACGGAGGAAACAGACCTCCTACGGTAGAAATGGGGGCCCTGTTGATCGGGAGGGGTGTGGCGTAGCGCAAAACGGACGAAACGGACCTCCTACGGTCGAAACGGGGTTCCTGTTGATCGGGAGGGGTGTGGCGTACCGCAAAACGGACGAAACGGACCTCCTACGATCGAAACGGGGGTCATGTTCATCGGGAGGGGTGTGGCGTACCGCAAAACGGGACTCCACGGTATACTATTCATCTCCACCGTCGACCTCCTCCAGCCTCCACGGGCTCCTGTTCATCCAGCCTCCACCGCGCGCTACTCCACCGGCTACTGTTCAACCACCCCTCCACGCGCACCCCTCCACCGTCTACTGTTCATCCAGCCCTCCACACCACGGGGTCCTGTTCGACCACCCCTCCACGGGCACCTCTCCACTGTCTACTGTTCATCCAGCCCTCCACACCACGGGGACCTGTTCATCCAAAGGCAACGCCACCACTCACTGTTCATCCAACCCCCCTCCCCCCGCAATGCTCACTGTTCATCCAATCGATCGGCTTTAGTTAGCAACAGTAGCGAAGGAATCGCTCGATTGGGTTTAGTTAACAGCCATCAATCGATCGCTCGGGTTCAGTAACGCGTAGCCTGCAATGCAATCGCTCGGGTTCAGTTAGAGCCCAACGCCTCGCTCGGGTTCAGTTAGAGCCAACGCCTCGCACACATGTGCGTACGTGTACGAGAGAAACGCGCATCGCTCGGCCCCCGACCTCCCACCATAACCGGGAACTCTCGGAAATTTTCCTCCCCCTCGCTTCTACCACGGTTTTTTCCGTCATGGACGGCCCAAAGAATGTCATGCAGCTGCGTCTCCGGCACGCCCAGGACGAAAAGCCCATTTTCTGTCATGATTTTTTGTCATAGAAGTAGGAGCCCACCACATCTATGATGATACCGGGTTTTGTCACAATTATCGTCATATAAGTGTCATATGTATGACAGAAAAAAAATTCATTCGGCCCAAAATGTCACAGATGTGTCTTTTTTTTGTAGTGGGAGGAGGAAGCACAAGGGGGAGAACCTCTCCTCCTCTCTCTCTCGGTGGCGCCAGAGTGCCATCAGAGGGGAATCATCGCCACGGTGATCGTCTTCATCAACATCACCATCATCATCACCATCCTCATCTCTTTTACGCGGTCCACTCTCCCGCACCCTGCTGTAATCGCTACTTGAACATGGTGCTTTGTGCCACATATTATGATCCAATGATGTGTTGCCATCTTATGATGTTTTGAGTAGATATCCTTTGTCTTTGGGTTGACTGATGATATAGATTGGTATGAGTTGTATGTTTTATTTTGGTGTTGTCCTATTGTGCCCTCCGTGTCGCGCAAGCGTGAGGGATTCCCGCTGTAGGGTGTTGCAATACGTTCATGATTTGCTTATAGTGGATTGCTTGAGTGACAGAAGTATAAACCCGAGTAAGGGGGTTGTTGCGTATGGGATAAAGGGGACTTGATATGTTAATGCTATGGTTGGGTTTTACCTTAATGATCTTTAGTAGTTGAGGATGCTTGCTAGAGTTCCAATCATAAGTGCATATGATCCAAGAAGAGAAAGTATGTTAGCTTATGCCTCTCCCTCATATGAAATTGCAATGACGATTACTGGTCTTGTTAACAATTGACTACGATAATTCCGCACAGCGACCCATCATTATTCCACACTCGCTATTTATAGTATTTAGTAATATATTCTAACTTTATGATAACAACACCTACTTTTATGTTTTGGCTCTCCGATATCATGCAAAGTTATCCACTTCATACCCACAACGTAGTTTCATTTCTCGTTTCTAGTTGGAAGCAAA
Organism: Aegilops bicornis; assembly: GCA_021605145.1. Taxonomy (NCBI): domain Eukaryota; kingdom Viridiplantae; phylum Streptophyta; class Magnoliopsida; order Poales; family Poaceae; genus Aegilops; species Aegilops bicornis. The sequence continues at coordinate 387,333,635 of CM038669.1, read as the reverse complement.
CGTTCGATGTACGTAGAGTCGTATCGATGGCAAATAGGACTTGAGAGAATATTGATATTACCTTTAGCTCCTTGTGGGTTCGACACTCCATACTTATCACTTCCACCATTGGGAATTGCTACGATGATTCCCTGCACTTGGGGATTATCAATGACCTCGAGGATTACACGGGTCCGCAAGATAGGTCGCACTCTTTCGTGTCTGCTTACGTTATGCATCGCTTAATATTACATGCTACTTTGTCGTTCTGCTCACCAATTAGACTCTGAGTCAGCTCCAAACTAATGGTCAAACTTGAGTTTTTAAATGGTTGTGGGGTACATATCAGGGCCGCAATCAATATTATCTATCTACTATCTGGTTAATCTCTGGTGTCTACTATGAGTTTCATGTTGGGTGGGAAACAAACAATAAAGAAGTCATCATCTGTATTTTTTAACTGAAGCCATTATCTGCCTGCTATCATTGGTTTTGGGTCTATCCACAGGTTGCTACCATCAATTTGGTTTTATGCATGCACTCCTTGCATAATCTCACTATGTTTTATTCCTATGCATGTCAGTTATTGTGCACAATGGAACTGAACATGTAGAGCAAAAGAGACGAGCCTTGCGTGGCAATAAAATTTCATGCAGACGTCCCTCCATGGTAGGCGCAAAGGCACCCCCCCCCATTTCAGATTGTAAGCGAGAGGAAGATATCTGTTCTGAGGGGGATTCAGAAGGAGAAGACCACTCCTATTTACCCCTTGAGGTCTTCGCTCTAACTTGGCATGCTGATGTTGGTTATATCATGCATATGGTGCCTTGCATTGCTCACTTTATACGTCAAATTTGTCAACTGCTTAGTTTAGACATGCGTTGTGTGAATGCCATCTATTTAGTTTATTCATCGTTTATGTGAATTATGCAACGCCATCTTGTTTAGCCAGGCATCATATATGTGAATTTTGCAATGCGATCCTGCTTAGCGAGTCATCTTATATGTGAATTATATCAGGCCATCCTTTTTTTCTCATTACATATTACATTTGTCAACAATGTTAGTACATTCAACTACTCTTCGTGTGCATCAGCCATTTGACACGGTGATGGAAAATTCTGGAGTGAAAACAAGATCTTCTGAGCAGACTATGCTATCTGACGAAGCGCATATCTCGCTGGTTAAGGATAGCTCCTTGGAGGAGGATTCAGAGATAGATGACCAGTCCTATTTCCCCCCGAGGTGTATGCTCTAACTTGGCAGGGTTATGTTGCTCATATCATGCGTATGGTGTCTTGCATTGCTATGTAATTTGATTAGTTTAGACATGCTTTGTGTGAATGCCACCTGTTTAGTGTCTAATTACCATATATGTGAATTATGCATTGCCATCTTGTTGCAAGACATTATATATGTGAATTATGCAATGCTATCTTGTTGCAAAGGCATTATATATGTGAATTATGCAATGCCATGTTGTTGAGCTAATCATCATGTATGTGAATTGTATCATGCTATCATTTTTTTTGTATTACGTGTTCCATTTGTCGACAATGTTTGTATATTCAACTACTCTTCCTGTGCATCAGCCATTTGAAGCGGTGATGGAAGTATCTGGAGGGAAAACAAGGTATTCAGAGCAGACAATGCTACCTGCTGAAGCAGACATCTTGGTGGATACAGAGAGCTCCTCAGAGGAGGATTCAGAGACTGATGACCAGTCCTATTTCCCCCCTGAGGTCTATGCTCAAACTTGGCATGGTTATATTACCCATGTCATGCATGTTGTCTTGCATTGTTTAGTTTTTACATCATATATGGATTGCCATCTACTTACTTGCTTACTATATAAATCATATATTTGAATTATATCATGCCATCATGTTTACATACACAACATCTATCTGAATTATGGAATGGCAACCCATTTAATAAAGACATCATATAGTTATATCATCTCATCCTGTTTAGTGTTTACAGTCATCATATTTTGAATTATGTCATTCTATCCGGGAATTATATCATGCTATCATGTTTCCATAGGCGGCATGTATGTGAATTATGGCATGCCAACCTATTTAATAAACACATTAAATCGTTATATCATGTCATCCTGTTTACATAGTCATCATATTTTGAACTACGTCTTTCCATCTTTTTTAGTTAGCCATCATAATGTGAAATTGTGTCATGCTATCCTGTTTAGTTAGCCATCATATATGTGAAATTGTGTCATGCTATCCTGTTTGGTTAGACAACATAAATGTGAATTATTTCATGTCTTCTTTTATTCCCCACTATCCATTGCACCTGTCTATCATACAATGTTTGTACATTCAATTACTTTTCTTGTTTATCAGCCATTTGAATTGGAGAGGGTGATGGCAGTATCTAAGGGAGTAACAACACGGTCTTCAGAAAAGATAGTGCTACCAGTTGATGCAGATAGAACCACGGTTGTACTTGTCCAAGAACCAGCCCCACCACACATAACCTAGACTCTCACAGATTGTACCCCTACCCAGTTGGACAGAGAACCAGCTACACTCCTTCTAACCCCAACCCCAGCAGATAGTAACCCTGTTCCAGTTGACACAGCACCGTCTCCACCACAGAGCACCCAAACACAAGCAGTTAGTAAGGGAACTGCAGTGCCCAAAGCACTAGGGCCACCATTCCGAATCCCAACTCAACACTTAAAGGAGAAGAAGAATTGTTCTTAGGTTAGGTTCTGTAGCTATGGTTCATACTCCTTTGCTCTTGCATCACTATATTTACTTAGACTAACTATTTTCAAATTTGAAGGATGGAATTGAAACTCCAATGGAGCAACAGGTATGTTTTAAACCTGTTTCTTTAACTGGTTTGCTGTTGTAACTTGCTCTATGTTGATTTCAGTTTCAATTGAATGAACAGTTATATTCTCATGTCATGCATATTACAAGTGTTGTTATTGCTCTATAGTTTCCCACACTTATATTCTGTCTATTCTGCTTTGTCTTGAACAAATATTATTTTAACTGTGTCTCTATCTTGATTTGGCAACAAAAACTAGAATGATATAGACCATAAAGTGACCATGGTACATAGATATACGTTTGCTTCATGATGTTATCATGTGCACTTTACTACTGATCTGGTTTACCAAAATGAGTTTCATATAAAACATGGTAAACCCGTGATGTGTCTGCTTGTTTCTCTTTTAGAATGTGGACAAAATATTGGAGAACAGTACACCGTTATGCAATGGTAAAGGAAGTAATGAGGACAAGGTTCAAGATAGTAAGACATCCCTGTTGGTCTCCAAGAAAGCTGATAAAAACTACCTTGACGACAGTGAGAGAACCCAAAAGTCCTGTCTTGATGTAGTGTTCGAGTTACTGGCCACTACTACTGGCACAAGCTCTTTGAACTCGCTGCCTGAATAAGTTCATCTTCTTGAGTCTCAGCTTCAAGTTGAAAGACATCGATCAGATGTGCTGCAACAGAAGTCAAGGACCGAGGAAGTCCTCAGAGAATTCAGATGCATACTTTCTGGTGCAACAACAAGCGCTGGAGGATTTAAGCGCCAAACAAGAGAAAGTTAATAAGCTTGCTAAGCATCTTGCCAGCATTATGGGTACCTAGGATATTGTTTCTTGAGATCTTGTGAAGTGGTTTCAGTTCTGGACTTGTTTTGCTGCGGCGTTTATTTGCATTGGTCGCCAACTTTGACAACCAGTGTATATGATATGCTGCTTTGTTCCCTATATTTGCACTGGTGGCGAACTATGATGCCCAGTGGATGTAATATGCGTAATAGCCGTGATAGCCTAGCGTAAGTTGCTTGCTTATTTATTTCCTTGTTGTCTTGTTTATTTGTTTGCTTGTAGTCAGTGTTGTTCTTTTTCCGCGGTTTGCTAGTGGCCGCAATAACCTATTTTTTAAAAGTAGGCCACAATAACCATGGGCTACATATTTACTGTAGTGACACTGGGCCTTCTACGGGCCGTAGAAACAATGGGCCTTCTACGGGGCATAGAAACAATGGGCCTTCTACGGGCCGTATCATCAATGGGCCTTCTACGGGCCGTATGATCGATTGCCCAAACATGGGCCAATCACATACCACATTATGGCCGTAAACGGGCTAGAGTTGGAATCGTCCGTTCATGGGCCGACCATAACAGGCCGTCGTTAATCGACCGTATTTGATGATGCTATGAAAACGGCCCAATGTATTAACGGGCCACAAACGGGCCGACTGTAAGCACGATCTGAATTTGGCCCACAAGCAGAAAATGACAGTAATGGGTCGTAAGTAACCGAATGCTGGAAATGAGCCCAAGAATAAATGGGCCCTGAGAAGGCCGAAAGATAACATGGGCTGGAAACAGCCCAACGGTATAATGGGCCGTTAATGGGTATAAAGTGATACACTGTTCATTACGGGCCAGTTTCACCACGGGCCTTTAATGGGCCAAGAGTTACAAAGGGCCTCATATGGGCCGAAAGACTTCATGGGCTATACATGGGCCGGAAGTTAAAACAGGCTGGAATCATATTGGACGGCCCAGATGATGCTACTGGGCCTAATTCGGATAGGTCGTAACGGGCCCTGGGTTAGCGGCTTGTAAATGGGCTATATGCGAACAGACCGTTAACATGCTTTCCGTGGGCCGGCCTGCCACCTTTGACCAAGTCAAACGGGCCGGCCTTTTCACAGGAATTGCCTCTGTTGGGCCGTGCCATGTGTCGATGTATCATAGGCGCCTTCGGTCCAATGAGTGGATGACATCTGTCCCAACGGTGAGCCGACACATGTTTCCTCCAGCCAATGATGATTTTACACGTGGAAAATCCCCATTGGTCGGGGCTGTTAACGGGTTATTGGATCCAAAACCAGACCCGATAGCGTAACGGCGAGCCATTACGGTGGATGCCACGTGTCGGTCACCCTTGACGAAAGCACTTCTATGACGCGGGATTTATTGTCATGGAAGTGGACACTTCCGTGATGATATTTTTGGTAATGTCATGGAACACTTCCATGACAGCACAGGTATGACTATCTTGATTCTGTCATAAAATCGTCATGGATGTACATGCATGACAGAAAACGTGACCTACTGTGACAAACACGTATCATTACGAAAGTGTATTTTTTTGTAGTGATGAGGTTAATGTCTTCAAACTGATTTATCTTCAAAATCTTCTGAGAATGCATATGACCTCTTCCCCTTCCCTCGCACCTCTAATGCTGTCACAGGTGCATGTCCGTGGGAGAATCCCTTGGTTCTCATAGTCTGCATTCATTTGCAAAGTTCTTACAGCGTCATATTCACTCCCCTGAAGCCAGATCTTGCCTGACCAGCAAAAGGAAGCCATTCACTGTTCTGAAGCCATTCAGTCTGAATATAATGGCAACTGAAAAATCAGGAAGAAAAGGTGGCAGACAACACCATGGAGATACTGCTAAGGATTTACCTCCTAATCTGTTTGAACTGTACAAGTCAGATCCTGAGTAAAGCTATGGCAGCGCAAGAGCCGGATCCAATGGATTCGAAGATATTGGGCAGAATAATGGTTCAAGTATAGATTTGTAACTACCGAATGTGCTGAAAAGAATGCCATCAAGCGCCCATGGGGTGATATACTGTACCAGAACCTGTAGCCAAAGTCAAAGCCTGAAGCTATTGCCCAAGGCTTCTACCCATGCATGGTCCGAGGACCATAGCCTGAGAATGCTGATCTGACATCTATGTTATGGTGTCGCGAAGACAACCTCTTCAAGCGCAATTTTTAGTTTGCAAAGGAGTCAGCTTCAAAGAACAAGAAGGCTTTCAGACTCGGCTTCAACCCTGGTCCGTCTGCTCCAAGGCCGAGTGGCACACGTGATGCCAATCCCAATGTCACCGGCTCTTTCAACAACTTTGATGGTCTTCTCTCTCACATTGCTGCTAAGAGGTCCACGATGGATCAATCTACTGGAGACGCAGACTCTGAAGATGCGCCAGCACCACCAAAGCAGAAAAAGAAGAAGTCAAAAGCTTCAAAGCCCTCTGCTGCACCAGCCGCTTCAACTGTGAAGCCATCGCGGACCGCACCTCCTGAATCCAGTGTGCAGTCTGAAGATCTGTCACGGGTCTCCAAGAGGACCAAGAAGACAAAGAAGCCCATGAAGAGTTCTGGGCATGAACTTACTCCTGCTGCCGTTCTACACAACAAAGAGGAAGCCGCTGATCTGTCAAGTGATGAGGATCTTGGTGATGAAGCCCTTGAGATGCTGATCAAGAGCAAGAAAGAGGCGGAGATCTTCAACGATCTTCCCCTCTTTGATGTTGACATTCTAAAGAACTTCATGGATGAGTGGTTCGATGACCAAAGCATCAATATTGATGATCTTCAGCTGCCTGTGGACATCAACGTCACCTTCCACGGGGCCATTGCCAATGAATTGGCCTTGGCTCAGAAAATCGTCAAACTGAAAAACAAAATTGATTATGAGAAGGCTCACTTCAAGAAGAACATGGCCAAGCTCAGCGTGGCTGATGTTCAAATCTTCAAGAAGATGATGCATGACCTCAAGGAACAATTTCACAAGAAGCATGAAGAAGCTAAAGGCTCACGAGAGCGCATGAAGTAGTTCGCTGAAAAATGTGTCCAAGCACACAATGAAGCTGAAAAGCGAAAGGCTCTTGGGCGTCCTAGCATTGACCCTGGAATGGCTGCCAAGCAAAAGAAGAAGTCTGTTGCGGCCCAAACTGCAACACAAAGGCAGGAAGACCCTCACATTGTCTTCGCTGCCAGCATGACTGGCTCGAATCCAAAGGTCACCTCAGCAGCTTCAGAGCTGAAGAAGACAAGAGCAGCTGAAGCCGAAGCCAGGAAATGCAAGCACAAGGATGCTCCTGATGATGCCCCATCAAAGAAGAAGCTGAAGACTAAGTCTTCAAAGAAAGAGCGTCATGTGGCCTCTCAGCCCCTCATTGTTGAACCCATCTCTGTCACTCTTCTAGCCACCACCAACCAAGAACAACGTATTGTGATCCACAAGCCTGCTTCCACAGAGGCCCCTGAAGATGAAGAAGTTCCAGCTGTTGACCCCATCACAGCTGAAGATATTGGTCATGATGAAAATGCTGATGACGATGAAGTTGTTCCTCAGCTCGAGCCCAAGTCGGTATCATCGCCTGCTCCAACAAGTAGTGAACTAATCAACATTTGTCGTCCATTGACGCCAATTGCTCAAGATGACTCATGGGCCGAGCGCCCCCAACAAGACACCCCAGTGCATGACGAGACACCCAGAACTCCACCACCTCAAGTTACCACTCCAGTGCTTGACAACGACAACTACATGGTGCAGGCCACTCCCACACCAAAGGCATCATCCGCATTTCGCAGGCTTCGCAAAGGCCCCAGGCCACAGGTCACCATGTCGAGCATTCCGGAAGGGGAAGTCCACCAAAGCTCAGTAGCACGTCGAGTGTTTCTTGAATCCACCCCTATTGCGAATGTCTGTGAGTCTGAAGCAAAAGCTGCTGAAGACATTCCAGCTGCATCAGCCGATGAAGATCCAGGAGAAAGAGAAGAAGAAAGAGTTGCCACACCCCCTGCTGCTGATCCAGTCATTCTCGAGGAGAATGTGATCGTGCCCGAACCTCCTGTTATTGAAGAAATGGAGGTTGAATACACTAAGGCTGCCACAAACAATGCCACTGAAGCCATTGACAATGTCATGACTAAAGACAATGTGGAGCCTGAAGCTAATGTGGTGCCTGAAGGCACTGAGAATGCTGAATCCACTGTTCCACCTCCAAGGCCTCACACAATTGAACAGGCACATGATCATGGCCAGCTTGTCATAGTGAGATGGCCCGTTTTGGTTCCTCCAACAGCTCCCGGACCACAGTACGACTACCATGTGGAGCAAAGGCCACAAGTTTAGAAGCCCAAGCCACGGCTGCCAAGGCTTCCAGGTGCTGCGATTACACCAGGATCATTCAGTGTGCACAGCTTCAGAGCCCACAACACCTTCTTCGATGGCGCCAAGAATCCCTATTCGAAGCCAAAGATCTCTTCTGATTGATTCTGGAGCCATCAACAGCGCAACTACTACTCTTGCGTTATATACAATCAAGAGCGAACCTTTCCTCATATGTGTTTGGATTGTGAAGCTATTGCTAGGCTGCTCTGTCTTGAAGAAGCGCTGGACTGCTTTCAGAATGTTGGTCTTCTGCAATTTGTCACTGACAAAGAGCACTGGAATGAAGAGCTTCTACTACAGTTTTATGCTACCCTACATATTCGTGGCTATAACAGGGATCCGAAGACATGGATCCTTGAGTGGATGTCAGGAGATGTGCACCATGAAGCCAAAGCTCTAGACATCATCGAGCTTACCTCCCTGCCCACTCCAGGTGAATTGTATGAGCCTGGTTGTCAGCTTCATTGAAATGAACTGCAGAGTATTTTTCATAGGCCTGAACCCAATATGAGTCAGATGCTCAGTATGATGAAGCCACTGCCTCTTGATGCTGAATACCCCAAAGAGTTCTTCGTCAAAGACCTCGAGTACTTGCCCCACACAGTATATCACATTCTAAGGCGTACTCTATGGCCAATCAACGGATATTCTTCCGAAGCCAAACTTGAAGGAACCATGAAGACTTTGGTATTTTATATTGTCAATGGCATCAGATTCAATTCCCAGGATTACTTCATCAGACAGTTAGCTGCTTTTGGAATTGATCGGTTTGGCCTAACGTTTTACGCTCCATGGGTGATGCGTCTCATTAAGCTTCACTCCAGTGTTGACTATCAGCCCTCAGCGCGCAATCATCTTGTTTTTCTGCCTCAGGTTGATCTGTCCATTGAAGCCATCTACCCTGAGCCTGCCAAGAAGCCATTAGATCTTCAGAATGCTGAACACCAAAGCTTCACGCAACCCATTGAAGGAATTCTTGTTCCAAATGCTGCAACTACTGCTTATCCTTTGGCTGGCAATATGCGTGTGCCACATCATCCCAACACTGAAGCCACTGCTAGTACAATTGCCCAAAGGCCTCGAAAGCATTCTCGTGTACTCAATGAACGAGAGCTTCTTGTGGCTGTACATCAGAAGCAGGATAAGCATCATGGATGGCTCAAGCGTCAGATGCGGAGTATCTTGGTGGATGTCAATTGCATTCGAAACTTGGCAACCAAGAACTCATGTGTTGCCTATGAAGCCTGTCGGCGGTCCTGGAAGAGTCTCACACTGCTCTGTCCTGAAGCAGATCTTCGTGAAGATGGCTTCACTTAGGACTTCAAGTTTGATTCCAAACAAGCACAAAATGCAAGCCGGCGCCGCACTACCTCAATAGAAGATTCTGAGCGTTCATCTTCGGCTACAACTGTTGTTGCGAGAGTCGTCAATGAAGAAGACGATGCCACTTCACCGACCATGGCTGCACTGCATCTCGACACTTTTTCAGACCCTTTTGCACCACCAAACTCCAACGTCGACCCTGCTCCATCATCTGCTCCTTCTGGGAACGAGTAGATGCTCTATGTCTTCAAACCTTTTTGGTCATTACTTACAAAAGGGGGAGAATCATATGAGCTGATAGTCTTCAAGAGGGTCCTTATGGGTGGTTGCATTAATTTTGCCAAGTATTTACAACTTTCTTCTTTTGCTACATTTGGTTCTTTGAGTTGTAACACTTAAACTCGATGGTCGTCTGCTACTTTTTCTGCTACCTTGTGTTGCCATGATAAATTCCGCATGAAGCCATTCCGCAGACGTCCATTTTTCATTATGCATGTCATTATTCGTTATATCTTTATATGCATGATGAATTGTCTTCATAAGTTGAAGAGGATCTCCACAAAGTAAAACCTGCCATGGGCATTTGCATTCAAAACCAAATTACTTATATGCACATCTTCAGGGGGAGCCTTCTTCCTACTTATGAAGACAATCACTTAATCCTTAACTTTCACATACTTTTATCCCCGTTGAAAACTTCAACCTGTTTGTCATCAATCACCAAAGAGGGGGAGATTGTAAGTGCATCTAGTGCCACCCCTAGTTGGTTTTGGAGTATTTACAACAAACTTGGTTGAGGGACTAATGTGTTTGTGAGAATTGCAGGATAACACAGGTAGTAGTCCCTTATTGATTTGGTTTACCTACCGGAGATGACCCCTAAAAATGTGTGAAGACATTGAATAAAATGGTGGTCTGTGAAGATACAACAAAGATTATGACTTGGGAAGACATTCACATGAAGATTATGGAGTGCGAAGATATAGTTGTTTCGTAGTTTCCTTTTCTTCTTTGTTGAGTCATAGGAACCACCACACTGTTAAGTGGGGTCCAAGTGAACAAAGTCAGAGTGACTGATGTGATGCTCAACCAAATCCTATGTCAAGACAATGAGAGCAAATCTTATCCAGAGCTGGATGAGTCAGCTTTACTTGTAGCCCAGGTCAAGGTGCGCATGTGTTTGAAATTTGACCGTTGGACACGTGTCAGTTCCTTAGTGACCCAGGGTCATTTCGGACATATCAGGTCGGGTTGCCTCCTGGCTATAAATAGCCCACCCCCTACACCATAAACTGGTGGCTGCTCAGAGTTAGTGCACGACTTTTGTTGTTTGAGAGCAACCCACCTCCGAAGCATTTGAGAGAGAGATCCTTGCGAGGACAAAGCCCAAAACACCCAGAGCCAAAGAGTGTTAGGCATAATTGAAGTCTTTCTGTCCGCGTGATCTGAAGACTTGTTACACTTGAGGACCGTGAATCCTCTAGCCGGTTAGGCGTCGCGTTCTGAGCATCCAAGAGTCATTGTGGATTGCCGGTGAATGAAGTCTGTGAAGGTTTGGAAGTCTACCTTGAAGACTTACCAGAGTGATTAAAGTGTCCTTAGCTCAAGGGGAATAAGGTGAAGATGCGATCTTCTGAGTTGAATCTCAACCTCCCTAACCAGACGTACAGTTGTCACAGCAACTGGAACTGGTCCAACAAATCCTTGTCGTCACCAAGCAACTGGTTCTATCCTTTACCTCTCTTTACTTACAGTTTGTCTTTGTGAAGTCATTGCCTGCCTGCATGATCTGATTGTCTTCACTGTGTGAAGTTTTGTTGTTGATTGGCTTCATACTATCTTCCATCCCGATCCATACTACCTAGCTGCTAATAGTCTTCGTGCTTTCACTTCATTTCTTACTTGACTATGGCCTCTCTAGTGTAGTCTACCTTCCGCTGCATATCAATAGGTTTATTTCTACTATTTGTCTTCAAAGCCCTCGTGTTTTGAAGACTTTCATAAAAATCGCATATTCACCCCCCTCTAGTCGATAACTAGCACTTTCAGCCTGGTCCTTGTTGAAGGTTAAAACAACACACTTGACAAAAAATCGTTGTGGTTTTGATGCGTAGGTAAGAACGGTTCTTGCTAAGCCCGTAGCAGCCACGTAAAACTTGCAACAACAAAGTAGAGGATGTCTAACTTGTTTTTGCAGGGCTTCTTGTGATATGATATGGTCAAGACGTGATGATATATAAATTGTTGTATGAGATGATCATGTTTTGTAACAGTTATCGGCAACTGGCAGGAGCCATATGGTTGTCGCTTTATTGTATGAAATGCAATCGCCATGTAATTGCTTTACTTTGTCACTAAGCGGTAGCGATAGTCGTAGAAGCAATAGTTGGCGAGACGACAACGATGCTTCGATGGAGATCAAGGGGTCAAGCCGGTGATGATGGTGATCATGACGATGCTTTGGAGATGGAGATCAAAGTCACAAGATGATGATGGCCATATCATGTCACATATATTGATTGCATGCGATGTTTATCCTTTATGCATCTTATTTTGCTTAGTACGGCGGTAGCATTATAAGATGATCTCTCACTAAAACTTCAAGGTATAAGTGTTCTCCCTGAGTATGCACCGTTGCGACAGTTCTTTGTGCTGAGACACCACTTGATGATCGGGTGTGATAAGCTCTACGTTCACATACAACGGGTGCAAGCCAGTTTTGCACACGCAGAATACTCAGGTTAAACTTGACAAGCCTAGCATATGCAGATATGGCCTCGGAACACCAAGACCGAAAGGTCAAGCATGAATCATATAGTAGATATGATCAACATAGTGATGTTCACGATTGAAAACTTCTCCATCTCACGTGATGATCGGACATGGTTTAGTTCATATGGATCACGTGATCACTTAGATGACTAGAGGGATGTCTATCTAAGTGGGAGTTCTTAAGTAATATGATTAATTGAACTTTAATTTATCATGAACTTAGTCCTGGTAGTATTTGCATAACTATGTTGTAGATCAATAGCTCGCGATGTAGCTCCCCGTTTTATATATGATATGTTCCTAAAGAAAACTAAGTTGAAAGTTGATAGTAGCAATGATGCGGACTAGGTCCATGATCTGAGGATTATCCTCATTGCTGCACAGAAGAATTATATCCTTGATGCACTTCTAGGTGACAGAACTATTCCAAGAGCATATGCAGACATTATGAATGTTTGACAAGCTTGATATGATGACTACTTGATAGTTTAGTGCACCATGCTTTACGGCTTAGAACCAGGACTTCAAAATGTTTTGAAACACCATGGAGCATATGAGATGTTCCAAGAGTTGAAATTGGTATTTCAGACTCATGCGCGAGTCGAGAGGTATGAGACCTCTGAAAAGTATTTTTGCCTACAAGATGGAGGAGAATAGCTCAACCAGTGAGCATGTGCTCAGAATGTCTGAGTACTACAATCGCTTGAATCAAGTGGGTGTTAATCTTCCAGATAAGATAGTGATTGACAAAGTTCTCTAGTCACTATCACCAAGTTACTGAAACTTCGTGATGGACTATAATATGCAAGGGATGACGAAAATGATTCCCCGAGCTCTTCGCGATGCTGAAATCGGCGAAGGTAGAAATCAAGAAAAGCATCAAGTGTTGATGGTTGACAAGACCACTAGTTTCAAGTAAAAGGGCAAGGGAAGGAAAGAGAACTTCAAGAAGAATGGCAAGAAAGTTGCCACTCCCATGAAGAAGCCCAAAGCTAGACCTAAGCCTGAGACTGAGTGCTTCTACTGCAAAGGAACTGGTCACTGGAAGCGGTACTGCCCCAAGTATTTGGCGGATAAGAAGGATGGAAACGTGAACAAAAGTATATATGATATACATGTTATTGATGTGTACTTTACTAGTATTCATAGTAGCCCCTGGGTATTTGATCTTTGGTTCGATTGCTATGATTAGTAACTTGAAACATGAGTTACAAAATGAACAGAGACTAGTTGAGGGCAAGGTGACGATGTGTGTTGGAAGTGATTCCAAGGTTGATAATATCACCATCGCACACTCCCTTTACCTTCGGGATTAGTGTTGAACCTAAAATAAATGTTATTTGATGTTTGCGTTGAGCATAATATGATTGGATCATGTTTATTGCAATACGGTTATTCATTTAAGTCAAAGAATAATTGTTATTCTGTTTACATGAATAAAACCTTCTGTGGTCATACACCCAAGGTGAATGGTTTATTGAATCTCGATCGTAGTGATACACATATTCATAAAATTAATGCCAAAAGATGCAAAGTTGATAATGATAGTGCAATGATACGTCTCCAACGTATCTATAATTTTTGATTGTTCCACGCTATTATATTATCTATTTTGGATGTTTAATGGGCTTTAATATGCTCTTTTATATTATTTTTGGGACTAACCTATTAGCCGAAGGCCTAGTGCAAATTGTTGTTTTTTTGCCTATTTCAGTGTTTCGCAGAAAAGGAGTATCAAACGGAATCCAAACGGAATGAAACCTTCGCGAGGATCTTTTTTGGAACAAACGCAATCCAGGAGACTTGGAGTGGAGGTCAAGGAAGCCACGAGGTAGGAGGGCGTGCTGGGGGGGGGGGGGTAGGCGCGCCCCCACCCTCATGGGCCCGTCGCAGCTCCACCGACCTACTTCTTTCGCCTATATATATACTCTTATACCCTGAAAACATCCAGGGGAGCCACGAAGCCACCTTTCCACTGCCGCAACCTTCTGTGCCCGTGAGATCCCATCTTGGGGCCTTTTCCGGTGCTCCGCCGGAGGGGGATTCGATCACGGAGGGCTTCTACATCAACACCATAGCGTCTCCGATGATGTGTGAGTAGTTTACCACAGACCTTCGGGTCCATAGTTATTAGCTAGATGGCTTCTTCTCTCTCTTTGGATCTCAATACAAAGTTCTCCTCGATCTTCTTGGAGATCTATTCGACGTAATTCTTTTTGCGGTGTGTTTGTCGAGATCCAATGAATTGTGGGTTTACAATAAATATTATCTATGAACAATATTTGATTCTTCTCTGAATTCTTATATGCATGATTTAATATATTTGCAAGTCTCTTCGAATTATCAGTTTGGTTGGTGTCGTGGTTTTGTCACGGCAGATGTCCTCATGAAAGGACTTAGTCGTGGAGCCATCGCTACGGGTTAGCTTAAGTGGGTTAAAGCGGACACAAGGACGCAAGAGAGTTTATACTAGTTTGGCCCCTTCGATGAAGGTAAAAGCCTACGTCTAGTTGTGATGGAATTGATGGGGGTTTCGATGACTAGGGAGCAAACAAGCTTCGCCTAAGTCTCGAGTTGTTGTCTGTTATCCTAAATCGCCGCCGGGTCGTCCCCTTATATACATGGGTGACACCCGTCGGTTTGCAGAGTCTCGAGACCGGCTCATAGACGTGTCCAATTCGGTCTCTAGTATTTCTAACTTACAATACAAGTTACATACTAAGGCCGGTTTATGGCTACAACCCTTAAACCGGTCCTAGGCCTTGGGCCCTTATTGAATATCCTCACGGGCCTCAAGCATACTTGGCTACTGATGAAGTTAACCCAGCCTCTCCTGGCCGGTTTACACCCAGTAGTAATATCCCCAACATTAGGCCCCAGATTGATTTGAACAGGTTCATGTCAATCCTTAGTAAAAAACCTCGTCTTCAATCATCTTCTTAGTTGAACCGTCGTGACGTAATCTTCTCAGATTGTGGTGAACCGGCTTGACGTCATCTGTCATAAAAGATTATATCTAACATCTTTGTTTAATAGACCTACGACAATCGAGGCGACAACTCCGTTTCCAAACTCGCGGCTCCTTGATTCTCGCGCCTGACACATGTCCTTTGCCTTTATAAGTAGACCGAAGGGTCATTTCCTTTTTCCCCTTCGTGCCCCTCTGCTTCGTCTTCCTCACGCTGCCCAGCTTCGGAGCTCCGCCGCCGCCGTCAACCTCTGCACCAATGTTGGCCGCTGCATCACCCTGAGCGCACCAGAGTATCGCGGCGACCTTCCGCTTCTTCCTCCGATCCGGTAAATCTTCTATCCTTTCACCGTAGATCTGTTCTTAGGGTTTCCATGTTCTTCGGTGTTCATCGTTTATTTCTTGCTTATATGATAACTGTCAGTCAAATCTGTGAATCCTTGTTCTGCATAGCGGTAGTTTTTTAATATCCGCTGTTACCTGCGCATATCAAGGTCTTAGATCTCCCTGCGTCTTTGCTTGTTGATTCAATACTGCTCCGTTTTATACCTTGAATATTTTTTTCTTTTCTGACTATGCTCCAGGTCCAAAGCCGTAACGAGTTTTCATGAAACCTGTTTTCGCACCTCCACACTTGATTCATCCATGTTTCAGACCAGGCGATTTAACATTGTAGAAAAACTGACAACTCGGCATATACCATTAGTCCCCTTGTTGAACCGCCAAAGCTTTTCCGGTTTATATATTGTCACTTTGCAGAACACCGGTTTAACAATGAACGCACCAATCTATAACTTTCCAATATGTTCTTGAACCGGTATTACTGCTTTGCAGATTGCATTATGGCCAAGCAAGTGTATGAGTGTAACTGGGTCCCTTCTCAAGTGACTGAAACCCAACTGGAGAACTTAGTTCGCACCGGCGCTTTAGGCCAGAAAAATGTCATTCACTAGAGGGTCCCAGGTCTGGAGAGTTCTCCAGAACCTAAGGATGGAGAAGTTGTCGTTTTTGCTGACCACCTAGCCCGGGGTTTCAGTCTGCCCAGTTCAAAGTTTTATCGCGATGTCTTGGCCAACTTCCAACTGCGTCCACAAGACATTGGCCCCAACTCCATAACCAATATCTGTCATTTTCAAGTGCTCTCTGAGGTGTTCTTTCAGGAGGAGCCCTCAGTTGAACTGTTCAGAGATTGCTTCCATCTAAACCGCCGCACTGAATTTTCTGACGGTCCCAACACCGAATTGGGTGGTGTGGCGATCCAAAAACGGAAAGAGGTCACTTACCCTCACGCCAAACTGCATAGCCATCCCAAAGAGTGGAACTCAACATGGTTTTACTGCAAAGACACCTCTCCTGAAGTTGAAAATCCTTTATCGGGTTACCGTCCGGAACGGCTAAGCAATACACACCCTCTCTCTCACAGACTGACTGCTAGGGAAAGAAGCATTTATGCACCCCAACTATCCAAGCTCCGGGCCTTCATGGCCAACGGGTTGACAGGAATCGATCTTGCTCGATGCTGGATATCTTGGAGTATACTGCCCCTGAGCCTGCGCTCTGGTTTGATGTGCGAATACACAGAAGATGTAAAAGACCCTCTCCGGCATATCGAGATCCAACTAACAGACGGTGAAGTCACTGAAGCTGTTAAGAGGATGTTGAACGAACCGGAAGCTGCTTGCGCACAAACCGGCCTGGCTCCCTTTTCTGCCATTAACAAACCGCCAGCGGTAAGATTCATATCTTATTCATTTATAAAATCTGATTATGTTCAAATACTCTTTGCTGATGTTTAACATCTTTCCAACAGGGTGATGACCCATTTTGGAGCAGGAAGACTCCACAAGAGAAACCGGTGGCAATAACCCGACCCAAGACCAAAGTTGTGAAGAAACCAGCTTATAGAAAGAAAACCACTGCCTCCTCTGATCCACCAAATTTGGCGATGATGTGGGTAATCCGGACCTTGTGGTAGAACTTGACTCACTTGGTCTATTTTTTACACACCTTATTGATAATGATTATTGCCGGGATGATCTTTGAAGCTAGTCATGCTGATGTTGTAGAGGTAATCGCTCTTTCTTCCGATTCAAACCCTTTACCTTCAGTACAAATCCGTCGGGCAAACCAGAAAGTTAAATTTTCTCATCCTCTTGCTTACTTGGATCGAAACTTTCTTATGAAGACACAACAACATGAAGCTCGTCATGCAACCCGGCACAGCGGCCAGGTAGTCACATCCACCGGTTTACCGAACAGTCCGGTTCGGAAACACCGTTCAGAGGTCTCTAACTGTTTCGTCAATGCTTATCCTAAAGTGGGCTGCTTTCGTCAACCTCTTAATCCATCTGACTCCGATTATCAGGTGACTTCTCATTCTTCTTCTGGCGAGTCAACAGGCACCCAACTCGCACCGCTTAAGACAGTGCTTGGGTAAGCCATATTCCTGATAATGCTGTTTGATACAGCACTTTCAATATTCAGAGCCAAGCCCAGGCCAAGCAAGAAAGATTGCCTTGATAAAGCGGCAAAAGACGAAGCTCCTGAACCGGCCGAAACACCAAACCCGAAGGAACACATCCAGGAAGATATATTGACCGATCCACCATTGCGAGGTCGCAGACTAAGGCATAGCCTAGTGGTAGGAAGGGGCTGATGCCTTCCCACCCACCCAGGTTCAAGGCATGGTACTTGCAATTTGGGTTTGTTGCACCAATTATACTGTAAGGGGTTCCCTTACAGTCTTTCTGTCAAAAAAAACCATTGCAAGGTCACGATGTTACTGCTGAAGAGGCGTATGTTGATACCACCGGTCCTCCAAGTCGACCCACAAGTCCTGCCCAAGCTGACAAGGCAGCAAGTCCATCAAAGCAGAAGGATAAACCGGCGACCCCAACGCAAACCGGCGAGGCCAAGGATGATGATGTTGTGATTACTGGTTTTGGCCAATCCGAGCCAGGGAATCCAGTCGCCTTGTCCAAGCATACTGCCAAGGAGGAATTTACTGCCTTTGGTAAAGGCAAGTGGAATGCCGATTTGGCAACTTACGCCGCTTTGAATCCACAAGAGCTTCATTCCGGCTACTTGAACCAGTTATATACCAACTGTGACTATGAAGCCGGTTTGGTAAACATGATGAAGGATAAATATGAGGTAAACTCCATAAGTCTCTGCTTGTATATTGCAAACTGTCAACTCTGATAGCCCCCAAGGGCTGGTTCAACTTAATGTAGTTAAACCGGACTTGAATAACATAAGAATTCTAGCATCATTTAATGATAGAGCCGATATGCATTAGCCCCCAAGTGCCAAGCTGAATACTTGTATTGAGCTTGGGACTTTATATATAACCTGTAGGATGAAAAGCAAATATGCATTAGCCCCCAAGTACCAAGGGCATAACTTGTTGTGGGGTGGTACTTCAACTCTGCATCTCAATCCTTAAATGATTTCTGTATGTAGGCTGATGTGAACAAGAAAGATAGTCAAATAGCTGATCTTCAAGAAAACCTGAAATCCCAGCAGACTGAAACTGCCAAAGCAAAAGACGAATTAACCAGCGCTTTAAGCATCATGGAAAAGCTTAAGGAGGGCTTCAACAAGGAGCGGGCGGATTGGGCTACTGAAAAGGCCGCTTTAACTCAACGGGCAGAACATGCTGAAGCTGCCCTTAAACCGGTGGTGGATGAACTGACCAGCGTAAAGCGGCAAGTACATGCCATGACCGCTTGTCTTTGGTAAGTCCTTTTTGATTTCTGCCATAATAAAGCCTTCTCATAAAATTTCCGGTTTAATAATCCTTTGAATGATACAGGGACACGTATTGGCCACTTGGGATCAGACGTGCGGAAAAAATTGAAAGATTCTTATACATTGATAGAACAACTATATACCGAAGCACAATGGATCATCAGTACCGCTTCTCACAACAACCCGGCCCCGACCTTGATCCAGGACACCCTTAAAAGGCTGTCAATGCTTCCTGCCCGGTTTGAAGAATTAAAGAAATCTGCTGCTAGAACCGGCGTGATCAATGCTTTCATCCGAGCCAAAGCATGGGTGCCAGATTTTGATCCCGTTGAAGCGGCCAAAGGCTTCCCAAGTTTGAAAGAAGACGGGACGAAATTCAACGAAGAAGATCTTCGAGCCATAAACCGGGAGGTGCGCCCTTTAGCCTGTCAGCTGGCTGAAGACGCAAATCTGTCTCACTATCAGGCCCAGTATGATGGAGAAAACAAACGAGTGTCTGCCCCAATTCCTGAAGCGGAGAACCTTATACCGCCAATCCGTAAGCATACTTACGCTCCTGATATTGAACCGTCGTTGCTGATCAACGATGAAGCTGTATTCCAAGCATTAATGGGAATTGACTGGACAACTGTTGATTTCCAGCCGCTGGGTAGAGAATCAGAAGTTGAAGCAGCGCAGGATGATCCGCAACCATCACTCTAAGCTGGCGATCAAGCATAAACCGGAGTCCGGTTTACATTACTGCCTCATGCTGTTTAAAACAATTATTATTCTGGGCACTGTGTTGCCTTGTAATAGACTAGCTGCCACACTTTGTGTTGATAGCCTTCGTGCATATTTATTGCAACTTATGCTTTTGTTGAATTATCAACTTCAAACTGTTATCTGCAGCCAAAAAATCTTAAACCGCCATAGTGGTTGTACCACCAGACGGGTCATCAAACCCATGTATATGAAACTAAAGATAGTACTTTAGATCAAACATATAATAAAATACGGGAATATATGATACCTGCCATCATAGGGCATGAAGTTTGGCCGTGCCAATCTTGAAGCGGAGTCATAAAAAACCCACTCTGCTGAAGGAGAAGACAGCTCCTGCATATATAAGGTCGGTTTACTAGGTAAACCGTTCCGGGTTAAGATGAACACCGGTGTTACTCCATAATAGGATGTTTATTAAAAATCAAACCGGGCAAAATTGTCTCCGGATGAGAAACAAGCCGTATCTCGTCAACTGATAATCGAAACGGTTTAACATTTTGTCGGTTTAAGAACACAACAAAAGAAATATGCAAAAAGACAAATAAATTGCAAGCAAAGGCAAAGACAAAATCTTTTTATGAGAGGCTGCTTGAGCCGATCAAGTGGCATTACCAAGGTCGAACATGACCAAGCCCCCAATATGCGTAGCTATGGTTCATGTTAGCGAGGTTCCCAAATGATGCAAGGGCATTACGCCGATCAAGAGGTGTAGCGATGGTTCGGGTTCGACCAAGCCCGAAGTGATTACGTGGCCTTAGGTGACCAAAAGCGTGGCCCAGTTGAGACGTGACCAAGTCCCCAAGTGATCTTGTGGCTTTCGCTTTGTCAAAGCGTTGCATTGGTTCGGACACGACCAAGCCCCCAAGTGACATAATATAAAGCTTTGTTAAAAGCTAACTCAAGGGGTAAACCGGAGACCGCTTTAAGACAAAACTCCGTGTAACCACTCATGATGTAAAAAACAACAGAGACCCCGCTTTAGCTAAGGCTCCGATTTATTGTATTGATCATAATATATACATTGTCACAATATGTACATAAGTATAGGCTATGGCTTAAGTATAGTAGGGCCTAAGATGAACTATGTTCCACGGCCTGTTGGTCTCCTCCTCTGACGTACGTGAGTCTTTATGCTCTCGAATATCAATCAGATAGTATGACCCGTTGTGCAGATTCTTGCTGACCACGAAAGGTCCTTCGCAAGGTGGGGATAGCTTGTGCATATCAGTCTGGTCTTGAATGAGCCTGAGTACCAAATCTCCTTCTTGAAAGGTTCTAGTTCTAACTTCGGCGTTGTGATAGCGGCGAAGATCCTGGCAGTAAATCGCCGAACGGGCAGCTGCAATGTCACGCTCCTCATCCAACAGGTCCAAAGCGTTTTGCCGAGCTACCTCGTTGTCCGCTTCAACATAAGCTGCTACACGAGGTGAGTCATGACGGATATCGCTGGGAAGGACCGCCTCCGCTCCGTAGACCATGAAGAACGGCGTGTATCCTGTCGATCTGTTGGGTGTAGTGTTGATGCCCCATAACACAGATGGTAACTCCTCAACCCAACAACCCGACGTCCGTTGCAAAGGAACCATAAGCCGGGGTTTGATGCCTCGTAAGATCTCCTGGTTAGCTCTCTCTGCTTGGCCGTCGGACTGTGGGTGAGCTACTGACGAAACATCAAGCCGGATGTGCTCACGTTCACAGAACTCCTTCATAGCACCCTTAGACAGATTGGTACCATTATCGATGAATGATCTTTGTGTGGAAAGCCGAACCGGAAAATCACCTTTTTAATGAATTGAACCGCCGTGGCTGCATCACACTTGCTAACGGGATCTGCTTCTACCCACTTTGTAAATTTATCAACTGCCACCAAGAGGTGGGTCTTCTTGTCCTTGGACCTTTTGAAAGGTCCGACCATATCTAGCCCCCAAGTGGCAAACGGCCAAGTAATTGGAATCATCCTCAATTCTTGAGCCGGCACATGAGCGCGTCTTGAGAACTTCTCTCAACCGTCAATCGCCTAACCAGGTCCTCCGCTTCAGTATGAGCAGTCAACCAATAAAAACCGTGATGAAACGCCTTAGCCACCAGAGATTTTGAACCGGCGTGGTGACCACAATCTCCTTCATGGATTTCGCGCAAGATCCCACAACCTTCCTCTGGCGATACACAACGTTGAAATGCTCCTGATACATTGCAATGATGCAACTCGCCATTGACAATAGTCATGGACTTGGATCGCCGGATTATCTGTCTGGCCAGCGTCTCATCCTCTGGTAACTCGCCCCGGTTCATGTACACAAGGTAAGGAACCTTCCAGTCCGGAATGAGATGCAGTGCTGCCACCAACTGAGCCTCCGGATCAGGAATAGCCAAATCCTCTTCGCCAGGGAGCTTGACCGACGGGTTATGCAAGACATCTAAGAAGACATTAAGGCGGGACGGTTTCTGTTGAGAGCCTAGCCGGCTTAAAGCGTCCGCCGCTTCGTTCTTCCGTCATCCACATGATCCACTGATATCCCTTGAAGTAGCCTGCAATAACATCCACCTCACGGCGATAAGCTGCCATGAGCGGGTCCTTAGAATCCCAAGTACCAGACACTTGTTGGGCCACCAGGTCCGAGTCACCGAAGCATTTGACTCGGCTGAGATTCATCTCCTTAGCCATCCGGAGACCACGGAGTAAAGCTTCGTACTCAGCTGCATTGTTAGTACAAGGGAACATTAAGCGAAGAACGTAACAAAATTTATCACCTCATGGGGAAGTTAATACGACTCCAGCCCCCGAGCCCTCCAATTGCCTAGACACGTCGAAATGAATAGTCCAGTAGGTGTGATCCGGTTTTACTTCAGGCGCTTGCAGTTCCGTCCAATCATTGATGAAATCCACAAGTGCTTGATATTTGATCGCCGTTCGAGGCGCGTATTTCAAATCGTGCGGCCCAAGCTCTATAGCCCACTGTCGGTGTACAAAAAGAGGGGTACACTTTTTGTACCCCTATAACTATGCAGGCAGTTCGAGCATGGGCACCACCTCCTTGAGCAAGGCAAGGGAGGTGAGCCAAAATGAGTAAGCTTCGAAAGGAGCGAAACAGCGCCAAGACCAAGACAACAAAGAGCAAAGCGGACGAGCGGACTCCCGGCAAGATCCTTGCCGGGAGGCGGTTTAGCAAACCCGGCAAGACCCTTGCCGTGGCAGCTCGCCCCACACCCTACGGAGCGAATCACCCTTGAGTCCACTGCCCCCATGGGGCAAGGATTCGGAAGACATCCCCGTGGTGGCATGCAGATCTTTGAGAAGACATTCAAGATCAGATACACACTATAGAAGATGACGACCCTTGGCGGGATCCCAGCCAAGGAGGACCACAAGGCCCCTGTCAAGAGCCTTGCCGGGGATGACAGCAGGCGCCACGGCAAGACCCTTGCCGGGGCTACGGCGAGGACCTTGCCAAGAACACCCGTAGGGCCACCATCAGGCCCACGCCAATCAAACCTCCACCACCGTTCACATGCAGCTGCCGACCCAACCAGTTGGGCAGGCACCTGCGTGGCGGCAAGCGGATCTTCGTGGAGACCCACCGCTACGCCACCTCAGCTGCCTGCCTGCCTACATGGCACCACGGGCATCGCTGGCGGTATGCGTGTCGACACGAAAGGGAGCGGCGACAGACGAGACAGGCTCTCCCGTCCCGATAAAGCAAGGACACCTAAGCAAGACGCATTAAAGGCGCCTTGTCATGTAATGCGAGGATAAACTCGCATCACTGCATTCTTTCCACCTCTTGTGTGCCACCGTGGCAACCCGTTTCCCTATAAAAGGAGGCCCAAGGCGACCAGGAGGAGGATTCGGCTTTTTGGAGCTCCTCACGCCCCATTGCTAGTTCAAGAACACAGATAAACAAACCACCAAAGCAGGAGTAGGGTTTTACGCATCCTCCCGGCCTGAACCTGGATAAGCAAACCGTGTGCTATCTGTTTGATCCGCTCTTCTCATGACCCCGCGCCCCGCGACCGTAGTAGGGATTCTTGTGATCCCATAGGTGTCGTTCCCACCGACACCCACTTGGCAATCCAGCCAGTTGCCTCCCTGTTTTGAATTATATCTCCCAAAGGAGAAGAACTGACCACTGTGATGGGATGTCCCTGGAAGTATTGCTTGAGCTTCCGGCTTGCCATGAAAACTCCATACACCAGCTTCTGCCGATGCGGGTATCTTTGCTTGGACTAAATAAGCACCTCGCTGATATAGTAAACCGGAAGTTGAGCCGGATATTCCTTGCCTGCCTCCTTGCGCTCTACCACAATAGCTACGCTAACTGCATGAGCATTAGCTGCCACATATAGTAGCAATGGCTCTTTGTCAATCGGAGCAGCAAGAACAGGCGGGTTGGCTAGCTGCCGCTTTAGATCCTCCAAAGCTTTATCAGCGGCCAGACTCCAAACAAAGGGATCCGCTTTTCTCAGCATCTGATACAAAGGTATTGCTTTCTCACCCAGGCGACTGATAAACCGGCTTAACGCGGCAATCCGGCCTGCCAAACGCTGGACATCATTGATACACTTCGGTTTAGCCAGAGAAGTGATAGCTGTGATCTTCTCCGGATTAGCCTCAATTCCCCTGTTGGACACCGTAAAACCCAATAACTTGCCTGACGGTACACCAAAAACACACTTAGCCGGATTGAGCATCATCTTGTATGTCTGTAGGTTATCAAAGGTTTCCTTCAAGTCATCAACCAGAGTCTCCTTCTCTCTTGACTTAACCACAATATCATCCACATAAGCATGCACATTACGGCCGATCTGCTTATGAAGGCAGTTCTGTACACACCGTTGATAAGTTGCCTGGGCACTCTTGAGCCCAAAGGGCATAGAGACATAGCAGAAGGCTCCAAAAGGAGTTATGAACGTCGTCTTCTCCTAGTCCTTAACTGCCATCTTGATCTGATGATAACCAGAATATGCATCCAGAAAACTCAAACGCTCACAACCCGCCGTAGCATCAATAATCTGATCAATGCGGGCGAGGGCAAAAGGATCTGCTGGACAAGCCTTATTAAGATATGTGTAATCCACACACATGCGCCATGTGCCGTTCTTCTTAAGGACCAACACCGGATTAGCCAGGCAATCAGGATGGAACACTTCAAAAATAAAACCAGCCGCTAAGAGCCTGGCTACTTCCTCTCCAATAGCTTTGCGCCTTTCTTCGTTGAACCGGCGGAGAAACTGCTTCACCGGTTTATACTTAGGATCAACATTAAGAGTGTGCTCAGCGAGTTCCCTCGATACACCTGGCATGTCAGAAGGCTTCCATGCAAAAATGTCCTGGTTCTCACGGATGAACTCGATGAGCGCGCTTTCCTATTTCGGATCCAAGTTGGCACTGATACTAAACTGCTTGGACGAATCGCCAGGCACGAAGTCAACAAGCTTCGTCTCAGCTACCGATTTGAACTTTAGAGCTGGATCATGTTCTGTGGTTGGCTTTTTCAACGGAGTCATGTCAGCCGGATCAACATTATCCTTGTAATACTTCAACTTCTCCGTGGCACAAACCGACTCTGCATAGGCCGCATCACCCTCTTCACAGTCCAAGGCAATCTTGCGACTTCCATGAACGGTTATGGTCCCCTTGTGACCCGACATCTTGAGCTGCAGATAGATATAACAAGGCCGTGCCATAAACTTGGCATAAGCCGGCCACCCAAACAAAGCGTGGTACGGGCTCCGGATCTTAACCACCTCAAAAACCAATGTTTCTGACCTGGAATCATGATCATCTCCAAAGGCTACCTCCAGAGCTATCTTGCCAACAGGATATGCTGACTTGCCCAGTACCACACCATGGAACACCGTATTAGACGGTTTAAGATTCTTGTGTGTTAGCCCCATACGACGGAAGGTCTCGTAATACAAGATATTAATGCTGCTTACTCCATCCATGAGCACCTTGGTGAACTTATAACCTCCCACCTAAGGTGCCACCACCAACGCTAGCTGACCCGGATTGTCAACCCGGGCGGGGGGGGGGGGGATGATCTTCTCTGCTCCATATGATTGGTTGTTCGGACCAGCGTAAATAGCGAGGCACGGCCGGTTCAATTGAATTCACTGCTCGCTTGTGAAGCTTCTGGTCCCGCTTAGCCAAGCTAGTGGTGAATACATGGTATTGCCCACTATTCAACTGTTTCGGATGGCTCTGATAACCCGACTGCTGCTGCTGGTGGTTGTAACCACCCTGGCTATTCTGATTATTTTGATTGTTATGTCCACCACGATCTCCATTGAAGAAGCCTGAACCGGCGTTTCCTCCACCATGACCCGGCCCATGGAATCCGGATCCTGAGCCACCACCTGATCCATGATCATACCGGAAAGCATTAGAATTTTTAAACTCCTGCATAATATAACAATCCTTCCAAAGGTGGGTGGTTGGCGCTTCCTTCGTCCCGTGCTTCGGACAGGGCTGGTTTAATAGATAAGTCAGGCGGTCCGGATTGGGACTTGGAGCTCCACCATGATTTGGCGGTTTACCCTTCCGTCGCTGACCCCTCGCCCTGCGTTGGTATTCGCCACAAAGTCCATGCTACCATCCGCTTTACGCTTTCCTCCGTTACCATGACCTGCCATGTTGTGCTGCTGCCCCTTGGAATTGCCGTTCTTCTTTCCCTTCCCTGTCTTGTCATCATCAGAGTCGGGATCCTTGGTACCATCAGAATCAGCATACTTCACTAACGCAGTCATGAGGGTTCCCATATCGTTGCAATGGCGCTTCATCCTTCCCAATTTCAACTTCATAGGTTTAAACCGGCAGTTGCTTTCCAAAGTTATAACCGCGGAGTCGGCGTTAATGCGGTCTGAGGAGTGCAAAATTTCCGAGACTCGGCGTACCCAGCGGGTTGTTGACTCTCCTTCCTCCTGGACACAGGCCGCTAAGTCCACTATCGACATGGGCTGCTTACATGTATCCTTGAAATTCTGGATAAACCGGGCTCGCAACTGGGCCCATGCACTGATAGAATTGGCTAGCAAGCTCTTTAACCAAATACGGGTTGTCCCTTTCAGCATCATGGTAAAATACTTCGCACATGCTGCTTCATCTACATCAAGCATCTCCATGGCCATCTCATAGCTCTCTATCCATGCTTCCGGAGACAAATCGGCCGTGTAATTTGGTACCTTGCACGGACCCTTGAAATCCTTGGGCAGGCGCACATTGCGTAAAGCGGGGACAAGACAAGGTACTCCCAAAGAACTATATGTAACCCCTGGCTCAGTTGTGGTGGTTGGATGAACCGGCGTAAGTTGACGAGCCTCATGCTGCGCTGCTAACTCGGCGTCCCTGCGTGCTCGGGCCCGGTCCACCACTTCCTGGGCATCACCTGCCGGGTTACGGCCACGGGGCGCTTCACGGTTCCGTGCATTACTGGATACGGCCGGTTCATCCATCCGCCT
Source organism: Aegilops bicornis (assembly GCA_021605145.1). Lineage (NCBI taxonomy): Eukaryota > Viridiplantae > Streptophyta > Magnoliopsida > Poales > Poaceae > Aegilops > Aegilops bicornis. The sequence goes on along the minus strand of CM038669.1, from coordinate 387,306,648 downwards.
GCTATAACTCCGGCTTGGGCAGGGGGTGGAATGAATCCGGTCACGGCTATATGAATATGCTTCCTGCTGAACCAAAGCTGTTCGAAGAAGTTCCTTAACCTGTCGTGTCTCCACCGCTTGCGGAGAATCTCTTTCAATTGGGATGGCCTCCAGCCGTGAAGCGGCGGCAATAAGATTGTCCATAGGATTAGAATAATGACCTGGAGGTGTCTGGACAGGCGGAGGCATGATGTTATTCTATCGAGGTGGCTCCATCAGGCGAGGTTGAACCGGTGCACCCGTCCCCGGCGCCTCTGCCCGGTTTCACCACGGTGGGTTACTAGTCCCTGCTCCTGGGGTGTTAAAGAGGTTTCTACCATCAAAGACCGTCGGCAGGCGAGACCGATGCTTCCTTTTCAGGAGTTCATGTGATGCGGTCTGGTCTAGCATAAGCTTATAGGCCTGCGCATCCAAAGCTTCCCGCTCCGCGGCCATCCTGCTGTTCTCGGCTGCCAAATCGGCCTTGGCCTGAGTGATCTGTTCCCTCACTTTTGCAATCTCCGCATTGTGGGCGTCCTGATCCGCCGGGTTAGCTTCTGCCATAAGCACAGCCAACGCATCAAACAAATCAGATAAAACTTGAGCCGGCGGGCGCACAGAGCCTCCTGCCCCGGCCGCCGCTGCTGATCCGGAGAACATTGCTGCTGCGGTTGAAGAGTGGACCGCCGCCTGTGTACCGGCCATGAATATCCAACCCGATTGGGCAGATCAGAGGGGTCCGTAATACTGTCGCCATCGGAACAGCCCCCAATCCAGCCGTCCTACAGCTGATACAATGATTCGGTTTCTCCGGTCGAGGACTCGTCGCAAGAATAAACAACGGTCTCGCTACCAGATGCCGATCCACCTTCATACTCTCCTCCGTGGATGACTCCCACGAAGGCACGCTTCATAGCCGGTTTAACCTGGGCAGATCTCGCCTGTTGAGCCGTTTCGGCGAGGTCGGTGTAGATGTCGACTCGGGGCCCGGTTCACCGATCTTGCCAATGAAGACATGTATGCCACCAAAGGGGATCCGGTTCCCGTACTCAATCGAGCCGGCCTCGGGGCCCCGGCTGAATCCTCGATGTAGAGCTTGTCATGACGACTCTTGGTCATCCGCCCACAACAGAACCCTTGAGTCATTCGAAGTTGCCCTCTAAGAACTTGAAACCATCGTGCGATAGCCCCATGGTGGGCGCCAACTGTCGTGGTTTTGTCACGGCAGATGTCCTCATGAAAGGACTTAGTCGTGGAGCATAGCTACGGGTTAGCTTAAAGGGGTTAAAGCGGGCACAAGGACGCAAGAGAGTTTATACTAGTTCGGCCCCTTCGATGAAGGTAAAAGCCTACGTCTAGGTGTGATGGAATTGATGGGGGTTTCGATGACTAGGGAGCAAACAAGCTTCGACTAAGTCTCGAGTTGTTATGCATTATCTGAATGTCGCCACGGGTCGTCCCCTTATATACATGGGTGACACCCGTCGGTTTGCAGAGTCCCGAGACCGGCTCATAGACGTGTCCGGTTCGGTCTCTAGTATTTCTAACTTACAATACAAGTTACATACTAAGGTCGGGTTTATGGCTACAACCCTTAAACCGGTCCTGGGCCTTGGGCCCTTATTGAATATCCTCACGGGCCTCAAGCATACTTGGCTACTGATGAAGTTAACCCGGCCTCTCCTGGCCGGCTTACGCCCAGTAGTAATATCCCCAACAGTTGGCCTACTAGATTGCTCTTTCTTGCAATGGGAGAAGTTCTTAGCTTTGGGTTCAATCTTGCAGTGCTCGATCCCAGTTACAGAAAGGGAAACGACAAGTATTGTATTGTTTCCATCGAGGATAAAAAGATGGGGTTTATATCATATTTCTTGAGTTTATCACTCTACATCATGTCATCTTGCCTAATGTGTTACTTTGTTCTTATGAACTTAATACTCTAGATGCATGCTGGATAGCGGTTGATGTGTGGAGTAATAGTAGTAGATGCAGAATCATTTCGGTCTACTTGACACGGACATGATGCCTATGTTCATGATCATGCCTAGATATTCTCATAACTTTGCACTTTTCTATCAATTGCTCGGCAGTAATTTGTTCACCCACCGTAATATATGCTATCTTGAGAGAAGCCACTAGTGAAACCTATAGCCCCGGGGTCTACTTTACATCTATAAGTTTCCAATCTACAATTCTAGTTTACTATTTATTTTGCAATCTTTACTTTCCAATCTATACAACAAAAATACCAAAAATATTTATCTTATTAATTTTATCAGATCTCACTTTTGCAAGTGGCCGTGAAGGGATTGACAACCCCTTTATCGCGTTGGTTGCAAGGTTCTTGATTGTTTTTGTAGGTACTAGGTGATTTGTGTGTAGTCTCCTACTGGACTGATACCTTGGTTCTCAAAAACTGAGGGAAATACTTATGCTACTTTGTTGCATCACCCTTTCCTCTTCAAGGGAAAACCAACGCATGCTCAAGAGGTAGCAAGAAGGATTTCTGGCGCCGTTGCCAGGGAGATCTATGCACAAGTAAAGACATACTAATTACCCTTCACAAACTCTTCTCCCTCGCATTACATTATTTGCCATTTGCTTCTCGTTTTCCTCTCCACTACTTCACCCTTGCCATTTTATTTCGCCCTCTTTCTTCGTTCGTCTCTTTTTGCTTACCTTTTTGTGTGTTCGCTCTTTGTGCTATTTGTTTCCATCATGTCTGAAACTGGGGAGGTTATCGTTGAAAAGGATAATAGTAACAATGGGGGAAACCTTGAAGATTTTGATAATCCTCATGAAGAATCTACTATTCTTCACACTAAAAAGTTTCGGATGGTAGTGGTAATATTATTGGAAAACGAGTTATTCAAGATTTCTTTACTTGTGCCAGTGCTTTGCCCACTATGGGAGGGTCAATTCTTCATAGAACTAGTAGTCTTGTGGATGCTATAACTTTGCTCATAGTTGAACTTGAAAGACAATTTATGCATATGCATCCTTCCATACAAAGGATTTTCCTAGAATTTTCCAATATTGAGCATTCTTCTGTCAAACATGCAGCTACTATCTTTTTGGCACATGAGTGCATATTTATTATGAAAGAAGCCAAGGAATTTTTTGCGCATTATAGGGTGGATGCTGGTCGTCCACCTATAGAGGCTATCCTTTTTAATCAGGAAGATATAATGCGTTTACAATCTTTAGATCTTGTTGCTTATAATAAAAACCTTAGAAAGATGGTACCTACCGATGTTCTAGTCAATAAATTTTTTGAGCTTAATGATAATTTTGCCATTTAGAACAATGGGCTAGGTTTTTCCCTTGAACAAAGTCTCATGACTTTTTGGCAAAAGAACCCTTATAATGATGAGTTGGTAGTGCAATTTGAGGGGCCAAGGGAGGAACCAATACCTCCCGAGCTTGATCTTGGGGACTTCTGTCCCATTAAATTTAGCCCTTTTGATTAGTTTTGCTTGCCTCAAAGAAAACTTTCTGCTGAACGTAGGGAATATGAGATGAGTTTTCGCGATTTGCCCTATCATTATTATGATAATACCTAGATCTATTCTTGTTTTTATGCCTAGCTAGGGGCGTTAAACGATAGCGCTTGTTGGGAGGCAACCCAATTTTATTTTGGTTCCTTGATTTTTGTTCCTGTTTAGTAATAAATCATTCATCTAGCCTCTGTTTAGATGTGTTTTTATGTTTTAATTAGTGTTTATGCCAAGTAGAACCTTTGGGAAGACTTGGGTGAAGTCTTTATGATCTTGCTGTAAAAAACAGAAACTTTAGTGCTCACGAGATTAGCTGCCATGTTTTACTGGAGAGCTGTTTTGGGTTGATTCTTTTTGAAGGTCATCGATAGATAAATTCCTCATGTCCACCAATTTATTTCAGAATTTTTGGAGGTCCAGAAGTATACGTTTGATACAGATTACTACACACTGTTCTGTTTTTGTGGGGGCAGGTTACATGTGGAGTCCTATTAGCATTAGGACTAGGCTACCTTCTAATACAAACCGGATACAAGTACGGGTCTTAACTCCTTGTAAGGTAAATATTCTTCACGCCTTTCGTCTTAAACCAGCCCACCATTAACATAAATCGGCCTTCTGGGCCTTGGGCCTTGTCATCCGTCTGTCCCGCCCGCCGGGTTTCCAGTGAGTCATAATGTTCAGGTAGGTTGCTTGTAAACCGTCTGGTCAGGGCGGGTCGCCAGTGAATTGCCAAGTGTCAACCAGGTCTCAAGTAAACCGCCAAGTCCATCCGGTTCATATTTCCGGCCGGTTCATACCGCGGGGTATATCCCCGACATTAGCCCCCAGTTTAATTTGGATTTATCCATGTTAAACTAATCCTGTAAAACAAACACAAGAATAAATTTGACAGATTATGCTCCAGGTTAAGAATCCTTGTAAACCGGCACCTGATCATCCTTAATTCCTTGTCATTTCCTTCTTCTGGAAAATCTGGGTCAATAAGCCGGCTTCATACTCAATTTGCTGACATCGGTCTCTTGTAGAGAATATTGTAAGAAATAATCCACTTGAACCGTCTTCCAAAGCGCCGGATTAAAAATACTGGTCTTGAAATACTCATCTGACTTTCAGCCGGCTTGAAGATGTAAAACTTGCCGGTTTATTATTATCGAAATTGCCGGGTTATAAAACAGACGCTGCCGGGTCATAATTGTTGTTGACACCGGGTCATGTAATCGATCTTATATCCATATTACCTGTAGCCCCCAAGTCTTGAGCAGAACAAAGTGATAACTTAATACTTGCTTCAATATAAATACTTCCACTTTGAAGAAATCCATGTTGTTCATCTCAGCCACTAATAAAAACTGAATACTCAATATTATGTAGCCCCCAAGTGCTGGGTTGTCATGCTTGCAGCAACCTGGGACTTGTAATAGCTTGATGCTCAAAAAACTTCAACCAGTGTAGCCCCCAAGGGTCGGGTTATTATGCAATAATGAGCATGGACTTTATAAATATGTTCATGTAAATTGGAACAATAACATGTAGCCCCCAAGGGCCGGCTCAGTAAGATAATATTGAGCTGGGACTTTATATATACTTCATTGAAAATAATATCATATGATGTAACCCCCATCATGGGGCTTGAACCCACGTCCACAAGGTTAAGAGCTTTGTACTTTACCAACTGAGTAGTGGACCCTTGAAAATAATGGATTAAGACTTGTGTACCTTGAATCATTGATAGGAACAATTGGTAACCCCCAAGGGCCGGCTCATTACAATGTGATGAGTCGGGTCTTCAATAAGGTCAATAAAAATGACTTTGCATTATCCCCCAAGTGTCATGGTGCATGCTTGCAGCGACATGAGACTTGCATATTTGATATAATCTCAATTTGAATAATGTAGCCCCCAAGTGCCGGGTCGTAAGCCTACAGCCACTCGGGACTATTCCTTCCATTGTGGAATAAATCATATCCATCGATAAAATAATAGCCATTGCGCTAAAGCGACTTTGAAAACCTCAATCATAATATTAGTTATTGATAACCATAATAAAAATCCAACCATGTTGGCTATTAAAGATTTGAATATATACCCAATGATTTATAAGTGCACGATTCCAATGGCGCAATCCAAATATATACTGGCGACTTATAGTCCAAAGCCTGGTCGGGTTAACAAACACCGGATAATTTCTCATCATACACTGGCGATTTATCATCGAAAGCCAGGCCGGGTTAATAAATGCCGGTGATTTATAATCTTGCTTTATTCAACCTGTTTCTGCATACAACAAGTTTAAAGTGTCCTGGCGATTTACCGCCAGACGGGTCATAATGCCCAACATATTACCCGAGTTTATAACCAAGGCTGCACTTAAGAATAATCAAATATGAAATATATCATACCTGTGACATTGAATCACATCGTTGGTTTACCAACGTTTTGTAGTAAGGGTGATAACCCAAATTTTGAGTACTGATAACTCCTTCGATATTGTGCCGGTTTTTGATAAAACTGTACCGGGTTGTGATAAACACCGGATTATCCATAGAGAATACTGGCGACTTATAGTCGAAACCAGACCGGGTTAACAATCTCCGGATTATGACTGATCATGTACTGACAACTTATAGTTGAAAGCCGAGCCGAGTTGATGAACACCGGTTTATCAAAAAACCTCATAAGACTTATCAAAAGAGAGAAAAAACATGGCAAAAGCAAATGAAAACTTGTAGTCGAGGCTTTTCACGGGTTGCCAGGCCCCAAATTCGAGGCTTTTCATGGGCTGCCAGGCCACTGAGTCAAACGATTTCACAAATCCTTTTAAGATGGTCCTCAATCCTTAACCAATCATCGTTTTAACTTGACAAGTTCAGGGTCCTTTTCTGGAGTAACTTGCCAAAGTTCGAAGGGTCATACCAGGTTTACCTGGGCAGAGTGACTTACTTAAATAGGCAGGCTAACTCGGGGTTTTAGGTGTATACACCAGGCTTCCAAGCCATGGCTTGATATCCTATTACAAGTGTAGATTCTTTGTTCATTTCGACAGCAAAGAATCCCCAAGTAACATTTTGAGCTGTGCTTAGTGGGTGCCTATGTTTGAGTTGTTGCTTTATAACACTCTCTTTGGCCTCGGAGTAATTTGGCTTTGAGCCGATCAAGAGGTGTGACTATGGTTCGGATACGACCAAGCCCCCAAGTGATGTTGTGGCATTGTGCCGATCAAGAGGTGTAGCTATGGTTCGGATACGACCAAGCCCCCAAGTGATGTTATATAAAGCTTTGATAAGCTGAATCAAGGGGTAAACCGGACGCTACTTTATGAAATAGAAGCCCCCATGTGATCAATAATATGATAGGCCAATAAGGAGGGATACCCATGTTTGAACCGCGCATCATGGCAGCAGGTCCTCTTCGGCAACTTTTAACTTTTTGCAAGAGACAAATTCTTCTTGAACCGGGATTTTGAACCGGATATTGAGAGCTTGAAAGCTTTGTGGGAGACATCTTTCCCTTGAACCGGATTTTAAACCGAAATCTTTATTTTTAGCCGGAAATTTTCTGACGGCCTTTAAACTCAAACTTGCGAGAAGTTAATTCCTTTTTGAACCGGATATTGTTAAACCGGATTTGAGCGCTTCAGAGCCTTGTGGGAGAATAGATTTCCTGTGGGGACCCCGACTCATAAGTCGTGATCACTGAGTGCACGTGTACAGTGATCCCAGAGATCAATGCTCACTGAACACACAGAAGCTGAATAACAAGAGGCTTACATCCATACATACCGTATTACACAAGTAGGACCATTATGGTCAAGTCTTGAGTATAACATTGCAGCGGAAATCTTCGTCGATAACTTGGACCCATGCCATCCGCCTTAACCCTACGGGCATTACATTTGGGAAAGTGTCCTAGCTCGCATGTTCGTCACCAACGTGTCCTTCATCACATCCTGTTCTTTCATGCCTGGCCAATAAAATAACCAAGGCAAGCCAATGAGTACTTTGAATGTACTCGCAAGCAACCCATGTTTTGGTTCAAGATTCAACAATGCATGATATAGGTAATTTTTTGCAGAAAGCTAGTTTTGAGTGCAATGACATGTTCAACAACTTGCATAGAATGCATCAAGAGGATTTATGTAATCCCTGAGGACAAGTTGTAGATATCAACATAAATGGAGTGGGCACCAACCCAACTCAATCATGTCAAGTCCTTGGACTTGACCCATGTAGTTCGCTCCACTCGTCCATACATACTCACCAGGTTTCGTAAACATATGGACGTAGCCCAAGAGCGGTTACCCAACTGTCCTTGACCGTGGACACGGCTATTCGAATAGTTTTACAATCTGAAGAGGTTGCACACTTTACCCACAAGATCCGGGGAACTTCCGTGTCATCCACGACCCGCGGTACCTCAAGTACCCAGGGTAAGCACCCGATCACTATCTTTCCCTAGACGACACTAACATGGAGTCCACTCGATTGGTAGTAACCCCCGTGCCCAACATTTCACAACTTAAAATTGTGGAGCCTCGCTCCCATATTCGTCACATAACACTGGCACGGGGTACCAACGGTGTGTCCGGTGCCCTATAAAAATGTTCTTGGCCGCCCTACCTGGCACGACCCCGTCCCGAGAGAGAGCACCAACTCTCCCCCGTCACTAGTAATGCGGGCTCCAAGCTAGTATCGGCCTAGGTAATCAATAATGCCCTTTCCCATACAAGGGTAGAGTGGTTGCGCATGTAAGGTTGGAATAACGGTCGCAACTTAAACCAATCCGTTTTGGAAACCACACTCACATATCCTTCTCCGGTACACCACCTCTTTGTCAAGTGGTTACCCAGCTCAACATCTCCCTCGGGCATTAGTGGCACCCACGGGTTTTCAAAAAGTCTTTGGGAACATACTTGCCTCCATCACCATGCATATTCCCGTCCCTTTCTGCGTAGCAACTACTTTAGCATCCTATCTACTCCCACCGGCATAACCCTCATAAGGAGGTAGGGTCATGCTCAATGCAAGTATCAATGAGGAAGTAACTGAGGCAGCCAACCAACGTGGTTTACCATCTCATCATGATTCCGATGCAACAATAATAAGTGATATATGACATGCATAAAAAGGGTTTCATGGACATGGTCAAAGGGCTGCTTACTGTTGTAAGAAAGTCTTGAGGTCTTCAAATATCTCTGGTCCAACTCCGAGCATTCCGTCTATATCGTCAACTATCGTCGAAAGCAAGCATAATAAGCAACACAAGAAGGCAGAAAATAAAAGTGCTCCAAAAATATTAATTTGATTTTTCTAGGACATCTCTGGTTATATAAAAATAACCAGAGTGGTTTCATTGGAATTGGATCAGTGGATATCTCTGAACATTTAAATATGATGGAATCAAGGGGTTTATGGGTTTGCAAGAAGTGTACAGAAACATGTCTTTAGAAAATGAGCAAAGGTACCCATTTAACAAACCATGATTTTAGAAACATCTAGGAGTTGGTTTCACTGGATTTGGAGTTCAAATGAATGTTCTATGGATTTGCAAAGTTGACAAACATGAAGAAATGGCTCATTAATTTGTGGGGTACAGAAAGTATTAAGAAAAATGTTCAAAAACTAAGTTATGAACTTAGAAGCATCTAGGAATTTGAATCATGGAATTTGGATCAAGTTTGAGCTCTCTCTGTGATTTTCTAAAGTTCATCACAGAAATAGGAAAAATAGGATTTGATAAATATTTGTGAAGAAAAGGTCTCTGAAAAAATGTGCATGTTGCACCACCAGGTAGCTCATGATTTATAGAGTCACTAGAAATTTGAATCATCAAATTTGGAGTCCATTTGAATTGTTTATGGATTTCAGAAACTCACTGGAAAAGAATAAAAAGAAATATAAGGCATTACCTTATCCTGCGACCTTTGGCGAGAGATAGGCGTGGGCGGCCCAGTGGCTCGGCCACGCTGAACGACAAGCGACGTCGGCGTGTTCGCCCGACCCGTCTCCACTTGCCCGGCGTGGCCCGGTGCAGGACATCGACGAAGCGGGGCCGCTGCGAGCCATCGTCTTCGTCTTCCTCCAGCCTTCGCTGGGCGAGGAAGCGAGGAGCCCAGCGATGCTCTGGCTATGGACGAGCTCGGCGTCGAGCGCCGCATCCATTGGTGTATGCCACGGCTGTCACAGCCCAGAATTGGTTGTAATTAGTGGCATCTGCATCCATGTCTCATGTTTAAATTCTTTTAAAATTGAAATGGGGATTGCCTAAACCCTAGCATTAAAGGAATTCAAATAGGTTCACCCAAAAATATTTTTCAGTGAATCCAAATGGCTTTAGAAAATGTTCATCATTTCTGGAAAAATGCTATAAACCATAACCAGAGTGATGCACATTTTTCATGACATATTTGGTCACTGGATTAATTTTTAAAGTATTTGAATTGGAGCATTTAATGCCTATAAATATTTTAAATGCTTCAATACTTCTGAAAACAATTGAGGGCTGTTGGAAATAATTCAAATAGTGCCCACAATTTTTGTCAGGATTTTACAAAATGACTTAGTATTTTACTAAATCAAAAGCAGATCAAAATAAATAGAAAAGCAGAAACAATAAACAAAATAACGCAGAGAGAGAGAGTTAGTACACTGGCCTTACACTGCTCCACCAACCGCCCAAGACGGCCCAGCCCACCGCCGCTTCTCCCCTGCGTCTTCCTCCCTCGCCCGGAAGGGCAGGCGCGTGGCCGCCCAGCCGCCACCTCCTCCCTCCCTGCCTGCCTGGCTCCTCGCGGTGATCCTAGACGACGCCACGGGGATGCCACGACACCTCCTGGACCCTCCTCGCTCTCTCCCTCACCCTCACTTCCCCCCTGGATCCCTCTCTCTTCCCCACCGAGCGCCGCCGTCGCCACCGACGCCGTTCGCCGCGGCCACAGCCACCTACCCGCCTCGCCGATGACCCAGGAAGCTCCGCCTCGCCCCTCTTTTCATCCTCACCCAGACGAAGGGCGCCGGAAGCCCCTGGATGCCGCTAGCTCCGCCGTTCCCCTCCTCGGGTCCCGGCGATCGCCGCCGTGATTCCACCGCCGTCCGGACATCCTCGAGCTCGCCGTCTGCTCCAACCGACTCCCCGTGAGCTCCTCTTCCTTCTCCCCCTTCCCGTTCTCGCTCTCAAGTACCACAAAGAATCGCACCGAGCTTCGGCCGCACCCGCGCCGCCACCGACGTCGCCCGTGGCTGTGAGCCAGAACCCTGATGGCTCGAAGCCGGGCACACCACCGTGCTCCACACCTCACCAGAGCACGTATGCACGCACTAACGCCTCCCCTAGCGCCTCAGATCGCCTAACCCGCCGTTGGCGAACTCCGGCCGCCTCCCTCGCCCGCTTACGCCACAGCTAACCCCAGCTCCTCGGCTTGCTCCATTGGATGCGCACGAGCTCGAGCTCCTCAGAGAACCCCTCCGCTGTCGAATGGGCGCCGGAGCAGCTGCCCCGGCGTGCCTCCGTCGTCGGTTGGCGTCACCGTGCGGTTACACCCGGCGGTGGACGTGGCACGCCATTAGGCAATCGGCGACCCCACTAATTAACCTCCGGTGAAACCGACAGCCGGGCCCCACATCCTAACTAACTAGCTAACTAAACTAGATTAAGTTTAATCTAATTACCGACCGACGCCAGCGTCGACTTTGACCAAGCCGACGTGGTACATTGCTGATCGAGCCCACATGTCAGCGACACTTACCAGCCTGAGACACTGATTAGTGGACCCCATAGGTCAGGTTTGACCTGGACCGCACCCCGTTGACTCGCCTACGTCATGCTGACATAGTGCTGACGCAGTAATGCATTTTCTGGAATTAGTTTAATTCTGAATATTCAGCAAATTCCAGAAAATGTTTAAAACTTGTAAAAATCATAGAAATTCAACCGTAACTCCAAATGAGATAAATTATATATGAAAAATGATCAGAAAAATCCAATCAATCCATCTGTACCATTTTCATGCATGTTAGAACAACTTATAGCTGCTGTTTAGGACAAATCATATGAATGGCATTTAAATAATCACATCTGGAGTTTGAATTTGAATCTTTGATTCAAACCAACTTCATTTAACTTTGTTTCTAGCTGCATTAGCTCAAAACACCAGCATGTTGCCATGTCATGATCATGCATCATAATGTTGCATTGCATTGATTGTGTTTCCTCTCTGTTGCGGTAATTGTCCCCTCTCGGTGACGTGGTTTCGACGATGAGTTCGATGACACCGATGAAGAACTATATTATCTTCGGAAGTGCCGGGCAAGCAAAACCCCTTGTTCATTCTGATACAATCCCACTCTCTCGCTCCTGCTCTATTTTACTGCATTAGGACAACAACGACTCATGTGTTACTTGCTGCGGTAGTTGAACCCCTTTATCCTCTGCATGACCTGTCATTCCACAGTAATTACATGAAACCCACTAGCATGAGTAGGAGTTGTTTGAGCCCTGATGTGCCTGCTCATTCATGCTTGTTTGTCATGCCTGCTATTGCTTAGAGTTGTGTCATGTCTGATTCATCGGGAATGAATTGGAAAGTGGTGAACATGTCCTACTGTGTGTGAGCTAAGTGTGTGAACACGATTTGTTAAAGGTAGCGGTGAGAGGCCATGTAGGAGTACATGGTGGGTTGTCTCATTGCAGCCGTCCTCAGGAACTGAGTTCTGTGTTTGTAATCCATGAACAGTTACTACCACACATTGGGCTCCGGGCGCTCCAAGCTCTCTCGACTTATTAATCAACTTGATCTCTGTCCAGGAGTTGCAACTAGTTTCTGGTGTTTGTAGGTAGTGTTAGTAGTCTACCAAGTGGCACCCGATACAGGTGGGCTTGGGACAGACTAGGCACAGTGGCACGGTGTACCAAGTGGCACCCGGATGGTGGGCTTGGGAACCCTGCTCACATCGTTTGGGGCCGTGAGCGACACCCGGCCGGATCTCCTTGCGGATGGAACCCGAATAGGCGATAAACCTGGACTAGAGACTTGTGTGGTTAGTCAGGTTGTGGCCGACTCCCTCGCCAGGCTTCCGCTTGAAGGTTGCCGAGATACACAAGGTGTACATGGCGGTAAGTGGCGAGAGCGTGTGTGAAGAAGTACACCCCTGCAGGGTTAATATGATCTATTCGAATAGCCGTGTCCGCGGTAAAGGACTTCTGGATTGCCATGCAGTTCATAGACAAGTGAAAGTGGATACTCTAAAACTTCGCAAGATAAGCGTGAGTGCTATGGATGGGCGTGCTGCGTAGGGAGACGGGAGCAGATCCATAGTGGTGTATTGATATGGTGAATATGTGGACTCGTGTGCGCCACCTCAAAAGAGTTACTTGCAGATGTAGTTCAGGATAGCCACCGAGTCAAAGCTGGCTTGCTGCAGTCAAACTCCACCACCCCTTTGTTGATAATGATGCATATGTAGATAGTTACGATGTAAGTCTTCTTTGAGTAATGCGTTTGTACTCACGTTTGCTTATTTATGTTTTGCAGAGAGACGTCAGTCTCGCTAGTAGTTCCGCTTGGACTTCAACGTTTAGCTTGTTACCTCAGCTACGATCTTGTGTCTCGGCAGGATCTGGTAGATAGTCAGGCTTCTCAGCCCCCTTTCATTTGTAGATGTCTGTACTCAGACATGTTAAGCTTCCGCGTGTGCTTTGTTTTGTATGCTCTGAATGTTGGGTCATGAGACCCATGTTTGTAATATCTCGCTCCTCGGAGCCTAACGAATAAATATTTGAGTCGTAGATTTATGTTGTGATGCCATGTTGTATTTACACATATTGAGCATATTGTGTGTATGTTTGAAATGCTTGGTATGTGTGGGATCCGACAATCTAGTTGTTTATCCTTGGCAGCCTCTCATATGGGGAAATGTAGTCTAGTGCTTCTGGCGATGGTAGTCCGCTTCTGACCCGGTTCACCGAGTCCTGCTAGCCCAAAGACTACTGCTTTGGACACTTGATCGCCGGCATGTGTTTCACTTCGTTCCTATGTCCGTTCTTCGGGAAATGTCACGCAGGATATCCGAGTCCTACCTAGCTGCTACAGCCGGGATACCCGAGTCCTCATAGCCCGATTACTACAGACCAATTCATACATTGATGACCGACATGCTCGATGTGATTCATGTATGCCTGTCCCCATGGGTTAGTGCCGCTTTGGGTTCACGACTAGCCATGTCGGGCCGAGTTCTCTGTCATATGGATGCTAGCGACACTATCATATACGTGAGCCAAAAGACGCAAACGGTCCCGGGCCATGGTAAGGCGACACCGTAGAATACCGTGCGTGAGGCCATAAAGTGATATGAGGTGTTACCGGCTAGATTGATGTGACTTGGAATCGGGGTCTGACAGCGTTGGTATCGAGCTTTGTTGCTGTAGGATTACCAAGCCAAACCGGTCGAAGTTGTGTCTAGAAATGCTTTAGTTATATAAGGGAATTGATTGTGGAAGGGAACGTACGGCTCTTTTTACTTCTTATACCTCATGACCTTCTAATCTGAGTCATCCTCTTCTCTTCTACGGGGTTTAAGAACTAGGCTTCTCATCTATCTATCAGGATGACGTGTTACTAATCCATAGACTTATAGAACTGTTAGTTTCAAGCCTCAGTTCAGTTTCTACTATTTCTGTATGTTAACTGTTGATCTCAGAATCTTGTTATGATGTTGTAGAGTGGCTATGCCACCATCCTGCATAATGTCTCAAATCTTTTTGAGCATTTACAGCCGTTATGCTGTCCGAGTCATCCCAGGTTTCTAAACTATCTGATGCATTTGCAAATCCCTTCCTCCCGTTCCTGATGTCCTTTTGGTCAGAATAAGCACACTAATCGCCTGTTGAGGTACTCCTTGCCTTGACATATATGTTGGAACTAGAATTATGAACCTAGGTGTTTAGGAAGTCACCTAGCAATTTAGCAATGCTTTTGTATCCCCAGTGTGATGATTCTGGCCATTATTCTCGAAAGCATCCCGTGATGCCATTTAGTAGTAGGTATTCTACTTCTGGGTTCTTGAACCCGAGATTCACCCTACTTACCTCATGTTGATAGTGTTGCTAGTTCCTTCAGGATATTAGTAACCTTGCGATAGCCCTCGAGGTCCGTGGTATATCCTTCTTCCAAATACCATGAACTACTTATGGCGTAAGTTCCTCATTGAACCAAACGATTACAACCAAAGTGTTCCTAATGAGTTCTCGATTCTATATTGTGACTCTGCCAGTTCAACCTTTCTGCATGGATTATCTGGAGGAAATATGTTGAACTCGTTCGACATGCTAGTCTATGCATCCACAACTCAGAAAATCGTATGTTCCTTTGAGTTGTCCCTCTTTAGTTGTTTTCTGGGCCTCGTTTATCAATTGATAATCAGGACCAGTTGTGCATTCATGTTATCGATGCCTATTATTCTTGTGGTCCGTCAAGCCATTCTATTCGGGAATGACTGGGAGAAACAAACTCCAGAACCTCATCAATATCTAGGATTGGGTCAAAGCAATTGTATTCTGTAAATCAAAATGCCAATCCAGCTTTTGATTCTGTTCCACCTGGAGTGTTACCATCTTTATGTCAAGAATGTCATGAGAATTGCACCTTCTCTTATGAATTCTTGATGCAGTGATACTTCTCACCATCATCATTCATTCCTCGGTCCTCGTGTTGTTGTAACCTGTATGCCGACAAGTGAATTGTGATGTGTGAAATCAATACTCCGAGCAACTCGTTGCTTGGTAGCTAATGGACAATATCCTCATTCTTAGCGTGTTGGTTATTAAATCATCATTCTAAGATAGATCGTGCTACCTAGTCCTTATTTCCGGTGCACCCTTCGATCAATGAGTTAGGATTGTGTCAATCCCCTACTCTTCTGGTCATATCGTCTTGCCCTGAAAAGCAAGATTGTTCTCGAGCCTAGTAATATATCGGTGGTTCTTGACTTTCCAAATATCTTCTTGGAAGTGTTACCAGGTTGTCACCTGACTGCTATGTTGAGTTCGTGATCATATTGGTTTTCCTCTAAACCACCCATTCTCCAAGAATCTATGTTGGATACCCCTGAGCTAGTTGGATAAGCCAAACAATAACTTGGAGAGTTGGAAGATAAAAGCTTGCCTAACTTAGTTTGTTCCAAAGGGATATTCTTGTGTAGTGTGTGTTGAAGAAAGATGATATCTTCATAGATTGGTCTCTGTGATCGATTCTTTGGACCTATTGTCTTATCAATCCTTTGATTTGAGTGTGGGCTATCGTCAAATCAAGTTAGAACCAACGATATTCGTAATGTTGTCTTACTCGTGGTTGATTCCTTGAGCATACACCATTATTTCTTTTGGTCTGACCAATGCTATCACCGTGTTCACATGATGGTGGAAGTCCAGTGATATGGAAATTCCGATGAGTTGCTGTTGAGCCCATCAGTAGCATTTTGTCTCCCCCATGATTCATGCTGAACATCAACCTAGTGTTGAAAATTTTATAAGCAATGTCTTCGTGTTTTGTTCATGAAGCTTATGCTTTGGTGAAAGAAGTGACTTCCTCTAATTCACGTGCATTTGGTGCAAGTTGCCGCTGTGAGTTTGAGAAGGATTGTTTCTGTTTCCTCTGGAATCGTCCCAAGTCAGTCATGCATGTGCGAAGTATTATATGGTCTGATAGACTGATCATCTTCATTCCATACGAATTTCCTAGCACCCCAAGCCACTGACTGGTTTGTTCAAGGAGAAGAAGTTCCTTCTTAAGACCGTGGCTTATACAAGGACTTCAATATCCTCGATGATGGTTCCACACCTGGACTCGGTAGTGTTTTAGTTGTGAAACTACTACGCGGCCATGTTTGTCTGGGACAATGTGTTCACCTGTTTGTAGCAGAACCCGCTCATGTTTTTGGAGCTTACTACCATAGTCCATCTCCCGAGAATCTCGCAACATCATCTCGTCGAATTGTGTTGCAACCTTTCCTTTTCAGACATGCTGAGCCTGGAGTATCCTATTACCAATCGGATCTGAATCTCATGCAGATATGATGGTTGGAACATTTCCAACAGTTGCATTTTGTTTCCAGCTTGCACCCCATTGTGCCAATTTCAATGGGCTGCCCCTCTCAGTAATTGATGTCTAGGATCATCCTCAAAAGTGGTCCTACCAAGGGTCCCCTCCACCTCCATTGATAAGCAAAATCATCCATTGTGTTGTCTTCAACAAGGTAGTCCACATCATCCATTCTAGTCCGAGTATGCCATTTCTTCGAGCTCTTTCAATCAATCAATTGTAAATTGCCTTAAGCTGGTATGAAGAGTTCCAATGATCTATGGATCAAAAGTAATTCTTTTTGCTGCTCAAGGAAATAATTCCACCAATCACCTTTCTCGAGGTGCCCCGTTACGGGATCATGGTAAATATTTCCTCGCCACCTTGACACCATGGACCATCCTTCTAAGCGTGGAATTGTTGCCCACCAATCAAACCCCGTCGTTTGTCCTTCCATCCCTCTCGATGTGTTTTGTGTCTCAACTCGAGATGTTTCAACATCTCATTCCGTGAGTTGATCATGAGTTGCTCGATCTTTAAGAAGATTGATTCCTGCGGAGTTCCTCTTTGTCGTTCTCGTGTTGGATGAAGTTCCCGAAAGCAAAGACGTCGAGATCAAGATGATGCAATGAATCAACATCCTCGAGAAAGACATCTGGATCGTGAAGATTGTGATAGTTTGTGACTCCCCTTTTCCTCTTACCTCACGTCTTGAATCTCGGGGCGAGATTCTTGTTTAGTGGGGGTGAGTTGTCACAGCCCAGAATTGGTTGTAATTAGTGGCATCTGCATCCATGCCTCATGTTTAAATTCTTTTAAAATTGAAATGGGGATTGCCTAAACCCTAGCATTAAAGGAATTCAAATAGGTTCACCCAAAAATATTTTTCAGTGAATCCAAATGGCTTTAGAAAATGTTCATCATTTCTGGAAAAATGCTATAAACCATAACCAGAGTGATGCACATTTTTCATGACATATTTGGTCACTTTGGATTAATTTTAAAGTATTTGAATTGGAGCATTTCATGCCTATAAATATTTTAAATGCTTCAATACTTCTGAAAACACTTGAGGGCTGTTGGAAATAATTCAAATAGTGCCCACAATTTTGTCGATTTTACAAAATGACTTAGTATTTTTACTAAATCAAAACAGATCAAAATAAATAGAAATGTAAACAATAAACAAAATAACGCAGAGAGAGAGTTAGTACAGGCCTTACAGGCGCCACCAACTGCCCAAAGACGGCCCAGCCCACCGCCGCTTCCCCCACGTCTTCCTCCCTCGCTGAAGGATGAGGCGCGTGGCCACCCTGCCAGCCACCTCCTCCCTCCTGCCTGGCTCCTCGCGGTGATCCTAGACGACGCCACGGGACGCCCACGACACCTCCCTGGACCCTCCTCGCTCTCTCCCTCACCCTCACTTCCCCAGATCCCTCTCTCTTACCCACGAAGCGCCATTGCCGTGCCACCCGGCTGCGTTCGCGTGACCTGACCACCTACCCGCCTCGCCGATGACCCAGGAAGCTCCGCCTCGCCCCTCTTTTCATCCTCACCCAGACAAAGGGCGCCGGAAGCCCCTGGATGCCGCTAGCTCTGCCGTTCCCCTCCTCGGGTCCCGGCGGTCGCCGCTGTGATTCCACCGCCGTCCGAACATCCCCGAGCTTGCCGTCTGCTCCAACCGACTCCCCGTGAGCTCCTCTTCCCTCTCCCCCTTCCCGTTCTCGCTCTCGAGTACCACAGCAACTGCACCGAGCTCGGCCGCACCCGCCGCCGCCACCGCACGTCGCCGTCGTGGCCAGAGCCACAGTGGCTCGAAGCCGGGCACACCACCGTGCTCCACACCTCACCAGGAGCACGCATGCACGCACTGCGCCTCCCCTAGCGCCCTGCATCGCCTAACCCGCCGTTGGCCGAACTCCGGCCGCCGCCTCCCTCGCCGCTGCCGACACCACAGCTAACCCCAGCTCCTCTGGCTTGCTCCGTTGGATGCGCATGAGCTCGAGCTCCCTGTAGAACCCCTCCGCGCGTCGAATGGGCGCCGGAGCAGCCGTCCCGGCGTGCCTCCGTCGTCGGTTGACGTCACCGGCGGTTACACCCCGGCGGGCTGACGTGGCACGTCATTAGCCACTGATGACCCCACTAATTAACCTCTATTGAAACTGACAGCCAGGCCCCACATCCTAACTAACTGGCTAACTAAACTAGATTAAGTTTAATCTAATTACCCTGGACCGACGCGTCAGCTTTGACCAAGCTGACGTGGCCGTTGACTGGGCCCACATGTCAGCGACACTTACTAGCCCGAGACACTGATCAGTGGACCCCATAGGTCAGGTTTGACCTGGACCGCACCCCGTTGACTCGCCTACGTCATGCTGACGCAGTAATGCATTTTCTGGAATTAGTTTAATTCCAAATATTCAGGAAATTCCAGAAAATGTTCAAAACTTGTAAAAATCATAGAAATTCAACCGTAACTCCAAATGAGATAAATTATAAATGAAAAATGATCAGAAAAATCCAATCTATCCATCTGTACCATTTTCATGCATGTTAGAACAACTTATAGTTGTTGCTTACGACAAATCATATGAATGGCATTTAAATAATCACATATGGAGTTTGAATTTGAATCTTTGATTCAAACCAACTTCATTTAACTTTTTTTCTAGCTGCATTAGCTCAAAACACCAGCATGTTGCCATGTCATGATCATGCATCATAATGTTGCATTGCATTGATTGTGTTTCCTCTCTCGCAGTAATTGTTCCCTCTCGGTGAGACGTGGTTTCGACGATGAGTTCGATGTCACTGATGAAGAGCTATACTATCTTCTTAAGTGCCAGGCTAGCAAAACCCCCTTGTTCATTCCGATACAATCCCAATCTCTCGCTCTGCTCTATTTTACTGCATTAGTACAACAACGACTCATGTGTTACTTGCTGCGGTAGTTGAACCCCTTTATCCTCTGCATGACCTGTCATTCCACAAGAATTAGATGAAACCCAAAGAGCATGAGTAGGAGTTGTTTGAGCCCCGTGTGCCCTGCTCATTCATGCTTGTTTGTCATGCCTGCTATTGCTTAGAGTTGTGTCAGTCCGATTCATCGGGAATGAATTGGAAAGTGGTGAACATGTCCCATCATGTGTGAGCTAAGTGTGTGAACACGATTTGGTAAAGGTAGCGGTGAGAGGCCATGTAGGAGTACATGGTGGGTTGTCTCATTGCAGCCGTCCTCGTGAACTGAAGTTCGTGTTTGTGATCCATGAACAGTTACTACCACACATTGGGCTCCGAAAGCGCTCCAAGCTCTCTCGACTTATTAATCAACTTGATCTCTGTCCGTGAGTTGCAACTCGTTTCGAGTGTTTGTAGGTAGTGTTAGTAGTCTACCAAGTGGCACCCGGTACAGGTGGGCTTGGAACAGACTAGGCACAGTGGCACGGTGTACCAAGTGGCACCCGGTTGGTGGGCTTTGGAACCCTGCTCACATCGTTTGGGGCCGTGAGCGACACCCCGGCCGGATCTCCTTGCGGATGGAACCCGAATAGGCGATAAACCTGGACTAGAGACTTGTGTGGTTAGTCAGGTCGTGGCAGACTCCTCGCCAAAGCTTCCGCTTGAAGGTTGCCGAGATACACAAGGTGTACATGGCGGTAAGTGGCGAGAGCGTGTGAAGAAGTACACCCCACCAGGGTTAATATGATCTATTCGAATTGCCATGTCCGCGGTAAAGGACTTCTGGATTGCCTGTACAGTTCATAGACAAGTGAAAGTGGATACTGTAAAACTCGCAAGATAAGCATGAGTGCTATGGATGGCGTTCTTGTAGGGAGACGGAAGCGGATCCATAGTGGTGTATTGATATGGTGAATATGTGGACTCGTGTAAAGCGCCACCTCAAAAGAGTTACTTGCGATTAATGTAGTTCGGGATAGCCACCGAGTCAAAGCTGGCTTGCTGCAGTTAAACTCCACCACCCCCTTTGTTGATAATGATGCATATGTAGATAGTTCTGATGTAAGTCTTGCTGAAATGCGTTTGTACTCACGTTTTCTTATTTATGTTTTTGCGAGAGACGTCGGTCTCGCTAGTAGTTCCGCTTGGACTTGACGTTTAGCTTGTTACCTCATTACGATCTTGTGTCTCGGCGAGGATCTCGGTAGATAGTCGTGCTTCTCGGCCCCCCTTTCATTTGTAGATGTCTGTACTCGGACATGTTAAGCTTCCGCGTGTGCTTTGTTTTGTATGCTTTCAATGTTGGGTCATGAGACCCATGTTTGTAATATCTCGCTCCTCGGAGCCTAATGAATAAATATTTGAGTCGTAGATTTATGTTGTGATGCCATGTTGTATTTACACATATTGAGCATATTGTGTGTATGTTTGAAATGCTTGGTATGTGTGGGATCCGACAATCTAGTTGTTTATCCTTGGCAGCCTCTCATATGGGGAAATGTAGTCTAGTGCTTCCTGAGCGACAGTAGTCCGCTTCTGCCCAGTTCACCGAGTCCTGCTAGCCCAAAGACTACTGCTTTGGACACTTGATCGGCCGACATGTGTTTCACTTCGTTCCTATATGTCCGTTCTTCGGGAAATGTCACGCGGTGATATCCGGAGTCCTGCCTAGCTCGCTACATGCCGGGATACCGGAGTCCTGTTAGCCCAGTGCTACAGCCCGAATTCATACATTGATGGCCGACATGCTCGATGTGATTCATGTATGCCTGTCCCCATGGGTTAGTGCCGCTTTGGGTTCATGACTAGCCATGTCGGCCCGAGTTCTCTGTCATATGGATGCTAGCGACACTATCATATACGTGAGCCAAAAGACGCAAACGGTCCCGGGCCATGGTAAGGCGACACCCGTGGGAATACCGTGGTGAGGCCGCAAAGTGATATGAGGTGTTACCGGCTAGATCGATGTGACTTGGAATCGGGGTCCTGACAACGGCTGCCGGGGATGGTCGAGGCGACGGCGGCTTGGATGCCGACGGACGGTGGCGTCGGGCGAGATTGGGCACGGTGCTACGGTGCGTCCTCGGAGGAGGGAAAGAGCGTGGGAGCTCCGCCTTGCCCGGGAGCTTCTTTGGTGGAGAGAGGAGAGGGAGAAGAGCTCGGGCTAGGATGAATTTAGGTGGAGGCTGGCGGCTCTCCGGCCATGGAGGGCTATGGAGGCGCGGGAGAGGAGTGAGTTGGTCCAGGGGGTCTCTGGAAGGGAGAGAGAGGCAAAGGAGTCGAGAGGGGGCTCGGGGTGGCCTTAAATAGAAGGGGCGAGGTGCACCGTGGCTCATGCGCCGACGAGCTCCTAGCCGTTGCTGGAGGCCACGGGGGCGCGCGTGGGCGTGTCTGGGGTGTTCGTGGGGTTGGTCTAGGGCGAGAGGAGAGGAGAGAGGAGCGGGCGAGGCCACAGTGCCCGCTGCAGCAGGTCGGGCATTAGCCAAGCCGGGCGGCTCTGGGCACGCTACTGCAGGGGTGAGAGAGAGGAAAGAGGAGGGGCCTAGGATGGTGGCGTGTTGCGGACGTCGAGACACCTCGACCGGGCGCGAGGGGAGGCTCGAGGTGGACGGGAGCGCCCGTGTCAACGGTCGGGAGCGCTTGATGGCGTGCTCCAGGCTGCCTTTGGCGAGCATGCTGCGGCTTTTCCATGCACTCAAGGCCCACTTTTGTCTGGCAGCTGCAGGGGGTATGGGCAAAAGCCGAGGAGAGCCTTGGATGCTCTGGAATGCCAAGGAGGGAGAGAGAGGCTGAGAGAGAGGGATAATGCTGCTGCCCAGAGAAGAAAAATGGGTCCCTGCCCCCCTTCATCATTGCTTCTCGGGCAGGGAAGCACACCAGAGGTAGAGGGGGACTAGGAGGGGCTGTGGTAAAAAGGAGGGCTCAAGGAGATTAGTGGAAGTGGACAAAACATACATTTTTAATTTCTGCCAGAAGGTGTTTGATGGTTGTTTGGGCAAGAAGATGAACTCCACTTGACCTGAGGCATGACAGCGTCAAATGGTACACATAATTAGGGCCTTCCACCAATCTTGAGTTCATTTGGGCAAAGTTGCCAATGCAACTTTTGTGAACCCTAGAATTTGGCAGAAATGAACTTGTGTAGATCTAGTTGATCAAATCACTTCTCCTTGATGCACCACTAAGTGTGGTTTCCTCATTTGGTCATGTGAACATGATCACCAAAGTTGGGGTCAAGGAGAGAAAGCTGGTAGTACAAAGTTGTTCATATTTGATTCTGGTCAGAGAGGGTTTTGGGGCTCTTTGATCAAGTTAACTTGTTCTCCAACTTGTGCCATTTGGTCTAGATGAATTATTAGACCACTTGAGCATGTTCACCAGGTTTGAGAACATTTGGACATGTTTGGCAATGTAAAGTTGCTCAAACTTCAAAATGGACAGAAATGGTTTTGAGGGGATTTCATGGGGTTATACTATTCTCCATGATATGATACTTATGCAGATCATCAAACATGTCATATTTGACATGCTAGAATTTTCTTGGAATTTTTGGAGAATTTTCCTTTGTAAATATTTCAAAAGCTTGAAATATCCAGAAAGGGTATTTGAGGGATTTGACCAATATTTTGAACATGACCATGTGTTGAAACTCCTATATATTGGAAATATATGTCCACCGAAGTTTCTCTAAATTTTCACAAATATTTTTAAAGCATAAAAATAATTTTAACCTATTAAAGACCATTTCTGGCCTTAAGAAAAAGCTTTTAAATAAAATAGTAAAATAACTTTTAAAATCATATTTTTATGGTTTCTGGGTATCCTATATCTAATAGGAGTCAAATATATTTTTGGAAAGATTTTTACTGCTGTTAATTAAGTACTTGCAGTGCAAACCTCAATTCAGGGGTTTTTGGAAAACTAAATTTAGAAAATACTTTTTGGCCAAAATATTTTTACAAGAAATTATTTTTATGACCTACACACATGGCATGATCATTGGGCAGAAGTTTTGGATCAAGGAGAAGGAGTATAAGAGTTGGAGGATTTATTTTATTTTTAGAGCACTTGCAAGCAATGTACAAAAACCAATCAAGGCAAGGTCCAAAACACTCAAAAGTTTTTGTCAGACCATATTTTATCATGATTGTTAGCTTAAGTGTAGTGGCATGAAAATCAGGGTGTGACATTTCCCTTGAACCGGATTGTAAACCAGATATTGAGAGCTTCAGTGAGACTGACTTCCCTTGAGCCGGATTTTAAACCGGAGTTATTTCTGATGACCCGGAACTTCTTCATTGAGCCGGGATTTTGTAAATGTCATATACTTTCTAAACCGGCAATTTTCTGACGGCCTTTAAATTTTCATCAATATAACAGTAGCCTCCGGGACCGGGTTATCTTTCCCTCCATCGTCCTGGGGTTCTTAAATTTCTTTGGCTGGTGAGATTTCTTTGAGTCATGTCATCGTAGCCCCCGAGTCTTAAGACGACTCGAGGAGTTGTCTTGAGATTCTCCGTATTTGACCATAGCAGAAGGTGTATATGATTAGTGTTGATAGTGCGATGTGAATCCACAGAAGGTTGAGGTGACTGCGGCGGGTTATAAATGATCCCGTATGAGCCGTGTCAACAACTCGGCCAATGGTTCTTTCCAACTGACTATTGAAGTTAACCAAACTGTAGTGGTGGTGACTTGTGCGCATGTCCATTGAGCCATCCAGCGTAGGCGGCGGATAATGATAATGTGCATCCAATTTGTTGGAAGAAAACCGGGCTACCCAAGCTTTGACTTGCATACTCAATAAACAGCTCATGCAGACAGGTGCGTCCCGGTATGTTTATGTAGACCAGGCCGCGAGAGACGGAAAACAAAGATGACCGCAGCATCAGAGGCAGGTCGGACAGATGAGTCGGCCACGACATTGTAAGCCGGTGTGGATGGGGAAAGTCGGCACCGGTGTTGTAATCCGGCACGGACGGGTGAGTTAATGTAGACCGGGTCCGCAGAGGCGACGACTTATGTACATCCGCACACTCCATAGATACGGCATGATACCATCTTTACAATGAATCATCATCATGCAAAAAATATATATTGCCGACCAGAGTAATTGTTTCTTTGATCAAAACAATATGCGCCAAAAATAAACCTTAGATGGATACCACCTAACTCGTCCGGATAGTAAATGAGTCGGCTGCGGCGTTGTAAGCCGGTGCGGATGGGGAAAGTCGGTACCGGTGTTGTAAATCGGCACGGACGGGCGAGTCGACCGTATGTTGATGTAGACCGGACTGCGGGGAACAGCGGCCTGTGCGCGCTATCGGGTAATTCGCGCGAGCGGGCGCGGTCCTGACAAGTTGATGCAGACTAGACCGTGGGAACACCGGCTTGCACGCGTGTCTGTCAAGCAACATGGCATGGACGAGCGCTAGTACGTGCACTCCGTATCCGCGGTATAACGGCATAAAAAATTGTCCCGTGTAAAAATATTACAAGGCCAAGTAATTGTTCTTTGATGAAAAAAATATATGTTAACAAAATAGACTCAGATGGATATCACCTGATTTGCTCGGTCGACCGATGATCAGTATTGCGCACGTCGCCGGACTTGTCCAGGTCATAGTACCTTTTTGGTAGACCAACTTTAATGTAATAGTTGGCATAGGAATTTGTGCACTTGAAAGGTTTGATTTCCCTCACGAACTAATCATCATGCTTTGGTTAAGCTGGCTGTCCTGGAAGCTTGTTGTGTATCTGGCCTCAACTAACATTATACTGATCTTGGACTGCCTTGCTTGATGGGAGTACCAGTAGACACAGAACGACGGCAACATCTGGATATTTCGTCAGAGCACTTGTGAAAACTCGGCGGACTGCGTGATCACATGCCGCCGTGATTTTTCCTCTCTTTTCTTTTAACCGTGCGTCCAGACCAAACGAGACTGCAACAACAAAACTTGGCGGGACTGCCGCTACGCGGCAAAGGTAGCAGCGAGGCGCTGCAGAGGCGCGCAGATGGCGCGGCTTCAGACAACAGCAGAACAGTGGAGGCGAGACCACGGGGGCTCGAGGGCGGAGCGGCCACAGAGGCAGAATAACCCGGCTGCGGCAGGAGCGACCCGGCACAACGACTCGTCAGAAACAAGGTGGCGTGGTGAAGCCGTGGAAGCAGCGGACAGCGGCTTGAAGGCACGACGGCGATAGCGACTTGGCATCCCGGCAATGCGGCGGCTCTCGGGTGAGGACGAGGTGAATGCCGTGGCGTTGAACAGCGGAGGCAGAGGTGGCGTCCGAAGTGGGGCCTGGGCGGCGGTTCACAGGCTGCCCTCGGCCAAGGCGGCTCGCCGCAGCAAAGCGGAGATGAGCTCGGCGGCGATCCGGGAACGGGCACCGGCCAGGCGAGGTGCCGACTCGAAGAACCACACCGGAGGAGGCAGGCGGAGAAGCGAATGCAGCCGCTCGAGGCACAGCGACGCGGGAGCCAGCACGGAGCAATGACCGACCGGAGGCAGAGGCGCGAGGCGAGAGCCGGCCCGGAGCAACGACGGTGTCCGCCCCCACGACCCTATCCTCTTACGGGTCGTGATTGACCTGAGGACTTCTTTTTTTTATACTCCCAAACCATCATCTCCACGTGGATAGCAAACAACGTTATCTTGATCCCACGTGGGTGGCTATAAGCCCCACCTGGACCCGGTCAAACTTGTAGAAACCGTGGATGGGTAAGTTTGGATCACCAAGCCCCTCAAAAGTCGAAAACGGATCCGCTGTTGTAGATGCAATTTTCTTCACACGTAGCTTTCCTTTGATCCAGAAAAAACACAGGGCTTGTGGCAGCTCGGCGGCGGCGTAGGAAACATTGCTGGCTGTCGACTTCTTGGCGATTTGCAGTAGCGAACCGATCGCAACCCTAATTTCATGGAATTTTAAATTTCTCAGACAATAAATTGGATTGATGACTTGAAACTGATCCAGCTTCTTCCAACCCGGCTCTTCTTCATCCGGAAACTTGCAACTTCTTGATCCCTAGAAAGATCCCTCCAAGAACTCATCACCACCATGCATCAGGCCCCACGGTGGGCGCCAACTGTCGTGGTTTTGTCACGGCAGATGTCCTAGAGAAAGGACTTAGTCATGAGGCCAACGCATCTATGTAGTAGCTTGAGAGGGGTTGAGAGGAACCGAGAGACACAACACACAAGACAAGGATTTAGACAGCTTTGGGCCCCGGGAAACATCATCCGGTAATAGCCCTACATGTTGTTTGAGGCTAGGTCTCATTATGCTCATGGGGGAGTCGTCGGTAAACCGACTCTTTGTGTCTAGCTCTAGAGATTGTTTCTTCTTGCTTGTCCCTCTTTGGGGAGCCCTGCCCCTCCTTATATAAGTTGAAGGGGCGGGTTACATGTGGAGTCCTATTAGGATTAGGACTAGTCTACCTTCTAATACAAACCGGATATAAGTCCGGGTCTTAACTCCATGTAAGGTAAATATTCTTCACGCCTTTCCTCTTAAACCAGCCCACCATTAACATAAACCGGCCTTCTGGGCCTTGGGCCTTGTCATCCGTCTGTCCCGCCCGCCGGGTTTCCAGTGAGTCATAATGTTCAGGAAGGTTGCTTGTAAACCGTCTGGTCAGGGCGGGTCGCCAGTGAATCGCCAAGTGTCAACCGGGTCTCAAGTAAACCGCCAAGTCCGTCCGGTTCATATTTCCGCCCGTTTCATACCGCAGGGTATATCCCCAACATTAAGTTTACTTGAGGCTATATTTTTATTCACCACATGATATGTGTTTTGCTTGGAGCATCTTGTATGATTTGAGTCTTTGCTTTTTAGTTTACCACAATCATCCTTGCTGTACACACCTTTTGGAGAGACACACATGAATCAGAATTTATTAAAATACTCTATGTGCTTCACTTGTATCTTTTGAGCTAGATAATTTTGCTCTAGTGCTTCACTTATATCTTTTAGAGCACGGTGGTGGTTTTGTTTCATAGAAGTTATTGATCTCTCATGCTTCACTTATATTATTTTGAGTGTCTTTTAGAACATCATGGTAATTTACTTTGGCTATAAAATTAGTCTTAATATGATAGGCATCCAAGATGGGTATAATAAAAACTTTCATATAGAGTGCATTGAATACTATGAGAAGCTTGATACTTGAAGATTGTTTTGAGATATGAAGATGGTAATATTAGAGTCATGCTAGTTGAGAAATTGTGAATTTGAGAAATACTTGTGTTGGAGTTTGCAAGTCCCGTAGCATACACGTATGGTAAACATTGTGTGACAAATTTGAAGCATGAGGTGTTTCTTTGATTGTCCTCCTTATGAGTGGTGGTCGGGGACGAGCGATGGTCTTCTCCTACCAATCTATCCCCATAGGAGCATGCGCGTAGTGCTTGGTTTTTGATGACTTGTAGATTTTTGCAATAAGTATGTGAGTTCTTTATGACTAATGTTGAGTCCATGCATTATACGCACTCTCACCTTTCCATCATTGCTAGCCTCTTCAGCACTGTGCATTGCCCTTTCTCACCTTGAGAGTTGGTGCAAACTTCGCCGGTGCATCCACCCCCCGTGAAACGATGCGCTCTATCACACATAAACCTCCTTATATGTTCCTCAAAACAGCCACCATACCTACCTATTATGGCATTTCCATAGCCATTCCGAGATATATTGCCATGCAACTTTCCACCGTTCCGTTTATTTATGACACACTTCATCATTGTCATATTGCCTTGCATGATCACGTAGTTGACATCGTATTTGTGGCAAAGCCACCATGCATAATTTCATACATGTCACTCTTGTTTCATTGCCCATCCCGGTACACCGCCGGAGGCATCCATACAGAGTCATACTTTGTTCTAGTATCGAATTGTAATCTTTGAGTTGTAAATAAATAGAAGTGTGATGATCATCATTAATAGAGCATTTCCCGAAAAAAAAGAAAAAAAAGAAAGGCTAGATAAAAGAAAGAAAGGCCAAATAAAAAAAGAAAAAGAAAAAAAAAGAAATAAAAGGGATAATGCTACTATCCTTTTCTCCACAATTGTGCTTTAAATTAGCACCATGATCTTTATGATAGAGAGTCTCTTATATTGTCACTTTCATATACCAGTGGGAATTTTTCATTATAGAACTTGGCTTGTACTCCCTCCGTCCGGAAATACTTGTCGGAGGAATGAATGTATCTAGACGTATTTTAGTTCTAGAGACATCCATTTTTATCCATTTCTTCGACGAGTTTTTCTGGACGGAGGGAGTATATTCCAACAATGGGCTTCCTCAAATGCCCTAGGTCTTCGTGAGCAAGCAAGTTGGATGCACACCCACTTAGTTGAAGGAAATATGCCCTAGAGGCAATAATAAAGTTATTATTTATTTCCTTATATCATGATAAATGTTTATTATTCATGCTAGAATTGTATTAACGGAAACATAATACATGTGTGAATACATAGACAAAGCAGTGTCACTAGTATGCCTCTACTTGACTAGCTCGTTAATGAAAGATGGTTATGTTTCCTAGCCATAGACATGAGTTGTCATTTGATTAACGGGATCACATCATTAGGAGAATGATGTGATTGACTTGACCCATTCCGTTAGCTTAGCACACGATCGTTTAGTATGTTGCTATTGCTTTCTTCATGACCTATACATGTTCCTATGACTATGAGATTTTGCAACTCCTGTTTACCGAAGGAACACTTTGTGTGCTACCAAACGTCACAACGTAACTGGGTGATTATAAAGGTGCTCTACAGGTGTCTCCAAAGGTACTTGTTGGGTTGGCGTATTTCGAGATTAGGATTTGTCACTCCGATTGTCGGAGAGGTAACTCTGGGCCCTCTCGGTAATGCACATCACTATAAGCCTTGCAAGCATTGTGACTAATGAGTTAGTTGTGAGATGATGTATTACGGAACGAATAAAGAGACTTGCCGGTAACGAGATTGAACTAGGTATTGAGATACCAACGATCGAATCTCGGGCAAGTAACATACCGATGAAAAAGGGAACAACGTGTGTTGTTATGCGGTCTGACCGATAAAGATCTTCGTAGAATATGTGGGAGCCAATATGAGCATCAAGGTTCCGCTATTGGTTATTGACCGGAGACGTATCTCGGTCATGTCTGCATAGTTCTCGAACCTGTAGGGTCCGCACGCTTAACGTTTCGATGACAGTTATATTATGAGTTTATATGTTTTGATGTACCGAAGGTTGTTCGGAGTCCCGGATGTGATCACGGACATGACGAGGAGTCTCTAAATGGTCGAGACATGAAGATTGATATATTGGAAGCCTATGTTTTGGATATCAGAAGTGTTCCGGGTGAAATCGGGATTTTACCGGAGTACTGGGAGGTTACCGGAACCCCCCGGGGGGTTAATGGGCCATAGTGGGCCTTAGTGGAGAAGAGGAGGCGGCGGGGCAAGGGCGCGCCTCCCCTAGTCCGAATAGGACAAGGAGAGGCGGTGCCGCCCTTCCTTCTTCTCCTCCACCTCTCCCCCAATCCTAATCAAACTAGGAAGGGGGAGTCCTACTCCGTGGGAGTAGGACTCCTCTGGCGCGCCCTCTAGGCTGGCCGCACCTCCCCTTGCTCCTATATATACGGGGGCAGGGGGCACCCTAGAGACACAACAATTGATCGTTTGATCTTTTAGCCGTGTGCGGTGCCCCCCTCCACCAAAGTCCACCTCGATAATACTGTAGCGGTGCTTAGGAGAAGCCCTCCATCGGTAGAACATCATCATCGTCACCATGCCGTCGTGGTGATGAAACTCTCCCTCAAGACTCGGCTGGATCGGAGTTCGAGGGACGTCATTGGGCTGAACGTGTGCTGAACTCGGAGGTGCCGTGCGTTCGGTACTTGATCGGTCGGATCGTGAAGACGTACGACTACATCAACCGCGTTGTGCTAACGCTTCCACTTTCGGTCTACGATGGTACATGGACACACTCCCTCTCGTTTCTATGCATCACCATGATGTTGCGTGTGTGTAGGAATTTTTTTTTGAAATTACTACGTTCCCCAACAGTGGCATCCGAGCCAGGTTTTATGCGTTGATGTTATATGCACGAGTAGAACACAAGTGAGTTGTGGGTGATATAAGTCATACTGCTTATCAGCATGTCATACTTTGGTTCGGCGGTATTGTTGGATGAAGCGGCCGGACCGACATTACGCCAGACGCTTACGCGAGACTGGTTCTACCGACGTGCTTTGCACATAGGGGGCTGGCGGGTGTCAGTTTCTCCAACTTTAGTTGAACCGAGTGTGGCTACGTCCGGTCCTTGCGAAGGTTAAAACAGCACCAACTTGACAAACTATCGTTGTGGTTTTGATGCGTAGGTAAGAACGGTTCTTGCTCAGCCCATAGCAGCCACGTAAAACTTGCAACAACAAAGTAGAGGACGTCTAACTTGTTTTTGCAGGGCATGTTGTGATGTGATATGGTCAAAGCATGATGCTAAATTTTATTGTATGAGATGATCATGTTTTGTAACCGAAGTTATCGGCAACCGGCGAAGCCATATTGTTGTCGCTTTATTGTATGCAATGCAATCGCCCTGTAATGCTTTACTTTATCACTAAGCGGTAGCGATAGTCATAGAAGCATAAGATTGGCGAGACGACAACGATGCTACGATGGAGATCAAGGTTTCGCGCCGGTAACGATGATGATCATGACAGTGCTTCGGAGATGGAGATCACAAGCACAAGATGATGATGGCCATATCATATCACTTATATTGATTGCATGTGATGTTTATCTTTTATGCATCTTATCTTGCTTTGATTGACGGTTGCATTATAAGATGATCTCTCACTAAATTTAAAGATAAAAGTGTTCTCCCTGAGTATGCACCGTTGCCAAAGTTCGTCGTGCCCAGACACCACGTGATGATCGGGTGTGATAAGCTCTACATCCATCTACAACGGGTGCAAGCCAGTTTTGCACACGCAGAATACTCAAGTTAAACTTGACGAGCCTATCATATGCGAGATATGGCCTCGGAACCTTTGAGACCGAAAGGTCGGCGTGAATCATATAGTAGATATGATCAACATAGTGATGTTCACCATTGAAAACTACTCCATTTCACGTGATGATCGGTTATGGTTTAGTTGATTTGGATCACGTGATCACTTAGATGATTAGAGGGATGTCTATATAAGTGGGAGTTCTTAAGTAATATGATTAATTGAACTTAAATTTATCATGAACTTAGTCCTGGTAGTATTTGCATATCTATGTTGTAGATCAATAGCTCGCGATGTTGTTCCCCGTTTATTTTGATATGTTCCTAGAGAAATATATGTTGAAAGATGTTAGTAGCAATGATGCGGATTGGATCCGTGATCTGAGGATTATCCTCATTTCTGCACAGAAGAATTATGTCCTTAATGAACCGCTAGGTGACAGAAATATTGCAGGAGCAGATATAGGCGTTATGAACATTTTGACAAAAGCTGGGTATGATGACTACTTGATAGTTTAGTGCACCATGCTTTACGGCTTAGAACCGGGACTTCAAAAATGTTTTGAACACCATGGAGCATATAAGATGTTCCAAGAGTTGAAATTGGTATTTCATACTCATGCCCGTGTCGAGAGGTATGAGACCTCTGACAGTACTTTGCCTACAAGATGGAGGAGAATAGCTCAACGAGTGAGCATGTGCTTAGATTGTCTGAATACTACAATTGCTTGAATCAAGTGGGAGTTAATCTTGCAGATAAGATAGTAATTGACAAAGTCCTCTAGTCACTATCACCAAGTTACTAGAACTTCGTGATGAACTATAATATGCAAGGGATGACGAAAGTAATTCCCGATCTCTTCGCGATGCTAAAATCGGCGAAGGTAGAAATCATTAAATATATCAAGTGTTGATGGTTGACAAGACCACTAGTTTCAAGTAAAAGGGCAAAGGGAAGAAGGGGAACTTCAAGAAGAACGACAAGCAAGTTGCTGCTCAAGTGAAGAAGCCCAAGTCTGGACCTAAGCCTGAGACTAAGTGCTTATACTGCAAAGGAACTGGTCACTGGAAGCGGAACTACCCCAAGTGTTTGGTGGATAAGAAGGATGGCAAAGTGAACAAGCTATATTTGATATACATGTTATTGATGTGTACTCTACTAGTGTTTATAGCAACCCCTCGGTATTTGATACTGGTTCAGTTGTTAAGAGTAGTAACTCGAAACGGTAGTTGCAAAATGAACAGAGACTAGTTAAGGGTGAAGTTACGATGTGTATTGGAAGTGGTTCCAAGATTGATATGATCATCATCGCACACTACCTATACTTTCGGGATTAGTGTTGAACCTAAATAAATGTTATTTGGTGTTTGCATTAAGCATGAATATGATTTGATCATGTTTATTGCAATACGTTTATTCATTTAAAATCAGAGAATTATTGTTATTCTGTTTACGTGAATAAAACCTTCGATGGTCATACACCCAATGAAAATAGTTTGTTGGACCTCGATCATAGTGATACACATATTCATAATATTGAAGCCAAAAGATGCAAAGTTAATAATGATAGTGCAACTTATTTGTGGCACTGCCGTTTAGGTCATATTGGTGTAAAGCGCATGAAGAAACTCCATGCTGATGGGCTTTTGGAATCACTTGATTATGAATCACTTGATTATGAATCACTTGATACATGTGAACCATGCCTCATGGGCAAATGACTAAGACTCCGTTCTCCAGAACAATGGAGCAAGCAACAAACTTGTTGGAAATAATACATACTGATGTATACGGTCCGATCAGTGTTGAGGCTTGCGGCGGGTATCGTTATTTTCTGACCTTCACAGATGATTTGAGCAGATATGGGTTTATCTACTTGATGAAACATAAGTCTAAAACATTTGAAAAGTTCAAAGAATTTCAGAGTGAAGTGGAAAATCATCGTGTCAAGAAAATAAAGTTTCTATAATCTGATCACGGAGACGAATATTTGAGTTACGAGTTTGGCCTTCAATTAAAACAATGTGGAATAGTTTCACAAAATCATGCCACCTGGAACACCACAACGTAATGGTGTGTCCGAACGTCATAACCGTACTTTATTAGATATGGTGCAATCTATGATGTCTCTTAACCGATTTACCACTATCCTTTTGGGGTTATGCATTAGAGACAGCTGCATTCACGTTAAATAGGGCACCATGTAAATCCGTTGAGACGACACCATATGAACTGTGGTTTGGCAAGAACCCAAGGTTGTCGTTTCTTAAAGTTTGGGGTTACGATGCTTATGTGAAAAAGTTTCATCCTGATAAGCTCAAACCCAAATCGGAGAAATGTGTCTTCATAGGATACCCAATAGAGACAGCTGGCTACACCTTCTATCACAGATCCGAAGGCAAGACATTCGTTGCTAAGAATGGATCCTTTCTAGAGAAGGAGTTTCTCTCGAAAGAAGTGAGTGGGAGGAAAATAGAACTTGATGAGGTAACCATACCTGCTCCCTTATTGGAAAATAGTTCATCACAGAAACCGGTTCCTGTGACGTCTATACCAATTAGTGAGGAAGTTAATGATGATGATCATGAAACTTTAGATCAAGTTGTTCTTGAACCTCGTAGATCAACCAGAGTAAGATCCGCACTGCAGTAGTACGGTAATCCTATTCTGGAAGTCATGTTACTAGACCATGATGAACCTACGAACTATGAAGAAGCGATGGTGAGCCCAGATTCCACGAAATGGCTTGAGGCCATGAAATCTGAGATAAATTCATGTATGAGAACAAAGTATGGACTTTGATTGACTTGCCCAATGATCGGCGAGCCATTGAGATTAAATAGATCTTCAAGAGGAAGACGGACGCTGATAGTAGTGTTACTATCTACAACGCTAGAATTGTCGCAAAAGGTTTTTGACAAGTTCAAGGTGTTGACTACGATGAGAGTTTCTCACTCGTATCTATGCTTAATTCTGTCCGAATCATGTTAGCAATTGCCACATTTTATGAAATCTGGCAAATGGATAAACAAAACTGCATTCCTTAATGGATTTATTAAAGAAGAGTTGTATATGATGCAACCGTAAGGTTTTGTCAATCCTAAAGGTGCTAACAAAATATGCAAGCTCCAAATGATCCATCTATGGACTAGTGCAAGCATCTCGGAGTTGGAATATACGCTTTGATAAGTTGATCAAAGGATATAGTTTCATACAGACTTGCGGTGAAGCCTATATTTACAAGAAAGTGAGTGGAAGCACTACATCATTTCTGATAAGTGTATGTGAATGACATATTGTTGATCGGAAATAATGTAGAATTATTCTGCAAAGCATAAAGGAGGAGTGTTTGAAAGGAGTTTTTCAAAGAAAGACCTCGGTGAAGTTGCTTATATATTGAGCATCAAGATCTATAGAGATAGATCAAGACGCTTGATAAGTTTTTTCAATGAGTGCATACCTTGACAAGATTTTGAAGTAGTTCAAAATGGAACAGTCAAAGAAAGAGTTCTTGCCTGTGTTACAAGGTGTGAAATTGAGTAAGACTCAAAGCCCGACCACGGCATAAGATAGAAAGAATGAAAGTCATTCCCTATGCCTCAGCCATAGGTTCTCTGAGTATGCCATATTGTGTACCAGATCTATTGTATACACTACCACCGAAGTTTGGCAAGGAGTACAATAGTGATCTAGGATTAGATCACTGGACAGCGGTCAAAATTATCCTTAGTGGAATAAGGATATGTTTCTCGATTATGGAAGTGACAAAAGGTTCATCGTAAAGGGTTACGTCGATGCAAGTTTTTGACACTGATCCAGATGACTCTAAGTCTCAATCTGGATACATATTGAAAGTGGGAGCTATTAGCTAGAGTAGCTCCGTGCAGAGCATTGTAGACATAGAATTTCCAAAATACATACGGATCTGAATATGCCAGACCCATTGACTAAACTTCTCTCACAAGCAAAACATGATCACACCTTAGTACTCTTTGGGTGTTAATCACATAGCGATGTGAACTAGATTATTGACTCTAGTAAACCCTTTGGGTGTTGGTCACATGACGATGTGAACTATGGGTGTTAATCACATGGTGATGTGAACTATTGATGTTAAATCACATGGCGATGTGATCTAGATTATTGAGTCTAGTGCAAGTGCGAGACTGAAGGAAATATGCCCTAGAGGCAATAATAAAGTTATTATTTATTTCCTTATATCATGATAAATGTTTATTATTCTTGTAAGAATTGTATTAACCGGAAACATAATACATGTGTGAATACATAGACAAACAGAGTGTCACTAGTACCTCTACTTGACTAGCTCGTTAACCAAAGATGGTTATGTTTCCTAGCCATAGACATGAGTTGTCATTTGATTAACGGGATCACATCATTAGGAGAATGATGTGATTGACTTGACCCATTCCGTTAGCTTAGCACACGATCGTTTACTATGTTGCTATTGCTTTCTTCATGACTTATACATGTTCCTATGACTATGAGATTATGCAACTCCCGTTTACCAGAGGAACACTTTTTGTGCTACAAAACATCACAACGTAACTGGGTGATTATAAAGGTGCTCTAGAGGTGTCTCCGAAGCTACTTGTTGGGTTGGCATATTTCGAGATTAAGATTTGTCACTCCGATTGTCGGAGAGGTATCTCTAGGCCCTCTCGGTAATGCACATCACTATAAGCCTTGCAAGCATTGTGACTAATGAGTTAGTTGTGAGATGATGTATTACCGAACGAGTAAAGAGACTTTCCGGTAACGAGATTGAACTAGGTATTGAGATACCGACGATCGAATCTCGGGCAAGTAACATACCGATGACAAAGGGAACAACGTATGTTGTTATGCGGTCTGACCGATAAAGATCTTCGTAGAATATGTGGGAGCCAATATGAGCATCGAGGTTCAGCTATTGGTTATTGACCGGAGGCGTGTCTCGGTCATGTCTACATAGTTCTCGAACCCGTAGGGTCCGCACACTTAACATTTCGATGATAGTTATATTATGAGTTTATATGTTTTGATGTACCGAAGGTTGTTCGGAGTCCCGGATGTGATCACGGACATGACAAGGAGTCTCGAAATGGTCGAGACATGAAGATTGATATACTGGAAGCCTATGTTTGGATATCAGAAGTGTTCCGGGTGAAATCGGGATTTTACCGGAGTACCGGGAGGTTACCGGAACCCCCCGGGGGTGTTAATGGGCCATAGTGGGCCTTAGTGGAGAAGAGGAGAGGCGGCCAGGGCAAGGGCCGCGCGCCCCTCCCCCCTAGTCCGAATAGGACAAGGAGAGGGGGCGACGCCCCCCTTCATTCTTCTCCTCCACCTCTTTCCCCCCAATCCTAATCCAACTAGGAAAGGGGGGAGTCCTACTCCCGGTGGGAGTAGGACTCCTCCTGGCGCGCCCCCTCTAGGCCGGCCGCACCTCCCCCCTTGCTCCTTTATATACGGGGGCAGGGGGCACCCTAGACACAAAACAATTGATCGTTTGATCTTTTAGCCGTGTGCGGTGCCCCCTCCACCGTAGTCCACCTCGATAATACTGTAGCGGTGCTTAGGCGAAGCCCTGCGTCGGTAGAACATCATCATCGTCACCATGCCGTCGTGCTGACGAAACTCTCCCTCAATACTCGGCTGGATCGTAGTTCGAGGGACGTCATCGGGCTGAACGTGTGCTGAACTCGGAGGTGTCGTGCGTTCGGTACTTGATCGGTCGGATCGTGAAGACGTACGACTACATCAACCGCGTTGTGCTAACGCTTCCGCTTTCGGTCTACGAGGGTACGTGGACACACTCTCCCCTCTCGTTGCTATGCATCACCATGATCTTGCGTGTGCGTAGGATTTTTTTTTGAAATTACTACGTTCCCCAACATTAGTTTCTTTTGTTGAGCTTTCATACATTTATAGCTCTAGTGCATCCGTTGCATGGCAATCCCTACTCCTCGCATTGACATCAATTGATGGGAATCTCCATAGCTCGTTGATTAGATGCGTCAATGTGAGACTTTCTCCTTTTTTGTCTTCTCCACACAACCCCCATCATTATACTCTATTCCACCCACAGTGCTATGTCCATGGCTCACGCTCATGTATCGCGTGAAAGTTGAAAAAAGTTTGACAATACTAAAGTATGAAACAATTGCTTGGCTTGTCATTGGGGTTGTGCATGATGAGAGCATTTTTGTGTGGCAAAAATGAAGCATAGCCAAACTATATGATTTTGTAGGGATAAGCTTTCTTTGGCCATCATATTTTGAGAAGACATAACTGCTTAGTTAGTATGCTTGAAGTATTATTATTTTTATGTCAATATTAAACTTTTGTCTTAAATCTTTCGGACCTGAACATTCATGCCACAATAGAGAAAATTACATTGAAAATTATGTTAGGTAGCATTCCACATCAAAATTTCTATTTTTATCATTTACCTACTCAAGGACGAGCAGGAATTAAGCTTGGGGATGCTTGATACATCTCCAACGTATCTATAATTTTTTATTGTTCCATGCTATTATATTATCTGTTTTGGATGTTTAATGGGCTTTAATATGCTCTTTTATATTATTTTTGGGACTAACCTATTAACCGAAGGCCGAGTGCAAATTGTTATTTTTTTTGCCTATTTCAGTGTTTCGCGGAAAAGGAATATCAAACGGAATGAAACCTTCGCGAGGATCTTTTTTGGAACTGACGCAATCCAGGAGACTTGGAGTGGAGGTCAAGGAAGCCACGAGGCGTCCACGAGGTAGGAGGGCACGCCCCCTCCCTCGTGGGTCCCTCGCGGTTCCACCGACCTACTTCTTTCGCCTATATATACTCTTATACCCTAAAAAATATCCAGGGGAGCCACGAAACCACTTTTCCACCGCTGCAACCTTCTGTACCTGTGAGATCCCATCTTGGGGCCTTTTCCGGCGCTCCGCTGGAGGGGGATTCGATCACGGAGGGCTTCTACATCAACACCATAGCCTCACCGATGATGTGTGAGTAGTTTCCCACAGACCTTCGGGTCCATAGTTATTAGCTAGATGGCTTCTTCTCTCTCTTTGGATCTCAATACAAAGTTCTCCTCGATCTTCTTGGAGATCTATTCGATGTAATTCTTTTTGCAGTGTGTTTGTCGCGATCCGATGAATTGTGGGTTTGTGATCAAGATTATCTATGAAAAATATTTGATTCTTCTCTGAACTATTAGATGCATGATTTAATATCTTTGCAAGTCTCTTCGAATTATCAGTTTGGTTTGGCCTACTAGATTGATCTTTCTTGCAATGGGAGAAGTGCTTAGCTTTGGGTTCAATCTTGCGGTGCTCGATCCCAGTGACAGAAAGGGAAACGACGCGTATTGTATTGTTGCCATCGAGGATAAAAAGATGGGGCTTATATCATATTGCTTGAGTTTATCCCTCTACATCATGTCATCTTTCCTAATGCGTTACTCTGTTCTTATGAATTTAATACTCTAGATGCATGCTGGATAGCGGTCGATGTGTGGAGTAATAGTAGTAGATGCAGAATCGTTTTGGTCTAGTTGACACGGACGTGATGCCTATGTTCATGATCATGCCTAGATATTCTCATAACTATGTGCTTTTCTATCAATTGCTCGGCAGTAATTTGTTCACCCACCATAATATATGCTATCTTGAGAGAAGCCACTAGTGAAACCTATGGCCCCCGGGTCTACTTTACATCATATAAGTTTCCAATCTACAATTCTAGTTTACTATTTATTTTGCAATCTTTACTTTCCAATCTATACAACAAAAATACCCAAAATATTTATCTTATTAATTTTGTCAGATCTCACTTTTCCAAGTGGCCGTGAAGGGATTGACAACCCCTTTATCGCGTTGGTTGCAACGTTCTTGATTGTTTTTGCAGGTACTAGGCGATTTGCGTGTAGTCTCCTACTGGACTGATAACTTGGTTCTCAAAAACTGAGGGAAATACTTATGCTACTTTGCTGCATCACCCTTTCCTCTTCAAGGGAAAACCAACACATGCTCAAGAGGTAGCATGCAACTTGTTTGTGGCACTGCTGTTTAGGTCATATTGGTGTAAAGCGCATGAAGAAACTCCACACAGATGGGTTTTTGGAATCACTTGATTAAGAATCATTTGATACTTGCGAACCATGCCTCATGGGCAAGATGACTGAAACTCCGTTCTCCGGAATAATGGAGCGAACCACTTACTTATTGGAAATAATACATACCGATGTATGCGGTCCGATGTGTGTTGAGGCTCGCGACGGGTATCATTATTTTCTGACCTTCACAGATGATTTGAGCAGATATGGGTATATCTACTTAATGAAACATAAGTCTGAAAAATTTGAAAAGTTCAAAGAATTTCAGAGAGAAGTAGAAAATCATCGTAACAAGAAAATAAAGCTATGATCTGATCGCAGAGGCGAATATTTGAGTTACGAGTTTGGTCTTTATTTGAAACAATGTGGAATAGTTTTGCAACTCACGCTACCTGGAACACCACAGCGTAATGGTGTGTCCGAACATCGTAACTGCACTTCATTAGATATGGTGCGATCTATGATGTCTCTTATCGATTTACCACTATCGTTTTGGGGTGATGCATTAGAGACAGTTGCATTCACGTTAAATAGGGCACCATCTAAACCCGTTGAGACAACACCGTATGAACTATGGTTTGGCAATAAACCTAAGTTGTCGTTTCTTAAAGTTTGAGGTTGTGATGCTTATGTGAAAAAGCTTCAGCCTGATAAGCTCGAACCCAAATCGGAGAAATGTGTCTTCATAGGATACCCAAAGGAGACTGTTGGGTACAACTTCTATCACAGATCCGAAGGCAAGACATTTGTTGCTAAGAATGGATCCTTTCTAGAGAAGGAGTTTCTCTCGAAAGAAGTGAGTGGGAGGAAAGTAGAAATTGATGAGGTAATTGTACCTTCTCCCGAATTGGAAAGTAGTTCATCACAGAAATCAGTTCCAGTGATGCCTACACCAATTAGTGGTCAAGTTAATGATGATGATCATGAAACTTCAGATCAAGTTCCTACCGAACCTCGTAGGTCAACATGAGTATGGTCCGCACCAGAGTGGTACGGTAATCCTGTTCTGGAAGTCATGTTACTAGACCATGACGAACCTACGAACTACGAGGAAGCGATGATGAGCCTAGATTCCACGAAATGGCTTGAGGCCATGAAATCTGAGATGGGATCCATGTATGAGAACAAAGTATGGACTTTGATTGACTTGCCCGATGATTGGCGAGCAATTGAGAATAAATGGATCTTCAAGAGGAAGACGGACGCTGATAGTAGTGTTACTATCTACAAAGCTCGAATTGTCGCAAAAAGTTTTCGACAGGTTCAAGGTGTTGACTACGATAAGATTTTCTCAGTCGTAGCATTTTATGAAATTACTGCATTTTATGAAATTTGGCAAATGGATGTCAAAACGGCATTCCTTAATGGATTTCTTAAAGAAGAGTTGTATATGATACAAAAAGAAGGTTTTGTCAATCCTAAAGGTGCTAACAAAGTGTGCAAGCTCCAGCGATCCATCTATGGAGTGGTGCAAGCATCTCGGAGTTGGAATATACGCTTTGATGAGTTGATCAAAGCATATAGTTTTATACAGACTTGCGGTGAAGCATGTATTTACAAGAAAGTGAGTGGGAGCACTACATCATTTCTGATAAGTATATGTGAATGACATATTCTTGATCAGAAATAATGTAGAATTTTCTGTAAAGCATAAAGGAGTGTTTGAAAGGATTTTTTCAAAGAAAGACCTCGGTGAAGTTGCTTACATATTGAGCATCAAGATCTATAGAGATAGATCAAGACGCTTGATAAATTTTTTCAATAAGTACATACCTTGACAAGTTTTTGAAGTAGTTCAAAATGGAACAGTCAAATAAGGAGTTCAAGCCTGTGTTTGCAAGGTGTGACGTTGAGTAAAGACTCAAAACCCGACCATGGCAGAAAATAGAAAGAGAATGAAAAGTCATTCCCTATGCCTCAGTCATAGGTTCTATAAAGTAAGCTATGCTGTGTACCAGACCTATTGTGTACCTCACCATGATTTTGGCAACAAGGTACAATAGTGATCCAGGAGTGGATCTCTCGACATCGGTCAAAATTATCCTTAGTGGAATAAGGAAATTTTTCTCAGTTATGGAGGTGACAAAGAGTTTTTCGTAAAGATTTACGTTGATGCAAGCTTTAACACTGATCTGG
The DNA here is from genome assembly GCA_021605145.1 of Aegilops bicornis. Lineage (NCBI taxonomy): Eukaryota > Viridiplantae > Streptophyta > Magnoliopsida > Poales > Poaceae > Aegilops > Aegilops bicornis. The sequence continues at coordinate 387,264,835 of CM038669.1, read as the reverse complement.
ATGACTCTAAGTCTTGATCTAGATACATATTGAAAGTGGGAGCAATTAGCTAGAGTAGCTCCGTGCAGAGTATTGTAGACATAGAAATTTGCAAAATACATACGGATCTGAATATTGCAGACCTGTAGACTAAAATTTCTCTCACAGGCAAAACATGATCATACCTTATTACTCTTGGGTGTTAATCACGTAGCGATGTGAACTAGATTATTGACTCTAGTAAACATTTTGAGTGTTGGCCACATGGCGATGTGAACTATGGGTGTTAATCACATAAAGATGTGAACTATTGATGTTAAATCACATAGCGATGTGAACTAGATTATTGACTCTAGTGCAAGTGGGAGACTGAAGGAAATATGCCCTAGAGGCAATAATAAAGTTGTTATTTATATTTCCTTATATCATGATAAATGTTTATTATTCATGCTAGAATTGTATTAACCGGAAACTTAGTACAAGTGTGAATACATAGACAAAGCAGTGTCCCTAGTATGCCTCTACTAGACTAGCTCGTTAATCAAAGATGGTTAAGTTTCCTGACCATAGACATGTGTTGTCATTTGATGAACGGGATCACATCATTAGAGAATGATGTGATGGACAAGAACCATCGGTTAGCTTTGCATTATGATCGTTTAGTTTTATTGCTAATGCTTTCTTCATCACTTATACATGTTCCTATGACTATGAGATTATGCAACTCCCGAATACTGGAGGAACACTTAGTGTGCTATCAAACGTCACAACGTAACTGGGTGATTATAAATATGCTCTACAGGTGTCTCCGAAGGTGTTTGTTGGGTTGTCATAGATCGAGATTAAGATTTGTCACTCCGTGTATCAGAGAGGTATCTCTGGGCCCTCTCGGTAATGCACATCACTATATGCCTTGCAAGCAAAGTGATTAATGAGTTAGTTGTGGGATGATGCATTACAGAACGAGTAAAGAGACTTGCCGGTAACGAGATTGAACTAGGTATGATGATACCGATGATCGAATCTCGGGCAAGTAACATACCGATGACAAAGGGAACAACGTATGTTGTTATGCGGTTTGACCGATAAAGATCTTCATAGGATATGTAGGAGCCAATATGAGCATCCAGGTTCCGCTATTGGTTATTGACCGGAGATGTGTCTAGGTCATGTCTACATAGTTCTTGATCCCGTAGGGTCCGCACGCTTAACGTTCGATGACGATTTGTATTATGCGTTATGTGATTTGATGACTGAAGATTGTTCGGAGTCTCGGATGAGATCACGGACATGACAAGGAGTCTCAAAATGGTTGAGAGGTAAAGGTTCATATATTGGAAGGTTGCATTCGGACATCGGAATGGTTCCGAGTGATTCGGGCATTTTTCCGAAGTACCGGGAGGTTACCGGAACCCCCCGGGGAAAGATATGGGCCTTATAGGCCATAGGAGGGAGGCTAACCAGCCCACAAGGGGCTGGTGCGCCCCCCACAAGGGAGGAGGCCGAATTGGACTTGGGAAGGGAGCGCCACCCCCCTTTCCTTCTCCTACTCCCTCTCCTTCCCCTTTTCCCCCTCCGGTAGAAGGAAAAAAGGGTGGGGCCGAATCCTACTAGGACTAGAGTCCTAGTAGGACTCCCCTCTCCCTGGCGTGCCCCTTGTTGGCCAGCCTCCTCCTCCCCTCCTTTATTTACGGGGGCAGGGGCACCCCAAAGGCACAACACAAGTTGATCTTTTAGTCGTGTGCGGTGCCCCCCTCCACAGTTACACACCTCGGTCATATCGTCGTAGTGCTTAGGCGAAGCCCTGTGCCGGTAACTTCATCATCACCGTCGCCACACTGTCATGCTGACGGAACTTTCCCTCGGCCTCAACTGGATCAAGAGTTCGAGGGACGTCATCAAGCTGAACGTGTGCTGATCGCGGAGGTGTCGTACATTCAGTACTTGGATCGGTTGGATCGCAAAGACGTTCGACTACATCAACCACGTTACTAAACGCTTCCACTTTCGGTCTACGAGGGTATGTGGACACACTCTCCCTGCTCGTTGCTATGCTTCTCCTAGATAGATCTTGCGTGATCGTAGGAAATTATTTAAAATACTATGTTCCCAAACATTACCTACATCCGGAGAGGTTAATTAATTTCACCATTGATGAGTATTCTTTTGGGTTGTACATATATTACGGCAGGAGCATGTAGTATGCAGTGAAGAGGGGGGAAGGGGACCATCATATGTAGTACGCTTGATGAACCTCGCTCTGTGTGGGTGAATGGTTTATGGTTATTGAGGCATGTGGCACATCAAAGTTGAGGCCGTTAGGTCAAAGCCGTAGCGCGCGCCCTGTAGTTTTGAAGCAGGGCGAGCATTTTGGGCATTCAACATATATATGTTTGGCCCACATGCAAAGCGGTGGTGGTTTTCCTCTCACCCCCACTTAAGCGGTTATCAACGATATCAATGCTTTCCATCTGTGGGCCCGCTTGGTCCATCACTACTTTTTGCCTGACAACAAGAGAGGTTAATTTGACTTAGGAGGGGATTATTGTTTTTGCTCTGGGATGACATGCATGATACAGTTTGAGCACACACACATGCATGTGTATGCATGAATCCCTCCCATCGAGTCAAAGTGGCTAGTACAACGACACATCATGAACCGATCTCGCCTACGTGTGGGGAGCTAGTGTACGATTTTTGACGCACGCGCCACATAAATGTTGTGTATTCAAACATGCATGCACACATCACCTCCATACATATGCATGTAGTGGTTGCCTTCAAACGGTACACTCCCTCGCGTGGTTATCGGCGACAAAGCCTATATATTTGTGGGCCCACATGACATCCATGATCACCTTGACCAACAACAAGATAGGTTACCATGGCGGATTCTTCATTTGGTTTGTGTTATCGTAGTATAGGTCATGGTGAGATTCAGACCTTAAGTTTGAGCGCATATACTATGCACGCATGCATGCATGAATCCCCGTCGTTGGCTTGAAGTGTGGTGTAACATACATATGCATCGTCAACCTAACCCTCACTCAGTGTGGGGATTTCTAGTTCGAAATCACGGTGCCACATCAAAGTTGTTCCATTGTTACTCAAAAACACACCTCTCCTACATATGTTTGGGCCACACACATGCAGTGGTTGTCTTCGGGGACTAGCTACTTGCGTGATTATTGGTGAGCAAGCCCATCTTCGGGGTCGCATGGATGGCCATCGCTTTTGACCAACAACAAGAGAGAGGTTGTATGACCAATGTGGATTATTCTTGGTCAGCTTTACGATCCATCTTGGTGAGATAAGTCTCTCTGGCCCGCCAACTGGAAGTGTGTGTGTGTGGGGGTTGCTACTTAAGACTGCTAGGTGAACCACGGTTGGGGGGGCATGCATTCATAGCTTAGGATTCCCTTCATGGCGACACAAGGGGGGCTGATTGCTACTTCGCACTTTGTTAGGTGAACCTCAGCTGGGGGGGGGGGGGGGGCATGCATTCATAGCTTAGGATTCCCTTTATGCCGACATGAGAGGGGGGGTGGGGGCTTCTAGCTCCTTCGCACTTTGCTAGGTGAACCTCGGTTGGGGGGCATGCATTCATAGCTTAGGCTTCCCTTCGTGGTGACACGAGGGAGGGGGCCTGCTAAGTACTTCGCACTTTTCTAGGTGAACCTCGGTTGGGGGGCATGCATTCATAGCTTAGGATTCCCTTCGTGCCGACACGAGGGAGGGGGGCTGCTAGCTACTTCGCACTTTGCTAGGGTGAACCTCGATTGGGGGGGCATGCATTCATAGCTTAGGATTCCCTTCGTGTCGACACGAGGGAGGGGGCCTGCTAGCTACTTCACACTTTGCTAGTGTGAACCTCGGTTGGGGGGGGGGGCATGCATTCATAGCTGAGGATTCCCTTCATGCCGACACGAGGGAGGGGGGCTGCTAGATACTTGCACTTTGCTAGGTGAATGAACATCGGTTGGGGGGCATGCATTCTAGCTTAGGAATCCCTACGAGCCGACACGAGGGAGGAGGGGGCTGCTAGCTACTTCGCACTTTGGTAGGTGAACCTCGGTTGGGGGGGAGGGGGCATGCATCCATAGCTTAGGATTCCCTTTGTGCCGACATGAGGGGGGGCTGTGGGGGCAAGCAATACCGTGCGCTTTGCGAGAGTGGTGTCACATCAAAGTTGCATTTGGTATTTGAAAATCAAACTACCCTTTTGATACATAAATTTGGTCCACATGCAAGTGTGTTCGTGTTCTGACCCTCTCCCGCGTCATTTTTCGCCAAATTTATGAACATTAGACAAGTCGGTTGACGCAACAGACACGGTTCACTCCAACTAACTGTTTGCCACGTCGGTGCCCCTGTCACGCACACATCCACACAGTACATTGGGTTCCACGAGGCTCCCCCTCTCAAAAATATCTGCCCGCCTCAAGGGTTTTCTGTTTCATAACACACGGTTGTTATCTCTGGACCGTGTGCAATGTTTCTTGTTCCCAATCCCAATCCCGCCTGCATGCCTAGAAAATATCTACCCGCCTCGAGGGTTTTTCTGTTTCATAACACACGGTTGTTATCTCTGGACCGTGTGCAATATTTCTTGTTCCCAATCCCCCTGCATCCCTAGAAAATATCTGCCCGCCTTGAGGGTTTTTCTATTTCATAACACACGGTTGTTATCTCCGAACCATGTGCGATGCACTATCATCAAAATTTTCAATAGCCCGGCATTTCACTCCCACGTTTGACTCCCGCATAGTAAAATTTTCAGTACCCTCGTCATTTCCTAGAACACCCCGCGCCCCCCTCCATACACACACACACACAACAGACACACACCAAAACCTCCTCGGGAGTGTGTGCACACACACACACACCCTCCCTCGCTCAAATCCCTAGCAAGGTCCCCGCCGCCGCTGCCGCCACCGCAAAGCCTCCATTGTCCATATCTGCCAGTTTGCCCGTGCATCTTACCCACCGATCTCCATACCTAGGCCGCCCTGAGTTTCTTAGATGACGCCTGCCAAACGCCCCCTTTCCCACAGATCCCCATCCCCATCCCCATCCCCCACTCCAGAGCGTCGCAGTCTAAGCCCGGCTACGCCCCCCGTGTAGCTCGAGGAGCGACTGGCCCAAAAGAGGTGTATAGAGCGTCGCAGTCCAAGTCAGACCTCATCGATGGTGACCACGAGGAGGGCACCCTCTCCGGCTCTTCCAAGGGGAAAGAGCCCATCTGCTCTTCCAAGGGGAAAGCGCCCGTCTGTGACATTAGGGAGGGCACCCTATAGCCGTGCTCTTCCAAGGGGAAGGAGCCCATCTGCGACAACATGGAGCGCATGCAGGGTCTGTGCTCTTCCCACGGGAACGAGCCCATCTGTGACAAGTGAGGAAACCCATGATTTGTTTTGCCGTGCCTCTTCACAGGGGGAAACCCATGATTTGTTTTGTCGAGTCCCTTTTGTAGTGTAGTGAGAATATGTCCAGTTTTAATTGCTATATCTGGTTGTTTGCAGTATGCCTTGTTTATTGCAGTTGTTCACAATGTGATGCTCTATATGTGCAATTATTTCTTTATGCGATACATTTCATCAATCCAGTTTTAAACGTACCGATAGGAATGCATATATTTGCTTGCTATTAAGCCTGTTATAGCTAGCATATGCCTCTTTTAAAGTTTTTTGATTGTTCGGTTGTTTGTAGTTAGCATATGTAAAGTTTCAAATGTTATCTTTGGTTGTTCGTAGTATGCCTTGTTTATTCCAGTTATTTATAACATGATGTTCTATATGTGCAAGTATGAACTGTGTAGTTCAATTTCATCAGTACCAGTTTCAACAATACCACTATGAATGACTACATTTGGTTGATGCATCTTGTAGTTAACACGCCTTTCCATTTTTATTTAACAATAACCAGTGTCCTTAGACCGGCACAATACCAGTTTGAATGACTATGTTTGCTTGTTGTTAGATGTTAGGCCTGTTGCAGTTAGCACACCTTTCCACTTGTTTTGCTTTACGAGCGTGCTTAAACCTGCACACTGAAGCTATCTTTTGGAGATTATTTTGTCTGCCATGTATAATTTTGGTTGATGTTTAGCCTGTTGTGCTTAACATGCTTCTCGATGTACCTACATGTGACAATTTTGGGAACGATCGATGTTTTCCATCGAGGTTAGTTTCATCCCATGGCTTATATCTGCTCCTTTATTAGGGATATCGGTAGCCGGTACCATATAGGCCAGCGGCTGATAAGGGACTAATCGGTGAATCCGACCTTTAACTGAATATATCTGCAACCCATTTTTCATTAGATTAACTAGGGCCATATGAAATATATCTGAGGCTACATAGCAACAGGCACTGTACTTAATGTCTAAATATGCAATCCTAGGCTACATAGCAACAAGGAAGAGTGTTACATTAGTGTTCTAATGATGTCCAGATATACGTAGAAGAGCAGCAGCAGCAGCAACAACAACAACAACAAAGCCATGTTTGGATACTCAACTTAGCTATAGGTTAGAGTTGGTTTCTAGCTATCCTGAACTAACTCCATCCAAAGAGTTGTTGAGATGGCAGGGTTAGATTGACAATAAATGCACTAGGAGAACTAGCTCCAATTAGCACCTCTTGGGTTGGATAGTTTTTTGGGTGGGTTATAGATGCAACTAGCTCAAACTAGCCCTCATCTTTAGATATACTTTAGGGCTATTTGAGCCCGAACTAGCTCAAACTAATCAGAACCCATGGATACAAAGCAGCAGCTAATCACCGATAATTTGTAAGAATGCACTAAACTCCTTCCAGCCCATAATATAAGATGTTAATTCATGTAATATGTGAGTATATTGTATGTTATAAGATATTCCCTTCGTTCCTAAATATTTTACTGTCACGCCCAAGATGTGACCGTATCCTAAAGGAACTCGAAGGTCCCACCAAGGATAGAAGCGCAACTTGAAGACGCTTTTGCAAGGTGGATATCATTACATCAAACCATTACATATAGTTGGGGATACATACATAAGGCACAAATGCCCCAAGAATACATCAATACATCATACATAAGATCAACATCCAACTACGGATGAAACACAAACAGAAACTCAAACAATATCCACCACCTTTAGCCCAGTCACGACCGAGGACCTATCCCCGATCGACGACGAATAAGAAGAACTCCAAAACAAGTAAACATCGCTCTCGCGTCATGATCATCGCATAACTGAACTGCAAATCGTTGGTGTAGTAATCTGTGAGCCACGAGGACTCAGCAATCCCATTACCATGGGTATCAAGACTAGCAAAGCTTAATGGGTAAGGAAGGGGTAAAGTGGTGAGGTTGCAGCAGCGGCTAAGCAAAGTATGGTGGCTAACTTACGAAACAAGAGCGAGAAGAGTAGCTTAACAAGCGGTCATCAACTAGTAATGATCAAGAAGTGATCCTAAACTCCTACTTACGTCAAACATAACCCAAAAACCGTGTTCTCCTCCCGAACAACCCAGAAAAGAGACAATCACGATTCACGCTTGATTTGGTGTATTTTAGAAGAGTTTACTTCAAGTTTACTACAACCGGATATTAACAAATTCCCATCTGCCACATAACCGCGGGCATGGCTTTCGAAAGTTCAAACCCTGCAGGGGTGTCCAAACTTAGCCCATGATAAGCTCTCATGATCAATAAAGGATATTCCTTCTTCCGGAAAAAGACCCGATCAGTCTCGGAATTCCGGTTACAAGACATTTCGATAATGGTAAAACAAGTCCAAAGAAGACCTCGGCGTCTGACACCACGATAGTAGCCGCACAGATCTCGTCTCGAGCCACGACCGGATGAGCAGTCCATACAACTAAAACCAGGCCTCGAAGTTTCCCGATGTGGCGCCGCAGGTTTCTAGTTCTGACCAACACTTAAAGAAGCATTGGCCGGTGGGGGGGCTAAAATAAAGATGACCCTCGGGTTAATTACTCCCAAGGGAAAGGTATAGGTGGTAGGTAGGCAAATGTTAAAACCAATGTTGGGCCTTGTTGGAGGAGTTTTATTCAAGGCGAACTGTCAAGGGGTTCCGATAACACCCAACCGCGTTAGGAACGCAAAATCCGGGAACATAATACCGATATGACAGAAACTAGGGCAGCAAGAGTGGAACAAAACACCAGGCATAAGGTCGAGCCTTCCACCCTTTACAAAGTATATAGATGCATTAATAATATAAGAGATATATTGTGATATCCCAACATAAACATAATCCAACATGGAGCAATCTTCATCTTCACCTGCAACTAGCAATGCCATAAGAGGGGCTGAGCAAAAGCGGTAACATAGCCAAACAACAGTTTGCTAGGAAGGGTGACAAAGGTTAGAGGTTCATGGCAATCTTGGGAGGCTTGATAAGCAAGTGGTAGGTAACGCGGCACAGCGATAGCATCGAGGCAACTAACATAGCAATGATAGTAATGAGATCCAAGGTGATGGTCATCTTGCCTGAAATCCCGTTAGGAAGAAGAACGAGTCTATGAAGAAGATAAAGCCGGCGAAGACGAACCAAGCATAGACGAACGAATCCTCATGATCGCAACGAAATAGGAACTAGCGAGAAGGAGCACAACCGGAAAGAAGCAAACAACAAGGTAAACACACAACACATAAACTAGACATGATGCTCAACCAAGTATGATGCATGACAAGGCTACATGAGGCTACGCATGGCAAGAGATGATGCATACAAGTACAACACATCAAAGCAAGTTTAAATGAGGCCGGAAACAACATATAACAAATCCGGTAAGTCCTCATATGCAAATTTCGAAATTGGACCAGATCTGAAGAAAACCTTATGTTCAAGTTGTTAAACAGCAAGTTAAGATGCACCAAAATGATCTACACGAGATTCTAGTCAAGTTACATATAAGGTTCATTTAATTTGGAGCTACGGCCTAGAAGATATGAGCAAAACAAGTTAAACATGGCATTGATGCAAAATGCATTCAAACATCAAGAAAACACACTCAAAACATGGATGCAACAAGGTAACATGAAACTACATGCAAAACTAATCAAGTTTCATGTAGAGCACACTCAAAACGGAGCAACGGTTCAACATATACACATGAAACAAGTTTAAAGGACAAGCTGTCCAAGGCAACTTGCAAGTATCGCAAGAACATGCTACAGCACCTCAAGATGAAAGCAAATGACATGGGCGTGATGTACAGGTAAAGCATTACAAAACACGAACACTGAGCTATCTCCAAAAATCACTATAACATGCTCAAAAGGACATGTCAAGATTGCAAATAATAACAGTTTCACAGACTTGGCAGAATTTCACTAGACATGACAGTAATAACATAAGGTTGCAATGTTTAGAGCTATCAAACAACATGCTACGGGAACTTATCATGGCAACCACACTCATGGCATGCTAGTACTGAAAGCAGTTAACAAAACTCCTTTACTGTAATTATTCCAAAGATCAACAGAAAAGATGGTAGCACCCATGCAAACATGGCAGATGATATGGCAGATTCAGACACCGAAAATAATAAAGACATGGCAGGAACAACGATAAGTAGGCATGTTGGTGAGCTTGTACAAATCACTACGGAGCATTACATGGCATGACAAGGTAACCAACAGTAAGAAGACATGTTCAAGGCAACCAAAGGCATGGCATGCTAGTACTCAAAGCATTTAACAAAACTCCCTTACTGAACTTATTCCAAAGGTCAACACAAAAGATGATAGCACCCATGCAAACATGGCAAATGATATGGCAGATTCAAACTGAATAACAGCACATGGCAGGAACAACGATAAGTAGGCATGTTGGTGAGCTTGTACAGCTCACTAAATAGCATTAAATGACATGAAAAGGTAACCAACAGTAAGAAGACATAATCGTGAAGCTAATAATGGCAATAGAAAGTTTATAGGGTGCATGGAAGACTAGCAAAACACATGGCAAAACTGATTTTAATGTTAACACGCTGATGGCAACATTATTTAGCACGTTTGGAGCATGATAACAAGAATCTATAGCAGACCATAATGAAACCAAGTGCATGGATGGATAAAGCATAACATGTATAACAAAACATCATTAGTGAACATCTCCAGAATATGCATGGATTAATTGATAGCATCAAGCAAAGATAGCAACATGACATAACAGTTTCAGCATTGACAGAACTTTAAAAGCAAGTGGCCCACTTCACAAGCTTGATGCACTCACTACAGGGTATATAAAAATTCAAGGCTTGCACATCTGTAAATATGGCATGGAGATGCTCCATAAACATATAGACATCATGCTCATAGGATGCACACACGAAATGCAACGAAAAAGACAAATCAGCAAGTTATAACAGTCTCAGCAGGTTAACATCATATAGCACGCTTGCAACGATGATTAGGTCATCAAGATGAACTCAAACAAGTATGGCACAATGGAACAAAATGAAGAGTACTCAGAGGTGAACAGTTTGATATATCATATGCGTAAATCAGAGCTACGGGCATGAATATATGGCATGATGAACAAGAGCACATAAGATGAAAAATAACAGGACTTGGACGAAAATATACCACTCCGGAAACTGGATGGGACGGATCGGGACGAGGAGAACCGGGGGACGGAGTGGCGCGTTTGGATGGAGGGACCGGTGGATCTCGTCCCGGCGCGGGTCAACGCCGGCTCCGGCGACCCTAGGCTCCGGTGATCGCCGGAGAAAACGGAGGGGGCCGGAGGAGGGCGCGGGTGGCCGGATTCGGGGAGGGGAAACCGGATCTGTGGCGAAGGCGGCGGAGAGCAAAGCGGACGGGCGGCGCGGTGGAAGGGACGTCTTGGCCAAGCGCCTGGCGACGGGTGGCAGCTGCCTTGTCGGTCTGATTGGCAGGGCGCCGGCGTTCTGAGACGGCGAGGCGCTTCGGAGGTGCGAGGATGCAGCGTGGAGGTGGGAGGCGACGGCAGCGGTGGCGGATCGGGCGCGAGGCGGTGGCGCTTCGCAGCGGCAGCGCCGGCGAGGCGAAACGACGAGGAGGCGCAGGCGCCGCCGAGTGGCGGGATGCTGCTGAGCTCGGCGCGGCCATGCGGTGGGAGGAGCTGGGCAGCTGACGTGGCGGCGCGGGAGTGGTGGAGGGTGGCGACGACGATGATGTGGCGCGACGGGATTGGCCGGAGCGACGTGGCTGCGGGGCGGTGGACATGTCCGGCGTGGGTGGACACGTCCGGCGGCGCGAGGAAGAGGAAGGCTAGGGTTTCGTCCGCAAATTTCGGAGGGGGAGGTCTATTTATAGGTAGAGGGAGCTAGGAGAGTCCAAATGAGGTGCGGTTTTCGCCCACACGATCACGATCCAACGACCGAGAGTATGGAGGGGATTTGGATGGGCTCATGGGCTGTGGTGAAGGAGGGCTGGGCTGCAAAGAAGAGGGGTTTCGGGGTTACACGTTTAAACGTTAGGGCGTCAGACGAACTCCAAATGGAACGCAAATTGACAGGCGGTCTACCTACACTATAACGACACCGCACGCCAAGTTTCATCCCACTCCGAGAACATTTTTAAGACACTCACGAAACGAGGCCTGAGAGGTGCAATGGGTGCGTGTGAGAGTGTCGGATCACGAAATGGACAACAGGGGAAAGGACCGGATGCAAGTTTTGAAAAACATGATGATGCAATGCACATGATGACATGGCAAAGTGCGACACGCAAGAAAATGACATGGCAACGACGGCGAATAACTGGGAGACACCTGGTGCATAGAATTCGGGGCGTTATAACTCTCCTCTACTATCAAGAGATCTCGTCCCGAGATCTTAGGAACGAGACGGAAGAGAAGAGGATGAGGTGAAACAAGAGCGAAGAGAGAAGTTGAACAAAGTCGAGAGCACTCGAGCATAAAAAAGTAATGTTGAATATGAAAAGAAGCAAAAGCTCAAGGAATAAGACTGTACCTGAAACCACTCTGGTTAGAATAAGATAGAAAACGAAAAAGAACGGAAGAATTTAGGCAGAACTCTGGCTGAACATGGAAAGAGTACAACATGAACTAGAGAAGATGGAATGATACTTGATGAGAGGAACAACATAATTCCACCATAAGAATTGAAAGAGTGGAATGAAATGAACGGAGAAGAAAATGACATCTTCTACCACGAATGAATTTGAAAAGCATCCTTACGAAGAAAAGATTGAACGAAGTTGTTGAGAAAATCAACAACAAAAAGAATAAGCTTGTTGTGGACTTATGGAAAACATCTCAAAATTATGAGGTGATAACCGACCACAAGCAGAAAAATTGAATAGCTGAGAAGAACAAAGAAATGAAAAACTCCACTTCAAAAGAATACAGAGAATTAATTGCACTTTGAGTAGAAAGAAGGAAAGATACTTGAGCGCCTCCAAAAGAATCTTGATGAACACTTGAAGAATGAATTAAATCATGACAAGCCACCGTGAAGAACTCCGGCAACAAAAGGATTATGAGATAGAATTGAAGGATGAAAGGGATAATATTAAAGCCTTGCGATGATTTAGATGGAACTTCGAGACGAGATCACCGAGAAAACTTGGAACTCCAGAAAGAAAAGAATAACTCAGGACCGAGAGACTATTCACCATGAAAATCTTCGACGGAATGAATTGATCCACTTGATGAAAGTGGAATAAGAATTATGTTATGCTTATCCTCCACCAATTAAATTGATGAGAAGCAATGGATTTCCATACTACTTATTCACATTAGGAAAAGATTAAGGGGAGATATAGCACAACACTTGGGAAAATATTCATGAACCACCGGTAGGATTTGGAAAGAAACGAATGAATTGATATGACTACAATTGAAAAGGAATCTTGAACGAACCACCGTTAGAAATGAAAATGAACAAAGAAAAGAGAATGAATCGCCGGGAGGAATTAGAGCAATCGCGAAGATACTTGCATGAATCTAGAGACAAGAGAAAGAAGAGATCGCAAACTGATTAAAGAGCAAAGCACCGGAAGAATATGGAGACGAACGAAAATGCATGAATATGGAATAATTGGAGAATGAATTTGAAAACTTAGAACGAAGAAATATTCCGAAAAGATGGCCTCCGGATGATCGAGAGAGGAAGGAACTCTCGAAATACATCGAATGATTGAAAAGGATTTGTACGGTCGAAAAACAATTTGAGAGGATAACATCAAGCTAGCGCCACGAATATCCGGGAGAACGGACAAGATTTAGGGAAAAACTCTACTTCGGTCTTCAAATGATGAGAATGACGACGAGAAACACCTTGAAGAATTTGTTGAAACACTCCGGAAGAACAAAAAGAGGAAAGATTGAACCGAACATAAAAGAATTTGGAAGCTATCTTGGAGAAGGCATCTAACTGATGAAATTCATACTTACGTCAAATTTCAAAAGAACTTGAGAATACCTCCGGGAAAATCAGTAGAGTCAGGTAAGATCTTGGGAAAAGACTTGTGGGTTAAGGCCCACTGCAAAGAAAACACCGCTGGAAAGGATTGTTGAATGTGAAATGATCCACCAGAACGATTGAAAGATTTGAATGAGGTGACAACCTCGAATTAATTGAATGCAAACACGAACCTTCAGAGATGTCTTCAGCACTCCGGAAGGATTAAATGGCGAGAGGCAAACGATCAGAGGGAAATATTTGAGCTGAGGGAATGAATACGATCAACAACGAAAAACTTGAATTTGGATCCACCGGAGAGAAAATGCGATGAACAATGATGAACTAGACGAGACTTCACCGGTTGAGACAATTTAGGAAAGACTGAAGATACTCCACACGAATGAAATTGATTGCTCGAATAAAGGCTCAGACTCCGGAATTAAAGGGGTGGGGGCGGGGAAAAAACACACGCAACTTGGACGAGGAATCAACGAATAACTTGAAGAGAAAAGCAACGGTTGAAATGATTTAGGGAAGAATGCAAAGACTTCGCACGAGTAAGATGGATACTCAATTACAGACTCCAGTTCCAAGAAGAAAAAGGGTGGGCGGGTGGAAAAAACAAGGACAACTTCGTACAGGGAAACAACGTCGTGGGGAAGAACTGAGGATTGATCTCGCGAAAGACAAAGAGGTTTGAGTCGACTTGACGAGAGATGCACCGGATAAAATAGGATGGACAACAAACAAAAACTAACCGCGTGAACCTAAAGAAAAATTTGAAGGGGAAGAGGAGTAGTTCAAAACACCTACATCAAGATTTCTCACCAGAGCGACGAAGGGGGCTGAGGAGTAAAAAGAAGTCCTACTCTCCGATATACTAGACTCCGAAAGTTTTTTTCTAGACTCGACATCGGCCAAACTACACGATCAATGAAGGGGGCTCCTATGGTCGGTCGAGGCTATGATACCAACTTGTCACGCCCAAGATGCGACCCTATCCTAAAGGAACTCGAAGGTCCCACCAAGGATAGAAGCGCATCTTGAAGACGCTTTTGCAAGGTGGATATCATTAGATCAAACCATTACATAATAGTTGGGGATACATACATAAGGCAGAAACGCCCTAAGAATACATCAATACATCATACATAAGATCAACATCCGACTACGGATGAAACACAAACAGAAACTCAAACAATATCCACCCTGCTAGCCCAGGCTGCCGACCAGGAACCTATCCCCTGATTGACGAAGAAGAAGAAGAAGAACTCCAAAACAAGTAAACATCGCTCTCACATCATGATCATCGCATAACCTGAACCTGCAACTGTTGGTGTAGTACTCTGTGAGCCACAAGGACTCAGCAATCCTATTACCATGGGTATCAAGACTAGCAAAGCTTAATGGGTAAGGAAGGGGTAAAGTGGTGAGGTTGCAGCAGCGGCTAAGCAAAGTATGGTGGCTAACTTACGAAACAAGAGCGAGAAGAGGAGCTTAACAAGCGGTCGTCAACTAGTAATGATCAAGAAGTGATCCTGAACTCCTACTTACGTCAAACATAACCCAAAAACCGTGTTATCCTCTCGAACAACCCCGAAAAGAGACAATCACGGTTACGCACGCGGTTGGTGTATTTTAGAAGAGTTTACTTCAAGTTTACTACAACCGGATATTAACAAATTCCCATCTGCCACATAACCGCGGGCACGGCTTTCGAAAGTTCAAACCCTGTAGGGGTGTCCCAACTTAGCCCATGATAAGCTCTCACGATGAACGAAGGATATTCCTTCTCCCGGAAAGACCCGATCACTCTCGGAATTCCGGTTACAAGACATTTCGACAATGGTAAAATAAGTCCAGCAAGACCTCCCGGCGTGCCGACACCCTGATAGTAGCCGCGCGTATCTCGTCTCAGGCCACGACCGGATGAGCAGTCCATACAACTAAAACCAGGCCTCGAGTTTCCCCGATGTGGCGCTGCAAGGGGCTCTAGTTCGGACCAACACTTAAAGAAGCATTGGCCCGGTGAGGCCTAAAATAAAGATGACCCTCGATTTAATTACTCCCAAGGGAAAGGTATAGGTGGTAGGTAGGCAAATGGTAAAACCATTGTTGGGCCTTGCTGGAGGAGTTTTATTTAAGGCGAACTTTCAAGGGGTTCCCATAACACCCAACCGCGTTACGGACGCAAAATCCGGGAACATAATACCGATATGACGGAAACTAGGGCGGCAAGAGTGGAAGAAAACACCAGGCATAAGGCCGAGCCTTCCACCCTTTACCAAGTATATAGATGCATTAATAATATAAGAGCTATATTGTGATATCCCAACATAAACATAATCCAACATGGAGCAATCTTCATCTTCACCTGCAACTAGCAACACTATAAGAGGGGCTGAGCAAAAGGCGGTAACATAGCCAAACAACATTTTGTAGGAAGGGTGACGAAGGTTAGAGGTTCATGGCAATCTTGGGAGGCTTGATAAGCAAGTGGTAGGTAACGCGGCATAGCGATAGCATCGAAGCAACTAGCATAGCAATGATAGTAATGAGATCCAAGGTGACGGTCATCTTGCCTGAAATCCCGTTAGGAAGAAGAACGAGTCCATGAAGAAGATGAAGCCAGTGAAGACGAATCAAGCGTAGACGAACGAGTCCTCACGATCGCAACGAAACAGGAACTAGCGAGAAGGAGCACAACCGGAAAGAAGCAAACAACAAGGTAAACACACAACACATAAACAAGACATGATGCTCAACCAAGTATGATGCATGACAAGGCTACATGAGGCTACGCATGGCAAGTTTAAATGAGGCCGGAAACAACATATAACAAATCCGGTAAGTCCTCATATGCAAATTTCGAGATTGGACCAGATCTGAAAAAACCTTATGTTCAAGTTGTCAAACAGCAAGTTAAGATGCACCAAAATGATCTACATGAGATTCTAGTCAAGTTACATATAAAGTTCATTTAATTTGAAGCTACGGCCTAGAAGATATGAGCAAAACAAGTTAAACATGGCATTGATGTAAAATGCATTCAAACATCAATCAAACACACTCAAAACATGGATGCAACAAGGTAACATGAAACTACATGCAAAACTAAGCAAGTTTCATGTAGAGCACGCTCAAAACAGAGCAACGGTTCAACACATACACATGAAACAAGTTTAAAGGATAAGCTGTCCAAAACAGCAACTAGGCAACTTGCAAGTATCACAAGAACATGTCATAGCACCTCAAAATGAAAACAAATGACATGGACCTGATATACAGGTAAAGCATTACAAAACATGAACAATGAGCTATCTCCAGAAATCACTATAACATGCTCAAAAGGTTATGGCAAGATTGCAAATAATAACAGTTTCACAGACTTGGCAGAATTTCACTAGACATGACAGTAATAACATCAGGTTGCAATGTTTCGAGCTATCAAACAACATGCTACGGAAACTTATCATGGCAACCATGCTCATGGCATGCTAGTACTGAAAGCAGTTAACAAAACTCGTTGACTGTAATTATTCCAAAGATCAACAGAAAAGATGGTAGCACCCATGCAAACATGGCAGATGATATGGCAGATTCAGACACTGAAAATAACAGCACATGGCAGGAACAACGATAAGTAGGCATGTTGGTGAGCTTGTACAAATCACTACGGAGTATTACATGGCATGACAAGGTAACCAACAGTAAGAAGATATGTTCATTAAGCTAATCATGGCAATAGCAAGTTTATAGGGTGCATGGAAGACTAGCAAAACACATGGCAAAACTGATCTTAATGTTAACAAGCTGACAGCAACATTATATTAGGAAGTTTGGAGCATGATAATAAGAATGTACAGCAGACCACAATGTAACCAAGGGCATGGATGGATAAAGCAGAACATTTATAACAAAACATCTTTAGTGAACATCTCTAGAATATGCACGGATTAATTGGTAGCATCAAGCAAAGATAGCAACATGATATAACAGTTTCAGCATTGACAGAACATTAACAGCAAGTAGCCCACTTCACAAGCTTGATGCACTCACTAAAGGGTATATAAAATACAAGGCTTGCACATCTGTAAAGATGGCAAGGAGATGCTCCACAAACGTATAGACATCATGCTCACAGGATGCACACACGAAATGCAACGAAAAACACAAATCAGCAAGTTATAACAGTCTCAGCAGGTTAACATCATATAGCACGCTTGCAACGATGATTAGGGCATCAAGATGAATGCAAACAAGTATGGCACAATGGAACGAAATGAAGAGCACTCAGAGGTGAACAGTTTGATATATCATATGCGTAAATTGGAGCTATGGACATGAAGATATGGCACGATGAACTTGAGCACATGAGATGAAAAATATCAGGACTTGGACGAAAATATACCACTCCGGAAACTGGATGGGACGGATCGGGACGAGGAGAATCGGGGGATGGAGAGGCGCGTTTGGATGGAGGGACCGGTGGATCTCTTCCCGGCGCGGGTCAACGCCGGCTCCGGCGACCCTAGGCTCCGATGATCGCCGGAGAAAACGGAGTTGGCCGGAGGAGGGCGCGGGTGGCCGGATCCGGCAAGGGGAGGCCGGTTCCGTGGCGAGGGCGGCGGCTAGCGGCGGTGCTGCGGAGAGCAGGCGGCGGGGCGGCGCGGCGCAGGGCGGCGGAGCAGCGTGCGGGCCGAGGAGCGCGGGCGACGGTGGCGCGCCGGTCGCGGGCGGCTCAGCGTTGCGGGGATCGGGCGAGGCGCGCAGCGGTGCGGGCTGCAGGCGGGAGGCGTCGGCGAGCGGCGCGTTGGCGGATCGGCACGGAGGTGGTGGCGCGCGCTGGCGGCGGCGGCCGGCGCGGAGAACGATTGCGAGGGAGGCGAGGCGGCGCCGCGGCGGGATGCGCAGAACGCTGGCTGCGGCGGCGGCTTGTGCCCGGGCGGGCCGACGGCTGCGCGGCGGCCGCACGGGGAGGAGCTGGGCAGCTGACGTGGCGGCGCGGGAGTGGTGGAGGCGGCGACGATGACGATGTGGCGCGACGGGATTGGCCGGAGCGACGTGGCTGCGGGGCAGTGGACATGTCCGGCGCGGGTGGACACATCCGGCGGCGCGAGGAAGAGGATGGATAGGGTTTCGTCCCAAATTTCGGTGGGGGAGGTCTATTTATAGGTAGAGGGAGCTAGGAGAGTCCAAATGAGGTGTGGTTTTCGCCCACACGATCACGATCCAACGACCGAGAGCATGGAGGGGGTTTGGATGGGCTCGTGGGCTGTGGTGAAGGAGGGCTGGGCTACAAAGAAGAGGGGTTTCGGGGTTACACAGTTAAACGTTAGGGCGTCAGACGAGCTCCAAATGGAACAAAAATTGACAGGCGGTCTACCTACACTATAACAACACCGCACGCCAAGTTTCTTCCCATTCCGAGAACATTTTAAGACACTCACGAAACGAGGCCCGAGAGGTGCAACGGGTGCGTGTGAGAGTGTCGGATCACGAAACGGACAATGGGGGAAAGGACCAGATGCAAGTTTTGAAAAACATGATGATGCAATGCAGATGATGACATGGCAAAGTGCGACACGCAAGCAAATGACATGGCAACAACGGCGAATAACTGGGAGACACCTGGCGCATCGAATCTGGGGCGTTACATTGTCTTTTTAGAGATTTCAAATGGACTACCACATACGGATGTATATAGACATATTATAAAAGAGTGTTGTACTACATCATTGTGCAATTGCTGTTTAGCTTCTAATATTAACTTGGTGCTTTTAGGTACATATGTCATTGGTAAAGATCCGCGCTTCGACCCTTTCTGTGTATGGGGCAATGAGATATCGATGAACCAGCATCAAGTGAGGAAGCTGATAAAGATTGTTAGTAAAATGGGTCCGAAGATGGCAATTAAACTATTTGTTTACACTTTATACAAGACAACAGCGAACTGCAGGATGGTAAGTAAGAACTCTGCAGCCTTCTTTTACTGCCCATAATGAGTTGTGTTAGATGACAAAGTGTGAATCTTTTTCCTTTGTAGTGGTTACCAAAGCAGTTTACTGAAGATTACCTCTCAAACTACATGATTGGTGGGCATGCAAAGGTTAAAGTATTTCTACGAGAACACGATGATTATCTAGATGTTTTCATGAAGACCGTGAAGGATGGGCGGTCGGCCATCACAAGGGGTTGGAGTAGAGTCGTGTGTGCCTTCTGCATGGAAGAGGGCACAATATGGGCATTCCGCTTCACCTTGTTCAGCAACCAGAATATATTTCGCCTCTTTCTTTACCGTCTTTAATAGTACAAGTATACAATTGTGGTTCATCATTCTTTATTTGGTTCTTATGTAGTTCTTTAACATATGTACCTATGAATCGAGTAATGCATTGGTTATTTGAACCTGATGGATATGAATAAAGTTGTAGCATACATTCAAATTCAAATTCAAATCCGGTACAATTTGAAAAAGTAGCAATTAAATTATGGTGAAATTATGCTCTCCAGGTTGTTACGGCACACATGGTTGGTAAAACACAAATGTTTGCAATATGCACCATAATCCGAGATGGTTCACAGAGAGGAAACGTGTGCAAGCATGCACACAGTTGCCGTTTGCAAAGCGTGTGTGATGTCAGACAATATCAAAACGGTGCGGGCAAACTAAACGTTTGTGTTAGTTGCCTTATCGCACACGATTTGCAACCATGAACTATTTCTGATGAAGTATGCATCGTAAATGTTGCACCACAGAATAGCATGTGCGATAGTTGTCGTGTACGACGATGTTACGACGGTCCGACGTTTTGTAATCTTGTCCGACACTTGTACGACGATTAGCTAATTTTCTTAACAGTGAACCGTTTGTGATGGCCCACACATCATACACGTTCTATAATTTTGAACCGTTTGTGATGGGTCGCGCAACGTAAATGTAGCACCACAGAATACCGACTGCGATGGCAATGCGAGCAGAAATGAGTAGGAGTACTGTAGGGGCCCTATCCCCAACGGTTTCTGGGTTGTGTGGAAAGGACCCCCCCTATTGCCCACACTCACTTCGCGACGGTTCCAAATGTCATCGCGGAAAGGGGTTAAAAACCGTTTGTGTAGGACCGATGTGTACCAGTGATAACTACCTTATAATGGTAAAAGGGATTTGATGGCTTAACAACAAGACCAAGAGATGAGACTTGTGAGCCGCTGGATCAGATTGACGTCGTATTGCCAGAAATGCTACGCCTAAATGAGGAAAACAAACAACTGCATGTTCATGATTTGGCATTGCCCTCCTTCTTGAGATACAACGAGTCCTCACAGTGTTGTATTTTCCATGCTTGAATTATCGAAAGAAAGAAAACTGGAAATGTATACTTGATGAAGTCTGCGCCTTCTCATGTATGAAGGTGTCGTATCGAAAAAACTTTCGCTGGTTTAGTCTTGAGGGTACCATCCGCATTCGCCATATGTAGATTACAGCTATGCATAGCTTGTTGCGAGTGAGCTTTTAAGCTGACTAACATGATGAATTTTGACATGTTCTGCAAAATCGAGCTTGTAAGCAGTGTTACCCACTTTCTGAATTATCAAGAAAGGACGATAGTATTTTGTTCTGCAATTAAGAGCTCCACGAAATCCAAAGGCTGCCAATCTAAAAGGAGCCTTTAGAGGATACATCAAGTCTCCCACTTGAAAAGTTCCTTTCACTCATTAGAGATGTGGATATCTCTTCATATTGTTTTGTGCTTGAAGTAAAATTTCCTTCAACTGATCAAGCATTGTTGTGTTAGATGACAAGAACTCCCGAGTTTCTGTATCATTAGGGTATGGTATAACTAGATCATTTATTAATGGTGGTGGAAAGCCATACAATAATTTAAAAGGAGGCATTTTCAAAGCAGTGTGACAAATGGTATTGTACTAGTATTCGACCAAAGGTAACCAGGATAGCCACTTCTTAGGCTCAGTGGTTGTCATACACCTAAAGGGTCCCCATTGGTTGACCCTCTCTGTTTGCCCATAAGTTTCAGGATGATAAGATGAACTGTACCTGAGCTCAATATCCAAAGTACAGAATATCTCTCTTCAAACCTTACTAGTGAAAATTTTGTTTCTGCCAGAGACAATCATCTTAGGTGGCCCATGTAATTTAATGATGTTGTCAGCAAAGTCATGAGCTATAGGTTGTACTGTATAAGAATGTGAGAGTGGTATGAAATAAGCATATTTAGTAAACCTATCCACCACTTCTAATATCACGTCATTTCCATGAGAATTGGGTAGGCACTCAATAAATTCCACTGACAAATGCTACCAAGCCATATCTAGAACTGGTTCCAAAAGAACAAGTTGTGAACAATTTTCATGCTTTATCCTTTGGCATATAGGACATGCAACAATGAAAGTTTCTACAACACTTTCCAAACTAGGCCAATAGAAGGCGTTTTTAACTCTTTGATAAGTAGCTCTCATGCCAGAGTGACACCCAATAGGTGAAGTATGCAGAGCAATGAGTAACTTACTTCTGGGACCAAGGTAAAAGTGCAACTAATCCCCGGGTGGTTTTGGTAATTCATAACAACATATAGCTCATTGAACTAATATCCATTCAAGATAAATATTTCAGGATGTTCACTTATTGGTATGGCATGGAATAGAGATGTGGACCCCTCAAAATTCTAAGGACAAAGATTGGCAAAATCTCAAGACTCTTCATTTCTATTTAAGTGGTCGAAGGTCACATTGAGTCCATAGGAAAGCCAATATTATTAAAAGGGGATGAGGTGTTGCTTAATGGTCTACTTGCTCAAAGTGCTTAGTGATATTGCTCCAAAACCCTCACTTTCTCCATCCAAATATGTCCAAACCCTAATTAGAAACTCGGCCCCACCGATTCTTTCTACTCGGAGCCACCGAGTTCATTTGACATAGCCACTGTCAAAAACCCTAACAATTCGGTCACACCGGTATGGATCTCGGTCCCATCGAGATGGCCTTGCCAACGCTCTGTGATCTATTGCATTCACTTTGGTCCCACGGATGAGTTGATGCAATCGGCGCCACCGAGATGATGTTTGCCCTAAGCCCTAGCACCTTGGTCCCATCGAGTTGTTCCAGTCAGTCCCACTGAGATTCCTAACGTTCATATTTTTGAACAGATCGGGGCCATCGAGTTTCCTAATCGGTGCCACCAAAAGTGTGTAACGATTGGATTTTGTGTGGAGGTTATATATACCCCTCCACCCCTTCTTCCTCATTGAGAAGATCCATCAGAACGTGCCTACACTTCCACCATTCATTTTCTGAGAGAGAACCACCTACTCATGTGTTGAGACCAAGAGATTCCATTCCAACCTTTTGAACCTTGATTTCTAGCCTTCCCCAAGTTGTTTTCCACTCAAATCCTTCTTCCACCATAGCCAAATCTATGAGAGAGAGTTGAGTGTTGGGGAGACTATCATTTGAAGCACAAGAGCAAGGAGTTCATCATCTACACACCATCTATTACCTTTTGGAGAGTGGTGTCTCCTAGATTGGTTAGGTGTCGCTTGGGAGCCTCCGTCGTGATGTGGAGTTGAACCAAGAAGTTTGTAAAGGCAGGGAGATCGCCTACATCGCGAAGATCTACCCGAGTGAGGCAAGTCATTCATGGGCGATGGCCATGGTGGGATAGACAAGGTTTCTTCTTCGTGGACCCTTCGTGGGCGGAGCCCTCCGTGGATTCACGCAACTGTTACCTTCGTGGGTTGAAGTCTCCATCAACGAGGAGGTACGATAGCACCACCTATCGGAACCATGCCAAAAATCTTCGTGTCTCCATTGTGTTTGCCTTCTCCAAACCCTTCCCTTTACCTTCATATGAAATGTTTTACATTTCGCTGATATACTCTTAGAATTGCATGTGTAGGTTGATTACTTGACTTGAGCTAATTGCTAAAATCTGCCCACAACTAAAATTGGGAAAATCATAGATTTTTATTTGGTAAAGTAGTCTAATCACCCCCTCTAGACATACTTACGATCCTACTAGTGGTATCAGAGCTTTGGTCTCCATTAGCCTTGACTTCCATAGCTTTGGTTTCACAACCTAGGAGAGTATGGTGTCTAGCGAGGGTAACTATCACCATAGAGGTCCTTATTTTCATGGTACGAATTTTGCTAGTTGGAAGCATAAGATGAAAATGCATATTCTTGGTCATAACCCCTCCGTTTGGACTGTTGTGCGTGTTGGCTTGCAAGGTGAATTCCTTGAAGATGGTAGAGAACCAGATCATGAAGCAACCGCGGAAGAATTGAAGATGTTGAAATACAATACTCAAGCTTGCGATATTCTCTTCAATGGATTGTGCCGTGAAGAATTCAACAAAATCATCCATCGTGAGAATGCAAAGGAAATTTGGGATACTTTGGTTGATATGCACAAAGTACCGAGTTCGTCAAGGAATCAAAGTTGGATGTGATTCAAACTCAACCTGACAAGTTCAAGATGAAGGATGGTGAAGGAGTCACCGAAATCTACTTTAGGCTTGCTCTCATCACAAATGAGATTGCCGGCTTAGGAAGTGAAGAGATGACCGGCAAATTCATCATCAAGAAGATCCTTAGAGCCTTCGATGGAAAATATCATACTGTGTGCACATTGATCCAAATGATGCCCAATTACAAAGATCTCAAGCCCACGAAAGTCATTGGTAGAATTGTTGCTCATGAGATGTCACTCAAGGATAAGGAAGAGCTTCACAATAAGACAAGTGGTGCTTACAAAGCTTCAAGTGATGCCCCTACAACATCAAGTGGGAAGCAAGTCTCCAATGAAGAATTGAGCTTTATGGTGAAGAAATTCAACAAATTCTACAAGAGTAGAAGCAAAGAGAGAAGCTCCAAGTCAAGGTCCTACAATGACAAAAGATCTTCTAGTCGTGATCGTAATTGCTACAATTGTGGAAGACCCGGACACTATTCCAATGAGTGTACGGCTCCCTACAAGAAAAGAGAAGACTCACCAAAAAGGAGAAGTAGAAGAGATGAATCACCTCCAAGAGAGAGGAGGAGTAGAGATGATTGTTATGAACGAAGACCCTTTCACAGAAGCAAGGATTCGGAAAGGAAGGACAAGCCATCAAAGAGCTATACAAGACGAAAACATCAAGCTCACGTTGGTGAATGGGTGTAAGGTTCCGACTCCGACAACTACTCCGAGAGAAGCTATCAGTCCAACCCCGAATATACTCAATATGAAGGTGTTGTCGGTCTTGCACTAGTGTCATCCAACTCCTACGACATATTTGACTCACCAAATGAAGGAATTGGCAGATGCTTCATGGTTAAAGGCCCCAAGGTATCACACCCCGAGTATCTTGATTTTGATAGTGATGAAGATGATTTGCTAGGTGATGATGATTTACTTGTTGACAGAACTAGTGATAAAAACTATGATGAACTTGCTAGTAATCATGCTAATCAAGATGAAACAAATGACAATGATAAGGAGATTGAGCGTCTAACTAAAGAACTAAACACTCTTAAGTTAGCTCATGAAACAACTCAAGAGGATCATAGAGAGCCCCTAAGGACTCATGAGAAGCTATGCTTTGAGAAGCTAAATTTAGAGCAAGAGCATGAGTTCCTAAAAGCATTGAATGATGATCTTCGAAAGAAGAGTTATTCTTACATTTCCAAACATCTCCTCTTGTCTAATTATATGCCACAAGTAAAATCTAGCAACAAGAGCAAGGAAGATTCTTCTTCTAGTAGTAATAATAACCATGCTAAATCCAATATTGTTGCTTCTAGTAGTTCTCTTGATTCCACTAATGATTCTCCTAGCCAAGTTACACTTGAGCAAAAAAATAGCTTATAGAAGGGAATTATAGAGAAATGTGTTCACAAGAGCCTTGCCGGGAGTAAGCAATTTGAGGAAATTGTATGCATGCAAGGAAGGCACGGGAGAATCAAGGTGTTGGTTTTGAACAAAAGTTCAATGCCAATGGAGTTGAATGGGAGGAAGATCAATATCCTAAGACGAAGTTTGTTCCTCAACAAGAGAAGTATGACCCCACTTCTTTTGAGGGAACACAAGCTCAAGACAATCTTCCACCACAAGACCACAAGCTAAAAGGCAAGGACAAGCTTAAAGAAGAGATTGACTCATTTGAAGAAGCTCCTAAGGCCATGGTCAAGTGGGTTCCCAAGACTATGTCAAGCTCAAGTACAACTACAACTCCAAGGATTCCCATCAAGTTGATGTGGGTCCCAAATAAGAAGAACTAGAGTGTTCTTGAGGGTAACTCCGCCAACATAGTTCACTCATACTCATTATGGCAAGGACTTGTGCAATCAACTTTCATATCTTGCACTAGTTCATGGAGTCACAAACCCTCTTGTTGGTAAGACAAGGCACAAGGTAACATAATGCTTTCATGGACATCATAATATGTGCAATTCACTCTATGTCTATGGATATCCTTGTATGTTCCTTGTGGTACTAACCCATGTAGGTATTGAAAGTGCAACACTCCAAAGGATTGCTCCAAATGATCTACATCAACATTGAGCATCCACGTCTTCACTATCTACATGAAGTCATCATCGACAAAACCCAAGGTTAGTTCATCCCTCTTAGGGGGGATATCACATCTAGGGGGAGCTTTTCTCTAAAAATTGAGCTAAAGCAACTCTAATGGCGTGAACACATTAATGCTTTATGTAAAAGTGATAACCCCACTTGTGCTTAAACGATGTGTATAACCTATGATCAAATGTTCTCATTTTGCTCCGAAGTCAATATACTCATATATAGATGACCTGTTCATCGCCAATTGCTTGATAGATGCTAGAATTGATTGTGCATGCTTTGACACATATTTCATTTGCTATCTTATTGTGTGAGCATGTTAATTGCATATTTTCTCCATTCGAGGACATCCATTTGTTGTTTTTATTGTCTTGGTTTTATTGGCCAAGTGGATGTACAAGAATGCCTAAGAACTTTCTCTAGCTATCTATGCTCTTCTTGTCTCAAACTCTATTCATGTTATATCACAAAAAATGAAAAAGTTCCTTTTGGACCCTCCGGGTGAGGAGCACTCGGAGCCACCGATCTGTCAAGGGCTTCCTTCCAAAACCTTCTCTTATTTTTCGGCCAGACCAATCCAGTCAAACTCGGTCACACCGAAAGCATTAGATTGATCTAGGTTTTATCTCGGTGCTATCGATTAGACCGACTCTCACCAGTTTGCTGTAACTGCACGTAGTTTCACATCTCGGTGCCACCAATTTGATCCACTAGGTGCCACTGACAACACATGGGTATATATATACATCTTGCGACCCGTACGGTTGAAAATTTCTTCAAACATTTTGAGCCCGCGCCCCATTGCTGCCGCTCCCTTGGTCTCCGGATCATCGCCGTTGTCTCCTGTGCGTCGTCGCCGCAGGAATCCACCACCGTCAACGGAATCTACTCCACCATTGTTGCCGTAGAGGATCATCACCGAGTTAGGGTGAGATTTGATCTCATCGTGCTTTCTTTCTCCAATTCAATGCACAAGGATCTTGCCTAATATCTTACCACGTTTGAGATTGATCTATCCACCAAACAAATGCATTAGAATAGATTTGAAGAAAAATTTTAGGGTTAGGTTTCCGCCGAACTCATCTCGGAACAACCGAAATGAAAATTTTTGGTCCCACTAATTTGCCCTGGCCATTGCACAAGTACAACTAAGTTCCACCGAAACGTACTGATTGGTGAGACCGAAAGTAAAGTTTCAGTGAAACCCTAGCATCTCGGAGCCACCGAACCACAACTCGGTCCAACCAAAATTGTGTGTTTAGGCACTGTGAGTGCTTCGGTGTCACCGAAATGATCAAATCAGTAGGTCCGAAATGCTTTCTGTGGAGAACTAAAACTAAAGTTTGGACTCAAGTTTTTTGAAAAACTATCTGCTTTTTGTGATAACTCATCTACTCTGCCCATACCCATATATTCATAGTGTCAGCATTGCAAGATGTCTAGTGCCAGTGCCAGTCAGAACTAGTCTGAACAGAGTGTTGAACTTGGTGAGGGCTCTAGTCCCAATGAGATCTATGATGATGGCAGCAGGAGCACTCCAAGCAACTTGCCAAAGGCTGCCACCAGGACAAGAAAGAAGAAAACCTCAGAAAGTGAGGATGAGGATTTTGTTGCAGATGAGGTCACTTCCAAGAGGAAGGCAGTACTCAGAAAAGAGTATGGCTCTACTGCTACCACTAAGCCAGGTGCCAAGAATAAAACTGTTGTGATGAGAGTCCCCACATCAAAACATCAGAAAACCTCAGCTCCACGAGAGACAATGACCTTCACACTGGAAGAACCAAGTGATGAAGAGGGTGATGCCAGCAAGAAAAAGAAGAGGTCTAGAAAGATAACTGCGATAATTATTGGCCGACCTTCCATGAGGGAAGATGATCAAGAGGAGTAGGAGGAAGAGCATGCTGAAGCACCTCCAGCTAAGACACAAAAACTCATGGCAGATGCTATGAAGTCAGCTGCTGCTCCCTCCAAGCCCAAGTCAAAGCCCAAGGTTTCTGCACCAAAGAGGTCAACAAGAAACATTCCAACTGCTGAGAAGAACAAGGCCCCAGTGCCTAAAGTTCAAGATGATGATGAGCCACTAGTGCTCAGGAAGCTCAAGCCCAACATCCCAGACCATGAAAATGCACACCCTGTTGCAGAAAACATGATGCTCAGGAAGGACAAGGGTCTGTAAGAGTGGAGGAAAGTGGATCCCTATTCAGTTAGGAGGAAGACTGCTTGTGACTACCATTTCCACACCAGAGAAGAACAAGACTTTAATGAGATAGTTTTGCTTGGTAAGAATCCCATTGTCAATGACATGAAGTGGGTGGACTGGAAATATGTTGATGCTAATGAAGATTATTTTCCCCACATTCATGAGAGCTTTATACTTGCAGGAGTGGATGCTTTTGTTGGTCAGAAGCTCACCAAGTGGAGTGACGAGATGATCATGCAATTCTACTCTACAACACACTTCTATCCAGATGGGAGGATTGCATGGATGACTGAGGTTTCCAAGCACCTTAATCTTTGAGTTGGTTGCACTTCTTAATGCCCCTAAGGAAGATAAAGATGACGTCGATGTTTGTGGGAAGCCCAGGATGGACCACAATTCCATGGCTAATATGTATAAGCCCATTCTTGATGATGACTTGGAAACTCACAAGACTGGGTCAGTCAAGCATCTGCTAGCTGGTTTGGCTACCATAAACACCATTTTGAGGCCCACTCTGTTGCCTGATACGTCTCCAGCGTATCTATAATTTTTTATTGTTCCATGCTATTATATTATATATTTTGGATGTTTTATATGCATTAATATGCTATTTTATATTATTTTCGGGATTAACCTATTAACCTAGTGCCCAATGTCAGTTTCTGTTTTTTCCTTGTTTTTGACTTTTACAAAAAAGGAATACCAAACGGAGTCCAAAGGGCATAAAACTCTACGGTGATTTTTCTTGGACCAGAAGAAACCCACGAGACTTGGAGAGGAGGCCAGAAGACCTACGAGGTGACCACAAGTCGTAGCGGTGTGCCCCCAGGGCTTGTGGGCCCCTCATAGCCCTTCCAACCCTAATCTTCGCACTATAAATTCCCAAATATTCCCCCTACGTCAGAGGGCACACCAAAAATACATTTCCGCCGCCGCAAGCTTCTGTTCTGGTGAGATACCATCTTGGGGCCTTTTTTGGCACTCCACCGGAGGGGGGTTCGATCATAGAGGGCCTCTACACCAACCTTGCTGCCCTTCTGAAGATGCGTGGGTTGTTTACCACGGACCTAAGGGTCCATAGCTAGTAGCTAGATGGCTTCTTCTCTCTCTTTGATCTTCAATACAATGTTCTCCTCGATGTTCTTGGAGATCTATTCGATGTAATCTTCTTTTGCGGTGCGTTTGTTGAGATCCGATGAATTGTGGATTTATGATCAGATTATCTATGAATATTATTCGAGTCTTTTCTAAACTCTTTTATGCATGATTGAGATAGTTTAGTATTTCTGTCTGATCTATCGATTTGGTTTGGCCTACTAGATTGGTTTTTCTTCCAATGGGAGAGGTGCTTTGTGACGGGTTCGATCTCGCGGTGTCCTCACGTAGTGACAGTAGGGATAGCGAGGCACGTATGTACTATTGTCATTAAGGATAAAAGATGGGGTTTATATCATATGTTCAGATCCTTTATGCTAGTTGGTTTATTTGGTGGAAGATCATATGTTCAGATCCTTTATGCATATTAATACCCCTCTAATTATGAACATGAATATGCTTTGTGAGTAGTTACGTTTGTTCCTGAGGACATGGGAGAAGTCTTGCTATTAGTAGTCATGTGAATTTGGTATTATTTCGATATTTTGATGAGATGTATGTTGTCTAGCCTCTAGTGGTGTTATGTGAACGTCGACTACATAACACTTCACCATTATTTGGGCCTAGAGGAAGGCATTGGGAAGTAATAAGTAGATGCTGGGTTGCTAGAGTGACAGAAGCTTAAACCCTAGTTTATGCGTTGCTTCGTAAGGGGCTGATTTGGATCCATATGTTTCATGCTATGGTTAGGTTTACATTAATACTTTTGTTGTAGTTGCGGATGCTTGCAATAGAGGTTAATCATAAGTGGGATGTTTGTTCAAGTAAGAACAGCACCCAAGCACCGGTCCACCCACATATCAAATTATCAAAGTACCGAACGCGAATCATATGAACGTGATGAAAACTAGCTTGACGATATTCCCATGGGTCCTCGGGAGCGCTTTTCCTATTATAAGAGTTTGTCCAGGCTTGTCCTTTGCTACAAAAAGGATTGGGCCACCTTGCTGCACCTTATTTACTTTTGTTACTTGTTGCTCGTTACAAATTATCCTATCACAAAACTATCTGTTACCACTTATTTCAGTACTTGCAGAGAATACCTTCTTTGAAACCGCTTATCATTTCCTTCGCTCCTCGTTGGGTTCGACACTCTTACTTATCGAAAGGACTACGATAGATCCCCTATACTTGTGGGTCATCAAGACTCTTTTCCGGCGCCGCTGTTGGGAGTGAAGCGCTTTTGGTAGGTGGAATTTGGTAAGGAAAAATTTATATAGCGTGCTGAAATTTACTGTCACTTGTTACTATGGAAAGTAATCCTCTGAGGGGCTTGTTCGGGGTATCTTCACCTTGACCAGTAGAGCAAAGATTTGCTCCTCAACCTAATGAACCTACTAAAAATAAATATGAAAATGTTCCCTTTGAATTTCCTTTGGGTATGATGGAAAAACTGCTAGCTAATCCTTTTGTAGGAGATGGAACAAAGCATCCTGATGAGCACCTAATATATGTGGATGAAGTTTGTGGACTATTTAAGCTTGCAGGTATACCTGATGATGTTGTTAAGAAGAAGGTCTTCCCTTTATCTTTGAAGGGAGATGCATTGACATGGTATAGGCTATGTGATGATACGAGATCATGGAACTATAGAAGATTGAAATTGGAATTTCATCAAAATTATTATCCTATGCATCTTGTTCATCGTGATCGCAATTATATATATAATTTTTGGCCTCATGAAGGAGAAAGCATCGCTCAAGCTTGGGGAGGCTTAAATCAATGTTGTATTCATGCCCCAATCATGAGCTCCCAAGAGAAACAATTATTCAAAATCTTTATGCTCGGCTTTCTGAAAACAATCGCACCATGCTTGATACTTCTTATTGTGCTGGCTCTTTTATGATGAAGACTATTGAATTCAAATGGAATTTATTGGATAGAATTAAACGCAACTCTGAAGATTGGGATCTCGACGAAGGTAAGGAGTCAGGTATGATACCTAAGTTTGATTGTGTTAAATCTTTTATGGATATCGATATTTTCCGTAAGTTTAGCACTAAATATGGACTTGACCCTGAAATAGTAGCTTCTTTCTGTGAATCTTTTGCTACTTATGTTGATCTCCCTAAGGAGAAGTGGTTTAAATATCATCCTCCCATAGAAGTAAATTAGCTGCACCTATTAAAGTTGAAGAAAAGACTGTCACTTATAATGATCCTATTGTTCCTACTTCTTATGTTGAGAAACCACCCTTTCCTGTGAGAATAAAGGATCATGCTAAAGCTTCAACTTTTGTTCGTAAAAGTAATATTAGAACTTATACACCTCTTGAGCAAGTTAAAGTAGAACCTAATATTGCTATTGTTAAAGATCTCTTGGCCGATAATATTGATGGGCATGTTATTCAATTCTGCAGTGCAACTGCTAGAATTGCCAAACCTAGTGCTAAAGATAAACAGAGACCTGTGGTAGGCGTGCCTGTTATTTCTGTTAAAATAGGAGATCATTGTTATCATGGCTTATGTGATATGGGTGCTAGTGCTAGTGTTATACCTTATAATTTGTATGAAGAAATTAAGCATGAAATTGCACCTGCTGAGATAGAAGGTATTGATGTTACAATTAAACTTGCCAATAGAGATACTATATCTGCAATGGGAATTGTTAGAGATGTCGAAGTCTTGTGTGGGAAAACTAAATATCCTGCTGATTTTCTTGTTCTTAGTTCCCCACAAGATAGCTTTTGTCCCATTATATTTGGTAGACCCTTCTTGAATACTGCCAATGCTAAGATAAATTGCGAAAAGAATGTTGTTACTGTTGGCTTGGATGATATGATTCATGAGTTTAATTTCTCTAAATTTAGTAAACAACACCGTGAAGAAGAATTGCCTAGTAAGGATGAAATTGTTGGTCTTGCTTCAATTGTCGTACCTCTTAATGGTCCTTTAGAACAATATTTGCTAGACCATGAAAATGATATGTTTATGAATGAAATAAGGGAAATAGATGAAGTATTCTTTAAATAGGAACCTATTCTGAAACATAATTTTCCTGTTGAAATCCTAGGGGATCCTCCTCCACCCAAGGGAGACCCCGTGTTTGAGCTTAAACCGTTGCCTGATAATCTTAAATATGCTTATCTTGATGAAAAGAAAATATATCCTGTTATTATTAGTGCTAACCTTTCAGAGCATGAATAAGAGAGATTATTGAAAACTCTGAAGAAGCACTGTGCTGCTATTGGATATACTCTTGATGATCTTAAGGGCATTAGTCAACACAAAATAAATTTGGAAGAAGATGCCAAACCGGTTCGTGGTCATCAACGAAGGTTGAATCCTAAGATGAAAGAAGTGGTAAGAAAAGAAATACTAAAGCTTTTGGAGGCACGTATAATTTATCCCGTTCTTTGATAGTCGATTGGGTAAGTCCTGTTCATTGTGTCCCAAAGAAGGGAGGTGTTACTTGTTGTTCCTAATGATAAGGATGAATTGATTCCGCAAAGAATTATTACAGGTTATAGGATGGTAATTGATTTCCATAAGTTAAATAAGGCTACTAAGAAAGATCATTACCCCTTACCTTTTATCGATCAAATGCTAGAAAGATTATGCAAACATACACATTATTGCTTTCTAGATGGTTATTCTGGTTTCTCCCAAATACCTGTGTCGGCTAAAGATCAATCGAAGACTACTTTTACATGCCCTTTTGGTACTTTTGCTTATAGATGTATGCCTTTTGGTTTATGTAATGCACCTGCTACCTTTCAAAGATGCATGATGGCTATATTCTCTGACTTTTGTGAAAAGATTTGTGAGGTTTTCATGGAGGACTTTTCCGTCTATGGATCCTCTTTTGATGATTGCTTGAGCAATCTTGATCGAGTTTTGCAGAGATGTGAAGAAACTAATCTTGTCTTGAATTGGGAAAGTGTCACTTTATGGTTAATGAAGGTATTGTCTTGGGGCAAAAAGTTTCTGAAAGAGGTATTGAAGTTGATAAAGCCAAGGTTGATGCTATTGAAAATATGCCATGTCCCAAGGACATCAAAGGTATAAGAAGTTTCCTTGGTCACTTTGATTTTATAGGAGGTTCATTAAGGACTTCTCAAAAATTTCTCGACCTCTAACTAATTTATTACAAAAAGATATACCATTTGTCTTTGATGATGATTGTGTAGAAGCATTTGAAATACTTAAGAAAGCATTGATCTCTGCACCTATTGTTCAGCCACCGGATTGGAATTTACCCTTTGAAATTATGTGTGATGCTAGTGACTATGTTGTAGGTGCTGTTCTAGGGCAAAGAGTTGATAAGAAATTAAATGTTATTCAATATGCTAGTAAAACTCTAGACAATGCTCAAAGAAATTATGCTCCTACTGAAAAGGAATTCTTAGAAGTTTTTTTTGCTTGTGATAAGTTCAGACCTTATATTGTTGATTCTAAAGTAACTATTCACACTGATCATGCTGCTATTAAATATCTTATGGAAAAGAAAGATGCTAAACCTAGACTTATTAGATGGGTTCTCTTGCTACAAGAATTTGATTTGCATATTGTTGATAGAAAGGGAGCTGAGAACCCCGTTGCAGACAGCTTGTCTAGGTTAGAATATGTTCTTGATGACCCACTACCTATTGATGATAGCTTTCCTGATGAGCAACTAAATGTCATAAATGCTTCTCGTAGTACTCCATGGTATGCTGATTATGCCAATTACATTGTTGCTAAATTTATACCACCTAGTTTCACATACCAGCAAAAGAAAAAGTTTTTCTATGATTTGAGACATTACTTTTGGGATGACCCACATCTTTATAAATAAGGAGTAGATGGTGTTATTAGATGTTGTGTACCTGAGCATGAACAGGAACATATCCTACCCAAGTGTCACTCCGAAGCTTATGGAGGGCACCACGCTGGAGATAGAACTGCACATAAGGTATTGCAATCTGGTTTTTATTGGCCTACTCTCTTCAAGGATGCCCGTAAGTTTGTCTTATCTTGTGATGAATGTCAAAGAATCGGTAATATTAGTAGACGTCAAGAAATGCCTATGAATTATTCACTTTTTATTGAACCATTTGATGTTTGGGTCTTTGATTATATGGGACCTTTTCCTGCCTCTAATGGATATACACATATTTTAGTTGTTGTTGATTACGTTACTAGGTGGGTAGAAGCTATTCCAACTAGTAGTGCTGATCATAACACTTCTATCAAATTGCTTAAAGAAGTTATTTTTCCGAGGTTTGGAGTCCTTAGATATTTAATGACTGATGGTGGTTCACATTTTATTCATGGTGCTTTCCGTAAAATGCTTGCTAAATATGATGTTAATCATAGAATTGCATCCCCTTATCACCCACGGTCTAGTGGTCAAGTAGAATTGAATAATAGAGAACTCAAATTAATTTTGCAAAAGACTGTCAATAGGTCTAGGAATAATTAGTCCAAGAAACTCGATGATGCATTATGGGCATATAGAACTGCATATAAAAATCCTATGGGTATCTATCCGTATAAAATGATTTATGGAAAAGCATGCCACTTACCTCTCGAACTAGAGCATAAGGTTTATTGGGATATTAAAGAGCTCAACTATGATTTCAAACTTGCCGGTGAGAAGAGGTTATTTGATATTAGCTCACTTGATGAATGGAGAACCCAAGCTTATGAAAATGCCAAGTTGTTTAAAGAAAAAGTTAAAAGATGGCATGACAAAAGGATACAAAAGCGTGAGTTTAATGTAGGTGATTATGTATTTCTATACAACTCTCGTTTAAGATTTTTTGCAGGAAAAGTTCTCTCTAAATGGGAAGGCCCCTACGTTATTGAGGAGGTCTATCATTCCGGTGCCATAAAAATCAACAACTTTGAAGGCACAAATCTGAAGGTGGTAAACGGTCAAAGAATCAAGCACTATATCTCAGGTAATCCTATAAATGTTCAAACCAATGTTATTGAAACGGTAACCCCATAGGAATACATAAGGGACACTTTCCCGAACGTTTCAAACTCCGAAAAGGAATAGGTATGTGGTACGGTAAGTAAACCGACTCCAAAACAATTTTTAAGGCAATATTTCTCTGTTTTGAAATATTTAGAAAAATAGAAAAATAAGTAGCAGTCCGGGAAGGACACGAGGGCCCCACGAGGGTGGAGGGCGCGCCCTACCCCACAGGCGCGCCCCTACCTCGTGGGCACCTCGTGTGCCTTCCGGACTCCGTTTTCTTGCACGATACATATTTTGGTCGGTAAAAATTCATTATATATTCTCCCGAAGGTTTTGACTCCCGTATCACGCAAATATCCTCTGTTTTTGTTTCGAGCTGTTGCTGCTGCAGATTAGAGCAAGATGTCTTCTCAAGAGTCAGTCGGGGAGAGCCGGGTGTCTCATCCGGCATTGGAACCAAGGGCAAACAGCGACGCTGACCACTTTGGGCCAGCAACGGAGGAAGAGATGGAGGCTGACTTGATGAGAGTAGATGCCATGGAGGATCAAGAAGTCACTTCGCTTCGAGCTGGGTTCACGATGGGGAACTCTGAGCTCAGCTATTCCAAACTCGGTTATCCCTTCCAATGTTAGATTTCTTTCTTATGAAAATATGAAGAGGAGTGTCACTTGTTCTCCCGCAGCTATGCAACACCCTTGGGTGCAAGGAGCCTTAGCAGTTACATGAAAGCTTCACAAGGAAATAATGGACCTCAAGCAGCAAGTCAACAAGCTTGAGGAGGAGAATCGCATCCTAAAGGGCATCATTGCCAAGAATGTTTCACCAACCCCGAAGAAGGAGACATAATCACATGGGTATGGGCACTCCCCTTGGCAACTGCCAAGCTTGGGGGAGGTGCCCAGATCGTATCACAACCACATCTCCTATCTTTACCATTTTTCTTAGTTCGATCCTATTAGTAGTATCTTGATCTAGTAGAATAAAGTTTATGGCATGATCTAGTTTTGATTTTTTGCTTTATGATCTCTCTATGTAATCGAGTCTGTGAGCTATATAATAAAGATTAGTGTTGAGTCAAGGGCTTGATTATTTTGCCATGATCTTGAGTAAATAAAAAAGAGTAAAAAGAAACAAAGAGTTCATATTGATCTTATTGAGAGTAATGACTTCACATAGAAAGGGTATGCTGATTGAAAGTTGTTGGGAGTTGGCAGACATAGTTTTGGTCATCGTTGCAATTAATAGGAAGTAATAAGGAAAGAGAGGTTTCACATATAGATATACTATTATTGGCATCTATTATGATTGTGAGTACTCATTAAAATATGACATGCTAAAGAGTTGATGTTGGACAAGTAAGACAACGTAATGGGTTATGTTTTCTTATATCTGAGATAAAGTATATTCTCATGGATCTTCCAACATGTTGAGCTTGCCTTTCCCCCTCGTGCCAGCCAAATTCTCAGCACCAAGTAGAGATACTACTTGTGCTTCCAAAAACCCTTAAACCAGTTTTGCCATGAGAGTCCACCATATCTACCTATGGATTGAGTAAGATCCTTCAAGTAAGTTGTCATCGATGCAAAGCAATAAAAATTTCTCTCTAAATATGTATGATTGATTGGTGTGGGGAAATAAGCTTTATACGATCTTGTGATGTGGAAGAAATAAAAGCGACGGACTGCATAATAAAGGTTCATATCACAAGGGCAATATAAAGTGATGTTCTTTCGCATTAAGATTTTGTGCATCCAACCATAAAAGCGCATGGCAACCTCTGCTTCCCTCTGCGAAGGGCCTATCTTTTATCATTATCTTCTGCCTTATGCAAGAGTCATGGTGATCTTCACCTTCCCTTTTTACATTTTATCCTTTGGCAAGCACAGTGTGTTGGAAAGATCCTGATTGATATATCTAATTGGATGTAGGGGGGAAGAGTTATTATTGTTGACATTACCCTTGAGGTAAAAGGTTGGGAGGCGGAACTATAAGCCCCTATCTTTCTCTGTGTCCGATTAAAACTCCGTAACCACAAGTATCGCGTGAGTGTTAGCAATTATGAAAGACTAAATGGTAGTTGAGTATGTGGACTTGCTATTAAGCTCTGACATAGACTCTTTATGATGTTATGATAAATTGCAATTGCTTCAATGACTGAGATTATAGTTTGTTGGTTTTCAATAAAGTTTATGATTCGTATTCTGCATGGTGAATGAATTATTACTTGAACATAAGCAACCATATGACATTTCCTATATATGTTGCTGTTATGAGAATAATCATGATGCCTTCATGTCCGTATTTTGTTTTTATCGACGCCTCTACCTCTAAACATGGGGACATATTTATCGTTATCGGCTTTCGCTTGAGGACAAGCGAGGTCTAAGCTTGGGGGAGTTGATACTCCATTTTGCATCATGCTTTTATATTGATATTTATTGCATTATGGGTTGTTATTACATGTTATGTCACAATACTTATGCCTATTCTCTCCTATTTTACAAGGTTTACATAAGGAGGAGAATGCGGCAAGCTGGAATTACAATGGAAAAGGAGCAAATATTAGAGACCTAATCTGCACAACTACAAAAGTCAAGAAACTCCACGAAATTAATTTTGTGAAATAATAAAAAATATCCAGCGGAAGAAGTTCACAAGAGGGGGGCCCACCTGGCCACGAGGATGGGGGGCGCGCCCTACCCCCCTGGGCGCGCCCCCCTACCTCGTGGGCCCCCTGGTGGCCCTCCGATGCCCATCTTCTGCTATATGAGGTCTTTCGTCGAGAAAAAAATCATAAGCAACCTTTCGGGACGAAACTCCGCCGCCACGAGGCGGAACCTTGGCAGAACCAATCTAGGGCTCTGGCAGCTGTTCTGCCGGGGACACTTCCTCCGGCGGGGGGAAATTATCGTCATCGTCATCACCAACGCTCCTCTCATCGGGAGAGGGCAATCTCCATCAACATCTTCACCAGCACCATCTCCTCTCAAAACCCTAGTTCATCTCTTGTATCCAATTCTTGTCTCCAAGTCCGGGATTGGTACTAGTAGGTTGCTCGTAGTGTTGATTACTCCTTGTAGTTGATGCTAGTTGGTTTATTTGGTGGAAGATCATATGTTCAGATCCTTTATGCATATTAATACCCCTGATTATGAACATGAATATGCTTTGTGAGTAGTTACGTTTGTTCCCGAGGACATGGGAGAAGTCTTGCTATTAGTAGTCATGTGAATTTGGTATTCGTTTGATATTTTGATGAGATGCATGTTGTCTAGCCTCTAGTGGTGTTATGTGAACGTCGACTACATAACACTTCACCATTATTTGGGCCTACAGGAAGGCATTGGGAAGTAATAAGTAGATGATGGGTTGCTAGAGTGACAGAAGCTTAAACCCTAGTTTATGTGTTGCTTCGTAAGGGGCTGATTTGGATCCATATGTTTCATTCTATGGTTAGGTTTACCTTAATACTTTTGTTGTACTTGTGGATGCTTGCAATAGAGGTTAATCATAAGTGGGATGTTTGTTCAAGTAAGAACAGCACCCAAGCACCGGTGCACCCACATATCAAATTAGCAAAGTACCGAACGCGAATCATATGAACGTGATGAAAACTAGCTTGACGATATTCCCATGTGTCCTCGGGAGCGATTTTCCTATTATAAGAGTTTGTCCAGACTTGTCCTTTGCTACAAAAAGGATTGGGCCACCTTGCTGCACCTTATTTACTTTTGTTACTTGTTGCTCGTTACAAATTATCCTATCACAAAACTATCTGTTACCACTTATTTCAGTACTTGCAGAGAATACCTTGCTGGAAATCGCTTATGATTTCCTTCTGCTCCTCATAGGGTTCGACATTCTTACTTATCGAAAGGACTACGATAGATCCCCTATACTTGTGGGTCATTGGTTGGCACGGACCTGGCGGTGGCCCTGCTGGCGTCCTTGGCGAGGGCCTTGCCGGGTGGCCCAGCAAGGGTCTCGCCATGGCGCTACCGTCGTCCCGGCAAGAGCCTGCCGGGTGCAGTGGCCTTCCTCGGCTAGGATCTTGCCAAGGATCGTCGTCTTCTAATCCTCATCTGATCTTGAATATGTCTTCACAAAGATCTGCATGCCACCACAAGGGTGCCTTCCCGAGCCCTGGCCCCACGTGGATGATGGCGTTGGGGACCGTGGGATCAAGGGTGGCTCGCTCTATTGGTGTGGGGAGAGCTTCCCCGGCAAGGGTCTTGCCGGGGTAACCTAATTCGTCCCTCTGCTCTTTGTGGTCTTGGCCTTGGCGTTGCCTTGATTGTCTTGGGCTTCGGTCTTACCTTGGCTCACCTCCCCTGTTCTGCTTGGTGTGATCGTG
Source organism: Aegilops bicornis (assembly GCA_021605145.1). NCBI lineage: Eukaryota > Viridiplantae > Streptophyta > Magnoliopsida > Poales > Poaceae > Aegilops > Aegilops bicornis. The sequence goes on along the minus strand of CM038669.1, from coordinate 387,225,232 downwards.
GGCGCGCCTCTGACTGCCCGTGCACAGGTAAAGGGGTACAAAAGCGTGCCCCTCTTTTTGTACACGGACAAACACCACAAGATTGAACCCAAAGCTAAGCACTTCTCCCATTGCAAGAAAGATCAATCTAGTAGGCCAAACCAATTCGAAGAGACTTGCAAAGATAACCAATCATACATAAAAGAATTCAGAGAAGATTCAAATATGTTCATAGATAAACTTGATAATAAACCCACAATTCATCGGTCCCAACAAACACACCGCAAAAGAAGATTACATTGAATAGATCTCCATGAGAATCGTGGAGAACTTTGTATTGAGATCCAAAGAGAGAGAGAAGAAGCCATCTAGCTAATAAATATGGACCCGAAGGTCTGAGGTAAACTACTGACACATCATAAGAGAGGTTATGGTGTTGATGTAGAAGCCCTCCATGATCATACCCCCTCCGGCAGCACTCCGGAAAAGGCCCCAAGATGGGATCTCACGGGTACAGAAGGTTGCGGCGGTGGAATTAGATTTTTGTGGATGCCTCTGTTGGTTTGGGGGTACATAGGTATATATAGGAGGAAGAAGTACGTCGGTGGAGCAACATGGGCCCCACGAGGGTGGAGGGCGCGCTGGGGGGGGGGGGTAGGCGTGCCCCCCTACCTTGTGCTCTCCTTGTTGCTTTCTTGACATGGACTTCAAGTCCTCTGGATCACGTTTGTTCCAAAAATCACGTTCCCGAAGGTTTCATTCCGTTTGGACTCCGTATGATATTCTTTTTCTGCGAAACACTGAAATAGGCAAAAAAAACAACAATTTGGGCTGGGCCTCCGGTTAATAGGTTAGTCCCAAAAATAATGTAAAAGTGTATAATAAAGTCCATTAAACATCCAAAACAGAATATAATATAGCATGGAACAATAAAAAATTATAGATACGTTGGAGACGTATCAGCAACTGCTCCTCGACTTTCCTCCCGCTGTGGAGAAGCTCAACGAGTGGAGAGGCACGATCCGGAGCCTCATCAGGTTCGCCAATAAAGATGAACCGCGACCAGCGAGACCCTCGTGCCGGCGCTCTATCAGGACGGTGCACGCCGGTGGTGGAAGGACCGAAGACGCTGCGACCATGGTGCACACTCCTCCCCTACGCCAGCAACAGCAGCCGCCGGCTCATCGGACCGATGCCTGTGACAGCGTTTCCACAGCATCGTCCGACCCGCGAGCCTGCTGCAACCAACGTCAAGTACTTCGGGAGTGATCCCAGGAAGATGCTCGGACCACTATCGAGCATCGGCGGGAAGCGCGCCATCAGTCAGATAGGCATGCGGGGCCCACTATGAACTGCCCAGCGTCGGGGGGTTCCGGTGACTTACCTTACGAGGTGGGTTGTCCAGCCTTTACCCGTGAGCTGCGGAAATTCCAGTGGCCCACCCACCATACATTCAAGCCTGAGGTCGGAGAAAAGTACGATGGAAAGACTCACGCGTCGGAGTTCCTCAGCATCTATACTATCGCGATGCAAGCCGCCGGGGCTCGCGACGACAAGGTGCTTGCCAACTACTTCCCGTTGGTACTTAAGCCCAATGTCATGTCATGGTTGATGCACCTGCGAGTGGATTCCATTTCTTCTTGGTCAGACCAGTGCCACGAGTTTGTTGGCGCCTTTACCGAGGGCCACCAAGCTCATGGCCAGGCAAGTGATTTGCATGTCATCCCCCAGAAGGACGGTGAAACCCTGCGCAAGTACTTACAAAGGTTCTCCGTGTGCAGTACAACATCCCGGATGTTCATCCCGCCGCTGTCATTAGTGCATTCCATCAAAATGTGAACAACCGCAAGATGCGTGAGGAGCTGGCGATGAACAAGGTTAGGGATGTAGGCGAGCTTTATGTTCTATCCGATAGATGTACTCAGGGTGAAGAAGGGAGGAAGTACCCCGGCGAGGATGCCGACGCGGAAACTGACTCCACAGACGAAGACGCCATCGCCCCGGCAAAGAAGGGCCGACGCCGCAATAGGAAGTGTAAGGGCAAGACCTTGCTTTCCATCGAGGGATCCGGCGACCCTGGCGCCGCCAAGAAGGCCAAGACTGACAACCCTGGCAAGGAAGTTGCCGGGTGCGCCACCTGCCGGGCCTTGGCGACTGCCGACAAGCCAGGAGGCTCTGACAAGCAGTACTGCAAGATCCATCGCACCAAGGGTCATGACCTTCAGAATTGCCGCAGGTTGAGCTGCTTGTAGAGAAGCAGAAAGATGATTATGAGAGGCGCGATAAGGAGAAGGGCCAGGATGGTGCTGACGCGTCCGGCAAGAAGCGTGGCGGCCGAGGAGGTCGCCGCGGAAAAGATAATCAACCAGAGAGGCCCGCTCGGGGCCGCGACAAGAAACTGGGACACGATGATCATGATGAGGACGACGAGTCCAGCCAGCACGAGTTCCAGAAAGCTACGGGGGCCATGTGCGTCGATGGTGGCGCCTCGTTGCATACCTCTCACTGCCAACTGAAACAGTGGGCGCGTGAGGTCACTACGGCGGAGCCATCATTCGACGCCCAGAGGCCACTGAAGTGGTCCAGCACGCTTATAATTTTTGACACCGAGGATCACCCTGATCGCACAACGGCGGTCGGGTGTTTGCCGTTGTTGGTTTCACCAATAATACGCAACCTCAAGGTGACAAAAGTGGTAGTCGACGAAGGGTCTGGTCTGAACTTGATCTCGCCCTCTGTGATCAAGAGGCTGCAAATCCCCATGGACATCTCGAGGAGACGGGCACGTTTCAAGGGGTCAACCCGGGGAGGAGTCAGGCGAAGGGTAAGATCACGTTGCCTGTTACATTTGGGGGCGAGCTGAACCATAGGACGAAGAAGATTGTTTTTGATGTTGCCAAGATCCCTTTGCCCTATAATGGGATCCTCGGCCGCCCAACGATGGCCAAGTTATGGCGGCGTCACATTACGCCTACAACACGTTGAAGATGCCCGGGCCATTGAGCATCATCACCGTCACCTCCGACAAGAAAGACATGCTCATCTGTGCCGACCAACTCTACCAGGAGGCAGTTACAGCAGCTGCTGCCAAGGCACTTGCTCCTACCACTGAGACTCCGGGAGAGAAGAAAACCAGCAAGGCCTATGCCCCTGCCGAAAAGGCCCCTTCCAGCAAGACTTCTGACCCCGGCAAGGACTCCTGCACCCCCTCCGGCAAATGCGCCTCTTCGGAGCACCGCGTTCCCATTGGGGACATGCCAGAGAGCTCCGCCATCGGGAGCAAGAGGTCCAAGGTGGCCCCACCAGAAACCAAGAAGGTGCCCGTCAGGGAGGATGGCACGGGTGGAGCTTTTACCGTAAGCTCCACACTTGACAGCAAATAGGAAAGCATGCTCATCGCCTTCCTGCGGGCGAACGTCGACGTGTTTGCATGGCAAGCATCTGACATCCCCGGCGTTCCCAGGGAGGTGATTGAGCACCACCTTGCTGTCTATCCCCATGCACGTCCCTGTCAAGCAGAAGGTCAGGAAGCAAGCTTTGGAGCGATAAGAGTTCATCATCGAGGAGATCAGGAAGTTGGAGGCGGCAGGCTTAGTCAGAGGAGTGCTCCACCCCACGTGGTTGGACAATCCAGTGGTAATGCAGAAGGCAAATGGGAAATGGAGGCTGTGTATTGACTATACAGATATCAATAAAGCCTGTCCAAAGGATCCTTTCCCTCTGCCACACATTGACCAGACAGTGGACTCCACTGCCGGGTGTGATCTGCTATCATTCCTCGACGCCTACTCAGGATACCATCAGATCTTCATGATGAAGGAAGACGAAGAAAAGGCTGCGTCCATCAACACATGTGGTACGTACTGTTTTGTACGGATGCCTTTCGGGTTGAAAAGCGCTGGTTCGGCATTTGCCCGAGCAGTCCAAATTGGTTTTGAGCCCCAGCTGCATAGAAATATGGAAGCTTATATGGATGATATAGTAGTCAAAACCAAGGACAAGGCCACGCTCGTTCAGGATCTGGAGGAAACATTTGCAAACATGTGCAAGATCAACCTCAAGCTCAACCCAGAGAAGTGTGTGCTCGGCGTCCCATACGGCAAACTTCTTGGGTTCTTTGTGTCTCAACGCGGAATCGAAGAAAATCCCGACAAGATCAGAGTGATTGAGCAGATTGAGGCGCCAAGACGAGTCAAAGACGTCGGTAGGCTCGCCAGCTGCATTGCTGCTCTAAGTAGGTTCATCTCCAAATCTGCTGAGCGCGCCCTCCCCTTTTTCAAATGGACTCCGGAGGCAGAGGCAGCGCTGCAAGATTTGAAAAGGTACCTCTCCTCCACGCCAATACTAGTCGCGCCTAAGCCGCAAGAGTAGCGGCAATGAATCAAAGTGGTCAGTGTTGCGCTAGTGGCACAGAGAGAATTTGAGGAAGAAACAGCAGCAGCGGCGAAGCCGTCAGATGATGGGCCGGGGCACTCCCCGGCAGGGCCTGATGTCGGCAAGGCAGAACCCCCGGCAAAGCCCAGTCCTGGCAAGACAGAGTCTGCGCAAGTGGGCGAAGTCGAACAGAAGAAGAAGGTGATGCAGCACCCGGTTTATTTTGTCAATTCCCTCTTGCAGGGGGCTAGATCAAGATATTCTGGTATACATAAGCTACTTTTCAGCCTCCTTATGGCCTCGAGAAAGTTGTGTCACTATTTCCAAGCGCATGCGATCACCATCGTCACCCGCCTCCCTTTGCAACGAATCTTGCACAACCTGGATGCAATCGGGAGGATTGTGGAGTGGGTGTTGGAACTGTCAAGCTTTGGCCTCAAGTTTGAAAGTACTTCAACAATCCAGAGTCGATCCTTGGCAGAGTTCATAGCAGAATGGACCTCAACGCCCGACGAAGAGATTCAGGAGATCACCCTTCCCGGTAAGGAGACAAGCCGTGATTGGATTATGTACTTTGATGGAGCTTTCTTGCTGCAAGGTGCTGGTGCCGGCGTGCTACTCGTCGCACCCACCGGAGAGCGCCTCAAGTACGTAGTCCAGATGCACTTTCCCTGGGAAAAATCAACGAACAACACTGCAGAGTACGAGGGATTTCTTGCTGGTCTCAGGATCGCGGCAGACCTCGAAATCAGGAAGCTCATCATCAAGGGTAATTCGTAGCTTGTCATCAAGCAAGTTAACAAGGATTACCAGAGCCCATTTATGGAGGCCTATGTGGATGAAGTGAGGAAGTTGGAGGAGCATTTTTACGGTCTACAAGCAGAGCATGTTCCCCGAGCAGAGAACAACATTGCCGAGGACTTGTCGAAACGCGCTGCCCTCAAGTTGCATGTGGAACTAGGTGCCTTTATGCTTCAATTAACCCAGCCATCCGTTGAGCCATCAGCGGGATAGAACAAGCGAAGGAAGGTAGGCCCCGGCAAGTACTTTCCCGCTGAGCTCCCAGGAGCCGCTGGCAAGGACGTTGTTGGGTACCCCAAGCTTGCCGGGGATCAGCAGCCTCCGGCAGGGCCCCAAGCCCTGACCATAGAGGCAACTACCCCTACGGCCGAAGATGAGCCTTTAGTCCTTGCCGTCGAGCCCCAGGCTCCGGCATGGGTGCAGCGTACCGTCCGTTTCCTCCAAACAGGGGACTCCGTGAGGAACAGGAAGAGGCAGAGAAAGTAGCCTGTCGGTCCAGCATGTACTAGTTTGTGGATGATGCCCTATACAGAAGGAGACCGAACGGCGTGAAATTGAAGTGCATTCCTCAGGCATGTGTGGCTCCCACATAGGGTCAAGCGCCCTTACCGGCAAAGCGTTCCGGCAAGGTTTCTTCTGGCCCACCGCTCTCCAGGATTCAACTGCACTAGTAACCAAGTGTGAAGCGTGCCAGTTCCATTCAAAGAAGCTTCATCAACTGGCCTAGCTCTTCAGACAATCCCTCTTTCCTGGCCATTTTTTGTCTGAGGGCTCGACATACTGGGCCCCTTTCCCCGTGCTATCGGGGGCTTTAAGTACTTGTACGTCACGATCGACAAGTTCACAAAGTGGCCGGAAGTGGAACCGGTGAGAAAGGTGACATCACAATCAGTCGTCAAGTTCTTCAAGGGACAAGTCTGCCGTTTTGTTATGCCAAATAGAGTAATCACCGACAACGGCACACAGTTCACGAGCCGCATCTTCATGCAGTACATCCAAGACCTCGGCGACAAGGTTTGTTTTGCCTCTGTTGCTCATCCCAGAAGTAACGGCTAGGCTGAGAGGGTGAATGCAGAAGTGTTGTGAGGCCTCAAGACCAGAACTTTTGACAGGCTACACAAGTGCGGAAGGCGCTGGATTTATGAGTTGCCAACAGTTGTTTGGTCGATCAGAACGACACCAAATCGAGCCACTGGCTAGACACCCTTTGCCCTGGTATACGGGGCAGAAGCAGTTCTCCCCACGGAACTCATATACGGGTCACCTCGAGTGCTCGCGTATGACGAGCTTGAGCAAGAGCAGTTGCGCCAAGATGATGTGACGCTCCTTGAGGAAGATCGTCTTTAGGCTGCTGTGCGAGCCGCTCGCTACCAGCAAGCCTTGCGCCGCTACCATAGTTGCAAGGTTCACGCCCGAAGCCTTGAGGAAGGCGAACTTGTTCTTCAGCGAATCCAATCCGCCAAGAGTTCAAACAAGTTGACGCAAAAGTGGGAAGGCCCTTATCGGGTAATACGAGTCACCAGGCCCGGCGCAGTCCGCCTTGAGACCGAAGATGGCATTCCGGTGAGCAATTCCTGGAATATCGAACATCTTCGCAAGTTTTACCCCTAAGGCGCGGTTGCCGGGAGCCCCGACAACCCCCTTTTGTACTAGCCTTGCCGGCAAGGCATGTAACCCTATGTACAAAGCCAGGCGCAGACCCTGTGCGCAGTCAGGAAAAAAAACCTTAGTATGTACAGTTTCCCGGTGATTTCCATGTTTATGTGTATACATATATACATGCTTGTCCAGGATATTGTACTGCTTTTTGATTCCAACAAATGTTAATGGACCGCCAAGGTTCCATGCTCATGTCCTCTCTTCCTTCCAGCTGCGGCAAGGACGCTCGATTCCGCCAAGGACCCGGCTCCGGCAAGAAGTTGGTGTCGGTGTTCTGGGAACGGGGGTCCCCAGACTTGCCTTCCTGCGGCGTGGCTCAGGTGGGGGCCCAGCGCGGCCCAGCTTCATCAGCTCAAGCTCAAGACCCTCGCGAGGGGCCGAGCCTCGCGGGGCGGACGACAGGAACCTTCCTCAGGAGCAGCCTCGTCAGGCAGGCTCGCGAGGCGGCGGAGAGATCAAGGCAGGGTACCACGCGAGGGTGCCCTGTGACGCAAGCCATGACGATCGAGGCCAGGCGGGCGCCGGCCCGCGCAGTGTCCTCTTTTCCCCTTTGGTGCAAAGGAGGCAAGCACAGGCCAAGGCATCACGCAAAGGTTGCCGCTTGATTGCAACAAGACCAAGACCAGCAGAACGGCGGGGATGGAGGTCATCATGGAGCCGGAGACGGCGTCAACATCGAGCCTTTGGCAGCCAAGACCAACTTTAGTCAGGATAAGTGTACTAGATGTTCCCCTTCAAAATGGCCAATTGTTGGCGCCCTTCCCGCTCATTATTTGGGAAGAGGCCAAGGGCCTCCCTCTATAAATAGGACTAGCCACCAAACGAAGGGGGGATCGATCGATCAATCTGGAAGAGACAAAAGAGAGAGAAAGTCCTAGCAGAGAGAGAAAGAGAGGCGATCGAACTCACCCAAGATGTTCATCGCACCAGCTCAAGAACAGCCCCTCGCGAGGCTGTTCTTCCTTTGTATTGTTCATCATAACACCCAGAGGCAATCAACCACACCACACCTTTGGAGTAGGGTATTACACCACACCGGTGGCCCGAACCAGTATAAACCTTGTGTCTCTGTGTTGTTCATCGTTCATAGTTTAGATCCCTCGCTAACCATTCACGCATGAGCTGGTAGGGGAAAGATCTCCGCGTGCACCCCCAGTGTTCGAACCTCAAGGCTCTGCCTGAACTCGAAATCCGACAGTTGGGAAGACTGCCCGGCACGGCGATCCCCGGCAAACCAAATATATAAAGTTCACCTCTTGCCCATTCATGTTCGTAACCTGTGACTTGTGCATTAGAAAACCTCGCCACTCTCTTTTAAACTCGGGTGCTCCCATCCCTTGCCCGAACGCTGCTTCGGTCAGAATGGTCGTAGTAGCCTTTGCTAAAAGGAGATTGACAAAGGGCTGGACCCTTTATGTGTAACCCGGTGTGATTCTCCGGCAGGCACAAAGGGCACCAGCAGGATAGCTTGCCAGGAGAACTCGTTTATTTGCATTAAAGAGCCATTTCGCCTCTGCATGGACGTGTACATGCACGGGTTCTCGACAAGGCTGGTCTTTTTCATTGACATGCTGATACAAGTACGAATGTTACAGGACACAGGCATGGGCTCGAGAGATTACATTATTTAGGAATTAAGATTTGGCAAGTGCCTACAAGCTAAATGAAAGATAAGTGCCTCGCAATCTCCGTTCTTGCCCTTTTCCTCCCAGGTGCGGCAGGTGAAGGCAAAGAAGAGGCGACGGGGAACGCGCCGATAGAGAGCATGGCGGGGATGACCCTCGGCAAGGCGCGTGGGCGAGGGAGGAGGGCGATGCAGACGACGGAGCTGCCACCGATGGTCATCCGGAGTCGGAATCGGTGTCCTCCCGCCCGCTAGCATCGTCGTCGTTGTCGCCCTCCTCCTCGTCATTGTCGCTCGAGGAGGAGGTTTCGTTGTCGGTGGAGCTCTCCACGCAGCACCCTAAGCGGGTTCCCGAGCACCCGAAGACCTTGACAGAGAGTAGGCCCTTCTCCATTAGTTTGAACTATAGAACGCGCCCCTCCAACAGGCTATGGGCACGGGCAAAGGTCTTCCACCCACGGCGGAGGTACATGAAGTGAGGGGCGGGGAAGTCGACGTCAACCCGCATGTCGCCGTTCCCGCAGCCCCTCATATGCAGCCTCAAGGCCTGTGTCGAGCCAAGCTCCATTACCCGAGCGAACGGGGTGGGGAGGCAGAGGTGACCGCACACTAGCTTGTACAGCCTGATGAAGAACTCGCGGGGCTGGTCTCCGACATGGCCCTCCATTGGGGGAAGAGCAGCTGGTGGAATCGCGGCCGGTGCGCCACCCCGTCCTCCTATCCCTCGAGCGCCAAGGCAGCCTTGGCCTCGCCCCCTCCCTCTTCCTCTCACAGCGGGCTCCGCTGCCATGAGCTTCGAAGGAGGGGGGACATGCTGTCAAGCAGAAGCCATCGTCGCCGCCATTGGAGCACCGGCGCACCCTCTCACCATGGCGAATGGAAGAAAGGGATCAAGCATGAAGGAGATGAATACAGAAGGATGCTGCCCCTCTCCCTTTTTTATAGAGGGACAAGGCCGGGGCTCGGCCCCCCAACCTAAGGGCGGCCGCCCCACTCGACCAATCCGACCGCCAGAGGGACAGGGAATCAGGACCGACCCGCTGCTCCAATCAGCAACGCCTAGCTTCCTGCCTCGGCGTTAATGCCCGTGCTCTCCGTATCCACCACCTACCCTCCCTGAGGCATGGGCGACACGTGGCGGGTGAGCCGGAATTAAGAAGACAAGTGGAACGACCGTTTCCTGCCCCGTGATCGTGGGGCGCAGGCGCCATGAAGGCCACGACCCGAGTCCACTTTGTAAATGAGCAGCGCCCCTGTGGCTTCCTCTTTTTCATGGGGAAGACACGGGCCGCCTCTTTACTGTTCATCGCAAGGTGACGCAAGCGTGCTGCGACCATTCCACGCACGACCCCCACGTCAGGCACTCAATGCGAATTGTGGGGAAGAACAACTGGTGAAGAAATTAACGCGGTTAAAACTCTGCCATACATGCCCGTGCACCGTTCTGGGCCTGGCCCAACAACGCTTCACGCTTATGTGTGGCCTAGACCACGGGGCTCCTATAGGTGTACAAAAGTAGGGGCCTTCCTGTACCCCTTTAATTGTGCACGGGCAGTCGTAGCCACACCCGCGGCCATGCTTGGCGGGGCAGAGGAAGGAAAGGTACGAGACTGCCAAGGCAGCACCCAAGCCAGAGGCATGAAGAGCAAAGGGGCAAGATGGACTTCCCCCGGCAACACCCTTGCCGGGGCGGCCTACATAGCCCCGGCAAAGCCTTGCCGGGGCGTCTTGCCCAACACCAGCAAGGCCGCTGATAACCCACAAGTATAGGGGATCAGTTGTAGCCTATTTCGATAAGTAAGAGTGTCGAACCCAACGAGGAGCTAAAGGTAGAATAAATATTCCCCCAAGTTCTATCAACCACCGATACCACTCTACGCACGCTTGACGTTCGCTTTACCTAGAACAAGTATGAAACTAGAAGTACTTTGTAGGTTAACGGGATAGGTTTGCAAGATAATAAAGAGCGCGTAAATAAAAACTAGGGGCTGTTTAGATAAAGAAGAAATAAAGTTAGTATAGCGAGTGTGGAAAAGTGGTGGTAGGAGTTGTGAAATTGTCCCTAAGCAATTGACTACTTTACTAGACCGATAGCAAGTTTTATGTGGGAGAGGCCACTGCTAGCATGTCATCACTGACTTGGAATTCTATGAACTTATGATTGGAACTATTAGCAAGCATCCGCAACTACTAACGTTCATTAAGGTAAAACCCAACCATATCATTAAGTTATATTGGTCCCCTTCAATCCCGTATGCATCAATTTCTATGCTAGGTTGAAGCTTCTATCACTCTTGCCCTCCAATACATAGTCCTATCAACATACAACTAACCCTATGGTGTGATCCACGTGTGCGCTCATATGATGGGCACCAAAGTACAGCAACATAACCATAAGCAAATTAAACCAATCATAGCAATTCACCAATTACCGATAGGACAACGAAAATCTACTCAGACATCATAGAATGGCAACACATCACTGGATAATAATATGAAGCATAAAGCACCATGTTCAAGTAGAGGGTACAACGGGTTGCGGGAGAGTGGACCACTGTAGATAGATGGGGGAAGGTGATGAAGATGTTGGTGAAGATGACGGAGGTGTTGGTGTAGATTGATGTGATGATGATGACCCCGACGGCGTTCCGGCGCCACCGGAAGAGAGGGGGAGAGCCCCCCCCCCCCTTCTTCTTCTGCTTCCTTGACCTTCTCCCTAGATGGGAGAAGGGTTTCCCCTCTGGTCCTTGGCTTCCATGGCATGGGAGGGGTGAGAGCCCCTCTGAGATTTGATCTGTCTCTCTGTCTCTCTCTGTTTCTGCGTTCTCTGATTCTGGCCTTTCACCGTTTCTTATATTCCCGGAGATCCGTAACTCCGATTGGGCTGAAATTCGAACACGATTTGTATCCGGATATTGGCTTTCTTGCGGCGAAAGAAGGGCACCAACCGCCTTACGGAGTGGACACGAGGGCCCAGGGCGCGCCCCTCACCCTTGTGGGCCCCTTGGGCATCGTCTCGCGTTGATTCCACTTCCCGGAAATCACATATATTCCAAAAAAATCTCCGTCAGTTTTTATCCCGTTTGGACTCCATTTGATATGGATTTTCTGCGAAACAAAAAACATGCAACAAACAGGAACTGGCACTGGGCACTGGATCAATAAGTTAGTCCCAAAAATAGTATAAAAAGTTGCGAAAAGTATATAAAAGTTGTACAATATTGGCGTGGAACAATCAAAAATTATAGATACGACGGAGACGTATCAGCATCCCCAAGCTTAATTCCTGCTCGTCCTCGAGTAGGTAAATGATAAAAAAGATAATTTTTGATGTGGAATGCTACCTAGCATAATCTTGATCATGAAATCTAATCATGGCATGAATATTAAGACACGAGTGATTCAAAGCAATATTCTATCATTAGACATTAAGACAATAATACTTCAAGCATACTAATAAGCAACCATGCCTTTTCAAAATAACATGGCCAGAGAAAGTTATCCCTACAAAATCATATGGTCTGGCTATGCTCCATCTTCACCACACAAAATATTCAAATCATGCACAACCCCGAACAAGCCAAGCAATTGTTTCATACTTTTGACGTTCTCAAACCTTTTCAACTTTCACGCAATACATGAGCGTGAGCCATGGACATAGCACTATAGGTGGAATAGAATAGGATGATGGAGGTTGTGTGGAGAAGACAAAAAGGAGAAAGTCTCACATCAACGCGGCTAATCAATGGGCTATGGAGATGCCCATCAATTGATGTCAAATGTGGGGAGTAGGGATTGCCATGCAACGGATGCACTAGAGCTATAAGTGTATGAAATCTCAAACTGAAACTAAGTGGGTGTGCATCCAACTTGCTTGCTCATGAGGACCTAGGGCATTTGAGTAAGCCCATCGTTGGAATATACAAGCCAAGTTTTATAATGAAAATTCCCACTAGTAACCTAAGAGTCTCTCTATATGGAGAACATGGTGCTACTCTGAAGCTCAAGTGTGGTAAAAGGATAGTAACATTGCCCCTTCTCTCTTTTTTTTCTCTTTTTTAGGCTTCTTTGGCCTCTCTATTTTTTGGGGACTTCTTTGGCCACTTTTATTTTGATAACCTCACATGGGACAATGTTCTGATAATGATGATCATCACACTTTTATTTACTTACAACTCAATATTACAACTCGATATCTAGAACAAAGTATGACTCTATATGAATGCCTCCAGTGGTGTACCGGGATGTGCAATGATCTAGCTTAGCAATAACATCAAAAACATATGTGATGATGACAATAAATGCTCAATTCATGTATGTGATGATGATGGAAGTTGCATGGCAATATATCTCGGAATGGCTATGGAAATGCCATAATAGGTAGGTATGGTGGCTGTTTTGAGGAAGATATAATGAGGCTTATGTGTGATAGAGCGTATCGTACACGGGGTTTGGATGCAATGGCGAAGTTTTCACCAACTCTCGAGGTGCGAAAGGGCAATGCACGGTACCGAAGAGGCTAGCAATGATGTAAGGGTGAGAGTGCGTATAATCCATGAACTCAACATTAGTCATAAAGAACTCACATACTTATAGCAAAAATCTGTTAGTCATTGAAACAAAGTACTATGCGCATGCTCCTAGGGGGATAGATTTGTAGGAAAAGACCATTGCTCGTCCCCGACCGCCACTCATAAGGAAGACAATCAATAAATACCTCATGCTCCAACTTCGTTACATAACGGTTCACCATACGTGCATGCTACGGGAATCACAAACTTCAACACAAGTATTTCTACAATCCACGACTACCCACTAGCATTACTCTAATATCACCATCTTTATATCGCAAAACTGTTGCAAGGAATCAAACATATCATATTCAGTGATCTACAAGTTTTATGTAGGATTTTATGACTAACCATGTGAATGACCAGCTCCTGTCAACTCTCTAAATAGATATATGATGATGATGGAGAGTTTAATTCTTTCTACAAAAGATATGCCCACGCTCTAATAAATATAAGTGAAGCGAAAGAGCATTCTACAAATGGCGATTTTCTATGTGTAGGGAAACAGGCAGTCCAAACTTCAAAAGATATAAGTGAAGCACATGAAGCATTCTATAAAGCCATACTCAAAAGATATAAGTGAAGTGCAATGAGCATTCTATAAATAAACCATGGACTATCTCATACCAGCATGGTGCATCATAGAAAAGCGAAAACTAAATGCAAAAGACGCTCCAAGATTTGCACATATCGCATGAACGAAACGAATCCAAAAACATACCGACACTTGTTAAAGAAAGATGGGATGCCTTCCGGGGCATCCCCAAGCTTGGACACTTGAGTCTCCTTGAATATTTACTTGGGGTGCCTTGGGCATCCCCAAGCTTGAGCTCTTGCCTCTCCTCCTTTTCCTCATATCAAGACCTCCTCGATCCTCGAACACTTCATCCACACAAAACTCAACAGAAAGTTCGGTAAGATCCGTTAGTATAATAAAGCAAATCACTACTCTAAGTACTGTTGAAAACCAATTCATATTTTGTTTTTGCATTATAGCTACTGTAATATAACTTTTCCATGGCTTAATCCACTGATAGAAATTGATAGTTTCATAAAAACAAGCAAACAATGCATCAAAAACAGAATCTGTCTTAAACAGGACAGTCTGTAATAATCTGAACGTTCACCATACCTCTGGTACTCCAAAAATTCTGAAATAATTAGTAAAAATAAAAATATTGTATAGAAAGACAGTGCAAAAATTTTCAGAACCATTTGACGTTCTAGTAAAAAATGTAAAATCGCACACTACAGCCAAAGTTTCTGTTTTGCACCTCACAAACCAACAAGCAATGTAAACATCCTAAAGGAAAATCTTGGCACACTATTTTTGTTTTTAAACTATATAAAAGCACACAACAGAAATAAATGACTCTCTAAAACTTCAGGGTTGTCTCCCTGGCAACGCTTTCTTTAAAGCCATTAAGCTAGGCATATAGTGCTCAAGTAATGGATCCACCCGGATCCCAAGGTATATCAAAGCCAATTTTAATTAACAATGATTTGTGATTTAGTAGTGAGCACAAAGAAACATATATCATGCAACAACGAAGTCTAACTCTCTTCCTATGCACCAGCATGTCATGAAAGAACAAGTCATGAACATCAAGTAAAGGCCAATACATAGCATAAGCAATTTCTTGCAATTTTATCGTGTTGGAAACATAGAGAGGTGGAGATATAGTTCCTATCTCATAATAATTGCAAGTAGGAGCAGCAAGCACATGAATATTATATCTATCAAAATCATCATGTGTAGTAGTGAAACGCAAGCCATCAATATAATCCTTAATAAGGGCAAACTTATCCGATATAGTGTAGTTTGGAGAATTCAAAAAGATAATAGGACTATCATGTGTGGGTGCAATAGCAACAATTTCATGTTTAACATAAGGAACTATAGCAAGTTCATCTCCATAAGTTTAATTCATATTGGCATCTTGGCCACAAGAATAGCAAGCATCAAGTTCGTCAAAAAGGGATATTTCAAAAGAATCAACGGGGTCATAACAATCATCATAGCATTCATCCTTCGGTAAATTCGAAGGGAAATTAAATAATGTATGAGTTGGAGAGTTACTCTCATTAGAAGGTGGGCATGGGTAGCTAATCCGCTCTTCCTCCTTTTGTTCTTCGCTCTCCTCATCATCTTTTTCATCCAATGAGCCCACAGTTTCATCAATTACTTCTTCCATAGACTCCTGCAAAATATTAATCTCTTCTTGGACAGCGGAGGAGTCCTCAATATATGGTTTAACAGAGGCATTAGAAGCATAATTATCATAACAATATTTAAGTATGGCAAAATTTTCAGATTTGTAAAGAGTAGCATCATATGTTTTTTTTGAACCTTGAAACAGTAGGAGAGGCTCCTACTGCAAATTAAATAAATGAATCAGTAGCTGTACATGAGTGTAATGTTGCATATCCATCCCACTTTGTGGGTGGAAGGGGGGGGTGCTGGAACTACAAGGTTTCTAAGAAGGAAAGTAAGAAAGGTTTATTCTTCTCTCCCACCCTATAGGTTAGGAGAGCTAAGTCTTCTCGCAGTCTAGAGAGCCAGGAGTTTGTGGAAGGGGTTATTCCTCTGAAATGTTTATTGTTCCTTTCTTTCCAAATGCTCCAAGCAGATTGAAGTAAGATCTCCACAAATAAGGGTCGGTTCCAAGATGTTTTAGCTGCTTCCACCCAGTCCAATCTATTACCTGAGGAGGTCCCTTGCGTTCCAATTTTGGCCCAACAGAGCAAACTAAAGGGACATTGAAAGAAAAGGTGTTCCACTGTTTCATCCTTGCATGTAGGGCAAAGCAGACAGTCAAACGTGTTACCAATGTTATAATGTCTGCGCTTCAACATATTTCTGGTGTTCAACCTGTCCGAAAGTAGGAGCCACCCAAAAACTTTGAGTTTCATCGTGGTTTTTGATTTCCAAAGCCATGAGAATGCAGGATGAGCTTGAATATCTCTGAAGTAGAAGTCATAGAATTTGTTGGTCGCATAGAATTTGGAACCCCAGGTATACATCCATTCATCATGTGCTAGATGATCTTCAAGTTGAACGTCCGAGGTCAGGAGTTGTAAGTCTCTGGTCTCTGCATGGGCCTGTTCTGACAAGGGTAAGTGAAACGTTTCTTGCAAACTGGTGGTTCCAAGAAATGTCGCAACAGAGATGTCTTCATCTTTTGCAAAAGAGAGGGCGCATGGGTGGGTTTCCGCTAGAATCTCATCCAGCCACAAGTCTTTCCAGAAAAGCGTGGTTGCACCATTGTGCACATTCACCTGTGTGATTCCTCTATAAATAGGCATTAGCTTTGAAACGTCTTTCCACCAAAAGGAGCCACAAAGATCTGTGGCATGGGGTATGCGGGAGGTATAATAAGAATTCCAAACCAGCTCCACCCAGGGCAGATCCTCATGATTATAAAACTTATGGAGAAACTTGAAGAAGGGCCTCATTCTGGGTTTTCAAGTTTAGAACTCCAAGACCACCACATCTTTTTGGCTTGCACACCATATCCCATGCAGCTAGGGAGTTGCATTTGTCCCCTTGATCCGTTTTCTTTGTACACAGGCATTTTTCGTCGTATCTTGTCTAAGAGTTCCATAATCCCAGCTGGTAGCTTGAGTGTGCACATAGAGAAAATAAGAAGTGATGTGATGAATGAGTTTAGCAGAGAGAGCTTGCCACCATAGGATATCATATTCAGCGTTGCCGATAATCTCCTTTCCAGCCTACAGACCAGCGGCATGAGATCATGCATGGATGGTTTAGTAGTCCCCATGGGCAGGCCGAGGTACGTAAATGGCATCTTTCCCACAACACATCCAAAAATATTCGCCAGATTGATGCATAACTCCTCATCACAGTTTATCAGTACAAGTGTGGATTTGTGGAAGTTTATTTTTAACCCAATAGAAGTGGCATAATCGGACAGAATGCCTTTAATGGTTGTAGCCTGGTTGGGGCAAGCCGGCATAGCAAGTATCATGTCGTCCGCATATTGAATAACAGGGTAGTCCTTTTGGGTATTGCATGGGAAGGGTAACTTGATGAGATCTCTAGCAAAAGCATCATTAATTGCAGCTTGAAGTAGATCCGCGGCTAGGACAAAAATGAGAGGGGACAAAGGATCACCTTGTCGAACACCACATTTGCAATGAAACTGTCGGCCAGGAACTCCATTAAGAAGGACAACTGATTTTCCCGAGGCGAAGATACATTTTATCCAGCCGAGCCACTTCTCATTAAAGCCCATGTTGCGCATGATCTCAATCATAGCATCATGATCAATAGTGTCGAAGGCTTTAGCAAAATCCAGTTTGAGTAGTATAATCTCTTTCTTGGAGGCTTGGCATTGATAAATGTATTCGAATGCCCAGGCAAGACAACCTTGGATCGTGCGCCCCTTGAGGAAACCATATTGATTGCGGTGCACAATTTTGAGGACGAGTCGTTGTAATCGGTTGGCCAGTAGTTTAGTTATTACCTTGAGGCGGCAATTAAGAAGAGTGATCGGTCGGTACTCATTGATTGTTGAAGGTGCATTAACTTTTGGAATGAGAGTGATTAGGCCTTCATTAATGCTCTCTAGGTTCAGATTGCCCTCAAAGAATTGGTTACGAAGCTTGTAAAAATCCTCCTTGATCACCTCCCAGCAAGTCTTAAGGAATAAACCAGTAAATCCATCAGGGCCCGGAGCATGATCAGCCGGCATCGTTTTGATCACATGGTCTATCTCATCCACTGTGAAGGGAACCGTCAGGGCATCAAGTCCATCTATTTTTTTTGATGATTCTGGGCAAGTCAAACTTCATATCATGATTAGTTTTAGTGCCAAGTCGATCTTTGAAGGTCTGAAAAATGATTGCCTCCTTGCTTGCGTGGTCCTCCGCACAAAACCTAGAATCAGTTGTGAGGGAGGGTATATTGTTTCAGCGATATCTCTCTGACGCCATTGCTTGAAAATTTTTTGAATTTTCATCACCTAACTGGACCCAACGAATTGTGCAACGCTTCTTCCAGTATTGTCTTTGATATGTAAGAATCCTGAGAAGATGTTTCTTGAGAATTGCTCTGAAATTGGCTTCAGGTATTGTGAGAGGTCGCAAGTTTTCCAAGCCATCAATTTCAAGCAGGGCCCTATTAGAATTTTCGATAGCAATAGATAACTTAGAGATGTTTTTGCTCCAGCTTTTAAGTTCATGCCGCAAGTGCTTAAGTTTTTTGGACATAATGGAGGCCATATTTGTAGAGTGAATAGGTTTGGCCCAGGCCCTCTTGACCGTATCTAGAAATCCCGGGTGATGTGTCCAATAAGACTCAAATCTGAACAATTTGGATTGAGGTATCTTTGTTTCAATAGTGATGACACAAGGAATGTGATCAGATACCGGCCTGCCAAGGGGTTTAACAATAGTATTTGGGTATGAGGTGGTCCAATGGTTGCTAGTGAAGAACCAATCGAGTTGCTCGAGAAGAGGATCAGTTTGCATGTTGCTCTAAGTGTACGCTCTGCCCTTAAGTGGCAATTCAATTAAAGCCTGAGATCTGATGAAATCATTAAATGTTATCATGTCGCCAAAATGACCACCTGGTTTCTTACGATTATCGGGCCCTCTAATGAAATTAAAGTCTCCACACAGGAGCCAGTCTTCATTAGCAGAAATATCTAGTGAAAATAGCCATGCAATGAAGTTATTTCGGGAGTCATCTTGACAAGGCCCGTAAACATTCACTAAAGTCCAGGTTTGCGCCGATTGGGTGGAGTGAAAGCGAGTAACGAGCCCAAATTCTTCGGAGGCCACAGTAGTAGCTGTGAAAACAGCACTGTTCCATATAGATGCAATTCCGCCTGAAGCCCCTCTAGAGGGGATGAAATCATACTTATCAAATCTTCGTGGGCAACATGACTTAATAAAGCATTATCAAAAGAAGATTTTTTTCGTTTCCTGCAAGCAGATAACCGCACAACCACTAGAGTTGATGGCATTAGAAAGCGCTAATTGTTTGCCTTCAGAGTTCAGCCCACGAATATTCCAACACAGAACGTTCCAGCTAAGCAAAAGAGGCATAAAAATTATAAAGAAGGGGTTTAGGCAGCATCAGAAGATGATCCTTCATCCTTGCTTGCCAGGAGTTCCTCCTCCGAGAGCTCCGTAGCTGGGATTCCGCACATGATGTGGCCGACATGCTGAATGACTGGAATTGGGGTTGGAGGTGGTAGATCAGTATCTTCAGAGACTTCAGTTATTGTGACGGCGGTATGGCGAAGGAACGACCACAGGTTTCACCTTGGAAGCTCTGACTTTAGTATCAGCGATAGGTGGCACTTTAAAACCATCATACTTGTTCTTGCGGGCACTCCTCGAAGGTTGACCGAGATTCAGCATCGGGCTTTGCCTGACGAGTAACCATAGAGGGCTCGTGGTCGGCTGAACATCGAGAGTGGTGGCACCATGGGGCCGATGGCAGCACCAAGGGGTTGTCCGTAGCGATGACCTGATCCGAGAGCGACATAGGCGGATCAACGAGCGAGGCGAGCCAATAACATTGCCAGTTTCAGCCTCATTGACCGGTGCAGGTAACGCAAAGAACGTGTCCATGTTCAACTGTTCAACATTGTGTCGGTGTACTAGAGTAGGGGTACCCTAGTACCCCGTACTCGTCTACCAGACGGTTCTGACACCCATGGCGGGGTTTGCCTCGTCACCGCCAAGATCGCCGTGGCTCCTTTTGGAGCCATTCAAGAACAAAGTATTTGATTGAGAAGACAAGGCCCGATAAGAAGAGCTTGTCGGGAAGGCCGCTCGAACGCGCAGAAGACAAGGCCCCGGCAAGAGGAGCTTTGCCGGGAAGGCTCGAACACGACAAGTCTCCGGCGCGACAAGATTCGGCTGCGGCAAAGGCGCTTGCAGCGACATGCAACCTCTCTCCGTCGCCGCTCCGGCTCACCCGGCGGCGATGTCGCCATGGGACCGTTCCATGGCGGCGTGTCGGCTGTGCAGCCAGCGGAGAAACAGCGATAAGCGGCGACAGGCTCGCCATCGTGGCAGCGAGGCGCTTTTGACGGTCTCTGTTGCCTTTGTTTGGGCGACAACGGCGGGCATTGTGCTTTTGTCCCTTGCCGTCGAGTTAGGTATTTTGCTGCATACCTTTGTTCAAGTAGGTGTACCAACTCCTGTTTTACATTACGTACCCCGCCTATGTTGCCACCTGTCGGGGACCCTTGAGCATATAAAAAGGAGGCGAGTGCAGCGTGAAGGAGGATTCGGTTAGGTTACATTTTGGCAAGGTTCGGCTAGTTCGGTCCGTTTCGTGGCCATAGTCTAGATACACTCACGCTAGGTTTTTGTAGCTGGCATTGCTCCCTAGCAAGAACAGAATAGATCAAACAAGCAGCGATGAGGAGTTTTATCTCTCGGAGAGCTCCAAGCTGGGTAAACCGCTCGTGTGCATCGCCTCGATCCGCTCTTCGTGCGATCTCCGCCCCCTATTGTGTTCTTGCTAGGAGCAGCTGTACCTACAAAACCTAGCATGGGCGATCTGGTCTCGAGTGAGTCCAATGAACCCGAATGGGTGAACCTTGCCAAAAATGCCAGAACCTCCTTCACGTTGCACTCGGGCCTCCTTTTATATGCTCAAGTGGTCCCCGGTGGCAACATAGCGGGGGTATAATGTAAAACAGGAGTTGGTACACCTACTTGAACAGTGTACAGTGCAAAATACCTAACTCTAACGGCAAGGGACAAAAGCAATAAATGCCCGTCGTTGTCGCCCAAACATTGTAACAGAGACCGTCAGTCGCCCGCCGCCACGATGGCGAGCCTGTGGCCGCTTATCGCTGCTCTCCGCTGGCCGCACAGCCGACACGCCCATGGAACGCAGTCCCATGGCGACACGCTGCTGGGTGAGCTGGAGCGGAGACGGAGAGAGGTTGCATGTCGCGGCAAAGCGCCTTTGCCGCGCCGGATCTTTGTCGCGCTTCGGAGACTTGTCGCGCTCACGAACCTTCCCGGCAAGCCTCTCTTGCCGAGCCTTGTCTTCGTGCTCGATGCGCCCTCCCGACAAGCTCTTCTTGTCGGGGCCTTGTCTTCAATCAAATACTTTGTTCTTGAATGGCTTCAAAAGGAGCCACGAAGGATCTTAGCGGTGACGAGGCAAACCCTGCCGCTGGGTGTTTGCAACCGTCTGCGGCATCAGTACGGGATACTAAGGGTACCCTACTCTAGTACACCGACAGGAGCCCCGGTTCTGGGCCGTACACGGTGCCGAAGCGCTTTGTCGGGCCAGGCCCGTAATCGCACGACACGCTGCCTCGACCACGCCGCAACTCGCCTTCGGACCCACCACGATCCCCACTAACGGCACGCACCGGACGTGGCGTCGTGCGAGAGATCGTGGGCGCGGTCGTGGGGGATTCTTTATTGATATAAGCGGAGCGTCCGCCCCCCTCCTCCCCTTTATAAGCGGAGGAAACAGAGGCAGGCCGACCGCCGCCGCTCCCCTCGTCTTCTCCGGTGCGAAGAGAGCAGCGCCCCGCCCCCCTTTCGCCACAAGCACACTCACCGCCGTCGACCTCCTCCGCCCCCTTCGCCATGGCCCCGAAGGCCCATAAGGAGAAGGGCGTCAAGTCGGCCGAGGCGCAGCGGCTCATGGCGCTGCGCAAAACGAAGCCGTCTTCCCCCGCAGCTCGGCGCGCACGGGAGCTGCGGGGCGTCTACTATCTTTTCTGGTCGACGGAGACCCGTGCGCATCCGCGACGAGGGTGCTCCCGCCTCCGCCGCTGATCTGGCCTCAACAGGTACCCTTTCTTCGCCTTTTCTTCTATTGCGGTCTTTGCCCGCCGTATTCCGAAGTTCTTTTGCGACATAATGAACACCTTTAGCCTCCGCCTCCTTGATTTCACCCCTAGCGCCATCTTGACCATGGCCGTTTCGCACATTTGTGCGAAACTTTGTCGGAGTCCACCCGAATGTGGCACTCTTCCGCCATTTCTTTGTTCCCAGCGTCGAGAGGGAGAGCCACTTGCCGGAGGGATAGCACAGGTCTCTAGGATCGGCAAGAAAGAGGCCTACCTAGAGGGGAGTTCTAACAAGTGGGAGGTGGAGGGCCAACTGGTGCTGGGTCGTGAGGAGGATCCGCAGCCCTTCACCGCCGTCGCCAAAACCCCAATTATGCGCGGCAAGGATTGGAGTAACTTGGCGCCAGAGGATGCGAGGCTGAAGATAGGCTGTGACCAATTATGCGCCTCGGGCTTGCGGGTTAAGCTGTTGGCGCGATTGGCGCAGACTTCATTCGCCGCCGCGCCATCTCCCTTGCGAGAAAGGAGGAGGCCTGCTTGGGAGTTCGAATCTGGCGGACATCATGAGGCTGCGCCGGGCCTGAATTGAACTTCACCGTCATGGAGGTGGACTCGGTGCTGCTCGAGCTGTTCAAGAACGACCCGAACATCCGAGTGGTTCAGGTTGCCGCGAGGGGTCGTCCCAGCGTGCAACAACTTCGGCGCTCGACCGCATCCAGCGCCATGATGCTCTTGTCGACTCCCGCAGGATCGTCCCGACTGGCGAGAGCCCCCAGCGAGGTCGTGCAGCAATTCTTCGATGATTTGCAAGAAGTGCCAATCCAGCGCCGACGGCAAGAGGAGGCTCACCGAGACACCACCGGCGGGAGATGGGGCGGATCGCCACCAGGGTGGAGGAGGCGGCGGCCGCTGCCGCTGAGCCTTCGGGTTCACCGTGGAGGAGGCGGAGGCGGCGAAGGCGGCAAGCCTTGCCGAGCGAGGGGAGGTCGCCGGCGAGGACGAGCTCATCGGGACCGAGGCCGGGTCGAGTGGACCCGCCGAGGGCGCTTCTTCCCCACCGCCAAGCGACTTGCCGCCAGCGGAGCCCCCTGCTCCACCAAGGAGGCGTCTACGCAGGGGCGGAGACGAGTCGGGGCGGCAGTCCGGCCCACAGCAGCAGCGTCACTCGACGCGCTTCACCGCGGCAAGCGAGGTTGCATGAGGCGCCTAAACCGCAGCTTCTAGCCGGGCGGAATCTTCCCGAGCCGCCGACGCCCGCGCCTCGCCATGGCGGCCAAGAGAGCCCACTCCCCGCCTCATCGTCTGGGAGGCGGGCGGAGTTTGACTTCTCCAGCGCCAGCTCGAGGAGGAAGGCGAAGAGTAAGCTCTTGGGACTTGTGCTTGTATTTCTTCAATTTTTATTGCTTCATCTTGAATCTGATTTGCTTAGATTCTGGACTCTTTCCTTTTCGTGACGCCGCCTGAAGAGCGGCGAAGAGGGCCAAGATCCCGACAATCGTCGTTGAGGACGATTCCCCCGTGGCGACAGGGGACGCGTCCGAGACCGCCTTGCCGGACCCGGCGACCCTTCCTCTGAGTAGCCCCCAGCACAGCCCCCAGAGTAAGTGTGCGGTTTTTCTCCTTACTACTAGGTGTGCAGGGGTGCCCTTTCTTCGTTGATTTCTGACTGTTTGATTGTGTAGGAGCGGAGCAGCCTCATCAGAAGGGCTCGGAAGCCGCCTCCGAGACCCTGCCCGCTGTCACTACGCCGCCAAGGGAGAACTCCCCGGTAAGGGAGCTCCCTCCGATAAGGGAGGCCACCCCGACAAGGGAGGCCATTCCGGCAAGGGAGGATACCCCGGCAAGGGACGGCGCCAGCGACCCTCCAGTGGTCGAGGCCATGGCTGCGGATCCCGTTGCAGGTAACTTCCTTACATGGGATTTTCCCTTGGGCTTGCTTTCTTTTGTTCCTCTTTTTTTTGAATATCTGCTTGATCGCTCTTTCTTCGCCCTACACAGACCCGATGGAGGTCGAGGCTGCCGGCGAGGAGGAACGCTGCAACAACACCGGACGAAGGCCGCCGTCGAAGAAGAAGAGGTCGTCGTGGAGGAAGAGGCCGTCGCCGACGAGCCTGTTGGCGAGGAGGCCACCGAGGCTGCCGACGCAGAGGCCGGCGAGGGGTCGGGCGGTCGTCTTGACGGCCACGAGGCCCTTGAGGGAGCGGCAAGCGCTGCACCGACAAATGACTTCCCCTTGTTGCCAGCTGAGTCAGCCCGAGGAGCCCCAGCCGGTGCCTACGAGGGCCGCGGGCGTCTTCATCAAACTCCCCTGGAGCCGAGCCTGTGGCGCCACGAGGGCGAGACCTTTGACGGCCGAGCTACTCGCCTCCCATTGGCTGACGCTGGTGGACACGCCAAGCAGCAGCGTGGCGAGTCCGAGGAGGAGCAGCTACCAAGAGGCTGTTGTCGCTCTACCGCGCCCGCCAGCCAAGTTAGAGACCAGGAAGCCCTTGTCGCGAGGCGGGAGCGGACATGGAGAAGCGTCTTAGGAGCTCCGAGCGCCAACAAAGAAGCCCTCCGCGACGTGGCGGAAGCGCAGAGGCAACTTCGCAGAAGAGCGCACGGCCTTCATCCTTGAGAAGGTCGCAGCTGATGAGGAGCAGCGGCTGGCTGCCGAGAAGCTCGCCGCGCAGGAGAGCGAGTTGGCGCAGCGGAAGGTCAACCTGGACAGCCATGAAGAGGACCTTGCCGCGCGCGAGGAGTCGCTTGGCGGGGCGCTTCAGGAAGCGAAGGACGCTGCCGCAGCCGCCGAGGCCGCCAAGGAAGAGCTGAAGGCGAAGGTGGCACAGCTGGAGGCCACCCTCAAGAAAAGAGCGGCGAAGAGCTTGCCGTGCTCAAGCCTTGGCGTGAGAAGGACGCCCACACGCTGGGCGAAGCTGCAAGTCCGTCTCACGGACAGGCCAAGGAGCTCGACGCCGCCAAGGACTCAAAGCGGATCTGGAGCTGAAACTGACCACTCACGCAGACGTTGGATGGTGCCAGAGAGCGGGAGGCGGGCTTGTTGGAGGCGATCAAGGCCAAGGAGGAGCTGCTGGCGAATGCCGTCTCCATCCAGAACACTTTGAGGGAGAGTGTGGAGCACTGGACCGAAGGTTTGGTGGACACCGCCGCCTACATCCACAACGAGCTGATAGAGCTGGGGATGGCAGACCTTGCGTACTCCTCCGACGAGCATCTCCAACCCAGCGTCAAGCTTAGCCTATTCTTCAAAGGCATGGTGACGGGCCTCGGCTGACTCGAGAGGAGGTCCCGAAGCAGCTGGCCGAGAAATCATGCAGTGTCGCGGGGCCCTTGAGAAGGTGTTGATGAAGGTGGCCTTCCGCAACCCGGGCCTCAACCTCAGCAGCGTCCTCGAGATCCTTGCCGGCGAAGCCAACATGGAGGAGCTCAAGGCCCTTGTCGCACCCATTGTGGACAAGGTGAACAAGATCAAGAGGATTGAGGGCGACCCCGCGTGGACTAGGCCGCCAACCTTATCTTTCCCTTGTCGCTGCTGATCATGTTTAGAAAACTTTGTTAGATCAGCGACAAGTTATTCTCTAATATACTCTATCTTAGGTGAATCGATCAATGCAACATTATTTCCTCTACTTGATTTCTGGCTTTGTATGTTTTTGCCCTGCGCATTTAGGGGACTTGTCGGTGCAGGCACTTTTGCCATGAAACCTTTGAGTCAGTGCGAACGTCGGCAACTTTGGCAGTGCCGCCTCCGACAAGCAACCTTGTCGCGACTAGTCGCAGCTCACTTAAGTTGTTGAGCGGACTCGAAACAAAGTAAGGGCGCGACTAGCCGGTGAGTTGGCTCCTCTGCGCACGGGTTCTCCATGCAAATTCATCAGGCGTTCACGCGAGCAGCGTCATCAACATCTTCCTCAACATGCCACCGAAGAAGAAGGCTTCAGCGGCAGCGGAGCCGTCCGCGTCGTACCCACCATCACCGCAGCAAACGGGTGGTGGGGCAGACGCTGGCGGAGGAACGGGCGCCGACGAAGGCATTCGCGATGTTGCCAAGTCCAAGGACAAGGCACCGCAAACCTCGGCGTCCGCGCATCCCCCGCGTCCATATCAGGAGACGCGAGACCAACAATGTAATGGCGTTCACAACGCCATACGTTCGTTGGATCGAGACCCTCAAGACCAGCATGCATGCCAACATGCTGGCGCTAGTGATATACGGTCGCCCGGACAGGGCGCTGCTCCTTCTAACATAGTTAGAAGTCCGAGCGTGTCCCGCTCCTCGCACCGTTCTCCAATGCCGCCTACTACTCCAGGAGAAGCTCTGGCGAGAGCCCAGCAGCTCCTTGACTACCCTCCAACGGCCGACAAGGTCGGCGAGTGGAGGGCC
Organism: Aegilops bicornis; assembly: GCA_021605145.1. Taxonomy (NCBI): domain Eukaryota; kingdom Viridiplantae; phylum Streptophyta; class Magnoliopsida; order Poales; family Poaceae; genus Aegilops; species Aegilops bicornis. Next base: position 387,199,039 of record CM038669.1, on the reverse strand, counting down.
ACTATCGAGCCTCATCGGCTTTGCCAGCGGCGACGCTCGCGGCAACCAACGCCATCGTTGCCGCGACGAGACGACAAAGGCACGAGCCGGTGGCGGCGAGACTGCCGGAGGTGCAACCACCGTGCACTCTCTGCCAAGAAGGCCAAGATCTCCGACTCGCCGGATCCACCTCGACAGCGACTCCGCTGCGTCGTCGGATCCGCGAAGTTCGCCGCGATCAGCGCCAAGTTCTTCATGGCGACAACAAGAGGGCGCTCGAACTTCGCATCGAGTGCCGAAGAGAAACGCGACGTCGATCCGACAAGCCCGGCTGGGCCTTCGTTGACATGCACGCGCCCGGAGGCCAAGCGACTTTCCGTCTGCGGTAGGTTGCCCTGCGTTCACTCGTGAGCTGCGGCAAGTCCAGATGGCCCAGCCGTAAAAACTTCAAACCAGGCGTGCGGAGAAGTATGATGGCAGGGCGCACCGTCGGAGTTCCTCGGCATCTACACCATCACGGTGCGAGCTGCGAGGGGACGGGGCGACAAGATCCTCGCCAACTACTTCCGGCTTGTGCTCAAGCCCAACGTCGAGATCTTGGCTCATGCACTTGCGGACAGCTCCATATCCTCTTGGGCAGATCTGTGCCATCGGTTTGTTGGCGCCTTCACGGTGGCCACAAACCTCATGGCCAAGAGAGCGACCTTCACTTGCTCGCCTGTAAGGAAGGAGAGTCCCTGCGCAAGTTCATTCGAAGATTCAGCCGTGTGCACTACAACATCGGGCGTCCACCCCTGCCAGCGGTGATCGGCGCATTTCATCGAGAATGTGCGGAACCGTAGGATGAGGAGGAGATGGCGATGTGCAAAGTCAAGGACGTCGATGAGCTCATACGCCCTGGCCGACAAGTGTGCCTTGTACTGAGGAAGGAGGAGACTCCACGGAGAGAATGCGAAGCGAGGATCGGACGGTGATGACACCGCCCGGCAAAGAAGGGCCGTGGCGAGGCAACAGGAAGAAGAAAAGTAGAGAAGTGCTAGCTGTCGAAAGCAGTCCTGCTGAGGCGGCGACAAGAACGCCAAGACTGGTGGCTCCGGCAAGGAGGTTGCCGACGCCAACCACCGGTCGGTGGTGGCCGCCGACAAGCGAGTGACGGCTCCGGCAAGCAATCTTGCAAGATCCACCGCACCAAGGGCCACGATCTCCGAGAGCTGCAAGAAGGTCGAGCAGCTCGTCGAAGCAATGAGAGCTGAGTACGAAGCGGCGAGACAAGGAGAAGGCCCAGGAAGGTCTTTGGGGAGCAAGCAAGAAACGCGTCCGGCGGGGAGGACGTCGCGGCAAGGTCAAGCAGCGGCAAGGAGATCGACCTCCCCGCGGCCGCGACAAGGATGAAGATGATGATGACGACGAAGATATGGAGGACGACGACGCTGACGAGCAGGAGTTTCAGAAAGCCACGGAGGTTCTCTGCATTGACGGAGGTGCTTCCCTGCATACCTCCCACAGCCAACTCAAACAATGGATGCGGGAGGTCAATGCAGCGGAACCATCCATAGAGTCACGCAAGCCTCTGAAGTGGTCCAGACGCCTATCATTTTTATATTGAGGACCACCACGATCGCATAATCTGCGGTCGGTGCTTGCCGATGTTGGTCTCACCAACCATCCGCAACCTCAAGGTCACAAAATGTTAGTTGACGGCGGGCCGGCTTGAATCTGATCTCCTCCGCGGTGCTCCGAAGCTTCAAATCCACGGCAATGAAGCTCGAAGAGGCGGAACCTTCCAAGGAATCAATCCGGGAAGGAGCAAGCGAAGGGAAGATTACGTTGCCGGTCACATTTGGCAGCGAGCTGAACTTCAGGCGAGAGGGTTACGTTTGGCGTCGCCGATTTCCCATTGCCTTACAATGGGATACTTGGCCGCCCAGACTCGCCAAGTTCATGGCAGCCTCTCACCTCGCCTAACTCAAGATGCCAGCCCGATAAGCGTCATCTCTGTCCATGGCGACAAGAAGGATGCCCTTATACGTGCCGACAAGATCTTCCGGGATGCAAGCAACGCGACAGATTGCCGTGACACTTGCCGCTGAAGCTCCCCGGGGAAGAAGACCAAGTCCAAGTCCGGCAAGGGCTCGATGCTCACTCCGGCAAGCGCACCTCTTGAGTGCTGCGCTACCGTCGAGGGCGTACCATCGAGCTCCACCGGCAAGTGCAAGAAGATGGTGGCTCCGCGAAGACCAAGAAGGTGCCCGCCAAGGAGGGGCGGCGCTGGTGGTACCTTCACCATCGATGCCTCTCTCAACCCCAAATAGGAAAGCGGCGCTCGTTGCTTTCCTGCGGGCGAATGTCGGCGTGTTTGCATGGCAACCATCTGATATCCCGGTGTTCCCCAAAGTAATTGAGCACCGCTGGCCGCGTTTGTCCTCATCTTGCGCGCCCGTCAAGCAAAAAGTCGAAGCAAGCGTTGGAGCGCCAAGAATTCATAGTCAAGAGATCAAGAAGCTGAAGCAGCGGGCCTTGTCGGAGGAGTGCTCCATCCCTCGTGGTTGGCCAATCTTGTAGTCATCGCCAAAGGCAAATGGGAAATGGAGACTTTGTATTGACTTCACGGATGTTAATAAAGCTTGTCCCAAAGATCCACTTCCCTTGCGGCGCATTGACCAGATTGTTGACTCCACGGCTGGATGTGATTTGCTTTCGTTTCTTGATGCCTACTCAGATACCATCAGATCTTCATGGCTGAAGAAGATGAGGAGAAGACCGCATTCATCACACCATGTGGCACATCTTTGTTTCATACGGATGCCTTTCGGTTTGAAGAATGCTGGTTCTACATTTGCAAGGGTAGTCCATGGCGCTTTTGAGCCGCAAATGCACAGAAATGTAGAAGCCTACATGGATGACATAGTGGTCAAGAGCAAGGACAAAGCAACTTTGGTTCAAGATTTGGGCCGAGGCCTTTGCAAATCTCCATAAAATCAACCTCAAGCTCAACCCGAGAAGTGCGTGTTTGGAGTCCCTTCCGCAAGCTTCTCGGGTTCTTAAATCTCAGCGAGGAATTGAAGCTAACCCGACAAGATCAAGGCCATTGAGCAGATTGAAGCTCCAAAGCGCGTCAAGGATGTCACGAAGACTTCACGGTTGCGTGGCTGCTCTCAGCAGGTTTATTTCTAGGTCTGCTGAGCAGCTACCTGCCATTTTCAAAATTTTGAAAAAGGCAGGTCCAGTAAAATGGACTCCTGAAGCGGAGGCTGCGCTGCAGGACTTGAAGAGATACCTGTCCTCTACTCCAACACTTGTCGCACCTAAGCCACAAGAGAAGTTGCTGCTGTACATAGCAGCAACCAATCAAGTGGTTAGTGCTGCGTTAATGTGAGAGAGGGAGGCGGATGACGAGCCAACAACCACGGCAAGCACATCCAGCGACAAGCGAGGGCTTCGCCGACAAGCTCTGGTCCCGACAAGGACGAATCCAGCGGCGAAAAAGAACAAATCTTTGAAAAGGATGGTGCAGCGCCCAGTCTACTTTGTCGATTCCCTCCTGCAGGGGCTAGGTCAAGAGTACTGCGTGTGTAAACTGCTTTTCGGCCTCCTCATGGCCTTTCGAAAGCTGCGCCATTACTTCCAAGCACATGAGATCACAGTTGTCACTCGCTTTCCCCTGAAGAGGATACTGCAGAATCCAGAAGCGACAGGCAGGATTGTCGAGTGGGCGCTGGAGCTATCAAGCTTTGGTCTTAAGTTTGAAAGCACATCAACTATCCAAAGCAGAGCATTGGCAGAATTCATAGCAGAATGGACGCCAACACCAGACGAAGAGATTCCGGAGACGAGCATTCCCGTCGAAGAAGCAAGCAAAGAGTGGCTGATGTACTTTGATGGTGCCTTCTCGCTGCAAGGCGCCCGGTCTTTGGCGTCTTTGCTTATCGCACTCCACCGGAGAGCACCTCAAATCGTCGTCCGGATGCACTTTCCCAAGGAGCAAGCGACAAACAATACTCTGCAGTATGAGGGTTTGCTTGCGGTCTCGAGATCGCAGTGGACCTTGGGATCAAGAAGCTTATTGTCGGTGACTCGCAACTAAATGCGTCCGCCAAGTCAACAAAGATTACGAGTCCGTTGATGGAAGCTTACGTCGATGAAGTGAGGAAGCTAAAAGAGCACTTTGACGGCTCGCAAATGGAACATGTTCCAAGAACTCGAGAATGATATTCTTGATGGCTGTCAAAATGTGCCGCGCCAAGTTACCTATGGAACCGAGGATTTTCGTGCTCAAGCTAACTCAACCAACCGTAACACCATCAACCGGACAAAGCAAGAAGAGGAAGTTGGCCTCTGGTGACTACTTTCCGGCAGAGCTTCCCGAAGCCGTCGTTGCAAAGGTCCCCAAGATCAACACCAAAGGTCTTTGAGGAGCAATCTGCTCCGACGGACCCTGTGGTTTGTTTACGTTGAAGCAAAGCGCTCCTCGACAAGTCTTGCTCCGGCAAGCTTGTCGGGAGCATCAAGCTCCGGCGAGGCGCAGTTCTTGCCGTAGAAGCTGATGTTCCCGCAGCGGCAGATGTGCCTTTAGTCCTTGTTGTCGAGCCACAAGCTCCGGCAAAGATGGGCGCAGTGATTGTCCATTTCCTCCAGACAGGAGAACTTCCCAAGAGCAAGAAGAAGCGGAAAAAGAGTAGCCCGGCGGTCAAGTATGTACCAGTTTGTCGACAAAGATACCGCATGTAAGAAGACTCAACGGTGTGAAATTGAAGTGTATTCGGGGAAGATGGATGAAGCTGTTGGCGAAGATACATGGAGGCATATGTGGTCACCACATTGGCGCAAGAGCACTTGCGGCAAAGCTTTCCGGCAAGGTTTTCTCGGCCGACAGCCCTCCGGGATGCAACCGCACAAGTAACCAAGTGTGAAGCGTGCGGTTCCATTCCAAGCAGATACACCGGCCAGCTCAAGCTCTCCAGACGATCCCTTTGTCTGGACATTTTCGGTCACGGGGCTCGACATCCTCGGCCCCTTCCCCGAAGCTGTCGGGGCTTTGAGTACTTATGCGTCGCCATCGACAAGTTCACAAAGTGGCGGAAGTGGAAGCGATGAGGAAGGTGACAGCATAGTCAGCGATCAAGTTCTTCAGTCGATTGTTTGCCGTTTGGAATCCCTAACCGGATCATCACCGACAACGGCACACAATTTCTGAGTCGCACCTTCATGCAAGACGCCCAAGACCTTGGCGCCAAGGTCTGCCTTTGCTTCATTGCTCACCCGAGAAGCAACGGTCAAGCGAGAGGGCAACGCTGAAGTGCTGCGGGCTCAAGACCAGAACTTTCGACGAGGCTGCACAAGTGCGGAAGAAAGCTGGATCGAGGAGCTGCGGTGGTTCTTTGGTCGATCGGGGCGACGCCAAATCGAGCCACCGGCGAGCACCCTTTGCTCTAGTCTATGGAGCAGAGGCAGTTCTCCCACGGAACTTCGTATATGGGTCGCCTCGAGTGCTCGCTTATGATGAGTTTGAGCAAGAGCAGCTGCGACAAGATGACGCTGCTCCTTGAGGAGGATCGCTTGAGGCTCTTTGTCAGGCGAGCCGCTTCGCTACCAACAAGCTCTGCGTCGCTACCATGGCCGTAGGGTTAATGCCGAAGTCTCGAGGAAGGCGACCTTGTTCTTGGTAGCGTTCAGTCCGCCAAGAATTCAAACAAGTTGGCCTTGAAGTGGGAAGGCCCTTATCGGGTAAAACGAGTCACTAGGCTGGCGCTGTATCCGCCTTGAGACCGAAGATGGCATTCCGGTGAGCAACTCCTGGAACATTGAGCATCTTCGTAAGTTTTACCCATATAGGTGCGGTTGTCGGGACCCGTCCGGCAACCACCTTTGTACAAGTCTTGCCGCTGTTGCATGTGATCCTTTGTACAAAGCCGGGCGCAGACCCCGTGCATCAGTAAAGCCCATGTGTTGCGCACAACCCGTCAAGTTCATGCTTTCTTCAATTTATTGCATGTTTTGGCTAACACTTTGTGCAGCAACCACACCCGGTAAGCAAAATCGAGCCACTGGGCTCCATAACGTTATTTCCTCTTCTTTCTCTTGTCGCAAAGAAAGGGAGGCTCCCTCGCGCACAAGTTAACCAGGGGGGAAGGAGGAGATAATATTGTGGACCAGGCACCGCTCGAGGAAGTCTCACCTCATCGGGAAGCAAGAGACAGAAAAGCTAAGTTGCCAAAGTCTGAGCAATCAATTTTTAAATTTTCAAGTTATCTTCCTCGAACGGTAGTACTTTGTATGGAGAACCCGTCTTGTGAAGGAGCCAACTCACGGCTAATCGCGCCCTAACTTTGTTTCGAGTCCGCTCAACAACTTAAGTGAGCTGCGACTAGTCGCGACAAGGTTGCTTGTCGAGGCGGCATTGCCCGGCCAAATAGTGACGTTCCGCACTCGGCGCTTATGCAAAAGTGCTGCACCCGGCAAGTCCCCTAAATGCGCGGAGACGTAAACGTACAAAGGAAGGAATCAAGTAGAGGAAATAACATTGCATTGATCGATTAGTAATAAATTTTTAAAGTTATCTTCCTTGAGCGACCGCGCTTTGTATGAAAAAACTGTCTTGCGGAGGAACCAAATCGTGACTGGTCGCTCCCTTACTTAGTTACGAGTCCGCTCAACAACTAAAGTGAGCTGAGACAAGTCCGCGACAAGGTTACAAGTCGGTAGCAACCCCTGCCCGGCCAGCTCTTTGAAGTTCCGCACTCGGCACGCCATGAGTAAGGGTGCCTGCACCGGCAAGTTTCTCTGAAAAGCGTAGGGCAAAAACATACAAAGCCAGAAATCAAGTAGAGGAAATAACGTTGCATTGATCGATTCACCTAAGATAGAGTATATTCTGAGAATAACTTGTCGCTGATCTAACAAAGTTTTCTAAACATGATCAGCAATGACAAAGGGAAAGATAAGGTTGGCGGCCTAGTCCACGCGGTCGCCCTCAATCCTCTTGATCTTGTTCACCTTGTCCACAATGGGTGCGACAAGGGCCTTGAGCTCCTCCACGTTGGCTTCGGCCGGCAAGGATCTAAGGACGCCGTTGAGGTTGAGGCCCGGGTTGCGGAAGGCCACCTTCATCAACACCTTCTCGAGGGTCCCTGCACAGACCTGGCGTGATTCCTCGGCCAGCTGCTTCGGGACCTCCTCTCGGAGTCGCCGGAGGCCCGTCACCACGCCTTTGAAGAATAGGCTAAGCTTGACGCTGGGTTGGAGATGCTCGTCGGAGGAGTACGCAAGGTCTGCCATCCCAGCTCTATCACTCGTTGTGGATGTCGGCGGCGGTGTCCACAAAACCTTGGTCCGATGCTCCACACTCTCCTCAAAGTGTTACGGGCCGGAGGCGGCATTCGCCAGAGCTCCTCCTTGGCCTTGATCGCCTCCAACAAGCCCGCCTCCGCTCTCGGCACCATCCAACGTCTGCGTCAGAGTGGTCGATTTCAGCTCCAGATCCGCCTTGGAGTCCTTGGCGGCGTCGAGCTCCTTGGCCTGTCGGCCGGAGGCAATTTGCTTCGCCCAGCGTGTGGGCGTCCTTCTCGCGCCGCGCTTGAGCACGGCAAGCTCTTCTCCGCTCTTCTTGAGGGTGGCCTCCAGGTATGCCACCTTCGCCTTCAGCTCTTCCTTGGCGGCCTCGGCGGCTGCGGCATCGTCGCCGCTTCACAAGCGCCCGCCAGCGACTCCTCGCGCGGCAAGGTCCTCTTCATGGCTGTCCAGGTTGACCTTCCGCTGCGCCAACTCGCCTCTCTGCTGGCGAAGCTTCTCGGCAGCCAGCCGCTGCTCCTCATCACCGCGGCCTTCTCAAGGATGAAGGCCGTGCGCTCTTCTGCGAAGTTGCCCCAGCGCTTCCGCCCACGTTGCGGAGGCTTCTTTGTTGGCGCTCCGAGCTCCTCGGCGCTTCTCCATGTCCGCTCCGCCCTCGCGACAAGGGCTTCCGGGTCTCTAACGCTTTGGCGAAGCGCGGTAGAGCGACAACAACCTCTTCAATTGCTCCTCCTCCTCGGACTCGCCGCTCTGCTTTGCTGCCCAGCGTCCACGGTCGGCCAATGAGGCGAAGTAGCTTCGCCGTCAAAGGTCTCGCCCTCGGCTGGCGCCACAGGCTCGGCTCCCTGGGAGTTTGATGAAGACGCCTTCGCCCGGCCCTCGTGTAGGCACCGGGCTGGGGCTCCTCGAAGCTTGGCCTTGTGGCAATGGCGGGAAATCATTTGTCGGTGCGGCGCTGACGCTCCTGCGGCCTCGGGGCCGTCGATCGACCGCCCGACCCCTCGCCCGGCCTCTGCGTCGGCAGCCTCGGTGGCCTCCTGCCAACAGGCTCGTCGGCGGCAACCTCTTCCTCCACGACAGCGACCTCTTCTTCTTCGACGGCGGCCTGCGTCGGTGTTGCTGCGTTTCCTCCTCGCCCGGCAGCCTCGACCTCCATCGGGTCCTGTAGAGGCGAAGAAAGAGCGATCAAGCAGATATTCAAAAAAAGAGGAACAAAAGAAAGCAAGCCCAAGGGAAAATCCCATGTAAGGAAGTTACCTGCAACGGGATCCGCAGCCATGGCCTCGACCACTGGAGGGTCGCTGGCGCCGTCCCTTGCCGGGGTATCCTCCCTTGCGGAATGGCCTCCCTTGTCGGGTGGCCTCCCTTATCGGAGGGAGCTCCCTTGCGGGAGTTCTCCCTTGGCGGCGTAGTGACAGCGGCGTGGTCTCGGAGGCGGCTTCGAGCCCTCCCGATGAGGCTGCTCCGCTCCTACACAATCAAACAACAGAAATCAACGAAGAAAGGCACCCCTGCACACCTAGTAGTAAGGAGAAAACTGCACACTTACTGGGGGCTGTCTTTGAGGCTGCTCGAAGGAAGGTCGCCCGGTCCGGCAAAGCGGTCTCGGGCCGCGTCCCTGTCAGCCACGGGGAATCATCCTCAACGACGATCGTAGGGATCTTGGCCCTCTTCGCCGCTCTCACGGGCGGCGTCACGAAAAGGAAAGAGTCCAGAATCTAAGAAAATTAGATTCAAGATGAAGCAATAAAAATTGAAGAAATACGAGCACAAGTCCCAAGAGCTTACTCTTCGCCTTCCTCCTCGAGCTGAGCGCTGGAGAAGTCAAACTCCGCCCGCCTCCAGTGCGATGAGGCGGGGAGTGGGCTCTCTTGGCCGCTTGGCGGAGGCGTCGGCGGCTTCGAGAAGATTCCGCCCGGCTTGTCGCTGCGGTTTGGGGCGCTCCCCGCAACCTCGCTTGCAGCGAAAGCGCGCCAGCGGCGCTTCTGCTGCTGTGGGCCGGACTGCCGCCCCGACTCGTCTCCGACCCTGCGTAGACGCCTCCTTGGCGGAGCAGGGGGCTCCGCTGGCGGCAAGTCGCTTGGCGGTGGGGAAGAAGCGCCCTCGGCGGGTCCACTCGACCCGGCCTCGGTCCCGACGAGCTCGTCCTCGCCGGCGACCTCCCCTCGCTCGGCAAGGCTTGCCGCCTTCGCCTCCTCCACGGTGAACCCGAAGGCTTGGCGGCCAGCTGCCGCCGCCTCCTCCACCACAGTGGCGATCCGCCCCATCTCACCTTTCGGTGGTGTCTCGGGTGAGCCTCCTCTGCTCGTCGGCGCGGATCGGCACTTCTTGCAAATCATCGAAGAATTGTTGCACGACCTCGTCGGGGGGCTCCTGCCAGGTCGGGACGATCCCTTGGGAGTCGCACAGTGGCATCATGGCGCGGATGCGGTCGAGCGCCGAGTCATTGCATAGTGGGACGACCCCTCGCGGCAACCTGAACCACTCTGGATGTTCGGGGTCATTCTTGAACAGCTCGAGCAGCACCAAGTCCAGCTCCATGACAGTGAAGTTCCAATTCAGGCCCGGGCGCAGCCTCATGATGTCCGCCGCATTCTGGAACTCCCAAGGAGGCCTCCTCCTTTCCTGCAAGGGAGCGATGCAGCAGCGAATGAAGTCTGCGCCAACTGCGCCAACAGTTAACCCGGCAAGCCTGAGGCGCAGAATTCGGGTCACAGCTATCTTCAGCCTCGCATCCTCTGGCGCCAAGTTACTCCAATCCTTGCCGCGCGCAATTGGGGTTTGGCGCACGGCGGTGAAGGGCTGAGGGTCCTCCTCTACGACCCAGCACCAGTTGGCTCTCCACTCCTCCCACTTGTTCCGAACTCCCCTCTAGGTAGGCCTCTTTCTTGCCGATCCTAGAGACCCGTGCTATTCCTCGGCAAGTGGCTCTCCTCTCGGCACGCTGGGAACAAAGAAATGGCGGAAGAGTGCCACGTTCGGTGGACTCCGACAAAGTTTTCGCACAAATGTGCAAAACGCCATAGTCAAGATGGCGTTGGGGGTGAAATCAAGGAGGCGGAGGCTAAAGGTGTTCATTATGTCGCAAAAGAACTTTGGAATACGCGGGCAAAGACCGCAATAGAAGAAAAGGGCGAAGAAAGGGTACCTGTTGGGGCGAGATCAGCGGCGGAGGCGGGAGCACCCTCGCGCGCGGATGCGCACGAGTCTCCGTCGACCGAGAAAAGATAGTAGACGCCCCGCAGCTCCCGTGTGCCGAGCTGCGGGGAAGACGGCTTCGTTCCTTCGCCTTGCGCCGCGAGCCGCTGCGCCTCGGCCGACTTGACGCCCTTCTCCTTATCGGCCTTGAGGGCCATGGCGAGGCGGAGGAGGTCGACGGCGGTGAGTGTGCTTGTGGCGAAAGGGGGCGGGGCGCTGCTCTCTTCGCACCGGAGAAGACGAGGGGAGCGGCGGTGGTTTCTTGACAGGGCGGTCGGCCTGCCTCTGTTTCCTCCGCTTATAAAGGGGAGGAGGGGGCGGACGTTCCGCTTATATCAATAAAGAATCCCCCACGACCGTGCCCACGATCTCTCGCACGACGCCACGTCCGGTGCGTGCCGTTAGTGGGGATCGTGGTGGGTCTGGGGCGAGTTGCGACGCGGTCGAGGCCGCGCGTGTCCGTGCATTACAGCTGGCCTGGCCCGACAAGCGCTTCGGCACCGTGCACGGCCCAAAGCTCGGGGGCTCCTGTTGGTGTACTAGAGTAGGGTACCCTAGTACCCGTGCACTGCGTCTGCAGACGGTTGCAGCACCCAGCGGCGAGTTTTGCCTCGTCACCGCCAAGATCCTTCGTGGCTCCTTTTGGAGCCATTCAAGAACAAAGTATTTGATTGAGAAGACAAGGCCCCGACAAGAAGAGCTTGTCGGGGAAGGCCGCTCGAGCACGCGAAGACAAGGCCCCGACAAGAGGAGCTTGCGGGAAGGCTCGGGCGCGACAAGTCTCCAGCGCGACAAGGATTCGGCGCGGCAAGGCGCTTGCGGCATGCAACCTCTCTCCGTCGCCGCTCCAGCTCACCCGGCGACGTGTCGCCATGGGACCGTTCCATGGGCGGCGTGTCGGCGGCTGTGCAGCCAGCCGGAAAGCAGCGATAAGCGGCGCCGACAGGCTCGCCATCGTGGCGGCGGAGGCGCACCTCTCTGCATCGCTTTGGGCGACAATGACAGGCATTTATTGCTTTTGTCCCTTGCCGTCAGAGTTAGGTATTTTGCACTGTACACTGTTCAAGTAGGTGTACCAACTCCTGTTTTTACATTCGTACCCCCGCCTATGTTGCCACCTGTCGGGGACCCCTTGAGCATATAAAAGGAGGCCCGAGTGCAACATAGAGGAGGTTCGGTTCGCATTTTTGGCAAGGTTCGGCTAGTTCGGTCCGTTCGACTGGCCATAGTCTAGATACAGTCACACTAGGTTTTGTAGCTGGCATTGCTCCCTAGCAAGAACAGAATAGATCAAACAAGCAGCAGTAGGAGTTTTATCTCTCCGGAGAGCTCCGAAGCTGGGTAAACCGCTCGTGTGCATCGCCTTGATCCGCTCTTCGTGCGATCTCCGCCCCCCTCCGAACCACAAGGGGCCTGCTCCGCCGGCCCCATAGGTGTCCGTGGGTACGATCAGCCTCCCCGACACATTGGCAGAAGCAGAGTTATGCATCATGACAGTTTTTATGGCTTCTGTAACAGAGAAGATCCCCTCCTCCTCAGAGATGGCAACATGAAAGTCCACTCTTTCCTCCCTAAGACTAAAACCCGAACTCCATGGGCCATATGCAGCAACAATGGGCATAATTGCAGACCTGAGGAAGGAATTCAGTCGGATAATGGGGAAACCTGTATGAATCAGCATGGAATTGACAATGTCACCCTATGCAGACATAGAAAACTGCAGACCAGTAGCAGACAGAGAGACATGAATTTCCAAGGCTGTAGAAGGAGCTGGGCTATTGACAATCATGTTCCCAGACGCAGCAGAACTTTCACCCACAGTCAGAGCATGAAAGATGCTGCTTGGCACCAACATATAAGAGTCTGAGATTGTTGCACTGGAGTCCGAACTGTCATATGCAGAAAAGGAATCATTCCAAGCCGTACCTGGACTATCCTGAAGATTGTTAGGAGGTAAGATCCCATCCTGAACCTGCAACCCTTCAGCAGTCAGCCAAGCCTGAAAGTTATACAGAGCAGGCGGCAGAGACGGTGGCCAAGCACCCCAACCAGCGTGAAAGTGAACACCCTGTCCTTGCACCTCATTGTGCTGTGGTGCATCATCTGCTTGATTGGGCGCAGCATTCTGCGCAACCCAGTTGTGCAGTTGTGCCTGGTACATCTGTTCCGCAGTGAGGCCTTCTCCGAACAAAGGGTGTGGGATTCCGTCAGCCGGAGGCGGATCTATGTCAGCTGGCGGCACATCCGGAATATGAGCATTCCAGTCGTTGCTGCGCAAAATTGTGACACAGACGGTCCAGCATCGGCGCTCTCCACCCAACTGATGCATAACAAAGCTTTTGGGCACCCGACGCAAACTGAGAACACGAGCTTTGATCAACACAAACTTCCTGCTGCCTCTAGGGTTATTCCAAGTGATAAGCTCACCAAACTTGTCCACAGACTTATGGATGTAATGAGAAGTTTGATAATCATGCGGAAAACCGATATAAAGCAACCATACTTGGGGCCCAAAACTAGTTTGGCGCATATTGATGGCCGCATCTTGGGGAACAAAAGAAACAATGGTGCCCTGGTTCTCATCATCCTCATCTAGTTCAAATGTCGTGCCCACTACTGCATCTCTCACCACCGAGTCCACAAAACCAAAGATACCAATCCCTAGTGGATAATCATCAACTTCAGTTGGGAAAAAGTTGGACTCATGGAGCAAACCTTCGATGGTGTGCCGAAGCAGAGCTTTCTGATGGTCAGGGACGAAGCGGTTCACCTCTGCAATGGCCAAGAAGTCATGACGGAGCGGCGGCACTAGACTGACCACCATCTCATCCCTGGCCAACCGTTCTTCGGGCCCCAGCTCAATGGTCATGCCCTGAGGCAGGTACGGGACGACATTGACGGGGTAGTTCGCCATGTGAGAGCTCGGTGGGGGGGCGATGGGAGCGGAGGGAATGACAGGTGACCGAGAGGGAGGCGTATCGGCAGGGGTACTTTGCCTCTTGGGAACCCAAACGCGACGGCCCTGCCTCCGCTTGACCCAACAAGAAGATGCCATGTGGCCAGGGTCACCACACGATCTGCATCGAATGGTACTAGTGGTTTTACGGCCAGCCATGGGACAGGTGGGTGAGAGGAAGTGAATCATTAAGATCACTCTGGTTGATTGGATGCCGCTGGTTGATATTGACTGGAGAGGACCGAGATAAGTTGCCATGATAATTATGAGAAGAATCTGCCGAAATTGATTTATCCATTCTTTCAGCCGGCAATAAAGCAGACGGACCAGGCGGCCTCCTAGCAGGGATGGGCCAGTGATCCGACTTCTTCTTGGGGGGCCATTTAAGGCAAACCTGGGCTCCCCAACAATCTCCAAAGAAGTGACCCAGCCAACCGCAGGAAACACACCACTTTAGACCCGGCAGTTATAATAAAAATGCTTGGGAGAGTTGCATGTTGTGCAAGTTTTGATACTCGAAAGGCTAGCCTCATTGTCGTATCGGTCACAAATTTGAGTGTCTCCAAGGACTCCCTGATTTGTATCCATGCATTGACAATGTGCCTCAAAGCAATTTTCACAAGGTTTTCCCAGACAAGCATCTGATAGATGGCCCACAATGTCTCAAATAGAACAAATACATAACCGCCCATAGATATAATCCAGTGTTGGTATGGAGGAGAGGGACCAAATGGTAGCAATGTGCGAAATGGAATATCCAAACCGAAGTTGGTCCAAAATATGATAGATCATAAATGTTGGAATGGAATCCCAATAAGATTTCTTAAAAGACTGACCTTCAAATCTCAGATTAGACGGGGTGTGACGGTCGCCCACCAGGTTACAATGAATAGTGCGCAGACAAACTGTATCCGTTAATAAATGTTGATTCTCCTGTAATGCCGCTGGCTCATTAAGTTGATGAATCCGACCAAAATCCCCAAAGGAAAGTTCCACCGCAGATTCCGAACCGTTGATATCATGAATATCATCATTAAGACCATTAACTGCCTGTCCCAAGTTACCAAAGTTTAGATTAGTGGCCGGAATGGACGTGGTGGTCATCGGCGGTAAGGATTCTGGCAGACCTTGGGGGGCCGAAGATGACCCTCTGGCATGCGTATTACGGGAAGAGTCCAGATTCAAATGGATATGCGGCCTTAGAAAGTCCAGAGAAGACCTGATAGCAACAGGTGAACGTGTAGCAATCTCATGCACATTCTCATCGGAGTGCCAAAAGTTGTCAATGGAAGCAGTGCCATGATCCCTGGCTTGAAAGAGCTGAAAGTGACAAATAAAATCTGGCCAGATGCGATCTTTGAGATGATATACGAAGTGACCAACCTTGTTCGAAGCCACCGAAAACCGAAAACGGCGATCACTTAGGGTTTGAACATTGAAGCCCGAAGATAAGCCTCCAATGCAACATTGCAACGCCAAACCAACTGATTCCTCCGAAAGAACGAAGGAGGCCGAAGAGAAGTAGACGACCAAGAAAAATTCCTTGGTACCATGGCCAGGGGAGAAATGAACCGTAGAGCCAAAACGTCGACGCACCTGATCTGCAACCGCAAGGCCGGGGTTGAAGTCCCAATGCAGAAGACCCTCCATTGAAGTTGCCGGCCAAGATCTCCATTAGGGTGGTGGGAGAGCATGTGGAGAGGAGAGGAGAGCCATCTTCGTGGTGGTCAATTCCGTCTTGCCCCCCCGTAGCATCATATGTTTCAATCAAAGAAGCAATTTCATAAGCACCCTTAAAAGCAACAAATTCTTCAATTTGTTGAACATCATAGTAATTATAAACACCCTTAGCATACGAAGATACGATTCCATTATCACTAAACTCACATTGGTAGGGAAGGTGTTACTTAGGGTCTTTAGAACAACAAGTAAAATCATATATTTCACATAAATTCCAAGCATAGCATTGCAAACAATGAAATTGATCCAGTAAAAGTTTCCCTTTTTGAGATAAGCGGTGTCGCACATAACAAGCATGCTAATCTAAAGATTTGCCCTCAACTAAGCTAGTTGGGGTTTCAGCCCGAGCACATAGGGATCGAAGATGATCTAAGTAAAAAGCTTCAGGAGTGCGATAGATTTTGAGTGGTTCTTCAACCATTGGTGTAGTAGGTACAACTATTATTTTTTGTATTTTGCATTTCCTAACCATAACTAAAGATAGAAAGCAAGAGAACAAAATAAAAACTACTTAGTGATAAAGCAAACAAGCACACACGAGAATATTCACCCCACGCTATAACTCCCAAGCGGCGCTTAAAAAGGTCGTGATAACCCACAAGTATAGGGGATCAATTGTAGCCTCTTTCTATAAGTAAGAGTGTCGAACCGAACGAGGAGCTAAAGGTAGAACAAATATTCCCTCAAGTTCTATCAACCACCGATACAACTCTATGCACACTTGACGTTTGCTTTACCTAGAACAAGTATGAAACTAGAAGCACTTTGTAGGTGTACCGGGATAGGTTTGCAAGATAATGAAGGGTGCGTAAATAAAAACTAGGGGCTGTTTAGATAAAGAAGCAATAAAGTTAGTATAGTGAGTGTGGAAAAGTGGTGCTAGGAGTTGTGAAATTGTCCCTAAGAAATTGACTACTTTACTAGACCGATAGCAAGTTTTATGTGGGAGAGGCCCTTTGCTAGCATGTCATCCCTGACTTGGAATTCTATGCACTTATGATTGGAACTATTAGCAAGCATCCGCAACTCATCGACGTTCATTAAGGTAAAACCCAACCATAGCATTAAGATATATTGGTCCCCTTCAATCCCGTATGCATCAATTTCTATGCTAGGTTGAAGCTTCATCCTCTTGCCCTCCAATACATAGTCCTATCAACATACAACTAACCCTATGGTGTGATCCACGCGTGTGCTCATATGATGGGCACCAAAGGACAGCAACATAACCACAAGCACAGTAAACCAATCATAGTAATTCACCAATTACCGATAGGACAACGAAAATCTACTCGAGACCTCATAGGATGGCAACACATCATTGGATAATAATATGAAGCATAAAGCACCATGTTCAAGTAGAGGGTACAGCGGGTTGCGGGAGAGTGGACCGCTGTAGATAGATGGGGGAAGGTGATGAAGATGTTGGTGAAGATGACAGAGGTGTTGGTGTAGATTGAGGTGATGATGATGACCCCGGCGGCGTTCCGGCGCCACCGGAAGAGAGGGGGAGAGGGCCCCCTTCTTCTTCCTCTTCCTTGACCTTCTCCCTAGATGGGAGAAGGGTTTTCCCTCTGGTCCTTGGCTTCCATGGCATGGGAGGGGCGAGAGCCCCTCCGAGATTGGATCTGTCTCTCTGTCTCTCTCTGTTTCTGCGTTCTCTGATTCTGTCCTTTCACCGTTTCTTATATTCCCGGAGATCCGTAACTCCGATTGGGCTGAAATTTGAACACGATTTCTATCCGGATATTGGCTTTCTTGCTGCGAAAGAAGGTCACCAACCGCCTTATGGAGTGCCCACGAGGGCCCAGGGCGTGCCTTACCCCATGGGGCGTGCCCCTCACCCTCATGGGCCCCTCGGGCATCGTCTCGCGTTGATTCCACTTCCCAAAAATCACATATATTCCAAAAAATCTCTGTCGGTTTTTATCCCGTTTGGACTCTGTTCGATATGGATTTTCTGCGAAACAAAAAACATGCAACAAACAGGAACTAGCACTGGGCACTGGATCAATATGTTAGTCCCAAAAATAGTATAAAAATTTATGAAAAGTATATAAAAGTTGTGGAATATTGGCATGGAACAATCAAAAATTATAGATACGATGGAGACGTATCAACCGCCACCCTTGAGCCTGAGAGTTCTGACACCATCGACAACGTCGAAACCAAGACTCAGGGGCGCCTGCGTTGTGGCATGCAGATCTTTGCAAAGACCAAAGGCATGCGAGTCTACATAAGAACCAGAAGACGAAGGCCCCCGACAAGATCCTTGCCGGGGACGGCCGCGAGACCCCGGCAAGACCCTTGCCGGGGGCATCTGCGGGGTCACGGCCAGGCCCGCACCTACCAAAGTTCCGCTGCCCCGCGGCCGTTCCGACGCGGCAACCAGCCCGCCAACTAGGCAAGCACCCACGTGACAGCATGCAGCTTCTAGGCCAACCAGTCAAGCACCTGCGTGGTGGCATGCAGATCTTCGTGAAGGCCCTGTCACCGCGCCAAGACGACTGACCAGCCAGCATGGCGCTGCCTTGTCGCCTTGACGCGTCAGCGTCAAGCAAGGCGGCTGACAGCAGACGGGACGAGCTCTGTTGCCGTCCCTGATAAAGCAAGAGGGCACATGGGCAGCGCATTAAACGTGTTTGTCCTACGATGTCAGGCGATAAACTTGTACATTGTAGATACTTTGCACCTCCTGTGTGCCACTGTGGTGACCCCTTTGACATATAAAAGGAGGCCCGAGGCGTACCGTGGAAAGATTCGGACTTTTTGGACTGTGCACACATAGTAGCTAGTCCAAGAACTGAAGAACACGAGATAAACATAGACAAGCAGGACTAGGGTTTTACGCATCATTTGCTGCGCGCACCTGGGTTAAAATCCCCTCACGTTGATCGCTAGACCAGCTCTTTGCACAGCTCTTCGCCCCCGCCAACTATAGTAGGGGTCCTCGGGATCCCATAGGTGTCGTTTTCCCCGACACATGGCATTCATATAGAGTCATATCTTTGTTCTAGTATTGAGTTGTAATTCTTGAGTTGTAAGTAAATAAAAGTGTGATGATCATCATTATTAGAGCATTTTCCCATGTGAGGAAAGGATGATGGAGGCTACGATTCTCCCACAAGTCGATATGAGACTCCGGACTTATAATAAAAAAAGAGGCCAAAGAGCCAAAAAAAGAGGCCAAAGAGCCCAAAAGAAAAAAAAAGAAAAAAATGAGAGAAAAGAGAGAAGGGAGAATGTTACTATCCTTTTCCACACTCGTGCTTCAAAAATAGCACCATGTTCTACATGATAGAGAGTCTCCTATTTTGTCACCTTCATATACTGGTGGAAATGTTTTGTTATAGAACTTGGCTTGTATATTCCAATGATGGGCTTCCTCAAATTGCCCTAGGTCTTCGTGAGCAAGGAATTTGGATGCACGCCCACTAGTTTTGTTTTTGAGCTTTCATACACTTATAGCTCTAGTGCATCCGTTGCATGGCAATCCCTACTCACTGGCATCAATATCAATTGATGGGAATCTCCATAGCCTATTAATTTTCCTAGTTGATGTGAGACTTTCTCCCTTTTTGTCTTCTCCCCACAACCACCTTCTATTACACCTATAGTGCTATATCCATGGCTCACGCTCATGTATTGCATGAAAGATGAAAAAGCTTCAGAACATTAAAAGATGAAACAATTTCTTGGCTTATCATCGGAGTTGTGCATGATGAAATACTTTGTGTGATGAAGATAGAGCATAGCCGGACCTTATGATTTTGTAGGGATAACTTTCTTTAGCCATGATATTTTGAGAAGACATGATTGCTTTATTAGTATGCTTGAAGTATTATTGTTTTTATGTCAATATTAAACTTTTGTTTTGAATCTTATGGATCTAAACATTCATGCCAAAATAAAGAAAATTACATTGATAAATATGTTAGGTAGCATTCCACATCAAGAATTTCTGTTTTTATCATTTACCTACTCGAGGATGAGCAGGAATTAAGCTTAAGGATGCTTGATACGTATTCAACGTATCTATAATTTTTTATTGTTCGATGCTATTTTATTACCTGTTTTCGATGTTGTATATGCATTAGTATGATATTTTATATTATTTTTGGGACTAACCTATTTGATGGAAATATGCCCTAGAGGCAATAATAAAGTTGTTATTATTATATTTCCTTATTCACGTTAAAGGTTTATTATTCATGCTAGAATTCTATTGATCGGAAACTTAAACACATGTGTGGATACATAAACAAATACTGTGTCCCTAGTAAGCCACTACTAGACTAGCTCGTTGATCAAAGATGGTTAAGGTTTCCTAACCATGGACATGTGTTGTCACTTGATAATGGATCACATCATTAGGAGAATGATGTGATGGACAAGACCCATCTGTTAGCTTAGCATATGATCGTTCAGTTTATTGTTATTGCCTTCTTAATGTCAAATACATATTCCTTCGACTATGAGATCATGCAACTCCCGAACACCGGAGGAATACCTTGTGTGCTATCAAATGTCACAACGTAACTACACTACTAGGGAAAAGCCTATACACAGAATCTTAGTAGCAGCGCGCTTTAAAATAAGGCGCTGCTGCTAATTAGCAGTAGCGATGTCAAGCTTAACTCGCTGCCGAAATAAATATAGCAGTAGCGCGCCCGCCCAAAGAAGCGCTACTACTATAATTCCCACGAGGCCGCCGCGAGGATAGTTATAGCAACAGCAGCGTTATAGCGACAGCGCTCGCTTTCACGGTGCGTAGTAGCAGCGCATCTCTCCAATAAGCGCTCTTGCTAAGTTTACTACAAAATCCGATCCACTCACACGGTCACACCGACTAGATCCCTCTGAATCCCCTGCGCCGGTCCTCCCCATCGCCCCTCCGCCCTCTGCGCCGCCCGTCACCTCCTCCTCCTTGTTGGACTCGGTGCACTGCATCCTCCTCCGTCCTCCCTCCACTACTTGTTGGCCGGCCCCTCCTCGCTCCGCCTTCCTCCTCCGTCCTCCCTCCACTGGCCGCCGGCCAGCCCCTCCTCGCTCCGCCTTCCTCCTCCGTCCTCCCTCCACTGGCCACCGGTCGGCCCCTCCTCACTCCGCCTTCCTCCTCCGTATACTCTCTTCTCCCTCCTTGATTTAGTAGGCTAGTTGATTTAGTTGATTTAGAACATTTTGATTTAGTTAATATGATTTAGTTATTTTAGTAGGCTAGTTGATTTAGAACATTTTGATAGGTACGTAGTTGCTTTTGTTTTTTTATAAGTTACTTTTTGGCAAAATGTAGGTGGTACCTTGTCATCTAATATGTTACTTGCGGAAGAACCAAAAATATCACATGCTAATACGTAGATCTTAGGATTATAATTGTCCATCAAATAAACTTCTCATGGAAGAACCAAAAATATCACATGCTACTGTTTTTCTTTCCTGTGAAGTGGATCGTTAATCCTTTGCTCATATTGCTTTAGGAAAAATGGCGCCACCACCACCACCACTATGTCGACTATGCAAGTCAAGGTGCACCAGCAACCTTGCAACTGGCAAGCTGTTCGGGATCTACTTCCAGCCGAGTTTTCGTCATGCGACGGTAAGAAATTAGATGAAATGTAATAACTATTTTATTTTTAGTGATGGCATTACTGCATTGTGTCATTTTACTTATTTTACACAGATCGTCCCATGCAATGTGAGGTTCAAATTCAACAAGCTGATAGGAGACACTGTGACATTTGAGGCTCCTGGGGGGCGTACACTATGGAGGTCGAGAAAGGACACAATATGTCACAGATTGGAGGAGATGGATGGGCCCGTTTCGTCGCTCACATGCGTCTTACTGGTGGTGAGTTGATCAGCTTCTCCTTCAAAGCAGAAAGACCCAAGCTGGCTGTCATTTATCTCAACCTGGTGGAAGATGATGAAGATGACGAAGATGATGAAGATGATGAAGATAATGAGGACCCACTCGATGAAGATGATGAAGACCCACTTCATGAAGCCATCGTAGCTCAAAGAACAAGGCTGAGCGAGGAGGAGGTGTCCAACCTGTGGGACATAATTCCGCCACGCGTCTTTGACTTTGTCGGGGTGCCATTCGTGACCCGCCTGACAAATACCATGGTTGATCGACATGATATGGTATGTTATACTTAAAAATGCAAATTATCCAATGAAATACTTAGTGTACAATCCAATGATATGGTATGTTGTGTGGAATCTAGTCGATGATATGTTTTAGTGTAGAGTTCGATCACATGCTTATTAGTGTAGAATCTAAGGAAACTATTAATAGTGTAGATAATCCATATGTACTTATTTGGGAGGCTATTTATTAATTGATATGTTTTTCTTATTCAGAAATTGGCAAAGAGCATATCACATGAGTTACGGTATCGAGCACGATGAAGAAGGCTCAATTTGGACTACGCCTTACGCAAGGGGCTCCGTCACAACTCATACTTACAGCGTGGACACGGACGGTCACACACATAAACTTCGGTTGGGTGGAAGAAATTCCTCGATGGCAAGAATCTTCGTGTTGGACAGGCCATCCTAATTACTATGAGGAACACCAACCGCCCAGGCTTGAGGATGATGATTGTCTTCGATATCATCTAGAACTAAATATGTGTGTGTGGCTATATCATCTAGAACTACATGTGTGTGTGTGGCTATATCATCTAGAACTACATATGTGTGTGTGGCTATATCATCTAGAACTACATATGATGATTGTCGTTGATATCATCTAGAACTACATATGATGATAAATGCGTTGATATGACCTTGTATCGCTTGAGGATGCATATTGACTATGCATGAAATTGTTATCTAGTACTCCCTTCTTTCCAAATTACTCGTCGTGGTTTTAACTAAAACCACGACGAATTTGGAACGAAGAGTACTACCCAAAGAATCGTTTATGAATTTGATATCTAGTAGCGGTACCTAGTATCTAGTGTCCGAAAGATGAAAGATATAGCGATGGCGAGGGCTGCGAAATCGCTTCAACTAACTAATAGTAGCGCATTGGGAAAAAAGCGGCTGATATCGTCATCGATAGTAGCAGGTCTTGACAGCGCTACTACTACAAGTTAGTCATGGCGCCTTATTAGTAAGCTTGACCACCAAGGCTGCTGCTACACTCAAAACCCGCGCTGCTGCTAGGGTTTTCCCTAGTAGTGCTAGGTGATCATAGACATGCTCTATAGGTATCTCCGAAGGTGTCTGTTGAGTTGGCATGGATCGAGATTAGGATTTTTCACTCCGTGTATCAGAGAGGTATCCTTGGGCCCTCTCAGTAATACACATCATAAGAAGCTTGCAAGCAAAATGACTAAGGTGTTATTTACGAGATGATGTATTATGGAACGAGTAAAGAGACTTGCCGGTAACGAGATTGAACTAGGTATGAAGATACCAACGATCGAATCTCGGGCAAGTAACATACCGACAGACAAAGGGAATTATTTATGTTGTCATAAGGTTCGACCGATAAAGATCTTCGTAGAATACGTGGGAACCATTATGGGCATCCAGGTTCTGCTATTGGTTATTGACCGGATAGGCGTCTCGTTCATGTCTACATTATTCTCGAACTCGTAGGGTCCGCACGCTTAATGTTTGTTGACGATATAATATTATATCAGTTATGTAATTTGGTGACCAAATGTTGTTCAGAGTCCCGGAAGAGATCACGGACATGACGAGGAGCTCCGAAATGGTCTGGAGGTAAATATTGATATATAGGACGATGTTATTTGGTCACCAGAAAGGTTTCAGAGTGTATGAGGTAGTCATCAGATCACCGGAAGGGGTTCCAGGAAGCCCCGAGAGGTTAATGGGCCTTATGGGCCAAGAGAGGGGAACACGCCAGCCCACAAGGTGCTGGCGTGCCCCTCCCTTGGTCGTCGGCCCTATGGATGGAAACAGGGATCCCTCCACCTAAGAGGAAGGAAAGGGGGTGGGGGCGCCACCCCCTCCCTCCCCCCCCCCCCCCAAAGGCAAATAAGGAGGGGGCGCGCCATAGGGCAGGAGCCCAAGGGGGCCGGCCGGCCACCTTGGGGAGCCCCTTGGCCACCTCCCCTCCCTCGCCTATATATATAGTAATACTATTCATCACACAAACCCACGACAATCTCTTAACCGTGTGCGTCACCCCTCTCCATAGTTTAGTCTTCCGTCTAGTTTTCCGCAGTGCACGGTGAAGCCCTACGGGAACAAGTTCACCATCATCGTCACCACGCTATCGTGCTGCCAGAACTCATCTACTACTTCGCCCGTCTTGCTGGATCAAGAAGGCGAGGACGTCATCAAGATGAACGTGTGCTGAACGCGTAGGTGTCGTACGTTCGGTACCTGATCGGTTGGATCACGAAGGTGTCCGACTACATTAATTGTATTGTTAAACGCTTCCGCTTTACGGTCTACGAGGGTACGTAGACATACTCTCCCCTCTCGTTGCTATGCATCTCCATGGATAGATCTTGTGTGTGCGTAGAATTTTTTGGTTTTCCATGCAACGTTCCCCAATAGTGGCATCTGAGCCAGGTCTATGCGTAGATGATATGCTCGAGTAGAATAGAAAGGAGTTGTGGGTGGTGATGGTCATACTGCTTACCACCAACGTCTTATTTTGATTCGGCGGTATTGTGGGATGAAGCGGCCCAGGCCAACCTTACATGTCCACGCACATGAGACCGGTTCCACCGACTGACATGCAACTTGTTTTGCATAAAGATGGCTAGCGGGTGTCTATTTCTCCTACTTTAGTTGAATTGAATTTGACTATGGCCGGTCCTTGAAGAAGGTTAAAACAACAAACTTGATATTCATCGTTGTGGTTTTGCGTAGGTAAGAATGGTTCTTGCTAGAAGCCCGCAACAGCCATGTAAAACTTGCAACAACAAAGTAGAGGATGTCTAACTTGTTTTTGTAGGTAATGTTGTGATGTGATATACATTGTTGTATGAGATTATCATGTTTTGTAATATCGACAACCGGTAGGAGTGTCGTGGATTTGTCACGGCAGATGTCCTCGTGTGAGGACTTAGTCGTGAGGCCAATGCATCTATGTGATATCTTGAGAGGGGTTGATCGGAATCGAGAGACGCAACACAAGACAAGTGTTTAGACAGCTCCGGACCCCGGGAAACATCATCCGGTAACAACCCTACATGTTGTTTGTGGCTAGGTCTCATTATGCTCATGAGGGAGTCGCCATAAACTGGATCTCCTAGTTGTGTCTAGCCTTAATGATTATTTCTCTTCTTACTTGTCCCTCTTGGGGTGCCCCGCCCCTCCTTAAATAAGTTGAAGGGGCGGGTTACATGTAGAGTCCAACTCGAATTAAGACTTTAAACTATTCTGACTTCTCACCACGGGCTTCTCTCCATGGGATTCTCACCATGGGCTTCTTAACGTCTTGGGCTTCTTAACATCTGCCGGATTACCAATATTTGTCGGCTTACAATCTGGCTTACCATCTGGCTTACTATCTGGCTTACAATCTGGCTTACCGTCTGTTGGCTTATAATCTGTCGGCTTATAATCTGACTTACAGTCTGCCGGCTTATAATCTGCCGGGTCACCAATGAAACACCAATTCCCAGCCGGGTCATATCTCCGGCCGGGTCATACCGCGGGGTATATTCCTGACATTAGTCCCCAGTTTAATTTGGATTTATCCATGTTAAACTAATCCTACAACATAAATACAAGAACAATTTTGACAGGTTGTGCTCCGGGTTAAATATTCTTGTAAGCCGGCACATGATCATTCTTAAGTCCTTGTCATTTCCTTCTTCTAGAAAATCCGGGTCAATATGCTAGCTTCATACTCAATTTACTGACATTGGTTTCTCACAGAGAAATATTGTGAAGAATAACTCATTTGACTCAGCTCCCTATGCTTAACAAAATAATAGTCTTTGAAATACTCATCTGATCTTCAGTCGGCTTGAAGATGAAAAACTTGCTGGTTTATCATTGCCAAAATTGCCGACTTGTAATATTGATGGCACCGGGTCATAATTGTTGTTAACATCAAGCTTGAAAATGTACCTCCCTTATATGAATATCACTTGTAGCCCCCAAGTTTTAAGAAGGGAGCGTAGTAACCGCTTAAGACTTGCTTCAATATAAATGTTACAACCTTGAAGAAATCCAAGTTGTTCATCTCAGTCACTAGTCAAAACTGAATATTCCACATATGTAGCCCCCAAGTGCTGGGTTGTCATGCTTGCAGCAACCTGGGACTTGTAATTGCCTTAAGCTAAAAAACTTCAACCAGCGTAGCCCCCAAGGGCCGGGTCATTATGCAATAATGAGCAGGGACTTTATAGATATGATCATGTACACTTGAACAGCAACATGTAGCCCCCAAGGGGCGGCTCAATAAGATAATACTGAGCTGGGACTTTATATATACTTCATTGAAAATAACATCATATGATGTAGCCTTCATCGTGGGGCTTGAGCCCACGACCACAAGGTTAAGAGATTTGTACTCTACCAACTGAGCAATGAACCCTTCAATATAATGGATTAAAGTTTGTTTACTTTGAATTTTTGACAAGAGCAATTGGTAGCCCCCAAGGGCCGGCTCATTACGATGTAATGAGTCGGGTCTTCAATAAAGCGAGCAAAAAATGACTTTGCATTAGCCCCCAAGTGCCATGGTGCATGCTGGCAGTGACATGGGCCTTGCATATTTGATGTAATCTCAATTTGAAAAATGTAGCCCCCAAGTGCCGGGTCGTAAGCCTGCAGCGACTCGGGACTATTTCCTCCATTGTAGAATAAATCATATCCATTGATAAAATAATAGCCATTGCGCTGAAGCGACTTTGAAATCCTCAATCATAATATTAGTTATTGATAACCGTAATAAAAATCCAGCGATGTTGGCTATTAAGGATTTGAATAATATAACCTGGTTTGAAAACCGGTTCCTACAATATAAACCAGTATATCCATGCAGATATGATGTATGCTATGATGATGTAATGATGATGCAATGTATGACGCAATATATGATGATGTAGGTGTATGATAACAGAATACTTCAATGAAACTAGCATGATAGTCACTGGAGTACCCTCACTTTCTGTAAGCTGGCTCTCACATGACCCAATCAATGTTTTAACCTGGATAAGTTCAGGGTCTTGTTTAAGATTGACTTATCGAGAGTACACGAGGTCGGAGTAGCATCATGCAAATAGGCAGGTTTAACCAAGTTTCAATGAAGGCATCTTAGTAGCCTGGGTTCATCCTCGCTATCTGTAAGTCGTGCCCTCACATGACAAACCGGTGTTTTAACCTTAACGATTTCAGGGTCTTGTTTTAAAGATTGACTGTTAAGAGTTCGCCGGGCCAATCAGGATTACCTGATGAAGAAGCAGCTAGCATACAGGCAGGATGACCCGGAAGGGTTATGTCCTATTTGGTGAATACACCTATGTTTGAACAAGATAACCCAGTCAAAAGGGTAGTAACGCTATGTTCTGTTTGGTGAATACACCTATGTTTGAACAGGAAGCCCCCAAGTGACATATTTGTGAGCTATGCTCGCCGGGTACCTATGTTTGAGTTGTGCTGTGCATCCAACTCTTTTGGTCCCTGTAATTTCTTTGAGAACTCGAACTTGCGAGAGATTAATTCTTCCTGAGCCGGAATTTTAAACCGAATATTGAGAGCTTCAAAGCTTTATGAGAGACAGATTTCCCTTGAGCCGGATTTTAAACCGGAACTCTTCATTTTAAGCCGGAAATTTTCTGACGGCCTTTAAATTTTCATCAATATAACAGTTGCCTCCGGGACCGAGTTATCTTCCCTCCAATAGACCGGAGTTCTTGAATCTGCTTAAACTGGCAATTTTTACTGAGTCATGTCATTGTAGCCCCCGAGTCTCAAGACGACTCAGTGAGTTGTCTTGAGATTCTTCATAGTCAGCCATGATATAAACCGCCATATAGTTGAATAGCGGAACACTGGAATTCACGTAAACCAGAGGCTTGAGATGAGTTGATGATCCTCTCGATATTTGTTTTATATCTCCGGCATATGTCATGCAATAAACTCCGTGACATGACAGTCACCTTTGAAGTACACAATTATCTTGCATTAAAGAGATTGCAATCCAGAGTAATTATTCTCGAAAGAATAAAATATATATACTGAAAAGTAGATAAGGTGGATATCACCTGATATTTCTATGGGATGTCGAGCCAGTCGCCATGACAAGGCGATTATGAAGATGAATCATCAGGCACAATTAACCAGCAACAACAGTAGATCAGCTGTTGTTGTGAGCCGACCGTGACAACAAGGCGGCTGAACTTATAGCTTGAACCACTTCTATTCCTCTTAACAACTCCATGCCTCAACCACTGTCTGACCTCTCACTGAATATTTTCAGCAGTCATCCATGATATTTTTCGAGAACTTGTAATGGACAAGAGGTCCTCCAGAGCCTAGAACCAGCCGTTAAAAAACTTCAAATCCGAAATCTCTCTCTTATATCCCACCGGGTCAACACCTCCTCTTATCTGACAGGAGGTGAACCACAGCAGCAGCGCGAGGCCAGTGATGCACGAGCGGCTGGTGGCCGGCGGCTCTTACCACGGTGTGGTGCGGCTTAGGGCCTCGCCGGCGGATCAACGGAACAGCTCCAAGGCGGGGTGGTTCACCCGTGGCGAATCACATTACTGGTAGAGGCCCTGGTCGAGCTCGGAGAAAACCGGACGGGGCTAATTGCTACAGGAGTTGGCGGGTCAACAATCGCGGCTCATTGAGACCAGCGGTAAAGCAGCAGCGAGTCGGCACCGGCTTGCAAGAAAGGGCGGGTCACGGCAACAACGCTGGCGGCTCTCAGGGCCATGGCGGAACATCATTGGCGGCGGCTCAGAGTGACACCAGCGAGTTGGAGTATCTGACCGCTGGCAGAAGTGAGGCCTGGCGAGTCAAGGCAACGGCCACAAAAAACGGCAGTTTTGCAAGCGGGCGGGCTTGTGGCGAGGTCGCGACATCGGAGAGGCACTGGCGGCTTAACGGTGACCCGCGCCATTGGTGACTCAAGACAGGAAAGGCGACTCAGCACGGCTGCGATGCACAGCAGATAAGCCAACTCTCCCATGGCCGGCTTAGCGGCGACCCGCGCTGTTGGCGACTCAAGACAGGAGAGGCGACTCAGCGCAGCTGCGACGCACAGCAGATAAGCCAGCTTTCCCGCGGCGAGTCACAATGGCCAAAACAGATCGAGGTGACATCTCGAGTGAGGTCGACGACGGCCTTGAGACCGGGTGGCTCAACGCTGGCCACAAACAGAGTGAGGTGAGCATCGCTGCGGCGGGTCAAGTTTGAGGTAGGCGTCCTTAGAGGCGAGTCGATGAAGCGGACTAAAGAGGCGGCTTGGCGCGCATCCATGGCGGTGACTTGGAGAGGCGGCTTAAAGCGGAGCCAGGCGGCTTTTGGAAGGTGAAGTAGTGGAGCAGCAGCGACAACGGGTCAATCGGACAGCTGAAGTCGACGAAAACAGGCGGCTCAATCATGGAGGAGTGGCGGGCCAGAGGCGAAGGGCAGCGAGGCGGCCAGCGGCTCTTAGGGCGGCTCGTACGGCGGTTGCGGTGAGTCAACGGAGCAGGGGGAGCCGCTTACAGTAGCGCAAAACTAGCCACGGAGGTCGCTTGAGCCGGAGGCCGGGCGCAGAGCCAAGCTGGAATGAGACCGTGGCGGCTCGGTGCGGCTGCAGCTGCGGAGGTAGAGGCAGCTGCTGCAGGGGACGGCTCGAAGGCGACGCTGGGTACGGGTGAAGGCCGGTGGCGACTTGGAGCGACGGAGGGTCACGGCAAGTCAACAGGTCAAAGACTCGTCTTGGAGGTGATTGAAACAGACCAGGCCATGGCGATCAAGGGCGCAGCTGCTACGGAGGTGTGGTGATGGTGACTTTGAGTGGAGCAAGGCGTAGTGGCCGGCTCGCGGGCGGATGCTGCAGCGGTTCAGCGGCGGTGACGAGGCAAACGCCATTGAAACGAAGCAGGGCGACTTGGAGGTCGCGGCCGTTCGGAGGATGAGCCGTGGCAGCGGCGGTGAGGCGAATCGCCTTGTAGTAGTTGGGGCCATGGCTTGGAGATGGTGTAGTGGTGGGGGTACCGCCGCGGCGACTCGGCGCAGGTAGATGCAGGGCCATGGAGCCGAGTCACAGCCGGCAGGCAACTCAATAGCAGCCGCGGGGTGAGGAGTCGAGGAAGCAAAAACAGCCCGTGGCAGTGGCGATTTGGCACGGGCGGGGCTGCTCGTCACGAGGCACTGCAGCGGAGCAGGGACTTTCAAGCAGGGCGAGACCACAGTGGCAGAGAACGGAGGGTCATGGCCGCAGAGACGGTGGCGGCCCGTGATTCAACGGGGCAGCTCGGATGGCTGCAGCAGAGGCGAAGGCGGGCGGGCCCGCGGGGGCGACTCCACGTGATTCAGAGCAGTGGCGGAGCTGGGCGCCTTGAGGCAAGTGTCGGTGTCAAAACCGGCGGATCTCGGGTAGGGGGTCCCGAACTGTGCGTCTAGGATCGATGGTAACAACAGACGGGGGACACGATGTTTTACCCAGGTTCGGGCCCTCTCTATGGAGGTAATACCCTACTTCCTGCTTGATTGATCTTGATGAATATGAGTATTACAAGAGTTGATCTGCCACGAGATCGTAGTGGCTAAACCCTAGAAGCCTAGCATATATGACTATGGTAATGAATATCTTCTTTCCGGACTAATTCCTCCGGTTTATATAGATACCGAGAGGATCTAGGGTTTACATAGAGTCGGTTACATAAGAAGGAATCTTCATAGTCGGTTGCCAAGCTTGCCTTCCATGCCAAGAAGAGTCCAATCCGCATTACAGTGCAGTCTTGACCTTCATGTCTTCACAGCCCATCAGTCCGCCCATGGATAGCGGGCGGACGCTGACCCCTTAGTCCAGGACTCCCTCAGTAGCCCCTGAACCTGGCTTCAATGACGAGGAGTCCGGCGCGCAGATTGTCTTCGGCATTGCAAGGCGGGTTCCCTTCTATCCGAACTTCAATATAGTCTTCGGATGCGATGATAGTATCCGAACCTGTCACACACACCATACATAACCGCAGAGAGAATATATTTTTACACAAGTCTAATCTGCTGACAACTTTTTACAACATGACATCACGTCTGTCCGGTCAAAATTCCGAACCGTTTTTCATCTGTCGCTCCATGTTTGGAGATGTGGTTGCCATTGACACGTCTTGTCGAAGCAGAGATCGCGTCCCCTTATTACGGGATTCTCATCAATACAGGCGTGGGTGACCCAACCGTGCCTTTTGAACGGCCCTTGGTAATAGGTCAGTTTAAGGCAAGTGGGGAGACGCTTGATATTCATGGCCTTTATAAGGGGATAAGGATTCCCTTTCTTCACCCACACCTCGGCTCCTCCTCAGTCCTTCTGTCCCTGAGCTCCAGCGCCCAAGCTTTTTACTTTTCCCTCGTGCGAGAAAGCACTCCAAAGATGTCCGGATCTGGAGCTGGGGGTAAGTGGATGGCCTCCTCCGTCAAGAAGAGGGATATCAAGGAGCTCCGGGAGGCCGGATATCTGGCCAAGGAGATCGCTCACAGACTCCCGGCAAAGGGACAGATCGTCCCTACTCTAGAGCCCCACGAGAGGGTTGTGTTTCATACAAGAGCCCTTTGTCCATGGACTGATGTTTTACTACGGGCTAGACTTACATGACCTAGCCCCCAACTTCATCCTCAACATAATGGCATTCACTGTCGTGTGCGAGGCCTTTCTCCGCATCCCACCTCATTTCTGCCTATGGCTGAAGACGTTCAACGTGAAGCCGAAGGTGGTGAGCGGCCAACAAGCAAAGTGCGGAGGCGCCATGGTAGGTAAGATGCCCAACGTTACCTGGCCCGAAAGCTCATTCGCAGAGACGGTGAAAGGGTGGCAATCGGGGTGGTTCTATATCACCGAACCGCATGACGCCAACTGGGTGGAGGCCCCCGAATTCCAATCTGGAATCCCGATGCGGCTCACATCCTGGCAAGAGAGGGGCCTAACCTAGGGTCCCTCGGACGAGTTGACTGGGCTCCAGACATGCATCCAGAACATGTTAGATAGGAAGATCAAGCTTGTCAACATGGTCCAGGTCATGCTCATTCGTCGGGTCCTTCCGTGCCAACGCCGGACTTGCTATCTGTGGGAGTACGATCTGTCGGATGTGGGGTTCCGGCAAACCCTTAAGGTTCGAACACTGGGGTGTGCGCGAAGTCTTTCCCTCCTGCCGATCTATGTTCTAGCTCGCTCAGATCTTGCGGACGAACTCGACGAACTCACAACACAGAGAGAGACACGGGGTTTATACTGGTTCGGGCCACCGTTGTGGTGTAATACCGTACTCCAGTGTGGTGGTGGTGGATTGCCTCTTGGGCCGATGATGAACAGTACAAGGGAAGAACAACCTCCTGAGGTTGAGGTGTTCTTGTGACTAGGCTCTCGATCTGTTGGATCCAGCTCGGATCAGATTAGCTTGCCTCTACAAAGGGTGGCTAGCTCTACTTATATAGGCCTGGTCCTCTTCCCAAATATCGAGCGGGAAGGGAGCCAACAACGGCGGGAAAATTTGAAGGGGGACAGCTAGTACAAGCTATCCTGACAAAAGCGGTCTTCACCTACGAAAAGGCCCTGGGGTGACACCGTCTTGGGCTCCACGATGACCTCCGCCTTGCCGTCCTCCTGGTCTTGGTCTTGTTGCACCAATATGGCAACCTTTGCCTGATGCCTCGGTACTCTTCGTCTGCGCTTGCCTCCTTAGCACCAAAGAGGAAATGTGGGTGCTGCGCGCACTGGCGCCCGCCTGGCGCCGTTCGTCATGGCTCACGTCACGAGTTCCTCGTGAGGTTTGCCCCGCCTTGATATCTCCGCTCCTCATGAGCCCGCCTGCCTAGGCCACTCCAGAGGAAGTCTTGCGTCGTCCGCCTCGCGAGGCTTGGACCCTCGCGAAGGTCTTGGATGCCTTGTTGACGAAGATGGGCCGTCTGACTGCTGCCTATATACCATCTTTGTGGGCATTTGGCGAGCAAGTCTGGGGACCCCCGTTCCCAGAACGCCGACAGTAACCCCCGGGCCCAAGGCGCGCTCGGGCTTGGCTTCGCGGGGAAGCCAAGGGTCAAGTTTGGAGCGCCGCGGGCCCCAAAAGACTGCAGCCTCGGTCGATGCGTGGCGGTTGATTGGGCGTGGGCGTCTCCGCTTCCCCACACTGCCTCGGCAACTACACGATTTGACGAGTCCCAGCGACATGCAAGGAAAACCATCATTACCTGCGATCGTGGGAGACGCCGGTTGGTCTTCTCTCGCTATAAATGGGGAGGGGGCGGAGCCCCCGTTGCCCATTTCTTCCTCGCTTGCTTGCTTCGTCCTTCTTGCTCCACTGCTGTCAGTGCCGTCGATTGCGCCACGAAAGAAGTTCTCTGCCACCGAGAAGGGGAAGGCCCCTCATGAGGGCCCTGGCTCCCCGGCGCCCAAGCGCGGCCGTGGCCGACCGCGCAAGCACGCCGCGACCCCCGCCGTGACCCACCGTCGAGGTGGCGCCTCGACACGCGGCGGGGATCGTCCCATCCATGGTGGTCCTGCCGATGAGGGGAGGCGCGCGATGGTGGCGCGGCCTCCCCGCCCGCGCTTCCATTCTGCTGAGGTGTTGCCGGAGTTCGTTGTCTGGTCGGAGAGCCCGGCCGGCAACTGGCTCCAGCTTCCGCGCTTCTTCGGTCGATTATCTTTGCCCGGCCTCTGGCGGCGGGCTCTGGCTGCTGCAGCGGACGGCTGCTGCAGCAGGGCCTCTTGGGTCGTGGTCGAGACTTCTGTCGTGGGCAACATAGCCCTGGCCCGTGGCGGGTAAAGCGTTCGCCCAGCCTTGTATGTGCTGGCGGCGATGCACCCTCCATTTCAGGTACGATGGTGAGTCGACCCTCTATGTGAGGGTGTTTGGGGAGGATGGCCGTCGCGCCGGGTGCTGCCCCGAGGCGAATGACGGGAGGAGGTGCTTGGCCTTGGTGACGGTCACGATGAGGACGAAGGCGAGCCTGCCTTCGGCAGCGACCGCGTCTCCTCCAGCTACGGCGGCTCTTCCTCCGGTGACGGCTCCAGCAGCGGTGGCTACGATCAGCTGCCACGTTGCCGCGTCCGCTTTGAATGAGGCAGCGGGTCATCTCGCTGTCGCGCCTCCGTGAAGCGCGAGGAGGGGTTCGGCTAGGCTTGGGGCGTCGCCAAGGGCCTGCCTCCGCGGACTGCTGCAACGTTGCTTTGCTTAGCTTTTTTTTCTTTCCTGCATCAGAAAACGAAACCAGTATGGGCCCAGAGGGCGTGTATCGAACTGTGGTTCTTTGGTTAATGCATTGTGCAAGTCGTTCCCACACTGTGCTGCTTATTTTGTGCAGAGATAACTTAACCTAGCATGTTTAGGAAACCTTTTCCCTCGCGTGGTGTCCGCGTGGTGTCCGCGTTGCTCGGAAACTACAAAAAAATCGTTAGGGGGTGTACCAAAAACTTGCCGTCCACCCGAGCTTTGACTGGGCACTTTGCATCGCGGTACTCGTGGGGCACGGATTTAGGAGAGGTGTGCCAGCTTCCAGGCTCAAACGAGGGTGGCTCGCGAAAAGGCAACAAGAAGAAAAATGCTCGCGATTGCACCTGCTTAGCCCCCTCGCGAGACATGCGAGAGAGAGGATAAGAGCAACCCGGAGCCAAAACAAAAAGAAGCGGTAAAAGGCTGGGGAACCAAATCAGCAAAGAACACCAAGAGCAACTTTGATTAAGGAAAAGCGAGCCAACTTCGGAAAGCAAATGAAAAGCCGCGTCTGGCACCTAATCTAGTCTTCAAGTCTTCTCACCAGCGTGGAGCTAAGTGCTTTCCACTAGGCGTGGGAGGGAGCCCCAGGGCCTGAGGCCGGCACTCCTGAGACTCCCGGCGTGTACAGCCCCAACTCATTATTACGTGAGAGTGTCACGGGCGGCGATTCTTCACAGGCACCAGGCCTTCTTCACGAATGCTCTGGGCCTTTCTTCTCGTGCTCTAGGCCTTGCTTCTCGTGCTCACGGGCCTTGCTTCATGGATAAAACTTCCGGAGGTGTTGGATGTTCCAGGCATTCTGGATGTGTGTCCCATCCTGCGTCTCCAGGCGCGCTGCACCCGGCCTGGAGACATGAACGACCCTAAACGGTCCCTCCCACATGGGTGAAAGCTTGTGCAACCCCTCCCTGGAGAGAACCCGCCTTAGGACGAGGTCGCCTACCTCGAGCGTCCTGGAGCGGATATTGAGGCAATGGTACCGCCGCAGAGCTTGCTGGTACCTTGTCGCCCTTAGCGCGGCTTCACGATGGCGCTCCTCCCCGGCAAGTCCATCCCAGCGTGGCGGCGCCCCGTGCGCTTCGTCGAACGCCAGGACCCATGCGGAGCGATGTTTGACCTCGTGAGGGAGGACCGCCTCAGCTCCATAGACGAGGAAGAACGGAGTCTCGCCCGTTGGCTTGGTGGCAGTGGTACGAATGGACCACAACACGGACTGGAGTTCGTCGTGCCAGCCCCTGCCGCAGGCTTCCAGCTTCTTCTTGAAGGTCCTGGTCTTGAGGCCTCTCAGGACCTCAGCGTTGGCGCGTTCAGCCTGACCGTTGCTCCTGGGGTGGGCCACCGAAGCGTAGCAGATCTGCGTTCCAAGGTTAGCACAATAGGTTTTGAAGAGGTTACTAGTAAACTGCGACCATTATCTGTGATGATGCGGTTGGGGACCCCGAAGCGGCTCACGAGGCCCTTGATGAACTTGACAGCAGAGCCGGCCGGAATGGTATGGGCGACTTCCACTTCCGCCCACTTGGTGAACTTGTCGATGGCGACGTAGAGATAGCGGTAGCCCCCTGGCGCTCGTGGGAACGGGCCCAAGATATCCAGCCCCCAGACCGTGAACGGCCACGTGAGCGGAATGGTTTGGAGACCCTGTGCAGGCTGATGGATCTGCTTTGCGTGGAATTGACAAGCTTCACAAGACTTCACCAACTCGGCTGCATCGTTGAGTGTTGTAGGCCAATAAAACCCACTACAGAACACCTTACCAACGAGAGTCCGCGACGACGAGTGGTGTCCGTAGTCGCCACCATGTATGTCAGCCAGCAAGTCCTTTCCTTGATCGCCCGAGATGCAGCGCAGCGTAACATCGTTCGGCCGTTTCCTGTATAACTCGCCATCTTGAATGCAGTATGTCGTGGCCTGTCGGGCCAGTGCTCCGCGTCTTCTTCCTTTTCCGGAAGCGTCCCGTGCATCAGATACTCCTTGAATTCCTTGGTCCAGATTCTCCTGGGCTCGAGTGCCAAAAGCAGCCGAGCTCCCCGAGGTTGGGCCGCAAGCCGGGCTCCCGTGGCCGGGGTTGTGGGATCTCCTCCCGAGGCTGAGCCTGCAGCCGATGAGGTGGCGCGCCGATGGACTGAAGAGCCGCTCTTCAAGACGCTGGCTCTTGCGGTTGCCGCTTGGATGCTCTCTTGGCGATGTCGTCGACTGCCTTGTTGGTGCCCCAGGGTACGTGTTGCAGATCTAGGCCCAAGAACTGTTTTTCCATCTTGCGCACCTCCGCGAGGTAGGCCTCCATGTGCTTGTCCTTCGGCTCATATACTTTGTTGGAGAAGTTGACGAGGAGTTGCGAGTCGCCCTTGACAGTGAGGTGCTTCACTCCTAGAGCCGCCGCAGCCTTCAGGCCAGCTATGAGGCCTTCGTACTCTGCGATATTGTTGGAGACCTTCTCGCCCGTCTTTGGAAGCAGAGTTGCACGGCGTAGTAGAGCTTGTCCTGAGTGGGCGAGATGAGCACTGCTCCAGCCCCCACGCCCTGGTGCGCAAAGGCGCCATCGAAATGCATGACCCAGCCGTCTGGTGCCTCACTCCCTGGGGAGGTGGACCGGTCTTCTCCTTCCTCAAGAGCCGGGGCATCTGCCCATTCTGCCACAAAATCGGTGAGTGCATCTCCCTTGATGACCCTGGTGGTGTTGAACTCCAGCTGGAACGCTTGCAGCTCAATGTTCCATCCAGCGACCCTTCCAGCCGAGTTTGGGCTTCTGAGTACCCTCTCCAACCGGTAAGATGAGACGACCTTGATGGGGGTGCCCTTGGAAATAATGTCACAGCTTGCGTGAGGCCACCAGGAGTGCGAGCAGGAGCTTTTGTGGCATGGGGTAGCGTGCCCTAAGGCCCCAAGTAAAGACGGTGTCAATGGGCACACCAGGTGTTCGATGAGGGCTGGCGCACTATTAAGGCTCGGGTCCTGTGGAGATTGTGGCGTATCCTGAGGTGGGGATTTCCTGAGATCTGGCCGTCCTCTTGAGCTTCTGTGGCGTTGCCCTGCTAAGCTTGGTGCTCCGCTACTGACGGCCCCGCCGTGCCTTCCTGGCCCTACGCCGCATCAGCTCGGGCTTGGTGCAGCACTCCCTTGTCTTGGCGCTCCTCCCGAACCGCCACCAGCCTGCACAATGGAGTACGGGTGGCGGCGAGGTAGAGTACCAGAGGCTCGAGAGGCCTTGGCGCCACCATCACCGGGGGGCTGGTGAGGTATTTCTTGAGTTATTGGAAGGCTCGGTCGGCCTCCGGGGTCCACTCGAAGGGGCCCTTCTTCTTCATGAGCTTAAAGAAGGGTAAGGCGCGCTCACCTAGCTTGGAAATGAAACGCCCTACTGTGGTCACCCGCCCTGCTAGCTTCTGCAACTCCTTGAGGGTCTGTGGTGGGCTCATGTCTTCGATGGCCTTAATCTTCTCCGGGTTCACCTCGATCCATCTGTTTGATATGAGGAACTCCAGTAGCTTGCCGGAGGGGACGCCGAACACACACTTCTCCGGGTTAAGCCTCAGGTTTACCTGGCGCAAGCTTTCAAAGGTCTCCTCCAAGTCTTGAATCAACATCCTCGGCTCGCGAGATTTGACTACTATGTCATCGACGTAGGCCTCTGTGTTCCTCCCGAGCTGCCGCCCCAAGGCGATGTGCATCAGCCACTGAAAAGTTGCGCCCACGTTGCGGAAGCCAAAAGGCATGCAGGTGTAGCAATACACCCCACATGGCGTTAAGAAGGCCGTCTTCTCCACGTCCTCCACCCCCATCTTGATCTGATGGTATCCAGAGAACACATCCAGGAAACATAGCAAATCGCACTCGGCGGTGGAGTCGATGATTTGATCGATGCACGGAAAGGGGAATGGATCTTGGGGGCAGGCTTTGTTGAGGTTGGTGAAGTCGACGAACATCCGCTCCTTCCCACCTTTCTTCGGCACCACGACGGGGTTCGCCAGCCAATCAGGTTATCGAACTTCTCGAATGGTGCCAGCCGCCTCTAGCTTGCGTGTCTCTTGGACGATGAAGGCCTGCTTCTCGGCAGACTGCCGTCTCGCCCGCTGCTTCACGGGGCGCATGTTGGGGCACACCCTTAGATGATGCTGGATCACCTCTCTCGGGACCCCTACCAGCTGATTGGGCTCCCACGCGAATATCTCCTTGTTCGCGTGCAAAAACCTCACCAGAGCTTCTTCCTGTATCGGGTCAAGGCTGGTTCCTATGGTAAAGGTGGCTCATGAAGACCCGTCCTCGTCAACCGGCACCTGCTTGGTCTCCGCCTTGTCTTGGGTGAACAACTGCTTCTTCTTGGCGGGCGCGGTTTCCTTGGCCTCGGGCGTACTGGCGCCGGCTGGCTGCGCCGCTGCCGCGGCCTTGAAGGCGAGCGTGAGCGCCGTCACTGCCTCCTTAATGTCCCCCTTGATTGTGAGGACGCCCTTGCTCCCTGGCATCTTCATGAGGTTGTAGGCCAGGTGAGTCGCTGCCATGAACTGAGCAAGAGCCGGGTACCCGAGAATGGCATTGTACGGGAGGCCGATGCGGGCGATGTCGAAGTCCACCAGCTCGGTCTGCAGTAGTTGTCGCGTCTTAGAAGGTGACGGGGAGGCGGATCTGCCCAGTGGAGTGGGCAGCTCGCCGCCTACTCCCGAAAAAGGCTTGCTGAGGTTGAGCCTCTCGGGCGGCACGTGGAGGAGGCTGAAGGCTTCCACGGAGAGCAAGTTGAGGCCGGCACCGCCATCGATGAGGGTCTTGGTGACGGCTATGTGGCAGATGGTAGGTGTACAGAGCATTGTGAGTATGCCGGAGCCGGTGGTGGAGCCAGGGTGGTCTTCCGAATCGAAGGTGAGGTCGGCCTCCGTCGAAACCCAACCCGACGGAGCCCCGGGCGCTTGGAGGCTGCTCCAATCCAACGGAGGAAAGGCTTGACATGGCGATCTGAAGGCGGCGCTTGGGAGCCACCCAGCAGCGTCGTGACTGCGTGGTGCACCGGCACCGCGTAGCGCGCGGCGAAGAGGTTGCGGAGTTCTTCCCAGGACGCCACCGTGGATCCTGGGAGGTTGAGAAGCCAGACGCGTGGCTCGCTGGCGAGGGCCACGGAGAACCAGTTGGCCATGATCTTGTCGTCGCCTCCGGCTTCTAGGACGGCCTCCTCGTATGCCAGCAGGAACGGCGCCGGATCTGCGGCGCCATCATAACGCGGCGGCATCTCTGGCTTGAACTTGCTCGTCCACTGCACTCGCCGCAGGGCGGGGTCCAGGGATCGGTACCCAGACTTCCTGGTGCGGGTGTCGGTCGCAAAGGCGGATGGCGGCGCTCCTGCCATGGGAGCGAAGCGCGGTGGCATAGGGCGCAAATTGGTGGAGAGGAGCTCCGGCGCACCCTTACCTGGCGCGCCAAATGTCGGATGTGGGGTTCCGGCAAACCCTTAAGGTTCGAACACTGGGGTGCACGCGAAGTCTTTCCCTCCTGCCGATCTATGTTCTAGCTCGCTAAGATCTTGCGGACGAACTCGACGAACTCACAACACAGAGAGAGACATGGGGTTTATACTGGTTCAGGCCACCCTTGTGGTGTAATACCCTACTCCAGTGTGGTGGTGGTGGATTGCCTCTTGGGCTGATGATGAACAGTACAAGGGAAGAACAGCCTCCTGAGGTTGAGGTGTTCTTGCGACTAGGCTCTCGATCTGTTGGATCCAGCTCGGATCAGATTAGCTTGCCTCTACAGTGGTGGCTAGCTCTACTTATATAGGCCCTGGTCCTCTTCCCAAATGTTGAGCGGGAAGGGAGCCAACAACGGCGGGCAAATTTGAAGGGGGACAGCTAGTACAAGCTATCCTGACAAAAGCGGTCTTCACCTACGAAAAGGCCACAGGGTGACGCTGCCTTGGGCTCCACGATGACCTCCGCCTTGTCGCCCTCCCCTGGTCTTGGTCTTGTTGCACCAATATGGCAACCTTTGCTCGATGCCTCGGTACTGTTAAATGCATGCTTGCCTCCTTAGCACCAAAGAGGAAATGTGGACGCCAGGCGACCGGGCGCCCGCCGGCACTGCTTCGTCATGGCTCACGTCACGAGTGCCTCGTGAGGTTTGCCCCGCCTTGATATCTCCGCTCCTCGTGAGCCTGCCTGGCTAGGCCACTCTAGAGGAAGTCTTGCGTCGTCCGCCTCGCGAGGCTTGGACCCTCGCGAAGGTCTTGGATGCCTTGTTGATGAAGATGGGCCATACGGCCCGCTGCCTAGCCACGCCAGGCCGCAGTGCAAGTCTGGGACCCCTGCTCCTGCAACACCGACACGATCCGGCCAAGCACCAGACGCTACTAGAGCTCTTCGGCACGACGCACGAAGAAATCTGGAAAGTGCTCTTCAAGGCCGGCGAGACGCCACCGCCCACGACCGAAGATCGCGGGCTTAGCTTAAAACGCCAGGCTAACCCGGTAAGTTCTTTTAATGTTTTCAAGGCGTACCCTTTACTAGCATATTTTGAGAAAAAGCCTAAGCTTTCCTACCCATGTTTTCGTGCCTGGATCAAGGTAGCCGAAGGGTTAAGCTGTCCAGCTCACGCTCAAGACCAAGAATTCCCATTCTCGATTTAAAATGCTTTTTCCAGCACCTTATGAGGTGTGAGAGAAGACGGCCAAGAAAGCGGCCAAAGGGGCCAAGAAGGGCCCTCGCCAAAAAG
Source organism: Aegilops bicornis (assembly GCA_021605145.1). Classification (NCBI taxonomy): domain Eukaryota; kingdom Viridiplantae; phylum Streptophyta; class Magnoliopsida; order Poales; family Poaceae; genus Aegilops; species Aegilops bicornis. The sequence goes on along the minus strand of CM038669.1, from coordinate 387,158,818 downwards.
GCGCTCCGGACGTGATGTCCGAAGACGAGACTTCCTCTTTGTCCGCTGACAACGACGACGAAGAGGAAGAAGAAAACGACTCCCCGCCTGAAGTGGGGAGGAAGAAGAGAGCGGCCCCCAAAAATCCGGAGGCGAAAGCGACTAAGAGGGTTAGAGGCTCCCTCGCGGATAACTCCGTGTGGGATGTTGATAGCAGTCCAGAGCGACCTCGCCGGACCAAGCCTCAGGCCGCCTCGTAAGTAACGGAATCCGAAAGCGTCTGGCCTTCCTGGTTTGTAATATTGATATACCTTAAACCTTGTTATTGTAGTCCGGCACGCGATGGCTCCCCGCGATCCTTGATAGAGGGATCGCTAGACTCAAAGGATATGGCTAGCAGGTCTCCGCCACCTGCTCATTCTGTCTCTCCCAAGGGTGATGACGAGGTGGAGACGCAAAAGACCTTCCCCGACCGAGGAGGGGGGGGGGCTTCCGGAGATCGTCGGGGTGGCGCCCCAGGACGATTCCTCAGTCGCCGGACACATGAGGGAAAAATCCCCTATGGGGACTAGTAACGAGGGTCGAGTTCCCTTCGGACCTGAGCCGGATACCATTCCGGAGATCTATGCGGCTCCGGAGTCCAGCGAACGGCATTCCCCAAAATAATCTGCTGGAGGCGCTACGAGGCGCCTCTATTGTGGATGAACACCGCGCCCTTATGGGCACGGTACTAGAGAAGGTTCAGTTCGTCAAAAGCGGACTGACTGAAGCCTGCACTAGCCTTCTATCGGGCTTTGAGGTAAGTAATGTATTTGTAGGAAGAATATCGCAGTATAGACAGTAGCCCCTGATGCTCTATTTGGTGTTCGGGAAGAAAAAGGCGAACGGAGGATCAAGAAGAAATATCGCAGGAGTCTAACATAAGTTGTCTATGTGAATAAGCAGGTATCGCTGCAGGCTGCCACCGCTCATGCTGCGGAGGTCTCCGGACTGAAGCGGAAACTGGAGCGGGCCGAGGAGGAGCTCGGCCTCGTGAAGAAGCAGGTGGAGGATAGCCAAGGTATGCAGTAACCTGCGGGTACATTTCAAGAAAAAAACGAATAGTTCGTCTGGACTAAGGTGTCATAAACTTTATTATGGGCCACGACCGAGGAGGCAGCCCTCAAGAAGGCGTTAGCCGAGGCCGAGGACAAAGCGGCCAAGGAACGCACCGTGCGCGAGAAGCACGAGGCCCGGGTTGGCGAGGCGCAGCAACAGCTCCAGGGTGCGATTGAGAGATTTGTGTCCTTGGAGCGAGATTGTAAGGTGCAAGAGTCCGAACTGGCGAAGGCCCGCCAGAGCGCACAGGATGCACGAGCCAAAGCCCAGAACGCCCTCCAGGAAATTCAGGCGGCCAAGAAGATTGCGGTGGGTAAGTCTTTCACCATGCAAAGCAATTATGTAGAAGAAACGTTCCTTGTACTTATCCGAATTTGGGTCGTCGGCTTCTGCCCCCACGTATATAGTACGGGGGTGTTTGGGATAAATCTAAACACTCTTTACTCCACATTCTGGTCCTTAAAGGAGGTGTTTAGCGCAACGAACAAGGCAATCAGACTATGCGGCCTTTACCGCCCTCACTTAGCCATAGGAGTTTGACAATTAAGAAAGTTGGCGAAGCCCCTGGTATTCGGAAGGCCGAACTAGGGGCATTGTACACGCCTAATCGGAGGAACCGTTTCTTCGGAAGAAGCGGAGAAAATCTCTAACGATTTGGAACCTCTCGGACAGCTGACCAGCTCTCGCCGCATCATGACAGTCAGTTTTCGTCTTTCTCTACCGAGGTACTCGTCCGGAAGAACCGGGACACAATCGCAGTAGTTCTCCCTTTACTACCCTAGACGATATAGCGGAACGTAAGGTAGTAAGCACAGGAGACTGGCAACCCAGCTATTGACCAAAGACATGATTCGGAGCCGATGCATATAATGCTATAAGTTCGGGGTGCCAAACTATACTGGAAAAGTGTTCGGACTTTTATTGCCGTAATGCAGGGTGTAATGAAGTCCCTGGCGTAGTAATACATACCATGGTGTACGTGTGCAATAAGTAATATATACAAAGGTGAGGAAACAGGAAAATTAAGTAATAAGTTGACTCCACCATTTATTCACCATTGTGATGTAATTAGTACGTCGAGGCGTACTTTGTGCAAGTAATGTGATAAGCAAGTAAAGCTATTTAATATGCCGCAACCAAGGGCGAGCTGCGTGCGGGTATGTAAAACAAGTATGGCGATCGTTTAGTAGAGACCACCTGGGGATTCGCTTGTATGCCAGAGCTCCTTGCCTCCTTGGTGTGTTCTGTAAGCGGATCATCCGCACAGACCTCGAAAAATAGAAAAAACCCGTAATAAAAAGAAAAAGTAAAGGCGTGCGAATCCCAGGGTCGGTCAAGTCGCACTGTGGATCGCGAGCGAGTTATGCCTCCGTCGGTACCCATGGGGTTTTGAGTGCGTAGTTATGTACGCGCGGTACGGATGCCCTTTCCTCATCGGGGATGGGACGGAGACCTAATTTACTAATTCAGCTCTTGACGAACCGAGCTGCCCTGTTGCAGTGTAGTCCGAACCTTCTTAACGATGTCCAGGGGCTCGGCGGCCGGATTATGGTGCCACTTGAGAAGGCCGCTCTGTACTTCTGCTGCAAGGGCTGCGGTATGCTCCTCTGTACAAAGGGAACGTTGCGTGTTTCCTTTTACTGTAATGACGCCGCGTGGACCGGGCATCTTGAGCTTGAGATAAGCATAATGTGGCACCGCGTTGAATCTAGCAAACGCGGTTCGACTGAGCAGTGCGTGGTAGCCGCTGCGTAAGGGGACGATATCGAAGATTAGCTCTTCACTTTGAAAGTTATCCGGGGAACCGAAGGCCACCTCCAGCGTGATTGAGCCCGTACAATGGGCCTCTACGCCTGGTATAACTCCTTTAAAGGTAGTTATCGTGGGCTTGATTCGTGAGGGACTAATGCCCATTTTGCGTATTGTATCCTGATAGAGCAGGTTGAGGCTGCTACCACGTCCATTAGGACTCGTGTCATGTGAAATCCGTCGATGATTGGGTCGAGTACCGATGCGGCCAAACCGCCATGACGGATGCTAGTTGGATGATCACGACGATCAAAGGTGATCGGGAATGACGACCATCGGTTGAATTTTGGGGCGACTAGCTCTACCGCATAGACGTCCCTGAGTGCGCACTTGCGCTCCCTTTTGGGGATGTGTGTAGCATATATCAAGTTCACCGTTTTGACTGGAGGCGGGAATTTCTTCTGCCCCCCATTGTTCAGCTGCCGGGGCTCCTCGTTATCGTCCTCGCTCTGCGATTCCCCTTCCTTGTTTCTGCTATCTACCTTGCTGGCTTGCTTAAAGACCCGGCAATCTCTGTTAGTATGGTTGGCCGGTTTGTCTTGGGTGCCATGTATCTGGCACGCATGATCGAGTATGTGGTCCAAGCTGGATGGTCCCTCATTGTTCCTTTTGTAGGGCTTCTTTCGCTGGCCGGACTTGGAGCCGCTGAATCCGGCGTTAACGGTGGTGTCGTCGGTGTTGTCGCCATTGCTTCGGCGTTTGTGTCTATTGCACCGGAGCTTGCCGGTGTTGTTCTTGGCCTCGGAGGGGCCTGTCTCGCTGGCTGTGTTTTTGCTATGAGCCAGCCAGCTGTCCTCACCCGCGCAAAAGCAGGTCATGAGTGTCGTAAGGGCTGCCATGGACTTCGGCTTTTCTTGGCCAAAGCGGCGTGCTAGCCATTCATCACGAATGTTGTGTTTAAAGGCCAGTAAGGCTTCGGCATCCGGACAGTCAACGATCTGGTTCTTTTTGGTTAGGAACCTAGTCCAGAATTTTCTGGCTGATTCTCCAGGTTGTTGAACTATGTGGCTTAAGTCATCGGCATCGGGTGGCCGGACATATGTACCTCGGAAGTTGCCAAGGAAGGCTTCTTCCAAGTCCTCCCAGCTGCCGATGAAATTTTCAGGCAGGCTATTTAGCCAGTGTCGAGCTGGCCCTTTGAGCTTTAGTGGGAGGTATTTGATGGCGTGGAGGTCATCTTCACGGGCCATGTGGATGTGGAGAATAAAGTCCTCAATCCATACTGCGGGATCGGTTGTTCCGTCGTATGATTCAATATTGACGGGCTTCAACCCCTCGGGGAATTCGTGATCCAGCACCTCATCTGTGAAGCAGAGAGGGTGTGCAGCGCCTCTATATCGGGCCACGTCACGGCACACCTCCGATGAAGTCCGTCTGCGGTTATCGGCCCGGGTGTGACTAGGTTTGTCACGTCCGAATAGGTAGCCGTCATCCCGAGTCGGGAAGCGTCCTCGCGGTCCGTAGATTGATCTGGTGTGTCCTTCTCTACTGTCCAGATCCTGCCGAAGGTCGTATGTATGGTCCTGTTATGTCCCTATTTTTGCGAGGCGGTGGGGCGGGCTGTTGTTCGGCCTGAGTTGCCGTTTTATCCCGACCGTGGAGTGGTCGGTCCGCCGCACTATCCCGACCACGTGGTGGTCGGTCCGCATTGCCTGAGGGAGGTATGGGATCTGGTGCCTCCTCATTGAACTGAGGTAGTAGTCTGTGCTTTGGGTAACTCTTGGCTGGGCGCGCGAGGCCGTATTCCTCGGCTACCAGGACATCAGTCCACCTGTCAATGAGCAGGTCTTGATCAGCTTGGAGCTGCTGCTGCTTCTTCTTCAGGCTTCTTGCAGTGGCCATTAGTTGGCGCTTGAAGCGCTCCTGCTCAAGGGGTGCCTTAGGCACGATGAAGTCCTCATTGCCGAGGCTCTCATCATCCTCGGAGACTGGACGATAACTATCATCATCTGGGTCATTGGGCATGGCCTGTTTATCAGGGTTATCTCGCCTGTTGTCATGTTCCTCCTATTCGGATGCAGCCCCGACAGGGTCTTCATTGTTTTCGGCATCACCCGGAGTACTATTTTCTCCGGTGCCAGTGTTGCCATCTTTTGAGCAATGAGGCTTAGAGCGGCGTTTAGGGCGTCGGTGCATGGACTGTTTGTTAGAAGGTTTATTCTCAACTGGATCTCCTTTGTCATCGTCGCTAGCTTTCGTAGGTGTGTCAACCATGTACACATCGTACGAAGAGGTGGCCGTCCAACATCCAGCAAATGGCGGGTCTTGGCCTTGCTCCTTGTCGGCATTGTCATCCATACCGTCGATGTCTTCGGAGCCGTAATGACGCACGTCGGTTAAGTCATCGATAGTGGCTATGAAGTGGGTGGCGGGTGGGAAGCAAAATTTCGCGTCATCAGCCTCTGGCTCGAACCGAACATAGTTCGGCTGTGAGTCCTTCTCCAAGGACAAATTCTTTAAAGAGTTTAGCACATCACCCAAAGGTGACTGCTGGGAGATGCCTACGACGCTAAATTCGAAAATTGATAACCGATCCAGCTCGGTGTCTGCAGGCATACCCGGTCCGGAACTTATAGCCGGAGACGAGTCTGGAGTTCCATTGACGCAAATATTGCGGGGTGTCGAGTCCGTGTGCGGTTCCAATGCCGCGGACTCTGTGGCCTCGGATGGCACCATCTGCTCCGGTTCTAAGGCCGTTGCAGCAACAGGAACCATCTCCTGGATGTGATCTGATGACAGATTTAAGTCATGGTCATCGAGGCGAGGGGAAGCAATCGCTGCGGTCTCAAATCCATTGAAGATCAAGTCTCCACGGATATCCGTGACGTAGTTCAAGCTTCTAAATCTGACCTGGTGGCCAGGGGCGTAGCTATCGATCTGCTCCTGATGACCAAGCGAGTTGGCCCGCAGTACGAAGCCGCCGAACACGAAAATCTGTCCGGGGAGGAAGGTTTCTCCCTGGATAGCATCACGATAGACGATCGAAGGGGCCATCAAACCTTTCGTCGCCGGCACAGTGCAACTCTCAATGAAAGCACCAATGTCGGTGTCAAAACCGGCGGATCTCGGGTAGGGGGTCCCAAACTGTGCGTCTAGGATCGATGGTAACACGAGACAGGGGACACGATGTTTTACCCAGGTTCGGGCCCTCTCTGTGGAGGTAATACCCTACTTCCTGCTTGATTGATCTTGATAAATATAAGTATTACAAGAGTTGATCTACCACGAGATCGTAATGGCTAAACCCTAAAAGCCTAGAATGTATGACTATGGTAATGAATATCTCCTTTCCGGACTAATTCCTCCGGTTTAAATAGACACCGGGAGGACCTAGGGTTTACATAGAGTCGGTTACATAAGAAGGAATCTTCATAGTCGGTCGCCAAGCTTGCCTTCCACGCCAAGAAGAGTCCAATCCGGACACAGGTACAGTCTTCGGCCTTCATGTCTTCACAGCCCATTAGTCTGGCCCATGGATAATGGGCCGGATGCCTGAGGACCCCTTAGTCCAGGACTCCCTCAGCGAGGACGCAGGTGCAAACGATGGACGAGTCCGGGTCGTCGCCGGCTCTGTTTTTTCTTCTACGTGTAACCACTTTTGGTAATACTATTATCAAGATGGCCTTCACGTGATTGCTGGTTTAGCTCATAGGCAGCCTCAGGTCTTGAGCCCTTGAAGTCAGACGTATAGTAGCAGATTACTTCCCGTAATACAGTACGATGATCCGTGGATTGCACTGGTCTCCGTGGATTTAGCTTAACACATCTGCCTTGGTCAATAGAACCTGCTAAGCTTTTACAGATCACACAGGGCGGCGGTGGCGGGTTACGACAGCGGCGGCTCAGCGAACGGAGGAGAGGCCGAGCAGGCCAGTCCCGTAGCTGACAATCCTGGGCGGATCAAACCAGGCAGGGTAAACCGGGACGGCGCAGCACAGTCACAGGCGACGACTCGGAGCGAGGGTTACCGCAGAACCCATGTCCTTCTCCGGGTCATGGTCGTAGAATTCCCAAACCGTGCTGTACTGATTGGATCTTTCAGGCTGTTGATTTTCTCCATCTACTTCGTGCTGGTGATGAGTACTTTCCTCAAACCAAATGTTGGTATACTTGATGGTGGCGCAACGAAGCCGGGAAGCGCGGTGATTTTAACAAATACGTTGTCGGCTCGGAAAAGAAGTATTTTACGGCGGCGACTCTGGAAGGCGTTGAAGGCGATGCGTAACGTGACCGCTTCGCATTGGGCGAAACTCTACAGCAAGGCCGAGCAGCTTTTGAGGCGGTCGGCGACTCTCCGTGTAAAATAAACAGCAGCAGTAGCTGCGATCAATTTCAAGTTTACTACCCCTATTGACTTGGTGAATTGCGGCAACAAAGAGATCGCAATCTCAACTTTCATGAACCTTAAATCTTACAGACTATGAATCTGGACCGATGAACTCGATGCTGATGTAAATCCTCTCCAACCAGCTCTTCCTTATCCGGAAAAATTGTGAACTTCTTGATCCCTGAAAGAGATCCCTCCAAGAACTCAACACCACCGTGTGCAGGCCCCATAGTGGGCGCCAACTGTCGTGGATTGGTCACGATAGATGTGCTAGTGTGAGGACTTATTCGTGAGGCCAACGCATCTATGTGATAGCTTGAGAGGGGTTGATCGAAATCAAGAGACGCAACACAAGACAAGGATCTAGACAGCTTCGGGCCCCGGGAAACATCATCTGGTAACAACCCTACATGTTGTTTGTGGCTAGGTCTCATTATGATCATGAGGGAGTCGCCATAAGCCAGCTCTCCTAGTTGTGTCTAGCCTTAACGATTATTTCGCTTCTTACTTGTCCCTCTTGGGGTGGCCCGCCCCTCCTTATATAAGTTGAAGGGGCGGGTTACATGTAGAGTCCAACTCAAATTAAGACTTTAAACTATTCTGACTTCTCACCACGGGCTTCTCTCCATGGGATTCTCACCATGGGCTTCTTAGTGTCTTGGGCTTCTTAACATCTATCGGCTTACCAATATTTGTCGGCTTACAATCTGGCTTACCATCTGGCTTACAATCTGGCTTACTATCTGGCTTACCATCTGGCTTACTATCGGCCGGCTTATAATCTGCCGGCTTATAATCTGCTGGCTTATAATCTGACTTCCAGTCTGCCGGCTTATAAGGCCGGCTTATAATCTGTCGGGTCACCAATGAAACACCAAGTTCCAGCCTGGTCATATCTCCAGCTGGGTCATACCATGGGGTATATCCCCGGCAAGGAGCCTTAGGGTTGTCTCTTAATTTTTGTATGAAATGCCAGCGCCATGTAATTGATTTACTTTATCGCTATGCGTTAGCAATACTTGTAGAAGCAATAGTTGGCAAGACAACCCCGACGCAACGATGGAGATAAAGGTGTCGAGCTAGTGACGATGGAGATCATGGTGATGGTTTAGAGATGAAGATCAAAAGCACAAGATGATGATGGCCATATCATGTCACATATTTTTATTGCATGTGATGTTTATCCTTTATGCATCTTATTTTGCTTAGAAAGGCGATAGCAATATAAGATGTTCGCTTCACTAAATTTCAAGATAAAAGTGTTCTCCCCAAGTATGCACCATTGCCAAAGTTCGTCATTTCGATGCACTTTGTGATGATTGGGTGTGATAGACTATACGTTCACATACAACGGGTGTAAGATAGTTTTGCACATGTAGAATACTTGGGTTAAACTTGACGAGCCTAGCATGTACAGACAGGGTCTCAGAACACTGGAGACTGAAAGGTCGAACGTGAGTCATATAGTAGATGTGATCAACATAGAGATGTTCACCATTGATGACTACCCCATCTCACGTGATGATCGGACATGGGTTAGTTGATTTGGATCATGTATCACTTAGATAACTTGAGGGATGTTAATTTAAGTGGGAGTTCATTAGTAATTTGATTAATTAAACTTAATTTATCATGAACTTAGTCTTAATAGTTTTTGCATATCTATGTTGTAGATCAATGGCCCGTGCTACTGTTTCCCTGAATTTTAATGTGTTCCTAGAGAAAGCTAAGTTGAAAGATGATGGTAGCAACTACACGGACTGGGTCCGTAACTTGAGGATTATCCTCATTGCTGAACAAAAGAATTATGTCCTTGATGCACCGCTAGGTGACATACCTGCTGCAGGAGCTACTGCAGATGTTATGAACGTCTGGCATGCTTGATCTGATGACTACTCAATAGTTCAGTGTGCCATGCTTTACGGCTTAGAACCGGGACTTCATAGACGTTCTGAACGTAAAGGAGCATATGAGATGTTCCAAGAGCTGAAGTTGATATTTCAAGCTAATGCCCGGGTTTAGAGATATGAAGTCTCCAACAAGTTCTATAGTTGTAAGATGGAGGAAAATAGTTATGTCAATGAACACATACTCAAAATGTCTGGGTCTCATAACCACTTGACTCAGTTGGGAATTGATCTTCCAGTTGAGAGTGTAATTGACAAAGTTCTTCAGTCACTGCCACCAAGCTACAAAGGCTTCATGATGAACTATAATATGCAAGGGATGACGAAAGGATCCCGATCTCTTTGCAATGCTTAAGGCCGCGGAGGTAAAATCAAGAAGGAGCATAAAGTGATGATGGTTAAAAATACCACTAGTTTCAAGAAAAAGGGCAAGGGAAAGAAAGGGAACTTCAATAAGAATGGCAAGCAAGTTGTCGCTCCCGTGAAGAAGCCCAAAGATGGACCCGAGCCTGAAACCGAGTGCTTCTATTGCAAAAGGAATGGTCACTGGAAGCGGAACTGCCCCAAATACTTGGCAGTTAAGAAGGATGGCGAAGTGAACAAAGGTATATTTGATATACATGTTATTGATGTGTACCTTACTAATACTCATAGTAGCGCATGGGTATTTGATACTGGTTTGGTTGCTCATTGTAACTCGAAATAGGAGCTGTGGAATAAATGAATATTGGCTAAGGACGAGGTGACGATGCGCGTCGGGGATGGTTCCAAGGTTGATGTGATCGCCGTCGGCATGCTACCTCTACATCTACCTTCGGGATTAGTTTTAGACCTCAATAATTCTTATTTGGTGCCAGCGTTGAGCATGAACATTATATCTGGATCTTGTTTATTGCGAGACGGTTATTCATTTAAGTCAGAGAATAATGATTGTTCTATTATATGAGTAATATCTTTTATGGTCATGCACCCTTGATGAATGGTCTATTCTTGCTAAATTTGATCGTAGTGATACACATATTCATAATATTGATGCCAAAAGATGCAAAGTTGATAATGATAGTGGAACATACTTGTGGCACTGCCGTTTAGGTCATATTAGTGTAAAGCGCATGAAGAAACTCCATGCGGATGGACTTTTGGAATCACTTGATTATGAATCATTTGATACTTGCGAACCATGCCTCATGGGCAAGATGACTAAAACTTTGTTCTCCGAAACAATGGAGCGAGCTAATGACTTATTGGAAATAATACATACCGATGTATGCAGTCCAAGGAGTGTTGAAGCACGCGGCGGGTATCGTTATTTTCTAACCTTGACAGATGATTTGTGTAGGTATGGATATATCTACTTGATGAAACACAAGTCTGAAACATTTGAAAAGTTCAAAGAATTTCAGAGTGAAGTGGAGAATCATCGTAACAAGAAATAAAGTTTCTATGATCTGATCGCGGAGGCGAATATTTGAGTTACGAGTTTAGCCTTCATTTAAAACAATGTGAAATTGTTTCACAACTCACGCCACCTGGAACACCACAGCATAATGGTGTGTCCGAACATCGTAACCGTGCTTTATTAGATATGGTGCATTCTATGATGTCTCTTAATTACCGATTTACCACTATCGTTTTGGGGTTATGCATTAGAGACAGACGCATTCACATTAAATAGGGAACCATCTAAATCCGTTGAGACGACACCGTATGAACTATGGTTTGGCAAGAAAACTAAGCTGTCGTTTCTTAAAGTTTGGGATGTGACACTTATGTCAAAAGGCTTCAGCCTAATCAGCTCGAACCCAAATCGGAGAAGAGCGTCTTCATAGGATATCCTAAGGAAACAATTGGGTACACCTTCTACCATAGATCCGAAGGCAAGATCTTTGTTGCCAAGAATGGGTCCTTTCTAGAGAAGGAGTTTCTCCCGAAAGAAGTGAGTGGGAGGAAAGTAGAACTTGATGAGGTAATTGTACTTTCTCTCGAATTGGAAAGAAGCACATCAGAGAAAACCATTCCCGTGATGCCTACACCAACTAGAGAGGAAGATAATGATGATAATCATGAAACTTCGGATCAAGTTACTAATGGACCTCATAGGTCGACCAGAACACGTTCCGCACCAGAGTGGAATGGGAATCCTGTCCTAGAAGTCATGTTATTAGGCCATGGCGAACCTACGAACTATGAAGAAGCTATGATGAGCCCAGATTCCGATAAATGGCTTGAGGCCATGAAATCTGAGATAGAATCCATGTATGAGAACAAAGTATGGACTTTAGTGGACTTGCCCGATGATCGGCAAGCCATTGAGAATAAATGGATCTTCAAGAAGAAGACAGACGCTGATGGTAATATCACTGTCTACAAATCTCGACTTGCCGCTAAAGGTTTTCGACAAGTTCAAAGGATTGACTACGATGAGACTTTCTCACCCGATAGTGATGCTTAAGTCTGTAAGAATCATGTTAGCAATTGCCGCATTTTATAATTATGAAATCAGGCAAATAGATGTCAAAACTGCATTCCTTAATGGTTTTCTTAAAGAAGAGTTGTATATGATGCAACCAGAAGTTTTTGTCGATCCTAATATGCTAACAAAGTGTGCAAGCTCCAACGATCCATCTATGGACCGGTGCATGCATCTCGGAGTTGGAATATATGCTTTGTTGATGTGATCAAAGCATATAGTTTTATACAGACTTACGGTGAAGCCTGCATTTACAAGAAAGTGAGCGGGAGCTGTGTAGCATTTCCAATATTATATGTGGATGACATATTGTTGATTGAAAATGGTATAGAATTTCTGGATAGCATAAAAGGATACTTGAATAAGATTTTTTCAATGGAAGACCTCGGTGAAGCTGCTTATATATCGGTGTCAAGATCTGTAGGGATAGATTGAGATGCTTAATAGGAATTCCACAAAGCACATACCTTGACAAAGTTTTGAAGAAGTTCAAAATGGACCAGTCAAAGAAAGGGTTCTTGCCTGTGTTGCAAGGTGTGAAATTGAGTCAGACTCAAAGCCCGACCACGGCAGAAGATAGAGAGAAAATGAAAGGCATTCCCTATGTCTCAGCCATAGGATCTATCATGTATGCTATGTTGTGTACTAGACCTGATGTGTGCCTTGCCATAAGTTTGGCAGGGAGGTACCAAAGTAATACAAGAGTGGATCACTGGACAGTGGTCAAGAACATCCTAAAGTACCTGAAAAGGACCAAGCATATCTTTCTCATTTATGGAGGTGATGAAGAACTCATCATAAATGGTTACGTCGATGCAAGCTTCGACACTGATTCGGATGACTCTAAGTCACAAACCGGATACGTATTTATATTGAATCATGGAGCTGTCAGTTGGTGCAGTTCCAAGTAGAGCGTCGTGGCGAAATCTACGTGCGAAGAGTACACAGCTGCTTTAGAAACAGTGCATGAAGGAGTATAGATGAAGGAGTTCATATCTGATCTGGGTGTAATACCTAGTGCGCCAGGTCTAATGAAAATCTTTTGTGACAACACTGGAGAAATTGCCTTAGCGAATGAATCCAGGTTTCACAAGAGAACCAAACATATCAAGATACGCTTCAACTCCATTCATGAAAAGGTCAAGGATGGAGACATAAAAATTTGCAAAATACATACGGATCTGAATGTAGCAGACCCATTGAATAAGCCTCTTCCACGAGAAAAACATGATCAGCACCAAGACTCCATGGGTGTTAGATTCATTACAATGTAATCTAGATTATCGACTCTAGTGCAAGTGGGAGACTGATGGAAATATGCCCTAGAGGCAATAATGAAGTTGTTATTATTATATTTCCTTATTCATGATAAAGGTTTATTATTCATGATAGAATTCTATTGATCAGAAACTTAAACACATGTGTGGATACATAAATACCGTGTCCTTAGTAAGCCTCTACTAGGCTAGCTCGTTGATCAAATATGGTTAAGGTTTCCTAACCATGGACATGTGTTGTCACTTGATAACGGGATGAAATCATTAGGAGAATGATGTGATGGACAAGACCCATCCGTTAGCTTAGTGTCAGGGGTTGGGTGCGACATATGCCAATGGATGGCTAATCATGGTGGGAGCGAGTAGAACATCGCCGGTGCCTGGAAGCGGGATAAGGCGTAGACACGAACGTCGGCGCACTTTACCCAGGTTCGGGGCTCTCCTAGGAGATAACGCCCCTAGTCCTGCTCTGCGGGGTCTTCGCATGATTACTAAGGAACAAGTGGTACAATGGTAGTCCTTGAGTTGTTTGCTAGAGGCAGGAGAGGGCAAGGCTAGCTCTCTCCTTTCTCTATGGGTTGGTCTAGTTCTAACAGGTTGGGAACCCTTTGCATGGGTGCCCTGGGGGGTTTATATAGGCCTACCCCCCACGGGTACAATGGTAATCCGGCCGGGCGTAGGGCCCGGCCGTCAGTCTCTTAGGCCGCCGGCTTCTCCGCCGATTGCTGGGGCCCGCCATCTGGTGGGCCCCGGCGACTGGTCTGGTACGGGGCCGACAGGCCGCCTCCGCCGCTCTCGGGTCTTGTCGGCCGCTGATCACTGTAGCCGTGACTCTAATGACGCAGGCTTGGTCAAGGGATCGTAGCTACACCTCCGCTGCCTGGCGGGTGATTACTGTAGCCACTCCGCGTCTCGTCTGGTTAATGGCGTGTGGGTCCCGAGGAAGGGGCGGGTTGACTGCTGGGGGCCGACCTCCCTTGGGTCCGACTGGTGGGACTCTTGCTGTCTTCCGGGCTCTCGCTGATTTGTGGGGCCCATCGTCTTTGGGCCGTACCGACAGGCCGTAGTGGGAGCAGGGCTCCGCCTGCTTGTGGTGATGTCAGGGGTGGCATGGCAATAGTGCCGCGCCGGGCAGAGATCTCCGCCGATACAGTGCACTGTGGCCACACCCGTCCCTGGATCGGGGGGGTGGGCTATACTGTAGCCATTCCCTGTCTTGTCTTTCTTGATGAGGGCGCAGGCTTCGTTGGTGCCTCGGGCCGACTGCTAGGGGCCGGCTTCTCTAGAAGCCGCCAGCTAGGAGTCGGCTTGTCTTGACGTCGGCCTCCGGGACTTGGCCGCTTACGGGCCGCCGGCTATTCCTCCAGCCGGCCTCCAGTAGGCGGCACTTCATCTTGGAGCCTTGAGAGGCGCAGCCAGCCCCGATGTCTTGAAAGGTTCTGGGCACCGGGTTGGCCTACCCGTGGCCCATTACTCCGACAGTAGTCCCCGAAGCTGGTGAGGTGCCGCGGCTGATCAGCCGAGGAGCATCAGCAGTTTCTTTCTCCGAGTGCTTGAGGTGGAGCTTCGTCCGACTTCTGCCGGGCCGACTGGCGGGAGCCGGCCTCGCCCAGTCTGACTTATCCAAACTTCGAACGCGTCAGCGGGAACCAAGTGGCGTGCTAGCTAAGCCTCCAGGCCGCCGCCTGTTGTGGGCATGTCACGTGGCACCGTGCGGCCGGGCCAGTCTGCTGACCCACGTTCGTGATGGGACACGCCTGCGGGCGGGGCCCGCCACTACCATGCCTCGACACGCGAGCGGATCCGCTGCGACCGAGGTGGGCGGTTGGGGTTCCTGCAGAGTTACTGCGTGCAGTAACTTGCGCGATAAACGTGGGGGCGTGGGTTCGTGGGCGGAGTAAATCCCACGATCGCCCCCTCGGCTTCGCAGCCCGTAGGCCTATAAGTAGGGGGAGGAGGGGGAGCGGCGGAGCACGCGCGTCCCTCCTCCCCATTCTTTCCTCCTCCTTCTTCCTCTCGTTGTAGCGCCTCCAAGCCCCGTTAGGCGCCGCGGTGGTTCGTCTCCGATGAGCTCATCTTCCAACCCCACGCCCCCCATGGCGCGCTCCGGAGCATGGGACGGCTCCGAGGTTCAGGATGACCACATCGACTTCCTCCGCCGGACGCGGCGGCTGCCCAGCAAGGACCACGTGAAGGTCCGCCTCGCGCCTAAGAGGGAAAGTTCGCCGGTGCCGGAGGAGGGCGAGCGGATCGTCTTCCGCTCGCACTTCCTGCGCGGCCTCGGCCTGCCGGCGAGCAGCTTCTTCTGATCCTTCCTCGAGTTCTACGGTCTCCAGCCACACCACCTCACCCCGAACACGGTGGTGCTACTGTCCACCTTCGTCACCTTGTGTGAAGGCTTCCTAGGCGTCCTCCCCACCATCGAGCTTTGGGGGGAGTTCTTCTACATCAAGCTCGGCACCCTCATCGCGGGTGTGCTGGCTCAATGCGGCGGGTTCATCGCCGTGCGGATGCCGGCGGCCGAAGAGCGTCTTCTATGTGAAGATGTGGCAGCGGTCGTACTTCTATGTGAAGCTCGGCACCCTCCCATCCCGCTGATCAAGTCGGTGAAGATGTGGCAGCGGTCGTACTTCTATGTGAAGAGCGTCTTCGCAGAGGGCGACTGGGTCAACTTGCCGGCTTACGAAGCTGGCCCCCCGGCTGGGAGGCGGCCCAACTGATCATACCGGGCCAGGACACTGTCGCCCTCTGCTACCTCTTGAGCACTGCGTTGGATTTCCTTGAAGAGGAAAGGGTGATGCAGCAAAGTAGCGTAAGTATTTCCCTCAGTTTTTGAGAACCAAGGTATCAATCCAAAGAGGAGGCTACGCGCGAGTCCCTCGTACCTACACAAAGCAAATAACTCCTCGCAACCAACGCGATAAGGGGTTATCAATCCCTTCACGGTCAGTTACGAGAGTGAGATCTGATAGAGATGATAAGATAATATTTTTGGTATTTTTGTGATAAAGAAGCAAAGTAAAAAAGCAAAGGAAATAACTAAGTATTGGAAGATTAATATGATGAAGATAGACCCGGGGGCCATAGATTTCACTAGTGGCTTCTCTCAAGAGCATAAGTATTTTACGGTGGGTGAACGAATTACAGTTGAGCAATTGGATGTAATTGAGCATAGTTACGAGAATATCTAGGTATGATCATGTATATAGGCATCACGTCCGAGACAAGTAGACCGACTCCTGCCTGCATCTACTACTATTAATCCACTCATCAACCGCTATCCAGCATGCATCTAGAGTATTAAGTTCATGGAAACAGAGTAACGCCTTAAGCAAGATAACATGATGTAGAGGGATAAATTCATGAAATATGATAAAAACCCCATCTTGTTATCCTCGATGGCAACAATACAATACCTGCCTTGCTGCCCCTCATCCTTTGGGATAGGACACCGCAAGATTGAACCCAAAGCTAAGCACTTCTCCCGTTGCAAGAAAGATCAATCTAGTAGGCCAAACCAAACTGATAATTCAAAGAGACTTGCAAAGATAACCAATCATACATAAAAGAATTCAGAGAAGATTCAAATATTGTTCATAGATAATCTTGATCATAAACTCACAATTCATCGGTCTCAACAAACACACCACAAAAAGAAGATTACATCGAATAGATCTCCATGAGTGAGGGGGAGAACATTGTATTGAGATCCAAAAAGAGAGAAGAAGCCATCTAGCTACTAACTATGGACTCGAAGGTCTGAAGTAAACTACTCACACTTCATCGGAGAGGCTATGGTGTCGACGTAGAAGCCCTCCGTGATGGGTGCCCCCTCCGGTGGAGCTCCGGAACAGGCCCCAAGATGGGATCTCGTGGGTACAGAAGGTTGCGACGGTGGAATTAGGTTTTTGGCTCCGTATCTGATCGTTTGGGGGTACGTAGGTATATATAGGAGGAAGGAGTACGTCGGTGGAGCAACAGGGGGCCCACGAGGGTGGAGGGCGCGCCTGGGGGGAGGGCGCGCCCCCCTACCTCATGGCCTCCTGGAAGCTTCCTTGACGTAGGGTCCAAGTCTCTTGGATCATGTTCGGTGATAAAATCACGTCCCCGAAGGTTCCATTCCGTTTGGACTCCGTTTGATATTCCTTTTCTGCGAAACTCTGAAATAGGCAAAAAATCAGCAATTCTGGGCTGGGCCTCCGGTTGATAGGTTAGTCCCAAAAACAATATAAAAGTGAATAATAAAGCCCATTAATGTCCAAAATAGTAGATAATATAGCATGGAGCAATCAAAAATTATAGATACGTTGGAGACGTATCAAGCATCCCCAAGCTTAATTCTTACTCGTCCTCGAGTAGGTAAATGATAAAAAAGATAATTTTTTATGCGGAGTGCTACTTGGCATAATTTCAATGTAATTCTTCTTAATTGTGGTATGAATATTCAGATCTGAAAGATTCAAGACAAAAGTTTAATATTGACATAAAAATAATAATACTTCAAGCATACTAAAAAAGCAATCATGTCTTCTCAAAATAACATGGCCAAAGAAAGTTATCCCTACAAAATCATATAGTCTGGCTATGCTCTATCTCCACCACACAAAGTATTTAAATCAAGCACAACCCCGATTACAAGCCAAGTAATTGTTTCATACTTTTGACAGTTTCAAACTTTTTCAATCCTCGCGCAATACATGAGCGTGAGCCATGGATATAGCACTATATGTGGAATAGAATGGTGGTTGTGGAGAAGACAAAAAGGGAGAAGATAGTCTCACATCAACTAGGCGTATCAACGGGCTATGGAGATGCCCATCAATAGATATCAATGCGAGTGACTAGGGATTGCCATGCAACGGATGCACTAGAGCTATAAGCATATGAAAGCTCAACGAAAGGAACTAAGTGTGTGTGCATCCAACTCGCTTGCTCATGAAGACCTAGGGCATTTTGAGGAAGCCCATCATTGGAATATACAAGCCAAGTTCTATAATGAAAAATTCCGACTAGTATATGAAAGTGACAAAATGAGAGACTCTCTATCATGAAGAACATGGTGCTACTTTGAAGCACAAGTGTGGTAAAAGGATAGTAACATTGTCCCTTCTCTCTTTTTCTCTCATATTTTTTTATTTAGGCCTTTTCTCTTTTCTTATGGCCTCTTTTTTTTCGTCCGGAGTCTCATCCCGACTTGTGGGGGAATCATAGTCTCCATAATCCTTTTCCTCACTTGGGAAAATGCTCTAAAAATGAAGATCATCACACTTTTATTTTCTTACAACTCAACAGTTACAACTCGATACTTAGAACAAAATATGACTCTATATGAATGCCTCCGGCGGTCTCATCGATATGCAATGAATCAATAGTGACATGTATGAAAGAATTATGAACGGTGGCTTTGCCACAAATACGATGTCAACTACATGATCATGCTAAGCAATATGACAATGATGGAGCGTGTCATAATAAACGGAACGGTGGAAAGTTGCATGGCAATATATCTCGGAATGGTTGTGGAAATGCCATGATAGGTAGGTATGGTGGCTGTTTTGAGGAAGGTATATGGTGGGTGTATGATACCGGCGAAAAGTGCGCGGTATTAGAGAGGCTAGCAATGGTGGAAGGAAGAAAAGTGCGTATAATCCATGGACTCAACATTAGTCATAAAGAACTCATATACTTATTGCAAAAATCTACAAGTTATCAAAGCAAAGTATTACGCGCATGCTCCTAGGGGATAGATTGGTAGGAAAAGACCATCGCTCGTCCCCGACCGCCACTCATAAGGAAGACAATCAATAAATAAATCATGCTCCGACTTCATCGCATAACGGTTCACCATACGTGCATGCTACGGGAATCACAAACTTTAACACAAGTATTTTCTCAAATTCACAACTACTCAACTAGCATGACTCTAATATCACCATCTTCATATCTCAAAACAGTTATCAAGCATCAAACTTCTCATAGTATTCAACACACTCATAAGAAAGTTTTTACTATTCCTGAATACCAAGCATATTAGGATTATTTAAGCAAATTACCATGATATTTAAGACTCTCAAAATAATCTAAGTGAAGCATGAGAGAACAATAGTTGCTATAAAACAAATCCACCACCGTGCTCTAAAAGATATAAGCGAAGCACTAAAGCAAAACTATATAACTCAAAAGATATAAGCGAAGCACATAGAGTATTCTAACAAATTCCAAATCATGTATGGCTCTCTCAAAAGGTGTGTACAGCAAGGATGATTGTGGTAAACTAAAAAACAAATACTCAAAATCATACAAGACACTCCAAGCAAAACACATATCATGTGGTGAATAAATATATAGCTCCAAGTAAAGTTACCGATGGAAGTAGACGAAAGAGGGGATGCCTTCCGGGGCATCCCCAAGCTTTGGCTTTTTGGTGTCCTTAGATTATCTTGGGGGTTCCATGGGCAACCCCAAGCTTAGTCTCTTTCCACTCCTTGTTCCATAATCCATCAAAATCTTTCATCCAAAACTTGAAAACTTCACAACACAAAACTTAACAGAAATCTCGTGAGCTCCGTTAGCGAAAGAAAACAAAAGACCACTTCAAGGTACTGTAATGAACTCATTATTTATTTATATTGGTGTTAAACCTACTATATTCCAACTTCTCTATGGTTTTATAAACTATTTTACTAGCCATAGATTCATCAAAATAAGCAAACAACACACGAAAAAACAGAATCTGTCAAAAACAGAACAGTCTGTAGTAATCTGTAACTAACGCAAACTTCTGGAACTCCAAAAAATCAGCCAAAATAGGATGACCTAGGCAATTTTTTATTGGTCAGCATCAATTTGAATCACTATTTTATCACGTTCTGGTGATTTTTAACAATTGTTTTCGTGAACAGAAAGTTTCTGGAAATTACAGCAAGATCAAATAACTATCATCCAAGAAGATCCTATAGGTTTAACTTGGCACAAACACTAATTAAAACATAAAAACACATATAACCAGAGGCTAGAACAAATATTTATTCCTAAACAGAAGCAAAAAAGCAAAAAACTAAAATAAAATTGGGTTGCCTCCCAACAAGCGATGTCGTTTAACGCCCCTAGCTAGGCATAAAAGCAAGGATAGATCTAGGTATTGCCATCTTTGGTAGGCAATCCATAAGTGGATCTCATGATAGATTCATATGGTAATTTTATTTTCTTCTAGGGAAGCATTTCATGCCTTTCTTTAATGGAAATTGGAATCTAATATTACCTTCCTTCATATCAATAATTGCACCAATCGTTCTAAGGAAAGGTCTGCCAAGAATAATAGGACATGAAGGATTGCAATCTATATCAAGAATGATAAAATCTACGGGCACATAGTTCCTATTTGCAACAATAAGAACATCATTAATTCTTCCCATAGGTTTCTTAATAGTGGAGTCTGCAAGGTACAAGTTTAAAGAGCAATCATCAAAGTCGCGGAAATCTAGCAAATCACACAAAGTTTTGGGAATAGTGGAGACACTAGCACCCAAATCACATAAAGCATAAAACTCATGATCCTTAATATTAATTTTAATAGTTGGTTCCCACTCATCATAAAGTTTTCTAGAAACTTCAAACTTTTCTTCATAAGATTGCATCAAGGCATCAACGATATGTTTAGTAAACGCTTTATTTTGATTATAAGCATGAGGAGAATTTAGCACGGATTGCAACAAGGAAATACAATCAATCAAAGAGCAACTTTCATAATTAAATTCCTTGAAATCCAAAATAGTGGGTTTAGCAACATCTAAAGTTTTGATTTCTTCAATCCCGCTTTTATCAATTTTAGCATCAAGATATAAAAACTCCAAATTTTTGGAACGCCTTCTAGGTAAAGGTGGATCATATTCAGTCCCATCATTATTAAGATTCATATTGCAAAACAAAGATTTAATAGGGGACACATCAATAACTTTTAGATCTTCATCTTTATTTTCATAGAAATTTGAAGAACACACTTTAATAAAGCAATCTTTCTAAGCACGCATTCTAGCGGTTCTTTCTTTGCACTCATCAATGGAAGTTCTCATGGCTTTGAGAGACTCGTTGATATCATGCTTAGGGGGAATAGATCTAAGCTTTAAAGAATCAACATCAAGAGAAATTCTATCAACGTTCCTAGCCAATTCATCAACTTTAAGCAATTTTTCTTCAAGCAAAGCATTGAAATTCTTTTGTGAATTCATAAACTCTTTAACACTAGTCTCAAATTTAGAGGGCATCTTATTAAAATTTCCATAAGAGTTGTTGTAGGAATTTCCATAATTATTAGAGGAATTACTAGGATAAGGCCTAGGATTAAAGTTTCCTCTATAATGCCGTTGTTACCAAAATTATTCCTACCAACAAAATTCACATCCATAGATTCATTATTATTCTCAATCAGAGTAGACAAAGGCAAATCATTAGGATCAGAATAAACACTCATAGTAGCAAATAATTTCATAATCATCCATCTTTCCACTCAAAACATTAATTTCTTCTATCACATGCACTTTTTTATTAGTAGATCTTTCAGTGTGCCATTGAGAATAATTAACCATAATATTATCTAGGAGTTTAGTAGCTTCTCCTAAAGTGATTTTTATAAAAGTGCCTCCCGCGGCCGAATCTAAAAGATTTCTAGAAGAAAAATTCAATCCGGCAAAAAAGTTTTGTATAATCATCCACAAATTCAAACCATGAGTAGGGCAATTACGTATCATTAATTTCATCCTCTCCCAAGCTTGTGCAACATGTTCATGATCAAGTTGATTAAAATTCATAATATCGTTTGTAAGAAAGATGATATTAGCGGGAGGAAAATACTTAGAGATAAAAGCATCTTTGCACTTGTTCCAAGAATCAATACTATTTTTAGGCAAAGACGAAAACAAAGCTTTAGCACGATCTCTAAGCGAAAAAGGAAATATCTTCAACTTAACAATATCATTATCAACATCTTTCTTCTTTTGCATATCACACAAATCAACGAAGCTATTTAGATGAGTTACGGCATCTTCACTAGGAAGGCCGGCGAATTGATCTTTCATGACAAGATTCAACAAAGCAGCATTGATTCCACAAGATTCAGTATCGGTAAGAGGAGCAATCAGAGTGCTAAGGAAATCATTGTTGTTGGTATTGGTAAAGTCACATAATTTGGGATTATCTTGAGCCATCGTGACAAGCAAGCAATCCAACAGACGAGCAAACAAAAAGCAAGCGAAAAAGAGGCGAACGGAAAAAGAGAGGGCGAATAAAACAGCAAGGGTGAAGTGGGGGAGAGGAAACGAGAGGAAAATGGCAAATAATGTAATGCGGGAGATAAGGGATTTGTGATGGGTACTTGGTATGTTGACTTTTGCGTAGACTCCCAGGCAACAGTGCCAGAAATCTTCTCTGCTACCTCTTGAGCACTGCGTTGGATTTCCTTGAAGAGGAAAGGGTGATGCAGCAAAGTACCGTAAGTATTTCCCTCAGTTTTTGAGAACCAAGGTATCAATCCAGTAGGAAGCTACGTGCGAGTCCCTCGTACCTACACAAAGCAAATAACTCCTCGCAACCAACGCGATAAGGGGTTATCAATCCCTTCATGGTCACTTACGAGAGTGAGATCTGATAGAGATGATAAGATAATATTTTTGGTATTTTTGTGATAAAGATGCAAAGTAAAATAAAAGCAAAGTAAAAAAGAAAAGGAAATAACTAAGTATTGGAAGATTAATATGATGAAGATAGACCCGGGGGCCATAGATTTCACTAGTGGCTTCTCTCAAGAGCATAAGTATTTTACGTTGAGTGAACGAATTACTATTGAGCAATTGACAGAATTGAGCATAGTTATGAGAATATCTAGGTATGATCATGTATATAGGCATCACGTCCGAGACAAGTAGACCGACTCACCTGCGCATCTACTACTATTACTCCACTCATCGACCGCTATCCAGCATGCATCTAGAGTATTAAGTTCATGGTAACAGAGTAACGCCTTAAGCAAGATGACATGATGTAGAAGGATAAATTCATGCAATATGATAAAAACCCCATCTTGTTATCTTCGATGGCAACAATACAATCCGTGCCTTGCTGCCCCTACTATCACTGGAAGGACATCGCAAGATTGAACCCAAAGCTAAGCACTTCTCCCATTGCAAGAAAGATCAATCTAGTAGGCCAAACCAAACTGATAATTCGAAGAGACTTGCAAAGATAACCAATCATACATAAAAGAATTCATAGAAGATTCAAATATTGTTCATAGATAATCTTCATCATAAACCCACAGTTCATCGATCTCAACAAACACACCGCAAAAAGAAGATTACTTCAAATAGATCTCCACGAGAGAGGGGGAGAACATTGTATTGAGATCCAAAAAGAGAGAAGAAGCCATCTAGCTACTAACTATGGACCCGAAGGTCTGAAGTAAAATACTCACACTTCATCGGAGAGGCTATGGTGTTAATGTAGAAGCCCTCCGTGATGGGTGCCCCCTCCGGCGGAGCTCCGGAACAGGCCTCAAGATGGGATCTCGTGGGTACAGAAGATTGCGGCGGTGGAATTAGGTTTTTGGCTCCGTATCTGATCGTTTGGGGTACATAGGTATATATAGGAGGAAGGAGTACGTCGGTGGAGCAACAGGGGGCCCACGAGGGTGGAGGGCGCGCTGGGGAGGGCGCGCCTACCTCGTGGCCTCCTGGAAGCTTCCTTGACGAAGGGTCCAAGTCTCCTGGATCATGTTCGGTGAGAAAATCACGTTCCCGAAGGTTTCATTCCGTTTGGACTATGTTTGATATTCCTTTTCTGCGAAACTCTGAAATAGGCAAAAAACAACAATTCTGGGCTGGGCCTCCGGTTAATAGGTTAGTCCCAAAAATAGTATAAATGTGAATAATAAAGCCCATTAATGTCCAAAATAGTAGATAATATAGCATGCAGCAATCAAAAATTATAGATACGTTGGAGACGTATCACCCTCTGGAGCCGCCGCCATCACGCGGCTTCGAGTGCTGACACTGTCGGAAGGCCTGACCGGGGCCGACTTCCTATCCGCCTTCGTGGCGCGCCGAGTGCTCCCGCTCCAGAGCCGCCCCCACATGATCGGCCAGATGAGCGGACATTGGGTCCCAAGTCGGTTGTGCACCAAGGAGATGCCTCACGCAGAGGTAGCTCTCATGGTGAACTACCTTGCGAACCGCGAGCTCACGGAAGAGTGGCAGTTTGGCAAGGAGTCGTATTCACGTGCCAACCCCCCGCCTATGGTAAGTCATCTTGTCTTTTATATGTCTCTTTGTTGCCGAGTTCGTCTTGTCCAGCCTGTCAAATCGGCCTTTCAGCAGAGCCCCCTCCTCTAGCCAGCAGCCGGTGCCTCGGGGCCGGAGCCCCAATTCCTCCCTGACCGAGCGGAGAGCGACGTCGACGACCCCGACTTGGGGGCAGCGGCCTTCGAGGACGACGCTGAGGGAGGAGGCGGCGAAACAGGCGGCTCGAGGCTCGGAGCCAGCCTCAAGGACTGGCCTGATGGCGACGCGGGGGAAGTCGCCCCGCGCCACCAGCCAGGAGTCAGCCAGCCGGGCGCGAGCTCGTCTGCCGCGCCGGACGCCCAAGGTGGCGCGAAGAAACATAGAGCTGCGCCGAGCTTGTTTGGCAGCCGGCCGAAGAAGCCCAAGGGCTCGGCCCAGGCGACCAAGCGGGACGAGGCGGCCGCAAAGGCCATCCGCTTCCGCAAGGAGGTGAAGAAGCCGCAGCTTGTTTCCGCGTAAGTACCTTCTTTAACTCGTACCTACATTTTTTCCTTGTTGATTCTGTCTGAGCCTCTTCACCTTGTTTCTCTTGATCTTAGGGCTCCGCTCTCTCTCGATAAATCGGTCGCCGCCTCCATCATGGGGTCGGCGGAGACTTCCACCACCACTCGACGGATCGACCCAGCCGCCGACCTCCGGGAGGCGAGGGAGCGGAATGCGTGAGAAGCGCGCGAAGAGCAGGAAGCCGACCACCTGGAGAAGGCAGAGGCCGCCGCCTTGAAGAAACTGGCGGAGGCTGAGGCTGCCGACACGGCGAAGAAGTAGGCTGAAGAAGCCGCCAACCGCCAGTCAGCGATTTTCATCACTTCCCTGAACTCCGCGCCGCCGCCTCTGGATTTCGTGGCGCATACTAGGGAGGCCGGCAACGAACACCCGGTCATGGAGAGGGAGGGCGGCAACGTCGCCATGCCGGACGTGATTGTGCCTCCACCGCCGCCGTCCGGGAGTGCGCAAGGCGAGCAGCCGGCGGACCCGTCGGTGCCGCCGACTGAAAACAAGGTGGCGACAGGCCTGACTCTTGAGTTCGGCACACCGACGCGCCGTCGACTTGCAAAGGCGGCTTCGGCGCCATGCCCGCTGGAGACTGGCGTTGCGAGCTCCT
Source organism: Aegilops bicornis (assembly GCA_021605145.1). NCBI lineage: Eukaryota > Viridiplantae > Streptophyta > Magnoliopsida > Poales > Poaceae > Aegilops > Aegilops bicornis. The sequence continues at coordinate 387,133,519 of CM038669.1, read as the reverse complement.
CGATCCCGGACACCGAGGCGACCAGCGCCGCGCCCACTGGGTTCGTGCAGGTTGGCGGGACGGGCCCTCTGAACAAGGCGATGCTGGATGTTCAAGCCAAACTCCGCGCTGAAGCCGACGCCATCAAGAACTGCAACAAGGCGTATCTAGCATCGCGAGAGGCCATCCGGGTATGCTTTGCTTCTTCGTTTTTGACTCTCTTCGCGGGCGCTGCCAGCACCCATCGGGTGTAGTCCCCAGTTCCGCCGGCCACGAGTAGGCGGCGCGAACTTTAACTAGGGAGCTCGAGAGCTGATATCCTTGATGCAGGATTATCACAACATTCGTCCAGCCGACTACAACTCCAAGGTCCGGGTGTTGGATCAATGTGATGTCGACTTGTCGGAGAGCCGGAGTAACTCTTCTTCCTTTTCTCTGGGTATGCACCATGGCTGTAGTCCCCGAGATTCGGGTCGACTGTTGAGCAGTCGGGCCGGATCTCCCCGGCGACTGTTCTTCTTTCTGTTGATTTTGATGACTCCTTTCTCCGCGGGGGCGCGCTGGCACACCCGCGGGCTGTAGTCCCCGAGATTCGGGCCGATCACGAAAGTGGTCGGATCTCCGGCGATCGTTTCTTCTTCTTTGTTGGCAACTGACGCCCTCCCTTCTTCTTTTCTTCCGCAAAGGCCAACGCCATCTTGCAGCAGCAGCTGGGCGACGCCAACACAGCGCTGCGTGCTAAGGAGGAGGAGTGTAGCAAGCTGGCTGAAGAGCGCGACCGGCTTGTCGCGCAACTGGCGGAACAGGCGGAGCTTCTCAAGAAGGCCCGGAAGGAGGCGGAGGACAAGGAGACCGGCCTCCTTGCCAAGTTCGCGACCGAATGCTCCGCCTAGACTGACAGGGAGGCGATGCTAACTTCCGGCTTTCGCGAGATTGAAGACATAGTCGATGGTGAGCTTCCCTCTTTTTCCTTCTTTGAGCCGCCGGCTGCTGGTCGAGCCAGCCTCTTGTTTCTAACTTTGGTTTTTTGCTTTCTGTCTTGGCAGACTTCTTCCCTGGTCACTCCAATGCCGCCAATCAAGCCATTGAAGTCGATCGCGAAAGGCGGAGGCGGAAGGCGCATAGGTCGCTGCCGACGCACCCCGAACCCTTAGCGAATAGCTCCTGAGCATCGAGGCCCTTCTTCGGCCGGCTCACCGGATGTTGCGCCGGCTTCAGCGTGTCAGTGCCCAGGTGATCGCCGCCCTATGGCCGGACATGCCGGCGCCGCGCACTCCTAGTCGGACTGCCGACTGGCTAGAGGTGGCGGTCGGCCGCCTTGAGGCCTGGAAGGGCTCCTCGGCCCAGGCTGGAGCGCGCGGGGCCTTGGAATTCGTCAAGGCGTGGTACCCTGGGCTGAGTCTAGCCCAGCTAGCCACGTTCCGGCTGGAGGCTCAGGAGGAGTTGGCGGTCGTGGAAGATGATCTTGTCAAGCGTGCGGCGGCAATCGCCGAGTACACCGACACCAGTATCTTCGTCCCGGAGCGGGTTGAGAATGGCGCCGAGGCACCACCAGAATGGTTAGGGCTGAACCCGGAAGACGACGAGGACTCGGCCGAGATGATCGACTCCAGCGGCGAGGAAGAAGGCGAGGAAGAGGAGGAAGGCGAAGAGGAGGCGCCAGAGGTCGAAGCGGACGGCCAACCTCAGCTCGACCACGCCTCCAGCAACGAGTCGCGCCCAAGCGAGCCGGCTACCACTGGAGGAGACCAAGCGGAGACTGACCAGCCGGCCGCTCCACCAACCGGCGCCACCGATTCCTCCGATCCATCGAATCCGTCTGCCGCTCCCTAGGCCGCCAGCTTATCTTTTCTTTTACTTGTCTATCAGTCTTGACGAACTTGTTAATTTTGCACAATTCCACCCGCGGGGTGTATCTCAAACTTCTATTGAAGATCGGCCAAGGGCCCTTGCTATGTAAATATTTTTCCGAGTTCTATCTTTTCTTGCTTGCTGCTCTTTGGCTTTTTCCTTCGCCGCCTTCCCTTGGTTGCCGTCTTGCCAGTCGAACAGCCGCTCTACGGACTGCCGCTGGGTCAAGCACTTGGCTACCTCCAGGGAGGCAAGTACTTGGCCGTTTTTAGAACATTTTAGCAAGTTAAGTAGAAGCCAGTCGGCCTACTGCTCAACAGCCGGTCGTAGAAGGCGGGAAGCCGACTTAAACTATGCACATGCTTTGTGTCCTTAGCCATTTTTCATGTGGGCACCCTTTCTACCTTGCTCCTGCCCACCAGACAGTCGCTCTGCGAGCTGCGGCTTCTGGCAGGAGACGGCTTAAGTGCCAACACATTACTTGTCCGGCTGCAGGAAGCATTTCATAGTACAAGGCGGCAAGTCCCCGGGCCGACTAGTCGGACCCGGTACCAAGCGGCATAAAGAAAATGACACATTCATTGGCATAACTCTTATCATATAGATAAAAGAGGGCAGTCCCCGAGCTCTTCTCGGGGGGCCCGGAGTCTTCGTACTTTAATACAAAAGGTAGCGTGGTACATACTGCGTTAACTGTGAAATCTTCAGAGGAGATTTGTGTTCCATGGCCGCTCTGTCTCCTTGCCCGAGTCGTCCCTTTTGCGCGCTCGAGGCTTCTGGGCATCGATCAGGCAGTAGGAGTCGTTGCCCAACACTTTGTTGATGATGAAGGGGCCTTCCCAAGGTGCTGAGAGCTTGTGATGGTCGGCTGTTCGCTGGATCAGCCGGAGCACAAGGTCTCCTTCTTGGAAAGATCTCGGCTTGACCTTCCGATTATAGTATCGGTGTAGGCTCTGCTGGTAGATTCTGGACTGACTGAGTGCCAACAGCCGGCCCTCCTCCAGCAGATCGACACCGTCTTGACGTGCTTCTTCTGCCTCCTCTTTGGTGTACATGGTGACTCAAGGGGAGTCGAATTCTATGTCCGTTGGGATGACGGCTTCGGCACCGTAGACGAGGATGAAAGGCGGGAAGCCGGTTGACTTGTTTGGAGTTGTGCGCAAGCTCCAGAGGACGGCTGGCAGCTTGTTGAGCCAGCAGCCGGCCGAACGCTCCAGAGGCTCAACCAGTCGGTGCTTGATGCCGGACAAGATGAGGCCGTTTGCTCGCTCTACTTGGCCGTTTGACTGCGGATGAGAAACAGACGCTAGGTCCAGTCGGATGCCCTGCGTCACGAAGAAACGGGCCAAGGCGCCTTTGGCAAAGTTTGTGCCATTGTCGGTGATGATGTTGTGCGGTATGCCATACCGGATGGTGATGTCGGAAATGAAAGTCACAGCAGTCGGACCGGTCAGCTTCTTGATTGGTTTTGCTTCTATCCACTTGGTGAACTTGTCTATTGCGAAAAGCAGATGAGTCATGCCACCTCATGCAGTCTTGAATGGTCCCACCATGTCCAGGCCCCAGACACCAAACGGCCAGGCAATGGGGATAGTCTTGAGTGCAGAAGTCGGCTGATGTGGCTTGGAACGGAACTTCTGGCACCCTTTACATTTCTGGACCAAGTCTTTGGCGTCTTCTAGAGCAGTCGGCCAAAGAAAACCATGGTGTAAAGCTTTGGCGATAAGTGCTCTTGAAGCCCCATGGTGTCCACATTCACCTTGATGGATGTCCTTGAGGATTGCTTGGCCTTGCTCCGGCTCCACGCAGCGCTGGTAGACACCAGTGACACTGCGCCTCACAAGCTCTCTGTTGACTGTAGTGTATGATGCTGCCCGGCGTTGCACTTGCCGGGCCGAGATCTCATCAGTCGGCAGCTCTTTGTGCACCAGGAAGTTGAGGATGGGCTGGGCCCATGAAGGTGTTGTGATTTCTTCGACCGCTAGGACTGTTACTTGCACAAGGGCGGTTGGGCCGGGAGGTGGCGGGTTGGAGTCAGCTGCCGCTGCCGCTTGCTGAGTTGATGAAGTCCCCGGGCCGATTGCTGCAGTCCCCGGGCTGATCGCCGCAGTCCCCGGGCCGGGTTCTGAAGTCCCCGGGCCGGGTGTGACTACCGCAGCCCCCGGGCCGCCTGCTGGAATTCCCATGCCATCTGCTGGAGCTCTCAAGTCGGATCTGACTGCTTCAGGAGGAGCCGGCACGAAGATAGAATCCGACTCTGGCGATGGCTTGACGGACGGCTTGAGGAGGCGTTGTAAGGCGACGTCGGTCGATATTGCTTGACGGGTGGAGCCAATTCGTGCCAAGGCATCTGCTTGCTCATTGTCATTTCTTGGCACATGCAGAAACTCGCACCCTTCAAAATATCCACTGAGTTGTTGTATGAGGAAGCGGTAGCTCGCCATGTTTGCATCTTTGGCGTTCCAGTCGCCTGACGACTGTTGGACCACCAAGTCAGAGTCACCATAGCACAGGATCCGGCGAATGCCGAGCTCTTTGGCAAGCCAGAGCCCGTGAATGAGTGCCTCATACTCAGCGACGTTGTTGGAGGTGGAAAAATGGATTTGCAACACATATCTGAGCTTGTCGCCTTTGGGAGAGGTGAGGACGATGCCGGCTCCCAAACCGGTGCGCATCTTGGAACCATCGAAATGCATCCACCAATGGGTGGAGTCAGGCGCTGGCGGCAGGTACTAGGTCTCGGCCCAGTCGACGAGGAAGTCGGCCAGCGCTTGTGACTTCATGGCGGTGCGAGGTTGGTAGTAGATGGTGTAGGGGGCCAAATCGATAGCCCATTTGGCCACTCGGCCTGAAGCATCCCGGCTTCCAATGATCTCGGCCAGTGGAGCTGTGCAGACCATACTGATTGGGTGTTCTTGAAAATACGGCTTCAATTTCTTGGCGGTGAAGTGCACACCATAGCACATCTTTTGATACTGGGGGTAGTTTTGCTTGGAAGCTGACAGCACTTCATTCAGGTAATACACCGGTCTCTGGACTGGTAGTGCCTTGCCCTCCTCCTTGCGCTCTACCACTATGGTATCGTCGACCACTTTCGGCTGGTGGCGGAGATGTAGAGGAGCATGGGCTCCTTAGGAGTTGGAGCCGCCAGGACAGGCGGAGTGGTCCACATCTTGTTGAGCTGGAGAAAAGCTTCATCCGCCTTGTCGTTCCACTCGAAAAAGTGGTCTTCTTCATGAGCTGGTACAGGGGAAGAGCCTTCTCTCCCAGCCGACTGATGAAACGGCTGATGGACGCCAAACAGCCGGTGAACTTCTGCACATCCAGCAGTCGGGTGGGCACTTCCATCCTCTCGATGGCCTTGATCTTCACAGGGTTGCACTCTATGCCGCGCTCTGAGACCAGGAATCCAAGAAGCTGGCCGGCTGGTACTCCGAAGACGCATTTCTCCGGGTTGAGCTTGATTTGAAATCGGCGCAAGTTCTCAAAGGTCTCCTTGAGGTCTTCTAGCAGCGTTCCACGCTTCTCCGTCTTCACCACAATATCGTCCACATAAACGTGGGCGTTTTTGCCGAGTTGTTTGAGGAGGCATTTCTGCATGCAACATTGAAACATGGCGCCGGCATTCCTCAAGCCGAACGTCATGGTCAAGTAGCAGAAGGCTCCAAATGGTGTGATGAAGGCGGTCTTCAGTCTGTCGGCCGGGTTCAACTTGATCTAGTGATACCCTGAGTATGCATCCAAGAAACTCAACAGCTCGCATCCGGCTGCGGAGTCTATCACTTGGTCAATTCTTGGCAAAGCGAACGGGTCTTTGGGACAGGCTTTTTGAGGCTGGTGTAATCCATACACATGCGCCACTGCTTGTTTTTCTTCAGCACAAGGACTGGATTGGCCAGCCACTCTAGAAAGAATACTTCCATGATGAAGCCGGCTGCCAGCAGCCGGGCTATCTCCTCTCCAACGACTCTTCTCTTCTCTTCTGATAGGCGGCGCAAGGGCTGCCTGACTGGCTTGGCATCAGACCGGACATGTAACTTGTGCTCGGCGAAATCCGTCGGAACACCCGGTATGTCTTTAGGTGACCATGCAAAGATGTCCCGATTCTCATGGAGGAAATCGACGAGCTCGCCTTCCTATTTGCTGTCGAGGTTTGCACCTATGACAACGTACCTCTCCGGCTGCTCCGGGTCCAAGGGTATCTTCTTTGTCTCTTTAGCCGGCTTGAACGAGCCCTCGGCTTCCGACTCATTAGGATTGGGTGACATCTCCGGCTGCTTGCCTGCCATCGCCACAACTCGGTCAAGGAGCCGCTTCTCGGCCGCGATCACAAGGGACTCGGCCAGCCGGCTGCTATCAGCCGCGCAAGCGGACGACTTCTTGTAATCCCCTGCTATGGTCAGAATTCGCTTGGAACTCGGCATCTTCATCTTGAGGTAAGCATAGTGGGGGACCGCCATGAACTTGGCCAGACCAGGTCGGCCGAGCAGTGCATGGTATGGGCTCTCAAGGTCCACCACCTCAAACCAGACTGGCTCTCGGCGGAAGTGATCTTTGTCTCCAAAGAGGATGTCTATCTGGATCTTGCCGATTGGTGAGCAGGAAAGGCCTGGAACTATGCCATGGAAAACGGTCTAGCTGGGCTGAAGCTGCCTTTGTTTGATTCCTAACTTCTCCATAGAATCCCAATGGAGGAGATCGAGTCTTGTGGGGAAAAGTGCACAAACCTCTGCAGAGTGTATAAACTAATCATGGTTAGCCGTGTCCCCGGTTATGGACATCTTGAGTATCTAGTACTTGGATTATCATGTGAATCTCATCATGTTACTTTAATTAATTTTGTTGGGTTTTAATGATGATGCTTAATTGGGATTGAGAATGCTGACAACCATTCTCAATGTTTAACAACCAACATGATATTTAAATAAAATTTATTCCTTTGCAGTAGGGAAAAATTGGCTTTTACATAAATCAGAACCATAGAGCTTACCACCAGCCATATATGCATGTAGTATAGCCTATTTCTGCTCAAGATTACTCTCTATGTGTTACTTGCCAAAGATATTCCATGTGCTGACCCGTTTTCGGGCTGCAACGTTCATGTTGCAGACTTTTTAGACGACGAGTAAGGTGCCTTTAGGTCATGGTTCTATACTCAGTGATGCCGTTGGACTTGATGGACTCGCTTATCTTCCAAGCCTTCCGCTGTTATTGTTATTAGACGGCCTTAAGCCATATATATTGTAATAAGTTTCTCTTTCGAGACATTCGATGTAATAAGTGTGTGCTTGCTACTCTGTTATAAATCCTTCAAGTATTGTGCGTGTCAAGATTCTTGATCCAGGATGATCTTGATGCACGTAGATCGACCGTTTGAGGTCCCGTCGCTACAAGTCGGTATCGAGCACACGACTATAGGACACGACCACTAAGCTAAAGCCCTAGATCACTACTCACTCTTCTCATTTCGACTCCTCATCTTTTCTACTCTTTTAGGATGGCGGATGCAAGGAACAAGTTCATGCAACCGGATGAAGATACACCCTTTGGACGCCACTTGAAGGAAGTCACTAAGTACCTGAACATCGGAGTACCAAGCTTCACAGGAACCTACAACGCCACTTTACCCGAAGAGGAGCGCTGGATGATTCAAGTTCAAGTTCCAGGAAGGACATTCGCGCTAGTCACTGAGCCCATAGAGTTTTCCTTTGATGCACCAACCCGGAGTCTAGGAAATAGTATGGCAGCTCACATCACCATGGGACGCATTGGAAAAGTTTACCACGATGATCTCAAGGACACTATCTACCAGATTTGTGGGCGCCGAGATGAGCAATGGGAGATGATCAGCACCAGGAAGGATAGATCAATCGCCGCTTTTATCCAGGAGTTAAACCAGCACATTCGGCGCTGGAGAACCCGGATGTCTTGTGAGCATGATAGATCTGCAGAAGGCCTTGACCAAGATCACGGAGCTGGAGGAAGAACTCAAGGCTACACGCGAAGATTATATGGAGGAAATCGAAGTATTAGTGGAGAAGAATGACGACCTGACCAGGAAGCTAGGAGTTTTCATGGGAGACCCCGCGCCAGGAGGAGAAGATGACGATCCGACTTGCCCGGAGAACTATATCATCATCGACAACACCGACTCAGACCCAGATGACAGTGATGATGACTATGTTGATGAAGTTGGAGCGGATATCATGGAGTCTTCATCGGAGCAGTTTTCCTAGTCGACCACCATAACAGTAGTAGTATTCCCCCCATTGTATCTAGTATAGTCCGAGCACTTTTATAACGATAGTTAGACCGTTTTATGCCCTTGTTTGAATTGATTGAAGTGATATTGATTGATTTTGTCTCATGTTAGATCTTGTAGCACTTAGCAATGAAGCCCTATCCATTAGTATTCCACATGGGTAGTGTTTTCTCTCTAGACCTCATTCTATTCTATATTCTCATCTTTTCTAAAACCCTCAAATGCCTCTGAGATGTGATAATGGATTTGCTTTCCCACCAGAGCTCACTCAGTTGATCCAGCAGCAGAATGCGTTGATACAGTTGCTAGTCCAGAATCAGAATCAGGGGAACAACAACAACAACAACAACAACAACAACAACAACAACAACAACCCACCACCACCACCACCTGTTGATCACTTAACCCGTTTCCTTAGACTGAATTCGCCGGTGTTCTCTAGTAGCACCGAGCCGATAGTTGTAGATGATTGGCTCCGCAAGACAGCAAGGGAGTTGACCACTGCAGGATGCACAGATGCGGAAAAGGTGTGTTTTGCCGCACATCAACTTGAAGGACCCGCAGCATCATGGTGGGAGAATGTCACAGCCACTTATCCTATCGACACTGTCACATGGGAACAGTTTTAGCAGGCTTTCCCTACTGCCCATGTTTCAGTAGGAGCTATCGCCATGAAGAAGCGTGTGTTTCGCAACTTGCGCCAGGGAGGACGGACAGTTGGCCAGTATGTGGATGACTTTAGTAATTTAGCACGTTATGCCCCAGATGATGTTGCTATAGACGCAGCTAAGCAGGAGAAGTTTCTGGAAGGACTGAATGATGAGCTGAGCATGCAGTTGATGGTAGCAACTTTCAACAACTACCAGGAGTTGGTAGATCGTGCTCTTATGATTGAAGGGAAGAAGCAGTAGATTGAGAACCGCAAGAGGAAGTATGGACAAGGGAAGTACAATTCTGGAGCTCAGCAGAAGCCACGTTTTACCCCGAAATCTGGAGGAAAATTTCAGCATACCCATGGAGGAGGGAATTCGCATAATCATAATGGCCCCAAGAATGGTAACGGAAATGGATGAAGAAACGGTCAGAACCGTACCAACCCGTCAACCCCAGCCAAGAGAGACCTGAGCCAAGTCACTTGCTTTAAGTGTCAAAAGACTGTACATTATGCCAATGAATGCCCTGAAGCCCAGAATGGAAATGGCAATGGAAGCTCTGGGAAGAAACCGAAGCCTTTCAACAGGGGACAGGTGAACCACGTTAACGTGGAGGAGGTTGAAGCTCAGCCAGATGCAGCAATAGGTAAGTTTTGGTTAAGTCATTTACTACAATCGTTCTTTTTGATACTGGTGCATCGCATTCATACATATCAAGGGGATTAGTGGATAAGTATAAACTGCCCACCAAGGTTCTTAGAACACCTATGTTAGTAAGCTCACCAGGAGCGGAGTATATGGCCAGCCGAGGATGTTTTCAAGTGCCATTGAGTATAGGTAGGCATGTTTTCCCCTCGGATTTGACCATTCTGGAATCGCAAGGTTTGGATGTGATTCTGGGTATGGATTGGCTATCGATGTATGGAGGAAACATCGATTGCGCCAAAGAAGTCGATTTTGCTTACCACCCGTAAGGAAGAAGGATTAAGGATGTATCAAGACATGAGCGAAGAGGACACAAGTAAATTCCTTATCGGGGAGTTGTGCGGGAGGAAGTACCGGTGGTGAAGGATTTCCCTGATGTATTTCCAGAAGAGTTGCCAGGCATGCCACCGAATAGAGACATTGAGTTTTTTATTGAGCTTTTGCCAGGCACAGGGCCGATATTTAAGAGACCGTACAGAATGGCCGCAAAAGATTTGGAGGAAATTAAGAAGCAGATTAAGGAGCTATTGGATAAAGGCTATATTCGCCCAAGTTCTTCACCTTGGGGATCGCCAGTACTTCTAGTGGTGAAGAAGGATGGATCGTTAAGGATGGTTGTTGATTATCGAGGACTGAATGAAGTAACTATCAAGAACAAATACCCACTGCCGATGATCAATGACTTGTTTGATCGATTGCAAGGAGCTAAGGTATTTTCCAAGATCGATTTGCGATCAGGATACCACCAATTGGAGATTCGAGAACAGGATGTACCTAAGACGGCTTTTACCACCAGGTACGGGCTGTATGAATATACCGTTATGTCATTTGGCCTGACTAACGCACCTGCCTATTTCATGAACATGATGAACAAAGTGTTTATGGACTTTCTGGATAAGTTTGTCATGGTGTTCATTGATGATATTTTGGTCTACTCGAAGAATGAAGAGGAGCATAAGGAGCATTTGCGGTTGGTACTCGAGAAGCTCAGAGAACATCACTTATATGCCAAGTTCAGCAAATGTGAGTTTTGGTTGAAGGAAGTTGGATTCCTCGGACATGTTATATCCGGAGAAGGAATAGAAGTGGATCCCACTAAAGTTGTCACTGTGACAAACTGGGAGGCCCCAACAACAGTTGGAGAGATCTGAAGTTTTCTTGGACTCGCAGGATACTACTGGAGGTTCATTGAGAATTTCTCAAAGATTGCAAAACCCATGACAGAGTTGTTGAAGAAGGATACTAAGTTCAATTGGACTGAGGAATGTGAGGCCAGTTTCCAAGAGTTGAAGAAACGTTTGGTTACATCACCAGTGTTGATTCTGCCAGATCAGCGCAAGGATTATGAGGTGTATTGCGACGCTTCACGTCGAGGACTTGGAGCAGTGCTTATGCAGGAGGGAAGAGTTGTTTCGTATGCTTCACGACAGCTTAAGCCCCATGAGTTGAATTATGCTACACACGATTTGGAGTTAGCAGCCGTAGTGCACGCATTGAAAACTTGGAGACATTTTCTCATCGGAAACCATTGTGAGGTGTACACGGATCACAAGAGTTTGAAGTACATTTTGACGCAGAAGGAGTTGAATCTCAGGCAAAGAAGATGGTTGGAGCTCATCAAGGATTATGACATGAGATTGCATTATCACCCCGGAAAGGCTAACATAGTAGCCGATGCATTGAGCCGCAAGAGCCATATCAACACACTCATGACCGGAGATTTACCAAAGGACTTAGCCGAGGATCTTCACGAGCTATGTTTGGAGATAGTTCCGAGAGGCTATGTAGCAGCATTGGAGGTTCAGTCTACTTTGATGGATAAGATCAGAGAAGCTCAAAAGACTGACAAGGAGATTGCCTCTATTAAAGAGAAGATGAGCAAGGGAAAAGCTAAAGGATTTCGTGAGGATGAGCATGATACCCTATGGTTTGAGGACCGCGTTTATGTGCCTAATGATCCGGAGATCAGGAAGTTTTCTGCAAGAGGCCCATGATTCGCCGTATTTGATTCACCCAGGAAATACCAAGATGTATTTGGATTTAAAGGAGACCGGAATGAAGAAGGATATTGCGGAGTATGTAGCAGTATGTGATGTATGTCAGAGAGTGAAGGCAGAGCATCAGAAGCCAGCAGCATTGTTACAGCCATTGCCGATACCCGAATGGAAGTGGAATAAACTAGGCATTGATTTTATCACGTGATTGCCCAGGACTCGTTCAGGCTATGACTCAATTTGGGTTGTAGTTGATCATTTGACGAAAGTAGCTCATTTCATCCCAATGAAGACCACTTACAGCAGTGCTAAGTTGGCAAAGATATACATGACCAGGATCGTATGTCTGCATGGAGTTCCGAGGAGCATTGTATCAGATAGAGGAACCCAGTTTACCTCAAAGTTACGGAAGCGATTACATGAAACTTTGGGAACCGAGCTAGAGTTCAAGACAACCTTTCATCCGCAGATAGATGGATGCATCGAGAGAGTCAATCAGATTTTGGAGGATTTGCTTTGAGAGCTTGTGTGCTAGATTATGGATCTAGTTGGGGCGACAATTTGCCATATGCAGAATTCTCTTACAACAACAGGTATCAATCCAGTTTGAAGATGGCCCCTTTCGAAGCCTTGTACGGAAGGAGGTGCAGAACCCCGCTGTTGTGGGATGAAGTTGGAGACCGCCAGTTGTTTGGACCGGATTTGATTAAAGAGCCTGAACAGAAGGTTAGGCTCAAGGTAGCCCAGTCTAGGCAGAAGAGCTATGCAGATTCTAAATGCAAGGAGACAGTTTATGAAGTCGGAGATAGAGTTTATCTTCGTGTATCTCCACTTCGAGGAGTAAGCGCTTTGGAGTTAAGGGAAAGTTAGCGCCATGTTTTGTGGGACCATACAAAGTTTTGGAGCGTATGGGAGAAGTTGCTTACAAGTTGGAATTTCCCGAAGGATTGTCAGGAGTTCACGATGTGTTCCACGTTTCCCAGTTGAAGAAGTGCCACGCAGAGATGGTTGATATACCGCTAAGAGAATCTGATGCGGAAGCGATTCAGTTGGATAGTGATTTGACCTACGAGGAGAAACCAGTCAAGATTCTTGAATATGCCAGCCGAGTCACCCGCAGCAAGGTTATCAGGTTTTGTAAAGTTCAGTGGAGCCACCACACCGAGGATGAAGCCACCTAGGCGCGAGAGGAAGATTTGCTGAAGGACCACCCTCACCTATTTTCTAGCCAACCCGAATCTCGAGGGCGAGATTCATCTTAAGGGGGGTAGGTTTGTAACATCCCAAATTTTCAATTTAGAATGTTATACATTAGATCATCATTGCACATCATATTTTATTGCATTTTGGCCTGATCCTAGAAATTTCACGCAACTCAAGGACCCACGGACAGAGTTGGGAATTTCGTTATTTTCATATTTGAGTTTTCTCAAATTTTGAAAATAGGATCACTTGATTTTATTTATTTTATCTTCAATTATTCCAATTATAAAAATAAGAGAGAGTGAATAAAATGACTTTCCTAAAAATAAAGGAATATTGAGGACTTAATAAAAAAATCAAATAAGATTTTATTTTGGAGTTTTTCGCTATTTTATTTGAATTTAGAAAAAATGCCCGTTTTTTAAAATTGCATTTAGGCCCCAAACAAATGTTCTTCTTGTCCGGCTTTATTTTAGAAGTCGGGGAAAATTTATTTCGGGATTTTTGGAGTCCGTTTAGTATTTCTTTTATTTATTTTTCTACGCGTAATTATTTAAAAAACGCGCGACCGACTTTGGGCGTGTCGGCCAGACTCACTTGGCCAGGCCTTTATAAGCGCGCCCGAGCCCACCCGAGCCCCAGCCCGGCCCGAACCCTAACCCTAAGCGTCGCCTTGCCGCCGCCCGCCGCCACTTGACCACTCACGAGCCGCCGCCACCCACCGAGCCACGCTGCCGCCGACCCGCCGCCTCGTCGGACCGAGGTAGCCGCCTCAGTTTTTGTGAGAAAACTGTATGGTTTTTTTTAAACCCTAGATTCATTTTTTATTTCCGGTTCGGTTTATTTTACGGTTTAGTTATTTAGCGGACGTTCGTCCGTACGTTTGTTTTAACGAACGGTTTTCATCGTTTAGCCGCAGACAGCGAACGTTCGTTCGTTAGCCTGTTCGTCGTTTTTTCTTTTTCTCGGATTTTTCCGTGATTATTTCTGATCGCGATTTCTGATCCAATTTCCTTTTTAGTATAATTTTTCGCTCGTTTATCGGAATCAGGCGATTCAAGCGCCTAGAGTTTCGTCTCGAAACCCTCTTTCCGTTTAACCAACTCAAACAAGTTTTTGCTTCTGTAAAATTTGACTTAGATCCAGATTAGTAAACAAAGCTTGTTTCTTTCGCCGTTTGACTTTCGTTGTTTCGTTTGATTTGATTCTTTTTGCAAACTGGAGTTCTTAAGTTGAACTTTCTGGTTACTTCTCTTATTTGAGTTTTACTTGTGCATTAGATGAGTGCTTATTGTATGCTTGTTTTTTTGCGATAGAGTAACCGGAGTGCGCCGCTTGCTACTTCGAATCTCTAGGTTTCACGGATCATCAGCAAGGCAAGTAACACTTTGATCATACCTCTTTACTACCCAGTTTTATTGCATTAGATCAATCCTCAAACATTGCATGATTAGGATCTAATTAAATTGTGGGTTTTGGGAAAGTAGATGAGGTAGTACCTATTACCTGTTTTATTATCAAACCCTTGGGAGTTACTTCTACGTATGCTTATATTGCTAATCTATGCTAGTAGACGTGGATTGGGTGAGTGTATCCATGACAGATGTGAGATTGTAATTTAATGGTTTATTTAAGGTGGCAACTTTAATACACATCTGGGTGGATTGAGGCACCTGGGTATTCCAATGATTACTGTTTTTCTTTATTGACCGCCACCCGTGCTCAAAGGGATCATGAGATTATTCATGCTAGAAACTTCCGTGTGCATCCACAAGCTACTATGGGCTCTAGCATAGTTGATTAAGTCGTCTGAACTCTTACAAAGGGCGTACTAGCGTATGTAGGGGAAAGTAGGTGTAACGGTCTACCCATCGTAAGGTGCTAGCGCTTTTGAAAGACTGTGTTTCGGTCATCCGTTTCTCAAACACCATGTAGTGCGAGAATCCCAACGGAGGAGATCGAGTCTTGTGGGGAAAAGTGCACAAACCTCTGTAGAGTGTATAAACTAATCATGGTTAGCCGTGTCCCTGGTTATGGACATCTTGAGTATCTAGTACTTGGATTATCATGTGAATCTCATCATGTTACTTTAATTAATTTTGTTGGGTTTTAATGATGATGCTTAATTGGGATTGAGAATGCTGTCAACCATTCTCAATGTTTAACAACCACCATGATAGTTAAATAAAATTTATTCCTTTGCAGTAGGCAAAAATTGGCTTTACGCAAAACTGTAACCATAAAGCTTACCACCAGCCATATATGCATGTAGTATAGCCTATTTCTGTTAAGTACTCTCTATGTGATACATTGCCTGCATATTCCATGTGCTGACCCGTTTTCGGGCTGCAACGTTCATGTTGCAGACTTTTTAGACGACGGGTAAGGTGCCTATAGGTCGTGGTTCTATACTCAGTGATGCCGTTGGAGTTGATGGACTCGCTTATCTTCCAAGCCTTCCACTGTTATCGTTATTAGATGGCCTTAAGCCATATTTATTATAATAAGTTTCTCTTTTGAGACATTCGATGTAATAAGTGTGTGATTGGTACTCTGTTGTAAATCCTTCAAGCATCTTGCGCGTGTCAAGACATTCTTGATCCGGGGATGACAACGATGCACGAGATCGGACCGCTTGAGGTCTGGTCTCTACAAGATGGTATCAGAGCACACCTGACTATAGGACACGACCACTAAGCTAAAGCCCTAGATCACTACTCACTCTTCTCATTTCTGACTCCTCATCTTTTCTACTCTTTTAGGATGGCGGATGCAAGGAACAAGTTCATGCAACCGGATGAAGATACACCCTTTGGACGCCACTTGAAGGAAGTCACTAAGTACCTCAACATCGGAGTACCAAGCTTCACCAGAACCTACAACGCCACTTTACCCGAAGAGGAGCGCTGGATGGTTCAAGCTCAAGTTCTAGGAACGACATTCGCGCCAGTCACTGAGCCCATAGAGTTTTCCTTTGATGCACCAACCTGGAGTCTAGGAAAGAGTATGGCAGCTCACATCACCATGGGACGCATTGGAGAAGTTTACCACGATGATCTCAAGGACACTATCTACCAGATTTGTGGGCGCCGAGATGAGCAATGGGAGATGATCAGCACTAGGAAGGATAGATCAATCGCAGATTTTATCCAGGAGTTAAACCAGCACATTCGACGCCAGGAGAACCAGATGTCTTGTGAGCATGATAGATCTGCAGAAGGCCTTGACCAAGATCACGGAGCTGCTGGAAGAACTCAAGGCTACACGCGAAGATTATATGGAGGAAATCAAAGTATTAGTGGAGAAGAATGACGACCTGACCAGGAAGCTAGGAGTTTTCATGGGAGACCCCGCGCCAGGAGGAGAAGATGACGATCCGACTTGCCCGGAGAACTATATCATCATCGACGATACCGACTCGGACCTGCATTTACGGCCGATGATGACTATGTTGATGAAGCTGGAGCGGATATCATGGAGTCTTCATCGGAGCAGTTTTTCTAGTCGACCACGATAACAGTAGTAGTATTCCCCCCATTGTATCTAGTATAGTCCGAGAACTTTTATAACGATAGTTAGACCGTTGTATGCCCTTGTTTGAAATTATTGAAGTGATATTGATTAATTTTGTCTCATGTGCATATGGGTAGTGTTTTCTCTCTAGACCTCATTCTATTCTATATTCTCATCTTTTCTAAAACCCTTAGATGCCTCCGTGACGTGACAATGGATATTCTTTCCCACCGGAGTTCACTCAGTTGAACCAGCAGCAGAATGCGTTGATGCAGTTGCTAGTCCAGAATCAGAATCAGGGGAACAACAACAACAACAACAACAACCCACCACCACCACCACCTGTTGATCACTTAACCCGTTTCCTTAGACTGAATCCGCCGGTGTTCTCCAGTAGCACCGAGCCGATAGTTGCAGATGATTGGCTCCGCAAGACAGCAAGGGAGTTGACCACTGCAGGATGCACAGTTGCCATCCGCCGGAGATCGAGTCTTGTGGGGAAAAGTGCACAAACCTCTGTAGAGTGTATAAACTAATCATGGTTAGCCGTGTCCCCGGTTATGGACATCTTGAGTATCTAGTACTTGGATTATCATGTGAATCTCATCATGTTACTTTAATTAATTCTGTTGGGTTTTAATGATGATGCTTAATTGGGATTGAGAATGCTGTCAACCATTCTCAATGTTTAACAACCACCATGATAGTTAAATAAATTTTATTCCTTTGGAGTAGGGAAAAATTGGCTTTACGCAAAACTGTAACCATAGAGCTTACCACCAGCCATATATGCATGTAGTATAGCCTATTTCTGTTCAGTACTCTCTATGTGTTACATTGCCAGCATATTCCATGTTCTGACCCGTTTTCGGGCTGCAACATTCATGTTGCAGACTTTTTAGACGACGAGTAAGGTGCCTTTAGGTCGTGGTTCTATACTCAGTGATGCCGTTGGAGTTGATGGACTCGCTTATCTTCCAAACCTTCCGCTGTTATCGTTATTAGATGGCCTTAAGCCATATTTATTGTAATAAGTTTCTCTTTTGAGACATTCAATGTAATAAGTGTGTGATTGCTACTCTGTTATAAATCCCTCAAGTACTGTGTGTGTCAGCATTACTGATCCAGGGATGACACTAATGCACAGAGATCAGACAGTTTGAGGTCTGGTCGCTACACCCATTTTCTTGTTAAGCCTAATGCATCCCTCCTAGAAAAGATTTGCAGCCCAGCGAGGCGGAGAATAACAACTTGACCTTGCCTGGGTATTCCTAAAAAAAAGTATAGATGGGCTAGCCATTTTCATCTTGAAAAAAATTAATATCTGGGCTGGATATCCGCACAGGCTAGACAGCCACACCCCAGTTAATACCGCAGCGATGTTTTCGTTGTTGTTCGTGAGGAGAAAAATTAATATTTGGGCTAAACATCGAAAAATCTGCAAGTGCTCACACCTCAAAAACACAAATACTGCTCGAGCTGCTTGGTCCCAAATCGGCCGCTTCTTGTGCAATTCTCTCGTTTATTGTCTACTCCAGGAGATTGACACTGGTGTGTGACCGTGATGTCAGGAAACCAGGAGGAAGCAAAATAAATTATAGTTATATATATATATATATATATATATATATACAAATATAATAAGGAGGCACTTGCGTACGTGAGGCTATGGACCTGTTGGGTCCCCATTGTCATCCTCTCCAAGTAAAATCATCACCTCGCCACAGCGCTTCCGCCGAAATAGCCAAGACCGCCCGCCCGCTTCCCGATGCAGGCGATTGCTCCGCCTTCAAACGACACAAGTGTCGTCCGTCCATCCATCTGCCGCCCACATTAATGATACGCGGTTGCCGAGGCAGCTACTCTGGCACCACACGTCCGTCCCTCCGCCCGCACACCATTGCTATATAAACTGCTGCGCCGGCCATAACCGCAGTCATCCGCATCCGTTCCCTTTCTCCTGTCCACACCACTACTGCCCACCATGGCTTCCTTGCGCTCCAAAGACTCTTCTACGGGCGGACGACGGACCACAAGGAGATGGCAGCCATTGCTGCCGACCGGCTGGCCGGCAGGCAGCCGGAGGACGACGACGTCCCAATGGAGAACATGGTAGTCAACGATCCGGCACCAACCCCCTCCTCCGTGCCATCCTCGTCGGTGCATTGCACCATGACCATCAGCGAGGCCCGTGCCCAATATATGGACAGGGTGAGGCAGATGCGTGAGGAGGCGATTCCGGAGGCGCAGCCGACGCCGCCTACAACCACCATCTCCTCCAGGAGCACCTGCAGCGGAGGAGCAGATCGCCGCGAGCGGCAGAGCAGAGGCGCTGCTCGACTGCGTACCGCTCCGCGCCCGCAAGGGCCGCCTCGGCGTTAGCGCATTACCACATGCAGGTGGCGGAGGCTGCGGCCGCCTACAAAGAGGCTAGCAAAGAGGGCGATGAAGCGGGCGAGGCGTTGTTTGGCGAGACCGAGGACGAGGTAGAGGACAATGCCGGCTCCGATGTGTCCCCGCTCCGCTGGCGTCGACGAGGCCCTGCTCCGCCGAGGCCCCGCGGTGCCAACAACGAGGTAGAGGACACCGTCGGCTCCGCCCCGCCAACAACGAGGCAGAGGACATCGCCGGCTCAGCCGAGGCCCCACCCTGCCGGCAACGTGGGGGAGGATTTCCACCGCTCCGCTGAGGCGCCGCCCGCCGGCAACGAGACAGAGGACATCGCCGGCTCCACCGAGGCCCCGCCCCGCTGCCAACGAGGCCGCGCCACACAGAAAACGAGGAAGAGTAGAACACGGTAGGTCGCCGCCGCTCGGGTCCAAGTAAGGCCACCGCTGCTACCCTCCGGTTGAATCCAAGCTAGGCGGGTTGACCATTGACGGCCGGTTAGCTTCTTGGCGGCGATGTGGAGTCGGAGAGTTGCGCTGGAGAAGAACGCTGCTTCTACTTAACTACTGGTGCAGTTGGCTGACTGACACGTGGGCCCAACAGGCCACATGTCGATTACGCAATTGCACCTGCAGTTAAGTCATCAAGCTTCTGTTGACTCGGCCGGGACACAGTGGGTAGCTTCGGTTAATTAATTATACCTCCAGCGCACCCCTTTTTAGTTGAAGAATGTATGAAATGTATTGAAATCTGGCATGTTTATATGAAATCCGACCGTGTATGAATGAATTTATTTCGATTAGTTCGAATTCATGTATCACTGGCATTGGATGAACATACAAAACAATACGTCCTAGCATTATTCCCAGGGTGATCACCTCGTTTGCAGCAGTTTCACATGTACTCCCTCCGGTCCTTTCTAGTCTGCATACAAGTTTTGTCTGCAGTCAAAGTATCTCTACATTGACCAACCTTATACAAAAAAGTATGCACTTTCACAATGTGCGAAGTAAAAGGAAATGTATGAGTACAAAGAGTTTGAGCAGCTTTTTAGCGTTTCTGTACATTGCAATCAAACACATAGGCCTGGCAATTCATAGAGAACATTCAACACAATTGATGATTATGCATCTTAGTGACTCACATGTCAGAGGCAATATTTACTTCACAACTAAAGAATAAACAAAAAATTGATCGACGCCACGACAAAGAAGGCGTCCCATTCAAAAATATCAAACGCATGTCTTGCTAAAATCAATGAGCAAAATTTGACAAGGTTGTCCCATTCCAAAATATCAAATGCCTATGATTGTGGAATGGGCGGGGTTTGCCATCAGTTCGGACACTGACATGGCACCTCGTGCTAAATAAACCAGCTGTTCTTTTTGTGCAGTTCCACCAAAATCAACCAAATTCGTTCGTAGCTTGTATGATTTCGCCCTTATATGTTGCAACGCCTTGAACTTATTGGCACCTCCTTTCTTGTGGTGGAAATGAATGATTCGATATATTCATGAACATTTTGTGCAGTTCCCATTGAAATCAAGCTGAGCACCCCTGTTTGCACAAATACCAAATAGTGATTAGTACAAAGAAAATTGTACTATGAATTGACAGTTTCAACATGCACATACATGGTCCATGTAGAGCACACTTTTAGAAAAATAGAACTCACCAGAAAGAATCCTAGAACAACATTGTACTCACAAGACATTAAAGAAAAAATGGAGATTTGTCAGTCCTTCTGAGCTGAAGTTAGTTTGGTCTTCTGGGGAGTAATGTAATCATCCTTCAACTGCTCCTTCTGATGAGAAGATAGACAGGGCTTCTTCATCCTGGCATAATCGGAACTAGTCACTTCACGTACTCCATATTCTTCTTCTGTCACGCCCAAGATGCGACCCTATCCTAAAGAAACTCAAAGGTCCCACCAAGGATAGAAGCGCATCTTGAAGACGCTTTTGCAAGGTGGATATCATTACATCAAACCATTACATAATAGTTGGGGATACATACATAAGGCACAAACGCCCCAAGAATACATCAACATCATACAAGAGATCAACATCCAACTACGGATGAAACATAAACAGAAACTCAAACAACATCCACCCTGCTAGCCCAGGCTGCCGACCTGGAACCTATCCCCTGATCGAAGAAGCAGAAGAACTCCAAAACAAGTAAACATCACTCTCGCGTCATGATCATCGCAAAACTTGTACCTGCAACTGTTGTTGTAGTAATCTGTGAGCCACGAGGACTCGGCAATCCCATTACCATGGGTATCAAGACTAGCAAAGCTTAATGGGTAAGGAAGGGGTAAAGTGGTGAGGTTGCAGCAACGACTAAGCATGTATCGTGGCTAACTTACGCAAATAAGAGCGAGAAGAGAAGCAAAACAAGCGTTCGTCAACTAGTAATGATCAAAAAGTGATCCTGAACTCCTACTTACGTCAAACATAACCCAGAAACCGTGTTCTCCTCTCGATCAGCCCCGAAAAGAGACACTCACGGTTACGCACACGGTTGGTGTATTTTAGAAGAGTTTACTTCAAGTTTACTACAACCGGACATTAACAAATTCCCATCTGCCACATAACCGCGGGCACGGCTTTCAAAAGTTCAAACTCTGCAGGGGTGTCCCAACTTAGCCCATGATAAGATCTCGCGATCAACGAAGAATATTCCTTCTACCGGGAAGACCCAATCAGTCTCGGAATCCCGGTTACAAGACATTTTGACAATGGTAAAACAAGACCAGCAAGACCGCCCGATGCGCCGACATCCCGATACGAGCTACACATATCTCGTTCTCAGGGCAACACCGGATAAACTAAGCGTACAGGTACCAACATAACCCAAGTTGCCAAGGGATGGTCCCGCACGGTGCTCTAGTTTGGACCAACACTTAGACAAGCATTGGCCCCGGGGGGGGGGGGGCTAAATAAAGATGACCCTCGAGAGAGCGACTCCTAAGGGAAAGTAGGAGGTGGTGAGGCAAATGGTAAAACCAAGGTTTGGCCTTGCTGGAGGAGTTTTATTCAAAGCGAACTGTCAATGGGGTCCCATAAATCACCCAACCGGGTCAGGGACGCAAAATCCGGGAACATAATACCGATATGACGGAAACTAGGGCGGCAAGAATGGAACAAAACACCAGGCATAAGGCCGAGCCTTCCACCCTTTACCAAGTATATAGATGCATTAATAAAATAAGAGATATTGTGATATCACAACATAAACATAACCCAACATGGAGCAATCTTCATCTTCACCTGCAACTAGCAACGCTATAATAGGGGGCTGAGCAAACGCGGTAACATAGCCAAACAACGATTTACTAGAAAATGTGACAAGGTTAGGGGTTCATGGCAATTTGGGAGGCTTGATAAGCAAGTGGTAGGTAACGCGGCATAGCAATAGAGCGAAGCAACTAGCATAGCAATGATAGTAATGAGATCCAAGGTGACGGTCATCTTGCTTGAAATCCCGCTAGGAAGAATAACGAGTCCATGAAGAAGACAACCGGGAGTAGTCGAACGAATCCTCACAACTCCGGAACGAAACCGAAGCTAACGAGAGAAGCAAACCGGAAAGAAGCAAACAACATGGTAAACACACAAGCATAGTCATGGCATAATGCACAATCAAGTATGATGCATGTCCGGTTTAATGAGGCATGGCATGGCAAAGTGCAACAAACAATACTACAAGTTAAGTGGAGCTTAATATGCAACGAGTTGCATATTGACAAAACACCACATTGACATATTTAATTTAATCTCGTTTAAGCTACCAAACAATATTAAATATTGTTAAACATGGCAAGAGGTGAAGCATAAGCAAACTAACTATTTAGGCAAGTTTAAATGAGGCCGGAACAACAAACAACAATTCCGAAAAATCCCCACATGTCATTTAGCAATTTAATGCAAGCAACAATTTTAAACATCTTAAATGTTGTTATCATGATGCGTATGACATATGCAAGTTTTAAGCAATTTTATGAAAATGTTGACATGAGCATGATACGAGGTATTTGTCGCCATGGCGAAAGGAAAAGGATGCCACGGCGGTGAAACGGAAATGGTGCCACGGCAACATCCCGGTTCCGGCAACTCGATTGAGATGCTGGTGCAAAGGAACAAGTGTGGGTGCGCGAAACGTGCAAGAGTGACGGG
Source organism: Aegilops bicornis (assembly GCA_021605145.1). Classification (NCBI taxonomy): domain Eukaryota; kingdom Viridiplantae; phylum Streptophyta; class Magnoliopsida; order Poales; family Poaceae; genus Aegilops; species Aegilops bicornis. Next base: position 387,110,790 of record CM038669.1, on the reverse strand, counting down.
GAGTGATCCCGGATACTGGGTGTCCCACATGTCAGTAGCATGGCTTACGGCGAACGTGCAAGGAACAATTCGGACACGGTCCAAACATAGGGTACATCTCGGACGTCGTCTCGGGGTTATACCTTCGAAGCGTGCCTTTTCGGAGAGGATCGGGTTTGACGGTAGTGGAAGTAGTCGTTCTCGTGACGGTAGTGGAAGTAGTGGTACACGTTTGTTTCGGATAGGAACTTGACCAATCCGAGTAACTTGGAGTCGACGGCGAGGAACTCGGCGTTTCGATGCGGTGTAGAGGTACATGTCGATGGTCGTCGTGGTACTTGGTGTTTCGTACAGTACTCGGCCGAGCATCCGTGTGGTCTTGCCGGTGGTGTACTTGGCGAATCCACGTAGTCGTACACGGGTAGTAGAGGAACTTGCGCATCCAAACGAAGCAACACAAAAGGCCTCGGGTCTTGGTGGTCAACGAAGGAAGGCGGGCGGCGAAGCAGCAGCAACGTGCAGGCACTGTACAGCCACAACGGACACCTTGGCCGTGAGGGGGAGGGGCCCTGGCACGAGACCAGCAGCGGGCACGCGCGTGCAGGAAGGCGGTGAGGTCGATAGCTTGCCCAAGTCACGGTGGAGCGACGGGAACAGCGGTGGACAAGGAAGCAGAGGGGAGGCGTCGCGTGGAGGAGAGTCGACGGGGCGGCGCTCGCCGGAGTCGGGGCCGAAGGGGACGGATCGAGGGGCTCCTCCCCTGACGACGGAGCTGACGAGGCGGTGGCGCCGGGTAGACGAGGAGGCGGGCGAGGAGGTCCTGGCACGGTGGCGAGCTTGAGGTGGCTGGCGACTGAGAGATGCAGGCGCGAGCAGGAGGTTGGGCGCGGCGATGGGGCCTTGCTGGAGGACGACCGATGACGAAGGCTAGCCGGGGTGGTCGCCGGCGGCGTCGGCGCAGTGGCGAGCTGGCGCAGCGAAGGAGGAGACGGCACCGAGGCGCAGGTGAGGGAGCTGCTCGGCGGCGCTCGATTCCGGCGGGGTCGAGGGAGGAGCGGGCGGCGGCCTTGGCGTGGAGCAAGGGAAGCAGAGCTTCTGGAGGCTGGAGAGGCCATGGACGTCGGGCGCGCAATGCCACATGGAGGAGGCGAGGCGAGCGAGGTGACGAGGAGGAGGCAGAGGGGGTCGAGGGCGTTGACGGTGCTGAGGGGGAGCGCGAGGGAGAGATCGAGAGGAGGGGGTCGGCTCCCTGGCGGCTAGGGTATGTAGGAGGGTTAGGGTTACAGGAGTTGATGGGGGCGGCTGGGCCTAGCAGGCCGTGAAGCAGATGGGCCGGCTGGGCTGCAAGTCTCTCTCTCTACTCCTTCACTCTAAAGAAAATAAAAAAAAAGAGATAAGAAAGAAAAGAGAGGGAGCTAATGGGGAAGAAGTTGGACACGCGGACAATTTTCCCGGACTCAGAAAAATGTGCTTGTTCCGAGAAAATAGAAAAGGCAATGATTGAAAGATTTAAATTCAAACTCATTTGATTTAAATTCAAATGATTTGAATAGGAAGTGAGGGTTGGGAAGGTCCAAAAATGTTCGGATTTTTGTGGAGCTCTGGAGTATGATGAAAGAATATATGGCAAGGTTGGAGACCAAAAATTAAGATAACAAAGGCATTGGGATAATTTGCAAGTGTGTTATGATGATTTCCAAATTAAAGAAATATTTAATATAGCACCCTAATATTGGGAGGATATATGTTATAAAGAGAAGTCACCCTTCCCTTGATTTAAATAGATCAACCATCTATGCAATTTATTAGTTGAGTTGAGATGCAAAGATTAATGACATGATGGCATGATGACATGATGCAATGCAAAAATAAAAGAGCAAGCACAAAAGAAACACACGGTGATCACGAAAAAATATGTAAGTCTTCTGAAGCGTCGGTCTCGGGGCGTCACATCTTCAGAGGAAGATGATCCTGTTGTGCAAAGACAAGAGGACTACTAAATGCTAGCATCCCTGTTTGCTCGAAAAAAAGGAAAGAAAATATTTAAAACAGCACAGATGAAGCACTTCTCAAGGACAATACCACTTTTTGATGACAACATCTAAACATGAGCACAACACCAATAGAGATGACAAAGCTCAATCATATGGATGAAATCAGTGGGCGAGTACCAACCTTTGTCAGGAGGCTTATTGTGTAGAGCATACAAATGAAGCACTTCTCCGGAACCATCTGTTGCTATCTGCGGTGGTGGCCATGCTTACTATATACTCCTCGATTAGTTTAATGTTTTCAACATCTTCTTGTGCAGTTCCACTAAAATATATGGTATCTTCAAAGAAGATCCCTGTTTGCACAAGTAGAGATAATTACATATTACATTAAGAGTGGCATCAAATCAGTGGCAAAACAATTGCTCGTTCCAGCCATAGCAATAAATTAAGATGCAAAACTATATCATTACTTGTGTCATCGCAGTTCCAGTGCTTCATTACATGCACCGGAGTTGATTTTGTTTTTCTTCCGCTTGTTCTTCCCCTTCATCACTTGGTTCAATAATGCATAAGCTTCGCCTTCAATGTAAGATTTGGCATGTCAATTAGGGAGCACAAGTATAGTACTAAACTTAATTTTCGATGAAAGTGGCAAAATACAGGCCGGCGGTTGTGAAATATCCTTATCTTACCTCAATGGGATATTACGGTGCACATACAGATTGGAAGTCTTGTCTCCATTTGTGCAGTTCACTAAAATCAAGCAACATTATCGTACAAGTAGCACAACATATGAAAGCACACTGCGGAATCATGTGAAAGAAGGCTAGTACTGACCTCTCATGATGCGGACTTCAAACAACTCACAAGAAGAAAATCTGAACCAAATTAAGCCTTAACGGATAGGAAGTAAGATCTCCTCTTATGCAGTTCCACTAAGATCAAGCAATCAAGCAACGTTGTCGGTGTGACATTTTGGTTGAACTGCACAAAACACTCTTAAAACAAAAGTGTTTTGTGCAGTGCAACAAAAGGTCACAATGGCAATGAGGTGAAGTAGATAACCCTGTTTACAGAGGTGCAAAGGAAACAATTAGTGGTCAATTACGGTGGATGACACGAAGCCAACAAAAAGAAGCATCTACCTTATCTAAATGGGAAAGAAAGCAAGACAAGAGCATTTCTCAAAGCGGTGGCATTGATTAATATTAACATAGAGATTATATTAACAATAAAATTCGTTAAACATGTAATTTGCTTTTAACTGTGGCATTGCATCAAATTTTCCAATGACATTATTAGAGGATGTTTGTTTACAGGGACATTTTGGTGTAGGGACTAAAAAAACTCCGCGTCAGTCCCATCTAAACCAAACAGGAGGGACTTTTAGGGACTAAAAGTGGGCATTTGGGACTAAAGAAACAAGACCCCGAGGGAGTCTTTTTGGGACTTTTTCCAACAATTGCCCTGCCACGCATCGCACCTTGTCTCTATTAGTTCATTACTAGGGGTAACATGGTCTTTTAGCATGTCATTTAATAACCTCTAGTCCATGTTTAGTCCCTGGAACCAAGCAGGTAGGGACTAGGAGTTTTAACCAAACAGGGCCTTAGATTAACAACAGCTAATGAGTTGCACGGGACGGTGGGCCTTTTGACCATGTGCATCTACCGATGTACTATGGTCATGCACAAATCTGTTGCAACAAAGAACAAACAACCAAGGAGCATATTTGTGTTGGTCCCAGCTTTGTTATCTTTAGACACCTTTCCCTATGTGAACGTTAAAGAAATCTAGTCCTGCTCAAACTCTCTACAGCCTTGTCCCTTCCTTTCCTTTTGAACTAGTACTTTCGCCCTTCCTTTCCTCTTTAAACCACGCCCTAGATTTATGCGATACAACTTTCCCCACTACTTTCCCCATTCCTTTCCTCTTTGAACCACGTCCTAGATTCATGCTATACAACTTTGCCCCTTCATTTCCTCTTTGAACCACGTCCTAGATTCATGCTATATACAACTTTTCCCACTACTTTCCCCCACTCCTTTCCTCTTTGAACCACGTCCTAGATTCATGGTATACATGCAGCTAGAGCAATGCATGTGGAGTAAGTAAATTATACCTTAAGGTTCTTGGGGTGTGGTTCGGTGGGCGACGGGACGGCGGCGAAGAAGAAGGGGTCGGAGGCCCTCCCGCGCCGCCGTTGGGTGGAAAGTGAACATCTGCGCCGGTAGTCCCTCGCAGACAGTGTCAGCGTTAAGCCTCCTTCCCTTCCCGGCGGACGGATCCCGCCGGCTCTTTGAGCAGCAGTGAGGGGAGAGAGAGGCCAACAAAGTCTTGTTTAGATCTGGAGAGGGCGAGAGAGTGTGAAGAGAGCAACTACAAGCGCTGAGGCTCCAGGTGGGAGAGGGCGAGAGAGTGTGAAGAGAGCAACTACAAGCGCTGAGGCTCCAACGTCTATATATATACTGGAGAGAGAGTGTGAAGCGTGCAAATCCTAGAAAACATTTTGACCGGTCAAAGAATCCTCCTGGCACAAATTATGCTCAAGTGTAGTTATCGAACCCAAGACCTCAAGTTTGATGAGCGACAAAGCTAACTACTACACAATCCTCCCGTTATGTTCAACGAGAGGGAAATAACCTTTTATACATTCCTGCATTCATGTGACAAGCATGCCATGTTTTTTGTGTGTGTGGGAGTCATTGGGATTTCAATCATAATCGTGTCATGTGGCTTTGGTGGTAAGACTATCCACAAGGATGCGTAAATAATGCAGCCTTAGGCACCTTACCTCTCTCCACGTAGTAATGCTGGGTCCCACCAGTCGGAGGGTGAAACAAACAAATTAATAAGAAAAATTAAAAGCGCCCGGTGATGCATCTTACCTCACACATCTCGCTCATCGCCGAACACCGTCCAATTGATCCCTCTGTTGGCTCACATACTATTTTAAGTGAATCCTTATTATAACATGCACACAAATTTTGGGCACTTGTATTCGACTTAAGTCGATTGTGCCACCGTGATCTAAATATACTTACTACTCCCTCCGTCTAGGTGTAATAAGTCACGTTAGAAGGTGCAACGGGACCAAGGTGCGTGCGTGTGTGTGTGTGTGTGTTTAACAGCATGTGTGTGTTAGAGAGAGCGACAGATCAACCTACTCCACAGAGAGATGTTGTGTAGTGTACGATTTTAGCCGCGAGAGTCGGTGCATCCTCTCGTTTCCAGGCGTGTCCGGTAGGGACATGCGGACAGCTGCCACGCCCGCTCCTGACCAGCCTGGCCCATCCAAAGCCCCTCCATCGCCCGCGCGCGCTTCCCTCCCGAAAGGGTCAGCGCCGCTCCAAAGAATCGGTGCCGCATTCATGCCCGGGCAGAGCAGACGCGACCTCTCACTGGCGCAAGAGTGATGGTTGCTTCGTCCGTCCAACTTACTGTTGTGTCTATGTGATTTGACGGCTCATTGGTCTTTGTTACTGAGGTGGTAGGACTGTTGGATGTCCCACACTTTCGGCGAAAGGATGTACTACTACTAGATTACAATTTTCTACATTCTTACAGCGGAGGCGTGCAAGAGCAGTGAAAACACGCAGGCTTAGTGGTTACATGGCCCACCTCACACTATCACCGTGCGACACCTAACTCTTTACATAGTACTCCCTCTGTTCCTAAATATTACTAGATGAGTCCCAGCGTTGCCATGAACAACGGTATATCTCTTTGCGCAAAATTACCGATTTCATAGAACTAAAAAAAACTCTATAACCGCATGACAAATGTGGTAGCCAAACTAAATAAACTCCCATCATCATCTAGATCATCCCACGTAAGGAAAAAAGATCAGCCAACTCCTACTGCACAATGGGATTATATATTTCTTTTTGACATGTTAATGGGACTTAAAAGCTCATTTACATGCATGCTACCAGTGCATGGTTGCATGAAGACATGTTGATGTGATTTAAAACCCACTCACATGCATGTGCCACGGTATTTCTGCATGCTTGCATGTGGCTTAGTGCGGAGCCTCTCAACGTCTAGATCAGATGGCTATTATGGACTGATTTACTTCATCTAACGGCTACATCAATTTTTATGATGTGGCTCAAGGAGAGGATAGAGAATTCCTAGTAGTGGGGCTAGCTATTACTAGTAGATAAGTCTTTGTAGAGATTCCACTACATACGGAACAAAATGAATAAATCTACACTTAAAATGCATCTATATACATCCGCATGTGGTTCATGGTGAAATCTGTACAAAGACTTATATTTAGGAACGGAGGAAGTACTAGTATAGTACGTACTGTAATTTATCGTGAGATAAATTTGTACAATGCTATGAAGCTTCCAAATTGCTACATGTATCTTGCGTCCAAGGTTGCCCGTTGCAACATTTCATCCAATACAAAGGAGACTAACATGCATGCTATTGCATCTTAATGATTGACAGATCATAGCAAATATGTACTCCCTCCGCTCCAAAATAAGTGTCTCAACTTTGTGCAAACTTTAGTACAAAGTTGTACTACTACTAAAGTTGATGCTTATTTTGGAGCAGAGGCAGCCAAAGAAAAAACAATCCATGCAGTCCCTAGCCCTTGAACCGTGAACCTGACCAGGCTTCAATTTCTTTGGCAACGTTCGAGCTTCCTAATAAATGAAGTTTGCAACCTTTTGACCATCGGATCATTTTGTGCAGTTTCACCAAAATCGAGATGAGCATCCACTGTGGCAAAGAAATTGAAGAGGCGTGATTAGAATAAGATTATCGACTAGTTGATGAGACATAAACTCATCACAAATACAATACGTAGAAGCCAATAGAGGTATGTGTGGGGCAAAGAAGTAGAGAAATATCCACAGGGAGTGATGTGGGCAGCTGGAGCAGTGGTGCAAGCCGGCTGTAAAGGGAGTTGTACCTGAGGGACGTAGCTCAACCTTGAGGAGGGCGGCGGGAGGCGGCAACTTCCCGTGTCGCGGCAGTGAGCAAGGGACGAAGGCAACCTCACCGACTTTGTGAGAGAGAACGGCGGGGAACCCTTATCGGGACGTGCGCCGGTGGGTTTTTCGTCGTCGGCAGCCACCGCATCTACACTAAGCATCCACCCCTTCCCCAAGCGGACGTGATCTGCCGGGATGTTAGAGATGTGGCCACACAGTCGTTTTGTGCGAGAGAGTGTGAAGAGAGCAACCCCAAAGCAAGCAACCGTGTAGGCTGGCCCGTCTGACTATGTATATAGTGGAGCGGTTTCCTTTTCTCTCCATATGAACCTATCATATTGCATACGTGCCCATCAAGAAAAAACTTTATTTATAAATGACGCAGCACCTACTACTCTTCTCCTATAACCTTGCGCTTGGCATCTCCAAAATATTAACCTTGCGATTGGCTCTTCGCCTCTTCGGGAAGTCGAGCAATAATGGTAGTGCAGTATATATATCGTTCTAGCTATATGAGACCGAATTAATTGCTGCACGTCCACCACGTGGGCGAGGGTCGAGGCGAGGAGAGTGCTACATACGGAGCAAAATGAGTGAATCTACACTCTAAAATACGTCTATATACATCAGTGTTTGGAGTATGTACTAGTAGTTCATATTGAAATCTACTAAGGGACATATATATTCCAAACAATATGATATAATCTCTATAACCAAGGTAGTAGGGACGAGGAGTAAACGAAGGGAGTAGTAAATTTTTCTCCTCGTCCTGTGAGCCACCACACAAGATGGGCGAGGGAGCAAAGCGTGGCGGAGCAAGCTTCACCTCATCCTGCGAGCCACCGCCCGTGGGTGGGGAGACGGCGTGCTAAGCAAGCTTCTCCTCGCTCATGCGAGTTGGCGGGACACATCAAAAGTACTCCAAAGGTATAGAGCCTTGCCTCTAAGGTAGGCCCCACATGGTTTGTCTCTTTCTTTAACATAACACGTCAAGTCGCAATTTGTTTGTTCACCCGTGGTAGACGATCCTCCCTCCACCAAGTGGACAACCAAGACATCGCCAAATTACCACGTGGGCTGCCTTTTTCAGACAGTAAATGAGCTCCACCGTGTACCCGCGCGGGTGTGGTTGGGAAAGAGACGGGAGTACGTGCGCCGTGCATGAACCTCTTTTCTTCGTGCACGTCCCCCACCTACGTGGGTGTGTGTGAGAGATACAAACCACGTTCGTGAGTGTTTTTTGTTTTGGGGTGGGGGTGGGGTGGGGGGTTGATTTCGTGAATTATTTTTGGGAATATGTGTCGATGACATCTCAAACAAAATTTTGCATGCAATGTGTGTGAAATGGAGGCCTATCCATATCATACATAGAGGGTCGGGCAATCCACGAGAAGAGAGGGAGGGGTCATAGCTATCGATAGAGTCGAATAGAGGATCAAGTGGGTGTGTGCGATATCGATGAAGAGAGCCGTCGAAATTGTGTGTGTGTGCAAGTCAAATATATAGGGTGACTAGCCTACCGGAACATTAGAGGGCACATGTCAAGTTTGTGTGTGGCAGGGAGACATGACTAGAGCGCTCGATGTATCGGTGTGTGTGGGGGGGGAGGGGGTGGGGGGAGGGGTAGGCAGAGGCCTAACTATAGAGGTAGAACGACTCGTATATGTGTTGAGAAGGAGAGACCCAGCTATGTCTTGAGGGAGATCGGTCGACATCCATACATAATTGAAGGACGGGAAATATGATGGGACAGAGAGAGAGAGAGAGGGGGAGGGAGAGGGGGGAGAGGGGTAGAGTGCTGGATGGGTGATGGAGTTTCTTCTCGAAGATGGTGGGAGAGGCCTACTAGACAAACTGAGGGTGGAACTGCAATGTTATCAGTAAGAGTGGGGACGTGTTTCTGTGTGTGCCTGTGAGTGATAGATCTGTCGGGACGCATCCATGGATGATGAAGGGGAACCATGTGTTTGGTAAGAAAACCTAACTAGATCGGTAAATCAATTGTTGTTTGTCGGAGGAAGGGAGAGACACAACTAATGAGGTAGATCGATTGACGTGTGGGTAAAAACGAGTTATAAGGACCTAGCTAGCTATATGTATAGCGAGAGATCGGTCGGTGTACGTCCATTTGTTAGAGACAAATAAGGCCCAGCGAGACGGATAGACAGAGAGAATGGAGCTAGGAGGTGGTGCCAGAGGCCCAACTACTAGCTAGATAGGGGGAGGAGTGTGCGGTTGTGAGATCGATGAAAATAGGGGCGAGAGTTTACACGTGTGTCTGACTGTATGAGAGACACGAGGCAAGGACACATAAAGGAGGAGATTGAAGGTGTGTGTGTATGTTGTAGGCAGGCATCATTTGGAGAGGTTTATCGATCGGTGTGTGTCGGAAAAGAGTTGTGGAGACTCTGGAGAACAACTTAAAGAAAAAATGAATGTGCCCGTGGATAGAATGCCGAGGGAGGGAGGGCGAGGAGGCGTGTGCATGCACGAGAGAAAGTTAGTGGTAGCTACAAAGGTTAGAGGATTGTGTGGGTGTAAGAGACTAACAAAGATCATAATTTGATATGAAAGCGGATTCATATATTTGAATAGGAGATCATAGTGTTTTAAACATTGCATGCATGAATATAGCGGTGATACACGTGTTGTGCACATGTTATACCATAATGTGATAATGCATGGCGTTTGCAACTCACATTAAATTCCGAACAATCTAAACCATACTACACATCAAACAATCTCACATTTTATTTGAATTTGTGATAATGTGTGGCGTTTGCAGCTTACAACTAAATATCGAACAATCTAAACAATACTATATATCTAACATTCTCACATTTTATTTGAAGTTGTGGTAATGTGTGGTGTTTGCAACTCACATCTAAATACTTGTAGGCGTGGGGGGGCACCATACATAATGTGATAAACACATTATACATATGAGACATGGTTTAGATTATGAAGATCTAGCTAGATATAGAATTGTAATTTGATTTGAAATCATAATTTAGTTGATTAAAAAAATATATTTCGAGTTCTTATAGTACACATAGTTCATATGTAACTCGAGACTAATCATGTGGTGTGCTGCGAAGATAATACACAAACGATGGTTTAACTTGATAATAATGATGACTGTAGATCTTATTAAAAGAGAGAAACGAATTCAAATGCTTTGACTTCACAACAATCATGACTGTAGATCTTATTCAAATAGAGAAACGAATTCAAATTTAGTTCATATTGAAGCGGTAGTATATACGTTTGGAATGCACTAAAACCTTCATTTGAGTAGTAGGTTGCATGCATTATACATGTAGCGAAATATTTTAATTGAACATAACACGAATTCAAAGTTTTGAATGACATTTGTAGTGCGCATTGATTTGGTACAGTACATATTAGGCTTGTCCGGAAATTTCAACCCGCGCCTCGTTAGCCCGAAATATTTAAGATATATCTTTGTCTCGTTGTGCTCCGACAACTCCCTCCGTCTCAACCCACGCCTTGCTATTCCGAAATTACAATGCGCGCGAAAACTCCCACCTCCTGTGAAATCCCGACAAGCGAAATGCCCGTGGTACCCCTGAACCGAAAGAACCGCCTCAAATCGGTGGGGTACTTTCGTAACTTACCCCACATTTCGGACAAGCGCGTCTCTAAGCCAGGGTTCCCCACTGCCATCCCATCCGTCCACCCATTCGTACACCAAGGCCACGAAAACCCACGACGAAACCCCACACCCTGCTCCATCCGCCACCCAGCCGGAGCCTCTTCCCCGACGACGTCGTCCACAGCAACACCTCGACGTCCCTCATCCACCGTGCCGGATGAGGATCCGTCGTCAATCTCATCGTCCCGCCGGTTCAGCCACCCCGTCCTCCACCTCCAAGGAGCTACCCCGACGTTCCCCTCGTCTTTCGCGCCACCTCCATTCCCACACCGCCGTCTTCACCTGCACCACCGGAAGAACATCATCATCACCGTTTCCTCGGATGAAGCTGCGGCCTAATCGGCGCCACCAAAGAGGTTGTACACTAATCGCCACACTTTCTTCTTGATTCGATCTCACGGTGCTGCCGGCGCTCGGTCCCGAGCCGACACGGCGCGGCTCCATCCACGTCGGCATCACCGGCCACTTCCTCCATGGCGTCGCTCCCTCGGCAGCGACGTCCACATCAGTAGGAGTTGTTGCTGCTTTAGCTCTCGCTCGCTCTGCTGCTCTGCTCTTGCTCTCGTTCCCCTGCCTGGTCTGCTCTTGCTATTGCTCTTGCTCGCGTTGCTGCTCTCGCTCTTGCTCTTGCTTGCGATGCTGCTCCGATTTAGCTACACTTCAGTTGACTGAATTGACTTTTGGGTCAGTCAATTTTCAGGGGATGGGGGGGCTCACCGGGGTGAAGGAAGAACCAGCCGCAGCGGGGAGGGGGGCTCGCCGGAGAGGTACCCCACTATCTATCTTAGGGTTCAGGATGGGCGGTGGTCGCCGGTGGCGGGGCGTTGGCGGGCCGGTGGCGTGGGGATCGTCGGAGAAAAAGCTCGGCACAGGGGGGCCTAGAGGGATGGCCGGGCGAAGCGGATGGCGGTGGGGAGTGTTTTCGTGGCGGGCGGCGATGGGCGGCTGTTTGGCCGGTGGTGGCTGGCGGCTCAGGGGGGTGGAGGTTGAAGATGAACCGCAGGCCCTTGATTTCGTATCCAACGGCTCCAAAATCGACTGACCAGAGATGAAAAAGTTAGTCGACCGACGTGTAGCCTCACCTTTCTAGTCCGTTCAGTTTCGACAGCAAAATTCAGTTTCGACAGCAAAATTCAGTTTCGACAGTTAAGTTCAGTTTCAACAGTTAAGTTCAGAGATGAGCGGCTGATGTATTTTACATCTAGCACTTTGTGGTTATGTATTTTACGTCATGTATTTGAGATGCTATTAGAATTCCACTCAGGTTAACGTTGTTACTTGTCTCTCTTGTCTTGCTTCAGCCTCGGTGTCGTACAACTCACCGGAGCTGCTCCAACGACGAAACCCTCCATCACAGCGGAGCAGTACCTCGAGCTCCATCTCCAGACGCCTAAGATCTTCTTACCGTCCTCCAACAGCAAAGTCAGCCGGAGCATCCTCACCGGCCAACCCAATCACGCTGAGATCGACATGGCTTCGCCAAAGAGGTTGTACACTTGTTGAATCTCTTTTTTACTCTACATGTTATATATATTGTCCACTGAGCACACAGATTTGTTCCTTTAGTGTCTCCTTGAAAGAAAAAATGTAGGAATTTTAATTTTCACTTGTCCTCCTTTTCAAATTCCTATTCATGAAGCAAGACTAAGAGATAGTAGCATAATAGCATTATAACTGTACATTTTCTTGTGGTTTGACTTAATCTCACCATGCTTCTTTGCATCATGTGATCTTCCAATTGTTGTGAATCAAACACCCAGTTAAGCGTAAATATCGTGTTTTTAAATTGTCTGTCTTGCACGTGCATTCCTATCCTATTCCTGTCTATTTCCTATCCCTGCATTGTTGGAATCCTCCAATTCAAACGAGCCCTTACAGAATTACTTCTCTTACAGATAGTTGTCAAAGAAAACCTTGCGTGGTTTGTCCGCTCTTCATTGCCGTCGTTCACCCCAGCTCACCGCTCCAACGATGTATGGGTCCAGACAACAGGGACCCGCCTCCAGACTGTCTTCACGCCGCCTCAGATCTTCTTCCCCGCTGCTGGCAGCCATGAAAACTGCATTACCATCATCAACCGAGCAGATGACCTCGAGGACTACACGGGTCCGCAAGAGAGGTCGCACTTTTTCGTGTCTGCCTACGTTATGCATTGCTTAATATTACATGCTACCTTATCATCATGTTCACCGATTAGACTCTGAGTCAGCTCCAAACTAATGGTCAAACTTGAGTTTTTAAGTGGTTGTGGGGTACATATCAGGGCCGCTATCAATAGTCTCTATCTACTATCTGGTTAATCTCCAGTGTCTACTATGAGTTTCATGTTGGGTGGGAAACAAACAGTAAAGAAGCCATTATCTGTATTTTTTAACCGAAGCCATTATCTGCCTGCTATTATTGGTTTTGGGTCTATCCACAGGTTGCTACCATCACTCTGGATTTCTGCATGCACTCCTTACATAATCTCACTATGTTTTATTCCTATGCATGACAGTTATTGTAAACAATGGAGCTGAACATGTAGAGCAAAAGAGACGAGCCTTGTGTGGCAATAAAATTTCATGCAGACGTCGCTCCATGGTAGGCGCAAAGGCAGCCCCCCCTCCACGCATTTCGGAATGTAATCGAGAGGAAGTGATACGTCTCCGTCGTATCTATAATTTTTGATTGTTCCATGCCAATATTATTCACTTTCATATACTTTTTGGCAACTTTTTATATTATTTTTGGGACTAACATATTGATCCAAAGGCCCAAAGGTCGGTTTCATGCATTGCATGTTTTATGTTTTGCAGTAATATCCATATCAAACGGAGTCCAAACGGGATAAAAAGCAGACGGAGCTTTTTTTGGAAAATATGGAAAATTCGGAAGAAAAATCCACGCGAGACGGTGCGAGGTGGTCACGAGGTAGGGGCGCGCTGACCCCGGGCGCGCCCCTACCTCGTGAGCCCACCGTAAGGCGGTTGATTCTCTTCTTTTGCCGCAAGAAAAAGCTAATATTCGGAAAAAAAAATCACGGCGAAGGTTTCGGGCCAATCGGAGTTACGGATCTCCATATATACGCGAAACGGTGAAACAGAGCCACAGGAGAACGCAGAAACAGAGAGATAGATCCAATCTCGGAGGGGCTCTCGCCCTCCCAAGCCATGGGAGCCAAGGACCAGACGGGAAACCCTTCTCCCATCTAGGGAGGAGGTCAAGGAAGAAGAAGAAGAAGGGGTCCTCTCTCCCCCTTGCTTCCGGTGGCCGGGCGCTGCCACGGGGCCATCATCATCACCGCGATCTTCACCAACACCACCGTCATCTTCATCAACATCTCCATCACCTTCCCCCCTCTATCTACAGCGGTCCACTCTCCCGCAACCCGCTGTACCCTCTACTTGAACACGGTGCTTTATGCTTCATATTATTTTCCATGATGTGTTGCCATCCTATGATGTCTGGGTAGATTTTCGTTGTCCTATCGGTGATTGATGAATTGCTATGATTGGTTTGAGTTGCATATTTTATTATTGGTGCTATCCTATTGTGCCCTCTGTGTCGCGCAAGCGTGAGGGATTCCCGCTATAGGGTTTGTAATATGTTTATGATTTGCTTATGGTGGGTGGCGTGAGTGACAGAAGCACAGACCCGAGTAAGTAGGTTGTTTGCGTATGGGATAAAGGGGACTTGATACTTTAATGCTATGGTTGGGTTTTACCTTAATGAATCTTTAGTAGTTGTGGATGCTTGCTAGAGTTCCAATCATAAGTGCATATGATCCAAGTAGAGAAAGTATGTTAGCTTATGCCTCTCCCTCAAATAGAATTGCAATAGTGATTACCGGTCTAGTAACATAGTCAATTGCTTGGGGACAATTCCACAACTCCTACCACCACTTTTCCACACTCGCTATATTTACTTTATTGCTTCTTTATCTAAACAGCCCCTAGTTTATATTTACGCGTTCTTTACTTTCTTGCAAGCCTACCCAAAAACACCTACAAAGTACTTCTAGTTTCATACTTGTTCTAGGTAAAGCGAACATCAAGCGTGCGTAGAGTTGTATCGGTGGTCGATAGAACTTGAGGGAATATTTGTTCTACCTTTAGCTCCTCGTTGGGTTCGACACTCTTACTTATCGAAAACTGTTGCGATCCCCTATACTTGTGGGTTATCAAGACCTTTCGCGCGCCGCCGTTGCCGAGGAGTCATAGCGCAGGGTGAATATTCTCGTGTGTGCTTGTTTGCTTTATCACTAAGTAATTTTTATTTGCTGTTCTTAGTTGTTCTCTATCTTTAGTTATTGATATGGAACACGAAATACCAAAAAAATTAGGTGTACTTGCTGCTCATAGAGATGGGGAACCTCCTAAAACCCTCGATGATGGTTATGTGAAAGATATTATGTAATGGGAGTAACGTTGGATCAACGTGAATACTTTAGGGATTATCGCTTGACACAAAAAGGGAAACTATTATGGGATCAAATTCATATATTGATGTGGTATGCTTGGCAACTATGCGTGAGTTATGATTATAGTTGTTGCTCTAGGATGAAGGCTCCTCACCTTCCCTTTTCATGAAAATTTAATGAAAATAAAACCTTAGCTTCTTATGCTAATGGTATATATGATTACTATGATGTGGAACAAATAGAAGAATTTGTTGCTTTTATGGGTGCTTATGAAATTGAAGCTATGTGTAAAGAGTTTGAGTATTTTGATGATGCTGTTTATAGATCTGAAAATTTAGCTATCCTAAAATATTGCTATGAGAATTATAAATACAATTATGAAATTAATGCACTTATTGAGAAAGTCTCCGCTGTCCAAGAAGAGACTAATATTTTGCAGGAAACTATGGAAGAAGAAATTGATGAAACTGTGAGCTCATTGGATGAAAAAGATGATGAGGAGAGCGAAGAACAAAAGGAGGAAGAGCGGATTAGCTACCCGTGCCCACCTTCTAATGAGAGTAACCCTCTAACTCATACATTATTTAATTCCCCTTCATGCTTACAGAAGGATGATTGCTATGATGATTGTTATGATCCCGTTGATTCTTCTGAAATATCCCTTTTTGATGATGCTTGCTATGCTTGTGGCCAAGATGCCAATATGAATTATGCTTATAGAGATGAACTTGCTATAGTTCCTTATGTTATGAATGAAATTGTTACTATTGCACACAGGTATGATAGTCCTATTATCTTTTTGAATTCTCCTGACTACACTATATCAGAGAAGCTTGCACTTATTAAGGATTATAATGATGGGTTGCCTTTTACCATTGCACATGATTATTTTGATGAATATAATTTGCATGTGCTTGCTGCTCCTACTTGCAATTATTATGAGAGAGGAACTATATCTCCACCTCTCTATGTTTCCAACACGATAAAATTGCAAGAAACTGTTTATACTATGCATTGGCCTTTACTTTGTGTGCATGAATTGTTCTTTTATGACATGCCAATGCATAGGAAGAGAGTTAGACTTCGTCATTACATGATATATGTTGCTTTGTGCTCACTACTAAATTACAAATCATTGCTAATTAAAATTGGCTTTGATATACCTTGGGATCCCAAGTGATTCATTACTTGAGCACTAAATGCCTAGCTTAATGGCTTTAAAGAAAGCGCTGCCAGGGAGACAACCCGGAAGTTTTAGAGAGTCATTTATTTCTGTTGAGTACTTTTATATAGTTTAAAAACAAAAAAAATAAAGAGGGGAACCTAAAAACTTTTCAAAAAGGAAAGTGAAAGTGAGAAAGACAAGCATTGTTGAAGTGGGCGAGCTCCTTGAACTTTGTTCATGCTCACGGCAACTTTGTGAATCTTGATTACAAAAACTTTGCAACAAAAATAATTATCCCCTTGTACAATTCCATTGTATTATAAAAATAATGTGCCAAGGTTTGCCTTTAGGATGTTTAGAATGCTTGTTGGTTTGTGCGGTGCAGGACAGAAACTTTGGTTGTAGTGCGCGAATTTTAATTTTTTACTGGAACGTCAAATGGTTCTGATTCTTTTTTCACTGTCTTGCTGTACAAATTTTTTATTTTTACTAATGTTTGCAGAATTTTTCAAGTACCAGAAGTATGGTGGATGTTCAGATTGCTACAGACTGTTCTGTTTTAGACAGATTCTGTTTTTGATGCATAGTTTGCTTGTTTTGATGAAACTATCAATTTATATCAGTGGATTAAGCCATAAAAAAGTTATATTACAGTAGACACAATGCAGAAACAAAATATGAATTGGTTTTCAACAGTACTTAGAGTAGTGATTTGCTTTATTATACTAACGGATCTTACCGAGTTTTCTGTTGAAGTTTTGTGTGGATGAAGTGTTCGATGATTGAGAAGGTTTCGATGTGAGAAGAAGGAAGAGAGGCAAGAGCTCAAGCTTGGGGATGCCCGAGGCACCCCAAGTAAATATTCGAGGAGACTCAAGCGTCTAAGCTTGGGGATGCCGGGAAGGCATCCCCTCTTTCTTCAACAAGTATCGGTATGTTTTCGGATTCGTTTCGTTCATGTGATATGTGCAATCTTGGAGCGTCTTTGCTTGAGTTTTCATTTTTATTTTATGCACCATGCTGGTATTATATGGTCCTTGGTTGATTTATATAATGCTCATTGCACTTCACTTAAATCTTTTGAGTGTGGCTTTATAGAATGCTTCATGTGCTTTACTTATATCATTTGAAGTTTGGATTGCCTGTTTCTCTTTACATAGACAACCGCCATTTGTAGAATGCTCTTTTGCTTCACTTATACTTATTAGATCTTGGGCATATCTTTTGTAGAAAGAATTAAACTCTCTTGCTTCACTTATATCTATTTAGAGAGATGACAGGAACTGGTCATTCACATGGTTAGTCATAAAATCCTACATAAACTTGTAGATTGCTGAATATGTTATGTTTGATTCCTTGCAATAGTTTTGCGATATAAAGATGGTGATATTAGAGTCATGCTAGTTGAGTAATTGTGAAATTGAGAAATACTTGTGTTGAGGTTTGCAAGTCCCGTAGCATGCACGTATGGTGAACCGTTATGTAACGAAGTCGGAGCATGAGGTGTTTATTGATTGCCTTCCTTATGAGTGGCGGTCGGGGACGGCGATGGTATTTTCCTACCAATCTATCCCCCTAGGAGCATGCGCGTAGTACTTTGTTTTGATGACTAATAGATTTTTGCAATAAGTATGTGAGTTCTTTATGACTAATGTTGAGTCCATGGATTATACGCACTCTCACCCTTCCATCATTGCTAGCCTCTTCGGTACCGTGCATTGCCCTTTCTCACCTCGAGAGTTGGTGCAAACACCACCGGTGCATCCAAACCCCGTGATACGATACGCTCTGTCACACATAAGCCTCATTATATCTTCCTCAAAAAAGCTACCATACCTACCTATCATGGCATTTCCATAGCCATTCCGAGATATATTGCCATGCAACTTCCATCATCATCATATACATGACTTGAGCATTCATTGTCATATTGCTTTGCATGGTCGTAAGATAGCTAGCATGATGTTTTCATGGCTTGTTCGTTTTTTGATGTCATTGCTACGCTAGATCATTGCACATCCGGTACATCACGGAGGCATTCATATAGAGTCATATCTTTGTTCTAGGTATCGAGTTGTAATATTGAGTTGTAAGTAAATAAAAGTGTGATGATCATAATTATTAGAGCATTGCCCCAGTGAGGAAAGGATGATGGAGACTATGATTCCCCCACAAGTCGTGATGAGACTCCGGACGAAAAAAATAAAAAAGAGAGAAAGGCCAAAAAAAGAGAAGGCCCAAAAAAAGAAGAAGAAGAAAACAAAAAAATGAGAGAAAAAGAGAGAAGGGGCAATGTTACTATCCTTTTACCACACTCGTGCTTCAAAGTAGCACCATGTTCTTCATATAGATATTCTCTTGAGTTATCACTTTCATATACTAGTGGGAATTTTAATTATAGAACTTGGCTTGTATATTCCAACGATGGGCTTCCTCAAATGCCCTAGGTCTTCATGAGCAAGCAAGTTGGATGCACACCCACTTAGTTTCAGTTTGAGATTTCATACACTTATAGCTCTAGTGCATCTGTTCCATGGCAATCCCTACTCCTCACATTGACATCAATTGATGGGCATCTCCATAGCCCGTTGATTAGCTGCGTCGATGTGAGACTTTCTCCTTTTTTGTCTTCCCCACATAACCCCCATCATCATATTCTATTCCACCTATAGTGCTATGTCCATGGCTCACACTCATGTATTGCGTGAAAGTTGAAAAGGTTTGAGAATGTCAAAAGTATGAAACAATTGCTTGGCTTGTCATCGGGGTTGTGCATGATGTGAATATTTTGTGCGGTGAAGATGGAGCATAGCCAGACTATATGATTTTGTAGGGATGAGCTTTCTTTGGCTATGTTATTTCAATAAGACATAATTGCTTGGTTAGTATGCTTGAAGTATTATTGTTTTTTATGTCAAACGATAGACTATTGCCTTGAATCACTCGTGTTCTAATATTCATGCCATGATTAGACATATGATCAAGATTATGCTAGGTAGCATTCCACATCAAAAATTATCTTTTTTATCATTTACCTACTCGAGGACGAGCAGGAATTAAGCTTGGGGATGCTGATACGTCTCCGTCGTATCTATAATTTTTGATTGTTCCATGCCAATATTATTCACTTTCATATACTTTTTGGCAACTTTTTATATTATTTTGGGACTAACATATTGATCCGATTGCTCAGTGCAGTTCACATGCATTGCATGTTTTATGTTTCGCAGAATATCCATATCAAACGGAGTCCAAACGGGATAAAAGCAGACGGAGCTTATTTTTGGAAAATATGGAAAATTCGGAATAAAAATCCACGCGAGACGGTGCCGAGGTGGTCACGAGGTAGAGGCGCGCTGACCCCTGGGCGTGCCCCCTACCCTCGTGAGCCCACCGTAAGGCGGTTGATGCTCTTCTTTTGCCGCAAGAAAGCTAATATTCAGAAAAAAAATCACGGCAAAGGTTTCAGGCCAATCGGAGCTACGGATCTCCATATATACGCGGAACGGTGAAACAGAGCCACATGAGAACGCAGAAACAGAGTGATAGATCCAATCTCGGAGGGGCTCTCGCCCCTCCCAAGCCATGGGAGCCAAGGACCAGACGGGAAACCCTTCTCCCATCTAGGGAGGAGGTCAAGGAAGAATAAGAAGAAGGGGCCTCTCTCCCCCTTGCTTCCGGTGGCGCCGGAGCGCTGCCGGGGGCCATCATCATCACCACGATCTTCACCAACACCACCGTCATCTTCATCAACATCTCCATCACCTTCCCCCCTCTATCTACAGCGGTCCACTCTCCCATGGTACCCTCTACTTGAACATGGTGCTTTATGCTTCGTATTATTTTCCGATGATGTGTTGCCATCCTATGATGTCTGAGTAGATTTTCGTTGTCCTATCGGTGATTGATGAATTGCTATGATTGGTTTGAGTTGCATATTTTATTATTGGTGTTGTCCTATTGTTCCCTCCGTGTCGCGCAAGCGTGAGGGATTCCCGCTGTAGGGTTTGCAATATGTTTAAGATTTGCTTATGGTGGGTGGCATGAGTGACAGAAGCACAGACCCGAGTAAGTAGGTTGTTTGTGTATGGGATAAAGGGGACTTGATACTTTAATGCTATGGTTGGGTTTTACCTTAATGAATATTTAGTAGTTGCGGATGCTTGCTAGAGTTCCAATCATAAGTGCATATGATCCAAGTAGAGAAAGTATGTTAGCTTATGCCTCTCCCTCAAATAGAATTGCAATAGTGATTACCGGTCTAGTAACATGGTCAATTGCTTAGGGACAATTCCACAACTCCTACCACCACTTTTCCACACTCGCTATATTTACTTTATTGCTTCTTTATCTAAACAGCCCCTAGTTTATATTTACGCGTTCTTTACTTTCTTGCAAGCCTACCCAAAAACACCTACAAAGTACTTCTAGTTTCATACTTGTTCTAGGTAAAGCGAATGTCAAGCGTGCGTAGAGTTGTATCGGTGGTCGATAAACTTGAGGGAATATTTGTTCTACCTTTAGCTCCTCGTTGGGTTCGACACTCTTATTATTGAAAACTATTGCGATCCCCTATACTTGTGGGTTATCAGGAAGATATCTGTTCCGAGGGGGATTCAGAAGGAGAAGACAACTCCTATTTACCCCCTGAGGTCTTCGCTCTAACTTGGCATGATGATGTTGGTTATATCATGCATATGGTGTCTTGCATTGCTTACTTTATACATCAAATATGTCATCTGCTTAGTTTAGACATCCTTTGTGCGAATGCCATCTGTTTAGTTTATTCATCGTTTATGTGAATTATGCAACGCCATCTTGTTTAGCCAGGCATCTTGTATGTGAATTTTGCAATGCCATCCTGCTTAGCCAGTCATCTTATATGTAAATTATATCAGGCCATCCTTTTTTTCGTTACATATTACATTTGTCAATAATGTTAGTACATTCAACTGCTCTTCGTGTGCATCAGCCCGTTTGACACGGTGATGGCAAATTCTGGAGTGAAAACAAGGTCTTGAGTAGACTATGCTATCTCGATGAAGCGCATATCTCATTTGATTACGGATAGCTCCTCGTGAGGAGGATTCGCAGACAGATGACCAGTCCTATTCCCCGAGGTGTATGCTCTAACTTGGCAGGTTATGTTGCTCATATCATGCGTATGGTGTCTCGCATTGCTATGTCATTTGGTTAGTTTAGACATGCTTTGTGTGAATGCCACTGCTCAAAGGTGTCTAATTACCATATATGTGAATTATGCATTGCCATCTTGTCGCAAGGCATTATATATGTGAATTATACAATGCTATCTTGTTGCAAAGGCATTATATATGTGAATTATGCAGTGCCATGCTGTTTGGCCAATCATCATGTATGTGAATTATATCATGCTATCATTTTTTTGTATTACGTGTTCCATTTGTCGACAATGTTTGTATATTCAACTACTCTTCATGTGCATCAGCCATTTGAAGCGGAGATGGAAGTATCTAGAGTGAAAACAAGGTATTCAGAGCAGACAATGCTACCTGCTGAAGCAGACATCTTCTTTGATTCTGAAGAGCTCCTCGGAGGAGGATTCGTAGACCGATGATCAGTCCTATTTCCCCGAGGCCTATGCTCAAACTTGGCAGGTTATATTACCCATGTCATGCATGTTGTCTTGCATTGCTTAGTTTTTACATCATATATGGATTGCCATCTGCTTACTTGCTTACTATGTAAATCATATATTTGAATTATATCATGCCATCATGTTTACATAGTACATACACATCATCTATCTGAATTATGGCATGGCAACCCATTTAATAAAGACATCATATAGTTATATCATCTCATCCTGTTTAGTGTTTACAGTCATCATATTTTGAATTATGGCATTCTATCCGTGAATGTATGTGAATTATGGCATGCCAACCTATTTAATAAACACATTATATAGTTATGTCATGTCATCCTGCTTACATAGTCTCATATTTTGAACTATGTCTTTCCATCTTTTTAGTTAGCCATCATAATGTGAAATTGTGTCATGCTATCCTGTTTAGTTAGCCATCATATATGTGAAATTGTGTCATGCTATCCTGTTTGGTTAGACAACATAAATATGAATTATTTCATGCCCTCTTTTATTCCCCACTATCCATTGCACCTGTCTATCATACAATGTCTATACTTTCAATTACTTTTCTTGTTTATCAGCCATTTGAATTGGAGAGCGTGAAGGCAGTATCTAAGGGAGTAACAACACGGTCTTCAGAAAAGATAGTGCTACCATTTGATGCAGATAGAACCACGGTTGTACTTGCCCAAGGACCAGATCCACCACACATAACCTGAGACTCTACAGATTGTACCCCTACCCAGCTTGGACAGAGAACCAACTACACCCCTTCTAACCCCAACCCCTGCAGATAGTAACCCGCCCAGCTTGACACAAGACTGTCTCCACCACAGAGCACCCAAACACGAGCAGTTAGTAAAGGGAACTGCGATTGCCCAAAGCACGAGGACCACCACTCCGAATCCCAACTCAACGCTTAAAGGAGAAGAAGATTTTTTCTCGTGTCAGTTCTCGTAGCTATGGTTCATACTCCTTCGCTCTTGCATTATCAGTATTTACTCATACCAACTATTTTCAAATTTGAAGGATGGAATTGAAACTCCAATGGCATAGCAGTATGTTTTAAACCTGTTTCTTTAACTGGTTTGTCGTTGTAACCTTCTCTATGTTGATTTCAGTTTCAATTGAATAAACAGTTATGTTCTCATGTCATGCACATTACAAGTGTTGTTATTGCTCTATAGTTACCCACACTTATATTCTGTCTATTCTCGCTTTGTCTTGAACAAATATTATTTGAACTATGTCTCTATCTTGATTTGGCAACAAAAACTAGAATGATATAGACCATAAAGTGACCATGGTACATAGATATATGTTTGTTTCATGCGTTATCCTGTCCACTTTACTACCGAACTCATTTACCAAAATGAGTTTCATATACAACATGGTAAACATGTGATGTGTCTCGCTTGTTTCTCTTTTAGAACGCGGACAAAATATTGGAGAAACGATCGCGTTATCCAATGGTAAAGGAAGTAATGCAGATAAGGTTCAAGATAGTGAGACATCTCCCTGTTGGTCTCCAAGAAAGTTGATAAAAACTATCTTGACGACAGTGAGGGAACCCAAAAGTCCTGTCTTGATGTAGTGTTCGAGTTATTGGCCACTACTACTGGCACAAGCTCTTCGAACTCGCTGCCTGAATCAGTTCGTCTTATTAAGTCTCAACTTCAAGTTGAAAGACATCGATCAGATGTGCTGCGACAGGAAGCTGAAGGACTGAGGAAGTCCCTGCAGAATTCAGATGCATATTTTGTGGTGCAACAGCAAGCGCTGGAGGATTTAAGTGCCAAACAAGAGAAAGTTAATAAGCTTGCTAAGCATCTTGCCAACATTATGGGTACCCAGGATATTGTTTCTTGAGATCTTCTAAAGTGGTTTTAGTTCTGGATTTGTTTTATTGCGGCGTTTATTTGCACTGGTCGCCAACTTTGACAACCAGTTTATATGATATGCTGCTTTGTTCCCTATATTTGCACTGGTGGCGAACTTTGATGCCCAGTGGATGTAATATGTGTAATAGTCGTGATAGCCTAGCATTAGTTGCTTGCTTATTTATTTCCTTGTTGTCTTGTTTATTTGTTTGCTTGTAGTCATTGCACTTCTTTTTCCGCGGTTAGCTAGTGGCTGCAATAACCTATTTTTTTAAACTAGGCCACAATAACCATGGGCTAATATTCTTGTAGTGACACTTGGGCCTCCTCTTGGCCGTCAGAAAGCGATGGGCCTTCTACGGGCCGTAGAAACAATGGGGCTTCTACGGGCCATAGAAACAATGGGCCTTCTGCGGGCCGTATCATCAATGGGCCTTATACAGGTCGTATGATCGATTGGCCAAAAATGGGCCAAACAGACCGCATTATGGCCGTAAACAGGCTAGAGTTGGAATCATCCGTTCATGGGCCAACCATAACGGGCCATCGTTAATAGGCCGTATTTGATGACGCTATGAAAACGGCCCAACGTATTAATGGACCACAAACGGGCCGACTATAACCACGGGCTGAATTTGGCCCACAAGCGTAAAAATAGCGATGTGAGCCGTAAGTAAACGAATCTTTGAAATGAGCCCAAGAATAAATGGGCTCGAGAAGGCCGAAGATAACATGGGCTGGAAACGCCCAACGGAATAACGGGTCGTTAATGGGTATAAAGTGATACCTTTGTTCATTACGGGCGCTTTCACCATGGGCCGTTAATGGGTGTAAAGTGATACACTATTCATTACGGGCCGCTTTCACCACGGGCCGTTAATAGGCCAAGAGTTACATAGGGCCTCATATGGGCCGAAAGACGTCATGGGCCATACATGCGCCAGAAGTGAAAACGGGCTGGAATCATATTGGATGGCCCAGATGACGCTACTGGGCCTAATTCGGATAGGGCGTAACGGGCCTTGGCTTAGGGGGCCGTAAATGGGCTATATGCGAACATGCCGTTAATAGGCTTTCCATGCGCCGACCCGCCACCTTTTGACCAAGTCAAACGGGCCGGCCATTTCACAGGAACGGGCCTCTGTTGGGCCGTGCCACGTGTTGATGTATCATAGGCGCCTTCCGTCCAATGAGTGGATGACATCTGTCCCAACGATGAGCCAACACGTGTTTCCTCCAGCTAATGATGATTTTACACGTGGAAAATCCCCATTGGTCGGGGCTGTTAACGGGTTATCGGATCCAAAACCTGACCCGATAGCTTAACGGCGTTCCGTTACGGTGGATGCCACGTGTCGGTCACCCTTGACGAAAAGCACTTCGGACGCGATTTATCATCATGGAAGTGGACACTTCCGTGATGATAATTTTGGTAATGTCATGGAACACTTCTACTGACAAAGACAGTAAGACTATCTTGATTCTGTCATAAAATCGTCATGGATGTACATGCATGACAAAAAACGCGACCTACTGTGACAAACACGTATCATCACGGAAGTGTATTTTTTTTGTAGTGAAGGCAGGTAACCAATTGGGCTTGCTGCCCTTCTGGCGCTTGGATGGAGGCTGCCCTTCCGGCCGGTCTTCGATCACGCCACCGCCGGCTTGTGGAAGCCAGCTGCATGGCCTTGCGCTTGTTGTCGCTTGGTTGTTGGCGCCGACTGGTGTCGCCAGCCGGGGTCCGAGGAGCCTGAGGGGCCACTTTGCCAGATGCATCAACTCGGATTTCCGCCTTCATGGAGGAGTCGGCCGTGGCATATTTATCTGCTATGATCAGCAGCTCGTCGAGGGTCGCCGGCTCGTCGCAGAGGAGTCGGTGCTTGAGGAGGGTGCCCTCTCGGCACCCAGCAGTGAAGTACTCGATAGCCTGCACCTCGTGCATGCCTTCGCAAGAGTTGCGGAGCTCGGCCCAGCGCATGAGGTAGTCGCGCGTCGACTCGCTTGGGCCTTGTACGCACAAGGAGAGCTGGCGAGGTTTGGGCGGCCGCTTGTACATGCTGGTGAAGTTGCGGATGAAGGCTTCGGTCAAGTCGACCCAGCTATTGATGCTGCGGGGCTTCAGGCTGTTTAGCTAGGTCCAGGCAGTGCCCTGGAGCATGAGCGGAATGTACTTCACAGCAACGTGCTTGTTGCCGTTCGCGATGCTGACGGTTGTGGAGTAGTCGACCAGCCAGTCCTCCGGCTTCACGGAGCCAGTGTACTTGGGCGTATCTCTTGGGAGCGTGAACCCTTTGGGGAAGGGCTCGTCTCGAATGCGGGGGCCAAAACAAGGCGGACCCAGCTCATCTTCTTCTTCCAGCGCCAGGGATCGGTGGAGACGGTCGATCCAGTGGCGGGCATCATTCTCTCCGACTCCCTCTCGGCGGCCAAGGCGGTCGCTGAGTGTCGGGTGATCAACAGGCGGCGGGGAGACGCGCCTTTCCCTGCAAGGGGGAGGAGGCGGACAGTCATCCCGGCGTTCCACTGCTCTCGGGCGGCCGTCTTGGTCGCACTCGATGGTGATGCGAGTCTG
Organism: Aegilops bicornis; assembly: GCA_021605145.1. Taxonomy (NCBI): domain Eukaryota; kingdom Viridiplantae; phylum Streptophyta; class Magnoliopsida; order Poales; family Poaceae; genus Aegilops; species Aegilops bicornis. The sequence goes on along the minus strand of CM038669.1, from coordinate 387,084,544 downwards.
GCTGCGGCTGGCAGCCGGCTCCTTGTCTCTTCTTCCGCGGACGCCACCAGTCGGCGTCCGAGATGTCGCGCCTTGATCTCGGCGGGGAGGCAGATCGTCATTTTGCCGGTGGGGCGCCTCAGTGCGGCAGCCGGCCTCGTGCTGCTCAGCAGCCGCGTCGAGGAGCCGCTGGACGTGCTCCGCCATCTGGCGACGCTCTTCACCCTCGAACTTGTCCAGCTCTTCAGCTGCCGCCTGGGTAGCTCGGATATATTCTGCTGGCGTGGCATAAATGGGGCGATCTACCCCCGAACAGGTTGGCGATGGCCACGCCGCGCTGCCGGACCATGCCAAGGCGGCTGGGCCCACCGGGAGCCGGCTTGCCGCCCACGGCGCGGTGCTTCTCGCGCTGGTAGGCCTCCGATAGGCGTCTCATGCTGGCCAGCTTCTTTGCGCCCTCGACGAGCTGGATGCGGCGTGCTTCCAGCATCTCGGCGTCGACGTCTTCTGGGATGGGCGCCGTCAGGTCTTGAAGTGCCGCATAGAGCGGGTCATGAGCACCTCCGCCGGATTGCTCACTGTGGCGGATGACTAGCACCTCCATGACGGCGCTTTCGCCGCTCTCCGCGCGAGGAGGCGGCTCGTCATAGACCACCACATTGGTGGGGAACGCGTCAAGTGACGCAGTGTCTGAATCGACAAGCATCGGGTTGGTGGAGCCAACAGACTCCAAGTCTACAGCAGGCTCATTGGCGACGTGGAGCTAATCGAGGAGGCTGACGAGGCGGCTCTCAGGGCCATCATTGCCCGCATCGGACGCTGGCTCGTCGGAGAGGCGAACCTCACCAACAAGGTCGGCAAGGCAGCTCGCCGTGCACGCGACCTCCGCGCCGTGTAGCGCGTCGGCGCAGACTCCATCTGGCGTGCCGGGCTGGCTGCGCTCGCCAGGGAGGAAAAGGGTTCCCGTCCAGAACATGTCTCCAGACGACAGTGCACCTCGCCCCACGGTGGGCGCCAAACATCAGGGTCAGGTGCGACATATGCCAATGGATGGCTAATCATGGTGGGAGCGAGTAGAACGTCGCCGGTGCCTGGAAGCGGGATAAGGCGTAGACACGAACGCCGGCGCACTTTACCCAAGTTTGGGGCTCTCCTAGGAGATAACGCCCTTAGTCCTGCTCTGCGGGGTCTCCGCATGATCACTAAGGCACAAGTGGTACAATGGTGCTCCTTGAGCTGTTCGCTAGAGGCAGGAGAGGGCAAGGCTAGCTCTTTCCTTTCTCTATGGGTTGGTCTAGTTCTAACAGGTTGGGAACCCTTTGCATGGGTGCCCTGGGGGGTTTATATAGGCCTACCCCCCAGGGGTACAATGGTAATCCGGCCCGGCGTGAGGCCCGGCCGTCGATCTCTTGACCGCCGGCTCTCCGGCTGGGGCCCGCCGGCTGGTGGGCGCTGCCGACTGGTCTGGTACGGGGCCGTCAGGCCGCCTCCGCCGCTCTCGGGTCTTGTCGGCTGCTGATCATGGTGGCCGTGACTCTAATGAAGCAGGCTTGGTCAAGGGATTGTGGCTACAGCTCTGCCGCCCGGCAGGCGATTACTGTAGCCACTCCGCGTCTCGTCTGGTTAATGGTGCATGGGTCCTGAGGAAGGGGCGGGCCGACTGCTGGGGGCCGACCTCCCCCGGGTCCGACCGGTGGGACTCTTGTTGTCTTCCGGGCTCTCGCTGATTGGTGGGGCCCGTCGTCGTTGGGCCGTACTGACAAAGTCAGTAGTGGGGCAGGGCTCACCGCTTGTGGTGATGTCAGGGGTGGTGTGGCAACAGTGCCGCGCCGGGCAGAGATCTCCGCCGGTACGGTGCACTGTGGCCACGCCCGTCCCTGGATCGAGGGGGGATGGGCTATACTGTAGCCATTCCCTGTCTTGTCTTTCTTGATGAGGGCGCAGGCTTCGTTGGCGCTCGGGCTGACTGCTAGGGGCCGGCTTCTCTAGAAGCCGCCAGCTAGGAGTCGGCTTGTCTTGACGTCGGCCTCTGGGACTCGGCCGCCTACGGGCAGCCGACTATTCCTCCAACCGGCCTCCAGTAGGCAACACTTCATCTTGGAGCCTTGAGGGGCGCAGCCAGCCCCGATGTCTTGAAAGGTTCTGGGAACCGGGTTGGCCTACCCGTGGCCCATTACTCCGACACTTAGCATATGATCGTTCAGTTTATTGCTATTGCTTTCTTAATGTCAAATACATATTCCTTCGACTATGAGATCATGCAACTCCCGGATACCGGAGGAATACCTTGTGTGCTATCAAACATCACAACGTAACTGGGTGATCATAAAGATGCTCTACAGGTATCTCTGAAGGTGTCTGTTGAGTTGGCATGGATGGAGATTAGGATTTGTCACTCCGTGTATCGAAGAGTTATCTCTGGGCCCTCTCAGTAATACGCATCACAAGAATCTTGCAAGCAAAATGACTAAGGAGTTAGTTACGAGATGATGTATTACGGACGAGTAAAGAGACTGATACATCTCCAGCGTATCTATAATTTTTTATTGTTCCATGCTATATTATATTCTGTTTTGGAATTTAATTGGCTTTACTATACACTTTTATATTATTTTTGGGACTAACCTATTAACCGGAGGCCAGCCCAGAATTGCTGTTTTTTTTCCTATTTCAGAGTTTTGCAGAAAAACAACATCAAACGGAGTCCAAACGGAATGAAACCTTCGGGAACATGATTTTCGGAACGAACGTGATCCAGAGGACTTCGACCCTACGTCAAGACATCAACCAGGAGGGCACGAGGTAGAGGCGCGCCACCCCCACCCCTGTGCACGCCCTCCACCTCGTGGGCCCCATGTTGCTCCACCGACGTACTCCTTCCTCCTATATATACCTACGCACCCCAAACTACCAGATCTGAGCCAAAAACCTAATTCCACCACCGCAACCTTACATGCCGTGAGATCCCATCTTGGGGCCTTTTTGGCGCTCATTTGGAGGGGCATCGATCACGGAGGGCTTCTAGATCAACACCATAGCCTCTCCGATGATGTGTGAGTAGTTTACTTCAGACCTTCAGGTCCATAGTTATTAGCTAGATGGATTCTTCTCTCTTTTTGGATCTCAATACAATGTTCTCCCCCTATGTCGTGGAGATCTATTCGATGTAATCTTCTTTTGCGGTGTGTTTGTTGAGACCGATCAATTATGGGTTTATGATCAAGTTTATATATGAACAATATTTGAATCTCCTCTGAATTCTTTTATGTATGATTGGTTATATTTGCAAGTCTCTTTGAATTATCAGTTTGGTTCAATCTTTCTTGCAATGGGAGAAGTGCTTAGCTTTGGGGTTCAATCTTGCGGTGTCCTTTCCCAGTGACAGTAGGGGCAACAAGGCACGTATTGTATTGTTGCCATCGAGGATAACAAGATGGGGTTTATATCATATTGCATGAGTTTATCCCTCTACATCATGTCATCTTGCTTAAAGTGTTACTCTATTCTTTTGAACTTAATACTCTAGATGCATGCTGGATACCGGTCGATGTGTGGAGTAATAGTAGTAGATGCAGGCAGGAGTCGGTCTACTTGTCTTGGACGTGATGCCTATATACATGATGATACCTAGATATTCTCATAACTATGCTCAATTCTATCAATTGCTCAACAATAATTTGTTCACCCACTGTAATACTTATGCTCCTGAGAGAAGCCACTAGTGGAATCTATGGCCCCCGGGTCTATTTTCCATCATATTAATCTTCCAACACTTGGTTATTTTTATTGAATTTTATTTTACTTTGCATCTTTATCATAAAAAATACCAAAAATATTATCTTATCATATCTATCAGATCTCACTCTCGTAAGTGACCATGTAGGGATTGACAACCCCTTATCGCGTTGGTTGCGAGGATTTATTTGTTTGTGTAGGTGCGAGGGACTCGTGCGTGGTCTCCTATTGGATTGACACCTTGGTTCTCAAAAACTGAGGGAAATACTTACGCTGCTTTACTACATCACCGTTTCCTCAAGGGAAAACCAACGCAGTGCTCAAGAGGTAGCAACAAGGATTTCTGGTGCCGTTGCCGGGGAGTCTGCGCAAAAGTCAACAACCAAGTACCCATCACAAACCCTTATCTCCCGCATTACATTATTTGCCATTTGCCTCTTGTTTTCCTCTCCCCACTTCACCCTTGCCGTTTTATTCACCCTCTCTTTTCTGTTCGCCTTTTTTTGCTGGCTTCTTGTTTGCTCGTGTTGCCATGTGCCTTCCATATGCTTTCATCTTCGCTTGCTGAAAATCTATTGATATGGATCCATTTAAAGTGTTCTACTTGGATCATCTTCGATCCTTATGCGCTCGTGCTGAAACCCCAACTAGCCTAGTTGAGGCGAAATCTTTAGATGAGCATGCTTATTTTGTGCGTCATCGTTTGTCTGAAAAAGGGAAGCTCTTATGGTATCATATAAATAGTTTGCTATGCTATGCTTGGAATCTTTGTGAAATTTGTGATTTTACTTGTTGCTCTAAGAACCCTAAAAACACCTTCCCTACCTATGTGAGTTCAATGATAATGAAATCTTATCTTCTTATGCAAAGGGTGTTTATAGTTACTATGATATCGTACAAATTGAAGAATTTGTCGTTTTTAAGGGTGCTCATGAAGTTTCTTCTTTGATTGAAAAGTATGATTTTACTCTCAAAAAATCTTAAAACTCCATCATACTTAAATATTGCAATGAAAACTTTGCTCATAATGTCTATGTCCAAGAATTTATTGAAAGAATGACCATTGCTTTGGAAGAAAATAATGATATGCATTAATCTATAGATAATGATGATTCCGATGATTTGGTTCAAATATCCCTTGATGAACATGATGCTTGCTATTCTTGTGGCCATGATGTCAATATTTATGAAGACGAATTTGCTATAGTTCCTTATGTTAAAAATGAGATCGTTGCTATTGCACCCATGCTTGATAGTTCCTTCGATGAAAAGAATGATTTCAATGATTTTACTATAAATTATCTTGATGTCAATTGTGGTAATAATATGCAAAAACCTAAGCTTGGGGATGCTAGTTTTGCTATGTCTACTACTTGTTGCAATGATCATGATTGGGGTGATTCTTCTTTTGATCTTGAAAGTTTATTTAAGCCCCATGATGAATATGGGATTGATAATAGTGTTTGCAATAATATTGAAAGTGGGTTTGGAAGAGTGTCAACCTTAGATCCCACCTATTTGTATTTTGATCAATCTTATGAAATTTTTGATAAAAGTGGGTTTCGAGAGGTCATGACTTTAGTTAATGTTAATCCCACTATTTCGGAAGAGTGTCAACTTTGCATGCATGTGGATCGTGTTGAAAATATTTTATATGATAGCTATATTTTTGAATTTGCTTATGATCCTACCTGTAATTATTATGAGAGAGGAAAATATGGTTGTAGAAATTTTCATGTTACTAAATTACCTCTCGTCATGTTGAGATTGCTATCGTCTCTTTCTTCTTCCTTCCATATGCTAGTTTTTGCTTGCCTTGATAATTTGTTTTCTTATAAAATACCTATGCATAGGAAATATGTTAGACTTATATGTGTTTGTCACATATTTCATGATGCTCTCTTTGTGTTTCAATTATTATCTTTCGTGTGAGCATAATTGAAATCTCAATGCCTAGCTAAAAAGGATTTAAAGAAAAGCGCTTGTTGGGAGGCAACCCAATTTTCTTTTTAGTTTTTTTTCTTTTCGCTTATGTTTAGGAATAAATCATTTATCTAGCCTCTGTTTAGATGTTTTTTTATGTTTTAATTAGTGTTCGTGCCAAGTTAAACCTATAGGATCTTCTTGGATGATAGTTATTTGATCTTGCTGAAAATTGCAGAAACTTTCTGTTCACGAAAACAATTGTTAAAAATCACAAGAACATGATAAAATAGCGATTCCAATTTATGATGATCAATAAACAAATTTTATAGGTCTTCCTATTTTGGATGAATTTTTGGAGTTCCATAACTTTGCGTTAGTTACAGATTACTACAGACTATTCTGTTTTTGACAGATTCTGTTTTTCGTGTGTTGTTTGCTTATTTTGATGAATCTATGGCTAGTAAAATAGTTTATAAACCATAGAGAAGTTGGAATACAGTAGATTTAACACTAATATAAATAAAGAATTAGTTTACTACAGTACCTTGAAGTGGTGTTTTGTTTTCTTTCGCTAACGGAGCTCACGAGATTTTCTGCTGAGTTTTGTGTTGTGAAGTTTTCAAGTTTTGGGTGAAAGATTTGATGGATTATGGAACAAGGAGTGGAAAGAGCCTAAGCTTGGTGATGCCCATGGCTCCCCAAGATAATATAAGGACACCTAAAAGCCAAAGCTTGGGGATGCCCTGGAAGGCATCCCCTCTTTCGTCTACTTCCATCGGTAACTTTACTTGGAGCTATATTTTTATTCACCACATGATATGTGTTTTGCTTGGAGCGTCTTGTATTATTTGAGTCTTTATTTGTTAGTTTAACACAATCATCCTTGCTGTACACACCTTTTGAGAGAGTCACACTTGATTCGAAATTTATTAGAATACTCTATGTGCTTCACTTATATTTTTTTGAGCTATATAGTTTTGCTCTAGTGCTTCACTTATATCTTTTAGAGCACGATGGTGGATTTGTTTTATAAAAACTATTGATCTCTCATGCTTCACTTATATTATTTTGAGGATCTTAAAATAGCATGCAATTTGCTTTAATTAATATCATGAGAAATTTGATGCTTGATAATTGTTTTGAGATATAAAGGTGGTAATATCATAGTTGTGCTATTTGAGTAATTATGGAATTGAAAAATACATGTGTTGGAGTTTGTGATTCCCGTAACATGCACGTATGGTGAACCGTTATCTAACGAAGTCGGAGCATGAGGTATTTGTTGATTTTCTTCCTTTGTGTGGTGGTCGGGATCGTGCGATGGTTAACTCCTACCAACCCATCCCCTAGGAGCATGCGCAGTAGTACTTTGCTTCGAGGGCTAATAAATTTTGCAATAATTATATGAGTTCTTTATGACTAATGTGAGTCCATGGATTATACGCACACTTACCTTTCCGCAATTTTCTAGCCTCTTCGGTACCGTGCATCGCCCTTTCTCACCTTGAGAGTTGGTGCAAACTTCGCCGGTGCATCCAAACCCCGTGATATGATACTCTCTATCACACATAAACCTCCTTATATCTTCCTCAAAAAAGCCACCATACCTACCTATCATGGCATTTCCATAGCCATTCCGAGATATATTGCCATGCAACTTTCCACCGTTTCATTTATCATGACACGCTCCATTATTGTCATATTGCTTTGCATGATCATGTAGTTGACATTGTATTTGTGGCAAAGCCACCATTCATAATTCTTTCATAAATGTCTCTCTTGACTCATTGCATATCCCGTACACATCACGGAGGCATTCATATAGAGTCATATTTTGTTCTAAGTATTGAGTTGTAATTCATGAGTTGTAAGTAAATAAAAGTGTGATGATCATCATTATTAGAGCATTGTCCCAAGTGAGGAAAGGATGATGGAGACTATGATTCCCCCACAAGTCGGGATGAGACTCCGGACTAAATAAAAAAAAGGAAGATGCCATAAAAAAAGAAAAGGCCCAAATAAAAAATGAGAGAAAAAGAGAGAAGGGACAATGTTACTATCCTTTTACCACACTTGTGCTTCAAAGTAGCACCGTGATCTTCATAATAGAGAGTCTCTCATTTTGTCACTTCATATAGTAGTGGGAAATTTCATTATAGAACTTGGCTTGTATATTCCAATGATGGGCTTCCTCAAATGCCCGAGGTCTTCGTGAGCAAGCAAGTTGGATGCACACCCACTTAGTTTCTTTTTGAGCTTTCATACACTTATAGCTCTAGTGCATCCGTTGCATGGCAATCCCTACTCCTCGCATTAACATCAATTGATGGGCATCTGCATAGCCGCTGATTAGCCTCGTTGATGTGAGACTTTCTCCTTTTGTCTTCCCACATAACCCCTACCATTATACCTTATTCCACCATAGTGCTATATCCATGGCTTGCGCTCATGTATTGCGTAAGAGTTGAAAAAGCGTAACTGCGTTAAAAGTATGAACCAATTGCTTGGCTAAAACCGGGTCGTACATGATATGAATATTTTGTGCGGGGAAGATGGAGCATAGCCGGACTATATGATTTTGTAGGGATAACTTGCTTTGGCTATGTTATTTTGATAAGACATAATTGCTTAGTTAGTATGCTTGAAGTATTATTGTTTTTATGTCAACATTAAACTTTTGTCTTGAATCATATCAAATCTGAACATTCATGCCACAATAAGAAGAATTATATTGAAATTATGCTAAGTAGCATTCCACATCAAAAATTCTGTTTGTATCATTTACCTACTCGAGGACGAGCAGGAATTAAGCTTGGGGATGCTTGATACGTCTCCAATGTATCTATAATTTTTTATTGTTCCATGCTATATTATATTCTGTTTTGGACATTAATGGGCTTTATTATACACTTTTATATTATTTTTGGGACTAACCTATTAACCGGAGGCCTAGCCCAGAATTGCTATACTTTGCCTATTTCAGAGTTTCGCAGAAAAAGAATATCGTACGGAGTCCAAACGGAATGAAACCTTCGGGAACGTGATTTTTGGAACGAACGTGATCCAGAGGACTTGGACCCTATGTCAAGACATCAACCAGAGGGCACGAGGTAGGGGCGCGCCACACCCCCCCAAGACGCCCTCCACCCTCGTGGGCCCCATGTTGCTCCACCGACGCATTCTTCCTCCTATATATATACCTCGCACCCCAAACCACCAGACACGGAGCCAAAACCTAATTCCACCACCGCAACCTTCTCAGATTCGTGAGATCCCATCTTGGGGCCTTTTCCGGCGCTCCGCTGGAGGGGGCATCGATCACGGAGGGCTTCTACATCAACACTATAGCCTCTCCGATGATGTGTGAGTAGTTTACCTCAGACCTTCAGGTCCATAGTTATTAGCTAGATGGATTCTTCTCTCTTTTTGGATCTCAATACAATGCTCTCCCCCTCTCTCATGGAGATCTATTCGATGTAATCTTTCTTTTGCCGTGTGTTTGTTGAGACCAATGAATTGTGGGTTTATGTGCTTAGCTTTGGGTTCAATCTTGCGGTGTCCTTTCTCAGTGACAGTAGGGGCAGCAAGGCACGTATTGTATTGTTGCCATCGAGGATAACAAGATGGGGTTTATATCATATTGCGTGAGTTTATCCCTCTACATCATGTCATCTTACTTAAAGCGTTACTCTGTTCTGTTGAACTAATACTCTAGATGCATGCTGGATAGCGGTCGATGTGTGGAGTAATAGTAGTAGATGCAGGCAGGAGTCGGTCTACTTGTCTCGGACGTGATGCCTATATACATGATCATACCTAGATATTCTCATAACTATGGTCAATTCTATCAATTTCTCAACAGTAATTTGTTCACCCACCGTAATACTTATTCTCTTGAGAGAAGCCACTAGTGAAACCAATGGCCCCCGGGTCTATTTTCCATAATATTAATCTTCCAACACTTAGTTATTTTTATTGCCTTTTATTTTACTTTGCATCTTTATCATAAAAATACCAAAAAATATCTTATCATATCTATCAGATCTCACTCTTGTAAGTGACCGTGTAGGGATTGACAACCCCTTATCGTGTTGGTTGCGAGGATTTATTTGTTTGTGTAGGTGCGAGGGACTCGTGCGTGGTCTCCTACTGGATTGATACCTTGGTTCTCAAAAACTGAGGGAAATACTTACGCTCCTTTACTGCATCACCCTTTCCTCTTCAAGGGAAAACCAACGCAGTGCTCAAGAGGTAGCAGAGACTTGCCGGTAACGAGATTGAACTAGGTATGAAGACACCAACGATCGAATCTCGAGCAAGTAACATACCGACAGATAAAGGGAATTATGTATGTTTTCATAAGGTTCGATCGATAAATATCTTCGTAGAATATGTGGGAACCAATATGGGCATCTAGGTTCCGCTATTGGTTATTGACCGGAGAGGAGTCTCGGTCTTGTATACATATCTCGAGCCCGTAGGGTCCGCACGCTGAACATTCGTTGACGATATAGTATTATATGAGTTATGTGATTTGGTGACCGAATGTTGTTCAGAGTCCCGGATGAGATCACGGACATGACAATGAGATCTGGAATGGTCCAGAGGATAGGACGATGCTATTTGGTCACCAGAAAGGTTTCGGAGTGTATCAGGTAGTCATCGGATCACCGGAAGGGGTTCCAAGAAGCCCCAGGAGGTTAATGGGCCTTATGGGCCAAGACAGGGGAACACACCAGGCCACAAGGGACTGGCGCACCCTCCCTTGGCCGCCGGCCCTATGGATGGAAAGGGGGAGGGCTAGCCCCTCTTTCCTTCCCTCCACCTTATAGGTAGGAAGGGGGGCGCCACCCCCTCTTGCCTTCCCCCCGCAGGCAAACAAGGAAGGGGGGAATAAGGCGGGAGCCCAAGGGGGCCGACCGACTACCTTGGGGCGCCCCTTGGCTGCCTCCCCTCGGCTCATCTATATATATATATATATATATATATATATATATATATAGGGCTGGACTATTCTGTTACCGGTAACAGAATATTATTCTGTTACCCCTCGCGCCCTATATAGAGGCGTGTCCGTTTTCTTCCTCCTGCCGCCTTGAACCCACGCCCGCCCAGCCACGCCTCGATCCCACCTCCACCCAGCGTGCCGCCTGGATCCACCGCCACCCAGCCCGCTGGCCCTATCCCCCTCCTCCCAGAGCGCCTCCGCCAATCCCCCTCCTCCCAGCGTGCCTCCCGTCACCGACCCCCGCCCCCAACTTGCCTCCTGCCGATGACCCGCCTCCATCCGCCGGCGTGCTTCTCTCGCCGTCCGCGGCGCACCTCCCTCCCTGTCTATCTCCCATGCGCCGCCTCACCCGACAACCTGCGCACCAGTGCACCACCTCCCCTACACCGCCATGGCCGGCCGTCGAGATCCAAGGCTGAGGAGGACCTATGAGTCTTGCTCGCCGGAGCTAGGCTGCTTGCCAGCCACCTTCCTCCCCCGCACTCTCCCATTGCCTTCCTCGTGGCGCTCCGTCCACCTTCCTCCCCGCGCTCCGGCCGCCTTCCTCCCGATGCTCCGGCCGCTCCCTCCCACGCATGCCGGCCGACCGCATCCCTGCTTCCATCAGCTCCACCTCGACGGAGCCGTCAGTCCACTGGAGTACAGGTAGCCGGTTCACTCGACTCGATCCAAAAATCTTCTTTTTTTAGTGGATGTGCTTATGCCTGAGTGAATGGCATAAGGACACGCCGGACCCAGCCACCAGCGCCGCCCCCGGACCCAGCCACCGCCGCCAAGACTCAGACCAGCCACCTCCTCCGCCCTCAGACCCATCCACCTCCATGGGACACCGCTGCCGGCACTCTCCACCTTCCACCCCAGTCGCTGCTTCCAACCCGCGAGGCCAGGAACCAGCTCTCATCGCCCCTCCCGTGCCCATCCAGGTATGGGGCTCACGCCAGTTCACCTCTTCCTCCCTTCTCCATCCGACCTCTCCTGCCATGCTCCTTACGTACGAGCATGGCGCTGAGCCTTTTACTTAGTTTATCAGTTCGGCCGGTTTAAACTCAATTCTCCCCTGAACCTGCGAGATGTGGTCTTGTGAGTAGGCGTGAGCCCTGGGTGTGTAGATGATGGGGTGTGTGTCCGTTGTGTGTGTGCATGATGATTGGTGGCTGTTGTGTGTGTGTGGTACGTCCGACCACAGCGAGTAGGCGGCAAGTGTACTAGTGAGCAGCTATTGAACTGATTCTGACACTGAAACATTAATCCACTCTACCTCCTCCGACGAGTTCTTTAGTCCAAGTTCTCCCATGAGGCCGTCTCTGGTTTCGTTTCCCTTAACATTGGTAAGAGGAAAGATCATTCGACTTCAAATCTGTTTGGACTGATAGTTCAACTTCTTTTGTACAGAAGGTTCAGAAAGTTTTGTACCTGAAAATGCACATATTTGGAGTACGCGAATATATATATGTGTTTCTGAATTTTGCTCTTGTGTAACAGCTCAACATGTATTATGTCATCAATTCATAATGAAAAGGCGGGAACAATTCAATACGTGTGTATCCTGCTGCAGCCATCGAGTTTGTTTGCATCTCTAATTTCAGAGGTTCAACTAAATTTTTCCTCAAAGTTGTACCATTTCTGTATTGACCTTTGATCTTTGTTTAATAACATTACAATCGCACAAAATAGGCATTTTTTCTATTTCTTGATGAAAATGTTCCAGTATCATGTATTGTTTGTAAACGTTCACATATCTAGAACAAAAACAGATGCAAAGGTGCTTTTTCCTCGTTAATGTGTGAGCCAAAACTGAATTATGTGGGGTTAAATTTAAGCTGAATGAGAAGTAGTTTCAGGTTAGGTTGCTTCACAGGGTGCATAGCATCGTGTGAAACTATGGAAGTAGAACAAGTAATTATTAATGTTGGTTGGGCATGTAACTGATTTCCCCCTATGTAATTATGTGTGCCTTTTCCCTGTTAGTGTTAGTGTTAGTGGCTGTAAGTGGAAAGAGCTATGGAACTGACCCCCGGGGGCAATTTTCCGTAAAAACATTGCACTTGTTTTTCCCTTTCCAGGTTTACATTACCTTTTTTTCTTATAAATTACAGTAACTCATCTATCCTTCCTTGTAGATGGAGATGCGTGTATGTATATATGAATTCTGAAAACAAGCTTCAGTACAAGAAAAAATGGGTCGTTCAGTTCAATTCTGAATTATAGGTGTGTAAACACATCCTGCTTACACAGTAAATAATTAACTATGATAACCATGTTTAGACTTCTACAAACCCCCAAACAATGCAGAGTTAGGATTGTTACTACCTTGTTTCTTACTATTGATTCATTGTTTATGATAAGGTATTAAGATGGTACATGTAGATGGACATCTCAATATACTGTAATGTGTTTTTTTGCATAATACCTTGAAATCATGTTAGCAATTCTGAATTGCGATTGTGCTTGAAACTAAAAATGATTCTGTAACTTTTTTCTTTGTGCCTGATAGCCAAACATGACTTTTCTCTTTGTTTCCTGCTTGCTTATTTTGGTGATATATTTGGACCTTTGCCTCGTCAGTACAACAACACACTCCACAGCCAGGCACGAGAAGAGCTGCGTGCAGGCCACCCCTGTGCCCCATCCTATATCCGGCTCAATCATCTCTCTCTCATCCTCTCTCTCTCTGCTCCATGTGTGTGTGTGCATGTAGTGGGAGGAGATAGAGCAGGGAGTGAGAGGACCTTCCATGGTGAATTCATAGGCATCTTCCATGGAGATTGTGAGCTCTCTTGATTATTGCTTGAGGATTTATATTGTAGGTATGTCCACTGTAGTTCCTCTATAGCGGCGTCCTCTATTACTAGTGTTCCTCTTTTGATGTTGTTGCATGTGTTTAATAACCCACTGATATGATTTCTGGTAACAAGCTTCAGTACAGAGAAGCTTCAGTACGATAAAAAATGGGTCATCAGTTCATCCATATGCAACCTCCTGCACGGTCATCCATTTTTAGTTGGATCCTACTCGCTGGAAACCACAACAGAGGTTGGTGCTCACCTTCTTCGAGACCGCCGCTCTCTCCCACATTTGCAGGCTCTACGGCAAGACGTGCTGCCTCGACATAAAAAATCTTCCATTTTTGTTTCTTTTAACCCCAAAACCTTGCTTACAAACAAACACAAAATAATAACACCGTCGATCCCGAACATTCATGCTCTTGAATTCGGTACTAGTTGTGTAATTTCTAGCTTCCACGCCCATTGTGAGTTGTTGTTACCAAGGGAAGAGTACATAGTTGCTGTCTGTAGTTTACTGAGGCAAAAGGTTATAAGTTTGTACTAAAAAATTGTAGTTTACTAAGGCAAAGAGTTATGCATATTCAGCAGTCCAAGTAGTTGTCTATACGGAAGTTTGGTAGCTGTCCAAATAATTGTTCATGGAGCAAAAAGTTGTACGGTGTTGATTCAGGTTCTGTACTTTTTCTTGCTTCAGACATTTGGTACCTCTTGTCAACTAGATATGTTAATACATGTGCCCATGTGCCAAAAGAGGCTCAGCTGCCTGTCCAAACTAAGTACAGTTCGTCAACAAATAGCTTCAGTAGTTTATCAGTACTAGTTGTGTAATGTTTTATGTTTTCAAGTGCTCGATAAAAATTTATGTTTCTAGTAGTTCATGTATTATTGTCTGAGGAGTTCATGTGTTACTGGCCAGTAAGTAAACCTATTAATCACTCTCTCAAGTGTGATGAAAAAAATGGGCAGTAAATTGATGAAAAAATATCATCGAGTTCAAAACATGCCGAGACACGCGATAGCCACCCCAATTCGGGTGTAGTAAGTACCTCAGTACGAGTTAAAAACGATGGTCCGTTCGGGATAAAAGAAATGGCAGAAAATCAAAATGTAAAGTTCAAGCAAAAAAAGAAACCCCATGAAAATCCTGCTTAGTAAGTACCTCAGTACAAGTCGTAAAATGAGAGAAGTTCAGAACAATGTTGTCAAAAAAATGTTCAGTTAAAAAAAAGAAACAAAACAAACACATTTTATTTTTGAATAAAAATATCATTCAGTTCGATGATACAAACCATACAAGTATTGTATGCATTTATACAAGAAACCGTTGAAAACTTACGAGAAAAATATTACCCAAAAAATAGAGCAAAGTCTAGTTAATGAAAACACACTTAGTATAAACCCATGCAAGCATCAGTACAAGTACCCTTTTTCGGAACCATTCAAAATTACTCTACAAAAAATAGCTCAGTACAAACATACACATATATCAGTATGACTACTCTGTTTTTCAGACGAGAAAATAGCAGGATCCGTCATGCTGTATTCAAAATTACTCTTAAACGGTTGCGAAGTAGAGAAGACATTCAACATGACTAAGTTTCGCATTTTCGATAGCTATCAAACAGTATATTATTTTCCATATTTCGACAAACTTTTAAAAAACATCGCGTTCAAAATTAAATTTGACCGTATTCGAATTCGTTTTTAAACCATAAGGAATTAGAAAAACATTTATATACGAAAAAGTTGCACATTTTCCATAGCTTTCCAACGCCGTATCATTTGCGTCAATCCGACAAACCGTTTGCAAAAAATTGCGAAAATACGTTTCGCCCAGAATTTCACCATTTTTCAAATTACTTTTAAATCATATAGAATTAGAAAAAACAATACATATATGGAAGATGCGGATTTCCACCAGCTTTCCAATGCCATCTTATTTGCTCAATTTCGACAAACCGTTTGAAAATTGAGTCCAAAATACGATTCGCGTTTTCGGTTAAAAAAACGGTTTTTTCAAAACTGCTCTTAAACCATAATGATTTTGCAAAAACGATCAATATACTTGAAATATGGTTGTCAGGAGCTTTCCAACGATATATTACACGCCACATTCCGACAAAAAAATTACAAAAGGTTTTTTAACTAAAGAAGACGATTTGTTAAACACAACTGAAAGCATCAGTTCAACCGCTTAGAAAACATCAGTACAACCACCTGAAACTGTTAGTTCAAAAAGGGTAACAGAATAATATTCTGTTACGCGTAACAGAATAGCCCAGATGTGTGTGTGTGTGTCTAATATATATAGGGAAAATGCATCCTACTACCGGGGGGCACCACACAAACCCACGACAATCTCTTAGCCGTGTGCAGCGCCCCTCTCCATAGTTTAGTCCTCCGTCTAGTTTTCCACAGTGCACGGCGAAGCCCTGTGGGAACAAGTTCACCACCACCGTCACCACGCTGTCATGCTGCCGGAACTCATCTACTACTTCGTCCGTCTTGCTGGATCAAGAAGGTGAGGACGTCATCGAGCTGAATGTGTGCTGAACGCGAAGGTGACGTACGTTCGGTACTTGATCGGTTGGATCGCGAAGGTGTACGACTACATCCACCGCATTGTTAAACGCTTCCGCTTTACGGTCTACGAGGGTACGTAGACATACTCTCCCCTCTCGTTGATATGCATCTCCATGGATAGATCTTGCGTGTGCATAGATTTTTTTTGTTTTCCATGGAACATTCCCCAACACTATTAACCTAGTGCCCAGTGCCAGTTTCTGTTTTCTGACCTTCACAGATGATTTGAGTGGATATGGGTATATCTACTTAATGAAACACAAGTCTAAAACATTTGAAAAGTTCAAAGAATTTCAGAGTGAAGTGGAGAATCATTGTAACAAGAAAATAAAGTTTCTACGATCTGATCACGGAGGCGAATATTTGAGTTATGAGTTTGGCCTTCATTTAAAACAATGTGGAATAGTTTCACAACTCACGCCACCTGGAACACCACAGCGAATGGTGTGTCCGAACGTCGTAACCGTACTTGATTAGATATGGTGCGATCTATGATGTCTCTTACCGATTTACCGCTATCGTTTTGGGGTTATGCATTAGAGACAGCTACATTCACGTTAAATAGGGCACCATCTAAATCCGTTGAGATGACACCATATGAACTGTGGTTTGGCAAGAAACCTAAGCTGTCATTTCTTAAAGTTTGGGGTTGTGATGCTTATGTGAAAAAGCTTCAGCCTGATAAGCTCGAACCCAAATCGGAGAAGTGCGTCTTCATAGGATATCCAAAAGAAACTATTGGGTACACCTTCTATCACAGATCTGAAGGCAAGATCTTTGTTGCTAAGAATGGATCCTTTCGAGGAGTGGGAGGAAAGTAGAACTTGATGAGGTAATTGTACCTTCTCTCGGATTGGAAAGCAGCTCATCAGAGAAATCTGTTCTCGTGATGACTACACCAACTAGAGAGGAAGCTAATGATAATGATCATGAAACTTTAGATCAAGTTACTACCGAACCTCGTAGGTCAACCAGAGCACGTTCCGCACCACAGTGGTACGGTAATCCTGTTCTAGAAGTCATGTTACTGGACCATGATGAACCTACGAACTATGAGGAAGCGATGATGAGCCCAGATTCCGCAAAATGGCTTGAGGCCATGAAATCTGAGATAGGATCCATGTATGAGAACAAAGTATGGACTTTGATTGACTTGCCCGATGATTGGCAAGCCATAGAGAATAAATGGATTTCAAGAAGAGGACTGACGCTGATGGTAATGTTACTGTCTACAAAGATCGACTTGTTGCGAAAGATTTTCGACAAGTTCAAGGTGTTGACTACAATGAGATTTTCTCACTCATATCGATGCTTAAGTCTGTCTGAATCATGTTAGCAATTGCTGCATATTATGAAATCTAGCAAATGGATGTCAAAACTGCATTCCTTAATGGATCTATTCAAGAAGAGTTGTATATGATGCAACCAGAAGGTTTTGTCGATCCTAAAGGTGTTAACAAAGTGTGCAAGCTCCATCGATCCATCTATGGACTGGTGCAAGCATCTCGGAGTTGGAATATACGCTTTGATGAGTTGATCAAAGCATATAGTTTTATACAGACTTGCGGTGAAGCCTGTATTTACAAGAAAGTGAGTGGGAGCACTACAGCCTTTCTAATAAGTATATGTGAATGACATATTGTTGATCGGAAATGATGTAGAATTTTCTGGAAAGCATAAAGGAGTGTTTGAAAGGAGTTTTTCAAATAAAGACCTCGGTGAAGCTTCTTACATATTGGGCATCAAGATCTATAGAGATAGATCAAGACGCTTAATAAGATTTTTCAATGAGTACATACCTTGACAAGATTTTGAAGTGGTTCAAAATGGAACAGTCAAAGAAGGAGTTCTTGCCTGTATTGCAAGGTATAAAGTTGAGTAAGACTCAAAACCCGACCACGGCAGAAGATAGAAAGAGAATGAAAGTCATTCCCTATGCCTCAGCTATAGGTTCTATAAAGTATGCCATGCTATATACCAGACCTATTGTGTACCTTGCCATGAGTTTGACAAGGGGATACAATAGTAATCTAGGAGTAGATCACTGGGCAGCGGTCAAAGTTATCCTTAGGTACCTAAAGAGGACTAAGGAAATGTTTCTAGGTTATGGAAGTGACAAAGAATTCATCGTAAAGGGTTATGTCGATGCAAGCTTTGACACTGATCCGAATGACTCTGAATCTCAATCTGGATACATATTGAAAGTGAGAACAATTAGCTAGAGTAGCTCCATGCAGAGCATTGTAGACATAGAAAATTGCAAAATACATACGGATCTGAATGTGGCAGACCCGTTGACTAAACCTCTCTCACAAGCAAAACATGATCACACCTTAGTACTCTTTGCATGTTAGTCACATGGCGATGTGAACTAGATTACTGACTCTAGTAAACCCTTTGGGTGTTGGTCATATGGCAATGTGAACTATGGGTTTTAATCACATGGTGATGTGAATTATTGGTGTTAAATCACATGGCGATGTGATCTAGATTATTGACTCTAGTGCAAGTGGGAGACTGAAGGAAATATGCCCTAGAGGACATAATAAAGTTGTTATTTTATATTTCCTTATATCATGGTAAATTTTTATTATTCATGCTAGAATTGTATTAACCGGAAACTTGATACATGTGTGGATACATAGAAAAAACACCGTGTCCCTAGTAAGCCTCTACTAGACTAGCTCGTTAATCAAAGATGGTTAAGTTTCCTAACCATAGACATGTGTTGTCATTTGATGAACGGGATCAGATCATTAGGAGAATGATGTGATGGACAAGACCCATCCGTTAGCTTAGCATAATGATCGTTAAGTTTTATTGCTATTGCTTATACATATTCATTTGACTATGAGATTATGCAACTCCCGAATGCCGGAGGAACACCTTGTGTGCTATCAAATGTCACAACATAACTAGGTAATTATAAAGATGCTCTACAGGTGTCTCCGAAGGTGTTTGTTGGGTTGGCATAGATCGAGATTAGGATTTGTCACTCCGAGTATCGGAGAGGTATCTCTGGGCCCTCTCGGTAATGCACATCATAATAAGCCTTGCAAGCAATGTGACTAATGAGTTAGTTGCGGGATGATGCATTACAGAATGAGTAAAGAGACTTGCCGGTAACGAGATTGAACTAGGTATGAAGATACCGACGATCGAATCTCGGGCAAGTAACATACCGATGACAAAGGGAATAACGTATGTTGTCATTGCGGTTTGACCAATAAAGATCTTCGTAGAATATGTAGGAACCAATATGAGCATCCAGGTTCCGCTGTTGGTTATTGATCGGAGATGTGTCTCGGTCATGTCTACATAGTTCTCGAACCCGTAGGGTCCGCACGCTTAACGTTCGATGATGATTTGTATTATGAGTTATGTGTTTTGGTGATCGAAGATTGTTTGGAGCCCCGGATAAGATCATGTACATGACGAGGAGTCTCGAAATGGTCGAGAGGAAAAGATTGATATATTGGACGATGGTATTCGGACACCGAAATGGTTTTGGAGTGGTTCGGGTATTTTTTGGAGTACCGAGGGGTTACCAGAACCCCCCGGGGGAAGTATTGGGCCTACATGGGCCATGGGGAGAGAGGAGGCAGCCCACAAGGGGTGGCCGTGCCCCCCCATGGGGAGTCCGTATAGGACTAGGGGAGGGGGCGACGCCCCCTTTCCTTCTCCTCCTCCCTCTCCTTCCCCTTTTCCCCTCCGTAAGAAAGGAAGGGAGGCCGAATAGGACTTGGAGTCCTATACGGATTCCCCCCATGGCGCGCCCCCTAGGGTCGGCGGCCTCCTCCCCTCCTCCTTTATATACGGTGGCAAGGGGGCACCCCAAAGCACAATAGTTGTTCTCTTAGCCGTGTGCGGTGCCCCCTCCACAATTTACTCCTCCGGTCATAGCGTCGTAGTGCTTAGGCGAAGCCCTGCGCGGATCACATCATGATCACTATCACCACGCCATCGTGCTAACGAAAATCTCCCTCGACCCTCTACTGGATCAAGAGTTCGAGGGATGTCATCGAGCTGAACGTGTGTTGAACTCAGTGGTGTCGTATGTTTGGTACTTGATCGGTTGGATCGTGAAGACGTTCGACTACATCAACCGCGTAACTTAACGCTTCCGCTTTTGGTCTACAAGGGTACGTGGACAAACTCTCCCCCTCTCGTTGCTATGCTTCTCCTAGACCGATCTTGCGTGATCGTAAGAATTTTTTTGAAATTGCATGCTACGTTCCCCAACACCTACGGGTCCATAGCTAGTAGCTAGATGGCTTCTTCTCTCTCTTTGATCTTCAATACAATGTTCTCCTCGATGTTCTTGGATATCTACTCGATGTACTTATTTTGCGGTGCATTTGTTGAGATCCGATGAATTATGGATTTATGATGAGATTATCTATGAATATTATTCGAGTCTTCTCTGAATTCTTTTATGCATGATTGAGATAGCTTAGTATTTCTGTTCGATCTATCTATTTGGTTTGGCCTACTAGATTGGGTTTTCTTGCAATGGGAGAGGTGCTTTGTGATGGGTTCAATCTTGCGGTGTCCTCACCCAGTGATGAGGGGTAGCGAGGCACTTATTGTATTGTTGCTGATAAAAAGATGTGGTTTATATCATATTGCTTGAGTTTATCCTTCTACACCATGTCATCTTGCTTAATGCATTACCCTATTCTTATGAACTTAATACTCTAGATGCAGGCATGAGTCGGTCGATGTGTGGAGTAATAGTAGTAGATGCAAAGGTGAGTCGGTCTACTTGTCACGGACATGATGCCTATATTCATGATCATTGCCTTAGATATCGTCATAACTTTGCACTTTTCTATCAATTGCTCAACAGTAATTTGTTTACCCACCGTATGCTTTCTTCAAGAGAGAAGCCTCTAGTGAAACCTATGCCCCCCGGGTTTATTGTCCATCATATATTTTCAGATCTATAAAATTGAAAACCCAAAAATACCTTGCAGCAATTTATTTGTGTTTACTTTATTTTGCCTTTTACTTATCTTTTAAATCTATCTTTATTAGATCTCACTCTTGCAAGTTACCGTGAAGGGATTGACAACCCCTTTTTCGTGTTGTGTGCAAGTGTTTGTTAGTTTGTGCAGGTGCATATTGGGGAATTGCTTGTGCCTCCTACTGCATTGATACCTTGGTTCTTAACTGAGGGAAATACTTATCTCTACTTTGCTACATCACCCTTTCCTCTTCAAGGGAAAAATCAATGCAAGCTCAAGAAGTATCATTGCCCAAATCTGGAGATGAGAGGATGATCTGTGGCCACTCCAGTAGTTTTCTTCACTTGTTTGAATCCCCACCTCAGAAGTTCAAAGTTATGAGTTTGATTGTAGAGACGGTCAAGAGGACAACTGTTGGCCAGAAGAGGTCTTGTGGATATGCCCCACAAATTCAGATGCTTATCAACTCCAAAGTTGGTACAGACACATATCTACTATATCTTGAGCACCTCCCTCTTCAGCCAGAGTTCGAGGATAATGTGGTGGTGATGG
Source organism: Aegilops bicornis (assembly GCA_021605145.1). Classification (NCBI taxonomy): domain Eukaryota; kingdom Viridiplantae; phylum Streptophyta; class Magnoliopsida; order Poales; family Poaceae; genus Aegilops; species Aegilops bicornis. Next base: position 387,063,008 of record CM038669.1, on the reverse strand, counting down.
ACCCCTCACACCCCACATTAGTTGAGGCCCAAGAGAAGGCTCAGGCAGCAGCAGCAGCTAAAGCAGCTCAGGAAGCTGCAGCTCCCAATGCACCCATTGCCAACCTCAAGTCAAAGAACGATCAGATGACATATCTGCTAGAGGCCACCCTGAGGATTGAGAGGAGTCTGGCCAACATCTCCAAGAACCAGGAGAGTCTAGAGCGGGTTGTCGAGACTAAGATTCGTGATCTTGATGTGAAGATCATCGAGGTTTAGACAGTTGTGGAGAAGCTGCAGGCAGATGTTGAGGCAAGCAAGGTTGCTGCCGAGGATAGTGGAGATGAGAGACCTACCACTCAGAGGTTTCAGACGGTACCCAGGGCAGCCAGATCTTCAGCCGTGCCAGTTGCAGACACAAGGCCTACTCACTCTATACCTGCCGCTACTGCTCTAGTGCCACCTCAAGTGTCTACTCCAACAGTTCAGTAGACATCTTCAGAGGCATTTGCAGATGCAGTTCTCTCAACGCCATTTATGCACACCAGAGCCACAAGCCAGAAGACCCCTTCATGAGCTCTAGAGGATCGTGCGTAGAGAGACGCATAGCTCTATACCTTTTCGAGCTTTTTGGCTCTTGTTGCCAAAGGGGGAGAAATTGTATAGATCATTAGGCTTCGAGAGAGAGTGTGTCTCGCTTTTGCTCTTTGGTTTTATTGAGTTTTTTTCTACTTTGTTCGTTTGATCCGTGCTGCTTGATCGTTTGATGCTCGTGAGATACTATGTTTGGTTGTGTGGTTGATCATACTTTGCAAAATATGTGCTTAATACTTATCCCCACAATTATTTGTGTATGATCATTCACTTATGTCTTTGGTGATACGTGCATGTTATTTCATTCATATCATTTTGTGCGCTCCACCAAGATGCATGTGAGATGGAAGAGTGACCCATGATCCTAATCGATTGTGCATTTGCATTCACACGCAAATTTTTAACACTGCACAAATTTAGGGGGAGCTCTTGCTTATCACATACCTCTCAAAGTGACGATGTACTTCATTCATTTAATTATTTTTCGAATCTTTGATCTATATGTTGTCATCAATTAACAAAAAGGGGGAGACTGAAAGTGCAACTAATCCCCGAGTGGTTTTGGTAATTCATAACAACATATAGCTCATTTAACTAATATCCATTCCAGATAAATATTTCAGGATGTTCAACGATTGGCATGGCATGGACTAGAGATGTGGAACCCTCAAAATGTTAAGGACAAAGATTGGCAAAAGCTCAAGGCTCTTCATTTCTATTTAAGTGATCCAAGATCACATTGAGTCCATATGAAAGCCAATACTATTAAAAGGGGATGAGCTGTTGCTTAATGGTCTACTTGCTCAAAGTGCTTAGTGATATTGCTCGAGACCCCTCAGCCACTTTCTACATCAAAATATGTCCAAACCCTAGTTCCAAGCTCGGCCCCACCGATTCTTTCTACCTGGAGCCACCAAGTTCATTTGACATAGCCACTGCCAGAAACCCTAATGATTTGGTCACACCGGTACAGAGCTTGGTCCCACCAAGATGGCCTTGCTAGCGCTCTGTGATCTATTGCATTCACTTTTGTCCCACCGAGTTTATGCAATCGGTCTCACCGAGTTGGCTTGAAAGACCCTCTGTTGCTTATTGCTTCACTTCGGTCCCATCGAGTTGATGCAATCGGCGCCACCGAGATGATGTTTGCCCTAAGCCCTAGCAGATCGGTCCCACCGAGATTCCTAACATTCATATTTTTGAACAAATCAGTGCCACCGAGTTTCCTAATCGGTGCCACCGAGATGAGTCAAAAGTGTGTAACGGTTGGATTTTGTGTGGAGCCTATATATACCCCTCCACCCCTTCTTCCTCATTGAGAGCCATCATAACGTGCCTACACTTCCACCATTCATTTTCTGAGACAGAACCACCTACTTATGTGTTGAGATCAAGAGATTCCATTCCAACCTTTTGAACCTTGATTTCTAGCCTTCCCCAAGTTGTTTTCCACTCAAATGCTTCTTCCACCATAGCCAAATATGTGAGAGAGAGTTGAGTGTTGGGGAGACTATCATTTGAAGCACAAGAGCAAGGAGTTCATCATCTACACACCATCTATTACCTTTTGGAGAGTGGTGTCTCCTAGATTGGTTAGGTGTCACTTGGGAGCCTCCATCGTGATGTGGAGTTGAACCAAGAAGTTTGTAAGGGCAAGGAGATCGCCTACTTCGTGAAGATCTACCCAAGTTAGGCAAGTCCTTCGTGGGTGATCGCCATGTTGGGATAGACAAGGTGCTTCTTCGTGGACCCTTCATGGGTGGAGCCCCCGTGGACTCGCGCAGCCGTTACCCTCCATGGGTTGAAGTGTCCATCAATGTGGACGTATGATAGCACCACCTATCGGAACCATGCCAAAAATCATGTCTCCATTATGCGTTTGCCTTCTCCAAACCCTTTCCTTTACCTTCATATGCAATGTTTTGCATTCCACTTCTATACTCTTAGAATTGCATGTGTAGGTTGATCGCTTGACTTGTGCTAATTGCTAAAATCTGCCCACAACTAAAATTAGGAAAATGATAGATTTTTATTTGGTCAAGTAGTCTAATCACCCCCCTCTAGACATACTTTCGATCCTGCAAGTGGTATCAGAGCTTTGGTCCCCATTAGATTTGATTTCCATAGCTTTGGTGATCATAGCCTTGTTTTCACAACCTAGGAGAGTATGGAGTCTAGCGAGTGTAACTATCACTGTAGAGGTCCTTATTTTGATGGTACAAATTTTGCTAGTTGGAAGCATAAGATGAAAAATGCATATTCTTGGTCATAACTCTGCCGTCTGGGCTGTTATGCGTGTTGGCTTGCAAGGTGAATTCTTTGAAGATGGTAGAGAACCGGATTGTGAAGCAACCACAGAAGAATTGAAGATGTTGCAATACAATGCTCAAGCTTGTGATATTCTCTTCAATGGACCGTTCCCCAAAGAATTCAACAAAATCAGCCGTCTTGAGAATGCAAAGGAAATTTGGGATACTTTGGTTGATATGCACGAAGGTACCGAGTCTCTCAATGAATCCAAGTTGGATGTGCTTCAAAGTCAACTTGACAAGTTTAAGATGAAGGATGGTGAAGGAGTCACCGAAATGTACTATAGGCTTGCTATCATCAGAAATGAGATTGCTGGCTTAGGAAGTGAAGAGATGACCGGCAAATTCATCATCAAGAAGATCCTTAGAGCCTTGGATGGAAAATCTGATACCGTGTGCCCATTGATCCAAATGTTGCCCAATTACAAAGATCTCAAGCCCACAGAAGTCATTGGAAGAAAAGTTGCTCATGAGATGTCACTCAAGGATAAGGAAGAGCTTCACAATAATTCAAGTGATGCTTACAAAGCTTCAAGTGAGGCCCCTACAACATAAAGTGAGAAGCAAGTCTGCAATGAATAATTGAGCTTAATGGTGAAGAACTTCAACAAATTCTGTAAGAGTAGAAGCAAAGAGTGAAGCTCCAAGTCAGGTCCTACAATGACAAAAGATCTTCTAGTCATGATCGTAATTGCTACAATTGTGGAAGACCCGGACACTATTCCAATGAGTGTACGGCTCCCTACCAGAAAACAGAAGACTCGCCAAAAAGGAGAAGTAGAAGAGATGAATCACCTCCAAGAGAGAGAAGGAGTAGAGATGATCGTTATGAATGAAGAACCTCTCGTAGAAGCAAGGAATCGGAAAGGAAGGACAAGTCATCAAAGAGCTACACAAGACCAAGACATCAAGCTCACGTTGGTGAATGGGTGTCCGGTTCTGACTCCGACAACTACTTACTAGTAATCTTGTGAAGTTGAATCTAGTTCAATGTTTTGATATCGTGTTGTGGTGTAATTATGTAGTGGTGTTGTGCGAACGTTGACTGCACACCACTTTACCTTTAAGGGCCTAGAGAAGAGCATTATGTGATTAATTTGTTCATGGATGGGTGACTAGAGTGACATATATTACCGTACCATAAGTTTATAAACCGTTGCATGAGGGGTGTTGGAACCATATAATTAATTGCTATGGCTAGATGTTATCTTAACCCAAATTATAAGTATCCGATGTCATGTACGAGTACATAGCAAATCGAGCATCTTCAATGGCAAGTCTCGAGACACAAGGATGGCAAGTTATTTGACACACATGACAATTTTCTATCAAAAAATAAACTGAAGCACGAAGTTGCCATGCTTGCCAACTAAAGTTGACATACTCGCGTCACTAAAGTTGCCATCTAAAACGTTTGATTTGCCATGTGCTCGTATCTTGTTGGCACCGCATTCTCATGGCACCGCTTCTTCTTCCTCTCGGTTACCTCACACAACTCTCTTCTCACTTTTCTCTCAAAACAAATGACACTCTCATGAACACATATGACCAGGACACACACACACACGCATCTACACAAGGAAGAAATCCTAATAGCTTTGCCAAGAGTCCTTTCTCCTTGGTCACGTGAGAGGCTACATCTTTTCTTTACCCTCACAACCGCTTTCATTATCAATGCAACAACTATATATACATGCAACTCAGCAACTAGCTGATCCGCCACTTAGGCCACTTACCACATGAAGTGCTCCACTACTCAACTAACTAACCCACATATTGATGATCCACAAGTATAGGGGATCGCAACATTCTTCGAGGGCATTATTTCATCCAAGTTTATTGATTCGATACAAGGGGAGCCAAAGAGTATTTATAAGCCTTAGTAGTTGAGTTGTCAATCCAACCACACCTGAGAAGTTATTTCCTTGCAATAAGATATTAGTAGCATAGTAATATGATAGTTTTGATAACATAGCAATTGGAATAGTAACGGTAGCAGTAAGAGTTTTGTAGTAATTGGAACAATAGCAACAGTAGTGATTCAAGCAAGACAATATTATGATAAAGCATAGGCATGGAGTAGCGATGGATATTTGGATGACATTCATCATATAAAGTCACAACCTAGAGCTTCTTGCGACCTTGTCGTATCTCACAACACCGTCGGCATCTCGTCGTGCTCGTCGCATCGCACGGCAGTATGACATCTTGCCTCCTTTGTGCACACAACCAAAGCTTCATTGGCCTACATACACTTTCCTATACCATCTAAACTACATGAAAAATCAAACTAAACATGGTGATACAAAATAACAAGATTAGGGCTAACATACCTGACGTTCGGGCGTTATCAGATTCCAACTTAATACTCTTGTATTTGCGGATGGTTGCATAAGAGGTGTAATCATAAGTGGGTTGTTTGTTCAAGTAAGAACAACACCTTATCATAGGTTCCACCACACAACAAACTATCAAAACAATGAAATGTAAGTCAATGAATCTTGATGAAAGTAACTTTGTGTAACTCCTATGTGTCCTTGAGAACTCCTTGATCCCTATAAGTAAAACAACTGGCTTGTCCTTAGCATATTTAAGGAATGAGCCACTTGCTGCACCATTGCACTTTTGTTACTATTTACTTTCTTGCAATTGCTCTTGCTTTCAAACAAACAATCAAACACTCTTTGTGTTGGAGATATGCCCTAGAGGCAATCATGTATGATGATATTTCCTATGTGTTTATGAATAAAGATAGTCCTTGGACATTATCAATGATGTGTATCAGCAAGTACGTGACTTGTTTGTGGGACTATGCATTGTATGATGATTGTCCTAAAGGGTCCCTAGTCGAAAGGGCTGTGTGGACGCCAAGAAATGACTAGATCGGCATATGACACGGTCGATGGCTTGGTCTCACTAGCCAAGGAGCATTGGATGCTAACCGGATAATATGGACTTGGAAAGGTCTGGTCGGATTCGTCGTAGTCGGATCCGAGTCGAGATAAGGTCCGAGTCGGACAGACCCAACTATGAGACGCAGCGATATGTCATCTGTGAGTCTCTAGTACAACATATGTTCTATGTCCTAAGACCTGAGCTGACGCATGTACTTGGGATGTTGACAGACTTGCTTTGGGCCGACCAAACGCTACTCCGTGACTGGGTAGTTACAAAGGTAGGTTTCAGGCTTTTGCAGACCCATGCTGCGAGACTTGGTCGAGCAAGATGGGATTTGCCCCTCCGATTAGGAGAGATATACTCTGGGCCCCTCGTGTGATCCGACCAGGATAAGCATGGCCATGCGACAAGGATTATGAGATAATCCGTTTTGTGGTCGGTATCACTGGAACGAGAAAGAGGTCGGGCTAGCACAAGGATGACATAATCGCCTTGAGCTCGACAACGTATATCGTGTGGCAAAAGGAATGGAAGTGTGATGTACAGGTTCGCCTAACCAGCTTCATAGTCTGCTTGGTGGTCGGCACGCCTTGCTAGAGGCCGCTACCAACCGTGCAGGTCGGAGGTGATCCGACCAGACCAAGCCGACTTGAACCTAAGGGGTCGCGCGCTTAAGGGTAGGAACCTACGAGGTCGGTTCGTAGGACACTGGTCGGATGTGATCCGAACTGGATAGGAACGTGACCGAGTAGACTTTGGGCTTTAGGGTCCGTGCAAGGTGAAGGAAATATGCCCTAGAGGCAATAATAAAGTTATTATTTATTTCCTTATATCATGATAAAGGTTTATTATTCATGCTAGAATTGTATTAACCGGAAACATAATACATGTGTGAATATATAGACAAACAAGATGTCACTAGTATGCCTCTACTTGACTAGCTTGTTAATCAAAGATGGTTATGTTTCCTAACCATGAACAAGGAGTTGTTATTTGATTAACAAGGTCACATCATTAGTTGAATGATCTGATTGACATGACCCATTCCGTTAGCTTAACACTTGATCGCTTAGTATGTTAATGCTTTCTTCATGACCCATACATGTTCCTATAACTATGAGATTATGCAACTCCTGCCATCGGAGGAACACTTTGGTACTACCAAACGTCACAACGTAATCGGGTGATTATAAAGGAGTACTACAGTGTCTCCAAAGGTACTTGTTGGGTTGGCGATTTCGAGATTAGGTTTTGTCACTCCGATTGTCGGAGAGGTATCTCTAGGCCTTCTCGGTAATACACATCACTTAAGCCTTGCAAGCATTACAACTAATGAGTTAGTTGTGAGATGATGTATTACGGAACGAGTAAAGAGACTTACGATAACGAGATTGAACTAGGTATTGGATACCGACGATCGAATCTCGTAAGTAACATACCGATGACAAAGGGAACAACGTATGTCGTTATGCGGTTTGACCGATAAAGATCTTCAGAGAATATGTAGGAACCAATATGGGCATCCAGGTTCCGCTATTGGTTATTGACCGAGAATGGTTCTAGGTCATGTCTACATAGTTCTCGAACCCGTAGGGTCCGCACGCTTAACGCTTCGGCGATGTTCATTATGAGTTTATAAGTATTGATGCACCAAGTTTGTTCGAGTCCCGGATGTGATCACGGACATGACGAGGAGTCTCAAATGGTCGAGACATAAAGATTGATATATTGGAAGCCTACATTTGGACATCGGAAAGGTTCCGAGTGAAATCGAATTTATCGAGTACCGGAGGTTACCGAACCCCCCGGGAACTACATGGGCCCATAGTGGGCCTTGGAGGAAAGGAGAAAGGGCAGCCCTAGGTGGTCACAAGACTCCCTTCCCCTAGTCCTATTAGGACTAGGAAAGGTGGGCCGCCCCCTCTCTCTCTTTCCTCCGGGAATCCTAATCCAACTAGGATTGAGGGGAGTCCTACTCCCGAGGGAGTAGGACTCCCTTGGTGCGCCTCCTCCCTTGGGCCGGCCACCTCCCCCTTGGCTCCTTAATAAACGCGGGCACGGGTGCACCCCAAGACACACAAGTAGATCTACGGATCTGTCCTTAGCCGAGTGCGGTGCCCACATCCACCATATTCCACTTTGGTCATATCGTCATGAGCTTAGGCGAAGCCTCGCGCGGAGAAGTCATATCGTCGCGGAGCTTAGGCGAAGCCCTCGCGCCGGTGGAGCATCAACATCGCCACCACGCTGCCAGGCCGACGGAACTCATCCCCGACACTTTGCTTTGGATCGGAGTCCGGGATCGCCATCGAGCTGAACGTGTGCGTAACTCGGAGGTGCCGTGACGTTCGGTGCTTGGATCGGTCGGATCGTGAAGACGCACGACTACATCAACCGCGTTGTTATAACGCTTCCGCTTTCGGGTTCACGAGGGTACGTGGACGGACACTCTTCCCTCTCGTTGCTATGCCATCACCATGGTCTTGCGTGATCGTAGGAATTTTTTGAAATTACTACATTCCCCAACAAAGGGCATCCGAGCCTGGTTTTATGCGTTGATGTCATATGCACGAGTAGAACACAAGTGAGTTGTGGACGATACAAGTCATACCGCCTACCAGCATGTCATACTTTGGTTCAACGGTATTGTGAGATGAAGCTGCCCGGACCGACATTACGCCAGACGCTTACGCTGAGATCGGTTTCACCGCCCGAGCACTCGTTGCTTAAAGGTGACCGGCGGGTGTCTGCTCTCTCACTTTAGTTGAACTGAGTATGGCTACGCCCGGTCCTTGAGAAGGTTAAAACGGAGTCTATTTGACAAACTATCGTTGTGGTTTTGATGCGTAGGTAAGAACGGTTCTTGCTCAGCCCGTAGCAGCCACGTAAAAATTGCAACAACAAAGTAGAGGACGACTAACTTGTTTTTGCAGGGCATGTTGTGATGTGATGTGGTCAAGACGAGATGCTATATTTTATTGTATGAGATGATCATGTTTTGTAACCGAAGTTATCGGCAATCGGCAGGAGCCATATGGTTGTCGCTTATTGTATGAAATGCAACGCCATGTAATTGCTTTACTTTATCACTAAGGAGTAGCGATAGTCGTAGAAGCAATAGTTGGCGAGACGACAACGATGCTACGATGGAGATCAAGGTGTCGCGCGGTGACGATGGTGATCATGACGGTGCTTCAGCGATGGAGATCACAAGCACAAGATGATGATGACCATATCATATCACTTATATTGATTGCATGTGATGTTTATCCCTTATGCATCTTATCTTGCTTTGATTGACGGTAGCATTATAAGATGATCTCTCACTAAAATTATCAAGAAGTGTTCTCCCGAGTATGCACCGCTATGAAAGTTCTTCGTCTTTGAGACACCACGTGATGATCGGGTGTGATAGGCTCTACGCTCAAATACAACGGGTGCAAAACAGTTGCGCACGCAGAATACTCGAGTTAAACTTGATGAGCCTAGCATATAACAGATATGGCCTCGAACACGGAGACCGAAGGTCGAGCGTGAATCATATAGTAGATATGATCAACATAGTGATGTTCACCATTGAAACTACTCCATCTCACGTGATGATCGGACATGGTTTAGTTGATATGGATCACGTGATCACTTAGATGACTAGAGAGATGTCTGTCTAAGTGGGAGTTTTTAATATGATTAATTGAACTTAAATTTATCATGAACTTAGTACCGATAGTATTTTTGCTTGTCTATGTTTCATCGTAGATAGATGGCTCGTGTCGTTGTTCCGTTGAATTTTAATGCGTTCCTTGAGAAAGCAAAGTTGAAAGATGATGGTAGCAATTACACGGATCGGGTCCAGAATTTGAGGATTATCCTCATTGTCGCACGTAAAAATTACGCCCCGAAGCACCGCCGGGTGACAGTGCCTGCAGATGCCGAGCCGAAGTTGTGAACGTCTGCAAAGCAGTAGCTGATGACTACTCTATAGTTCAAGGTGCCATGCTTTACGGCTTAGAACCGGGTCTTCAACGACGCTTTTGAACGTCATGGAGCATATGAGATGTTCCAGGAGTTGAAGTTAATATTTCAAGCAAATGCCGGATTGAGAGATATGAAGTCTCCAATAAGTTCTATAGCTGCAAGATGGAGGAGAATAGTTCACAAGGAGCACATACTCAAAATGTCTGGGTATAACAATCACTTAATTCAGCTGGGAGTTAATCTTCCGGATGATAGTGTCATTGATGTAATTCTCCAATCATCGCCACCAAGCTACAAGAGCTTCGTGATGAACTATAATATGCAAGGGATGACTAAAACAATTCCTGAGCTCTTCGCGATGCTAAAAGCTGCGGAGGTAGAAATCAAGAAAGAGCATCAAGTGTTGATGATCAACAAGACCACTAGTTTCAAAAAAAAGGGCAAAGGGAAGAAGAAGGGAAACTTCAAAAGGAACAGCAAGAAAGTTGCTGATCAAGAGAAGAAACCAAAGTCTCGACCAAAGCCTGAAATCGAGTGTTTTACCGCAAGCAGACGGACATCGGAAGCGGAACTGCCCGAAGTATTTGGCGGATAAAAAGGATGGCAAGGTGAACAAAGGTATATGTGATATACATGTTATTGATGTGTACCTTACTAATACTCGCAGTAGTACCTGGGTATTTGATACTTGTTCTGTTGCTAATATTTGCAACTCGAAACAGGAACTACGGATTAAGCGAAGATTGGCTAAGGATGAGGTGACGATGCGCTGTTGGAAATTGTTCCAAAGTCGATGTGATCGCAGTCGGCACGCTACCTCTACATCTACCTTCTGGATTAGTTTTAGACCTAAATAATTGTTATTTGGTGCCAGCGTTGAGCATGAACATTATATCTGGATCTTGTTTAATGCGAGACGGTTATTCATTTAAATCAGAGAATAATGGTTGTTCTATTTATATGAGTAATATCTTTTATGGTCATGCACCCTTGAAGAATGGTCTATTCTTGTTGAATCTCGACAGTAGTGATACACATATTCATAATGTTGAAGCCAAAAGATGCAGAGTTGATAATGATAGTGCAACTTATTTGTGGCACCGCCGCTTAGGTCATATCGGTGTAAAACGCATGAAGAAACTCCATACCGATGGGCTTCGGAATCACTTGATTATGAATCACTTGGTACTTCATGTAACCGTGCCTCATGGGCAAGATGACCAAAACGCCGTTCTCCTAACTATGGAGCGAGCAACTGATTTGTTGGAAATCATACATACCGATGTTTGTGGTCCAATGAATGTTGAGGCACGCGGCGGTATCGTTATTTTCTCACCTTCACAGATGATTTGAGCAGATATGGGTATATCTACTTAATGAAACACAAATCTGAAACATTTGAAAAGTTCAAAGAATTTCAGAGTGAAGTGGAAAATCATCGTAACAAGAAAATAAAATTTCTACGATCTGATCGTGGAGGAGAATATTTGAGTTACGAGTTTGGTTTACATTTGAAACAATGTGGAATAGTTTTCAACTTCACGCCACCCGGAACACCACGGAGAAATGGTGTGTCCGAACGTCAGAATCGTGACTTTACTAGATATGGTGCGATCTATGATGTCTATTTCCGATTTACCGCTATCGTTTTGGGGTTATGCTTTAGAGACGGCCGCATTCACGTTGAATAGGACACCGTCAAAATCCGTTGAGACGATGCCTTATGAACTGTGGTTTGGCAAGAAACCAAAGTTGTCGTTTCTTAAAGTTTGGGGCTGCGATGCTTATGTAAAGAAACTTCAACCAGATAAGCTCGAACCCAAATCGGAAAAATGTGTCTTCATAGGATACCCAAAGGAGATCATGGGTACACCTTCTATCACAGATCCAAGGCAAGATTTTCGTTGCTAATTCGGATCCTTTCTAGAGAAAGAGTTTCTCTCGAAAGAAGTGAGTGGGAGGAAAGTAGAACTTGATGAGATAATCAGATTCGCTCCCTTATTGGAAAGTAGTTCATCACAAGAAATGGTTCCCGTGACAACTACACCAATTAGTGAGGAAACTAATGATGATGATCATGAAGTTTCGTGATCAAGTTACTACTGAACCTCGTGAGGGTCAACCAGAGTAAAATACGCACTGCAGTGGTACGGTAATCCTATTCGGAAGTCATGTTACTTGACCATGGCGAACCTACAAACTATGAAGAAGTGATGGTGAGCCCAGATTCCGCAAAATGGTCGGAAGCCATGAAATCGAGATGGGATCCATGTATGAGAACAAAGTATGGACTTTGGTTGACTTGCCCGATGATCGGCAAGCCATTGAAAATAAATGGATCTTTAAGAAGAAGACCGACGCGATGATAATATAACTGTTTCACAAAGCTCGACTTGTTGCGAAGGTTTTCGACAAGTTCAAGGGGTTGACTACGATGAGACTTTCTCACCAGAAGCGATGCTTAAGTCTGTCCAAATCATGTTAGCAATTGCCGCATTTTATGATTATGAAATTTGGCAAATGGATGTAAAACTGCATTCTTGAATGGATTTCTAGAAGAAGAGTTGTATATGATGCAACCGTAAGGTTTTGTCGATCCAAAAGGTGCTAACAAAGTGTGCAAGCTCCAAATGATCAATTTATGGTCCGTGCAAGCCTCTCGGAGTTGGAATAAACGCTTTGATAGTGTGATCAAAGCATATGGGTTTGTATGCACTTTTGGAGAAGCCTCAGCATTTACAAGAAAGTGAGTGGGAGCTCAGAGCATTTCTCGATATTATATGTGGACGACATATTATTGATTGGAAATGATATAGAATTTCTGGATAGCATAAAAGGATACTTGAATAAAAGTTTTTCAATGAAAGACCTCGTGAAGTTGCTTACATATTGGGCATCAAGATCTATAGAGATAGATCAAGACGCTTAATTGGACTTTCACAAAGCACATACCTTGATAAAGTTTTGAAAAGTTCAAAATGGATCGTGCAAAGAAAGGTTTTTACCTGTGTTGCAAGGTGTAAGATTGAGTCGAGACTCAATGCCCGACCACAGCAGAAGATAGAGAGAAAATGAAAGATGTTCCCTATGCTTCAGCCATAGGCTCTATCATGTATGCAATGTCAGCGTACCGGACTGACGTATGCTTAGCTGTAAGCTTGGCAGGAAGGTACCAAAGTAATCCAGAATGGATCATCGGACAGCGGTCAAGAACATCCTGAAATACCGAAAAGGACTAAGGATATGTTTCTCATATATGGAGGTGACAAAGAGCTAGTCGTAAATGGTTACGCCGATGTAAGCTTTGACACCGATCCGGACGATTCTAAATCGCAAACCGGATACGTGTTTTTATTAAACGGTGGAGCTGCCGGTTGGTGCAGTTCTAAACAAAGCGTCGTGGCGGGATCTACATGTGAAGCGGAGTACATAGCTGCTTCGAAGCAGCGAATGAAGGAGTCTGGATGAAAGAGTTCATTTCCGATCTAGGTGTCATACCTAGTGCATCGGGACCGATGAAGATCTTCCGTGACAATATCGTGCAATTGCCTTGGCAAAGGAATCCAGATTTCACAAGAGGACCAAGCATATCAAGAGACGCTTCAATTCCATTCGAGACCAAGTCCAAGTGGGAGACATAGAGATTTGCAAAATACATACGGATCTGAATGTTGCGCACCCGCTGACTAAGCCTCTTCCACGAGCAAAACATGATCAGCACCAAGACTCCATGGGTGTTAGGATCATTACTTTGTAATCTAGATTATTGACTCTAGTGCAAGTGGGAGACTCAAGGAAATATGCCCTAGAGGCAATAATAAAGTTATTATTTATTTCCTTATATCATGATAAAGGTTTATTATTCATGCTAGAATTGTATTAACCGGAAACATAATACATGTGTGAATATATAGACAAACAGTATGTCACTAGTATGCCTCTACTTGACTAGCTTGTTAATCAAAGATGGTTATGTTTCCTAACCATGAACAAGGAGTTGTTATTTGATTAACAAGGTCACATCATTAGTTGAATGATCTGATTGACATGACCCATTCCGTTAGCTTAACACTTGATCGCTTAGTATGTTAATGCTTTCTTCATGACCCATACATGTTCCTATAACTATGAGATTATGCAACTCCTGCTTACGGAGGAACACTTTGGGTACTACCAAACGTCACAACGTAATCGGGTGATTATAAAGGAGTACTACAGTGTCTCCAAAGGTACTTGTTGGGTTGGCGTATTTCGAGATTAGGTTTTGTCACTCCGATTGTCGGAGAGGTATCTCTAGGCCTTCTCGGTAATACACATCACTTAAGCCTTGCAAGCATTACAACTAATGAGTTAGTTGTGAGATGATGTATTACGGAATCGAGTAAAGAGACTTACCGTAATCTAGATTGAACTAGGTATTGGATACCGACGATCGAATCTCGGGTAAGTAACATACCGATGACAAAGGGAACAACGATGTCGTTATGCGGTTTGACCGATAAAGATCTTCAGAGAATATGTAGGAACCAATATGGGCATCCGTGTTCCGCTATTGGTTATTGACCGAGAATGGTTCTAGGTCATGTCTACATAGTTCTCGAACCCGTAGGGTCCGCACGCTTAACGCTTCGATGATGCTCATTATGAGTTTATAAGTATTGATGCACCGAAGTTTGTTCGAGTCCCGGATGTGATCACGGACATGACGAGGAGTCTCGAAATGGTCGAGACATAAAGATTGATATATTGGAAGCCTACATTTGGACATCGGAAAGGTTCCGAGTGAAATCGAATTTATCGAGTACCGGAGGTTACCGAACCCCCGGAACTACATGGGCCCATAGTGGGCCTTGGAGGAAAGGAGAAAGGGCAGCCCTAGGTGGTCGCCGCCCCTTCCCCTAGTCCTATTAGGACTAGGAAAGGTGGGCCGCCCTCTCTCTCTCTTTCCCTCCGGGAATCCTAATCCAACTAGGATTGGAGGGGAGTCCTACTCCGGAGGGAGTAGGACTCCCTTGGCGCGCCTCCCTTGGGCCAGCCACCTCCCCTTGGCTCCTTTATATACGGGGGGGGGCACCCCATGACACACAAGTTGATCTACGGATCTTTCCTTAGCCGTGCAGCGGTGCCCCTTCCACCATATTCCACTTCGTCATATCGTCATGAGCTTAGCGAAGCCTCGCGCCGGAGAAGTCATATCGTCAGCGGAGCTTAGGCGAAGCCCTGCGTCGGTGGAGCATCAACATCGCTACCACGCTGCCGTCAGGTCGATTTTAACTCATCCCCGACACTTTGCCGGATCGAGTCCGGGATCGCCATCGAAATGAACGTGTGCGTAACTCGGAGGTGCCGTGACGTTCGGTGCTTGGATCGGTCGGATCGTGAAGACGCACGACTACATCAACCGCGTTGTTATAACGCTTCCGCTTTCGGTCTACGAGGGTACGTGGACGGACACTCTTCCCTCTCGTTGCTATGCCATCACCATGGTCTTGCGTGATCGTAGGAATTTTTTTTGAAATTACTACGTTCCCCAACACAAGGCCCAAGTGTTGAGCCTGCGCCGGACGCCTATATAAAGTGGAGGTGCGGCACACTCATGCGATTGATCGCTTCGGCGCTGTGACTAGGGTTTGCATGTGTTGCGAATAGCTACCTTCACTCGCCACCGACTATGTGATCGGACCTAGCAGTCCGCCGCACGGTGCTCCTCCTGCACGCGCGGATACCGTTAGAGGCGGTGCACTTGCGCCGCTCCGGCGAACTCGTACGTGGGATCGGACGACCGGCTGTTCGAGGGAGATCGAACGAGGAGGAGACGATCCACGCGGACGCGCTGCCCCAACTCTTCTTCCGCTGCACGACACTGCACGTCTAGTGGTAACGAACTGTGATCCATCTCCCGTAGCATGTTCCTGGATGTTCTGCACGTAGGAATTTTTAAATTGCAGTCGACGCACCCTACCGTAGAACCCAACACTTTGTACCTTCTCAATGAACTCTTGCTAATTTTCATCAACCAATTCCTTCTACTCCTCGTTGGGTCCGACACTCTCATTTATCGTAAAGGCTATGATAGATCCCCTACACTTGTGGGTCATCACCCGTCCCCATGTTCAAATCCTGCTGTCGCCAACAGTCCTCACCTCCCTAGTGCATGAATCAGTGCTAGGCGTGGAGTTTTACCAAACAAGAGATGTTCCTGAGCAACCACTCCGCTCGACTGATCTAAACCCGAATAATTGTTGCCACCAACACCGACTAATCACTCAACATAGATGCAACAAGAGGGTGGGATTTGACCGACCAGACAAAGAGAATCACCAAATCAAAAACGTCGCCAAGGAACTTGAGCTCTGAATACTAATTTGCGAGGACCCAGAAATGACCGAGGGGAATTTGGGACAAGAAATTGAGTAATCAAGGGAACGAGCTAGAGTTTAAGGCTAGATCGAGAGGGCCATCCTATATTACTATAGCTATAAGGTATCGAGTTCCAGCCATTAGGCAATGGGCAATTCAATATGCTCCACACAAGCCATAACCCTACTTAAATAGGTAGCTCATTACTCACTACAATGATGAAGGTATAAACATGCATAACTATTGTATACCGTTAAAAGGGATCTGACGGCTTAGTGACGTGACCGGAAGAGGATCCTTGTGAGTCGTTGGATCAGATTGAGGCGGTATTGCAAGAAGTGCTACACCTAACTGAAGAAAACATACAACTTCAAGTTTAGGTTCTCACCCTCCACACGTGATCTAGAGGTGATGAGAGTATCCGCCCCTCTCTCGTTGGTGCCCATCGCCGGTTCGTCCCTTCCCAGGTGACCCTATGAGCCAAGGAGGTGTGGCAGGCTTCGATCCCTCGCGGGCAAGAGGGTTCCCATATTTTCCTTATGTAGTCTTCGTGTCATGGTCGGGGTGGCAAGGTGGCGGCCTCCTCGAGTAAGAATGATGTCCTTCGCGCCATTTTGTGCTCTGGTGATGCGCCCTAGCATCGGCAGAGGGTGCATGCGGGTATTATTCTAGCGGATTTGATTGGGCCCGGTTAGTGTTGGTCTACAACGAATCTGTATGATCATTTTGATGTGTGTTTTTCTTCATCAACGATATTTTGTTGCTCTCGTGCATTGGTCCTTTAGGGTCTAAGCACGACTACTTCTCGAGTGTCAACGACTAGCTAATTGTCCGTGTGTTGCAACGGGGCATACATATTCTAGTGGTTCAATACCAATTGTGTAAATCTTACACCCATCATATTCTAGATTTTGTAAGATTTTATTTGAGTATGAATTGGAAAGATAAGGAAACTTTTGATTTGATTTGATTTGGTAATGTTTGATTTGATTTTGGTAAGACTTGATTTGAATGCATGACATGGGGGAGGAGGAGTTGGACATGCGAACGTACAATCACAGATGAGGGAGGGACGATGATGACGACGCGCCCTCGACTCGCTCCAGTGCTTGTCTCCACAAACTCGACCATGATTTTTGATACTTCTAGGGATCTTTGTGCTTTATTGATCGGGGACTATTTTCACAAAAATA
This sequence comes from Aegilops bicornis, assembly GCA_021605145.1. Taxonomy (NCBI): domain Eukaryota; kingdom Viridiplantae; phylum Streptophyta; class Magnoliopsida; order Poales; family Poaceae; genus Aegilops; species Aegilops bicornis. The sequence continues at coordinate 387,045,701 of CM038669.1, read as the reverse complement.
AAGCGTGATACCAATAAATTGTGGGTGCTCCTGAAAAATGGCAGTTACGGTTATCTCTAAAAAAACTCGTGGTCCATAATTTTCTGGATATTCTCAATATTTTTGATAGGGTTATTCTCAAACTATTGTGCTTGGAGGTATATTTTTGTGTCCTCGGTGAAATTTTTCTTCTTGTAGTGAAAGTTCTTTACGCCATTGGAATTACCGAATAATGTTTGATTTTGTAAGAAAAGTTCTTTTCTTCTTGTAGTGAAAATTTTATGTCCTAGATTTTGTAAGATTTTATTTGAGTATGAGTTGGAAAGATAAGGAAACTTTTGATTTGATTTGATTTGGTTTGATTTGATTTTGGTAAGACTTGATTTGAATGCATGACATGGGGGAGGAGGAGTTGGACATGCGAACGTACAATCACAGATGAGGGAGGGACGATGATGACGACGCGTCCTCGACTCGCTCCAGTGCTTGTCTCCACAAACTCGACCGTGATTTTATGATTTTTGATACTTCTAGGGATCTTTGTGCTTTATTGATCGGGGACTATTTTCACAAAAATAAAGCGTGATACCAATAAATTGTGGGTGCTCCTGAAAATGGCAGTAACGGTTATCTCTAAAAAAACTCGTGGTCCATAATTTTTTGGATATTCTCAGTATTTTTGATAGGAAACTATTGGAGGTATATTTTTATGTCTTCGGTGAAATTGTTCTTCTTGTAGTGAAAGTTCTTTATGCCATTTGATCGGTGACTTCACTTGCTTCTTGTATTTTTCATGTCCACAATTTGTGGTAATTTCGCATATGGTGTGTGCCATTGGAATCGAGGCATGAGAACAGTAACCAGAAAAGCTCAAATGAGCATGAACAAACGTCATGTTGCATTTTCAGTGTCCTCAATGATTGAGAATTTGAGATGGCAAATGCCATTACCAACAGAATTGACGCATGCCTGTATTTATTGGATCTTAGCTGATTTATCAAAAGAATAAACTGAAAACTGAATACAAAGAATGGGCATGAACTGAAAACTGAATATCACACAGAATGAGCAAGAACTGAAAACTGAATACACAGAATGAGCATGAACTACAATCAGAGCATTGAATTATTCAATAACGATGTACCACTATGTCCTCAGAATAACTGGAACCAGCAATAACAAATCAAAGCCAAAAAACATAAAAGATAGCATGTCCAAACCAAAAGAATGTGTTGCTTGGTTGGTGTCAGGGAGCGACAACCACACTCCACACTACTGTATCCCATCAACGTAAACACCCCAAACCAGTCCCCATCAACTCATGCAGGCCTGCTTACTCCTCCTCGTCATCATCGTCGTGGAACCGGAGATGCTTCCCCTCCGGCACTGGCAGGCCCCGCAGCAGCGCGCCGTGCTCCGCGGCCGCGTTCTCCACCTCCTTCCTCTCCACGATCTCGTCGTCGCTGTTGTAGACGAACCGGGTGTGCCTGCCCTCGAACGCCGGCAGCCCAACCTTCTTCTTCTCCTCCTCCTCCTCGAACACGGACATCTTGCTCATCCCCTCGCACAGATCATCAAAGCACTCGCTATCATCATCACCGTCTTCCCAGTCCTCCTCCTCGGTGTAGTACTCTCCTTCCGGCTCCTCCTCGGTATTGTACTCTTCTTCCAGCTCTCCCGCGGTGTCAACACCCATCTCCTCCTTCTCCTCGGAGCTGACATTGACCTGGATGGACCAAACCGACGAGCTGTCGTCGTCAGCTGATCTGTCGCTGCTGCTCACGTGGAATGTCAGGGATGATCCATCGGTGGACTGGTCCGATTTCCCTGGGGAGTCGTCGAACACCAGCGCACGGTTGGGCGGGGGATCAGCAATGGCCTGCAACGACAACAGCAGTAGCAACACAGCTCAAGCCCAGATGCAACAATAAAGCTGACGGCAAAAATTAGAGGCATCGACATTCACAGCAGGCCAGATGCTGCAAATTGTGCAGATTACTAACGCAGCAAGAGTCTGCATCAAAATTTATTAAGTACTGTAGGACACAATAAACATCTTTGGTCTGCCTATCGTTGGGTATCTTTCACAGCAGGCAATGCTACTCAGAAATAAAACACAAGGGATCAGGCTATGCAAACACATGGTTAATTTTACAGCATTGATATATCATGCGCAGCTCAACAAGTGATGATCAATAGAGTACAATGCAAGGTTTGATCTTTGAGTTGTTCCACGGAGATAACTAAACATAAGAAGCAAAACAGAAATTGACAAAATCGATCTTTGAGTTGTTCACGGAGTTAAGACGGAGATCGGTACCTGCAGATTAGGAATCAGTTCCTCCTGCTCCAGGACGCAGGGCAGCACGGTCCGGCCATCAGGCAGCGCGGACTCCCCACGGGCGGCGGACTCGGCCCAGAGCTGCGGCGTGTTGAACGGGGTGGGAGCGAGGAGCTGCGCCGGCGACCTGGTGACGCCAAGCAGCGCGTGGATGCGGACCGGCCTGATGACTGCGGCGGCAGCGCCCTCCTCGTCGACCTTCTGCAGGAGCGTCTTGACCTGGCCGCGCAGCAGCGCCTCGCCAGAGCCGGGCGTGCAGCGGGGCCTGGGGCGGTTCTTGGCGCCAGCGGTGGAGGCCTGTGGCGTCCTGTCGGCGGCGTGGACGAGGCCGCCCGCGGCGAGGCCGACGATGGGGGAGTCGTTGGTGATGTCGTGCAGCGCGGCGCGCGGAGCGTCTCCTCCCTTGGAGGCGGTCTTCTTGGATCTGCTGCAGGTCACATCCGCGGCTGCCGCGGCGCTCTTCTCTGCAGGGGGAGAATCGAATCCAAGAACTGCGGTCAGCTCAGGGATTTCCGAATAGAAGTATCACGACGGAATCCATAAGCGATCTGGGAGGGAGCGAGGGAATTGCGGTCGATCAAGAGGGGATGAGGAACTCACGGGCGGATGCGGCGGCGAGCGAGCGGGTGATCCTCCTGGTGGACAGCGGCGTCTCCATCGCTGGCTGGTTCTTGCGCGCGGAAACGACGAGACGGGGGCGCGCTTCACGTCGCTGAGGCTGAGAGACGCAAGGAGATGGGGGAAGGCGGCGGCGGCGGCGGCGGCAGGAATCGAGGGTGGGGGAGGAGAGAGATGGGAGGCGGCTTTAAAGGATTTGAACGACGCTGGGTGTCGGGGTTGGAGGACAGGAAGAGAGTACAACGGTAACATGACCGTTGTCTCACGCGTCCGGAGAGAACGAGACTATAGTAGCCGTTGGTTTTGCCGTTGAGGAAGTCGCACGCGCGCTACGTGGGCCTGTAACCTACTACAGGCCCAGCTCGCTTGTGGGGAAGTGAGTACGTTTCGTGTACGGACGGATGTGCTTGTTCGGTACGTACGGGCCACGCTGGACATATGGTCCCACATATCTTACTCGCTCTTGAGAGTAGTCGCTGCATCCGACGCTGTTTGCACACGGAGATGTCATTCGTGTATACCCCGACATCGAGCGCGATAGCAATACACGTTTTATTTTTTCAAGAAAAATTTCGATCTATTCATCTTCAATCATGACAGTACAACGAATACCAGAAATAATAGAAATTGCATCCAGATTCGTAGACCATCTAGCGACGATTACCACACTGAAGCGATCCGAAGACGCGCCGCCGTTGTCGGTGTCAAAATCGGCGGATCTCGGGTAGGAGGTCCTGAACTGTGCGTCTAAGGTCGATGGTAATAGGAGACGGGGAACACAATGTTTATCCAGGTTCGTGCCCTCTCTATGGAGGTAATACCATACTTCTTGCTTGATTGATCTTGATTAATATAAGTATTACAACAGTTGATCTACCACAAGATCGTAATGGCTAAACCCTAGAAGTCTAGCCTGTTCAACTATGGTAATGAGTTATATCTATCCGGACTAAGCCCTCTGGTTTATATAGACACCGGAGAGGACTAGGGTTGTACAAGGTCGGTTACAGAGAAAGGAATCTTCATATGCGGTCGCTAAGCTTGCCTTCCATGCGAGAGTCCCATCCGGACACGGGTAAAGTCTTCGGTCTCAATATCTCCACAACCCATTAGTCCGGCCCATGTCCAACAGGCCGGACGTCCGAGGACCCCTTAGTCCAGACTCCTCAAGAGCTCTCGAACCGAGGCTTCAATGACGAGGTGTCCGGCGCGCAGATTGTTTTCGGCATTGCAAGGCGGGTCCTCTTTCCGAATACTCCAAGATAATCTTCGGACGCAACGAACGTGTCCGGATCTGCAACACAAGTACCACACACACAACCGTAGAGAGTATAATATTTCACAAGTCCAATCTGCCGACAACTTTTTGTAATGTGACATCACGCTTGCCTGGTTATTATTCCGAACCGTTTTCTTCTGTTGTTCCGTGTTTCGAGGTGCGGTTTCCATTGACACGTCTTGTCAAAGCAGAGATCGTGTCCCCTTATTGCGGGTTTCTCATCAATACAGGCGTGGGTAACCCAACCATTCCATTGGAAAGATTCCTTAGGAATAGGCAGACATTCAGGCTTAGGAGGAGGCGTTTGATACCCGTTGCCTTTATAAAGGAGCCAAGGGCCGTCTCTTTTTACGCCAAACCTCTCCCCGGCCCTTCCAACCTCGAGTTCTAGCGTCCAAGGTTCGACTTCATTGCCCCAAGCTTCCAATCATGTCCGGACCCAGCCCTCAGGGCCGATGGGTGGCTTCCTCCATTACAGAGGAGGACATTGCGAAGCTTCGGGTGGCCAGATACCTGACCGCAGAGATCCCCCAGAGGCTTCCTGCTCAAGGACAGGTTATTCCGACTCCCAGATCCGGCGAGAGTGTCGTATTCATCTCTCACTTCCTCCGAGGGCTAGGGTTCACTCTTCACCCCTTCGTCCGGGGGCTCATGTTTTATTACGGACTAGATTTCCACGATCTAGCCCCAGATTCTTTCCTCCACGTCTCAGTTTATCATTACGCAGAGGCCTTCCTCCGAATTCCCCACACTTCGCTTACGGCTCAAGATCTTCAGCAGACAATCAAGGTGGTCGCTGGAAACAAACGGAGTGTGGCGGTGTCAGAGTGAGCAAGCTTACCAATACTCACCGCCAAAAGGCTCTTTCAATCAAACTTCCAACCAATGGCAGCGGGAGTGGTTTTATATCACGTAACCCATGCAGTACCAAGTGGGCCGCTATACCTGCGTTCGCTCGCCCTCCGTTACAGCTTGCATCATGGATTAATAAGGGGCTGGACTGGGATCGATTGATGAAGTGCACTCTCTGAGCCGCATCCGAACCCTCCTCGAGAGGGACATCGATCTTGTCAACGTGGTTCAAGTAATGCTAATCCGCGAACCCTGCCATGTCAAAGATAGGCCTCCGCATGTGGGAGTTTAATCCGGAAGGACCACGGACCTCCAACACTTCTTCGCACTACGCACAAAGGAATGTGGTTTTTCGAAACGGAACAAGGATTTGACACCACCGAGGACCTTGGCCTCGACTGCAACCATCTGGATACCTCGGTAAGCGCTCAACTTCCGAACACTTTGTAGTTAAGCACACCGTAATACGTTAATGAACAAACTATCTTCCTCCAGGGCTGGATAAAGAAAGCGGAGCGTATTAGGTGTTCGCCCCCCCTTCCCGAAGACTCAGCGGATCCCGTACTAACGAGGATGCCGCCCCGCGCCGTGCAGTGCTTGCGAAGGAGACAAGGCGAGAGCGGAAGGCCAAAGGTGGCCTCCTTCCGAGGGTACATCAGACACCGTGTCCGGGGAGATCAAGATTCCCCTGCCCGAAGGCCAAAGTGAAGGAGAAGCCAACATTCCCTCTCCCCATGGTAAGAAAAGGGCCGCCTCCGAAGGTTGGGAGGAAACGGCTCCTAAGCGAGGCAAGATGCCCCCGTTGGGTGGCCCGGGCTTGGAGGGCGACGTCATCGCGCGGTCCCATGGAGAGGATAAGCCTTCAGGCAAACCGTAAGTGAACGAGGGTGTTTTTAAACATATCTCGTCCCTTTCTTGTGACCGAGGTAACATCTAGAATATATGTTTTTTTGCAGCTCGGCGAACAGTCTTCAGCAATCCTCTTCCTCGAGGGACCTTCTCCCAGAGATGATGGAGAGCGAGACGCCTCCACCGGTCTCATCGCCCAATAGGGCGGACGACCTTGAGGTGTCGTCACGGAGGGTCTCTCCTGATCAACAAGTGGCGCGAGGGATGACGAAGACACAACCCGAAGGTAATACTTCGGTAGCCCAGAGTTCGGGGGCCGTTAAAAAAGGCCCTGAGCTATCCGGTCTACGACAAGAGACAATCACAGGGACGAATAAGCGGATCCCTTCAAAGGGAGGCCGTACTCCTATGGCAGCTTCCGGAGATCCCGAAGCGCCGGATGTGTTGACGAACATGCTGCAAAAGGCGTTCGTCTTAGAGGAACATCGTACCTTGATGGGTAAGCGGGTTGAATGAAGCCTTCGTGAGCCTGCTAAAAGGCTTTGAGGTTTGTAATGTAATATTTTTTATTGTGCTTGGCTCACACACTGCACCTGTGTATAAGTAGTAGCCCCTGATACTCGGATTGGCTTCCCAAGGGAGGCGATCAGAGGATAAAAAAAGATATTTCCAGGAAATAATATGATTAATCGAAATGTAGGCTGTCGCTTCCCGAGCGTCCGCCCGGACTACAGAAGTTGCTGATCTAGAGCGGAAGCTTGATATGGCGGGAGATGACCTTATGCTTATCAACAAGTGTTGGAAATATGCCCTAGAGGCAATAATAAAAGGATTATTATTATATTTCCTTGTTCGTGATAATTGTCTTTTATTCATGCTATAATTGTATTATTCGGAAATCGTAATACACGTGTGAATAGATAGACCACAACATGTCCCTAGTGAGCCTCTAGTTGACTAGCTCGTTGATCAATAAATAGTCATGCTTTCCTGACTATGGACATTGGATGTCATTGATAACGGGATCACATCATTAGGAGAATGATGTGATGGACAAGACCCAATCCTAAGCATAGCACAAGATCATGTAGTTCGCTTTTGCTAGAGCTTTTCCAATGTCAAGTATCTTTTCCTTAGACCATGAGATCGTGTAACTCCCGGATATCGTAGGAGTGCTTTGGGTGTACCAAACGTCACAACGTAATCGGGTGACTATAAAGGTGCACTACAGTATCTCCGAAAGTGTCTGCTGGGTTGACACGGATCGACACTGGATTTGTCACTCAGACACGGAGAGGTATCACTGGGCCCACTCGGTAGTGCATCATCATAATGAGCTCAAAGTGACCAAGTGTTTGGTCACGGGGTCATGCATTACGGTACGAGTAAAGTGACTTGCTGGTAACGAGATTGAATGAGGTATTGGGATACCGACGATCGAATCACGGGCAAGTAACATACCGTCTGACAAAGGGAATAGTATACGGGGTTGCTTGAATCCTCAACATCGTGGTTCATCCTATGAGATCATCGAGGAGTATGTGGGATCCAACATGGGTATCCAAATCCCGCTGTTGGTTATTGACCGGAGAGCCGTCTCGGTCATGTCTGCATGTCTCCCGAACCCGTAGGGTCTACACACTTAAGGTTTGGTGACACTAGGGTTGTATGAATATGAGTATGCAGCAAACCAAAATTTGTTCGGAGTCCCGGATGAGATCCCGGACGTCACAAGGAGTTCCGGAGTGGTCCACAGGTAAAGAATTATATATAGGAAGTGTTGTTTCGGCCATCGGGAAAGTTTTGGGGTCGCCCGGTATTGTACCGGGACCACCGAAGGGTCCCGGGGGTCCACCGGGTGGGGCACCTATCCCAGAGGGCCCCATGGGCTGAAGTGGGAGGGGAACCAGCCCCTGGTGGGCTGGTGCGCTCGGGCCCCCTCTGCGCCTAGGGTTGGGAACCCTAGGGGAGGGGGCGCCCCACTTGCCTTTGGGGGCACTCCACCCCCCTTGGCCGCCGCCCCCCTAGGATATCCCATCTCATAGGGCCGGCGCCCCCCTGGGGACCCTATATATAGAGGGGGGAGGGAAGGGCAGCCGCACCCTGGCACTTGGCGCCTCCCTCCCCCTGCTACACCTCTTCCTCCTCCCTAGTTGCTTGGCGAAGCCCTGCCGAGTATCACAGCATCCACCACCACGCCGTCGTCTGCTGGATCTTCATCAACCTCTCCTTCCCCTTGCTGGATCAAGACGGAGGAGACGCCACGCTGACCGTGCGTGTGTTGAACGCGGAGGTGCCGTCCGTTCGGCGCTAGGATCTCCGGTGATTTGGATCACGACGAGAACGACTCCCTCAACCCCGTTCTCTTGAACGCTTCTGCATGCGATCTACAAAGGGTATGTAGATGCATCTCTCACACTCGTTGCTAGATGAACTCATAGATGGATCTTGGTGAACGAGGGAAATTTTTATTTTATGCAACGTTACCCAACAGTGGCATCATGAGCTAGGTCTATGCGTAGTTCTCTTTTGCACGAGTAGAACACAATTTGTTGTGGGCGTAGATGTTGTCAACTTTCTTGCCGCTACTATTCTTATCTTGCTTCAACGGTATTGTGGGATGAAGCGGCCCGGACCGACCTTACACGTACGCTTACGTGAGACAGGTTCCACCGACCGACATGCACTAGTTGCATAAGGTGGCTAGCGGGTGTCTGTCTCTCCCACTTTAGTTGAAGCAGATTCGATGAAAAGGGTCCTTATGAAGGGTAAATAGAAGTTGACAAATCACGTTGTGTCTTTCACGTAGGTAAGAAAACATTCTTGCTAGAACCCTATTGCAGCCACGTAAAAACTTGCAACAACAATTAGAGGACGTCTAACTTGTTTTTGCAGCAAGTGTTTTGTGATGTGATATGGCCAAAGTTGTGATGAATGATGAATGATATATATGTGATGTATGAGATCATGTTCTTGTAATAGGAATCACGACTTGCATGTCGATGAGTATGACAACCGCAGGAGCCATAGGAGTTGTCTTTATTTTTGTATGACCTGAGTGTCATTGAGAAACGCCATGTAAATTACTTTACTTTATTGCTAAACGTGTTAGCCATAGTAGTAGAACTAATAGTTGGCGAGCAACTTCATGGAGACACGATGATGGAGATCATGATGATGGAGATCATGGTGTCATCTTTGGTGACAAGATGATCATGGAGCCCAAGATGAAGATCAAAGGAGCTATATGATATTGGCCATATCATGTCACTACTATATAATTGCATGTGATGTTTATTATGTTTATGCATCTTATTTACTTAGAATGACGGTAGTAAATAAGATGATCCCTTATAATAATTTCAAGAAAGTGTTCTCCCTAATCATGCGCCGTTGCTAAAGTTAAATGCTTCAAGCACCACGTGATGATCGGGTGTGATAGATTCTTACGTTCACATACAACGGGTGTAAGACAGTTTTACACATGCAAAACACTTAGGTTAACTTGATGACTAGCATGTACAGACATGGCCTCGGAACACAAGAGACCGAAAGGTCGAACATGAGTCGTATGGAAGATACGATCAACATGGAGATGTTCACCGACGATGACTAGTCCATCTCACGTGATGATCGGACACGGCCTAGTCGACTCGGATCATGTAACACTTAGATGACTAAAGGGATGTCAAATCTGAGTGGAAGTTCATTATATAATTTGATTAGATGAACTTAATTATCATGAACATTAGTCTAAAATCTTTGCAAAATGTCTTGTAGATCAAATGGCCAACGCCATGTCACCATGAACTTCAACGCTGCTCCTAGAGAAAACCAACCTAAAAGACGATGGCAGAATTATTCGGACTGGGTCCTAACCCGAGGATCATCCTCATAGCAGCCAAGAAACAATATGTCCTAGAAGCACCGCTAGGTGAAGCACCCATCCTGCAGAACCAAGACATTATGAATGCTTGGTAGTCTCGGCCGATGATTACTCCCTCGCTCAGTGCGGCATGCTTTACAGCTTAGAACCGGGCTCCAAAGCATTTTGAGCAACACGGAGCATACGAGATGTTCGAGGAGCTGAAAATGGTTTTCCAAGCTCATGCCCGGTCGAGATATGAAGTCTCCGACAAGTTCTATAGTTGTAAGATGGAGGAAAATAGTTCTGTCAGTGAGCACATACTCAAAATGTCTGGGTTGCACAACCGCCTGTCCCAGCTGGACATTAACCTCCCGGACGAGGCATTCATTCCTCCATTCAAACATGAGAAAAGCTTCTGGGCCCGTCCAAGATGGGATGGGAGAAAAAAAGCGAAAAAATCTGGATTGTGCATTGGACAGAATCCTTCAGTCACTCCCACCGAGCTACAAGAGCTTTGTGATGAACTACAATATGCAGGGGATGGTGAAAACTATTCCTGAAGTATTTTCAATGCTGAAGTCAGCAGAGGTAGAAATCAAGAAGGAACATCAAGTGTTGATGGTCAATAAACCACTAAGTTCAAGAAGGGCAAGGGTAAGAAGAACTTCAAGAAGGACGGCAAGGATATTTGCCGCCTGCAAGCAAGTTGCCGGAAGAAGTCAAAGAATGGACCCAAGCCGAGATTGAGTGCTTTTATTGCAAAGGGAAGGGCCATCGAAGCGGAACTGCCCCAAATACTTAGCGGACAAGAAGGCCGACAACACTAAAGGTATATTTGATATACATGTAATTGATGTGTACCTTACCAAGACTCGTAGTAACTCCCCGGTATTTGATACCGGTGCCGTTGCTCACATTTGTAACTCACAGCAGGAGCCGCGGAATAAACGGAGACTGGCGAAGGACGAGGTGACGATGCACGTCGGGAATGGTTCCAAGGTCGATGTGATCGCCGTCGGCACGCTACCTCTACATTTACCTACATGATTAGTTTTAAACCTCAATAATTGTTATTTAGTGCCAAGTTTGAGAATGAACATTGTATCAGGATCTCGTTTAATGCGAGATGGCTACTCATTTAAATCCGAGAATAATGGTTGTTCTATTTATATGAGAGATATGTTTTATGGTCATGCTCCGATGGTCAATGGTTTATTCTTAATGAATCTCGAACGTAATATTACACATATTCATAGTGTGAATACCAAAAGATGTAAAGTTGATAACGATAGTCCCACATACTTGTGGCATTGCCGCCTTTGGTCACATTGGTGTCAAGCGCATGAAGAAGCTCCATTCGATGGACTTTAGAGTCTCTCGATTATGAATCATTTGACACATGCGAACCATGCCTCATGGGCAAAATGACCAAGACTCCATTCTCCGGAACAATGGAGCGAGCAACCAACTTATTGGAAATCATACATACCGATGTGTGCGGTCCAATGAGCGTTGAGGCTCATGGAGGATATCATTATGTTCTCACTCACCGATGACTTGAGTAGATATGGGTATGTCTACTTGATGAAACACGCAGTCTCGAGACCTTTGAAAAGTTCAAGGAATTTCAGAATGAGGTAGAGAATCAACGTGACTGAAAAATAAAGTTCTTACGATCAGATCGTGGAGGAGAATATTTAAGTCACGAATTTGGTACACACTTAAGGAAATGTGGAATCGTTTCACAACTCACGCCGCCTGGAACACCTCAGCGTAACGGTGTGTCCGAACGTCGTAATCGCACTCTATTGGATATGGTGTGATCTATGAGGTCTCTTACTAATTTACCACTATCTTTTTGGGGATACGCTCTAGAGACAGCTACATTCACTTTAAATAGGGCACCGTCTAAATCCGTTGAGACGACACCGTATGAATTATGGTTTGGGAAGAAACCTAAGCTGTTGTTTCTAAAAGTTTGGGGATGCGATGCTTATGTCAAGAAACTTCAACCCGAAAAGCTCGAACCCAAGTCGGAAAAATGCATCTTCATAGGATACCCTAAGGAAACCATTGGGTATACCTTCTACCTTAGATCCGAAGGCAAGATCTTTGTTGCCAAGAACGGATCCTTTCTCGGAAAAAGAGTTTCTCTCGAAAGGAGTAAGTGGGAGGAAAGTAGAACTCGATGAAGTACTACCTCTTGAACCGGAAAGTAGTGCAGCTCAGAAAATGTTCCGTGGTGCCTACACCTACCGGAGAGGAAATTAATGATGATGATCAAGGTACTTGGATCAAGTTGCTCTTGAACTTCATAGGTCCACAAGGACACGCTCCACACCAGAGTGGTATGGCAACCCTATCCGGAAATCATGTTGTTAGACAACAAAGTGAACCTTCGAACTATGAAGAAGCGATGGCGGCCCAGATTCCAACAAATGGCTTGAAGCCATGCATTCCGAGATAGGATCCATGTATGAAAACAAAGTATGTACTTTGGACAGACTTGCCCGATGATCGATTTGGCGATAGAAAACAAATGGATCTTTAAGAAGAAGACGGATGCGTATGGTAATGTCACCATCTATAAAGCTCGACTTGTCGCTAAAGGTTATCGACAAGTTCAAGGGATTGACTACGATGAGACTTTCTCTCCGTAGCGAAGTCAAGTCCGTCTCAATCATGTTAGCAATTGCTGCATACTATGATTATGAGATATGGCAAATGGACGTCAAAACGACATTCCTTAACGGCTATCTTAAGGAAGAACTGTATATGATGCAGCCGGAAGGTTTTGTTTAACCCTAAGAATGCTAACAAGGTATGCAAGCTCCAGCGATCCATTTATGGGCTGGTGCAAGCATCTCGGAGTTGGAACATTTGCTTTGATGAGATGATCAAAGCGTTTGGGTTTATGCAGACTTATGGAGAAGCCCGCGTTTACAAGAAAGTGAGTGGAGCTCTGTAGCATTTCTCATATTATATGTAGATGACATACTTTTGATGGGAAATGATATAGAACTTTTGGACAGCATAAAGGCCTACTTGAATAAGAGTTTTTCAATGAAGGACCTTGGAGAAGCTGCTTATATATTAGGCATGAAGATCTATAGAGATAGATCGAGACGCCTCATAGGTCTTTCACAAAGCACATACCTTGAAAAGATATTGAAGAAGTTCAAAATGGATCAGTCCAAGAAAGGGTTCTTGCCTGTATTATAAGGTGTGAAATTGAGCTCGGCTCAATGTCCGACCACGGCAGAAGATATAGAAGAGATGAGTGTCATCCCCTATGCATCAGCCATAGGTTCTATTATGTATACCATGCTGTGTACCAGACCCGATGTAAACCTTGCCGTAAGTTTGGTAGGAAGGTACCAAAGTAATCCCGGCAAGGAACACCGGACAGCGGTCAAGAATATCCTGAAGTACCTGAAAAGGACTAAGGACATGTTTCTCGTTTATGGAGGTGACGAAGAGCTCGTCGTAAAGGGTTACGTCGACACTAGCTTCGACACAAATCTGGATGACCCTAAGTCACAAACCGGATACGTGTATATGTTGAATGGTGGAGCAGTAAGCTGGTGCAGCTGCAAGCAGAGCGTCGTGGCGGGATCTACGTGTGAAGCGGAGTACATGGCAGCCTCGGAGGCAGCGCATGAAGCAATTTGGGTGAAGGAGTTCATCACCGACCTAGGAGTCATACCCAATGCGTCAGGGCCGATCAAACTCTTTCTCGTGACAACACCGAGCTATTGCACTTGCCAAGGAGCCCAGGTTTCACAAGAAGACCGCATACATCAAGCGTCGCTTCAACTCCATTCGTGAAAATGTTCAAGATGGAGACATAGAAATTTGCAAAGTGCATACGGATCCGAATGTCGCAGATCCGTTGACTAAACCTCTTTCATGAAAGCAAAACATGATCAACACCAGAACTCTATGGGTGTTCGATTCATCACAATGTAACTAGATTATTGACTCTAGTGCAAGTGGGAGACTGTTGGAAATATGCCCTAGAGGCAATAATAAAAGGATTATTATTGTATTTCCTTGTTCGTGATAATTGTCTTTTATTCATGCTATAATTGTATTATCCGGAAATCGTAATACACGTGTGAATAGATAGACCACAACCGTCCCTAGTGAGCCTCTAGTTGACTAGCTCGTTGATCAATAGATAGTCATGCTTTCCTGACTATGGACACTGGATGTCATTGATAACGGGATCACATCATTAGGAGAATGATGTGATGGACAAGACCCAATCCTAAGCATAGCACAAGATCGTGTAGTTCGCTTTTGCTAGAGCTTTTCCAATGTCAAGTATCTTTCCCTTAGACCATGAGATCGTGTAACTCCCGGATACCGTAGGAGTGCTTTGGGTGTACCAAACGTCACAACGTAATCGGGTGACTATAAAGGTGCACTATGTATCTCCGAAAGTGTCTGCTGGGTTGACACGGATCGAGGCTGGATTTGTCACTCCGTATTACGGAGAGGTATCATCGGGCCCACTCGGTAGTGCATCATCATAATGAGCTCAAAGTGACCAAGTGTTTGGTCACGGGATCATGCATTACGGTACGAGTAAAGTGACTTGCCGTAACGAGATTGAACGAGGTATTGGGATACCGACGATCGAATCTCGGCAAGTAACATACCGTCGACAAAGGGAATAGTATACGGGGTTGCTTGAATCCTCAACATCGTGGTTCATCCAATGAGATCATCGAGGAGTATGTGGGAGCCAACATGGGTATCCAGATCCGCTGTTGGTTATTGACCGAGAGCCGTCTCGGTCATGTCTGCATGTCTCCCGAACCCGTAGGGTCTACACACTTAAGGTTTGGTGACACTAGGGTTGTATGAATATGAGTATGCAGCAAACCAAAATTTGTTCGGAGTCCCGGATGAGATCCCGGACGTCACAAGGAGTTCCGGAGTGGTCCACAGTAAAGAATTATATATAGGAAGTGTTGTTTCGCCATCGGGAAAGTTTTGGGGTCGCCCGGTATTGTACCGACCACCAAGGGTCCCGGGGTCCACCGGTGGGGCCACCTATCCCGGAAGGGCCCCATGGGCTGAAGTGGGAGGAACCAGCCCCTGGTGGGCTGGTGCGCCCCTGGCCCCTCTGCGCCTAGGGTTGGGAACCCTAGGGAGGGGGCGCCCCACTTGCCTTGGGGGGCACTCCACCCCCTTGGCCGCCGCCCCCCCTAGGAGATCCCATCTCTTAGGGCCGGCGCCCCCCTGGGGACCCTATATATAGAGGGGGGAGGGAAGGGCAGCCGCACCCTGGCACTTGGCACCTCCCTCCTCCTGCTACACCTCTTCCTCCTCCCCAGTTGCTTGGCGAAGCCCTGCCGGAGTACTGCTGCATCCACCACCACGTCATCGTGCTGCTGGATCTTCATAAACCTCTCCTTCCCCCTTGATGGATCAAGACGGAGGAGACATCACGCTGACCGTGCATGTGTTGAATGCGGAGGTGCCATCCGTTCAGCGCTAGGATCTCCGGTGATTTGGATCACGACGAGAACGACTCCCTCAACCCCGTTCTCTTGAACGCTTCTGCACGCGATCTACAAAGGGTATGTAGATGCATCTCTCACACTCGTTGCTAGATGAACTCATAGATGGATCTTGGTGAACGTAGGAAATTTTTTATTTTATGCAACGTTCCCCAACAGCAAGCGTCTTGACGAGTCGCAAGGTATGTTTTCGGGGCAGTCCTTACAAGCGCGTGCTTTGTAATGTGGGCATCACGCGAAATATTGTATACTGAGATATGCATTAATGCAGATGGTGCTGCAGCGGTCGAGATCCTTCGGGCTGAGCTAGCCCGGGCCAAAGAGCAGGCCCGGAATAATAATGTTGCTGCCGAGAAGGCATCTGCCGAGTTAAAGGCCGAACAGGCTGCTCGGCACCAATGCGAGGAGAGAATATCCATGATGACGCGTGAGCTAAAGGATGTCGCTAGCCACTGTGAAATCCTCGAGAAGGAAAATGAAGCCAAAATGGCTGATCTTAACAAGGCCTTACGAGAGGCGAAAGAAGTGCGGTCCAAATCTAGAGCGGCCCAGGAGGAGATCCGGCAAGCTGGAGAGATCGTGGCTGGTAATCCCTTTTTATTTCAAACTAAGTTCGGTGATCCGAATTATGCGCCGCTTAATCAAGTGTGGAGTTCTCCAGACGCGTTATTGGACCTGCCGAAGAGTGCTTCCGATGCGGCGCAGTTTTACCAAGCGCAAGAAGGGTGTGCAACGGAGAAGCTTTTCTGGTCGCAGTTCGGTGCGTCAAAACGCCCACTGTTGCTGAACGAATAGATGACCCAATGGGCTGAGCTCCATAGACTATCCGGTTCTGTTATGAGGGACGCCGTGATTGGGCTAGGGCCGAACGAGCCAATTCCGGATAGTTATTTTGGTTTGGCACGGCGTCTTGCTGATGCGGTGCCGCGTATCGACGTCGTGAAGCGGTCAGCATGAATTGAAGGTGCACGGTTGGCCTTTGCCTGTGTCAAGACATACTGGGCGAAGATGAAGGCCACTGATGTTGCAGCGAAGGGTCCACCCAAGGGCAAGGACCATCACGCACCAGAGCATTATTTCGAGGATGTCCTGGAGGGTGCCCGCTTGATAGAGGGTCAATGCTCGAAAAACATGATATTCGAGTGAAATGTATGGAAATTTGTAAAAGATAATATTACAATAAGGCTATTTTTTTAGTTTCGCCTATAACTTTTGTTCCTCCTGTGCGGCCGTTTTTGTATTAATCTGAAAGTTTTCCAGTCGTCGGCTTCAGCCCCCTCGTATAAAGTACGGGGGTGTTCGGAAAAGCATTTGATCACTCTTAACCTAACGTCTTGGTTCATTAAGGAGGTGTAAATGCGGTGAACGAGGCAATCAGACTATAAGGCGTTAACACTTTTACTTAGCCATAGGAGTTTTATAGGGGGGACTACGATATAGCCCCTGGTATGTGTACGACTTATTCCAATATGGTGCGTTACATATATGACCTGAAGAAAAAGGTCCTTCGTATAATACAGAGGGAATCGCGAAAGATTCTGATAAGTCATCGAGTGGTTGACCAGCTCTCGCCGCATCATGACAGTGAGTTTTCGGCATTCTCTACTGAGGTGCTTGACCAGGTGAACCGGAAGCACAATCGCAGTAGTTCTCCCTTTACTACCCTAGCCGATAGAGCGGAATGTAAGGTAGCAAGCACAGGAGCCGGGCAACCAACTATTGACCCAAGACATGATTCGGAGCTGATGCATATAAGGCCAAACTCGCGACGCTGAAGTGCGCTATAAAGCTGTTCGGACTTGTCGGCAACTCATTTGTTCCCATACCGAGCCCCTGGCAAGTTATGCCGAGGTGTATGTGTGAAACAACCATAGGAGCCAAATTCAGTCCTTTTTAGAAAAAAAGCGAATGCTGGATGCGGATTATGTTTACTGGGAGCTGAGTGATATGCCAATCGTTATTTTATAGATAAAAAAGCCGCAATCCCGGCTATTTGACATGCCTGGGGTCGAAGGCGAAGGGAGAAGGCACATTACAGGCTCGAAATAAAGAGTGCGGTCTACATAAAGTTATTTTGGACCTCCTGTCGCACGTCTGCGCCGCCTGTCCTCGGTGAGAGGACTCCTTGACGGGAATAGCCCTTGGGTGAGTGTACGAATCCGAACTCCGATAGAGTCCATGAGATGATTAGCCCTTGCGTCACCTGTGGTAAATGAAAGAGAAAGAGTAATTAGAAAGAGACAAAGGTTATGGCAATGCTTGCAGGCTCGTCCGTATTGTGCTTCCGCCGGTGTCCAGGGTATCTTAAGTGCATAGTTATGTATGCACAGTACAGATTTCGCAAATATATGAGGTGGGCGGCGGAAGCCGAACTGCTATTTCCGCTCCGGAATTGGTCGATCCTCTTGAATGGAGACCGGTGGCTTAATGGCCGACAAGGTATGCGGTTTAATAAGACCGCTTTGTACTAAAGTTGCCGCATTATGATCTTTAGTCCGGAGGGAGTGCTTCTCCTGCTCCCATGTAGAGTTGTGTATCGTGTATACCATGTTCACTGTTTTTACTTCGGGGGGAAATTGCTTCTGACCCCCGGTATTTGGTTGGTGAGTCTCTTCATCGTCGCTATCACCAGGCGGCCTCCTCCCCTTGTGTTCGGCGTTGAGCTTGCCAGCCTGCTTGAAGACCCAACAACTTCTGTTGGTATGATTAGCTGGTTTGTCGGGGTGGCCGTGAATCTGGCAGGGTCGATCCAATATCCTGTCTAAATTGGATCGTCCGTCTGTGTTCGCCTTGAATGGCTTTTTCCCTTGACCGGGTTTTGGACCGCTGAATCCGGCGTTGACCGCTGTGTCGCGCATTCTTTCATTATCATTGCGACGTTTGTGTTCGCTGTGTTGTGGCTTGCCATTGCCGTCTCGGATTTCGGAAGTGCCCGGATTGCTGGCTCTGTTGCTTCTACGAGCGAGCCAGATGTCTTCTCCCACGCAAAAGCGGGTCATTAGAGCGGTAAGGGCTGTCATGGGTTTTGGTTTTTCTTGACTGAGGTGGCGGACGAGCCATTCATCCCGGACGCTGTGTTTGAAGGCCGCTAGGGCTTCCGCGTCCGGACAGTCGACGATTTGGTTCTTTTTAACTAAGAACCTAGTCCAGAGCTTCCTGGATGACTCTCCGGGCTGCTGGACAATGTTACTTAAGTCATCGGCATCCGGTGGCTGGACATATGTTCCTTGGAAGTTGTCGCGGAAGGCGTCTTCCAAGTCCTCCCAGCTGCCGATAGAGTTTTCCGGCAGACTGTTTAACCAATACCAAGCTGGTCCTTTGAGTTTTAGTGGTAGGTATTTGATGGCATGAAGGTCATCTCTGCGGGCCATGTGGATATGGAGGAGGAAGTCCTCGATCCATACCGTGGGTGTGACGCCCCCGATTCAATCGTACACTAATTATGCACGCAAATGTGTACGATCAAGGTCAGGGACTCACGGGAAGATATCACAACACAACTCTAAAACATAAATAAGTCATACAGGCATCATAATACAAGCCAGGGGCCTCGAGGGCTCGAATACAAGTGCTCGATCATAGACGAGTCAGCGGAAGCAACAATATCTGGGTACAGACATAAGGTAAACAAGATTGCCTTAAGAAGGCTAGCACAAACTGGGATACAGATCGAAAGAGGCGCAGGCCTCCTGCCTGGGATCCTCCTAACTACTCCTGGGCGTCGTCAGCGGGCTGCACGTAGTAGTAGGCGCCTCCAGTGTAGTAGTCGTCATCGACGGTGGCGTCTGGCTCCTGGGCTCCATCGTCTGGTCGTAGCAATCGAGTAGAGATAGGGGGAAAAGGGGGAACAAGGCAACCGTGAGTACTCATCCAAAGTACTCGCAAGCAAGGAGCTACACTACATATGCATGGATATATGTGTAAAGGGCCATATCAAGGACTGAATCGCAGAATGCCGTAATAAGAGGGGGATATCTAATCTCGTCAAGACTACGCTCGCAGCCTCCGCCTTGTAACATGTAGAAGAGGGTAGATCAAGTCCTCCAAGTAGCATCACATAGCAATAATCCTACCCGCGATCCCTCCTTGTAACCCCGAGAGAGCGACCACCGGTTGTATCCGCACTTGGAAGGGTGTGTTTTATTAAGTATCCGGTTCTAGTTGTCATAAGGTCAAGGTACAACTCCAAGTCGCCCCTGTTATCAAGATGACGGCTATTCAATAGATTAAACTTCCTGCAGGGTGCACCACATAACCCAACACGCTTGATCCCATTTGGCCGGACACACTTTCACAGGTCATGCCCGCCGCTGAAGATCAACACGCCGCAGCCCCACCTAGGCACAACAGAGAGGCCGGCACGCCGGTCTAAACCTAAGCGCCAGGGTCCGGGCCCATCGCCCAATGCACACCTGCACGCTATGCGGGCGGCCGGAAGGCACCTAGCCTAACAGCGTTCCACCAATCCGGTAGCGCCGCCGATCGTGACGTCACGGCGAAGTGCCGATACCACGACGTCGGGATACCCATAACTACTCCCGCCAGAGATGGTTAGTGCGTATAGACCAAATGGCCAACTCGGATCAAATACCAAGATCTCGTTAAGCGTGTTAAGTATCCACGAACGCGGACCAGGCTGTGCCCACCTCTCACCCAGTAGTCTAAACTGCCTGCCGCCTCCGCCGCCACAAAGTAACAATGGGGCCGTCGGGAACCCAAGCCCACCTCTATCGGGATGGAGCCACCGTCCTTTCAAATTTCCCCATCTCCAAACAATATCATGTAATGTAACAAAGGTAAAGTATATAGTATATGCCCGTGATCACCTCCCAAGTGATCACAGCCAAAGAGTATAGCATGGCGAGACGGACAAGAGTGTAGGGTCACCGATGGAACACTAGCATCCTATACTAAGCGAGGATAAAGGTGTAAAGGTAACAACAGAGTAGCAAGGACAAAGCTATGCAAAGAAGATAGGACTAATCGAAAGCGAGAACATGCTACACTACTCTAATGCAAGCAAGTATAGAGAAGAGTAGGCGATATCCGGTGATCAAAGGGGGCTTGCCTGGTTGCTCCGGCAAGAGAGAGGGGTCGCTTGACGTAGTCGACCACGTGGGCATCAAGATCGCTACCCACCAAGAGAAGAGGGGGGAGAAACAGTAAATACATAGCAAGCAAGTGCATAACAGGATAACAGTCAGCGCTAGACGTGTTCTAACGCGGTATGAGGTGATACCGGTGAAGGGGAAAACATCCGGGAAAGTATCCCCGGTGTTCCGTGATTTCGGACAGATGAACCGGAGGTGAAATGTTGCAGGTTCACTATGCTAGGGACGCGTGGCGGACGAACGGACTGCGTATCCGAATTCGTCTCGTCGTTCTGAGCAACTTTCATGTAGAAAGTATTTTAATCCGAGCTACGGATTAAAAGATATGATTTTCTAGCGATTTTATTAATTTCTGGAATTTAATTAATTATTTAATTAATTCAAAAATGAATTAATGACATCAGCATGATGTCATGCTAACATCGCCGATCCAATGAGTTGGTCGTCAACTGACCAGTGGGTCCCATTGGTCAAGGACACATTTTAATTAACATGTGTTAATTAAACTAATCATAATTAATTAAGGGGTGGGCCCTCATCATACTAATTAATTAGCTAATTAATGAGAGTTAATTAAGTTAATTAATCATTAGGTTAATTAATCTTAATTGGTTAATTTAATCAGAATTAATTAAGTTAATTAATTAGTTAATTAATTAATTTCATTATTTATTTATTATTATTATTTTCTAATTAATTTTTTATTAAAACGTTCTCTAGGCGGGGCCCATGTGTCATAGGGCCATGGGGCCTAACAGGTACACGGCGCAATGGTTTCTGCTGGGCGCCCGGCTGTGGGTTAACTCGGCGCCGGGCCTCGTCGCACTGGCCCGGGCGGGGTTCTGTCGGTCACGCGGGAAGCCGCAGAACGCCGGGCGAGGCAGCGCCTGTGGGGCCTATGCGGGGGGTGGGGAGGAGGCGAAGCGCCACAGGGACGCGTGACGGCACGCCAGCAGGCGAGGCCACGGCGGCGCCTAACGGAGCCGGGAAGAAGGCCATGGCGTGGCGCGTCGCGAGGAAGAGAGGAGGAGGTGGAAGCTCACGGGCGGCGAGGGTTCATGGCGCGGCTCGACGGAGGTCGAGGACGACGTGGCGGCGTGGCGGGCGGCAACAAGACGACGGGCAAAGGGCGAGGACGGAGGAGCGCGGGCGTCCGCGAGGTGGTGACTCCGTGAGGGGCTCTCGCGGCGGGGTCCCGGCGGGCGGGTCGCGGCGGCGGCACCGGCGGGCGCCGGGCGTCCCAAGCGACGTCGAGGGAGAAGGAGGGGCGAGGAGGAGTCCGGGAGGGCGGCGCGGCGCCGGCCGGTGGCGGCTCACATCGGGCGCGAAAGGCAAGGGCTGTGGGACTCAAGGCTGCAAGGGATCGGGCGCTGGGGGCTCGGGACGATGGAGAACGAGAGGGAGTGGGGGGTTCATGCGGGGCGACGGGATGGGTGTCGTGGTTGCTCTCGATCCAGATCTGGATCGGGAGGGGCAGAGCGACGTGGGGGTGAGTGTGGCCGAGTGGGGCCAGGGGAAAGGGTGCGCTCGGGGTGGTTAGGGTTTGGGGTAGGTTATGGAGGGAGTGGCTTGGGCTGGCCTGTTTGGTCAAGAAGGCCATCTCGGGCCGTGGCCCAAATGAGGGGGTGTTCTCCTTTTTTTGTTTTGTTTTGTTTTCTATCTTTGTGTTTTCTTTTACTATTTCTTTTCTGTTTAAATTCATTTAAAAGTATTTAGGCATTTCATAAAAATATGTTTTCTGCACTATAATTACCTATGCCATTTTTGGCACAGCCCGAACATTTTAGATTAATATTTTGAAAATGTTTGTCGTTTGATTGATTTAGGATTTAAATTTGAAACGGTTTCGAATTAACCCGAGATTAATTACAGTGACAGAGGTGATGTGTCATCATTAGTAGGGGATTACTGTAGCTTGATTATCCGGGCGTCACAATTCTCCTCCACTACAAGAAATCTCGTCCCGAGAGTTAAGAGGGGAGTAAGGGGAAAGACTAGGTTACGATATTCTATCGATCCTTCTTGGTCTTGTTACTCTTCTCAAGAGGTAGATCCACTATGTTGATGTCTTCATTTCTCTGCTGCAGGTCATCATGATGAAGTCGACGCCCTTTCTTCGGGATCTCCATCGCATTTCACGAAAAGGGTAAGGGGTAGCTTCAAAAGGTCGACCTCTACAAGGTCACGAGTCGGGTAGAGAACATCGTGGAGGGTGACGAATAGTAACTTAAGCAATTATCGAGAGCAAAGTAAGGAGGTGAAAAATAGAACTTTTCAAGCGCTTAGGCAATCGTTCGTTGCCTAAAACGAAGTGTGAAAGAGGATTCAAAGCAATGGGAATAAGTATTGTGTCTGATACCATAATAGATCACTAGGCAGGTGGCCCGTGAATTACATACGAAGTCAAACGTGGGGAATAACTTTGACAATAGGTTGTACAGGAGAGTCATGTTTCGATCATGTGGAACTCAGGTTATGGGCCCACCAAGTGGGTTAAACGTAGAAAGGACGTTGACATCTTACATGGTCATGCAAGAAAGATATGTCAGAGGGTAGCCTGTCGATTATGTCGGCAATAACGTCGATACCAAGGGCGAGGGACGAAGAGAACCATTTTCCTACTCGTTGAACGAGGCGGACCATTAGGCAAAGTTCTCGTCCATCGGCGGCTACCGGAATGTTAACAACAAAAGCAATAGGGTATTACTGACACGGTTGTACACCAAGGTGTTTTACATAAGCAGAAGATTAATACTGCTTAGATTATATAGACCTCAAGAAAGGTTAAACCAACCAATGGAAAGGAAAATAAGATTATCGATTAAATGTATCAATGGAAAGGAAAATGTGTTTAAACACATATTTCAAGGGTATATCCTTTCCAAGGGCAAATAGAGCATGATATCCATGACATGATATAAAGTAGAAAATCCTTTTAGGTACGGGGAGGAAAATTTCATGACATTACCCATACAGCGGTGTTTGGATAATTGAGCAGGAAACATTTAGCATTGGGCTTCAAATGTTCTTATTCAAAATCGGAGTACCACAGACATGCTTCGAGATAGCATTGACATGGTCTTCATGTAAATATCATACTTCGGATACACAAAGGATTCATCAGGAATAACTTATAGAATAAGTCTTACAATTTCCTCCAGGAGGAATGGTTATCCTTGTAAAAGGAATTATAATGATAGGTCCTCCAGCCAGGGGGGGGGGTGCTAGGCATGACATCATATTGCCGGGTCATCAAAGGACCAACAACATAACTCCTGGAAAGTTGTCCCAACCAACATATCTGACCGAGATTCAGATCCAATTGGTGTCGTGATACCTCAGACTCAGGATGTCCGAGAAGAAAAGGTGCCACACCAATCGTTCAAATGGCATTGCAAGATTCTCGGGAAATGAACTATGGAAGCGGTTTCCTGAAACAATAGTTCATCATTAAACCAAGGAGAGGTGAGGAGGTGGCTGATTGACTCAGCGACAATTCATTGAGATTTTCAAAAGATGGATTTCCACACTTATGATAACAAGGAGATAACATTTGTCAGATCAAATGATATAATGAGGTATGCTGGAGGGAAACATACTCAATTAAACATTGGTTGAAAGGTGCACCCGAATATGGGTTGGGTTGCACGATCAATGTTAGGGTGGTGACTTGACGAACAAAAGAATTAGAATGAAACTCGACCATTCACTTCAAAGCAATAGGGTTGCTAGAAGTTTTGAATTCACACGTCATAGTTCAATTGTCGGTATTCCGGTCAGAAACAACACGGGTACCAAGAAAGAATGGTGAGGGTGAGAAGTATCACCATACCAAGAATTCTTAAGAGGTGGAGTAATCCTCACGACATTCTTGACATAAAAGATGGTAATACTCCATGGTAAAGAAGAACAAATGCTAGATAGCAAGGAACTCGAGGTATAACACATAACACAAACAAGTTTTTGTTGGAGGGAACGCAATAAAGAGGTCGATGACAACACAAATCATCGAGGGCAAGGATGGTATTTCTCATCATTAATTCAATTGATATCCTGGAAGAGCATCAGAATGTAGATGATGATCATGACACATTTGTCGAGAGATTCCACGAAGATGTAATCGATCGACGATGACATCAAGTCAAACGAATGATGAAGCGAAAGGTTGTTGGAACCACGAGTAGGACATGCACTGAGATCAAGTTTGTTGTTCAAGATGGAACGATAAGACAAGGAAACCGAAGTAAGCTTAGCTCAATCGTTTAATGTTGTGCTCCTAATTAAGGACCCGTAGTACGCTTAAAATTAGCACGATAATGAGGTAGCCGATCAGGCTAGGAGTGACGGATGCAGATATTAAACTTCTCAACCACAAAGTAATCGGGGTACCGAATCTCAGTGTTGATTCGATTCACAAATCAGGGTTCTCGGTTGACGACAACCCATAACCCGTGGAGTGACTGTGATGGGGAAACGTACTACTTCATCAGGAATTCATAAGATGAAGTGCAATGGGTTGATATCCTCGAGATACCAGGAGGTAATACTCGAAGGTAGAACAAAATAGATGTTGGGAAGGCGACTTGATCTGCAGTATGCAAGCACTTTAACTTGTCCGAGAAATAGAATCAAAGGAGAACAATCATGGTCGGAACCCACGATCATAAAGGATCGAACCACGGATACAAGATGAACTTATAACAAGGGGTAATTATTTTTACGAGTAGCTTCCATGATAAGTTATATATCGTGTCCATGGGCATGAATGCAAGGTTCAAGGTCGACTTCCACTTCTCCAAAGCATAACCTTACATTCACTTCTTGTTTCGATAAGGGCATTAGTGTTGAAAGTTTTACCTGGTGAAATACCAGATGAGTATGACCCGTGAAAACTTCCGAGTTCACACAGTTTAGAGAAGGCATATGTTCAACCCATAGGGGCTTCTTAGAAACATATACCACAAGTTTCAAGAGTAAATAACACAAGCCCGAAAGCAGAGCATGGTTGGCCAAGCAGAGGATACAACTTAACAAAGGCATTATGTATCAGGGGAAGAACTCACAAAGTGATCAAGTGTGAAGGACATTGTCGGATAACAATCCAACAAAGGACTTGATGGTCCACAAAGGATCCGATATGAGTATCGATACTCAACCGTAAGAGGAAGGAATGCAAATGCAACAAAGTTATGGAAGCATCTGAATAATTCACAGCTTAAATGCAAAGGAATTATGATTTCCAAAACAAAGGATCGAAGCGACGCTACGATCAAGGATGGATCAATTGAATATACCAGAGGCACAATCGATTTACGAGATAGTTTGGTCGAGAACCAGCTCATGTTCAAAATGACGTCTGAGCCGGAAGGATGAATTCTAGGATCTATTTGAGGATTGCGAGAATTCACAACATATTGAATCAACAGACTCAAAATGATAATGACAAGGTATGCCATTAAGATTACGAGACTTTTGGGATTAATCATATTGCAAGCAAGCAAGAATTTCAAGAGCAATAGGCTGCTAAGGATTTTCGGAAGATCGGGTAGTATTTGAATGTATTTTTGTGAAACACATGAACAACTTTGGACGAACGGATACTCGGCAAGCGCGAGTAATTATCCGTAGGGGTATTCATGTAGCAAGGAACTGCAGGGCAGTAAGCGTAAAGAATTCTCGGAATATCGAAGAGTATTTTAGGACATCTTGTAATAACAAGAGCAACTGGGGATGACAATATGAACGATAGGTGTAAGTAGTTATCCGGAGGGATTTACCGATGGAAGTGAATGGCAAAAGCGATGGCACATAGTCTCGAGAGCACATCGTAGAGTATCTTCGGAATCTTCTGGTGCAGCAGGCGGTCATCGGTAACAAGTGGCTCTCCGGGAGAAAGTACTTGCGAGAGCCTATAGTTAGTTCTGTTTTTAGCAAAATCATTTAACCCGAATAGAAGAGAGCTCAGAGTCCCAGAGTAAAGATCGAGGAGTAAAAGATCCTAATACCACCCAATGCACTACTAGAAATCCCCATATTTCCGACGGTGAAATGTAATAGTCGACGGGCCGTCGGTTATTATAGTAATAGCCGATGGTAGTCTCAATGGCCGACTGTTATTTTCAACTGACAAGTATTACTACTAATAGCCGACGGTATACTAGATTGCCCGACGGTAAACATCCAACTGTCGGGTATCAAATTTAATGCCCGACGGTTCATTGCAATGTCCGACGGTTTTCGCTACACCCACGGGGATTACATGTAATGCCCGACAGTTCATTGTAATGTCCGATGGTGTTTACTACACCCATGGGATTACATGTAATGCTCGACGGTAAAATATAATATCCGAAGGTGAAAACAAAACTCTCATCTACGAGTGAAAATGGCCGACAAGATATGTGTGACACTCGGTTATTTTAGTAAATACCCGACTGGGGATAGCAATAGCCGACAATTAACTTTCACTCTCGGTAATATGTTTCAATGGTCAATGTCAATAAACATGCAGAATGACCAATATTATATTCCATGTAATTTCCATATAAGAAATTTTCCATGAATTAAGATCTAGCATTGCTATGGTAAGTACATTCTATGTTGTTTTTCATAATTACTCCTTGCATAAAGAAATATTAGAGCATTTATATCACTATCTAAGCCCTCTTATATTTGAGTAATATATAGGTTGCTTAAAAAACTGATATTAAACAATAAAAAACAGGATGGTTAAAAGTTATGCACTTACAAAAGTATCATAAGGAGGTAGCCCTTGAGAGTCAAGGAGAAGTCGTTGTCCCTGCTAGGCTGCCACGATCTAACTTCTCCGGCGACACATGACCGTGGCACATTGCATTTTTCCATGGAGTGGATTGCATGCCCACATTTGAACAATGGCTGGTGGCTCATGGTGCTTGGTCCTGGTGCCATCATACATACACTGTACCTCATGAGCACTTTCATGTGAGCAACTCCATACGCATACACATACGCACGTACATAGTACAGACGCAGACGCTACATATGCATATACACTCAGCCATGTAAATGCATGCACGCATACCCTATTCCTATGAGCACCTCCGAAAGACTGAGCCAGGTATCCGGCACATTATCTTGCGATTGACGAAGTCGTCACAGGCACCTTCATAGTTGACAGGAATGGGCCGCACAACCATGTTAGTAAAAGTTTTGTAAAGTCTAGACTCGACTTCGGCCAAGGAGTTGGAAGGGGGATTCCTACAGCAAATGGCTCGATACCAACTTGTGACACCCCGATTCAATCGTACACTAATCATGCACGCAAATGTGTACGATCAAGATCGTGGACTCACGGGAAGATATCACAACACAACTCTAAAACATAAATAAGTCATACAAGCATCATAATACAAGCCGGGGCCTCGAGGGCTCGAATACAAGTGCTCGATCATAGACGAGCCAGCGGAAGCAACAATATCCGGGTACAGTATATAAGTTAAACAAGATTGCCTTAAGAAGGCTAGCACAAACCGGGATACAGATCGAAGAGGCGCAGCCTCCCGCCTCGATCCTCCTAACTACTCCTGGGCGTCGTCGGCTGGCTGCACGTAGTAGTAGGCGCCTCAAAGTAGTAGTCGCCATCGACGGTGGCGTCGCTCCTGGGCTCCATCGTCTCGTCGCAGCAATCGAGTAGAGATAGGGGAAAAGGGGAACAAGGCAACCGTGAGTACTCATCCAAAGTACTGCAAGCAAGGAGCTACACTACATATGCATGGATATATGTGTAAAGGGCCATATCGCGGACCGAATCGCAGAATGCCGTAATAAGAGGGGATATCTAATCGTGTCAAGACTACGCTCGCAGCCTCCGCCTTGTAACATGTAGAAGAGGGTAGATCAAGTCCTCCAAGTAGCATCACATAGCAAT
Source organism: Aegilops bicornis (assembly GCA_021605145.1). Taxonomy (NCBI): domain Eukaryota; kingdom Viridiplantae; phylum Streptophyta; class Magnoliopsida; order Poales; family Poaceae; genus Aegilops; species Aegilops bicornis. Next base: position 387,017,364 of record CM038669.1, on the reverse strand, counting down.
AATCCTACCCGCGATCCCTCCTCGTAACCCCGAGAGAGAGCGACCACCGGGTTGTGTCCGCACTTGGAAGGGTGTGTTTTATTAAGTATCCGGTTCTAGTTGTCATAAGGTCAAGGTACAACTCCAAGTCGTCCTGTTACCGAAGATCACGGCTATTCGAATAGATTAAACTTCCCTGCAGGGGTGCACCACATAACCCAACACGCTTGATCCCATTTGGCAATTGTGACGCCCGGATAATCAAGCTACAGTAATCCCCTATAATGATGACACATCACCTCTGTCACTGTAATTAATCTCGGGTTAATTCGAAACCGTTTCAAATTTAAATCCTAAATCAATCAAACGACAAATTTTTTCAAAATATTAAACTAAAATGTTCGGGCTGTGCCAAAAATGGCATAGGTAATTATAGTGCAGAAAACACGTTTTTATGAAATGCCTAAATACTTTTAAATGAATTTAAACAGAAAAGAAATAGTAAAAGAAAATACAAAGATAGAAAACAAAACAAAACAAAAAAAGGAGAACACCCCCCCCTCGCTGGGCCATGGCCCAGATGGCCTTGCGGCCAAACAGGCCGACCCAACCGGCCACTCCCCTCCATAACCTACCCCCAAACCCTAACCACCCCCGAGCACACCCTTTCCCCCATCCCACTCGCTCACACTCACCGCCCCCACGCCGCTCTCGCCTCCCCGATCCAGATCTGGATCGAGGGAACGAGCCCACGACACCCATCCCCGTCGCCCCGCATGAACCCCCCCCCCACTCCCTCTCGTTCTCCATCGTCGCCGAGCACCCCGCGCCCGATCCCTTGCCGCGCCGGAGTCCCACCTGGCCCGCACGCTCGCGCCCGATGTGAGCCGCCACCAGCCGGCGCCGGCGCCGCCCCTCCCGGACTCCTCCTCGCCCCTCCTTCTCCCTCGCACGTCGCCCGGATCATGGACGCCGCCCTGTGCCGCCACGCCCGCCGCCCGGGACCCCGCCGCAGGAGCCCCCTCGCCGGAGTCACCACCTCGCGGACGCCGCGCTCCTCCGTCCTCGCCACTGCCCCGTCGTCTTCGACTGCACGCCGCCACGCCGCACGTCGTCCTCGACCTCCGTCGAGCCCACTGCCATGAACCCTACGCCGCCCCGTGAGCTTCCACCTCCTCCTCTCTTCCTCGCAAGACGCCGCTTGCTATGGCCTTCTTCCTCGGCTCATTGGCGCCGCCGTGGCCTCGCCTCGCCCCTTCGCGTGCTCTGCGCGCTTGCGCCTCCTCAAGATAGGCCCCCACGGGCGCCGCCTCATGCCGGCGTTGCGGCTTCCTCACGTGACCGGATCGCCTCACTGGCCTGGTCTCACCTGAGGCCGCCAAGTTGGTTCGCTGGCGCCCACAAGACGAAACCATTAGCGCCCGTGTACCCGTTAGGCCCCATGGCCCTATGACACGTGGGCCCCGCCTAGAGAACGTTTTAATAAAAAATTAATTAGAAAATAATAATAATAATAAATAAATAATGAAATTAATTAATTAACTTAATTAATTCTAATTAAATTAACCAATTAAGATTAATTAACCTAATGATTAATTAACTTAATTAACTACTGTTAATTAGCTAATTAATTAGTATGATAGTGGGGCCCACCCCCTTAATTAATTATGATTAGTTTAATTAACCTGTTAACTAAAATGTGTCACTGACCAATGGGACCCACTGGTCAGGTTGACCACTCAACTCGCTGATCGCCGATGTCAAGATGACATCATGCTGATGCCATTTATTCATTTTCGAATTAATTAAATAATTAATTAAATTCCAGAAATTAATAAAATCTTTAGAAAATCATATCTTTTAATCCGTAACTCGGATTAAAATACTTTCTACATGAAAGTTGCTCAGAACGACGAGACAAATTCGGATATGCAGCCCGTTCGTCCGCCACGCGTCCCTAGCATAGTGAACCTGCAACATTTCACCTCCGGTTCATCTGTCCGAAAACACGGAACACCGGGGATACTTTCCCGGATGTTTTCCCCCTTTATCGGTATCACCTCATACCGCGTTAGAACACGTCTAGCGCTGCCTGTTATCATGTTATGCACTTGCTTGCTATGTATTTACTGTTTCTCCCCCCTCTTCTCTTTGGTAGATCATGATGTCGATGCCCTGTGGTCGATTACGCCACCGACGACTTCTCTCTCTTGCCAGAGCAACCAGCAAGCCCCCTTTGATCACCAGATATCGCCTACTCTTCTCTATACCGCTTGCATTAGAGTAGTGTAGCATGTTACCGCTTTCGCTTAGTCCTATATCACGCATAGCCTGTCCTTGCTACTCAATTGTTACCTTTACCGCTATCCTACCGCTTAGTATAGGATGCTAGTGTTCCATCGCTGACCCTACACTCTTGTCCGTCCGCCATGCTATACTATCGGGCTGTGATCACTTCGGAGGTGATCACGGGCATATACTATATACTTTACATCGTTACATTACCCGTGATATTGTTTGGAGATGGGGCTGAAAGGACAGGTGGCTCCATCCCGGTAGAGGTGGGCTTGGGTTCCCGACGGCCCCGATCGTTACTTTGTGGCGGAGCGACAGGCAGGTTGAGACTACCTGGGTGAGAGGTGGGCCTGCCTCGTCGGGCGTCATGGGATACTTAACACGCTTAACGAGATCTTGGTATTTGATCCGAAGTCCGCCATTTGGTCTATACGCACTAACCATCTACGCTGGAGTAGTTATGGGTATCCCGACGTCGTGGTATCACCGAACCACTTCGTGACGCCGGGCCGAATCGAGCGCGCTACCGGATTGGACTGGAACGCTGTTAGGCTAGGTTCTGCTCGCCGCCCACGCAACATGCAGTGTGTGCATTGGGCGATGGGCCTGCACTTCGCGGCGCTTTAGGTTTAGACCGCGTGCTGGCCTCTCTCTGTTGTGCCTAGGTGGGGCTGCGACGTGTTGATCTTCCGCGCCGGGCATGACCCAGAAAGTGTGTCCGCCAAATGGGATCAAGCGTGTTGGGTTATGTGGTGCACCGCAGGAAGCTTAATCTATTCGAATAGCGGTGATCTTCGGTAATAGGGACGACTTAGAGTTGTACCTTGACCTTATGACAACTAGAACCGGATACTTAATAAAACACACCCTTCCAAGTGCCGAGATACAATCCGTGGTCGCTCTCTCTCAGGGTTACGAGGAGGGGATCGCCGGGTAGGATTATTGCTATGTGATGCTACTTGGAGGACTTCAGTCTACCCTCTTCTACATGTTACAAGACGGAGGCTGCCAGAAGCGTAGTCTTCGACACGATTAGATATCCCCCTCTTATTCTGGCATTCTGCAGTTTAGTCCACTGATATGGCCCTTTACACATATATCCATGCATATGTAGTGTAGCTCCTTGCTTAAGTAGTACTTTGGATGAGTACTCACGGTTGCCTTGTTCCCCCTTTTCCCCCTATCTCTACTCGATTGCTGCGACCAAACGATGGAGCCCAGGAGCCAGACGCCACCGTCGATGACGACTACTACACTGGAGGCGCCTACTACTATGTGCGACCACGACGACGCCTCAGAGTAGTTAGGAGGATCCCTGTGCAGAGGCCCGCGCCTCTTTCTCGATCTGTATCCCAGCTTTGTGCTAGCCTTCTTAAGGCAATCTTGTTTGACTTATGTCCTGTACTCAGATATTGTTGCTTCCGCTGACTCGTCTATGATCGAGCACTTGTATTCGAGCCCTCGAGGCCCCTCGCTTGTATTATGATGCTTGTATGACTTATTTATGTTTTAGAGTTGTGTTGTGATATCTTCCCGTGAGTCCCTGATCTTGATCGTACACATTTGCGTGCATGATTAGTGTACGATTGAATCGGGGGCGTCACAGCAGGATCAGTTGTTCTGTCGTATGATTCAATATTCATGGGCTTAAACCCGTATGGGAATTCGTGGTCCATTACTTCATCTGTGAAGCAAAGAGGGTGTGCGACACCTCTATATTTGGCCACACTGCAACATACCTCCGATGGAGTCCGTTTGCTGTTTTCGGCCCGGGCGTGGCTAGGTTTGTCACGTCCGAATAGGTAGCCGTCGTTGTGTGTCGAGGCACGTCCTCACGATCCGTAGATCGATCTTGTATGTCCTGCTCTACTGTCCAGGTCCTGTCGAAGGTTGTATGTATAACCCCGAGTTGTTTTATTCCTGCCTTTACAGCGAGGTGGGGCGGTCTGGTGTTCGGCTTGAGTTGCCGCTTTATCCCGACCGCATGGCGGTCGGTCGGCCGCGTTACGCGATGATGGTGCGGGCTTCAGCGCCTCGTCATCGAACTGAGGTAGCAATTTGCGCTTCAGGTAATTTTTGTCTGGGCCACTAAGGCCGTATTCCTTGGCGGCCAGGACTTCGGTCCATCTATCATTGAGCAGATCTTGGTCAGCTTGAAGTCGCTGCCGCTTTTTCGTGCTCCTTGAAGTGGCTATTAGCCGGGCGTTTAAAGCGTTCCTGCTCGAGAGGTTCCCGAGCACGATGAAATCCTCGCTGCCGAGGTTCTCCTCGCCCTCGAGAGCGGAAGATAATTAATACTCGAAGTCTTCATGTATGGCCTGTTCATCAGGGCTAACGTGCCCGTCTTCCCATTCATCCTGTTCGGAGATTGCCCCAACAGGGTCTTCATTGTCTTCGGCATCGTCCGAAGTATTGTTTTCTCCGGTGCCGGTATTGCTGTCTTTTGCACGACGTGACTTAGAGCGGCGCCATTGACGCCGGCGTCTGAGCTGTGTCTCAGGAGGTTTATCCTCAACTGGATCCTCTTTGTCATCAATGTTGGTTTCTTTAGGTGTATCCACCATGTATATGTCGTACGAAGAAGTGGCCGTCCAGCGCCCGTTAAACGGCAGGTTTTGTCCCTGATCCTCGTCGGCATCGTCGTCCATACCGTCAATGTATTTGGAGCCGCAATCGAGCATGTCGGTCAAGTCCTCGATAGTGGCTATGTAGTGGGTGGCGGGTGGGAAGCGAAATTCCCCGTCACCAGACTCAAGTTGTCCGGTGACATAGTTCGGTTGTGAGCCCTCCGGTAGGGATAGATTTTTTAATGAGTTTAACATGTCTCCTAAAGGCGAGTGTCGGAAGATGTCCACGACGCTGAATTCGATGATCGACGACCGATCCATCTCGATATGCGCGGAAGAACATGGTTCGAAACTTATGGCCGGAGACGAGTCCGGAGTTCCGGTGACACATATATCACATGAGGTTAAGTCTGTGTGCTGCTCCAACACCGCGGAATCTGCGGCCTCCGTGGTGGGGTTGAGCTTCCCGTCCTTGGATGGCGCAATCCGCTCCGGATCTAGGGCCAGAGTAGTTACAAGTGCAATTTCCTGAGTATGGACCGGTGACAGATTTAGGTCATGTTCACCGTAGGGACAGGGAGCGGCTACCGTGGTCTCAAAGCCGTCGAAGATCAAGTCTCCATGGATATCCGCGATGTAGTTCAAGCTCCCGACCGACTCGATGGCTGTGGGGCGAGCTATCCATCTGCTCCAGATGGCTGCGAAGTTGGCTCAAGAAGCGGTTACCGAACACGAAGATCTGTCCGCGGAGGAAGGTTTCCCTTTGGACAGCATCGTTGTTAACGACTGAAGGAGCCATCAAACCTTTTGGGGACGACACAGTGGAACTCTCAATGAAAGCACCAATGTCGGTGTCAAAACCGGCGGATCTCGGGTAGGGGGTCCCGAACTGTGCGTCTAAGGTCGATGGTAACAGGAGATGGGGGACACAATGTTTACCCAGGTTCGGGCCCTCTCTATGGAGGTAATACCCTATTTCCTGCTTGATTGATCTTTATTAATATGAGTATTACAAGAGTTGATCTACCACGAGATCGTAATGGCTAAACTCTAGAAGTCTAGCCTATTTGACTATGGTAATGAGTATATCTATCCGGACTAAGCCCTCCGGTTTATATAGACACCGGAGGGGACTAGGGTTGTACACGGTCGGTTACAGAGAAAGGAATCTTCATATGCGGTCGCCAAGCTTGCCTTCCACGCCAAGGAGAGTCCCATCCGGACACGGGTAGAGTCTTCGGTCTTCATATCTCCACAACCCATTAGTCCGGCCCATGTCCAACAGGCCGGACGTCCGAGGACCCCTTAGTCCAGGACTCCCTCAGCTGTCATCGCCCTTCCATCACCGGAGTTGGGCACAACTTGTTGTAGTAGATAGTCAGGAAGTCGTCGTGCTAAGGCCCCATAGGACCAGCGCACCAGAACAGCAACCGCCGCAGATGAAGAATAACCTAGATCAGAAAGATCCAATCCGAAGACACACGAATGTAGACGAATAATGACGAGATCCGTGCAAACCGCCAAAGATAGATCCACCGGAGACACACCTCCACACGCCCACCAACGGTGCCATACGCACTACCGAAACGGGGGCTAGGCGGGGAGACCTTTATTCCATCTTCAGGGAGCCGCCGCCGTCTTGCCTTTGTGAGTAGGACACAAACCCTAGCAATACTGAAAGAAACGACTAAAAACGGAGCCCTCCCGTCGGCCCTTGCCGAGATCCACCGCGTCCCCATGGCCCTAGGGCCACCGGGGAGAAGGCGGACCTGCGGCGGCGCCGGCGGAAGGCAGAAACCTAGCTTTTTTATGGAGGAGGTGGAGGGCGTATAACAATACGCAATACCAGAGGAGGCTTGTCGGGAGCGCGATGCGCAGGACACGCCGGTGAGGTCATTTGAGGATTCGAAATCCCACACATCTGGAAAGGACCTCGTCGGGGCATGCGGCGGCTATAGGTTACGGCCTCGAGGTTCGCTGCCGTCGAACACGGAAATGAGAAAGAAGAAAAATAGGGTAAAGAAGAAAAATATATATCTATACCTAATTATTTTATATATACTTAATAAAGCAAGGTGCGTTTCATCAACGTTTTCATCTGTTCATCGCCGAATTTTTTTCTATCCGAGGTGGTACTAAATTCTTATGTGTTCGTTTACTAGGAAAAATGGCTTTTCCAGAATTTCGTACGTGGGTCACGTGCTGTGGCCCAGCTAAGCTGGCCCAGTTATTTTTCTGCCCGCGCAGCTAGGAAAATTCTATTTTTCACATTGTATGCAAATAGTCGAGCATCGCATAGGACAACCAATAATGGGCTGGCCCAATTTTCTTTGTTTTACTTCTATTTATATTTTTCTTCCCCTATCTCGTTTTTCCCTTTCAAGTTTATTTTTCTTACACAATTTATTTCATAAATTCAAAATTCTCAAAACAATAAGAGTTTAATTTTTTTTTTGGAAAATAGTCAGAATTACAAAATTTTGTTGCTATTTTAAAAAATATTCCGAACATGACAGAAGTTTCTTATTTTAATTTTTTATTGTTTTCCAAAATTGTTCAAGATTTCTAAAAAGAAATGACATTTAAAAAATTATCCAAATTCGAAAAATATTCTTGGTTTAGTGAAAATTTCAAAATTCAAATATAATGTTCGCGTATAAAAGATAAACATTTTTTTGACAAATTTTATGAATTTTCAACACATGTTCCCTTGTAAATAAATGTTGACAGATTCAAATAATGTCCATGTTTTTATAAAAAATGGTGTTTTCAAAAAATGTTTGTGAATTTTAAAAGATGTTCCTATTTCAAATGTTGTTTGCGTTTTTCTGAAAGTGTACATAATTTTCAAAAACGTCTTCAGAATTTAAAAAATGGTTCACGTTTCCTACAATATTCAGAAACTTCATACCTTAAAATCTCCTTGATTGAAAGAAAAAGTAGATTGAATAATTCATGGGCCTTCTCTGGCGTACGATGATGTAACAAAACTCTTAAATGTCCTTGATCAATGAATGGAAAAATAAAGAATTGATTACTTCACACCGGCGAAACCAAGAAGCTAAATATTCCATTTTCACGCGCACACAGTGTTTTGCTTGCAGATATAATTCTCACTAACTTTAAATGCATATCATTTTTTCTTCCGCATGGGCATATGTGCTAGTAAAGGTAAAAAATAGTAGATCTTTTGATTGCTTGTGTATTGTTTAATAGACCATCGCCTCTCATCTATATATGAGATGAATGAACTTTTCATACAATAAAAAGACTTGGATTATCGTCCAAAACATCAAGTCTACCCTAACTCGGACGCATACATCCAGAGGCTCCGGGTTACCAAATGTACCATATAGCTCCCTTGCGCCCGTCATGGAGATCGCATACGACCTTGGACCAAGATGACTCCAACAGCGAACTTGTTCTTCTCGGCGAGACAAAAATAATATTCATGCTCAACACTTCTCCATCCGAGGACATCTTAAGGTATATTTGCACAAGCAAAATAGTAGTATCTTTTTGCATATCTAGTTTTTCACGCACATCTTTAAAATGTTTCAGTTGTGCCTGGAGGGTGCCTCGAGACTCCCAGAGGCTCTAGACTAACCTGGAGTGTATGGGGCACTTTCAGTGAAGTCCACTGTTTTGATTGTAACTTTTGCATACAACCTCAGATTAAGATGATTCAAAAAGCAAAATCGTTCTCATCAACGAGATGAAGAATTTTCATTTGAGAACTTTTCCATTTGAGGCCATCTTAATTTTCAGTTTTAGCCATGGAATTCTTTTTTTGTGTGTCAATAGAGGCTCCTCTCCCATTCAGGCAGAGTGGGGATTGGAGCGGAAGTCGGACCACCACTGTATACAATTAGTGTGGAGCTAGGTATCCCATCAAGTTTCCTTAAGGACATTTGGCTTGATGACGTACTGGAATTGTGCCATGGCGCTCATGAGCTGCCCTTGTTGTCCCATGCACCCACTTGTCCTCCATTGTAGATGATGGTCGCTAGAGAGCGATCCAATGATGACTCCTGTAATAAGCTCGACAGTTGTTCCCCTGATTTAGAGGGAGGTCCCCTCTTCTTCCTCTCCCATCACGGCCACCATGGTGGCGGAGATAGTGAAAAAGTGAAGCCGAGCTCGAGATCCACGCGATTGGGTTATGGCAACTTAACATTGCTGATGAGGGATGGGTTACACTGCGCACCGATGCCCCCGATGGGCAACAATGGTCGATTATCGGCCGTGAAGACTTCGCCTATGTATCCTACGATCGAAGGCCAGCTTTTCGTAGACATGCCACTCATCTTATTCCTCCTGGCCTATATGTCAATAAGGAGACGCTCTCCCTCCTTCGGCTGCAGGAGGAGTGGTGGTCATGCGTATAATCCTGACAATAATACGGGGGTAGGAATGTAGAGGCAATCGTATCTACTAAATGGTGCAGGTGGGAGTACACGCAAGGATTTATATAGGTTCCGGACCTCTTCGGTGGAGGTAATATCATACTCATGTGGTGCTCTTAGCTCTTGCATAAGGTACACGATGTGAATGTTCAACCCTCAACCTGATGCTCCCCTCCCAGCTTATATAGAGTGCACTAGGAGGGGTCACATAATGGGCTGGTGTTAATGTTATTCATGGCCTCAGGTGCAGCCAACTATTTCTTGGCATTTACTACTATTAACTGTTGGGTAACTGCTGCCTTTAAGACATCGTGGTTGTGAGGTATCCTTCACAGCTGTCGGCTGCTCCCATCATCTTCCTGGCCGACTCCTAGGTCTTGCCTGTCAGGCGACTCGGGATCCGACTGTAGGGACTTAGTCCTCTCCAATCCACCCCCTTGTTCCTTTGATGGGCTGGCGATGTTGCCTCCTGGACCATGATCTTCTTGGTTGTATCTTCGATGGGCTATGGCCTTGTAGTGGGCCTTTTGTATACATGGGCCTACCCCATGTTTATACCTCCGACAGTAGCCCCCGAGTCAAATGGAGGTCTCGCTAGAGAGGATGACCGATGCTCCCCGATAGCGAGGTTCCTGACTGTTCGACGTGATTGAGGTTCAACTAACAGACCCTAACGGACTTAGTTTGTTCATGCGTTTGGAGGGCGAAGAGGCGAGCAATTTGGAAGACGACTTGGTGATACCTATTTTTCGATCTCTTCTAGAGAGTATGGCTCATGGCCCAACTGTGGGCGTATCATTAAATTTTGAGTGGTGATCTGAGGCATTAGGCTTGATAAGATCAAGTGTCTCCAGTCAGTATCCGTCATGAAGAATGTCAATCGGTCACCTTTCTGTGGAACCAAGTCTGCGCAGCTGGATCTTTGATTCTCGGGGACAGAATTCGACTCGTGCCACTAGGGATATCACAGACGCTCCTTGCTCTTACACAAAACGAATCTACAAAGAGTGTTGATTCACTCGGTTTCCTTCAAGTGCCATGCACTCGGATTGTCATCATGATGCCAACATGGTTCACTTGACTCAGGTTTTGGCCGTGATAGTTGGATGCGTGTTGTAATTCTCAGCCGACTGAATACCTTTTTACCGTCTGGAAGGTGAATAGTCCAGGGTCATCATTGCAAAATCTCCTTGAGTTGTCTAGTCAAGATCTTTTGCTTACTTGTCACGCCCTTGCCAGACCATCTGTGAGAGCGGACTCCTTGAATTCTGAAATCGGACTAGCGCTTCATGACTTAGTGGGTTTTAAATGTTGACTGTTGATATGTCTCCAACATATCTATAATTTATGAAGTATTCATGCTATTATATTATCTATTTTGGATGTTTATGGGCTTTATTAAACACTTTTATATTATTTTTGGGACTAACCTATTAACCGGTGGCCCACCCCAAATTGTTATTTTCTTGCCTATTTCAGTGTTTCGAAGAAAAGGAATATCAAACAGAGTCCAAACGGAATGAAACCTTCAGGAGAGTTATTTTTGTAACGGAAGCAATCCAGGAGACTTGGAGTAGACGTCAGGGAATCTTCGAGGAAGCCACGAGGCAAGGAGGCGCGCCCTACCCCCTGGGTGCGCCCCCACCCTCATGGGCCCCTCGTGGCTCCCCACCGACTTCTTTCGCCTATATATATATATCCATATACCCTAAAAACATGAGGGAACACAATAGATCGGGAGTTCCGCCGCCGCAAGCCTCTGTAGCCACCAAAAACCAATCGGGACCCTGTTCCAAGACTCCGCCAAGGGGAACCCTCACCGTGGCCATCTTCATCATCCCAGCGCTCTCCATGACGAGGAGGGAGTAGTTCACCCTCGGGGCTGAGGGTATGTACCAAGAGCTATGTGTTTGATATCTCTCTCTCATGTTCTTGAGGTGGTACGATCTTGATGTATCGCGAGCTTTGCTATTATAGTTGGATCTCATGATGTTTCTCCCCCTCTACTCACTTGTAATGGATTGAGTTTTCCCTTTGAAGTTATCTTATCAGATTGAGTCTTTAAGGATTTGAGAACAATTGATGTATGTCTTGCATGTGCTTATCTATGGTGACAATGGGATATCACGTGATTCACTTGATGTATGTTTTGGTGATCAACTTGCGGGTTCAGTTGAACTTATGCATAGGGCTTGGCACACGTTTTCGTATTGACTCTCCGGTAGAAACTATGGGGCACTCTTTGAAGTACTTTGTGTTGGTTTGAATAGATGAATCTGAGATTGTGTGATGCATATCGTATAATCATACCCATGGATACTTGAGGTGACATTGGAGTATCTAGGTGACATTAGGGTTTTGGTTGATTTGTGTCTTAAGGTGTTATTCTAGTATGAACTCTATGATAGATCGATGTAAAGAATAGCTTCATGTTATTTTACTACGGACTCTTGAATAGATCGATCGTAAAGAATATCTTTGAGGTGGTCTCGCATCTACCATAATCTCTTCGCTTGTTCTCCGCTATTAGTGACTTTGGAGTGACTCTTTGTTGCATGTTGAGGGATAGTTATATGATCCAATTATGTTATTATTGTTGAGAAAACTTGCACTAGTGAAAGTATGAACCCTAGGCCTTGTTTCCTAGCATTGCAATACCGCTTACGCTCACTTTTACCACTTGTTACCTTGCTGTTTTTATATTTTCAGATTACAAAAACCTATATCTACCATCCATATTGCACTTGTATCACCATCTCTTCGCCGAACTAGTGCACCTCTACAATTTACCATTGTATTGGGTGTGTTGGGGACACAAGAGACTCTTTGTTATTTGGTTGCAGGGTTGCTTGAGAGAGACCATCTTCATCCTACGCCTCCTACGGATTGATAAACCTTAGGTCATCCACTTGAGGGAAATTTGCTACTGCCCTACAAACCTCTACACTTGGAGGCCCAACAATGTCTACAAGAAGAAGGTTGTGTAGTAGACATCAACTGTCTGGATTCCCGTGCGTGTGATTGACGTTTTGGATCTTTTTTTACGTGTGTCTCGCCGGTTTCTCGTGGCGGTTTGATGTCTACTTATTATAAGTAAAATGTCGATATGAGTTCTAGGTTGAAATCTGTTTGAAATCAGCATATATTAAAAGGACATGTGGGTTGAACTAGTCAGCAAAATTGTGGAAACATGATGAAATAATCAAAGACATTTGAAGGAATGTTTCATGCGAACTGTATAGACATAAGTTAGATCTACACTTGTTCAGTCAACAAGGGAGCAATAGTTATGACTAATCTATAATGAATGAACAAATAAATTAGACATATCAAGAACAAGATCTGAATAAATATTTGAAACTTATTGTTCGTTTTTGACAGTCTTGTGAAGAAAAGAGGGAGAAGCAGTTGTTCTTCAGAACATTGTCATTGTCGCAAAAGCTCTGAGGTTGTAACAGATTGGGCAGTAGAAAACTACCAATAGCCATTTTAGTAGAAAATAAGTAGTTGGCCCTGATTTGCACGAGATTAAGAAGGATAGATGGTAATTTACCTCCAGTTCATGAACTGCATTGATGTCCATTGGGGTTTTCTTGCGTAGGGCGAGTTGCTAGGGAAACACAGTCGACCACCGACAGTAGATGTAGACCTTGTCAACGGTTGTCACCGTCGACTTCCGGCAACTGGTGAAAGGATTGCCCGGTACGAGTCTAAAGAGAGCAAATCTACATGATCAGTTGATCACAGTAGAAAGAAACAATTAGGAGGAAAGAGGAGCGAGAAAGAAGTTGAGGCGTCGACGGATTGCGCACCACAAAATAAATATTAGGTAACTCGGGCTCATGACTTGTCGGCTGCGTGCAGGTACAAATTATTAGAAAATTAAGCATCAGAACGGGCACAAGTTCCTACTTAGAAAACTGGAAGTAGTGGGTAAGTCTACTAAAGAAAAGAAAGTCAGTTTCATCGAACTTAACTCGGCAGAATAAGAACTAAAATTTTACGACTAAAAATGAAATGAAATCATAGAAAAAGTAGTGCGCTTCGAAGAACGAAATCATAATGGTATCTGGTATGAGAGAAGTCATAAGGAAGACACTTGAGTGTTTCGACAAATTGAGACTTCAGAGTGCAAGCATGCAGCTGTTGAATAGAAGGATGGATATCTGAAGGAAGAGAAATTTAAAATTTGACAAAAAAATGTGTCATAGTTTTTCATGGGAAGAACGATGACATGAACTTGCGAGGCATGAGATGACATGACTGACGAGTCCACATCAGGTAAAGGAAAGCAATTGCACATAAAATAAATAAATAGAGAAAGAACATGATGAAAGAGTATTGGAACCCCAGAGCAGAACAGGGTACAAACCAAGGAAGAAGAAGCTGAACTGTGTAGTGCACTGGTGGAACAAGCTAAATAATAGAACGGGTGATGCAGCATAAGCACAGGTAATAAGATGTACAACAACAACGCGTTGAAGTATTTTTGCAGAATAAACACGTATATTGTCTTGTATTAGAAGGGTTAAGAATTTGCGTCGATTTTCCAACCAGTTTTCCAAAATGGTTCCACATGTGTGTGCCCCCGTGGATATTTGGGTAGTTCTGGTGTAAAAAAAGATAGAAATGAGCAAGTCATGATGTCCTAGCGGTGTCCTTGGCGGCAGGGCTAGCGCAGTGGCGCTAACCTTCCCGGTCAGGGGTGGAGGGCCCTGGATTAGGGGGAACAGCCCTTGGGATGGCTTATACGTCTCCAACGTATCTATAATTTTTGATTGCTCCATGCTACTTTATCTACTGTTTTGGGCAATATTGGGCTTTATTATTCACTTTTATATTATTTTTGGGACTAACCTATTAACCGGAGGCCCAACCCAGATTTGTTGTTTTATGCCTATTTTAGTGTTTCGAGGAAAAGGAATATCAGACGGAGTCGAAACAGAACGAATCAACTGGAGAAGTTATTTTTGGAAGGAAAGCCACCGGATAGACTTGGACTCTATGTCAGGATATACAGAAGGTGCTCACGAGGGTGGGTGGGGGGCGCCCACCCCCCTAGGGCGCGCCCCCTGCCTCGTGGGTCCCCCGTAGCTCCACTGGCGTACCCCCTGCACCCATATATACCTACGTATCGTAAAACTTCCAGAACAGAAGATAGATCGGGATTCCGCCGCCGCAAAACCTCCAGAGCCACCAAAAACCAAACTAGACCCGTTCTGACACCCTGCCGGAGGGGGAACCCATCACCGTGGCCATCTTCATCATCCCGGCGCTCTCCATGATGAGGAGGGAGTAGTTCACCCTCGGGGCTGAGGGCATGTACCAGTAGCTATGTGTTTGATCTCTCTCTCTCTCTCTCTCTCTCTCTCTCTCGTGTTGTTGATTTGGCAGGATCTTGATGTATCGCGAGCTTTGCTATTATAGTTGGATCTTATGTTTCTTCTCCCCCTCTACTCTCTTGTAATGAATTGAGTTTTCCCCTTGAAGTAATCTTATCGGATTGAGTCTTTAAAGATTCGAGAACACTTGATGTATGTCTTGCCGTGCGTATCTGTGGTGACAATGGGATATCACGTGATTCACTTGATGTATGTTTTGGTGATCAACTTATGGTTCCGCCCATGAACCTATGCATAGGGGTTGGCACGTTTTAAATCGTGATTCTCCCGGTAGAAACTTTGGGGAACTCTTTGAGGTTCTATGTGTTGGTTTGAATAGATGAATTGCAATTGTGTGATGCATATCGTATAATCATGCCCACGGATACTTGAGGTGACATTGGAGTATCTAGGTGACATTAGGGTTTTGGTTGATTTGTGTCTTAAGGTGTTATTCTACTACGAACTCTAGGTGTCGGGGGGATGACCCCCGGGTAGGCCCAAGACGGCGAACACGCTTCAAAAACATCGGGGCCAGCAACGCCCCTCAATCCGGCTCGCACTTGGCCGGGTTGCTCAACCCGGCCAAGTCCGTCAACCCGGCCAGACTCCTCAACCCGGCCGCCCGGCCGGGTCCCTGTCCGGCTGCTCTAGCCGGCCTGCTACGCGAGGTCAACTACGGATCCCATCTGACGCGACACAGAGAAGACGGCCATACTGCGACCACTATTGCTGATAAAGCACATACTGTTCACTCGTCACGCCCGACATCATCTACAATGTACTTTGTCCCCCGGGCATTGATTTATAAAATGCCCCAGGGACAAAACTTACCCTAGCTCCCAAGCTACACACGGCTTGGGATGTAAGCTACACTAGCTTACATCCCAAGCACACACCCATGCCCACCTAGCTTACACCCAAAGCTAGCCCACACTACAAAGTCAACATCCATCCATCCATCCCGGACAGATATACACTCACGCACACAAGCTAGCGAGCAAGCAAGCTAGCTAGCCACCCATCCATCCATTCCAATGGCCACAATGGCTCGATGGGCACACACTCATACGGCCACAAGGCCACTCGCGCCACACATGTACTAATAGATGAGCACACAGCTCTCTTCTACCTGCTCTCAGATACAGCTCCAGGAGCAACTTTGTACTACCCGACATGTACACCGCATATATATTCAGACATGCAGCAGTAGGAGTATTATCTCTCCGGAGAGCTCCGAAGCTGGGTAAATCACCGCTTGCTGTTTGCCCAATCCCGTCCCTTGACCTCCAAAGCAGTCTTGCCCTCACCACAAGCCACCTCGTGGCATCTGTCGTCTTGCGAACCCGCCCGCGAGATAACCCCGACACTAGGGTTGTTTGTGACACTTATAGGAATAGCCCAACGGATTGATTGGAAAGAATAACTTTGAGGTGGTTTCGTAACCTACCATAATCTCTTCGTTTGTTCTCCGCTATTAGTGACTTTGGAGTGAATCTTTGTTGCATGTTGAGGGATAGTTATATGATCCAATTATGTTATTATTGTTGAGAGAACTTGCACTAGTGAAAGTATGAACCCTAGGCCTTGTTTCCTATCATTGCAATACCGTTTGTGCTCAATTTTATCATTAGTTACCTTGCTGTTTTTATATTTTCAGATTACAAAAACCTATATCTACCATCCATATTGCACTCGTATCACTATCTCTTCGCCGAACTAGTGCACCTATACAATTTACCATTGTATTGGGTGTGTTGGGGACACAAGAGACTCTTTGTTATTTGGTTGCGTGGTTGCTTGAGAGAGACCATCTTCATCCTATGCCTCCCACGGATTGATAAACCTTAGGTCATCCACTTGAGGGAAACTTGCTCTTGTCCTACAAACCTCAAGATTTTGGAGGCCCAACAACGTCTACAAGAAGAAGGTTGTGTAGTAGACATCAAGCTCTTTTCCGGCGCTGCTTGCCGGGATGTGAGTGCTTGGAGGTATATCTTTAGATCCTGCAATCGAATCTTTTTGTTTCTTGTTTTAGCACTAGTTTAGTTTATAAAATAAAACTACAAAAAAATGGAATTGAGCTTACCTCATACGCTTCATCTTTTAATATCTTTCGTGAGTATGATGGAAAGGAAATTTGTGCCAAAGTGTTAGATGAAGAATGCGTTAAAATGTTTGGCACTAAATCTTTGAATGATGAGCATGATTGCAATGTTGTTAGTATGAACTCCTTGAATATGCATAGTACTGATGATGATTGCACTAGTTATGATGAAAATGCCTCCTATAAACATGTCAATTTTTGTGGAGTAGATTGGGTTTGCAAGTACACACCAGATAGGGAAGATAGATATTGCAAGAGGCATAAGTACTTAGAAACCAAATTGTTGCAAGAAGAGCTAGACGAATGTGCTGAAAGATTCAATATTTTTCATGCCCCTTGTGAACTTTGCAATGAACATGGTCATTTAAAGCTCCAATGCTATTTGTTTCATGATCAAGTCATGTCCAAATATTGTGATAATTTGAGTACCCTTGAGCATCATAAAGAACTTAGCCTTCTTTTGGGTTATGAAGAAATGAAACGATAATCGAGGGTATTCCAAAATTTAATCTTGATAAAATTCTTGATTTTGATCTAGAAAAGATTTATATGTATTGTGCGGTGAATTGCATTGAAAATCCTTATATTGCCAATTACATAAAGAAAATAAAAAAAATAGAAGATGAAGAGAATACTAATGAACGGGAAGAGACTTCCCAATATCCTCCTTTTATTTCTTATGATGAATCAGGTAAAGAAGAGGAGCCTTCTATTCAACCAATCTCATTAATAAGGAGCTCCAAAAAGAGGATTGGACCCACACATGATGTGGTGAAGAAGAAGAAAATAAAAAGGAAGAGAGGTAAAAAGGTATCTCTCCCAAATAAAGTTGCTCCTATTATTGCTGTGCCTCATGAAAATGAAGATGATACACTTGATGATGATATCGTTATGCCTATTGCTTGTTGTGATGATTATGATTGGGAAGATAATGATACTTCTTATGATCTTGAAAATCTTTTTGGCACTTGCTTGGAATAATATAATAATTGCTATATTATTGGTGCTATCCATACTATTAATGATGAGAATGATTATACTTATGATATGAAAAGGCCCAAGCTTGGGGAAGCTATGTTTGATGAGGATGACATATTTGAGAATATATTTGCTGCAATTAATTTTTGTCCCAAGCTTGGGGATGCTATGTTTAATAATGATGATATTTTTAGTCTCCCAAGTTTTGATATACAAAGTAGTTATGATGATAGCATGCCTTCTACTTATGATGATTATATTGATGAATGAGGGTTTGGAAGAGTGTCAACTTTAGGAAGTAGTGATCCCACTATTTTGGAGGATGTTGAATCTTATAATATTTATGAAAGTGGATTTGGAGAGGTCATGACTTTACTTAGTAATGATTCCACTATCTTGGAAGAGGTTTCAATCGATTATGATGAGAACAAAGTTGCTACTTATGATGATTATTGTGATGAAACTTATGCTATAAAAGTAGTGATGACTATATTTATAAAACTTGTCATGATTATGAGTACCCTTTCTCTGAACATTACTCTTTTAATGTGGAAACAATTTATAGTATTCAAGTCTCTTATGATACTCCCACTATTCCGAATGAGAAGAATTTTGCTTATGTGGAGAGTAATAAATTTTCTATGCTAGTAGATCATGAAAAGAATGCTTTAGGTGCTGGTTATATTGTTGAATTCATTCATGATGCTACTGAAAATTATTATGAGGGAGGAATATATGCTTGTAGGAATGGCAATAATAGCAATTTTCCTCTTTATGTGCTTTAAGTTTTGAAATTATGCTTGTTTTACCTTCCTATGCAAGTTGATTCTTGTTCCCATAAGTTGTTTGCTCACAAAATCCCTATGCATAGGAAGTGGGTTAGACTTAAATGTGCTAGTCATATTCTTCATGATGCTCTCTTTATGTTTCAATTCTTATCTTTTATGTGAGCATCATTGAAATCATCATGCCTAGCTAGGGCGTTAACGATAGCGCTTGTTGGGAGGCAACCCAATTTTATTTTAGTTTCTTGCTTTTTGGTTCTGTTTAGTAATAAATAAATCATTTAGCCTCTGGTTAGATGTGGTTTTGTGTTTTAATTAGTGTTTGTGCCAAGTAGAACCTTTGGGAAGACTTGGGTGAAGTCTTTATGATCATGCTGTAAAAAACAGAAACTTTAACGCTCACGAGATTAGCTAAAACCTTTTACTGGAGAGTGATATTTAGTTGATTATTTTTGAAGATGATTACTAGACAAATTCCTCAGGTCCACCAATTTATTTTAGAATTTTTGGAGTTCCAGAAGTTTGCGTTAGTTACATATTACTACAAACTGTTCTGTTTTTGACAGATTCTGTTTTTCGTGTGTTGTTTGCTTATTTTGATGAATCTATGGCTAGTAAAATAGTTTATAAACCATAAAGAAGTTGAAATACATTAGGTTTAACACCAATATAAATAAATAATGAGTTCATTACAGTACCTTGAAGTGGTGTTTTGTTTTCTTTAGCTAACGGAGCTTACAAGTTTTCTGTTAAGTTTTGTGTTGTGAAGTTTTCAAGTTTTGGGTAAAGATTCGATGGACTATGGAATAAGGAGTGGCAAGAGCCTAAGCTTGGGGATGCCCAAGGCACCCCAAGGTAATATTCAAGGAAAACCAAGATCCTAAGCTTGGGGATGCCCCGGAAGGCATCCCCTCTTTCGTCTTCGTTCATCGGTAACTTTACTTGGAGCTATATTTTTATTCACCACATGATATGTGTTTTGCTTGGAGCGTCATTTTATTTTCTTAGCTTTGCTTGATGTTTGAATAAAGTATCAAGATCTGAAATTCTTAAATGTTAGAGAGTCTTCACATAGTTGCACAATTATTCGACTACTCATTGATCTTCACTCATATCTTTTTGGAGTAGTTTGTCGTTTGCTCTAGTGCTTCACTTATATCTTTTAGAGCACGATGGTAGTTTTATTTTGAAGAAATAGATGAACTCTCATGCTTCACTTAGATTATTTTGAGAGTCTTAAATAGCATGGTAATTTTCTTAAATAATCATAATATGCTAAGCATACAAGATTTGTAAGAATTCTTATGAGTGTGTTAAATACTAAGAAAAGATTGATGCTTGATAATTGTTTTGAGATATGAAGATGGTGATATTAGAGTCATGCTAGTTGAGTAGTTGTGAATTTGAGAAATACTTGTGTTAAAATTTGTGATTCCCGTAGCATGCATGTATGGTGAACCATTATGTGATGAAGTCGGAGAATGATTTATTTATTGATTGTCTTCCTTATGAGTGGCGGTCGGGGACGAGCAATGGTCTTTTCCTACCTATCTATCCCCCTAGGAGCATGCGCGTAATACTTTGCTTTGATAACTTCTATATTTTTGCAATAAGTATATGAGTTCTTCATGACTAATGTTGAGTCCATGGATTATACGCACTTTCCCCATCCTTCCACCATTGCTAGCCTCTCTAATACCGCGCACTTTTCGCCGGTATCATACACCCACCATATATCTTCCTCAAAACAGCCACCATACCTACCTATCATGGCATGTCCATAGCCATACCGAGATATATTGCCATGCAACTTTCCACCATTCCGTTTATTATAACACGCTCCATCATTGTCATATTGCTTTGCATGATCATGTAGTTGACATCGTATTTGTGGCAAAGCCACCATTCATAATTCTTTCATACATGTCACTCATGAATCATTGCATATCCCGGTACACCGCTGGAGGCATACCCATAGAGTCATATTTTGTTCTAAGTATCGAGTTGTAATTGTTGAGTTGTAAGTAAATAAAAGTGTGATGATCATCATTATTAGAGCATTGTCCCAAGTGAGGAAAGGATGATGGAGACTATGATTCCCCCACAAGTCGGGATGAGACTCCGGACGAAAAATAAAAAGAGAGAAAAAAAGAGGCCATAAAAAAAGGAGAAAAGGCCCAAATAAAAAATAAAAAATAAAAAAATGAGAGAAAAAGAGAGAAGGGACAATGTTACTATCCTTTTACCACATTTGTGCTTCAAAGTAGCACCATGATCTTCATGATAGAGAGTCTCCTATGTTGTCACTTTCATATACTAGTGGGAATTTTTCATTATAGAACTTGGCTTGTATATTCCAATGATGGGCTTCCTCAAATTGCCCTAGGTCTTCGTGAGCAAGCGAGTTGGATGCACACCCACTTAGTTTCTTTTGTTGAGCTTTCATATACTTATAGCTCTAGTGCATCCGTTGCATGGCAATCCCTACTCACTCACATTGATATCTATTGATGGGTATCTCCATAGCCCATTGATACGCCTAGTTGATGTGAGACTATCTTCTCCCTTTTTGTCTTCTCCACAACCACCATTCTATTCCACATATAGTGATATATCCATGGCTCACGCTCATGTATTGCGTGAAGATTGAAAAAGTTTTGAAAATGTTAAAGTATGAAACAATTGCTTGGCTTGTCATCGGGGTTGTGCATGATTTAAATACTTCGTGTGGTGAAGATAGAGCATAGCCAGACTATATGATTTTGTAGGGATAACTTTCTTTGGCCATGTTATTTTGAGAAGACATAATTGCTTTGTTAGTATGCTTGAAGTATTATTATTTTTATGTCAATATGAACTTTTGTCTTGAATCATTCGGATCTGAATATTCATACCACAATTAAGAAGATTTACATTGAAATTATGCCAAAGTATCACTCCGCATCAAAAATTCTCTTTTTATCATTTACCTACTCGAGGACGAGCAGGAATTAAGCTTGGGGATGCCTGATACGTCTCCAACGTATCTATAATTTTTGATTGCTCCATGCTACTTTATCTACTGTTTTGGGCAATTTTGGGCTTTATTATCCACTTTTATATGATTTTTGGGACTAACCTATTAACCGGAGGCCCAGCCCAGATTTGCTGTTTTATGCCTATTTGAGTGTTTCGAGGAAAAGGAGTATCAGACGGAGTCGAAACGGAACGAAATCAACTGGAGAAGTTATTTTTGGAAGGAAAGCCACTGGATAGACTTGGACTCTACGTCAGGAGATACGGGAGGTGCTCACGAGGGTGGGGGGTGCGCCCACCCCCCTAGGGCATGCCCCCTGCCTTGTGGGCCCCCTGTAGCTCCACCGACGTACCCCCTCCACCCATATATACCTACGTATCGTAAAACTTCCAGAACAGAAGCTAGATCGGGAGTTCCGCCGCCGCAAAACCTCCAGAGCCACCAAAAACCAATGTAGACCCGTTCCGGCACCCTGCCGGAGGGGGAACCCATCACCGGTGGCCATCTTCATCATCCCCGCGCTCTCCATGACGAGGAGGGAGTAGTTCACCCTCGGGGCTGAGGGTATGTACCAGTAGCTATGTGTTTGATCTCTCTCTCTCTCGTGTTCTTGATTTGGCACGATCTTGATGTATCGCGAGCTTTGCTATTATAGTTGGATCTTATGTTTCTTCTCCCCCCTACGCTCTTGTAATGAATTGAGTTTTCCCCATGAAGTAATCTTATCGGATTGAGTCTTTAAAGATTTGAGAACACTTGATGTATGTCTTGCCGTGCGTATCTGTGGTGACAATGGGATATCACGTGATTCACTTGATGTATGTTTTGGTGATCAACTTGCGAGTTCCTCCCATGAACCTATGCATAGGAGTTGGCACACGTTTTCGTCGTGATTCTCCAGTAGAAACTTTGGGGCACTCTTTGAGGTTCTATGTGTTGGTTTGAATAGATGAATTGAGATTGTGTGATGCATATCGTATAATCATGCCCACGGATACTTGAGGTGACATTGGAGTATCTAGGTGACATTAGGGTTTTGGTTGATTTGTGTCTTAAGGTGTTATTCTAGTATGAACTCTAGGGCTGTTTGTGACACTTATAGGAATAGCCCAACGGATTGATTGGAAAGAATAACTTTGGGGTGGTTTCGTACCCTACCATAATCTCTTCGTTTGTTCTCCGCTATTAGTGACTTTGGAGTGATTCTTTGTTGCATGTTGAGAGATAGTTATATGATCCAATTATGTTATTATTGTTGAGAGAACTTGCACTAGTGAAAGTATGAACCCTAGGCCTTGTTTCCTATCATTGCAATACCGTTTGTGCTCAGTTTTATCATTAGTTACCTTGCTGTTTTTATATTTTTAGATTACAAAAACCTATATCTACCATCCATATTGCACTCTTATCACCATCTCTTCGCCGAACTAGTGCACCTATACAATTTACCATTGTATTGGGTGTGTTGGGGACACAAGAGACTCTTTGTTATTTGGTTGCAGGGTTGCTTGAGAGAGACCATCTTCATCCCTCGCCTCCACGGATTGATAAACCTTAGGTCATCCGCTTGAGGGAAACTTGCTACTGTCCTACAAACCTCTGCACTTGGAGGCCCAACAACGTCTACAAGAAGAAGGTTGTGTAGTAGACATCAATGGCCTCCCTGTACAGTGGCACGGATCGGGTGGGCTGCCGGGGATCGGACCGGTTGGCCCGCGATTCACCGGCGGGTTGGTATCGCATCTTGTTGCCCCGGTGGCCAACAACACCAAGCTGCTTCTTCCTTCAACCCATGTTGTGTGCAGTCGGTCTTACTGGACATGGCCATGCTGCTAGCCGGTTACTATGTTGGGATAGAGCGGGAGGTTGGGATGCGGATTGAGATAGTTTTTAGGTCGGCTCATGTCGGCTGTGACGGCGACGACACCCGAGGGTGTCGTTTTTCTTCCTGAAGATGTTGTTCGGGTCCGTCCTACCTTTTTCCACCTCACGTTTTCTCAGGGGAAAATCCTAGGCGGCTGTAACACCCGGATAATTAAGCTACAGTAATTCTCTGCTAATGATGCCACGTCATCGTTGTTACTGTTGCAAATCTCGCTTATATTCAAATCGGCTCCAATTCAAATTTAAATTAGCGCCAAAAATAAAAGTTTTCAAATGTCAAAACTAAAATGTGCGAACTGTGGCAAATAATTAATAAATATTATTGGTGAAGAAACCATGTTTTATAAAAGGTTTAAATGCCTTAAAATATTTAAAAAAGTGGCATTCATAATTAATTAAATGCCCTTCTAATTTATAAAATTAGAGACAATTTTATTTGGGACTAGAACTTTTTGTGACAGAGGGTTAAACTAAAACACTAATTTAGGTGTGGGTTTCATATTTTTATTAAGCTAATAAAACAATTAAACAGAAAGTTAAAAGAAAAATTAAAAGGCAAAAAACAAAAGAAGTAAAACAACCCCCCTACCTGGGCCTGAAGGCCCATCTACCTAGCAGGCTGGCCCAGGCGCACGCCCCCTCCCCATCTCCCATGTTCATGTAACCGTGACGCCGATGATGGCCGCCATGGCACAGGGCGATGCAGTGGCACCCATCCACCACACCCCCACTTCTTATATCTACCCGGCGCCCTCCTCCCTTGTCGGTGTAGGAATGACACCTATGGGATCACATGAATCTCTACTATGGTTGCGGGGCACGGGGGTCATGAGAAGAGCGGATCAAACAGATAGCACACGGTCTCTTTATCCAGGTTCGGGCCGCGGGGATGCGTAAAACCCTACTCCTGGTTTGGTGGTTTGTTTATCTGTGTTCTTGAGCTAGCAAAGGGGCGTGAGGAGCTCCAAAAAGCCGAATCCTCCTCCTGGTCGCCTTGGGCCTCCTTTTATAGGGAAAGGGGTTACCACAGTGGCACACAGGAGGTGGAAAGGGTACAGTGGTGTGAGTTTATCCCTCGCATTGCATGATAGGGTGCCATTAATGCGTCTTGCTTAGGTGTCCTTGTTTTATCGGGGACGGGGGGAGAGCCCTGTCTCGTCCGTCGCCGCTCCCTCTCGTGTTGACACGCGCCCTGGCCAGCGGTGCCCGCGGTGCCATGTAGGCAGGCAGGCAGCTGAGGTGGCGCAATGGTGGGTCTCCACGAAGATCTGCTTGCCGCCGCGCAGGTGCCTGCCCAACTGGTCGGGTCGGCAACTGCATGCGAATGGATGTGAAGGTTTGATTGGTGTGGGCCCGATGGTGGCCCTACGGGTGCCCTTGGCAAGGGCCTCATCGTAGCCTTGGCAAGGGTCTTGCCGGGGACCCCGGCAAGAGTCTTGCCGGGGACCCCGGCAAGAGTCTTGCCGTGGCGCCTGCTGTCATCCCCGGCAGGGCTCTTGCCAGGGGCCTTGTGGTCCTCCTTGGCTGGGATCCTGCCAAGGGTCGTCGTCTTCTATAGTGTGTATCTGATCTTAAATGTCTTCACAAAGATCTGCATGCCACCACAGGGATCTCTCCCGACTCCATGCCCCCACAGGCAGTGGACTCAAGGGTGATTCGCTCCGTAGGTGTGGGCGAGCTGCCCCGGCAAGGGTCTTGCCGGGTTTGCTAAAACTGCCCCCCGGCAAGGATCTTGCCGGGGGAGTCCGCTCCGTCCCCTTTGCTCTTTGTGGTCTTGGTCTTGGCGTTGTTCTGTTCCTCTTGAGCTTTGGCCTTACCTTGGCTCACCTCCCTTGCCTTGCTTTCGGTGTGGCGGTGTCCGTGGCTCGGGCTGCCCGTGCACAGTTATAGGGGTACAAAAAGCATACCCTCTTTTTGTACACCGACAGAGCCCCGGCTGGGCCACATGTAAGCGCAATCGCGTCGTTGGGCTAGGCCCAAAACGGTCTTGTGAGGCGGTAGTAGTTTTTACCGCGGTAAGTCTTTTCACGCGCTGCGCTTCCCGTGCCTCTCGCGCGTGGCTCGGCGTGGGGAGGCGTGCGTGACGTGGGCGGAATGCACGGGGCTGAGCTCTGCGCGCATGCGTCACGTCGTAGTAAAAGGGGGCGGTTCGCGCCTTCCCCATAAACGGAGGGAGGCGTGGAGGCGCGGCCCATTTACTGAACGGGGCCGTGGCGTGGTCTTCAAGGCGTCCACTCCCCACGATCACGGGGTGTGAAGAGGTCGCCTCACCCGTCGCCTCGGTCCCGCATGCCCGCTACGTGGTTCTCATGCGAGCGGGGTGGCGAACAGTGGAGGCAGGAAACCGGGCCGTCGCGGGCCGGGCAGCGGTTGGTCCCGATTCCTGCGCCTTCCGCGTCTTGATTGGCTGAGCGGGGCGGCCGTGTCCCCACCCCGTTCCTTTATACGGTGGGGGGGGGGGGGGGGGACGGCGTCCCACACTCTTCCATCTCCTCCTTCCTTTAGCTTCTGCTCCCCCTCCTTCCATCCGCCATGGAGAGAGGGAATCCTGGTTCTTCAACGGTGGCGGCAAGGGTCGCCGCTCGACAACGCGTCCTTCCTTCTCCTTCACCTGCGGTGGCAAAGCCAGCCATGAGGGGAAGGGGGAGGGGGCGAGGCCGTGGACGAGCCCTAGGCGCTCAGGGAAGAGGAGAACGGGGTGGCGCGCCGGTCCGGCCTCCGCCAGTAGTTCGTCCTCCCACGGAGGGCCACGTTGGCGATGATCCTTCCGAGTTCTTCGTCAGGCTGCGCCGGCCACCTCGTCGTCGTCTCCGCCTCCCTACTCCATTCGCGAGCGAGATGGAGCTGGATCCACGGAGTCATTGCGGTTGCACATGAGGGCTGTTGGATCAGTGCAGCGGGTTCGCGTCGACTTTCCAGCCCCTCAAGTGATGTACCTTGGTCGAGGGTGGAAGACGTTCGCTCACATCCACCTCTTGACAGCTGGCTCACTCTCCATTTCAAGGCGATGGAGGGCGGCCTCCTCTCCGTCAAGGTCTTGGTGCCGGGACTCGGGCAAGGTGTTGCGTGGAGAGCTCTTCGATAGCGAAGGCTCCTCCTCGAGCGGGAGTGGCGAGGAGGACAGCGGCAGCGGCAGCGAGGGTAGTGCGGCAGGATGACGGGTCCGACTAGGTGTCGGGCACCGCTCCGTGCGGCACCGGCGATCCCATCATCCGTGTCGCCGGCTTCCTGAACTTCTCGGGGTCGTCTCCTTGGGCGGCTGGCGTTGGGAGGCTGTGGAAGAGGAAAAGGGCGGGCGGCAAGGCCGTCAAATCGGAGCACGCGGGCACCGACGCCTTCGACGGGTGCTGACGTCCTGCCGCCTCGTCTTGAGCTCGCTTCTGCCGCCATCACCATCCAGCCTTGGACGGCCACGAAATGTTCTCTTGGTGTCTTCTACCACCCGTAGCTCGTCTAGGGCGCCTTTTGCCCTTTTCGCCTCCTTGACCTACCTCCTCAAGAGAGGGGCAAGAGAGGGGTTCTGAGCACCTTATCTCTTTTTAGTTTGTAAGCCTTCGGGCCTTAGCTGAATTTAAAACTTGTAATCCCATCATTCATGTTTTTCATCCCCTATGGACTGTACCTTAGTGGAATGTTTTTAATGAACAAGGGATGCTTGCCGGGTCATTTGTTTGCGGGTAGAACCCACGACAAGGAGTAAATCCTTGATATCCATAAGATAAACATTTCCTTGTCCGGCAACAGGCCCCGCCGTCTTCCCACTTCGCTCGACCTTTCTCACGCTTTCGGCGGAGGCAGGGATGAGGTGGGTTCAGGCTCCTCGTTTCATCCTTTTGCTGCCGCGACTACGACCAAACCTGGCCCCAGGAACGGGCCCTAGGGCCTAGAGTTTCAGGGGAGCACGGTAGCTTTGGGAAAAAACGAGGTTTCACATACCTCAGTCCATAAGGAAATGCATGACAAGGGATGAAAGACTTATCTGAAGTTGTAGCCCCCGGCAACTCTGGTTTGCCGTGGGTGAATCTCCGTACTCGCAGCCCCCGGTAATACTGGCTTGCCGAGGTCTAGATGCCAGTCCGTCCCTCTTTTCTTTTTCCTCCTCAAGCGATCCGGCAAGGATATCTGTGAGTCCTGCGAACCAAAGAAGACAAAAGGACGGCAAAGAGACGCACACTCGACCTCTAAGCTAGGGGATAGTCGCTGCTGAGCACTATCAACCCTAACCAAGGACGAGACTCAACCTAGCATGCATGCTATAACTTAGGGCGCCAGCGCTTCATTTATTTATGCTCAGGGTCTGCGCCTGGCTTTGTACAGAGGGTTACATGCATCATCGGCAATGCTTGTACAAAAGGTGGCTTGCCGGGGGGCCCGGCGAGCCGTGCCTTATGCGTAAAACTTGCGAAGATGCTCAATGTTCCAGGAGTTACTCACCGGAACAACATCTTCAGTGTCCAGGCGGACTGCGCCGGGCCTGGTGACTCATATTACCCGATAAGGGCCTTCCCACTTTGGCGTCAACTTGTTGGAATTCTTGGCCGATTGAACGCACCGAAGGACAAGGTCGCCTTCCTCAAGGCTTCGGGCAAGAACCTTGCGGCTATGGTAGCGGCGCAAGGCTTGCGGTAGCATGCTGCTCTCACGGCCGCCCGAAGACGATCTTCCTCAAGGAGCTGCGTCATCTTGCATGATTGCTCTTGCTCGAGCTTCGTCATAAGCGAGCACTCGAGGTGACCCGTATATGAGTTGATGGGAGAAGCGCCTTACGCCCGTATACCAGGGCAAAAGGCGTCTGGCCGGTGGCTCGATTTGGTGTCGTCCTGATCGACCAAAGAACCGCCGGCAACTCATCAATCCAGTGCCTTCCACTCTTGTGCAGCTTGTCAAAGGTCTTGGTCCTTAATCCTTGCAGTACTTCAACATTTGCCCTCTCAGCTTGACCATTGCTTGGCGGGTGAGCAACAGGAAGCAGACTCTCTGTTGCCGAGGTCTTGGGTATATTGCATGAAGGTGCGGCTTGTGAACTGTGTGCCGTTGTCGGTGATAACCCTGTTGGATACGCCAAAGCGGCACACTAGTCCCTTGAAGAACTTGACGGTAGGCCGAGCTGTGACCTTCCTCACTGCCTCCACCTCCGGCCACTTTGTGAACTTGTCGATGGCAACATACAAGTACTCAAAGCCCCCGGCAGCGCGGGGGAAAGGGCCCAGTATGTGGATCCCGCAGACCGAGAAGGGCCAGGAGAGAGGAATGGTTTGAAGGGCTTGAGCTGGATGATGAAGCTTCTTTGAATGGAACTGACACGCTTCACACCTGGTGACTAGTGTCGTCGCATCCTAGAGGGCGGTGGGCCAGAAGAAGCCTTGCCGGAATGCCTTGCCGGCAAGGGCCCTTGACCCAATGTGGGATCCACATATGCCTCTGTGTATCTCTGCCAACAGCTCCAGTCCTTCCTCTCGAGGGATACACTTCAATTTCACACCGTTCGGCCTCTTTCTGTACAGGACGTCATCGACGAACTGGTACATGATAGAGCGACGGGCTACTTTTTCCGCTTCTTCCTGCTCCTCAGGAAGTTCCCCTGTTTGGAGGAATCAGACGGTATGTTGTGCCCATGCCGGAGCCTGGGGCTCGACGGCGAGGGCTAAAGGCATTTCCTCAGGAGCGGCTGTCTCGACGGCAAAAGC
This sequence comes from Aegilops bicornis, assembly GCA_021605145.1. NCBI lineage: Eukaryota > Viridiplantae > Streptophyta > Magnoliopsida > Poales > Poaceae > Aegilops > Aegilops bicornis. Next base: position 386,988,279 of record CM038669.1, on the reverse strand, counting down.
TTGACGCTCCGCCGGAGCCAGCCGTTCCGTGGCGGGCTCAAGATCCTGGCAACATCCTTGCGGCGGCTCCGGGAGCTTCGGCGGAAAGTACTTGCCGGGCCCTGATTTCCTTCTCTTATTCTGCTCTGTCGATGGATCAACGAATGGCTGAGTCAGCTGAAGCACAAAGGTACCTGGTTCCACAGGTAGTTTGAGGGCAGCGCGTTTTGACATGTAATCGGCGATATTGTTCTCCGCTCGGGGAACATGTTCAGCCTGTATACCGTCGAAACACTCTTTTCAGCTTTCTCACTTCATCGACATAGGCCTTCATCAACGGGCTCTGGTAATGCTTGTTGACTTGCTTGACGATAAGCTGTGAGTCTCCCCTGACGATGAGTTTCCTGATTCCGAGGTCCGCCGCGATCCTAAGACCGGCAAGCAGCCCTTCGTACTCTGCCGTATTGTTTGTCGACACCTCCCTGGGGAAGTGCATCTGGATCACGTACTTGAGGTACTCTCCGGTGGGCGCGACAAGCAGTACGCCAGCCCCGGCGCCCTGTAAGGAGAAAGCTCCATCAAATTACATGATCCAATCACAACTTCCCTCCTTGCCGGGGAGAGCGGTCTCTTGGACTTCTTCGTCAGGCGTTGCGGTCCATTCTGCAATGAACTCCGCTAGGACTCGGCTCTGAATCGTCGAAGTACTTTCAAACTTGAGGCCAAAGCTGGACAGCTCCAGTGCCCATTCCACAATTCTTCCCGTTGCATCTGGATTGTGCAATATCCGTTGCAGAGGGAAGCGAGTGACAACCGTAATCTCGTGCGCCTGGAAGTAGTGACGCAGCTTCCTCGAGGCCATAAGGAGGTCGAAGAGTAGTTTCTGCACGCCGGAGTACCTTGATCTAGCCCCCTGCAGGAGGGATTTGACAAAGTAGACCGGGTGCTGCATCATTTTCTTCTTCGGCGGGACTCCAACTGGCTGTGTCATCTCTGCATTGGTGGTGTCGGGCTCTGTCGCTGCCATCTCCTCGTCGTCAACCTCTCTCTGCGCCACCGGTCTTGGCGGCCGACCACTGGTCCGTTGCCGCCGGAGTATAGCGACAGCAGTTCTTGTGGCTCGGGCGCAACTAGTATTGACTCGGAAGAGAGGTATTTCTTCAAATCTTGCAATGCTGCTTTGGCTTCTGGCGTCCACTCCATTGGGCCCGCCTTTTTCAGGATCTTAAAAAAGGAAGGCGCGGCCGCAGACTTGAAATGAACCTGCCCATGGCGGCGACGCAACCAGCAAGCCGACGCACATCCTTGATTCGCTTGGGTGCTTCAATCTGCTCTATAGCTTTGATTTTGTCCGGATTGGCCTCTATCCCATGCTGTGACACCAAGAACCCGAGAAGCTTGCCGGACGGGATGCCGAAGACGCACTTCTCAGGGTTCAACTTGAGATTGATCTTGCGCAGTTTTGCAAATGTTTCTTGCAAATATGGTATGAGGGTTGCCCTGTCCTTGGTTTTGACCACTATGTCATCCATGTAAGCTTCCATATTTCTATGGAGCTGGGGTTCAAAGCCAATCTGGACCGCGCTTGCAAACGTCGAACCAGCACTCTTCAACCCGAAAGGCATCCTATGAAACAATACGTACCACATGGGGTGATGAATGCTATCTTATCTTCGTCTTCCCTTGTCATGAAGATCTGGTGGTAGCCAGAGTAGGCGTCGAGGAATGACAACAGATCACACCCAGCCGTGGAGTCAACAATCTGATCGATACGCGGCAACGGGAAGGGGTCTTTAGGACAAGCCTTATTGATATCTGTGTAATAAATACACAGCCTCCACTTCCCATTTGCCTTGCGCACCACGACCGGATTGGCCAACCACGTTGGATGGAGCACCCCTCTTACCAAACCCGCTGCTTCCAGTTTCCGGATCTCTTCCGTGATGAACTCTTGTTGTTACAAAGCTTGCTTTCTGACCTTCTGCTTGATGGGCCGCGCATGAGGGCAGACAACAAGGTGGTGCTCAATCACTTCCCTGGGAACACCGGGAATGTCGGAAGCTTGCCATGCAAACACATCGACATTCGCCCGCAGGAAGGTGACGAGCGCGTCTTCCTATTTGCCGTCAAGGGTGGAGCTTATGGTAAAAGCTCCTCCCGTGCTGTCCTCATTGAAAAAAACCTTCTTGGTTCCCGGGGTATGGCCCTGGGCTTCTTGTTTCCTTCGGCGGAGCTCTCTGGCACGTCCTCGACGGCAGCGCTACACTCCGAAGAGGTGCGCTTGCCGGAGTGGGTGTCCGAGGTCTCACCGGTCTTCTTCTTCTTACTCCCTCTCGGGATCCCAGCGGCAGGAGCAAGTGCCCTAGCGGCGGCAGCTCTTTTGGCTTCTTTGGTATAATTGGTCGCCGCAGATCGGCACATCTTTCTTGTCGGAGGGATGGTGATGATCGTCACGAGTCCGGCATCTTCAGGGTGTTGTAGGCGTAGTGTGACACCGCCATGAACTTGGCCAGCGCTGGGCGGCCAAGGATCCCGTTGTAAGGCAAGGGGATCTTGGCCACATCGAACACGATCCTCTCCGTCCTAAAGTTCAGGTTGCTTCCAGAATTCACGGGCAGAGTGACCTTTCCCTTGGGTTGGCTTCTTCCCGGGTTGACCCCATGAAACGTGCCCGTCTCTTCGAGGTCTCCATCAGGAATCTGCAGTTTCTCGATCACGGCGGCGAGATCGAGGTTCAGACCGGCCCGCCATCGACTAGCATCTTCGTCACCTTGAGGTTGCGTATTGTTGGTGAAACCAACAACGGCAAGCACCGACCGCGATAGTGCGATCGGGTGATCCTCGATGTCAAAAATGATAGGTGTCTTTGGACCACTTCAGTGACCTTTGGGCATCAAACGACGGCTCTGCGCTGTAATCTCTCGCCCTTTGTTTAAGGCGGCGGTGAGAAGTATGCAGCGGCGCCGCCCGTCAACGCACATGGCCTCTGTAGCTTTACGAAACTCTTGGTCGCCGGATTAAATGCGTCCTCTTCGTGATCGTCGTCTTCGGCTTTACATCACGGCCCGGGCGGGCCTCTCCTGTTGCTTATCCTTGCCGCGATGGCCCGCCTGGCCGTCACGCTTCTTGCCGGACCCCTCAGCATCGTCTGGGCCCTTCTCCTTGTCCCGCCTCTCATATTCAGCCCTCTGCTTCTCAGCGAGGAGCTCAACCTGTCGGCAGTCCTGGAGAGCATGGCCTTTGGTGCGATGGATCTTGCAGTATCGCTTGTCAGAGTTTCCTGGCTTCTCGGCAGCCGCCAAGGCCCGGCAGGCGACACATCCGGCAACCTCCTTGTCGGGGTCGTCTGCCTTGGTTTTCTTGGTGGAGCCAGTGTCATCAGATCCCTCGACGGCAAGTACGGCTTTTCCTTTGCGCTTCCTGTTGCGGCGCCGGCCTTTCTTCGCCGGGGCGGCAATATCCTCATCTGAGGAGTCGGTTTCCATGCCGGCATCTTTGCCGGGGTACTTCCTTCCCTCTTCAGCCCGGGCACATTTGTCAGCAAGAACATAAAGTTCCGCCACATCTCTTACCTTGTTCATTGCTAGCTCTTCGCGCATCTTGCAATTACGCACGTTCTGATGGAACGCGCTGATGATGGCGGCAGGGTGAACATCAGGGATATTGTATTGTACCCGGCTGAACCTCTGAATATACTTGCAGAGACTCTCGCCTCCCTTCTGGGGAATGACGTGCAGGTCACTTGCTTGGCCATGGGCTTGGTGGCCTCCAGTAAAGGCGCCCACAAACTCATGGCACAAATCCGACCAGGAGGAAATAGAGTCTACCAACTAGTGCATCAACCACGACATGGCGTTGGGTTTAAGAGCCAACGGGAAGTAATTCGCAAGCACCTTATCGTCGCGGGCTCCGGTAGCTTGCATTGCGATGGTGTAGACGCTGAGGAACTCGGACGGGTGGGTCTTGCCACTGTACTTTTCGCCCACGTCGGGTTTGAAGGTGCGGTGAGTGGGCCACTGGAACTGCCGCAGCTCACGGGTAAAAGCCGGACAACCTACCTCGTAAGGTAGGCCTCGAGGCTCCCGGTGCCGGGTGGCTCACAGCAGGCCCTGCTCGCCTGTCCGATTGGTGGCGCGCTCCGCGGCGGCGTTCGATAGTGGTTCGAGCGTCTTCATGTTCTCGTTCCCGAAGAACTTGGCGTTGGTCACGGTGGGCCCGTGGGTCGGACGATGCTACGGAGATCTCGTCGCCTGTAATGTCGAGACGGGCTGGCGCCCGCGGTACCGGGCGAGGAGGAGGCGAGTGCACCATGGTTGCGGCACCACCGGCTCTCCCGCCATTGGTGTGTGGGACTCCGTCGGAACGTCGACCCGGGGGCTCCGCCGGACTTGGTTCGTCTTTGTTGGCCACCGCAACAAGGCTCCGGATAGTAGCTCTCCATTCGTCGAGTTTCCCCGTGGTGGGAGGAAAATCGAGGAACAGCTAACGTCTTGGCGCCGAGGCTTCCTGGCGGCGTTGGTGGGAGCGAAACCTGCACGAATCGCGACGCGCTTTGACTTTTGACCATGTCAGAAGGAGCTTTATCACGATCCCACGGCCGCATGCCACCCTCACCAGCGCCTCAGCGAGCGGGCAGGTCTTTTTTTTTTAAATCCCGGGAATTGCGCTCGGGGCTCTTTCCGTGGCGATGCCCGGGGTCCTCGGCGTGATTACGCCGTTCGTCGTGCACCGCTTGAGAAGAGCACGCCGTCGGCGCCGGCGTGGGAGTCTTGGAAGCCCTCGCGTCACCTGCGGGCGGGGTGGCAGCGATCTTGGAAGGACCCGCGCCACCCGCGAAGGGTCTGGCTCCGTCTTTGGATTTAGCGGCGTGCGGCCCGTTACCAGGCGCACGAACATCGCCCCCTCCCAAACTTCGGCTGCTGGGACGGTGTTGGTGTTCGCGAACAGCACCCCGGGTCCTTTCTGCGACCGGTCCGCTGCTCGCCCCCGTCGGGATGGGATGTCCGGTTTCCGACGGGCCAACCGCCACCGTCGTCTTCTTCTTGGGCGCCATGACGATGAAGAAGCGTCGAACTAACTGCTAGAGCCGATTCTCACCACTGCGCCCCCTACCTGGCGCGCCAAAGATGTTGGTGTAGGAACGACACCTATGGGATCACATGAATCCCTACTACGGCTGCGGGGCGCGGGGGTCGTGAGAAGATCGAATCAAACAGATAGCACACGGTCTCTTTATCAAGGTTCGGGCCACGGGGATGCGTAAAACCCTACTCCTGGTTTGGTGGTTTGTTTATCTGTGTTGTTGAGCTAGCAAAGGGGCGTGAGGAGCTCCAAAAAGCCGAATCCTCCTCCTGGTCGCCTCGGGCCTCCTTTTATAGGGAAAGGGGTTGCCACAGTGGCACACAGGAGGTGGAAAGGGTACATTGGTGCGAGTTTATCCCTCGCATTACATGACAGGGTGCCATTAATGCGTCTTGCTTAGGTGTCCGAGGGAGTCCTGGACTAGGGGGTGTCCGGATAGCCGAACTATCATCACGGCCGGACTCCAAGACTATGAAGATACAAGATTGAAGACTTCGTCCCGTGTCCGGATGGGACTTTCCTTGGCGTGGAAGGCAAGCTTGGCGTCTGGATATGTAGATCACCTACCATTGTAACCGACTCGTGTAACCCTAACCTATCCGGTGTCTATATAAACCGGAGGGTTTTAGTCCGTGGGGCGAACAACAATCATACCATAGGCTAGCTTCTAGGGTTTAGCCTCCTTGATCTCGTGGTAGATCTACTCTTGTACTACCCATATCATCAATATTAATCAAGCGAGAGTAGGGTATTACCTCCGTCGAGAGGGCCCGAACCTGGGTAAAACATCGTGTCCCTTGTCTCCTGTTACCATCCGCCTAGACACACAGTTCGGGACCCCCTACCCGAGATCCGCCGGTTTTGACACCGACATTGGTGCTTTCATTGAGAGTTCCTCTGTGTCGTCACCGATAGGCCCGATGGCTCCTTCGATCATGAACAACGACGCGGTCCAGGGTGAGACTTTTCTCCCCGGACAGATCTTCGTGTTCGGTGGCTTTACTGCGGCCAATTAAGCAGCCATCCGAGTAGATCGAAAGCTACGCCCCTGGCCATCGTGTCAGATTTGGAAAGCTTGAACTATACGGCCGATGTCGGCGGAGACTTGATCTTCGACGGATTCGAGCTGCAGCCAGCGTGCCGCCTTTGTCTTGATGGGCATGATCTAGCTCTGCAGCCGAGCGATTGCCACAGGCCGCACCAGATCCGCACCGACCCTTAACCCGGGCGGATTCCCGATCGAGGGCGAGTGGTTGGACACCGCCTCGGGGCTACAATCTCTACGGTGATTGAGCCGAACTCCATCCCTGTCGCTGCGAAGACCTTGACTCCGGTGCGGACTCCTCTCCGGACTCCGAACCCTCCGCGCCCGACCAATCGAACCCGATCGGGCGCCCGGTCATGGAGTTCACCGCGGACATCTTTCGGCACTTCGCCCTTTGGCGACATCCTGAATTCACTAAAGTCTCTCTCTTTATCCGGAGAGCCATGGCGGACTATGGTCGGGAAGGTTGGGATGCGGACGGCGAAGAAATTCAACGCCCACCCACCACCCACTTTCAGAAGCCATTTCGAAAGCTTACACGGCGTGCTCGATTTCGACTCGAAGACATCGGCGGTATGGACGACGATGTAGGAGACAACCATGAAGCAGCGCCTATAGGATGCTGGACAACCACTTCATCCCATGATGTATACATGGTGGATACACCTAAAGGAAATGAAGACGAGGAACAACGGGACGCTACGAAGGATAAATCCCTCGAGAAGCAGTCAAAACGGCAACGTAAACGCCGAACCAAGTCCCGCCTCAGCGAGACCCAGCCATAGAGCAGGGCGAACCGGTGGACGCATTTAACATGCTATCAAGCAATCGTCCGAACAAGACAACTTGGATAAACAACCCGTCCCGGCGAAGACAACGATCCAGGATGATCTCACGCCGGACAAATTGTTGGAGCAAAATAACCTCCGAGAAAAGGCTGCGTCGCCCGCTGGCGTAGCCTGAAAAAGGTAAGCGGAAGCTCAAAACAACGGAAGATGCACTCGAGGATCAGATGGAGCAAAGTATTCAACACCCTTGAGAAAAATACGGCGACGATGGCCGAATAAAGAGCTACCTAAAAAGAAAGCTACTGCCCGAATTTGACGAGGAGGCCTTAGAGCCCCCACAATCAGAAAGTAAGAAGGCCACCCGGTCGGATGGACGACCCCACGGCAAAAAGAGAGGGGCAAAGGGCGCCGCACACTAGCCGGTACGCGATCTGCATAAGGATTCACATCAAAAGGACGGCCCAGTTAGGTCCATCTATGAGCCGAGAAAGCAAGCTCTTCAAAGCAATGCAACACGCCAAATATCCGAACATCACGACACACCCAAATACAGGCGCCGCACACCCCTATGTTTCACCGATGAGGTCTTTGGATCATGAATTTCCAGTGAGTTCAAACTCAGTAAACATAGAGGCATCTGACGGAACAACAGACCACAGAGTGCGGATTGAGGATTACATCCTCCACATACACATGGCTAGAGGAGACGATCTCCACGCCATAAAATACTTACCCCTCAAACTCAAAGGGCCAGCTCGGCATTGGCTTAAAAGCCTCCACGAAAATACCATTGGAAACTGGGAAGAGCTCGAGGATGTGTTTCGGGCAAATTTTCAGGGGACCTATGTCCACCCTCCGGAGGCAGACGATCTAAGTCACATAACTCAACAGCCCGGAGAGTCAGCCCGGAAATTCTAGAACAGGTTCCTTACTAAAAAGAACCAAATAGTCGACTGTCCGGACACCGAAGCCTTAGCAGCCTTCAAACACAACGTCCGAGACGAATGGCTCGCCAGACACCTCGGCCAAGAAAAGCCAAGAACAATGGCCGCATTAACAAGCCTCATGACCCGCTTTTGCGGGAGAGGATAGCTGGCTAGCAAGATGCAACACCAGCTGACCCAAGTACATCCGAAATCAGGGATGGAAATGAAACCACGACACAACAAGGACCAGCGCGGATTAAGAGAAAGCGGTCCAAAGAGCGCGGCCAACGCCGGATTCAAAAGCTCACGGTAGAACAATAAAAACTGCCCCTTAAGGACAATAGCGATGAGCTATCCAATTTAAACAAAATCTTGGACAAGATATGTCAAATCCACAGTACTCCCGGAGGCACGCAAACCATACCCACAGAGAGATTGTTGGGTCTTAAAACAGTCCGGCAGACTCGGTAGCCGAACACAAGGGGCTCGACACACCAATTGAGGATGATGACGAACCCCACAAGCGAGCACCGGAAAACAAAAGAATTTCCCACAAGAGGTTAAAACAGTAAACTCACTTCACGTGATAAAGGGAAAAACAGAGCGGCGCCCATTAAGATGCGCGCCGCACATACTACCCTAGCGAAGTACCAACACTGGTTGTCAAAACCAATCACCTTCAACCATCAAGACTACTCCGAATGTATCCGGAATGCAGGATGGACTGCCTTGATATTGGATCCTATAATCGACGGATTCCAATTTACACAAGTCCTCATGGATGGCAGCAGTGACATAAAACTGATATATCAGGACACAATCTGCAGGATGGGGATAAACCCAACCAAAATTCGCCATAGCAACACCTCCTTTAAAGGGGTAATGCCAAGCCCATATGCCCATTGTACGGGCTCCCTACTGCTAGAAGTTGTGTTCGGTTCATCCGACAACTTTCGTCGCGAAAAGTTAGTCTTCCATGTCGCCCCATTTAAAAGTAGCCATCAAGCACTATTGGGACGCGAAGCTTTCGCCCGCTTTAACACAATACCGCATTATGCATCTCTAACACTTAAAAGGCCCGGTCCGGGCGGCATCTTCTCATTAAAAGGAAGTATTAAGTGTTACTCGAGCACGGAAGAACGTGAGACTGCCTTGACAGCCCCACACCTATCCGGCTCCGCTAGTCAAAGAACCTGAATAGGTCATTCAAACCCCGGACACGGCTAGACGAGTCCGGCGCCTACTAGCGGCATACCCCCACACAAGGGGCTGCATGCATGTATCAAAAGAGACAATAAAGCTCAATTTTATTCACTTCTTCGAATCGTACTCTGTTTATTTAATATAAAGTACATCTTTCGCATACGATCCTTTTCTTTTAAACTAAGTTCCTCTCTTTACGGATGAAAAGCGTGCTACACCCGTCCGTGATACGGCAACAGAGACACAGCGCAGACGCGTGCGGTAGGGACCCGTTGCAAGGATTCTTTTCAGATTAAGACCTGCGTAAACCTTTTTTACTGTCTCTTGTTGATATACATCCCCGGTTTCTTACTATAACCGAGGAGGAGGCTGGCGTTTTGGCATTGGCCGCACTGAATTTTTTTATGCGTGCACGGACACTGTGGGCTTAGGGCATTATTCTGCCTGCTTTTATAAAGACCGAATACCTTAGGGAGTATTCGGCGTCTCGAGATTAGGCCTTATATGCACCAGCTCGAATCATGTCTTTGGTCAAATGTTGGGTTTGCCCGGCTCCTGTTTTGCTGCCTTACGTTCCGTTCTATCGGCTAACGCGGCACCGTGGAGAACTCTGCGATTGTGCCCCGGTTCGCCGGGCGAGCACCTCGATGAGAGAAAGCTGAAAACTGACTGTCATGATATAGCGAGACTGGTCAACCACTCGATGACTCATCGGAATGTTTAGAATTCCTCCGCATTAACGAAGGACCGGTTTGACCGTGCACACATCGCACCCGAATTCGGGAGAGTGCGATGCCCCGAGGCTATATAGTAGCCCCACCCTCGAACTCCTATGGCTAAGTGAAAGTGATAAAGCATTATAGTCCGGTTGCCTAGTTTGCTACGCTACCACCTCCTTAACAGAACCAAGACGTTGGATTAAGTGTGAAAAAGCGCCTTCTTTGCAAACCCCCCCGCAGTATGTGCGTTGGGGCTGAAGCCAAGGACTGCCATGTTTCAGGTTATATATACATATACATAAACGGCCGCACAGGGAGTAGTTTACTATTTGAACGCACAAGTATAAAAAGCTCTTATATTATATTGAAACACTGTTTTCACAAATCATACATGTCATTTAAACATAATATCCCTCGAGCACTGCGTCTCTATTAAACGAGCGCCCTGCAGGACTTCCTCAAAGTAGTGCTCGGCAGGTACTCGGCTTCTGTCCGAATCTTGGGATGCAACGTCAGTGGCCTTCATCTCTGCCCAGTATGTCTTGACACGGGCCGGAGCCATCCGCGCTCCCTCAATACACGCGGACCGCTTCATTGCATCGATACGCGGTACCGCACCAAGGAACTGCTGCACTAAACCAAAATAACTCTTCGGCTGTGGTCCGCCCGGCCACAAATGAGTCATGCCATGCTTCATGGCAAGTCCAGATAATCGATTAAGCTCGGCCCATTCGGCCAACCGATCGGTCAACGGAAGAGGACGGTCCAGACTATGGAATTGCGACCAATATAGCTCTTCCCTTCTGTGCCCCTTCTGGCCCCGGAAGTGCTCAACCGCGTCTGCAGCGCTCGCCGCTAAGTCCAGATAAGCATCCTCTGAACTCCACAACTTGTCCAACTGAGCATACTTTGGATCCGTATATTTCCTCCGCAGCAGAAACGGTTTTCTAGCCGTAATAGCCCCGGCCTGACTCAGCTCCTCCTTGGCAGCTCTCAAAGCGGGCATCCTTGGATTTGGCGGTGGCCTTTTTCAGGCCCTCTTGCTCCGCTTGACGTTCTTTTTCAAGAACCTCGCAGCGGTCGGTAATATTCTTCAACTTTCTGGCCATATCGGCCATTTCCTCTTTGCACGTTGTCAATTTTGACAACATACCGAGTCTCAGGGGCTACTATCTATACAGGGCGCATTCTATATGCATAACTGTCAGAAGGTACATCATTTTTGCGTACCTCGAACCCCGTCAGTAAGCTTCTGACGGCTTCATGCAATCCGCTCTCCGCGGATGCAATTCTTTCAATCACCGTACCCATTAGAGCACAGTGATCTTCTGAGATAGCCGCTCGCCCGAGCAGATCCTTGACTCCTCCGACCGCCGCGCCCGGTTGGCGCGCCGGACCTTCGGCCCCCGCCAGACTTGGGGAAACCCTCCGCGATGACACCTCGGGGTCGTCGCCCCCACACGAGGGTGCGACGGGTGGAGGCATTTCGCTCTCCATCATCTCCTAAGAAGATCCCCAAGACGAGCTCACTGAGAAGGGCTGAGATCCGAACTACAAGGTACAATTTCGGTTATCTTTAGAAATAAATACGAGGATGTTCCTTATTTACAAGACCCCTTCTTTTTACTTACGGCTCGCTGGAGGGCTGATCCCCTTGGGGAAATAGTGCGGCTGGGTTACTTCCCAGCGCCGGACTCTCTGACCAAGATTCCTTTCCCCTCTTTGATGGCTTGACCTCCAGATCTTCCGAGGCGGTCCTCTTCTCTCCTCGAAAGATGGGACTTTTAATCCCTCCTTCCTTGATAGCCTCCTTCGTAGAGGCAATTGCTTCCCCGCTCCCCCCTTCGCCTTCTTCAAAAGGCGCGGCCTTCAACATCTTGGTCAGCATAGGATCCGGCGTGGTCTCCGGAGGGGAGCCGGACACCTTATTAACTTTGCCTTGGCTATCCACTCCTGTTCAAGAAACGACTCCTTTAAAGGGCATATATATATGATAAATGAATGAACAGCTTGTACGATTACAGGACTACTTACTTGAGTATCTGGGCGATTGCAGCTTAGTCCTGCGTCCTCAGTCAGGTCCGGACACTTCTCTTGTGATCCGAAGAACAGTTTATACATCTCCACGGGCGTCGTGCCCATAAAATTTTGGAGAGGTCGTGGTCCCTCCGGATTAAATTCCCACAAAGTGAGGGGGCGATGTTTGCAGGCGAAGGCGCCGGATCAACATAACCTGCGCCACTGCAACCAGATTGATCTCTCTTTCTTGGAGGTCTCGAATACGTCCCTGCAGCAAAGGAACGTCCTTGGACGGCCCCCAGTCGAGCCCCTTGTTGACCCATGAAGCCAGCCGCTGTGGTGGACCTGAGCGGAAGGCGGGGAGCGCCACCCATTTGGTGCCCCTGGGAGCGGTGATATAGAACCACCCCCGTTGCCACAAACCAAGCTCCTCTTGAAAAGAGCCCTCGGGCCACGGAGCATCAGCACATTTGCTTATGACCGCCCCTCCACTTCTGCTTGTTGACCTCGATCATCTTTGGCTCCACCTTGAAGGTCTTGAGCCACAATCCAAAGTGAGGGGTAATATGGAGGAAGGCCTCACATATGACAATGAATGACAAGATATGGAGGATGGACTCCGGATTCAAGTCATGGAAATCCAGCCCATAATAAAACATGAGCCCCCGCACAAAGGGATCCGTCGGGAAGCCTAAATCCCGAAGGAAGTGAGACACGAACACCACGTTCTCGCCGGGCTCGGGAGTGGGAATGACCTGCCACGAGCAGGCAGCCTATGCGAGATCTCGCGGTTAGATACTGGCGTCTCGCAGCTTTAGCACATCTTCTTCTGTGATGGAGGAAGACATCCATCGGCCGTGCTGGTCGGAGCCGGACATCGTCGAAGGTCCGAAGCGCCTAAATCTGAAGCTTTGGGTGTTAGAACTTGAAGCGCGAGGCGAACTCGATGGATGGTGTAAAAAGAAGAGGGCCTTGGTCTCATTATAAAGAGGTTGAATACCAAGAGCCCACCCCGTGGTCGATTAGGACTCGCCTTTGATAGAGGAGGCGTCTTAGCCAGACGCGGTTGGGTTACCCACGTCCGTATTGATGGGAATCCGGAATAAGGGGCACGATCTATGCTTTGATAAGATGTGCCAAGGAAACCGCCTCGCTAAACGCTACCGAGGTGGAACAGTAAAAACAATTCATATAAAGACCTGGCTGCGGTGTGATGTCACGCCCGCGGAATACGCCGCCAGATCTGTGCAAAAGTTATTCTCTCTATGGTGGTATGTGGAACTTGTTTTGCGAGCGGACACTATCCTTGTGTTCAAAACCTTCTATGAAGTATTCGAGGAGGAACCCGCCTTTGCAATGCCGAAGACAATATGCGCGCGGACTCGTCGCCATTGAAGCCTGGTTCAGGGAGCTCTTGAGGAGTCCTGGACTAGGGGTGTCCGGATAGCCGAACTATCATCACGGCCGGACTCCAAGACTATGAAGATACAAGATTGAAGACTTCGTCCCGTGTCCGGATGGGACTTTCTTTGGCATGGAAGGCAAGCTTGGCGATACGGATATGTAGATCACCTACCATTGTAACCGACTCACTGAAACCCTATCCTATCCCGTGTCTATATAAACCGAAGGGTTTTAGTCCGTGGGGACGAACAACAATCATACCATAGGCTAGCTTCTAGGGTTTAGCCTCCTTGATCTCGTGGTAGATCTACTCTTGTACTACCCATATCATCAATATTAATCAAGCAAGAGTAGGGTATTACCTCCGTCGAGAGGGCCCGAACCTGGGTAAAAACATCGTGTCCCTTGTCTCCTGTTACCATCCGCCTAGACGCACAGTTCGGGACCCCCTACCCGAGATCCGCCGGTTTTGACACCGACAGTGTCCTTGCTTTATTGGGGACGGGGGGAGAGCCCTGTCTCGTCCGTTGTCGCTCCCTCTCGTGTTGACACGCGCCCTGGCCAATAGTGCCCGCGGTGCCCGCGGTGCCATGTAGGCAGGCAGGCAGCTGAGGTGGCGCAATGGTGGGTCTCCATGAAGATCTGCTTGCCGCCACGCAGGTGCCTGCCCAACTAGTCGGGTCGGCAACTGTCGGCGTTCTGGGAACGGGGGTCCCCAGACTTGCCTGCCTGCGGCCTGCGGCGTGGCTCAAAGGAGGCCCAGGACGGCCCATCTTCATCAACGCAAGCTCAAGACCCTCGCGAGGGGCCAAGCCTCGCGGGGCGGACGACCAAGAGCTTCCTCAGGCACGGCCTCGTCAGGCTGGCTCACGAGGAGGCGGAGAGTTCAAGGCAGGGTACCTCGCGAGGTGCCCATGACGCAAGCCATGATTTACCAAGGGCGCCACAGGCGCCCAGCCAGCAGCGTCCTCCTTTCCTCTTTGGTGCAAAGGGAGCAAGCGCAGCGAGAGCATCAAGCAAAGGCATCCGCTTCGGTGCAACGAGACCAAGACCAGGCCCAACGGCTGGAAGGAGTCATCGTGGAGCCCAAGCATGCGTCATCACGAGCCTTTGGCAAGCGAGGACCAACTTTAGTCGGGGATAAGTGTACCGCTGTTCCCCTTCAAAATGGCCAATTGTTGGCGCCCTTCCCGCTCAATATTTGGGAAGAGGCCAGGGCCCTCGCCTATAAATAGGAGTAACCACATCCAGAGAGAGGGGATCCGGCATTTGGAATCCAGAGAGAGATAGAGACCCGATCCTCAAGCTAGAGCGACGGGACACCACCTAGCAGTTCATCACACCTACCAAGTCTGAGACCCTCATGAGGCTGTTCTTCTCTCATCTTGTTCTTCATCAGCCCAAGAGGCAATCCACCACACCACAAACTAGAGTAGGGTATTACGCCACAACGGTGGCCCGAACTAGTATAAATCTCGTGTCTCTCGTGCTGTTCTTCTTAGTAGTTTAGGCCCCTGCGACTCAGCGAGGTACGAGACGGTGGGAGGTTGGATCTCCGCGCGCACCCCAGAGTTCGAACCTTAAGGGTCTACCGGAACCCGAAATCCGACATTTGGCGCGCCAGGTAGGGGTGCGCCGGAATCATATACGCCACCTCGTGTCTCGTCGCATCGTCATCACCATGTCCGTGACCAAGTGGGCAACCCAGATCCTTAGGCGGCGTGGCCCGCCCATGCAGAGCCGCTTCGCCTCAGGCGACCCGTGCCCAGGCAGCTCGCGGTCCGTTAGGCGCTGCGAGCCCATGAGCGGCAGCGGACGAGCTTCGATGGCTCTCACACCACGGCAGCGCGGTCGGCAGCAAGAGCCTCCAACCACGTCGCGACCACATCACCGTACACCCGCCGGGGCAGGCGAACTTCGAGGGCGCGCTCCACGGTGGCCGGAGAGCTGTTGCGCAGGCAAAGGCCGAGAGCGGCCGCGACGTCTTTGGAGCGAGTGGCGAGCTCACTGGCTTCGCCGCCTCGAGGCACACCCTTCTGCACCCAACTTCCATCTCAGCCGAGGCGGCCCGCACGGGCTCCATGCGGCGCCCGCTGGCTCCAAAGCTACTACAACACCGGCGAAGCTGTCGGCGCCGGGCCGGCGCCGAGGTTGCCCCGCCCCCGGCCCGCGGAGAAGAAGGACTCGACGCAACTCACGGCCCTGGTGGACCGCCGCGCCACCGCCCCACGGCGGGCGCATCAAGAAGGGCAGCATGGCACGCTCAGCATTACGGCGTGGCCTTCGGGATGACGGCGCCGGAAGAATACGTGCCCCACATGATGGATCAAGGGCACCCGCATGAGGGAGAGCAAGGCTCGCTCCTCAGCCAGCTGGGGATGAGGCGCCAAGCCGAGCTCTTCCAGGAGCCTCGAGACGGTCCCACTGGTCACGCCGGGGGCGACGATTATCGGGTACCGCTACTTCCTCAAGAGCAAACATACGCTAACCATGGGTCGCAGGAGGTACAAGTCGCCACGACGAGCGGCTGCCCCGCTCTCGCAGTCTCCTACCCCTCGGGAGGGGGGCACAGGGGGCTGCCGGAGAGGGGCAGAGATCCGACATCACCACCGCGGCGTTCGGAGCAAGGCGTTCTCAGGAGGTAGGCCCTCTCAGGGGAGGTGCCTCGTGGCCTGCCTGCGGAGGACCCGTGGTCGTCGGGGAACCGGTGACCGCTCTACCCCACCGGCGGCGCCCTGGTTTCCGGTCATCGTTGGTGGCACTAGATTGTGGCGCAAGCGGGGCCTCGTCTGGCGATATGAAGCAAGGCGGTACTGTGAAGAAGGCCGGTGCCTGTGAAGCTCGCCGCCCGTGACACTCTCATGTAATAATGAGGGGCTGTACACGCCCGAGTCTCAGGGTGCCGGCCTCAGCCTTGGGGCTCCCTCCCACGCCCAAAGGCAGCACTTAGCTCCATTTGGTGAGAAGACGTCCAAGACTAGACTAGGTGCCGGACGCGGCTTTTCTTCTGCTTTCTTCGCCTTTCCATTTGATTGTCGTTTTCCCTCGCTGAAGTTAAGTTGGATTCGAAGTTGAGATTTGCGTGTGTTCGGGGAAGGGGTGCTTAGTCTCGTTCAAGCAAATCTCTCGCGTTTCGGTTACAACTCCGCCTCAGCTGCCTCCCCTCGCGAGCCCCTCACGAGCCGGGCCAGGCCTAGCTTGCGCGCAGTCCAGCCTGTCGCCGCCGCATCCTCTCCGGAGGGTTTTTACTGCAGGCCCTATGGATTCGATCAGGAGACATTCAAATCGCCTCAGCCTCCCATAGGCTATCTCGGGGCTCGTACGAAACAAAGGTAAACCAACCAACTAGCACGTCGCTTAGCCAACCACTTGGCGCGGGTGTATGGGCGATGTAACACCTGCTAATACGATGAACACAAGTTTTACATGAGGGGCTCCCCCTCCCAAAATGCTCTCACAGCCATCAGGCCAAGACCTGAGTTCTATTCATGCAGGGTAATGGAGCAAGGACAATACATAATCAGTCGGATAAATCCCCCAATGCGTCCTCAGGAGCACCTCCCGAGCCGTTGCTGGCGTCGCTGGCCTCGCCGTCACTGTCTGTGAGGTCATCGGCGGCGTCAGGGCCGTTCACCATGCTGCCCTCATCGGCGGCCACGATCACGCCGTCGTCGCCCGAAGCGAAGGCCTGGACAAGGGCATCCACGTTGTCTTCCACCCAGTGCGCCAGGTCGCCCCGGACGGCCCGGGGAACTGGGGCGATGGCTGCGTCAAAATCTAAGTGGGGATCCATGTCCCGGAGATGGCTGAAGACATGAGAGAAGGCGCGCCCGAGCAGCGCGCGGCTCCTCTCCTCCACCAACCTGTTGGCCCTGACCGACCGCGCCTCCAGCCGCGCCACCACACCAGTGAAGAACTGAAGGTTGCCCTCGTAGTTAACTGCGTGCGGCGCGCCTACTGCCGCCTCGCAGATATTATCCAAGGCTGCGTTAGCTCTTTCCCGGAGCGTGGCGAGCATGGGACCGTGCTCATGTTCCAGATTCGCCACGACGCATCTCGTCCGCATTCTGGCGCGCGACGGACTCGGCCTCCTCCACCCGTTGGCGAAGGAGCGCCTCGGCCTGAGAGGTGGTGGACTCCCTCTGCGCCACCTCGAGGGCGGCCCGAAGAGCATCGGCCCGCCGCGTCGCCTCCTCTAGTTTGGCCCTCAAGGCAGCAGTCCTGCCCTCAGCCTCGGCCTTGACCAACCCCAACCGCTCCTCAAACTCGCGCTCAAGGTTCGAGCGCGCCGCCGCCACTCGGTGTCCGACCTCCTCCAGGACGCGGGCTTCCCATGCTGCGACCTCATCCTCTGCCCGCGTCGCCAAGCGCTCCCTCGTCTCAAGCGCTCGTGCTGGCAGCGCGTTGGCGGCTTCAAGCGTCGGCGCCTCCTCACGCTCTGGAGCTCCGCCCGAGTCGCCGAGGCCACCTTCATCGACGCAAGGGCTGCCTCGCGCAGCTCCACTTGCTCCTCCAACGAGTGACACCGGCCAGGAGTTCCCGTGCACGCTCCTCCGCCGCCTCTCGCCGCCTGTTAGCTGCCCGGGCCTCCTCGACGGCCCGAGAACAGGCCTCCCGAGAGGCTGCTAGCGATGCTTTGGCCTCTTCATCATGAAGATCGCGCTGGCGGCGCACAAGGGCGGCAGCGCCCTCCAGATCGCGCCTCTGTGCAGCCAAGCGCAGGCCCTCGGCCTCAAGGCGCGTGTCTTCATCAGCGAGCTCTACACCAAGCAGGCTCACCGCGTCAGCCGCCCTTCGAAGAAATCCTTGGCGAAGGGTGCGGCGCTCCCGAGCGCGTTCGCGCACGTCCTCCACACCATCAACCGCCCCAGACTGGCGCCGGGAGCCGCGAATCAACGCTCCTCCTCCGGGCAGGGGGCTGGAGGCTGGCACCCTCGCGACAGCCGGGCGCGCCGCGCCAGAAGCCCGGCCTGGAGCCAGCCCATCCCTAGATGAGGGGCGCAGGAAGCGCCTCAGCCAATCGGCGTCCACGACCAGGCGAGAAGCCCACGGCAGGCTAGCTATGACACGGGAAGGCTCACGAGGAAGGATCGCGAGGCGCGCAGGGCCACGACGCGCCACGGGACAGCTCACCTTCCCGATCGCCCTCACCACAAGGGGTCCACTGCTTGGAGCACTCGAGGATTGGGGAGGGGGCGAAGTCGGGGAGGACGGCTCCTCACCCGTCTCCATGAGCTCGGCAGGAAGGGGCCTGCAGGGCAAGGATCAGTACGAGCAGCAGAAGAATCAGGGGCTGGAGAAGGAGAAGGCTTACTCATCAGTGGCGAAGTACTTCCTACGCTTCAGCAGGCGACAAGGGTAATCATCGCCCAGGGCCTCCCTTCTCTTCCGGAGGGCCTCGAAGTTCATGCGGAAATGACCCAAGATTTGAGCACAGGGATCAGCCTGCGGCGAGGGAGAAGCATTAAGGCGGCTTGCGTCAGGGGCGTCTACCTGACGCGCGCTGCTAGTCGCCTCATCAAGAGAAGCAGGGCCTCGGGGCTCCATCCATGGCGCCATGGGCGGCTGCTGCCGCCCTCGGCCCGCAGCGGCATGAGCCTCGGGAGCTGCCCCTCGCGAGCATCGCTCGACGCTGTCACCCGGCGGGGTCCCTTGACCTCTGGCGGCTCGTGCCTCCACTCCGCCACTTGAGGAGGGGCCGCCTTGGCCGACTGGAAGGGCTGTCACCACCACTGGATTCTCGCGAGGCCCCTGGAGACCAGTGGGGCGCAGCCCCCATTCATCGAAGATAGGCATCTGGTTCACCAAATCACCCCTGTTCCGGCAAAGGTACAGCAAGGCCCCTTCATGCCGGATGCCACCGGGGTTAGGGTCGCCAGTCAGGACCAGGAGCACCTTCCTTAGCGCTTCAGGCGTCAGGTCTTCTTCCTGGAGCCTCATACGATCACCAGGCCACCAAGGCCCACATCCGGTGGGAATGGCGTTGGAGAGGAGCAATGCGGCGATCAGAACTCCTTCACCACCTTGGGCGCTGTTACAATAGCGACCTCGAGGAACGCCGGCGCGCCAGACAAAGATGAGCCGAGGGCTTGAAAGCGTCTCCTAGCCCCGGCTGAATTGGGGACAACAGCGGTCGGCTCTGATAGCAGGGGGCTGGGCACCCCCACATCCACGTACAACCACCTCTCGCGGAACTCAGCCGCGGGCGGAGGCAGGCTGAAGTCAATCCCTGAGGCCGCTGTCTCGGGCGCGGCGACGAAGCTCACACACGCCGAGCATTGAGTGGGGTCGACAAGGCGCAGAGAGAAGAAGTGGCGCAGCAAGGCAACCGAGGGAAGGATGCCCATCATTGCCTCACAAACGAAGGCGAAGACCGAGAGGAGAGTAATGGACTCATGAACCAGATGCATCATGTGGATCTGATAGTGGGAAAGCACGACATTGAACAAATCAGAGAAGGGGGGAACCAGCCCCGCCCACAGGGCATCAGCGAAATACCGGACCTCGGTGACTATTCTGTCGATGGAGAAGTGGGACGTGGGCCAAGCCGTCGATCCTCCGCATTAGATTGAAGGAGGTGGCGAGCCGAACTAACCTTGCCCAAGCCCTCTAGATTGAGTATGATCGACGGTCGACAATGAGGCCGGGCGTGGCGAAGCGAGGCGGAGGCAGAGGTTTCTTCCCTTTTTCCCTTCTTCGTCGGAGCCATGGCCTTTTAAAGTGGGAGGGGGAGATTCGAGATTGGATTGGAAATGGAAGCCGGAGTTCGAGAGAGGGAAGGACTGGAGCGCACAAGCATCAAAGAGGGGAACAGATGTGTGCAGCAGCGTGTCCGCCTAGCAAGGCACGAAATAAGGAGGCGTGGGGGAACAGTGCCGCCCACGTCCAATCGACCGCCACGCGCCGCCCAAGGCCGCAGGCTGTTAGGGCCCGCGGCGCTTCGCACTTGCCCTTTCGCCTCTCTGCTCGGCCAAGTTCGGGCGCGCCATGGGCCCGGGCTCTTGTCGGCGTTTGGGAACGGGGTCCCCAAACTTGCTCGCCTGCGGCCTGCAGGCGTGGCTCAAAGGAGGCCCAGGGCGGCCCATCTTCATCAACGCATAGCTCAAGACCCTCGCGAGGGGCCAAGCCTCATGGGCGGGACGACTAGGAGCTTCCTCGAGCACGGCCTCGTCGGTACAGCTCACGAGGAGGCGGAGAGTTCAAGCGAGGTACCTCGCGAGGTGCCCGTGACGCAAGCCATGACGACCAAGGGCGCCAGTCGGGCGCCAGCCCGCGCGCGTCCTCCTTTCCTCTTTGGTGCAAAGGGAGCAAGCGCAGGCGAGAGCATCAAGCAAATGCATCCGTTTCGGTGCAACAAGACCAAGACCAGGCCCAACGGCTGGAAGGGAGTCATCGTGGAGCTCAAGAAGGCGTCATCACCAGAGCCTTTGGCAGGCGAGGACCAACTTTAGTTAGGATAAGTGTACCCGCTGTTCCCCTTCAAAATGGCCAATTGTTGGCGCCCTTCCCGCTCAATATTTGGGAAGAGGCCCAGGGCCCTCGCCTATAAATAGGAGTAACCACATCCAGAGAGAGGGGATCCGGCATTTGGAATCCAGAGAGAGATAGAGACCCGATCCTCAAGCTAGAGCGACGGGACACCACCTAGCAGTTCATCACACCTACCAAGAACAGACCCTCGCGAGGCTGTTCTTCTCTGTACTGTTCTTCATCAGCCCAAGAGGCAATCCACCACACCAAAAACTAGAGTAGGGTATTACACCACAACGGTGGCCCGAACTAGTATAAATCTCGTGTCTCTCGTGCTGTTCTTCTTAGTAGTTTAGGCCCCTGCGATTCGGCGAGGTACGAGACGGTGGGAGGTTGGATCTCCGCGCGCACCCCAGAATTCGAACCTTAAGGGTCTGCCGGAACCCGAAATCCGACAGCAACTGCATGCGAATGGCGGTGAAGGTTTGATTGGCGTGGGCCCGATGGTGGCCCTACGTGTGCCCTTGGCAAGGGCCTCATCGTAGCCCTGGCAAGGGTCTTGCCGGGGACCCCGGCAAGAGTCTTGCCGTGGCGCCTGCTGTCATCCCCGGCAGGGCTCTTGCCGGGCTTAGGTCCTCCTTGGCTGGGATCCCGCCAAGGGTCGCTGCCTTCTACAAAGGTGTATCTCGATCTTAAATGTCTTCACAAAGATCTGCATGCCACCATGGGGATGTCTCCGAATCCTTGCCCCATGGGGGCGGTGGACTCAAGGGTGATTCGGCCCGTGGGTGTGGGCGAGCTGCCCGGCAAGGGTCTTGCGGGTTTGTTAGAACTGCCCCTCGGCAAGGGTCTTGCCGGGGGAGTCTGCTCCGTCCCCTTTGCTCTTTGTGGTCTTGGTCTTGGCGTTGTTCTGTTCCTCTTGAGCTTTGGCCTTACCTTGGCTCACCTCCCTTGCCTTGCTCAGTGTGGCGGTGTCCGTGGCTCAGACTGCCCGTGCATAGTTATAGGGGTACAAAAAAGCATACCCCTCTTTTTGTACACCGACATCCCTTCCCTGGCGAACCCTAGCGCGCCCCTCCCTATCCCTCTCCTCCCCACAGCACGCAACCGCCGCGGCCATCACCATGGATGTCCTCGACCACGCGCTCTTCGACCTCCCCGTGCCCTAGGACCGTGTTCGCCCGCACCGTCAGCTCCTGCTACTTCCTCTCCGTCCGCAAGTTCGAGCTTGGAGCCCCTCCACCGTCGAGGTCGAGCTCGTCCCCTGCCTTTGGTCACCGCCGTCAACCTCGATGATCCACCACCCCCTGGAGCTCCTAAGCTTCCACCGGCCTTCCTTGTGCCTCACGGTGACCATCCGCATGAATCCACTCTCCTCACATAAATTCCATGCCGCCATCAACCGTCGTCTTTGCTATTGCTCCGGTCACCGTTGGACGTCGTTGCCGGTGCCGTTTTCGGCCGCCGATGGATGAACTACGGCCACGATTGGCCGCACCTCTTCGCGCTCGTTCGATTAGTAGGCGCAGCGCGCTAGTTAGTTGTCGGACGGCGGATTTGGCTTCGCTTTGCCTCGCTCCACCTGCCCGTGCCGCTGCTTGCTCTTCTTGATTGAAGTTGCTGCGGCTACTACCGCCATGGCCACGCCCGCCCGTCGCCTCGCCGTTCTTCCCGCTGCTTGCCGCTGCCCGCTGTGCCGCCAGCCTGCGCGTGCTCGCCGCCTTGACTACGCCTCACGCGCACCCGGCCGCGCGAGCTCTGCCCGGCTGCTCCACTGCCCAAGCTCGGGCTCACCACAGCCATAGCCCCCCTGTAACATGCGCGCCCGCGGCCCCTACTGCTGCTCTTGCAGCGGTGCAGCTGCTTCTTATACCACGCCGCCGCGGTCCCGTACCTGCCGCTGCTGCTGCCCGTACCTGCTGCTGTTGCTGCCCCTCGCCACCCGCTCCGGCTGCTCGCGTCGTCCACGGTGGCCTCGCACACCGTTCGTTCCGCCCCGCAGCCGCGCCTCCCTTGCTCGCCGGACCCGCCCCGCCGCCCAGCGCCGCTCCTGCCCGCTACTTTGCCACGCGCCATTGCCGCACCCCCAGCGGCGCTCGGCGCCGTCGCCAGCGCCTGCGCTACCGATGCTCCGCCCCGATTAGCCGGGCGCCCACGCCCACGCCCTGCCCGATAATGCCTGCCCGCTATGGCCCTGGGCCACTGGCCTATGGGCCCCATGCCCTTTTCTGTAAAAAGAAAAAAAATGATTAAAAAATAATATATAACTTAATTAAAGTTTGTTTAATTAACTTAACCTGCTAATTAACTACCTAATCTGTAATTAGCTAGATATGTCCATGACAGGGGCCCCCACCCCTTGTTGACCAGTCAAACGTTGACTGGTCAACTGGGACCCCCTGGCCCACCTGTCAGCCTCTGGTACACTTCTGTGTAGGCAGAGCTGGGTGCACCTAGCATTTAGTCTTTAATTTCGAAAAAAAATCCAGAAATTGTTTTAAACTTTGGAAAATCATAGAAAATAATTCGTAACTCAGATGAAAAAGTTTTATACATGAAAGTTAATCAAAAAAATTTGACAAATCCGAATACGCAGCCCGTTCGTCTGCCACATGTCCCTAGAATAGCGAACATGCAACCGTCCCCTCTCTTTCATCTGTCCGAAAAATGCCTAACCCTGGGAAAACTTTCCCGGATGTTATCCGCGTTCGCCGGTATCGTATAACACTGCGTTAGAACAACCCTAGCACCGCATATCGTCATGTCATGCACTTGTTTGCTTATATTTACTGTTTCTTCCCCCTCTTCTCCCTGGTAGACCTTGAGACCGCTGCTGATGTCGCGGTGATTGACTACGTCAACGACGACCCCTTCTTCCCTTTCAGTGCAGCTTCCAGGCAAGCCCCCCCTTTGATCATCCCGATATCGCCCATTCCATTCTCTCATGCTTGCATTAGATTTTGCTACTGTTATTGTTTGCTCCTATTCTGATGCATAGCCTGCTTTTGTAACCTGCTCATTGTACCTTACCTGCTTATCCTAAACTGCTTAGTATAGGTTGGTTAGTGATCCATCAGTGACCCCCACCTTGTCCTTGTTGCCCCTGCTTCATCATCGACGACTCGATCAACATGATCGACGACCAGAGCCCGACACCTAACATCACATCACGCCCCTTTTGTTGCTTGACACTGCAAAGCTACTATCGAGTGCCGAGGATGGTACCTCATAACGCACTCGATGATAATTCTGTAGTGTAGCTATTCGGTCGTGGTCAACGAGGTGGTTCCTCTTTCACCATTCCCGATAAGGCTCTGTCGTGCAACACCTCAAGTGTGAACCTCGAGGGTGGTTCCTCTTATGTTCACCTTCATGATTACATCGAGTGGAATCCACCGAGGGTGATTCCTCGGGTTTTCCCCTTGATGTTCGAACACACGGTTACCTTGAATTTACTTGAGACATTGGGGAAAGTCAGGCGGGCCCGGAGAGCACCCGAGGAGTTACGGTGGCGGCTGGCTGTTTAGCGGTATCACCCAGAAGGAGGTGATAGCTCCGGACTTGTGCCGACAGCCGTCACTTCTTTTTAGTAATGCACTAACATGTTTGGGTATTTGTTCTGAGTTGGCCTTTGGCCTTTACGCACTAACCACCACGCGAGAATAGTTATGGGCCTCGACGTCGCAGTATCAACCGAAGCTTTGTCAGACGTCCAGTTCAGCATTGCGGCACGGTCGGATCATGCTGGCCATCCGAGGCGGTGCTGGTATCCACCACCGCTACATAGCGACCGGAGTGCAATGGGCGATGGGCCCAAGACCCCAGAGTGCTTCGGTTGTAGACCGGCGGGGACCTCTCTGCTGAGCCTAGGTAGGGCTGCGACGTGTTGATCTTCCGAGGCCGGGCATGACCCAGGAAAGTGTGTCCGGCCAGAGCGATCGAGCGTGTTGGTAACGTGGTGCACCCCTACAGGGAAGATTATCTATTAATTGCCGTGTCCATGGTGACGGACATTCAGACTTGTATCCTGATCTTATATAACTAGAAATGGTTGACATATGTGGCTCCGGGATTGCTTTCTCGCAGTGAGTCGAGGAAGGATCTCTGGGCATTAATACCACAACATGGTTGTTAAATATAAACTGTTATTCTTTTCTCTTCTACATGCTGCAAGATGCTTGGAGCTGCTTGAAGATGCTAGTCTTTGATAGGCTAGGCCTTCCCCTCTATTCTGGCATTCTGCAGTTCAGTCCATAGATACATCCATTCCATTTGATACCAATGCATACTTAGTATAGATCTGATGCTTGCAAGTTCTTTGGATGAGTACTCATGGTTGCTTTGCTACTCCTTTTCCCCCCTCTTTCTTCTTTCCGGTTGTTGCAACCAGTTGGTGGGTCCCTGGAGCCAGATGCCACCGCTGATGGATACTACTACATGGAGGTCGCCGAAGACCAGGAGTAGTTAGGAGGTCCCAGGCAGGAGGCCTTGCCTCTTCGATCGTTGTTGCTTTTGTGCTAGCCTTCTTAAGGCAGTCTTTTCTAACTTATGTTTGTCCTCAGATATTGTTGCTTCCGCTGACGCTTGTGTATCGAGCTATGTATTTGAGCCCTCGAGGCCCCTGGCTTGTAATATAAAGCTTGTATTATTTTATTTGTGTCTAGAGTTGTGTTCTGATATCTTCCCGTGAGTCCCTGATCTTGATCGTACACATTTGCGTGTATGTTCAGTGTACGGTCGAGTCGTGGCCGTCACAAGTTGGTATCAGAGCCGACTTCCTATAGGATCCCCCTTTCTAACTCCTTGGCCGAAGTTGAGTCTAGTCTTTGAAAAACTGTTTTACTAACATGGTTGTGTGGCTTACGGCCCACGTCGCCATTGGGTTGTATTAGGATCTTTTATTCCTCGTCTACACTCTGGGACTCTGGTCTCTCTTCTATTCAGGTTAAATGATTTTGCTAACTCTATCCTAGGTTCTCATGATCACATCCATCCGAAGTTTTCTATTACCCCCTTTCTCGAATTGAGGGCCAAGATCTGCTTCACAATATTCACTGAACACAGCATCCTCTTATCGAGGGCACCCTGCATCGTCACTTTCAAATCCCTCATTCCCGATGTTTTCCCTGACATTGACGTAGCCTTTGCTATGTCCCGCTATTGTATCCCTCCCTCGCGTGCATACGTGCCGCCTAGTATGTCTAAGATACTTCTCTTGTACGAACTCATAATCGGCCCCACATATGTATCTGTATGTCTTCAACGACTACTGCTTTGTACATATTGCGCCTCTGCTCATTGTTCAGTTTACATCATGAATGACTCCATACACTTGATCCACCCCTTGCCAAACTACCCCTGTTGCATTAAGAAGGATGATTAGAACCACTAGTCGTGAGCTCCCGAATTCATGGCTGAAATGATACAACAGTTGAACCGAATCACCAGTTCATGGAAGGAGTCATGGCTCAGTTTCCGTGTCCCAATATGAATCAACAGCTAGCCCCAGTAACTCTGCAAGACTTTGAAGGAAATATGCCCTATAGGCAATAATAAAGTTGTTATTTATATTTCCTTATATCATGATAAATGTTTCTTATTCATGCTAGAATTGTATTAACCGGAAACTTAGTACATGTGTGAATACATAGACAAACAGTGTCACTAGTATGCCTCTACTTGACTAGCTCGTTGAATCAAAGATGGTTAAGTTTCCTAGCCATAGACATGAGTTGTCATTTGATTAGCAGGATCACATCATTAGAGAATGATGTGATTAACTTGACCCATTCCGTTAGCTTAGCACTTGATCGTTTAGTATGTTGCTATTGCTTTCTTCATGACTTATACATGTTCCTATGACTATGAGATTATGCAACTCCCGAATACTGGAGGAACACTTTCTGTGCTACCAAACGTCACAACGTAACTGGGTGATTATAAAGGTGCTCTACAGGTGTCTCCAATGGTACTTGTTGAGTTGCCACAGATCGAGATTCAGATTTGTCACTCCGATTGTCGGAGAGATAACTCTCGGCCCTCTCGGTAATGCACATCACTATAAGCCTTGCGAGCAATGTAACTAATGAGTTAGTTGCGGGATGATCCATTACGGAACGAGTAAAGAGACTTGCCGGTAACGAGATTGAACTAGGTATTGAGATACCGATGATCGAATCTCGGGCAAGTAACATACCGATGACAAAGGGAGCAACGTATGTTGTTATGCGGTTTGGCCGATAAAGATCTTCGTAGAATATGTGGGAGCCAATATGAACATTTAGGTTCCGCTATTGGTTATTGACCAGAGACGTGTCTCGGTCATGTCCACATAGTTCTCAAACCCGTAGGGTCCGCACGCTTAACGTTCGGCGACGATCGGTATTATGAGTTTATGTGTTTTGATGTACCAAAGGAAGTTCGGAGTCCCGGATATGATCACGGGCATGACGAGGAGTCTCGAAATGGTTGAGACATAAAGATCGATATATTGGATGACTATGTTTGGACATCGGAATGGTTCCGGGTGAGTTCGGGCATTTACCGGAGTACCGGGAGGTTACCGGAACCCCCCGGGGAGTGTATGGGCCTTATTGGGCCTTAGTGGGAGAGAGGAGGAGGCGGCCTAGGAGGGGGCGTGCCCCCCCAAGCCCAATCCGAATTGGGAGGGGGCGGCCCCCTTTCCTTCCTCCCTCTCTCCTCCTTCCTTCCTCTCCTACTCCTACTTGGAAAGGGGGGAATCCTACTCCTGGTGGGAGTAGGACTCCCCTAGGGCACGCCATAGAGAGGGCCGTCCCCCTCCACCACTCCTTTATATACGGCGGAGAGGGGCACCCCATAGACACACAAGTTGATCATTGATCTCTTAGCCGTGTGCGGTGCCCCCCTCCACCATAATCCACCTCGGTAATATCATTGCAGTGCTTAGGCGAAGCCCTGCACCGTTAGCTTCATCATCACTGTCATCATGCCGTTGTGCTGACGAAGCTCTCCCTCGACACTTTGCTGGATCGTGAGTTCATGGGACGTCACCGAGCCGAACGTGTGCAGATCGTGGAGGTGATGTACGTTCGGTGCTAGGATCGGTCGATCGTGAAGACATACGACTACATCAACCTCATTGTCATAATGCTTCCGCTTACGGTCTACGAGGGTACGTAGACAACACTCTCCCCTCTCGTTGCTGATACGTCTCCGTCGTATCTACTTATCCAAACACTTTTGCCCTTGTTTTGGACTCTAACTTGTATGATTTGAATGGAACTAACCCGGACTGACGTTGTTTTCAGCAGAATTGCCATGGTGTTGTTTTATGTGCGTAAAACAAAAGTTCGAGAATGACACGAAACTCCATGGAATATCTTAGAATAAATAATAAAAAATCCTCGCCAAAGATGAAGACCAGGGGCCCACACCCTGTCCACGAGGGTGGGGGGCGCGCCCCTCCCCCCTGGGCGCGCCGCCCTACCTCGTGGGCCCCATGGTGGCCCTCCGACGCCAACTCCAACTCCATATATTGGCTTTCGGGGAGAAAAAATCAGACAGAAATTTTCATCGCGTTTTACGATACGGAGCCGCCGCCAAGCCCTAATCTCTCTCGGGAGGGCTGATCTGGAGTCCGTTCGGGGCTCCGGAGAGGGGCATTCGTCGCCGTCGTCATCATCAACCATCCTCCATCACCAATTTCATGATGCTCACCGCCGTGCGTGAGTAATTGCATCGTAGGCTTGCTGGACGGTGATGGGTTGGATGAGATTTATCATGTAATCGAGTTAGTTTTGTTAGGGTATGATCCCTAGTATCCACTATGTTCTGAGATTGATGTTGCTATGACTTTGTTATGCTTAATGCTTGTCACTAGGGCCGAGTGCCATGATTTCAGATCTGAACCTATTATGTTTTCATGAATATATGTGTGTTCTTGATCCTATCTTGCAAGTCTATAGTCACCTATTATGTGTTATGATTCGCAACCTCAAGTGACAATAATCGGGACCACTCCGGTGATGACCATAGTTTGAGGAGTTCATGTATTCACTATGTGCTAATGCTTTGTTCCGGTTCTCTATTAAAAGGAGGCCTTAATATCCCTTAGTTTCCAATAGGAGTCTGCTGCCACGGGAGAGTAGGACAAAAGATGTCATGCAAGTTCTTTTCCATAAGCATGTATGACTATATTCGGAATACATGCCTACATTACATCGATGAACTGGAGCTAGTTCTGTGTCACCCTATGTTATGACTGTTACATGATGAACCACATCCGCATAATTATCCATCATCGATCCGGTGCCCTCTGAGTTTTCCATATACCGGTTTACGCTTATTTACTTTTCCGTTGCTCTTTGTTATCTTCACTACAAAATACCAAAAACATTACTTTTGCTGTCTTTACTTTGTTACCGTTACCACCACTATCATATTACTTTGCTACTAAACACTTTGCTGCAGATATTAAGTTTCCAGGTGTGGTTGAATTGACAACTCAGCTGCTCATACTTGAGAATATTATTTGGCTCCCCTTGTGTCGAATCAACAAATTTGGGTTGAATACTCTACCCTCGAAAACTTTTGCGATCCCCTATACTTGTGGGTTATCAAGACCTTTTCCTGGCGCCGTTGCCGGGGAGCATAGCTCTATTCTTTGAGTCACTTGGGATTTATATCTGCTGGACACTATGAAGAATTTGAAAGACGCTAAGACAACAATTTATCCCTCAACTACGAGGGGAGGTAATGAACTGCCATCTAGCTCGCACTTGATTCACCTTCCGTTATGAGTAAGCTAGCGACACCTAAACCTGCTTCGCTATTCGTTCGATATGTCGCATGTTATTGATGAAGCCACTTCTGCTATGCATGATACTTATGATGAAACTACTTCTATGCTTGATACTACTGTGCCTCTTGGTGAATTTCTAGATGAACAAATTTCTAGGTATAGAGAAAGAGAAATTATTGAAACTGAACACGATGATGTTAGTGATGATGAAAATAGGCCTGCTATTACTGAGGGTTATCTTTTTAATGCTGAATCTCTGAAGCTATTCTTGCTTGCCGTGATAGTCTTGAGCGTAAAAGGTTGCTAGTTAAATGGAGTAAAGAATCTTTTAGAGGTAGGATGAGACCCGACCACCTTTTGCTACTTCACCTATCTGTGTTCCTGATCAGGATTATTATGATTTTTCTGTTGATCCAAATATAATTACTTTGGTTGAATCTGATCCTTTTTATGGCTATGAATCTGAAAATGTTGTGGCACATCTTCGTAAGTTAGATGATATAGCTGCCCTGTTTACTAATAATGAGAGATCACGCTACCTTTATTTACTCAAAATATTTCCGTTCTCATTAAAGGGTGATGCCAAGAAATGGTTTAATTCTCTTGATCCTGGTTGTGTGCAAAGTCCCTGTGATATGATTTATTTCTTCTCTGCTAAATATTTCCCTGCTCATAAGAAACAAGCTGCTTTGAGGGATATATATAATTTTGTGCAAATTGAAGAAGAGAGTCTCCCACAAGCTTGGGGGAGGCTTCTCAAGTTACTTAATGCTTTGGCTGATCATCCTCTTAAGAAACCTGAAATATTTGATATCCTTTACAATGGACTAACTAATGCTTCCAGAGATTACCTGGATAGTTGTGCTGGTTCTCTTTTCAAGGAAAGAACACCGGATGAAGCTGAAATTTTATTGAATAATATGTTGACAAATGAAGATAATTGGGCACCTCCTGAGCCAACTCCCGGGTCAGCTCCCGAGCAAATTACTGAGCCTATTCCTAAACCAACTCCGAAGAAGAGAGGTGTTCTATTTCTCAGTCCCGAAGATATGCAAGAGGCAAATAAATCTATGAAAGAAAAAGGTATTAAAGCAAAAAGGTATTAAAGCTGAAGATGTTAAGAATTTACCTCCTATTGAAGAAATATATGGTCTTAATTTACCGCCTGTTGAAGAAGTATATGATCTCAATTACTTATTTACTGAAGAACCTCCCGATATCCCGACACAGGTAGTAAAGGTAAATTCTCTCTATAGATATGATAAAACTGAAGTCCCTCCTACTAAAATTGCTAGTCAGTGCTTGGATGAGTTTGATGACTTTATGTTTAAGCAAGATGACTTTAATGCTTATTTTGGTAGACAACTAAAACAGAATACCTTTATTATTAAACGCTTGAGTGATTATATGGCTAATATTAGAGGTGAACTTAAACTTGTTAGCAAACATGCTTCTATGGTTACCACTCAAGTAGAACAAGTACTTAAAGCTCAAAAAGAAGTGCTTAATGAAATGAATAGTAAGAAAATGATTATGCTTTGTTAGAGTGGCTACTAGAATCGGTAGAATGACTCAGAACCTTTGTATCCTGAAGGCCACCCTAAGAGAATCGAGCAAGATTCTCAGAGAAATAATGTTGATGTACCTAGTTCTTCTAAGAGGAAGAAAAAGAAAAATGATAGAATTGTGCAAACTTCTAGTGAACCTATTGTTGAACCACCTGATAATCCAAATGATATCTCTATGTCTGATGCTGAAACACAATCTGGTAATGAACATGAACCTAGTGGAAATGTTAATGATAATGTTCATGATGATGCTCAACATAGAAATGAAAATGATGTAGAAGTTGAACTTCTTTGTTGATCTTGATAACCCACTATCAAAGAATCAACGTTATGATAAAAGAGACTTCGTTGCTAGGAAACATGGTAAAGAAAGTGAACCATGGGTTCAGAAACCCATGCCTTTTCCTCCCAAACCATCCAAGAAAAAGGATGATGAGGATTTTGAGCACTTTGCTGAAATGATTAGACCTATCGTTTTGCGTATGCGATTGACTGATATGCCCAAAATGAATCCTTATGCTAAATATATGAAAGATATCATAACAAATAAAAGAAAGATAACGGAAGCTGAAATTTCCACCATGCTTGCTAATTATACTTTTAAGGGTGGAATACCAAAGAAACTTGGAGATCCAGGAGTACCTACTATACCATGCTCCATCAAAAGAAATTATGTTAAAACTGCTTTATGTGATCTTGGAGCCGTGTTAGTGTTATGCCTCTCTCTTTATATCGTAGACTTGACTTGAATAAGTTGACACCTACTGAAATATCTTTGCAAATGGCTGATAAATCAACTGCTATACCACCGGTATTTGTGAGGATGTGCTGTTGTGGTTGCAAACGTTACTATTTTAACGGACTTTGTTATTCTTGATATTCCGAGGATGATAGTATGTCTATTATTCTTGGAAGACCTTTCCTTAATACTGCAGGGGTTGTTATTGATTGCAACAAAGGCAATGTCACTTTTCATGTTAATGGTAATGAGCATACGGTACACTTTCTGAGGAAACAACCTCAAGTTTATAGTATCAACTCTATTGGAAAAATTCCATCGATTATATCTGGAGGTTTTGAATTTCCTCTTCCTACTGTCAAGAAGAAATATGATATACTTATTATTAGGGATGTCCATATCCCCGTTGAGGTAACATAGTGTTATTCGAAATTTCTCTGGTTTCATGTTAATCGGAATGAGTTTGTTAACAAGACTTGATCAACCTTGTTAGTGGATTCCTTTTGATGAGCATGAGATGGATGAAACTAGAAGCACAACCTTCTGTACCCTCTTTATATTCTCTGTTATTTAGTAAAAATAAAGTAAAATAGTATTTTTTCTGTCTGTCTCCCGACTTATCCGTGCAATATAAAAATATTCTCGAAAATAAAAGTCCTTAGAATGCCATGCCAATTTAGTATGTTTTTTCGGGAATATTTGAGGATTTTTAGTGCAAAAATTACCGAGGGGGGAGCTGCCACCTGGCCACGAGGGTGGAGGGCACGCCCTACCCCCCTGGGCGCGCCCCCTGCCTCGTGGACCCATGGTGGCCCTCCTCCATTTATCCCTGCACCCATCTTCTTCCTCTGTCTCACACAAACCCGAAAAACCAACTCAAGCTCGTGTTCCAGCAACTTTTGCTGCGATTTTCGATCTCCTTGCTCAAAGCACCTCTCACAAAACTTCTTAGGGAGATTGTTCCTTGGTATGTGACTCCTCCATTGGTCCAATTAGATTTTTTTCTAGTGCTTTATTCATTGCAAATTTGTGCTACATAGGTGACCATGTTCTTGAGCTTGCATGTCAAATTTATATGGTTCCAAGTAGTTCTAATGCTTGATATATGCTCTAGGCACTTGTATGAGTAGTTGCTATCAGTTTTATTGAAGTTGGTTCACTTTTATTTGAAGTTGCTAAAAATTTCAGATTGTTTCAGAAATAATGAAGAGGCTTTTGAGGGGATCGTCGAGCCGAAGCTCTAAGGAGAAACAAAAGGAAGAAGAACAGAAGCCCAAATTTAATGTGCCTCAGATCGCGGAGGTCCGACCGTGTGAATGGCCTTCCATTGACTTCTTGAGGAGAGCCGGGATTTATGAGGATTTCTATCTATTGATTGAAAACGCCGGCCTCACCAACTTCCTCCGCGACCAACGTCATCAGTATCTCTTACTCACAAATACTTTTGTGCAGAACTTCTACTTTTTCCCTAAGAAATCACCTCCAACAGTAGAGTTTCATTTATATGACGTTGTTAAGGAAATGCCATTAGCTGAATTTTGCGAGGTTTGCAAAATACCCTTTGAGGGCACCTTAGATGAACCACACCATAATTAAGTAGAAGCTTTCATTGACACTATCACTGTGGGAGAAACCAGGAAGGTTTCTGATGCAAGAATCACTAGCATACATTTTCCTGTTTTACGCTATTTTGCCTTATTTGCTAGTCGTTGCTTGATTGGACGCGGGAACTGTGGGAACCTTAGTATTCCTGATATTATTATTTTGTTCCATGGTTTATACCGCAATAACTCTGTTAGTATGGGTGGAATTGTTGCTAGACGGTTAAGTCTGAACTGCATTAAAGGCCCCATCTTTGGAGGCATTTATGCTTCACGCCTAGCTGAATATTTTGAGATACCTATTAGGCATGAGGAGAAAGAAGAAACAGCGCTGCCCCGTGCTTATTTAGATTATAAGAGTATGCTAGCGCATGATTTTTTTGTTAAGAGTCGCGAAGGGGAGCTCAAATATAAATTGTACTTTGATAAACATCACCCTGAGACTATTACCTTGCCTGCTCCCTCTTTGTTTAACTTGTCTACATGTCCTTACATTGTTCCGTGGGCGGCTGTTCAGGCCTATCGGAATCCTGCACCAGCCCCGGAACCGGAGCCACAAGATGAGCCTCCACGAATGTCTGTTTATTCTTGGGATCCTGAGGCGGTTGCCAGCCAATGGCAGTCAGAGTCCTCTACATCACATTATGATCCCAACTATTCTTCATCGCAGTACGACCCTAGCTACACCTACGGGTATTAGCCAGGCTACCCCTGGCAATAGACCAACTTAGGCCAAAAGCCTAAGCTTGGGGGAGTACATATTTCCCACCGACATTACATTCATGTTCACACACACTCATTGCTAGATGTCGGTGCTCATACTCTTTCACTGTAGTATCCATGCTAGTTTATTTCCTTTTTTCCTGCTTTCTTCTTGTGTGTTTAATAAACCTTAGAAAAAAAATAGTAGTTTATTTTTCCTGCCGTAGTAATAATAATTAAAAATAAAACCCAAAAATATTTCCCGTTCTTCTTTTACTTGTTGGGAGCTTTCCCGTGTAAATAGTTTTTATTTCTTTTCCTTTCTTTGGGGGTCGAGAAGACCATATTGAAAATGCTTAGTGGCTCTCATATGCATGATCGTTTATTTAACTTAGAGCCCATATTACTTGTCTTCTCACTTGAGTTGAATACTTGCAGATTCCAGCTTAGTCCAATGCACGTGCACTCTTATTATTATACACACCGTTCGATTAGGTGCAAGTGAAAGGCAATAATGATGATATATGATGGACTTATTGGGATGAGAAAAGCTGGTATGAACTCGACCTCTCTTGTTTTTGTAAATATGATGATTCATTGTTCCTGATTCAGCTATTATGAAGTAAACATATTTGCAATGACATTTAGAGATTATAGTTGCTTGTGCCATGCTTGATTAGCTATGAGTTATAATGGTTTACCTTGCGTGCCAACATGCTATTGAGATGATTATGATGTGGTATGATAGGATGGTATCCTCCTTTGAATGAATTGAGTGACTAGACTTGGCACATGTTCACGCATGTAGTTGAATCAAATCAACATAGCCTTCATGATATTTATGTTCATGGTGGATTATATCCTACTCATGCTTGTATTCGGTGTAAATTAATTTTAATGCATGTTTACGAATGTTGTCGCTCTCTCAGTTGGTCGCTTCCCAGTCTTTTGCTAGCCTTCAACTGTACTAAGCGGGAATACTGCTTGTGCATCCAAACTCCTTAAACCCCAAAGTTGTTCCATATGAGTCCACTATACCTTCCTATATGCGGTATCTACCTGCCGTTCCAAGTAAATTTGTATGTGCCAAACTCCAAACCTACAAATAAAAATTCTGTTTTGTATGCTCGAGCAGCTCATGTGCAACTAGGGCTGCCTATATCTTCCATGCTAGGTGGGTTATTATCAAGAGGAGTGGACTCCGCTCCTCATTCACGAGAAAGGGCTGGTAACCGGGATGCCCAGTCCCATGATCCAAAAAGATCAAAGCAAATCAAAATAATTAAACAAAACTTCCCTTGGGACCCGTTGAATGTTGGAGGCACTCGTTGTTTCGAGCAAGCCATGGATTGATGCTTGTGGAGGAGGGGGAGTATAAACCTTTACCATTCTGTTTGGGAACTGCCTATAATGCATGTAGTATGGAAGATACAGCCATCTCATAGTTGTTGTGTTGACAGTGAAAGTATGCCGCTCAAAATATAATTTATCTCTATTTCAAAATCAAGCTCTGGCACCTCTACAAATCCCTGCTTCCCTCTGCGAAGGGCCTATCTATTTACTTTTATGTTGAGTCATCACCCTTCTTATTAAAAAGCACCCATTGGAGAGCACACTGTCGTTTGCATTCATTATAATTGGTTTATATTGGGTATGACTTGACCGGATCTCTTTTACCATGAATTACAATGTTTAGTCAGTCCTTGATCTTTAAAGGTGCTCTGCATTTATGTTTTTGCGGTCTCGTAAAGGGCTAGCGAGATACCATTTCGTTATATCATGTTATGATTATTTTGAGAAAGTGTTGTCATCCGAGTTTTATTATTATGGCGCACTAGCTGATTATGCTATTGATATGAGTAATTATGAGACCTACGTGTTATTGTGAATATGGTTAGTTCATAATAATTGCTGAAACTTGAATGCTGGCTTTTCATGTTTACAACAACAAGAGCAAACAGAGTTTGTAAAAGTTTTTTCTTTTTCTCTTTCAGATTGTCAACTGAATTGCTTGAGGACAAGCAAGGGTTTAAGCTTGGGGGAGTTGATACGTCTCGTCAGATTCTACTTTTCCAAACACTTTTGCCCTTGTTTTGGACTCTAACTTGTATGATTTGAATGGAACTAACCCGGATGGCGCTGTTTTCAAAGATTGCCATAGTGTTGTTTTATGTGCGTAAAACAACAGTTCTCGGAATGACCTGAAACTCCATGGAATATCTTAGAATAAATAATAAAAATCCTCGCCAAAGATGAAGACCAGGGGCCCACACCTGTCCACGAGGGTGAGGCACGCCCCTCCCACAGGCGCGCCCCCCTACCTCGTGGGCCCCCTGGTGGCCCTCCGACGCCAACTCCAGCTCCATATATTGGCTTTCGGGGAGAAAAAAATCAGAGAGAAAGTTTCATCGCGTTTTACGATACGGAGCCGCCGCCAAGCCCTAATCTATCTCGGGAGGGCTGATCTGGAGTCCGTTCGGGGTTCCAGAGAGGGGGATTTCATCACCAATTTCATCACCATCCTCCATCACCAATTTCATGATGCTCACCGCCGTGCGTGAGTAATTGCATCGTAGGCTTGCTAGACGGTGATGGGTTGGATGAGATTTATCATGTAATCGAGTTAGTTTTGTTAGGGTTTGATCCCTAGTATCCACTATGTTACGAGATTGATGTTGCTATGACTTTGCTATGCTTAATGCTTGTCACTAGGGCCCGAGTGCCATGATTTCAGATCTGAACCTATTATGTTTTCATGAATATATGTGTGTTCTTGATCCTATCTTGCAAGTCTGTAGTCACCTATTATGTGTTATGATCCGGCAACCCCGAAGTGACAATAATCGGGACCACTCCCGGTGATGACCATAGTTTGAGGAGTTCATGTATTCACTATGTGCTAATGCTTTGTTCCGGTTCTCTATTAAAAGGAGGCCTTAATATCCCTTAGTTTCCAATTGGACCCCGTTGCCACGGGAGGGTAGGACAAAAGATGTCATGCAAGTTCTTTTCCATAAGCACGTATGACTATATTCGGAATACATGCCTACATTACATCGATGAACTGGAGCTAGTTCTGTGTCACCCTATGTTATGACTGTTACATGATGAACCACATCCGCATAATTATCCATCATCGATCCGGTGCCTACGAAGTTTTCCATATCTTTGGTTTACGCTTATTTACTTTTCCGCTATACGGTTATCATCACTACAAAATACCAAAAACATTACTTTTGCTGTCTTTACTTTGTTACTGTTACCACCACTATCATATTACTTTGCTACTAAGCACTTTGCTGCAGATATTAAGTTTCCAGGTGTGGTTGAATTGACAACTCAGCTACTAATACTTGAGAATATTCTTTGGCTCCCCTTGTGTCGAATCAACAAATTTGGGTTGAATACTCTACCCTCGAAAACTGTTGCGATCCCTATACTTGTGGGTTATCAGTTGCTATGCATCACCATGATCTTGCATGTGCGTAGGAAAATTTTGAAATTACTACGTTCCCCAACAGTGGCATCCGAGCCAGGTTTATGCGTAGATGTTATATGCACGAGTAGAACACAAATGAGTTGTGGGCGATAATAGTCATACTACTTACCAGCAAGTCATACTTTGATTCGGCGGTATTGTTGGATGAAGCGGCCCGGACGGACATTACGCGTACGCTTACGCGAGATTGGTTCTACCGACGTGCTTCGCACACAGGTGGCTAGCGGGTGTCAGTTTCTCCAACTTTAATTGAATCGAGTGTGGCTACACCCGGTCCTTGTTGAAGGTTAAAACAACACATACTTGACAAAAAATCGTTGTGGTTTTGATGTGTAGGTAAGAACGGTTCTTGCTCAGCCCGTAGCAGCCACGTAAAACTTGCAACAACCAAGTAGAGGACGTCTAACTTGTTTTTGCAGGGCATGTTGTGATGTGATATGGTCAAGACATGATGCTAAATTTTATTGTATGAGATGATCATGTTTTGTAACAGAGTTATCGGCAACTGGCAGGAGCCATATGGTTGTCGCTTTATTGTATGAAATGCAATAGCCATGTAATTGCTTTACTTTATCACTAAGTGGTAGCGATAGACGTAGAAGCAATAGTTGGCGAGACGACAACGATGCTATGATGGAGATCAAGGTGTCGCACCGGTGACGATGGTGATCATGACGGTGCTTTGGAGATGGAGATCAAAGGCACAAGATGATGATGGCCATATCATATCACTTATATTGATTGCATGTGATGTTTATCCTTTATGCATCTTATTTTGCTTAGTTCGATGGTAGCATTATAAGATGATCTCTCACTAAATTTCAAGGTACAAGTGTTCTCCGAGTATGCACTGCTATGAAATTTCGTCATGCCGAGACACCACGTGATGATCGGGTGTGATAAACTCTACGTTCACATACAACGGGTGCAAGCCAGTTTTGCACATGCGTAATACTCGGGTTAAACTTGACGAGCCTAGCATATGCAGATATGGCCTCGGACCGAGGCCCGAAGGTCGAGCGTGAATCATATAGTAGATATGATGAACATAGTGATCTTCACCATTGAAAACTACTCCATCTGACGTGATGATCGAATATGGTTTAGTTGATATGGATCAGGTGATCATTTAGATGACTTGAGGGATGTCTATCTAAGTGAGAGTTCTTAAGTAATATGATTAATTGAACTTAATTTATCATGAACTTAGTCCTGATAGTATTTGCATAACTATGTTGTAGATCAATAGCTCGCGATGTAGCTCCCTGTTTATTTTTGTATATGTTCCTAAAGAAATATAAGTTGAAAGATGATAGTAGCAATGATGCGGACTTGGTCCGTGATCTGAGGATTTTCCTCATTGCTGCACAGAAAAATTATGTCCTTGATGCACCGGTAGGTGACAGAAGTATTGCAGGAGCAGATGCAGACGTTATGAACATTTTGATAAGCTCGGTATGATGACTACTTGATAGTTTAGTGCACCATGCTTTACGGCTTAGAACCGGGACTTCAAAAATGTTTTGAATGCCACGGAGCATATAAGATGTTCCAAGAGTTGAAATTGGTATTTCATACTCATGCCCGTGTCAAGAGGTATGAGACCTCTAACAGTACTTTGCCTACAAGATGGAGGAGAATAGCTCAACCAGTGAGCATGTGCTCAGATTGTCTGGGTACTACAATTGCTTGAATCAAGTGGGAGTTAATCTTCCAGATAAGATAGTAATTGTTAAAGTTCTATAGTCAATATCACCAAGTTACTAGAACTTCCTGATGAACTATAGTATGCAAGGGATAACGAAAACAATCCCCGAGCTCTTCGCGATGCTGAAATTGGCGAAGGTAGAAATCAAGAAAAACATCAAGTGTTGATGGTTGACAAGACCACTAGTTTCAAGTAAAAGGGCAAGGGAAAGAAAGGGAACTTCAATAAGAATGGCAAGCAAGTTGCCACTCCCATGAAGAAGCCCAAAGCTAGACCCAAGCACGAAACTCGGTGCTTCTCTTTGCCAAAGGGAAATGGTCCTTTGGCGGTGGAACTGCCCTAGATACTTGGCGGATAAGAAGGATGGCAAAGTGAAAAAAGGTATATTTGATATACATCTTATTGATGTGTACTTTACTAGTGTTTATAGCAACCCCTCGGTATTATATACTGGTTCAGTTACTAAAGAGTAGTAACTCGAAAAGGGAGTTGCAAAATGAACAGAAACTAGTTGAGGGCGAAGTGACTATGTGTGTTGGAAGTGATTCCAAGGTTGTTAAGATCACCATCGCACACTCCCTCTACCTTTGGGATTAGTATTGGAACTAAATAAATGTTATTTGGTGTTTGCGTTGAGCATGAATATGATTGGATCATGTTTATTGCGATACACTTATTCATTTAAGTCAAGAGAATAATTGTTGTTCTGTTTACATGAATAAAACCTTCTATGGTCTTACATCCAATGTAAATGGTTTACTGAATCTCGATCATAGTGATACACATATTCATAATATTGAAGCCAGAAGATGCAAAGTTAATAATGATAGTGCAACTTATTTGTGGCACTGCTGTTTATGTCATATTGGTGTAAAGCGCATGAAGAAAGTCCATGCTAATGGGCTTTTGGAATCACTTGATGCTTGCGAACCATGCCTTATGGGCAAGATGACTAAGACTCCGTTCTCCAGAACAATGGAGCGAGCAACTAACTTATTGGAAATATACATACTGATGTATGTGATCCGATGAGTGTTAAGGCTTGCGGCGGGTATTGTTATTTCCTAACCTTCACAGATGATTTGAGCAGATATGGGTATATTTACTTGATGAAACATAAGTCTGAAACATTTGAAAAGTTCAAAGAATTTCAGAGTGAAGTGGAGAATCATCGTAAAAGGAAAATAAAGTTTCTACGATTTGATCGCAGAGGCGAATATTTGAGTTACGAGTTTGGCCTTCAATTAAAACAATGTGGAATAGTTTCACAAACTCATGCCACAGAACACCACAAAGATAATGGTGTGTCCGAACATCGTAGCCGTACTTTATTAGATATGGTGCGATCTTTGATGTCTCTTACCAATTTACCACTATCGTTTTGGGGTTATGCATTAGAGACAGTTGCATTCACGTTAAATAGGGCATCGTCGAAAAATCCGTTGAGACGACACCGTATGAACTGTGGTTTAGTAAGAAACCCAAGTTGTCGTTTCTTAAAGTTTGAGGCTGCGATGCTTATGTGAAAAAGCTTCAACCTGATAAGCTCAAACCCAAATTGGAGAAATGTGTCTTCATAGGATACCCAAAAGAGACTGTTGGGTACACCTTCTATCACAGATCCGAAGGCAAGATCTTTGTTGCTAAGAAAGGATCCTTTCTGGAGGAGTTTCTCTCAAAAGAAGTGAGTGTGAGGAAGGTAGAACTTGATGAGGTAATTGTACCTTCTCCTGAATTGAAAAGTATTTCTTCACTGAAATCAGTTCAAGTGATGCTTACACCAATTAGTGAGGAAGTTAATGATGATGATCATAAAGCTTAGGATCAAGTTACTACCGAACCTCGTAGGTCAACCAGAGTACGTTCCGCACCAGAGTGGTATGGTAATCCTATTCTGGAGTTCATGTTACTTGACCATGACAAACCTACGAACTATGAGGAAGCGATGATGAGCCCAGATTCCACGAAATGGCTTGAGGCCATGAAATTTGAGATGGGATCCATGTATGAGAACAAAGTGTGGACTTTGGTTGACTTGCCCGATGATCTGCAAGCCATAGAAAATAAATGGATCTTTAAGAGGAAGACGGACGCTGATAGTAGTGTTACTATCTACAAAGCTAGACTTGTCGAAAAAGGTTTTTTGACAAAGTTCAAGGTGTTGACTGCGATGAGATTTTCTCACTCGTAGCGATGCTTAAGTCTGTCCGAATCATGTTAGCAAATTGCCACAT
Source organism: Aegilops bicornis (assembly GCA_021605145.1). Lineage (NCBI taxonomy): Eukaryota > Viridiplantae > Streptophyta > Magnoliopsida > Poales > Poaceae > Aegilops > Aegilops bicornis. The sequence goes on along the minus strand of CM038669.1, from coordinate 386,946,811 downwards.
TATATGAAATCTGGCAAATGGATGTCAAAACTACATTCCTTAATGGATTTCTTAAAGAAGAGTTGTATATGATGCAACCAGAAGGTTTTGTCGATCCTAAAGGTGCTAACAAAATGTGCAAGCTCCAGCGATCCATCCATGGACAGGTGCAAAGCATCTCAGAGTTGGAATATGCAATCATATAGTTTTATATAGACTTGTGATGAAGCCTGTATTTACAAGAAAGTGAGTGGGAGCACTACAACCTTTCTGATAAGTATATGTGAATGACATTTTGTTGATCGGAAACGATGTAGAATTTCCTGGAAAGCATAAAAGGAGTGTTTGAAAGGAGTTTTTCTAAGAAAGACCTCGATGAAGCTGCTTACATATTGAGCATCAAGATCTATAGAGATAGATCAAGACGCTTGATAAGTTTTTTCAATGAGTACATACCTTGACAAATTTTTGAAGTAGTTCAAAATGGAATAGTCAAAGAAGGAGTTCTTGCCTGTATTGCAAGGTGTGAAATTGAGTAAGACTCAAAGCCCGACCACGGCAGAAGATAGAAAGAGAATGAAAGTCATTCCCTATGCCTCGACCATAGGTTCTGTAAAGTATGCCATGCTGTGCACCAGATCTATTGTATACCCTACATTGAGTTTGGCAAGGAGTACAATAGTGATCTAGGAGTAGATCCATCGGACAATGTCAAAATTATCCTTAGTGGAAGGATATGTTTCTCGATTATGGAGGTGACAAAAGGTTAAATGCGTAAAGGCTTACGTCGATGCAACTTTTGACACTGATCCAGATGACTCTAAGTCTCAATCTGGATACATATTAAAAGTGGGGGCAATTAGCTAGAGTAGCTTCGTGCAGAGCATTATTGACATAGAAATTTGCAAAATACATACGGATCTGAATATGGCAGACCCGTTGACAAAACTTCTCTCACAAGCAAACCATGATTACACCTCAGTACTCTCTGGGTGTTAATCACATGGCGATGTGAACTAAGATTACTAACTCTAGTAAATCCTTTGAGTGTTGGTCACATGGCGATGTGAACTATGGGTGTTAATCACATGGTGATGTGAACTATTGGTGTTAAATCACATGGCGATGTGAACTAGATTATTGAGTCTAGTGCAAGTGGGAGACTGAAGGAAATATGCCCTAGAGGCAATAATAAAGTTGTTATTTATATTTCCTTATATCATGATAAATGTTTATTATTCATGCTAGAATTGTATTAACCAGAAACTTAGCACATGTGTGAATACATAGACAAAAAAAAGTGTCACTAGTATGCCTCTACTTGACTAGCTCGTTGAATCAAAGATGGTTAAGTTTCCTAGCCATAGACATGAGTTGTCATTTGATTAACGGGATCACATCACTAGAGAATGTTGTGATTGACTTGACCCATTCCGTTAGCTTAGCACTTGATCGTTTAGTATGTTGCTATTGCTTTCTTCATGACTTATACATGTTCCTATGACTATGAGATTATGCAACTCCCGAATACCAGAGGAACACTTTGTGTGCTACCAAACGTCACAACGTAACTAGGTGATTATAAAGGTGCTCTACAAGTGTCCCCGATGGTACTTGTTGAGTTGGCATAGATCGAGATTAGGATTTGTCACTCCGATTGTCGGAGAGGTATCTCTGGGCCCTCTCGGTAATGCACATCACTATAAGCGTTGCAAGCAATGTAACTAATGAGTTAGTTGCGAGATGATGCATTACAAAACGAGTAAAGAGACTTGCCGGTAACAAGATTGAACTAGTATTGAGATACCGACGACCGAATCTCGGGCAAGTAACATACTGATGACAAAGGGAACAATGTATGTTGTTATGCGGTTTGACCGATAAAGATCTTCGTAGATTATGTGGGAGCCAATATGAACATCCAGGTTCCGCTATTGGTTATTGATCAGAGACGTGTCTCGGTCATGTCTACATAGTTCTCAAACCCGTAGGGTCCGCACGCTTAACGTTCGGTGATGATCGGTATTATGAGTTTATGTGTTTTGATGTACTGAAGGTAGTTCGGAGCCCAGGATATGATCACGGACTTGACGAGGAGTCTCGAAATGGTCGAGACATAAAGATCGATATATTGGATGACTATGTTTGGACATCGGAATGGTTCCGGGTGAGTTCGGGCATTTATGGGAGTACCGGGAGGTTACCGGAACCCCCCGTGGAGTGTATGGGCCTTATTGGGCCTTAGTGGGAGAGAGGAGGAGGCGGCCTAGGAGGGGGCGCGCCCCCCCAAGCCCAATCTGAATTGGGAGGCGGTCCGGCCCCCCTTTCCTTCCTCCCTCTCTCCTCCTTCCTTCCTCTCCTACTCCTACTTGGAAAGGGGGGAATCCTACTCCCGGTGGGAGTAGGACTCCCCTAGGGCGCGCCATAGAGAGGGACGGCCCTCCCCCTCCTCCACTCTTTTATATACGGGGGAGGGGTGCACCCCATAGACACACAAATTGATCATTGATCTCTTAGCCCTGTGCGGTGCCCCCCTCCACCATAATCCACCTCAGTCATATCGTCGCAATGCTTAGGCGAATCCCTGTGCCGGTAGCTTCATCATCACCATCATCACGCCGTCGTGCTGACGAAGCTCTCCCTCGACACTCTGCTAGATCATGAGTTCGTGGGACGTCACTGAGCCAAACGTTTGCAGATCGCGGAGGTGCCGTACTTTCGGTGCTAGGATCGGTCGATCGTGAAGACATATGACTACATCAACCGCGTTGTCATAATGCTTCCGCTTATGGTCTACGAGGGTATGTAGACAACACTCTCCCCTCTCGTTGCTATGCATCACCATGATCTTGCGTGTGCGTAGGAAAATTTTGAAATTACTACGTTCCCCAACGGACTTTGCGCGTCTCAACCATGTCATCTACCGCAGCTCAACTTAGCCCCTTGATGCTGACGACTGGCTTCGTGGCATCACTTTCGAGTTGGACTCTGCTGATGTAGCCCCTTCCAACTATGTCACCTTCGCGGCTTATTATCTTAACGGTCCCGCTGCTCAATGGTGGGACAGCCATAAGCGTTCCTTACCTGTTGGAACCGCCATCACTTGGTCGGAATTTCAAACTACATTCCGCGGATCAAAGTCGAACCATCATGGTTAATGACAACGTCCCCGTTGAATTTGAATGGTTGGAATTCCATGTTCCCCCCCATTGTTTTGAAGTCTCCCAATATTTACCTCATTCTGGGAATGGAATGGTTGAAAACTCATACCGCTTTTATCATTTGCGCCACTAAAACCGTCCATCTACTACATCGATCAAATGAGATAGTAAGCTACCATGCTCATCTTGTTTGAAATGCTGAAGCATAGTTTTATTCTTGGGATGCGTCAAGCGCTTCTCCACTTGTGAGAATTGAAAACTCTCCAGTCGTTTGTGAATTCCAAGATGTTTTTCTAGGGAACTACCCAGTCCATGACCTTCAACTTGCTGAAGTTAAGTTTGCACTAAAGTTGTGGCGACGTTTCCTTCTTGGTAATCGTTGCGAGATCTTCACCGATCATCAAAGTTTGAAGTATCTATTACTCAGCTGGATCTGAATCCTCGTCAGCAAAAATGTATGGAAGCAATTATAGACTATGACTATGGTATTTCGTATACCCAAGGCAAGGCTAATGACATGGGAAATGCCCTGAGTTGCAAGCCTTATTGCAACAACCACCTGGATTATAAAGTTCAACCCCTGCAAGATGATCTCACTAACAGAGAGCATCTGATCCGCGTTCTCGTTCAAGCTGAATGTCACGCCCGTCTGAGGGCTATCAAATTATAAAAGTTCAGTGGTCAAATCCTTCTGAAGATGAAGCAACTTGGGAACGCGAGGATCGTCTTCTTGATGAATGCCCCGCATTGTTTCCGTCTACCTCCTAAAATCTCGGGACGAGATTTCTTGTAGTGGAGGAGATTTGTAATGAAGGAAATATGTCCTAGAGGCAATAATAAAGTTGTTATTTATATTTCCTTATATCACGATAAATGTTTATTATTCATGCTAGAATTGTATTAACCGGAAACTTAGTACATGTGTGAATGCATAGACAAACAGAGTGTCCCTAGTATGCCTCTACTTGACTAGCTCGTTAATCAAAGATGGTTAAGTTTCCTAACCATAGACATGTGTTGTCATTTGATGAACGGGATCACATCATTAGTGAATGATGTGATGGACAAGACCCATCCGTTAGCTTAGCACTATGATCGTTTAATTTATTGCTATTGCTTTCTTCATGACATATACATGTTCCTATGACTACGAGATTATGCAACTCCCGAATATCGGAGGAACACTTAGTGTGCTATCAAACGTCACAACGTAACTGGGTGATTATAAAGATGCTCTACAGGTGTCTCCGATGGAGTTTGTTGAGTTGGCATAGATCGAGATTAGGGTTTGTCACTCCCATTTTTCTCGGAGAGGTATCTCAGTGCCCTCTCGGTAATGCACAACACTATAAGCCTTGCAAGCAATGTGACTAATGAGTTAGTTGCGGGATGATGCATTATGGAACGAGTAAAGAGACTTGCCGGTAACGAGATTGATCTAGGTATTGATATACCGACAATCGAATCTCGGGCAAGTAACATACCGATGACAAAGGGAACAATGTATGTTGTTATGCGGTTTGACCGATAAAGATCTTCATAGAATATGTGGGAGCCAATATGAGCATCCAGGTTCGGCTATTGGTTATTAATCAGAGATGAGTCTCGATCATGTCTGCATAGTTCTCGAACCCGTAGGGTCCGCATGCTTAACGTTCGATGACGATCGGTATTATGAGAAATGTTGGGGATATCGCTTATTGGGAACTTATCGGTCGACCCATGATAAGGGGTAATTCGGCCAGTTTATCGGCATATCAGCCGATTTATCACCATATCGGTTGATTTATTGGCCGATTTATCTTATCAGTCAGACAACGGTAAGCGATAAGTCGTGCGATTTATCGGAATATCGGAAGATATCTTGAACAGTGATTATGAGTTTATGTGTTTTGATGTACCGAAGGTTGTTCAGAGTCCCGGATGTGATCATGGACATGACGACGAGTCTCGAAATGGTCGAGACATAAAGATTGATATATTGGACGATGTTATTCGGACACCGGATGAGTTCCGGGGTTCACCAGATAAATATCAGAGTGCCGGAAGGGTTAACGGAACCACCGGAGAAGCAATGGGCCTTATTGGGCCTAGGGGGAGAGAGAGGGGCAGCCAAGGGCTGACCGCCCCCCCCCATGGGCCTAGTCCGAATTGGAGTAGGGGGAGGGGCGGCGTGTGACGCCCCCTACACTAATCATACACGCAAACGTGTATGATCAAGATCAGGGACTCACGGGAAGATATCACAACACAACTCAAAAATAAAATAAGTCATACAAGCATCATAATACAAGCCAGGGGCCTCGAGGGCTCGAATACAAGTGCTCGATCATAGACGAGTCAGCGGAAGCAACAATATCTGAGTACATACATAAGTTAAACATGGTGCCATAAGAAGGCTAGCACAAACTGGTATACATATCGAAAGAGGCGCAGGCCTCCTGCCTGTGATCCTCCTAAACTACTCCAGATCGTCGGCGGCGGCCTGCACGTAGTAGTAGGCACCGTCAGTGTAGGAGGAGTCGTGAAGGTGGCGTCTGACTCCTGGGCTCCAGCATCTGGTTGCGACAACCGAGAAGAAAGGAAAGAGGGAAAAGAGGGAGAAAAGCAACCGTGAGTACTCATCCAATGTACTCGCAAGCAAGGATCTACACTACATATGCATGGACATTAGTGTAAAGGGGCAATATCGGTGGACTGAACTGCATAATGCTAGAATAAGAGGGGGATAGCTAGTCCTGTCGAAGACTACGCTTCTGGCAGCCTTCATCTTGCAGCATGTAGAAGAGAGTAGATGGTAAGCTCACCAAGTATCATCACATAGCATAATCCTACCTGGCGATCCCCTCCTCGTCGCCCTATGAGAGAGTGATCATCGGGTTGTATCTGGCACATGAAAGGGTGTGTTTTATTAAGTATCCGGTTCTAGTTGTCATAAGGTCAAGGTACAACTCCGGGTCGTACTTTTACCGAGGGACACGGCTATTCGAATAGATAAACTTCCCTGCAGGGGTGCACCACGTTACACAACATGCTCTATCCCCTTTGGCCGGACACACTTTCCTGGGTCATGCCCGGCCTCGGAAGATCAACACGTCGCAGCCCTACCTAGGAACAACAGAGAGGTCAGCACGCCGGTCTAAATCCTATGGCGCAGGGGTGTGGGCCCATCACCCATTGCACACCTGCATGTTGCGAGGGAGGTCGGAAGCAGACCTAGCCTCCCTAATACAAGAGCAAGCGTTCCAGTCCAATCCGGCGCGCACCGCTCAGTCGTTGACGTCAAGAAGGCTTCAGCTGATACCACGACGTCGAGTACCCATAACTGTTCCCACGTAGTTGGTTAGCGCCAGATAGGCGGTGGCGGAACTCGAGATCAAATACCAAGATCTCGTTAAGCATGTTATTTTAAAGTAACCGCGGACGCCGACCAGGGCCAGGCCCACCTCTCACCTAGGTGGTCTCAACCTGCCATGTCGCTCCGCCACAAAGTAACAGTTGGGGGCCGTCGGGAACCCAGGCCCACCACTACCGGGATGGAACCACCTGTCCTTTCAGCCACTACATCGGAATCACATGCCGGTACACTACGAGCCGACCCGACTTTAGTCACCACATGTATCATATAATATGTATGTAAGTATATACCAATGATCACCTCCCGAGTGATCACGGCCCGGTAGTATAGCATGGCAGACGGACAAGAATGTAGGGCCACTGATGGAATACTAGCTTCCTATACTAAGTATTTAGGAATGCAGGTAAGGGTAACAACTGTAGCAACAATGACATGCTATGCAGTAGAATTGAATTAAACGAAAGCAGTAACATGCTACACTACTCTAATGCAAGCAGTAGACATAAGAATAGGCGATATCTGGTTGATCAAGGGGGGGGGGGCTTGCCTGGTTGCTCTGGCAAGGAGGGGTCTTCAACAACATAGTCGATCAGGGCACCAGCAGTGGCATCAGTCTCGTAGTCTACTGGAGAGAAGAGGAGGAAGAAACAATGAATACAATGAAGACAGACGCATATCGATGCATGACATACAAGTAACGGTGCGAGGTGTGCCCTAACGCAGTAAGAGGTGATACCAACGAAGGGGGCGGGACATCCGGGAAAGTATCCTCGGTGTTTCATGTTTTCGCGAAGATGAACCGGAGGGGGGAAAGTTGCGTGTTCCCTAGGCTAGGGATGTGTGGCGGACGAACAGGCTACGTATTCGGATTCGTCTCGTTGTTCTAAGCAACTTTCATGTACAAAGTATTTTTATCCGAGTTACAGATTATTTTATATTAGTTTTTGAAGTTTTAAATCATTTTCTAAATTATTACTACTAAATTAATTCAAAATTAGCATTACTGCATCAGCATGACATCAACAGTCAACAAAGGTGTTGACTGGGTCAAACTGACATGTGGGGTCCGCATGTCATTGACTCATCAGACTCATCAGGGTTTAATTAATTATCTAGTGATTAGGATAATTAATTAAGGTAATTAATTCTTTAATTAATTAATATTTTGTTTATTTTTATTTATTTATTTATTTATTTATTTTAATTCTTTTTTATATCAGTACAGGTACGTGGGTCCCATTCGTCATTGGGCCAGGGGCCTTAACGGGAGCGGGTGGCGGTTACGGACGCCGGGCAGAGCCGGGCGATGGGCGGTGTCGGACGGCGGACGAGTGCATGCAGGGTGAAGCCCGAGCGGCGACCAGCACGCTGAGGCGGCACGTGGCCCCCCTGTGCCGAAGCGGCGATGAGGCCGAGGGCGCGCAGTCATGATGGCCCACCGAGGCGAACGGTGGGGGCCACGGTGCAGTGGGGCGCGATGGTGGAGGCGGTGAGCGCGGCGGAGAGGGGGAAGAGGGAGAGGCAAGCGAGTGGGGGATGCTGGGTGTCGGTTAGGGTTTGGGCAGCAGGGGGTGTATAGGGAGTGGGGTGGGCCGGCCTAGTCGGCCTGGTGGCCAGCTGGGCCGGTTGGCCCAGTGAGGGGGGGGGGCTTTTCTTTTTATTTGGATTTTCTTTTCTTATTTTTCTTTTCTGTTTTAATTTCATTTCCCTAATTGTTTTAATTTTGTAAAACATTTAAATAGCACCTATAATAATAACATTAATTATATCACAGCCACAATAACTTTGGCACCTAGCTAACATAGTTTAGTATTTTATAAAATATAATACGAGTACAATTAACTATTTTTGCTGTTGTTTTAATCACATTAGGGTATTTAATTATTTTATAAAGATGTTGTTTCTCCACCAATATTATCCATTATTTATTTGTCACATTGAGAACATTTTAGTTTTGACTTTTGAAAACTTTAATTGTTTGACTTCATTTTGAATTTGAATTTTGAATCGGTTTTGAACTAACGCGAGATTAACAACAATAACCGAGCTGACGTGTGATACGCGCATTTTGCATCATGCTTTTATATCAATATTTATTGCATTATGGGCTATTATTACACATTATGTCACAATACTTATGCCTATTCTCTCTTATTTTACAAGGTATACATGAAGAGGGAGAATGCCGGCAGCTGGAATTCTGGGCTGGAAAAGGAGCAAATATTACAGACCTATTCTGGACAGCTCCAAAAGTCCTGAAACTTCACGTAGGAAGTGTTTGGAATTAATAAAAAATACTGGCAAACGAATCAACCAGAGGGGGGCCACCCACCATCCACCAGGGTGGGGGGCGCGCCCCTTTGCCTCGTGGCCCCCCTGGCAGGCCTCCTGTGCCCATCTTCTGCTATATGAAGTCTTTCACCCTGGAAAAATCAGAAGGAAGCTTTCGTGACGAAACACCGCCGCAACGAGACGGAACCTTGGAGGAACCAATCTAGGGCTCCGGCGGAGCTGTTCTGCCGGGGAAACATCCCTCCGGGAGGGGGAAATCATCACCATCATCATCATCATCATCGATCCTCTCATCGGTAGGGGGTCAATCTCCATCAACATCTTCACCAGCATCATCTCCTCTCAAACCCTAGTTCATCTCTTGTATCTAATATTTGTCTCAAAACCTCAGATTGGTACCTGTAGGTTGCTAGTAGTGTTGATTACTCCTTGTAGTTGATGCTAGTTGTATTATTTGGTGGAAGATCATATGTTCAGATCCTTTTATGCATATTAATTCCCCTCTGATTATGAACATGAATATGATTTGTGAGTAGTTACGTTTGTTCCTGAGGACATGGGAGAAGTCTTGCTATAAGTAGTCATGTGAATTTGGTATTCGTTCGATATTTTGATGAGATGTATGTTGTCTTTCCTCTAGTGGTGTTATGTGAACGTCGCCTACATGACACTTCACCATTGTTTGGGCCTAGAGGAAGGCATTGGGAAGTAATAAGTAGATGACGGGTTGCTAGAGTGACAGAAGCACCGTGCTGTTATTGGATATACTCTTGATGATCTTAAGGGCATTAGTCCCACTCTATGCCAACACAAAATAAAATTGGAGAAGGACGCTAAACCGGTTGTTGATCACCAACAAAGGTTAAATCCTAAGATGAAAGAAGTGGTAAGAAAAGAAGTACTAAAGCTTCTGGAGGTAGGTGTAATTTATCCCGTTGCTGATAGTCAGTGGGTAAGTCCTGTCCATTGTGTCCCTAAGAAGGGAGGTATTACTGTTGTTCCTAATGATAAAGATGAATTTATCCCACAAACAATTGTTACAGGTTATAGGATGGTAATTGATTTCCGCAAATTAAATAAAGCTACTAAAAAGGATCATTACCCTTTACCTTTTATTGATCAAATGCTAGAAATATTATCCAAACGTACACATTTTTGCTTTCTAGATGGTTATTCTGGTTTCTCTCAAATACCTGTGTCAAACGAGGATCAAGAAAAGACTACTTTTACTTGCCCTTTCGGTACCTTTGCTTATAGACGTATGCCTTTTGGTTTATGCAATGCACCTGCTACTTTTCAAAGATGCATGATGGCTATATTCTCTGGTTTTTGTGAAAAGATTGTTGAGGTTTTCATGGATGATTTCTCAGTATATGGAACTTCTTTTGATGGTTGCTTGAGCAACCTTGATCGAGTTTTGCAGAGATGTGAAGAAACTAATATTGTCTTGAATTGGGAGAAGTGCCACTTTATGGTTAATGAAGGCATTGTCTTGGGCATAAAATTTCTGAAAGAGGTATTGAAGTTGACAAAGCTAAAGTTGATGCTATTGAAAAGATGCCGTGTCCTAAGGACATTAAAGGTATAAGAAGTTTCCTTGGTCATGCCGGTTTTTATAGGAGGTTCATTAAGGACTTCTCAAAAATTTCTAGGCATCTGACTAATCTCTTACAAAAAGATGTTCCGTTTGTCTTTGATGATGATTGTGAAGAAGCATTTGAAATACTTAAGAAAGCCTTGATTTCTGCACCTATTGTTCAGCCACCTGATTGGAATTTACCCTTTGAAATTATGTGTGATGCTAGCGATTATAATGTAGGTGCCGTTCTAGGACAAAGAGTTGTATCCAATATGCTAGTAAAACTCTAGACAGTGCCCAGAGAAATTATGCTACTACTGAGAAAGAATTCTTAGCGGTTGTATTTGCTTGTGGTAAGTTCAGACCTTATATTGTTGATTCTAAAGTAACTGTTCACACTGATCATGCTGCTATTAAATATCTTATGGAAAAGAAAGATGCTAAACCTAGACTTATTAGATGGGTTCTCTTACTACAAGAATTTGATTTGCATATTATTGATAGAAAGGGAGCTGAGAACCCCGTTGCAGACAACTTATCTAGGTTAGAGAATGTTCTTGATGACCCACTACCCATTGATGATAGCTTTCTTGATGAACAATTGACTGTCATAAATGCTTCTCGTACTGCTCTATGGTATGCTGATTATGCTAATTACATTGTTGCTAAATTTATACCACCTAGTTTCACATACCAGCGAAAGAAAAAGTTTTTCTATGATTTAAGACATTACTTCTGGGATGATGCACACCTTTATAAATAAGGAGTAGATGGTGTTATTAGATGTTGTGTACCTAAGCATGAACAGGAACAGATCATGCGCAAGTGTCACTCCGAGGCTTATGGAGGACATCACGCTGGAGATAGAACTGCGCATAAGGTATTGGAATCCGGTTTTTATTGGCCTACTCTTTTCAAGGACGCCCGTAAGTTTATCTTATCTTGTGATGAATGTCAAAGAATTGGTAATATTAGTAGACGTCAAGAAATTCCTATGAATTACTCACTTGTTATTGAACCATTTGACGTTTGGGGCTTTGATTATATGGGACCATTTCCTTCCTCTAATGGCTATACTCATATTTAAGTTGTTGTTGATTACGTTACTAAGTGGGTAGAAGCCATTCCAACTAGTAATGCTGATCATAACACCTCTATTAAGATGCTTAAAGAAGTCATTTTTCTGAGGTTTGGAGTCCCTAGATACTTAATGACTGATGGTGGTTCACATTTTATTCATGGTGCCTTTCGTAAAATGCTTGCTAAGTATGACGTTAATCATAGAATTGCATGTCCTTACCACCCACAGTCTAGTGGTCAAGTAGAATTGAGTAATAGAGAGATCAAATTAATCTTGCAAAAGACTGTTAATAGATCTAGGAAGAATTGGTCCAAGAAACTTGATGATGCATTATGGGCTTATAGAACTGCATATAAAAATCCTATGGGTATGTCTCCGTATAAAATGGTTTATGGAAAAGCATGTCACTTACCTCTCAAACTAGAACACAAGGCATATTGGGCCATTAAAGAGCTCAATTATGATTTCAAACTTGCCGATGAGAAGAGGCTATTTGACATAAGCTCAGTTGATGAATGGAGAACCCAAGCCTATGAGAATGCCAAACTGTTTAAAGAAAAGGTTAAAAGATGGCATGACAAAAGGATACAAAAGCGTGAGTTTAATGTAGGTGATTATGTGTTGATATTCAACTCTCATTTAAGATTTTTTGCAGGAAAGCTTCTCTCTAAACGGGAAGGTCCTTATGTTATCGAGGAGGTCTATCGTTACGGTGCCATAAAAATCAACAACTTCGAGGGAACAAATCCGAAGGTGGTGAACGGTCAAGGAATCAAGAATTATATCTCAGGTAATCCCATAAATGTTGAAACTAATGTTATTGAAAGCGTAACCCCGGAGGAGTACATAAGGGTCACCTTCCAGAATGTTTCAGACTCCGAAAAGGAATAGGTATGTGGTACAGTAAGTAAACCGACTCCAAAATAGTCCTAATGGCAATATTTCTCCATTGTGGAATATTTAAGAAAATAGGAAAATAAGAAGTAGTCCAAGAAGGACATGAGGCGTCCAGGAGGGTGGAGGGCGCGCCCTACCCCCTGCCTCGTGGGCACCTCGTGTGCTCCTCGGACTCCGTTTTCTTGCACGATACTTCTTTTGGTCGGTAGAAATTCATTATATAATCTCCCGAAGGTTTTGACTCTCGTATCATGCAAAATCCTCTGTTTTTGTTTCGAGCTGTTTCTACCACATATTAGAGCAAGATGTCTTCTCAAGAGTCAGTCGGGGAGAGTCGGGTGTCTCATCCGACACCGGGACAAGGAGCAAACAACAATGCTGACCACTTTGGGACATCAACGGAGGAAGAGATGGAGGTCGACTTGAAAAGGATAGATGCCATGGAGGAAGATCAAGAAGTTACTTCTCATTTCCGAGTCGGATTCACGATGGGGGAACTTTAGAGCTCAGCTATTCCAAACTCTGTTATCCCTTCCAATGTTAGATTCCTTTCTTACGAAAATATGAAAAGGAGTGTCACTTGTTCTACCGCAGCTATGCAACATCCATGGGTGAAAGGAGCTTTAGCCGTCACGGGTAAGCTCTGTAAGGAAAAATAATGGACCTCAAGAAGCAAGTAAATAAGCTCGAGGAGGAGAATCGTATCCTGAGGGGCATCATCGCCAAGAATATCACATCACCACCTCCGAAGAAAGAGACATAATCACATGGGTATGGGCACTCCCCTTGGCAACTGCCAAGCTTGGGGGAGGTGCCCCGGTATCGTATCACCATCACACTCCTATCTTTACCGTTTTTCTTAGTTCGATCCTTTTAGTAATATCTTGAGCTAGTAGAATAAAGTTTTAGTATGATCTAGTTTTGAGTTTTTCTTTATGATCCCTCTATGTAATCGAGTCCGTGAGCTATATATAATAAATATTAGTTTTGAGTCAAGGGCTTGATTATCTTGCTATGATCTTCAGGGAATAAAAGAAAAAGAAAGAATAAAAAGAAATAAAGAGATCATATTGATCTTATGGAGAGTAATGACTTCACATCTAAAGAGTATGATGAATAAAAGTTGTTGAGAGTTGACAAACATAGTTTTGGTCATCGTTGCAATTAATAGGAAGTAATAAAGAAAGAGCGGTTCTCACATATAAATATACTATCTTGGACATCTTTTATGATTGTGAGCACTCATTAAAATATGACATGCTGAAGAGTTGATGTTGGACAAGGAAGACAAGGTATTGGGTTATGTTTTCTTATATCTAAAATAAAGTATATTGTCATGGATCATCCAACATGTTGAGCTTGCCTTTCTCCCTCAGGCTAGCCAAACTCTTTGCACCAAGTAGAGATACTACTTGTGCTTCCAAATATCCTTAAACCCAGTTTTGCCATGAGAGTCCACTATATCTACCTATTAGTAAGATCCTTCAAGTAAGTTGTCATTGTTGCATGCAATAAAAATTGATCTCTAAATATGTATGATTTATTAGTGTGGAGAAAATAAGCTTTATACGATCTTGTGATGTGGAAGAAATAAAAGCGACAGACTACATAATAAAGGTCCATATCACGAGTGGCAATTGATACGTCTCCAACGTATCTATAAGTTTTGATTGTTCCATGCTATTATATATTATGTTTTGGATGTTTAATGGGCTTATTTATACACTTTTATAATATTTTTGGGACTAACCTATTAACCAGAGGCCCAGCCCAAATTACTATTTTTTTGCCTATTTCAGTGTTTCGCAGAAAAAGAATATCAAACGGAGTCCAAACGGAATGAAACCTTCGGGAACGTGATTTTCGGAACAAACGTGATCCAGAGGACTTGGAGTGGACGTCAATCAACCAACCAGGAAGCCACGAGGCAGGGGGCGCGCCTACCCCCTGGGTGCGCCCTCCACCCTCTTGGGCCCCTCGTGGCTCCACCGACCTACTTCTTCCTCCTATATATACCTACATACCCCCAAACCATCGAAGAGCTCCACGAAAACCTAATTCCACCGCCGCAACCTTCTGTACCCGTGAGAGCCCATCTTGGGGCCTGTTCCTTCCGCCAGAGGGGGCATTGATCACGGAGGGCTTCTACATCCACACCATAGCCTCTCCGATGATGTGTGAGTAGTTTACCTCAGACCTTCGGGTCCATAGTTATTAGCTAGATGGCTTCTTCTCTCTCTTTGGATCTCAATACAAAGTTCTCCTCGATTCTCTTGGAGATCTATTCGATGTAATCTTATTTTGTGGTGTGTTTTTCGAGATCCGATGAATTGTGGGTTTATGATCAAGATTATCTATGAACAATATTTGAATCTTCTCTGAATTCTTCTATGTATGGTTGGTTATCTTTGCAAGTCTCTTCGAATTATTAGTTTTGTTTGGCCTACTAGGTTGATCTTCCTTGCAATAAGAGAAGTGCTTAGCTTTGGGTTCAATCTTGCGTTGCTCGATCCCAAAGGATGAGGGGAAATGACACGTATTGTATTGTTGCCATCGAGGATAAAAAGATGGGGTTTATATCATATTGCAAGAGTTTATCCCTCTACATCATGTCATCTTGCTTAAAGCGTTACTCCGTTCTTATGAACTTAATACTCTAGATGCATGCTGGATAGCGGTCGATGTGTGGAGTAATAGTAGTAGATGCAGGCAGGAGTCGGTCTACTTGTCACGGACGTGATGCCTATAAAGATGATGACCTAGATATTCTCATAATTATGCACTTTTCTATCAAATGCTCGACAGTAATTTGTTCACCCACCGTAATACTTATGCTATCTTGAGAGAAGCCACTAGTGAAACCTATGGCCCCCGGGTCTATTCTGTATCATATTAATCTACCGTTATTTCTATTACTGTTTATTTTGCTTTCTTTACTTTTAATATTTATCATAAAAATACCAAAAATATTATCTTATCATCTCTATCAGATCTCACTTTTGCAAGTGGCCGTGGAGGGATTGACAACCCCTTTATCGCGTTGGTTGCAAGGTTCTTATTGGTTTGTGTAGGTGCGTGGGACTTGAGCGTGGTCTCCTACTGGATTCATACCTTGGTTCTCAAAAACTGAGGGAAATACTTATGCTACTTTGCTGCATCACCCTTTCCTCTTCAAGGGAAAACCAAGGCAGTGCTCAAGAGGTAGCAAGAAGGATTTCTGGCGCCGTTGCCGAGGAGGCTTACGCAAAGTCAAGTCAAGATTTGATTTCCCGACCATGAGGCGCCGTTGCCGGGGAGTCTAAGCACAAGTCAAGACATACCAAGTACCCATCACAAACTCTTATCCCTCGCATTACATTATTTGCCATTTGCCTCTCGTTTTCCTCTCCGCCACTTCACCCTTGCCGTTTTATGTGCCCTCTCTTTTCGTTCGCCTCTTTTTTCATTCGCTTCTTGTTTGCTCGTGTGTTGGATTGCTTGCTTGTCACGATGGCTCAAGACAATACCAAATTGTGTGAATTTACCAATACCAACAACAATGATTTCCTTAGCACTCCAATTGCTCCTCTTACCGATGCTGAATCTTGTGAAATTAATGCTGCTTTGTTGAATCTTGTCATGAAAGATCAATTCACCGGCCATCCTAGTGAAGATGCCGCTACCCATCTAAATAGCTTTTTTGATTTGTGTGATATGTAAAAGAAGAAAGATGTGGACAATGATATTGTTAAATTGAAGCTATTTCCGTTTTCTCTTAGAGATCGTGCTAAAACTTGGTTTTCGTCTTTGCCTAAAAATAGTATTGATTCTTGGACTAAGTGCAAAGATGATTTTATCTCTAAGTATTTCCTCCCGCTAAGATCATCTCTCTTAGAAACGATATTATGAATTTTAAGCAACTTGATCATGAATATGTTGCACAATCTTGGGAAAGGATGAAATTAATGATACGTAATTGCCCTACTCATGGTTTGAATTTGTGGATGATTATACAGAATTTTATGTCGGATTGAATTTTTCTTCTAGAAATCTTATAGATTCGGCCGCGGGAGGCACTTTTATGTAAACCACTTTAGGAGAAGCTACTAAACTCCTATATAATATTATGGTTAATTATTCTCAATGGCACACTGAAAGATCTACTAGTAAAATGGTGCATGCGATATAAGAAATTAATGTTTTGAGTGGAAAGATGGATGAACTTATGAATTTTTTTGCTAATAAGAGTGTTTATTATGATCCTAATGATATGCCTTTTTCTACTTTGATTGAGAATAATAATGAAACTATGGATGTGAATTTTGTTGGTAGGAATAATTTTGGTAACAACGCGTATAGAGGAAACTTTAATCCTAGGCCGCTCCCTAGTAATTCCTCTAATAATTATGGTAATTCCTACAACAATTCTTATGGAAATTTTAATAAGTTGCCCTCTAATTTTGAGACTAGTGTTAAAGAGTTTATGAATTCGCAAAAGAATTACAATACTTTGATTGAAGAAAAATTGCTTAAAGTTGACGAATTGGCTAGGAACGTGGATATAATTTCTCTTGATGTTGATTCTTTGAAGCTTAGATCTATTCCACCTAAGCATGATATAAATGAGTCTCTCAAAGCCATGAGAATTTCCATTGATGAGTGCAAAGAAAGAACCGCTAGGATGCGTGCTAAGAAAGATTGTTTTTGAAGGCGTGTTCTTCTAGTTTTTATGAGAATAAAGATGAAGATATAAAAGTTATTGATGTGTCCCCTATTAAATCTTTTTTTTGGAATATTAATCTTGATAATTATGGGACTAGAGATGAGTCAACTTTAGTTAGAAAGCGTCCCAAAAATTCAGAGTTTTTACATCTTGATGCAAAAATTGTTAAAAGTGGGATTGAAGAGGTTAAAACTTTAGATAGCAATGAACCCACTATTTTTGATTTAAAGGAATTTAATTATGATAATTGCTCTTCGATAGATTGTATTTCCTTGTTGCAATCCGTGCTAAATTCTCTTCATGCTTATAGCCAAAATAAAGCCTTTACTAAACATATCATTGATGCTTTGATGCAATCTTATGAAGAAAAACTTGAGTTGGAAGTTTCTATCCCTAGAAAACTATATGATGAGTGGGAAACTACAATAAAAATTAAAATTAAAGATCATGAATGCTATGCTTTGTGTGATTTGGGTGCTAGTGTTTCCACGATCCCAAAAACTTTGTGTGATTTGCTAGGTTTTCGTGAATTTGATGATTGTTCTTTAAACTTGCATCTTGCGGATTCCACTATCAAGAAACCTATGGGAAGAATTAATGATGTTCTTATTGTTGCAAATAGGAATTATGTTCCCGTAGATTTTATTGTTCTTGATATAGATTGCAATCCTTCATGTCCTATTATTCTTGGTAGACCTTTCCTTAGAACGATTGATGCAATTATTCATATGAAGGAAGGGAATATTAGATTCCAATTTCCGTTAAGGAAAGGCATGGAACACTTCCCTAGAAAGAAGATTAAATTACCTTATGAATCTATTATCAGAGCCACTTATGGATTGCCTACCAAAGATGGCAATACCTAGATATATCCTTGCTTTTATGCCTAGCTAGGGGCGTTAAACGATAGCGCTTGTTGGGAGGCAACCCAATTTTATTTTAGTTTTTTGCTTTTTGGTTCTGTTTAGGAATAAATAATCCATCTATCTTCTGTTTAGATGTGGTTTTGTGTTTTAATTAGTGTTTGTGCCAAGTTAAACCTATAGGATCTTCTTGGATGATAGTTATTTGATCTTGCTGAAAATTCCAGAAACTTTCTGTTCACGAAAACAATTTTTAAAAATCACCAGAACGTGATAAAATACTTATTCCAATTGTAGTAGCTCAATAAACAAATTATCTAGGTCATCCTATTTTGCTAGAATTTTTGGAGTTCGAGAAGTTTGCGTTAGTTACAGATTACTACAAACTGTTCTGTTTTTGACAGATTCTGTTTTTCGTGTGTTGTTTGCTTATTTTGATGAATCTATGGCTAGTAAAAGAGTTTATAAAACATAGAGAAGTTGGAATACAGTAGGTTTAACACCAATATAAATAAAGAATGAGTTCATTACAGTACCTTGAACTGGTGTTTTGTTTTCTTTCGCTAACGGAGCTCACGCGATTTTCTGTTAAGTTTTGTGTTGTGAAGTTTTCAAGTTTTGGGTAAAGATTTGATGGATTATGGAACAAGGATTGGCAAGAGCCTAATCTTGGGGATGCCCAAGGCACCCCAAAGTAAAATTCAAGGACAACCAAAAGCCTAAGCTTGGGGATGCCCCGGAAGGCAGCCCTCTTTCGCCTTCGCTCATCGGTAACTTTACTTGGGGCTATATTTTTATTCACCACATGATATGTGTTTTGCTTGGAGCGTCTTGTATGATTTGAGTCTTTGATTTTTAGTTTACCACAATCATCCTTGCTGTACACACCTTTTGAGAGAGACACACATGATCCGGAATTTGTTAGAATACTCTATGTGCTTCACTTATATCTTTTGAGCTATATAGTTTTTGCTCTAGTGCTTCACTTATATGTGTTAGAGCACGGTGGTGGTTTTATTTTATAGAAATTATTGATCTCTCATGCTTCACTTATATTATTTTGAGATTCTTAAACAGCATGGTAATTTGCTTTAATTGTGAAATTAATTTTCCATATTGAGTTCATTGAATATCATGAGAAGCTTGATACTTGATAAGTGTTTTGAGATATAAAGGTGGCAATATTAGAGTGTGCTAGTTGAGCAATTGTGAAATTGAGAAATACCTGGGTTAAGGTTGGCAAGTCCCGTAGCATGCACGTATGGTAAAAGTTGTGTGACAATTTTGACACACAAGGTGTTCTTTTATTGCTTTCCTTATGAGTGGCGGTCGGGGACGAGCGATGGTCTTTTCCTACCAATATATCCCTCTAGGGGCATGACGAGTAGTACTTTTCTTCGAGGGCTAATAAACTTTTGCACTAAGTATATGAGTTCTTTATGACTAATGTGAGTCCATGGATTATACGCACTCTCAACCTTCCACAATTTTCTAGCCTCTACAGTACCGTGCATTGCCCTTTCTCGCCTTGAGAGTTGGTGCAAACTTCGCAGGTGCATCCAAACCCCATGATATGATACACTCTATCACACATAAACCTCCTTATATCTTCCTAAAAACAGCCACCATACCTACCTATCATGGCATTTCCATAGCCATTCCGAGATATACTGCCATGCAACTTTCCACCGTTCCGTTTATTATGACACGCTCCATCATTGTCATATTGTTTTGCATGATCATGTAGTTGACATCGTATTTGTGGCAAAGCCACCATTCATTTTTTTTCATACATGTCACTCTTGATTCATTGCATATCCCGGTACACCGCCGGAGGCATTCACATAGAGTCATATTTTTTTCTAAGTATTGAGTTGTAATTCTTGAGTTGTAAGTAAAAAAAGTGTGATGATCATCATTATTAGAGCATTGTCCCATGTGAGGAAAGGATGATGGAGACTATGATTCCCCCCCAAGTCAGGATGAGATTCCGGACTAAAAAAAAGAGGCCAAAAAAAAGAAGGCCCAAGAAAAAAAAAGAAAAAAATGACAAAAAAAGAGAGAAGGGACAATGTTACTATCCTTTTGTAGCGACCCGACCTCAGACGGTCAAGCCTCTGTGTATCTGTGCCATCCCTGGATCAATATGCTGGCACACACAGTACATCAATGTATATATCAAAGTGCAATCACATGTATAAATAACGTAAAATGATATATACCTCATAATACTCAATGGAAACAATCAAACGGGTGTGGAGTCCCATCAACGCCATCGGCAGGTTGAGTGTAGACCGTAACCTCAGATCGTAACTCTTACTCGTCGAGGAAATATCTGCAACATGATACGTTGCAGCCGTGTAGGTCAGTACATTGAATGTACCGGCAAGATCACAACATGAATAAACAGATGGTAAAACTGTACTATATGCAATTTGGCCTTGTGGCTCTGTATCTGAGTTTTGTTTGCGTAAAAGCTGATTTTATTTTCCCTACATCAAAGGAATAAATGAAGTCTGTACTATGGAGTTTTCTATCATGACATGGTTCCGCCAACCGATGTCTCATAGCCCAAAATCATCATATGTTGCCCACAATTAAGTTATCAATCCGGTGTTGAGAGTTCCGAGATAGATCCAAGTCCAGATGCTCAAATTGTCCGTGAATCGGGACACGGCTAATCGATTAGGTTATAACCCTCTGCAGAGGTTTGTACACTTTACCCGCAAGATTCGATCCCTCTCTTTACGCTCTCGCACTTCGTAGTGTTTGAGAACAAGATGACCAAACATGGTCTTCCAAAGAGTTCCTCGACCACCGTCCGGTACTCCATCCAATCCTACCGTAGTTCTACATCTGCTAGCACCGCCCCAGCCAGAGTCACAACTAAGGTCAACCAAGCCAGAGCCCATAATGACTTGCGGTTGCAGGTAAGCTTCCGGGCATGAAGTATTCTTCCGTCTCTTTGAGTCTGGGTGAAGCTTTCCGCAAGATGTCATGGCGCTTCTCCATGCATCCCGGCCAACCACTGGTTTCTCCAGGTGCCCGTCAACCGCCCTTCACCCAAAGAGTGTGTATTGAATTCTTGTCTCGAGTCTTGAAGTCTTGAGGCCTTGAAGATGCAGTCCTTGCAGATGCCATCATGGAGTTGTCGTCATTGACGTAGAGTCCTCCTTTCTCACACCACTCCCGAACACTCATACCAAACCCGGTCTACTATAGCGTAGCATGTAAATAAAACGTCCCGGCTTGGTAACAGGTGATGGGTTCCTACCTCATGCATACTACTCAACTACAAGAATTTCAATATCACTATCGAGGGGTGGTTGCAAGGATGCCACTAAATGCAATAAAACATAGGTAAGAAAGCATGGTCAAAGTGAACTTGCACGGTTGACGATCTTCGAAAAAACTAGGGTTTCAGAGTAGCAATCTTCGCACTCGAAATTCTACCGAGGCAAACAATAACTATAATAAGCACATAGCATAACATCACTTAACACAATAACATAACAATAGCAACATAACACAACAAAACAACCAAACCAAATCCAAAAGAAAAACTCAAAGAAAGGTCACTCAAAGTTTCCCTACTTCAAACCATAGCAAAAAATAGTTTTTATATAACAAAATTCCTTAATATAACCTAATCATGGTTTTATGTTAACTTAACAGAAAAGGATTCACTAAGCAACTAGGAGCAAAAGAATTAATTTAAAAGCTATTATAAAACTCATTTTAGGCCTAATCCAATTTCTATTAAGAAAATAAATTAAAACCTTTATTAATTATAAATAAAAGTTCATCTACTAGAATGACAGAAACTAACCTAGAATAACTAATCACAAGTTAAAAATAAATTCATTTACTAATTAAAATATTAGGAAAACAGATCTAGCTAATTAATTAGGATTAATAGGATTCTGCTTAAAACTAATTATTTATTAATCCTAAAATACCCAAGTTAATTTCTAGGGTTTGGCAATGTCAAAATAAATTTGGGACAAAAGAATCATGCAAAAATAATTTTTCTAACTCAAGTTATAGCAGATTTACTATTCTGACTAAAACTAAATTAAAGCAATTTTAATTATTTTTAACATAGCTAAATATGTATTCTACAGAAACTACATAAAATTTTCAATCCAACAAAAAAAGAATCACCTAAAAATATTAAACAGAATAAAAGATATCAATTTTTGAAAACAGAAACTATTCTGCTAAAACAGAAAATCAAATTAAAAGGAAAAAGGCCTAATGGGCCTATACTGTGCCCTGGGCGTTAAATAGTCTAAACGGGCCTCGGGTTAAAACTAAAAACGGGCCGGATATTTGACTAAAACCCTAACTAATAAACCGGACGAACCGGTCGGTTCTTTTAATAAAAACTTACCCCTTTGGGGGTTCTAATCGTGGCCGTAGACTAGAGATCGGACGGAGGGGGAAGATTCCAGTGGCTTACCGGAGTCCCATGACGGCGGGCGGCGGGCGGAGAGTGCGTCAGGGCTTCAGGCCGGGAGGTCGACGGAGTGGCCGGAGGATGCGGGGAGCTCGGGAGGGGTCTGGTGGAGTCGGGGAGATCGGGGTGGTCGAGTCGGCCGCAGCCGAGCTTGAGGCGGCGTGGCGTTCGGTGATCGACGGCGACGGTGTTCCGCGACTGGAGCTCAAAGCGAGGCACGGGGAGGTGTGGTCGAGCGAGGGGAGTCCGGAGGTGGTCTCAAAGTAGCCTCGGGGTGGTCAGTGGGGTGGCGGAACGGGCTAATGATGCCCGGGCGGCTCGGCTCCCGAGCTCGTGCGAGGGGGAGAGGGGGTCCGGCGAGGGCTAGGGGGGGGAATGGGGTGCGGGGCGACGGCTTAAATAGCCAGGGGGCTCGTCGGGGTAAGGGAGGCGATCGGGGGAGGGAATCGGCATCCCGGATCCTTCGGGATCCGGCGATCTGCGGCGGCGACGGCGTGGCGTGGGGCGGGGGAGGAAGAAGGGGGCGGGTCCCGCTGTCAGTGAGAGAGAGAGGGGTGCAAGTGGCCACCGCGCCAAGGGTTTTCGGGTGAGGCGAGTGAGGCCGGCTCGGCCTGCCTGCCTCTGGGCCGCTCGGTGGGCCGGTGGGGGTTTCACTGGCCGGGCTAGGTTTAGTCCTGGGGAGGGTTTTTTTATTTTTAAAATTTATTTTTTTAAATAAAACAAAAATAGAAATAAAACAATATCTATAAATATTTTATATAGGACATATATATATACCAAAATGATCAGGGGAATATTCCCTATCATTTGAACATTTTTCCAAAGGCAAAATCCAAACTTTATAAAAATTCATTTTTCAAATTCAAATAAATCTCAAGTTTGAATTCAAAACTTTTGGCATTGTTTTCCTCTGATATTTTTGGAGTGTCATATTTACTCCTCTCATACTTTTGCTCAAGTATTTATCAGGCATATATTTTGAAATGATTCCCACTTGCCAATGTTTGAATTCAAATTCCAAAACTAAATTTGAAAGAGGGTTTCAAGGCACTTTCAAATGACTTTCAACTTGATACTTTTTAACTTCCAACTCATATTTCATATGATTGAAGAAGTCATTTTATCTTCCCTCATGAAAATCATTGAGTTGCATAAAGCTTTGAATTTGAAATCTTCCCTAATGAAATTCAAATCTTTTCCAAAACCCTATTCATTTCAAAATGGAAGAAGTCATGTCATCTTCACTCTAGGCTTTGGTGTTGGAATGAATTTGAATTCATTGAGATCCAAAAGGCAAAGGAGAAAGTTTTGGGAAAGTCATTTCATTCCCTCTCATTCAACTTTCAAAAGTTTTCAAATTTCACTCAGTTTCACTCATTCAATCAAACCAACAATCGACAACAAGCATAGTTATTTATTTAATATAACATTCCAAAATTTAGAATTTTGGGATGTTACAAACCTACCACACTTAAAATGAATCTCGTCCTCGAGATTCGAAGGGCTAGCAAGAAAAGGTTAGGGTTGGGGTCTTCTAGCAAATGTCTTGGTCAGAAAGGTCAGGGGTGCTACCACACTTAAAAACAAGGTCATGGTTCCAATAAACTCAGATACTTCCTCCGAGGGCTGAAAATGTATGTCCCTTCACATATCTTACAATAGCTCCTTCATTAAGGCTCTTCTGCCAGAAGTATAGAGTTTTCCTCAGAATCTTGGGTCGGTTCGTCAAAGTTGAAGTTTGTCCGAGACTGGGTGTTCTTAGCTGATAGGTCTGTGTCCATTCTAGACAACTATAGAAATACTCATGGTGGTCTACAATTTATGGTTTTCTCCTGCAGAAAACGGGTCTGGGTTGAACTTCACCGTATATCCTACGATTGGCAACGGTTGCCTGTAATGGGGTTCCATCGTACTACCATTCTATGGTTTTATGGCTTATCGCGTCGACACTCTTCTAAGGTTTTCAAGTCTCTCCGATTTTCCATCAACATATGATAGTTCATGATAGAAGTCTTCGGTATGGGGGCAAATCAATCCCGTAATTGAATCATTACCACATACGTAAATATCGAATCACGTATTCTAACACTTGGGCATACTCACAAGCATTGCAGAATTTCTCTTGTTCTCGAACTGGGTTCGAGTAATTCCATGGTTTCGCAAGCCAAACAAAACATCTATCGTTACTTCACCACTCTCGTGTTTTTGCGTAACCTTCGGGTGTGTCCTATTTCTCCGCAAATCTTGCAGGCACAAGGTTTATTTCTTGGTGTATCATTGTGCTTCCGGATAAAACGTGGTCTCATCAGGGTCTTCTTGAATTCCTCCCAAGTTCTTACTCCATTAAATCCCTGTATGGCTTGATGCATGTTCCACCAGGTTGCAGCACTTCCTGTAAAGTACTGAAGAGCGTATTGGACCTCATACTTCCTTGAAACCAAATTGTTCCCGAAGTGATTCTCCATGTTCTGCATCTATAGCTCTGCCTCCGGCTGAAGTCTTGATCCGAAGAATATCACCAACTTCATTCATCATCTATGGGGTTCAAGGGTTTTAAGGTGAGATGAGAGAGAGGTGGGGAGGGATATACACACAATACAAACAATAGTTTTTGAAGAAACAAGTTTTACTTTGTGGCTGTCGGAAAACATCAAACAAATGACAGCTCACACATAAATGCATCTAACGTAAGTGTGTAACAGGGGTTTGGTCTTCTAAAGGTCAAATATTTCTTCAGAACTTCAAATCTTGAGTCTTCAACTGTTGTAGCTTCTAATACATGGTGAAATCCTCTTTACTCTGAAGGGGTCATCAGTTCTCGATATCAAATCCTTCTTGAGCGTCTTGATTGATCCTCCGGTGATCAAAGGATAAGGGGTATATTCTAACTATTTGAGGTGAGAGGGTCTATTTGATAAATTCCGAAAAGATGAGAAGTAAGAGTCTTTTTGAAAATAAAGTTTTTGAGATATCCTGTCCTAAGGGCTTTTCCGGTTTCTAGGGTCACGTCCTACAGTCAACATGTGCTCTGATACCATATCTGTAGCGACCCGACCTCAGACGGTTTGGCCTCTGTATGTCATGCCATCCTCGGATCAAGATATCTTTGCACACAAGACATCAATGTATATATCAAAGTGCAATCACATGTATAAATAACGTAAAATGATATATACCTCATAATACTCAGCGGAAACAATCAAGCGGGTGTGGAGTCCCATCAACGCCATCGGCAAGTTGAGTGTAGACCGTAACCCAGATCGTAACTCTTACTCGTCGAGGAAATATCTGCAACATGATACGTTGCAGCCGTGTAGGTCAGTACATTGAATATACCGGCAAGATCACAACATGAATAAACAGATGGTAAAACTGTACTATATGCAATTTGGCCTTATGGCTCTGTATCTGAGTTTTGTTTGCGTAAAAGCTGATTTTATTTTCCCTACATCAAAGGAATAAATGAAGTCTGTACTATGGAGTTTTCTATCATGACATGGTTCCGCCAACCGATGTCTCATAGCCCAAAATCATCATATGTTGCCCACAATTAAGTTATCAATCCGGTGTTGAGAGTTCCAGATAGATCCAAGTCCAGATGCTCAAATTGTCCGTGAATCGGGGACACGGCTAATCGATTAGGTTATAACCCTCTGCAGAGGTTTGTACACTTTACCCGCAAGATTCGATCCCTCTCTTTACGTTCTCGCACTTCGTGAGTGTTTGAGAACAAGATGACCAAACATGGTCTTCCAAAGAGTTCCTCGACCACCGTCCGTACCCATCCAATCCTACCGTAGTTCTACATCTGCTAGCACCGTCCAGCCAGAGTCACAACTAAGGTCAACCAAGCCAGAGCCCATAATGACTTGCGGTTGCAGGTAAGCTTCCGGGCATGAAGTATTCTTCCGTCTCTTTGAGTCTGGGTGAAGCTTTCCGCAAGATGTCATGGCGCTTCTCCATGCATCCCGCCAACCACTGGTTTCTCCAGGTGCCCACAACCGCCCCTTCACCCAAAGAGTGTGTATTGAATTCTTGTCTCGAGTCTTGAAGTCTTGAGGCCTTGAAGATGCAGTCCTTGCAGATGCCATCATGGAGTTGTCGTCATTGACGTAGAGTCCTCCTTTCTCACACCACTCCCGAACACTCATACCAAACCCCGTCTACTATAGCGTAGCATGTAAATAAAACGTCCCGGGCTTGGTAACAGGGTGATGGGTTCCTACCTCATGCATACTACTCAACTACAAGAATTTCAATATCACTACTGAGGGGTGGTTGCAAGGATGCCACTAAATGCAATAAAACATAGGTAAGAAAGCATGGTCAAAGTGAACTTGCAGGTTGGCGATCTTGAAAAAACTAGGGTTTCAGAGTAGCAATCTTCGCACTCCGGAAATTCTACCGAGGCAAACAATAACTATAATAAGCACATAGCATAACATCACTTAACACAATAACATAACAATAGCAACATAACACAACAAAACAACCAAACCAAATCCAAAAGAAAAACTCAAAGAAAGGTCACTCAAAGTTTCCCTACTTCAAACCATAGCAAAAAAATAGTTTTTATATAACAAAAATTCCTTAATATAACCTAATCATGGTTTTATGTTAACTTAACAGAAAAGGATTCACTAAGCAACTAGGAGCAAAAAGAATTAATTTAAAAGCTATTATAAAACTCATTTTAGGCCTAATCCAATTTCTATTAAGAAAAATAAATTAAAACCTTTATTAATTATAAATAAAAGTTCATCTACTAGAATGACAGAAACTAACCTAGAATAACTAATCACAAGTTAAAAATAAATTCATTTACTAATTAAAATATTAGGAAAACAGCATCTAGCTAATTAATTAGGATTAATAGGATTCTGCTTAACACTAATTATTTATTAATCCTAAAATACCCAAGTTAATTTCTAGGGTTTGGCAATGTCAAAATAAAGTTGGGACAAAAAGAATCATGCAAAAATAATTTTTCTAACTCAAGTTATAGCAGATTTACTATTCTGACTAAAACTAAATTAAAGCAATTTTAATTATTTTTAACATAGCTAAATATGTATTCTACAGAAACTACATAAAATTTGCAATCCAACAAAAAAGAATCACCTAAAATATTAAACAGAATAAAAGATATCAATTTTTGAAAATGTAAACTATTCTGCTAAAACAGAAAATCAAATTAAAAGGAAAAAGGCCTAATGGGCCTATACTGTGCCCTGGGCGTTAAATAGTCTAAACGGGCCTCGGGTTAAAACTAAAAACGGGCCGACTATTTGACTAAAACCCTAACTAATAAACCGGACGAACCGGTCGGTTCTTTTAATAAAAACTTACCCCTTTGGGGGTTCTAATCGTGGCCGTAGACTAGAGATCGGACGGAGGGGGAAGATTCCAGTGGCTTACCGGAGTCCGGCGACGGCGGCGGCGGCGGCGAGAGTGCGTCGGGGCTTCCCAAGGCCGGGAGGTCGACGGAGTGGCCGGAGGATGCGGGGAGCTCGGGGAGGGTCTGTGGAGTCGGGAGATCGGGGTGGTCGAGTCGGTCGGCAGCGAGCTTGAGGCGGCGCAGTGGCGTTCGGTGATCGACGGCGACGGTGTTCCGGCGGCTCTGGAGCTCGGGCGAGGGCACGGGGAGGTGTGGTCGAGCGAGGGGAGTCCGGAGGTGGTCTCAGGCGAGCTCGGGGTGGTCAGGGGGGGTGGCCGGAACGGGCTAATGGCGCGGCGGCGCTCTGCTCCCATGAGCTCGTGCGAGGGGAGAGGGGTCCGCGATGGCTAGGGGGAATGGGGTGCGGGCGACGGCTTAAATAGCCAGGGGCTCGTCGGGTAAGGGAGGCGATCGGGGAATCGGCATCCGGATCCTTCGGGATCCGTGATCTGCGCGCGACGGCGTGGCGTGGGGCGGGGAGGAAGAAGGGGCGGGTCCCATTGTCGGTGAGAGAGAGGGTGCGGGCGAGCGGCCAGGCGCCAAGGGTTTTCGGGTGAGGGGCGAGCGAGGCCGGCCTTTGGCCGGGCGCTGGCTCGGCCTCCGGCCGCCGGTGGGCCGGGTGGGGTTTTCAATTTGGCCGGGCTGGGGCCTAGTCACTGGGAGGTTTTTTTATTTTTAAAATTTATTTTTTTAAATAAAACAAAAACATAAATAAAACAATATCTATAAATATTTTATATAGGACATATATATATACCAAAATGATCAGGGGAATATTCCCTATCATTTGAACATTTTTCCAAAGGCAAAATCCAAACTTTATAAAAATTCATTTTTTTCAAATTCAAATAAATCTCAAGTTTGAATTCAAAACTTTTGGCATTGTTTTCTTCTGATATTTTTGGAGTGTCATATTTACTCCTCTCATACTTTTGCTCAAGTATTTATCAGGCATATATTTTGAAATGATTCCCACTTGCCAATGTTTGAATTCAAATTCCAAAACTAAATTTGAAAGAGGGTTTCAAGGCACTTTCAAATGACTTTCAACTTGATACTTTTTAACTTCCAACTCATATTTCATATGATTGAAGAAGTCATTTATCTTCCCTCATGAAAATCATTGAGTTGCATAAAGCTTTGAATTTGAAATCTTCCTAATGAAATTCAAATCTTTTCCAAAACCCTATTCATTTCAAAATGGAAGAAGTCATGTCATCTTCACTCTAGGCTTTGGTGTTGGAATGAATTTGAATTCATTGAGATCCAAAAGGCAAAGGAGAAAGTTTTGGGAAAGTCATTTCATTCCCTCTCATTCAACTTTCAAAAGTTTTCAAATTTCACTCAGTTTCACTCATTCAATCAAACCAACAATCAGACAACAAGTATAGTTATTTATTTAATATAACATTCCAAAATTTAGAATTTTGGGATGTTACACCTTTTTCCACACTTGTGCTTCAAAGTAGCACCGTGATCTTCATGATAGAGAGTCTCCTATGTTATCACTTTCATATACTAGTGGGAATTTTTCATTATAGAACTTGGCTTGTATATTCCAATGATGGGCTTCCTTAAAATGCCCTAGGTCTTGTGAGCAAGCAAGTTGGATGCACAACCACTTAGTTAATTTTGTTGAGCTTTCATATATTTATAGCTCTAGTGCATCTGTTGCATGGAAATCCCTACTCCTCTCATTTACATCAATTGATGGGCATCTCCATAGCCTATTGATTAGCCGCGTCGATGTGAGACTTTCTACCTTTTTGTCTTCTCACATAGCCCCCATCATTATACTTTATTCCACCCATAGTGCTATATCCATGGCTTACGCTCATGTATTGCCTAAGGGTTGAAAAGTCCTGCGTTGCTAAAAGTATGAACCAATTGCTCGGCTTGTCATCGGGGTTATGCATGATGAGAACGTTTTGTGTGACGAAATTGAAACATGGCCTAACTATATGATTTTGTAGGGATGAGCTTTCTTTGGATATGTTATTTTGATAAGACATAATTGCTTGGTTAGCATGTTTGAAGTATTATTGTTTTTATGTCAACATTAAACTTTTATCTTGAATCTTTCGGATCTAAATATTCATGCCACAATAAAAAGAATTACATTGAGAATTATGCTAAGTAGCATTCCACATCAAAAATTCTGTTTTTATCATTTACCTACTCGAGGACGAGCATGAATTAAGCTTGGGGATGCTTGAGACGTCTCCAACGTATCTATAATTTTTGGTTGTTCCATGCTATTATATATTCTGTTTTGGATGTTTAATGGGCTTATTTATACACTTCTATATTATTTTTGGGACTAACCTATTAACCGGAGGGCCAACCCAAATTGCTGTTTTTTTTGCCTATTTCAGTGTTTCGTAGAAAAAGAATATCAAACGGAGTCCAAACGGAATGAAACCTTCGGGAACGTGATTTTCGGAACAGACGTGGTCCAGATGACTTGGAGTGGACGTCAAGCAACCAACGAGGAAGCCATGAGGTAGGGGGTGCACCTACCCCCCTGGGTGCGCCCTCCACCCTCGTGGGCCCCTCGTGGCTCCACCGACCTAGTTCTTCCTCCTATATATACCTACGTACCCCCAAACCATGGAAGAGCACCACAAAAACCTAATTCCACCACCACAACCTTCTGTACCCATGAGATCCCATCTTGGGGCCTTTTCCGGCGTCCTGCCGGAGGGGGCATTGATCACGGAGGGCTTCTACATCAAAACCATAGCCTCTCCGATGATGTGTGAGTAGTTTACCTCAGACCTTCGGGTCCATATTTATTAGCTAGATGGCTTCTTTTCTCTCTTTGGATCTCAATACAAAGTTCTCCTCGATTCTCTTGGAGATCTATTCGATGTAATCTTCTTTTGCAGAGTGTTTGTCGAGATCCGATGAATTGTGGGTTTATGATCAAGATTATCTATGAACAATATTTGAATCTTCTCTGAATTCTTTTATGTATGATTGGTTATCTTTGCAAGTCTTTTCGAATTATGAGTTTGGTTTGGCCTACTAGATTGATCTTTCTTGCAATAGGAGAAGTGCTTAGCTTTGGGTTCAATCTTGCAGTGCTCGATCCCAGTGACAGTAGGGGAAACGACACATATTGTATTGTTGCCATGAAGGATAAAAAGATGGGGTTTATATCATATTACATGAGTTTATCCCTCTACATCATGTCATCTTGCTTAAAGTGTTACTTCGTTCATGAACTTAATACTCTAGATGCATGCTGGATAGCGGTCGATGTGTGGAGTAATAGTAGTAGATGCAGGAAGGAGTTGGTCTACTTGTCGCAGACGTGATGCCTATATACATGATCATACCTAGATATTCTCATAATTATGTACTTCTCTATCAATTCCTCGACAGTAATTTGTTCACCCACCGTAATACTTATGCTATCTTGAGAGAAGCCACTAGTGAAACCTATGGCCCCCGGGTCTATTCTGTATCATATTAATCTACCGTTATTTCTATTACTGTTTATTTTGCTTTCTTTACTTTTAATCTTTA
Source organism: Aegilops bicornis (assembly GCA_021605145.1). Taxonomy (NCBI): domain Eukaryota; kingdom Viridiplantae; phylum Streptophyta; class Magnoliopsida; order Poales; family Poaceae; genus Aegilops; species Aegilops bicornis. Next base: position 386,915,472 of record CM038669.1, on the reverse strand, counting down.
TCATAAAAATACCAAAATATTATCTTATCATCTCTATCGATCTCACTTTTGCAAGTGGTCGTGAAGGGATTGACAACCCCTTTATCGCGTTGGTTGCAAGGTTCTTATTTGTTTGTGTAGGTGCATGGGACTTGAGCGTGGTCTCCTACTGGATTGATACCTTGGTTCTCAAAAACTGAGGGAAATACTTACGCTACTTTGTTGCATCACCCTTTCCTCTTCAAGCGAAAACCAACGCAGTGCTCAAGAGGTAGCAACAATAAAAAGTGACGTTCTTTCGCATTAAGATTTTGTGCATCCATCCATAAAAGCACATGACAACCTCTACTTCCCTCTGTGAAGGGCCTAACGTTTATTCTTGTCTTATACCTTATGCAAGAGTCATGGTGATCTTAACTTTTCCTTTTTACATTTTATCCTTTGGCAAGCACATTGTGTTGGAAAGATCTTGATATATATAGCCAATTGGATGTAAGTTAGCATGAACTATTATTGTTGACATTACCCTTGAGGTAAAAGGTTGGGAGGCAAAACTAAAAGCCCCTATCTTTCTCTGTGTCTGATTAAAACTCCATAACCATAAGTATTGCGTGAGTGTTAGCAATTGTGAAAGACTAAATGATAGTTGAGTATGTGGACTTGCTGAAAAGCTCTTATATTGACTCTTTCCGATGTTATGATAAATTGCAATTGCTTCAATGACTAAGATTATAATTTGTTAGTTTTCAATAAGGATTCGGCTTCATACTTTACATTGTGAATAGATTGTTACTTGAGCATAAGAAAATTCATGATGCCCTCATGTCCGTATTTTATTTTATCGACACCTCTATCTCTAAACATGTGGACATATTTTTTGTTATCGGCTTCCGCTTGAGGACAAGCGAGGTCTAAGATTGGGGGAGTTGATACGTCCATTATATCGACATGTATTGCGTTATGGACTGTTATTACACATTATGTCACAATAATTATGCCTATTCTCTCTTATTTTACAAGGTTTACATGAAGAGGGAGAATGCCAGCAGCTGCAATTTTGGGCTGGAAAAGGAGCAAATATTAGAGACCTATTCTGCACAGCTCCAAAAGTCCTGAAACTTCATGGAGGCAGTTTTTGGAATTAATAAAAAATACTGGCGAAAGAATCAACCAAAGGGGCCACCCACCATCCACGAGGGTGGGGGGCACGCGCCCCTGCCTCATGGGCCCCCTGGCAGGCCTCTGGTGCCCATCTTCTGCTATATGAAGTCTTTCACCTGGAAAAAACAAGAAGGAAGCTTTCGGGAGGAAACACCGCCGCCACGAGGCAGAACCTTGGCGGGACCAATCTAGGGCTCCGGCGGAGCTGTTCTACAGGGAAAACATCCCTCCGGGAGGGGGAAATCATCACCGTTGTCATCATCATCGATCCTCTCATTGGGAGGGCGTCAATCTCCATCAACATCTTCACCAGCACCATTTCCTCTCAAACCCTAGTTCATCTCTTGTATCTAATCTTTGTCTCAAAACCTCAGATTGGTACCTATAGGTTGCTAGTAGTGTTGATTACTCCTCGTAGTTGATGCTAGTTGGTTTATTTGGTGGAAGATCGTATGTTCAGATCCTTTATGCATATTAATACCCCTCTGATGATGAACATGAATATGATTTGTGAGTAGTTACGTTTGTTCCTGAGGACATGGGAGAAGTCTTGCTATAAGTAGTCATGTGAATTTGGTATTCGTTCGATTAACTAATCATGATTAATTAAGTTAATTAATTAATATTTTATTTATTTTTAATTATTAATTAATTATTTTTTTAATTCTTTTTTTAATCAGTACAGGGACGTGGGCCCCATTCATCATTGGGCCACGGGCCTTAACTGGCGCGGGTGGCGGTTACGGGCGCCGGGCGGAGCCGGGCGACGGGCGGTGGTGCGGGCGGACCCGGCGACGAGCACCGCGCAGGTGGTGAAGCCCGAAGCGGCGACCAGCACGCTGGGCGGCGACGGCGTGGCCCCAGTCAAGCGGCGACGAGCCCAAGGGCGGGACGCGCAAGCTGCGGCGGTGGCCCGCCGGGGTGAACGGAGGGGGCCGCGGGGCAGTGGGGCGCGGTGGTGGTGGCGTTGAGCCCGACGGCTATGGGCGCAGGCCTCGCGTGGCCGTGGCAAGGTGGGCGGCGCAGAGCATCTCGCAGCGCACAACAGGAAGCGAGGAGCGGGGCAAGGCAAGGAGGCGTGCACACGGGATGGCGCCACGGTGGGTCAGGCTGGGCGCCTTGTGTCGAAAGGCTCGGCCGGGGCCGCGGTGGCCACAAGCGGGAGCCCGGGCGGCGGCGGCTGCGCTAGCAGCAGAGGTGGCGAGCAAGGCGGGGAGGGAAAGAGAGGCCGGGGGTTGGCCTCACCGTGGTGCATAGGGAACGGGGCAGTGGTGTTCGAGGTGGGGGACGGGGACGCTGTCGATGACGAAGAGGAAGGCGAGGTGGCGATCCGGGCGAGCGGCTTGAGGAGGAGTTGAGGAGGCGAGATCCGGCAGGGGAGGTCCGACAAACGGCGGGGTCCAGGCGGGATGAGGCGGTGACGGTGTGCGGCGGTGGCGGTTCGAGGGGGGGGGGAGGCGGCACGGTCGGCGCATCGAGGTCGGGCCCCTCCCCGATCCAGATGGGTTCGAGATGAGAGGGGGAAGAGGAAGAGGCGAGCGAGTGGGGGATGCTGGGTGTCGGTTAGGGTTTGGGCAGACGGGGGGGGGGGGGGGGGGGGTTTAAACGGAGTGGCGTGCCGAGTCGGCCTAGTGGCCAGCTGGGCCGGTTGGCCCAGTGAGGGGGGGGCTTTTTTTCTTACTTTTGTTTTCTGTTTTAATTTCATTTCCCAAATTGTTTTTGTTTTGTAAAACATTCAAATAACACCTAAAATAATAACATTAATTATACCACTGCCACAATAACTTTGGCACCTAGCTAAAATAGTTTACTGTTTTATAAAATATAATAGGAGTGTAATTAATTATTTTCGCTGTTGTTTTAATCACATTAGGGTATTTAATTATTTTATAGAGATGTTGTTTCTCCACCAATATTATCCATGATTTATTTGTCACACTGAGAACATTTTAGTTTTGACTTCTGACGTGTGGTACGTCCATTTTGCATCATGCTTTTATATCGATATTTATTGCATTATGGGTTATTATTACACATTATGTGACAATACTTATGCCTATTCTCTCTTATTTTACAAGGTATACATGAAGAGGGAGAATGCCAACAGCTGGAATTCTAGGCTGGAAAAGGAGCAAATATTGGAGACCTATTCTGCACAGCTCCAAAAGTCCTGATACTTCACGGAGCCAGTTTTTGGAATTAATATTAAATACTGGCGAAAGAATCAACCAGAGGGGGCCCACCACCATCCACGAGGGTGGGAGCGCGCGCCCCTGCCTCGTGGGCCCCCTGGCAGGCCTCCGGTGCCCATCTTCTGCTACATGAAGTCTTTCACCCTGGAAAAAATCAGAAGGAAGCTTTCGGGAGGAAACACCGCTGCCACGAGGCGTAACCTTGGCGGAACCAATCTAGGGCTCCGGCGGAGCTGTTCTGCCGGGGAAACATCCCTCTGGGAGGGGGAAATCATCACCATCGCCGTCATCATCGATCCTCTCATCGGGAGGGGGTCAATCTCCATCAACATCTTCACCAAAGACCATCTCCTCTCAATCCCTAGTTCATCTCGTGTATCTAATCTTTGTCTCAAAACCTCATATTGGTACCTGTAGGTTGCTAGTAGTGTTGATTACTCCTTGTAGTTGATGCTAGTTGGTTTATTTGGTGGAATATCATATGTTCAGATCCTTTATGCATATTAATACCCCTCTGATTATGAACGTGAATATGATTTGTGAGTAGTTACGTTTGTTCACGAGGACATGGGAGAAGTCTTGCTATAAGTAGTCATGTGAATTTCAGATTCGCTCGATTAACTAATCATGATTAATTAAGTTAATTAATTAATATTTTATTTATTTTTAATTATTAATTAATTAATTATTTTAATTCTTTTTTTAATCAGCACAGGGACGTGAGCCACATTCATCATTGGGCCACGGGCCTTAACTGGCGCGGGTGGCGGTTACGGGCGCCGGGCGGAGCCGGGCGACGGGCGGTGGTGCGGGCGGACCCAGTGACGAGCGCCGCGGTGGTGAAGCTCGAGCGGCGACCAGACGCTGGGCGGCACGACGTGGCCCCCAGGCTGAAGCGGCGACGAGCCCAAGGGCGGGACGCGCAAGCTGCGGCGGTGGCCCGCCGGGGTGAACGGAGGGGGCCGCGGGGCAGTGGGGCGCGGTGGTGGAGGCGTTGAGCCCGGCGGCTATGGGCGCAGGCCTCGCGTGGCCGTGGCAAGGTGGGCGGCGCAGAGCATGTCGCAACGCACAACAGAAGCGAGGAGCGGGCAAGGCAAGGAGGCGGCGCACGGGATGGCGCTTCTGACGGGGCAGCGGCTGTCTTGGCGCGCGCGGTCGAAAGCAGATCGACTGGGTCAGTGGCCACGAGCGGGAGCCCGGGCGGTGGCGGCTGCGCTAGTAGCAGAGGTGGCGAGCAAGGCGGGGAGGGGAAGAGAGGCCGGGGGTTGGCCTCACCGTGGTGCATAGGGAACGGGGCAGTGGTGTTCGAGGTGGGGGACGGTTACGCTGTCGACGACGAAGAGGAAGGCGAGGTGGCGATCCGGGCGAGCGGCTAGAGGAGGAGTTGAGGAGGCGAGATCCGGCGGGGGAGGTCCGGCAAACGTCGGGGTCCAGGCGGGATGAGGCGGTGACGGTGTGCGGCGGCGGCGGTTCAAGGGTGGGGGGGAGGCGGCGCGGTCGCGCATCGAGGTCGGGCCCCTCCCCGATCCAGATGGGTTCGAGATGAGAGGGGGAAGAGGAATAGGCGAGCGAGTGGGGGATGCTGGGTGTCGGTTAGGGTTTGGGCAGACGGGGGGGGTGTACACGGAGTGGCGTGCCTAGTCGGCCTAGTCGCCAGCTGGGCCGGTTGGCCCAGTGAGGGGGGGGGCTTTTTTTTCTTACTTTTGTTTTCTGTTTTAATTTCATTTCCCAAATTGTTTTTGTTTTGTAAAACATTCGAATAACACCTAAAATAATAACATTAATTATACCACTTCCACAATAACTTTGGCACCTAGCTAAAATAGTTTAGTATTTTATAAAATATAATAGGAGTGTAATTAATTATTTTTGCTGTTGTTTTAATCACATTAGGGTATTTAATTATTTTATAGAGATGTTGTTTCTCCACCAATATTATCCATGATTTATTTTTCACACTGAGAACATTTTAGTTTTGACTTCTGACGTGTGTACGTCCATTTTGCATCATGCTTTTATATCGATATTTATTGCATAATGGGCTATTATTACACATTATGTCATAATACTTATGCCTATTCTCTCTTATTTTACAAGGTATACATGAAGAGGGAGAATGCCGACAGCTGGAATTCTAGGCTGGAAAAGGAGCAAATATTGGAGACCTATTCTGCACAGCTCCAAAAGTCCTGATACTTCACGGAGCCAGTTTTTGGAATTAATATTAAATACTGGCTAAAGAATTAACCAGAGGGGGCTCACCACCATCCACAAGGGTGGGAGCGCGCGCCCCTGCCTTGTGGGCCCCCTGGCAGGCCTCCGGTGCCCATCTTCTTCTACATGAAGTCTTTCACCCTGGAAAAAATCAGAAGGAAGCTTTCGGGAGGAAACACCGCCGCCACGAGGCTTAACTTTGGCGGAACCAATCTAGGGCTCCGGCGGAGCTGTTCTGCCGGGGAAACATCCCTCTGGGAGGGGGAAATCATCACCATCGCCGTCATCATCGATCCTCTCATCGGGAGGGGGTCAATCTCCATCAACATCTTCACCAGCACCATCTCCTCTCAATCCCTAGTTCATCTCGTGTATCTAATCTTTGTCTCAAAACCTCATATTGGTACCTGTAGGTTGCTAGTAGTGTTGATTACTCCTTGTAGTTGATGCTAGTTGGTTTATTTGGTGGAATATCATATGTTCGTAACCTTTATGCATATTAATACCCCTCTGATTATGAACGTGAATATGATTTGTGAGTAGTTACGTTTGTTCCTGAGGACATGGGAGAAGTCTTGCTATAAGTAGTCATGTGAATTTGGTATTCGTTCGATTAATTTAATCAGGATTAGGTTAATATAATCAAGATTAATTAAGTTAGTTAATTATTTTATTTTTAATTATTATTTATTTATGTATTTTAGTTCCTTTTTATATCAGTACAGGGACGTGGGCCCCATTCGTCATTGGGCCACGGGCCTTAGCGGGTGCGGGTGGCGGTTATGGGCGCCGGGCGGAGCCGAGCGACGGGCGGTGAAAGGGCGGACCCGGCGACAAGCGCCACGCAGGGCAGGTGAAGCCCGAGCGGCGACCAAAGACGCTGGGCGGCGGTACGGGCGTGGCCCCTGTGCCGAAGCGGCGACGAGGCCGAGGGCGGGCGCGCAAGCTGCGGGCGTGGCGCCGGGCGAACGGGCGGGCGCCAAGGCAGGCGCGGTGGTGGAGGCGGTGAGCCCGACGGCTATGGGCGCAGGCCTCGCGTGGCTGTGGCGAGGGCGAGGCGAGGTGGGCGGCGCAGTGCATCTCGCAGCGCACAACAGGAAGCGATGAGCGAGGCGAGGCAGGAGGCGGCGCTACGGATGGCGCTGGCAGGGGCTATTCTGAGGTGGGCGGGCACGCCACGGTCGAAAGCAGGCTCGACTGGGTCAGCGGTGGCCGCGAGCGGGAGCCCGAGCGGCGGCGGCTGCGCTAGCAGCGGAGGCGGCGAGCAAGGCGGGGAGGGAAAGAGAGGCCGGGGGTTGGCCTCACCGTGATGCGTAGGGAATGGGGCAGTGGTGCTCGAGGTGGGGGACGGGGACGCGGTCGACAACGAAGAGGATGGCGAGGCGGCGATCCGGGCAAGCGGCTTGACGAAGAGATGAGGAGGCGAGATCCGGCGGGGTAGGTCCGGCAAACGGCGGGGTCCAGGCGGGATGAGGCGGTGACGGTGTGCGGCGGCAGCGTCGGTTTGGGGAGGGGGCAAAAGGCGGCATGGTCGGCGCGTCGAGGTCGGGCCCCTCCCCGATCCAGATGGGATCGAGAGGAGAGTGGGAAGAGGGAGAGGTGAGCGAGTGGGGGATGTTGGGTGTCGGTTAGGGTTTGGGCAGCAGGGGGGTGTATAGGGAGTGGGGTGGGCCGGCCTATTCAGCCTGGTGGCCAGCTGGGTCGGTTGGCCTAGTGAGGGGGGGGGGTCTTTTCTTTTCTTTTTATTTTATTTTATTTTTTTCTTTTCTTATTTTTCTTTTCTGTTTTAATTTCATTTCCCAAATTGTTTTAGTTTTGTAAAAAATTCAAATAGCACCTAAAATAATAACATTAATTATACCACTGCCACAATAACTTTGGCACCTAGCTAAAATAGTTTAGTATTTTATAATATATAATAGGAGTATAATTAATTATTTTTGCTGTTGTTTTAATCACATTAGGGTATTTAATTATTTTATAAAGATTTTGTTTCTCCACCAATATTATCCATGATTTATTTGTCACATTGAGAACATTTTAGTTTTGACTTTTGAAAATTTAATTGTTTGACTTCATTTTGAATTTGAATTTTGAATCGGTTTTGAACTAACGCGAGATTAACAACAATAAACGAGCTGACGTGTGATACATCCATTTTTCATCATGCTTTTATATTGATATTTATTGCATTATGCGCAATTATCACACATTATGTCACAATACTTATGCCTATTCTCTCTTATTTTACAAGGTTTACATGAAGAGGGAGAATGTCGGCAGCTGGAATTCTGGGCTAGAAAAGGAGCAAATATTAGAGACCTATTCTGACAGCTCAAAAGTCCCGAAACTTCACGGAGGCAGTTTTTGAATTAATAAAGAATCTTGGCGAAGAATCAACCAGAGGGGCCACCCACCATCCACGAGGGTGGGGGCGCGCCTCGTGGGCCCCCTGGCAGGCCTCCGGTGCCCATCTTCTGCTATATGAAGTCTTTCACCCTGGAAAAAATCAGAAGGAAGCTTTCGGGATGAAACACCGCCGCCACGAGGTGGAACCAATCTAGGGCTCCGGAGGAGCTATTCTGCCGGGGAAACATCCCTCCGGGAGGGGGAAATCGTCACCATCGTCATCATCATTGATCCTCTCATCGGAAGGGGGTCAATCTCCATCAACATCTTCATCAACACCATCTCCTCTCAAACCCTAGTTTATCTATTGTATCTAATCTTTGTCTCAAAACCTCAGATTGGTACCTGTAGGTTGCTAGTAGTGTTGATTATTCCTTGTAGTTGATGCTAGTTGGTTTATTTGGTGGAAGATCATATGTTCAGATCCTTTATGCATATTAATACCCTCTGATTATGAACATGAATATGTTTTGTGAGTAGTTTCGTTTGTTCCCGAGGACATGGGAGAAGTCTTGCTATAAGTAGTCATGTGAATTTGGTATTCGTTTGATATTTTGATGAGATGTATGTTGTCTTTCCTCTAGTGGTGTTATGTGAACGTCGACTACATGACACGTCACCATTGTTTGGGCCTATAGGAAGGCATTGGGAAGTAATAAGTAGATGATGGGTTGCTAGACTGACAAAAGCTTAAACCCTAGTTTATGCGTTGCTTCGTAAGGGGCTGATTTGGATCCATTTGTTTCATGCTATGGTTAGGTTTACCTTAATACTTCTTTTGTAGTTGAGGATGCTTGCAATAGGGGTTAATCATAAGTTGGATGCTTGTCCAAGGATGGGCAGAACCCAAGCACCGGTCCACCTACATATCAAATTATCAAAGTAATGAACATGAGTCATATGAGTGTGACGAAAACTAGCTTGACGATAATTCCCATGTGTCCTCGGGAGCGTTTTCCTTTATATAAGAGTTTGTCCAGGCTTGTCCTTTGCTACAAAAGGATTGGGCCACCTTGCTGGACCTTATTTACTCTTGTTACTTATTACCCGTTACAAATTACCTTATCACAAAACTATCTGTTACCGATAATTTCAGTGCTTGCAGAGAATACCTTACCGAAAACCGCTTGTCATTTCCTTCTACTCCTCGTTGGGTTCGACACTCTTACTTATCGAAAGGACTATGATAGATCCTCTATACTTGTGGGTCATCAACGTGGCATCATTATCAAAGGTTTACTGTAGCTTAATTACTCGGGTGTCACAATTCTCCTCCACTACAAGAAATCTCATCCCGAGATTTAAGAGGCGGGGTAAATGGGGAAGGTCTGGGTTACGAAATTCTAGCGAGTGTTCTCGGTCTTGGTTGCTCTTCTCGAAGAGGTCCATCCACTATGTTGAGGTCTTCATTTCTCTGCTTCAGGACATCATGATGAAGTCGGCACCCTTTCTTCGGGAACTCCATCGTACTTACGAAAGAATAAAGGGGGTATTCCGGGAGAATGGACCTTTGCAAGGTTGACTATCTGGTCGATAACATCGGGGATGGTGGCGGAAAGTAACTCTCGAATGGGAACTTAAGACAATATCGAGAGCAAAGTAGGTACCATGAGAAGTTTCGAGCGGGTAGGCAATTGTTTGATGCCTGAAACAAAGTGTGAAAGGGGTTCAAGCAACGGGAATAAGTATTGTGTCTGATACCAGAATTGATGAGCTCTCGGAAGGTGGCTCATGAATTACATACGAGGCCACGCACAAGGAACAACCTTGGGAACAGGGGGTGTACACGAGAGTCAAGTTTTGATCCTATGGAACCGTGGGTTATGGGCCCACCATGTGGGTTAAAAGTAGGAAGGGTGGTGACGTCTTGCACAATCATGTAAGCAAGGCATGTCAGAGGATAACCTGTCAGTTATGTCGGCAACAATGTCGGTACCAAGGGCGAGGGACGAAGAGAACCATCTTCCTGCTTGTTGAACGAGGCGGACCAATAGGCAAAGTTCTCGTCCATCGGGGGTTACCGGAATGTTATCAACAATAGTAATGGGGTCCTACTGACAGAGTTGTACACCGAGGTGTTTACATAAGCAAAAGAATGTTACTGTTTAGATCATATAGATCACAAGAAAGGTTAACCAAATAATGAAAAGGGAAATGTGATCATCAGTTTAAACAGAACAATGAAAAGGAAAATGTGTTTAAACACACATTTCAGGGGTATACCCTTCCAAGGACAAGCAGAGCATGATATCCATGACATGATAGAAAGTAGAAAACCCTTTAGGTAAGGGAGAGAAATTTCATGACATTACTCATACAACGGTGTTTGGATAACTGAGCAAGAAACATTTAGCACTGGCTTAAAATGTTCTTGTTGAAAATCGGAGTACCACAAACATGCTTCGAGATAGCATTGACATGGTCTTCAAGCAAAGGTCAAATTTGGATACACAAAGGATTCATCAGGAACAACTTATAGAATAAGTCTTACAGTTTCCTCATGGAAGAATGGTTAACCTTACAGAAAAGGAAACTATAACAATAGGTCCTCCGGCCAGGTGTGCTAGGCATGACATCACCTTATTGGGTCATATAAAGACCAATGTTATAACTCTTGGAAATATGTTCCAACCATCATATCTGACCGAGTTTCAAATCTGATTGGGGTCAGGATACCTCAAACTCAGGGTGCCTCAGAAGAAAAGGTGCAACACAAATTGACGAGAAGACATTGTAAGATTCTCGGGAAATGAACTATGGAAGCGAGTTCTGAAACAAGAGTTCATTATTAAACCAAGGAGAGGATGAGGAGGTGGCTAATGGACTCAGTGACATAGCATCGAGATTTCCAAAAAGATGGATTTCCATAATTATGTGAACAAGGAGATAACATTTGTCATATCAAATGATATAATGATGTATGCTCGAGGAAAAACATACACACTTAAACATTGGTTGAAAGTTGCACTCAAAATATGGGTGAGGGAGTCCTGGATTAGGGGGTGTCCGGATAGCCGAACTATCACCGTTGGCCGGACTCCTGGACTATGAAGTTACAAGATTGAAGACTTCGTCCCGTGTCCGGATGGGACTTTCCTTGGTGTGGAAGGCAAGCTTGGCGATACGGATATGTAGATCTCTTACCATTGTAACCAACTCTGTGTAACCCTAACCCTATCCGGTGTCTATATAAACCGGAGGGTTTTAGTCCGTAGGACGAACAACAATCATACCATAGGCTAGCTTCTAGGGTTTCGCCTCTCTGATCTCGTGGTAGATCTACTCTTGTACTACCCATATCATCAATATTAATCAAGCAGGAGTAGGGTATTACCTCCATCGAGAGGGCCCGAACCTGGGTAAAAAACATTGTGTCCCTTGTCTCCAGTTACCATCCGCCTAGACGCACAGTTCGGGACCCCCTACCCGAGATCCACCGGTTTTGACACCGACATTGGTGCTTTCATTGAGAGTTCCTATGTGTCGTCACCGATAGGCCCGATGGCTCATTCAATCATCAAGAACGACGCGGTCCAGGTGAGACTTTTCTCCCGGACAGATCTTCAGATTCGACGGCTTTGCATCATAGCAATTCGCTAGGCCATCCGGAGCAGATTGAAAGCTACACCCCGCCATCGTGTCAGATTTGGAAGCTTTGAACTATACGGACGATGTCCGCGGAGATTTGATGTTCGATGGATTCGAACCACGCATTTGAGCGCCCGCGACCGCTCCTCGATGGGTACGATCTAGCTCGCTGCCGAACAGCGCCACAGAGGCCGCACCGAGATCCGCTCCGACCCTTAACTGGAGCCGGTTTAGCCCGATCGAGGACGGTTGGTTGGACACCGCCTCGGGGGCTGAAATCTCCACGGCGATTGAGCCGAAAACCATCCCTGTCCTTTGCGAAGCTCGTGACTCCCAGGTGCCGGACTCCTTTCTGGACTCCGAACCTCCCGCGCCTCTACCAGTCGAATCTGACTGGGCGCCGGTTAAGGAGTTCACCGCCACAGACATCTTTCAGCACTCGCCCTTTGGCGATATCCTGAACTCATTAAAGTCTCTCTCTTTGTCAGGGGAGCCCTGGCCGAACTATGGTTAGGAAGGTTGGGATTCGGACGACGAAGAAATTCAACGCTCACCCACCACCCACTTTGTAGCCACTGTCGATGATTTAACCGACATGCTCGACTTCGACTCCGAAGACATCGACGGTACGGACGACGGTGCCGGAGACGATCAAGAGCCAGCACCCACGGGGCACTGGAGGGCCACCTCGTCATATGACATATACATGGAGGACATCCCAAAAGATGGGAATGGCGATGGAACGGCGGAGGATGACCCCTCCAAGAAACAACCCAAGCGCCGACGTCAGCGGCGCCGCTCTAAATCCCGCCACAAGAAAACGGCGATTCGGAGGAGACAATAATATTCCGGACAAGGTTGAAGATGACCCTCCTGCAGGACTCCGCGCAGGAGGAGGGAGAAGCAAGTCTGCACGACAGCGCGGCCGAAAGAGACGTAGAGGACGATAATTATGCGCCCTCCAAGACGAGGCAAGCCTCGACGATGACGTAATTCGTCGTGCGTGAGGACCCCGTCGAACAAGAGCGTTTTAAACGCAGGCTCATGGCCACGGCAAGCAGCCTCAAGAAAAGCAGCAACAAATTAGAGTTGACCAAGACCTGCTAGTCGGCGGATGGATCAAGTCCTTGCAGCCAAGAGTATGAACTCGAACGCCTCCAAAAGCTACCCCAAACGCAGGCCGTTGCCTCGATCGTAGGAGGAAGCACCCATGTCACCAGCGCACGACATGGCAGACCGCCACCCGTGGTCAGCGACAGAGAAGCCTCTCGGCCCTCCGCTCAAGCCATGCCTCGACGCCGCTCAAAAGTACCAAGGCACGGAAAACGCGCGGACTTGCGTAGATATATTGCAGGATAAGGCAAAGCATACAAGATCGATCTACAGATCGCGTGGGCGTAACGACTCGGGATGATTACCGCCACGCCGGATACAAGAAACCCGGCCGGGCGAACACAATGGACAAAGCTCATATGAGCTACGCCATGATATAGCCCAACATGAGGCGCCAAGACACCCACTATGCTTCACGATGAAGTAATGGATCATCAAATCCCCGAGGGCTTCAAACCCGTAAACATCGAATCATACGATGGTACCACAGATCCTGCGGTCTGGATCGAGGACTATCTCCTCCATATCCACATGGCCCGCGGTGATGATCTACATGCCATCAAATACCTCTCACTCAAGCTTAAAGGACCAGCTCGGCATTGGCTCAACAGCTTGCCAACATAGTCAATCGGTTGTTGGGAGGACCTGGAAGCCGCATTCCTTGATAACTTCCAGGGCATATATGTGCGACCACCAGACGCCGATTACCTTAGCCATATAATTCAGCAGCAAGAAGAATCGGCCAGACAATTCTGGACGCGGTTCCTAACAAAGAAAAATCAGATCGTCGACTGTCCGGATGCGTAGGCGCTTAGCAGCCTTCAAACACAACATCCGCGACGAGTGGCTAGCCCGGCACCTAGGACAGGAAAAGCCGAAATCCATGGCAGCCCTCACCACACTCATGACCCGCTTTTGCGCGGGAGAGGACGACTGGCTAGCTCGAAGCAACAACTTGGCCAAACACCCTGGTAGTTCGGATATCAAGGACAGCAATGGCAGGTCGCGTCGCAACAAGCATAAAGGCTGCATTAACGGTGATAATGTTGAAGTTACGACAGTAAATGCCGGATTCAGAGGCTGTAAACCCGGTCAGCGGAAGAACCCATTCAAAAGAAATACCCAGGGCCCGTCCAACTTGGACCGAATACTCGATCGCTTGTGCCAGATACATGGCACCCCCGAAAAACCAGCCAACCACACCAACAGGTATTGTTGGGTGTTCAACCAAGCAGGCATGCTAAGCGTCGAAAAACAATGACAAGGGGCTGCATAGCGATGACGAGGAAGAGCCCCGGCCGCCGAACAATAGAGGACAGAAGGGCTTTCCCACACAAGTGTGGACGGTGAACATGATATACGCAATCCACATACCCAAAAGGGAGCAGAAGCGTGCACTAAGGGACGTATACGCGATGGAGCCAGTCGCCCCGAAGTTCAACCCATGGTCTTCCTGCCCGATCACCTTTGACCGAAGGGACCACCCCACTAGCATCTGTCACGGCGGATTCGCCGCATTGGTTCTTGACCCAATCATCGACGGATTTCACCTCACTGGAGTCCTGATGGACGGTGGTAGCAACTGAACTCGCTTTATCGGGATACAAAGGCACAAAATGGGCATAGACCCTCAAGGATTAAACCCACAAAGACGACCTTTAAAGGCGTCATTCCGTGGAGAGGCCAATCGCACAAGCTCCGCTACACTTGAAGTGGTCTTCGATCCCGGATAACTTCCGGAGTGAGGAGTTAATCTTCGACATAGTCCCGCTCGCAGCGGCTATCACGCCTTTGCCGGACGAACAGCATTCGCAGAAATTCAATGCGGTGCCGCACTACGCTGGCATACCTCAAACTCAAGATGCCAGGCCCTCGAGGCGTAATCACGGTCAATGGAAACACGAACGCCTCCTCCGAACGGAGGAGTATACGGCCGCCTTATGCGAAGTGCGTAACAGCCTAATTAAGGCAATTCTCCATCCGCCAATAAACAATCGGACACCGCTGCCGCCGCCCGAGTAACCTACAGCAAGACCGCCGCACGCTACAACAAGCGTAGTAATGTAGCCCCAACCCCAGCCCTCGCGAACTCGCTGAAGCCGCATTACGCGCACGTAATTGCGCTCTGAAGCACCATGGGCATAGGGGACGGGCCCGCGACCACGGCACGCCTGCATGCTGCTAGACCGCACTAGGGCTCCCGTTTGTGTCATTCCTTTTTTCTTTTTCTTCCTTTTACTTTCAGGACTCTGTTCTCCGAAGCCTTGTCCAAGCATTCACGCCCGAATACACGATGCAACAGCCAGGAAGCGTAAAACTGCGTCGAAGGCCCGTGTGGTCTCTATTACGATCAAGATAATTGCTTTTACATACCACACCGCAAACTTACCCCTGGAAGGGGGACATGTCAAAAGTCCCGTACCCTGCTTATTGCACAATTTGTATCGTTCTGCTTTTATTTGCAGCTTCTTTTGAATAACCAATACATAGCTTTTGCCTATTATTGCACTCCTTTCTTTATCTATATATATATGTTCATTTCATGACATGTTGCACCCACACACTTTGGTACGGCCAATACACCAGGGGCTTAAGTACCCTAAAAGTATGGTGTGATAAGTCCGAACACTTTCACAAGTGCGGCACCCTGAACTTATAGCATTATATGCATCGGCTCCGAATCATGTCTTGGGTCAATAGTTGGGTTTGCCCGGCTCCCATGTTGTGTACCTTACGCCCGTTATATCGGCTAAGGTAGCTGGGAGAACCACCGCGATTGTGCCCGGTTGAGCTGGGTTGAGCACCTCGGTGGAGAAAGCTAAAACTGACCGTCATGATAGGGCGAGAGTCGGTCGCTGTTCGAGAGGTTTTTCCGGTCCCTAAAGACTTATGCCGCTTAGAGCGAGGAGTCGGCATTGTCCGCCAAGGCGTGGATAGCGCCCGAACTCGGTGTTCGAATACTAGGGGCTTCACGAAATTTAAAATTATAGAATTCTATGGCTAAGTGAGAGTGTTCAAGCACTATAAGTCCGGTTGCCTTGTTCGCTATGCTGAGCGCCTCCCTCGAAGGACCCAAGAATGGGAACAAGAGCGCTCAAGTTTATCCCGAACACCCCAAAGCACTGTGGCATGGGGGCTGAAGCCAACGACTTGCCATCTCTCAAATTTGATAAACGGCCGCACATAAGGTAATATTTTAAATTCACAAGCGTTGCTTAGCGCATATGAACAAGTTTTCAGCGTACAGGATAACAAATGCGAGTCTATTAAAAAATTACATCTTTGGAGCATTCACCCGCTATACGGTGGGCACCCTTCAGGACGCCCTCATAGTACATTTCGGTCTTGCGATGCTCCTTGCCCTTCGGTGGCCCGTCCGTCACAAGCTTCTCCGCATCCAGCTTGCCCCAAAGGCACTTTAGCACGGGCAAGGCCCGACGGGCACCTTCAATGCAGACGGAGCGCTTGATGACTTCAATCCATGGACAAAGGCGTCCACCAGCCGCTGCACTAGCCCAAGTAGCTCCTGTGCATGGCTTCCAATGGCCACACCGAACTATGAGGCCCTTCATGGCCTGTTCGGCGACCTTGTGGAGCTCGACCAACCGCTTCACTGGTCGCTCGAGGCACTGGACGTTCGGCCTCGACATATCGAGACCGTAACACCTTCTCCGTCGAGCTCCCTCCTTGGCGCGGTAGAACGCGGCAGATCGGACACCACGGGCAGATCTGTGAATGCTCCTGGAGAACTCCGGATTCGGGTAAGTAATAGGTAATTCACTTTCACATGCTTGCTTTGTATAAAGAATGCCTTACCCGCCGCTATCTTCTTTAATGATTCAATCTCTTGGAGGGCTTTTTGGGCTTCGGCCTTAGCGGCTTTGGCACTCTAAAGGGCCGAGGCGTGCTCGGACTCTCGAGTCTTCGAGTCACGCTCCAAACTCTCGTGTTTTTCCACGAGAGCCTGGAGCTCTTGCCGCACCTCCGCCACCCGCGCCTCCTGCTTCTCTCGCTCGGTGCGCTCCACGGCCGCTTTGCTTTCGGCCGCGGACACCGCTTCCTTCAGGGTCGCCACCTCGTTCGTGGCCCCTACAATACCCACGTTACTCCTGTCATTTTTGCAACCAAATCCTTTCTATAAGGTATTTCTTTAATAAGGTATTACTTACCTTCCTCGTCCTCGAGCTGCTTCTTGGCAAGGCCGAGCTCGTTCTCGGACCGCTCGAGGCTCTGCTTCAATGCATTGACCTCCATAGTCAAGGTCGGCAGAGGTCGAACAAGAGCCTGCATTCCCATATTGACATACTTATGTTAGACTCCTGCGTATATCTTTTTAGATCCTTAGTCCGACTTTTCTTTCCGAACACCGAACTAAGCATTAGGGGCTACTATCTATGCGGTAATATTTTTACATATTCTAAACTTACCTCAAAGCCTGTTAGAAGGCTGGTACAGGCTTCAGTCAGCCCGCTCTTGGCGGACTGAACTTTCTAGATCACCAAACTCATAACATTGCGGTGCTCCTCGTTGATGGAGGTGCCTTTAAGCGCCTCCAGCAAGCTATCCGGTGCCTACGGATGGACGGAGGTCACCGGCGTCGTAGTCTTACCCTTCTTATGAAGGGGCCGCTTGCCGGACTTCGGAACCACTGAAGGTTCCAGTACGGAGTTCGGCACAGGGCCAGATTTAGAGCCCTCTGGGGTCTCGCCCCTTGGCCCGAGTCCGGGAGGTCGCCTTCTTGGCGCCTCCAGACCACCTCCTCCGGCTGGGCCCCTTTGGAACTCCACCGCAGTGTCGTCGGCGACACGAGGAGAGGAGGCGGTCGGAAGTGAAGTACTATTCACATTCGACGAGCCCAGGGAGCCGCTCGACGAAGCGGCAAGCTCGTCCTTGGGCGGGCTACATGGTCATATTCGGCGTTAGAAGACACTATGCGACAAATAAAAAGTCATGAACTATTCCGGAGTCCGGACACTTACGATCTCGCCAGGGGCTTGGCCTTTGGTGGCCACTCCTCCTCGTCGTTGTCGGCGTTGGTGGAGAAGTCCGGAGGAAGGGTCCTTCCTTTCTTGGACCCTCCGGCCACCCCAGTCGGGGCGGTCTTCCTTTTCTTCTCTCCCCCCGCTGGGGGAGAGGCTTCTTTCTCCTCCTCCTCATCCTCAGAGGAGGATTCCACCTCGGAGTCGTCGGACGATGAGTCTGACAACACCTGGCGTCGGGCACTCCTTTCAGTCCCCGTGGCCTTCTTCTCCGGCACCACGTGAGGTGTCGGAGCCAGCAGCCCCGTCAATCGGGCGCCCACTGGGTCTTCTGGCAAGGGGGCCGGACAGTTAATCTGTCCGGACGTCTTCAGCCAGTCCTGTCAAAGGTTAGGGAGTTTTAGATCCCGCATAGAGTAAAACTATGAAAAAAGAGTCCCATAAAGGGTAAAATAACTTACCTCGCTGGCTTGACGCTGTGAGCTGAATCCGCGATCTTGATGGCGGATGTGAGAGCCTCGGCGCCTTTGAACAAAGACCTTCCAGGCGTCTTCATACGTAGTGTCGAAGAGACTTTTCAGAGTTGAGTGTTGTGCCGGATCGAACTCCCACAATTTGAAGGCCCGTTGTTGGCATGGGAGAATCCGGCGGATGAGCATCACCTGGATTACGTTGACAAGCCTGAGATTCTTGTCCACCAGGTTTCAGACGTAGGTTTGGAGTCCGGATAGCTCGTTCAATCCCCCACGCCGTGCCCATCTCTTTCCATGTTGTGAGCCGTGTGGGGAAGCCAGATCGAATTGGGGCCGCCGCCCATTGAGAGTCGCTGACTCGGTGATGTAGAACCACCCTGATTGCCACCCCTTTATGGTCTCCACAAAGGAGCCCTCGAACCATAGGACTTTGGCCATCTTGCCAACCATGGCGCCTCCGCACTCCGCTTGGCGGCCGCCCACTACCTTCGGCTTGACATTGAAGATCTTAATCCATAAGCCGAAGTGGGGCTGGATGCAGAGGAAGGTTTCGCATTACCTGACGATAAACGCCGATATGTTGAGGATGAAGTTCGGGGCCAGATCGTGGAAATCCAGGCCGTAGTAGAACATGAGCCCCCGGACAAATGGGTGAAGTGGAAAACGTAGTCCGCGGAGGAAGTGGGTGAGGAACACCACCCTCTCATGGGGACTGGGGGTGGGAATGAGCTGCCCCTCGTCGGGTAGCCGGTGCGCGATGTCGCTGGACAAGTATCCGGCCTTCCGCAGCTTTTTGATGTGCCCCTCCGTGACGGAGGAGGCCATCCACTTACCTCCCGCTCCGGACATAGTTGGAGAAGGTTGAGGTGGGATGTGCGGACTTGGGCGCTGGAGCTCGAGTGCGCAGAAATGGATGGGCAAAGGAGGAAGAAGGCGTAGGTGAAAAGGTGGATCGTTATCCCCTTATATGGACGGACGAAGCTATGTGTCCCCCGCCAGCCTGGTAAAACTCTCTTATCTCCCAAGCGCCGTAATCAATGGCGCGGTTGGGTTACCCACGTCCGTATTGATGAGAATCCCGGAATAAGGGGGGCATGATCTCCGCTTTGATAAGACGTGCCAAGGAACCCGCCTTGCTAAACGCTACCGAGGTGGAACAAGAAAACGATTCGTATAAAGGCGTGGCGGTGGTGTGATGTCACGCTGAATACGCCGCCAGATCTGTGCAAAAGTTATTCTCTCTACGGTAGTATGTGGAACTTGTTTTGCAGAGTCGGACACTATCCTGTTTTTCAAAATCTTCTATGTAGTTTTCGATGGAGGAACCCGCCTTGCAATGCCGAAGACAATATGCGAGCCGGACTCGTCGTCATTGAAGCCTGGTTCAGGGGCTATTGAGGGAGTTCTGGATTAGGGGGTGTCCGGATAGCCGAACTATCACCGTTGTCCGGACTCCTGGACTATGAAGATACAAGATTGAAGACTTCGTCCCGTGTCCGGATGGGACTTTCCTTGGCGTGGAAGGCAAGCTTGGCGTCTGGATATGTAGATCTCCTACCATTGTAACCGACTACGTATGTAACCGTAACCCTATCCGTGTCTATGTAAACCGGAGGGTTTTAGTCCAGAGGACGAACAACAATCATACCATAGGCTAGCTTCTAGGGTTTCGCCTCTCGATCTCGTGGTAGATCTACTCTTGTACTACCCATATCATCAATATTAATCAAGCAGGAGTAGGGTATTACCTCCATCGAGAGGGCCCGAACCTGGGTAAAAACATCGTGTCCCTTGTCTCCTGTTACCATCCGCCTAGACACACAGTTCGGGACCCCCTACACGAGATCCGCCGGTTTTGACACCGACAATGGGCTTAGGGAGCATGATCAAGTTAGAATGGTGATCCAATAACCAATAGTCTAAGAAGGAATCATCGACCATTAACTCCAAAGCAATAGGGTTGCTAGGAGTATAGAATCCAAGCAACATCGCTCACTTGTTGGTATTACGGTTGGAAGCAACACGGGGAACAAGACGAATGGTGATGGCGAGAAGCATCACTGTATCAAGAATTTGTAAGTGGTGGTGAAATTCTCACAACATCCTCGACATAAGAGATAGTAATACTTCAAGGTAGAACATAATACTAGCTAGATTGCAAGTTGCATCCATAGCATGAATAAGTTTGTGATGGAAGGAAGGTAAGGATGTTGTCAATGGTAACTCAAGTTACCAAGAGACGAGGGTGGTACTTATCATCATGAATTTGATTGGTATCCTGGAAGGAATCAAAATGTTGATGATGATCACGACAAATTTTGTCGAGAGGCTCCACGAAGAAGTAGTCGAATAGCGACTACGTCAAGTAAAAGGACTGATGTAGAAAAAGATTATTGGAACCACATATACGACACCAACTCGGAATCAAGCTTGTTGTTCGAGGTGGAACGATAAGACGAGGAAATCGATGTAAGCTTAGCTCATCATCGAAAGTTGTGCTCTGGGATTAAGGACCAGGTAGCATAGCTAAAACTAGCACGATAAAGATGTAGCAAATCAGGCTAGGAGTGACGTGATGGAGTATTAAACTTCTCAACAACAAAGTACTGGGAGTACTGAATCTTAGTGTTGATTCGATTCACAAATCGGTGTTGTCGGTTGACAACAACCCAGAACCCGTGGAGTGACTATGACGGGGAAAGGTACTACTTCATCAGAAATTCATAAGATGAAGTGCAATGGGTTGATATTCTCGAGATACCAGGGGGTAATACTCGAAGGTAGAACAAAATAGACGTTGGGAAGGCGTACTGATCTGCAGAAGGCAAGTACTTTAACTTGTCCGAGAAATAAAATCAAAGGAGAACAATCATAATCGGAACCACAGTTGTAAAGGATCAATTCACAGATACCAGATGATATTTATCAAGGAAATAGTTATTATTACAAGAAGTTTCCATGATAGGATCTACATCATGTCCATGGGCATGAACACAAAGTTCAAGGTCGACTCCCACTTCTCTAGTGCATAACCTTTTATTCACTTCTCGCCTTCGGTGAAGCTGTAGTGTTGAAGTTTTATTTAACATAACAACTGTAGACTATGACCCATAGTAGTTTCCGGGTTCACACAGATTAGAAAAGGCATAGGTTCAACCCATCAGGGCCTTAGGAACATATACCTCAAGCTTCAAGAGTAAATATCACCAGCTCGGTAGCAGAGCATGGTTGGTCAAATCAGAGAATAGGATTTACCAATGGCATTATGTATCACAGAAAGAATTCTAAAATGATTGAATATGAAGGACGCTGTCGGATAAAATCCACAAAGGATCCGGTGGTCCTCAAGGGATCTGATGTGAGCACCGATACTCAACCAGAGGACGAATGAATGTAAGGAGATCATATTGTAGAAACAACTAACTAATCCAAAGCTCAAATGTAAAGGAATTATCATTTCCAAATCAAGGGATCAGAAACCAACGGTCTAATTAAGGATGCTTAAGTTGAATAGGCTTAGGGGTACAATCGTCAACAGTTTGATTGGTTGATAACCGACTCATGTTTCAAATGATGTCTGAGCCGGAAGAATGAATTCTAGGATCTGATTGAGGATTGAGAGCATTCACATCATATTGGATCAACGGACTTAAAGTGATAATGATAGAGGATGCCAATAAGATTACCAGACTTATAGGATTTAATCCCAATTCAAGGAAGCAAGAATCTCAAGAGCAATAGGTTGTTGAGGATCTTCGGAAGATCGAATGGTATTTCAAAAACTTTTGTGAAATATCTGAATCAACTGGGGATGAGCGGATACTCGATGAGTGCGAGAAATTATCCGTAGGGGTATTCAGGTGGCAAAGAACTGCAAGGCAATAAGCACAAAGGATTCTCGAAATAGCGTGAAGTAGTTCAGGGTATCTTGTACTAACAAGAGTAATCGAGAATGAAGGTATGGATGGCAAGTATAAGTAGCTATCCATAGGGATGTCTCGATGGTGGTGAATTTGCAAAGGCGGTGGGCACAAGTGTCTCGGTAAAACATCGAATAACATCTTCGGAAACTTCTGGGGCAGCAGGCGATCATCTGTAATAAGGGGTTCTCCGGGTGGAAGTAGTTACGAGAACCTAGAGTCAGAGTTAGTAAAATCGTTTAACCCGAATAGAAGAGATGTCAGAGTCCCAGAGTATAGGTCGAGAAATAGAAGATCCTAATTAATACCATCCAATGGCGACGTGGGCCCGTAAGCCACACAGCCATGTTAGTAAAAGTTTTGCAATGACTAGACTCAACTTCGCCAAGGAGTTGGAAGGGGGATTCCTATAGGCAGTCGGCTCTGAAACCAACTTGTGACACCCCCGATTCAATCATACACTAATCATACACGCAAACGTGTACGATCAAGATCGGGACTCACGGGAAGATATCACAACACAACTCTAAAATAAAACAAGTCATACAAGCATCATAATACAAGCCACGGGCCTCGAGGGCTCGAATACAAGTGCTCAATCATAGACTAGTCAGCGGAAGTGGAGGAAACACGTGTTGGCTCATCGTTGGGACAGATGTCATCCACTCATTGGACAGAAGGTGCCTATGATACGTCGACACGTGGCACGGCCCAACAGAGGACCATTCTTGTGAAAAGGCCGGCCCATTTGACTTCGTCAAAAGGTGGCGGGCCGGCCCATGGAAAGCCTGTTAACGTCATGTTCGCATATAGCCCATTTACTGCCTGCTAACCCAAGGCCAGTTACGCCCTATCCGAATTAGGCCCAGTAGCGTCATCTGGGCCATCCAATATGATTCCAGCCCGTTTTCACTTCTGGCCCATGTATGGCCCATGACGTCT
Organism: Aegilops bicornis; assembly: GCA_021605145.1. NCBI lineage: Eukaryota > Viridiplantae > Streptophyta > Magnoliopsida > Poales > Poaceae > Aegilops > Aegilops bicornis. The sequence goes on along the minus strand of CM038669.1, from coordinate 386,892,502 downwards.
TTCGGCCCATATGAGGCCCTATGTAACTCTTGGCCTATTAACGACCCGTGGTGAAACTAGCCCGTAATGAACAAAGGTATCACTTTACACCCATTAACGGCTGTGGTGAAACTGCCCGTAATGAATAGTGTATCACTTTATACCCATTAACGGCCCGTTATTCCGCTAATGTTTCCAGCCCATGTTATCTTTCGGCCTTCTCAGAGCCCATTTATTATTGGGCTCATTCCCAGCATTCGTTTACTTACGGCCCGTTACTGTCATTTTCTGCTTGTGGGCCAAATTCAACCCGTGGTTACAGTCGGCCCGTTTGTGGTCCGTTAATACGTTGGGCCGTTTTCATAGCATCATCAAATATGGCCTATTAACGATGGCCCGTTATGGTCGGCCCATGAACGGACGATCCAACTCTAGCCCGTTTACGGCCATAATGCGGCCTGTTATTGGCCCATGTTTGGCCAATCCATCATACGGCCCGTAGAAGGCCCATTGATGATATGGCCCGCAGAAGGCCCATTGTTTCTACGGCCCGTAGAAGGCCCATTGTTTCTACGGCCCGTAGAAGGCCTATTTTTTCTACGGCCCGTAGAAGGCCCACTGTTTCTACGGCCCGTAGGAGGCCCAGTGTCACTACAGTAAATATTAGCCCATGGTTATTGTGGCCTAGTTTAAAAAAATAGGTTATTGCAGCCGCTAGCAAACTGTGGAAAAAGAACTGCACTGACTACAAGCAAACAAATAAACAAGACAACAAGGAAATAAATAAGTAAGCAACTTATGCTAGGATATCACGGCTATTACACATATTACATCCACTGGGCATCAAAGTTCGCCACCAGTGCCAATATAGGGGTGCTCTTCTCCAATATTCTGTTTGCATACTACAAGAGAAACAAGTAGACACATCACATGTTTAGCTTGTAGTATACGAAACTCATTTTGGTAAACCGGTTCAGTAGTAAGGTGGACAGGATAACAGCATGAAACAAACATATATCTATGTACTATGGTCACTGTATTGTCCATATCATTCTATTTTATGTTCCATAATCAAGATAGAGACATAGTTCAACTCATATATTTTTAAGACACAACAGCATAGACAGAATATAAGTGTGAGAAACTACACAGGATTGGAGGCACTTGTAATGTGCATCACATGAGAACATAACTGTTTATACAACTTAAACTGAAATCAACATAGAGCAAGAAGTTAGAACAACAATCCAGTTAAAGAAATAGGTTTAAAACATACCTGTTGCGCCATTGGAGTTTCAGTTGGATCCTTCAAATTCGAAAGTAGTTGGTATGATTACATACAATGATGCAACAACAAAGGAGTATGAACCATAGCTACGGAATCTGACCTGAGAATAGTTGCTCTTCTGCTTTAAACGTGGAGTTTGGGTTAACTGTGGTGGTCTTCGTGCTTTGGGCACTGCAGTAGCTTTACAAACTGCTCGCGTGGGGGTACTCTGTGGTGGATATGGTGCTTTGTCAACTATAAGTGGGTTACTATCCGCGGGGGTTGCGGTTAGATGGGTTGTAGCTGGTTCTATGCCCAACGGTGTAAGTGTGCAATCTGGAAGAGTCTCGATTATGTGTGGTGGGGCTAGTTTGTGGGCCAGTACAACCATGGTTCTATCTGCATCGATGGGTAGCACTGTCTTTTGTGAAGAACGGCTTTTTGCTCCCTTAGATACTGCCATCACCCCCTCCAATTCAAATGGCTGATAAACAAGAAAAGAAATTGAACGTACATACATTGTATGATAGACAGATGTGGTAATTCACATATATGTTGTCTAACCAACCAGCATGACACAATTTCACATATATGATGCCTAACTAAACAGGATAGCATGACACAGTTTCAGATATATGATGGATAACTTAACAGGATATAATGGCATAATTCAACATATGATGAGTACCTAAACAGGATGACATGACAAAACTATATGATGTGTTTCTAAACTAAGCTGATGACATATAAGATGTATAATGTAAGCAATGCAAGGCGCCATATGCATGATATGACCAACATCAGCATGCCAGGTTAGAGCAAACACCTCATGTGGTAAACATGTGTGGTCAGCTCCTTCTGAATCTCCATCTGAACAGTTATCTTCCTCTGGAATACAATATGGAAATGCAGGAGGGGGGGGGGGCACTTCGCCCACCATGGAGCGACGTCTGCATGACATTATATTCGCACGCATAGCGGTCTTCTCTTTTCTCTAAATGTTCAAGACGATTGTGTACAATATCCGACATGCATAATAAAAAAATAGTTAGATTTTGTAAGGCCTAAGGGTGCATGCAAAAATCAAGACCGATGGTAGCAAACAAGTGGATGGATCCAAAACTAATGATAGCGGTAGATTATAGCTTCAGCTTTAAAAAGATAGACAATGGATCATCTATTGTTTGTTGCCCACCCAACATGAACCACATAGAAGACCCCAGATGAACCGGATAGTAGCAGATGATACTATTCGTTCTTTGGCTCGATATGAGACCCATGGGCAATTCAAAACTCAAGATTGAATGATAAAGTAGCAGGTAATAATAACCGATGTATAACGTAAGCAAACATGAAAGACTACGACCTCTCTTCTGGAACTGTGTAGTCCTCAGGTTCATCTGCTCAGTCGATGAGGGTAATGCAGTTGGCGTGGCTGCTGGCAACGGGGAAGATGATCTGAGGAGGCGAAAGGAAGTCTGCAGGGGGGATCTCTGCTGCAGTGAACGCTTCTGTCGATGGTGCACCTCAGGTGGGGTGGATGAGGGCACGGCAGGAACAGGATATAACACACATAGTTTTCTTTGACGCCTATCTTAAAATGAAGTAAATCTGTAAGGGCTCCTTAGAATTGGAGGATTCTATAAACGCAGGGATAGGAAAAACACAGGAATAGGATAGGAATGCACGTGCAAAACAGAGCATTTGGAAACATAGGATTTCACCAACCAGGTGTTTGGCTCACATGAATTGGAAGAATAGAGGAATGGAGAAACAAAGTGATGCGACGGGTGTACAACCTCTTTGGCATAGCCTTGTGGACCTCAGCATCATTTGGTTGGACGTGGAGGATGGTGAAGATGCTAGTGTGATTGTCGGAGGCAGGGAAGAAGATCCGAGGCCTCTGGAAACAGCACCGAGGGTACTGCTCCACTGTGATGGACTGTTTCGTCATTGGAGCAGCTCCACTAAGGTGTACGGCGATGAGGCTGAAGCATGACAAGACAGACAATGTTAATCTGAAGTAGGACCCTAATATCATCTGCAATAGATGATGTAAAATACATCACCAAAAAGTGCTAGATGTAAAATGCATCAGCCGCGCCACGGCCGCTCCGACAGATGTTGTAAGTACTGTTCACTCTGAACTTAACTAAAGAAAATGAACTTCACAGTCGAAACTAAATTTTACTGACGAAACTGATTGAACTAGTAATAGAGCATTGCAATAGATGTTTAGGGCGTTCGAGCACTAGTAGCAGAGAAGCGATGATCTAAATCAGCAGACGCCGAAAGGTGGAACGACTAGCAGAGAGCAAGTCGTGCAAAGAGCACATGAAGCGAGTGCTAAAGCAGCAACTCCTCAGAAGCTGCCGGAGGTCGTGGCAGCAGCAGCATAGCGCAAGCGAGAGCAAGAGCAAGAGCAGCAAAGACGAATCTAAAGCAGGAGCAGCGCAGAAGAATAGACCGACAAAGAAGAACAGAGTCAGCAAAGATGATACGTCTCCAACGTATCTATAATTTTAATTGCTCCATGCTATATTATCTATTGTTTTGGACTATATTGGGCTTTATTTTCCACTTTTATATTACTTTTGGGACTAACCTATTAACCGGAGGCCCAGCCCAGAATTGATGTTTTTTGCCTATTTCAGTGTTTCGAAGAAACGGAATATCAAACGGAGTCCAAATACAATGAAATCTTCGGGAACATGGGTTTCTCATCGGATAAGACCCAGGAGACTTGGACCCTCCGTCAAGAAAGCCACGAGGCGGCCACGATGGTGAAGGGCGCGCCCCCCTAGGGCGCGCCCCTGCCTCGTGGGCCCCTCGAAGCTCCACCAACTTACTCCTTCCTCCTATATATACCTACGTACCCCCAACAGATCAGATACGGAGCCCAAAACCTAATTCCACCGCTGCAACTTTCTATATCGACGAGATCCCATCTTGGGGCCTGTTCCGGAGCTCCGCCGGAAGGGGATTCCACCATGGAGGGCTTCTACATCATCATCATAGCCTCTCCGATGAAGTGTGAGTAGTTTACCTCAGACCTTCGGGTCCATAGCTAGTAGCTAGATGACTTCTTCTCTCTTTTTGGATCTCAATACAATGTTCTCCCCCTCTCTCGTGGAGATCTATTCGATGTAATGTTCTTTTTGCGGTGTGTTTGTTGAGACTGATGAATTGTGGGTTTATGATCAAGATTATCTATGAGCAATATTTGAATCTTTTCTGAATTCTTTTATGTATGACTGAGTTATCTTTGCAAGTCTCTTCGAATTATCCGTTTGGTTTGGCTAACTAGATTGGTAGTTCTTGCAATGGGGGAAGTGTTTAGCTTTGGGTTCAATCTTGCGGTGTCCTTACCCAAAGGATGTAAAGGGTTGCAAGGCACGTATTGTATTGTTGCCATCGAGGATAACAAGATGGGGTATTTATCATATTGCATGAATTTATTCCTCTACATCATGTCATCTTGCTTAAGGCGTTACTCTATTTTCATTAACTTAATACTCTAGATGCATGCCGGATAGCGGTCGATGAGTGGAGTAATAGTAGTAGATGCAGGTGAGTCGGTCTACTTGTCTCGGACGTGATGCCTATACACATGATCATACCTAGATATTCTCATAACTATGCTCAATTCTGTCAATTGCTCAACAAGAATTGCTCACCCGCCGTAAAATACTTATGCTCTTGAGAGAAGCCACTATTGAAATCTATGGCCCCGGGTCTATTCTCATCATATTAATCTTCCTATGCTTTATTATTGCTTTGCTTTTTACTTTGCCTTTTATTTTACTTTGCATCTTTATACCAAAAATACCAAAAATATTATCTATCATCTCTATCAGATCTCACTCTCGTAAGTGACCGTGAAGGGATTGACAACCCCTATTCGCGTTGGTTGCGAGGAGCTATTTGCTTTGTGTAGGTACGAGGGACTTGCGCGTGGCCTCCTACTAGATTTATACCTTGGTTCTCAAAAACTGAGGGAAATACTTTCGCTACTCTGCTGCATCATCCTCTCCTCTTTGGGGAAAACCAACGCAAGCTCAAGACGTAGCAAGAAGGATTTCTGGCGCCGTTGCCGGGGGGTCTACGCAAAAGCCAACATACCAAGTACCCATCACAATCCCTTATCTTTCGCATTACATTATTTGCCATTTGCCTCTCGTTTTCCTCTCCCCCACTTCACCCTTGCCGTTTTATTCACCCTCTCTTTCCCAATCTTCTCCTCTCTTTTCTCTTGCCTTTTTCTGTTTGCTCGTGTGTTGGATCGCTTGCTTGTCACTATGGCTCAAGATAATACCAAATTGTGTGATTTTACCAATACCAACAATAATGATTTCCTTAGCACTCTGATTGCTCCTCTTGCCAATACTGAATCGTGTGAAATCAATGCTGCTTTATTGAATCTTGTTATGAAAGATCAATTCGCCGGCCTTCCTAGTGAAGATGCTGCTACTCATTTAAATAGCTTCATGGATTTGTGTGATATGCAAAAGAAGAAAGATGTTGACAATGATGTTGTTAAATTGAAGCTATTCCCTTTTTCGCTTAGAGATCGTGCTAAAGCTTGGTTTTCGTCTTTGCCTAAAAATAGTATTGATTCTTGGAACAAGTGCAAATATGCTTTTATCTCTAAGTATTTTCCTCCCGCTAAGATCATCTCTCTTAGGAACGATATTATGTATTTTAAGCAACTTGATCATGAACATGTTGCACAAGCTTGGGAGAGAATGAAATTAATGATACAGAATTGCCCTACTCATCGGTTAAATTTGTGGATGATTATACAAAAGTTTTATGCCGGATTGAATTTTGCTTCTAGAAATCTTTTAGATTCGGCCGCGGGAGGCACTTTTATGGAAATCACTTTAGGAGATGCTACTAAACTTCTAGATAATATTATGGTTAATTATTCTTAATGGCACAGTGAAAGATCTACTAATAAAAAAGTGCATGCGATAGAAGAAAGTAATGTTTTGAGTGGAAAGATGGATGAACTTATGAAATTATTTGCTACTAAGAGTGTTTCTTCTAATCCTAATGATATGCCTTTGTCTACTTTGATTAAGAATAATAATGAATCTATGGATGTGAATTTTGTTGGTAGGAATAATTTTGGTAACAACGCATATAGAGGGAATTTTAATCCTAGGCCCTATCCTAGTAATCCTTCTAATAATTATGGAAATTCCTACAACAACTCTTATGGAAATTTTAATAAGATGCCCTCTGAATTTGAGAATAGTGTTAAAGAGTTTATGAATTCACAAAAGAATTTTAATGCTTTGCTTGAAGAGAAATTACTTAAAGTTGATGAATTGGCTAGGAACGTTGATAGAATTTCTCTTGATGTTGATTCTTTAAAGCTTAGATCTATTCCTCCTAAGCATGATATCAATGAGTCTCTCAAAGCCATGAGAACTTCCATTGATGAGTGCAAGGAAAGAACCGCTAGGATGCGTGCTATGAAAGATGCCTTTATTAAAGCGTGTTCTTCCAATTTCCATGAAAATCAAGATGAAGATCTAAAGTTATTGATGTGTCTCCCATTAAATCTTTGTTTTGCAATATGAATCTTGATAATGATGAGATTGAATATGAGTCACCTTTACCTAGAAGGCGTTCTAAAAATTCGGAGATTTTAGATTATGATGCTAAAATTGATAAAAGTGGGATTGAAGAAAGTAAAACCTTAGATGTTGCTAAACCCAGTATTTTGGATTTCAAGGAATTTAATTATGAAAGTTGCTCTTTAATTGATTGTATTTCCTTGTTACAATCCATGCTAAATTCTCCGCATGCTTATAGTCAAAATAAAGCGTTTACTAAACATATCATTGATGCCTTGATGCAATCTTATGAGGAAAAACTTGAGTTGGAAGTCTCCACCCCTAGAAAACTTTATGATGAGTGGGAACCAACTATTAAAATTAAGATTAAGGATCATGAATTCTATGCTTTATGTGATTTGGGTGCTAGTGTTTCCACTATTCCCAAAACTTTGTGTGATATGCTAGATTTCCGTGATTTTGATGAATGCTCTCTAAACTTGCACCTTGCGGATTCCACTATTAAGAAACCTATGGGAAAAATTAATGATGTTCTTATTGTTGCAAATATGAATTATGTGCCCGTAGACTTTATCGTTCTTGATATAGATTGCAATCCTTCATGTCCTATTATTCTTGGTAGACCTTTCCTTAGAACGATTGGTGCGATTATTGATGTGAAGGAAGGGAATATTACATTCCAATTCCCATTAAAGAAAGGCATGGAACACTTCCCTAGGAAGAAGATAAAATTACCATACGAATCTATTATGAGAGCCACCTATGGATTGCCCACCAAAGATGGCAATACCTAGATCTATCCTTGCTTTTATGCCTAGCTAGGGGCGTTAAACGATAGCGCTTGTTGGGAGGCAACCCAATTTTATTTTTAGTTTTTGTTTTTTTTTCTGTTTAGGAATAAATAATCCATCTACCTTCTGTTTATATGTGGTTTTATGTTTTAATTAGTGTTTGTGCCAAGTTAAACCTATAGGATCTTCTTGGATAATAGTTATTCGATCTTGCTGTAATTTCCAGAAACTTTCGGTTCACGAAAACAATTGTTAAAAAGCACCAGAACGTGATACAATAGTGATTCAAATTGCTGCTGATCAATAAACAAATTTCCTAGGTCTTCCAATTTTGGCTGAAGTTTTGGAGTTCCAGAAGTTTGCGTTAGTTACAGATTACTACAGACTGTTCTGTTTTTGACAGATTCTGTTTTTCGTGTGTTGTTTGCTTATTTTGATGAATCTATGGCTAGTAAAATAGTATATAATCCATAGAGAAGTTGTAATACAGTAGGTTTCACACCAATATAAATAAATAATGAGTTCATTACAGTACCTTGAAGTGATCTTTTATTTTCTTTCGCTAACGGAGCTCACGAGATTTCTGTTGAGTTTTGTGTTGTGAAGTTTTCAAGTTGTGGGTGAATTTTTTTGATGGATTATGGAACAAGGAGTGGAAAGAGCCTAAGCTTGGGGATGCCCATGGCACCCCAAGATAATCCAAGGACACCAAAAGTCAAAGCTTGGGGATGCCCGGAAGGCATCCCCTCTTTAAATCCACTTCCATCGGTAACTTTACTTGGAGCTATATTTTTATTCACCACATGATATGTGTTTTGCTTGGAGCGTCTTGTATTATTTGCATCTTTGCTTGTTAGTTTACCACAATCATCCTTGCTGTACACACCTTTTGAGAGAGCCATACATGAATTGGAATTTGTTAGAATACTCTATGTGCTTCACTTATATCTTTTGAGCTTGATAGTTTTGCTCTATGTGCTTCACTTATATCTTTTGAGCTTGATAGTTTTGCTCTATGTGCTTCACTTATATCTTTTGAGCTTGATAGTTTTGCTCTAGTACTTCACTTATATCTTTTGAGCTTGATAGTTTTGCTCTGTGTGCTTCACTTATATCTTTTGAGCTTGATAGTTTTGCTCTAGTACTTCACTTATATCTTTTAGAGCACGGTGGTGGATTTGTTTTAAAGAAACTATTGATCTCTCATGCTTCACTTTGATTATTTTGAGAGTATTAAATAGCATGGTAATTTGCTTAAAATAATAATATGCTATGTATATAAAAATAATAAAAACTTTCTTATGAGTGTGTTGAATACTAAGAAAAGTTTGATGCTTGATATTTTTTTTGAGATATGGAGGTGATAATATCAAAGTCGTGCTAGTTGAGTAGTTGTGAATTTGAGAAATGCTTGTGTTGAAGTTTGCAAGTCCCGTAGCATGCACGTATGGTAAACGTTATGTAACAAATTTGAAACATGAGGTGTTATTTGATTATCCTCCTTATGAGTGGCGGTCGTGACGGCGATGGTCTTTTCCTACCAATCTATCCCCTAGAGCATGCGCGTAGTGCTTTGGTTTTTGATGGCTTGTAGATTTTTGCAATAAGTATGTGAGTTCTTTATGACTAATGTTGAGTCCATGGATTATACGCACTCTCACCTTTCCATCATTGCTAGCCTCTTCGGTACCGTGCATTGCCCTTTCTCACATTGAGAGTTGGTGCAAACTTCGCCGGTGCATCCAAACCCCATGATATGATACGCTCTTTCACACATAAACCTCCTTATATCTTCCTCAAAACAGCCACCATACCTACCTATTATGTCATTTCATAGTCATTCCGAGATATATTGCCATGCAACTTTCCACCATACCGTTCTTCATGACATATTCATCATTGTCATATTGCTTAGCATGATCAAGTAGTTGACATAGTATTTGTGGCAAAGCCACCGTTCTTTATTCTTTTCTTACATGTCACTCTTGATTCATTGCATATCCCGGTACACCGCCGGAGGCATTCATATAGAGTCATACCTTGTTCTAGTATCGAGCTGTAATCATTGAGTTGTAAATAAACAAAAGTGTGATGATCATCATTTTCTAGAGCATTCTCCCAAAAAAAGAGAAAGGCCAAAGAAAAAAAATAAGGCCCAAAAAAAAGGGGCAATGTTACTATCTCTTTTTCCACACTTGTGGTTCAAACTAGCACCATGTTCTTCATATAGCGAGTCTCATATATTGTGCTTCAAAGTAGCACCATGTTTTTCATATAGAGAGTTTCATATGTTGTCACTTTCATATACTAGTGGGAATTTTTCATTATAGAACTTGGCTTGTATATTCCAACGATGGGCTTCCTCAAATGTCGGTGTCAAAACCGGCGGATCTCAGGTAGGGGGTCCCGAACTGTGCGTCTAGGCGGATGGTAACATGAGACAAGGGACACGATGTTTTTACCCAGGTTCGGGCCCTCTCGATGGAGGTAATACCCTACTCCTGCTTGATTAATATTGATGATATGGGTAGTACAAGAGTAGATCTACCACGAGATCAAGGAGGCTAAACCCTAGAAGCTAGCCTATGGTATGATTTTGTTCGTCCTACGGACTAAAACCCTCTGGTTTATATAGACACCGGATAGGTTAGGGTTACACAGAGTCAGTTACAATAGTAGGAGACCTACATATCCGTATCGCCAAGCTTACCTTCCACGCCAAGGAAAGTCCCATCCGGACACGGGACGAAGTCTTCAATCTTGTATCTTCATAGTCTTGGAGTCCGGTCGTGACGATAGTCCGGCTATCCGGACACCCCCTAGTCCGGGACTCCCTCAGTAGCCCCTGAACCAGGCATCAATGACGATGAGTCCGGCGCGTTGATTGTCTTCGGCATTGCCTTTATATGTGGCGTGACATCACACCACGGCCAGGCCTTTATATCAATCATTTTTTTATTGTTCCACCTCAGCGTGTTTAGCGAGGCGGTTTCCTTGGCACGTCTTATCGAAGCATAGATCGTGCCCCCTTATTCCGGGATTCTCATCAATACAGACGTGGGTAACCCAACCGTGCCCGTTGGCCTGCCTTCTCTATCAAAGGCGAGTCCTAATCGACCACGGGGTGGGCTCTTTGTATTCAACCGCTTTATAATGAGACCAAGGCCCTCTTCTTTTTACACCCTCCATCGAGTTTGCCTCGCGCTTCGAGTTCCAACACCCAAAGCTTCAGATTCAGCGCTTGCATTTTCGACGATGTCCGGATCCGACCAGCACGGCCGATGGATGTCTTCCTCCGTCACAGAAGAAGATGTGCTAAAGCTGCGCGACGCCAGGTATCTAACCGGCAAGATCTCGCATAGGCTGCCTGCTCCAGGGCAGGTCATTCCCACTCCTGAGCCCGGCGAGAGCGTGGTGTTCGTGTCCCACTTCCTTCGATGTTTAGGCTTCCCGTCAGATCCCTTTGTGCGGGGGCTCATGTTTTATTATGGGCTTGATTTCCATGACTTGAATCCAGAGTCCATCCTCCATATCTCGTCATTCATTGTCGTATGTGAGGCCTTCCTCCATATTACCCCCCACTTTGGATTGTGGCTCAAGACCTTCAAGGTGGAGCCAAAGATGATCGAGGGGCAACAAGCAGAGTGCGGAGGGGCGGTCACAAGCAAATGTGCTGATGCTTCGTGGCCCGAGGGCTCTTTCCAAGAGGAGTTTGGTTTGTGGCAACGGGAGTGGTTTTATATCACCGCTCCCAGGGGCACCAAATGGGCGGTGCTCCCCGCCTTCCGCTCAGGTCCACCACAGTCGCTGGCATCATGGGTCAACAAGGGGCTCGACCGGGGGCCGTCCTAGGACGGTCCCTTGCTGCAGGGCCGTATTCGAGACCTCCATGAAAGAGGGATCAATCTAGTCACAGTGGCGCATGTTATGGTGATCCGGCGCCTTCAGCCTGCAACGTCGCCCCCCTCACTTTGTGGGAATTCAATCCGGAGGGACCACGAGCTCTCCAAAATTTTATGGGCACGATGCCCGTGGAGATGTATAAAATGTTCTTCGGATCACAAGAGAAGTGTCCGGACTTGACCGAGGACGCATAACTAAGCTGCAATCGCCCAAATACTCAAGTAAGCAGTCCTGTAACCGGACAAGCTGTTCATTCATTTATTATATATATATGCCCTTTAAAGGAGCCGTTTCTTGAACAGGAGTGGATAGCCAAGGCAAAGTTAATAAGGTGTCCAGCTCCCCTCCCCGAGACCACGCCGGATCCCATGCTGACCAAGATGTTGAAGGTCGCGCCTTTTGAAGAAGGCGAAGGGGGGAGCGGGGAAGCAACTGCCTCCATGAAGGAGGCTATCAAGGAAGGAGGGATTAAGAGACCCACCTTCCGAGGAGAGAAGAGGACTGCTTCGGAAGATCCGGAGGTCAAGGCCTCAAAGAGGGAAGGGAATCTTGGCGGAGAGTTCGGGCCTGGAAGTAACCCAGCCGCATTATTTCCCCGAGGGGATCAGCCCTCCAAAGAAGCTGTAAGTAAAAAGAAGGGTCTTGTAGATAAGGAACATCCTCTGTATTTATTCATGAAGATAACCGAAATTGTACCTTGTAGTTCGGACCTCAGCCCTTCTCGCAGAGCTCGTCTTGAGGATCTTCTTCCGGAGATGATGGAGAGCGAAACGCCTCCACCTGACGCACCCTCATGTGAAGCGGACGACCCGGAGGTGTCGTCGCGGAGGGTTCCCCCAAGTCCGGCGGGGCCGGAAGGTCCGGTGCCAAGTGGCGTGCGGTCGGAGGAGCTGAAGGATCTGCTCGGGCGAGCGGCTATTTCAGAAGATCACCGTGCTCTAATGGGTACGGTGATTGAAAGAATTGCATCCGCGGAGAGCGGATTGTATGAAGCCGTCAGAAGCTTACTGACGGGGTTTGAGGTACGCAAAAATGATGTACCTTCTGACAGTTATGCATATAGAATGTGCCCTGTATAGATAGTAGCCCCTGAGACTCGGTATGTTGTCAAAATTGACACCGTGCCGAGGATCAAATTTCGATTATAACATATTGCCGCTCCTAAACAGGTGAAGGCGTCCGGACGCCAGCCGGATCGATGAATATGCCGAACTAAAGCGGCAACTTGACGAGGCGGATGCGACATCGCTACCTGGTCAATAAACGGTTTGACGAGTCACAAGGTATGCGACCTCTATGTGGACACCTTGTAAGGGAGCTTGACGCCCATGTCTTACTATTCATATGCTTAATGCAGATGGTGCCGCTGCTGGAGGAGCTGCGGCGAGAACTTGCCCGAGCGAAAGAGCAAGCCGAATTAATGTCTGGCCGCTTTAAAGGCGGTAGAAGAGCTAGAAGCTGAGCAGGCTGCTCCTTTGCCCGAAGCAAGAGGAGATGGCCGATATGGCCAAAAAGTTAAGGAATACTACCGATCGCTGCGAGGTTCTTGAAAAAGAACGTCAAGCGGAACAAGAGGGCCTAAAGAAGGCCGCCGCCGAATCCAAGAATGCCCAATCGGCTTTGACAGCTCCCAAGGAGGAGCTGAGTCAGGCCGGGGCAATTGCGGCTGGAAAACCGTTTCTGCTGCAGAGGAAATATACAGATCCAAAGTATGATCAGTTGGATAAGTTGTGGAGTTCGGAGGATGCTTATCTGGACTTGGCGGCGAGCACTGCGGACGCGGTTGAGCACTTCCGGAGCCAGAAGGGGCATAGAAGGGAAGAGCTATATTGGTCGCAGTTCCATAGTCCGGAGCGTCCTCTGCCGTTGACCGATCGGTTGGCCAAATGGGACGAGCTGAATTGATTGTCCGGATTTGCCATGAAGCATGTCTTGACTCACTTGTGGCCGGACGGACCCCAGCCAAAGAGCTATTTTGGTTTAGTGCAGCAGTTTCTTGCTGCGGTGCCGCGTATCGACGCAATGAAGCGATCGGCGTGTATTGAGGGAGCGCGGATGGCTCTTGCCCGAGTCAAGACATATCGGCAGAGATGAAGGCCACCGACGTTGCATCCCAAGATTCGGACGAAGCGAGTACCTGCCGAGCACTACTTTGAAGATGTCCAGCCGGGCGCTCGTTTAATAGAGTCGCAGTGCTCGAAGGATATTATGTTTAAATGACATGTATGATTTGTGAAAAGAATGTTTCAATGTAATATAAGGGCTTTTTATACTTGTGCGTTCAAGTAGTAGACTACTCCCTGTGCGGCCGTTTATGTATATGTGTATATAACCTGAAAGATGGCAGTCCTTGGCTTCAGCCCCCACGCACATAGTGGGGTGTTCGCAAAAAAAGCGCTTTTCACACTTAATCCAACGCGTCTTGGTCCTGTTAAGGAGGTGATAGCGTAGCAAACCAGGCAACCGGACTATAATGCTATATCACTTTCACTTAGCCATAGGAGTTCGAGGGTGGGGCTACTATATAGCCTCTGGGGGCACCGCACTCTCCCGAATTCAGGGTGCGTATGTGCCTGACCGAAAACCGGTCCTTCGTTAATGTGGAGGAATCCTAAACATTCCCGTGAGTCGTCGAGTGGTTGACCAATCTCTCGCTATATCATGGCAGTCAGTTTTCGACTTTCTCTACTGAGGTGCTCGCCCGGCGAACGAGGCACAATCGCCATAGTTCTCCACGGTGCCGCGTTAGCCGTGAAAACGGAATGTAAGGCAGCAAAACACAGGAGCCGGGCAACCCAACATTTGACCAAAGACATGATTCGGAGCTGATGCATATAAGGCCTAACTCGAGACACTGAATACTCCCTAAGGTATTCGGTCTTTATGAAAATGGGCAGAATAATGCCCTAAGCCCCTGGTGTCCAGGTACGCGCAAAAATTCTGGTGCGGCCAATGCCAAAACACCAGCCTCCTCCTCGGTTATATTAAGGAACCGGGGGGATGTATATCAACAAGAGACAGTGAAAAAAGGTTTACGCAGGGTCTTAATTGAAAAGAATCCTTGCAACGGGTCCCTCGCACGTCTGCGCTTTGTGTCTCCGTTGTGCAGTATCACGGGCCAATTTGTAACGTTGTTCATCTGTAAAAGAGAGGAACTCAGTTTAAAAGAAAAAGGATCATGCGAAAGATGTACTTAATATTAAATAAACAGAGTACGGTTCGAAGAATTGAATAAAATTGAGCTTTATTGTCTCTTGTTATACATGCATGCGGCCCCTCGTATGGGGGTATGCCGCTAGTAGGCGCCTGACTCGTCTAACCGTGTCCGGGGTTTGAATGACCGATTCAGGTTCTTTGCCTAGCAGAGCCGGATAGCTGTGGGGCTGTCAAGGCAGTCTCCCATTCTTCCGTGCTCAAGTGACACTTAATACTTCCTTTTAACGAGATGATGCCGCGTGGACCGGGCATTTTAAGTGTTAGAGATGCATAATGCGGTATTGCGTTAAAGCAGGCGAAAGCTTCGCGTCCCAATAGTGCTTGATGGCTACTTTTAAACTGGGCGACATGGAAGAGTAACCTTTCGCGACGGAAGTTGTCAGAGGAACCAAACACAACTTCTAGCAGTATGGAGCCTGTGCAAAGGGCATATGGGCTTGGCATTACTCCTTTAAAGGAGGTGTTGCTACGGCGAATTTTGGTTGGATTTATCCCCATCCTGCGGATTGTGTCCTGATATATCAGGTTTAAGTCACTGCCGCCATCCATGAGGACATGTGTAAATTGGAATCCGTCGATTATAGGATCGAATATCAAGGCAGTCCATCCTGCGTTCCGGATATTATCGGAATAGTCCTGATGGTCGAAGGTGATTAGTTTTGACAACCAGTGTGCGGCGCGCCTTTTAGTGGGCGCCGCTCTGTTTTTCCCTTTGATCATGTGAAGTGAGTTTACTGTTTTGACCTCCTGTGGGAAAGTTTTTTGTTTTTCGAGGCTCTGCTTGTGGTGCTCGTCGTCATCTTCACTTGGTGTGTCGAGCCCCTTGTGTTCGGTGTTCAGTCTGCCGGACTGTTTGAAGACCCAACAATTTCTGTGGGTATGGTTAGCGAGCCTCCTGTGAGTATCGTGGATTTGACATATCTTGTCCAAGATTTTGTTGAAGTTGGATAGCTCATCGCTATTGTCCTTAAGGGCAGTTTTTGTTGTTACGTCGTGAGCTTTCCGAATCCAGCGTTGACTGCCGTGCTCTTTGGACTGTTCCTTTTAATCGGTAGCTGGTCCTTGTTGCGCCGTGGTTTCGCTTCCATCCCTGATTTCGGATGTATTTGGGTCGCTGGTGCTGCATCTTGCTAGCCAGCTATCCTCTCCCGCACAAAAGCGGACCATGAGGCTTGTTAATGCGGCCATTGTTCTTGGCTTTTCTTGGCCGAGGTGTCTGGCGAGCCATTCGTCTCGGACGTTGTGTTTGAAAGCTGCTAGGGCTTCGGCGTCCAGACAGTCGACTATTTGGTTCTTTTTAGTAAGGAACATGTTCCAAATTTCCGGGCTGACTCTCCGGGCTGTTGAGTTATGTGACTTAGATCGTCTGCATCCTCATGGCGGACATAAGACACCTGAAAATTTGACCGAAATGCATCCTAGAGCTCTTCCCAGCTTCCAATGGTGTTTTCGGGGACGCTCTTAAGCCAAATCAGAGCTGGCCCTTTGAGATTAAGGGTAAGTATTTTATGGCGTGGAGATCATCTCCTCTAGCCATGTGTATGTGGAGGATCTAATCCTCAATCCAGACTCTGTGGTGCATTGTTCCGTCGTATGCCTCTATGTTTACGGGTTTGAATCCTGCTGGAAATTCATGATCCGGCAGCTCGTTAGTGAAACATAGGGGTGTCTTGCGCGCCTATATTTGGGTGTGTCGTGATCTTGAATTTTGGCGTATTGCATTGCTTTGACGAGCATGCTTTCTTGGCCCATAGATGGACCTAATCGGGCCATCCTTTTGATGTGAATCCTTGCCGGATCGCATATTGGCTTGTGTGCGGCACCATTCGCCGCTCTCTTTTTTGCCGTGAGGTCATCCATCCGACCGGTGGCCTTCTTGCTTTTTAATTGTGGGGGCTCTAAGGCCTCCTCGTCAATTCGGGTAGTAGCTTTCTTTTCGTAGCTCTTTGTTCGGCGATTGTCGCCGCATTTATCTCTGCGGTGCTGAATACTTTGCTCCATCTGATCCTGAGTGCATCTTCCGCTGTTTTGAGCTTCCGCTTCTGCTTTTTCAGGCTACGCGCAGTGGCGACGAGCCTTTTCTGGAGGTCATTTTGCTCCAATGGTTTGTCCGGCATGAGATCGTCCGGACTCTTGTCTTCGCCGGGGACAGATTGTTTATCCAAGTTGTCTTGTTTGACGATTGCTCGATAGCTTGTTCGTTGTCCACCGGTTCGCCCTGCTCTATGGCTGGGTCTTTGTTGAGGCGGGACTTTGTTCGGCGTTTACGTTGACGTTTTGACTACTTTTCGAATGATTTATCCTTCGTAGCGTCCCATTGTTCCTCGTCTTCATATCCTTTAGGTGTATCCACCATGTATACATCATGGGATGAGGTTGTCCAGCATCCTATAGGTGCTGGTTCATTGTTGTCTCCTACATCGTCGTCCATACCGTCGATGTCTTCGAAGTCGAAATCGAGCACGTCGTGTAAGGTTTGATCGCTGGCTATGAAGTGGGTGGTGGGTGGGCATTGAATTTCTTCATCGTCCGCATCCCAACCTTCCTGACCGTAGTCCGGCCAGGGCTCTACGGATAAAGAGAGAGACTTTAGTGAATTCAGGATGTCGCCAAAGGGCGAGTGCTGAAAAATGTCCGCGGCCGTGAACTCCAAAACGGGCGCCCAATCAGATTCGGTTCGCAAGGGCGCGGAGGGTTCGGAGTCCGGAGAGGAGTCCGGCACCCTGGAGTCGAGGTCTTCGCAAAGGACAGGGATGGAGTTCGGCTCAATCGTCGTAGAGATTGTAGCCCCGTGATGTCCAACCACTCGTCCTTGATCGGGAATTCGGCTCCGGATTAAGGGTCGAGCGGATCTTGGTGCGGCCTCCAGGCACCTTTGTTCGCAGAGCTAGATCATGCCCATCGAGACAAGGCGGGCGCTTGCTGCGGCTCGAATCCGTCGAAGATCAAGTCTCCGCGGATATCGGCCATATAGTTTAAACTTCCAAATCTGACCTGATGGCCAGGGCGTAGCTTTCGATCTGCTCCAGATAGCCAAGCGAATTGGCCCGCGGTGCAAAGCCGCCGAACACGAAGATCTGTCCGGGGAGAAAAGTCTCACCCTGGACCGCGTCGTTGTTGATGATCGAAGGAGCCATCGGGCCTATCGGTGACGACACAGAGGAACTCTCAATGAAAGCACCAATGTCGGTGTCAAAACCGGCGGATCTCGGGTAGGGGTCCCGAATCGCGCGTCTAGGCGGATGGTAACATGAGACAAGGGACACGATGTTTTTACCTGTGTTCGGGCCCTCTCGATGGAGGTAATACCCTACTCCTGCTTGATTAATATTGATGATATGGGTAGTACAAGAGTAGATCTACCACGAGATCAAGGAGGCTAAACCCTAGAAGCTAGCCTATGGTATGATTGTTGTTCGCCCTATGGACTAAAACCCTCCGGTTTATATAGACACCGGATATGTTAGGGTTACACAGAGTCGGTTACAATAGTAGGAGATCTACATATCCGTATCGCCAAGCTTGCCTTCCACGCCAAGGAAAGTCCCATCCGGACACGGGACGAAGTCTTCAATCTTGTATCTTCATAGTCTTGGAGTCTGGCCATGACGATAGTCCGGCTATCCGGACACCCCCTAGTCTGGGGCTCCCTCAGTGAGCAAGCAAGTTGGATGCACAACCATTTAGTTTATTTTGTTGAGCTTTCATACATTTATAAAGCTCTAGTGCATCCGTTGCATGGCAATCCCTACTCCTTGCATTAAAATCAATTGATGGGCATCTCCATAGCCGATTGATTAGCCTCGTTGATGTGAGACCTTCTCCTTTTTGTCTCCTCTACATAACCCCCACCATTATATTCTATTCCACCCATAGTGCTATGTCCATGGCTCGCAATCATATATTGCGTGAAGGTTTATAGGTTTGAGATCAATAGAGTATGAAACAATTGCTTGGCTTGTCATCGGGGTTGTGCATGATGAGAGCATTCTTGTGTGTCAAAAATGGAGCATGACTAAACTATATGATTTTGTAGGGATGAACTTTCTTTGTCCATGTTATATTGAAGTATTATTATTTTTATGTCAATATGAAATTTTGTCTTGAATCTTTCAGATCTGAATATTCATACCACAATTAAGAAGAGTTACATTGAAATTATGCCAAGTAGCACTCTGCATCAAAAATTCTCTTTTTATCATTTACCTACTCGAGGGCGACCGAAATTAAGCTTGGGGATGCCCGATACGTCTCCAACGTATCTATAATTTTTATTGCTCCATGCTATATTATCTATTGTTTTGGACTATATTGGGCTATATTTTCCACTTTTATATTACTTTTGGGACTAACCTATTAACCGGAGGCCCAAATCTAAATGCTGTTTTTTGCCTATTTCAGTGTTTCGAAGAAACGGAATATCAAACGGAGTCCAAAGGGAACGAAATCTTCGCGAACGTGATTTTCTCATCGGATAAGACCCAGGAGACTTGGACCCTCCGTCAAGAAAGCCACAAGGCGGCCACGAGGGTGAAGGGCACGCCCCCCCCCCTAGGGTGCGCCCCCTGCCTCGTGGGCCCCTCGAAGCTCCACCGACGTACTCCTTCCTCCTATATATACCTACGTACCCCCAACAGATCAGATACGGAGCCAAAAACATAATTCCACCGCTGCAACTTTCTGTATCGACGAGATCCCATCTTGGGGCCTGTTAGAGCTCACGTAGGAAGGATTCCACCACGGAGGGCTTCTACATCATCATCATAGCCTCTCCGATGAAGTGTGAGTAGTTTACCTCAGACCTTCGGGTCCATAGTTAGTAGCTAGATGGCTTCTTCTCTCTTTTGGATCTCAATACAATGTTCTCCCCCTCTCTCGTGGAGATCTATTCGATGTAATCTTATTTTTGCGGTGTGTTTGTTGAGACCGATGAATTGTGGGTTTATGATCAAGTTTATCTATGAGCAATATTTGAATCTTTTCTGAATTCTTTTATGTATGATTGAGATATCTTTGCAAGTCTCTTTAAATTATCCGTTTGGTTTGGCCAACTAGATTGGTAGTTCTTGCAATGGGAGAAGTGTTTAGCTTTGGGTTCAATCTTGCGGTGTCCTTACCCAAAGGATGTAAAGGGTTGCAAGGCACGTATTGTATTGTTGCAATCGAGGATAACAAGATGGGGTATTTATCATATTGCATGAATTTATTCCTCTACATCACGTCATCTTGCTTAAGGCGTTACTCTGTTTTCATTAACTTAATACTCTAGATGCATGCTGGATAGCGGTCGATGAGTGGAGTAATAGTAGTAGATGCAGGCAGGAGTCGGTCTACTTGTCTCGGACGTGATGCCTATATACATGATCATACCTAGATATTATCATAACTATGCTCAATTCTGTCAATTGCTCAGCAGTAATTCGTTCACCCGCCGCAAAATACTTATGCTCTTGAGAGAAGCCACTAGTGAAATCTATGGCCCCCAGGTTTATTCTCATCATATTAATCTTCCTACGCTTTATTATTGCTTTGGTTTTTTACTTTGCCTTTTATTTTACTTTGCATCTTTATACCAAAAATACCAAAAATATTATCTATCATCTCTATCAGATCTCACTCTCGTAAGTGACCGTGAAGGGATTGACAACCCCTATTCGCGTTGGTTGTGAGGAGCTATTTGCTTTTGTGTAGGTACAAGGGACTTTGGCGTGGCCTCCTCTTTGGATTGATACCTTGGTTCTCAAAAACTGAGGGAAATACTTACGCTACTCTACTGCATCATCCTCTCCTCTTCGGGGAAAACCAACGCAAGCTCAAGATGTAGCGCAGCGCGAGCGAGTGCCGGAGCATCTGCTGCTAGTGCCGTTGTGGAAGTCTCCGCCGAGGAAGCAACGACATGGGGGAGAGACGACGTGGATGATGTGGCCGGCGATGGCGCCGTCGATGGAGACACGCCATATCTGCTCGGTATCAAGCATCGGCAACCCCGTGAGATCGAATCAAAGATAAAATGCAGCGGTGAGTGCAGAACCTCCTTGGTGGCGCCGAGTTGGCCTCGGCTTCATCGGAGGAATTGGTGAGGGTGCTGCGGTTCCGGTGGGGCAGGTCAAGACGGAGCAGTGGGGATTGAGGTGGCGCGATAGACGAGGCGAACGTCGGGGCAGCTCCTTGGAGGTGGAGGACGGGGCGGCTGATCCGGCGGGACGACGAGATTGACAACGGATCCTCATCCGGTGCGGTGGATGAGGGACGGCGATCTATTGCGGTGGACGACGTAGTTGGGGAAGAGTCTCCGGCTGGGCGGCGGTCGGGAGCCCGACGGAGGAGCGTGGGGTTTCGCGGGTTTTGGCGGCCTCGGTGTATGAACGGGGGCGAAGGGGAGGGGGAGCCAAGCTTAGGGGCGCTTGTCCGAAATGTAGGGTAAGTTACCAGCGTACCCCACCGGTTTTGACACCATGACGTGGAGCTTCATTTCCGGTGAGGGGTAGAAGGGGATTTCGTGTATGCAGGCTGCGGGAGCGATTTCGGATGAGGAGGGAGTTCTGTGGCGTCAAATTTCGGGATAACAAAGGCGCTGAGTTGAAGAAGCAGGAGTTTCAAAGCAGGTGAGACAAAAGATACTCGAGCTAGAAAATTTCAGGATAACAAGGTGTGGATTCCTTGTTCGCGTAACAAACTTAACGTGTAAAAAAACAATTCATACAAGACACAAGATAGTCAGGTCCCCTTTTACTATATTGCTATAGATGCCATTGAAAAAACTACAAGAAAAATGTAAAAAAAATCGGGAGAACAAGATTACCCTGCACAGTACCAAATCGATTCACACTTCCCTCAACAAGAACAAAAAACAAATCAATTCCCACCAAATAAAGTGTAATGTCCCTTTTTATATGATTACAGATGCCATGATCTCGAATTTCTATTTTTGAATCCACGTTATGTTGAATTCGAATATATCGTTAGGTGACCTTGTGGTTTATAATTGATGTAGTCGTACATTTTGATCTTCCATCATATATTAACATTTTACTCCACCATGTGAACATATATATTGTCGTCTACCATATGGACTAAATTTGAATCAATTTTCCTTATTTGAATACGATTGTTGTCAAGTTATACAATAATTTAAATATTATCTTGATAACTAAAAACATACATATAGCAGTAATCATATTTCACTATGAACTACATGTACCATATGCTCTTCAATTCAAATATTTGTATCCATTTTATGTTGAATTCAAACCATAGTACATTATTGGTCTAGGTAGTGAGATGTTTGGGATAATCTAAACCTTGTTTTCATACGTATAATTTTTGGCTGAATTGGGACGAGTTTTGGTATAAGCCTCTTGCAAAACCGGAGATTCTCTCAACAAGCCTCGTGGTTCCAAGAGGGAACGTGTCACCTTTGTGTGCGAAACGATATACGCTGCCTCCCCCTGATTTTATTTACAGAGGCAACATAGAACTATATGAGTGCCTTGTTAAATTTTGGAATTATTTCGGGTTCATTTGGCCTTTTTATACATTAATTGAGTTTCTGGACTTTTAATGTGCATAATCTAAATATGAATTGCATGCACATGCTCGGTGCACCAAAGTGGGTTGAAAAATCACATGTGTGTCCTTGGTTGAATTTCTAGGTCCCATGGAAGAAATGAGAATGAAATTCAAACATCTGGGCGCCATGACTCGGCCGAGAACATCGAGAAACTTTGATTTTAAATTCATGTAAATCCAAAACTCGCTTGGAAATCATGAAACTTGGCATGGTGTCATGTCATGGCACTAACATGTTGTGGTAAAAAATTGGGCCGATTTGGAAGCTCGTGGTTCACGTGCCACCTTTGAGTGTGAAACGATATACGTTGCCCCCCCTTGAGTTTCTTAACAAAGGCAACATAGAACTACATTAGTGCCCTGTTAAATTTTGGAATTATTCCGGGTTCGTTTGTCGTTTTTTATACATTAATTGAGTTTCTGGTCATTTAATGTGCATAAGTCAAATTTGAACTACAAGCACATGCTCTCGTGCACCAAAGTTGGTTGAAAAATCACATTTGTGTCCTCGGGTGAATTTCTAGGTCCCATGCAAGAAATGAGAATAAAATTAAAACATCTGGGCATCGTGGCTCGGCCGAGAACATTGAGAAACTTGGTTTTAAAATTCTTGTAAATCCAAAACACGTCTGAAAATCACGAAACTTGGCATGGATGTCATGTCATGGTGCTACCATGTTGTGGTAAAAAAATTGGCCAAATAGGAACAGATTTTGGTATAAGCTTCTTGCAAACCGAAGCTTCTCTCAAGAAGGCTCGTGGTTCTGAGAGGGAACGTGCCACCTTTGAGTGCGAAACGATATATGTTGTCCCCCTTGAGTTTAATCACAAAGGTAACATAGAACTACATGAGTGCCCTGTTAAATTTTGGAATTATTCCGGCTTCGTTTGGCCTTATTTACACATTAATTGAGTTTTTGGTCATTTAATGTGCATAATTCAAATTTGAACTACAAGAACATGCTCCCGTGCACCAAAGTTGGTTGAAAAATCACATTTGTGTCCTCGGTGAATTTCTCTCCTCCTTCCATCTATATAGGTCCTAATGCGTTTTTTTAGGCTAACTTTGACCAAACATTAGAGCAATAATATATGACATGCAACTTACACAAAGCATACCTTCAAATTTGTATGTCAAAGGAGCTTCCAATAATATAATTTTCATAGTATACATTTCATGTGCTATTATTCTTGTCAATAGTCAAAGGCTGTCTTCAAAAACACATTAGGCCCTATATAGATGGAAGGAGGGAGTAGGTCCCATGCAAAAAATGAGAATAAAATTCAAACATCTGGGCATCGTGGCTCGGTCGAGAACATTGAGAAACTTGGTTTTAAAATCATGAAACTTGGCATGGTGTCATGTCATGGTAGTACCATGCCTGGTAAAAAAAATTGGCCGAATAGGAACAAATTTTGGTATAAGCTTCTTGCAAATCGGAGCTTCTCTCAAGAAGGCTCGTGGTTCTGGGAGGGAACGTGTCACCTTTGTGTGCATAATTATAATTTGAACATGCTCCAGTGCACCAAAGTTGGTTGTGTGTCCTCGGGTAAATTTCTAGGTTCCATGCAAGAAATGGGAATGAAATTCAAAATTCTGGGCGTCGTGGCTGGGTTGGAAACATTGAGAAACTTAGTTTTTTAATTCATGTAAATCCAAAACACGCATGAAAATAATGAAACTTGGCTTGGTGCCATGACATGGCGCCAACATGTTGTGGTAAATTTGCAGTCCGATTTGCGAAGGCGCACACATTAACAATCAACAAAGTCATTTTGGAACAAGTGATGTCACGTTACAATCGGAAACACAAGTATTATTGAAATTGTGGGCGTTCTATTTACTAGTACCATTTACGTGCCGCCACGCGTCCCCATTTTTTATTAGCTAGGAGGCGTCGTGCAGGGTAGCTATTTGAGTACGAGAGGCGTGCGATTAGACCCCTGCGCGTGCTTATCGGGAGGAGAGCCCTTTGACCTCCATCTGCCGTCCACCTCTCTCCCAAGGTCTCCATTAATGGCGCCCGAGCCTCTGTTTAATGGCGTGGCTATGTCTCACTCGACTGAGATTTAAGAGACAAAAAAGAAAATCTGAAAGCACGGCTCTTGATGTAAGATCCGACGGACCTATATAGCATCTACTGCGACTTATAGCAAGACTAATGAATATATAAGGGCGATTAAATTTTTTTTGATCAAAGAAGGACTTGCCCCTTCCGATTTTCATTACTGAAAATGACCACAATTCACAAGAAGTTCAACTCAACTCCAGGCTAACACAAAGGACTAAAAGCTACCAGATTGAAATCACAACATCCCAAGAGGCCAACAAAGGCCAAACATCCGCGCTAGAACCCAACATTTCACAACCGACGACACAATCCACATCCTAAACCGATTATTACATCAAAAGAAACCAGGAAATCAAGGAAGCCCAGCAGAAACTAGAAGAACAAGAACGCCAAAGTGTCGCCACAAAGAAGAGTTTTCTTCATTCCAGGCTCGCAACATTGATCTTCCACAGAAAGATAAGGACGATTAATTGTCTTACATAATTAGAAAGATAATTAAAAAAGCCACACACCTGTCAAAGCCACCGCCGTGCTCGCACTTCTCGCACTGCCGCTCGTTCCCGGGGCGCTCGACGCGGCAGTCCGCGTAGGCCAGGTGCCCTCCCTTGCACTGTAGAAATCAATCGAACATCACATCAATCAAGAAACCTGCACCTTGCTCAATCAGCCGAACAGACGAGGTGTATTCGAACCTCATACACTGGAGGCGTCAAGGGGCGGAGGCACAAGGGGCAGTGGAGCACGGTGAGGTCCATCGAGACCTTAGAGAGCTCCATCGTCAGGTCCTGTTCGGTCTGCATGATCTCGCCCTCCTCGTGCACAACTTGGGCCGGGGTATTACAAAGCTTTATCGTCACATATTTTATACTACTTCAAGGTGCATTAAATCAACACATGCAAGTATCAAAAGGAGAGTCACGGCATGCATGCATGCGTTGCAATTAATGCATCGGTAAACGCAAATTATTGAAATATATCGAGTGCAGTGCTTTGATGTGTCGCGTCAACTCGTACATCAACGAGAAGTTTGATTATCCTCTCCCTCGTGGACTTAACTGCACCTGCCTTTGGCTGTATGACAGGTTGACCACACACCTGTCGGGCCCACCTGTCATACACGCAAAGCGGGGCGTCCCTCCTCGCCCATGAGCATCTTTGGTGGCAAGACTAGGAGAAGCTTTCGCTACGCTCTCCCTCCGCACGCGGTGGACATGCAGCAGTTCAATCGGTGTCAGATGGCCAGAAGCATACTGTAGTACTCCTCCTGTGCAGTAGTACTCCGTCATTGTTCGACTTCCCGAAGAGACGAACAGCCAAGCGCAGCCCGGACGCTCGTGTGGCAGTTTCATGTTTACAGTAGTCTAGGATAGCGTGTATCGTGCCTGTAAGCTTAAAATCGTTGGGGTCGGCTCCATGCTATGTGGCTGTCTTGAAGTTTTTAAAAAAAATTAAAATAGTCTTCTGGCCCTACCTGACACCCTGGTGATTATAGTTTGCACGCTCATCTGGTCAAGACAGGAATATATGTTTTTTTTTGTTTTTTCAAAAAGGGGGGACTCCCCGGCCTCTGCATCAGAACGATGCATACGGCCACATATATTTTAATTTGTGGTGGGTAAATGTTAGAGGTTGCAGCAAATATATTGTACATCATGGGTCTTTCAGCCAAGTTTAGAGGCAAGCATGTGGGGCCAGTGCTATGATGTGTCGCGTCAACTCATACAACGAGGAGAAGCTTGATTTTACTACACGCCTTCTCCCTCACCCATGCGCGCGGCTGCTCGCAAACAAGGACAGGCGTTTGCTTTGTAGTACTTCTACAACAAGCTATCCGTCCCGCTCGCGGTGGACGGACATGCAGTAGTGGATTCGACACTGTAGAAGCAGTAGTAGTAACATCATTGTTCGTCTTCTCGAAGAGGCGAAGAGCCAAGCGCCGTCGAGCGTTGCGATTCACGAACATTGGAGCACGCATATAGCCGAGCTCTTGCATGAGACAAATTTGCTATGTGAGCCCACTATTGTACTTGTACGTACAACTACTTGCTAGTATAGCCTGTAAACCGTAAAGGAGTATTTGCCCTTCTAGAGATTTCAACAAGTGACTAGACTACACCGAGACGGAGTACATATGGAGCAAAATGAGTGAATCTGCACCGTAAATAAATATGTACTAGTTCTATCGTTTTCCTCTCCGAGGTGCACAATATTGAGTATACTGACTAGTCTCTTTTTGACACGCATTTACGTTTTTTTACACAGTACAGACGCAAGCGTTCATATACACACGCATACACTCACCCCTATGAACGCACACACACGGCACTATCATCTTGAAATTTATGAAGTCACCATAGGCACCTCGTCGTCGACGGGTCCATAGGTGCTTGAATGCCAAGGAGGGAGAGGGTAGCGGTTCCCGAGACGTTGAACGGTCAATGATGCATCCTCAATTACATGCAGAGGGAATTAATTAGAGAAGCAGAATAGAGCCAGCACGATGTGAATGCAACAGAGTTTGGACTCTCCTATAATAAAGGCGCCCCACCACTCCAATCCTTCTACTCCCAAGTCTCTGCGCAACACTGCTCACTCCAATCCAAGACCAAGTGACCAGAAGCCACAAGCACCTATGGAGGCGATGGACGCGAGCGGCGGTCGGCTGTGCCAAATCATCCAAGGCGCCGGCCTACGGCCCCGCACCATGCAGCGTTTCCAGACGGTGCTGGTGACCGCAGGCATCGTAGCCCTCGCCGACGCCGGCTTCGCCTCTCGCATGGACGACATGATGATCAACTCCATCCACAAGTTCACCGCCGTCAAGAAGCGCGCGGACGACCTTGCCATACTGCTCCAGCCCGCATGCCCAGGCTACTCATTGCCTGCCACCCTCATCGGCCTCCATGGTGACGAACTCTTTCAAGCCCTGGTGGCCCTGAAGGTGCCAGAGGTCGCGACGAAGAATGTGCACCTCGAGGTCGCTTCGCCAGCAGCTCTCGCCATGCAAGAAACCGTCGACCTGCACATCCACGCTCACGAGGAAATCGTCTACATAGGCCACTACAAGGCAAGGGAGGATGACAGACATTGGCCTTCTTCCAGCGGCTGGAATCTTTGGACGCCATTGTTCAAGCACGTCGACCAGCCACGAAAGCCGCTGCTACTTAGGAGCTGTTCGGTGGGCCGGCGCCCTGAGTCGAGGAGGTGGACGTCGTCGATGGATGCATCTCTTCTTGCCTCCTGTAACCAGCACTGCATCGCCTCGTGGCCTTAATGTTTTATTAGTATCGTACTTCCTCCGTTCCCAAATATAAGTCTCCTAAAGATTCCATCAAGTGACTACTACATACAGAGCAAAATGAGTGAATCTACACTCTAAACTATGTCTACATACATCTGTATGATGTATTCCATTTGAAATAGTATCTAAAAAGGCTTATATTTATGAACGGAGGGAATATATGGCATTTTATTCCAGTCGTAACGTTTTCACTATGAGGTGGGGTCATAGCTGAGCAAACCCACCCGCCCCACCCAAGGCCGGCCGAAGTTTAGAATTAGAAGAGAGAAAGCGAGGGAGGAGAGCTAGTCAGAGCACAAACGCTGTTGTCGAGATGGGACTCGTGTTTATAGAATAGAATCTTGAGCACTCGTGCCTCTTTTTTTGAGGGAAAAATTAGTCGTATGTCTAGTACGACTAGTTGGGTGTCACGACCTATAGCTGTCATCACTTTAGGTCTCCTTTTCGAACCACGGCTACGCTTCACAGTACATATTATTTCACGCATTTATCCTCCTATATGTACTCCTAGGCTAATTCCACGTGCTCCCATTCGCCGACATGTGGGACATAGAGCATCTGGGTCATAGTGCATGCATGACTTGGAGCATATGCCGGGGTACTTTACATTTCAGACCTCACAAATTACATGCAAACCCCACGCAGAAGAATAAATAAATGAATGAATTACTACATGAAACCGGATTATTTTCATGGAAATCGGAGCACGTTCATTAAATTTTGGACATAACACGTTTATAAAAAATGACCGGACCGAAACCAGTCTAAGGGCCTCTTTGATTTTTCCCACAAAAAAAGGGCCTCTTTGATTCGCAGGATACTGAAAACACAGGAATGGGGAAAGTATGATGGCGATGAACCGAGACAAGGAGAACTCTAACTCAGTTATAGGTTAGAGTTAGATTCTAACCCTGAACTAACTCTAAACCAAAGAGGTGTATGGATGGCAGGGTTAGATTGACATACAAGCCGTCAATCAAGCTTCACAAAATAAAAAAACACTTTATGAAACAAAGAATGAGCTAACTCATCATGGAAGTAATTCACGACAGGGAGGGAGCCGGAGCCTCACAAGACCGAGGGAGGAGCTCGCCATCGTCGCTCTGGAGGAAGGCTCTGTAGAGCCCAAGCCCCGGGAACCCCTCCCACGTCAGCCCTTGCGAGTTGAGGTCGACACCGGCATGGGTAGCAGGGCCTCTTGCCGCCGACTGGGAACTTAATCTTTGGGCCTCTAGAAATAATGCAAGCCTGTAACTAAAATACCTAGAAAGGTGAACTGAATCTTTTGGCCTCTAGAAATAATGCAAGCCTGAAACTGAAATACCTAGAAAGGTGAACTGAATCTTTGGGCCTCTAGAAATAATGCAAGCATGAAACTCAAATACCTAGAAAGGTGAACTGAATCTTTGGGCCTCTAGAAATAATGCAAGCCTGAAACTGAAATACCTAGAAAGGTGAACTGAATCTTTGGGCCTCTAGAAATAATGCAAGCCTGAAATTGAAATACCTAGAAAGGTGAACTGAATCTTTGGGCCTCTAGAAATAATGCAAGCCTGAAATTGAAATACCTAGAAAGGTGACCTGAATCTTTGGGCCTCTAGAAAGATTTATTACCTCCTCAAGCAGCATCAAACAATTCCATGCGTGCACCACAAATCTATACCAAGTTTGATCAGGATCTACTTTTCCAAATCAGAATTAGCGGTAGAGCAAGAAAGATCAATGATATGGTCGTGAGATAGAGAAGGAACGAACAAACTCACCCCTCTCGCGACCTCCCTGGTAGATGCGCCACTGCCAGCATCTTACGAGAGGGAGAAAAACGACTGGTGAAGGGGGAGCGGGGCGACCTTCGAAGGCCGGAGGGAGAGGGCGGCCGGCATAGGGCGGTGGAGGCCGGAAGGAGAGGGCGGCCGGAGGAGAGAGAGGGCGAGCGGCCCTATGGGGAACAGAGAGGAGTCGTGCAAGAGGGGGGGAGCGATCTGGTGCGGGTAGGGGAGATTTTTTTTAGTTCTCTTTTAGTGGGCCTGAGGATAACTAACCCAATTAGAACCTCTTCATCGGGATAGTTTTTTTAGCTGGGTTAGAGCAAACTAGCTCAAACTAACCCCTCTTGTTTCGATAATTTGAGACTATTTCAACCCAAACTAGCTCTAACTCAGGGATCCAAACAAAGAGGAGTGTTACTGTACATGCTACAGTGTGGACCGTAGCACATTGTTTTGTATGGCCATATCACCACATTGTTTTCTACTGCTGGTTCACTGTGCTACCGTGGTTCGCACTGCTGGTTCACTGGGCTGTCGTGGTTCGCACTCCTCCGACCTGAGTAGTACTCCCTTCGTTCCTAAATATAAGTCTTCGTAGATATTTCACTGTGGACCACATACGGATGTATATAGATGCATTTTATGTGTAGATTCACTCATTTTTCTCCGTATGTGGTCCATAGTGAAATCTCTCCAAAGACTAATATTTAGGAAACGGAGGGAGTAGTATAGTACTAGTATATACCGCATCATTCTTTGCTCCTTCTTACTACTCCGACATGTGGGAGAGCCAAAGATCCGGTCGACGTGTCATGCACCAGATTAGAGCACGGAACGGAAGGGGCATCACCCGGTCGGGCGCCCGATAATTCATGACTATAGTGAGTGGTCATATCACAAGTCTTTCCAGCAGTAACGCGCCGTCAAATCACAAAGCCCCACTCACTCACCCTCCTCGCCTCTCTGTCAAATCGCCTACCCGAAAACTGCCGCGCGTACTGCCCGGGAAAAGCCCCACCCTCAACTTTTAACTACGCGAAAACAGTTCGAGCTTGTTCGTTCTATATAAATACATTACTTACTGTATGTTTATTCACCCGTGGGGTTGTTCAATGAATGGAGGGGCGGGGAGCACAAGTGAACAATACTGTAGTGCTACTAGTAGTAAGTAGGAGTCGTATAGCAGTCACCTTAAATAGAGAGTTTCTTTTCTTTAATGCCAAGTCGACAAATTGAATCGCTGGGTGTGGAGAGAAAATAGATAAGCCCTCCACTATATATGGACGCAGGGGCCTGGGCGCTTGCTTTACTAGGGTTGCTCTCTTCATTCTCTCATCCTCTCCAGATATAAACAAGACAGCGGTAGCGACATTTTCTCTCTGCTCACCGCTGGTCACAGATCCGGCCGGATCCCTTCGGTCTGTGTGTGTAGAGGACTAAAAGGTGCATCGTTCACATGGTCATCGCCGCCGAGGGAGGAAACCCATAGCTGCCGGAGGGTCCTGGTCCTCTGCCCGTGCCATTCTCTCCAACACAGCTGGCTCGAGAGGTCCTCCGACCCTTCTTCCTCCCTGCCGTATTGTCCGCAGATCCGACCTGCCGCCGCCGACATCCCAGCGACCCTCAGGTATAAGTTCTTCAAAAGCGGCCTTGCTCTACGGCCCCAGCTCCCCACGTGTCTGCATGTGCATCTTTTTCTACTCCCATCAGCTCTTCCAAAGCCACCTAAATTTTTAGTATTATTAGAGGTAAATCTACTTCATGCATTCGAATCTAGGGCTTTTTTCAAACAACGAAGAAAGGGGGAAAGTTGTAGCATGAATCTAGGACTTGATTCAAAGAGGAAATAATATGGTGAAAGTAGTAGAGACCGGATACCCAACCGGTCTCTTGGTTGAAAAGGGAAATAATGGGAAAACGCAGTACAAACTGGATAAGGAACATATCTATTATTGGTTGAAAAAAGGATAGAAAGTGGCGGTGGTGGACAAGTCAATGCAGTATGTCCAAGATTAGATTTGCTGCCATCACATAGTAAAAGGTCTCCAGGATTAGATTTGCTGCCCTCACATAGTAAAAGGTCTCAGGATTAGATTTGCTGCCCTCACATAGTAAAAGGTCTCAGGATTAGATTTGCTGTCCTCACATAGTAAAAGGTCTCCAGGATTAGATTTGCTGCCCTGACATGGTAAAGGTCTCCAGGATTATATTTTCTGCCCTCACATAGTAAAAGGTCTCCAGGATTAGATTTGCTGCCCTCACATAGTACAAGGTCTCCAGGATTAGGTTTGCTGCCCTCACATAGCATGAACAAACTCGGCATCACCACTTTATGCCTCCTTGTAGGTACATTGTGCTGATGCGTCCACTGTCGCATGTCCTTATACCAACCTTTTGCTGTTGTTAATGTAAGGGCACATGTAAAATGAAGCGATCACACTGTTACCTTAGGGACATGTCTAACCAGTGTTATTGTTAATCTAATGCCTCCGGTGAAAAGATGCAATTAAAGCGTGTTACAAATGGTACTCCTGCTGTTTTCCCGAGATGATAAGTAAGTTGCTCCTTTACGCTGCTGAGTGTCCTGGTGTCCCCACGGTCCCATGCCCTTAAACCAACTCTTTAGCTGCTGTTGATTTACTGTGTCTGGTAAACAAGCAATGCCACAATTAAAGTAATCCCATATTTGAGGAATCTCATTGTTGATCGTAATGCTTCTGGTAACATGAAGCTTTGCTGCCGTTTTAAAGTTTCTACTATCCTTGCGTGATTGCCATGAACATAATTAAGATGCTTCTTTTCATTTTGTATATGTTTCGTATATTCTTATTGACCAGCAACGGTTTACTTTCTATCTTTTTGTGCAGATAGGGATATCCATTTCACCTTGTTGCTATTGTGACCTTTTGATGAACTGCACAAAACACTTTTTTTGGAATGAGTGTCTTGTGCAGTTCAAATAAAATGTCACGTGGGTAACATCTCAATTTTGGTGGAACTGCACAAAATGGTGATTGGAGTTTCCAAAATCTCTGTCAAGTTCTGCTGGTAATCTCGTGCAGCATTTTATTAGACTTTGCAAGATGGCACTTTATTTTAGTGGAACTGCACAAAAGGATAAGAAAATTATAGTTGCACCTTACACGAGCCGACAGCCAACCTTAATGTTCCTCAATTTTAGTGCAACTACTAAAGAAGAACCTGCCAGCTCACAAGAGCAAGTACTTCTTGCTAGCTGAATGATGCAATCTTTGCTTCATTTCAGGTGAACTGCAGAAAAAGGCGCATGAATTGAATCATGGAACTCCAGGCAGACCTCATCCAAGTAGAGCTAGAGGTTGAGTACAAGGAGGCCGCTATTAAAGCGAATTCATGCTCTCATGTCTCCTTGTTTGTGCTGTGCAAACATGCTATGAAAACAGGAATACTCAACTACAGATGTTGTGACGGTCAAGAGCATTCGCCAAGTTCTTCGATTGTATGACATGGCTAGCCAAGATGGATTTAATCCCGATATTCACTTTATCAAAAGGCTCTAATGGGTTAGTTCTGAATCTTGCAAGCTAGGAATCGATTGAGATGTGTAGGCATCTTTGTTGTACTTATTATTTGAATCTTATTTGTTGGTTACGAATCTTGCAAGTCGGGAATCAATGA
Source organism: Aegilops bicornis (assembly GCA_021605145.1). Taxonomy (NCBI): domain Eukaryota; kingdom Viridiplantae; phylum Streptophyta; class Magnoliopsida; order Poales; family Poaceae; genus Aegilops; species Aegilops bicornis. The sequence continues at coordinate 386,859,393 of CM038669.1, read as the reverse complement.
GATGTGCAGCATCTTTGTTGTACTTATTATTTGGATCTTATTTGTTGGTTCTGAATATTGCAAGTCGGGAATCAATGAGATGTGTAGGCATCTTTGTTGTACTTATTATTTGGATCTTATTTGTTGGTTCTGAATCTTGCAAGCTGGGAAACACGGCATGATGATGCAGAGGACAACAACCATAACAAACAGTTCAAACTTGGTAGTATTATCTTTGTGGAAGTGCGACAAATGTGCTGATCGTGTGCGTCCTGAGAATAATAATTCTAATTGTTGTGCATGTTGATCCTGTGGCACTGATAGAACGAGCGAATGCATTGCTTGTTTTAAGTATAAATTTCTATTAAAGCTAATTAAATTTAAGTAAAGTGACCACTAACTCCTGTTATTACAAGACCAATACAGACCCGCCGTGAACCGACGTGTGGCCGAGGGTTCATCTTCCGTCGAGGCGTCAGACGAGGAGGGGTAGTAATGCTTGTTGTCGCTGTACACACTCAGCTTCTTTGAATCCAGTTCCCCAAGAGCTGAAAAATGAACTGCTGCCGCCGCCTACACACTTGTTCACTCGAAGAGACTCCAATGGCGATCCGAGGGGTGAGCCTGCTAAATATGGACTTCAGCAAGGAGTTCCCCTTTGAGTTCGCCGTTCAGTCCTATGGCTGCACCAAGTTGAATGTGATGTACACCAACGATACGGACTCGGTGAAGCTCTGCCTCGCCTCAGTCCTATGGCTGCACCAGGTTCTAGAGCATTCGCCGACTGCACCTTCGCTACGGTGGAGAGAAGGAAGAACGCGACGATTCGGCCATCTGGTGCAACAAGCTTGTCGACATCCATAAGCAATACAAGATCATCAGCAACGGGCAGGAGAAGGACTCCGTGGTTGACCTCGCTGAGACCATCATCGACCCCTAATACGCCAACATGAAAGAAGACGACCTGAACATGTGGGAGGTACCTATGAATCTAGCCTACATAACCTACGCGGCCAAGGACGCATACGCATGCTACGACATGTACAGGCAGATCTTGGACATGAGGGCGTGACTGCTTCCTGTAACCGACGAGTACATGGACAGCCGCAACATCATGATCAAGCGTGCCAGTAAGGTCTAGATGTTGTACTTTATCTGTTTATAAGCACCTTTATCATCTGAGAGTTTCATATTAGCCTATGTTTCGTAATTATCTGTTTTGTCCGAAATATTTCTTTTAAGAACCCATTAACCTGATTGCTTTTTTTAGTGGCTATTTGCTTATGTATGTAAACTAGTTCACTTGTCCGTAAAAAACTAGTTCACTCGGCTGCCGTGCTTTGAATCTCCTACCTCCCAACATATTCCCTCCTCGTGGACCCAAAGCAGGTCTCTGAATTTTCTCCCACTTTCTTTTTCGATGTAAACTGAGTTTTCTCCCAGATTTCCCCGTAACCAACTCAACTGTCCCACGTCTAGCCTAAAAAATAATAATACCCCACGTATTATTAACTCATCAAATTAAAATGATATTTTATTTCGTAAGTTGAAAGTTCTTACAAAATAATAATAATTGTTTATATATAACTTGGCAAGTTAACTCCTAGTGATTGCGTACATAAGCTTGCAAAAGATTTTCTTGACGTGCAATCATGTGTTTATGTTTTTATAACATTTCTCCGCCTAGCCCAACATGATATTTTCACCCAGCCCAGCAAGTCTGCGGATTTCGAGAAAAATGCAAATGGGATTTAAACGGGCTGCATAGAATCATTGTTTCACCCAGCCCACCAAATGGACTAAGAAAACAAATGGACTGGCTGACATGTGGGCCAGTAGGTCGAAGCCTAAGAAGGCGTTGGATTTACATCCAACGGCCGGCATTCTTCTTCAATCTCTCGTCTTATTCCCCCAACGCTGCCGGGACCGCCTACTCCAGTCTTCGGCGTCCAGCGGCGTTGTTTTGCGCTCCTCAGCGAAACACTACCCTGCCGACGACCAGGCCATCCCTCCACTCCGCACCTCCTGTTATTCTCTGCCGAGTGTAGGCCCACCCCGCACCAACCGGTCAAGTTTCAGACTCCTCTCCGTCTGCGACTCCACTACCGTGTCTTCCCCATCTCCGGTCGTTCGATGCAGGGCCTCGCCGTCGTCCACCGCCTCGATGCGCTCGGCCATGGCGTGGTCAACATACGAGAGTCAACGGAAGAGGACTGTACGTGGAGAGCCTGACGGCTGGGACCCACGAGGTCCATGGTCGCACGCAAGGAAAGTTCCTCCCTATTACGCACTGTGCGTGCACTGTATGTGGGAAGGGCTTCTGTATTTCGCGAAAAAAACGTTCCCCCCGCTGACAGGTCGGACCCACCAGCTATATCTTCGCTTGCAAGGAAGTGTCTCCTTATTACGCACCAAAAAATGAATACCACCTGCTAGCTGGGACCCACCATAGTGGGTGGCTGACTTGTGGGCCTACTAAGTTGACGAGGACGGAGGGCTTTGTCAACTTAGTCAATATGAACGATTCTAGCTCCAGTGACCGTACGATGTCCATCCAACGGCCATAGTGCATCTTCAACCTTTAGTCTTCTTGCTCCAGCCGCCCAAAGCAGCGCCGGTCGTGCCGCGTGCTCCTGCCTCTCGTGGCCGGCTGTGATGCCATGGAGGCCTCACCGCCCCCTACTACTCCCACCGCTGGCCCAGGGTATCCCTCTACTCACCCACACCCCCTGTTATTCTGCGGTGAAGGCAGCCTCACGCCGCAGCCGAACTAATGAACCCTCGTACTCCTCTCCGCATGGGCATCCACTGCCGCGTCTTCCCCAACTCCGCGTCGTCCCCTTCCTAGGCCTCGCCGTCGTCCACCGCCTTGGTGCTCTCGGCGCGGCGTGGTCAATGTGGTCAACGACCGACTTCCATCGGAAGAGTATCTTGTATGTGGAGAGGTGACACCGGGTCCACGGCCACAGCCAGCTTTTTTGTGATTTGCCAAGTCATTTTGTCGCCTGTTGGCTGCAAATCTTTCAAGACGAGGAGAGCTTCATTCGGTGGCCGAGAAAATGGCCTATCGATAATGAGAAATGTCTTTGTACATTTTTAAAACACATGAAACCGGCAATTAGTTTCAAATATCTTTTTTTCATTTCGAGATTTTAAATTACATTAATTTTTATGCGTGGAGAATTTGTTGGATTTTATATTGATATACATTTATTTTTAAAATCAGTTTGAATGTGAGTCGAAATTTCAGGATTAAAAACAGTTCAGACCGCCTTTGAAATATGCAAAATTTCGTATAATTTTTTAACCGTGGCCACAATATGGGCTATAATGCTAACAAAAAGAATATGGGCTCCAAAAAAACCTTAAGAATTAGAAAATGGGTTGTAAATTATTAGAAATAATGGCAGATGGGTGGTATGTTGTTTTCCACAGATTTGAGGCTTTCCTAAAAAAAGGTTGACGACAAGCGGTGACTGCTCGAGTCCATCGAACGACCGTCGTCTTCTTCAATCTCTGCTCTTCCTGCTCCGGCCGCTCAAACAAGCACCGCGGGACTGCCTGCTCCCTCCTCCCGTGGCCGGTGTCTTTGCCAGCAGCCTCACCGCCCCACCGTACTCTCATCGCTGGCCTAGCCATCCCTCTACTCACCCACAGCTGCTGTTATTCTCCGCCGACGGCAGACGAACCAGGACACCCTCAGACAACAGATTCCTCCGTGGGAAACAACTGTCGAGTCTTCCCTACCACCATGTCATTCCCTTCCTAGGCCTCGCCGTTGTCCACCGCCCTGGTGCTCTCAGCGCGGCCTGGTCAACATGGTCAACGACCGACATGCATCTGAAGTGGACTGTACGTGGAGAGGCCGACAGCTGGGTCCACGGCCGCACGCAAGGAAATGCCTCCTTATTACGCGCAAATAATGATTCGTCCACGACATCGTGGACCCACCGAAAGGGCCTCTCAGATTTCACGAAAAAATGTTACTTCCATCGACAGCTCGGACCCACCAGCCTATATCTTCGCACGCAAGGAAGTGCCTCCTTATTACGCACAAAAAATGAATACTCCCCATGTTTGCCGGGACCCAAGATAGTGGCAGGCTGACTTGTGGGCCTACTAAGTTGTGACGGGACGGAGGGCTTTGTCAACTTAGTAAATATGCACGATTCTAGCTCCAAAGGTGACCGTCGATGTCCATCCAATGGCCGTAGTGCTTCTTCAACCTCTGGTCTTCTTGCTCCACCGCCCAAACCAATACCGGTCGTGCCCGTGCTCCCCTGCCTCCCGTGGCGGGTCGCGATGCTGCGGAGGCCTCACCGCCCCTACTACTCCCACCGCTGGCGTGCCATCCCTCGACTCACCCACACCCCTGTTATTCTCACAAGCGATTTACAAATTTCACACCGCAGCGAACTAGTGAACCCTCGTACTCCTCTACTGTCACGCCCAATATGCGACCCTATCCAAAAGGAACTTGACGGTCCCACCAAGGATAGACCCGCATATTGAAACGCTTTTGCAAGATGGATATCATTACATCAACATTACATAATACATAGGGATACATACATAAGACACGAATGCCACAAGAATACATCAACATCATATACAAGAGATCAACATCCGACTACGGATGAAACACAAACAGAAGCTCAAACGACATCCACCACCTGCTAGCCCAAAGCTGCCGACCTGAACCTATCCCCGATCGAAGAAGAAGCGGAAGAAGAACTCCAACACAAGCAAACATCGCTCTCGCGTCATGATCATCGCAAACCTGTACCAAGAATCGGTGGTGTAGTAAACCTGTGAGCCACGAGGACTCAAGAATCCCATTACCATGGGTATCAAGACTAGCATAGCTTAATGGGAAAGGAAGGGGTAAAGTGGTGAGGTTGCAGCAGCGACTAAGCATATATGGTGGCTAACATACGCAAATGAGAGCGAGAAGAGAAACAAAGGAACAATCGTCAACTAGTAAAGATCAAGAAGTGATCCTGAACTCCTACTTACGTCAGACATAACCCAAGAAACCGTGTTCTCCTCTCGATCAACCCCAAAAAGAGACACTCACGGTCACGCACACGGTTGGTGTATTTTAGAAGAGTTTACTTTGAGTTTACTACAACTGGATATTAACAAATTCCCATCTGCCACATAAATCAGCACGGCTTTCAAAGTTTATACCCTGCAGAGGTGTCCCAACTTAGCCCATGATAAGCTCTCGCGATCAACGAAGGATATTCCTTCTCCCGAAGACCCGATCAGTCTCGGAATCCGGCTACAAGACATTTCGACAGAATAAAACAAGACAAGCAAAGCCGCCGAATGTACCGACAAATCCCGATAGGAGTCGCGCGTACCTCGTTCTCGTGGCACATCCGGATGAGCAGTCCGTACAACTAAAACCAGACCTCAAGTTGCCTTGAGGGGCGCTGCAGGGCTCTAGTTCGGGCCAGACCTCGAAGGAGCACCGTCCGGGGGCTAAAATAAAAGATGACCCTCGGGCTCCGAAACCCAAGGGAAAAAGGGCATAGGTGAGGCAAATGGTAAAACCAATGTTGGGCCTTCTTTGGAAAAGTCTTATTCAAAGCGAACTGTCAAGGGGGTCCCATAAATCACCCGACCGCGTTAGGGACGCAAAATCCGGGAACATAACACCGATATGTCGGAAACTAGGGCGGCAAGAGTGGAACAAAACACTGCATAAGGCCGAGCCTTCCACCCTTTACCAAGTATATAGATGCATTAATTAAATAAGATATATTGTGATATCCCAACAAGGAACATGTTCCAACAAGGAACAACATCTCCATGTTCCAACAAGGAACAAACTTCATCTTCACCTGCAACTAACAATGCTATAAGAGGGGCTGAGAAAAGCGGTAACATAGCCAAACAATGGTTTGCTAGGAAGGGGAAAAAAAGGTTAGAGGCTGACATGGCAATTTGGGATGGCTTGATAAACAGGTAATAGGGAGCGCAGCATAGCGATAGAACGAAGCAACTAGCATAGCAATGATAGTAGTGAGATCCAGGGTAGCGGTCATCTTGCCTGAAATCCCGCAAGGAATAAGAACGAGTCCATGAAGAAGATGAACGGATGAAGCCGAACCAAGCGTAGACGAACGAATCCTCACGATCGCATAGCGAAACAGAACTAACAAGAAGAAGCACACAACAAAGTAAACACACCACACATGAACAAGACATGATGCACAACAAGCATGATGCATGACAAAGCTACATGAAGCTACTCATGGCAAGAGATGATGCAAACAAGAGCAACACATCAAGGCAAGTTTAAATGAGGCCGGAAACAACATATAACAATTCCGGCAAGTCCTCATATGCAAATTTCGAAATTGGTCCAGATCTGAATAAACCTTATGTTCAAGTTGTTAAACAGCAAGTTAAGATGCACCACGACGATCTACACGAAATTCTAGTCAAGTTTCATATAAAGTTCATTAGATTCGGAGCTACGGTCTAGAAGATATGAGCAAAACAAGATAAACATGACATAGATGCAAAATGCATACAAACATCAAGCAAACACTCTCAAAACATGGATGCAACATGATAAAATGAAACTAAATGCAACTTCAAGCAAGTTTCATATAAAACACACTCAAAACGGAGCAACGGTTCAACACATACACACAATACAAGTTCTAGCAACAATCTGTCCAAAACAGCAACTAGGCATATTGCAAGCATCAAAACAACATGCTACAGGACCTCAACATAATAACAAAAGGAATGGACATGATCTAAAGGTAAAGCATTACAAAACATGAACACTGAGCTATCTCCAGAAATCACTAGAACATGCTCAAAATGACATGGCAAGATTGCAAATAATAAGAGTTTCAGGCATTGGCAGAAATAACATCAGGTTGCAATGTTTAGAGCTATCAAACAACATGTTACAGGAACTTATCATGGCAAACAAAGGCATGGCATGAATCCACTCAAATCATAGAACAAAAGTCCTTTACTGACCATGAGCCAAAAAGGATCAGAAAATATGATGGCACCCATGTAAACATGGCAAGTTATATTACATATTTAAACATGGCAGGAACAACGATAAGTAGGCATGTTGGTGAGCTTGAACCACTCACCACAGAGCAATACATGGCATGGCAAGGCAATCAACAGTAAAAATACATGGCATAGAAGCTATACATGGCAATAACAACATCATAGGGTGCATGGATCAACTACAACAACCTTGGCAAAATTGAATAACATGTAAACAATCTGCCAGGAAATATTTTATAGCAAAAGTAGAGCTCGATTGACTCAAGCTATGGCACTCCATAATTGCAAACAAGGGCATGGATGAATAGAGCAAGACATGTAGAACAAAACATCCTTACTGAAGTATCTCAAAATAAGCATGGATCTCTCGGTAGCATCAAGTTAACATGGCATAAAAATATCAGCAGAACAGGGCTGAAATCAGCAACATCAAGAAGTCTAGTTTGCATGCTTGTGCTAGTCACCACATAGATCACAAAAATACATGGCATACACCCCTGGAAAGATGGCATGTCATATTACAAAACACATGTAGGACTCAAGTTCATAGGATGCACACATCAATCATGGCAAAAATGACAAAAGTGCATGTTCTGTTAAGAAACAGAAACTAACATCATATAGCACTCTTCTAACAGCATTTAGGGCATCAAGATGAGCTCAAATGAAAATGATGCAATAAGATGAAATGATCTACTCTTCGAGGCGAACATTTTGGTATATTACACGAGCGAAACAGAGCTATATGCAGAGAGTTATGATGCGATGAAAATGCATACAAATAATCAAAGAAACGGGGACTCGGTGGATATCAACCTCGGGGTCAACGCGGATCGGGTCGGGCGAGATGGATCCGGGAGAGGGGCTCGCGGATCGGGCCGGGGCGGACCCGAACGGCAGCGCGGCAAGGGTCCGGCGAGGACGCCGCGGCGAAGCTTGAGGCGACGGAGGAGGCGGATCCGGTCTCCTTCCCGGATTCGCCAGGCGGGCCGCGATGGAGGGACTCGGGAGGCGCGCGAGGGCGCCGGACGACCGGGCGCGCTGGGAGGCGCGGGGCAGCTTCAGCGAGGAGGCGACGGCCGGAGGGAGAGATGCGCGGGCGGGCGCTATGGCGCGAGGCGGCGGGGTGGATCGGGCGCGAGCACGGCGGCGCGAGGAGCTGGAGGCGGGCGGGCATGCCCGGCGGGCTCCTGTGGGTTCAAGTGCTCTGCGGCGGAGGGAGGCGGCGCGACACGTGGCGAGGCGGGACTGGTCGGGGCGGCGGCGACGGGCGGACACGTCCGGCGGCGGCGGACGTGTCCGCTTACGGAGGAGGAAGGAGCTAGGGTTTTGGACCCGAAATTTCGAAGGGGTGCACATATTTATAGGTAGAGGGAGCTAGGAGAGTCCAAATGAGGTGCGGTTTTCGGCCACGCGATCGTGATCGAACGACCGAGAGCATGGAGGGGAGTTTGGTGGGTTTTGGGCCACTTTGAAAGGGTGTTGGGCTGCAAAGAGAAGGAGGCTTTTACGGTTACCCGGTTAACCGTTGGAGTACCAAACGACCTCCAAATGGCACGAAACTTGACAGGCGGTCTACCGGTGCTATACCAAGGCCGCTTGACAAACCTCGGTCCATTCCGAGACCGCTTAACACCCGCACACGAAAAGAGGCAAAAGGGGGCGCCGGGAGACATAGGAGCGCGGATTGCAAAGCGGACAACGGGGAAAATGCTCGGATGCATGAGACGAACACGTATGCAAATGCGATGCACATGATGACATGATATAAAATGCAGATGATGACATGGCAAAGTGCAACACGCAAGCACATGACATGGCAATGACGGCAAATAACTGACAGACACCTGGCGCATCGGATCCGGGGCGTTACATCTACGCGTGGGCATCCACTGCCGCGTCTTCCCCGGCTCTGCGTCATCCCCTTCCTAGGCCTCGCCGTCGTCCACCGCCCTGGTGCTCTTGGCGTGGCGTGGTCAACGTGGTCAAGGAACGGCTTCCATCGGACGTGGACTGTACATGGAGAGGCTGACATCTGGGTCCACGGCCGCAGCAAGGAAGTGCCTCCTTATTACGTGTAAAATAATTATTCCTCCACCTGACAGCGGGGACCCACCGGACGGGCCACCGTATTTCACGAAAAAACATTTGCCCCTGACTTCTCGGACCCACCAGCTACATCTTCACACGCAAGGAAGTGCGTCCGGGCAAAAAAACGATTCATACCCTTACTGCTGGGACCCACCAGCTACATCTTCACAGGCAAGGAAGTGCACGGCGATACCGGGACCCACCTGGTCAAAGCGCACGTGGCGTTGTCATTACGGTTGCGAACGTATGCGTACATATATCGGTGGATGTAGAGGCGCGCACGTGTCGTAGTAGAGGCGCGTCGTTTAAATAGTAGAGGCGCCGCACGTAGCATGTACACGCACGCATACGCCGTGGTGCAAGAAAGAAAATACGCCATGTATGTGTACATACGGGCGGGTCTCAACGCCTACTCACGCATACGTCACGGCCAGGCTCGTGTACATGGCTGGTCGGAACGGAGAAACATCGCTGCCGTCGTGTTCATGGGGGAGGCAAATGTAACGCGCCGTGTTCATGGAGAGGCAAATGTAATGCGTCGTGTTCATCGGGAGGCAACGGAACGCGTGGGATCCAACCGGCTGGGTCGGAACGGAATGCGTGGTCGTGTTCATCGGGAGGGCTTGGACGGAACAGGCGATGGAAATGAGGCCTGGCGTACCGCAGAATGGAGGAAACGGACCTCCTATGTTTGGAACGGGTCCCGTGATCGGGAGGGTGTGGCGACCGAAAAACAGAGGAAACGGACCTCCTACGGTCAAACGGGGTCCTGTTGATCGGGAGGTGTGGCGTGCACCCAAAACGGATTTAAACGAACCTCCTACGGTCAAACGGGATCCTGTTGATCGGGAGGGGTGTGGCGTCGCAAAACGGAACGAAATGGACCAGACGGTCAAACGGGGGTCCCGTTTCATCGGGAGGGTGTGGCGTGCAAAACGGACTCCATGGGATACTGTTCATCTCCACCGTCGACCTCCTCCAGCCTCCACGGGCTCTGTTCATCCAACCTCCACCGCGCTACTCCACCGCCATCGCTCAACCACCCTCCATCGTCTCATCGCTCATCTAGCCCTCCACACCACAGGGTCATGTTCAACCACCCTCCACGTGCACGCCTCCACCGTCTCATCGCTCATCCAGCCCTCCACCACACCACGGGTCATGTTCATCTAGAGGCAATGCCACCGCTGATGTTCATCCACCCCCATAACGCTCACTATTCATCCCGTAGGCAGCATCGATCGGCTTCGCTTAGCAGCGATGGCGAAGAATCGCTCAATCGGGTTCGATTAACAACCATCGATCGATCGCCGGGTTCGATGAACGCAGTAACTGCGATTACAATCGCCGGGTTCGATTAGAGCCCAACGCCTCGCTTCGGGTTGATTAGGGCCAACGCCTACCGCACACACGCAGCGACGTGTCTGAGAGAAACATGCATCGCTTCGGCCCCGACCACCCGTCGTAATCGAACTTGCCGAAATTTTCCTCGCCTCGCTTCTACCACAGTTTTTCCGTCATGGACGGCCCAAAGAATGTCATGCAATGCGTCTCCGCCCGCCAGACGAAAAGCCCATTTTCTGTCATGATGTTTTGTCATAGAAGCAGGAGCCCACCACATCTATGATGATACCGGGTTTTGTCACAATTATCGTCATAGAAGTGTCATATGTATGACAGAAATTTTTTTCGTTCGGCCCAAAATGTCACGGATGTGTCTTTTTTTGTAGTGGGTAGTCCAATCCGGCGCACGCCGCTCAGTCGCTGATGTCAAGAAGGCTTCGACTGATACCACGACGTCGAGTGCCCATAACTGTTCCCACGTAGTTGGTTAGTGCATATAGGCGGTGGCGGAACTCGCATCAAATACCAAGATCTCGTTAAGCATGTTATTTTAAAGTAATCATGACGCCGACTAGGGCCAGGCCCACCTTTCACCTAGGTGGTCTCAACTCGCCTGCCGCCTCCGCCACAAAGTAACCGTTAGGGGTCAGCCGAACCCGGGCCCACCACTACCGGAATGGAACCACCTGTCCTTTCAGCCCCCACATCGGAATCACATGCGGGTACTCTACGAGCCGACCCGACTTTAGTCACCACATGTATCATATAATATGTATGTAAGTATATACCGTGATCACCTCCCGAGTGATCACGGCCCGGTAGTATAGCAAGGTAGACGGACAAGAATGTAGGGCCATTGATGGAATACTAGCATCCTATACTAAGCATTTAGGAATGCAGGTAAGGGTAACAAATCAGCAGTAACAATGACAAAGGCTATGCAAAGAATAGGATTAACCGAGCGGTAATATGCTACACTACTCTAATGCAAGCGATAGAGAGAAGAATAGGAGATATCCGTTGATCAAGGGGGCTTGCCTTGTTGCTCACAACAAGGAGGGGTTGTCAACAATGTAGTCGATCGGGCACTGAAGAAGGCGCCACTCTTAGTCCACGGAGAGAAGAGGGGGAAGAAACAATGAATACAATGCAGATAGATGCATATCGATGCATGACATGACAAGTAACAGTTCAAGGTGTGCCCTAACGCAGTAAGAGGTGATACCAACGAAGGGGGGAAACATCCGGGAAAGTATATTTTTATCCGAGTTACGCATTATTTTGTATTAATTTTTAAAGTTTTAAATCATTTTATAAATTATTACTACTAAATTAATTCGAAATCAGCATTAGTACGTCAGCATGACGTCAGCATGACATCAGCAATCAACAGAGGTGTTCACTGGGTCAAACTGACATGTGGGATCCGCATGTCATTGACTGATCAGGCTAATTAGGGTTTAACTAATTAACTAGTGATTAGGTTAATCTAATCAGGATTAATTAACTTAATTAATTCTTTAATTAATTAATTAATATTTTATTTATTATTAATCATTATTTATTTATTTATTTTAATTCTTTTTTATATCAGTACAGGGACGTGGGCCCCATTCGTCATTGGGCCAGGGGTCGTAACGGGCGCGGGTGGCGGTTAAGGGCGCCGGGCGGAACCGGGGGACGGGCGGTGGTGCGGACTGGCGACGAAAAGTGCATGGTGAAGCCCGAGCGGCGACCATCGCTGGGACGGCAGACGTGGCCCCAGGTGCGGGCGACGAGGCCGAGGGCGGGCGCGCAGCTGCCACGGTGGCCCGCCGAGATGAAAGGAGGGGGTCAGCAAGGCGCGGTGGTGGAGGCAAGTGAGCGCGACGGCTATGGGCATGTGCCTCAAGCGTGGCCGTGGCGAGGTCGAGGCGAGGCGGGCGGTGCAGAGCATCTCGCACGCAGCAGAAGCGAGGAGCAGGGCGAGGCAGGGAGGCGTCTTGCTGCGATGGCGCCGGCGTGTCTGGGTGCGGCGCGCTGAAGGGTCAGGCGGGTTTCGGGTCATGAGCCGCGAAGCGGAGCCCGGCGGCGGGCGCGCTTAGCGCAGCAGAGGCGGCAAGCAAGGCGGGGAGGAAGAGAGGCCGGGGGTTGGCCTCACCGTGGTACGTAGGGAACGGGGCAGTGGTGCTCGAGGTGGGGGATGGGGACGCGGTCGACAACGAAGTGGAAGGCGAGGCGGCGATCCGGGCGAGCGGCTTGAGGAGGAGACGAGGAGGCGAGATCCGGCGGGGAAGGTCCGGCAAACGGCAGGGTCCAGGTGGGACGAGGCCGTGGCCGGTGTCTTGGCCAGCGTCGGTTCACGGTGGGGGGGGGGGACGGGCGGTGCGGTTGCCACGTCGAGGTCGGGCCCCTCCCCGATCCAGATGGGATCGAGAGGAGAGGGGGAAGAGGGAGAGGCGAGCGAGTGGGGGATGCTGGGTGTCGGTTAGGGTTTGGGCAGCAGGGGGTGTATAGGGAGTGGTGTGGGCCGGCCTAGTCGGCCTGGTGGCCAGCTGAGCCGGTTGGCCCACTGGGGGGGGGCTTTTCTTTTTATTTTATTTTTATTTTCTATTTTAATTTCATTTCCCAAATTGTTTTAGTTTTGTAAAACATTCAAATAGCACCTAAAATAATAACATTAATTATACCGATGCCACAATAACTTTGACACCTAGCTAAAATAGTTTAGTATTTTATAAAATATAATAGGAGTATAATTAATTGTTTTGCTCTTGTTTTAATCACTTCAGGGTATTTAATTATTTTATAAAGATGTTGTTTTTCCACCAATATTATCCATGATTTATTTGCCACATTAAGAACATTTTAGTTTTGACTTTTGAAAACTTTAATAGTTTGACTTTCTTTTGAATTTGAATGTTGAATCAGTTTTGAACTAATGCGAGGTTAACAACAATAACCGAGCTGACGTGGCATCATTATCAAATGTTTAATATAGCTTAATTACCCGGGCGTCACACGGCGCCCCCTCCTTCCTTCTCTTTCCCCTCTCCTTCCTTCTTATCCTAGTAGGACTAGGAAAAGGGGGATCCAACTCCTACTTGGAGTAGGATTGCCCCCCTTCGGTGCGCCCTATGAGGGCCGGCCGGCCTCCCCCTTGCACCTTTATATACGGGGGAGGGGGCACCCCATAGACACACAAGTTGATTGTTTAGCCGTGTGCGGTGCCCCCTCCACAGATTTCCACCTCGGTCATATCGTTGTAGTGCTTAGGCGAAGCCCTGCATCGGTAACTTCATCATCACCATCATCACACCGTCGTGCTGACAAACCCTCCCTCGGCCTCAGCTGGATCAAGAGTTCGAGGGACGTCACCGAGCTGAACGTGTGCAGATCACGGAGGTGCCTTGCGTTCTGATTGCAGGGTGAAGTGGAGAATCATCGTAACAAGAAAATAAAAGTTTCTACGATCTGATCGCAGAGGCGAATATTTGAGTTACGAGTTTGGTCTTCAATTAAAACAGTGTGGAATAGTTTCACAAACTCATGCCACCTGGAACACCACAGCATAATGGTGTGTCCGAACGTCATAACCGTACTTTATTAGATATAGTGTAATCTATGATGTCTCTTACCGATTTACCACTATCATTTTGGGTCATGCATTAGAGACAGCTACATTCACGCTAAATAGAGCACCGTCTAAATCTGTTGAGACGACACTGTATGAACTGTGGTTTGGCAAGAAACCCAAGTTGTCGTTTCTTAAAGTTCTGGGTCCCGATGCTTATGTGAAAAAAAGCTTAATCCTGATAAGCTCGAACCCAAATCGAAGAAGTGCGTCTTCATAGGATACCCAAAAGAAACTGTTGGGTACACCTTCTATCACAGATCCGAAGGCAAGATCTTTTTTGCTAAGAGTGGATCCTTTCTAGAGAAGGAGTTTCTCTCGAAAGAAGTGAGTGGGAGGAAAGTAGAACTTGATGAGGTAATTGTACCTTCTCTCGAATTGGAAAGTAGCTCATCACTGAAATCAGTTCCAGTGATGCCTACACCAATTAGTGAGGAAGTTAATGATGATGATCATGAAACTTCAGATCAAGTTACTACCGAACCTCGTAGGTCAACCAGAGTACGATCCGCACTGTGAGTGGTACGGTAATCCTGTTCTGGAAGTCATGTCGCTAGACCATGATGAACCTACGAACTATGAGGAAGCGATGATGAGCCCAGATTCCGACAGATGACTTGAGGCCATGAAATCTGAGATAGAATCCATGTATGGGAACAAAGTGTGGACTTTGGTGGACTTGCCCGATGACCAGCAAGCCATTAAGAATAAATGGATCTTCAAAAGGAAGACGGACGCTGATAGTAGTGTTACTATCTACAAAGCTCGACTTGTCGAAAAGGGTTTTTGACAAATTCAAGATGTTGACTACGATTAGATTTTCTAACTCGTATCAATGCTTAAAGTCTGCCTGAATCATGTTAGCAATTGCCACATTTTATGAAATCTAACAAATGGATATCAAAATTGCATTCCTTAATGGATTTATTAAAGAAGAGTTGTATATGATACAACTAGAAGGTTTTGACAATCCTAAAGGTGCTAACAAAATGTGCAAGCTCCAGCAATCCATCTATGGACTGGTGCAAGCATCTCGGAGTTGGAATATACGCTTTGATAAGTTGATCAAAGCATATAGTTTTATACAGACTTGCGGTGAAGCCTGTATTTACAAGAAAGTGAGTGGGAGCACTACAACATTTTTGATAAGTATATGTGAATGACATATTGTTGATCGGAAATAATGTAGAATTTTCTGGAAAGCATAAAGGAGTGTTTGAAAGGAGTTTTTCACAGAAAGACCTCGGTGAAGCTGCTTACATATTGAGCATCAAGATCTACAGAGATAGATCAAGACACTTGATAAGTTTTTTCAATGAGTACATACCTTGACAAGATTTTGAAGTAGTTCAAAATGGAACGGTCAAAGAAGGAGTTCTTGCATGTGTTGTAAGGTGAGAAGTTGTGTAAAGACTCAAAACCCAACCACGGCAGAAAATAGAAAGAGAATGAAAAATCATTCCCTATGCCTTAGCCATAGGTTCTATAAAGTATGCCATGTTGTGTACCAGACCTATTGCATACCCTGCCCTGAGTTTGGCAAGGGAGTACAATAGTGATCTAGGAGTAGATCACTGGACATTGGTCAAAAATTATCCTTAGAAGGAATAAGGAAATATTTCTCGGTTATGGAGGTGACAAAAAGTTCGTCGTAGAGGGTTACGTCGACGCAAGCTCTGACACTAATCCGGATGACTCAAAGTCTCAATCCGGATACATATTGAAAGTGGGAGCAATTAGCTAGAGTAGCTCCATGCAGAGCATTGTAGACATAGAAATTTGCAAAATACACATACGGTTCTGAATGTGGCAGACCCGTTAACTAAACTTCTCCCACAAGCAAAACATGATCACACCTTAGTACTCTTTGGGTGTTAATCACATAGCGATGTGAACTAGATTATTCACTCTAGTAAACCCTTTTGAGTGTTGATCACATGTCGATGTGAACTATGGGTGTTAATCACATAAAAATGTGAACTATTAGTGTTAAATCACATGGCGATGTGAACTAGATTAGTGACTCTAGTGCAAGTGGGAGACTGAAGGAAATATGCCCTAGATTCAATAATTAAGTTGTTATTTATATTTCCTTATATCATGATAAATGTTTATTATTCATGCTAGAATTGTATTAAACGGAAACTTAGTACATGTGTGAATACATAGACAAACAGAGTGTCCCTACTATGCCTCTACTTGACTAGCTCGTTAATCAAAGATGGTTAAGTTTCCTAACCATAGACATGTGTTGTCATTTGATGAACGGGATCACATCATTAGTGAATGATGTGATGGACAAGACCCGTCAGTTAGCTTAGCACTATGATCGTTTAGTTTATTGCTATTGCTTTCTTCATGACTTATACATGTTCCTATGACTATGAGATTATGCAACTCCTGAATACCGGAGGAACACTTAGTGTGCTATCAAACGTCACAACGTAACTGGGTGATATAAAGATGCTCTACAGGTGTCTCCGATGGTGTTTGTTGAGTTGGCATAGATCGAGATTAGGATTTGTCACTCTGATTGTCGGAGAGGTATCTCTCGGCCCTCTCGGTAAGCACATCACTATAAGACTTGCAGGCAATGTGACTAATGAGTTAGTTGCGGGATGATGCAATACAGAATGAGTAAAGAGACTTGCTCGTAACGAGATTGAACTAGGTATTGAGATACCGACGATCGAATCTCAGGCAAGTAACATACCGATGACAAAGGGAACAACGTACGTAGTTATGCGGTTTGACTGATAAAGATCTTCGTAGAATATGTGGGAGCCAATATGAGCATCCAGTTTCCACTATTGGTTATTGACCGGAGCTGAGTCTCGGTCATGTCTACATAGTTCTCGAACCCGTAGGGTCCGCACGCTTAACGCTCGATGACGATCGGTATTGTCAGTTTATGTATTTTGATGTACCGAAGGTTGTTCGGAGTCCCGGATGTGATCACGGACATGACGAAGAGTCTCGAAATGGTCGAGACATAAAGATTGATATATTGGACGATGTTATTCGTACACATGATGAGTTCCGGGGTTAACCCGATAAATATCGGAGTGCCGGAAGGGTTATCGCCACCACCGGAGAAGTAATGGGCCTTATTGGGCCTAGGGGAGAGAGAGGGGCAGCCAAGGGCTGGCCACGCCCCCCCCCCCCCAATGGGCCTAGTCCGAATTGGACTAGGGGGAGGTGCGGTGCCCCCTCCTTCCTTCTCTTTCCCCTCTCCTTCCTTCTCATTCCCCTCTCCTTCCTTCTTCTCCTAGTAGCACTAGGAAAAGGGGGATCCAACTCCTACTTGGAGTAGGATTGCCCCCCTTGGGCGCGCCCTATGAGGGACGGCCGGCCTCCCCCTTGCACCTTTGCACCTTTATATACGGGGGAGGGGGCACCCCATAGACACACAAGTTGATTGTGTAGCCGTGTGTGTGCCCCCTCCATAGATTTCCACCTCGGTCATATCGTTGTAGTGCTTAGGCAAAGCCCTGCATCGGTAACTTTATCATCACCGTCATCACGCTGCCGTGCTGACAAAACTCTCCCTCGGCCTCAGCTGGATCAAGAGTTTGAGGGACGTCACCGAGCTGAACGTGTGCAGATCGCGGAGGTGCCGTGCATTCGGTACTTGACCGGTTGGATCGCGAAGACGTTCGACTACATAAATCGTGTTACTTAACACTTTCACTTTCGGTCTACGAGGGTACGTGGACACACTCTCCCCGCTCGTTGCTATGCATCTCCTAGATAGATCTTGGGTGATCGTAGGAAATTTTTTGAAATACTGCGTTCCCCAACATGTAACGCCCGGATAATTAAGCTACAGTAATTCTCTGCTAATGATGCCACATCATCGTTGTTACTGGTACAAATCTCGCTTAGATTCAAATCGGTTCAAACTCAAATTTAAATTAGCGACAAAAATAAAAGTTTCAAATGTCAAAACTAAAATGTGCGAACTGTGGCAAATAATTCATAAATATTATTGGTGAAGAGACCATGTTTTTATAAAAGGTTTAAATGCCTTAAAATAATTAAAACAATGGCATTCATAATTAATTAAATGCCTTTCTAATTTATAAAATTAGAGACAATTTTATTTGGGACTAGAACTTTTTGTGGCAGAGGGTTAAACTAAAACACTAATTTGGGTGTGGGTCTCATATTTTTATTAAGCGAAAATAATGTGAGAATTGAGTAAAACAATTAAACAGAAAGTTAAAAGAAAAATTAAAAGGCAAAAACAAAAGAAGTAAAACAACCCCCCCCCCCTACCTGGGCCTCAAGGCCCATCTACCTAGCAGGCTGGCCCAGGCGCACGCCCCTCCCCATCTCCCCTGTTCACGTAACCGTGGACACCGACGATGGCCGCCACGGCACAGGGGGATGCCGTGGCGCCCATCCACCACGCCCCCCACTTGCTATATCTACCCGGCACCCTCCTCCCTCCCCTGGCGAACCCTAGCGCGCCCCTCCCTCTCCCTCTCCTCCCCACAGCACGCAACCGCCGCCGCCGTCCCCATGGATGACCTCGACCACGCGCTCTTCGACCTTCCTGCGCCCTAGGACCGTGTTCTCCCGCACCGTCAGCGCCTGCTACTTCCTCTCCGTCCGCAAGTTCGAGCTTGGAGCCCCTCCACCGTCGGGGTTGAGCTCGTCCCCTGCCTTCGGTCACCGTCGTCAACCTCGACGATCCAACACCCCCTGCAGCTCCTAAGCTTCCACTGGCCTTCCTTGTGCCTCGCGGTGAGCATCCGCATGAATCCACTCTCCTCACATAAATTCCATGCCGCCATCAACCGTCATCTTTGCAATTTCTCCGGTCACCGCTGGACGTCGTTGCCGGTGCCGTTTCCGGCCGCCGATGGATGAACTACGACCACGATTGGCCGCTCCTCTTTGCGCTTGTTCGATTAGTAGGCGCAGCGAGCTAGTTAGTTGTCGGACGGCGGATTCTGAAGCTCGCCTGCCTTGCTCCCTGCCCCGTGCCACTGCTTGTTGTTTCTTCAGTTGAAGTTGCCCCGGCTACTACCGCCCATGGCCACGCTCCCGCCCGTCACCTCACCGTTCTTCCTGCTGCTTGCCGCTGCCCGCTGTGCCGCCCGCCTGCGCGCGCTCGCCGCCCTGACTACGCCTCATGCGTGCCCAGCCGCGCGAGCTCCGCCCGGCTGCTCCGCCACCAGAGCTCGGCCTCACCGCACCCATAGCCGCCCTGACTACGCCTCATGCGTGCCCAGCCGCGCGAGCTCCGCCCGGCTGCTCCACCACCAGAGCTCGGCCTCACCGCACCCATAGCCGCCCTGTAACCTGCGCGCCCGCGGCCCTTACTGCCGCGCTTGTAGCGCTGCAGCTGCTCCTTACGCCGCACCGTCGCGGTCCCGTACCTACTGGTGCTGCTGCCACTCGCCACCCGCTCTGGCCACTCGCGTCGCCCGCCCGTGGTGGCCTCGCACGCCATTCGTCCCGCCCCACAGCCGTGCCTCCCCTGCTCGCCGGACCCGCCTCGCCGCCCAGCGTTGCCCTTACTTTGCCACATGCGGACCGCCGCTCCGCCTCCGCCTGCACCGCCCGCTGCACCCCCTGCCCGCCACGCCGTCGCCCGGCGCCCGCGCTACGCTCCGCCCCGATTAGCCGCGCGCCCACGTCCACGCCCTGCCAGATAACGCCCGCCCGCTATGGCCCTCGGCCACTGGCCTATGGGCCCCACGCCCTTTTCTATAAATAGAAAAACAAAAAAGGATAAATAATAATAAATATATAAATTAATTAACTTAATTAAAGTTTGTTTAATTAACTTAACTTGCTAATTAACTACCTAATCTGTAATTAGCTAGATGATACGTCTCCAACGTATCTATAATTTTTGATTGCTCCATGCTATATTATCTATTGTTTTGGACTATATTGGGCTTTATTTTCCACTTTTATATTACTTTTGGGACTAACCTATTAATCGGAGGCCCAGCCCGAAATTGTTGTTTTTGCCTATTTCAAGTGTTTCAAGAAAGCGGAATATCAAACGGAGTCCAAACGGAATGAAATATTCGGGAACGTGATTTTATCATCAGATAAGACCCAGGAGACTTGGACCCTCCGTCAAGAAAGCCACGAGGCGGCCACGAGGGTGGAGGGCGCCCCCCTAGGGCGCGCCCCCTGCCTCGTGGGCCCCTCGAAGCTCCACCGACGTACTCCTTCCTCCTATATATACCTATGTACCCCCAACACATCAGATACAGAGCCAAAAACCTAATTCCACCGCCGCAAATTTCTGTATCCACGAGATCCCATCTTGGGGCCTGTTAGGAGCTTCACGGAAGGGAATCCACCACGGAGGGCTTCTACATCATCATCGTAGCCTCTCCGATCAAGTGTGAGTAGTTTACCTCAGACCTTCGGGTCCATAGTTAGTAGCTAGATGGCTTCTTCTCTCTCTTTGGATCTCAATACAATGTCTCCCCATCTCTCGTGGATATCTATTCGATGTAATCTTCTTTTTGCGGTGTGTTTGTTGAGGCCGATGAATTGTGGGTTTATGATCAAGATTATCTGTGAGCAATATTTGAATCTTCTCTGAATTCTTTTATGTATAATTGGTTATCTTTGCAAGTCTCTTCGAATTATTCGTTTGGTTTGGCCAACTAGATTGGTAGTTCTTGCAATGGGAGAAGTGTTTAGCTTTGGGTACAATCTTGAAGTGTCCTTACCCAGTGACAGAAAGGGTTGCAAGGCACATATTGTATTGTTGCCATCGAGGATAACAAGATGGGGTATTTATCATATTGCATGAATTTATTCCTCTACATCATGTCATCTTGCTTAAGGCGTTACTCTGTTTTCATTAACTTAATACTCTAGATGCATGTTGGATAGCGGTCGATGAGTGGAGTAATAGTAGTAGATGCAGGCAGGAATCGGCCTACTTGTCTCGGACGTGATGCCTATATACATGATCATACCTAGATATTCTCATAACTATGCTCAATTCTGTCAATTGCTCAACAGTAATTCGTTCACCCACCGTAAAATACTTATGCTCTTGAGAGAAGCCACAAGTGAAATCTATGGCCCTCGGGTCTATTTTCATCATATTAATCTTCCTACGCTTTATTATTGCTTTGCTCTTTACTTTGCCTTTTATTTTACTTTGTATCTTTATACCAAAAATATTATCTATCATCTCTATCAGATCTCACTCTCGTAAGTGACCGTGAAGGGATTGACAACCCCTATTGGCGTTGGTTGCAAGGAGTTATTTGCTTTGTGTAGGTACGAGGGACTTATGGCGTGGCCTCCCTCTTGGATTGATACCTTGGTTCTCAAAAACTGAGGGAAATACTTATGCTACTCTACTGCATCATCCTCTCCTCTTCGGGGAAAACCAACTCAAGCTCAAGACATAGCACTAGATATGTCCATGACAGGGGGGCCCACCCCCTATTGACCAGTCAAATGTTGACTGGTCAACTGGGAACCCCTGGCCCACCTGTCAACCTCGGGTGCACTTCTGTGTACGCAGAGCTGGGTGCACCTAGCATTTAGTCTTTAATTTCGAAATAATAATAAATTCAGAAATTGTTTTAAACTTCGGAAAATCATAGAAAATAATCCGTAACTTGGATGAAAAAGTTTTATACATGAAAGTTGCTCAGAAAAATGTGATGAATCCGAATATGCGGTCCGTTTGTCCGCCACATGTCCCTAGCATAGCGAACATGCAACCATCCCCTCTCTTTCGTCTGTCCAAAAAATGCCTAACCCCGAGAAAACTTTCCCGGATGTTATCTGCCTTCGCCGGTATCATATAGCACTGAACACCCCTAGCACCGCATATCGTCATGTCATGCACTTGTTTGCTTATATTTACTATTTCTTCCCCCTCTTCTCCCCGGTAGACCTCGAGACCGCTGGCCGATGTCAATGGTGATCGACTACGCCGATTTATTTACCCTTCTTCCCTTTCAGCGGAGCTTCCAGGCAAGCCCCCCTTTGATCATCCCGATATCGCCCATTCCATTCTCTTGTGCTTGCATTAGATTTTGCTACTGTTATTGTTTGCTCCTATTCGGATGCATAGCCTGCTTTTGTAACCTGCTCATTGTACCTTACCGCTTATCCTAAAGCGCTTAGTATAGGTTGGTTAGTGATCCATCGCTGACCCCCACCTTGTCCTTGTTGCCCCTGCTTCATCATCGACGACTCGATCAACATGATCGACGACCAGAGCCCGACACCTAACATCACATCACGCCCCTTTTGTTGCTTGACACTGCAAAGCTACTATCGAGTGCCGAGGATGGTACCTCATAACGCACTCCTGATGATAATTCTGTAGTGTAGCTATTCGGTCGTGGTCAACGAGGGTGGTTCCTCTTTCACCATTCCCGATACGGCTCTGTCGTGCAACACCTCAAGTGTGAACCTCGAGGGTGGTTCCTCTTATGTTCACCTTCATGATTACATCGAGTGGAATCCACCGAGGGTGATTCCTCGGGTTTCCCCTTGATGTTCGAACACACGGTTACCTTGAATTTACTTGAGACATTGGGGAAAGTCAGGCGGGCCCGGAGAGCACCCGAGGAGTTACGGTGGCGGCTGGCTGTTTAGCGGTATCACCCAGAAGGAGGTGATAGCTCCGGACTTGTCCCGACAGCCGTCACTTCTTTTTAGTAATGCACTAACAGGTTTGGGTATTTGTTCTGAGTTGGCCTTTGGCCTTTACGCACTAACCACCACGCGAGAATAGTTATGGGCCTCGACGTCGCAGTATCAACCAAAGCTTTGTCAGACGTCCAGTTCAGCATTGCGGCACGGTCGGATCGTGCTGGCCATCCGAGGCGGTGATGGTATCCACCCTGCTCGCAACAACCCGGAGTGCAACGGGCGATGGGCCCAAGACCCCAGAGTGCTTAGGTTGTAGACCGGCGGGGACCTCTCTGCTGAGCCTAGGTAGGGCTGCGACGTGTTGATCTTCCAAGGTCGGGCATGACCCAGGAAAGTGTGTCCGGCCAGAGCAAGCGAGCGTGTTGGGTAAAGTAGTGCACCCCTGCAAGAAAGATTATCTATTAATAGCCATGTCCACGGTAATGGACGTTCAGACTTGTATCCTGATCTTATATAACTAGAAATGGATACTTGACATATGTGGCTCCGGGATTGCTTTCTCGCAGGGAGTCGAGGAAGGATCTCTCGGCATTAATAGTACAACATGTTTGTTAAATATAAACTGTTATTCTTTACTCTTCTACATGCTGCAAGATGCTTGGAGCTGCTTGAAGATGCTAGTCTTCAATAGGCTAGGCCTTCCCCTCTATTCTGGCATTCTGCAGTTCAGTCCACAGATACCGCCCTTCCATTTGATACCAATGCATACTTAGTATAGATCTGATGCTTGCGAGTACTTTGGATGAGTACTCACGGTTGCTTTGCTACTCCTTTTCTCCCTTCTTTCTTCTTTCTGGTTGTTGCAACCAGTTGGTGGATCCCTGGAGCCAGATGCTACCGCTGACGGATACTACTACATGGAGGTCGCCAAAGACCAGGAGTAGTTAGGAGGTCCCAGGCAGGAGGCCTTGCCTCTTCGATCGTTGTTGCTTTTGTGCTAGACTTCTTAAGGCAGTCTTGTCTAACTTATGTCTGTCCTCAGATATTGTTGCTTCCGCTGACGCTCTATCGGGCTATGTATTCGGGCCCTCGAGGCCCCTGGCTTGTAATATAAAGCTTGCAATATTTTATTTGTGTCTAGAGTTGTGTTGTGATATCTTCCCGTGAGTCCATGATCTTGATCGTACACATTTGCGTGTATGATTAGTGTACGGTCGAGTAGGGGGCGTCACAGCGGCGACGACGCTCTTGGCATCATGTCCTTCTTGAAGGCGTCATCGTGAGAGCTATGTGGCGGTGGGCATTGCTTGGGTGCGTCAGCAGTTGCGGATGCGTGCACCTTTTCCTCCAGGTGGTAGCTGTTCCGGGGGAAAAACCCTAAATCTAGGTCTCCCGGATCGGATAATAACGGAGACTTTGGTGATATTCTCCCTCCTGGGGGCATTGTCTTGGAGGAGTGGTTCACTGGTAGGCCAACAGGTGGAGCGGTGTTACTTTGACCGCATTGAAGATGGTGAGTCTCGATGGCGTGGAGCAATGGAGTCTTAGAGTTGGACGCAGGTTGATCGACGCCCGCAGGCTGGTGGCGTTGTCTGGTGTCGTGTTGACGTCGAGGGCAGATGGGGCTGGCAAGATCTATGCAATGATTCCTCCTAAAGACGGGATGGCGGAAGATCGCAGTGGTGGATCCTTGAGCGTGCGCAGGCGATGGGACGCCTAGACCGGATGATTTTAAGGCCTCTGGATTAGATTAGACTTGTAGTGTAGTGACTTTGTCCGTCTAGATTGGGGCTTAGGGTTGATCCTTGTATTCATTTAATCAGACTTTGATGAATATAATTAATAAAGATGCTTATGTGCATCATGGTGATGCAGATGCTCGGGTAATACTCTTTTACCAAAAAGTCTTTCGCCCCACTTTATAAATAAAGAAAACTGCAAGAGAGCACACATACAAGGACTAGTCCAAACACACAAACCCAAGTCTCACAAAGAAGTACAATAGGTTCTGCTGAGGGCACAGCTCAACAAGCCCAAACACAATAAAAGAAAAGCGTCGGAGAAGAAGACAAGCGCCTAGTCAGGTTCCGGCGGAGGCGGCGGGGGAGGCGGTGACAGACGGACGGCCATCGAGCGTAGGTTGGCGATGAAGGCGGAGATGGCGTCGCGGTCCTGAGGGGGCTAAGCGGCCGCCAAAGCTGCAAGAAACCAGACAGTTTGAAGATAGCGTCAGTAGCCCGTTGAAGAGGAGTGTGCTGGATCACAAGCTTATTGCGGATCGTCCAGAGGGTCCAAGCGATGACCCCAATCTCAAGCCACCTAATGTGGCGAGAAGGCAGGGGGGAGTTCTGGAGTTTGGCAAACTGGTCGGGGAAGTTGGTGTGGCACTAATTTCCACCCACCACTTCTCGAAAGCAGCTCCACACGAATTGAGCAGACACACAGGAGAAGAAGATGTGATTCGAGTCTTCGGGGATACCGCAAAGCGGGCAAAGGCCAGTGCCCAGGCCATTGCGCTTGCGAACCTCGACCCCAGACAGGATCCGACCGCGAATCTATTGCCACATGAAGATCCGGATTTTCAGAGGCAGGCGGATGGACCACACCGTCATAAGGGGGGAGGGGCGGAGGATGGAGCGATGGCCTGGTAGAGAGACTGGGTGGAGAATTGGCCTGATTGCTTGAGGCGCCATCTCACCTGATCCGGGCCACCGTCCACCACTGGCTCATGGAGAGCAACGCAATCCAGTAACTCATGCCACGCGGCAGAATCCGGGGGACCAAATGGGCTCCGGAAAGCTAGGCGCCCTAAGTCAATAAGGGCCCTCTCAACTGAGATCAAATGGTCGACAGCAATGAAGAAGAGGTCATGGAAGCGCGCAGCGAAGGGGGTGTCTCCAGCCCACCGGTCAAACCAGAAAAAAGTTACCGCCCCGAACCCCACCGAGATGGAGGTCCCGATGCGGAGGACAGGGAGAAGTTGGACGACCGACTGCCAGAACTGGGAGCCGCCAGATCTCTGACAGAAGGCTAGGGGGCTGTCCACGCAGGTACTTGTTCCGGATGATGTCGAGCCAGAGGCCACCTTGACCTTGCGAGATGCGCCAGAGCCATCGGGATAGGAGGGTGATATTCATGCGTTTAGAGCACATGATACCGATGCCTCCTTGTTCCCTGGGCTTGCAAATGTCAGGCCAGCTGACCATATATGGTATTTCTGCTTATTGTTGTCGCCCGCCCAATAGAACCAAAACTGGACTTTGGCGATCTCATGGTGCAGAGTCTCGTGAAGGCTGTAGAAGCCCATGAGGAACAAGAGGAGGCTGGAGCAGGATGAGTTAATGAGAATTGTCCGAGCCACCTTTGACAACCATCTACCCTGCCATGGCTCCATGCGCGTTTGAAGCTTGGCAATGGTCGGGCGCAAGTCCGCGACGGTGAGCCGGGTGTCACTAATGGGCGTTCCCAAGTAGGTCGTGGGAAAGGAGCCCAAGCGGCGGTTAAGCCGGTTGGCAATGGCCAGGCACTCCGTCGGAGAGTAGCCCATCACCATCACATCACTCTTGTCGAAGTTTATCTTAAGGCCGGACATTTGTTGGAAGCAGAGGAGAAGGAACTTGAGATTGGAGATGTCCGACTCCGAGCCTTCGGCCATAATGATGGTGTCGTCGGCATACTGGAGGAGGGAGATCCCGGAGCCGCCGGCCAGGTGGGGGGTGATCCCACGAATATGGCTAGCAGCTTTAGCCTTGTCCAAGATGGCGGCAAGCGTGTCCAGCACCATATTGAACAAGAAAGGGGAGAAGGGGTCGCCTTCTCTAACCCCAAAAAGGGTGGGGAAGTAAGGGCCGATCTCCCCATTGATGTTCACGACAGTACGACCACAGGAGACCATCTGGTGATCCAATGGTCGTCAAAGCCCTTCTGGAGCAAAACTTCCCGAAGGAAAGGCCAACTAACAGTGTCACAAGCTTTATGAAAATCGATCTTCTGGAACACCGCCTTGAGGTGTTTAGATCGAACCTCATGAAGGACTTCATGAAGAACAAGCACCCCATCCAAGATATATCGGCCTTGAATGAAGGCGGACTAGTTGGGGTGAGTAACGTGGTCAGCAAGAAAGGTCACCCTATTGGCGTACCCTTTTGTCAGAATCCGAAAAATAACATTAATAATATCACATTGGCCTACACTTCAGTAATACTCTTTTGAAAAAAGTGGACGTACTACTGTATGTACTATTGATAAAATTACGTTCTTTTTTACGTTTTCCTATCTGTAATTCTCCTGTGTACTGTGCACATATCCGACAGATGCATGCACCAACCTCGACCGAGAAAACTATCTTGAGGATGCCATGCATCGATCGACTCGACTCATTCGATCGGAACCCATAACCTACTGCATGCTGGAAGAGTACTGCAGCGGCGACGACGACCGGCGGCGCCTCTTCTTGGACTCCCCCCAGAGGTGGAAGCTGGAGTCGCCGTCGGCGAGGTCGTCACACTCGGGGAAGACGGTGGTCTTGTATCGCACCCTGTCGCGGCACGCCGTGTAGGTCAGGTACTGCTCGCGGAACCCCCTCATGGCGGCGCGCTTGGCAGGGGCCATGACGGCGACGTCGTGCGTGAGCAGGTCGACCTGGCACCCCTCGGGGTCGGCGACGCTGCTGGCGTCGCAGCCGCTTAGGACGAGGTCGGAGAACTCGGCGGCGAATGGCGCGTAGGCGTAGTCGACCTTGTACTTGCCGCCGTCGGTCGCCCAGGCGGAGCCGTCCCAGATGGTGGCGTAGACGGACATGGGCTTGGAGGGGAAGTCGCCGCCCATGGAGGGAACGCGGACCACCTCGCGGATGGGGACGCCGTCGAGGTTGAAGACGATGTTGTTGGGGGTCCAGGCTATGGCATAGCGGTGGACGCCGGCGACGGTAGGTTCGACGGGGAGATGGTAACGCTCCTCTCGGCCGCGGGCGGTGCTGCCGTTGCCGTACATGTTGGTCTGGACACGCCAGCCGTGGCCGCGCCGGTTGCCCAGCAGCTCGAAGTCCAGCTCGTCGTGGTTCTTGGGGTACTCGTCCCAGTTCGACAGCTGCACAGCGCACACGCACAAGTCAGTCTCACACCAGCACGAATGTAAAGTTTTCGATGGCATGAACAAGTCAGCTGTCTCACAGCAACAGCAGCACCAAAATTTCTCGTAGAGATAAATATTTCGATCGGAAGAAGAAGAAATTTTGAACCAATCAAACAGTTACCAAAGAACTAATCATGCATGCCAATCAAAGGGTGCATGCGTGAATCCTCAGTAACATTTTTTTTTTCTCCCGTATACGTGTTTGCTTTCTTCATTTCTGTCATAGTTTGGGAAGACAAATAATGATAATAACTTTTTTGTGAGAAATAACAATGATCATAACAAAGATATGAATCAGTACCGTTGGGTTGTTTGGGCCAGATAGGGCAATCGATGGCCAAGAATTTTTTTCTAGGCCGTGAAAGCAAGCCATCGATGTCGACACAACCCACCATGTGAAGGTGCACCAGGGCCTAGCATAAATTTCTCCTCTTCTTGAAGTGAACAAAAAGAGATGGAATTAACAAACCATCACTCGGCCTCACTAGCGTTGTTCGGGCCAAGTAGGGTAATAAAATCAGCAACAATTTTCAGGCCAGAAAAGCCAGCTCGCTAGCCATCGATGTCGACACATCCCACCAATGCAATGCAACCACCCGAGCTAGCTTAGACCGATAGATTACCCATACTCCAGGGCAATTGGTCGACGCACGCACGCCAAGATGATGTACGTCCATTTCTTTCTACGCCAATAGCTTAGTATATATCGCGCGTATCTTCTTTTTCTCGGGCTGATGGCGGATGGGTGTTTCGTGTACGCCTACCTAGCGAGACCGGTGTTAGGGCGGTGCTAAAGCGAAAGCGATCGACATGATGCTGACCGGTGTGCACTGCACCAGCACGGAGGGGAAAGTTGATGGAATTTCTCCTCCCTTCCCGCCGCGTGGTACGCAGCCCCACTTGTTCAGCCATTTCGATGGACAAGAACGAGCAGCACTTTACACTGTTCCACCCGCTGGATTTGTGGTGCTGTTCGCTGACAAGCAAGCGGAGAATTGTTCATGATCAAAGTGTGTTGCGGATCACTGGTTAATTCTAGGACATGCATGGTCAGTCGATCTACGTAGACCAGAGTAAGTGGAGTTGATTTTCTAGCAGACTTGGTCATGTCGAAGTATCAAGTGGTCCATGAGATTAATCGATGGAACGAAGCAAGTAGAAGGATCGAATGGAACAAGGGGGTTAAGGGGGCACGTACGTAGAAGGCGACGACGACGCCGGCGGTGTAGTCGCCGGGCAGCTTAATGGAAGCGCCGAAGAAGCCATGGCGGTAGGCCGACTTGGATATGAACCCAGACCCTGCATCATCATACTCACTTAGTTTGGAATAATTATCGGGTTCTCGATAGATGGAGCGATCAAATAACGAAACCAAATTGATTTGGCTCGCGATCGGGGTACGTAAACGGTTATCAGAAAAACGTACTGTTCCATTGATTGAATTACTTACCGGTGTATCGGTCCAGCTTGAGCGTGACGCTCCGGCCGTCCGCCGACCGCACGAGGTTGTCGCCCCCAAAGAGCGGCGCGTACCCGGCATCGAACGGCACCGGCGACGTGTCCAGCGCCGCCGCCGCGGCCGTGGCGAAGACCGCGAGAGCCGCCATGAGAAGAGCACTGGCTGCTGCCATGGCAACTCGCTAGTCCGATGGATCGACGGAGCTCGATCCTGCACGCAGGAGGCAGCCGCGGCTATATGCGTGTATGTATTTCTGTGTCCGTGTGGCGTGCTTGTGCCGCACGCGTCGATATATATGCATGTCATCTTATGTTTCCTTTGTCGAGACGATGCGATTGGGCTCAGTTCCTTTTTGGCGGAGCCGCCGGAGGCCTACGCCGACTTGTGGGCCCGGAGTATTATATACTATCTCTAATACGAGTAATGCTTATATTTGACCAAACAAAAACGCACTTAATTCTCATACACCATTTTTTTGGACCTATTCTCTTTTTTTAACGGATTTTTGAACCTATTCTCATGCATCTCTATCGTTCTATTTCCGCAACAAATCATGTGACGTCTATCCCGGAGTAAGTTAAAGCGGACTGCCTAATCTAGAGGATCCATTTATTCATCTGCTTTATACTGTACAGACGCAACGAAAACGTCCTTTGACGGTAAATGACTGGCTATTGTTACGTACATTAAGCAAGCACAAAAAATGATTGAGTTCTTTTTTCTTTTTTGGCGGGAGAGAGGAAAAGATTGAGTTGTAAGCTCTCAGTTAATAAAATCGTACTCCCTCAGTCTCATAATGTAAGGTGATTTTTTAGTCCAGTGTAATGTCAAAAAAACATAGTATTATATTATGGGAGAGTAACGTATTGTTCATGCCCTGATCTTACCTGTCCCAATATACTGGAAACAAGGATGTGACATTCATGACGTACGATCCTGAAATGCCACAGCATGATATTCGAGAAAATGCCACAGCATGGCTCTTCTCCACCACCTGCCCGCGCCACTTGAAACTTCAGTACCAGGCACCATCTGTATCCCCTGCTTAGAAAATATATCCCTCAATTAACAAGTGTCCATGATAAAGAGCCACGCGTGGTGTCATCGCACGAGCACTAACATCAGGGCATCGCCCGTGCCCCTGACAGAGACGGCGACAGGAACACATTAGACGAACCGATCATCTCAGACCGGGAGTGGATTAGTTGCGTAGGAAGGAAACTTATAAACTAGAAAAGCAGAGGCCGATGGCGAGACGTGATGATGCGGGGTGGATGGACGTGAACAGACCACCAACCAAAGTGCTTTGCATCTCCGGCGCGTAGCTCGCTTGGATTGCGGGCGGCCTACAATATCCATTTTCGTACCGGCCTGCCTGCAGAGCGGAGCCAATGAAGAGACGGAGGAAACCGGACCACTGATGCACCAAAAAATATGTGTCTGTCGACCGATCGATAAGAATGTCAGCTGTACCTGGTGTCCTCTTCCTCCTCCTGCTGTCCTACACTAGCTACGCGCCTTGATTGTTGATCGACCCTCCTCGCGTGCGAAAGCTGTGTGTATTTGTCCATCTCCCTTGATATAACCGGCTGTGGCCACGGATCCACATGTGTGATGGGTGAAGGGAGGGCATTCGCCTGTATATATCATCGTCATCCTCTTTGGCTTCACTGTTGTGTGTATGTGGCCACTCTGGCATGTAGATATGTAAGATATGCGAGCTGTTTGCGTCATCCAGACGGTTCTAATTGTGCTGTGTGGCAAGGTGGTGTTGCATCATCTATCAATCTATGCAATATACTACTCCCTCCGTCTCATAATGTAAGACGTTTTTGCAAGCTATGTTAGTTTGCAAAAACGTCCTACATTACAGGACAGAGGAAGTACCATTTTCTTTTTTTTACATAAATCTATGCAATATACTTACTACAACAACAACAAAGCCTTTAGTTCCAAACAAGTTGGGGTAGGCTAGAGGTAAAACCAATAAGATCTGGCAACTAACTCATGGCTCTGGCACATGGATAGCAAGCTTCCACGCACCCCTGTCCATAACTAGCTCTTTGGCGACACTCCAATCCTTCAGGTCTCTCTTAACGGACTCCTCTCATGTCAAATTTGGTCGACCCCGCCCTCTCTTGACATTCTCCGCACGCTTTAGCCGTCCGCTATACACTGGAGCTTCTGGAGGCTTGCGCCGAATATGCCCAAACCATCTCAGACAATGTTGGACAAGCTTCTCTTCAATTGGTGCTACCCCAACTCTATCTCGTATATCATCATTCCGGACTCGATCCTTCCTCGTGTGGCCACACATCCATCTCAACATACGCATCTCCGCCACACCTAACTGTTGAACATGTCGCCTTTTAGTCGCCAACACTCGCCATACAACATTGAATTCGAACCGCCGTCTGTAGAACTTGCCTTTTAGCTTTTGTGGCACTCTCTTGTCACAGAGAATGCCAGAAGCTTGGCGCCACTTAATCCATCCGGCTTTGATTCGATGGTTCACATCTTCATCAATACCCCCATCCTCCTGCAACATTGATCCCAAATACCGAAAGGTGTCCTTCTGAGGTACCACCTGGCCATCAAGGCTAACCTCCTCCTCCTCACAACTAGTAGTACTGAAACCGCACATCATGTACTCGGTTTTAGTTCTACTAAGCCTAAACCATTTCGATTCCAAGGTTTGTCTCCATAACTCTAACTTCCTATTTACCCCCGTCCGACTATCGCCAACTAGCACCACATCATCTACAAAGAGCATACACCATGGGATATCTCCTTGTATATCCCTTGTGACCTCATCCATCACCAATGCAAAAAGATAAGGGCTCAAAGCTGACCCCTGATGCAGTCCTATCTTAATCGAGAAGTCATCGGTGTCGACATCACTTGTTCGAACACTTGTCACAACATTATCGTACATGTCCTTGATGAGGGTAATGTACTTTGCTGGAACTTTGTGTTTCTCCAAGGCCCACCACATGACATTCCGCGGTATTGTATCATAGGCCTTCTCCAAGTCAATGAACACCATATGCAAGTCCTTCTTTTGCTCCCTATATCTCTCCATAAGTTGTCGTACCAAGAAAATGGCTTCCATGGTCGACCTCCCAGGCATGAAACCAAACTGATTTTTGGTCACGCTTGTCATTCTTCTTAAGCGGTGCTCAATGACTCTCTCCCATAGCTTCATTGTATGGCTCATCACCTTAATTCCACGGTAATTAGTACAACTCAACATCCCCCTTGTTCTTGAAGATTGGTACTAATATACTCCGTCTTCATTCTTCTGGCATCTTGTTTGCCCGAAAAATGAGGTTGAAAAGCTTGGTTAGCCATACTATCGCTATGTCCCCGAGACCTTTGCACACCTCAATGGGGATACAATCAGGGCCCATCGCCTTGCCTCCTTACATTTAAAGCCTCCTTCACCTCAGACTCCTGGATGCGCCGCACAAAATGCATGCTGGTCTCATCAAAGGAGTCGTCCAGTTCAATGGTAGAACTCTCATTCTCCCCATTGAACAACTTGTCGAAGTACTCCTGCCATCTATGCTTAATCTCCTCGTCCTTCACCAAGAGTTGGCCTGCTCCGTCCTTGATGCATCTGACTTGGCCAATATCCCTCGTCTTCCTCTCCCGGATCTTAGCCATCTTATAGATGTCCCTTTTACCTTCCTTCGTGCCTAACCGTTGGTAGAGGTCCTCATATGCCCGACCCCTTGCTTCACCAACAGCTCGCTTTGCGGCCTTCTTCGCCATCTTGTACTTCTCTATGTTGTCTGTGACTCCTATCCGGTATAGGCGTCAAAGCAATCTTTCTTCTCTTTAATCGCCTTGTGGACATCATCATTCCACCACCGTATCCTTATCTTCGCTTCTCCTTCCCCTGGACACTCCAAACTCCTCCGAGGCCACCTTACGAATGCAAGTCGCCATCTTCATCCACACATTGTCCGCATCCCCTCCTTCCTCCAAAGGGCCCTCCTTAATTACCCTCTCCTTGAATACATGGGCTACCTCCCCCTTGATCATCCACCACTTCGTTCTAGCGACTTTGGCACGCTTATCCCACTGGACACGAATCCGAAAGCGGAAGTCAGCAACCACCAGCTTATGATGGGGTACAACACTCTCTCCGGGTATCACCTTACAGTCTAGGCACACACGCCTATCTTCTCTTCTCGAGAGGATGAAATCAATCTAGCTAGAGTGTTGGCCACTACTAAAAGTCACCAGATGTGATTCTCTCTTTCTAAAGAGGGTGTTAGCTACAATCATGTTGTAGGCTAGAGCAAAGCTTAAGACATCTTCTCCTTCTTGATTCCCCGATGCCATAGCCAAAGCCCCCATGCCCCTTCAAAACCTGTGTTAGATGTACCCATGTGGCCATTGAGGTCTCCTCCTATGAAGAGCTTCTCACCAATCCGTACACTCCTAACCATGTCTTCCAAGCCTTCCCAGAACTCCCTCTTGGTGTTCTCATTGTGGCCTACTTGAGGGGCATACGCGCTGATAACATTGAGAACCAAGTCCTCAACTACCAGCTTGACCGGGATAATCCGGTCCCCACGTCTCTTGACATCTACCACTCCATACTTGAGGCTCTTGTTGATCAAGATGCCTACGCCATTTCTGTTTGCAGCCGTCCCCATGTACCATAGCTTGAAGCTGGTATCCTCCACCTCCTTCGCCTTCTGTCCTCTCCACTTGGTTTCTTGGACGCAAAGGATATCAACACCTCTCCTCAGCGCTGCATCAACTAGCTCCCGAAGCTTCCCTGTCAGAGACCCTACGTTCCAGCTACCTAAGCGAATCCTCCTAGGCTTGGCTAGCTTCCTTACCCTTCGCACTCGTCGAGTCAAATGCGAAGACCCTTGCTCATTTTCCACTACATCCGGGCGCCGATGTAACGCGCCACTAAGGATGCGACGACCCGATCCTCGCTCACTTGCCACCGTATCCGGATCAAGATACGGCGCGCCACTTGGGGGGTGACGACCCAAGTCTTCCCAAAGGTTCTACTTGGCACAAACACTAATTAAAACATAAAATAACATCTAAACAGAAGATACATGGATTATTTATTACTAAAAAGAACCAAAAAGCAATAAACTAAAATAAAATTGGGTTGCCTCCCAACAAGCACTATCGTTTAACGCCCCTAGCTAGGCATGATGATTTCAAAGATGCTCACATAAGACATAAGAATTGAAACATAAACAGAGAATCATGAAGAATATGACTAGCACATTTAAGTCTAACCCACTTCCTATGCATAGGGATTTTGTGAGCAAACAACTTATGGGAACAATAATCAACTAGCATAGGAAGGCAAAACAAGCATAACTTCAAAAATTGAAGCACATAGAGAGGAAACTTGACATTACTGCAACTCCTACAAGCATATGTTCCTCCCTCATAATAATTTTCAGTAGCATCATGAATGAATTCAACAATATAACCAGCACCTAAAGCATTCTTTTCATGATCTACTAGCATAGAAAATTTACTACTCTCCACATAAGCAAAATTCTTCTCATTCGGAATAGTGGGAGTATCATAAGAGACTTGAACACTAAAAATTGTTTCCACATTAAAAGAGTAATGTTCAGAAAAAGGGTAATCATAATCATGAAAAGATTTGTAAATATAATCATCACTCTTTTTGTAGCATAAGTTTCATCACAATAATCATCATAAGTAGCAACTTCGTTCTCATCATAGTCGATTGAAACCTCTCCCAAGATAGTGGAATCACTAAATAAAGTTGACACTCTTCCAAATCCACTTTCATATTCATCACAATAAAATTCAACATCCTCCAAAATAGTGGGATCACCACTTCCTAAAGTTGACACTCTTCCGAACCCACTTTCATAAATATAATCATCATAAATAGGAGGCATGCTATCATCAAAATAAATTTGCTCATCAAGACTTGGGGGACAAAAAATATCAACTTCATCAAACATAGCATCCCCAAACTTGTGGCTTTGCATATCATTAGCATCACGGATATTCAAGGAACTCATACTAACAACATTGCAATCATGCTCATCATACAAAGACATTTTATAGATCTCTTCTTCTAGCACTTGAGCACAATTTTACTTTCCATCATTTTCACGAAAGACATTAAAAAGATGAAGCATATGAGGTAAACTCAATTCCATTTTTTGGTAGTTTTCTTTTATAAACTAAACTACTGATAAAACAAGAAACAAAAAGATTTGATTGCAA
The DNA here is from genome assembly GCA_021605145.1 of Aegilops bicornis. Lineage (NCBI taxonomy): Eukaryota > Viridiplantae > Streptophyta > Magnoliopsida > Poales > Poaceae > Aegilops > Aegilops bicornis. The sequence goes on along the minus strand of CM038669.1, from coordinate 386,823,865 downwards.
GATCTAAAGATATACCTTCAAGCACTCACCTCCCAGGCAACGGCGCCAAAAAAGAGCTTGATGTCTACTACACAACCTTCTTCTTGTAGACGTTGTTGGGCCTGCAAGTGCATAGGTTTGTAGGACAGGAGAAAATTTCCCTCAAGTGGATGACCTAAGGTTTATCAATCCGTAGGAGGCGTAGGATGAAGATGGTCTCTCTCAAACAACCTCGCAACCAAATGACAAAGAGTCTCTTGTGTCCCCAACACACCCAATACAATGGTAAATTGTATAGGTGCACTAGTTCGGCGAAGAGATGGTGATACAAGTGCAATATGGATGGTAGATAAAGGTTTTTGTAATCTGAAAATATAAAAACAGCAAGGTAAATAATGATAAAAATGAGCGTAAACGGTATTGCAATGATAGGAAACAAGGCCTAGGGTTCATACTTTCACTAGTGCAAGTTCTCTCAACAATAATAACATAGATAGATCATATAACAATCCCTCAACATGCAACAAAGAGTCACTCCGAAGCCACTAATAGCAGAGAACAAACATAGAGATTATGGTAGGGTACGAAACCACCTCAAAGTTATTCTTTTGGATCGATCTATTAAAGAGTTCGTACTAGAATAACACCTTAAAACACAAATCAACCAAAACCCTAATGTCACCTAGATACTCCATTGTCACCTCAAGTATCCGTGGGCATGATTATACGATATGCATCACACAATCTCAGATTCATCCAACCAACACAAAGTACTTCAAAGAGTGCCCCAAAGTTTCTACGGGAGAGTCAAGAAAACGTGTGCCAACCCCTATGCATAGGTTCATGGGCGGAACCCGCAAGTTGGTCACCAAAACATACATCAAGTGGCACGTGATATCCCATTGTCACCACAGATAAACACGGCAAGACATACATCAAGTGTTCTCAAATAAAGACTCAATCCGATAAGATAACTTCAAGAGGGAAACTCAATTCATCACAAGAGAGTAGAGGGGGAGAAACATCATAAGATCCAACTATAATAGCAAAGCTTGCGATACATCAAGATCGTGCCATAGAGGGAACACGAGAGAGAGAGAGAGAGAGATCAAACACATAGCTACTGGTACATACCCTCAGCCCGGAGGGTGGACTACTCCCTCCTCGTCATGGATACCGCCGGGATGATGAAGATGGCCACCGGTGATGGATTCCCCCTCCGGCAGGGTGCCGGAATGGACTCCCGAGAGGTTTTTGGTGGCTACAGAGGCTTGCGGCGGCTGAACTCCCGATCTATCTTGATATTCGATGTTTTTAGGGTACGTAGGCTTATATAGGCGAAAGAAGTCGGTCGGGAGGTGCTCGAGGGGCCCACGAGACAGGGGCCGCATACAGAGGGCGCGCCCCTATCTCCCCGGGATCCTCGAGGGTCTTCTGACTTGATCTCCAAGCCTTCAGGATGATATTCTTCCAAAAAATTACGATGTCGAAGGTTTCATTCCGTTTGGACTCCGTTTGATATTCCTTTTCTTCAAAATACTGAAATAGGCAATAAAACAACAATATGGGCTGAGCCTCCGGTTAATAGGTTAGTCCCAAAAGTAATATAAAAGTGTATAATAAAGCCCATAATCATTCAAAACAGGTAATATAATAGCATGGGACAATGAAAAATTATAGATACGTTGGAGGCGTATCAAGCATCCCCAAGCTTAATTCCTGCTCGTCCTCGAGTAGGTAAATGATAAAAACAGAATTTTTGATGTGGAATGCTACCTAGCATAATTCTCAATGTAATTTTCTTTATTGTGGCATGAATGTCCAGATCCAAATGATTCAAAATAAAAGTTCATATTGATAAAATAAATAGTAACACTTCAAGCATACTAATCAAAGTAATCATGTCTTCTCAAAATAACATGGCAAAAGAAAGTTCATCCCTACAAAATCATATAGTTAGGCTATGCTTCATTTTCGTCACACAAAGATGTTCCCAACTTCTATACCCCCGATGACAATTGTTTCATACTTAAATAATCTCAAACTTTTTCAACCTTCACGCAATACATGAGCATGAGCCATGGATATAGCACTATGGGTGGAATAGAATATGATGATGGGGATTGTGTGGAGAAGACAAAAAGGAGAAAGTCTCACATTGACGAGGATAATCAATGGGCTATGGAGATGCCCATCAATTGATGTCAACATGAGGAGTAGGGATTGCCATGCAACGGATGCACTAGAGCTATAAATGAATGCTCAACAAAAGAAAACTAGTGGGTGTGCATCCAACTTGCTTGCTCACGAAGACCTAGGGCATTTGAGGAAGCCCATCGTAGGAATATACAAGCCAAGTTCTATAATGAAAAATTCCCACTAGTATGAAAAAGACAACTTATGAGACTCACTATATGAAAAACATGGTGCTACTTTGAAGCACAAGTGTGGAAAAGAGATAGTAACATTACCCTTTTTTTTTCTTTTTTTTTCTTTTTTTTCTTTGGGCCTTTTTTTTCTTTTGGCCTTTCCCCTTTTTTTATTCTACTTTTTTTTTTCTTTTGGGCAATGTTCTAATAATGATGATCATCACACTTCTATTGATTACAACATATGAATTACAACTCGAAACTAGAACAAGATATGACTCTATATGAATGCCTCCTGCGGAGTACCGAGATGGTGCAATGAATCAAGAGTAAAATGTATGAAAAATAATGCATGGTGGCTTTGCCACAAATACAATGTCAACTACATGTTCATGCAATGGCTATATGACAGAAGTAATGTATGTCATGATGATGATATACGGAACGGTGGAAAGGTGCATGGCAATATATCTCGGAATGGCTAAGGAAATGCCATAATAGGTAGGTATGGTAGCTGTTTTGAGGAAGATAAAAGGAGGTTTATGTGTGATAGAGCGTATCATATCAAGGGGTTTGGATGCACCGGCGAAGTTTGCACCAACTCTCAAGGTGAGAAAGGGCAATGCACGGTACCGAAGAGGCTAGCAATGGCGGAAAGGTAAAAGTGCATATAATCCATGGACTCAACATTAGTCAAAAGAACTCATATACTTATTGTAAAAATTTAGAAGTCATCAAAAACCAAGTACTACGCGCATGCTCATAGGGGGATAGATTGGTAGGAAAATACCATTGCTCGTCCCCGACCGCCACTCATAAGGATGCACAAGCCAGGTACACTTCATGTTTCAAATTTGTTACACAACTATAACCATACGTGCATGCTACGGGACTTGCTAACTTCAACACAAGCATTCTTTAAATTCATAATCACCCAACTAGCATGACTTTAATATCACTACCTCCATATCTCAAAACAATTATCAAGTATCAAATTGATCATAACATCCAATTCACTTCCTATGATAGTTTTGATTCAAACAACCATGCTGTTTAAGACTCTCAAAATAATATAAGTGAAGCATGATAGTTCATTAATTTCTACAAAATAAAACCACCGCCGTGCTCTAAAAGATATAAGTGAAGTACTAGAGCAAACGACAAACTACTCCAACAAATATAAGTGAAGATCAATGAGTAGCTAAATAATTATGTAACTATGCGAAGACTCTCTCTCATTAGAGAATTTCAGATCTTGGTATTTATTCAAACAGCAAGCAAAGCAAAACAAAATGACATTGCAAGGATAGCACAACTCATGTGAAGAAGCAAAAACTTAGGCTCAACCGATACTAACCGATAGTTGTTGAAGAAGAAAGGTGGGATGCCTAGCGGGGCATCCCCAAGCTTAGATGCTTGAGACTTCTTGAAATATTATCTTGGGGTGCCTTGGGCATCCCCAAGCTTGAACTTTTAGTCTCCTTAATTCCTCTCATATCAAGGTTTCTCTATTTCTCAAAAGCTTCATCCACAACAAACTCAACAAGAACTCGTGAGATAGGTTAGTATAAACCAATGCAAAACCTTATCATTTTCTAATGTAACAAATCACTAAAATTATTATTCAACATTGCATACTAAATGCCTCAGCATATTTAATACTCCTATCCTCAAATAGGATCATTAAACAAGCAAACATGTGCAAACAATGCAAACATAACAGCAATCTGTCAAAACAGTACAGTCTGTAAAGAATGCAAGATTCATCATACTTCCCTAACTCCAAAAATTATGAAATAAAATTCCCACTATAGTAAATTTATCAGAGATCATTATGCAAAAAGTTTCAACATTATACCATTCTCTGACTTTTCTAGGGAATTTTTGCAACAATGGTAAACTTTCTGTTTTAAAACAGCAACATGTATACTAGCAAAATAAGCATGGCAAAGGCTATCCTTGACCTTTTTTATTGAAACTAAAGATGAAAAACATTATTCTAAATAACATCAAGCAAATACTAACAAAATAAAATGATGCTCCAAGCAAAACACATGTCATGTGGTGAATAAAAATATAGCTCCAAGTAAAGTTACCGATGAACGAAGACGAAAGAGGGGATGCCATCCGGGGCATCCCCAAGCTTAGGCTCTTGGTTGTCCTTGAATATTACCTTGGGGTGCCTTGGGCATCCCCAATCTAAGGCTCTCGCCACTCCTTATTCCATAGTCCATCGAATCTTTACCCAAAACTTGAAAACTCCACAACACAAAACTCAACAGAAAACGCATGAGCTCCGTTAGCGAAAGAAAACAAAACACCACTTCAATGTAATGTAATGAACTCATTATTTATTTATATTGGTGTTAAACCTACTGTATTCCAACTTATGGTTTATAAACTATTTTACTAGCCATAGAGTCATCAAAATAAGCAAACAACACACGAAAAACAGAATCTGTCAAAAACAGAGCGATGCTGTAGTAATCTGTAACTAACGCAAACTTATGGAACTCCAAAAATTCTAAAATAAGTTGGTGAACCTGAGGAATTTTTCTAGTAATCATCTTCAAAAAGAATCAACTAAATATCACTCTACAGTAAAAAAGTTGAAGCTAATCTCGTGAGCGCTAAAGATTCTATTTTTTTACAGCATGATCATAAAGACTTCACCCAAGTCTTCCCAAAGGTTCTACTTGGCACAAACACTAATTAAAACATAAAATAACATATAAACAGAAGATATATGGATTATTTATTACTAAACAGAACCAATAAGCAATAAACTAAAATAAAATTGGGTTGCCTCCCAACAAGCACTATCGTTTAACGCCCCTAGCTAGGCATGATGATTTCAAAGATGCTCACATAAGACATAAGAATTGAAACATAAACAGAGAATCATGAAGAATATGACTAGCACATTTAAGTCTAACCCACTTCCTATGCATAGGGATTTTGTGAGCAAACAACTTATGGGAACAATAATCAACTAGCATAGGAAGGCAAAACAAGCATAACTTCAAAAATTGAAGCACATAGAGAGGAAACTTGACATTATTGCAACTCCTACAAGCATATGTTCCTCCATCATAATAATTTTCAGTAGCATCATGAATGAATTCAACAATATAACCAGCACCTAAAGCATTCTTTTCATGATCTACTAGCATAGAAATTTACTACTCTCCACATAAGCAAAATTCTTCTCATTCAGAATAGTGGGAGTATCATAAGACTCTTGAACACTAAAAATTGTTTCCACATTAAAAGAGTAATGTTAAGAAAAAGGGTAATCATAATCATGAAAAGATTTGTAAATATAATCATCACTCTTTTTATAGCATAAGTTTCATCACAATAATCATCATAAGTAGCAACTTCGTTCTCATCATAATCGATTGAAACCTCTCCCAAGATAGTGGAATCACTAAATAAAGTTGACACTCTTCCAAATCCACTTTCATATTCATCACAATAAAATTCAACATCCTCCAAAATAGTGGGATCACCACTTCCTAAAGTTGACACTCTTCCGAACCCACTTTCATAAATATAATCATCATAAATAGGAGGCATGCTATCATCAAAATAAATTTGCTCATCAAGACTTGGGGGACAAAAAATATCAACTTCATCAAACATAGCATCCCCAAACTTGTGGCTTTGCATATCATTAGCATCACGGATATTCAAGGAACTCATACTAACAACATTGCAATCATGCTCATCATACAAAGACATTTTATAGATTTCTTCTTCTAGCACTTGAGCACAATTTTCCTTTCCATCATTTTCACGAAAGACATTAAAAAGATGAAGCATATGAGGTAAACTCAATTCCATTTTTTTGGTAGTTTTCTTTTATAATCTAAACTAGTGATAAAACAAGAAACAAAAAGATTTGATTGCAAGATCTAAAGATATACCTTCAAACACTCACCTCCCAGGCAACGGCGCCAAAAAAGAGCTTGATGTCTACTACACAACCTTCTTCTTGTAGACGTTGTTGGACCTGCAAGTGCACAGGTTTGTAGGACAGTAGCAAATTTCCCTCAAGTGGATGACCTAAGGTTTATCAATCCGTAGGAGGCGTAGGATGAAGATGGTCTCTCTCAAACAACCCTGCAACCAAATAACAAAGAGTCTCTTGTGTCCCCAACACACCCAATACAATGGTAAATTGTATAGGTGCACTAGTTCGGCGAAGAGATGGTGATACAAGTGCAATATGGATGGTAGATAAAGGTTTTTGTAATCTGAAAATATAAAAACAGCAAGGTAAATAATGATAAAAATGAGCGTAAACGGTATTGCAATGATAGGAAACAAGGCCTAGGGTTCATACTTTCACTAGTGCAAGTTCTCTCAACAATAATAACATAGATAGATCATATAACAATCCCTCAACATGCAACAAAGAGTCACTCCAAAGCCACTAATAGCGGAGAACAATAGAGATTATGGTAGGGTACGAAACCACCTCAAAGTTATTCTTTTGGATCGATCTATTAAAGAGTTCGTACTAGAATAACACCTTAAGACACAAATCAACCAAAACCCTAATGTCACATAGATACTCCATTGTCACCTCAAGTATCCGTGGGCATGATTATACGATATGCATCACACAATCTCAGATTCATCCAACCAACACAATGTACTTCAAAGAGTGCCCCAAAGTTTCTACGGGAGAGTCAAGAAAACGTGTGCCAACCCCTATGCATAGGTTCATGGGCGGAACCCGCAAGTTGGTCACCAAAACATACATCAAGTGGCACGTGATATCCCATTGTCACCACAGATAAACACGGCAAGACATACATCAAGTGTTCTCAAATAAAGACTCAATCCGATAAGATAACTTCAAGAGGGAAACTCAATTCATCACAAGAGAGTAGAGGGGGAGAAACATCATAAGATCCAACTATAATAGCAAAGCTTGCGATACATCAAGATCGTGCCATAGAGGGAACACGAGAGAGAGAGAGAGAGAGATCAAACACATAGCTACTGGTACATACCCTCAGCCCGGAGGGTGGACTACTCCCTCCTCGTCATGGATAGCGCCGGATGATGAAGATGGCCACCGATGATGGATTCCCTCTCCGACAGTGGTGCCGAACGGACTCCGAGAGGTTTTGGTGGCTACTGAGAGGCTTGCAGCGGCGGAACTCCCGATCTATCTTGATATTCGATGTTTTTAGGGTACGTAGGCTTATATAGGCGAAAGAAGTCGGTCGGGAGGTGCTCGAGGGGTCCACGAGACAGGGGGCCGCGCCCTGTAGGGGGGGCGCGCCCCCTATCTCCTGGGCTCCTCGAGGGTCTTCTGACTTGATCTCCAAGCCTCCAGGATGATATTCTTCCAAAAAATTACGATGTCGAAGGTTTCATTCCGTTTGGACTCTGTTTGATGTTCCTTTTCTTCGAAATACTGAAACAGGCAATAAAACAACAATATGGGCTGGGCCTCCAGTTAATAGGTTAGTCCCAAAAGTAATATAAAAGTGTATAATAAAGCCCATAATCATTCAAAACAGGTAATATAATAGCATGGAACAATCAAAAATTATAGATACGTTGAAGACGTATCACTTATCTGCGTGCATATGAGCATCTGTTGTGGTATGTTTAAAAAAAGCACAATAACTGAGAGAAAAAACAAAAACCTTTATATATATGAGCATCTGGTGTAGATTTCTGGTTTAGCAGGGTACAGTCTTCCGATCAAGCCTAACAACTCAGAGGATACCCCGTGTGATGCTGCGGGAATTAGGTGATGAAAATTAGAATTGATAACATGAGAATCAAAATTTAAAATACAGATGATTAATTAATTTGATTATGTATAGTTGTAGCAATATGTATTGAATATAAGTAGAATAATTGAAAGAAAACATTCTTTCATGTATGGTTGAGTGTTGTGGTGGGTCTCTTTTTCATTCGTGATTGCATATTGAAGTGGAACTTATCCAATTCATATTCATAGTTGTATAGTGAGGTGCAATGCTTTCATGTTGAGATAAATAAGTTAATGTGGATACTTCTTTTTTTCTTCTTGAATGCACATGAGTGAGCATATAATTACTTCTCAAAATAGGCTAGCGTCCCACTTTATAAATGAAGCAACACCAGAAAAGGTACACGGCCGGACGATACAAGATGTAGCCCTCTTACAAAGCCGGTCCAGAGATATCCGACACCCGCAGAACGCACGTGACCACGCTACCAGCAACGAGCACGAAGGACTAAACACCTCACGCTACGACCTAGCACACCTAAGCTCCATGACAACGCCCCCAAGAGGAAGAACGACATAGAGCGTCGCCGCTGTTGAGTCCACACCGGACAAAGATCTTCACCCGGAGCCTATATGAGTTGAGAAAAAAATCTCTTTATGTTCCGAATAAATACTTACCAGCAAGAGGCGCAATTCTTCTTCGCTTCTAGAGATTTGATTCGGACCAAGGAGTTAGCATTACTTGTTCCTGAAGTAATGTTATCGTTCTGCACAAAATCCAACCGCTGGATACGTGTCGATTGGACATTGGCTAGTTGTCATGCCCAAAATGGTCTTTTCCCCCTCGGGGAGACTGCGGCTATAAATAGCCACCACCTTCCAATGTGCATTGTTGGCTGCTCCATTTGATTCTGAGAAGATTGTGTGAGCACCCCTCTCCCGAGTGATTTGAGTTTAAAATCCACGGAGAGAAAAAAACTAGAGCCGAAAAGCTAGATAGTGGTTAAGCATCACTGGAATCTAAGTCAAGTACGCTCCGCCTATTACTCTTTAGACCTGGCAAATCTCTAGACGGTTAGGTGTTAAGTTCTTGAGTGACTAAGAGTAATTTTGGTTCACGACGAATAATTCTGTGAAGGTTTGGTGATCGCCTCAAGCATCTACCACGAGTAATTGGCATTGGTTGATGAATCAGTTGTCAAGCAGAATAGGCCGAAGAAAGTCTATCTTCTGTGTTCAATCAAAAGTCTCTCCAACCAGATGTAGCTCTTTTGTAGAAGAGTGAACTGGTTGAACAAATACCCTGTCGCCATCGAGCATCACTGGTTGACTCTTTACCTTATTTACTTTCAATTCTTCATCATGAGCTATCTTTCAACCATGTGATTGTCTTTTGATGCATGTTTATGCTTCGATAGTTTCCATTCGTGTCTACATTCTGTGAAGTTGTTTCTACTGATGTGTTTGTCGGGGATATGGTGCGACATATGCCAAGGGATGGCTTATCATGGATGGGGACATAAGTACGTTGCCGGGCTCTAGAAACTGGATTGGGCGAGATCGCCTACGCCGACGAATCTTACCCAGGTTCGGGGCTCTCCTAGGAGATAACACCCCTAGTCCTGCTCTGCAGGGTCTCTGTTGGTGTCAAAACCGGCAGATCTCTGGTAGGGGGTCCCGAGCTGTGTGTCATGGATCGATGGGTAACAGGGGACAAGGGACACGATGTTTACCCAGGTTCGGGCCCTCTTAATGGAGGTAATACCCTACTTCCTGCTTGATTGATCTTGATGAATATAGAGATTACAAGAGTTGATCTACCCCGAGATCATATGTTGTGGTCGAAACCCTAGGGGTATGATGATTAATGTCATAATCAAACCCTAGGGGTATGATGATAATGCCTCGACTTATATAATGTGCCATAGGCCTAGGATAACAAGAGTCCTAGTCGAATACACCGGTGGAGAGGAGTCCTTATCGTGATCACCAAGTCTTGTGGAATCTTCCTTGCGTATACATCGGCTATTCGAACTGGCCCATGAGTGAATGGCCATGGGGGTCCTCGACCCAATCCAACTGACCGGGAGACGACGTGGTGAGTCCCCCATAATTTAGGACACCGTCAGTAGCCCCCTTGAACCGGTCTTCAAGTTGGGGATGCTCCTCGGTTCTTCCGAACTGTTCTTCCTCTTCGGTCGTCGGTCTTGAAAACTGGTTCAATAAATCTTCCCATCTTCTATCTGGAGGGTTGCCGAGCTAAATTTGAAGATTTCACACGTCGGGTATCCAAGGAGCCCTTTAAGTCTTTGGCCTTTATCAATGCCTTATTATTTTTGTGCCGCACCTCCGGTTTGAAGTGTTTCCCGTGCAGCAGTGTCCTCTTGCGTACGAGCTCCAACACTGAATTGCATCCAAGCTCCAATGTCGGACTTTATCCAAGTTCCAAAGCCGGACTGTGTCCGAGCTCCAACGTTGGACTATGTCCAAGCTCCAACGTAGGACTATATCCGAGGTGCCATAGATCACCTTGGTTCAAAAAGTTTTAGCCGAGCTTAATGCCGGAAATGCCCTCTAAGGAGCCAGCCACTTGCATCCGAGCTATATGCCAAACTGCTTCCGAGGTGGCTCAACACCTCGGTCATGGGCTGATTATTTGCGGATTTTATTTCTGATGCGTATAAATTTATTTGCTCACGAGATGTATTGCCAGTAGCCCTCAAGGTGTCTGTGAGCCTAAAATCTGAGATGCACCTGAAGGAAAATATGAAACCGCTGATCCTAGTAGCTTCTGAGACTCAGGTCGTAAAATCAGCCTGAGGATCAACTCCTAGCTCAGCAGCATACATAGGAATAGAAACGCAGTGTAATATATTAGAGGTAATAGTGATCGGCGGACGGGCCCCTGAGAGAGGGTCATGATAAGTCGCCGTGATATATCAGCTTGATGTCAGATAAGTCCCATATGGTACTTATTGTCGCCCGAAGACGTGTGTCGGTGTCAAAACCGGCGGATCTCGGGTAGGGGTCCCGAACTGTGCGTCTAGGCGGATGGTAACAGGAGACAAGGGACACGATGTTTGTACCCAGGTTCGGGCCCTCTCGATGGAGGTAATACCCTACTCCTGCTTGATTAATATTGATGATATGGGTAGTACAAGAGTAGATCTACCACGAGATCAAGGAGGCTAAACCCTAGAAGCTAGCCTATGGTATGATTGTTGTCCGTCCCCACGGACTAAAACCCTCCGGTTTATATAGACACCGGATAGGTTAGGGTTACCACAGTCGGTTACAATGGTAGGAGATCTACATATCCAGATCGCCAAGCGTGCCTTCCACGCCAAGGAAAGTCCCATCCGGACACGGGACGAAGTCTTCAATCTTGTATCTTCATAGTCTTGGAGTCCGGACGTAATGATAGTCCGGCTATCCGGACACCCCCTAGTCCGGGACACCCTCAGTAGCCCCTGAACCAGGCTTCAATGACGACGAGTCCGGCGCGTTGATTGCCTTCGGCATTGCGAGGCGGGTTCCTCCTCCGAATACTTCATAGAAGGTTTTGAACACCAGGATAGTGTCCGGCTCTGCAAAACAAGTTCCACATACCACCGTAGAGAGAATAACTTTTGCACAGATCTGCTGACGTATTCTGCGGCGTGACATCACACCACGCCCAGGCCTTTTTATGAATCGTTTTCTACTGTTCCACTTTAGCACGTTTAGCGAGGCGGTTTCCTTGAGACGTCTTATCAAAGCGGAGATCGTGCCCCCTTATTCCGGGATTCTCATCAATACGGACGTCGGTAACCCATCCGCGTCATTGATTACAGTGCTTGGGAGATAAGCGAGTTTTACCAGGCTGGTGGGGGACGCATAGCTTCGTCCGTCCATATAAGGGGATAAGGATCCACCTTTTCACCTACGCCTTCTTCCTCCTTTGCTCATCCATTTCACAAGACTCGAGCTCTAGCGCCCAAGTCCGCACTTTCCTCCTCAACCTTCTCCAACCATGTCAAGAGCGGAGGCAGATGGATGGCCTCCTCCGTCACGGAGGGGCACATCACAAGATCAAGGAGGCCGGATACTTGTCCCGGCGATATCGCTACAAGAGCTGCCCGACAGCAGGCAGCTCATTCCAACCCCCAGGCCCCATGAGAGGGTGGTGTTTCTCCCCACTTCCTCCGCGGACTAGGTTTTCCACTTCACCCATTTGTCCGGGGGCTCATGTTCTACTACGGCCTGGACTTCCACGACCTGGCCCCAATTTCGTCCTCAACATCTCGGTGTTTATCGTCAATGCGTGCGAGGCCTTCCTCTGCATCCAGCCCCACTTCGGCCTATGGCTGAAGACCTTTAATGTCAGGCCGAAGGTTGTGGGCGGCCGTCAAGCGGAGTGCGGAGGCGCCATGGTCGGCAAGATGGCCAAACTCCTATGGCTCGAGGGCTCCTTCGTGGAGACAATAAAAGGGTGGCAATCGGGGTGGTTCTACATCACCGAGCCACGCAACCCTGAATGGGTGGCGGCCCCCGAATTCAGATCTTGCTTCCCCACACGACTCTCGTCATGGAAAGAGACGGGCCTGAAGTGGGGGGATTCGGACGAGCTATCCGGACTCCAAACATGCGTCCGAAACCCGTGGACAAGAATCTCAGCTTGTCAACGTAATCCGTGTGATGCTCATCCGCCGGATTCTCCCATGCCAACAACGGGCCTTCAATTTGTGGGAGTTCGATCCGGCACAACACCGAACCTTGAGCCGGCTCTTCGACACTACGTACGAAGATGCCTGAAAGGTGCTGTTCAAGGGCGCCGAAGCCCCCGCATCCGCTAACAAAGATCGCAGATACAGCTCGCGGCGTCAAGCCGGTGAGGTAAGTTATTTTACCCTTTATGGGACTCTTTTTCCATAGATTGACTCTATGTGGGATCTAAAAACTCCCTAATCTTTGACAGATCGGGTTGAAGACGTCCGACAGATTAACCGTCCGGCTCCTTGCCGAAGACTCCAGCGGACGCCTGATTGACGGCTGCTGGCTCCGCACCCATGTGGTGCCGGAGAAGAAGGCCAAGAAGGAGGCCACGAGAACTCGAAGGAGCTCCCGACGCTAGGTGTTGTCAGATTCTGAAGCAGAATCTTCTCCTGAAGACGAGGAGGAGGAAGAAGAAGTTTCTCCCCCAGCGGGGGAGGAGAGGAAAAGGAAGGCCGTCCCAACTGGGGAGGCCGGAGGGTCCAAGAAGGGAAGAACCCTTCCTCCGGACTTCTCCACCAACGTCGTCGACGACGAGGAGGATTGGCCTTCAAGGGCCAAGCCCCTGGCGAGATCGTAAGTGTCCGGATACCCATAGCTTTTTATTATTGCAGAGTGTTCTCTAATGTCGAACAATCGTGCAGCCCGCCCAAAGGCGAGTTCGCCGATTCATCGAGCGGGTCCCTGGGCTCGTCGGAAATGGAGAGTACTTCCGACCGCCTCCTCGCCTCACGCTGCAGACGATGTCATGGTGGGGCCCCAAGGGGCTTGGTCAAGAGGAGGTGGCACAGGAGGTGCCACAAGGCAACCTCCCGGACTCCAGCGCTGGTGGGGCAAGACCCCAGGGTTTAAGCTCGACCCTTGTCCGGACTCCATGCCGGAACCTTCAGCGGTTCCGGAGTCCGGCAAGCGGTCCCTTCGCAAGAAGGGTAAGACGCTGGTGTCCTCCGTCCAACCGGAGGCACCGGATAGCTTACTGGAGGCGCTCAACGGCGCCTCCATCGAGGAGGAGCACCGCACTGTTATGAGTGCGGTGATCCGGACAGTTTAGTCCGCCAAGAGCGGGCTGACCGAAGCCTGTACCAGCCTTCTAACAGGCTTGAGGTAAGTTTAGAATATGTAAAAATATTACCGCATAGACAAGAGGCCTCGATGCTTAGTTCGGTGTTCGGAAAGAAAAGCCGGACTAAGGATCTAAAAGATATACGCAGGAGTCTAACATAAGAATGTCAATATGGGAATGCAGGCTGCGCTGCTGACCTCTCACAGACCGATCATGGAGGTCGATGTGTTAAAGCAGAGCCTCGAGCGGTCCGAGAACGAGCTCGGCCAAGCCAAGAAGCAGCTCGAGGACAAGGAAGGTACGCAGTACCTTATTAAAGAAATACCATATAGAAAGGTTTCAGTTGCAAAGATAACAGGAATAACATGGAGATCTGCAGGGCCACGAACGAGGTGGCGACCACTCAAGGAAGCGGTGTCCGTGGCTGAAAACAAAGCTGGCCGGAACGCACCGAGCGAGAGAGAAGGGGAGGCGCAGCTGGCCAAGGTGGCAAGCAAGAGCTCCAAGCTCTCGTGGAAAAACACGAGAGTTTGGAGCGTGACTCAAGACTTCGAGAGTCCGAGCTCGCCTCGGCTCTTGAGAGTGCCAAAGCTGCTAAGGCCGAGGCCCAAAAAGCCCTCCAAGAAATTGAGTCATTAAAGAAGATAGCGGCAGGTAAGGCATTCTTTATGCAAAGCAAGCATGTGAAAGTGAATTACCTATTACTTACCCGGATTCGGAGCTCTCCAGGAGCATTCACAGATTTGCCCCGTAGTGTGTCTGATGCTGCAGCATTCTACCGCGCCAAGGAGGGGAGCTCGACGGAAAAGGTGTTCTGGTCTTAGTATGCTGAGGCCGGACATCCGGTGCCCCTGAGCGACCAGCTGAAGCAGCTGGTCGAGCTCCACAAGGTCGCCGAACAGGCCATGAAGGGCCTTATAAGCGCCGGTGGCCATTGGAGGCCATGCCCGGGAGCTACTTCGGCTTGGTGCGGCGGCTGGTGGATGCCTGTCCACGGATTGAAGTCGTCAAGCGCTCCATCTGCATTGAAGGTGTCCGTCGGGCCCTTGCCTGTGCTAAAGTGCACTGGGGCAAGCTGGATGCGGAGAAGCTTGTGACGGACGGGCCACCGAAGGGCAAGGAGCATCGCACACCCGAAATGTACTATGAGGGCCTCCTGAAGGGTGCCCGCCGAATAGCGGATGAGTGCTCCAAAGATGTAATTTTTGAAAGCTTGCATTTGTTATCCTGTATGCTGAAAACTTGTTCATATGCGCTAAGCAACGCTTGTTAATTTAAAATATTACCTTCTGTGCGGCCGTTTATCAAATTTGAGAGATGGCAAGTCGTTGGCTTCAGCCCCCATGCCTCGAGTGCTGGGGTGTTCGGGATAAACTTGAGCACTCTTGTTCCTATTCTTGGGTCCATCTAGCGAGGCGCTCAACACAACGAACAAGGCAACCGGACTTATAATGCTTGAACACTCTCACTTAGCCATAGAATTCTATAATTTTAAATTTCGGCGAAGCCCCTAGTATTCGAAGACCGAAGTTCGGGCGCTATCCACGCCTTGGCCGGACAATTCCGGATCCTCGCTCTAAGCAGTCTTTAGGGACCCGTAAAACCTCTCGAACAGCGACCGGCTCTCTCCCTATCATGTCGGTCAGTTTTAGCTTTCTCCACAGAGGTGCTCGAACCAGCTCAAGCTGGGCACAATCGCGATGGTTCTTCCGGTGCTACCTTAGCCGATATAACGGAACGTAAGGTACCAAAACACGGAGCCGTGCAAACCCAACTATTGACCCAAGACATGATTCGGAGCCGATTCATATAATGCTATAAGTTCGGGTGCCGCACTTGTGAAAGTGTTCGGACTTATCACACCATAATTTTGGGGTACTTAAGCCCTGGTGTATTGGCTGCACCAAAGTGTACGGTTGCAACATGTCATGAAATGAACATATGTATAGATAAAGGAAGTAGAGCAATAATAAGCAAGAGCTATGTATTGTTTATTCAAAAAGGTACTGCAATGGAAGCAGAACGATACAAATAGTGCGATAAGCAAGGGATGGGACTATCTAACATGTCCCCTCCGAGGGTAAGTCATGGATGGTATGTAAAACAGGTATAATGCTCGTAATAGAGACCACCAACACTTCGACGTGGCTTACCGCTTCCTCGGCTGTTGCATCGTGAGTTCGGCGATTATAGTGCAGACGGGACTTCAAAGACAGAGTCCTAAAAATAAGAAAAGGAAGAAAAAGGAAAAGGGAAAAGAATGACACAATCGGGGCCCTGATGCGGTCGAGCCGCATTCTTGGCGTGCCGTGGTCTTGCCCCTCCCCATATGCCCATGGTATCTCCAGAGCGTAATTATGTACAGCGTAACACTAGCTTCGCAATTTCATGAGGGCTGGGGTTGGGGCGGATTACTACGCGGGCTTGAATCGTGCCAGCGGTCTTGTTGTAGGTTACTCCGGCGCTGCGGATGTTGTCCGGACGCTTAATGGCCGGACTCGAGAGTTGCTGTGAGAGGCTGCTTTGTACCTCCGCCGCGAGGGTTGCCGTGTGCTCCTCCGTTCGGAGAGAGCGTTTGGTGTTTCCATTGACCGTGATTACTCCTCGAGGGCCCGCATCTTGAGCTTGAGGTATGCGTAGTCGGAACCGCATTGAACTTTGCAAATGCGGTTCGTCCGAAAAGGTATGATAGCCGCAGCCGGAATGGGATGATGTCGAAGATTAACTCTTCGCTTCGAAGTTATCCGGGATCCGAAGACCACTTCGAGTGTAACCAAGCCCGCATAACCGCCTCTACACCCGGTATGACGCCTTTAAAGGTCGTCTTTGTAGGTTTAATCCTTGAGGGTCTATGCCCATTTTGTGCATCGTATCCCGATAAAGCAGGTTCAAAGCTGCCGCCATCCATCGGGACTTTGGTTAGGTGAAATCCGTCGATAATTGGGTCAAGAACCAATGCGGCGAAACCGCCGCGGACGGATGCTAGTGGGGTGGTCCCTTCGATCGAAGGTGACCGGGCAGGAAGACCATGGGTTGAACTTCGGGGCGACTGGCTCCATCGCATATACGTCCCTTAGTGCACGCTTCGGCTCTCTTTTGGGTATATGGGTTGCGTATATCATGTTCACCGTCCGCACTTGCGTGGGAAAACCCTTCTGTCCTCTATTGTTTGGCGGCCGGGGCTCTTCCTCGTCATCGCTATGCAGCCCCTTGTCATTGAGTTCGGCACTTAACTTGCTTGCTTGAACACCCAACAGTCCCTGTTGGTGTGATTATTGATTTCGGGGTGCCATGTATCCGCACAAGCGATCGAGTATTCGGTCCAAGTTGGACGGGCCTGGGTATTTCTTTTGAATGGCTTCTTCCACGACCGGGTTTAGAGCCTCTGAATCGCATTGACGACCGTATCTTGATGTTATCGCCGTTAATGCGGCGCTTGTTCTTGTTGCGACGCGACCTACCATTGTTGTCCTTGGTATCCGAACTATCAGGATGTTTGGCCAAGTTGTTGCTTCGAGCTAGCCAGCTGTCCTCTCCCGCACAAAAGCGGGTCATGTGTGTTGTGAGGGCTGCCATGGATTTTGGCTTTTCCTGACCTAGGTGCCGGGCAAGCCACTCGTCGCGGATGTTATGTTTGAAGGCTGCAAGGGCCTCTGCATCCGGACAGTCAACGATTAGATTTTTCTTTGTTAGGAACCATGTCCGAATTGTCCGGCCGATTCTTCCGCTTTGGATTATGTGGCTAAGGTCATCGGCGTCTCGGTGGTCGCACATATGTGCCCTAGAAGTTATCAATGAATGCGGCTTCCAGTCCTCCCAACAACCAATTGATTCTGGCGGCAAGCTGTTGAGCCAATGCCGAGCTGGTCCTTTAAGCTTGAGTGGGAGGTATTTGATGGCATGTAGATCATCACCAAGGGCCATGTGGATATGGAGGAGATAGTCCTCGATCCGCATCGCAGGATCTGTGGTACCATCGTATGATTCGATGTTTACGGGTTTGAAGCCCTCGAGATTTGATGATCCATTACTTCATCTGTGAAGCATAGTGGGTGTCTTGGCGCCTCAGATTGGGGCTGTATCACGGCGTAGCTCATATGAGCTTTGTCTCATCGTGTTCGGCCCGGCGGGTTTCTTGTATCCGTGCGCGACGGTAATCATCCCGTCGTTAGGCCCACGCGATCCGTAGATCGATCTTGTATGTTTTGCCTTATCCTCCAATATATCTCGCAAGTCCGGCGCGTTTTCCGTGCCTTGGTACTTTTTGAGCGGCGGGGTGTGGCTTGAGCGGAGGGCCGAGAGGCTTCTCCGTCATGACCACGGGTGGCCGGTCTGCCATGTCGTCTTGTTGGTGACTTGGGTGCTTCCTCCTCCGATCGAGGCAACGGCCTTCGCTTGGGGTAGCTTTTGGAGGCGTTCGAGTTCATACTCTTCGGCTGCAAGGACTTCAGTCCATCCGCCGCCTAGCAGTTCTTGGTCAGCTCTAAGCTGTTGTCGCTTTCTTGAGGCTGCTTGCCGTGGCTATAAGCCCGCGCTTGAAACGCTCCTGTTCGGCGGGATCCTCGAGCACGACAAATTAAATGCGTCGTCGAGGCTTGCCTCATCTTCGGAGGGAGGCGCGTAATTATCGTCCTCGACCTCTCTTTCCGCCGCACTGTCGTGCGGACTTGTTTCTCCCTCCTCCTGCACTATGTCCTGCTGGAGGGGGTTGTCTTCGGTACTGTCTGGGGTGTTATTATCTCCCGTACCGGAATCACTATTTTTGCTGTGGCGGGATTTAGAGCGGCGCCGCTGACGCCGGCGCTTCGGTTGCTTTTTGGAGGGGTCATCCTCCGTCGTTCCATCGCCGTTCCCGTCTTTTGAGATATCCACCATGTATATGTCGTATGACGAGGTGGCCTTCCAGTGCCCTGTAGGCGCTGGGTCTTGGTCGTCTCCGGCATCGTCGTCCATACCGTCGATGTCTTCGGAGTCGAAGTCTAGCATGTCGGTTAAATCATCGACAGTGTCTACAAAGTGGGTGGTGGGTGGGCGTTGAATTTCTTTGTCGTCCGCATCCCAACCTTCCTGTCCGTAGTCCGGCTAGGGCTCTCCGGATAAAGAGAGAGACTTTAGTGAATTCAGGATGTCGCCAAAGGGCGAGTGCCGAAAAGATGTCCGCGATGAACTCCATGACCGGGCGCCCAATCGGATTCGATGGGCGGGGCGCGGAGGGTTCGGAGTCCCGAGAGGAGTTAGGCACCCCGAGTCGAGGTCTTCGCAGCGACAGGGATGGAGTTCGCTCAATCGCCCGTAGAGATGGTAGCCCCGAGGCGGTGTCCAACCACCCGCCCTCGATCGGGGAATCCGGCTCCGGATTAAGGGTCGGGCCGGAGGTGCGGCCTCCAGTGGCACCGCTTGTTGCAGCGCTAGATCATGCCCATCGATACTGATCTCGGCACACTTGGGTGCGGCTCGAATCGATCGAAGATCAAGTCTCCGCGGATATCGGTCGTATAGTTCAAACTTCCAAATCTGACCTGATGGCGAGGCGTAGCTTTCGATCTGCTCCAGATGGCCTGCTTAATTGCCCCGCAAAGGCAAAGCCGCCGAATCTGAAGATCTGTCCGGGAGAAAAGTCTCACCCTGGACCGCGTCGTTGTTGATGATCGAAGGAGCCATCGGGCCTATCGGTGATGACACAGAGGAACTCTCAATGAAAGCACCAATGTCGGTGTCAAAACCGGCGGATCTTGGGTAGGGGGTTCCAAACTGTGCGTCTAGGCGGATGGTAATAGGAGACAAGGGACACGATGTTTTTACCCAGGTTCGGGCCCTCTCGATGGAGGTAATACCCTACTCCTGCTTGATTACTATTGATGATATGGGTAGTACAAGAGTAAATCTACCACGAGATCAAGGAGGCTAAACCCTAGAAGCTAGCCTATGGTATGATTGTTGTTCGTCCTACGGACTAAAACCCTCCGGTTTATATAGACACCGAGATAGGTTAGGGTTACACAGTCGGTTACGATGGTAGGAGATCTACATATCCGTATCGCCAAGCTTGCCTTCCACGCCAAGGAAAGTCCTATCCGGACACGGGACGAAGTCTTCAATCTTGTATCTTCATAGTCTTGGAGTCCGGCCGTGACGATAGTCCGGCTATCCGGACACCCCCTAGTCCGGGACTCCCTCAACGTGCTTGTCCATAGTTCGGTTATGTCGAACACTGAGCACTTTGAATTTTCTGCATTGAATAGGCAATACAGTAGCCCTCGAGCCACTGGTCGGGTGGCAACACCAGATCAGGGGATCGATGTGCCCCTTTAATATTTATGAATAATGAGCACAAATCCAAGTAGCCCCCAAACCTTAATGTGGGCACGGGTGGCCACATTAAGGATCGATATCTGTTTGACAGGAAAAATTTGTTGTGTTTTGAAAGTGCGTTATATCGACTAGAGGGGGGGTGGGGTGAATAGGCAATTTTTATCAATTCTTCACTGAGGAATTTGCGGGTGAGCAAATTCCTTAGCGAAGAACTACTTGCAGCAGAATAAGTACTCAAAAGTAAACATAGCAGAACAAGCATGGTCATCATGATGAAATGAAGACGAGCACAGAGTACAGAAAGCGTAAGCACAGGATGAAGACAAACAGACTGAAGAAATTGAACTGAGGAAATTGAGAAAGTCTTCAGTCAAAGTCTTCAAACAGATATGAACAAGCACACAACACAGTTATGAGGAAATGAAAGAGTTGAGGAAATAGAACTAGTAAGCTTGGTGAAGACAACGATTCGGTAGACCAGTTGCAATTGTTGTCTCAGTTGTACGTCTGGTTGGAGCGGCTAGATATTTAAACCTGAGGACACCCAGTCCCGGACACAAAGTCCTCACCGTATTCTCCTTGAGCTAAGGTCACACAGACCTCGCCCAATCACTCATGGTAAGTCTTCAGGTGACTTCCAAACCTTCACAAACTCGGTCACTCGGCGATCCACAATTCCTCTTGGATGCTCTAGACCATGACGCCTAACCGTCTGGAAGAAGCATAGTCTTCAAAGGTAATAAGCGTCCGATCCACGCAGGATCCATCTCTTGATGATGCTCAATCACTTTGGGTTTGTAGGTGTTTGGGTTTGGGTTTTCCTCACTCGATGATTTTCGCTCAAAGTCCTCGCAGGATGGGATGCTCTCAAATGACAAGTGTCAGTTTCTCTCGGAGCAGCCAACCAGCTAGTGGTTGTAGGGGGCGGCTATTTATAGCCTAGGGAGCAGCCCGACATGATAAGACATAAATTCCCTTCAATGATATGACCATTAGGTGGATAGATATTTTGGGACAGTTGGCGCATAGCACAGCAACGGTCAGATATTTGATCTATCAAATTCCTCAGGGCTATCATGTTCCTCACTGTGTAGGCAATCGGCACTGGCGAATTCCTAACTCCTCAGTCAGAACAAATTCCTCAGAGACTAGAAGAACTTCATCTCTATCACTGAAGAATATGACTGAAATGTATGAGATTTCCAATGGCTTGACTCGAAGGGATTGGTAGGTGTAGGATTTTGAGTTGAGCATCACATGGAAATTTTTCCTTAGTATTTCCTCGACCCCCTTTAACAGAACGGTGTTTCCTATGACTCAAGAAAGAGAAAATGAAACAAGGAAAACAAAAGTCTTCACGCTTCATGTTCCTCAAATGAATACCAAGTCATCAAGGTCACACCAATTTCTTCACTTTCAAAGTCTTCAGAAAGTCTTCAGAAATCCAAAGTCTTCAGTCGAAGAACTTCATTTTTAGGGGTCGACTTTCTCTGTAAATATCAAACTCCTCATAGACTTATAGTCCTGTGTACACTCACAAACGCATTAGTTCCTTAACCTATAAGTCTTCAATACACCAAAATCACTAAGGGGCACTAGATGCACTTACAATCTCCCCCTTTTTGGTGATTGATGACAATATAGGTTAAGTTTTCAACGGGGATAAACATATGAGGTGTAAATACTGATATTGAGGAATTTGATTGCAAGATATAGAAGAACTCCACCTGAAGATGTGCATAGTGAGGAATTTGCTTTTGAAGCAATGTACACTTGGAGAATAGAATCATGGAGATCTCCCCCTATATCTTGTAATTCATACACGCATTTGACATAATATGAAGAATTTGAAATGCATGATGAAATATGGTGACTGAAGTAATTCAGCATGCGTGCATTAACATTAACGAGGAATAAGCATGCAGAAAAACATAGCAAAAGTATCCGACCACCATAGAGTTTAAGTTTACAACTCGATCCAGCAAAGTCATCAGAAGAACGAGAGCTGTAACTTAGCAAAAAACGCCCATATAGATAGACCCACTTGAAGGCTAAATCAAATTTCTCCCCCTTTGTCATCGAATGACCAAAAGGATCGAAAATGAGGACTAACGCCCCTGAAGAATATCAAGTTGATGAAGGAGCGCCAGCGTTGTTGGGGTCGTTTGTTGATGTAGGGCCTACCGCAGTGTCGTCCAAGTCTTCATACTAATCGGTGTCGCGTGATGAAGAATATGAACTGGCCACCAAAGAAGGAACCTTGACCTTCTTGTATTTCTTCGGTGGAGGAGCAGACCAGTCAAAATCTTCCTTGAGGCCCATGTTCTTCAAATCTTCTTCGCTATAGATGTGAAACAGAACAGCCCAGGTACAGTTGAAGGTTTCATGGAGGTAGTAATAGTTTTTCTTCAATGCATTCTGGGTAGCAGTCATGTTGTGAAGAATTGAACCAAACTGACGCTTGACCCATTTGTGATTTCGATCAACCTTCTGGTGAAGACTGAGGAGAAGCTCACGATTAGTCATCACCCTGGGAGCTGTGCCTTGAGGATTTGGCTTGGTTGCGTTGGTGGAAGAGTCATGAGTGGCAGAGTCATCATTGGTGGAGTAAGATGCAGCTTTGCGAAATTGACCATCCAATGGACGAATGCCTTCATCAATAACAGCAGCGGCCTTGCCCTTGTCATCAGCTGAGGAAAATGTCTGTTTGAGGACTTCAATCGGGGGCAAGTAGCTGCAGTGATTCAGAGTATCAGCTTTATAGTTGAGTGAAGACCTTGTTCTGATGAATCTCATAATCCACGGAGCATAAGGCTTCAACTCAAATGGTGACATTGCGACATTTGCCAGAGTCCTCATGAAGAAATCATGGAAGTTGACGGGAACGCCATGTATGATATTGAAAAGCAGATTCTTCATGATACCAACGACTTCTTCTTCATTCGAGTCGTGGCCTTTGATAGGACTCAATGTCTTCGTCAAAATGCGATAGACTGTTCTGGGCACATAGAGCAATTCCTTCACAAGGAATTTTGTTCTTGGGGCCTGACCTAGCTTCAATGGCTTCATCAGCACTTGCATATAGCGATCTGTAAGCTCAGGCTCATTGTAGACGCAACGAGCAGCTTCGTGGGGAGGACTGAGAGGCGAAGCACGAAGCAATTCAGTAGCTGGTGCCTTATAGTGAGTATTTTCAGACATCCAGTCCAGCACCCAGGAGTTCACATCTTCAGAGTCTCCGGTGATGTGCAGCATTGCATAAAATTGAAGAATGAGTTCTTCATTCCAATCACAGATATCAGTGCAGAAATTTAACAGCCCAACATCGTGAAGAACACTGAGTACTGGCACGAAGCACGGCAGAGATTCCATATCCACGTGAGGAATGTGCTCATGATCGAAGACTTTGTCTTTGTTAAACAGCACTGAGGAATAGAAGTTTGCCTGCCTGGCAGTCCAGAAACGCCTCTTCCTAATGCGAGCAGAGTCATAGGGGTTGTAATTTGTGAAGAATACATGCTCGCCAAAGAAATCATCAGTCTTGAATTTTTGTTTCCTGGAGAATGGATCCTTTGGCTTGGGTTGAGGAGTGTCAGTCAGTTGCATCACAACCTTAGGAATCGCAATCTCAGGTTCTTCAGGCTGAGGGATTTCTGGTTCCTCTTCAATGGCAGTCTGCGTCTTCAATGATTCTGCAGCAGCAGTTCTTCAGCAATAGTGGCTCGAATTTCTTCATGAACAGGCGAAATGGGGTGAGTTTCTTCAGATACCAATGGAACAGTATGTGCTGGGGACTGAGGGATTTGCTGCAATGGCGTGAACAGAGGAGAGTTGGGATGCAGACTTTCCCAAAAGTCATCATCATCAATGGAGTAGTACTCCCAATGTCCCCGTCAGAATTTTGTTCATCCAATTCCTCAACGCCGGCCTCTTCAGCAGTGAACTGAGGCATGGGCGAGGAGACAATTGGAGTTGAAGGGATTGTGTCCGCTTCAATTTCTTCATCCATCTGCTCTGAGGAAGCAGCAGAGGGAATGTCTTCATTAGATCCGCTGGGAATCACATATTCTTCATCAAAAGGTACAAGTTCCTTTGATGGCATGCTGGGAACAGGAACAACATCAACTGGATTTTCAAATGAGCTGGTCAATTTCTTCATCTTCTTGAGTCAAGAATCGGAAGCTGATGCTTTCCTTTTCCTCACCACTGCACGCTCTGCAGCCTAGATCTTCTTCACATTTGATGCAGATGGAAGGATCGGAGTTGGGGTAGGCGCAGGAGGAGCAGAGGAATTTGGTGCATTTTCTTCAGGCACAACTGATGCAGTTGCCCTGGCATTTTCAATTTCTTTAGGCACATCAACTGAACCTTCAGATGGCCTGGCTTGTTCTTCATTCGCAACACTAGATGTTGCCCTTGTAATATCTTCAGTGGCTGGAATGCAGTCATCAGCCCTGGAACTCACATTTTCTTCAGCGGCCTGATTTTCATCAGCGGTGCTGGCGTGCTCTTATGTCGGTTGAGCAGATGATTTGGCTTGAGGAATTTCTGGTTGCGATGAAGCTGCAACCTTGGTAGTGAATTTTTCAGTCAGTTTTACAAACCTGACCTTGGCTCCTTGCCAATCAGCATAGTAAGCGATGAATCATCGCTGAGGACTTTGATTTTAGACTGGATCTTCACAAGTTCGTTAGTTTTCATAGAGACAACTTTTTTCTACAGGAAGCGCTCCTTCCTGTACCGAGCTTTCTTCAGCTGCCTGGCCTTCTCAAACTTCCATTTTTCTGTTTTCTTCAGCAATGAAAGCTGGCAACATATGACTTTGACCAGGAGAGAGATTCAGTTCTGGCAAGGGAGTGTTTGGATCTTTGTGCCACAGATCAATGTAATCCAGGATCTTCTTGGATCCAAAGAAAAGAGGCACAAGATCGCCCTTGGCACTAGCGGCCCGGTTCTGCCTGTCCCTGATGATTTCGGCTTGTTCTTCATCATCAGCCTCATCATCATCAGAGGGCACTTGGAAGGCGACCTGCTTCTTGTGAGGACTTGGTCGAGGACCTCGTCCAGCAGCAGACTTTTTCTTCAGCAGAGAGGGCCAGCTGAGGAACTTAGAGCAGCCGAGGAACTTGCAGAGGCTCCTGAGGCAATAGATATGCCTGCAGTCCTTTGGCACGATGCACAGGTGCTGAGGATTTGGTCGGAGCAGCTGAAGACTTTGGCGGAGGAGCTGAGGACTTTGGAGGAGCAGGAGCAGTTTGAGGAGTTGGCCGTGAGGGCTTTGAGGAATCTGGCCGTGAGGCCATTGCTGAGGAACTTGGCCGTGAGGGCATTGAAGTTGAAGCACTTGGCTTATAAGCAGGCTTCTTTTGCCATGGCCTTCTTCGGCTTGACAGCAGAGGCCTCAGAAGTGGCGGCAGCAGCAGCAGAGTCTTCGTTGAATTTCCTCACTGCTTCTCTTGCTTGTCTGGCCAACTTAGCCTGACGCTTGGCCCATTCATTAGGATAGTCCTCACCACGCTTGAGGCTGGTGGGATCTGCTTCTTGGCCAGGTTCCAATGGAGGTCCTGGGCATGGAGGATTTAGAGCGAATTTCTTCATGTATTTGGGAGTAACATACCTGTACTCCCTCCACTCTCTTGCCCATCTCCTTTCTATCCTCTGGATCCGCACCTTGCACTGATTTTTGTCCTCGATTCCAAACTTGGCCTCATCAGGAGTGCAGTAATCCTTATATATGTCATCATGGATTTCAAAAGCAGTATTGAGAATCCACACAATTGAGGAATCTTGAAGAAAAACGTAGCTTAGAGAAATGAATCAAGAACAGATGACATGTGAGGTGTTTAGTGTGCAAAGTTTTGAGGAAAAACAGCTTTGAAGATTTTGTAGAAATCTTTTGAATCAAAAAGGGCAGTAAAAGTACCTTTTAATTACCCTGGACAAAGAACACGACGAACTGGGAAGTGTAGATGTGAAGTTCGTCAGCTCAGATCTTCCATGCCCTAACTCGGCTGAGGAAGACAGCTACGGCGGCAAGCGGAGGGAAGAAATCCATGACTGCTTGGCAATCTGACAGCGACGAGGTCGAGGCGTAAGCTCTTCCTCACCGGCGACGATGAAGTAGCGGCGGCGCTAGGGTTTGAGAAGCTCGAGCTGGAGTGAGGTCGAGCGGAGTAAAAGAGAAGTGAGGAAGGGGAGGGGTATTTATAGCCACGGTGAAAAATTGTTCGCCCGAAGAAATTGGACGAACGTGCCCCTGACCCTTCTCATTCGCTTGACATGTGTCACCCACGTACTGAGAAGTGGAGATCGTGTGAGATCATGGGTGAATAGATAAGTGTTTTCGTGGGATGCGGAACGGTTTGAGCGGCAAAGCCGAAAATTTAGAACACACATGAAGAATTTGTGAATAGATTGGATTGAGTTTAGCATAGAGGGGGAAGGGTCCGATCACATTCAATTAGCAGAAAAAGCAACTTGAAGAAATAGCAATAAGTGAATGTTGTAGAGGACATAAACTCATATATATATATATATATATATATATATATATATATATATATATATATATATATATATATATATAACCAATGAAGAAAAACGACTAAATAAAGGAAGACAATGCTAAGTTGAAGAACATGAACAATCGAGGAATTTCAAAACTGTGGAAAACTCAAATTGAAGATTTTCAACTTTTGGTGGTGGCATGACCCAATCAGATAAGAATGATGATTTCAGACACCGCGTACAATTGTTGTAGGGCTCTGAGAATCAAATTCTTCATTAATTTCTTCACACTTAGAGTGTTATTCTTCATTGATTGAAGAAAAACTTTTCTTCATGTGTTGCACATCTAAGTCATCAATTTTTGCATAAGTGTTAGGATGAGTGTCCTTCTCAAAGAACATTCGAAGATTCTAAGATATTTAGCTCACAACGCAACTTGCTAAGTCTCTTCTCATCCGAGGGCTTTGTGAAGATATCGGCTAGCTGTTCTTCAGTCTTCACATGCTCAATAGAAATGTCGCCCTTCAACACATGATCACGAAGAAAATGATGATGAATCTAAATGTGCTTTGTCTTTGAGTGCTGAACTGGGTTGTGAGCAATCTTGATGGCACTCTCATTGTCACAGAGGAGAGGCACATTCTTCACGTTGACAACGTAGTCCTTGAGAGTTTGCTTCATCCACAACAATTGAGCACAGCAAGAACCAGCAGCAATGTACTCAGTTTCAGCAGTAGACAGTGATACGCAGTTCTATTTCTTCGAGGACCAACATACCAAAGATCGTCTGAGGAAATGACATGTGCCTGATGTTGACTTGCGGTCCACACGATCACCAGCATAGTCAGAGTCAGAATATCCAATGAGATAAAAAACCGAGCCCTTGGGGTATCATAATCCAAGTGTTGGTGTGTGAGCTAGATATCAAGAATATGCTTTACAGCTTTATGGTGTGATTCCTTCGGTGTAGCTTGAAATCGGGCACACATGCAAACACTAAGCATAATATCTGGCCTAGATGCACATAAATACAATAAAGAGCCAATCATGGAGCAGTATACATTTTGATCAAAGTCAATACCATTTTCATCAGTGCATAGATGGCCATTTGTGGGCATAGGAATTTTGACCCCTTTGCAATCTTGCATGCCGAATTTCCTCAGTACATCCTTGAGGTATTTCTCCTAAGATATGAATATGCCATTGCGCCGTTGACGAATTTGAAGACCTAAGAAGAATTTCAATTCTCCCATCATAGACATTTCATATTAATCTCTCATCATATAACCAAATTCGTCAGTGTAACGTTGGTCAGTACAACCAAAGATAATATCATCAACATATATTTGGCACACAAACAATTCACCATCATAAGACTTAGTGAAAAGAGTAGGATCAAGTGAACTGGGTTTGAAGCCTTTCTTCATGAGGAATTCCTTCAAAGTATCATACCACGCCCGAGGGGCCTGCTTGAGGCCATAGAGGGCCTTATTGAGTCTGAAGACTTTGCCAGGATGCTTTGGATCTTCAAAACCTAGGGGTTGAGCAACATATACTTCTTCCTCAAGCTTACCATTGAGGAATGCACTTTTCACATCCATTTGATATAAAGTGATATCATGATGGTTAGCATAAGCAAGTAATATGCGAATAGCCTCAAGTCTAGCAACAAGTGCAAAAGTTTCATCGAAGTTAATTCCTTCAACCTGTGTGTAGCCTTGAGCTACAAGCCGTGCCTTATTCCTCACCACAAGGCCATTTTCATCTTGCTTGTTGCGGTAGATCCACTTTGTGCCAATGATATTGTGCTTGCGAGGATATGGACGTTTGACCAGTTCCCAGACGTTGTTGAGCTCGAACTGATGTAATTCTTCTTGCATAGCTTGAATCCACTCAGGTCCAAGAATGCTTCATCTACCTTAGCGGGCTCTGTGATAGACACGAAAGCAAAGTGCCCACAAAAGTTAGATAAATGTGAAGCTCTTGAGCATGTGAGAGGACCTGGTGCTTCAATGTCATCGATGAACTTCTCAATCTGCACTTCTTTTGCAATGCAAGGATGAGCTGGTTGTCGTCGAGGAATTTGGTCAGCATTTTCTTCAGGACCATTTTCCTCAGCACATTTTCTTCAGGTGCATCAGCTCGACGTTCTTCACATTCTGGAATGAATTCTTTAGTAGATTCTTCGGTCGGAATGACATCCTCAGTAGCCTTGAACTTGATAGTTTCATCAGGTGTTGGTTCATCTATCATAGAAGGTAGGTGCTCTCTTTGCGAGCCATTAGTTTCATCAAACCGCACATCTACAGTTTCAACAACCTTGTGAAGAACGTTGTTGAAGACTCTGTAGGTGCGCGAGTCCTTTCCGTAACCAAGTATAAAACCTTCATGTGCTTTCGGTGCAAATTTTGAGTTGTGATGAGGATCTCTAATCCAACATTTTGCACCGAAGACTTTGAAATAACTCACATTGGGTTTCTTGTCAGTGAGGAGTTCATAGGCAGTCTCAATTTGTGAAGATAAACTTTGTTGATGATGTGGCACGCAGTATCAATTGCATCAATCCAAAAACAACGAGGTGTTTTGTATTCATCAAGCATAGTGCGAGCCATCTCAGCAAGAGTTCTGTTCTTGCGCTCCGCGACGCTATTCTGCTGAGGAGTATAAGGAGAAGATAACTCATGAGTAATACCAAGTTCATCAAGATAGTCAGCAAGACCAGAATTCTTGAACTCAGTTTCGTTGTCACTTCTGACGTGCTTGATCTTCACACCAAAGTTGGTTGAAGCCTGATATATCTCCGTCGTATCTACTTTTCCAAACACTTTTGCCCTTGTTTTGGACTCTAACTTGTATGATTTGAATGGAACTAACCCGGACTGACGCTGTTTTCAGCAGAATTGCCATGATGTTGTTTTATGTGCATAAAACAAAAGTTCTCGGAATGACCTGAAACTCCACGGAACATCTTAGAAAAAATAATAAAAAATCCTCGCCAAAGATGAAGACCAGGGGGCCCACACCCTGTCCACGAGGGTGGGGGCGCTCCCCCTCTAGGGCGCGCCCCCTACCTCGTGGCCCCCCTGGAGCTCCTCCGACGCCAACTCCAACTCTATATATTTGCTTTCGGAGAGAACAAAATCAGAGAGAAGAAATCATCGCGTTTTACGATACGGAGCCGCCGCCAAGCCCTAAAACCTCTCGGGAGGGCTAATCTGGAGTCCGTTCGGGGCTCCATAGAGGGGGATTCATCACCGTCGTCATTATCAACCATCCTCCATCACCAATTTCATGATGCTCACCGCCGTACGTGAGTAATTCCATCGTAATCTTGCTGGACGGTGATGGGTTGGATGAGATCTATCATGTAATCGAGTTAGTTTTGTTAGGGTTTGATCCCTAGTATCCACTATGTTCTGAGGTTGATGTTGCTATGACTTTGCTATGCTTAATGCTTGTCACTAGGGCCCGAGAGCCATGATTTCAGATCTGAACCTATTATGTTTTCATGAATATATGTGAGTTCTTGATCCTATTTTGCAAGTCTATAGTCACCTATTATGTGTTATGATCCGACAACCCCGAAGTGAAAATAACCGGGATACTTCTCGGTGATGACCATAGTTTGAGGAGTTCATGTATTCACTATGTGCTAATGCTTTGTTCCGGTTCTCTATTAAAAGGAGGTCTTAATATCCCTTAGTTTCCATTAGGACCCCGCTGCCACGGGAGGGTAGGACAAAAGATGTCATGCAAGTTCTTTTCCATAAGCGCGTATGACTATATTAGGAATACATGCCTACATAACATTGATGAATTGGAGCTAGTTCTGTGTCACCCTATGTTATGACTGTTACATGATGAACCGCATCCGGCGTAATTATCCATCACAGATCCAATGCCTACGAGCTTTCCACATACTGTTCTTCGTTTATTTACTTTCCCGTTGCTACTGTTGCAATCAATACAAAACACCAAAAATATTACTTATGCTTTCATTACTCTTTTGTTACCGTTACCACTACTATCATACTACTTTGCTACACATACTAAGTTATCCACGTGTGGCTGAATTGACAACTCAGTTGCTAATACTTGAGAATATTCTTTGGCTCCCCTTGTGTCGAATCAATAAATTTGGGTTTAATACTTTACCCTCGAAAGATGTTGCGATCTCCTACACTTGTGGGTTATCAAGACTAATTTCTGGCACCGTTGCCGGGGAGCATAGCTCTATTCTTTGAGTTACTTGGGATTTATATCTGCTGGACACTATGAAGAACTTGAAAGATTCTAAGACAAAAATTTATCCCTCAACTACGAGGGGAGGTAAGGAACTGCCATCTAGCTCTGCACTTGATTCACCTTCCTGTTATGAGTAAGCTTGCAACACCTAAACCTCGCTTCGCTATTCGCTCGATATGTTGCATGTTATTGATGATGCCACTTCGCTATGCATGATACTTATGATGAAACTACTTCTATGCTTGATACTCTCGTGCCCTTGGTGAATTTCTTGGTGAACAAATTTCTAGGGCTAGAGAGAAAGAAATTATTGAAACTGATAATGTTGATGAAATTGATGATGAAGATATGCCTGTTATTCCTAAGGGTTATGTTTTTGATATGGAATCTTCTGCAGCTATTTTTGCCTGCAAAGATAGAAACGAACTTAAGAGGTTGTTAGTTAAATGGAGTAAAGAATCTCTTAGAGATAGAATGAAACCTGACCCTGCTTTTGCTACTTCACCTATTTGCGTTCCCGATAAGGATTACGAATTCTCTGTTGATCCTGATATAATTACTTTGGTTGAATATGATCCTTTTCATGGTTATGAATCTCAAACTGTTGTGGCACATTGTAACACCCCCAGTGTCATGCTACAGTAACCCTCTGTGATTAAGCTAATCATTTACCCAAACAGTGCTTAATCACCTTTGTCCAATATCCCATTTGAAATTCCAGTCAATTCAAATTCAAGTGAAGTTTGAAGTTGATCAAAAGTTGCCGGAAAAATGTTCATTATCTGTCAAAAAATCCATAACAATTATTTGTTAAGGAACACAACATCACTTTGGTGCAAAGATGAACATTGGCAATTATAACAGCACCAATTCAGCATTTTTAAATGCTATCCTATTTTAAAAAAATACCAAATGAATTCTTCTGGTCTCCAAAATAATTGTGGTAATCGCCTATGATCACCAGGGATTTAATGGGACACCTCCCAAATTTTTGCTAAGTGAAATAGTTGGCCAAATAATTCCCTTTCTCTCTCTGTAAATAAAAAAAGGGCCTAGCTACTACTGTGCACTAGTAGCCCATTGCTACAGTGCACAGCCCAGCCCACTTCGGCGGCCGCTAAGGTGCTCGCCGTCGTCGTATCGAGCCTCCACGAGACCAACCGGTGGCACCTGGCGATGCCACGACGCCTTGACTCTCGAACGTGACCGAAAACGCGGAGAACCGTGCCTTGAAGCCGAATTCCGTCAAACTCCGGCGAACTTCCGCCACGGGAATGGTCGCCGGCGCGACTCCGGTCGCTGTCCGACGTGGCGCTGACGCGGCTACCCTGGACCACGCCACTGAGCCGCTGCCACTGGGTCCCGCTAACCGTTGACCCAGTCAACTTGCTGACTAGGCATCCCTGTGACGCTGACGTGCGGGCCCCACCGCTTAATCCTCTAATTAAAATGTTTTAATAATTAAAACTAATTAGTTTAGCCAATTAGGCTATGACAGTGGGGGTCCGGAGCTAATTAACCTAGATTAGTTAGTTTAATACACTTTGTTAGGCTATCGGGGCTGACATGTGGGTCCCATCGACCCACAGTCAGGTTTGACTTGGTCACCGCCTCACTGGCCGATGTCATTGACGCTGGCGTCATCTTGTATAATAAACCTTTCGTTAATTTATTTAATTTCGTAAAATGTTTAAAACTTTGAAAATTCATAGAAATTAAACCGTATATCAGATGAAAATGTTTTCTATATGAAAGTTGCTCAGAAAAATCCAACGAATCCGAATATGCGGTCCTTTCATCTGTCACATGCCTCTAGCATGCTGAACACGAAACATTCCCCCTCCGGTCATCTGTCTGACACAGGTCCGGAACCGGGAATACATTCCCGGTTGAATTCCCCCTTCACCTATATCGTGTAGCCATGCGTAAGGTCACACCCAGTAAGCATATTGCCATGTTACGCTTTGTGATGCTATGTTTGCTTTATATTTACTGTTTCTTCCCCTCTTCTCCAGAGACCCCAAGACCGATGTTGCCCTGTGATCGAGTACGTCGACGACGACCCCTCCTTGCCAGAGCAACCAGGCAAGCCCCCCCTTTGATCATCCCGATATCGCCCATTCCATTCTCTCATGCTTGCATTAGATTTTGCTACTGTTATTGTATTCTGATGCATAGCCTGCTTTTGTATCTATTGTTGTACCTTACCTGCTTATCCTAAACTGCTTAGTATAGGTTGCTTAGAGATCCATCAGTGACCCCCACTACTCCGATCGCCTACCGGATAATCGTAAGACCCGATCAACGGGATCGAAGACCAGGCCCCGACACCGCACATCACTTCCCTTAGTTGCTCGACACTCTTTGGGTTACTATCGAGTACCGAGGGTGAAACCTCTCGACTTCCGATATTAACCTGTAGTATAGCTATCCGGTCATGGTCATCGAGGGTGATTTCCTCTTTAACCACTTCCGATACGAAGTCTGTCAGGCAACCCTCAAGTGTGGACCTCGAGGGTGAATCCTCTTACGTTCACCTTGATGACTACATCGAGTGGAATTCACCGGGGGTGATTCCTCGGGTTTTCCCCTTGATGTTTAGACACACCGTTACTTTGATTACTATGACTTTACACTAAGCCATGTTACTAAAGACGGGTCGACCCTGAGGGGTGCCCGCGCGAGCTTAATTGCAAGTGATGTGGAGTCGGGTTGACACGGAGGGTGCCCGCGAGATAATTACGAGGCGTGGCCGGGCATTCCTAGCCCTTGCCGCAAGTCCTCGAGACGGGGCAACGGGGTCACATCTTTCGTGAGTCTCTGCTTGTTACCGCGCATTCCTAATCCACTACGATTTGGATATTTGATCCGAGGGGCCTCTGGCCTGATAGCACTAACCATCATGTGGGCGTAGTCTGGGGGTTCTGCGTCAGATACATCACCGAAGCTTAATAGACGCCAAGAATCGAGTGGCGCGCCGGGTTGGACTGAGTAAGCACCTGCCTTGTTGAAGGAGGTAGCTAGGTCTGCTCACCGCCAGACGCAACGCGTGCAGGAGTTCCCGGGGAGATGGCCCATGACCCCTGGGGGCATAGGTTTAGTCCAGCGTGCTGGCCTCTCTATTAAGCATAGGTCGGGTTGCGGCGTATTGTTTGGCCGAGGCCGGGCATGACCCAGGAAAGTGTGTCCGACCGGAGTTAAGCGAGCGTGGTGGGTAAG
Source organism: Aegilops bicornis (assembly GCA_021605145.1). Classification (NCBI taxonomy): domain Eukaryota; kingdom Viridiplantae; phylum Streptophyta; class Magnoliopsida; order Poales; family Poaceae; genus Aegilops; species Aegilops bicornis. Next base: position 386,789,679 of record CM038669.1, on the reverse strand, counting down.
TTGGTGCACCCCTGCAGGGAAGAAAACATCTATCGATAGCCTGTCCTACGGTAACGGACACTTGGAGTTGTATCCCGATCGATACAACTAGAACTGGATACTTGTGATGAGACTGGATGGTGATGAGGATTGGTTTGTGATGATAACTGGATAGTATGGCTCTGGGATTGCTTTCTCGCAGGGTGTAGAGAAAGGATCTTCCGCCGAGGTTGATAACACTACTACTACTTTACTTTATGCTACTCTACTCCCTCCTGCTTGCTGAAGATGGTGGTTTCGAGGAAGATGCTAGTCTTCGATAGGACTAGGCCTTCTCTCTATTCTCGCATTTCGCAGCCCAGTCCACATATATAGCCTTCCTTTGATAATGTTGCATATGTAGTGTAGATCCTTGCTTGCGAGTACTTTGGATGAGTACTCACGGTTGCTTTGCTCCCCTTTCCCCTTTCTTCTTCTTTTCCGTTGATGCAACCAGATGTTGGAGCCAAGTCGATGCCACCGCCGATGTCTACTACTACGTGGAGGCCACCAACGACCAGGAGTAGTTAGGAGGCTCCCAGGAAGGAGGCCTTGCCTTTCGATCAATGTTGCTTTTGTGCTAGCCTTCTTAAGGCAAACTTGTCTAACTTATGTCTGTACTCAGATATTGTTGCTTCACGACTCGTGTGTAATCGAGCTTATTTAATCGAGCCCTCGATTCCCCTCGCTTGTAATATAAAGCTTGTATTATTTTAATTTGTGTCTAGAGTTGTGTTGTGATATCTTCCCGTGAGTCCTTGATCTTGATCGTACACATTTGTGTGTATGATTAGTGTATGATTGAATCGACGGCGTCTCAAGTTGGTATCAGAGCCGACTGCCTGTAGGTAGCCCCTTCCAACTCCTTGGCGAAGTTGAGTCTAGTCACCGAAAAACTTCTACTAACATTGGCTGTGTGGCTTACGGGCCCACGCCGCCAATTGGGTGGTATTAGGATCTTTTATTCCTCGCTCTATATTCTCGATTCTCGATCTCTTCCATTCAAGTTAAACAATTTTTGCTAACTCTGACCTTAGGTTCTCGTACCCACTTCCTCCCGGAGAGCCCCGACATTACCGATGATCGCCTGCTTCACCATAAGACTTCGAAGTTACTCTCCGATGTTCTCTCGAGACTTGTACCATCGCTTTTTGAAATTCCCTTCCATCGATAAATCCCTAGGGATAGCTACATACACCCGTTGTTAATACATCATTTTTCCAGTTGCTCTTGTTATTACAAGATGCATCGAAATACACTCTGATGTTTCAAGAATCCATTGTTCCTGCTGCCTTGCAGCTCGTTTTCCATATGAATACATCTAAGGATAATTCCTCACACTTATCGAGGATTTGTTCATTCCTAGTTGATCAAGTGATTCACAAGATACTTTGAAATACTATCCGATCTTCCAAGGATCCTCTTCAAACTATTGCTCTGAAAATACTTGTCTGCTTGCATTATGGATGATTTCCATATGTGTAGCAATATTCATTAGTATCCTTTGACACCATCATTTTGATCCTATCGATTCAACATGTGTGTGAAAGCATGCAATCATCACTTGATCCTTCTAAATTATCTTTCTGGCTCAGACGTCATTCCGAACATGAGCTGGTTCTTGACCAATCTATATGTCGTCAATTGTGCCCCTGGGTCTATTCTACTTATCCATCCTTGATCAGAGCGTCTGCTTCTGATCCTTCATTTTGGAAATCATAATTCCTTTGTTATCTAAGCATCGAATTATTCAGAGGTTCTATAACCGATGCCTTTGCATTCTTTCTTCCTTGGATTGAGTACCGATACTCACATCAGCTCCATTTTGGACCGGCAGGCCCATTGTCGGGTTATTATCCGATAGTATCCTTCACATTCAAAATTCTTGTGAGTTATTCCCATGATACATAATGTCTTTGACAATTTTTACCCTCTGCTTTTGTCAACCAAGCTCTGCTTCGAACATGTGTTAATTGATTCTAAAGTTCATGGTATATGTCCTAAGATGCCCCGATGGGTTGGACCTATGCCTTCCTTAATGTGTGAACCCGAAAGGTTTCATGGGTCATACTCCTCTGGTAATTCACCATGTAGGTTTTTGACACTTAAATCATTTTTTAGAGCAGTGAACGAAAGGTTATGCATTGAAGAAGTGGGAGTCGACCTTGAACTTTGTGTTCATGCCAATAGACACGATGTAGATCTTATCATGGAAGCTTCTCGTGAAAATAATTACCCCCTTGGTATAAGTTCATCTTATATCTGAGGTTTGGTTTTCTGTAATCGTGGTTCCGACCATATTGATATTCTTTGATTCCTTTTCTCGGACAAGTTAAAGCACTTGTCTTCTGCAGACCAATGCATCTCCGCAACCTCTATTTTGATCTACCTCGAGTATTGCCCCCTGTTATCTCGAGGATATTGTGTCATTGCACTACCTCTTATGAATTCTCATTGGAATGATACTCCATCACTTCATTCATAGCCTGATCGGGTATATCATTATCGAGCTATTTTTAACTGTGCTACCTGGTCCTTCTTCCCGGAGCACAACTCCTGACGATGAGCTAAGCTTGCGTCGATCTTCCGCATCCTATCATTTCATCTCGAACAACAAGTTTGATTTCGAGCTTGTGTTGAATCCGTTGTTCTCATAGCCTTTTACTTCATCCTTCCTTTTGCTTAATGTAAATACATTTGCTTTCGATGGCATCTTCATAGAGTCTCTCAACAAAATTTGTCGTGATCACCGTCAACATTTTGACTTCTTCCGGATATCAATCGAATTCATGGTGATAAATACCATCCTTGCCCCTCGATGATTTGAATTATCATCGACAACATTCTTGCCTTCCCCAACACAAACTTGTTCATATAATTTTGGAAATACATCCTTTTTGACATGCTGATGGATTGTTTCTGAGCCCGTCGGCCACACCCTCATCTTTTCCTTGCTGACATAGTATGACTTATTTTCTAAGTTGTTTCCGATGGATCCTTTGTGTATCCGAAGTCTGACGTTTCCCTGATGACCATGTCAACACTATCCCGAAGCATGTGTGTGGTACTCCGATAATCAACAAGAACATTTGGGAGCGCAATGCTAACTGTTCTTGATCATTTATCCAAACACCGTTGTATGGATAAGCCTCATAAATTCCTTGCCCCTTTGTCTAAATGCTTTAATACTTGGAGCCCTATTATGCTCTGCCTTTCCTTGGGAAAGTTATACCCTAATACTTGGGTATAAACACCTTTCCTTTCCATTGGTCTGATTATCCTAATAACCACTTATTTCCTTTCCATTGTTTTGTTTAACCTTCTTGTGATCTATATGATATAAGCAGGAATAATTCCCTGCTTATAAAACACCCCGATGTACAACCTTGTCAGTGAGACCATGTTACTATTGTTGGTGACATTCCGGTTGCCACCGATGGATGAGAACTTTGCCTATTGGTCCGCCTCGTCTTAACGAGCAGGAAAATGGTTCTCTTTGTCCCTCGCCCTTGGTACCAAACTTTGTTGCCAACATAATGCATGTGCTATCCTCTGACCTGCCTTGCTATCATGACCGTGCAAGATGTCACTACGCTTCCTACCTTTAACCCACATGGTGGGCCCATCACCCAATATTCCACAGGATCGTAACCTGACTCTCCTTACACCATGTTGCCAAAGATATTCCTCGCTCTTGGCTCCGTAAGTAATTCATGAGCCACCTTCCTAGTGATCTATTCTAGTATCAGACGCAATAATTTTTTTTGTTGTTGTTGTTGCTCTGGACCCCTTTTCACCTTTTGATTAGGCATCGAATGATTGCCTGCCCGTTAAAACTTCTCATGGTACCCTCATACTTTGCTCTCGACGTTTTATTTAAGTTCAACTCGAGAGATACTTCCGCCTCATTCCCTGATTTGTTCACTAGATAATTAACCCTATAAGGGTCAGTTCTTCCGAAGTTACTCTTTACTTCCCCACTTAAATCTCGGGACGAGATTTCTTGTAGTGGAGGAGATTTGTAACACCCCCAGTGTCATGCTACAGTAACCCTCTGTGATTAAGCTAATCATTTACCCAAACAGTGCTTAATCACCTTTGTCCAATATCCCATTTGAAATTCCAGTCAACTCAAATTCAAGTGAAGTTTGAAGTTGATCAAAAGTTGCCGGAAAAATGTTCATCATCATCAAAATTCCATAACAATTATTTGTTAAGGAACACAACATCACTTTGGTGCAAAGATGAACATTGGCAATTATAACAACACCAATTCAGCATTTTTAAATGCTATCCTATTTTGAAAAAAAACAAATGAATTCTTCTGGTCTCCAAAATAATTGTGGCACTGTCTATGATCACCAGGGATTTAATGGGAAACCTCCCAAATTTTTGCTAAGTGAAATAGTTGGCCAAATAATTCCCTTTCTCTCTCTGTAAATAAAAAAAGGAAATAGAAAAGGGCCTAGCTACTACTGTGCACTTGTAGCCCATTGCTACAGTGCACAGCCCAGCCCACTCCTCCCCGTGGTCGTCCCCTTCTCGTGTTCACCCAACCGAGGCGCGCGCCCGCGCGGTCGCCGCCCGACCGCCTCGTCACCCCGCTGCTCGCGCCGAGGGGATAAGGCCGAGCCTCCTGGCCTCGTCAGCTCCCCACTCCCACTTGCGCCTCTCCTCCCCCAGATCCACCTTTCCCCTCTCCCTCACGCTCACTCCTCCCGAAGCGCCACCGTCGCCGTCGTCGTTGATCCCGCTGACCACCGCTGTCCCTGCCCTCTCCGACGAGTCCACGAGCACCGCTGTGCCCGTGACGCCTTCCTCGACCACCGCATTTCAAGCCAGGAGCCCCACAAAGAACGGGCGACCTCTTCTTCCTCCTCTGCTCCGACGAACGCCGGCGTCGAATTCGGCCACCTCGCGCCTGCCCCGAGCCCACTGAGCACACCTACAGGCGCCCAGTGAGCTCCTCCTCCCTATCCCTCTCTCCCCGTGCTCTTCCCCGCGCCATGGCAGCCTCTGCCATCGCCGCCCGAACCTAGCTCCGCCGCATAGCTCGCCGTCGACGTTGTAGTCATTTGTCAGCTCGCCGAGCACGGAACGCGTGCTCAGGTCCCCCTCACTTGACCGCTCGTGCCGCTACATCCCATCCCCGTGGCCTCTGTCGCTCATCCCGCCTATGGCCGAACTTCGGCGGCCGCTAAGGTGCTCGCCTTCGTCGTATCGAGCCTCCCCGAGACCAACCGGTGGCACCTGGCGATGCGCGCCGACGCCAGCTCTCGAACGTGACCGAAAACGCGGCGAACCGTGCCTTGTAGCCGTTTTCCGGCCATCTCCGACGAACTTCCGCCACGGGAATGGTCGTCGGCGCGTCTCCGGTCGCCATCCGACGTGACGCTGACGCGGCAACCCTGGACCAAGCCGCTGAGCCACTGCCACTGGGTCCCGCTAACCGCCGACCTACCAAATAACTTGCCGACTAGGCGCCCCTGTGACGCCGACGTGCGGGCCCCACCGCTTAATCCTCTAATTAAAATGTTTTAATAATTAAAAGTAATTAGTTTAGCCAATTAGGCTATGACAGGTGGGGTCCAGTAGCTAATTAACCTAGATTAGTTAGTTTAATACACTGTTAGGCTATCAGGGGCTGACATGTGGGTCCCACTAGACCCACAGGCCAGGTTTGACTTGGTCAGCCGCCCTGCTGACTGCTGATGTCGCTGTGACGTCATGCTGACGCAATAAACCTTTCTGTTAATTTATTTAATTTCAGAAAAGGTTCAAAACTTTGAAAATTCATAGAATTTAAACCGTATATCAGATGAAAATGTTTTCTATATGAAAGTTGCTCAGAAAAATCCAACGAATCCGAATATGCGGTCCGTTAATCTGTCACATGCCTCTAGCATGCTGAACACGGAACATTCCCCCTCCGGTCATCTGTCTGACACAAGTCCGGAACCGGGAATACATTCCCGGTTGAATTCCCCCTTCACCTATATCGTGTAGCCATGCGTAAGGTCACACCCAGCGCAGCATATTGCCATGTTACGCTTTGTGATGCTATGTTTGCTTTATATTTACTGTTTCTTCCCCCTCTTCTCTCCGGTAGACCCCAAGACCGATGTCGCTTCGTGATCGACTACGTCGACGACGAACCCTCCTTGCCAGAGCAACCAGGCAAGCCCCCCCTTTGATCATCCCGATGTCGCCCATTCCATTCTCTCATGATTGCATTAGATTTTGCTACTGTTATTGTTTGCACCTATTCTGATGCATAGCCTGCTTTTGTATCTGCTGTTGTACCTTACCTGCTTATCCTAAACTGCTTAGTATAGGTTGCTTAGAGATCCATCGCTGACCCCCACTCGTCTCCGATCGCCTACCGGATAATCGAAGACCCGATCAACGGGATCGAAGACCAGGCCCGACATCGCAACATCACTTCCCCTTAGTTGCTCGACACTCTTTGGGTTACTATCGAGTACCGAGGGTGAAACCTCTACACTTCCGATATTAACCTCAGTAGTATAGCTATCCGGTCGTGGTCATCGAGGGTGATTTCCTCTTTAACCACTTCCGACACGAGTCCGTCGTGCAACCCTCAAGTGTGGACCTCGAGGGTGAATCCTCTTACGCTCACCTTGATGACTACATCGAGTGGAATTCACCGGGGGTGATTCCTCGGGTTTTCCCCTTGATGTTTAGACACACCGTTACTTTGATTACTATGACTTTACACTAAGCCATGTTACTAAAGACGGGTCGACCCTGAGGGGTGCCCGCGCGAGCTTAATTGCGAGTGATGTGGAGTCGGGTTGACCTGGAGGGTGCCCGCGAGATAATTACGAGGCGTGGCTGGGCATTCCTAGCCCTTGCCGCAAGTCCTCGAGACGGGGCAATGGGTCACATCTTTCGTGAGTCTCTGCTTGTTACCGCGCGTTCCTAATCCACTACGATTTGGATATTTGATCCGAGGGGCCTCTGGCCTGATAGAACTAACCATCACGTGGGCATAGTATGGGCGTTCTGCGTCGTATACATCAGCCGAAGCTTAATAAACGTTAGCGATTGAGCGGCGCACGCCGGGTTGGACTGCGTAAGCACCTGCTTTGTTGAAGGAGGTAGCTAGGTCTGCTCACCAGCCGCGTACGCAACGTGCAGGAGTTCCCGGAGAGATGGCCCATGACCCCTGGGGGCATAGGTTTAGTCCGGCGTGCTGGCCTCTCTATTAAGCCTAGGTCGGGTTGCGGCGTATTGTTTGGCCGAGGCCGGGCATGACCCAGGAAAGTGTGTCCACGGAGTTAAGCGAGCGTGGTGGGTAAGTTGGTGCACCCCTGCAGGGAAGAAAACATCTATCGATAGCCTGTCCTACGGTAACGGACACTTGGAGTTGTATCCCGATCGATACAACTAGAACTGGATGCTTGTGATGAGACTGGATGGTGATGAGGATTGGTTTGTGATGATAACTGGATAGTATGGCTCTGGGATTGCTTTCTCGCAGGTGTCGAGAAAGGATCTCCGCCGAGGTTGATAACACTACTACTAATACTTTACTTTATGCTACTCTACTCCCTCCCTGCTTGTCAAGATGGTGGTTTCGAAGATGCTAGTCTTTGATAGGACTAGGCCTTCTCTCTATTCTCGCATTTCTGAGCCCATCCACATATACATCCTTCCTTTGATAATGTTGCATATGTATCAGAGATCCTTGCTTGCAGTACTTTGGATGAGTACTCACAGCTTGCTTTGCTCCCCTTTTCCCCTTTCTTCTTCTTTCCGGTTGATGCAACCGGATGTTGGAGCCTGTAAGTCGATGCCACCGCCGATGTCTACTACTACGTGGAGGCCGCCGACGACCAGGAGTAGTTAGGAGGCTCCCAGGCAGGAGGCCTTGCCTTTCGATCAATGTTGCTTTTGTGCTAGCCTTCTTAAGGCAAACTTGTCTAACTTATGTCTGTACTCAGATATTGTTGCTTCTGCTGACTCTTGTGTATTCGAGCTTATGTATTCGAGCCCTCGAGGCCCCTGGCTTGTAATATAAAGCTTGTATTATTTTAATTTGTGTCTAGAGTTGTGTTGTGATATCTTCCCGTGAGACCTTGATCTTGATCGTACACATTTGTGTGTATGATTATTGTACGATTGAATCGAGGGCGTCTCACACATCTTACTAAATTAAAGGATATAGCCACCCTGTTCACTAATGATGAGAGATCTCCCTACTTTTACATCCTTAAAATATTTCCTTTCTCATTAAAGGGTGATGCTAAGATATGGTTTAATTCTCTAGATCTTGGTTGTGCGCGTAGTCCCCAGGATATGATTTATTATTTCTTTGCTAAATATTTCCCTGCTCATAAGAAACAAGCTGCTTTAAAGGAAATATACAACTTTGTGCAAATTAAAGAAGAGAGTCTCCCACAAGCTTGGGGGAGGCTTCTCAAGTTACTTAATGCTTTGCCTGATCATCCTCTTAAGAAAAATGAAATACTTGATATCTTTTATAATGGACTAACCGATGCTTCCAGAGATTACCTGGATAGTTGTGCTAGTTCTCTTTTCAGGGAAAGAACACCAGATGAAGCTGAAATTCTATTGAATAATATGTTGACAAATGAAAATAATTGGGCACCTCCCGAGCCAGCTCCTGAGCCAATTTCTGAGCCTATTCATAAACCAACTCCGAAAAAGAGAGGTGTTCTATTTCTCAGTCCTGAAGATATGCAAGAGGCAAATAAATCTATGAAAGAAAAAAGTATTAAAGCTGAAGATGTTAAGAATTTACCTCCTATTGAAGAAATACATGGTCTTAATTTACCGCCTGTTGAATAAACATATGATCTTGATCCATTACCTATTGAAGAACCTCCTGATCCTGATAACCCGACACAGGTAGTAAAGGTAAATTCTCTCTATAGATTTGATGAAGGTGATATTCCTCACTATAAGTCTGCTAGACAATGCTTGGATGAGTTTGATAATTTTATTGTCAAACAAGAAAATTTTAATGCTTATTTTGGTAGACAATTGAAATATGATTTCGATATGATTAAACACTTGGGTGATTATATGGCTAATGTTTGATGTGAACTTAAACTCATTAGCAAACATGCTTCTATGGTTACCACTCAAGTAGAACAAGTACTTAAGGCTCAAAATGATTTGCTCAATGAAATGAATAGTAAGAAAAATGATTATGCTGTTAGAGTGGCTACTAGAACTGGTAGAATGACTCAGAACCTTTGTATCCTCAAGGCCACCCTAAGAGAATTGAGCAAGATTCTCGAGAGAAATAATACGGATGTGCCTAGTTCTTCTAAAAAGAAGAAAAAGAAAATGATAGGACTTTGCAAACTTCTAGTGAACCTATTGCTGAACCACCGAGAATCCAAATGATATATCTATTTACGATGTCAAACACAATCAGGTAACGAACATGAACCTAGCGAAAATAATAATGATGATGTTCATGATGATGCTCAACCTAGTAATGATAATGATGTAGAAGTTGAACCTGTTGTTGATCTTGATAACACATAATCAAAGAATCAACGTTATGATAAGAGAGACTTTGTTGCTAGGAAACATGGTAAAGAAAGGGAACCATGGGTTCAGAAACCCATGCCTTTTCCTCCCAAACCATCCAAGAAAAAGGATGATGTGGATTTTGAGCGTTTTGCTGAAATGATTAGACCTATCTTTTTGTGTATCCGATTGACTTATGTGCTCAAAACAAATCCTTATGCTAAATATATGAAGGACATCATTACTAATAAAAGAAAGATACCGGAAGCCGAAATTTCCACCATGCTTGCTAATTATACTTTTAAGGGTGGAATACCAAAGAAACTTGGAGATCCAGGAGTACCCACTATACCATGCTCCATTAAAAGAAATTATGTTAAAACTGCTTTATGTGATTTGGAGCCGGTGTTAGCGTTTTGCCTCTCTCTTTATATCGTAGACTTGATTTGAATAAGTTGACACCTACTCAAATATCTTTGCAAATGGCTGATAAATCAACTGCTATACCTGTCGGTATTTGTGAGGATGTGCCTGTTGTGGTTGCAAACGTTACTATTTTAACGGACTTTGTTATTCTTGATATTCCCGAGGACGATAGTATGTCTATTATTCTTGGAAGACCTTTTCTGAATACTACAGGGGCTGTTATTGATTGCAACAAAGACAATGTCACTTTTCATGTTAATGGTAATGAGCATACGCTACACTTTCCGAGGAAACAACCTCAAGTTCATAGTATCAATTCTATTGGAAAAATTCCATCGATTATATTTGGAGGTTTTGAATTTCCTCTTCCTACTGTCAAGAAGAAATATGATATTCTTATTATAGGGGATGTGCATATCTCTGTCGAGGTAACATAGTGTTATTCGAAATTTCTCCGGTTCCATGTTATTCGGAATGAGTTTGTTAACAAGACTTGATCAACCTTGTTAATGGATTCCTTTTGATGGTCATGAGACGGATGAAACTAGAAGGCACAACCTTATATTCCCTCTTTATACTTTCTGTTATTTAGTTGAAATAAAGTAAAAATAGTATTTTTCTGTCTGTTTCCTGATTTATCCGTGCAATATAAAAATATCCCGAAAATAGAAGTCCTCAGAATGACATGCCAATTTAATATGATTTTTTCGGGAATATTTGAGGATTTATTGTGCAAAAATTACCGCGGGAGGAGCTGCCACCTGGCCACGAGGGTGGAGGGCGCGCCTACCCCCTGTGAGCGCCCCCTGCCTCGTGGGCCCACGGTGGCCCTCCTCCACTTATTCCTGTACCCATCCTCTTCTTCTTCCTCCCACAAACACGAATATCTGGCTCAAACACGAGTTCCAGCCACCGTTGCTGTGATTTTCGATCTCCTTGTTCAAAGCACCTCTCACAAAACTGCTTGGGGAGATTGTTCCTTGAGAAAACAATATGTTTAGGAAGATGTTACAAGGTGGTTCTTCAAGGAAGCAAGGCCCTAGGCTTGCAATGTGTGACGCTGATGACGAGCCCCCAAGGGACGCTCACGTGAGGCCCTGTGAATGGCCTTCGGAAAATTTTATGGATCGAGCGGGAATCAAAGAAGAATTTAACGCATATTTGCGTAACGCCGGTCTTCTGGACTTCGAGGCAGACAAATGCCCACAGTATCATGATCTCACTAGTTCATTTGTGATAAATCTTTATGATAAATCTTATACCATGGACTTAGAGGATTTTACTTTTGCTTGCAAACTCCCACAATGGGGTAGTACTGTTGATCCCCGTAAATCTGAATTTAGAGACTTTCTTGCTAGTATAACTATGGGGGAATCTAGAGATATAACGCAAGCCACTATAGGGAGCATACACTTTCCTGCTATCCATTATTTTGCTATTTTCATAGGTAGATGCCATTTCCTCGGACGATCTTTGGTCTGTTGGTCCTCGAAGAAACAGAATCATGTATCACCGCTTCATCGCTGAAACCGAGTACATTGTCATTGGTTCTTGCTATGCTCAATTGCTGTGGATGAAGCAAACTCTCAAGGACTACGGCGTCAACGTGAAGAATGTGCCTCTCCTCTGTGACAATGAGAGTGCCATCAAGATTGCTCACAACCCAGTTCATCACTCAAAGACAAAGCACATTCAGATTCGTCATCATTTTCTTCGTGATCATGTGTTGAAGGGCTTACATTTCTATTGAGCATGTGAAGACTGAAGAACAGCTAGCCGATATCTTCACAAAGCCCTTGGATGAGAAGAGATTTAGCAAGTTGCATTGTGAGCTAAATATCTTAGAATCTTCGAATGTTCTTTGAAAAGGACACTCATCCTAACACTTATGCCAAAATTAATGACTTAGATGTGCAACACATGAAGAAAAGTTTTTCTTCAATCAATGAAGAATAACACTCTAAGTGTGAAGAAATTAATGAAGAATTTGATTCTCAGAGCCCTACGACAATTGTACGCGGTGTCTGAAATCATCATTCTTATACGGTGGGTCATGCCACCACCAAAAGTTGAAAATCTTCAATTTGAGTTTTCCTCAGTTTTGAAATTCCTTAGTTGTTCATGTTCTTCAACTTAGCATTGTCTTCACTGTTTCCATCGTTTTTCTTCATTGGTTATATATATATATATATATATATATATATATATATATATATATATATATATATATGAGTTTATGTCCTCTACAACATTCACTTATTGCTATTTCTTCAAGTTGCTTCTTCTGCTAATTGAATGTGATCGGACCCTTCCCCCTCTATGCTAAACTCAATCCAATCTATTCACAAATTCTTCATGTGTGTTCTATTTGAAACTCGTTCAAAATCTTCACTGTGTCATTGACAGCTGAAGAATTTGCGAACGGAACTTTTAAATTATCCTATCTAAATTTTCGGCTTTGCCGCTCAAACCGTTCCGCATCCCACAAAAACACTTATCTATTCACCCATGATCTCACACGATCTCCACTTCTCAGTACGTGGGTGACACATGTCAAGCGAATGAGAAGGGTCAGGGCACGCTCGTCCAATTTCTTCGGCGTAACAGTTTTTCACCGTGGCTATAAATACCCCTCCCCTTCCTCACTTCTCCTTTACTCCGCTCGACCTCACTCCAGCTCGAGCTTCTCAAACCCTAGCGCCGCCGCTACTTCATCGTCGCCGGTGAGGAAGAGCTTCACTGCCTCGACCTCGTCGCCATCGTACATGCGCCGGCCGTGGATTTCTTCCCTCCGCCGCCGCCGTAGCTGTCTTCCTCAGCCGAGTTAGGGCATGGAAGATCTGAGCTGACGAACTTCACATCTACACTTCCCAGTTCGTCGTGTTCTTCGTCCAGGGTAATTAGAAGGTACTTTTACTGCCCTTTTGGATTCAAAAGATTTCTACAAAATCTTCAAAGTTGTTTTTCCTCAAAACTTTGCACACTAAACACCTCACATGTCATCTGTTCTTGATTCATTTCTCTAAGCTATGTTTTTCTTCAAGATTCCTCAATTGTGTGGATTCTCAATACTGCATTTGAAATCCCTGATGACATATATAAGGATTACTGCACTCCTGATGAGGCCAAGTTTGGAATGGAGGACAAAAATCAGCACAAGTTTGGAATTGCAGATCTGACCACTATGATTACTTACTTGGTTGCATCACCCATGTTCCACTCTTTGGTTACAAGGCAATCCGGCCATATGGTTTTATAAACAAAGATACGCAGAGAGAATTTTATATTACTATTTGATGTAAGAAACATCTGCCAAAGAAAATAATCCCACTATCAGTTCCTTTCTTTGGGTTGTCATGCCGACCATGATCATGAAACCTCAACTACGATCGATGCAGGAGAGAAAAATATTGAGGATTTAGTTCGGGGTAAGTCCCGATCTCTATGGTTTTTAATGGACCAAAATTTTCACTTCCGTCGTTGCCGACCAATTATATTCTTTAAGATGGCTAGCTTTCGGCTTCTCCAAGTCTGAGGTACTAAGACGGATGACCCGGTAGTAACAATCACAGAGGTTCTCCCTTTACCTCCTAGCCGAACAATCGGGAACGAAGGGGTAATCACAGGAGCCAGGCAACCTAGCTTGGCCGAAATCTTAAGTCAAATTGATCCATATTTATGGCTTTAGAACAATGATTACGGAAGGCAACGCTTGTATACTGAATACAAATGCTGATGATATGTTTATTTTGACTTTGTTGTGACCATTTATCAGTTGAAAGTGGCCCATCGTTGGCTTCTACCCCTTTGTAGATACTATGTAGGGTGTTTCCGCAATAACAAGACAACCCTTAGCCGACGTCTCGGTGCCTTGAGGCGGTTGTGTTAGCGGAAACGAGGCAATCAGATATGCGGGCTTTATAACTATCACTTAGTCATAGGAGCTTAAAGTTGGGAGTCCAGCTACTAGCCCCTGGTTAGTGTTCGGCGACAGCCGAGATCAAGCCGTAAACTCTTCGGCCAATGTTATGAACGGCCCATCGCTTAACATGGGGTGACCTCCATCGATCTTGTAGTTTAACACAATCATCGGATCACTGACTAGCTTACGCTTATTGTGACAGTCAGTTTTCGGCTTTCTCCACTGAGGCGCTTAACCATGCGAGCTGGAAGCACAATCACAGTGGTTCTCCCTTTGCATTCCTAGCCGAACAAAGCGGAACGTAGGAGGCAAGCACAGGAGCCAGGCAACCCAACTATTGACCGAAGACACAATTCGAAACCGATGCATATATAGCAATATCCGAGAATGTTTTGGCCGAATCCCTAAAGGTGTCCGGCGTTGCACTGCTAGACTTATGCTAGAAACACACAATTAGTTTAAAAGTGCCATAGGCTTGGAAAACCAAAAATCTTTAGTAAAAACTTGACGTTCGAACTAGATCAAGTGTTCGGTGCCAATCCGAAATTGGTCTTAAAAATTTTGTGCTTCTGTCGTGCATTAATATGACACATCCCATCTCAAGACCTCAAGCGGGTTAGCTCACGGATGTAACCTCCTATCCCAGGCCAGTTTAGTGAACTAAACTCGAACTGCTTTGAGAGAGAAACTAGGCTCCCCGGCTATTGACCACACACTCACGTCGAAAAAAGGAGTGATAGAAAAAGATTTTGCAACCACCAAGAAGAAAACACTTATTATAAAATGGATCATACTAATTTAAGAGCCCCCAAGTGACTTGGGTGAAAGAATTTTATGTATAATGATTGTATGTACCGAAGTACTTATATCATATATGTGTTCACCCGAACTTTAAACGCGTCTTAACCGACCGTCGGCTTCTCCCTCTTCGGTCGAGGGCCGAAAAGTGTTATGTACTCCACCTGTCGAGAATATCGATGGTGTTTCCGATAACCAGGAAATCAGGCCATAAGGCTGTAATAGACAAAGCGCGCTCAGGGAACTTATGCTACATTACTGACAAAGTGTAAGTAACATCTTCAAAGAAAATAGTACCCCCACCGATACCTTTCTTCGGTTGCTCATTGTTACTATGAGACTTGTGCAATAGATTTTTTGTACTCACGAGTTCCGTTGTGTGCCGACCACGATTGAGAACAATAAGAGCGCTAGCTTTTGGCTTCACCCAGTCCGAGGTCCGAGCTCGGATGACCCGATCGTGACAATCACAGAGGTGCTCCCTTTACTCCCTAGTCGAACAATCGGGAACATAGGGGTAAACACAGAGCAAGGCAACCCAGCTTGCGGAACACTTAAGTCAACATGGAGCATATTGTGGTGTAATACACGAACAAGGAACGAAGCCATACAAGTATAATCATATGCACGAGGAAAGGCTTCATAAAGGAAGCCCCCAAATAAACGGGGTATTTGAATTTGTGTGTCAAAAAAAAGTTTTAACAAGGAACTTTTTCACAAACAACTTTTTGCCAAAAAGTATAATGCTTGGTCGAACCGAACAAAATTTAAAACTTTGAGCATGAAAGCGACTTAGCTGGTTAATGTGTTCGGCATGGAGGACGCGGTCCGAGCTTAATGCGGGACAAGGTTCCATCCCCCAAGCCGATCCCGACGTGGCAGAGCAAAGAGCTCGGCACTCCGAAGTGGTGACATAGCACAGCCAATGCAGGCCGGCAGAGTGACGCTGAAGCCCCCGGCATGGGTTAATGAAGTGTTGACGAAGCCCCCCGTCCAGCCGAGGTGACGTGGTATGTCAGTACGCCGAGGTGACAACACTGGCCGACCCGAATCATTTACCTGTGCACAAAGAAGTGCAAAATGGAGATAATAGTAATAGTAATAAATTAAAAAATTGTTGCATAATAACTAATTTATGCAAAATGAGTAATAAAAGAAATGTGGCCTGTGCGTCGAACACTCGATGAGGTAGAGCTCTCTCGGCGATGCCGAAGTCCCCGAGGCAACCGAACACGTCGGTATGGCAACACGACCATCAAGGTGATCACGCGAGCCGATTTACGCTGATTGGGACGACGGCGTCGGCTTGTCGAAGAGACCATGTGGCACAGTCGAAGTCCTTTACCTGCACATGTAAAATAGTGCAGGCCAACAATAATAATATAAATATATAAAGATCCTCGCGTAATTAATTTACGCAAAATAATTTATTTAAAGATATGTGGCCTGGTGCCGAAGTCAATGTCGATGCAGGGCGTCGGTGTGATGCGGTAAAGGCGTGGCAAAGCCTGAATGCACAGGTCGGTCCAAGTTCCGGATGCGGCGTTCGCCGAACTATGTATGGAAACTGGATGAACCACCACACGACCATCGTTAATGCGGCCATCATTTGATAGACCTGTGTACAGATGATGAAACAAAACAGAGTAATAATTCTTTGGGAAAAATAAATCCAAATGAGCAAAAATTGCTAGGATTAATAGCACCTAGTTTATATGTTGTAGCAATCCGAAGAAAAGTGACTCCCAAAATTGGGACTCGATCCGCACACCCATTGCCTGATGGGCGGTAAAGCGACGGCATGGCGATGCTGGCAAAGGTTGGCTCGCCGAGGAAAGCCCCCGGTCCAGCTGTGACGAAGCTGGTCGGCTGACAACACCAAAGTCTCCGGAGTAGGTTTATGAAGGAATGGTGAAGCCCCCGGTCCAGACGAGGTGACAGAGCAGGTCGGTAAGGAGACGTTGCAGCTACCAAGTCAGCCAAGGTGTTGAAGTAGTTCAGCGTGATGGACATCGGCTCGCAGAAGCAATGGTGCGGCCATGCCAATGCAGGGCATAACTCGTGACGTGGTCAGTGCCGGTTTGATGAAGTGACCATGCGGCGATGCCGATGTGCCTGCTCCGTGTAATCCATGGAGCGGCGAGGTTGGTGATGATTTATCCTTCGTGATTTCGAACTCTTGTTCGGCTTGCCGGGATGATGATCCAAATAAGTTGAGCTCGGCTCAACAAAGCGACGACGTGTCTAGCGCAGGTCGGCAGCCGTAGAGCAACGTTGTCGGGCTGGTTTGACACCGGCACGATGGTGAAGATCATATTGGAAAAGACTTTAAAATTAGTGGTGTGTGTTTGGGAACAAAACACAATACCCCATACAAAACTTCCTTCAAAAAGTATGTCCGAAATCCCGTTCGTAAAAAAGATGAATTTGGGTCGGATTCGTTCTCGCGCAGAAAACAGATCTGAAAAGTGATACACTAATCAGAAGGTTCCCGAGTTTGGGCGGTCGGATCGAGCTGAACTTTTGAGGGTGGTAGATATAGGAATTCCGCAGCCGAACAACGGTTGGATCTTCCAAAGGACGTCCGAGATAGGTGCTGGAAACCATGCTCCAAACTCGTACAGATTCCCATCCAGATTCGACGGGCTCCGGTATATCGGAGACCGGCGGAGATTGCTCCATCGGAACGCGACGAAATTTTACAGTATTGTTGTAGACTCAATTCCGCACAATTCCAACGAAGGAATCGTCAAAGCGATGCTCGTAGAGGTGGTGGTAGAGGATACAAGTTCGCTGTTTGGAAAAACAGCACGGTTGCCCGAGGGCAATGTTGACGTTGAGCCCCCGAGCTCCATGGATGATTCCTCCATGATCTTGATAGAGATTGGAGTTTATGTTGATGAAGGCCCTTGTCCGAACATGATGATTGGAGGTAGGGCATAGTCCTCAGTCAAGCCAAGGTGACCAGTCGAGGCGGCGATTTAAAACGCTAACGTCATAGCTTGATCTGCAGGCGAGCCATTGATCCTTTTGCCGACCACACAGCGGAACTCTCAATGAAAGCACCATTGTTGGTGGCAAAACCGGAAGATCTCGGGTAGGGGGTCCTGAGCTGTGTGTCATGGATCGATGGGTAACATGAGACAGGGGACACGATGTTTACCCAGGTTCGGGCCATCTTAATGGAGGTAATACCCTACTTCCTGCTTGATTGATCTTGATGAATATAGAGATTACAATAGTTGATCTACCCCGAGATCATATGTTGTGGTCTAAACCCTAGGGGTATGATGATTAATGTCATAATCTGTTGACTAGCCTGGCCTCGTCTTATATAATGTGCCAGAGGCCTAGGATAACAAGAGTCCTAGTCAAAAACACCGGTGGAGAGGAGTCCTTGTCTTGATCACCAAGTCTTGTGGAATCTTCCTTGCGTATACATCGGCTGTCCGAACTGGCCCATGAGTGAATGGCCATGGGGGTCCTCGACCCAATCCAACTGATCGGGAGACGACGTGGTGAGTCCCCCATAATCCAGGACACCGCCAGTCTCCGCATTATCACTATCTCAACAAGGTGGCTACAAGCTTGCTCCTTGAGCTGTTTGGCTAGGGGGAGAAGAAGAACAAGGCTAGCTCTACTCCTATCTCCCTACGTGGTGTGTGTTGCCTAAAGATCTGAACCCTTTGCATGGGGTGGCCTGGGGGGTTTATATAGGTGTCACGCCCAATATGCGGCACTATCCAAAAGGAACTCGACGGTCCCACGAAGGATAGACCCGCATATTGAAACGCTTTTGCAAGGTGGATATCATTACATCAACATTACATAATAGATGGGGATACATACATAAGGCACAAATGCCACAAGGATACATCAACATCAAATACAAGATCAACATCCGACTACGGATGAAACATAAACAGAAGCTTAAACGACATCCACCCTGCTAGCCCAGGCTGCCGACCTAGAACCTATCCCCTAATCGAAGAAGCAGAAGAAGAACTCCAAAACGAGCAAACATCGCTCTCGCATCAAGATCATCGCAAGAACCTGTACCTGCAACTGTTGTTGTAGTAATATGTGAGCCACGAGGACTCAGCAATCCCATTACCATGGGTATCAAGACTAGCAAAGCTTAAAGGGAAAGGAAGGGGTAAAGTGGTGAGGTTGCAGCAGCGGCTAAGCATATATGGTGGCTAACATACGCAAATGAGAGCGAGAAGAGAAACAAAGGAACGGTCGTCAACTAGTAATGTTCAAAAAGTGATCCTGAACTCCTACTTACGTCAAACATAACCCATAAACCGTGTTCTCCTCTCGATCAACCCCGAAAAGAGACACTCACGGTTACGCACACGGTTGGTGTATTTTAGAAGAGTTTGCTTCAAGTTTACTACAACCGGATATCAACAAATTCCCATCTGCAACATAACCGCGGGCACGACTCTCGAAAGTTTAAACCCTGCAGGGGTGTCCCAACTTAGCCCATGATAAGCTCTCGCGATCAACGAAGGATATTCCTTATCTCGGGAAGACCCGATCGGTCTCGGAATCCCGGCTACAAGACATTTCGACAGCAATAAAACAAGACCAGCAAAGCCGCCTGATGTGCCGACAAATCCCGATAGGAGTCGCACGTACCTCGTTCTGAGGGCACACCAGATAGGTCAGCCTACGAGTAAAACCAGACCTCGAGTTGCCCCGTGGTGGCCCCTTGATCTGCCCATTTCGGACCAACACTCGAAGGAGCACCGCCCGGGGCTAAAATAAAGATGACCCTCGGGCCCCGGAAACCCAAGGGAAAAAAGGGCATATGTGAGGCAAATGGTAAAACCAATGTTGGGCCTTGCTGGAGGAGTCTTATTCAAAGCGAACTGCCAAGGGGGTCCCATAAATCACCCGACCGCGTTAGGGACGCAAAGTCCGGGAACATAACACCGATATGACGGAAACTTGGGCGGCAAGAGTGGAACAAAACACCAGGCATAAGGCCGAGCCTTCCACCCTTTACCAAGTATATAGATGCATTAATAATATAAGATATATTGTGATAACCCAACAAGTAAACATGTTCCAACAAGGAACAACATCTCCATGTTCCAACAAGGAACAAACTTCATCTTCACCTGCAACTAACAACGCTATAAGAGGGGCTGAGCAAAGCGGTAACATAGCCAAACAACGGTTTGCTAGGAAGGGTGCAAAGGTTAGAGGTCGACATGGCAATTTGGGAGGCTTGAGGAACAAGTGATAGGTAGCGCAAAGCATAGCGATAGAACGAAACAACTAGCATAGCAATAATAGTAGTGAGATCCGTAGAAGCGGTCATCTTGCCTGAAATCCCGCAAGGAAGAAGAACGAGTCCATGAAGAAGACGAACGGATGAAGCGAACCAAGCGTGAGACGAACGAATCCTCACGATCGCAACGAAACAGAACTAACAAGAAGAAGCACACAACATAGGTAAACACACCACACATGAACATGACAAGATGCACAACAAGCATGATGCATGACAAGGCTACATGAAGCTACTCATGGCTAGAGATAATGCAAACAAGAGCAACACATCACGACAAGTTTAAATGAGGACTGAAACTTCATAGAACAATTCCGGTAAGTCCTCATATGCAAATTTCGAAATTGGTCCAGATCTGAATAAACCTTATGTTCAAATTGTTAAACAGCAAGTTAAGATGCACCACGATGATCTACACGAAATTCTAGTCAAGTTACATATAAAGTTTATTAGATTCGGAGCTACGGCCTATAAGATATGAGCAAAACAAGATAAACATGGCATTGATGCAAAAATGCATACGAACATCAAGCAAACACCTCAAAACAAGGATGCAACATGATAATCTGAAACTACATGCAAAATCAAGCAAGTTTCATATAGAGCACACTCAAAAGCAGAGCAACGGTTCAACACATACACCCTATACAAGTTTAAAGGACAAGCTGTCCAAAACAGCAAGTAGGCATATTGCAAGCATCAAAACAACATGCTACAGAATCTCAACATAATAACAAAAGGCATGGGTATGATGTACAGGTAAAGCATTACAAAACATGAACACTGAGCTATCTCCAGAAATCACTAAAACATGCTCAAAAGGACATGGCAATATTGCAAATAATAACAGTTTCAGACTTTGCAGAAAATAACATCAGGTTGCAATGTTTAGAGCTATCAAACAACATGCTACGGGAAGTTAAAATGGCAAACAAAGGCATGGCACGATTCTACTAAATGCATAGAACAAAAGTCCCTTACTGACCATGAGCCAAAAAGGATCAGAAAATATGAAGGCACCCATGTAAACATTGGCAAGTTATATTACAGATTCATACATGGCAGGAACAACAATAAGTAGGCATGTTGGTGAGCTTGAACCACTCACCACAGAGCAATACATGGCATGGCATGGAAACTCACAGTAAGAAGACATGACATAGAAGCTATACATGGCAATAACAACATCATAGCATACACGGATCAACTACAACAACCTTGGCAAAATTGAATAACATGTAAACCTCCCAGGAAACATTTTATAGCAAAAGTATAGATCGATTGAATAGAGCTATGGCACTCCATAATTGCAAACAAGAGCACGGATGGATAGAGCATAACCATATGATCAAAACGTCCTTACTGAAGTATCTCAAAATAAGCATGGATCTCTCGGTAGCATCAAGTTTACATAGCAACAAAATATATCAGAATCTGTCAGGAAAACAGCAACAGCAAGTACCCTATTTAACAAGTTTGATGCACTCACTACACAACTCACAAAAATACATGGCAAGCACCCCTGGAAATATGGCATGGCATATTACAAAACACATGTAGGACTCAAGTTCATAGGATGCACACATCAATCATGGCAAAAATGACAAAAGTGCATGTTCTGATAAGAATCTGAAATTAACATCACATAGCATACTTGCGACGAAGATTCGGGCATCCAGATGAACTCAAAAGAACATGACGCAATGGAATGAAATGATCTACTCTTCGAGGCGAAAAATTTGACATACTATACGCACAAAACGGACATACGGATACGGAGTTATGGCATGATGAATATTGCATGAAAATGTAAAATACTCGGGGACGGGCAAATTTCACCTCGCGGGTTGACCGCGGCACGGCTCTCGATGCGGCGGCGGGATCTCGCCGGAGATCGACCGGAGGGAGGCCGGAGGAGGCGGGGAGAGGCGCCGGTGGCCGGGGGAGGTTCGCCGGAGGGTCGGGCGGCGGATCTCGGCGCCCGGATCCGCCATGGCGCGCTGACGGGGCCGGAGGAGCCTGGCCCGGCGAGGCGCGATGGAGGCGGCGGCTGGCGGCGAAGGCGAGGCGGCGCGGAGGCTGGCGAGGCGGGCGACGGCGGCGCGCTCCCGCGACGGGCGCCACGGAGCCGGGCGCTGGCGCCGGGAGGCGCGGCTGGGCCGCGCCTGCGAGGTCGCCGGGCGGCGAGGGAGGTGCCGAGGCGAAGCGGCCGGGCAGCGGGCGGCGGCGGCGCGCTGGATGGATCATGGCCGGAGCTGGGCTCGGCGCGCCGCGCGCGGTGGAGAGAGAGGGTGAGGTGGCGGCCGGTGATTGGAGGAGGGAGGCGGCGCTGACGTGTCGCCCCGGGATTGGTCCGGGCGACGTGGCTGCGGCGGCGGACATGTCCGGCCGTCGGCGGACGCGTCCGGCGGCGTGGGGAGAGGCTAGGCTAGGGTTTGGACTGCGCGAAAATTCGGGGGTGCACACATATATATAGGTAGAGGGAGCTAGGAGAGTCCAAATGGAGCACGATTTTCGGCCATGCGATCGTGATCGAATGACCGAGAGCATGGAGGGGAGTTTGCTGGGTTTTGGGCCACTTTGGAAGGGGTGTTGGGCTGCAAGACAAAAGAGGCCTTACGGTTACCTGGTTAACCGTTGGAGTATCAAACGACCTCCAAATGGCACGAAACTTGACAGGCGGTCTACCGGTGCTATACCAAGGCCGCTTGACAAACCTCGGGCCATTCCGAGACCGTTTAACACCCACACACGAAAAGAGGTAAAAGGGGGCGCTGGGAGACATAGGAGTGCCGTATTGCAAAAACGGACAACGGGGAAAATGCTCGGATGCATGAAACGAACACGTATGCAAGATGAGATGCACATGATGACATGATATGAAATGCATATGATGACATGGCAAAGTGCAACACGCAAGCACATGACATGGCAATGACGGCAAATAACTGGCAGACACCTGGCGCATCGAATCCGGGGCGTTACAACACTCCTCCACTAACAAGAGATCTCGTCCCGAGATCTTAGGACCGAGATGGAAGGGAAAAAGGGATGAGGTGAAACAAGAACGCAAAGAAGAAGCAAGGAATCGAGAGCACTCGAGAAGAAGAGAGGACCGACGAGAATGACGAGAATCGAAAGCTCACGGGATCAAGATAGACTATGAAACCACTCGTTCTAACCGGAGTGGTTAGAATGAGAAAAGAAACGAATAGGACTGAAAGGATTTAGGCAACACTCCGACTGAACAAGGAAAGAATAGAACATGAGCTAGAGAGGATGGAACGATACTTGATGAAGACATGACACAAAACCTCCAGAAAGAATTGAAAAAGTTGAATGAAAAGAATTTTGAAGGATTGAATGGAGTTGTTGAGAAAATCAACAACGAAAAAATAAGCTTGTTGTGGACTTATCAAAACCATCTCAAAACTTGAGGTGAAATTATACCACGACCAAAAGTTTGAATAGCTGAGAAGAATGAAGAAATGCAAAACTCCACTTCAAAAGAATACGGAGAATTAATTGCACTTCGAGACGTGAGAATAAAAGATACTTGAACTCCGCCAACAACATCTTGATGAACTCTTGAAGAAAGAAATAAATCATGAAGAACCACCGTGAAGAACTCCGGTAACAAAAAGGATGGTGAGATAGAATGAAGGAAGAAAGAATAAGATGAGCGTTGCGATGATTTAGATGGAGGTTCTGACGAAATAGCCGAGGAAATTTGAACTCCGGAAAGAAAAGATGAAAGCATCTGGAACTAGAATTTATTCCTCCAGAACAAACTCCGAAGGAAGGGATTAATCACTTGGATGAGCTAAGAATAAGATTTATTGTATGCTTATCCTTCATCAAAATAAATTGATGACAAGCAATGGATTTTGCATAATACTTATTCTTCTTGAAAAAGGATTGAGAAGTGACATGTCGCAAACTTGAGAAGGTCTTCATGAACCACCGGTAGGATTGAAAGAAGGAATGGATTAATATGATAATCAAAGAAAAAGAATCTTGAACGAACCACCGTAAGAATTTGAAAATGACTGACGAAAGAGAATGAATCGCCGGGAAAAATTAGAAGACCAAATCTGTTCGAGGGGATTTAGATGCAAAAGAACAAAGAGATCATGAGCTGATTAAAGAACACTTGAACGAAGCACCGGAATAATTGGATAACGGTAGCTGAAATGTGAGGACGAAGAATTCTTCTGGAACGATGGCCTCCGGTGAAAAGAAATAGAAATCAACTTCTGGAATACTCCGGATGGACGAAAAGAATTTGCATGACTGGAAACAATTTATAGGATAACATCGAGCTAGCACCACAAATCCTCGGGAGAACGGACAAGATTTTAGGGAAAACTCTACTTCGGTCTTCGAATGACGACGAGAAACACCACCAAAATTAATGAGATACTCCGGTAGAATGAAAAGCAGAGAGGTTGATTCAACAATGAAATGGTTTGAAATCGATCTTGAAAAGGCATCTCGATCGATGAAATTCATTCTTACGCCAAACTTCAAAAGGAATTTGAGAATAACTCCGGAATAATTAGAAGAGTCGTGTAAGATCCTCGAAAAGACCTGTGGGTTAGGGCCCACTGAAGAGATAACACCGTTGAAAAAGGATGTTGAATAGATAGATGATGTACCGGAACAATTGAAATATTTGAATGAGGTGACAACCTTGAATTAATTCGAAGACAGACGAATCTCCTGAGATGTCTTGAACACTCCGGAAGGATAAACTGGCGAGAGGCGACCGAGCAAGGAAGACACTTGAGCTGAGGGAAAGAATATGATCACTACTGAAAAACTTGAATTGAGTGCACCGGAAAAGAAAGGGGTGAAGAATGACCAACGAGACGAGAATTCACCGGTTGAAATAATTGAGGGAAGACTGAAGAGGCTCCACACGAATGGAATTGACGGTCGAAACAGACTCAAACTCCGGGAAGAAAAAGGGTGGGAGGGCGGGAAAACAAAGGCAATTTGGAAGGGGAACCGACGAACAACTTGAAGAGAAAACACCGGTTGAAATCATTGAGGAAAAGAAAGCAAAGACTTCGCACGAGTAGGATGGATACTCGATTACGGACTCCGGTTCCGAGAGGAAGGGAGGGCGGGCGGGAAAAGAAAACAACTGAGGATTGAACTTGCAAAGATGAAGAGGCTCAAGTCAACTTGACGAGAAATGCACCGGATGAAAAGAGCTGAGGGCCAACGATCGGAAAACCAACTGCGTGATCCTAAAGAAAATTTGAACGGGAAGAGGAGTAGTTCAAAACACCTACGTAAAGATTCCTTACCAGAGCGACGAAGGGGCTGAGGAGTAAAAAGAAATCCTACTCTCCGATATAACTAGACTCCGAAAACCAGTTTTCTTCTAGACTCGACAACGGCCAAACTACACGATCAAACAAGGGGGCTCCTAAGGTCGGTCGAGGCTCTGATACCAACTTGTCACGCCTAATATGCGGCACTATCCAAAAGGAACTCGACAGTCCCACCAAGGATAGACCCGCATATTGAAACGCTTTTGCAAGGTGGATATCATTACATCAACATTACATAATAGATGGGGATACATACATAAGGCACAAATGCCACAAGGATACATCAACATCAAATACAAGATCAACATCCGACTACGGATGAAACATAAATGTAAGCTCAAACGACATCCACCTCGCTAGCCCAGTCTGCCGACCGAACCTATCCCCGATCGAAGAAGCGTAAGAAGAACTCCAAAACGAGCAAACATCGCTCTCAAGGTCAAGATCATCGCAAGAACCTGTACCTGCAATCGTTGTTGTAGTAATCATGAGCCACGAGGACTCAGCAATCCCATTACCATGGGTATCAAGACTAGCAAAGCTTAAAGGGAAAGGAAGGGGTAAAGTGGTGAGGTTGCAGCAGCGGCTAAGCATATATGGTGGCTAACATACGCAAATGAGAGTGAGAAGAGAAACAAAGGAACGGTCGTCAACTAGTAATGATCAAAAAGTGATCCTGAACTCCTACTTACGTCAAACATAACCCATAAACCGTGTTCTCCTCTCGATCAACCCCGAAAAGAGACACTCACGGTTACGCACACGGTTGGTGTATCTTAGAAGAGTTTGCTTCAAGTTTACTACAACCGGATATCAACAAATTCCCATCTGCCACATAACCGCTGGCACGGCTCTCGAAAGTTTAAACCCTGCAGGGTGTCCCAACTTAGCCCATGATAAGCTCTCGCGATCAACGAAGGATATTCCTTCTCCCGGAAGACCCGATCAGTCTCGGAATCCCGGCTACAAGACATTTCGACAAAGAATAAAACAAGACCAGCAAAGTCACCGATGTGCCGACAAATCCCGATAGGAGTCGACGTACCTCGTTCTCGTGGCACACCGGATAGGTCAGCCTACGAGTAAAACCAGACCTTGAGTTGCCCTGTGATGGCCCCAGATCGCCCGCTTTCGGACCAACACTCGAAGGAGCACCGCCCGGGGCTAAAATAAAGATGACTCTCGGCCCGAAACCCAAGGGAAAAAGGGCATAGGTGAGGCAAATGGTAAAACCAATGTTGGGCCTTCTTTGGAGGAGTCTTATTCAAAGCGAACTGCCAAGGGGTCCCATAAATCACCCGACCGCTGTTAGGGACGCAAAGTCCGGGAACATAACACCGATATGACGGAAACTTGGGCGGCAAGAGTGGAACAAAACACCGGGCATAAGGCCGAGCCTTCCACCCTTTACCAAGTATATAGATGCATTAATAATATAAGATATATTGTGATATCTCAACAAGTAAACATGTTCCAACAAGGAACAACATCTCCATGTTCCAACAAGGAACAAACTTCATCTTCACCTGCAACTAACAACGCTATAAGAGGGGCTGAGCAAAGCGGTAACATAGCCAAACAACGGTTTGCTAGGAAGGGTGCAAAAGGTTAGAGGCTAACATGGCAATTTGGGAGGCTTGAGGAACAAGTGATAGGTAGCGCAGCATAGCGATAGAACGAAACAACTAGCATAGCAATGATAGTAGTGAGATCCAGGGTAGCGGTCATCTTGCCTGAAATCCCGCAAGGAAGAAGAACGAGTCCATGAAGAAGACGAACGGATGAAGCCGAACCAAGCGTGACGAATCTAATCCTCACGATCGCAATCTAAACAGGAACTAACAAGAAGAAGCACACAACATAGGTAAACACACCACACATGAACATGACAAGATGCACAACAAGCATGATGCATGACAAGGCTACATGAAGCTACTCATGGCAAGAGATGATGCAAACAAGAGCAACACATCACGGCAAGTTTAAATGAGGCCGGAAACTACATAGAACAATTCCGGTAAGTCCTCATATGCAAATTTCGAAATTGGTCCAGATCTGAATAAACCTTATGTTCAAATTGTTAAACAGCAAGTTAAGATGCACCACGATGATCTACACGAAATTCTAGTCAAGTTACATATAAAGTTTATTAGATTCGGAGCTACGGCCTAGAAGATATGAGCAAAACAAGATAAACATGTCATTGATGCAAAAATGCATACGAACATTAAGCAAACACCTCAAAACAAGGATGCAACATGATAATCTGAAACTACATGCAAAATCAAGCAAGTTTCATATAGAGCACACTCAAAACGGAGCAACGGTTCAACACATACACCCTATACAAGTTTAAAGGACAAGCTGTCCAAAACAGCAAGTAGGCATATTGCAAGCATCAAAACAACATGCTACAGAATCTCAACATAATAACAAAAGGCATGGGCATGATGTAAAGGTAAAGCATTACAAAACATGAACACTGAGCTATCTCCAGAAATCACTAGAACATGCTCAAAAGGACATGGCAATATTGCAAATAATAACAGTTTCAGACTTTGCAGAAAATAACATCAGGTTGCAATGTTTAGAGCTATCAAACAACATGCTACGGGAAGTTAACATGGCAAACAAAGGCATGGCATGATTGTACTAAATGCATAGAACAAAAGTCCCTTACTGCTATGAGCCAAAAAGGATCAGAAAATATGAAGGCACCCATGTAAACATTGGCAAGTTATATTACAGATTCATACATGGCAGGAACAACAATAAGTAGGCATGTTGGTGAGCTTGAACCACTCACCACAGAGCAATACATGGCATGGCAGGGCAACTCACAGTAATAAGACATGACATAGAAGCTATACATGGAAAGAACAACATCATATCATACACGGATCAACTACAACAACCTTGGCAAAATTGAATAACATGTAAACAACCTCCCAGGAAACATTTTATAGCAAAAGTAGAGCTCGATTGAATCAAGGTATGGCACTCCATAATTGCAAAAAAGGGCATGGATGGATAGAGAATAACCATATGATCAAAACATCCTTACTGAAGTATCTCAAAACAAGCATGGATCTCTCGGTAGCATCAAGTTTACATAGCAACAAAATATAACAGAATCTGTCAGGAAAACAGCAACAGCAAGTACCCTATTTAACAAGTTTGATGCACTCACTACACAACTCACAAAAATACATGGCAAGCACCCCTGGAAAGATGGCATGGCATATTACAAAACACATGTAAGACTCAAGTTCATAGGATGCACACATCAATCATGGCAAAAATGACAAAAGTGCATGTTCTGATAAGAATCTGAAACTAACATCACATAGCACTATTGCGACGAAGACTCGGGCATTCAGATGAACTCAAAATAACACGATGCAATTGAATGAAATGATCTACTCTTCGAGGCTAACAATTTGACATATTATACGCACAAAACGGACATACGGATGCAGAGTTATGGCATGATGAATATTGCATGAGAATGTAAAATACTCGGGGACTTGGGCAAATTTCACCTCGCAGGTTGACCGCGGCACGGCTCTCGATGCGGCGGCGGATCTCGCCGGAGATCGACCGGAGGGAGGCCGGAGGAGGCAGGGAGAGGCGCCGGTGGCCGGGGGAGGTTCGCCGGAGGGTCGGGGCGGCGGACTGGGCGCGCCCGGATCCGGCCATGGCGCTGGCCGACGGGCCGGAGGAGTTTTGCTCGGCGAGGCGCATGGAGGCAGCGGCCGGGCGGCGAAGGCGAGGCGGTGCGGAGGTCGGGCGAGGCGGGCGACGGCGGCGCCGCTGGACGGCGCCACGGAGCCGGGCGCGGCCGTGGGGCGGGCGGCGGCGGCGGGCGGCCGGGCGCCCGCGAGGTCGCCGGGCGGCAGGAGGTGCCGGGCGAGGCGAAGCGGCGGGCGCAGCGGTGGCGGCGCTGGTGGATGGATTGCTGGGGCCGGATCTCGCTCCGGGCCGGCGCGCGCGGTGGAGAGAGAGGGTGAGGTGGAGGCCAGTTGATTGGAGGAGGGAGGCGGCGCTGACGTGTCGCCCGGGATTGGTCCGGCGACGTGGCTGCGGCGGCGATATGTCCGCCGTCGGCGGACGCGTCCGCGGCGCGTGAGAGGCTAGGCTAGGGTTTGGACTGCGCGAAAAATCCGGAGGTGCACACATATATATAGGTAGAGGGAGCTAGGAGAGTCCAAATGGAGCACGGTTTTCGGCCACGCGATCGTGATCGAACGACCGAGAGCATGGAGGGGAGTTTGCTGGGTTTTGGGCCACTTTGGATGGGGTGTTGGGCTGCAAGACAAAAGAGGCTTTACGGTTACCCGGTTAACCGTTGGAGTATCAAACGACCTCCAAATGGCACGAAACTTGACAGGCGGTCTACCGGTGCTATACCAAGGCCGCTTGACAAACCTCGGGCCATTGCGAGACCGTTTAACACCCGCACACGAAAAGGGGTAAAAAGGGGCGCCGGGAGACATAGGAGTGCCGTATTGCAAAACGGACAACGGGGAAAATGCTCGGATGCATGAAACGAACACGTATGCAAGATGAGATGCACATGATGACATGATATGAAATGCAGATGATGACATGGCAAAGTGCAACACGCAAGCACATGACATGGCAATGACGGCAAATAACTGGCAGACACCTGGCGCATCGAATCCGGGGCGTTACAATAGGCCTACCCCCCAGGGGTACAATGGTAATCCGGCCGGGTATAGGACCCGGCCGTCAGTGTCTCTGGTTGCTGGCTTCTTCGCCGGCTGCTGGGGCCCGCCGTCTGATGGGTCCCGCTGGCTGCCATGTTCTTAGCCGACAGGTAGGGCCTGCCGCCTGCGGGTCCTGTCGGCAGCCCTGCAATGTAGCCTTGCCTCTGATGACGGAGGCTTTGTCGTGGGGAGCGTGGCTACAGTCCTGCCGCGTGGCGGGCGCTCACTGTAGTCACACCCCGTCTTATCTGGTTAATGTCGCGCAGACTCCAAGGGAAGGGGAAGGCCGCCTGCTTGGAGTCGGCTCCTCTCTGAGCCGACTGGTCAAGGCTTGCCGCCTTCTAGCATCTTACAGACAGGTAGGGCCCGCCGCCTGCAGGCCGTACTGACAGCCCGTCGTGGGAGCATGGCCTCCTCTGCCATGGATGATGTCATGAGCGGCGTGGCAACAATGCTGCGCCGGACAAGGGATGTCCGTTGGGTACGCTGCACTGTGGCCACGTTCAGCCCTGGATTCGTGGGCGGCAGGCTGCACTATAGCCACGCCCTATCTCGTCATTGTTACGTGGGTGCAAACTTTGAGGGCACGAGGTGCCGCCTGCTAGGAGCTGGCCTCTCTGGAGGCCGCCTGCTAGGAGTCGGCCCACCTCGAGGCTGCCATCTAGAATCCGCCGTCTTCTGGCAGCCGGCCGCCTGGACCAGCCGGCCCCAAGAAGGCGGTACTTCGTCTTTGACACTTGAGGGGCACAGCCGGCCCTGATGTCTTGAAATACCATGGGGCTGGTGAGGCTACCCGTGGTCATTTACTCCGACAGTAGTCCCCGAAGCTGATGGGGCGCCGCGGCTGAAAAAGGCGAGAAGCCTCAGCAACTTCCTACTCGGATTGGTTTGGTAAGTTTGCCTGGTCCGTCTTCTGAAGTGTTGACTGTCAGGAGCCGGCCATGACCAGGCAGGCCGACTGGTGATTCTGAAGCGTCATGGCGGGGGCCAGGTGGCATGCCAGCCGAATGTTAGGCTTGCCGCCCGTTGCCGGCACGCCACGCGGCGCCAGCAGGCCAGGCCGGCCTGCCAGCCCACGCACGCGACGGGACGTCGCCGCAGGCCGGGGCCCGCCACTACAGGGCCTCGGCATGCGCGCGGATCCATTGCGGCCAAGGTAGACGGTTGGTCTTCTGCAGCAGTTAATACACGCCTTTATTGGCACGGTAATCGTGGGATCGTGGGGGAGTGGGGCGCAGTTAATCCCACGACCCCCCACGACTCGCCTCCTCGGCTTTGCAGCCTGGGGCTATAAGTAGGGGGGAGGGGGGTGGCGGACGCACGCGCGCTCTCTTCTCCCTTTGCCTTCGCCATTCTTCCTCTCTTCTTCGCCGCCGCAGCGCCCCTTCATCTTGCCGAAGCGCTGTCACGGCCCACCGTTGTTGGGCTTCTTCTCGCTGCGGCTTCGTTGCTCCGCCGCAGATTCGCGTGCTCGTCGCCGCACCGCTCCTCCACCGAGCGCCTAAGTCCATGGCGCGCTCACGGGCCAGCGACTGGGACGGCTCCAACGTCCACGAGGACCACCTCGCCTTTCTCCACCAAACATGGCGTCTACCACGCGAAGTGCACGTGAAGGTGCGCGTCCCCCCCGAGGCAGAAATCTCGCCGGCGCCGGAGGACGGCGAACGCGTTGTCTTCCGGTCTCATTTTCTTCATGGCTTCGGCGTTCCGGCGAGTGGCTTCTTGTGCTCCTTCCTCAACTTTTATCGAGTCCAGCCGCACCACCTCACGCCAAACATGGTGGTGCTACTGGCCGCCTTCGTCACCCTCTGCGAAGGCTACGTCGGTATTCTTCCCACCCTTGAGCTCTGGGGAGAGTGCTTCTACCTCAAGCTTGGCAGCGCCGCCAAGGGCACGGCGGCCCAGTGTGGAGCCTGCGTGGCGGTGCGGCATCCGGGTGCTGGGATCCGCTTCCCGTCTGTCTCCCCACTGTAGTCGGCCAAACTGTGGCAGAAATCCTACTTTTACGTCAAGAACCTCCATCTGACGTTGGACTAGATTAACTTGCCAGCTTACGTAGCCGGCCCGCCTGCTGGCCGCACGCCAACTGGCAGTATGTCAGAGTAAATGACCACGGGTAGCCTCATCTGCTCAGCATGGCGATTCATGACATCGGGGCTGGCTGCGCCCCTCAAGCCTCAAAGACGAAGAGCCGCCTTCTCAAGGCCGGCTGGTCCCAGCGGCCGGCTGCTAGAGGGCGGCAGTTCCCAGAAGACCGCCTTGAGGTGGGCCGACTCCTACCAGGCGGCTTCCAGAGAGGCCGGCTCCCAGGAGGCGGCTCCCCTCCGCCCCCTTGAAGTTTGCACCACAATAAGAAGACGAGACAGGGCGAGGCTACAGTTCAGCCTGCCACCCCTGAATCCAGGGCAGAGCATGGCCACAGTGCGGCGTATTGGGTGGACATCCCCCGCCCGGCATGGCACTGTTGCCACGCAGCCCATGACATCACCCATAACAGGGGAGGCCATGCCCCCACTACGGGCTGTCGGTACAGCCTGCAGGCGATAGGCCCTACCTGTCAGTGAGAAGCCAGAAGGCGGCAAGTCCCAACCAGTCGGCGTGGGGGAGGTCGACTCCTAGCAGGCGGCCCTCCCCCTCCCTCAAAGTCTGTGCGCCATTAGTCAGAAGAGACGGGGAGTGGCTATAGTGAATGCCTGCCAGGCGGCAGTACTGTAGCCACGCCTCCCCCGACAAAGCACACATCATCAGTGGCATTGCCACAGTACTAAGCAGCCAGCAGGACCCGCCAGCGGTGGGCGCGGCCTGTCGGCCAAGTACGAGACAGTCGACGGGACCCACCAGGCGGCGGGCCCCAGCGGCCAGCAAAGAAGCCGGCGACCACAGACACTGACAACTAGGTCCTACACCCGGCCAGATTACCTTTGTACCACTGGGGGGTAGGCCTATATAAACCCCCCAGGGCACCCATGCAAAGGGTTCAAACCTTAGTTCACCCACACATACACATAGAGACAGGAAGCTAGAGCTAGCCTTGTTCTTCTTCCCCCTCTAGAGGAACAGCTCGAGGAGCAAGCTTGTAGCCACCATTGCTGCTTGAGTGATCATGCGGAGACCCCGCAGAGCAGGATGATAATCCCCAAGTGTAGGGAATCATCGTAGCAATTCCCAAAGGTGAAAGTGATAAGTATGGAGTGTCGAACCCACAAGGAGCTAAAGGTAAGATCAATATTCTCTAAAGTCCTATCTTCCACTGATACGACTCTACGTACACCGAACGTTTGCTTCCAACTAGAAACAAGAAATAAAACTACGTTGTGGTTATGAAGAGGATAACTTTGCATGGTATCGGAGAGCTAAAATATAAAAGTAGGTGCTGGTATCATAAAGTTAGAATATATTATTAAATATGATAAATAGCAAGTGTGGAATAATGATGGGTCGGTGTGCGGAATTATCCTAGGCAATCGTTAACAAGACCGGTAGTCTTCATTACAATTCATATGAGGGAGAGGCATAAGCTAACATACTTCATCTTCTTGGATCATATGCACTTATGATTGGAACTCTAGCAAGCATCCGCAACTACTAAAGATCATTAAGGTAAAACCCAACCATAGCATTAACATATCAAGTCCCCTTTATCCCATACATAACAACCTCCTTACTCGGTTTTATGCTTCTGTCACTCAAGCAACCCACTATAAGCGAATCATGAACGTATTGCAACACCCTACAGCGGGAATCCCTCACGCTTATGCCGACGAGAGGGCACAATAGGACAACACCAAAATAAAACAACAACTCATACTAATATAGATCATCAATCAACCCAAAGACAAAGGATATCTACTCAAAACATCATAGGATGGCAACACATCATTGGATCATAATATGTGGCATAAAGCACCATGTTCAAATAGGGATTACAGCGGGGTGCGGGAGAGTGGACCGCGTAAAAGAGATGAGGATGGT
The DNA here is from genome assembly GCA_021605145.1 of Aegilops bicornis. Lineage (NCBI taxonomy): Eukaryota > Viridiplantae > Streptophyta > Magnoliopsida > Poales > Poaceae > Aegilops > Aegilops bicornis. The sequence goes on along the minus strand of CM038669.1, from coordinate 386,755,641 downwards.
GATGATGATGAAGACGATCACCGCGTTGATGATTACCCTCACGATGGCACTCCGGCGCCACCGAGAGAGGAGGATAGATTCTCCCCCTTGTGCTTCCTCCTCCATGGCCTCCCCCTGGATGGGGAGAGGTTCTCCCTATGGATCTTGGCCTTCATGGCGATGATGGCCCCTCCGGGATCCTCCTCCATGGCCTCCGGTGATGATGGCCCCCTCCGGCAGGGTGCCAGAGAGGGCCTAGATTGATTTCTTGTGGCTACAGAGGCTTGCGGCGGCGGAACTTCTGATCTAGGTTATTTTCTGGAGGTTTGGGCATTTATAGGAGAGGTTGGCGTCAAGAACAAGTCAGGGGGGCCCACGGGAAGTCCACGAGGCACAGGGGCGCGCCCCGGGGGTGGGCGCGCCCTCCACCCCCGTGGGGCCCATGGGACTCCCCTCCAGTAACTCTTTGTTCCATTATTTTTTATATTTTCCAAAAAAATTCTCCGGTGATTTTCAGCGCATTCCGAGAACATTTATTTCTGCACAAAAACAACACCACGGTAGTTCTGCTGAAAACAGCGTCAGTCCGGGTTAGTTCTAATCAAATCATACCAAAATCATATAAAATTATTGTAAACATGGCATGAATACTTCATAAATTATAGATACGTTGGAGACGTATCAGCATCCCCAAGCTTAATTCATGCTCGTCCTCGAGTTGGTAAATGATAAAAGAAATAATTTATGAAGTGTGAATGCTAGCAGGTGCACAAGTTTGATCAATGATAATTTCAATCACCTTTGCTAGCATCATTATATGTCATAACAATGGCTCATATCATAAAGCTTCTCATGATCAAGTAATAAACTATTCACATGTTAAAGTATAGATCATTAACTTTCTTGAAAACTAACAAACAGTTCTCAGTCATCAAACAATTGCAATTCATCTTATTTTCAAGAAGAGTCTATGTAAGAGCTTTGATTTAGCAAACTCCACATACTCAACTATCATTTAATCTTTCACAATTGCTAACACTCATGTGATATTTATGGGTTCAAAGTTTTAATCGGACACAGAGAAAAATAGGGGCTTATAGTTTCGCCTCCCAACCTTTTACCTCAAGGGTAATGTCAACAATAATATTTTATGAAAACCTACATCCAAGTGGATATATATATTCGGATCGCTCCAACACAAAGTGTTTGCCAAAGGAAAAAGTGTAAAAAGGAAAGGTGATGATCACCATGACTCTTGTATAAGGGTAGAAGATAAAAGTAAAAGATAGGCCCTTCACAGAGGGAAGCAGAGGTTGTCATGCGCTCTTATGGTTGGATGCACAAAATCTTGGTGCAAAAGAACGTCACTTTATATTGCCGCTTGTGATAAAGACCTTTATTATGCGGTCTGTCGCTTTTATTTCTTCCCTATCACAAGTTCATATAAAGCTTATTTTCTTCGCACTAATAGACCATACATATTTAGAGAGCAATATTTATTGCATGCACCAATGACAACTTACTTGAAGGATCTTACTCAATCCATAGGTAGGTATGGTGGACTCTCATGGCAAAACTGGTTTAAGGGATGTTTGGAAGCACAAGTAGTATTTCTACTTGGTGCAAAGAATTTTTCTAGCATGAGATGGAAAGGCAAGCGCAACATGTTGGATGATCCAAGACAATATAACGTTTCGTATATAGGAAAACATAACCCATTAAGTTGCCTTCCTTGTCCAACATCAACTTTTTAGCATGTCATATTTTAATGAGTGCTCACAATTACAAAAGATGTCCAAGACAGTATATTTATATGTAAAATCTCATTTCATGAATTGTTCAAGTGACCAATTCTGCGCTTGCTAACTTTCAATAAGTTTACTACCTATACTTATTATGTGTGAAGTCATTACTCCCCATGTTATAAGCATATGAAACGTACATAAATTCAGATTTATGATATTCAATTCATTCAACCATTTACTCATAGGATATACGTGAAGCACGTGAGTAAATTACAAACTACTCCAGAAAGATATAAGTGAAGAACACTAAGTAGTCAAATAATTAACTAGCCATGGGAGGATTCTTTTTCTTTCAAGATTTCAGATCCAATGATTTTATTCAAACATCAATTAAAATTGAAAATACGCTCCAAGCAAAACACATATCATGTGACGAATAAAAATATAGCTCTGAGTTTGGTATACCGATAGTTTTGAAGACGAAAGAGGGTATTCCTTCCGGGGCATCCCAAGCTTAGGGTCTTTCCGCTCCTTATTCTCCTCATATCGATATCTCACCCAAAGCTTGAAAACTTCAATCACACAAAACTTAACAGAACTTCGTGAGATAGGCTAGTATGATAAAGAGTAAACCGTTCACTTTGGTACTGTCAAAGACAAGGTTCATAATTGTTCTCACATAATTCCTACTGTACCATATCATTTCTACAATTTATATTGAGAAATATAAGCCATAGAAACTAGAAAACAAGCAAACTATGCAATGAAAACAGAATCTGTCAGAAACAGAGTAGTCTGTAATGATTTGAACAGCAACCATACTTATGCTACTCCAAAAATTATGAAATAAATTTGTGGACGTGAGTAATTTCTCTATTAATATTATGCAAAAATAATCAACTCAAAAGCACTCTTCTGTAAAAAATTACAGCTAATCCTGTGAGCGCAAAGTTTTTTGTTTTTTACAGCAAAATCACATTAACTTTCACCCAAGTCTTCCCAAAGGTCTTACTTGGCACTTTACTGAAACAAAAGCTATAAAACATGATTACTACAGTAGATTAATCATGTAAACACCCAAAAACAGTAAGGGTAAATATTGGTTGTCTCCCAACAAGATCTTTTCTTTAATGCCTTTTAGCTAGGCATGATGATTTCAATGATGCTCACATAAAAGATAAGAATTGAAACATAAAGAGAGCATCATCAAGAATATGACTAGCACATTTAAATCTAACCCACTTCCTATGCCTAGGGATTTTGTGAGCACATAATTTATAGGGATTTTGACTAGCATAGGAAGGAAAAACAAGTATAACTTCAAAACTTTAAGCACATAGAGAGGAAATTTGATATTATTGCAACTCCTACAAGCATGTATTCCTCCCTCATAATAATTTTCAGTAGCATCATGAATGAGTTAAACAATATAACCATCACATAAATAATTCTTTTCATGATCTACAAGCATAGAAATTTTACTACTCTCCACATAAGCAAAATTCTTCTCATTCGGAATAGTGGGAGGAAACTCAACAAAATAACTGTCATGTGAGGCATAATCCAATTGAAAATTAAAATCATGATGACAAGTTTCATGGTTAACATTATTATTTATAGCATACATGTCATCACAATAATCATCATATATAGCAATTTTGTTCTCATAATCAATTGGAACCTCTTCCGAAATAGTGGAATCATTACTAACTAAAGTCGACACTCTTCCAAACCCGCTTTAGATGATAGTATTATTCATACTCCAAAAGATATAAGTGAAGTTCATGGATCATTCTACAATTAATGTAGACTAACCAATATCCAAGATCAAAATATATAAGTGAAGCACATGAAGCATTCTATAAAACCATACTCAAAAGATTTAAGTGAAGCACAAAGAGCATTCAATAAGGTCATACTCAAAAGATATAAGTGAAGCACATGAATCATTCTATAAATTGATGATGGGGTATCTCATACTAGAATGTTTCTTAAATAAAAATAAAAACACAAAGGACACAAATCATGTGAACAAAACAAAAACCGAGGTATACCGATAATTGTTGAAGAAGAAAGATGGGATGCCAACCGGGGCATCCCCAAGCTTAGATTCTTGAGTATCCTTGGAATATTTACTTGGGGTGCCTTGGGCATCCCCAAGCTTGAACTCTTGCCTCTCTTTATTCTTCTCACATCGATAACACCTCGTTCTTTGAACACTTCATCCACAAAAACTTTGTGAGATCCGTTAGTATACTAGAGCAAATCACTACCTTTAGGTACTGTTGCAAACTCATTCCAATTTCATATTAGCACTTTATCTACTGTATTACCACTTCACCATGGTTCATACCCCCCGATACTACCCGTAGATTCATCAAAATAAGCGATCAACGCATAGAAACCAGAATCTGTCAAAAACAGGACAGTCTGTAGTAATCTGGAAGTTTAGTAAACTTTTGTAACTCCAAAAAATTCTAAAAAAATGTGATAATTTAAAAAATTTGTACAGAAGAAATGTGCAAAAAGTTTCAGACCCATTTGACTTTCCAGTAAAAAATCTAAAATCACGCGCTATAGCCAAAGTTTCTGTTTTAGTACTGCACATAGTAAACAAGCAATCTAATCATCGTAAAACCGAAGCTTGGCACATTATTTTTATAATACAATGGATATACATAAGGGGATAATTGTTTTCATAGAAGCTTGCATGAAAAGTTTTACATTTTTTCCATGAGCATGAACACAAGTGTTCAAGGTCGACCCTCACTTCTCCAATGCATAACCTTCCAATCACTTCTCTTACTGAAAAACCTTTTAGGCAAGATAGGCTAGTAAATTTTTTTGTATTTTCATTCTTTTAATTTTTTTTGTATGTTTCACCCACAACTAAACAAAAACAAAAATGAAAAACAAAATGTACTTAGTGAAGAAAGCAAACAAGCACACACGAGAATATCAACCCCACGCAATGGCTCCAAGAACGGGCGCTTTAAAAGAGCTTGATAATCCCCAAGTGCAGGGAATCATCGTAGCAATTCCCAAAGGTGGAAGTGATAAGTATGGAGTGTCAAACCCATAAGGAGCTAAAGGTAAGATCAATATTCTCTCAAGTCCTATCTGCCACTAATACGACTCTCATTACAATCTAACGTTTGCTTCCAACTAGAAATGAGAAATAAAACTATGTTGTGGGTATGAAGAGGATAACTTTGCATGGTATCGGAGAGCTAAAATATAAAAGCAGCTGCTGTTATCACAAAGTTAGAATATATTGATGAAGACGATTGATACGTCTCCAACATATCTATAATTTATGAAGTATTCATGCTATTATATTATCCTTCTAGGATGTTTTATATGCATTTATATGCTATTTTATATGATTATTGGGACTAAACTATTAACCTAGAGCCCAGTGTCAGTTTATGTTTTTCCTTGTTTTTGAGTATCGCAGAAAAGGAAAATCAAACGGAGTCCAAACGGAATGAAACCTTCGGGAGAGTTATTTTTTGAACGAAAGCAATCCAGGAGACTTGGAGTAGATGTCAGGGAAGCTTCGAGGAAGCCATGAGGTAGGGAGGCGCGCGCGCCTACCCCCTGGGCGCGCCCCCACCCTCATGGGCCCCTCGTGGCTCCCCTGACCAACTTCTTTAGCCTATATATATCCATATACCCTAAAAACATCGGGGAGAAGAATAGATTGGGAGTTCCACCGCCGCAAGCTTCTGTAGCCTACAAAAACGAATCGAGACCCTGCTCCGGCGCCCTGCCGGAGGGGGAAACCATCACCGGTGGCCATCTTCGTCATCTCGGCGCTCTCCATGACGAGGAGGGAGTAGTTCACCCTCGGGGCTGAGGGTATGTACCAGTAGCTCTGTGTTTGATCTCTCTCTTGTGGTCTTGAGGTGGTACGATCTGGAGGGATCGCGAGCGTTGCTATTCTAGGTGGATCATATGATGTTTCTCCCCTCTACTCTCTTGTAATGGATTGAGTTTTCCTTTGAAGTTATCTTATCGGATTGAGTCTTTAATGATTTGAGAACACTTGATGTATGTCTTGCATGTGCTTATCTGTGGTGACAATGGGATATCACGTGATTCACTTGATGTATGTTTTGGTGATCAACTTGCGGGTTCCGTTTGTGAACTTATGCATAGGGGTTGGCACACGTTTTCGTCTTGACTCTCTGGTAGAAACTTTGGGGCACTCTTTTAAGTTCTTTGTGTTGGTTGAATAGATGAATCTGAGATTGTTTGATGCATATCGTATAATCATACCCACAGATACTTGAGGTGACATTGGAGTATCTAGGTGACATTAGGGTTTTGGCTGATTTGTATCTTAAGGTGTTATTCTAGTACGAACTCTTGAATAGATCTATCCGAAAGAATAACTTTGAGGTGGTTTCGTACCCTACAATAATCTCTTCGTTTGTTCTCCGCTATTAGTGACTTTGTTGTGACTCTTTGTTGCATGTTGAGGGATTGTTATATGATCCAATTTTGTTATTATTGTTGAGAGAACTTGCACTAGTGAAAGTATGAACCCTAGGCCTTGTTTCCTAGCATTGCAATACCGTTTACGCTCACTTTTACCACTTGTTACCTTGCTGTTTTTATATTTTCAGATTAAAAAACCTATATCTACCATCCATATTGCACTTGTATCACCATCTCTTCGCCGAACTAGTGCACCTATACAATTTACGATTGTATTGGGTGTGTTGGGGACACAAGAGACTCTTTGTTATTTGTTTGCGGGGTTGTTTGAGAGAGACCATCTTCATCCTACGCCTCCCACGGATTGATAAACCTTAGGTCATCCACTTGAGGGAAATTTGCTACTGTCTTACAAACCTCTGCACTTGGAGGCCCAACAACGTCTACAAGAAGAAGGTTGTGTAGTAGACATCAAGCTCTTTTGTGGCGCCGTTGCGATGAGTGCTTGAAGGTATATATTTAGATCTTGCAATCGAATGTTTTAGTTTCTTGTTTTATCACTAGTTTAGTTTATAAAAGAAAACTACAAAAAAATGGAATTGAGAGTGCCTCATATGCTTCATCTTTTTAATGTCTTTCGTGAAAATAAGGATTCCGATAATTGTGCTCAAGTGTTAGAAGAAGAATGCATCAGAATGTTTGGCACTAAATATTTGAATGATGAGCATGATTGCAATGTTGTTAGTATGAATTATTTGAATACCCATGATGCTAATGGTATGCAAAGCCACAAGCTTGGGGATGCTATGTTTGATGAAGATGATATTTTTTGTCCCCCATGTCTTGATGAGCAAATTTATTATGATGAAAGCATGCCTCCTATTTATGATGATTATTGTGATGACACATATGCTATAAAGAATAAATATAACCATGAAACTTGTCATCATGATTTTAATTTTCAATTGGATTATGCTTCACATGATAGTTATTTTGTTGAGTTTGCTCCCACTACTATTGATGAGAATAAATTTGCTTATGTGGAGAGTAGTAAAATTTCTGTGCAAGTAGATCATGAAAATAATGCTTTATGTGCTGGTTATATTGTTGAATTCATTCATGATGCTATTGAAAATTATTATGAGGGAGGAATATATGCTTGTAGGAATTGCAATAATATCAAGTTTCCTCTCTAGGTGCTTAAGATTTTAAAGTTATGCTTGTTTTGCCTTCCTATGCTAGTTGATTATTGTTCCCATAAATTGTTTGATCAAAAAATCCCTATGCATAGGAAGTGGGTTAGACTTAAATGTGCTAGTCATATTATTCATGATGCTCTCTTTATGTTTCAATTCTTATCTTTTATGTGAGCATCATTGAAATCATCATGCCTAGCTAGGGGCGTTAAACGTTAGCGCTTGTTGGGAGGCAACACAATTTTATTTTTGTTCCTTACTTTTTGTTCCTATTTAGTAATAAATAAATTATCTAGACTCTGGTTAGATGTAGTTTTATGTTTTAATTAGTGTTTGTGCCAAGTAAGACCTATAGGATCTTCTTGGATAATAATTATTTGATCTTGCTGAAAAAGACAGAAACTTTCTGCTCACAAAAACAATTGTTAAAAATCACCAGAAATTGATAAAATACTGATTCCAATTGAAGTAGATCAATAATAAAATTATCTAGGTCGTCCTATTTTGCAAGATTTTTCCGAGTTACATAAGTTTGCGTTTGGTGCAGATTACTATAGATTGTTCTATTTTTGACAGATTCTGTTTTCTATGTATTGTTTGCTTATTTTGATGAATCTATGAGTAGTATCGGAGGGTATGAACCATAGAGGAGTTGGAATACAGTAGATATTACAGAAATATGAATTTATAATGAGTTCACAACAGTACCTAAGTGGTGATTTATTTTCTTATACTAACGGAGCTTAAGAGTTTTCTGTTAAGTTTTGTGTTGTGAAGTTTTCAAGTTTTGGGTAAAGATTCGATGGACTATGGAATAAGGAGTGAAAAGAGCCTAAGCTGGGGGATGCCCAAGGCAACCCAAGGTAATATTCAAGGACAACCAAAAGCCTAAGCTTGGGGATGCCCCGGATGGCATCCCCTCTTCGCCTTTTGTTCATCGATAACTTTACTTGGAGCTATATTTTTATTCACCACATGATATGTGTTTTGCTTGGAGCGTCATTTTATTTTATTTTGTTTTGCTTTCTGTATGAATAAAATACCAAGATCTGAAATTCTTAAATGAGAGAGAGTCTTCATATAGCTACATAATTATTTAACTACTCATTGATCTTCACTTATATCTTTTTGGAGTAGTTTGTCATTTACTCGTGTGCTTCACTTATATCCTATGAGTAAATGGTTGAATGATTTGAATGTCATAAATCTGTAATTATATATATGTTTCATATGCCTTTCCCATGGGGAGTAATGCCTTCACATATAAGAAGTAGAGGTGGTAATTTTTTTGAAGGATAGCAAACATCGTGTTGGTCACTTGAACAATTCATGAAAGAATATTGAAGGAAGAAAGATTTCACATATAGATATACTATCTTGGACATCTTCTATGATTATGAGCCCCATTAATTATTTTCAAACCTGAGCAAATTAGTTGAAGTTGGACAAGGAAGACAACATAATGAGTTATGCTTGGGTATATTTGTATAGAAGTTATATTGTTATGGATCCTCTAACATGTGGTGCTTGCTATTTAGAATCCTTTCCTAGCCAAAATATCTGTACTAAGAGGGAATACTGCTTGTGCATCCAAATTCCTTGAACCAAGTTTCTTCCATGAGTGTCCATCACATCAACCTATATGCGGTATTTACCTGCCGTTCTAAATAAATTTGCATGTGCCAAACTCTAAACCTTCAAATAATAATCTATTTTGTATGCCTGAATCGCTCATGTAGCGACTAGGGGCTGTTAGTATCTTACATGCTAGGTGGGTTATTCTCACGATGAGTGGACTCCGCTCATCATTCACGAGAAAATGGCTGGGAACTGGGATACCCAGTCCTATGATCAAAAGATCAAAAACAAATTCGCAAATAATTTAAACGAACTCCCCCAGGATTGTTGATGGTTGGATGGCACCCGTTGTTTCGGACAAGCCGTGGAGTGTGATTGTTGGTGGAGGGGGAGTAAAATCTTTACCTTTCTGTTTGGGAACCGCCTATAATGTATCTAGTATGGAAGATACTGGGAACTCTTGATTGTTATGTTGACAATGAAAGCATACCTGTCGGTGTCAAAACCGGCGGATCTCGGGTAGGGGGTCCCGAACTGTGCGTCTAGGCGGATGGTAACAGGAGACAAGGGACACGATGTTTTTACCCAGGTTCGGGCCCTCTCGATGGAGGTAAAACCCTACTCCTGCTTGATTAATATTGATGATATGGGTAGTACAATAGTAGATCTACCACGAGATCGAGAGGCTAAACCCTAGAAGCTAGCCTATGGTATGATTGTTGTTCGTCCCACGGACTAAAACCCTCCGGTTTATATAGACACCGGATAGGGTTAGGGTTACAGTCGGTTACAATGGTAGGAGATCTACATATCCAGATAGCCATGCTTGCCTTCCACGCCAAGGAAAGTCCCATCCGACACGGGACGAAGTCTTCAATCTTGTATCTTCATAGTCCAGGAGTCCGGCCAACGGTGATAGTTCGGCTATCCGGACACCCCCTAATCCAGGACTCCCTCAGTAGCCCCCGAACCAGGCTTCAATGACGATGAGTCCGACGCGTAGTTTGTCTTCGGCATTGCGAGGCGGGTTCTTCTCCAAATTCCATATACTTGTCGAATAGTTTCCGGCTTCTGATAAATGATGCGCTCCTTGGCTTCCATGCCCAATAATGGCCATCTTCCACGTGTTTGAATGAATGCGAAAAGCCAGGGTATTTTTACACTTATCCCCCTAGATGCGCAAGTGAGCCGCCTATAAAAGGGACGAGGACCTAGATCTAAGTCGCACCATTCCCCCTCCGCGAGCTTTCATCGGAGCGCCTCTGGCAAAAATCCATTCCATCATGTACAGTTGACGCGGCTCCTCCTCTCGCGCTCCCAGCCCTCAGCCTGGAAATTGGGAGAGATGCTCAGTCCCGCATAGCGAGCTAGTGATACTCCAAACCAAGGGATTTCTTCCCCCGGCCTTCATGGTTCCGGTTCGAGCCAGACTCGCCACCTATAAGGGCGGAAAGCAAGCGGAGAGTGTCCCCGATCCCTCCAAAGGAGAGCGGTTATGCTTTGTCTCTTATCTAGTAAGAGGACTCAGGTTTCCAATTCATCCGTTTCTCCGGGGACTCTTGGAGTTCTACGGCCTCCAGTTGCACCACCTTACGCCTGCCTCCATTTTGCACACCGCGGGCTTCGTGGCCCTTTGCGAACTGTTCTTGGGCATCGAGGCTCATTTTGCGATGTGGAAGAGATTATTCTGCCTTGTACCCCGTTCTCATGAGGGGTCAATATATCAAGTGGGCGGAGCCGAGCTGTGGCACATCACCGGGACCGGATATCTATCCGGAACCCCGAAGAAGGCGTCCGAAGACTGGCCTTCGGAATGGTTTTATATAGAAGACGTCCCGCTGCCAGATCCTGTTTGGATCGGTCTCCCGGAGTTCAGCAATGCTCCTTTGAAGAAACGCCTGAGTTGGCGCCTGCGGAGCCCCCAGAGGGAAGACGACAGGGACGTCCTTTACCTGATGAGCCGAATAAGATTGTTGGCTCATGCCGGACTGACCATGATCGGTGTCATGGCCACATGTATTATGCGGGGGGTGCAGCCGCTCCAGTATAGGGGCCACCCCATGTGGGATTTCAACGGGGAGGACGATGCCACCCGTCATGGCCGCAAGGGGCCGGGATCGGTCGCCGATCTGGTGAAGATCTTGTCCGCGATGTACAAGGGAGAAGAGGAGGATTTTCTCCGCGTCAGTCCATTGAACGGATTTTCTATGAACAATCCTCGAAGTTGGGTAAGCGGACATTTCTTTTTTGCACACCCGATCCATATTCCCACGGTTAGGTATCTCATTTTGTGATTTTGACGCAGGAACTGCGCCAGGCCGTAAAAGACATAAACAGCCTACCTCCACAACCCAAGGATCCGGAAAGGCTCCTCAATCCGGCCTCCCAAGAGGATACGGACATATTAGTGGAGCTGATCGATGGGGTATATCACCAACTGAGCATCGATAATGCCTTGGTTGCCATTACGGCCGATTACCCCGGAATACTTCCAGCCTCAAAAGTAACTGAGACCGGGGTCCCAATACTCTGATAATGACCCATCCGTGCTTATTTTTTATCACCATATACCAATGGTGTTTCGCAGGGGGTGCCTTCGAGGCAGGAGGCCGAGCCCAGCGGCTACCCAACAAGGCAGACGTCCCGCAGTTAAAAAGAAGTGCGGTTCGGATCGAACGCCACTGCAACGGTATGGCGCGTCACCCTATTCCCGAGATTGATTCTGGAAGGTGTACTAACGCTGGTGCTCTTTTCAGAAAAAGAGCGCCGCCGGACTGAGTCCGGAGAGGTTGCCAATCGAACCTCCGCCAGCCAGGCTCCAAAGCCGGGTCCAGAAGTGGAGGCGAGCACGAGGCGTGCGTCGGATGCTCCTCCGACAGAGGATGCCGACGGATTGTCCGCCAACAACTCCGAGGTGGAGAGCGTCATGAATCACAGGCGCCGCTAGACAGTTCTTCGTGACGCATGTTTCTCCCAAGAGGCCTTGAATGCCTTCAATTCGGGAGATGCGCACCTCCGTGCCGCTCAAGATGGTCTAGCCAGAGCCACGGAGCAGTATGTAAAGGACATACGGGTGAGGAAATTTGATATTATATACGCCAGTAGCCCCCGAGACTTAAAGTAGTTAGGATAACTGATTTAAGGATCATTTGTTATGCAGGATCTTACGGAAAAAAATACCCGACTATCCCAGGAGCTTGAAGAATGCAAGGCCCAACTTGAGGCTGCACTAGCCGCTACAGGGGGAGCCACAGAGACCCCCTCTGGTAATATATGCTTCAAAAGATAAATAGTTTGTGAAGTGCGGCGTGTGTGTAAATCTGACAATAATATTGCAGATGGCACCGGACTGGATCCGGACAAGCAACAACTCTTTCGCCGGTTGAAGGCCGGCGAGAATGTGCTTACAAGGGTGAGGCAAGAGAAAAATAATCTCCAAGATGCCAACTCCCAGCTGGGTGAGGAACTAAAGGATGTTCGTGCCCAGCTATCTGACTCCGTGAAGGAGAATCGGCGACTTCGTCGCGGCATTTATAGTAAGTGCTTGAGCAAACTTTGAAGAAGAGTTCGGCGAGGAAGTCAATTAACAGAGTTATGTCTGTAGGTATGCTCATGGGTCGTCCTGAAGAGGAAATGCCCGGTTCTACGGATGAACTTCTTCCCGAGCTATTGCAAGCTGCATCGAACGAAGTTCGGCAGTGATGAAAGGCGTCGCCAGTGCCTTGTGGCCATCTATCTCCCCGCCTCAAGGCCTTGGAGAGCTTGCAGAGAAGCTTCAGGGAGCACGGCGGCGCTCCGACTATGGAAGATATCGGCCTGTCGTCAAGGCGCCAGGAGGCACAGGCCATGGTGAAGACGCGGTACACGGCGGCGAACCCAAACCACATGGCCGAGGTCGGACTGTGGGGCCCGACGGAAGGAGATCCTGTGAGCTTAGTGTACGGCCAAGTAGAGTTGGCCGCAAAGTATTCCCAGCAGGATCAGTAAACTAGACAACCTATTAGACGGCATTGAAGAGGAATACAATCAGTCAATTTGACTATGTAATTTAAAATGACATCTAAAATCCCTTCTAGCCGGATTGTAGATCGTTTGTCGTAGCGGACCTTTTCGCTTCAACCTAGGGACCCAATAGTCCGGAATGTGTCAGAATACCCTCGCGGTTATGTGAAAACCAGGGCATGCGTGGAGACCAGGCGTAGGGGTCATAAGTGCTTTATCAGACAAGTGCCCAACTAGTTATGTTATATTACATGGTTAGTAAGAAACATCTTCCGGGGAGAATAGTTGCGTTAGGGGTTCCTTTCTCGGGAGGCATGCCCTAAAGTGCATGTCCTGACTGCAAAAAAGCGAGAAAAGCATCTGGGGCAGATAAATGAAAAATAAAAATCATCTTTTAGTTCACCGACCGAATATTCCCTTAAGAATGCTAGCTCGCTTCACCCATCCGAGGTACACGTCCGGTCGACAGCGGTAAGAATCGCAGAGGTGCTCCTTTACCACCTAGCCGAACAATCGGGAACGTAGGGGTAAGCACGAGAGCCAGCAACCCAGCTTGGCCAAAACATAAGTCATATTGATGCATATAATGGTGAATAAAAGGTACATGCGGAAGTGTGACACATGTGTTGGGCATAAAGCCCGTATAAATAAGCTTCTGTTAAAGAAGCCCCCAGGTATAATGAGCGCGGATAGCGCGTCAAGTTTGTGCGAACAATGCGCAAACGAGCCTTTAACGGCTTCGGAAAAAGGGAGGGAGAAGGAGAGAAATAAAATACGGCTTAAGGTATAAAATATAGACGGGGGAAGGAGACGAACTCAGAACCCGGCGCTAGGCGTAGAATCTTCGGAGACGGGCTGCGTTCCATGGGTTCGGCTCGAGTCGGTTATCCGATGCGTTTCAAGCAGTACGCTCCGCCGTCAGGACTTGGTCGACGATGAAGGGACCCTCCCATTTGGGCTTGATTTTTCCTTTTTCTTGTCCGGCAGCGTAGAACTAGTTCGCCAACGTTGTAAGCTTTGGCCCGCATTTCCTGCTTTGATATCTTCGAGCCTGCTGTTGATAGAATGCGGAACGAGCTTTTGCCACGTCACGCTCCTCCTCCAAGGCGTCCAAGCTGTCCTGCCGATCGAGCTCGGCTTCTCTTTCTTCGTACATGCGCACGCGAGGTGAGTCATGAATTATGTCGTAGGGCAAAACTGCCTCTGCGTCGTATACCATAAAAAATGGTGTGAATCCGGTAGTGCGATTCGGCATGGTCCGCAGCCCCCAGAGTACGGAGTTGAGCTCCTCTACCCAGTGCGTGTTAGATTCCTTGAGGGACCGCACTAGTCTGGGTTTAATGCCGCTCATGATTAGACCGTTTGCTCGCTTCGACTTGACCGTTAGTTTGGGGGTGATAGATCAAGCGTAGTCCAGCTTGATGCCCATGTTTTTGCACCGTAGATTAACCTCGTCGGCCGTGAAGTTCATGCCGTTATCGGTGATGATGCTATGGGGACGCCAGAACGGTGTACTACCCTCGATATGAAGTCTATCATCGTCCGGATTCGCCGTCTTTTACAGTGCTTGGCCTCTATCCATTTGGTGAATTTATCCACCATGACCAATAGGTATTTTTGCTTGTGGGTTCCTCCTTTAAGGGGTCCAACCATGTCAAGCCCCTGCACCGTGAAGGGCCAGTGACGGGTATAGTTTTGAGGCGGTGGGTGGCACGTGGCTTTGATTAGCAAAGAGCTGGCAACCGACGCATCGTTGGACTAAGTCCCGAAAGCATCTGCCCGGCCGTCGGCCAATAAAATCCTGCACGGAAGGCCTTGCCTACAAGGGCCCGAAGCTGCGGCATGGTGCCCACCGAGTCCCAAGATAAATTTCAGCCAGGAGATTTCGCCCTTCCTCTTCGGAGATACACCTTTGAAGGACTCCGGTTGTGCTTTTCTTATAAAGCTCTCCCACATGGACCTTATAGGCTTTAGACCGCCGCACTATGCAGCGGGCCTCGTTTTGGTCCTCGGGAAGTTCCTGCCTAGTTAGGTAGGCTAGGAATGGTTCTGTCCACGGGGCGATGACTGCCATAATTTCGTGGGCTGACGGTGTTATTTCGTTGGCGGGACCACCAAATATGTCGGATTGTTTGGTGTGGGGCAGTGCGGTTGGGTCCGGGTCGTTATTTCCGGACTCTCCCTCCCATAGTACGGATGGCTTGAAAAGCCTCTCCAGGAAGATGTTGGGGGGGATGGCATCGCGCTTTGCGGCAATGCGTGCCAACACGTCTGCTGCCTGGTTGTTATCCCGGGCTATATGGTGAAATTCGAGCCCCTCAAACCGAGCTGACATTTTTAGGACGGCATTGCGATAAGCTGCCATTTTCGGATCCTTGGCATCGAAGTCCCCATTTATTTAGGATATCGCGAGGTTCGAATCCCCGCGCACCTCTAGGCGTTGAATGCCCATGGAGACTGCCATCCAGAGACCATGCAGAAGGGCCTCGTATTTGGCTGCGTTGTTGGAGTCCGTGTACATTATTTGAAGTACGTATTGGACTGTATCTCCGGTTGGGGACGTCAGAATGACGCCAGCCCCCAGGCCGGCCAACATTTTGGAGCCGTCGAAGTGCATGATCCAGTTGGAATATGCGCCGTACTCTTTAGGGAGTTCGGCTTCAGTCCATTAGGCGATGAAGTCAGCCGAAACTTGCGACTTAATGGCTCGCCGTGGCTTGGAAGTTATGTCGAACGGAAGGAGCTCAATGGCCCATTTAGCAATCCGGCCCGTTGCGTCGTGGTTGTTTATAATGTCATTGAGAGGTACTTTGGAGGCTACTGTTATCGAACACTCTTGAAAGTAGTGTCTCAGCTTCCGGGATGCCATGAACACCGCGTATGCTATCTTTTGATAATGCGGGTACCGTGACTTGCATGGAGTTAGGACAGTAGACACATAGTAAACTTGTTTTTGGAGAGGGAACTTGTGTCCGCCTGTTTCTCGTTCGACAACGAGCACCGCGCTTACAACTTGATGGGTTGCTGCGATGTATAATAGCATTGGTTCGCCTATGTTGGGCGCGGCCAGGACCGGATTTGTTGCCAATATGGCCTTGATTTCTTCGAGTTCGTTGGCAGCATCCGGTCCACTTGAAGTGTTCGTGCGCACGAGGAGGCGATAAAGGGTAATGCCTTTTCTCCTAAGCGGAGATAAAGCGGCTTAGAGCCGCCACGCATCCAAATAATTTTTGTATTTGTTTGAGGTCTTTGGGGATATCCAGCCAGACAGAGCTTGGATCTTGGCTGGGTTTTCTTCAATTCCTCTACCGGATACAATGAAGCCCAAGAGCTTTCCGGCTGGTACGCCGAAAACGCATTTTTCCGGATTGAGCTTGATGTCATATGTTCGGAGATTATCGAATGTGAGCCTCAAGTCGTCGACTAGGGTTTCGACATGCTTGGATTTGACGACTACATCGTCTACGTATGGCTCCACTGTTTTGCCGATCTGGTTTGCCAGACATGTCTGAAGCATGCGCTGATATGTTGCGCCGGCGTTTTTGAGCCCGAAGGGCATTGTGCTGAAGCAGAATGAGCCGTATGGAGTGATGAATGCCGTTGCGGCTTGGTCTGGCTCTGCCATCTTAATTTGGTGGTATCCGGAGTATGCGTCGAGGAAACACAATGAATCGTGTCCTGATGGCGTCGATAATTTGATCGATGCAGGGAGGAAGGGATCCTTTGGGCAAGCCTTGTTAAGGTCCTTAAAATCGACACATAGGCGCCAGGATTTGTCCTTCTTTGGTACCATTACCAGGTATGCTAGCCAGTCCGGATGTTTAATATCTCTGATGAATCCGGCCTCCAATAGTTTAGCTAGCTCCTCTCCCATGGCATGTCTCTTGGGTTCAGAGAAACGCCGAAGAGCTTGTTTGACCGGCTTGAATCCTTTTAGGATATTTAGGCTGTGCTCTGCCAGCCGGCGTGGGATTCCTGGCATGTCTGAAGGGTGCCAGGCAAAAATGTCCCAGTTTTCTCGTAGAAATTCTCGTAGTGCGGCGTTGGGTGGACTTGGAATTTGACTATTTCGTCCGCTGGTTTAAAAGAGGTGGACTTGGATCTTTTATCAAGTATCACATCGTCCCTGTTCACCGTGGAGCGCATCGCAGTGAGTTCCTCGGCCGCTAGGGCTTCGAGATAGTGCCTCGAGGGCTAGTGCGGCTGTCTTGTTTTTCTGCTGAGTGCTATGTTCGGATCACTAGCGAGAGTGATGATTCTGTTGGGTCCGGGCATTTTAAGCTTCATGTACCCATAGTGGGGTATAGCTTGAAAAATTGTGAATGCCTCTCGCCCTAATAGAGCGTGGTATCCGCTGCTGAACGGGGCCACTTGGAATGTGACCTCCTGGGACCTATAATTGTCCGGTGCGAACACCACATCTAGTGTGATCTTTCCCAGACATGCTTCCCGATCGGGATTATTCCTCTAAAGGTTGTGCTGCTTCGCTCAATGCGGCCCAGTCTATTTCCATTTTTCAAGGGTTTCCTCGTAGATGAGGTTTAATCATTGCCGCCGTCCATGAGTACCTTAGTAAGGTGAAAGCCGTCCACTATTGGACCGAGGACCAATGCGGTTGGTGCTCGGGCTGTTCGAATTTAGGTTCACATCGGCGTTAAAGGTAATAGCCGTGTCACCCATGGATTTATTGTTGCTATCTGGTAGACTTCGACAAGGTCATGGAGTGTTCGTTTCCGCATATTATTTGATGCGAAAGTCTCGAAGACTGTTAATACCGTATTGGTATTGCTGGGCTGGTGCTCTGGGGCTAAGAGCTCTTCGCCACTTTTGGCCACCTGCCGGAGTATCCAACATGCTCTAAGGCTATGAGTTGGAGTGGCGCCCTCTGTGCTATGAATTTTGCAGGGTCCATTGAGCCATCCCTCCAGTACGGTTCCATGCCCTTTGGGGGAATTTTTGCTTTTTGGTATGTAACCTGTGCTCGTGATAATGCACCCTTTTATTTCGGACTAGGGTCAGATTCGGGCCGGATTATCCCAAAATTTGATTTCGGTTTTCGAGCGCTCTCCATCGCACAAGATTTTCGCATTATGGACGCCAAGTCAATAAGCGTGTAATTTCAATGACGACTTATGGCGTTTAGGATTCCCTTGTCCGTAATTATTGCGTAAGAATGAAATTATGTCCTCCTCGCGGCCATCCTTTATCCTGTCCATAACCAGGAGGAATCTGGCCCAAAGAATGATGTATCGCTTCACCGGCTCTTGCCGGATTTGGGATAGATCGCTTATGTTTGGGTGGGCGGTGGAATTAAATTCAACCCCGTCCGATCTAAGATTCAGGGGCCAAGAAGTTTCCGAACTTGGAAGCTTGGGTTCTTGGAGGTTGTCCAATGAATCTAGCCCGCTGCCCGACTTTAAGTTCAGGGCTTGAGTGGTGTCCTCCCCTCCGCGGGAATCCGGCATGGAGGGGTCAGGAATCCGGACATAGCTGGTCCTTAAGGTAGGAGAAGAGTCGCCGTATTGTTCCTCTACCACAACAATGTGGTGGGTAACTTGGGGAGAGTTGATCTCTCTCGGATCGGTTTTAGGCCCAATCTGATCGTAGTCTGTAGCGACTCCCAGGGCGGCGATGCGATCCAAGAGCTCGTTCAAGGAAGAGAGCTCCATCGGATCTAACTGCTAGGCGAGTTCCGAGTTAACGTGAAGATTGCTTTCGATGACCCGAGAAGTCATCGTCGGCGCGGCGGCCGAATAGGCAGTCATAAGAAAACCGCCTAGCCGGAGAGTTTGGCCGGTGGCCAAAGCTCCTTTAGCAACGGTGCCGTCTTTAAAGACGGGACGAGGCATCCTTCCTGACAAATGCACACGTAGGAACTCTCAATGAAAGCACCAATGTCGGTGTCAAAACCGCGGATCTCGGTAGGGGGTCCCGAACTGTGCGTTTAGGCGGATGGTAACAGAGACAAGGGACACGATGTTTTTACCCAGGTTCGGGCCCTCTCGGTGGAGGTAAAACCCTACTCCTGCTTGATTAATATTGATGATATGGGTAGTACAAGAGTAGATCTACCACGAGATCGTAGAGGCTAAACCCTAGAAGCTAGCCTATGGTATGATTGTTGTTCGTCCCACGGACTAAAACCCTCCGGTTTATATAGACACCGGATAGGGTTATGGTTACACGTAGTCGGTTACAATGGTAGGAGATCTACATATCCGTATCGCCAAGCTTGCCTTCCACGCCAAGGAAAGTCCCATCCGGACACGGGACGAAGTCTTCAATCTTGTATCTTCATAGTCCAGGAGTCCGGCCAGCGGTGATAGTTCGGCTATCCAGACACCCCCTAATCCAGGACTCCCTCAAAATTATTTTCATCTCTGTTTTAGCTTCGAGCTCTGGCACCTCTGCAAATCCCTGATTCCCTCTGCGAAGGGTCTATCTTTACTTTTATGCAAGAGTCAGTAGTATTCCTTCTCATTCCAACCTACTCTTTAGTTGGCAAGCATCATGTGGTGGAGAAAGATCTAAGCATATATGGCCATTCAAATATATTTGATCATTAATTATTATTGCTGACAGTTATCCATATGATAAGTAAGTTGGGAGGCGAAACATTAAGCCCCTATCTTTCTCTGTGTTCGATGGATGCTATTTGTTCTAAAAATATGCTTTGAGTGGTAGCAATCATGGAAGACTATATGATAGTTGAGTATGTGGGATTTGCTAAATCAAAGCTCTTACATAGACCCTTCTTGAAAATAAGATGAATTGCAATTGTTTGATGACTGAGAACTGTTTGTTAGTTTTCAAGAAAGTTTATGATCTATACTTTAACATGTGAATAGTTTGTTACTTGATCATGACAAGCTTTATGATATGAGCCATTGTTATGACATATAATGATGCTAGCAAAGGTGATTGAAATTATCATTGATCAAACTTGTGCACCTGCTAGCATTCACACTTCATAAATTATTTCTTTTATCATTTACCAACTCGAGGACGAGCATGAATTAAGCTTGGGGATGCTGATACGTCTCCAACGTATCTATAATTTATGAAGTATTCATGCTATTATATTATCCTTCTAGGATGTTTTATATGCATTTATATGCTATTTTATATGATTCTTGGGACTAACCTATTAACCTAGAGCCCAGTGCCAGTTCCTGTTTTTTCCTTGTTTTTGAGTATCGTAGAAAAGGAAAATCAAAGGGAGTCCAAACGGAATGAAACCTTCGGGAGAGTTATTTTTGGAACGGAAGCAGTCCAGGAGACTTGGAGTAGACGTCAGGGAATCTTCAAGGAAGCCACGAGGCAGGGAGGCGCGCCCTACCCACTGGGCGCGCCCCCACCCTCGTGGGCCCCTCATGGCTCCCCTGACCGACTTATTTCGCATATATATATATCCATATACCCTAAAGACATTGGGGAGCAGAATAGATCGGGAGTTTCGCCGCCGCAAGCCTCTGTAGCCACCAAAAACCAATCGGGACCCTGTTCCGGTGCCCTGCCGGAGGGGGAAACCCTCACCGGTGGCCATCTTCATCATCCCGGCGCTCTCCATGAGGAGGAGGGAGTAGTTCACCCTCGGGGATGAGGGTATGTACCAGTAGCTATGTGTTTGATCTCTCTCTCTCTCTCGTGTTCTTGAGGTGGTACGATCTTGATGTATCACAAGCTTTGCTATTATAGTAGGATCTTATAATGTTTCTCCCCCTCTACTCTCTTGTAATGAATTGAGTTTTCCCTTTGAAGTTATCTTATCGGATTGAGTCTTTAAAGATTTGAGAACACTTGATGTATGTCTTGCATGTGCTTATCTATCGTGACAATGGGATATCACGTGATTCACTTGATGTATGTTTTGGCGATCAACTTGCGGGTTCCGTTTGTGAACTTATGCATAGGGGTTGGCACACGTTTTCGTCTTGACTCTCCGGTAGAAACTTTGGGGCACTCTTTGAAGTTCCCTGTGTTGGTTGAATAGATGAATCTGAGATTGTTTGATGCATATCGTATAATCATAACCACGGATACTTGAGGTGACATTGGAGTATCTAGGTGACATTAGGGTTTTGGTTGATTTGTGTATTAAGGTGTTATTCTAGCACGAAATCTTGAACATTCGAAAGAATAACTTTGAGGTGGTTTCGTACCCTACAATAATCTCGTCGTTTATTCTCCGCTATTAGTGACTTTGGAGTGACTCTTTGTTGCATGTTGAGGGATTGTTATATGATCCAATTATGTTATTATTGTTGAGAGAACTTGCACTAGTGAAAGTATGAACCCTAGGCCTTGCTTCCTAGCATTGCAATACCGTTTACGCTCACTTTTACCACTTGTTACCTTGTTGTTTTTATGTTTTCAGATTACAAAAACCTATATCTACCATCCATATTGCACTTGTATCACCATCACTTCGCCGAACTAGTTCACCTATACAATTTACCTTTGTATTGGGTGTGTTGGGGACACAAGAGACTCTTTGTTATTTGGTTGCAGGGTTGTTTGAGAGAGACCACCTTCATCATATGCGTCCCACGGATTGATAAACCTTAGGTCATCCACTTGAGGGAATTTTGCTACTGTCCTATAAACCTCTGCACTTGGAGGCCAACAATGTCTACAAGAAGAAGGTCTTGTAGTAGACATCAACGATCACCGCGACGATGATTCCCCTCCCAATGGAACTCCGGCGCCACCGAGAGAGAGGAGGAGAGGTTCTCCCTCTTGTGCTTTCTCCTCCATGGCCTACCCCTTGATGGGGAGAGGTTCTCCCTCTGGATCTTGGCCTTCATGGCGATGAAGGCCCCTCCGGGATCCTCCTCCATGGCCTCCGGTGATGATGGTCCCCTCCGGCAGGGTGCCAGAGAGGGCCTAGATTGATTTCTCATGGATACAGAGGCTTGCAGCGGCGGAACTTCCGATCTAGGTTATTTTCTGGAGGTTTGGGAATTTATAGGAGAGGTTGGTGTCGAGAACAAGTCAGGGGGCCCACGGGAAGTCCACGAGGCACATGGGCGCGCCCCGGGGGGGGGGAGTGGGCACGCCCTCCACCCTAGTGGGGCCCACGGGACTCCCCTCCAGTAACCCTTTGTTCCATTATTTTTTATATTTTCCAGAAAAATTCTCCATTGATTTTTAGCGCATTCAGAGAACTTTTATTTCTGCACAAAAACAACACCATGGTAGTTCTACTGAAAACAACGTCAGTCCGGGTTAGTTCTAATCAAATCATACCAAAATCATATAAAACTATTGTAAACATGGCATGAATACTTCATAAATTATAGATACGTTGGAGACGTATCACAGGAGTAGGGGTCTTATCTCCTAGGAGAGCCCCGAACCTGGGTAAGATTCGCCAGCGGGCATGTTTGCGCCTTATCCCGTTTCCTGGCACCGGCGACGTATTATTAGCCCCCTCCATGATAAGCCATCCTTTGGCATATGTCGCACGACACCCCCGACATTTGGCACCCACCGTGGGGCTAGGTGCACCGTCGACCGGAGATCTGTTCTGGACGGGAACCTTGTTCCTCCCTAGCGAGTGCAGCCAGCAAGCACGCTGATGGCGTTTGTCTTGGCCGACAGTATGGCGCTGAAGCTCGCTGCTGGCGAGCTGCCTCGCTAACCTCATCGGCGAGATCCTCCTCCCCGATGATCCCGCGCCCGACGCGGGAGCAACCAGCTCCGAGAGCTGCCTCATCAACCTCCTTGGCAAGCTCCACATCGCCAACGAGCCCTTCTCCGACCTAGAGTGGATCGGCTCCAGTAACCCGATGCTCGTCGACTCTGATACGGCATCCCTCAACGCTTTCCCCACCAACGTGGTGGTCATCGTCAACCCACTCCCTCGCGCTGATGGCGACGGCAGCACCGTCACGGAAGTGCTCGTCATCAGCCATGACGGAGCCTCTGGTGGGGCTGATCAAGACCCGCTACAGGCGGCGCTGCGGGACTTGTCTGCGCCCCTTGCAGAAGAAGCTGACACCGAGACGCTAGAAGCCCGCCGCATCTTGCTCGTTGAGAGCGCCAAGAAATTGGCATCCATGAGACGCCTTTCCGAGGCCTACCAGCGCGGGATCGACCGTGCCGTTGGCGGCACGCCGGCTGCTGGCGGGCCAGCCGCATTGGCACGGTCCGACAACGCGGTGCTGCCGTTGCCAGCATGTTCGGGGTAGACCACCATGTCTATGCCACGCCCATGGAGAACATACGAGTTGCCCAGGCGGCAGCAGATGAGCTGGACCACCTAGCGGGCGAAGAGCGTCGCCACATGACGGAGCGCGTTCAGCAGGTCATCGACGAGGCTGCTGCATATCAAGAAACCAGCTGCCACATGCCAGAGCCCAGCGCGCACGACGAGAATCCCCCCCCCCCCCGAGATCAAGGCGCGACCTCCCGGACGCCGACAGGCGGCGCCCGTGACCAGAGAGACCGAGAGTCGGGTGCTAGCCGCAGCCGGACGCGTATCACCATCGAGCGCGACCAAGACGGCCACCCAAGAGCAGTGGAACGACGGGACGATCACCCACCTCCTCCTGCTCCTCGCAGGGAGAGGCGCGCCTCCCCGTCGCCTGGTGAGCAGCTGATACGTCTCCAACGTATCTATAATTTTTTATTGCTCCATGCTACTTTATCTATTGTTTTGGACTATGTAGGATCTTGAAGTATGTCTAGAGGGGGGGGGGTGATTAGACTACTTGACCAATAAAAACTTAATCTTTTCCCAATTTTAGACTTTGGCAGATTTTAGCTATCTTTGAACAAGTCAAGCAATCTTCACACAATTCAAGCAAGCATGCAAAGAGTATATTGGCAGCGGAAAATAAAGCATGCAACTTGCAAGAACGTAAAGGGAAGGGTTTGGAGGATTCAAACACAATTGGAGACATGGATGTTTTTGTCGTGGTTCCGATAGGTGGTGCTATCGTACATCCACGTTGATGGAGACTTCAACCCACGTAGGGTAGCAGTTCTTGCGACTCCACGGAGGGCTCCACCCACGAAGGGTCCACGAAGAAGCAACCTTGTCTATCCCACCATGGCCGTCTCCCACGAAGGACTTGCCTCACTAGCGGTAGATCTTCACGGTAGGCGATCTCCTTGCCCTTACAAACTCCTTGGTTCAACTCCACAATCTTGTCCGAGGCTCCCAAGTGACAGCTAGCCAATCTAGGAGACACCACTCTCCAAGAAGTAACAAATGGTGTGTTGATGATGAACTCCTTGCTCTTGTGCTTCAAATGATAGTCTCCCCAACACTCAACTCTCTCTCACAGGATTTTGATTTGGTGGAAAGAAGATTTGAGTGGAAAGCAACTTGGGAAAGGCTAGAGATCAAGATTCATGTGGTTGGAATGGAATATCTTGGTCTCAACACATGAGTAGGTGGTTCTCTCTCAAACCGGTAAGTTGGAAGTGTAGGTTTGTTCTGATGGCTCTCTCCACGAATGAAGAGGAGGTGGAGGGGTATATATAGCCTCCACACAAAATCTAACCGTTACACACAATTTACCAAACTCGGTGGGACCGAATCATCAAACTCGGTCGGACCGATTTAGTAAACCTAGTGACCGTTAGGGTTTTCGATGGGACTGATATGCAACTCGGTAGGACCGATATGGTTAGGGTTAGGGCATAACGTAATCTCGGTGAGACCGATTACACAAACCCGGTGAGACCGATTTTGGTAATTAGCTAACCAGAGAGTTGGTCGGAGTAAACTCGGTGGGACCGATTTGCTCTTTCGGTGAGACCGAAAAGTTACAAAAGGGAAACAAAGAGTTTACATTGTAATCTCGATGGGACCGATCGCTCACTTCGGTTAGACCGAAACGTTACGAAGGGAAACAGAGAGATTACAATCCCATCTCGGTGAGACCGAGATCCCTATCGGTGAAACCGGTTTGCCTAGGGTTTGTGGCAGTGGCTATGACATCTGAACTCGGTGGCGCCGGATAGAAAGAATCAGTAGGGCCGAGTTTGACTTTGGGTGTAGGTCATATGTGGATGTGAGAAAGTAGTGGAGGGTTTTGGAGCATATCACTAAGCACGTGGAGCAAGAGGCTCATTAAGCAACACCTCATCCCTTCTTGATAGTATTGGCTTATCCTATAGACTCAATGTGATCTTGGATCACTAAAATGTAAAATGTAGAGTCTTGAACTTTTGAGCTTGAGCCAATCCTTTGTCCTTAATATTTTGAGGGATCCACTTTCATCATCCATGCCATGCCATTCATTGAGCTTTCCTGAAATATTCATCTTGGAATAGTATTAGCTTAATGAGCTATATGTTGTTATGAATTACCAAAACCACCTAGGGATAGTTGCACTTCCAGACTATAATGGGCTTTATTTTCCACTTTTATATTACTTTTGGGACTAACCTATTAACCGGAGCCCAGCCCAGAATTGTTGTTTTTTGCCTATTTCAGTGTTTCGAAGAAACGAAATATCAAACGGAGTCCAAACGGAATGAAACCTTCGGGAACGTGCTTTTCTCACCGAACGTGATCCAGGAGACTTGGACCCTATTCCAAGAAGTGCCAGAGCCGGTCATGAGGGTGGGGGGCGCGCCCTCCCCCCTGGGCGCGGCCCCCTGCCTCGTGGGCCCCCTGACGCTCCACCGACGTACTCCTTCCTCCTATATATACCTACGTACCCCCAACAGATCAGAAAGGATCCAAAAACCTAATTCCACCACCGTACCTTCCTGTATCCACGAGATCCCATCTTGGGGCCTGTTCCGGAGCTCAGCCGGAGGGGGCATCCACCACGGAGGGCTTCTACATCAACACCATAGCCCCTCCGATGAAGTGTGAGTAGTTTACTTCAGACCTTCGGGTCCATAGCTAGTAGCTAGATGGCTTCTTCTCTATTTTGGATCTCAATACAATGTTCTCCCCTCTCTCGTGGAGATCTATTTGATGTAATCTTCTTTTTTGCGGTGTGTTTGTTGAGACTGATGAATTGTGGGTTTATGATCCAACTTATCTATGGAAAATATTTGATTCTTCTCTGAATTCTTTTATGTATGATTGAGTTATCTTTGCAAGTCTCTTCAATTATCCGCTTGGTTTGGCCAACTAGATTGGTAGTTCTTGCAATGGGAGAAGTGCTTAGCTTTGGGTTCAATCTTGCAGTGTCCTTACCCAAAGGATGTAAAGGGTTGCAAAGCGCGTATTGTATTGTTGCCATCGAGGATAACAAGATGGGGTATTTATCATATTGCATGAATTTATTCCTCTACATCATGTCATCTTGCTTAAGGCGTTACTCTGTTTTTAACTTAATACTCTAGATGCATGCTGGATAGCGGTCGATGAGTGGAGTAATAGTAGTAGATGCAGAATCATTTCGGTCTACTTTTCTCGGACGTGATACCTATATACATGATCATTGCCTAGATATACTCATAACTATGCTCAATTATGTCAATTGCTCAACAGTAATTTGTTCACCCAACGTAGAATATCTATGCTCTTGAGAGAAGCCACTAGAGAAACCTATGGCCCCCGGGTCTATTCTCATCATATCAATCTCCATCACTTTATTTACTTGCTTTGCTTTTACTTTTCACTTTGCATATTTATACCAAAATACCAAAAATATTATCTCTATCAGATCTCACTCTCGTAAGTGACCGTGAAGGGATTGACAACCCCTAATCGCGTTGGTTGCGAGTAGCTATCGTTTTGTGCAGGTACGAGGGACTTGCGCGTGGCCTCCTACTGGATTGATACCTTGGTTCTCAAGAACTGAGGGAAATACTTACGCTACTGTGCTGCATCATACTCTCTCCTCTTCGGGGAAAACCAACGCAAGCTCAAGACGTAGCAAGAAGGATTTCTGGTGCCGTTGCCGGGGAGGTTTACGCAAAAGTCAACATACCAAGTACCCATCACAATCCCTATCTCTCGCATTACATTATTTGTCATTTGCCTCTCATTTTCCTCTCCCCCACTTCACCTTTGCCGTTTTATTCTCCCTCTCTTTCCCAATCTCCTCCTCTTTTTCCCTTTGCCTTTTGTTTGCTCGTGTGTTAGTTCACTTGCTTGTCGTCATGTCAAATTCCTTATCCGCTCCTATGTCTCCCGAGTTTGAAGTTCTTCACTTCAAGCAAAGGCAAGGAGAAAACTTAAAAGATGCTTGGTATAAGATGATGGAATCTTATCATAAGTGTACCCTAGAGGTGAATTTTAGAATTCTTCTTCGCAATTTTTATGTTGGGTTAAATATGACGCATAGACAACTCTTGGATTGCATTGCCATGGGAAATTTCATTGAGATTGATCCCAGTATTGCGCATGAAATTATAGAGGGATAGTGGGAACACTACCCCAAAAGGGAGGATCTCATCCTACCCAGGAAGAAACCCAAGTGTTTGAGAAGATTTGCGAAGTAACAAAAATTATACAAAAGTCTCTTGAGCCTCTTAAAAGTGTTAGCGGAAATCTTCAGCGCATGAATATGTTGATTACTCTTTGTAATAAGCGGTTGGATTCTTTAGATCTAAAAATTTCTGAGTATGAAGGGAAGCGTAAAGAACCCCCCGGATTCGAGCATGACTCCGCTAAAAAACTGAAAATTAAATATGGCAATACCTAGATCTATCCTTGCTTTTATGCCTAGCTAGGGGCGTTAAACAATAGGCTTGTTGGGAGGTAACCCAATTTTATTTTTAGTTTTTTGTTTTTGCTTCTGTTTAGAAATAAATAATCCATCTAGCCTCTGTTTATATGTGGTTTTATCTTTTAATTAGTGTTTGTGCCAAGTTGGACCTATTGGATCTTCTTGGATGATAGTTATTTGATCTTGCTGTAATTTCCAGAATCTTTGTGCTCAGTACCCGAATTGTTAAAAATCACCAGAACGTGATAAAATACTGATTCAAATTTCTGCTGATCAATAAACAAATTGTACAGGTCTTCTAATTTTGGTAGAATTTTTTGGGTTCCATACGTTTGCGTTAGTTACAGATTACTACAGACTGTTCTGTTTTTGACAGATTCTGTTTTGCGTGTGTTGTTTGCTTATTTTGATGAATCTATGGTTAGTAAAATAGTTTACAATCCATAGAGAAGTTGGAATACAGTAGGTTTAACACCAATATAAATAAAGAATGAGTTCATTACGGTACCTTAAAGTAGTCTTTTGTTTTCTTTCTCTAACGGAGCTCACGAGATTTCAATTGAGTTTTGTGTTGTGAAGTTTTCAAGTTTAGGGTGAATTCTTTTGATGGATTATGGAACAAGGAGTGGAAAGAGCCTAGCTTGGGGATGCCCATGGCACCCCCAAGATAATCCAAGGACACCAAAAAGTCAAAGCTTGGGGATGCCCCGGAAGGCATCCCCTCTTTAGTCCACTTCCATCGGTAATTTACTTGGAGCTATATTTTTATTCACCAACATGATATGTGTTTTGCTTGGAGCGTCTTGTATTATTTGAGTATTTGCTTGTTAGTTTACCACAATCATCCTTGCCGTACACACCTTTTGAGAGAGCCATATATGATTTGAAATTTGATAGAATACTCTATGTGCTTCACTTATATCTTTTGAGCTTGATAGTTTCCTCGTAGTGCTTCACTTATATCTTTTTGAGCGTGATAATTTTTGCTCTAGTGCTTCACTTAGATCTTTGAGAGAACGGTGGTGGATTTGTTTTAAAGAAACTCGATCTCTCATGCTTCACTTAGATTATTTTGCGAGTCGTTAATAGCATGGTAATTTGCTTAATGTTAATATACTTGGTATTCAAGATATGTGAAACTTTCTTTTGAGTGCGTTGAATACTAAGATAAGTTTGATGCTTGATAATTGTTTTGATATATGGAGATGATAATATCAAAGTCATGCTAGTTGGGTGATTGTGAATTTGAGAAATGCTTGTGTTGAAGTTTGTAAGTCCCGTAGCATGCACGTATGGTTAAAGTTATGTAACAAATTTGAAACATGAAGTGTACCTGGCTTGTGCATCCTTATGATTGGCGGTCGGGGAAGAAGCGATGGTCTTTTCGTACCAATCTATCCACCTAGGAGCATCTTGGCGTAGTACTTGATTTTTGATGACTTCTAAATTTTTGCAGTAAGTATATGAGTTCTTTTGACTAATGTTGAGTCCATGGATTATACGCACTTTTACCTTTCCGCCATTGCAAGCCTCTTGATTGCCGTGCATTGCCCTTTCTCACATTGAGAGTTGGTGCAAACTTCACCGGTGCATCCAAACCCCGTGATACGATACGCTCTATCACACATAAACCTCCTTATATCTTCCTCAAAACAGCCACCATACCTACCTATTATGGCATTTCCACAGCCATTCTGAAATATATTGCCATGCAACTTCCACCATCATCATCATGACATACTTTACTTTTGTCATATTGCCATTGCATGATCATGTAGTTGACATCGTATTTCTGGCAAAGCCACCATGCATTATTTTTCATACATGTCACTCTTGATTCATTGCACCATCCCGGTACACCGCCGGAGGCATTCATATAGAGTCATATCTTGTTCTAGTTTCGAGTTGTAATCCTTATGTTGTAATAAATAGAAGCATTGCCCAAACAAAAAAAAGGCCAAAAAAAAGAAAAGAAAAGGGCAATGCTACTATCTCTTTTTCCACACTTGTGCTTCAAAGTAGCACCATGTTCTTCATGTAGTAGGTCTTATTTTGTGCTTCAAAGTAGCACCTTGTTCTTCATGTAGTGAGTCTCATATATTGTGCTTCAAAGTAGCACCATGTTTTTCATATAGTGAGTCTCATAAGTTGTCTTTCTATACTAGTGGGAATTTTTCGTTATAGAACTTGGCTTGTATATTCCTACGATGGGCTTCCTCAAATGCCCTAGGTCTTCATGAGCAAGCAAGTTGGATGCACACCTACTAGTTTTCTTTTGTTGAGCATTCATAGCTCTAGTGCATCCGTTGCATGGCAATCCCTACTCCTCATGTTGACATCAATTGATGGGCATCTCCATAGCCCGTTGATTAGCCTCGTCAATGTGAGACTTTCTCCTTTTTGTCTTCCCCACACAATCCCCATCATCATATTCTATTCCACCCATAGTGCTATATCCATGGCTCACGCTCATGTATTGCGTGAAGGTTGAAAAACTTTGAGATTATTTAAGTATGAAACAATTGCTTGTCTTGTCATCGGGGGTATAGAAGTTGGGAACATCTTTGTGTGACGAAAATGAAGCGTAGCCTAACTATATGCTTTTGTAGGGATGAACTTTCTTTTGCCATGCTATTTTGAGAAGACATGATTACTTTGATTAGTATGCTTGAAGTATTATTATTTTTATGTCAATATGAACTTTTGTCTTGAATCTTTCGGATCTGAATATTCATACCATGATTAAGAAGATTTACATTGAAATTATGCGAAGTATCACTCCGCATCAAAAATTCTCTTTCTATCATTTACCTACTCGAGGGGCGAGCAGGAATTAAGCTTAGGGATGCCCGATACGTCTCCAACGTATCTATAATTTTGATTGCTCCATGCTATCTGTATCTATTGTTTTGGACTATAATGGGCTTTATTTTCCACTTTTATATTACTTTTGGGACTAACCTATGAACCGGAGGCCCAGCCCAAATTGCTGTTTTTTGCCTATTTCGGTGTTTCAAGAAAGCGGAATATCAAACGGAGTCCAAACGGAATGAAACCTTCGGGAACGTGATTTTCTCACCGAACGTGATCCAGGAGACTTGGACCCTACTCCAAGAAGTTCCAAAGGTGGTCACGAGGGTGGGGGGCGCGCCCCCTGCTTCGTGGGCCCCCTGACGCTCCACCGATGTACTCCTTCCTCCTATATATACCTACGTACCCCCAACAGATCAGAAAGGAGCCAAAAACCTAATTCCACCGCCGTACCTTCCTGTATCCACGAGATCCCATCTTGGGGCCTGTTAGGAGCTCACCGGAGGGGCATCCACCACGGAGGGCTTCTACATCAACACCATAGCCCCTCCGATGAAGTGTGAGTAGTTTACTTCAGACCTTGGGTCCATAGCTAGTAGCTAGATGGCTTCTTCTCTCTTTTGGATCTCAATACAATGTTCTCCCCCTCTCTCGTGGAGATCTATTTGATGTAATCTTCTTTTTGCGGTGTGTTTGTTGAGACCGATGAATTGTGGGTTTATGATCCAACTTATCTATGTAAAATATTTGATTCTTCTCTGAATTCTTTTATGTATGATTGAGTTATCTTTGCAAGTCTCTTTGAATTATCCGTTTGGTTTGGCCAACTAGATTGGTAGTTCTTGCAATGGGAGAAGTGCTTAGCTTTGGGTTCAATCTTGCGGTGTCCTTACCCAGTGATGTAAAGGGTTGCAAAGGCACGTATTGTATTGTTGCCATCAAGGATAACAAGATGGGGTATTTATCATATTGCATGAATTTATTCCTCTACATCATGTCATCTTGCTTAAGGCGTTACTCTGTTTTTAACTTAATACTCTAGATGCATCTTTGGATAGCGGTCGATGAGTGGAGTAATAGTAGTAGATCTTGAGAATCGTTTCGGTCTACTTGTCTCGGACGTGATGCCTATATACATGATCATTGCCTAGATATACTCATAACTATGCTCAATTCTGTCAATTGCTCAACAATATTTTGTTCACCCACCGTAGAATATCTATGCTCTTGAGAGAAGCCACTAGTGAAACCTATGGCCCCCGAGTCTATTCTCATCATATCAATCTCCATCACTTTATTTACTTGCTTTGCTTTTACTTTTCACTTTGCGTCTTTATACCAAAATACCAAAAATATTATCTCTATCAGATCTCACTCTCGTAAGTGACCGTGAAGGGATTGACAACCCCTAATCGCGTTGGTTGCGAGTAGCTATCGTTTTGTGCAGGTACGAGGGACTTGCGCATGGCCTCCTACTGGATTGATACCTTGGTTCTCAAAAACTGAGGGAAATACTTACGCTACTGTGCTGCATCATCCTCTCCTCTTCGGGGAAAACCAACGCAAGCTCAAGACGTAGCAGCAGCCGACTGTCGGCGACCGGCTGGGCCGCCGTGAAGGAGTCGGAGAAAATGATGTCTGCCACTGGATCGACCGCCTCGCTCGATCCCTGGCGCTAGAAGAAGAGGATGCTATCGGCCCACCTAGTTTCGTCCCCTGCATTCGCAACGAGCCCTTTCCCAAAGGGTTCTCGCTCCCAAGAGACACGCCCAAGTACAACGGCTCCGTGAAGCCGGAAGATTGGCTAGTTGACTACTCCACTGCAGCCAACATAGCAAACGGCAACAAGCGCGTTGCTGGAAAGTACGTTCCGCTCATGCTCCAGAGCACGACCCGGACATGGCTGAACAGCCTGAAGCCGTACAGCGTTAACAACTGGGTAGATTTCACCGAAGTCTTCATCTGCAACTTCACCAGCACCTACAAGCGGCCACCCAAGCCTCACCAGCTTTCTCTGTGCGTCCAAGGCCCCATCGAGTCCACCCGCGACTACCTAACGCGTGGGCCGAACTGCGCAACTCCTGCGAAGGGGTGCACGAGGGGCAAGCCATAGAGTACTTCACCGCCGGGTGCCGAGAGGGCACCCAGCTCAAGCACAAGCTCCTCTATGACGAGCCGGCCACACTCGATGAACTGCTGATCATAGTAGTAGACAAATGCCATCGCCGACTCCTCCATGAAGTCTCGAGCTCGGTGGGCCTTAGCGAAGGTGCTTCCTTAGGCTCCTCGAACACCGGCTGGTGACAACAGCCGACGCCAGCAACAGAACGACAACAAGCGCAAGGCCCCGCAGTCAGCTTCCAACAGTCGGTAGGTAGCAACAGTCGAAGACCAACAGTCGGAGGGGCAACTCTTACCCAAGGGTCAGAAGGGCGGCAAGCCGGCTTGGTTTCCTTCCTTCTCCTATGAGCAAACCCTCGATGCTCCCTGCAAGTTCCATAGCGGCGCGAAGCCGTCCAACCACACCACCCGGAAGGGTCACTAGCTCACCTGAATCTCCAAGGGCAAAGGACAACTACCTCCTCCGCCTGCCAGCCCACCGCCTCCTCAGCAGCCGGCGGCCCGTCTGGCAGTTGGCGCCATCCAAGACGAATTCCCTGAGGAGCACGGAGCCTACGTCGTCTTCACCAGTGTGGCCAATGACAAGCATAACCGGCGTCAGCAGCACCGAAAGGTGAATGCGGTCGCCTCAGAAGCCCCAGAGTTCATGCACTGGTCTGAGAAGCCCATCAGTTGGAGCCGAGCTGACCACCCGGAGGTGATGCCTTCTCCGGGTTCTTACGCCCTCGTGTTGGATGCCACATTTGCAACAGAGAGGCGAGCTGCTCACTTCTCCCGAGTTCTGATAGATGGCGGTAGCAGCATCAACATCCTTTACCATGACACTATGGAGAAGTTGTGCATCAAACAGAAGCAGCTCCAGCCCAGTCGGTCTGTCTTCCATGTTATTGTGCCTGGCATTTCCTACTCACCAATCGGCAAGATCAAGATGGATGTTCTCTTCGGAGACAAAGATCACTTCTGCTGCGAAGCAATTTGGTTTGAGGTAGTTGACCTGGAGAGCCCCTATCATGCACTGCTTGGCCGACCTGCTCTGGCCAAGTTCATGGATGTACCGCACTATGCTTACCTCAAGATGAAGATGCCGGGAACCAAGGGTATTATCACCGTGTCTGGAGATTACAAGAAGTCGGCCGCCTGTGCTGGGGCCAGTAGCGGGCTGGCCGAGTCCCTTGTAATTGCAGCCGAGAGGAAGTTCCTTGACCGGGTGGTGGCCGTGGCCAGCAAGCAGTCGGACCTGTCGCTAGTCCCCAAGGAGTCAGAACCTCAGGGCTCCTTCCAGCCGGCCAAAGAGATCAAGAAGATTCCCTTGGACCCGAACCACCCGGAGAAGTTCGCTGTCATAGGTGCTCACCTCGATAGCAAATAGGAAGGCGAGCTCGTCGATTTCCTCCTTGAGAATTGGGACATCTTTGTATGGTCCCCAAGGACATGTCGGGTGTTCCGACGGATTTCGCCGAGCACAAGCTACACGTCAGAGTAGATGCAAAACCAGTTAAGCAACCCCTCCGCTGCCTGTCAGAGGAGAAGAGAAGAATTGTTGGTGAAGAGATAGCCCAGCTTCTGGTAGCCGATTTCATTATGGAAGTGTTCTTTCCAGAGTGGCTTGCCAACCCAGTCCTTATACTTAAGAAGAACAAAAAGTGGCGCCTGTGCATTGATTATACCAGCCTCAACAAAGCTTTCCCCAAAGATCCGTTTGCTTTGCCTTGGATTGACCAAGTGATAGACTCCACAGCCGGATGTGAGCTGTTGAGTTTCTTGGATGCCTACTCAGGGTACCACCAAATCAAGTTGAACCCGGCCTACCACTTGAAGACCGCCTTCATCACACCATTCGAAGCCTTCTGCTACCTGACCATGACATTCGGCCTGAGAAATGTCGGTGCCACCTTTCAGCGTTGCATGCAGAAGTGCCTCCTCAAGCAGCTCGGTAGAAATGCCCACGTCTATGTAGACGATATTTTGGTGAAGATGGAGAAGCGCGACACCCTCTTGGAAGATCTCAAGGAGACCTTTGATAATCTCCGCCGTTTTAAAATCAAGCTCAACCCAGAAAAATGTGTCTTTGGAGTACCAGCCGGCCAACTCCTTGGCTTCCTGGTCTTAGAACGCGACATTGAGTGCAACCCTGTCAAGATCAAGGCCATCGAGAGGATGGAGAGGCCCACCTGACTGCGAGTCGTCCAGAAGTTTACCAACTGCTTGGCATCCATCAGCCGGTTCATCAGTCGGCTGGGTGAGAAGGCTTTTCCCTTATACCAGCTCATGAAGAAAATCACTCATTTTGAGTGGAACGACAAGGCAGACGAAGCTTTTCTCGAACTCAATAAAATGTTGACCACGCCGCCTGTTCTGGCCGCCCCGCCCGCTAAGGAGCCCATGCTCCTCTACATCGCCGCCACCAGCCGGGTGGTCAGCATGGTCGTGGTGGTAGAGCGCAAAGAAGAAGACAAAGCACTACCTGTCCAGAGGCCTGTGTACTACTTGAGCGAGTCTTTGTCGACCTCAAGCGTAACTACCCCATTACCAGAAGATGTGCTACGGTGTGCACTTTGCCGCCAAGAAGCTGAAGGCATACTTTCAAGAGCACCCCATCACGGTCGTCTGCACCGCCCCACTTGCCGAGATCATTGGAAGCCGAGATGCATCTGGCCTAGTGGCCAAGTGGGCCATCGGGTTGGCCCCCTAAACCATCTTCTACCAGCCACGCACCACCATCAAGTCCCAAGCACTGGACGACTTCCTCGTCGACTGGGCCGAGACCCAGTACCTGCCGCCAGCTCCGGACTCCACTCATTGGCGGATGCATTTCAATGGCTCGAAGATGCGCACCGGCTTGGGAGACGGCATCGTACTTACCTCTCCCAAAGGCGACAAGCTTAGATATGCATTGCAAATCCACTTCGCCGCCTCCAACAATGTGGCCGAGTATGAGGCGCTCGTACACGGGCTCCGTCTGGCCAAAGAACTCGGCATCCGCCTGATCCTGTGCTACGGCGACTCCGACTTGATGGTCCAATAGTCGTCTGGTGACTGGGACGCCAAGGATGCAAACATGGCAAGTTACCGCTTCCTCGTTCAGCAGCTCAGCGGATATTTTGAGGGGTGCGAGTTCCTTCACGTGCCACAAAACGACAACGAGCCAGCTGACGCTCTGCCATGGATCGGCTCCACCCATCAAGCAATTCCAGCCAGCGTCTCCCTTCAGTGCCTCTGCAAGCCGTCAATCAATCCTTCCCCAAAATCTGAGTCCATCTTCGTGCCGGCTCCTCCTAAAGCAGTCGGATCCGACTCGGGGGCTGCAGCAGCCGGCCCGGGGACTTCGGCAGGTGGCACGGGGACTGCAGGAGTCGCACCTGGCCCGGGGACTTCACAACTCGACTCGGGGGCTGCATCAGCCGGCCGAGGGACTTCACCAAGCAGCCCGAGGACTACAGCAGTCGCACCCGGCCCGGGGACTCCACAACCCAGCCCGGGGGCTACAGCAGCCGGCCCGGGGACTTCAACGATGCAGCAAGCGGCAACCAACTCCGACCCGCCGCCTCCCAACCCAACCGCCCTAGTACAAGTGGCCGTAGTGGCAGTAGAAGAAATTCAAGCACCATCATGGGCACAGCCCATCCTCAAGTTTCTGGTGAACAGAGAGCTGCCGACCGATGAGATCTCGACCCGGCAAGTGCAGCGTTGAGTAGGAGCCTATGCGATAGTAAACAGAGAGCTTGTCAGACGCAGCATGATTGGGTCTTCCAGCGCTGCGTAGAACCAGAGAAGGGTCAAGCAATCCTCAAAGATATCCACCAAGGCGAGTGCGGCCACCACGCGGCCTCCAGATCCCTTGTCGCCAAAGCTTTCCGCCACGGTTTTTTCTGGCCAACTGCTTTGTAAGATGCCAAGGAGTTGGTTAAGCACTGCAAGGGGTGCTAGAAGTTCAGCTCCAAGCAATCTCTGTCGGCTTCTTGCTACCTCTTGAGCATGCGGTACTTTTTCCCTTGAAGAAGAAAGTGTGATGTAGCAAAGTAGCGTAAGTATTTCCCTCAGTTTTTGAGAACCAAGGTATCAATCCAGTAGGAGGCCACACGCAAGTCCCTCTTACCTACACAAACAAATAAGAACCTTGCAACCAACGCGATAAAGGGGTTGTCAATCCCTTCACGGCCACTTGCAAAAGTGAGATCTGATAGAGATGATAAGATAATATTTTTGGTATTTTTATGATAAAGATTAAAAGTAAAGATTGAAAAATAAATGGCAAAAGAAATATCTAGTTGACGGGAGATTAATATGATGGAAAATAGACTTGGGGGCCATAGGTTTCACTAGTGGCTTCTCTCAAGATAGCATAAGTATTACAGTGGGTGAACAAATTACTGTCGAGCAATTGATAGAAAAGTGCATAATTATGAGAATATCTAGGCATGATCATGTATATAGGCATCACGTCCGTGACAAGTAGACCGACTCCTGCCTGCATCTACTACTATTACTCCACACATCGACCTCTATCCAGCATGCATCTAGAGTATTAAGTTCATAAGAACAGAGTAACGCATTAGGTAAGATGACATGATGTAGAGGGATAAACTCAAGCAATATGATATAAACCCCATCTTTTTATCCTTGATGGCAACAATACAATACGTGTCGTTTCCCCTACTGTCACTAGGATCGAGCACCGCATGATTGAACCCAAAGCTAAGCACTTCTCCCATGACAAGAAAGATCAATCTAGTAGGCCAAACCAAACTAATAATTCGAAGAGACTTGCAAAGATAACTAATCATACATAAAAGAATTCAGAGAAGATTCAAATATTGTTCATAGATAATCTTGATCATAAACCCACAATTCATCGGGTCTCGACAAACACACCGCAAAAAGAGTTACATCAAATAGATCTCGAAAAAGATCGAGGAGAACTTTGTATTGAGATCCAAAGAGAGAGAAGAAGCCATCTAGCTAATAACTATGGACCCGAAAGTCTATGGTAAACTAATCACACATCATCGGAGAGGCTATGGTGTTGATGTAGAAGCCCTCCGTGATCGATGCCCCCTCCGGTGGAGCGCCGAAAAAGGCCCCAAGATGGGATCTCACGGGTACAGAAGGTTGCGGCAGTGGAATTAGGTTTTCGTGGTGCTCCTCGATGGTTTCGGGGTACGTAGGTATATATAGGAGTAAGAAGTAGGTCGGTGGAGCCACGAGGGGCCCACGAGGGTGGAGGGCACACCCAGGGGGGTAGGCGCGCCCCCTACCTTGTGGCCTCCTCATATGTTTCTTGACGCCCACACCAAGTCCCCTGGATCACGTTTGTTCCAAAAATCACGCTCCCGAAGGTTTCATTCCGTTTGGACTCCCTTTGATATTCTTTTTCTGCGAAACACTGAAATAGGCAAAAAAACGCAATTTGCACTGGGCCTTGGGTTAAAAGGTTAGTCCCAAAAATAATATGAAAGTGTATAATAAAGCCCATTAAACATCCAAAACAGAATATATAATAGCATGGAACAATTGAAAATTATAGATACATTGGAGACGTATCAAGCATCCCCAAGCTTAATTCCATGTTGAGTAGGTAAATGATAAAAACAGAATTTTTGATGTGGAATGCTACCTAGCATATTTCTCAATGTAATTTTCTTTATTGTGGCATGAATGTTCAGATCCGAAAGATTCAAGATAAAAGTTTAATATTGACATGAAAATAATAATACTTCAAGCATGCTAACCAAGCAATTATGTCTTATCAAAATAACATAGCCAAAGAAAGCTTATCCCTACAAAATCATATAGTTTGGCTATGCTTCATTTTCGTCACACAAAATTCTCTCATCATGCACAACCCCGATGACGAGCCAAGCAATTGTTTCATACTTAGCCTTTTCAGACTCTTTCAACTTTTACACAATATATGAGCGCGAGCCATGGACATAGCACTATGGGTGGAATAGAATATAATGACTGAGGTTGTGTGAGAAGGCAAGAAGGGAGAAAGTCTCACATTGACGCGGCTAATCAACGGGCTATGGAGATGCCCATCAGTTGATGCCAATGTAAGGAGTAGGGATTGCCATGCAACGGATGCACTAGAGCTATAAGTATATGAAAGCTTAACAAAATAAACTAAGTGCATGTGCATCCAACTTGCTTGCTCACGAAGACCTAGGGCATTTGAGGAAGCCCATTGTTGGAATATACAAGCCAAGTTCTATAATGTAAAATTCCCACTAGTATATGAAAGTGACAAAATAGGAGACTCTCTATCATGAAGATCATGGTGCTATATTGAAGCACAAGTGTGGTAAAAGGATAGTAACATTGTCCCTTCTCTCTTTTTCTCTCATTTTTTTGTTTTTATATTTGGGCCTTCTTCTCCTTTTTTCTTTCTTTTTGGCCTCTTTTCTTCTTCTTTTTTTGTCCGGAGTCTCATCCCGACTTGTGAGGGAATCATAGTCTCCATCATCCTTTCCTCACTTGGGACAATGCTCTAATAAGGACGATCATCACACTTTTATTTACTTACAACTCAAAGATTACAACTCAATACTTAGAACAAAATATGACTCTATGTGAATGCCTCCGGCGGTGTACTGG
Organism: Aegilops bicornis; assembly: GCA_021605145.1. Lineage (NCBI taxonomy): Eukaryota > Viridiplantae > Streptophyta > Magnoliopsida > Poales > Poaceae > Aegilops > Aegilops bicornis. The sequence continues at coordinate 386,716,524 of CM038669.1, read as the reverse complement.
GATATGCAATGAATCAAGAGTGATATGTGTGAAAGAATTATAAAGGTGGCTTTGCCACAAATACGATGTCAACTACATGATCATGCAAAGCAATATGACAATGATGATGCGTGTCATAATAAACGGAACGGTGGAAAGTTGCATGGAAATATATCTCGGAATGGCTATGGAAATGCCGTAATAGGTAGGTATGGTGGCTGTTTTTAGGAAGATATAAGGAGGTTTATATGTGATAGAGCATATCATATCACGGGGTTTGGATGCACCCGCGAAGTTTGCACCAACTCTCAAGGTGAGAAAGGGCAATGCACTGCATCAAGAGGCTAGCAATGATGGAAGGGTGAGAGTGCGTATAATCCATGGACTCAACATTAGTCATAAAGAACTCACATACTTATTGCAAAAATCTACAAGTCATTGATGACCCACAAGTATAGGGGATCTATCGTAGTCCTTTCGATAAGTAAGAGTGTCGAACCCAACGAGGAGCAGAAGGAAATGATAAGCGGTTTTCAGCAAGGTATTCTCTGCAAGCACTGAAATAATAGGTAACAGATAGTTTTGTGATAAGATAATTCGTAGCGAGCAACAAGTAACAAAAGTAAATAAAGTGAAGCAAGGTGGCCCAATCCTTTTTGTAGCAAAGGACAAGCCTGGACAAACTCTTATATAGAGGAAAGCGCTCCCGAGGACACATGGGAATTATCGTCAAGCTAGTTTTCATCATGTTCATATGATTCGCGTTCAGTACTTTGATAATTTGATATGTGGGTGGACCGGTGCTTGGGTGCTGCCCTTACTTGGACAAGCATCCCACTTATGATTAACCTCTATTGCAAGCATCCGCAACTACAACAAAAGTATTAAGGTAAACCTAACCATAGCATGAAACATATGGATCCAAATCAGCCCCTTACGAAACAACGCATAAACTAGGGTTTAAGCTTACATCACCTGCAACCCATCATCTACTTATTACTTCCCAATGCCTTCCTCCGGGCCCAAATAATGGTGAAGTGTCATGTAGTCGACGTTCACATAACACCCCTAGAGGATAGACAACATACATCTCATCAGAATTCCAGCTCAATATTTTTTAGTATTTCCAAAAATAACTTTCCTGGAGTTTCAGGACTTTTGGAGTTGTGCAGAATAGGTCTCTAATATTTGCTCCTTTTCCAGCCCAGAATTCTAGTTGCCGGCATTCTCCCTCCTTATGTAAACCTTGTAAAATAAGAGAGAATAGGCATAAGTATTGTGACATAACGTGTAATAATAGCCCACAATGCAATAAATATCGATATAAAAAGCATGATGAAAAATGGACGTATCAACTCCCCCAAGCTTAGACCTCGCTTGTCCTCAAGCGAAAGCTGATAACGGTAAATATGTCCACATGTTTAGAGGTAGAGGTGTCGATAAAATAAAATACGGACATGAGGGCATCATGATTATTCTCATAACAGCAACATATATGGATATTTTCATATGATTTTTTATGCTCAAGTAATAATCTATTCACAATGCAAAGTATAAATCAGAAACTTTATTGAGAACCAACAAACTATAATCTCAGTCATTGAAGCAATTGCAATTTATCATAACATCTGGAAGAGTCTATGTCAGAGCTTTCTAGCAAGTCCACATACTCAACTATCTTTTAGTCTTTCATAATTGCTAACACTCACGCAATACTTGTGGTTACGGAGATTTAATCGTACACAGAGAAAGATAGGGGCTTATAGTTTCGCCTCCCAACCTTTTGCCTCAGGGGTAATGTCAACAATAATAACTCATGCTAACCCACATCCAATTACATATATGTATCAGGATCTTTCCAACATCATGTGCTTGCCAAATGATAAAATATAAAAAGGAAAGGTGAAGATCACCATGACTCTTGCATAAGGTAGAAGATAATAGTAAAAGATAGGCCCTTCACAGAGGGAAGCAGAGGTTGCCATGCGCTTTCAGGGTTGGATGCACAAAATCTTAATGCGAAAGAACATCACTTTATATTGCCACTTGTGATATGAACCTTTATTATGCAGTCCGTCGCTTTTATTTCTTCCACATCACAAGATCGTATAAAGCTTATTTCCTCCACACCAATCAATCATACATATTTAGAGAGCAATTTTTATTGCTTCCACCGATGACAACTTACTTGAAGGATCTTACTAAATCCATAGGTAGATATGGTGGACTCTCATGGCAAAACTAGTTTAAGGGTATTTGGAAGCACAAGTAGTATCTCTACTTGGTGCAAAGAATTTGGCTAGCATGAGGGGGAAAGGCAAGCTCAACATGTTGGATGATCCATGACAATATACTTTATCTCAGATATAAGAAAACATAACCCATTATGTTGTCTTCCTTGTCCAACATCAACTCTTTAGCATGTCATATTTTAATGAGTGCTCCCAATCATAAAATATATCCAAGATAGTATATCTATATGTTAAACCTCTCTTTCTTTATTACTTCCTATTAATTGCAACGATGACCAAAGCTATGTTTGTCAACTCTCAACAATTTTTAATCATCATACTCTTTCTATGTGAAGTCATTACTCTCAATAAGATCAATATGATATTTTTATTCCTTTTATTCTTTTATCTTTTCTTTTATTCACTCAAGATCATGGCAAAATAATCAAGCCCTTGACTCAACACTAATCTTTATTATATAGCTCATGGACTCGATTACATAGAGAGATCATAAAGCAAAACTCAAAACTAGATCATACCAAAACTTTATTCTACTAGATCAAGATACTACTAATAGGATCGAACTAAGAAAAACGGTAAAGATAGGAGATGTGGTTGTGATACGATGCTGGGACATCTCTCCCAAGCTCGGCAGTTGCCAAGGGGAGTGCCCATACCCGTGTGATTATGTCTCCTTTGCTGGTGAAGGGATTGTCGATGATGTAGGTTTGTCATCCATCTTCCAAGGCATAGGCTCACCATCATAGAAGGATGATCGAGTCTCTGGGATCCTTAAATCTGCAGCCAAACTCATCCATTTGAATCTATATTCATACTCACAGTTTTGGTTTTGCAAGTCATAGATTTGGGCTTGGAGGTGCTCGATTTTCTCGTGGAGCTTGAAGATGGCCTTCCCAATGTCCTTGGCATCCAGCTAGTGGTTGTTGGTGAACTCCGTGATCATTATATGATTGGAGTCAAGTCCACACTCCACCATCTCTTGGCACTTGAAAACATGTTGCTCCATTGCTTCAAGCCTTGTCTCCACGCTTCCGGTCCTCCGTGGTCCCTCAACATCGCGGATGTGCAGCAACCCATCATGCATCTCAATGGTTTGAGGGTGTTGCAGCACCTCCGCGAGGTAGGGGCTGATGACCTTCTCAAAGAACTTGTCCTTGGGGGCACTTGGAGACGTCATGATGATCTAGATTTGTCAGAAAAACAGCTCAAAACAAGAACAGAGGATATTTGCGTGATACAAGAGTCAAAACCTTCGAGAGGTTATATAATGAATTTTTACAGACCAAAATACGTATCGTGCAAGAAAACGGAGTCCGGAGAGCGCACGAGGTGCCCATGAGGTAGGGGGGCGCGCCCAATAGGGTAGGGCGCACCCTCCACCCTCGTGGAGCCCTCGTGTCCTTCCCGGACTACTTATTTTTCTATTTTTCTAAATATTCCAAAACGGAGAAATATTGCCATAAAAACTGTTTTGGAGTCGGTTTACTTACCGTACCACATACCTATTCCTTTATGCGAGTCAAAGCGTTAGGAAAGTGTCCCTTATGTATTCCTCCGGGTTACGGTTTCAATAACATTGGTTTCAACATTTATGGGATTACACGAGATATAATGTTTGATTCTTTGACCGTTTACCACCTTGGATTTGTGCCTTGAACTTGTTGATTTTTATGGCACCTAACGATAGACCTCCTCGATAACGTAAGGACCTTCCCATTTAGAGAGAAGTTTTCCTGCAAAAAATCTTAAATGAGAGTTGTATAGCAATACATAATCACCTACACTAAATTCACGCTTTTGTATCCTTTTGTCATGCCATCCTTTAACTTTTTTTAAACAACTTGGCATTCTCATAAGCTTGGGTTCTCTATTCATCAAGTGAGCTAATGTCAAATAACCTCTTCTCACCGGCAAGTTTGAAATCATAATTGAGCTCTTTGATAGCCCAATAAGCCTTATGTTCTAGTTCGAGAGGTAAGTGACATGCGTTTCCATGAACCATTTTATACGGAGACATACCCATAGGATTTTTATATGCAGTTCCGTAGGCCCATAATGGATCATCAAGTTACTTGGACCAATTCTTTGTAGATCTATTAACAGTCTTTTGCAAAATTAATTTGAGCTCTCTATTGCTCAATTCTACTTGACCACTAGACTGCGGGTGATAAGGAGATGCAATTATATGATTAACATCATACTTAGCAAGCATTTTTCGGAAAGCACCATTGATACGTCTCAAACGTATCTATAATTTTTGATTGCTCCATGCTATTATATTACCCCTTTTGGATGTTTATGGGCTTTATTTTACACATTTATATCATTTTTGGGACTAACCTACTAACCGGAGGCCCAAATTTATATTGCTGTTTTTTTGCCTATTTCAGTATTTCGAAGAAAAGGAATATCAAACGGAGTCCAAACGGAATGAAACCTTTGGGAGCGTGATTTTTGGAACCAACGTGATCCGGAGAGCTTGGAGTGCAAGTCAAGAAGCTTCCAAGGAAGCCACTAGATAGGAGGCCGCTCCCCCTCCCCCTGTAGGACGCGCCCCCCTGTCTCGTGGGCCCCTCGGGCGGCCACCGATGTACTTCTTCCTCCAATACATACCTGCGTACCCCGAAAACATCTAGGGGCACCACGAAACACAATTTCCACCGCCTTAACCTTCTGTATCCGCGAGATCCCATCTTGGAGCCTTCGCCGACACTTTGCCGGAGGGGGAATCAACCACTGAGGGCCTATACATCAACATCCTTGCCCCTCCGATGAGTTGTGAGTAGTTTACCTCAGACCTATGGGTCCATAGTTATTAGCTAGATGGCTTCTTCTCTCTTTTTGGATCTCAATACAATGTTCTCCCACTCTCTTGTGGAGATCTATTCGATGTAAACTCTTTTTGCGGTGTGTTTGTCGAGATCCGATGAATTGTGGGTTTATGATCAAGTTTATCTATGAATAATATTTGAATCTTCTGTGAATTCTTTTATGTATGATTAAGTTATCTTTGCAAGTCTCTTCGAGTTATCGGTTTAGTTTGGCCTACTAGATTGATCTTTCTTGCCATGGGTTAAGTGCTTTTCTTTGGGTTCAATATTGCTGTGTCCTTACACATTGTCTTTAAGGGTTGCAAGTATAGTTTTGCATTGTTTCCATCGAGGATAACAAGATGGGGTTTATATCATATTGCATGAGTTTATCCCTCTACATCATGTCATCTTGCTTAATGCATTACTCTGTTCTTATGAACTTAATACTCTAGATGCAGGCAGGAGTCGGTCGATGTGTGGAGTAATAGTAGTAGATGCAGGTAGGAGTCGGTCTACTTGTTATGGACGTGCTGCCTATATACATGATCATGCCTAGATAATCTCATAAATATGCGCTTTTCTATCAATTGCTCGACAGTAATTTGTTCACCCACCGTAATACTTATGCTATCTTGAGAGAAGCCACTAGTGAAACCTATGGCCCCCGGGTCTATCTCTTATCATATTTGCTTTCAATCTACTTTTACTTGCATCTTTACTTTTGCATCTATAATATAAAATACCAAAAATATATTTACCTTATCTTACTATCTTTATTAGATCTCACTTTCGCAAGTGGCCGTGAAGGGATTGACAACCCCTTTATTGTGTTGGTTGCGAGTTCTCAGTTTGTTTGTGTAGGTGCGTGGGACTTTTGAGGAGCCCCCTCTTTGGATTGATACCTTGGTTCTCAAACTGAGGGAAATACTTACGCTACACTTGCTGCATCACCCTCTCCTCTTGAGGAAAACCAACACAAGCTCAAGACGTGGCAAGAAGGATTTCTGGCGCCGTTGCCAGGGAGGTCTTCGCTCAAGTCAAGACATACCAAGTACCCATCACAAACCCATCTCCCTCGCATTTACATTATTTTCCATGTGCCTCTCGTTTTCCTCTCCCCACTTCACCCTTCCCGTTTTATTCGCCTCTCTTTCCCAATCTCATCCTCTCTCTTTTAAACGTCGCTTTTACATTTGCTCGTGTGTTAGTTCATTTACCTTGTCGTCATGGCTAGTCCTCCTATCCTTATTCTCACTCCCGAACAAGAAATTCACAATTTTAAGCAAAGGGAGAGGGAAAGTTTAAAAGATGCTTGGCATAGAATTTGCAATGCCCAATATAAAGCTACTAGGAAGCTTGCTACTTCCGTTCTTCTCCGCAATTTTTATGTAGGCATTACTCCTTGGAATAGATGTGTTCTTGAAATTGCTACCGGAGGTGATTTTATGAGTAGCCATACTGTTGATGCTTATAATGCTATGTTAGACTTGTTTGGCCCACCACCTCTTTTGGTTAATGGAACGGTTTTAACTCTAGAACATGTGATGCAACGGCTTGATATTATTGAAAATAAAATTGCCACTGTTGAGTTAATTGAAAATTTGGATAAAAGGATCCATAATCACATTACCCAATTTGGATCTAGGGTTGGAGTTACTTTGTAAAATCTTAAAGAAAAAGAACCTATAGTTAATGAAAAAATTGATCTAGACTCTGCTAGAATCGGTAAACTTGAGGATATCATTACAAACTTAGGTTCCGCGTTTTCCCCCATGAAAAACACTCCAAAACCCCCTAATAAAACTGCCAAGTTTATTTATGTTCCTAAAAATAAGGGTGAATCTTCTAGTAAGGGAGACACGGATCTCAAATCCATAAGTGTTCTTCCAAATTGTCTCTCTAGCGTTAAGGAACCTTTTGCTACCAATGAATTTCTTAAATTTTGGCCTAAAGGTTTAGCCATTACTAAAAAGGGAGAGATCCCTAGAGATCACAATCTCTCTACTTATGAGTTTAGTGCCAAAGATGGCACTCGTTAGGTCTATCCTTGCTTTTATGCCTAGCTAGGGGCGTTAAACGATAGCGCTTGTTGGGAGGCAACCCAATTTTATTTTTAGTTTTTTGTTTTTGTTTCTGTTTAGGAATAAATAATCCATCTACCTTTGGTTTAGATGTGTTTTTATCTTTTAATTAGTGTTTGTGCCAAGTTAAACCTATAGGATCTTCTTGGATGATAGTTATTTGATCTTGCTGTAATTTTCAGAAACTTTCGGTTAACGAAAAATTTGCTAAAAATCACCAGAACGTGATAAAATAGTGATTCCAATTTCTTCTGATCAATAAACAAATTGCCTAGGTCTTCCTATTTTTTCTGAATTTTTTGAGTTCCAGAAGTTTGCGTTAGTTACAGATTGCTACAGAATGTTCTGTTTTTGACAGATTCTGTTTTTCGTGTGTTGTTTGCTTATTTTGATGCATCTATGGCTAGTAAATTAGTTTATAAACCATAAGGAAGTTGGAATACAGTGGGTTTAACACCAAAATAAATAAAGAATGAGTTCATTACAGTACCTTATATGGTGGTTTTGTTTTCTTTCACTAACGGAGCTTATTAGATTTCCTGTTGAGTTTTGTGTTGTGAAGTTTTCAAGTTTTGGGTAAAGCTTTTATGGACTATGGAATAACGGGTGGCAAGAGCCTAAGCTTGGGGATGCCCAAGGCACCCCAAGATATTCAAGAATAGCCAAAAGCCTAAGCTTGGGGATGCCCCGGGATGGCATCCCCTCTTTCGTCTTCGTTCATCGGTAACTTTACTTGGAGCTATATTTTTATTCGCCACATGATATATTAGTCTTTGATTTTTAGTTTACCACAATCATCCTTGCTGTACACACCTTTTGGGAGAAGCCTATTTGATTAGAACTTTCTAGAATACTCTATGTTCTTCACTTATATCTTTTGAGCTTGATAGTTTTTGCTCTAGTGCTTCACTTATATCTTTTAGAGCACGGTGGTGTCTTAATTTTGAAGAAATTTCTAGTCTCTCATGCCTCACTTATATCATTTTGAGAGTCTTTTAGAACAGCATGGTATTTTCTATGGTTATAAATTTGGTGAGCATCCAAGTTGGATATAATAAAAACTACCATAGGAAGTGAATTGGATGCTATGATCAACTTGATACTTGATAATTGTTTTGAGATATGGAGGTAGTGATATTAAAGTCATGCTAGTTGGGTGATTATGAATTTAAAGAATGCTTGTGTTGAAGTTAGCAAGTCTCGTAGCATGCACGTATGGTTAAAGTCGTGTAACAAATTTGAAACATGAAGTGTACCTGGCTTGTGCATCCTTATGAGTGGCGGTCGGGGAATGACGATGGTCTTTTCCTACCAATCTATCCCCCTAGGAGCATGCGCGTAGTACTTGGTTTCTGATGACTTCTAAATTTTTGCAATAAGTATATGAGTTCTTTTGACTAATGTTGAGTCCATGGATTATACGCACTTTTACCTTTCCGCCTTTGCTAGCCTCTTGATTGCAGTGCATTGCCCTTTCTCACCTAGAGAGTTGGTGCAAAATTCGCCGGTGCATCCAAACCCCGTGATACGATACGCTCTATCACACATAAACCTCCCTATATCTTCCTCAAAACAGCCACCATACCTACCTATTATGGCATTTCCATAGCCATTCCGAGATATATTGCCATGCAACTTTCCACCATTCCGTTCATATGACATACATTACTTTTGTCATATTGCTTTTTGCATGATCATGTAGTTGACATTATATTTGTGGCAAAGCCACCATGCATTATTTTTCATACATGTCACTCTTGATTCATTGCACCATCCCGGTACACCGCCGGAGGCATTCATATAGAGTCATATCTTGTTCTAGCTTTGAGTTGTAAATCCATAAAAGTGTGATGATCTTCATTATTAGAGCATTGTCCTAGTGAGGAAAGGATGATGAAGGCTATGATTCCCCCACAAGTCGGGATGAGACTTCGGACTTTACAAAAAGAAAAAAAGAAAACAGAAAAAAAAGAGAAAGGCCAAAAAGAAAAAAAAGAAGGCCAAAGAAAAAGAAAAAAAGAAGAAAAAAAATGAGAGAAAAAGAGAGAAGGGACAATGCTACTATCTCTTTTTCCACACTTGTGCTTCAAAATAGCACCATGATCTTCATGTTAGAGAGTCTCATATGTTGTTACTTTCATTTACTAGTGGGAATTTTTCATTATAGAACTTGGCTTGTATATTCCTACGATGGGCTTCCTCAAATGCCCTAGGTCTTCATGAGCAAGCAAGTTGGATGCACCCACTTGTTTTCTTTTGTTGAGCATTCATTTATAATTCTAGTGCATCCGTTGCATGGCAATCCCTACTCCTCATGTTTACATCAATTTAATGGCATCTCCATAGCCCGTTGATTATCCTCGTCAATGTGAGACTTTCTCCTTTTTTGTCTTCTCCACACAATCCCCATCATCATATTCTATTCCACCCATAGTGCTATACCCATGGCTCACGCTCATGTATTGCGTGAAGGTTGAAAAAGTTTGAGATTATTTAAGTATGAAACAATTGCTTGGCTTGTCGTCGGGGGTATAGAAGTTGGGAACATCTTTGTGTGACGAAAATGAAGGACAGCCTAACTATATGGTTTTGTAGGGATGAACTTTCTTTTGCCATGTTATTTTGAGAAGACATGGTTACTTTGATTAGTATGCTTGAAGTATTACTATTTCTTATATCAATATGAACTTTTATTTTGAATCTTTTGGATCTGAACATTCATGCCACAATAAAGAAAATTACATTATGAATTATGCTAGGTGGCATTCCACATCAAAAATTCTGTTTTTATCATTTACCTACTCGAGGACGAGCATGAATTAAGCTTGGGGATGCTTAATACGTCTCCAACGTATCTATAAATTTTGATTGTTCCATGCTATTATATTACCCCTTTTGGATGTTTATGGGCTTTATTTCACACATTTATATCATTTTTGGGACTAACCTACTAACCGGAGGCCCAACCCATATTGATGTTTTTTTTGCCTATTTCAGTATTTCGAAGAAAAGGAACATCAAACGGAGTCCAAACGGAATGAAACCTTCGGGAGCGTGATTTTTGGAACGAACGTGATCCGGAGAGCTTGGAGTGCAAGTCAAGAAGCTTCCGAGGAAGCCACGAGATAGGAGGCCGCCCCCACAGTAGGGCGCCCACCGTCTCATGGGCCCCTCGGTGGCCACCGACGCATTTCTTCCTCCTATATATACCTCGTGCCCGAAAACATCCAGGGGCACCACGAAACACAATTTCCACCGCCGTAGCCTTCTGTATCCGCAAGATCCCATCTTGGAGCCTTCGCCGGCACTTTGCCGGAGGGGGAATCAACCACGGAGGGCCTCTACATCAACATCCTTGCCCCTCCTTCGGATTTATGGGATTACCTGAGATATAATGTTTGATTCTTTGACCGTTTACCACCTTCGGATTTGTGCCTTCGAAGTTGTTGATTTTTATGGCACCGGAACGATAGACCTCCTCGATAATGTAAGGACCTTCTCATTTAGAGGGAAGGTTTCCTGCAAAAAATCTTAAAGGAGAGTTGTATAGCAATACATAAGCACCTACATTAAATTCACGCTTTTGTATCCTTTTGTCATGCCATCTTTTAACTTTTTGTTTAAACAACTTGGCATTCTCATAAGCTTGGGTTCTCCATTCATCAAGTGAGCTAATGTCAAATAACCTCTTCTCACCGGCAAGTTTGAAATCATAATTGAGCTCTTTAATAGCCCAATAAGCCTTATGTTCTAGTTCGAGAGGTAAGTGCCATGCTTTTCCATGAACCATTTTATACGGAGACATAACCATAGGATTTTTATATGCAGTTCCGTAGGCCCATAATGCATCATCAAGTTTCTTGGACCAATTCTTTGTAGATCTATTAACAGTCTTTTGCAAAATTATTTTGAGCTCTCTATTGCTCAATTCTACTTGACCACTAGATCATGGGTGATAAGGAGATGCAATTATATGATTAACATCATACTTAGCAAGCATTTTTCGGAAAGCACCATTGATACGTCTCCAACGTATCTATAATTTTTTATTGCTCCATGCTATTATATTACCCCTTTTGGATGTTTATGGGCTTTATTTTACACATTTATATCATTTTTGGGACTAACCTACTAACCGGAGGCCCAACCCATATTGCTGTTTTTTTGCCTATTTCAGTATTTCGAAGAAAAGGAATATCAAATGGACCGAAACCTTCGGGAGCGTGATTTTTGGAACGAACGTGATCCGGAGAGCTTGGAGTGCAAGTCAAGAAGCTTCCGAGGAAGCCACGAGATAGGAGGCCGCGCCCCCCCTGTAGGGCGCGCCCCCTGTCTCGTGGGCCCCTCGGGCGGCCACCGACGTACTTCTTCCTCCTATATATACCTACGTACCCCGAAAACATCCAGGGGCACCACGAAACACAATTTCCACCGCCGTAACCTTCAGATCCATGAGATCCCATCTTGGAGCCTTCACGCACTTTGCGGAGGGGAATCAACCATGGAGGGCCTCTACATCAACATCCTTGCCCCTCCGATGAGTTGTTAGTAGTTTACCACAGACCTCACGGGTCCATAGTTATTAGCTAGATGGCTTCTTCTCTCTTTTGGATCTCAATACAATGTTCTCCCCTCTCTTGTGGAGATCTATTCGATGTAAACTCTTTTTATGTGTGTTTGTCGAGATCCGATGAATTGTGGGTTTATGATCAAGTTTATCTATGAATAATATTTGAATCTTCTCTGAATTCTTTTATGTATGATTGAGTTATCTTTGCAAGTCTCTTGAATTATCAGTTTGGTTTGGCCTACTAGATTGGTCTTTTTTGCCATGGGAGAAGTGCTTAGCTTTGGGTTCAATCTTGCGGTGTCCTTACCCAAAGGATGTGAAAGGGTTGCAAGGCACGCATTGTATTGTTGCCATCGAGGATAACAAGATGGGGTTTATATCATATTGCATGAGTTTATCCCTCTACATCATGTCATCTTGCTTAATGCTTTACTCTGTTCTTATGAACTTAATACTCTAGATGCAGGCAGGAGTCGGTCGATGTGTGGAGTAATAGTAGTAGATGCAGGCATGAGTCGGTCTACTTGTTATGGACGTGATGCCTATATACATGATCATGCCTAGATAATCTCATAACTATGCGCTTTTCTATCAATTGCTCGACATTAATTTGTTCACCCACCGTAATACTTATGCTATCTTGAGAGAAGCCACTAGTGAAACCTATGGCCCCCGGGTCTATCTCTTATCATATTTGCTTTCAATCTACTTTTACTTGCATCTTTACTTTTTGCATCTATAATATAAAATACCAAAAATATATTTATCTTATCTTACTATCTTTATTAGATCTCACTTTACATGAAGTGGTCGTGAAGGGATTGACAACCCCTTTATTGCGTTGGTTGCGAGTTCTCAGTTTGTTTGTGTAGGTGCGTGGGACTTTTGAGGAGCCTCCTACTGGATTGATACCTTGGTTTTAAAAACCAAGGGAAATACTTACGCTACACTTGCTGCTTCACCCTCTCCTCTTCGAGGAAAACCAACGCAAGATCAAGACATAGCAACCATGAATAAAATGGGAACCACCATCAGTCATTAAATATCTAGGGACTCCAAACCTCGGGAAAATAACTTATTTAAGAATTTTAATAGAAGTGTTATGATCAGCACTACTAGTTGGAATAGCTTCTACCCACTTAGTAACGTAATCAACAACAACTAAAATATGTGTATATCCATTAGAGGCAGGAAAAGGTCCCATATAATCAAAGCCCCAAACATCAAATGGTTCAATAACAAGTGAATAATTCATAGACATTTCTTGACGTCTACTAATATTACCTATTCTTTGACATTCATCACAAGACAAGACAAACTTACGAGCATCCTTGAAGAGAGTAGGCCAATAAAAAGCGGATTGCAATACCTTAGAGTGACACTTGCGTAGGATCTGTTCCTGTTCATGCTCAGGTACACAACGTCTAATAACACCATCTACTCCTTCTTTATAAAGATGTGGGTCATCCCAAAAGTAATGTCTCAAATCATAGAAAAACTTTTTCTTTTGCTGGTATGTGAAACTAGGTGGTATAAATTTAGCAACAATGTAATTAGCATAATCAGCATACCATGAAGCAGTACGAGAAGTATTTATGACATTTAATTGCTCATCAGGAAAGCTATCATCAATAGGTAGTGGGTCATCGAGAACATTTTCTAACCTAGACAAGTTGTCTGCAACGGGGTTCTCAGCTCCCTTTCTATCAATAATATGCAGATCAAATTCTTGTAGCAAGAGAACCCATCTAATAAGTCTAGGTTTAGCATCTTTATTTTCCATAAGATATTTAATAGCAGCATGATCAGTGTGAATAGTTATTTTAGAATCAATAATATAAAGTCTTAACTTATCACAAGCAAATACGACTGCTAAGTATTCTTTTTCAGTAGTAGCATAATTTCTTTGAGCATTGTCTAGAGTTTTGCTAGCATATTGGATAACATTTAATTTCTTATCAACTCTTTGCCCTAGAACAGCACCTACAGCATAATCACTAGCATCACACATAATTTCAAAGGGTAAATTCCAATTAGGTGGCTGAACAATAGGTGCAAAGATCAATGCTTCCTTAAGTATTTCAAATGCTTCTACACAGTCATCATCGCAGACAAATGGTATATATTTTTGTAATAAATTAGTCAGAGGCCGAGAATTTTTTTAGAAGTCCTTAATGAACCTCCTATAAAAACCGGCGTGACCAAGGAAACTTCTTATACCTTTGATGTCCTTGGGACATGTCATCTTTTCAATAGCATCAACCTTGGCTTTATCAACTTCAATACCTCTTTCAGAAACTTTATGCCCCAAGACAATACCTTCATTAACCATAAAGTGGCACTTTTCCCAATTAAAGACAAGATTAGTTTCTTCACATCTCTGCAAAACTCGATCAAGGTTGCTTAAGCAATCATCAAAAGAGGATCCATAGACGGAGAAGTCGTCCATGAAAACCTCACAAATCTTTTCACAAAAGTTAGAGAATATAGCCATCATACATCTTTGAAAGGTAGCAGGTGCATTACATAAACCAAAAGGCATACGTCTATAAGCAAAAGTACCAAAAGGGAAAGTAAAAGTAGTCTTTGATTGATCATTGGTGACACGGTATTTGAGAGAAACCAGAATAACCATCTAGAAAGCAAAAATGTGTATGTTTGGATAATCTTTCTAGCATTTGATCGATAAAAGGTAAGGGGTAATGATCTTTTTTAGTAGCCTTATTTAATTTGCGGAAATAAATTACCATCCTACAACTTGTAATAATTCTTTGCGGGATCAACTCATCTTTATCATTAGGAACGACGATAATACTTCCCTTCTTAGGGACACAATGGACAGGACTTACCCACTGACTATCAGCAATGGGATAAATTATACCTGCTTCAAGGATCTTTAGTATTTCTTTTATTACCACTTCCTTCATCTTAGGATTCAGCCGTCGTTGATGACCATGAACTGGTTTGGCATCTTCCTCCAAATTTATTTTATGTTGACATAGAGTGGGACTGATGCCCTTAAGATCATCAAGAGTATATCCAATAGCAACACGATGCCTCTTCAGAGTTTTCAATAATCTCTCTTCTTCATGCTCTGAAAGGTTAGCACTAATAATAACAGGATATATCTTTTTCTCATCAAGATAAGCATATTTAAGAGTATCAGTTAACAGTTTTAGCTCAAACATGGGATCACCCTTGGGTGGAGGAGGATCCACTAGGATTTCAATAGGCAAATTGTGTTTCAGGATAGGTTCCTATTTAAAGAATACTTCATCTATTTCCCTTCTTTCATTCATAAACATATCATTTTCATGGTCTAGCAAATATTGTTCTAAAGGATCACTAGGAGGTACGGCAATAGAAGCAAGACCAATTATTTCATCCTTCCTAGGAAATTCCTCTTCACGGTGTTGTCTACTAAATTTAGAGAAATTAAACTCATGAGACATATCACCCAAACCAATAGTAACAACATCTTTTCGCAGTCTATCCTAGCATTGACGGTGTTCAAGAAGGGTCTACCAAATATTATGGGACAAAAGCTATCTTGTGGGGATCCAAGAACAAGAAAATCAGCAGGATATTTAGTTTTCCCACACAAGACTTCAACATCTCTAACAATTCCCATTGGTGAAATAGTATCTCTATTGGCAAGCTTAATTGTGACATCAATATCTTCCATATCGACAGGTGCAATATCATGCATAATTTCTTTGTACAAGTCAAAAGGTATTGCACTAGCACTAGCACCCATATCACATAAGCCATGATAACAATGATCTCCTATTTTAACAGAAATAACAGGCATGCCTACCACAGGTCTATGTTTATCTTTAGCACAAGGTTTAGCAATTCTAGCAGTTTCATCACAGAAATAAATAACATGCCCATCAAGATTATCAGACAAGAGATCTTTAACAATATCAATATTAGGTTCAACTTTAATTTGCTCAGGAGGTGTATAAGTTCTAATATTGCTTTTACGAACCACAGTTGAAGCTTTAGCATGATCCTTTATTCTAGCAGGGAAAGGTGGTTTCTCAACATAAGAAGTAGGAACAATAGGATCATTATAAGTGATATTCTTTTCTTCAACTTCAATAGGTGCAGCTACTTTTACTTCTATGGGAGGATGATATTTAGACCACTTCTCCTTAGGGAGATCAATATGAGCAGCAAAAGATTCACAAAAAGAAGCTACTATCTCAGAGTCCAGTCCATATTTAGTGCTAAACTTATGGAAAACATCGGTATCCATAAAAGATTTAACACAATCAAACTTAGGTGTCATACCTGACTCCTTACCTTCGTCGAGATCCCAATCTTTAGAATTGCGTTTAATTCTATCCAATAAATCCCATTTGAATTCAATAGTCTTCATCATAAAAGAGCCAGCACAAGAAGTATAAAGCATGGTGCGATTGTTTTCAGAAAGCCGAGCATAAAAACTTTGAATAATTATTTCTCTTGGAAGCTCATGATTGGGGCATGAATATAACATTGATTTAAGCCTCCCCCAAGCTTGAGCGATGCTTTCTCCTTCGCGAGGCCAAAAATTACATATATAATTACGATCACGATGAACAAGATGCATAGGATAAAATTTCTGATGAAATTCCAATTTCAATCGTTTGTAGTTCCATGATCCCGTATCATCACATAGCCTATACCATGTCGATGCATCTCCCTTCAAAGATAAAGGGAAGACCTTATTCTTAATAAAATCACCGGGTATACCTGCAAGCTTAAATAATCCACAAACTTCATCCACATAGATTAGGTGCTCATCAGGATGCTTTGTTCCATCTCCTGCAAAAGGATTAGCTAGCAGTTTTTCTAACATACCCGAAGGAATCTCAAAGTTGTCATTTTCATCTTCAGTAGGTTCAGTAGGTTGAGGAGCAACTCTTGTTTCTCTTGGTCGGGCTGAAGATACCTAACAAGCCCCTCGGAGGATTACTTTCCATAGTAACAAGTGACCGTAAATTTCAGCACACTATATAAATTTTTCCTTACCAAATTCGACCTACCAAAGGCGCTTCACGCCCGGCAACGGCGCCAGAAAAGAGTCTTGATGACCCACAAGTATAGGGGATCTATCGTAGTCCTTTCGATAAGTAAGAGTGTCGAACCCAACGAGGAGCAGAAGGAAATGATAAGCAGTTTTCAGCAAGGTATTCTCTGCAAGCACTGAAATAATAGGTAATAGATAGTTTTGTGATAAGATAATTTGTAGCGAGCAACAAGTAACAAAAGTAAATAAAGTGCAGCAAGGTGGCCCAATCCTTTTTGTAGCAAAGGACAAGCCTCGACAAACTCTTATATAGAGGAAAGCGCTCCCGAGGACACATGGGAATTATCGTCAAGCTAGTTTTCATCACGTTCATATGATTCCCGTTCGATACTTTGATAATTTGATATGTGGGTGGACCGGTGCTTGGGTGCTGCCCTTACTTGGACAAGCATCCCACTTATGATTTCTATTGCAAGCATCCGCAACTACAACAAAAGTATTAAGGTAAACCTAATCATAGCATGAAACATATGGATCCAAATCATCCCCTTACGAAGCAACGCATAAACTAGGGTTTAAGCTTACATCACTCTAGCAAACCATCATCTACTTATTACTTCCCAATGCCTTCCTCTAGGCCCAAATAATGGTGAAGTGTCATGTAGTCGATGTTCACATAACACCACTAGAGGATAGACAACATACATCTCATCAAAATATCGAATGAATACCAAATTCACATGACTACTAATAGCAAGACTTCTCCCATGTCCTCAGGAACAAACGTAACTACTCACAAAGCATATTCATGTTCATAATCATAGGAGTTTTAATATGCATAAATGATCTGAACATATGATCTTCCACCAAATAAACCAAGTAGCATCAACTACAAGGAGTAATCAACACTACTAGCAACCTACAAGTACCAATCCCAGACTTGGAGACAAGAATACAAGAGATGAACTAGGGTTTGAGAGGAGATGGTGCTGGTGAAGATGTTGATGGAGATTGCCCTCTCCTGATGAGAGGAGCGTTGGTGATGACGATGGCGATGATTTCCCCCTCCCGGAGGGAAGTGTCCCCTGAGAACAGCTCTGCGGAGCCCTAGATTGGTTTCACCAAGGTTCCGCCTCGTGGCGGCAGAGTCTCGTCCCAAAGCTTGCTTATGATTTTTCTTGGACAAAAGACTTCATATACGGAAGATGGGCACCGGAGGGCCAACAGGGGCCCACGAGGCAGGCGTGCCACAGGGGTAGGGCGCGCCCACCCTCGTGGCAGTGCCCCCGACGTACTTCTTCCTCTCAATATTTTTTTTTATTTCCAAAATAACTTTCTTGGAGTTTCGGGACTTTTGGAGTTGTGCAGAATAGGTCTCTAATATTTGCTCCTTTTCCAAATTTCGAATTCCAGCTGCCGGCATTCTCCCTCCTTATGTAAACCTTGTAAAATAAGAGAGAATAGGCATAAGTATTGTGACATAACGTGTAATGATAGCCCATAATGCAATAAATATCGATATAAAAAGCATGATGCAAAATGGACGTATCAGTCATCAAAACCAAGCACTACGCGCATGCTCCTAGGGGGATAGATTGGTAGGAAAAGACCATCGCTCGTCCCCGACCGCCACTCATAAGGAAAGCAATCAAAGAACACCTCATGCTTCAAATTTGTCACACAATGTTTACCATACGTGCATGCTACGGGACTTGCAAACTTCAACACAAGTATTTCTCGATTTCACAATTGCTCAACTAGCACACCTCTAATATTACCACCTTTATATCTCAAAACAACTACCAAGTATCAAACTTCTCCTACTATTCAATGCACTTTGTAAACTACCATACTGTTCTAGGGGACTCTCATAATAATATAAGTGAAGCATGAGAGATCAATAATTTCTATAAAATATAACCACCACCGTGCTCTAAAAGATATAAGTGAAGCACTAGAGCAAAATTGTTTAGCTCAAAAGATATAAGTGAAGCACATAGAGTATTCTAATGATTAATGTGTGTCTCTCTCAAAAGGTGTGTACAGCAAGGATGATTGTGGTGAACTAAAAAGCAAAGACTCAAATCATACAAGACGCTCCAAGCAAAACACATATCATGTGGTGAATAAAAATATAGCTCCAAGTAAAGTTACCGATGGACGAAGACAAAAGAGGGGATGCCTTCCGGGGCATCCCCAAGCTTAGGCTTTTTGGTTATCCTTGGATTTTACCTTGGGGTGCCTTGGAAATCCCCAAGATTAGGCTCTTGCCACTCCTTTTTCCACAATCCATCAAATCTTTACCCAAAACTTGAAAACTTCACAACACAAAACTTAACAGAAAATCTCGTGAGCTCCGTTAGCGAAAGAAAACAAAACACCACTTCAAGGTACTGTAATGAACTCATTCTTTATTTATATTGGTGTTAAACCTAATGTATTCCAACTTCTCTATGGTTCATAACCTCCGATACTAGCCATAGATCCATCAAAATAAGCAAACAACACACGAAAAACAGAATCTGTCAAAAACAGAACAGTCTGTACTAATCTGTATCAAACGCATACTTCTGGAACTCCAAAAATTCTAAAATAAATTTCTGGACGTGAGGAATTTATCTATTAATAATCTTCAAAAAGAATCGACTAAATAGCACTCTCCAGTAAATAGTTGTATCTAATCTCGTGAGCGCTAAAGTTTCTGTTTTTTACAGCAAGATTGCAAAGACTTTCCCCAAGTCTTCCCAAAGGTTCTACTTGGCACAAACACTAATTAAAACACAAAACCACATCTAAACAGAAGCTAGATGGATTATTTATTCCTAAACAGAACTGAAAGCAAAAAACTAAAATAAAATTGGGTTGCCTCCCAACAACCGCTATTGTTTAACGCCCCTAGCTAGGCATAAAGGCAAGGATAGATCTAGGTATTGCCATCTTTAGCATTTATCTTCTTAATGGAGTTATGCTCGGATCCAGGAGGTTCCTTACGTTTCCCTTCATACTCGGAGACTTTTAGATCTAAAGCATCCAACCGCTTATTGCAAAGTGTAATCAATGTATTCATGCGGTAAAGGTTCCCTCCAACATTTTTAAGAGGCTCAATAGACTTTTGCAATTCGCATAATTTCTCTAAGATTCGGGTTCCCTATTGAGTAGGAGGTGGTCCCTTTTGTGGGGAAGTACTCCTACTATCCACTCTATAATTTTATAAGCAACACTGGGATCAACATCAATAAAATTCCCTTTGGCGGCAAAATCAAGGAGTTGTCTATGGGATATGGTTAGCCCAATATAAAAATTGCGAAGTAAAATCTTGAAGTCTCCTTCTATAGTGCAACCACGATAGGATTCTATCATCCTATAACAAGCATCTTTAAAGTTTTCTCCTTGTCTTTGTTTGAAGTAGAGGACTTCAAAATCGGGTGACAAAGGAGTAGATAGAGGACTAGCCATAACGGCACACGGGACACAAGGGGCAAGCGAAGAAAGGCAAACGGAAAGAGAGGGCGAATAAAACAGCGAGGGTGAAGTGGGGGAGAGGAAAACGAGAGGAAAATGGCAAATAATGTAATGCGAGGGATAAGGGTTTGTGATGGGTACTTGGTATGCCTTGACTTGTGCATAGACTCCCCAGCAACGGCGCCAGCAATCCTTCTTGCTACCTCTTGAGCATGCGTTGTTTTTTCCCTTGAAGTGGAAAGGGTGATGCAGCAAAGTAGCGTAAGTATTTCCCTTAGTTTTTGAGAACCAAGGTATCAATCCAGTAGGAGGCCACACGCAAGTCCCTCGTACCTACACAAACAAATAAGAACCTTGCAACCAATACGATAAAGGGGTTGTCAATCCCTTCACGACCACTTGCAAAAGTGAGATCTGGTAAAGATAGTAAGATAAGATAAATATTTTTGGTATTTTTATGATAAAGATTAAAAGTAAAGATTGCAAAATAAATGGCAAAAGAAATAGCTAGTTGACGGGAGATTAATATGATGGAAAATAGACCCGGGGGCCATAGGTTTCACTAGTGGCTTCTCTCAAGATAGCATAAGTATAATGGTGGGTGAACAAAGTACTGTCGAGCAATTGATAGAAAAGTGCATAATTATGAGAATATCTAGGCATGATCATGTATATAGGCATCATGTCTGTGACAAGTAGACCGACTCCTACCTGCATCTACTACTATTACTCCACACATCGACCGCTATCCAGAATGCATCTAGAGTATTAAGTTCATAAGAACAGAGTAACGCATTAGGTAAGATGACATGATTTAGAGGGATAAACTCAAGAAATATGATATAAACCCCATCTTTTTATCCTCGATGGCAACAATACAATACGTGTCATTTCCCCCTCATCACTTTGGGATCAAGCACCGCATGATTGAACCCAAAGCTAAGCACTTCTCCCATGGCAAGAAAGATCAATCTAGTAGACCAAACCAAACTAATAATTCGAAGAGACTTGCAAAGATAACCAATCATACATAAAAGAATACAGAGAAGATTCAAATATTGTTCATAGATAATCTTGATCTTAAAACCACAATTTATCGGATCTCGACAATCACACTGCAAAAATAGTTACATCAAATAGATCTCCAAGAAGATCGAGGAGAACTTTGTATTGAGATCCAAAGAGAGAGAAGAAGCCATCTAGCTAATAACTATGGACCCGAAGGTCTATGGTAAACTACTCACACATCATCAAAGAGGCTATGGTGTTGATGTAGAAGCCCTCCGTGATCGATGCCCCCTCCGTGAGCGCCTAAAAGGCTCCAAGATGGGATCTCACGAAATGTAAGGTTCTTGGCGGTGGAATTAGGTTTTCGTGGTGCTCCTCGATGGTTTTGGGGTACGTAGGTATATATAGGAGGAAGAAGTAGGTTGGTGGAGCCACGAGGGGCCCACGAGGGTGGAGGGCGCGCCCAGGCGAGTAGGCGCGCCCCCTGCCTCGTGGCCTCCTCGTATGTTTCTTGACGTCCACTCCAAGTCCCCTAGATCACGTTTGTTCCAAAAATCATGCTCCCGAAGGTTTCATTCCGTTTGGACTCTGTTTGATATTCTTTTTCTGCGAAACACTGAAATAGGAAAAAAATAGCAATTTGCACTTGGCCTTGGGTTAATAGGTTAGTCCCAAAGATAATATGAAAGTGTATAATATAGCCCATTAAACATCCAAAATAGAATATATAATAGCATGGAACAATAAAAAATTATAGATACATTGGACACGTATCACTTCTGCACTCAAGACCATCCCCCTCACTTGGCCCTTTGCCGTGTGGGGGTTGGATATGGTGGGACCATTCAAGACGACACAAGGAGGTATGACCCATCTTCTCGTCACCGTGGACAAATTCACCAAATGGATTGAAGCAAAGCCAATCAAGAAACCGAACGGTCCGACTGCTGTGACCTTCATTACAGATATCACCGTACGATACGGTGTCCCACACAGCATCATCACTGATAACGGCATGAACTTTGCCAAGGGAGCCTTGGCTCGTTTCTGCGCGACGCAGGGCATCCAACTAGACTTAACGTCCGTTGCCCATCCACAATCAAACGGCCAAGTCGAGCGATCAAACGGCCTCATCCTCTCCCGCATCAAGCCCCGACTGGTCGAGCCACTAGAGTGGTCGGCCAGCTGCTGGATCGACGAGCTGCCGATCGTCCTCTGGAGCCTCCGCACCACTCCGAACAAATCAACTGGCTTCACTCCATTCTTTCTCGTGTACAGTGCCGAGGCCGTCATCTGAACTAACATTGAGTTTGACTCACCTCGCGTCACCATGTACACGGAGACGAAGGCAAAGTAAGCACGATAAGACAGCGTCGATCTGCTGGAAGAGGGCCGGCTGTTGGCACTCAGCCGATCCGCCATCTACCAGCAGAGTCTGCACCGCTACCACAGTCGGAAGCTCAAGCCAAGATCCTTCCAAGAGGGAGACCTTGTGCTCCGGCTGATCCAGCGAACAGCCGGCCAGCACAAGCTCTCGGCTCCTTGGGAAGGCCCCTTCATCATTAACAAAGCATTAGGCAATGACTCTTGCTACCTGATTGATGCACAGAAGCCCAGAGCACGCACACTACAAAGAAAATACACTTCCGTGATGATACGTGTTTGTCACAGTAGGTCGTGTTTTTTGTCATGCATGTACATCCATGACGATTTTATGACAGAATCAAGATAGTCATACCGTCTTTGTCAGAGAAGTGTTCCATGACATTACCAAAATTATCATCACGGAAGTGTCCACTTCCATGACGATAAATCACGCGTCACAGAAGTGCTTTCGTCAAGGGTGACCGACACGTGGCATCCACCGTAACGGAACACTGTTAAGCTATCAGGTCGGGTTTTGGATCCGATAACCCGTTAATAGCCTCGACCAATGGGGATTTTCCACGTGTAAAATCATCATTGGCTGGAGGAAACACGTGTCGGCTCACCGTTGGGACAGATGTCATCCACTCATTGGACCGAAGGCGCCTGTGATACGTCGACACGTGGCACGGTCGAACAGAAAGCAGGCCGGCCCGTTTGACTTGGTCAAAAGGTGGCGGGCCGGCCCACAGAAAGCCTGTTAACGGCCTGTTCGCATATAGCCCATTTACAACCCGCTAAGACAAGGCCCGTTACGCCCTATCCGAATTAGGCCCAGTAGCGTCATCTGGGCCATCCAATATGATTCCAGCCCGTTTTCACTTCTGGTGCATGTATGGCCCATGATGTCTTTCGGCCCATATGAGGCCCTATGTAACTCTTGGCCTATTAACGACCCGTGGTGAAACTGGCCCGTAATGAACAAAGGTATCACTTTACACCCATTAACGGCCCGTGGTGAAACTGGCCCGTAATGAACAGTGTATCACTTTATACCCATTAGCGGCCTGTTATTCCGTTGGGCCGTTTCCAGCCCATGTTATCTTTCAGCCTTCTCAGAGCCCATTTATTCTTGGGCTGCATTCGTTTACTTACGGCCCGTTACTGTCATTTTCTGCTTGTGGGCCAAATTCAGCCCGTGGTTACAGTCGGCCCGTTTGTGGTCCATTAATACGTTCGGCCGTTTTCATAGCGTCATCAAATACGGCCTATTAACGATGGCCCATTATGGTCGGCCCATGAACGGACGATTCCAACTCTAGCTCGTTTATGGCCATAATGCAGTCTGTTGGCCCATGTTTGGCCAATCGATCATACGGCCCGTATAAGTCCCATTGATGATACGGCCCGCAGAAGGCCCATTGTTTCTACGGTCCGTAGAAGGCCCATTGTTTCTACGACCCGTAGAAGGCCCATCGCTTCTCTGACGATGGGAGGCCCAGTGTCACTACAGTAAATATTAGCCCATGGTTATTGTGGCCTAGTTTTAAAAAATAGGTTATTGCAGCCACTAGCTAACTGCGGAAAAAGAACTGCAATGACTACAAGCAAACAAATAAACTAGACAACAAGGAAATAAATAAGAAAGCAACTAACGCTAGGCTATCACGGCTATTACACATATTACATCCACTGGGCATCAAAGTTCGCCACCGATTGCAAATATAGGGAACAAAGCAGCATATCATATACCTTTGGTTGTCAAAGTTGGTGACCAGCGCAAATAAACGCATGACAAAACAAATCCAGAACTCAAACCACTTGAAGATCTCAAGAAACAATATCCTGGGTACCCATAATGTCGGGCAAGATGCTTAGCAAGCTTATTAACTTTCTCTTGTTTGGCGCTTAAATCCTCCAGTAACTTCTTTGCACCGGAAAATATGCATCCGAATTCTGCGGGGACTTCCTCGGTCCTTCAAACTTCTGTCATGACATCTGATTGATGTCTTTCAACTTGAAGTTGAGACTCAAGAATACGAACTGATTCAGCAGCGAGTTTGAAGAGCTTGTGCCGATGGTAGTGGCCAAGAATCCGAACACTACATCAAGACAGGACTTTTGGGTTCCTCGCTATCGTCAAGATAGTTTTTATCAGCTTTCTTGGAGACCAACAGGGATGTCTCACTATCTTGAACCTTATCTGCATTACTTCCTTTACCATTGGATAACGCAGTATTGTTCTCCAATATTTTGTCCGCATTCTAAAAGAGAAACAAGCAGACACATCACATGTTTACCATGTTGTATATGAAACTCATTTTGGTAAATGAGTTCAGTAGTAAAGTGGACAGGATAACAGCATGAAACAAACATATATCTATGTACCATGGTCACTTTATGGTCTATATAATTCTAGTTTTGTTGCCAAATCAAGATAGAGACACAGTTCAAATAATATTTGTTCAAGACAAAGCGAGTAATAGACAGAATATAAGTGTGGGTAACTATAGAGCAATAACAACACTTGTAATGTGCATGACATGAGAACATAACTATTTATTCAATTGAAACTGAAATCAACATAGAGCAAGTTACAATAGCAAACCAGTTAAAGAAACAGGTTTAAAACATACCTGTTGCGCCATTGGAGTTTCAATTCCATCCTTCAAATTTGAAAATAGTTCGTATGAGTAAATACAGTAATGCAAGAGCAAAGGAGTATGAACCATAGCTCTGAGAACTGACACGAGAACAAATCTTCTTCTCCTTTAAGCGTTGAGCTGGGATTCGGAGTGGTGGTCCTCGTGCTTTGGGCACTGCAGTTCCCTTACTAACTGCTCGTGCTTTGGAAAGAGATCATTTAAATTCATTGCATATCTTTACTCTTGGGAACATGTCAAATCCAATGTGGTACTCAGTACTCACTCTCTACATGTCATCCCTGTCTTGGTATTCTTGTGGTTTCTTTTGTTTGCTCTGGCTAGTAGGTGCATCTGTATTATCTAACCTTGTTTACGCAGGTTCATTCCATCCTAAGCCAACTCAAGACCACAAGGTAAGTATATGCATCACAATCATGTGTATGAGGAATTCTTCTTTGATGTACATACTGTTTGCAAGAAGGACTCATGGGCATGAAGGTATTCTCTTTGATACTTTTTGCTCTGATGCATATAGCCAAGATACATGTAACACATTGCCTGCTCTATCATGGTTATGCTATCACATGCTTCTATATTTCATATTCACATGATTGCATACATGTAGGGGGAGCCTATGCTTGTTACATGTCTTTCCAAAGCTTTACTTGCTATTATATATATCTTTATCTAAAGCTTTGATGTATGTTGCCATCAATTACCAAAAGGGGAGATTGAAAGCACAAGTGCTCCCTAGGTGGTTTTGGTAATTAATGACAACATATCTCTTGTTGGACTAACACTTTTATCTAGTATGTTTCAGATAAGTTCAACAATGGAGTGGCATGGACTAAAGGATGTGGGAACTCCTTCAAGATGATAAGGACAAAGGATTGGCTCAAGCTTCAAGCTCAAGACTCTTCATTTTCCATTTTAGTGATCCAAGATCACATTGAGTCTATAGGAAAAGCCAATACTATCAAGGAGGGATGAGGTGTTGCTTAATGAGCCTCTTGCTTCAAAGTGCTTAGTGATATGCTCCAAATACCCTCAACTACTTTCCCACTTCCACACATATGTCCTAAACCTAAAGTCAAACTCGTCCCCACTGATTCTTTCTATCCGCGCCACCGAGTTTGAATGTCTTAGCCACTGCCACAAACCCTAGGCAAATCGGTCTCATCGATAGGGATCTCGGTCTCACCGAGATGGGATTGTAATCTCTCTGTGTATGTCCGTTATCAAAATCGGTCTCACCGAGTTTGAGCAATCGGTACTACCGAGATTACAATGCAAACTCTCTGGTTAACTTATTATCAAAATCGGTCCCACCGAGTTTGATAATCGTTCAAACCGAGTTTGCCTGACCAACTCTCTGGAAAGCTTATTACCAAAATCGGTCCCACCGAGTTTGTGTAATCGGTCTTACCGAGATTACTTTATGCCCTAACCCTAACCGAATCGGTCCTACCGAGTTGCATTTCGGTCCCACCGAAAACCCTAACGGTTACATTATTTGCAAAATTGGTCTGACCGAGTTTAACGATTCGGACCCAGCGAGTTTGGTAGATTGTGTGTAATGGTTAGATTTTGTGTGGAGGCTATATATACCCCTCCACCTCCTCTTCATTCGTGGAGAGAGCCATCAGACTGAACCTACACTTCCAAAGATCCTATTTCTGAGAGAGAGCTACCTACTCATGTGTTGAGGCCAAGATATTCCATTCCTATCATATGAATCTTGATCTCTAGCCTTCCCAAGTTGCTTTCCACTCAAACCTTCTTTCCACCAGATCCAAATCCTATGAAAGAGAGTTGAGTGTTGGGAAGACTATCATTTGAAGCACAAGAGCAAGGAGTTCATCATCAACACACCGTTTGTTACTTCTTGGAGAGTGGTGCCTCCTAGATTGGCTAGGTGTCACTTGGGAGCCTCCGACAAGATTGTGGAGTTGAACCAAGGAGTTTGTAAGGGCAAGGAGATCGCCTACTTCGTGAAGATCTACCGCTAGTGAGGCAAGTCCTTCGTGAGCGACGACCATGGTGGGATAGACAAGGTTGCTTCTTTGTGGACCCTTCGTGGGTGGAGCCCTCCGTGGACTCACAAGAACTGCTACCCTCACGTGGGTTGAAGTCTCCACCAACGTGGAAGTACGATAGCACCACCTATCGGAACCACGCCAAAAACATCCGTGTCTCCAATTGCGTTTGAATCCTCCAATCCCTTCCCTTTACATTCTTGCAAGTTGCATGCTTTATTCTCCGCTGCTCATATACTATTTGCATGCTTGCTTGCTATATGT
Organism: Aegilops bicornis; assembly: GCA_021605145.1. Taxonomy (NCBI): domain Eukaryota; kingdom Viridiplantae; phylum Streptophyta; class Magnoliopsida; order Poales; family Poaceae; genus Aegilops; species Aegilops bicornis. The sequence continues at coordinate 386,689,032 of CM038669.1, read as the reverse complement.
TGTGAATGTTAAACTTGTGCCTAAACTCCACTCAAACTTTAAAGAAACTTAAAAAAACTGTAACTTTGGTAATTAGTGTCTAATCACCCCCTCTAGACACCTCTTCTTAAGGTCCTACAAGTGGTATCAGAGCATTGGTCTCCATTGCTTTGGTTTAATCACCATTGGAGGAAGATGGATGAGTCTACTTTGGGGAGTCTTAGTCATAGAGTGCCTATTCTTGATGGAGAGTATTTTCGTGAGTGGAAAAATGAGATGCTTGTTATTTTCAATCAATATCATTTTAACAAGTACATTGCTAGTCCTTGTGCACCTTGTGTTGATCCTATGCATCCTACCCTTGATGAAGCTATTGACATGACTAGGAATCTTAGAACCGTTAATCTTATCACTAGAGGCTTGCCTAGAAACTTGATTAGAATCTTGCGTACTTTTGAGTGTGCCTACACTATATGGAAATTTCTTGAGGAACGCTTTCCAAATTATTCCTTGAAAAATCTAGATGAGATTCTCTATAAATCTATTGCCTTGAGTAAGATGAATACTAGTGATCCTATGTTTGGTGATCGTCTATTTGAGCTTACAAACCTTATGCGTGCCAAAGGAAATGTTGGTATTATTAGTGACATTATTTCAAGCTATAAGAATTCATAAGCAAGATATGTGTCAAACTCATTCTAATGAATCACCCTCTCTAGGATTTGATCCACCACATGACGATGTTGAACATGGATACTATGATGAGGATGATGATAGTGACTTCGATCTTGATGATGCAATGAGACATTTTGGTCTTATGGCAAATCTTCGAGGATATACGTCAGGAGGAAAGGAATGGGTTCTTGATAGTGGATGTACCGATCACATGACCGGAGATAAAGACATGTTTCGTGAGCTTGCTGAAAATGATGGTCCTCGAAAGTATGTCACTTTCGGTGACAACTCAAAGGGTAAGGTGGTTGGCCTCGGTAAGGTGGCCATCTCACATGATAGCTCCATATAAAATGTTATGCTCGTTGAATCTCTTGGTTACAACTTACCTTTAGTATCTAGACTTGCTGATTTCGGTTTCAATGTTCTATTTAATGAAGTAGATTGCCAAGTGTTTCGTCGAGATAATCATAAAATGGTCTTTACTGGTGTGCGTAGAGGTGATCTATACATTGTTGATTTCACTAAAAAGGCTCAACCTAAAACTTGCTTCATTGCTAAATCCTCAAAAGGCTAGTTATGGCATAGACGATTAGGTCATGTTGGTATGCGAAACCTTGACAAGATTATTAAGGGAAATCATATCCTTGGAGTTAATGATGTCATATTTGATAAGGATAGACTTTGAAGTGCTTGTCAAGCAGGTAAACAGGTTGGAGGAAGGCATCCCGTGAAGAACATCATGACCACGAAGAGGCCACTCGAGCTACTTCACATGGATCTCTTTGGTCCCAACTCTTACAAGAGTCTCGGTGGAAATTCTTTTGGTCTAGTTATAGTTGATGATTTTTCCAAATTTACGTGGGTGTTCTTTCTCGATGATAAATCGCAGGTCCAAAAGATCTTCAAAAACTTCGCTAGGAAGGCCCAAAACCAATTTGAAGTGAAGATCAAGAAGGTTCGCAGCGACAACGGAACGGAGTTCAAGAACGCAAATGTGGACACATTTCTTGACGAAGAAGGGATTTCACACGAGTTCTCGGCTACGTACACACCTCAACAAAATGGAGTTGTTGAGAGGAAGAACTGAACGCTCATCGAAATGGCGAGAACGATGCTTGATGAGTACAAGACGCCGAAGCACTTTTGGGAAGAAGCGGTTGAGACAGCTTGTCATGCAACAAATCGCTTGTATCTTCACAAGCTTCTCGGCATGACGGCATCTGAGCTACTCACCGGTAACAAACCCCAAGTCGGATACTTTCGAGTATTCGGCTCAAAGTGCTACATTCTTGATAAGCATCGTCGTTCTAAATTTGCTCCTAAGTCTCATGAAGGTTTCCTACTAGGTTATGGCTCAAACTCTCGGACTTACCGTGTCTACAACAATTTCACCCGAAAAGTTGAAGAGACGGTAGATGTGAATTTTGATGAATCTAACGGCTTGCAAGTAGAGCAATTGCCAATTGATGTAGGAGACAAAGATCCTTCGGAAGCAATCCAAGACTTGTCTATTGGCAAGGTCCGTCCAACGGAGGTGAAGGAGAGTACCTCGTCCGTCCAAGTGGAAGCTTCTACTTCACGACAAGGTGAACCAAGAGTTGATACGAAAGCATCCACAAGCGGGACACACCAAGATGAAGAAAACGAGGAAGTGCATCAAGATGAACGTCAACAACCTCCTTCTCCACCATGACAAGAGAACAACAACGCCAACAATGAAGAAGGCCAAGAAGAAGAACAAGATGAAGAAGATGTTCAACGAAGACCCAAGCAAAAGCTTTCACGAGTTCGAGCAAGAATTGCTAAAGACCATCCCGTCGAGCAAATCTACAATGATATTCAAACCGGGAGAATCACTCGCTCTAAAACTCATTTAGCTAACTTTTGTGAAAACTATTCTTTTATCTCTAGCATTGAACCTATGAAGGTCGAAGAAGCATAGGAAGATCCGGATTGGATAAATGCTATGCATGAAGAGCTACACAACTTTGAGAGGAACCAAGTTTGGACATTGGTTGAGAAGCCCGACAACAACCACAACATCATCGGTACCAAATGGGTGTTTTGCAACAAGCAAGATGAAGATGGACAAGTAGTTCGCAACAAAGCACGTCTCATCGCCCAAGGCTACACACAAGTCGAAGGTATGGACTATGGTGAGACTTACGCCCCGTTGCTAGACTTGAGTCCATTCGCATCTTACTTGCCTATGCTAATCACCATGATATCACCTTGTACCAAATGGACATTAAAAGTGCTTTTCTAAATGGTGAAATAGAGGAGGAAGTTTATGTTAAACAACCTCCTGGCTTTGTCAATCCTAAGAAACCCAATCATGTTTACAAACTTCACAAAGCTCTTTATGGACTTAAACAAGCTCCTAGAGCATGGTATAAATGCTTGACCAAGTTTCTTCTTGAAAAAGTCTTTGAAATTGGGAAAATTGATTCTACTCTTTTTACTAAAAGGGTTAATGGTGAACTCTTTGTGTGTCAATTTTATGTTGATGATATTATATTTGGTTCAACTAACCCTCATTTTAGTGAAAAGTTTGAGAAGCTAATGTCGGAGAAGTTTGAGATGTCTATGATGAGTGAACTCAAATGCTTTCTTGGTTTGCAAATCAAGCAAACTAAGGAAGGTACTTTTGTCTCTCAAACTAAGTACACTAAGGACTTATTCAAGAAGTTCAATATGCAAGAATGCAAAGGTATGACTACACCCATGCCTACTAGTGGACATCTTGACTTAACCAAAGATGGTGAACCGGTTGATCAAAAGGTTTATCGCTCTATGATTGGTTCATTGTTATATCTATGTGCTTCACGTCCCGATATTATGCTAAGTGTGTGCATGTGTGCACGATATCAAGCTTCTCCTAAAGAATGTCATCTTAAGGCCGTGAAAAGGATAGTGAGATACTTAATCCATACACCAAATTTTGGCATTTGGTATCCTAAGAGGGCATCTTTCGATCTTGTTGGCTACTTCGACTCGGACTATGCCGGAGACAAGGTTGATAGAAAGTCCACTTGGTACTTGTCAATTTCTTGGTAGATCTCTTGTGTCTTGGTCCTCCAAGAAACAAAACTCGGTATCCTTATCCACCGGCAAGTTGAATATATTGTCATTTGGTTCATGTTGTGCTCAATTACTTTGGATGACCCAAACTCTTAAAGATTATGGGATATATGTGACACATGTTCCATTGCTTTGTGATAATGAAAGTGCTATCAAAATTGGTCATAATCCATGCAACATTCTCTAACTAAGCATATTGAAGTTCGTCATCATTTCATTCGAGATCATGTTGCTAAGGGTGACATTGATCTTAAGCATGTTCGCATCGAAAAGCAATTAGCGGATATATTCACTAAACCTCTTGATGAGAAAGTGTTTTGCAGGTTAAGAGGAGAATTGAACATCATTGATGCTTCAAACTTGGAGTAGAAACTCCATTGGATATATGCAAGACATGAGCTTATGACTAATCCTTGATATTTCTCTTAGGATGAAAAACTTATGTCTTGGATATATTTGTATCTTGCATGTTATCTAACCCATGTAGGTACTTGGTTGAATCAAATTCCATGAGATTGAAACCTACTCATATCTTGAGCAATCTCTACATCACCAAGTCTCTACACAAGGTGGTTGAAGACAAGGAAGCACGAAACCATTCAAACATATCCTTTGACAAATTCTATGTGGAGTTTCATAATTGTCATTTTTGGATATACAAGTGCTCTTCCTTGCAAGAACTAACCCACGTAGGTAGATGGACTCAAATTCAAAGTGGTTCTCCAAATTCTTGATGAGCTACATCAACTTTGAGTAACCCACGCAAGTTTAACTACATGGACAACACCACTAACCAAGGTATGTTATTCCATCTTAGAGAAGCTTTACTCCGAGTCATGAGTTAAAGCAACTCGACAAGATGTGAATACATCAAGATGCTTAAACGAAAATGGCAACCCCATTTTGAGCTTAAACGATGAGTATGGCCTATGATCAAGTGATCTCACTTGACTCCTAAGTCAATATACTCTAACATAGGTGACTTTGTCGCCGACCATCTCTAGATGAAGTTCTCCTGTGTTCTTTTCTGAGTTTTTGCATTTGTCTCATGCATTTGTGTTCCCCCTTTCAAAAAAAACTTCATCTTGATTTCTTTCTGTTTTATCTGCATTTTCTGCATCTAATTCCTTGCATATCTTTCAGTTTATTCCTTGCAAATCTTTGTGAGATCTTACTAGTCTAGTGAGCTGAGGTGACAAGTGTTCTCTCTGCGATGAACTCGGTTCAACCGATTTGTTGTTTTCGGTCCAACCGAATCCTTTCGGTGCAACCGAAGCCTACAACTCGGTGCCACTGATTTCATAACAGGAAAAACACTTTGCCACATATTCTGTGTTTCGTCTGTTCCAGCTCCACTTAATGAATCTTGTCCTCTACAAGCATCACATTTTTATCATTGCTTTATGTTGTGACTCAAGGATCAAACCCATTCACGAAAAATTCCAGAGGGGGAGAGAGAGATTATATCTTTATCAAGCCCTTCTTGGAAATTGATGTCAAAGGGGGAGAGAGATCACATCAGAGCTTATCATTTAGAGAGAGAGAGATCACATCGGAGAAGGAGAGAGAGATCCTTCAGGGGGAGAGAGAGATCTCCAGGGGGAGAGAATACTAATAGAAAGTATTTCTCAAGGATCCCAGATGCTTTGTGTTCAAGAGGAGAGATGTCCACATGTCTTCTTGAGGGGAGAGACATGTTCATATGATCTGTTGTGCTAAATTTTTGCATTAGCATACATTAGCTCTGAACTTTAGCTCTGATCATCATTCATATCTTTCAGCTCTGTTTTCCTTTAGCTCTGATTTTCTGTTCCCTATCTTCTCCCAGTATCCCATGTTAGATTCAGGGGGAGCAAGACATCTAAGGGAAAGAGATCATTTAAATTCATTGCATATCTTTACTCTTGGGAACATGTCAAATCCAATGTGGTACTCAGTACTCACTCTCTACATGTCATCCCAGTCTTGGTATTCTTGTGGTTTCTTTTTTTTTTGCTCTGGCTAGTAGGTGCATCTGTATTATCTAACCTTGTTTACGCAGGTTCATTCCATCCTAAGCCAACTCAAGACCACAAGGTAAGTATATGCATCACAATCATGTGTATGAGGAATTCTTGCTGATGTACATACTGTTTGCAAGAAGGACTCATGGGCATGAAGGTATTCTCTTTAATACTCTTTGCTCTGATGCATATAGCCAAGATACATGTAACACATTGCCTGCTCTATCGTGGTTATGCTATCACATGCTTCTATATTTCATATTCACATGATTGCATACATGTAGGGGGAGCCTATGCTTGTTACATGTCTTTCCAAAGCTTTACTTGCTATTATATATATCTTTATCTAAAGCTTTGATGTATGTTGCCATCAATTACCAAAAAGGGGGAGATTGAAAGCACAAGTGCTCCCTAGGTGGTTTTGGTAATTAATGACAACATATCTCTTGTTGGACTAACACTTTTATCTAGTATGTTTCAGATAAGTTCAACAATGGAGTGGCATGGACTAAAGGATGTGGGAACTCCTTCAAGATGCTAAGGACAAAGGATTGGCTCAAGCTTCAAGCTCAAGACTCTTCATTTTCCATTTTAGTGATCCAAGATCACATTGAGTCTATAGGAAAAGCCAATACTATCAAGGAGGGATGAGGTGTTGCTTAATGAGCCTCTTGCTTCAAAGTGCTTAGTGATATGCTCCAAATACCCTCAACTACTTTCCCACTTCCACACATATGTCCTAAACCTAAAGTCAAACTCGTCCCCACTGATTCTTTCTATCCGGCGCCACCGAGTTTGAATGTCTTAGCCACTGCCACAAACCCTAGGCAAATCGGTCTCATCGATAGGGATCTCGGTCTCACCGAGATGGGATTGTAATCTCTCTGTGTATGTCCGTTATCAAAATCGGTCTCACCGAGTTTGAGCAATCGGTACTACCGAGATTACAATGCAAACTCTCTGGTTAACTTATTATCAAAATCGGTCCCACCGAGTTTGATAATCGGTCAAACCGAGTTTGCCTGACCAACTCTCTGGAAAGCTTATTACCAAAATCGGTCCCACCGAGTTTGTGTAATCGGTCTTACCGAGATTATGTTATGCCCTATCCCTAACCGAATCGGTCCCACCGAGTTGCATTTCGGTCCCACCGAAAACCCTAACGGTCACATTATTTGCAAAATCGGTCTGACCGAGTTTAACGATTCGGTCCCACCGAGTTTGGTAGATTGTGTGTAATGGTTAGATTTTATGTGGAGGCTATATATACCCCTCCACCTCCTCTTCATTCGTGGAGAGAGCCATCGGTGAACCTACACTTCCAGCATCCTATTTCTGAGAGAGAACTACCTACTCATGTGTTGAGGCCAAGATATTCCATTCCTATCATATGAATTTTGATCTCTAGCCTTCCCAAGTTGCTTTCCACTCAAACCTTCTTTCCACCAGATCCAAATCCTATGAAAGAGAGTTTAGTGTTGGGGAGACTATCATTTGAAGCACAAGAGCAAGGAGTTCATCATCAACACACCGTTTGTTACTTGTTGGAGAGTGGTGTCTCCTAGATTGGCTAGGTGTCACTTGGGAGCCTCCGACAAGATTGTGGAGTTGAACCAAGGAGTTTGTAAGGGCAAGGAGATCGCCTACTTCGTGAAGATCTACCGCTAGTGAGGCAAGTCCTTCGTGGGCGTGACGGCCATGGTGGGATAGACAAGGTTGCTTCTTTGTGGACCCTTCGTGGGTGGAGCCCTCCGTGGACTCGCTCAACTGCTACCCTCGTGGGTTGAAGTCTCCACCAACGTGGAAAGTACGATAGCACCACCTATCGGAACCACGCCAAAACATCCGTGTCTCCAATTGCGTTTGAATCCTCCAATCCCTTCCCTTTACATTCTTGCAAGTTGCATGCTTTATTCTCCGCTGCTCATATACTCTTTGCATGCTTGCTTGCTATATGTTGTGAATGTTAAACTTGTGCCTAAACTCCACTCAAACTTTAAAGAAACTTAAAAAAACTGTAACTTTGGTACTTAGTGTCTAATCACCCCCCCTCTAGACACCTCTTCTCAAGGTCCTACAGGTACAATCTGCGAGAGTCTGGGTTATGTGTGGTGGATCTGGTCCTTGGGCAAGTACAACTGTTGGGGATATAACAATTTGTGTAAGCCGCCCAGGAGGGGCCGGGTTACGTAAAGAGGTTACCAAACAGAAGCCCAAGTCCAAGCATGAAGATGGCGTCTCAACAAGGGGCCTAAGGCCCACAGGCGACTTAAGGCCCGTTGTAGTAAACCGCCATAATGGCATGACTTGTATCATAAGGTAGAATTAACTAGTCACCGAGCCGGACACTATTTATGAGCCGGCCGGGACTCTGTAAGCCGCAGGGCGTCAACCCGTGTATATAAGGGGATGACCTGTTGGCGGCTTAAGAAAAGAAACAACCCATCGAGAACCGGGCATAGCGTATCTCACTCCCTGGTCATCGAAACCTCAAGCAATACCAACCCAACTAGACGTAGGCTTACCTTCACCGTAAGGAGCCGAACTAGTATAAACCCTCTCGTGTCCTTTGTCCCGATTAACCCCTTTAAGCTTCCTAGTTGCGATGGCTCCATGATTAAGTCCTTGCAAGAGGACATCCCGTGACAATTCCACGACAGTTGGCGCCCACCGTGGGGCCAACGCACGGTGGATTCTAGTTCTTGAAGGGCAGCTTCGAAGGGCTCAAGGGATACGCAGTGGGCCGGATGACCAAGAGTCGTCGCGACAAGATCTACATCAACAACGAAGGCTGGGGCCCCGACGCCGACTCAATTGAGTACGGGTACCGGGTCCCCTTTGGCGGAATCCACGTCTTCATCGGCCGGATTGGTGAGCCGGGCCCAGAGCCGGACAGCTGCACCGACCTCATCGAGACGGCTCAGCGTGCGAGACCTGCCCAGATTCAACCTGTTGGAAATATGCCCTAGAGGCAATAATAAAAGTATTATTATTATATTTCCTTGTTCATGATAATTGTCTTTTATTCATGCTATAATTGTATTATCCGAAATCGTAATACACGTGTGAATACATAGACCACAATATGTCCCTAGTGAGCCTCTAGTTGACTAGCTCGTTGATCAACCGATAGTCATGGTTTTCACGACTATGGACATTGGATGTCGTTGATACGGGATCACATCATTAGGAGAATGATGTGATGGACAAGACCCAATCCTAAGCATAGCACAAGATCGTGTAGTTCGTTTTGCTAGAGCTTTTCCAATGTCAAGTATCTTTTCCTTTGACCATGAGATCGTGTAACTCCCGGATACCGTAAGAGTGCTTTGGGTCTACCAAAGCGTCACTGGCATCGGGTGACTATAAAGGTGCACTACAGTTATCTCCGAAAGTATCATTGGGTTGACACGGATCGAGACTGGATTTGTCACCCGTATGGTGAGAGGTATCTCTGGGCCACTCGGTAATGCATCATCATAATGAGCTCAAAGTGACCAAGTCTCTGGTCACGGGATCATGCATTACGGATGCAGTAAAGTGACTTGCGTATACGAGATTGAACGAGGTATTGGGATACCGACGATCGAATCTCGGGCAAGTAAAATACCGATTGACAAAGGGAATAGTATACGGGGTTGATTGAATCCTCGACATCGTGGTTCATCCGATGATATCATCGAGGAGCATGTGGGAGCCAACATGGGTATCCAGATCCGCTGTTGGTTATTGCCCGAGAGCCGTCTCGGTCATGTCTCATGTCTCCCGAACCCGTAGGGTCTACACATAAGGTTCAAAGGACGCTAGGGTTGTATGAATATGAGTATGCAGCAAACCGAATGTTGTTTGGAGTCTCGGATGAGATCCCGGACGTCACGAGGAGTTCCGGAATGGTCCGGAGGTAAAGATTTATATATGGGAAGTCTTATTTTGGTCGCCGAAAAAGTTTCACACTTTATCGGTATTGTACCGGAGTGCGAAAGGGGTCCGGGGTCCACCGAGGGGGTCCACCTGCCCCGGTGGGCCACATGGGCTGTAGGGGGTGCGCCTTGGCCTATATGGGCCAAGGGCACCAGCCCCAAGAGGCCCATGCGCCAAGGAGAATTGGGGATGGGAGAGTCCTAAAAGGGGAAGGCACCTCCGAGGTGCCTTGGGGAGGATGGACTCCTCCCCCCCTTGGCCGCACCCCTTCCTTGGAGGAAGGGGAAAGGCTGAGCCCACCCCTCTCTCTTGCACCTATATGAAGGGAGGGAGGGAGGTGGCCGCACCCACAAGCCTGGCGCCTCCCTCCTCCTGCAACACCTCCTCCTCCACCCGTAGTTGCTTAGCGAAGCCTGCCGGAGTTCTGCTGCATCCACCACCACGCCCGTCGTCTTGCTGGATCATCATCAACCTCTCCTTCCCCTTGCTGGATCAAGAAGGAGGAGACGTCATCCGCCTCCGTCGTGTGTTGAATGCGGAGGTGCTGTCCGTTCGGCACTAGGTCATCGGTGATCTGAATCACGGCGAGTGCGACTCCATCATCCCGTTCCATTGAACGCTTCGCCTGCGATCTACAAGTGGTATGTAGATGCAATCACTCTCCCATGACTCGTTTCTTAGATGAACTCATAGATGGATCTTGGTGAAACCGTAGGAAATTTTTTAATTTTCTGCAACGTTCTCCAACAGTGGCATCATGAGCTAGGTCTATGCGTAGTTCTCTATTGCACGAGTAGAACACAATTTTGTTGTGGGCGTAGATCTTGTCAACTTGCTTGCCGCTACTAGTCTTTTCTTGCTTCAGCGGTATTGTGGGATGAAGCGGCCCGGACCGACCTTACACGTACGCTTTCGTGAGACCTGGTTCCACCGGTGACATGCACTAGTTGCATAAGGTGGCTAGCGGTGTCTGTCTCTCCCACTTTAGTTGGAGCGGATTCGATGAATAGGGTCCTTATGAAGGGTAAATGAAGTTGACAAATCACGTTGTGGCTTTCACGTAGGTAAGAAAATGTTCTTGCTAGAACCCTATTGCAGCCACGTAAAACTTGCAACAACAATTAGAGGACGTCTAACTTGTTTTTTGCAGCAAGTGTTTTGTGATATGATATGGCCAAAGTTGTGATGAATGATGAATGATATATGTGATGTATGAGATCATGTTCTTGTAATAGGAATCACGACTTGCATGTCGATGAGTATGACAATGGCAGGAGCCATAGGAGTTGTCTTTATTTTTTGTATGACCTGCGTGTCATTGAAGAACGCCATGTAAATTACTTTACTTTATTGCTAAATGCGTTAGCCATAGAAGTAGAAGTAGTCGTTGGCGTGACAACTTCATGAAGACACGATGATGGAGATCATGATGATGGAGATCATGGTGTCATGCCGGTGACAGGATGATCATGGAGCCCGAAGATGGAGATCAAAGGAGCTATATGATATTGGCCATATCATGTCACTACTATATATAATTGCATGTGATGTTTATTATGTTTATGCATCTTGTTTACTTAGAACAACGGTAGTAAATAAGATGATCCCTCATAACAATTTCAAGAAAGTGTTCTCCCTAAGCGTGCACCGTTGCTAAAGTTCGCTGCTTCAAGCACCACGTGATGATCGGGTGTGATAGATCCTTACGTTCACATACAACGGGTGTAAGACAGTTTTACACAGGCAATACACTTAGGTTAACTTGACGAGCCTAGCATGTACAGACATGGCCTCGGAACACAAGAGACCGAAAGGTCGAACATGAGTCGTATGGAAGATACGATCAAACATGGAGATGTTCACCGACGATGACTAGTCCGTCTCACGTGATGTTCGGACACAACCTAGTCGACTCGGATCATGTATCACTTAGATGACTAGAGGATGTCAAATCTGAGTGGGAGTTCATTAAATAATTTGATTAGATGAACTTAATTATCATGAACATTAGTCTAAAATCTTTGCAAAATGTCTTGTAGATCAAATGGCCAACGCTCATGTCACCATGAACTTCAACGCGTTCCTAGAAAAAACCAAGCTGAAAGGCGATGGCAGCAACTATTCGGACTGGGTCCGGAACCTGAGGATCATCCTCATAGCAGCCAAGAAACAATATGTCCTAGAAGCACCGCTAGGTGATGCACCCATCCTAGAGAACCAAGACATTATGAATGCTTGGCAGTCTCGTGCTGATGATTACTCCCTCGTTCAGTGCGGCATGCTTTACAACTTAGAACCGGGGCTCCAAAAGCGTTTTGAGCAACACGGAGCATATGAGATGTTCGAGGAGCTGAAAATGGTTTTCCAAGCTAATGCCATGGTCGAGAGATATGAAGTCTCCGACAAGTTCTATAGTTGTAAGATGGAGGAAAAACAGTTCTCACAAGGAGCACATACTCAAAATGTCTGGGTTGCACAACCGCCTGTCCCAGCTGGACATTAACCTCCCGGACGAGGCGGTCATTGACAGAATCCTTGATCGCTCCCACCAAGCTACAAGAGCTTTGTGATGAACTACAATATGCGAGGATGGTGAAAACTATTCCTGAAGTATTTTCAATGCTGAAGTCAGCAGAGGTAGAAATCAAGAAGGAGCATCAAGTGTTGATGGTCAATAAAACCACTAAGTTCAAGAAGGGCAAGGGAAAGAAGAACTTCAAGAAGGACGACAAGGATGTTGCCGCCGGGAAGCCGATTCTTGGGAAGAAGTCAAAAATGGACCCAAGCACGAGGTGGGTGCTTTTATTGCAAAGGAAGGAGTCACTGGAAGCGGAACTGCCCCAAATACTTAGCGAGACAAGAAGGCGGCAACACTAAAGGTATATTTGATATACATGTAATTGATGTGTACCTTACCAGTACTCGTAGTAACTCCTGGGTATTTGATACCGGTGCCGTTGCTCATATATGTAACTCACAGCAGGGGCTGCGGAATAAACGGAGACTGGCGAAGGACAAGGTGACGATGCACGTCGGGAATGGTTCCAAGGTTGATTTGATCGCCGTCGGCACGCTACCTCTACATTTACCTACGGGATTAGTTTTAAACCTCAATAATTGTTATTTAGTACCAAGTTTGAGCATCAACATTGTATCAGGATCTCGTTTAATACGAGATGGCTACTCATTTAAATCCGAGAATAATGGTTGTTCTATTTATATGAGAGAAATGTTTTATGGTCATGCTCCGATGGTCAATGGTTTATTCTTAATGAATCTCGAACGTAATGTTACACATGTTCATAGTGTGAATACCAAAAGATGTAAAGTTGATAACGATAGTCCCACATACTTGTGGTACTGCCGCCTTGGTCACATTGGTGTCAAGCGCATGAAGAAGCTCCATGCTGATGGACTTTTAGAGTCTCTCGATTATGAATCATTTGACACATGCGAACCATGCCTCATGGGCAAGATGACCAAGACTCCGTTCTCTGGAACAATGGAGCGAGCAACCAACTTATTGGAAATCATATATACCGGCGTAATGCGGTCCAATGAGTGTTGAGGCTCGCGGAGGATATCGTTATGTTCTCACTCTCACTGATGACTTGAGTAGATATGGGTATGTCTACTTGATGAAACACAAGTCTGAGACCTTTGAAAAGTTCAAGGAATTTCAGAATGAAGTAGAGAATCAACATGACCGAAAGATAAAATTCTTGCGATCAGATCATGGAGGAGAATATTTAAGTCACGAATTTGGTACACACTTAAGGAAATGTGGAATCGTTTCACAACTCACGCCGCCTGGAACACCTCAGCGTAACGGTGTGTCCGAACGTCGTAATCGCACTCTATTGGATATGGTGCGATCTATGATGTCTCTTACTGATTTACCGCTATCATTTTGGGGATACGCTTTAGAGACAGCTACATTCACTTTAAATAGGGCACCGTCTAAATCCATTGAGACGACGCCGTATGAATTATGGTTTGGGAAGAAACCTAAGATGTTGTTTCTAAAAGTTTGGGGATGCGATGCTTCTGTCAAGAAACTTCAACCTGAAAAGCTCGAACCCAAGTCGGAAAAATGCGTCTTCATAGGATACCCTAAGGAAACCATTGGGTATACCTTCTACCTTAGATCCGAAGGCAAGATCTTTGTTGCCAAGAACGGATCCTTTCGGAAAAGAGTTTCTCTCGAAAGGAGTAAGTGGGAGGAAAGTAGAACTCAATGAAGTATTACCTCTTGAACCGGAAAGTAGTGCAGCTCAGAAAATGTTCCTGTGGTGCCTACACCTCTTGGAGAGGAAATTAATGATGATGATCAAGGTACTTCTGATCAAGTTGCTACTGAACTTCGTAGGTCCACAAGGACACGTTCCACACCAGAGTGGTATGGCAACCCTGCCCTGGAAATCATGTTGTTAGACAACGGTGAACCTTCGAACTATGAAGAAGCGATGGCGGGCCCGGATTCCAACAAATGGCTTGAAGCCATGCAATCTGAGATAGGATCCATGTATGAAAACAAAGTATGGACTTTGACAGACTTGCCCGATGATCGGCGAGCGATAGAAAACAAATGGATCTTTAAGAAGAAGACGGACACGGATGGTAATGTTACCATCTATAAAGCTCGACTTGTCGCTAAGGGTTATCGACAAGTTCAAGGGATTGACTACGATGAGACTTTCTCTCCCGTAGCGAAGCTTAAGTCCGTCCAAATCATGTTAGCAATTGCCGCATACTATGATTATGAGATATGGCAGCTGGACGTCCAAACAGCATTCCTTAACGGTTACCTTAAGGAAGAGCTGTATATGATGCAGCCGGAAGGTTTTGTCGATCCTAAGAATGCTAACAAGGTATGCAAGCTCCTGTGATCCATTTATGGGCTGGTGCAAGCATCTCGGAGTTGGAACCTTCGCTTTGATGAGATGATCAAAGCGTTTGGGTTTATGCAGACTTATGGAGAAGCCTGCGTTTACAAGAAAGTGAGTGGGAGCTCTGTAGCATTTCTCATATTATATGTAGATGACATACTTCTGATGGGAAATGATATAGAACTTTTGGACAGCATTAAGGCCTACTTGAATAAGAGTTTTTCAATGAAGGACCTTGGAGAAGCTGCTTACATATTAGGCATCAAAATCTATAGGGATAGATCAAGACGCCTCATAGGTCTTTCACAAAGCACATACCTTGATAAGATTTTGAAGAAGTTCAAAATGGATCAGTCCAAGAAAGGGTTCTTGCCTGTTTTGCAAGGTGTGAAATTGAGCTCGGCTCAATGCCCGACCATGGCAAAAGATAAAGAAGAGATGATCACATCCCCTATGCCTCAGCCATAGGATCTATTATGTATGCCATCTTGTGTACCGGACCTGATGTAAACCTTGCCGTAAGTTTGGTAGGAAGGTACCAAAGTAATCCCGGCAAGGAACACTAGACAGCGGTCAAGAATATCCCTGAAGTACACGAAAAGGACAAAGGACATGTTTCTCGTTTATGGAGGTGACGAAGAGCTCGTCAGAAAGGGTTACGCCGATGCTAGCTTCGACACAGATCTGAATGACTCAAAGTCACAAACCGGATACGTGTATATGTTGAATGGTGGAGCAAGAAGCTGGTGCGATTGCAAGCAGAAGCGTCGTGGCGGGATCTACATGTGAAGCGGAGTACATGGCAGCCTTGGAGGCAGCACATGAAGCAATTTGGGTGAAGGAGTTCATCACCGACCTAGGAGTCATACCCAATGCGTCGAGCCGATCAAACTCTTCTGTGACAACACCGAGCTATTGCACTTGCCAAGGAGCCCAGGTTTCACAAGAAGACCAGGCATATCAAGCGTCGCTTCAACTCCATTCGTGAAAATGTTCAAGATGGGGACATAGAAATTTGCAAAGTGCATACGGATCTGAATGTCGCAGATCCGCTGACTAAACCTCTTCATGGGCAAAACATGATCAACACCAGAACTCTATAGGTGTTCGATTCATCACAATGTAACTAGATTATTGACTCTAGTGCAAGTGGGAGACTGTTGGAAATATGCCCTAGAGGCAATAATAAAAGTATTATTATTATATTTCCTTGTTCATGATAATTGTCTTTTATTCATGCTATAATTGTATTATCCGGAAATCATAATACATGTGTGAATACATAGACCACAATATGTCCCTAGTGAGCCTCTAGTTGACTAGCTCGTTGATCAACTGATAGTCATGGTTTCACGACTATGGACATTGGATGTCGTTGATAACGGGATCACATCATTAGGAGAATGATGTGATGGACAAGACCCAATCCTAAGCATAACACAAGATCGTGTAGTTCGTTTTGCTAGAGCTTTTCCAATGTCAAGTATCTTTTCCTTTGACCATGAGATCGTGTAACTCCCGGATACCGTAAGAGTGCTTTGGGTGTACCAAACGTCACAACGTAACTGGGTGACTATAAAGGTGCACTACAGGTATCTCCGAAAGTATCTGTTGGGTTGACACGAATCGAGACTGGGATTTGTCACTCCGTATGACTGAGAGGTATCTCTGGGCCCACTCGGTAATGCATCATCATAATGAGCTCAAAGTGACCAAGTGTCTGGTCAAGGGATCATGCATTACGGTACGAGTAAAGTGACTTGCCGGTAACGAGATTGAACGAGGTATTGGGATACCGACGATCGAATCTCGGGCAAGTAAAATACCGATTGACAAAGGGAATAGTATACGGGGTTGATTGAATCCTCGACATCGTGGTTCATCCGATGATATCATCGAGGAGCATGTGGGAGCCAACATGGGTATCCAGATCCCGCTGTTGGTTATTGCCCGAGAGTCGTCTCGGTCATGTCTGCATGTCTCCCGAACCCGTAGGGTCTACACACTTAAGGTTCGGTGATGCTAGGGTTGTATGAATATGAGTATGCAGCAAACCGAAAGTTGTTCGGAGTCCCGGATGAGATCCTGGACATCACGAGGAGTTCCGGAATGGTCCGGAGGTAAGGATTTATATATGGGAAGTCTTATTTTGGTCGCCGGAAAAGTTTCGCGCGTTATCGGTATTGTAACGGGAGTGCCGAAAGGGGTCCGGGGGTTCCACCAGGGGTCCACCTGCCCCGGGGGGGCCACATGGGCTGTAGGGGGTGCACCTTGGCCTATATGGGCCAAGGGCACCAGCCCCAAGAGGCCCGTGCGCCAAGGAGACTTGGGGAGGGGAGAGTCCTAAAAGGGGAAGGCACCTCCGAGGTGCCTTGGGGAGGATGGACTCCCCCCCCCTTGGCCGCACCCCTTCCTTGGAGGAAGGGGCAAGGCTGCACCCTCCCCCCTCTCTCTTGCACCATATAAAGGGAGGGGAGGGAGGGGTGGCCGCACCCTGAAAGCCTGGCGCCTCCCTCCTCCCTGCAACACCTCCTCCTCCACCCGTAGTTGCTTAGCGAAGCCCTACCGGAGTTCTGCTGCATCCACCACCACGCCGTCGTGCTGCTGGATCATCATCAACCTCTCCTTCCCCCTTGCTGGATCAAGAAGGAGGAGACGTCATCCGCTCCGTCCGTGTGTTGAACGCGGAGGTGCTGTCCATTCAGACTAGGTCATCGGTGATCTGAATCACGGCCAGTACGACTCCATCATCCCCTGCTCCATTGAACGCTTCCGCCTGCGATCTACAAGTGGTATGTAGATGCAATCACTCTCCCATGACTTGTTGCTTAGATGAACTCATAGATGGATCTTGGTGAAACCGTAGGAAAAATTTTAATTTTCTGCAACGTTCTCCAACACAACCTACCATGAAGCGTGCCTTTGTGGGATGTGTTCATGGAGAGGCGCTTTCTGAAGGATCTAAAGATGGCAAAGAGATGGCCGTCCCATCAGATGATGATTCATCCTCCGGTTTAACAGATTATCTGTATCAGGTCCAAGAAGGCATGCTAGGGGGCTGTTCTGACGACTCTAGCGTTCCAGATTGCTATGAGCCGCCAAGCTGGGCAGGAGTCTTTATGGCCGGCACCCAACCCGGCCAAAACTCGACGGCTGCAACAACAATAATGTCCGGGTCAGGAGCGGCCGGGGCAGGAGGCCCCGCGCGCCCGCCGGCTCAGGTGCTAATAGATCTTATGGACAAGTTGACGGCCCTGTTAACCACCACGGTTATTCCTGCAAATCCAGATGAACATAACACGGAGGTGGCAAAAGTGCGTGAGGAGATAGCCTTGGCCAAGGAGGCCTTGGCGGCTGAGGACACCAGGCTAGCTGCGGAGCGGGCGGCTTTGGATGCACGGGCGCAGCGACTCCAGTCAGAGGCTTTCCAGCTTAACATGAGTCTGAATGCATCCAATGAGGTGATGAGAAGGAGACCTAAGAAGACCCAGTCCCGTCTGCCTCCGGTTTACGATCCTCGGAATCTTTTCACGACACCCGGAGCTGGTCCTAGCAATCCGCCCAAAGCCAATCAATTTATGACACCCGGAGCAGGAGGGCTGGTTCATCCGCGAGAGACGGCACCTCTTCACGGGAGCATGGCCCCGCCCCGATACATACCGACACCTCCGGGCCACTTTTCCAACCCCATGGAGAACTTGATAGCAGCATCGGCGCGTCTGGCGGCTCTTCCAGTAGATGGTGATGACCCGATGGTGGTGGAAACCCGGAGGGTTAGGGATCTTCTTCAGACGGCCTTGGCACAAAGAAGAGACCTATTCTTCTGGCAGGACATGATTCATTCCACTCCCTCAACCTTGGATAGCACGTCGTCCAAACCGGAGTCCGAGTTACAGCAGGCACATGGAGTCCGAAGCTTTGTCAAGCAATGCCCAGCGTCGCAACCAACCCGACGGCTATAACCCGGTACAGGATCGATTGCGTCAGGAGGATGAACGGGCGGCTCAATTAGCGGCTCAGCAGACGGCATATGATGGTTTCCCAGAGTATCCAATGACTTCGGTGGGAGTAGGGGTGGCCACTAGAACCGGTGGTGTCCCTTGTCTGGTGCTGGCTCTGCGGGATGTGTGTCTGCCCAAGGATTTCAAGGGTCCTCGAAAGGTGCCGAATTACACGGCCGACTTACAGCCGGGGGCATGGATTAAAAGTTATGAGATGGCCATGGAATTGTTGGAAGTTAGCGACGCGGCAATGGCTAAGTATTTCACCATGATGTTAGATGGAACGGTCCGATCTTTGTTGAAAAGTTTGCCTCCCAATTCCATCAGTTCATGGGCCGAGTTAAAGGCCCGGTTTATCCAGAACTTTAAGGATACTTGCAAGCAATCTATGTCCATTGTGGACTTGACCAATTGCAAGCAGGAGGAGGGTGAGTCCACAACTCATTGGGTGCGCGGGTCAAGGAAATAATACATTCATCTGATAAGATGGATGCTGCTCATGATACTTATGCTCCATCGTAATTGTCGCTTTATGTCGCCAAGCGGTAAGTCGGGCGCCTTAAGCGTGACTGCAATGACATGGGTACGCTGATGGTGGCTTTGGTTAAGTATGCCGATTCGATACTCTTGATGATCCCGGTTCCGAGGAGGAAAAGACAGGAAGGGAAAGAAGAACGGCAACGGAAAGGGTCAGCAGCAACAACCGGTAAGTCAAGGGGGCAACAAGCGTAAGCCGGACGGTAACCCGGTGTTTGTGGCCAATGCTAATGCCCAGGGTAATAACAAGAAGCATAAGGGGAGAGGGCCTCCTCGATCTGGTGGCTCAGGTCCATCTCTTGAGCAGCTTCTGAATGAGCCTTGTCTAACACACGGTACTCGAGAAAATCCTGCCACCCACTTATGGAAGGACTGCGCGATCATGAAGGCTTTCAAGAATTCAAACATGTTTGATGGCTATCACGGATCAGGCGGCGGTTCAGGAGCAGGTGGTTTCCATGGCCCGGGTGGCGGCTCAAGTTCCGGTTTTCAAGGTGGTCAAGGTGGCTATAATCAGCAGCAGTCTGGTCAAGGAGGACAGCAGCAGCAGTCAGGTTATCAGAGCCATCCAAAACAGTTAAACGGTGGGCAATACCATGTGTTTACGACTAACTTGTGTAAATGTGACCAGAAGGTTCATAAAAGGGCGGTGAATTCGGTTGAACCGGCGGTTCCCCATTATCTGAGGTCGTCAGAGCAGCCTATCATTTGGAGTAGGGAAGATCACCCTCTCCGGGTTGATAACCCGGTCTGCATTGGCCTTGGTGGTGGCCCCTCGGTTGGTGGATATAAATTCACTAAGGTGCTCATGGACGGCGGAAGCAGCATCAATATTCTCTATTATGAGACCTTTCACGTATGGGGCTGTTGATAAAGACTTGAGGACGTCTAACACTGTTTTTCATGGGGTGGTACTTGGTAAGTCAGCATATCCCGTTGGAAAGATCGAGCTGGAAGTGGCTTTTGGAGATGAATATGATTCCATGGCTGAGAATCTGACCTTTGAGGTAGTCAAGATCAGGAGCCCATATCACGCTCTGTTTGGACGGCCGGCTTATGCCAAGTTTATGGCACGGCCGTGTTATATTTATCTGCAGCTCAAGATGCCGGGTTACAATGGCACCATCACATGCATGGGAGTCGAAGGTGGCCTTGGAGTGCGAAGAAGGCGTCACGGCTTATGCCGAATCCGTTCGTGCTGAAGAGGAGCTGAAGTTTTATCAAACTAATGTTGACCCGGCAGATATGACCTCTTTGAAGAAGCCGACCACAGAGCAAGACTCGGCGCTGAAATTTAAGTCGGCCGCCGAGACAAAATTGGTTGAGTTCACTCCAGGCGACTCTTCCAAGCAGTTCAACATCAGTACCAATTTGGATCCCAAATAGAAAAGCGCGCTCATCGAGTTCATCCGTGAGAATCGGGACATCTTTGCATGGAAACCTTCTGACATGCCGGGTGTCCCGAGAGAACTCGCTGAGCACGCTCTTAATATTGATCCAAAGTATAAGCCGGTCAGATAGTTTCTCCGGTGATTCAATGAGGAAAGGCGAAAGGCTATAGGGGAGGAGGTCGCTCGGCTCTTAGCGGCCGGGTTCATCGTGGAAGTTTTTCACCCGGAGTGGTTGGCTAACCCGGTGCTTGTGCTCAAGAAGAACGGCACCTGGCGGATGTGTGTGGACTACATGGACTTAAATAAGGCTTGTCCGGCTGATCCCTTTGCTCTACCCCGCATTGATCAAATCATCGATGCCACAGCGGGTTGCGGACGGTTGAGTTTTTTGGATGCTTAATCTGGTTATCATCAGATCAAGATGGCAGTTAAGGATCAGGAGAAGACGGCTTTCATTACTCCATTTGGAGCCTTCTGCTATGTGTCTATGCCGTTTGGGCTCAAGAGTGCCCAGGCGACTTATCAGCGGTATGTGCAGAATTGTCTCCACAACCAGATTGGGCGCAATGTTCATGCTTATGTGGATGACATTGTGGTGAAGTCCAGAGAGAAGGAGACCTTGATCTCCGACTTAAAGGAAACCTTTGACAATCTCCGGGTCTACAAGATGATACTTAACCCGGACAAGTGTGTATTTGGTGTACCTGCAGGCAAACTTTTGGGATTCCTGGTCTCAAAGCAGGCATTGAAGCTAACCGGAGAAGATCAAGGCGATTACCTCTCTGGCTAAACCGGCGTGCATCAATGATGTTCAGCGGTTGGCGGGTCGCGTTCTTTGCTAAGCCGATTCATAAGCGGCTAGGGACAAGGCTCTACCGCTGTCGGATGATGAAGAAAACATACACCTTTATGCAGGTGAGGCTCGATGCTGCCTTTGAAGATTTAAAGAGACAGCTATTGAGCCGCCCGGTTCTCGCAGCTCTGATTGATAAAGAGCCATTGCTATTGTATGTTGCGGCTAACTCACGTGCTGTTAGTGTGGCCATTGTGGTGGAGCATAAGGAGACTGGCAAGGAGCATCCGGTTCAGCGGTTGATTTATTACATCAGTGAGGTGCTCATAGAATCCAAGCAAAGGTATCCGCATTGGCAGAAACTGGTTTATGGGGTGTTCATGGCGAGCCGGAAGCTAAAGCAGTACTTCCTGGGTCATCCTATAACTGTGGTAAGTTCAGCCCCCTTGGGAGACATCGTCCAGAACAGGGAAACCAAAGGACGGGTTGCCAAGTGGGCCATCGAGCTTGGGCCTCACGGTTTGAAGTATATGCCGCGCACAGCCATCAAGTCTGAAGCCCTAGTGGACTTTATTAATGATTGGATGAAGTTGCAGGCACCAGAGGAGAAGCCGGATAACACGTATTGGACTATTCACTTTGATGGGTCCAGACAGTTGGAAGGCTCGGGGGCTGGAGTTGTTTTAACTTCCCCTCGAGGTGACAAATTTTGTTATGTGCTCCGGCTTATGTTTCCCTGTACTAACAATGCAGCTGAATATGAGGCCTTACTCCATGGCCTCCGGATGGCCAAGGAGATGAATTTAAGCCGGGTAAGATGCTTGGGAGATTCAGACCTCGTTGCTCAAC
Organism: Aegilops bicornis; assembly: GCA_021605145.1. Lineage (NCBI taxonomy): Eukaryota > Viridiplantae > Streptophyta > Magnoliopsida > Poales > Poaceae > Aegilops > Aegilops bicornis. The sequence goes on along the minus strand of CM038669.1, from coordinate 386,666,913 downwards.
AGGTGTCAGGCACGTGGGATTCTAAGGATCCCCTTATGGCGGCTTATCGTCGTGAAGTTGATGCGGTGGCTGGGCACTTCAAGGGTTATCAAGTAGAGCACATTGATCGAAGGAAGAATGAGGCGGTCGATGCTTTAAGCGGGTGGGGTCTCAGCGTAAGCCGGTGCCACCTAATACTTTCCTTGACGTTTTGCATAACCCTTCTGTCAGAGTGCCTACAGAGGAAGAGCTTGCAGTACCAGACCCGGAGGCGCAACTGGTGGCGGCTCTCCATGCCATCCCGGACTGGACGGTTCCGTACTTAGCCTATATGACCCGGGGAGAGTTGCCTGAGGACGAGACCTTGGCAAGACAAATCATCAGGCGGTCCAAATCCAGGACGATTCTTCATGGCGAGTTGCATCACCGCAGCGTCACTGGGGCGTTTCAGCGTTGTGTATCACCTACGGAGGGTCAGGAGATACTTCGTGAGATTCATGAAGGTGATCGCGGTCATCATGTCGGTTCAAAGTCTCTGGTAGCCAAGGCTTTTCGTCATGGTTTTTATTGGCTGACGGCTCAGGCTGATGCGGAGGATCTGGTCAGCAAATGTGACGGATGTCAAAAATTCTCACGACGAGCTCATGTGTCGGCTCAAGAATTGAGGATGGTTCCAATTACTTGGCCGTTTGCAGTCTGGGGCTTGATATGGTAGGACCTTTCAAAAGGTCTAAAGATAAGAAGACACACATGTTGGTGGTAGTGGATAATTCACCAAGTGGGTTGAAGCGAGCCGTCAAGAAGTGTGATGCAGCCACGGCGGTTCGGTTCATCAAAAGGTGATCTTTCATTTTGGTTTTCCGCATAGTATTATAACTGATAATGGCACTAATCTCTCCAAGGGTGCCATGGAAGTGTTCTGTCAACAAGAGCACATCCGGCTTGATGTTTCGGCTGTTGCTCACCCCCAGTCTAATGGTCAGGCAGAAAGACCTAATCAAGAGATCTTGAAAGGTACCAAACCCCGGCTTTTAGTTCCCTTACAGCGAACTCCGGGTTGTTGGGTGGAGGAGTGATCCTCTGTGCTATGGAGCATCAACACAACGCCTAACAGGTCTACTGGTTATACACCTTTCTTCATGGTGTACAGAAGCGGCGGTTACGCCAAGTGACATCCGCATGACTCACCACGGGTGGCGGCTTACGTTGAGGCTGATAATGAAAAAGCTCGTCGGGATGCACTTGACTTGTTGGATGAAGAGCGAGACTTGGCAATAGCCCGCTCGGCGATTTACCAGCAAGACCTGCGTCGTTATCACAGCCGCCGGGTTAGAAGCAGAACTTTCCAGGAAGGCGATTTAGTTCTTCGGCTCATCCAAGATCAATTTGATATGCACAAGCTATCCCCTCCTTGGGAAGGACCTTTCATGGTCAGCAAGAATCTGAACAACGTGTCATATTACCTCATCGATGTTCGAGAGCACAAAGACTCACGTAAGTCGGAGGAGGAGACCCGCCGGTCGTGGAAATAGCGCATCTCCGGCCCTACTATACTTAAGCCACCGGCTTTCAGAGTATATTTATTTTTCTTTTAGCAATGTATATATTACATAAAGCAATAAAGCAGGACCTCTTTCCTTTCCATCCTACAAGGTTTATGTGTCTTCTTTACCAGGTGATGGAAACGACTAACAGGGAGCGGATCATATCTGAATCTGGTTTTCCCTTTGGTCCGGCTTATGATAATATTTGAATCAAGCCATGGTCACTTGGGGGCTTCTTGTTCAAACATAGGTCGTATTCGAACCAAAGAGAACATAGCTGTCGATACCCACTTGATCGGCATACTGCCAAACCCACTTGGGGGCTTCTTGATCATATTTGAATCATAGCTTAACCCCTTTGGGTCCGACGTGGATCGTATTCAATCAGGGTCATTAAACAACTCTCATGGTCACTTGGGGGCTTCCTGTTCAAACATAGGTCGTATTCGAACCAAAGAGAACATAGCTGTCGATACCCACTTGATCGACATCGCCAAAGCCATTGGGGGCTATATGATCGTATCCGAATCTTAGCTTAACCCCTCTGGAATGGTTCTACTGATCGTATTCGAATCAGAGGCCTTTGAAAATCCGGTTTACTTTATTCTATAAGAGTAAATAATATTAAGGGCCAGGTAAACGTTATATGTGCCAATTTTCAGAAGTTAAGTATAACTGTCTGCTTTTTTGGGATCAAGTAAGCCGGTAAGGGTAAAGCAAAAAGCTTTTGGATGATTCAAGCAAGCCAGCAGTACACATTGATAGCGGCTTGAGACATTGTTAAGCACCGCAAAACATGCGCGAAGGCATGACAGAGTTAAGAAGTTCTCTACCCTATTACAAGACTTCCAGAGTCTGAATTATGAAGTATTGTTTTTTCAAAAGATTTAAGTGCCAGGCGGATTACTCCTTTGGTGGACTTGACGAATCCGGGTTATCCTTCTCCGCCTCTTAAATACGCTGCTTTGTCCTGGAAGGTTGACGAGGTCCGATCAATGCCGCTTAAGGCTTCAAATTCAGCTTCATCATCTATTAAACTGGCGGGTCAACTTCGTGAGCAAAGGTATGCTTACGAGTTGGAGGGATCAGGCTGATATCATCATAATGAGGAGTTGGAATCCTCCGGTTGTCATGGTCGTAACCCGGCTGGTACTTTGTAAGATCAATATCGTTGCCGATGATGGTGGCCACAAGACGTAGGACTCTCACACAGGTGGTGAAGTCTGATTGACTGAATGCAGAGCCGTCCTCCTTTAAGCTGGGGTATCCAAGAGCAACATCGCTTAAGTGTAGCTCTGGAGCCAATGCTTTGGCCCGACTTAAGGCGGCTATGGCCCCGGCTCTACCAGATGCTCGCCTTAACTCCTGAACCCGTTGAGGTAACACGGCAAGCCGCTTGAGTACATCCTGCATGAGATAAGGAGTATCATTTGATAAAGCCACAACGGCCAAAGCACGTTGTGACCCAGTGTACAGCTGTTCCACTAGAGTGTACACCCCCTTACGCTTGATCAGCATGTTATGCTTTAGGTTGGTACTCCTGGGACCTGCGTTTATGCATATAAGATTAAGCCGGAGATCATATCTGAAACAGTTATCAAATGAATCATGGTGATGTTCAAAAGCTACACATAGTCACTTACCAAAAATTGCTGAGACCATTTGGGATATCTGGTTTTTTAAGCCGGACAATTCGGCAGTTGCTTCAGCAAGAGCTACTTCTGCTGTCTCGGCCCGGGTCACAAGTGAATATTTTTCATCCGCCCAGGCCTGCTTCGCCACGTCAAAATCCTTCTTGAACTTTTCTTGCTCAGAGATGCTGAAGGAAAATTTGGAGTCGGCTTTTTGAATCTCAAGCTCTTGGGCACTTGCCGAGTCTTGGATCAGCAATCTGCAATTCGAATTGACTGGTGGAGACCTGCAACACGCCGGGTTATGGTAAGGTTATGGTAAGGTATTATTAATGTAACATCCCAACTTTTCAATTTGGCATGTTATACATAGGTCATCCATGCATATCATATTTATTTGCATTCTCGTTTACCATCCTTGAAAATCCTAAGCAACTCAAGGACCCTCGGAGAGAGTTGGGGATTTTTCAATTTTCATATTTGAATTTTGTCAAAAAATGAAAGACGAGGATATTGGATTTTAATTATTTTCTCTCCGGAAAACTATTTCAATTTAAATAAATAAATGAGGGAGATAATATGACTTCTCCAAAATAATTGAAATAACGGAGGAAAAATGATAAAATCATTTTTTGGGATTTTATTTGATTTTATTTGGAATTTTATTTGCCCTAGAAAAATTCGCAGGCTTTAAAAAACTTGCATTTTAGGGGCCAAGAAAAGTTCATCTAGTTCTAAATATTTTATTTAGACGGAAAAACTTGTTTTGGAATTGTTAGATTTTTATTTATTTTTCTAGGAACTTTTCTAGGAATTTTTCTTTTGGCGGAATGTTTAAAAAAAATGGACCCCTTGGCCGAGCCTCGGCCCACCGAGCCAAAGCCAGCCATGAGCGCCGCCGCCTTCCCCGTCTTGCGCCGTCGCGAGGCACGGACGCCGAGGGCGAGTCCGAGCCGGACTCCACCCCGGCGCCTCTTCCCAAGCCGAGCCGCCTCGCCTATAAATTCCGCCGCCCGCCGCCACACCACCAGCCCGCCACCACCCGAGCCCGCCGCCCGGAACCGTCGGCCGAGCCCGAGCCGCCCGGAGCCCGATCCGCCGTCACGCCCGCGCCGTCGCCGCCCTCTCGCCCGAGTCGCCGCCGCCCCTCGCCGACCCCACCCCACCGGAACCCGCCGGAGCCGCCCGCCCCGCCGGAGGTACCCGACCCCGCCGCCGGTTTTTTTTAAGAAAACCCTTCGGTTTAAAAAAAAACCCTAGATCGTTTTTTATAAATCGGTTTATTTCGTCGGTTTATTTATTTAGCGAACGTCCGTTCACCCGTTCGTTCTAACGAACGCGTTCACTGTTTAGGATTACGCTAACGAACGTTCATTCGTTTAGCGATTAAAGCTTTTCTTTTATCAGATTTATTCCGCGGTTATTCTGATCGCGATTTCTGAATCAATTTTCAAACATGTTTATCTTTTCGCTCGTTTATCGGAATCAGGCGATTCAAGTGCCTGGAGTTTCATCTCGAAACCCTCTTTCCGAATAATCAACTTAAACCAGTTTTTATCTCTGTAAAATTTAACTCTAGTTCAGATTAGTAAACGGACCAAGTTTTTCTCGCCGTTTGAGTTTCGTTGTTCCGTTTGGTTTGATTCTTTTTGCAAAACGGAGTTCTTAAGTTGAACTCTCCGGTTAACCTCTTTCAGTTGAAGTTTCGTTTGTGCATCTTTGCTTGTTTACTTATGTATGTATTGTTTGCTTGCGATATAATTTCCGGAGCGCGAAGCGTGTTACTACGAGTCTCTAGGATTCACGGATCATCAGCAAGGCAAGTAACACTTGATCATACCTTTTCATACCCAGTTTTTATGCATTAGCTCAACCCTCAAACATTGCATGATTAGGAAGTCATTAAATTGTGGGTTGGGAAGTAGATGATGAGGTAGGAACCTATTACCCTGTTACTTTCAAACCCTTGGGAGTTACTTCTACGTTATGCTTATATTGCCATGCTATGCTCGTAGACGTGGTTTGGGTTTGAGAGATATTCACGACAGATGTGAGGTTGTTAAATAATGGTTTACTTTAAGGTGGCAACTTAAATACACATGTGAGTGGATTGAGGCACACAGGAACCCAAAGGTTGTTATGTTTTATTTTTGGAAATCCAGGTACCCATGTGATCTTCCTATGGACCGCCACCCAGGCTCAAAGGGAACTGAGATTATTCATGCTAGAAACTTCCGTGTGCAGCCACAAGCTATTATGGGCTCTAGCATAGTTGAGTAAGTTACGTGAAGCTCTCGAAGAGGTAGGTCAGCCAGGTAGTGGGTTTTATAGGTTTGGTATGATCTATCCGGAGTAGAGAGTTAATGTTTACGAAAGGCTGTGTCTCGGTCATCCGTCTCTCAAACATCATGCAGTCACGAGAAACCAACGGAGGCGATCGAGTCTTGTGGGGAAAAGTGCAACCCTCTGCAGAGTGTACAAACTAATCATGGTTAGCCGTGTCCCCGGTTATGGACGATTCTGAGTATCTAGTACTTGAGTATTCACATGTATCTCATCACTCTTAACTAATTTTGCTGGGTTGTTAATCACTTTAATTGGGATCATTGAGTTGGGGTTACACCGTACCAATGATGTTTCAACCACCATGATAATTAAATTAAAATGTATTCCTTTGATGTAGGGAAAAATTGGCTTTTCGCAAAACTGTAACCATAGAGCTTTCCACCAGCCATACATGCATGTAGTATAGCTTATTCTTTCATTACTCTATGTGTTACATTGCCAGCATATTCCATGTGCTGACCCGTTCTCGGGCTGCAACGTATTATGTTGCAGACTTTTGACGAGGAGTAAGGATTGTAGGTCGTTGCCGTGCAGCTCGATTATGCCGTTGGAGTTGATGGACTCACCTTATCTTCCAAGCCTTTATTTGTTATCGCATTAGATGGCCTTCAGCCATATTATTGTAATAAGTTCTCTTTTGAGACATTCGATGTAATAAGTGTGTGTTGCTACTCTGTTATAAATCCTTGAGTCTTGTGTGTCGGCATTACCGATCCAGGGATGACACAGAAGCACAGAGACTTGACCATCTGAGGTCGGGTCGCTACAAGATGGTATCAGAGCACACGCTGAGTGTTGGACACGACCACTAAGATAAAACCATAGGTCACTCCTCTCTTCTCATTTCTGACTCCTCTCCATTTTTCCACTCTTTAGGATGACGAAGATGAAGTACAAGTTTGCCCAACCGGATGAAGACACACCTTTCGGACGCCACTTGAAGGAAGTCACTAGGTACCTGAATATTGGAATACCAAGCTTCACCGGGACGTACAACGCCACCTTACCAGAAGAAGAATGCTGGAAGATTCAAGCTCTAGTTCCCGGAAGGACGTTTGCACCAAGCACGGAGCCCATAGTATGTGTTTTCAATGCACCAACATGGAGTTTGGGAAAGAGTATGGCAGCTCACATTACCATGGGACGCATTGGAGAAGTCTACAACAAGGAGCTTAAAGACACCATATACCAAATATGTGGGCACCGAGACGAGCAATGGGAAGTAATTAGCACCAAGAAGGATAGATCCATTGCAGCTTACATCCAGGAGCTAAACCAGCACATTCGGCGTCATGAGAACCCGGATGTGCTTGCAGACATGCTGGATTTGAAGAAGGCGAGAACTAAGATCATCAAATTGGAGGAAGAACTCAAGTCTACCCGCGATGGATATGAGGAAGAAATCAAGATACTCTTTTGGAGAAGAACGGCGACCTAGTCAAGAAGATTGGAGTTTTCATGGGAGGACCAGCACCCAAGGAAGAGGAGCAAGAAGAGGAAGAAGACCCGCTTGTCCGAGACAACTACATCATCATCGGCGACACCGACTCAGATCCAAGTGATGATGACTATGAAGACGAAGCTGGAGCGAGACATCATGGAGTCTTCCACCGATCAAAATTTCTAGATGACCACCAAATATTAGTAGTATTTTCCCCATGTAACTAATAGTAGTTGAGCACGTGTCACGATAGTCCTAGATCGTTTTGTATGCCCTTGCTTGCTTGATTGAATGTGTGTTTTGCCTCATGTGCATATGGGTAGTGTTTTCTCACTAGACCTCTTTCTATTTCTAATCTCTCCCTCTAAACCCTCGGATGCCTCCGAGGCGTGACCCGGTTTTGTTTTCCCATCGGAGCTCACTCAGTTGATCCAACAGCAGAATGCCTTGATGCAATTGCTAGTTCAGAACCAGGGCAATGCCAACAACAACAACAACAACAACAACCCACCACCAGTGGACAATTTAGCCCGTTTTCTGAGGTTACAACCGCCGGTGTTTTCCAGTAGCACCGAGCCAATAGTTGCAGATGACTGGTTACGCCGTAATTGGAAGGGAGTTAACCACCGCAGGATGCACGGATGCTGAAAGAGTGCGCTTTGCCGCACATCAATTGGATGGACCAGCAGCCGCATGGTGGGAGAATTACGGCTACTTTTCCTATAGCCAATGTCACTTGGGACCGGTTCCAACAAGCTTTTCGCACGGCCCATGTTTCAACCGGAGCCATGCAGATAAAGAAGCGTGAGTTCCGCAACTTACGCCGAAGGAACCGTCTTGTGGCCCGATGCGTGGATGAGTTTAGCAAGTTATCACGCTATGCCCTCGATGATGTGGCCACGGATGCCACGAAGCAAGAGAAGTTTATGGAAGGACTGAATGATGAGATGAGTATGCAGCTGATGGTGGCAACTTTCAACAACTACCAGGAGTTGGTAGATAAGGCCCTAATGATTGAAGGAAAGCAACAGCAAATTGAGAGTCGTAAGAGGAAGTATGGACAAGGGAAGTATAACTCAGGAGCTCACCAGAAACCTCGCCTAACCCCGAACTCGGGAGGACTAGTTCATAACCATGGAGGACATAACCATCTTTGGAGGAGGAACGATAATGGTGCGAAGAATGGGAATGGAAATGCAGCCAACAATAATCGAATCGCTCTAACCCAGCTACACCCGCTAAGAGAGACTGAGCCAAGTTATTTGCTTTAAGTGCGGGAAGGCAGGGCACTATGCCAATGACTGCCCTGAAGGAAAGAATGGAAAGCGGAAATGGGGCGCTGGGAAGAAGCCCAATCTATTCAACAAAGGACAAGTGAACCACGTTAACGTGGAGGAGGTTGAAGAAGCGATCGGATGCTTGGTAATAGGTAAGTTTTGGTTCAGTCATTTACCGCTATTATTCTTTTAAATCTTTGGTGCATCGCATTCATACATATCAAGGGGATTTGTGGATAAGTTTAAGTTACCAACCGGACCCTTAGAACCCCTCTTTTAGTGAGCTCGCCTAGAGCGAGTATATAGCTAGCAGATGGTGCACCCAGATACCCCTAATCATTGGCACACATGTTTTCCGTCTGACCTAATTATCTTGGAGTCGCAAGGATTGGATGTGATATTAGGTATGGATTGGATGTCGAAGTTTGGAGGAAGTATCGATTGTGCTAGCAAGTCAATTTATCTTACCACCCCGGAGGGAAAAAGGATTAAGTATGTATCTAGGCATGTGCCTAGGAGGAGCCAAGTGAATGCCCTCACGGGAGTTATGCGGAGGAAGTACATGGTGAAGGATTATCCGGATGTTTTTCCGGAAGAGTTACGGGCATGCCACGGATCGAGACATCGAAGTTTACGATAGAACTAATACAGTGCAGGGCCAATCTCAAAGAGACCCTATCGGATGCCCGCAAATGATCTGGAGGAAATTAAGAAAGCAGATCAAAGAGCTATTGGAGAAAGGTTACATTCGTAGAAGTTCATCACCTTGGGGAGCACCAGTACTTTTGGTGGAGAAGAAAGATAAATCCCTAAGGATGGTTGTTGATTACCGAGCTCTGAATGAAGTAACGATAAAGAACAAGTATCCCTTACCAATGATTAATGATCTGTTTGATAAGTTGCAAGGAGCTAAGGAGTTTTCTAAAATTGATCTACGATCAGGATACCATCAGTTGAAGATCCGAGAGAAGGATATACCAAAGACAGCATTCACCACACGATATGGATTATACGAGTATACGGTCATGTCATTTGGACTGACTAACGCCCCTGCCTATTTCATGAGTATGATGAACAAAGTGTTCATGGAGTATTCAGACAAGTTTGTTGTAGTGTTTATCGATGATATTATGGTTTACTCGAAGAACGAAGAGGAGCATGCAGAACACCTATGTTGGGTTCTTGAGAAACTCAGGGAACATCAGTTATACGCCAAATTCAGCAAGTGCGAGTTTTGGTTAAAGGAAGTTGGATTTCTTGGGCATGTTATATCAGGAGAAGGTATAGCAGTAGATCCCAAAGAAATTCGGCCGATCCTTTGAATGGTTGGCACCCACTTGATCGGCAAGATTCGCGATTTCCTTGGGTGGCGAGGATATTATCGGAGATTCATTGAGAATTTTTCCAAGATTGCTAAACCAATGACAGAATTGCTAAAGAAGGATACCAAGTTCAAATGGATGAGGATTGTGAGACAAGTTTCCAAGAGTTGAAGAAACGGTTGACTACAGCCCTAGTGCTGACATTGCCAGATATACATAAGGAGTTTCAAGTGTATTGTGATGCCTCTCGCTTGGGAATTGGATGTGTTCTTATGCAGGAAGGAAAAGTTGTTTCGTATGCCTCACGACAACTGAAGCCTCATGAGTTGAACTATGCCACGCATGATTTGGAGTTAGCAGCTGTAGTACATGCGTTGAAGACCTGGAGACATTATCTCATGGGAAACCATTGTGATGTGTACACGGATCATAAGAGTTTAAAGTTCATTTTCACATAGAAGGAGTTAAACCTCAGACAGAGGAGATGGCTGGAACTTATAAAAGATTACGACATAAAGCTACACTATCATCCAGGAAAAGCCAACGTTGTAGCAGACGCTTTGAGTCGGAAGAGTTATGCAAATATCCTTGAAGGTAGAGGACTGCCAAAGGAGTTAGCGAGAGGATGTTATGGAACTTGATTGGAGATTGTTCCAAGAGGTTTTCTTGCAACAATGGAGGTTCATCGACCTTGTTGGACAAGATTCGAGACGCTCAAAAGGAGGATAAAGAGATTGCTGAGATAAAGGAAAATATGGGTAAAGGAAAAGCCAAAGGTTTTCGCGAGGATGAGCACGATACCTTGTGGTTTGAGGATCGGATTTATGTGCCCAACAATTCTGAGATCAGGAAGTTAATACTTCAAGAGGCTCATGACTCACCATACTCGATTCACCCCGGAAACACCAAGATGTATTTGGACTTGAAGGACCGTTTCTAGTGGACTGGTATGAAGAAGGATATTGCGAGTATGTAGCCGCTTGCGATGTATGTCGAGAGAGTGAAGGCAGAACATCAAAAGCCGCAGGACTGTTGCAGCCTATGCCAATACCGAATGGAAGTGGGACAAACTTGGCATGGATTTTATCACCGGATTACCCGTAACCAAAGCAGGATATGATTCAATATGGGTAGTAGTGGATCGGTTGACCAAAGTAGCTCACTTTATCCCAATGAAAACAACTTATACAAGTGCAAAGTTGGCCAAGATATATATGACCAGGATCGTATGTTTGCATGGAGTTCCGAGGAGTATCGTGTCGAGATAGAGGAACAGTTTACTTCAAAGTTTTGGCATCAACTACACCAGACTTTGGGTACCAGTTGGAGTTTAGTACGCGTTCCACCCACGTAAGACGGACGGACAGAGAGAGTCAATCAGATTTTGGAGGACATGTTAAGAGCACATGCGCTAGATTATGGATCTAGTTGGGATGACAATTTGCGTCTGTGAGAATTCTCATACAACAACAGCTACCGATCCGGTTTGAAGATGGCACCATTGAAGCTCTGTATGGGCGCAGATGTAGAACACCCTTGATGTGGGATGAGGTTGGAGACCGTCAGTTGTTTGGACCAGACTTGATCAAAGACTCTGAGGAGAAGGTTAAACTTATCAGAGACAGGCTAAAAATTGCTCAGTCTAGACAAAAGAGTTATGCGGATTCAAAACGCAAGGAAGTAACCTATGAAATTGGAGACAGAGTATATCTGCGAGTATCACCCCTGAGGGGAGTGAAACGTTTTGGAGTGAAGGGAAAGTTAGCCCCAAGATTTTTAGGACCGTACTGTATTTTGGAACGGATGGGAGAAGTTGCCTACAAGCTGGAGTTACCTGAAGGACTGTCAGGAGTGCATGATGTGTTTCACGTGTCACAACTGAAGAAGTGCCATGCTGAGATGGCCGACATACCGCTAAAGGATACAGTACCCCTGGAGGCGATACAATTGGATAATAATTTGACCTATGAGGAGAAGCCAGCAAAGATTTTGGATTTCGATTGCCGAGTCACTCGCAACAAGGTGATCAAGTTTTGCAAAGTTCAGTGGAGCCACCATACCGAGGAGGAAGCCACCTGGGAGCGAGAAGAGGATATTCGCAAGGACCATCCGCACCTATTTTCTAGCCAACCCGAATCTCGAGGGCTAGATTCATCTTAAGGGGGGTAGGTTTGTAACATCCCAAATTTTCAATTTGGCATGTTATACATAGGTCATCCATGCATATCATATTTAATTGCATTCTCGTTTACCATCCTCGAAAATCCTAAGCAACTCAAGGACCCTCGGAGAGAGTTGGGGATTTTTCAATTTTCATATTTGAATTTTGTCAAATAATGAAAGACGAGGATATTGGATTTTAATTATTTTTTTCTCAGGAAAACTATTTCAATTTAAATAAATAAATGAGGGGAGATAATATGACTTCTCCAAAATAATTGAAATAACGGAGGAAAAATGATAAAATCATTTTTTGGGATTTTATTTGATTTTATTTGGAATTTTATTTGCCCTAGAAAAATTCGCAGGCTTTAAAAAAGTTGCATTTTAGGGGCCAAGAAAAGTTCTTCTAGTTCTAAATATTTTATTTAGACGAAGAAAACTTGTTTTGGAATTGATAGATTTTTATTTATTTTTCTAGGAATTTTTCTTTCGGCGGAATGTTTTAAAAAAAAATGGACCCTTGGGCCGAAGGCCCGAGCCAGCCGGCCCATAAGCCGCCGCCTTCCTCAGCGCCCGCCGTCTGCAGGCACGGACGCCGAGGGCGAGTCGAGCCGGACTCCACCCCGGGCGCCTTCCCAAGGCAGCCGCCCGCCCCTATAAATGCCGCCCGCCGCCGCCACACCACCACCCGACACCGCCCGCCCGGAGCCCGATCCGCCCGAGCCGCCTCGAGCCCGATCCGCCGTCGCCGCCGCCCAGCGCCGTCGCCCAGCGCTCTCGCCGAGTCGCCGCCGCCCCTCGCCGACCCTGCCCCACCGGAACCGCGGAGCCCGCCCGCCCGGACGCGCCCGCCGGAGGTAACCGACCCCGCCGCCATTTTTTTTAAGAAAACCCTTCGGTTTAAAAAAAAACCATAGGTCGTTTTTTTATAAATCGGTTTATTTCGTCGGTTTATTTATTTAGCGAACGCGTTCACTGTTTAGGTTCTGTTAACGAATGTTCGTTCGTTTAGCAGTTCGTCGCTTTTCTTTTATCAGATTTATTCCGCGGTTATTCTGATCGCGATTTCTGATCCAATTTTCAAACTTGTTTATCTTTTCGCTCATTTATCGGAATCAGGCGATTCAAGCGCCTGGAGTTTCATCTCGAAACCCTCTTTCTGAATAATCAACTTAAACCAGTTTTTATCTCTGTAAAATTTAACTCTAGTTCAGATTAGTAAACGGACCAAGTTTTTCTCGCCGTTTGAGTTTCGTTGTTCCGTTTGGTTTGATTCTTTTTGGAAACCGGAGTTCTTAAGTTGAACTCTCCGGTTAACCTCTTTCAGTTGAAGTTTCGTTTGTGCATCTTTGCTTGTTTACTTATGTATGTATTGTTTGCTTGCGATAGAATTTCCGGAGTGCGAAGCGTGTTACTACGAGTCTCTAGGATTCACGTATCATCAGCAAGGCAAGTAACACTTGATCATACCTTTTCATACCCAGTTTTTATGCATTAGCTCAACCCCCAAACATTGCATGATTAGGATGTCATTAAATTGTGGGTTGGGAAGTAGATGATGAGGTAGGAACCTATTACCCTGTTACTTTCAAACCCTTGGGAGTTGCTTCTACGTTATGCTTATATTGCCATGCTATGCTCGCAGACGTGGTTTGGGTTTGAGAGATATTCATGACAGATGTCAGGTTGTTAAATAATGGTTTACTTTAAGGTGGCAACTTAAATACACATCTGAGTGGATTGAGGCACCTGGGGAACCCAGTGTTGTCTGTTTTATTTTTGGAAATCCCGGGGTACCCGTGTGATCTTCCTATGGACCGCCACCCAGGCTCAAAGGGAACTGAGATTATTCATGCTAGAAACTTCCGTGTGCAGCCACAAGCTATTATGGGCTCTAGCATAGTTGAGTAAGTTACATGAAGCTCTCGAAGAGGTAGGTCAGCAGGTAGTGGGTTTTATAGGTTTGGTATGATCTATCCGGAGTAGAGAGTTAATGTTTCCGAAAGACTGTGTCTCGGTCATCCGTCTCTCAAACACCATGCGGTCACGAGAAACCAACGGAGGCGATCGAGTCTTGTGGGGAAAAGTGCAAACCTCTGCAGAGTGTACAAACTAATCATGGTTAGCCGTGTCCCGGTTATGGGCGATTACGAGTATCTAGTACTTGAGTATTCGCATGTATGTCATCACTCTTAACTAATTTTGCTGGGTTGTTAATCACTTTAATTGGGATCATTGAGTTGGGGTTACACCTTCTCAATGATGTTTCAACCACCATGATAATTAAATTAAAATTAATTCCTTTGATGTAGGAAAAAATTGGCTTTTCATGGCTGTAACCATAGAGCTTTCCACCAGCCATACATGCATGTAGTATAGCTTATTCTTTCATTACTCTATGTGTTACATTGCCAGCATATTCCATGTGTTGACCCGTTCTCGGGCTGCAACGTATTATGTTGCAGACTTTTCAGACGAGGAGTAAGGATTGTAGGTCGTTGCCGTGCAGCTCAGTTATGCCGTTGGAGTTGATGGACTCACCTTATCTTCCAAGCCTTCATTGTTATCGCATTAGATGGCCTTGACCCATATTATTGTAACAAGTTCTCTTTTGAGAAATTCGATGTAATAAGTGTGTGATTGCTACTCTGTTATAAATCCTTCGAGTAATCGTGTGTCGCATTACCGATCCGAGGATGACATGTATACGAAGACTTGACCATCTGAGGTCGGGTCGCTACAATTAAAGTCTCAAGCACTTTACAAGTAAAGACCCTTGACACTTGGGGGCTAATGTATGCTAAAGATAATTTTACTTCATAATGTCAGATTATGCATATTAAAGTCTCAAGTACTTTACACGTAAAAATACTTGACACTTGGGGGCTAATGTGTATCGCTTCTTTAAAACGTTGCTATATTACAGCCGGGTTCAATATGCATTCTTGTAAACTGGGTGAGCTAACGGTAAGCCGGTATCTAAGTCTACGACATATTTACATATAGGCAGTAGACTTGGGGGCTGGTATAGTACGTAAGATTCAGGAGAAATGATACAAGTTATACCTCGGTTATCTTTGTATCTGTTTCACCATGTCAATTTCCAGGTCACGGCTGTTATGCACTTGATTCAGATAGCCTGAGACTATATCGCCAATGCTTAAGTGGGCATAATCAGCGATGTCCTGCTTGGTCTTCCGGCTTTTGACAAGTTCTTCCTTAGCGGTGCACCTGGCAAGAACAGTAGGCCGCCCCGGCTCAACATATTGGCTTTTCAAGTATTCAACTTCCGGTTCAGCCGTCCGGACCGGGCTAGGAATTTCCGGTTTATCGGAGGTATCAATAGTGTGTTCTTGAGGCGGATCGGAAGATGGTGTCTGAATTTCATGGGCCGGCTCAGGAGGAGGCTGATGAGTAGAAGCATCAGGGGCAGTAGTTCCGGGTTCTGGCTCCGTTGCTACCGGGTCTTCAATCGGCTTATTCTTCTTGGCTCTCATACTGGGCTTCGCCTGCACACTATGAATAAAACAAAGGGATGAGTATAAAATATGAGAAAGGCAAAGCATGAGGATATAAAAGGTATGTTACCCAGGGGCAGTCTTGAAAGCCGGCATGTTGGATTGCATAGACTCGCCAGAAGAAGGAGAGGTATCTGTCACAGCCCCAGATCGGCCTTGTTTGACTTTGCTTGCTCATCATGTCATCATGTTTTAATTTCTAAGAAACTTGAAATGGGGATTGCCTAAACCCTAGCATTAAAGGAATTCAAATAGGTTCAACCAAAAATATTTTTCAGTGAATCCAAATGGCTTTAGAAAATGTTCATCATTTCTGGAAAAATGCTATAAACCATAACCAGAGGTGCTGCACATTTTCATGACATATTTGGTCACCGGATTAATTCATAAAGTATTTGCATTTGGGCATTTAATGCTAATAAATAGTTTAAATGCTCAAATAATCATAAACTAAAATGGTTGCTGTTTGTTATATTCCAAACAGTGGCATTGAGCAATTTTATGATTTTTGAATCTGTTTTAGTATTTTTAGTAAAGCCACAAAGTTTACAGAAAATTAGAAAACAAAAAAAAAAGAGAGAGAGAGAAAAGAGGCCCCATGCCACTTACCTGGACCTACCTGGCAGCCCACCTAGCTGGCCCAGCTGGTGGCCTAGCCCACCAGGGCCCATGCCAGTCATCCTCTACCTCTGCCAAGATGGCGGAGGAGGGAGACAGCCGCAGCGCCCATGCCTCGCACCTCCCTGCTCGCCTTCATCACTGAGGCCACCACGATGCCCCGGACCTTCTCTTCGGCGCCGCCCCGACCCTCTGGACGTTTCACTCTCCCCCTCTGCCCTCTCTCTTGCCCTCTCCTCGTCATGGCGCAACCATGGCGCTTCGCCGCCCGTGAAACCGCTGACCCACAGTCCCGCCTCGCCTCACCATCGTGTCCCGAGCTCCGCCGTGGTCTCGATTCGTCCGAAGACCCAGCCAAGAGCGTTCGCACGCTCTGCACTGCTTCCACCAAGCTCCTCCCGACGATCGCCGCGGAGATCCACTCTGCCGCCCCGTTCGCTCCGGTCCTCCTTCGAGCTCGCCGTCTGCACCGCTGAAACCGCCGTGAGCTTCTCCCCCGAACCATCCTCTCCGTTTTCTCATTTGCACCCCGTAGCCGCCACTCCACTCGCATCCGTATGCGCCGCCGCCTACGCTCACCGCTGACGTGATCCCGGCGACCAAATGGTCCGGCGTCGTGCCCTAACACGCTTCGCCGCCTTGCGTAGTTTCTGTAAGTGCTAACGCGCATCGCCTAGGCCACCGGCAGCGTTCCCGCGCATGCTGCCCGGCCCGCCGCCGAGCTCGTAGCCGTCGTCTCCGGCCACCCCAGCTCCCGCCGTCTGCTCCATCAGCTGTGCACGAGCAGCAGCTCTTCGTAGAGCCTCCCCACGCCCAAAACCATCGCCTGTGGGCGATTTTCGAAGCCCTCCGCCGTCTCTGTCATCACCGGCGACGAGCCGTGGACCAGGTCCGACGGGTTTGACCCTGCTGGCCAGGGTTTGACTTCCCCCACGTGAGTCACTGACATGTGGGCCACCTCCCCTGACATTTTTAGTTAATATTAGTTTAAATCTAATTAACCTAGGTTAGTTAGCTAATTAGTCGCTGACTAGTGGGCCACGGCCCCACAAACAGTTTAGTTAGAATTAACTTAAGGCTAATTAACTTGGTTAATTAGTTGTGACACCGACTGCTGGGACCCACCGGTCGTTTGACTGAGCTAACGCTGACACGATGACGTCAGGCTCACGCAGTTATGCTTTTCTGGATTTTAAATAAATCTATTTGATTTATTTATTTTCAGAAAATGATCTAAACTTCTAAAATTCATAGAAATTCAACCGTAACTCCAAATTAAATAATTTATATATGAAAAATGATCAAAAAATCCAATCTACCCATCTGTACCATTTCCATGCATGTTAGGACAACCTTTGTTCACTTTTAGGTCAAATCAATTAAATGGCATTTAAACCTTCACATATGGGGTTTGAATTTGAACCTAGGGTTCAAACCAACTTCATTTAAATTGTTGCTAGTTGCATTAGCTCAAACCACAAAGCATATTGCCATGTCACATTCATGCATCATATTGTTGCATTGCATTGATTGTGTTCTTTCTCGATTGTGTGTTTGTCCCCTCTCGATAGACGTGGTTCGACGATGAGATCGATGACACCGATGAAGAACTATATAATCTTCGAAGTGCCGAGCAAGCAAAACCCCTTGTTCATTCCGATAGAATCCCACTCTCTCGCTCCTGCTCTCTTTTACTGCATTAGGACAACAACGATTCATACATTTACTTGCTGCGGTAGCTGAACCCCTTTATCCTCTGCATGACCTGTCATTCCACAAGAATAGATGAAACCCACTAGCATGAGTAGGAGTTGTTTGAGCCCTGTTGTGCCTACCCATTCATGCTTGTTTGTCATGCACCTGCTACTGCTTAGAGTTGAGTCAGTCTGATTCATCGGGGATGAATCGGAGGTGTGTGAACATGTCCTCTTGTGTGTGAGCTAAGTGTATGAACACGATTTGGTAAAGGTAGCGGTGAGAGGCCATGTAGGAGTACATGGTGGGTTGTCTCATTGCAGCCGCCCTCGTGAACTGAGTTACGTGTTTGTGATCCATGAACAGTTACTACCACACATTGGGTTCCCGTAACTCGACCCCTCTCGACTTATTAATCAACATGATCTCTGTCCAGGAGTTGCAACTAGTTTCTGGTGTTTGTAGGTAGTGTTAGTAGTCTACCAAGTGGCACCCGGTACAGGTGGGCTTGGGACAGACTAGGCACCATGGCACGGTGTACCAAGCATAGAACCACCAGTCGAGGTGGGCTTGGGAACCCTGCTCACATCATTTGGGGCCTTGAGAGACACCCCTGCCGGATCTCCTTGCGGATGGAACCCGAATAGGCGATAAACCTGGACGAGAGATTTGTGTGGTTAGTCAGGTCGTGGCCGACTCCCTCGCCAGGCTTCCGCTTGAAGGTTGCGGAGATACACGAGGTGTACATGGCGGTAAGTGGCGAGAGCGTGTGTGAAGAAGTACGCCCCTGTAGGGTTAACCTTATCTATTCGAATAGCCGTGTCCGCGGTAAAGGACTTCTGGGTTGCCTATAACAGTTCATAGACAAGTGAAAGTGGATACTCTAAAATGCGCAAGATAAGTGTGAGTGCTATGGATGGCGTTCTCGTAGGAAGGCGGAACGGATCCATAGTGGTGTATTGATATGGTGAATATGTGGACTCGTATGCGCCACCTCAAAAGAGTTACCTGCAATGTAGTTCGGGATAGCCACCGAGTCAAAGCTGGCTTGCCTTGATCAAACTCCACCACCCCTTTGTTGATAATGATGCATATGTAGTTAGTTACGATGTAAGTCTTGCTGAGTACATTTCTACTCACGTTTGCTTATTTTATGTTTTGTAGAGAGATGTCGGTCTAGCTAGTAGTTCCGCGTGGACTTGACGTTTAGCTTGTTACCTCAGCTACGATCTTGTGCCCTCAAAGCAGATCTGGTAGATAGTCGGGCTTCTCAGCCTTTTTCATTTGTATATGTCCGTACTCGGACATGTTAAGCTTCCGCTTGTGCTTGTTGCTTGTATGCTCAGTATGTTGGGTCATGAGACCCATGTTTGTAATATCTCGCTCCTCGGAGCCTAATGAATAAATACTTGAGTCGTAGAGTTATGTTGTGATGCCTTGTTGTATTTACACATATCGAGCATATTGTGTGTATGTTTGAAATGCTTGGTATGTGTGGGATCCGACAATCTAGTTGTTTATCCTTGGCAGCCTCTCATATGGGGAAATGTAGTCAAGTGCTTCCTGAGCGATAGTAGTCTACTACAGCCCGGTTCACGGGAGTCCTGCTAGCCCAGCACTACTGCTCAGGACACTTGACTGGTCGGCATGTGTTTCACTTCGTTCACATCTGTCCCTTCGGGAAATGTCACGCGGTGACATCCGAGTCCTTCCTAGCCTGCCTTTCTGACCGGGTTACCGGAGTCCTAGCCAGTGCTACAGCCCGGATTCTGCAGCTGGCGACCGACATGCTCGATGTGATTCATGTTTGCATGTCCCCATGGGTTAGTGCCGCTTTGGGTTCACGACTAGCCATGTCGGCCAGGTTCTCTGTCATATGGATGCTAGCGACACTATCATATACGTGAGCCAAAAGGCGCAAACGGTCCCGGGCCATGGTAAGGCGACACCCGTGGGAATACCGTGCGTGAGGCCGCAAAGTGATATGAGGTGTTAACGGCTAGATTGATGTGACTTGGAATCGGGGTCCTGCCAGCTTTGGTATCAGAGCCTGACTGCCTGTAGGATTACCAAGCCAAACCGGTCGAAGTTGTGTCTAGAAATGCTTTAGTTATGTAAGGGAATTGATTGTGGAAGGGAACGTAAGGCTCTTTTTACTCCTTATACCTCATGGCCTTCCGATCTGAGTCATCCTCTTCTCTTCTACGGGATTAAGAACTAGGCCTTCTCATCTATCTATCGGACAACGTGTTACTAATCCATAGACTTTTAAGATTGTTGGTTTTACGCCCAGTTCAATTTCTACTATTTCCGTATGTTCATAGTTGGTCTCGTAACCTTGATATTATGATGTTGAGAGGTTATGCCACCATTTTTGCAGGATGTCTCAAATCATTTTGAGCATTTACAGCCGTTATCTTTGTCCGAGTCATCCCAGGTTTCTAATTAGTCGATGCATTTGCAAAATCCCTTCTTTCCACCCGTTGTTCCTTTGGGTCGGGATAAGCACACTAATCGGTGAGTTGAGGTACCTTTTGCCTCGACATATATGTTGGAGTTATTATTATGACCCTAGGTGTCTAGAGTATCACTTAGTAATCCATCCATGCTTTGTGTTCCCGGTGTGATGATTACGGCCATCATTCTTGAAAGCATCCCGTGATGCCATTTGGTAGTAGGTATTCTATTCCTAGGTTCTTGAACCCGAGATTCACCCTACTTACCTCATGTTGATAGTGTTTGCTAGTTCCTTTAGGATATTAGTAACCTTGCGATAGTCCTCGAGGTCTGTGGTATTTCCTTCTTCCAAATGCTATGAACCGCTTATGGCAGAAGTTCTTTTGAACCAAAAGATCACAACCAGAGTGCTCATGATGAGTCCTCCATTCTATATGGTGATTACATCGGTTCTACCTTTACGCATGGGTTATCCGGAAGAAATGTTGAGCTTTGCTCGACATACTAATCTATGCATCCACAACCCAAATAATCTTATATTCTCCGAGTTGTCCCCTTCATTTATATTCTGATCTTCATCTATCAATTGATAGTCAAGAGTATGTGTGCGATCGTGTTCATCGATGCCTATTATTCTTGTGGTCCGTTAAGACATTCTATTCCAGAATGACTAGGAGAAACAAACTCCAGTACCTCATCCATATCGAGGATTGGGTCAAAGCAGTTGTTATCCGCAGATCAAATGCAATCAAGCTTTTGATTCTGTTCTATCCTGAAGTGTTACCCACTTTATGTCAGGAACGTCATAAGAATTGCACCTTCTCTTATGAATTCTTGATGCAGTGATACTCTCGCCATCATCGTTCATTCCTCGGTCCCGTGTTGTTGCAACCGGAATACCGACAAATGAATTGTGATGTGTGAAATCAATACTCCTAGCAACCTCGTTGCTTGGTAGTAAATGGACAATAATTTCATTCTTAGCGTGTTGGTTATTGAATCATCATCCTAAGATTGATCGTGCTACCTAGTCCGCTTTCTGGTGCACCCTTCGATCAATGAGTTAGGATTGTGTCAATCCCTACTCTTCCGATCATATCGTTTTGCCACGAAAAGCAAGATTGTTCTCGAGCCTAGTAATATATCGGTGGTTCGTGACTTTCCAAATATCTTCTTGGAAGTGCTACCAGGTTGTCACTGACCGCTATGTTAAGTTCGTGATCAAGTTGGTTTCTTGTAAACCACCCTTCTCAAAGAATCTGTGTTGGAAACCCTTGAGCTAGTTGGTTAAGCTAAACAACAACTTGGAGAGTTGGAAGATAAAAGCTTGGCCGACTTAGCTCATCACTAAGGGATATCCTTGAGTGTGTGTGTGTGTGTGTTGAAGAGAGACGATATCTCCATCGATTGGTCCTCGTGATCAGTTGTTGGACCTATTGTCTTATCAATCCTTTGATTTGAGTGCGGGCTATCATCAAATCAAATCAGTACCAACGATGCTCGTAATGTTGTCTTACTCGTGGTTGATCCCTCGAGCATACACCATTACATCTTTTGGTCCGACCAATACTATCACCGTGTTCACATGATGGTGGAAATGCAGGTGATATGGAAATTCCGATGAGTTGTTGTTGAGCCCATCGGTGACATTTTGTCTCCCCCATGATTCATGTTGAACATCAACCTAGTGTTGGAAACTTTGTAAGCAATGCCTTCGTGTTCCGTTCATGAAGCTTGTGCTTGGATGGAAGAAGTGACTTCCTCGAATTCATGTGCTTTAGGTGTAAGTTGCCGTCATGAATTTGAGAAAGGTTTGTTTTGTTTCCCTTGGTATCATCCCAAATCAGTTATGCACGTGCGAATTATTCTATGGTTTGTAGATTAATTACCTCCACTCCATATGAGTTCCTAGCACACCAAGCCACTGACTGATTTGCTCAAGGAGAAGGAGTCCCTTCATAAGAGCTAATCCGGACTTATGGAAAGACTTCGATATCCTCGATGATGGTTCCCCCACCTGAACTTGGTAGTGTTTAATATAAGACTACTACGTGACCATGCTTGCCTGGGACAGCGTGTTCACATGTTTGTAGCAGAACCCGCTCATGTTTTGGAACGTGCTATCGTAGTTCATTTCCCGAGAATCTCGCAACGCCATCTCGTCGAATCATGTTGCAAACGTTCTTTCAGACATGCTGAGTCTGAAGTATCCTGACACCAACCAGTTCTGAATCTCAGGCAGATATGATGGGTGGAACATTCCCAACATTAGCACCTTGTCCCTAGCTTGCACCGCCATTGTGCCATCCAACCATGGGCTGCCCTCCTCGGCAGTTGTTGTTCAGGATCATCTTCAGAAGTGGTCCTACCATGGGTCCCATCCATTTCCGATGATAAGCAAAATCATCCATCGCGTTGTCTTCAACAAGGTAGTCCACATCATCCATTCTAGTCCGAGTATGTCATTCTTTCGAACTCCTTCAAATGATCGATTGTAAATTGCCTTAAGCTGGTATGAAGAGTTTCAATGATCTATAGATCAAAAGTAATTCTTTTTGCCACTTAAGGGAGCAGTCCAACGAGTCACCTTTTCCAAGGTGCCCCGTTACGGGATCATGGCAATTATTTCCTCGCCACCTTGACACCATCCACCATCTTTCTAAGTGTGGAATTGTTGCCCACCAATCAAACCCCGTCGTTTGTTCTTCCATCCCTCTCGATGTGTTTTGTGTCTCAACTCGAGATGTTTCACCATCTCATTCCGTGAGTTGATCGTGAGTTGCTCGATCTTTAAGAAGATCGATTCCTGCAGAGTTCCTCTCTGTCATTGTCATGTTGGATGAAGTTCTCGAAAGCAAAGACGTCAAGATCAATATGAAGCAATGAATCAACATCTTGAGAAGGACAGTTGGATCGTGAAGATCGTGTTAGCTTGTGACCCCTCTGACTTTTTACCTCACGTCTTGAATCTCGGGACGAGATTCTTGTTTAGTGGGGGTGAGCTGTCACAGCCCCAGATCGGCCTTGTTTGACTTTGCTTGCTCATCATGTCATCATGTTTAAATTTCTAAGAAACTTGAAATGGGGATTGCCTAAACCCTAGCATTAAAGGAATTCAAATAGGTTCAACTAAAAATATTTTCAGTAAGTCCAAATGGCTTTCAAAAATGTTCATCATTTCTGGATAATGCTATAAACCATAACCAGAGGTGCTGCACATTTTTCATGACATATTTTGTCACTGGATTAATTCATAAAGTATTTGCATTTGGGCATTTAATGCTAATAAATAGTTTAAATGCTCAAATAATCATAAACTAAAATGGTTGCTGTTTGTTATATTCCAAACAGTGGCATTGAGCAGTTTTATGATTTTTGGATCTGTTTTAGTATTTTTAGTAAAGCCACAAAGTTTACAGAAAATTAGAAAACAAAAACAATTAAAAGAGAGAGAGAGAAGAGGCCCCAGGCCACTTACCTGGACCTACCTGGCAGCCCACCTAGCTGGCCCAGCTGGTGGCCTAGCCCACCAGGGCCCATGCCAGTCATCCTCTACCTCTGCCAAGATGGCGAGGAGGAGAGACAGACGCAGCGCCCATGGCGCCACGCACCTCCTGCTGCTTTGCATCACTGAGGCCACCACGACGCCTCGGACCTTCTCTTCGGCGCCGCCCCGACCCTCTGGACGTTTCACTCTCCCCTTCTGCCCTCTCTCTTGCCCTCTCCTCGTCATGGCGCAACATGGCCTTCGCCGCCGTGAAACCGCGGCCACCGTCCCCGCCTCGCCTCACCATCGTGTCCCAGAGCTCCGCCGTGGTCTGATTCGTCCAGAAGACCCAGCCAAGAGCGTTCGCACGCTCTGCACTGCTTCCACCAAGCTCCTCCCCGACCGCCGTCGCCGGAGATCCACTCTGCCGCCCCGTTCGCTTCGGTCCTCCTTCGAGCTCGCCGTCTGCACCCCGGAAACCGCCGTGAGCTTCTCCCCCGAACCATCATCTCTGTTTTCTCATTTGCACTCCGTAGCCGCCACGCCACTCGCATCCGTATGCGCCGCCACCTACGCTCACCGCTGACGTGATCCCGGCGACCAAATGGTCCGGCCGTCGTGCCTAACACG
This sequence comes from Aegilops bicornis, assembly GCA_021605145.1. Classification (NCBI taxonomy): domain Eukaryota; kingdom Viridiplantae; phylum Streptophyta; class Magnoliopsida; order Poales; family Poaceae; genus Aegilops; species Aegilops bicornis. Next base: position 386,642,805 of record CM038669.1, on the reverse strand, counting down.
CTCGCCGCCTCACGTAGTTTCTGTAAGTGCTAACCGCGTATCGCCTAGGCCACCGCAGCCGCGTTCCCGCGCATGCCCGAACACCGACCGCCGGCGTAGCCGAGCTTCGTGGCGTCGTCTCCGGCCACCCCAGCTCCCACCGTCTGCTCCATCAGTTGTGCGCGAGCAGCAGCTCTTCGTAGAGCCTCCTCACGCCCAAAACCATCGCCTTTGGGTGATTTCCGAAGGCCTCCGCCGTCTCTGTCGTTGCCGGCAACGAGCCATGGACCAGGTCCGACGGGTTTGACCCTGCTGGCCAGGGTTTGACTTCCCCCACGTGAGTCACTGATGCGTGGGCCACCTCCCCTGACATTTTTAGTTAATATTAGTTTAACACTAATTAACCTAGGTTAGTTAGCTAATTAGTCGCTGACTAGTGGGCCACGGCCCCACAAACAGTTTAGTTAGAATTAACTTAAGGCTAATTAACTTGGTTAATTAGTTGTGCCACTGACCAGTGGGACCCACTGGTCAGGTTTGACCTGGGCTGACGTTGTTGACCTGATGACGTCATTCTGACGTCAGGCTGACGCAGTTATGCTTTTCTGGATTTTAAATAAATCTATTTGATTTATTCATTTTCAGAAAATGATCTAAACTTCTAAAATGCATAGAAATTCAACCGTAACTCCAAATTAAATAATTTATATATGAAAACTGATCAGAAAAATCCAATCTACCCATCTGTACCATTTCCATGCATGTTAGAACAACCTTTGTTCACTGTTAGGTCAAATCAATTAAATGACATTTAAACCTTCACATATGGGGTTTGAATTTGAACCTCGGGTTCAAACCTACTTCATTTAAATTGTTGCTAGTTGCATTAGCTCAAACCACAGCATATTGCCATGTCACATTCATGCATCATATTGTTGCATTGCATTGATTGTGTTCTTTCTCAGTTGCAGGTGTTTGTCCCCTCTCGATAGATGTGGTTCCGACGATGAGATCGATGACACCGATGAAGAACTATATAATCTTCAGAAGTGCCAGGCAAGCAAAACCCCCTTGTTCATTCCGATAGAATCCCACTCTCTCGCTCCTGCTCTCTTTTACTGCATTAGGACAACAACGATTCATCTGTTACTTGCTGTGGTAGCTGAACCCCTTTATCCTCTGCATGACCTGTCATTCCACAGTAAATAGATGAAACCCACTAGCATGAGTAGGAGTTGTTTGAGCCTGTTGTGCCTACCCATTCATGCTTGTTTGTCATGCCTGCTCTTGCTTAGAGTTGAGTCAGGTCTGATTCATCGGGATGAATCGGAGGTGTGTGAACATGTCCCTACTGTGTGAGCTAAGTGTATGAACACGATTTGGTAAAGGTAGCGGTGAGAGGCCATGTAGGAGTACATGGTGGGTTGTCTCATTGCAGCCGTCCTCAGGAACTGAGTTCTGTGTTTGTGATCCATGAACAGTTACTACCACACATTGGGTTCCGGTAACTCGACCCCTCTCGACTTATTAATCAACATGATCTCTGTCCAGGAGTTGCAACTAGTTTCTGGTGTTTGTAGGTAGTGTTAGTAGTCTACCAAGTGGCACCCGGTACAGGTGGGCTTGGGACAGACTAGGCACCATGGCACGGTGTACCAAGCATAGAACCGCCCGTCGAGGTGGGCTTGGGAACCCTGCTCACATCGTTTGGGGCCGTGAGCGACACCCCGGCCGGATCTCCTTGCGGATGGAACCCGAATAGGCGATTAACCTGGACGAGAGATTTGTGTGGTTAGTCAGGTCGTGGCCGACTCCCTCGCCAGGATTCCGCTTGAAGGTTGCGGAGATACACGAGGTGTACATGGCGGTAAGTGGCGAGAGCGTGTGTGAAGAAGTACGCCCCTGTAGGGTTAACATTATCTATTCGAATAGCCGTGTCCGCGGTAAAGGACTTCTGGGTTGCCTATAACAGTTCATAGACAAGTGAAAGTGGATACTCTAAAATGCGCAAGATAAGTGTGAGTGCTATGGATGGTGTTCTCGTAGGAAGACGGGAACGGACCCATAGTGGTGTATTGATATGGTGAATATGTGGACTCGTGTGCGCCACCTCAAAAGAGTTACCTGCAGTCGTAGTTCAGGATAGCCACCGAGTCAAAGCTGGCTTGTTGCAGTCAAACTCCACCATCCCCTTTGTTGATAATGATGCATATGTAGTTAGTTCTGATGTAAGTCTTGCTGAGTACATTTCTACTCACGTTTGCTTATTTTATGTTTTGTAGAGAGATGTCAGTCTCGCTAGTAGTTCAGCTGTGGACTTGACGTTTAGCTTGTTACCTCAGCTACGATCTTGTGCCCTCGGCAGGATCTGGTAGATAGTCAGGCTTCTCAGCCTTTTCATTTGTAGATGTCTGTACTCAGACATGTTAAGCTTCCTCTTGTGCTTGTTGCTTGTATGCTCTGTATGTTGGGTCATGAGACCCATGTTTGTAATATCTCGCTCCTCGGAGCCTAATGAATAAATACTTGAGTCGTAGAGTTATGTTGTGATGCCTTGTTGTATTTACACATATCGAGCATATTGTGTGTATGTTTGAAATGCTTGGTATGTGTGGGATCCGACAATCTAGTTGTTTATCCTTGGCAGCCTCTCATATGGGGAAATGTAGTCTAGTGCTTCCTGAGCGATAGTAGTCTGCTACATTCGGTTCACGGAGTCCTGCTAGCCCAAAGACTACCGCTCCGACACTTGACTGGCCAGCATGTGTTTCACTTCGTTCACTGTGTCTGTCCTTCGAGGAAATGTCACGCGGTGACATCCGAGTCCTGCCTAGCCTGCCATGTTCGGTTACCGGAGTCCTGTTAGCCAAAGGCTACAGCCGGATTCACACGCCACCGACATGCTCGATGTGATTCATGTATGCATGTCCAAATGGGTTAGTGCCGCTTTGGGTTCACGACTAGCCATGTCGGCCCGGGTTCTCTGTCATATGGATGCTAGCGACACTATCATATACGTGAGCCAAAAGGCGCAAACGGTCCCGAACCATGGTAAGGCGACACCGTGGAATACCGTGCGTGAGGCCGCAAAGTGATATGAGGTGTTAACGGCTAGATTGATGTGACTTGGAATCGGGTCCTGCCAGCTTTGGTATCGAGTTGACTGCCTGTAGGATTACCAAGCCAAACCGGTCGAAGTTGTGTCTAGAAATGCTTTAGTTATGTAAGGGAATTGATTGTGGAAGGGAACGTAAGGCTCTTTTTACTCCTTATACCTCATGGCCTTCTGATCAGAGTCATCCTCTTCTCTTCTACGGGGATTAAGAACTAGGCCTTCTCATCTATCTATCAGGACAACGTGTTACTAATCCATAGACTTTTAAGATTGTTGGTTTTACGCCCCAGTTCAATTTCTACTATTTCCGTATGTTCATAGTTGGTCTCAGAACCTTGATATTATGATGTTGAGAGGTTATGCCACCATTTTTGCAGGATGTCTCAAATCATTTTGAGCATTTACAGCCGTTATGCCGTCCGAGTCATCCTGTGTTTCTAATTAGTCTGATGCATTTGCAAAATCCCTTCTTTCCACCCCGTTGTTCCTTTGGGTCAGGATAAGCACACTAATCGGTGAGTTGAGGTACCTTTTGCCTCGACATATATGTTGGAGTTATTATTATGACCCTAGGTGTCTAGAGTATCACTTAGTAATCCATCCATGCTTTGTGTTCCCAGTGTGATGATTCTGGCCATCATTCTTGAAAGCATCCCGTGATGCCATTTGGTAGTAGGTATTCTATTCCTAGGTTCTTGAACCCGAGATTCACCCTACTTACCTCATGTTGATAGTGTTTGCTAGTTCCTTTAGGATATTAGTAACCTTGCGATAGTCCTCGAGGTCTGTGGTATTTCCTTCTTCCAAATGCTATGAACCGCTTATGGCAGAAGTTCTTTTGAACCAAAAGATCACAACCAGAGTGCTCATGATGAGTCCTCCATTCTATATGGTGATTCTGTCAGTTCTACCTTTCTGCATGGGTTATCCGGAAGAAATGTTGAGCTTTGCTCGACATACTAATCTATGCATCCACAACCCAAATAATCTTATATTCTACGAGTTGTCCCCCTTGATTTATATTCTGATCTTCATCTATCAATTGATAGTCAAGAGTATGTGTGCGATCGTGTTCATCGATGCCTATTATTCTTGTGGTCCGTTAAGACATTCTATTCCGTAATGACTAGGAGAAACAAACTCCGATTACCTCATCCATATCGAGGATTGGGTCAAAGCGGTTGTTATCCGCAGATCAAATGCAATCAAGCTTTTGATTCTGTTCTATCCTGAAGTGTTACCCACTTTATGTCGAACGTCATAAGAATTGCACCTTCTCTTATGAATTCTTGATGCAATGATACTCTCGCCATCATCGTTCATTCCTCGGTCCCGTGTTGTTGCAACCGGAATACCGACAAATGAATTGTGATGTGTGAAATCAATACTCCTAGCAACCTCGTTGCTTGGTAGTAAATGGACAATAATTTCATTCTTAGCGTGTTGGTTATTGAATCATCATCCTAAGATTGATCGTGCTACCTAGTCCGTTTTTCCTGGTGCACCCTTCGATCAATGAGTTAGGATTGTGTCAATCCCCTACTCTTCTGATCATATCGTTTTGCCCTGAAAAGCAAGATTGTTCTCGAGCCTAGTAATATATCGGTGGTTCGTGACTTTCCAAATATCTTCTTGGAAGTGCTACCAGGTTGTCACCTGACCGCTATGTTAAGTTCGTGATCAAGTTGGTTTCTTGTAAACCACCCCTTCTCCAAGAATCTGTGTTGGAAACCCTTGAGCTAGTTGGTTAAGCTAAACAACAACTTGGAGAGTTGGAAGATAAAAGCTTGGCCGACTTAGCACAGCACTAAAGGATATCCTTGAGTGTGTGTGTGTGTGTGTTGAAGAGACGATATCTCCATCGATTGGTCCTCGTGATCAGTTGTTGGACCTATTGTCTTATCAATCCTTTGATTTGAGTGCGGGCTATCATCAAATCAAATCAGTACCAACGATGCTCGTAATGTTGTCTTACTCGTGGTTGATCCCTCGAGCATACACCATTACATCTTTTGGTCTGACCAATACTATCACCGTGTTCACATGATGGTGGAAGTACAGTGATATGGAAATTCCGATGAGTTGTTGTTGAGCCCATCAGCAGCATTTTGTCTCCCCCATGATTCATGTTGAACATCAACCTAGTGTTGGAAACTTTGTAAGCAATGCCTTCGTGTTCCGTTCATGAAGCTTGTGCTTGGATGGAAGAAGTGACTTCCTCGAATTCATGTGCTTTAGGTGTAAGTTGCCGTCATGAATTTGAGAAAGGTTTGTTTTGTTTCCCTTGGTATCATCCCAAATCAGTTATGCACGTGCGAATTATTCTATGGTTTGTAGATTAATTACCTCCACTCCATATGAGTTCCTAGCACACCAAGCCACCGGCTGATTTGCTCAAGGAGAAGGAGTCCCTTCATAAGAGCTAATCCGGACTTATGGAAAGACTTGATATCCTCGATGATGGTTCCCCACACGAACTTGGTAGTGTTTAATATAAGACTACTACGTGACCATGCTTGCACAGGACAAGCGTGTTCACATGTTTGTAGCAGAACCCGCTCATGTTTTGGAACGTGCTATCGTAGTTCATTTCCCGAGAATCTCGCAACGCCATCTCGTCGAATCATGTTGCAAACGTTCTTTCAGACATGCTGAGTCTGAAGTATCCTGACACCAACCAGTTCTGAATCTCAGGCAGATATGATGGGTGGAACATTCCCAACATTAGCACCTTGTCCCTAGCTTGCACCGCCATTGTGCCATCCAACCATGGGCTGCCCTCCTCGGCAGTTGTTGTTCAGGATCATCTTCAGAAGTGGTCCTACCATGGGTCCCATCCATTTCCGATGATAAGCAAAATCATCCATCGCGTTGTCTTCAACAAGGTAGTCCACATCATCCATTCTAGTCCGAGTATGTCATTCTTTCGAACTCCTTCAAATGATCGATTGTAAATTGCCTTAAGCTGGTATGAAGAGTTTCAATGATCTATGGATCAAAAGTAATTCTTTTTGCCACTTAAGGGAGCAGTCCAACGAGTCACCTTTTCCAAGGTGCCCCGTTACGGGATCATGGCAATTATTTCCTCGCCACCTTGACACCATCCACCATCTTTCTAAGTGTGGAATTGTTGCCCACCAATCAAACCCCGTCGTTTGTTCTTCCATCCCTCTCGATGTGTTTTGTGTCTCAACTCGAGATGTTTCACCATCTCATTCCGTGAGTTGATCGTGAGTTGCTCGATCTTTAAGAAGATCGATTCCTGCAGAGTTCCTCTCTGTCATTGTCATGTTGGATGAAGTTCTCGAAAGCAAAGGCGTCAAGATCAATATGAAGCAATGAATCAACATCTTGAGAAGGACAGTTGGATCGTGAAGATCGTGTTAGCTTGTGACCCTCGACTTTTTACCTCACGTCTTGAATCTCGGACGAGATTCTTGTTTAGTGGGGTGAGTATCACAGCCCCAAATCGGCCTTGTTTGACTTTTGCTTGCTCATCATGTCATCATGTTTAAATTTCTAAGAAACTTGAAATGGGGATTGCCTAAACCCTAGCATTAAAGGAATTCAAATAGGTTCAACTAAAAATATTTTTCGGTGAATCCAAATGGCTTTAGAAAATGTTCATCATTTACGGAAAAATGCTATAAACCATAAACCAGAGGTGCTGCACATTTTCATGACATATTTTGTCACTGGATTAATTCATAAAGTATTTGCATTTGGGCGTTTAATGCTAATAAATAGTTTAAATGCTCAAATAATCATAAACTAAAATGGTTGCTGTTTGTTATATTCCAAACAGTGGCATTGAGCAGTTTTATGATTTTTGGATCTGTTTTAGTATTTTAGTAAAGCCACAAAGTTTACGTAAAATTAGAAAACAAAAACAATTAAAAGAGAGAGAGAGAAGAGGCCCTGTGCCACTTACTGGACCTACCCGGCAGCCCACCTAGCTGGCCCGGTGGTAGCCTAGCCCACCAGGCCCATGCCGGTCATCCTCTACCTCTGCCAAAGAGGCGAGGAGGGAGACAGACGCCTGGCCTTGCATGGCGCCCACGCACCTCCTGCTACTTTGCATCACTGAGGCCACCACGACGCCTCGGACCGTCTCTTCGGCGCCGCCCCGACCCTCTGGACGTTTCACTCTCCCTTCGCCTCTCTCTTGCTCCTCTCTCGTCATGGCCGCGCATAACCGCGCTGCGCCGCCGTGAAACCTTGACCACCGTCCCCGCCTCGCCTCACCATCGTGTCCTGTAGCTCCGCCGTGGTCTGATTCGTCCAGAAGACCCAGCCAAGAGCGTTCGCACGCTCTGCACTGCTTCCACCAAGCTCCTCCCTGACCGCCGTCGCCGGAGATCCACTCTGCCGCCCCGTTCGCTCCGGTCCTCCTTCGAGCACGCCGTCTGCACCCCTGAAACCGCCGTGAGCTTCTCCCCCGAACCATCATCTCTGTTTTCTCATTTGCACTCCGTAGCCGCCACGCCACTCGCATCCGTATGCGCCGCCGCCTACGCTCACCGCTGACGTGATCCCGGCGACCAAATGGTCCGGCCGTCGTGCCTAACACGCTCGCCGCCTCGCGTAGTTTCTGTAAGTGCTAACCGCGCATCGCCTAGGCCACCGCAGCCGCGTTCCCGCGCATGCCCGAACACCGACCGCCGCTGTCGAGCTCGTAGCCGTCGTCTCCGGCCACCCCAGCTCCCACCGTCTGCTCCATCAGTTGTGCGCGAGCAGCAGCTCTTCGTAGAGCCTTCCCACGCCCAAAACCATCGCCTTTGGGCGAATTCCGAAGCCCTCCGCCGTCTCTGTCGTTGCCGGCAACGAGCCATGGACCAGGTCCGACGGGTTTGACCCTGCTGGCCAGGGTTTGACTTCCCCCACGTGAGTCACTGACGCGTGGGCCACCTCCCCTGACATTTTTAGTTAATATTAGTTTAACACTAATTAACCTAGGTTAGTTAGCTAATTAGTCGTGACTAGTGGGCCACGGCCCCTAAGCAGTTTAGTTAGAATTAACTTAAGGCTAATTAACTTGGTTAATTAGTTGTGCCACTAACTGATGGGACCCCTTTGGTCAGGTTTGACCTGGCTGGCGTTGTTGACCTGATGACGTCATTCTCGATGTCGGTACGCAGTTATGCTTTTCTGGATTTTAAATAAATCTATTTGATTTATTCATTTTCAGAAAATGATCTAAACTTCTAAAATGCATAGAAATTCAACCGTAACTCCAAATTAAATAATTTATATATGAAAAATGATTAGAAAAATCCAATCTACCCATCTGTACCATTTCCATGCATGTTAGAACAACCTTTGTTCACTGTTAGGTCAAATCAATTAAATGGCATTTAAACCTTCACATATGGGGTTTGAATTTGAACCTAGGGTTCAAACCAACTTCATTTAAATTGTTGCTAGTTGCATTAGCTCAAACCACAGCATATTGCCATGTCACATTCATGCATCATATTGTTGCATTGCATTGATTGTGTTCTTTCTCAGTTGCAGGTGTTTGTCCCCTCTCGATAGACGTGGTTCCGACGATGAGATCGATGACACCGATGAAGAACTATATAATCTTCAGAAGTGCCAGGCAAGCAAAACCCCCTTGTTCATTCCGATAGAATCCCACTCTCTCGCTCCTGCTCTCTTTTACTGCATTAGGACAACAACGATTCATCATTACTTCTTTGTGGTAGCTGAACCCCTTTATCCTCTTGCATGACCTGTCATTCCACGGTAAATAGATGAAACCCACTAGCATGAGTAGGAGTTGTTTGAGCCTCTGTTGTGCCTACCCATTCATGCTTGTTTGTCATGCCTGCCATCGCTTAGAGTTGAGTCAGGTCCGATTCATCGGGATGAATCGGAGGTGTGTGAACATGTCCTCTCGTGTGTGAGCTAAGTGTATGAACACGATTTGGTAAAGGTAGCGGTGAGAGGCCATGTAGGAGTACATGGTGGGTTGTCTCATTGCAGCCGTCCCCGTGAACTGAGTTACGTGTTTGTGATCCATGAACAGTTACTACCACACATTGGGTTCCGGTAACTCGACCCTCTCGACTTATTAATCAACATGATCTCTGTCCGGGGAGTTGCAACTAGTTTACGGTGTTTGTAGGTAGTGTTAGTAGTCTACCAAGTGGCACCCGGTAGGGTGGGCTTGGGATGACTAGGCACCGTGGCACGGTGTACCAAGCGTAGAACCACCCGTCGAGGTGGGCTTGGGAACCCTGCTCACATCGTTTGGGGCCGTGGCGACACCCGGCCGGATCTCCTTGCGGATGGAACCCGAATAGGCGATAAACCTGGACGAGAGATTTGTGTGGTTAGTCAGGTCATGGTCGACTCCCTCGCCAGGCTTCCGCTTGAAGGTTGCCAAGATACACGAGGTGTACATGGCGGTAAGTGGCGAGAGCGTGTGTGAAGAACTACAGGCCTGCAGGGTTAACATTATCTATTCGAATAGCCGTGTACGCGGTAAAGGACTTCTGGGTTGCCTATAACAGTTCATAGACAAGTGAAAGTGGATACTCTAAAATGCGCAAGATAAGTGTGAGTGCTATGGATGGCGTTCTCGTAGGAAGACGGGAGCGGATCCATAGTGGTGTATTGATATGGTGAATTTGTGGACTGCGTGTATGCCACCTCAAAAGAGTTACCCGCAATGTAGTTCGGGATAGCCACCGAGTCAAAGCTGGCTTCTTTGCGGTCACACTCCACCACCCCCTTTGTTGATAATGATGCATATGTAGTTAGTTCTGATGTAAGTCTTGCTGAGTACATTTCTACTCACGTTTGCTTATTTTATGTTTTGTAGAGAGATGTCAGTCTCGCTAGTAGTTCCGCGTGGACTTCGACGTTTAGCTTGTTACCTCAGCTACGATCTTGTGCCCTCAGCAGGATCTGGTAGATAGTCGGGCTTCTCAACCATTTACAATTGTATATGTATGTACTCAGAAATGTTAAGCTTCCGCTTGTGCTTGTTGCTTGTATGCTCAGTATGTTGGGTCATGAGACCCATGTTTGTAATATCTCGCTCCTCGGGCCTAATGAATAAATACTTGAGTCGAGAGTTATGTTGTGATGCCTTGTTGTATTTACACATATCGAGCATATTGTGTGTATGTTTGAAATGCTTGGTATGTGTGGGATCCGACAATCTAGTTGTTTATCCTTGGCAGCCTCTCATATGGGGAAATGTAGTCTAGTGCTTCCTGGCGATAGTAGTCCGCCATGACCCGGTTCACCGGAGTCCTGCTAGCCCAAGACACTCTTGCCTGGACACTTGACCGGCCGACATGTGTTTCACTTCGTTCTGTCTTCATCCCTTCGGGAAATGTCACGCATGGTGACATCCGGAGTCCTGCCTAACTGCTACAGCCCATGTTACCGGAGTCCTGTTAGCCCGATGCTACAGCCCGGATTCACCATTCTTGACCGACATGCTCGATGTGATTGATGTATGCTGTCCCCATGGGTTAGTGCCGCTTTGGGTTCACGACTAGCCATGTCGGCCGGGTTCTCTTTCATATGGATGCTAGCGACACTATCATATCGTGAGCCAAAAGGCATAACGGTCCCGGGCCATGGTAAGGCGACGCCCGTGGGAATACCGTGAGTGAGGCCGCAAAGTGATATGAGGTGTTACCGACTAGATCGATGTGACTTGGAGTCGGGGTCCTGACAGTATCCTGATAATTGGAGTCAGATGAATTGAGAGGCTGACGAATTAAACCCGCCAAAGGATAACAGAACGAAAGCGGAGATGACCTCGATTCGGCGCTTCACCTTCGTCGGAGTAAGGCGGAAGAAAGCTCTACATCCTTGCTTGTCCGTGTTTGCCTCCGGTTCTCAAGCTGTTGTTGCTTCAAAAGAAATTGAGGATCTTGATAAGTTAAGGGATGTGAAAATCTTACTTTCCGGGTCACCCGCCGGTTTTGTGCTTTTGCAAAGGCTGCGAGTCGGAGGAAATTATAGTTACCTCTTCGCCATGAGCTTGGCATTTGTTTCGATGTCTTCTGAAAGGCGGAAATATCAATAAAATAGTAACAAAGGAGTTAAAGAGAATAATAGATTACCTCTTCCTCGTCTGAAGAAGAGTCATCCAATTTGAGTAATTCAGAGGCGCTGGGTTTCTTCTTCTTTGAAGTCCCTGTCTTGGCGTTTTTCCTTTCATTTTTCTTGGCTGCTCTGGCTTGTTGGGCGGCCTCGTGGTCATATTTGACTTTCCAGAAATCATCGCTGGCCTGTGAGAAAGATAAGGAATTATAAGTATAAGGAGGTAAACATATTAAGAGTATTTATTAAAGATTGGTAACTTCTTTGCAGGGCGGGTTCTTTTTGCGTAAGGAAGTAACCCGAAGGTATTGTTGATACGCATACCCTCCTTCAAAGAATGGCCCGGGTTGTAGCATCTGCTACGTCATCTCAGTAAGTCATCGAGCGAACTGTAGGCGCGTGGGTGAATTACATTACGCTGTATAAGTGCACATTAAGCCGGAGCGGCGGCTTAATGGTAGTATACGCCAAGTAACCCATACCCGGACCAAGTCGATGTCCTTTAAGCCATTTCCCAGAAGGGCTTTAATCTTCTTGATGGTGGGGTTGAGTGGTAGACGTTCAACAGCGGTAAGTTTATCCGCCAGCGGGTGATTAGACTCGAGTCGCAGGGCGCGAAAGCCGGGCAAAGGCGGCTCATCAGCTGGGGAAGTATCCTGACAATAGAACCATGACTGGTTCCAATATTTGGGGTGACTCGGCAGCTCAGCATAAGGAAATATACAGTCTCTCCGTCGCTAGATTGAGATACCGCCAAGTTCAAGACTCGGCCCGTTGGCGCGCTCATTCTGCCGGTTCAAGTAGAACAGTTCTCTGAATAAGAGCAGGCTTGGTTCCTCTCCCAGGTACACCTCACAGAAAACTTGGAAATTGTCGGCGTTCTGGGAACGGGGGTCCCCAGACTTGCCTGCCTGCGGCCTGCGGCGTGGCTCAAAGGAGGCCCAGGACGGCCCATCTTCATCAACACAAGCTCAAGACCCTCGCGAGGGGCCAAGCCTCATGAGGCGGGGCGACCAGGAGCTTCCTCGTGCCTGGCCTCATCGAGTGGCTCATGAGGAGGTGGGGAGTTCAAGGCGGGGTACCTCGCGAGGTGCCCGTGGCCTCAAGCCATGACGCACCAAGGGCGTCAGTCGAGCGCCAACCGCAGCGTCCTCCTTTCCTCTTTGGTGCAAAGGGAGCAAGCGCGGCGAGAGCATCAGCGAAGGCATCCGTTTGGTGCAACAAGACCAAGACCAGCTCCAACGGCCGGAAGGGAGTCATCGTGGAGCCCAAGCAAAGGCGTCATCACCAGAGCCTTTGGCGTGCAAGGACCAACTTTCGTCAGGATAAGTGTACCCGCTGTTCCCCTTCAAAATGGCCAATTGTTGGCGCCCTTCCCGCTCAATATTTGGGAAGAGGCCCAGGGCCTTCGCCTATTAATAGCAGTAGCCACACTCAGAGTAGGGGATCGATCGAAGGATGATCGGATCGAGGGACCGCAAGGATAAGGATGATCCGCATCCAGATCAGAGGGAGATAGAGACACGATCCTCAAGCTAGAGCGATGGGACACCATCGAGCAGTTCATCACACCCACCAAGAACAGACCCTCGCGAGGCTGTTCTTCCCTGTACTGTTCTTCATCAGCCCAAGAGGCAATCCACCACACCACAAAGTAGAGTAGGGTATTACACCACAACGGTGGCCCGAACTAGTATAAATCTCGTGTCTCTGGTGCTGTTCTTCTTAGTAGTTTAGGCCCCTGCGATTCGGCGAGGTACGAGACGGTGGAGGGTTGATCTCCAGCACCCCGAGTTCGAACCTTAAAGGGTCTGCGGAACCCGAAATCCGACATTTGGCGCGCCCAGAGTAGAGTGCGCTTGGAATCCACCTTCTCGCCACCTCGTGCCCGTCGCATCGTCATCACCATGTCCGGTGACCAGCGGGCAACCCAGATCCTTAGGCGGCGTGGCCCGCCCATCGCAGAGCCTTCGCCTCGGGCGACCCGTGCCCTGTGCAGCTCGCGGTCCCTTGGCGCTGCAGGTCATGCGGCGACGCGACAAAGCTTCGGCAGCTCTCACGCCAGCGGCAGGCGCGATCGGCAGCTAGGGCCTCCAACCACGCCGCGATCACATCACTGTACACCCGCCGGGGCAGGCGAACTCGAGGGCGCTCCACGATGGCCCGAGCTGCTGCAGTCACGAGCTCTTGGAGAGCGGCCGTGACGTCTTTGCTAGAGCGAGTGGCGGAGCTCCTAGGCTTCGCCGCCTCGGGGCTCACCCTTCGCACCCAACTTCCATCTCAGGCCGAGGCGGCCCGCACGGGGCTCCACGTGACGCCCACGGGCTCCAGCTACTCAACACCGGCGAACTGTCGGCGCTGGGTCGGCGGGTTGCCCCCGCCCGGCCCGCGGAGAAGAAGGACTCGACACAACTCACGGCCTGGTGGACGCCGTGCCACCACCCCAGGCGCATCAAGCGAGCAGCGAAGGCACGCTCAGCACTACTGGCGTGGCCTTGGGATGACGGGCGCCAGAAGAATCGTGCCCCACATGATGGACCAAGGGCACCCATTTGAGGGAGAACAAGACTCGCTCCTCAGCCCAAGTGGGGGGATGAGGCGTCGAAGCAGCGCTCTTCCAGGAGCCTCGAGACGGTCCCACTGGTCACGCCGGGGGCGACGATTATCGGGTACCGCTACTTCCTCAAGAGCAAACATACGCTAACCATAGGTCGCAGGAGGTACAGGTCGCCACGACGAGCGGCTGCCCCGCTCTCGGGGTCTCCTACTCCTCGGGAGGGGGGCGCAGGGGGCTGCCGGAGAGGGGCAGAGATCCGACATCACCACCGTGGCGTTCGGAGCAAGGCGTTCTCAGGAGGTAGGTCCTCTGCTGGGGAGGTGCCTCAGGGCCTGCCCCTAGCGGAGGACCCGTGGTTGTCGGGGGAACCGCTGGCGACCGCTCTACCCCACCGGCGGCGTCCTGGTTTCCGGTCGTCGTTGGTGGCACTAGAGTGTGGTGCAAGGCGGGGCCCTCGTCTGGCGATATGAAGCAAGGCGGTACTGTGAAGAAGGCCCAGTGCTTGTGAAGCTTCGCCGCCCGTGACACTCTCACGTAATGATGAGTGGGGCTGTACACGCCCTGAGTCTCAGGGTGCCGGCCTCGGGCCTGGGCTCCCTCCCACGCCCAGTGGTAGCACTTAGCTCCGCGCTGGTGAGAAGACGTCCAAGACTACACTAGGTGCCGGACGCGGCTTTTCTTCTGCTTTCTTCGCCTTTCCATTTGATTGTCGTTTTCCCTCTCTGGATTTAAGTTGGATTTGAAGTTGAGATTTGCGTGTGTTCGGGGAAGGGGTGCTTAGTCTCGTTCGAGCAAATCTCTCGCGTTTCGGCTACAACTCCGCCTCAGCTGCCTCCCCTTGCGAGCCGCTCGCGAGCCGGGCCAGGCCTAGCTTGCGCGCAGCCCAGCCTGTCGCTGACGTATCCTCTCCGGAGGGTTTTTACTGTAGGTCCTACGGATTCGATCAGGAGACACTCAAATCGCCTCAGCCTCCCACAGGCTATCTAAGGGCTCGTACAAAACAAAGGTAAACCAGCCAACTAGCACGTCGCTTAGCCAACCACTTGGCGCGGGCGTATGGGCGAAGTAACGCTTGCTAATACGATGAACACAAGTTTTACATGAGGGGCTCCCCCTCCCAAAATGCTCTCACAAACATCAGGCGAAAACCTGAGTTCTGTTCATACAGGGTAATGGAACAAGGACAATACATGATCGATCGGATAAATCCCCAATGCATCCTCAGGAGAACCTCCCGAGCCGTTCTTTGGCGTCGCTGGCCTCGCCGTCATTGTCTGCGTGATCGTCGGGCGGCGCTGGGTTGCTCACCACGCCGCCCTCATCAGCCGCCACCACCACGCCCGTCGTCGTCCGGCGAAGGCCCGCACGAGGGCATCCACGTTATCTTCCACCCGGTCGCGGGGCGCCCGGACGGCCTGGGGGGCAATGGCTGCGTCAAAAATCGAAGTGGGGGTCCATGTCCCGAGATGGCTGAAGACACGAGTGAAGGCGCGCCGAAGCAGCTGCCCTCTCTCCTCCACCAACCTGTTGGCCCCGACCGACCGCGCCTCCGGCCGCGCCACCACGCCGATGAAGAACTGAAGGTTGCCGGCGTAGTTAACCGCGTCGCGCGCCTTTGCCGCCTCGCAGATATTATCCAAGAGGCTGCGTTAGCTCTTTCCGGGCGTGGCGAGCATGGGACCTGCTCATGCTCGAGATCCGCCACGGCGCATCTCGTCCGCGATTCGGCGTAGCGACGGCCTCGGCCTCCTCCACCCGTTGGCGAAGAAGGAGCGCCTTGGCCTGAGGGGTGGTAGACTCCCTCTGCGCCACCTCGAGGGCGGCCCGTAGAGCATCGGCCCGCCGCGTCGCCTCCTCTAGTTTGGCCCTCAAGGCAGCAGTCCTGCCCTCAGCCTCGGCCTTGATCAACCCCAACCGCTCCTCAAACTCGCGCTCGAGGTTCGAGCGCGCCACCACCACTCGGCGTCCGACCTCCTCCAGGACGCGGGCTTCCTGTGCTGCGACCTCATCCTCTGCCGCGTAGCGCCTCCCTCGTCTCAAGCGCTCGTACTCGCGCGCCGTTGGCTTCAAGCTCAGCGCCTCCTCTCACGCTTGGAGCTCCGCCCGAGTCGCCGGAGGCCACCTTCATCGACGCAAGGGCTGCCTCGCGCAGCTCCACTTGCTCCTCCAACGAGTGACACGGGCCAGGAGTTCCCGTGCCCGCTCCTCCGCCCAGCGTCTCGCCGCTGTCACTGCCGGGCCTCCTCGGCGGCCCGAGAACAGGCCTCTCGAGAGGCTGCTGCGACGCTTGGCCTCTTCATCATCAAGATCGCTGGCGGCGCGCAAAGAAGCGGCAGCGCCCTCCAGCTCAGCGCCTCTCTGCGGCCAGCGCAGGCCCTCGGCCTCAAAGCGCGCGTCTTCGTCGACAAGCTCTTCCCAAGAAGGCTCACTGCGTCGGCCGCCCTTCAAGAAATCCTTGGCGAAGGGTGCGACGCTCAGGCCAGCGCTCAGACGCCCCTCCACACACCATCAACCGCCCGGTAGTAGCCGGAGCCACGAGTCAACACTCCCCCTCTTGGCAGGGGCTGGGGCCGGCACCCTCGCGGCAAGCAGGCGCGCGCCGTAAGCCCGGCACAGAGCCAGCCCATCCCAGATGAGGGGCGCAGAAGCGCCTCGGCCAATCGCCGCCCACGACCAGCGAGAGGCCCACTGGCGAGCTAGCTATGCCTGGGAAGGCTCGCGAGGAAGGATCGCGAGGCGCGCAGGCCATGACGCGCCTGAGACGGTTCACCTCCCGGTCGCCCTCACCACAAGGGCTCCACCGCTTGGAGCACTCAGGGACGGGGAGGCGAAGCCGAGGGGGACGGCTCGTCACCCGTCTCCGTGAGTTCGGCAGGAAGAGGCCTGCAGGGCAAGGATCAGTACAAGCAGCAGAAGAATCATGAGCTGGAGAAAGGAAAGGCTTACTCATCAGTGGCGAAGTACTTCCTCCGCTTCAGGAGGCGACAAGGGTAATCATCGCACAGGGCCTCCCTTCTCTTCCGGAGGGCCTCAAAGTTCACGCAGAAGCGACCCAAGATTTGAGCGCGAGGGTCACTGGGCGAGGAGGAGCATCAAGGCGACCAGCGTCGGCGTCCGCGTGGCTACTGTTGATCGCCTCACCAAGAGAAGCAGCGAGGGCCTCGGGGCTCCATTCGCGAAGCGCTGAGCGGCTGCCGCCGCCTCACCAAGGCGGCATGAGCCTCGTGAGCTGCCCCTCGTGAGCATCGCCCGGACGCTGTCACCCCTGGGGTCCCTTCGGCCTCTGGCGGTTCGTGCCTCCCTGCTCCGCCACTTGAGGAGGAGCCGCCTTGGCCGACTGGAAGGGCTATCACCACCACCGGATTCTCGCGAGGCCCCTGGAGACCAGCAGGGCACATCCCCCATTCATCGAAGATAGGCATCTGGTTCACCAAATCGCCCCTGTTCCGGCAGAGGTACAGCAAGGCCCCTTCATGCCGGATTCCACCGGGGTTAGGGTCGCCAGTCAGGACCAGGAGCACTTTCCTTAGCGCTTCAGGCGTCAGGTCTTCTTCCTGGAGCCTCATACGTTCACCAGGCCCGCTGAAGGCCCACATCCGGTGGGAATGGCATTGGAGAGGAGCAATGCGGCGCATCAGGAACTCCTTCACCACCTTGGGCGCCATTATGACAAGCGACCTCGAGGAACGCAATGGCGCCCAGACAAAGATGAGCCGAGGGCTTGAAAGCGTCTCCTGGCCCCACCTGAATTGGGACAAGAAAGCGGTTGGCTCTGATAGCAGGGGCTGGGCACCCCCACATCCACGCATACAGCCACCTCTCGCGGAACTCAGCCGGGCGGAGGCAAGCTGAAGTCAATCCACAGAGGCATTTGTCTCGGGCGCTGGCGACAAGCTCACGCATGCCGAGCATTGAGTGGGGTCGACAAAGGCGCAGAGAGAAGAAGTGGGCGCAGCAAAGGCAACCGAGGGAAGGATGCCCATCATTGCCTCACAAACGAAGGCGAAGACCGAGAGGAGAGTAATGGACTCAGGACCCAGATGCATCATGTGGATCTAATAGTGGGAAAGCACGACATTAAAGAAATCAGAGAAGGGGGAACCAGCCCCGCCCACAGGGCGTCAGCGAAATACCGGACCTCGGTGACTATCCTGTCGATGGAGAAGTGGGACGCGAGCCAAGCCGTCGTCCTCCCGCATTCGTTGAAGGAGGTAGCCGAGCCGAGCTAACCTTGCCCAAGCCCTCTAGATTGAGTATGATCGTGAATTGACGGCGGAGGCCGCCCGGCGGCGAGGGAGGCGGAGGCACGGGTTTCTTCCCTTTCCTTCTTCGTCAGCCATGGCGATTGAAAGGGGAGGGAGATTCGAGACTGGATTGGAAATGGAAGCTGGAGTTCGAGAGAGGAAGGACCGGAGCGCAAGCAGCGAAGAGGGGAACGGATGTGTGCAGCAAGCGTGTCCGCCTAGCAAGGCACGAAATAAGGAGGCGTGGGGGAACAGTGCCCACGCCCAATCAACCGCCACGCTGTCGCCCAAGGCCGTAGGCTGTTAGGGCTCGCGACGCTTCGCCTGCCCTTTCGCCTCTCTGCCCGGTCAAGTTCGGCGCGCCATGGGCCCGGGGCTCTCGTCGGTGTTCGGGAACAGGGGTCCCCAGACTTGCTGCCTGCGGCCCGCGGCGTGGCTCAAAGGAGGCCCAGACGGCCCATCTTCATCAACACAAGCTCAAGACCCTCGCGAGGGGCCAAGCCTCGCTGAGGCGACGACCAGGAGCTTCCTCGTGCACGGCCTCGTCGAGGCAGCTCATGAGGAGCCGGAGAGTTCAAGGCAGGATACCTCGCGAGGTGCACGTGGCGCAAGCCATGACGACCAAGGGCGCCGGTCGAAGCGCCCGGCCCGCTGGCGTCCTCCTTTCCTCTTTGGTGCAAAGGGAGCAAGCGCAGCGAGAGCATCAAGCAAATGCATCCGCTTCTGCAACAAGACCAAGACCAGCCCCAACGGTACGGAAGGGAGTCATCGTGGAGCCCAAGCAGGCGTCATCACCGAGCATTTGGCAGGCGAGGACCAACTTTAGTCAGGATAAGTGTACCCTCTGTTCCCCTTCAAAATGGCCAATTGTTGGCGCCCTTCCCGCTCAATATTTGGGAAGAGGCCCAGGGCCTTCGCATATAAATAGGAGTAGCTACACTCAGAGTAGGGGATCGATCGAAGGACGATCGGATCGAGGGACCGCAAGGATAAGGATGATCCACATCCAGATCAGAGGGAGATAGAGACCCGATCCTCAAGCTAGAGCGACGGGACACCATCGAGCAGTTCATCACACCCACCAAGAACAGACCCTCGCGAGGCTGTTCTTCCCTGTACTGTTCTTCATCAGCCCAAGAGGCAATCCACCACACCACAAAGTAGAGTAGGGTATTACACCACAACGGTGGCCCGAACTAGTATAAATCTAGTGTCTCTTGTGCAGTTCTTCTTAGTAGTTTAGGTCCCTGCGATTCGGCGAGGTACGAGATGGTGGAGGGTTGGATCTCCGCGCGCACCCCAGAGTTCGAACCTTAAGGGTCTGCCGGAACCCGAAATCCGACAGAAATTGCAAACATTGGACACGGAATTGGGTCCAATATATTGAGGCCTAAGGTCAAAAAAATTAAAACTTCTCTGAAGAACTTTGAGCCGGGAGGGGCAACTCCCCCGCTCATGTGATCCGTGAAAACTATTACTTTCGCTTCTTTGGGTTGAGGCTTCTCTTCAGATGGGTCAGGGACACGATAAGACATGACTTCCTTCTTTGGCAAATGACCAGACTTCACAAATTCAGCCAGTTTGCTTTTGGTGACAGTGGATGAGACCCAGTTGCATGTTACAGGAGCTTTGGTCGACTTAGACGCCATGACAACAGATTGGCCTATTGCAAAATAAGAAGTTCCGGTTTAAATTTTAACCCGGAGGAAAATATTCAAATTGCTGAAGGTAGCGGCTTAAAGGGGCCTAATGACATAAGGATAGTTGGGCAATATTATTTAAGCCGCCACCAGTGTTAGCAACAGTTCAAAAGTTTTACAGACCTAAGAAGGCTCCAAGGTGCACAAATCAAGTGGGATGCGTTTAAACCGTATATTTGGACAGTTATGTTAAAGGCATTTAACATAAGAAGTATTCCGGGTGATAAAAACAAGTGTCATAAGTTACAACTATTATGTTGGATCAAATGGTCGTCCTGAAAAGAAAAATTTCTAGACCTAAAACAAAGTGCAGAGAAGTTCATGCACTCGAAAGAAGCTTCTGAACAAAGGAAAAGGGATCTGTTTGCATATAAAATGGGGGTGAAACAGCCATCAGCAGAAAGCTTCTATGCCATCTAACGATCAGAAAAGGGCGTTGGAGGTGAGATCTATCAAGGGTTCATAGCGGGCGGCGATGAACACCGACGAACTCGACGAAAACTATGATACAGATCTAAGACAGGGAAGGAAAGGGACTTACAGGTCTAGAGAGGAGCTGCGGAGGTTCGCCGGCGTGTTTCTAGACCGATTCAGATTGCTGCGGCAGCCTGGGTCGGAGAAGACGAGAAGCTTGATGGCGGCTGCGGCGGAGCTCGAGAGGAGGCAAGAGGAAGGAGACGACTGGAAGGGGGAAAAATGAAACCCTGGTCGTGCCTATTTATAAGGAGAGCATAACTGAGACAGCACGGGAAACGAGGAGATAAGAATTACTATCCAGCGGCCCCGACGCCTCGATTCTGGAATAGGCAATAAAGACAGAGATCCGTTGGGCCGATTCGGCGGGATAAAAGGAAAGATGACGTCATGACGGGTTAACCCGGATCTAAAGAATGACGTCACGGCAGGTTAAAGAAAGTCTTTTTTGCACAGTCGAGAGATTGAAGATTTATGTTTTAAATTATTTTAAGATTGACATGAACAGGTTCAAATCAATCTGGGGCCTAATGTTGGGGATATAACAATTTGTGTAAGCCGCCCAGGAGGGGCCGGGTTACGTAAAGAGGTTACCAAACAGAAGCCCAAGTCCAAGCATGAACATGGCATCTCAACAAGGGGCCTAAGGCCCACAGGCGACTTAAGGCCCGTTGTAGTGAACCGCCATAATGGCATGACTTGTATCATAAGGTAGAATTAACTAGTCACCGAGCCAGACACTGTTTATGAGCCGGCCGGGACTCTATAAGCCGCAGGGCGTCAACCCTTGTATATAAGGGGATGACCTGTTGGCGGCTTAAGAAAAGAAACAACCCATCGAGAACCGGGCATAGCGTATCTCGCTCCCTGGTCATCGAAACCTCAAGCAATACCAACCCAACTAGACGTAGGCTTACCTTCACCGTAAGGAGCCGAACTAGTATAAACCCTCTCATGTCCTTTGTCCCGATTAACCCCTTTAAGCTTCCTAGTTGCGATGGCTCCATGATTAAGTCCTTGCAAGAGGACAGCTGTCGTGACAATTCCACGAGAGGACAGCTGTCGTGACAATTCCACGACAACAACCATGGTTCTATCTGCATCAACTGGTAGCACTATCTTTTCTGAAGACCGTGTTGTTACTCCCTTAGATACTGCCATCACGCTCTCCAATTCAAATGGCTGATAAACAAGAAAAGTAATTGAAAGTATAGACATTGTATGATAGATAGGTGCAATGGATAGTGGGGAATAAAAGAGGGCATGAAATAATTCATATTTATGTTGTCTAACCAAACCGGATAGCATGACACAATTTCACATATATGATGGCTAACTAAACAGGATAGCATGACACAATTTCACATTATGATGGCTAACTAAAAAAGATGGAAAGACATAGTTCAAAATATGAGACTATGTAAACAGGATGACATGACATAACTATATAATGTGTTTATTAAATAGGTTGGCATGCCATAATTCACATACATTCACGGATAGAACGCCATAATTCATGACTGTAAACACTAAACAGGATGAGATGATATAACTGTATGATGTCTTTATTAAATGGGTTGCCATGCCATAATTCAGATAGATGATGTGTATGTACTATGTAAATATGATGGCATGATATAATTCAAATATATTATTTATATAGTAAGCAAGTAAGCAGATGGCAATCCATATATGATGTAAAAACTAAGCAATGCAAGACAACATGCATGACATGGGTAATATAACCCTGCCAAGTTTGAGCATAGACCTCAGGGGGGAAATAGGATGGGTCATCGGTCTCTGAATCCTCCTCGAGGAGCTCTCTGTAACCAAGAAGATGTGTGCTTTCAAATAGGTAGCATTGTCTAATACCTTGTTTTCACTCGAGATACTTCCATCACCGCTTCAAATGGCTGATGCACAGGAAGAGTAGTTGAATATACAAACATTGTCGACAAATGGAACACGTAATACAAAAAATGATAGCATGATATAATTCACATACATGATGATTGGCTAAATAGCATGGCATTGCATAATTCACATATATAATGCCTTTGCAACAAGATAGCATTGTATAATTCACATATATAATGTCTTGCAACAAGATGGCAATGCACAATTCACATATATGGTAATTAGACACTGTCGGTGTACTAGAGTAGGGGTACCCTAGTATCCCGAACTTGTGCACGGGCAGTTGCAGCCCTCCGCGGCAAGGCTTATCGGGTGACTGCCAAGGCCCTCTGTGGTTCCTTTGGAGCCATTCAAGAACAAAGTATTCAAGCCAGGGAGACAAGACCCCGGCAAGAGGAGCTTGCCGGGAAGGCCACCTGGGCACTTAGGAGACAAGGCCCGGCAAGAGGAGCTTGCCGGGAAGGCCACCTCGAGGCACCTACAAGACAAGACCCGGCAAGAGGAGCTTGCCGGGAAGGCCAGTGAGCGACAAGCTTCCGGGCGCGACAAGATAACAACCGCTGACAAGGCGCTCGCCATGCATTTACCTTCTCTGCACTCTACGCCCAACAAGATCCACTAACGTGTCGCCTCGGGGCCTTTCCAGGCGCGCGTGGCGAGAGGCTGTGCAGCCAGCGGTGCGAGGTGGCAAGCGGCGCTGACAAGTTTGCCATCATGGCGGACGGTGGCGCCCCCTGACGGTCCCTGTTTGCACTGTTAGGGCGACAAGATGGGCATTTAATGCCTTTGTCCCCTGCCGTCAGGGTTAGGTATATTGCAATCGCATAATCGCATAAGTAGGTGTACCAACCACTGTTTTTCCATTTGTACCCCCATCTACGTTGCCACCTGTCGGAGCCCCTTGTACATATAAAAGGAGGCCCATGCGCAACGTAGAGGGCGGTTTGAAGACTCTCACGCTAGGTCTCGTTAGCAGCTGGAGTATACTGTATCTCTCAGCGCTCCCTAGCAAGAACACAGTACAAATCATACATGCAGCAGTAGGAGTGTTATCTCTCCGGAGAGCTCCGAAGCTGGGTAAACCTCTCGCGTGCTTCGCCTCGATCTGCTCTTCGTGCGACCTCCGCTCCCCGCCGAACCGAAAGGGCTCGGTCCGCCGCCCCATAGGTGTTCGTGGGCAGATCAGCCTGCCCGACATCTTTGGCGCGCCCGGTAGAAGCGTCGAGGTTGTGTGAACCTGATCCGGCGTCCACGCGAGCTAGATCTTCATCATCTTCATCAACATGCCACCGAAGAAGAAGGCCTCGGCAGCAGAAGCCCCGTCCGCGTCAAACCCACCACCACTGGAGCAAACAGGTGGTGGGGTGGACGCTGACGGAAGAATGGACGGCGAGGGGGAGCTCACGGTGCTACCAAGTCCAAGGACAAGGCCGCGCAGACCTCGGCGTCCGTACATGTACCGCGCCCGTCTCAGGAGGCGCGGGACCGACAGCGTCATGGCATTCACAATGCCATACGCTCGTTGGACCGAGATCGAGCCGAGGATCTCGGGGCGTTTCAAGACCAAGATGCACGCCAACATGCTTTGGCGGCGAAGGGCATTTGATCGCCGGACGGGATATCGCTCCTTCTAACATAGATAGAAGTCCGAGCATATCCGCTCCTCGCGCCGTTCGCCACTTCCACCCACTACTCCAGCAGAAGCATCGGCGAGAGCTCAATCGCTGCTCTCGACATTACCCTCCAACGGCCGAGCAAAGGTCGACGCAGTGGAGGGCCACCATACTGAGTCTCATCGGCCGCTTAACGGCGACGCTCCGCAAGCAACCGAGTGCATCATTGCCGCTGCGCAGAACGCTTAAACGCGAGCCGGTGGCGACGAGACCGGTGGGGTGCAACCACCATGCACTCTCCACCCCGAAGGCCAAGATCGCCGACTCGCAGGATCCACCTCGACAGCGACTCCACTGCGTCATCAGATCCACGAGCTCATCGCGATCAGCGCCAAGTGCTACATGATCGACAGCAAGAGGATGCTCGAACTCGCATCGAGCGCCGAAGAGAAGCGCGACGTCAATCCGACAAGCGCGCCGGGCCCTCTATTGACATGCACGCGCCAGAGGAACCATGCGACTTGCCGTACGCGGTAGGTTGCCCTGCGTTCACTCGTGAGCTGCGGCAAGTCCAGTGGCCCAGCAAGAAGAAGAACTTCAAGCCGAGCGTCTCGGAGAAATGCACGACGGCAAGACGCATTCGTCGGAGTTCCTCAGCATCTACACCATCTCGGTGCAGGCTGCCGGGGGCAAGACGACAAGATCCTTGCCAACTACTTCCCGCTGGTGCTCAAGCCCAACGTCAGGTCCTGGCTCATGCACTTGCCGGATAACTCCATATCTTCTTGGGCAGATCTATGCCATCAGTTTGTCGGCGCCTTTACGGTGACCACAAACCCCATGGCCAAGAAAGCGACCTTCATCTGCTGCGCCCGAAGGAAGGAGAACCCCTGCGCAAGTATATTCAAAGATTCAGCCGTGTACGGCACAACATCCCAGATGTCCACCCGCCCTTGTGATGATCGGTAGCGTTCCATCAGAACATGCGAAACCGCAGGATGCGGGAGGAGATGGCGATGTGCAAAATCAGAGACGTCAGTGAGCTATACACCCTGGCCGACAAGTGTGCATGTGCTGAGGAGGGGAGAAGACTCCCCGTAGAGAATACCGGGGCAGGAGGATCTGACAGTGAAGAAACCGCCCCGGCATAGAAGAGCCGGCAGCAGGGCAACAGGAAAAAGAAAGGCAGAGATGTGCTAGTTGTTGAGCAGTCCGGCAACGGAGGTGGCGACAAGAACGCCAAGGCTGGTAGCTCCGGCAAGGAGGTTGCCGCTGGCACCAACCACCAGCATGTGGCGGCCGCCGACAAGCAGGACGGCTCCGGCAAGCGATCGCAAGATCCACCGCACCAAGGGCCATGACCTCCAGAGCTGCAAGAAGGTAGAGCAGCAGTCGAGCAATGTAAAGCTGAATCTGAGCGACGCGACAAGGAAAAGGCCCAGGAAGGTGCCGGAGGAGCCAGAAGAAACGCCTCGGCCGGGAGGGCGCCAAGGGCAAGGCCAAGCAGCGGCAAGGAGACAGGCCTCCCCGCGGCCGCGACAAGGATGACGACGATGACGACGAGGACATGGATGATGACGAGGCCGATGAGCAGGAGTTCCAGAAAGCCACAGAGGTCCTGTGCGTTGACGGCGGTGCCTCTCTGCACACCTCCCACCGCCAGCTCAAGCAGTGGGTGCGGGAGGTCAATGCAGCAGAACCATCCATCGAGTCACGCAAGCCTCTGAAATGGTCTGAAGACGCTTATCATCTTTGACATTGAGGACCACCACGATCGCGTAACAGCGGTCGGGTGCTTGCCGATGTTGGTTTCACCAACTATCCGCAACCTCAAGGTCACCAAGATGCTAGTTGACGGCGGGGCCGGCTTGAATCTGATCTCCTCCGTGGTGCTCCAGAAACTCCAGATCCCTGATGGCGAGCTCGAAGAGACCGGAACTTTTCAAGTAATTAATCCGGGAAGAAGCAAGCTGAAGGGAAAGATCACGTTGCCGGTAACATTTGGCAGCGAGTTGAACTTCAAGACTGAGAAGGTCACCTTTGATGTTGCTGACTTTCCATTGCCTTACAATGGAATACTTGGTCGTCCAGCACTCGCCAAATTCATGGCGGCCTCTCACTATGCCTACAAACTCCTGAAGATGCCAGGCCCGATAAGTGTCATCTCTGTCCCTGGCGACAAGAAGGATGCTCTTATCTGCGCCGACAAGATCTACCGGGAAGCAGCAGCCACGACAGATTGCAAGCCACTTGCCGCTGAAGCTCCCGGAGGGAAGAAGAAGACCAAGTCCGGCAAGAGCTCTGATGCCCGCTCCGGCAAGCGCACCTCTCCGGAGTACTGCGCTACCGTCGAGGACGCACCATCGAGCTCCACCGGCAAGTATAAGAAGACGATGACAGCTCCACCAGAGACCAAGAAGGTGTCCGCCAAGGAGGACGGCACTGGTGGTACCTTCACCATCAGTGCCTCTCGACCCTAAATAGGAAGGCGCCGTTGCTTTCCTCATGGGCGAACATCGACGGTTTTGCGTGGCAACCGCCCCGACATCCCGGTGTTCCTGTGAAAGTAATTGAGCACCATCTTGCCGCTTGTCCTCATGCGCGCGCCCGTCAAGCGAAAGTCGGGAAGCAAGCAAAGGAGCGTCAAGAGTTCATCGTGGAAGAAATCAAGAAACTGGAAGCAGCAGGCCTTGTCAGAGGAGTGCTCCATCCTACGTGGTTGGCCAATCCTGTAGTTGTGCGCAAGGCTAACGGGAAATGGAGGCTTTGTATCGACTTTACAGATGTCAATAAAACTTGTCCCAAAGATACATTTCCCTTGCCGCGCATCGACCAGATTGTTGACTCTACGGCCGGATGTGATTTGCTTTCATTTGTGGATGCATATTCAGGATATCATCAGATCTTCATGGCAGAAGAGGATGAAGAGAAGACCGCATTCATCACCCCATGTGGCACATACTGCTTTGTGCGGATGCCCTTCGGGTTAAAGAATGCTGGCTCAACGTTTGCAATAGTAGTTCATGATGCTTTTGAGCCGCAAATGCACGTAAATGTGGAAGCATACATGGATGACATAGTGGTCAAAAGCAAGGACAAAGCGCCCTGGTTCAAGATTTAGATGAAACCTTTGCAAATCTGCGCAAGATCAACCTCAAGCTCAACCCCGAGAAGTGCGTGTTTGGAGTCCCTTCCGCAAGCTTCTTGGGTTCTTCGTGTCTCAGCGGGGAATTGAAGCCAATCCCGACAAGATCAAGGCCATTGAGCAGATTGAAGCACCAAAGCGCGTCAAGGATGTACGAAGGCTTGCCGGTTGTGTAGCTGCTCTCAGCAGGTTTATCTCTAGGTCTGCTGAAGGCTTCTCGCCGTTTTCAAAATCTTGAAAAAGGCAGGTCCGATGCAATGGACTCCGGAAGCGGAGGCAGCGCTGGAGGACTTGAAGAGATACCTGTCCTCCACTCCAACACTTGTCGCACCTAAGCCACAAGAAAAGTTACTGCTATATGTAGCGGCAACCAATCAAGTGGTTAGTGCTGCGTTAGTAGCGGAGAGGGAGGCGGATGATGAGCTAGCAACCACGACAGACACATCCAGCGACAAGCAGGGGGCTTCGCCGGCAAGCTCTGATCCCGACAAGGACGAATCTACGCAGACGCATGAGCAGATGCAGAAAAGGATGGTGCAACGCCCAGATTACTTTGTCAGTTCCCTTCTGCAGGGGGCTAGATCAAGGTACTCGGTGTGCGTAAATTGCTTCGCCTTCTCATGGCCTCGAGAAAGCTGCGCCATTACTTTCGCACATGAGATCACAGTTGTCACTCGCTTTCCGCTGAAGAGGATACTGCAAAATCCAGAGGCAATGGTGCAGGATTGTCGAGTGGGCATCGAACTGTCGAGCTTTGGCCTCAAGTTTGAGAGCACTTCAACTATCCAAAGCAGAGCATTGGCGGAGTTCATAGCAGAATGGACGCCAACGCCAGATGAAGAAATTCCGTAAACGAAAGCATCCCGTCAAGGAAACAAGCAAAGAGTGGCTGATGTACTTTGATGGTGCCTTCTCGCCGCAGGCGCCGGTGCGGCGTCGCTTGTCGCACCCACCGGAGAGCACCTCAAGTACGTAGTCCGGATGCACTTTCCCAAGGAGCAAGCAACAAACAACACAAAGAGAGTATGAAGGTTTGCTTGCCGGTCTCGAGATCGCAGATGAACCTTGGGATCAAGAAGCTCATTGTCGGGTGACTCACGACTTGTTATCCGCCAAGTGAACAAGAATTATCGAGTTCGTTGGTGGAAGCTTATGTTGATGAAGTGAGGAAGCTAGAAGAGCACTTTGACGACCTGCAAATGGAGCATATTCCGAGAGCTCGAGCGACATTGCCGATGGCTTGTCAAAGTCGCCCGCACTTAAGTTACCTCTGTGGAACCAGGGATTTTTGTGCTCAAGCTAACTCAACCGTCCGTAACACCACCAACAGGACAGAGCAAGAAGAGGAGGTTGATCTCTGGTGACTACTTTCTCGCAGAAGCTTCCTCAAGCCGCCGCCACGAAGGTCCCCTAAGATCGACACCAACAGAGCTGAGGCGCACCGCTCGACAAGCCCTGTGGTTTGTTTCTGCTGAAGCAGACACTCCCGACAGTTTTGCTCCGGCAAGCTTGCGGGGAACGCTAAGCTCCGGCTGAGCCGCGAGTTCTTGCCGTGGAAGCTGATGTTCCCGCAGCAGCAGATGTGCCTTTAGTCCTTGTTGTCGAGCCGCAAGCTCCAAACAAGGCGCAAAGCAGATTGTCCATTTCCTTCAGACAGAGAACTTCCCAAGAGCAAGAAGAAGCGGAAAGAGTAGCCCGGCAGCCAAGTATGTACCAGTTTGTCGACAAAGACACCTGCATGTATGAGACTCAACGGTGTGAAATTGAAGTGTATTCACCGAAGACGGACAAAAGCTGTTGGCGAGAGATACATGGAGGCATATGTGGTCACCACATTGGCACAGAGCACTTGCCGCAAAGCTTTCCTAAGAAGGTTTCTTTTGGCCGACAGCCTCCGTGATGCAACTGCACAAGTAACCAAGTGTGAAGCATGCCAGTTCCATTCCAACAGACACACCAACCAGCTCAAGCTCTCTAGACGCATCCCTTTATCCCCGCCATTTTCGGTCTGGGCTCGACATCCTCGGCCCCTTCCCCGAAGCTGTCGGGGCTTTGAGTACTTGTACGCTGCCATCGACAAGTTCACAAAGTGGCCGGAAGTGGAAGCGATGAGGAAGGTGACAGCACAGTCGGCTATCAAGTTCTTCAGGTCGGTTGTTTGCCGTTTCGGAATCCCTAACAGGATCATCACCGACAACGGCACACAGTTCACAAGCCGCACCTTCATGCAGTACGTCCAAGATCTTGGCGCCAAGGTCTGCTTCGCTTCTGTTGCTCATCCAAGAAGCAACGGTCAAGCGGAGAGGGCAAATGCTGAAGTGCTGCGCGGGCTCAAGACCAGAACTTTCGACAGGCTGCACAAGTGCGGAAGAAACTGGATTGAGGATCTGCCGGTGGTTCTTTGGTCGATCAGACGACGCCAAATCGAGCCAACGGCCGACACCTTCCCTCTAGTCTATGGAGCAGAGGCAGTTCTCCCCACGGAACTCGTATACGGATCGCCTCGAGTGCTCGCTTATGATGAGCTTGAGCAAGAGCAGCTGCGACAAGATGACGCTACCGCTTCCTTGAGGAGGATCGCCTTCAGTTGTCAGACGAGCTGCTCGGTACAAAGCAAGCTTTGCGCCGCTACCATAGCCGCAAAGTCAATGCCAAGTCTCGAGGAAGGCGACCTTGTTCTTGGCCGTTCAGTCCGCCAAGAATTCAAACAAGTTGACGCCTTGAAGTGGGAAGGCCCTTATCGGGTGAAACGAGTCACTAGGCTCGGCGCTGTCCGCCTTGAGACCAAGATGGCATTCCGGTGAGCAACTCTGGAATATTGAACATCTTCGTAAGTTTTACCCGTAGGGAGCGGTTGCCGGAACCTGTTCCGGCAACCACCTTTTGTACAAGTCTTGCCGCTGATGCATGTAATCCTTTGTACAAAGCCGGGCGCAGACCCCGTGCATCAGTAAAGCTAGCGTGCTTCGCACACCTTGTCGATTTCATGCTGTTTAATTCTATTTTGCATGCATTGTCTGACACTTTGTGCAGCACCTACCCCTGGTAAGTGATAACGAGCCACAAGGCTCCATACCTTTATTTTCTCTTCTTTCTCTTTCTCAAAGAAAGGAAGGTTCCCTCGCACACAAGTTTGCCGGGGGGGAAAGGAGAAGATGATGGTGTGGACCAAGCGTCGCTCAAGGAAATCTAACCTTACCGGAAGCAAACGATGTAAAAGCTAAGTTGCCAAAGTTTGAGCAATCAGTTTTAAAAATTTTAAGTTATCTACCTTGAACGACCGAACTTTGTATGGAAAACCTGTGCGCAGAGGAACCAACTCGTAGCTAGTTGCGCCCTTACTTTGTTTTGAGTGCGCTCGACAACTTAAGTGAGCTGCGACTAGTTGCGACAAGGTTGCTTGTCGGAAGCGGCACTGTCGGCAGGCTGCTGACGTTCCGCACTCAGCGCTCGCGGCTCAGGTGCCCGCGACGACAAGTCCCCTAAAAGCGTAAGGAAAAAACATACAAAGGAAGGAATCAAGTAAAGGAAATAGCATAGCAATTGATATCCAAAATAAAGTTATATTACAAGATAGCTTGCCGCAACTCTAATGGATTGTTCCTATGGCATGACTAGCAGCGGCAAGAGCAAGAAAAAAACGGGCGGCCTAATCTACGCGGCCACCCTCAACCCTCTTGATTCCGCTCACCCTGTCCACAATGGGTGCGACAAGGGTCTTGAGCGCCTCCACATCAGCATCCGTGGCAGAGACTTGAGGACGTTGGTGAAGTTGAGGCCTGGGTTGCGGAAGGCCACCTTCATCAGCACCTTTTGGAGGGCTCCCGCGCAAATCTGGCGCGACTCCTCGGCCAGCTGTTTTGGGACCTCTTCCCGGAGTCGCTGGAGGCCCGTCGCCATGCCCTTGAAGAATAAGCTAAGCTTGGCGCTGGGTTGGAGGTGCTCGTCGGAGGAATATCCAAGATCCACCATCCCCAGCTCCATCAGCTCGCTGTGGATGGCGGCGGCAGTATCCATGAGACCTTCGGTCCAGTGCTCCACACTCTCCCTCAAGGCGCTCTGGGTGGCAACAGCATTCGCCAGCAGCTCCTCGTCGGCCTTGATCTTCTCCTTCAAGGCCGCCTCCCGCTCCTTGGTGCCGTCCAACGTCTGAGTCAAAGTAGTCAGCTTCAACTCGAGATCTGCATTGGAGTCCCTGGCGGCGCTGAGCTCCTTTCTCTTCTCGGCGAGACGGCCCTGCAGCTCGCCAAGAGTGTAGGCGTCCTTCTCGCGCTCGTGCTTGAGTGCGGCAAGCTCCTCACCGCTCTTCTTGAGGCTGGCCTCCAATTGGGCCACCTTTGTCTCCAGCTCCTTCTTGGCGGCCTCGGCGGCCGCGGCAGCGTCCTTTGCCTCCTTGAGAGCCCCGCCAAATGTTTCCTCGCGCATGGCGAGATCCTCCTCGTGGCTGTCCAGGTTGACCTTCCGCTGCGCTAGCTCGCTTTCCTGCGCGGACAGCTTCTCGGCAGCAAGCCGCTGTTCCTCCTCAGCTGCAGCCTTCTCGAGGATGAAGGCCGTGCGCTCCTCGGCGAGTTGCTCCCACTCCTCCGCCAAAGACCGTAGAGCTTCTTGGTTGCGGCCCTGGAGCTCCTCCGCGTGCTTCTCAATATCTGCTACCGCCTTGGCGGCAAGGGCCTCCCGGGATGCCAGTTTGGCTTGTCGGGCGCGGTAGAGCGACAGCAGCTTCCATGGCAATGCTCCTCCTCAGGCTCGCCGCTGCTGCTGCCTGGCGCGTCAACTAGCGTCAGCCCAGCGGAGGCGAGCATCTCTTCATCGAAGGTTTCTCCTTCGGCCAGCGCCCTGGAGCTCGACTCCCATGGGAGCTTGATGAAGAAGCCGTCGCCGGCCTTCAAGTAGGCGCCGGGCTGGGGCTCTTGAACTGACGCCGCGGCAACAAGCGGAGGGATCGGCGGTCGGTGTAGCGCCTGGCGCTCCTGCGGCCTCAGGGCCGTCAGTGCGATTGCCTGACCCCTCGCCATCTTCTGCGGCGGCAGCCTCGGTGGCCTCTTCGCCGGCAGGCCCGTCAGCGCCGGCTTCTTCTCCCACGGCGGCGGCTTCGTCAGTGTTGCCGCGCGCGTCCTCCTCACCGGCGACCTCGGTCTCCATCGGCTCTGTGGCGGACGGATGAAGAAAGTCAAGCAAATATCCAAAGATAGAATCAGAAGAAGAAAAACACAAGGGAAGTACTCAGGCAAGAAGGTTACCTGCGCCGGGGGCTGCGGTCATGGTCTCTGCCACCAAGGGATCGCTGGTGCCATCCCTTGCCGGAGAGCTGCCCCTTGCCGGAGAAGGCTCCCTTGCCGGAGAAGGTTCCCTTGCCGGAGAAGGCTCCCTTACCGGGGAGCGCTCCCTTGCCGGGGAATCCACCCTTGGCGGCGTAGTCGAAGCAGAAGGAGGCTGCTCTGCTTCTACACAAGTCAACAGTCAGATATCAGCAAAGGAAAAAGCACCCATGCACGCCGAACAGCAAGAAATAGACCACATACTTACGCTGGGGGCTGCGCTAGGGGCTGCTTTGAAGGAGAGTTGCCTCAACCGGCAAGGTTGTCTCGGACGCGCATCCCGCCGTCGCAGTTGGGTTCGCCCCTCGACGACAATCACCGGGTCTTGGCCCTCTTCGACATCCTCTGGGCCAAGTGTCCCGAAAGGAATGGATTCAGAGTAAAGCAGATCGTATACAAGACAAGGCAACCAATCAAGAATTACAAGTATAGCAGGAATCTTACTCTTCCTCTTCCTCGCCGGAGCTGAGCGCCGGAGAGGTCAATTCTGGCCCGCCTCCGCACGACGAGGCGGAGGAGTGGCTCCCTTGACGCTTGGCGGGAGCGGAACGGTGGCTGCGAGGGCCCCGCCCAGCTTGCCGCAGCGGTGTGAGGTGCTCCTGCTGCAACATTGCTTGTCAGCGGTGGAGCGCCTCCGCGCTGGGCTGCTGTTAGCCCGTCTGCCTCGCCCGCTGCCTCCGCCCCGCGAAGACGCATTCTTGGTGGAGCCGGTGGCTCCGCTCGCCATGCAAGCTTCTTGGAGGTGGAGAGGATGCGCCCTCGGCTGGCTCGCCTGACCGGCTTCGAGCTCGGCAGCTCTTCCTCGCCGACGAACTCCTTTCGCTCGACAAGGCTTGCCGCCTCAGCTGCCTCTGCCTCCTCCACAAGAAAAGCCAAACTTCAAGCGCGGGCTGCTGCCGCCTCTTCTAGTTCTGGTGGCGATGCGCATCTCGCCATCGGTGGTGTCGCGTTGAGGCCCCTCGCTCATTAGGGCGGACCGCATCTCCACCAGATTGTCGAAGAACCGCCGCAGACGACGCCGTCTGCCGGCTCTTGCCAAGTGGGGACAATTCCGTGGGAGTCGCTGGCGGCATCATTGCACGATGCGGTCGAGCGACGAGTTGTTGCACCTGAACGACACCCTCGGCAACCTAAACATCTCCGGATGATCAGGATCATGCTTGAACAGCTCTAAGAGCATTGCGTCAAGCTCCAAGACAGTGAAGTTGAAGTTGAGGCCTGAGCGCAGCCTCATGATGTCTGCGGTGTTCTGAAATTCCCAGGCAGGTCTCCTTCTCTCCTGCAGAAGCGTCGCGGCGGCGAAGAAAGTCCGCGCCAACAAAGGTTTGCCTCTGATGAGTCTGCAAGCCCGAGGCGGAGGATTCGTAATCGCGATCTTCAGCCTAAGCGTCCTCCGGGCCAGATTTCTCCATCATTGCCGTACTCATCACTGGGGTTTGGCGCTGAGCGGTAAAAGGCTGCGGGTTCTCCTCAACGATCCAGCACCAATCTGCCCTCCACTCCTCCCATTTGCTACGAAGCTCTCCCTCCAGATAGGCCTCCTTCTTGCCGACCCTAGAGACCCAAGCAATTCCTCCGGCAAGGGGCTCTCCTCTCTCGGCTCGGGCAAAAGAAGTGGCGGAAAAGAGCTACATTTGGTGGACTCCACAAAGTTTTCGCAGAGATGTGCGAAAACTGCCATGGTCGAACGGCGTTGGGGGTGAAATCAAGGAGGCGGAACCCGTAGGTGTTCATAATGTCGCAAAAGAACTCAGAGAAGGGCGGGCAGAGCCCGCAGTAGAAGAAGAGCGCGAAGAAGGGATACCCCGTCGGGCCCAGTTCTGTAGCAGCGGCGGGGAGTACCTTCGTGCGCGGATGCGCCCGCGTCTCCTCGACCAGAAGAGGTAGTAGTTCTCACTCAGCTCCTTCGCGGCGAGCTGAGGGGGGAAGACGGCCCGCTCTTTCCGCAGCGCCGCAAGCCGAAGCGCCTCGGCCGACTTCACGGTCTTCCCCTTTGTCGGCTTTCGGGCCCATGGCGGAGGCGGTGGAGGAGGTCGACGGCGTTGAGTGTCAAGCGGCGATGAAGTGAGCGCTGCTCTCTTTTCAGCCTTGAGAAGAAGGAGGGAGCAGCGGTGGTTTTTTGATGGGACAGCGACTGGCAAGGTAGGCGACGTGCCCCTGCTTCCCCTGCTTATAAAGGGGGAGGGGGCGGACGTTCCGATTTCCCGAATAAAGAAACCCCCACGACCTCGCCCACGATCTCTCACACGACGCCACGTTGCGCGTGCTGCCTGTGGGGGACGTGGTGGGTCCGGGTGAGTTATGGTGTGACCCGGGCGCGTGTGCCCGTGCCTGCTTTGGGCCGGCCAACAAAGCACTCGGCACCGTGTGTGGCCCAGGCCGGGCTCCTGTCGGTGTACTAGAGTAGGGGTACCCTAGTATCCCGAACTTGTGCACGGGCAGTTGCAGCCCTCCGGCAAGGCTTACTGGTGACCGCCAAGGCCCTCTGTGGTTCCTTTGGAGCCATTCAAGAACAAAGTATTCAAGCCAGGAGACAAGACCACGGCAAGAGGAGCTTGCCGGAAGGCCACCCAAGGCACTTAGGAGACAAGGCCCCGGCAAGAGGAGCTTGCCGGGAAGGCCACCTCAGGCACCTACAAGACAAGACCCCGGCAAGAGGAGCTTGCCGGAAGGCCCGGTGAGCGACAAGCTTCCGGGCGCGACAAGATAACAACCATGCAAGGCGCCGCCGCGGCAGACCACCTCTCTGCACCTACGTTCCAAGCGCATCCACTAACGTGTCGCCTCGAGGCCTTTCGGCGCCAAGGTGGCAAGAGGCTGTGCAGCCAGCGGTGCGAGGTGGCAAGCGGCGCTGACAAGTTTGCCATCGTGGCGGACGGTGGCGCCCCCTGATGGTCCCTGTTTGCACTGTTAGGGCGACAAGATGGGCATTTAATGCCTTTGTCCCCTGCCGTCAGGGTTAGGTATATTGCACCGCATAATCGCATAAGTAGGTGTACCAACCACTTTGTTTTCCATTTGTACCCCCATCTACGTTGCCACCTGTCGGAGCCCCTTGTACATATAAAAGGAGGCCCATGCATAGCGTGAGAGGGGGTTCAAGACTCTCACGCTAGGTCTCGTTAGCAGCTAGAGTATCAGATCTCTCAGCCTCCCTAGCAAGAACACAATAGAAATCATACATGCAG
This sequence comes from Aegilops bicornis, assembly GCA_021605145.1. Classification (NCBI taxonomy): domain Eukaryota; kingdom Viridiplantae; phylum Streptophyta; class Magnoliopsida; order Poales; family Poaceae; genus Aegilops; species Aegilops bicornis. The sequence goes on along the minus strand of CM038669.1, from coordinate 386,607,488 downwards.
CAGTAGGAGTGTTATCTCTCCGGAGAGCTCCGAAGCTGGGTACACCTCTCGCGTGCTTCGCCTCGATCTGCTCTTCGTGCGACCTCCGCTCCCTGCCGAACCGAAAGGGGCTCGGTCCGCCGGCCCCATAGGTGTTCGTGGGCCAGATCAGCCTGCCCCGACAGACACTGAACAGGTGGCATTCACACAAAGCATGTCTAAACTAATTAGATGACATACCAATGCGAGACACCATACGCACGATATGAGCAACATAACCCTGCCAAGTTAGAGCATACACCTCGGGGAGAATAGGACTGGTCATCTGTCTCAATCCTCCTCCGAGGAGCTATCCGTAACCAGCGAGATATGCGCTTCGTCAGATAGCATAGTCTCCGCTCAAGACCTTGTTTTCACTCAGAATTTGCCATCACCGTGTCAAATGGCTGATGCACATGAAGAGCAGTTGAATGTACTAACATTGTTGAAAAATGTAATATGTAACGAAAAAAGGATGGCCTGATATAATTTACATATAAGATGACTGGCTAAGCAGGATGGCATTTCAAAATTCACATATATGATGCCTGGCTAAACAAGATGGCGTTGCATAATTCACATAAACGATGAACAAACTAAACATATGGCATTCGCACAAAGGATGTCTTAACTAAGCAGATGACATATTTGATGTATAAAGTAAGCAATGCAAGACACCATATGCATGATATAACCAACATCAGCATGCCAAGTTAGAGCGAAGACCTCAGGGGGTAAATATGAGTTGTCTTCTCCTTATGAATCCCCCTCAGAACAGATATCTTCCTCTCGATTACAATCCGAGATGCGTGGAGGGGGGGGGCTGCCTTTGCGCCTACCATGGAGCGACGTCTGCATGAAATTTTATTGCCACGCAAGGCTCGTCTCTTTTGCTCTACATGTTCAGTTCCATTGTTTACAATAACTGTCATGCATAGTAATGAAACATAGTGAGATTATGTAAGGAGTGCATGCAGAAATCCAGAGTGATGGTAGCAACCTGTGGATAGACCCAAAACCAATAATAGCAGCCAGATAATGGCTTCAGTTAAAAAATACAGATAATGGCTTTTATCGCTTGTTTCCCACCCAACATGAAACTCATAGTAGACAAACCAGATAGTAGACAGATACTATTGATAGCGGCCCCGATATGTACCCCACAACCATTTAAAACTTAAGTTTGACCATTAGTTTGGAGTCGACTCGTAGTCTAATCGGTGAACGGGTCGATAAAGTAGCATGTAATATTAAGCGATGCATAACGTAGCAGACACGAAAGAGTGCGACCTCTCTTGCGGACCCGTAGTCCTCGAGGTCATCTGCTCGATTGATGATGGTAATGAAGTTTTCAAGATGCTGCCGGTGGGAAGAAGATCCGAGGCGGCGAAAGACAGTCGAGGCCGGATCCTCACTGTCTTTGGACCCTTCGTGCTTGGAGTAGCCGAGCTGGGGTGGACGACGAAGAAGCAGGAGCGGGACAAACCACGCAAGGTTTTCTTTGACAACTATCTCGTAAGAGAAGTAATTCTGTAAGGGCTCGCTTGAATTGCAGGATTCCAACAATGCAGGATAGGAAATAGACAAGAATAGGATAGGAATGCTGCAAAATGTAGAATTTAAAAACTCGTGGATTTCTCGCCAACTGAGTGTTTGATTCACAACAATTGGAAGATCACAGGATGCAAAGAAGCATGGTGAGATTAAGTCAAACCACAAGAAAATGTACGGTTATAATGCTATTATGCTACTATCTCTTAGTCTTGTGCTTGATGAATAGGAATTTGAAAAGGAGGACAAGTGAAAATTAAAATTCCTACGTTTTTTCTTTCAAGGAGACACTAAAGGAACAAATCTGTGTGCTCAGTGGACAATATATATAACATGTAGAGTAAAAAAGAGATGCAACAAGTGTACAACCTCTTTGGTGAAGCCATGTCGACCTCAGCGTGATTGGGTTGGCCGGTGAGGATGCTCCGCTGAGTTTGCTGTCGGAGGAGGGGAAGAAGATCTTAGGCATCTGGAGATGGAGCCCGAGGTATCGCTCACTGTGATGGAGGGTTTCATTCCTTGGAGCAGCTCTAGTGAGTTGTACGACGCCAAGGCTCAAGCAGGACAAGAGAGACAACGAACAACGTTAACTCGAGTGGAATTCTAATAGCATCTCCAATACATGATGTAAAATACATAACCACAAAGTGCTAGATGTAAAATACACCAACCGCTCATCTCGAACTTAACTGTCAAAACTGAACTTAATCGCCGAAACTGAACTTAACTCGAAACTGAATTTTGGTCGAAACTGAATTTTGGTCGTCAAACCTAACGCACTAGCAAGGTGAGGCTACACGTCGGTCGACCGACTTTTTCATCTCCGGTCGGGCCGATTTTGCAGCCGTTGATACGAAATCAAGGGCCTACGGTTCATCTTCAACCTCCACCCCCGAGCCGCCAGCCACCACCACCAAACAGCAGCCCCCGCCGGGCTGGCGGTGCGCCGCTCACCGCCCGCCCGAAAACACTCCCCACCGCGGTCCGCCGCCGTCCCAACCATCCCTCTAGCCCCCCTGTGCCGAGCTTTTTCTCCAGCAATCCCCCCGCCACCGCCCGCTTAACGCCCGCCATCACCGGCTACCACCGCCCCACCAAAAGTCGATTCAGTCGATTGAAGTGTAGCTAAATCGAAGCAGCATCGCAAGCAAGAGGAAGAGCGAGAGCAGCAGCGCGAGCAAGAGCAGACCAGGAAGGGGACCGAGAGCAAGAGCAGAGCAGCAGCGCGAGCGAGAGCTAAAGCAGCAGCAGCTCCTACTGATGTGGACATCGCCGCCGAGGGAGCGACGCCATGGAGGAAGTGGCCGGCGACGCCGCCGTGGATGGAGCCGCGCCGTGTCGGCTCGGGACCGAGCGCCGGCAGCACCGTGAGATCGAATGAAGAAGAAAATGCGACGATTAGTGTACAAGCTCTTTGGTGGTGATAACCCACAAGTATAGGGGATCAATTGTAGCCTCTTTAGATAAGTAAGAGTGTCGAACCCAACGAGGAGCTAAAGGTAGAACAAATATTCCCTCAAGTTCTAACGACCACCGATACAACTCTACGCACACTTGACGTTCGCTTTACCGGAAACAAGTATGGAACTAGAAGTACTTTGTAGGTGTTTTTGGATAGGCTTGCAAGAATATAAAGGGAGCGAGTAAATAAAAGCTAGCGGCTGATTAGATAAAGACACAACTAAGTTAGTTTTAGTAAAGAGCTTTTTGTCATGAGAAAGTTATTTGTCCCTAGGAAATCGATAACTGCACTAAAGAATCATTATTGCAATTTTATTTGAGGGAGAGGCATAAGCTAACATACTTTCTCTACTTGGATCATATGCACTTATGATTGGAACTCTAGCAAGCATCCGCAACTACTAAAGATCATTAAGGTAAAACCCAACCATAGCATTAAAGCATCAAGTCCCCTTTATCCCATACGCAAACAGCCTACTTACTCGGGTCTGTGCTTCTGTCACTCACGCCACCCACCATAAGCAAATCATGAACATATTCCAAACCCTACAGCGGGAATCCCTCACGCTTGCACGACACGGAGATCACCATAGGACAACACCAATAATAAAACATGCAACTCAAACCTATCTTGATCATCAAATAACCCATAGGACAAAACGGATCTACTCAAACATCATAGAATAGCCATACATCGTTGGGAAATAATATATAGCGTTGAGCACCATGTTGAAGTAGAGATTACAGCGGATAAGAGAGAGGTTACACCGCTGCATAGAGGGGGGAAGATTTGGTGATGATGGAGGTGAAGTTGTTGGTGAAGATTGCGGTGATGATGATGGCCACGGCGGCGTTCTGGCACCACCGGAAGAAAACGGGAGAGGGGGCCCCTTTGTCTTCTTCTTCCTTGACCTCCTCCCTAGATGGGAGAAGGGTTTCCCCTCTGGTCCTTGGCCTCCATGGCGTGGGAGGGGCGAGAGCCCCTCCGAGATTGGATCTATCTCTCTGTTTCTCTCTGTTTCGTTATTTTCTCGGGTGCCCTTTTACTGTTTTCGATATATATGGAGATCCGTGAATCTCGATTGGACTGAAACCTTCACCGTGATTTTTACCAAAATTAGCTTTCTTGCGGCGAAGAAGGGCATCAATCATTTACGGGTGGCTCACGAGGGTCAGGGGCGCGCCCCCTACCTCGTGCCCACCTCGGACACCATTTCGCGTTGATCTTTCTCCCAAATATTCCAAATATTCCAAAATAATTCTCCATCCGTTTTATCCCGTCTGGATTCCGTTTGATATGGATATTCTGCGAAATCAAAAACATGCAACAAATGTGAATCTGCATCGGGCATCGGATCAATATGTTAGTCCCAAAAATATTATAAAAAGTTGCCAAAAGTATATGAAAGTTGAATAATATTGGCTTGGAATAATAAAAAATTATAGATACGACGGAGACGTATCAGCATCCCCAAGCTTAATTCCTGCTCGTCCTCGAGTAGGTAAATGATAAAAAAAGATAATTTTTTTTATGTGGAATGCTACCTAGCATAATCTTGATCATGTATCTAATCATGGCATGAATATTAAGACAAGAGTGATTCAAAGCAATAGTCTATCATTTGACATAAAAAAACAATAATACTTCAAGCCTACTAATAAAGCAATCATGTCTTTTCAAAATAACATGGCCAAAGAAAGTTATCCCTACAAAATCATATAGTTTGGCTATGCTCCATCTTCACCACACAAAATATTCAAATCATGTACAACCCCGATGACAAGCCAAGCAATTGTTTCATACTTTTGACGTTCTCAAACCTTTTCAACTTTCACGCAATACCTGAGCGTGAGCCATGGACATAGCACTATAGGTGGAATAGAATATGATGGTGGGGGTTATGTGGAGAAGACAAAAAGGGAGAAAGTCTCACATCAACTAGGCGTATCAATGGGCTATGGAGATGCCCATTAATAGATAACAATGTGAGTGAGTAGGGATTGCCATGCAACGGATGCACTAAGAGCTATAAGTGTATGAAAGCTCAAACTAGAAACTAAGTGGGTGTGCATCCAACTTGCTTGCTCATGAAGACCTCGAGGCTTGAGGAAGCCCATCATCGGAATATACAAGCCAAGTTCTATAATGAAAATTCCCACTAGTATATGAAAGTGAAAGCATAGGATACTCTCTCTATGAAAAACATGGTGCTACTCTGAAGCACAAGTGTGGTAAAAGGATAGTAACATTGCCCCTTCTCTCTTTTTCTCTCATTTTTTTTTTGTTTTTTTGGGCCTTCTCTTTTTTTTGGCCTTTCTTTTTTCATTTTATTTTTTATTTTTTTTAGTTTTTCGTCCGGAGTCTCATCCCGACTTGTGGGGGAATCATAGTCTCCATCATCCTTTCCTCACTGGGGCAATGCTCTAATAATGATGATCATCACACTTTTATTTACTTACAACTCAATATTACAACTCGATATCTAGAACAAAGATATGACTCTATATGAATGCCTCCGGCGTGATGTACCGGATGTGCAATGATCTAGCATAGTAATGACATCAAAAAATAGACAAGCCATGAAAACATCATGCTAGCTATCTTACGATCATGCAAAGCAATATGACAATAAATGCTCAAGTCATGTATATGATGATGATGGAAGTTGCATGGAAATATATCTCGGAATGGCTATGGAAATGCCATAATAGGTAGGTATGGTGGCTGTTTTGAGGAAGATATAAGGAGGTTTATGTGTGATAGAGCGTATCGTATCAGGGGGTTTAGATGCACCGGCGAAGTTTGCACCAACTCTCAAGATGAGAAAGGGCAATGCGCGGTACGGAAGAGGCTAGCAATGATGGAAGGGTGAGAGTGCGTATAATCCATGGGATCAACATTAGTCATAAAGAACTCACATACTTATTGCAAAAATCTATTAGTCATCGAAACAAAGTACTACGCGCATGCTCCTAGGGGGATAGATTGGTAGGAAAAGACCATCGCTCGTCCCCACCGCCACTCATAAGGAAGACAATCAAAAAATAAATCATGCTCCGACTTCATCACATAACGGTTCACCATAATGCATGCTACGGGAATCACAAACCTCAAAACAAGTATTTCTACTAGTCCACAACTACCCACTAGCATGACTCTAATATCACCATCTTTATATCGCAAAACTATTGCAAGGAATCAAACATATCATATTCAACGATCTACAAGGTTATGTAGGATTTTATGACTAACCATGTGAATGACCAGTTCCTGTCATCTCTCTAAATAGATATAAGTGAAGCAAGAGAGTTTTAATTCTTTCTACAAAAGATATGCCCATGCTCTAACAAATATAAGTGAAGCAAAAGAGAATTCTACAAATGGCGGTTGTCTATGTAAAGAGAAACAGGCAATCCAAACTTCAAATGATATAAGTGAAGCACATGAAGCATTCTATAAAGCCATACTCAAAAGATATAAGTGAAGTGCAAAGAGCATTCTATAAATCAACCAAGGACCATCTCATACCAGCATGATGCATAAAATAAAAATGAAAACTAAATGCAAAAGACGCTCCAAGATTTGTACATATCGCATGAATGAAACGAATCTGAAAACATACCGATATTTGTTGAAGAAAGAGGGGATGCCTTACGGGGCATCCCCAAGCTTAAACGCTTGAGTATCCTTGAATATTTACTTGGGGTGCCTCGGGCATCCCCAAGCTTGAGCTCTTGCCTCTCTTCCTTCTTCTCACATCGAGACCTTCTCAATCATCGAACACTTCATCCACACAAAACTCCAACAGAAAACTCGGCAAGATCCGTTAGTATAATAAAGCAAATCACTACTCTAAGTACTGTTGCAAACCAATTCATATTATTTATTTGCATTGTGTCCAATTTACTATAACTTTTTCATGGCTTAATCCACTGATATAAATCGATAGTTTCATTAAAACAAGCAAACTATGCATCAAAAACATAATCTGTCTAAAACAGAACAGTCTGTAGCAATCTGAACATTCACCATACTTCTGATACTTGAAAAATTCTGCCAAAATTAGGAAAAATAAAAACATTGTATAGAAAGACAGTGCAAAAAGAATCAGAACCATTTGACGTTCCAGTAAAAAAATTAAAATTTGCGCACTACAGCCAAAGTTTCTGTCCTGCACCGCACAAACCAACACGCATTGTAAACATCCTAAAGGCAAACCTTGGCACATTATTTTTATAATAGAATGGAATTGTACAAGGGGATAATTATTTTTGTTGAAAATTTTCGGTAATTAAGATTCACAAAGTTCCCATGGGCATGAACAAAGTTCAAGGACGTCCCCCACTTTCACAATGCTCGTCTCTCTCACTTTCACTTTTCTTTTGGAAAAGTTTTGTGTTCCCCTCTTTATTTTTTTTGTTTTTAAACTATATGAAAGCACTCAACAGAAATAAATGTCTCTCTAAAACTTCCGGGTTGTCTCCCTGGCAGCGCTTTCTTTAAAGCCATTAAGCTAGGCATATAGTGCTCAAGTAATGAATCCACCCGGATCCCAATGTATATCAAAGCCAATTTTAATCAGCAATGATTTGTAATTTAGTAGTGAGCACAAAGTAACATATATCATGTAATGACGAAGTCTAACTCTCTTCCTATGCATCGACATGTCATAAAAGAACAATTCATGCACACATAGTAAAGGCCAATGCATAGTATAAACAGTTTCTTGCAATTTTATCATGTTGGAAACATAGAGAGGTGGAGATATAGTTCCTCTCTCATAATAATTGCAAGTAGGAGCAGAAAGCACATGCATATTATATTCATCAAAATCATCATGTGCAACGGTAAAAGGCAACCCATCAATTTAATCCTTAATAAAAGCAAACTTCTCCGATATAGTGTAGTTTGGAGAATTCAAAAAGATAATAGGACTATCATGTGTGGGTGCAATAGCAACAACTTCATGTTTAACATAAGGAACTATAGCAAGTTCATCTCCATAAGCATAATTCATATTGGCATCTTGGTCACAAGCATAGCAAGCATCATCAAAAAGGGATATTTCAAGAGAATCAATGGGATCATAACAATCATCCTTTGGTAAGCACGAAGGGAAATTAAACAATGTATGAGTTGGAGGGTTACTCTCATTAGAAGGTGGGCACAGGTAGCTAATCCGCTCTTCCTCCTTTTGTTCTTCGCTCTCCTCGTCATCTTTTTCATCCAATGAGCTCGCAGTTTCATCAATTTCTTCTTCCATAGATTCCTGCAAAATATTAGTCTCTTCTTGGACAGCGGAGACTTTCTTAATAAGTGCATTAATATAGGAATTATATTGATAATTATCATAGCAATATTTTAGGATAGCTAAATTTTCAGGCCTATAAAAATCATCATCAAAATCTTCATACTTTTCAAACATAGATTCAATTTCATAAGCACCCTTGAAAGCAACAAATTCTTCTATTTGTTCCACATCATAGTAATCATATATACCATTAGCATAAGAAGCTAAGGTTTCATTATCATTAAATTAGCATGAAAAGGAAGGTGTGGAGCATTCATCCTAGAGCAACAATTATAATCATAATTCAAGCATACTTGCCGAGCATACCACTTCAATATATAAATTTGATCCCATAATAGTTTCCCTTTTTGTGTCAAGCGATAATCCCTAAAGTATTCACGTTGATCCAATGTTACTCCCATTATCAAATTGAATGAGGTTTTCTCAGGATTATCAAAGTGGTACATAATATTTTGCACATATTGAGAATCAAGGGTTTTAGGAGGTTCCTCATCTCCATGAGTGTCAAGTACACCTAATTTTTTTGGTATTTCGTGTTCCATATCCATAACTAAAGATAGAGAACAAATAAGAACAACAAATAAATATTACTTAATGATAAAGCAAACAAGCACACACAAGAATATTCACCCCATCCCGGCAACGGCGCCAGAAAAAGGTCTTGATAACCCACAAGTATAGGGGATCAATTGTAGCCTCTTTCGATAAGTAAGAGTGTCGAACCCAACGAGGAGCTAAAGGTAGAACAAATATTCCCTCAAGTTCTAACGACCACCGATACAACTCTACGCACACTTGACGTTCGCTTTACCGGAAACAATTATGAAACTAGAAGTACTTTGTAGGTGTTTTTGGAGAGGCTTGCAAGAATATAAAGAGAGTGAGTAAATAAAAGCTAGGGGCTGATTAGATAAAGACACAACTAAGTTAGTTTTAGTGAAGAGCTTTTTTTCATGAGAAAGTTATTTGTCCCTAGGCAATCGATAACTAGACCGGTAATCATTATTGCAATTTTATTTGAGGGAGAGGCATAAGCTAACATACTTTCTCTACTTGGATCATATGCACTTATGATTGGAACTCTAGCAAGCATCCGCAACTACTAAAGATCATTAAGGTAAAACCCAACCATAGCATTAAAGCATCAAGTCCCTTTATCCCATACGCAAACAACCTACTTACCCGGTCTCAGGCTTCCACACTCACGCCACCCACCATAAGCAAATCATGAACATATTGCATACCCTACAGCGAGAATCCCTCACGCTTGCGCGACACAAAGAGAACCATAGGACAACACCAATAATAAAACATGCAACTCAAACCAATCTTGATCATCAAATAACCCATAGGACAAAATGGATCTACTCAAACATCATAGGATAGCCATACATCATTGGGAAATAATATATAGCGTTGAGCACCATGTTTAAGTAGAAATTATAGAGGGTAAGAGAGAGGTTACACCGCTGCATAGAGGGGGGAAGAGTTGGTGATGATGGCGGTGAAGTTGTTGGTGAAGATTGCGGTGATGATGATGGCCACAGCGGCATTCCGGTGCCACCGGAAGAGAAGGGGAGAGGGGGGCCTTTCGTCTTCTTCTTCCTTGACCTCCTCCCTAGATGGGAGAAGGGTTTCCCCTCTGGTCCTTGGCCTCCATGGCGTGGGAGGGGCGAGAGCCCCTCCGAGATTGGATCTATCTCTCTGTTTCTCTCTGTTTGTGTGTTCTGTTCTGGTGCCCTTTTACCATTTCGTATATATATGGAGATCCGTAACTCCGATTGGACTAAAACCTTCGCCGTGATTTTTTTACCAAAAATTAGCTTTCTTGCGGCCGAAGAAGGGCATCAACCGCCTTACGGGTGGCCCACGAGGGTCAGGGGCGCTCCCTGGGGGGTACGGCGCGCCCCCCTACCTCATGCCCACCTCGGACACTGTTTCGCGTTGATCTTTCTCCTAGATTTTCCAAATATTCCAAAATAATTCTCCGTCCGTTTTTATCCCATTTGGGTTCCGTTTGATATGGATATTCTGCGAAACCAAAAACATGCAACAAACAGGAACTGGCAATGGGCACTGGATCAATATGTGAGTCCCAAAAATAGTATAAAAAGTTGCCAAAAGTATATGAAAGTTGAATAATATTGGCATGGAACAATAAAAAATTATAGATACGGCGGATACGTATCAGGTGGCGCCGATTAGGAGGCAGCTTCATCCGAGGAAACGGTGATGATGATGCTCTTCCGGTGGTGCAGGTGAAGACGAAGGTGTGGGAATGGAGTGGCACGAAAGACGAGGGGAACGTCGGGGCAGCTCCTTGGAGGTGGAGGACGGGGTGGCTGAACCGGCAGGACGATGAGATCGACGACGGATCCTCATCCGGTACGGTGGATGAGGGATATCGAGGTGTTGCTGTGGACTATGTCGTCGGGGAAGAGGCTCCGGCTGGGTGGCGGACGGAGCAGGATGTGGGGTTTCGTCGCGGGTTTTCGCGGCCTCGGTGTATGAATGGGTGGGCGGATGGGATGGCAGTGGGGAACCATGGCTTAGAGACGCGCTTGTCCGAAATGTGGGGTAAGTTATGAAAGTACCCCCACCAATTTGAGGCGGTTCTTTCGGTTCAGGGGTACCACGGGCATTTCGCGTGTCGGGATTTCACAGGAGGTGGGAGTTTTCGCGCACGTTGTAATTTCGGAATAGCAAGGCACGGGTTGAGATGGAGGGAGTTGTCGGAGCACAACAAGAAAAAGATATATCTTAAATATTTCGGGCTAACAAGGCGCGGGTTGAAATTTCCGGACAAGCCTAACATGTATTGTACCAAATCAATGTGCACTACAAATGTCATTCAAAACTTTGAATTCATGTTATGTTCAATTAAAATATTTCTCTACATGTATAATGCATGCAACCTACTACTCAAATGAACGTTTTAGTGCATTCCAAACGTATATACTACCGCTTCAATATGAACTAAATTTGAACTCGTTTCTCTATTTGAATAAGATCTTAAGTAATGATTGTTGTGAAGTCAAAGCATTTGAATTCATTTCTCTATTTTAATAAGATCTACAATCATCATTATTGTCAAGTTAAACCATCGTTTGTGTATTATCTTCACAGCACACCACATGATTAGTCTCGAGTTACAAATGAACTATATGTACTATATGAACTCGAACTAGATTTTTTGAATCCACTTTATTTTGATTTCAAATCACATTACATTTCTAGATCTAGCTAGATCTTCATAATCTAAACCATGTCTCATATGTATAATGTGTTTATCACATTATGTATGGTGCCCCGCCTCACGCCTACAAGTATTTAGATGTGAGTTGCAAACACCACACATTACCACAAATTCAAATAAAATGTGAGAATGTTCGATATATAGTATTGTTTAGATTGTTCGATATTTAGTTGTAAGCTACAAACGCCACACATTATCACAAATTCAAATATAATGTGAGATTGTTTGATGTATAGTCTGGTTTAGATTGTTCGGCATTTAGCTGTGAGTTGCAAACGCCATGCATTATCACATTATGGTATAACATGTGCACAAGACGTGTATCACCGCTTATATTCATGCATGCAATGTTTAAAACACTATGATCTCCTATTCAAATATATGAATCCGCTTTCATATCAAATTATGATCTTTGTTAGTCTCTTACACCCACACAATCCTCTAACCTTTGTAGCTACCACTAACTTTCTCTCGTGCATGCACACGCCCTCCTCGCCCTCCCCCTCCCTCGGCATTCTATCCACCGGGCACATTCATTTTTTTTTCTTTAGGTCATTCTCCCAGAGTCTCCACAACTCCTTTACGACACACACCGATCGATAAACCTCTCCAGCGATGCCTGCCTACAACATACACACACACCTTCAATATCCTCCTTTATGTGTCCTTGCCTCGTGTCTCTCATACGGTCAGACACACGTGTAAACTCTCGCCCCTCTTTTCATCGATCTCACAACCGCACACTCCTCCCCCTATCTAGCTAGTAGTTGGGCCTCTCGCACCACCTCCTAGCTCCATTCTCTCTGTCTATCCGTCTCGCTGGGCCTTATTTGCCTCTAACAAATGGACGTACACCGACCAATCTCTCGCTATACATATAGCTAGCTAGGTCCTTATAACTCGTTTTTACCCACACGTCAATCGATCTACCTCATTAGTTGTGTCTCTCCCTTCCTACGACAAACAACAATTGATCTATCGATCTAGTTAGGTTTGCTTACCAAACACATGGTTCCCCTTCATCATCCATGGATGCGTCCCGACAGATCTATCACGCATAGGCACACACAGAAACACATCCCCATTCTTATTGATAACATTGCAATTCCACCCTCAGTTTGTCTAGTAGGCCTCTCCCACCATCTTCGAGAAGCAACTCCATCACCCATCCAGCACTCTACCCCTCTCCCTCCCTCTCCCTCCCTCTCTCTCTCCTCTCTCTCTCTCCCCCATCATATTTCCCGTCCTTCAGTTATGTATGGATGTCGACCGATCTCCCTCAAGACATAGTTGGGTCTCTCCTTCTCAACACATATACGAGTCGTTCTACCTCTATAGTTAGGCCTCTGCCTACCCCTCCCCACCCCCTCCCCACACACATCGATACATCGAGCGCTCTAGTCATGTCTCCTGCCAGACACAAACTTGACATGTGCCCTCTAACGTTCCAGAGGCCAGTGCGCCCTATATCTTTGACTTGCACACACACACAATTTCGATGGCTCTCTTCATCGATCTCGCACCCACTCACTTGATCCTCTCTTGACTCTATCGATAGCTATGACCCTCCCTCTCTTCTCGTGGATTGCCCGAGCCCTCTATGTATGATATGGATAGGCCTCCATTTCACACACATTGCATGCAAAATTTTGTTTGAGATGTAATCGACACATATTCCCACAAATAATTCATGAAATCAACCCCCCACCCCACCCCCACCCCAAAACAAAAAACACTCACGAACGCGGTTTGTATCTCTCTCACACACACCCACGTAGGTGGGGGACGTGCACGAAGAGAAGAGGTGCATGCATGGCGCCGCGATACTGCCGTCTGCTTCCCAACCACACCCGCTGGGTACATGGTGGAGCTCCTTTCAGTCGAAAAAGGCAGCCCACGTGGTAATTAGGCACGTGTACTAGTTGTCCACTTGGTGGATGGAGGATCGCCTACCACGTGTGAACTTACAAATTGCTACTTGACGTGTTATGTTAAAAAAGAGGCAAACCATGTGGGGCCTACCTTAGAGGCAAGGCTCTATACACCGGAGTACTTTTGATGTGTCCCGTCAACTCACGTAACGAGGAGAAGCTTGCTTAGCACGTTGCCTCCCCGCCCAAGGCGCGGTGGCTCGCAGGATGAGGTGAAGCTTGCTCCGCCTTCGCCCGCTCCTCGCCCATGCGCTGGTGGCTCGCAGGACGAGGAGAAAAATTTACTACTCCCTCCGTTTACTCCTCGTCCCTACTACCTTGATTATAGAGATTATATCATATTGTTTGGAATATATATGTCCTTTAGTAGATTTCAATATGAACTACTAGTACATACTCCAAACACTGATGTATATAGACGTATTTTAGAGTGTAGATTCACTCATTTTGCTCCATATGTAGCACTCTCCCTTGCCCCTCGACCCTCGCCCACGTGGCGGACATGCAGCAATTCATTCGGTCTCATATAGCCAAAACGATATATACTGCACTACCATTATTGCTCGACTTCCTGAAGAGGCGAAGAGCCAATCACAAGGTTAATATTTTGGAGATGCCAAGCGCAAGGTTATAGGAGAACGAGTAGTAGGTGCCGCGTCATTTATAAATAAAGTTTTTTCTTCAGTGGCACGTACACAATATGATAGGTTCATATGGAGAGAAAAGGAAACTGCTCCACTATATACATAGTCAGGACGGGCCAGCCTACACGGTTGCTTGCTGGGGTTGCTCTCTTCACACTCTCTCGCACAAAACGATTGTGGCCACATCTCTAAAATCCCGGCGGATCACATCCGCTTGGGAAAGGGGTGGATGCTTAGTGTAGATGCGGTGCCCATCACCGACGGAGAAAACCCACGGTCGGCACGTCCCGATCAGGGGTCCCCGCCGTTCTCTCTCACAAAGCCGGTGAGGTTGCCTTTGTCCCTTGCTCACTGCCGTGACGTGGGCAGTTGCCACCTCCCGCCGCCCTCCTCAAGGTTGAGCTACGTCCCTCAGGTACAACTCCCTTTACAAATGGCTTGCACCATCGCCTCCAGCTGCCCACATCACTCCCCGTGGATATTTCTCTACTTCTTTGCCACGCACATACCTCTACCGGCTTCTACGTCTTCAGATTTGTGATGATTTTATGTCTCATCAACTAGTCCCGATAATCTTATTCTAATCACACTTCTTCAATTTCTTTGCCACAGTGGATGCTCATCTCGATTTTGGTGAAACTGCACAAAATGATCCGATGGTCAAAAGGTTGCAAACTTCATTTATTAGGAAGCTCGAGCGTTGCCAAAGAAATTGAAGCCTGGTCAGGTTCACGGTTCAAGGGCTAGGGACTGCATGGATCATTTTTTTCTTTAGCTGCCTCTGTTCCAAAATAAGTGTCAACTTTAGTAGTAGTACAACTTTGTACTAAAGTTTGCACAAAGTTGAGACACTTATTTTGGAACGGAGGGAGTACATATTTTGTTATGATATGTCAATCATTGAGATGCAATAGCATGCATGTTAGTCTCCTTTGTATTTGATGAAATGTTGCAACGGGCAACCTTGGACGCAAGATACATGTAATGTAAGTCGGAAGCTTCATAGCATCGCATAAATTTATCTCACTGATAAATTACAATCGTACTATACTAGTACTTCCTCCGTTCCTAAATATAAGTCTTTGTAGAGATTTCACCATGAACCACATGCGGATGTATATAGATGCATTTTAAGTGTAGGTTCATTCATTTTGTTCCGTATGTAGTGGAATCTCTACAAAGACTTATCTACTAGTAATAGCTAGCCCCCACTACTAGGAATTCTCTATCCTCTCCTTGAGACACATCATCAAAATTGATGTAGCCGTTAGATGAAGTAAATCAGTCCATAATAGCTGTCTGATCAAGACATTGAGAGCCTCCGCACTAAGCCACATGCAAGCATGCAGAAATACCGTGGCACATGCATGTGAGTGGGTTTTAAGTCACATCAACATGTCTGCATGCAAGCATGCACCGGTAGCATGCATGTAAGTGAGCTTTTAAGTCCCACTAACATGTCAAAAAGAAAAATATAATCCCATTATGCAGTAGGAGTTGGCTGATCTTTTTTCCTTACGTGGGATGATCTAAATGATGATGGGATTTTATTTAGTTTGGCTACCACATTTGTCATGCGGTTATAGATTTTTTTAGTTCTATGAAATCAATAATTTTGCGTAGAGAGATATACCGCTGTTCCGCGGCAACGCGCGGGGACTCATCTAGTAATATTTAGGAACGGAGGGACTACTATGTAAAGAGTTAGGTGTTGCACGATGATAGTGTGAGGTGGGCCATGTAATCACTGAGCCTGCGTGTTTTCACTACTCTTGCACGCCTCCGCTGTAAGAATGGAGAAAATTGTAATCTAGTAGTAGTACCTCCTTTCACGAAAGCGTGGGACATCCAAAGCAGTCCTACCACCTCAGTAATAAAGACCAATGAGCCGTCAAATCACATAGACCCAGCAGTAAGTTGGACGGATGAAGCAACCATCACTCTTGCGCCAGTGAGAGGTCGCGTCCGCTCTGCCCGGGCATGAATGTGGAACCGATTCTTTGGAGCGGCGCTGACCGTTTCGGGCGGGAAGCACGCGCGGGCGATGGAGGGGCTTTGGGTGGGCCAGGCTGGTCAGGAGCGGGTGTGGCAGCTGCCCGCATGTCCCTACCGGACACGCCCGGAAATGAGAGGATGCACCGACTCTTGCGGCTAAAATCGTACACTACACAACATATCTCTGTAGGAGTAGGTCGATCTGTCGCTCTGTCTAACACACACATGTTGTTAAACACACACACACACACACACACACGCACCTTGGTCCCGTTGCACCTTCTAACATGACTTTTTACACCTAGACGGAGGGAGTAGTAAGTATACTAGATACGGTGGCACACTGATTTAAGTCGAATACAAGTGCCCAAAATTTGTGTGCATGTTATAATAAGGATTCACTTAAAATAGTACATGAGAGAACAGAGGGATCTATTGGACAGTGTTCCCGAGCAGTAACGAGATGTGTGAGGTAAGATGCACCGCTGGCGCTTTTAATTTTTCTTATTAATTTGTTTGTTTCACCCTCTGACTGGTGGGACCCAAAGTACTACGTGGAGAGAGGTAAGGTGACTAAGGCTGCATTATTTCTACACCACTGTGGATAGTCTTACCACCAAAGCCACATGACACGATTATGATTGAAATACCAATGACTCCCACACACACACAAAAAACACGGCATGCTTGTGACACGAATGTAGGAATCTATAAAAGGTTATTTCCCTCCCGTTGAACATAACGGGAGGGTTGTGTAGCTGGTTAGCCTATTCGCTCATCAAAATTGAGGTGTTGGGTTCGATAACTACACTTGCGCATAATTTGTGCCAGGAGGATTCTTTGGCTGGTCAAAATGTTTTCTAGGGTTTGCACACTTCACACTCTCTCTCCAGTATATATATACACGCTGGAGCCTCATCGCTTGTAGTTGCTCTCTTCACACTCTCTCGCCCTCTCCCGCTGGAGCCTCAATGCTTGTAGTTGCTCTCTTCACACTCTCTCGCCCTCTCCAGATCTAAACAAGACTTCGTTGGCCTCTCTCTCCCCTCACTTCTGCTCAAAGAGCCGGCAGGATCCGTCCGCCGGGAAGGGAAGGAGGCTTTACGCTGTCGCCGTTGGTGAGGGACTACCGGCGCAATTGTTCACTTTCCACCCAGCGGCGGCGCGGGAGGGCCTCCGACCCCTTCTTCTTCGTTGTCGTCCCATTGCCCACCGAACCATGCCCCAAGAACCTTAAGGTATAATTTACTTACTGCACATGCATTGCTCTAGCTGCATGTATACCATGAATCTAGGACGTGGTTCAAAGAGGAAAGAAGTGGGGGAAAGTAGTGGGAAAAGTTGTATATAGCATGAATCTAGGACGTGGTTCAAAGAGGAAATGAAGGGGGAAAGTTGTATAGCATGAATCTAGGATGTGGTTCAAAGTGGAAAGGAATGGGGGAAAGTAGTGGGGAAAGTTGTATCGCATAAATCTAGGACGTGGTTCAAAAAGGAAAGGAAGGGACAAGGTTGTAGAGTTTGAGCAGGACTAGATTTGCTGCGCTCACATAGGGAAAGGTGTCTAAAGATAACAAAACTGGGACCAACACAAATATGCCCCTTGGTTGTTTGTTCTTTGTTGCAACAGACTGTGCATGACCACAGTACATCGATAGATGCACAGGGTGCTGGTGCTTCCACTATCTCGTGCAACTCATTAGCTGTTGTTAATCTAAGGCCCTATTTGGTTAAAAACTCCCTAGTCCCTACCTGCTTGGTTCCAGGGACTAAACATGGACTAGAGGTTATTAAATGACATGCTAAAAGACCATGTTACCCCTAGTAATGAACTAATAGAGACAAGGTGTGATGCGTGGCAGGGGAAACTGTTGGAAAAAGTCCCAAAAAGACTCCCTTGGGGTCTTCTTTCTTTAGTCCCAAATGCCCACTTTTAGTCCCTAAAAGTCCCTCCTGTTTGGTTTAGATGGGACTGACACGGACTTTTTTTAGTCCCTACACCAAAATGTCCTCGTAAACAAACACCCTCTAATAATGCATTTGGAAAATTGATGCAATGCCACGCTTAAAAGCAAATTACATGTTTAACGAATTTTATTGTTAATATAATCTCTATGTTAATATTAATCAATGCCACCGCTTGAGAAATGCTACCGCCTTGCTTTCTTTCCCATTTAGATAAGGTAGATGGTTCTTTTTGTTGGCTTCTGTGTCATCCACCGTTATTGATCACTAATTGTTTCCTTTGCACCTCTGTGTAAATAGGGTTATCTACTTCACCTCGTTGCCATTGTGACCTTTTGTTGCACTGCACAAAACACTTTTGTTTTAAGAGTATTTTGTGCGGTTCAACCAAAATGTCACACTGACAATGTTGCTTGATTGCTTGATCTTAGTGGAACTGCACAAGGGGAGATCTTACTTCCTATCCATTAAGGCGAATTTGGTACAGATCTTCTTCTTGTGAGTTGTTTGAATTCCGCATCATGAGAGGTCAGTACTAGCCTTCTTTCGCATGATTCTGCAGTGTGCTTTCATATGTTGTGCTACTTTTATGATAATGTTGCTTGATTTTAGTGAACTGCACAAATGGAGACAAGACTTCCAATCTGTATGTGCACCGTAATATCCCATTGAGGTAAGATAAGGATATTTCACAACTGCTGGCACTGTATTTTGCCACTTTCATCGTAAAATTAAGTTTAGTACTATACTTGTGCTCCCTAATTGACATGCCAAATCTTACATTGAAGGCGAAGCTTATGCATTATTGAACCAAGTGATGAAGGGGAAGAACAAGCGGAAGAAAACAAAAATCAACTCCGGTGCTGTAATGAAGCCTTTGGGAACTGTGATGACACAAGTAATTATATAGTTTTCATCTTAATTTATTGCTATGGCTGGAGCGAGCAATTGTTTTGCCACCGATTTGATGCCACTCTTAATGTAATATGTAATTATCTCTACTTGTGCAAACAGGGATCTTCTTTGAAGATACCATATATTTTAGTGGAACTGCACAAGAAGATGTTGGAAACATTAAACTAATCGAGGAGTATATAGTAAGCATGGCCACCAACATAGATAGCAACAGATGGTTCCGGAGAAGTGCTTCATCTGTATGCTCTACACAATAAGCCTCCTGACAAAGGTTGGTACTCGCCCACTGATTTCATCCGTATGATTGAGCTTTGTCATCTCTATTGGTGTTGTGCTACTGTTTAGATCTTTGTCATGAAAAAGTGGTATTGTCCTTGAGAAGTGCTTCATCTGTGCTGTTTTAAATATTTCCTTTCCTTTTTTTCGAGCAAACAGGGATGCTAGCATTTAGTAGTCCTCTTGTCTTTGCACAATAGGATCATCTTCCTCTGAAGAAGAATATGGAGTACGTGAAGTGACTAGTTCCAATTATGCCAGGATGAAGAAGCCCTGTCTATCTTCTCATCAGAAGGAGCAGTTGAAGGATGGTTACGTTACTCCCCACAAGACCAAACTAACTTCATTTCGGAAGGACTGACAAATCTCCATTTTTTTGCTGTGATGTGTGAGTACAATGTTGTTCTAGGATTCTTTCTGGTGAGTTCCATTTTTCTAAAAGTGTGCTCTACATGGAACATGTATGTGCCTGTTGAAACTGTCAATTCATAGTACAGTTTGCTTTATACTAATCACTTTTTTGTATTTGTGCAAACAAGGGTGTTCAGCTTGATTTCAATGGG
Organism: Aegilops bicornis; assembly: GCA_021605145.1. Taxonomy (NCBI): domain Eukaryota; kingdom Viridiplantae; phylum Streptophyta; class Magnoliopsida; order Poales; family Poaceae; genus Aegilops; species Aegilops bicornis. The sequence continues at coordinate 386,587,601 of CM038669.1, read as the reverse complement.
AACTGCACAAAATGTTCATGAATACATCGAATCATTCATTTCCACCACAAGAAAGGAGGTGCCGATAAGTTCAAGGCGTTGCAACATATAAGGGCGAAATCATACAAGCTACGCGTGAATTTGGTTGATTTTGGTGGAACTGCACAAAAAGAACAGCTGGTTTATTTAGCACGAGGTGCCATGGCAATGTCCGAACTGATGGCAAACCCTGCCCATTCCACAATCGTAGGCATTTGATATTTTGGAATGGGACAACCTTGTCAAATTTTGCTCATTGATTTTAGCAAGACATGCATTTGATATTTTCGAATGGGACGCCCTTTGCTGTCAGCAGCGTCGATCAATTTATTCTTTATTCTTTAGTTGTGAAGTAAATATTGCCTCTAACATGTGAGTCGCTGAGATGCATAATCATCGATTGCTTTGAATGTTCTTTATGAATTGCCAGGCCTATGTGTTTGATTGCAATGTACAGAAACGCTCAAAAGCTGCTCAAACTCTTTGTACTCCTTCTATTCCTTTTTACTTCGCACATTGTGAAAGTGCATACTTTTTGTATAAGATTGGTCAAAGTAGAGATACTTTGACCGCAGCATAAAACTTGTATGCAGACTAGAAAGGACCGGAGGGAGTACATGTGAAACTGCCGCAAACGAGGTGATCACCCTGGGAATAATGCTAGTACATATTGTTTTGCATGTTCATCCAATGCCAGTGATACAGGAATTCGAACTAATCGAAATAAGTTCATTCATACACAGTCGGATTTCATATAAACATGCCAGATTTCATTACATTTCATACATTCTTCAACTAAAAAGGGGTGCCCTGGATGTATAATTAATTAACGAAGCTACCCACCTGTGTCCCGCTAAGCCGAACAGAAGCTTCAGTGACTTAACTGTAGGTGCAGTTGCATAACTAACATGTGGCCTGTTGGGCCCACGTGTCAATCAGCCAACTGCACCAGCAGTTAAGTAGAAGCAGCGTTCTTCTCCAACAAGTAGCTCTCCGACTCCACGTCGCCGCCAAGAAGCTAACCGGCCGTCAATGGTCAACCCGCCTAGCTTGGCTTCAACCGGAGGGTAGCAGCGGTAGCCTTACTTGGACCCGAGTGGCGGAGACCTACCGTGTTCTACTCTTCCTCGTTTTCTGTGTGGCGTGGCCTCGTTGGCAGCGGGGCGGGGCCTCGGTGGAGCTGGCGATGTCCTCTGTCTCATTGTCGGTGGCGGCACCTCGGTGAGCGGTGGAAACCCTCCCCACGTTGTCGGCAGGGTGGGGCCTCGGCTGAGCCGGGCGATGTCCTCTGCCTCGTTGTTGGCGGGCGGGGCCTCGGCGGGCAGCGGTGTCCTCTGCCTCGTTGTTGGCGCCATGAGGCTCGGCGGGCGAGGGCCTCGTCGATGCCAGCGGAGCGGGGACTCGTTGGAGCCGGCATTGTCCTCTGCTTTGTCCTCGGTCTCGCCAAACAGCGCCTCGCCCGCTTCATCGCCCTCTTTGCTAGCCTCTTTGTAGGTGGCCCCAGCCTCCGCCACCCGCATGCGGTACCGCCAGCGCTCGAGGCGGCCCTTGCGGGCGGAGCGGTACGAGTCGAGCAGTGCCTCCTACTCCGCCCTCTCCGCGCCGATCTTCTCCTCTTCCTGTAGGTGCTCCTGGAGGAGATGGTGGTTGTAGGCGGCGTCGGCCTGCGCCTCCCGGAACTACTCCTCACGCATCTGCCTCACCCTGTCCATATATTGGGCACTGGCCTTGCCGATGGTCATGGTGCAATGCACCGGCGAGGATGGCACGGAGGAGGGGGTTGGCGCCGGATCATCGACTACCATGTTCTCCATTGGGACGTCGTCGTCCTCCGGCAGCCTACCGGCCAGCCGGTCTGCAGCAATGGCTGCCATCTCCTTGTGGTCCGTCGTCTGCCCGTCTCGAAGAGCGCCGGAGCGCGAGGAAGCCATGGTGGGCAGTAGTGGTGTGGACAGGAGAAAGGGAACAAATGCGGATGACTGCGGCTATGGCCGGCGCAACAGTTTATATAGCAATGGTGGGCGGGCGGAGGGACGGATGTGTGGCACCGGAGTAGCCGCCTCGGCAACCGCGTATCATTAATGTGGGCGGCAGATGGACGGACGGACGACACTTGTGTCGGTTGAAGGCGGAGCAATCGCCTGCATCGGGAAGCGGGCAAAGCGGTCTTGACTGCTTTAGGCGGAAGAGCGAGGAGATGACTTTACTTGGAGAGGATGACAATGGGGACCCACCAGGTCCATAGCCTCACGTACGCAAGTGCTTCCTTATTATATATATATAACTATAATTTATTTTGCTTCCTCCTGGTTTCCTGACATCACGGTCCCACACCATTGTCAACCTATGTAGTAGTCAATAAACGAGAGAATTGCACAAGAAGCGGCCGACAGCTGGGACCAAGCAGCTCGAGCAATATTTGTGTTTTTGAGGTGTGAGCACTGCAGAGTTTTTTGATGTTTAGCCCAGATATAAATTTTTCTCCTCTGAACAACAACGAAAACATCACTACAGGTACTAACTGGGCTGGCTGTGGCCCGTCTAGCCGAGGCCAGATATCCAGCCCAGATATTAATTTTTTTCAAGCTGAAAATGGCTAGCCCAGCTATACTTTTTTTAGGAATACCTAGGCAAGGTCAAATTGTTATTCTCCTGCTCACTGGGCTGCAAATCTTTCCTAGGAGGGATGCATTAGGCTTAACAAGAAAATGGGCTTTAAGAAATAATAAATGGGATGTAATTATAAAAAGCTGGGCAGTAACTATAAAAAATGCACCAAACACGTGATTACTTTATAAAATATTATTTTTGGATATTGAAAATTTTAATTTCATTAATTGTTCTTGAAAGCGCAATGTTTAGTTGGATTTTTATGTAATATAAATTTATAATGAAATTGTATTTAATCTGACTAGAAATTTCGGGATAAAAATATTTCGGATCCCATCAAAATGTGGGAAATTTTATTGAATTCTATTTCGAACGGTTGGTTGAATTGGGATGTACTTTTAACAAATTGTAAATGGGCTGTAGTAAATTCCATTAGAATTCAAAAATGGGCTACACATTCTTACAAATCTCAAATGGGCTATAAGTTCTACCACACACTTACGGCCTTACTAAGTTGACGCGTCCCTAAAAAACAGAGTTGGCCGTATGCAAGGCTTTGTCAACTTATAGTCAACAGGCCGGTTCTAGCGAAGGGTCGTTGGATGTCCATCCAACGGATTTCGTGCTTCTTCTTCAATCTTGGATATTCTAGCTTCACCCACCCCAAAAATGATTCCTCCCCCTGACATCTGGGGCGCACCGTTTCGAAAGCTGACCTGTGGGCCTACTAAGTTGATGTACCAAGGGCTTTGTCAACTTTGTCAATATAAACGATTCTAGCTGAAGTGACTGTACGATGTCCATCCAACGGCCGTCGTGCTTCTTCAACCTCTGGTCTTCTTGCTCCAGCCGCCCAAAGCAGCGCCGGTCGTGTCGCCGCCGCTTCCTGCCTCCCGTGGTCGGGTGTCTTTGCCGCAAGGCCTCACCGCCCCTACTACTCCCACCGCTGGCGTGCCATCCCTCCACTCACCCACACCCCTGTTATTCTCATGACGGGCAGCGAAGAGCCGAACCAGTGAACCCTCGTACTCCTCTCTGCGTGTGCATCCACTGCCGCATCTTCCCTGGCTCCGCGTCGTCCCCTTCCTAGGCCTCGCTGTCGTCCACCGCCCTGGTGCTCTCGGCGCGGCGTGGTCGACGTGGTCAAGGAACGACTTCCATCGAACATGGACTGTACGTGGAGAGGCGGACAGCTAGGTCCACGGCAGCCGCAAGGAAGTGCCTCCTTATTACGCGCAAAATAAATATCCCTCCACCTGACAGCGGGGACCCACCAGACGGGTCACCGTATTTCATGAAAAAATGATTCGCCCCGTGACTGCTGGGACCCACGAGCTACATCTTCGCACGCAAGGAAGTGCGTTCGAAAAAAAACGAGTCGCCCCCCTGACTGCTGGGACCCACCAGCTACATCTTCGCACGCAAGGAAGTGCGTCCAAAAAAAACGATTCACCCCCTGAGGGAATCCCGGACTAGGGGGTGTCTGGATAGCCGGACTATCGTCACGGCCGGACTCCAAGACTATGAAGATACCAGATTGAAGACTTCGTCCCGTGTCCGGATGGGACTTTCCTTGGCGTGGAAGGCATGCTTGGCGATACAAATATGTAGATCTCCTACCATTGTAACCGACTCTGTGTAACCCTAACCTATCCGGTGTCTATATAAACCGGAGGGTTTTAGTCCATAGGACGAACAACAATCATACCATAGGCTAGCTTCTAGGGTTTAGCCTCCTTGATCTCGTGGTAGATCTACTCTTGTACTACCCATATCATCAATATTAATCAAGCAGGAGTAGGGTATTACCTCCATCGAGAGGGCACGGACCTGGGTAAAACATCGTGTCCTTTGTCTCCTGTTACCATCCGCCCTAGACGCACAGTTCGGGACCCCCTACCCGAGATCCGCCGGTTTGACCCCGACATTGGTGCTTTCATTGGGAGTTCCTGCGTATGCGTCACCGATAGGCCCGATGGCTCCTTCGATCATCAACAACGACGCGGTCGAGGTGAGACTTTTCTCTCGGACAGATCTTCGTATTCGCGGCTTTGCCTTTGTGGGCCAATTAAGCTTGGCCATCTGGAAGATCGAATCAGCTTCGCCCACAGCCCATTAGGTTAGATTTGGAAGTTTGAACTATATGGCCAATATTCGCGGAGACTTGATCTTCGACGGGTTCGAGCCGCAGCCAAGCATGCCACACTGTCTCGATGGGTATGATCTAGCTCTGCAGCCGAACAGTGCCCTGGAGGCCGCACCAGTATCCGCTCCGACCCTTAATCCGGAGCCGGATTCCCCGATCGAGGACGAGTGGTTGGACACCGCCTCGGGGGCTACAATCTCTACGGCAATCGATCCGAACTCCATCCCTGTCCTTTGCGAAGACCTCGACTCCAGGGTGCCGGACTCCGAACCCTCCGCGCTTCTGCCAATCGAATCCGATTGGGCGTCGGTCATGGAGTTCACTGCCGCGGACATCTTTCAGCACTCGCCCTTTGGCGACATCCTGAATTCACTAAAGTCTCTCTCTTTATCCGGAGAGCCCTGGTCGGACTACGGACAGGAAGGTTGGGATGCGGACGACGAAGAAATTCAACGCCTACCCACCAACCACTTTGTAGCCACTGTCGATGATTTAACTGTCATGCTAGGCTTCGACTCCGAAGACATCGACGGTATGGACGACGATGCCGGAGACGACCAAGACCCAGCGCCTACAGGGCACTGGAAGGCCACCTCGTCATATGACATATATATGGTGGACATCCCAAAAGATGGGAACGGCGATGGAACAACGGAGGATGACCTCCAAGAAACAGCGAAGCGGCGGCGTCGTGGCGCCGCTCTAAATCCCGCCACAATAAAAACGGTGATTCCGGCACGGGAGATAATAACACCCTGGACAGTGACGAAGAGAACCCCCTCCAGCAGGACTCCGCGCAGGAGGAGGGACAAGCAAGTCCGCACGACGGTCGCAGAAAAGAGAGGTCGAGGACGATAATTATGCGCCTCCCTCCGAAGATGAGGCAAGCCTCGACGACGATGAATTTATCGTGCATGAGGATCCCGCCGAACAGGAGCGTTTCAAACACAGGCTTATAGCCACGGCAAGCAGCCTCAAGAAAAAGCAGCAACAGCTTAGAGCTGATCAAGACCTGCTAGCTGACAGATGGACTGAAGTCCTTGCAGCCGAAGAGTATGAACTCGAGCGCCTCCAAAAGCTACCCCAAAGCGCAGGCCGTTGCCTCGATCAAGAGGAAGCACCCAAGTCATCAGCGCCGCGACATGGCAGATCGGCCACCCGTGGCAGCGACAGAAGCCTCTCGGCCCTCCGCTCAAGCCACACCCGACGCCTTCGCTCAAAAAGTTCCAAGGCACGGAAAAGCGCCGGACTTGCAAGATATATTGGAGGATAAGGCAAAACATACAAGATCGATCTATTGATCGCGTGGGCGTAACGACGGGATGATTACCGTCGCACGGATACAACAAACCCGCCGGGTCGAACCACGATGACAAAGCTCATATGAGCTACGTCGGGATATAGCCCAATACAGAGGCGCCGCACACCCACTATGCTTCACAGATGAAGTAATGGATCATCAAATCCCTGAGGGCTTCAAACCCGTAAACATCGAATCATACGATGGTACCACAGATCCTGCTGTCTGGATCGAGGACTATCTCCTCCATATCCACATGGCCCGCGGTGATGATCTACATGCTATCAAATACCTCCCACTCAAGCTTAAAGGACCAGCTTGGCCTTGGCTCAATAGCTTGCCAGCAGAATAAATTGGTTGTTGGGAGGACCTGGAAGCCGCATTCCTTGATAACTTCTAGGGCACATATGTGCGACCACCAGACGCCGATGACCTTAGCCACATAATTCAGCAGCCAGAAGAATCGGCCAGACAATTCTGGACACGGTTCCTCACAAAGAAAAATCAAATCATTGACTGTCCGGATGCAGAGGCCCTTGCAGCCTTCAAACATAACATCCATGACGAGTGGCTTGCCCGGCACCTAGGGCAGGATAGGACGAAATCTATGGCAGCCCTCACAACCCTCATGACTCGCTTTTGTGCAGGAGAGGACAGCTGGCTAGCTCGAAGCAACAACTTGGCCAAACATCCTGATAGTCCGGATACCAAGGACAGCAATGGCAGGTCGCATCGCAACAAGAACAAAGCGCCGCGTGCTTGGCGATAATACTGAAGATCTGATGCGTCAATGCGGATTCGGAGGCTCTAAACCCGGTCGATGGAAGAAGCCATTCAAAAGAAATTCCAGGGCCCGTCCAACTTGGACCGAATACTCGATCGCTTGTGCTAGATACATGGCACCCCGAAAACCAGCCAATCACACCAACAGGGACTGTTGGGTGTTCAAGCAAGCGAGCAAGTTAAGTGCCGAACTCAATGACAAGGGGCTGCATAGCGATGGCGAGGAAGAGCCCGGCCGCCCGAACAATAGAGTACAGAAGGGTTTTCCCACGCAAGTGCGGACGGTGAACATGATATACGCAACCCATATACCCAAAAGGGAGTGGAAGCATGCACTAAGGGACGTATATGCGACGGAGCCAGTCGCCTCGAAGTTCAACCCATGGTATTCCTGCCTGGTCACCTTCGATCGAAGGGACCACCCCACTATCATCCGTCACGGCGGTTTCGCCGCACTGGTTCTTGACCCAATTATCGTTGGATTTCACCTCACCAGAGTCCTGATGGACGGCGGTAGCAGCCTGAACCTGCTTTATCAAGATACAGTGCGCAAAATGGGCATAGACCCCTCAAGGATTAAACCTACAAAGACGACCTTTAAAGGCGTCATACCGGGTGTAGAGGCCAGTTGTGCGGGCTCGGTTACACTCGAAGTGGTCTTCGGATCCCCAGATAACTTCCGGGCGAAGAGTTAATCTTCGACATCGTCCCATTCCGCGGCTATCATGCCTTTGCTCGGATGAACCGCATTTGCAAAGTTCAATGCGGTGCCGCACTACGCATACCTCAAGCTCAAGATGCCAGGCCCTAGAGGAGTAATCACGGTCAATGGAAACACCGAACGCTCTCTCCGAACGGAGGAGCACACGGCGGCCCTCGCGGCGGAGGTACAAAGCAGCCTCTCACAGCAACTCTCGAGTCCGGCCATTAAGCGTCCGGACACGGTCAAGCACACCCGGAGTAACCTACAACAAGACCGCCTGGCACGATTCAAGCATCGCCAGCAGCAATCCGGCCCCAACCCCGCCCTCGCGAAATTGCGAAGCTAGTATTACGCGTACATAATTACGCTCTGGAGATACCATGGGCATATGGGGAGGGCAAGACCACGGCAAGCCAAGAATGCGGCTCGACCGCACTGTGAGGCTCGATTGTGTCACTCTTTTTCTTTTTTCCTTTTTCTTCCTTTTTCTTACTTTCAGGACTCCGCCTTTCAGAAGTCCTGTCCGGCACTAGAATCGCCGAACTCACGATGCAACAGCCAGGGAAGCAGAAAGCCACGTCAAATGTTCAGGTGGTCTCTATTACGAGCATTATACCTGTTTTAGATACCATCCCGCAGCTTACCCCTGGAGGGGGACATGTTAGATAGTCCCATCCCTTGCTTATCGCACTATTTGTATTGTTCTGCTTCCATTGCAGTACCTTTTTGAATTAACAATACATAGCTCTTGCTTATTATTGCTCTACTTCCTTTATATATACATATGTTCATTTCATGACATGTTGCAACCGTACACGTTGGTACGGCCAATACACCAGGGGCTTACGTATCCCAAAATTATGGTGTGATAAGTCCGAACACTTTCACAAGTGCGGCACCCCGAACTTATAGCATTATATGAATCGGCTCCGAATCATGTCTTGGGTCAATAGTTGGGTTTGCCCGGCTCCCGTGTTTTGGTACCTTACGTTCCGCTATATCGGCTAAGGTAGCACCGGGAGAACCACTGCGATTGTGCCCCAGTTGAGTTGGGTCGAGCACCTCAGTGGAGAAAGCTAAAACTGACCGTCATGATAGAGGCGAGAGCGATGCGCTGTTCGAGAGGTTTTTCGGGTCCCTAAAGACTTATGCCGCTTAGAGCGAGGAACCAGAATTGTCCGCCAAGGCGTGGATAGCGCCCGAACTTCGGTCTTCCGAACACTAGGGGCTTCGGCGATATTTATAATTATTGATTTCTATGGCTTAGTGTGAGTGTTCAAGCATTATAAGTCCGGTTGCCTTGTTCGTTGTGTTGGCGCCTCCTAGATGGACCCAAGAATGGGAACAAGAGTGCTCAAGTTTATCCGAACACCCCAAAGACTTTTCGTGGCATGGGGGCTGAAGCCAACGACTTCGCCATCTCTCAAATTTGATAAGCGGCCGCCTGTAAGGTAATATTTTAAATTAATAAGCATTGCTTAAGCGCATATGAACAAGTTTTCAGCGTACATGATAACAAATGCGAGTTTATTCAAAATTACATCTTTGGAGCACTCATCCGCTATTCGGCGGGCACCCTTGAGGAGGCCCTCATAGTACATTTGGGCGTCACGATGCTCATGGCCCTTCGGTGGCCCGTCCGTCACAAGCCTCTCCGCATCCAGCTTTCCCGGTGTACTTTAGCACGGGCAAGGGCCCGACGGACACCTTCAATGCAGACGGAGCGCTTGATGACTTCAAGCAGCAGACGGGCATCCACCGGCCGCTGCACCAAGCCGAAGTAGCTCCGGGCATGACCTCCAATGGCCACGGCGCTATAAGGCCCTTCATGGCCTGTTCGGCGACCTTGTGGAGCTCGACCAGCTGCTTCAATTTGGTCGCTCGAGGCTGACACCGAATGTTCGGCCTCAAAGACATCGAGACCAGAACACCTTTTCCGTCGAGCTCCCCTCCTCGGCGCGGTAGAATGCAGCAGCATCAGACACACTACGGGGCAAATCTGCGAATGCTCCTGGAGAGCTCCGAATCCGGGTAAGTAATAGGCAATTCACTTTCACATGCTTGCTTTGCATAAAGAATGCCTTACCCGCCGCTATTTTATTTAAAGACTCAATTTCTTGGAGGGCTTTTTGGGCCTCGGCCTTAGCAGCTTTGGCACTCTCAAGAGCCGAGGCGAGCTCGGACTCTCGAGTCTTCGAGTCACGCTCCAAACTCTCATGTTTTTCCACGAGAGCTTGGAGCTCTTGCCATACCTTGGCCAGCTGCGCCTCCCCCTTCTCTCGCTTGGTGCGTTCCGCAGCCGCTTTGTTTTCGGCCACGGACACCACTTCCTTCAGTGTCGCCACCTTGTTCGTGGCCCCTGAAGTACCCAAGTTATTCCTGTTATTTTTTGCAACCAAAACCTTTTCTATAAGGTATTTCTTTAGTAAGGTATTACTTACCTTCCTTGTCGTCGAGCTGCTTCTTGGCTTGTCCGAGCTCGTTCTCGGACCGCTCGAGGTTCTGCTTCAATGCACTAACCTCCACAGTCAGTGCGGGAGAGGTCAGCAGCGTAGCCTGCATTCCCATATTAACATACTTATGTTAGACTACTGCGTATATCTTTTTAGATCCTTAGTCCGGCTTTTCTTTCCGAACACCGAACTAAGCATCAGGTGCTACTGTCTATGCGGTAATATTTTTACATATTCTAAACTTACCTCAAAGCCTGTTAGAAGGCTGGTACAGGCTTCGTCACCTCGCTCTTGGCGGATCTGAATCCGGATCACCGCACTCATAACGGTGCGGTGCTCCTCCTGATGGAGGCTGTTGGCGCCTCGATGCTATCCGGTGCCTCCAGTTGGGCGGAGGACACGGCGTCTTACCCTTCTTGCGAAGGATCCGCTGGCGGACTTTGGAACCGTGATGGTTCCGGCATGGAGTCCGGACGAGGGTCGGGCTTAGAGCCCCTGGGGGTCTTGCCCCCCACGCGCCTGGAGTCCGGGAGGTTGCCTTGTGGCACCTCCTACGCCACCTCATCTTGACCAAGCCCCCCTTGGGGCCCCACCGCGGCGTCGTCCGCAGCGTGAAAGCGAGGAGGCGGTCGGGCGAAGTACTCTCCATTTCCGGCGAGCCCGGGGACCCGCTTGATGAATCGACGAACTTCGCCCTTGGGCGAGCTGCACTGGTGTTCGGCATTAGAGAACACTCTGCAATAATAAAAGTCATGGGTATCCGGACACTTACGATCTCGCCAGGGCTTGGCCCTCGTGGGCCAATCCTCCTCGTCGTCGTCGACGTTGGTGGAGAAGTCCGGAGGAAGGGTTCTTCCCTTCTTGGACCCTCCGGCCTCCCCAGTTGGGGCGGCCTTCCTTTTCTTCTCCTCTCTCGCTGGGGGAGGAGCTTCTTCTTCTTCTTCCATCTCGTCCTTAGGAGAAGATTCTGCTTCAGAATCTGACAGCACCTGGCGTCGGGAACTCCTTCGAGTTCCCGTGGCCTCCTTCTTGGCCTTCTTCTCCGGCACCACATGGGGTGCCGGAGCCAGCAGCCCCGTCAATCGGGCGTCCGCTGGGTCTTCTGGCAAAGGAGCCGGACAGTTAATCTGTCCGGATGTCTTCAGCCAGTTCTGTCGAAGAATAGGGAGTTTTTAGATCCCACATAGAGTCAATCTATGAAAAAAGAGTCCCGTAAAGGGTAAAATAACTTACCTCGCCGGCTTGACGCCGCGAGCTGTATCCGCGATCTTTGTTAGCGGATCTTTGAGGCTTCAGCGCCCTTGAACAGCACCTTCCAGCGTCTTCATACGTAGTGTCGAAGAGCCGGCTCAAGGTTCGATCTTTGTGCGGATCAAACTCCCACAAATTGAAGGCCCGTTGTTGGCAGGGGAGAATCCGGCGGATGAGCATCACCTGGATTACGTCGACAAGCCTGAGATTCTTGTCCATCAGGTTTTGGACGCATGTTTGGAGTCCGGATAGCTCTTCCGAATTCCCCCACGTCAGGCTCGTCTCTTTCCATGACGAGAGCCGTGTGGGGAAGCCAGATCTAAATTCGGGGGACGCCACCCATTCGGGGTCGCGTGGCTCGGTGATGTAGAACCACCACGAGTGCCACCCCTTAAATGTCTCCACGAAGGCGCCCTCAAGCCATGGGACTTTGGCCATCTTGCCAACCATGGCGCCTCCGCACTCCGACGGCCGCCCACTACCTTGGCCGGACGTTGAAGATCTTCAGCCATAAGTCAAGTGGGGCTGGATGCAGAGGAAGGCCTCGCACCACGACGATAAACGCCGAGATGTTGAGGATGAAATTCGGGGCAGTCGTGGAAGTCCAGGCCGTAGTAGAACATGAGCCCCCGGACAAATGGGTGAAGTGGAAAACCTAGTCCGCGGAGGAAGTGGGGGAGAAACACCACCCTCTCATGGGGCCCGGGGGTTGGAATGAGCTGCCCCGCATCGGGCAGCCTGTGCGCGATGTCGCTGGACAAGTATCCGGCCTCTCGCAGTCTTGTGATGTGCCCCTCCGTTACGGAGGAGGCCATCCACCTGCCTCCCGCTCCTGACATGGTTGGAGAAGGTTGAGGTGGGATATGCGGACTTGGGCGCTGGAGCTCGACTGCGCGGAAATGGATGAGCAAAGGAGGAAGAAGGCGTAGGTGAAAAGGTGGATCCTTATCCCCTTATATGGACGGGACGGGTTGTCGTCCCCCACCAGCCTGGTAAAACTCGCTTATCTCCCAAGTGCCAGTAATCAATGGCGCGGATGGGTTACCCACATCCGTATTGATGAGAATCCCGGAATAAGGGGCATGATCTATGCTTTGATAAGGCGTGCCAAGGAAACCGCCTCGCTAAACGCGGCCGAGGTGGAGCGGTAAAAACGATTCATATAAGGGCCTGGCCGTGGTGTGATGTCACGCCGCGGAATACGTCGGCAGATCATGCAAAAGTTATTTTCTCTACGGTGGTATGTGGAACTTGTTTTGCGAGCGGACACTATCCTTGTGTTCAAAACCATCTATGAAGTATTCAGAGGAGGAACCCGCCTTGCAATGTCAAGACAATATGCGCGCGGACTGCGTCGTCATTGAAGCCTAGTTCAGGGGAGACTCTTGAGGAGTCCCGGACTAGGGGTGTCCGGATAGCGGACTATCGTCCACGGCCGGACTCCAAGACTATGAAGATACCAGATTGAAGACTTCGTCCCGTGTCCGGATGGGACTTTCCTTGGCGTGGAAAGCAAGCTTGGCGATACGGATATGTAGATCTCCTACCATTGTAACCCGACTGTGTAACCCTAACCTATCCGGTGTCTATATAAACCGGAGGGTTTTAGTCCGTGGGACGAACAACAATCATACCATAGGCTAGCTTCTAGGATTAGCCTCCTTGATCTCGTGGTAGATCTACTCTTGTACTACCCATATCATCAATATTAATCAAGCAGGAGTAGGGTATTACCTCCATCGGGAGGGCCCGAACCTGGGTAAAAACATTGTGTCCCTTGTCTCCTGTTACCATCCGCCTAGACGCACAGTTCGGGACCCCCTACCCGAGATCCGCCAGTTTTGACACCGACACCCCCGACTGCTGGGACCCACCAGCTACACCTTCGCACGCAAGGAAGTGCGTCCGGGCAAAAAAAACGATTCGCCCCCCTGACTGCTGGGACCCAGCAGCTACACCTTCGCATGCAAGGAAGTGCGTCCGGGCAAAAAAACAAAACGATTCGCCCCCCTGACTGCTGGGACCCACCAGCTACATCTTCACAGGCAAGGAAGTGCCTGACAGTCGGGATCCACCTGGTCGAAGCGTACGTAGTGTTGTCATTCTGGTCGCGAGCGTGTATGTACATACTGGTCGATGTAGAGGCGCGCACGTGTCATAGTAGAGGCGTGCACGTGTCGTAGTAGAGGCGCGCACGTAGCATGTACACGTACGTACAGCGGCCAGGGTGCAAGAAAATAAATACGACCATGTATGTGTACATACGGGCAGGGTCTCGAACGCCTACTCGCGCATACGTACGGCCAGGGCCCGTGTACATGGCTGGGTCGGAACGGAGAAACAATGTCGTCGTGTTCATGGGGAGGCAACGGAATGCGTCGTGTTCATGGGGAGGCAACGGAATGCGTCGTGTTCATGGGGAGGAAACGGAATGCGTCGTGTTCATCGGGAGGCAACGGAATGCGTCGTGTTCATCGGGAGGCAACGGAACGCGTGGGATCCAACCGGCTGGGTCAGAACGGAATGTGTGGTCATGTTCATCGGGAGGGCTTGGACGGAACAGGCGATGGAAACGAGGCCTGGCGTACCGCAGAACGGAGGAAATGGACCTCCTACGGTCGAAACGGGGGTCCTGTTGATCGGGAGGGGTGTGGCGTACCGCAAAACGGAGGAAACGGACCTCCTACGGTAGAAACGGTGGTCCTGTTGGTCGGGAGGGGTGTGGCGTACCGCAAAACGGACGAAACGGACCGCCTACGGTTGAAACGAGGGTCCTGTTCATTGGGAGGGGTGTGGCGTACCGCAAAACGGGACTCCACGGGATATTGTTCATCTCCACCGTCGACCTCCTCCAGCCTCCACGGGCTACCGTCGACCTCCTCCAGCCTCCACGGGCTCCTGTTCATCCAGCCTCCACCGCGCGCTACTCCACCGGCTACTGTTCAACCACCCCTCCACCGTCTACTGTTCATCCAGCCCTCCACACCACGGGGTCCTGTTCAACCACCCCTCCACGGGCACCCCTCCACCGTCTACTGTTCATCCAGCCCTCCACACCACGGGGTCCGGTTCATCCAGACGCAACACCACCGCTCACTGTTCATCCAAACCCCCCCCCCCAATGCTCTCTGTTCATCCCAGAGGCAGCATCGATCGGCTTCAGTTAGCAGCAGTAGCGAAGGTATCGCTCGATCGGGTTCAGTTAACAGCCATCGATCAATCGCTCGGGTTCGATGCTTAGCGTAACTGCGATTAATCGCCGGGTTCGCCATAGCCCAACGCCTCACTCGGGTTCGATTAGAATAACGCCTACCGCACACCAGCAGCGTCGTGTACGAGAGAAAGCAGCGCATCGCCGCCCCGACCTCCCACTGTAACCGGGAACTCCCCAAAATTTTCCTCGCCCTCGCTTCTACCATGGTTTTTTCCGTCATGGACGGCCCAAAGAATGTCATGCAGCTGCGTCTCCAGCCCGCCTAGGACAAAAAGCCCATTTTCTGTCATGATTTTTTGTCATAGAAGTAGGAGCCCACCTCATCTATGATGATACCGGGTTTCGTCACAACTACGTCATAGAAGTGTCATATGTATGACAGAAAAAATTTCGTTCGGCCCAAAATGTCACGGATGTGTCTTTTTTTTGTAGTGGCAAGAGAGACGATTCGGGCAAGGAAACATGGCGCCCATGGAATGCAAATCTCCTCTGAAGATTTTATAGTTCATTCAGTATGTACCACGCTACCTTTTGTGTTAAGCACTAAGACATCAGGTCCCTGGAGGAGCACTCAGGGGCTACCCTTTTTATCTATATGATAAGTTATATGCCTATGAATGTGTCATTTCATTATTCTGCCTGGCAGCGGGTTCGACCAGTCGGCCCGGGGGCTTGCCGCCTTGTACTATGTCAATGCTACCTGCAGTCGGACAAGTAGTGTGCCGGCGCCTAAGCCCGCTCTTGCCATAAGCCACAGCTCGCAGAGCGACTGTCCGGCTGGCAAGAGTTAAAGGCAGGAAACGGTGCCCACACGAAAAATAGCTAAGGACCATAACATTTGCATAGGCCAAGCTGGCTCCTCGCCTCGCCGACCGGCTGTTGAATAGCTGGCCGGCCGGTTTCTAACTTAACTTGCTACGCTATACCTACGGCTAAAGTACTTGCCTTCCCAAAAACGGCCAAGTACTTAACCCAGCCACAGACCGCAGAGCGGCTGTCCGGTTGGCTAGACGACAGCCAAGGGAAGGCGGCAAAGGAAAAAGCCAAAGGAGCAGAAAAGCAAGACAAGTCGGAAATCGGCAAAGACAATTTACATAGCAAAAGGCCCTCAGCCAGTATTCAACAGAGTTGGAATACACCCCCGGCGGGTGGAACTGCGCAAACTTAACAATTTTGTTCAAGAGATTACAAAACAGGAAAAGAAAAGATAACTTGGCCACCTAGGCCATAGGAGCAGCAGCCGGATCGTAGGGGTCCGCGGAGGTCGAGGCTCCGGGTAGTGGAACGGCCGCCTGGTTGGTCTCGGCCTGGTCAGCACCGGCAGCAGTCGGCTCGCCGGCACGCTGTCCGTTGGTCGAGACTTGGTCAGGCTGAGGCCGGCTGTCGTCTCCATCATCCGGCGCATCATCTTCGCCGTCCTCGTCCTTCTCTTCCTCACCTTCATCGCTGGAGGCGATTTCCTCCACCGAGTCCTTGCCGTCTTCTGGGTTCAGCCCGAACCAGTTGGGCGGCGCCTCGGCGCCCTACTCATTTAGCTCGGGCAGGAAGACACTGGTGTCCGTGTACTCAGCGATAGTCGTGGAGCGATGATAGAGCTCGGGAACCACTGCCGACAACTCTTCGCCCGCTTCAGCATGGAGCGTGGCCAACTGGGCTAGGTTCAGCCCAGGGTACCAACCCTTGACGAACACCAAGGCCCGTCGTGCTCCTGCCCGGGCGGAGGAGCCTTTCCACGCCTCGATGCGGTCGATGGCCCCCTCTAACCAGTCGGAGGTCTGACTGGGGGTGCGCAGCATTGGAGCACCCGGCCAGAGGGCGGAGACCACCTGGGCTCCGGCGCGCTACAGACGGCAGAGAGCCCAATGCGCCAGCTGGTGACGAGCTTGGACGGCGAGCAGCTACTCGGCGAGGGTTCGAGGGGCGTTGGGCGGGATTTCTGCACCAGCCAGCCTCCGCTCGTCACGGCAAGCCTCGACGGCTTGGCCGATAGCGACGGCATAACCAGGGAAATACTCTGCACGAGAAGAAAAAAGAAGTATGAAGTCGGAAGCCGGCTCATATGACAAGTCGGCAGGCAGAAGGAAGAGAAGGACAACTCACCATCGAGCATGTCCTCGATCTTGCCATAGCCGTCCGACAGGGCCTTCTCCCTCTCAACCCAGTTCGAGCGCTGAGTCTCGAACTCGGCCTGGAGGGCCTCCTCCGCGTCCTTGAGCTTTTGCAGCTCTGCCTGGTGTTGGTCCGCCTGGTCAGCCAGCTGTTTGGCCAGGCGGTCGCGCTCTTGCTCCATCTTGATGCGCTCCTCCTCCTTGGCGCGCAGCGCAGTTTGAGCCTTGCCTAGCTGCGGCCGTAAGGTGGCATTGGTTCCTGCAGAAGACAAGAAAGAAAAGACGATCAGCAAACCAACAAAAAGAGAAGTGGTTGCTGGAAGATCCGACCCGATCAAGCAGCCCGAATCTCGGGGCTACACCCCGGTCTTGCTACTTGAGAACGAAGAGCGGAAACTTACTCTGGCTGTCGGACAAGTCGGCGGTCCGCTTGGCCAGCTCCTGGACCTGGGAGTTGAAGGCGGCTAGATGGATGTTGTGGTAATCCTACAACAAAGACAACAGAAGAGAAGAAAGGGCCAGCATTCGGAACTTACCTTTAAGTTCCGAGCCGCCTGCTCAGCCCGACCCGAACTCGAGGCTACACCCGATTGGAGTCTTGGCGCGCCTACGTAAGAATTCAAGAAAATCACAAGAATCAGAAACAGGCGGTCAAGGAGCATACTCGGATGGCGGCTCACGACGCCAGGAATGCCATCATGTAGTTCTGGAGGGTGGTGCTTTGAGCCTGAAGCAGGGACTGGACCTCATGCGCAGCCTTTTTCAGGACACTCGTCCCACCCCCTAACGTCCACTCTCGCGGGACGACACTAGTGGCCTCTGCCTCTGGGTCCGACGAGCTCGAGGCCCCGATCTCTTGAGGCCACGGCGCCGAAGTCGCTTTCGCCGCGCGCCGGCGTGCCGGAGTGCGGGCCACGGGGGTCGCCCCCACCACCAGCTCGCCACCAACTTGAGGCGTCGGTAGCACGTCAGGCCGACTGCCCTGGGCCTCGACGGTCGACGCTTGCTAGAGCACCTCCGTCCTCAGGATGATGGTGTCCCCCCACCCTCTCCATGACCGGCTGGCTGTCACCGGCTCCTCCAGTCGGCGCCGAGATCTCTAACGTCGGCGGCATGGAACGCAGGGGGACGATGTGTTGTGGAGTCTGGCCGCGTGCGGCTTCCTCCGTTTGCGCCTTGGTGGTCGCGTCTGCCTGGGCCTTGGGCGCGGCGTCCGCTTGGGCCTTGGCCGCCTCCTCCGGCGCCGCTTTGGCCGCCTCCCTCTATCGTTCTGCCTCCTCCCGCTCCTCGAGCGCCTCCCGCGCGTTCTTCTCCATCGCCTGCCAGAGGTCGGCGGGCGGGTCTACGCGGCGGGTGTTGGCAGAGCCCTACGTCCCCCCGATGATGGAAGCAGAGGCTGACCGCTCAAGAGAGAGCGGGGCTCTGTTCAAGCAAGACAAGAAGAAATTCAGAAGGAATTTCGCAAGTAGGAAGAAAAGGAAACAAGAGAAGGCAAACACTTACGCAGACACCACCGGCGGCTACTTCAGGACCTTCTGGAACCGGGCCGCCTTCGCGGCGGCCTCCTCCTGCCTGGTCACTACGGCTGAGCCCTTGGGTTTCTTCGGCCGGCCGCCTTGTAGCTGCGAGCCGGCTCGGCGCTTTGGTGCGCCGCTTGGTGCAGTCGGCGCTGCTGAGGAGCTCGCCCCCGCCCTGTTGGCAACCGGCGGGCGGCGCAGCGCGTGATCCTCCTCGTCATCGCCTGGCCAGTCCTCGAGGCCGCCTCCTCCTCCAGAGCCGCCTGCTCCGTCACCACCGCCTGTGGCGTCGTCTTCCTCCATGGCAGCCACTCCCAAGTCGGGGTCGTCCGCATCACTCATAGATCGGTCCGGCAGGTACTCCTGGCCCTGCTCTAGGGCGCCGTCTGCCGACTGGGTCATGAGGAGCTGCATCATGACCGACTAATCAGGTGACAAAGCAGAACCCGACGGACAAAAGAGAAAATAGAGTTGAGAGCTTACCGCAGGCGGCGGGTGTGCGCGGGAATACGGCCGCTTCCCGAACTACCACTCTGACTCCGAGAGTTTGCAGTTCGAGATCTCGTTCACCAGGCGGGCCACCTCCACGGCTGGCATCTCCCTGGTGGACATCTGGCACGGGTCTTGATGCCCGCTTATCCGTCTGATCAGATGAGGCCGGCCTTGAAGAGGGAGAACCCGGTGCTCCACAAAGGCGGTCGGCAAGTCCGGGGCTTTGAGACCCTCCGACTCCGTCATCACCCTGAGCCGGGCGATGGCAGCGGCGGAGGCGGCCTACAGCGTCTTCGGCTTGAAGGTCCAGTTGGTGCGGGGCTTAGCCGGCGGGCGGGCTTCATAAGCCGGCAGGTTGACGAAGTTGATCGGCGGGTTGACGTTCTTGACGTAGATGTATGATTTTTGCCACAGCTTGACCGACTGCGTCAAGCTAACGCCGGGAAAAAGCAATTCCCAGCACCCGGCGCTGCACCGCGATGAAGGCTCCGCACTGAGCCGCCTCGTTCTTGGCGGCGGTGCCGAGCTTGGTGCAGAAGAATTCCCCCCAGAGCTCGAGAGTGGGGAGAACACCGAGGTAGCCTTTGCAGAGCATGACGAAGGCCGACAGCAACACCACCGTGTTCAGTGTGAGGTGGTGCGGCTGGAGTCGGTGGAATTGAAGAAAGGAACGGAGAAAGCCGCTCGCCTGCAGGCCGAAGCCATGAAGGAAGTGCGACCAAAATATGACGCGTTGGCCATCCTCCGGCGCCGGTGAAATCTCCTTCGCGGGCGGAACGCATGCGCGAACACAGCCCTCGTCGGGCAGCTGCCGCGTGTTGCGGAGGAAAGTGATGTGGTCTTCGAGAAAATTTGAGCCGTCCAAGTCACCGGCCCGCTCACACGCCATGTGAGCTCGAGTTCAACGGAGGCATGTCACGATGACGAGTGTGCAAGCCTGTGGCGAAGCAGCGGCGCGGCAGAGAGGATGGGCTCGGTGACGACGGGCCGCGGCAGCACTTCGGCATGGTGCGGGAGTGCGGCGGCAGCAAAGCAGAAGAGGAGGAAGAAAATGGTGAAGGAAGAGGAGGGCGCGCGTGCTAGCGCCGCTCCCCTCCCCCTACTTATGGCCCCTGGCTGTGAAGTTGAGGGGACGGGGCGTGGGGATCATGGGATTAACTGTGCCCACGACCCCACGACCCCGCATTTATCATGCGGTAACGGTGTGAAGTAATTGCGCCACAGAATCTTAACCGTGCGCCTCGGCCGCACCAGATCCGCGCGCGTGCCGAGGCCCGCCACTGCGGTGACGTCCTGTCGCGCGCATGGGCTAGCAGGCTGGCCCGGCTGGCTAGCGCCGCGTGGCACGCAGTTAGCGGCGGCGAGCCTGGCGCCTGGCTGGCATGCCATCGGGCTCCCACCGCGATGTTTCGAAATCATCAGGAGACCTGCCTCGCCACGGCCGGCTCCTAGCAGTCAGTGCTCCAGAAGACGGACAAAGCAAGATCGATCAGACCACTCGGAGTAGGAAGTTGTTGAAGCTCCTCGCCTTCTCAGCGCGGTGCCCCACCCGCTTCGGGGACTACTGTTGGAGTAAATGACCATAGGTATCCTCATATGCTCCCCATGGCTATTCAAGACATCGGGGCTGGCTGCGCCCCTCAAGCCTCGAAGACGAAGAGCCGCCTTCTCTAGGCCGGCTGGTCCCAGCGGCCGGCTGCTAGAGGGCTGCAGTTCCCAGAAGACCGCCTTGAGGTGGGCCGACTCCTACCAGGCGTCCTCCACAGAGGCCGGCTCCCAGGAGGCGGACCCCCTCCGCCTCCTTGAAGTTATAGTGCAACCTGCCACCCCCGAATCCAGGGCAGAGTGTGGCCACTTTGTGGCATACTGGGTGGAGATCCCCCGCCTGGCGCGGCACTGTTTCCACGCAGCCCATGACATCACCCATAACGGGGAGGCCATGCTCTCACTACGGGATGTCAGTACGGCCTGCAGGCGGCAGACTCTACCTGTCAGTGAGAAGCCAGAAGGCGGCAAGCCCCAACCAGTTGGCGTGGGGGAGGTTGACCCCTAGCAGGCGGTCCTCCCCCTCCCTCAAAGTCTGTGCGCCATTAATCAGAAGAGACGAGGAGTGGCTACAGTGAATGCCCACCAGGCGGTGGTACTATAGCCACGCCTCCCCTGACAAAGCACACATCATCATTGGCATTGCCACAGTACTAAGCAGCCGGCAGGACCCACCAGCGGCGGGCGCGGCCTATGCGCCAAGTACAAGACAGCCAGAGGGACCCACCAGGCGGCGGGCCCCAGCGGCAGGTGGAGAAGCCGGCGACCACAGACACTAACAGTCGGGTCCTACACCCGGCCAAATTACCTTTGTACCCCAGGGGGTAGGCCTATATAAACCCCCCAGGGCACATGCAAAGGGTTTAGACCTTAGTTCACCCACACATACACATAGAGAGAGGAAGCTAGAGCTAGCCTTGTTCTACTTCCCCCTCTAGAGGAACAGCTCGAGGAGCAAGCTTGTAGCCACCATTGCTGCTTGAGTGATCATGCGGAGACCTCGTAGAGCAGGAGTAGGGGTGTTATCTCCTAGGAGAGCCCCAAACTTGGGTAAGATTCGCCAACGGGCATGTTTGCGCCTTATCCCGTTTCCTGGCACCGGCGACGTATTATTAGCCCCCTCCATGATAAGTCATCCTTTGGCACATGTCGCACGACACCCCCGACATAGTACAAGCCGAGCGCCCTATCGGCCGCCTCCGGCGCCGCCCTCGCCTGACTTCAGGTGATGACGGAGATGGAGGGCCTCAAGGGCTTGGACCTGCTGGCTGCCTATGTGGCACGCCGAGTGCTTCCCCTCCAAGCCCGGCCCCACATCATTAGCCGCATGAGCGGGCACTAGGACCCATGCCAGATGTGCACATGGGAGCTGCCGGACGTGGAGGTGGCCCGGCTGGTCAACTACTTCTCTAGCTGCAAATTGTCGGAGGAGGATTGGCAGTTTGGCAAGCGGCCATATGACCGTGCACACAAGACGCTTGCGGTAAGTCTTTTAAACATTTCTTCTTCGCTCGTCTAAGCTCTCCTTTGCCGCTTGATCAGTCGGCAATGGTGCAGGTCCTCTCGACCTAGTCGGTCGCCGATACTCTGGAGCCGGGTCATCAGTACATGCCGGACCGGTCGAGGAGCGACATGAACGACCCCGACTTGGGGGCAGCCGCCATGGAAGAGGACAACGCCACAGGTGGTAGTGGTGGAGCAGGCGGCTCCGGAGGAGGTGGCCTTGAGGACTGGCGGGATGACAATGAAGAGGAGAACGAGCCGCGCTGCACGCATGGTGCCAACAAGGTGGGCGTGAGCTCTTCAACCGCGCCGACTGCACCAGGCGGCATACAGAAGCGCCGAGCCGACTCGTTGTTGTTCGGCTGCCGGCCGAAGAAGCCCAAGAGTACGACCACCGTGACCAAGCGGTGGGAGGCTGCCATGAAGGCGACCTAATTTCAGAGGGCCCCAAAGTAACCCCCGACGGTATCTTCTTAAGTATTTCGATCTCTCTTGCATTTTCCTTTCTTCTTTATTGCATGACTCCTTCTTATTTCTTCTTGTGTTTCTCGAACAAGGCTCCGCTCTCTCTTGATCGGGCCCTGTCTGCCTCGGTGATTGGGGCGGCGGGCGGCTCTGCAGAGCCCCGCTGCATGGACCCACTCACCAACCTCCAGGAGGCGACGGAGAGGAACGCGCGAGAGGCGCGCGAGGAGCGGGTGAAGGCGGAGCGGGAAAAGGCGAACGCGGCCAAGGCGGCGGAGGCCGATGCGGCTGATACGTCTCCAATGTATCTATAATTTTTTATTGCTCCATGCTATATATTATCTTCTATTTTGGACATTATTGGGCTTTATTATTCACTTCTATATTATTTTTGGGACTAACCTATTAACCGCGTTTCGGGAATGTGATTTTCGCCTATTTCAGAATTGCTGTTTTTTGCCTATTTCAGAGTTTCGCAGAAAAAGAATATCAAACGGAGTCCAAACGGAATGAAACATTCGGGAACGTGATTTTCGGAGCAAACATGATCCAGGAGACTTGGACCCTACGTCAAGAAACAAAGCAGGAAGCCACGAGGTAGGGGGCGCGCCCTCCACCCTCGTGGGCCCCATGTTGCTCCACCGACGTACTCCTTCCTCCTATATATACCTACGTACCCCCAAATGATCGAATCGGAGCCAAAAACCTAATTCCACCGCCGCAACCTTACGTACCCACGAGATCCCATCTTGGGGCCTGTTAGGAGCTCATCGGAGGGCATCCATCACTTAGGGCTTCTACATCAACACCATAGCCTCTCCGATGAAGTGTGAGTAGTTTACCTCAGACCTTCGGGTCCATAGTTATTAGCTAGATGGCTTCCTCTCTCTTTTTGGATCTCAGTACAACGTTCTCCCCCTCTCTTGTGGAGATCTATTCGATGTAATCTTCTTTTGTGGTGTGTTTGTTGAGACTGATGAATTGTGGGTTTATGATCAAGTTTATCTATGAACAATATTTGAATCTTGTTTGAATTCTTTTATGTATGATTAGTTATCTTTGCAAGTCTCTTCGAATTATCAGTTCGGTTTGGCCTACTAGATTGATCTTTTTTGCAATGCGAGAAGTGCTTAGCTTTGGGTTCAATCTCGCAGTGTCCTTTCCCAAAGTGATGAGGGGCAGCAAGGCACGTATTGTATTGTTGCCATCGAGGATAACAAGATGGGGTTTTTATCATATTGCATGAATTTATCCCTCTACATCATGTCATCTTGCTTAAGGCGTCACTCTGTTCTTATGAACTTAATACTCTATATGCATGCTGGATAGCGTTCGGTGTGTGGAGTAATAGTAGTAGATGCAGGCAGGAGTCGGTCTACTTGTCTCGGACGTGATGCCTATATACATGATCATACCTAGATATTCTCATAACTATGCTCAATTCTGTCAATTGCTCAATAGTAATTTGTTCACCCACCGTAAAATACTTATGCTCTTGAGAGAAGCCACTAGTGAAACCTATGGCCCCCGGGTCTATCTTCATCATATTAATCTTCCAACACTTAGTTATTTCCGTTGCTTTTATTTTACTTTGCATCTTTATCATAAAAATGCCAAAAATATTATCCTATCATATCTATCAGATCTCACTCTCGTAAGTGACCGTGTAGGGATTGACAACCCCTTAGCGTGTTGGTTGCGAGGATTTATTTGTTTGTGTAGGTGCGAGGGACTCGCGCGTAGCCTCCTACTAGATTGATACCTTGGTTCTCAAAAACTGAGGGAAATACTTACGCTACTTTGCTGCATCACCCTTTCCTCTTCAAGGGAAAACCAACGCAGTGCTCAAGAGGTAGCAAGAAGGATTTCTGGCGCCGTTGCCGGGGAGGTCTACGCAGAAGTCAATGTACCAAGTACCCATCACAAACCCTTATCTCCCGCATGACATCATTTGCCATTTGCCTCTCGTTTTCCTCTCCCCCACTTCACCCTTGCCGTTTTATTCGCCCTTCTTCCGTTCGTCCTTTTGTTTGCTCGTGTTGCCATGTGCCTTCTATATGCTTGCATCTTAAACTTCTTTGAAAATCTATTGATATGGATCAACTTAAAGGGTTCTACTTGGATCATCTTTGATCCTTATGCGCTCATGCTGAAACCCCAACTAGCCTAGTTGATGGGAAATCTTTAGATGAGCATGCTCAATTTGTGCGTCACCGTTTGTCTGAAAAGGGAAGCTCTAATGGAATCAAATAAACAAATTAATATGATATGCTTGGAATCTTTGTGAAATGTGTGATTTTACTTGTTTCTCTAAGAACCCTAAAAACACCTTCCCTACCTATGTGAGTTCAATGATAATGAAATCTTATCTTCTTATGCAAAGGGTTTTTATAGTTACTATGATATCGAACAAATTGAAGAATTTGTCGTTTTTAAGGGTGCTCATGAAGTTGCTTCTTTGATTGAAAAGTATGATTTTACTCTCAACAAATCTGAAAATTCTGTCATACTTAAATATTGCAATGAAATCTTTGCTCATAATGTCTATGTCCAAGAATTTATTGAAAGAATGACCATTGCTTTGGAAGAAAATAATGATATGCATGAATCTATAGATAATGATGATTCCGATGAGTTGGTTGAAATATCCCTTGATGAACATGATGCTTGTTGTTCTTGTGGCCATGATGCCAATATTTATGAAGACGAATTTGCTATAGTTCCTTATGTTAAAAATGAGATCGTTGCTATTGCACCCATTCTTGATAGTTCAATCGATGAAAAGCATGATTTAAATCATTTTACTATAAATTCTCTTGATGTCAATTGTGTTAATAATATGCAAAACCCTAAGCTTGGGGATGCTAGTTTTGCTATGTCTACTACTTGTTGCAATGATCATGATTGGGGTGATTCTTCTTATGATCTTGAAAATTTATTTAATCCCCGTGATGAATATGAGATTGATAATATTGTTTGTAATAATATTGAAAGTGGTATTGGAAGAGTTTTAACTTTAGATCCCACATATTTGGAGAATATTCAATCTTATGAATTTTTGGATAAAAGTGGGTTTGGAGAGGTCATGACTTTAGTTAATGTTAATCCCACTATTTCAGAAGAGTGTCAACTTTGCATGCATGTGGATCATGTTGAAAATATTTTATGTGATAGTTGTTTTGTTGAATTTTCTTATGATCCCACATGTAATTTTTATGAGAGAGGAAAATATGGTCGTAGAAATTTTCATGATAATAAATTACCTCTCGTTATGTTGAAATTGCTATTTGTTTCTTTCCGCTTCCCGGCATATGCTAGTTTTTGCTTGCTATGATAATTTTTTCGCCCATAAGATGCCTATGCATAGGAAGTATGTTAGTCTTAGATGTGTTTGTAGCGTGTTTCATGATGCTCTCTTTGCGCTTCAATTCTTGTCTTTGATGTGAGCATCGTTAAAATTATCAATGCCTAGCTAGGGGCGTTAAACGATAGCGCTTGTTGGGAGGCAACCCAATTTTATTTTTAGTTTTTTGATTTTTTATTCTGTTTAGGAATAAATATTTGATCTAGCCTCTGGTTAGATGTGTTTTTATGTTCTAATTAGTGTTTGTGACAAGTTAAACCTATAGGATCTTCTTGGATGATAGTTATTTGATCTTGCAGAAAATTCTAGAAACTTTCTGTTCACAAAAATAATTGTTAAAAATCACCAAAACATAATAAAATATTGGTTCCTATTGCTGATGATTAATAAACAAATTGTCTAGGTCGTCCTATTTTGGTTGATTTTTTCGAGTTCCAGAAGTTTGCGTTAGTTACAGATTACTACAAACTGTTCTGTTTTTGACAGATTCTGTTTTTCGTGTGTTGTTTGCTTATTTTGATGAATCTATGGCTAGTAAAATAGTTTACAAACCATAGAGAAGCTAGAATACAGTAGGTTTAACACCAATATAAATAAAGAATGAGTTCATTACAGTACTTGAAGTGGTCTTTTGTTTTCTTTCGCTAACATAGCTCACAACATTTTCTGCTAAGTTTTGTGTTGTGAAGATTTCAAGTTTTGGGTGAAAGATTTGATGGATTATGGAACAAGGAGTGGCAAGAGCCTAAGCTTGGGTATGCCCTTGGCACCCCCAAGATAATCTAAGGACACCAAAAAGCCAAAGCTTGGGTATGCCCCGGAAGGCATCCCCTCTTTCGTCTACTTCCATTGGTAACTTTACTTGGAGCTATATTTTTATTCACCACATGATATGTGTTTTGCTTGGAGCGTCTTTTATGATTTGAGTCTTTGCTTTTTAGTTTACCACAGTCATCCTTCCTGTTTGGAAATTATTAGAATACTCTATGTGCTTCACTTATATCTTTTGAGTTATATAGTTTTTGCCCTAGTACTTCACTTATATCTTTTAGAGCACGGTGGTGGATTTGTTTTATAGAAACTATTGATCTCTCATGCTTCACTTAGATTATTTTGAGAGTCTTAAATAGCATGGTAATTTGCTTAAAAATCCTAATATGCTAGGTATTCAAGATTAGTAAAAACTTTCTTATGAGTGTGTTGAATACTAAGAGAAGTTTGATGCTTGATGATTGTTTTGAGACATGGAGGTAGTGATATTAAAGTTCTGCTAGTTGAGTAGTTGTGAATTTGAGAAATACTTGTGTTGAAGTTTGCAAGTCCCGTAGCATGCACGTATGGTAAACTTTATGTAACAAATTTGAAACATGAGGTGTTCTTTGATTGTCCTCCTTATGAGTGGCGATCGAGGACGAGCAATGGTCTTTTCCTACCAATCTATCCCCCTAGGAGCATGCGCGTAGTGCTTGGTTTTTGATGTCTTGTAGATTTTTGCAATAAGTATGTGAGTTCTTTATGACTAATGTTGAGTCCATGGATTATACGCACTCTCATCTTTCCACCATTGCTAGCCTCTTCGGTACCGTGCCTTGCCCTTTCTCACATTGAGAGTGCAAACTTTGCCGATGCATCCAAACCCCGTGATATGATACGCTCTTTCACACATAAACCTCCTTATATCTTCCTCAAAACAGCCACCATACCTACCTATTATGGCATTTCCATAGCCATTTCGAGATATATTGCCATGCAACTTTCCACCATCCCGTTTATCATGACACGTTCATCATTGTCATATTGCTTTGCATGATCATGTAGTTGACATAGTATTTGTGGCAAAGCCACCGTTCCTAATTCTTTCATACATGTCACTCTTGGTTCATTGCATATCCAGGTACACCACCGGAGGCATTCATATAGAGTCATACTTTGTTCTAGTATCGAGTTGTAATCATTGAGTTGTAAATAAATAGAAGTGTGATGATCATCATTTTCTAGAGCATTGTCCCAAGTGAGGAATAAAAAAAGGAGAGAAAGGCCATAAAAAAGGAAGGCCCAAAAAATGAGAGAAAAAGAGAGAAGGGACAATGTTACTATCATTTTACCACACTATGACAAATATTTTTTTCTAAGAAAGGCCCTTCTCAACCTTGATCTTTGGTGTTGAGGGTTTTTCCTAAATTGTGTTGGCTCAACACAAATAATATTGGAGGGTTTTGCAATTCTTTTTATTAAAAAGAAATCCTTTGGATTTTGGTTTTATTCCTTTCCCTTTTAAAGAATTTTCTCTTGCCATGACCTAGGTTAAAAAAATTCTTCTAAACCTACCTCCCTACCAGGGGTCAAGTCAAATATCCAACTCCAGCAAGTTTCAACCCATTTTTTATTTTTATTCTATTTATTTTATCCTCAAAACAATTTCTGTCATTTATTTTGGACCTAGGTGACTTACAAAGGAACTACAAGTTTCCTTTTGAGTTTTGGTCCCAAGCAAACTCCTCTGACTAGTCCTTAGTACCCCCAACCTAGATCCATCAAGATCCACTTGTCCACAGTTCAAAATTTTCAATTTTTGCTTATTGCAAGTTTGAACCAGATTTACTGTTTTTGATGAAATTCAACATTTTTCTTCTCCAAAAATTCTGGGATAAATCAGGCAACCCCTAGATGCTTTGAGAGGTCACCTCACCAAGGATCAACTCGAGAAGAAATTTCCACATGCCAAAAACATTTCATCGAACACCTGGCATGCACTGTTTCTGTCACAATTCAGAAAAGTTCAGAGATTCAGCGATTCAGTTTCAGTCGGCAGTGTCGTTTCTTCAGAGCGCGGCGTCAATCTCACTAGTGCCCGCATTGGCACGATGCTCACTGCTCCTTCTCCTTATCCTGTGCGCCGCACGGTGATTTGGACGGGCAGAAGCATCGGTGGCGACGTGTCTCGCCTGCGTCGGCGTCTTCTGCGGTGGCAGAGCCACCCGTGGCGGCCAGCAGGGGCCGGCCCTGCCTTTCGGCGCCGACCAGCACCGCCCAAGCCACCAGAGACCTCCGCGTGGCCACCCCCTCCCCTGTGCACGCTGCAGCACAGTCACCACGGCCAGAGAGGCGCAGGGCGCGCTCTCTGCCGCCGCCGAGCCCCGTGAGGCCGTTCCGTCGAGAGCGTGGAGTAGCGCCCAAGTTTTGCCAAGCTTCGCCCCGGGATGGAACCAGTGAACCTATCCGCAACTGCCCCGACCCCTAAACTTCCCGTTCAACCACTGCCCCGACGTAATCACCGCCGGAGTAATCCCGATCGCGGCAACCGCCTCGGCCGGCTATAAAAGGGGGCCTCGAGCTCGATCTCGACCAGGCATCACCCCTCCACCTCACCAGAGCCACGCCTAGCTACTGGGAAGACCTCGGGGAGGCCTTCTTCCCCAACTCCGGCCGCCCCGATCCGCTTCGGGCTCTGGCAAGATCCGCTCCGGTGAGAGCATCTCCGCCTCCCATACCTTGTCAGCGACCTCCTAGTGCACCCACACTTCTAACCCAAGCTCCAATTTGAAGGTTGCAGCCCTCCTCGACGAGACCCATCCCCACCCGAACCGCCGTCCGCCGGAGTAGAGGCCGCCGTCGACGTGGTGCTCGCCGGTGACCAACTCCACCACCCACAGGTGCGGAAGGACTCAATGAACCCGTAGGTACCCTCCTTCCCCCTACCTTGTCGTGGATCGCCGCCGGCGACCACCGCGGCCCTCGGGCGCCGGTGGCTCTGTTTTGAAATTCAAACCTGACGGGTGGACCCCCTCGTCAGCTTTTTCTTTTTTTTGAACCGTTTTCTGAAAACGCCTTTGGGTAGAATACGTTTTCCTTTGGGGTTTGCGTGTTTCTAATCGAAACATTTTCTGTTTTTATAAACTAACCCCTGGAAACTTTCTGTTTCATTACAGATGAGTCCCTGGACTAAAACCTTAATAACTTTTAAACAAAAGATGATTTTGAATTGATTCTTTTTCTGTCATCTTTATTTTTCTGTCTAGTTTTTTATCATATTTATTTGAAAAATATTTGGAACACTTTTTGTGCACACACGGTATTTACGTTAGTATGCGTTTTCTTCATACCATAGATACCGGAGGAGGTGACGGAACCGCAAACTTCACCGAGCTAGACTCCGACTACTCCGAACCAGGCAAGCATGTTTGAACCTTTGATATGATGAGTGTTTTGCATGTTTTCTTGAGTATTTATTTCATGGCATGTTCATATAAGAAACTGTGATTGTTACGTTGCATGCAAGGCAACTACGTGTGAGCTTCGAAAACTTGGTGTGTTCATTTGATGGAAGACAACATGATCATGTGGTGACATGTAAGGTGGTGAGCTGGTATTGTTGAAGCATGCCAGTCTTATGCCAACCGTTTAAATCCAGTGTTAACGTGGATCAAGTCTCGATCCCGTTCGTTTCCCCCCTTCGTGCTGCCACATGCTTTCTGCAAAGAGTGCGGTTTAGTAAGTTGCAAACCTCTTTCCTTGTACACACCAAACCGAGGGACCGCGATGAGGGTTCCATGGCCCTGGATTAAAGCCCGTCATCCGGTCAGGGGCCATGGGTGTTTCCGGTTGGGACCGAGAGGGGGGCACCCCTTAGAGCGCGCGATATAAATTTGATCCCATGATATTCGAGGTTGTGACCTCCCCGGCTTAGAGTTTTTCTTGAACGTTGCCTAGGGTGATTCCTGACAACGGAATGTGGAATGGGTGTGTACTGGTTAGATGTGTTTCTTCTAAAATACCGTAAACGGAACTAGTCCTTTGTGACTACTGAAATCCGTTAGCTGTGGTTAAAGAGTACAAACTCTGCAGAGTCAAACCATTCGAGTAACCGTGTCCATGGTCAAGGACTGTGACCAACATATCAATGTCAGTATCCGTGTCAGTCTCAACGTCCGTCTCAGCGTCAGTCTCAGTGTCAGTCTCAGTGACAATCTCTGGTGAATAAACAAGGGTGGTAAACTTAGATGAATGTTGTTCCTATGGATGGACTAACCAATTTATTATTCTGTACTGAGTATTTCCTTGGGATGATTTAAATTCATGAGCTACTTGAATTTGAATGATGAAATATAAGCCCTTTATGTGATGTCGCTCAGACGTCCGACTGTGGCATTCTTGTTATTTACTTTTGATATAAGCCCTTTATGTGATGTCGCTCAGACGTCCGACTGTGGCATTCTTGTTATTTACTTTTGATATAAGCCCTTTATGTGATGTCGCTCAGACGTCCGACTGTGGCATTCTTGTTATTTACTTTCGATATAAGCCCTTTATGTGATGTCGCTCAGACGTCCGACTGTGGCATCCTTGTTATTTACTTTTGAGATAAGCCCTTTATGTGATGTCGCTCAGATGTCCGACTGTGGCATTCTTGTTATTTACTTTTGATATAAGCCCTTTATGTGAAGTCGCTCAGACGTCCGACTGTGGCATTCTGGTCATTTACTTTCATTATAAGCCCTTTATGTAGTGTCGCCCCGACGCCCGACTACGGCATGTTAATTTAATTTTACTTTTAGAGGCGTCGCTTCAGACACCTGATCGTCCTTCAGTTATTTTATTGGGATTTCGGGAGGACTACCGCCTGACTTCCTTTTTATTTAACATGTCGTGCAATTCTATTACCTGAGAGTGCATTACTAATATGCTCATGTGCATCATGCTTGCATTTGTTATATCTTATGTCGAAACTGTCTTGCGAGTACATTCAAAGTACTCACCTGGCATGTTGATTTGGCCAGATGTTGACGAAGGCGATCTTATGGATGAAGAGTTCGATAGCGAGTCCGACGCCTAGAGGAGTTCCAGTCAGTCCCGTGCGATCCTAGAATTGGTCACTTGTATCATATATGTTTCCGCTACCGAAATAAAACCATCGAGCCCCACTCCGGCGCTCGATGAGCTGTAAGATTTAGGAGTCACGCCACCCACTCCACTGTGACATATCCACCGCCACAATTATTGCGAGTCAGTAGTTATGCCACCACACACCTTGTGGCATATCCGCCCTTATGTATTATATTGGCGTGCTTGTAATAAATTGTTGAGCAGTCTCAGCTCAACCTTGTATAATATTTAGTAGTTCTGGATTTCTGTATCAAGGATTTGTCTACCAGTAAGGAGGATACTCCTATACTGGAAATAAAAGGGTCGGTTTCTCAATAAATGTTTTATTGAAAAACCGGTCGTGGCAGCAGGGTTCTCAAAAACTCGACGCGTCGCGACCCAGCTCAAAGCCGGCACTGACTAAGGTAAACCACGACAGAGAACTTGCACCCGGATTCACGAGCTCACGAGGACACAAACTCGCATCGCATAGGAAAGTAAAAACTGCAGTTTGCTTACATGAGGGGCTCCCCCTCCCAGAATGCTCTTACAAGTTTTCCAAGGGCCATGCCCGAGCTTCATGTGCCGGATGAAATGCCAGGAGAACATGGGATCAGCCAGAAATGTCGCTCGCTACATCACCCACGGAGGCGTCACTCTCGTCATCATCGTCTTCATCAGCAACGTCACCACCGCCGGTGACGCCCCCGATGCCATCGTCCACCACGTCGCCTTCGTCTGCGGCGACCACCACCCCGTCATCTTCCGTAGTGAAGGCCCTGACCAACGTGTCCACGTTGTCTTCAACCCAACGCGCCAGGTCATCCCGGACGACCGTTGGAACGAGGGCAATGGCAGCGTCGAAATCAAAGTTGGGGTCGACATTCAGAAGGTGGCTGAATACACGGGAGAAAGTGCGCTCCAGCAGGCCACGCCTCCATTCCTCCACAAGCTGGAGAGCTCTGGCAGATCGAGCCTCCAAGCGCGTCACAACCTCAGTGAAGAAGATAAGATTGCTGGCATCGTCATTCGAGTGAGGGGCCGACACCTCCACGTCGCAGATATGGCCCAGGGCGGTGTTGGCCCTGTTCCGAAGATCCTGGAGCATAGGAGCATGCTCGCGCTCCAGTGTTCGTCGTTGGAGCACTTCCTCCGTGTTCTGCCGTGCGAAGGCCTCAGCGTCATCAACCCGCCTACGAAGGGAGCGCAGCTCGGCGTGGGCGGAGGCCAAGTCCGCCTGCGCCGTAATCAGGGCAGCGGCCGTGGCCTCTGCGCGCCTCTCAGCCTCATCCAACCTAGGCCTAAGGGCAGCGGCCTTGCCCGCATCCTCCATACCCGCGAGCTTCAGCTTCAGGTCGTACCTACCCTCCAGGTCTGCGCGAACCTCGCTCACCCGGTGATTCACCTCCTCCTCAACTCCGGCCTCGCGAGCCCCAACGGCATCTTCCGCTTGAGCAACTTGACGTTCCCTCGTCTCCAGTCGCTCAAGCTCGAGGCTGCGCTCCACGGCTTCCAGGGCCAGCGTCTCACCGCACTTCCAGACCTCCTCATCCTCCATGGGTGTCCCCCTCAGCGATGCAAGAGCGGCCATGCGCGCCTCCACCTGTTGCTCAAGGGATGCGCTCCAGGCCTGCTCCCACGCGCGTTCCTCCGCAGCATCGCGACGGCGGTCAGCCTCACGATCCTCTTCCAAGGCTCGCGAGCGGGCTTCATGTGAGATCTTGAGGGACGCCTCGGCCTTCGCGTTCTCAAGGTCGTGCTGATAGCGACCGAGGTTGATGGCCACCCTTAGCTTGCGCCGCTCCTCCACCAGCCGGAGACCTTCGGCCTCAAGACGCGAGTCAACACGCGCGAGCTCTTCACCAAGTTGGCTCATCGAGCCCATCGCCTCCTGGAAGAGCTCGTGACGAACCACGCTCCGCCCGCGCTCGAACGCTCGACCCTCCTTGTCCTCCGCCTCGAGGGCAGCGGGCGGGGCGCCAGGCGGCGCGCCACCCCCCGGCAGGGTGCTGGGGGCTGACGTCGCACCTGACGCCAGCTCGTCCTCGCGAGGAGCCCAAGCCGTCCGAGGCTCGCTGCTTGAAGAGGAACCAAAGAGCGAAGCCAGCCAGCCGCTGCCCATGAGCGAAGGAGGAGCCTTGGGTACGCCCGCCAAGCTCCACGTCAGACCGTTGGAGAGGGATGGCCAAGCTGCGGGCTCAGCGCGCTGCAAAGGCAGAGATGCTCCCCCGACCGACCCAACTCCGAGGCCGGTAGGAAGACCAGGAACGCTCAAGGCGGATGGGGGAGTTGATGAAGGAGGAGGCCGCTTCTCAGGAGACGCAACAGCTTCAACGAAAGGAGCCCTGGAAAGCTAACGTCAGGATAAGGAGGCAACACGCAGGAAGCCGTGACAACAAGGTACTTACGCGTCAATGGTGATGTACTTTCGCCGTTTCAGATGCCCGAAGATGTTGCTGTCGTCGGGGGATCCTTTCCTCTTGCGGAGCTCCTCGAAGTCCATGCAAATATGACTGAAACACTGGACGTGACGGCCGGTGCACAGCCGGGCCGAAGAAGAGCCCGGAAGGATATCTTCAGGGGTGCCCGGTTGCGGCAAAAAGGCAGGCACCATTTCACCACAACCTCCCGAGGCTCCAGGAGCCTCGGCCTCGGGAGCCGTATGCTGCACCTCCTCAATAGCCGGCGCCTCAGGAGAGGGGTCGCAGGCCCCCGAAGACGATGCCCCAGGATCACCATTCAGCGTGTGTTCCTCAGGACTCGAGCCGCTGACCCCCGTCGGAGCCTGCTCTCCCGCACCTTCACCTGGGGCGAGATCGGCACCGGCGGCGAAGAAGGGAACCACGACGACGGGGTTCTCGCGGGGCCCCACTAGTCCGATCGTCCACAACCCCCATTCGTCGAAGGAAGGCATGCTCGCTGCAAACTCATCCTTGTTCTTGCAGCGATACAGCAGGCAATTCTTCCCAGGCATTTCGGCCGGCAAAGGGACACCCGTCAAGACCTTGAGCACTGTTTGCCGCGTCCCAAGAGGGAGCCCAGACTCCTGGAACCTCATGTGGTCCTGACTGTTGAGCAAGGTCCACATTGGGCAAGAGTGGCCCTGAAGCGGAGCAACCCGGCGTTTGACGAACTCCTTCACCACCATCGGTGCGGTCACGCCGCGGTCCTTCAGCAACCTCGGCCTGGCCCAGACGAGGGCAAGGCGGGGGCTCGAGAGCTTCTGGTGGCTCCAGCCGTAGTTTGGAACAGCGGGCCCTGTCGGGAGACGAGGCAGGGGGCTGAGCTCGCCGACATCGACAAACACCCATCGCGTACGAAACTCGCTCATGGATGAAGGGAGCTCGAAGTCAATCCTCGTGCCCGCGGTCGCGGCCACGGCCTGGAAGCTCATGCACCCCGAGCATTGTTGAGGGTCGGCCAGGTGCAATGAGAAGAAATGACGGAGGAGGGCCACCGAAGGAGCAATGCCCACCATGGCTTCGCACACGAAGGCGAAGACAGCAAGAAGAGTCACCGATTGGGTGTCAAGATGCAGCATGTGGATCTGGTAATGCTCTAGAACCGCGTTGAGGAAGGCAGAGAAGGTAGGAATCAGGCCAGCCTAGAGGGCATCTATGAAGATTGGGACCTCGGTGGCTGCCCGAGCCATGCGAGTGCGAGATGCAGGCCAAGCCACCGTCTCTCCCCACTCGTTGAAGCTGGAAGCGAGCATCGGATGCACCTTGTCCATGGACTCGTTGTTGAGCACCCGGGATCGGCCTAGCGCCGGCTCGACAGCCGGAGGTGCGCCTGACGGAGACATTGGCTTCTTCGCCTTGTCTGCTTATTTTGGCGCCATGGCAACAAAGCAGGGGGAGGGCAGGTCAGATTGGAGAAGGGAAGCAGAGCCTCATGGAAGCAGGGGGATTGGGGAAGCAAGGCATAGACGACGGAGGAATAACTGTGTAGGCCGCGGGGGCCGCATAGCTAGGCGGATTCAAAGGCAGCGTGGGGAAGCGGAGACGCCCACGTCCAATCAACCGCCACGCGTCAACCGAGCCGTAGGCTTTTGGGGCCCGCAGTGCTCCGAACTTGACCCTTGGCTTCGCCGCGAAGCCAAGCCCAAGCGCACCTTGGGCCCGGGGGCTACTGTCGGCGTTCTTGGAACGGGGGTCCCCAGACTTGCCTGCCTGCAGCCCACAGCGTGGCTAAGCCAGCAGGCTGTACGGCCCATCTTCATCAACAAGGCATCCAAGACCCTCGCGAGGGTCCGAGCTTCGCGAGGCGGATGATGCAAGACCTCCTCTGGAGTGGCCTAGCCGGGTAGGCTCACGAGGAGCGGAGATATCAAGGCAGGGCAAACCGCACGAGGCCCTCATGACGTGAGCCATGACGAACGGCACCAGGCGGGTGATACGTCTCCAACGTATCTATAATTTTTGATTGCTCCATGCTACTTTATCTACTGTTTTGGACTATATTGGGCTTTATTTTCCACTTTTATATTATTTTTGGGACTAACCTATTAACCGGAGGCCCAGCCCGTAATTGCTGTTTTTGCCTATTTGATGTTTCAAGAAAGCGAAATATCAAGCGAGTCCAAACGGAATGAAACCTTGAACGTGATTTTCTCACCGAGCGTGATCCAGGAGACTTGGACCCTACTCCAAGAAGTAACAGAGGCGGTCACGAGGGTGGGGGCGCCCTGCCTCGTGGCCCCTGTTGCTCCACCAACGTACTCCTTCCTCCTATATATACCTCGCACCCCAAGCGATCGTAACAGGAGCCAAAACCTAATTCCACCGCCGCAACTTCCTGTATCCACGAGATCCCATCTTGGGGCCTGTTCGAGCTCCACGGAGGGGGCATCCACCACGGAGGGCTTCTACATCATCACCATAGCCCTTCCGATGAAGTGTGAGTAGTTTACTTCAGACCTTGGTCCATAGCTAGTAGCTAGATGGCTTCTTCTCTCTTTTGGATCTCAATACAATTTTCTCCCCCTCTCGTGGTGATCTATTCGATGTAATCTTCTTTTGCGGTGTGTTTGTTGAGACCGATGAATTGTGGGTTTATGATCCAGCTTATCTATGAATAATATTTGAATATTCTCTGAATTCTTTTATGTATGATTGGTTATCTTTGCAAGTCTCTTGAATTATCCGTTTGGTTTGGCCAACTAGATTGGTAGTTCTTGCAATGGGAGAAGTGCTTAGCTTTGGGTTCAATCTTGCGGTGTCCTTACCTAGTGGCGTAAGGGCAGCAAGGCACGTATTGTATTGTTGCCATCGAGGATAACAAGATGGGGTTTTTATCATATTGCATGAATTTATCCCTCTACATCATGTCATCTTGCTTAAGGCGTTACTCTGTTTTGAACTTAATACTCTAGATGCATGCTGGATAGCGGTCGATGAGTGGAGTAATAGTTGTAGATGCAGAATCATTTCGATCTACTTGTCTTGGACGTGATTCCTATATACATGATCATACCTAGATATACTCATAACTATGCTCAATTTTGTCAATTGCTCAACAGTAATTTGTTCACCCACCGTAGAATACTTATGGTCTTGAGAGAAGCCACTAGTGAAATCTATGGCCCCCGGGTCTATTCTCATCATATCAATCTCCATCACTTTTATACTTGCTTTGTTTTTACTTTGCCTTTTACTTTTCACTTTGCATCTCTATATACCAAATACCAAAAATATTATTTATCATCTCTATCAGATCTCACTCTCGTAAGTGACCTTGAAGGGATTGACAACCCCTAATCGCGTTGGTTGCGAGGAGCTATCGTTTTGTGCAGGTACGAGGGACTTGTGCGTGGCCTCCTACTGGATTGATACCTTGTTTCTCAAAAACTGAGGGAACTAGTTACGCTACTTTGCTGCATCATCCTCTCCTCTTCGGGGAAATCCAACGCAGTGCTCAAGAGGTAGCCAGAAGAATTTCTGGCGTCGTTGCTGGGGAGGCTCACACAAGAGCAAGTCAAGCACCATACCAAGTACCCATCACAATCCCTATCTCTCGCATTACATTATTTTCCATTTGCCTCTCGTTTTCCTCTCCCCCACTTCACCCTTGTCGTTTTGTTCGCTCTCTCTTTCCCAATCTCCTCCTCTTTTTCCCGTTGCCTTTTCTCGCTTCCCTTTTGTTTGCCCGTGTGTTGGATTGATTGTTTGTCGCGGTGGCTCAAGATGCTACTAAATTGTGTGACTTCACCAATACCAATAATAATGATTTCCTTAGCACTCCGATTTCTCCTCTTGCCAATACTGAATCTTGTGAAATCAATACTGCTTTGTTGAATCTTGTTATGAAAGATCAATTCTCCGGCGTTCCTAGTGAAGATGCCGCTACTCATCTGAATAGCTTCGTTGATTTATGTGATATGCAAAAGAAAAAAGATGTCGATAATGATGTCGTTAAGTTGAAGCTATTTCCTTGTTCGCTTAGAGATCGTGCTAAAGCGTGGTTTTCATCTTTGCCTAAAAATAGTATTGATTCTTGGAACAAGTGCAAAGATGCTTTTATCTCTAAGTATTTTCCTCCCGCTAAGATTATCTCACTTAGGAACTATATTATGAATTTTAAGCAACTTGATCATGAACATGTTGCACAAGATTGGGAGAGAATGAAATTAATGATACGTAATTGTCCTACTCATGGTTTGAACTTGTGGATGATTATACAAAAATTTTATGCCGGATTGAATTTTGCTTCTAAAAATCTTTTAGATTCGGCCGTGAGAGGCACTTTTATGGAAATTACTTTAGGAGATGCTACTAAACTTCTAGATGGCATACCGAAAGATCTACTAATAAAAAAGTGCATGTGATAGAAGAAATTAATGTTTTGAGTGGAAAGATGGATGAACTTATGAAATTATTTGCTACTAAGAGTGTTTCTTCTGATCCTAATGATATGCCTTTTTCTACTTTGATTGAGAATACTAATTAATCTATGGATGTGAATTTTGCTGGTAGGAATAATTTTGGTAACAACGCGTATAGAGGGAATTTTAATCCTAGGCCTTATCCTAGTAATTCCTCTAATAATTATGGAAATTCCTACAACAACTCTTATGGAAATTTTAATAAGATGCCCTCTGAATTTGAGAATAGTGTTAAAGAGTTTGTGAATTCACAAAAGAATTTAATGCTTTGCTTGAGGAGAAATTGCTTAAAGTTGATGATTTGGCTAGGAACGTTGATAGAATTTCTCTTGAGGTTGATTCTTTAAAGCTTAGATCTATTCCTCCTAAGCATGATATCAATGAGTCTCTCAAAGCTATGAGAATTTCCATTGATGAGTGCAAAGAAAGAACCGCTAGGATGCATGCTTCCAAAGATGCCTTTATTAAAGCGCGTTCTTCCAATTCCTATGAAAATCAAGATGAAGATCTAAAAGTTATTGATGTGTCCCCCATTAAATCTTTGTTTTGCAATATGAATCTTGATGAAACTGAATATGATCTTCCTTTACCTAGAAGGCGTTCTAAGAATTCGGAGTTTTAGATCTTGATGATGAAATTGATAAATGTGGGATTGAAAGAAACAAAACCTAGATGTTGCTAAACCCACTATTTTGGATCTCAAGGAATTTAATTATGAAAATTGCTCTTTAATTGATTGTATTTCCTTGTTGCAATCCGTGCTAAATTCTCCTCATGCTTATAGTCAAAATAAGGCTTTTACCGAACACATTGTTGATGCCTTGATGCAATCTTATGAAGAAAAACTTGAGTTGAAAGTTTCTATCCCTAGAAAACTCTATGATGAGTGGAACCTACTATTAAAATTAAAATTAAAAATTATGAGTTTCATGCTTGTGTGATTTGGGTGCTAGTGTCTCCACTATTCCCAAAACTTTGTGTGATTTGCTAGATTTCCGTGACTTTGATGATTGCTCTCTAAACTTGCATCTTGCGGATTCCACTATTAAAAAGCCTATGGGAAGAATTAATGATGTTCTTATTGTTGGAAATAGGAATTATGTGCCCGTAGATTTTATCGTTCTTGATATAGATTGCAATCCTTCATGTCCTATTATTCTTGGTAGACCTTTCCTTAGAACGATTGGTGCAATTATTGATATGAAGGAAGGGAATATTAGATTCCAATTTCCCTTAAAGAAAGGCATGGAACACTTTCCTAGAAAGAAAATAAAACTACCATATGAATCTATCATGAGAGCCACTTATGGATTGCCTACCAAAGATGGCAATACCTGGATCTATCCTTGCCTTTATGCCTAGCTAGGTGCGTTAAATGATAGCGCTTGTTGGGAGGCAACCCAATTTTGTTTTTTGTTTTTTGCTTCTGATTAGGAATAAATAATCCATATAGCCTCTGTTTATATGTGGTTTTATGTTTTAATTTGTGTTTGTGCCAAGCTAGACCTATTGGATCTTCTTGGATGATAGTTATTTGATCTTGCTGTAATTTCCAGAAACTTTGCGCTCAGTGCCCAAATTATTAAAAATCACCAGAACGTGATAAAATACTGATTCCAATTGCTGCTGATCAATAAACAAATTGTATAGGTCGTCTAATTTTGGTAGATTTTTTTGAGTTCCAGAAGTTTTCATTAGTTACAGGTTACTACAGACTGTTCTGTTTTTGACAGATTCTGTTTTTCGTGTGTTGTTTGCTTATTTTGATGAATCTATGGCTAGTAAAATAGTTTGTAATCCATAGAGAAGTTGGAATACAGTATATTTAACACCAATATAAATAAATCATGATTTCATTACTGTACCTTAAAGTAGTCTTTTGTTTTCTTTCTCTAACAGAGCTCACGAGATTTCTATTGAGTTTTGTGTTGTGAAGTTTTCAAGTTTTGGGTGAATTCTTTTGATGGATTATGGAACAAGGAGTAGAAGGAGCCTAAGCTTAGGGATGCCCATGGCACCCCCAAGATAATCCAAGGACACCAAAAAGTCAAAGCTTGGGGATGCCCTGGAAGGCATCCCCTCTTTCGTCTACTTCCATCGGTAATTTACTTGGAGCTATATTTTTATTCACCACATGACATGTGTTTTGCTTGGAGCGTCTTGTATTATTTGCGTCTTTGCTTGTTAGTCTACCAAAATCATCCTTGCTGTACACACTTTTTGAGAGAGCCATACATAAATTGGAATTTGCTAGAATACTCTATGTGCTTCACTTATATCTTTTGAGCTTGATAGTTTTGCTCATAGTGCTTCACTTATATCTTTTGAGCGTGATAATTTTTGCTCTAGTGCTTCACTTAGATATTTTAGAGCACGGTGGTGGATTTGTTTTAAACAAACTATTGATATCTCAAGCTTCACTTAGATTATTTTGAGAGTCGTTAATAGCATGGTAATTTGCTTAATATTAATACACTTGGTATTCAAGATATGTGAAACTTTCTTTTGAGTGCGTTGAATACTAAGAAAAGTTTGATGCTTGATAATTGTTTTGAGATATAGAGGTGATAATATCATAGTCGTGCTAGTTGAGTAATTGTGAATTTGAGAAATGCTCGTGTTGAATTTTTCAAGTCCCGTAGCATGCACGTATGGTTAAAGTTGTGTAACAAATTTGAAACATGAAGTGTACCTGGCTTGTGCATTCTTATGAGTGGCTGTCGAGGATGAGCGATGGTCTTTTCCTACCAATCTATCCCCCTAGGAGCATGCGCATAGTACTTGATTTTTGATGAATTCTAAATTTTTGCAATAATTATATGAGTTCTTTTGACTAATGTTGAGTCCATGGATTATACGCACTTTTACCTTTCCGCCTTTGCTAGCCTCTTGATGCAGTGCATTGCCCTTTCTCACCTTGAGAGTTGGTGCAAACTTCACGGTGCATCCAAACCCCGTGATATGATACACTCTATCACACATAAACCTCCTTATATCTTCCTCAAAACAGCCACCATACCTACCAATTATGGCATTTCCATAGCCATTCTGAGATATATTGCCATGCAACTTTC
The DNA here is from genome assembly GCA_021605145.1 of Aegilops bicornis. Lineage (NCBI taxonomy): Eukaryota > Viridiplantae > Streptophyta > Magnoliopsida > Poales > Poaceae > Aegilops > Aegilops bicornis. The sequence goes on along the minus strand of CM038669.1, from coordinate 386,546,310 downwards.
CACCGTTCCGTTCATCATCATCATGACATACTTTACTTTTGTCATACTGCCATTGCATGATCATGCAGTTGACATCGTATTAGTGGCAAAGCCACCATGCATTATTTTTCATACATGTCACTCTTGATTCATTGCACCATCCCGGTACATCACGGAGGCATTCATATAGAGTCATATCTTGTTCTAAGTTTCGAGTTGTAATCCTTATGTTGTAATCAATAGAAGTGTGATGATCATCATTATTAGAGCATTGCCCAATCAAAAAAAAGGCCAAAAAAAGAAAGGCCCAAAAAAAGGGGAAATAAATAAAAAGGGCAATGCTACTATCTCTTTTTCCACACTTGTGCTTCAAAGTAGCACCTTGTTCTTCATGTAGTGAGTCTCATATATTGTGCTTCAAAGTAGCACAATGTTTTTCATATAGTGAGTCTTATAAGTTGTCTTTCTATGCTAGTGGGAATTTTTCATTATAGAAATTGGCTCGTATATTCCTACGATGGGCTTCCTCAAATGCCCTAGGTCTTCATGAGCAAGCAAGTTGGATGCACACCAACTAGTTTTCTTTTGTTGAGCATTCATAGCTCTAGTGCATCCGTTGCATGGCAATCCCTACTCCTCATGTTGACATCAATTGATGGGCATCTCCATAGCCCGTTGATTATCCTCCTCAATGTGAGACTTTCTCCTTTTTTGTCTTCTCCACACAATCCCCATCATCATATTCTATTCCACCCATAGTGCTATATCCATGGCTCACGCTCATGTATTGCGTGAAGGTTGAAAAAGTTTGAGATTATTTAAGTATGAAACAATTGCTTGGCTTGTCATCGGGGTATAGAAGTTGGGAACATCTTTGTGTGACGAAAATGAAGCATAACCTAACTATATGATTTTGTAGGGATGAACTTTCTTTTGCCATGCTATTTTGAGAAGACATGATTACTTTGATTAGTATGCTTGAAGTATTATTATTTTTATGTCAATATGAACTTTTGTCTTGAATCTTTCGGATCTGAATATTCATACCACAATTAATAAGATTTACATTGAAATTATGCCAAAGTATCACTCCGCATCAAAAATTCTCTTTTTATCATTTACCTACTCGAGGACGAGCAGGAATTAAGCTTGGGGATGCCTGATACGTCTCCAACGTATCTATAATTTTTTATTGCTCCATGCTACTTTATCTACTATTTTGGAATATATTGGGCTTTATTTTCCACTTTTATATTTTTTTGGGACTAACCTATTAACCGGAGGCCCAAATTTTAATTGCTGTTTTTTGACTATTTCTGTTTTGAAGAAAGCGGAATATCAAATGGAGTCCAAACGGAATGAAACCTTCGAAACATGATTTTCTCACCGAGCGTGATCCGTGAGACTTGGACCCTACTCCAAGAAGTAACACAGTGGTCACGAGGTGGGGGCGCCCCCCTAGGGCGCGCCCCCTGCCTCGTGGGCCCCCTGTTGCTCCACCGACGTACTCCTTCCTCCTATATATACCTACGTACCCCCAAACGATCCGAACAAGAGCCAAAAACTTATTTCCACCGACGCAACTTCCTGTATCCACGAGATCCCATCTTGGGGCCTGTTCCGGAGCTCAGCCGGTGGGGGCATCCACCACGGAGGGCTTCTACATCATCACCATAGCCCTTCCGATGAAGTGTGAGTAGTTTACTTCAGACCTTCGGGTCCATAGCTAGTAGCTAGATGGCTTCTTCTCTCTTTTGGATCTCAATACAATGTTCTCCCCTCTCTCCACGGAGATCTATTCGATGTAATCTTCTTTTTTGCGGTGTGTTTGTTGAGGCCCGATGAATTGTGGGTTTATAATCCAGCTTATCTATGAATAATATTTGAATCTTCTCTGAATTCTTTTATGTATTATTGGTTATCTTTGCAAGTCTCTTCGAATTATCCGTTTGGTTTGGCCAACTAGATTGGTAGTTCTTGCAATGGGAGAAGTGCTTAGCTTTGGGTTCAATCTTGCGGTGTCCTTACCTAGTGAGAAAAGGGGCAGCAAGGCACGTATTGTATTGTTTCCATCGAGGATAGCAAGATGGGGTTTTTATCATATTGCATGAATTTATCCCTCTACATCATGTCATCTTGCTTAAGGCGTTACTCTGTTTTTAACTTAATACTCTAGATGCATGCTGGATAGCGGTCGATGAGTGGAGTAATAGTAGTAGATGTAGAATCGTTTCGGTCTAGTTGTCTTGGACGTGATGCCTATATACATGATCATACCTAGATATACTCATAACTATGCTCAATTTTGTCAATTGCTCAACAATAATTTGTTCACCCAGCGTAGAATACTTATGCTCTTGAGAGAAACCACTAGTGAAACATATGGCCCCCGGGTCTATTCTCATCATATCAATCTCCATCACTTTTATACTTGCTTTGTTTTTACTTTGCCTTTTAATTTTCACTTTGCATCTCTATATACCAAAAATACCAAAAATATTATTTATCATCTCTATCAGATCTCACTCTCGTAAGTGACCGTGAAGGGATTGACAACCCCTAATCGCGTTGGTTGCGAGGAGCTATCGTTTTGTGCAGGTACGAGGGACTTGTGCATGGCCTCCTACTGGATTGATACCTTGGTTCTCAAAAACTGAGGGAAATACTTACGCTACTTTGCTGCATCATCCTCTCCTCTTCGGGGAAATCCAGCGCAGTGCTCAAGAGGTAGCAGCGGGCGCCAGGCGGGTGCCAGCGCGCGCAACATCCTTATTTCCTCTTTGGTGCTAAGGAGGCCAGCGCAGGCGAAGAGTACCGAGGCATCAGGCAAAGGTTGCTATATTGGTGTAACGAGACCAAGACCAGGAGGACGGCAAGACGGAGGTCATCGTGGAGCCCAAGGCAGCGTCACCACCAGAGCTTTTCGCAGGCGAAGACCGCTTTTGTCAGCATAGCTTGTACTAGATGTCCCCCTTCAAAATTGTCCGCCGTTGTTGGCTCCCTTCCTGCTCGATATTTGGGAGGAGGACCAGGGACTATATAAGTAGAGCTAGCCACCATAGTAGGGGATCATCTCATCTTAGCTTGATCCAACCCGATCGAGAGCCTAGCCACAAGAACACCTCAACCTCAGGAGGCTGTTCTTCCCTTGTACTGTTCATCATCAGCCCAAGAGGCAATCCACCACCACCACACTGGAGTAGGGTATTACACCACAACAGTGGCCCGGACCAGTATAAACCTCGTGTCTTTCTGTGTTGCGAGTTCGTCGAGTTCGTCCACGAGATCTTAGCGAGCTAGAGCGTAGATCGGTAGGAGGGAAAGACTTCACGCGCACCCCAGTGTTCGAACCTTAAGGGTTTGCCGGAACCCCACATCTGACACCTACGGGTTCGAGAACTATGTACACATGACTGAGACACCTCTCCGGTTAATAACCAATAGCGGAACCTGGATGCACATATTAGCTCATACATATTCTTCGAAGATCTTTATCGGTCGAACCGTAATGACAACATACATTATTCCCATTGTCCATCGGTATGTTGCTTGCCCGAGATTGGATTGTCGGTATGTTCATACCTAGTTCAATCTCATTATTAGCAAGTCTCTTTACTCGTTCTGTAATACATCATCCTGCAACTAACTCGTTAGTCACTTTGCTTGCAAGGCTTATTATGATGTGTATTACTGAGAGGGCCTAGAGATACCTCTCCGATACTCGGAGTGACAAATCCTATCTCGATCTATGCCAACCCAACAAACACCTTCAGAGATACCTGTAGAGCATCTTTATAATCACCCAGTTACATTGTGACGTTTTATAGCACACAAGGCATTCCTCCGGTATCTGATGTCTACTAGACAACCTTCTTCTTGTAGACGTTGTTGGGCCTCCAAGTGCAGAGGTTTGTAGGACAGTAGCAAATTTCCCTCAAGTGGATGACCTAAGGTTTATCAATCTGTGGGAGGCATAGGATGAAGATGGTCTCTCTCAAGCAACCCGCAACCAAATAACAAAGAGTCTCTTGTGTCCCCAACACACCCAATACAATGGTAAATTGTATAGGTGCACTAGTTTGGCGAAGAGATGGTGATAAAAGTGCAATATGGATGGTAGGTATAGGTTTTTGTAATCTGAAAATATAAAAAATCAAGGTAACAAGTAGTAAAAGTGAGCGTAAACGGTATTGCAATGATAGGAAACAAGGCCTAGGGTTCATACTTTCACTAGTGCAAGTTCTCTCAACAATAAGAACATAGTTGGATCATATAACTATCCCTCAACTTGCAACAAAGAGTCACTCCAAAGTCACTAATAGTGGAGAACAAATGAAGAGATTATGGTAGGGTACGAAACCACCTCAAAGTTATTCTTTCCAATCAATCCGTTGGGCTATTCCTATAAGTGTCACAAACATCCCTAGAGTTCGTACTAGAATAACACCTTAAGACACAAATCAACCAAAACGCTAATGTCACCAAGATACTCCAATGTCACCTCAAGTATCTGTGGGTATGATTATACGATATGCATCACACAATCTCAGATTCATCTATTCAACCAACACATAGAACCTCAAAGAGTGCCCCAAAGTCTCTACCGGAGAATCAAGACGAAAACGTGTGCGAACCCCTATGCATAAATTCATGGGCGGAACCCGCAAGTTGATCACCAAAACATACATCAAGTGAATCACGTGATAACCCATTGTCACCACAGATACGCACGACAAGACATATATCAAGTGTTCTCAAATCATTGAAGACTCAATCCGATAAGATTACTTCAAAGGTAAAACTCAACCCATTACAAGAGAGTAGAGGGGGAGAAGCAACATAAGATCCAACTATAATAGCAAAGCTCGCGATACATCAAGATCGTGCCACGTCAAGAACATGAGAGAGAGAGAGAGATCAAACACATAGCTACTGGTACTTACCCTCAGCCCCGAGGGTGAACTACTCCCTCCTCGTCATGGAGAGCGCCGGGATGATGAAGATGGCCACCGGTGAGGGTTCCCCCCTCCGGCAGGGTGCCGGAACAGGGTCCCAATTGGTTTTTGGTGGCTACAGAGGCTTGCGGCGGCGGAACTCCCGATCTCTTCTGTTCCCCGAAGTTTTTAGGGTATATGGAGATATATAGGCGGAAGAAGTACGTCAGGGGAGCCACAAGGGGCCCACGAGGGTGGAGGACGCGCCCTAGGGGGGTGGGCGCGCCCCCTACCTCATGGCTCCCTTGTTTCTTTCCTGACGTGCACTCCAAGTCTATCGGGTAGCTTTCCTTCCAAAATAACTTCTCCAGAAGGTTTCATTCCGATTTGACTCCGTTTGATATTCCTTTTCTTCGAAACACTGAAACAAGGGAAAAAACAGGAATTGACACTGGGCTCTGGGTCAATAGGTTTGTCCCAAAAATAATATAAAAGTGTTTAATAAAGCCCATAAACATCCAAAACAGATAATATAATAGCATGGAACAGTAAAAAATTATAGATACATCGGAGACGTATCAACATCCCCAAGCTTAATTCCTGCTCATCCTCGAGTAGGTAAATGATAAAAACAGAAATTTTGATGTGGAATGCTACCTAACATATTTCTTAATGTAATTCTTCTTAATTGTGGTATGAATATTCATATCCAAAAGACTCAAGACAAAAGTTTAATATTGACATAAAAATAATAATATTTCAAGCATACTAACAAAGCAATTATGTCTTCTCAAAATAACATGGCCAAAGAAAGTTATCCCTACAAAATCATATAGTCTGGCTATGCTCTATCTTCACCACACAAAGTATTTAAATCATGCACAACCCTGATGACAAGCCAAGCAATTGTTTCATACTTTTTACATTCTAAAACTTTTTCAATCTTCACACAATACATGAGCGTGAGCCATGGACATATCACTATATGTGGAATAGAATGGTGGTTGTGGATAAGACAAAAAGGGAGAAGATAGTCTCACATCAACTAGGCGTATCAACAGGCTATGGAGATGCCCATCAATAGATATCAATGTGAGTGAGTAGGGATTGCCATGCAACGGATGCACTAGAGCTATAAGTATATGAAAGCTCAAAAAGAAACTAAGTGGGTGTGCATCCAACTTGCTTGCTCACGAAGACCTAGGGCATTTTGAGGAAGCCCATCACTGGAATATACAAGACAAGTTCTATAATGTAAAATTCCTACTAGCATATGAAAGTGACAACATAGGAGACTCTCTATCATGAAGATCACGATGCTACTTTGAAGCACAAGTGTGGTAAAAGGATAGTAGCATTGTCCCTTTTCTCTTTTTCTCTCATTTTTTTTTTGTTTTTTTGGCCTTTTCTCTTTTTTATGGCCTCTATTTTTTATTTATTTTTCGTCCGGAGTCTCATCCCGACTTGTGGGGGAATCATAGTCTCCATCATACTTTCCTCACTGGGACAATTCTCTAATAATGATGATGATCACACTTTTATTTACTTACAACTCAAGAATTACAACTCGATACTTAGAACAAAATATGACTCTATATGAATGCCTCCGGCGGTGTACCGGGATGTGCAATGACTCATGAATGACATGTATGAAAGAATTATGAACGGTGGCTTTGCTACAAATAAAATGTCAACTACATGATCATGCAAAGCAATATGACAATGATGGAGCGTGTCATAATAAACAGAACGGCGGACAGTTGCATGGCAATATATCTCGGAATGGCTATGGAAATGCCATGATAGGTAGGTATGGTGGCTGTTTTGAGGAAGGTTTATGGTGGGTGTATAATACCAGCGAAAAGTGCGTGGTATTAGAGAGGCTAGCAATGGTGAAAGGAAGAAGAGTGCGTATAATCCATGGACTCAACATTAGTCATGAAGAACTCATATACTTATTGCAAAAATATACAAGTTATCAAAGCAAAGTATTATGCGCATGCTCCTAGGGGGATAGATTGGTAGGAAAAGACCATCGCTCGTCCCCGACCGCCACTCATAAGGAAGACAATCAATAAATAAATCATGCTCCGACTTCATCACATAACGGTTCACCATACGTGCAGGCTACGGGAATCACAAACTTTAACACAAGTATTTCTCAAATTCACAACTACTCAACTACTATGTGTCGGTGTACTAGAGTAGGGGTACCCTAGTATCCCGAACTTGTGCATGGGCAGTTGCAGCCCTCCGCGGCAAGGCTTACCGGGTGACCGCCAAGGTCGTCCGTGGTTCCTTTGGAGCCATTCAAGAAAAAAGTATTCAAGCCTAGGAGACAAGGCCCGGTGAGCGACAAGCTTCCGGACGCGACAAGACAATCAAGGGTAAGGCGCTTGTCATGCGCAGACCACCACTCAGACTGCGCTCCAAAGACCTCCACTAACGTGTCGCCTGACCTTTCCAGCGCTGCGTGGCGAGAGGTGCAGCCAGCGGTCTTGCGGTGGCAAGCGACGCCGACAAGATTGCCATCAGCGAAGCGGTGGCGTCCCCGACGGTCCCCTGTTTGCCTTTATTAGGGCGACGTGAGACGGGCATTTAATGCCTTTGTCCCCGCCGTCGTGGTTAGGTATGAGACACCGCATAAGTAGCTGTACCAACCACTCCTTTTCCAATTTTACCCTTGTCTACGTTGCCACCTGTCAGAGACCCCTTTAGCATATAAAAGGAGGCCCATGCGCAACGTAGAGGGGGTTCAGAAGGTTCGAAGCCAGAGAACATCCACGCTCGGTCTAGTTAGCAGCTTGTGTGTACTGTAGCACTCAAGCGCTCCCGAGCAAGAACTCAATACATTCGACATGCAGCGGTAGGAGTGTTATCTCTCCGGAGAGCTCCGGCCGGGTAAACAGCTCGTGTGCTTCGCCTCGATCGCTCTTCAGGCGACCTCCGCCCCAGCCGAACCAAAAGGGGCTCGGTCCGCCGGTCCCATAGGTGTTCATGGGTCGATCAGCCTCCCGACATCTTTGGCGCGCCGGTAGGGCGTCGAGATTGTGTGAACCTGTTCCGGCGTCCACACGAGCTAGATCTTCATCATCTTCATCGACATGCCACCGAAGAAGAACGCTTCGGCGGCAGAGGCTCCGTCCGCGTCGATCCCCCCACCACCGGAGCCAACGGGTGGTGGGGTAGACGCCGCGGAAGAATGGACGTCGGACGGGGAGCCCACGGTGCTGCCAAGTCCAAGGACAAGGCCGCGCAGACCTCGGCGTCCGTACATGCACCGCGCCCGTCTCAGGAGGCGCGGGACCGACAGCGTCATGGTATTCACAACGCCATACGCTCGTTGGGCCAAGATCGAGCTGGTGGATCTCGGGATGCTCAAGACCAGCATGCACGCCAACATCTTTGTCAAGCGCGAAGCGAGGCATCGCGATCGCTGGACGGGATACTGCTCCTTCTAACATAGTTATAAGTCCGAGCATATCCCGCTCCTCGCGCCGTTCGCCACTACCACCCACCACTCCAGCAGAAGCTTTGGGGAGAGCTCAACTACTCCTGGATTACCCTCCAACTGCCGACAAGGTCGATGAATGGAGGGCCACCATTCAGAGTCTCATAGGCTTTGCCAACGGCGACGCTCCGCGGCAGCCGAGTGCATCGCTGCCGCGGCAGGACTGCCAAGCACGAGCCGGTGGCGGCGAAACCGTGGGGTGCAACCACCATGCACTTCTCCGCCGAAGGCCAAGATCGCCGAATCGCCGGATCCACCTCGACAGCGACTCCACCGCATCATCGGATCCACGAGCTCGTCGCGATCAACCAAGTTCTTCACGAACGACAAGAAGAAGACGCCGAACTCGCATTGAGCGCCAAGAGAAGCCGCGTCAATCCGACCAGCGCGCTGGGCCCTCTGTCGACATGCATGCGCCAGGGAACCAGCGACTTGCCGTGACGCGTAGGTTGCCCTGCGTTCACTCGTGAGCTGCGGCAAGTCCAAAGGGCCCAGAAGAAGAATTTCAAGCCGTGACGTACGCAGAAGTACGACGGCAAGACGCATCCGTCGGAGTTCCTCAGCATCTACACCATCGCGGTGCAGCTGCGGGGCGAGACGACAAGATCCTGGCCAACTACTTCCCGGTGCTCAAGCCCAATGTCAGATCCTGGCTCATGCACTTGCCGGACAACTCCATATCCTCTTGGGCAGATCTATGCCATCAGTTTGTCGGCGCATTTACAGGCGGCCACAAGCCTCATGGCCAAGAGAGCGACCTTCATATGCTCGCCCAGAAGGAAGGAGAGCCCTTGCGAAAGTACATTCAGAGATTCAGCCACAGACAAAGACAACATCCCGTATGTCCACCCCGCGCTGTAATCAGCATTCCATCGAGCGTGCGAAACCGCAGGATGCGGGAAGAGATGGCGATGTGCAAGATCGTAGACGTCGATGAGCTATATGCCCTGGCCGACAAGTGTGCAGCGTCCGAGGAAGGGAGGAGACTCCCCGGAGAGAATACTGAAGCAGGAGGATCTGATAGTGAGGAGATCGCCCCGGCAAAGAAAAACCGGCAGCGGAACAACAGGAAGAAGAAAGGCAAAGATGTGCTAGTTGTTGAGCAGTCCGGCAACGGAGGTGGCGCCAAGAAAGCCAAAGCTGGTAGCTCCGGCAAGGAAGTTGCCGCTGGCACCAACCGCCAGGCTATGGTGGTCGCCGACAAGCAGGACGGCTCCAACAAACAAGATCTGCAAGATCCACCGCACCAAGGGCCATGACCTCCAGAGCTGCAAAAGGTCGAGCAGCTTGTCGAGCAGCGTAGGCTGAATACTGAACGACGCGACAAGGAGAAGGCCTAGGAAGGTGCCGGAGGAGCTAGCAAGAAACGTCCGGCCGAGGAGGACGCCAGCGGTAAGGCCAAGCAGCGGCAAGGAGACAGACCTCCCGGCGCGACAAGGATGAAGACGACGGCGATGATGAAGACATGGATGATGACGAGACCGATGAGCAGGAGTTCCGAGAAAGCCACAGAGGTCCTGGCGTTGACGGCGTTGCTTCTCTGCATACTTCACACCGCCAGCTCAAGCGGTGGATGCGGGAAGTCAATGCGGCGTAACCATCCGTCGAGTCACGCAAGCCTCTCAAATGGTCCAGACGCCTATCATCTTTGATATTGAGGACCACCACGATCGTGTAATCTGCGGTCGGTGCTTGCCGATGTTGGTTTCACCAACTATCCGCAACCTCAAGGTCACTAAGATGCTAGTTGACGGCGGGGCGGCTTGAACCTGATCTCCTCCGCGGTGCTCCGTAAACTCCAGATCCCCGATGGCGAGCTCAAGAGACCAGACATTCCAAGGAATCAATCCGGGAAGGAGCAAGCGAAGGAAAGATCACGTTGCCGGTGACATTTGGCAGCGAAGTTGAACTTCAGGATCGAGAGGGTCACTTTTGACGTTGTCGACTTTCCATTGCCTTACAATGGGATACTTGGCCGTCCAAAGACTCGCCAAATTCATGGCAGCCTCTCACTATGCATACAACATGCTGAAGATGCCAGGCCCGATAAGTGTCATCTCTGTCCCTGGCGACAAGAAGGATGCTCTTATTTGCACCGACAAGATCTACCGGGAAGCAGCAGCTGCAGCAGATTGCAACCCACTTACCGCTGAAACTCCCGGGGCCATATCCGGCAAGAGCTCTGATGCCCACTCCGGCAAGTGCACCTCTTCGAAGTGTTGCGATACCGTCGAGGACGCACCATCGAGCTCCACCGGCAAGTGCTGAGGAGCAGTCTGCTCCGACAAGCCCTAGGGTTTGTTCCGTTGAAGCAGACGCTCCCGACAAGTTTTGCTCCGGCAAGCTTGCCGGGGAACGTCAAGCTCCGGCTGAGCCGCAGGTTCTCGCCGTGGAAGCAGATGTTCCCGCAGCAGCAGATGTGCCTTTAGTCCTTGTTGTCGAGCCGCAAGCTCCAAAGATGGGCACAACAGATTGTCCATTTCCTTGAAGACAGAGAACTTCCCAAAGAGCAAGAAGAAGCGGAAAGAGTAGCCCGGCGGTCAAGTATGTACCAGTTTGTCGACAACACATCGCATGTAAGAAGACTCAACGGTGTGAAATTGAAGTGTATTCACCGAAGACGGACAAAAGCTGTTGGCAGAGATACATGGAGGCATATGTGGTCACCACATTGGCGCGAGCACTTGCTTCAAAAGCGTTCCTAAGCAAGGTTTCTTTTGGCCGACAGCCCTCCAGGATGCAACTACACAAGTAACCAAGTGTGAAGCATGCCAGTTCCATTCCAAGCAGATACACCAGCCAGCTCAAGCTCTCCAGACGATCCCTTTATCCTGGCCATTTTCGGTCTGGGGGCTCGACATCCTCGGCCCCTTTCCCTGAGCTGTCGGGGGCTTTGAGTACTTGTACGTTGCAATCGACAAGTTCACAAAGTGGCCGGAAGTGGAAGCTGTGAGGAAGGTGACAGACAACGGTCGGTCAAGTTCTTGGTCGATTGTTTGCCGCTTTGAATCCCTAACAGGATCATCACCGACAACGCACGCAATTCACGAGCCGCACCTTCATGCAAGACGTCCAAGATCTTGGCGCCAAGGTCCGCTTCGCTTCGTTGCTCATCCGAGAAGTAACGGTCAAGCGGAGAGGGCAAATGCTGAAGTCTTCGCGGGCTCAAGACCGTAACTTTCGACAGGCTGCACAAGTGCGGAAAGAACTGGATTGAGGAGCTGCCGGTGGTTCTTTGGTCGATCAGACGACGCCAAATCGAGCCACCGCCGGACACCTTTCGCTTCTAGTCTATGGAGCAGAGGCAGTTCTCCCCACGGAACTCGTGATACGGATCACCTCGAGTGCTCGCTATGATGAGCTTGAGCAAGAGCGATATGCGACAAGATGACGCTACGCTGCTCCTTGAGGAGGATCGTCTTTAGGTCTGTCAGACGAGCTGCTCGATACCAAAGCAAGCTTTGCACCGCTACCATAGCCGCCAAAGTTAATGCCGAAGTCTCGAGGAAGGCGACCTTGTTCTTGGCGCGTTCAGTCCGCCAAGAATTCCAACAAGTTGACGCCTTGAAGTGGGAAGGCTCTTACGGGTGAAACGAAGTCACTAGGCTCTGGCGCTGTCCGCTTTGAGACCGAAGATGGCATTCCGTGAGCAACTCCTGGAACATTGAGCATCTTCATAAGTTTTAATCAGAAGCGCGGTTGCCGGAACCCGTTCCGGCAACCACCTTTTGTACAAGTCTTGCCGATGTTGCATGTAATCCTTTGTACAAAGCCGAGCGCAGACCCCGTGCACAAGTAAAGCTCATGTGCTTTGCACATCTTGTCAATTTCATGCTTTCTACTTCTATTTTGCATGCGTTATCTGACACTTTGTGCAGCACCTACCTCCGGTAAGCAATAACGAGCCATAAGGCTCCATATCTTTATTTTCTCTTCTTTCTCTTTCTCAAAGAAAGGAAGGTTCCCTCGCCCACAAGTTTGCCTGGGGAAAGGAGAAGATAATGGTGTGGACCAAGCGTCGCTCAAGGAAGTCTAGCCTTACCGGGAAGCAAACGACATAAAAGCTAAGTTGCTAAAGTTTGAGCAATCAGTTTTAAAAATTTTAAGTTATCTTCCTCGAACGACCGTACATTGTATGGAAAACCTGTACCGGAGGAACCAACTCGTAGCTAGTTGCGCCTGACTTTGTTTCGAGTCCGCTCAACAACTTAAGTGAGCTGCGACTAGTTGCGACAAGGTTACTTGTCGGAAGCGGCACCGCCAAAGAAGGCCGACGTCCGACTTTTCGGTAGCCATGACCCAGTGCCTGCGCCGACAAGTTCCCTAAAAGCGTAGGGCAAAAACACACAAAGGAAAGAATCAAGTAAAGGAAATAACGTAGCAATCACTACCCGAAATAGAGTTATATTACAAGATAGTTTGTCGCAGCTCTAATAGATTGTTCTCACAACATGACCAGCAGCGGCAAGAAAAAGAGAAAACGGGCGGCCTAATCTACGCGATCGCCCTCAACCCTCTTGATCCCGCTCACCCTGTCCACGATGGGTGCGACAAGGGTCTTGAGCGCTTCCACATTAGCATCCGGCAGCAAGGATTTGAGGATGTTGGTGAGGTTGAGGCCTGGATTGCAGAAGGCCACCTTCATCAGCACTTTTTGAAGAGCTCCCTGGATCTGGCGCGACTCCTCGGCCAGCTGCTTTGGAACTTCTTCCTGGAGTCGCTGGAGGGCCGTCACCACGCCCTTGAAGAACAAGCTGAGCTTGGCGCTGGGTTGGAGGTGCTCATCGGAGGAATATCCAAGATCCACCATCCCCAGCTCCGCCAGCTCCCTGTCGATGGCTGCAGCAACATCCACGAGACCCTCGGTCCAGTGCTCCACATTCTCCCTAAAAGTGTTCTGGGCGGCAACAGCACTCGCCAGCAACGCCTCGTCGGCCTTGATCTTCTCCTTCAAGGCCACCTCCTGCTCCCTGGCGCCGTCCAGCGTCTGAGTCAAAGTAGTTAGCTTCAACTCAAGATCCGCGTTGGAGTCCTTGGCGGCTGCTCCTTGCTCCTCTCGGCGAGACGGCCCTGCAGCTCGCCAAGAGTGTAGGCGTCCTTCTCGCGCTCACGCTTGAGTGCAGCAAGCTCCTCGCCGCTCTCCTTGAGATTGGCCTCCAGCTGCATCACCTTCTGCCTCCAGCTCCTTCTTGGCGGCCTCGGCAGATGCGGCGGCATCCTTTGCTTCCTTGAGAGCCCCGCCAAATGTTTGCTCGCGCATGGCAAGATCCTCCTCGTGGCTGTCAAGATTAACCTTCCGCTGCGCCAACTCGCCTTCCTGCGCAGATAGCTTCTCGGCGACATGCCGCTGTTGCTCCTCAGCTTCAGCCTTCTCGAGGAGGAAGGCTTTGCGCTCTTCGGCGAGCTGCTCCGCCTCACGCCAAGGACCGGAGAGCTTCCTGGTTGAGGCCCCGGAGCTCCTCCGCGCTTCTCGATGTCTACTCCGCCCGCGACAAGCGCTTCCCAGATTCCAGCTTGGCTTGTCGGGCGCGGTAGAGCGATAACAGCTTCGCAGCGGCAGCTCCTCCTCGGACTACGCCCTGCTTCTTTGTTTGCGCGTCGACCAGCGTCAGTCCAGTGGAGGCGAGCAGCTCTTCATCAAAAGTTTCTCGTTCGGCCCTGGAGCTCGACGCCCATGGGAGCTTGATGAAGACGCCATCGCCGGCCTTCAGATAGGCGCCGGGCTGGGGCTCTTCGGAGCCCGACGCTGCCGCAGCGGCGGAGGGATCGGCGGTCGGCGTAGCGCCTGGCGCTCCTGCGGCCTCAGGGTCGTCAGTGCGATCGCCGGACCCCTCGCCAGCTTCTGCGGTGGCAGCTTTGGCGGCCTCTTCGCCGGCGGGCTCGTCAGCGCCAGCTTCTTCTTCGATGGCAGCGGCGTCGTCAGTATTGCAGCAGCGTCCTCCTCGCCCGGCCTCGGTCTCCATTGGCTCTATGGCGGATGGATCGACAACCGAAAATGAAGAGAAGTCAAGCAAATATTCAAAACAAAATCAAGAAGAAGAACACAAGGAAAGTTTTCAAGCAAGAGGATTACCTTCTGCGATCCATGGTCTCCGCCAGCGACATCGCTTCTTGCCGGAGAAGTCTCCCTTGTCGGAGAACGCTCCCTTGCCGGGGAGTCCTCCCTTGGCGGTGTAGTCGAAGCAGAAGGCATGTCAGGAGCGGCTTCAGGCCACTCCTGGTAAGGCTGCTCTGCTCCTACACAAATCAGCAGTTAGATATCAGCAAAGAAAGAGCACCCATGCACGCCGAACAGCAAGAAGCAAACCATATACTTACGTTGGGGGCTGCGCTGGGGGCTGCTTTGAGGAAGAGTTGCCGCGTCCGGCAAGGTGGTCTCGGACGCGCCTCTTGCTGTCACGGTGGGTTCGTCCTCAACAACAATCACCGGGGCCTTGGCTCTCTTCGACGCTCTGTGGGCCAGCATCCTGAAAAGGAATGGGTTCAGAGTGAAGCAAATCAGATACAAGACAAAGCAACAAGCCGAAGAACTACCAATGCTGCAAAGAATCTTACTCTTCTTCTTCCTCGTCGGAGCCGAGCGGAGAGATCAAATTCGCCCGCCTCCAATACGACGAGGCGGAGGAGTAGGTTCCCTTGGTCGCTTAGCGGCCGCAGAACCGTGGTCTGCGAGGGCCCCGCTCCAGCCGTGAGCGGCGTAAGGTGCTCCCGCTGCAACAAGCAGTTGCCGCGGTGGAGCTGTGGCCTTGCGGCTTGGCCCGTCTGCCTGCCGCCCGCCACGCCTCCGGCCTTGAGAAGACGCCTTCTTGGTGGAGCTGGGGGCTCCTCTCGCGGCAAGCTGTCTGAAGGAGGGGAGGAGGCGCCCTCGGGCTCGCTGGACTCAGCTTCAGGCTCGGCAAGCTCCTCCTCGCCGGCAAACTCCCTTCGCTCGACAAGGCTTGCCGCCTCTGCTGCCTCTGCCTCCTCCACGGTGAATCCGAACTCGCCCGCGGCCACGGCTGCTGCCGCTTCTTCCAGCCTGGTGGTGATGTGCTGCATCTCATCATCGGTGGTGTCGCGGGTGAGGCTCCTCTGTTCATCGGGGCGGACCGGCACTTCTACCAGGCTGTCAAAGAACACTCGCACGACGTCATCTGCAGGCTCTTGCCAGGTTGGAACGATTCCATGCGAAGTCGCACAACGGCATCATTGCACGGATGCGGTCGAGCAAGGAATTGTTGCACGCCAGAATCGACACCCTTCGCAACCTGAACATTTCGGGATGATCAGATCGGGCTTGAACAGCTCCAAGAGCATCGCGTCCAGTTCCAAGACAAAGAAGTTGAAATTTAGGCCCGGCGCAGCCTCATGATATCCGCCGCATTATGGAACTCCTGTGCAGGTCTCCTCCTCTCCGCAAAGGCGTCTGCGGCGAAGAAAGTCTGCGCCAACGGTGCCTACAAAGGAGCCTAGCAAGCCCGAGGCGCAGGATCCGGGTGACGGCAATCTTCGCCTAGCGTCTTCCGGTGCCACGTTGCTCCAATCGTTGCCGTGCACTATTGGGGTTTGGCCGGGCGGTAAATGGCTGCGGTTCTCCTCGACAATCCAGACCAATCTGCCCTCCACTCCTCCCACTTGCTGCGGAGCTCTCCCTCCAGATAAGCTTCCTTCTTGCCAATCCTTGAGATCCAAGCGATTCCGCCGACAAGAGGCTCCCCTCTCTCAACTCGGGGCATAAAGAAGTGGCGGAAAAGGGCTACGCTTGGATGGATTCTCACAAAGTTTTCGCAGAGATGTGCGAAAACTGCCATGGTCAGAACGACATTGGGGGTGAAGTCAAGGAGGCGGAACCCGTAGGTGTTCATGATATCGCAGAAAAATTCAGAGAAAGGCGGGCAGAGCCCGCAGTAGAAGAACAACGCAAAGAAAGGGTACCCATTCGAGCCAGTTCCGAAGCAGAAGCTGGGAGTACCTTCGTGCGCGGATGAGCTCGCATCTCCGTCGACCAGAAGAGGTAGTAGTTCTCCCTCAGCTCCCTCGCGGCGAGCTGGGGGGGAAAGATTGCCCGCTCCTTCCGCAGCGCCGCAAGCCGCTGCGCCTCGATAACTTCACGGCCTTCCCCTTGTCGGCTTTCGGTGCCATGACGGAGGTGGTGAGGGAGATCGACGGCGTTGGTGATGCTGGTGGCGATGGGGGGCGGAGCGCTGCTCTCTCTCTTCAGCCTTGGGAAGAAGGGGGGAGGCAGCGGGGATTTTTCGAGATTGGACAGCAACTGGCGAGATGGGTGGACTGCCCCTGTTTCCCCTGCTTATAAAGAGGGAGGGGGCGAACGTTCCGTTTTTCCGAATAAAGAAACCACCCACAATCTCGCCCACGATCTCTCACACGACGCCGCATTCGACGCGCGGCTGCCTGTGGAGGGCGCGTGGTGGGTCCGGGTGAGTTACGGTGTAACCCAGGCCGCGCGTGCCCGTGCCCTGTTTTCGGCCTGGCCCAACTGCGCTCGGCACCGTGTGTGGCCCAGGCCCGGGGGCTCCTGTCGGTGTACTAGAGTAGGGGTACCCTAGTATCCCGAACTTGTGCACGGGCAGTTGCAGCCCTCCGCGGCAAGGCTTACTGGGTGACCGCCAAGGTCCTCCGTGGTTCCTTTGGAGCCATTCAAGAACAAAGTATTCAAGCCTAGGAGACAAGGCCCGGTGAGCGACAAGCTTCCGGACGCGAGAAGACAACAACCGCGGCAAGGCGCTTGCATGCGTACCACCACTCAGACTGCGCTCCGGCACCTCCACTAACGTGTCGCTCGGACCTTTCTGTGCGCCGTGGCGAGAGCCCGGCCAAAGAAGGCGCGGTGGCAAGTGACGCCGACAAGATTGCCATCCTGGCGAAGCGGTGGCGCCCCCGACGGTCCCTGTTTGCACCGTTAGGGCGACGAGAGGGCATTTAATGCCTTTGTCCCCCGCCATCGTGGTTAGGTATGAGACACCGTACAAGTAGCTGTACCAACCACTCCTTTTCCATTTTTACCTTGTCTACGCTACACCGTCGGAGACCCCTTTAGCATATAAAAGGAGGCCCATGCGCAACGTAGAGGGGTTCAGAGGGTTCAAGCCGAGAACATCCACGCTCGGTCTCGTTAGCAGCTTGTGTGTCCAGTAGCACTCAAGCGCTCCCGAGCACGAACTCAATACATTCAGACATGCATCAGTCGGAGTGTTATCTCTCCGGAGAGCTCCGAAGCTGGGTAAACCGCTCGTGCTTCGCCTCGATCTGCTCTTCAGGCGACCTCCGCTTCACCGAACCAAAAGGGGCTCGGTCCGCCAGTCCCATAGGTGTTTGTGGGTCAGATCAGCCTCCCCGACACTATGACTCTAATATCACCATCTTTATATCTCAAAACAATTATCAATCATCAAACTTTTCTTAGTATTCAACAAACTCATAAGAAAGTTTTTACTAATCTTGAATACCAAGCATATTAGGGTTATTTAAGCAAATTACCATGCTATTTAAGACTCTCAAAATAATATAAGTGAAGCATGGGAGATCAATAGTTTCTATAAAACAAATCTACCACCGTGCTCTAAAAGATATAAGTGAAACACTAGAGCAAAACTATATAACTCAAAAGATATAAGTGAAGATCAATGAGTAGTCGAATAATTATACAACTATGTGAAGACTCTCCCATTTAATAATTTCAGATCTTAGTATTTTATTCAAACAACAAGCAATACAAAATAAACTAAAATGACGCTCCAAGCAAAACACATATCATGTGGTGAATAAAAATATAGCTCCAAGTAAAGTTACCGATGAACGAAGATTTAAAGAGGATGCCTTCAGGCATCCCCAAGCTTAGACGCTTGGTTATCCTTGAATATTACCTTGGGGTGCCTTGGGAATCCCCAATATTAGGCTCTTTCCACTCCTTATTCCGTAGTCCATCGAATCTTTACCCAAAACTTGAAAACTTCACAACTAAAAAACTTAACAGAAAATCTCGTGAGCTCCGTTAGCGAAAGAAAACAAAACACCACTTCAAGGTACTGTAATGAACTCATTCTTTATTTATATTGGTGTTAAACCTACTGTATTCCAACTTCTCTATGGTTTATAAACTATTTTACTAGCCATAGATTCATCAAAATAAGCAAACAACACACGAAAAACAGAATCTGTTAAAAACAGAACAGTCTGTAGTAAACTGTAACTAACGCAAACTTTTGAAGCTCCAAAAATTCTAAAATAAATTGGTGGACCTGAGGAATTTGTCTAGTAATCATCTTAAAATAGAATCAACTAAATATCACTCTCCATTAAAAAGTTTTATCTAATCTCGTGAGCACTAAAGTTTCTGTTTTTTTACAGCATGATCATAAAGACTTCACCCAAGTCTTCCCAAAGGTTCTACTTGGCACAAACACTAATTAAAACATAAAAACACATCTAACCAGAGGCTAAATGAATTATTTATTCCTAAACATAACCAAAAACAAAGAAAATAAAATAAAATTGGGTTGCCTCCCAACAAGCGCTATCTTTTAACGCCCCTAGCTGGGCATGATAATTTCAATGATGCTCACATAAAAGATAAGAATTAAAACATAAAGAGAGCATCATGAAGAATATGACTAGATAATTTAAGTCTAACCCACTTCCTATGCATAGGGATTTTGTTAGCAAACAACTTATGGGAACAATAATCAACTTGCATAGGAAGGTAAAACAAGCATAACTTCAAAACTTTAAGCACATAGAGAGGAAACTTGATATTATTGCAATTCCTACAAGCATATATTCCTCCCTCATAATAATTTTCAGTAGCATCATGAATGAATTCAACAATATAACCAGCACCTAAAGCAATCTTTTCATGATCTATAAGCATATAATTTTTATTACTCTCCACATAAGCAAATTTATTCTCATGAATAGTAGTGGGAGCAAACTCAACAAAATAAATATAATGTGATTGCAAATTAAGATCAAGATGACAAGTTTCATGGTTGCAAATTAAGATCAAGATGACAAGTTTCATGGTTATCCTTATTCTTTAAAGCATACGTGTCATCACAATAATCATCATAGATAGGAGGCATGCTTTCATCATAGTAAATTTTCCCATCAAAGCTTGGGAGACTAAAAATATCATCTTCATTAAACATAGCATCCCCAAGCTTGGCACAAGCATTAATTGCAGCAAATATATTCTCAAAAACATCATCTTCATCAAACATAGCATCCCCAAGCTTGGGCCTTTTCATATCATAAGCATAATCACTCTCATCATTAATAGTATGGATAGCACCAATAGTATAGCAAACATTATCATATTCTTCCAAGCAAGTGCCAAAAAGGTTTTCAAGATCATAAGGAGTATCATTATGTTCCCAATCATAATCATCACAACAAGCAATAGATATAACGAGATCATCATCAAGTGCATAATCTTCCACAATTATTTTATTCTCATGAGGCACAACAATAACAGGAGCAACATTATTTGGGAGGGATACCTTTTTACCTCTCTTCCTTTTTCTTTTCTTCTTCGTCACCACATCATGTGTGGGTTCAATCCTCTTTTTGGAGCTCCTTATTAGTGAAATTGGTTGAATAGAAGGCTCCTCCTCGTTACCTGATTCATCATAAGAAATAATAGGAGGATATTGGGAAGTCTCTTCCCTTTCGTTAACATTCTCTTCATCTTCTATTTCTTTTCTTTTCTGTATGTAATTGGCAATATAAGGATTTTCAATGCAATTCACCGCAGAATACATATAAATCTCCTCTAGATCAAAATCAAGAAATCTATCAAGATTAAACTTTGGAATACCCTCAGTTATACGTTTCATTTCTTCATAACCCAAAAGAAGACTAAGCTCTTTATGATGCTCTAGGGTAATCAAGTTATCACAATTTTTGGACACGACTTGATCATGAAACAAATAGCATTGAAGCTTTAAATGACCATGTTCATTGCAAAGTTCACAAGGATGGCGAAAAATATTGTATCTTTTAGCACAAACATCTAACCTTTCTTGCAAAAATTTAGTTTCTAAATGCTTGTGCCTCTTGCAATATCTATCTTCCCTATTTGGTGGGTACTTGCAAACCCAATGCACTCCAAAAAATTGACATGTTTATAGGAGACATTTTCATCATAACTAGTGCAATCATCATTAGTACTATGGATATTCAAGGAGTTCATACTAACAACTCATCATACAAAGATTTAGTGCCAAACATTTTATAGACTTCTTCTTCTAGCACTTGAGCACATTTTTCCTTACCATCGTTCTCACGAAAGATATTAAAAAGATGAAGCGTATGAGACAAACTCAATTCCAACTTTTTAGTTTTCTTTTATAGACTAAACTAGTGATAAAACAAGAAACTAAAAGATTCGATTGCAAGATCTAAAGATATACCTTCAAGCACTCACCTCCCCGGGAACGGTGCCAGAAAAGAGCTTGATGTCTACTACACAACCTTCTTCTTGTAGACGTTGTTGGGCCTCCAAGTGCAGAGGTTTGTAGGACAGTAGCAAATTTCCCTCAAGTGGATGACCTAAGGTTTATCAATCCGTGGGAGGCATAGGATGAAGATGGTCTCTCTCAAGAAACCCTGCAACCAAATAACAAAGAGTCTCTTGTGTCCCCAAAACACCCAATACAATGGTAAATTGTATAGGTGCACTAGTTTGGCGAAGAAATGGTGGTACAAGTGCAATATGGATGGTAGATATAGGTTTTTGTAATCTGAAAATGTAAAAACAGCAAGGTAACAAGTGGTAAAAGTGAGCGTAAATGGTATTGCAATGATAGGAAACAAGGCCTAGGGTTCATACTTTCACTAGTGCAAGTTCTCTCAACAATAAGAACATAGTTGGATCATATAACTATCCCTCAACTTGCAACAAAGAGTCACTCCAAAGTCACTAATAGCGGAGAACAACCGAAGAGATTATGGTAGGGTACGAAACCACCTCAAAGTTATTCTTTCCAATCAATCAGTTGGGCTATTCCTATAAGTGTCACAAACAGCCCTAGGGTTCGTACTAGAATAACACCTTAAGACACAAATCAACCAAAACCCTAATGTCACCTCAAGTATCCGTGGGTATGATTATACGATGTGCATCACACAATCTCAGATTCATCTATTCAACCAACACATAGAACCTCAAAGAGTGCCCCAAAGTTTCTACCGGAGAATCAAGACGAAAACGTGTGCCAACACTATGCATAAGTTCATGGGCGGAACCCGCAAGTTAATCACCAAAACATACATCAAGTGAATCACGTGATATCCCATTGTCACCACAGATATGCACGACAAGATATACATCAAGTGTTCTCAAATCATTGAAGACTCAATACGATAAGATTACTTCAAAGGGAAAACTCAATCCATTACAAGAGAGTGGAGGGGGAGAGGCAACATAAGATCCAACTATAATAGCAAAGCTCGCGATACATCAAGATCATGCCAAATCAGGAACACGAGAGAGAGAGAGAGAGAGAGAGAGAGAGAGAGAGAGATCAAACACATGGCTACTGGTACATACCCTCAGCCTCGAGGGTGAACTACTCCCTCCTCGTCATGGAGAGCACCGGGATGATGAAGATGGCCACCGGTGAGGGTTCCTCCCTCCGGCAGGTTGCCGTAACAGGGTCCCGATTGGTTTTTGGTGGCTATAGAGGCTTGCGGCGGCGGAACTCCCGATCTATTCTGTTCCCCGAAGTTTTTAGGGTATATGGAGATATATAGGCGAAAGAAGTACGTCAAGGGATCCACGAGGGGCCCACGAGGGTGGAGGGCGCGCCCTAGGGGGGTGGGCGCACCCCCTACCTCGTGGCTCCCTTGTTTCTTTCCTGGCGTGCACTCCAAGTCTATCGGGTAGCTTTCCTTCTAGAAATAACTTCTCCAGAAGGTTTCATTCCGTTTCGACTCTGTTTGATATTCCTTTTCTTCGAAACACTGAAACAAGGGAAAAAACAAGAACTGACACTGGGCTCTGGGTCAATAGGTTAGTCCCAAAAGTAATATAAAAGTGTTTAATAAAGCCCATAAACATCCAAAACAGATAATATAATAGCATGGGACAATAAAAAATTATAGATACGTTGGAGACGTATCAGTATCCTGGAGTTGCATAATCTCATAGTCGAAGGAATATGTATTTCACATGAAGAAAGCAATAGCAATAAAACTGAATGATCATAATGCTAAGCTAACGAATGGGTCTTGTCCATCACATCATTCTCCTAATGATGTGATCCCGTTATCAAATGACGACTCATGTCCATGGTCAGGAAACCTTAACCATCTTTGATCAACGAGCTAGTCAAGTAGAGGCTCACCAGGGACACAGTGTTTGTCTATGTATTCACACATGTATTTAGGTTTACGATCAATGCAATTCTAGCATGAATAATAAACATTTCTCATGAATAAGGAAATGTAAAATAACAACTTTATTATTGCCTCTAGGGCATATTTCCTTCAGTCTCCCACTTGCACTAGAGTCAATAATCTAAATTACATTGTAATGATTCTAACACCCATGGAGTCTTGGTGCCGATCATGTTTTGCTCGTGGAAGAGGCCTAGTCAACGGGTCTGCTACATTCAGATCTGTATGTATTTTGCAAATCTCTATGTCTCCCTCCTTGACTTGATCACGGATGGAGTTGAAGCGTCTCTTGATGTGTTCGGTTCTTTTGTGAAATCTAGATTCCTTCGCTAAGGCAATTGCTCCAGTATTGTAACAAAAGATTTTCATTGGACCCGATGCACTAGGTATTACAACTATATCGGATATTAACTCCTTCATCCAGAGTCCTTCATTCGCTGCTTCCGAAGCAGCTATGTAGTCCGCTTCACACGTAGATCCCGCCACAACGCTCTGCTTGGAACTGCACCAACTGACAGCTCCACCATTCAAAATAAATACGTATTCGATTTGTGACTTAGAGTCATCCGGATCAGTGTCAAAGCTAGCATCGACGTAACCATTTACGACGTGCTCTTTGTCACCACCATAAACGAGAAACATATCCTTGGTCCTTTTCAGGTACTTGAGGATGTTTTCGACCGCTGTCCAGTGATCCACTCCTGGATTACTTTGATACCTCCCTGCCAGACTTATGGAAAGGCACACATCAGGTCTAGTACACAGCATAGCATAGATGATAGAACCTATGGCTGAGGCATAGGGAATGACTTTCATTTTCTCTCTATCTTCTGCAGTGGTCAGGCATCGAGTCTGACTCAATTTCACACCTTGTAACATAGGTAAGAACCCTTTTTTGACTGATCCATTTTGAACTTCTTCAAAACTTTACCAAGGTATGTGCTTTGTGAAAGTCCTATTAAGCGTCTTGATCTATCTCTATAGGTCTTGATGCCCAATATATAAGCAGCTTCACCGAGGTCTTTCATTGAAAAACTCTTATTCAAGTATCCTTTTATGCTATCCGTAAATTCTACATCATTTCCAACAACAATATGTCATCCACATATAATATTAGAAATGCTATAGAGCTCCCACTCACTTTCTTGTAAATACAAAGCTTCTCGAAGTCTCAGATAAAACCATATGCTTTGATCACCTCATCAAAGCGTATATTCCAACTCCGAGATGCTTGCACCAGTCCATAGATGGATCACTGGAGCTTGCACACTTTGTTAGCACCTTTAGGATCGACAAAACCTTCTGGTTGCATCATATACAACTCTTCTTTAAGAAATCCATTAAGGAATGCAGTTTTGACGTCCATTTGCCAGATTTCATAATCATAAAATGCGGCAGTTGCCAACATGATCCAGACGGACTTAAGCATCGCTACGGGTGAGAAAGTTTCATCGTAGTCAACCCCTTGAACTTGTCGAAAACCTTTTGCAACAAGTCGAGCTTTTTAGACAGTAGCATTACCATCAGCGTCAGTCTTCTTCTTGAAGATCCTTTTATTCTCTATGGCTTGCCGATCATCAGGAAAGTCCACCAAAGTCCACACTTTGTTCTCATACATGGTTCATATCTCAGATTTCATGGCCTCAAGCCATTTGTCGGAATCTGGGCTCATCATAGCTTCTCCATAGTTCGTAGGTTCGCCTTGGTCTAATAATATGACTTCCAGAACAAGATTACCGTACCACTCTGGTGCGGATCGTGCTCTGGTTGACCTACGAGGTTCAGTAGCAACTTCATCTGAAGTTTCATGATCATTATCATTTGCCTCCTGTCTAGTTGGTGTAGGCATCGTGGGAACGGATTTCTCTTATGTGCTACTTTCTAATTCGAGAGAAGGTACGTTTACCTCATCAAGTTCTACTTTCCTCCCACTCACTTCTTTCGAGAGAAACTCCTTCTCTAGAAAGGTTCCATTCTTGGCAACAAAGATCTTGCCTTCGGATCTGTGGTAGAAGGTGTACCTGTCGGTGTCAAAACCGGCAGATCTCGGGTAGGGGGTCCCGATTTGTGCGTCTTAGGCTGATGGTAACAGGAAGCAAGGGACACAATGTTTACCCAGGTTCGGACCCCTCTCGATGGAGGTAAAACCTACTTCCTGCTTGATTAATATTGAATATATGGGTAGTACAAGAGTAGATCTACCACGAGATCGTAGAGGCTAAACACTAGAAGCTAGCCTATGATGGTATGATTGTAATTGTGATCGGCCTTCTAGGACCAACCTCTCCGGTTTATATAGGCACCGGAGAGGGCTAGGGTTTACATGGAGTCGGTTACAAGGAAGGAAATATAATATCCGAATCGCCAAGCTTGCCTTCCACGCCAAGGAGAGTCCCATCCGGACACAGATCGAAGTCTTGAGTCTTGTATCTTCACGCTTCAATAGTCCGGACGCTGTATATATTCCGGCTGTCCGGATACCCCCTAATCCAGGACTCCCTCAGTAGCCCCTGAACCAGGCTTCAATGACGATGAGTCCAGCGCGCAGTCTTGTCTTCGGCATTGCAGGGCGGGTTCCTTCTCCGAGTACTCCAAAGTAATTATCGAACACTTGAACCGTGTCCGGATCCACAAAATGATCTTCACATGCCACCGTAGAGAGAATGGTATTTCACAAATGCAATATGCTGACAACTTTTTAGGCAATGCGACGTGTCATTATGGTCGGGTCATTATTCGAACCGTTTTCCCACAACCAGCCACAGTGCATATTGCGAGGCGGTTTCCTTGACACGTCTTGTCAAAGCAGAGATCGTGTCCCCTTATCACGGGATTCTCATCAATACGAGTACGGGAAATCCCACCACGCCATCAATCATGGCGCTTGGGAAGCAAGCGATTCCCAACGAGCAAGTGGGGAGGCACACCGCTTTCGTCGCCTCTATAAAGGGATAAGAGTTCCCCAATTTTACCCACGCCTTCTTCCTCCTTTGCCCACTCTTTCCCCCTCGAGCTCCAGCGCCCAAGCCCAAGCCTTCTCCGCATAGCTAAACATGTCCGGAGCAGGAGGCAAGTGGGTGGCTTCCACCGTGAGGGAGAAGCACATCGCAAATCTTCGGGCGGCCGGATACTTGGCCGCAGACATTGCGCACCGGCTACCGGACGCTGGGCAGGTCATTCCGACCCCGGGACCCCACGAGAGGGTCGTGTTCGTCGCCCACTTCGTCCGTGGACTGGGTGTTCCACTTCACCCCTTCGTCCGCGGGCTCATGTTCTACTACGGGCTAGATTTCCATGATCTAGCCCCGAATTTCGTCCTCAACATCTCGGCGTTCATCGTTGTATGCGAGGCCTTCCTCCGCATCAAGCCTCACTTCGGCCTGTGGCTGCAAATCTTCTGCATGAAGCCGAAGATCGTGATTGGCCAGCAAGCGGAGTGCGGAGGGGCCATGGTGGGCAAGATGCCTAATGTCACATGGCTTGACGGCTCCTTTGTGGAGATCGTGAAAGGGTGGCAATCGGGGTGGTTCTACATCACCGAGCCGCGCGGCGCCAACTGGGCAGCGGCCCCCGAGTTCCGATCCGGAACCCCCATGCGGCTCACCTCCTGGGAAAAGAAGGGCCTGGCCTGGGGTGAACCTACAGAGCTGACCGGACTCCAAAACTGCATCAAGAGCATGAAGGACAAGAACATCAAGCTTGTCAACGTGATCCAGGTCATGCTCGTTCGCCGGATCCTGCCGTGCCAAAGGCGGGCATTCAATCTGTGGGAGTTTGTTCCGGCCGAACACCAGACGCTTCGGAGGCTTTATGAAATGATGATAAAGGCGCATGGAGGGTGTTGTTCAAGGCCTCCGAAGTACCTCCTCCCACATCCGAGGACCACGGAGTTCATGCAGCGCGGCCCCCGCGTCCGGTGAGTTTTGGGACTACCACCGGATTCCGTTTTTCGCCATACATTCATGGGGGAGTCTTAAGTATTTGTGTATATTTGATCAGGACTATGTGGAGACAGCGGAGCAGATTGACTGTCCGGCTCCGCTGCCAGAAGATCCAGCTGATGCTCTCCTGACGGAGATGCTGATCCCGGTGCCCTACAAGGCACCGGAGAAGAAGGCCGAAAAGAAGGCCCCGGGGTCTCCGACATAAAGTTGTGCCGGAAGCCTCGTCCGAAGACGACGAGGTACACTCCTCCCCCGAAGAGGAGGAAGAAGAAGAAGCCGCCCCATCCGGAAAGGACAAGGGGCCCGAGGAGACGGGCCATGGGGCCGGGAGAGGCCCTTAACGCAAGGTCGTCATACCCTCGTCGTCTGATGACTACGAAACAGGTTCCTCCCGCGGAGGCGGGGGGAAGCAAGAAGAAACTCTACCTCCCCGCACTGGGGAGGAGAAAAAGAGGAAATCCGCCCAGGAGGGGGAGGCTGGGACGCCCAAGAAGGGAAAGACGTCCCTTCCGGACTACTCCACCATGGCCGCTCATAGCGAGGAAGAGTGGCTGCCCAGGGGGAAGCCCCTAGCGCGATCATAAGTGTCCGCACTCTACCGTGATTTTACTTCATAGTTGTTTAATAACGCCGAACATATATGCAGTCCGGCCAGGGCTTATCCGGAGGTGTCGTCTTCGGATGGTTCTCTAAGCGCTTCAGAGATGAACTCGCTCCCGACGGCCACCACTCCTCAGCCTGTGGATGACACGGAGATGTTATCCCAAAGGTTCCCCGAGCGGGGGGAGGTGACCCTGGAGACTCCCCAAGGCGGAGTTCCAGATGTCGGACACGCGGGGTTCAAGATCCCCGCAGATCGCGTCGATGAGAGCCGCAGCAAGGCGGACTCTCAACCGAACACTGTCCCGGAACCCTCGACGGTTCCGGATTTAGGCGGGCAGCCCCTCGTTAGGGAGGGCGAGCCGTCCATGCCAAGGACTTCCATCGCGCCAGCGGCGCCGGATAGTCTGGTGGAAGCGCTTCGAGGCGCTTCCATGGATGACGAGCACCGCATTTTATGAGTGCGGTGATTCAAAGGTTCTGTCCGCAAAGCTGACTAACCGAAGCCTGCTCAAGCCTACTGACGGGCTTCGAGGTAAGTAATAAAAATGTGTGAAATTACCACCCGATAGGTAGTAGCCCCTGATACTCTGTTTGGTGTTCGGAAATAAAAGCCAAACGGAGGGTCAATTATAATCCGCAGGAGTCTAATAAGCATTTATGCGAATAAGCAGGTCGTGCTGCTTGCTGCTGCTGCCCGCACAGCCGAGGTTGCCGAACTAAAGCGGAACCTTGAGCAGGCGCAGGGAGAGCTCGACCTCACGAAGAGGCGGCTCGAAGAGTGCAAAGGTGAGTGATTCTCCGCTCTTATGTATGTAAAGATAGATGTAATTGTTTAGTCTGACGACAAAGCGTCGTGACTGTGTAACAGGGTCCACCGCCAAGGTGGCGTCCCTGAAGAAAGCGTTATCCGAGGCCGAAGACAAGGCCGCCTTGGAATGCAAGGAGCGCGAGAAGCAAAGTGCTAGAGTGGGCGAGGTACAGCAAGAGCTCCAGGACCTCGGCAAGAAGTTCGAGTCCGTGGAGCAAGATCTGAAGATAAAAGAAGTCAAGCTTGCGAAGGCCCTTGTGAGTATGAGTGATGCCAAGGCCGAAGCCGAGGAGGCACAGCAGGAAATCCAGTAGGCCAAAAAGATAACGGCGGGTAAGAAATTCTTTATGCAAAGCAAACATGTGGAGGAGGCGTTTCTTTTACTTACCCGGATTCGGAGCTCTCCAGGGGCATTCGCAGATCTGCCACGCAGCGTCTTAGACTCCGCGGAGTTCTACCGTGCCGAGGAGGGGAGCTCAACGGAGAAGCTGTTCTGGTCCCAGTATGCTGGGGCCGAACATCCGATGCCTCTGAGTGACCAACTGAAGCAATTGGTCGAACTCCACAGGGCGGCTGAAGTGGCTATGAAAAATTTCATAGTCCGGATGTGGCTTCGTGAGCCCCTGTCCACTAGCTACTTCAGCCTGATCAAGCGAATGGTAAATGCATGTCCGCGGCTTGAACTAATCAAGCGATCCGTTTGCATTGAGGGTGCCCGTTGTTAGTGTCAAAACCGGCGGATCTCGGGTAGGGGGTCCCGATCTGTGCGTCTTAGGCTGATGGTAACAGGAAGCAAGGGACACAGATGTTTACCCAGGTTCGGGCCCTCTCGATGGAGGTAAAACCCTACTTCCTGCTTGATTAATATTGAAGATATGGGTAGTACAAGAGTAGATCTACCACGAGATCGTAGAGGCTAAAACCTAGAAGCTAGCCGATGATGGTATGATTGTAATTGTGATCGGCCTTCTAAGGACCAACCTCTCCGGTTTATATAGGCACCGGAGAGGGCTAGGGTTTACATGGAGTCGGTTACAAGGAAGGAAATATAATATTCGGATCGCCAAGCTTGCCTTCCACGCCAAGGAAAGTCCCATCCGGACACGGGTCGAAGTCTTGAGTCTTGTATCTTCACGCTTCAATAGTCCGGACGATGTATACAGTCTGGCTGTCTGGATACCCCCTAATCCTGGACTCCCTCAGTAGCCCCTGAACCAGGCTTCAATGACGATGAGTTCGGCGCGCAGTCTTGTCTTCGGCATTGTAGGGCGGGTTCCTCCTCCGAATACTCCAAAGTAATCATCGAACACTTAGATCGGTACGGACCAATGAGGGGATTCTTCCACACCGTTGTAGGGAACATGGCATAAATCTGATCTACTGGCAATCTTTGTACGCCGTGCCTTCGTGATCGCGGGCCCGATTCAACACGAACCGGTGCTTCTCGCCCCACCTCGACTCGTGCTGCGAGGCGATTTTATTGGCACGTCATGTCGAAGCAGAGATCGTGTTCCTCTTATTACGGGATCTTCCATTAATGAGGGTGTGCTTAGCCCTACGACGGCCGTTGGTATGACTCCGTGTGCCGTAAGGTAAACTTCAAGCGGTCACCCTAAGGACTCTTGATATTCACCCCCTTTATAAAAGGGGCCGAGGCCTATGCCTCTTTTCCACCTCCCTCGCGCCTTTCCGCACCTCAAGTTCTAACACCCGAGATCTAAGCTCCAACACCCCAGATCCTTCAATATGTCCGGATCCGACCCTCAAGGCCGGTGGGTGGCCTCCTCGATTCAAGCAGAGGACATTGCGAAGCTTAGGGAGGTCGGATATCGACCACGACATCCAAAGACAGGCTTCCTGCTCGGGCAGGTCATCCTCACGCCGGAGCCCAATGAGTGCGTCGTGTTCGGTCCTCACGTCCTCCGTGGCTTGGGCCTTACCCTCAATCCTTTCGTGAGGGGCTCATGTTCTATTATGGGTTGGATTTTCATGATCTAGCTCCGGACGCTATCCTCCATATCTCGTCGTTCATTATAGTGTGCGAGGCCTTCCTCCATGTCACCCCACACTTCGGCTTATGGCTCAAGACCTTCAATGTGAAGCCGAAGATGATCGAGGGGCGACGCGCGGAGTGCGGAGGTGCCGTAATAAGCAGGAACGTTGATGCCCCATGGCCAGAGGGTTCTTTCCCAGAAGTATCCAATATATGGCAACGGAGGTGGTTTTATGTCACGGCTCCCAGAGGCACAAAGTGGGTGGCCGCCCGCGAGTTCCGCTCGGGCCCTCCGTCACAACTAGCGTCTTGGACCGACATAGGACGGAATTGGGGGCCCGCTGGTGATGTTCCAATACTGCAGAACCACATCCGCGAGCTTCTTGAGAGGGACATTAACCTTGTCAGCATAATGCAAGTGATGTTAATCCGACGGATGTTGCCGTGCCAACGCCGGCCTCTCCAGATGTGGGAATTCAATCCAGAGGGTCCACGGACTGTCAAGCACTTCTTCGGCCTGAAGCTCGAAGGGATGTGCAAATTATTATTCGGACCGAAAGTAAAGTGTACGGACACCACCGAGGATGCGGGCCTAAGCTGCAATCTCCTAGATACCCAAGTAAGTAAACTTGATACCGGACACCTTATTTTGTATTTGTCATAATTGTTTACTCTAAAAATCATCCATGGCCAGGAATGGCTCAGCAAGGCGAATAGAGTCTGGTGTACGGCGCCACTTACCGAACGCTCGCCTGGTCCCAACATGGCCAAGATGCTTGACCGGGTACTCAACAGAATGCCCTCAGGGAAAGACAAGGGAAAGAACAAAGAAACCGAACTTCACGCGCTACGCATCCGAACCGGGGGAATTGTTGCCTCCCCTAAAGAGGATAGTCGGGAAGAGGAGGCTAAGGCCTCCTCCCCGCGCGGGGAGAAGAGGGCTGCCTCAAAGACTCGGAGACGGAGATGCCCAAACCAGGGAAAAAGATAACACCAGGGGGCTCTTCCCCGACGGGCACCCTCACCGCATCGTGCCCACCAACGGGCCAGCCCTCCACCGAGCTGTAAGTTAGTTTTAATTCGAAGGAACTGCGTTCTTCCTAAATCAATAACCAGGATTCGTCTTTCGCAGTCCGGCTAACAACCCTTCTCAACAGAGTTCGTCTTCGGGGGATCTTCCACCGGAGATGATGGAGAGCGAGACCCCACCCACCTCTCCGGCTCATGAAGCGGGCGGCACCGAGGTGTCGTCACGGAGGAGTCCGGATCTGCCGAAGCCGGAAGCCAATGCGTCAGCCGCCCTGAGCCCGGAGCATTTGGCTCCCACGAGGGGCGATGGGAAGGGTCCGGCACAGTTCGATGTCCGGCCGGACGTACTGACGGGCCTACTGGAGCGAGTTGCGCTCTCGGAGGAGCACCGCTCATTAATGAGCACGGTGCTCAGGAAGATTTCATCCGCTACAAGCGGTTTGAATGAAGCATTTACAAGTCTGCTCAGAGGCTTTGAGGTATGTAGTGAAGAATACACTGTTTTTGGCTGTGAGGCACGCATTAGGTGTGCTCCATAGATAGTAGCCCCTGAGACTCTGGTTGCCCGCCCTAGGCGGCAAACGGGGGATCATAAATCAATAACTACGCTGTAAATACGTGCAGGTACCTGTGGGTCCGGCCGCCGGCCAGTCCGTTGAAGTTGCCGAACTAACCCGGCAGATTGGATCGAGTTGATGCCGATATCACGTTGGTGAATGAGCGGCTGGACAAATCACAGGGTATGTGCTCTACCTTCCTTTGTATAGGAAAATATGGAGGCGGCATGATATTAATGTAATATGTTCGGACTACAGATGGTGCTGCTGCCATGGAGGCCTCGAGGCGTAACTTGTCCGAGCCAAGGAACAAGCTCGGGTTAGCAATGCGGCTGCCCTAAAGGTGGTCAAGAATTGAGAGCCGAACAAGCTGCTCATCGCCAAGCGAGGAAAAGATAGCCGAAATGGCTGTTGAGTTAAAAATGCCGCCGATCGGTATGAGCTCCTTAAAAAGGAGCATAAGGATAGTTCGCCGAAATGGACAAGGCACTTAATGCCACCAAGGAAATACGGACGGCGCTTCGAAGTGGGTGCGGGAGGAACTTCAACAGGCCGGTAAAATCGCGGCTGGAGGCTCCTACTTGCTGCGGACGAAGTTTTTCGATCCGAAGTACGCTCCCCTAGATGGACGCTAGAGTCCTGCAGACGCGTATGTGGATTTGGCGAAGAGTACAGCTGACGCTGCCAAGTTCATTGAGGATCAGGGTGACAAGGAAGTAGAGAAGTTTTTCTGGTCGCAATTCAATGCTCCCACTCGCCCGCTGCCATTAAGTGGCAAGATGGCTGCTGTAGCGGAGCTTCACAGGCTGTCAGGGCTTGCAATGTAGGCTGTGATAGACCATATTTGGCCGAAGGGGCCTAAGCCGGATAGTTATTTTGGCTTGGTGCAGCAATTCCTTGGGGCCGTGCCTCGGATCGACGCCATGAGGAGGTCGGCGTGCATAGAGGGTGCACGAATGGCTCTTGCCCGCGTTAAAGCCTATTGGACGGATATGGAGGCCACCATTATAGCGACCCAGGATCCGGCGGGGGGCCAATATCCGGACAAGCACTACTTGGCGCAGGTCACAGAAGGTGCCCGCCTAATAGAGGCGCAGTGCTCGAAGAATGCCTTGTTCGAGTGATGAATCGAATCATTGTAAAAAACAATGTTTATTTTGATTATGAAACAGTATTTATTGTACTGTTTGCCTGAAAATATGATTTTGTCCCCTGTGCGGTCGTTGGCTTCAGCCCCCACGCAGACAATGCGGGGGTGTTCGCGAATATGCTTAATCACACTTGATCCAACGTCTTGGTCCATTAAGGAGGTGATCGCACGTCGAACTAGGCAACCGGACTATATAGCTGTAACACTTTCGCTTAGCCATGGGAGTTTAACATTGGGGCTACTATGTAGCCCTGGTACCTTCAGCGTGCATCCGAATACGGGCGCTGTGTACATGACCGGAAAGCGGTCCTTCGTTAATGCGGAGGGATCCTAAAGATTCCGATAGGTCTTCGATTGGTTGAACAGTCTCTCACGTATCATGGGTCAGTTTTCGGACTTTCTCTACTGAGGTGCTCGTCCGGAATAACCAGGGCACAATCGCAGTAGTTCTCCTTTGGCCACCTTACCCGATAATAACAGAACGTAAGGCGGCAAACCCAGGAGCCGGGCAAACCCAACATTTGACCAAAGACATGATTCATAGCTGCTGCTTATAAGGCCAAACTCGTGACGCCGAACACTCCCGAAGGTATTCGGACTTTATAACAGACGATGGGCTCAAGAATGCCCATTCATCATAAACCCTGTGTTTCCGTGTGCACGGCGTTAATCTGTCGTGGCGAAATGCCAAAAACGGCAGTATCCTCTGTGGGTATGGAACCCATGGGATGGTTAAACGACAAGAGGCAATAGAAAAGGTTTACACAGGGGCTTAATCTAAAAAGAAACATGCTGAACGGGGCCCTGCTGCACGTCTGCGCCTTTGTCTCCATTGTGCCGTATCCTGGAAGGGTATCGCGTGAACGTTGTCCGTGAAAAGAGAAAACTCATAGGATAGTACAACGTAAGTATGCGATGGATAGTAAAAGTGTAAGATGTTGGCCTGCCAATAAGGTTGAGCCAAGTGTGGGGCTGTATTAAATATTTATAGCCCCTGGTGTCCACTATGGGATTACATATACGGTGCCCTGATTCAATTTTATCCGGCCGACCGGACTCGTCTAACCGTGTCTGTGGTCTTAATGACCGGTCATGTTTTATGATTTTGGAGGCCGCTTATAGTCCGGCCTCTAAGGCCGTCGCGAGTTCCTCTGCGCGTGAAGAGCGCTCTGTGATTCTGCTAACGGTGATGACGCCACGTGGACCGGGCATCTTGAGTGTAAGGTAGCCATAGTGCGGAAATGCGTTGAAGCGGGCGAAGGCCGTTCTTCCCAGCAATGCATGATAGTTTCTTTGGAAGGGTGCGATGATGAAGAGTAGCTCTTCGCTTCTGGAGCTGGAGAGCCGAATGTTACCTCCAGTATGCGGAGCCCCTGCTGTGGGCTTCAACGCCTGGAATCACCCCTTTAAAGGTGGTGTCGCTTTGGTTAATTCTGGATGGGTCTATCCCCATCCTGCGGACAGTGTCCTCATATATTAAATTGAGACTGCTGCCGCCGTCCATAAGGTCGTGGGTGAGATGGTATCCGTCGATTATTGGGTAAAGCACCAAGGCCTTTGATCCTCCGTGCCGAATACTAGTTCGGCCGTCCCAGTGATTGATGGTGATCGGATAAGACGTCCAGTGGTTAGGTGTGAGTACGATGGGCTCTATGGATGTGTGAGCCGCGTGGATCGTGTTCACTGTTTTAACCTCTGGCAGGGATTTTTTCTGTCCCCCCTTGTTCGGCTGGCGAGGTTCATCCTCGTCTTCACTTGGTGTTTCCCTTCCCTTGTGTTCGGTGTTTAATTTGTCGGCCTGCTTGAAGACCCAGCACTCTCTGTGCGTGTGGTTCGCAAGTTTGTCAGGGGTGCCATGAATTTGGCATAGTCTGTCTAGGACTCTATTCAGACCGAACGGCCCCTCTTTACTGCCTTTAAATGGCTTCTTTTGCTGATCAGGTCGAGAGCCCCTGAATCCGGCATGAACCATTGTGTTGTGTTATCCGGGCTCTCTTCCTTGTTTTGGCGTTTGTTTTTATTACGCCGTGGCTTCCCGTTGCCATCCCTTATTTTGGATGGGCTGGGGTCGCTTGTGCCTTTACGGGCTAGCCAGCTATCCTCACCCACGCAAAAGCGGGTCATGAGGCTTGTTAAGGCTGCCATTGTCCTCGGTTTTTCTTGGCCGAGGTGTCTGGCGAACCACTCGTCACGGATGCTATGTTTGAATGCTGCTAAAGCTTCGGCGTCCGGACAATCGACAATTTGGTTCTTCTTAGTGAGGAATCTGTTCCAAAGCTTGCGGGCGGACTCTCCGGCTTGTTGGATTATGTGACTTAAATCGTCAGCATCCGGAGGCCGGACATAGGTCCCTTGAAAATTGGCCCTGAAAGCGTCCTTCGAGTTCCTCCCAACTCCCAATTGAATTTTCGGAGAGGCTTTTCAACCAGTGTCGGGCTGGCCCCTTCAGTTTGAGGGGAAAGTATTTGATGGCGTGGAGGTCATCCCCAGGATATACGTATATGCAGGATAAAATCCTCAATCCAGACACCTGGGTCTGTCGTTCCGTCGTATGCCTCTATATTCACAGGTTTAAAGCCCTGTGGAAATTCATGGTCCAGTACTTCTTCGATAAAGCACAGGGGGTGAGCAGCCCCTCTGTATCTGGACGTGCTATGGCATGTCGTCGGCTGTTGTTGTGTCCGGTGTTTATTCCGAACTGGTATTCGATTGGCATAATCTTTTTGGTGACCATAGTCCCTCGTCGGGGTGTGTCCTTTAGATCCATAAATTGTCCTGGCTACGCCAGCTTTCTTATCCAGGTGCTCACGTGGATCATGCGCGGCGTCGGTAGCCGCTTTGTTGCGGTTATGAAGTGGCACGGCTTCGTCGTCGAATTCTGGCAGTAGCTTGCGTTTTGGATAGCTCTTTGTACGGCGATCATCGCCGTATCTTTCTTCAGTGTCTAGCACTTTATTCCATCTACGGTTGAGCCTTTCCTATGCGGCTTTGAGCCGTTTCTTCTGCTTCTTTAGGCTTCTTGCGGCGGCCATAAGCTTTCTGTGGAGGTTATCTTGTTCCACGTGTTTTTCCGGGATGATGAATGCATCGTCGTCCGGTCTGTTTTCTTGTGCTTGTTCGGTTTGATGACCTCGTCCGTTGGGATCATTGTCCTCGGGCGTCTGCTCCGAACTGTGCTCGGGGTGGCCTGGTTCGCCCTGCTCCATCGCTGGGTCCGTATGGTCGTTGTTGCCTTCGGGGTTGACTGTAGTATCGATCCCTCTGGCGCTCTTGTTGCTATTTTTTACTGTTGCTTGACTTAGAACGGCGTCTGCACCGTCAATTGGCTTTTGCCCGGGGGTTTTATCTTCCGGATTGTCGCTTTGTCCTCTTTGGGCGTATCCACCATGTATATGTCGTGTGACGAGGCAGAAATCCAGCGCCCCATAGATTCCGAATCTTCTCCTGCATCGTCGTCCATACCGTCGATGCCTTCAGAGTCGAAGTCGACACGCCGGTTAAATAATCGACCGTGGCTATGAAGTGGTGGTGGTGGGCCACGAATTTCTTCGTCCGCCGCTTCCCACTCGAGCCGGACATAGTTTGGCCCAGAATTTTCTGTCAAAGAGAGAGTTTTCAACGAAGTTCAGCATGTCGCCAAAGGGCGAGTGCCGAAGATGTCCGCAGTGGTGAACTCCATTACCGGAGCCCAACCTGGCTCGACTGGCTCGGGAGTGCGCGGACCAGAACCAACATCCGGATACGAATCCGGGGGTCCGGAGTCACAGGCCACCACAGAGGTAGGGCCCGTGTTCGGCTCCACCGCCGATAAGTGTGCGGACTGCAGGGCGGGGTCCAACCCTCCGTCCTTAGGCAACGCGGCCTGCTCCGGATTTATGTCCAAGGCGACTGCGGGGGTGATACCCTGAGCTTTGTCCGACAACAGGTCTAAGCCATGCTCGTCGTGACTGTCTGGTGCTCCTGGCATAGGCACGAATCCGTCGGTGATCCAGTCTCCACGGATATCCGCCGTACAATTCGGGTTTCCGATCCTGATCTGGTGACCAGGGGCGTAGCTATCGATCTGCTCCAGATGGCCAAGCGAATTGGCCCATAGGACGAAGCCGCTGAACACGAAGATCTGTCCGGGGAGAAAGGTCTCACCCGGGACCATGTTGTTGACGATGGTTGAAAGAGCCATCGAGGTTCGCAGCGATTTGGCTACGCAGGAACTCTCAATGAAAGCACCAATGTCGATTGTCAAACCGCGGATGTCGGATAGGGGGTCCCAATCATGCGTCTTAGGCTGATGGTAACATGAAGCAAGGGACACAGATGTTTACCTGTGTTCGGGCCCTCTCGATGGAGGTAAAATCCTACTTCCTGCTTGATTAATATTGAAGATATGAGTAGTACAAGAGTAGATCTACCACGAGATCCTAGAGGCTAAACCCTAGAAGCTAGCCTATGATGGTATGATTGTAATTGTGATCGGCCTTCTAGTGACCAACCTCTCCTGTTTATATAGGCACCGAAGAGGGCTAGGGTTTACATGGAGTCGGTTACAAGGAAGGAAATATAATATCCGGATCGCCAAGCTTGCCTTCCACGCCAAGGAAAGTCCCATCCGGACACGGGTCGAAGTCTTGAGTCTTGTATCTTCACGCTTCAATAGTCCGGACGATGTATACAGTCCGGCTGTCCGGATACCCCCTAATCCTGGACTCCCTCACCCGCCGGGCCTTTGCCCGTGCGAAAGTGCATTGGGGCAAGCTGGATGCGGAGAAGCTGGTGAAGGACGGGCCGCCAGAGGGCAAGGCGCATCACCGTCCCGAGAAGTACTATGATGGAGTTATGAAGGGCGCTCATCTCGTGGCCGACGAATGTACTAAAGACAAGATCTTTGACTAAATGTATCTCTGCCGCTGTTGTAATTTAAGGACGGAGTTGCCTGTGCGATGTAGCACTGTT
This sequence comes from Aegilops bicornis, assembly GCA_021605145.1. Taxonomy (NCBI): domain Eukaryota; kingdom Viridiplantae; phylum Streptophyta; class Magnoliopsida; order Poales; family Poaceae; genus Aegilops; species Aegilops bicornis. Next base: position 386,508,458 of record CM038669.1, on the reverse strand, counting down.
TTAATTTAAAATAGTACCATCTGTGCGGCTGTTTATAAAATTCTAAAAGTAGGACAGTCGTCGGCTTCCGCCCCCACGTACCTAGTACCGGGGTGTTCCTGGAAAAACCCGGATACTCTTTATCCAAATGTTTGGCCCCTTAAGGAGGTATCCGCGAATGAACAAGGCAATCGGACTATGTGGCTTTATAACCTTCACTTAGCCATAGAAGTCTATAATTTTAAATTTCGGCGAAGCCCCTAGAATTCGGAGGGCCGAAATGGGGCGCTATATACGCCTAAATTGGACAAGGCCGATTCATCGCCTAAAGCGGAAAAAATCTTCAAGGATTTTAAGACCTCTCGAACAGCGACCAGCTCTCGCCTCATCATGCCGGTCAGTTTTCGGCTTTCTCTACTGAGGTGCTCGTCCGGAAGAACCGGGACACAATCGCAGTAGTTCTCCCTGCGCTACCTTAGCCGATATAGTGGAACGTAAGGTACCAAAACAAGGGAGCCGGGCTAACCCAACTGTAGACCCAAGATATGATTCGGAGTTGATGCATATAGTGCTATAAGTTCGGGGTGCCGCACTGTTTAAAGTGTTCGGACTTTATTTGCTGTAGAACGGGGCACCATAGGAAGCCCCTAGCAAACGGACCGTACCAAAGTGTACGGATGCAATATCAAAGAGACATTTGTAAGAAAAATGTTCAAATAAGAATAATGAGCGGACGCTATATATAATCTCCCATTGATGAAAATACGTTTAAGCGTATGTTTACAAAGAATGCGTTAAGTGGAGATAAATAGGACTATTTAACATGTCCTATCCAGGGGCAGGCTGCGTATGGATATATAAAACAGGTATAACGATCGTAAATAGATTCCACCTGGGTGTTTCCTTCTATGCGCGAAGCCTGTTGCCTCCTTGGTTTTCTCTTCTATGTAAGTCCGACAATCCGGCTCTTCTGAAGAGGCTGCTCTAAAGCAATGTCCTGAAAAAGAAGAAGGACAGGTTATGAAGGTATATGGCGGTTATCCCGCTGTTGACTGAGTCATTGTTGGGCCTCCACCTACGCCCATGGTATCTTGAGTGCGTAATTGTGTACGCGTGGCACGAATGCTGCTTTGATGGGGCTTAAGTGGAGGCCGGACTGCTAGTCGCGCTCTTGGCGTGCCTGATGATCGTGTTATGGGTGCTCCACTCTCTTGACGGTGCTCGAAGTTGTTGTCGCCGGATTGGTTTGTCGGAGGAGGCCGCATTGTACTTCCGCCGCGAGGGCTGCAGTATGCTCTTCTGTTCGGAGAGAGCGGTCCATATTTCCGTTGACTGTTATGACCCCGCGTGGTCCTGGCATCTTGAGCTTGAGGCATGCGTAGTGTGGTACCGCATTGAATCTAGTGAATGCGGTTCGTCCGAGTAGTGCGTGGTAACCACTGTGGAAAGGGATGATATCGAAGATTAACTCTTCGCTTCAGAAGTTATCCGGAGATCCTAAGACCACTTCCAATGTTATAAAGCCCGTGCAACGGGCCTCTACTCCAGGGATCGCACCTTTAAAGGTGGTTTTGGTGGCCTTGATCCTTGAAGGGTCAATGCCCATTTTGTGCACTGTGTCCTGATAAAGCAGGTTCAGGCTGCTGCCACCGTCCATAAGGTCTCGCGTGAGGTGGAATCCGTCGATGATTGGGTCTAGGACCAATGCGGTTGAGCCACCATGACAGATGCTAGTAGGGTGATCCCTATGATCAAACGTGATCGGGCAAGCTGACCATGGGTTAAATTTGGGGGTGACTGGCTCCATCGCATAGACGCCCCGTAGTGCTCGCTTCCGTTCCCGCTTGGGAATGTGCGTGGCGTAAATCATGTTGGCCGTTTTCACCTGGGCGGAAATTTCTTTTGTCCCCCCGTGTTCAGACGCCGGGGCTCTTCGTCATCATTGCTTTGTAGCCCCTTGTCCTTGTTTTCGGCGTTTATTTTGCCGGCCTGTTTGAACACCCAGCAGTCTCTATTGGTGTGGTTGGCTGGCTTGTCCGGGGTGCCATGAATTTGGCACGAGCGCTCCGGTATACGGTCTAGACTATACGGTCCCTGGTTATTTCTCTTGAACGGCTTCTTCCGCTGACCGGACTTGGATCCGCTGAATTCGGCGTTGACTTTCGTGTCTTTAGTGATGTCGCCGTTGTTTCGTCGCTTATGTCTATTACGCCGTGGTTTGTCATTATTGCCGCGGCCGTCCGAAGTGCCAGAATGTGGCGTGGTGCTGCTGCGAGCCAACCAGCTATCCTCGCCCGCGCAAAAGAGGGTCATTAGTGTTGTGAGAGCTGCCATTGACTTGGGTTTTTCCTGGCCAAGGTGTCGGGCAAGCCACTCGTCACGGATATTATGCTTAAAAGCCGCAAGGGCTTCGGCGTCCGGACGGCCGACTATTTGGTTCTTTTTGGTTAGGAACCGAGTCCAGAATTTCCTGGCTGACTCTCCGGGTTGTTGAGTAATGTGGCTCTGGTCATCGGCATCTGGTGGCCGCACATATGTGCCCTGGAAGTTGTCGAGGAATGCATCTTCCAGGTTTTCCCAGCTGCCCATGGAATTTGGCCGGCAGATCGCTTAGCCAAGGTCGGGCTGGTCCTTTGAGCTTAAGGGGAAGATACTTGATGGCATGTAGATCGTCTCCACGGGCCATGTGAATGTGGAGAAGGAAATCTTCGATCCATACCGCGGGGTCTGTTGTGCCATCGTATGAATCGATGTTTACGGGTTTGAACCCTTCTGGGAATTCATGATCCATCACTTCGTCGGTGAAGCAGAGGGGGTGCACGGCGCCTCTGTGCCGGGCTATGTGGCTACGCAGTTCAATTGCTCAGGTGGCTATGTTCGCCCGGCCGGACTTGTTGAAGTCAGTATCCGGCATGACGGTCGCCGTCGCGTCGAGGTGCGCCCATGATCAGAGATCGATCTTGGCTGTCCCGCTCATTATCCAAAGATATCTTGCAGGTCCTGCCTATTGCCCCGGGCCGTAGTATGTTGGCGTGGGGGTGCTGGCTAGTATGCGGGCTGATATGCCATTTTATCCTGGCCATGAGGTGGCCGGTCAGCCGTATGGCGCTCGAGTCCGTATTCCTCGGCTGCCCGGACTTCAGCCCATCTATCTGTGAGCAGGTCTTGATCAGCTTGGAGTTGATGCTGCTTCTTTTTCAGGCTCCTCGCAGTGGCTATAAGCCGATGCTTGAAGCGCTCCTGCTCTACGGGATCCTCAAGCACGCCGAGCTCGTCGTCGCCGAGGCTAATCTCGTCTTCGGAGGGGGGCATGTAGTTGTCCTCCTCCGGGTATTCGTCCGTCGCCTGTTCTTCTGGGCTGACCTGCTCATCCTCCTGTTCGGCCTGCTCGAAGGCGGGCTGATCAGGGTTGTATTCTTCTTCGGCACCATTTGGATTGTTTTCGTCTCCTGGGCCGGTATTGCTATGGTGGGGCTTGGAGTGGCGCCAACGACGCCCATTCTTTGCTTTTTTCGCTGAGGTTTATCCTCCGTTGCCTCATCGCCATTTGTTTCTTCGGAGTGTCCACCATATGTATATATCATAGGAAGATGTGGCTGTCCACCGCCCAGTGAGTGGTGGTTCATGTTCTTCTCCTGCATCATCGTCCATACCGTCGATGTCTTCGGGGTCGAAGTCCAGTACCTCGGTTAAATCATCGACCGTGGCAATGAAGTGGGTGGTGGGTGGGCAACGAATTCCTTCATCGCCCCGCCTCCCACTCGAGCCGTACATAGTTCGGCCAAGAGCCTCCTGACAAAGAGAGAGACTTTAATGAGTCCAGCATGTCGCCAAAGGGCGAGTGCTGCAAGATATCCGTAGCGGTGAACTCCATTACCGGAGCCCAACCTGGCTCGACTGGCTCGGGAGTGCGCGGACTGGAACCAACGTCCGGATACGAATCCGGGTCCGGAGTCACAGCCACCATGTAGGTAAGACCCGTGTTTGGCTCCACCACCAATGAGTGTGCGACCTGGGCGGGGTCCATCCTCCGTCCTTAGGCAACGCAGCTCGCCCGGATTTAGGTCCGGGACTACTGCGGGGGTGATACCCCGAGCTTTGTCCGACAGCAGGTCTAAGCCGTGCTTGTCGTGACTGTCCGGTGCTCCTGGCATAGGCCCGAATCCATCGAAGATCAAGTCTCCACGAATGTCCGTCGTGTAGTTCAGGTTTCCGAACCTGATCTCGGTGGCTGTGGGCGAGCCGATCTGCTTCCAGATGGCCAAGCGAAGTTGGCTCGCAGGGCGGCCGCCAACACGAAGATCTGTCCGGGAGAAAGGTCTCACCCGGGATCGTGTTGTTGACAATGACCGAGTGGCCATCGAGCCTCAGAAGCGACGGCTACGTAGGAACTCTCAATGAAAGCACCAATGTCGGTGTCAAATCCGCGGATCTTGGGTAGGGGGTCCCGATCTGCAAGGCGTCTTAGGCTGGTGTTAACAGGAAGCAAGGGACACAATGTTTACCTGTGTTCGGCCCTCTCGATGGAGGTAAAACCCTACTTCCTGCTTGATTAATATTGAAGATATGGGTAGTACAAGAGTAGATCTACCACGAGATCATAGAGGCTAAACCCTAGAAGCTAGCCTATGATGGTATGATTGTAATTGTGATTGGCCTTCTAAGGACCAACCTCTCCGGTTTATATACGCACCAGAGAGGGCTAGGGTTTACATGGAGTCGGTTACATGGAAGGAAATATAATATCCGGATCGCCAAGCTTGCCTTCCACGCCAAGGAGAGTCCCATCTGGACACGGGTCGAAGTCTTGAGTCTTGTATCTTCACGCTTCAATAGTCCGGACGCTGTATATAGTCCGGCTGTCCAGATACCCCCTAATCCAGGACTCCCTCAGTACCCAATTGTTTCCTTAGGGTATCCTATGAAGACGCACTTTTCTGATTTGGGTTCGAGCTTATCAGGCTGAAGCCTTTTGACATAAGTGCCGCAACCCCAAACTTTAAGAAACGACAGCTCTGGTTTCTTGCCAAACCACAGTTCATATGGTGTCGTCTCAACGGATTTAGAGGGTGCCCAATTTAACGTGAATGCGGCTGCCTTATTTAATGTGAATGCGACTGTCTCTAATGCATATACCCAAAACAATAGTGGTAAATCGGTAAGAGACATCATAGAACGGACAATATCTAATAAAGTGCGGTTACGATGTACGGACACACCATTACGCTGTGGTGTTCTAGGTGGCGTGAGTTGTGAAACAATTCCACATTGTTCTAAATGAAGGACAAACTAGTAACTCAAATATTCGCCTCCTCGATCAGATTGTAGAAACTTTATTTTCTTGTTACGATGATTCTCCACTTCACTCTGAAATTCTTTGAACTTTTCAAATGTTTCAGACTTGTGTTTCATTAAGTATACCCATACCTACCCAAATCATCCGTGAAGGTCAGAAAATAACGATAGCCGCCACATGCTTCAACACTCATTGGACTGTATACATCGGTATGTATTATTTCCAATAAGTCATTAGCTCGCTCCATTGTTCCGAAGAATGGAGTTTTAGTCATCTTGCCCATGAGGCATGGTTCGCAAGTATCAAATGATTCATAATCAAGTGATTCCAAAAGTCCATCTGTATGGAGTTTATTCATGCGCTTTACACCAATATGACCTAAACGGCAGTGCCACAAATATGTTGCACTACCATTTTCAACTTTGCATCTTTTGGCATCAATATTCTGAATATGTGTATCACTACGATCGAGATTCAATAAATCATTCACATTGGGTGTATGACCATAGAAGGTTTTATTCATGTATACAGAATAACAATTATTCTCTAACTTAAATGAATAAACGTATTGCAATAAACATGATCTAATCATATTCATGCTCAACGCAAACACCAAATAACATTTATTTAGGTTCAACACTAATCCCGAAGGTAGAGGAAGTGTGCGATGGTGATCATATCAACCTTGGAATCATTTCCAACACAGATCGTCACCTCGCTTTTAACTAGTCTCTGCAACTCCTATTTTGAGTTACTCATCTTAGCAACGGAACCGATATCAAATACCCAGGGGTTACTACGAACACTAGTAAAGTACACATCAATAACATGTATATCAAATATAACTTTTTTCACTTTGCCATCCTTCTTATCCGCCAAGTATTTGGGGTAGTTCCGCTTCTAGTGACCATTCCCTTGGAAGTAGAAGCACTCAGTTTCAGGCTTAGGTCCAACTTTGGGCTTCTTCACGGGAGTGGCAACTTGCTTGCCATTCTTCCGAAGTTCCCTTTCTCTCCCTTTGCCCTTTTTCTTGAAACTAGTGGTCTTGTTAACCATCAACACTTGATGCTCTTTCTTGATTTCTACCTTCGCTGATTTCAGCATTGCGAAGATCTCGGGAATTGTTTTCGTCATCCCTTGCATATTATAGTTCATCACGAAGTTCTAGTAGCTTGGTGATAGTGACTAGAGAATTCTGTCAATCACTATCTTATCTGGAATATTAACTCCCACTTGATTCAAGCGATTGTAGTACCCAGACATTCTGAGCACATGCTCACTAGCTGAGCGATTCTCCGTCATCTTGTAAGTCAAAGTACTTGTGAGAGGTCTCATACCTCTTGATATGGGCATGAATCTGAAATACCAATTTTCAGCTCTTGGAACATCTCATATGCTCCATGGCATTCAAAACGTTTTTGACGTCCCGGTTCTAATCCGTAAAGCATGGCGCACTAAACTATCAAGTAGTCATCAGATCGAGCTTGCAGAACGTTCATAACTTCTGCATCTGCTCCTGCAACAGGTTTGTCACCTAGCGGTGCATCAAGGACATAATTCTTCTATGCAGCAATGAGGATAATTCTCATATCACGGACCCAGTCCGCATCATTGCTACTATCATCTTTCAACTTTGTTTTCTCTAGGAACATATCAAAAATATATAGGAGCTATATCACGAGCTATTGATCTACAACATAGATATGCAAAACTATCAAGACTGAGTTCATGATAAATTAAGTTCAATTATCAAATTACTAATGAACTCCCACTTAAATAGACATCCCTCAAGTCATCTAAGTGATACGTGATCCAAATCAACTAACCCATGTTCGATCATCACGTGAGATGGGGTAGTCATCAATGGTGAACATCTCTATGTTGATGATATCTACTATATGATTCACGTTCGACCTTTTGGTCTCCAGTGTTCTGAGGCCATGTCTGTACATGCTAGGCTCGTCAAGTTTAACCCAAGTATTCTGCATGTGCAAAACTGTCTTACACCCGTTGTATGTGAACGTAGAATCTATCACACCCAATCATCACGTGGTGTCTCGAAACGATGAACTCTAGCAACGGTGCATACTCAGGGAGAACACTTTTACCTTGAAATTTAGTGAAGGGGTCATCTTATAATCTTACCGCCGTACTAAGAAAAATAAGATGCATAAAAGATAAACATCACATGCAGTCAAAATATGTGACATGATATGGCCATCATCATCTTGTGCTTTTGATCTCCATCTCCAAAGCATCATCATGATCTCCACACCTTGATCTTCATCATTGCGTCGTGGTCGTCTCGCCAACTATTGCTTCTACAACTATCGCTAACGCATAGTGATAAAGTAAAGCAATTACATGGCGTTTGCATTGCACACAATAAAGAGACAACCATAAGGCTCCTGCCGGTTGCCGATAACTTCTACAAAACATGATCATCTCATACAATAACGTATATCACATCATGTCTTGACCATATCACATCACAACATCCCCTGCAAAAACAAGTTAGACGTCCTCTACTTTGTTGTTGCAAGTTTTACGTGGCTGCTATGAGGTTCTAGCAAGAACTGTTCTTACCTACGCATAAAACCAATACGGTGATTCATCAAGTTTGTTGTTTTAACCTCCTTCAAGGACCGGCCGCAGTCAAATTCGATGCAACTAAAGTAGGAGAAACAGACACCCGCCAGCCACCTTTATGCAAAACTAGTTTCATGTCAGTCGGTGGAACCGGTCTCATGTGCGTGGACATGTAAGGTTCGTCCGAGCCGCTTCATCCCACAATACCGCTGAATCAAGAAAAGACATTGGTGGTACGCAGTATGACTACCACCGTCCACAACTCTTTGTGTTCTACTCGTGCATATCATCTACGCATAGACCTGGATCATGATGCCACTGTTGGGAATCGTTGCATGGAAAACAAAAAAAATCTATGCACACGCAATGATCTATCCATGGAGATGCATAGAAACGAGGGGGAGAGTGTGTCTACGTACCCTTGTAGACCGTAAGAGGAAGTGTTTCACAACGCGGTTGATGTAGTCGAACTTCTTTGCGCTTCAACCGATCAAGTACCGAACGCACGGCACCTCCGCGTTCTGCACATGTTGAGCTCGGTGAGATCCCTCGCCTTCTTGATCCAACAAGACATCGAGGTAGTAGATGAGTTCCGTCAGCACGATAGCATGGTGACGGTGATGGTGAAGTGATCTCCACAGGCCTTCGCCTAAGCACTATGAAAATATGACCAGGGTTGTAAATGGTGCAGGGGGGCACCGCACACGGCTATGCAATTGTCTGGTGTGTGCTAGGTGACCCCCTCCCACATATATATAGGTGGGTGGGAGGGAGGAGAAGCCAAAAGAGGCGCCCAAGTAGGAGGAATCCTACTTGGGGTCCCTCCCAAGCCGCCCCCCTTTCCTTATTTGGAGTGGGGAAAGGTCAGACGGTGCCCCTGCCGGGTGTCAAACCGCAGATCTCGGTAGGGGTCCCGATCTGTGCGTCTAAGGATCGAAGGTAACAGGAGGAAGGGGACACAATGTTTACCCAGGTTCGGGCCCTCTTGATGGAGGTAATACCCTACTTCCTGCTTGATTGACTTTGATGAGTATAGGGGTTACAAGAGTTGATCTACCTCGAGATCGTAGTGGCTAAACCCTAGATGTCTAGCCTGTATGATCATGATTGCCTCTATGAACTAAACCCTCTGGTTTATATCGACACCGGAGGGGGCTAGGGTTGTACAGAGTCGGTTTACAGAGAAAGGAATTTTCATATCCGTACGCCAAGCTTGCCTTCCACGGCAAAGAGAGTCCCATACGGACATGGGGGAAAGCCTTCCATCTTATATCTTCACGGCCCATGAGTCCGGCCCATGTCGCATAGCCCGGACGCCCGAGGACCTCGTAATCAAGGACTCCCTCAGTAGCCCCTGAACCTGGCTTCAATGACGATGTATATGGCGCGCAAACAGTCTTCAGCATTGCAAGGCGGGTTCCTCCTCCAAACACTTCAAAGAAGTCCTTTGAACAAGAGATTTATATTCGGCTCTGTACAATAGGTTAACCTTCCAATCATAAAAGCATAATCTTTAAAATATATCCATCAACAGTTATTTCCGGCGGAACGTCCCGTTTGGCTCTGCTATCATCTCGAACCATTTTTGGGCCTCCCGCCTTGCGTTTCAATACGCAACTCCCACTGACACGTCTTGTCAAGGCAGAGATCGTGTACCCCCATTGTGGGATTCTCATCAATACATATTTGGGTAATCCAACTGTGCCGTTGGCACGACCCCTTGGGAACAGGCGAGTTTTAAGGCTTGAGGGAGGGGGATGCTTGATATTCGCAGCCCATATAAGTGGATAGAATCCAACTCTTCCACCCTACGCCTCATTCTCTCTCTGCCTTTCCATCCTTGAGCTCCAGCGCCCTAGTTCCAAGCTTTTCTCCCCTCGGCAACCCCTTCGACTATGACCGGCTCTCAAGGCAAGTGGATGGCCTCCTCCGTCACAGAGGAGAACATCAAGGAGCTGCGGGAAGCGTGGTATCTAACCGCGGAAATCAAGCACAGGCTTCCCGATCCGGCGCAGGTCATTCCTACTCCAGAGCCCAGTGAGAGGGTGGTGTTCATCCCCAACTTCCTCCGCGGACTCGGATTCGCCCTTCACCCCTTCGTGAGGGGACTCATGTTCTACTACGGGCTGGATTTTCACGATATGGCCCCGAATTCGTTCCTCCACATCTCGGCGTTCATTGTTGTGTGTGAGGCCTTCCTCTGTGTCCCTCCACATTTCGGCTTATGGCTCAAGATTTTTAATGTGAAACCGAAGGTGGTCGACGGGCAACACACGGAGTGTGGCGGTGCCATGGTGAGCAAGCTCCCCAAAGTCAATTGGCCAAAAGGAGTCTTTGTGGACACCGTCAAGATATGGAAACAGGAATGGTTCTATATCACATAACCCCGCGGCTCCAAATGGGCAGCCGCTCCAACCTTTAGATCTGGACCCCCGCTGAGGCTCACATCCTGGACCGACAAGGGTCTGGACTGGGGGTCGGTCCCTGAGGTGCTGCTGTTGCAGAAACGCGTCCAGAGCATGATAGTGAAGGACATTACCCTCGCTGACGTAATCCAAGTGATGTTGATCCGTCGAGCACTTCCCTGCCAGCGGCGGCCCCTCAAGATGTGGGAGTTCAATCCGGAAGGGCCACGGACCATACAACGGTTCTATGGCACAAGATATAAGGGATATGGAAGCTTATTTTTAAGAAACAGAAAACATGGCCAAAGTCATCAGACGACACCGGCCTCACCTGCAACCATCTGGCCTCTGGGGTAAATTCCAAAACCTCCGAACATTAGTAGGTTGTTTGCTCCAAAGGAGAAGTATTTGAGTAGTCCATCCCCCAAACAGGTCTGGATCAAGAAGGCGGAGCAGATCCGGTGTCCGGCTCCGCTCCCCGAAGACCCAGCCAGCCCTCTACTAATGAGGATGCTGGTCCCGGCGCCATACCAGGCGCCGGTAAAGAAGGACAAGAAGAGGAAGAAGAAAGAGGAGGGCACTTCGGACGCAATGTCCGGAGAAGCTGATACCCAGTCCTCCCATGAGGGCGACGACGACGAAGAGGAGGAGGAGGAAGAAGAAGATCCTCCCCTCTAGGGTAAGAAGAGGGAGGCCTTGGAAGACCTAGAGGCTGAAGCCTCCAAGAGGGACAAAATCACCCTCCCTGATGACTCGGAGTCAGACGCCGAGGCCATCCCGAAGCATCATCGCTGGACCAAGCCCCAAGCCGACTCGTAAGTAGCCCGGGATTCTTTGCACTCACCCAATCTTTATGAACTGTGATGATAACTCTAAGTTCCATCTTTTTAGTCCGGCCCATAGTATACCACAGCTATCCTCATCCTCGGGGGATCTGCCGCCGGAGATGATGGAGAGCGAGTCGCCTTCCCCGGCTTCCCCGCCGCCTAGGGCGGATGCCCCCGAGGTGTCGTTCCATAGGCCCTCTCCGGGCCTTGAAGAGACACGAGCGGGCGACTTAACGGTGCCTGAGGGCAACACCTCGGCTGCCGAAGGACTGAGGGGTACGGCCCCCATGAAGACCAATGACGGGGGCCTCGGTCAATCCGAACCCCAGCCGCATAATACTCCGGAGACCAATAAGGCTTTGGAGTCTAATGAGCGACCCCCCACGGGAGAGGGAGGTGTGGCGACCTTTGCTAATCCGGAGGCGTCGAATACCATGGTGGACACACTGCAAAGTGCATCCATCCTGGATGAGCACCGTATCCTAATGGGTACGGTGGCTGAGAAGATTCAGTCCGCCAAGAGCGGGCTGAACGAAGCCTTTTCCGGCTTGCTGGCAGGCTTTGAGGTATGCAATGTAATAATTTTATTTTTTATTTTTTTGAGAAATACGCCTGTATATAGATAGTAGCCCCTGAGACTCTGTTCGGTTCTTTGAAAAAAAAGCGAGCAGAGGATTAATAACCAGTGGTCAGGTGGTAACATACTTTTATCTGGGTTAACACAGGCTTCTCTGTTAGCGGCGACTGCCCAATCAGCGGAAGTTTCTGAACTCCAACAGAAACTGGAATGGGCCGATGAGGACCTAGTCCTTGTTAACACGCGGCTCGACCAGGCGCAAGATATAAAATACATCTTATTGTATGCCTGTTTATGTCCACATTTTGTGGAAGTTCAAGAGCTGAAATGCGCGTATTTGCACAGATGGCGCCGCCACGGTGGAGACCTTCAGGGGTGAGCTTGCCCAAGCCAAGGATCAAGCAAGGGCAAGCAAGGGGCTGCGGATAAAGCGACTATGGACTTAGTGGCCGAACAGACCGCTCGGCGCCGTTTTGAGGAACGGGTGACTGAAATGGAGCAAAAGCTCAAGGATGCCGGTGCCAAGTGCGAACCCTTAGAAAAGGAAAATAGGCGAAGAAGACCGAACTCGCCAAGGCCCTTCAAGAAGCTTCGGAGGCGCGGTCCAAATCCCGCGCAGCGCGCGAGGAAATCCATCAAGCCGGATAGATAGCGGCTGGTAAGCCCTTTCTTTTACAGGCTAAATTTGGGGACCGGAAGTATGCCTTGCTTAATCGACTGTGGAGTTCTCCAGACGCATATACGGATCTACCGAAGAGTGCTACAGACGCCGCCCAATTCTTCTTGGCCCGGGAGGGGTATGCGACGGAGAAGCTCTTCTGGTCGTAGTTTGCGGGGCAGGAGCGTCCCATACTGCTAAATGACCAGATGGCACAATGGGCGGAGCCGTAGAAGATGTCTAGCACGACCATGAAGGACGTCATAGTCCGGTTGTGGCCGGCCGAAGCCATTCAGACAGCTACTTCGGCCTCGTGCGGCATCTCATCGATACGCTGCCTCGAATTGACATTGTTAAGAGGTGGTCTTGTATAGAAGGGGCACGACTGGCCTTTGCCCGTGTCAAGATGCACTGGGGGAAGATGAAGGCCGAAAAGGTGGTAGTTGAGGGTCCTCCCAAAAGCAAGGACCACCACATACGGGAGAGCTATTTTGAGGAAGTTCTCAAGGGTGCCCGCCTTGTAGAAGGCCAATGCTCTAAGGATGTAGTGTTCGAATGAATGAGTCCGAACTGTTCGAGAGTTTGTATCATGAACTAAGTCTTTTGTAATATATTCCTTCTTTTATGAAGAGTTTTATCCTCCTGTGTGGCCGTTTTATATCTGAGAGTTCCCAGTCGTCGGCTTCAACCCCCTTGTAGATACTACTAGGGTGTTCAGAATTGCACATGACTACACTTAACCCAACGTCTTGGTCCATGAAGGAGGTGTCAGTGCGGTGAACCAGGCAATCCGACTATGCAGTTTTATTGCTCTCACTTAGCCGTAGGAGTTTGACGATGGGTCTACAAAGTAACCCCTGGTATGTATGCGGCTATCCTAATGCGGATGCGTTGCATAGGTGACCGGAAAACGGTCCTTCGTGTAATATGGAAGAAATCGCTAAAGATTTTGATAAGTCGCCGAGGGGCTGACCAGCTCTCGCCGCATCAGTCAGTTTTTGGCTTTCTTTACTAAGGTGTTTAACCGGGCGAACTAGGAACACAATCGCAGTAGTTCTCCCTTTACTACCTTAGCCAATCAGACGGAACGTAAGGTAGCAAACACAGGAGTCGGGCAACCCAACTATTAACTAAAGACATGATTCAGAGCCGATGCATATAATGCCGAGCTCGGGACGCCGAATTTTGCTAGAAAGCTGTTCAGACTTTTTGGTTGGCAACACATAAGTTGCCATATAGAGCCCCTGGCAGTTTTTGCCGAGGTGTGTGCGTGAGACAACTGAAGAGACAGAATAAAGTCTATAAATGAAGACGATACCGAGGAAGAATTTGCTTCACTGGAATCTGATTTATACGTCAAGATGTAGTATTACTGATGGTACCATAATCACCAAGGCTATTTTACGTGCCGGTGGTCTTAAGGCTAAAGAGAAAAGCTCTATACAGGTTTTTTGAGTGGGTTTATGGTCTACAAAATCCTTTGCACCTTCCTGTCGCACGTCTGCGCCACTTTTGCCTGAGTAAGAAAGATTCCTTAAGAGGAATGGTCTTCGACTACTTGGACGGAACCGGGCTCAGAGAGAGTCCTTGTGAGTCCGTAGGATGAGGAGGTTTTAATTCACCTGTGGTAAAAGATAAGAGATAAGTAAAAACGAGGGGGAGACCATATAGGGTCAAACCATAATATAGGCATGTCCATGTTTTTCCTCCGCTGATGCCCAAGGTACTTTGAGTGCGTAATTGTGCACGCGCGGTACGAATCTCGCTGATGTGCGTGGCAATCGACGGAGGCGAAACTGCTAATCCGACCCTGGGATTACCGGGCTGCCCACATGCCGAACTGTCCGGCCTTACGTAATAAAGTCCGGCGGCTTAATAGCCAGTGAGGTGTGCGGCTTGACAGGGCCGCTTTGTACTTCGGCTGCGGTGGCCGCGGTATGCTCCACGGTATGGAGGGATCTTTCCATGTTTCCGTTGACTGCAATGACGCCACGCGGACCGGGCATCTTAAGCTTTAGATAGGCGTAGTGAGGGACCGCGTTAAAGCGGGCGAAAGCGGTTCGTCCGAGCAGTGTGTGATAGTCACTACGGAATGGGACGATATCGAAGATCAAGTCTTCGCTTTGGAAGTTGTCCGGTGAACCGAAGACGACTTCCAGCGTGATTGAGCCCCTGCACCGGGCCTCTACACCAGGTATTACTCCTTTAAAGCTAGTTCTAGTGGGCTTGATTCTTGATGGATCGATGCCCATTTTGGAGATAGTGTCTTGATAAAGTATATTGAGACTGCTACCTCCGTCCATGAGGACTCGCGTGAGGTGAAATCCGTCGATGATTGGATCAAGGACCAGAGCTGCCGAACCTCCATGACGGATACTGGTTGGGTGATCCTTTCGATCGAAGGTGATTGGACAAGCCGACCATGGGTTGAATTTTGGGGCGACCGGCTCTAAGGCGTAGACGTCCCATAGTGCGCGCTTGCGTTCCCTCTTGGGGATATGTGTGACATAAATCATATTCACTGTTTTTACCTCGGGGGGAAATTGCTTCTGTCCCCTTGTGTTCGGTTGACGAGGCTCTTGGTCATCGTCGTCGCTGGGCGACCCCTTCCCCTTGTGTTCGGCGTTGCATTTGCCGGCCTGTTTAAAGACCCAGCAATTTCTGTTGGTGTGATTAGCGGCCTTATCGGGGGTGCCATGAATCTGGCAAGGCCGATCGAGTATTCTGTCTAAGGTGGATGGGCCATCTCTATTTGTCTTGAATGGCTTCTTTCGTTGACCGAGTTTGGATCCACTGAATCCTGCATTGACCGCCGTGTCCTGGGTTTCTTCGTTATTGTTCCGACGCTTGTGCTTGTTGCGTCATGGCTTGCCATTGCCGTCCCTGGGTTTGGAGGTGCTAGGGTCGCTGGTGCTATTGCTTCTACGAGCAAACCAGCTACCCTCTCCCGTGCAAAACCGGGTCATAAGTGCGGTGAGGGCTGCCATGGATTTTGGCTTTTCTTGGCCAAAGTGTCGGGAGAGCCACTCATCTCGGACGCTATGCTTGAAGGCCTCGAGGGCTTCGGAGTCTGGATAATCCACAATCTGGTTCTTTTTGATGAGGAACCTAGTCCAGAGCTATCGAGTCGATTCCCCGGGTTGCTAGACTATGTGACTAAGTTCATCGGCGTCTGGGGGTGCTACCTCTTGAGCACTGCGTTGGTTTTTTCCTTGTAGAGGAAAGGGTGATGTAGTAAAGTAGCGTAAGTATTTCCCTCAGTTTTTGAGAACCAAGGTATCAATCCAGTAGGAGGCCATGCTCAAGTCCCACGAACCTACACAAACAAATAAGAACCTTGCAACCAACGCGATAAATGGGTTGTCAATCACTTCACGGCCACTTGCAAAAGTGAGATCTGATAGAGATGATAATATAATTTTTTTGGTATTTTTATGATAAGGATAAAAAGTAAAGATTGCAAAATAAACAGTAATAAAAATATCTTGTTGACGGAAGATTAATATGATGGAAAATAGACCCGGGGGCCATAGGTTTCACTAGTGGCTTCTCTCAAGATAGCATAAGTATTACGGTGGGTGAACAAATTACTGTCGAGCAATTGATAGAATTGAGCATAGTTATGAGAATATCTAGGTATGATCATGTATATAGGCATCACGTCCGTGACAAGTAGACCAACTCTTGCTCGCATCTACTACTATTACTCCACACATCGACCGCTATCCAGATGCATCCGTAGTATTAAGTTCATAAGAACGGAGTAACGCTTTAAGCAAGATGACATGATGTAGAGGGATAAACTCATGCAATATGATATAAACCCCATCTTTTTATCCTCGATGGCAACAATACTGGGATCGAGCACCGCAAGATTGAACCCAAAGCTAAGCACTTCTCCCATTGCAAGAAATATCAATCTAGTAGGCCAAACCAAACTGATAATTCGAAGAGACTTGCAAAGATAACCAATCATACATAAAAGAATTCAGAGAAGATTCAAATATTGTTCATAGATAATCTTGATCATAAACCCACAATTCATCGGATCTCGACAAACACACCGCAAAAGAAGATTACATCGAATAGATCTCCAAGAGAAACGAGGAGAACTTTGTATTGAGATCCAAAGAGAGAGAAGAATCCATCTAGCTAATAACTATGGACTCGAAGGTCTGAGGTAAACTACTCACACATCATCGGAGAGGCTATGGTGTTGATGTAGAAGCCCTCCGTGATCAATGCCCCTCCAAATGAGCGCCGGAAAAGGCCCCAAGATGGGATCTCACGGGTACAGAAGGTTGCGGCGGTGGAAATAGGGTTTTGGCTCCTCTGCTGATGGTTTGGGGGTACGTAGGTATATATAGGAGGAAGAAGTAGGTCGGTGGAGCCACGAGGGGCCCACGAGGGTGGAGGGCGCGCCCAGGGGGTAGGCGCGCCCCCCTGCCTCGTGGCCTCCTCGTTGATTTCTTGACGTCCACTCCAAGTCCTCTGGATCACGTTTGTTTCGAAAATCACGTTCCCGAAGGTTTCATTCCGTTAGGACTCCGTTTGATATTCTTTTTCTGCGAAACACTCAAATAGGCAAAAAAACAGCAATTTGGGCTAGGCCTCCGGTTAATTGCTTAGTCCCAAAAATAATATAAAAGTGTATAATAAAGCCCATTAAACATCCAAAACAGAATATATAATAGTATGGAACAAATAAAAATTATAGATACGTTGGAGACATATCAAGCATCCCCAAGCTTAATTCCTGCTCGTCCTCGAGTAGGTAAATGATAAAAACAGAAAATTTGATGTGGAATGCTACCTAGCATATTTCTCAATGTAATTTTCTTTATTGTGGCATGAATGTTAAGATCCGAAAGATTCAATATAAAAGTTTAATATTGACATGAAAATAATAATACTTCAGGCATACTAATCAAGCAATTATGTCTTCTCAATACATAGCCAAAGAAAGCACATCCCTACAAAATCATATAGTTTGTCCATGCTTCATTTTCGTCACACAAGATGCTCTCATCTTGCACATCCCCGATGAGAAGCCAAGCAATTGTTTCATACTTTAGTAATCTCAAACTTTTTTCAACATTCACGCAATACATGAGCGTGAGCCATGGATATAGCACTATGGGTGGAATAGAATATGATGATGAGGGTTGTGTGGAGAAGACAAAAAAGGAGAAAGTCGCACATTCACGCCGCTAATCAATGGGCTAGGGAGATGCCCATCAATTGATGTCAATGCAAGGAGTAGGGATTGCCATGAAACAGATGCACTAGAGCTATAAATGTATGAAAGCTCAACAAAAGAAACTAAGCGGGTGTGCATCCAACTTGCTTGCTCACGAAGACCTAGGGCATTTGAGGAAGCCCATTGTTGGAATATACAAGCCAGGTTCTATAATGAAAAATTCCCACTAGTATATGAAAGTGACAAAACAAGAGACTCTCTATCATAAAGATCATGGTGCTACCTTGAAGCACAAGTGTGGAAAAAGGATAGTAGCACTGTCCCTTTTTATTTCTCCCCTTTTTTATTTTTTTTATTTTTTTGGGCCTTCCTTTTTTCTATTTGGCCTTTATTTTTTTTTATTTTTTTGGGACAATGCTCTATTAATGATGATCATCACACTTCTATTTATTTACAACTCAATGATTACAACTCGATACTAGAACAAAATATGACTCTACATGAATGCCTCCGGCGGTCTACCAGGATGTGCAATGAATCAAGAGTGACATGTATGAAATAATATGCATGGTGGCTTTGCCACAAATACGATGTCAACTACATGATCATGCAAGGCAATATGACAATGATGAAGCGTGTCATAATAAACGGAACGGTGGAAACTTGCATGGCAATATATCTCGAATGGCTATGGAAATGCCATAATAGGTAGATATGGTGGCTGTTTTGAGGAAAATATAAGGAGGTTTATGTGTGATAGAGCGTATCGTATCACGGGGTTTGACGACCGGCCGAAGTTTGCACCAACTCTCAAGGTGAGAAAGGGCAATGCACGGTGTCAAGAGGCTAGCAATGATGGAAGGTTGAGAGTGCGTATAATCCATGGACTCAACATTAGTCATAAAGAACTCACATACTTATTGCAAAAATCTACAAGTCATCAAAAACCAAGAACTACGTGCATGCTCCTAGGGGGTAGATTGGTAGGAAAAGACCATCGCTCGTCCCCGACCGCCACTCATAAGGATGACAATCAAAGAACACCTCATGTTTCAAATTTGTTACACAACGTTTACCATACGTGCATGCTACGAGACTTGCAAACTTCAACACAATTATTTCTCAAATTCACAACTACTCAACTAGCACAACTTTAATATCACTATCTCCATATCTCAAAACAATCATCAAGTATCAAACTTCTCCTAGTATTCAATGCACTTATATGGAAGTTTTTATTATGCTCATCTTGGATGCCTATCATATTAGGACTAATTTCACAATTAAAGTAAATTACCATGCTGTTTAAGACTCTCAAAATAATATAGATGAAGCATGAGAGATCAATAATTTCATTAAAATAAAACCACCGCCGTGCTCTAAAAGATATAAGTGAAGCACTAGAGTAAAAACTGTATAGCTTAAAAGATATAAGTGAAGCACATAGAGTATTCTAACAAATTCCGAATCATGTGTGTCTCTCTAAAAAGGTGTGTACAGGAAGGATGATTGTGATAAACTAAAAAGCAAAGTCTCAAATCATACAAGACGCTCCAAGCAAAACACATATCATGTGGTGAATAAAAATATAGCTCCAAGTAAAGTTACCGATAGACGAAGACGAAAGAGGGGATGCCTTCCGGGGCATCCCCAAGCTTAGGCTTTCGGTTGTCCTCGAATATTACCTTGGGGTGCCTTGGGCATCCCAAATCTTAGGCTATTTCCAATCCTTGTTCCATAATCCATCAAATCTTTACCCAAAACTTGAAAACTTCACAACACAAAACCTAACAGAAAATCTCGTAAGCTCCGTTAGCGAAAGAAAGCAAAACACCACTTCAAGGTACTGTAATGAACTCATTCTTTATTTATATTGGTGTTAAACCTACTGTATTCCAACTTATCTATGGTTTCTAAACTCTTTTACTAGCCATAGATTCATCAAAATAAGAAAACAACACACGAAAAGCAGAATCTGTCCAAAACAGAACAGTCTGTAGTAATCTGTAACTAACGCAAACTTCTGGAACTCCAAACATTCTACCAAAATAGGACGACTTATATAATTTTCTAATTGATCTACTGATATTGGAATAATTATTTTATCACACTCTGGTGATTTTTAACAATTGTTTTCGTGAACAGAAAGTTTCTGGAATTTTCAGCAAGATCAAATAACTATCATCCAAGAAGATCCTATAGGTTTAGCTTGGCACAAAAAATAATTAAAACACAAAACCACATATAACCAGAGGCTAGATCAAATATTTATTAGTAAACAGAACCAAAAAGCAAGAAAATAAAATAAAATTGTGTTGCCTCCCAACAAGCGCTATCGTTTAACGCCCCTAGCTAGGCATAAAAGCGAGGATAGATCTAGGTATTGCCATCTTTGGCTTTTAATTTTTTAGCGTAATCAGGCTCGAATCCGGGAGGTTCTTTAAGTTCCCCTACATATTCAGAAATTTTGAGATCTAAAGAATCCAACCGCTTATTGCAAAGGGTGATCAACATATTCATGCGGTGAAGATTTCCACTAACACTCTTAAGAGGTTCAAGAGACTTTTGTACAATCTTAGTCACTTCGCAAATATTTTCAACAACTTGTGTCTCTTCCTGGGCATGTAGTGGCCCTTTTTGTTGAGGTAGTGTTCCCACTACCCCCTCTATGATTTCATGTGCAATACTGGGATCAATTTCAATAAAATTTCCTTTGGCAACGCAATCCAAGAGTTGTCTATGGGACATATTTAGTCCAACGTAAAAGTTGCGATGCAAAATTCTAAAACTCACCTCTAAGGTGCAATTATGATAAGATTCCATCATCCTATACCAAGCATCTTTTAAATTTTCTCTTTGTCTTTGTTTAAAGTGGAGAACTTCAAACTCAGGAGACAAAGGAGCAGATAAAGGACTAGCCATAACGGCACACGAGACACAAAAGGCAAGCGAAAAAGAGGCGAACGGAAAAAGAGGGCGAATAAAACGGCAAGGGTGAAGTGGGGGAGAGGAAAACGAGAGGCAAATGGCAAATAATGTAATGCGAGGGATAAGAGTTTGTGATGGGTACTTGGTATGTCTTGACTTGTGTGTAGACTCCCCGGCAACGGCGCCAGAAATCCTTCTTAATGGAGACAGGGGACACAGTGTTTACCTAGGTCTGGGCCCTCTTAATGGAGGTAATAGCCTACTTCCTTCTTGATTGATCTTGATGGATATAGAGATTACAAGAGTTGATCTACCCCGAGATCATATGTTGTGGTCTAAAACCTGAGGGTATGATGACTAATGTCATAATGATCTATCGACTAGCCTGGCCTCGGCTTATATAATGCACCAGAGGCCTAGGATAACAAGAGTCCTAGTTGAATACGTCGGTGGAGAGGAATCCTTGTCTTGATCACCAAGTCTTGTGGAATCTTCCTCGTGTATGCATCGGCTGTCCGAACTGGTCCATGAGTAAACGACCATGGTGGTCCTTGGCCCAATCCCACTGATCGGGAGACGACATGGTGAGTACCCCCTAGTCCAGGACACCGTCAGTGGCCCCCTGAACCGGTCTTCAAGTTGGGGACGCTCCTCGGTTCTTTCGAACTGTTCTTCATCTTCGGTCGTCGGTCTTGAAAACTGGTTCAACAAATCTTCCCATCTTCTATCTTGAGGATTGCTGAGCTAAATCTGAAGATTTCACACGTCAGGTATCCGAGGAGCCCTTTAAGTCTTTGGCCTTTATCAATGGCTTTTTATTTTTATGCCACACCTTGGGTTTGAAGTTGTTCCCGTGCGGTGGTGTCCTCTTGCATCCGAGCTCCAACGCCAGACTGCATTCGAGGTATCTTTTGCAGTCGAGTACCAACGCCGGACTGTATCCGAGCTCCAACGCCAGACTGTATCCGAGCTCCAACGTCGGACTATGTCCAAGCTCCAACGCCGTACTGTATCCGAGGTGTCATAGATCACTTTGGTTCAAAAAAGTTGAAGGAGTTTAGCCGAGCTCAATGCCGGAAATGCCCTCTGAGGAGCCAGCCACTTGCACCCGAGCTATATGTCGAACTGCTTCCGAGGTGGTCCACCACCTTGGGCTCGGGCTGATTGTTCACGGATTTTATTTCTGATTGATGCAATTTATTTACTGACGAGATATATAGGCGGTATCCCTCAAGGCGTGTGTCGCCCTAAAATCCGAGATGCACATTAGAGGAGATAATGATTGGCGGACGGGCCCTTGAGAGAGGGTTTTGAGAAGTCGCCGTAATATATTAGCTTGATGCCAGATAAGTCCCAGTTGGTACCTATTGTTGTCCAAAGACGCCTTTGCCCATAGTTCGGTCAAGCCGAACACTGATCACTTTGAATTTTTTGCATGGAGTAGCCAGTGCAGTAGCCCCCGAGCCACTGGTCGGGTGGCAACACCTGATCAGGGATTGATGGGCACCTTTAATATTAGTAAGTGATAAGCCCGAAGCCCAGTAGCCCTCGAGCCTTAATGTGGGCACGGGTGGCCGAATTAAGGATCGATGTCCATTTGACAGAAAATTTTGTTATGTTTAACACAAACTTCTCGGAAAGAGAATAAAGATATCTTAAAGGAGCTTAGAGTTGGTCGAAATCCGAGCTCGCCAAGGTAGGCCCCAAGGGGTTTAAAAGATGGATCCAAGTACTTTACATCTCTAATGCCCGGATCCGCATTGTACAACACTTTGTTAACCGACCATCGGCTTCAACCTCCTCGGCCAGTAGCCGGGGAGTGTTTGTCCTACTTTATAAAGCCTTTACAAGGGCAAAGGTTTATGACAAACAAGGCAATCCGGCCATATGGTTTTGTAAACAAAGGTACGCAGAGAGATATGTTATATTACTATTTAACATAAGCAACGTCTTCCAAACAAACTAGTCCCGCTATCCGTTCCTTTCGTTGGGTTGTCATGCTAAGCATGATCATGAAACCACACCTCCGATCAGAGCGGGAGAAAAATATTGAGGGTTTAGATAGGGGAAAGTTCCCGAACTCTATGGTCCATGATGAACCAGAATTTTCACTTCCATCATTGCCGACCAATTATATCCTTTAAGATGGCTAGCTTTCGGCTTCACCCAGTCTGAGGTACTAACCCAGAAGACCCAATAGTAACATAGAGGTGCTCCCTTTACCACCTAGCCGAACAATCAGGAACGTAGGGGTAAGCACACGAGCCAGGCAACCCAGCTTGGCCAAAATCTTAAGTCAAATTGATGCATATTTATGGCTTTATAACGATAATTACGGAAGACAGCGCTTGTATATTGAATACGAACACTGATGATATATTTATTTTGACTCCGTTGGGACCATTTATCTGTTGAAAGTGGCCCATCGTCGGCTTCTACCCCTTTGTAGATAGTACGCAGGGTGTTTCCGCAATAACAAGACAACCCTTAGCCGACGTCTCGGTGTCCGGAGGTGGTTGTGTTAGCGGAAACGAGGCAATCAGATATGCGGGCTTTATATCTTTCACTTAGTCATAGGAGCTTAAAGTTGGGAGGCCAGCTAGTAGCCCCCGGTTAGTGTTCGGCGAAAGTCGAGGTCAAGCCGTAAACACTTCGGCCAATGTTATGAACGGCACGTCATTTAACACAGTCATTGGATCGCTGGCCAGTTTACACTTATTATGACAGTCAGTTTTCGACTTTCTCCACTGAGGTGCTTGAAGAGGAAAGGGTGATGCAGTAAAGTAGCATAAATATTTCCCTCGGTTTTTGAGAACCAAGGTATCAATCAAGTAGGAGGCCACACTCAAGTCCCATGCACCTACACAAACAGATAAGAACCTCGCAACCAACGCGATAAAGGGGTTGTCAATCCCTTCACGGTCACTTACGAGAGTGAGATATGATAGAGATGATAAGATAATATTTTTGGTATTTTTATGATAAAGAGTAAAAGCAAAGAAAGCAAAATAAACGGTAATGGAAATAACGGGAGTTTAATATGATGGAAATAGACCTGGGGGCCATAGGTTTCACTAGTGGCTTCTCTCAAGATAGCATAAGTATTACAGTGGGAAACGAATTATTGTCGAGCAATTGATAGAATTGAGCATAGTTATGAGAATATCTAGGTATGATCATGTATATAGGCATCACGTCCGTGACAAGTAGACCGAAACGATTACTCATCTACTACTATTACTCCACACATCGACCGCTATCCAGCATGCATCTAGAGTATTAAGTTCATAAGAACAGAGTAATGCTTTAAGTAAGATGACATGATGTAGAGGAATAAACTCATGCAATATGATATAAACCCCATCTTTTTATCCTCGATGGCAACAATACAATACGTGCCTTTCTGCCCCTGATGTCATTGGGAAAGGACACTGCAAGATTGAACCCAAAGCTAAGCACTTCTCCCATTGCAAGAAAGATCAATCTAGTAGGCCAAACCAAACTGATAATTCAAAGAGACTCGCAAAGATAACCAATCATACGTAAAAGAATTCAGAGGAGATTCAAATATTGTTCATAGATAATATTGATCATAAACCCACAATTCATCGGATCTCGACAAACACACCGCAAAAAGAAGAGTTGCATCAAATAGATCTCCAAGAGAAATGAGGAGAACTTTGTATTGAGATCCAAAGAGAGAGAAGAAGCCATCTAGCTAATAACTATGGACCCGAAGGTCTGAGGTAAACTACTCACACATCATCGGAGAGGCTATGGTGTTGATGTAGAAGCCCTCCGTGATCAATGCCCCCTCCAGCAGGACGCCGGAAAAGGCCCTAAGATGGGATCTCACGGGTACAGAAGGTTGTCGTGGTGGAATTAGGTTTTCGTGGTCGCTTCTGATGGTTTGGGGGTATGTAGGTATATATAGGAGGAAGAAGTAGGTCGGTGGAGCCACGAGGGGCTCACGAGGGTGGAGGGCGCGCCCAAGGGGGGTAGGCGCGCCCCCCTACCTCGTGGCTTCCTCGTCTGTTTCTTGACGTCCACTCCAAGTCCTTTGGATCATGTTTGTTTCGAAAATCACGTTCCCGAAGGTTTCATTCCGTTTAGACTCCGTTTGATATTCTTTTTCTGCGAAACACTGAAATAGGCAAAAAAACAGCAATTTGGGCTGGGCCTCCGGTTAATAGGTTAGTCCCAAAAATAATATACTCCCTCCATTCCTTGATATAAGGTGTATAGATTTTTGAAAAAAAATCCAAAATATAAGCTGTCTTGCGTTGCAACACTCGTTTGGATATTTTTTTTAGGATTTGATTACATTTCCTTATATCATGCAATCTCCTCTATTTTCTCATGTCAATTAGTTAGGTGTAAACTTGCCCAAACTTGTGACATTTTGCCTTCACATGCGTTCTTTAATTTTCATGCCAAAAACTATACACCCTACATTTAGGAACGGAGGGAGTAAAAGTGTATAATTAAGCCCACTAATCATCCAAAACAGAATATAATATAGCATGGAACAATAAAAAATTATAGATACGTTGGAGACGTATCAAGCATCCCCAAGCTTAATTCCTGCTCGTCCTCGAGTAGGTAAATGATAAAAACAGAATTTTTGATGTGGAATGCTACCTAGCATGTTCCTTAATGTAATTCTCTTATTTGTGGTATGAATATTCAGATCCGAAAGATTGAAGATAAAAGTTTAATATTGACATAAAAAATAATAATACTTCAAGCATACTGCTACCTCTTGAGCACTGCGTTGGTTTTCCCTTGAAGAGGAAAGGGTGATGCAGCAAAGTAGCATAAGTATTTCCCTCAGCTTTTTAGAACCAAGGTATCAATCCTGTAGGAGGCTACGCGCGAGTCCCTCGCACCTACACAAAACAAATAAATCCTCGCAACCAACGCGATAAGGGGTTGTCAATCCCTACACGGTCACTTACGAGGGTGAGATCTGATAGATATGATAGAATAATATTTTTGGTATTTTTTGTGATAAAGATGCAAAGTAAAATAAAAGCAAAGTAAAAAAGCAACGGAAATAACTAAGTGTTGGAAGATTAATATGATGGAAAATAGACCCGGGGGCCACATGTTTCACTAGTGGCTTCTCTCAAGAGCATAAGTATTTTACGGCGGGTGAATAAATTACTGTTGAGCAATTGACAGAATTGAGCATAGTTATGAGAATATCTAGGTATGATCATGTATATAGGCATCACGTTCGAGACCGACTCCTGCCTGCATCTACTACTATTACTCCACACATCGACCGCTATCTAGCATGCATCTAGAGTATTAAGTTCATAAGAACAGAGTAACACCTTAAGCAAGATGACATGATGTAGAGGGATAAATTCATGCAATATGATAAAAAACCCATCTTGTTATCCTTGATGGCAAAAATACAATATGTGCCTTGCTGCCCCTGCTGTCACTGGGAAAGGACACCGCAAGATTGAACCCAAAGCTAAGCACTTCTCCCATTGCAAGAAAGATCAATCTAGTAGGCCAAACCAAACTGATAATTCGAAGATACTTGCAAAGATAACCAATCATACATAAAAGAATTCAGAGAAGATTCAAATATTTTTCATAGATAAACTTTATCATAAACCCACAATTCATCGGTCTCAACAACCACACCGCAAAAGAAGATTACATCAAATAGATCTCCACAAGAGAGGGGGAGAACATTGTGTTGAGATCAAAAAAGAGAGAGGAAGCCATCTAGCTAATAACTATGGACCCGAAGGTCTCATGTATTCACAACACTCATAAGAAAGTTTTTACTAATATTTGCAAACTTCAACACAAGCATTTCTCAAATTCACAACTACTCAACTAGCACGACTTTAATATCACTACCTCCATGTCTCAAAACAAGCATCAAGCATCAAACTTCTCTTAGTATTCACAACACTCATAAGAAAGTTTTTACTAATCTTGAATACCTAGCATATTAGGATTATTTAAGAAAATTACCCTATTTAAGACTCTCAAAATAATCTAAGTGAAGCATGAGAGATCAATAGTTTATATAAAACAAATCCACCACCATACTCTAAAATATATAAGTGAAGTACAAGAGCAAAAACTATATAACTCAAAAGATATAAGTGAAGTACATAGAGTATTCTAATAATTTCCAAATCATGTGTGTCTCTCTCAAAAGGTGTGTACACCAAGGATGATTGTGGTAAACTAAAAAGAAAAGACTCAAATCATACAAGACGCTCCAAGCAAAACACATATCATGTGGTGAATAAAAATATAGCTCCAAGTAAAGTTACCGATGGAAGTAGATTTAAAGAGGGATACCTTCCGGCATCCCCAAGCTTTGGCTTTTTGGTGTCCTTAGATTATCTTGGGGGTGCCATGGGCATCCCCAAGCTTAGGCTCTTGCCACTCCTTGTTCCATAATCCATCAAATCTTTCACCCAAAATTTGAAAACTCCACAACACAAAACTTAGCAGAAAATCTCGTGAGCTCCGTTAGCGAAAGAAAACAAAAGACCACTTCAAGGTACTGTAATGAACTCATTCTTTATTTATATTGGTGTTAAACCTACTGTATTCCAACTTATCTATGGTTTATAAACTCTTTTACTAGCCATAGAATCATCAAAATAAGCAAACAACACACGAAAAACAGAATCTGTCAAAAACAGAACAGTCTGTAGTAATCTGTAACTAATGCAAACTTCTGGAACTCCAAAAAATCAGCCAAAATAGGAAGACCTAGACAATTTGTTTATTGATCAGTATCAATTGGAATCATATTTTATCACATTCTGGTGATTTTTAACAATTGTTTTCATGAACAGAAAGTTTCTGGAATTTTCTACAAGATCAAATAACTATCATCCAAAAAGATCCTATAGGTTTAACTTGGCACAAACACTAATTAAAACATAAAAACACATCTAACCAGAGGCTAGATAAAATATTTATTCCTAAACAGAAGCAAAAAAGCAAAAAACTAAAAATAAAATTGGGTTGCCTCCCAACAAGCTCTATCGTTTAACGCCCCTAGCTAGGCATAAAAGCAAGGATAGATCTAGGTATTGCCATCTTTGGTAGGCAATCCATAAGTGGCTCTCATGATAGATTCATATGGTAGTTTTATTTTCTTTCTAGGGAAGTGCTCCATGCCTTTCTTTAATGGAAATTGAAATCTAATATTACCTTCCTTCATATCAATAATTGCACCAATCAATCTAAGGAAAGGTCTACCAAGAATAAAAGATCATGAAGGATTGCAATCTATATCAAGAACAATAAAATCTACGGGAACATAGTTCCTATTTGCAACAATAAGAACATCATTAATTCTTCCCATAGGTTTCTTAATAGTGGAATCCGCAAGGTGCAAGTTTAAAGAGCAATCACCAAAATCACGGAAACAAAGCAAATCGCACAAAGTTTTCGGAATCGTGGAAACACTAGCACCCGAATCACACAAAGCATAGCATTCATGATATTTAATTTTAATTTTAATAGTAGGTTCCCACTCATCATAAAGTTTTCTAGGGATAGAAACTTCCAACTCAAGTTTTTCTTCATAAGATTGCATCAAGGCATCAACGATATGTTTGGTAAAAGCTTTATTTTGACTATAAGCATGAGGAGAATTTAGCACGGATTGCAATAAGGAAATACAATCTATCAAAGAGCAATTATCATAATTAAATTCCTTGAAATCCAAAATATTGGGTTTATTAACATATAGGGTTTTGTTTTCTTCAATCCCACATTTATCAATTTTAGCATCAAGATCTAAAAACTCCAAATTTTTGGAACTCCTTCTAGGTAAAGGTGAATCATATTCAGTCCCATCATTATCGATATTCATATTGCAAAACAAGGATTTAATAGGGTACACATCAATAACTTTTAGTCTTCATCTTTATTTTCATAAAAATACGGTTTAGCGGCCATCTTATTAACTAAGGTAGCCTGCTTATCCGATATTTCAGCTATCAACTTTTCAAGACGAGCAATTTGGGATCTCAAACCATCAAATTCTTTGGACATATCATCGAGCTCTTTATTCATATAACTCATAAAGCTTTTTTGTTCCTCTGAAGAAATTATTATGCTCAAATTGCAAAACCATAAAACTCCTGACATTGCTTTCGATCTCTTCTAACCTTTTAAGGTGAAGATCACCAAATCTAGGTAGAGCCATCCTGACAAACAAGCAATCCAACACACGAGCAAACAAAAAGCAAGCGAAAAAGAGGCGAACAAAAAAGAGAGGGCGAATAAAACGGCAAGGGTGAAGTGGGGGAGAGGAAAACGAGAGGCAAATGGCAAATAATATAATGCGGGAGATAAGGGTTTGTGATGGGTACTTGGTATGTTGACTTTTCCGTAGACCTCCCCTAAGAACGGCGCCAGAAATCCTTCTTGCTACCTCTTGAGCACTGCGTTGGTTTTCCCTTGAAGAGGAAAGGGTGGTGCAGCAAAGTAGCATAAGTATTTCCCTTAGTTTTTGAGAACCAAGGTATCAATCCAGTAGGAGGCTACGCGCAAGTCCCTCGCACCTACACAAAACAAATAAATCCTCGCAACGAACACGATAAGGGGTTGTCAATCCCTACACGGTCACTTACGAGAGTGAGATCTGATAGATATGATAGGATAATATTTTTGGCATTTTTTATGATAAAGATGCAAAGTAAAATAAAAGCAAAGTGAAAAGCAACAGAAATAACTAAGTGTTGGAAGATTAATATGATGGAAAATAGACCCGGGGGCCATAGGTTTCACTAGTGGCTTCTCTCAAGAGCGTAAGTATTTTGCGGTGGGTGAACAAGTTACTCTTGAGCAATTGACAGAATTGAGCATAGTTATGAGAATATCTAGGTATGATCATTTATATAGGCATCACGTCCGAGACAAGTAGACCGACTCCTGCCTGCATCTACTACTATTAAGGCCACTATCCAGCATGCATCTAGAGTATTAAGTTCATAAGAACAGAGTAACGCCTTAAGCACGATGACATGATGTAGAGGGATAAATTCATGCAATATGATAAAAAACCTATCTTGTTATCCTCGATGGCAACAATACAATACATGCCTTGCTGCCCCTACTATCACTGGGAAAGGACACCTCAAGATTGAGCCCAAAGCTATGCACTTCTCCCATTGCAAGAAAGATCAATCTAGTAGGCCAAACCAAACTGATAATTCGAAGAGACTTGCAAAGATAACCAATCCTATATAAAAGAACTCAGAGAAGATTCTAATATTGTTCATAGATAAACTTGATCATAAACCCACAATTCATCGGTCTCAACAAACACACCGCAAAAGAAGATTACATCGAATAGATCTCCACGAGAGAGGGGGAGAACATTGTATTGAGATCAAAAAAGAGAGAGGAAGCCATCTAGCTATCCCTGCAAAATCATATAGTCTGGATATGCTCTATCTTCATCATACAAAATATTTAATCATGCACAACCCCGATGACAAGCCAAGCAATTGTTTCATACTTTTGATGTTCTCAAACTTTTTCATCTTCACACAATACATGAGCATGAGCCATGGACACAGCACTATATGTGGAATAGAATGGTGGTTGTGGAGAAGACAAAAAAAGGAGAAGATCGTCTCACATCAACTAGGCGTATCAACGGGCTATGGAGATGCCCATTAATAGATATCAATGTGAGTTAGTAGGGATTGCCATACAACGGATGCACTAGAGCTATAAGTGTATGAAAGCTCAATAAAAGAAGCTAAGTAAGTGTGCATCCAACTTGCTTGCTCACGAAGGCCTAGGGAATTTTGAGGAAGCCCATCATCGGAATATACAAGCCAAGTTCTATAATGAAAAATTCCCACTAGTATATGAAAGTGACAACATAGCAGACTCTCTATCATGAAGATCATGGTGCTACTTTGAAGCAGAAGTGTGGTAAAAGGATAGTAACATTGTCCCTTCTCTCTTTTTCTCTCATTTTTTTATTTGGGCCTTTTCTCTTTTTTATGGCCTCTTTTTTTTCATCTGGAGTCTCATCCCGACTTGTGGGGGAATCATAGTCTCCATCATCCTTTCCTCACTTGGGACAATGCTCTAATAATGATGATCATCACACTTTTATTTACTTACAACTCAAGTATTACAACTCAATACTTAGAACAAAATATGACTCTATGTGAATGCCTCTGGCGGTGTACCGGGATATGCAATGAATCAAGAGTGACATGTATAAAAAATTATGAATGGTGGCTTTGCCACAAATACGATGTCAACTACATGATCATGCAAAGCAATATGATAATGATGAAGCGTGTCATAGCAAACGGAACGTTGGTAAGTTGCATGACAATATCTCAGAATGGCTATGGAAATGCCATGATAGGTAGGCATGGTGGCTGTTTTGAGGAAGGTATATGCTGGGTGTATGATACCGGCGAAAAGTGCGCCGTATTAGAGAGGCTAGCAATGGTGGAAGGAAGAAAAGTGCGTATAATCCATGGACTCAACATTAGTCATAAAGAACTCACATACTTATTGCAAAAATCTATTATTTATCAAAATGAAGTATTACGCGCATGCTCCTAGGGGGATAGATTGGTAGGAAAAGACCATCGCTCGTCCCCGACCGCCACTCATAAGGAAGACAATCAATAAATAAATCATGCTCCGACTTCATCACATAACGGTTCACCATACGTGCATGCTACGGGAATCACAAACTTTAACACAAGTATTTCTCAAATTCACAACTACTCAACTAGCACGACTTTAATATCACTACCTCCATATCTCAAAACAATCATCAAGCATCAAACTTTTCTTAGTATTCAACGCACTTATAAGAAAGTTTTTACTAATCTTGGATGCCTATCACTTTAGAACTAATTTCTCAATTTCAGCAAATTACCATGCTGTTTAGTAGGACTCTCAAAATGATATAAGTGAAGCATGAGAGATCAATAGTTTCTATAAAACAAAACCACCGCCGTGCTCTAAAAGATATAAGTGAAGTACTAGAGCAAAAACTATGTAACTCAAAAGATGTAAGTGAAGCACATAGAGTATTCTAACACATTCCGAATCATGTGTGTCTCTCAAAAGGTGTGTACAGAAAGGATGATTGTGGTAAACTAAAAAGAAAAGACTCAAATCATACAAGACGTTCCAAGCAAAACACTTATCATGTGGTGAATAAAAATATAGCTCCAAGTAAAGTTACCGATGGACGAGGACGAAAGAGGGGATGCCTTCCGGGGCATCCCCAAGCTTTGGCTTTTTGGTGTCCTTAGATTTACCTTGGGGTGCCTTGGGAATCTCCAAGATTAGGCTATTGCCACTCCTTGTTCCATAATCCATTAAATCTTTACCCAAAACTTGAAAACTTCACAACACAAAACTTAACAGAAAATCTCATGAGCTCCGTTAGCGGGAAAAAAACACCACTTCAAGGTACTGTATTGAACTCATTATTTATTTATATTGGTGTTAAACCTAATGTATTCCAACTTCTCTATGGTTTATAAACTGTTTTACTAGCCATAGATTCATCAAAATAAGCAAACAACACACGAAAAACAGAATCTGTCAAAAAAGTAATGCAGAGTAATCAGAACTAACGCAAACTTCTGGAACTCAGAAATCTACCAAAATAGGATGCACTAGATAATTTGTTTATTGATCTTCTGCAATTGGAATCAATATGTATCACGTTCTGATGATTTTTAACAATTGTATTCGTGAACAGAAAGTTTCTGGAATTTTCAGCAAGATCAAATAACTATCATCCAAGAAGATCCTATAGGTTTAACTTGGCACAACACTAATTAAAACACATAAAAAAATCTAACAAGAGGCTAGATCAAAGATTTATTCCTAAACAGAAGCAAAAAAGCAAAAAACTAAAAATAAAATTGGGTTGCCTCCCAACAAGCGCTATTGTTTAACGCCCCTAGCTAGGCATAAAAGCAAGGATAGATCTTGGTATTTCCATCTTTGGTAGGCAATCCATAATGGCTCTCATAATAGATTCATAAGGTAATTTAATTTTATTTCTAGGGAAGTGTTCCATGCCTTTCCTTAACGGAAATTGGAATCTAATATTCCCTTCCTTCATATCAATAATTGCACCAATCATTCTAAGGAAAGGTCTACCAAGAATAATATGACATGAAGGATTGCAATCTATATCAAGAACAATAAAATCTACGGGCACATAGTTCCTATTTGCAACAATAAGAACATCATTAATTCTTCCCATAGGTTTCTTAATGGTGAATCCGCAAGATGCAAATTTAAAGAACAATCATCAAACTCACGGAAACCTATCAAATCACATGAAGTTTTTGGAATCATGGAAACACTAGCACCCAAATCACACAAAGCATAACATTCATGATCTTTAATTTTAATTTTAATAGTAGGTTCCCACTCATCATAAAGTTTTTTACGGATAGGAACTTCCAACTCAAGTGTTTCTTCATAAGATTGGATTAAAGCATCAACGATATGTTTAGCAAAGGCTTTATTTTGACTATAAGCATGAGGAGAATTTAGCACGGATTGCAACAAGGAAATACAATCTATCAAAGAGTAATTATCATAATTAAATTCCTTGAAATCCAAAATAGTGGGTTCATTCATATCTAAAGTTTTGACCTCTTCAATCCCACTTTTACCAAATTTCGCATTAAGATCTAAAAACTCCGAATTTTTGGGACGCCTTCTAACTAAAGTTGACTCATCTCCAGTCCCATCATTATCAAGATTCATATTGAAAAACACAGATTTAATAGGGGACACATCAATAACTTTTATATCTTCATCTTTATTCTCATAAAAATTAGAAGAACATGCTTTTACAAAGCAATCTTTCTTAGCACACATCCTAGCGGTTCTTTCTTTGCACTCATCAATGGAAATTCTCATAGTTTTGAGAGACTCATTGATTTCATGCTTAGGTGGAATAGATCTAAGTTTAAAAGAATCAACATCAAGAGAAGTTATATCCACGTTCCTAGCCAATTCGTCAACTTTAAGAAATTTTTCTTCAAGCAAAGCATTGAAATTCTTTTGAGAAATCATAAATTCTCTAACACTAGTCTCAAATTCAGAGGGAATCTTATTAAAATTTCCATAAGAGTTGTTGTAGGAATTACCTTAATCATTAGAGGAATTACTAGGGAACGGCCTAGGATTAAAGTTTCCTCTATACGCGTTGTTACCAAAATTATTCCTACCAACAAAATTCACATCAATAGATTCACTATTATTCTCAATCAAGGTAGACAAAGGCATATCATTAGGATCAGAATAAACACCCTTATTAGCAAACAATTTCATAAGTTCATCCATCTTTCCACTCAAAACACTAATTTCTTCTATCGCATGCACTTTTTTACTAGTAGATCTTTCGGTGTGCCATTGAGAATAATTAACCATAATTTTATCTAGGAGTTTAGTAGCTTATCCTAAGGTGATTTCCATAAAAGTTCCTCCCGCGGTCGAATCTAAAAGATTTCTAGAAGCAAAATTCAATCCGGCATAATTTTTTTGTATAATCATCCATAAATTCAAACCATGAGTAGGGCAATTACGTATCATTAATTTCATCCTCTCCCAAGCTTGTGCAACATGTTCATGATCAAGTTTCTTAAAATTCATAATATCATTTCTAAGAGAGATGATCTTAGTGGGAGGAAAATACTTAGAGATAAAAGCATCTTTGCACTTATTCCAAGAATCAATACTATTTTTAGGCAAAGACGAAAACCAAGTTTTAGCACGATCTCTAAGCGAAAACGGAAATAGTTTCAACTTAACAATCATTGTCCACATCTTCCTTCTTTTGCATATCACACAAATCAATAAAGCTATTTAGATGGGTAGCGGCAAATTCAAGAATCCTGACTGGCTTCTCCTCGTAGGTCAGATCGCTGTCCAACTGAATCGCCTCCAAGGGCATTGTATCTCTTAACGGTATATCGACCATCTCAACATTACACTTCTTCAACTGTGAAACATGAAACACATCATGAACTCCTGACAGTCCTTCAGGTAACTCCAACTTGTAGGCAACTTCTCCCATATGTTCCAAAATTTGATACGGTCCTACAAATCTCGGGGCTAGCTTTCCCTTAACTCCAAAACATTTCACTCCTCGCAGAGGTGACACTCGTAGATATGCTCTATCTACAATTTCATAGGTTATTTCCTTGCGTTTCGAGTTTGCATAACTCTTCTGTCTGGACTGAGCTACCTTTAATCTATCTCGGATCAACTTAACCTTTGCTTCAGACTCCTTGATCAAATCTGGTCCAAACAACTGTCAGTCTCCTACTTCATCCCACATCAACAGTGTTCTGCACCTTCGTCCATACAGGCTTGAATGGTGCCATCTTCAAACCGGCTTGATAGCTATTGTTGTATGAGAACTCCAGCGTAGGGAAAATTGTCATCCCAACTAGATCCATAATCTAAGCGCACATGCCCTCAACATGTCCTCCGAATCTGGTTGACTCTCGGTCTGTCCATCCGTCTGCGGGTGGAATCATCTTGAACTCCAATCTCGTTCCCAAAGTCCAGTGCGATTGATGCCAAAACTTTGAGGTAAACTGTGTTCCTCTATCTGATACTATAGTCCTCGGAACTCCATGCAGACATACGATCCTGGTCATGTATATCTTGGCCAACTTCACACTTGTATAGGTGGTTTTCACTGGGATAAAGAGCCACTTTGGTCAATCGATCAACTACTACCCATATAGAATCATATCCTGTTTTGGTCCTAGGCAATCCGGTGATAAAATCCATGCCAAGTGTAACATCCCAAATTTTCAATTTGGCATGTTATACATAGGTCATCCATGCATATCATATTTTATTGCCTTTGTTTGCAATCCTCGAAATCCTAAGCAACTCAAGGACCCTCGGAGAGAGTTGGGGATTTTTTCGATTTTCATATTTTATTTTTATCAAGTAGTGAAGACGAGGATTTTTGATTTTAATTATTTTCTCTCCGGAAAATATTTCATTTTGAAATAATAAATGAGAGGAGATAATATGACTTCTCCAAAATAATTGAAATATCGGAGGAAAAATGTTAAAATCATTACTTAGATTTTTATTTGATTTATTTGGAATTATTGCCCTAGAAAAAAATTGCATGTTTTAAAAATTGCATTTTAGGGGCCAAGAAAAGTTCATCTTGTTCTAAATATTTTATTTAGACGGAGAAAACTTGTTTTGGTATTTTTAGATTTTTATTTATTTTTCTAGGATTTTTATAAGTTTCGGCGGAACGTTTAAAAAAAAAAGAGGACCCGCGCCCGACTGGGCCAAGGGCCCAGCCGAGCAGGCCGGCCCAGCCGCCCGAGCCGCCGCCGCCTTCCCGCGTCGCCGCCGCCATGTCCGACCCGGACACCACCGCCTTGCCCCTCCCCAAGTCGGAGGCCCCCAACCTATAAGCGCCCCTCTAGCCACCACCACCACCGGGCCGGAGCCGAGCCCCGAGCCGCCGCCGTCGCCTCGCCCGCGCCTTGCCCGAGCCGCCGCCGCCGCCGTGGAGTCGCGCCGTCGCCTCCCGCCGTCACCCAGCGCCCTCGAGTCCCGCCGCCCTCGCCGAGCCCCGCCGCCCTCGCCCGCCCCGCCGGACGACCTCGCCGGAGGTAGCCACCCGCCGCCCGTTTTTTTAAAAAGAAAAACCCCTTTGGTTTTTTTAGAAAAACCCTAGCTCGTTTTTTATATAGATCGTTTTTTCGGTTTATTTGTTTAGCGAGCGTCCGCTCGTTCATTCGTTCTAATGAACGTGTTCGTCGTTTAGTTTCTGCTAACGAACGTTCGTTCATTTAGCCGTTCGTCATTTTTCTTTTTTTATCGGATTTATTCCGCGAATTTCTGATCGCGATTTCTAATCCGATGTTCGAACTAGTATAACTTTTCGCTCGTTTATCGGAATCAGGCGATTCAAGCGCCTGGAGTTTCATCTCGAAACCCTCTTTCCGAATAGCCAACTCAAACAAGTTTTTGCCTCTGTAAAATTTGACCCTAGTTCAGATTAGTAAACGGATCTTGTTTCTTTTGCCTTTTGAGTTTCGTTGCTTCGTTTGTTTTGATTCTTCTTGTGAACCGGAGTTCTTAAGTTACTCTCCGGTCAACCTCTTTCAGTTGAAGTTTCGTTTGTGCCTCTTTGCTTGTTGCTTATGTATGCTGTTGTTTGATTGCGATAGAATTCCCGGTGCTAAGCGTGTTACTCTGAGTCTCTAGGATTCCCGGATAAATCGGCCAAGGCAAGTAACACTTTGATCATACTCTTTTCATACCCAGTTTTTATGCATTAGTTTCAACCCTCGCACATTGCATGGTTAGGATGTCATTAATTTGCGGGTTGGGAATTAGATGATGAGGTAGGAACCTATTGCCCTGTTACTGTCAAACCCTTGGGAGTTACTTCTACGTGTTGCTTATATTGCTATGCTATGCTCGTAGACATGGTTGGGTTTGAGAGTTATTCATGACAGATGTGAGATTGTTAATTATAGTTAACTTAAGGTGGCAACTTTAATACACATCTAGGTGGATTGAGGCACCTGGGGAACCCAGTGTTGTCTGTTTTGTTTTGGAAATCCCGGGGTATCCGTG
Source organism: Aegilops bicornis (assembly GCA_021605145.1). Lineage (NCBI taxonomy): Eukaryota > Viridiplantae > Streptophyta > Magnoliopsida > Poales > Poaceae > Aegilops > Aegilops bicornis. The sequence continues at coordinate 386,471,349 of CM038669.1, read as the reverse complement.
TGATCTTCCTATGGACCGCCACCCAGGCTCAAACGGAACTGAGATTATTCATGCTAGAAACTTCCGTGTGTAGCCACAAGCTATTATGGGCTCTAGCATAGTTGAGTAAGTTACGTGAAGCTCTTGAAGAGGTAGATCAGCAGGTAGTGGGTTTTGTTGGTTTGGTATGGTCTACCCGGAGTAGAGAGTTAATGTTTCTGAAAGACTGTGTCTCGGTCATCCGCTTCTCAAACACCCTGTAGTGCGAGAAATCAACGGAGGCGATCGAGTCTTGTGGGGAAAAGTGCGCAAACCTCTGCAGAGTGTACAATCTAATCATGGTTAGCCGTGTCCCCGGTTATGGACAATTATGAGTATCTAGTACTTGAGTATTCACATGTATCTCATCACTCTAAATTAATGCTGGGATGTTAATTATTTTAATTGGGATTGAGTTGGGGTTATACCTTCTCAATGATGTTTCAACCACCATGATAGTTAAATTAAAATTTATTACTTTGATGTAGGGAAAAATTGGCTTTCCGCAAACTGTAACCGTAGAGCTTTCCACCAGCCAAACATGCATGTAGTTTTAGCATTATTCCGTTATTGCTCTATTGTGTTACATTGCAAGCATATTCCATGTGCTGACCCGTTCTCGGGCTGCAACGTATTATGTTGCAGACTTTTCAGACGAGGAGTAAGGTTCGATAGGTCGCTGTCGCGGCAGCTCAGCTATGTCGTTGGAGTTGATGGACTCACTTTATCTTCCAAGCCTTCCGCTGTTATCGTATTAGATGGCCTTAAGCCATATTATTGTAGTAAGTTCTTTTTTGAGACATTCGATGTAATAAGTGTGTGATTGCTACTCTGTTATAAATCCTTCGAGTAATCGTGTGTCAAGATTACCGATCCGAGGATGACACGGAAGCACGAGACTTGACCATCCGAGGTCGGGTCGCTACAAGATGGTATCGAGCACCACGCTGAGTGTAGGACACGACCACTAAGATAAAACCATAGGTCACTCTTCTCTACTCATTTCGACTCTCCATTTTTCCACTCTTTAGGATGACGGAGATGAAGAACAAGTTTGCACTACGGATGAAGACACACCTTTTGGGCGCCACTTGAAGGAAGTCACTAGGTACCTGAATATTGGAATACCAAGCTTCACCGGACGCATAACGCCATTTTACCGTAAGAAGAGCGCTGGATGATTCAAGTACAAGTTCCGGGAAGGACGTTCTCACCAACTTCCAAGTCCATAGAGTTTTCTTTTGAAGCACCCACCTGGAGCCTTGGCAAGAGTATGGCAGCTCACATTACCATGGGACGCATTGGAGAAGTCTACAACCGGGAGCTTAAAGACACCATATATCAAATATGTGGCGCCGAGACGAGCAATGGGAAGTAATCAGCACCAAGAGGGATAGATCCATTGCAGCTTACATCCAGAGCTAAACCAGCACATTCGACGTCAGAGAACCAGATGTCTTGAGACATGATGGATTTGAAGAAGGCGAAAACTAGGATCATCGAGCTGGAGGAAGAACTCAAGTTTACAAAGCGATGGATATGAGGAAGAAATCAAGACCCTCTTTGGAGAAGAATGACGACCTAGTCAAGAAGATCAGAGTCTTCATGGGAGGACCAGCACCGGAAGAAGAGGAAGAAGATCCCACTTGTCCGGACAACTACATCATCATCGACGACACCGACTCTGATCCAAGTGATGATGACTACGAAGACGAAGCTGGAGCAGACATCATGGAGTCTTCCACTGATCAAAATTTCTAGATGACCACCATATAATAGTAGTATTCCCCCATGTAATTAGTAGTAGTTGAGCACTTATGCGATAGTCCTAGACCGTTTTGTATGCCCTTGCTTGATTGAATGAATGTGTGTGTTTGCCTCATATGCATATGGGTAGTGTTTCTCCCCTAGATCTTTTTCTATTCTAATCTCTTCCATCTAAAACCCTCAGATGCCTCCGAGACGTGACCCCGGTTTTGTTTTCCCACCGGAGCTCACCCAGTTGATCCAGCAGCAGAATGCCTTGATGCAATTGCTAGTTCAGAACCAGGGCAACAACAACAACAACAACAACAACAACAATGCCAACAACAACCCGCCGCCAGTGGATAATTTAACCCGTTTCCTGAGGCTACAACCGCCGGTGTTTTCCAGTAGCACCGAGCCAATAGTTGCTGATGATTGGCTACGCCGTATTGGAAGGGAGTTAACCACCGCAGGATGCACGGATCTTTGAAAGGGTGCGCTTTGCCACACATCAATTGGATGGACCAGCAGCCGCATGGTGGGAGAATTACACTGCTACTTTTCCTATAGCCAATGTCACTTGGGACCAGTTCCAACAAGCTTTTCGCACGGCCCATGTCTCAACTGGAGCCATGCAGATAAAGAAGCGTGAGTTTCGCAACTTACGCCAGAGGAACCGTACTGTGGCCCAGTACGTGGATGAGTTTAGCAAGTTATCACGCTATGCCCCTGATGATGTGGCCACGATGCATGCCAAGGTGAGAAGTTTATGGAAGGGCTGAATGATGAGATGAGTATGCAGTTGATGGTGGCAACTTTCAACAACTACCAGGAGTTGGTAGATAAGGCCCTAATGATTGAAGGAAAGCAACAGCAGATTGAGAGCCGTAAAAGGAAGTATGGACAAGGGAAGTATAACTCGGGAGCTCACCAGAAGCCTCGCTTAACCCCGAACTCGGGAGGACTTGTTCATAACCATGGAGGTCATAACCATACTGGAGGAGGATCACATAATCAAAATGGTGCGAAGAACGGGAATGGGAATGGAGTCAATAATAATCAGAATCGCTCTAACCCAGCTACACCCGCCAAGAGGGACTTAAGCCAAGTTATATGCTTTAAGTGCGGGAAGACAGGGCACTATGCCAATGACTGCCCTGAAGGAAAGAATGGAAACGGAAATGTGAGCGCTGGGAAGAAGCCCAATCCATTCAACAAAGGACAAGTGAACCACATTAACGTGGAGGAGGTTGAAGAGCAGCCGGACGCGGTAATAGGTAAGTTTTCGGTTCAGTCATTTACCGCTCTTGTTCTTTTCGATACTGGTGCATCGCATTCATACATAAAAAGGGGATTTGTGGAAAAGTTTAAGTTACCAACCCAAACCCTTAGGACCCCTCTTCTAGTGAGCTACTTTGGAGCAGAGTACATGGCTAGCGAGATGGTGCACCCAGATACCCCTAATCATTGGCACGCATGTTTTTCCGCCTGACCTAATTATCTTGGAGTCGCAAGGATTGGATGTGATATTAGGTATGGACTGGATGTCAAATTATGGAGGAAGTATTGACTGTGCTAGCAAGTCAATTTATCTTACCACCCCAGAGGGAAAAATGATTAAGTATGTATCTAGGCATGTGCCTAGGAGGAGCCAAGTGAATGCCCTCACGGGATTTGTACAGAGGAAGTACCTTAGTAAAGGATTATCCGGATGTTTTCCCGGAGGAGTTACCGGGCATGCCACCGGATCGAGACATCGAAGTTTACGATAGAACTATTGCAGTGCAGGGGCCAATATCCAAGAGACCCTATCGGATGCCCGCAAATGATCCTGGAGGAAATTAAGAAGCAGATCTAGGAGCTATTGGAGAAAGGTTATATTCAGAGAAGTTCATCACCTTGGGGAGCCCCAGTACTTTTGGTGGAGAAGAAGGATAAATCCACGAGGATGGTTGTTGATTATCGAGCTCAATGAAGTAACTATATAGAACAAGTATCCCTTACCGATGATTAATGATCTGTTTGATCGATTTGCAAGGAGCTAAGGTGTTTTCGAAGATTGATCTACGATCAGGATACCATCAGTTGAAGATCCGAGAGAAGGATATACCAAAGATAGCATTTACCACACGGTATGGATTATACGAGTATACGGTCATGTCATTTGGACTGACTAACGCCCCTGCCTATTTCATGAGCATGATGAACAAGGTGTTCATGGAGTATTTGGACAAGTTTGTTGTGGTGTTTATTGATGATATTATGGTATACTCGAAGAACGAAGAGGAGCACGCGGAACACTTGCGTTTGGTTCTCGAGAAACTCAGGGAACACCAGTTATACGCCAAATTCAGCAAGTGCGAGTTTTGGTTGAAGGAAGTTGGATTTCTTGGGCATGTTATATCAGGAGAGGGTATAGCAGTAGATCCCGATGGTTCGGTCGATCCTTTGAATGGTTGGCACCCACCTCAGTTGGCGAGATCCGCAGTTTCCTTGGACTGGCAGGATATTATCGAAGATTCATTGAGAATTTTTCCAAGATTGCTAAGCCAATGACTGAATTGCTAAAGAAGGATACTAAGTTCAAATGGACAGAGGATTGCGAGACAAGCTTTCAGGAGTTGAAGAAATGGTTGACTACAGCCCCAGTGCTGACATTGCCAGATATACATAAGGAGTTTCAAGTGTATTGTGACGCCTCTCGCTTGGGACTTGGATGTGTTCTTATGCAGGACGGAAAAGTTGTTTCGTATGCCTCACGACAACTGAAGCCACATGAGATGAACTATGCCACGCATGATTTGGAGTTAGCAGCCGTAGTACATGCGTTGAAGACCTGAGACATTATCTTATTGGGAACCGTTGTGATGTGTACACGGATCATAAGAGTTTGAAGTACATTTTCACACGAAGGAGTTAAACCTCGCATGCAGGAGATGGCTGGAACTTATAAAGGATTACGACATGAAGCTACACTATCATCCAGAAAGGCCAACGTCAGAAAGGCACGCTTTGAGCCGGAAGAGTTATGCTAATATCCTTGAGAGCAAGGGATTGCCAAAGGAGTTAGCTGCGGAGATCATGGAACTTCGATTGGAGATTGTTCCACAAGGTTTTATTGCAACAATGGAGGTTCAGTCGACATTGTTGGACAAGATTCGAGAAGCTCAGAAGGAGGACAAAGAGATTGCCGAGATAAGAGAGAAGATGGGCGAAGGAAAATCCAAAGGTTTTCGCGAGGATGAGCACGATACCTTGTGGTTTGAGGACCGGATTTATGTGCCCAACAATTGGAGATCGTGAAGTTAATACTTCAAGAGGCCCATGACTCACCATACTCGATTCACCGGAAACACCAAAATGTATTTGGATTTGAAGGAACGTTTACGGTGGACTGGTATGAAGAAGGATATTGCCGAGTATGTAGCCAGATATGATGTATGTCGAGAGTGAAGGCGAGCATCGAAGCTAGCAGGATCTGTTACAGCCTATGCCAATACCCGAATGGAAGTGGGACAAACTTGGCATGGACTTTATTACCGGATTACCCGTAACCAAGGCATGATATGATTCAATATGGGTAGTTGTGGATCGTTTGACCAAAGTAGCCCATTTCATCCCAAAGTGAAGACCACCTATACAAGCGCAAAGTTGGCCAAGATATATATGACCAGGATCGTATGTTTGCATGGAGTTCCGAGGACCATCGTATCAGATAGAGGAACACAGTTTACTTCAAAGTTTTGGCACCAGCTGCACCGGACTTTGGGTTCCAGTTGGAGTTTAGTACGCGTTCCACCCATGCAGACGGATGGGATGCAGAGAGAGTCAATCAGATTACGGAGGACATGTTGAGAGCCTGGCGCTAGATTATGGATCTAGTTGGGATGAAAATTTGCCGTCGCAGAGTTCTCGTGCAACAACAGCTACCGAGCCGCTTTGAAGATGGCACCGTTCGAAGCTCTGTATGGACGCAGATGTAGAACACCATTGATGTGGGATGAGGTTGGAGACCGTCAGTTGTTTGGACCAGATTTGATCAAGGAATCATAGGAGAAGGTTAAACTAATCAGAGACACACTAAAGATTGCTCAGTCTAGACAGAAGAGTTACGCGGATGCAAAACGCACGGAAGTAACCTATGAAATTGGAGACAGAGCCTATCTGCGAGTATCACCCTTGAGGGGAGTGAAACGTTTTGGAGTAAAGGGAAAGTTAGCCCCAAGATTTATAGGACCATATCGTGTTTTGGAACGGATGGGAGAAGTTGCCTACAAGCTGGAGTTACCTGAAGGATTGTCAGGAGTTCACGATGTGTTTCACGTATCACAAATTTGAAGAAGTGCCACGAGATGGCCGATATACCGTTAAATGATACAAAGGCCCCTAGAGGCGATATGCTTGGATAGTAATTTGACTTATGAGGAGAAGCCAAGAAGATTCTTGATTTCGACAGTCGAGTCACTCGCAGCAAGGTCATCAAGTTTTGCAAAGTTCAGTGGAGCCACCATACCGAGGAGGAAGCCACCTGGGAGCGAGAGGATGATATTCGCAAGGACCATCCGCACCTATTTTCTAGCCAACCCGAATCTCGAGGGCGAGATTCATCTTAAGGGGGGTAGGTTTGTAACATCCCAAATTTTCAATTTGGCATGTTATACATAGGTCATCCATGCATATCATATTTTATTGCCTTTGTTTGCAATCCTTGAAATCCTAAGCAACTCAAGGACCCTCGGAGAGAGTTGGGGATTTTTTCGATTTTCATATTTGATTTTTATCAAGTAGTGAAGACGAGGATTTTTGATTTTAATTATTTTCTCTCCGGAAAATATTTCATTTTGAAATAATAAATGTTAAAATCATTATTTAGATTTTTATTTGATTTATTTGGAATTTTATTTGCCCTAGAAAAAAAATTGCATGTTTTAAAAATTGCATTTTAGGGGCCAAGAAAAGTTCATCTTGTTCTAAATATTTTATTTAGACAGAGAGAACTTGTTTTGGTATTTTTAGATTTTTATTTATTTTTCTAGGATTTTTATAAGTTTCGGCGAAACGTTTAAAAAAAGAGGACCCGCGCCCGACTGTGCCAAGGGCCCAGCCGAGCAGGCCGACCCAGCCGCCCGAGCCGCCGCCTTCCCGCGTCGCCACCGTCGTGTCTGACCTGGACACCGCCGCCGCCGCCTCCCCAAGTCGGAGCCCCTCAACCTATATAAGCCGCCGCCCCCCCTCTAGCCACCACCACCACCGAGTCCGAGCCGAGCCCGAGCCGCCGTCGCCTCGCCGCGCCTTGCGAGCCCGCCGCCACACCGTAGGTCGCCGCCGTCGCCTCCCGCCGTCACCCAGCGCTCGCCGAGTCCGCCGCCCTCGCCGAGCCCCGCCGCTCTCACCCGCCCTGCCGGAGTCGCCCCGCCCGCCGGACGACCTCGCCGGAGGTAGCCACCCGCCGCCCGTTTTTTTTTAAAAAGAAAAACCCCTTCGATTTTTTTAGAAAAACCCTAGTTCCTTTTTTTTACAGATCGGTTTTTTTCGGTTTATTTGTTTAGCGAGCGTTCGCTCGTTCGTTCGTTCTAACGAACGTGTTCGTCGTTTAGTTTCTGCTAACGAACGTTCGTTCATTTAGCCGTTCGTTGTTTTTCTTTTTTTATCGGATTTATTCCGCGAATTTCTGATCGCGATTTCTGATCCGATGTTCGAACTAGTATAACTTTTCGCTTGTTTATCGGAATCAGGCGATTCAAGCGCCTGGAGTTTCATCTCGAAACCCTCTTTCCGAATAGCCAACTCAAACAAGTTTTTGCCTCTGTAAAATTTGACCCTAGTTCGGATTAGTAAACGGATCTTGTTTCTTTCATTTGTTTGAGTTTCGTTGCTCCGTTTGGTTTGATTCTTCTTGTGAACCGGAGTTCTTAAGTTGAACTCTCCGGTCAACCTCTTTCGATTGAAGTTTCGTGTGTGCATCTTTGCTTGTTGCTTATGTATGTTGTTGTTTGATTGCGATAGAATTCTCGAGTGCGAGCGTGTTACTACGAGTCTCTAGGATTCCGGATCGCCGAAGGCAAGTAACACTTTGATCATACTCTTTTCATACCCAGTTTTTAGGCATTAGTTTCAACCCTCGCACATCGCATGGTTAGGATGTCATTAATTTGTGGGTTGGGAAGTAGATGATGAGGTAGGAACCTATTGCCCTGTTACTATCAAACCCTTGGGAGTTACTTCTACGTGTTGCTTATATTGCTATGCTATGCTCGTAGGCGTGGTTGGGTTTGAGAGTTATTCATGACAGATGTGAGATTGTTAATTATGGTTAACTTAAGGTGGCAACTTTAATACACATCTGGGTGGATTGAGGCACCTGGGGAACCCAGTGTTGTCTGTTTTGTTTTGGAAATCCCCGGGTATCCGTGTGATCTTCCTATGGACCGCCACCCAGGCTCAAAGGGAACTGAGATTATTCATGCTAGAAACTTCCGTGTGCAGCCACAAGCTATTATGGGCTCTAGCATAGTTGAGTAAGTTACGTGAAGCTCTTGAAGAGGTAGATCAGCAGGTAGTGGGTTTTATAGGTTTGGTATGGTCTACCCGGAGTAGAGAGTTAATGTTTACGAAGATCGTGTCTCGGTCATCCGCTTCTCAAACACCTCAGAAAAGTGCGAGAAATCAACGGAGGCGATCGAGTCTTGTGGGGAAAAGTGCAAACCTCTGCAGAGTGTACAATCTAATCATGGTTAGCCGTGTCCCGGTTATGGACAATTCTGATTATCTAGTACTTGAGTATTCACATGTATCTCATCACTCTAAATTAATATTGCTGGGATGTTAATTATTTTAATTGGGATTGAGTTGGGGTTATACCTTCTCAATGATGTTTCAACCACCATGATAGTTAAATTAAAATTTATTCCTTTGATGTAGGGAAAATTGGCTTTCCAAATCGTAATCAGTAGAGCTTTCCACTAGCCAAACATGCATGTAGTGTTAGCATTATTCTGTCGTTGCTCTATTGTGTTACATTGCCAGCATATTCCATGTGTTGACCCGTTTTCGGGCTGCAACGTATTATGTTGCAGACTTTTCAAACGAGGAGTAAGGTCCGTTAGGTCGCTGCCGTGCAGCTCAACTATGTCATTGGAGTTGATGGACTCACTTTATCTTCCAAGCCTTTAGCTGTTATCGTATTAGATGGCCTTAAGCCATATTATTGTAATAAGTTCTCTTTTGAGACATTCGATGTAATAAGTGTGTGATGGCTACTCTGTTATAAATCCTTCGAGTATTGTGTGTGTCAGCATTACCGATCCAGGGATGACACGGAAGCACAGAGACTTGACCATCTGAGGTCGGGTCGCTACACCAAGTTTATCCCACTTCCATTCGGGTATCGGTATGGGCTGTAACAATCCTGCTGGCTTTTGATGCTCAGCCTTCACTCTCTTACATACATCACATACGGCTACATACTCGGCAATATCCTTCTTCATACCAGTCCACCAGAAATGTTCCTTCAAATCCAAATACATCTTGGTGTTTCCGGGGTGTATCGAGTATGGTGAGTCATGAGCCTCCTGAAGTATTAACTTCCTGATCTCTGTGTTATTGGGCACATAAACACGGTCCTCAAACCATAAGGTTTCGTGCTCATCCTCATGAAAACCTTTGGCCTTTCCTTTGCCCATTCTCTCTTTTATCTCAGCAATCTCTTTGTCATCCTTCTGAGCTTCTCGAATCTTTCCTAACAATGTAGGTTGTACCTCCATTGTTGCAACAAAACCTCTAGGAACAATCTCCAATCGAAGTTCCCTGAGATCCTCCGCTAACTCCTTTGGCAATCTCGTGCTTACTAGGGTATTAGCATAACTCTTCCGACTCAAAGCGTGTGCTACGACATTGGCCTTGCCTGGATGATAGTGAAGCTTCATGTCATAATCCTTTATAAGCTCCAACCATCTCCTCTGCCTAAGGTTCAACTCCTTCTGTGTGAAAATGTACTTCAAACTCTTATGATCCGTGTACACATCACAACGGTTTCCAATAAGGTAATGTCTCCAAGTCTTGAGCGCATGCACTACAACAAGCTAACTCCAAATCATGCGTGGCATAATTCAATTCGTGCGGTTTTAGTTGTCGTGAGGCATACGAAATAACTCTTCCGTCCTGCATAAGCACACTTCCAAGTCCTAGGCGATAGGCGTCGCAATACACTTGAAAATCCTTGCGTATATCCGGCAGAATCAGCACTGGGGCTGTAGTCAAACGTTTCTTCAACTCCTAAAAACTTGCCTCACATTCTTCCGTCCATTTAAATTTGGTATCCTTCTTCAATAACTCCGTCATTGGCTTCGCAATCTTGGAAAAATTCTCAATGAATCTCCGATAGTATCCTGCGAGTCCAAGAAAACTGCGGATCTCGCTAACTGAAGTGGGTGCCAACCATTCAGTGACTGACTGAACCTTGGTGGGATCTACTGCTACACCTTCTCCTGATATAACATGTCCAAGGAATCTGACTTCCTTCAACCAAAACTCACATTTGCTGAACTTGGCATACAACTGGTGTTCCCTGAGTTTCTCGATAACTAAACACAAATGCTCTTCGTGCTCCTGCTCATTCTTCGAGTATACCATTATATCATCAATGAACACCACAACAAACTTATCCAAATATTCCATGAACACTTTGTTCATCATGCTCATGAAATAGGCAGGGGCGTTAGTCACCCAAATGACATGACCGTATATTCATACAACCCGTACCGTGTGGTGAATGTTGTCTTTGGTATATCCTTCTCTTGAATCTTCAGCTGGTGATATCCTGATCGCAGATCGATCTTTGAAAACACCATAGCTCCTTGCAGCTGGTCAAACAAATCATTGATCATCGGCAGTGGGTATTTGTTCTTGATCGTCACCTCATTTAACCCACGATAATCAACAACCATTCTTAGAGACTTATATTTCTTCTCAACCAAAAGCACTGGGGCTCCCCATGGTGATGAACTCCGTCGAATGTAACCTTTCTCCAATAACTCTTTGATCTGCTTCTTAATCTCCTCCAGATCAGTTGCGGGCATCCGGTATGGTCGCTTCAATATAGGCCGGTGCCTGGCAACAGTTCTATCAAAAACTCGATGTCTCGATCCGGTGGCATGCCTGGTAACTCCTCTGGAAAAACATCCGGGTAATCCTTCACTACATGCACTTCCTCCTGAACAACTCCCAGGAGGGTATTTACTTGGCTCCTCCTAAGCGCATGCCTAGATACATACTTAATCCTTTTTCCCTCGGGGGTGGTGAGATAAATCGACTTACTAGCACAGTCAATGCTTCCTCCATACTTTGACATCCAGTCCATGCCTAATATCACATCCAATCCTTGTGACTCCAAATTATTAGGTCTGACGGGAAAACATGGCTACCAATGGTTAAGGGTATCTGATCGCACCATAGGCTAGCCATATACTCTGCTCCAGGTGAACTCACTAACAGAGGGGTCCTAAGGGTTTGGGTTAGTAGTTTAAACTTATCCACAAATCCCCTTGATATGTATGAATGCGATGCACCAGTATCAAAAAGAACAAGGGCGGTAAAAGACTTAACCAAAAACTTACCAATAACCGCGTCTGGCTACTCTTCAACCTCATCCACGTTAACGTGGTTCACTTGTCCTTTGTTGAATGGATTGGGCTTCTTCCCAGCGCTCCTGACGGTGTCCTGGACTAGGGGGTACTCACCACGTCATCTCCCGATATGTTAGATTGGGCCGAGGACCCCCATGGCCGTATACTCATGGGCCAGTCCGGACAGCTGCCGCATACAAAAAAGATTCCACAAGACTTGGCGATCAAGACAAGGACTCCTCCCCACCGGCGTATTCGGCTAGGACTCTTCTTATCCTAGGCCTCTCGTGCATTATATAAACCGAGGCCAGGCTAGTCGATAGATGAGAGACAACAACAATCATACCATAGGCTAGCCTCTAGGGTTTAGCCTCTTTGATCTCGTGGTAGATCTACTCTTGTACTACCCATATCATCAATATTAATCAAGCAGGAGTAGGGTTTTACCTCCATCGTGAGGGCCCGAACCTGGGTAAAAACATCGTGTCCCTTGTCTCCTGTTACCATCCGCCTAGATGCACAGTTCGGGACCCCCTACCTGAGATCCGCCGGTTTTGACACCGACATTGGTGCTCTCATTGAGAGTTCCGCTGTGTGTTCGGCAAAAGGTCGATGGCTCGCCTGCAGATCAACTACGACTTCGGCATCTTCGTCACCAGCTCGACTGGTCACCTTGGTTCGACCAAGGACTGCGCCCTACCTCCGATTGTCATGCTCGGATGAGGGCCTTCATCAACATCAGCTCCGATCCCTATCAAGATCATGGAGGAATCATCCAGGGAGCCCGGGGGCTCAACGTCAACATTGCCCTCGGGCGACCGTGCTGTTTTTCTGGACAGCGAACTTGTATCCGCCGTCACCGCCTCCTCGAGCGTCGGTTTGACGATTTCTTCGGTGGAATAGTGCGGAATTACGTCTACAACAGCCACGCTTAATTTCGTCGAGTTCCGATGGAGGAATCTCCGACAATCTACGATATACCGGAGCCCTGTCAAATCTGGACGAGTTTAGGGCGTGGTGTCCAGCTTCTAGCTCGGACCTCCTTTGGAAGGTCCAACCGTTGATCGACTGCAGAATTCCTATATCTACCACCCCTCAAAATTTCAGCTCGATCCGACCGTCCAAACTCCGGGAACCTTCCGATTAGTGCATCACTTTTTGGATCTGTTTTCTGCGTGAAAACAAATCTGACCCGAGTTAAATCCTTTTCTGAACGGGATTTTGACTTCCTTTTTAAGGAAGTTTTGTATGGGGTATTGTGTTTTGTTCCCGAACACATCCCACTAACTTTAAAATCTTTTGAACATGATCTTCAACATCATTACGGTGTCAAACCAGTCCGCAATATTGCTCCACGGTACCGCCGACTGCGCTGGACACGTCGTCACTTTGTTGAGCCGAGCTCAACTTCTTCGGATCATCATCTCGGCAAGCCAAACAAGAGTCCGGCATCGCGAAGGATAAATCATCACCAACATCGCCGCCCCATGGATTACACGGAGTGGGCAAACTGGCATCGCCGCACGGTTGCTTCATCAAAGCCGGCATCGACCACGTCACAACCTGCATCGGCAGGGCCGCACTATTGCTTCTTCAAGCTGGTGTCCATCACGCCGACCTACTTCGACATCTCGGCTGGACCGGGGGCTTCGCTATCTCTTCATCAACCTACTTCGGACACTTCGGCGTCACTAGCCGACCAGCTCCGTCACGTTAGCTGGACCGAGGGCTTTGCCTCGGCGAGCCAATCTTTGCCAGCATTGCCATGCTGTTGTTTTATCGCCCATCAGGCAATGGGTGCGCGAATCGAGTCCCAATTGGGAATCACCTTCCTTCGGATTGCGACAACAAATAAACCAGGTGCTATTAATCCCAGTATTTTTTGCTTGTTTGGGTTCATTTTTCCCAAGGAATTATTACTCTGGTTTGTCCATCATATGTACACAGGTCTATCAAATGGTGGCCGCATTAACGACAGCCGCATGGTGGTTCGGTTAGTTTCCGTACATAGTCCGGCGAACGCCGCATCCGGAGCTCGGACCGACCTGTGAATTCAGGCTTTGCCACGCCTTTACCGCATCACGCCGACTCCCTGCATTGACATTGACTTTGGGGCCAGGCCATATTTCTTTTATTACTCACTTTGCATAAATTATTTATTATGCAACGATTTTTTTAATTATCATTATTACTATTATCTCTGGTTTGCACCATTTTTTGTGCACAGGAAAATGATCCCGGGACTTCGGCGTCACTCTGCCGGTCTGCATGGACCGTGCCATGTCACCACTTCAAGCGTGTCGAGCTCTCCTCCGCCACCTCGGGACCGGCTTGGGGGATGGAACCTTGTCCCGTATCAAGCTCGGACCGCGTCATCAATATCGAACACATTAACCAGCTAAGACGCTTTCATGCTCAAAGCTTTAATTTCTAACTTGTGTTCGGTTCGACCAAGCATTATACTTTTTTGGAAAAATGTTGCTTGTAAAAAAATTTCTTGTCCAAACTTTGTTTGTGACGCATAAATTCAAATACCCAATTCATTTGGGGGCTTCCTTCATGAAGTTTTTCCTCTTGCATATGATTATACTTGTACGGCTTCGTTCCTTGATCGTGTATTACGCCACAATATGCACCATATTGACTTAAGCGATTTGCAAGCTGGGTTGCCTCGCTCCTATGTTTACCCTCACGCTCCCCGATTGTTCGGCTAGGGAGTAAAGGGATCACCTCTGCGATTGTCACGATTGGGTCATCCGAGCGGACCTCGACTGGGTGAAGCCGAAAGCTAAGCGCTCTTATAGTTTTCAATGATGGTCGGCACACAACGGAACTCATGAGTACAAAAATCTTTTGCACAAGTCTCATAATAACAATGAGCACCAAGAAAGGTATCGATGGGGTACTATTTTCTTCGAAGATGCTTCTTACACTTCGCAGTAATATAGCATAAGTTCCCTGAGCGCGCTTTGTCTGTTACAGCCTTATGGCCTGATTGCCTGGTTATTGGAAACACCATCGATATTCTCGACATATGGAGTACATAACACTTTTCGGTCCTTGACGAAGAGGAGAAGCCAACGGTTGGTTAAGACGCGTTTAAAGTTCGGTTGAACATAGATATGATATAAGTACTTCGGTACATGCAATCATTCTTTTACCCAAGTCACTTGGGGGCTCTTAAATTTATATGAGCCGTTTTATGATAAGTGTTATTCTTCATAGTCGTTGCAAAGTTTTATTATTATTATTATTATTATTATCTATCACTCCTTTTTTCGACACGAGCGTGTGGTCACTAGCCGGGGAGCCTAATTTCTCTCTCAAAGCCGCTAGAGTTTAGTTTGCTAAACTGGCCTAATAAGAAGTACTACGCCCTCGGGATAGGAGGTTGAAGCCGTAGGCTGACCCGCTTGAAGTCTTGAGATAGGATGTATCATGTTAAAGCACGACAGAAGCACTTCTTTTGCTAAGGCCAATTTTTGGATCGGCACCGAACACTTGATCTTGTTCGGACGTCAAGTTTTTACTGACTTTTTTGGTTTTCCAAGCTTATGGCACTTTTGAAACTATTTGGGTGTTTTCAGCACAAGTCTCGCAGTGCAACGCCGGACACCTTTAGAGATTCGGCAAAACATTCTCGGATATTGCTATATATGCATCGGTTTTGAATTATGTCTTCGGTCAATAGTTGGATTGCCCGGCTCCTGCGCTTGCCTCCTACGTTCCGCTTTGTTCGGCTAGGTGTGCAAAGGGAGAACCATCGCGATTGTGCTTCCAGCTCACATGGTTAAGCACCTCGATGGAGAAAGCCAAACCGACTCTCACAATAAGCGTAAATCGTCGGTCCGATCCGATGACGGTGTTAAATGACGGGCCATTCATAACAATGGTCAAGTGTTTACGGCTTGACCTCGATCGTCGCCCGAACACTACCGGGGCTATTAATCGCCTCCCAAACTAAATCCTCGATATTTTGCTCTTACATTGAGCTGAGGTTTCATGATCATGCTTGGCATGACAACCCAAAGAAAGGAACCGATAAGCGGGACTATTTTCTTTGGAAGACATTTCTTCATTAAGCGGTGATATAACATATCTCTCTGCGTACCTTTGTTTATAAAACCGTATGGCCAGATTGCCTTGTTTGTGTAAATCTTTGCCCTCATAAAGGCTTTATAAAGTAGGACAAACACTCCTCGGCTATTGGCCGAGGAGGTGGAAGCCGATGGTCGGTCAACAAAGTTTTTTACAACGCGGATCTGAGCATTAATGATGTAAAGTACTTGGATACATAGAGTCATTACACATAATTTGTGATTTTACTATGGATATCAATCCTTAATTCGGCCACCCGTGCCCGCATTAAGGCTCGGGGGTTACTGGGCTTCGGGCTTATTATTTACAAATATTAAAGGCACATCGATCCCCGATCTGGTGTTGCCACCCGACCCGATGTCTCGGGGCTACCGTGCATTGCCTGTCCAATGCAGAAAATTTGAAGTGTAATACAGTCTCTGAGGAGATTTTGATCCTCAGGTTGGTCGGCCGCACCCAACCCGAGTCTTGAGGACTGAGCACGCCGCTTTTTGTGTCCCAAAGTATTCTGCCGAGCTAGGACTTGATCCTCAGACCGATTTTGCAAATCAACCTGAGTCTCAGCGGCTATGGGGATCAGCGGTCTTATGTCATCCCTCATGTGCATCTCGGGTTTTAGACCGATACCCACCTTGAGGGCTACTGGCTATGTATCTCGGCAGAGAATAAATTGCACCAATCAAAAATATTTACAAAAATCGGCCCACATTCGGGGTGGTGCACCACCTCGGAAGCAGTCCGGCATAAAGCTCGGGCGCTAGGGGCTGGCTCCATAGAGGGCATTTCCGGCGTTGGAGCTCGGATACATAGTCCCGCGTTGGATCTCGGATATAGTCCGACGTTGGAGCTCGGATATAGTCCGGCGTTGGAGCTGGGATACATAGTCCGGCATTGGAGCTCGGATACGTTCCGGCGTTGGAGATGGGAAGCGGTCCAGCGTTGGTGCTCGGCTGCAAAAGATACCTCGAATGCAGTCGGACGTTGGAGCTCGGACGCAAGAGGACGCTGCCGCCCGGGAACAACTTCAAACCCAAGGTGTGGCATAAAAATAACAAGGCATTGATAAAGGCCGGAAACTTAAAGGGGCTCCTCGGATACCCGATGTGTAAACTCGTCGAATGCATTTCGGCGATCCTCAAGATCGAAGATGAGAAGATTTGTTGAACCCGTTTTCAAGACCGACGACTGAAGATGAAGAACGGTTTGGAAGAATCGAGGAGCGTCCCTAAACTTGAAGAGCGGTTCAGGGGGCTACTGACGGTGTCCTGGACTAGGGGTTACTCACCACGTCATCTCCCGATCTGTTAGATTGGGCCGAGGACCCCATGGTCAGATACTCATGGGCTGGTCCGGACATTGCCGCCATACAAGGAAGAGTCCACAAGACTTGGCGATCAAGACAAGGACTCCTCCCCACCGGCGTATTCGACTAGGACTCTTGTTATCCTAGGCCTCTCGTGCATTATATAAACCGAGGCCAGGCTAGTAGATAGATGAGAGACAACAACAATCATACCATAGGCTAGCTTCTAGGTTTAGCCTCTTTGATATCGTGGTAGATCTACTCTTGTACTACCCATATCATCAATATTAATCAAGCAGGAGTAGGGTTTTACCTCCATCGAGAGGGCCCGAACCTGGGTAAAAACATCGTGTCCCTTGTCTCATGTTACCATCCGCCTAGACGCATAGTTCGGGACCCCCTACCCGAGATCCGCCGGTTTTGACACCGACAGCTCCCATTACCGTTTCCATTCTTCGCTTCAGGGCACTCCGTGGCATAGTGTCCAGTCTTCCCGCACTTGAAGCAAGTAATGTGAGTTAGGTCTCTCTTGGCGGGTGTGGCTGGATTGGGGCGGTTCTTATTGTTGCTTGTTCCGTTCCCGGTCCCATTCTTGGAACCATTGTGGTTGTGCGAACTACCTCCGTTGTGGTTATGACCTCCATGGTTATGAACAATTCCTCCCGAGTTCGGGGTTAGGCGAGGTTTCTGCTGAGCTCCTGAGTTATACCTTCCTTGTCCATACTTCCTCTTACGGCTCTCAATCTGCTGCTGCTTCCCTTCAATAATAAGAGCCTTATCTACCAACTCCTGGTAGTTGTTGAATGTTGCCAACATCAACTGCATGCTCATCTCATCATTCAACCCTTCCATAAACTTCTCCTGCTTCGCGGCATCTGTGTCCACATCATCAGGGGCATTGCGAGATAATTTGCTAAACTCATCCACGTACTGAGCCACAGTACGGTTCCCCTGGCGTAAGTTGCGAAACTCACGCTTCTTCATGCTCATAGCTCCAGTTGAGACATGGGCTGTGCGGAAAGCTTGCTGAAACTGATCCCAAGTGACGTTGGCTATGGGGAAAGTGGCCGTATAATTCTCCCACCATGAGGCTGCTGGTCCATCCAATTGATGTGCGGCAAAGCGCACCTTCTCAGCATCTGTGCAACCTGCGGTGGTCAACTCCTTTCCAGTACGGTGTAGCCAATCATCTGCTACTATAGGCTCGGTGCTACTGGAAAACACCGGCGGCTGCAACCTCAGAAAACGGGCTAGGTTATCAACTGGTGGTGGGTTATTCTTGTTGTTGTTGTTGTTGTTGCCTTGGTTCTGAACTAACAACTGCATCAAGGCATTCTGCTGCTGGATCAACTGAGTGAGCTCCGATGGGAAGGTAAATCCGGGGTCACGTCTCGGAGGCATCTGATGGGTCTAGAGGGGAGAGATTAGAATAGAATGAGGTCTAATGAGAGAAACACTACCCATATGCACATGAGACAAACACAATCATTTCACTCAATCAATCAAGCAATGGCATACAATCGATCTAATCTATCATTACAAAAGTGCTCGGACTATACTATATACATGGGGGAATACTACTAATCATTTGGTGGTCATCTAGAAATTTTGATCGGTGGAAGACTCCATGATGTCTGCTCCAGCTTCACCTTCAAAGTCATCTTCACTGGGGTCGGAGTCGGTGTCGTCGATGATGATGTAGTTCTCTGGGCAAGTTGAGTCGTCGTCCTCTCCTCCTGGCGCGGGGTCTCCCATGAATACTCTGATCTTCTTTATCAGGTCGTCATTCTTCTCCAATAGTGTGGCAATTTCCTCCTCATATACATCGCGTGTAGACTTAAGTTCTTCTTCTAGCTCGATGATCCTTGTCTTTGCCTTCTTCAAATCTATCATGTCTACGCCCATCTGATTCTCCTAGCGACGAATGTGATGGTTTAACTCCTGGATGAAAGCTGCGATTGATCTATCCTTCCTGGTGCTGATCATCTCCCATTTCTCATCTCGGCGCCCACAAATCTGGTAGATAGTATCCTTAAGCTCCTTATGGTAAACTTCTCCAATGCGTCCCATGGTGATGTGAGCTGCCATACTCTTTCCTAGACTCCAGGTTGGTGCATCAAAGGAAAACTCTATGGGCTTAGTGACTGGTGTGAATGTCCTTCCTGGAACTTGAACTTGAATCATCCATCGTTCCTCTTCTGGTAAAGTGGCGTTGTGAGTCTCGGTGAAGCTTGGTATTCCAATGTTCAGGTACCTACTGACTTCCTTCAAGTGACGTCCAAAAGGGGTGTCTTCATCCGGTTGCGTGCACTTGATCCTTGCATCCGCCATCCTAAAGAGTAGAAAATGGAGAGGAGTCAGAAATGAGAAGAGAATAGTGATCTAGGGCTTTTAGCTTAGTGGTCGTGTCCTACACTCAGTGTGTGCTCTGATACCATCTTGTAGCGGCCCGACCTCAAACGGTCAAGTCTCTGTGCTTCAGTGTCATCCCTAGATCGGTAATGCTGACACACACAGTACTCGAAAGATTTATAACAGACTAGCAATCACACACTTATTACATCAAATGTCTCAAAAGAGAACTTATTACAATAAATATGGCTTAAGGCCATCTAATACGATAACAGCGGAAGGCTTGGAAGATAAAGTGAGTCCATCAACTCCAACGGCATAGCTGAGCTGCACGGAAATGACCTAACGAACCTTACTCCTCGTGTGAAAAGTCTGCAGCATGATACGTTGCAGCCCGAAGACGGGTCAGCACATGGAATATGCTGGCAATATAACACAGTAGAGCAAGAACAGAATAATGCTATCACTACATGCATATTTGGCTGGTGGAAAGCTCTATGGTTATAGTTTTGTGGAAAGCCAATTTTTCCCTACAACAAAGGAATAGATTTTATTTAACTATCATGGTAGTTGAAACATCATTGAGAAGGTTCCTTCAACTCATTCCTAATTAGAAGTAATTATCAACCCAACAATATTAATTTAGAGTGATGAGATACATATGATAATCCAAGTACTAGATACTCAAGATTATCCATAACCGGGGACATGGCTAACCATGATTAGATTGTACACTCTGCAGAGGTTTGCGCACTTTTCCCCACAAGACTCGATCTCCTCCATTGGATTTTCTCGCACTACAGGGTGTTTGAGAAACGGATGACCGAGACACAGTCTTTCAGAAACATTAACTCTTTACTCCGGGCAGACCATACCAACCTACATCCCTCTACCCTCTGATCCACCTCTTCAAGAGCTCATGCAACTTACTCAACTATGCTAGAGCCCATAATAGCTTGTGGCTGCACACGGAAGTTTCTAGCATGAAAAATATCTCGGTTCCTTCGAGGCCTGGGTGGCGGACCTTAGGATTATCACACGGGTGCCGGGATATCCTAGGACAACACCTTTGGATTCTCCAGTGCCCGACAAGCAATCCACCCAGATGTGTATTAAAGTTGCCACCTTAAGTTGAACCATTAATTAACAATCTCACATCTGTCATGGATTCACTCACCCAAACCACATCTACGAGCATAGCATAGCAATACGTAGAAGTAACTCCCAAGGGTTTGATAATAACAGGGCAATAGGTTCTACCTCATCAACTACATCCCAATCCACATGTTAATCACATCCTAACCATGCAATGTTTGAGGATTGGAGCTAATGCATAAAAACTGGGTATGAAAAGAGTATGATCAATGTGTTACTTGCCTTGCTGATGATCCGCAAAACCTAGAGACTCGTAGTAGCAGGCTTCACACTCCGGGTGTTCTATCGCAAACGCACAATAGCATACATAAACAATCAAACAAAGAAGCACAGGTAAATCTCAAATAAGAAGATCTAACCAGAAAGGTCAACTTAAGAACTCCGGTTTGCAAAAAGAATCAAATCAAACGGAGCAACGAAACTCAAACTGCGAAAGAAACAAGATCCATTTACTAATCTGAACTAAAGTTAAATTTTACAGTACCAAAATCTTGTTCAAGTTGATTAAACAGAAAGATTGTTTCGAGACGAAGATCTAGGCGCTTGAATCGCCTGATTCCGATAAACGAGCGTAAAGATAAACTAAAACGAAAATTGGATCAGAAATTGCGATCGAAAATAATCGCGGAAAATCCAAGAAAAAAAACCGACGAACATGCTAATGAAGGAACGTTCGCTGTCTGCGGCTAACGAGTTAATACCGTTCGTTAAAACGAACCTACGGAAGAACGTCCGCTAACTAAACTAAACCGGGGAAAAAAATAAAACCGATCTATTCTAAAATAACGAAAACTAGGGTTTTCTAAAAAAACGGATCAATTTAAAAATAAAACCGAACGACGGCGGCGGCGGCGTATACCTCCGACGTGGCTTCGGCGAGGTGGGGCGGCTCCGGCGGCAGGTGGCGCGGTTGGTGCGGGCGACAAAGAAGCGGCGGCGGAGGCAACGGCGACGGCGGCGGCCGCAAGCGGCGGCGGCTTCAGTCAAGGGGTCGGGTGGTGGTGGGGGGTCGGCGTATATAAGGAGGGGCGGCTGGCTTGGGGAGGGGGCAAGGCGGCGCGGGGACAGAGTCGCGGTCGGACTCGGCGACGGAGGCGGAGGTCGCTGTCTCCTGGAGGGAGACGGCAAGCGTTGGGTTTCGGCCTGCTCGGTTGATTTACCACCAATCAAGATTTTTTTAAAATAATTTCGCTGAAACTTAAATAAATCCTAGAAAACAAAATAAAAATCTAAAATGCCAAAACAAATTTTCACCGTCTAAATAAAATATTTAGAACGAGGATAACATTTTGTTGCCCTAAAATGCAACTTTGAAAAACGTGCAATTTTTCTAATTCAA
Source organism: Aegilops bicornis (assembly GCA_021605145.1). NCBI lineage: Eukaryota > Viridiplantae > Streptophyta > Magnoliopsida > Poales > Poaceae > Aegilops > Aegilops bicornis. The sequence goes on along the minus strand of CM038669.1, from coordinate 386,449,715 downwards.
ATAAAATAGCAATAAACTCCGAATAAAATCCAATATTTGATTTTAATATTTTTCCTCCAATATTTCAATTATTTTGGAGAGGCCATATTATCTCCTCTCATATATTTTAATATGAAATATTTTTAGAGAGAAAAATAATTAAAACAAAAAATCCTCGTTTCAATATTTGATAAAACTCAAATATGACAACAGGGAAATCCCCAACTCTCTCCGAGGGTCCTTGAGTTGCTTAGGATTTCGAGGATCGCGAAACGAAATGCAATAAAATATGATATGCAGGAATGATCTATGTATAACATTCCAAATTAGAAATTTGGGATGTTACAAACCTACCCCCCTTAAGATGAATCTCGCCCTCGAGATTCGGGTTGGCTAGAAAATAGGTGTGGGTGGTCTTTGCGAAGATCATCCTCTCGTTCCCAGGTGGCTTCATCCTCGGTATGGTGACTCCACTGAACTTTGCAAAACTTGATAACCTTGCTGCGGGTGACTCGGCTGGCAAATTCAAGAATCCTGACTGGCTTCTCCTCGTAGGTCAGATCGTTGTCCAACTGAATCGCCTCCAAGGGCACGGTATCTCTTAATGGTATATCGGCCATCTCAGCATTACACTTCTTCAGCTGTGAAACATGAAACACATCATGAAGTCCTGACAGTCCTTCGGGTAACTCCAACTTGTAGGCAACTTCTCCCATACGTTCCAAAATTTGATACGGTCCTACAAATCTCGGGGCTAGCTTTCCCTTAACTCCAAAACGTTTCACTCCTCGCAGAGGTGACACTCGTAGATATGCTGTATCTCCAATTTCATAGGTTATTTCCTTGCGTTTCGAATTTGCATAACTATTCTATCTGGACTGAGCTACCTTTAATCTATCTCGGATCAACTTAACCTTTTCTTCAGACTCCTTGATCAAATCCGGTCGAAACAGCTGTCGGTCTCCTACTTCATCCCACATCAACGGTGTTCTGCACCTTCGTCCGTCTGAGGCTTCAATGGTGCCATCTACAAACTGGCTTGATAGCTATTGTTGTATGAGAACTCCGCGTAGGGCAAATTGTCATCCCAACTAGATCCATAATCTAGCGCACAGGCCCTCAACATGTCCTCCAGAATCTGGTTGACTCTCTCGGTCTGTCCATCCGTCTGCGGGTGGAATGCTGTACTGAACTCCAATCTCGTTCCCAAAGTCTGGTGCAGTTGATGCCAAAACTTTGAGGTAAACTACGTTCCTCTATCTTATACTATAGTCCTCGGAACTCCATGCAAACATACGATCCTGGTCATGTATATCTTGGCCAACTTCGCACTTGTATAGGTGGTATTCACTGGGATAAAGTGAGCCACTTTGGTCAATCGATCAACTACTACCCATATAGAATCATATCGAGTTTTGGTCCTAGGCAATCCGGTGATAAAATCCATGTCAAGTTTATCCCACTTACATTCGGGTATCGGCGTGGGCTGTAACAATCCTGCTGGCTTTTGATGCTCAGCCTTCACTCTCTGACATACATCACATACGGCTACATACTCGGCAATATCCTTCTTCATACCAGTCCACCAGAAATGTTCCTTCAAATCCAAATACATCTTGGTGTTTCCGGGGTGTATCTAGTATGGTGAGTCATGAGCCTCCTGAAGTATTAACTTCTTGATCTCTGTGTTATTGGGCACATAAACACGGTCCTCAAACCATAAGGTGTCGTGCTCATCCTCATGGAAACCTTTGGCCTTTCCTTTGCCCATTCTCTCTTTTATCTCAGCAATCTCTTTGTCATCCTTCTGAGTTTCTCGAATCTTTCCTAACAATGTAGGTTGTACCTCCATTGTTGGAACAAAACCTCTAGGAACAATCTCCAATCGAAGTTCCCTGAGATCCTCTGCTAACTCCTTTGGCAATCCCATGCTTACTAGGGTATTAGCATAACTCTTCCGACTCAAAGCGTGCCTTTCGACATTGGCCTTGCACGGATGATAGTGAAGCTTCATGTCATAATCCTTTATAAGCTCCAACCATCTCCTCTCGCCTAACGCTCAACTCATACGTGTGAAAATGTATTTCAAACTCTTATGATACATGTACACATCACAACGGTTTCCAATAAGGTAATGTCTCCAAGTCTTGAGCGCATGCACTACAGCTGCTAACTCCAAATCATGTGTGGCATAATTCAATTCGTGCGGTTTTAGTTGTCGTGAGGCATACGAAACAACTCTTCCATCCTGCATAAGCACACTTCCAAGTCGTAGGCAATAGGCGTCGCAATACACTTGAAAATCCTTGCGTATATCCGGCAGAATCAGCACTGGGGCTGTAGTCAAACGTTTCTTCAACTCTTGAAAACTTGCCTCACATTGTTCCGTCCATTTAAATTTGGTATCCTTCTTCAATAACTCCGTCATTGGCTTCGCAATCTTGGAAAAAATCTCAATGAATCTCCGATAGTATCCTATGAGTCCAAGAAAACTGCAGATCTCGCTAACTGAAGTGGGTGCCAACCATTCAGTGACTGACTGAACCTTGGTGGGATCTACTGCTACACCTTCTCCTGATATAACATGTCCAAGGATTCTGACTTCCTTCAACCAAAACTCACGTTTGCTGAACTTGGCATACAACTGGTGTTCCCTGAGTTTCTCGAGAACTAAACGCAAATGCTCTTCGTGCTCCTCCTCATTCTTCTAGTATACCATTATATCATCAATGAACACCACAACAATCTTATCCAAATATTCCATGAACACTTTGTTCATCATGCTCATGAAATAGGCAGGGGCGTTAGTCAGTCCAAATGACATGACCGTATATTCATAAAACCCGTACCGTGTGGTGAATGCTGTCTTTGGTATATCCTTCTCTTGAATCTTCAGCTGGTGATATCCTGATCGCAGATTGATCTTTGAAAATACCTTAGCTCCTTGCAGCTGGTCAAACAAATCATTGATCATCGGCAGTGGGTATTTGTTCTTGATCGTTACCGCATTTAACGCACGATAATCAACAACCATTCTTAGAGACTTATCTTTCTTCTCAACCAAAAGCACTGCGGCTCCCCATGGTGATGAACTCCGTCGAATGTAACCTTTCTCCAATAACTCCTTGATCTGCTTCTTAATATCCTCCAGATCAGTTGCGGGCATCCGGTATGGTCGCTTCAATATAGGCCCGGTGCCTGGCAACAGTTCTATCAAAAACTCGATGTCTCGATTCGGTGGCATGCCTGGTAACTTCTCTAGAAAAACATCCGGGTAATCCTTCACTACATGCACTTCCTCCTGAACAACTCCCATGAGGGTATTTACTTGGCTCCTCCTAGGCGCATGCCTAGATACATACTTAATCCTTTTTCCCTCAGGGGTGGTGAGATAAATCGACTTACTAGCACAGTCAATGCTTCCTCCATACTTTGACATCCAGTCCATGCCTAATATCACATCCAATCCTTGTGACTCCTAATTATTAGGTCTGACGGGAAAACATGGCTACCAATGGTTAAGGGTATCTGATCGCACCATAGGCTAGCCATATACTCAGCTCCTGGTGAACTCACTAACAGAGGGGTCCTAAGGGTTTGGGTTGGTAGTTTAAACTTATCCATAAATCCCCTTGATATGTATGAATGCGATGCACCAGTATCAAAAAGAACAAGGGCGGTAAAAGACTTAACCAAAAACTTACCAATAACCGCGTCTGGCTGCTCTTCAACCTCCTCCACGTTAACGTGGTTCACTTGTCCTTTGTTGAATGGATTGGGCTTCTTCCCGGTGCTCCCATTACCGTTTCCATTCTTCGCCTGTGGCACTCCGTGGCATAGTGTCCAGTCTTCCCGCACTTGAAGCAAGTAATGTGACTTAGGTCTGTCTTGGCGGGTGTGGCTGGATTGGGGCCGTTCTGATTGTTGCTTGTTCTGTTCCAAGTCCCATTCTTGGAACCATTATGGTTGTGCGAACTTCCTCCATTGTGGTTATGACCTCCATGGTTATGAACAAGTCCTCCCGAGTTCGGGGTTAGGCGAGGTTTCATGAGCTCTGAGTTATACCTTCCTTGTCCATACTTCCTCTTACGGCTCTCAACTGCTGTCGCTTCCCTTCAATAATAAGAGCCTTATCTACCAACTCCTGGTAGTTGTTGAATGTTGCCACCATCAACTGCATGCTCATCTCATCATTCAGCCCTTCCATAAACTTCTCATGTTTCGCGGCATCTGTGGCCACATCATCAGGGGCATAGCGAGATAACTTGCTAAACTCATCCACGTACTGAGCCACGGTACGGTTCCCCTAGCGTAAGTTGCAAAACTCACGCTTCTTCATGCTCTAGCTCTAGTTGAGACATGGGCTGTACGGAAAGCTTGCTGAAACTGATCCCAGGTGACGTTGGCCATGGGGAAAGTGGCCGTATAATTCTCCCACCATGAGGCTGCTGGTCCATCCAATTGATGTGCGGCAAAGCGCACCTTCTCAGTATCTGTGCAACCTGCGGTGGTCAGCTCCCTTCTAGTACGGTGTAGCCAATCATCTACTACTATAGGCTCGGTGCTACTGGAAAACACTGGCGGCAGCAACCTCAGAAAACGGGCTAGGTTATCAACTGGTGGTGGGTTATTGTTGTTGTTGTTGTTGTTGTTGTTGTTGCCTTGGTTCTGAACTAACAATTGCATCAAGGCATTCTGCTGCTGGATCAACTGAGTGAGCTCCGGTGGGAAGGTAAATCCGGGGTCACGTCTCGGAGGCATCTGATGGGTTTAGAGGGGAGAGATTAGAATAGAATGAGATCTAATGAGAGAAACACTACCCATATGCACATGAGACAAACACAATCATTTCACTCAATCAATCAAGCAATGGCATATAATCGATCTAATCTATCATTAAAAAAGTGCTCGGACTATACTATATACATGGGGGAATACTACTAATCATTTGGTGGTCATCTAGAAATTTTGATCAGTGGAAGACTCCATGATGTCTGCTCCAACTTCGTCTTCAAAGTCATCTTCACTGGGGTCGGAGTCGGTGTAAATGCGATGATGATGTAGTTCTCTGGGCAAGTTGAGTCGTCGTCCTCTCCTCCTGGCGCGGGGTCTCCCATGAATACTCTGATCTTCTTTATCAGGTCGTCATTCTTCTCCAATAGTGTTGCAATTTCCTCCTCATATACATCGCGTGTAGACTTAAGTTCTTCTTCCAGCTCGATGATCCTTGTCTTTGCCTTCTTCAAATCTATCATGTCTACGCACATCTGATTCTCCTGGCGACAAATGTGATGGTTTAACTCCTGGATGAAAGCTGCGATTGGTCTATCCTTCCTGGTGCTGATCATCTCCCATTGCTCATCTCGGCGCCCACAAATCTGGTAGATAGTATCCTTAAGCTCCTTATGGTAAACTTCTCCAATGCGTCCCATGGCGATGTGAGCTGCCATACTCTTTCCTAGACTCCGTGTTGGTGCATCAAAGGAAAACTCTATGGGCTTAGTGACTGGTGTGAATGTCCTTCCTGGAACTTGAACTTGAATCATCCATCATTCCTCTTCTGGTAAAGTGGCGTTGTGAGTCTCGGTGAAGCTTGGTATTCCAATGTTCAGGTACCTAGTGACTTCCTTCAAGTGACGTCCAAAAGGGATGTCTTCATCCAGTTGCGTGAACTTGATCCTTGCATCCGCCATCCTAAAGAGTAGAAAATGGAGAGGAGTCAGAAATGAGAAGAGAATAGTGATCTAGGGCTTTTAGCTTAGTGGTCGTGTCCTACACTCAGTGTGTGCTCTAATACCATCTTGTAGCGACCCGACCTCAAACGGTCAAGTCTCTGTGCTTCAGTGCCATCCCTGGATCGGTAATGCTGACACACACAGTACTCGAAGGATTTATAACAGAGTAGCAATCACACACTTATTACATCAAATGTCTCAAAAGAGAACTTATTACAATCAATATGGCTTAAGGCCATCTAATACGATAACAACGAAAGGCTTGGAAGATAAAGTGAGTCCATCAACTCCAACGGCATAGCTGAGCTGCACGGCAACGACCTAACGAACCTTACTCCTCGTGTGAAAAGTCTGCAACATGATACGCGGGTCAGCACATGGAATATCCTGGCAATATAACACAGTAGAGCAAGAACAGAATAATGCTATCACTACATGCATATTTGGCTGGTGGAAAGCTCTATCGTTGTAGTTTTGCGGAAAGCCAATTTTTCCCTACAACAAAGGAATATATTTTATTTAACTATCATGGTAGTTGAAACATCATTGAGAAGGTTCCTCCAACTCAATCCCAATTTGAAGTAATTATCAACCCAACAATATTAATTTAGAGTGATGAGATACATATGATAATCCAAGTACTAGATACTCAAGACTGTCCATAACCGGGGACACAGCTAACCATGATTAGATTGTACACTCTGCAGAGGTTTGCGCACTTTCCCCCACAAGACTCGATCTCCTCCGTTGGATTTTCTCGCACTTTGTGGTGTTTGAGAAGCGGATGACCGAGACATGACCTTTCGTAAACATCAACTCTTTACTCCGGGCAGACCATACCAACCTACATCCCTCTACCTGCTGATCCACCTCTTCAAGAGCTCATGCAACTTACTCAACTATGAAAGAGCCCATAATAGCTTGTGGCTGCACACGGAAGTTTCTAGCATGAAATATCTCAGTTCCCTTCGAGCCTGGGTGGCGGACCTTAGGATAATCACACCGGTACTCCGGGATATCCTAGGACAACACTGGATTCTCCAGGTGCCCGACAAGCAATCCACCCAGATGTGTATTAAAGTTGCCACCTTAAGTTGAACCATTAATTAACAATCTCACATCTGTCATGGATTCACTCACCCAAACCACGTCTACGAGCATAGCATAGCAATACGTAGAAGTAACTCCCAAGGGTTTGATAATAACAGGGCAATAGGTTCTACCTCATCAACTACTTCCCAATCCACATGTTAATCACATCCTAACCATGCAATGTTTGAGGATTGGAGCTAATGCATAAAAACTGGGTATGAAAAGAGTATGAAATGTGTTACTTGCCTTGCTAAAGATCCGCAAAACCTAGAGACCCGTAGTAGCACGCTTCGCACTCCGGGTGTTCTATCGCAAACAAACAATAGCATACATAAGCAATCAAGCAAAGAAGCACGGGTAAATCTCAAATAAGAAGATCTAACCAGAAAGTTCAACTTAAGAACTCCGGTTTGCAGAAAGAATCAAATCAAACGGAGCAACGAAACTCAAACTGCGAAAGAAACAAGATCCATTTACTAATCTAAACTAAAGTCAAATTTTACAGTACCAAAATCTTTTTCAAGTTGATTAAACAGAAAGAGGGTTTCGAGACAAAGATCTAGGCGCTTGAATCGCCTGATTCCAATAAACGAGCGTAAAGATAAACTAAAACGAAAATCGGATCACAAATCGCGATAAAAAATAATCGCGGAAAATCCGAGAAAAAGAAAAACTGACGAACATGCTAACGAAGGAACGTTCGCTGTCTGTGGCTAACGAGTGAACACCGTTTGTTAAAACGAACCTACGGACCAACATCCGCTAACTAAACTGAACCGGGGAAAAAATTAAAACCGATCTATTCTAAAAAAACAAAAACTAGGGTTTTCTAAAAAACCCGGATCGGTTTAAAAATAAAACCGAACGACGGTGGCGGCGATGTATACCTCTGGCGAGGCTCCAGCGAGGTGGGGCGGCTCTGGCGGGGTCCGGCGGCGGGTGCCATGGTGCGGGCGGCCGGCAACGGTGACGGGTGGCGCTACGCGGCGGCGGCTGCAAGCGGCGGCGGCGGCTTCGGCAGGCGGCGGGGTCGGGTGGTGGTGGTGGGGGTCGGGGGCGGCGTATATAAGGAGGGGGGCTGGCTTGGGGAGGGGGCAAGGCGGCGCGGGGACAGAGTCCCGGTCGGACTCGGCGACGGCGGCGGCGGTCGCGGTCTCCTGGAGGGAGACGGCGGCGCGGGGCGGTTGGGCCGGCCTGGCTCGGTTGGGCTTCGGCCCAGCCGGGCGCTGAAGATTTTTTTTAAATAATTTCACCGAAACTTAAATAAATCCTAGAAAATAAAATAAAAATCTAAAAATGCCAAAACAAATTTTCACCGTCTAAATAAAATATTTAGAACGAGATGAACATTTTCTTGGCCCTAAAATGCAAATTTGAAAAACGTGCGATTTTTCTAATTCAAATAAAATAGCAATAAACTCTGAATAAAATCCAATATTTGATTTTAATATTTTTCCTCCAATATTTCAATTATTTTGGAGAAGTCATATTATCTCCTCTCATATATTTTAATATGAAATATTTTCGGAGAGAAAAATAATTAAAACCAAAAATCCTCGTTTCAATATTTGATAAAACTCAAATATGAAAACAGGGAAATCCCCAACTATCTCCGAGGGTCCTTGAGTTGCTTAGGATTTCGAGGATCGCGAAACAAAATGCAATAAAATATGATATGCAGGAATGGTCTATGTATAACATTCCAAATTAGAAATTTGGGATGTTACAGAAAGATGCTGAGCTGTAGGACGGAAAAAATCTCCCGAGTTGAAATAGAATGCAGGGTACCTCGGTCATAAGGACGTCCGCTTCCTGAAAGAAAAACATTCAAATAGCTAAAAAGTGCCATAAGCTCGAAAAGCCAAAAACTTATGTAAAAGCTTGACGTCCAGACTAAACCAAGAATTTGGTGCCAATCCGGAAATTGGTCTGAAAAAAAAATTGTTTTTGTCATGCTTTAACATGACACATCCGATCTCAAGACTTCAAGCGGGTCAGCCTACGACTTCAAGCTCCTTATCCCGAAGGCGGAGTGCTTCTCTGAGGCCAATTTAGCAAACTAAACTCGAGCGGCTTTAGAGAGAAGATAGGCTATCCGGCTATTGACCATACACTCGAGTCGAAAAAAGGAGCAGTAGAAAAAGACTTTGCAACGACCAAGAAGAAAACACATTTACTATAAAACGGCTCGTATAAATTTGTAAGCCCCCAGTTAACATGGGTAAAGGGAGTTTTTTTAACAAACAACGTATGTGAGCATGGTCGAACTGAACACAAGTTAAAAAATTAAAACTTTGAGCATGAAAGCGACTTTGCTGGTTAATGTGTTCGGCATTGATGACGCGGTCCGAGCTTGATGCGGGACAAGGTTCCATCCCCCAAGCCAGTCCCGAGGTGGCGGAGCGAAGAGCTCGACACTCCGAAGTGGTGACATAGCACGGCCAATGCAGGCCGGCCAGAGTGACGCCGAAGTCCCGGGCATGGGCTAATGAAGTGATGACGAAGCCCCCAGTCCAGCTAAGGTGGCGTGGTATGTCGGTACGCCGAGGTGACAACACTGCCCAACCCGGATCATTTACCTATGCACAGAAAATAGTGCAAGCCGGAGATAATAGTAGTAATAATAAATTAAAAAAATTGTTCCATAATTAAAAATTTATGCAAAGTGAGTAATAAAAGAAATATGGCTGATACGTCTCCAATGTATCTATAATTTTTTATTGTTCCATGCTATATTATATTCTGTTTTGGACATTATTGGGCTTTATTATACACTTTTATATTATTTTTGGGACTAACCTATTAACCGGAGGCCCAGCCGTAATTGCTGTTTTTGCCTATTTCAGTAGTTTCGCAGAAAAGAATATCAAACGGAGTCCAAACGTAATGAAACCTTCGAACGTGATTTTCAAAACGAACGTGATCCAGAGGACTTGGACCCTACATCAAGACATCAACCAGAGGGCACGAGGTAGGGGCGCCTACCCCCCCCCACCCCTGTATGCGCCCTCCACCCTCGTGGGCCCCTGTTGCTCCACCGACGCATCCTTCCCCTATATATACCTACGTACCCCCAAACTACCAGCTACGGAGCCAAAAACCTAATTCCATCGCCGCAACCTTCTGTACCCGTGAGATCCCATCTTGGGGCCTATTCCGGAGCTGCACTAGAGGGGGCATCGATCACGGAGGGCTTCTACATCAACACCATAGCCTCTCCGATGATGTGTGAGTAGTTTACCTCAGACCTTCGGGTCCATAGTTATTAGCTTGATGGCTTCTTCTCTCTTTTTGGATCTCAATACAATGTTCTTCCCCTCTCTCGTGGAGATCTATTCGATGTAATCTTCTTTTGCGGTGTGTTTGTTGAGACCGATGAATTATGGGTTTATGATCAAGTTTATGTATGAACAATATTTGAATATTCTCTGAATTCTTTTATGTATGATTGGTTATCTTTGCAAGTCGCTTCAAATTATCAATTTGGTTTGGCCTACTAGATTGATCTTTCTTGCAATGGGAGAAGTGCTTAGCTTTGGGTTCAATCTTGTGGTGTCCTTTCCCAAAGGATGAGGGGCAGCAAGGCACGATTGTATTGTTGCCATCGAGGATAACAAGATGGGGTTTATATCATATTGCATGAGTTTATCCCTCTACATCATGTCATCTTGCTTAAAGCGTTACTCGTTCTTATGAACTTAATACTCTAGATGCATGCTTTGGATAGCGGTCGATGTGTGGAGTAATAGTAGTAGATGCAGGTGAGTCGGTCTACTTGTCTCGGACGTGATGCCTATATACATGATCATACCTAGATATTCTCATAACTATGCTCAATTCTATCAATTGCTCAACAGTAATTTGTTCACCCACCGTAATATTTATGCTCATGAGAGAAGCCACTAGTGAAACCTATGGCCCCCGGGTCTATTTTCCATCATATTAATCTTCCAACAACAAGCTATTTTCATTGCCTTTTATTTTGCTTTTATTTTACTTTGCATATTTATCATAAAAATACCAAAAATATTATCTTATCATATCTATTAGATCTCACTCTCGTAAGAGACCGTTAGGGATTGACAACACCTTATCATGTTGGTTGCGAGGATTTATTTGTTTGTGTAGGTGCGAGGGACTCGTGCGTGGCCTCCTACTAGATTGATACCTTGGTTCTCAAAAACTGAGGGAAATACTTACGCTACTTTGCTGCATCACCCTTTCCTCTTCAAGGAAAACCAACGCAATGCTCAAGAGGTAGCAAGAAGGATTTACGGCGCCGCTGTCGGGAGTCTACGTAAAAGTCAACATACCAAGTACCCATCACAAACCCTTATCTCCCGCATTACATTATTTGCCATTTGCCTCTCGTTTTCCTCTCCCCCACTTCACCCTTGCCATTTTACCCACCCTCTCTTTTTCGTTCGCCTCTTTTTCGCTTGGTTTGTCGTTATGGCTAGTCCTCTATCTTCTCCGTTGTCTCCCGAGAATGAAGTTATAAATTTTAAGCAAAGGGAGGGAGAAAATCTAAAAGACGCTTGGTATAGAATTTGCAATGCTCAAAATAGATCTACCAGGAAGCAATCTACTTCCGTTCTTCTCCGCAATTTTTATGTAGGCGCTACTCCTTGGTAAAGATATATCCTTGATACCATTTCCGGAGGGAATTTCTTGGGTAGCCATGCTTTTGATTCTTATAATGTTGTGATAGATTTGTTTGGCTCACCACCTCTTTTGTTTAATGGAACTATATTAACTTTGGAGCATGTAATGCAAAGACTTGAAATTATTGAAAATAAAGTTGCTACCGTAGAGTTAATTGAAAATCTGGATAAAAAGATCCACTACCAAATTACCCAATATGGAGAAGGAACCCATAGTTAATGAAAGAATAAATCAAGATTCCACTAGAATCGATAAACTTGAGGGTATCATTACCAACTTGGGAACCGCTTTTTCTTCCATAAAGAATAATCCAAGTCCTCCAACTAAACTTGCCAAGATTATGTGTGTTCCTAAAAACAAGGGTGAATCCTCTAGTAAGGAAACTGCGGATCTCAAATCTATAAGTATTCATCCCAATCTTTTTTCTATCATTAAGGAACCATTTGCTACAAATTAATTTTTCGATTTTGTGCCTAGGAGTTTGATAATTAATAAAAACAAAGAAACTCCTAAGGGTGATAGATGTCTTATTAAAGATTTTCCTACCAAAGATGGCAATACCTAGATCTATCCTTGCTATTATGCCTAGCTAGTGGCTTTAAACGATAGCGCTTGTTGGGAAGCAACCCAATTTTTTTTTTAGGATTTTTTCTTTTTTCTTCTGTTTAAGAATAAATTTTTGATCTAGCCTCTGGTTAGATGTCTTTTTATGTTTTAATTAGTGTTTGTGCCAAGTTAAACCTATAGGATCTTCTTGGATGATAGTTATTTGATCTTGCTGAAAATTCCAGAAACTTTCTGTTCATGAAAATAATTTTTGAAAATCACCAGAACGTGATAAAATATTGATTCCAATTTCTGATGATCAATAAACAAAGTGTCTAGGTCTTCCTATTTTGGCTGAATATTTGGAGTTCCAGAAGTTTGCGTTAGTTACAGATTACTACAGACTGTTCTGTTTTTGACAGATTCTATTTTTCGTGTGTTGTTTGCTTATTTTGATGAATCTATGGCTAGTAAAATAGTTTATAAACCATAGAGAAGTTGTAATACAGTAGTTTTAACACCAATATAAATGAATAAAGAGTTCATTACAGTACCTTGAAGTGGTCTTTTGTTTTCTTTTGCTAACGGAGCTCACGAGATTTTCTGTTAAGTTTTGTGTTGTGAAGTTTTCAAGTTTTGGGTAAAAGATTTGATGGATTATGGAACAAGGAGTGGCAACAGCCTAAGCTTGGGGATGCCCATGGCACCCCAAGATAATCTAAGGACACCTAAAAGACAAAGCTTGGGGATGCCCCGGAAGGCATCCCCTCTTTCGTCTACTTCTATCGGTAACTTTACTTGGAGCTATATTTTTATTCACCATATGATATGTGTTTTGCTTGGAGCGTCTTGTATAATTTGAGTCTTTGCTTTTTAGTTTACCACAATCATCCTTGCTAAATTATTAGAATACTCTATGCGCTTCACTTATATCTTTTGAGTTATATAGTTTTTGCTCTAGTGCTTCACTTATATCTTTTAGAGCACGGTGGTGGATTTTTTTATAGAAATTATTGTTCTCTCATGCTTCACTTAGATTATTTTGAGATTACTACAAAACAACATGGTAGTTTGCTTTAACAATAATACGCATTCAAGATTAGTAAAGAAAAAAGAAAATTTCTTATGAGTGTGTTGAATACTATGAGAAGTTTGATGCTTGATAATTGTTTTGAGATATGAAGATGGTGATATTAGAGTCATGCTAGTTGAGTAGTTTTGAATTTGAGAATTACTTGTGTTAAAGTTTGTGATTCCCGTAGCATGCACGTATGGTGAACCGTTATGTGATGAAGTCGGAGCATGATTTATTTATTGGTTGTCTTCCTTACGAGTGGCGGTCGAGGACGAGCGATGGTATTTTCCTACCAATCTATCCCCCTAGGAGCATGCGCATAACACTTTGCTTCGATAACTTGTAGATTTTTGCAATAAGTATATGAGTTCTTTATGACTAATGTTGAGTCCATGGATTATACGCACTTTTCTTCCTTCCACCATTGCTAGCCTCTCTAATACCGCGCACTTTTTGCCGGTATCATACACCCACCATATACCTTCCTCAAAACAGCCACCATACCTACCTATTATGGCATTTCCATAGCCATTCCGAGATATATTGCCATGCAATTTACCACTGTTTCGTTTACTATGACACGCTCCATCATTGTCATATTGCTTCACATGATCATGTAGTTGACATTGTTTTATTGGCAAAGCCACCGTTCATAATTCTTCCATACATGTCACTCTTGATTCATTGCATATCCCGGTACACCGCCGGAGGCATTCATATAGAGTCATATTTGGTTCTAAGTATTGAGTTGTAATTGTTGAGTTGTAAGTAAATAAAAGTGTGATGATCATCATTTTTAGAGCATTGTCCCAAGTGAGGAAAGGATGATGGAGACTATGATTCCCCCACAAGTCGGGATGAGACTCCGGACGAAAAAAAGAGGCCATAAAAAATAATAAGAAAAGGCCCAAAAAAATGAGAGAAAAAGAGAGAAGGGACAATGTTACTATCCTTTTACGACACTTGTGCTTCAAAGTAGCACCATGATCTTCATGATAGAGAGTCTCCTATGATATCACTTTCATATACTAGTGGGAATTTTTGATTATAGAACTTGGCTTGAATATTCCAATGATGGGCTTCCTCAAAATGCCCTAGGTCTTCGTGAGCAAGCGAGTTGGATGCACACCCACTTAGTTTCTTTTGTTGAGCTTTCATATACTTTTAGCTCTAGTGCATCCGTTGCATGGCAATCCCTACTCACTCACATTGATATCTATTGATGGGAATCTCCATAGCCCGTTGATACGCCTAGTTGATGTGAGACTATCTTCTCCTTTTGTCTTCTCCACAACCACCATTCTATTCCACATATAGTGCTATGTCCATGGCTCACGCTCATGTATTGCGTGAAGATTGAAAAAGTTTGAGAACGTCAAAAGTATGAAACAATTGCTTGGCTTGTCATCGGGGTTGTGCATGATTTAAATATTTTGTGTGGTGAAGATAGAGCATAGCCAGACTATACGATTTTGTAGGGATAACTTTCTTTGGCCATGTTATTTTGAGAAGACATAATTGCTTAGTTAGTATGCTTGAAGTATTATTATTTTTATGTCAATATTAAACTTTTTCCTTGAATCTTTCGGATCTGAATATTTATACCACAATTAAGAAGAATTACATTGAAATTATGCCAATTAGCATTCCACTTCAAAAATTCTGTTTTTATCATTTACCTACTCAAGGACGAGCAGGAATTAAGCTTGGGGATGCTTGATACGTCTCCAACTTATCTATAATTTTTTATTGTTCCATGCTATATTATATTCTGTTTTGGACATTATTGGGCTTTATTATACACTTTTATATTATTTTTGGGACTAACCTATTAACCGCGTCCCAACCCGTAATTGTTGTTTTTGCCTATTTCAGAGTTTCACGGAAAAGAATATGAAACAGAGTCCAAACGAACGAAGAACGTGATTTTCGGAATCTAACGTGATCCAGAGGACTTGGACCTCACGTTAAGACATCAACCAGAGGGCATGAGGTAGGGGGCGCCGCCTACCCCCCTGTATGCGTGCCCTCCACCCTTATGGGCCCCCTGTTGCTCCACCGACGCACTTCTTCCTCCTATATATACCTACGTACCCCCAAACTACCAGATACGGAGCCAAAAACCTAATTCCACCACCGCAACCTTCTGTACCCGTGAGATCCCATCTTGGGGCCTATTCCGGAGCTCCGCCAGAGGGGGCATCGATCAGGGAGGGCATCTACATCAACACCATAGCCTCTCTGATGATGTGTGAGTAGTTTGCCTCAGACCTTCGGGTCCATAGTTATTAGCTAGATGGCTTCTTCTCTCTTTTTGGATCTCAATACAATGTTCTCCCCCTCTCTCGTGGAGATCTATTCGATGTAATCTTCTTTTTGCGGTGTGTTTGTTGAGACCGATGAATTGTGGGTTTATGATCAAGTTTATCTATGAACAATATTTGAATCTTCTCTGAATTCTTTTATGTATGATTGGTTATCTTTGCAAGTCTCTTGAATTATCAGTTTGGTTTGGCCTACTAGATTGATCTTTCTTGCAATGGGAGAAGTGCTTAGCTTTGGGTTCAATCTTGCGGTGTCCTTTCCCAGTGATAGTAGGGGCAGCAAGGCACGTATTCTATTGTTTCCATCGAGGATAAAAAGATGGGGTTTATATCATATTGCATGAGTTTATCCCTCTACATCATGTCATCTTGCTCAAAGCGTTACTCTGTTCTTATGAACTTAATACTCTAGATGCATGCTGGATAGCGGTCGATGTGTGGAGTAATAGTAGTAGATGCAAAGGTGAGTCGGTCTACTTGTATCGGACGTGATGCCTATATACATGATCATACCTAGATATTCTCATAACTATGCTCAATTCTGTCAATTGCTCAACAGTAATTTGTTCACCCACCGTAATATTTATGCTCATGAGAGAAGCAACTAGTGAAACCTATGGCCCCCGGGTCTATTTTCCATCATATTAATCTTCCAACAACAAGCTACTTTCATTGCCTTTTATTTTGCTATTATTTTACTTTGCATCTTTATCATAAAAATACCAAAAATATTATCTTATCATAACTATCAGATCTCACTCTCGTAAGTGACTGTGTAGGGATTGACAACCCCTTATCTCGTTCGTTGCGAGGATTTATTTGTTTGTGTAGGTGCAAGGGACTCGTGCATGGCCTCCTACTGGATTGATACCTTGGTTCTCAAAAACTGAGGGAAATACTTACGCTACTTTGCTACATCACCCTTTCCACTTCAAGGGAAAACCAACGCAGTGCTCAAGAGGTAGCAATGGCCCGTGTACCGAACACTCGATGAGGTAGAGCTCTCTCTGCGATGCCGAAGTCCCCGACGCAACCGAGCATGTCAGTATGGCAATGCGACCAACAAGGTGATCACGCGAGCCGATTTATGCCGATTGGGACGACGGCGCCGGCTAGCCGAAGCGACCACGTGACGCAATCGAAGTCGATTATCTACACATGTAAAATAGTGCAGGCCAAAAATAATAAAAAAATCTGCTCATAATTAATTTACGCAAAATAATTTATTTAAAGATATGTGGCCTGGCGCCGAAATCAACGTCGATGCAGGGTGTCGGCGTGATGCGGTAAAGGCGTGGCAAAGCCTGAATTCACAGGTCGATTTGAGTTCCGGATGCGGCGTTCGCCGAACTATGTACGGAAACTGACTGAACCACCACGCGACCGTCGTTAATGCGGCCACCATTTGATAGACCTGTGTACATATGATGGAATAAACCAGGGTAATAATTCCTTGGGAAAAATAAACCCAAACAAGCAAAAATTACTAAGATTAATAGCACCTGGTTTATTTGTTGTAGCAATCCGTAGAAAAGCGACTCCCAAAATTGGACTCGATCCGCACACCCATTGTCCGATGGGCGATGAAGCGACGGCATGGCGATGCTGGCAAACATTGGCTCGCCGAGGCAAATCCCCCGGTCCAGTTAACGTGACGAAGCCGGTCGGCTGGTGACGCCGAAGTCTTCGGAGTAGGTTGATGAAGAGATGGCGAAGCCCCCGGTCCAGACAAGGTGACGGAGCAGGTCGGTAAGGCAACGTTGCAGCTGCCATGTCAGCCGAGGTGTTGAAGCAGTTCGGCGTGATGGACATCGGCATGAAGAAGCAACAGTGCGGCCAAGCCGACGCAGGTCTTAGCTTGTTACGCGGTCAATGCCGGCTTGATGAAGTGACCATCGGCGATACCGGTGTGCCCACTCCGTTTAATCCGTGGTGCGGCGATGTTGGTGATGATTTATCCTTGGTAATTCCAAAATCTTGTTCGGCTCACCGAGATGAGGATCCGAAGAAGTTGAGCTTGGCTCAAAAAGCGACGACGTGTCTAGCGCAGGTCGGCAGCCGTGGAGCAATATTGACGGACTGGTTTGACACCAGCATGATGGTGAAGAATACCTCAGAGGAGGCTTAAAATCTTATGGGCGCGTGTTAAGAACAACGCACAATACCCTAGAAGAAGATTCCTTTAAAAAGGAAGTCTATTATCACATTCATAAAGAAACATGAATTCGGGTCGGATCCGTATTCGCGCAGAAAACAGATCCGAAAATTGGTGCACTTATCGGAAGGTTCCCGGAGTTTGAACCGTCGGATCGAGCTAAAATTTTGAGGGGCGGTAGATATGGGAATTACGCAGTAGATGACCAGTTGGATCTTCCAAAGGACCTCTGAGCTGGGCTCTGGAGACCACGACCTAAACTCGTCCAGATTCCCATCCAGATTTGACAGGGCTCCGGTATATCGTAGATTGCCAGAGATTCCTCCATCGGAACTCGACGAAATTTTGCATGGTTGTTTTAGAATTAATTCCGCACAGTTCCATTGAAGCAATTGTTAAAACAACACTTGAGGAGGCGGTGGCGGCGAATACAAGTCCGTTGTCCAGAAAAACAGCACGGTTGCTCAAGGGCAATGTTGACGTTGAGCCCTCGGGCTCCATGAATGATTCCTCCATGATCTTTAGAGAGATCGGAGTTGATGTAGATGAAGGTCATCGTCCGAACATGATGATCTGACGCGGAGTGCTGTTCTCGGTCGAACCAAGGTGACCAGCTGAGCCGGTGACGAAGATGCCAACATCGCAGTTAATCTACAGACGAGCCATTGATCCTTCGTTGATCTCACAACGGAACTCTGAATCAAAGCACCATTGTCGGTGTCAAAAGTGGGAGATCTCGGGTAGGGGGTCCCAAGTTGTGTGTCATGGATCGATGGGTAACGGGAGAAAGGGGACACGGTGTTTACCAGGTTCGGGCCCTCTGAATGGAGGTAATACCCTACTTCCTGCTTGATTGATCTTGATGGATATAGAGATTACAAGAGTTGATCTACCCCGAGATCATATGTTGTGGTCTAAAACCTGAGGGTATGATGAATAATGTCATAATGATCTATCGACTAGCCTGGCCTCGGCTTATATAATGCACCAGAGGCCTAGGATAACAAGAGTCCTAGTTGAATACGTCGGTGGAGAGGAATCCTTGTCTTGATCACCAAGTCTTGTGTAATCTTCCTCGTGTATGCATCGGCTGTCCGAACTGGCCCATGAGTAAACGGCCATGGGGGTCCTCGGCCCAATCCCACTGATCGAGAGACGACGTGCTGAGTACCCCCTAGTCCAGGACACCGTCAGTGCCACCCTGGCGCTTCTTAGATTTAAAGCAGCAAACGGTCTATCAAACAAGGGATTCACAGAGATGTTAGGTATTTTCAAAGAAATTCTTTCGGAAGATAATGTGCTCCCCAGAAGCACGAAAATTGTTTGCCCATTGGAACTTGAAGTACAGAAGATACACGCTTGTGTGAATGATTGTATATTGTACCGTGGTGAGTACAAAGATTTGCGTGCATGTCCCACATGCAAGCATGCACGATACAAGAGCAGGAGAGCAAAGGACAAGTACCAATTGGACGACGAGATCAAGACAGGAATCCCGTTCAAGGTTGTTTGGTACTTGCCTTCAATTCCAAGGTTGAGGCGTTTGTTTGCAAACCCTAGAGTGGCAAAGAGGTTGCGGTGGCATCATGATAAGTGAATTGCGGATAGGTTTATGAGGCACCCAAAAGATGGGGCTTAGTGGGAATTAATCGACAACAAGTTTGATAAATTTGCCAAGGATCCTAGAAGTATAAGGCTTGGGGAGAGTACTGACGGGATGAATCCTTTTGGCGATATGAGCACCAATCACAGCGCATGGCTAGTGCTTCTGTGCATATATAACCTAGCTCCTTGGTTGTGTATGAAGAAAAAATACATTATGATGTCAATGATTATCCAAGGCGCGAAGCAACCTGGAAATGACATCGACATTTACTTTCAGCTACTGGTAGAAGAACTGCTGACAGTGTGGATAGATGCGCCTGCTGTAAAATGTTATGATCTTACAGAAAGGAGATTTTCGATCTACATACGATGTTGGTGCACACCATTCAAGATATGCCGGCATTAGGCAACACATTGGGGCACAAAACAAAGGGAGATGTAGGGAGTGTCACACGCATGGATAGGACAACTAGCATAAGACTTCCCAACTCGCGCAAAACAGTGTATTTGCGTTATCGTAGGTTCTTGCGGAAAAATCACCCATACCGAAAGATGAAAGCTGAATTTGATGGTACGGCAGAGGCAGTTGTGGGCCCAAGACCCAATGACAGGGAGGTGGTCCACAACATGGCTAAAAAATTTAATGTTGTGCTTGGCAAGAACCACCCTTTGACGGTGAAACAAACACCCAAGGGTCAAGTGTTTAAGAAGAAATCATTGTTCTGGAAATTACCTTACTGGGAGATTCTACGTGTACTTCAGTGCACCGATGTCATGCACGTAGAGAAGAACGTATGTGAAAGCATCCTTGGTACTCTGCTCAAGATTAAAGGTAAAAGAAAGGATGGTGACGGTTCATTTCGATATGCTTGCGATCAATGAAAACGCAAGAGTGAAGCGTAAGATGATGACAAATTCATCAAAGCTCGCCAGAGTTACAATTTCAAGACAAAAGAAGCAACACAGTTCTTCACCTATTTTTGTCGATTAAGACACCCTCTTCCTACTGCGTAAACATCAGAAATCTCGTGGATGTGAGCTCATGTAAAATGAAGTTGGGACACATGAAGTCACATGATTGCCACGTAATGTTGACACAAATCCTCCCGGTGGCCATCAGAAATCTGATGGAAAAATATATAAGAAACACACTCATTGACCTCTGTGATGTCTTCAACAAACTATGGTAGAAAATTGTAAATCCTGAAGAGTTGGATCATATGCAAGATGATATTGCAAGAATATTGTCCAACCTAGAGATGTTTTTCCCACCATCATTCTTTGATGTCATGGTCCATCTCACTGTGCACCTTGTCGACGAGATAAAGTATTGTGGTCCTGTGTTTCTTCGCAACATGTATCCCTTCGAGCGGTTCATGGGAATACTGAAGCACTTTTGCGGAGCCGAAACCATCCAGAGGCAAGCGTCCTACAAGGTTATACCATGGAGGTGGTTGAGTTTTGCACCGAACACATGAAACAAAGACATATCGGTTTGCCCCTCTCTCGCCACGAGGGAAGTCTCAAAGGTAAGCCGGTCCTTGCTGGCACGCAAATGGCTGCACCCGGAGAATTGGCAGAGAAAGCCCATTTGACGGTACTGCTTAATAGCCCAGTTCTCATCGCTTATGCCGAAGAACACTTGGCGGAGATACGCCAAAGCTTCTTACCAATGGTGCCTTCATCAGATGTGGGGATGAAGGAGCACACTAAGAACTATGCCGAATGGCTGAAGAATCATTTGGCACAAGGATCCATCGATGACATTGCTACGTGGTTGGCACAAAAGCCATCACCTATGGTGTTGATGTACCAAGCATATGACATAAATGGATACACGTTCTACACTGAGGAACGTGATCAGAAGACCTCGTATCAGAACAACTCTGTTTGAATAGAATGCGTGACTGTAAATGAAGTTGATAAAAGGGTATACTATGGAACCATCAAAGAGATTTGGGAGCTTGACTATGTGAAAGTTAAGGTGGCATTATTCAGGTGCGCATGGATTCCTCTTGGTCAGGTAAGGATTGATTTAGTACAGGAAGACCTATGTTAACAGGACAACGATGGCATATCACGCGGACCCATTCATTCTTGCCAGCGATGCTACCCAGATTTTCTTTGTGGAAGACCCCTTGCATAAGAACGGCCATTTAGCGATGCATGGGAAGAGAAGGGTACTGGGTGTCGACGATGTTGCCGATGAGGACGAGTACGATGAATTTGATGAGTTGCCAGCCAAGGGATCAAGCACGCGTGTAACAGAGCAGCGTAAAATCATCAAAAACCCCAAGTTCATTCGGGGTCAACTTAATGATCCCAGTTCCCCCATGTACATGGGAATTAAGCTGACTAGTCTTTATGCCTACCCTGCAACTTAATTCGTTCAATTTAGAATTGTCGCGTGTACTAAATTTGTGAGTTATGCCCAGTTTTCCATTGATGTAAGAACCGTTAATATGTTGAGCTTGATATGCTGTCAGCTCAGGCAATGAATATGAACTGTTTTTTGTTGTTATTATTATTATATCATAGAGGTAGCACACTCAATTGATCTCACTACAGTATGTGTGAACAAAAATATGCAAGTTTTGCGAATAGCACACAGTTTGTTGATGAAAGTCGTGTGCTGACCAAACCCCGCCACCCCGCCCATGATCTGAGTCGTGCTTTCTGATTGGCCAGAATCCAAGCCCCACGGATCGTACGTCTGCACCGTTGGATGCTCCCAGATCGAACGGCGATCCTCATCCCTTTCGGCAGCACATGCCGTTCCGGTTTTAGTTCTATTTTTATGCACAAAATGCTCATTAATCTCAAAAAATGTCTTAAATATAGCTAATGATACCTGAAATGCGCCAGAAAATCAAACCCGTGATATAGTGGTGATTGCGTACCGTGGAAATTTTTATGAGGCCAAACAATGAAGTCACCGGCCACAGGAGTTTGAATTGACACATCTCCTTTTGGAAAACCATGATCCTTCATGTGAGATGCTCCGGTTTGGAAGGAGCGGTCATCAAAACTTGTGCCAACTTTACCAATTTTTTCCACGGGGTCGTGAGAGCACGCCACAGGCACACATCGATTTTGAAGATGTCCGAACTCCATCTGAATTTCCTGTAATTAAAATACCAGCTAGGCCTACGCCAGTGGCCGCACCTCACGGCCGAAATGTTTGAAACTTCTCCCCGCTTCTCAAACAAACGGATGAAAACTCACAAAGTGACGCACAAATGATATGTACACCTTCTTTGCTAGGCTGATAGTAAGGGGTATCATAGCTAGTATCATGCATGCCAACTAGGTAATTTTGATGAGCTGTCATATAGAATTAATTAAATAAAGAAAGATAGGTTACGTATCATATCATGAAACCATATCATAATAAATGTTATGCTACTATGTGTCATGCATGACAATATAAATAAAGTACTACATATGATACTAGCTACTCTATGATACTATGCATTAGAGCAAGTACATAATAGAGTGACATAAGACTAGCCACAATGGGTAGTAACATAGAATGTTACTAGTCTATGTTACTACCTCTATAGTGGGGAGTAACATATGTGTCGTAACATGCAACACTTCATTTATTAGGCTATAGACTCATCTTGGCTTGAGATGTGTGATGTTACTCATACTACTAGTAAGACTACCCACAGTGGGAGTAACATAGGTAGTAACATCACACATATCTAGATAAAATAGATGATGTGGCAAGCAATAAATGAAGAAATGGAGGAAAGTGGTAACATAGCTAGTTACTAGTAGTATGAGTAACATCACACATATCAAGGCAAAATGACTCTATAGCCTAATAAATGAAGTGTTGCATGTTACCACACATATGTTACTCCCCACTATATAGGTAGTAACATAGACTAGTAACATGTGCATGTTACTAGTCTATGTTACTACCCATTGTGGCTAGTCTAACTAGCTATGTTACCACTTTCCTCTCTTTCTTCATTTATTGCTTGCCACATCATCTATTTTATCTAGATACGTGTGATGTTAATACCTATGTTACTCCCACTGTGGGTAGTCTAAGCAGGCTATAAGGAATAGAATAATATATATGTGCTTATTAGTTGGAGGAAAGAGAAGAGAAGCGGGCTCTTGGTTAGTAGAGCCTGCTGCAACATGAGACCCAAGACACTTTGTGAGGATGTAAGGCGGGCCAACTATTGATAAACTAGTACATATTTAAAACTTATTATTGTACATGCCCGCTAAGAGGTTGGCTGTATATGTCATGGCAACTTCTTATAGCCGACCCTTGGCTGTATTATTAACCATGCTCTTAGTGAGGTAGCTAGTATATCACAGACAACTAGCTAGTATCAGACTAGCCACAATGGGAGTAACTTCAGCAGTAACATCGACTCCAACTCAGCAAACTTGCTTATGTGGCAATAAGTTAATGAGGAGAGAGATAGTTTCAAAGAATTTAGCTAGTTACTGTAACATCACATGTCCCAATGCAATATGAGTCTATAACCTAATAAATGAAGCTTTGCATGACACTACACTTATGTTACTACCCACTATGAAGGTAGTAACATAGTCTAGGGATATGTGTATGTTACTCACCATTGTGGCTAGTATCATACTCTCTCCTTTCCGGTTTAGGCTGGTTGTAATGGTAGTATCATAAGCGGTATCATGCATGCCAACTAGACTTTCTGATGATGTGGCACACAATTAAATGAGGAAAGAGAGGATGTGGTATCATATTATGATACCGTGTCATATTAAATGTTGTACTACTACTTTGTGTGATGCATGACAATTAATAAGGCAACCTAAGATACTAACTTATGATACTATGCATTACGGAAGTAATATCATACACTATCATATGCATCATACTAGTATATGATACTCCCCATTACAACTAGCCTTACAGGACCCAATTCAAAAATCTCACCAACCAAGGTAGATGGTGAGTGGTGGAATACTTCTTGTAATTTGCAAAAACACCCAATTAATGCTTTTGTTTTCCTCAAAAAATTATGTTTTCCAATGTATTAGTTGCAATACATGCATGCATAAAGTACATGCATTGGTCAACTTTCTCTTAATACTTGCATGCAATGATTTAATGCACCTTGGAATCTGGACATGTGATGGGGAACAACCAAATTGAGCCTTATAAAATGGAAAAACTAAAATTTTGATATAAGCCTATAAACCGGAAAGGAGGGAGTATATATGCATGATACTAGTATATGATCGGCAATACCTCCGTAATGCGCGCATGCATAGTATCATAAGTTAGTATCTTAGGTTGCCTTATTAATTGCCATGCATGACACAAAGTAGTACAACATTTAATATGATACGGTGTCATGATATGATACCACACCCTCTCTTTCCTCATTTAACTGTGTGCCACATCATCCAAAAAGTCAAGTTGGCATGCATCATACCGCTTGATACTCCCATATTACGACCAACCTTATTAGGGTGGCCATAGTGGGGCTATCATAGCCAGTATCATGCACTCGGGAATAGAAAATATGATGATGCGGCAAAAAAGCGGTAACATAGGTAGATACCGTAACATATATATACAATAAATGCTATACTACTTTGTGTCATGCATGGCCATAAATACGGTCATCTATGATATATACTACTCTATGATACTATATATGCACTATGAAGGTACGTACATAGTATCATACACTAGTATCATATGCATGATACTATATATATAGGACTGAACCGAAAAAGCCCACCACCTATACCATCCCCACGACCCACCTATCAAACTTCCCTGACCTACCTGATCCCCACCACCACCCATCGCTCCTATCCCCAACTTCCGCCGCCGTCACCGGCTCACCGTCGGGAACGCACCATTGCTCCCAATCGCCGGCACCACCATCCCTCGTCGCGGATCGCAATGCCGCCACCGCCCCGCCGCGGATCCCACGACCGCCACCATCCCTCACCGCGGATTGCGCAGCCGCCACCATCCCTCGTCGCCCTCCGCACCGACCACCTCTCACATCGCTGTCGACCGACCATCTCCACCGCCGCTTCGCCCGCCATGGCTGTGGAACTCATGGTCCGCGGTGGCGGGGTAGCAAGCATGGAGGAGGATGAATGGTGAATCAACGGTGGAGGCCCGGTGCGGCGACGCCGTAGGCGCGATATGGTAGCGGGATCCGGTGATTCGAGGCCCTGGCTGCGGTTCTTGGAGGAGAGCTTGTGCGTAGACCGATGCAAGGGAGGGCGCTGGACTTGAGCGCGCCGGAGCACAACGCGGGACACACGGCAGGTCATGTAGGAAGGGAGGGCAGGTCGCGCTGGGGGGTAGAGAAGGTAGACGCCGGCACCTCCCCACGGCAGGGTCGCTTGCCTGCTTCCCGACCATCTCGGCCTCTCCTGATAGCCCTTGCAGCCTCCGTTCTTGTTCTTCAAGCAGCAGTAGTCGACCTCTATTCTTGTTCATCTTCATAAGGAGTAACATCATTTATTTGAATCGCATGGAAAATTTGATCTAGACTGATGAGTGATTGATGACTAGGATGCAGTGCAGCTCCTCTGACATTCCCTCTAACATATGTTCGCATCCCTCACTTGTGACCTGCTATGGCATCTCGGACCGACCTTCCACGATGCATGGCGTCGACCTTCCCCGACGTCTCTCGTTGTCGTCGCACACGGCGCTTACGCTGTTTTCCGCAGCTATCCCTGCTTTGTGTGTGGTTTTCCCCCGTGCGAGAGGCTATGGCACCGAGCTGCTGCTGGCTTCGTTGTTGTCAAGTTGGGCTACTGCTTGAGGCCAGCTAATGGCCTCCCCCACTAGTACACTGGAACCTTTTTATTCGGATTAAACTGCTGATGTTTTCTGCTATTGATTCCATAGTACAGTGAAGAGGAAAGCAAAGTCACAGAGACAGAGAATGAGAGCGCACAACAGTAGTGATGAGAGGATAAGATTGAGAGGTGTGTGTGGGGGGGGGGGGGGAAGCACCACGTTTTCAATTAATAATTGACTGTTAGTTTTTTCAACTAGGTGTCCTTTTTCTATATGCTAAACAAATGGTATTTTTCTGCAAACTACAAATGTACAAAAAAAATGAGTTGAGGTTCAACTATGCGTGATGCTTTTTTTTAGAGAAAAGAAATAATGGAAGTCCATATATTGGTTTTGAGAGAGTTCAAACTACGTGCGTTTGTGTGAATACTTTGATCTCTACCATTTGTTTATTTAAATTCCACAGAAGAAACTGGACGTAATTTATCATTTGTTAAAAAATGAATCTAAGCCGAGGCACTACTTTCTCATATGCGAATGAGATTTCATATAAAAACAAGAAAGAAATTGATTTATTTTACAATTGTGTATTTTTACTGAAGGTCAAGAAGTTGTGTTCGAGAAGGTCAAGTTTGAGGGTCAAGTTAAAAAATTATTGCCTCGTAGGTTCATGTCTTCACAAGATGTACAACTATTTTGTCTCTCTCAAAAAGTGTTTTTTCAGCATACAACAGATTCAAAAGCCCGAAGAAAATCATGGCAAAAAATATAGAAAGTCTTGAGAGGTTGGGGACAAGGGTTCAAAGAGGATTTCTGTAGTGAATATTTTTTGTATTCCTGCGCGATGTACCCTGTTGTTTCTGGATGATGAGCATTTTGTTCCCATATACTCTTTGTTTTTAAAGAATGAAGTTCAAAAACAAGAAAGCGAGAAGTTCAAGAAGTTCAAAAACTTTGATTTTCCTCGTTACTAAATAATAAACCAAGAAGTTCAATTTAAAAAATGGAGCAGTTCAATATTTATTATAAAAACTCGAATTTCCTCGTTACTAACGAATAAACTAAGAAGTTCAGCTCGAAATAACCAAGAAGTTGTAAAATGTTTATTGCATTTCTAAAAAATACACAATGGAGTTCAAATAAAAAATGTAGAGCGGTTCAATGCCTATATAAAACTCGGAAATTTTCACGTAACCGAGAGAATTTCAGGTTGATAACTGCCAGAAGTTCACGTACTACAGGGGTGTGCATTTTGTATGAAAAAAAGAATGAAAAAGAAAATACTAAAAGTTTTGTTGCTAGAAGTTCAAGTGCTCGGCCAGAGAAAGTTCAAAAATTCTTGTGTGAGAGGTTGAACAAAAATATGTGATAGTAGTTCAAGGTGAAAACAACGAGAAGTTCAACTACTACACGGAATGCGTTTCAGATAAGAATATAAGAATAGAAAACTAAAAGCTTGAAAGGTTTGTTGCAAGAAGTTCATGTGCTCCTCCCGGTGAAGTTCAAGATCTCTAGTGCGAGACGTCCGACCTTCAGTTACATGTAAAAAATATTTTGAATCGTCGCGAGTATGAAAAACCTGATCAACACGAAAAAGTTGCATGTTTTCAACAGCTTTCCATCGGTATATCATTTGCTCAATTCCGATAAGTGGTTTGGGAGTTACGAGCAAAAGTTACCACGTCAAAAACAGAGTGAAGTTTAAACAGACATGCCCGAGAAGTTCAACTACTTCACGCAGTGCATTTCCATTCGTTATGAAGGCAGAAATCATGATCTTGTCATTTTCTAATTTACTTCAAAACGACAGGAATATCATTTGTGTAAGTTCAAGTCCTTGGTCGGAGAAAGTTAAAAATATATTGTGAGAGAGGTTTGTACAAAAAGAATATCATTTGTGTAACACTGATGAAAATGGATGGGAATTACAAACAAAAATATGTCACAGAAGTCCAACGTGAAAACAGCAGGAAGTTCAACTACTATACTCAATGAATTTCACAAGAAAAACTTTTAAAATCGTCGCGAGTATGAAAAAATGATCAACACGGAAAAGTTACGTGTTTATAGCAGCTTTCCATCGGTATATCACTTGCTTAATTCCGGTGAGTGAATGAAGAGCTACGAGCAAAAAAAAAAGCATGTGAAAAACAGAGTGAAGTTCAGGCAGAAATGCCACAGAAGTTCAAGTACTTCACGCAATGCATTTTCGACGAATCTGTTTCGCGATAAAGGCAGAACGAGTGATCTCACCATTTTTGAAATTACATGAGAATGGTTGGGATTCAGAGAAAACCATCAACATGAAAAAGTTTCGCATTTTTCGTACCTTTTCAACAGTATATTATTTGCCCCGTTCCGATGAAGTTCATAGAAATTAAGGCGAAAATACGTTTTTAGCCATTTTCAAAATCAACGTAAAACCGTAACGAATTTGGAGAAACAATATATACCAAAAAGTTTCGCATTTGTTCAGGCTTTCCAACGCCATATCATTTTCTACATTCGGACGTATGATTAAAAAAATAGATCGAAAATACAAACTTGGTAGAACTTGTACCGTTTTCTAAATTACTCTTAAACCATTCAAAATTAGAAAAAAACTTTCAACACGATAAAAAAGGGCATTTTCATAAGCTTTCCAATGCCATATCGTTTGTCTCAATTGGATTAGGCGTTTAGAAATGGCAATGAAAATACGAACTTGGTTGTTTGGTTTGCGAAATTTTACAATTTTCCACATTACTCTTTAACCATAGGGAATTAGAAAAAACTTTCAGCATGAGGAAGGAGCAGTTTTACATCAGCTTTCCAACGCCATATTATTTGCCTCATTTCGATAAACGGTTTAGAAATGCGATCGAAAATACGATTCACGTTTTTTGTATGAAGAAAAAAACAGTTTTCAAAACTGCTCTTAAACCACTTACATTTTGCCAAAATTTTAAGTTGGGTCATGATACTGGTGTCCATAGCTTTCCAACGGTATATCGCAAGCCCCATTTGGGCAATGTTGACAGAAGTTCAACCTAGCACTAGGGGAAGTTCAGGTCGAACAACTCAGGCAGTAAAATTGCAAAAAACGCAATTTCATCACGACCCGAGAGCAAAATCCGCTAGCGAGCGAGATTTCTATTTGAAACAGGTATTTAGTTGCTAAAAAACATTTCTAGATTACACTAACATCATAAAGAACACTACTAACCAGAATAATTCGCGGGGAAAGCCACAGTTGCAAAGATAGCCCGAAGGTCGGGTTCGTATAGAGGGAAGTTCAGGCGCGCGTAGAAACAAAAATACGTCACAGAAGTTCAACATGAAAACAGCATGAAGTTCAACTACTACGCTGAATGAATTTCAGATGAAAAACTTTTAAATCGTTGCGAGTATGAAAAAATGATCAACACGGGAAAGTTGCGTTATTACATCAACTTTCCATCGGTATATCACTTGCTCAATTCCGGCGAGTGGATGGAGAGCTAAGAGCAGTGGATAGAGATATACGAGGAAAAAACAAGCACGTGAAAAATAGAGTGAAGTTCAAGGTTTCATACCGAGAAGTTCAGGTACTTCACGCGATGCATTTTTGGCGAATCTGTTTCACGATAAAGGCAGAACGAATGATCTCGCCGTTTTCGCAATTACTTGAAAACGGCTAGGAATCAGAGAAAACCATCAACAGGAAAAAGTTTTGCATTTTCCGTAGCTTTTCAGCGGTATATTATTTGCCCCATTCTGAAAAAGTTTGTAGAAACTACGATAGAAATACTTTTTTAGAAAATTTCAAAACTGTTATAAAACCGTAATTAATTAGGAGAAATAATACATACCAAAAAGTTTCACAATTGTTCAAGCTTTTCAATGCCATATCATTTGCTTCATTTGGATGCACGGTTAAAAATTTAGCTCAAAAATACGAACTCGGTAGGACTTGGACCGTTTTCTACATTACTCTTAAACCATTCAAAATTAGAAAAAAAAACTTTCATGATGGAAAAGTAGCGCATTTTCATAAGCTTACCAATGCCATATCATATGCCTCCATTGGATTAGCCGTTTAGAAATGACATCGAAAAAACGAACTCGGCTGTTCGGTTTACGGAATTTTATGTTTTTTCAAATTACTCTTTAACCATAGGGAATTAGAAAAACCTTTCAACATGTGGAATGAGCGGTTTTCCAGCAGCTTTCCAACGCCATATTATATGCCTCATTCCGATAAACGGTTTAGAAATGCGATCGAAAATACGATTCACGTTTTTTGCGCGAAGAAAAAACGGTTTTCAAAACTGCTCTTAAACCGCTTATATTTTGCCAAAAATTTAAGTTGGGTCATGATATTGGTGTCCATAGCTTTCCAACGGTATATCGCAAGCCCCATTTGGGCAATGTTGGCGGAAGTTCAACCTAGTTCATAGGGAAGGTCAGGCGCGTTACTCAAACAGTTCAGGTTGTGATCAGAATATTATTCTGATCCCGTGATCAGAATAGTGTTTATGTATATATATATATATATATATATATATATATATATATATATATATATATATATATATAGTATATGATACTCCCCCCTATATAAGGGTGGCGAGAGTGGTGGTATCATAGCCGACGATGCCATGCACTCGGAAATAGCAAGTATGCCGATGTGGCAAAGAATTAAATTTATATAAAGAGGGTTAGAGTAACATATAGGTAGATACCGTATCATGTTAAATGCGATGATAATTTGTGTCATGCATGGCAATAAATATGATCTATATATGATATTATACTCTATGTATTATACTATGCGCTATAATTAATTAAAGGTAGTATCATACACTAGTATCATATATACTGTATATTCATGATACTAGTATATGACACTCTCCACTATACTCGTGATTTCTTGCCATGGAAAAAAATGGAGGCCAAAAGATGAACTCATGTTTTCATTCAAAAAAAATGATGTTAGGTAATGCAAATGTTTTCAAAGAGCACACGGTTCACTCACGGAAGCCATGTGTCCACTAAACCGTGGTCGATGCACCCCCCCCACCCCTCTACCACGCACGCAATCTAAGTCATGCGTTCTGATTGGCCAGAACCCAAACCCCGCGGATCGTACGTCTGCACCATTGGATTCTCCTTGATCGAACGACGATCCTCATCCCTTTCGACAACACATGTAAATGTTTTCAAATAGCCCCTCCCAAAAAAATGTTTTCAAATACAACACGGTTCACACACGAAAGCCGTGTGCCTACCAAACCGTGGTCGATACCCCCCTTGCTGCGCGCGTGATCTGAGTCGTGCGTTCTGATTGGCCAGAACCCTAACCCCACGGATCGTACGTCTGCATCGTTGGATGCTCCTAGATTGAACGGTAATCCTCATCCCTTTCGACAGGAAATGCAGTCCGACTAGTGATACGTCCATTTTGCATCATGCTTTTATATCGATATTTATTGCATTATGGGCTGTTTTACACGTTATGTCACAATACTTATGCCTATTATCTCTTATTTTACAAGGTTTACATAAGGAGGGAGAATGCCGGCAGCTGGAATTCCGGGCTGCAAAAGGAGCAAATATTAGAGACCTATTCTGCACAACTCCAAAAGTCCTGAAACTCCATGAAAGTCATTTTGGGAAATAATAAAAAATATCCAGCGGAAGAAGTTCACCAAAGGGGGCCCCACCTGGCCACGAGGGTGGGGGGCGCGCCTACCCCCCTGTGCGCGCCCCCTACCTCGTGGGCCCCCTGGTGGCCCTCCGATGCCCATCTTCTGCTATATGAGGTCTTTCATCGAGAAAAATATCATAAGCAACTTTTCAGGACGAAACTCCGCCACCACGAGGCGGAACCTTGGCAGAACCAATCTAGGGCTCCGGCAGAGCTGTTCTGCCGGGGACACTTCCCTCCGGGAGGGGGAATCATCACCATCGTCATCACCAACGCTCCTCTCATCGGGAGAGGGCAATCTCCATCAACATCTTCACCAGCACCATCTCCTCTCAAAACCCTAGTTCATCTCTTGTATACAATTCTTGTCTCCAAGTCCGGTATTGGTGCTAGTAGGTTGCTAGTAGTGTTGATTACTCCTTATAGTTGATGCTAGTTGGTTTATTTGGTGGAAGATCATATGTTCAGATCCTTTATGCATATTAATACCCCTCTGATTATGAACATGAATATGTTTTGTGAGTAGTTACATTTGTTCCTGAGGACATGGGAGAAGTCTTGCTATTAGTAGTCATGTGAATTTGGTATTCGTTCGATATTTTGATGATATGTATGTTGTCTAGCCTCTAGTGGTGTTATGTGAACATCGACTACATAATACTTCACCATTATTTGGGCCTATAGGAAGGCATTGGGAAGTAATAAGTAGATGATGGGTTGCTGGAGTGACAGAAGCTTAAGCCCTAGTTTATGCGTTGCTTCGTAAGGGGATGATTTGGATCCATATGTTTCATGCTATGGTTAGGTTTACCTTAATACTTTTGTTGTAGTTGCGGATGCTTGCAATAGAGGTTAATCATAAGTGGGATGTTTGTTCAAGTAAGAACAACACCCAAGCACCGGTCCACCCACATATCAAATTATCAAAGTACCGAACGCGAATCATATGAACGTGATGAAAACTAGCTTGACGTTATTCCCATGTGTCCTCGGGAGCTCTTTTCTTATTATAAGAGTTTGTCCAGGCTTGTCCTTTGCTACAAAAAGGATTGGGCTACCTTGCTGCACTTTATTTACTTTTGTTACTTGTTGCTCGTTACAAATTATCCTATCACAAAACTATCTGTTACCACTTATTTCAAGATTTCTGCAGAGAATACCTTGCTGAAAACTGCTTATCATTTCCTTCTGCTCCTCGTTGGGTTCGACACTCTTACTTATCGAAAGGACTACGATAGATCCCCTATACTTGTGGGTCATCAAGACTCTTTTCTGGCGCCGTTGCCGGGGAGTGAAGCGCCTTTGGTAGGTGGAATTTGGCAAGGAAAAATTTATATAGTGTGCTGAAATTTACTGTCACCTGTTACTATGGAAAGTAATCCTATGAGGGGCTTGTTCAGGGTATCTTCACCCGACCAAGAGAGCAAAGAGTTGCTCCTCAACCTAATGAACCTACTGAAAATGAATATGAAAATATTCCCTTTGAATTTCCTTCTGGTATGATGGAAAAACTGCTAGCTAATCCTTTTTTAGGAGATGGAACAAAGCATCCTAATGAGCACCTAATATATGTGGATGAAGTTTGTGGACTATTTAAGCTTGCAGTATACCCGATGATGTTGTTAAGAAGAAGGTCTTCCCTTTATCTTTGAAGGGAGATGCATTGACATGGTATAGGCTATGTGATGATACGAGATCATGGAACTATAGAAGACTGAAATTGGAATTTCATCAAAAGTAGTATCCTATGAATCTTGTTCATCGTGATCGCAATTATATATATAATTTTTGGCCTCGCGAAGGAGAAAGCATCACTCAAGCTTGGGGGAGGCTTAAATCAATGTTGTATTCATGCCCCAATCATGAGCTCCCAAGAGAAACAATTATTCAAAATCTTTATGCTCGGCTTTACGAAAACAATCGCATCATGCTCGATACTTCTTGTCTTTGGCTCTTTTATGATGAAGACTATTGAATTCAGATGGAATTTATTGGATAGAATTAAACGCAACTCTGAAGATTGGGACCTCGACGAAGGTAAGGAGTCAGGTATGACACTTAAGTTTGATTGTGTTAAATCTTTTATGGATACCGATATTTTCCGTAAGTTTAGCACTAAATATGGGCTTGACTATGAGATAGTAGCTTCTTTCTATGAATCTTTTGCTACTTACATTGATCTCCCCAAGGAGAAGTGGTTTAAATATCATCCTCCCATAGAAGTAAAAGTAGTTGCACCTATTAAAGTTGAAGAAAAGACTGTCACTTATAATGATCCTATTGTTCCTACCTCTTATGTTGAGAAACCACCTTTCCTGTTAGAATAAAGGATCATGCTAAAGCTTCAATTGTGGTTCGTAAAAGCAATATTAGAACTTATACACATCCTGAGCAATTCAAAGTAGAACATAAAATTGATATTGTTAAAGATCTCTTGTCTGATAGTACTGATGGGCATGATATTCAATTACGTGGTGAATCTGCTAGAATTGCTAAACCTAGCGTTAAAGATAAACATAGACATGTGGTAGGCGTGCCTGTTATTTCTGTTAAAATAGGAGATCATTGTTATCATGGCTTATGTGATATGGGTGCTAGTGCTAGTGTTATACCTATTACCTTGTATGAAGAAATTAAGCATGAAATTGCACCCGCTGAGATAGAAGATATTGATGTTACAATTAAACTTGCCAATAGAGATACTATATCGCCAGTGGAATTGTTAGAGATGTTGAAGTCTTGTGTGGGAAAACTAAATATCCAGCTGATTTTCTTGTTCTTGGTTCCCCACAAGATAGCTTTTGTCCAATTATATTTGGTAGACCCTTCTTGAACACTGTTAATGCTAAGATAGACTGCAAAAAGAATGTTGTTACTATTGGCTTGGATGATATGATTCATGAGTTTAATTTCTCTAAATTTAGTAAACTACACCGTGAAGAAGAATTACCTAGTAAGGATGAAATTATTGGTCTTGCTTCTATTGCCGCACCTCCTAGTGATCCTCTAGAACATTATTTGCTAGACCATGAAAATGATATGTTTATGAATTAAAGAAGGGAAATAGATGAAGTATTCTTTAAACAGGAACCTATTCTGAAACATAATTTGCCTGTTGAAATCCTAGGGGATCCTCCTCCACCCAAGGGTGATCCCGTGTTTGAGCTTAAACCGTTGCCTGATAATCTTAAATATGCTTATCTTGATGAAAAGAAAATATATCCAGTTACTATTAGTGCTAGCCTTTCAGAGCATGAATAAGAGAGATGAAAGTGCAACTATCCCTAGGTGGTTTTGGTAATTCATAACAACATATAGCTCATTGAGCTAATGCTATTCCAAGACAAATATTTCAGGAAAGCTCAATGAATGGCATGGCATGGATGATGAAAGTGGATCCCTGAAAATATCAAGAACAAAGGATTGGCTCAAGCTCAAAAGCTCAAGACTCCACATTTTACATTTTAGTGATCCAAGATCACATTGAGTCTATAGGAAAAGCCAATACTATCAAGGAGGGATGAGGTGTTGCTTAATGAGCCTCTTGCTTCATGTGCTTAGTGATATGCTCCAAACCCTCCACTACTTTCTCACATCCACATATGACCTAAACCTAAAGTCAAACTCGGCCCTACCGATTCTTTCTATCCAAATACCACCGAGTTTAGATGTCATAGCCACCGCCACAAACCCTAGGCAAATCGGTCTCACCGATAGGGATCTCGGTCTCACCGAGATGGGATTGTAATCTCTCTATTTCCCTTCAGAACGTTCGGTCTAACCGAAGTGAGCGATCGGTCCCACCGAGATTGCAATGTAAACTCTCTGTTTCCCTTTCGTAACTTTTCGGTCTTACCGAAAGAGCGAATCGGTCCCACCGAGTTTACCTGACCAATTCTCGGGTTAGCTAATTACCAAAATCAGTCTCACCGAGTTTGTGTAATCGGTCTCACCGAGATTACGTTATGCCCTAACCCTAATCATATCGGTCCTACCGATTTGCATGTCAGTCCCACCGAAAACCCTAACGGTCACTAGGTTTACTAAATCGGTCCGACCGAATTTGTTGATTCGGTCCCACCGAGTTTGGTAAATTGTGTGTAACGGTTAGATTTTGTGTGGAGGCTATATATACCCCTCCACCTCCTCTTCATTCGTGGAGAGAGCCATCAAAACAAACCTACACTTCCAACTTACCAGTTCTGAGAGAGAACCACCTACTCATGTGTTGAGGCCAAGATATTCCATTCCAAACACAAGAATCTTGATCTCTAGCCTTCCCCAAGTTGCTTTCCACTCAAATCTTCTTTCCACCAAATCCAAATCCTGTGAGAGAGAGTTGAGTGTTGGGAGACTATCATTTGAAGCACAAGAGCAAGGAGTTCATCATCAACACACCATTTGTTACTTCTTGGAGAGTGGTGTCTCCTAGATTGGCTAGGTGTCACTTGGGAGCCTCCGCAAGATTGTGGAGTTGAACCAAGGAGTTTGTAAGGGCAAGGAGATCGCCTACTTAGGAAGATCTACCGCTAGTGAGGCAAGTCCTTTGTGGGCTTACGGCCATGGTGGGATAGACAAGGTTGCTTCTTCGTGGACCCTTCATGGGTGGAGCCCTCCGTGGACTCAGCTGCAACTGCTACCCTTCGTGGGTTGAAGTCTCCATCAATGTGGATGTCTGATAGCACCACCTATCGGAACCACGACAAAAACATCCGTGTCTCCAATTGCGTTTGAATTCTCCAAACCCTTCCCTTTACATTCTTGCAAGTTGCATGCTTTAATTTCCGCTGCCTATATACTCTTTGCATGCTTGCTTGAATTGCGTGAAGATTGCTTGACTTGTTCAAAGATAGTTAAAATCTGCCAAAGGCTAAAATTGGGAAAAGGTTAAGTTTTTAATTGGTCAAGTAGTCTAATCACCCCCCTCTAGACATACTTCAAGGTCCTACAAGTGGTATCAGAGCTTTGGTCTCCATTTGCTTTGATTTTCATAGCTTTTAGTGGTCATAGCCTTGGTTTCACAACCTAGGAGAGTATGGCGTCTAGCGAGGGAAATTATCACCGTAGAGGTCCTTACTTTGATGGCACTAATTTTGCTAGTTGGAAGCATAAGATGAAAATGCATATTCTCGGACATAACCCCTGCTTGGGCTATTGTGTGTATTGGCTTGCAAGGTGAATTCTTTGATGGGAGAGAACCGAACCGTGAAGCTAGCGCCGAAAGAGTTGAAGATGCTGCAATACAACGCTCAAGCTTGTGATATCCTCTTCAATGGCTTGTGCCCCAAGAATTCAACAAAATCAGCCGTCTTGAGAATGCAAAGGAAATTTGGGATACTTTGATTGGTATGCATGAAGGTACCGACTCCGTCAAGGAATCCAAGTTGGATGTGCTCCATCGACTTGACAAGTTCAAAATGAAGGATGGTGAAGGTGTCGCTGAAATGTACTCTAGGCTTGCTCTTATCACAAATGAGATTGCACCTTAGGAAGTGAAGAGATGACCGATGATTCATCATCAAGAAGATCCTAAGAGCATTGGATGCAAAATATGATACCGTGTGCACATTGATCCAAATGATGCCAGATTACAAAGATCTCAAGCCAACGGAAGTCATTGGAAGAATTGTTGCTCATGAGATGTCACTCAAGGATAAGGAGGAACTTCACAACAAGTCAAGTGGTGCTTACAAAGCCTCATGTGAAGCCCCCACATCATCAAGTGAGAAACAAACATTCAATGAAGAATTGATCTTAATGGTGAAGAAGTTCAACAAATTCTACAAGAGTAGAAGCAAAGAAAGAAGTTCCAAGTCAA
Source organism: Aegilops bicornis (assembly GCA_021605145.1). Classification (NCBI taxonomy): domain Eukaryota; kingdom Viridiplantae; phylum Streptophyta; class Magnoliopsida; order Poales; family Poaceae; genus Aegilops; species Aegilops bicornis. The sequence goes on along the minus strand of CM038669.1, from coordinate 386,412,269 downwards.
GGTCCTACAATGACAAAATATATTCTAGTCGAGAGCGCAATTGCTACAATTGTGAGAGACCCGGACACTAATCCAATGAGTGTACGGCACCCTACAAAAGAAGAGAAGAGTCTCCCAAGAGAAGAAGTAGAAAAGAAGAATCACCACCAAGAGAGAGAAGGAGTAGAGATGATCGTTATGAACGAAGACCCTCACGGAGAAGCAAGGATTCGGAAAGGAAGGACAAGTCCTCAAATAGCAACACAAAACGAAGACATCAAGCTCATGTTGGTGAATGGGTATCCGGCTCCGACTCCGACAATCACTCCGAGAGAAGCTATCACTCCGACTCTGAATACACGCAAGATGAAGGTGTTGCCGGTTTAGCACTTGTGTCAACCAACTCCTACGACATATTTGAATCACCAAATGAAGGAATTGGAAGATGCTTCATGGCCAAAGGTCCTAAGGTAACACACCCCGAGTATGTTGATTTTAATAGTGATGAAGATGACTTGTTAGGTGATGATCATTTACTTATTGACAACTCTTGTGATGAATACTATGATGAAACATCAATTAATCATGCTAATCAATATGAAACGAATGACAATGATAAGGAGAAGATTGAGCGTCTAACTAAAGAACTAAACACTCTTAAGTTAGCTCATGAAACTATCTTTGAAGATCATCAAGAACTTTTAAGGGCAAGAAAACAACTTATTGAAGGGAATTATAGAGAAAGGTGTATACAAGAGCCTTGCCGGGAGTAAGTAATTTGAGGAAATTGTACGCAATCAAGGAAGGAACCGGAAGAATCAAGATGTTGGTTTTGAACAAAAGTTCAATGCCAATGGAGTTGAGTGGGAAGAAGATCAATACCCCAAGACGAAGTTTGTTCCTCAACAAGAGAAGTATGATCCTACTTCCTTCAAGGGAACACAAGAACAAGATGATCTTCCACCACAAGACTACAAGAACAAAGGCAAGGACAAGCTTCAAGAGGAGATTGATGCATTTGAAGAAGCACCTAAGGCCTTGGTCAAGTGGGTTCCCAAGACTACGTCAAGTTCTACTTCATCAAGCACAACTATTACACCAAGGATCCCCATCAAGATGATGTGGATCCCAAGAAGAAAAACTAGAGAGTTCTTGAGGGTGACTCCGCCAACAATTTTCACTCATATCATTATGGCAAGGACAAGTGCAACCACCTTCCATATCTTGCACTAGTTCAAGGAGTCACAAACCCTCATGTTGGTAAGGCAAGGGACAAGGTAACCCAATGTATTCATGGACATAATTTTGTGTGTGCATCACTCTATGTCTATGGATATTCTTGTTTGTTCCTTGTGGGACTAACCCGTGTAGGTACTGAAAGTGCAACTCACTCCAAAGGATTGCTCCAAAAGATCTACATCAACATTGAGCATCCACATCTTCAACACCTACATGAAGTCATCATCGACAAAACCCAAGGTTAGTTTATCCCTCTAAGGGGTATCTCACATCTAGGGGAGCTTAACTCTAAGAATTGAGTCAAAGCAACTCTAATGATGTGAACACATAAATGCTTTATGTAAAAGTGGTAACCCCACTTGAGCTTAAACGATGAGTATGACCTATGATCAAATGTTCTCATTTGACTCCTAAATCAATATACTCATATATAGATGACCTAGTCATCGCCAATTGTTTTTTTTTGAGCATTAGTACAGACACAAGCACTCATATACACGCGCATACACTCACCCCTATGAACGCACACACGCACACCCTACCCCTATGAGCACCTCCGAGAGACTGAGCCGGCATATCATCTTGAGATTTACGGGTCACCGTAGGCGCCTCGTCGTCGACGGGAACGTATCCTCCCACTGAAGGCGCATCGCCGGAAATCCTGAAATAAATCCAGGAATAATGCGAGCACCAGGATTTGAACCCTGGTGGGTTGGGGATACCATCGTCCACCTAACCAACTCAACCACAAGGTTGATTCGCAGTCATCGCCAATTGTTTGATAGATGCTAGAATTGGTTGTGCATGCTTTGTCACATATTTCATTTGTCATTTTATTGTGTGAGCATGTTGGTTGCATTAATCATTCGAGGACATCCACTTGTTGTTTTGATTGATTGGCTTTGTTTTCTTTGGCCAAGTGGATGGAAAAGAATGCCTAAGAACCTTCTCTAGCTATCTATGCTTTTCTCGTCTCAAACTCTATTCATGCTACATCACACAATTTGATCAAGTCAGATTCGAACCACTCTGTGTGAGGAGCACTCGGAGTCCCCGATTCGTCATAGACTTAAACTTCCAAAACTTCTTCGTGATTTTTGGTATGACCGATTCCTCCATTTCGGTCATACCGAGATCACTAAGTCGATCTAGGTTTTCAATCTTGGTGCAGCCGATTTGAACTTTTCGGTCACACCGAGTTGCTGTAACTGTTAAAAGTTATGCATCTCGGTGCCACCGAGTTGTTCCACTCGGTCACACCGACAGTGTCGGGCTATATATTCTCACGGGCAATTTTTGGAAAACTTTCTCTGAAACTCCTCGCCCGCGCATAGCTTTCTCTACCTACTAGGTCTACGGATCGTCGCCCTCGTCGCCAGCCGCCTCCTGTCGCTGGTTTCCGCCGCCGTCAACGGAATTCTTCTCCGCCGTTGCTGCCGTAGCGAGTTCACCGCCGAACTAGGGTATGAACTCGATCACAGTGCTATCCTCGTCTGATTCTCAGCACATTGTGTTCGTAATGCATCTTGCCACGATTGAAACACTTCTATCCAGTCAAAACGATCCTTAGAATAGGTGTGATTTGAAAATTTAGGGTTAGGTTTCCGCCGAAACTATCTCGGACCCACCGAGTTGAAAAACTCGGTCCCACCGATTTGGCTAATGCCATTGCACTAGTAAGTCTCGGTCTGACCGAGAATTACAAATCGGTGTTACCGATTTTAGAACTTTGTGAAACCCTAGCAGTCTCGGTGCCACCAAACTGTGAATCGGTCTGACCGAGTTCACTAGTTTAGGTTCCAAAACTGCTTCGATATCACCGAGTTTGAAAATCGGTAGATCCGAAATGCTTTCTGTGGAAAACTAAAACTAAGTTTTTTGAATCATTCTTTTGCAAAAATCTCTGCATTTTTTGATGCTCATCCACTCTACCTCATCTATAACTATTCACGATGGTCAGATTAGTGTGCAGCATGTCGGACCAAAGTGACAGCCGAACAAGTCAAGAGCAGATTCACATGAGTGAGGGCACTAGTCCCTCTAGTAGCTCGAGATGAGGGAGCGAAGCACTCCCAAACAATTTGCCCAAGGCTGCCACAAGTACAAGGAAGAAGAAGACCTCAGAATCCGAGGATGAGGATTATGTGGCAGTTGAGGATGAGGCAAGTTCAAAGAAGAACATGCTCAAGAAGGAGTACAGTTCAACTGCAGTAAAGCCAGGCATGAAGATCAAAAGGCCTAAAGGTAGACAACCAGTGTCCAAAGCCAGAATCTCCACTCAAGCTTCTTTGGAATCCCAACCCAAAGAACCTACTGTTGCTGAAGGAAAGAAAAGGAAGGAAAGGGTCAAGAAGACCATGGACAGAGTGATTGGGAAGCCTTCTATGATGGAGGAAGAGGAGGAAGAAGAGGTTGTCAACCAAAGACACAAGGCACAAAAAGCGATGGGTGATGCCATAAAGTCGTGGGCTGCAACTTCAAAGCCCAAAGCTGCCCCAAGCCCAACAAAGGCACCAAAGAGGAATACTAGGAGTATACCAGAAATTTGAGAAGAACAAGGCCCCAATGCCCGATGTTGTCACGAGGAAGATGAAGAAGGGAAGATCTTAAGGAAGCTCAACCCAAGATTCCATACCACAATGATGCTCATCCTGTGGCTGAGAACATGAAGATCAGGAGAGATCTAGGGTTGAGGCTATGGAGAGAGTCAGATCCATATGCCACCAGGAGAAGGACTGCTGTAGATTACAGGTTCCACACCAAGGAGCAACAGGACTTCTATGGGACCATTTTATTGGATAAGAAGCCCATAGTTTGTGATATGAGGTGGGTCGACCGACCTACATTCAGAGAATGCGTAACACTATCCTGGAGTGTATGACAGCTTGATGCGTGTGGAGTTGCAGATTTTGTTGGGCGTAATCTCACAAACTGGAATGACGAGCTCATTATGCAATTCTACTCCACAGCACATTTCTATCCAGATGGCAGGATAGTTTGGATGTCTGAAGGAACGAGATACCAGTCAACCATAGAGGAATGGGCAAGTCTGATCAATGCCCCCAAGGAGAGTGAAAATGACGTGGACATTTATGCCAAGAAGAAAATGGATCATAACTCAATGTCACAGATGTACAAGGAGATCCCTGATGATGCACTTGAGACTTTCAAGTTTGTATCAGTTCATTTTCTTCTGTCAGGCTGCCTATGATCAACTGGATCCTAAGGCACACTCATTGCCCAAATCAGGTGACCACAACATGATCAGAGGGCATGCAATTAACTTGCTTCACATTTTTGATGTGCCCCAGAAATTCAAGGTCATGAGCCTCATAGTTGAAACTATCAAGAGGACAACAGCAGACCAAAAGAGGAGCTGTGGATATGCCCCACAGATTCAGGAGTTGATTAACTCAAAGATGGGCACATGGAAGTATCTGTTGGATAAGGAACACTTGGTTCTCTATCCTGAATTTGAGGATAATCAAGTTGTCATGACTGAGAATGAACCATCATCAGTACAAGCCCAAGAGAAGAAGGATAAGGCAAGGAAAGAGAAGGCTGCCAAGATGCCAACTCAAGCAGAGGCATCTAAGTACTTTCTGAAGAACAAGCAGGAGCATCTTGGTTACTTGATAGCATCAACTCTGCGGATTGAGAAGGGGTTGGCCACCCTAACTCAAAACCAGGAGAGCCTGGAAAGAATCATGGAACAAAAATTCTATGATCTTGATGTCAAAGTAACTGAGATTCAGTCAGCTGTGGAGCAGCTACAGGATGACATGCAGGAGAGGAAGGGCAGGACAACAACTGATGCATTTGCGAGAGTTCCTCGAGCTCGAGATCAGCTTGAGCCGACTCACCACCAGAGTTACTTCATCAGCTCCAGCTACAGCTCCAACACCAACTCCTTCAGCTCCATTTACATGGACTGAAGCCTTCGTTCTTGGAGTTCTCCGGACACCACCACCTGAAGACCAAGCCTGAGAGACGATATAGTCCTATGCATTTTCTAGGAACTTTTTGGTAACTTGTTGCCAAAGGGGGATAAAAATGTATAGATCATAGGCTTCGAGAGAGAGATTTTCTGCTTTTATTCTCTGTTGTCTTCTTGGTTGAACCTTGTTTGCTTTTGATTTCTTGAGATACTATGCAATTACCTGTGAGACATTGATGATCATGTGTTTGATCATAAGCTACACTTATGCTTGTTATATGTTATTATCTTACTTATCCTTATATGATCATTCACTTTGCTTGGTGATGAGTGCATGTATTCAATCTTTATTATTTTGAGCGCTCCACCAAGATGTATGTGACATGGAAGAGTAACCCATGAGCCTAATTCCTTGTGCATTTGCAGTCCAAAGCAAATCTTAAAATATGCATAAATTTAGGGGGAGCTCTTGCTTATCACATACTTCTCAAAGAGACGATGTTTTTCAATCTTATTATCATTTGTCGAAGCTTTGATCTATATCTTGTCATCAATTACCAAAAAGGGGAGATTGAAAGTGCAACTATCCCTAGGTGGTTTTGGTAATTCATAACAACATATAGCTCATTGAGCTAATGCTATTCCAAGACAAATATTTCAGGAAAGCTCAATGAATGGCATGGCATGGATGATGAAAGTGGATCCCTCAAAATATCAAGAACAAAGGATTGGCTCAAGCTCAAAAGCTCAAGACTCTACATTTTACATTTTAGTGATCCAAGATCACATTGAGTTTATAGGAAAAGCCATGACTATCAAGGAGGGATGAGGTGTTGCTTAATGAGCCTCTTGCTTCATGTGCTTAGTGACATGCTCCAAAACCCTCCACTACTTTCTCACATCCACATATGACCTAAACCTAAAGTCAAACTCGGCCCTACCGATTCTTTCTATCCCGCGCACCAAGTTCAGATGTCACAGCCACTGCCACAAACCCTAGGCAAATCGGTCTCACCGATAGGGATCTCGGTCTCACCGAGATGGGATTGTAATCTCTCTATTTCCCTTCGTAACGTTTCGGCCTAACCGAAGTGAGCGATCGGTCCCACCGAGATTGCAATGTAAACTCCCTGTTTCCCTTTCATAACTTTTCGGTCTCACCGAAAGAGCGAATCGGTCCCACCGAGTTTACCTGACCAACTCTCTGGTTAGCTAATTTCCAAAATCGGTCTCACCGAGTTTGTGCACCGAGATTACGTTATGCCCTAACCCTAATCATATCAGTCCTACCGAGTTGCATGTCCGTCCCACCGAAAACCCTAACGGTCACTAGGTTTACTAAATTGGTCTGACCAAGTTTGTTGATTCGGTCCCACCGAGTTTGGTAAATTGTGTGTAACAGTTAGATTTTGTGTGGAGGCTATATATACCCCTCCACCTCCTCTTCATTCATGGAGAGAGCCATCAGAACGAACCTACACTTCCAACTTACCAGTTCTGAGAGAGAACCACCTACTCATGTGTTGAGGCCAAGATATTCCATTCCAAACACAAGAATCTTGATCTCTAGCCTTCCCCAAGTTGCTTTCCACTCAAATCTTCTTTCCACCAAATCCAAATCCTGTGAGAGAGAGTTGAGTGGTGGGGAGACTATCATTTGAAGCACAAGAGCAAGGAGTTCATCATCAACACACCATTTGTTACTTCTTGGAGAGTGGTGTCTCCTAGATTGGCTAGGTGTCACTTGGGAGCCTCCGGCAAGATTGTGGAGTTGAACCAAGGAGTTTGTAAGGGCAAGGAGATCGCCTACTTCGTGAATTTCTACCGCTAGTGAGGCAAGTCCTTCGTGGGCGACGGCCATGGTGGGATAGACAAGGTTGCTTCTTCGTGGACCCTTCATGGGTGGAGCCCTCCGTGGACTCGCGCAACCGCTACCCTTCGTGGGTTGAAGTCTCCATCAACGTGGACGTACGATAGCACCACCTATCGGAACCACGACAAAAACATCCGTGTCTCCTATTGCGTTTGAATTCTCCAAACCCTTCCCTTTACATTCTTGCAAGTTGCATGCTTTAATTTCCGCTGCCTATATACTCTTTGCATGCTTGCTTGAATTGCGTGAAGATTGCTTGACTTGTTCAAAGATAGTTAAAATCTTCCAAAGTCTAAAATTGGGAAAAGGTTAAGTTTTTAATTGGTCAAGTAGTCTAATCACCCCCCCTCTAGACATACTTCAAGGTCCTACAAGTGGTATCAGATCTTTGGTCTCCGTTTTCTTTGATTTCCATAGCTTTTGGTGGTCATAGCCTTGGTTTCACAACCTAGGAGAGTATGGCGTCTAGCGAGGGAAATTATCACCGTAGAGGTCCTTAATTTGATGGCACTAATATTGCTAGTTGGAAGCATAAGATGAAAATGCATATTCTCGGACATAACCCCGCCGTTTGGGCTATTGTGTGTATTGGCTTGCAAGGTGAATTCTTTGATGGGAGAGAATCAAACCGTGAAGCTAGCGCGGAAGAGTTGAAGATGCTGCAATACAACGCTCAAGCTTTTGATATCCTCTTCAATGGCTTGTGCCCCGAAGAATTCAACAAAATCAGCCGTCTTGAGAATGCAAAGGAAATTTGAGATACTTTGATTGATATGCATGAAGGTACCGACGCCGTCAAGGAATCCAAGTTGGATGTGCTCCAAAGTCAGCTTGACAAGTTCAAAATGAAGGATGGTGAAGGTGTCGTTGAAATGTACTCTAGGCTTGCTCTTATCACAAATGAGATTGCCGGCTTAGGAAGTGAAGAGATGACCGACAGATTCATCATCAAGAAGATCCTAAGAGCATTGGATGCAAAATATGATACCGTGTGCACATTGATCCAAATGATGCCAAATTACAAAGATCTCAAGCCAACGGAAGTCATTGGAAGAATTGTTGCTCATGAGATGTCACTCAAGGATAAGGAGGAACTTCACAACAAGTCAAGTGGTGCTTACAAAGCCTCATGTGAAGCCCCCACATCATCAAGTGAGAAACAAACATTCAATGAAGAATTGAGCTTAATGGTGAAGAACTTCAACAAATTCTACAAGAGTAGAAGCAAAGAAAGAAGCTCCAAGTCAAGGTCCTACAATGACAAAATATCTTCTAGTCGAGAGCGCAATTGCTACAATTGTGGGAGACCCAGACACTACTCCAATGAGTGTACGGCACCCTACAAAAGAAGAGGAGTCTCCTAAGAGAAGAAGTAGAAAAGAAGAATCACCACCAAGAGAGAGAAGGAGTAGAGATGATCGTTATGAACGAAGACCCTCACGGAGAAGCAAGGATTCGGAAAGGAAGGACAAGTCCTCAAAGAGCTACACAAAACGAAGACATCAAGCTCATGTTGGTGAATGGGTATCCGGCTCCGACTCCGACAATCACTCCGAGAGAAGCTATCACTCCGACTCTGAATACACGCAAGATGAAGGTGTTGCCGGTTTAGCACTTGTGTCAACCAACTCCTACGACATATTTGAATCACCAAATGAAGGAATTGGAAGATGCTTCATGGCAAAGGTCGTATGGCAACACACCCCGAGTATGTTGATTTTAATAGTGATGAAGATGACTTGTTAGGTGACGATGATTTACTTATTGAAAACTCTAGTGATGAATACTATGATGAAACGTCAATTAATCATGCTAATCAATATGAAACGAATGACAATGATAAGGAGAAGATTGAGCGTCTAACTAAAGAACTAAACACTCTTAAGTTAGCTCATGAAACTATCTTCGAAGATCATCAAGAACTTTTAAGGGCAAGAAAATAGCTTATTGAAGGGAATTATAGAGAAAGGTGTATACAAGAGCCTTGCCGGGAGTAAGTAATTTGAGGAAATTGTACGCAATCAAGGAAGGAGCCGGAAGAATCAAGGTGTTGGTTTTGAATGAAAGTTCAATGCCAATGGAGTTGAGTGGGAAGAAGATCAATACCCCAAGACGAAGTTTGTTCCTCAACAAGAGAAGTATGATCCTACTTCCTTCAAGGGAACACAAGCACAAGATGATCTTCCACCACAAGACTACAAGAACAAAGGCAAGGACAAGCTTCAAGAGGAGATTGATGCATTTGAAGAAGCACCTAAGGCCTTGGTCAAGTGGGTTCCCAAGACTACGTCAAGTTCTACTTCATCAAGCACAACTACTACACCAAGGATTCCCATCAAGATGATGTGGATCCCGAAGAAGAAAAACTAGAGAGTTCTTGAGGGTGACTCCGCCAACAATTTTCACTCATATCATTATGGCAAGGACAAGTGCAACCACCTTCCATATCTTGCACTAGTTCAAGGAGTCACAAACCTTCATGTTGGTAAGGCAAGGGACAAGGTAACCCAATGTTTTCATGGACATAATTTTGTGTGTGCATCACTCTATGTCTATGGATATTCTTGTTTGTTCCTTGTGGGACTAACCCGTGTAGGTACTGAAAGTGCAACTCACTCCAAAGGATTGCTCCAAAAGATCTACATCAACATTGAGCATCCACATCTTCAACACCTACATGAAGTCATCATCGACAAAACCCAAGGTTAGTTTATCCCTCTAAGGGGGGATCTCACATCTAGGGGAGCTTAACTCTAAGAATTGAGTCAAAGCAACTCTAATGATGTGAACACATAAATGCTTTATGTAAAAGTGGTAACCCCACTTGAGCTTAAACGATGAGTATGACCTATGATCAAATGTTCTCATTTGACTCCTAAATCAATATACTCATATATAGATGACCTAGTCATCGCCAATTGTTTTTTTAGCATTAGTACAGACACAAGCACTCATATACACGCGCATACACTCACCCCTATGAACGCACACACGCACACCCTACCCCTATGAGCACCTCCGAGAGACTGAGCCGGCATATCATCTTGAGATTTACGAAGTCACCGTAGGCGCCTCGTCGTCGACGGGAACATATCCTCCCACTAAAGGCGCATCGCCGGAAATCCTGAAATAAATCCAGGAATAATGCGAGCACCAGGATTTGAACCCTGGTGGGTTGGGGATACCACTGTCCACCTAACCAACTCAACCACAGGTTGATTCGCAGTCATCGCCAATTGTTTGATAGATGCTAGAATTGGTTGTGCATGCTTTGTCACATATTTCATTTGTCATTTTATTGTGTGAGCATGTTGGTTGCATTAATCATTCGAGGACATCCACTTGTTGTTTTGATTGATTGGCTTCTTTTTCTTTGGCCAAGTGGATGGACAAGAATGCCTAAGAACCTTCTCTAGCTATCTATTCTTTTCTCGTCTCAACCTCTATTCATGCTAGATCACAAAATTTGATCAAGTCAGATTCGAACCACTCTGTGTGAGGAGCACTCGGAGTCCCCGATTCATCATAGACTTAAACTTCCAAAACTTCTTCGTGATTTTTGGTATGACCGATTCCTCCATTTCGGTCATACCGAGATCACTAAGTCGATCTAGGTTTTCAATCTTGGTGCAACCGATTTGAACTTTTCGGTCACACCGAGTTGCTGTAACTGTTAAAACTTATGCATCTCGGTGCCACCGAGTTGTTCCACTCGGTCACACCGACAGTGTCGGGCTATATATTCTCACGGGCAAATTTTGGAAAACTTTCTCCGAAACTCCTCGCCCGCGCATAGCTCGCTCTGCCTACTAGGTCTACGGATCGTCGACCTCGTCGCCAGCCGCCTCCTGTCGCTGGTTTCCGCCGCCGTCAACGGAATTCTTCTCCGCCGTTGCCGCCGTTGCGAGCTCATCGCCGAACTAGGGTATGAACTCGATCACAGTGCTATCCTTGTCTGATTCTCAGCACATTGTGTTCGTAATGCATCTTGCCACGATTGAAAAACTTCTATCCAGTCAAAACGATCCTTAGAATAGGCGTGATTCGAAAATTTAGGGTTAGGTTTCCGCCGAAACTATCTCGGACCCACCGAGTTGAAAAACTCGGTCCCACCGATTTGGCTAATGCCATCCCACTAGTAAGTCTCGGTCTGACCGAGAATTACAAATCGGTGTGACCGATTTTAGAACTTTGTGAAACCCTAGCAGTCTCGGTGCCACCGAACTGTGACTCGGTCTGACCAAGTTCACTAGTTTAGGTTCCAAAAATGCTTCGATATCACCGAGTTTGAAAATCGGTAGATCCGAAATGCTTTCTGTGGAAAACTAAAACTAAGTTTTTTGAATCATTCTTTTGCAAAAATCACTGCATTTTGTGATGCTCATCCACTCTACCTCATCTATAACTATTCACAGGGTCAGCGATCGATTATTGTGCAGCATGTCGGACCAAAGTGACAGCCGAACAAGTCGGAAGAGGAGATTCACATGAGTGAGGGCACTAGTCCCTCTAGCAGCTCGGATGAGGGGAGCGTAAGCACTCCCAGAATTTGCCCAAGGCTGCCACAAGTACAAGGAAGAAGAAGACCTCGAGAATCCGAGGATGAGGATTATGTGGCGATTGAGGATGAGGCAAGTTCAAAGAAGAACATGCTCAAGAAGGAGTACAGTTCAACTGCAGTAAAGCCAGGCATGAAGATCAAAAGGCCTAAAGGTAGACAACCAGTGTCCAAAGCCAGAGTCTCCACTCAAGCTTCTTTGGAATCCCAACCCAAAGAACCTGTTGCTGCTGAAGGAAAGAAAAGGAAGGAAAGGGTCAAGAAGACCATGGCCAGAGTTATTGGGAAGCCTTCTATGATGGAGGAAGAGGAGGAAGAAGAGGTTGCTGAACCAGCACCCAAGGCACAAAAGCTGATGGGTGATGCCATAAAGTCAGGGGCTGCAACTTCAAAGCCCAAAGCTGCCCCCAAGCCCAACAGTGCACCAAAGAGGAATACCAGGAGTATACCAGCAACTGAGAAGAACAAGGCCCCAATGCCTGATGTTGCTGTTGAGGAAGATGAAGAAGGGCAGATCTTAAGGAAGCTCACACCCAAGATTCCATACCACAATGATGCTCATCCTGTGGCTGAGAACATGAAGATCAGGAGAGATCTAGGGTTGAGGCTATGGAGAGAGTCAGATCCATATGCCACCAGGAGAAGGACTTCTGTAGATTACAGGTTCCACACCAAGGAGCAACAGGACTTCTATGGGACCATCTTATCGGATAAGAAGCCCATAGTTTGTGATATGAGGTGGGTCGACTGGACCTACATTCAGGAGAATGCGTAACACTATCCTCGAGTGTATGATGCCTTCAAAGGTCGTGTGGAGTTGCAGATTTTGTTGGGCGAAGCTCACAAACCTGAAATGACGAGCTCATTATGCAATTCTACTCCACACATTTCTATCCAGATGGCAGGATAGTTTGGATGTCTGAAGGAACGAGATACCCGATCAACCATAGAGGAATGGGCAAGTCTGATCAATGCCCCCAAGGAGAGTGAAAATGACGTGGACATTTATGCCAAGAAGAAAATGGATCATAACTCAATGTCACAGATGTACAAGGAGATCCCTGATGATGCACTTGAGACTTTCAAGTTTGGATCAATTCATTTTCTTCTGTCAGGGCTGCCTATGATCAACTAGATCCTAAGGCACACTCTGTTGCCCAAATCAGGTGACCACAACATGATCAGAGGGCATGCAATTAACTTGCTTCACATTTTTGATGTGCCCCAGAAATTCAAGGTCATGAGCCTCATAGTTGAAACTATCAAGAGGACAGCAGCAGACCAAAAGAGGAGCTGTGGATATGCCCCACAGATTCAGGAGTTGATTAACTCAAAGACGGGCACAGGGAATTATCTATTGGATAAGGAACACTTGGTTCTCTATCCTGAATTTGAGGATAATCAAATTGTCATGACTGAGAATGAACCATCATCAGTACAAGCCCAAGAGAAGAAGGATAAGGCAAGGATAGAGAAGGCTGCCAAGATGCCAACTCAAGCAGAGGCATCTGAGTACTTTTTGAAGAACAAGCAGGAGCAGCTTGGTTACTTGATAGCATCAACTCTGCGGATTGAGAAGGGGTTGGCCACCCTAACTCAAAACCAGGAGAGCACAGAAAGAATCATGGAACAAAAATTCTATGATCTTGATGTCAAAGTAACTGAGATTCAGTCAGCTGTGGAGAAGCTACAGGATGACATGCAGGAGAGGAAGGGCAGGACAACAACTGATGCATTTGCCAGAGTGCCTTGAGCTCAGAGATCAGCTACAGAACCAGTACCAGTCACCAGAGTTACTTCATCAGCTCCAGCTACAGCTCCAGCGCAACCAGCTCCAGCACCAACTCCTTCAACTCCATCTACATCGACTGAAGCCTTCATTCTTGAAGTTCTCCGGACACCACCACATGAAGACCAAGCCTGAGAGACGATATAGTCCTATGCATTTTCTAGGAACTTTTTGCTAACTTGTTGCCAAAGGGGGAGAAAAATGTATAGATCATAGACTTCGAGAGAGAGATTTGCTGCTTTTATTCTCTCTTGTCTTCTTGGTTGAACCTTGTTTGCTTTTGATTGCTTGAGATACTATGCAATTACCTGTCAGACATTGATGATCATGTGTTTGATCATAAGCTACACTTATGCTTGTTATATGTTATTATCTTACTTATCCTTATATGATCATTCACTTTGCTTGGTGATGTGTGCATGTATTCAATCTTTATTATTTTGAGCGCTCCACCAAGATGTATGTGACATGGAAGAGTAACCCATGAGCCTAATTCCTTGTGCATTTGTAGTCCAAAGCAAATCTTAAAATATGCACAAATTTAGGGGGAGCTCTTGCTTATCACATACTTCTCAAAGAGACGATGTTTTTCAATCTTATTATCATTTGTTGAAGCTTTGATCTATATGTTGTCATCAATTACCAAAAAGGGGAGATTGAAAGTGCAACTATCCCTAGGTGGTTTTGGTAATTCATAACAACATATAGCTCATTGAGCTAATGCTATTCCAAGACAAATATTTCAGGAAAGCTCAATGCATGGCATGGCATGGATGATGAAAGTGGATCCCTCAAAATATCAAGAACAAAGGATTGGCTCAAGCTCAAAAGCTCAAGACTCTACATTTTACATTTTAGTGATCCAAGATCACATTGAGTCTATAGGAAAAGCCAATACTATCAAGGAGGGATGAGGTGTTGCTTAATGAGCCTCTTGCTTCATGTGCTTAGTGACATGCTCCAAAACCCTCCACTACTTTCTCACATCCACATATGACCTAAACCTAAAGTCAAACTCGGCCCTACCGATTCTTTCTATCCGGCCCCACCGAGTTCAGATGTCATAGCCACTGCCACAAACCCTACTCAAATCTGTCTCACCGGTAGGGATCTCGGTCTCACGGAGATGGGATTGTAATCTCTCTATTTCCCTTCGTAACGTTTCGGTCTAACCAAGTGAGCGATCGGTCCCACCGAGATTGCAATGTAAACTCTCTGTTTCCCTTTCGTAACTTTTCGGTCTCACCGAAAGAGTGAATCGGTCCCACCGAGTTTACCTGACCAACTCTCTGGTTAGCTAATTACCAAAATCGGTCTCACCGAGTTTGTGTAATCAGTATCATCGAGATTACGTTATGCCCTAACCCTAATCATATCGGTCCTACCGAGTTGCATGTCAGTCCCATCGAAAACCCTAACGGTCACTAGGTTTACTAAATCGGTCTGATCGAGTTTGTTGATCCGGTCCCACCGAGTTTGGTAAATTGTGTGTAACGGTTAGATTTTGTGTGGAGGCTATATATAGCCCTCCACCTCCTCTTCATTCGTGGAGAGAGCCATCAGAACAAACCTACACTTCCAACTTACCAGCCTTAGAGAGAACCACCTACTCATGTGTTGAGGCCAAGATATTCCATTCCAAACACAAGAATCTGGTCTCTAGCCTTCCCCAAGTTGCTTTCCACTCAAATCTTCTTTCCACCAAATCCAAATCCTGTGAGAGAGAGTTGAGTGTTGGGGAGACTATCATTTGAAGCACAAGAGCAAGGAGTTCATCATCAACACACCATTTGTTACTTCTTGGAGAGTGGTGTCTCCTAGATTGGCTAGGTGTCACTTGGGAGCCTCCGACAAGATTGTGGAGTTGAACCAAGGAGTTTGTAAGGGCAAGGAGATCGCCTACTTCGTGAAGATCTACCGCTAGTGAGGCAAGTCCTTCGTGGGCGACGGCCATGGTGGGATAGACACGATTGCTTCTTCATGGACCCTTCGTGGGTGGAGCCCTCCGTGGACTCGCGCAACCGTTACCCTTCGTGGGTTGAAGTCTCCATCAACGTGGATGTACGATAGCACCACCTATCGGAACCACGACAAAAAACATCTGTGTCTCCAATTGCGTTTGAATTCTCCAAACCCTTCCCTTTACATCTTGCAAGTTGCATGCTTTAATTTCCGCTGCCTATATACTCTTTGCATGCTTGCTTGAATTGCGTGAAGATTGCTTGACTTGTTCAAAGATAGTTAAAATCTGCCAAAGTCTAAAATTGGGAAAAGGTTAAGTTTTTAATTGGTCAAGTAGTCTAATCACCCCCCCTCTAGACATACTTCAAGGTCCTACAAGAGATTATTCAAAACTCTGAAGAAGCACCGTGCTGCTATTGGATATACTCTTGATGATCTTAAGGGCATTAGTCCAACTCTATGTCAACATAAAATAAATTTGGGAGAAGATGCCAAACCGGTTCGTGATCATCAACGAAGGCTTAATCCTAAGATGAAAGAAGTGGTATGAAGAGAAATACTAAAGCTTCTGGAGGCAGGTATAATTTATCCCGTTGCTGATAATCAGTGGGTAAGTCTTGTTCATTGTGTCCCTAAGAAGGGAGGTGTTACTGTTGTTCCTAATGATAAAGATGAATTGATCCCGCAAAGAATTATTACAGGTTATAGGATGGTAATTGATTTCCGCAAATTAAATAAAGCTACTAAGAAAGATCATTACCCCTTACCTTTTATTGATCAAATGCTAGAAAGATTATGAAACATACACATTATTGCTTTCTAGATGGTTATTCTGGTTTCTCTCAAATACCTGTGGCGGCTAAGGATCAATCAAAGACTACTTTTACATGCCCTTTTGGTACTTTTGCTTATAGACGTATGCCTTTTGGTTTATGTAATGCACCTGTTACCTTTCAAAGATGCATGATGGCTATATTCTCTGACTTTTGTGAAAAGATTTGTGAGGTTTTCATGGATGACTTTTCCGTCTATGGATCCTCTTTTGATGATTGCTTGAGCAATCTTGATCGAGTTCTCGCAGAGATGTGAAGAAACTAATCTTGTCTTGAATTGGGAAAAGTGCCACTTTATGGTTAATGAAGGTATTGTCTTGGGGCATAAAGTTTACGAAAGAGGTATTGAAGTTGATAAAGCCAAGGTTGATGCTATTGAAAAGATGCCATGTCCCAAGGACATCAAAGGTATAAGAAGTTTCCTTGGTCACGCCCGGATTTTACAGAGGTTCATTAAGGACTTCTCAAAAATTTCTCGGCCTCAGACTAATTTATTACAAAAATATATACCATTTGTCTTTGATGATGATTGTGTAGAAGCATTTGAAATACTTAAGAAAGCATTGATCTCTGCACCTGTTGTTCAGCCACCTGATTGGAATTTACCCTTCAAAATTATGTGTGATGCTAGGGATTATGCTGTAGGTGTTGTTCTCGGGCAAAGAGTTGATAAGAAATTAAATGTTATCCATTATGCTAGTAAGACTCTAGACAATGCTCAAAGAAACTATGCTACTACTGAAAAAGAATTCTTAGCAGTTGTATTTGCATGTGATAAGTTCAGACCTTATATTGTTGATTCTAAAGTAACTATTCACAATGATCATGCTTCTATTAAATATTTGATGGAAAAGAAAGATGCTAAACCTAGACTTATTAGATGGGTTCTCTTGCTACAAGAATTTGATTTGCATATTGTTGATAGAAAGGGAGCTGAGAACCCCGTTCTTGCACAACTTGTCTAGGTTAGAAAATGTTCTTGATGACCCACTACCTATTGATGATAGCTTTCCTGATGAGCAATTAAATGTCGTAAATACTTCTCGTAGTACTCCATGGTATGCTGATTATGCTAATTACATTGTTGCTAAATTTATACCCCCTAGTTTCACATGCCAGCAAAAGAAAAAGTTTTTCTATGATTTGAGACATTACTTTTGGGATGACCCACATCTTTATAAAGGAGTAGATGGTGTTATTAGACGTTGTGTACCTGAGCATGAACAGGAACAGATCCTACGCAAGTGTCACTCCGAATCTTATGGAGGACACCACACTGGAGATAGAACTGCACATAAGGTATTGCAATCTGGTTTTTATTGGCCTACTCTCTTCAGGGATGCCCGTAAGTTTGTCTTATCTTGTGATGAATGTCAAACAATTGGTAATATTAGTAGATGTCAAGAAATGCCTATGAATTATTCACTTGTTATTGAACCATTTGATGTTTGGGGCTTCGATTATATGGGACCTTTTCCTGCCTCAAATGGATATACACATATTTTAGTTGCTGTTGATTATATTACTAAGTGGTAGAAGCTATTCCAACTAGTAGTGCTGATCATAAAACCTCTATTAAAATGCTTAAAGAAGTTATTTTTCCGAGGTTTGGAGTCCCTAGATATTTAATGACTGATGGTGGTTCACATTTTATTCATGGTGCTTTCCGAAAAATGCTTGCTAAATATGATGTTAATCATAGAATTGCATCTCCATATCACTCACAGTCTAGTGGTCAAGTAGAATTGAGTAACAGAGAGCTCAAATTAATCTTGCAAAAGACTGTCAATAGGTCTAGAAAGAATTGGTCCAAGAAACTTGATGATGCATTATGGGCCTATAGAACTGCATATAAAAATCCTATGGGTATGTCTCCGTATAAAATGGTCTATGGAAAAGCATGTCACTTACCTCTCAAACTAGAGCATAAGGCTTATTGGGCTATTAAAGAGCTCAACTATGATTTCAAACTTGCCGGTGAGAAGAGGTTATTTGATATTATCTCACTTGATGAATCGAGGACTGTCGGTGTCAAAACCGGCGGATCTCGGGTAGGGGGTCCCGAACTGTGCGTCTAGGCGGATGGTAACAGGAGACAAGGGACACGATGTTTTTACCCAGGTTCGGGCCCTCTCGATGGAGGTAAAACCCTACTCACCTTGATTAATATTGATGATATGGGTAGTACAAGAGTAGATCTACCACGAGATCAGAGAGGCTAAACCCTAGAAGCTAGCCTATGGTATGATTGTTGTTCGTCCTACGGACTAAAACCCTTCGGTTTATATAGACACCAGAGAGGGCTAGGGTTACACAGAGTCGGTTACAATGGGAGGAGATCTACATATCTGTATCACCAAGCTTGCCTTCCACGCCAAGGAAAGTCCCATCCGGACACGGGACGGAGTCTTCAATCTTGTATCTTCATAGTCTAGGAGTCCGGCCAAAGGTTATAGTCCGGCTATCCGGACACCCCTAATCCAGACTCCTCAATAGCCCCTGAACCAGGCTTCAATGACGCATTTAGTCTGGCGCAGATTGTCTTCGGCATTGCAAGGTGGGTTCCTCCTCCGAATACTTCATAGAAGATTTTGAACACAAGGATAGTGTTCGGCTCTGCAAAATAAGTTCCACATACCACCGTAGAGAGAATAATATTTACACAAATCCAATCTGCTGACGTATTCCACAGCATGACACCACACCGCGGCCGAGCCTTTATTCGAATCGTTTTACTGTCCCACCTCAGCGCGTTTAGCGAGGCGGTTTCAACACGCGTCTTGTCGAAGCGGATCGTGTCCCCCTTATTCCGGGATTCTCATCAATACGGGCATGGGTAACCCAACCGTGCCATTAATTTATGGCGCTTGGGAGATAAGCGAGTTTTACCCAGCGGGTGGGGCACGTGGTTTCGTCCGCCCATATAAGGGGATAAGGATCCGCCTTTTCCATCTACACCTTCTTCCTCCTTTGCTTATCCATTTTCAAGACTTTTCGAGCTCCAGCGCACAAGTCCGCACATCCCACCTCAACCTTCTCCAGCCATGTCCGGAGCGGGAGGCAAGTGGATGGTCTCCTCCGTCACGGAGGGACACATCAAGAAGCTGAGGAAAGCCGGATACTTGTCCAATGACATCGCACACCGGCTCCCAGACGAGGGGCAGCTCATCCCCACCCCCAGGCCCCATGAGAGGGTGGTGTTCCTCACCCATTTCCTCCGCGGACTAGGTTTCCCACTTCACCCATTTTTCCGGGGGCTCATGTTCTACTACGGCCTGGATTTCCACGATCTGGCCCCGAACTTCATCCTCAACATCTCGGCGTTCATCGTGGGTATGCGAGGCCTTCCTCTACATCCAGCCCCACTTCGCTTATGGTCAAGACCTTCAATGTCAAGCCGAAGGTAGTAGGCGGCCGCCAAGCGGAGTGCGGAGGTGCCATGGTGGGCAAGATGCCCAACGTCCTATGGCTCGAGGGCTCCTTCGTAGACACCATAAAGGGGTGGCAATCGGTGTGGTTCTACATCACCGAGTCGCGTGACCCTGAATGGGCAGCGGCCCCCGAATTCCGATCTGGCATCCCTACGCAGCTCACTTCCTGGAAAGAGAAGGGCCTGTCGTGGGGTAATTCGGAAGAGCTGACCGGACTCCAAACCTGCGTCCAAAACCTGGTGATCAAGAAGCTCAAACTCGTCAACGTAATCCAGGTCATGCTCATCCGCCGGATCCTCCCGTGCCAACAACGGGCTTTCAGCTTGTGGGAGTTTGATCCGGCACAACACCGAACCCTGAGCAGGCTCTTCGACACTACGTACGAAGACGCCTGGAAGGTGCTGTTCAAGGGCGCCGAGGCTCCCGCATCCGCTACCGAGGATCGCGGATTCAGCGCGCAGCATCAAGCCAACGCGGTAAGCTATTTTACCCTTTACGGGATACTTGTTTTTCATAGTTTGACTCTATGTGGGATCTAAACTCCCTTACCTTTGGCAGGATTGGCAGAAGACGTCCGGGCAGATTAACTGTCCGGCCCCCTTGCCCGAAGACCCAGCGGACGCCCGCTTGACGGGGCTGCTAGTTCCAGCGCCTTACGTGGTGCCGGAGAAGAAGGCCAAGAAGAAGGACATGTGAACTCGAAAGAGTTCCCGGCGCCTGGTGGTGTCGGACTCACGTCCGATGACTCCGAGGCAGACTCCTCCCCCGAAAACGAGGAGGAGGAAAGAGAGGTCTCTCCCCCAGCGGGGGGAGAGAAGAAAAGAAAGGCCGCCCCAATTGGGGGGGGGGGGGGCGGAGGGTCCAAGAAGGGAAGGACCCTTCCTCCGGACTACTCCACCAACGCGCGACGACGGCGAATATGAGTGGCCATCCAGGGCCAAGCCCCTGGCAAAATCGTAAGTATCCGGATACCAGAATAACTCATGGCGTTCCTTTATTGCACAGTATCTTCTGACGCCGAATATAATCATGCAGTCCGCCCCGAGCCCAGGTCGGCGTGTCGTCGAGCGGCTCCTTAAGCTCGTCGGATGTGAATAGCACTTCACTTCCGGCCGCCTCCTCCCCTCGCCCTGCGGATGATGCCGAGGTGGAGTCCCAAAAGGGTCCAAGCCAGGAGGAGGTGGTCCTAGAGGCGCCGCAAGGCGACCTCCCGGACTCCAGGCGCAAAGGGGACAAAACCCCCAAGGGCTCCAAGTCCGGCCCTGGGCCGGACACCGCACCGGAACCTTCAGTGGTTCCGGAGTCCGGCAGGCGCCCCCCTACTAAGAAGGGGAAGCCTACGACGCCGATGACCTCCGTCCAACCGGAGGCACCGGATAATCTGCTGGAGGTGCTTAACGGCGCCTCCATCGATAAGGAGCACCGCACTATTATGAGTGCGGTGATCCAGAAGGTTCGGTCCACCAAGAGCGGGCTGGTGAAGCTCGTGCCAGCCTTCTAACAGGCTTTGAGGTATGTATTTAAGATATGTAAAAATATTACCGCATAGACAGTAGCCCCTGATGCTCAGTTTGGTGTTCGGAAAGAAAAGCCGAACCGAGGATCTAAAAGATATACGCAGGAGTATAACATAAGTAAGTCAATATGGGAATGCAGGCCGCGCTGCTGACATCTGCCGCACTGACTGCGGAGGTTGATGCATTGAAGCAGAGCCTCGAGCGGTCTGAGAACGAGCTCGGCCTTGCCAAGAAGCAGCTTGAGGAAAAGGAAGGTAAGTAATACCTTATGTAAATATATAAAAAAGATGTGGTTGCAAAAAATGACAGGACCAACGTGAGTATTACAGGGGCCACAACCCAGGTGGCAACCTTGAAGAAAGCGCTGTCCAAGGCCGAAGAAAATGCGGCCGTGGAGCGCATCGAGCGAGAAAAGCAGGAGGCGCGGGTGGCGGCGGTGCAGCAAGAGCTCCAGGCTCTCGTAAAAAAACACGAGAGTTTGGAGCTTGACTCAAAGACTCGAGAGTCCGAGCTTGCCTCTGCCCTTGAGAGCGCCACATCTGCCAAGGCCGAAGCCCAAAAAGCCCTCCAGGAAATTGAGGCGATGAAGAAGATAGCGGCGGGTAAGGCATTCTTTATGCAAAGCAAGCACGTGAAAGTGAATTACTTGTTACTTACCCGAGTACGGAGCTCTCCAGGAGCATTCGCAGATCTGCCCCGCAGTGTGTCCGACGCTGCCGCCTACTACCGGGCCGAGAAGGGGAGCTCGACGGAGAAGGTGTTCTGGTCTCAGCTGGTGCCCTTGAGCGACCAGCTGAAGCAGCTGGTCGAGCTCCATAAGGTGGTCGAACAGGCCATGAAGGGCCTTATAGTCCAGCTATGGCCTGGGGAGGTTATGCCTGGGAGCTACTTTGGGCTGGTGAGGCGGCTGGCGGATGCTTGTCCATGACTGGAAGTCATCAAGCGCTCCGTATGCATTGAAGGCGCCCGTAGGGCCCTTGCCCGTGTTAAAGTGCACTGGGGCAAGATGGATGCTGAGAAGCTGGTGACAGATGGGCCACCGTAGGGCAATGAGCGTCATAAGCCGAGATGTATTATGAGGCGTCTGAAGGGTGCCCGCCTTGTGGCGGATGAATGTTCCAAGGATGTAATTTATGAGTAAACTCGCTCGTGTTATCCTGTGCGCTGAAAAGTTGTTCATATGCGCTAAGCAACGCTTTTTGAATTTAAAATATTACCATCTATGCGACCGTTTATTAAATCTGAGAGATAGCGAGTCGTAAACCGCCCCCATGCCACGAGTGTCGGGTGTTCGGATAAACCTGAGCGCTCTTGTTCCCATTCTTGGGTCCTTTGAGGGAGGCGCTCAGCACAACGAACAAGGCAATCGGACTATTATGCTTTATCACTCTCACTTAGCCATAGAATTCTATAATTTTAAATTTCGGTGAAGCCCCTAGTATTCGGAAGACCGAGTTCGGGGCGCTATCCACGCCTAGGCCGGACAAAGCCGGCTCCTCGCTCTAAGCGGCATAAGTATTTAGGGACTCGAAACCTCTCGAACAGCGACCAGCTCTCGCCCTATCATGACGGTCACTTTTAGCTTTCTCTACTGAGGTGCTTAACCCAGCTCAACCGGGGCACAATCGCAGTAGTTCTCCCAGCGCTACCTTAGCCGATATAACGAATCGTAAGGTACCAAAACATGGGAGCCGGGCAAACCCAACTATTGACCCAAGACATGATTTGGAGCCAATGCATATAATGCTATAAGTTAGGGGTGCCGCACTCGTGAGAGTGTTCGGACTTCTCACACCATATTCTGGGGTACTTAAGCCCCTGGTGTATTGGCCGTACCAAAGTGTACGGTTGCATAATGTCATAACTGAACATATTCACATAAAAAAGGAAGGCAATAATAGACAAAAGCTACGTATTGTTTATTCCAAAAGGTTGCGGTAAAAGCAGAACGATACAAATAGTGTGATAAGCAAGAGATGGGACTATTTGGCATGTCCCCCTCTAGGGGCGAGCTGCGGGATGGTATGTAAGACGGGTATTTAGCTCGTTATAGAGACCACCTTGACATTCGACGTAACTACGCCTCCCTGGCTGTTGCATCATGTGTTCGGCGATTGTCTTGCGGACAGGCCTTCCGGAGAGTGGAGTCCTGAAAGTAAGAAAGAAGAATGACAAGATCGGGAGCCCCTAGTGCGGTTGAGCCGCATTTTGGGCATGCCGTGGTCGTGCCCCTCCCCCTATGCCCATGGTATTTCCAGAGCGTAATTATGTACGCGTAGTACTGGTTTCGCAATTTCGCGAGGGCTGGGGTTGGGGCCGCATTTCTCTGGCGATGCTCGGAGTGTGCCAGCGGTCTTGTTGTAGGTTACTTGGGCGCTTGACGGTGTCCGGACGCTTAATAGCCGGATCGAGAATTGCCTTGAGAGGCTACTTTGTACTTACGCCCATGAGGCCGCCAGATGCTCCTCCGTTCGGAGAGAGCGTTCGGTGTTTCCATTGACCGTAATGACTCCTCGAGGGCCTGGCATCTTGAGCTTGAGGTATGCATAGTGCGGCACCACGTTGAACTTTGCAAATTCGGTTCGTCCGAGAAGTGCGTGATAGCCACTGCGGAACGGGACTATGTCGAAGATTAACTCCTCGCTTCGGAAATTACCCGGGGATCCGAAGACCACCTCAAGTGTAACTGAGCCTGTACAGTTGGCCTCTACACCTGGTATGACGCCTTTAAAGGTTGTCTTTGTGGGTTTAATCCTTGAGGATCTATGCCCATTTTTTCGACCGTATCCCGATAAAGCAGGTTCAGCTTGCCGCCGGCCCGTAGGACTCTAGTGAGGTGAAATCCGTTAATGATTGGGTCTAGAACCAATGCGCGAATCCGCCGTGGCGGATCTTGGTGGGTGGTCCTTCGATCAAAAGTGATCGGGCAGAGGACCATGGGTTGAACTTTGGGGCGACTGGCTCCAACGCATATACGTCCTTGAGTGCATGCTTCCGCTCCCTTTTGGGTATGTGGGTTGCGTATATCATGTTCACCGTCCGCACTTGTGGGGGGAAGCCCTTCTGTCCCCTATTGTTCGGCGGCCGGGGCTCCTCCTCGTCATCGCTATGCAGCCCCTTGTCACTGTTTTCGGCATTTAACTTGCCTGCCTGCTTGAACACACAACAATCCCTGCTGGTGTGATTGGCTGGTTTTTTGGGGGTGCCGTGTATCTGGCACGAGCGATCGAGTATTCGGTCCAAACTGGATGGGCCCGGAGTATTTCTTTTAAATGGCTTTTTTTGTTGACCGGGTTTAGAGCCTCTGAATCCGGCATTAACTGCCGTATCCTCAGCATTGTCGCCGTTAATGCGGCGCTTGTCCTTGTTGCGACACGACCTGCCATTGCTATCCTTGGTATCCGACTTACCAGGGTTCTTGGTCATGTTATTACTACGAGCTAGCCAGCTGTCTTCTCCCGCGCAAAAGCGGGTCATGAGTGTTGTGAGGGCTGCCATGGATTTCGGCTTTTCCTGTCCTAGGTGCCGGGCAAGCCACTCGTCACGGATGTTATGTTTTAAGGCTGTGAGGGCCTCTGCGTCCGGACAGTCGACTATTTGATTTTTCTTGGTTAGAAACGTGTCCAGAATTGTCTGGCTGATTCCTCTAGCTGCTGAATTATGTGGCTTAGGTCGTCGGCGTCTGGTGGTCGCACATAGGTGCCCTGGAAATTGTCGAGGAATGCGGCTTCCAGGTCCTCCCAAAAACCAATTGATTCTGCTGGCAAGCTGTTAAGCCAATGCCGAGCTGGTCCTTTAAGCTTGAGTGGGAGGTATTTGATGGCATGTAGATCATCACCGCGGTCCATGTGGATATGAAGGAGATAATCCTCGATCCATACCGCAGGATCTGTTGTGCCATCTTATGATTTGATGTTTATGGGTTTGAAACCCTCGGGGATTTGATGATCCATTACTTCATCTGTGAAGCATAGTGGGTGTGCGACGCCTCTGTACTGGGCTATATCACGACGTAGCTCGAATGAGCTTTGTCTCATCGTGTTCGGCCCGGCCGGATTTGCCGTAACCGGCATGACGGTTATCGTCACGTGTCGTGGGGCGCCCACGCGATCCATAGATCGATCTTGTTTGCCTTGCCTTGTCCTCCAATATATCTCGCAGGTCTGGCGCATTTCCCCGTGCCTTGGTAGTCTTTGAGCGACGCCGGGGAGCGGCTGGAGCGGAGGGCCGAGAGGCCTCTCTGTCGCAGCCATGAGGTGGCCGGTCAGCCACGTCGTGCGCTCGTGATGTAGGTTTAGGTGCTTCCTCCTCTAATCGGGGTAGCAGCCTGCGCTTTGGGTAGCTCTTGGAGGGGCATTCGAGTTCGTACTCTTCGGCCGCAAGGACTTCAGTCCATCTGTCGGCTAGCAAGTCTTGGTCAGCTCTAAGATGTTGCTGTTTTTTCTTGAGGCTGCTCGTCGTGGCCATAAGCCTGCGTTTGAAACGCTCTTGTTCGACGAGATCCTCAGGTATGACAAATTCATCGTCGTCGAGGCTTGCCTCGTCTTCGGAGGGAGGCATGTAATTATCGTCCTCTACCTCTCTGTCTGCCGCTCTCTCATGAGGGCTGGCTTCTCCATCCTCTGTCTTTGAATCCTGCTTTGGAGGGTTGTCTTGACCTTTGTCCGGGTGTTATTATGTCCTGTGCCGGAATCGCCGTTTTTGCTTTGGCGGGATTTAGAGCAGCGCCGCTGACGCCGGCGCTTAGGCTACTTCTTGGAGGGGTCATCCTCCGTTGTTCCATCGCCCTTCCCTTGTTTTGGGCTGTCCACCATGTATATGTCATACGACGAGGTGGCCTTCCAATGCCCTATAGGCGCTGGTTCTTGGTCGTCTCCTGCATCGGTGTCCATACCGCCGATGTCTTCGGAGTCGAAGTCGAGCATGTCGGTTAAATCATCAACAGTGGCTACGAAGTGGGTGGTGGGTGGGCTTTGAATTTCTTCATCATCCGCATCCCAACCTTGCTGACCATAGTCCGGCCAGGGCTCTCCTGATAAAGAGAGAGACTTTAGTGAATTCAGGATGTCGTCGCAGGGCGAGTGCTGAAAGATGTCTCCGGCGGCGAACTCCATGATCGGCGCCCAATCGGATTCGATTGGTAGGGGCGCGGAAGGTTCAGAGTCCGGAGTGGAGTCCGGCACCTTGGAGTCACGAGCCTCGCAGAGGACAAGGCTGGTGTTCGGCTCGATCGTCGTAGAGATTGCAGCCCCCGAGGCGGTGTCCAGCCACCCGTCCTCGATTGGCGCAGTCGGCTCTGAACTAAGGGTCGGAGCGGACACGGGCGCGGCCTGCAGGGCACTGTTCGGCGGCAGAGCTAGATCATGCCCATCGTGACAGTGCGGCGCGCTCGGCTGTGGCTCAAACCCGTCGAAGATCAAGTCTCCGCGGACGTCAGCCGTGTAGTTCAAACCTCCAAATCTGACCTGATGGCCAGGGGCGTAGCTTTCGATCTGCTCCAGATGGCCAACCGAATTGGCCCGCAGTACAAAGCCGCCGAATACGAAGATCAGTCCGGGGAGAAAAGTCTCACCCTGGACCGCATCGTTGTTGATGATTGGAGGAGCCATCGGGCCTAAATCTGACGACACGGAGGAACTCTCAATGAAAGCACCAATGTCGGTGTCAAAACCGGCGGATCTCGGGTAGGGGTCCCGAACTATGCGTCTAGGCGGATGGTAACAGGAGACAAGGGACACGATGTTTTTACCCAGGTTCGGGCCCTCTCGATGGAGGTAAAACCCTACTCCTGCTTGATTAATATTGATGATATGGGTAGTACAAGAGTAGATCTACCATGAGATCAGAGAGGCTAAACGCTAGAAGCTAGCCTATGGTATGATTGTTGTTCGTCCTACGGACTAAAACCCTCCGGTTTATATAGACACCGGAGAGGACTAGGGTTACATAGAGTCGGTTACAATGGGAGGAGATCTACATATCCGTATCGCCAAGCTTGCCTTCCACGCCAAGGAAAGTCCCATCCGGACACGGGACGAAGTCTTCAATCTTGTATCTTCATAGTCCAGGAGTCCGGCCAAAGGTTATAGTCCGGCTATCCGGACACCCCCTAATCCAGGACTCCCTCAAGGACCCAAGCTTATGAAAATGCCAAGTTGTTTAAAGAAAAAGTCAAAAGATGGCATGACAAAAGGATACAAAAGGGTGAGTTTAATGTAGGTGATTATGTATTGCTATACAACTCTCATTTAAGATTTTTTGCAGGAAAGCTTCTCTCCAAATGGGAAGGACCCTATGTTATCGAGGAGGTCTATCGTTCTGGTGCCATAAAAATCAACAACTTCGAAGGCACAAATCCGAAGGAGGTAAACGGTCAAAGAATCAAACACTATATCTCAGGTAATCCTATAAATGTTGAAACCAATGTTATTGAAACCGTAACCCCAGAGGAATACATAAGGGACACTTTCCGGAACATTTCAGACTCCAAAAAGGAGTAGGTATGTGGTACGGTAAGTAAACCGACTCCAAAACAATTTTTAAGGCAATATTTCTCTGTTTTGGAATATTTAGAAAAATAGAAAAATAAGTAGCAGCCCGGGAAGGACACGAGGGTGGAGGGCGCACCCTACCCCCCTAGGCGCGCCCCCTACCTCGTGGGCACCTCGTGTGCCTTCCGGACTCCGTTTTCTTGCACGATACGTATTTTGGTCGGTAAAAATTCATTATATATTCTCCCGAAGGTTTTGACTCCCGTATCACGCAAATACCCTCTATTTTTGTTTCGAGCTGTTGCTACTGCAGGTTAGAGCAAGATGTCTTCTCAAGAGTCAGCCAGGGAGAGCCGGGTATCTAATCCGGCACTGGAACCAAGGGCAAACCGGGAAGCTGACCCCTTTGGGCCAGCAATGGAGGAGGAGATGGAGGTTGACTTGATGAGAGTGGATGCCATGGAGGATCAAGAAGCCACTTCTCACTTCCGAGCTGGGTTCGTGATGGGGGAACTACAGAGCTCAGCTATTCCAAACTCGGTTATCCCTTCCAATGTTAGATTTCTTTCTTATGAAAATATGAAGAGGAGTGTCACTTGTTCTCCCGTGGCTATGCAACACCCTTGGGTGCAAGGAGCCTTAGCAGCTACAGGAAAGCTTCGCAAGGAAATAATGGACCTCAAGCAGCAAGTCAATAAGCTTGAGGAGGAGAATCGTATCCTAAAGGGTATCATCGCCAAGAATGTTTCACCAACCCCGAAGAAGAAGACATAATCACATGGGTATGGGCACTCACCTTGGCAACTGCCAAGCTTGGGGGAGATGCCCCGGTATCATATCACAACCACATCTCCTATCTTTACCATTTTTCTTAGTTCGATCCTATTAGTAGTATCTTGATCTAGTAGAATAAAGTTTATGGCATGATCTAGTTTTGAATTTTGCTTTATGATATCTTTATGTAATCGAGTCCGTGAGCTATATAATAAATATTAGTGTTGAATCAAGGGCTTGATTGTCTTGCCATGATCTTGAGTGAATAAAAGAATAGAGAAAAAGAATAAAAAGAAACAAAGAGTTCATATTGATCTTATTGAGAGTAATGACTTCACATAGAAGAGTATGATAATTAAAAGTTGTTGGGAGTTGGCAAACATAGCTTTGGTCATCGTTGCAATTAATAGGAAGTAATAAGGAAAGAGAGGTTTCACATATAGATATACTATTATTGACATCTTTTATGATTGTGAGCAGTCATTAAAATATGACATGCTAAAGAGTTGATGTTGGACAAGGAAGACAACGTAATGGGTTATGTTTTCTTATATCTGAGATAAAGTATATCGTCATGCATCTTCCAACATGTTGAGCTTGCCTTTCCCCCTCATGCTAGCCAAATTCTCAGCACCAAGTAGAGATACTACTTGTGCTTCCAAAAAAACCCTTAACCCAGTTTTGCCATGAGAGTGCACCATATCTACCTATGGATTGAGTAAGATCCTTCAAGTAAGTTGTCATCGGTGCAAAGCAATAAAAATTGCTCTCCAAATATGTATGATTGATTGGTGTGGGAGAAATAAGCTTTATACGATCTTGTGATGTGGAAGAAATAAAAGCGACGGACTGCATAATAAAGGTTCATATCACAAGGGGCAATATAAAGTGACGTTCATTCGCATTAAGATTTTGTGCATCCAACCGTAAAAGCGCATGGCAACCTCTGCTTCCCTCTGCAAAGGGCCTATCCTTTATTATTATCCTCTACCTTATGCAAGAATCATGGTGATCTTCACCTTTCCTTTTTACATTTTATCCTTTGGCAAGCACAGTGTGTTGGAAAGATCCTGATTGATATATCTAATTAGATGTAGGGGGCAGGAGTTATTATTGATGACATTACCCTTGAGGTAAAAGGTTGGAAGGCGAAACTATAAGCCCCTATCTTTCTCTGTGTCCGATTAAAACTCCGTAACCACAAGTATCGCGTGGGTGTTAGCAATTATGAAGGACTAAATGATAGTTGAGTATGTGGACTTGCTATTAAGCTCTGACATAGACTCTTTCTGATGTTATGATAAATTGCAATTGCTTCAATGACTGAGATTATAGTTTGTTGGTTCTCAATAAGGTTTATGATTCGTACTCTGCATTGTGAATGGATTATTACTTGAACATAAGTAATCATATGACATTTCCTATATATGTTGCTGTTATGAGAATAATCATGATGCCTTCATGTCCGTATTTTATTTTTATCGACGCCTCTACCTCTAAACATGGGGACATATTTATCGTTATCGGCTTTCGCTTGAGGACTAGCGAGGTCTAAGCTTGGGGGAGTTGATACGTCCATTTTGCATCATGCTTTTATATCGACATTTATTGCATTATGGGCTGTTATTACACGTTATGTCACAATACTTATGCCTATTCTCTCTTATTTTACAAGGTTTACATAAGGAGGGAGAATGCCGGCAGCTGGAATTCCGGGCTGGAAAGGAGCAAATATTAGAGACCTATTCTGCACAACTTCAAAAGTCCTGAAACTCCACGAAAGTCATTTTGGGAAATAATAAAAACTATCCAGTGGAAGACGTTCACTGGAGGGGCTCCCACCTGCCACGAGGGTGGGGCGCGCCTACCCCCTGGCGCGTCCCCCTACCTCGTGGGCCCCCTGGTGGCCCTCCGATGCCCATCTTCTGCTATATGAGGTCTTTCGTCGAGAAAAAAATCATAAGCAACTTTTCGGGACGAAACTCCGCCGCCACGAGGCGGAACCTTGGCGGAACCAGCTAGGAATTGATTCATATGTCTTACATATAGCACACGAGACCTGAAATGCGCTAGCAAATCAAACCCATGATAAAATTGTGATTGGTTTACGTGGGAAAAATTTAGAGGCGAAACGATGAACTCACGTCTTCATTTCAAAATAATACGTCTTCATTTCAAACAAATTTATTCTGTTTGTGCACATGAGCGCTTAGAGGCAACCGTTTGCATAGGCCTTTCCGTGCGCGCGGCGACCGGGGATATTGTTCATCCTTTTCACCAAGGCCGCCAACACCCGGAGTCCCCAACACCCCCACCGTCCGCCCGCGTTTCACTCAACTAGTCCACCCAATCTCCTTCGCCAGCTCCCCCTCCCCCAGATCCACAGCAGAACCCTCTCCGGCGCCGCCGTGCTCACCCCGACCGTGTGCCCGCTCTTCGGCGTCAAGCCTACTGCCACTGTCGTTCCCAACACGTGGCGTCCCGCGCCTCGCCGTCTTCGTTTGCTCGCCAGCCACCCTCAAGCATATCAATGCAGTAACCCTTGCCTGTCTTGTGGTCCGGCCGGGTTTGCATTAAGAAGCATGTTAGTTACTGCCCTCCATTGCGGTGAGACATATTTCCTCGCAATCCCTCTTCCAATTTCGTTATGTATGTTCCCAAATTGGCTATAAAATAAAGGAGAGCGTATATATGTTCATTATCTACCTTCCTTACTACATATAAGCTGTATTTGTTCCAATAAGTTACTGCCTATTTACAAATTAGCCATACATTTTCTAAATTATTGCATGGCATGTTTAGAAATCTTGATACCAAGTTGTTAATTCTATGCTTATCCTCCTTTCCTGAGTTTCGCATGTGTTCTCTGTAGATGCCGAGTAGCAGCGACAGCACTCATTCAGGCCATGTATCTTCATCTGATTCGGACAATCCTAGGTCTTCTGCAGATTGTGAGCGATCAAGTAGTCTTCAACGCGATAGAACTGCAGCAATTACCTGTCAGGACCCTGATCCACTGCCACACCGATCTAGCATGTAACACCTCATATCACTTTGCGGCCTCACGCACGGTATTCCCACGGGTGTCGTCTTACCAGGTCCGGGACCGTTTGTGCCTTTTGGCTCATGTATATGATAGTGTCGCTAGCATCCATATGACAAAGAACCCAGGCTGACATGGCTAGTCGTAAACCCAAAGTGGCACTAACTTACAGGGACAGGCATACATGACCCATCAACGAACGTGTCGGTCATTAGTGAGTGAATCCGGGCTGTAGCAACTGGGCTAGCAGGACTCCGTTAACCGGGCTGTAGCAGGCTAACAGGACTCTGGTAGACATCGCGTGACATTTCCCCAAAGGGACATACACAGGAGCAGAGAAGGACACATGCCGGATAGCCTAAGTGTTACGGAGCAGTAGCAAGCTACCAAAGCTCAGTGGAAGCACTAGGAGACATTTCCCGGTAAGAGAGGCTACCAAGGATAAACAACTAGATAGTCAGAACCCACGCATACCAAGCATTTCAATAACATACACACAATATGCTCGATATGTGCAAATACAACATGGCATCACAACATGACTCTACAACTCAAGTACTTATTCAATAGGCTCCGAGGAGCGAGATATTACAATCATGGGTCTCATGACCCAACATTCAGAGCATACAAGTCAAAGCACAAGCGGAAGCTTAACATGTCTGGGTACAGACATCTATAAATGAAAAAGGATGAGAAGCCTGACTAACTACTAGATCCTGCCGAGGGCACAAGATCGTAGCTGAGGTAACAAGCTAAACATCGAAGTCCACGCGGAACTACTAACGAGACCGAAGTCTCTCTGCAAAACATAAAATAGGCAAACGTGAGTACAAATGTACCCAGCGAGACTTACATCAGAACTAACCACATATGCATCATTATCAACAAAGGGGGTGGTGGAGTTTAACTGCAGCAAGCCAGCTTTGACTCGGTGGCTATCCTGAACTACAACTGCAAGTAACTCTTTTGAGGTGGCGCACACGAGTCCACATATTCACCATATCAATACACCACTATGGATCCGCTCCCGTCTCCCTACGAGAACGCCATGCATAGCACTCACGCTTATCTTGCGCATTTTAGAGTATCCACTTTCACTTGTCTATGAACTGTTATAGGCAACCCAGAAGTCCTTTACCGCAGACACGACTATTCGAATAGATGATGTTAACCCTACAAGGGTGTACTTCTTCATACATGTTTCCACCACTTAGCGTCTGCACACGACAAGTGCTCAGCAGACTTCAAGCGAAAGCCGACGTGGGTGTAGACCACGACCTACCTAAACACTCAAGTCTCTAGTCCAGGTTTATCGCCTATTCAGGTTCCATTCATAGGGAGTCCGGCCGAAGTTTCCACATATGGCCCCGAACGATGTGTGCTGGGTTCCCGAGACACAAAACGGGCGTCCAGTACACCGTGCCACGTGCCTACCGCATCACAGCCCACCCCTCCGGTCAGCGCTGTGCACGGCCTCCAGCATACTACAAACACCAAAAACTACTTGCAACTCCTGGACAGAGGACAAGGGTGATTAAGAAGTCGAGCGGGGTCATATTTCAGGGCCCAATGCATGGTAGTAGCTGTTTCATGGATCACAAACATAGAACTCAGTTCCTGAGGATGGCTTCAATGAGACAACCCACCATGTACTCCTACATGGCCTCTCACCCCTACCTTTACCAAATCGTATTCACACACTTAGCTCACACACAGTAGGACATGTTTACACACCTCCGATTCATCCCCGATGAATCAGACCTTGTCGTGGTTCTAAGTCTGACAGTAGAATGGGGGGTAGATATGGAGAGGCAAGATCCTAGCTATGGAGTAGTTGTATACGCAAAGGATTTACGAGTTCAGGCCCTTCTCGGAGGAAGTAACAGCCCTACGTCTCGGAGCCCTGAGGCGATCGACTGGATTATCTGCGTATGTGTTACAGGGGTGCGAACCCTTCTACCTGTGGAGGGGGGTGGCTTATATAGAGTGCGCCAGGACCCCAGCCAGCCCACGTAGTAGAGGGTTTAAGGTACATTAAAGCTAGGCGTTATTGGTAACGCCTTACATAAAGTGTCATTAAAGTCATAAAGACTATTTAATTACAGACCGTTTGGACACCGAGTGGCTCTTGGACTCTTGGTGGTCGAGTGGATCTTCATAGTCGAGTGTCTTTGAATCTGTCGAGTGGAAGCCTACCAGTCATTTGGAAGGCTGCTTCTCTTGTGAATGTCCTTGTGGAGGGTACCCTTGGGCAGGTCCATGACCCTACCCTGTACATGACTTCATCATTAGCCCCCGAATGGATCGAGGTTTGAGTGAGGAAGGAGTTGATAATCTTTCCGACCTGTTCTTCGTGTTGTGAGTGCGTCTTACTCTGGATCAACGACCTTTTGGTGATGGCATCAACCTTTATTTCAGTCGCCTTGATCCATTCTTCACGTTTGTCGAGTGAACTTTGTGAACCTGAGGATTTCCGAGCGACGGATCTAAGGAAATTTGTTATCTGACGAGTTGCTCTGCGGTTAGCGGATTTCGCGGGATCCGAATTTTGGGAAGCGCGCGAAGCGGAGAAAACGCGGCTTTTCGGATGGGATAAGACGATGACGCCTCGATCTTCAAGGCCGCCTTTTTTCGCCACGTATCGTCGCGGCGCTATTCTTGAGGATCGCGATGGGATTACTGGGCCTATCGGTCAGCCACTCAGGCGACCCCATATAAAGGCGTTGGACCGGCATTTTGAACAGTCGCCTCAGATTTCTCCTCTCTCCGCCTCCAAAACTTTCTCGCCACGCTCTCCGTCCGCCCAGCGCCGCAGCTCGGTACCTTTCTTGCCGGCGACCATGGTGAAGGACAAGACTGCCGTCCTGCAACGGGTGAAGAAGACGGCGGCGAAGGCCAAGGGGAGAGCGCCCAGTCGGGGCGGTTCCTCTTCGCGGTCCAAGCTGCCGCAGGGCTGGGTCCAAGGAGACTGGATCCGGTCGACCATCACCGAAAAAGATCTCACCGATCTGGCCAATGAAGGACTGATCCCCCATCGGTCGGCGAGGCTTCCGGGCACGGAGTGGCAACCGCAGCCTGAAGAGGGTGAGTGTGTCCTCCTGGCCACCCACGTAGATAGGGGGTTTTCTCTGCCGCCAAATCCTTTTTTCCGGGGTTTCGAACTTTTTGGAGCGCAACTCCACCATTTCACTCCAAACTCCATTGCGTATCTTGCTGCTTCGTTTAAGCTCTGCGAGAATTTCTTGGGTTGTCGACCGCATTGGGGTCTTTTCAAGCACATATTCACCTGTTGCTCTCAGACGGTGAAGAAAACGATCCCGAATGACAAGAAGACCCAAGTAATCCAAATGTGTGGGGGACTCAGAGTCCAGATGAGGGGGAAGAGCGCCTTTCCAGCTATGACTCTCCCCGACTCGGTTAGAGGGTGGCAGTCGACCTGGTTTTACTGCCAAGACCAGCCGACACCGGGCGATGACCGGGCTCCCTCCTTTATCCATGAGTCGAGTGAACAAGCCATCTTCCCTGAAGGTGTTGCCAGAGGAGAAGGCCCAAGTAAAGCTTCTGATGGAGCGTGTAGTCCAGCTTATTCGTGAAGGGGTGACCGGCGTGGATCTCCTGGAGGTTTTTCTCCGACGGCGTATTCAGCCACTCCAATACCGAGGTCATCCGATGTGGATGTACTCCGCATGCAGATGATACCACTCGGGTCCATCCGGAGGAGGTTGATGACGCCCATACCGAGAAGTGGATGACTGCCATCACAGAAATAAAGACAACCCTCATGAGCTAGGAGGATTCCACCACTCGACCAGAGTTACCAACCAGACAAAGTATCACTACTTATCTCCGACTGTGATTCTGCTGCATTCATTCTGTTTTGATGTCAATTCCGTCGACTGACTTTCACCTTGTTTTCTTGTCTTCTAGGTCACCACTGAGATGTACTCGATGCCCAACGGGGTGCAGGAAGCAGCCGAAGAAGAAGAAGGAAGTGGAGGTGAGAGTCCGGAGGAATGGGAGTCCGACGGCGAAGAGGATGAGGAGGAGGATGGCTCACGATGATGAGGAGGAGGAGGAAGAAGAGGAGGAAGACGTCGATCCTCCTCGCCGGAGGGAAGGTCCAAGTCGGCGCATCGACCCGGCGGGCGCCAGTAAAGCTGTTGTGCCCACCGGTCACCGACGGTTTAACCTAGGACAACTTCTCCCGCGTCGACTGAGAAGCCGCCGAAGCAACCTCGAGCGACGTCGTCGAAGCCAGCGAAGGCCCTGCCCAAGATGCGAATGGTCATCCCCACCATCTCCGGGTAACCAACAGAACCTTGTATTTCCTTTTTCAACATGAGTGAATTTTTAGTCGACTTGATGACTGATCAGCCGACTCTTGAAATCTACAGCGCTGCTACCTCCGGGACTTCAGCCAAGCACGATGATCAGGAAATGAAGGATGCGGCCACTTCCAATCTTGGTAAGATCTCTGAGATTTCACTTTTAGCCGACTGGAGCTTTTTAGTCGATTGGGCTTCCATGTTTATACGGATCTCTCTTGTAGTTCCGCCTCCGTCATTGATCTTCCCGATGATGACGAGGAAGCGCCATTGAGGAAGAGGAGGAACAAGAAAGTGCCTGTGGCAAGGCTGCTCAAGTCACAGCCGACTCGAGACGTTGATTTCGAGGGAGGCAACCCCACTCGGACTTCAGATCTTCGTTGTGCGACAAGTGCCCGACCCACTTCGTCATTTGCTGATCCACCATCTCTCTTTTCTACACACCACGTCCCGGAAGACCAATTAAGTGCTGCTATGGAGGCCATACGCCAGGCAGGGATCATGTTGGAGCAGGTGAAAGCGGCTCGAGAGGTAAGTCAGGCGGCCTATGATGCTAGTTCAGCTCTCCAGAGCAATGTCCAAGTAAGTCAGTCGTCGCTTGCTTTGTTAGGATATACTGTCTGAAACTGCTTTCTTCTGGAGATTTCCATATCTGTACACCCATTGGGTGTGTGTGTCGTTTGAACTTTTGTGGGGGCACGCTGAGTGCACCCACTGGGTGTAGTCCCCGAGACTATGGTCGACTGCGTGCAGTCGGCTATGGTCTTTATGCTGTGATCTTCTTCACTCGACTTGGACGGACCAAGTCGAATGGAACTGTAAAAACGGTGGAGGCATCCTAAGTGCACCCACTGGGTGTAGTCCCCGAGACTATGGTTGACTGCGTGCAGTGGACTATAGTCTAAAGAACTGTTTTTTTTACTGCGGCTGATCGCTGACAATTAGCCATGTTTTTAGAATCATAGCCTTTTTGCCTCTTTTGGTCGACTGATCGAACGAAATTGGTAAACCAGTGGGGGCACGCTGAGTGCACCCGGGTGTAATCCCGAGACTACCGTCGAATGTTTTTATTCGACCGTAGTCTTAGAAATGCTACTATTTTTCCTTAGTCACCGAAAGTGATCTGTCTTTGATGTCTTCGTTGGTTGACTCTTTGTAGAAATCTTGCGAGCTTGTGGCTCGCTATACCGAGATTAGAGAAAAGCAGATTCAGCTCAACCTCGATTTGAAGCTTGCTCGTGAGAATTTGCGTAAGGCAAGGATGAAGCAAAAGGTATGGCTGGTGAGAATTTTTGACGATTGCCTTTGTTTTTCTGCTCATTCTCAACTCTGTTCTCATTGTTGCTTTGAGATAAACTGGAAGAGACTTTGAAGAAGAAGGACCTTGACCTTCTGAGAGAGGCCTGAGGCGGCTTTGGAGAAAACAAAGTCATTGAAGAGAAGCTTGCCTTAGTCGGCAAACTTGAAGATGAAAATGCCAAGCTGAAAGCCTCTCTTGACGCGGCTAACAAGGAAGTCAGTCGACTGAAGAACGACAAGAATGTTCTGTCTGACAAGGTTGGCCAGCTGGCGGGGAAGCGAAACGACCGGAAGATTTATCTAGGAGTGTTCGCCAAGAAGCTGTTTCTCATGCTTGAAGGTAATCTCTTTTATCCAACTGCCTTGCTCTCACCGCTCATCATATGATCTTCATTTTGAATCTGAGTTGTGTTTTGAGAATTCTGCCAAAACTTTGAAGAAGAAACCAATGAGTGGAAACCAGTTTGGACCCCATCAACTCTCCTGTGAAGGACGGTTGCTATGAATGTGCTCCGACCGAGTCTCATGTTGCTAGCGCGATGGATTATCTTGCTCGACTGAAAGTTGCAAAGGTCGCGGATCGACTCGACTCTCCGCCGTAATGCAGACTCTCCGTAATGATCTTGAATCTTTGATGACTCGACTGAATGAGATTCCAAGTCGAGTGCAAGAATGGAAGAAGTCATCCGCCAGTGTGGTGCTGATGTTGCTCTATCTCTGGTTCGTGTCCACTGCAAAGAAGCGCCAAGAGGACAAGCTGGTGTCTCTCAAGGTTGCCAATACCGTAAAGCACGACTTCAGATCTTTCATGGAGACTTTCATCGCTGTTGCTACCCGTATTGCCGGACGGAATCGACCTCGACCAGTTTGTTGCACCTTCTAGTCCTCCGCCGGAGGAGTAAAAACTTCTAAGTCCCACTTTAAATTTGCCTCGAATGCCGAGTGGTTTTCAGAATCGATAATCTTTAACAGGTTTAACGCCTGAGCACCTTTGGATCCGTAGGACGTTTATCCGAACTTGATTTTTCCTTTAAAATGCTTTTCTTGCCTTCGAGAGAACTTTATTCTTCATTTCGGAAGATATTCCGTTGAAATTCCAATCGACTTGAGCTTCATCTATCCTGTAGGTAGAGATGGAACATGATCGCGATCGACCTTGTCATCTTTACTGATTGGGACGGACTGCACGTTGTACTTGTGGCGAAGCTCAAGGAGGAGGTAACAATGACCTGTACCTCGTCAGTCCTTGCGGATTGGGATGGACCGCACGTTGTACTTATGTGGCGAAGCTCAAGGAGGAGATAGCAGTCGACCTGCACCTCGTCGTCCTTATGGATTGGGATGGACCGCACGTTGTACTTGTGGCGAAGCTCAAGGAGGAGGTAGCAATCGACCTGCACCTCGTCAGTCCTTAAGTGATTGGGATGAACTCCTTACTTAGGCGAGTACTTGGGCTGCAGCTAAGCCCCCGAGTGGGAGGTTTGCTCTCCACTCGGTAGGATTTTTATTACTTAGGCGAGCACTGGGCTGCAGCTAAGCCCCCGAGTGGGAGGTTTGCTCTCCACTTGGTAGGATTTTTATTACTTAGGCGAGCACTGGCTGCAGCTAAGCCCCGAGTGGGAGGTTTGCTCTCCACTCGGTAGGATTTCTATTACTTAGGCGAGCACTGGCTGCAGCTAAGCCTCCAGTGGGAGGTTTTCTCCACTCGGTATGATTTTTATTACTTAGGCGAGCACCGGGCTGCAGCTAAGCCCCAAGTGGGAGGTTTGCTCTCCACTCGGTAGGATTTCTATTACTTAGGCGAGCACTGGGCTACAGCTTAAGCCTCCGAGTGGGAGGTTTGCTCTCCACTCGGTAGGATTTCTATTACTTAGGCGCAGCACTTTGGGCTGCAGCGCAGCCTCCGAGTGGGAGGTTTGCTCTCCACTCGGTAGGATTTCTATTACTTAGGCGAGCACTGGGATGCAGCTAAGCCTCCAAGTGGGAGGTTTGCTCTCCACTCGGTAGGATTTTTATCGCTTTGGATGTTTGAGGCGAATCCTTGGACTGTTATAAGCCCCCGAGCGGGAGGCTGGCTCACCACTCGGTAGGGTTTGAATACTTGGGCGAGTACTTGGACTGCATCTAAGCCCCCGAGTGGGAGGCTGGCTCGCCACTCGGTAGGAATTTGGATACTTAGGCGAGTTCTTGGACTGCAGCTAAGCCTCCGAATGAGAGACTGGCTTGCCACTCGGTAGGATTTTGGATACTTAGGCGAGTACTTGGACTACAGCTAAGCCTCCGAGTGGGAGGCTGGCTCGCCACTCGGTAGGATTTTGGATACTTAGGCGAGTACTTGGACTGCAGCTAAGCCTCCGAGTGGGAGGCTGGCTCGCCACTTGGTAGGATTTTGAACACTTAGGCGAGTACTTGGACTGCAGCTAAGCCTCCGAGTGGGAGGCTGGCTCGCCACTCGGTAGGATTTTGAACAATTAGGCGAAGCGGATTCGCAGCTAAGCCCCCGAGTGAAAGACTGGCTCGCACTCGGAAAGGATTTTTTTTACAAACTTAGGCGAATCGGATTCGCAGCTAAGCCACCCACTGGGGGGAAATTCCAGCAAGAAGCAATATCAATCACTGGGAAAATTATAACATTCTTGTCTTAGATAAACAAACTACAAAAGTACTTTTATTACATCTCAACCGAGTGAGTTTTAAGTGTAAAAGGCGGAGCAGCTCGCGTTCAAGCTCGAGGCTCGTCGATCTGGCGATCAACGTTGTAGAGATGATATGCCCCATTGTGGAGGACTCACGTGACGATGAAGGGACCTTCCCAAGTGGGAGCAAGCTTGTGTGGTTTCTGTTGATCCACTCAGAGGACCAAATCTCCCTCTTGGAAGGCTCGACTCTTCACATTTCTGGCATGGAATCGACGCAAGTCTTGCTGATAGATAGTCGAGCGGATCAAGGCCATCTCTCTCTCCTCTTCCAAGAGGTCGACTGCATCTTGCCGGGCTTGTTCTGCTTCCTCTTCAGAGTATAGCTCGACTCGAGGCGCATTGTGAAGCAGGTCACTCGGCAACACTGCTTCAGCTCCATAGACCAGGAAGAATAGGGTTCTCCTAGTCGACCGATTAGGAGTGGTCCTCAATCCCCATAGAACTGATGGAAGTTCGCCGACCCAAGCTCCTGCTGCGTGTTTGAGATCACGCATCAGCCGAGGTTTCAGCCCTTTGAGAATGAGGCCGTTTGCACATTCTGCTTGTCCATTCGACTGAGGATGAGCCACTGAAGCATAGTCGACCCGCGTGCCTTGAGAGGCGCAGAAGGCTTTGAACTTGTCATTATCTAAGTTTGACCCATTGTCAGTGATGATGCTATGCGGAACTCCATATCTGAATATCAACTCTCTGATCAAACTAATAGCAGTGCATGCATCGAGGTTCTTGATGGGCTTGGCTTCGATCCACTTGGTGAACTTGTCGACTGCTACTAGCAAATGAGTGAAGCCGCTTCTGCGAGTTCTCAACGGTCCAATCATGTCCAATCCCCAAACAGTGAAGGGCCAAACGAGTGGAATGGTCTT
Organism: Aegilops bicornis; assembly: GCA_021605145.1. NCBI lineage: Eukaryota > Viridiplantae > Streptophyta > Magnoliopsida > Poales > Poaceae > Aegilops > Aegilops bicornis. Next base: position 386,371,654 of record CM038669.1, on the reverse strand, counting down.
CAAGGCTGAGGCTGGCTTGTGCAACATGTTGGAATAGAACTGACATCCTTCACTCTTGTTGACTATCTCTTTTGCCATTTCATTTGCTTTTGGCCAGTAAAATCCCGCTCGGTATGCTTTAGCCACAATGGTCCGAGAGGACGCATGATGGCCACAGGTCCCCGAGTGGATATCCTCAAGAATTATTTGACCTTCTTCTGGCGTGATACACTTCGGCCGACTCGAACAAGGCCGCTTTGTACAATTGTCCCTTGATTATTGTAAAGGCCTTGGATCGACAGACGATCTGTCGAGCCTCTTCTTCATTCTCTCGGGAGCTCTTTCCTAAGGATATATGCGATGTACGGCCTTTGTCGGCCGGGAGTGATGACCACAACTTCCATAATTAGGTCGACCACGGCTGGGACCTCAACTTCAGTCGGATCATTGGCACTCTTTTGCTGCGGGGCTTCTTCAGGAAAGGATCTTCCTGACCGATGGAGCATGAATGTGTTCTAAAATACATCACTGGAATGGCTTCTCTCTTGGACCCTATCTTCGCCAAATCATCCGTAGCTTGATTTTTTAGTCGGGTATATGATGAAGCTCTAACCTCGAATTTCTTCTCCAGCTTTCTCATCAGACATTACAATAACTCGTCATAGCCGGGCTTCTCGACATCCCACTCCATCATCACTTGATTAACAACCAGATCTCAGTCGCCATAAACCATAAGGCGCCGGACGCCGAGTGACATGGCCCAGCGCACCCCATACAGGAGTGCTTCATATTCGCTTCGTTGTTGGAAGAATCAAAGTGAATATGGAGAACATACTTGAGCCTATCTCCTCGGGGAAACCAATACAACCCCTGCACTGTAACCGTTCAAAGATCTTCGAACCATCAAAAAACATAGTCCAAAGGTTCCGAGTGAACTTGGGTCGGAAGCTGCTGTTCACCCACTCGGCGAGGAAATCTGCTATTGCTTGGGACTTGATGGCTTTCTTTGCCTCGAATTTGATATCAAGGGAAGGAGTTCAATCGCCCATTTTGCCACTCGACCGATTGCATCTCTGTTATGAAGAATTTCCGACAAAGGGCGTCACGACGATCGTAATGGAATGATCAGAGAAATAATGAGCAACCTTCTGCATGGTCATATAGATCCCATAAACAAGCTTACGGTAGTGGGGTATCTTTGCTTTGACGGGGTCAAGATTTTAAAGATAATAAACTGGGCGTTGAACTTTGAAGGCTTTTCCTTCTTCTTCCGCCGACCGTAAGTACAGTCTTCGACGACTTGTCCAAAGGGCTGCAATGTAAAGCAGCAAAGGCTCCTTGTCGATTGGAGCAAAGCAAGCACCGGCTGGGTGGAGAGCAGAGTTTTGAGCTCGCAAACGCTGCATCAGCTTCTAGAGTCCACTCGAACTTGTCTCGACTTCTTCATCACCGGTAAAGAGGCAATGCCTTTTCACCGAGGCGAGAGATGAATCGACTTAAAGCGGCCAAGCATCCAGTAAGTTTCTAGACATCGTGAACACGCACAGGGCGCTTCATTCGGAGTATGGTGCCAACCTTTTCTGGGTTAGCATCGATTCCTTGCTCAGAAACGAGAAAACCGAGTAACTTTCCACCAGGAACTCCAAATGTACACTTTGATGGATTAAGCTTGATATCATACCTCCTGAGATTGGCAAATGTTTCAGCAAGGTCAGTCAACAGGTCGGAACCCTTTCGTTACTTGACCACTATATCATCCATGTATGCTTCTACATTCCGGTGATTTGAGTGAGCAAACACTTCGAATCATCCTCATGAATGTGGCTCCGGCATTCTTAAGACCGAATGGCATGGTGACATAATGTAAGCACCGAATGGAGTGATGAATGCTGTTTTAATCTCATCGGGTCCATACATACGGATCTGATGGTACCCGGAATAGGCGTCTAAAAAAGACAACCTCTCGCATCCTGCAGTTGAATCGACTATTTGGTCGATGCGAGGAAGAGGGAAATGATCTTTCGGGCAGGCCCAATTGATATGCTTGAAATCGATGCACATGCGCAATGACTTGTCCTTCTTGGGGACCATGACAACGTTGGCGAGCCACTCGGAGTGGTAGATCTCTCGGATGAACTCTGCTGCTAGGAGCCGAGCCACCTCCTCGCCAATGGCCTTTCTTTCTTCCGGACGGCGGACCATCAAGATACTCTTTAACTGGTTTGAATTTTGGGTCTACTCAGAGGCGATGCTCAGCCAGCCCCACAGGAACACCGGCATGTCGCCAGGCTTCCATGCAAAGATGTCCCAGCTTCTCACAGAGGAACCGGATGAGCGCTTCTTCCTATTTTGAGTCGAGTGTTGTTGAGATGTTGGTCGAGCAGCGTCGGGATCACCGGGTGAATATGAACCTGTTTCGTCTCGCCAATGTAATGGAATGTCGACTCCGTGGCGGGCTTCTTAGCTCGCAACAAATCACTTTCGGATCTCGCAGTTTTCGATACTCTTGCAGCTCTACCACCGCCAACCGAGCATCGCATTTATCTTAGAGCCTTTCTCGAAGCACTCTTACGCCTTCTTCCGATTGCCGTGATGTTGATCACGCCCTTGGGACCAGGCATCTTCAGCTTAAGATACACGTAACATGGTCGGGCCATGAAAGCGTGCATAAGCTGGTCTCCCTAGAATAGCGTGATAAGCGCCTGAAATCCACGACCTCAAAGGTCAACTTTTCTTTCCGAAAATGCTTTGAATCACCAAAACTACATCAAGAGCAATTTGGCCGAAAGTGACTCATCCTTCTTTCCGTGAATGACTCCGTGGAAGCTCATGTTATCGAACTGAGTCCGACATCGTAATGCCCATCCCTTTCAACGCCTCTGCGTATAATATATTCAAACCACTACCACCATCCATCAGACTTTGGTCACCGAGTGCCTTCGACAACCTGGTCGACCACCAATGCTTGCCTCCCTGTGGGTGGCAATGTGCGCCGTAATCGACCGGTCGAATGTGATGGCGGTCCAGGACCATTTCAGATAATTAGGAGTCGCCGAGCAACTAAGTTTACTTCCGATTGATAACCTTCAATCGACTTTTTTCTTTGACGTCGGCCAAAAATCATCGTGGTGGAATTAACTGGGATATCCACCATCACCGCTATCTCTATCCTCAACTTTGTATGTCTCCTTATCCTTATCCTTGGGATGTTTCCCTTGGAACTGCTGAATCAAGATCCGACCTTTGTCGAGTGGTATGTTTCGTAAATGAGTTTACCCTCTTCATCTTTCTTTGTATGAATATGACATGGTAAATCCAACACGCCGCTCCCATCCTGGTCTTTCACCTTCTTAGGGTTCCAAGGACCCTTGGGTTTCCCCTTGAACTTTCCCGGGTCACCGCCAAGGCCTCTCCGGAGCAAACTGGCTCGGTTTTGCTTCGCTCCGACTGGAATTTCCTCCGCCGGTCTCATTGGCGGCAGATTTACATTTACCACTCCGAAGCCGATCCTCTTATTCACCATTTGCATATTTGGTGGCAATCTCCATCATCCGACTTAGGGTCATATCTCCGATTCGACCAAATTTCAAACTCAATTCTCTGATCTTGACGCCTTCCTTGAAGGCACAGACCGCCTGGTGATCAGATACATTCTCCACTGTGTGGTGCAAAGTGATCCACCTCTGGATATAATCTCTCGAGGTTTCACTCGACTTTTGCATGCACGACTGCAACTCTATCAAACCCGCTGGTCATTTGCAAGTTCCTTCAAATGTCCCGACAAACACTCGGGCAAGATCTTCCCAAGTGTAAATACTGCTGGGTGCTAACTGATTCAACCACGCCCTGGCTGATCCCTCCAACATAAGAGGTAAATGCTTCATGGCTACCTCATCGTTGCCACCGCCGATCTGAACCGCCACTCGGTAATCTTCAAGCCAGGTGTCGAGCTTGGATTCTCCAGTGAACTTGCTGACTCCACGCCAACCTGAAGTGGGGGAATCACCGCAGCCACGATGGCTCATTTGAAACACTCGTCCCGAGACATGGACTCTACTACTGAAGGAACATCTCTATCATGGCCGTCTCGGTGAGCTCGTTCTGTCGACCAAACCTTGAACGATAATGGATCTCGCATCAAAGCCTGGTTCCTCGGGTCGACCGAACTCTTCGCCCAAAGACTGCTTTTGGCGTCTGTCATCCTCCGCCGAGGAGCGTATGATCCACCTCTTGGGGAGGAGTGGGCACTCGGCGCCGATCGCTGCGATCGAATCGGTGCTCATACCGCCATGACCCTTGTATTGATCATCACGCCGGCCTCCACGTTCCTCACGCCTCGGGGTGATCTTGGACTATGGGCCGACCGAATGAATTCGCAGCGACGGATCGGTTGTGAACCCTGTTCCGCCATCGATACAACTGAGTTTTGATCTCCTGCCGCCGGAGCAAATCCCGGATTTGCTGCAAACCTCTACCCGCCTCCGATCGAAGGCTGAATTGATTCTCGCTATACGGGCGGCTGCTAAATTCTGAATCGGAGTTCGATATACCTGGTTGGCGGTTGAAAGAGTCAAGGCCGACCGGATTCTCGAACCCTCGGTCGCGACGTCGTCGAAAGATTTCATTGAAGATTCTCCAAATGAGTGTGCTCAGCCAGTTGGCTGTTGCAGCATCCTCCAAGGCGCGAGCCTCGGGGTTTCTCCAACGATAGGAGTGTGAAGTGCATCCATGTTCCGACGACGAAGCTCCTCCTCTCGAGCGAAGTGAGGGGCTCGGCAAGTACTCTTCGTGGGCTTGCGCCGGATCGCTTCCACCGCCACCTTCGTTGGTGCGGTGAATCCGGGGACCGCGTGGTCCATCGACCATCGTAACCTCTACCGCCCGGGTCATCGCTATCGCATTCGGACGCGGTCTCTACGGGAGCCGCCGACAGTGTCGAACATGCCGTAGAGAGATTCGTCGGGCTCGATCGCCGCGACTTGGGGGACGGCCGACTGGCGGGCCATCGCATGCCTCACCCACCGCTGAAGCCTCGACCGACCCGAACGCTTGCGCCGGTGGGAGACTGGGAGTGAAGACGACGCAGGAGCCGACCCATACCGGGTCGACGGTTGCCGCAGGAGGACGCCACGGACACATCGCCACAGTGCGCCGCCTCATGGATGGGGAAGCGCGTCCACGCCGAGTGGAGCCTCCTCAACCCAAGCGAGTCGTTGGCGATTTAACGTGAGCGCACCGAGACGGATCTCGTGGCCGTCGACCGTAACTCCACCAAACCATGATGCCGAGATCGAGAGAATCCCAACTTCTCCAACAATTCGCTAGAACACCGCCCCAAGGTGGGCGCCAACTGGCCGTGGTTCTAAGTCCGACAAAGAGAATGGGGGGTAGATATGGAGAGGCAAGATCCTAGCTATGGAGTAGTTGTATACGCAAAGGATTTACGAAGTTCAGGCCCTTCTCGAGGAAGTAACATCCCCACGCTTTGAGCCCTGAGGCGGTCATTTGGATTATCTGCAGATGTGTTACAGGGTGCGAACCCTTCTACCCGTGGAGGGGGTGGCTTATATAGAGTGCGCCAGACCCCAGCCAGCCCAATGAGTAGAGGGTTTAAGGTACATTAAAGCTAGGCGTTCTTGGTAATGCCTTACATAAAGTGTCATTAAGGTCATAAAGACTATTTAACTACAGACCGCTTGGACACCAAGTGGCTCTTGGACTCTTGGTGGTCGAGTGGGTCTTCATAGTCGAAAGTGTCTTTGAATCCGTCGAGTGGAAGCCTACCGTGTCGACTGGAAGGCTGCTTCTCTTGTGAATGTCCTTGTGGAGGGTACCCTTGGGCAGGTCCATGACCCTACCCTGTGTACATGACTTCATGCGAGACCGACTCAACTCTAAGCATGCAGTGCATGACAAACAAGCATGAATGAGTAGGCACAACAGGGCTCAAACAACTCCTACTCATGCTAGTGGGTTTCATCTATTTACTATAGCAATGACAGGTCATGCAGAGGATAAAGGGGTTCAGCTACCGCAGCAAGTAACACATGAGTCATTGTTGCCCTAATGCAGTAAAAGAGAGCAGGAGCGAGAGAGTAGGATTGTATCGGAATGAACAAGGGGGTTTTTCTTGCCTGGCACTTCTGAATATAGTATAGCTCTTCATCGGTATCATCGATCTCATCGTCGGTATCACGTCTATCGAGAGGGGACAAATATCGGCAACACAGAAGGAAACACAATCAATGCAATGCACAAAATGATGCATGATCATGACATGGCAATATGTTGTGGTTTGAGCTAATGCAACTAGCAAAGAAGTTAAATGAAGTTGGTTTGAACCCTAGGTTCAAATTCAAACTCCATATGTGAAGGTTTAAATGCCATTATAAGATTTGGCCTAAACAGCAGCTCTAAGTTGTCTTATCATGCATCAAAATGGTACAGATGGATATATTGGATTTTTCTGATCATTTTGCATATATAATTTATCTCATTTGGAGTTATGGTTGATTTTATATGATTTTTAGAAGTTTTGGATATTTTATGGAATTTCCTGAATTAAAAATAAATCCAGAAAATACATATTATGCGTCAAAGATGACAAAGACTCGATGCAAAGAGGTCAATCGGGCGCCTGTGTCAAACCTCACCAGTGGGGTCCACCGTTAGTGATCGGGCTGAGTTAGTGACGCCGACAAAGCGGGTCGGCCAGACACGTCAGTGTGGTCAACACTGACGTGTGGGGTCGGTCAAAGTGTGACGGGGCCAGGTCAAACTGACCTCTGGGGCCCGTGGGGTTAGTTTGGTCTAAACATGAGCTAAACAGGGTTAATTAAGTAGTGGGGCCCATCCGTCAGTGAGCTATGGGGTTAGTTAGTGGCGTCATTAGCCACTAATGACGGTGCCACGTCAGCTCTATGGAGTGTCACCGGCGACGACCAAAAACGTGGCGGGGACGCACTGGGGTGGCTCGGGTTTCACCTACAGGAGACCATTTACGCGGCGGAGAGACTCTACGTGACGAGGAGACTCGTCCGCGTCCAGTAGTACTCACAGCGGCAGCTCTAGTGGCCTAAAACGACGGCGGCGGAGACTTGCGCGGCGGCCGGAGTTCGGGCGTCGAGCGAATCGGCGTTGCAGGGAACGGCAGGAGCCGCGGGTTGTCGCGGTCGACTCCTGGGAACGTGCTGAGCACGGTGGCGCACTCGGTTGCGGCTCTAGGTGACGGTGGCCACTACGGCGACATGGCTGGGCGGCGGTGATCTACGGGCACGGCAGCGCTAGCGCTAGGGAACATGCAGGCCGACGGGGAAAAGGGCGAACGACAGAGGAGCTCACAGAGGACTTGTAGATAAGCCCAGTGGGGTCGGGGAAGCGTCGGAGGTGGCGAATCGACGGGCGGCGATCGTCGGGGCAAAGGACGATGATGAGCTCGATGGCGACGTTTCAGGCATCCCGCGAGCGCGTGCTTCGTCTTGGTGATCCACGGCGTCGAGGCGAGCCCGTTGGACAAAACAGAGGGGCGAGGGGAGCTCGGTGGACGCGGTGGCAGTGAACGGCGGCGACGGACTCCACTCGGTGCGTGAGGGAGAGAGATCCAGGGGAGGGAATGAGCGCTGGGAGAGAGCGAGAGGAGCAGGGGGGCTGCATGGCGTCTCTGTGGCACGCCTGGAGGGGTCGAGGCTGCGCGGCTGAAGCAGGAGGTGGCAAGGCGTCATCGGCGTGCTTGCCACGCACCAGTCTGTCCTCCTGGTAGGAGGAAGACGACAGGGGGAGGGCTGCTGGGCTGGGTCAGCAGGTGGGCTACCAGCTGGGCCGGCCGGGTAAGTGGCCCAGGTGAGTCTCTGTTCTTTTATTGTTTTCTGTTTTCTGTTTTTATTTATTGTTTTGCCATTGTTTTGAATTTAAAACAATTCAAACAATGCCAAAAACTCCTCTGAATATTTTTATTTTGCTAGATGGACTTTTCCAAAAGCTCATAAAATATTTGTGGGTATTTGAAATTATATTCTAATTATATGAATATAATTCAAATTCAAATAGCTAAATGATTTAAATTCAAAGTCCCAAAATTAAGTCCTTAAAATGTTCAATATTTTTGGTTGGGACCGTAACCCTTGCCAAAATATCAAACATTTAAGAAGAGCATTTTGGAAACAATGAATGAGATTTTAGGGTTTTGCCCTTCTTTTATTTAAGTTTTTGAGGCTTCCAAAATTCCTCAGTTCAACTTTCAGAAATTTAACATGATGCATGAACGCTTTAAAGCAACTAGTTACAAGCAATGTTAGGGCTATGACAACTCACCCCCACTAAACAAGAATCTCGTCCCGAGATTCAAGCGTAGGGTAAGATGAAGGGGGAACGCAAACTAACACAATCTTCACGATCCAGGTTGCACTTCAAAAGAACGTTCGTTCAATCACCATCTTTGTCTCACGCCTTGCTCTGAGAACTCCAGTCAACATGACAATGAGAGGAAAAGGAAACTATAGAAGGATCGATCTTCTCAAAGATCGATCAACTCAGGATCAACTCACGGAGTGGGACACTGAAACATCTCTTGAGCTGAGACACGAAACATACATCCAAAGGGATGGAGTGAAACAGGATACGAAGGTTCATTAGGTAGACAACAATTTCATGCTTAAGAAGGTGGTGAACGATGCTCAACGTGGCGAGGAGTTGGGTTGCCATGATACCACAACGAGACACCTCTGAGATGGTGACTCGTAGATATATCCCCTTAAGTGGCAAAAAGAATTACCTTTGATTCAGAGATCATTGAAACTCTTTATACCAGCCTAAGGCCAATCACAATTGATCATTTGAAGGAGTCCGAAAGAATGACATTCTCGGGCCAGAATGGATGATGTGGACTACCTTGTTGAAGACAACACAACGGATGATTTTTTATTATCATCAGGAATGGATGGAACCCATGGTGGGATGGCACAATGGTGCTGCAAGCTAGAAACAAAATGCAAATGCCGGAAATGATTCTAGTAACTGGGGAGGAACTCAACAGTAGAATAATTCCACTGTTGGAATGGTTATAGCATAACCGAGGAAACTGGGAGCAATCCCAGTTAGTGCCGATGATAACACCTAGTGTCTGTGCGTGCTTTCAAGAACTTGAGCATTTCCATATTCATCAAGGTTTTACCAATATCCGTGACAAGGATCCTGGCAACACATCTTACTACCTTGACGAGTAGTGATGGACAATGCAGATGCATAGAAAGACAACCCTTTCTCAGATTTCACCTTAGCGAGGCCAAGGGAACAAAATGTGGATAATTGACCGAGAGACATTTAGCACTCCGCTTCTAATGTTGTCCTTGATGTACTGGTTACTACGGTCATGCTTAAAGCATCAACATAGCCATCAAGTAGTGGTCGGACTTTGGAATGCAAAGGATCCATAAGAACAACTTCTGGAGTAAATCCTACGAAATCCTTATGGGGAGGTGGCCAACTTCCTCAATCAAGATTCTACAATAATAGATCTTCCGGCTGGGTGTGTTGGCCACGACATCCACTTTACCGGTTACAGAGATACCAACATTATAGTTCTTGGAGTACGTTCCAACCATCATATCTGCCTGAGATTCAGATCTGGTTGGTGTCAGGATATTCCAGACTCATCAAGTATAGAAAGAAAAATGAAAGTTTGCAACGCAATTTGACGAGATGACGTTACGAGATTCTCGGGGAATGAGCTATGATAGCAAGCTCCAAAACATGAGCTAGTTCTGCTACAAACCTGTGAATACGCTATCCAAGACAAGCATGACCACGTGGTAGTCTTATAATAAAACACTACCGAGTTCAGGTGGGGAACCATCATCGAGGATATCGGAGTCCTTGTGCACTTATCGATGAACTTCTTATCCTTGAGCAAGTCATCAGTGGCTTGGTGTGCTAGGAACACATATAGAATGGAGGCGGCCAACCTATCAAACCATAGAGTACTTCACACATATGCGTGACTAACTTGGGGTGATTCCAGAGGAAGCAAAAACAAGCTTTCTCGAATTCACTGCGGCAACTTACATCAAATGCACGTGAATTAGAGGAAGTCACTCCTTTCATCCAAACATATGCTTCATGAGCTAGCATGAAGAAATGCTTTCAAAAGTTTCCAACACTAGCTTAATGCTCAACAAAATCATGGAGAAGATAAAAATGTTGTTGATGGGCTCAACAACAATTCATCCAGGTTTCCATGAAGATGGAGTTCCATAATTATGTGAACAAGTGATAGCATTGGTCAGACCCAAAAGATATAATGGTGTATGCTCAAGGGATCAACCACAAGTAAGACAACATTACGAATATCGTTGGTTCTGATTTGATTTGACGATAGCCCATACTCAAATCAAAGGTTTGGGGTAAGACAAAAGATCCAACAATTGACCATGAGGATCAATCGATGAAGAAATCATCCTTCTACAACAAACACACAACCCAAGATATCCCTTTGGAAATGAATAAGTTAGACAAGCTTTTATCTTCCAACTCTCCAAGTTGTTGTTTAGCTTGACTAACTAGCTTAGGGGTATCCAACACAGATTCTTGGAGAAGGGGTGGTTTATAAGAAACCAACTTGATCACGAGCTCAACATAGCGGTCAGGTGACACCTGGTGATACTTCCGAGAAGATATTCAGAAAATCACGAACCATCGAAATGTTATTAGGCTCGGGGGCAATCTTGCTTTCAAGGCAAGATGGTATGATCAAGTGAGCGGGGATTTGACAAAATCCTAACATCAATCGAAGAGTGTACCAGGGAAGTGGACTAGGTAGCACAATCTATCTTAGAATGATGATTCAATAACCAACATGCTAAGGATGAAATTATTGTCCTTTATCTACCAAGCAACAGAGTTGCTAGGAATATTGATTTCACACATCACGATTCACTTGCTCAAGACTCGGTTGCATTAACACGGGGTCCAAGGAATGGATAACAATGGCGAGAAGTATCACTGTATCAAGAGTTCATAGGATGTTGTGCAATTCCCATGACATTCTTGACATAAGACAGTAATACTTCAGGGTAGAACAAAATCAAAAGCTGGATTAGCATTTTGATCTGCGGAATACAACTGCTTTGACCCAATCCTGGATATGAGAGAGGTACTGGAGTTTATTTCTCCTAGTCATTCCGGAATAGAATGGCTTGAGGGACCACAAGAGTGATAGGCATCGATGAATGAATGCTCACATACTCTTGTCTACCAATTGATAGACGGGGGTCGGAATACAACTAAGGAGGGACAACTCAAAGAACATAAAACTTTCTGAGTTGTGGAGGCATGGGTTAGTACGTCAAACCAAGTTCAACATATTTCTTCTGGATAACCCATGCACAAAGGTAGAACTGACAGAGTCACATCATAGAATAGAGAACTCGTCAAGAGCACTATGGTTGTGATCTTTCGGTTCTATGAGGAACTTCTGCCATAAATAGTTCATGGTATTTGGGAGAAAGAAATACCACGGACCTCGAGGATTATCACAAGGTTTAATAGCCTAAAGGAACGAGCAACACTATTAACATGAACTAAGTGGAGTGAATCTCGGGTTCAAAAACCCAGGAATAGAATACCTACTACTAAGTGGCATCACGGGATGCTTTCGGGGATAAAGGCCAGAATCATCACACTGGGACACAAATCATGGCTAGATTACTAGATGATCCCCTAAGACACCTAGGGTCATAATAATAACTCCAACATATATGTCGAGGTAATAGAATACCTCAACTCAACAATTAGTGTGATTAACTTGGCCCAAAGGAACATCAAAACCAAAGGGAAAGGATTTGCAAGTGCATCAGATTGTTTAGAAACCTAGGACGACTCGGAGAGCATAACGGCTATAAATGCTCAAAAGATTTGAGACATCCTGCAAAATGGTGGCATAACCACTCGATCATCATAATATCAAGGTTTGGGATCAGCTATGAATACACGGAAGTAGTAGGAACCCAACTGAAGCTTACAACCATCAAACCTATAGGTCTACGGATTAGTAACACGTGATCCTGATAGAAAGAAGAGAAAGCCTAGCTTCTTAACCCCGTAGGAAAGATAAGATGACTCGGATTAGAGGGCATGAGGTATAAGGAGTAAAAAGAGCCTTACGTTCCAACCCACAATCAATTCCCCTACATATAACTAAAGCATTTCTAGACTCAACTTCGACCAGTTTGGCTTGGCAATCCTACAGGCAGTCAGGCTCTGATACCAAAACTATCAGGACCCTGATCCTATGCCACACCGATCTAGCATGTAACACCTCATATCACTTTGCGGACTCACGCATGGTATTCCCACGGGTGTTGCCTTACCGTGTCCGGATGCTTTTGCCTTTTGGCTCACGTATATGATAGTGTCGCTAGCATCCATATGACAAAGAACCTCGGCTGACATGGCTAGTCGTAAACCCAAAGTGGCACTAACTTACAGGGACAGGCATACATGACCCATCAATGAATGTGTCGGTCATCAGCGAGTGACTCCGGGCTGTAGCAACTGGGCTAGCAGACTCCTAGAACCGGGGTCAGAAAGGGTGCTAACAGACTCCTAGAGACATCAAGCGTGACATTTCCCCAAAGGGATGTATTACATGAACGAAGAAGGACACATGCCGGCCAGCCTAAGTGTTTTGAGCACTAGCAAGCTACCAAGGCTCATGGAAGCACTAGGAGACATTTCCGTAAGAGAGGCTACCAAGGATAAACAACTAGATAGTCGATCCCACACATACCAAGCATTTCAATAACATACACACAATATGCTCGATATGTGCAAATACAACATGGCATCACAACATGACTCTACAACTCAAGTATTTATTCAATAGGCTCCAAGGAGTGAGGTATTACAATCATGGGTCTCATGACCCAACATTCAGAGCATACAAGTCAAAGCACAAGCGGAAGCTTAACATGTCTGGGTACAGACATCTATAAATGAAAAAGGCTGAGAAGCCTGACTAACTACTAGATCCTGCCGAGGGCACAAGATCGAAATGGCCGAGGTAACAAGCTAAACGCTCTAAGTCCACACGGAACTACTAACGAGACCAAGTCTCTCGCAAAACATAAAATTGGCAAACGTGAGTACAAATGTACCCAAAGAAGACTTACATCGTAACTAACTGCATATGCATCATTATCAACAAAGGGGTGGTGGAGTTTAATCTGCAAAGCAAGCCAGCTTTGACTCGGTGGCTATCCTGAACTACGACTGCAAGTAACTCTTTTGAGGTGGCGCACACGAGTCCACATATTCACCATATCAATACACCACTATGGACCCGCTCCCGTCTCCCTACGAGAACGCCATGCAGAGCACTCACGCTTATCTATGAACTGTTATAGGCAACCCAGAAGTCCTTTACCGCGGACACGGCTATTCGAATAGATGATGTTAACCCTGCAGGGGTGTACTTCTTCATACATGTTTCCACCACTTAGCGTCTGCACATGACATGTGCTCGGCAGACTTCAAGCGAAAGCCGACGTGGGTGTAGACCACGACCTACCTAAACACTCAAGTCTCTAGTCCAGGTTTATCGTGTCGGATTTCGGGTTCCGGCAGACCCTCTAGGTTCGAACACTGGGGTGCGCGTGGAGATCTCGCCCTCTACCTACCTGCACCTCGCCGCCTCGCTAGGATCTAAGCTATGAAAAGAACAACACAAGAGACACAGGGTTTATACTAGTTTGGGCCACCATTGTGGTGTAATACCCTACTCTAGTTTGTGGTGTGGTGGATTGCCTCTTGGGCTGATGATGAACAATACAAGGAAGAATAGCCCCGCGAGGGTCTGCTCTTGGCTAGTGCGATGAACTGCTAGGGGGAGTTCAGTCGCTCTTTCTCTGCTGATCCCAGACGCTGGATCCTCTCTCTCTAGATGCCTCTACCCTGTGGGTGGCTAGTCCTATTTATAGGAAAAGGCCCTGGGCCTCTTCCCAAATATTGAGCAGGAAGGGCGCCAACAATTGGCCATTTTGAAGGGGAACATCTAGTACACTTATCCTGACTAAAGTTGGTCCTCACTTTGTCAAAGGCTCGTGGTGACGCCAGCTTGGGCTCCTAATGACTTCCTTCCTGCCAGTTGCAGCAGTCTTGGTCTTGTTGCACCGAAGCGGATGCCTTTGCTTTTATACTCTTGCTTGCGCTTGCTCCTTTGCACCAAAAAGAGGAAGGGAGGACATCAGCTGGGCTGGCGCCTGGCGCCCTTGGTCGTCATGGCTTACGTCATGGGCACCTCGTGAGGTACCCCGCCTTGATCTCTCCGCCTCCTCGAGAGCCAGCCCGACGAGGTTGCGCCTGAGGAAGCTTCCTGTCGTCCGCCCCATGAGGCTTGGCCCCTCGCGAGGGTCTTGAGCTTGTGTTGATGAAGATGGGCCTTGCTGGGCCGCCCCTTGAGCCACGCTGCAGGCCGCAGGCAGGCAAGTCTGGGGACCCCCATTCCCAGAACGCCGACAGTAGCCCCTGGGCCCAAGGCGCGCCTGGACTTAGCTGACTAGAGAAGTGAAGGGGCAAGGGTGAAGCGCCGCGGGCCCTAACAGCCTGCAGCTGTCGGCGTTCTGGGAACGGGGGTCCCCAGACTTGCCTGCCTGCGGCGTGGCTCAAAGGGGGGCCCAACACGGCCCATCTTCATCAACACGAGCTCAAGACCCTTGCGAGGGGCCAGATTACGGGCGGACGGCAGGGAGCTTCTCGTGCACGGCCTCATCAGCCGGGCTCATGAGGAAGCGGAGAGATCAAGGCAGGGTACCTCACGAGGTGCCCATGACGCCATGATTTACCAAGGGCGCCAAGTGAGCGCCACTGCTCAAGGCAGTAGGTCCTCCTTTCCTCTTTGGTGCAAAGGGAGCAAGCGCAGCGAGAGCATCAAGCAAAGGGGTCCATTTCGTGCAACAAGACCAAGACCAGTCCAACGGCAGAAGGAAGTCACAGGAGCCCAAGCCCGTGTCACCACGAGAGCCTTTAAGGCAAAAGTAGGACCAACTTTAGTCAGATAAGTGTACCAGATGTTCCCTTCAAAATGGCTAATTGTTGGCGCCTTCCCGCTAATATTTGGGAAGAGGCCTGTGGCCTTTGCCTATTAATAGGACTAGCCACCCACAAGGTAAAGAAGTCGGAAATCGGTAGCTAGAGACAATGCTGAATCAGCAGAGAGAGAGAGGGACCAACTCCTCCTAGCAGCTTCATCCTCTGCCAAGAACAGACCTTCGCGAGGCTGTTCTTCCTTGTATTGTTCATCACCATCAGCCCAAGAGGCAACACACCACACCACAAACTAGAGTAGGGTATTACACCACAATGGTGGCCCGAACTAGTATAAACCCTGTGTCTCTTGTGTTGTTCCTTTGGTACTTTAGATCCTAGCGAGGCGGCGGGGTGCAGGTAGGTAGAGGGAAGATTTCCGCGCACCCCAAAGAAACTGAACTCAAGGCGTCTGCTGAACCCGAACCCGACATTTGGCGCGCTGTAGGGTGCGCCGAATTCGCTCTTCCGCCGCCTGTTCTCCGTCGACCCGCATCCATGTTCCGACGCTTGCCGGGCCAGCTGAAGCGCCGGGCCGCTCTCGCTTCGCGTCGCCAGACGGCTCCCATCGGCGGGCGCCCTCGTCGTTCCTCGTCGCTGCCGCCTAAGCCGCCACTCGACGTGGGGAACGAGCAGCAAGCATCGCCCCAAAGATCCTCCGCGAGGCAAGACGGCCGCATGCTACCCTCGCCGCCACGGTTCTTTCTCGCGCATTCCGCGCCCATGGAGGCTCGAAAGGCGCTCATCGCGCAAACGAGCTCTCGCTACCGTCCCTGCCGACGACGTCTCTGAAGAGTGGCTCGACCGCCACCGAAGCTTCGTCTGCGTGCCGCAGGGGCTCCCCGCTGCCCGTCTGTCTGCTGCACCGCACTCTGGCCCCGCATGGGCGACGGTCGGGCGCCTCGGCCGCCTCCCACAAAGAGGCGCCTGCCCCAAAGGCTGCGTGGTCCCCTGGCGGAACCTCGCCTGGCCCAGCGCCAGCTGGCCAAGGGCAAGAGCAGAAGCTGCCAGAGGTCCTCGCCCGCAAGAAGCTGCCCGAGTGCTCCCGCTCCCACTGTTCGCGACCACGCCCTGCTTCCAAAGACGCGTCAAGACCCCGCTGCTCCCAGCTGCCGTGCATGGGGACCCGCAAGACCAAGCTCTTCGTCACCCAAGGCCTCCTGCGTAGCCACAAAGAAGTTGTCGTGCCTTCACTCTTCGAAGGCTAAGAAGCGTCGCGTGGCCCGGCAAGTTCAAGCCGGACCTGCCTCCTTGCTTCGGCAGTGCAATGACCCCGCGAGTTCCTCCAGCTCTCACGAGCTGGGCATCGACGCCGCCACCGGAGACGAGAATGTCATGGCATACTGGTTTCCCATGGCGCTCAAGGGCCAGGGCCCTTTGGCTCCTCGAACCTGCCTCCGAGCACGATCTCCTCCCGGACGAGATGCGCACTCCGCTTCATCGCCAACTTCCAAGGTACTGCGACCGGCCACCCGCCGTGGCGACATGCGCCGCATCAAGCAGCAACAGAGACCTGCAGAAGTACATCCAGCCGCTTCAACAACGCATGCCTCAAGATTCCCAAGGTGACCGAGGAGGCCATCATCTCCGCTTTCTCCGACGGTAAAGTGCGACGTCAAGATGAAGGAGGAGCTGGCGATGCATGAAGATCTGTGCACTTCCTTGAGCTGTTCAACTTGGCGACCAAGTCGCGCCAGGCGAGGAAGGGCGTCTCTCCCTCCTCGAGCTGCCCGCCGCACCCGTAAGAGAAGAAATCCAAGGCCAAGGACGTGAAGCGCAAGGGGCTGTCGTGCTCGCGGGCAGAACCGGACACCAAGCAGAGGCGTAGATCAGCCCGAGTCTTCCAAGGGTAGCCGATGCTGCGTGTACCATGACCTCCACACCCACAACACCAGCCGAATGTCAAGAGCTCCGAGCCGTGCGAGAAGGGAGGATCGGCCGACGTCCCGACCGCAGCGACCGGGGCTACGGCCGAGGAGGAGGAAGGAACACAGGACACTGGGAAGACCGCGGCCCTCGCCAAGGATGGCGCGACCAACCTCGCGAGGATCGTTGGCAAGACCCGCCTCGCGAGGTAGGCTGGAGGGACCAGCCTCGCGAGGATCGCCCGCAAGGCAACGCAGGCCTCCCTCCTCTGCCACCGCAGCCAAGGAGAAACGAAGACCATCTTCAGGACGAGCGGGCTGGGGGCTTCCAGGAGCCTCGCGCGATCGCCTGCATCCTGGGCGGAGCTCAAGCCCCGGCCTCTCAACGCATCTTCAAGCAGTTCGCCCGTGAAGTGAATGCAGTCCTCCCCAAGCTCGAAGCCACACGCCTCGGGTGGTCGGCGTGCACCATCACGCTCAAATTTCAGCGGATCAGCTCAAGTGTGCGGCCACAGCCGGAGTCCTCCCGATGCTTTGTTCCCCAATCATCAAGAACGCATAGTCACCAAGACCCTCATCGATGGCGGGGCAGGCTCAACGTCCCGTCCGTGGAAACGCTCAATAATCTCCAAGTGCCTTACAATCGGCTTCACCAACCAAGCCTTTCTCGGTCACCGACGGCTCCACAGCCCCAATCGGGCATGTTCGCCTCCTCTGTCACCTTCGCGCGACGCAACAACTACTGCACCGAGCTCATCGACTTCGACGTCGCCCACATTCGCCGCCATACAACGCCATCCTCGGGTACCCAAATACCGCCAAGTTCATGGTTGTAACCCACCACGGCTACAATGTCCTCAAGATGCCGTGAAGTGGTGGAGTCATCACGGTGCCCCGCGAAGAGAAAGACGCAGCAGTGCTCCACAGGAGCGAGCCTTTCAGCCGCATCACCGGAAGACCCGGATCGCGAAGGTGGAGGCTTCCGAGACCGCCTAAGAAGAAGAAGACATCGTCTGCCCGGCCCCTCAGAGGCAGCCCCTCGTGGTCCGCTACTGTTCAGGGGGAACCTCCTTCCATCACATAGGAAAGCGCGCCCGGCGCCCTCCTCAGGCAGGGCTTGGGGGCTCATCCCTGGAGGGCCACCGACCTTTGTAAGGTCACGAGGGAGGCGCTTGGGAACCACTTGGAGGCGTGTTTCGAAGCATGTTTCCCTCAAGAAGGAGCAAGGCAAGGAGGGCCAAACCCTCAGGAGTTCGTCAGCAAGGCCATTCAGGAGCTGCAGGAGTCAAGAGTCATGAGTGGCAGCCGCCACTGGCCAGTAGCACCCCATCCAGCGAGGATGGTGGGCTGCGTCTGCTCAGACGACATACCAGGGCTCAACCGAGCCGCCTCTCAGGAGCGCCTCTGGCCCTCTCACGTGGGGCGCTGCTAAGGTCCACCCCACAGCTACGTTCGCATGCCTTACAGCTTGCTGAACGCGGCCGCCACATACCAGCGCCTCATGAGGGACATCCTGGAGGCTCAAGAGGCCAGGCGTTCCGCAGCCCTGGCAGAGATGGAGATGGTCCATGAGGAGCCACCAGCGCCTCCGGAGCCTCCCGAGGCCCCTGAGCCTGGGGGCTCGTGAGGATCGGCTCCCGCAGCCCACCGAGTCTGCTGCACCAACACCCTTTCGTATTCAACACTATCAGGTGACATCTTTCAAGTTTCATTTCAATCGGGAGTGCCCCAGTATTGCATTATTCCCTGTGCCGCGTGGGTCCGTCCTCGCGCGTGTATCCCTTTACTTCATGTTCCTAGCTTACCTTGTTGGGGGCGCCTCGGCTGCATCATCCCTGTCGCTCGGGTCTGACCCGACGATGTTCGTCTTCTTTGCGCTTATCTAAATGAACTTGCTCCTCTGTGATTAACATGCTTGACCTAGTTGCCCACTCAACTGACACCAACTGATGGAGCTGCTCCCTAACGGCACGACGCTTGCGCATGGGTCCATCCCTGCAATGCCGACAAACCTGAATTGCTGAGCTCTGGCCGCGGCAACCCCGCATAGCGCTACCTCATCAAGCCTTCAATGCCTCGACACCCCTCCGGGGCAACCAACGGCTGACTGTCGGTCGTGACGGCGAACTTTCGTTCTTTCTGTGATGAGCCCGTAGGATCTCCTCAAGGAGCAGCATCAGGCGAGGCCCCCACGGTGTCTCTTTCACTCTCACCCGCGCGAACCGCTTGCACGTTAAAGGGGGGGGGTACCTGAGCATCGCGACTCAGGGCTCCTACTGGCTCTCCAGCCCTCACCCTCTGGCCTTGTCCACGGCATCGCGACCTGGCATACCAGCGACGGCTGAGACTCGCTCGAGGGCCGGGACCCGAGGACGTAGAGCAGAAAGGGGAGCAGAGGCGAGAGGGGAAGGACATGTGAGGACCTCGCCAAGCGACCCCTCGCCTGCAGACGCAAGGACCCGACAACGCACCAGGAAGCGACTCCTGATTATCGAGATAAGTCACCCTCCGAAAGCATTAACTAACACGGCACCGTCCCCTCACCGAACGCAATCCCGAGTTAGCAACATCGCTCTCCTTTCTCGCCGAACGATGACTGCTTGAGCGCTAAGGGGACCTCTGGCGTCGCGACTCGTGGGCTCTACGGACCCCGGCCGCTCACCTCCCGACCTTGACCACGGCATCGCGACTGGCATACCAAATGACGGCTGAAGCTTGCCTTGGGACTGGGACCTGTCGGCGCAGAGCATCAAGCCCTCGCAAGGTTCGAAAGGGAGAACTGAGCTAAGGCGGGATGAGCAACTCGCGCTGTTTCACAACAAGGATCATATTAATAAACAGGCACCTTACAAGCCCCCACGGGGCGCGCTTTTGATTCCTCGCAGGGAGCAAATCCTAAAGAACGCTAACTACACGCGCTCCTGCAAAAGACGCCATCATAAACAGTGGGCCGGGCACCGGGCGCCAACCCCGTCAGACAGATCAGCGGCCGACGGCTGCCGAGCCCGCCTGCTCCGAGAGCGGCGCGGCTCGGGGCTCAGAGCTGTCGCCGCCGTCTCAAGAGTCGCGAAAGAGCTCGCGGAGTCGCTGGATCCTCCGACGCCCCGCCCGCCTCGGGAGCCTGAGGAGCGGGTGGCGAGCCTGGTCCTCGCCGTGGCAGGGCCCCGACCGCTTCTCTCAGGGCAGCACTCCAGCCGGTGTCCGTCCGCGTTGAAGACCTTGAAGAGCATGACCGAAGCACCGTCTTATTCCAGGTGGATCGCGAGGGCGCCCATTGTCGCGCAGACCCGGGCGATCTCACCCCAGCCTCGAGTCATGAAGACCTCGCCCGTGGCAACGACCTCAACCTCTGCCCCGGTTGCGAGGGTGTTGCAGCCGGCGTGCTGCAGCCAGAGCTCCATGGGTCCTCCCCGCGGAATCGCAGAGGCGGAGAATGGAGGAAGGCGAATCCAAGACCGAGGGGGCATGGCGGCATGGAGTACGAACTCCTGGGAGGAGCCCTCGGCATGGACTCCAGGGGGAACAACGCACACCTTCGCGTGACCGCCGGCTGACACAAGGCCGCCTGTGGCGTTCAAAGATCGACTCCCTTCGTGAGCCCCTCGGTGCAGGCGTACATAGGGAAGCGGGAACCCGGTGGTGGCTGCTCGCACCTGTGGCCTCGCCACCACCAGGTGGGCACCCTCATTCCGATGGCGGAGGGTTAGCCGCTTTTCAAGGGAGCGGGTCAGGACCCTCTCGAGGAGACTTTCCCTTCTCTGCCGCGGAGAACCGGCGGATCGGAGCCATTGCAGCGAGACGGAGCAAGAACCGGGAAGAAGAAGCAAGCAGAAACGGACGAGAGGAGCACTCATCGTTCCGTACTTAAAGCTAGAGAAGGCCAACCTTCGACCTCCACGGTCGCAGGCAATCATGACCCGCTTTGCATGCAGGGACTTGTCAATTCGTGCAGTTGCTGAGGCGTCGTGCGGAAGTGGAGACGCCCACGTCCAATCAACCACCACGCAGCACCCAAGGCCGCAGGCTGTTAGGGCCCGCAGTGCTTCGCACTTGCCCTTTCGCCTCTCTGCTCGGCCAAGTCCGGGCGCACCTTGGGCCCGGGGCCTACTGTCGGCGTTCTGGGAACGGGGGTCCCCAGACTTGCCTGCCTGCGGCCTGCGGCGTGGCTCAAAGGGGGCCCCAACACGGCCCATCTTCATCAACACGAGCTGAAGACCCTCGCGAGGGGCCAAGCCTCACGGGGCGGACGACAGGTAGCTTCCTCAGGCACGGCCTCATCAGGCTGGCTCGCGAGGAGGTGGAGAGATCAAGGCGGGGTACCTCACGAGGTGCCCATGACGTAAGCAATGACGACCAAGGGCACCAGGCGGGCGCCAGCCCGTGCAGTGTTCTCCTTTCCTCTTTGGTGCAAAGGGAGCAAGCGCAGGCGAGAGCATCAAGCAAAGGCGTCCATTTCGGTGCAACAAGACCAAGACCAGTCCAACGGCAGGAAGGAAGTCAGTGTGGAGCCCAAGCCAAGGCGTCACCACCGTGAGCCTTTGACAAAGCGAGGACCAACTTTAGTCAGGATAAGTGTACCAGATGTTCCCCTTCAAAATGGCCAATTGTTGGCACCCTTCCCGCTCAATATTTGGGAAGAGGCCCAGGGCCTTTGCCTATAAATAGGACTAGCCACCCACAAGGTAAAGAGGTCGGAAATCGGTAGCTAGAGACAATCTGGAATCAGCAGAGAGAGAGGGACTGAACTCCTCCTAGCAGTTCATCCCTCGCCAAGAATGACTCGCGAGGTCAGTTTCTTCCTTGTATTGTTCATCACCATAAGCCCAAGAGGCAATCCACCACACCACAAACTAGAGTAGGGTATTACACCACAATGGTGGCCCGAACTAGTATAAACCCTGTGTCTCTTGTGTTGTTCCTTTGGTACTTTAGATCCTAGCGAGGCGGCGGGGTGCAGGTAGGTAGAGGGCAGATTTCCGCGCGCACCCCAGTGTTCGAACCTCAAGGGTCTGCCGGAACCCGAAACCCGACAGCAGCCTCGGGCGCCGCGTGGCGGTTGATTGGACGTGGGCGGCCCCTGCTTCCCCATGACGCCTCGGCAACTGCACGTATTGACAAGTCCCTGCATGCAAAACGGGTCATGATTACCTGCGATCGTGGAGGCTGGCTGTTGGCCTCCTCTGGCTATAAGTACAGAACGGCGTGTGCCCTTCCAGTTCATCTCTTCTTGCTTCTCCTTCGTCTCCGTCCTTGCTCCATCTTGCCGCAATGGCTCCGGTCCACCGGTTCTCCGTGGAAGAGAAGGGAAAGGCTCCCCGAGAGGGTCCCGACCCACTTCCGCTGAAGATACAGCTTGCCCTATGCTGTCGAGATGAGGGCGCCCGGCAGGAGGTGTCGAGGCCTTGGTGCGAGCGGCCGCCGCCAGGGTTCCTGCTGCCCTTGTACGCCCACCTTGAGGGCCCCGCAGGAGTTGATGCCGAGCGCCATGGACGATGCCGCCGGGCGCCGGGCGGGTCACGGGCGAGCGCGTGCTGCTGTCCCTCCCGGAGTCCATGCCGAGGGCTCCTCCCGAGTTTGTGCTCCACGCCGCCATGCCTCCTCGGGCCTTGGATTCGCTTTCCTCCCTCCTTCGCCTTCATGATGCATCGGGGATACTTGAGCTCTGGTTGCAAGACGCCGGCTGCAACGCCCTCGCGACCGGCGGAGGTCGCGATCGCTGCCCCGCAAGGTCTTCATGACTTGAGGTCGGGCGAGATCGCCCGGTCTGCAGGACGAGGGGCGCCCTCGCGATCCACCTGGAGTACGACGGCGCTTCCATGATGTCTTCAAGGTCTTCGACGTGGACGGACGCCGGCTGGAGTGCTGCCCTGAGAGAAGCGGTCGGGGCCCTGCCACGGCGAGGACCAGGCTCGCCAATCGCTCCCTCAGCAGCTCCTCATGCGGCGGGGGCATCGGAGGATCCAGCGACTCCGCGGAGCTCTTCGCGACTCCGGAGACGAGCGACGACAGCTATGAGCCCCCGAGCCTGCGCCGCTCTCGGAGCAGGACGGGTTTGCCAGTCGCCGCCGCCTCGATCTGGATGAGGTTGGCGCGGTGCCGCGCCCACTGTTGATGATGGCGCTTCTTGCGGGGGCACGTGTAGTTAGCGTTCTTTAGGATCTGTTCCTCGCCAAGAATCGAAAAGAGCGCTCTACCAGGGGGCTTGTAAGGTGCCCGTGGTTCTGCTGTTAATATAGTCCTTGCTATGAAGTAGTGCGAGATGCTCATTTCGTCTTAGCTTAGTGCTTCCGCTCGAACCTCACGAGGGCTTGGTGCTCTGCGCAAGCGTGTCCAGTCCCAAGGCAGGCTTCAGCCGTCGCTGGTATGCTAGGTCGCGATGCCGTGGTCAAGGCCTGGAGGTGACCGGCCCGGGGTCCAGTAAGAGCCGCTGAGTCGCGATGCTCAGGAGGTCCCCTTTAGCTCAAGCAGTCATCGTTCGGTGAGAAAGGAGCGCGACGTTGCTAACACAGGATTGCATTGGGTGCGGGGACGGTACTGCGATAGCTAGTGTTTCCGGAGGATGACTTTTCTCGAGAGTCAGGAACCGCTTCCTGGCGCGACGCTAGGTCCACGCATCGGCAGGCGCGGGGTTGCCTGGCGAGGTCCCCGCGTGCCTCTTCCCTCTCGCCTTTGCTCCCCTTTCTGCTCTACGTCCTCGGGTCCCGGCCCTCGAGCGGGTCTCAGCCGTCGTTGGTATGCCAGGTCGCTATGCCGTGGACAAGGCCAGAGGGTGAGGGCTGGAGAGCCAGTAGGAGCCCGTGAGTCGCGATGCTCAGGTACCCCCTTTAACATGCAAGCGGTTTGCGTGGGCGAGAGTGAAGAAGACGTCCTGAGGGCCTCGCCTGGCACTGCGCCTTGAAGGGATCCTGCAGGCTCACCACAAAGAGAACAAGAGTCCGCTATGACAAGCGTCGGTCAGCTGTTGGTTGGTTTGGAGAGGTGACGAGGCACTGAAGGCCTGACGAGGTGGCGCTGTGCGGGGCTGCTGCGGCCAGAGCTCAGCCATTCAGGTTTGTCGGCGTTGCAGGGACGGACCCATGCGCAAGCGCCGTGCCGTTGGTGGAGCAGCTCCATCAGTTGGTGTCAGTTGAGCGGGCAACTTGGTCAAGCACGTTAATCTCGAAGAAGCAAGTTCATTTAGATAGATGCAGGGAAGGCAGACATCGTTGGGTCTGGCCCAAGCGACTTGGGGATGATGCAGCCCGAGGGGCGCCCCCAACAAAGTAAGCTAGGAACATGAAGTAAAGGGGATACACGCCGCAGGGACGGACCCACGCGGCCTGGGAATAATGCAGCCCTGGGGGGCGCTCCCAGCTGGAAATGAAACTTGAAGGATGTCACCTGATAACGTTGAAGACGAAAGGATGTAGAAGTAGCGGACGCCGTGGGCTGCGAAGCCGACCTTCACGAGCCCCCGGGCCTGTGGAGCCTCGGGAGGCTCGAGGCGCCGTGTCTCCTCGTGGACCATCTCCATCTCCGCCAGACTGCGGACGCCTGGCCTCTTGAGCCTCCAGGATGCTCCTCATGAGGCGCTGAGTGCGTGGCGGCCGTGTTCGGCATGCCGTGGGGCATGCGAAGCGTAAACGTGGGGTGGACCTTCAGCGTTGCCGCGTGAGGGCCGAGCGCTCTGACAGCGGCTCGGTTGAGCCACAGGATGTCGATGCAGACGCGCAGCCCACCATCCTCGCCTGGATTGGGAGCTACTGGCGGAGTGGCGGCTGCCACTCATGACTCTTGACTCCTGCAACTCCTGCGTGATCTGGGCCGACGAACTCCCGAGGGTTCGGCCCTCCTTGCCTTGCTCCTTCCTGAGGGAAACGTGCTTTGAAGCACGCCTCCAAGTGGTGCCCAAGCGCCTCCCTCGTGACCTTAGCAAGGTCGGTGGCCCTCCAGGAGAGAGCCCCCGAGCCTTCTTTGAGGTGGGCGCCGGGCGCGCCTTCCTATGCGACAGAAGGAGGTGCCCCCCGAGCAGGCGCGGACCCTGAGGGGCCTGCCTCCTGAGGGGCCGGGCCTGGCGATGTCTTCTTCTTCTTGGGAGCGGTCTTAGGGAGCCTCACACTCCTGCGATCTGGGTCTTCAAGGGATGCGGCTTGAAAGGCCCGCTCCAGGGAGCACACTGCGTCTCTCTCTTCACAAGGCACCATGATGACTCCGCCGCTTCCTGGCATCTTGAGGACGTTGTAGCCGTGATGAGTCATGGCCAGAGCTGGGTACCCGAGGATGGCATTGTACGGCAGGAGAATGTGGGCGACATCGAAGTCGATGAGCTCGGTGCGGTAGTTGTCGCGTGCCCCGAAGGTGACAGGGAGGCGGACCTGCCCAATCGGAACCATGGAGCCATCAGTGACTCCGGAGAAAGGCTTGGTTGGCTGAAGCTGATTGTAAGGCACTTGGAGATTGTTGAATGTCTCTACGGACAGGACATTGAGCCCTGCTCCACCGTCGATGAGGGTCCTGGTGACTTGCACATTGCTGATGATTGGGGAACAAAGCATCGGGAGGACTCCTGCTGTGGCCGTGCACTTGAGTTGATCCGCTGAGCTGAACGCGATGGCGCATGCTGACCACCTGAGAGAGCGCGTGGCTTTGAGCTTGGGGAGGAATGCATTCACTTCGCGGGCGAACTGCTTGAAGATGCGTTGAGAGGCTGGGGCTTGAGCTCCGCCCAGGATACAAGCGATCGCGCGCGGCTCTTGGAAGCCCCCAGCCCCCTCGTCCTGATGATGGTCCTCGCTTCTCCTCGGCTGCGGCGGCAAAGGAGGGAGGCCTGCGCTTCCTTGCGGGCGATCCTCGCGAGGCTAATCCCTCCAGTCTCCCTCGCGAGGCTGATCCTGCCAGCGATCCTCGCGAGGTTGGTCGCGCCACCCTTGGCGAGGGCCACGGTCTTCCCAGCATCCTGCGTTCCTTCCTCCTCCTCGGCCGTAGCCTCGATCGTTGCGAATGGGGCATCGGCCGATCCTCCCTTCTCGCACGGCCCGGAGCTCTTGACATTCGTTGGTGTTGCGGGTGTGGAGGTCGTGGTACACACAGTACCGGCTGCCCTTGGAAGACTCGGGCTGATCTCTGCCCCGCTTGGTGTCTGGTTACGCCATGAAGCACGGCAGCCCCTTGCGCTTCACGTCCCTGGCCTTGGACTTCTTCTCTTGAAGTGCATGGCTGGCAGCTCGAGGAGGGAAAGGCGCCCTTCCTCAGCCCTGGTGCACTTGGTCGCCAAGTTGAACAGGTCCAAGGAATTGCACAGATCTTCATGCATCGCCAGCTCCTCCTTCATCTTGACGTCATGCACACCGTCGGAGAAGTCAGAGATGATGGCCTCCTCGGTCACCTTGGGAATCTTGAGGCGTGCGTTGTTGAAGCGCTGGATGTATTTCTGCAGGGTCTCCCCCGGTTGCTGCTTGATGCGGCGCGCATGTCGCCACGCAGGAGGCCGTCGCGATACCTTGGAAGTTGGCGATGAAGCGGGTGCGCATCTCGTCCCAGGAGGAGATCGTGCCAGGAGCCAGGTTCAGGAGCCAGGTGCGGGCTTCGTCCTTGAGTGCAATGGGAAACCAGTTCGCCATGACTTTCTCGTCCCCGTTGGCGGCTTCGATGCCCAGCTCGTAGAGCTGGAGGAACTCCGCAAGGTCGGCCGTGCCGTCGTAGCGAGGAGGCAGGTCTGGCTTGAACTTGTCGGGCCACGTGACGCTGCGCACATCGGTGGTGAAGGCGCGGCAGCCTTCCGTGGCCACGGGAGGCCTTTGGTGTCGAAGAGCCTGGTCTTGCGGGTACCCATGCGCTGCAACTGGGAGCAGCGCGGGGTCTTGGCGTGCTGGAGCGGGAGCGTGGTCGTGACGAGCCCGCGCAGGGAGCACTCAGGCAGCTTCTTGGTCGCATGGGACCTCTTGACAGCTCTGCTCTTGCTGCGCTGGCGCCGGACGGAGCAGGTTCCGCCCAGGAGCCACGCGCCTTGGGGCCAAGGCGCCTTCTTGAGGGGGAGGCGGCTGAGGCGCCCCCGGAGCTTCATCGCCCGCACAGGGCGGGGCGCGGTGCAGTGAGAAGGACGGCGCGAAGGAGCCCCCTACGGCGCGGACGAGCTTGGCGACGCGGTCGAGCCACTCCTCGTAGACCTCATCGACAGGGCGGTAGCGCAGGAGCTCGTTTGCCGCGATGGCGCAGACGAGTTTTCCATGGTAGCGCGGAGCGCGCAGACGACTAACCAGCTAGGGCGAGGGAGTAGGCAGGCGGCCGTCTCGCCTCACGGACGGATGCTGGGGACGAAGCTTGCTGCCGTTCCCGCCGGGCAGTGGCGGCGTTGTTGGCGGCGACGGGAACGGGGGCGGCCACCGACGGGGCCGTCTGGCGACGCTGGAAGCGAGCGGCTCGGCGCTTCAGCCGGGCCCGACGAGCGTCTGACATGGATGCGATGGTCGGTGAAGAGCAGGGCGGTGGAAGACGAATTCTGGTGCACCCCTACCAGGCGCGCCAAATGTCGGATTTCGGGTTCCGGCAGACCCTCTAGGTTCGAACACTGGGGTGCGCGCGGAGATCTCGCCCTCTACCTACCTGCACCTCGCCGCCTCGCTAGGATCTAAGCTATGAAAAGAACAACACAAGAGACACAGGGTTTATACTAGTTCGGGCCACCATTGTGGTGTAATACCCTACTCTAGTTTGTGGTGTGGTGGATTGCCTCTTAGGCTGATGATGAACAATACAAGGAAGAATAGCCCCGCGAGGGTCTGCTCTTGGCTAGTGCGATGAACTGCTAGGGGGAGTTCAGTCGTTCTTTCTCTGCTGATCCCAGATGCTGGATCCTCTCTCTCTAGATGCCTCTACCCTGTGGGTGGCTAGTCCTATTTATAGGCAAAGGCCCTGGGCCTCTTCCCAAATATTGAGCGGGAAGGGCGCCAACAATTGGCCATTTTGAAGGGGAACATCTAGTACACTTATCCTGACTAAAGTTGGTCCTCGCTTTGTCAAAGGCTCTGGTGGTGACGCCGGCTTGGGCTCCACAATGACTTCCTTCCTGCCGTTACTGCAGCGGTCTTGGTCTTGTTGCAATCAAAGCGGATGCCTTTGCTTTATACTCTTGCTTGCGCTTGCTCCTTTGCACCAAAGAGGAAGGGAGGACCTTCTTGTGGTGGCGCTACTGGCGCCCCTGGTCGTCATGGCTTGCGTCATGGGCACCTCGTGAGGTAACCCGCCTTGATCTCTCCGCCTCCTCGCGAGCCAGCCTGTCGAGGCTGTGCCCGAGGAATCTTCCTGTCGTCCGCCCCGCGAGGCTTGGTCCCTCGCGAGGGTCTTGAGCTTGTTCTGATGAAGATGGGCCTTGCTGGGCCGCCCCATGAGCCACGCCGCAGGCCGCAGGCAGGCAAGTCTGGGGACCCTCATTCCCAGAACGCCGACATATCGCCTATTCAGGTTCCATCCGCATGGAGTCCGGCCGAAGTTTCCACATACGGCCCCGAATGATGTGTGCAGGGTTCCCGAGACACCAAACAGGCGCCCGGTACACCGTGCCATGTGCCTACCTCATCACAGCCCACCCCTCCCACTGCGCCTGACGGCCTCCAAAGATACTACAAACACTGAAACTACTTGCAACTCTGGGACAGAGGACAAGGGTGATTAAGAAGTCGGCGGGGTCATATTTCGTGGCCCAATGCATGGTAGTAGCTGTTTCATGGATCACAAACACGTAACTTCAGTTCTGAGGGCGGCTTCAATGAGACAACCCACCATGTACTCCTACATGGCCTCTCACCCCTACCTTTACCAAATCGTATTCACACACTTAGCTCACACACACGTAGGACATGTTTACACACCTCCGATTCATCCCGATGAATCGGACTGACTCAACTCTAAGCGATGGCAGGCATGACAAACAAGCATGAATGAGTAGGCACAATAGAGGCTCAAACAACTCCTACTCATGCTAGTGGGTTTCATCTATTCTTTGTGGCAATGACAGTCATGCAGAGGATAAAGGGGTTCAGCTACATGACAAGTAACACATGAGTCGTTGTTTCCCTAATGCAGTAAAAGAGAGCAGGAGGCGAGAGAGTAGGATTGTATCGGAATGAACAAGGGGTTTTGCTTGCAGCACTTCTGAAGATAGTATAGCTCTTCATCGGTGTCATCGATCTCATCGTCGGTATCACGTCTATCGAGAGGGGACAAATACCGGCAACATAGAAGGAAACACAATCAATGCAATGCACAATATGATGCATGATCATGACATGGCAATATGTTGTGGTTTGATCTAATGCAACTAGCAGCAGGTTAAATGAAGTTGGTTTGAACCCTAGGTTCAAATTCAAACTCCATATGTGAAGGTTTAAATGCCATTAAAAGATTTGGCCTAAACAGCAGCTCTAAGTTGTCTTATCATGCATGAAAATGGTACAGATGGATATATTGGATTTTTCTGATCATTTTTCATATATAATTTATCTCATTTGGAGTTAAGGTTGATTTTATATGATTTTTAGAAGTTTTGGATATTTTCTGGAATTTCCTGAATTAAAAATAAATCCAGAAAATACATATTGCGTCGACATGACCTTTCCCCGATGTCGGCAGGTCAATCTGGCGCCTCGAGTCAAACCTGACTAGTGGGGTCCATCGGTCGATGGTTGAGGGCTGGTTAGTGACGGCAGTGAAGCTGGTCAGCAATTTCTGTCGGCGTGGTCAACACTGACGTGTGGCGTCGGTCAAAGTGTGACGGGGCCAGGTCAAACTGACCTGTGGGGTTAGTTTGGTCTAAACAGGAGCTAAGCAGGGTTAATTAAGAAGTAGGGCCCATCCATCAGTGAGCTATGGGGTTAGTTAGTGGCGTCATTAGCCACTAATGACGGTGCCACGTCAGCTCGCTGGAGTGTCGCCGGTGACGACCAAAAACGCGGCGGGGACGCACTGGGGTGGCTTGGGTTTCGCCTACAGGCGACCATTTGCGCGGCGGAGACTTGTCCGCGTCCAGTGGTGCTCACAGCGGCAGCTCTAGTGGCCTAAAACAACGGTGGCGGAGACTTGCGTGGTGGCCGGAGTTCGGGCGTTGAGCGAATCGGCGTTGCAGGGAACGGCAGGAGCCTCGGGTGGTCGCGGTCGACTCCTGGGAACATGCTGAGCACGGTGGCACGCTCAGTTGCGGCTCTAGGTGATGGTGGCCACGGCGGCGACATGGCTGGGCGGCGGTGAGCTTCGGGCATGGCAGCGCTAGCGCTAGGGAACATGCGGGGCGACGGGGAAAAGGGCGAACGGCAGAGGAGCTCACAGAAGGACTCAGTGAGAAGCCGGCGAAGTCGAGGAAGCGTCGGGCGGCGAATCAGCAGGCGGCGATTGTCGAGGCGAAGGGCGATGATGAGCTTGATGGCGGCGTTTCGGGCATCCATGAAAGCAGCGTGCTTCGTCTTGGTGATCCACGGCGTCGAGGCGAGACCGTTGGACAAAACAAAGGGGCGAGGGGAGCTCGGTGGACGCGGTGGCAGTGAACGGCGGCGACGGACTCCACTCGGTGCGTGAGGGAGAGAGATCCAGGGGAGGGAATGATCGCGGGGAGAGAGCGAGAGGAGCAGGGGGCTGCGTGGCGTCTCCGTGGCACGCCTGGGGGGGTCGAGGCTGCGCGGCTGAAGCAGGAGGTGGCAAGGTGTCGTCGGCGCGCTTGCCACGCACCTGTCTGTCCTCCTGGCCGAAGGAAGACGACAGGGGGAGGGCTGCTGGGCTGGGTCAGCATGTGGGCTGCCAACTGTGCCGGCCAGGTAAGTGGCCTAGGTGAGTCTCTGTTCTTTTATTTTTTTTCTGTTTTCTGTTTTTATTTATTCTTTTGCCATTGTTTTGAATTTAAAACAATTCAAACAATGCCAAAAACTCCTCTGAATATTTTTATTTTGCTAGATGGACTTTTCCAAAAGCTCATAAAATATTTCAGGAGTATTTGAAATTATATTCTAATTATATGAATATAATTCAAATTCAAATAGCTAATGATTTAAATTCAAAGTCCGAAAATTAAGTCCTTAAAAATGTTCAATATTTTTGGTTGGGAACAGAACCCTTGCCAAAAATATCAAACATTTAAGAAGAGCATTTGGGAAACAATGAATGAGAGTTTAGGGTTTTTGCCCTTCTTTTATTTAAGTTTTTGAGGCTTCCAAAATTCCTCAGTTCAACTTTCAGAAATTTAACATGATGCATGAACGCTTTAAAGCAACTAGTTACAAGCAATGCTAGGGCTGTGACATTACCCTTCCGGTCAGGGCGCGGAGGAACGCTCCAAGGAAGCCCACACACCAGCCTAAAGGTGTATATGAAGTAATCGAGATTGATTTAAAGTCCTGGGCTCCAACTAAACTAGATAAAGCACGCATGAGGTTCAAGAGTGTGTGTGGATTTGTTGGCAGGGCAAGGTTCAATATTAATCTGCCGGGGTTTCGGAAGGATGACACAGAAACACGGCCAAGGATAGTCCGGGAGATCATGGATCACTTCAACGTTCCAGAGCAGTGGAGAATGCAGGTGGAACACGCTGCACTGAAGAAGGCTAGGGATAATTGGAGAAACTGGAAGCACGTGTTGTACAAGCAGTACTTGAGTGAAGGCAAGGACCCAATCCCCGCATACCCCCAAATTACAAAGGCAGACTGGGTAGAATTCAAAAGGGCCAGGGCAACTAAAGAGTTTGCTGAGAAGAGTTTCAAGCAATCGGAACTTCATAAGAAGAACATAAACCCCCACCGTATGGGTGTGGTAGGATACTATGACATGAAAACTGATATGGGAACAGGAGGACAAAGAACCAGTAGCGGCGGGTGGGAATCCGGCCTTTAGTGAAATCAGGGGCGAACGCGCCAGAGAGGCGTGATGATGGAACTTATTACTTTGAAAACGCATGTGACGCCAAACTGCATGAAGTGATGTTAGAGGCTTCCAAGATCCCTGGAAGGTTCTACAGGAACTCAGGGCCATGTGACATTTTGTCCATTGCTCTGGACACAAAAGAGCCCCCTGGCCGTGTGATACGTCTCCAACGTATCTATAATTTATGAAGTATTCATGCTATTATATTATCCATCTTGGATGTTTAATGGGATTTACTATGCACTTTTATATTACTTTTGGGACTAACCTATTGACCCAGAGCCCAGTGCCAGTTTCTATTTTTTCCCTTGTTTCAGTGTTTCACGGAAAAGGAATATCAAACGGAGTCCAAACGGAATGAAACCTTCGGAAAAGTTATTTCTGGAAAGAAAGCAATACAGGAGACTTGGAGTGCACGTCAAGAGATCAACGAGAAGAGCACGAGGCAGGGGGGCGCGCCCACCCCCTGGGCGCGCCCTCCACCCTCGTGGCTCCCCTGACCAACTTCTTTCGCCTATATATATATATATATCAATATACCATAAAACCATCAGAGAACAGAATAGATCGGGAGTTCCGCCGCTGCAAGCCCCTGTAGCCACCAAAAACCAATCAGGACCCTGTTCCGGCACCCTGCCAGAGGGGGAATCCCTCACCGGTGGCCATCTTCATCATCCCGGCGCTCTCCATGACAAGGAGGGAGTAGTTCACACTCGGGGCTGAGGGTATGTACCAGTAGCTACGTGTTTGATCTCTCACTCTCTCGTGTTCTTGAGGTGATATGATCTTGATGTATCACGAGCATTGCTATTATAGTTGGATCTTATGATGTTTCTCCCCCTCTACTCTCTTGTAATGGATTGATTTTTCCCTTTGAAGTTATCTTATCGGATTGAGTCTTTAAGGATTTGAGAACACTTGATGTATGTCTTGCCGTGCTTATCTGTGGTGACAATGGGATATTCACGTGATCCACTTGATGTATGTTTTGGTGATCAACTTGCGGGTTCCGCCCATGAACCTATGCATAGGGGTTGGTGATGTCTACTACACAACCTTCTTCTTGTAGACGTTGTTGGGCCTCCAACTGCAGAGGTTTGTAGGACAGTAGCAAATTTCTCTCAAGTGGATGACCTAAGGTTTATCAATTCGTGGGAGGCGTAGGATGAAGATGGTCTCTCTCAAACAACCCTGCAACCAAATAACAAAGAGTCTCTTGTGTCCCCAACACACCCAATACAATGGTAAATTGTATAGGTGCACTAGTTTGGTGAAGAGATGGTGATACAAGTGCAATATGGATGGTAGATATAGGTTTTTGTAATCTGAAAATATAAAAACAGCAAGGTAACTAAAGATAAAAGTGAGCGTAAACAGTATTGCAATGCGTTGAAACAAGGCCTAGGGTTCATACTTCCACTAGTGCAAGTTCTCTCAACAATAACAACATAATTGGATCATATAATTATCCCTCAACATGCAACAAAGATTCACTCCAAAGTCGCTAATGGCGGAGAACAAACGAAGAGATTATGGTAGGGTAGTACGAAACCACCTCAAAGTTATTCTTTTCGATCAATCCATTGGGCTATTCCTATAAGTGTCACAAACAGCCCTAGAGTTCGTAGTAAAATATCACCTTAAGACACACATAAACCAAAACCCTAATGTCACCTAGATACTCCAATGTCACCTCAAGTATCCATGGGTATGATTATACGTTATGCACCACACAATCTCATATTCATCTATTCAACCAACACATAGAACCTCAAAGAGTGCCCCAAAGTTTCTACCGGAGAGTCAAGACGAAAACGTGTGCCAACCCCTATGCATAGGTTCATGGGCGAACCCGCAAGTTGATTACCAAAACATACATCAAGTGGATCAATAGAATACCCCATTGTCACCACAGATATCCCACGCAAGACATACATCAAGTGTTCTCAAATCCTTTAAAGACTCAATCTGATAATATAACTTCAAAGGGAAAACTCAATCCATTACAAGAGAGTAGAGGGGGAGAAACATCATAAGATCCAACTATAATAGCAAAGCTCGCAATACATCAAGATCGTATCATCTCAAGAACACGAGAGAGAGAGAGAGAGAGAGAGAGAGATCAAACACATAGCTACTAGTACATACCCTCAGCCCCGAGGGTGAACTACTCCCTCCTCGTCATGGAGAGCGCTGGGATGATGAAGATGGCCACCGGTGAGGGTTCCCCCCTCCGTGAGTCTTGAGCAGGGTCCGGATTGGTTTTTGGTGGCTACAGAGGCTTGCGGTGGCGGAACTCCCGATCTATTCTTTTTTTGAAGGTTTTAGGGTATACTGGTATATATAGGAGGAAGAAATACGTCAAGAGAGCCACGAGGGTCCCACGAGGGTGGAGGGCGCGCCCCCCTGCCTCGTGCCTTCCTCGTTGATCCTTTGACGTGCACTCCAAGTTTGGACTCTGTTTGATATTCCTTTCCTGCGAGGGAAAAAACAGGAACTGTCACTGGGCTCTGGGTTAATAGGTTAGTCCCAAAAATAATATAAAAGTGTTTAATAAAGCCCATAAACATCCAAAACAAATAATATGATAGCATGGAACAATAAAAAATTATAGATACGTTGGAGACGTATCAGCATCCCCAAGCTTAATTACTGCTCGTCCTCGAGTAGGTAAATGATAAAAACAGAAATTTTGATGTGGAATGCTACCTAACATATTTCTTAATGTAATTTTCGTTATTGTGGCATGAATATTCAGATCCATAAGCAACACAAAAGTTTAATATTGAAATAAAAATAATAATACTTCAAGCATACTAACTAAGCAAGTATGTCTTCTCAAAATAACATGGCCAAAGAAAGTTATCCCTACAAAATCATATAGTCTGGCAATGCTCTATCTTCACCACACAAAGTATTTAAATCATGCACAACCCCGATGACAAGCCAAGCAATTCTTTTATACTTTTGGTGTTCTCAAAGTTTTTCAATCTTCACGCAATACATGAGCGTGAGCCATGGACATAGCCTATATGTGGAATATAATGGTGATTGTGGAGAAGACAAAAAGGAGGGAGAAGATAGTCTCACATCAACTAGACGTATCAACGGGCTATGGACATGCCCATTAATAGATATCAATGTGAGTGAGTAGGGATTTCCATGCAACGGATGCACTAGAGCTATAAGTATATGAAAGCTCAACAAAAGAAACTAAGTGGGTGTGCACCCATCTCGCTTGCTCACGAAGACCTAGGGCATTTTGAGGAAGCCCATCATTGGAATATACAAGCCAAGTTCTATAATGTAAATTCCCACTAGTATATAAAAGTGACAACATAGGAGACTCTCTATCATGAAGATCATGGTGCTACTTTGAAGCACAAGTGTGGAAAAAGGATAGTAGCATTGTCCCTTCTCTCTTTTTCTCTCATTTTTTTGTTTTTTTGTTTGGGCCTTTTCCCTTTTTTATAGCCTCTTTGTCGGTGTACTCAAGTAGGGGTACCTTAGTACCCCGAACTTGTGCACGGGCAGTCGCAGCGTCCCCGTGGCAAGCCTCGCCGGGCGTCCGCCAAGACCCTCCGCAGCCTTTCAGAAGACAAGACCCCGGCAAGAGGAGCTTGCCGGGAAGGCCTCTCTAGGCACGAAGAAGGCCCCGACAAGAGGAGCTTGTCGGGAAGGCCACTCCAGGCACGCAGAAGACAAGGCCCCGGCAAGAGGAGCTTGCCGGGAAGGCTCGGAGCGCGACAAGTCTCCAGGCGTGACAAGGATTCGGCAGCGGCAAGGCGCTTGCCGCGGCATGCAACTTCTCTCCGTCTCCGCTCCAGCTCACCCAGCGACGTGTCGCCATGGGACCGTTCCATGCGCGCGTGTCGAGCAGCTGTGCAGCCAGCGGAGAGCAGCGATAAGCGGCGCTGACAGGCTCGCCATCGTGGCGAGCGGAGGCGCACCTGACGGCCTCTGTTACACTGTTTGGGCGACAACGACGGGCATTTATTGCTTTTGTCCCTTGCCGTCAGAGTTAGGTATTTGGCACTATACACTGTTCAAGTAGGTGTACCAACTCCTGTTTTTACATTTGTACCCTCGTCTATGTTGCCACCTGTCGGAGACCCCTTGAGCATATAAAAGGAGGCCCGAGTGCAACATAGAGAGGGGTTCGGTTCCAAGGGGTTCGGTTCCAAAGGGTTCGGTTCGCAAGGTTCGGCTGGTTCGGTTCATTCGACTGGCCATAGACTAGACACACTCAAGCTAGGTTTTGTAGCTCACATTGCTCCCTAGCAAGAACACAATAGATCAAACAAGCAGCAGTAGGAGTTTTATCTCTCCGGAGAGCTCCGGAGCTGGGTAAATCCGCTCGTGCGCCTCGCCTCGATCCGCTCTTCGTGCGATCTCCGCCCCCCTCCGAACCACAAGGGGCCTGCTCCGCCCGACCCGATAGGTGTTCACGGTACGATCAGCCTCCCGACATCTTTTGGCGCGCCGAGGCGTCGAGGCCGTCGCGAATCTGATCCGGCGTTCACACGAGCAGCGTCAAGAACATCTTCCCCAACATGCCACCGAAGAAGAAGGCTTGGCGGCAGCAGAAGCCGTCTGCGTCGTACCCACCCTCACCGCAGCATACGGGTGGTGGGGCAGACGCTGGTGGAGGAACGGGCGCCGACGAAGGTGCTCGCGACGTTGCCAAGTCCAAGGACAAGGCACCGCAAACCTCGGCGTCCGCGCATCCCCCGCGCCCATCTCAGGAGACGCGGGACCAACAACGTCACGGCGTTCACAATGCCATACGTTCGTTGGATCGAGACCTTCAAGACCAGCATGCGCGCCAACATGCTGGCACGAGTGAGATACGGTCGCCCGGACGGGGTGCGGCTCCTTCTAACATAGTTAAAAGTCCGAGCGTGTCCCGCTCCTCGCACCGTTCTCCAATGCCGCCTACTACTCCAACAGAAGCTCTGGCGAGAGCTCAGCTGCTCCTCGACTACCCTCCAACGGCCGACAAGGTCGACGAGTGGAGGGCCACTATCGTAGCCTCATCGGCTTTGCCAGCGGCGGCAGCTCCGCGGCAACCAACGCCATCATTGCCGCTGGCGAGACGACAAAGGCACGAGCCGGTGGCGGCGAGACTGTCGGAGGTGCAACCACCGTGCACTCTCCGCCAAGAAGGCCAAGATCGCCGACTCACCGGATCCACCTCGGCGGCGACTCCGCTGCGTCGTCGGATCCGCCGAACTCGCCCGCGATCAGCGCCAAGTTCTTCATGAGCGACAACAAGAGGACGCTCGAACTCGCATCGAGCACCGAAGAGAAGCGCGACGTCGATCCGACAAAGCGTGCTGGGCCTTCGCTGACATGCACGCGCCGGAGGGGCCAGGCGACTTGCCGTACGCGGTAGGTTGCCCTGCGTTCACTCGTGAGCTGCGGCAAGTCCAGTGGCCCAGCCAGAAAAACTTCAAACCCGACGTGCCGGAGAAGTATGACGGTCGGACGCATCCGTCGGAATTCCTCAGCATCTACACCATCGCGGTGCAGGCTGCGGGGGGACGGGACGACAAGATCCTCGCCAACTACTTCCGCCGTGCTCAAGCCGCGTCGAGATCTTGGCTCATGCACTTGCCGGACAGCTCCATATCCTCTTGGGCGAATCTGCGCCATCGGTTTGTTGGCGCCTTCACAGGTGGCCACAAACCTCATGGCCAAGAGAGTGACCTTCACTTGCTCGCCCAGAAGGAAGGAGAGTCCCTACGCAAGTTCATTCAGAGATTCAGCCGTGTGCACTACAACATCCCAGACGTCCACCCTGCCGCGGTGATCAAGCATTTCATCGTAATGTGCGGAACCGCAGGATGAGGAGGAGATGGCGATGTGCAAAGTCAAGGACGTCAGTGAGCTGTACGCCTTGGCCGACAAGTGTGCACACGCTGAGGAAGGGAGGAGACTCTCAGAGAGAATGCGTAAGCGAGGATCGACAGTGATGACACCGCCCGGCAAAGAAGGGCCAAGCGAGGGAACAGAAGAAGAAAGCGGAGAAGTGCTAGCGGTCGAGCAGTCCGGCAATGGAGGTGGCGACAAGAACGCCAAGGCTGGTGGCTCCGGCAAGGAGGTTGCGTCACGACGCCAACCACCCGGTCGGTGGCGGCCGCCGACAAGCGTGACAGCTCCGGCAAGCAAGATTGCAAGATCCACCGCACCAAGGGCCACGACCTCCGTGAGCTGCAAGAAGGTCGAGCAGCTTGTCGAACAGCGAGAGCTGAGTACGGCGCGCGACAAGGAGAAGGCCTGTGAAGGTGCTGGTGGAGCAAGCAAGAAGCGTCCGGCGGGGAGGGCGCCGCAGCAAGGCCAAGCAGCGGCAAGGGATAGGCCTCCCAGCGCGACAAGGATGAAGATGATGACGGCGACGAAGATATGGAAGACGGCAGCGGCCGACGAGCAGGAGTTTGAAAGCCACAGAGGTTCTGCATTGGCCGGAGGTGCTTCCTGCATACCTCCCACCGCCAACTCAAGCAATGGATGCGGGAGGTCAATGCAGCGAGCCATCCGTGAGAGTCACGCAAGCCTCTCGAAGTGGTCCAAGACGCCTATCATTTTGATATTGAGGACCACCCCGACCGCTGCGATCGCGGTCGGGTGCTTGCCGATGTTGGTCTCACCAACCATCCGCAACCTCAAGGTCACAAAAATGTTAGTAGACGGCGGGGCCGGCTTGCATCTGATCTCCTCCGCGGTGCTCCAGAAGCTTCAAATCCCTGACAGCGGGCTCGAAGAGACCGGTACCTTCCAAGGAATCAATCCGGGAAGGAGCAAGCCGAAGGGGAAGATTACGTTGCCAGTCACATTTGGCAGCGAGCTGAACTTCAGACTGAGAGGGTTACATTCGACGTTGCCGATTTCCCATTGCCTTACAATGGGATACTTGGCCGTCCAGCACTCGCCAAGTTCATGGCAGCCTCTCACTACGCCTACAACCTACTCAAGATGCCGGGCCCGATAAGCGTCATCACCGTCCATGGCGGCAAGAAGGATGCCCTTATCTGTGCCGACAAGATCTTCCGGGATGCAGCAGCCGCGACAGATTGCCAGACACTTGCCGCTGAAGCTCCCGGGGGGAAGAAGACCAAGTCCAAGTCCGGCAAGGGCTTTGATGCTTACTCCGGCAAGCGCACCTCCTCGGAGGGCTGCGCTACCGTCGAGGACGCACCATCGAGCTCCACCGGCAAGTGCAAGAAGATGGTGGCTCCGCCGAAGACCAAGAAGGTGCCCGCCAAGGAGGACGGCACCGGTGGTACCTTACCATCGCTGCCTCTCTCGACCCTAAATAGGAAGGCGCTCGTTGCTTTCCTGCGGGCGAATGTCGGCGTGTTTGCATGGCAACCGTCGATATCCCGGTGTTCCCGTGAAAGTGATTGAGCACCGCCTGGCCGTTTGTCCTCATGCATGGCCCGTCAAGCAAAAAGTCAGGAAGAAAGCAG
This sequence comes from Aegilops bicornis, assembly GCA_021605145.1. NCBI lineage: Eukaryota > Viridiplantae > Streptophyta > Magnoliopsida > Poales > Poaceae > Aegilops > Aegilops bicornis. The sequence goes on along the minus strand of CM038669.1, from coordinate 386,332,386 downwards.
TGGAGCGCCAAGAATTCATAGCAGAAGAGATCAAGAAACTGGAAGCAACAGGCCGTGTCAGAGGAGTGCTCCATCCTACGTGGTTGGCCAATCCTGTAGTCGTGCGCAAAGCAAATGGGAAATGGAGACTTTGTATTGACTTCACGGATGTTAATAAAGCTTGTCCCAAAGATCCATTTCCCTTGCCATGCATTGACCAGATTGTTGACTCCACGGCTGGATGTGATTTGCTTTCGTTTCTTGATGCATACTCAGGATACCATCAGATCTTCATGGCTGAAGAAGATGAAGAGAAGACCGCATTCATCACACCATGTGGCATATACTGCTTCATACGGATGCCTTTCAGTTTGAAGAATGCTGGTTCAACATTTGCAAGGGTAGTCCATGACGCTTTTGAGCCGCAAATGCACAGAAATGTAGAAGCCTACATGGATGACATAGTGGTCAAAAGCAAGGACAAAGCAACTCTGGTTCAAGATTTGGACGAGACCTTGCAAATCTCCGCAAGATCAACCTCAAGCTCAACCCCGAGAAGTGCGTGTTTGGAGTCCCTTCCGCAAGCTTCTCGGGTTCTTAATCTCGGTCTCAATGAGGATTGAAGCTAATCCCGACAAGATCAAGGCCATCGGCAGATTGAAGCACCAAAGCGTGTCAAGGATGTACGAAGACTTGCGGTTGCGTGGCTGCTCTCAAAGAGGTTTATTTCTAGGTTCTGCTGAGCGCTACCGCCATTTTTCAAGATTTTGAAAAAGGCAGGTCGATAAAATGGACTCCGAAGCGGAGGCTGCGCTGCAGACTTGAAGAGATACATCCTCCACTCCAACACTTGTTGCACCTAAGCCGCAAGAGAAGTTGCTGCTATATATAGCGGCAACCAATCAAGTGGTTAGTGCTGCGTTAGTAGCGGAGAGGGAGGCGGATGACGAGCCAGCAACCACGGCAAGCACATCCAACGACAAGCAGGGGGCTTCGCCGACAAGCTCTGGTCCCGACAAGGATGAATCCGCGCAGACACATGAACAGATACAGAAAAGGAGGGTGCAGCGCCCAGTCTACTTTGTCAGTTCCCTTCTGCAGGGGGCTAGGTCAAGGTACTCTGAGGATACTGCAGAATCCAGAAGCAACAGGGCAGAATAAGAAGGGGAAGTTGATTTCTGGCGACTACTTTCCTGCAGAGCTTCCCGAAGCCGCCGCTAAGAGGGTCTCCAAGGTCAACACCAAGAGTGCTGAGGAGCAGTCTGCTCCGACAAGCCCTAGGGTTTGTTTCGTTGAAGCAAACGCTCCCGACAAGTTTTGCTCCGGCAAGCTTGCCGAGAATGTCAAGCTCGGCGTAAACTCAGGTTTTCGCCAGAGAAGGCTGATGTTCCATAGCGATAGATGTGCCTTTAGTCCTTGTTGTCGAGCCACAAGCTCCAAAGATGGGCATGACAGATTATTCATTTCCTTGAGACGGGATCGCCGAGGAACTGTCGCCTTGCCGGAAATGGGCAAATGTAAAAGCTAAGTTGCTAAGTTTCAACGATCGATAATAAATTTTAAAGTTATCTTCCTTGAACGACCGCGCTTTGTATGAAAAACCCAAGCGGCGGAGGAACCAGATCGTGATCGGTCGCGCCTTACTTTGTTTCGAGTCCGCTCAACAACTTAAGTGAGCTGCGGCTAGTCCGCGACAAGGTTGCTTGTCGGTAGCGACCCGCCAAAGAAGCGAAGTTCGACTTTTCGGCGCTCGCGGCAAGGGTGCTGCAAACCGGCAAGTTTCCCTGAAAAGCGTAGGGCAATAACATACAAAGCCAAGAGTCGAGTAAATGAAGTAACATAGCAAATGTTGCCCAGAATAAAGTTATATTACAAAAATAACTTATTGTGGCACTGGCTAAATCGTTCTCAGAACTGAAATAACAGCGAAGAGGAGAAGTAGGCGCGCTTACCCAAGCCCGGCAAGCCAGAGTTGCCGGGGCTGCGGCAAGCCGAGTTGCGGGGGCATGACAAGCCGTAGTTGCCGGGCTGCGATATCAGATAAGCCCTTCGTCCTTTTCAAGCATCCTTTTTCATTAAAACATTCTACTCGGATACAATCCGTGGGGAATGAAAAACACGAAGAGAAGATTACAAGTTTTAAATGCGGATAAGGCCCAAGGCTTACAAATTAAAAGATAAGATGCCCGTAATCCTTTTCCTGTCTCTCTTTTCAGGAGGTAGGTCAAGGAGGCGAGAAGGGCAAAAGAAACGCCTAGGCGAGCTACAGGTGCCAGAAGGCACCAAGGGAACATCCCGGGAGCTCCCCGAGGGCACTACGCCCTCGTACTCCGACTTGACGGCCTTGTCGCCATCCCTCTTCCCCTTCCGCAGCCTCCCTACGCCAGTCGCCCAAGGAGACGACCTCGGGGAGTTCAAGGAGCCGGCGACGCGGATGATGGGGTCGCCGGTGACGCCTGGCGGCGCCCGACAACTAATCGGGCCCGCTACCCTCGTCGTCGTTGTCGCTCTCCTCCTCGTCACTCTCGCTCGAGGGGGAATCTTCGCTGTCGGAGGAGCTATCCACGCAGCACTTCGCCCGAGTACCGAGATCCCCGAAGACCTTGACGGAGAGGAGGTCACCCTCCATTAACTTAAAATGGAGGGTAAACCCCGCCCTCAGGCTATGGATGCAGTGAACGTCTTCCATCCACGATCAAGATACATCACATTAGGGGCTGGGAATACAACACGGACTCGCATGCCGCTGATTCCACAGCCCCTCATGTGCAGTCTCGATGTCTCGGGCGGATCCGACTCCATCGCGCCATGACGGAGCTGGAAGCCGAGGCGGCGACGAGGCGCCAGCGCAGCCTGACGAAGAACTTCGCAAGGGTCGTCCCTCGTATGGACCGCCGCAGGAGGGGAACCGCCCGGCGGAAGCAGAGGCGGCGCACCACCCTGTCCGCCTCTTCCCGGCGCCTCGACCTGCGCCCGACCTCGCCCCCTCCCTCTTCCTCTTGTGGCTGGCTCTGCCACCCCGGGCGTGGGGTTGGGAGGGGAGCGCTGTCTAGCGGCGACCCTCGCCGCCACCGATGAAGAACCAAGGTTCCTTTTCTCCATGACAAATGAGAGAAAGGGGAGCAGAAACTGAGGAAAGGAGGAGATGGGAGAGTGCGGGCTTCTGCGCTCCCCTTCCGCTCTTTTTAAGGAAGCAAGGTGGGGGCTCGACCGCCCCGCTCGACAAATCAGGGCATAGGAAGAGCAGGGAATCGGGGCCAACCTGCTGCCTCTGCTCGTAACGGCCCAATTTTCCACTTCCACCGTCCGCGACCCCAAGAGCATGGGAACCACGTGGCGGGGATGCAGAACTAAGGCGACGGGTGAAGCGACCCCGCGCGCCGCCCACTTCCCCCACGACACCGCAATTGACGCGTGCCGTTACGGGGGAACGCGGCGGATACGGAGTGGGTTTGGTTTGGACCCAGGCAGCGTGCGTGCCTGTTTTGGGCTGGCCCAACAGCGCTCGGCACCGTGTATGGCCCAGACCGGGGCTCCTGTCGGTGTACTAAAGTAGGGGTACCTTAGTACCCGAACTTGTGCATGGGCAGTCGTGGCGTCCCGTGGCGAGGCCTCGCCAAGGCGTCCGCCAAGACCCTCCGCAGCCTTTCGAAGACAAGACCCGGCAAGAGGAGCTTGCTGGAAGGCCTCTAGGCATGAAGAAGGCCCCGACAAGAGGAGCTTGTCGGGAAGGCCACCTCGAGCACGCGAAGACAAGGCCCGGCAAGAGGAGCTTGCCGGGAAGGCTCAGGCGCGACAAGTCTCCGGGCGCGACAAGGATTCGGCAGCGGCAAGGCGCTTGCATGACATGCAACTTCTCTCCGTCTCCGCTCCAGCTCACCCGGCGACGTGTCGCCATGGGACCGTTCCATGCGCGGCGTGTCGAGCAGGCTGTGCAGCCAGCGGAGAGCAGCGATAAGCGGCTGACAGGCTCGCCATCGTGGCGGCGGAGGCGCACTGACGGCCTCTGTTACATCGTTTGGGCGACAACGACGGGCATTTATTGCTTTTGTCCCTTGCCGTCGAGTTAGGTATTTGGCACTGTACCTTTGTTCAAGTAGGTGTACCAACTCCTGTTTTTACATTTGTACCCTCGTCTATGTTGCCACCTGTCGGAGACCCCTTAAGCATATAAAAGGAGGCCCGAGTGCAACGTAGAGAGGGGTTCGGTTCCAAGGGGTTCGGTTCCAAAGGGTTCGGTTCGCAAGGTTCGGCTGGTTCGATTCATTCGACTGGCCATAGACTAGACACACTCAAGCTAGGTTTTGTAGCTCGCATTGCTCCCTAGCAAGAACACAATAGATCAAACAAGCAGCAGTAGGAGTTTTATCTCTCCGGAGAGCTCCGAAGCTGGGTAAATCCGCTCGTGTGCCTCGCCTCGATCCGCTCTTCGTGCAATCTCCGCCCCCCTCCGAACCACAAGGGGCCTGCTCCGCCGGCCCCATAGGTGTTCACGGGTACGATCAGCCTCCCCGACACTCTTTTTCTTTTTCTTTTTTTTATTTTCGTCCGGAGTCTCATCCCGACTTATGGGGGAATCATAGTCTCCATCATCCTTTCCTCAGTTGGGACAATGCTCTAACAATGATGATCATCACACTTTTATTTTCTTACAACTCAAGAAGTACAACTCAATACTTAGAACGACAATATGACTCTATGTGAATGCCTCCGGCGGTGTACCGGGATATTCAATGACTCATGAGTGACATGTATGAAAGAATTATGAATGGTGGCTTTGCCACAAATACGATGTCAACTACATGAGCATGCAAAGCAATATGACAATGGAGCGTGTCATAATAAACGGAACGGGGGAAAGTTGCATGGCAATATATCTTGGAATGGCTATGGAAATGCCATAATAGGTAGGTATGGTGGCTGTTTTGAGGAATATATATGGTGGGTGTATGATACCAGCGAAAGGTGTGCGGTATTAGAGAGGCTAGCAATGGGTGAAGGGTGAGAGTGTGTATAAACCATGGACTCAACATTAGTCATAAAGAACTCACATACTTATTGCAAAATCTATTATTTATTGAAACAAAGTACTACGCGCATGCTCCTAGGGGGATAGATTGGTAGGGAAAGACCATCGCTCGTCCCCGACCGCCACTCATAAGGAAGACAATCAATAAATAAATCATGCACCGACTTCATCACATAACGGTTCACCATACATGCATGCTACGGAATCACAAACTTTAGAACAAGTATTTCTCAAATTCACAACTACTCAACTAGCATGACTCTAATATCACCATCTTCATATCTCAAAACAATTATAAAGTATCAAACTTCTCATAGTATTCAATGCACTTTATATGAAAGTTTTTATTATACCCATCTTGGAGGCCCGTCATATTAGGACTAAATTCATAACCAAAGAAAATTACCATGCTGTTTAGGACTCTCAAAATAATATAAGTGAAGCACGAGAGTTCATCTATTTCCTCAAAATAAAACCACCATTGTGCTCTAAAAGATATAAGTGAAGCACTAGAGCAAACGACAAACTACTCCGAAAGATATAAGTGAAGATCAATGAGTAGCTGAATAATTATGTAACTATGTGAAGACTCTCTAACATTTAAGGATTTCAGATCTTTGTATTTTATTCAAACAGCAAGCAAAACAAAATAAAATAAAATGACGCTCCAAGAAAAACACATATCATGTGGTGAATAAAAATATAGCTCCAAGTAAAGTTACCGATGAACAAAGACGAAAGAGGGGATGCCATCCGGGGCATCCCCAAGCTTAGGATATTGGTTGTCCTTGAATATTACCTTGGGGTGCCTTGGGCATCCCCGAGCTTAGGCTCTTGCCACTCCTTATTCCGTAGTCCATCAAATCTTTACCCAAAACTTGGAAACTTCACAACACAAAACTTAACAGAAAACTCGTAAGCTTCATTAGCGAAACAAAAAAAACACAACTTCAAGGTACTGTAATGAACTCATTATTTATTTTTATTGGTGTTAAACCTACTGTATTCCAACTTCTCTATGGTTTATAAACTATTTTACTAGCCATAGATTTATCAGAATAAGCAAGCAACAAAATGAAAACATAATCATCAAAAACGAGCAGTCAGTAGTAATGTCAGATCAAGCGTATTATCGATTGTCAAAACCGGCGGATCTCGAGTAGGGGTCCCGAACTGTGCGTCTAGGCGGATGGTAACAGGAGACAAGGGAAACGATGTTTTTACCCAGGTTCGGGCCCTCTCGATGGAGGTAATACCCTACTCCTGTGTAACGCCCGCATAATTAAGCTACAGTGATCCCACGCTATTGGTGCCACGTCACCACGGTTACTGCTGCTAATCTATCGTTAGAAGAAAACCGGTCCTAATTTCAAATTCAAATTAATGATAACAATAAAAGTTTTCAAAATTTAAAATAAAAATGTTTGGTTTGTACTAAATATTACAAATGTAATTATGGTGCGACAAACCCATTTTTATAAAATGCCTAAGTGGTTTAAAATGAAATTAAACAGAAAGGAGAATAAATAAAAAGAAAACAGAAAACTAAAACTAGAAAAAAGAAAAGGGAAGAGATAAGGCCCCCACTAGGCTTCGGCCCAGCAGGCCAGCCCTTTTCGGCCGCAGGCCCAACCGGCCTCCCCCCACTTCTCCTTATCCCCCCTACAAACCCAAACCCTAATCCAGCTACTCGCCCCACTCCCCACTCGCTCTCCCCCCTCCTCCCCGATCCAGATCGGATCGGGGGAACGAACCCCGTCGCCCCCTACGCCCAGCGCCCGCACTGTCACCGCCCAGAATTGTTTGTAATTAGTGGCATCTACATCCATGCATCATGTTTGTTTCAAAGGAAATTTTGAAGTGGGGATGACCAAGCCCTAGCACTAAAGCAATTCAAATAGGTTTAACTAAAAATATTTTCCGTGAATCCAAATGGCTTTCAAAAATGTTCATCATTTATGGTAAATACTGTAAACAGTAGCCAGAGGTGATGCGCATTTTTCCATGACATATTTGGGCTCTGAATTAAATCATACTCTATTTGCATTTGGACATTTAAATGCTATAAAATATTTAAAATGTCCGAATAATCATAAACTTAAATGTTTACTGTTGGATATATTCCAAACAGTGGGCTTGAGCAAGTTTCATGATTTTTGAGTGTGCCTAAGTATTTTTAATAAAGCCCTGACATTACAGAAGAAATAGAAAACATAACAAATTAAATAATGTAGAGAGAGAGAGAGAGAGTTAGTACACAGGCCAATTACATGCGGCCCCAGAGCCGACCCAGCCCAACCGTCCGATGCTGTCTCCCTCCTCTCGCCCGGGACGAGGCGTGTGCCCTTGCGCCCAGCGTCCATGCCACCTCCTGCACCTGCTAGCTTGCGTGGCGCCATGAGACAGACCCTCGAGAGCCGTCTGGATCACTCTGACCGCCCCGCACTCTCCCCCTCGTCTCCCTCTCGCCCTTTCCACCATGGTCGAGACACCCGCGAGCTCGCTGCCGCCATAGCCGCAGCCACCCTGCTCCCCTCACCGCCCCTCTGAGTCCGCAAGAACCGCCGACGACAGCTGCTTCGCCCCACCCTGGCCCCAAGCGCTGGGATGACCTGCATCTCCGGCTACTCCCCCTTCTTCCTCCTCGGTCACCGGAGATCGTCGCCGCTGATTAAATGCGACCACAGGCCTACCCGAGCCCGCCGACCCCTCTCCAAACCCACTGTGAGCTCCTCTTCCTCTCCCCTAGCTCCGTGCTCGTTTGGCCTCCGTAGCCCGTTTCCACCGCACCCAAAGCTCCCGCGCCCGGCCATGGCGCCGTCGTGGCTAGGGCCACTGATGGCTCGAAGCCAAGCTCACCGTTGTGCTTTCAGCAGCACCGAAGCCCGTATCCACCACCGGCCCTCCTCCCGTGCAATCCGTGGCGTCAGACCAACCCAGTCCAAACTCCGGCCGCCGCAAGAGTTGCCGCTGTCGTCGATTTAGTCCACTCCGGCGTGAGTTGTTGCCTCTGTTGGATGCGCACGGACCCGGGCTTCACGTAGAGCCCCTCCGCCACCCATTTGGTAGCCAGAGGGCAAAACCCGAGCAACGCCGCCGCCGTCTCGATCGGCGTCGCCGGCGACTAACCGTCGACCTAATCCGGTTGTTAGGGGCTAATCACCCCACTAACTACCACCTGAGTCGATGACAGCCGGGCCCCACTGCCTAACTAATCGGCTAATAAAAATAGTTTAAGTTTAATTTAATTGCAGCGGGCCCACGCGTACGCTGACTATCTTGGCGTGTACGTTGACCGGACCCACCGGGTCAGCCTCTGTTCTTGCCTTGTCACTGCGGCATCACGGGACCCCAGCGTCGAGGTTTGGCCGGGGCTGCTCTGTTGACCTCTTTGAGGTCGATTGTAATGCGATCTTGTGGCGGTAATAGGGTTTTCTGGATTTGTTTTTACTCAGGAAATTCTAGAAAATAGTATAAACTTCTAAAAATCATAGAAAATCAACCGTTGCTCCAAATGAAATAATTTATATATGAAAAATGATCAGAAAAATCCAATCTATCCATCTGTACCATTTTCATGCATGATAGAACAACTTTGGGCTGCTGTTTAGGGCAAATCTTGTAATGGCATCTAAACCTTCACATATGGAGTTTGAATTTGAACCTAGGGTTCAAACCAACTTCATTTAACCTGCTGCTAGTTGCATTAGCTCAAACCACAGCATATTGCCATGTCATGATCATGCATCATATTTTCGCATTGCATTGATGGTGTTCTTTCTCTGTTGCCGGTGACAGTCCCCTCTCAGTAGACGACGTTCCGACGATGAGTTCGATGACACCGATGAAGAACTATATTATCTTCAGAAGTGCCAGGCAAGCAAAACCCCCTTGTTCATTCTGATACAGTCCCACTCTCTCGCTCCTGCTCTCTTTTACTGCATTAGGACAAGAACGATTCATACATTACTTGCTTGCTGCGGTAGCTGAACCCCTTTATCCTCTGCATGACCTGTCATTCCACACGGTAAATAGATGAAACCCACTAGCATGAGTAGGAGTTGTTTGAGCCTGTTGTGCCTACTCATTCATGCTTGTTTGTCATGCACCACTCTTGCTTAGAGTTGAGTCAGGTATGATTCATCGGGAATGAATTGGAATGGTGTGTAAACATGTCCTATTGTTGAGAGCTAAGTGTGTGAACATGATTTGGTAAAGGTAGCGGTGAGAGGCCATGTAGGAGTACATGGTGGGTTGTCTCATTGCAGCCGTCCTCGAGGCCCGAAGTTCTGTGTTTGTGATCCATGACCAGTTACTACCACGCATTGGAATGCTTAAGTGCCCCTCTCGACTTCTTAACCATCCTTGTTCTCTGTCCAGGAGTTGCAACTAGTTTCTGGTGTTTGTAGGATGTGTGTTGGAGGCCGTGTGTAGCGCTGACCCAAGGGTGGGCTATGTTGCGGTAGATACACCGTGGCCCGGTGTACCAATTCGCCCGTTTGGTGTCTCGGGAACCCTGCACACATCGTTCGGGGCCGTTAGTGGAAACCTCGGCCGGACTCCCTCCGGATGGAACCCGAATAGGCGATAAACCTGGACTAGAGACTTGAGTGTTTAGGTAGGTCGTGGCCGACACCCTCGCTGGGCTTCCACTTGAAGGTTGCCGAGTACATGTCGTGTAAACGGCGGTAAGTGGTGAGCGTGTGTGAAGAAGTACACCCATGCAGGTTAATATGATCTATTCGAATAGCCGTGTGTCCATGGAGGAGGACTTATGGGTTGCCTATATCAGTTCATAGACAAGTGAAAGTGGATACTCTAAAATGCGCAAGATAAGCGTGAGTGCTATGGATGGCGTTCTCGTGGGGAGGCAGGAGGCGGGTCCATAGTGGTGTATTGATATGGTGAATATGTGGACTCGTGTGCGCCACCTCAAAAGAGTTACTTGCGATCGTAGTATAGGATAGCCACCGAGTAAAAGCTGGCTTCTTTGCGGTCAAACTCCACCACCCCTTTGTTGATAATGATGCATATGTAGTTAGTTACGATGTAAGTCTTGCTGAGTACGTTTGTACTCACGTTTTCTTATTTTATGTTTTGCAGAGAGACGTCAGTCTCGCTAGTAGTTCCGCTTGGACTTCGACGTTTAGCTTGTTACCTCAGCTACGATCTTGTGCCCTCGGCAAGATTTGGTAGATAGTCAGGCTTCTCAGCCTTTTTCATTTGTAGATGTCTGTACTTAGACATGTTAAGCTTCCGCTTGTGCCTTGACTTGTATGCTCTGAGTGTTGGGTCATGAGACCCATGTTTGTAATATCTCGCTCCTCGGAGCCTAATGAATAAATATTTGAGTCGTAGAGTTATGCTGTGATGCCATGTTGTATTTACACATATTGAGCATATTGTGTGTATGTTTGAAATGCTTGGTATGTGTGGGATCCGACAATCTAGTTGTTTATCCTTGGCAGCCTCTCATATGGGGAAATGTAGTCTAGTGCTTCTGGCGATAGTAGTTCGCTACATTTCGGTTCACCGGAGTCCTGCTAGCCCAGACTACCGCTTAGACACTTGGTAGCGGCATGTGTTTCACTTCGTTCCTATATACATCCCTTCGAAATGTCACGCGGTGATATTTGGAGTCCCTGCCTAAGCCTTTCTGGCCGGGTTACCGGAATCCTGTTAGCCCAGGTTCTGACCAGATTCATACGTTGATGACCAACATGTTCGATGTGATTCATGTATGCCTGTCCCCATGGGTTAGTGCCGCTTTGGGTTCACGACTAGCCATGTCGGCATCGGGTTCTCTGTCATATGGATGCTAGCGACACTATCATATCGTGAGCCAAAAGGCATAAGCGGTCCCGGGCCATGGTAAGGCGACACCCGGTAGAATACCGTGCGTGAGGCCGCAAAGTGATATGAGGTGTTATCGGCTAGATCGATGTGACTTGGAATCGAGGTCTGACAGCGTTGGTATCGAGCCCCGATTGCTGTAGGATTACCAAGCCAAACTGGTCGAAGTTATGTCTAGAAATGCTTTAGTTATGTAAGGGAATTGATTGTGGGAGGGAACGTAAGGCTCTTTTTACTCCTTATACCTCATGGACTTCTGATCTGAGTCATCCTCTTCTCTTCTACGGGGTTAAGAACTAGGCCTTCTCATCTATCTATCAGGATGACGTGTTACTAATCCATAGACTTTTAAGATTGTTGGTTTTAAGCCCCAGTTCAGTTTCTATTACTTCCGTATGTTAACTGTTGATCTCGAAACCTTGATATGATGTTGTTGAGTGGTTATGCCACCATTTTGCATGATGTCTCAAATCATTTTGAGCATTTATAGCCGTTATGCTGTCCGAGTCATCCCAGATCTCTAAATAGTCTGATGCATTTGCAAATTCTTTCTTTCCGTTCCCGATGTCCTTTTGGTCAGAATAAGCACACTAACCAGTCAGTCGAGGTACTCTATTGACTCGACATATATGTTGGAGTTATTATTATTACCCTAGGTGTTTAGGAAGTAACCTAGTAATTTAGCAATGCTTTGTGTTCCCAGTGTGATGATTCTGGCCATCAATCTCGAAAGCATTCCGTGATGCAATTTAGTTAGTAGGTATTCTATTCCTGGGTTCTTGAACCCGAGATTCACCCTACTTACTTCATGTTGATAGTAATTGCTAGCTCCCTTAGGTTATTAGTAACCTTTGCATTAGTCTTTGAGGTCGGTGGTATTTCTTTCTTTCAAATACCGTGGACCAATAAGGCAGAAGTTCTTTGAATTAAAAGATCACAATCAGAATACTCTTGAGGAGTTCTCCATTCATAATTGTGAATTTGCCAGTTCTCCCCTTCTCTGCATGGATTATCCGGAAGAAATGTTGAGCTTTGCTCGACATACTAATCTGTGCATCCACAACTCAGAAAATTATATGTTCCTTTGGGTTGTTCTCTTTAGTTGTATTCCGACCCTCCTCTATCAGTTGATAACCAAGAGTATGTGTGCATTTGTGTTCATTGATGCCCTTTTACTCTTGTGGTCCGTCAATCCATTCTATCCGGAATGACTAGGAGAAACAAACTCCAGTGCCTCATCCATATCTAGGATTGGGTCAAAGTAGTTGTATGTTGCAAATCAAAATGCCAATCCAACTTTTGATTCTGTTCCACCTAGAGTGTTACCATCTTTATGTCAAGAATGTCATGAGAATTGCACCACCTCCTATGGATTCTTGACGCAGTGATACTTCTCGCCATCATTATTCATTCCTCGGTTCCGAGTGTTGTAACCGGAATGCCGACAAGTGAACTGTGGTGTGTGAAATCGATACTCCTAGCAACCAAGTTGCTTGGTAGTAAATGGACAGTATCATCATTCTTAGCGTGTTGGTTATCAAATCATCATCCTAAGATTGATCGTGCTACCTAGTCCTTATTTCTGGTGCACTCTTCGATCAATGAGTTAGGATTGTGTCAATCCTCACTCTTTTGATCATATCATCTTATACGAAAAGCAAAGATTGCTCTCGAGCTTAGTAACATACCGGTGGTTACGTGATTTTCCGAATATTTTCTCGGAAGTATTATCGAGGTTGGTTCTGTTGTTATGTTGAGCTCGTGATCAAGTTGGTTTCTTGTGAACCACCCTTTCTCCAAGAATCTGTGTTGGATATCCCTGAGCTAGTTGGTTGAGCTAGACAACAACTTGGAGAGTTGGAAGATAAAGCTTTTCTTAACTTAGTTCATCTCTAAGGGATATCTTCTCTGTGTGTGTGTGTGTTGAAGAAGGATGATATCTCCATTGATTGGTCCTCGCGATCAGTTGTTGGATCTATTGCCTTGTCAAAACTTTGACTTGAGTATGGGCTATCATCAAGTCAAATCAGAACCAACGATGTTCATAATGTTGTCTTACTCGTGGTTGATCCCTCGAGCCATTACATCTTTTGGTCTGACCAATGCTATCACCGTGTTCACATGATGGTGGAAGTCCAGTGATATGGAAATTCCGATGAGTTGTTGTTGAGCCCATCAGCAGCATTTTGTGTCCCCCATGAGTCATATTGAACATCAACCTAGTGTTGGAACCTTGTGTAAGCATTTCTTCGTGTTTCGTTCATGAAGCATATGCTTGGATGATAGTAGTGACTTCCTCTTATTCATGTGCACCTGATGTAAGTTGCCGCCGTGGATTCGAGAAAGTCAATGTTGCTTCTTTGGAATCATCCCAAATCGGTCATGCATACGTGCGAAGTATTCTGTGGTTCGGAGACTTGCAACCTTCGCCCTACATGTGTTCCTAGCACACCAAGCCACTGACCGATTTGTTCCAGGGGAAGGAGTTCTTTTTAAGAGCTAACCCGGGCTTAATTAAGAACTTTGTTATCTGCGATGATGGTTCCCCACACGAACTTCGGTAGTGTTTCATTATAAGACTACTACGTGGGCTTGATTATGCAGGACATCGTGTTCACATGTTAGTAGCAGAACCAGCTCATGTTTTGGAGCTTGCTATCGTAGTTCATTCCTGAGAATCTCGCAACATCTTCTCGTCGATTTGTGTTGCAAACTTTCATTTTTCTTTCTAGACTCGATGAGTCTGGAATATCCTAACACCAACCAGATCTGAATCTCAGGTAGATATGATGGTTGGAATATTCCAACATTTGCATTTTGTTCGCAGCTTGCACCCCATCGTGCCAATTCTCCATGGGCTGTCCTTCCCAGCAGTTGTTGTCTAGGATCATCCTCAAAAGTGGACTTACCATGGGTCCCATCCATTTCCGATGATAAGCAAATCATCCATCGCGTTGTCTTCAACAAGGTAGTCCACATCATCCATTCTAGTCGGAATATGCCATTCTTCCGAGCTCCTTTAAGTGATCGATTGCGATTACCTTAGGCTGGTATGAAGAGTTTCAATGATCTCCGAATCAAAAGTAATTCTTTTTGCCACTTAAGGGAATATTTCTGCGAGTCACCTTCTTAAAGATGTCGCGTTATGGTATCATGGCAACTCAACTCCTCGCTACGTTGACAACCGTTCATCATCTTTTTAAGTGTGGAATTGTGTCTGCGTAGTGAACCTCAAATCATCTGTCCACCCCATCCCTCTAGATGTATGCTTCGTGCCTCAGCTAAAGATATGTTTCTATGTCTCATCCCGTGATTGATCCTAAATTGCTCGGACCTCAAGAAGACTGATTCTTCCAAAATCCTTCCTTTCTTCTTGTTGTCATGTTGGTTGTAGTTCTCAAAGCAAGACGTCGAGATCAAGGTGATGCAATGAGTCAATACCCTCGAGAAAGACATATGGATCGTGAAGACCGTGTTAGCTTGTGCCCCTCTGTCTTCTTACCTCCGTCTTGAATCTCGGGGACGAGATTCTTGTTTAGTGGGGGTGAGTTGTCACAGCCCAGAATTGTTTGCAATTAGTGGCATCTGCATCCATGCATCATGTTTGTTTCAAAGGATATTTTGAAGTGGGGATGACCAAGCCCTAGCACTAAAGCAATTCAAATAGGTTTAACTAAAAATATTTTTCCGTGAATCCAAATGGCTTTCAAAAATGTTCATCATTTATGGTAAATACTGTAAACAGTAGCCAGAGGTGATGCACATTTTTCCATGACATATTTGGGCTCTGAATTAAATCATACTCTATTTGCATTTGGACATTTAAATGCTATAAAATATTTAAAATGTCCAAATAATCATAAACTTAAATGTTTCTTGTTGGATATATTCCAAGCGATTGGGATTGAAACAAGTTTCATGATTTTTGAGTGTGCCTAAGTATTTTTAATAAAGCCACGACATTACGGAAGAAATAGAAAAGCAGAACAAATTAAATAACAGAGAGAGAGAGTTAGTACACTGGGCCATTACCATGCGGCCCGAGGCCCGACAACCAGTGGCCGATGTCGATCATCTCCCTCCTCTCGCCCAGGGAGGGCGAGGCGTGTGCCACGCCCACGCTGCAGCGTCCATGCCACCTCCTGCCTGCTAGCTTGCGTGGCGCCGCGGACAAACCCTCGAGAGCCGTCTGGATCACTCTGACTGCCCCGCACTCTCCCCCTCGTCTCCCTCTCGCCCTTTCCACCATGGTCGAAACACCCGCGAGCTCGCTGCCGCCATAGCCGCAGCCACCCTGCTCCCCTCACCGCCCCTCTGAGTCCGCAAGAACCGCCGACGACCGTTGCTTCGCCCCACCCTGGCCCCAAGCGCTGGGACGACCTGCATCTCCGGCTACTCCCCCTTCTTCCTCCTCGGTCACCGGAGATCGTCGCCGCCGATTAAATCGACCACAGGGCCTCCCGAGCCCGCCGACCCCTCTCAAACCCAGCTGTGAGCTCCTCTTCCTCTCCCTAGCTCCCGTGCTCGTTTGGCCTCCCGTAGCCGCCGTTTCCACCGCACCCAGCTCCCCGCCGGCCATGGCGCCATCGTGGCTAGGGCCACGGTGGCTCAAGCCAAGCTCACCGTTGTGCCAGCGCAGCACCGAGAGCCCGTATCCACCACCGGCCCTCCTCCCAGGTGCCGTAGCGTCGAACCCAACCCCGTCCGAACTCCGGCCGCCGCAAGAGTTGCCGCTGTCGTCGATTTAGTCCACTCCGGCGTGAGTTGTTGCCTCCGTTGGATGCGCACGGACCCCGGCTTCACGTAGAGCCCCTCCGCCGCCCATTTGGTAGCCGGAGGGCAAAACCCGAGCAACGCCGCCGCCGTCTGGGCGTCGCGGCGACTAACCGTCGACCTAATCCGGTTGTTGGGGCTAATCACCCCACTAACTACCACCTGAGTCGATGACAGCCGGGCCCACCGCCTAACTAATCGGCTAATAAAAATAGTTTAAGTTTAATTTAATTGCGGCGGGCCCACGCAGCGTGCCTTTGACTATCTTGGCGATGTCGTTGACCGGACCCACTGGTCAGCCTTTGTTCTTGCCTTGTCACACTGGCATGCGGGACCCACGCGTCGAGGTTTGACCGGGCTGCTCTGTTGACCTGCTTGAGGTCGGTGTAATGGCGATCTTGACGCGGTAATAGGGTTTCTGGATTTGTTTTTACTCAGGAAATTCCAGAAAATAGTATAAACTTCTAAAAATCATAGAAAATCAACCGTTGCTCCAAATGAAATAATTTATATATGAAAAATGATCAGAAAAATCCAATCTATCCATCTGTACCATTCTCATGCACGATAGAACAACTTTGGGCTGCTGTTTAGGCCAAATCTTGTAATGGCATCTAAACCTTCACATATGGAGTTTGAATTTGAACCTAGGGTTCAAACCAACTTCATTTAACCTGCTGCTAGTTGCATTAGCTCAAACCACAGCATATTGCCATGTCATGATCATGCATCATATTGTCGCATTGCATTGATGGTGTTCTTTCTCATTGCGGTGGCCGGTCCCTCTCGATGACTGGCGTTAAGCGATGAGTTCGATGACACCGATGAAGAACTATATTATCTTCAGAAGTGCCGAACAAGCAAAACCCCTTGTTCATTCCGATACAGTCCCACTCTCTCGCTCCTGCTCTCTTTTACTGCATTAGGACAAGAACGATTCATACATTACTTGCTGCGGTAGCTGAACCCCTTTATCCTCTCTGCATGACCTGTCATTCCACGGTAAATAGATGAAACCCACTAGCATGAGTAGGAGTTGTTTGAGCCTGTTGTGCCTACTCATTCATGCTTGTTTGTCATGCCTGCTACTACTTAGAGTTGAGTCAGGTCGATTCATCGGGGAATGAATTGGAATGGTGTGTAAACATGTCCCTCTTGTTGAGAGCTAAGTGTGTGAACACGATTTGGTAAAAGGTAGCGGTGAGAGGCCATGTACACAGTACATGGTGGGTTGTCTCATTGCAGCCGTCCTCGAGGAACTGAGTTACGTGTTTGTGATCCATGACCAGTTACTACCACGCATTGGAATGCTTAAGTGCCCCTCTCGACTTCTTAACCATCCTTGTTCTCTGTCCGGGGAGTTGCAACTAGTTTCTGGTGTTTGTAGGATATGTGTTGGAGGCCGTGCGTAGCGCTGACCCTAGGGGTGGGCTATGTTGCGGTAGATACACCGTGGCCTGGTGTACCGATTCGCCCATTTGGTGTCTCGGGAACCCTGGACACATCGTTTGGGGCCGTTAGTGGAAACCTCGGCCGGACTCCCTGCGGATGGAACCCGAATAGGCGATAAACCTGGACTAGAGTCTTGAGTGTTTAGGTAGGTCGTGGCCGACACCCTCGTTGGGCTTCCGCTTGAAGGTTGCCGAGTACATGTCGTGTAAACGGCGGTAAGTGGTGAGAGTGTGTGTGAAGGAGTACACCCCTGCAGGGTTAATATGATCTATTCGAATAGCCGTGTCCGCGGAGAAGGACTTCAGGTTGCCTATATCAGTTCATAGACAAGTGAAAGTGGATACTCTAAAATGCTCAAGATAAGCGTGAGTGCTATGGATGGCGTTCTCGTGAGGGAGGCGGGAGGCGGGTCCATAGTGGTGTATTGATATGGTGAATATGTGGACTCGTGCGCCACCTCAAAAGAGTTACTTGCGGTCGTAGTATAGGATAGCCACCGAGTCAAAGCTGGCTTGCTGCGGTCAAACTCCACCACCCCTTTGTTGATAATGATGCATATGTAGTTAGTTACGATGTAAGTCTTCTTTGATGCGTTTGTACTCACGTTTGCTTATTTTATGTTTTGCGAGAGGCGTCGGTCTCGCTAAATGGTCTGCTTGGACTTCAACGTTTAGCTTGTTACCTCAGCTACGATCTTGTGCCCTCGGCAGGAATCGGTAGATAGACAGGCTTCTCTGCCTTTTCATTTGTAGATGTCTGTACTCAGACATGTTAAGCTTCCGCTTGTGCCTTGACTTATATGCTCTGAGTGTTGGGTCATGAGACCCATGTTTGTAATATCTCGCTCCTCGGAGCCTAATGAATAAATGTTTGAGTCGTAGAGTTATGTTGTGATGCCATGTTGTATTTACACATATTGAGCATATTGTGTGTATGTTTGAAATGCTTGGTATGTGTGGGATCCGACAATCTAGTTGTTTATCCATGGCAGCCTCTCTTATGGGGAAATGTAGTCTAGTGCTTCTGAGCAATAGTAGTCCGCTACTGACTGGTTCACGGAGTCCTGCTAGCCCAGCACTACCGCTTGGACACTTGACTGGCCGGGCATGTGTTTCACTTTGTTCCTATGTGCATCCCTTGAGGAAATGTCACGCAGTGATATTCGGAGTCCTGCCTAGCTCGCTACTTTCAGCCGGGTTACGGAATCCTGTTAGCCCGATTGCTACAGCCCGGATTCATACGTTGATGACCGACATGTTCGATGTGATTCATGTATGCCTGTCCCCATGGGTTAGCGCCGCTTTGGGTTCACGACTAGCCATGTCGGCCCGGGTTCTCTGTCATATGGATGCTAGCAACACTATTATATACGTGCGCCAAAAGGCGCAAACGATCCTGGGCCATGGTAAGGCAACACCCGTGGGAATACCGTGCGTGAGGCTGCAAAGTGATATGAGGTGTTACCGGCTAGATCGATGTGACTTGGAATCGGGGTCCTGACAGGCACGCCCCCCCCCCCCACCAGGACGCCGCCTGGACCACGCCGGCCGCCTCAACCGCAAGCCGCGCACCTCGCACCCGCCGTCCCAGCGCTTTGTGGGCGGCCCCGCCGTCGCCGCTTTCGGCGCTGCCCCGCCGCCAGGACGCCGCCACTTTGCCGCCCTCCTCCACTCCGTCGCTCGTCCCGTCGTCCTCCCGGCCTTCCCGAGCACCTTTGCCGCGTGCCCCTACACCCCCCCATGAGCTCGCCCTCCTCTCCTCTCTGCCCCTCGCCCATTTGCGGTCACGCGCCCAGCCCCGCCTTCGCCGCGTCGGCAGCCGCACCCGGCGCCTCTGGGCCAGCGCCCAGCGTGCTCCGCCAGCGCCCATGGGCGCGCACCCAGCGCTCCCACTCGTCCTCTCCCGCACTTGTTGCCGCCCGGGCACGCCCGTCTTGCCTACGCCCGCGGCCAAGCTATGCGGCGCCAGCGCCCGTCTTTGCGCCTCGTCCCGCCATCTCCTCCTCCGTGGCCTTGTGCCATGCCTTCCCGTCTTTGCCGCGCCAACCCGCTTTCCGCCGCCCCTGCGGCTTTGTAGCTGCGGTGCCTAACGCGTCCGCAACTCCCGTGCAGTCTTTGCTCCCCATAAATCGCCCGACCACCGAGGCCCAGGCGTGCTCGCCCTCGCCTCTCATGGCGTCGGGTGCGAAACACCGCACTTTTCGATTCGCTAAATCGCCCGATTTCCCCTACGCCCGTTAAGGCGGTGCCCGTCAGGCTTTGATCGTTAAGGCCCACAGCCCAATGGGAGGCCCGGCCAGCGAGCGTTTTAGAAAAAAAGGAATTAATAATAATAATAATAATAATAATAATAAATAATGAAAATAATTAATTAATTAATTAATTAACTTAATTAATTCTGATTAAATTAACTAATTAAGGTTAATTAACTTAATGATTAATTAACCTAATTAGCTACTTCTAATTAATTATGATTAGTTTAAATAATCTGTTAATTAAAATGTGTCACTGACCAATGGGACCCACTGGTCAGGTTGACCAGTCAACCCTGTTGACTGCTGACGTCAGCATGACATCATGCTGATGTCATTAATCTATTTTTTTATTAATTAATTAACTAATTAAATTCCAGAAATTAATAAAATCTTTAGAAAATCATATCTTTTAATTCGTAACTCGGATTAAAATACTTTCTACATGAAAGTTGCTCAGAACGATGAGATGAATCCGGATAGGTAGAATTCGCAACCCGTTCCACACATCCCTAGCATAGAAAACACGCAACTTTTCCCCTCCGGTTCATCTGCCCGAAAACACGAAACACCGGGAATAATTTCCCGGATGTTTCCCCCCTTCGCCGGTACCACCTAGTACCGCGTTAGGTCACTCTAGACCGCGTATTGCCATGTTACGCTTTGTGATGCTTTGATTGCTCTGTTATTTATTGTGTTCCCCCTCCGTTACTTCTTTCCGGTAGACCCCGAGACTGCCGGCGATCCCCAGTTCGACTACGGTGTTGACGATCCCTCCTTGCCAGAGCAACCAGGCAAGCCACCCCCCCCTTGATCACCAGATATCGCCTATTCTACTCTATACTGCTTGCATTAGAGTAGTGTAGCATGTTACTGCTTTCCTTTATACCTATCCTGATGCATAGCCTGTCCTTGCTACTAATGTTGTTACCTATACCTGCTATCATATATGCTTAGTATAGGATGCTAGTATTTCCATCTGTGGCCCTACATTCTTGTCCGTCTGCATGTGCTATACTATCGGGCCGTGATCACTCGGGAGGTGATCACGGGTATATACTATATACTTATACATGATACATGTGGTGACTAAAGTCGGGTCGGCTTGTGGAGCACCCGCGAGTGGATCTTTGAGGCGGAGCGACAGGGCAGGTTGAGACTACCTGGGTGAGAGGTGGGCCTGGCCCTGGTCGGCGTTCGCGGATACTTAGCACGTTTAACGAGATCTGGGTATTTGATCTGAGTCTGGCGCGGGCCGGATTGGAACGTAAGCCTGCTCTTGTATTAAGGGGCTAGTTACGCTTTGGCCGCCCTACTTAGCGTCTTGGTGTGCTAAGGCGATGGGCCCAGACCCTGTGCGCTTAGGTTTAGACCGGCGTCTTGGCCTCTCTGTTGTGCCTAGGTGGGGCTGCGGCGTGTTGATCTTCCACGGCCGGGCATGACCCGAGGAAAGTGTGTCCGGCCAAATGGGATCAAGCGTGTTGGGTTATGTGGTGCAACCACAGCAGGGAAGTTAATCTATTCGAATAGCCGTGATCTTGATAACAGGGGCGACTTGGAGTTGTACCTTGACCTTATGACAACTAGAACCGGATACTTAATAAAACACACCCTTCTAAGTGCGGATACAACCCGGTGGTCGCTCTCTCTCAGGGTTACGAGGAGGGATCGTCGGGTAGGATTATGCTATGTGATGCTACTTGGAGGACTTGATGCACTCTCTTCTACATCTTTTGCAAGACGGAGGCTGCGAGCGTAGTCTTCGATAGGATTAGATATCCCCTCTTATTACGGCATTCTGCGATTCGGTCCAGCGATATGGCCCTTTACACATATATCCATGCATATGTAGTGTAGCTCCTTGCTTGCGAGTACTTTGGATGAGTACTCACGGTTGCCTTGTTCCCCTTTTCCCCCTATCTCTACTCGATTGCTGCGACTGCACGATGGAGCCCGAGAGCGACGCCATACCGTCGATGGCGACTTCTACACCGGAGGTGCCTACTACTACGTGCAGCCGGCGGCGGCGACCGGAGTAGTTAGGAGGATCCCATGCAGGAGGCCTGCGCCTCTTTCGATCTGTATCCCGGTTGTGCTAGCCTTCTTAAGGCAAACTTGTTTAACTTACGTGCGTACTCAGATATTGTTGCTTCCGCTGACTCGTCTATGATCGAGCACTTGTATTCGAGCCCTCGAGGCCCCTGGCTTGTATTATTATGCTTGTATGACTTATTTATGTTTTAGAGTTGTGTTGTGATATCTTCCCGTGAGTCCCTGATCTTGATCGTACACATTTGCGTGCATGATTAGTGTACGATTGAATCGGGGGTGTCACATCCTGCTTGATTAATATTGATGATATGGGTAGTACAAGAGTAGATCTACCACGAGATCAAGGAGACTAAACCCTACAAGCTAGCCTATGGTATGATTGTTGTTAGATCCTCTGGACTAAAACCCTCCGGTTTATATAGACAACGGATAGGTTAGGGTTACACAAGTCGGTTACAAAGGTAGGAGATCTACATATACATGTCGCCAAGCTTGCCTTCCATGCCAAGGAAAGTCCCATCCGGACACGGGACGAAGTCTTCAATCTTGTATCTTCATAGTCTTGGAGTCCGGCTGTGATGATAGTTCGGCTATCCGGACACCCCTAGTCCAGACTCCCTCGGTAGCCCTGAACCAGGCTTCAATGACGACGAGTCCGGCGCGCATATTGTCTTCGGCATTGAAAGGCGGGTTCCTTCTCCGAATACTTCATAGAAGGTTTTGAACACCAGGATAGTGTCCGGCTCTGCAAAACAAGTTCCACATAACACGTAGAGAGAATAATTTTTGCACAGATCTGCTGACGTATTCCGCGGCATGACATCACACCCCGGCCAGGCCTTTATATGAACCGTTTTTTACCGTTCCACCTTAACGCGGTTAGCGAGGCGGTTTCCTTGCACGTCTTATCAAAGTATAGATCGTGCCCCCTTATTCCGGGATTCTCATCAATACGGACGTGGGTAACCCAACCGTGCCCGTTGGCCCGCCTCCTCTATCAAAGGCGAGTCCTAATCGACCACGGGGTGGGCTCTTGGTATTCAACCTCTTTATAATGAGACCAAGGCCCTCTTCTTTTTACACCCTCCATCGAGTTCGCCTCGCGCTTCGAGTTCTAACACCCAAAGCTTGATTCAGGCGCTTCGGACCTTCGAAGATGTCCGGCTCCGACCAGCACGGCCGATGGATGTCTTCCTCCGTCACGGAAGAAGATGTGCTAAAGCTGCGAGTCGCCAGGTATCTAACCGGCGAGATCTCGCATAGGCTGCCTACTCCAGGGTAGGTCATTCCCACTCCCGAGCCCGGCGAGAACGTGGTGTTCGTGTCTCACTTCCTTTGGGGTTTAGGCTTCCTGATGGATCCCTTTGTGCGGGGGCTCATGTTTTATTATGGGCTGGATTTCCATGACTTGAATCCGGAGTCCATCCTCCATATCTCGTCATTCATTGTCGTATGTGAGGCCTTCCTCCATATTACCCCTCACTTTGGATTTTGGCTCAAGACCTTCAAGGTGGAGCCAAAGATGATCGGGGAGCAACAAGCAGAGTGCGGAGGGGCGGTCATAAGCAAATGTCCTGATGCTCCGTGGCCGAGGCTCTTTTCAAGAGGAGCTTGGTTTGTGGCAGCGAGTGGTTTTATATCACCGCTCCTGGGGCACCAAATGGGTGGCGCTCCCGCCTTCGCTCGGGTCCACCACAGCGGCTGGCGTCATGGGTCAACAAGGGGCTCGACTGGGGGTCGTCCAAGGACGTTCCTTTGCGGCAGGGCCGTATTCGAGACCTCCAAGAGAGGGAGATCAATCTGATCGCAGTGGCACAGGTTATGTTGATCCGGTGCCTTCAGCCCTACAAACGTCGCCCCCTCCGCCTGTGGGAATTCAATCCGGAGGGACCATGTGCTCTCCAAAATTTTATGGGCACGACGCCCGTGGAGATGTATAAAATGTTCTTCGGATCACAAGAGAAGTGTCCGGACCTGACTGAGGACGCAGGACTAAGCTGCAATCGCCCAGATACTCAAGTAAGTAGTCCTGTAACCGGACAAGCGTTCATTCATTTATCATATATATATATGCCCTTCAAAGGAGCCGTTTCTTTGAACAGGAGTGGATAACCAAGGCAAAGTTAATAAGGTGTCCGGCTCCCCTCCCGGAGACCACGCCGGATCCCATGCTGACCAAGATGTTGAAGGTCGCGCCTTTTGAAGAAGGCGAAGGGGAGCGAGGAAGCAAGCTGCCTCTGAAGGAGGCTATCCAAGAAGGAGGTATTAAAAGTCCCATCTCTCGAGGAGAAAAGAGGACCGCTTCGGAAGATCCGGAGGTCAAGGCCTCAAAGAGGGGGAAGGAATCTTCGTCAGAGAGTCCGGCGCTGGGAAGTAACCCAGCCGCACTATTTCCCCAAAGGATCAGCCCTCCAATGAGCCGTAAGTAAAAAGAAGGGGTCTTGTAAATAAGGAACATCCCTGGATTTATTTATGAAGATAACCGAAATTGTACCTTATAGTTCGGACCTCAGCCCTTCTCAGCAGAGCTCGTCTTCAGGGGATCTTCTTCCGGAGATGATGGAGAGCGAAACGCCTCCACCTGTCCCGCCCTCATGCGAGGCAGATGACCCTGAGGTGTCGTCGCGGAGGGTTCCCCCAAGTCCGGCGAGGCCGGAAGGTCCGGCGCCAAGTGGTGTGCGGTCGGAGGAGCTGAAGGATCTGTTCGGGCGAGCGGCTACCTCAGAAGATCACCGTGCTCTAATGGGTACGGTGATTGAAAGAATTGCATCCGTGGAGAGCGGATTGCATGAAGTCGTCAGAAGCTTACTGACGGGGTTCGAGGTACGCAAAAATGATGTACCTTCTGACAGTTATGCATATAGAATGCGCCCTGTATAGATAGTAGCCCCTGAGACTCGGTATGTTGTCAAAATTGACAGCGTGCCGAGGATCAAAATCTCAGTTATAACATATCGCCGCTCCTAAACAGGTGGCGGGGCGTCCGGTGGCCAGCCGAACTAATGAATATGCCGAACTAAAGCGGCAACTTGACGAGGCGGATGTGGACATCGTGCTGGTCAATAAACGGTTTGACGAGTCACAAGGTATGCGACTCCTACGCGGACACCTAGTAAGGGAGCTTGACGCCCATGTCTTACTATCTGTATGCTAAATGCAGATGGTGCATTCTTTGTGGAAGAGCTACGGCGGAACTCGCCCGAGCGAAAGAGCAAGCCAAAAATAGTAATGCGGCGCTTTAAGGCGGCGAAGAGCTAACAGCCGAACGGGCTGCTCACTGCCGAAGCAAGGAGGAAATGGCCGAAATGGCTAGAAAGTTGAAGAATACTACCGATCGCTGCGAGGTTCTTGAAAAAGAACGTCAAGCGGAGTAAGAGGGCCTAAAAAAGGCCGCCGATGAATCCAAGGATGCCCGTTCGGCTTTGAGAGCTGCCAAGGAGGAGCTAAGTCAGGCCGGGGCGATTGCGGCTGGAAAACCGTTTCTGCTGCGGAGGAAATATACGGATCCAAAGTATGCTCAATTGGACAAGTTGTGGAGTTCGAAGGATGCTTATCTGGACTTAGTGGTGAGCGTTGGGGACGCGATTGAGCACTTCCGAGGCCAGAAGGGCACAGAAGGGAAGAGCTATATTGGTCGCAATTCCATAGTCCGGAGCGTCTTCTTCCGTTGACCGATCGGTTGGCCGAATGGGCCGAGCTGAATCGACTATCCGGACTTGCCATGAAGCATGTCATGACTCATTTGTGTCTAGGCGGACCCCAGCCGAAGATTTATTTTGGTTTAGTGCAGCAGTTCCTTGGTGCGGTACCGTGTATCGACGCAATAAAGCGGTCGGCGTGTATTGAGGGGGCGCGGATGGCTCTGGCCCGTGTCAAGACATACTGGGTAGATATGAAGGCCACCGACGTTGCATCCCAAGATTCGGACAGAAGCCGAGTACCTGCCGAGCACTACTTTGAAGAAGTCCTGCCGGGCGCTCGTTTAATAGAGACGCAGTGCTCGAAGGATATTATGTTTTAAATGACATGTATGATTTTTGAAAATAATGTTTCAATATGATATAAGATCTTTTTATACTTGTGCGTTCAAGTAGTAAACTACTCCCTGTGCGGCCGTTTGTGTATATGTATATATAACCTGAAAGATGGCAGTCCTTGTCTTCAGCCCCCACGCACATGATGCGGGGGTGTTTGCAGAGAAGGCGCTTTTTCACACTTAATCCAACGTCTTGGTCCTGTTAAGGAGGTGGTAGCGTAGCAAACTAGGCAACCGGACTATAATGCTTTATCACTTTCACTTAGCCATAGGAGTTCGAGGTGGGGCTACTATATAGCCCACAGGGGCACCGCACTCTCCCGGTCGAGTGCGTATGTGCTGACCGAAAACCGGTCCTTCGTTAATGCGGAGGAATCCTAAACATTCAATGAGTCATCGAGTGGTTGACCAGTTCTCGCTATATCATGACGGTCAGTTTTGGCTTTCTCTCGAGGTGCTCACCCGGCGAACCGGGGCACAATCGCGATAGTTCTCCACAGTGCCGCGTTAGCCGATAAAAGCAGAACATAAAGGCAGCAAAACACGAGGCCGGCAAACCCAACATTTGACCAAAGACATGATTCGGAGCTGATGCATATAAGGCCTAACTTTCGAGGCAGCGAATACTCCCTAAGGTATTCGGTCTTTATAAAAGCGGGCGAGAATAATGCCCTAAGCCCCTGGTGTCCAGTATGCAGCGCACAAATTCTGGTGCGGCCAATGCCAAACGCATGACCTCCTCCTCGGTTATAGTAAGAAACCGAGGATGTTTATCAACAAGAGACAAGAAAAAGGTTTACGCGGTCTTAATCTGAAAAGAATCCTTGCCACGGGTCCCTCGCACGTCTGCGCCTGTGTCTCCGTTGTGCCGTATCCTGGACGGGTGTAGCACGTTGTTCATCTGTAAAAGAGAGGAACTTAGTTTAAAAGAAAAAGGATCGTGCGAAAGATGTACTTTATATTAAATAAACAAAGTACGATTCTAAGAAGTTAATAAAATTGAGCTTTATTATCTCTTGTGATACATGCATGCAGCCCCTTGTATGGGGTAATGCCGCTAGTAAGCGTCGGACTCGTCTAGCCGTGTCCGGGGTTTGAATGACCAATTCAGGTTCTTTGACTAGCGGAGCCGGATAGGTGTGGGACTGCCAAGGCAGTCTCACGTTCCTCCGTGCTCAAATAACACCTAATACTCCCTTTTAATGAGATGATGCCGCATGGACCGGGCATTTTAAGTGTGAGACATGCATAATGCGGTATTGCGTTAAAAGCGGTAGCTTCGCGTCCCAATAGTGCTTGATGGCTACTTTTAAACGGGGCGACATGGAAGATTAACTTTTGGCAACGGAAGTTGTCGGATGAACCGAACACAACTTCTAGCAGTAGGGAGCCCGTACAATGGGCATATGGGCCTGGCATTGCCCCTTTAAAGGATGTGTTGCTATGGCGAATTTTGGTTGGGTCTATCCCCATCCTGCGGATTGTGTCCTGATATATCAGGTTTATGTCACTGCCACCATCCATGAGGACTTGTGTAAATTGGAATCCTTCGATTATGGGATCCAATATCAAGGCAGTCCATCCTGCGTTCCGGATACTTTCGGAATAGTCCTGATGGTCGAAGGTGATTGGTTTTGACAACCCGGTGTGCGTAGCGCATTCTAGTGGGCACTGCTCTGTTTTTCCCTTTGATCACGTGAAGTGAGTTTACTGTTTTAACCTCTTGTGGGAAATTCTTTTGTTTTCCGGGGCTCTGCTTGTGGTGCTCGTCGTCATCTTCACTTGGTGTGTCGAGCCCCTTGTGTTCGGCGTTGAGTCTGCCGGACTGTTTGAAGACCCAACAATCTCTGTGGGTATGGTTTGCAGGCCTCCAAGAGTCTTGTGGATTTGACATATCTTGTCCAAGATTTTGTTTAAATTGGATAGCTCATCGCTATTGTCCCTAAAGGGCAGTTTTTATTGTTCTGCCGTGAGCTTTTGAATCCGGCGTTATTTGCCGCGCTCTTTGGACCGTTCCTCTTAATCGGCGCTGGTCCTTGTTGCGCCATGGTTTCCCATTTCCATCCCTGATTTGGATGTACTTGGGTCGCTCGTCTGCATCTTGCTAGCCAGCTATCCTCTCCCAGCAGCGGAGTCATGAGGCTTGTTAATGCGGCCATTGTTCTTGGTTTTCTTGGCGAGGTGTCTGGCGAGCCATTCGTCCCAGACGTTGTGTTTGAAGGCTGCTAAGGCTTGGCGTCGAACAGTCGACTATTTGGTTCTTTTTAGTAAGGAACCTGTTCCAGAAATTCCGGGCTGACTCTCCGGGCTATTGAGTTATGTGACTTAGATCGTCTGCATCCGGAGGGCGGACATAGGTCCCCTGAAAATTTGCCCGAAATGCATCCTCGAGCTCTTCCCAGCTTCCAATGGTATTTTCGGGGAGGCTTTTAAGCCAATGCTGAGCTAGCCCTTTGAGTTTGAGGGGTAAGTATTTTATGGTGTGGAGATCGTCTCCTCTAGCCATGTGTATGTGGAGGATGTAATCCTCAATCCAGACTCCAGGGTCTGTTGTTCCGTCGTATGCCTCTATGTTTACGGGCTTGAATCCCGCTGGAAATTCATGATCCAACACCTCATCGGTGAAACATAGGGGTGTCTGGCGCCCCCAATATTTGGGTGTGTCGTGATGTTCGGATATTTGGCGTGTTGCATTGCTTTGAAGAGCTTGCTTTCTCGGCCCATAGATGGACCTAATCGGGCCATCCTTTTGATGTGAATCCTTATGCGGATCGCGTGCCGGCTTGTGTTCGGCGCTATTTGCCGCTCTCTTTTTGCCGTGGGGTCGTCCATCCGACCGGGTGGCCTTCTTATATTTTTGATTGTGGGGGCTCTATGGCCTCTTCGTCAAATTCGGGCAGTAGTTTTCTCTTTGGATAGCTCTTTGTTCGGCGACTATCGCCGTATTTGTCTGAGGTGTTGAATACTTTGCTCCATCTGATCCTGAGTGCATCTTCCGCTGTTTTGAGCTTCCGCTTCTTCTTTTTTTGAGCTACGCGATGGTAGCGAGCCTTTTCGGAGGTTATTTTGCTCCAACAATTTGTCCGGGCGTGAGATCGTCCGGAATGTTGTCTTCGCCGGGAAGGGTTGTTTATCCAAGTTGTCTTGTTGGAAGATTGCTCGATAAGCGTGTTCGTCGTCCACGGTTCGTCCTGCTCCATGGCTGGTTCTCTGTTGAGGCGGGTCTTTGTTCGGCGTTTACGTTGCCGTTTTGACTGCTTTTCGAGGGATTTATCCTTCGTAGCGTCCTGTTGTTCCTCGTCTTCATTTCCTTTAGGTGTATCCACCATGTATACATCATGGGATGAGGTGGGTGTCCAGCATCCTATAGGTGTTGGTTCATTGTTGTCTCCTACATCGTCGTCCATACCGTCGATGTCTTCGGCGTCGAAGTCGAGCACGTCGTGTAAGCTTTCGACGATTGGCTCTGAAAGTGGGTGGTGGGTGGGCGTTGAATTTCTTCGTCGTCCGCATCCCAACCTTCCGACCGTAGTCCGCCATGGCTCTCCGGATAAAGAGAGAGACTTTAGTGAATTCAGGATGTCGCCAAAGGGCGAAGTCTGAAGATGTCCATGACGATGAACTCCATAACCGGCGCACAATCGGATTCGATTGGCAGGGGCGCGGAGGGTTCGGAGTCCGGAGAGGAGTCCGGCACCCTGGAGTCAAGGTCTTCGCAATGGACAGGGATGGAGTTCGGCTCAATCGCCGTAGAGATGGTAGCCCCCGAGGCGGTGTCCAACCACCCGTCCTCGATCGGGGAATCCGGCTCCGGATTAAGGGTTGGAGCGGAAGCGGGTGCGGCCTCAAGGCACTTTGTTCTGCGAGCTAGATCATGCCCATCGAGACAAAGGCGGCACGCTTGGCTTGGCTGCGGCTCGAATCCGTCGAAGATCAAGTCTCCGCGGATATCGGACATATAGTTCAAACTTCCAAATCGACTGATGGCGGGCGTAGCTTTCGACCTGCTCTAGATGGCCAGCGAATTGGCGGCAGTGCAAAGCCGCCCGAATCTGAAGATCTGTCGGGAGAAAAGTCTCACCACTGGACCGCGTCGTTGTTGATGATCGAAGGAGCCATCGGGCCTTTCGGTGACGACACAGAGGAACTCTCAATGAAAGCACCAATGTCGGTGTCAAAACCGGCGGATCTCGGGTAGGGGGTCCCTAACTGTGCGTCTAGGCGGATGGTAACAGGAGTCAGGGGACACGATGTTTACCCAAGTTCGGGCCCTCTCGATGGAGGTAAAACCCTACTCCTGCTTGATTAATATTAATGATATGGGTAGTACAAGAGTAGATCTACTACGAGATCAAGGAGGCTAAACCCTAGAAGCTAGCCTATGGTATGATTGTTGTTCGTCCTACGGACTAAAACCCTCCGGTTTATATAGACACCGGATAGGTTAGGGTTACACAGAGTCGGTTACAAAGGTAGGAGATCTACATATACGTTTCGCCAAGCTTGCCTTCCACGCCAAGGAAAGTCCCATCCGGACACGGGACGAAGTCTTCAATCTTGTATCTTCATAGTCTTGGAGTCCGGCTGTGATGATAGTTCGGCTATCCGGACACCCCTAGTCCTGGACTCCCTCACGTATACTCCTGGAACTCCAAAAATTCTAAAATAAATAGGTGGACCTGAGGAATTTGTCTAGTAATTATCTGCAAGAAGAATCAACTAAATATAACTCTCTAGTAAAAAGTTGAAGCTAATCTCGTGAGGGCTAAAGTTTCTATTTTTTACAGCATGATCATAAAGACTTCACCCGAGTCTTCCCAAAGGTTCTACTTGGCACAAACACTAATTAAAACATGAAAAAACATCTAACCAGAAACTACATGGATTATTTATTACTAAACAGAACCAAAAAGCAAGAAACTAAAATAAAATTGGGTTGCCTCATAAAAGATAAGAATTGAAACATAAAGAGAGCATCATGAAGAATATGACTAGCACATTTAAGTCTAACCCACTTCCTATGCATAGGGATTTTGTGAGCAAACAACTTATGGGAATAAGAATCAACTTGCATAGGAAGGTACAACAAGCATAACTTCAAAACTTTAAGCACATAGAGAGGAAACTTGATATTATTGCAATTCCTACAAGCATACATTCCTCCCTCATAATAAATTTCAGTAGCATCATGAATGAGTTCAACAATATAACCAGCACCTCAATCATTCTTTTCATGATCTACTTGCATAGAAATTTTACTACTCTCCACATAAGCAAAATTCTTCTCCTTCGGAATAGTGGGAGTATCATAAGAGACTTGAATACTATAAATTGTTTCCACATTAAAAGAGTAATGTTCAGAAAAAGGGTAATCATAATCATGACAAGTTTTACAAATATAATCATCACTACTTCTTATAGCATAAGTTTCATCACAATAATCATCATAAGTAGCAACTTTGTTCTCATCATAATCGATTGAAACCTCTTCCAAGATAGTGGACTCATAACTAAATAGAGTCATGACCTCTCCAAATCCACTTTCATAAATATTATAATATTCAACAACCTCAAAAATAGTGGGATCGTTACTTCCTAAAGTTGACACTCTTCCAAACCCACTTTCATCAATATAATGAGCATAGGTAGAAGGCATGCTATCATCATAACAACTTTGCATATCAAAACTTGGGAGGCTAAAAATATCATCATTATTAAACATAGCATCCCCAAGCTTGGGACAAACATTAATTTCAGCAAATATATTCTCAAATATGTCATCCTCATCAAACATAGCTTCCCCAAGATTGGGCCTTTTCATATCATAAGCATAATTACTCTCATCATTAATAGTATGGATAGCACCAATAGTATAGCAATTATCATATTCTTCCAAGCAAGTGCCAATAAGATTTTCAAGATCATAAGAAGTATCATTATCTTCCCAATCATAATCATCACAACAAGCAATAGGCATAACGAGATCATCATCAAGTGCGTCATCTTCCATAATTATTTTTTGATTCATTTTCATGGGGCACAACAATAATAGGAGCAACATTATTGGAGAGATATCTTTTTACCTCTCTTACATTTTCTTTTCTTCTTCTTCACCACACCATGTGTGGGTTCAATCCTCTTTTTGGAGCTCCTTATTAATGAGATTGGTTAAATAGAAGGCTCCTCCTTGTTACCTGATTCATCATAAGAAATAATAGGAGGATATTGGGAAGTCTCTTCCCTTTCTTTAGTATTCTCTTCATCTTCTATTTGTTTTGTTTTCTTTATGTAGTTGGCAATATAAGGATTTTCAATGCAATTCACCGTGCAATACATATAAATTTCCTCTAGATCGAAATGAAGAACTCTATCAAGGGCAAATTCTGGATTGACCTTAGTTATACGTTTCATTTCTTCATAACCCAAGAGCAAACTAAGTTCATTATGATGTGCAAGGGAAATCAAGTCATCACAATTTTTGGACACGATACGATCATGAAACAATTTGCATTGGGTACTGAAATGATCATGTTCATTGCAAAGTTCACAAGTACGGCTAAGAAAAAATAAATTTTCAGCAAAAACATCTAGCCTTTCTTGCAACAATTTAGTTTCTAAATGCTTATGCCTCTTGCAATATCTATCTTCCCTTTTTGGTGTGTACTTGCAAACCCAATACACTCCACAAAAATTGACATGCTTATAAGAGATATTTTCATCATGACTAGTGCAATCATCATTAGTACTATGGATATTCAAGGAGTTCATACTAACAACATTGCAATCATGCTCATCATTCACATATTTTATGCCAAGCATTCGATGTAATTCTTCTTCTAGTACTTTGGCACAATTTTCCTTTCCATCATACTCACGAAAGATATTTAAAAGATGAAGCGTATGAGACAAACTCAATTCCATTTTTTTGTAGTTTTATTTTATAAACTAAACTAGTGATAAAACAAGAAACTAAAAGATTCAATTGCAAGATCTAAAGATATACCTTCAAGCACTCACCTTCCCGGCAACGGCGCCAGAAAAAGAGCTTGATGTCTACTACACAACCTTCTTATTGTAGACGTTGTTGGGCCTCCAAGTGCAGAGGTTTGTAGGACAGTAGCAAATTTCCCTCAAGTAGATGACCTAAGGTTTATCAATCCGTGGGAGGCGTAGGATGAAGATGGTCTCCCTCAAACAACCCTGCAACCAATAACAAAGAGTCTCTTGTGTCCCCAACACACCCAATACAATGGTAAATTGTATAGGTGCACTAGTTCGGCGAAGAGATGGTGATACAAGTGCAATATGGATGGTAGATATAGGTTTTGTAATCTGAAAATATAAAAATAGCAAGGTAACTAATGATAAAAGTGAGCACAAACGGTATTGCAATGCGTTAAAACAAGGCCTAGGGTTCATACTTTCACTAGTGCAAGTTCTCTCAACAATAATAACATAATTGGATCAAATAAATATCCCTCAACATGCAACAAAGAGTCACTCCAAAGTCGCTAATAGCGGAGAACAAACGAAGAGATTATGGTAGGGTATGAAACCACCTCAAAGTTATTCTTTCTGATCAATCCATTGGGTTATTCCTATAAGTGTCACAAACAGCCCTAGAGTTCGTAGTAAAATAACACCTTAAGACACACATCAACCAAAACCCTGATGTCACCTAGATACTCCAATGTCACCTCAAGTATCCGTGGGTATGATTATACGATATGCATCACACAATCTCAAATTCATCTATTCAACCAACACATAGAACCTCAAAGAGTGCCCCAAAGTTTCTACCGGAGAGTCAAGACGAAAACGTGTGCACGCCCAGGGGGGTGGGCGCGCCCCCCTGCCTCGTGCCTTCCTCGTTGATCCTCTGACGTGCACTCCAAGTCTTCCGGATTGATTTCTTTCCAAAAAATAACTTTCCCGAAAGTTTCATTCCGTTTGGACTCCGTTTGATATTCCTTTTCTGCAAAACACTGAAATAAGGGAAAAACAGGAACTGGCACTGGGCTCTGGGTTAATAGGTTAGTCCCAAAAATAATATAAAAGTGTTTAATAAAGCCCATAAACATCCAAAACAAATAATATAATAGCATGGAACGATCAAAAATTATAGATACGTTGGAGACGTATCAGTTGGCACACGTTTTCGTCTTGACTCTCCGGTAGAAACTTTGGGGCACTCTTTGAAGTCCTTTGTGTTGGTTGAATAGATGAATCTGAGATTGTGTGATGCATATCGTATAATCATACCCACGGATACTTGAGGTGACATTGGAGTATCTAGGTTACATTAGGGTTTTGGTTAATTTGTGTCTTAAGGCGTTATTCTAGTACGAACTCTTGAATAGATCGATTTGAAAGAACTTTGAGGTGGTTTCGTACCCTACAATAATCTCTTCGTTTGTTCTCCGCTATTAGTGACTTTGGACTGACTCTTTGTTGCATGTTGAGGGATAATTATATGATCCAATTATGTTGTTATTGTTGAGAGAACTTGCACTAGTGAAAGTATGAACCCTAGGCCTTGTTTCAACGCATTGCAATACCGTTTACGCTCACTTTTATCATTAGTTACCTTGCTGTTTTTATATTTTCAGATTACAAAAACCTATATCTACCATCCATGTTGCACTTGTATCACCATCTCTTCGTGGAACTAGTGCACCTATACAATTTACCATTGTATTGGGTGTGTTGGGGACACAAGAGACTCTTTGTTATTTGGTTGCAGGGTTGTTTGAGAGAGACCATCTACATCCTACGCCTCCCACGGATTGATAAACCTTAGGTCATCCACTTGAGGGAAATTTGCTGCTGTCCTACAAACCTCTGCACTTGGAGGCCCAACAACGTCTACAACAAGAAGGTTGCTTAGTAGACAT
Organism: Aegilops bicornis; assembly: GCA_021605145.1. NCBI lineage: Eukaryota > Viridiplantae > Streptophyta > Magnoliopsida > Poales > Poaceae > Aegilops > Aegilops bicornis. The sequence goes on along the minus strand of CM038669.1, from coordinate 386,298,067 downwards.
CAAGCTCTTTTCTGGCGCCGTTGCCGGGGAGGCTAGGTAAGCGGCACTCACACCCCATCAACTAAGCTCTTTTCTAGCACCGTTGCCGGGGAGGTAAGTGCGTGAAGGTATATCTTTAGATCTTGCAATTGAATCCTTTTGTTTCTTGTTTTATCACTAGTTTTGTCTATAAAATAAAACTAAAAAATATAATTGAGTTTGTCTCATACGCTTCATCTTTTTAATATCTGTCGTGAGTATGATGGAAAGGAAAATTGTGCCAAAGTGTTAGAAGAAGAATGCATTAAAATGTTTGGCACTAAATCTTTGAATGATGAGCATGATTGCAATGTTGTTAGTATGAACTCCTTGAATATCTATAGTACTAATGATGATTGCACTAGTTATGATGAAAATGTCTCCTATAAACATGTAAATTTTTGTGGAGTGGATTGGGTTCGCAAGTACACACCAAATAGAGAAGATAGATATTGCAAGAGGCATAAGCATTTAGAAACTAAATTGTTGCAAGAAAGGCTAGATGTTTGTGCTGAAAATTTATTTTTCCTTAGCCGTACTTGTGAACTTTGCAATGAACATGATCATTTCATTACCCAATGCAAATTGTTTCATGATCATATCATGTCCAAAAATTGTGATGACTTGATTTCCCTTGCACATCATAATGAACTTAGTTTGCTCTTGGGTTATGAAGAAATGAAACGTATAACTAAGGTCAATCCAGAATTTGCCCTTGATAGATTTCTTCATTTTGATCTAGAGGAAATTTATATGTAGTTGCACGGTGAATTGCATTGAAAATCCTTATATTGCAAACTACATAAAGAAAATAAAACAAATAGAAGATGAAGACAATACTAAAGAAAGGGAAGAGACTTCCCAATATCCTCCTATTATTTCTTATGATGAATCAGGTAACGAGAGGATCCTTCTATTGAACCAATCTCATTAATAAGGAGCTCCAAAAAGAGGATTGAACCCACACATGGTGTGGTGAAGAAGAAGAAAATAAAAGGTAAGAGAGGTAAAAAGATATCTCTCCCAAATAATGTTGCTCCTATTATTGTTGTGCCTCATGAAAATGAATCAAAAATAATTGTGGAAGATGATCCACTTGATGATGATCTCGTTATGCCTATTGCTTGTTGCGATGATTATGATTGGGATGATAATGATACTTCTTATGATCTTGAAAATCTTTTTGGCACTTGCTTGTAAGAATATGCTAATTGCTATACTATTGGTGCTATCCATACTATTAATGATGAGAGTGATTATGCTTATGATATGAAAAGGCCCAAGCTTGGGGATGATATGGTTGAAGAAGATGATGTTTTTGAGAATATATTTGCTATAATTAATGTTTTTCCCAAGCTTGGGGATGCTATGTCTAATGAAGATGATATTTTTAGCCTCTCAAGTTTCGATATGCAAATTTATAATGATGATAGCATGCCTCCTACTTATTATGATTATATTGATGGAAATGGGTTTGGAAGAGTGTCAACTTTAGGAAGTAATGATCCCACTATTTTGGAGGATGTTGAATCTTATTATATTTATGAAAGTGGATTTGTATAGGTCATGACTTTATTTAGTGATGTATCCACTATTTCGGAAGAGGTTTCAATTGATTATGATGAGAACAAAGTTGTTACTTATGATGATTATTGTGATGAAACTTATGCTATAAAAAGTAGTGATGATTATATTTATAAAACTTGTCATGATTATGATTACCCTTTTTCTGAACATTACTCTTTTAATGTGGAAACAATTTATAGTATTCAAGTCTCTTATGATACTCCCACTATTCCGAATGAGAAGAATTTTGCTTGTGTGGGGAGTAGTAAATTTTCTATGCTTGTAGATCATGAAAAGAATGCTTTAGGCGCTGGTTATATTGTTGAATTCATTCATGATGCTACTGAAAGTTATTATGAGGGAGGAATGTATGCTTTTAGGAATTGCAATAATATCAAGTTTCCTCTCTATGTGCTTAAAATCTTTAAGTTATGCTTGTTTTGCCTTCCTATGCTAGTTGATTATTGTTCCCATAAGTTTTTTGCTCACAAAATCCCTATGCATAGGAAGTGTGTTAGACTTAAATGTGCTAGTCATATTCTTCATGATGCTCTCTTTATGTTTCAATTCTTATCTTTTAAGTGAGCATCATTGAAATCATCATGCCTAGCTAGGGGCGTTAAACGTTAGCGCTTGTTGGGAGGCAACCCAATTTTATTTTAGTTTCTTGCTTTTTGGTTCTGTTTAGTAATAAATAATATATCTAGCCTGTGTTTATATGTGGTTTTATGTTTCAATTAGTGTTTGTGCCAAGTAGAACCTTTGGGAAGACTTGGGTGAAGTCTTTATGATCATGCTGTAAAAAAACAGAAACTTTAGCGCTCACGAGATTAGCTAAAACTTTTTACTGGAGAGTGATATTTAGTTAATTATTTTTTCAGATGATTACTACACAAATTCCTCAGGTCCAAAAATTTATTTTAGAATTTTTGGAGTTCCGTAAGTATACGTTTGATACAGATTACTACAGGCTATTCCATTTTTGACAGATTCTGTTTTTCGTGTGTTGTTTGCTTATTTTGATGAATCTATGGCTAGTAAATTAGTTTATAAACCATAGAGAAGTTGGAATACAGTAGATTTACAAATAAATAATGAGTTCATTACAGTACCTTTAAGTGGTGTTTTGTTTTCTTTAAACGGAGACTTACGAAGTTTTACATTAAGTTTTGTGTTGTGAAGTTTTCAAGTTTTGGGTAAAGATTCAATGGACTATGGAATAAGGAGTGGAAAGAACCTAAGATTGGGGATTCCCAAGGCACCCCAAGGTAATATTCAAGGACAACCAAGAGCCAAAGCTTGGGGATGCCCCGGATGGCATCCCCTCTTTCGTCTTCATTCATCGGTAACCTTACTTGGAGCTATATTTTTATTCACCACATGATATGTGTTTTGCTTGGAGCATCATTTTATTTTATTTAGCTTTGCTTGCTGTTTGAATAAAATACCAAGATCTGATATTCTTAAATGAGAGAGAGTCTTCACATAGCTAAATAATTATTTAACTACTCATTGATCTTCACTTATATCTTTTTGGAGTAGTTTGTCATTTAATCGTGTGCTTCACTTATATCCTATGAGTAAATGGTTGAATGATTTGAATGTCATAAATCTGAAATTATATATGTTTCATATGCTTATCCATGGGGAGTAATGCCTTCACTTATAAGAAGTAGAGGTGGTAAATTTATTTTAGGTTAGCAAACATTGTATTGGTCACTTGAACAATTCATGAAAGAATATTGAAGGAAGAGAGATTTCACATATAAATATACTATCTTGGACATCTTTTATAATTCTGAGCACTCATTAAAATATGACATGATAAAAGGTTGATGTTGGACAAGGAAGACAACGTAATGGGTTATGTTTTCTTATATCCGAAATAAAGTATATTGTCATGGATCGCCCAACACGTTGAGCTTGCCTTTCCCCGCTCATGCTAGCCAAATTCCTTGCACCAAGTAGAGATACTACTTGTGCTTCCAAACATCCCTTAAACCAGTATTGCCATGAGAGTCCACCATACCTACCTATGGATTGAGTAAGATCCTTAAGGTAAGTTGTCATCGGTGCATGCAATAAAATTTTCTCTCTAAATATGTATGGTCTTTTAGTGTGGAGAAAATAAGCTTTATACGATCTTGTGATATGGAAGCAATAAAAGCGACGGACTGCATAATAAAGGTCCCTATCACAAGTGGCAATATAAAGTGACGTTCCCTTGCATTAAGATTGTGTGCATCCAACTATAAAAGCGCATGGCGACCTCTGCTTCCCTCTGCGAAGGGTCTATTTTTACTTTTATGCAAGAGTCATGGTGATCTTCACCTTTCCTTTTTTTCATTTTATCCTTTGGCAAGCACCTCGTGTTAGAAAGATTCTGATATATATATATATATATATATATATATATATATATATATATATATATATCCAATTGGATTTAAGGCATCATGAGCTATTATTGTTGACATTACCCTTGAGGTAAAAGGTTGGGAGGCGAATCTATAAGCCACTATCTTTCTCATTGTCTGATTAAAACTTTGAACCCATAAATATCGCGTGAGTGTTAGCAATTGTGAAAGACTAAATGATAGTTGAGTATGTGGAGTTTGCTAAATCAAAGCTCTGACATAGACTCTTCCAGAAAATAAGATGAATTGTAATTGTTTGATGACTAATAACACGGTTTGTTAGTTTTCAAGAAGGTTTATGATCTATACTTTAACACGTGAATAGTTTGTTACTTGATCATGCAAAGTTCTATGAGTTCAGCTACTGTTATGACATATAATGATGCTAGAAAAGGTGATTGAAATTATTATTGATCAAACTTATGCACCTGCTAGCATTCACTCTTCATAAATTCTTTCTTTTATCATTTACCTGCTCGAGGACGAGCAGGAATTAAGCTTGGGGATGCTGATACGTCTCCAACGTATCTATAATTTATGAAGTATTCATGCTATTATATTATCCATCTTGGATGTTTAGTGGGCTTTACTATGCACTTTTACATTACTTTTGGGACTAACCTATTGACCCAGAGCCCAGTGCTAGTTTCTGTTTTTTTTCCTTGTTTCTGTGTTTCGCGGAAAAGGAATATCAAATGGAGTCCAAACGGAATGAAACCTTCGGAAAAGTTATTTTTGGAAAGAAAGCAATACAGGAGACTTGGAGTGCACGTCAAGAGATCAACCAGGAGAGCACGAGGCAGGGGGGGCGCCCACCCCCTGGGCGCGCCCTCCACCCTCGTGGGCCCCTCGTGGCTCCCCTGACGGACTTCTTTCGCCTATATATATCAATATACCCTAAAACCATCAGAGAACAGAATAGATCGGGAGTTCTGCCGCCGCAAGCCTCTGTAGCCACCAAAAACCAATCGGGACCCTGTTCTAGCACCCTGCCGGAGGGGGAATCCCTCACCGGTGGCCATCTTCATCATCCCGGCGCTCTCCATGACGAGAAGGGAGTAGTTCACCCTCGGTGCTGAGGGTATGTACCAGTAGCTATGTGTTTGATCTCTCTCTCTCTCTTGTGTTCTTGAGGTGATACGATCTTGATGTATCGCGAGCTTTGCTATTATAGTTGGATCTTATGATGTTCCCCCTCTACTCTGTTGTAATGGATTGAATTTTCCCTTTGAAGTTATCTTATCGGATTGATTCTTTAAGGATTTGAGAACACTCGATGTATGTCTTGCCGTGCTTATCTATGGTGACAATGGGATATTCACGTGATCCACTTGATGTATGTTTTGGTGATCAACTTGCGGGTTCCACCCATGAACCTATGCATAGGGGTTGGCACGCGTTTTCGTCTTGACTCTCCGGTAGAAACTTTGGGGCACTCTTTGAAGTTCTTTTACATTGGTTGAATAGATGAATTTGAGATTGTGTGATGCATATCGTATAATCATACCCACAGATACTTGAGGTGACATTGGAGTATCTAGGTGACATTAGGGTTTTGGTTTATTTGTGTCTTAAGGTGTTATTCTAGTATGAGCTCTTGAATAGATCGATCCGAAAGAATAATTTTGAGGTGGTTTCGTACCCTACAATAATCTCTTCGTTTGTTCTCCGCTATTAGTGACTTTGGACTGACTCTTTATTGCATGTTGAGGGATAATTATATGATCCAATTATGTTGTTATTGTTGAGAGAACTTGCACTAGTGAAAGTATGAACCCTAGGCCTTGTTTCAACGCATTGCAATACTGTTTACGCTCACTTTTATCATTAGTTACCTTGCTGTTTTTATATTTTCAGATTACAAAAACCTATATCTGCCATCCATATTGCACTTGTATCACCATCTCTTCGCCGAACTAGTGCACCTATACAATTTACCATTGTATTGGGTGTGTTGGGGACACAAGATACTCTTTGTTATTTGGTTGCAGGGTTGTTTGAGTGAGACCATCTTCATCCTACGCCTCCCACGGATTGATAAACCTTAGGTCATCCACTTGAGGGAAATTTGCTGTTGTCCTACAAACCTCTGCACTTGGAGGCCCAACAACGTCTACAAGAAGAAGGTCGCATAGTAGACATCACCGTGCAAGGGGTATAGGTGTTAATGTCCCGCACAAGAGAGCTTTCACACTCAGCAAGGAAGAGAGGCTCAACATGAAAAAAGCGAGGAGTGAAATGAAGAAGAATGCATTGTATGAAAGGTTGAAGAAGGAGATTTATCTGGCTGTTCAAATGGATGTTGAGGAGTCAATGATCAGGTAGAAGAGTCTAACACTGACAGGTAGCCAGCAGATGGGAGGGGAGGTGGGCATGGAGGATGCTACTTATTGCGCGACAACACTGCACAAGAGTAGCTGTGCATCAGCTGACCCCAGCGACACTGAGACTGCAGCTGCTCGTGATGATGCTAAATATAATCTATCTGGAATGAAAGATGATCAAGGGCGTGCTTACACATTATGAAGGTACATTAAAATGTGCAACAGCCTGGGTTTGCCCATCCTTCTTGGAAGATGGCATCTTCTTGGACAATGTGCCATTGAAGCCGGGCTGTGTGAAGTGCTACGTGACTGAAGTAAAGCCTGGATTCAATGAATTTTCCCTGAAGAATGTCCTAGGACACTTCGATGAGCAAAGGACCTTGGGAGAAACACTGTTACATCAAATCCAGCGGCCACGAAAGGAAATAGAGTTCATCGATGAGATTCCTGAAGCCCCGCCAAGAGCAACCACTGTCGCCCCTCAACTGGTGACGCTCTCCTTGCCACAACAGCTCTCGCGGGCTGATGCATCAACCTGTGATCAGCCGGCCCGACCTTGTGGCGTCTGAGCCATGTCATCCTCCGCCCCAAAGTAGCGATGGCAAGGCCTACAACTGCTGATGACGCACCACGGTTCAGATGCGGCCGCTCAAGCAGCGGGGAGACCAGTGCGGCACATGCTCGGCAGACCAACTGGTGGAAACGGGCGCTAAGCGATGCGATGCTTGAACCGCCTGCTAAGCGATGTAGGTCCAACCGACTGCTCATCAGTCCGCCGGTCCGCAGGCGCGTGATCAGCATACCAATGCGTCAGCACTTCCTGCTCAGCAAACCAACGCGTTGGCACGGCCTCCTCGGCACACCGACAAGTTGGTACCACCTGCGCAGAAACCCAGCATAGCTTCAATGCATGGTCAGTAGTCCGATGCCTCTGCTCCTATAGCCCAACAGTCCGTCACAGCAGCACCGCCAGCTCATTGTTCCGGCATAGATAAACCGTCTGCTAAGCAGTCCGTCCAAGCTTCACCGTCTGCCCGGCAGTCTACCTTGCAGCCAACGGGCGTTACGCGAAATGCTTCAAGTACCAAGAAGGAAGTGGCCAAAAGGCTACACCCACGACCACGAGGAAGCACGGCGGGAGAGTGAAGAGGAAAGAGAATGATTGCCTCTTACTTAAAGCACTCATCGCCCGAACCAAATTAATGACAGCTTGTTCGAATCGGGGAGTAATATTATTTCTGACGCCATGGATGATGAAGAAGTAGAATTGTTGCTTGCTAAAAGTAAAGCAGACGTACTTGAAGCACGCAATTACGTCCATGGCCAGCCATTTCTTGTTGGCAAATACTTTGATGAGTGCAGCTCCAGTTGCATGAAGTTACATGAATATTGCATAGATCAAATGTCGTGTCATCATGCTTTGCTAGTCCACTACAATAGAGATCATTTCTGACACGATGCTGGTTCCATCAATGTGAGTTTCGAGGACTTACATCTCTTCTTCAACTTCAGCGTGCTCGATGCCACTCTTGTCAGATGCCTGATTGTGTAAGTACTTAACAAACTCTGAACAACTTCTCCATACAAGGATGTAAATAATAAACAATTAACTAGATTTTATTCCTCTCAGGGGATTGAACGCGCAGAGAATAAAAAGGGAGAGTGTGTATTTCACAGATCCTGCATTAGCAAATGGCACATCATTAGATGGTAAGGACCGACGGGACTGGGCCATTAACACGGTCGTCTGTATCTTCGAAAACACGTCCCATGCAGAATCGTTTCTCTGGCCATATCATGAATGGTAAGTCACGTAAACAACCACGCATACACTGATTGTCTTTCAGATTTCGACATCATTCGTCAGTTCATGGCTTTCTTAAAATGTAGCAATCACTGGATATTGGTGATATGTCTCCGTCGTATCTACTTTTCCAAACACTTTTGCCCTTGTTTTGGACTCTAACTTGCATGATTTGAATGGAACTAACCCGGATTGATGCTGTTTTCAGCAGACTTTCCATGGTGTTATTTATGTGCAGAAACAAAAGTTCTCGGAATGACCTGAAACTCCACGGAACATATTTTTGGAAAATATTAAAAATACTAGAAGAAGAATCCACGTCAGGGGGCCCACACCCTGTCCACGAGGGTGGGGGCACGCCTGCCCCCTGGGCGCGCCCCCATGCCTCGTGGGCCCCCTGACGCTCCACCGACCTCAACTCCAACTCCATATATTCGTGTTCAGGGAGAAAAAAATCTAAGAGAAGGATTCATCGCGTTTTATGATACGGAGCCGCCACCAAGCCCTAAAACCTCTCGGGAGGGCTGATCTGGAGTCCGTTCGAGGCTCCGGAGAGGGGAATCCGTCGTCGTCGTCATCATCAACCATCCTCCATCACCAATTTCATGATGATCACCGGATGGTGATGGGTTGGATGAGATCTATCATGTAATCGAGTTAGTTTTGTTAGGGTTTGATCCCTAGTATCCACTATGTTCTGAGATTGATGTTGCTATGACTTTGCTATGCTTAATGCTTGTCACTAGGGCCCGAGTGCCATGATTTCAGATCTGAACCTATTATGTTTTCATGAATATATGTTAGTTCTTGTTCCTATCTTGCAAGTCCATAGTCACCTACTATGTGTTATGATCCACCAACCCCGAAGTGACAATAATCGGGACCACTCCCGGTGATGACCATAGTTTGAGGAGTTCATGTATTTACTATGTGTTAATGCTTTGTTCGGTACTCTATTAAAAGGAGGCCTTAATATCCCTTAGTTTCCATTAGGACTCCGCTGCCACGGGAGGGTAGGACAAAAGATGTCATGCAAGTTCTTTTCCATAAGCACGTATGACTATATTCGGAATACATGCCTACATTACATTGATGAATTGGAGCTAGTTACATGTCACCCTATGTTATGACTGTTACATGATGAACCGCATGCGGCATAATTCTCCATCACCGATCCAATACCTCTGAGCTTTTCATATATTGTTCTTCGCTTATTTACTTTTACATTGCTCTTTATTACAATCACTACAAAACCCAAAAATATTACTTTTGCTACTGTTACCGTTACTTCCATATTACTTTGCTACAAAATACTTTGCTGCAGATATTAAGTTATCCAGGTGTGGCTTAATTGACAACTCAGTTGCTAATACTTGAGAATATTCTTTGGCTCCCCTTGTGTCGAATCAATAAATTTGGGTTGAATAGTCTACCCTCGAAAACTGCTATGCGATCCCCTATACTTGTGGGTTATCAAGACTATTTTCTGGCGCCGTTGCCGGGGAGCATAGCTCTATTCTTTGAGTCACTTGGGATTTATATCTGCTGGTCACTATGAAGAACTTGAAAGACGAGAAAAGAAAAATTTATCCCTCAACTACGAGGGGAGGTAAGGAACTGCCATCTAGCTCGCACTTGATTCACCTTCTGTTTTGAGTAAGCTTGCGACACCTAAACCTGCTTCTGCTATTCATTCCGATATGTCGCATGTTATTGATGATGCCACTTCTGCTATGCATGATACTTATGATGAAACTACTTCTATGCTTGATACTACTGTGCCACTTGGTGAATTTCTTGATGAACAACTTGCTAGGGCTAGAGAGAATGAAATTATTGAAACCGATAATATTGAAGATAGTGATGATGAAGACTCTCCCCCTAATAAATATGAATTGCCTGTTGTGCCTAAGGGTTATGTTCTGGATGAAGAATCTGCGAGAGCTATTCTTGCTTGCAATGATAGAAGTGATCTTAAGAAGTTATTAGCTAAATGGAAGCAGCAATCTCTTAATGCTAGAATGAAACATGACCCGGCTTTTGCTACTTCACCTATCTGTGTTAATGATAAGGATTATGAATTCTCTGTTGATCTTGATATAATTACTTTGGTTGAATCTGATCCTTTTTATGGCTATGAATCTGAAACCGTTGTGGCACATCTTACTAAATTAAATGATATAGCCACCCTGTTCACTAATGATGAGAGAACCCGCTACCTTTATATCCTTAAAATATTTCCGTTCTCATTAAAGGGTGATGCTAAGATATGGTTTAATTCTCTTGATCCTGGTTGTGTGCGTAGTCCCCAGGATATGATTTATTACTTCTCTGCTAAATATTTCCCTACTCATAAGAAACAAGCTGCTTTAAGGGATATATACAATTTTGTGCAAATTGAAGAAGAGAGTCTCCCACAAGCTTGGGGGAGGCTTCTCCAATTACTTAATGCTTTGCCTGATCATCCTCTTAAGAAAAATGAAATACTTGATATCTTTTATAATGGACTAACCGATGCTTCCAGAGATTACCTGGATAGTTGTGCTGGTTCTGTTTCCAGGGAAAGAACACCAGATGAAGCTGAAATTCTATTAAATAATATGTTGACCAATGAAAATAATTGGATACTTCCTGAGCCAGCTCCTGAGCCTATTCCTAAACCAACTCCAAAGAAAAGAGGTGTTCTATTTCTCAGTCCTGAAGATATGCAAGAGGCAAAGAAATCTATAAAAGAAAAAGGTATTAAAGCTGAAGATGTTAAGAATTTACCTCCTATTGAAGAAATACATGGTCTTAATTTACCGCATGTTGAAGAAACATATGCTCTTAAACCATCACCTATTTAAGAAACTCATGGTCTTGATAACCCGACACAGGAAGTAAAGGTAAATTCTCTCTATAGATATGATAAAGCTGAAATCCCTCCTACTAAGTTTGCTAGCCATTGTCTGGATGAGTTTGATAACTTTATGGTTAAGCAAGAAGATTTCAATGCTTATTTTGGTAGACAATTAAAACAAAATTCTTATATGATTGAACACTTGGGTGATTATATGTCTAGAGTTAAAGGTGAACTTAAACTCATTACTAAACATGCTTCTATGGTTACCACTCAAGTAGAACAATTACTTAAATCTCAAAATGATTTGCTCAGTGAATTAAATAGTAAGAATAATGATTATGTTGTTAGAGTGGCTACTAGAACTGGTAAGATGACTCAGGAACCTTTGTATCCTCAAGGCCACCCTAAGAGAATTGAGCAAGATTCTTAGACAAATAATTTAGATGCACCTAGTCCTTCTAAAAAGAAGAAAAAGAAAAATGATAGGACTTTGCATGCTTCTAGTGAACTTGTTGTTGAAACACCTGAGAATCCAAATGATATTTCTATCTCTGATGCTGAAACACAATCTGGTAATGAACATGAACCTAATGAAAATGTTAATGATAACGTTCATGTTTATGCTCAACCTAGCAATGATAATGATGTAGAAATTGAACATGTTGTTGATCTTGATAACCCACAATCAAAGAATCAATGTTATGATAAGAGAGACTTTGTTGCTAAGAAACATGGTAAAGAAAGAGAACCATGGGTTCAGAAACCCTTGTCTTTCCCTCCCAAACCATCCAAGAAAAAGGATGGTGAGGATTTTGAGCGCTTTGCTAAAATGATTAGACCTATCTTCTTGCGCATGCGTTTGACTGATATGCTCAAAATGAATCCTTATGCTAAGTATATGGAAGAAATTATTACTAATAAAAGAAAGATACCGGAAGCTGAAATTTCCACCATGCTTGCTAATTACACTTTTAAGGGTGGAATACCTAAGAAACTAGGAGATCCAGGAGTACCAACTATACCATGCTCCATTAAAAGAAACTATGTTAAAACTGATTTATGTGATCTTGGAGCCGGTGTTAGTGTTATGCCTCTCTCTTTAGATCGTAGACTTGATTTGAATAAGTTGACACCTACTGAAATATCTTTGCAAATGGTTGATAAATCAACCGCCATACCTGTCGGTATTTGTGAGGATGTGCCTGTTGTGGTTGCAAACGTTACTATTTTAACGGACTTTGTTATTCTTGATATTCCCGAGGAAGATAGTATGTCTATTATTCTTGGAAGGCCTTTTTTGAATACTGCAGGTGCTGTTATTGATTGCAACAAAGGCAATGTCACTTTTCATGTTAATGGTAATGAGCATACGGTACACTTTCCGAGGAACAACCTCAAGTCCACAGTATCAATTCTATTGGAAAAATTCCATCGATTATTTTTGGAGGTTTTGAATTTCCTCTTCCTACTGTCAAGAAAAAATATGATATTCTTATTATTGGGGATGTGCATATCCCCGTTGAGGTAACATAGTGTTATTCGAAATTTCTCCGGTTCCATGTTTATTCGGAATGAGTTTGTTAACAAGACTTGATCAACCTTGTTAGTGGATTCCTTTTGATGAGCATGAGATGAATGAAACTAGAAAGCATAACCTTCTGTACCCTCTCTCTACTTTCTGTTATTTAGTTGAAATAAAGTAAAAATAGCATTTTCATGTCAGTTTTCTGAATTATCCATGCAATATAAAAATACCCAAAAATAAAAGTTCTCCAAATTCCCTGAAAATGGAATATGATTTTTTCTGGAATATTTGAGAATATCTGGCACTGAGAACACGGCAGGGGGAGCAAGCACCTGGCCACGAGGGTCCAGGGCGCGCCCCCTACCTCGTGGGCCCATGGTGGCTCCCCTCCACTTATTCCTACACCCACACACTTCTTCTTCCTCCCAAAAAAATCACCATCCAGCTCAAGCACGAGTTCTAGCTCATTTTGCTGCGATTTCCGATCTCCTTGCTCAAAGCACCTCTCACAAAACTGCTTGGGGAGATTGTTCCGTGGTATGTGACTCCTCCATTGGTCCAATTAGTTTTTGTTCTAGTGCTTTATTCATTGCAAATTTTTGCTGCCTAGGTGGCCATGTTCTTGAGCTTGCATGTCAAATTTATATGGTTCCAAGTAGTTCTAATGTATGATATAGGCTCTAGGCACTTGTATGAGTAGTTGCTATCAATTTTGTTGAGTTTGGTTCACTTTTATTTGAAGTTACTAAAAATTTCAGAAATTTTTCTGAGTAAGAAATATGCTTAGGAAAATGTACCAAGGTGGTTCTTCAAGGAAGCAAGGACCCAGGCTTGCAATGCGTGATGCTGACGATGAGCCACCAAGGGACGCTCCAGCGCGGCCTTGTGAATGGCCTTCAGAAAACTTTATGGATCGAGTGGGAATCAAGGAAGAATTTAACGCATATTTGCGTAACGCTGATCTTGTGAGCTTCGAGGGAGAAAAGTGCCGCCAGTACCACTATCTCACTAGTTCCTTTGTGAGGAGGTTTGAATTTTCATCTTCACGCAATTCTCCAACTGTCCTGTTTGATCTTTATGAAAAATCTTATACTATGGACTTAGAGGATTTTACCACTGCTTGCAAACTTCCACAATGGGGTAGTGCTAGTGAACCCCGCAAATCTGAATTTAGAGATTTTCTTGCTAGTATAACTGTGGGGGAATCTAGAGATATAGCACAAGCTACCATCTGGAGCATTCATTTTCCTTCTATACATCATTTTTCTCTCTTCATAGGTAGGTGCATAAATGGTAAAGATGAAGCATGTCATATGTGTGTCCCTGACCTCAGTATTCTTAGGAGTGCTGTGTTAGAAGACAAATCTTATAATTTGGGAGCCATTGTTGCGCATAGGTTGCATCACAATAGATTTAATGGAGATTTATTTGGTGGAATTTATGCAACCCGCTTAGCTGATTTTCTTGGTGTAACCATACGTAATGATGATATTGAATTGCCTCCTACTTATTTAGACTTTAATGCTATGGTTCACCACCAATTTGTCGAGAGGAATGAATCACCTCTCCGGTATCGCTTAATCTTTGACAAACGTCGTGCTGTCCATATTACTCTCCCTGCTCCTGCCTTCTTTGATTATCAGGCGAAAGGAAGACATTTCATTACCAGAGAGGAGGCCGATGAGTACGAGAGGAGGGCGGAGGCAGCTCGCCGCTACGCTGCAGCCTAGGAGGCAATAACTGCCGCATCGCAGTACGACCCCGGCTGCAACTATGGATATCCGCCAGGCCATCCGTGGCAATAAACTAACTTAGGCCAAAAGCCTAAGCTTGGGGGAGTACGTATTTCCCACCGACATTACATTTATGTTCGCACACTCATTGCTAGATGTCGATGCTCATACTCTTTCACTGTACTATCCATACTAGCTTATTTTCTTTTTCTTGCTTTCTTCTTGTGTGTTTGTTAAACCTTAAGAAAAACCAAAAAAAAATAGTGTAGCTTTTAGTTAGTTTACTTTTCATGCCGTAGTAATAATTAAAAAGAAAAACCAAAAATATTTCATGTTCTTCTTTTGCTTGTTGGGAGCTTTCCCGTGTAAATAGTTTTATTTCTTTTCTTTTCTTTGGGGGTCGATAGGAGAAGACCATAATTAAAATGTTGAAGTGGTCTTATATGCATTATTGTTGATTTAACCAAGAGCCCATATTGCCTTGTCTTCTCCTATTTATTGAATGCTCGCAGATTCCAGCTTAGTCCAATGCACGTGCACTCTTATTATTTTCACATGTTCGGTCGTGCAAGTGAAAGGCAATTATGGCGATTATGACGGACTGATTGAGATGAGAGAAGCTGGTATGAACTCGACCCCTCTTGTTTTTGTAAATATGATTAGTTCATCGTTCCTGATTCAGCCTATTATGAATAAACATGTTCGCAATGACAATTAGAGATCATAGTTTCTTATGTCATGCTTGATTAGCTATGAGTTATAGTGGTTTACCTTGCGTGCCAACATGCTATTAAAATGGTTGTGATGTGGTATAGTGGGGTGGTATCCTCCTTTGAATGATTTAAGTGACTCAACTTGGCACATGTTCACACATGTAGATGAAAAAAATCAACATAGCCTTCACGATATTTATGTTCATGGTGGATTATATCCTACTCATGCTTGCACTCAATGTTTATTAATTTTAATGCATGTTCATGACTGTTGTAGCTCTCTAGTTGGTCGCTTCCCAGTCTTTTGCTAGCCTTCACTTGTACTAAGAGGGAATACTGCTTGTGCATCCAATCCCTTAAACCCCAAAGTTATGCCATATGAGTCCACTATACCTTCCTATATGCGGTATCTACCGGCCGTTCCAAGTAAATTTGTATGTGCCAAACTCTAAACCTTCAAATGAAATTATGTTTTGTATGCTTGAATAGCTCATTTATCAACTAGGGCTGCCGTATCTTCCATGCTAGGCGGGTTATTCTCAAGAGGAGTGGACTCCGCTCCTCACTCACGAGAAAATGGTTGGTCACCGGGATGCCCAGTCCCATGCTTTATGCAAACTAAATCAAAATAATTGCAAAAAAAACTCCCCAGGACTGTTGTTAGTTGGAGGCACTTTCGTTGTTTCGAGCAAGCCATGGATTGATGCTTGTTGGTGGAGGGGGAGTATAAACTTTACCATTCTGTTTGGGAACCGCCTATAATGTGTGTAGCATGGAAGATATCGCCATCTCTTGGCTGTTATGTTGACAACGACAGTATGCCGCTCAAAATATTATTTATCTCTGCTTTAAAATCGAGCTCTGGCACCTCTACAAATCCCTACTTCCCTCTGCGAAGGGCCTATCTATTTACTTTCATGTTGAGTCATCACCCTCCTATTAAAAAGCACTAGCTGGAGAGCGCTGTTGTCATTTGCATTCATTACTATTAATTTATACTGGGTATGACTATGACTGGATCTCTTTTACCATGAATTGTAATGTCTAGTCAGTCCTTGATCTTTAAAGGTGCTATGCATTTATGTTTTGTGGTCTCAGAAAGGGCTAGCGAGATACCATCTTATTATATCATATCATGGTTGTTTTGAGAAAGTGTTGTCATCCGAGATTTATTATTATTGCTCGCTAGTTGATTATGCCATTGACATGAGTAAACATGAGACCTAAGAGTTATTGTGAATGTGGTTAGTCATAATCTTTGTTGAAAACTTGAATGCTGGCTCTACATATTTACAACAACAAGAGCAAACAGAGTTTGTAAAAGTTTTTCTTTATCACTTTCAGTTTATTAACTGAATTGCTTGAGGACAAGCAAAGGTTTAAGCTTGGGGGAGTTGATATGTCTCCGTCGTATCTACTTTTCCAAACACTTTTGCCCTTGTTTTTGACTCTAACTTGCATGATTTGAATGGAACTAACCCCGACGGACGCTGTTTTCAAAGATACTTTCCATGGTGTTATTTATGTGCGTAAACAAAAGTTCTCGGAATGACCTGAAACTCCACAGAACATATTTTTGGAAAATATTAAAAATCGAAGAAGAATCCATGTCAGGGGCCCACACTGTCCACGAGGGTGGGGCGCCGCCCCTCGGGCGCGCCCCCTGCCTCGTGGGCCCCCTGACGCTCCATCGACCTCAACTCCAACTCCATATATTCGTGTTCGGGGAGAAAAAATCAGAGAGAAGGATTCATCGCGTTTTACGATACGGAGCCGCCGCCAAGCCCTAAAACCTCTCGGGAGGGCTGATCTAGAGTCCGTTCAGGGCTCCGAAGAGAGGAATCCGTCGCCGACGTCATCATCATCCATCCTCCATCACTAATTTCATGATGCTCACCGCCGTGCGTGAGTAATTCCATCGTAGGCTTGCTGGACGGTGATGGGTTGGATGAGATCTATCATGTAATCGAGTTAGTTTTATTAGGGTTTGATCCCTAGTATCCACTATGTTCTGAGATTGATGTTGCTATGACTTTGCTATGCTTAATGCTTGTCACTAGGGCCCGAGTGCCATGATTTCAGATCTGAACCTATTATGTTTTCATGAATATATGTGAGTTCTTGAACCTATCTTGCAAGTCTACAGTCACCTACTATGTGTTATGATCCGGCAACCCTGAAATGAAAATAATCGAGACCACTCCCGGTGATGACCATAGTTTGAGGAGTTTATGTATTCATTATGTGTTAATGCTTTGTTTCGGTACTCTATTAAAAGGAGGCCTTAATACCCCTTAGTTTCCATTAGGACCCCGCTGCCACGGGAGGGTAGGACAAAAGATGTCATGCAAGTTCTTTTCCATAAGCACGTATGACTATATTCGGAATACATGCCTACATTACATTGATGAATTGGAGCTAGTTCTGTGTCACCCTATGTTATGACTGTTACATGATGAACCGCATCCGGCAAATTCTCCATCACCGATCCAATGCCTACGAGCTTTTCACATATTGTTCTTCGCTTATTTATTTTTCGGTTGCTACTGTTACAATCACTACAAAACCCAAAAATATTACTTTTGCTACTGTTACTGTTACTTCCATATTACTTTGCTACTAAATACTTTGCTGCAGATATTAAGTTATCCAGGTGTGGCTGAATTGACAACTCAGTTGCTAATACTTGAGAATATTCTTTGGCTCCCCTTGTGACGAATCAAAAAATTTGGGTTGAATACTCTACCCTCGAAAACTGTTGCGATCCCCAAACAAGAACACAGTTTACTACATCGGTTCTCCCAGAGAGTCAACAAACGCTCAGGATATGACGCATGTTCAGCAATTCTTGGATAGGTATTGAATTCTATGATGTTGAAATTAATTTGCATTCATATCTGGTTCAACAATTAATGTTTTCAAAATTCATCATCATTTGCAGTGTGCTCGCATTGTGGAAAACTAAACCAGGAAACCTGTTCAAGACGGAACAACCTCTGCAGCACGAGATCGTGTCTCCGGTAACACACTGAAATCCGTTATTTTCGGAAAATTTATGCAACAGTCTGCAAATACCTTTCCTTACGCTAGTCAAATATTCAAGCTTCTAAATAAACCTCTTTCTATTTTGTCTAAAGAAAAAATAATACATCCAACACCGGTTAGGTTGTTCCTAATAGGACAAATACATGACTAATTTTGTACAAAAAATTTCAGTGTCCTCGGCAAAGAAGCGAGGACCTACCTTTGTGGATACTATGTTTGCAGACACATGATCTCCATCTGCAAATCTGCTGATAGTTGTGACGATCCTCACGAATTAGTACCAGTAAGTCTATCTTAATTAATATCTTCTACTCCACTCATATGGCACATTCTGATCTTAAAAATACTGCAGCTCATCTTAAAACCGAGGACCCCTGAACCGCCCCCGGCTGGTGAATTGCTGAAGGTTCGAAGATTTATCAGCGACTTCTTCCTGGATCACTACATCAATCCCACTGGTGATAGTGAAGATTTCAGCATGCGTTCTCCTGAAACATTGAGTAAGAGTCAACTACTAAACATATAACGCATGGATCCATTGTTTTCCATCTGATGAGGTCTTCGTATTTCGTACACTATGATTAATTATGTAATGCATATATGTGTGGACAAATCATTGGAATTTAGCTACCATATGTTCAATTGCAATTGCTGCGAAATCTGATGAATGTTCTTCCTGTGGACACTATTTGTTCAATTGAATATTGTGGCGAATTTGCTTTTTGCGTGCCGATTCAAAATGGGATATTTTTGTTTATTTGTTCAATTGAATATTGTGGCGAATTTGCTTTTTGCGTGCCAATTCAAAATGGAATATTTTGTTTTAACCTCACAATTGCTCCGCACACGGTTCAACTAAATGAGTGTGTGCGATCCACATCGGAAAGCATACGTCAATCATAGTGGAACCGTCAGTGATACACAGCAGATCACAAACGGTTTGCAGCGCTACTACGCGTGCGTAGGGTCTCCGGAACCGTTTGTGATATCGTGTTACCGCACACGAGAACTGGGAGTAAACCGTGCCCAATGCAAAATACAATCCTAGTCGTAATTTTTTCAGGAAACGTGTGGGATCCCAAACGAAAAGCACACGTCACTCTTACGGCAACCACCGGTGATACCCAACAAATCACAAACGGTCTGCAGCACTTGTATGTGTGTGAAGGGGCTCCTGAACCGTTTGTGACAGAACATTATCGCAGATGGTAATTGTTGGCAAACGTGTGCGATGGAGTCTAGCATGGCAGGCGGATTATGCAGAAAACTCGTGTTCTATGGGGCACAAATCGCACACAGTTCATATGTTGGCCCGTGTGCCTTACATACTGTTTCCCAAACAGTTCGTTACGACAGACCGTATGGTTTCACTGCGTTATTAGAAACGCTTAATCACCGATACCACACGTGTAAAATAATTTAGTGTGTGATGCATCACACACGGTTACATTTTGGAAGGCCTCTGGATAACTGCTCCATATCCCTGACGGTTTCTAGGTCGTGTGGGAAGGACACCCTATTGCACACACTCACTTGGCGACGGTCCCAAATGTCGTCGCGGAAAGGGGTTAAAAACCGTTTGTATAGCACCGACGCGTACCGGTGAATTGATGTTGTGTGTTCTAGGCGTCCCCTCCCCATGTATATATATGTGGGAGGGGGAGGGGAGAAGCAAGGGTGCTCCCCAAGTAGGAGGAATCCTACTTGGGGTCCTCCCCAATTCGGCCTCCCCCTTCCATATTTGCCGGAGGGGGGAAAGGTAAGATGAAGGAGAGAAGTAAAGGGGGGCCGAACCCCCTCTTTCCCATCCCCCACTCGGCCTCCTTCCATGGGGGCGCCACCACTTGTGGGCTGGTGTGCTCCCCTCTTATGGCCCATATCTTTCCCCGGGCTTCCAGTAAGCCCTCCCCCCCGCGGTACTCCGACAAATAGCCAATACACTCTGGAACACTTCTGGTGTCATCCTATATATCAATCTTTACCTCTCGACCATTTTGATACTCCTCGTCATGTTCGTGACCTCATCCAGGACTCCAAACAACATTCCATCACCAAATCATATAAATCATATAATACAATATCGTCATCGAACGTTAAGCGTGCGGACCCTACGGGTTCGAGAACTATGTAGACATGACCGAGAGTGTGAGACACCTCTCCGGTCAATAACCAATAGCGGAACCTAGATACTCATATTGGCTCCTACATATTCTACGAAGATCTTTATCGGTCGAACTGTAATGACAACATACGTTATTCCCCTCGTCCATCGATCGTCGGTATCTTCATACCTAGTTCAATCTCGTTATCGGCAAGTCTCTTTACTCGTTCCATAATACATCATCCTGCAACTAACTCATTAGTCACTTTGCTTGCAAGGCTTCTTATGATGTGTATTGCCAAGAGGGCCCAAAGATACCTCTCCGATACTCGGAATGGCAAATCCTAATGTCGATCTATGCCAACCCAACAAACACCTTTGGAGATACCTATAGAACATATTCATAATCACCCAGTTACATTGTGACGTTTGATAGCACACAAGGCATTCCTTCGGTATCCGGGAGTTGCATAATCTCATAGTCGAAGGAATATGTATTTGACATGAAGAAAGCAATAGCAATAAAACTGAACGATCATAATGCTAAGCTAACGAATGGGTCTTGTCCATCGCATCATTCTCCTAATAATGTGATCCTGTTATCAAATGACAACTCATGTCCATGGTTAGGAAACCTTAACCATCTTTGATCAACGAGCTAGTCAAGTAGAGGCTCACTAGGAACACAGTGTTTGTCTATGTATTCACACATGTATTTAGGTTTCCGATCAATACAATTCTAGCATGAATAATAAACATTTATCATGAATAAAGAAATATAAAATAACAACTTTATTATTGCCTCTAGGGCGTATTTCCTTCAGACCCGACTTTAATCTTATCAAGTATCATGTATAGTGTGTGTGTATATATATATATCGCCTCTCGAAGGGATCACGGCCCAGTATTACAGCATGGCATACGTACAAGAATGTAGATCCACCGATGGAATACTAGCATAGCTGTACTAACAATATAGGATAACAGGTAAGAGTATCAACAGAAGTAGCAAGGATAGGCTATGTGGTAGTATAGGATCAACCGATAAGGCAGTAATAGTAACACTACTCTAATGCAAGAATTAGAAGGAAAGAATAGGCGATATATCGGGATGATCAAGGAGGTTTTGCTTTCCTGGAAGCTCTGCAGAGAAGGACGGGGCGTCGACGACGTAGTCGTACTGGGTGTCATCGGCAGTCTCGGGGTCTATCGAAAGAATAGGGAAGAGGGGGAAACAGAAAATAACGAAGCAAACAAATGCAGCACAAAGCATGTCATGGTATTACGTGATGATGATATGCTCTAATGCAACCCTAGGCATTTAAAAAAAGAGGAAAAACATTGATGTTTTCCCAGCTCGAGGTATTTTTGGGTATTTTGATCCAGGGGTAAATTATCAATGTTCTCTATGTTAGAGGGGTTTGGCAGGTATGTGGATAGCATAAACAGATTTGTTCTATTTTTCTGAGCAACTTTCATGTATAAATTATTTTAATCCAAGTTATGATTTAATTTATATGATTTTTTGAAGTTTAAGTGATTTTCTAAGTTACTGGATTTAATTTAATTCGAAATTATATTAAATATTAAATGCTATGCATACACAGAAAGTGTACCCAGCTATTTCTAGTAGAGGCTGACAGTGGGCTTAGGTCAACAGTCAACTGCTGACTTGGTCGGGCCTTATCCACTAGAACAGTGGAGTGGACCCACCTTTCATTGACTGCAGGCCTAACACGGGTTTAATTTTAAACCGGGGTTAGTTAGTGGCGTGGGCGCAAGTTTTCTATGGGGCGCGAGTTGTATATGCTATCGTTGAAACCGGGGCCAACAGGACCTAGACTCCATCCAAACATACAAAAATGGGTAGTCGAAGCGGGTTGTAATTGAGCTAGTCAACTAATAGTTAGTGAATCCTAATCTACGTGGGCTCATAATGGCTTGGATGACCCAATCAACAGGGCCCGTTACAATTAGTGGATCGTCACGTGGCAGAAATGCATTTTGTCCTTGAATGTGGGCCTAGCGTAACAAGGGATCTTACCAGGCCGTTAATAGGCCGAAAGCTTGATAGGGCCGCAGTAACGGAAACAAGCCCATGGGCCACTAGCAGGCCGAAGTAAACATTAGTTTATTCTCGGCCCATTTACATGTCGGACCGTTAAGAGGCCTAAAGCATTTTGGGCACAAAGTGGGCCTATGTACAACATGGGCCTTTAACAGGCCGAAAGTGAGGTCGGGCTGGAATTTTGCTATTGAGAATATGGGTTGCTAATGGACCCAAAGTCAGGTGGGACCGTCAATGGCCCAACTGTCCCGCGGGACGTTAACAGGCCGAAAGACACCAGGCTGGAAATTGGCCCAACTACAGAATGGGCCGATAAAAGGCTGAAAGACATACCGGCGGGATATTGGCCCATCTCCAGAATGGGTTGCTAACAGGCCGAAAGAAGCTCGGGCCGCGGTTGAGCCAAAAGACATAGCGGGGTGTTAACGGGCTGGAAATGACGATGGGCCCAAATGGTGTCAAATCTTTAATAGGCCTTTGACGGGCGGAATTAGCAGAACTCGTGTGGGTCGTGGTTGTAAATGGGCCATACGCAAGTAGGCCGCTAATGGGTCAGCCCGCTTATTTTGATCGAGCCGGCCTTTTTAACATAAATGGGTCACTGTTGGGCCATTTCACGTGTCGGCGTCCCATTGGCTCCTTCTGTCTATTGGAACGATGACATCTGTCGTGACGTAGAACTGACACGTGGATCAACTGGCGAATGAGAATTTGACATGTGGAAAATTGCCATTGGTCCGGACTGCTAACGGGTTATCGGTTCCAATCTGAAACCCGATAGTTTAACGGCGACCCGTTACGATGGATGCGACGTGTCAGTTACCCATGACGAAAACACTTTCATGACACGTCATTTATCATCATAGAAGTGAATACTTTCGTGATGATAATTTAAGTATTTTCATGAAACACTTATACGACAACGCATGTAAGACTATCTTGATTTTGTCATAAACCGTCATGGATGTACATACATGACAGAAAACGTGACCTGTGACAAAGACGTATCATCACGGAAGTGTTTTTTTAATGCAAACATAAGAAATAAAATGCATAGTTGAAATGTGTGTTCTTACGTCATTTTTCCTAGGGTCCCCGGCCACTCGATCTCGTACACATGGGACTAATACTTGTTCATACATTTGTAAAGAATAGTATCCTAATTACTACAGTATTCCCTCCGTTTCTAAATATAAGTTTTTGTAGAGATTTCACTATAAACTACATACGGATGTATATAGATACATTTTAAGTGTGGATTCATTCATTTTGCTCCGTATGTAGTCCACCTGGTGGGATATCTACAAAGACTTACATTTAGGAACGGAGGGAGTAGTTGTTTACAATAAAACCCACGTAGGAGATTGGGTGTCCTTTTGAATTGATCAAGTGTAAATACTATGTATCTAACCTTGTCGCAAAACATCCTTTCCATCAAGTTAGACTGCTACATTTTCCATGGCTGCAAGCCCAAAATCACAATCAAGAAGTCATCACTCAGAAGTAAGCCGACTTCATTATATTTTGCAACAAGAGCATCATTGGCTCTTTAGAATTCGTCATCTCCGTGGTGCATGCTTAAAATGCTCCATAACTCAGAAATCATGTCTGGCCATAACACATGTCTTCATATTCACTTTATTACCTCTCCAAGACAGTGGGGAAATTAAAAAGAGAATAATAGCTTTTTCAAAAAATCCAGAAAATACTATTGTGGTAGAAAACGAGTATGTTCCCCAAACCAGAAAAACTATGGGCCAAACTGAAGCCCATTTACCGATATACACATGAGCCTGAACGGGGCAATCCATATATGGCGCTCGGTGCGTCCAATAGCAATGGGACGCATAGGGGCAACCCAACTTGGCCGGCCAATTAGTGACTCCAATGCCTACGTAGCGGCGTAATATGACGTGTACCGTAGCAAGGACTGTAGTGTTTACTGTAGAGTGTATTTGTATCGGCTAAAATTTTGAATTATTTGGAGCAAAAAAAGTGTTTCAGCATTTTTAAAATTCCAAACATATTTTAAAACGTAAACAGTATTTCAAAGACTACTTGAAATTCACAAACACATCTTAAAGGTTTGGAATAAGGTTTTGAGAAAAGTATTTTTAATACCAAAAAATTAAAATATAAACATAAAATATGTTTTAATACTTTTTAGTCTAGAAATTATAGAATATTTTTGGGAAAGTGAATTTTTTAAAACATTCCAAGCAGTTTTTGAAAAAACCCAAAGAAAATTTGAAAATCTGAACAAGTTTTTAACATGTTGAACTGGTTTATTAATTGTGAATTTATATAAAAATAAAAGTAAATAAGGATAAGTAAAAAACAAAAGAAACAGGAAAACTCAGTAAAAGAAATCAACCAAAAAGGGAAAAGTTCCCGCAAAACCTACGCTACGCTACTAAATGGGCTGGCCCACTCCGTGCCCAGCACTCATATACGAAATGAGCGTCATATATGAAATGCACCAGAACGGGTCAGCCTGGTTCAGCTGAAGGCCTAACGATCGGTCGCTGTGCATGGCCCATAAAGTATTCGTTTGTGGTGTCATTTATTTATTTTTCCTTTGCTAAAAATGTATATATTTATTTTTCCTTTTGAACAGAAAAATATCTATAAAACATAGCGCGGCATGGAGCGAAAATCCCTTTTGGAGTCCGAGCCCCAATGAGGCCGGTTTTTTAAAAAAAATCAAAAGGCATCAAAATTTACACATTTCGAAAGATTCTGAAAAAATTATATACTTATACCTGGAGGCATAGCGCATAAGTGTGTAAATTTTCAAAACAAAATACATTAAAATTAGGATTGTGCAAACAAGACAAATCTGGGCCTTTTTAACACATGATACTATTCATCCTACAGGTCATTAATTTGTCTTTTTTATACAGATCGCATTTCAAAATATTTCATCCTTGTTTACTTGTATAAAAAAATTCTGTTTTTTTTAACCGAAAAGTTTGAAAACGCCTCACTCGGCAGGAAGTGTGAAGCAAAATTCCTTTCGCAAACTGTCACTGTTTTGTTCAGGGAGGGATTTCCCACCTGACTGACTTTTACAAGTCAGCGTAGAACGCTTGAATGCGCGTTCGCGTCCGTTTACCTGCCATTGACCGGTACTACCTGATAATACTAGCACGCTGGCGAAGGGCCGTAATACCATGGGAAATGGTGAAGTCTATCCTTGCTCATCTCGACATTGACCGGTGCTGCGGTGCAGCACACAGCTACTCCCTTCGGTAATACTCTCTTCGTTCCCAAATAATTGTCTTTCTAGCCATCTCAAATGGACTACAACATACGAATGTTATAGACAAGTTTTAGAGTGTAGATTCACTCATTTTGTTCCGTATGTAGTTACTTGTTGAAATCTCTAGAAAGACAACTATTTAGGAACGGAGGGAGTAGATGACCCCGTCGTATTTTTTACGAAACAGTCCTTCTATTTTTTCCGACCAATCCCGCGGTCCTCCGCTCCCGACATAGAACTTCGTCGCTCACCATTCTTGCTCGCCCGCTCGCCGTCTTGGCTCTCCGACGCCGCCCCCCGCCGCCTTCCTCCCTCCCCCGCCCCACGCCGCCTTCCTCCCCCGAACCATGCTGCGATGCTGCCGGCTCGTCCCCCTCCTCGTTCCCCACCGTCTCAAGCTTCAATTTTTGCCACATCGCCGGTGGTTGATCTTATTGGAATTAACCACGATGTCCTAGTCCGACTTGGACAAGAAATAGTCACCGAGTAGGTTTTGTATAGGGGCAGGTTAGCTTCTTTAAATACCTACGTAACCCACGCTGTAAATCATCGACCAGAAAATCAGAAAAGTAATAAAGTGTACAAGGCTCGACAAGAGCCTTTGGCCATTGATTCGTTTTTGCTCTCGTGAGGTTCCGCTGAGACTGCCGAAGTTAGCTGTCCACGTATACATACGCGTGCGTGTGCTGCGGCTAAAGAAATCCATCAAGTTACTTGCTTGCTTGGTTGGCTAGCTTGCACGTACGTCTGCAGTTGCTCCGGTATTTTGGTCTAGCGATCAAAAGCCAACAATTGGTTACAGCGTGGGTTACGTAGGTATTTAAAGAAGCTAACCTGCCCCTATACAAAACCTACTCGGTGACTATTTCCTGTCCAAGTCGGACTAGGACATCGTGGTTAATTCCAATAATCACCCCCTAAACATGATGTCCTTACTTTACAGTCTGGATGCCGATCCTTTCTCGCATCTCCAAGAACTTCTGTCGCCCGAGAGACTTCGTGAGAATATCGGCAAGCTGGTCTTTCGTGTTCACGTGCAGAAATTCGATCATCCCTTCCTCAATGCACTCCCGGATATGGTGGAACCGGGTATCGATGTGCTTGCTCCTTCCGTGATAAACCGGATTTTTGCACAATGAGATTGCAGCTTGATTGTCAATCTTCAGTGACACCTTGTGCACCTCCTGCTTTGCAAGATCAGCTAGGAGTCTTCTCAGCCATACTGCTTGACAAGCCGCCGTGCTTGCCGCTATGTATTCTGCCTCGCATGAAGACAGTGCAACCACCTTTTGCTTCTGAGAATTCCAGCTGATAGGATTTGGGCCAAGGTAGAATACCATGCCCGTTTTGCTTTTCCGGTCATCCACATCACCTGCCATGTCGCTATCTGAGTATCCACGAAGGATCAATCCTTCCTTTCCCTTTCGATGCGTGCAGCCAAGATTAATAGTGCCTTTCACATAGCGCCAAGATTTGCTTGACCGCGCTCATGTGTTCGGTTGTCGGATTCTCCATGAAACAACTCACGATCCCGACTGAATAAGCCAAGTCAGGTCGGGTATGCACCAAATATCTTAGGCTGCCCACAACACTTCGGTACATTGTGGTGTCCACCGGCGTATTTGAGCTACGCTTGCTCAACTTGTGTCGTTGGTCCATTGGAGCATGTGTCTCGTAGCAATCTGTCATGCCACACTTGTCCAATAACTTGACCGCGTAAGCCGATTGACATAGGGAAATCTCTCCGGAGCTTTGCTTCATTTCGATGCCCAAGTAATAGCTGAGTAATCCCAGATCGCTCATGCTAAACTTCTTCTTCATCTGCGCCTTGAAACGTTCAATTTCTTGTGCGCTGTCTCCGGTGATAATCAGATCGTTGACATAAACTCCAACTAGCAGGTTTGAGCCTTTGGAGTTCTTTGTATAGACCGCATGCTCGAGGGGACATCTCTTGAACCCGAGCGAGATCAAACTTTGGTCTAACTTTGCGTTCCAAGCTCTTGGCGCTTGCTTCAACCCGTAAAGTGCCTTCTTGAGCTTGTAAACTTTCCCTTCTTCGCCTTTCTTCTCGTAGCCGAGGGGTTGTTCCACGTACACTTCTTCTTTGAGGTTGTCGTTGAGGAAAGCGGATTTCACATCCATATGATGAACCTTCCAATCCTCTTGTGCTGCCAAAGCTAGGAGCACTCTCACCGTCTCGATTCGAGCAACCGGTGCAAACACCTCCTCATAGTCAACTCCTTGACGTTGTATGTAGCCCTTTGCGACGAGTCTTGCCTTGTGCTTCACAATGGCACCCTTCGTGTCCTTCTTCAACTTGTAAACCCACTTCAAACCTATGGCCTTTTGGTTCGGAGGTCGGGTTACCAAAGTCCACGTGCCATTGCTCTCGATCGCCTTCATCTCCTCATCCATGGTGTGCATCCAACATGAACTTTTGCTCGCCTCTACGAAGTTCGGCTCCTCAACTCCCGATAAACACAAATCGGAGTACTCGAGTGTAACCGGCTTTATGCGTATTTGTAGACTTTCTTGAGGGCTTGTAGCGACGAGGCCGGAAGAATCCGTCGTGGCTTGCGAAGGAGGCGACACAAATTGTGTCGGCGTCGATGCACTTGAGGAAGACGGTTGAGTCTCGAGCGTGGTAGATGCCGGGTCGTTGGCATCCGCGTCGTTGGCGTAGTCGGCGTGATCGTGACCATCATCTTGATTGTCATCGTCACTATGCGCCTTATTGTCGAGATCTCCGCCGTGTCGCGGCGCGGCCGTTGTCGCTATCACCTTGCGACCCATGCGCGTCGTCATCGGTGTCGGCACCATGGTGATCACTGCCATTGCGGTCACCTTGGTTGTGCGTCTTGCCAACCACCGGATGTCTTCCCCTGCATCATCATCAGCTGGAAATTCAACTGTGAATATATTGTCGTTTGGAACATCGTCGGCTGCTGCGCTCCAATTCCACGCTTGGTTTTCCTCAAACACGACGTCACGTGAAATTCGTAGACGCTCGGTTCGTGGATCGTAGAAGCGGTATGCCTTGGTGCCGGAACTCCTCTCGTATCCGATGAACACCATCTTGGTGCTACGATCGGCAAGCTTTGAGAGATGCGGCTCCGCCGTCTTCACATGTGCCACACACCCAAACGTCCGTAGATGAGACACATTCGGCTTCCGTCCGTAAATTGCTTCATACGGAGTCCTGCCGATCACTGCCTTCATTGGAGCCCTGTTGAGAAGATAGACCGCCGTCGAGACAGCTTCTCCCCAAAAAGTCCCCGGCAAGTTCTTGCTCTTGAGTAAACTTCTCGCCATGTCAACGATGGTTCGATTGCGCCTTTCAACAACCCCGTTCTGCTGCGGTGTATAAGGTGCCGTGAGGAACCTCTTTATGCCAATATTCTCGCAGTAGTCGTTGAACTCGTTTGACGTAAACTCTCCGCCGCGATCTGTCCGTAGAGCACGAATCTTCGGCGTGTGTTCCATCTCTGTTGCAGCTTTTAGCTTCTTGAATGCTTCAAATGCCTCATCTTTAGATCGTAGGAGAATGACCCACATGTATCTCGAGTAGTCATCTACCACAAGGAAGAAGTACTTCTTTCCTCCGTGAGTTGCTGGGGTGATAGGGCCACATAGATCACCATGGAGCAGCTCGAGTGCATCACTTGCACGATAGATAGATTGAGCAGGGAACGGCCTGCGGTGCAGTTTTCCAACCAAGCACCCGTCACATACTCGATCAACATGGTCGATAAAAGGCATCCCGTGATACCATCTCCATCTTCGTCATCTTCTTCAAGGCGTAGAAGTTAACGTGTCCAAATCTAGCATGCCATAACCACGAATCATCATCACTCTTGGCGAGCCAACACTCCGGTTGAGATTGATCAAGGTTGATGATATAGAGCCTGTTACGCGTGCGATTCACACGCGCTAGCACGTTTCGGAGGTTGTCGAAGATCGTCATCACTCCGTTCTCAATATCCACCTTGCATCCATTCCCATCAAGTTTCCCGACAGAGATGATGTTGTTGCGAAGCTGTGGGATGTAGTACACTCCGGTGAGTATGCGATGTTCTCCTGTGATACCCTCGAAGAGGACAGAACCTTGCCCGCAAATCTCCACATTTGAACCATCACCGAACTTGACCGAGCCTTGATCATCATATTCTAGCTCGAGGAACTTCTCCTTGCACCTCGTCATGTGGTTACTGGCACCCG
The DNA here is from genome assembly GCA_021605145.1 of Aegilops bicornis. Classification (NCBI taxonomy): domain Eukaryota; kingdom Viridiplantae; phylum Streptophyta; class Magnoliopsida; order Poales; family Poaceae; genus Aegilops; species Aegilops bicornis. The sequence continues at coordinate 386,268,431 of CM038669.1, read as the reverse complement.
TGTCGAGATACCATGACACGTTCTGGCTCCCGGATAACTTTGGTGTTACTTTTTTCTCATGAAGTAGCACCTTCCGGTATGGTTTTACAACCATCGTTTGGATGAGATCACAAACTTTGGCCATCAGAAGACCTGGACGTTCGTCTTCCTGCTTCGCCAAATTTGCCTTGATCTCCCGCTTGTTAGGCTCCGGACAATCCTTTGCAAAGTGACCCATCTCGTTGCAGTTATAGCACTTGACCTCGGACAAACCAAAGAAGGCAAAGGAAAAGGCAAGACACAAGGTCGTGGTAAGGCGGACCGATCTAAAGAGCGGAAGCCACGGAACTTGGATATGTCCGAGGTCAAGTGCTATAACTGCAACAAGATGGGTCACTTTGCAAAGGATTGTCCGGAGCCTAACAAGCGGGAGATCAAGGCAAATTTGGCGAAGCAGGAAGATGAACGTCCAGGTCTTCTGATGGCCGAAGTTTGTGATCTCGTCCAAACGATGGTTCTAAAACCAAACCGGAAGGTGCTACTTCATGAGAAAAAAGTAACACCAAAGTTATCCGGGAGCCAGAACGTGTCATGGTATAGCACTTGACCTCAGACATATCCAAGTTCCGTGGCTTCCGCTCTTTAGATTGGTCCGCCTTACTACGACGTTGTGGCTTGCCTTTTTGGTGTCAGCGACGCTGAGTCCGTTAAGTCCGGCAACAGCGGTTAGGCACTATTAATCTTGGCTGCACGTACCGAAAGGGAAAGGAAGGATTGATCCTTCCTGGATACTCAGATAGCGACATGGCAGGTGATGTGGATGACCGGAAAAGCACAACGGGCATGGTATTCTACCTTGGCCCAAATCCTATCAGCTGGAATTCTCAGAAGCAAAAGGTGGTTGCACTATCTTCATGCGAGGCAGAATACATAGCGGCAAGCACGGCGGCTTGTCAAGCAAGATGGTCGAGAAGACTCCTAGCTGATCTTGCAAAGCAGGAGGTGCGAAGGTGTCATCAAGATTGACAATCAAGCTGCAATCTCATTGTGCAAAAACCGGTTTATCACGAAGGAGCAAGCACATCGATACACGGTTCCACCATATCCGGAGTGCATTGAGGAAAGGATGATCGAAGTTACGCACGTGAACACGAAGACCAGCTTGCCGATATTCTCACAAAGTCTCTCGGGCGTGTAAGTTCTTGGAGATGCGAGAAAGGATCGGCCCGTCGATCAGTAAAGTAAGGACATCGTGTTTAGGGGGTGATTATTGGAATTAACCACGATGTCCTAGTCCGACTTGGACAGGAAATAGTCACCGAGTAGGTTTTGTATAGGGGCAGGTTAGCTCCTTTAAATACCTACGTAACCCACGCTCCAGAAAATCAGAAAAGTACTAAAGTGTACAAGGCTTGACAAGAGCCTTTGGCCATCGATTCGTTTTTGCTCTCGTGAGGTTCCGCTGAGACCGCCGGGTTAGTCTGTCCACGATATGCACGCTGCGCGTCGTGTCTTTGTGGCTAAAGAAATCCATCAAGCTACTTGCTTGCTTGGTTGGCTAGCTTGCACGTACGTCTGCAGTTGCTCCGGTATTTTGGTCTAGCGATCAAAAGCCAACAGATCTGCCGGCAGAATTGCGGGCGGCGGCCTGGAGCAGCAGTACGCAAGCTCTGACTCCATCGCGAGCCAGTCGGCACACCCGCGGTCGTCAACGCGTGGTCGGGCGCCGCGTCGATGTTGCCACTGCTCTGCGCCGCCGTCGCCGACTCGTGGCTCGGCCGGTACCGCACCATCGTCGCCTCCTTCGTTATCTACATCACGGTCAGCCTAGCAACTCAACCACCTCCCACCTCTGGAATCCCTTTCTCCATTCTCAAGTATACTGTTCAGTTAACCTCTCTGTAGTCTGTAGGCGCAATAAGATTGGATCAAAGCATTAGTCGTTTTTGTCCTGCACAAATCCCGCTTGCCAGTAGTCATTGGATCAAAGCATTAGTCATTTCTCTCTAGTCTGTACTCCCATCTGCCACTTGCGTGCGACTTGAGATCGCACAAATCCCGCACAGATGGCGCACAGATTTGGGCGCTAGGCTGCATCTTCAGAAATAGGCAGCTATTCTTTGCCGTATCTTGGTTCAGTCCTCTGTTTCTGCTACTCCCTCCGTTCGGTAATCGATGACTCCAGGGGGGGCGGAATCGTGAACAAATCAATTTTACAATAAGGCCCTTCCGAAATTTGAAATCATTACAATCCAGTACCCAGTTCTCCGTCCGCTCGTCATGATCCACCGCGTGGAACCTCCGTCCGCCGGCCAGAACCTTGATCTCCCGCCGGCCAGAACCTCGAGCTCCATCCCTAGCACTAGGACCACCTCGCCGACGTCAGCTCCTCGAGCTCCCGCACCCAGCACCTCGAGCTCCCTACCTCCGAGTACCTCGAGCTCCATCTCCGGCAGCAAGATAGCGCCGGCGACTCCAGCACATCGAGCTCCATCTCCTCCGCTGCCAGGCTCAGGCGCCGCGGCTCCATCTTCTACCGCTGCCAGGCTCAGGCGCCGTGGCTCCATCTTCCGCCGCTGCCAGGCTCAGGCGCCGCGACTCCATCTTCCGCCGCTGCCAGGCTCAGGCGCCGCAGCTCCATCTTCCGCCGCAGCTCCGTCTTCCCCTCCTCCTTGCTGTAGCGTGGGAAGGTGTCCCTGCATCTCCACGACAAGGTTCGTGGCCACAGGGGTGCAGCTGCTACCACTGGTTCGTCTGTAGATGTTGATCCTCTGAACGATCTGTAGATGTTGATGTTGATGTTGATGCTACCATTGCTACCACTGGTTCTTCTGTAGATGCTGATGCTACCACAGGGGTGCAACTGCTACCACCATCTCCTCTGAAGGATCTTCTCGCGCGCCACCGCTGGTTCCTCGCGTTTTTCTGTCTCTGTAGATGTTGTTTGAATGACTTGAGTTGTCTGAAGAGATCCAGTTTCTTCAAAGTGCAGGGCCATCTTCAGATTTGTCGTTCTCCGAACCGATCCTTTTGAGGCTGCCCCAGAATTCCTCGTCCTCCTCTGCTGGGCTTATCTGCAGCAATTTGAAACATGTAGTAAGACCACTGTGCTGCAATGTATCGACACGACACTGAGATGTCGTCTAATTTTTGTCTGAATCATATTGTAGGATGCTTACCTTAACATCAGTGAGATCAACCAAGTTGTCATTGAGGAAGCTTTTAAACTCCTGGAAGTTCTCCTCTGTGGGGCGGTAGTGGCCACTGTGAGGCCAAATAGCCTACCAACAATAAAGTTCAGGTGGTGTCAGCATGTTGCCTGATAAAACTAGATGTAATGTAAGAGTTGTTTGCAGATAAGAGTTGTGTAAGGGCATATTTATCCCTAAGGTGTTTTGGTGATTGATGACAATGCTTCTGCGGACTAATCGTGTGCATTGAGTTTTTCAGAGATTCATCCTTTGGCACGAGACGATTCCCTCCCCTCGGAGTTTGAAGCAAAGACGGTGTAGTCCTTTCGTTTCAGTTTGGTGGACTAGTTTCATAGGGTTCACCGTACTATCAAGAGGGGTCCGCTTTGGAAAGGCTAGGTGGAATCATCACGTACACATCCTTTGCTCACCCTCCGAGCCTTTCCGCTTCAATGGAGAGCTCGTTCACATCCTCGTTGTGCATGTTCTTGTCCCAGCGGTAGTACCGGCGTGTCGGAGCGGTAGTACCGCTTAGGAGCCACAAGCGGCGATACCGCTCTCTGATAGTACCGCTTGGAGCCCCCAAATAGAGTACCGCTGCGGCTACATGCTTCTACCGCCTCGACTCAGCGCCGTTTTTTTCGGGTTTTACGGTACTTTCAAGGCGAGAGGCGGTAGTACCGCTCAGGCGGTAGTATCGCTTTTACCATCGCCCTTACCATCAGTACTGGCTCTGTCAATGCGATCATGAGGGGAACGGTAGTACCGCTTAGGTTGTTAAGCGGTAGTACCGCTGGCCTAGCGGTAGCACCGCTCTCTGCGGGGCTGCAAGGGGAGTAACGGTTGGATTGTTTCCCCCACCATATAAGTGGGTCTTCTTCTCCAAAGTTGACCTACCTCTTCCCCCAAAAGCTCCATTGTTGCTCCAAGCTCCATTTTCGCCCGATCTCTCTCCCTAACCAATCAAACTTGTTGATTTGCTCGGGATTGGTTGAGAAGGCCCCGATCTACACTTCCACCAAGAGAAATTTGATTCCCCCCACCAATCCCTAGCGGATCTTGTTACTCTTGGGTGTTTGAGCACCCTAGACGGTTGAGGTCACCGTGGAGCCATAGTCCATTGTGGTGAAGCTTCCTGGTGTCTTTGGGAGCCTCCAATTAAGTTGTGGAGATTGCCCCAACCTTGTTTGTAAAGGTCCGGTCGCCGCCTTCAAGGGCACCAATAGTGGAATCACGGCATCTCGCATTGTGTGAGGCCGTGAGGAGAATACTGATGGCCCTAGTGGCTTCTTGGGGAGCATTGTGCCTCCACACCGCTCTAACGGAGACGCGTACTTCCCTCAAAGGAAGGAACTTCGGTAACACATCCTCGTCTCCACCGGCTCCACTCTTGGTTATCTCATCCCTTTACTTGTGCAAGCTTATTAGTGTTATATCCATTGCTTGCTTGTGTGCTTATGGTTGTTGCATCATATAGGTTGTCCACCTAGTTGCATATCTAGACAACCTACTTTGATGCAAAGTTTAATTTGGTAAAGAAAAGCTAAAAATTGTTAGTTGCCTATTCACCCCCCCCCCTCTAGTCAACCATATCAATCATTTCAAATTGCATACCTTCAGAGTCCCATTTTGAGCAACCAGTTTCCTAGCAGCAGAGGTAGCTCCCCCAGAAAGAAAGCTAGATTGCTGAAATTTACCTTTCTTCTTCTGCAATTTATAAAGGCAAAAAAGATTCATATTACACACTGAACTGGCATTTCTACAGTTGATACATTAGGGCTGCCTATACAAAAGCACCAAGTAGGCTACTAGAATGAACAATACAACTGAATCTCTTGTGATTATGTCTCAGTCTCTCAGCTCACATATAACAAATTAGCAAGTGAGGCAACATATTTCAGTCTATCAGTCTTAACATGTGCATGTTTTGAAACAAGTGAGGCATACCAGAAGTCATAAAGCAAAGCAATAATCTTAAAAAGTCAGAGGATAAATAAATTAACATGCAATGCAAGAATTTTTATTGCGTACTCCATTTTCAACACATTTCTGTCTTTGTAATAATCCTCAATTATTATTTTCATTCTTTATTTGCGCAAAGTAAAGTAAAGATAAACTGGATGAATGCCTAATGTTTATCACAGTTTTTGACTCTGTTTTCAACTTACGTGTCACAGTGAGCTCAGGTTGTGTCATCGCCCCCACTATAATGATGTTTGGTGTTGATCTCAACATGAGTCCTCGGCAAGATGATGATTGGGAACTTGAAGAACCAGAAGAACAAGAAGAACCAGATTTAAATTGGCTTCCTCAAGAAGAACAAGAAGAAGGTTGTGTCATCGCCCCCACTATGATGATGTTTGGTGTTGATCTCAACATGAGTCCTCGGCAAGATAATGATTGGGAACTTGAAGAACCAGAAGAACAAGAAGAACCAGATTTAAATTGGCTTCCTCAAGAAGAACAAGAAGAACAAGATATGAATTGGACTCCTCAAGAAGAACCAGATTTACATTTCATTCCTCAAGAACTAGTACCAGATCTGAATTGGAATCCTCAAGAAGAACAAGTACCAGATCTGAATTGGCTTCCTCAAGAAGAACAAGATATGAATTGGACTCTGAGGGAGTCCTGGATTAGGGGGTATCCGGACAGCCGGACTATATCCTTTGGCCGGACTATTGGACTATGAAGATACAAGATTGAAGACTTCGTCCCGTGTCCGGATGGGACTCTCCTTGGCGTGGAAGGCAAGCTTGGCAATACGGATATGTAGATCTCCTCCCATTATAACCTACTCTATGTAACCCTAGCCCCCTCAGGTGTCTATATAAACCGGAGGGTTTAGTCCGTAGGACAAAAACAATCATACCATAGGCTAGCTTCTAGGGTTTAGCCTCTGTGATCTCGTGGTAGATCAACTCTTGTACTACTCATATCATCAAGATCAATCAAGTAGGAAGTAGGGTATTACCTCCATCGAGAGGGCCCGAACCTGGGTAAACATCGTGTCCCCCGCCTCCTGTTACCATCCGCCTTAGACGCACAGTTAGGGACCCCCTACCCGAGATCCGCCGGTTTTGACACCGACATTGGTGCTTTGATTGAGAGTTCCACTGTGCCGTCACCGCAAGGAAGGATGCCTCATCTCGTTGTCAAGGAAAACGTTACCTCTGGGGGAGCCCTGGCTATCGGCCAAACCCTCTGGCTAGGCGGTTTCGTCATGACGGCCCGTTCGGTTGCTGCATCGACGATGACTTCTCGGGTCAACGAAAACAGCCTCCATGTCGGCTCAGAACTTGCCGAGCAGATGGATCCAATGGAGCTCTCTTCCCTAAACGAGCTCTTGGGTCGCATCGCCGCCTTGGGAGTCGCTATGGACTATGATCGGATTGGGCTTAAACCCGACCAAAGGGAGATTAACTCTCCGCCGGTCACCCATCAGATAGCGGTGGTGGAGGAACAATGCAGCAATTCTTCCTCTATCTTGATGACAAACTATGTCTGGATTCCCGAGCTCTCCGAGCCGGATACCCGTTTACGGGAGGACGTCGCCCAAGCCTCGAACCTAGATTCAGGCAGCGGGCCAGACCTATCGGGCAACATCCCGGAGCCCGAACTTCCAGGATCGGAAACTCCCCTGCCTTACAGGTCTCGGATCGGGTCAGGTTCGGACTCAAATCCACCCACCCACCCGGATATAAGCGATCTCTCACATATTAGGCAAGAGCCCTGTGAAGCAAAGACATCACTATTGGGCCAGATTCCTCCCTGTAATGAACAAGGTCAAGGTCTATCGCGAGGAAGACGCAATCTCATTCTTCTGCAATAATTGCATGGACAAGGGAATCCTTAACGCTATAAGTCGCCGTGACATAGCACACTTTGCTGACTTGGCGGCCATAGTACGGAAGTACTGTGTGATGGAAAGTGCTTGGAAAACTGAAACAAAATTTTGGGATAATCCGGCTCTGAACAAACACCCAGTCCGAATTAAAAGGGTACATCCTCGTAAGTCGCCTGATTCAATTACCAAAAAGCAAAAGCCCACTACAGGGCGTGGAACCGTATTGGAGGGATGGCTTAATGGACCCTGCAAAATTCACAGTAAAGCGGATACCATACCAACACACAGCATTAGAGCATGTTGGGTACTCCGGCAGGTGGCCAAGAGCGGTGAGGATCTCCTCATTCAAAATACCGCAGAACACTATCCCGTGGATTACAATACAGATAATAGTCTTGAGACATTCGCCTCAAATAATAGGCATAGCGAACACTCCGCAGCCTTGCGAAATCTGCCAGGTGGCGAATGAATCCATGGAGCAACACGGCTATCACCTTCAATGCCAGTGACGAACCTAAATTCCGAACAACCCGAGCACCAGCCGCATTGGTCCTTAGTCCAATTGTGGATGGCTTTCAGCTCACTAAAGTGCTCATGGACGGCGGTAGCGGACTAAACCTTATTTATGAAGAAACTCTTCAAAAAATGGAAATAGACAGGAACCGCATTGAGCAAAGCAGCACAACCTTCAGTGGAGTCATCCCTAGTCGGGAAGCACGTTGCGCTAGGAAAATCACACCAGATGTGGTATTCGGCACGCCGGAGAATTATAAGTCCGAAGAAATCACATTCCAAGTGGCCCCGTTCAATAGCAGATACCATGCCCTTTTAGGGCGGGAGGCATTCATGATCTTCCAAGCCATACCCCATTACGGGTACATGAAGCTCAAAATGCCTGGGCCCAATGGAATCATCACTCTAGCCAGTGATCCGGACATAGCGCTCTGGCCGAAAACAAAACAGCCGCACTGGCCCTCGAGGCATTATCCGAAGCCCTCGCGGCAGAGGAGTTAACTGTGCTACGCTCCACCATGGATAGGGACGACGTGATACTCGACAAGAGATCCAAGTCCACCTCTTTCAAACCAGCGGATGAAATAGTCAAATTCCAAGTCCATCCAATGGACCCTACAAAAACAACCTCCATCGGGCACGCTTAAACCCCGGCTGTGGACGCCGCCTCTGACGGGAGTTCCTGCGAGAATTGAGACATATTTGCCTAGCATCCTCGGATATGTCAGAATCCCACGCAGTCGGGCCGAGCATAGCCTTAACATTCTAAAAGGATTCAGGCCGGTCAAGCAGACTCTTCGGCGTTTCTCTGAACCTAAGAGACAAGCTATGGGAGAGGAACTAGCCAAGTTATTGGATGCCGGATTCATCAGAGAAATAAAACACCCGGACTGGCTAGCAAACCTGGTGATGGTACCAAAGAAGGACAAATCCTGGCGCCTATGCGTCGATTTCAAGGACCTCAACAAGGCCTGCCCAAAGGATCCCTTCCCCCTCCCCCGCGTCGATCAAATTATCGATGCTACCGCAGGACATGACTCATTGTGCTTCCTCAACGCATACTCCGGCTACCACCAAATCAAGATGGCCGAGTCTGACCAAGTGGCAACAGCATTTATCACGCCATACAGCCCCTTCTGTTTCAACACAATGCCTTTTGGGCTTAAAAACGCCGGTACAACGTATCAATGAATGATTCAGACATGTCTGGAAAAACAGATCGGCAAAACAGTCGAGGCATACGTAGACGATGTGGTCGTTAAAACAAGACACGTCGACTCTTTAATAGACGACTTGAGGCTCATGTTCGACAATCTCCGAACATACGACATCAAGCTCAACCCGGAAAAATGCGTTTTCGGCGTACCCGCCGGAAAGCTCCTGGGTTTTATCGTCTCCAGCAGAGGAATTGAAGCAAATCCGGCTAAAATCCGAGCCCTGTCCCAGTTGGCCATCCCAACTGACCTCAAGCAAATCCATAAATTAACCGGATGCGTGGCGGCCCTAAGCGCTTTATCTCCCGCTTAGGAGAAAAGGCATTACCGCTTTATCGCCTCCTTCGGCGCACCGAACACTTCAAGTGGACGGACGCGGCCACTGCCGGACTGGAAGACATAAAGGCCATTCTGGCCACCAACCCAATCCTGGCCGCGCCGAGCATCGGTGAACCAATGCTGCTGTACATAGCGGCAACCCATCAAGTTGTAAGCGCAGTGCTCGTCATCGAACGAGAAACGGATGGACATAAATTCCCCCTTCAAAAGCCGGTATACTATGTATCCACTGTCCTCACTGCATGCAAATCATGATACCCACATTATCAAAAGATAGCATATGCGGTATTCATGGCATCCCGGAAACTACGACACTACTTTCAAGAGTGTTCAATTACAGTAGCCTCGGAAGTGCCACTTAATGATATAATAAACAACCGCGACGCCACGGGCCGGATTGCCAAATGGGCCATTGATCTCCTCCCGTTCGACATAACATATAAACTTTGGCGAGCCATTAAGTCGCAGGTATTGGCCGATTTTGTCGCCGAATGGACAGAAGCCGAACTCCCTAAAGAGTACGGCACATACTCCAATTGGATTATGCACTTCGACGGCTCTAAAATGTTGGCTGGTCTGGGGTCAAGGCGTCGTCCCGACGTCCCCTACCGGAGATACAAATTCAATATGTACTCCAAATCAGACCACAGACTCCAACAATGCAGCCGAATACGAGGCCCTGTTACATGGTCTCCGGATGGCAGTTTCCATGGGCATTCGATGACTGGAGGTGCGTGGGGACTCGAACCTCGCAATATCCCAAATAAATGGACACTTCGACGCCAAGGATCCGAAAATGGCGGCTTATCGCAACGCCGTCCTCAAGATGTCAGCTCGGTTCGAGAGGCTCGAATGCCACCATGTGGCTCGGAAAACAATCGGTAGCGGATATCCTCGCCCGTGCTCGGCGCTAAAGCGACGGTCCCACCCAACATCTTCTTGGAAAGACTGTTCAAGCCATCTGTGGTATGGGAAGGGACGCCGGTAACAATAGTCCGGACCGGCCATGACGCCAGATACCGAACACTCTGACATAATCGGAGGCTCCGCCACCGAAATAACACCTTCAGCCCACGTAATAATGGTCGTCATCGCCCCATGGACTGAACCATTCCTAGCCTACCAAACCAGACAGGAACTTCCAGAGGACCAAAATGAGGCACGCTGCATTGTGCGGCGATCTAAAGCCTACAAGGTCCACTAAGGAGAGCTTTATAAGAAAAGCACCATCGGAGTCCTCCAAAGGTGCATCTCCAAGAGGAAGGCGGAAGCTTCGCAGAAATCCATGCCGGACTCGGGCGGCCACCACGCCGCAGCCCGGCCCTTGTAAGTAAGGCCTTCCGTCTGATTCTATTGGCCAACGACCCGGGCGGATGCACAGGACTTGGTCCAACGCTGCGTCGGTTGCCAGCTTTTTGCAAACCAAAGCCATATGCCGCCCACCGCCCTACAAACAATTCCCATTACCTGGCCCTTTACGGTCTGGGGGCTTGACATGGTTGGACCCCTTAAAGGAGGAAGGCATAAGAAAAAAATACTTACTGGTCATGGTGGATAAATTCACCAAATGGATAGAATCCAAACCCGTTAAAACAGCCGAATCCGGACCGGTGATGGACTTCATATCCGGGGTTGTACACCTTTATGGCGTCCCCCACAACATCATCACTAATAACGGCACAAACTTCACTACCGACGAGGTAAAACTATGGTGCGGCAACATGGGAATCAAGCTCGATTATGCTTCTGTCTATCACCCACAAACTAACGGTCAAGTCGAGCGAGCAAATGGTCTTATCATGAGCGGCATCAAACCCAGATTAGTGCGGTCCTTAAAGGAATCGAACACGCACTGGGTAGAGGAGCTCGACTCTCTACTCTGGGGGCTGTGAACCACGCCGAGTCGCACTACCGGATACACACCGTTTTTTATGGTGTACGGCGCAGAGGTGGTTCTGCCCTACGACATGATTCATGACTCACCTCGAGTGCACATGTATGAAGAAAGAGAGGTCGAGCTCGATCGGAACTATCGAGAAGAAGCACACAACATGGTAAACACACCACACATGAACAAGACATGATGCTCAACCAAGTATGATGCATGACAAGGCTACATGAAGCTACTCATGGTAAAAGATAATTCATACAAGACCAACACATCAAAGCAAGTTTAAATGAGGCCAGAAACAACATAGAACAACTCTGTTAAGTCCTCATATGCAAATTTCGAAATTGGTCCAGATCTGAATAAACCTTATGTTCAAGTTGTTAAACAGCAAGTTAAGATGCACCATGATGATCTACACGAAATTCTAGTCAAGTTACATATGAAGTTCATTAGATTCGGAGCTACGGCCTAGAAGATATGAGCAAAACAAGTTAAACATGGCATTGATGCAAAATGCATACAAACCTCAATCAAACAACTCAAAACAAGGATGCAACATGATAATATGAAACTACATGCAAAATCAAGCAAGTTTCATATAGAGCACACTCAAAACGGAGCAACGGTTCAACACATACACCCTATACAAGTCATGACAACAATCTGTCCAAAACAGCAACTAGGCATATTGCAAGCATCAAAACAATATGCTACAGCACCTCAATATGATAACAAAAGGCATGGACATGATGTACAGGTAAAGGATAACAAAACATGAACATTGAGCTATCTCCAGAAATCACTAGAACATGCTCAAAAGGAGATGGCAATATTGCAAATACTAACAGTTCAGACTTTGCATAAAATAACATCAGTTTGTAATGTTTAGAGCTATCAAACAACATGTTACAGGAACTTATCATGGCAAAAAAAGGCATGACATGAATCTACTAATAGCATATAACAGAAGTCCCTTACTGACCATCAGCCAAAAGGGCACAGAAAATATGATGGCACCCATGTAAACATGGCAAGTTATATGACAGATTCATACATGGCAGGAACAACGATAAGTACACATGTTGGTGAGCTTGAACCACTTACCACAGAGCAATACATGGTATGGCAAGGAAACCAACAGTAATAAGACATGTTTATGAAGCTAATCATGGCAAGAGCAAGTTCATAGAGTGCATGGGTCACTAGCAAAGCTCATGGCAAAACTGAACTTAATGTTGACAGGCTGACAGCAACATTATTTAGCAAATTTGGAGCAAGATTACGACAATCTACGGAAGGATATAATTGCAACAAAGGGCATGGATGGATAGAGCATGACATATAGAACAAAACACCCTTAGTGAACATCTCCAGATTATGCATATAATGACTTGTAGAAGCAGGTTAACATAGCATCATGATATAGCAGATTCAGACATGCAAAACAGCAACAGCAAGTACCCTACTTAACAAGCTTGATGCACTCACTACAGGAATCACAAAAATACATTGATAGCACCCCTGTAAAGATGGCATGACATAGCTCATTACACATGTAGACTTCATGCTCAAAAGAAAATCACCCAAAAAGATACAAAAATGACAAAAGACCAAGTTCTGTTAACAGGCAGCAGACAACATCACATAGCAGTCTTGCAACGATGATTCAGGTATCAAGATGGACTCAAATGAACATGATGTAATGGAAATAAGTGAAGTACTCGTCGAGGCGAACAATTTGACATATTACACGCACAAAACGGAGCAGTATGCATGAAGATATGATGCGATGAACATGGAATGATAATCTCAAAATATTTCGGGACGGGCAAAAAACAACCTCCGAAAAATTTGGACGGGACGAAGCGGGCTGAGAAGATCCGGACTCGGGCGCCGTTTGGATCGGCGGGATGGTGGATCTGGTCCAGCCCGGCCAGATCCGGGACGAGGCGACGGCGGGCTCTCCGGCAAGGGCGGCGCGGCGGCGACATAACGGCGGCGGCGGGCCGGGCGCCGGAGTCTGCCGGCGAGGCGGCGGAGGGACGGGCGTCATGGCGCGGGCGGCGCCATGATCGATCATGACTCGGCGTCGTCCGGCCGACGGCGATGGAGGAGCCGGACGGGCGGCGGAGAGACGGGCCGCTGGCGGCGCAAGACGCCGGCGGAAGCGGCGCTTCGGGCGCGGGCCGGGAGGCAGACGACGGCGGGAGCGCTGGCTCATGGGGCCCTCCCTGGCTCATGCGGCAGCAGGCGGAGGATCATGGCGCGCCACGTGGCATCTCCGGATTGGCGCGGGGGAGAGGGCGGACGTGTCCGGTGGCGGCGGGGAGGAGTTTGCTAGGGTTTGGACTGCGCGAAATTTCGGGGGGAGAGTTTGGATGAGAAGTTCTGGTTGCCTCCCCCTCCTCCGTTCCGCCAGCCTTATCAGCAGAAGAACTCAGGTGGTCGTGGATCTTCCCACCCACCCAACCCAAAGCTATCGTAACAAGTCAAATTCTCAAGCTCCAAGGTCAAATGCTCCTTATCACCGTCCGCTCGTGAGGTGACTTGCAACAAGTGCCAGCAGAAAGGTCACCACGCCGAACAAATGCTTCAACCAAAGGCGCCTTCTGCCTCCTCCTCCTGTGAGATCTTCCAGCAATGCAGTGGTCAAGCATAATCCAAAGCATGCAAAGGTGAACATGATGAATGCAACTCAGGCAGAGGATTCTTCAGATGTGATAATGGGTAATCTCTTAGTTAATGATATTCCTGCAAAAGTCTTATTTGATACTGGTGCATCGCATTGTTTCATGTCAAGACCGTTTTTTGCCAAGCATGATTTCACTTCGGAATATTTGGATAGACCTCTAGCAATTGTTTCCCCGGGCAAGCACATGAGTTCTAGTTTGATGGTTCCGAATGTCGGTATCAAGATGGGTGACTATAGATTTCTGGCTAAACCAATTGTCCTTGATGACTCGGATATTAATCTAATTCTTGGGATGGACTCGCTTTCTCAGCACAAAGCTCAACTTGATTGTGCTGCCAGGGAAATTCAATTGGCACACTCTTCTGAGGATGTGATCATCTATGCCGCTCGTGATGAAACCATTCGGTTGTTTTCTCTCAATGAGAAGGGCGAGTTGGATGCTATCTCTCGATTCCAAATTTGTGAGTACCAAGATGTCTTTCCGTAAGAGCTCCGGGTATGCCTCCTCACCGCCGATTGAATTCGTTATCGATCTTGAGCCCGCACGGAACCCGTTTGCAAGCGTCCATACAAGCTTGGACCTAATGAGCTAAAGGAATTGAAGAAACAACTCGATGAACAAGAGCGTGCAGGTTTGATCAGACCGAGTTCATCTCCATGGGGTTGTGGAGTTCTTTTTGTCCAGAAGAAGGATGGCACGGACCGACTATGCGTCGATTACTGTCCATTGAACAAGAAGACAATCAAGAACAAGTATCCACTTCCCAACATCAATGAGCTATTCGAGCAACTCAAAGGTTCTAAAGTATTCTCCAAGCTTGACCTCCATATGGGTTATCATCAAATTCGCATTCGTGAACAAGATATTCCCAAGACAGCATTCAGGACAAGCTTTGGTTCTTATGAATATACTGTCATGTCTTTCGGCCTTGTCAATGCTCCTCCAACATTCTCTCGAATGATGAACTTCATCTTCAACCCCTACACCAATGAATTCGTCTTGGTCTATCTCGATGATATTTTGGTCTTCTCCAAGAATAAGAAGGATCATGCCAAACATTTGCGATCGGTGCTCGACAAGCTCGAGAGAGCATCAATTCTATCTGAAGTTCTCCAAATGTGAATTTTGGCTTGATGAAGTTCTTTATCTTGGTCACATCATCTCCGCCAAGGGCATCGCTGTTAATCCCGAGAAGGTGTCTGCATTTGTGAATTGGGAACCTCCTCAGAATGTCAAGAAGCTTCGCAGTTATCTTGGACTTGCAAGCTATTGTCGAAGATTCGTTGAGAATTTTTCTAAGATTGCAAAGCCTCTTTCCAACCTCCTCCGTAAGCATGTGAAGTATGTCCGACTCCACAGGTGTGACGTTGCTTTCAACACCCTCAAAGAGAAGCTAGTCACAGCTCTGTCTTGACTCCTCTGATGAATCCAAACCATTCAAGTTTTCTGTGATGCTTCTCTTCAAGGTCTCGGTCTTTGTGTTAATGCAAGAGAAGAAAGTTGTGGCCTATACCTCTCGTCAATTGAAGCCCAACGAAAAGAACTACCCCACTCACGATCTTGAGTTGGCGGCAGTTGTCCATGCATTAATAACATGGAGACATCTCTTGTTGGGAAGGAAAGTGGACATATTCACCGATCACAAGAGTCTCAAGTATATCTTCACTCAGCCCAACCTCAACCTCAGGCAAACTCGATGGGTCGAAATGATTCAAGAGTACAATCCAAGTATTGAATATACTCCTGGCAAGGCGAATGTGATTGCAGATGCTTTGAACAGGAAGGCTTATTGCAACAGCTTAATCCTCAAGCCCTTCCAACCGGACCTTTGTGAAGCTTTCCGCAAGCTGAATCTTCAAGTTGTTCCTCAAGGCTCTCTTGCCAACCTCATAGTCTCTCCTACTTTGGAACACCAAATTCGTGAGGCACAACTCCTGGATACCATGGTGAAAAAGGTGAAACGTGGTATCGACAAGGGCATTTCCAAGTACAAGTGCTTCCACATTGATGACAAAGATACTCTTTTCTTCGAGGACCGAATTGTGGTTCCTAAGGGTGATCTACGTAAAGTCATTATGAGCAGGCGCACAATTCTCTTCTATCCATTCATCCTGGAAGTACGAAGATGTACCATGACCTCAAGCAGTCATATTGGTGGACTCGAATGAAGCGAGAAATTGCTCAATTTGTGAATGAATGTGATGTCTGCAGAAGGGTGAAAGCAGAACACCAACGACCAGTTGGTCTCCTCCAACCTCTTGCTATTCCGGAATGGAAGTTTGATCATATCGAGATGGACTTCGTGACTGGATTTCCTAAGTCCAAGCGTGGAAACGATGCTATCTTCGTTGTCATTGACAAGCTTACTAAAGTGGCTCATTTCCTTCCTATCAAAGAATCTATCACAGTAGCTCAGTTGGCAGAACTATATACCTCCAGAATTGTATCCTTGCACGGCATTCCACAATTGATATCTTCAGATCGTGGAAGCATCTTCACTTCTAAATTTTGGGACTCCTTTCAGAAGGCCATGGGCACCAACATTCGCTTTAGCACAGCTTTCCATCCTCTAACAAGTGGCCAAGTCGAGCAAGTCAATCAAATCCTTGAAGACATGCTCAGGGCTTGTGTCATCTCTTTCGGTATGAAGTGGGAAGATTTTCTTCCATATGCCGAGTTCTCCTACAACAACAGCTTCCAAGCGAGTTCGGGCAAGGCCCCATTCGAAATTCTCTATGGCAGAAAGTGCCGTACTCCTCTCAATTGGTCCGAGACAGGTGAACGCCAACTTCTTGGCAACGACTTGATCCACGAAGTCAAGAAATGTGCAAAGTCATTCGTGAGAATCTCAAAGCCGCGCAATCGCGCCGGAAGAGCTATTATGATGTCAAGCCTTTGTGATGTGGCTTTTGAAATCGGAGACCATGTCTACCTCCGCGTCTCTCCAATGAAAGGCACTCGTCGCTTCGGTGTCAAAGGGAAGCTTGCCCCTGGATACGTGGGTCCTTTCAAGATCATTGGCAAAAGAGGCGATCTCGCCTATCAACTTGAACTTTCGTCCAACTTCGCGAATGTGCACGATGTGTTTCACGTGTCTCAGCTTCGCAAGTGCTTCAAGACTCCTGAACGCACTATCAACTTCGAAGAAATTGACCTCCAAGAATATCTCTCTTATCATGAGCACCCCGTTGCTATTCTTGAAGAAACCGAGCACAAGACTCGCAACAAGTCAATCAAATTCCTGAAAGTGAAGTGGTCACACCATTCCGACCGAGAAGCCACACAGGGCGCGAGGATCACCTCCGTTCGAATATCCGGAGTTCTTTCAGTACTAGATCTCGGGACGAGATCCTCTTGTAGTGGTGGAGTGTTGTAACACTCCGGATGTAACTTTCCATATTTGTAACTCCAACTCTTGCCATTTTCGGCTATGTGCTATGGTATTCCCTCCGTGGTTGGGTTTTGTCTTTCGTTTTGCATTTTGTTCATGTCTTGCATCTCTTATCATGTCATCATGTGCATCTCATTTGCATACGTGTTCGTCTCATGCATCCGAGCATTTTCCCCGTTGTCCGTTTTGCAATCCGACACTCCCACATGCACCGGCGGACCCCTCTTGTCTCGTTTCCGTGAGCGGGTGTTAAACGTTCTCGGATTGGAACGAGGCTTGCCAAGTGGCCTTGGTACACCACCGGTAGACCACCTGTCAAGTTTCGTGCCATTTGGAGGTCGTTTGATACTCCAACGGTTAACCGCATAATCGCAAAGGCCTCTTTTGGGTTGCAGTCCAACACCCCTTCAAAACAGCCCAATAACCCATCTAAGTCACTTCCATGCTCTCCGTCATCGGATCACGATCGTGTGGGCGAAAACTACACTCCATATGGAGCCTCCTAGCTCCTCCTACCTATAAATATGTGTCCATCCCCGAATTTTGCGGGCAAACCCTAGACGAACTCCTCCCCGCCGCCACCGGACGCATCCGGACCGGGCCGGACACGTCCGCCCGCCGCCCGGTGAACATGCCGCCACGTGGCCGCGCCCACTTCGCCGCGCCAGCCCGCCCGGGCGCGCCATGACCCAGCGCCCCTTACTGGCCCCGCCGCCGGTCCTCTGCCGCCAGCCAAGCCCGCCTTGCCGCTGGCGCCCGCCTTCGCCGCCCGCCTCACCTCCGCGCCCGGCCGCCACGCCACGCGCTCCTCCTCGCCGCCGGCTCCCGCCGCCGACCGGTGCTCGGATCCGGCCGGCCGACCCCATCTCCGGCCGTCCCCGTCCTCCTCCGTCCTCCCCCGACAACCTCTCCAGCGAGCTACTCCGGCCGCCTCGATCCACGAGCCGGATCTAGATCTGGAACCTAGGTTGGCTAAGTCTGCAGTATTTTATGACTTGTTCATCGCACCGTAACTTTGCATATGTGGCTCTGTTGTGGGCGTATAGCATACCGAACTGTTCGCCTCGACGAGTACATCATTTCACCTCATTGCATCATTTTAATTTGAGCTCATCTTGATGCCCGAAATGCTGTTGGAAGAGGGCTATGTGATGTTAGTTTCAGATTCTTATCAGAACTTGCACTTTTGTCATTTTTGCCATGATTGATGTGTGCACCCTATGAACTTGAATCCTACATGTGTTTTGTAATATGCCATTCCATCTTTACAGGGGTGTATGCCATGTATTTTGGTGATCTCTTTGGTGACTAGTACAAGCATGCAAACTAGGCTTCGTGATGTTGCTGATTTCAGCCCTGTTCTTCTGTTATTTTTATGCCATGTAAAATTGATGCTACAGAGATATCCATGCATATTTTGAGATACTTCAGTAAGGATGTTTTGAACATATGGTTATTCTCTATCCATTCATGCCCTTGTTTGCAATTATGGAGTGCCATAGCTTGAGTCAATCAAGCTCTACTTTTGCTATAAAATGTTTCCTGGCAGATTGTTTTCATGTTATTCAATTTTGCCAAGGTTGTTGTAGTTGATCCTTGCATGCTATAAACTTGTTCTTGCCATGTTAAGTTTCATAAACATGTATTATTGCTGGTTATATGCTTGTATTGTCATGCAATGACTTGTGGTGAGTGAATCGAGCTCGCAAAGATGCCTTCATGATGCTGTTAATGCCATGCTCTGTTTCCTGAATCTGTTAACGGAACTTGCTATGTTTACATGGGTGCAATCATTTCTTATGATCCTTTTTGGCTCATGGTCAGTAAGGGATTTTTGTTCTATGCTTTGAGTAGAATCATGTCATGCCTTGTTTTTCTATTATAAGTTCTTGTAGCATGTTGATTGCTTGCTCTAAACATTGCTACCTGATGTTGTTTATGCCATGTCCAACCTGATATCTTTTGCACTTTTCCCATGCTTGTTTGAACCTGTTATGTTATGGGGTGCTGTAGCATAGTTTTTTGATGTATTCTAAGTGCTATCATGCTGTTAATGGCAGAATTGTGTCATTCTTGTTTTGCTTGCCATTTGCAAACCGTGCATCCGATTCCGGTGATCTTTATATCGATTTCAACCGAAATCATCTCACCTTTCCAGCGGCATACTTGGTTTGCCAAGTTGATGCCTTGTTCATCATTTTCCTTCCGGAGCACGCATACGCATTGCATATCGCATCTCGCATATCATGCCATGTATTGCATCATGTTGCTTGTGCATTGCACCGTGATTTATTGTGGTTCCATTGCTTGTGTTCTTGCTTTGGGTAGAGCCGGGAGACGAGTACGTGAACGAGGAACCTGTTGAGTACGCGAGCGAGGATCAAGCTTTCGACAACTCTTAGAACTTTGCAGGCAAGATGACCATACCCTCGAAATCACTTCTATCTTTGCTTGCTAGATGCTCGTTCTTTTGCTATGCCCATGCTGCGATACCTACCACTTGCTATATCATGCCACCCATATTGCCATGTCAAACCTCTAACCATCCTTTCCTAGCAAACCGTTGATTGGCTATGTTACCACTTTGCTCAGCCCCTCTTATAGCGTTGCTAGTTGCAGGTGAAGATGAAGTTGGTTCCATGTTGGAACATGGATATTTTGGGATATCACAATATTTATTGTTTAATTAATGCACCTATATACTTGGTAAAGGGTGGAAGGCTCGGCCTTATGCCTGGTGTTTTGTTCCACTCTTGCCACCCTAGTTTCCGTCATACCGGTGTTATGTTCCTTGATTTTGCGTTCCTTACGCGGTTGGGTGATTTATGGGACCCCCTTGACAGTTCGCTTTGAATAAAACTCCTCCAGCAAGGCCCAACCTTGGTTTTACCATTTGACTACCTACCACCTATTACTTTTCCCTTGGGTTTTCGCGAGCCCGAGGGTCATCTTTATTTTAGCCCCCCGGGCCAGTGCTCCTTCGAGTGTTGGTCCGAACCGCGCAGATCATGGGCCACCAGGGCAACTCAAGGGCTGGTTTTACTCGTAGGCTGACCTATCTGTTGTGCCACGAGAATGAGATATGTGCAGCTCCTATCGGGATTTGTCGGCCTGCAGACGGTGACTTCTTTGGCCTTGTTTTACCATTGTCGAAATGTCTTGTAGTCCGGGATTCCGAGATCGATCGGGTCTTCGGTAGAAGGAATATCCTTCGTTGACCGTGAGAGCTTATAATGGGCTAAGTTGGGACACCCCTGCAGGGTATTATCTTTCGAAAGCCGTGCCGCGGTTATGAGGCGGATGGGAATTTGTTAATGTCCGGTTGTAGAAAACCCGAAGTTGACCTTAATTAAAATACATCAACCGCGTGTGTAACCGTGATGGTCTCTTCTCGGTGAGTCCGGAAGTGAACACGGTGTTGGAGTTATGTTTGACGTAAGTAGTTTCAGGATCACTTCTTGATCGCTACTAGCTTCACGACCGTGCCTTGCTTCTCTTCTCGCTCTCTTTTGCGAATGTAGCCACCATATATGGTAGTCGCTTGCTGCAGCTCCACCTCACAACTCTGTCCTTCCTATAAGCTTAAATAGTCTTGATCTCGCTGGTGCGAGATTGCCGAGTCCCCATGACTCCACAGATTCTACCAAAACGATTCTGCAGTGCCGGCGATGCCGGTCAGATGATGCAACCGAGCTCAAGTGGGAGTTCGACGAGGAACGTGGTCGTTACTATGTGTCTTTTCCTGATGATCAGTAGTGGAGCCCAGTTGGGACGATCTGGGATCTGTGTAGCATTTGGGGTAGTCTTCTTTTATTTTGGTTCCGTAGTCGGACCTTGCGTGTAATCTGGATAATGGGTGTTTATTTATGTATTGTGTGAAGTGGCGACTGTAAGCCAACTATGTATCTCTTTCCCTTATGTAGTACATCGGTTGTGTGAAGATTACCTCACTTGCGACATTGCTTTCAATGCGGTTATGCCTCTAAGTCGTGCTTCGACACGTGGGAGATATAGCCGCATGCGAATTTACCAGGAGATGGAATTGGGCTGGTCTCATTGGGCTGCTTGTATTTCTTTGGCTGCTCTCTGCTTATTTGGCCTGCTGCCCTTTTCCTTTTCCCCATTTCCGCCGCCACCCAAGGGATCTCCCTGCCTTCCTCCTCCTCCCTCGTGAGAGACCAAGAGAGCACACGAGCACGTGCTCTTCGCCAGCGTGGTCTCCGTCAAGTCCAGCTGCAGCCAAGTTCACCAGGAGTACCCCGACGTCGACTACTTCCTCTACGTCACGGATCAGACGCCATCTCGCCTTCACGCCGTCGTCCACATCGTCCTCTTCCTCCCCTGCTTCCTCTCGCCAGGAAACAAGGGCGCCGCCCGATCAACAAGGCGTCTTCTCGCCGTCGAGCCCGATCAACTCCAGCAGCACCCCTATGGTGAAGATCTTCTCCTCCCCTTCATCGTTCCTGTTGTTTTCCGTCGTCCTTGCTGCCATTCGGCGCCCAACCCGCACGCCTCGCTGCATGCCCGCCGTGTCCGTGGCCGAGCGCCTCGACCCGGGAGGCCGGCCTTTGCGTTTTGCTCTGGTTCGTCTTCTGCTTCACTTAGAGCCGAGCTGCTTCTTTAGCATGATCCACACATACCCGTCAGCGCATGCACGTATCCAAGGGGTCTCGGGATCAAATCCCGTGCGCCCCCATTTTTCCCTTTTGCTACCTGTTCGTGTTTCTTCAGTTCAGTTCAGTTCGAGAAGATGTGTGATCTAGGGCGAACCCCTGATTGCTCAAACACGTTTGAACCGGTGGTCGTTGTCTTGCACTTCCACCAGGCGACCGAGGATCGAATCACCAGCCCGCGCCTTTTGTTTTCACCAATTTTGCTTCACCCAGATCAAGCTCTGTTCATGTGTCATTTTCATCAATTCCATTCTTCAACACAATCAAAGTCGATAACTGCTGGTTATCTCGGCGCACTAACGTGAGGAGGGCACAGGATCGAATCCCATGGAGCCTCAATTCTTTTTCTCTGTGTCTTTTGGTCCAAAACGTGCAAACATTCGCTTCGGGCCCATTCTGCTCCTGGGCTTGCACAGTGCGTTGAATCCGGCCCGTGCATGTTTTTTTTTTCAGTCTGTGCATTTTACCATTTTCCAGTGCATCCTTATTTACAGTAATGCCATCAGTTTAAAATGCTCATAACTATATATCCATGCATCCAAATGAAACATGCCATATATGCATCTTGCTCAGTTTTTCATGTTCTTTAACAATATGCAACTATCATCCCTGTTAAAACTGATTAAAATTGTTGTTTGAATTGTTTTGCACAAATGACATGTTAAAATGGTTTATTTCATAACTAAATAACCGTAGCTCGGTTTTAAATGTTCTTTATATGTAAATGGGGTGGAAAATTGCCTAGTTTTGGTGCACTTTATTTCCCTGTTTAACAACATTAAAATATTGTTTAGGCAGAACAGTACCATTTCTAAAATACTCACATGAGGATTTTCCGGAATTGTTGTTTGTTGTTCCGGCCTCATTTAAACTTGCCTAGATAGGTAGTTTTATCGTGCTTCACCTCAAGCCATGTTTAACAACTTTTAATATTGTTGGGTACATAAACGAGATCAAACTAAATAATTGCATGTGGTGTTTCGTCGATATGCAACTCGTTGCATATTGAGTTCCACTTAACTTGTAGCATTGTTTCTTGCACTTTGCCATGCCATGCCATGCTATTTAGACCGGACATGCATCATACTTGATTTTGCATCATACCATGTTTATGCTTGTGCATTTACCATGTTGTTTGTTTCTTTCTGGTGTTGCTTCTTAGCTCCGGTAATGTTGCGATTGTGAGGATTCGTTCGACTACTCCCGTTCATCTGCTTCATGGACTCGTTCTTCTTCCTAGCGGGATTTCAGGCAAGATGACCGCTACCCTGGATCTCACTACTATCATTGCTATGCTAGTTGCTTCGTTCTATCGCTTTGCTGCGCTACCTATCATTTGCTCTTCAAGCCTCCCAATTTGCCATGTCGGCCTCTAACCTTTGTCACCCTTCCTAGCAAACCGTTGCTTGGCTATGTTACCGCTTTGCTCGGCCCTCTTATAAGCGTTGTTAGTTGCAGGTGAAGTTGAAGATTGCTCCATGGTGGACAGGATTATGTTGGGAAATCACAATATCTCTTATTTAATTAATGCATCTATATATTTTGTAAAGGGTGGAAGGCTCGGCCTTATGCCTGGTGTTTTGTTCCACTCTTGCCGCCCTAGTTTCCGTCATATTGGTATTATGTTCCCGGATTTTGCGTCCCTAACGGTTGGGTGATTTATGGGACCCCTTGACAATTCGCTTTGAATAAGACTCCTCCAAAGCAAGGCCCAACCTTGGTTTTACCATTTGCCTCACCACCACCTATACCCTTTCCCTTGGGTCGGCCAACCCGAGGGTCATCTTTATTTTAGCCCCCGGTCCGGTGCTTCTCTAAGTCTTTGGTTCGAATCGAAGGCATCAAGGGCCACCAGGGCAACTCGAGGGCTGGTTTTACTCGTAGGTGACCTATCCGGTGTTGCCACGAGAACGAAATATGTGCAGCTCCTATCGGGATTTTGGCGCATCGGGCGGGTTTCTGGTCTTGTTTTATTCTTTGTCGAAATGTCTTGTAGCCGGATTCCGAGACTGATCGGGTCTTCCCGGAGAAGGAATATCCTTCGTTGATCGCGAGAGCTTATCATGGGCTAAGTTGGGACACCCCTACGAGGTATAAACTTTCGAGAGCCGTGCCGCGGTTATGTGGCGAGATGGGAATTTGTTAATATCCGGTTGTAGTAAACTTGAAGTAAACTCTTCTAAAATACACCAACCGTGTGCGTAGCAAGTGAGTGTCTCTTTTCGGGTTGATCGATAGGAGAACACGGTTTCGGGTTATGTCGGCGTAAGTAGGAGTTCGTGATCACTTCTTGATCATTACTAGTTGACGACCGTTCCTTTGTTTCTCTTCTCGCTCTCATTTGCGTATGTTAGCCACCATATATGCTTAGCCGCTGCTGCAACCTCACCACTTTACCCCTTCCTTACCCATTAAGCTTTGCTAGTCTTGATACCCATGGTAATGGGATTGCTGAGTCCTCGTGGCTCACAGATTACTACAACCACGATTCTGCAGGTACAGGTTATCACGATGATCATGACGCTTGAGAGCGATGTTTGCTTGTTTTGGAGTTCTTCTTACGCTTCTTCTTCGATCGGGGATAGGTTCAAGGTCGGCAGCCTGGGCTAGCAGGGTGGATGTCGTTTGAGTTTCTGTTTGTGTTTCATCCGTAGTCGGATGGTGCTCTTATGTAAGATGATGTTGTATTCGTGTGGCATTGTATGCCTTATGTATGTATCCCCATCTATTATGTAATGTTGATGTAATGATATCCACCTTGCAAAAGCGTTTCAATATGCGGTTCTATCCTTGGTGGGACCTTGAGTCTCTTTAGGATAGTATCACATATTGGGCGTGACAAGTTGGTATCGAGCCGAGTTGGGTGCAGGTAAGTTTTAGGACACTTGTGAGGGTCTGAGAGAGGGCAACGAGGACAAGGGCCTGACAAAGTGACAACGGAGGCAAAGAGAGAAAGGGCAACTGCGAACGACTACAAGTTTTATGAAAATATGCAAATGCAATGCACATGATGCTATGAGATGAGATGCGTGACATGAACAAAATGCAAAATAAAAGACAAAACCCAACCACGAAGGAAAATAACATATCGCATCTCCGGAAAAGGCAAGAGTTGGAGTTACAAATATGGAAAGTTGCATCCGGGGCGTTACAACACTCCACCACTATGAGAGGATCTCGTCCCGAGATCTAGGATGGCACCGAGAGAAAGCGGAAGAGGAAGAGAGGAGGTAAAACTAAGTTGTTTCTTGACAAAAGAGTGAAACCATGAACCTTGAGATGTTGAGCAAAATGAAAGAAAGAAAACAACGAAGATGAGCAAAGTTGAAAACACTCCGTTAGAAAAGAGGAACAAGGGATACGACGAGAACCAAGAGGTTTAGTGATAAGATGGATATTGAAACCACTCCGGTTAAAACAAGATAGAGAAGGAATAAGATTGATATAATTTGGGCAGCACTCCGACTGAAAGAAGAAGGAAAACTTGATAAGATGAAAAGAACTTGAAGAGATGACACAACACTCCGGTTAAATGGATAAGCATGAAAAGAACACGATCCTCACAATTCGAGATGATGAGTGAAGAGAGCAACATCACCATGCCTCCGGAAGAAAGAATAGAAAATAGATCATTGGACTAACATAATGGAGTAGAAAATGCCAACTTCTGCCACAAATGAGCTTGGAAAGCACCCTTCCAAGAAGAATTGAACGGAGCTGTTGCAAAATCAACAACGAAAAGCACAAGCTTGTAGTGGGCTTATGGAAAACATCTCAAGACTATGAGGTGACAACCGGCCACAAATGGAAACAGTTAATTGGATTGAGATCAGCAAGGGGATGAAAACTCCTTTTAATGATAGAATAGGAGGAAACTTGGATTATTGATAGGCACCACAATTAGCAACATTCCTTAGGGAAGGCTTTAGGTGTAACCTAAACCAAGATAACTCCAATGGAGGGATTGGTCGGATCTGTAACGCCCCGGATGCAACTTTCCATATTCGTAACTCCAACTCTTGCCTTTTCCGGAGATGCGATATGTTATTTCCCTCCGTGGTTGGGTTTTGTCTTTTATTTTGCATTTTTTTCATGTCACGCATCTCATCTCATAGCATCATGCGCATTGCATTTGCATATTTTCATAAAACTCGTAGCCGTTCGTAGTTGCCCTTTCTCTCTTTGCCTCCGTTGTCACTTTGTCAGGCCCTTGTCCTCGTTGCCTTCTCTCAGACCCCTCGCGCATGTCCGAAACTTACCCGTACCCAACCTGCTCAATCATCACCGTTGCATTCGGTTCATCCCCAAACATCTATAAAACATCTCCGTTTTCTTATTTGGACGTCCTAACCTATATTTTTTCAGCCGTCCGATTACGATCGGAGGGTCATTCTAGCCCCTTCCTAAAATTCTCATGCTATATAAACAGATGAAACCCTAGTCCCATCCATCCATCAAATCTTCTTCCGCCGCCGCCACTCCACCAAATCCCCTCGGGATCCATCCCAACCAGCCAGCCTCTCTCCCTTCCTCGTTTTCAACATCAGACCAATCAGAGCGCGCCCGATCCAGATCCTCTCCCGCCCCCGACCACCTCCCTGGTTTTGCTCCGCCGACCAACCACAGTCGGCACCTCCTCTGTTCCCGAGGCCCAGCCTCCTCTCTCGCTCCCGTCTTGCGAAAGCACGCGCCGAGGAGCTTCGGCAGGGAGCCTCGATCCCGCAGCGTCAGGCCCCCTGCATCCTCCCGTGCTTCCCGCGCGCCGCCGCAAGCAGCAACACCACCAGAGCTCCCTTCGCCGTCGGGCACCACCAGCAGGTCGCCATCTCCTCGCGCCCCGTCTCCCTTTTCTCTGGTGCTCCTCCTCTAACCATCTCTCTCTGCTTGAGCACCAGCGCCTGGATCCCCGCCTCCTCGCGCCCGACCGTCCAGGAAGCGGCCGGCGCCGCTCGACATCGTCACCGAGCAGCGGTTGCGCATCTCCTCCCGTTCCTCGGAGCCCCGAGCCTCCCCGTGCTCCTTCACCTCGCCTCGTCGTCCCGTGACCGGCCTCGCTGCCGGCGACCATGGCAAGGACCGGCCTCGTCCCGCTCCTTTCCTCCCCTGTCTCTCCCTTCCTCCCCGTGCTTCCCTCTGTTCCTCACATCTCTCTCTCTCTCTCTCTCTCTCTCTCTCTCTGCGTTGCAGCAGCATCCCCGCGCCATGGAGCTCCAAGTCCGCCGGCCCGCCTCTGCTTCGATCCGGCAGGGAACGGGACCCCGGCGACATCCCGCGACCGGATCCAGCCTCCCAGACGCCCTGCTTCCCCTGCTTCGAGCGCATTGACCACGCCCTCCTCGTCGTGCACCTGGCCTGCCTCAGCGCCAAGGCCCCTCGCCCGTGCGTTGACCTCCAGCCTGCTTGATCCCTGCTTCACGAGACGCGTCGGCCTCGATCTGTTTCTTGGCTTCGTCAGCGCCAAGGCCCAGCTCGCCCTCCATCTCCCCGTGCCAAGCCAGCCACACCTACCGGGCCTTGGCCCAGGGTGAGAAGCCCCCGCCCCCTCTCCTATGCACTTTTGGGCCAACCAGATTCAGCCCGCTGTGTATTTTTCTGCTGCTGCGAATTTATCCATTTATCCAGAAAACTGCATACTTACAGATTTTCCCTTGATGTTCATGCATCAATAATTCACAAACCATGCATCAGAATTAAATAAACTATATATGACATATGCTCAGTTTTTCATGTACTTTCATAATATCCAACTTTCATCCCTGTTTAAAATATTTAACTTGCTGTTTGAATTAATTTGCATAAATGCCATGTTAAAATGATTTATTTCATACCTAAATAACCGTAGCTCGGTTTTAAATAAACTTTATATGTAAATGGGGTGGAAAAATGCATAGATTAACATGGTGCACTTTATTTTGCTGTTTAAAAACATTAATATTGTGTTTAGGGCAGAACAGTAGCAAATTCGAAATATGCATGAGGATTTTCCGGAATTGTTGTTTCTTATTTCCGGCCTCATTTAAACTTGCCTAAATAGTTAGTTCAATTATGCTTCACCTCTTGCCATGTTTAACAACATTTAACATTGTTTGGTAGCTTAAACGAGATCAAACTAAATAATTGCATGTGGTGTTTCGTCGATATGCAACTCGTTGCATATTGAGCTCCACTTAACTTGTAGTATCGTTTGTTGCACTTTGCCATGCCATGCCTCATTAAACCGGACATGCATCATACTTGATTGTGCATCATGCCATGTTTATGCTTGTGCATTTACCATGTTGTTTGTTTCTTTCCGGTGTTGCTTCTTAGCTCCGGTAATGTTGCGATTGTGAGGATTCGTTCGACTACTCCCGTTCATCTTCTTCATGGACTCGTTCTTCTTCCTAGCGGGATTTCAGGCAAGATGACCGTCACCTTGGATCTCACTACTATCATTACTATGCTAGTTGTTTCGTTCTATCGCTATGCTGCGCTACCTATCTTTTGCTCCTCAAGCCTCCTAATTTGCCATGTCAGCCTCTAACCTTTTTCCCCTTCCTAGCAAACCGTTGTTTGGCTATGTTACCGCTTTGCTCAGCCCCTCTTATAGCGTTGCTAGCTGCAGGTGAAGTTGAAGATTGCCCCATGATGGACAGGATTATGTTGGGATATCACAATATCTCTTATATTATTAATGCATCTATATACTTGGTAAGGGTGGAAGGCTCGGCCTTATGCAGTGTTTTGTTCCACTCTTACCGCCCTAGTTTCCGTCATATCGGTATTATGTTCCCAGATTTTTGCGTCCCTAATGCGGTTGGGTGATTTATGGGACCCCTTGACGATTCGCTTTGAATAAGACTCCTCCAAAGAAGGCCCAACATTGGTTTTACCATTTGCCTCACCTAGCCCTTTTTCCCTTGGGTTTCAGGAGCCCGAGGGTCATCTTTATTTTAGTCCCCCCCGGGCCAGTGCTCCTTCGAGTGTTGGCCCGAAACGGGCAGACTGCGGGGCCACCACGGGGCAACTCGAGGGCTGGTTTTACTCGTAGGCTGACCTATCCGGTGTGCCCACGAGCGAGATATGTGCAGCTCCGATCGGGATTTGTCGGCACATCGGTGGCTTTGCTGGTCTTGTTTTATTCTTTGTCGAAATGCCTTGTAGCCGGATTCCGAGACTGGTCGGGTCTTCCGGGAGAAGGAATATCCTTCGTTGATCGCGAGAGCTTATCATGGGCTAAGTTGGGACACCCTGCAGGGTATAAACTTTCGAGAGCCGTGCCAGCGGTTATGTGGCGATGGGAATTTGTTAATATCCGGTTGTAGCAAACTTGAAGTAAACTCTTCTAAAATACACCAACCGTGTATGCGTAACCGTGAGTGTTTCTTTTCGGGGTTGATCGAGAGGAGAACACGGTTTTACGGGTTATGTCTGACGTAAGTAGGAGTTCAGGATCACTTCTTGATCATTACTAGTTGACGATCGTTCCTTTGTTTCTCTTCTCGCTCTCGTTTGCGTATGTTAGCCACCATATATGCTTAGCCGCTGCTGCAACCTCACCACTTTACCCCTTCCTTACCCATTAAGCTTTGCTAGTCTTGATACCCATGGTAACGGAATTGCTGAGTCCTCGTGTCTCACAGATTACTACAACCACAGTTGCAGGTACAGGTTATGCAATGATCATGACGCGAGAGCGATGTTTGCTTGTTTTGGAGTTCTTCTTCTGCTTCTTCTTCGATCAGGGGATAGGTTCAAGGTCGGCAGCCTGGGCTAGCAGGGTGGATGTCATTTGAGTTTCTGTTTGTGTTTCATCCGTAGTCGGATGGTGCTCTTATGTAAGATGATGTTGTATTCGTGTGGCATTGTATGCCTTATGTATGTATCCCCACTATTATGTAATGTTGATGTAATGATACCCACCTTGCAAAAGCGTCTTCAAGATGCGCTTCTATCCTTGGTGGGACCTTCGAGTTCCTTTAGGATAGGGTCGCATCTTGGGCGTGACAAGTTGGTATCAGAGCCTCGACCGACAATACGAGCCCCCTTGTTTGTTGGCCGTTGTTGAGTCTCGAAGAAAACTATTTTGAGTCTTAGGATTATATATATCGGAGAGTAGGATTCTTTTTACTCCTCGGTCCTTAAATTCTCTGGTGAGGCCTCCTGACGTAGATGTTTTGTCTTTCCTCTCCTCAAATTTCACGAAATTTTTTAGGAGCGGGTATCTTGGGATCGTTCCGATAGTCTTGTGACGAGAACATTGTTCTTGGTGCCTCCTGACATTTAGGGGTTGTGGCAGTGTCCCGGGGAGTTGAGCTCCGAGGTGTTGTCATCACAATTTTATCGTTGTAGTTCTAGAATACCTGAGTTTTGCCGACATCGAAAATCTCTTTTATGCAGTTGTTGGTGAGATAACCTCGACGCCACCCAGTACTGGGGAGTTCGGGAGTATTGCCATAGCTCGTATAACGGATGCTTTTCGAAGGTTGAGGTACACGATTTCTGAAGGTTTCTTGGTTATGTGTTGAAGGATGGATACAGCTGGATCTAGGTATTGTTAGTTTGGGTGATATATTTTGTGTCCCTGTATCCCCAACACCTGATTGCATAACCAGAAAGTTTCGGGAGTTTATAGGTGGGAATTCAAGTAGCTCCTAGAATATCTTTCCGACAGATGCATGATATGGGATTGGGTAAATCTCTATCATATGTATTTGTGCCTTTGCTACGTTCATTTTCAATTCTTATGGTGGTTCGTTCAAGATTTCACTTCCTTCATTATCATATTAATTCATTCGTTGTTTCCAAATTCCACCGGTGGTTCCATCAATACCTTCTCAAGGTTGCGCTATATCTCTCTTAATCCTTACTAAGGGAATAAGTAGTATGCCAAATCTGTTACTTGTCATCAATTCGAATTGGTGAAGGATACGCATAACGTATTCTTATTATTGTTTCATCCAAGTGATCTAGTTTCTTCTTTCCAGAGTTGTTCATCATGTCACATTCTCGGTTCGAGTTGATTCACCTTTCTTTTCAGGAGTTCCAAGTTTTCGGCATTATCTCGCGAAGCTCCTTCTAAATCATAGCAAGGCTTCACTTTGTGTTTTCAACTTATCTTTCTTTTATCATCCTTTCATTACCGGAGTTCTTCATGGAGGCTCTACATGGTGGTTCGTCAAGGATTCCTTTCATTCTTCAATTGTCTTCAAGATTTCTTTCAAAGTTAAGATCCGCCAAGCTATACTCGAAAATAAACATGGTTCAACACATGTCTTGTTTTGAGGAGTTCAAGCATTCCTCATCTTGCATTCCGAAGTGCAATTCTTCCTACCTTATCTTTTGAGGTGGTGTTATGTACGTCTTGACAATTTCCATCCATGTTCCATGTTCCACATGTTGTCAAGAATGAGATATTTTAAATCCACCAATCCCTCCATTGGAGTTATCTTGGTTTAGGTTACACCTAAAGCCTTCCCTAAGGAATGTTGCTAATTGTGGTGCCTATGGATAATCCAAGTTTCCTCCTATTCTCTCATTAAAAGGAGTTTTCATCTCCTTGCTGATCTCAATCCAATTAACTGTTTCCATTTGTGGCCGGTTGTCACCTCATAGTCTTGAGATGTTTTCCATAAGCCCACTACAAGCTTGTGCTTTTCGTTGTTGATTTTGCAACAGCTCCGTTCAATTCTTCTTGGAAGGGTGCTTTCCAAGCTCATTTGTGGCAGAATTTGGCATTTTCTACTCCATTATGTTAGTCCAATGATCTATTTTCTATTCTTTCTTCCGGAGGCATGGTGATGTTGCTCTCTTCACTCATCATCTCGAATTGTGAGGATCGTGTTCTTTTCATGCTTATCCATTTAACCGAGTGTTGTGTCATCTCTTCAAGTTCTTTTCATCTTATCAAGTTTTCCTTCTTCTTTCGATGGAGTGCTGCCCAAATTATATCAATCTTATTCCTTCTCTATCTAGTTTTAACCGGAGTGGTTTCAATATCCATCTTATCACTAAACCTCTTGGTTCTCGTCGTATCCCTTGTTCCTCTTTTCTAACGGAGTGTTTTCAACTTTGCTCATCTTCGTTGTTTTCTTTCTTTCATTTTGCTCAACATCTCAAGGTTCATGGTTTCACTCTTTTGTCAAGAAACAACTTAGTTTTACCTCCTCTCTTCCTCTTCCGTTTTCTCTCCGGTGCCATCCTAGATCTCGGGACGAGATCCTCTCATAGTGGTGGAGTGTTGTAACGCCCCGGATGCAACTTTCCATATTCGTAACTCCAACTCTTGCCTTTTCCGGAGATGCGATATGTTATTTTCCTCCGTGGTTGGGTTTTGTCTTTTATTTTGCGTTTTGTTCATGTCACGCATCTCATCTCATAGCATCATGCGCATTGCATTTGCATATTTTCATAAAACTCGTAGTCGTTCGCAGTTACCCTTTCTCTCTTTGCCTCCGTTGTCACTTTGTCAGGCCCTTGTCCTCGTTGCCCTCTCTCAGACCCCTCGCGCGTGTCCGAAACTTACCCGTACCCAACCTGCTCAGTCATCACCGTTGCATTCGGTTCATCCCCAAACATCTATAAAACATCTCCGTTTTCTTATTTGGACGTCCTAACCTATATTTTTTCAGCCGTTCGATTACGATCGGAGGGTCATTCTAGCCCCTTCCTAAAATTCTCATGGTATATAAACAGATGAAACCCTAGTCCCATCCATCCATCAAATCTTCCGCCGCCGCCGCCACTCCACCAAATCCCCTCGGGATCCATCCCAACCAGCCAGCCTCTCTCCCTTCCTCGTTTTCAGCATCAGATCAATCAGAGCGCGCCCGATCCAAATCCTCTCCCGCCTCCGACCACCTCCCTGGTTTTGCTCCTCCGACCAACCACAGTTCCCACCTCCTCTGTTCCCGAGGCCCAGTCTCCTCTCGCTCCCGTGCGCGAGCACGCGCCCGAGGAGCTCGAGCAGGGGAGCCTCGATCCCGCAGCGTCGGGCCCCCTGCATCCTCCCGTGCTTCCTGCGCGCCGCCGCAAGCAGCAGCACCACCGGAGCTCCCTTCGCCGTCGGGCACCACCAGCAGGTCGCCGTCTCATCGCGCCTCGTCTCCCTTTTCTCTGGTGCTCCTCCTCTAACCATCTCTCTCTGCTTGAGCACCAGCGCCTAGATCCCCGCCTCCTCGCGCCCGACCGTCCAGGAAGCAGCAGCGCCCGCTTCGACATCGTCACCAGGCAGCGGTTGCGCATCTCCTCCGTTCCTCGGGCCCGAGCCTCCCGTGCTCCTTCACCTCGCCTCGTCGTCCTGTGACCGGCCTCGCTGCGGCGACCACGGCAAGGACCGGCCTCGTCCGCCCTCTCCTCCCTGTCTCTCCCTTCCTCCCGTGCTTCCCTCTGTTCCTCACATCTCTCTCTCTCTCTGCGTTGCAGCAGCATCCCCGCGCCATGGAGCTCCAAGTCCGCCGGCCCGCCTCTGCTTCGATCCGGCAGGGAACGGGACCCCGGCGACATCCCGCGACCGGATCCAGCCTCCCAGACGCCCTGCTTCCCACCTTGGCGCGTGACCACGCCCTCCCCGTCGTGCACCTGGCCTGCCTCAGCGCCAAGTCCCCTCGCCCATGCGTTGACCTCCAGCCCGCTTGATCCCTGCTTCACGAGACGCGTCAGCCTTGATCTGTTTCTTGGCTTCGTCAGCGCCAAGGCCCAGCTCGCCCTCCATCTCCCCGCGCCAAGCCAGCCACACCGACCGGGACTTGGCCCAGGGTGAGAAGCCCCCGCCCCCTCTCCTGTGCACTTTTGGGCCAACCAGATTCAGCCCGTTGTGTATTTTTTCTGCTGCTGCGAATTTGATTTTCCCTTGATGTTCATGCATCAATAATTCACAAACCATGCATCAGAATTAAATAAACTATATATGAAATATGCTCAGTTTTCATGTACTTTCATAATATCCAACTTTAATCCCTGTTTAAAATATTTAACTTGCTGTTTGAATTAATTTGCATAAATGCCATGTTAAAATGATTTATTTCATAACTAAATAACCGTAGCTCGGTTTTAAATAAACTTTACATGTAAATGGGGTGGAAAAATGCATAGATTAACATGGTGCACTTTAGTTTGCTGTTTAACAACATTAAAATTGTGTTTAGGGAAGAACAGTAGCAAATTCGAAATATGCATGAGGATTTTCCGGAATTGTTGTTTCTTATTTCCGGCCTCATTTAAACTTGCCTAAATAATGCATAGATTAACATGGAACATTGTTTGGTAGTTTAAACGAGATCAAACTAAATAATTGGATGTGGTGTTTCGTCGATATGCAACTCATTGCATATTGAGCTCCACTTAACTTGTAGTATCGTTTGTTGCACTTTGCCATGCCATGCCTCATTAAACCGGACATGCATCATACTTGATTGTGCATCATGCCATGTTTATGCTTGTGCATTTACCATGTTGTTTGTTTCTTTCCGGTGTTGCTTCTTAGCTCCGGTAATGTTGCGATTGTGAGGATTCGTTCGACTACTCCCGTTCATATTCTTCATGGACTCGTTCTTCTTCCTAGCGGGATTTCAGGCAAGATGACCATCACCTTGGATCTCACTACTATCATTGCTATGCTAGTTGCTTCGTTCTATCGCTATGCTGCGCTACCTATCTTTTGCTCCTCAAGCCTCCTAATTTGCCATGTCAGCCTCTAACCTTTTTCCCCTTCCTAGCAAACCGTTGTTTGGCTATGTTACCGTTTTTCTCAGCCCCTCTTATAGCATTGCTAGCTGCAGGTGAAGTTGAAGATTGCCCCATGATGGACAGGATTATGTTGGGATATCACAATATCTCTTATATTATTAATGCATCTATATACTTGGTAAAGGGTGGAAGGCTCGGCCTTATGCCTGGTGTTTTGTTCCACTCTTACCGCCCTAGTTTCCGTCATATCGGTATTATGTTCCCGGATTTTGCGTCCCTAACGCGGTTGGGTGATTTATGGGACCCCCTTGACAGTTCGCTTTGAATAAGACTCCTCCAGCAAGGCCCAACATTGGTTTTACCATTTGCCTCACCTAGCCCTTTTTCCCTTGGGTTTGGAGCCCGAGGGTCATCTTTATTTTAGCCCCTCCCCGGGCGGTGCTCCTTCGAGTGTTGGTCCGAAACGGGCAGACTGTGGGGCCACCACGGGGCAACTCGAGGGCTAGTTTTACTCGTAGGCTGACCTATCCGGTGTGCCCTGAGAACGAGATATGTGCAGCTCCTATCGGGATTTGTCGGCACATCGGGCGACTTTGCTGGTCTTGTTTTATTACTGTCGAATTGTCTTGTAGCCGGGATTCCGAGACTGATCGGGTCTTCTCGGGGAGAAGGAATATCCTTTGTTGATCGCGAGAGCTTATCATGGGCTAAGTTGGGACACCCTGCAGGGTATAAACTTTCGAGAGCCGTGCCCATGCGGTTATGTGGCGAGATGGGAATTTGTTAATATCCGGTTGTAGTAAACTTGAAGTAAACTCTTCTAAAATACACCAACCGTGTGCGTAACCGTGAGTGTCTCTTTTCGGGTTGATCGAGAGGAGAACACGGTTTTACGGGTTATGTCGGCGTAAGTAGGAGTTCAGGATCACTTCTTGATCATTACTAGTTGACGACCGTTCCTTTGTTTCTCTTCTCGCTCTCGTTTGCGTATGTTAGCCACCATATATGCTTAGCCGCTGCTGCAACCTCACCACTTTACCCCATTCCTTTCCCATTTAGCTTTGCTAGTCTTGATACCCATGGTAATGGGATTGCTGAGTCCTCGTGGCTCACAGATTACTACAACCACAGTTGCAGGTACAGGTTATGCGATGATCATGACGCGAGAGCGATGTTTGCTTGTTTTGGAGTTCTTCTTACGCTTCTTCTTGATCCAGGGATAGGTTCCAGGTCGGCAGCCTGGGCTAGCAGGGTGGATGTCGTTTGAGTTTCTGTTTGTGTTTCATCCGTAGTCGGATGGTGCTCTTATGTAAGATGATGTTGTATTCATGTGGCATTGTATGCCTTATGTATGTATCCCCATCTATTATGTAATGTTGATGTAATGATATCCACCTTGCAAAAGCGTCTTCAAGATGCGCTTCTATCCTTGGTGGGACCTTCGAGTTCCTTTAGGATAGGGTCGCATCTTGGGCGTGACAAGTTGGTATCAGAAAACTCAAACAATATCACGAACAAACTCTGAAGGAAGGGATTACTTGACGACGATGAAACTAGAATAAGATTTGTTGCATGCTTATCCTTCATCAAATTAAATTGATGACAAGCAATGGATTTTGCATACTAGTTATTCTTCTTGAAAAGGATTGAGAAGTGTCATATCGCAAACTTGAGAAGGTCTTCATGAGCCTCCGGTAGGATTTGAAAGAACGAATGGATTGATACGATACCAAAGGAAAAGAATCTGAATGAACCACCGTAAGAATTCGAAAAAGACTGATGAAAGAGAATGAATCACCGGGAAGAATTAGAAGAACCAATATGCTAGAGGGGATTTGGATGCATAAGAACAAAGAGATCATGAGCTGATTAAAGAACACTTGAACGAAGCACCGGGATAATTGGATAACGGTAGCTGAAATGTGAGGACAAAGAATTCTTCTGGAACGATGACCTCCGGTGAAAAAAATAGAAATCAACTCCTGAAATACTCCGGATGGATGAAAAGAATTGCACAACTGGAAACCACTAGATAGGATAACATCGAGCTAGCACCGCGAATCTCCGGGAGAACGGACAAGATTTAAGAGAAAAAATCTACGACGGTCTTCAAATGTTGAGAATGACGACGAGAACCACCATGCAGAATTGTTGAGACGCTCCGGGAGAATGAAAAACAAAGACGTTGAGTCAACAATGAAAATGATATGAAATCGATCTTGGAAAAACATCTGACTGATGAAATTCATACTTACGTCAACTTTCGAAAAGAATTTGAGAATAACTCCGGATAATTAGAAGAGTCAGGTAAGATCCTGGGAAAAGGCCTGTGGGTTAGGGCCCACTAAAGAGAAAAACACCGTTGGAAAGAATAGTTCAACAGATAGATGATGCACCGGAACAAATGAAATATTTGAATGAGGTGACAACCTCGAATTAATTGGAACACAGACGAATCTCCCGAGATGTCTTGAACGCTCCGGAAGGATAAACTGGCGAGAGGCGAACGAGCAAATGGAAATATTTGAGCTGAGGGAAAGAATAGATCGACAACGAAAAACTTGAATTGGATCCACCGAAAAAAGAAAAAGGGATGAAGAATGACGAACGAGATGAGAATTCACCGGTTGAAATAATTTACGAAAGACTGAAGAGGTTCCGCACGAATGAAATTGATGCTCGAAAGAGACTCGGGCTCCGGGAAGAAGAGGGTGGGAGGGCGGGAAAACAAAGGCAGTTTGGAAGGGGGAACCGACGAATATCTTGAAGAGAGAACACCGGTTGAAAACATTGAGGAAAGAAAGCAAAGACTTCGCACGAGTGGGATGGATACTCGATTACGAACTCCGGATTCGAGAAGATGAAGGGAGGGTGGGTGGGAAAAGAAAACAACTGGGGATTGAACTTGACAACGATGAAGAGGCTCGAGTCAACTTGACGAGAAATGCACCGGACAAAAAGAGCTGAGACCCAATGAACGAAAAACTAACCACGTGATCCTAAAGAAAAATTTGAAGGGGAAGAGGAGTAGTTCAAAACACCTACGTCAAGGTTTCTCACTAGAGCGACTAAGGGGCTGAGGAGTAAAAAGAATTCCTACTCTCCGATATAACTAGACTTAGAAATCAGTTTTCTTCTAGACTCAACAACGGCCAGACTACACGATCAATCAAGGGGGCTCCTAGGGTCGGTCGAGGCTCTGATACCAACTTGTCACGCCCAAGATGCGACCCTATCCTAAAGGAACTCGAAGGTCCCAACAAGGATAGAAGTGCATCTTGAAGACGCTTTTGCAAGGTGGATATCATTACATCAACATTACATAATAGATGGGGATACATACATAAGGCATACAATGCCACACGAATACAACATCATCTTACAAGAGATCAACATCCGACTACGGATGGAACACAACAGAAACTCAAAGCGACATCCACCACCTTTAGCCCAGGCTGCCGACCTGGAACCTATCCCCTGATCGAAGAAGCAGAAGAAGAACTCCAAAACAAGTAAACACCGCTCTCGCGTCATGATCATCGCAAACCTGTACCTGCAACTGGTGTAGTAATCTGTGAGCCACGAGGACTCAGCAATCCCATTACCATGGGTATCAAGACTAGCAAAGCTTAATGGAAAAGGAAGGGGTAAAGTGGTGAGGTTGCAGCAGCGACTAAGCATGATATGGTGGCTAACATGCGCAAATGAGAGCGAGAAGAGAAGCAAAGGAACGGTCGTCAACTAGTAATGATCAAGAAGTGATCCTGAACTCCTACTTACGTCAGACATAACCCGTAAACCGTGTTCTCCTCTCGATCAACCCGAAAAGAGACACTCACGATTCGCACCACGGTTGGTGTATTTT
The DNA here is from genome assembly GCA_021605145.1 of Aegilops bicornis. Classification (NCBI taxonomy): domain Eukaryota; kingdom Viridiplantae; phylum Streptophyta; class Magnoliopsida; order Poales; family Poaceae; genus Aegilops; species Aegilops bicornis. Next base: position 386,230,169 of record CM038669.1, on the reverse strand, counting down.
AGAAGAGTTTACTTCAAGTTTACTACAACCGCATATCAACAAATTCCCATCTGCCACATAACCGCGGACACGGCTCTCGAAAGTTTATACCCTGCAGGGGTGTCCCAACTTAGCCCATGATAAGATCTCGCGATCAACGAAGGATATTCCTTCTCCCTGGGAAGACCCGACCAGTCTCGGAATCCCGGCTACAAGCCATTTCGACAGCAATAAAACAAGACCAGCAAAGCCGCCCGATGTGCCGACAAATCCCGATAGGAGCTGCACATATCTCGTTCTCAGGGCACACCGGATAGGTCAGCCTACGAGTAAAACCAGCCCACGAGTTTCACCGTGGTGGCCCCTTGATCTGCCCGTTTCGGACCAACACTCGAAGGAGCACCGGCCCGGGGCTAAAATAAAGATGACCCTCGGGCTCCGGAAACCCAAGGGAAAAAAGGCTAGGTGAGGCAAATGGTAAAACCAATGTTGGGCCTTGCTGGAAGAGTCTTATTCAAAGCGAACTGTCAAGGGGGTCCCATAAATCACCAACCGCGTTAGGGACGCAAAATCCGGGAACATAATACCGATATGACGGAAACTAGGGCGGCAAGAGTGCAACAAAACACCAGGCATAAGGCCGAGCCTTCCACCCTTTACCAAGTATATAGATGCATTAATAATATAAGAGATATTGTGATATCCCAACATAAACATAATCCAACATGGAGCAATCTTCATCTTCACCTGCAATTAGCAACGCTATAAGAGGGGCTGAGCAAAGCGGTAACATAGTCAAACAACGGTTTGCTAGGAAGGGTGTCAAAGGTTAGAGGTTCATGGCAATTTAGGAGGCTTGAGGAGCAAAAGGTAGGTAGCGCAGCATAGCGATAGAACGAAGCAACTAGCATAGCAATGATAGTAGTGAGATTCAAGGTGACGGTCATCTTGCCTGAAATCCCGCTAGGAAGAAGAACGAGTCCATAAAGAAGATGAAGCCACGAAGTCGAACCAAGCGTAGACGAACGAATCCTCACGATCGCAACGAAACGGGAACTATCGAGAAGAAGCACACAACATGGTAAACACACCACACATGAACAAGACATGATGCTCAACCAAGTATGATGCATGACAAAGCTACATGAAGCTACTCATGGCAAAAGATGATGCATACAAGACCAACACATCAAAGCAAGTTTAAATGAGGCCGGAAACAACATAGAACAACTCTGGTAAGTCCTCATATGCAAATTTCAAAATTGGTCCAGATCTGAATAAACCTTATGTTCAAGTTGTTAAACAGCAAATTAAGATGCACCGTGATGATCTACATGAAATTCTATTCAAGTTACATATGAAGTTCATTAGATTCGGAGCTACGACCTAGAAGATATGAGCAAAACAAGTTAAACATGGCATTGATGCAAAATGCATACAAACCTCAATCAAACACCTCAAAACAAGGATGCAACATGATAATATGAAACTACATGCAAAATCAAGCAAGTTTCATATAGAGCACACTCAAAACGGAGCAACGGTTCAACACATACACCCTATACAAGTCATGACAACAATCTGTCGAAAACAACAACTAGGCATATTGCAAGCATCAAAACAACATGCTACAGCACCTCAATATGAGAAAAAAAAATTCATGGACATGATGTACAGGTAAAGCATAACAAAACATGAACATTGAGCTATCTCCAAAAATCACTAGAACATGCTCAAAAGGACATGGCAAGATTGCAAATACTAACAGTTCAGACTTTGCATAAAATAACATCAGGTTGCAATGTTTAGAGCTATCAAACAACATGTTACAGGAAATTATCATGGCAAACAGAGGAATGACATGAATCTACTAATAGCATATAACAAAAGTCCTTTACTGACCATGAGCCAAAAGGGCATAGAAAATATGATGGCACCCATGTAAACATGGCAAGTTATATGACAGATTCATACATGGCAGGAACAACGATAAGTAGACATGTTGGTGAGCTTGAACCACTCACCACAGAGAAATAAATGGCATGGCAAGGCAACCAACAGTAAGAAGACATGTTTATGAAACTAACCATGGCAAGAGAAAGTTCATAGGGTGCATGGGTCACTAGCAAAGCTCATGGCAAAACTGAACTTAATGTTGACAGGCTGACAGCAACATTATTTAGCAAATTTGGAGCAAGATTACAACAATGTTCAGAAGGCTATAATTCCAACAAAGGGCATGGATGGATATAGCATGACATGTAAAACAAAACAACCTTAGTGAACATCTCCAGATTATGCATAGAATGACTTTTAGAAGCAGGTTAACATAGCATCATGATATAGCAGATTCAGAAATGCAAAACAGCAACAGCAAGTACCCTACTTAACAAGCTTGATGCACTCACTACAGGAATCACAAAAATACACGGATAGCACCCCTGTAAAGATGGCATGACATAGCTCATTACATATGTAGACTTCATGCTCAAAAGAAAATCACCCAAAAAGATACAAAAATGACAAAAGACCAAGTTCTGTTAACAGGCAGCAGACAACATCACCTAGCAGTCTTGCAACGATAATTCTGGCATCAATATGGACTCAAATGAACATGACGCGATGGAAAAAAGTGAAGTACTCATCGAGGCGAACAATTTGACATATTACACGCACAAAACGGAGCAGTATGCATGGAGATATGATGTGATGAACATGGCATGATAATGTCAAAATATTTCGGGACTTGGGCAAAAAACAACCTCCGAAAAATTTGGACGGGAAGAAGCGGGATGAGAAGATCCGGACTCGGGCGCCGTTTGGATCGGCGGACTGGTGGATCTGGTCCAGCCCGGCCAGATCCGGGACGAGGCGATCAAGGGCTCTCCGGCAAGGCAAGCGGCGGCGCGGCACATCGGGCGGCGACGGCGGCGGCGAAGCCGGCGCGCCGGAAAGGGCCGGCCGGCAGGCGGCGGAGGGACGGGCATCACGGCGCTGGGGCGGCGCCCGCGGTCGACGGTGGCACGGCGCGTCTGCCAGGCGATGGAGGAGCCGGACGGGCGGCGGAGAGGACGGCCGCCGGCGCGGCGCAAGACGCCGGCGCGAGAAGCGGCGTAGCCGGGCGCTGGGCCGGGAGGCAGACGACGGCGGAGCGCTGGCTCGCAAGGGCCTTCCTGGCTCCATGGCCAGCAGCGGCGGAGGATGGCGGCGCGCCACGTGGCATCTCCGGATTGGCGCGGGGGCGAGGGCGGACGTGTCCGGCTGCGGCCGGACGTGTCCGGTGGCGGCGGGGAGGAGTTTGCTAGGGTTTGGACTGCGTGAAATTTCGGGGGGTAGAGGCATATTTATAGATAGCGGGAGCTAGGAGAGTCCAAAAGAAGTGTGGTTTTCGCCCACACGATTGTGATCGAACGACCGAGAGCATGGAGGGGATTTGGATGGGTTATGGGCCATTTTGGAGGGGTGTTGGGCTGCAAAGAGAATGGGGCTTTTACGGTTACCCGGTTAACCGTTGGAGTATCAAACGACCTCCAAATGGCACGAAACTTGATAGGCGGTCTACCGGTGGTATACCAAGGCCGCTTGGCAAACCTCGGGCCATTCCGAGAAAGTTTAACACCCGCTCACAAGGAGAGACAACAAGGGGGCGCCGGAAGACATAGGAGTGCCGGATTGCAAAACGGACAACGGAAAAAATGCTCGGATGCATGAGACGAACACGTATGCAAAATGAAATGCACATGATGACATGATATGAAATGCAGATGATGACATGGCAAAGTGCAACACGCAAGCACATGACATGGCAAAGACGGCGAATAACTGGCAAACACCTGGCGCATCGAATCCGGGGCGTTACAGTTTTGTAGTAACTTGATCTAAAGTTTCATGATCATCATCATTAGCTTCCTCACTAATTGGTGTAGGAATCACTGGAACTGATTTCTGTGATGAACTACTTTCCAATTCGGGAGAAGGTACAAATTACCTTATCAAGCTCTACTTTCCTCCCACTCACTTCTTTCGAGAGAAACTCCTTCTCTAGAAAGGATCCATTCTTAGCAACGAATGTTTTGCCTTCGGATCTGTGATAGAAGGTGTACCCAACAGTTTCCTTTCGGTATTTTATGAAGACGCACTTCTCCGATTTGGGTTCGAGCTTATCAGGTTGAAAACCTTTTTCATATAAGCATCGCAACTCCAAACTTTAAGAAACGAAAGCTTAGGTTTACTGCTAAACCATAGTTCATATGGTGTCGTCTCAACGGATTTAGATGGTGCCCTATTAAACGTGAATGCAGCTGTCTCTAATGCATAACCCCAAAACGATAGTGGTAAACCGATAAGAGACATCATAGATTGCACCATATCTAGTAAAGTACGATTACGACGTTCGGACACACCATTATATTATGGTGTTCCAGGTGGCGTGAGTTGCGCAACTATTTCACATTGTTTCAAATGAAGGCCAAACTCGTAACTCAAATATTCGTCTCCACGATCAGATCATAGAAACTTTATTTTTCTTGTTACGATGATTTTCCACTTCACTCTGAAATTCTTTGAACTTTTCAAATGTTTCAGACTTATGTTTTATCAAGTAGATATACTCATATCTGCTCAAATCATCTGTGAAGGTCAGAAAATAACGATACACGCCGCGAGCTTTAAGACTCATCGGATCGCATACATCGGTATGTATTATTTCCAATAAGTTAGTAGCTTGTTCCATTGTTCCGGAGAACAGAGTTTTAGTCATCTTACCCAAAAGGCACGGTTCGCAAGCATCAAATGATTCATAACCAAGTGATTCCGAAAATCCATCTTTATGGAGTTTCTTCATGCGCTTTATGCCGATATGACCCAAACGGAAGTGCCACAAATAAGTTGCACTATCGTTATTAACTTTGCATCTTTTGGCATCAATATTATAAATATGTGTATCACTATGATCGAGATCCAACAAACTATTTTCATTGGGTGTATGACCATTTGAAGGTTTTATTCATGTAAACAGAACAACAATTATTCTTTGATTTTAAATGAATAACCGTATTGCAATAACCATGATCAAATCATATTCATGCTCAACGCAAACGCCAAATAACATTTATTTAGGTTTAACACTAATCCCGAAAGTATAGGGAGTGTGCGATGATGATTATATCAATCTTGGAACTACTTCAACACTCATCGTTACTTCCCCTTTAACTAGTCTCTGTTTATTCTGTAACTCCTGTTTCGAGTTACTAATCTTAGCAACCGAACAAGTATCAAATACTCAGGGGCTACTATAAACACTAGTAAGGCACATATCAATAACATGTATATCAAATATACCCTTGTTCACTTTGCCATCCTTCTTATCCACCAAATATTCAGGGCATTTCCGCTTCCAGTGACCATTTCCTTTGAAGTGTAAGTACTCAGTTTCAGGCTTTGGTCCAGCTTTGGTCTTCTTCACGGGAGTGACAACTTGTTTTCCATTCTATTTGAAGTTTCCCTTTATTTCCCTTTGCCCCTTTCTTGAAACTAGTGGTCTTGTTAATCATCATCACTTGATGCTCTTTCTTGATTTCTACCTTCGTCGATTTCAACATCACGAAGAGCTCGGGAATCGTTTTCGTCATCCCTTGCATACTATAGTTCATCACAAAGTTCTAGTAACTTAGTGATGGTGACTAGAGAATTATGTCAATCACTATCTTATCTGGAAGATTAACTCCCACTTGATTCAAGCGATTGAAGTGCCCAGACAATCTGAGCACATGCTCACTAGTTGAGCGATTCTCCTCCATCTTTTAGCTATAGAACTTGTTAGAGACTTCATATCTCTCAACTCGGGTATTTGCTGGAAATATTAACTTCAACTCCTGGAACATCTCATATGGTCCATGACGTTCAAAACGTCTTTGAAGTCACGATTCTAAGCCGTTTAAGCATGGTGCACTAAACTATCAAGTAGTCATCATTTTGAGCTAGCCAAACGTTCATAACGTCTGCATCTGCTCCTGCAATAGGTTTGTCACCTAGCGGTGCATCAAGGACATAATTCTTTTGTGCAGCAATGAGCATAAACCTCAGATCACGCATATAATCCACATCATTGCTACTAACATCTTTCAACACAGTTTTCTCTAGGAACATATCAAAATAAACATATGAAAGCAACAACACGAGCTGCAACATAATTTGCAAAATACTACCAGGACTAAGTTCATGATAAATTTAAGTTCAATTAATCATATTACTTAAGAACTCCCACTTAGACAGACATCTCTCTAGTCTTCTAAGTGATCACGTGATCCAAATCAACTAAATCATGTCCGATCATCACGTGAGATGGAGTAGTTTTCAATGGTGAACATCACTATGTTGATCATATCTACTATATGATTCACGCTCGACCTTTTGGTCTCCGTGTTCCGAGGCCATATCTCTATATGCTAGGCTCATCAAGTTTAACCTGAGTATTCCGTGTGTGCAACTGTTTTGCACCCGTTGTATTTGAACGTAGAGCCTATCACACCCGATCATCACGTGGTGTCTCAGCACGAAGAACTTTCGCAACGGTGCTTACTCAGGGAGAACACTTCTTGATAATTAGTGAGAGATCATCTTAAAATACTATCGTCAATCAAAGCAAAATAAGATGCATAAAGGATAAACATCACATGCAATCAATATAAGTGATATGATATGGCCATCATCATCTTGTGCTTGTGATCTCCATCTCCGAAGCTCCGTCGTGATCACCATCGTCACCGGTAGCGACACCTTGATCTCCATCTTAGCATCGTTGTCGTCTAGCCACCTATTGCTTCTACGACTATCGCTACCGCTTAGTGATAAAGTAAAGCAATTACCAGCGCTTGCATTTCATACAATAAAGCGACAACCATATGGCTCACCATTGCCGATAACTCGGTTACAAAACATGATCATCTCATACAATAAAATATAGCATCACGTCTTGACCATATCACATCACAATATGCCCTGCAAAAACAAGTTAGACGTCCTCTACTTTGTTGTTGCAAGTTTTACGTGGCTGCTACGGGCTTAGCAAGAACCGTTCTTACCTACGCATCAAAACCACAACGATAGTTCGTCAAGTTAGTGTTGTTTTAACCTTCGCAAGGACCGGGCGTAGCCACACTCAGTTCAACTAAAGTTGGAGAAACTGATACCTGCCAGCCACCTGTGTGCAAAGCATGTCGGTAGAACCAGTCTCGCGTAAGCGTACGCGTAATGTCGGTTCGGGCCGGTTCATCCAACAATACCGCCGAACCAAAGTATGACATGTTGGTAAGCAGTATGACTTGTATCGCCCACAACTCACTTGTGTTCTACTCGTGCATATAACATCTACACATAAAACCTAGCTCTGATGCCACTATTGGAGAACGTAGTAATTTCAAAAAAATTCCTACGCACACGCAAGATCATGGTGATGCATAGCAACGAGATGGGAGAGTGATGTCCATGTACCCTCGTAGACCGAAAGCGGAAGTGTTAGCACAACGCGGTTGATGTAGTCGTACGTCTTCACGGTCCGACCATTTCGAGACTCCTCGTCATGTCCCCGATCTCATCCGGGACTCCGAACTCCTTTGGTACATCAAAACTCATAAACTCATAATATAACTGTCATCGAAACCTTAAGCGTGCGGACCCTACGGGTTCGAGAACTATGTAGACATGACCGAGACACGTTTCGATCAATAACCAATAAGCGGAACACGGATGCTCATATTGGCTCCTACATATTCTCTGAAGATCTTTATCGGTCAAACCGCATAACAACATACGTTGTTCCCTTTGTCATCGGTATGTTACTTGCCCGAGATTCGATCGTCGGCATCTCAATACCTAGTTCAATCTCGTTACCGGCAAGTCTCGTTACTCGTTATGTAATGCATCATCCCGCAATTAACTCATTAATCACATTGCTTCTAAGGCTTATAGTGATGTGCATTACCGAGAGGGCCAAGAGATACCTCTCCGATAATCGGAGTGACAAATCCTAATCTCGAAATACGCCAACCCAACATGTACCTTTGGAGACACCTGTAGAGCTCCTTTATAATCACCCGATTCTGTTGTGATGTTTGGTAGCACACAAAGTGTTCCTCCGATAAGCAGAGTTGCATAATCTCATAGTTATAGGAACTTTGTATAAGTCATGAAGAAAGCAAGAGCAACATACTAAATGATCAAGTGCTAGGCTAACGGAATGGGTCAAGTAAATCACATCATTCTCCTAATAATGTGATCCCGTTAATCAAATGACAACACATGTCTATAGTTAGGAAACGTAACCATCTTTGATTAATGAGCTAGTCAAGTAGAGGCACACTAGTGACATTATGTTTGTCTATGTATTCACACATGTATTATGTTTCCGGGTAATACAATTCTAGCATGAATAATAAACATTTATCATGATATGAGGAAATAAATAATAACTTTATTATTGCCTCTAGGAAATATTTCCGATCTAGGTGTCATACCTAGTGCATCGGGACCAATGAAGATCTTCTGTGACAATACTGGTGCAATTGCCTTGGCAAAGGAATCCAGATTTCACAAGAGGACCAAGCACATCAAGAGACGCTTCAATTCCATCCGGGACCAAGTCCGGTGGGAGACATAGAGATTTGCAAGATACATACGGATCTGAATGTTGCAGACCACGTTGACTAAGCCTCTTCCACGAGAAAAATATGATCAGCACCAATACTCCATGGGTGTTAGAATCATTTATGTGTAATCTAGATTATTGACTCTAGTGCAAGTGGGAGACTGAAGGAAATATGCCCTAGAGGCAATAATAAAGTTATTATTTATTTCCTCATATCATGATAAATGTTTATTATTCATGCAAGAATTGTATTAACCGGAAACATGATACATGTGTGAATACATAGACAAACTTAATGTCACTAGTATGCCTCTACTTGACGAGCTCATTAATCAAAGATGGTTATGTTTCCTAACCATAGACATGTGTTGTCATTTGATTAACGAGACCACTTCATTAGGAGAATGATGTGATTGACTTGACCCATTCCGTTAGCTTAGCACTTGATCGTTTAGTATGTTGCTATTGCTTTCTTCATGACTTATAAAAGTTCCTATAACTATGAGATTATGCAACTCCCGTTTATCGGAGGAACACTTTGTGTGCTACCAAACATCACAAACAGAATCGGGTGATTATAAAGGAGCTCTACAGGTGTCTCCAAATTTACATGTTGAGTTGGCGTATTTCGAGATTAGGTTTTGTCACTCCGATTGTCGGAGAGGTATCTCTGGGCCCTCTCGGTAATGCACATCACTATAAGCCTTGCAAGCAATGTAGCTAATGAGTTAGTTACGGAATGATGCATTATGTAACGAGTAAAGAGACTTGCCGGTAACGAGATTGAACTAGGTATTGAGATACCGATGATCTAATCTCGGGCAAGTAACATACCAATGACAAAGGGAACAACGTATGTTGTTATGCGGTTTGAACGATAAAGATCTTCGTAGAATAAGTAGGAGCCAATATGAGCATCCAGGTTCCGCTATTGGTTATTGACCCGGAATGGTTCTCGGTCATGTCTACATTGTTCTCGAACCTGTAGGGTCCGCACGCTTAAGGTTTCGATGACAGTTATATTATGAGTTTATGAGTTTTGATGTACCGAAGTTTGTTAGGAGTCCCGGATGTGATCACAGACATGACGAGGAGTCTCGAAATGGTCGAGACATGAAGATTGATATATTGGACGACTATATTCGGACACCGGAAGTGTTCCAGAGAAGTTTCAGATAAAACCGGAGTGCCGGAGGGTTATCGGAAACCCCGGGGGTACTAATGGGCCTCGATGGGCGTTAGTGGAGAGAGAGAGGGGCGGCCAGGGCAGGCCGCGCGCCCCCTCCCCCTCTAGTCCAAATTGTACTAGGAGAGTGGGGGCGGCGCCCCCCTTTCCTTCTCCCTCTCCCTCTCCTTCCTTCCCCCTCTCTCCCTTTAGGTGGAAACCTACTAGGACTTGGAGTCCTAGTAGGATTCCCCTCTTGGGGGCGCGCAATAGAGGGCTGGCCGGCCTCCCCCTTGCTCCTTTATATACGGGGGCAGGGAGCACCCCAAAGACACAACAATTGATCTCTTTTTCTCTTAGCCGTGTGCGATGCCCCCCTCCACCATAGTCCTCGATAATATTGTAGAGGTGCTTAGGCGAAGCCCTGCGACGGTAGAACATCAAGATCGTCACCACGCCGTCGTGCTGACGAAACTCTTCCCCGACATTCTGCCGGATCGGAGTCTGGGGATCGTCATCGAGCTGAACGTGTGCTAGAACTCGGAGGTGCCGTAGTTTCGGTGTTTGATCGGTCGGGCCATGAAGACGTACGACTACATCAACCGCGTTGTTCTAACGTGTCCGCTTTTGGTCTACGAGGGTACGTGGACAACACTCTCCCTTTTTGTTGCTATGCATCACCATGATCTTGCGTGTGCGTAGAATTTTTTTTGAAATTACTACGTTCCCCAACAGTGGCATCCGAGCCTGGTTTTATGCGTAGATGTTATATGCACGAGTAGAACACAAGTGAGTTGTGGGTGATACAAGTCATACTGCTTACCAGCATAACATACTTTGGTTCGGCGGTATTGTTGGATGAAGCGGCCCGGACGGACATTACGCGTACGCTTACGCGAGACCGGTTCTCCCGACGTGCTATGCATAGAGGTGGCTAGCGGGTGTCAGTTTCTCCAACTTTAGTTGAACCGAGTGTGGCTACGCCCGGTCCTTGCGAAGGTTAAAACATCACTAACTTGACGAACTATCGTTGTGGTTTTGATGAATAGGTAAGAACGGTCTTGCCCAGCCCGTAGCAGCCACGTAAAATTTGCAACAACAAAGTTGAGGATGTCTAACTTGGTTTTTGCAGGGCATGTTGTGATGTGATATGGTCAAGACGTGATGCTATATTTTATTGTATGAGATGATCATGTTTTGTAAATGAAGTTATCGGCAACTGGCAGGAGCCATATGGTTGTCGCTTTATTGTATGAAATGCAAACGCCCTGTAATTGATTTACTTTATCACTAAGCGGTAGCGATAGTCGTAGAAGCAATAGATGGTGTAAATGACAACGATGCTACAATGGAGATCAAAGTGTCGCGCCGGTGACGATGGTGATCACGACGGTGCTTCGGAGATGGAGATCACAAGCACAAGATGATGATGGCCATATCATATCACTTATAATGATTGCATGTGATGTTTATCCTTTATGCATCTTATCTTGCTTTGATTGACGGTAGCATTTTAAGATGATCTCTCACTAATTATCAAGAAGTGTTGTCCCTGAGTATGCACCGCTATGCGAAAGTTCTTCGCTCGAGACACCACCGATGATCGGGTGTGATAGGCTCTACGTTCAAATACAACGGGTGCAAAACAGTTGCACACGCAGAATACTCGAGTTAAACTTGACGAGCCTAGCATATACAGATATGGCCTCGGAACACGGAGACCGAAAGGTCGAACGTGAATCATATAGTAGATATGATCAACATAGTGATGTTCACCATTGAAACTACTCCATCTCACGTGATGATCGGACATGGTTTAGTTGATTTGGATCACGTGATCACTTAGATGACTAGAGAGATGTCTGTCTAAGTGGGAGTTCTTAAGTAGTATGACTAATTGAACTTAAATTTATCATGAACTTAGTACCTGATATTTTTTTGCTTGTCTATGTTTGTTGTAGATAGATGACTCATGTTGTTGTTCCTTTGAGTTTTAATGCGTTCCTTGAGAAAGCTAAGTTGAAAGATGATGGTACCAATTACACGGACTGGGTCCGTAACTTGAGGATTATCCTCATTGCTGCACAGAAGAATTACGTCTTGAAAGCACCGTTGGGTGCCAGGCCTGCTGCAGATGGAACTGACGATGTTAAGAACGTCTGGCAGAGCAAAGCTGATGACTACTCGATAGTTCAGTGCGCCATGCTTTACGGCTTAGAACCAGGTCTTCAACGACGTTTTGAACGTCATGGAGCATATGAGATGTTTCAGGAGTTGAAGTTAATATTTCAAGCAAATGCCCGGATTGAGAGCTATGAAGTCTCAAATAAGTTCTATAGCTGTAAGATGGAGGAGAATAGTTCTGTCAGTGAACATATACTCAAAATGTCTGGGTATAATAATCACTTGATTCAACTGGGAGTTAATCTTCCTGATGATAGTGTCATTGACATAATTCTTCAAACACTGCCACCAATCTACAAGAGCTTCGTGATGAACTATAATATGCAAGGGATGTACAAGACTATTCCCGAGCTCTTCGCAATGCTAAAGGCTGCGGACGTAGAAATCAAGAAGGAGCATCAAGTGTTGATGGTCAATAAGACCACCAGTTTCAAGAAAAAGGGTAAAGGGAAGAAGAAGGGGAACTTTAATAAGAACAACAAGCAAGTTGCTGCTCAAGAGAAGAAACCCAAATCTGGACCTAAGCTCGAGATCGAAAGTGCTTCTACCGCAAGCGCACTTGACATCGAAGCGGAACTGCCCCAAGTATTTGGCGGATAAGAAGGATGGCAAGGTGAACAAAGGTATATGTGATATACATGTTATTGATGTGTACCTTACTAATACTCGCAGATAGCACTGGTATTTGATACTGGTTACATTGCTAATATTTGCAACTCGAAACAGGGACTACGGATTAAGCGAAGATTGGCTAAGGACGATGTGACGATGCGTGTGGGAAATGGTTCCAAAGTCGATGTGATCGCGGTCGGCACGCTACCTCTAAATCTACCATCGGGATTAGTTTTAGACCAGAATAATTGTTATTTGGTGCCAGCGTTGAGCATGAACATTATATCTGGATCTTGTTTGATGCGAGACGGTTATTCATTTAAATCAGAGAATAATGGTTGTTCTATTTATATGAGTAATATATTTTATGGTCATGCACCCTTGAAGAGTGGTCTATTTTTATTAAATCTCGATAGTACTGATACACCTATTCATAATGTTGACGCCAAAAGATGCAGAGTTGATAAAGATAGTGCAACTTATTTGTGGCACTGCCGTTTGGGTCATATTGGTGTAAAGCGCATGAAGAAACTCCTTACTGATGGACTTCTGGAATCACTTGATTATGAATCACTTGGTACTTGCGAACCGTGCCTCATGGGCAAGATGACAAAAACACCGTTCTCCAGAACTATGGAGAGAGCAACAGATTTGTTGGAAATCATACATACAGATGTATGTTGCCCGATGAATGTAGAGGCTCGTGGCGGATATCGTTATTTTCTCACCTTCACAGATGATTTAAGCAGATATGGGTATATCTACTTGATGAAACATAAGTCTGAAACTTTTGAAAAGTTCAAAGAATTTCAGAGTGAAGTTGAAAATCATCGTAACAAGAAAATAAAGTTTCTACGATCTGATCATGGAGGAGAATATTGAGTTACGAGTTTGGTCTACATTTGAAACAATGCGGAATAGTTTCGCAACTCACGCCACCCGGAACACCACAGTGTAATGGTGTGTCCGAACGTCGTAATAGTACTTTACTAGATATGGTGCGATCTATGATGTCCCTTACTGATTTACCGCTATCATTTTGGGGTTATGCTTTAGAGACGGCCGCATTCACATTAAATAGGGCATCATCAAAATCCGTTGAGACGACGCCTTATGAACTGTGGTTTGGCAAGAAACCAAACTTGTCGTTTCTTAAAGTTTGGGGCTGCGATGCTTATGTAAAGAAACTTCAACCAGATAAGCTCGAACCCAATCGGAGAAATGTGTCTTCATAGGATACCAAAAGAGACTATTGGGTACACCTTCTATCACAGATCTGAGGGCAAGATTTTTGTTGCTAAATTCGGATCCTTTCTAGAGAAGGAGTTTCTAGTAGAACTTGATGAGGTAACTATACCTACTCCCTTATTGGAAAGTAGTTCATCACAAGAACCGGTTCCTGTGACGACTACACCAATCAGTGAGGAAGCTAATGATAATGATCATGAAACTTCAGATCAAGTTATTACCAAACTTCGTAGGTCAACCAGAGTGAGATCCGCACCAGAGTGGTACGGTAATCCTATTCTGGAAGTCATGTTACTTGACCATGGCGAACCTACGAACTATGAGGAAGCGATGATGAGCCCAGATTCCACAAAATGGCTTGAGGCCATGAAATCTGAGATGGGATCCATGTATGAGAACAAAGTATGGACTTTGGTTGACTTGCCCGATGATCGGCAAGCCATTGAGAATAAATGGATCTTCAAGAAGAAGACTGACGCTGATGGTAATGTAACTGTCTACAAAGCTCGACTTGTTGCAAAAGGTTTTCGACAAGTTCAAGGGGTTGACTACGATGAGACTTTCTCACCCGTAGCGATGCTTAAGTCTGTCCGAATCATGTTAGCAAGTGCCGCATTTTATGATTATGAAATATGGCAAATGGATGTCAAAATTGCATTCCTGAATGGATTTCTGGAAGAAGAGTTGTATATGATGCAACCGCAAGGTTTTGTCGATTCAAAAGGTGCTAGCAAAGTGTGCAAACTCCAGCGATCCATTTATGGACTGGTGCAAGCCTCTCGGAGTTGGAATAAACGCTTTGATAGTGTGACCAAAGCATATGGTTTTATACAGGCTTTTGGAGAAGTCTGTATTTACAAGAAAGTGAGTGGGAGCTCTGTAGCATTTCTGATATTATATGTAGATGACATATTATTAATTGGAAACGATATAGAAATTCTGGATAGCATAAAGGGATACTTGAATAAAGTTTTTCAATGAAAGACCTCGGTGAAGCTGCTTACATATTAGGCATCAAGATCTATAGAGAAAGATCAAGACGCTTAATTGGACTTTCGCAAAGCACATACCTTGATAAAGTTTTGAAAAGGTTCAAAATGGATCAGGCAAAGAAAGGGTTCTTGCCTGTATTAGAAGGTGTGAAGTTGAGTCAGACTCAATGCCCGACCACAAAGATAAGATAGAGAGAAAATGAAAGATGTTCCTATGCTTCAGCCATAGGCTCTATCATGTATGCAATGCTGTGTACCAGACCTGACGTATGCTTAGCAATAAGTTTGGCAGGGAGGTACCAAAGTAATCCAGGAGTGGATCACTGGACAGCGGTCAAGAATATCCTGAAATACCTGAGAATGACTAACGATATGTTTCTCGTTTATGGAGGTGACAAAGAGCAAGTCGTAAATGGTTACGTCGATGCAAGCTTTGACATTGATCCGGACGATTCTAAATCGCAAACCGGGTACGTGTTTATATTGAACGGTGGAGCTGTCAGTTGGTGCAGTTCTTAACAAAGCATCGTGGCGGGATCTACATGCGAAGCGGAGTACATAGCTGCTTCGGAAGAAGCAAATGAAGGAGTCTGGATTAAAGAGTTCATTTCCGATCTAGGTGTCATACCTAGTGCATCGGGACCAATGAAGATCTTCTGTGACAATACTGGTGCAATTGCCTTGGCAAAGGAATCCAGATTTCACAAGAGGACCAAGCACATCAAGAGACGCTTCAATTCCATCCGGGACCAAGTCCGGGTGGGAGACATAGAGATTTGCAAGATACATACGGATCTGAATGTTGCAGACCCGTTGACTAAGCCTCTTCCACGAGCAAAACATGATCAGCACCAAGACTCCATGGGTGTTAGAATCATTACTGTGTAATCTAGATTATTGACTCTAGTGCAAGTGGGAGACTGAAGGAAATATGCCCTAGAGGCAATAATAAAGTTATTATTTATTTCCTCATATCATGATAAATGTTTATTATTCATGCTAGAATTGTATTAACCGGAAACATGATACATGTGTGAATACATAGACAAACTTAAAGTCACTAGTATGCCTCTACTTGAGTAGCTCATTAATCAAAGATGGTTATGTTTCCTAACCATAGACATGTGTTGTCATTTGATTAACGAGACCACTTCATTAGGAGAATGATGTGATTGACTTGACCCATTCCGTTAGCTTAGCACTTGATCGTTTAGTATGTTGCTATTGCTTTCTTCATGACTTATACAAGTTCCTATAACTATGAGATTATGCAACTCCCGTTTACCGGAGGAACACTTTGTGTGCTACCAAACGTCACAACGTAACTGGGTGATTATATTGGAGCTCTACAGGTGTCTCCAAAGGTACATGTTGAGTTGGCCTATTTCGAGATTAGGTTTTGTCACTCCGATTGTCGGAGAGGTATCTCTGGGCCCTCTCGGTAATGCACATCACTATAAGCTTGCAAGCAATGTAGCTAATGAGTTAGTTACGGAATTATGCATTACGTAACGAGTAAAGAAACTTGCCGGCAACGAGATTGAACTAGGTATTGAGATACCGACGATCGAATCTCGGGCAAGTAACATACCGATGACAAAGGGAACAACGTATGTTGTTATGCGGTTTGACCGATAAAGATCTTCGTAGAATATGTAGGAGCCAATATGAGCATCCAGGTTCTGCTATTGGTTATTGACCTGGAATGGTTCTCGGTCATGTCTACATAGTTCTCGAACCCGTAGGGTCCGCACGCTTAAGGTTTGGATGACAGTTATATTGTGAGTTTATGAGTTTGGATGTACCGAAGTTTGTTCGGAGTCCCGGATGTGATCACGGACATGACGAGGAGTCTCGAAATGGTCGAGACATGAAGATTGATATATTGGACGACTATATTTGGACACTGAAAGTGTTCCGGAGAAGTTTCGGATAAAACCGGAGTGTCGGAGGGTTATCGAAAACCCCGGGGAACTAATGGGCCTCGATGGGCCTTATTGGAGAGAGAGAGGGGCGGCCAGGGCAGGCCGCGCGCCCCTCCCCCTCTGGTCCGAATTGGACTTGGAGAGGCGGCGCCCCTTCCTTCTCCCTCTCCCTCTCCTTCCTTCCCTCTCTCCTTTAGGTGGAAACCTACTAGGACTTGGAGTCCTAGTAGGATTCCCCTCTTGAGGGCGCGCCATAGAGGGCGGCCGGCCTCCCTCGCTTTATATACAGGGGCAGGGGCACCCCAAAGACACACCAATTGATCTCTTGATTTCTTAGCCGTGCGGTGCCCCTCCACCATAGTCCTCGATAATATTGTGGCGGTGCTTAGGCGAAGCCACAGGGACGGTAGAACATCAAGATCGTCAACATGCCGTCATCTTGTGAACTCTTCCCCGACATTCTTTCGATCGAGTCCGAGGATCGTCATCGAGCTGAGCGTGTGCTAGAACTTCGGAGGTGCCGCAGTTTGGTGCTTGATCGGTCGGGCCGTGAAGACGTATGACTACATCAACTGCGTTGTTCTAACGCTTCGCGCGGTCTCACGAGGGTACGTGGACAACACTCTCCCCTCTTGTTGCTATGCATCACCATGATCTGCGTGTGCGTAGGATTTTTTTTGAAATTACTACGTTCCCCAACACGCTCCCCCTTGGAGGGGTTGGGAAAGCTCTCCGCTTGCTCCCCGCCATTGTAGGTGGCGAGCCCGGCTTGAATGGGGACCATATACGCCGGAGGGAGAAATCCCTGGGTCTGTAGCTCCACTAATTGACTGTGCGGGGCGGAACACTTCTTCCAATCTCCGGGCTTAGGGCTACGAGAGCGAGATGAGGAGCGGCGCTGGCCGGCCATGTTGGAATGGATTTTTCGGGCGCGCTCCGATGAATGCTCGCTGAAGGAGGATGGTGTGATTTGGATCTGAGAATCCCCATTTCTTTAAATAGGCAGTTTGTTCACATAGCTAGGGTGGTAAAAGTAAAAACGTCCTGGCTTCTCGCATTCGCTCGGCAGTTTGTTCACATTCGACTCACCCAATGAGAGCATCACCGCCAAGTGCCTCATGGCTAAAGCCACCAACAAGGTAAAGGAAATATGCCCTAGAGGCAATAATAAAGTTATTATTTATTTCCTCATATCATGATAAATGTTTATTATTCATGCAAGAATTGTATTAACCGGAAACATGATACATGTGTGAATACATAGACAAACTTAATGTCACTAGTATGCCTCTACTTGACTAGCTCGTTAATCAAAGATGGTTATGTTTCCTAACCATATACATGCGTTGTCATTTGATTAACTAGATCACTTCATTAGGAGAATGATGTGATTGACTTGCCCATTCCGTTAGCTTAGCACTTGATCGTTTAGTATGTTGCTATTGCTTTCTTCATGACTTATACAAGTTCCTATAACTATGAGATTATGCAACTCCCGTTTACCGGAGGAACACTTTGTGTGCTACCAAACGTCTAACGTAACTTGGTGATTATAAAGGAGCTCTCAGTGTCTCCAAAGGTACATGTTGAGTTGGCGTATTTCGAGATTAGGTTTTGTCACTCCGATTGTCGAAGAGGTATCTCTTGGCCCTCTCGGTAATGCACATCACTATAAGCCTTGCAAGCAATATAGCTAATGAGTTAGTTACGGAATTATGCATTCCGTAACGAGTAAAGAGACATGCCGGTAACGAGATTGAACTAGGTATTGAGATACCGATGATCGAATCTCGGGCAAGTAACATACTGATGACAAAGGGAACAACGTATGTTGTTATGCGGTTTGACCGATAAAGATATTCGTAGAATATGTAGGAGCCAATATAAGCATCCAGGTTCCGCTATTGGTTATTGACCCGGAATGGTTCTCGGTCATGTCTACATAGTTCTCGAACCCGTAGGGTCCGCACGCTTAAGGTTTCGATGACAGTTATATTATGAGTTTATGAGTTTTGATGTACCGAAGTATGTTCGGAGTCCCGGATGTGATCACGGACGTGACGAGGAGTCTCGAAATGATCGAGACATGAAGATTGATATATTGGACGACTATATTCGGACACCGGAAGTGTTCTGGAGAAGTTTCGGATAAAACCGGAGTGCCGGAGGGTTATTGGAAACCCCGGGGGAACTTATCGGCGTCGATGGGCCTTAGTGGAGAGAGAGAGAGGGGCGGCCAGGGCAGGCCGCGCACCCCCTCCCCCTCTGGTCCGAATTGGACTAGGAGAGGGGGGCGGCGCCCCCTTTCCTTCTCCCTCTCCCTCTCCTTCCTTCCCCCTCTCCCCCTTTAGGTGGAAACCTACTAGGACTTAGAGTCGTAGTAGGATTCCCCTCTTGGGGGCGCGCCAAAGAGGGTCGGCCGGCCTCCCCGTTGCTCCTTTATATACGGGGGCAGGGGGCACCCCAAAGACACAACAATTGATCGCTTGATCTCTTAGCCATGTGCGGTGCCCCCTCCACCGTAGTCCTCGATAATATTGTAGCGGTGCTTAGGCGAAGCCCTGTGACGGTAGAACATCAAGATCGTCACCATACCGTCGTGCTGACGAAACTCTTCCCCGAGATTTTGCTGGATCGGAGTCCGGGGATCGTCATCGAGCTGAACGTGTGCTAGAACTCGGAGGTGCCGTAATTTCGGTGCTTGATCGGTCGGGCCGTGAAGACGTACGACTACATCAACCGCGTTGTTCTAACGCTTCCGCTTTCGGTCAGGGTACGTGGACAACACTCTCCCCTCTCGTTGCTATACATCACCATGATCTTGCGTGTGCGTAGGATTTTTTTTTGAAATTACTACGTTCCCCAACACAAGGTAACCCCCAACATCAAAACTACCATCATTAATCACCCTTCTTCGACGGATAGCATTGATGAACATGAGGGAACTAGTGTGGAGGAGAACGAGTTTGAGGCCTTTATGGGTAAACTCAAGGGTAAAGCCAAGAAGCACTTCGTTGCTCTCTTGGAACAACTTGGTGAAGCCAATGACATGATCGAGGCTCATGAAGATACCATCTCTAAGATGGAGGGGCATAGTCGAGACTATGCCGATGAGATTTCGAAGCTTTCCAATGCTCTTGGGGAAGAGTGTGGTCTTCGTTTGGCTCTTGAGGAGTCACAGAACGATGATCATGCTAAATTAAAGAAAGATCTTGATCATGCTCTTGTTGTTTCTTGTGTGCTAAATTCCGAGAAGGCCAAACTTGGGGTTGATCTTGCTAGACTCAAGGAGGAGTTTGATATACTTGACAAGGCTCATAAGACCTTGAAAGGTATTCATGCTAGTCTGAAGGAGTCTCATGATATCCTCAAAGTGAAGCTAACTAAGGAGAAAACCACTTTTCCTCATATGGTTTTAATTGATAATGCAAATGCTACTAACCCGTGTTGTGAGCATGTGCATCTTATTGAGGAAAATGCTAAGTTGAAGGAGCAACTTGAGAAAGGCCTTGTGTCATGCATACAAGGTGAGAAGAACCTCAACGACCTTTTGAGCAATCAAAAGGAAGTTGTGGCCAAGGAGGGATTGGGTTCGCACCTAAGCCCAAGAACAAGAAGAAGAATGACAAGACCAAACGACCTCCTCCTCTGAAGCAAACTTTTGTAAAGGAGGGAGAGGGTGCTTCCAAGGAGAAGAAGAACAATGCGAAGAGTGGCGATGTCTAGAAGGGAAATGCCACCCCTCCCAACAAAGCCGGCGACTTTAATCCTTCTTATGTGTTATGTCGTGCTAGTGATGGGCATGTTTATGCCAAATTTGTTGGTTCTCCTCATGAATATATTGAATGGTCTATTTGGGTTCCTAAGACCCTTGTTACAAACATCAAAGGACCCATTACAAAATGGGTACCTAAAACCAAGCATTAAGCTCTTGTAGGTGTTTGCTTCCGGTGGGGGATCATGGTTGCTCGATAGTGGAGCTACAAATCATATGACCGGAAGTATACCTGGCCAAACCTCGGGCCGGGCCGGGCCTAGCCAAGCCCGACACAAAAAACCTAGGCCCGGGCCCGCCATCGCAGAACTGTGTTTACAGGCCCGAGCCCGAGCACGTAAAAGCCCGTCGGGCTTCGGGCCGGCCCGGCCCGACCTTCAGAAAAATGCAAAAACTACGGGCCCGGGCCTGACCCGGACTTTGTGCTCAAAAACTAGGCCCGAGCCCGGCCCGGGGGCAGCGTCGGGCCGGGCCTAGTCGGGCTTTTTCAGGCCGGGTCGGGCCGGGTCGGCCGGGCCGGGCTTCCCATGGCCAGGACTAACCGGAAGCAAGGACTTGGTGGTTGACATGCACAAGATTCCATCTATGCCCACCAATGTCGAGTGGGGTGATGCCTCGTCTTCTAAGGTATTGGGACTCGGCAAGGTTGTCATTTCTCATGATCTCACGGTCGAGAAGGTCATGCTTGTTGAGTCCCTTGCATACAATTTACTTTCCGTTCATCAACTTGCAATCATGGGCTTTGCCACTTTCTTTGATATTGATACCGTGGCCCTCTTGTGGAGCAAGACTCTTAAAGTAGCCTTTGTTGGGCATGTCGAGAATGGTCTATATGTGATTAACTTTTCGGAGCGACCCACTAAGACCGCGACATGCCTAATGCTAAAGTTGACGTGGGATGGCTTTGGCATCGCTGTTTAGCCCATGTCAATATGACATGTTTGCAAAGTCTTCTCAAGGGGGACCATGTCCGTGGACTAACGAATGTTAGTTTTGCTAAAGATCGTGCTTGCAGTGCTTGTATCGAAGGAAAGCTACGTGAGAAGGCTCACCCTCCCACGACTATCATCTACTCAAAGAGGCCTTTGGAGCTCCTTCATTTGGATCTCTTTGGGCCACCATCCTTTGATAGTCTTGGGGGTAGGAAGTATTTCTTGGTGATTGTGGATGACTATTCAAGATACACTTGGGTGTATTTCTTCAAAAGGAAGAGCAAGACCCAACAAACCGTCATCGACTTTGCAAATGAAGCCCAACGTCAACACAATGCAAAGATCTTGACAATAAGAAGTGACAACGGCACCGAGTTCAAGAACTACACCTTGGATGAGTTCCTTAGTGATGAGGGGATCAAGCATCAATATTCCGCACCTTACACCCCTCAACAAAATAGTGTTGCGGAGAGGAAGAACCGGACGTTGATGGATGCGACAAGGACCATGATGGCGGAGTTCAAGTCTCCATACAACTTTTGGGCCGAAGCCATCAACACCGCATGTCATGCATCAAATCGGCTCTACCTCCGCAAGGGCTTGAACAAGACTCCATATGAGATACTCACCGGTAACAAGCCCAACCTCAAGTACTTTCGGGTGTTCGGATGTAAGTGTTTCATTCTCAAGAAATGTGTTCGGTTGTCTAAATTTGAGGCTAGAGCTTATGAGGGCATATTTGTTGGTTATGCTACAAACTCTCATGCTTACTGTGTCCTCAATAATTCCACGGGACTTATTGAGGAGATGTGTAACATGGAGTTTGATGAGAATAACGGCTCCCAAGTGGAGCAAAGTGGCACTTGTGATGTAGGTGATGAAATTCCTCCTCAAGCCATAAGAAGAATGGGTGTTGGTTTTATCCTACCCATTGAGGAACCCCTTGTGGCCGAAGGAGAAGGACAATGCTCCACTCAAGTGGAGCCAACACCAACGGAAGGCCCACACGCTTCCGAAGAACAAAGTGAAGGCCCTCAACCTCATGAACAAGACCAAGGGCAAGATCATGCTCAATAAGGTGTTGACACACCAAGTGATGCCCAAGGTCAAGTTCTCTCCACCATGCAAGTTCTAGATCAAGAACAAGCTCAAGACGGCGCTCAAGATGATCAAGTGACCGCTCCTCAACTCACCACAGAGGAGGAATTAGAGCGTCGTGCCGCCAAGATTGCATCCAAGCTCTCCACCAAGGGTCATCTCATGAAGAATGTGCTTGGAAGCATTCAAAAGGGGGTAAGCACTCGTAGACAATTGGCAAACTATTGTGAACATGACGCGTTTGTCTCTTGTGTTGAACCTCAAAAGGTATATGAAGCACTCGAAGATCCGGATTGGCTTAATGCCATGCATGAAGAACTCAACAACTTCGAGTACAACAAGGTGTGGAGACTGGTGCCAAGGCCAACGGGAACCACAATGTCATTGGAACCAAGTGGATATTCAATAACAAGCAAGATGCTCATTGGACCATCATTCGCAACAAGGCAAGATTGGTGGCACAAGGATACTCCCAAGTCGATGGTATCGTCTACGGTGAAACCTTTGCTCCTGCTGTAACGCATTGAGTCCATTCGCATGTTAATTGCCTATGCTTCTCATCATAACTTTAAGTTGCAACAAATGGATGTGAAGAGTGCTTTTCTTAATGGTCCCATTAATGAGTTGGTCTACGTCAAACAACCCCCCGGGTTTGAGGATCCCTACTTTCCCGATCATGTGTATTAACTTGATAAGGCACTCTATGGGCTTAAACAAGCCCCACGTGCATGGTATGACCACCTTACTGAGTTGTTACAAGATCGTGGATTTGAAGTTGGGCTAATCGACCCCACTCTTTTTACTAAGAAGGTCAAAGGGGAGTTGTTTGTGTGCCAACTATATGTTGATGATATTATCTTTGGTTCCCCTAACAAATCTTTCAATGAGGAATTTGCCAATATCATGACCTCAAAGTGCAAGATGTCTTCCATGGGAGAGTTGAAGTTCTTTCTCGGATTTGAAGTGAAGCAAAGAAGAGAAGGAACCTTCATCAACCAAGCCAAATACACTCAAGACATGCTCAAGAGATTCAAGCTAAGCGATGTCAAGCCGGCTTCCACTCCAATGCCCACCAAGTGCCAACTTAACATTGATCCCAATGGTAAAGCGATGGATCAAAAGGTATATCGCTCCATGATTGGCTCCTTGCTTTACCTTTGTGCATCTAGACCGGATATCATGTTGAGTGTGGGAATTTGTGCACGGTTTCAAGCCGCACCTAAGGAAAGCCACTATGTGGCGGTCAAGCGAATCTTTTGATATTTGGCTCATACCCCAAACTTTGGCTTATGGTACCCAAGAGGAGCAAACTTCAAGCTTGTAGGATATTCGGACTCCGATTGGGCGGGAGACAAAGTGGATAGGAAGTTGAAAGTGCAACTATCCCTAGGTGGTTTTGGTAATTCATAACAACTTATAGCTCATTGAGCTAATACTATTCCCTTAAGAACGCTAGCTTTCGGCTTCACCCAGTCTGAGGTACACATCCGGCTGACCCGGCGGTAACAATCGCAGAGGTGCTCCCTTTACCACCTAGCCGAACAATCGGGAACGTGAGGGTAAGCACATGAGCCAGCAACCCAGCTTGGCCAAAACTTAAATCATATCGATGCATATAATGGTGAATAAAAGGTACATGCGGAAGTGTGACACATGTGTTGGGCATAAAGCCCGTATAAATAAGCTTCTGTTAAAGAAGCCCCCAGGTATAATGAGCGCGGATAGCGCGTCAAGTGTGTGCGAACAATGCGCAAACGAGCCTTTAACGGCATCGGAAAATTGGAGGGAGAAGGAGAGAAATAGAAGACAGCTTAAAGTATAAAATATAGACGGGGGAAGGAGACGAACTCAGAATCTGGCGCTAGGCGTAGAATCTTGGGAGACGGGCTGCGTTCCATGGGTTCGGCTCGAGTCGGTTATCCGATGCGTTTAGACAGAAGTGCGCTCCGCCGGTCAGGACTTGGTCGATGATGAAGGGACCCTCCCATTTGGGCTTGAGTTTGTCCTTTTTCTTGTCCAGGAGGCGTAGAACTAGTTCGCCAACATTGTAAGCTTTGGCCCTTACTTCCCTGCTTTGATATCTTCGAGCCTGCTGTTGATAGAATGCGGAATGAGCTTTTGCCACGTCACGCTCCTCCTCCAAGGCGTCCAAGCTGTCCTGCCAATCGAGCTCGGCTTCTCTTTCTTCGTACATGCGCACGCGACGTGAGTCATGAATTATGTCGCAGGGCAAAACTGCCTCTGCGCCGTATACCATAAAAAATGGTGTGAATCCGGTAGTGCGATTCGGCGTGGTCCGCAGCCCCCAGAGCACGGAGTCGAGCTCCTCTACCCAGTGCGTGTTTGATTCCTTGAGGCGCCGCACTAGTCTGGGTTTAATGCCGCTCATGATTAGACCATTTGCTCGCTCGACTTGACCGTTAGTTTGGGGGTGATAGACTGACGCGTAGTCGAGCTTGATGCCCATGTTTTTGCACCAGAGTTTGACCTCGTCGGCCGTGAAGTTCGTGCCGTTATCAGTGATGATGCTATGGGGGACGCCGTAACAGTGTACTACCCCTGATATGAAGTCTATCACGGTCCGGATTCGGCCGTCTTTACGTGCTTGGCCTCTATCCATTTGGTGAATTTATCCACCATGACCAATAGGTATTTTTGCTTGTGGGTTCCTCCTTTAAGGGGTCCAACCATGTCAAGCCCCAGACCCCGAAGGGCCAGTGATGGGTATAGTTTTGAGGGCGGTGGGTGGCATGTGGCTTTGATTAGCAAAGAGCTGGCAACCGACGCATCGTTGGACTAAGTCCTGAGCATCTGCCCGGGCCGTTGGCCAATAAAATCATGTACGGAAGGCCTTGCCTACAAGGGCCCGGGCTACGGCATGGTGCCCACCGAGTTCGGCATGAATTTCAGCCAGGAGATTCCGCCCTTCCTCTTCGGAGATAAACCTTTGAAGGACTCCGGTTGTGCTTTTCTTATAAAGCTCTCCCTCATGGACCTTATAGGCTTTAGACCGCCGCACTATGCAGCGGGCCTCGTTTTGGTCCTCGAGAAGTTCCTGCCTAGTTAGGTAAGCTAGGAATGGTTCTGTCCACGGGGCAATGACTATGTTATTTCGTTGGCGGGACCACCAACTATGTCTGAATGTTTGGTGTGGGGCAGTGTAGTTGGGTCCGGGTTGTTATTTCCGGACTCTCCCTCCCATAGTACGGATGGCTTGAAAAGCCTCTCTGGGAAGATGTTGGGGGGGACGGCATCGCGCTTTGCGCCAATGCGTGCCAACATGTCTGCTGCCTGGTTGTTATCCCGGGCTATATGGTGAAATTCGAGCCCCTCAAACCGAGCTGACATTTTTAGGACGACATTACAATAAGGTGTCATTTTCGGATCCTTGGCATCAAAGTCCCCATTTATTTGGGATATCGCGAGGTTCGAATCCCCACGCACCTCTAGGCGTTGAATGCCCATGGAAACTGCCATCCGGAGACCGTGTAGAAGGGCCTCGTATTCGGCTGCGTTGTTGGAGTCCATGTACATTATTTGAAGTACGTATTGGACTGTATCTCCGGTTGGGGACGTCAGAATGACGCCAATTGACCCCAGCCGCCAACATTTTGGAGCCGTCGAAGTGCATGATCCAGTTGGAATATGCGCCGTACTCTTTAGGGAGTTCGGCTTCAGTCCATTCGGCGATGAAATCAGCCAAAACTTGCGAATTAATAGCTCGCCGTGGCTTGTAGGTTATGTCGAACGGGAGGAGCTCAATGGCCCATTTAGCAATCCAGCCCGTTGCGTCGCGGTTGTTTATAATGTCATTAAGAGGTACTTCGGAGGCTACTGTTATCGAACACTCTTGGAAGTAGTGTCGCAGCTTCCGGGATGCCATGAACACTGCGTATGCTATCTTTTGATAATGAGGGTACCGTGACTTGCATGGAGTTAGGATAGTGGACACGTAGTAAACTAGTTTTTGGAGAGGGAACTTGTGTCCGTCCGTTTCTCGTTCGACAACGAGCACCGCGCTTACAACTTGATGGGTTGCTGCGATGTATAATAGCATTGGTTCGCCCATGTTGGGTGCGGCCAGGACCGGATTTGTTGCCAATATGGCTTTGATTTCTTCGAGTCCGGCCGTGGCAGCGTCCGGCCCACTCGAAGTGTTCGGTCTTGCACGGAGGAGGCGATAAAGGGGTAATGCCTTTTCTCCTAAGCGAGAGATAAAGCGGCTTAGAGCCGCCACGCATCCAGTCATTTTTTGTATTTGTTTGAGGTCTTTGGGGATATCCAATTGTGACAGAGCTTGGATCTTGGCTGGATTTGCTTTAATTCCTCTACCGGATACAATGAAGCCCAAGAGCTTTCTGGCTGGTATGCCGAAAACGCATTTTTCCGGGTTGAGCTTGATGTCATATGTTCGGAGATTATCGAATGTGAGCCTCAAGTAAATCGACTAGGGTTTCGACATGCTTGGATTTGACGACCACATCGTCTATGTATGCCTCCACTGCTTTTGCGGATCTGGTTTGCCGGACATGTCCGAATCATGCGCGGATATGTTGCGCCGGCGTTTTGAGCCCAAAGGGCATTGTGTTGAAGCAGAATGGGCCGTATGGAGTGATGAATGCCGTTGCGGCTTGGTCTGGCTCTGCCATCTTAATTTGGTGGTAGCCGGAGTATGCGTCGAGGAAACACAATGAGTAGCGTCGATAATTTGATCGATGCGGGGGAGGGGGAAGGGATCCTTTGGGCAAGCCTTGTTAAGGTCCTTAAAATCGACACATAGGCGCCAGGATTTGTCCTTCTTTGGTACCATTACCAGGTTTGCTAGCCAGTCCGGATGTTTAATATCTCGATGAATCCGGCCTCCAATAGTTTAGCTAGCTCCTCTCCCATGGCTCGACTCTTGGGTTCGGAGAAACGCCAAGAGCTGGTTTGGTAGCTTGAATCCTTTTAGGATATTTAGGCTGTGCTCTGCCCGGTAGGCGTGGGATTCCTGGCATGTCTGAAGGGTGCCAGGAAAAAATGTCCCAATTTTCGCGTAGGAATTCTCGTAGTGCGGCGTCCACATCAGGGTTTAATTGTGCCCCGAGGGAGGCCGTTTTTGTAGGGTCCGTTTTATGGACTTGGAATTTGACTATTTCATCTGCCGGTTTAAAAGATGTGGACTTGGATCTCTTATCGAGTATCACATCGTCCCTGTTCACCGTGGAACGCAGCACAGTGAGTTCCTCTGCCGCTAGGGCTTCGGATAGTGCCTCAAGGGCAAGTGCGGCTGTTTTATTTTCGGCGCGGAGCGCTATGTCCGGGTCACTAGCGAGAGTGATAATTCCGTTGGGTCCGGGCATTTTGAGCTTCATGTACCCGTAATGGGGTATAGCTTGAAAAATTGTGAATGCCTCTCGCCCTAATAGAGCGTGGTATCCGCTGCTGAAAGGGGCCACTTGGAATGTGACCTCCTCAGACCTATAATTGTCCGGCGTGCTGAACACCACATCTAGTGTGATCTTTCCTGTACAGCATGCTTCCTGACTGGGGATTATTCTTCTAAAGGTTGTGCTGCTTTGCTCAATGCGGCTCCAGTCTATTTCCATTTTTCGAAGGGTTTCCTCGTAGATGAGGTTTAATCCGCTGCCGCCGTCCATGAGTACCTTGGTAAGGCGAAATCCGTCCACTATTGGACTGAGGACCAATGCGGCTGGTGCTCGGGCTGTTCGGAATTTAGGTTCGTCACTTGCGTTAAAGGTAATAGCCGTGTCACTCCATGGATTTATTGTTTCTATCTGATAGACTTCGGCAAGGCTGCGGAGTGTTCGTTTCCGCATATTATTTGATGCGAAATTCTCAAGAAGGCTATTATCTTGTCTTGGTATTGCTTTGGGCTGGTGCTGGAGCTAAAAGCTCTTCGCCACTTTTGGCCACCTGCCGTAGTATCCAACATGCTCTAAGGCTATGAGTTGGAGTGGCGCCCTCTGTGCTATGAATTTTGCAGGGTCCATTGAGCCATCCCTCCAGTATGGTTCCATGCCCTTTGGTGGGGTTTTACTTTTTGGTATGTAACCCAGGTGCCTGGTGATAATGCACCCTTTTATTTCGGACTAGGGTCGTATTCGGGGTCGGATTATCCCAAAATTTGATTTCGGTTTTCCAGGCGCTATCCATCGCGCAGTACTTTCGTACTACGGACTCCAAGTCAGCGAAGCGTGTAATTTCACGATGACTTATGGCGTTTAGGATTCCCTTGTCCGTGCAATTATTGCAGAAGAATGAAATTGCATCCTCCTCGCGGCAATCCTTTATCCTGTCCACAACCAGGAGGAATCTGGCCCGATAATGATGTCTTTGTTTCACCGGCTCTTGCCGGATTTGGGATAGATCGCTTATGTTTGGGTGGGCGGGTGAAATTAAATTCCGAACCCCGTACGATCTAAGATTCAGGGGCCAAGAAGTTTACGAACTTGGAAGCTTGGGTTCTTGGAGGTTGTCCAATGAATCTAGCACGCTGCCTGACTTTAAGTTCAGGGCTTGAGTGGTGTCCTCCCCTCCGCGGGAATCCGGCATGGAGGGGTCAGGAATCCGGACATAGCTGGTCCTTAAGGTAGGAGAAGAGTCGCCGTATTGTTCCTCTACCACAGCAACGTGGTGGGTAACCTGGGGAGAGTTGATCTCTCTCAGATCGGTTTTAGGCCCAATCTGATCGTAGTCTGTAGCGACTCCCAGGGCGGCGATGCGATCCAAGAGCTCGTTCAAGGAAGAGAGCTCCATCGGATCTAACTGCTCGGCGAGTTTCAAGTTAACGTGAAGATTGCTTTCGATGACCCGAGAAGTCATCGTCGGCGCGGCGGCCGAACAGGCGGTCATAAGAAAACCGCCTAGTAGGGTTTTAGCAACTGTGCCGTCTTTAAAGACGGGATGAGGCATCCTTCCTGACAGCGATGGCACAGAGGATCTCTCAACGAAAGCACCAATGTCGGTGTCAAAACCGGCGGATCTCGGGTAGGGGGTCCCGAACTGTGCGTCTAGGCGGATGGTAACAAGAGACAAGGGACACGATGTTTTTACTCAGGTTCAGGCCCTCTCGATGGAGGTAAAACCCTACTCCTGCTTGATTAATATTGATGATATGGGTAGTACAAGAGTGGATCTACCACGAGATCAGAGAGGCTAAACCCTAGAAGCTAGCCTATGGTATGATTGTTGTTCGTCCTCTGGACTAAAACCCTCCAGCTTTATATAGACACCGGATAGGGTTAGGGTTACACAGAGTTGGTTACAATGGTAGGAGATCTACATATCCAGACGCCAAGCTTGCCTTCCACGCCAAGGAAAGTCCCATCCGGACACGGGACGAAATCTTCAATCTTGTATCTTCATAGTCTAGGAGTCCGGCCAACGGTGATAGTTCGGCTATCCGGACACCCCCTAATCCAGGACTCCCTCAACAAGCTTCAAGAGGAGATTGATGCATTTGAAGAAGCACCTAAGGCCTTGGTCAAGTGGGTTCCCAAGACTACATCAAGTTCTACTGCATCAAGTACAACTACTACACCAAGGATTCCCATCAAGTTGATGTGGATCCCGAAGAAGAAGAACTAGAGAGTTCTTGAGAGTGACTCTGCCAACATTTTTCACTCATATCATTATGGCGAGGACAAGTGCAATCAACTTCCATATCTTGCACTAGTTCAAGGAGTCACAAACCCTCATGTTGGTAAGGCAAGGGACAAGGTAACCCCATGTTTTCATGGACATCACTTTGTGTGTGCATCACTCTATGTCTATGGATATCCTTGTTTGTTCCTTGTGGGACTAACCCATGTAGGTATTGAAAGTGCAACCCACTCCAAAGGATTGCTCCAAATGATCTACATCAACATTGAGCATCCACATGTTCAACACCTACATGAAGTCATCATCGACAAAACCCAAGGTTAGGTTATCCCTCTAAGGGGGGATCTCACATCTAGGGGGAGCTTAACTCTAAGAAATGAGTCAAAGCAACTCTAATGATGTGAACACATAAATGCTTTATGTAGAAGTGGTGACCCCACTTGAGCTTAAACGATGAGTATGACCTATGATCAAATGTTCTCATTTGACCCCTAAGTCAATATACTCATATATAGATGACCTAGTCATCACCAATTGTTTGATAGATGCTAGAATTGATTGTGCATGCTTTGTCACATATTTCATTTGTCATCTTATTGTGTGAGCATGTTGGTTGCATACTTTACTCATTCGAGGACATCCACTTGTTGTTTTGATTGTTTGGCTTTTCTTTCTTTGGCCAAGTGGATGGACAAGAATGCCTAAGAACCTTCTCTAGCTATCTATGCTTTTCTCGTCTCAAACTCTATTCATGCTACATCACAAAATTTGATCAAGTCGATTCGAACCACTCATGTGAGGAGCACTCGAGTCCCCGATTCGTCATAGACTTAAACTTCCAAAACTTCTTTGTGATTTTTGGTCTGACCGATTCCTCCATTTCGGTCATACCGAGATTACTAAGTCGATCTAGGTTTTCATCTTGGTGCAACCGATTTGTACTTTTTGGTCACACCGAGTTGCAATAACTGTTCACAGTTTTGCATCTCGGTGCCACCGAGTTGTACCACTCGGTCACACAGACAGGGTCGGGCTATATATATCGCACGGTGTCGGGGATATGCCCCGCGGAATGACCCGGCCGGAGTCGTAAACCGGCCGGGGCTTGATAAACCGGCGGATGTTAAACCGGCGGACAGTCAAGACAGATAGCTCGAACAGACGATAAACCGGCTGGTGTTAAACCGGTGGTGTTAAACCGCGCATAATGTTAAACCGCGAACAATGTTAAACCGGCAGACAATGTTAAACCGGCAGACAATGTTAAACCGCGCACAATGTTAAACCGGCAGACAATGTTAAACCGGCAACCAAAGGATAATCGGGTTGTCGTGGGGTTATGAAGCCCAAGACGTTATGAAGCCCAAGATGTTAAGAAGCCCATGGCGATAAGTTAGAATAGTTTAAGTTAAAGTCTGAGTTGGACTCTACATGTAACCCGCCTCTTGACATATATAAGGAGAGGTAGGGCTCCCAAAGAGGGACAAGCTACAAGCAAGAAGAAACAATCTTAGGGCTAGACACAAAGAGGAGAGCCGGTTTACGGCGACTCCTCGTGATGATAATGAGACCTAGCCTCAAACAGCATGTAGGGTTTTTACCGGATGATGTTTCCGGGGCCAAGCTGTCTAAATCCCTGTCTTGTGTTGCGTCTCTCGATTCCGCTCAACCCCTCTCAAGCTACCACATAGATGCGTTGGCCTCATGACTAAGTCCTAACACTAAGGACATCTGCCGTGACAATTCCATCGACAGCTTGGCGCCACCCGTGGGGCTTTATGACGATGGTGATGAGTTCTTGAAGGATCTTTTTCTCGTGGATCGAGAAGTTAATTTTCCGGATGAAGAGAAACCGGTTTAGAAGTATTTGCATCAATTTCAAGTCCGTCAGTCCAGGGTTCAAGATCTGTGAGACTTGAAGTTCAAAGGAATAAGGGGTGCGGCTGTGCGCTACCTTAAACCGCCGAGATTAATGTAAAAGAAGTGACAAATCGCCAATACCATCTTCTATGACCTATTTTGCCCTTGGCGTGTCAAAAGTTTCCATCAATAACTCGCCAAGCCGGCGCCGTTTTGGTCCGCGCGCCACGGCCGTTTATATCTTTTCGATCAAGATCGATTTCAAATACAAGCTGTTTACGTCGGTTCAAGTACTAGTAATTCAACTAGTACTGCGTCTATGTCTGGTAAGGCAACAAACAGCGGCGAATCCTGCAGAAGGGAGATCCACGTCGTACTACGACGATCAAGGCAAACCAGACTACCGGAGAATATCAACCATGGACTAGTGGTGCGACACAGAACCGGATTAAAATACGCGCTCGGTTCCTGCTATCGAGTCTCCCTCGCATTGAACCGCCCCGCCTTGGAGCTGGCTGTGGACGTCGACCCGAATCTCCGCCACCTGTGTTTTGGCCCGTCGTGATCCAGACGCCTGGCCTCTGTCACCTCGGTCCCGTTCCTCCTATGCCGAGGCCGAGCCGCCGCCGGCCTTTTGCCTCTCCTCGCTGGACAACCTCACTGATCCGCCATCATCAAGTCGCCACTTGCCGCCATCGGTGAGCAGTCTACATCCACACACACATCGAATCGGCCCGGTCCTTGTCGCCATAGCCGCCGCGGACTCGCCGGGTCACCGCCTTGCCGAGCCGCCGTCACAGCCGTGTTGAGCCGCCCCGGCTGAGCAATCTCGACCCCGCTAGGCCGTGCCTCAAGTCGCTCACGCCGCTTAGCTGCCGCGAAGCCGCCCGGTTTGCGCTTTGCGCCATTGCTGAACGCCGTGCGCCCTCGCGCTCAAGCCGCCACGCCGCCGACCGTCTCCACTTCTCTGGCCTCTCAAATCGCCGCCTTTGCGTGACGGGTCCTCCGCCGCGGCGCGAATTTTCTCACCTGCGATCATCGCCGGGCCACCGGCTCGCTCTGGCGGGTTGTGGCTGTTGCAGCCCGAAACCGGCCACAGCCTCGGTAACCCGCTACTGCGGTTCCCTCTGCCCGTGAGTCGCCCTCGTGCATAGCGCCAGCGCGTCGAACCGCCCGGTCGTCAAACCGGCTGCGTAAATGCGCCAATGCCGCACCGACTCACCTCTGACATAGGTTCACCATCGCCGACCCGCAGTGGTTTGCCTTGTTCTCCAACGCCCGCGTCTCCCCTGGCCGTGCTCTGTCCCCGTCATAGCCAAGTGGCCTCCGACCGAGAAAAACCGCTGCCAAGTCAAATTCGCCTTTGCCAAGTTGCCTCCGTGATCCGCCCGGCCGCGGGACGCCAAGAGCAATCGCGTCATCCTCGAAGCTGCCGCCTCGGTGGCTGCCCGCCTGCATTCAAGTCGCCATCGCCGTCGTGACCGCGACCGCCGCTTCAAGGCTGAAGCTGGCTGCCGCCGCTAGCTTCAACCGTCGCGCTTCCATCTCACCGCTCGAGTTCGCTTCGCCAAACCGCCGTCACGATTCTCAATCGCCGCACCCCAATTCAGTAGTCAATATGGCGATGATCCTTCTTCAGAGGATAAACAGACGCTAGCAACGAGGGATCTTAAGAGCCGTCTGAATTTAGAGGAGGGAAGACGATGTTGAGTCCGATTCAACTCATGCGTATGTGGTGTGAGCCAATTCAACCCGTACTTATGAGAATCAAGCCAATCAATTTATGAAGATAAGGTAATCCACACTGCCGTGGGTACGGCCGTGTACTGCATCACTGCGTCCAGCGCCGCCAGCCATGACCTCCGCTCCTGTCGTCTGCTATGGAACAGCCGCTCCAGCGTCGATGCGGCCGGTTCATCTCTGCGCCCGAGACGCGCTTGGATGTGGCTGGTTCATCTCTGCGCCCAAGACACGCCTCCAAGCCACGTACAGCTTGCCACAGCCAAGCTCGGCCTTGCTGCTTTAAACCAGCGCCCCCGGGCTGCCTCCTCCAAGTCCCCATGCCTCGCTCTGGCCCTGAACTGCCCGCGTCTGTGATGAATCGCAGTCGCCATGCCTCGCTCCAGTCTTGGACCACCCGCGTCTGTTGCAACACACCATGGCCAAACCGCCGCCGGGTTACCTCCGCCGTGCCGAGTCGCTCCTGCCACAAATCGCCCGTCGGCCGCCATCGCGGCGTAACCTGCTTCACCGCTCCATAAGTCGCCCGCTTTAGCACTCCTTTGAGTCGCCTCCGCCGACCCGGGTCCACCTCGCCCCTGGACCGCGGTTTCGACCCGCCATGGTCACGGCCCTCGCCTCGATTGCCGAGCGCCCCGGCTTTCCGCTCCAAGTCGTTGCCCGTCGAGTGCCGCTTTACCGCGCCTTGTTCTGTGCAGAGCTGCCATGCTGCGCCAAGCCGTCTTTTCTGAGACACCCCGTGGTTGGTTGGCTTCGCCCGCTGGTTGAAGGAAAAGATAAGAGGAGACTGTTTGAGAAAAAAAAGGGTCTGAAAAAAAAAGTGACAAAGTATCTTTGCAACGTGCGTAACCGGCGTGCTTCCATCTTTTCGCCCGCTGAACCACCGCGGTATCAGGAGGTGATTAGGCTAATTGACTCACAGGCAATGTTCTCTGGAAACTGGTATTATTTACGGATCATCCATCGTCCAAACAAAGTCAGGTGATGTCTATCTAAGTCTATTTCATTGGCACATATTGTTTTATCAAAGGACAAGTTACTTTGGTTTGTATGTTTTTATATATAGGACCATTATTCACTACAAATGTGGTTTATACCATGGATATGGAGCACGGGCTGACAATATTCCGCCGGTGATAGTCCGTAACATATTACCCGATGAATGGACGCGCACAAGCCGCCATCCAGTCTACATCGACTGCCGGGATCAAGGCTGCGATTGACTCGTCGCTTCGCCCGCTTATCACAAGATGCGATCGACACGCCGTCGCACAGCAGTTTAACGTCACGGCCAATGCGGCCGTCATTAATTTCAGCTTTACCATGGTGATCATCAACTCCACGGTGAATAACCCCTGGCATGATATATCAGGTGAAATCCATCCAATATATTTTATATTGTATATTGCCTTCTTTAAAAGAGCAATTACTTTGGCCTGCAAAGTTGTCTAATGCAGGACCCTAAACTGCCATATTGGTGCAAATTTAAAGGCCGTCAGAAAATTTCCGGCTTAAAAAGAGGGATTTCGGTTTAAAATCCGGCTCAAGGGGAAGATATCTCCCACAAAGCTTTGAAGCTCTAAAATCCGGTTCAAAATCCCGGTTCAAGAAGGATTTATCTCTTGTAAAAAGTTAAAGGGTGCCAAAGAGGACCTGCTGCCATGATGCACGGTTCAGACATGGGTATCATGCCTTATTGGTTTATCATATTATTGATCACTTGGGGGCTTGGTCATGTTTGAACCATAGTCACACCTCTTGATCGGCGCAATGCCACGGTGTCACTTGGGGGCTTGGTCGTGTCCGAACCAATGCAACACCTTTTGATAGGCGAAAGCCACCAGATCACTTGGGGACATGGTCAAGTCTGAACCAACACGCCTCTTGATCGGCCTAAGGCCGAGAGTCACATGGGGGCTTCGCAAAGCGGAGTCCATTAATCCGGCTATCACGCGAGAACAAAGCTTGGGAGCTTCACACCCAAGGGGCCAAAGAGAGTCTTGTTGCTAAGCACAACTCAAACATAGGCACCCATTGAGCACAGCTCACAAAGTTACTTGGGGGCTCATTGTGTCAAATACCAAAGAGTTTGAAAGGACCCTTGTAACCGGGTATCGACCCACAGCTTGGAAGCCTGGTGTATTCGCCTAAAACCCCGGGTTAACCTGCCTTCATCAAGTAAGCCACTCCTATCCAGGTAATCCTGGCATGACCCGCCGAATGTTTGTGATTACTCTCACCGAGACCCTGAACTTGTCAAAGTTAAAGCGACGATTAGTTAGTTGGAGGCCCATCTTAAAAGGCTTTGTCAAATGGTTTAACTCAGCGACACGGCAGCCCATGAAAAGCCTCGAATTTGGGCAGCAGCCCTTGAAAAGCCTCGATTACGCTTTTATTTGCCTTTGTCAAGATTTTTTCTCTTTTGATAAATTTTATGTTGAACCGACGTCTCTTGACCCGGCATGACTAACAGTCATCAAATTAACCCGGTGTTCTTTAACCCGACTCGACTTTCAACTACAAGTTGTCAGTACATAATCACTTATAATCCGGTGTTTATTGACCCGGCCTGGCTTTCGGCTATAAGTCGCCAGCATATATTTGGATTGCGCCATTGGAATCATGCGCTTATAAATCATTGGATATATTATTCAAATAGCCAACATGGCTGGATTTTTATTTTGGTTATCAATAACCAAATTATGATTAAGGTTTTCAAAGTCGCGTTAAGCGCAATGGCTATCATATTGTCAATGGATATGATTTATTCTACAATTGAAGGAATAGTCCCGAGTCGCTGCAGCTTACCACCCGGCACTTGGGGGCTACATTATTCAAGTTGAGATTACATCAAATATGCAAGTCTCATGTCGCTGCAAGCATGCACCATGACACTTGGGGGCTAATGCAAAGTCATTGTTTGCTCACCTTATTGAAGACCCGACTCATCACATCATAATGAGCCGGCCATTGGGGGCTACCAATTGCTCCTGTCAATTATTCAAGGTACAAAGCTTTGTATCCATTATATTGAAGGGACCACCGCTCAGTTGGTAAAGCACAAAGCTCTTAACCTTGTGGACATGGATTCAAGCCCCATGATGGGGGCTACACGTTGCTGTTCAAAGTTTACAAGATTATATTTACAAAGTCCCTGCTCATTATTGCATAATGACCGGCCCTTGGGGGCTACATTGGTTGAAGTTTTATGAGCATCAATTACAAGTCCCAAGTTGCCGCAAGCATGAAAACCCGGCACTTGGGGGCTACATATGTGGAATACTCAATTCGACTAGTGATTGAGATGAACAACCTGGATTTCTTCAAGCTTGTGACATTCATATTGAAGCAAATCTTAAGTTGTTACTACGTTACCTTCTTAAGAGTTGAGGGCTACAAATGATAGGCATATAAGAGGTATATTTTCAAAAGCTGATGTTAACAAACAAAGCTTATGATCCGGTGCCATCAATATTTGTAAACCGGCAAAGTTCTACAACCAGTGAAGATCGATGAGTATTTCAAAGACCAATATTTTTGTTAAAGCATTGGGAGCTGAGTCAAGAAAGTTATTCTTCACAATATTTCTCTGGGACAAACCAATGTCAGCAAATTGATTATGAAGCTGGCCTATTAAACCGGATTTTCTAGAAGAAGGAAGTGACAAGGACTTAAGGATGATCAGGATAAGTTTAACATGGATAAATCCAAATTAAACTGGGGGCTAATGTCGGGGATATGCCCCGCGGAATGACCCGGCCGGAGTCGTAAACCGGCCAGGGCTTGATAAACCGGCGGATGTTAAACCGGCGGACAATCAAGACAGATAGCTCAGACAGACAGTAAACCGGCTGGTGTTAAACCGGCTGGTGTTAAACCGGCAGACAATGTTAAACCGGCAGACAATGTTAAACCGGCAGACAATGTTAAACCGGCAAACAGTGATAACTGGGTTGTCAGGGGTTATGAAGCCCAAGACGTTATGAAGCCCAAGATGAAAAGAATCCAATAGAGAAAAGTTAGAATAGTTTAAGTTAAAGTCCGAGTTTTACTCTACAAGTAACCCGCATCATAACCATATATAAGGAGAGCTAGCGCTCCCCGAAGACCGACAAGCTACAAGCAAGAAGAAACAATCTTAGGGCTAGACACAAAGAGGAGAGCCGGTTCTGACGACTCCCTCGTGATGATAATGAGACCTAGCCTCAAACAGATGTAGGGTTTTTACCGGATGATGTTTCCCGGGGCCCGAAGCTGTCTAAATCCCTGTCTTGTGTTGCATCTCTCGATTCCGCTCAACCCCTCTCAAGCTACCACATAGATGCGTTGGCCTCGCGACTAAGTCCTAACACTAAGGACATCTGCCGTGACAATTCCACGACACACGGGCAAAATTTGGAAAACTTTCTCCGAATCCTCTCGCCGGCGCATAGCTCGCTCTGCCAACGTGGTCTACGGATCGTCGACTTCATCGCCAGTCGCCTCCAGTCGCTGGTCTCCGCCGCCGTCAACGGAATTCTCCTCCGCCGTTGCCGCTGTAGCGAGTTCCCGCCGAACTAGGGTATGGACTCGATCACAGTGCTTTCCTCGTCTGATTCTCAGCACATTGTGTTCATTATGCATCTTGCCACGACTGAAACACTCCTATCCAGTCAAATCAATCCTTAGAATAGTTGCGATTCGAAAATTTAGGGTTAGGTTTCACTTGAAACCATCTCGGACCCACCGAGTTAAAAACTCGGTCCCACCGATTTGGCAAATGCCATTGCACTAGTAAGTCTCGATGCGACCGAGAATTGCTGTCGGTGTGACCGATTTTAGGACTTTGTGAAACCCTAGCAGTCTCGGTGCCACCGAACTGTGACTCGGTCTGACCGAGTTCACTAGTTTAGGTTCCAAAACTGCTTTGGTATCACCAAGTTTGAAAATCGGTAGATCTGAAATGATTTCAGTGGGAAACTAAAACTAAGTTTTTTGAATCATTCTTTTGCAAAAATATCTGCATTTTGTGATGCTCATCCACTCTACCTCATCTATACCTATTCACATGGTCAGCAACGGTTGAACAACATGTCGCACTGCAGTGATAGCCAGAACAAATCTGAAGAGCAGATCCAGTTGAGCGAGGGCACTAGTCCCTCAAACAGCTCAGATGAGGGGAGCAGAAGCACTCCGAGCAATTTGCCCAAGGATGCCACATGGTCAAGAAAGAAGAAGACCTCAGAGTCTGAGGATGAGGATTACGTGGCAGTTGAGGATGAGGCAAGCTCCAAGAAGAAAGTGCTCAAGAGGTAGTTCAGTTCATCTCCAGTGAAGCCTGGCTTGAAAATCAAAAGGCCAGCAGGTAGACAACCAATGTCCAAAGCCAGAGTGTCTACTCAAGCTCCTTTGGAATCTCAACCCAAAGAGCCTGTTGCTGCAGAGGGAAAGAAAAGGAAAGAAAGGGTCAAGAAGACCATGGCAAGAGTGATTGGGAAGCCTTCCATGATGGAAGAGGAAGAAGAAGAAGAAGAAGAAGAGGTTGCAGAGCCTGCACCCAAGGCACAAAAACTGATGGGTGATGCAATCAAGTCAGGGGTTGCAACTTCCAAGCCCAAAGATGCTCCCAATCCCAAGAATGCACCTAAGAGGAATACCAGGAGCATTCCAGCAACTGAAAAGAACAAGGCCCCAATGCATGAGGTTGAAGCTGAAGAAGATGAAGAAGGGCAGGTCCTAAGGAAGCTCAAACCCAAGATCCCAGACCACAACGATGCTCATCCAGTGGCTGAAAACATGAAGATCAGGAGAGATAATGGGTTGATGCTATGGAGAGAGACAGATGCATATGCCACGAGGACAAGGACTGCTGTGGATTACAGGTTCCACACCAAGGAGCAGCAGGACTTTTATGAGACTATCTTGCTGGATAAGAAGCCCATAGTTTGCGACATGAGATGGGTCAACTGGACCTACATGAAGGAGAACACAGAACACTACCCTGGAGTATATGACAGCTTCAGTGCTAGTGGAGTTGCTGATTTTGTTGGGCAGAAGCTCACCAACTGGAACGATGAACTTATCATGCAATTCTACTCCACAACACATTTCTATCCAGATGGCAGGATAGTGTGGATGTCATAAGGAACCAGATATTAGTCTACCATAGAGGAATGGGCAAGTTTGATCAATGCCCCAAAGGAAAGTGAGGATGACCTGGACATTTATGGTAAGAAGAAAATGGATCATAGCACAATGTCACACATGTACAAGGAGATCCCAGATGATTCACTTGAGAACTTCAAGTTTGGATCAGTCCATTTTCTGCTGTCAGGGCTGCCTACGATCAACTGGATCTTAAGGCATACTCTATTGCCCAAGTCAGGTGACCATAACATGATTAGAGGACATGCAATCAATTTGCTTCATGTTTTTGATGTGCCTCAGAAGTTCAAGGTCATGAGCCTCATAGTCGAGACAATTAAGAGGACAGCAACAGATCAGAAGAGGAGCTGTGGTTATGCCCCACAGATTCAGGAGTTGATAAACTCGAAGATTGGCACAGGAAAGTATCTATTGGATAAGAACACATGGTTCTCTATCCTGATTTTGAGGACAATCGAGTTGTCATGACCGAGAATGAACCATCATCAGTGCAAGTTCAGGAGAGAAAGGAGAAGGCAAGGAAAGAGAAAGCTGCAAAGATGCCAACTCAAACACAGGCATCTGACTACTTTCTGAAGAACAAGCAGGAGCAGCTTGGTTACTTAATAGCATCAACACTGTGGATTGAGAAGGGGTTGGCCACCCTAACTCAAAACCAGGAGAGCCTGGAGAGAATCATGGAACAAAAATTCTATGATCTTGATGTCAAAGTGACTGAGATTCAGTCAGCTGTGGAGCAATTACAAGATGATATGCAGGAGAGGAAGGGCAAGACGACAACTGATGCATTCGCCAGAGTGCCTAGAGCTCAGAGGTCAGCTGCAGTGCCAACTCCAGACACCAGAGTCACTTCTTCAGCTCCAGCTATAGCTCCAGCTCCAACTTCTTCAGCTCCTACCACGTCTACTAATGCGTTCATCCTTGGAGTCCTGTCTACACCACCACCAGAAGACCAAGCCTGAGAGACGACATAGTTCTATGCATTTTCTAGGAACTTTTTGGTAACTTGTTGCCAAAGGGGGAGAAAAATGTATAGATCATAGGCTTCGAGAGAGAGAGAGATTTGCTTTTGTTCTCTCTTGTCTTCTTGGTTGAACCTTTTTGTGTTTGATTGCTTGAGATACTATGCATTACCGTGAGTCATTGATGATCATGTGTTTGATCATAAGCTACACTTATGCCTTTTATGATATTATCTTATTTATCCTTATATGATCATTCACTGTGCTTGGTGATGAGTGCATGTATTCAATCGTTATTATTTTGAGCGCTCCACCAAGATGTATGTGACATGGAAGAGTAACACATGAGACTAATTTCTTGTGCATTTGCAGTCCAAAGCAAATCTTAAGATATGCGCAAATTTAGGGGGAGCTCTTGCTTATCACATACTTCTCAAAGCGACGATGTTTTTCAATTTTATTATCATTTGTCGAAGCTTTGATCTATATGTTGTCATCAATTACCAAAAAGGGGGAGATTGAAAGTGCAACTATCCCTAGGTGGTTTTGGTAATTCATAACAACATATGGCTCATTGAGCTAATACTATTCCAAGATAAATATTTCAGGTAAGCTCAATGAATGGCATGGCATGGATGATGAAAATGGATCCCTCAAAATATTAAGGACAAAGGATTGGCTCAAGCTCAAAAGCTCAAGACTCTACATTTTGCATTTTAGTGATCCAAGATCACATTGAGTCTATAGGAAAAGCCAATACTATCAAGAAGGGATGAGGTGTTGCTTAATGAGCCTTTTGCTCCATGTGCTTAGTGATATGCTCCAAAACCCTCCACTACTTTCTCACATCCACAAATGACCTAAACCCAATGTCAAACTCGGCCCTACTGATTCTTTCTATCCGGCGCCACCGAGTTCAGATGTCATAGCCACTGCCACAAACCCTAGGCAAATCGGTTTCACCGATAGGGATCTCGGTCTCACCGAGATGGGATTGTAATCTCTCTGTTTCCCCTTCGTAACTTTTTGGTCTCACCGAAAGAGCGAATCGGTCCCACCGAGATTACAATGTAAACTCTCTGTTTCCCTTTTGTAACTTTTCGGTCTCACCGAAAGAGCAAATCGGTCCCACCGAGTTTACCTGACCAACTCTCTGGTTAGCTAATTACCAAATTCGGTCTCACCGAGTTTGTGTAATCGGTCTCACCGAGATTACGTTATGCCCTAACCCTAACCAAATCGGTCCTACCGAGATGCATATCGGTCCCACCGAAACCCTAACGGTCACTAGGTTTACTAAATCGGTCCGACCGAGTTTGTTGATTCGGTCCCACCGAGTTTGGTAAATTGTGTGTAACGGTTAGATTTTGTGTGGAGGCTATATATACCCCTCCACCTCCTCTTCATTCGTGGAGAGAGCCATCAGAACAAACCTACACTTCCAACTTACCAGTTCTGAGAGAGAACCACCTACTCATGTGTTGAGGCCAAGATATTCCATTCCAACCATATGAATCTTAATCTCTAGCCTTACCCAAGTTGCTTTCCACTCAAATCTTCTTTTGTAACATCCCAATTTTCAATTTGGATGTTTATAAATAGATCATTCATATGCATCCATGATTTATGCATTTTTCCCCATTTATTTTATTTGATTTTTGATCCAAGAAACTTTGAGCAACTCAAGGACCAAGAGAGAGAGTTGGAAGTTTTCCTAAAAACCAATTTTTGAATTTTTTTCGAAGTTGGGAGTTTGGATCAAATTTGGTTTCACCAAAAAAATTCATTTCCATTATTTCGAAAATAAAAATAAAGAGAGAAGATAAAAGGACTTCTTCAAAAACAAAAAATAAATATTGGAAATTGAATTTGGAATCAAAATATATTTGTTGGGTTCTATTTGCAATTTATTTTATTAGTTTAGCAAAAATGTTTATTTTTGAAAACTTGCATTTTAGGCCGGATAAATGTTCACAAGGTCATATATAAGACCATATAATTATGTGAAATTTTCTGGGATTTATAGGCTAAGTTTTATTTGTACTTTCGGTGTTTCATTGCTTCGTAAAAAACGAAAAATGTTTAAAAAACGTGCAACTAAGGCCCCCATATCTTCCAGCCCAACCGATGGCCATCTCCTCCTCTTCTCGTTCTGTGAACATGAACGCCTCCACCTCTTTCTCTCAAGAACACCCATGGCACCACCTCTTCCTCTCCTCCTCCCACTAAATTCTTTCACCCTTTCGACTCTCCACCAACACGA
This sequence comes from Aegilops bicornis, assembly GCA_021605145.1. Lineage (NCBI taxonomy): Eukaryota > Viridiplantae > Streptophyta > Magnoliopsida > Poales > Poaceae > Aegilops > Aegilops bicornis. The sequence goes on along the minus strand of CM038669.1, from coordinate 386,187,041 downwards.
AACTTACAGAGAAATGTAAGTTAAACCCATTCAGAGTTTTAAAACCCAACATTACTGCCTTAAATCGCCGAACTGATCCAGAAACGTTCTTGCACAAACAGCCATTAATGGCTGCACTAAGCTCGCTGTGGATCTCCTCGTATGGACTTCCCTTGCACCTATAAAGAGCACCCCGAGGATCTCCTTCTAGTACTCATATCCCTCCCGAAAAAGCCCTCTCCATCCCCCTCCCCATCTCGTGGAATCTCTCGCCGGAGTTCACCCCCCACCACCACCATTGGACGAGTCCGAGGCCAAGGCCTTGACTTCCCGACTCGCGCCGCCATCCCCTGCCCCGTCTGCCTCGCTCCTTCACCTGGACCCCGCTGCATCGTCGAGACCGTCGACCGTCTCCGGCGACCGGAGCATCTCTCCTCGGTGAGCCCTCTCCCTTCCAAACGCTCGATCCAAAGATCGCTCCCTCCTTTATGTTCTGTTAAAAAAACGAAGGGCTATTCACTAGTAAGATTTTGACACGTGGCAACTCATATTGAATCCGTGGTGATTTCGGAAAAATGCCCAATCTTCGGAAATTCGTATCTATTAATCTATAGGTCCGAATTTAGTTGATTCTTTTTCCTACTAGTTCATAAAAATCCCCTCTATCCAGAGAACCAAACGAGAAATATTTTTGAAAAATTTAAATTTTAAATTCAAACATATCTGAATTCAAACTTCGTTAGGCCGTATCTCGAGTTTCGTAACTCCGTTTTAGGTGATTCTTTTTGCAAATCGAAGCTCGTAACATGTATTTTCTGTTAAACCCAAACACACATATTTTTGCTACTATAAAAATTACGTTCTGTACAGAAACTATATTTGGATGTTTTGGAGTTTTTCGAAGTCTTTCATTTGTTTTATTTTTGGATCTTTGCTTGTATGCTTATGTATGTTATTGCTTGCTTACGCTAGATCATCCGGAGTGCGAAGCTTGCTACTACGAATCTTTACAGTTCAATGAACGTCAGCAAGGCAAGTTCACACTTTGATCATAATTTTTTTATACCCAGTTTTTACTATGCATTAGTTTAACCCTCAAAGATTGCACGAATAGGATTGGGAACATGTGGTTATTCTATGTAGGTCATGTGGTAGGAACCTTTGACCTTTTGATCACCCCAGGAATATTCATTATATCATATATTGCTTAGCCATGCTCGTAGACGGGGATTGGTATGTGTGATCCATGCAAGTTGCGAGAGTTAATAATTTTGGGATAACCTAAGGTGGCAACTTTAATACACATCTGGGTGGATTGTGCCGGGCACCTGGAGAAACCAGTGCTTGCCCAAGGGGAATCCCGGAGTACCCGTGTGATTACCCTAGGTCCGCCACCCAGGCTCAAAGGGATCATAAGATATTTCATGCCTAGAAACTTCCGTGTGCAGCCACAAGCCATTATGGGCTCTGGCATAGTTGAGTAAGTTGTGTGACCTCTTTCCGTGGTAGACTAGCTGATGTAGGGGAAAGTAGGTGTACCGGTCTACCCAGGGTTAAGGGCAAACGCTTCTGAAAGGCTATGTCTCGATCTTCCGATCATGGACGTGGTCGAGTCTTGTGGGGAAAAGTGCACAAACCTTTGCAGAGTGTACAAACTAATCATGATTAGCCGTGTCCCCTGTTATGCACAACTTGAGTATCTAGAAGTGAATTATTGGTTGATCTCATCACTCTATTTAATGAAGTTATTGGGTTACTAATAACTTGGGAATTTTGGGATTGAGTTGAAGGAACCTTCTCAATAATGACATTTTAATTTAGTAGTAAATAAAAATGTATTCCTTTGTTGTAGGGTAAAATTGGCTTTATGCAAAAATTAAACTTAGAGCCTCCACCAGCTAAATTTGCATATAGAGATAGTTTTATTATTATTATTCTAAGGTGTGAAATTGCCGATATTCCATGTGCTGACCTACACGGCTGCAACATCTCATGTTGCAGACTTTTCCGACGAGGATTAAAGGTGCGATAGGTCGTTGTTCTGCACTCAGTTTGCCGTGGAGTTGGATGGACTCATTTACCTTCGATGCTTCTGCAATTATTTTTATTTAGATGGCCTTTGGCCATATTATTGTAATAAATACTCTTTTGAGGACCTCGATGTAATAAAATGTGTGATTGAACTCTATTATAATTCCTCGAGTACTGTGTGTGTCAAAGATACCAATCCAGGATGACACTTAAGCACGTAGACTACGATCCATTTGGTTCGGTCGCTACAAGATGGTATCGAGCACCTGGCGACCGTGGGGACGCGACCACTAGGAAATGGAAAGCCATAGGAAGAAAACTCTATTTTACGACTTCCTTAAATATCCGTTGGTCTATACTCTTCTCTATTCATTTCTATCTCTTCTCCTCTTCAATAAAATACTTGTTGAACCCCATCACCAAGTTGCTCAACCCGATGACACCATGACCTACGAAGACATCATTGACGAAGAAGAAGAAGAAGAAGAAGCTAGAGTTGACTTTGATTTGAGAAGATTTAGTTCAGACCACCACTACCAAGTTGAGTCCAACGAATGATTGCGGTAGTATGAAGAGATCATATCTCTTGTGGATATGACCTTACCTGTAGGTTTTTGCTTGTGTGGTGTCATCTGTGTGAATTGCTTGATTTGAAATTTTCTTGTTATCACAAGCATATGGGTAGTGATTTCTCTCATTAGGCCCTTATTCTATTCTAATTTCTCATCCACTATAAACCTAACAGATGCCTCCAAGACGTGACCCGGAATTCCCCCCGAAACTTACCCAGTTGATCCAGAACCAGAATGCCCTCATGCAGCTACTCATCCAGAATCAGAACCAGAACAACAACAACCCACCGCCACCACCCCCGGTCAACAACCTTACTCATTTCCTGAGGTTGAACCCACCAGTGTTCTCTAGCAGCATGGGGCCGATCGTTGCAGATGACTGGCTTCGCAAGATCGGAAGAGAGCTGACCACCGCAGGATGCACTGACGCTGAGAAGGCGCGCTTTGCCGCACATCAACTGGATGGACCAAAGCAGCCTCGTGGTGGGAGAATTACACCACCACATTCCCCATAGCCAATGTGACTTGGGATCGGTTCAAAGAAAGGCGTTCATCGCACATGTTTCAGTCGGAGCTATGAGTCTGAAGAAGCGCGAGTGCCGCAACTTACGCCAGGGAAATCGTTCTGTTGGTGATTATGTGGAGGAATTCAGCAAGTTATCCAGGTATGCTCCCGGAGATGTGGCCGATTGAAAGGATCGATATGGTTGACTAGAGGGGGGGTGAATAGGCAACTAACAATTTTTAAGCTTTTCTTAACCAAATTAAACTTTGCAACAAAGTAAGTTGTCTAGATATGCAACTAGGTGGACAACCTATATGATGCAAACAACACAAGTACACGAGCAAGCAAATATAGAGACACAAATAAGCTTGCACAAGTAGAGGGATAGGATAACCAAGAGTGGAGCCGATGGAGACGAGGATGTGTTACCGAAGTTCCTTCCTTTTGAGGGAAATGCGTCTCCGTTAGAGCGGTGTGGAGGCACAATGCTCCCCAAGAAACCACTAGGGCCACCAGATTCTCCTCACGCCCTCACACAATGCGAGATGTCGTGATTCCACTATTGGTGCCCTTGAAGGCGGCGACCGAACCTTTACAAACAAGGTTGGGGCAATCTCCACAACAATTGGAGGCTCCCAACAACACCACGAAGTTTCACCACAATGCAGTATGGCTTCGAGGTGACCTCAACCGGCTAGGGTGCTCAAACACCCAAGAGTAAAAAGATCCGCAAGGGATAAGTGGGGGGAATCAAATATCTTGTGGTGGAAGTGTAGATCGGGCCCTTGTCACCCAATCCCGAGTAAATCAACAAGTTTGATTGGCTAGGGAGAGAGATCGGGCCAAAATGGAGCTTGGAGCAACAATGGAGCTTAGAGATGGAAGAGGTGGTCAACTAGAGGTAGAAGACGCCCCTTATATAGTCGTGGGAAAAATCCAACCGTTATCCACTTGTTCAGCCCGACGCACTTGCAGTCGCCGCTCCAGTGTGCGCAGTACTATCATGAGGCTGTCGGTACTACCCGTGGCGGACCACGGTACTACCGCATGACAAGACAGACAAGTTTAAACTTGCACGACTAGGGGCAAGATTACCGCTTGCTGGTACTACCGCTCCCCCTTGCGGTACTACCGCAAGGCAGGAGAGTCACGGCCTGGGAAGGGAGCGGATGAAATAAATTACATCCGTGCCAACTTCCGCTGAACCTGAGGTGGTACAAAAATCTGACGCGGTACTACCGCTCGCAAGGAGCGGTACTACCGTGACACTGCGGTACTAGGTAGGAGGGCCACGGTACTACGGCTCCTAGGGAGCAGTACTACCGTGGGCCCCGCGGTACTACCGCTACGACGATGCGGTACTACCGTCAAGCGCGGATGTAAAAATTACATCCGCCCCTACTACCGCACCGAGCGGCACAAGGCACAGGAGCGTGGTACTACCGCTCGTGAGGAGCGGTACTACCGTGACACCAGCGGTACTACAGGTACTTGCGGTACTACCGCAAGTACAGCAGATAATCGTCGATTTCCGCACAACCAAGATAACGAAGGAAGCTCCAAAATGCAGGGAAAGGAGGGACAAGTGTACGTGTTGATTCCGCCCAAACCTTTCCGACGCGGACCCCTCTTAATAGTACGGCTCTCCCTACGACTCAAATCCACCAAAAGAAAGCGTGAGGATCGCCGCCTTCAATAGTCTCCGAGGGCACCGAATCGTCTCGTGCCTAGTGATGAACCATCTGAGAAACTCAAAGCATATGATTAGTCCGCAAAAGTATCGTCATCAATCACCAAAACACTTACGGGATAAATATGCCCTTACAATCTCCCCCTTTTTGGTGGATTGATGAAAATACGGGATTTGCACAAAGATACGATAATATAGAGCAAGGGCAAACCCTCCTCTCCAAAATATAGACGGGATCCCCTAGATGTGTGCACTCTGGATGAATGCTTTGGACTGCATAGCACACGTACTAGGATCACCACTCCCCCTATATTTTAGAGACAAAGGCCCGAAGAATAACATCTAAGCAACATATAGCACAATATAACACAAGCTTTCTAAGATAGATAGAGTGCATATGTCTTACACCATATGAAGGAAAAGCAACTAAAAGCGAGGTTCAAACGAGGTTCAACCGAGAACGCAATAAACACACCAAACACGAACCACGACACAAGACTCAAGAATCCCTCGCTCTCTCCCCTTTGGCATCGAGACGCCAAAAGGCAGAGAGGACACCTACACACAAGCGGTGACTCAAGCAGCAGGAACTCGTCCCAACCCTCTCCGTCAGACTCCTCGGTGGCGAGGATGGACTCCTCGGCGTCCTCCTCGTAATCAGTCCACCAGTAGCCTTGCTTCTCCATCCACTCGGCCTCTGGAGTGATGCGCTCCTCGCACCCGCCAGACACATCCTCACCATAGAGCTTCAAGATCTTCCTGTCCCGGCGACTCTCCTTGGATGCCACGTGAGTCCGGTCGCCCCTTGGCTTGCATGCGTAAAAGAGTCTTCATCTTGTCCTTCAGCTTCGTGGCCCATGACGGCATAGAGGAGCTCTGGGAAGGCCTAGCAGCATGGCCCTCAGCAACATTCTCGGCGCCAGCATCCTCCTCACCAACAGCAGCCCTAGCAGCAGATACCTCGTCACGAGTAGTAGTGTTGGCCCAGTTGGGTTTGACACGCAGACAGATAGGGTCATGGCGAATCCAGTCAGGGGCAAGGAACTCCTCACCAGGGAACATCTTCTCCCAGGTCCTCGAGATCAGTAGAAACAGATAGGGCCCATAGATATGCACTTTGCGGTTGAACACCGCAAACCGAAGATCACACCACATGATGTGTGAGACATCAAGTGGCTGAGTCTGAGACAAACGAGCCTCCTCGCAGATGAGCATCATATCCACCATATAGGCATGGACGTTGTCCTTGTCACCAATGCGAGGGAACAAGGAGTTGCGGAAGATGCGGTACATGATATCCAGAAAAGAGTTGAGCACCAACCCTATCTTGCCACTTGAAGCGTCTTCTCAACATAGTACGGTGCAAGCCTGTCCTTGTTGGCAGAGTCGAGTTGGCATGGGTGCGAACACCCACGGGAGTGTCGAGCCCGCCATCGTGAACTTGGAGCAAATCCATGAACTCCTTCCGTGTAGCAAATCGACTTACGGCCATTGGTCATCCAGGTCATCCTCCTCTCCTCATCGTGGTGAAAGTAAACTGAAGCAAAGAACCGTGAGATAAGCTCAGATCATAGTCAAGGTGAAAGGATATCACATGCTCAATGCCAAACTGCTCCACCAAGTCCGAGCCTCTCCAAAGTAGGCACGGAACTTGTCCTTCCTTAAGTGATGCATGTCAATCCATTTCACATCCACATAGGTATTCTGCTTGTTCTTGATGACATCCAGATAGACGTTGGTTTGATGCTTGTTCCAAAACAGCTCACAACCCCTGACAGAGGAACGAGGGGTCACGTACGGGTCAATTTGCCTGAGACGGACGTAGTCAGATTGGGGCATCTCATCCATGCCCTTGGCGGGCTCCTTGAACTTGCTAGCAGTAGTCTTGACATGGCGCTTGGGGGCAGAGGAGCCCTCTGGTGCTTCACCTGGGTTGCGCAGACGCTTGGAGCCAGTGTCACGACTGGGATTGGACCGGCGAGAGCCACCACCTGAGACACACACGCAAAGCACCAAAGACGCAACGAAGATCGATTAAAGGCCACGATAAAGCACAAGAAACACATAGGAGACATACGAGAAAGTTGACATGCGATAGGTGTGAGCCACGGTAGTATCGCCACCGCATGCGGCACTAAAGTATTAGTACCGCTCCAAACGGGGTAGTACCGTGCGAGGTCACGGTAGTACCGTGGTTGGAGCGGAAGTAAAAATTTAGTGCCGCACAGAGCGCGGTAGTACCGCACCCGAAGGGCGGTAGTACCGTGCAAGCAGTAGTACCGCGCCATACGGGCGGTAGTACCGCGTCGCAGTAGATCCAACTGGCGGTTTGAATCTGAAAAGAACCGCGAAACAGCGGCGGTGCTACGGTGATCAGATCTAGCGCATGACAACAATACCAAAGATAAATCCTATGCAATACCACGCTCCTTCATCCTATTCTTGCGAGATTAAGCCTATCAATCTCAAGAACACACAAGCCTCCCCAAAACCTAGAAACACCAAACACCATCAAGACGGAGAGGGAGTTGGGGAAAAACCTGGGTCCATAGCAAGAGCACGTGGTGGGGAACGATCCCACCGGTCGGAATCATGGGAGGGCAGCCGGTGGAGGAGATCCGGCGATGACCGCCGGTTCCGTTCTTGAGCAAGGGAGAGGAGGCGACGTGGAGAGAGGACTGTGAATGGGTATGGGGAGTTAGAACTCCCCCTGCCCGTCCTTATCCCCAGGCCCTCGAACCGGCGCGGTAGTACCGCGTATCATCGCGGTAGTACCGCTCGGGCGGAAGTACCGCACCGAGGCGGTAGTACCGCTCAACCAGGCGGCAGTAAAAAAATTACTGCCGTGTGGTAGCGGTAGTACCATCCTCCCGCAAGCGGTAGTACCGTGGCAGGCTGCGGTAGTACAGCAGCTGGCCGCGGTAGTACCGTGAACTCAAGTCACCGCAAGTTTCAAAACGAGAAGAGGGCCTTTGCAAGGAAACTTTTCACACACAAGAAACCACAAGATCAAGCACAAACCAGAGGCAAAAGACAACAAGAAACCACCATGCGACAAGGCCTCTCAAGGAGAGATGGCGGTGGCCGAAGCCACCTATGTTTGAGTTGGATGGTATGGCACCGCGAAGAATTATCCTTGGGCCCATGACCAAAACTCGTCTTTGGAACACAAGTACCATCAAAAATGGCTAATGTGAAAGAGGTGATTGATTTATGCATAATGGGGGGAGGGAGAGTTCATTGAGAGAACAACACTCCCCCTATGTCCATGCCTACACCTAAACTAGACAACAAGTTGAGTGTGGTGGGGAGTGCAGGTTCAAGTCACATTGCTCAAATCGATGATATTTAGCTCATGCCTTAACTCATGAAATCTTGCTTCATCTAAGGGCTTCGTGAATATATCCGCAAGGTTATCCTGAGTGTTGACATACTTGAGCTCGATCTCCCTCGCCTAATGTGATCCCGGATGAAGTGATACCGAATCTCAATGTGCTTCGTCTTGAAGTGTTGCACGGGTTGAGAGAAATCTTGATGGCACTTTCATTATCACACCAAAGAGGCACTTTGTCACAAATGACACCGTACTCCTTTAAAGTTTGCCTCATCCATAGGAGTTGAGCACAACAACTACCGGCCGCCACATATTCCGCTTCGTGGGCCAGAGAGACACACAACTTTGCTTCTTGGAAGACCAACTTACCAAGGAGCAACCCAGAATTGGCACCCTCGAAGTGGACTTCCTATCCACTTTGTCTCCGCCCAATCGGAATCCGTAAATCCTTCAAGCTTGAAGTTTGCTCCTCTTGGGTACCATAAGCCAAAGTTTGGGGTATGAGCCAAATCTCGAAAGATTCGCTGACCGCCACATAGTGGCTTTCCTTGATGCGTCTTGAAACCGTGCACACATTCCCACACTCAACATGATATCCGGTCTAGATGCACAAAGGTAAAGCAAGGAGCCAATCATGGAGCGATATACCTTTTGATCCACCGCTTTACCATTGGGATCAATGTCAAGTTGGCACTTGGTAGGCATTGGTGTAGTAGCCGGCTTGACATCACTTAGCTTGAATCTTTTGAGCATGTCTTGAGTGTATTTGGCTTGGTTGATGAAGGTTCCTTCTCTTCTTTGTTTGATATCGAAACCAAGGAAGAACTTCAACTCTCCCATCGAAGACATCTTGAACTTGGAGGTCATGAGAGCGGCAAATTCCTCATTGAAAGCTTTGTTAGGAAAACCAAAGATAATATCATCAACATATAGTTGGCATACAAACAACTCCCCATTGACCTTCTCGGTAAAAAGAGTGGGATCGATTTGCCCCACTTCAAATCCACAATCTTGTAACAACTCGGTAAGGTGGTCATACCACGCACGTGGGGCTTGTTTAAGGCCATAGAGTGCCTTATCGAGTTGATACACATGATGCGGGAAGTAGGGGTCCTCGAACCCGGGGGGTTGCTTGACATAGAACAACTCATTAATAGGACCATTAAAAAAGCACTTTTCACATCCATTTGTTGCAACTTAAAGTTGTGATGGGAAGCATAAGCAATCAACAAACGAATGGATTCAAGACGAGCAACGGGAGCAAAGGTTTCACCATAGTCGATACCCTCGACTTGGGAGTAGCCTTGTGCTACCAATCTTGCCTTGTTGCGAATGATGTTCCCATGAGCATCTTGCTTGTTCTTGAATATCCACTTGGTTACAATGACGTTGTGGTTCCCCGATGGCCTTGGCACCAATCTCCACACCTTGTTGTACTCTAAGTTGTTGAGTTCTTCATGCATGGCATTGAGCCAATCCGAGTCTTGGCGCCTCATAGACCTTTTGGGGTTCAACACAAGAGACAAACGCGTGATGTTCACAATAGTTTGCCAATTGTCTCTGAAAGTGCTTACCCTTTTCTTAGGCTTCCAACCACATTCTCCATGAGATGGCCTTTGGTGGCGAGTTTGGAAGCAATCTTGGCGGCACGACGCTCTAATTCCTCCTCGGAGGAGAGATGAGGAGGGGTCACTTGATCATCTTGAGCGCCGTCTTGAGCATGATCTTCATCTTGAGCATGCTCGGGGGAGAGAACTTGACCTTGGGCATCATTTGGAGTGTCATCGTTGTCTTGAGCACGATCTTGCCCTTGGTCTTGTTCATGAGGTTGAGGGCCTTCACTTTGTTCTTCGGAAGCGTGTGGGCCTTGGGTTGGTGATGGCTCCACTTGAGTGGAGCATTGTCCTTCTCCTTCGACCACAAGGGGTTCCTCAACGGGTAGGATAAAACCAACACCCTTTCTTCTTATGGCTTGAGGAGGAATTTCATCACCTACATCACAAGTGCCACTTTGCTCCACTTGGGAGCCGTTATTCTCATCAAACTCCACGTTACACGTCTCCTCAATAAGTCCCGTGGATTTATTGAGGACATGGTAAGCATGAGAGTTTGTAGCATAACCAACAAATATGCCCTCATGAGCTCTAGCTTCAAATTTAGACAAACGAACACCTTTCTTGAGAATGAAACACTTACACCCGAACACCGGAAGTACTTGAGGTTGGGCTTGTTGCGGTGAGTATCTCATAAGGAGTCTTGTTCAAGCCTTTGCGAAGATAGAGCCGATTGGATGCATGACATGCGGTGTTGATGGCTTCGCCAAAAAGTTGTATGGAGACTTGAACTCCGCCATCATGGTCCTTGCCGCATCCATCAACGTCCGGTTCTTCCTCTCCGCAACACCATTTTGTTGAGGGGTATATGGTGCAGAATATTGATGCTTGATCCCCTCATCACTAAGAAACTCATCCAAGGTGTAGTTCTTGAACTTCGGTGCCGTTGTCACTTCTTATAGTCAAGATCTTTGCATTATGTTGACGTTGAGCTTCATTTGCAAAGTCGATGACGGTTTGTTGAGTCTCACTCTTCCTCTTGAAGAAGTATACCCAAGTATATCTTGAATAGTCATCCACAATCACCAAGCAATACTTTCTACCTCCAAGACTATCAAATGATGGTGGCCCAAAGAGATCCATGTGAAGGAGCTCCAAGGGTCTCTTTGAGTATCTGATGGTCGTGGGAGGGTGAGCCTTCTCATGAAGCTTTCCTTCGATACAAGCACTGCAAGCACGGTCTTTGGCAAAACTAACATTTGTTAGTCCACGGACATGGTCCCCCTTGAGAAGACTTTGCAAAGATCTCATATTGACGTGGGCTCAACGGCGATGCCAAAGCCATCCCACGTCAACTTTAGCCATTAGGCATGTCGCGGTCTTAGTGGGTCGCTCTGAAAAGTTAATCACATAGAGACCGTTCTCGACATGCCCAACAAAGGCTACTTTAAGAGTCTTGCTCCACAAGAAGGCCACGGTAGCAATGTCAAAGAAGGTAGCAAAACCCATGATTGCAAGTTGACGAACGGAAAGCAAATTGTATGCAAGGGACTCAACAAGCATGACTTTCTCGATTGTAAGATCATGAGAAATGACAACCTTGCCGAGACCCAATACCTTAGAATATGATGCATCACCCCACTCAACATTGGTGGGCATAGATGGAATCTCTTGCACGTCCACCACCAAGTCCTTGCTTCCGGCCAAATGATTTGTTGCTCCACTATCGAGCAACCATGATCCCCCACCGGAAGCAAACACCTACAAGAGATCAATGCTTGGTTTTAGGTACCCATTTAGTAATGGGTCCTTTGATGTTAGTAACAAGGGTCTTGGGAACCCAAATAGACCATTCAATGTACTCATAAGGAGAACCAACAAATTTAGCATAAACATGTCCATCACTAGCACGGCACAACACATATGACGGGTTAAAGTCGCCGGCTTTGTTTGAGGACATGCTTTTGCCCTTTTGGATATCAACTCCCTTCACTTTTTATTTCTTCTCCTTAGGAGCACCCTCTCCCTTTTCACAAACGTTTGCTTGAGAGGAGGAGGACGTTTGGTCTTGTCGTTCTTCTTCTTCTTGCTCTTGGACTTTGGTGCAAACCCAATTCCTTCCTTGTCATAACTTCCTTTTGATTGCTCAAAAGGTCATTGAGGTTCTTCTCACCTTGAATGCATGACACAAGGCCTTTCCCAAGTTGATCTTTCAACTTGGCATTCTCCTCCACAAGATGCACATGCTCACAACACGGGTTAGTAGCACATGCATTATCAATTAATACCATATGAGGAAAGGTGGCCTTTTCCTTGGTTAGCTTAACTTGAGTTGAGCATGAGACTCTTTGAGGTTAGCATGAGCACCCTTCAAGACCTTGTGAGCCTTGTCAAGTATCTCAAACTCCTCTTTGAGTCTAGCATGATCAACCCCAAGTTTAGCCTTCTCGGAAGTTAGCACACGAGACACGACAAGAGCATGATCAAGATATTTCTTTAACTTAGCATGGTCATCGTTGTGTGACTCCTCAAGAGTCAAACGATGCACACGCTCTTCCTCAAGGGCATTAGAGAGGTCCGATATCTCATCGGCATAGTCACGACTATGACCTTCCATCTTAGAGATGGTTTCTTCGTGAGTCTCGATCATGTCATTGGCCTCACCAAGTTGTTCCAAGAGAGCAACAAAATGCTTCTTGGACTTGCCCTTGAGCTTACTCATAAAATACTCAAACTCATTCACTTCTTCATTAGACCCATCATGTTCATCAATGCAATCCTCCTTTGAGGAATTAGTAATGATGGTGGTTTTAATGTTGGGGGTTACCTTGTTTGAAGCTTTAGCCATGAGGCATTTGGCGGTGATGTTTTAGATTGGGTGCATCAAAGAGAGGCACCCGGGAGTAGTAGCAATGGCAACGGATGCCATGGCCATTGCTTCTTCTTTTTCATCATCATCGTCATCCTCTTGGTATTCTTCTTGAACCACCAACCCACGAGTGGGAGTCTTCTTGGTGAAGTTGTTCTTGTTGGGGAAGGACTTGGCTTTGTCTTTTCGGATGAACTTGCCACCATGGTCTTCCCGCTTCTCGTAAGGACAATCCGCAACGAAATGGCTCACATTGCCACAGTTGAAACAAGTTCTAACTCATTGCTTGCCCTTGACGCCACATGAGTTGTTCTTGTTGAAGTTGGGTCTTGAGTTCTTCTTGCTCCAAAATTGTCTTGAAGCAAGGGCCGTGTGCTCATGGTAATCAAACTTGGTGTCTTCGGGGTTGCTCTCCTCATCTTCCACTTCCTCCTCTTCTTCCACAATAACCTTGGCCTTCAACGCAAGGTTGGGCTTCTTTGCCCTTTGAGAACGGAGCACCGCATTGTCGGCGGTCTTGTCCAAGATGCTCATTGCAACGAATTCATCCAACACTTCACTTGAGGTCATGGAGTGGAAGTCCGGTCTTTGACGGATAACGGAGGACATGGCCTTGTTGAATGGCATCGTGGCCTTGAGGAACTTGCGCTTGATCCAATTGTCATCCGTGTCCTTGCTTCCATGATCTCGGAGAGCGACCGCGAGTTTGGTCACTCTTCGAAAGACCTCACGAGGTTCTTCATCTTCTTTCATTGCAAACTCATCGGCTTCATCTTGCACCACTTCATAGTTGGAACGTTGAATGCTAGCACTTCCTCGATAGAGACCCTCGACACATTTCCATTCATCTTTAGCCATGACATGAGGTCGAAGCTGAGGAAGATCTTGGGGAAGGATAGCTTCTTGGATGATGAATAGAGCACTCTCATTGAATTGATTGTCCACGGCTTCTTGAGGGGTGAAGTTGCTTGGGTCATGAGGATAGAAACCTTCTTCAATGATTCTCCAAAGGTTAGTATTCACATGCTTTAAATGACGCAAGCGATAAACCCAAGAATCAAAATCTTCATGCTTTTCATATTTAGGAGGAGGACCGGCATGATTCAAATGAGTTGAAGGAATCGGCCCTCCATAAACTGGAGGTTCCACATGGGCAAAGATGCCGGTGCCATTTCTACCACTAGTAGAACGACTCTTTTCATTGTTAGCTTCCCCCTTGTCGGAGGTAGCATCTGTCACCTTGTTAGTGGGATCACCCACTTTCATCGCCGAGGTAGATAGTTTAAGTCCTTCTAGGAATTCGGTAAACATGCTTTTAACCTCGGCCGTCATGGAGGTTTTCAATGTGTCTAAAGCCACATTGAATTCCTCCACGAGACCGAGGTTCCCCTTCGTCCGAAGACGAGATGGGATTCACACCGGAGTGTTCCTCCGCACCGTCGTTGATGTCAACCATACTCTTCGGACGACAAAGTCCTTAATAAAGAGACAAGGCTCTGATACCAATTGAAAGGATCGATATGGTTGACTAGAGGGGGGGGTGAATAGGCAACTAAATTTTTTTAAGCTTTTCTTAACCAAATTAAACTTTGCAACAAAGTAAGTTGGCTAGATATGCAACTAGGTGGACAACATATATGATGCAAACAACACAAGTACACGAGCAAGCAAAGATAGAGACACAAATAAGCTTGCACAAGTAAAGGGATAGGATAACCAAGAGTGGAGCCGATGGAGACGAGGATGTGTTACCGAAGTTCCTTCCTTTTGAGGGGAAGTACGTCTCCGTTAGAGCGGTGTGGAGGCGCAATTCTCCCCAAGAAACCACTAGGGCCACCGTATTCTCCTCACGCCCTCACACTATGCGAGATGTCGTGATTCCACTATTGGTGCCCTTGAAGGCGGCGACCGAACCTTTACAAACAAGGTTGGGGCAATCTCCACAACAATTGGAGGCTCCCAACAACACCACGAAGCTTCACCACAATGGAGTATGGCTTCGAGGTGACCTCAACCGGCTAGGGTGCTCAAACACCCAAGAGTAACAAGATCCACAAGGGATAAGTGGGGGGGATCAAATATCTTGTGGTGGAAGTGTAGATCGGGCCCTTGTCACCCAATCCCGAGCAAATCAACAAGTTTGATTGGCTAGGGAGAGAGATCGGGCCAAAATGGAGCTTGGAGCAACAATGGAGCTTAGAGATGGAAGAGGTGGTCAACTAGAGGTAGAAGACACCCCTTATATAGTCGTGGGAAAAATCCAACCGTTATCCACATGTTCAGCCCGCGACGCATGGTACTACCGCTCGGTAGCGGTACTACCCTTGAGCTGTCGGTACTACCGTGGCGGACCATGGTACTACACGGGCAGCGACAGGCCGGAACTTGCTCGACTAGGGCAAGATTACCGCTTGCTGCGGTACTACCGCTCCCCTTGGCGGTACTACCGCAAGGCGTGAGAGTCACGGCACAGGAAGGAGCGGATGAAATAAATTACATCCGTGCCAACTTCTGCTGAACCTGAGGTGGTACAAAAATCCGACGCGGTACTACCGCTAACGAGGAGCGGTACTACCGTGACACTGCGGTACTAGGTAGGAGGGCCACGGTACTACGGCTCCTAGGGAGCAGTACTACCGTGGGCCCCCGCGGTACTATCGCGCTGGACGAGCGGTACTACCGTGGGGGCGCGGATGTAAAAAATTACATCCGCCCCTACTACCGCATCGGAGCGGCACAAGGCCTGGGAGCCGTGGTACTACCGCTCCAGAGGAGTGGTACTACCGTGACACCCAACGGTACTACCGCGTGTACTTGTGGTACTACCGCAAGTACAACAGTAGTTGTCAGATTTCCGCACAACCAAGATAACGAAGGGAAGCTCCAAAATGCAGGGAAAGGAGGGACAAGTGTACGTGTTGATTCCGCCCAAACCTTTCCGACGCAGACCCCCTCTTAACAAAGACGGCTCTCCTACGACTCAAATCCACCAAAAGAAAGCGTGGGGCGGACGCCGTCTTCAATAGTCTCCGAGGGGCACCGAATCGTCTCGTGCCTAGTGATGAACCATCTGAGAAACTCAAAGCATACGATTAGTCCGCAAAATTATCGTCATCAATCACCAAAACACTTATGGGATAAATATGCCCTTACAACGATGATGCCGCTAAGCAGGAGAAATTTCTGGAGGGACTAAATGATGATCTGGGACTTCATTTGACTGTGGCTTCCTTTAACAATTATCAAGAGTTGGTCGACAAGGCTCTCATTTTGGAAGGCAAGCAGCAGCAGGTGGAGAATCACAAGAGGAAGTACGGCAGGGAAAGTACAACTCTGGAGTTCAGCAGAAGCCCCGCTATACCCCGTACTCGGGAAATAATGGACCAGGATCTGGCAAGTATAGTGGACACACTCATCATAACCATGGAGGACATTCACATCATGGAGGGAATGGACACAACCATAATGGCCATAGGAATGGCAATGGGAACGGAGGAAACAACAATCAGCATCAGTCCAACCCCGCTACACCGGGAAAGAAGGATCTGAGAAACATTACCTATTTCAAGTGCGGGAAAACTGGACACTACGCCACCGATTGCCCTGAGGCGAAGAACGGGAATGGAAATGGAAGCTCTGGAGGCAAGAAGCCCAAACCCTTCACCAGAGGTCAGGTGAACCATGTCAATGTGGAGGAAGTTTATGACCAGCCTGACATCGTTATTGGTAAGTTCTTGATTAATTCATTTACAGCCCTTGTTCTTTTCAACACTGGTGCATCACATTCATTCATATCAAGGGGGTTTGTGGATAAGTTTAAGTTGTCGACCGTAGCCCTTAAAACACCAATATTAGTGAGTTCCCCAGGAGCAGAGTCTATGGCTAGTCGGGGATGTTTTCAGTTACCATTGACCATAGGGAGACACGTTTTCCCCACCGACCTCATTATCCTAGAAACCCAAGGATTGGACGTGATCCTAGGCATGGACTGGCTATCCAAGTATGAAGGGAATATTGATTGTGCCAGTAAGTCGATTCTTCTCACCACCCCAGAGGGGAAGCGGATCAAGTATGTTTGGAGGCATACGCCAAGGAGGACTCAAGTGAATTCTCTTTCGGGAGTTGTTCAGGAGGAAGTACCAGTTGTGAAGGATTATCTCGATGTACTCCCCGAGGAATTGCCCAGCATGCCACCGGATCGGGACATAGAGTTTTTGATCGAATTGTTACCAGGCACCAAACCAATATCCAAGAGACTGTACCGGATGCCCTCAAATGATCTGGAGGAAATTAAGCAGATTAAGGAATTATTGGAGAAAGGTTATATTGACCGAGTTCATCACCATGGGGAGCTCCAGTGCTTCTAGTTGAGAAGAAGGATGGAACCTTGAGAATGGTTGTAGATTATCGTGCGCTAAACGAGGTGACGATTAAGAACAAGTACCCTCTACCAATGATCAATGATTTGTTTGACCAGCTACAAGGAGCAAAAGTTTTCTCCAAGATCGATCTTTGATCAGGATATCACCAGCTGAAGATTCGAGAACAGGATATACCCAAGACAGCTTTTACCACAAGATACGAACTTTATGAGTACACGGTCATGTCTTTTGGTTTGACTAATGCCCTGCCTATTTTCTGAGTATGATGAATAAGGTATTCATGGAGTTCTTGGATAAGTTTGTTGTGGTATTCATTGATGACATATTGATTTACTCGAAGAATGAAGAAGAACACAAGGAACATTTGCGCTTGGTTCTAGAGAAGCTCAGGGAACATCAATTATACGCAAAGTTCAGCAAGTGCGAATTCCGTTGAAGGAAGTCGGATTTCTAACATGTTATATCGGAGAAGGAATAGCAAGAGACCCTCCAAGGTTGAAGCCGTCATCGAATGGAAGGCACCCACCTCAGTCAGAGAGATCCGCAGTTTTCTTGGACTCGCGGGATATTATGGAGGTTTATTGAGAATTTCTCCAAGATCGCGAAGCCCATGACAGAGTTATTGAAGAAAGACACTAAGTTTGTTTGGACCGACGACTGTGAGGCCAGTTTCGAGGAGCTATAGAAACGTGTGGTCACAGCCCCAGTGCTAATTCTTCCGAATATACGCAAGGATTTCCATGTATATTGCGACGCTTCTCGTCAGGGGATTGGAGGTGTTCTTATGCAAGAAGGAAGATTTGTTTCATATGTCTCACGTCAGCTTCGACCTCATGAGCGGAATTATGCCACACATGATTTGGAGTTAGCAGTCGTAGTGCACGCACTCAAGACCTGGAGACATTTTCTTATCGGAAATAGGTGTGATGTTTACACGGATTACAAGAGTTTGAAATACATCTTCACACAGAAGGAGTTGAACCTCAGGCAGAGAAGATGGTTGGAGCTCATAAAGGATTATGACATGAAATTGCACTATCACCCAGGAAAGGCCAATGTTGTGGCAGATGCATTGAGCCGCAAGATTTATGTCAATACCCTCACAACAGGAGGATTACCTCAGGAGTTAATTGATGATCTCAGAGATCTCCAACTGGAGATAGTACCACGAGGTTTTGTTGCTGCAATGGAAATTCAATCCACTTTGTTGGGAAAGATCCGAGAAGCCCAGAAGTTAGACAAAGGCATTGCGGAGATAAAGCGAAGGATGAACCAAGGAAAGGCGTATGATTTCGTGAGGATGAACATGGAACCTTATGGTTTGAGCAGCGTATTTACGTGCCAAATGACCCGTAGATCGTGAAATTGATTCTTCAGAGGCTCATGATTCGCCTTACTCGATACACCTGTGCAACACCAAGATGTATTTGGACTTGAAGGAAAGTTTCGGTGGGCGGTATGAAGAAGGATATTGCCAAGTATGTCGCAAAGATGTGACGTATGTCAGAGGGTTAAGGCAGAGCACCAGAAACCAGCAGGATTGCTTCAGCCTTTGCCGATACTAGATTGGAAGTGGGACAAGCTTGGCATGGACTTCATTACAGGATTACCCAGGACCCGATCAGGCTATGATTCTATTTGGGTAGTGGTTGATCGCTTGACTAAGGTAGCTCACTTCATCCCCGTGAAAACCACATATACAAGTGCTAAGTTAGCCACGATATACATGACTAGGATTGTATGTCTGCATGGAGTTCCGAGGACCATCGTATCAGATAGAGGAACACAATTTACCTCAAAGTTTTGGCATCAGTTACACGAAACTTTGGGTACCAGGCTAGAGTTCAGTACAGCCTTTCATCCGCAGACAGATGGGCAGACCGAGAGAGTCAACCAGATTCTGGAGGACATGTTGAGAGCTTGTGCACTAGATTATGGATCTAGTTGGGATGATAATTTGCCATACGCAGAATTCTCATATAACAACAGCTATCAAGCTAGTTTGAAAATGGCCCCTTTCGAAGCTTTGTACGGAAGGAGGTGCAGGACACCATTGATGTGGGATGAAGTTGGAGACCGTATTATTCGGACTAGATTTAATTAGAGATTCAGAGGAGAAGGTCAAGTTGATCCGCGACAGACTCAAGCTAACCCAATCCAGACAGAAGAGTTATGCCGATACTAAACGCAAGGAGGTAACCTATGAAGTCGGAGATAGAGCATATCTGCGTGTGTCACCACTTCGACGAGTTAAACGATTTGGAGTCAAAGAAAAGTTAGCACCACGGTTTGTGGGGCCATACAGAGTTTTAGAACGCATGGGTGAAGTTTCCTACAAGTTGGAATTACGGATGCCTTGTCGGGGAGTTCATGATGTGTTTCATGTTTCCCAGTTGAAGAAGTGCCATGCCGAGATGGCTGATATTCCTTTGAGAGATACAGTACCACTTGAGGCCATACAGTTGGATACTGATCTGACCTATGAGGAGATGCCCATCAAGATTCTCGAGACTGCAAGCAGAGTCACCCGCGGCAAGGTCATCAAGTTTTGCAAGGTTCTGTGGAGTCGTCATACTGAGGAAGAAGCCAATTGGGAATGAGAAGATGATCTCTGACAGGACCACCCACACCTTTTTGCTAGCTAACCCGAATCTCGAGGGCGAGATTCATCTTAAGGGGGGTAGTTTTGTAACATCCCAATTTTCAATTTGGATGTTTATAAATAGATCATTCATATGCATCCATGATTTATGCATTTTGCCCCATTTATTTTATTTGATTTTTGATCCAAGAAACTTTGAGGTCCTCAAGGACCAAAAGAGAGATTTGGAAGTTTCCCTAAAAACCAATTTTTGAATTTTTTCGAAGTTGGGAGTTTGGATCAAATTTGGTTTCACCAAAAAAAAATTCATTTCCATTATTTCAGAAATAAAAATAAAGAGAGAAGATAAAAGGACTTCTTCAAAAACAGAAAATAAATATTGGAAATTGAATTTGGAATCAAAATATATTTGTTGGGTTTTATTTGCAATTTATTTTATTAGTTTAGCAAAAATGTTTATTTTTGAAAACTTGCATTTCAGGCCGGATAAATGTTCACAAGGTCATATATAAGACCATATAATTATGTGAAATTTTCTGGGATTTATAGGCTAAGTTTTATTTGTACTTTCGGTGTTTCATTGCTTCTGTGAAAAAACGAAAAATGTTTAGAAAAAAACGTGCAACTAAGGCCCATATCTTCCAGCCCAACCGATGGCCATCTCCCTCCTCTTCTCGTTACAGGAACATGAACGCCTCCACCTCTTTCTCAGCAACACCCATGGCACCACCTCTTCCTCTCCTCCTCCCACTAAATTCTTTCACCCTTTCGACTCTCCAACAACACGAAACTTACAGAGAAATGTAAGTTGAACCCATTCAGAGAATTAAAACCCAACATTACTGCCTTAAATCGCCGAACTGATCCGGAAACGTTCTTGCACAAACAGTCATTAATGGCTGCACTAAGCTCGCTGTGGATCTCCTCGTATGGACTTCCCTCGCACCTATAAAGAGCACCCCGAGGATCTCCTTCTAGTACTCATATCCCTCCCGAAAAAGCCCTCTCCATCCCCTCCCCATCTCGTTGAATCTCTCGCCGGAGTTCACCGCCCACCACCACCATTAGATTTGAGTCCGAGGCCAAGGCCTTGACTTCCCGACTCGCCGCCATCCCACCCCGTCCGCCTCGCTTTTTCACCTGGAACCCGCTGCATCGTCGAGACCGTCGATCGTCTCCGGCGACCGGAGCATCTCTCCTCGGTGAGCCCTCTCCCTTCCAAACGCTCGATCCAAAGATCGCTCCCTCATTTCTGTTCTGTTAAAAAAAAGGAAGGGCTATTCACCAGTAAGATTTTGACACGTGGCAACTCATATTGAATCCCGTAATTGATTTCCAGAAAAATGCCCAATCTTCGGAAATTCGTATCTATTAATCTATAGGTCCGAATTAGTTGATTATTTTTCCTACTAGTTCATAAAAATCCACTCTATCCAGAGAACCAAACGAAAAATATTTTTGAAAATTTTAAAATTTAAATTCAAACAGATCTGAATTCAAACTTCGTTAGGCCGTATCTCGAGTTTCGTAACTCCGTTTTAGGTGATTCTTTTTGCAAATCGAAGCTCGTAACATGTATTTTCTGTTAAACCCAAACACACATATTTTTGCTACTATAAAAATTATGTTCTGTACAGAAACTATATTAGGATGTTTTGGAGTTTTTCGATGTCTTTCATTTGTTATCTTTTTGGATCTTTGCTTGTATGCTTATGTATGTTATTGCTTGCTTACGCTAGATCATCCGGAGTGCGAAGCTTGCTACTACGAATCTTTACAGTTCAACGAACGTCAGCAAGGCAAGTTCACACTTTGATCATAATTTTTTTAATACCCAGTTTTTACTATGCATTAGTTTAACCCTCAAAGATTGCACGAATAGGATTGGGAACATGTGGTTATGCTATGTAGTTCATGTGGTAGGAACCTATGACCTTTTGATCACCCCTGGAATATTCGTTATATCATATATTGCTTAGCCATGCTCGTAGACGGGGATTGGTATGTGTGATCCATGCAAGTTGCGAGAGTTAATAATTTTGGGATAACCTAAGGTGGCAAATTTAATACACATCTGGGTGGATTGTTTGGGGCACCTGGAGAAACCAGTGCTTGCCCAAGGGGAATCCCAGAGTACCCATGTGATTGCCCTAGGTCCGCCACCCAGGCTCAAAGGGATCATAAGATATTTCATGCCTAGAAACTTCCGTGTGCAGCCACAAGCCATTATGGGCTCTGGCATAGTTGAGTAAGTTGTGTGACCTCTTTCCGTGGTAGACTAGCTGATGTAGGGGAAAGTAGGTGTACCGGTCTACCTAGGGTTAAGGGCAAATGCTTCTGAAAGGCTATGTCTTGATCTTTCGATCATGGAGGTGGTCGAGTCTTGTGGGGAAAAGTGCACAAACCTCTGCAGAGTATACAAACTAATCATGATTAGCCGTGTCCCTGGTTATGTACAACTTGAGTATCTAGAAGTGAATTATTGGTTGATCTCATCACTCTATTTAATGAAATTATTGGGTTACTAATAACTTGGGAATTTTGGGATTGAGTTGGAGGAACCTTCTCAATAATGACATTTTAATTTAGTAGTAAATAAAAATGTATTCCTTTGTTGTAGGGTAAAATTGGCTTTATGCAAAAATTAAACTTAGAGCCTCCACCAGCTAAATTTGCATATAGAGATAGTTTTTATTATTATTATTCTAAGGTGTGAAATTGCCAGCATATTCCATGTGCTGACCTACACGGCTGCAACGTCTCATGTTGCAGACTTTTCCGACGAGGATTAAAGGTGCGATAGGTCGTTGTTCTGCACTCAGTTTGCCGTGAAGTTGGATGGACTCATTTACCTTCGATGCTTCCGCAGTTATTTTTATTTAGATGGCCTTTGGCCATATTATTGTAATAAATACTCTTTTGAGGACCTCGATGTAATAAAATGTGTGATTTAACTCTGTTATAATTCCTCGAGTACTGTGTGTGTCAGCATACCGATCCAGGGATGACACTTAAGCACAGAGACTACGATCCTATTGGTTCGGGTTGCTACATCTTTCCACCAAATCCAATCCTGTGAGAGAGAGTTGAGTGTTGGGGAGACTATCATTTGAAGCACAAGAGCAAGGAGTTCATCATCAACACACCATTCGCTACTTCTTGGAGAGTGGTGTCTCCTAGATTGGCTAGGTGTCACTTGGGAGCCTCTGACAAGATTGTGGAGTTGAACCAAGGAGTTTGTAAGGGCAAGGAGATCGCCTACTTCGTGAAGATCTACCGCTAGTGAGGCAAGTCCTTCGTGGGCGACGGCCATGGTGGGATAGACAAGGTTGCTTCTTCATGGACCCTTCATGGGTGGAGCCCTCCGTGGACTCGCGCAATCGTTACCCTACGTGGGTTGAAGTCTCCATCAACGTGGATGTACGATAGCACCACCTATCAGAACCACGACAAAAACATCCGTGTCTCCAATTGCGTTTGAATCCTCCAAACCCTTCCCTTTATATTCTTGCAAGTTGCATGCTTTATTTTCCGCTGCGAATATACTCTTTGCATGCTTGCTTGAATTGTGTGAAGATTGCTTGATTTGTTCTAAGATAGCTAAAAGCTGCGAAAGTCTAAAATTGGGAAAAGGTTAAGTTTGTATTGGTCAAGTAGTCTAATCACCCCCCCCCCCCCTCTAGTACTTCAAGGTCCTACAGAAGTCCACTTCCGGAGGGTGCCAATTCCTTGGTTGCTCCTTGGTGAGTTGGTCTTCCAAGAAGCAAAGTTGTGTGTCTCTCTCGTCCACCGAAGCGGAGTATGTGGCGGCCGGTAGTTGTTGTGCACAACTCTTATGGATGAGGCAAACTTTAAAGGATTACGGTGTCATTTGTGACAAAGTGACTCTTCGGTGTGACAATGAAAGTTCCATCAAGATTTCTCTTAACCCGGTGCAACACTTCAAGACGAAGCATATTGAGATTCGGTATCACTTCATCCGGGATCACATTAGGCGAGGGGAGATCGAGCTCAACTATGTCAACACTCATGATAACCTTGCAGATATCTTCATGAAGCCTTTGGATGAAGCAAGATTTCATGAGTTAAGGCATGAGCTAAATATCATTGATTCGAGCAATGTTGCTTGAACCCTTGCACACCCCACCATACTCAACATGTTGTCTTGTTTAGGTGTAGGCATGGACATAGGGGGAGTGTTGTTCTCTCAATGAACTCTCCCTCCCCCCATTATGCACAAATTGATCAACTCTTTCACATTAGCCATTTTTATGGTACTTGTGCTTCAAATATGAGTTTTGGTCATGGGCCCAAGGATAATTCTTCACGGTGCCATACCAATTGACTCAAACATAGGTGGCTCCGGCCACCGCCCTCTCTTTGGAGAGGTGGTGTCTCGTGGTTGTCTCTTGTTGTTGTTTGGCCCCTTTTTCTCTTCGTGTTGAGCGTGTTTTTGTGGTGTATTGTTTGCTTGAAGTTTCCATGCGAAGACCTCTCTTTTCTTGTGTTTGAAACATGCAGTTTCTTGAGCTCATGGTACTGCTGCCTGCCACGGTACTACCGTGTATGGAGAGTATGGTACTACCGCCCCAACGTGGCAGTATTTTTTTACTGCCACCTGGGAGAGCGGTACTTCCGCCCAAGCGGTACTACCGCGATGATATGCGGTACTACCGCGCTGTCGAAGGCACGTGGGGGATAAGGACGGGCAGGAGGAGTTCTAACTCCACCATACCCATTCGTTAGTTTTCCCCACATCGTCTCTCTCTCTCGCTCAAGAATGGGGCCGGAGTCCCTCGCCGGATCTCCGTCTCCGGCTGCTCTCCTTGGATTCCGACCAGTGGGATCGTTCCCCACCACTTCCTCTTGCCATGGAACAAGGTTTTTCCCCAAATCCCTCTCTCTTTTGGTTGTTCTTTTGCTTCTAGGTTTTTGGGGAGATGCATGTGTTCCTGAGATTTTAGGCCAAATCTATGCAAGAGTGGGATGTACGAGAGTAGTGCTGCATAGAAATTACACTTGATATGTTGTCTCGTGGTAGATTTGATCAACCGTAGTACCGCCATGTTTTCGCGGCTTTTCTCAGATTCAAAGTGATTTGGATCTGTCGCCGTGCGGTACTACCGCATCTAGTACGCGGTACTACCGCAGGTCCGGTACTACCGCCTATCAGGTGCGGTACTACTGCATGAGCTGTGGCACTAAAATCCTACTACCGCTCCAAGCCCCGGTACTACCGTGTCCTCACACGGTACTACCGCGACTAGGAGCGGCACTAAAATTTTAGTACCGCACGCCCTAGCAGTACTACCGTTGTTGTCCGATCTTTCTCGTGGCAATTACCACGTATGCTTTCTACATGTTTTCCTTGCTTTGCTGTGGTCTTTGCATTGATCCTTCTTGCTTGTCGTGTGTGTTTTGCGCTTTGTGTCTTAGGTGGTGGCTCTCGCCGTTCCAATCCCAATCGTGACACTGGCTCCAAGCGACTGCGCAATCAAGATGAAGCACCAGAGGGCTCCAGTGCCCCCAAGTGCAATGTCAAGACCTCAGCTAGCAAGTACAAGGAACCCGCTAAGGGCATGGAGGAGATTCCCCTCGCTGAGTTTATCCCTCGCAGACAAATCAACCCATATGTGAATGCTCGTGCTACCTTCAGAGGAAATGACTTGTTTTGGACCAAGCAGCAGGCTCTCATTTATCTGGATGTGATCAAGGCCAAGAAAAATACCTATGTGGATGTCAAGTGGGTTGACATGAATCACATGAGGAAGGACAAGTTTCGTGAGTACTTTGGAGAGGCTCTGGATTTGGTGGAGCAGTTTGGTATTGAACATGTGATCTCTTTCCACCTGGACTATGACCCTGAGCTTATCTGTCAGTTCTTTGCCTCTGTTCACTTTCACCCTGGGGAGGAGCGAAGGATGACTTGGATGTCCAATGGCCTTCAGTTGACTGCTACCTGGAAGGAGTTCATGGATCTGCTACTTGTTCCTGATGACGGGCTCACCACACCCATTAGTGTTCGCCCCCATGCCAATCCTGAGTCAGCTAGCAAGAACAAAATCCAGCAGTACTATGTTGAGAAGGTGCTTCCCAGTGGCAAGTCGACATGGGTGCTGAACCCCTTTCTGGATATCATGTATCACATATTCCGCAACTCTCTGTTTCCACGCATTGGCGACAAGGACAAGGTTCATGCCTATATGGTGGGTATGATGCTCCTATGTGAGGAGGCACGTGTGTCTCAGTCTCAACCACTTGATGTCTCACACATCATATGGTGTGAGCTTCGGTTCACGGTGTTCAACCGCAAGGTACCTATCTATGGACCATACCTGTTTCTGTTGATCTCCAAGACTTGGGAGAAGCTGTTCCCTGGTGATGAGTTCCTTGCTCCAGACTGGATTCGGCATGAGTCCATCAGTCTCCGTGTAAAGCCCATGTGGGCCAACACTACCACTCGTGCTGAGGCGTCTGCTGCTAGGAGGGCTGTTGATGAGGAGGAGGCTGGAGCAGAGGATGTTGCTGAGGACCGTGGTGCTGGGCATACCCATCGTTCCTCTGAGCCCTCGTGGGCCAAGAAGCTGAAGGACAAGATGAAGACTCTGTTCTGCATGCAGGCAAAGGGGCAGAACAGGACTCACGTTGCCTCCAAGGAGGCTCGCCACCGTGACAAGAGGATCATGAAGGTCTTTGGTGAGGCAGAATCTAGCGGGTCAGAGAGGCACATCACTCCGGAGGCCGAATGGATGGGGAAGCAAGGCTACAAGTGGACTGACTCTGAGGAGGACATCGAGGAGACCGTTCTCGCCGCCGAGTCTGACGAGGAGCGTTGGGATGATTTCGCTGCCTGAGCCACCCTTTGTGTGTAGGTGTCCTCTCTGCCTTTTTGGCGTCTCGATGCCAAAGGGGGAGAGAGTGTAGGGATTTGCGTGCTTGCGAGTCGTGTGTCGTGTTCAGAGTGTTTGCTTTCTTGTTTGAACCTCGTTTGCTTTGGTTTGGTTTGCGCCCTTGAGACTTATCCTTCATATGGTGTAAGACATATGCACTCTATCCTATCTTAGTGAACTTATGACATATTGTGCTACTTATGTTATGCTCTTGTTTAATGTTAGCCTTACTATTGCAAGATATGCCTTGTCTCTAAAATATAGGGGGAGTGTTGATCCTAGTTTGTGTGTTGTGCAGTCCAAAGCATCCATCTAGATTGCACACATCTAGGGGGAGCCCGTCTATATTTTAGAGAGGAGGGGTTTGTGCTTGCTCAATATTATTTTCCTTTGTGCAAATCCCGTATTGTCATCAATCCACCAAAAAGGGGGAGATTTTAAGGGCATATTTATCCCTAAGGTGTTTTGGTGATTGATGACAATGCTTTTGCGGACTAATCGTGTGCCTTGAGTTTCTCAGACGTTTCATCGCTAGGCACAAGACGGTTTGGTGCCCCTCAAAGACTATTGAAGACGGCGTTTTTCTACGTTTCTTTTTGGTGGATTTGAGTCGTAGGAAAGCCGTACTATTAAGAGGGGGTCCGCGTCGGAAAGGTTCGGGTGGAATCATCACGTACACGTTTTCTTCCTTGTCTCCACCTTTCCCCTGCACTTTGGAGCATCCTCCGTTTATCCTCTATGCAATTGTCCTGGCTGCTGATGTTGGGCTTGCGGTAGTACTGCTCCCTAGAGCGGTAGTACCGCAGGCACCTGCGGTAGTACCGTACTTCGGCGAGGTAGTACCGCAGGAGCCCACGGTAGTACCGCTCCTCTGGAGCCGTAGTACCGTGGCCCCCAAGCCAAGTGCCGCTGCATCGCGCTACTAGGGGCGGATGTAATTTTTTACATCCGCGCCTCCGCTGATAATCTTGCACCTCGTCTTGGCTGTAGTACGCTGCGGCCTATTCATTGCCATGTGGTAGTACCGCTCCTCAGCGGTAGCTAGTACCGTGTCGGATTTTTGCATCATTTGTTTTCCAGCGGAAGTAGGCACGGATGTAATTTTATTCATCCGCGCCCTTCCCAGGCTAGGACTTTCCTGCCTTGCGGTAGTACCGCAAGGGGGAGCGGTAGTACCGCGCTTGCAGAAGTACCGTTCTCAGCCTCCGTGCTTCGGGCTTCTTCTAGTTCCTGTCGTTGCCGCGGTAGTACCGCGGTCCCTCACGGTAGTACCGCATGGCCTTGCGGTAGTACCGCTTGTCAGGGGCGATAGTACTGCAAGTCGCGGGCTGGTTAAGTGGATAACGGTTGGATTTTGTCCACAGCTATAAAAGGGGTGTCTTCTACCTCTAGTGGACTACCTCTTCCACCTCTAAGCTCCATTGTTGCTCTAAGCTCCATTTTCGCCTGATCTCACTCCCTAGCCAATCAAACTCGTTGATTTGCTCGGGAGTGGTTGAGAAGGCCCCGATCTACACTTCCACCAAGAGAAATTTCATTCCCCCCACTCATCCCTTGCAGATCTTGTTACTCTTGGGTGTTTGAGCACCCTAGACGGTTGAGATCACCGCGGAGCCATAGTCCATTGTGGTGAAGCTTCACGTGTCGCTGGAGCCTCCAATTAAGTTGTGGAGATTGCCCCAACCTTGTTTGTAAAGGTTCGGTCGCCGCCTCCAAGGGCACCAATAGTGGATTCACGGCATCTCGCATTGTGTGAGGGCGTGAGGAGAATACCGTGGCCCTAGTGGCTTCTTGGGGAGCATTGTGCCTCCACACCGCTCCAACGGAGACGTACTTCCCCTCAAAGGGAAGGAACTTCGGTAACACATCCTTGTCTTCACCGGCTCCACTCTTGGTTATCTCGCGCCTTTACTTGTGCAAGCTTATTTGTGTTATATCTCTTGCTTGCTTATGTTTATTATTGTTGCATCATATTTGTTGCTCACCTAGTTGCATATCTAGACAACCTACTTTGATGCAAAGTTTAAATTGGTAAAGAAAAGCTAAAAATTGTTAGTTGCCTATTCACACCCCCCCCCCCCCTCTAGTCAACTATATCGATCCTTTCATCATCTATTACCGAATGGAGGGAGTAGATTTTTTGTTCTCCACTTGTGTGTACACTGAAGGGAAAATTCAGAACCTGAGCTCTCCCTGAAGAAGGGGATGCAGTTAACAATTAACTGAATTTGTTCTTTTTTGGTGGTCTGACATGTGTGTTTATTTCTCTTGCTCTCTTGGCTGCTCCAGTGACACAAAGGCGAGCTACCTTGGCGTGCAGAAGAGGCCCCCCTCCCTTGCCTTGTGCCCGACGACCAACAACTGTGTGTCGACGTCCGAGAGGATAAGCAATTCAAATCACTACGCTCCCCCATGGCTTGAACAAATGCGGAATAAACCTAGCGGTTAATTTGTCAAGCACAAAACCTAAAACAACTAGGCTCACCTATGTGCACCAACAACTTATGCTAAGCAATATAAGCAACTATGTGATAGCAAGATATATGACAAAGAACAATATGGCTATCACAAAGTAAAGTGCATAAGTAAAGGGCTCGGGTAAGAGATAACCGAGACACGCGGAGACGACATGTATCCCGAAGTTCACACCCTTGCGGATGCTAATCTCCATTTGGAGCGGTGTGGAGGCACAATGCTCCCCAAGAAGCCACTAGGGCCACCGTAATCTCCTCACGCCAAGCACAATGCAAGATGCCGTGATTCCACTAAGGGACCCTTGAGGGCGGTCACCGAACCCGTACAAATGGCAACCCTTGGGGCGGTCACCGAACCCGTACACTTTGGCAACCCTTGGGGCGGTCACCGGAACTCCGCCAAATTGCTCAAGCGATCTCCACAACCTAATTTGAGACCCGACGCTGTCTTGAGCTTTACACCACAATGATTGAGCTCCGAACACCACCAACCGACTAGGGCGCCCAAGCACCCAAGAGGAACAAGCTCAAGGGCACCAAGCACCCAAGAGTAATAAGCTTCTCAACTTGTAACTTCCACGTATCACCGTGGAGAACTCAAACCGATGCACAAATGCAATGGCAAGGGCACACAGAGTGCCCAAGTCCTTCTCTCTCAAATCCCACCAAAGCAACTAATGCTAGGGAGGAAAATGAGAGGAAGAACAAGAAGGAGAACACCAAGAACTCCAAGATCTAGATCCAAGGGGTTCCCCTCACATAGAGGAGAAAGTGATTGGTGGAAGTGTGGATCCAGATCTCCTCTCTCTTTTCCCTCAAAAACTAGGAAGAATCCATGGAGGGATTGAGAGTAGCAAGCTCAAGGAAGGTCAACAATGGGGGCAAAAACGAGCTCAAGAGATAGGGAACCATTGGGGAAGAAGACCCCCTTAAATAGGTCCCCACGAATCTGCCCGTTATGTGCAGAATAACATAGGAGCGGTACAACCGCTATGAGCACCGGTACAACCGGTAACAGGCAATAAGTGGTACAACCGGCCCACAACCGCCCAACAACCGCACCACAACAGAAACTAGTCCGGTGGTGGAGCGGTACATGGCCGGTACAACCTCCGGACCAATTCTGGAGCGGTACACCCGCTCCAAACACCGGTTGTACCGGTCAACCGGTACCACCTCTGTATGGGGCGGTACAACCTCTCAATGTAAAACAGCAATATCAAAACAGCCACAATTTTTGCATACGAGCTCCGAATTCGATGAAACCAAGTTTGTTGGAAAGCTAGCAACAAGGGCTAACACAATATTGATAGAAATATCAATAAGAAGCAAATGAGAAAAGGCCCATAAGAAAATGGTGAGAACCCTTCCTAGGATAAGACCGGTAAAACCTCCAACACCGAAAACATCATAGAAGACGCATGCGAACTCCGTTTTCGATGAACTCGAGCTTGCCATCAAGATGACCATAAGCTCTAAGACTCACAAAGAGAACCAAACAAGAAAAAGGAAACATGATGCAAGGATGCAATGGTTTGAACTCTCTACTAACGATACGATCAAGCTACCAACTTGAGAGCCCCCCTTGATAGTACGACAAACGATCCTATAACCCGGTCTCCCAACTACCACCACGAGACCGGTAAAATAGAAAACCTATCAAGGGCAAACCTTTGCCTTGCACATGGTCCACTTGAGCTAGATGAAGACGATCTTGACTCCCTGAAGTTGGACCACCTTTCTTGATTGCGTTGGCTCGATGAAGACTAGATGATTGCTCCCCCATAGTCCACTATGGGTGAGCGACTCTTGACACATCTTCACAAGTCCATTGACACCACAATGGATGGCAAGATTCAAACTTGATTGCTCCCCCATACTCCATTATGGGTGAGCCACTCTTCGTGTTGCTCCACTTGAACTTGCACACAACAAACTTGATGACGATCACCACTTGATGTCATCCTCCATGGGTTGTATGGGATCTTCCTCTTGACGCAAGACCATGGAAACATACCTAACCCCACAAAGAACTCTCACGTAGACCATTGGTTAGTACACAAATCGTAATGGACAATGCTTACCATACCATGGGAACACTTGGTCCCTCTCGGTACAACTTGTGCGCTTTGTGTGTTGGATCAACTTGAATCACTCTCTGCATTTCTTAGGCTAGATCAACCTTGAATCTTTCCAACTCTCTTCATTTGGATGATGTCTTGAAGGTGGACATGAATGATCACACAATCTTATTCTTCAAGACATGTTTGCAATAAGCTCAACACTCACATGACCAATCTTTGTATAATTCCTTGAATAGCACCTTGGTCGACACAAAACTCTCCTTGAAACCAACACATGTACTCCAAGAAAAGCCTATGGACAAAACCTTAAAATAAACTCAAGGCAACCATTAGTCCATAGAGAATGTCATCAATTACCAAAACCACACATGGGGGCACCGCATATCCTTTCAATCTCCCCCATTTTGGTAATTGATGGCAATCACTTTCAAAAGAGTTTATATAAGGAATTATGCATCACCATGCAATGCAACAACCAATAATGCATGCGTATGAGATGCAATTGCTTAGAAACAAAACCAAAGCAAGGAGAAAACTCTGAAGACTTCTCCACAAAACTCTCTGAAAATTCTCCCCCATTGGCATCGATTGCCAAAATGGGCGAAAAGATAAGAAGACCAATATAAAAGGTGTTCCTCCAAAAGTTGTGTATTTCTCAACAAGAGAGTGGAATGCCATACACATATCCAAAGGTAATACTTGTAGGAAGACCAACTATATTGATGCCCAAAGATTGCAACAGAAAGATATGCCACAAAGACATAACAAAGAGAGACACAAGCAATCGAAGATACCAATTGAAGCAAGCAATCAACGGATATCAATTGAACCAACTAGACCAATGATCCTACATGCCACAAGAATAAAGATATTATGAAAAGCGCATAAGCGGTGTTCTAAAGAAACTAGAGAAGCTCCCCATGATTTGTGCACACATAAGAATTTTTGTGTTTGAATACAAAGTGCACAAAATAGGATCATAGCTCCCCAAAATCAATAGAAACTCACATCCAAAGTGCAAGTGAGCATATAGGAAACAAAGCCTAGCGCTTGCAACAAGCACATGGTTGAGCAACATGTAAAAGAGGCAACTTAAAAATAGTCTCAACCAAAATGATGTGTGTGAGTCATGGCGAAGCACTTGAGAAGACTAAGATTAGGATGAGCATTAAGCATCAACATAGTCTTTGAAAGAATGAGGCACACTGCAAGGCCTATCATTCCCACACACAACTGGCAAATGGGTTCACAAGCTTACTAATAAGCAAAAGAGATCCTATGCTTGCCGTGGTGAAGATAGACGAGGGGAGGCTCATCAAGACGAGGGATACCAATTAAGATGGCAAAAACCTCGTAAAGATAAGCAAGAGGAAAATAATCTTCACCACACAAGAGTGCAACAAGATGCAACGATAGAGGACACGCACTCAAGGCAAAAGCTTTAACGGAGCCACCAAAGAAATAACATAAGAAAGACAAGGTGGACGTGAAAGAAAAGATATCAATTAGAGATGTAATTTCTCTCAAGTGTATAAGGTTCTATGTAGACGAAATCATGATGATATATATATCTACAAAGAAGGATGTACACCCGAAATAGTTACAACACGAAGGAACAAGATATCCACAAGGAAGTCATAAATATACCAATAAGATATTTGCTTGAAAGCATAGCACTTGGCTAGATATGGTCTTATTGTATATAAATGAAGTCCAAACACACATCCATCAAAGGCATCACAACTAGCAACAAGAGATTATCGTTGGGATGCTTTGAGAAAGGAAACAAGTATCACAAGATATGAAATGAATATCATGCCAAGATGCAACCTACACAAGGTTGAATGCAAGAGGAGAAAGCATGAATAGATACTTGTTACCGAGATATCATTGGAAGGATGTAGTAGATACCAATTGAAGGTAGATAGTAGTTCATTGATCATCCTAGCTTGACTCCAATATGCACATGGTGACAACACCTTCCTTGTGAGTGAGCCGAGCATCCAATGCATCTCCAAATGTTCCTAGAAGAACAACAGACTAAACGGTACCCAAACTCATTGGGACCAAATAGTTAGAAAAACCAATACATAGGACAAACTCTACCTAAATATGTGCATATAGATATGAAAATGAATTTCATACACATCTCATCCGATTTGAGACTTGGTGGAGATCCCCCTATATATTGAGTCAAAGAAAGAAAGCATGCCAAATAAAATACATGAAGTAAACATGCATGCTCAAGACTTTCAAAACCCGAAACCTAAAGAGAAAGAAATGCAAAGAGAAAAGGATACCAAATGGAGAAATCATCACTTGGAAGATGTCATTAAAGATACATCAAGGAATGAGATATCCATTGATACACACTAAACTAAAGATGTCAAACTCCCAAAGAGAGGATGGTTCCAAACAAACCAAGCTCTCAACAAAGTTTCATGATGGCACAAAGTACCAAAAAGAAATGGCTTGCCTTCCACCAAAACACACTTGATAAGGATCACAAGAAGAGTGTTCTAAAGAAAATAGGATAGCTCCTCCACGAGTTGTGCATTATATAGGATTTGCATTTGAATACAAAATGCACAAGGAGAGATCACTACTTTCACTATATCTAGAAAACACTAGACAAGAACAAGAAATAAACAAGATCCACAAGTGGTAGGGAAGACATCGGGAGTTGACACAAACCTTGGCAAGAGAAAAGGCAAATAACAACAAAAGCCAAAGTAAAGATGATCAACAAATTCTACCACACATAAGTGACTACCAATTGTCAAAAGACAAGAAGTATTTGGAAATAATTCCCGGTGGTAGATAACAAGGACATCCAACATCATCTTCACAACAAACACAAGCAAATTGCAACTTGTAGAGCTAACATGCCACCTAGGAACAAGATAATCTACAATATCAATTCTAGGTGACAATATCTCAAATGTACACATTTTCTAGGCTTGTAATACGCACTTAGCATATTACTCCCCATAATGTGATACCAATAAGAACTTAACAAGAGGCAATAAGAGGAACAAACAAGAGATAATTAATGGACTATTTAGAATTTGAATTTCTCATGAGATATATACCACCTAGCGACTAGATAATCTTGTAATATCAATACTAGATGGTATTCCTCATGTACACACATTTATAGGATTGTGAGGTGCACAAAGCACATCACTCCCCCAAAATGGGATATTCCATTAATCTCTCACACGAGCCAACTAGGATACAAACAAGAAGCATAAAGGCTCAACGCACGACACACACACGTACATGATGTGCAAACCAACACACACATACTTGATTGCTCAAGATAAGCAAGTTGGAATCACAACATATACAAACACATGCAAGGAACAAAAGCAAAACATGCAAGGGGGCAAGTAACTTTCAATGTAAGCAATTTTAAGTACAAGTTACCGCAAGGAGGCACATTGGATATAAGATATAAACTTGATGATTCAATTGACTTGGCTTGAGACAATAAGAGTGATGAAGTCCCTTAATTCTTCATAATGTAGCCAAGTCTCCAATGCCCTCCAACAACACCTATTGATCAAGTTTGAGCTTGTTGGTCCCCAACCAAGTTGGGTCCTAAGAGGTTAGTCACAATAGGTTTGGCTACCCAAATGGTTCTTTGCTTGACACCACTTTGAGTACCAACAAACTTGGCAAACACATTGCCAACCTTATCCTTACCAAGAGAATAGATATCATCAATAATAATTGGGTTGGATAAGTTACCACTAGTGCATGAAGAAGCGGCGTGACCTTTCTCCACGACATAAGTAGCAACGTCTACTCTTCACTTTCTTCTCACTTGATTTCTCAATTTGAGAAGCATTAACTTGAGTCTTCTTGGGAAGAGGCCTTTCTTCAACTTGATGTTGAGCATGAGATTGAACTTGTGCCCTCTTCCCTTGTTGCTTGACACTAATGGCCTTCTTCTTCAATGGGCAAGATCTAACATGATGCCCTTCGACTTTGCACTTGAAGTAAACAATCTTGGCCGAATTCTTGACTTGTTCTTGGCCCTTCCTTTTGTTCATCTTGGACTTCTTCTTATTCTTATTGGAGTTGAATCCAAGTCCACCTTTGTCATTGGGGGATTTTTGCACACTCAAGATATTGTTGAGTGTGGATTTCCCTTCATGACCCTTTTCCAAGTCTTTCTTCAAAGAAGTGACTTGGGCCTTGAGCTCTTTGATTTCCTCTACATGGTTAGTCTCAATACAAGTACTAGAGGAAGTATAAGCTTCATTGTTAGAGCAACAAGGCAAGGAAAGCAATTCATCACAAGATGTACCAACATTGTGAGTAGATGAATTACAAGGACTAGCACATATCAATATAGCATTTTGACTAGAAGTAGTGCTAGTATCCACATGAGGCTCACTAGATGTTACCTTAGCAAGCATGGCCTCATGAGCTATCTTTAGCACATTATGGGATACTAGAAGATCGTCATGAGAGCTTGAGAGATTTTCATGGCTTTCTTACAATATCCCATAATTGCTAGATAGCAACTCAAGTTGAGACCTTAGCTCAACATTCTCCTTCAATATGGATGCTTCACAAGAGATAGAGTTAGTAGCACAAGCATCATCATTAGCAACAAGAGGAGAAGACAACTTGGCAAGCTCTTTTGAATATGAAGCTTTAAGTTGAGCATGAGACTCGGTGAGTTTGATGAGCTCACACTTAATGACCCTTGAGCCATTTTCGAGGTGCTCAAAGTCCTCAAGGAGTTTAGCATGCACAACTTCAAGCTCCTCATTTTAGTTTCAAAATTTTTGGCCACCTCGAGAGCTCTATCATGAGAGTCCCTCACTATATATAATTCTAGAGCAAAAGTCTCCTCAAGAGATTCCTTGGTGGTTTGTTCAATTTCAAGAGCTTGAGAGAGGTCCAAAATCTCATTAGCGTAATCACGCTCATGACCTTCCATTTTATCAATGGTGACTTCATGCTCCTCAAGACGAGATTCCAACTCATCAATATATTTCTTGCCCTCAATAGCAATAGACAAGATTTCCATGAAGTTGGAACGAGCAATTTTATTCTTAAGAAGAGCTTTAAAAATCATTTCACCCTTAATTTTTAAGGAGGCAACATCATCACTCTCTTCATCATAATCAACATCATCATCACTCTTGCCACCATCAATATCATCGCAAGATATATTGGGATTCAAAGTGGGAGATACCTTTGAAGCCTTGGCCATAAGGCAAAATGCAATAGATGATGATATAGGATCCCTTGAAGCACCATTCAAGACCACATCTTGTTCCATGGAGTGTTGGGTTTCATCTACATTGTTAGCACAACAACTCGAGGAAATACATGCATTTTTATCGAGGAGATTTAGTCAAGCAATTTCTACATGATATGCAAGGACTATCAACACAAGCAAGTGAAACATTTGGAGTGCTCGAAGTGCTAAGGCCCAAAGACGGAGCATTGCAATAATATAGTGATGAAGAATCATCCACAAAAGCACACTATCATCATTGCAATGACCGACACTACTCACCATATCATTACCTTGTGGCAAACCACATGTAGGTGAAGTAGAAGAAGTTGAGAAGACTATACGGCCGGAGGTGGGGGAGAACAATCATCCCTACAAATCTTGGACACACCATATTTATCTTGAAGCTTCATTCACAACTCATGAGCATCCCGGAACGGCATGAGTTGAAATATAACTACATTGCTCAAAGCATCGAAAAGCACATTAGAAGCTTGAGCATTGAGATAAGAGTTTTTCTCATGCTCTAAACATAATCTTTGGGGATCCTTTGGAGACGAAAAACCCATATCTACAATTCGCTCCAAATTTGGGTCCATGACCCTAAAGAGATTAAGCATGCGAATTACCCAAACATCAAATTTTGTGCCATCGAAACTAAGTGTCAGAGAATCCTAATCCCCTAGTCGACATCTTTACTCTCTAGCAGGTTAAGCCCAACAAAGAGAGACGAGGCTCTGATACCAATTGAAAGATCGAGGATGTCGCCTAGAGGGGGGGGGGGTGAAGAGGCGTTTTAAAATAATTACGGTTTAGGCTTGAACAAATGCGGAATAAACCTAGCGGTTAATTTGTCAAGCACAAAACCTAAAACAACTAGGCTCACCTATGTGCACCAACAACTTATGCTAAGCAATATAAGCAACTATGTGATAGCAAGATATATGACAAAGAACAATATGGCTATCACAAAGTAAAGTGCATAAGTAAAGAGGCTCGGTAAGAGATAACCGAGACACGCGGAGACGATGTATCCCGAAGTTCACACCCTTGCGGATGCTAATCTCCGTTTGGAGGCGGTGTGGAGGCACAATGCTCCCCAAGAAGCCACTAGGGCCACCGTAATCTCCTCACGCCCTCGCACAATGCAAGATGCCGTGATTCCACTAAGGGACCCTTGAGGGCGGTCACCGAACCCGTACAAATGGCAACCCTTGGGGGCGGTCACCGAACCCGTACACTTTGGCAACCCTTGGGGGCGGTCATCGGAACCCGTCAAATTGCTCGGGGCGATCTCCACAACCTAATTGGAGACCCCGACGCTTGCCCGGAGCTTTACACCACAATGATTGAGCTCTGAACACCACCAACCGACTAGGGCGCCCAAGCACCCAAGAGGAACAAGCTCAAGGGCACCAAGCACCCAAGAGTAATAAGCTTCTCAACTTGTAACTTCCACGTATCACCGTGGAGAACTCAAACCGATGCACAAATGCAATGGCAAGGGCACACAGAGTGCCCAAGTCCTTCTCTCTCAAATCCCACCAAAGCAACTAATGCTAGGGAGGAAAATGAGAGGAAGAACAAGAAGGAGAACACCAAGAACTCCAAGATCTAGATCCAAGGGGTTCCCCTCACATAGAGGAGAAAGTGATTGGTGGAAATGTGGATCCAGATCTCCTCTCTTTTCACTCAAAAACTAGCAAGAAAACATGGAGTGATTGAGAGTAGCAAGCTAAAGGAAGGTCAACAAATGGGGCAAAACGAGCTCAAGAGATAGGGAACCATTGGGGAAGAAGACCCCCTTAAATAGGTCCCCATGAATTTGCCCGTTATGTGCAGAATAACATAGGAGCGGTACTACCGCTATGAGCACCCGTACAACCGGTAACAGGCAATAAGCGGTACAACCGGCCCACAACCGCCCAACAACCGCACCACAACAGAAACTAGTCCGGTGGTGGAGCGGTACATGGCCGGTACAACCTCCGGACCAATTCTGGAGCGGTACACCCGCTCCAAACACCGGTTGTACCGGTCAACCGGTACCACCTCTCTTTGGGGCGGTACAACCTCTCAATGTAAAACAGCAATATCAAAACAACCACAATTTTCGCATACGAGCTCCGAATTCGATGAAACCAAGTTTGTTGGAAAGCTAGCAACAAGGGCTAACACAATCTTGATAGAAATATCAATAAGAAGCAAATGAGAAAAGGCCCATAAGAAAATGGTGAGAACCCTTCCTAGGATAAGACCGGTAAAACCTCCAACACCGAAAACATCATAGAAGACGCATGCGAACTCCGTTTTCGATGAACTCAAGCTTGCCATCAAGATGACCATAAGCTCTAAGACTCACAAAGAGAACCAAACAAGAAAAAGGAAACATGATGCAAGGATGCAATGGTTTGAGCTCTCTAGTAACGATACGATCAAGCTACCAACTTGAGAGCCCCCTTTGATAGTACGACAAACGATCCTATAACCCGGTCTCCCAACTACCACCACGAGACCGGTAAAATAGAAAACCTATCAAGGGCAAACCTTTGCCTTGCACATGTTCCACATGAGCTAGATGAATACGATCTTGACTCCCTCAAGTTGGACCACCTTTCTTGATTGCGTTGGCTCGATGAAGACTAGATGATTGATCCCCCATAGTCCACTATGGGTGAGCGACTCTTCGGCACATCTTCACAAGTCCATTGACACCACAATGGATGGCAAGATTCAAACTTGATTGCTCCCCATACTCCATTATGGGTGAGCCACTCTTCGTGTTGCTCCACTTGAACTTGCACACAGCAAACTTGATGACGATCACCACTTGATGTCATCCTCCATGGGTTGTATGGGATCTTCCTCTTGACGCAAGACCATGGAAACATACCTAACCCCACAAAGAACTCTCACGTAGACCATGGGTTAGTACACAAAGCGTAATGGACAATGCTTACCATACCATGGGAACACTTGGTCCCTCTCGGTACAACTTGTGCGCTTTGTGTGTTGATCAACTTGAATCACTCTCTGTACTTAGGCTAGATCAACCTTGAATCTTTCCAACTCTCTTAATTTGGATGATGTCTTGAAGGTGGACATGAATTATCACACAATCTTATTCTTCAAGACATGCTTGCAATAAGCTCAACACTCACATGACCAATCTTTGGATAATTCCTTGAATAGCACCTTGGTCGACACAAAACTCTCCTTGAAACCAACACATGTACTCCAAGAAAAGCCTATGGACAAAACCTTAAAATAAACACAAGGCAATCATTAGTCCATAGAGAATGTCATCAATTACCAAAACCACACATGGGGGCACCGCATGTCCTTTCAATTGCAAGTTTTGGACAACATTCAAGCTTATCAGGTCAGTTAGTTGCTTCATTTGTTATTATTATTATTACCACTGACGTGTTTCTAGAAGAAACAATTATTACTCCTAATTCATGCTCACACAACCACTTCATGCTCACACAATCATACAAGTTGAACCACATAGTTATTGCCACAGAGATTGCCATGTTGCTAATAAAAAATTGCATCATCCTTTCCTTTCATATACAGTAATAAAATCTGTTGGAGTTTACACACAATCTGTGCTCGTGTCCTATGCTCTTCCCGGTCATCAACAATGGAAATGATTGTGTGAAATTTAACACATTACTGGCCTGCAAACTGCTTCCATTATCCTGCTGAAAACAACCTTTGCAGGGACGCACGGAATTGCTCCTTTCCCTTTCTCTGCTTCTTTTCCTTTCTTTGCTTGGAGGGCGTTGCTGCTCTTCTTTCTCTTTCTCTGCTTCGAAGGTGGTGCCGCTTGGAGGGTACTGCTGCTTGGAGGATGTTGCTGGTCTTCTTTCCCTTTCTCTGCTTCTTTCCCTTTCTCTGCTTCTTTCCCTTTCTTTGCTTGGAGGGTGCTGCTGCTCTTCTTTCTCTTTCTCTGCTTCGAAGGTGGTGGTGGTGCTGCTACTGCTTGTAGAGTACTGCTGCTTGGAGGATGTTGTTGGTCTTCTCTCCCTTTCTCTTCTTGGAGGGTGATGCTGCTCCTCTTTCTCTTTCTCTGCTTCG
This sequence comes from Aegilops bicornis, assembly GCA_021605145.1. Classification (NCBI taxonomy): domain Eukaryota; kingdom Viridiplantae; phylum Streptophyta; class Magnoliopsida; order Poales; family Poaceae; genus Aegilops; species Aegilops bicornis. The sequence goes on along the minus strand of CM038669.1, from coordinate 386,146,733 downwards.
AAGGTGTTGTTGCTGCCTCGAGGTCTGCTACTGCTATAAGTGCTAAGGTTTGCTCAACTAGCTCAACGTTCAAAGAGAGAGCGATAGGAAGCCTTCCTTCTTGCTGTCGGCGCTCTTTTTGCATGTGAGGAATCTTGTAGCCTATCCCTCCTTTTTCTCTCATAATCTCTCTCATGCATGATTGCAGTGTCACGAAGCCTCGAGCTAACGTGTTGACATCATAGTTTTGATATTTTTCCTCCACGCCTTCTATCAATTCCCTTATGCTTTGAGGTGCTCTGCAATCGGTATGCGACTGGAGAGACCTGAAGAAGCAAAGATCAAGAATATTCAGGTCGGGGCTATTTGGAGGTTGCTGGATCAACTTGATATCCAGATCGGTCTGTTCTATGGCCCGTCGAAAAACCTCGTCACTAGGCTTAAGATGTGGTGTAGCATTATTTTGCTGGATAAAGATGGTCCGTTCTTCATCTTCATCGGGCCACAGGTCATGGATAGCTGGAATCAGTTTCTCACACATATAGAGCCTCATTACATCTCTTGTAACTTTCAATGATTTGTGTTCAAGTGTCCCTCTTTCTCTATTTTCACTCCTTCTTTGAGCCGGGGACTCTGTGACAAAGGCCCAAATACCTATCTTTCCATCAAACGTGACGACACCAACATTGCCATATCTTGGTTTAGTCAGGCCGCAAGAAACATCACCTTCGCGATGCTATCCTTATGATGCAAGGTGCGTAAGGGATCAGGTTCTTGGGAAGCGGCAAGTAGCCATTCTCCTCCTGTGTCAGATTGAACCATTTCTCATCCATATAAACTATGTCGTCTAATTCCTGGAAATGAGGCCAGGGAGTTCTCAGCCAATTCTCATCAGCCATAGAAATGCAAAATCTCAATCTCTCCATCTCGTTGGATGGCTTTATCGTGCGCCTCCGTTTGTTAGTGTTGCGCCTCAACTCACCCAACACGAACCTTGGTGTAAGGTCGTGCAGCTTACACCCAGAGACCTTGCTAGACTTCGAAATGTCCTCCGCCTATTCAGTGGGATTGTCGCCATCCTCGACAGGTCCAGATCTTTCGGCTTACGGCCGACTCTTCTTTTCTTTTGGTTCGAGACATCAACTTCCCCCCCCCCCCTCGTGCAATTTGGCAATTTTCTCTTCTCCATATTCTGCTAACAGTGCTTTGGCTTGTTTTCTGTAGGTCGGCAACAAGCTTCTTGTCTGTTTTCACTACGTGTCCATCTTTGTTCTTGATTACTTTGAGAACTAAATAAACACCAAATCTCTCCTTATTTGTCAATTCTCTGCTTTTTGGATGCTGAACACCTTCAAGTTGTACTTCTTCTTCTTGAGGAAACAAATTTAGATCTGGTACTTGTTCTTCTTGAGAATTCCAATTCAGATCTGGTACTTGTTCTTGAGGAATGAAATGTAAATCTGGTTCTTCTTGTTCTTCTTGAGGAGTCCAATTCATATCTTGTTCTTCTTGAGGAAGCCAATTCAGATCTGGTACTTGTTCTTCTTGAGGAATGAAATGTAAATCTGGTTCTTCTTGTTTTTCTTGAGGAGTCCAATTCATATCTTGTTGTTCTTGAGGAAGCCAATTCAGATCTGGTACTTGTTCTTCTTGAGGATTCCAATTCAGATCTAGTACTTGTTCTTGAGGAATGAAATGTGAATCTGGTTCTTCTTGAGGAGTCCAATTCATATCTTGTTCTTCTTGTTCTTCTTGAGGAAGCCAATTTAAATCTGGTTCTTCTTGTTCTTCTGGTTCTTCAAGTTCCCAATCATCATCTTGCCGAGGACTCATGTTGAGATCAACACCTAACATCATCATAGTGGGGGCGATGACACAACCTGAGCTCACTGTGACACGTAAGTTGAAAAGCAGAGTCAAAAACTGTAATAAACATTAGGCATTCATCCAGTTTATCTTTACTTTAGTTTGTGCAAATAAAAAATGAAAATAATAATTCAGGATTATTACAAAGACAGAAATGTGTTGAAAATGGAGTACGCAATTAAAATTCTTGCATTGCATGTTAATTTGTTTATCCTCTGACTTTTTAAGATTATTGCTTTGCTTCATGACTTCTGGTATGCCTCACTTGTTTCAAAACATGCACATGTTAAGACTGATAGACTGAAATATGTTGCCTCACTTGCTAATTTGTTATATGTGAGCTGAGAGACTGAGAGATAATCACAAGAGATTCAGTTGTATTTTTCGTTCTAGTAGCCTACTTGGTGCTTTTGTATAGGCAGCCCTAATGTATCAACTGTAGAAATGTCAGTTCAGTGTGTAATATGAATCTTTTTTGCCTTTATAAATTGCAGACGAAGAAAGGTAAATTTCAGCATTCTAGCTTTCTTGTTAGGGGAGCTACATCTGCTGCTAGGAAACTGGTTGCTCAAAATAGGACTCTGAAGGTATGCAATTCTTATCTGCAAACAACTCTTACATTACATCCAGTTTTATCAGGCAACCTGCTGACACCACCTGAACTTTATTGTTGTTATGCTATTTGGCCTCACAGTGGCCACTACTGCCCCACAGAGGAGAACTTCCGGGAGTTTAAAAGCTTCCTCAATGACAACTTGGTTGATCTCTCTGATGTTAAGGTAAGCATCCTACAATATGATTCAGACAAAAAATAGACGACATCTCAGTGTCGTGTCGATACATTGGAGCACAGTGGTCTGACTACATGTTTCAAATTGCTGCAGATGAGCCCAACAGAGGAGGACGAGGAATTCTGGGGCAGCCTCAAAAGGATCGGTTCGGAGAACGACAAATATGAAGATGGCCCTACTGCACCTAAAGAAACTGGCTCTCTTCAGACAACTCAAGTCATTCAAACAACATCTACAGAGAAAGAAAAATGCGAGGAACCAGTGGTGGCGCGCGAGAAGATCCTTCAGAGGAGATGGTGGTAGCAGCTGCACCCCTGTGGTAGCATCAGCATCTACAAAAGAACCAGTGGTAGCATCAACATCAACATCAACATCTACAGATCGTTCAGAGGATCAACATCTACAGAAGAACCAGTGGTAGCAGCTGCACCCCTGTCGCCACGAACCTTGCCGTGGAGATGCAGGGACACCTTCCCACGCTATAGCAAGGAGGAGGGGAAGATTGAGCCACGGCGGAAGATGGAGCTGCGGCGCCTGAGCCTGGCAGCGGCGAAAGATGGAGTCGCGGCGCCTGAGCCTGGCAGCGGTGGAAGATGGAGCCACGGCGCCTGAGCCTGGCAACAGCAGAAGATGGAGCCGCGGCGCCTGAGCCTGGCAGCGGCGGAGACGGAGCTCGATGTGCTGGAGTCACCGGCGCTATCTTGCTGCCGGAGACGGAGCTCGAGGTACTCGGAGGTAGGGAGCTCGAGGTGCTGGGTGCGGGAGCTCGAGGAGCTGACGCCAGCGAGGGGGTCCTAGTGCTAGGGATGGAGCTCGAGGTTCTGGCCGGCGGGAGATCGAGGTTCTGGCCGGCTGACGGAGGTTCCGCACGGTGCATCGCGACGAACAGACGGAGAACTGGGTACTGGAATGTAATGATTTCAAATTTCGAAAGGGCCTTATTGTAAAATTGATTTGTTCATGATTCCGCCCCCCCCCCCCCCCCCGAGTCATCTATTACCGAATGGAGGGAAGAGGTCGGTAGGTGCCCCACACCGCGATGGGTCGAGCCAGCAGCCAAAGCCATGGACGGTGTTGATATGCAAGCAGCCAGACTCCCAGGCCACACGGCCATGGGATGGGGGACAAAATTACTGTTCTGACCTATTTGGCTAAGAAAATCGCGATTTGACCTTGTTTTGAAAAAAAAATTGTTTCTGACCTTTTTAGGTGACACCAACATCCCTGGCGTCTGGGTTGCAAAGCAGACGCCACGGACCCTGGCGTCTGGACACTGGCCCGCACTGCTCGCCTGCCCGTTGACCTGCTGACGTGGCAAAGGGGCCAGACGCCAAGGACCCTGGCGTCTGGCCCTGGTAATTATGCTGTGACAAAATATGAACAAACTGAAAAAGTACTACACCAGGTGTCGTGGTTCTAAGTCTGACAGTAGAATGGGGGGTAGGTATGGAGAGGCAAGATCCTAGCTATGGAGTAGTTGTATACGCAAGGGATTTACGAGTTCAGGCCCTTCTCGGAGGAAGTAACAGCCCTACGTCTCGGAGCCCTGAGGCGGTCGACTGGATTATCTGCGTATGTGTTACAGGGGTGCGAACCCTTCTACCTGTGAAGAGAGGTGGCTTATATAGAGTACGCCAGGACCCCAGCCAGCCCACGCAGTAGAGGGTTTAAGGTACGTTAAGGCTAGGCGTTCTTGGTAGCACGCCTTACATAAAAGTGTCATTAAGGTCACAAAGACTATTTAACTCTGAGACCCTTTGGACACCGAGTGGCTCTTGGACTCTTGGTGGTCGAGTGGGTCTTCATAGTCGAGTGTCTTTGAATCTGTCGAGTGGGAGCCTACCAGGTCGACTGGAAGGCTGCTTCTCTTGTGAGTGTCCTTGTGGAAGGTACCTTTGGGCAGGTCTATGACCCTACCCCAGGTACATGACTTCATCATTAGCCCCCGAATGGATCGAGGTTTGAGTGAGGAAGGAGTTGATAATCTTTCCGACTGTTCTTCGTGTTGTGAGTGCGTCTTACTCGATCAACGACCTTTTGGTGATGGCATCAACATTTCTTTCGATCGCCTTGATCCATTCTTCACGCTTGTCGAGTGAACTTTGTGAACCTGAGGATTTCGGCGACGGATCCGAGGAAATCTGTTATCCGACGAGTTGCTCTGCGGTTAGTGGATTTCGCAGATCCGAATTTTGGGAAGCCTTGAAGCGGAGAAAACCGCGGCACTTTCGGATGGGATAAAGACGATGACGCCTCGATCCTCGCGCCGCCTTTTTTTTCGCCACGTATCGTCGCGCGCTATTCTTGAGGATCGTGGCGGGATTGCTGGGCCTACCGTCAGCCACTCGAGCGACCCCATATAAGGCGTTGGACCGGGCATTTTGAACAGTGCGCGCTCAGATTTCTCCTCTCTCCGCCTCCAAAACTTTCTCGCCACGCTCTCCGTCCGCCCAGCGCCAAAGCTCGGTACCTTTCTCCCCGGCGACCATGGTGAAGGACAAGACTGCCGCCCTGGAACGGGTGAAGAAGACGGCGGCAAAGGCCAAGGGGAGAGCGCCCAGTCGGGGCGGTTCCTCTTTGCGGTCCAAGCTGCCGCAGGGCTGGGTCCAAGGAGACTGGATCTGGTCGACCATCACCGAAAAAGATCTCACCGATCGTAGCCAACGGCGACTGATCCCCATGGGTCGGCGAGGCTTCCGCACGGAGTGGCAACCGCAGCCTGAAGAGGGTGAGTGTGTCCTCCCGCCACCCACGTAGATAGGGGTTTTCTGCCGCCAAATCCTTTTTTCCGGGGTTTTGAACTTTTTGGAGCGCAACTCCACCATTTCACTCCAAACTCCATTGTGTATCTTGTTGCTTTTCGTTAAGCTCTGCGAAATTTCTTGGGTTGTCGACCGCATTGGGGTCTTTTCAAGCACATATTCACCTGTCGCTCTCGGGACGGTGAAGAAAAGCGAGCCCGAATGACGAGAGGACCCAAGTAATCCAAATGTGTGGGGACTCGGAGTCCGGATGAGGGGAAGAGCGCCTTTCCAGCTATGACTCTCCCCGACTCGGTTAGAGGGTGGCGATCGACCTGGTTTTCTTGCCAAGACCAGCCCGGCCTTGGGCGATCGGGCTCCCTCCTTTCTCCATGAGTCGAGTGAACAAGCCGTCTTCCCTGAAGGTGTTGCCAGAGGAGAAGGCCCAAGTAAAGCTTCTGACGGAGCGTGTGGTCCAGCTTATTCGCGAAGGGGTGACCGGCATGGATCTCCTGGAGGTTTTTCTCCGATGGCGTATTCAGCCGCTCCAATACCGAGGTCATCCGATGTGGATGTACTCCGGTACGGATGATACCACTCGGGTCCATCCGGAGGAGGTTGATGACGCCATACTGGAGAAGTGGATGATTGCCATCACAGGAAATAAAGACAACCCTCGCGAGCTAGGAGGATTCCACCACTCGACCAGAGTTACCAACCGCATAAGGTATCACTACTTATCTCCGACTGTGATTCTGCTGCATTCATTCTGTTTTGATGTCAATTTCTTCGACTGACTTTCACCTTGTTTTGTTGTCTTCTAGGTCACCACTGAGATGTACTCGATGCCGAACGGGGCGCATGAAGCAGCCGAAGAAGAAGAAGGAAGTGGAGGTGAGAGTCCGGAGGAATGGGAGTCCAACGGCGAAGAGGATAAGGAGGATGATGGCTCTGATGATGAGGAGGAGGAGGAAGAAGAGGAGGAAGACGTCGATCCTCCTCGCTCGGAGGGAAGGTCCAAGTCGACGCACGACCCGGCGGCCGGGCGCGGTAATGCTGTTGTGCCCACGGTCGATCGGCGACGACCTAGGACAACTTCTCCAGCGCCGGCGAGAAGCCGCCGAAGCAACCTCGAGCAACGTCGTCAAAAGCCGGGCGAAGGCCCTGCCCAAGATGCGAATGGTCATCCCCACCATCTCCGGGTAACCAATGTAACCTTGTATTTCCTTTTTCAACATGAGTGAACTTTTAATCGACTTGATGATGATCAGCCGACTCTTGAAATCTACAGCCGCTACCTCCGAGACTTCAGCTAAGCACGATGATCGTGAAATGGAGGATGCGGCCACTTCCAATCTTGGTAAGATCTCCGAGATTTCACTTTTAGCCGATCGGAGCTTTTTAGTCGATTGGGCTTCCATGTTTACGGATCTCTCTTGTAGTTCCGCCTCACGTCATTGATCTTCCCGATGATGACGAGGAAGCGCCATTGAGGAAGAGGAGGAACAAAAAGTGCCTGGCAAGGCTGCTCAAGTCATGGCGACTCTGAGACGTTGATTTCGAGGAGGCAACCCCACTCGGACTTCAGTATCTTCATTTGTATCACGACAAGTGCCCGACCCACTTCGTCGATTGCTGATCCACCATCTCTCTTTGCTACACACCACGTCCCGGAAGACCAAGTAAGTGCTGCTAAGGAGGCCATACGCCAGGCAGGGATCATGATGGAGCAGGTGAAAGCGGCTCGAGAGGCAAGTCAGGCGGCCTATGATGCTAGTTCAGCTCTCCAGAGTAATGTCCAAGTAAGTCAGTCGTCGCTTGCTTTGCTAGGATATACTATCTGAAACTGCTTTCTTCTGGAGATTTCCATATCTGTACACCTACTGGGTATGTGTGTCGTTTGAACTTTTGTGGGGGCACGCTGAGTGCACCCACTGGGTGTAGTCCCCGAGACTATGGTCGACTGCGTGCAGTCGGCTATGGTCTTTATGATGTGATCTTCTTCACTCGACTTGGACGGACCAAGTCGAATGGAATCAGAAAAGCGGTGGGGGCACGCTAAAGTGCACCCACTGGTGTAGTCCCCGAGACTATGGTCGATCGCGTGCGATTGACTATAGTCTAAAGAACTGTTTTTTTATCTGGCCGATCACGACAATTAGCCATGTTTTTAGAATCATAGCCTTTTTGCCTCTTTTGGTCGATCGATCGAACCAAATTGGTAAACCAGTGGGGCATCGCTGAGTGCACCCGCCAGTGTAGTCCCGAGACTACCGTCGAATGTTTCTATTCGACCGTAGTCTTAGAAATGCTACTATTTTTCCTTAGTCACTCGAAGTGATCTGCCTTTGATGTCTTTCGTTGGTTGACTCTTTGTAGAAATCTTGCGTAGCTTGTGGCTCGCTATACCGAAGATTAGAGAAAAGCAGATTCAGCTCAACCTCGATTTGAAGCTTGCTCGGGAGAATTTGCGAAGGCACAGGATGAAGCAAAAGGTATGGTGGTGAGAATTTTTGATGACCGCCTCTGTTTTCTGATCATTCTCAACTCTGTTCTCATTGCTTGCTGCAGATAAACTGGAAGAGACTTTGAAGAAGAAGGACCTTGACCTTGCAGAGGCACGGCGGCTTTGGAGAAAACAAAGCTCATTGAAGAGAAGCTTGCCTCGGTCGACAAACTTGAAGATGAAAATGCCAAGCTGAAAGCCTCTCTTGACGCTGCTAACAAGGAAGTCGATCGACTAAAGAACGACAAGAATGTTACATCGACAAGGTTGGCCAATTTGGCGGGAAGCGAAACGACGCGGAGATTTATCTTGGAGGGTTCGCCAAGAAGCTGTTTCTCATGCTTGAAGGTAATCTCTTTTATCCAACTGTCTTGCTCTCACCGGCTCATCATATGATCTTCATTTTGAATCTGAGTTGTGTTTTCAGAATTCTGCCAAAACTTTGAAGAAGAGACCAGTCGAGTGGAAACCAGTTTGGACCCCATGAACTCTCCTGTGAAGGACGAAGCTGCTATGAATGTGCTCCGACTGGAGTCTCGTGTTGCTAGTGCAGTGGATTATCTTGCTCGACTGAAAGTTGCAGTGTCGCGGATCGACTCGACTCTCTGGCCAGAACAGACTCTCCAGAATGATCTTGAATCTTTGATGACTCGACTGAATGAGATTCCAAGTCGAGTGCAAGAATGGAAGAAGTCTTCTGCCAGGTGTGGTGCTGATGTTGCTCTATCTCTGGTTCGTGTCCACTGCAAAGAAGCGCAAGAGGACAAGCTGGTGTCTCTCAAGGTTGCCAATACCAGGAAGCACGACTTCAGATCTTTCATGGAGACTTTCATCGCTACTGCTACCCGTATTGCCGACGGAATCGACCTCGACCAGTTTGTTGCACCTTCCAATCCTCCGCCGGAGGAGTAAAAAACTTCTAAGTCCCACTTTAAATTTGCCTCGGAATGCCGAGTGGTTTCTGTAACCGATAAACTTTAACAGGCTTAATGCCTGAGCACCTTTGGATCCGTAGGACGTTTATCCGAACTTGATTTTTCCTTTAACATGCTTTGCTTGCCTTCGAGAGAACTTTATTCTTCATTTCGGAAGATTTTCCATTGAAATTCCAATCGACTTGAGCTTCATCTATCCTGCAGGTAGAGATGGAACACAGACTGCGACTGGCATTGTCGTCTTTACAGATTGGGACGGACTGCATGTTGTACTTGTGGCGAAGCTCCGAAGGAGGAGGTAACGACCAGACTGCCTCGTCGTCCTTATGCGTATTGGGATGAATTCCTTACTTAGGCTAATCTTGTGCTGCAGCTAAGCCCCCGAGTGGGAGGTTTGCTCTCCACTCGGTAGGATTTTTATTACTTAGGCGATCACTGGGCTGCAGCTAAGCCCCCGAGTGAGAGGTTTGCTCTCCACTCGGTAGGATTTCTATTACTTAGGCGAGCATTGGGCTGCAGCTAAGCCTCCGAGTGGGAGGCTTGCTCTCCACTCGGTAGGATTTTTATTACTTAGGCGAGCACCTTTGGATCGCAGCTAAGCCTCCCGAGTGGGAGGTTTGCTCTCCACTTTCGGTAGGATTTTTATTACTTAGGCGAGCACTGGCTGCAGCTAAGCCCCGAGTGGGAGGTTTGCTCTCCACTCGGTAGGATTTTTATTACTTAGGCGAGCACTGGCTGCAGCTAAGCCTCCGAGTGGGAGGTTTGCTCTCCACTCGGTAGGATTTTTATTACTTAGGCGAGCAGGCTGCAGCTAAGCCCCCGAGTGGGGGTTTGCTCTACACTCGATGAGGATTTTATTACTTAGGCGAGCACTAGGCTGTAGCTAAGCCCCGAGTGGGAGGTTTGCTCTCCACTCGGTGGGATTTCTATTACTTAGGCGAGCAGGGCTGCAGCTAAGCCTCCGAGTGGGAGGTTTGCTCTCCACTCGGTAGGAATTTTATCACTTTGGATGTTTGAGGCGAATCCTTGGGCTGTTATAAGCCCCCGAGTGTGAGGCTGGCTCACCACTCGGCAGGGTTTGAATACTTAGGCGAGTACTTGGACTGCAGCTAAGCCCCCGAGTGGGAGGTTTGCTCTCCACTCGGTAGGATTTCTATTACTTAGGCGAGCACTGGGCTGCAGCTAAGCCTCCGAGTGGGAGGTTTGCTCTCCACTCGGTAGGAATTTTATCACTTTGGATGTTTGAGGCGAATCCTTGGGCTGTTATAAGCCCCCGAGTGGGAGGCTGGCTCACCACTCGGCAGGGTTTGAATACTTAGGCGAGTACTTGGACTGCAGCTAAGCCTCCGAGTGGGAGGCTGGCTCGCCACTCGGTAGGATTTTTGGATACTTAGGCGAGTACTTGGACTGCAGCTAAGCCTCCGAGTGGGAGGCTGGCTCGCCACTCGGTAGGATTTTGGATACTTAGGCGAGTACTTGGACAGCAGCTAAGCCTCCGAGTGGGAGGCTGGCTCACCACTCGGTAGGATTTTGAATACTTAGGCGAGTACTTGGACTGCAGCTAAGCCTCCGAGTGGGAGTCTGGCTCACCAGTCGGTGGGTTTTTGATTACTTAGGCGGGCGGATTCGCAGCTAAGCACCCGAGTGAGAGACTGGATCGCACTCTGAAAGGATTTTTTTAACAAACTTAGGCGAATCGGATTCGCAGCTAAGCCACCCACTGGGGGAAATTCCAACAAAAAGTAATATCAATCACTGGGAAAATTATAACATTCTTGTCTTAGATAAACATACTACAAAAGTACTTTTATTACATCTCAACCGAGTGAGTTTTAAGTGTAAAAGGGGCGGAGCAGCTCCGCGTTCCAAGCTCGAGGCTCGTCGATCTGGCGATCAATGTTGTAGAGATGATATGCTCTGTTGTGGAGGACTCTCGAGACGATGAAGGGACCTTCCCAAGTGGGAGCAATCTTGTGTGGTTTCTGTTGATCCACTCGGAGGACCAAATCTCCCTCTTGGAAGGCTCGACTCTTCACATTTCCGGCATGGAATCGACGCAAGTCTTGCTGATAGATAGTCGAGCGGATCAAGGCCATCTCTCTCTCCTCTTCCAAGAGGTCGACTGCATCTTGCCGGGCTTGTTCTGCTTCCTCTTCAGAGTATAGCTCGACTCGAGGCGCATTGTAAAGCATGTCACTCGGCAGAACTGCTTCAGCTGCATAGACCAGGAAGAATGGAGTTCTCCCAGTCGACCGGTTAGGAGTGGTCCTCAATCCCCAGAGACCTGATGGAAGTTCGTCGACCCAAGCTCATGCTGCGTGTTTGAGATCACGCATCAGCCGAGGTTTCAGCCCTTTGAGAATGAGGCCGTTTGCACGTTCTGCTTGTCCATTCAACTGAGGATGAGCCACTGAAGCACAGTCGACCCGCGTGCCTTGAGAGGCGCAGAAGGCTTTGAACTTGTCATTATCAAAGTTTGACCCATTGTCAGTGATGATGCTATGAGGAAATCCAAATCTGAATATCAACTCTCCGATGAAGCCGATAGCGATTGCATGCATCGAGGTTCTTGATGGGCTTGGCTTCGATCCACTTGGTGAACTTGTCGATCGCTACTAGCAAATGAGTGAAGCCGCTTCGCCATTCTCAACGGTCCAATCATGTCTAATCCCCAAACAGCGAAGGGCCAAACGAGTGGAATGGTCTTCAAGGCTGAGGCTGGCTTGTGCGACATGTTGGAATAGAACCGACATCCTTCACACTTGTCGACTATTTCTTTTGCCATTTCATTTGCTTTGCCGGTAAAATCCGCTTCGGTATGCTTTAGCCACAATGGTCCGAGAGGACGCATGATGGCCATGTGTCCCCGAGTGGATATCCTCAAGAATTATCGACCTTCTTCCGGCGTGATACACTTCCGCCGACTCGATCGCGCTTTCTCGTACAATTGTCCCTTGATTATTGTAAAGGCCTTGGATCAGCAGACGATCTGTCGAGCCTCTTCTTCATTCTCTCGGGAGCTCTTTCCTAAGGATATATGCGATGTACAAGATCGGTCGATGGGAGTGATGACCACAACTTCCATAATTAGGTCGACCACGGCCGTGACCTCAACTTCAGTCGGATCATTGGCACTCTTTTGCTGCGGGGCTTCTTCAGGAAAGGATCCTCCTGCACCGATGGAGCATGAATGTGTTCTAAAATACATCACCGAATGGCTTCCCTCTTGGACCCTATCTTCGCCAAATCATCCGCAGCTTGATTTTTCGATCGGGGTATATGATGAAGCTCTAACCCTCGAATTTCTTCTCCAGCTTTCTCATTTGCATTACAATAACATGTCATAGCTGGGCTTCGACATCACACTCCTTCATCACTTGATTAACAACCAGATCTGAGTCGCCATAAACCATAAGGCGATTTAACGCCGAAAGTGAAATGGCCATGCGCAACCCATACAGGAGTGCTTCATATTCTGCTTCGTTCTTTGGAAGAATCAAAGTGAATCTGGAGAACATACTTGAGCCTATCTCCTCGGGAAACCAATACAACCCTGCGCCAGAACCGTTCAAAGCATCTTGGAACCATCGAAAAACATAGTCCGGTGTTTCGAGTGAACTTGGGTCGGAAGTCGCTGTTCAGTCCACTCGGCGAGGAAATCTGCTATTGCTTGGGACTTGATGGCTTTCTTTGCCTCGAATTTGATATCAAGGGGAAGGAGTTCAATCGCCCATTTTGCCACTCGACCAGTTGCATCTATGTTATGAAGAATTTCCGATAAAGGGGCGTCGCTGACGACTGTAATGGAATGATCAGAGAAATAATGAGCAACCTTCTTCGTGGTCATATAGATCCCATAAACAAGCTTCTGATAGTGAGGGTATCTTTGCTTTGATGGGTCAACACTTCAGAAAGATAATAAACTGGGCATTGAACTTTGAAGGCTTTTCCTTCTTCTTCCTGCTCGACCGTAAGTACGGTACTGACGACTTGTCCAGTGGCTGCAATGTAAAGCAGCAAAGGCTCCTTGCTGATTGGAGCAGCAAGCACCGGTTGGTGGAGAGCGAGCTTTGAGCTCTGGAACGCTGCATCAGCTTCTAGAGTCCACTCGAACTGTCTCGACTTCTTCATCAATCGCACAGAGGCAATGCCTTTTCACCGAGGCGAGAGATGAATCGACTTAAAGCGGCCAAGCATCCAAGAAAGTTTCTGGACATCGCACACGCATTGTATGCGCTTCATTCGGAGTATGGTGCCAACCTTTCTGGTTAGCATCGATTCCTCGCTCGAAACGAGAAAACCGAGTAACTTTCCACGGGGACTCCAAATGTACACTTTGATGGATTAAGCTTGATATCATACCTCCACGAGATTGGCAAATGTTTCAAAGCAAGGTCACCAACAGGTCGGAACCCTTTCGTGACTTGACCACTATATCATCCATGTATGCTTCCACATTTCGACTGATTTGAGTGAGCAAACACTTCTGAATCATCCTCATGAATGTGGCTCCGGCATTCTTGAGACCGAATGGCATGGTGAGATAACAGAAGCACCCAAATGGAGTGATGAACGCTGTTTTAATCTCATCGGGTCCATACAGACAGATCTGATGGTACCCGGAATAGGCGTCTAAAAAGACAACCTCTCGCATCCCGCAGTTGAGTCGACTATTTGGTCGATGCGAGGAAGAGGGAAATGATCTTTCGGGCAGGCCCGATTGATATGCTTGAAATCGATGCACATGCGCAACGACTTGTCCTTCTTGGGGACCATGACAACGTTGGCGAGCCACTCGGAGTGGTAGATCTCTCGGATGAACTCTGCTGCTAAGAGCCGAGCCACCTCCTCGCCAATGGCCTTTCTCTTTTGGACGGCGGACCGCCGAAGATACTCTTTAACTGGTTTGAATTTTGGGTCGACTCGTAGGCGATGCTCAGCCAGCCCCCTGGGAACACCCGGCATGTCAGCAGGCTTCCATGCAAAGATGTCCCAGTTCTCACGGAGGAACTGGATGAGCGCGTCTTCCTATTTTGAGTCGAGTGTTGTTGAGATGTTGGTCGGAGCAGCGTCGGGATCAGTCGGGTGAATGTGAACCTGTTTTGTCTCACCAGTCGACTGGAATGCTGACTCCGTAGCGGGCTTCTTAGCTCGCAACAAATCACTCGGATCTGCAGTTTTCTGATACTCTTGTAGCTCCACCACTGCCAACTGAGCAGGCGATCTTAGAGTCTTTCTGGAAGCACTCTTCTGCCTTCTTCCGATTGCCCGTGACAGTGATCACGCCCTTGGGACCAGGCATCTTCAGTTTAAGATACACGTAACATGGTCGGGCCATGAAACGTGCATAAGCTGGTCTCCCCAGAATAGCGTGATAAGCGCTCTGGAAATCCACGACCTCAAAGGTCAACTTTTCTTTCCGGAAATGCTTTGAATCACCAAAAACTACGCTAAGAGCAATTTGGCCGAGTGACTCAGCCTTCTTTCCGTGAATGACTCCGTGGAAGCTCATGTTACTAGTAATCGAGTCCGACATCGGAATGCCCATCCCTTTCAACGTCTCCGCGTATAATATATTCAAACCACTACCACCATCCATCAGGACTTTGGTCAGTCGAGTGCCTTCGACAACTGGGTCGACCACCAATGCTTGCCTCCCAGGGGTGGCAATGTGCGTCGGGTGATCAGACTGGTCGAATGTGATGGCGGTCTGGGACCATTTCAGATAATTGGGAGTCGCCGGAGCAACCAAGTTTACTTCCCGATTGATAACCTTCAATCGACTTTTGCTTTCGACGTCGTAAAATCATCGTGGTGGAATTGATCCGGGATATCCACCATCACCGCCATCTCTATCCTCAAGTTTGTCTGTCTCCTTATCCTTATCCTTGGGTTGTTTCCCTTGGGCTGCTGAATCAAGAGCCGACATCGTCGAGTGGTATGTTTCGGGTAAATGAGTTTACCCTCTTCATCTTTCTTTGTATGAATATGACATGGTAAATCCAACACGCCGTTCCCATCGTGGTCTTTCACCTTCTTAGGGTTCCAAGGACCCTTGGGTTTCCCCTTGAACTTTCCTGGGGTCACTGCCAAGGCCTCTCCGGGAGCCGCTGGCTCGGCTTTGCGCTTCTGCTTCCGACTGGAATTTCCTCCGCCGGTCTCATTGGCGGCAGATTTATATTTACCACTCCGAAGTCGATCCTCTTCTTCACCATTTGCATATTTGGTGGCAATCTCCATCATCCGACTCAGGGTCATATCTCCGGTTCGACCAAATTTCAAACTCAATTCTGTTCTTGGCGCCT
The DNA here is from genome assembly GCA_021605145.1 of Aegilops bicornis. Taxonomy (NCBI): domain Eukaryota; kingdom Viridiplantae; phylum Streptophyta; class Magnoliopsida; order Poales; family Poaceae; genus Aegilops; species Aegilops bicornis. The sequence continues at coordinate 386,131,610 of CM038669.1, read as the reverse complement.
TCCTTGAAGGCACAGATCGCCTGGTGATCGATACATTCTCCATCGTGTGGTGCAAAGTGATCCACCTCTGGATATAATCTCTCAAGGTTTCACTCGACTTTTGCACGCACGCCAAATCTATCAAACCCGCTGGTCGCTTGCAAGTTCCTTCAAATGTCCTGACAAACACTCGGGCACGATCTTCCCAAGTGTAAATACGGCTGGGTGCTAACTGATTCAACCACGCCCGGCTGAACCCTCCAACATAAGAGGTAAATGCTTCATGGCTACCTCATCGTTGCCACCGCCGATCTGAACCGCCACTCGGTAATCTTCAAGCACGGTGTCGCTTGGATTCTCGATGAACTTGCTAACTCTAGTCGCCAACCTGAAGTTGGGGGGAATCACTGCAGCCCTGATGGCTCTGCTGAAACACTCTGGTCCCGAGACATGGACTCTACTACTGGAAGGAACATCTCTATCATGGCCGTGTCGGTGAGCTCTGTACCTGTCGACCAAAACTTGAACGATAATGGATCTCGCATCAAAGCCTGGTTCCCTGGGGTCGACTGGAACTCTTCGTCCAGCACTATTTTGGCGTATGTCATCCTGCTGCCGAGGAGCGTATGATCCACCCCTTGGGGGAGGAGTGGGCACTCGACATCGATCGTTGCGATCGAATCGGTGCTCATACTGCTCGCGGCCCTTGTATTGATCATCACGCTGGCCTCCATGTTCCTCACGCCTCGGGGGCGATCTTGGACTATGGGCCGACTGGAATGAATTCGCAGCGGCGGATCGGTCAGGAACCCTGTTCCGCGATCGATACAACTGAGTTTTGATCTCCTGCTGCCTTGAGCAAATCCCTGATTTGCTGCAAACCTCTACCTGCCTCCGATCGAAGGCTGAATTGATTCTGCTATACGGGCGGCAATGCTAAATTCTGAGTCGAGTTCGATATACCTGGGTTGGCGGTTGAAAGAGTCAAGGCGTCGATCGGATTCTGGAACCCTCGGTCACAGACGTCATTCAAAGATTTCGCTGAAGATTCTCCATCGAGTGCGCCAGCCAGGTTGGCTGTTGCGCATCCTCCAAGGCGCGAGCCTCGGGGGTTTCTCCAACGATAGGAGTGTGAAGGGCATCCATGTTCCGACGACGAAGCTCCTCCCTCTGGAGCGAAGTGAGGGGCTCGGGCAAGTACTCTTCGTGGGCTTGCGCCGGATCGCCTCCACCGCCACCTTCGTTGGTGCGGGTGAATCCAGGGGGACTACGTGGTCCATCGACCATAAGAACCTCTGCCACCGGGTCACTGCTATCGCATTCAGACGCAATCTCTACGGAGCCAGTCGAACAGGTCGTAGAGAGATTCGTCGGGCTCGATCGCCGCGACTTGGGGGATGGCCGACTGGCGGGCTACCGCATGCCTCACCCACCGCTGAAGCCTCGACCGACCGGAACGCTTGCGCCGGTGGGAGGCCCAGGAGTGAAGCGGCGCGAGAGCCGACCCATCTTTGGGTCGACGGTTGCCGCAGAGGAGGGCGCTGTGGACACATCGCGAAAGTGCGTCGCCCAGCGGATGGGGAGCGCGGCCCACGCCGAGTGGAGCCTCCTGAAGCCAAGCGGAGTCGCCGACGATTTAACGTGAGCACACCGAGACGGATCTCGTGGCGTCGACCAGAACTCCACACAGAACCATGATGCCGGAGATCGAGAGAATCCCAACTTCTCCAACAATTCGCTAGAACACCTGCCCCACGGTGGGCGCCAACCGTCGTGGTTCTAAGTCCCATAAAGAGAATGGGGGGTAGGTATGGAGAGGCAAGATCCTAGCTATGGAGTAGTTGTATACGCAAGGGATTTACGAGTTCAGGCCCTTCTCGGAGGAAGTAACAGCCCTACATTTCGGAGCCCTGAGGCGGTCGACTGGATTATCTTCGTATGTGTTACAGGGGTGCGAACCCTTCTACCTATGGAGGGGGGTGGCTTATATAGAGTACGCCAGGACCCCAGCCAGCCCACGCAGTAGAGGGTTTAAGATGCGTTAAGGCTAGGCGTTCTTGTAACGCCTTACATAAAGTGTCATTAAGGTCATAAAGACTATTTAACTACAGCACCGTTTGGACACCGAGTGGCTCTTGGACTCTTGGTGGTCGAGTGGGTCTTCATAGTCGAGTGTCTTTGAATCTGTCGAGTGGGAGCCTACCAGGTCGACTGGAAGGCTGCTTCTCTTGTGAGTGTCCTTGTGGAAGGTACCTTTGGGCAGGTCTATGACCCTACCCCAGGTACATGACTTCATCACCAGGGCCAGACGCCACGGACCCTGGCGTCTGGGTGCCCTGTTTCTGCTCCCCAGGACTCTGATTTTGCTTCCAGTCGACCACCAGACGCCAGTGATCGTGGCGTCTGGACCCTGACTTGAACCTAGACGCCAAGGACCCTGGCGTCTGGTGCCCCTGTAGATTATTTTGAACTTGCTATTTAACACAAGAAGATAGCACATATATATTCATATGACAGGTTCATACAACACAGAAGATAGCACATTTCACAGAACTTTCACCACGACAAATTCTTGCATGCAAACGACAACAAGTTCACAGATTATTCATCACGACAAATGCATGCATACATAAGACACCAAGTGCATACATAAGACACCAAATTCAAGACAACCTAAATTTTTTTTACCACGACACCAAGTTCATGCATACAAACGCCACCTAGTTCATTTAGTTCCAAACAAGACGCTCACTTCTTCCTTCCTCTCTTCACAATGGTTGCAAGTGTAGGCTCCTCCTCTTCGCTAGCCTCCTCCTCCGCCTCATTGTTGGCCTTATATTTTTGCATTCCTCTTGGGATAAGCTGATGAGGATACTCCGGACTATGGAATTGTGTGTTCCATGTCTTGTTTCTGCCTTTCTTGCCTGGTGTCTTAGCTATGGCTTTGCCTTTCCTAGAGCTTGCATTGCCTTGTGTCGGTTGTGATGGTTGTGGAGCATCAACATCATACTCATGATCCTCTTGATGTGTTGCATCATACTCATGCTCCTCATGATGTGTTGGCTCCTCTTGATGTGTTGGCTCCTCTTGATGTGCTGGCTCCTCTTCATGGACCTCCTCCTCCATGTCCTCATCGTCCTGAAGATAACTCTGTCTATGAGCTCTGGCGGCATGGCTACCAGGTGCATACACGTCACTGGACTGAGCACCATGGCAAGAAAGCATTGCTGCCATCTTATGGAACCGCTTCTTGAACTTCTGCAACAACACAAAATATGCTATGATATGAGATGCAAATAAATAATCCACGAAAAGAAACTTTTATAATATATTGGTCACACCTCCATCGTGCTCCTAAGAGTCCTCTCGGATAATCCACCACCGTGTGGATGACTCAAAGGTCACAACATTGGCATCGTTGGCCTTACGAAGCAACTCTACGCCTCGCAATTCATGAACACACCAAACTTATGTATTTGAAAGAAGACAACATGATGCAAGTATGTTAGAATAGGTCAAACAGACTACCATTTCGTCATGCATCGGTGCATAGTCAACGTGAGCCCCTCCGGTGTCTCTCACAGCCGTGTTGAAGGTATGATAACCTTCTGCAGTCTCCGTGTCTTGAGACACCAACTCCGACCACTCCTCGTGAGTCCAACCAGGCTTTAGCTTTAACCGGTAACGATCCGCATACCACACTTGGTACTTCTGATATGCTGACTGATTGTGAGGTCTATTCTCTGATTGCACTAACGTCTCTCTTTGATTCCAATTTTCTATCCATGCACGGTGCTTGTTTGCCCAATCCAATATATCCTGATTGTTCCTTTGGTCGAACCTACAAATGTTGCACGGGACAAAGCATTAGCAAACATAGACTTATTAAATGCTCTACTACATACTCAAAGACATGCTTGCTCACCGATGCAGAGATAGCGCTTCCTCATTGCTCTCCTCAATTGGAATACCTTGTCTTCTTCCAAATTGTCTTTCCACACGGTCTCTGACGGCGCCACTCGATTGCGAAGAAGCATATCATTGGGCACCTCGCCCGCCAAAGATGGCTATCACGAGTGCACATCTCATTAAGATCAAAGCCACGATCTTCCACATAAGGCAACCAATGTACCTGCAAAACAAAGAGATACATTGTTAGATACAAGTTTCATTCTTGACTAAATTTTGTCTCATCGAACTTCTCAATACCTGCTCAACAGTCAAGGTGTCCAGCTCGTTCATATAGCACTTGTATCGCACATGCGAGCTTCCTGTGTACATTGTCACGTGTTCCCAATAGTAAGCAAGCGTAGGGCACCGATATGGATCATCATCATGCACCCCGTCATGATTACCCAGTGGGTTTGGCATGTTGGGGTTCTTGAAATCGGGCCGTCCAACCGGGATCCGCTCCCACATCCACACGGATAGGCTCCAAACAAACCCAGCCAATGAGGATGTATCTCCCTTCCTACGAGACGCCAAGTCAAGTTGCAATCAAACAAACATGTTAGATATGGAGGCGCATGACAAATGCAAGATAAATGGTTGCAAATATCTCTTACCCGACGATACAAATATGCTAGTGCGTCCGAACCCTAGCTACACTGGGTATCCCAGTTATTAAGTAGCTCCAGGAACATCCAGAGGGCTGAGTTCCCGGTTGCATCTGAGAAGACTACCTTGGTTAGTACATACCAAAGATAGGCCCGCGCGTACTGCTGCACAACCACGTCATTGGCACCCTGAGGGCACGGATTGGTGTTTCCTCTGACCAGTTTTAGCCAAGAATGCCTCACTCTCGCGGTATCGGCCTTGCCTTCCTGAGGGCCGTCGGGCTGAACACCAATTAAATTGCCAGTCCGTTCTCGCCAATTACCGACGCTGACACGACCAGTAACAGCTTGTCCGTTGATAGGAAGGCAGCTTATCATAGCCATGTCCTGTAGGGTCATCGTCATCTCCCCACATGGAAGGTGGAACGACTGAGTCTCCGGCCTCCAACGATCCACAAGTGCGGTCAGAGCCGCGTGGTTCACCGGCGGAGCGCGTCGCTTAAACTGCAACATGAATGGGAGAAGACCCAATCTCCGAACGTAAGGCTCGTACCGCGGCTCGTAAGTAAAGTCATCAGCGAAATGACCCCTCATGCGCATTGTTGGGTAACGTAGTAATTTCAAAAAAATTCCTACGCACACGCAAGATCATGGTGATGCATAGCAACGAGAGGGAAGAGTGTTGTCCACGTACCCTCGTAGACCGTAAGCGGAAGCGTTATGACAACGCGGTTGATGTAGTCGTACGTCTTCACGATCCGACCGATCCAAGTACCGAACGTACGGCACCTCCGAGTTCAGCACATGTTCAGCTCGATGACGATCCCCGGACTCCGATCCAGCAGGGTGTCGGGATGAGTTCCACAAGACGACGGCGTGGTGACGATGATGATGTTCTACCTATGCAGGGCTTCGCCTAAGCACCTCAACGATATGACCGAGGTGGAATATGGTGGAGGGGGGCACCGCACACGGCTAAGGAACGATCATGAAGATCAACTTGTGTATTCTAGGGTGCCCCCTGCCCCCGTATATAAAGGAGCAAGGGGGAGGCCGGACGGCCCTTGGGGCGCGCCAAGGAGGAGGAGTCCTCCTCCTAGTAGGAGTAGGACTCCCTCTGTCCTACTCCTACTAGGAGGGGGAAAGGAAGGGGGAGAGGGAGAGGGAAATAGGGGGGCGCCGCCCCCCCTCTCCTAGTCCAATTCAGACCAGAGGGGGAGGGGGCGCGCGGCCCATCCTGGCTACCCCTCTCTCTCTCTCCACCAAAGCCCATAAGGCCCATTACTTCTCCCGGGGGGGTTCCGGTAACCCTCCCAAGACTCGGTTTTCTCGAAATCACCCGGAACACTTCCGTTGTCCGAATATAGTCGTCCAATATATCAATCTTTATGTCTCGACCATTTCGAGACTCCTCGTCATGTCCGTGATCATATCCGGGACTCTGAACAACCTTCGGTACATCAAAACTTATAAACTCATAATAAAACTATCATCGTAACGTTAAGCGTGTGGACCCTACGGGTTCGAGAACTATGTAGACATGACCTAGAACTGTTTCCGGTCAATAACCAATAGTGGAACCTGGATGCTCATATTGGCTCCTACATATTCTACGAAGATCTTTATCGGTCAAACCGCATAACAACATCGTTGTTCCCTTTGTCATTGGTATGTTACTTGCCCGAGATTCGATCGCTTGGTATCCAATACCTAGTTCAATCTCGCACGGCAAGTCTCTTTACTCGTTCCGTAATGCATCATTCCGTCACCAACTCATTGGCCACATTGCTTGCAAGGCTTATAGTGATGTGCATTACCGAGAGGGCCCAGAGATACCTCTCCGACAATCGGAGTGACAAAACCTAATCTTGAAATACGCCAACCCAACATGTACCTTCGGAGACACATGTAAAGCACCTTTATAATCACCTAGTTACGTTGTGACGTTTGGTAGCACACAAAGTGTTCCTCGGTAAACGGGAGTTGCATAATCTCATAGTCATAGGAACATGTATAAGTCATGAAGAAGCAACATACTAAACGATCGTGTGCTAAGCTAACAGAATGGGTCATGTCAATCACATCATTCTCCTAATGATGTGATCCCGTTAATCAAATGACAACCCATGTCTATGGCTAGGAAACATAACCATCTTTGATCAATGAGCTATTCTAGTAGAGGCATACTAGTGACGCTCTGTTTTTCTATATATTCACACATGTATTATGTTTCCGGTTAATACAATTCTAGCATGAATAATAAACATTTATCATGAAATAAGGAAATAAATAATAACTTTATTATTGCCTCTAGGGCATATTTCCTTGATCTCCCACTTGCACTAGAGTCAATAATCTAGTTCACATCATCATGTGATTTAACACCAATATTCACATCTGTATGTGATTAATATCCATAGTTCACATCGTCATGTTACCAACACCCAAAAGGTTTACTAGAGTCAATAATCTAGTTCACATCGCTATGTGATTAACACCCAAAGAGTACTAAGGTATGATCTTGTTTTGCTCGTGAGAGAAGCTTAGTCAACGGGTCTGTGACATTCAGAGCCGTATGTATTTTGCAAATATTCTATGTCTACAATGCTCTGTACGGAGCTACTCTAGCTAATTGCAACCACTTTCAATATGTATCCAGATTGAGACTTAGAGTCATCTGTATCAGTGTAAAAAGCTTGCATCGATGTAACTCTTTACGACGGGCTCTTTTTTCACCTCCATAATCGAGAAATATTTCCTTAGTCCTCACTAAGGATGTTCTTGACCAATGTCCAGTGATCTACTCCTAGATCACTATTGTACTCCCTAGCCAAATTCAGAGCAAGGTATACAATAGGTCCGTACATAGCATAGCATACTTTATAGAACCTATGATCGAGGCATAGGGAATGACTTTCATTCTCTTTTCTATTTTTCTGCCGTGGTCGGGATTTGAGTCTTACTCAATTTCACACCTTTGCAACACAGGCAAGAACTTTTTCTTTGACTGTTCCATTTTGAACTACTTCAAAATCTTGACAACGTATGTACTTATTGAAAAAAACTTATCAAGCGTCTTAATCTATCTCAATAGATCTTGATGCTCAATATGTAAGTAGCTTTACTGAGGTCTTTCTTTTAAAGAACTCCTTTCAAATACTCCTTTATGCTTTCCAGAAATTTTTTACATCATTTCTGATCAACAATATGTTACTCACGTATATTTATCAGAAAGGCGGTAGTGCTCCCACTCACTTTATTGTAAATACAGGCCTTTCCAAAGGTCTGCATAAAACCATATGCTTTGATCAACTCATCAAAGCGTATATTCCAACTCCGAGATGCTTGCACCAAGTCCATTGATGGATTGTCGAGCTTACACATTTTGTTAGCATCTTTAGGATTGACAAAACCTTCTGGTTGCATCATATACAACTCTTCTTTAATAAATCCATTAAGGAATGCAGTTTTGACATCCATTTGCCGATTTCATAAAATGTGGCAATTGCTAACATGATTCGGACAGACTTAAGCATCGCTACAGTTGAGAAAATCTCATTGTAGTCAACACCTTGAACTTGTCGAAAACCTTTTGCGACAAGTCGAGCTTTGTAGATAGTAACACTACCATCGATTCTGTCTTCCTCTTGAAGATCCATTTATACAATATGACTAGCCGATCATCGTGCAACTCCACCAAAGTCCACACTTTGTTCTCATACATGGATCCCATCTCAGATTTCATGGCCTCAAGCCATTTCGTGGAATCTGGGCTCATCATCGTTTCCTCATAGTTCGTAGGTTCATCATGGTCTAGTAACATGACTTCCAGAACAGGATTACCATACCACTCTGGTGTCGACTGTACTTTGGAAGATCTAAGAGGTTTTGTAGCAACCTGATGTGAAGTTTCATGATCATCATCATTAGCTTCCTCACTAATTGATGTAGGAATCACAGGAACTGGTTTCTGTGATGAACTACTTTCCAATTTGGGAGAAGGTACAATTACCTCATCAAGTTCTACTTTCCTCCCACTCACTTCTTTCGAGAGAAACTCCTTCTCTATAAAGGATCCATTCTTAGCAACGAATGTTTTGCCTTCGGATCTGTGATAGAAGGTGTACCCAACAGTTTCCTTTGGGTATTCTATGAAGAAGTATTTCTCCGATTTGGGTTCGAGCTTATCAGGTTGAAAACCTTTTTCATATAAGCATCACAACTACAAACTTTAAGAAACGATAGCTTAGGTTTACTGCTAAACCATAGTTCATACGGTGTCATCTCAACGGATTTAGATGGTGCCCTATTAAACGTGAATGCAGCTGTCTCTAATGCATAACCCCAAAACGATAGTGGAAAACCGATAAGAGACATCATAGATCGCACCATATCTAGTAAAGTACGATTACGACGTTCGGACACACCATTACATTGTGGTGTTCCAGGTGGCGTGAGTTGCGCAACTATTTCACATTGTTTCAAATGAAGACCGAACTCATAACTCAAATATTCGTCTCCATGATCAGATCGTAGAAACTTTATTTTTCTTGTTACGATGATTTTCCACTTCACTCTGAAATTCTTTGAACTTTTCAAATGTTTCAGACTTATGTTTCATCAAGTAGATATACCCATATCTCCTCAAATCATCTGTGAAGGTCAGAAAATAACGATACATGCCACGAGCCTTAACACTCATCGGATCGCATACATCGGTATGTATTATTTCCAATAAGTCAATAGCTCGTTCCATTGTTCCGGAGAACGGAGTTTTAGTCATCTTGCCCAAAAGGCACGGTTCGCAAACATCAAATGATTCATAACCAAGTGATTCTGAAAATCCATCTTTATGGAGTTTCTTCATGCGCTTACACCGATATGACCCGAGCGGCAAGTGCCACAAATAAGTTGCACTATCATTATTAACTTTGCATCTTTTGGCATCAATATTATGAATATGTGTATCACTACGATCGAGATCCAACAAACTATTTTCATTGGGTGTATGGCCATCGAAGGTTTTATTCATGTAAACAGAACAACAATTATTCTTTGACTTTAAATGAATAATCGTATCGCAATAAACATGATCAAATCATATTCATGTTAAACGCAAACGCCAAATACCATTTATTTAGGTTTAACACTTATCCCGAAGGTATAGGGAGTGTGCGATGATGATCATATCAATCTTGGAACTACTTCCAACACTCATCGTCACTTCCCCTTCAACTAGTCTCTGTTTATTCTCAGAACTCCTGTTTCGAGTTACTAATCTTAGCAACCGAACGAATATCAAATACTCGGGGCTACTATAAACACTAGTAAGGCACACATCAATAACTCAGATATCAAATATACCCTTGTTCACTTTGCCATCCTTCTTATCCACTAAATATTCAGGGTATTTCTGCTTCCAGTGACCATTTCCTTTGCAGTGTAAGCACTCAGTTTCAGGCTTTGGTCCAGCTTTGGGCTCCTTTGCGGGAGTGACAACTTGCTTGTCATTCTACTTGAAGTTCCCTTTCTATCCCTTTGCCTTTTTCTTGAAACTAGTGGTCTTGTCAATCATCAACACTTGATGCTCTTTTCTTGATTTCTACTTTCGTTGATTTCAACATCGCGAAGAGCTTGGGAATCATTTTCGTCATCCTTTGCATACTATAGTTCATCACAAAGTTCTACTAACTTGGTGACAGTGACTAGAGAACTCTGTCAATCACTATCTTATCTGGAAGATTAACTCCCACTTGATTCAAGCGATTGTAGTACCCAGACAATCTGAGCACATGATCACTAGTTGAGTGATTCTCTTCCATCTTTTAGCTATATAACTTGTTGGAGATTTCATATCTCTTAACTCGGGTATTTTCTTGAAATATTAACTTCAATTCCTGGAACATCTCATATGATCCATGACGTTCAAAACGTCTTTGAAGTCCCGATTCTAAGCTGTAGCGACCCGACCCGAATGGATCAAGTCTCTGTGCATAAGTGTCATCCCTGGATCGGTATGCTGACACACACAGTACTCGAGGATTTATAATAGAGGTTAATCACATGTATAAAGTAACGTAAATACTATTACCTCAATCCAAATAGCGGAAGTAATAAGGTTGTGGATTCCCATCAACACCAACGGCAAAGTTGAGTGTAGAAATCGTATCCCTAACGTATCACTTACTCGTCATCTGAAAAGTCTGCAACATGAAACGTTGCAGCCCAAAAACAATTGACACATGGAATATCTTTGGCAAAGTAACACATAGAGAATAATGAAAGAGTAATGCTATACTACATGCATATATGGCTGGTGGAAAGCTCTATGGTTACAGTTTTGCGTAAAGCCAATTTTTCCCTCCTGCAAAGGAATAAATTTATTTAACTATCATGGTGGTTGTTAAACATTGAGAATGGTTGACAGCATTCTCAATCCCAATTAAAAGTACTCATTAACAACCCAACAATATTAATTAGAGTAACATGATGAGATTCACATGATATCCAAGTACTAGATACTCAAGATGTCCATAACCGGGGACACGGCTAACCATTATTAGTTTATACACTCTGCAGAGGTTTGTGCACTTTTCCCCACAAGACTCGATCGCCTCCGTTGGATTTCTCGCGCTACATGATGTTTGAGAAACGGATGACCGAGACATAGTCTTTCGGAAGCGCTAGCACCTTACGTGTGGGTAGATCGGTACACCTACTTTCCCCTACATCTGCTAGTCTACCCGTAAGAGTTCGCACGACTTAATCAACTATGCCAGAGCCCATAATGGCTTGTGGCTGCACACGGAAGTTTCTAGCATGAATAATCTCATGATCCCTTTGATCCTGGGTGGCGGTCCGAAGAAAAATAGGCAAGTCCTGGAAACCAGGTACCACAATCCACCCAAATGTGTGTTTAAGTTGCCACCTTAAATAAACCATTAATTTAACAATCTCACATGTGTCATGGATACACTCACCCAATCCACGTCTATTAGCATAGCATGGCATAATAAGCAAACGTAGAAGTAACTCCCAAAGGTTTGATAAATAAACAGGAAATAGGTACTACCTCATCTACTTCCCATCCCACAATTTAATTAGATCCTAATCATGCAATGTTCGAGGATTGATCTAATGGATAAAAACTGGGTATGAAAAGAGGTATGATCGAAGTGTTACTTGCCTGCAATGTTGATGAATATGATTCGCACTCAAAACTCTTGATAGTTCTACTCGTCACACTCCGGTCAATCTATCGTAAGCAATCAATAGTAACCACACATAAGCAATCACTCAAAAGATCAGAAAGAACGAAGAAGACGATTCAGAAAACATCGAAACCAAGCAAATAACTCTTGCAACACAAAACAATTTCTAACAGTACCAAAATTATGTGAATTTGGCCTTATCAGAAAGTTTAGATCAAGAGCTTTGATTTGCAAAAAGAATCAACTATATCGGAGTTACGAAACTCAAGTTATCATCAAACGAAGTTTGAATACAAATCTAATCTAATTAAAATTTTAAAACTTTCAAAAACATGTTTGAGTTGGAATTACTGGATAGAGGAGATCGTAACGAAGAAGTGGGCGTTGGTTTTGTTGAATTCCGACTTACGAGTAAAAAGTTGTAGACGTTTGAAAACCAGGGGCTAATCTGTGAATAAAAATATTTACAAACGGGTCCCTGGCTGAAAACTAAAATAAAAAGAAAAATCCTATCGAACGAACGTTAGCTATTTAGTAGAAAACGGTTTTAAAAAAAAACAGAATCGATCTGGTCCATTGGATCCAGATCCGCGGGGAGGAGCGGGGAGTTACATGGCGGCGGCGGCAATCTAGCGGCGGACGGCGGCTGCGGCTGTCCGGCCGGGCGGCTGCTCGATCGCTCTAGCTTCGACGGGACCACGGGAGGCGGCTCGTCGAGGTGAAGGCGATGGCGGCGTCGGCGATGGTCGAGGCGGGCAGGCCAGGCGGCGGCGAATCTCGTCGAAGCGGGAGCTCCGGCGAGGTGTCTTGGCGTCGGCGGTGTCTGGGAGGGGAAACGAGCCGGGCTCGGTATTTATGGAGGGAGGCGAGGTGGCGTGGAGGAGGCAAAGGCGGCGAGGAGAGTCCGGACGGGACGGCAGCGGCCATGTCGGCGCGTCGGCGGCGTGAGTCCCGCCCGGGAGGACGGGGCGCGCGGGCGTCGGGCTGGACCGTGGTGTGACGCCCGGATAATCATGCTACAGTAATATCACGTTAACAGTGCCACGTCACCCCGATTACTGTTGCTAATCTCGCGTTGCATCAAAAACTTTTCAAATTCAAAAGTTTAAATAAATGTCAGACGTCAAACTTTTCAAAAGCTAAAACAAGATGTTCGGGAGGTGCCATATTTTGAATAAGTAAATATGGTGTAATAAACACATTTTTATAAAATTCCTAAGTATTTTAAAGTGAATTAATACCGAAAAGAAAAAAAGAAAAAAACAAAAGTGAAACAACAGAACCCCATTGGGCCAAGTGGCCCACTAGCCTTCTTGGCGAGTCCGGCCGCTCACTGCCCGCCTATTTGGCCAACCCCATAAAACCCTAATCACTACCCCCCACCCACTCCTCGACCCCAGTCCGCTCGATCCCTTCCCCATCTGGATCGGGCCACGTCCCGACCCAGCTCTCGCCCCTCCGACCCAGCTCCCGACACGGCGCCCGTTCAGCCCGCCCAGCTGTTGTAGCTCCACGGCCTCGACGTGCCGTCGCCGACACCCGTCGCCTCCCCGACCCCGAACGAGCGCACCGCCACCTCGACATCGTCGCTCTGGGCCTCGTCCGCGACCGCACCGTCGCAGGACTTCCTCGTCCCCGTCGCCGTCGTTTGCCTCGACCCCGCCGTCGTCGGACCACCTCGACCCTCCCCGAGCCCACTGCCGTGTCCCTACAACTCCGCCGTGAGCCTCGTCCGCCCCTCTTCTCTCCCCGTTACCAGATCCGGCCCGCGCTCGCACCCACCACACCTGCGCGTGCCCCGCCGCTCGCATCCCGCGGCCGGCCGCGCGCCACGCCCTAGGTCGGGCCGCGCTGGTGCCTCTGATGCCTCGTCGAGGCCATGACCTCCCCCCCCCCCGCACCCGGGTTCGCCCCTCCTCGGGCTCGGACGCCCACGTCTGCAGCACCCTGCGCTCGTCGACCCGCCACCACCACCACCTTGGGCCACCGCCATTCTGGCGCCTCGCCCGCGCCAGTGCAAGCTCCGGCCTCAACGGGCGCCACGCCCACACCCGCGCCCATTAACCCGTTGGCCCTATGACCAGTGGGGCCTCAAGGCCCCAGAACGTTTATAAAAAAAGGGAATAAAAAAATATATATAATAAAAATATAATTAATTAATTAATTAATTAATTAACTTAATTAATTTTGATTAATTAAACTAATCAAATAATTAAACTAATTAAACATTAGTTATCTAATTAACCTGGTTAGTTAATTAGCTAATTAATTAGTATGACAGTGGGGCCCACCCCTAATTAATACTTATTAGGTTAATTAAAATGTTTAATTAATATGTGTCATCGACTGCTGGGACCCATTGGTCAGTTGACGATCAACCCACTGATTGGCACGTCGACATGACATCATGCTAATATCATAATTCCATTTTCGAATTAAATTAAATAATTAATTAAATTCTAGAAATTAGTAAAATCTTTAGAATATCATATCTTTTAATCCATAACTCGGATTAAATTATTTTCAACATGAAAGTTGCTCAGAACGGCGAGACGAATCCGGATATGCAACATGTTCGTCCGCCACACATCCCTAGCATAGCAAACACGCAACTTTCTCCCTCCGGTTCATCTGTCCGAAAACACGGAACACCGGGGATACTTTCCCAGATGTTTCCCCCCTTCATATGTATCACCTCATACCGCGTTAGAACACGTCTAGCTCTGCTTGTTGTCCTGTTATGCACTTGCTTGCTATGTATTTACTGTTTCTCCCCCCCCCTCTTCTCTCCGGTAGACCCCGTGACGATGCTGATGCCCCTGTGGTCGACTACGGTGTTGACGACCCCTCCTTCTTGCCAGAGCAATCAGGCAAGCCCCCCCCCCTGATCACCAGATATCGCCCATTCTTCTCTATACTGCTTGCATTAGAGTACTGTAGCATGTTACTGCTTTCCGTTATTCCTATCCTGATGCATAGCCTGTCCTTGCTACTACTGTTGTTACCTTTACCTGCAATCCTACATGCCTAGTATAGGATGCAAGTGTTTCATCAGTGGCCCTACATTCTTGTCCGTCTGCCATGCTATACTATCGGGCCGTGATCACTTGGGAGGTGATCACGGATATATACTATATGTTGGGGAACGTAGCAGAAATTCAAAGTTTTCCTACGTGTCACCAAGATCTATCTATGGAGAAACCAGCAACGAGGGAAAGGAGAGTGCATCTACATACCCTTGTAGATCGCTAAGTGGAAGCGTTCAAGAGAACGGGGTTGAAGGAGTCGTGCTGTCGTGATCCAAATCACCGGAGATCCTAGTGCCGAACGGACGGCACCTCCGCGTTCAACACACGTACAGCCCGGTGACGTATCCCATGCCTTGATCCAGCAAGGAGAGAGGGAGAGGTTGGGGAAGACTCCGTCCAGCAGCAGCACAACGGCGTGGTGGTGGTGGAGGAGCGTGGCAATCCTGCAAGGCTTCGCCAAGCACCGCGGGAGAGGAGGAGGACTTGGGAGAGGGGGAGGGCTGCGCCAGGGGCAAGGGTGAAGCTCCCATGCGCCTCCCCACTATATATAGGGGTGGAAGGGGCTGGTTTCTTGCCGTCCAAGTCCATTGGGACGTTGGCAAAGGTGGGAGGAAAGAAATCACATCATTTCCTACCCCACCGATTGTTATCCCCCTTTTTTAGGGATCTTGATCTTATCCCTTCGGGATAGATCTTATTCCTTCTAAGGGGGATCTTGGTGCGCCTTGACCAGGGGTGTGGGGCCTTGCCCCCACTACCCACGTTCATGTGGGTCCCTCCATGCAGGTGGGCCCCACTCTGGAACCTTCTAGAACCTTCCCGGTACAATACCGAAAAATCCCGAACATTTTCCGGTGGCCAAAATAGGACTTCCCATATATAAATCTTTACCTCCTGACCATTCTGGAACTCCTCGCGGCGTCCGGGATCTCATCCGGGACTCCAAACAACATTCGGTAACCACATACAAACTTCCTTTATAACCCTAGCGTCATCGAACCTTAAGTGTGTAGACCCTACGGGTTCGGGTGACACGTAGACATGACCGAGACAACTCTCCGGCCAATAACCAACAGCGGGATCTGCTACCCATGTTGGCGCCCACATGTTCCACGATGATCTCATCGGATGAACCACGATGTCAAGGACTCAATCGATCCCGTATACAATTCCCTTTGTCTAGCGGTATTGTACTTGCCCGAGATTCGATCGTCGGTATGCCGATACCTTGTTCAATCTCGTTACGAGCAAGTCTCTTTACTCGCTCAGAACACATCATCCCGTGATCAACCCCTTGGTCACATTGTGCACATTATGATGATGTCCTACCGAAAGTGGGCCCAGAGATACCTCTCCGTCACACGGAGTGACAAATCCCAGCCTCAATTCATGCCAACCCAATGTACACTTTCGGAGATACCAGTAGTGCACCTTTATAGCCACCCGATTACGTTGTGACGCTTGGTGCACCCAAAGCATTCCTACGGTATCCGGGAGTTGCACAATCTCATGGTCTAAGGAAAAGATACTTGACATTAGAAAAGCTTTAGCATACGAACTACGATCTTTGTGCTAGGCTTAGGATTGGGTCTTGTCCATCACATCATTCTCCAAATGGTGTGATCCTGTTATCAACGACATCCAATGTCCATGGTCAGGAAACCGTAACCATCTGTTGATCAACGAGCTAGTCAACTAGAGGCTTACTAGGGACATGGTGTTGTTTATGTACCCACACATGTATCTAAGTTCCTATCAATACAATTATAGAATGGGTAATAAACGATTATCATGAACAAGGAAATATAATAATAACTAATTTATTATTGCCTCTAGGGCATATTTCCAACAGTCTCCCACTTGCATTAGAGTCAATAATCTAGTTCACATCGCCATGTGATTAACACTCACAGGTCACATCGCCATGTGACCAACATCCAAAGAGTTTACTAGAATCAATAATCTAGTTCACATCACTATGTGATTAACACTCAATGAGTTACGGGTTTGATCATGTTTATGCTTGTGAGAGAGGTTGTAGTCAACGGTTATTCAGATCCCTATGTATTTCGCAAAACTTTATGTCATATCGTAGATGCTGCTACCACGTTCCACTTGGAGCTATTCCAAATTGTTGCTCCATTATACGTATCCGGTATCTCTACTCAGAGCTATCCGGATAGGTGTTAAAGCTTGCATCGACGCAACTCTTTACGTCGAACTCTTTATCACCTCCATAACCGAGAAACATATCCTTATTCCTCTAAGGATAATTTTTACCGCTATCTGGTGATCCACTCCTTGGTCACCTTTGTACCCTCTCGCCAGATATGTAGCAAGGCACACATCAGGTGCGGTACACAAAGATAGCATACCGTAGAGCCTACGTCTAAGGCATAGGGGCGACCTTCGCCCTTTCGCTCTTCTTTCTTGTGTGGTCGAGCTTTAAGTCTTAACTTCATACCTTACAACTCGTGCAAGAACTCCTTCTTTGGTCGATCCATCTTGAACACCTTCAAGATTATGTCAAGGTATGTGCTCATTTGAAAGTATTATTAAACATTTTGATCTATCTTATAGATCTTGATGCTTATTGTTCAAGTAGCCTAATCCAGGTTTTTCCATTGAAAAACACTTTTCAAATGACCCTATATGCTTTCCAGAAATTCTACATCATTTTCGATCAACAACATATACTCATCAGAAATTATATAGTGCTCCCACTCACTTCTTTGGAAATACAAGTTTCTCATGAACTTTGTATAAACCCAAAATCTTTGATCATCTCATCAAAGCGCACATTCCAACTCCGAGATGCTTACTCCGGTCCTTAGAAGGATCATTTGGAGCCAAAGATACCTTTTAGCATCCTTAGGATCGACAAAAACTTTCTCGATTGTATCACATACAACCTTTCCTTACGAAGACTGGTAAGGAAACTCGTTTTGACATCCATCTGCCAGATTTCATAAATGCAGCTAATCCTAACATGATTCTGACGGACTTAAGCATCGCTACGGATGAGAAAATCTCATCGTAGTCAACTCCTTGAACTTGTGAAAAACTCTTCGCCACAAGTAGAGCTTCATAGACGGTGACATTACCGTCCACGTCTGCTCTTCTTCTTAAAGATCCATTTATCTCAATGGCTTGCCGATCATCGGGCAAGTCCACCAAAGTCCATGCTTTGTTACGATACATGGATCCTATCTCGGATTTCATGGCTTCTAACCATTTGTCAATTTGGGCCCACCATCGCTTCTCCATAGCTCGTAGGTTCATTGTTGTCTAGCAACATGACCTTCAAGACAGGATTACTGTACCACTCAGAAGTAGTACGCATCCTTGTCACCCTATGAGGTACGGTAGTGACTTGATCTGAAACTTCATGATCACTATCATAAGCTTCTACTTCAATTAGTGTAGGCGCCACAGAACAACTTCCCCGTGCCTGTTGCACACTAGTTGAAGTGATGGTTCAATAACCTCATCAAGTCTCCACCATCCTCCCACTCAATTCTTTCGAGAGAAACTTTTCCTCGGGAAAGGACCTAATTCTAGAAACAATCCTTTTTGCTTCCTAATCGAGAGGCGGAGGTATACCCAACTGTTTTGTGCGTCCTATTAAGATGCTTTTTATCCGATTTGGGTTCGAGATTATCAACCTGAAACTTTTTCACATAAGCGTCGCAGCCCCAAACTTTTAAGAAACGACAATTTAGGTTTCTCCAAACCATAGTTCAAACGGTGTCGTCTCAACGGAATTACATGGCGCCCTATTAAAGTGAGTGCGGTTGTCTCTAATGCCTAACCCATGAACGATAGTGGTAATTCGATAAGAGACATCATGGTATGCATCATATCCAATAGGGTGCAACTATGATGTTTGGACACACCATCACACTATGGTGTTCCAGGCGGTATTAATTGTGAAACAATTTCCACAATGTCTTAATTGCGTGCCAAAGCTCGTAACTCAGATACTCATCTCTATGATCATATCATAGACATTTTATCCTCTTGTCACGCCGATCTTCAACTTCACTCTGAAATTACTTGAACCATTCAATAATTCAGACTTGTGTTTCATCAAGTAAATATACTCAACATCTACTCGAATCATCTGTGAAGTCAGAACATAACGATATTCATCGCATGCCTCAAGACTCATTGGACTGCACACATCAAAATGTGTTATTTCCAACAAGTTGCTATCTTGTTCCATCTTCTTTGAAAAGCGAGGCTTTTCACTCATCTTGCCCATGTGGTATGATTTGCATATCTCAAGTGATTCAAAATCAAGTGAGTCCAAAGCGATCCATCTGCATGGAGTTTCTTCATGCGTATACACCAATAGACATGGTTCGCATGTCTCAAACTTTTCAAAACGAGTGAGTCCAAAGATCCATCAACATGGAGCTTCTTCATGCGTTTATACCAACATGACTTACATGGCGATTGCCACAAGTAAGTGGTACTATCATTACTATCTTATATCTTTTGGCATGAAAATGTGTATTATCGTGATCGAGATTCAATAAACCATTCCTTTAGGTGTAAGACCATTGAAGGTATTATTCAAATAAATAGAGTAACCATTATTCTCCTTAAATGAATAACCGTATTGCGATAGACATAATCCAATCATGTCTATGCTCAACGCAAACACCAAATGACAATTATTCTGGTTTAATACTAATCTTGATGGTAGAGGGAGCGCGTGCGATGCTTGATCACATCAACCTTGGAAACACTTCCAACACATATCGTCGACTCACCTTTAGCTAGTCTCCGTTTATTCCGTAGCTTTTATTTCGAGTTACTAACACTTAGCAACCGAACCGGTATCTAATACCACGGTGCTACTAGGAGTACTAGTAAAGTACACAATAACTTAATGTATATCCAATATACTTCTATCGACCTTGTCGACCTTCTCATCTACCAAGTATCTAGGGTAATTACGCTCCGGTGGCTGTTCCCCTCATTACGTAAGCACTTAGTCTCGGGTTTGGGTTCAACCTTGGGTTTCTTCACCGAGCAGAATCGATTTGTCGTTTCATGAAGTACCCATGCTTGCCCTTGCCCTTCTTGAAACTAGTGGTTTCACTAACCATCAACAATTGATGCTCCTTCTTGATTTCTACATTCATGTGTCGAACATTGCGAATAGCTCAAGGATCATCATATCTATCCTCGATATGTTATAGTTCATCATGAAGCTCTAGCAGCTTGGTGGCAATGACTTTGGAGAAACATCACTATCTCATCCGGAAGATCAACTCCCACTCGATTCAAGTGATTGTTGCACTCGGACAATCTGAGCACAAGCTCAACGATTGAGCTTTTCTCCCTTAGTTTGCGTGCTAAGAAAATCGTAGGAGGTCTTATACCTCTTGACGTGGGCACGAGCATTAAATCCAAATTTCAGCCCTCGAAACATCTCACATGTTCCGCGGCGTTTCGAAAAACGTCTTTGGTGCCTCAACTCTAAACCGTTTAACTGAACTATCACGTAGTTATCAAAACGTGTATGTCCGATGTTCGCAACATCCACAGACGACGTTTGGGGTTCAGCACACCTGTGGCGGTGCTTTAAGGACATAAGCTTTCTTCTGTCCGCATAATCGCTATTGTCAACTTTCAACTATATTTTCTCTAGGAACACATCTAAACAGTGGAACTAAAGCGGGAGCTTACGACATAATTTGCAAAGGGCTTTTGACTATGTTCAGGATAATTAAGTTCATCTGATGAACTCCCACTCAGATAGACATCCCTCTAGTAATCTAAGTGATTACATGATCCGAGTCAACTAGGCCGTGTCCGATCATCACGTGAGACGGACTAGTCATCATCGGTGAACATCTTCATGTTGATCGTATCCTCCATACGACTCATGCTCGACCTTTCGGTCTCTTGTGTTTCGAGGCCATGTCTGTACATGCTAGGCTCGTCAAATTAACCTAAGTGTTTCGCGTGTGTAAATCTGGCTTATACCCGTTGTATATGAATGTAAGAATCTATCACACCCGATCATCACGTGGTGCTTCGAAACGACGAACTTTCGCAACGGTGCACAGTTAGGGGGAACACTTTCTTGAAATTTTAATGAGGGATCATCTTATTTACTACCGTTGTTCTAAGCAAATAAGATGCATAAACTGTTGGGTAACGTAGTAATTTCAAAAATTTCCTACGCACACGCAAGATCATAGTGATGCATAGCAACGAGAGGGGAGAGTGTTGTCCACATACCCTTGTAGACCGAAAGCGGAAGCGTTAGAACAACGCGGTTGATGTAGTCGTACGTCTTCACGGCCCGACCGATCAAGCACCGAAACTACGGCACCTCCAGGTTCTAGCACACGTTCAGCTCGATGGCGCCCCTCGAACTCCGATCCAGCCGAAAGTGTCGAGGGAGAGTTCCACAAGACGAAGGCGTGGTGACGATCTTGATGTTCTACCGTCGCAGGGCTTCGCCTAAGCACCGCTACAATATTATCGAGGAGGACTATGGTGGAGGGGGGCACCGCACACGGCTAATAGATCTCAAGGACCAATTGTTGTTGTGTGTCTGGGGTGCCCCCTGCCCCCGTATATATAGAAGCAAGGGGGGAGGCGGCCGGCCTATGGAGGAGGCGCGCCAAGGGGGGAGTCCTACTCCCACCGGGAGTAGGACTCCTCCTTTCCTTGTAGGAGAAGGAAAGAGGAGGAGTAGGACTCCTCCTTTCCTTGTTGGAGAAGGAAAGAGGAGGAGAGGGAGAAGGAAAAGTGGGCTGCCCCCCTTGTCCAATTCGGACCAGAGGGTGGGCGCAGGCCTCCTTCCTTTTGGCCTCTCTCCTCTATTCCCGTATGGCCCAATAAGGCCCATATACTCCCCAGCGAATTCCCGTAACTCTTCGGTACTCCAAAAAATACCCGAATCACTCGGAACCTTTCCGAAGTCCGAATATAGTCGTCCAATATATCGATATTTACGTCTCGACCATTTCGAGACTCCTCGTCATGTCCCCGATCTCATCCGGGACTCCGAACTCCTTCGGTACATCAAAACTCATAAACTCATAATATAAGCATCGCCGAAACCTTAAGCGTGCGGACCCTACGGGTTCGAGAACAATGTAGACATGACTGAGACACGTCTCCGGTTAATAACCAATAGCGGAACCTGGATGCTCATATTGGCTCCCACATATTCTACGAAGATCTTTATCGGTCAAACCGCATAACAACATACGTTGTTCCCTTTGTCATCGGTATGTTACTTGCCCGAGATTCGATCGTCGGTATCCAATACCTAGTTCAATCTCGTTACCGGCAAGTCTCTTTACTCGTTACGTAATGCATCATTTCGTAACTAACTCATTAGCTACATTGCTTGCAAGGCTTATAGTGATGTGCATTACCGAGAGGGCCAGAGATACCTCTCCGACAATCGGAGTGACAAAACCTAATCTCGAAATACGCCAACCCAACATGTACCTTTGGAGACACCTGTAGTACTCCTTTATAATCACCCGATTCGTTGTGACGTTTGGTAGTACCCAAAGTGTTCCTCCGGTAAACGGGAGTTGCATAATCTCATAGTTACAGGAACATGTATAAGTCATGAAGAAAGCAATAGCGATATACTAAACGATCAAGTGCTAGGCTAACGGAATGGGTCAAGTCAATTAGATCATTCACCTAATGATGTGATCCCGTTAATCAAATAACAACTCTTTGTTCATGGTTAGGAAACATAACCATCTTTGATTAACGAGCTAGTCAAGTAGAGGCATACTAGTGACACTCTGTTTGTCTATGTATTCACACATGTATTATGTTTCCGGTTAATACAATTCTAGCATGAATAATAAACATTTATCATGATATAAGGAAATAAATAATAACTTTATTATTGCCTCTAGGGCATATTTCCTTCAGTCTCCCACTTGCACTAGAGTCAATAATCTAGTTCACATCACCATGTGATATAACACTAATATTCACATCTGCATGTGATTAACACCCATAGTTCACATCGTCATGTGATAAACACCCAAAGGGTTTACTAGAGTCAATAATCTAGTTCACATCGCTATGTGATTAACACCCAGAAGAGTACTAAGGTATGATCATGTTTTGCTTGTGAGAGAAGTTTAGTCAACGGGTCATCACATTCAGAGCCGTATGTATTTTGCAAATATTCTATGTCTACAATGCTCGCACGGAGCTACTCTAGCTAATTGCTCCCACTTTCAATATGTATCCAGATTAAGACTTAGAGTCATCTGGATCAGTGCCAAAACATGTATCGACGTAACCCTTTACGACGAACCTTTTGTCACCTCCATAATCGAGAAACATATTCTTATTCCACTAAGGATAATTTTGACCGCTGTCCAGTGATGTACTCCTAGATCAAAATTGTATTCCTTTGCCAAACTCAGAGCAAGGTATACAATAGGTCTGGTACATAGCATATCATACTTTATAGAACCTATGACTGAGGCATAGGGAATGACTTTCATTCTCTTTTCTATTTTCTGTCGTGGTCGGAATTTGAGTCTTACTCAATTTCACACCTTTGCAACACAGGCAAAAACTTTTCTTTGACTGTTCCATTTTGAACTACTTCAAAATCTTGACAAGGTATATACTTATTGAAAAAACTTATCAAGCGTCTTTATCATCTCAATAGATCTTGATGCTCAATATGTAAGTAGCTTTCTTGAGGTCTTTCTTTTAAAGAACTCCTTTCAAATACTCCTTTATGCTTTCCAGAAAAATTCTACATCATTTCTGATCAACAATATGTTACTCACATATATTTATCAGAAAGACGGTAGTGCTCCCACTCACTTTATTGTAAATACAGGCTTCACCGCAAGTCTGTATAAAATTATATGCTATGATCAACTTATCAAAGCGTATATTCCAACTCCAAGATGCTTGCACCAGTCCATTGATGGATCGCTGGAGCTTGCACATTTTGTTAGCACCTTTAGGATTAGCAAAACCTTCTGGTTGCATCATATACAACTCTTCTTAAAAAAACATTAAGGAATGCAGTTTTGACATCCATTTGCCAGATTTCATAAAATGTGGCAATTGCTAACATGATTCGGACAGACTTAAGCATCGCTACAGTTGAGAAAATCTCATTGTAGTCAACACCTTGAACTTGTCGAAAACCTTTTGTGACAAGTCGAGCTTTGTAGATAGTAACACTACTATCGATTAATGCGTATTCCTCTTGAAGATCCTTTTATTTAACATGGCTTGCTGATCATCGAGCAAGTCAATCAAAGTCCATACTTTGTTCTCATACATGGATCCTATCTCAGATTTCATGGCCTCAAGCCATTTCGTGGAATCTGGGCTCATCATCGCTTCCTCATAGTTCGTAGGTTCATCATGGTCTAGTAACATGACTTCCGTAACATGATTACCGTACCACTCAAGTGCGGATCTTACTCTGGAAGACCTACGAGGTTTGGTAGCAACTTGATCTGAAGTTTCATGATCATCATCATTAACTTCCTCACTAATTGGTGTAGCAATCACAGGAACTGATTTACGTGATGAACTACTTTCCAATAAGGGAGAAGGTACAATTACCTCATCAAGTTCTACTTTCCTCCCACTCACTTCTTTCGAAGCGAAACTTCTTCTCTAGAAAGGATCCCTCTTAGCAACGAATAACTTGCCTTAGGATCTGTGATAGAAGGTGTACCCAATAGTTTCCTTTGGGTATTCTATGAAGACGAACTTCTCCGATTTGGGTTCGAGCTTATCTGGTTGAAAAACTTTTTCATATAAGCATCGCAACTCCAAACTTTAAGAAACGACGACTTAGGTTTCTTTGCATAACCATAGTTCATACGGTGTCGCCTCAACGGATTTAGATGGTGCCCTATTAAACGTGAATGCAGCTGTCTCTAATGCATAACCCCAAAACGATAGTGGTAAACCGATAAGAGACATCATAGATGGCATCATATCTAGTAAAGTACGATTACGACGTTCGGACACACCATAACGCTATAGTGTTCCAGGTGGTGTGAACTGTGAAACTATTCCACATTGTTTTTATATGAAGGCCAAACTCGTAACTCAAATATTCGTCTCCATGATCAGATCGTAGAAACTTTATTTTTCCTGTTACGATGATTTTCCACTTTACTCTGAAATTCTTTGAACTTTTCAAATGTTTCAGACTTATGTTTCATCAAGTAGATATACCCATATCTGCTCAAATCATCTGTGAAGGTCAGAAAATAACAATACATGCCGCGAGCATTAACACTCATCGAATCGCATACATCGGTATGTATTATTTGCAATAAGTCAGCACTCGTTCCATTGTTCCGGGGAACGGAGTTTTAGTAATCTTGCCCAAAAGGCATGGTTCGCAAGCATCAAATGATTCATAACCAAGTGATTCCGAAAATCCATCTTTATGGAGTTTCTTCATGAGCTTTACACCGATATGACCCAAACGGCAGTGCCACAAATAAGTTGCACTATCATTATCAACTTTGCATCTTTTGGCATCAATATTATGATTATGTGTATCACTATGATCGAGATCCAACAAACTATTTTCATTGGGTGTATGACCATCGAAGGCTTTATTCATGTAAACAGAATAACAATTATTCTCTGACTTTTAAATGAATAACCGTATTGCAACAAACATGATCAAATCATATTCATGCTCAACACAAACGCCAAATAACATTTATTTAGGTTTAACACTAATCCTGAAAGTATAGGGAGTGTGCGATGATGATCATATCAATCTTGGAACTACTTCCAACACTCATCGTCACTTCCCCTTCAACTAGTCTCTGTTTATTCTCAGAACTCCTGCTTTGAGTTACTAATCTTAGCAACCAAACAAGTATCAAATACTCGGGGCTACTATAAACACTAGTAAGGCACACATCAATAACTCATATATCAAATATACTCTTGTTCACTTCGCCATCCTTCTTATCCACCAAATATTCAGTGGCATTTCCGCTTCAAGTGACCATTTCCTTTGCGGTGTAAGCACTAAGTTTCAGGCTTTGGTCCAGCTTTGGTCTTCTTCACGGAGTGACAACTTGTTTGCCATTCTACTTGAAGTTTCCTTTCTTTCCCTTTGCCCTTTTCTTGAAACTAGTGGTCTTGTCTATCATCAACACTTGATGCTCTTTCTTGATTTCTACCTTCGTCGATTTCAACATCACGAAGAGCTCGGGAATCATTTTCGTCATCCCTTGCATACTATAGTTCATCACGAAGTTCTAGTAACTTAGTGATGGTGACTAGAGAATTCATCAATCACTATCTTATCTCGAAGATTAACTCCCACTTGATTCAAGCGATTGAAGTACCCGCATAATCTGAGCACATGCTCACTAGTTGAGCGATTCTCCTCCATCTTTTAGCTATAGAACTTGTTGGAGACTTCATATCTCTCAACTCGGGTATTTGCTTGAAATATTAACTTCAACTCCTGGAACATCTCATATGGTCCATGATGTTCAAAACGTCTTTGAAGTCCCGATTCTAAGCCGTTAAGTATGGTGCACTAAACTATCAAGTAGTCATCATATTGAGCTAGCCAAACGTTCATAACGTGCGCATTTGCTCCTGCAATAGGTCCATCACCTAGAGGTGCATTAAGGACATAATTCTTACAGGCAACAATGAGGATAAACCTCAGATCACGGATCCAATCCGCATCATTGCTACTAACATTTTTCAATACAATTTTCTCTAGGAACACATATAAAAACATAGGGAAGCAACAACGCGAGCTATTGATCTACAAACATAATTTGCAAAATACTACCGGGACTAAGTTCATGATAAATTAAAGTTCAATTAATCATATTACTTAAGAACTCCCACTTAGATAGACATCCCTCTAATCTTCTAAGTGATTACGTGATCCATATCAACTACACCATGTCCGATCGTCACGTGAGATGGAGTAGTTTCAACGGTGAACATCAATATGTTGATCATATCTACTATATGATTCACGCTCGACCTTTCGGTCTCCGTGTTCCGAGGCCATATCGGTTATATGCTAGGCTCATCAAGTTTAACCTGAGTATTCCGCGTGTGCAACTGTTTTGAACCCGTTGTATTTGAACGTAGAGCCTATCACACCCGATCATCACGTGGTGTCTCAGCACGAAGAACTTTCGCAACGGTGCATACTCGGGAGAACACTTCTTGATAATTTTTAGTGAGAGATCATCTTAAAATGCTACCATCAATCAAAGCAAGATAAGATGCATAAAGGATAAACATCACATGCAATCAATATAAGTGATATGATATGGCCATCATCATCTTGTGCTTGTGATCTCCATCTCGAAGCACCGTCGTGATCACCATCGCCACCGGTAGCGACAGCTTGATCTCCATCGTAGCATCGTTGTCGTTATGCCATCTATTGCTTCTCGACTATCGCTACCGCTTAGTGATAAAGTAAAGCAATTACAGGCGTTGCATTTCATACAATAAAGCGACAACCATATGGCTCCTGCCAATTGCCGATAACTTCGGTTACAAAACATAATCATTTCATACAATAAAATATAGCATCACGTCTTGACCATATCACATCACAACATGCCCTGCAAAAACAAGTTAGACGTCCTCTACTTTGTTGTTGCAAGTTTTACGTGGCTGCTACGGGCTGAGCAAGAACCGTTCTTACCTACGCATCAAAACCACAACGATAGTTCGTCAAGTTGGTGCTGCTTTAACCTTCGCAAGAACCGGGCGTAGCCACACTCGGTTCAACTAAAGTTGGAGAAACTGACACCCGTCTGCCACCTGTGTGCAAAGCACGTTGGTAGAACCAGTCTCGCGTAAGCGTACGCGTAATGTCGGTCCGGGCCGCTTCATCCAACAATACCGCCGAACCAAAGTATGACATCTTTGGTAAGCGGTATGACTTATATCGCCCACAACTCACTTTGTGTTCTACTCGTGCATATAACATCAACGCATAAAACCTAGGCTCGGATGCCACTGTTGGGTAACGTAGTAATTTCAAAAATTTCCTACACACACTCAAGATCATGGTGATGCATAGCAACGAGAGGGGAGAGTGTTGTCCACGTACCCTCGTAGACCGAAAGCGGAAGCGTTAGAACAACGCGGTTGATGTAGTCGTACGTCTTCACGGCCCGACCGATCAAGCACCGAAACTACGGCACCTCCGAGTTCTAGCACACGTTCAGCTCGATGACGTCCCTCGAACTCCAATCCAGCCGAGTGTCGAGGGAGAGTTCCGTCGGACGACGGCGTGATGACGATCTTGATGTTCTACTGCATGCAGGCTTCGCCTAAGCACCGCTACAATATTATCGAGGAGGACTATGGTGGAGGGGGGCACCGCACACGGCTAATAGATCTCAAGGACCAATTGTTGTTGTGATTCTGGGGTGCCCCCTGCCCCCATATATATAGGAGCAAGGGGGGAGGCGGCCGGCCTATGGAGGAGGCGCGCCAAGGGGGGAGTCCTACTCCCACCGGGTGAAGGACTCCTCATTTCCTTGTAGGAGAAGGAAAGAGGAGGAGTAGGACTCCTCCTTTCCTTGTTGGAGAAGGAAAGATGAGGAGAGGGAGAAGGAAAAGTGGGCTGCCCCCTTGTCCAATTTGAACCAGAGGGTGGGCGCAGGCCTCCTTCCTTTTGGCCTCTCTCCTCTATTCCCGTATGGCCCAATAAGGCTCATATACTCCGTGGCAAATTCCCCTAACTCTCCGGTACTCCAAAAAATACCCGAATCACTCGGAACCTTTCCGAAGTCCGAATATAGTCGTCCAATATATCGATCTTTACGTCTCGACCATTTCGAGACTCCTCGTCATGTCCCCGATCTCATCCGAGACTCCGAACTCCTTCGGTACATCAAAACTCATAAACTCATAATATAACTGTCATCGAAACCTTAAGCGTGTGGACCCTACGGGTTCGAGAACAATGTAGACATGACCGAGACACGTCTCCGGTCAATAACCAATAGCGGAACCTAGATGCTCATATTGGCTCCCACATATTCTACGAAGATCTTTATCGGTCAAACCGCATAACAACATCGTTGTTCCCTTTGTCATCGGTATGTTACTTGCCCGAGATTCGATCGTCGGTATCCAATACCTAGTTCAATCTCGTTACCGGCAAGTCTCTTTACTCGTTATGTAATGCATCATTTCGTAACTAACTCATTAGCTACATTGCTTGCAAGGCTTATAGTAATGTGCATTACCGAGAGGGCCCAGAGATACCTCTCCGACAATCGGAGTGACAAAACCTAATCTCGAAATACGCCAACCCAACATGTACCTTTGGAGACACCAATAGTACTCCTTTATAATCACCCAGTTACATTGTGACGTTTGGTAGTACCCAAAGTGTTCCTCCGGTAAACGGGAGTTGCATAATCTCATAGTTACAGGAACATGTATAAGTCATGAAGAAAGCAATAGCAATATACTAAATGATCAAGTGCTAGGCTAACGGAATGGGTCAAGTCAATTAGATCATTCACCTAATGATGTGATCTCGTTAATCAAATAACAACTCTTTGTTCATGGTTAGGAAACATAACCATCTTTGATTAACGAGCTAGTCAAGTAGAGGCATACTAGTGACACTCTGTTTGTCTATGTATTCACACATGTATTATGTTTCCAGTTAATACAATTCTAGCATGAATAATAAACATTTATCATGATATAAGGAAATAAATAATAACTTTATTATTGCCTCTAGGGCATATTTCCTTCATAAACATGATAAACATCACATGCAATCAAATAGTGACATGATATGGCCAATATCATTTTGCTCCTTTTGATCTCCATCTTCGGGGCTCCATGATCATCATCCTCACCGGCATGACACCATGATCTCCATCATCATGATCTCCATCATCGTGTCTCCATGAAGTTGTCTCGCCAACTTATTACTTCTACTACTATGGCTACCGGTTAGCAATAAAGTAAAGTAATTACATGGCGTTTGTTCAATGACACGCAGGTCATATAATAAATTAAAGACAACTCCTATGGCTCCTGCCGGTTGTCATACTCATCGACATGCAAGTCGTGATTCCTATTACAAGAACATGATCAATCTCATACATCACATATCATTCATCACATTCTTCTTGGCCATATCACATCACATAGCATACCACCGCAAAAACAAGTTAGGCGTCCTCTAATTGTTGTTTGCATGTTTCTGATAGCTGCTATGGGTTTCTAGCAAGAACGTTTCTTACCTACATAAAACCACAATGTGATATGCCAATTGCTATTTACCCTTCATAAGGACCCTTTTCATCGAATCTGTTCCGACTAAAGTCGAGAGGGGACACCGCTAGCCACCTTATGCACCAAGTGCATGTCAGTCGGTGGAACCTGTCTCACGTAAGTGTACGTGTAAGGTCGGTCCGGGCCGCTTCATCCCACAATACCGTCGAAACAAGGTTGGACTAGTAACGGTAAGCATATTGAACAACATCAACGCCCACAACTACTTTGTGTTCTACTCATGCAAAGAATCTACGCAATAGACCTAGCTCATGATGCCTTTGTTGGGGAACGTGGCGAGAAATTCAAAATTTTCCTACGTGTCACCAAGATCTATCTATGGAGAAACCAGCAACGAGGGAAGGAGAGTGCATCTACATACCCTTGTAGATTGCTAAGCGGAAGCGTTCAAGAGAACGGGGTTGAAGGAGTCGTACTCGTCGTGATCCAAATCACGGAGATCCTAGTCTTTGAGCAGACGGCACCTCCGCTGTTCAACACACGTACAGCCCGTGGCGTCTCCCATGCCTTGATCCAGCAAGGAGAGAGGGAGAGGTTAGGGAAGACTCAGTCCAGCAGCAGCACAACGGGCGTGGTGGTGGTGGAGGAGCGTGGCTATCCTGCAGGCTTCGCCAAGCACCAGCGGAGAGGAGGACTTGGGAGAGGGAGGGCTGCGCCGAGGGCAAGGGTGAAGCTCCCATGCGCCTCCCACTATATATAGGGGTGGAGGGCTGGTTTCTTGCCCTCCAAGTCCATTGGGACGTTGGCAAAGGTGGGAGGAAAGAAATCACATCATTTCCTTCCCCACCAATTGTTATCCCCTTTTTAGGGATCTTGATCTTATCCCTTCGGATATGATCTTATTCCTTCTAAGGGGGGATCTTGGTGCGCCTTGACCAGGGGTGTGGGGCCTTGCCCCCACTACCCACGCTCATGTGGGTCCCCCCATGCAGGTGGGCCCCACTCCGGAACCTTCTAGAACCTTCCCGGTACAATACCGAAAAATCCCGAACATTTTCCGGTGACCAAAATAGGACTTCCCATATATAAATCTTTACCTCCGGACCATTCCGGAACTCCTCGCGACGTCCGGGATCTCATCCGGGACTCCGAACAACACTCGGTAACCACATACAAACTTCCTTTATAACCCTAAGCGTCGTCATCGAACCTTAAGTGTGTAGACCCTACGGGTTCGGGACACGTAGACATGACCGAGACAACTCTCCGGCCAATAACCAACAGCGGGATATGGATACCCATGTTGGCTCCCACATGTTCCACGATGATCTCATCGGATGAACCATGATGTCAAGGACTCAATCGATCCCGTATACAATTCCCTTTGTCTAGCGGTATTGTACTTGCGAGATTCGATCGTCGGTATGCCGATACCTTGTTCAATCTCGTTAAGCAAGTCTCTTTACTCGTTCGTAACACATCATCCCGTGATCAACCCCTTGGTCACATTGTGCACATTATGATGATGTCCTACCGAGTGGGCCCAGAGATGCCTCTCCGTCACACGGAGTGACAAATCCAGTCTTGATTCGTGCCAACCCAATGTACACTTTCGGAGATACCAGAGTGCACCTTTATAGCCACCCAGTTACGTTGTGACGTTTGGTGCACCCAAAGCATTCCTACGGTATCTAGGAGTTGCACAATCTCATGGTCTAAGGAAAAGATACTTGACATTAGAAAAGCTTTAGCATACGAACTATGATCTTTGTGCTAGGCTTAGGATTGGGTCTTGTCCATCACATCATTCCCCAAATGGTGTGATCCCGTTATCAACGACATCCAATGTCCATGGTCAGGAAACCGTATCCATCTCTTGATCAACAAGCTAGTCAACTAGAGGCTTACTAGGGAAATGGTGTTGTTTATGTACCCACACATGTATCTGAGTTTCCTATCAATACAATTATAGCATGGGTAATAAACGATTATCATGAACAAGGAAATATAATAATAACTAATTTATTATTGCCTCTAGGGCATATTTCTAACACTATATACTTTATACATTATACATGTGGTGACTAAAGTCGGGTCGGCTTGTGGAGCACCCGCGAGTGATTCACGGATTGGGGGCTGAAAGGACCTTTGTCCCGACGGCCCTCTGGATGGATCTTTGTGGCGAAGCGACAGGGCAGGTTGAGACCGCCTAGGAGAGAGGTGGGCCTGGCCCTGTTCGGCGTTCGCGGATACTTAACACGCTTAACGAGATCTTGGTATTTGATCTGAGTCTGGCCATTTGGTCTATACGCACTAACCAACTACGTGGGAAAGATATGGGCACTCGGCGTCGTGGTATCAGCCGAAGCCTTCGTGACATCAGCGACTGAGCGGCGCGCGCCGGATTGGAACGTAAGCCTGCTCTTGTATTAAGGGGGCTAGTTCTGCTTCCGGCCGCCCATAGCGTCTTGGTGTGCTAAGGGCGATGGGCCCGGACTGTCGTGCGCTTAGGTTTGAACCGCCGTCTTGACCTCTCTGTTGGCCTAGGTGGGGCTGTGGCGTGTTGATCTTCTGCGGCGGGCATGACCCGAGAAAGTGTGTCCGCCAAATGGGATCAAGCGTGTTGGGTTATGTGGTGCACCCTGCAGGAAGTTTATCTATTCGAATAGCAGTGATCTTCGGTAACAGGACGACTTGGAGTTGTACCTTGACCTTATGACAACTAGAACCGGATACTTAATAAAACACACCCTTCCAAGTGCCAGATAAAACCCGGTGGTCGCTCTCTCTCAGGGTTACGAGGAGGGGATCGCCGGGTAGGATTATGCTATGCGATGCTACTGGGAGGACTTCAGACTACTCTACGCTACATGTCAAAGGCGGAGGCTGCTGTAAGCGTAGTCTTGACGTGATTAGCTATCCCCTCTTATTACGGCATTCTGCAGTTTAGTCCTTGATATGGCCCTTTACACATATATCCATGCATATGTAGTGTAGCTCCTTGCTTGCGTAGTACTTTGGATGAGTACTCACGGTTGCCTTGTTCCCCTTTTCCGCTTTCTTTACACGATTGTCGCAACTGCACGATGGAGCCCAAGAGCCCGACGCCACCGTCGGCGATGACTCCTACTACACCGGAGGTGCCTACTACTACGTGCAGCCCGACGACCGACTGTGAGTAGTTTAGGAGGATCCTGCAGGAGGCCTGCGCCTCTTCGATCTCAGTATCCCAGCTTGTGCTAGCCTTCTTAAGGCGGACTTGTTTAACTTATGTCCGTACTCGAGATATTGTTGCTTCCGCTGACTTGTCTATGATCGAGCACTTGTATTCGAGCCCTCGAGGCCCCTGGCTTGTATTATGATGCTTGTATGACTTATTTATGTTTTAGAGTTGTGTTGTGATATCTTCCGTGAGTCCTCGATCTTGATCGTATTAATGCGTTTGCGTGTATGATTAGTGTACGATTGAATTGGGGGTGTCACAAGTTGGTATCAGAGCTGACTACCTGTAGGAATCCCCCTTCCACACTCCTTGTCCGAAGTCGAGTCTAGACATTACAAAACTTTTAC
The DNA here is from genome assembly GCA_021605145.1 of Aegilops bicornis. NCBI lineage: Eukaryota > Viridiplantae > Streptophyta > Magnoliopsida > Poales > Poaceae > Aegilops > Aegilops bicornis. Next base: position 386,097,989 of record CM038669.1, on the reverse strand, counting down.
TAACATGGTTGTGTGCCTTATGGGCCCACGTCGCCATTGGGTGGTATTAGGATCTTTTACTCCTCGATCCTTACTCTAGGACTCTGATCTCTCTTCTATTCGGGTTAAATTATTTTACTAAATCTGACTCTATGTTCTCGTAACTACCTCTCCCGGAGAGCTCCTCACTCCAGATGATCGCCTGCTGCACCAGAAGATTCCGAAGATACTCTCTGACGTTCTTTCGAGAACTTGTGATCATCGGGTTTGCAACCCTACCACCAAGACATCCCTATGGATAGCTACTTATACTTGCCACCCTTACCTTCATTCTCGATTACTCTTGTAACTACAAGAGACCACGAACTACTTCCCGCTATTCCGAGAATCCTTCGTGCTTCTTGCTTTGAAGCTCTTTCTGCACGATTACACCGACGCATAAATTCTCACACTTATCGAGAATTTCTTCATTCCTAGTTGTTTTTGTGTTTCACAAAATTCTTTAGGGTACTATTCGGTTTTCTAAATATCCTTAGGAGCCTATTGCTCCTGAATTCCTTATATACAGTACTATGGTTAATTCCATATTTCTAGCAATCTCCATTGACATCCTTTGTTACTATCATTTCGATCCCTTGATTCATTATTTTGCGAATGCTCGCAATCTTTAATCAGATCATAGACATTCTTCCAGCTCGAGATGTCATTTTAAACATGAGCTGGTTCTCGACCAATCAAATTGCCATCGATTGTACCCCTAAGTCTATTCAACTTGTCCATCCTTGATCAGAGCATCTGCTTCTGATCCTTCGATTTGGAATCATAATCCCTTTGCATTTAAGCTTCGAATTATTCAGATGATTCCATAACCTGTTGCATTTGCATTCTTTCTTCCTCTGATTGGGTATCGATACTCACCTCAGCTCCACTGTGGATCGCCATATCCACTATTGGATTATTATATCCGACAGTGTCCTTCACAATTAATCACCTTGTGAGTCCTTCTCCGATACATAATGCCTTTGTTAAATTGCATCATTTCCTTTTGTCAACCATGCTCTGCTTTCGAGCTGGTGATATTTACTCTTGAAGCTTATGGTATATGTTCGTAAGAAGCCCCGATGGGATTGAACCAACGCCTTCCCTCATCGGTGTGAACCCGAAAGATTTCACGAGTCATACTTATCTGGTATTGCACCGTAAAACTTTCAACAACTAATGTCATCTTCGAAATACGAGAGGTGAATGGAAGATTATGCATTGAGGAAGTGGGAGTCGACCTCGAACTTTGTGTTCATGCCCATGGATGCGATGTATATCCTATCATGGAAGCTTCTTGTAATAATAACTATTTCCTTGATAACTAACGTATGGTATCTGTGAATTGATCCCTTGCAACCGTGGTTCCGACCTTGATTGTTCTTCTTTGATTCCATTTCTCGGACAAGTTAAAACAATTGTCTTCTATGGATCAATACACCAGTCCAACCTTTACTTTGATCTTGTGTCGAGTATTACCCCCCTGGTATCTCGAGATTATCATGGAACTGCATAACTTCTTATGAGTTCTTCATCAAGTGCTACCTTCCCACTGATTCCAATTTTTCACGGGCTCCGAGTTATTAAACACTCAAAGACACCGATAACTGAACCGAGTCCGCACTACGGTTCAACAACTCTTCAGTAAGCTTCTATAAGTACGAGTTTGTACCCGATCACGCCATTCCTAGCCTGTTTGGCTATATCATTGTCATGATGATTCTAACTGTGCTACCTGGTCCTTATTCTCGGAGCACCAATTTGCGACGATAGCTAAGCTTACGTCGATTTTCCTCGTCATACCCTTTCACCTTAAACAACAAGCTTGAGTTCGAGTTTGTGTCGTGGCTGTGGTTCCAATAACCTCTTGCTTCATCATTCCTTTGACTTGATGTAAATGCCGATTGATTACATCTGCATGAAATCTCTCAACAATTGTGTCGTGATCATCATCAACCTTATGAGCTCTTCCAGGATATCAACCGGATTCATGAAGAGAAATACCATCCTTGCCCTCGATGAGTTGTGTTATCATCGGCCACTTTATTGCCTTCCCTCCAACACAAACCTGTTCGTGTTTTGCATTATACCTTGAGATCCTTGCTACCCAGCATTGTTCTTCTTTACCTTCGAGAATTACCACATTTTATGTCAAGAATGTCGTGGGAATTTCACCACCTCTTAAGAATTCTTGGTATAGTGATACTTCTCACCATCACCATTCTTTCCTGGTCCTCGCGTTGATCCCAACCGGGGTACCAACAAGTGAACGGTGTTATTTGGATTCTGCCTTTCTAGCAACCCTATTGCTTTGAAGTTAATGGTCGGCCATTCATTCTTAGACTATTGATTATTGAATCACCATTCTGACATTGGTCGTTCAGCCCAACCCATATTTCGGCGCACCTTTCAACCAATGTTTAATTGTGTATGTTTTCCTCAAACATGCTTCATTATATCATTTGATCTGACAAATGCTATCTCCTTATCCACATAATTGAGGAGATGCATCTTTTTGGATGCCTCGTAGAATTATCGCTGAGTCCGTCAGCCACTTCCAAAGTCCTCTCCTTGGTTTAATGATGAACTCTGGTTTCAGAACTCGCTTCCATGGTTCATTTCCCGAGAATCTTATAATGTCATCTCGACAATTTGTGTTGCACCTTTCTTCTCAGGCATCCCGAGTCTGAGTTATCTTGACACCGATCGGATCTGAATCTCGGTCGATATGATGGTTAGAACATATTTCCAAGAGTTATAACAATGGTCTTTATGTGACCCGGTAAGGTGATGTCGTGCCTAGCACACCGGCGGAGGACCTATTGTTATAGTTTCCTTTTATGCAAGATTATCCATTCTTCCATGAGGAAATTGTAAGGCTTATTCTATAAGTTGTCCTTGATGGATCCTTTGTGTATCCAAAGTCTGATCTTTGCTTGAAGACCATGCCAATGCTAAATGTTTCCTGCTAAATTATCCAAACACCGTTGTATGGGTAATGTCATGAACTTTCTCTCCTCTTATCTAAAGGGTTTTCTACTTTATATCCTGTCTTGGATATCATCCTCGCTTGACTTTGGAAAGGATATACCCACGATATACGTGTTTAAGCACATTTTCCTTTCCATTGCCTGTTTAACCTGGTAATCACCTTTCCTTTCCTTTGGTTTGCTTAACCCTTCTTGTGATCATTATTATATAAGCAGTAGTAATCTTCTGCTTATGTAAAACACCTTGGGTACAACCATGTTAGTAAGACCCTGTTTCTACTGTTGATGACATTTCGGTAGCCACCGACGGACGGGAACTTTGCCTATTGGTCCGCCTCGTTCAACGAGCAGGAAAGTAGTTCTCTTCGTCCCTCGCCCTTGGTATCGACGTTGTTGCCGACATAATCGACGGGCTACCCCCTGACATGCCTTGCTTGCATGATCACGCAAGACGTCTCCGCCCCTCCTACTTTAACCACATGGTGGGCCCATAACCCACAGTTCCATAGGACCGAAACCTGACTCTCTTGTACAACCCTGTTTCTAATGGTTATTCTCCATGTTTGGCTTCGTAGTTAATTCATGGGCCACCTTCCTAGTGCTCTATTCTGGTATCAGACGCAATATTCAATCTCGTTGCTCTGGACCCCTTTCGCATGTTGTTTCAGACATCGAACGATTGCCTATCCGTTTGAAACTTCTCATGGTACCTTCTTACTTTACTCTTGATATTTTCTTAAGTATCTATTCGAGAGTTACTTTCTACCACATTCCTTGAGTTATCTGTTAGATAGCCAACCTTGTAAGGTCCGTTCTTCCACAGTTACCCTTTACCTATTAAGTAAATGCGTTGGAGTTCGAAGAAAAGGGCGACTTCACCATGACGACACAAGCGGAGAAATGAAGACGTCAATGTAATGGATCGACCTATTTGAGAAGAGCAACCAAGACCGAGAAGATCCGTTAGATTTTTCGTAACCCAATCCCTCCCCCTTACTCCCCTCCTAAATCTCGGGACGAGATTTCTTTTAGTGGAGGAGAATTGTGACGCCCGGATAATCATGCTACAGTAATATCACGTTAACAGTGCCACGTCACCCCGATTATTGTTGCTAATCTCGCATTGGATCAAAAACTTCTCAAATTCAAAAGTTTAAATAAATGTCAGACGTCAAACTTTTCAAAAGCTAAAACAAAATGTTCAGGAGGTGCCATATTTTGAATAAGTAAATATGGTGTAATAAACACATTTTTATAAAATGCCTAAGTATTTTAAAGTGAACTAATACGTAAAAGAAAAAAGATAAAAAGAAAAAACAAAAGTGAAACAACAGAACCCCCACGAGCCAAGTGGCCCAGCTAGCCTTCTTGGCCGGCAGCCCTCTCAGACGCTCACCGCCTATTTGGCCAACCCCCGCGAAACCCTAACTGCTACCCCCCACTCCCCTCGACCCCCCAGTCCGCTCGATCCCCTTCCCCCATCTGGATAGGGCCACGTCCCGACCCCTGGCTCTCGTCCCTCCCGACCCCGCGCTCCCCGACACCGGGCGCCCGTTCAGACCGCCCATTGCCCGGCCTGTAGCTCACGGCCTCGGCCGCCGCCGACACCCGTCGGCTCCCCGACCGAACCAACACCGCCACCTCGACATCGTCGCTCTGGGCCTCGTCGCGACCGCCGTCGCGGGACTTCCTCGTCCCGTCGCCGTCGTGCCTCGACCCGCCCGTCGTCGGACCACCTCGACCCTCCCGAGCCCACTGCGTGTCCCTACAACTCCGCCGTGAGCCTCGTCGCCCCTCTTCTCTCCCGTTACGGATCCGGCCCCGCTCGCGCTCACCACACTGCGCGTGCCCGCCGCTCGCATCCATGACGGCGGCGCGCCGAGCCCTAAATTCGCGCCCTTGGTGCCTCGATGCCTCGTCGAGGCCATGACCTTCCCCGCACCTGTGTTCGCCCCTCACGGGCTCGGGCGCATACGTCCATAGCGCCTGCGCTCGTCGACCACCACCGCCACCTTGGGCCACCTGGCGCCTCGCCGCGCCAGACGGACTCCGGCCTCAGCAGGCCCACGCCCACACCCCGCGCCCGTTAACCCCGTTGGCCCGTTGACAAGTGGGGCCTCAAGGCCCAGAACGTTTATAAAAAAAAGGGAATAAAAAATATATATAATAAAATATAATTAAATAAATAATTAATTAATTTTGATTAATTAAACTAATCAAATAATTAAACTAATTAAACATTAGTTATCTAATTAACCTGGTTAGTTAATTAGCTAATTAATTAGTATGACAGTGGGGCCCACCCCCTAATTAATACTAATTAGGTTAATTAAAATGTTTAATTAATATGTGTCAGCGACGATGGGACCCCTTTGGTCAGGTTGACCAATCAACCCCTTTCATTCTTGGCGTCGTCGCATGACATCATGTTGATGTCATAATTCCATTTTCGAATTAAATTAAATAATTAATTAAATTCTAGAAATTAGTAAAATCTTTAGAAAATCATATCTTTTAATCCGTAACTTTCGGATTAAATTATTTTCAACATGAAAGTTGCTCGAGCGGCGAGGCGAATCCGGATCGCGGCTGTTCGTCCGCCACACATCCCTAGCATAGCAAACACGCAACTTTCTCCCTCCGGTTCATCTGTTCGAAAACGCGGAACACCGGGGATACTTTCCCGGATGTTTCCCCCCTTCACCGGTATCACCTCATACCGCGTTAGAACACGTCTAACTCTGCTTGTTGTCCTGTTATGCACTTGCTTGCTATGTATTCTTGTTTCTCCCCCACCCCCCCTCTTCTCTCCGGTGAGACCCGTGGCGATCTTTGATGCCCCTGTGGTCGACTACGGTGTTGACGACCCCTCCTTCTTGCCAGAGCAATCAGGCAAGCCCCCCCCCCCCTTGATCACCAGATATCGTCCATTCTTCTCTATACTGCTTGCATTAGAGTAGTGTAGCATGTTACTGCTTTCCTATTCCTATCCTGATGCATAGCCTGTCCTTGCTACTACTGTTGTTACCTTTACCTGCAATCCTACATGCCTAGTATAGGATGCTAGTGTTTCATCAGTGGCCCTACATTCTTGTCCGTCTGCCATGCTATACTATCGGGCCGTGATCACTAGGGAGGTGATCACGGGTATATACTATATACTTTATACATGATACATGTGGTGACTAAAGTCGGGTCGGCTTGTGGAGCACCCGCGAGTGATTCACGGATTGGGGGCTGAAAGGACCTTTGTCCCGACGGCCCTCCTGGATGGATCTTTGTGGCGGAGTGTGGCGAGGTTGAGACCGCCTAGGAGAGAGGTGGGCCTGGCCTGCTCAGCGTTCGCGGATATTTAACACGCTTAACGAGATCTTGGTATTTGATCCGAGTCCGCCATTTGGTCTATACGCACTAACCAACTACGTGGGAAAGATATGGGCACTTTCGGCGTCGTGGTATCGGTAAAGCCTTCGTGACGTCGGCTGGCGGCGGTATGCGCCGATTTGGAACGTAAGCCTGCTCTTGTATTAAGGGGCTAGTTACGCTTTCGGCCGCATAGCGTCTTGGTGTGCTAAGGCGATGGGCCCGGACCCTGTCTTGCTTAGGTTTAGACCGGCGTGCTGACCTCTCTATGGGCCTAGGTGGGGCTGCGACGTGTTGATCTTCCGCGACCGGGCATGACCCAGGAAAGTGTGTCCGGCCAAATGGGATCAAGCGTGTTGGGTTATGTTGTGCACCCCTGCAAGGAAGTTTATCTATTCGAATAGCCGTGATCTTGATAGCAGGGCGACTTGGAGTTGTACCTTGACCTTATGACAACTAGAACCGGATACTTAATAAAACACACCCTTCCAAGTGCGGATACAACCCGGAGGTCGCTCTCTATCGTGGTTACGAGGAGGGATCGCGGGTAGGATTATGCTATGCGATGCTACTTGGAGGACTTGAGACTACTCTACGCTACATCTTTTGCAAAGGCGGAGGCTGCGGAAGCGTAGTCTTGACGAGGATTAGCTATCCCCTCTTATTACGGCATTCTGCAGTTTAGTCCTTGATATGGCCCTTTACACATATATCCATGCATATGTAGTGTAGCTCCTTGCTTGCAGTACTTTGGATGAGTACTCACGGTTGCCTTGTTCCCCTTTTCCGCTTTCTTTACTCGATTGCTGCAACTGCAGACGATGGAGCCAGGAGCCCGACGCCACCGTCGGCGATGACTCCTACTACTGCTGGAGGTGCCTACTACTACGTGCAGCCCGGCGGCGACGGGAAGTAGTTTAGGAGGATCCCGAGCGGGGAGGCCTGCGCCTCTTCGATCTGTATCCCGATTTGTGCTAGCCTTCTTCTGGCGAGACTTGTTTAACTTATATACGTACTCAGATATTGTTGCTTCCGACGACTCGTGTATGATCGAGCACTTGTATTCGAGCCCTCGAGGCCCCTGGCTTGTATTATGATGCTTGTATGACTTATTTATGTTTTAGAGTTGTGTTGTGATATCTTCCCATGAGTCCCTGATCTTGATCGTACACGTTTGCGTGTATGATTAGTGTACGATTGAATCGGGGGCGTCACACGTGGCCTGGCAGGAGCTGGGCCGGCCCAGTTCGGCGGAGTGGAGTTTTTTTTTAAACAGTCAAACAAAAATAAAAATAAAATAAATAGAAATATTATATAGGCATATAATATATCAAAAATTTCAGAAAAACATATCCTACAAGATGAACTTTATTCTAGCTTCAAATAAAATACAAAAAAATTCAAATAATTCAAACAGTGCTACTGCCCTAATAAAATCCACTGAAAATCATTTTAAAAATACCAAAATGACTTCAAATTAATTTCTCTCCAATTTTTTGATGTAGGGAATCATGTTACCCTATTTGCCATATATTTTATTTTTGGAGAAAAATAATTTGAATAAAACTGAAATAACTCCAGATTGAAAATAAATTCAAAAGAATTTTGAATTTAATTCTTTGAAACTCCCAACTCATATTTCATATGTTTTGAAGAAGTCATTTTATCTTCGCTTGTGAAAATCATTGAGTTGCATAAAGTTTCAGAATTGGAAATATTTTCCAAATGAAATTCAAATATTTTCAACACCCCTTGTCATTTAAATAAATGGAAGAAGTCATGTCATCTTCTCTCCAGGGTTTTGTGGTGAAAATAATTTGAATTCACGGAGATCATAAAATGCAAAAATGAAAGTTTGGGAAAGTCCTTTTATTCCCTCTCATTTAACTTTCAAAAAAAGTTTCGAATTCACTCACTTTTAGTCAATCAATCAAAACTATCTATTTATTATAACATTCCAAAATTTAGAATTTTGGGATGTTACAAAACTACCACCCTTAAAATGAATCTCGTCCTCGAGATTCGGAGAGGCTAGCAAGAAATAGGTTAGGTTTGGGGTCTTCTCAAAAATCCATCGATCGTTTCCGGGGTCTCGGGTGCTACCACCCTTAGAAGCATGGTTACGGTTCCATCAAATCTCATATACTCCATCCTTATTATTGACAGTGTCGGTCTTTCCAGATCTCGGGAAAACTCCTTCTCTGGGCTCTTCCGGTAGTGGCATAACTTTTCCTCAATACTTCTGTCCCTTCATGTTGGTATGGTTATTCCGAGACTGGGTCTTCATAGCTGACGGGTCTGGCGCCAATACTAAACAATTATCGATATCTCATGGTGGTCAACAATTTATGGTTTCTCCTGCAGAAAACGGGTCTGGGTTCAACCTCACCGTATATCCTACGGTTGGCAACAACTACCTTGTACAAGGGAAAATACTTATACCATTCTAAGGTTCAAACAAGGTTTTGATCGTCGTCTCTCTACTATAGGTAAGTCACTTAGATTTACTATCCCATATAGCAACGCGAATAATAAGAGTAAGTCGGTATGGTGATCAATCCATCCCGCACCCAAATCATTACCTTGTACATGGTTTAGCGAATCTCGCATTCTAACACTCGGTCATCCTCACAAGCATTGCAGAATTTCTCTTGTCGATGAACCAAGTTTGGATAAATCCATTGATTCTGCAAGCCAAACAAACATCTATCGTTTCTTCACAACTCTCAGGTTTTGCGTAAACTCCTATAAGATCGTCTGTCGATAAAATCGTAACTTCTTAGAGGGTTTTTCCTTCAGCAAGAGTGTGCTTGTTTCTTGGCAGGTCCACAGGCACATGGGTTATAGCCCATCTCATCACTTGTAGTCCTTGAACTTATCCTCGGGCTTGATCATTATTCCAACTTCCAACTTCCTAGTATTCTTAAATCCATCCAATTGTACTGTCTTCCTTCCTTCTATTGGCACCAAACTAAGACGTGATTACTCAGACTCATCATGGAATTTCCATTGATCCATATTTCCAACATCATACCTCGTTTATATCCAATAGTAATTCATCTCTTCATCCTCGTGGGATATCCCTCTTACCGAGATAAAAACTTATACTTATGAATTCCATACTCCACTTCGTGGAACATCATTATCCTTTCCAGGGTCAAGCGTCCTTACAGGGGAATATTGGCCATCTCTGCATGGCACTTCTTCAACTGGGAAATGTGAAACATGTCATGAACTCCTGACAGTCCTTCGGGTGACTCCAACTTGTAGGCCACTTCTCTCATACGCTCAAAACTCAGTATGGTCCTACAAATCTCGGGGCTAACTTTCCCTTAACTCTAGATCGTTTAATTCCTCGCAGAGGGGACACACGAAGACATGCTCTGTCTCCAATTTCATAGACTTCCTTCTTGCATTTTTAGTCTGCATAACTCTTACACTGGGTAGAGCTACCTTGATCTATCTCGAATCCACTTAACATTCTCTTCTGACTCCTTGATCACATTTGGTCCAAACAACTGACGGTCTCCAACTTCATCCCACGTCAACGGTGTCTGGCTCCTTCTCCCATACAAAGCTTAAAAAGGGGCCATCTTCAAACTGACTTGGTAGTTGTTGTTGAATGAGAACTCCGCGTAAGGTATATTATCATCCCTACTAGATCCATAATCTAGCGCATACGTTCTCAACATGTCCTCCAGAATTTGATTGACTCTCTCGGTCTATTCATCTGTGTGCGGATGAAAGGCTGTACTGAACTCTAGCCTAGTACCCAAAGTTTCACGCAACTGATTCCAAAACTTTGAGGTAAACTGGGTTCCTCTATCTGATACAATGGTCCTCGGAACTCCATGCAGACATACGATCCTGGTCAAATATATCTTGGCCAACTTTGCACTTGTATAGCTGCTTTTCACTGGGATAAAGTGAGCCACTTTGGTCAACCGAGTCAACTACTACCTAGATATAATCATGTCCAGTTCGGGTTCTGGGAAATCCGGTAATGAGATCCGTGCCAAACTTATCCCACTTCCATTCGGGTATCGGCATAGGCTGTAGTAATCCTGGCGGCCACGATGCTCGCTTTTACTCTCTCTGGCATACATCACCTACGACTACATACTCCGCAATATCCTTCTTCATACCAGTCCACCAGAAACGATCCTTCAAATCCCAATACATCTTGGTGTTTCCGGGGTGAATCGAGTATGGTGAGTCATGAGCCTCCTGAAGTATAAACTTCATGATCTTTGCATTATTAGGCACATATACACGATCCTCGAACCATAAGGTGTCGCTCACTCTTCTGAAAACCTTTGGCCTTTCCTTTACTCATCCTCTCTTTTACCTCAGCAATCTCTTTGTCATCCTTCCGAGCTTCACGGATCTTTCTCAACAATGTAGACCTGAACTTCCATTGCTGCAACAAAACCTTTGGGAACAATCCAACGAAGTTCCACGAGATCCTCGGCTAACTCCTTTGGTAATCCCCCACTTATGAGGGTATTCATCCTGGTGTTCTTTTATGGTTGTGTCCTATTTCTCCACAAAGCTTGTATGCACAAGGTTTCTTCATATCCTTTCCATAAGGCCTCAACTTCTGGGACACAAGACGAGACCTTTGGCAAAGTCAACTTAAATTCTTCCCAAGTGGTTACTCCTTGCCATCCATTGATGGTTTGGTACATCCTCCACCCAGGTAGCAGCACCTCTTTCAAAGAACGGAAGAGCATGCTGGGCTATATCCTTTTAGACTATAGGGTTATTCTCCATGCGATCCTCCATGTTCTAAATCCATCGGTCTGTCCCCAATTGACTCATCGGTCCAGACAATACAAGCTCATCTCCATTCTTCCTCTAACGGGTCCATGGGTTTGGGGTGGGATAAGAGAGATAGAGAGGGATACATACAGTACAAACAATGGTTTTGAAGAGATAGGTTTTTATTGTGGCTGTCGGAAAAACAACAAACAAATGACAGCTCACAATCGTCGCATCTAACGTAGGTATGTAACAGGGGTTTGGTCTTCTAAAGGTCTATAGATCTCAACGTCATCAAACTCTTCAAGTCTTTGGTCATGTCTCCGATGGCTCCATCTGATCATGCTTGTCCTACTCAAGTTCTTTTGCCAGATCATCGCTGTTGTCGCAAAGTCTCTCGTGGCATCCTTCAATATTTCTGGAGTTACGTTCCAACTTCTGGATTTCATCAACCTCGACATGAACCATGATCCTCATCCCTTCGCCTCGACAAATCTCCGGTATCTCGAGGTTTAGCTCCTCCTGCTTGGCTATTTTTATCTTCTGGGACCTGGGTTCTTCACGAACTGCTTCCTTGTCAAATACGGCTTCCTGCAGGTCCACCCTAAACTTCTTGATGTAACACTCCAGATACTGGTGATACACCGGCTAAGGTTAAAACTTCATCTTGCTGATAGGTGCTCCATCAGCCTTCTACCATCCAATTCTTCCATGCATCTGCACGCTTAACTCCGCATGGTGACAATAGCATAGGAGGGCAATAACACCATGGTTAGCCATGTTTCTTCCCGTGTCATTTCCATGAGTTATCTCTCCATAGTTGATATTCTCCTGCCTTAGGGTTTTCCTTGACAAAAACTTTGAGTCTAAAACTCCATGTTCTAGTCTTTCTCCGATACACCTTGATCTCGGGTATTGACAGCTTCGATATTCTACCAAGTTCCATAAGGGTAGCCTTCCTAGGTTATACAAATTTGGAATTCTTCAGAGCCTTCAAAATCTCCTAGTCTTCGGAGTCTTCAACAGTTGTAGTTTCCATTTACACGGTAAAATCCTCTTCATTCCAAATGGTCTTAGTTGTCCGATATCTTGTCTCCTTGGAGTGGTCTCATCGGTCAAATCTTTGAGTGGTCAAAAGGAAAAGGGTATGGTCTCACTAAAAGGGAATATTTGAATAAGCTCGGAAGAAGAGAGGTAAAAGATCTTTTGAAAATGAAGTTGTAGAGAAAATCTTTCCTATAGGCTTGTCGGTTTCTAGGGTCACGTCCTACAGTCAACATGTGCTCTAATACCATCTTGTAGCGACCCGACCGAATGGATCAAGTCTCGTGGCTTAAGTGTCATCCACGGATCGGTATCTTTGACACACACGCATCGAGGATTTATAACGAGGTAAATCACATGTATAAAATAACGTAAATACTATTACCTCAATCCAAATAGCGGAAGTAACAAGGTTGTGGATTCCCATCAACACCAACGGCAAAGTTGAGTGTAGAAATCGTAACCCTAACGTATCACTTACTGTCGTAAATGCGAAAAGTGCGCAACATGAAGCGTTGCAGCCGAAAACAATTGACACATGGAATATCTTTGGCAAAGTAACACATAGAGAATAATGAAAGAGTAAGCCTATACTACATGCATATATGGCTGGTGGAAAGCTCTATGGTTACGGTTTTGCGTAAAGCCAATTTTTCCCTACTGCAAAGGAATAAATTTATTTAACTATCATGGTGGTTGTTAAACATTGAGAATGGTTGACAGCATTCTCAATCCCAATTAAAAGTACTCATTAACAACCCAACAATATTAATTAGAGTAACATGATGAGATTCACATGATATCCAAGTACTAGATACTCAAGATGTCCATAACCGGGACACGACTAACCATGATTAGTTTATACACTCTGCAGAGGTTTGTGCACTTTTCCCCACAAGACTCGATCGCCTCCGTTGGATTTCTCGCACTACATGATGTTTGAGAAACGGATGACCGAGACATAGTCTTTCGGAAGCGCTAGCACCTTACGTGTGGGTAGATCGGTACACCTACTTTCCCCTACATCTGCTAGTCTACCCGTAAGAGTTCGCACGACTTAATCAACTATGCCAGAGCCCATAATGGCTTGTGGCTGCACACGGAAGTTGATAGCATGAATAATCTCATGATCCCTTTTATCCTGGGTGGCGGTCCGAAGAAAAAGAGGCAAGTCCTGGAAACCAGGTACCACAATCCACCCAAATGTGTGTTTAAGTTGCCACCTTAAATAAACCATTAATTTAACAATCTCACATGTGTCATGGATACACTCACCCAATCCACGTCTACTAGCATAGCATGGCATAATAAGCAAACGTAGAAGTAACTCCCAAAGGTTTGATAAATAAACAGGAAATAGGTACTACCTCATCTACTTCCCATCCCACAATTTAATTAGATCCTAATCATGCAATGTTTGAGGATTGATCTAATGCATAAAAACTGGGTATGAAAAGAGGTATGATCAAAGTGTTACTTGCCTGCAATGTTGATGAAGATGATTTGCACTCAAAACTCTTGATAGTTCTACTCGTCACACTCCGGTCAATCTATCGTAAGCAATCAATAGTAACCACACATAAGCAATCACTCAAAAGATCAGAAAGAACGAAGAAGACGATTCAGAAAACATCAAAACCAAGCAAATAACTCTTGCAACATAAAACAATTTCTAACAGTACCAAAATTATGTGAATTTGGCCTTATCAGAAAGTTTAGATCAAGAGCTTCGATTTGCAAAAAGAATCAACTAAATCGGAGTTACGAAACTCAAGTTATGATCAAACGAAGTTTGAATACAAATCTAATCTAATTCAAATTTTAAAACTTTCAAAAACATGTTTGAGTTGGAATTACTGGATAGAGGAGATCGTAACGAAGAAGTGGGCGTTGGTTTCGTTGAATTCCGACTTACGAGCAAAAAGTTGTAGACGTTTGAAAACCAGGGGCTAATCTCTGAATAAAAATATTTACAAACGGGTCCCTGGCTGAAAACTAAAATAAAAAGAAAAATCCTATCGAACGAACGTTCGCTATTTAGTAGAAAACGGTTTTTTTTTAAAACAGAATCGATCTGGTCCATTGGATCCAGATCTGACGGTGGGGAGGAGCGGGGAGTTACCGCGGCGGCGGCGGCGGTCAACGGCGAGCCGGGAAGGCGGCGGCTCGGGTCCGGCCGGGCGGCTCGATCGCTTCTCGCCAGCGGGACCACGGGGAGGCGCGGCTCGTCGAGGTGAAGGCGATGACGGCGTCGGCGGTGGTCGAAGGGGCGGAACGGAGCGGGGCGGCGGCGGCAGATCTCGTCGGGGCGGGAGCTCCATGAGGTGTCTTGAGGTCGGCCGGTGGCTGAGGAGAACGGAGCCGGGCTCCAGATTTATGGAAGGAGGCGAGGTGGCGTGGCGAGGCGGCGGCGGGGAGAGTCCGTGGCGGGACGGGCGGCCATGTCATGGCGGCGTGGCGGCGGCGGAGTCCCGCCCGGGAGGACGGGGCGCGCGGGCGTCGGGCTGGGCCGGCCCAGTTCGGCGGAGGGGAGTTTTTTCTTTATTTAAAAAAACAGTCAAACAAAAATAAAAATAAAATAAATAGAAATATTATATAGGCATATAATATATCAAAAATTTTAGAAAAAAGATTTCCTACAAGATGAAGTTTATTCTAGCTTCAAATAAAATACACAAAAATTCAAATAATTCAAACAATTACTCTTGCCCTAATAAAATCCACTGAAAATCATTTTAAAAATACCAAAATGACTTCAAATTAATTTCTCTCCAATTTTCTGATGTAGGGAATCATGTTACCCTATTTTCCATATATTTTAACTTTGGAGAAAAATAATTTGAATAAAACTCAAATAACTCCAAATTGAAAATAAATTCAAAAGAATTTTGAATTTAATTCTTTAAAACTCCCAACTCATATTTCATATGTTTTGAAGAAGTCATTTTATCTTCGCCGTGAAAATCATTGAGTTGCATAAAGTTTCAGAATTGGAAATATTTTCCAAATGAAATTCAAATATTTTCAACACCCCTTATCATTTAAATAAATGGAAGAAGTCATGTCATCTTCTCTCCAGGGTTTTGTGGTGAAAATAATTTGAATTCACGGAGATCATAAAATGCAAAAATGAAAGTTTGGGAAAGTCCTTTTATTCCCTCTCATTTAACTTTCAAAAAAAGTTTCGAATTCACTCACTTTCAGTCAATCAATCAAAACTATCTATTTATTATAACATTCCAAAATTTAGAATTTTGGGATGTTACATAAGCCGTTAAGCATGGTGCACTAAACTATCAAGTAGTCATCATTTTGAGCTAGCCAAACGTTCATAACGTCTGCATCTGCTCCTGCAATATGTCCATCACCTAGCGGTGCATCAATGACATAATTCTTCTGTGCATCAATGAGGACAATCCTCAGATCACGGATCCAATCCGCATCGTTGCTACTAATATTTTTCAACACAGTTTTCTCTAGGAACATATCAAAATAAACATATGAAAGCAACAACGCGAGCTATTGATCTACAACATAATTTGCAAAATACGACCAGGACTAAGTTCGTGATAAATTTAAGTTCAATTAATCATATTACTTAAGAACTCCCAATTAGACAGACATCTCTCTAGTCATCTAAGTGATCACGTGATCCAAATCAACTAAACCATATCCGATCATCACGTGAGATGGAGTAGTTTTCAATGGTGAACATCACTATGTTGATCATATCTACTATATGATTCACACTCGACCTTTCGGTCTCCGTGTTCCGAGGCCATATCTGCATATGCTAGGCTCGTCAAATTTATCCTGAGTATTCCGCGTGTGCAAAACTGGCTTGCACCCGTTGTAGATGGACGTAGAGCTTATCACCACCCGATCATCACGTGGTGTCTGGGCACGACGAACTTTGGCAACGGTGTATACTTAAGGAGAACACTTCTTGATAATTAGTGAGAGATCATCTTAAAATGCTACCGTCAATCAAAGCAAGATAAGATGCATAAAGGATAAACATCACATGGAATCAATATAAGTGATATGATATGGCCATCATCATCTTGTGCTTGTGATCTCCATCTCCGAAGCACCGTCATGATCACCATCGTCACCGGCGCGACACCTTGATCTTCATCATAGCATCATTGTCGTCTCGCCAATCTTATGCTTCTACGACTATCGCTACCGCTTAGTGATAAAGTAAAGCATTACAGGGTGTTTGCATTGCATACAATAAAGCGACAACCATATGGCTCCTGCCAGTTGCCGATAACTCGGTTACAAAACATGATCATCTCATACAATAAAATATAGCATCACGTCTTGACCATATCACATCACAACATGCCCTGCAAAAACAAGTTAGACGTCCTCTACTTTGTTGTTGCAAGTTTTACGTGGCTGCTACGGGCTGAGCAAGAACCGTTCTTACCTACGCATCAAAACAACAACGATAGTTCGTCAAGTTAGTGCTATTTTAACCTTCACAAGGACCGGGCGTAGCCACACTCGGTTCAACTAAAGTTGGAGAAACTGACACCCGTCAGCCACCTATGTGCAAAGCACGTCCGTAGAACCAGTCTCGCGTAAGCGTACGCGTAATGTCGGTCCTGGCCGCTTCGTCCAACAATACCGCCAAACCAAAGTATGACATCTTTGGTAAGTAGTATGACTTGTATCGCCCACAACTCACTTGTGTTCTACTCGTGCATATAACATCAACGCATAAAACCGCGGCTCGGATGCCACTGTTGGGGAACGTAGTAATTTCAAAAAATTTCCTACGCACACGCAAGATCATGGTGATGCATAGCAACGAGAGGGGAGAGTGTTGTCCACGCACTCGTGAGACCGTGGCGGAAGCATTATGACAACGCGGTTGATATAGTCGTACATCTTCACGATCCGACCGATCCAAGTACCCGAACGTCACGGCACCTCCGAGTTCGACACGTTCAGCTCGATGACGATCCCCGGACTCCGATCCGGCAGGGTGTCGAGGATGAGTTCCGTCAGCACGACGGCGTGGTGACGATGATGATGTTCTACCGACGCACGGCTTCGCCTAAGAACCGCAACGATATGACCGAGATGGAATATGGTGGAGGGGGCACTGCACACGGCTAAGGAACGATCACGAAGATCAACTTGTGTATTCTAGGGTGCCCCCCTGCCCCCGTATATAAAGGAGCAAGGGGGGAGGCCGGCCGGCCCTTGGGGCGCGCCAAGGAGGAGGAGTCCTCCTCCTAGTAGGAGGAGTCCTCCTCCTAGTAGGAGTCCTCCTCCTCCTAGTAGGTGGTGGAATCCCTATTTCCTACTCCTACTAGGAGGGGAAAGGAAGGGGAGAGGAGAGGAAATGAGGCGCCGCCCCCTCTCCTAGTACAATTCGGACTAGAGGGGGAGGGGGCGCGCGGCCCATCCTGTCTGCCCCTCTCTCTCTCCACTAAAGCCCGTAAGGCCCAATACTTCTCCCGGGGGGTTCCGGTAACCCTCCCAAGACTCCGGTTTTCCAAAATCACCGGAACACTTCCGATGTCCGAATATAGTCGTCCAATATATCAATCTTTATGTCTCGACCATTTCGAGACTCCTTGTCATGTCCGTGATCATATCCGGGACTCCGAACAACCTTCAGTACATCAAAACTTATAAACTCATAATAAAATTGTCATCGTAACGTTAAGCATGCGGACCCTACGGGTTCGAGAACTATGTAGACATGACCTAGATCTGTTTCCGGTCAATAACCAATAGCGGAACCTGGATGCTCATATTGGCTCCTACATATTCTACAAAGATCTTTATCGGTCAAACCGCATAACAACATACATTGTTCCCTTTGTCATCGGTATGTTACTTGCCCAAGATTCGATCGTCGGTATCCAATACCTAGTTCAATCTCGTTCTGCAGCAAGTCTCTTTACTCGTTCCGTAATGCATCATTCCATAACCAACTCATTGGCCACATTGCTTGCAAGGCTTATAGTGATGTGCATTACCGAGAGGGCCCAAAGATACCTCTCCAGACAATCGGAGTGACAAAACCTAATCTTGAAATACGCCAACCCAACATGTACCTTCGGAGACACCAGAGAGCACCTTTATAATCACCCGATTCGTTGTGACGTTTGGTAGCACACAAAGTGTTCCTCCGTAAACGGAGTTGCATAATCTCATAGTCATAGGAACATGTATAAGTCATGAAGAAAGCAATAGCAACATACTAAACGATCGTGTGCTAAGCTAACGGAATGGGTCATGTCAATCACATCATTCTCCTAATGATGTGATCCCGTTAATCAAATGACAACCCATGTCTATGGCTAGGAAACATAACCATCTTTGATCAATGAGCTAGTTTAGTAGAGGCATACTAGTGACGCTCTGTTTGTCTATATATTCACACATGTATTATGTTTCCGGTTAATACAATTCTAACATGAATAATAAACATTTATCATGAAATAAGGAAATAAATAATAACTTTATTATTGCCTCTAGGGCATATTTCCTTCACGCATAGCAACTACAAGCTGCAAATAAAGTGATGTTTTAATCAATACAAGAACACAAATGAGATACAACGAAAATTGATAAGTCTTGCTTCTTACATCTCCCTTCTCAATGGCACGAGCACGATGCTCCTTATCCCACTCATCGATTAATCCGTCATACCAAGGTCCATCATCATCCGCCATCCTACAAAAAAAATCACAAACATCTATGAATACATGAACAATATCAAACAATAATATTTCCTTCTTCAAGTTATGCCATATGAACACACCATTCTTCTCACACATAACCACATCATTTATTTCTTCTACATATGCACACATATCATCTAGAGTACCAAATTTCACCATCAAATAAATTTCATAATCATCATCCGTCATTCTATTGAAAAATCATGTCACACACAATCATCATATTTCATCATCTCTTTTGCAAATATAATTATGCCATATATATATTCAACTATATTGTCATACCACTTCACACATATAATATTTTTCTAAATATATTTGCTTGCCAAAGTAGTCTTCTCAGATTCAAACAAATGTTATGCCATCTATATATTCAACATATAGCTAATTTACTAGCACATGCATACATCATCTATAATTCAAAAAATTCACAAACTATGTCTATTGGTGGACAACTACAAACATCTACCAACTACACTACCTACCAAATCATCTATCAACTACAAATTATTTCCTAAAACAAAGAAACCATCTACTAATCTAACATCACCTAATGTTAAATAATGCATCCAACAAGAGAGGGGAAAACCAAAACAAATTGGAGGGAATGGGGGAAAATACCTCAAGGAAGCTTGGGGGGGGGGGGGTTCAGATCTACCAGTTTGAGCGGAGGAGGGCGTGGATCAGGGGTGGTGGTGTGAGGAGGCGAAGAACAGAGGTCTCTGTTCGTGAGGCGCCGCCAGGAGAAAGATGGGGATGGGTGGGCTGGCCAGCAGTTATCCAGCTACTGGGCGGACACTAGGGTCCTTGGCGTCGCCCCTTTGCCACGCCAAGTCGGCGGTGAGCGGTCTTGAGCCAGTGCAGGAGTCCGTGGCGTCTGCTTTAACCCGCACGCCAGGGATGTTGGCGTCACCTAAAAAGGTCAGAAACGATTTTTTTTTTTCAAAACGAGGTTAAATTGTGATTTTCTTAGCTAAATTGGTCAGAACAGTAATTTTGTCCGCGAGAGAATCTCACCGAGTCCGTGTAGTACCTTCTGGGCCGAGCCTGGACGCAAAAGGTCGGACTTTTCGTACACGTACGCAGGTAAAGGGCAGGCCCGTGGCGATGACCAAAAGGACACCGCCGCGTCCACATCGACGGCGACCACTCCATCCACACGGGGGCGGGATACGGGTGCCCGAGAGATCCGTCGCTTCCAGGGCCAGGGAAACCCAAAAGCGCCTCGTCACGTTCCGTCGGGGAGGTTGACGCGCCTTTGCCCCTGCATCACATTGCTGCCGTGACCGAACAAGAACCAGAACCAAAACCAAACCACGGGCGGGCGGCGGCATCACGGTCCCGGGCAAAGAAAGAAATGGCTCAAAATCAAATGCCCGGAGAATCTCCCCCGCTGGCCCTGCCCTGGGCCGCGGACACCGCATGTCATGTGGATCACATTGCTCGGTTTCGTTGCCTTGCCTCCAATTGGACAAGGACGGCCGGACATGCCAACAGCTACCTATGGCTAGCTGATAGTAGTACTCCTAGTAGCACTAGAAGCTGAAGCAAACAATAGGGGATGGTGGCGCCGCCCGGGCGAAAAAGAAAACCGAGATAAAGACAGAGGGGCGATGGGGGGAATCATGGCAACTTGCCAAGTGCAGCGCAGCCTGCACCTGCACGCCTCGGCCCTCGGGTCTGTCCCTGACCGCCGCTGCACGCACGCAGCAGGAGGAGGAGGTGGCGTGGACACATGCTAGCTACAGCTCTGAATCCTGTGCTAGTCGAGGTAGCAGCAGCAGTAGCCATTAGGTCATGCGCTTGACGTTGCGCCCTCGGCCTCTGGCCAATTCCACTGCGCCCGCGGCCACATCCTTTGGGCTTATCTTATCCGTCTTCATATTAAAAAAAAAACAACGTTTCAAATACCAACGGCCCTAATTCAGGTTGGCCTAGTTCACGCCAGCGGCCCTTGTCACACTGGTAACAGAGCCAACGGTCTGCACGTCCTCGCCGGCAATACAACCAGCCTCCAAAATGAATTAGTTTTGTTCGCCGGCAACACAGACAACCTCCAGAATGAATGTGTTTCTCGCCGGCAGACAGCCAGCGGCCCAGCGGGCGGGCGGCACCCATGCCAGCCTGACTTTTGGTCACCTCGGAGTCATAGGCACGGCTCTGCCCACCCTCGTAGATCACATCCTCCAGGAACTGGTTGTAGAAGGGGTCGTCGCGCCGGTGACGTTGGTGTTGGCATTCCGTCGAACAAGACACGGGGGGACGGCATTGGTGCCCGTAAACGGTGGTCGTGCATGCTTTCTTTGTATCTCGACGGATGGCGGCCGGCCGCCGCTTCCAGACGCAGGCGTGACGTTGAGGCGCACGGGGTGGATAGCGCGATCACGCCAACATCCGGCGACCCCGAGAAACGGGTTTGGGCGTCCTGCCTTGACGGAGGAAAGCTGGGCGACATAGGCATGGTCCGCGACGTCGGCGACTGGCAGTGCGGAGGCCGGGCGAAATGGGGCGCGCGGGTGGAGGGTTTGCTTTGTGCCACTGACAGATGGGCCATGGGAGGACAAGCGCGCGCGTCCCACCCGTTCGCTCGCAGTCCGTTTCACCTTTAAATCGGTGCAAAATTGGGTCGGGATGGATCAAAAGCAGACAGAAAACAGACAAAAGTCTGTTTACTCCTGCGCGCTGGGCCGTCTGATGAGTCCGTTTTATCCCAAACGTACCATGCGAAGAGAATGGGTCACGCGATGGAGTTGGCATCATCTTTGCACGGACGGGGCGGACGGACGCGTGGGGGCACGTCCGCGGAATTCGCTCCGGCCGCGAGGAGACACGAGGCCGAGGCTTCTCGTCGCCTCCGCGCAAGATTTGCTTTGCTCCCGCCCGCCCACGGATCCGCCTGGGATCCTTCCTACTGTTTATTCATTTACCTACTGTGCAGTGCGCCGCGCGTCGCGCCCATGCCGCTGCTGCTGCTGTCGCCTTGCCCTGCATCGCCACCGTTGAGCAGTCCCGCGCCGCACCGGAAAGGACCGGAATCAATAAAAAGGGCCGCTTTGGTCTGGTTTTAAGAGCCGGCCCCGGTATCTCGGACACGCCCATGCCGGCCGGCCTCCGTTCCTTCGCCACATCGCGTCACGCATCAAATCAGGGGCTGACTTCGATCGCAGCTGCCCTAAATTCGAAAAAAATATAGTCAAGTACCCCTACTATAGCTACTACTACTGTGGCTAAACTAGCAGCACGGCCTCGGTTTTTATCACCAGTTGTACTTCCCAGGTCAACATCATCTTCATCCACCCCAGGGCTCACAACAGCTGAACCGTTGGTTAAAAAAAAACAGCTGCACCGTGCAGCGCTAGTTGGAGTGTTAGGTGGATAAGGTGCACGCGAGACATGTGTGACATGGCCACATCAGGCGGCCGCACATAGTTTAATTAGCCAGACAGAGATATACATCCATATACCACTACAAAGCACGAAAGTTGAGTGTCCAATTAGTAGTAAGAAGATGGAAACTAGGAAAAGGCAGAGATCTCAAGACCAGACCACGGTTTTGGTGTACGGTATGTGAACTGAACCGCGCTTTTCCCACCATCTAAAAAAGTGGTCAACAACATCTCGAGCTGTCCCTCGATCGTCTCTTGAGATGATTGACCGCCTAATGCGCGCGTGCTCGCTGCATCGCCACGTCGCGGTCAACGTTTCTGCCCCGGTCTTCCTTCCTCTTTGGTTGAAGCATTCAGCGTCTGACCCGATCCATGGCCCCCTTCGTCCGTTAACATGCCCCTAGCCACTCATCTTCTTTAGTTGAGTACTCACTTTCGCTTTCAGAATAATATTCATTCCTTTAATTAGCAGATTACTATAACTACCCAACAAATCCCTTTTTGCGAATCAACCTATGGTTGAGTTGGTTAGGTGGACAGTGGTATTCCCAACCCGCTTTCAGTGGGAGAAGACGTTCCCGTCGACGACGAGGCGCCTACGGTGTCTTCGTAAATCTCAAGATAATATGCCAGTACTAAGTACACTGTGCGTAACATGCAAATTTTTTTTTGCGGGTGTACATGCAATTAGCTCTTGTAACCTGCTAGGAGTAGGTGGTACTACAGCTGATCACTAGTACTACTAGCAGCATCAACCTAATCCGCGTCGAGATGGATTTTGTGGTAGACCCAGATGCAAATATGCAGTGGTGGAGTGGTGGTGGTGGTCCTCACCACGCCCTGCCTTTCCAATGATGAACAACTACATTTAATTGTTTTAAAAAACTACATTTAATTAACAATGCCGGAAGAAAAAAGAAATGCGAACGCAGTCCACTTTGTCAGACACATGGTGCCTCGTCGATCAGCTGGGCCCGCAGGCCGCCATGGGTGCCTGCTGGCACCTGTCACTCTTGTTATTTTCCCCAATTCAGCAAAAACACCGGAAGTAGACGGCTCACACGACCTTTTCTTACCCTTAATAATCAGGTAAAAGGGACAGGCAGACGGATGATGTACCACTATTTTAGCCGGTGCTCCAAATAATCCCCTGTCGCGGGGACTGCAGACACTTTGAGACAAACAGCTAAACAGGCAATGAGTACTAGTACTACTATCCATACACAGTCATCAGCAGCAGCTCATCATGCATCATGCAATGCAACGCATGCTAATCACAGCTCCACAAGACAAATATGTACAACCGGTGCAAATCAGTGAGAAGGAAATGACAACTAAGTGATGTGCGCGAGGCGGGCTGACGCGTGGAAGGAGGGGAGGGGGGGACACGCACACGCATGAGCTGGTGTGGACGGAAGTGGGGTGAAGCGAGAGGAGTTAGAGCAACTCCAATGGGCGACCCATTTCGTCCGTCACGTCCGTTTGAGTCGGCGCGGACACAAAAAATGGTTCAACGTGCCGACTCAAACGGACGTTCGTTTGCTTTTCGTCCGCGGGCGACCTGTTCCCGGCCTATTTTTAAGCCGGATTTGCGTCGGCGCGGACACGAGATAGGCGCGCGCGCTCGCCCTCTTCCCTTTCAGGGCCCGCTGGTCGGTGGCACATTGGCCTTCCCTCTCACCCCCTCCCCCCAGCCAACAGCAACCCTCGCCCACCTCCCTCGTCACCGCCGCCGCCATCCATTTTTTGCCGGCGACTTTGCCATTACCGCCGCCTCACATTCGCCAACAACGCCGCCACGCTCCATCGCCCGTCACCAGTTTTGCGCCGAGCAAACCGCTTCTAACGCGCCACTTACGCCCATCAGACACCGCGACCAAGCCGCCCTCGCCCAGAACCGACACGCTCGTCGGACGCCCGGCCCGCTCGTCGGACGCCAGCGGCGGCAAATGATCTGTCTTGCATGACTCCTCGCCGGCCGTCTTCTTCTTCGACGCCCGCAAGCTGTTCGACAGTTTGCCAAGGTACGAAATGGACTCCGCCAACGAGTTCTTCTTCCACAATTTCCTTTGCGACTTCAAGGATTCGTCGTAAGACGAGGAGGAGATATTGGCTGCCGTGTTGGTCCATCACCACCTAAACAGCTAGCAGCCGTTGTTCTGTGGCTCCATTCCGGGCCACCTTCCGGCGTTGAATCGCAACCGAGAGAGTGGGCATTTTCTTCTCTGGAAGGACTACTTTGATACAACAAACCCGTTGTTCAAACATCAAAAATTCCGCCATCGTTTCCGTATGAGTAGGCATGTTTTCAACCGTATTAGAGAGGGAGTGATCGGCTATGATGACTATTTCGAGTGCAAAGAGGATGCCGTCGGCAAGATTGGTTTCTCCTCGTATCAAAAATGCACTGCCGCCATCCGAATGCTTGCATACGGAGTGCCCGATGATCTCATTAACGAGTACGTCCGTATGAGCGAGTCTACATGCCAAGAGTCCCTGTATAAATTCTGCAAGGTTGTTATTGCTGTGTTTGGCCCTGAGTACTTGAGAGAGCCGACAACTGAAAATACAACCCGTTTTGTTGGCGATGAATGCCAGAAGGGGCTTCCCAGTGATGCTTGGCAGCATAGACTGCATGCACTAGGAGTGGAATAACTGTCCTTCTGCTTGGCAAGGGCAGTATAAGGGCCATGTCAGGTCTTGCACAGTCATACTAGATGCCGTGGCGTCTCAAGATCTCGGGATCTGGTACTCTTTCTTTGACATGGCTGGATCACACAATGATATCAACGTGCTTCAGCGCTCGCCCGTGTTTGCTAGGCTTGCCGAAGGCAACAGTCCACCGGTGGACTTTACTGTCAACGGTCACAACTACGACAAAGGATACAACCTGGGTGACGATATCTATCCTCAATGGACCACTATTGTCAAGACAATACCAACCCTGTCGTAGAGAAGAGGAAAAGATTTGCCCAAGAGCAAGAGAGTGTTAGGAAGGATGTCGAGCTTGCCTTTGGTGTTTTGCAATCTCGATGGGGCATCGTTCGGTATCCTGCTAATACCTGGAGCACGCAGAAACTATGGGAGGTGATGACTGCTTGTGTGATCATGCACAATATGATCGTAGAAGACGAGCGCCCAGAACGTCTGTACGATTAAGGATTTCAGTTTCAGGGTGAGAATGTTGTCCCTGAGCATGGAGTAGCGACAACGTTTGAACAGTTCACCCAATTTCATCAAGACATGCGTGATTGAAAAATTCACGTGCAACTGCAAAATGATTTGGTTGAGCATATGTGAGCTCATGTTGGCAACCAATAAATGTATCTTCTTTTATTTGTCTGCAAAGCTATGTGAAACATTTTTATTTGTATCCGGCTTATAAAACTATACTATTTTTATTCGGTGAACTATGTTTGACAATATGTTTGAATGCAAATCAATGTAATATTGAGCGGCCAGCCAGCCACGCCGGCACATATGGGTAGGCGCGTTGGGCGCGCTGCCGACCCATATCAAAAAGAGGACTCACGCCGGGCGGGCGACCAACCCAAACACAAAAAGCAAACGAAATCGCCTCCGTTTGAGTCGCTTCATTGGAGTTGCTCTTAAGGCATGTACAATGCATAACCTTAAGGTGATGCCTCGTATGCCATGTAGGATCGGATATGACGTAAAGTAGGTTCGGATAGAAAAGCGAGATCCTCTCCAGGAGGCGGGTGCTTGAAGAGAAAAAATGTGGTCCGGTGACAAAAGATGAAAATGTTGGAGTGAAAAGTAGAGATGCATGTGCAGTAGAGTTTTTATTTTTTATTTTTAAATAAGGCCCACTAGTGATAGCTTGCATTGGAGAGAAAAAAATAATATAAATGCTTTAAATTATTTTTTGTTATGAGGCATATGTATCCATATGCTATCATTGTATATGCCCTTAAGCAGCTAGTGACTGAGTGATGACGGTACTAGTAGTACTACAGATCTGACTGACGGGAGGGGATTCAGTTTAGATTTAGAGGCCACGACAGCAGCATGGCATCAGCAGTAAAAAGCCTAAAAAGGTCGTCACATGGACGAGGCTTAGCCACACAACACAGCCCAGCACAGCACACCCCAGCTTTGCTTTGCCTTGCCTCGCCTTTTCCCTTTCCGCTTTCGGCTCACGAGCTTCACACCCAGGCTGCTTTTTTTTTTTTGCGGGGTAATTTTGCCGTGCAGGCAGGTGGATTCTGTTTCGTCTCGGTTAATAAGTTTGGTTTTGGTCGGTGAGAATCTGGTGACGCCTACTTAACCATACCTCTCCTGCTGGAGAGTGGAGATGCTACTACGGCCTTCTCATTTGATGCGATTAAACGGGCACAAAATAGTAGTAGCACGCGGCCGAAAGAGATGCTATCCACGAACCAAGCCGGCAGGCGGTTGAGGGCCTGGCCGTTGACGCGGCAACAAAGAAAAGAACAACACGAGGGATCGGATGGCGCCTAATCTCCAACCGCGCAACGGGCCACGCATCAGCCGCAGCCCGATCGATCGCGGCCGTCCGCCCCGGACACGTTTCGGCATCCCGTGGCCCGGGGGGTTGGGCTGCCCTGCGAGGCTGGCCAAGTGGGTTCCGTTCCGTGGCATTCATTACGAGCAACAGAACGCAACGGAGCGGCGACGACGGCGACGTCGCACACAGGGGGCGGGATGACGGGACTGCCCCTCCTCTCTCCTCTCCGGATGGAGTAATGGATGTGGGTGGTGTGGTAGTTGCACTGTTCCAGGTGGTGCCGTGAGCCCAACAGCACAGCCCCTATGGCTATGGGAATAGGATACCCATCATATATGCTCGCGCCCGTCCTTTCCCGGGGGTTGGGTTGGCTCTCCGTCCTTGGCCAGGGAGGGAGGGAGGGGGTTGGTTCGGGACCAGCCACCTACCGTGGAAACCATCCACCGCTCCTACACCGGAATAGTATCCCTAATCCTAATCCAGGGTTAGTTAAATCACTTCGCTTTTCAATCAAATCAAAACCACCAAAAGGTTAGTAGTTACTGTAGAATGGTGAAAAAATGCGACCTGTCCACTCTACTATCTATCTAGAGGCGAATATACCCGCACACGTAACTAAATCCGAGTCAAGCCAATATTGGTCTCCGGTTACACAGGGGTCCCTCTCATCTCACGCAGGCGCGACACGTGGCGAGCTAACCTAGGAGTAGCTCATTCAATCAAGAAAAAGGAGGAGGTGGAATTTACTTGTGTGTTTTCGCAAGCACCTTTTGGGCCAACTGTCCGTCCGTCCGTCCCAGGTGGTGGTAGGATAGTAAATGTCACATGCAGGTGAGGTGAGGTGAGCAACTAACACCACCTCCACCCTCCCTCGTGCCACACAGACAGACGAGAGGAGAGGGAAAAGTCCCACCAGAAAGAAAGAAAGACAATGGGCGAGGAGGGGTGGAGGTGTGAACCCAGGGGCAGGACGGGGAGAGAGGGAAAGAGCGCGGGGGACGCGGTTCCGTTAGCGTCAGTTCTGGTGGAACCAACTCCAACCCCAACGCCGCTCCCATGACCTCGTCGCCTCCCTCTCCCTCGCCTCACCTCCTCCGACCCGACGCAAAAAAAGGAAAGCGAAAATAAAGGGAGAGGGATAGAGAAAAGCGTGGGCGACGGGTACAAGTGGGGCTCTCTCGTCTCGCTTCTCCGCGGTTTCCCCATATCACCCTCCCCCCGCCTCTCCTCTCCCCTCCCCCACAACCAGAGACCCGTTCCGTCCCGTCCCGTTCCCTTCCTCTTCCGGCGACCCGCTCCCTCGCCGGCAACCCCCGCGGTGGGGCCCCCATTGCTGGCCCTCAATTGCGCCAGTGCCCCCGCCTCCACCTCCAGCCCCCGCTCCCGCGTACCTCGCGCGGGAAAATAACCGACGGGAGGAGGAAGGAGGGCCGCGCCGCGCGTGCCGGCTTGGAGGGATCCCCGCCGCCGCCCGCTCGTCCGGAGGGGAATGCGGGACCCGTGCCGGCGGGGAATTGTCTAGACGGGCCTCCGCAACCGCGCCGCGCCCCGCCGGAGTCATGGTGAGTCGCGAGATCTGCCTCCCTCTGCAATTTCCGCTTCCGTCGCTCGTTCCCTCTTCCTTCGCGCCTTTTCTCCTTCTCCTTCCTCTTCCGCCGCTGCCTTAATTAATGCGTGTTCGTCTTCGGTTACTGTTCGATTCCTCTCTCGTAGGCCTAGTATTCGAATTACTGCGCGTCGTTTTCCCGGTAAATTTCATTCCCCCTCGCCGAGCAATTCATGGATTCCGCCACGAACCACGCCAATTGGGAGAATTATTCGGAATTACGCACGAATCCGCGTCCGTCGAGTTGCTCGTACGCCCTCTGTTTCTGCGTCCCCGTGAATTCTGAGGCCGTCAATGTTGGAAAACCAGGAGGAACTATTTTTTTACGCCATCTCTTTGTTTTTGGATTTGTTCATAGGTATCATCATCACCGCATGAGCTGTATTAATTTGGCCTCGCGCCCTCGCCCCGTTAGGATTAGTAGATAGATACGCTGCGTGAGAAGTCAAACACACCAGCTGGGCTTCTACCAGTAGTATTTATTTTTCTTCCTTTTCCCCTCTCCTTTGGGCTAATTAAGATGCTCGTGCTAAATCACTGCTAGTAGTAGTACTCCAAGTTAAGTTTAGGCTGTCCTATTCCTTGCCGTGTGGGGTTGCATTCCATTGTTCGGCAAGCGCCAAGCAGGCAATGGCATCTTCCTCCCCTTTTCCACAAGTTTCTACTCCAATGGTCGTACCGCATGTGCGTAATTCTACCTTTGACCAAGTCTACAAATTAGTACCCTTTTTCCTCTTCCTTTCTTCCCGCCGATTTTTCTACAGTATGCAGAACCTCGCTCAATCAGTCAATCAACCGTTGTGCTTGCGATTTAATGGCCGTGGATTCGAAATTTATGGATTCGTTATTATTAAAGAGACCGTTATTCTTAAAGCAGCGAGCGTTTCTATGAATTGCTGCCACGAGATACAGTAGGACCTTTTATACCTCGAATATAGAACGGCCCTGGATAAATTCAGTGGCAGACTGATTGCGACGGATGGTCGTGGCAGGGAAGCACCCGTGTGGAGGATATCAATGTGCCGTGTTTGATTCCATGACTATTGCTTTCTTGACTTGGCTGGGAGTTGCCACTCTTTCGGTTCCACCTATGACCAATTCGTGGCATCCAAACTATTGGTGCTAATTGACCCTGCTGTCTTTGTTGGTCAATGCCGGCTTGCAAATTATAAATTGCAATGCTGCATGTGCTTGTTCACTCTCTGATGTATCTAGCTATGTCTTAGGTGGAGGGAAGGAGCTGTCTCCCTGCAGAGGTCAGGAATGGGCTTGAGACTCTGAAGAAGAGGAGACTTGAGAGGATGCGTTTGAGTGCTCAGAAAGACACCGGTGACAATCCTGCCATGGCTGCGAGGAGCGGCGGGGATTCACTGCGGACTCCTGCAAACTGTGGGGTGAGATTGCATGCCAACAACTTTACTGCGGGTTTACCTAGCACTAGCAGGGCCCAGAACAATAATCCATTCGCAAAGCGCAAGGTGGACAAGTTCAATATGTCTAACCTAGAATGGATAGACAACATACCAGAGTGCCCTGTGTATTGCCCCACCAAGGAGGAATTCGAGGATCCCATTGCGTATATACAGAAAATTTCCCCAGTGGCTTCAAAATACGGTACACCTTCCGTTTACCTCAAACCCATTTTTCTTGCCAGTGTATTACCGAATGGATGAATAAATAGTGACCATGTCATCTTTCTCTCCAGGCATTTGCAAAATTGTGGCTCCTGTAAGCGCTTCTGTGCCTGCTGGTGTCGTGCTGATGAAGGAACAACCTGGTTTTAAGTTCATGACTAGAGTTCAGCCACTTCGTCTTGCTGAATGGGCTGAAGATGACACGGTCACTTTCTTTATGAGTGGACGGTGCGTTACTCTCTGTCTATTTCAGTACCTATATTTAGTTTGCCTTCCAAGTCTCATCACATTTTTCACGACTCTGCAGAAAGTACACTTTCAGAGACTACGAGAGAATGGCCAACAAAGTGTTCTCTAAGAAGTATTCCAGTGCTAGTTGTCTCCCTGCTAGGTACGTGGAGGAGGAATTCTGGCGTGAAATCTCTTCTGGAAAGATGGATTTTGTTGAATATGCTTGTGATGTTGATGGGAGTGCCTTCTCTTCTTCTCCTCGTGATCATCTTGGGAAAAGCAACTGGAACCTCAAGGTAAAAGCTCTCTCCCTCTCTCCTTTTCTCCCTGTGTGTGATGTTGGCTACATGACAGTTTTATTGATGTTCTTCTCTGTGCTTGTAGAATTTTTCACGGCTCCCCAGTTCTGTGCTGAGACTTCTCCAGACGCCAATTCCAGTATGTAATCTATTCCTTGCTTATTTATGTTTTAATATATTCTCAATATGGATTCGTCGTGATTGTAATTAATCTGATCGAAAACAGGGAGTGACAGATCCAATGCTTTATATCGGTATGCTCTTTAGCATGTTTGCATGGCATGTCGAAGATCACTATTTGTACAGGTACTCATCCTCATTCTTGTTATTGATAATGGCTATTCCTCGTTCCTTTTTTATGGACAATATTCTAACACTTTTATCACATAACCAGCATCAATTATCATCATTGTGGGGCATTTAAGACATGGTATGGGATACCAGGCGATGCTGCTCCTGGATTTGAAAAGGTGGCAAGCCAGTATGTGTACAACAAGGATATTTTGACTGGTGATGGAGAGGATGCGGCTTTTGATGTTCTGTTAGGGAAGACAACAATGTTCCCCCCAAATATCTTGTTAGACCACAATGTTCCTGTTTATAAAGCTGTGCAGAAGCCTGGAGAGTTTGTTATAACATTCCCTCGTTCATACCATTCAGGTTTCAGCCATGGTATGTATAGTTTCTTCTATCTTCTTCTGCTTGGTAATTTCCGCATATATGCATACTATATATCCTAAGCAATGTTTGAATTACCCAGGCTTCAATTGTGGAGAGGCTGTCAATTTTGCTATTGGCGACTGGTTTCCCCTGGGCTCTCTGGCTAGCAAACGCTACGCACTTCTGAACAGAACACCCTTTCTTGCACATGAGGAGCTACTTTGTCGTTCTGCGATGCTTCTGTCCCACAAACTGAATGATCCAGAAACAATTAATTCTGAACATCCATACACTCAATATTGTGTGAAGTCTTCCTTTGTGAGATTGATGCGCCTGCAGCGGCGCACACGCAGCTTACTCGCTAAAATGGGTTCTCAGATATACTACAAGTCAAAAATGTATTCGAACCTATCATGTAGCATGTGCCGGCGTGATTGCTACGTTACACATGTGTCATGCGGATGCACCTTTGATCCTATCTGCCTTCATCATGGTAGGAAATCCTGACATTGCTGTTTCTCTACCCTTCCCCTCAAGTTTGTATTTTACCTGACTATTTGTTGATTGGAGTACAGAACAAGAACTGCGGAGCTGCTCTTGTAAATCTGACCGGATTGTCTACGTCAGAGAGGACATACTGGAGTTAGAGGCTCTATATAGAAAATTCGAGCAGGATATTCGCCTGGATAAGGAAACAAGTGCTAATGTCTCGTATAAGCAAGCTGCGATTTCTGATATTGGTGATGATCATGGTCCATCAGTTGGGACTAACCAGGACATAAGCAACAGTGAAGCAAACTTGCTAGAAGCAAATGCTGCTAACGGTGGAAAGAGTTCTCCTGCAACTTCATCGTTGACGTCTTTTGCACAACGAGACGGGTCTCTGGCTGCAGAACCAAAGGTCAGTTTACTGCACTCTTATCAAATCTTGTTTCCAACTGTTGTCTTTCAGTTTGAGGTAACGATATTGTTGTTTTTCAGGCCCATGCAGCTCGAACCGACCAAATTTGGTCAATTACTAAGCAGTTCATAAAAACATCATCAGTGGAAGGAAATGGTCTGCTGCTGGATGGCAATTCATCCTGCATGGCTGATGCTTGCAATGAAATTAGTTCCTGCAATGCTTCACCCATGGAATACAGTGGCAATTCTGATTCTGATTCCGAAATCTTCCGAGTCAAGCGCAGATCCAGCATAATAGGAAGATCTGCTCCTGACACAAAGACAACAAACATGTCTGAACAGAAGGTATGCTCCAGTTTGATCCTCGAAATTTGAGAACAGATTGTCGAATGAAGGAAGCCAATCTATTTTTACTCGCGCATCTGACCCTGTAGTAACAATTTTGATTACTTTTGTCACTGCCATCCTCATTTGCTGATAGATTGTTAGGCTTAGGCGTGTATCATATTTTAGCTCACTGAATGCGTGATTGGTAATTGAGAACCAACTGGGAATCCATGGAGTTTGTGTAGGTTTGTTACACTGCATATTTTGTTTCTGATATATATAAATACTGTTTACTCAGGTTCTGAAGCGGCTGAAGAAGGCATCCCCAGAAACACAACATGACAATAAGCGACCTGAAGAAGACTCTGAGCGTACTTCAGTTCCCTCAGTTAGTATGAGGCACAATAAGTCAAATTCTGCCTCTTCTGAGGAAGATAGAGAGGACATGGTTCCCATTGCCTGGAGGATGAAGCGGCGGCAGGTGGAAGCTCAACAAGGCGACACTGGTTATGCCATGCAGCAGTCGAAGGTGTATCCATCTACCAGCAGCTGTTCCCAGCAGCAGTTGAAGGTGTATCCATCTACCAGCAGCTGTTCCCAGCAGCAGTTTGCGGAGGCAACTAAAGACGCAGCAGCCTCAGAGGTCCGGCCGAAGCGGGTGAAGATCCGGTTGCCTCGTAGCTATAACAGGCTGGTCGAGCAGCAGCAGCAGCAGGGCAGTTCAGGCCAGAGATTTGCAGTGGATGACAAGCCGCCTGGGTTTTGGCATACGGTTTAGGGTAGCCGACGCTCAGGCGCTAACAACCTCGACAGATAGGACTCAATTCTTTGTTTAGGTGCATTGTTAACTACACGAGGGCGCTTGCATTTTGGTTAGCACAGATGCTGACTGACTTGGTTTAGAAAGGAGAGGATGAGGGTAGGGCTGATTGCTTGGTTAATCCATTCTTTGTGCAGCAGGGCCTCCAATTTGAGGCCGGCCTAGGTAGGCACACGGTTATTAGAAGGAGACAAGACGATTATTCATCACGTTGTTTAGAGGCTTCCTCTGAGTCACCGCTTGCTGGCTGCTCTTTGATGCCTGCATTGCCCGTGACGGAATTGGGCCTCTCCATTCTGCAAGTGTTTTCTTTTGCTTAGCAGCTGTATATCTCTTTCTTGTTTTTATCGTCAAAAACAAGGGCAGCGCTAGCTGTTGCTAACTGTATTCTTTCGTACGCTTACCTGCTCCTGATGAAATATTCAATCGATTAATCATTCTTTTCGGATGTTGACGGGATGGTGTGTGAGAAATTTTGGAAATTGTCCTGAGAGCCGCAGCAATTGAACTAATCAGTGTGGAATCGAACCATATTCATGTGAAATGCAAGCGTTACAATTGAGGCCTATGAAGTATGAGACTTTTTAAATTTACACAGCGAAGCACTAGAAAGTACTACAGCATAAGCAAAAAAGAGTAAGAGCATCTCAAACAGCCCCACAGGGTGCCGGAGCAGAAAAAATTGCCCAGCCGCGCCCCCATATCCTTGTTTTTCATCGATTTGGGCTGAAAATTACAACCGGTGAACCCAAGCGAAAACCAGCGCATCAGGGGGCGCCTGGGGGCACCGGCTGAAGCGAAAAGACACGTGGGCCCGCACAGTCGGCGACACCAACCGATTTTCCCCTTTCCCTCCATTTTCCCCCTACCGACCCCCTTCTCCCCCGCAGCTCCCGCCACTCTCCCCAGATCCGCCCGCCATGTCGCCGAAGACGTATTCGCTCCCTTGCCTAGCCATCGATTCCACCCAGCCAAAGCAGAGAAAGCCGAGGGCGCCGATGGCAAGGCCCCCCGGCTTGATGAATGCCTAGTGGAAGGCCGGCGTTCATTGTCGGGCGGCGGTCACCACCAATCAGCGGAACAGGCTGAACATGAAGAAGGCCAGGGACGCGACAGTGGAGTAGGAGGAGACGTCTCGCGCGGGCATGGGGTAGCTCCTTCCGGCTCAACAGGCCGGCCAGTACCCACAAGGCGCGTGGGGTAGCCAGCACAGCGTCGCGTCGCCCGCTAACTTCTCGTCGCTGGGGTGGGGGTACTGAAGGAAATATGCCCTAGAGGCAATAATAAAGTTGTTATTTTATATTTCCTTATTCATGATAAAGATTTATTATTCATGCTATAATTTTATTAATCGAAAACCTAAATACATGTGTGAATATATAAACAAACACCGTGTCCCTAGTGAGCCTCTACTTGACTATCTCGTTGATCAAAGATGGTTAAGGTTTCCTAACCATGGACATGTTTTATTGCTATTGCTTTCTTCATGTCAAATACATATTCCTTCGACTATGAGATTATCGACTCCCGGATACCGGAGGAATGCCTTGTGTGTTATCAAACGCCACAACATAACTGGGTGATTATAAAGATGCTCTACAGATATATTCGAAGGTGTTTGTTGAGTTGGCATAGATCGAGATTAGGATTTCTCACTCCGAGTATCAGAGAGGTATTTCTGGGCCCTCTGTAATACACATCATAAGCTTGCAAGCAAACGACTAAGGAGTTACTCACGAGGTGACGTAATACGGAACAAGTAAAGAGACTTTCCGGTAACGATATTGAACTAGGTATGAAGATACCGACGATCGACTCTCACGCAAGTAACATACCGATAGACAAAGGGAATAACGTATGTTGTCATAACGGTTCGACCGATAAAGATCTTCGTAGAATATGTAGGAGCCAATATGAGCATCCAGGTTCCGCTATTGGTTATTGACCGAAGAGGTGTCTCGGTCATGTCTACATAGTTCTCGAACCCGTACGGTCCGCACACTTAACGTTCGATGACGATATAGTATTATATGGGTTATGTGATTTGGTAACCGAATGTTGGTCGGAGTCCCGGATGAGATCACAGACATGACAAGGAGTCTCAAAATGGTCGAGAGGTAAAGATTGATATATAGGACGATAGTATTCGGATACTGGAAGTGTTCCGGAGGGTACCGGGTACATATCGGGTCACCGGAAGGGGTTCCGAACACCCTCGGCAAAATATATGGGCCTTATGGGCCAAGAGGGGAAACGCATGAGCCACAGGGGCTGGTGCGCCCCTCATATGGGCCAAACCAGGGGGAGAAGGAAAGAGGGGAAGAGAAAGGAAAGGGGGGGGGGATTTGGCCTCCCCCTTCCCTTTCTCCCCCTCCACTTTAATTCCCCCTCCGTCATATATGGCAAGTGGGGGCAGCTTGGGAGGATCCCAACACTAGTAGAAAAATGGGCTTTCGTTCGGGCCTGGCCAGCCCATTAGTCCCGCTTCTGCCACGAACCGGGACCAGTGGAGGCATTTGTCCCGGTTCGTGAGCCCAGGGGGACAGCCGGGGCCTCGTGGGCATTGGTCCTGGTTCGTCTGGGCCCATTTGTTCCGGTTCTTAGCACGAACCGCGACCAATAGGCCTCGCTCCTGGCCCACCACCATTGGTCCCGGTTCATGGAAGGAACCGGGACAAAAGGATGGCCTTTAGTCCCGATTCCAGCCACAAACCGGGGCCAATGAGTTGCCCATATATACCCCATCGCCGGCGAGCAGAGCACTCCACAGTGCTCTGTTTTTTGTTGGCCGGCGAGGGGGAGGGCATTGGGTGCTCTAGCTCACCTCCTATGCACATGAGGTGTTCGATGAAATGCCCGAGCCACATTAGTTAAGCTTTCTCCTCTCGAAGCTCGACCTCCGAGCTCCATTTTTCCGAGATTTGTCTAGGTTTAGCGTTCCGTCACGTCCCTTCCTCGTCTTCACCGCCGTCGATCGCCCGCGCCGATCTCGTCGCGGACACCACCGTGGTGAGCCTCTTGTTCTTATCTTCTTTCTGAAAGAAAAAAAATCTTACTTTAGATAGATACTTGTCTAATTTTCTTACTTTCGACACACATAATTATATATAATGCACGCAGATGAACCGGCAATGGATGTACGATGACAGACACACCTCTGAGTACATTAAGGGTGTGCATAATTTTCTCGAAGTGGCCGAGGCAAACAAGCAGAATGGTTTTATGTGTTGTCCATGCCCTAATTGTGGGAATACGAGGTCTTACTCTGACAAGAAAATCCTTCACACCCACCTGCTTTATAAGGGTTTCATGCCACACTATAATGTTTGGATGAAGCATAGAGAAATAGGGGTTATGATGGAAGACAACGAAGAGGAGGAGGACGATGACAACCATGTGCCCCCTGAATATGGTGATGCTGCAACGGGGGAAGCTGAAGATCAAGAGGAAGCTGAAGATCCAGAGGAACCAGACGATGTGCCCGATGATGATCTCCGCCGGGTCATTGTTGATGCAAGGAAAAGTGCGAAAGTGAAAAGGAGAAGCTGAAGTTCGATCACATGTTAGAGGATCACAAAACGGTTGTACCCCAATTGCGAAGATGGCAACACAAAGCTCGGTACCGTCTTTGGAATTGCTGCGATTGGAAGGCGTAGAATGTCATGCTCGACAAAGGATTTGAGAAGCTACTGAAAATATTGAAGAAGAAGCTTCCAAAGGATAACGAATTGCCCGACAGTACGTACGCAACAAAGAAGGTCGTATGCCCTCTAGGATTGGAGGTGGAGAAGATACATGAATGCCCTAATGACTGCATCCTCTACCGCGGTGCGTACAAGGATTTTAACGCATGCCCGGTATGCAGTGCATTGCGGTATAAGATCAGACGAGATGACCCTGGTGATGTTGAGGGCGAGCCCCACAGGAAGAGGGTTCCTGCGAAGGTGATGTGGTATGCTCCTATAATACCACGGTTGAAATGGTTGTTCAGAAACAAAGAGCATGCCAAGTTGATGCGATAGCACAGTGAGGACCGTAAGAAAGACAGGAAGTTGAGAGCACCCGCTGACGGGTCGCAGTGGAGAAAAATCGAGAGAAAGTTCTGGGCTGAGTTTGCAAGTGACCCAAGGAACGTATGGTTTGCTTTAAGCGCAGATGGCATTAATCCTTTCGGGAGCAGAAAGCGTAAATCACAAAGACCGCCCGTGACTCTATGTATGTATAACCTTCCTCCTTGGATGTGCATGAAGCGGAAGTTCATTATGATGCCAATTCTCATCCAAGGCCCTAAGCAACCCGACAATGACATTGATGTGTACCTAAGGCCATTAGTTGAAGAACTCTTACAGCTGCGGAATGGAACAGGTGTACGTGCGTGGGATGAGCACATGGGGGAAGAATTTGACCTAAAGGCATTGCTGTTCGTGACCATCAATGATTGGCCCGCTCTCAGTAACCTTTCAGGACAGACAAACAAGGGATACCACGCATGCACGCATTGCTTAGCCGACACCGAAAGTATATACCGGACAGATGCAGAAGAATGTGTACAGGCCATCGTTGATTTCTCCCGACCAACCATCAATGTCGAAAGAAAGGCAAGCATTTCAAAGGCGAGGCAGATCACCGGAAGAAGCCCGCCATGCATACCGGTGATCACGTACTTGCTATGGTCTCTCATTTACACGTAATCTTTGGAAAGGGTCCCGGGCTAGTCGTTCGAATGACGCCGAGGGACGCGCACCATGTGGAAGAAGAAATCTATATTTTGGGACCTACGCTCATCGAAAGAGCTAGAGGTACGCTTCAATCGACGTGATGCACGTGACGAAGAACCTTTGCGTGAACTCGTTAGGCTTCTTGGGCGTGTATGGGAAGACAAAAGATACACAC
Source organism: Aegilops bicornis (assembly GCA_021605145.1). NCBI lineage: Eukaryota > Viridiplantae > Streptophyta > Magnoliopsida > Poales > Poaceae > Aegilops > Aegilops bicornis. Next base: position 386,059,855 of record CM038669.1, on the reverse strand, counting down.
GAGGCACGGGAGGACTCGCAATGTTTGCATGAAAAAGACAAAGATGCCTCCAAAGCTGTATGAAGGTCCCGCCACTACGCTCTTACCAAAGAAGAGAAGGAAATCTTTTTGAATGCCCTTTCAAGATGAAGGTCCCGACCGGCTTCTCGTCGAATATAAAGGGAATAATAAATATTCCGGAGAAAAAGTTCCGAACCTAAAGTCTCATGACTGCCACGTGATTATGACACAACTGCTTCCGGTTTCATTGAGGGGGCTTCTACCGGAAAACGTCCGATTAGCCATTGTGAAGCTATGTGCATTCCTCGATGCAATCTCTCAGAAGGTGATCGATCCAGAAATCATACCAAGGCTAAGGAGTGATGTGGCGCAATGTCTTGTCAGTTTCGAGCTGGTGTTCCCACCATCTTTCTTCAATATCATGACACACGTCCTAGTTAATCTAGTCGACGAGATTGTCATTCTGGGCCCCGTAATTCTACACAATATGTTCCCCTTTGAGAGGTTCATGGGAGTCCTAAAGAAATATGTTCGTAACCCTGCTAGGCCAGAAGGAAGCATCTCCATGGGCCATCGAACAGAGGATGTCATTGGGTTTTGTGTTGACTTCATTCCTGGCCTTAAGAAGATAGGTCTCCCTAAATCGCGGTATGATGGGAGACTGACTGGAAAAGGCACGCTAGGACCAGACTCAATAATATGCAGGGACGGGCATTCTTGGTCTCAAGCACACTACAAAGTTCTACAAAACTCTACCTTGGTGACCCCGTATGTCGATGAACACAAGAACAGTCTGCGCTCCAAACACCCAGAGCAGTGTGATGACTGAATTACATGTGAACACATCAGGACTTTCAGCAGTTGGTTGGAAACACGTCTCAGAGGTGACAACACTGTTTGTGATGAGCTTTACTCGTTGTCCAGGGGACCATCTTGGACTGTATTGACTTACAAAGGATACGAGATAAATGGGAATACATTTTACACGATCGCCCAAGATCAAAAGAGCACCAACCAAAACAATGGTGTCCGCTTTGATGCAGCAACCGAGAGGGGAAAGGACACATATTATGGTTACATAATGGACATATGGGAACTTGACTACGGACATGATTTTAAGGTCCCTTTGTTTAAGTGCAAATAGGTCAATCTGTCAGGAGGCGAGTGCAGGTAGACCCACGATGCGGAATGACAACAAGTGGATCTGAACAATCTTGGGTACACCGACGAACCGTTCGTCCTAGCAAATGATGTGGCACAGGTTATCTATGTGAAGGACATGTCTACCAGACCGAAAAAAAGAAAAAATAAGAAAGCGAATACATCATACGATGAGCCAAAGCGCCACATAGTTCTTTCAGGAAAAAGGGACATTGTGGGAGTGGAGGGCAAGACAGACATGTCTGAAGATTATGAAAAGTTTCATGAAATTCCTCCCTTCAAAGTCAAGGCTGACCAAGTATCCTGATAAACGTTGAAGATTATCCATGGTTACGGCGCAATAAGCAAAGCACACAAGCGAAAAAAAGTGAAGAATTTCTCTCCACAACTATTATGATGATACCATGCCAACTTTCAACCTTTTCGTAGTTCATTTGAAATGCCTGTTGTAACAGACGAGTTTCCATATGAAATCCTGATACTTCGAAACAAATTGTCCATTTTGTAGACGAAGTGCATCCAGTTTTTGCCGTAACTCTCTCTACTTTCTTGCACATGCTATGTGGGTGAAATGATGAAACCATGCCAACTTTCAACCTTTTCAGAGTTCATTTCTAGTGCTTTTCAATTTCAGGGTCTTATAGCTCAAAATAATCAGTAAATGCATGGAAAATAACAAATATAATAAAAAATAAATAAGTAATTAGAAAAAGAATAAAATAAACTTTACCAAAATATATAAGTAGAAACAAAATAAAATAAACTTTAATAACAAATAAAATTTATGAAACTAAAATTATCAACGTATTTTCTGTTCAAAACATTATAAGCAACCTCCAGTATTACTGAAACTAAAATTATATAAAATTGATGCAACTAAAATTATCAAAGTTTTTTCAGTTCAAAATCATTAAAAGCAAAAAGAAATAAAATAAAATAAAATAAGTAATTAGAAACAAAAAAATAAAATAAATAAGTATTTTGGTGTAAGTAGAAACAAAATAAAATAAATAAAGCAAAAATGAAAAGCAATAAACTGGGACAAAATAAAAAACGCCACCCATCGGGCCACCACTACCCGAATACGACTAGAAACCCACCCATGGGCCGGGATTCGTGCCCGTAGAAGGCCCAATAGGCCCACAAAGCAGACACAATGTGTTTAGGCCCAAAGCCTCGATTTGAGAGGAGCTCGAGAGGGCAGCGGGAGTGGGGCTTATAAACCACTCTCGAGCTCCCTCAGCTAGCGAGGTGGGACTAAACTTTCGTGCCGCGATGCGGGCAGCACAAGGCCTTTAGTCCCGGTTGGTGCCACCACCAACCGGTACTAAAGGCACATATTGGTACCGGTTCGTGGCACGAACCGGTACCAATGCCCGCCCTTTAGTCCCGGTTTGTGCCACCAACCGGGACCAAAGGCCTTTGCTTCCCGCTCTTTGGGCTGCTGAAAAGAGGCCTTTGGTCTCGGTTGGTGGCACCAACCGGGACTGAAGGTGGGCTTTGGTACCGGTTCGTGCCACGAACCGGGACTAAAGCCTTTCCTATATAAGCCAGCCCTTAGCATTTTTTTTTCAGATTTCATCGCTAGTTGCCGCCCGACGACACCGACGTCCTCGACGCCGCCAGGCTGCCCCGCTGCCCTCGCCGTCTCCCGTGCCCCCGAGCCCACGCTAACGCCGTCCGTCGCCCTCGAGCCCACGCCGTCGCCGCGCCTGCGCCACGCCCATCGCCGTCTCGCCCCTCGACGCCTGCCGCCACCCGTCGCCTCGCCCGACGCTGCCTCCTCGTCGCCGTCGCCTCGCACCTTGAGCGCCTCGATCCCTCCTTGTCCTCCTCAGAATGACCGCCGCCATTGCCACAAGGCCGCCTCCTCCTCTTCCACCGTAGTTTAGATTTGCAATTTAGTTGTATTAATTTGGATGTGTAGTTAGATGTGTAGTTAATTTAGTTGTTGTAATTTAGATGTGTAGTTTAGATTTTTTGGGTGATATTATTATTGAATATGCAAATATTTGTATGTTCATATGCAAAGAATATGTCAATTTTTTCATAGAATTTTTATGATTTTTTTCTGTTGTATTTTTTTTCATAGAATTTTTATGATTTTTTTCATAGAATTTTTATGTATATGTTCATATTGTGTAGGAATCTGAAAATTGTGTATGATCAAAATCATTTATGTATGTTCATATTTAGAAGAAAAAGAAGGAGAGAAAAAAGGAAAATAAGATGAGGAAGAAGGAGAAGAAGAAGAAGAAGAAGAATAAGAAGAAGAGGAGAGGAAGAAGAGGAGAAATAAATAAGAAGATGAAAAAGAAGAAAAAAAAGTAGTAGAAGAAGAAATAGAGGAGAAGAAGAAGAAATAGAATAATATATTATTCTATTTCTTCTTCTTCCCATCTATTCCTTCTTCTTCTCCTCTTTTTTTTTCTTTTTTTTCTTCGATCTCGTCCTCTATTCCTTTCTTCTGCTCCTCTTTTTTTCTTCATCTTCCTCTTCTTATTTTTTTATCGGGTGTGTCGTTCTCGATATACGTACCCCCCTCCCCGATAAGTTTTATTAAGTACTACTTAGAACGTGTTTAATAGAATTAGTTAGAAAAATAATAGAACTAGTTAAACTGGCTAGTTTATTTTTAGTAAGTACTACTTTATTCTATTTATAGTAAGGAAATTAATAGAACTAGTTTGTTTTTCTAGTTAAAGCAATTATTCCCGCATCGATGTCGACGATGCCTATCCCGCATTCTCGTCGTCGACTCGGCGGAGGAGGCCGGCTTGATCAGAGGGGTCGTGTCCGGGACTGGGCTCCGCCGGGTTGGTTTTGGGAGGTGCTACCTTCCGGGGGGGGGGGCGTAGGTTGGTGAGGAGCCAGCCCGTCGTTGACCCAATCCTTGTTTGGTGGCGGTCGCGTGGGCCAGTGACGGTGACGAGGCTTCCGGACACCGCAGAGGTGGTACATCACCGTGTCAGCGAGGAGGACCAACACGTCCGTCGCTACATGGTTGCGTTGGAGGGCAGGTTCGACAATACCTGGCAGGTTCTTCAGGGATCTCACTGGAGCTATGATCCTGTGATGGTTCCTTCCCTTTGGGTGTCCACCGCCCGCGCCTATACCCGTCGGGCGCTATGGTTCTAGCTGTATTGGCGATGATATATGTATGATAGTATTCGAAGTGTATTAGTGATAATATTCGACGATGTACGGATGCATGGAGATGATGTAGTTTTGCTTATAATTGAATGCATCCTAATTTGAATACTACTTTATTTTGCGATTTTATTTTGCTTACTGAATGCTCAAATTGGAAAACTACTCCTACTTTGAATGCTAAAATTGGAGAGCACTATGCAAGGCATATGCATATGGTTAGTTGATAGCTTATAGGGTTTTTGTTTTCGCAGAAATCTAGGAGCCCCCGGCCCCTCCATCATCCCCGGCGTCGTCCCCGTCACCGACCCCCTCGGACATCGAGGTGAGACCAGCCAAATCCTTTTTTAGAAAGATAATTAAACGATATTTCGGGTTGACTTTAAGTCTGTCGAGTCTCCACCATATATGATAGGACGAAGAATCCCGACTGTTGTCGTAGAAGCTTCTCGCCGTTCCGTGTGCTAGACAATTTGGTGTAATGCACTCGGGAACGAAGGAGGAGCTACCATCACCGACGATGCAAATGTCGAGAGGAATCGGTGAGGAGAGTTCCACCATATATATATGAGAGGACGAAGAATCCCGACTGTTGTTGTGGGGGTCGCTTCTCCTTCGTTCCCGTGTGCTAGACATTTTGGTGTAATGCACTCGGGAACAAATGGAGGAGCGACCATCACCAACGGTCGAATGTATACACCACGTGAGCTGAGAGTTTTCAAGAAAAGACTCGACAAACCGATAGTCAACCCGTGATGAATAATAATGATCTAATTTAGTTTTTGTAGTACATATATTTAATTGTACAAGTTTAATCTTTGAATTATGAACGTAGGAAATGTCATCATCGGACGACGAAAGTCTCCCGGGGGAGTGCGGGTGGTGCCACGATGATCGAGGTTTGTGCAACAGGCCTCACCTGGACGATGATCGGCGCTTCAGCATTAAGCTCGAGGAGACCTTCGATGTTGAAACGGTACGCAACGGCGGCAAGTGTTTTTTTTGTAATTAAGCATGACTTCAACTATTTCAACGTGTAATTTTCATCTTTTACAATTGGAGTATAGCTTATCCCATGCCATGCAAGACGTTATGTCTTGGAGAGGATGGATTTTGAAGACCAAGAAAATTTTGAAACGAAGAAAATTCACCTAAGGACCCATCATGATGTGGATTTTGAAATAAATCTGTATAACACTGAGAGCGTAACCCATTTTGGTTGCAAAAATTGGGAAGCATTTTGCAAGATGTATGGTTTTGATGAGGGTATGCTTGTCACCATGAATCTTGGTGATCCTGAAATCGAGCAAGACAATATGGACATTTGGGTCCTTGTTGATACGCCTCCAGTTCTACCGCTATGTGAGTTTCTCAAACATAGTTATTAGCTAGTTTATATTGTTTATTTCAAAATAGTTTACAACTTATTTCCATTGACAGCTTATTTTGATTGTTCAAACAATGTGCGGAACATGGTAGACAAAACCCACTACACTGATGGCTCTGAATTAACTTATCAGGAGAAAAATCATCTGGTCGGATTTTGTACTGATATTGAGAATTACAATATCTACAATCAAACTCCTCAACATTATGGTCAATACGTGCCACTAGTGCACGTGTTGAACTACTGATAACTACCATGGAGATACCACAGTAAGATATTTTACTATTACGACATCCGTGCATCTTTTGCATACTTCTAAAACTAGTACATCATTGCTAACTATGAAGTTATTACTATGTTTTTCAACAGAGAATCCTGAGGATTGTGTGCCTCATTTGATGTATCGTAATGGCAGCCTTCGTGTTTTGAGCATATATCCGATGTCGTCCCCACGAATCTCAACTGTCCATACCGGATTTCTCAAAGAAGTGGAGACATGCGAATCAGTAAATGGAAAAAATGTATGGAGAGTCGTAAGGAGGTTCTTGGAAGCAAAAGGAAGCGAAGCGCAAGAATTGGAGACAGGATGATCTCCATTATCCATAATGGAGAGTCAGGGTCTATATTGTTTTATGCTATTTTACCTTAAAGAGGGTATTTAGGTCCTACCTAATACTGACATTCATGTGCTAAGAACAAAGTAGGGTTGGTTCGATGACTATCAGGATGATGATAGTATGACTTGTTATTAATAACGAGTAGAAGTTGTATGATGATGATTAGTAGGACTTGTTATTATGATGATGCATGATGCGAGCATGAAGAGTTATTATATATCTGTGGATGAAATGAACATGGATTGGATTGAAGTGAAGGCAACATGCATGTGGTGCATGTCAAAAGTAGTATAATCCAAACTTGATCAAGTTAGGATTAGTATTACTTTCGACATGCACCACATGTTGCCTCACTTCAATCTAAGTCATGTTTAGGCATAGCAAAGATGATGCACGGAGATAAGAGAGGACACATCTCTCTATTAGCTACCTATACGAACCTAATGTAACCCCCAAAACCCTAAACCACCTCCTTTAAAAAAACAACATTTGAAATCTTGTGGCGTGGAAGCTTATTGGTCCCGGTTGGTGCTACGAACCGGGACCAAAGGCCCTCCTGCCTGGGCTCGCCGGAGCGGCCACGTGGAGGCCCATCTGTCTCGGTTTGTATAAGAACCGGGACTAAAGGCCTAGGGCAATAGTAACGACCCTTTAGACCCGGTTCCCCAACCGGGACAGATGGGCCTTATGAACCGGGACAAATGGGCCTTTTTCTACTAGTGCAAGTAGGATTCGGTCCTACTTGGGGCGCCTCCTAGCCTCTCCCCCCTCCCACCTATATAATGTGGGGGGGGGGGGCACCCCTAGCACACACCAGACAATTGCCAAGCCGTGTGCAACGCCCCCCTCCATCGTTTACACCCCGGTCATATTTTCGTAGTGCTTAGGCGAAGCCCTATGGAGATCACTTCACCATCACCGTCACCACGTCGTCATGCTGAGGGAACTCATCTACTACCTCAACATCTTGCTGGATCAAGAAGGCGAGGGACATCACTGAGTTGAACGTGTGCAGAACTCGGAGGTGTCGTACGTTCGGTACTTGATCGGTCGGAGCTAGAAGAACTTCGACTACATCAACCACATAGTTAAACGCTTCCGCTTACGGTCTACGAGGGTACATATACACACTCTCCCCCTCATTGCTATGCATCTCCATGGATAGACCATTTCATGTGCGTAGAAAATTTCTTGTTTTCCATGCAACGTTTCCCAAAAGTGGTATCAGAGCCAGGTCTATGCGTAGATGATATGCACAAGTAAAACACAAAGAGTTGTGGGTGGTGATAGTCATACTGCTTACCACCAACTTCTTATTTTGATTCGGCGATATTGTAACATGAAGTGGCCCAGACCAACCTTACATGTCCACACACATGAGACCGGTTCCACCGACAGACATGCAACTAGTTTTGCATAAAGGTGGTTGGCGGGTGTATGTTTCTCCTACTTTAGTTGAATCGAATTTGACTGCGGCCGGTCCTTGAAAAAGTTTAAAACCGTTGTGGTTTTATTCTTAGGTAAGAACGGTTCTTGCTAGAAGCCCGTAGCAGCCAAGTAAAACTTGCAACAACAAAGTAGAGGACGTGTAACTTGTTTTTGCAGGGCATTTTGTGATGTGATATGGTCAAGTCATGATGTGATACATGTTATTGTATGAGATGATCATGTTTTATAAGATATCTGATATCTGGCAGGAGCCTTATGGTTGTCTCTTTATTGTATGAAATGCTAACGCCATGTAATTGCTTTACTTTATCACTATGCGTTAGCGATAGTTGTAGAAGCAATAGTTGGCAAGATGACCACGACGCTACGATGGAGATGAAGGTGTCGAGCTGGTGATGATGGAGATCATGATGATGCTTTGGAGATGCAGATCAAAAGCACAAGATGATGATGGCCATATCATATCACATATTTTGATTGCATGTGATGTTTATCTTTTATGCATCTTATTTTGCTTAGTACGACGGTAACATTATAAGATGATCCCTTCACTGAATTTCAAGGTAAAAGTGTACTCCCTTAGTATGCACCGTTGCTACAGTTCGTCGTGTTGAGACACCACGTGATGATCGAGTGTGATAGATTCTGCGTTCACATACAACGGGTGCAAGACAATTTTGCACATGCGGAATACTTGGGTTAAACTTGACGAGCCTAGCATGTACAAACATGGCGTGGGAACACTGGAGACCAAAAGGTCGAATGTGAATCATATACTAGATATGATCAACATAGAGATGTTCACCATTGATGACTACTCCATCTCACGTGATGATCAGACATGAATTAGTTGATTTGGATCACGTATCACTTAGATGACTTGAGGGATGTCTATCTAAGTGGGAGTTCTTAAGTAATTTAATTAATTAAACTTAATTTATCATGAACTTAGTCCTGATAGTATTGGCATATCTATGTTGTAGATTAATGGCCCGTGCTATCGTTCCCTGAATTTTAATGTGTTCCTAGAGAAAGCTAAGTTGAAAGATGATGGTAGAAACTACATGGACTGGGTCCGTAACTTGAGGATTATCTTCATTGCTACACAGAAGAATTATGTCCTTGATGCACCGCTAGGTGAAAGGCCTGCTACAGGAGCAGATGCTTATGTCTTGAACGTCTGGCAAGCTCGATCTAATTACTACTTGATAGTTCAGTGTGCCATGCTTTATGGCTTAGAATCGGGTCTTCAAAGACGTTTTGAACATCATGGAGCATATGAGATGTTCCAGGAATTGAAGTTTATATTCCAAGCAAATGCCCGGGTTGAGCGATATGAAGTCTCCAACAAGTTCTATAGCTGCAAGATGGAGGAGAATGGTTCTGTCAGTGAACACATACTCAGAATGTCTGGATATCATAATCACTTGACTCAGCTGGGAGTTAATCTTCCAGATGATAGTGTTATTGACAGAGTTCTTGATCAACGCCACCAAGCTACAAAGGCGTCGTGATGAAACTATAATATGCAAGGGATGGACAAGACAATTCCCGAGCTCTTCGCAATGCTCAAAACTGCGGAGGTAGAAATCAAGAAGGAGCATCAAGTGTTGATGGTTAACCAGACCACTAGTTTCAAGAAAAAGGGCAAGGTAAAGAAGGGGAACTTCAAGAAGAATGGCAAACAAGTTGCCACTCCTGGGAAGAAGCCCAAAACTAGACCTAAGCCTGAAACTGAGTGCTTCAACTACAAAGGGACTGGTCACTGGAAGCGGAACTGCCCCATGTATTTGCTAGATAAGAAGGATGGCAAAGTGAACAAAGGTATATTTGATAAAAAATGTTATTGATGTATACTTTACTAATGCCGTAGTAGCGTGTGGGTATTTGATACTGGTTCGGTTGCTCATATTTGTAACTCGAAACAGGTGTTGCAGATTAAACGAAGATTGGCTAAGGACGAGGTGACGATGCGCGTCGGGAATGGTTCCAAAGTCGATGTGATCGCCGTCGGCATGCTACCTCTACATCTATCTTCGGGATTAGTTTTCGACCTGAATAATTGTTATTTGGTGCCAGCGTTGAGCATGAACATTATATCTGGATCTTGTTTAGTGCGAGATAGTTATTCATTTAAAACGTAGAACGATGGTTGTTTTATTTATATGAGTAATATCTTTTATGGTCATGCACACTTGAAGAGTGGTCTATTTTTGTTGAATCTCGATTGCAGTGATACACATATTCATAATATTGACGCCAAAAACAGCAAAGTTGATAATGATAGTGCAACATATTTGTGGCACTGCCTTTTAGGTCAGATTGGTGTAAAGCGCATGAAGAAACTCCATGCAGATGGGCTTTTGGAATCACTTGATTATGAATCATTTGATACTTGCGAATCATGCCTCATGGGCAAGATGACTAAAATTCCGTTCTCCGGAACAATGGAGCGAGCGAATGACTTATTAGAAATAATACATACCGATGTATGCGGTCCAATGAGTGTTGACGCACGCGGCGGGTATCGTTATTTTCTAACCTTCACAGATGATTTGAGAAGATATGGGTATATCTACTTAATTAATGAAACACAAGTTTGAAACATTTGAAAAGTTCAAAGAATTTCAGAGTGAAGTAGAGAATCATCGTAATAAGAAAATAAAGTTTCTATGATCTGATCGTGGAGGCGAATATTTGAGTTACGAGTTTGGCCTTCATTTAAAACAATGTGGAATAGTTTCACAACTCACGCCACCTGGAACACCATAGCGTAATGGTGTGTCCGAACGTCGTAACCATACTTTATTAGATATGATGCGATTTATGATGTCTCTTATCGATTTACCACTATCGTTTTGGGGTTATGCATTAGAGACAGTTGCACTCACGTTAAATAGGGCACCGTCTAAATCCGTTGAGACGACACTGTATGAAATGTGGTTTGGCAAGAAACCTAAGCTGTCGGTTCTTAAAGTTTGGGGTTGCGACACTTATGTCAAAAGGCTCAGCCTGATAAGCTCGAACCCAAACCGGAGAAGTGTGTCTTCATAGGATACCCTAAGGAAACAATTGGGTACACCTTCTAACACAGATCCGAAGGCAAGATCTTTGTTGCCAAGAATGAAACATTTCTAGAGGAGTTTCTCTCAAAAGAAGTGAGTGGGAGGAAAGTAGAACTTGATGAGGTAATTGTACCTTCTCTCGAATTGGAAAGTATCACATCAGAAATCCGTTCCCGTGATGCCTACACCAACTAGAGAGGAAGCTAATGATGATGATCATGAAACTTTAGATCAAATTACTACTAGACCTCGTAGGTCAAACAGAGCACGTTCCGCACCAGAGTGGTACTGTAATCCTGTCCTGGAAGTCATGTCACTAGACCATGGTGAACCTACGAACTATGAAGAAGCTATGATGAGCCCAGATTCCCATAAATGGCTTGAGGCCATGAAATCTGAGATAGGATCTATGTATGAGAACAAAGTGTGGACTTTGGTAGACTTGCCTGATGATCGGCGAGCCATAGAGAATAAATGGATCTTCAAGAAGAAGATTGCCGATGGTGGTAATGTTACTGCCTACGAAGCTCGACTTGTCGCGAAAGGTTTTCGACAAGGTCAAGGAGTTGACTACGATGAGACTTCCTCACCCGTAGCGATGCTTAAGTCTGTTTGAATCATGTTAGGAATTGCCGCATTTTATAATTATGAAATCTGGCAAATGAACGTCAAAACTGCATTCCTTAATGGATTTCTTAAAGTAGAGTTGTATATGATGCAACCAGAAGGTTTTGTCGATCCTAAAGGTGCTAACAAAGTGTGCAAGCTCCAGCGATCCATCTATGGACTGATGCAAGCATCTCGGAGTTGGAATATACGCTTTGATGAGGTGATCAAAGCATATGGTTTCATACAGACTTTCAGAGAAACCTGTATTTACAAGAAAGTGAGTGGGAGCTCTGTAGCATTTCTAATATTATATGTGGATGGCATATTGTTGATTGAAAATGATGTAGAATTTTTGGATAGCATAAAAGGATACCTGAATAAGAGTTTTTCAATGAAAGACCTTAGTGAAGCTGCTTATATATTGGGCATTAGGATCTATAGAGATAGATCAAGACGCTCGATAGGACTTTCACAAAGCACATACCTTGACAAAGTTTTGAAGAAGTTCAAAATGGATCAGTCAAAGAAAGGGTTCTTGCCTGTGTTGCAAGGTGTGAAATTGAGTCAGACTCAAAGCCCGACCACTTCAGAAGATAGAGAGAAAATGAAAGGCATTCCCTATGCCTCAGACATAGGTTCTATCATGTATGCTATGTTGTGTACCAGACCTGATGTGTGCATTGTCATAAGTCTGGCAGGGAGGTACCAAAGTAATCCAGGAGTGGATCACTGGACAGCGGTCAAGAACACCCCGAAGTACCTGAAAAGGACAAAGGATATGTTTCTCGTTTATGGAGGTGACGAAGAGCTCGTCGTAAATGGTTACATCGTTGCTAGTTTCGACACTGATCCGGATGAATCTAAGTTATAAACCGGATGTGTGTTTATATTGAATGGTGGACCTGTCAGTTGGTGCAGTTCCAAGACGAGCATCGTGGCGGGTTTTACGTGTGAAGCGGAATACAAAGCTGCTTCGGAAGCAGCAAATGAAGGAGTTCATATCTGATATAGGTGTAATACCTAGTGCATTGATACGTCTTCGACGTATCTGTAATTTTTGATTGTTCCATGCCAATATTCTACAGCTTTCATATACTTTTGGCAACTTTTTCTACTATTTTTGGGACTAACATATTGATCTAGTGCATGCTCCTGTTTGTTGTATGTTTTATGTTTAGCAGAAACCCCATATCAGACGGAATCCAAACAGGTAAAAACGGACGAAGAATATTTTTGGAATATTTGGAGAATTTGGGATGAAGAATCAACGCGAAATGGTGCCCGAGGTGGCCACGAGGCAGAGGGGCGCGCTCCTGACCCTCGTGGGCCCCCCGTAAGGCGGTTGCTGCTCTTCTTTGACCGCAAGAAAGCTAATTTTCGGAGAAAAAAAATCTCGGTGAAGGTTTCAATCCAATCGGAGTTACGGATCTCCATATATATACGAAACGGTGAAAGGGCGGAAGAGGAGAACGCAGAAACAGAGAGAGACAGAGAGACAGATCCAATCTCAGAGGGGCTCTCGCCCCTCCCTGCCATGGAGGCCAAGGACCAGAGAGGAAACCCTTCTCCCATCTAGGGAGGAGGTTAAGGAAGAAGAAGAAGAAGGGGCCCCTCTCCCCCTCTCTTCCGGTGGCGCCGGAACGCTGCCCTGGCCACCATCATCATCACCGCGATCTTCACCAACACCTCCGCCATCTTCACGAACATCTCCATCACCTTCCCCCCTCTATCTACAGCGGTCCACTCTCCCGCAACCCGCTGTACCCTCCACTTGAACATGATGCTTTATGCTTCATATTATTATCCAATGATGTGTTGCCATCCTGTGATGTCTGAGTAGATTTTCGTTGTCCTATCGGTGGTTGATGAATTGCTATGATTGATTTAATTTGCTTGTGGTTATGTTGCTATCCTTTGGTGCCCATCATATGAGCTGCCACGTGGATCACACCATAGGGTTAGTTGTATGTTGATAGGACTATGTATTGGAGGGCAAGAGTGACAGAAGCTTCTACCTAGAATAGAAATTGATGCATATGGGATTGAAGGGGGACCAATTTATCTTAATGCTATGGTTGGGTTTTACCTTAATGAACATTAGTAGTTGCGGACGCTTGCTAATAGTTCCAATCATAAGTGCATGGAATTCCAAGTCAGGGATGACATGCTAGCAGTGGCCTCTCCCACATAAAACTTGCTATCGGTCTAGTAAAGTAGTAAATTGCTTAGGGACAATTTCGCAACTCCTACCACCACTTTTCCACACTCTCTATATTTACTTTATTGATTATTTACCTAAACAGCCCCTAGTTTTTATTTACGTGCTCTTTATTATCTTGCAAACCTATCCAACAACACCTACAAAGTACTCCTAGTTTCATACTTGTTCTAGGTAAAGCGAACGTTAAGCGTGCGTAGAGTTGTATCGGTGGTCGATAGAACTTGAGGGAATATTTGTTCTACCTTTAGCTCCTTGTTGGGTTCGACACTCTTATCGAAAGAGGCTACAATTGATCCCTTATACTTGTGGGTTATCAAGACCTTTTTCTGGCGCCGTTGCTGGGGAGTCATAGCGTGGGGTGAATATTCTCGTGTGTGCTTGTTTGCTTTATCACTAAGTAATTTTTATTTGCTGTTCTTAGTTTTTCTTTATCTTTAGTTATGGATATGGAACACGAAATACCAAAAAAAAATAGGTGTACTTGCTACTCATGGAGATGGGGAACCTCCTAAAACCCTCGATGCTCGTTATGTGAAAGATATTATGTACTACTTTAATAATCTTGAGAAAACCACGTTCAACTATGTTATGGGGAACACGTTGGATCAACGTGAATGCTTTAGGGATTATCGCTTGACTCAAAAAGAGAAACTATTATGGGATCAAATTCATATGTTGCATTGGTATGCTAGTCAACTATGCTTGAGATATGATTATACTTGTCGCTCTAGGATGAAGGCTCCACACCTTCCCTTTTCATGCGAATTTAATGATAATGAAACCTTGGCTTCTTATGCTAGAAGTATATATGATTACTATGTTGTGGAACAAATAGAAGAATTTGTTGCTTTTATGGGTGCTTATGAAATTGAATCTATGTTCAAAGAGTTTGAAAATCTTTATGATGCTATTTATAGACCTGAAAATTTAGCTATCCTTAAATATTGTTATGCCAATTATGAATTCAATTCCGATATTGATGCATTTATTGATAAAGTCTCCGTTGTCCAAGAAGAGACTAATATTTTGCAGGAGTCTATGGAAGAAGAAATTGATGAAACTGTGAGCTCATTGGATGAAAAAGATGAGGAGGAGAGCGAAGAACAAAAGGAGGAAGAGCGGATTGATCACCCGTGCCCACCTTCTAATGAGAGTAACTCTTCAAATCATACATTGTTTAAATTTCCTTCGTGCTTACCGAAGGATGATTGCTATGATGACTGTTATGATCCCGTTGATTCTCTTGAAATATCCCTTTTTGATGATGCTTGCTATGCTTGTGGCCAAGACGCCAATATGAATTATGCTTATGGAGATGAACTTGCTATAGTTCCTTATGTTAAACATGAAATTGTTGCTATTGCACCCACGCATGATAGTCCTATTATCGTTTTGAATTCTCCCGATTATACTATATCGGAGAAGTTTGCCCTTATTAAGGATTATATTGATGGGTTGCCTTTTACCGTTGCACATGATGATTTTGATGCATATAATATGCATGTGCTTGCTGCTCCTATTTTCAATTATTATGAGAGAGGAACTACATCTCCGCCTCTCTATGTTTCCAACATGATAAAATTGCAAGAAACTGTTTATAATATGCATTGGCCTTTACTTTATGTGCATGAATTGTTCTTCTATGACATTCCAATGCATAGGAAGATATATGTTGCTTTCTGCTCACTACTAAATGCCAAATCATTGCTAATTAAAATTGGCTTTGATATACCTTGGGATCCGGGTGGATCCATTACTTGAGCACTATATGCCTAGCTTAATGGCTTTAAAGAAAGCGCTGCCAGGGAGACAATCCGGAAGTTTTAGAGAGTCATTTATTTCTGTTGAGTGCTTTTATATAGTTAAAAACAAAAAAAATAAAGAGGGGAACCCAAAACTTTTGAAAAAGAAAAGTGAAAGTGAGATAGACGAGCATTGTGAAAGTGGGGGACGTCCTTGAACTTTGTTCATGCCCATGGAAACTTTGTGAATCTTAATTACAGAAACTTTTCAACAAAAATAATTATCCCCTTGTATAATTTTATTGTATTATAAAAATAATGTGCCAAGGTTTGCCTTTAGGATGTTTACAATGCTTGTTGGTTTGTGCGGTGCAGGACAGAAACTTTGGCTGTAGTGCGCGATTTTACGTTTTTTACTGGAATGTCAAATGGTTCTGATTATTTTTGAACTGTATTGCTATACAAATTTTTTATTTTTCCTAATGTTTGAAGAATTTTTCAAGTATCAGAAGTATGGTGAATGTTCAGATTATTACAGACTGTCCTGTTTAAAACAGATTCTGTTTTTTATGCATAGTTTGCTTGTTTTGATGAAACTATCAATCTCTATCAGTGGATTAAGCTATGAAAAAGTTATATTACAGTAGACATAATGCAAAAACAAAATATGAATTGGTTTTCAATATTACTTAAAGTAGTGATTTGCTTTATTATACTAACGGATCTTACCGAGTTTTCTGTTGAAGTTTTGTGTGGATGAAGTGTTCGAAGATCGAGGATGTCTCGATATGAGGATAAGGAGGAGAGGCAAGAGCTCAATCTTGGGGATTCTCAAGGCACCCCAAGTAAATATTCAAGGAGACTCAAGCGTCTAAGCTTGGGGATGCCCCGAAAGGTATCCCATCTTTCTTCAACTAGTATCGGTATGTTTTCGGATTCGTTTCGTTCATGCGATATGTGCAAATCTTGGAGCGTCTTTTGCATTTAGTTTTCAGTTTTCTTTTATGCACCATGCTATTATGAGATAGTCCTTGGTTGATTTATATAATTCTCTTTGCACTTCACTTATATTCTTTGAGTATGGCTTTATAGAATGCTTCATGTGCTTCGCTTATATTATTTGAAGTTTGGATTGCATGTTTCTCTTCACATAGAAAAACACCATTTGTAGAATGCTCTTTTGCTTCACTTATATTTGTTAGAGCATGGACATATCTTTTGTAGAAAGAATTAAACTCTCTTTCTTCACTTATATCTATTTAGAGAGATGACAGGAATTGGTCATTCACATGGTTAGTCATAAAATCCTACATAAAACTTATAGATCACTGAATATGATATGTTTGATTCCTTGCAATAGTTTTGCGATATAAAGATGGTGATATTAGATTCATGCTAGTGGGTAGTTTTGGATTAGTAGAAATACTTGTGTTGAGGTTTGTGATTCCGTAGCATGCATTATGGTGAACCGTTATGTAACGAAGTCGGAGCATGATTTATTTATTGATTGTCTTCCTTATGAGTGACGGTCGGGGAATGAGCGATGGTCTTTTCCTACCAATCTATCCCTCTAGGGGCATGCGTAGTAGTACTTTTCTTCGAGGGCTAATAAACTTTTGCAATAAGTATATGAGTTCTTTATGACTAATGTGAGTCCATGGATTATACGCACTCTCACCCTTCCATCATTGCTAGCCTCTTTGGTACCGTGCATTGCCCTTTCTCACCTTGAGAGTTGGTGCAAACTTCGCCGGTACATCCAAACCCCGTGATACGATACGCTCTATCACACATAAGCCTCGTTATATCTTCCTCAAAACAGCCACCATACCTACCTATCATGGCACTTCCATAGCCATTCCGAGACATATTGCCATGCAATTTCCATCATCATCATATACATGACTTGAGCATTTATCGTCATATTGCTTTGCATGATCGTAAGATAGCTAGCATGATGTTTTCATGGCTTGTACGTTTTTTTGATGGCATTGCTATGCTAGATCATTGCACATCCCGGTACACCGCCGTTAGCATTTATATAGAGTCATATCTTTGTTCTAGATATCGAGTTGTAATATTGAGTTGTAAGTAAATAGAAGTGTGATGATCATCATTATTAGAGCATTGCCCCAGTGAGGAAAGGATGATGGAGACTATGATTCCCCCACAAGTCGGGATGAGACTCCGGAAGAAAAAATAAAAAAAATAAAAAGAGAAAGGCCAAAAAAAGAGAAGGCCCCAAAAAAGAGAAAAAAAACAACAAAAAACAAAAAAATGAGAGAAAAAGAGAGAAGGGGCAATGTTACTATCCTTTTACCACACTTGTGCTTCAGAGTAGCACCATGTTCTTCATATAGAGAGTCTCTTGAGTTATCACTTTCATATACTAGTGGGAATTTTCATTATAGAACTTGGCTTGTATATTCTGATGATGGGCTTCCTTAAATGCCCGAGGTCTTCATGAGCAAGCAAGTTGGATGCACACCCACTTAGTTTCCAGTTTGAGCTTTCATACACTTATAGCTCTTAGTGCATCTGTTGCATGGCAATCCCTACTCCTCACATTGACATCAATTGATGGGCATCTCCATAGCCTGTTGATTAGCCGCGTCGATGTGAGACTTTCTCCTTTTTTGTCTTCTCCACACAACCTCCACCTTCATATTCTATTCCACCCATAGTGCTATATCCATGGCTTGCGCTCATGTATTGCGTGAGGGCTGAAAAGGCTGAAGCATGTTAAAAAATATGAACCAATTGCTCGGCTTGTCATCGGGCCAGACTATATGATTTTGTAGGGATAACTTTCTTTGGCCATGTTATTTTGAAAAGACATGATTGCTTTATTAGTAGGCTTGAAGTATTATTGTTTTAATGTCAAATGACAGACTATTGATTTGAATCACTCGTGTCTTAATATTCATGCCATGATTAGATACATGATCAAGATTCTGCTAGGTAGCATTCCACTTCAAAAATTGTCTTTTTTATCATTTACCTACTCGAGGACGAGCAGGAATTAAGCTTGGGGATGCTGATACGTCTCCGTCGTATCTGTAATTTTTGATTGTTCCATGCCAATATTCTAGAGCTTTGATATACTTTTGGCAAATTTTTATACTATTTTTGGGACTAACATATTGATCCAGTGCCCAGTGCCAGTTCCTGTTTGTTGTATGTTTTATGTTTCGCAGAAACCCCATATTAGACGGAATCCAAACAGGATAAAAACGGCCGGAGAATATTTTTGAAATATTTGGAGAATATGGGAGGAAGTATCAACGCGAAACGGTGCCCCAGGTGGCCACGAGGCAGGAGGGCGCACCTGCCCCCCCTGGGCGCGCCCCTGACCCTCGTGGGCCCCCCGTAAGGCGGTTGCTGCTCTTCTTTGGCCGCAAGAAAGCTAATTTTCGGGAAAAAACTCGGCAAAGGTTTCAATCCAATCGGAGTTATGGATCTCCATTTATATATGAAACGGTGAAAGGGCAGAAGAGGAGAACGCAGAAACAGAGAGAGACAGAGAGACAGATCCAGTCTCGGAGGGGCTCTCGCCCCTCCCATGCCATGGAGGCAAAGGACCAGAGGGGAAACCCTTCTCCCATCTAGGGAGGAGGTCAAGGAAGAAGAAGAAGAAGGGGGCCCCTCTCCCCCTCTCTTCCGGTGGCGCCGGAACGTTGTTGTGGCCACCATCATCATCACCGCAATCTTCACCAACACCTCTGCCATCTTCACCAAGATCTCCATCACCTTCCCCCCTCTATCTACAGCAGTCCACTCTCCCGCAACCCGCTGTACCCTCTACTTGAACATGGTGCTTTATTCTTCATATTATTATCCAATGATGTGTTGCCATCCTGTGATGTCTGAGTAGATTTTCGTTGTCCTATCGGTGGTTGATGAATTGCTATGATTGATTTAATTTGCTTGTGGTTATGTTGCTGTCCTTTGGTGCCCATCATATGAGCGCGCGCGTGGATCACACCATAGGGTTAGTTGTATGTTGATAGGACTATGTATTGGAGGGCAAGAGTGACAGAAGCTTCTACCTAGCATAGAAATTGATGCATATGGGATTGAGGAGGGACCAATTTATCTTAATGCTATGGTTGGGTTTTACCTTAATGAATGTTAGTAGTTGCGGACGCTTGCTAATAGTTCCAATCATAAGTGCATGGAATTCCAAGTCAGGGATGACATGCTAGCAGTGGCCTCTCCCACATAAAACTTGTTATCGGTCTAGTAAAGTAGTCAATTGCTTAGGGACAATTTCACAACTCCTACCATCACTTTTCTACACTCGCTATATTTACTTTATTGATTATTTACCTAAACAGCCCCTAGTTTTTATTTATGTACTCTTTATTATCTTGCAAACCTATCCAACAACACCTACAAAGTACACCTAGTTTCATACTTGTTCTAGGTAAAGCGAACGTTAAGTGTGCGTAGAGTTGTATCGGTGGTCGATAGAACTTGAGGGAATATTTGTTCTACCTTTAGCTCCTCGTTGGGTTCGACACTCTTACTTATCAAAAGAGGCTACAATTGATCACCTATACTTGTGGGTTATCACGCATCAGGTCCAATGAAAATCTTTTCTGACAATACTGGAGCAATTGCCTTGGCGAAGGAATCCAGATTTCACAAGAGAACCAAACACATCAAGAGATGCTTCAACTCCATTCATGAACAAGTCAAGGAGGGAGACATAGAAATTTGCAAGATACATATAGATCCGAATGTAGCAGACCCGTTTGTCGGATTTCGGGTTCTGGCAGACCCTCTAGGTTCGAACACTGGGGTGCGCGTGGAGATCTCGCCCTCTACCTATCTGCACCTCGCCGCCTCGCTAGGATCTAAACTATCAAAGGAACAACACAAGAGACACAGGGTTTATACTAGTTCGGGCCACCATTGTGGTGTAATACCCTACTCTAGTTTGTGGTGTGGTGGATTGCCTCTGGGGCTGATGATGAACAATATAAGGAAGAACAGCCTCGTGAGGGTCTGTTCTTGGCTGGTGCGATGAACTGCTAGGGGGAGTTCAATCGCTCTCTCTCTCTGCTGATTCAAGATGCCTCTAGCCCTGTTCTGTATTCTGGATCCCCCTACCCTGTGGGTGGCTAGTCCTATTTATAGGCAAGGGCCCTGGGCCTCTTCCCAAATATCGAGTGAAAAGGGCGCCAACAATTGCCATTTTGAAGGGGAACATCTAGTACACTTATCCTGACTAAAGTTGGTCCTCGCCTGTCAAAGGCTCTGGTGGTGACGCCGGCTTGGGCTCCACGATGACTTCCTTCCTGCCGTTGCGACGGTCTTGGTCTTGTTGCCAAAGCGGATGCCTTTGCTTGATGCTCTCGCTGCGCTTGCTCCCTTTGCACCAAAGAGGAAAGGAGGACATCATGCTGGCTGGCGCCCGCCTGGCGCCCTTGGTCGTCATGGCTTGCGTCATGGGCACCTCGTGAGGTACCCGCCTTGATCTCTCCGCCTCCTCGCGAGCCAGCTGGACGAGGCCGCGCCTAAGGAAGCTTCACGTCACTTGGCGAGGGTCTTGAGCTTGTCTTGATGAAGATGGGCCGTCTTTGGGCCACCTTGAGCCACACCGCGGGCCGCAGCGAGCAAGTCTGGGACCCCCGTTCCCGGAACGCCGACAGTAGCCCGGGCCCAAAGCGCGCTGGACTTGGCTGAGCAGAGAAGCGAAGGGGCAAGTCTGCGCCATGGCCCCTAACAGCTCATGCGGCCTCGGGCGCCGCGTGGCGGTTGATTGGACGTGGGGGGCTCCTCTCCCCCATGATGCCTCGGCAACTGCACGAATTGACAAGTCCCTGCATGCAAAGCGGGTCATGATTACCTGCGATCGTGGAGGCCGGCGGTTGACCTTCCCCGGCTATAAGTACGGGATGGTGCCTGCTCTTTCGGTACATCCCCTCTTGCTTCTCCTTCTTCTTCATGGCTCCGCCAAAGAGGTTCTCGGCCGCGGAGAAGGGAAAGGCCCGCCAGGTGGAGCCTGACTCTCCCCCGCCAAAGCGCGGTCGAGGCCGTCCTCGAAAACACCCTGTGGCTCCCATGGTGGCTCCCCGCGGCCGTGGAGGTGATCTCCCGCGTGGTGACGGGCGGCAGGCCGTTCTTTGGGCGTGCTCTGGCCAACCCCTAGGCAAGGCTTCCACTCGGCCACAGTCTTTGCCGGAGTTTGTTGTGTGGTCGTGAGCCGGCTCGGCACCAACTCCGGCTTCCTCGCTTCCTCTGGGTGAGCTTCCGGCCGGTGCCCGGGCGGCCTCGCTTCAGGCGGATGGTTGCTGCAGCCGGGCCTCCTGGCTTCGGAGGCCTCTGCGGGAGTGTGGCCACGACCATGGGCAGCAACGCGTTTGCCCAGCGTGGTGTGAGCCGGCGGTGCACCCTGCACTTCAAGTTCGACGGCGATGCCACCCTCTACGTGAGGGTGTTCGGGGAAGACGGTCGCCGCACTGGGTGCTGCCCTGAGAACGACGACCGCGTTCGTGGGCCCAGCCCCAGCGACAATGAAGATGACAGCGCGCGCGTGGTCGGCGGCGCTCGGGGTTCATCGAGCTTCGACGGCTCTTCTTCGGGCAGCGGCTCCTCCAGTGGTGGCCGCGATCAGCCTCTGCGCCACCGCGCCCGCCTGGAGGGAGGTAGCGGGTTTGCCTGCCGTCGCGCCGCGCGAGATGGAGTCCGCCTGAGCTCCGGAGGCAGTTCGAGTCTCCCTCGCGAGTTGGTGTCGGGCGAGTCGCGCCTGTTTTGTTCTTTTTTCCTTTTCCTGCGCAAAGAGACAGTAGTGTAGGGCCCCGCGGGGGCGTGCTTGGACTATTGCTGTTAATTACCGTATTGTTTCCGCTATTTCGGTATTGTGCCCTTGTGCCACACGCTGTAGCGTAAAATTACTTAGCTCGGGGGCTGTCGTGGCTTTGCTTCCCGAGGCCGAGGCCTCATCGAACGCTTCATGTCCTGCGAAGGTTAGTCCGGAGAGGTAGCTCCGGCCTCGGGCTGTGGAGGCGACCGACCCAGTCTGTGTTCAGGTCGGCTGCCCATGGGGCACGGACTGGAGGGGTGCTCCTGTAGTGGACCCGGGTAAGGAAGCCTCAAACGATAAGGGCAGAAAACGCTCGCGAGGGTGCCCGCGCTGCTCCCTTGCAAGACTTGCGCGAGGGAAATCGAGGCAGGAGAGCAAAAAAGGCAAGGAGTCACAACCAAAGATGGCAACAACTTCAGTAAAACTTGAAATGGGAATGAACAAGCCAACTGCAGAAAGCAAATGAGAAAAGCCGCGTCCGGCACCTAATCTAGTCTTCGACGTCTTCTCACCAAATAGCGGACCTAAGTGCTGCCACTGGCGTGGGAGGGAGCCCTGGGCTGAGGCCGGCGCTCACGAGACTCCGGGCGTGTACAGCCCCAACTCATTATTACGTGAGAGTGTCACGGGCTCACGAAGCTTCACGGGCATTGGCCCTCTTCACAGCTCGGGTCTTTTTCGTAAAGATGAACTTCACAGCGCTTGCCTTCCTCACCGGCACCGGCCTTTTCCAAAACGCAACAGCTTCACGCGCTTGCCTTCTTCACGTGCTCTGGGCCTTTTCCAAACGCATAGCAGCTTCACGGGCATTCGCCTTTTCACGAGCTCGGGCCTTTTCCAAAACGCATAGCAGCTTCACGGGCATTCGCCTTCTTCACGAGCTTTGGGCCTTTTTAGGGTAAAACCTCCGGAGGTGATGGATGTTCCACAGCGTTACGGGCGGGCACCCCCTCCCGAGTCTCCAAGCGCGGGCCGGCCTGGAAACATGAACAACTTTGAACGGGCCCTCCCACATGGAAGAGAGCTTATGCAGTCCCTCCCTGGAGAGAACCCGCCTTAGCACGAGGTCCCCTACCTCGAGAGTCCTGGGGCGGATGTTGCGGCAGTGGTATCTCCGCAGCGCTTGTTGGTATCTTGCCGCTCAGAGTGCGGCTTCCCAACGATGCTCCTCCCCCAGCACGAGGTCCGTCCCCCGCATGGCGTCCTGCTGCGCCTCGTCGGACGCCAGGACCCGTGCCGAATGACGTCTGACCTCGTGAGGGAGGACCGCTTCAGCTCCATAGACCAGGAAGAACGGGGTCTCGCCAGTTGGCTTGGTCGCGGTCGTGCGGATGGACCACAACACGGACTGAAGCTCGTCGTACCAACCTCGACCACAGGCCTCCAGCTTCTTCTTGAATGTCCTAGTCTTGAGGCCTCTTAGGACCTCCGCGTTGGCCCGCTCATCCTGACCGTTGCTCTGTGGGTGCGCCACTGAAGCGTAGCATATCTGCGTCCCAAGGTTAGCACAGTATGTTTTGAAGAGGTTACTGATGAACTGCGAACCGTTGTCGGTGATGATGCGGTTCGGCACCCAGAACCGGCTCACGATGTCCTTGATGAACTTGACCGCAGAACCTGCGAGGATGGTGCGTACGGCTTCCACTTCAGCCCACTTGGTGAACTTGTCCACGACGACGTAGAGGTAGCGATAGCCCCCTGGCGCCCGAGGAAATGGGCCCAGGATGTCCAGCCCCGCATCGCGAATGGCCACGAGAGGGGTATAGTTTGTAGACCTCCCGCCGGCTGATGGATCTGCTTGGCATGGGATTGGCAGGCCTCGCAAGCCTTCACCAGTTCGACGGCATCATTGAGCGCAGTGGGCCAATAGAACCCGTTGCGGAACGCCTTGCCAACGAGGGTCCGCGATGATGAAGGATGCCCACAGTCTCCATCGTGTATATCTGCCAGCAGTTCCTTCCCTTGCTCCCTGGAGATGCAGCGCAGGGACACATCATTGGGTCGCTTCCGATAGAGCTATCCATCCTCGATGCGATATCTTGTGGCTTGCAGCGCCACACGCTCCGCTTCCTCCTCCTTCTCCGAAGATCCCTTGCGTCAAGTAGCTCCGAGCTCGTGATCCAGCACCCTCCCCGAAGCTCCAGCGTCAAGAGCAAAGCGCGCTCTCGCCGGGCCGCAGACCGGGCTCCCGAGGCTGGTGGTGGGGAGCTCCTCCCGAGGCTGCACCGCTGACAACTGATGGCATGGCCGAGGGCTTGAAGAGCCGCTCCTCAAAGACACCAGGCTCCTGAGGTAGCCGCCTGGATGCTCGTTTGGCGATGTCGTCGGCCTTCTGATTGGTGCCACGGGGCACATGCTGCAACTCCAGCCCCCAGAACTGCTTCTCCATCCTGCGGACCTCTGCGAGGTAGGCTTCCATGTGCTCATCCCTCGGCTCGTATACCTTGTTGGAGAAGTTGACGAGGAGTTGTGAATCACCCTTGATGGTAAGGCGCTTTACTCCTAGGGCAGCTGCGGCCTTCAGGCCTGCTATTAGGCCTTCATATTCTGCTATGTTGTTGGAGACCTTTTCTCCGTGCTGGAAACAGAGCTGCATGGTGTAGTAGAGCTTGTCTTGAGTAGGAGATATAAGCACCGCGCCAGCCCCCGCGCCGTGCCTGGAGGACGCCCCGTCGAAGTACATGACTCAACCGTCCGGCGCCTCGCTTCCCGGGGAGAGGGATCGATCCTCATCAGCCTTGAGGCCCGGCGCCTCCGTCCATTCTGCCATGAAATCCGCCAAGGCGGCCCCCTTGATGACTCTGGTTGTGCTGAATTCGAGCTGAAACGCTTGTAGTTCAATGTTCCACTCAGCGACTCTTCCAACTGAGTTAGGGTTCCTGAGCACCCTTTCCAAGGGGTACGCTGAGACAACCTTGATGGTGGCCCTGAAAATAATGCCGCAGCTTGCGCGAGGCCACAATAGCGCGAGGAGGAGTTTCTGAGGCATGGGGTACTGCGCCCTCGCGTCCCGCAACATCAGGTCTTGACGAAGTACACAGGGTGTTCAACGAGGTTGGGAGTGCTGGTGTCGATGGCGCCCTCCGGAGACCGTGGCGCCTCCTGAGACAGTGGAGCCTCTAGCGGCTGGTCGGCAGGGGGAGGGGTCTCTCCTGTCCCGAGTGCATTTCCCTGCGGCGGCTGATCCTTCTCGGCTGTGGTAGTGGTCTCTGTGGGTCTTCCTTGATCATGCTTCGCCTTGACCCAGGCAGCTGCTTTGGTCCGACTCCTCCCTAACTGCCACCAGGCTCTTGTTGGCGGAGTAGGGAGTGGCTGCAAGGTAGAGCACCGAGGGTTCCCGAGGCGTGGGGCCACCATTCTTGGAGGGCTGGTTAGGTACCTCTTGAGATCTTGGAACGCCTTGTCGGCCTCTTCACCCATTCAAAGGGTCCCTTTTTCTTCATCAATTTGGAAGAAAGGCGGCCTCGCTCCCCCAACTTGGAGGTGAAGCGTCCTAGTGCTGTCACGCGCCCAGTGAGCTTCTGCATTTCTCTGAGGGTCTTTGGCGGGCTCATGTCCTCGACCGCCTTGACCTTTTCTGGGTTAGCTTCGATGCCTCGGTGGGACACGAGGAAGCCCAAGAGCTTGCCTGAGGGGACCCCAAACACACACTTCTCCGGGTTGAGCCGCAGGTTCACTGCGTTGAGGCTCGTGAAGGTTTCCTCCGTGTCTTGTATCGTGGTCTTGGCCTCGCGAGACTTCACCACAATGTCATCGACGTAAGCCTCAACATTCTTCCCGAGCTGCGGGCCCAAGGTGATGTGCATCAGCCGCTGAAATGTCACCCCTGCGTTGCGCAGCCCGAACGGCATGCATGTGTAGCAGTAAAGCCCACATGGGGTCATGAAAGCCGTTTTTTCCACATCTTCTACCGCCATCTTGATCTCGTGATACCCAGAGAAAACATCCAAGAAACATAACAGGTCGCACTCGGCGGTGGAATCGACGATCTGATCGATGCAAGGGAGCGGAAACGGATCTTGCGGGCAGGCTTTGTTGAGGTTGGTGAAGTCGACACACATGCGTTCCTTCCGCTCTTTCTTTGGCACGACGACCGAGTTAGCCAACCAATCCGGGTATCGGACCTCGCGAATGACCCCTGCAGCTTCCAACTTGCGGGTCTCTTGGACGATGAAAGCCTGCTTTTTAGTGGACTGCCGCCTTGCCTTCGCTTCACGGGCGCACATTGGGGCACACGTTGAGGTGGTGCTCGATTACGCCTCTAGGGATCCCCGCCAGCTGATCAGGCTCCCATGCGAATACCTTCTTGTTTGCGTGCAGGAACTTGACCAGGGCCTCCTCCTGCTCGGGCTCGAGGTTGGCGCCTATGGTGAAGGTGGCGTTAGTGGATCCGTCCTCGTCGACCAGTATCTGCTTGGTTTCCGCCTTGTCTTGGGTGAACAACTGCTTCTTCTTGGTCGGCGCCGTCTTGAAGGCGAGCTTGAGCACTTGCAACGCATCCCCGGTGTCTCCGGACACGGTGAGGATGCCGTTGCTCCCGGGCATCTTCATGAGGTTGTACGCTGGGTGAGTCGCGGCCATGAATCGGGCTGATCTTTGGGTAGCCAAGGATGGCGTTGTATGGGAGGCCAATGGGGGCGATGTCGAAGTCGATTAGCTCCGTGCGGAAGTTGTCGTAGGTGCCGAAGGTTACCGGGAGACGGATCTGCCCCAGGGAGCTGGACAACCCGCCCTCGACGCCCAAGAAAGGTCGGCTGATTTGAAGCTCGGCGGTATGTGGAGGAGGTGAAGGCTTCGACCAAGAGCATCTTGAGGCCAGCGCCGCAGACGATGAGAGTCCTGGAGACGGCCACCTAGCAGATGGTGGGGTGCACAAGATTGGGAGCGCGCCCGAGCAGGTTGAGTTGGAGGGTGGTCCTCGAGTGAAGGCCGATCGGCCTTGGGTGCCGACCGACACAGAGCCCCCCGCAGCGTGGAGGCAGCGCCGACTGGCGAACGAATGGCTTGACGTGGCGGCTCAAGGTGGCGCCTGCGAGCCGCCCAGAGAGCCACGACGATCGGGGCGCCACAAGAACGCGTCGGGCGAGGAAGAGGTTGTGCAACTCTTCCCAAGAGGCCACGGAAGCCGCCAGTAGGTGGAGCAGCCACATGTGCGGGGCGTCGGTGAGGGCCATGGGCAGCCAGTTAGCCATGACCCTATCGTCGCCTCCTACTTCAAGGATGGCCTCCTCGTACGCCAGCAGGAAGGCCAGGATCGGTTGTGCCAGGCGCGCGGCGTCTCCGGCTTGAACTTGACCGCCACCGCACTGTCGCAAGGTCAGCCAAGGCTCGAGCCCCAGCCCCGTCAAGGCCGGCGACGGAGTGGCCGCTGCTCATCGCAGGCGAGTCATGATGTCGGCGGAGAGCGGGTCGGCGGAAGGGAAAGCTCCAGCACCCCTACCGGGCGCACTAAATGTCGGATTTCGGGTTCCGCAGACCCTCTAGGTTCGAACACTGGGCGCGCGCGAGATCTCGCCCTCTACCTACACTGCACCTCGCCGCCTCGCTAGGATCTAAACTATCAAAGGAACAACACAAGAGACACAGGGTTTATACTAGTTCGGGCCACCATTGTGGTGTAATACCCTACTCTAGTTTGTGGTGTGGTGGATTGCCTCTGGGGCTGATGATGAACAATATAAGGAAGAACAACCTCGTGAGGGTCTGTTCTTGGCTGGTGCGATGAACTGCTAGGGGGAGTTAAGTCGCTCTCTCTCTGCTGATTCAAGATGCCTCTAGCCCTGTTCTGGATTCCGGATCCCCCTACCCTGTGGGTGGCTAGTCCTATTTATAGGCAAGGCCACAGGCCTCTTCCCAAATATCGGCGGGAAGGGCGCCAACAATTGGCCATTTTGAAGGGGAACATCTAGTACACTTATCCTCGACTAAAGTTGGTCCTCGCTTTGTCAAAGGCTCTGGTGGTGGACGTCGGCTTGGGCTCCACGATGACTTCCTTCTGCCGTTCTGCGGCGGTCTTGGTCTTGTTGCACCGAAACGGATGCCTTTGCTTGATGCTCTCGCTGCGCTTGCTCCCTTTGCACCAAAGAGGAAAGGAGGACACCTGCGGTGGCGCCCGCCTGGCGCCCTTGGTCGTCATGGCTTGCGTCATGGGCACCTCGTGAGGTACCCGCCTTGATCTCTCCGCCTCCTCGCGAGCCAGCCCTAACGAGGCCGCTACCGAGGAAGCTTCACATCATCCGCCTCAGCAATCTTGGCCCCTCGCGAGGGTCTTGAGCTTGTGCTGATGAAGATGGGCCGTGCTGGGCCACCCCTTGAGCCACGCCGCAGGCCGCAGGCAGGCAAGTCTGGGGACCCCCGTTCCCAGAACGCCGACACCGTTGACTAAGCCTCTTCCGCGAGCAAAAATGATCAACATCAAGACTCCATGGGTGTTATATTCATTACAATGTAATCTAGATTATTGACTCTAGTGCAAGTGGGAGACTAAAGGAAATATGCCCTAGAGGCAATAATAGAGTTGTTATTTTATATTTCCTTATTCATGATAAAGGTTTATTATTCATGCTAGAATTGTATTGATCGGAAACTTAAATACATGTGTGAATACATAAAAAAATACCGCGTCCCTAGTATGCCTCTATTAGACTAGCTCGTTGATCAAAGATGGTTATAGTTTCCTGATCATGGACATGTGTTATCGTTTGATAACGAGATCACATCATTATAGGAGAATGATGTGATGGATAAGACGCATCCGTTAGCTTAGCATAATGATGGTTCAGTTTTATTGCTATTGCTTTCTTCATGTCAAATACATATTCCTTCGACTATGAGATTATGCAACTCCGGATCTGGGAGGAATACCTTGTGTGCTATCAAACATCACAACATAACTGGGGTGATTATAAAGATGCTCTACAGGTATCTCCGAAGGTGTTTGTTGAGTTGGCATAGATCGAGATTAGGATTTGTCACTCCGAGTATCGGAGAGGTGTCTCTGGGCCCTCTCGGTAATACACATCATAAGATTTCAAGCAAATGACTAAGGAGTTAGTCACGAGGTGATGTATTATGGAACGAGTAAAAAGACTTGTCGGTGACGAGATTGAACTAGGTATGAAGATACCGACGATCGAATCTCAGGCAAGTAACATACCGATAGACAAAGGGAATAACGTATGTTGTCATAACGATTCGACCGATAAAGATCTTCGTAAAATATGTAGGAGCCAATATGAGCATTCAGGTTCCGCTATTGGTTATTGACCGGAGAGGTGTCTCGGTCATGTCTACATAGTTCTCGAACCCGTAGGGTCCGCACGCTTAACGTTTGATGACAATATAGTATTATATGAGTTATGTGATTTGGTGACCGAATGTTGTTTGGAGTCCAGGATGAGATCATGGACATGACGATGGGTCTCGAAATGGTCGCGAGGTAAAGATTGATATATAGGGCGATAGTATTCGGACACCCGAAGTGTTCCGGAGGGTACCGAGTACATATCGGGTCACCGGAAGGGGTTCCGGGCACCCCCGGCAAAAGATATGGGCCTTATGGGCCAATACGGGAAACGCACCAGCCACCAGGGCTGGTGCGCCCCCCATATGGTCCGAACCAGGGGGAGAAGGAAAGAGGGGAAGAGAAAGGAAAGGGGGGGGGGGGGTTCGACCTCCCCCTTCCCTTTCTCCCCCTCCTCTTTCCTTCCCCCTCCGGCATGTATGGCAGGGGGGCGTGGCTTGGGAGGAGCCCAAGTAGGATTCAGTCCTACTTGGGGCGCCTCCTGGCCTCTCCCCTCCCCCTCCCACCTATATATATGTGGGAGGGGCGCCCCTAGCACACACCAGACAATTGCCTAGCCGTGTGCGGCGCCCCCCTCCACCATTTACACCCTGGTCATATTTTCGTAGTGCTTAGGCGAAGCCCTGCGGAGATCACTTCACCATCACCGTCACCATGCCGTCGTGCTGACGGAACTCATCTACTACCTCGATATCTTGCTGAATCAAGAAGGCGAGGGACGTCACCGAGCTGAACGTGTGTAGAACTCGGAGGTGCCGTACGTTCGGTACTTGATCGGTCGGAGCTAGAAGAAGTTCGGTTACATCAATTGCGCTGTTAAACGCTTCCGCTTATGGTCTACGAGGGTAAGTAGACACACTCTCCCCCTCGTTGTTATGCATCTCCATGGATAGATCATTGCGTGTGCGTAGAATTTTTTTTGTTTTCCATGCAACATTTCTCAACAGGTACGCGCGCTCGCCTTACTACACGGACGGCGACGCGCTTGGCGGCTTCAACCCCAACATCACCTTCCTGCATGGCTTTGCGCTGCCCCCCCCCCCCCGTCTTCAACCTCGACTGGCGCATGCCCTCCCCCACATTTACGGCCGGCCTCAACACCCAGTACGACTACTCTTCGTGGACCTACCCTTCGCACCTGGATCGGCGCCACAGTTCAGCAGCACCGACGCCGACATGGACAAGATCATCACGGACGGCTTAGTCGTCGCGGCTTCGTGCCTCGGGTTCCACACGCAAGACGAGACACTGGACACCACCGTCGACATGGAGGACGTTGAGCACGTCGATGCCGAGGAGGAGGTGGAAGAGGAAGAACCGGCAGAGCCAGCAGCCAAAGCGAGAAAGAAGAAGCGGCCGTCCATCGCCAGGACGGGCGAGCCTCGCGTCAAATAGACGCCAAAGGAAGACGAGTGCCTCGCCGAAGCATGGAAGACTGTCAGCATCGACCCGAACACCGACGCGAATCAGAACGCCGACACCTACTGGAGAAGGGTCAAGACGGCGTTCGACGAGCACAAGTTGGTTGACCCCGACTTCGCCAGCATCCACATGGATAGCTGCGAGAAGGCCATGGCCAACGATTGGGCGACCATCCAGCAGGACTGCAACAAGTGGCATGAGATGCAACAAGTGACATGAGATTCAGGAGGAGGTCATGGCTCGCCCGGAGAGCGGTGCCAATGTCAAGCGTCAGGTATGTCCATCGCTCGCCGGCCCAGCTCTTCGCCGTGTGCTTCGCCGACACTTGTTCTTCGTCTGTGCAGATGGTTCGAATGTTCGACCTGTTTCGCCAGGACAACAACGACCAGGAGTTCAAGTTCCTTCATGTGTTCACCAGGATCGAGTTGTGCGAGAAATGGACAGAGTGTCGGCTCGCTCTCGCCAAGACCAAGGATGGTGTCTACAACCCACGCGCCTGCCTCGGCGACGGCGGAAGGGCGTCCTGATGGCAATAAAAGAGCCAAAGCAGCGAGGGACGCGGCACCCGCTGCCGAACGGCTGCAATCGTCGATAGAACAGTGCATCACCGATGCCAAGAGTCACGCCACCAAGAGGGAGAAGAAATCCGAGGCGAGGTGGTCGGCGTTGATGAGGAAGCGAGACGTCAAGCTCGACCTTCTCAGGACCAACGTCGCCGCGAAGAAGAGGAACACGGACCTGTCGTTCCTGATGGGAGCAGACATGGCGACGATGAACCAGCAGGTGAAGGCGTGGTACGTGGCGGAGCGCGACCACTGTCACTACGCCCACGCCGAGCACCGCATCTGTGCCCACAACGCCGACGCCGCCGACCTCTCCTAGCCCTACGGTAGGGGAGCCTGTCGGAGTTCCATGTCTATGGTTCCTACTCTTTTGATCGCCGGACTTTGGCTATGTTCGATCACCGACCTGTGACACGATGATCGCCGACCTGTGGCATGATGATCCTCGAACTTGTGTCGTTTTGCGGGAAAAGAGAACTTTAAAGAAAAAAAATTGCGTTTGAGGGCCGAAACCTGGGGGCGCGGCTAAAAATTGATTCCCCCCACCGGAAAAACCGCCAGCGCAAACGCGCAAAGCCCTTTGCCGGGTGCGCTTGGGGCCAAATGGCTCCTAAGTCTCTTACTTTGATGTTAAAAAAATTTTGTTCGTCTCTTACTCTGACGGGAATATAGCTAAGGCAGTCCTCGCCTCACATACGGACACAGAAGTGTGCGCTCATGCTAGAATAATGGCGGCCATGTCCATTGCAGCCACCACCTGCTGCTCCTCCTCCTTCCCCGCAAACCACAGCCGGCACATCGCAACTTACTCCCGTGCGTCTCGCCTTCCTCTTCATCGGCCAGCTTGGCGTCGCTCTCTCCTTGCTGCCTCCCCGCCGGCGAGCCGCCTCCGCTTCCGCCCCGGACCTCCCTGTCGGCGTCTCCGGCCGCAGCGCACGACTACGAGGCAAGCTAAGCTACCGATGTCTTGTCTTTGTCCCCACTGCCCCTGCTTGTGCACTTCATTTTTCTTACCTTATCTGCTTCTGCGCGTCCGTGTGGGTGAGAGCAACCTATCCCTTTTCCCAATTCTGTCACCTCACGGTACCATTACCAACATATGAATGTATGATAGAAATCTTGATATCCCTACCTTGGCGACACCTTACTAGTACTTCAGTGTGCTGCACATGATTTCATAATAAACCCTGTTATAGTAGAAGAAGAACGCCAGGGGATCTATTCAGAAAACCCAAGTATATGCATTTCGTTTTTAAGCTTTTCCTCGGTCTCCCATCTTGCTGATTTCTCAGCTATGCATTCCTGCGTACCCCATCAAACGCATCTGCACATTGCAGTACATAAAATAAATAAATAAACATTTTACAAATCATTCTGCGTTTATCTGTTTGTGCCCATATGTTAATCATGAACACCACTATAACACTTCCCTTGCAAAAGTATGGTACCGCATCTTTCTCGATCGAAAGATGACATGTTATGAGATTTATGCTTCATAATATAGCCTTTTCCTTTTAGTCCCGAACCACATGTGTGCCTATCTCTGCAAGCTCCTATAAGGGGTATAAGAGGTGGATATCTGTTCGTTAACGTACTGAAAACTCCCGTTCTGTGAATCCACTCCAAACTTTTGCTCCCTCTGTCCCATAATACAAGATATTATCATAACCAATATGTAGGGACTAGATACGATGTTGGAAAATATGCAGCTTGTCATGTCGTTAAAAATAATCAGCTGAGGTTATCTGTACCTATATAGTTTACCGATACAAACGGAGAGGTGGAGCTGAGGCTGGACATCGGAAAGCTTGGCATTGAGAGTTCAAGAGATGTTTTTGTTGATGTCGATGACATGTCCCTGCTCATCAGAGCCAAGTCTGACGGAACACTGAGGACTTTGATGAATGTTGGAACGCTATTCGACAGGGTTAAGTCTTCTGAGACGATATGGTATGTCTTGGTAATTCAATAGCGGGCGGACTCTTGCCTGTGAGGATTTATCCGCTCACTCATCTCATTGTTACAGGTTCATTGACGAGGATCAGTTAGTGGTGAACCTGAAGAAAGTCGAGCAAGAGCTGAAATGGCCCGACATTGATGAATCTTGGAAATCCCTCACTGCTGGGATCACACAGTTGTTGACGGGGATCAGCGTTCACATAGTTGGTGACTCCACGGATATTAACGAGGCGGTCGCTAAAGAGATCGCTGAGGGCATCGGGTGCGTGCATTGCTGTCCTATTATAGAAACTACTTAACCTATTGCATCCTTGTTTCTGCTGCGCCTTTTTAACCAATATATAGATATATGTCCTACTCTTAGATTCGCTGCCACAGATACTACAACAATTGTTGGTTCTATAGCAGATGAGGCTCCTGAAATGTGTTTTGCTGCGTGTTTGCAGGTATCTCCCAGTTTGCACAAGTGAGCTGCTAGAGAGTGCCACTCAAAAGTCTGTTGATACCTGTACGTCATTTTGGTGCTAAAATTCGTATTCATTTCGGTGCTAAAATAGAACATAGATCATTGCCACTGCAGTGAGTTAACTACATGTAGTTACCTGTAGGGGCGGCCTCGGAAGGAGTGGACTCTGTAGCTGAAGCGGAGTGTGTTGTCCTAGAAAGCCTTAGCAGGTCGGGTTTTCTTTTTCTTTGGAGCTTCTTTGCTTGCTTTGGCTGATCACTTGCCAAGTAAAAATGTGTGTGTTGCAGCCATGTCCGTACCGTGGTAGCGACTCTGGGTGGCAAGCAAGGAGCGGCGAGCAGGTTCGACAAATGGCAGTATCTTCATTCCGGGTTCACGGTGTGGTTGTCGGTGTCCGAGGCCGGTGGTGAGGAAGGAAGCCTTTCGCTTGGTTGATGATGATTGTCTGGTTCTTCTTTGTTGACCTGCTGCTATGCTGTGCTGGGGGTGCAGATGAGGCCTCTGCCAAAGAGGAAGCCCGGAGAAGCGTTAGCACTGGAAGCGTGGCTTATGCCAAGGCTGATGTGGTGGTGAAGCTGGGTGGATGGGACCCGGAGTACACGCGAGCTGTGGCACAGGGCTGCCTTGTTGCCTTGAAGCAGCTCACCTTGGCAGACAAGAAGCTAGCAGGTACTACGCAACACCACTACATTTAGATTCCCTTTCACTAGGTGCATATCTGCAAGAAAAATGGCATCACTCGAGTGTTTGGTAAGAAACCAAGCAGACAAAATTTGCCACTGATTTGGTGTTGGAATGGCAGGGAAGAAGAGCCTTTACATCAGGCTAGGCTGTCGAGGGGACTGGCCCAACATCGAGCCACCCGGCTGGGATCCTCAATCAGATGCCCCGCCCACCAACATCTAGTCCAGCTTCAAGAGCCCTTTTTTCTTTCCTCTTCTTTTTTTAAGACTTTATTCCGTTGCTTAAGGATGTACACAAGCCTGCGCGTGCAAAGCGGGAAAAATACTCTTATTCCGGACCAAGATTCACCCGATCCAACGATGCAATTATCAGGGTCGCTCTCTACCACTGAGCAGAAGTCGACACACACGCGAGAATAAACACACAATTTAAGAAAATTAACAGAAAATGGCAATTATTAATAACTAAACTCAATGTTGATTGGACAAAAACCAAACTAGGAGGGTAAACAAGGATTCTTCTCCCTTGAAACCATCTTAGGTTCACAAGTATACTCGGACAGTTTCCTCTTTGCAACTACTAAAACAGACAGACAGACAGAGCGGCAGATTCACAGACAGACGCAAATTAAACTCAGAAGACTACATTCCTTTCCAACTCATGATAACAAGTCGACCAGTTCCTTCCTCCAATCCACCATGGTCACTGACCTCGTGCCTTAGCTGGAGCATTTGCTGCTTCCCGCTTCACCATCGGAGGCAACTGTTAAAAGATAAACACAAGCTTATACTTAGATCAACTAAATGTTGCTATTCTATAGTGCCCTAGGAGCACAAAGTTGTGTGTTAAACAGGCAGAAATAAATCAGGAGCTAACAGCGCCTCAGAAAAGAGAAGGTCCACACCTTATCTTGGAGCCGAATTATTGTGGATACCAGCATTCTGTCACCAACTATGAGACGCAGCCTCTTCACTAGGTCAATTCTGCTTATTTTCTTGGCCTGGTAATAAACACAAACACAAGTCAACTCGGGCTCCAACAAGAAGGGGAAGGCCAGTTTTCAATTGAGAATATAACAACCAAGAACTGATGAATAGCAGACCTTGAATTCTTCATAACAGTTATTGATCATGTCCATTTTCTCACGAGGAAGCTTGGTCGAAATAGCAGCAAATAACATGGAAAAAGGCATCCAAGGTGTACTTGGAGCTTTTGCCATTGATCCTCCTAACATGGGGGCTTCATACTGACCACCCAATGCTGGAGATGCCTCAAGATTCATGCCCTGTTTCCACACAGAAGAACATTATCAACTGGTGTTTCGTGACTCACCCAACATAACTGACATGACATTTGTAATAACAGGAAACTTATCATATTTGGAGATTTCTATGAAACATTAAGACAAAAATCAGCTCGAAGTTATAATCTCATAATGGAAGCACAGGTCAATTGTTGAGTCAGACACGCAATTTGAATAACTGAATGCTCCTGCTGCTCCAACAGTGGAACTTGTCTGTATGAGAACAGAAGTTGACTCTAGTATGACAGTACCATCTTTATCAACTCCCAATGAAAAGAACCTCACCTGTGACACACTGTCGGCCGAACTTGGACTCAAGACCAGTGAAGCATCAGATGAATCATGACAATCTTCTTGTGTGAAGAGGGAATCTGAAACAAAATGAGAAGGCTGACTTGTAAGAAAATTTAGATTGACATTTGTTATGAACTGCACAAAGCTAAATTAAATTAAATTTCTAAAATGATGACACAGTAGTTGCGATTAATTACCTTTGGCTTTAGATGGCAATTTGATGGTGATTACAAATTCAGAATAGATGTGACTATTCAGATTCATATCCCATACAATGTAATGCTGCGGGTTTTTTAGGTCATCTACACCGCTATCAAAATACTCGTTACTAGGCTGGTGCTGCTTAGATCCATGGTGAACTATTTCTACGTTCCCCATTACAACCCGGCACAACATCATATAGATGATGCCATTTTCATCAACATCAGAGTAATTCACACTGCAGAAAGTAATACAAAATATTGATTTTTTGCAATGGTTAGGGACAGGAAGTGTCAAAGAATAGATAGAAACAAATAATAGACAAAAAAAATACAATGGTAAGTTGACAACTAAAAACATGTGAACATGCAAGTGGAAGTAAATAAATGGTGCCAGAAACTATTTATCTACAAATAAGGAAACGCATATGGCAAGAATAAGACAGATGTGAATATATACTAAACAAAAATGATGGAGGGGAGTAGATGCTCAGACCATTCAGATTAAGTTTTTTGCCAGCAGATGATACGAGACAGGAGCACATACCAGTTAATGGAGCAGTTAGCTGGTGCAAGGAGTACGCCAGTTCCATAGGGTGGACACCTAGTGGGCTTTTTAACTTGCAAGGTGCCATTCAGCATCATTTCATCCACAGCAGCTTTCGAGCAAGGAAGCCAAGCATAACGCACATTTGCATTACCATGCTGAGATTTAGTAATCTCTGCCTGCTTTTGGAAGAGATCATAGCGGTCTTCTCTATAATTATTCAAGAATGGCGTTCGGTGGATTCCAATAATATCCTTGGAACCAATAGCAGTACCCATTCCCTGCAGCAACATCTTCTGCACAACAGAGGTAGTTCCTTGAGCACGTGATTGCCCGCCCAGCTTATCTTGCTGTGGTTGACAACTAAAGACTGCAGGCAGCGAAGTGTGTGGTTCATTCTCTCCCACAGTTTCTCTATGATCACAATTTATTTTCCTGATGATACCCTTCTCGGCTCTAACTCTCTTAGCACTGGAAACCTCTTCAGTACTGGACTCAAAGTTTGAGCTTTCTGCGGAACTCTCTGATGCTCCATACTGGTCATTTATTTCACGTGCCCCGTTAGGCTCAGCTCTAACATAGACATGATCTCCATTGCCGAGATCTTTCCTCCTATATACTATCTGATCTTCATTAAGAACTTCTGGGAAGTAACGCCTTCCATTGTCATCAATCCAGGCGATTGGCCTCTGAAGACCTGACTTTGAGTCAATGAATGTCATGTGGACAAAGTCCAGCAAAAATAGCTGGTTCTGGTATCCTACTTCTGTGATGGTCTTCTTTGTCCGGAAATCAACTTGAGCCAGCTTGACAATTTTTTCTGGAAATTCTTTCCAGTTGCCACTTTGGCGGAGCAGAATACGCTTAGGTGATGCACTGGTCATGTAGTTCTGATAGCTCTGTAAAATCTGCCTGTTAAAGTGGCACGCGATGTTCGCCTTGCGATCTTCACCAACATACAACCTGATATCAGAGTTTCCAGTAGGATGCTGATGCGATTGAGAGGTGTGGCAGGCATCAGCATGATATGCAGCGGCGCTGTCCCGCTTCCTCTTGAGGCTAACTATATTCTGTCCACATTTAGCCAACACCTTTTCGTTCATCGCAGCCATTGTAGCAAGCAGAAATGAACACCAAGCAGAGACTAATTCCTTCTAGCAAACTAAACCCCAACAAGTCTAATATTTACACTAAGCTAATGGAGGAACCTCTGAGCATAGACTACTTCAATATCGACGAGGAGAAAAAGAATATCGGTCGGGTGAGATAAGGGCAAAAGAGTAGGAAACCTGAAAAGGGAAGATAGCCGGTCTTATAAGCAACGAACAGAAAAAGGACAAAAAAACTAGAATATCTTAAATCAAGCAAACAGAATATATGCAAATCAAAGATCTCAGTACTCTGTCGGCAGCTAAACATACGAGTAAATTCCCCAAAACTATCATGTTACATAAGCACAACGAACGACGAACTAGATAAAATAAAATAAAAAGCAAAATACTTCAATATGGAATTATCTATTGATTTGCACCCATAAAGTCCTCATATGCAGAAACCGCCATTTGTTGAAGGGTGTGAGCACAAGAGTTCAGTCATATATAAGCGCTTGAGACAGCTATTGCATTAATTGGGCTCAGAAATTACAATTATCACCAGGAACTATCATGTATTCATTTGCGCGCGAAAATTATGCTTCGTAAACCAAATATTTGAAACAGCTTGCCTAATCAGGAGAACAGGGCTTTAAAAAACCTACTGCATTAATTGGGCTCAAAATTTATAATTATCACCCAAAACTATCATGTTACATAAGCACGACGAACGACGAACTAGATAAAATAAAATAAAAAGCAAAATACTTCAATATGGAATTATCTATTGATTTGCACCCATAAAGTCCTCATATGCAGAAACCGCCATTTGTTGAAGGGTGTGAGCACAAGAGTTCAGTCATATATAGCGCGCTTGAGACAGCTATTGCATTAATTGGGCTCAGAAATTACAATTATCACCAGGAACTATCATGTATTCATTTGCGCGCGAAAATTATGCTTCGTAAACCAAATATTTGAAACAGCTTGCCTAATCAGGAGAACAGGGCTTTAAAAAACCTACTGCATTAATTGGGCTCAAAATTTATAATTATCACCCCAAACAAACACATATTCATCTGCGCGCGAAAAACGCTTCGTTGACCAAATATTTGAAACAGCTGGCCTAATGAGAAAATCACAGGATATATGGCTTGAAAAAATCTATTGCGTTAATAACGGGGCTCAGATATTACGATTACGACACAGAACTATCATGTATTCACCTGCGCACGAAAATATGCTTCGTAAGCCAAATATTATTTGAAACAGCTGGCCTAATCAGGAAATTACATGAAGTAAAAGGCAAATGATGTCTCAAGTTGAATCTAGCAAAGTTGTGATGGCAATAACTAGTTCCTCACCACACAAACAAGATGGAGATAAGCTAACGCGAAATTCACAACAAAGATGGAATTTTTAATATTTAGCGAGTCAAGGGTGCACGGAATCCACTACGTAAATCCTAAATCTACAACTTTAGCAGTCAACAACCAGCTTCCCGGTGCCAGAGATGATCGAAACCGAACAAAAAAGCCTAGCTAATTCTCACAAAAGAAAATACACCAGATCGAACATATACGGATATAAAATCATCACACAGGGCCTAACAATCGGGCGGGTCGCGTAGATCCATGCAAGTGGCGAGCCGAATCGATCGATTCACCGACCGACGCTTACCTAGGGTTAGCGGCAGCATCAGCAGGAGTCACGGCGGAGGATATTGAGCGGTTCATCTTGCCCGATCTAACCCCCTGTCACCCCCCCTAGGACTCCCCTACGGAGCCCACTTTATTCCCCGGCTACGATTGCCGGAGCTACCCCGCCGAAGATACTCCCTCGGCCGGCGGCGAGACGTGGCTGGTCAAAGCAAAGGACTCGGCTCGGAGAATCGCTGCGGCGGCGGCAAGGGGGCGGGGGCAGGGGCGGGGGCGAAGGCGAGAGGAAGGTCGGGGGTAGAGGAGCCGTGCGGCGGTGGGGGAAATATTATTGGGCGGAGAAATAACGCGGGTCCACGCCTTTGTCGTGCGCACTTGCGACCTTATTGTGCTCCACCCACCGCCTCCGCGGCCGACACGCGGGTCCTGCTGCTGGTCGGGCCCGCCTGGCGGTGAGGCGGGGTGCGCTAAACTTGGATGCCAAGTTGCGTGGCCGGAACGATTTTTCTTGGGCCGTAAGCAAAATGGGGACGCCGTGATGCCGACATCCAGCGATCGGACGGTTCACACCCGCGGTCAACGTTCTCTGCCCCGCCCGCAGCCGTCCGTCCGTCCGTGATGCCAGATATTCGCCGTCTAGCACTAGTTTTTTTTGACGTCCGGACCGGTTGCGTGCATTATTGGGGTTCGTTCGTGTGTGTAGTACGGGGTGACGTGCTCCTGATGGAACTTCGTGTTGGCCTCCGATTTGATTTTCTTATGGCTTGGGTATACATCGGAATTGCACTGCATGTTTCACGAACCTATCTATCAACCGACGTAGTATGTATCTATACGATATATACCACATGTAATTAAGTAAGTATGCTCTCGTCGAGGCTGCGTACTTTCAAGACTATTTCTGTCCCAGTCATCGGCAGCCATACCAGAGAAAACGAAGCTCGTTTGAAGGCTAGCCCTTAATTTACTCGCGACTCTAAGTGGCAGCATATAGATGTTCCGAGTCATTTTCTTATAAGCTCGTCGCCGTTCAAGGTGCAGTTTTCTTTTCACACAATTAGTTGGTCAATAAGACCTTAATCGAGTCAGTGTAGTTGACTATGCTGAGCTCTAGTTGCCTTGGGTGCATGAACTGCTTGGAATTCAAAGTATTGCTTCTTCTTCGTCTTGTATGATTTTTTTCTAGAATACACACAAGTGTGTGTCATAAATTGATACTCCCTCCTTCCCATACTGTCAGGCGTATTAGTTTTTACATGCAGTCTCAATATGTAAGACGCATGCAGTCGATTTCCTCTCTGGAGTTGTTATAGAGTATCGCTAATTTCATGGAGATGGCCCCAAGAGATCGTGCATGCCTTCCTCCTCGTTTTTTGAGTCGTGGACGCTTCCTGCTAAGATGGCTCAACTAACGATGATTGATGCGTTAATTTTCGTGCTAAAACTAGCATGCCTAACAATATGGGAAGGAGGGAGTAGAAGAAAGGAGTAAAGAGCCCACCAATCATAGCATTACAACAATGAATTTTACGTTCCTCGATGCAAAAAAAACACCGTATGCCCTAGAACCGTACACAACTACTTGTCGCTACCTCACCCATCAAGCGTTGCAAAATAGAGAGATAGATCTCCTCTAAGTAGGTCATCCGAACTCCAAGTACTACCCTCCTTGGCCACATTTGAGATGGCATTTTGAACTGAAGGAGTGGCCCCATCAAAAACCACCGCATTTCGGTGTTTTCAATTCTCCCACATGGTGAGCGTGATGATCGTCATGAGCTCTCGCAATGGAGTAATTTTTGACAAATCTGGCCCTCTGAGCGACTTCAAGCACATCTGGCCCATGCGTAAAACTAATTTGGAAGATAGCCCCCATGTTCGCCGCCATGCTATGTGGCGCCGACCCCAGATGGGCCCATGGAAACCCTAGGAGCCAGATTTGCTTGGCTCCATATAGCATGGCACCGAACATGTACATCTCGGCGCCGTTTAGTGTGGCGCCCACATGTACATCTCGGCGCCGTGCTATGTGGCACCGACCCCAGGGGCCAGATTCCAAATTAGTTTTTCCTAGGGGATAGATGTGCCTCAAGTAACTTAAAGGGGCCAGATTTGCCAAAAAAATACAGCAATGGACAACTGTGAGAGGTCCTCGTGCCGCACCATTCCACGAGAGTATCATCAATGGTCGGTATTTGATTCGAGCAGCCCAAAGCACTCCAAATCCAGAACCACATCTGTCTCACAAAGGCACAACTCAACAACAGGTGATCGATAGTCTCATCATGTTGATTGCATAGTGGGCATAAGTATTGGTGTGATAGGACTCTCCTGCGAGTCTGTCGGAAGTCCATCAACGGTTCCTCACTACAAGACACTAGAAGAAACTACACTGTTGCGGTGCCCTTTGCTTCCACATGAAATCCGCATATGAAGCAACCTCTCGGCCATTTCGGTTTTTGATTTCCAAGTTTGTCGACGTGTTTGGCCATTCCGATTGAGTTTTCCTTGTATTATATTAACCGGGGGGGGGGGGGTATAATTCATACTTTGTTATGTGATGGCTACATCATTGTGGGCTACATATTCAAGGCCCTCAATGATGGCAGCCATGGGAAACTTGTTCCTATGTGAATATCAGTTGAGATAAATCATAGGCGAACATTGAGTGGATGAAGGGGAAGTTCATTACGAAGACGTCGAATGGTTGTGCTTGTTAGAGCAACTATATAAGGTAACTTATGCAGGCTATAAGATTTTAAATACTATAATTATGCCGAGTTAGATTAGAGAGAAAAGGAGAGAGAAGAGAAGTTGATTCTCCACTTTGTTGTATTGCTGGGCAAAGGAACATGTTCAGATCTCCATACCTGCCAAAAATATCCCCTATCTCACCCCCTCATACACACATGAGTTTGTCCTTTCGAGCCTCTACAGTTTCTGCCTGACAAACTGCCACAAGCTTCTCGACATGCATCTATGTGCATAATTTACGATGATGTATTAGTTGATTTCCATTTGTGTACATGTACATGCACACTATGTGTGTGCGCGTGCCATGCACACGTGCGTGTGGCTCTATTTATGTGCTTGTGGGTCTCCCTCCATCCTACATCTCTCTCCCTCTGTCTCTACAAACACATGCTACCATTCCGATCGAGTTCTCCTTCGATCGTTAAGCTAAGGTGAAAGGATCGGTATGGTCAACTAGAGGGGGTGAATAGGCGACTATTTCTATCCCGTTTATCAAAATTTAGGTTCAACAAGAAGATAGGTTATCTAGATATGAAATCAGGTGGACAGCCTATATGACAAGCAACACAAAACGAGTGCAGCACAAATTAAGCACAATAAAAACTTGCACAAAGTAAAGGCACGAAGTAACCGT
The DNA here is from genome assembly GCA_021605145.1 of Aegilops bicornis. NCBI lineage: Eukaryota > Viridiplantae > Streptophyta > Magnoliopsida > Poales > Poaceae > Aegilops > Aegilops bicornis. Next base: position 386,016,765 of record CM038669.1, on the reverse strand, counting down.
AAGTGGAGTCGATGAATACGAGGATGTGTTGCTGAAGTTTCCCCCTTTGGGGGAGGTACGCCTTCGTTGAAGAGGTGTGGAGGCACAATGCTCCCCAAGAAGTCACTAGGACCGCCTTATTCTCCTCACGCCCTCGCACAATGCAAAGATGTCATGATTCAACTAGCGGTGCCCTTGAAGGCGACCGAACCTTTACAAATAAGGTTGGGGCTCTCTCCACAACTTAATTGGAGGCTCCCAACACCATCCTGTAGTTGCACCACAATGGAATGTGGCTCCAGGTGACCTGTTCCATCTAGGGTGCCCGAACACCCAAAGGTAACAAGATCCACAAGTGAATATACGGGGAATCTTGGTGGAAGTGTAGATTTACATCTGCTCCCTAAGTCCTAGCAAATCAACAAGTTTGGTTGGCTAGAGAGGGAGATCGGGCAAGAAAAGCTCGAGGCTCATGAGCCGCTTGAGATTGACTTGTATTTTGGCTCAACACGAGATCAACTCAAAAAGAAATAAGCCGAGTTTGAACAATTTATGTAACTCGATCGAGAAATGAGCCGATCTTGAGTCAATATTGGCTCGCTCGATTTTAGCTCGAAAGCTCGACATAATATCATCATGTTAAGTTATGATACCATATATTGAATGGAATCATAGGATAATTTGTTACCATATGTATTGTCCATGATTTTTCTCCATTTTATTTACGAGCAAAGATGGAAGTTTAGTTTTAGTGCAGAGAAGATTTAGGCCTAATTATTGTACGTGGTTGACTATGCGTTAAATATCCTATTGTTTTTGGCAAAAGTTCCCAGCATATGCACCTTCATTTTCTTGTTTTCGGTCCACAAAGACCACCATCTATTGCTAGTTCCCCCAAGAGACCAAGATGAGCTCTCCTGAGCATGACGAGATGGCCATACCTTCGATTGAAGTCAGCCCTTTTACATTTTCACGTCACCTAGTTGGTACTATAGTTTATAAATAAATGAATGATCTCTCAATATGTTGGCTATTCCTTTTCTACATCCGAGTTACAGTGCTTTTTTATGTCGCGTTGTGCCATATCAAGTTGGAATAATCGCCTTAGATTTATAATTTTTACCATGTAGCTCGAAATTTCCCGAGATCGACTCGAGATCATTACAAGCTGAGCACGAGTCATGTTCTGCAGCTCGACTTTGAGCTTCACTCAATTTGAGCTCACTCGAATTTTAATATGAGTTGAGCCGAGCCAACTTCAACTCGCTCAAACTCGACTCGTTTGCAGCCCTAGAGGTAAGTGGAGAGATGGAAGAACCACCTCTTATATAGGGTCCCCAAATCCAACCATTACAACACAGAAATATGCCCTAGAGGCAATAATATTGTATTATTATATTTCCATATTCATAATTAAGTGTTTATATTTCATGTTATAACTGCCATGATCCTAAAATATGTGATTCAATGAAAAACTCATATGCACGTGTGAAATGATAAAACGGATAAAATAAATGTTCCTAGTCTCGCCTCTAAGACTAGTTCAGGTGTTGTTGGTGAGTTTTTCGGATCTTACGATATTGTTAAGTGCAACGATAGTCCTAAAACAACATTGAGATAATGACGTTGGAAGAATGATTATATTGAATAGACCCAAACTTGTTTGTTATGAATTGAGATAATATCGTTTGTAATCAATTGTGATAACATGGAGTATTAATGTGTGATTTTGCTCCTTAGACCATGAGAGTATCGGGGTCACTTCTTTCCATATGGTGGGCTTTGGGGTTGCTCAAACTTCACCTGTAACATGATGATCATAGCGACAACTTACAGGTTCATCGAAAAGTTTGACAAGTGGCCAGATAGCTCGAGAGTGGGGATTTGCTCCTTCGGCGATGGAGAGATATTCTTAGGGCCCTCGGTGTGATGATGTCAATCATTGTCTAGCCAAACACATGTGACTTTGTCACGGGGATACCGGAACACAATAACGAGAAAGAAGAACAAAACCGGTAACAAGGATTTCGGTATAGTGAGCATGGTGATGAATCAGGAGGATACCGATGCATCACGGGTTTTGTGAAGTATTGCGAAGCAAAGGGAACATCACATAGTAACCAAAGGTTCACTTGAATATCATTCGTGTACTCACAGGGACGAATATGGACGTCCACGGTCCCGTTGTCGGTCATTGAACAAACGGTTTTATCCATGTCTGTGAGTTATAGATCCTACAGGGTCACAAGCTTAAGGAGTCATGAGAATACATTTGTGCAGTTATTTCATGATTATTCGGAATAGTTCTAAGAGGATCCGGAAGCGTTTCGGAGTCACCGGAAGGGTTTCGGGGAGTATCGGGTAATACCGGGTATTACCGATAAATTATATATAGGTGGAAAAGGTTTCCAAAGATGTGTGTGTGTGTGTGTGTGTGTGTGTGTGTGTGTGTGTATAATTTAAATATCAACGAGGCTAAAAAGGCCAAGAGGTGGAAAGCAACTTGGGCCAAAAAGGCCCAAGTAGGAAAGTGTCTCCTTCCCTAAGGAAGGAGGTCGAATCGGACAAGGGGGAGGAATCGTCCTCCCCCTCCTAGGATGGCGCCCCATGGGGGAAACTCACCCCCCCCCCTTGTGGGCTGCCCTCTCATCCCCATCCAACCTATATATACATGAGGATTTTTTTCTTTTTAACATACAAGTTTTGGAGCCTCCTCTAGTTTTCTTCTAGTTCTAGTCCTAGTTGGTTCTAGTTGACTAACAAGAGCTTGACTAATCCTATAGTCCTCATAATTAGAAGCCCATTGTGGTTCTAATCTTCTCCCTCTAATTCTCCAATGATGATTAGCTCTGGATGGCGAAGCGCTGCCGGATCGTGAAGGCTGCACGCTTGCAACCAAGTAGAGAGGTCGTGCTTTCGGTCTTCGATTCGAGGGACTGTTCGTGGGTGGTATGAGAGATCGTTCATCAAAGGTTCGAGGGACTCCAAGTATGATCTAGACCGACACGTTCTTCTTCTGCTGCAACTCAGTGATGCTAACGGTCGTGATCCCAACCCATTATGCATCTTCATATTGATCTTGGGTGCTCGTAGGTGCAATTTTCTTTGTTTTCTACTACGTTTCACAACAGTGGCATCATGAGTAGTTATATGAGTAGGTGCAGGTTGCAATCTGGATCACATGCGATTGTGAGGGTTGATGTTCTTGCTATGGTTCCCTCGAGTATTGCTTTGGTTCAATTCATCGACGACATGGTGTCGCTTTTCACAATGTTCCTACATTTGATCGACTCTAGCTGTCGACGATCTGCTAACGGTTCCTTTGGCCTCACCATAGTTGAGAATAGTGAACCATCGTGTACACAAGAGGGTGCCGAAGATGGATGATCTTCTAGGGGGTCACACGTATGATACGTCTCCAACGTATCTATTTTTCCATGCTACTATAGTATCAATCTTGGATGTTTTATATGCAATTATATATCATTTTTTGGTACTAACCTATTAACTTAGTGCCAAGTGCCAGTTGCTGTTTTTTTGTGCCTATTTTTGGTTTTTCAGGAAATCGGTATCAAACGAAGTCCAAATGCCACGAAACTTTTAGGATATTTTTTTGGACATAAGAGACACTAGAAGCTTCAGAGGGAGTCAGAAGACGAAGGGGGTGGCCACGAGCCACCAGGGTGCGCCCTGGTGCCTCGTGGCGCCTCTATGAATTCTCTAAAATCGTGAAACCAACAGAGAGCCACCTGAAACACTTTTTCCGCCGCTGCAAGCTTTTGTTCTCGCAAGATCCCATCTAGAGGCCTTTTCCGGTACTCTACCGGAGGGGGAGTCGATCACGGAGGGCTTCTACATCAACCTTGTTGCCCCTCCAATAATGTGTAAGTAGTTTACCATAGACCTAGGGGTCCATAGCTAGTAGCTAGATGGCTTCTTCTCTCTTTGATCTTCAATGCAATGTTCTCCTCGATGTTCTTAGAGATATATTCTATGTAATCCTTTTTTGTGGTGTGTTTGTTGGGATCCGATCAATTGTGGGTTTATGATCAGATAATCCATGAATATTATTTGAGTCTTCTCAGAACTCTTTTATGCATGATTGTTATAGCTTTATATTTCTCTCTGATCTATCTGTTTGGTTTGGCCAACTAGATTGATTTATCTTGCAATGGGAGAGGTTCTTTGTGATGGGTTTGATCTTGCGGTGCTCAATCCCAATAACAAAAGGGGACATGACACGTATTTGTATCATTGCCATTAAGGATAAAATGATGGGGTTTATTCATATTGATTGGATTTACTCTGTCTACATCATGCCATCTTGCTTAAGGCATTACTCCGTTCTTTATGAACTTAATACTCCAGATGCATGTTGGATAGCGGTCGATGTGTGGAGTAATAGTAGTAGATGCAGGAAGAAGTCGTCTACTTGTCTAAGATGTGATGCCTATATACATGATCATTGCCTTGGATCGTCATGATTATTCACTTTCTATCAATTGCCCAACAGTAATTTGTTCACACACCGTATGCTATGTTCAAGAGAGAAGCCTCTAGTGAAAACTATGGCCCCCGGGTCCATCTTTAACATATATTAAAATCCAAAAATACTTTGCTGCAATTTATTTACCTTTATTTTTATTTTGTGTTTTTTATCTATCTATCACTACGAGATCTGATCCTTGCAATTAACCTCCAAGGGATTGACAATCCCTTGTTTCCGTTGGGTGCAAGTATTTGTTATTTTGTGTGTAGGTATTGTTAATGAGGTGTTGCGTGGTTCTCCTAATGGATTTATAACCTTGGTTCTTAACTGAGGGAAATACTTATCTCTATCGTACCACATCATCCTCTCCTCTTCGGGGAAATCCCAACACAGCTCACAAGTAGCAGGAAGAATTTCTGACGTCGTTGCGAGGGAGACATCATCAACACCTATCAAGTACCATGGCGTAAACTTTCATCCCCTTGCATTTACTTTATTTGCCATTTGCCTCTCGTTTTCATCTCCCCCACTTCTAAAATGTTTTTACAAAAAACACAAAAATGTTTCTGTTTGCCTTTTTGCTTGTTTGCTTGAGGTTGATATCATTTCTGAATTTGTTATTGAAAAATGAGAGGATGGTAACATCCCTAGAGCTGAAATTTCCCAAAATTTGGACTCTAAAATCTTTGTTGCGGGGCATGGGGACATTATAGGGAAAAGTGTTATCCAAGAATTCTTTAATTGCACGGGGACATCATCTTTTGATGATATTCCTATTCTCAAAAGAACCAAGAGTTACACCGAAGCTATTTCAGCGCTCGTACTTAAACTTGAAAGAAAATTTATGTGTACTCACCCCACTTTGCAAAGGTTGTTATGTGAGTTACCTATTATCAAACACCATAGGGCTAAGAAGATAGCTACGCTCATCCTCATGAATGAATTTGATTATATAGTATGTGAGGCTAGAGATATCTTTGATTTTTATAATATGAGCCATGAACATCTTGTCATAGATGAAATTTTGTACCAAGAAGATTATTTGTTGAGGCATTTTTTCCATGATAATCATACCTTTGATGAAAATACTAAAATGGAAGTTCCTCCTATATATATTATCCAACAAATTTTCAATGGTATTAATCAACAATATTCTTGGATAGTAAAGGGAAACCAACAAGGGTTTGTGGAAGGTTGTTTTGATAATGCTAAAATCATGGTTAATGATGTGTTTCCCATTCTTTTTGAAAAGCCTCCCGATGAACCCGTGCCTAATGCTGCAAAAACTAAGGATAACAACACTTGAAACTATGCATTACGCCTAGCTAGGGGGTGTAAAACAATAGCGCTTGTTGGGATGCAATCCAATAATTATCTTAATTTTTCTTATTCTTTTCCTGTTTTTTGGCGTGCACACAATTATGCTACTGCTATGGATGTGTTTTTGTGTTTAAATTATTGTTTGTGCCAAGTAAAGCCTTTGGGATGATAGTTGCTTTGATTCTGTGAGAAAACAAAAATGGTTCCGCCTGGTAGAAGAATTGTTGAGATTTACTAGAGCATGATAAAATTATGATTTTTTTACACATGACTGATATACAAATTGCCCACGTTGTCCTAATTGTACCTATTTGGAGTTATAGAAGTATGGTCATCGTTCAAATCATTACAGACTGTTCTGTTTTTGACACGTTCTATTTTCGTTGCGTTGTTTGCTTGTTTTGATGAATCTATGGATGGTATCAGGGGTTATAAGCCATGGCGAAGTTAGAATACAGTAGGTATAATGCAATAATAAAATCTGAATGGGTTTACAACAGTACCTAAAGCGGTGATTTTTTGATTAATACTAACGGATCTCACGAGTTTTCTGTTGAGTTTTGTGTGCTGAAGTTTTCAAGTTTTGAGTGAGATCATGATGGATGAAGGAATAAGGAGTGGCAAGAGCCTAACCTTGGGTATGCCCGAGGCACCCCAGGGTAATGTTCAAGACTCCCAAGCATCTAAGCTTGGGGATGCCCCGGAAGGCATCCCCTCTTTCTTCTACCAACTGTTGGTAAATTACTTGGAGCTATATTTTTATTTATCACATGATATGAGTTTTGCTTGGAGCGTCATGTATTATATGAGTCTTTGCTTTGTTTGCTTTTTAGTTTGCCATAATCATATTTGCTGGACATACTGATGTCTACTACACAACCTTCTTATTGTAGACGTTGTTGGGCCTCCAAGTGCAGAGGTTTGTAGGATAATAGCAAGTTTCCCTCAAGTGGATGACCTAAGGTTTATCAATCATTTGAGGCGTGGGATGAAGATGGTCTCTCTCAAACAACCCTGCAACCAAATAACAAAGAGTCTCTTGTGTCCCCAACACACCCAATACAATGGTAAATTATATAGGTGCACTAGTTCGGCGAAGAGATGGTGATACAAGTGCAATATGGATGGTAGATATAGGTTTTTGTAAACTAAAAAATATAAAAACAGCAAGGTAACATGTGGTAAAAGTGAGCGTAAACGGTATTGCAATGCTAGGAAACAAGGCCTAGGGTTCATACTTTCACTAGTGCAAGTTCTCTCAACAATAATAATATAATTGGATCATATAACTATCCCTCAACATGCAACAAAGAGTCACTCCAAAGTCACTAATAGCGGAGAACAAACGAAGAGATTATGGTAGGGTACGAAACCACCTCAAAGTTATTCTTTCCGATCAATCCATTTGGCTATTCCTATAAGTGTCACAGACAGCCCTAGAGTTCGTAGTAAAATAACACCTTAAGACACACATCAACCAAAACCCTAATGTCACCTAGATACTCCAATGTCACCTCAAGTATCCGTGGGTATGATTATACGATATGCATCACACAATCTCAGATTCATCTATTCAACCAACACATAGAACCTCAAAGAGTGCCCCAAAGTTTCTACCGGAGAGTCAATACGAAAACGTGTTCCGACCCCTATGCATAAGTTCATTGAACCCGCAAGTTGATCACCAAAACATACATCAAGTAGATCACATGAATATCCCATTGTCACCACAGATAAGCATGGCAAGACATACATCAAGTGTTCTCAAATCCTTAAAACTAAATCCGATAAGATAACTTCAAAGGGAAAACTCAATCCATTACAAGAGAGTAGAGGGGGAGAAACATCATAAGATCCAACTATAATAGCAAAGCTCACGATACATCAAGATCGTATCACCTCAAGAACACGAGAGAGAGAGAGAGAGAGAGAGAGATCAAACACATAGCTATTGGTACATACCCTCAGCCCCGAGGGTGAACTACTCCCTCCTCGTCATGGAGAGCGCCGGGATGATGAAGATGGCCACCGGTGAGGACCCCCCCTCTGGCAGGGTGCCGGAATAGGGTCCCGATTGGTTTTTGGTGGCTACAGAGGCTTGCGGCGGCGGAACTCCAGATCTATTCTGTTCCCTGGTCGTTTTAGGGTATATGGATATATATAAGCAGAAGAAATACATCAGGGGAGCCACGAGGGGCCCACGAGGATGGAGGGCGCGCCCAAGGGGGTGGGCACACCCCCCTGCCTCGTGCCTCCCTCGTTGCTTTCCTGACGTGCACTCCAAGTCTCCCGAGTTGCTTTCTTTCCAAAAATAACTTCTCCAGAAGGTTTCATTCCGTTTCGACTCCGTTTGATATTCCTTCTCTTCGAAACACTGAAACAAGAGAAAAAACAGGAACTGACACTGGGCTCTGGGTCAATAGGTTAGTCCCAAAAATAATATAAAAGTGCATAATAAAGCCCATAAACATCCAATACAGATAATATAATAGCATGGAACAATCAAAAATTATAGATACGTTGGAGACGTATCAGCATCCCCAAGCTTAATTCCTGCTCGTCCTCGGGTAGGTAAATGATAAAAACAGAATTTTTGATGTGGAATGCTACCTAACATATTTCTTCATGTAATTTTCTTTATTGTGGCATGAATATTCAGATCCATAAGATTCAAGACAAAAGTTTAATATTGACATAAAAATAATACTTCAAGCATACTAACTAAGCAATTATGTCTTCTCAAAATAACATGGCCAAAGAAAGTTATCACTACAAAATCATATAGTCTGGCTATGCTCTATCTTCACCACACAGAATATTTAAATCATGCACAACCCCGATGACAAGCCAAGCAATTGTTTCATACTTTTGACGTTCTCAAACTTTTCAATCTTCACGCAATACATGAGCGTGAGCCATGGACATAGCACTATATGTGGAATAGAATGGTGGTTGTGGAGAAGACAAAAAGGATAAGATAGTCTCACATCAACTAGGCGTATCAACGGGCTATGGAGACGCCCATCAATAGTTATCAATGTGAGTGAGTAGGGATTGCCATGCAACGGATGCACTAGAGCTATAAGTGTATGAAAGCTCAACGAAAGAAACTAAGTGGGTGTGCATCCAACTCGCTTGCTCACGAAGACCTAGGGCATTTTGAGGAAGCCCATCATTGGAATATACAAGCCAAGTTCTATAATGTAAAATTCCCACTAGTATATGAAAGTGACAACATAGGAGACTCTCTATCATGAAGATCATGGTGCTACTTTGAAGCACAAGTGTGGAAAAAGGATAGTAGCATTGTCCCTTCTCTCTTTTTCTCTCATTTTTTTGTTTTTTTTTTGTTTGGCCTTTTCCTTTTTTATGGCCTCTTTTTCTTTTCTTTTTTTTATTTTCGTCCGGAGTCTCATCCCGACTTGTGGGGGAATCATAGTCTCCATCATCCTTTCCCCACTTGGGACAATGCTCTAATAATGATGATCATCACACTTTTATTTTCTTACAACTCAAAAATTACAACCCAATACTTAGAACGACAATATGACTCTATGTGAATGCCTCCATGTGTATCGATATGCAATGACTCATGAGTGACATGTATGAAAGAATTTTGAATGGTGGCTTTGCCACAAATACGATGCCAACTACATGATCATGCAAAGCAATATGACAATGATGGAGCATGTCATAATAAACGGAACGGTGGAAAGTTGCATGGCAATATATCTCGGAATGGCTATGGAAATGCCATAATAGGTAGGCATGGTGGCTGTTTTGAGGAAGATATATGGTGGGTGTATGATACCGACGAAAGGTGCACGGTATTAGAGAGGCTAGCATCAAATTGGATTGGATGAATCGGTAATCTTTCTCTGTCTTGTGAGAGAGAGTCAGGGTGAAGGGTGAGAGTGCGTATAATCCATGGACTCAACATTAGTCATAAAGAACTCACATACTTATTGCAAAAATCTATTAGTTATTGAAACAAAGTACTACACGCATGCTCCTAGGGGGATAGATTGGTAGAAAAAGACCATCGCTCATCCCCGACCGCCACTCATAAGGAAGACAATCAATAAATAAATCATGCTCCGACTTCATCACATAACGGTTCACCATACGTGCATGCTACGAGAATCACAAACTTTAGAACAAGTATTTCTCAAATTCACAACTACTCAACTAGCATGACTCTAATATCACCATCTTCATATCTCAAAACAATTATCAAGTATCAAACTTCTCATAGTATTCAATGCACTTTATATGAAAGTTTTTATTATACCCATCTTGGATGCCCATCATATTAGGAATAAATTCATAACCAAAGCAAATTACCATGCTGTTTAGGACTCTCAAAATAATATAAATGAAGCATGAGAGAATAATAGTTTCTATAAAACAAAACCACCACCGTGCTCTAAAAGATATAAGTGAAGCACTAGAGCAAACAACAAACTACTCCAAAAGATATGAGTGAAGATCAATGAGTAGTTGTATAATTATGTAACTATGTGAAGACTCTCTAACATTTAAGAATTTCAGATCTTGGTATTTTATTCAAACAGCAAGCAAAGCTAAAGAAAATAAAATGACGCTCCAAGCAAAACACATATCATGTGGTGAATAAAAATATAGCTCCAAGTAAAGTTACCGATGAACGAACACGAAAGAAGGGATGCCTTTTGGGGCATCCCCAAGCTTAGGCTCTTGTTTGTCCTTAAATATTACCTTGGGGTGCCTTGGGAATCCCCAAGCTTAGGCTCTTTCCACTCCTTATTCCATAGTCCATCGAATCTTTACCCAAAACTTGGAAACTTCACAACACAAAACTTAACAGAAAATCTCGTGAGCTCCGTTAGCGAAAGAAAAGAAAACACCACTTTAAGGTACTGTAATGAACTCATTATTTATTTGTATTGGTGTTAAACATACTGTATTCCAACTTCTCGATGGTTTATAAACTATTTTACTAGCCATAGAGTCATCAAAATAAGCAAACAACACACGAAAAACAGAATCTGTCAAAAACAGAACAGTCTGTAGTAATCTGTAACTAACGCAAACTTCTGGAACTCCAAAAATTCTAAAATAAATTTGTGGACCTGAGGAATTTGTCTAGTAATCATCTGCAAAAATAATCAACTAAATATCACTCTCCGGTAACAAGTTTTAGCTAATCTCGTGAGCGCTAAAGTTTCTGTTTTTTACAGCATGATCATAAAGACTTCACCCAAGTCTTCCCAAAGGTTCTACTTGGCACAAACACTAATTAAAACATAAAACCACATCTAAACAAAAGCTAGATGGATTATTTATTCCTAAACAGAACCAAAAAGCAAGAAACTAAAATAAAATTGGGTTGCCTCCCAACAAGCGCTATCGTTTAACGCCCCTAGCTAGGCATGATGATTTCAATGATACTCGCATAAAAGATAAGAATTAAAACATAAAGAGAGCATCATGAAACACATGGCAAGCACATTTAAGTCTAATCAACTTCCTATGCATAGGGATTTTGTGAGAAAACAACTTATGGGAACAATAATCAACTAGCATAGGAAGGCAAAACAAGCATAACTTCAAAACTTTAAGCACATAGAGAGGAAACTTGATATTATTGCAATTCCTACAAGCATATGTTCCTCCCTCATAATAATTTTCAGTAGCATCATGAATGAATTCAACAATATAACCAGCACATAAAGCATTCTTTTCATGATCTACACGCATTGAATTTTTATTACTCTCCACATAAGCAAATTTATTCTCATCAATAGTAGTGGGAGCAAACTCAACAAAATAACTATCTTGTAAAGCATAACCCAATTGAAAATTAAAATCATGATGACAAGTTTCATGGTTATCTTTATTATTTATAGCATACGTGTCATCACAATAATCATCATAAATAGGAGGCATGCTTTCATCGTAATAAATTTGCTCATCAAAACTTGGGGGACTAAACATATCATCTTCATCAAACATAGCATCCCCAAGCTCGTGGCTTTGCATATCATTAGCATCATGGGTATTCAAAGAATTCATACTAACAACATTGCAATCATGCTCATCATTCAAAAAAATTATGCCAAACATTCTATGTAATTCTTCTTCTAGTACTTGAGCACAATTTTCCTTCCCATCATTTTCACGAAAGACATTAAAAAGATGAAGCATATGAGGCAACCTTATTCCATTTTTTTGTAGTTTTCTTTTATAAACTAAACTGTGATAAAACAACAAACTAAAAGATGCGATTGCAAGATCTAAAGATATACCTTCAAGCACTCACCTCCCCGGTAACGGTGCCATAAACTGCTTGATGTCTACTACACAACCTTCTTGTTGTAGACGTTGTTGGGCCTCCAAGTGCAGAGGTTTGTAGGATAGTAGCAAGTTTCCCTCAAGTGGATGACCTAAGGTTTATCAATTTGTGGGAGGCGTAGGATGAAGATGGTCTCTCTCAAACAACCCTGCAACCAAATAACAAAGAGTCTCTTGTGTCCCCAACACACCCAATACAATGGTAAATTGTATAGGTGCACTAGTTCGCGAAGAGATGGTGATACAAGTGCAATATGGATGGTAGATATAGGTTTTTGTAAACTGAAAAATATAAAACAGCAAGGTAACAAGTGGTAAAAGTGAGCGTAAACGGTATTGCAATGCTAGGAAACAAGGCCTAGGGTTCATACTTTCACTAGTGCAAGTTCTCTCAACAATAATAACATAATTGGATCATATAACTATCCCTCAACATGCAACAAAGAGTCACTCCAAAGTCACTAATAGCGGAGAAAAAACGAAGAGATTATGGTAGGGTACGAAACCACCTCAAAGTTATTCTTTCCGATCAATCCATTGGGCTATTCCTATAAGTGTCACAAATAGCCGTAGAGTTCGTAGTAAAATAACACCTTAAGACACACATCAACCAAAACCCTAATGTCACCTAGATACTCCAATGTCACCTCAAGTATCCGTGGGTATGATTATACGATATGCACCACACAATCTCAGATTCATCTATTCAACCAACACATAGAACCTCAAAGAGTGCCCCAAAGTTTCTACCGAAGAGTCAATACAAAAACGTGTTCCGACCCCTATGCATAAGTTCATTGAACCCGCAAGTTGATCACCAAAACATACATCAAGTAGATCACGTGAATATCCCATTGTCACCACAGATAAGCACGACAAGACATACATCAAGTGTTCTCGAATCCTTAAAGACTCAATTCGATAAGATAACTCCAAAGGGAAAACTCAATCCATTACAAGAGAGTAGAGGGGGAGAAACATCATAAGATCCAACTATAATAGCAAAGCTCATGATACATCAAGATCGTATCACCTCAAGAACACGAGAGAGAGAGAGAGATCAAACACATAGCTACTGGTACATACCCTCAGCCCCGAGGGTGAACTACTCCTCCTCGTCATGGAGAGCGCCGATGATGAAGATGGCCACGGTGAGGATCCCCTTCCAGGCGAGTCTTAATGGGGACCCGATTGGTTTTTGGTGGCTACAGAGGCTTGCGGCGGTGGAACTCCAGATCTATTCTATTCCCTGATCGTTTTAGGGTATATGGATATATATATAGGCGGAGGAAATACGTCAGGGGAGCCACGAGGGGCCCACGAGGGTGGAGGGCGCGCCCAGGGGGTGGGCGCGCCCCCTGCCTCGTGCCTCCCTCGTTGCTTTCCTGACGTGCACTCCAAGTCTCCTGGGTTGCTTTCTTTCCGAAAATAACTTCTCTAGAAGGTTTCATTCTGTTTCGACTCCTTTTGATATTCCTTTTCTTCGAAACACTGAAACAAGGGAAAAAATAGGAACTGGCACTGGGCTCTGGGTCAATAGGTTAGTCCCAAAAATAATATAAAAGTGCATAATAAAGCCCATAAACATCCTAAACAGATAATATAATAGCATGGAACAATAAAAAATTATAGATACGTTGAAGACGTATCACATACCCACATTATTCGTTATTTGTTAGAATAATCTATGTGCTTCACTTATATCTTTTGAGCTAGGCAGTTGCTCTAGTGCTTCACTTATATCTTTTAGAGCACGGCGGTGGTTATATTTCAAAGAAGTAGTTTCACTCTCATGCTTTAGTTATATTATTTTGACATTAGATAATAGTAATGGCAATATGCGCAAGTTATGAATTTGGTCCTAATATGATAGGTATTCAAGAGGGATATAATAAAAACTTTCATGTAGATCACTAAATATGATAAGTTTGATTCCTTGCAATAGTTCTGCGATATAAAGGTGGTGGGTTGTGCTAGTGAGTAATTGTGGTTTAGTAAGAATATTGGTGTTAAGGTTTGTGATTCCTGAAGCATGCACGTATAGTCTCTCATTATGCTATGAAGTTGGAGCATGATTTATTATTGATTGTCTTCCTTATGAGTGGTGGTCGGGGACGAGCGATGGTCTTTTCCTACCAATCTACCCCCCTAGGGGCATGCATAGTAGTACTTTGCTTCGAGGGATAATAAACTTTTGCAATAAGTATACGAGTTCTTTATGACTAATGTGAGTCCATGGATTATACACACTCTCACCTTTCCGTAATTTGCTAGCCTCTTCGGTATCGTGTATTGCCCTTTCTCACCTCGAGATGTGGTGCAAACTTCGCTGGTGCATCCAAAACCCGTGATATGATGCGCTCTATCACACATAAGCCTCCTTCTATCTTCCTCAAAACAGCCACCATACCTACATATTATGGCATTTTCATAGCCATTCCAAGATATATTGCCATGTGAGGGTGTCCCGGACTAAGGGACCTCGGGCTGCCGACCTATCTCTAATGGGTCGAACTGATGGACCACTCTTGGTCCACTAAAGGAAGACTGGATTATAGGCGACTCTGTGCTCCAGAAGGAAACCTTTGAAGACTTGGCGTACTGATGTCGCTTGAAGCTACGTCGGTTTTTCCCCAAAGAGGAAGGGATGATGCAGCACAGCGGTGGTAGGTATTTCCCTCAGATATGAAACCAAGGTTATTGAACCAGTAGGAGAACCACACAACACAACATAAACAGCCCATGCACATAGAAAACAAATCCTCGCAACGCGACGTGTTAAAGGGGTTGTCAATCCCTCCCGGGGTACGGCGCCTCAAGTAGGCAAACGGACGTGAGATAAATTTATAGTAGATTGATAGATCGAATGCCAAATAAAATAACTAAAGATAAATTGCAGCAAGGTATTTTTGTATTTTTGGTTTAATAGATTTGAAAATAAATGCAAGGAATAAGTAGATCGCAAAGGCAAATATATGAGAAAGAGACCCGGGGCCGTAGGTTTCACTAGTGGCTTCTCTCGAGAAAAATAGCAAACAAAGGTGAACAAATTACTGTTGGCAATTGACAAAACTTCAAATACTCATGACGATATCCAGGCAATGATCATTATATAGGCATCACGTCCAAGATTAGTAGACCGACTCCTGCCTGCATCTACTACTATTACTCCACACATCGACCGCTATCCAGCATGCACACAACGCAAAGAAAACATAATCTGTCAAAACAGAACAGTCTGTAGAAATCTGATTATTTCGAAAACTTCTGGAACTCCAAAAATTCTGAAAACATAGGACGACCTGAGCAATTTGTATATTAATCTTCTCCAAAAAGAATTGGCATTTTATCACACTCTGATAAAAAATAAGAATTGTTTTCGTGAGGGCAAAAGTTTCTGTTTTTCAGCAAGATCAAACAACTATCACCCAAGAAGATCCTATCGGTTCTACTTGGCACAAACACTAACTAAGACACAAGAAACACAATCATAACAGTAGCATAATTGTGCTAACACTCAAGAACAGAAAGAAACAAGCAAAAATAAATTTTATTCATTGGGTTGCCTCCCAACAAGCGCTATAGTTTTACGCCCTTAGCTAGGCATAAAGCAAGGATCTAAGTTTTGTCTTCCGAAGTTTTGGCAACTTCTGTAAGTGTTTTCTCAAATCCGGGAGGCTCTTTACGCTTCCCTAAATTCTCCGGGAAAGAAACCATCTTAAGATCCAAAATATCGAATCACTTATTGCAAAGAGTAATCAGGGTATTCATACGATTGATACTACCATTGAGGTGCTTGAGGGGTTCATTATATTTCTGTATTTCAACCATATGTTTATGCAAATCACCAAGTTTGTCCAACATTTGGGCTCCCCCAGGGATAAAAAGGGAACCCCTTCTTTTGAGGTGGAATTCCCAAAATCCCTTCTAAAATTTCATAGGCAGCATTGGCATCAAGCTCAATAAATTTCCTTTAGCGGCAAAATCTAGAAGTTGTCTATGATGCAAAGCCAATCCTATGTAAAAATTACGAAGCAAAACTTTAGCGTCCCCTTTTAAATTGGAAATACGATAAGATTCCATAAGCCTATACCAGGAATCTTTCAAATTTTCTCCTTGTCTTTGCTTGAAGTAAAGAACTTCAAAATCGGGTGACAAAGGAGGAGTAGGAACCTGGCCATCAAGACAAGAAAGCAAGAAAACGGCGAACGAAAAAAGAGGGGCGAATAAAACGACAAATTTTTGTGAAGTGGGGGAGAGGAAAACGAGAGGCAAATGGAAAATAATGTAAATTGCAAGGAGATGAGATTTGTGATTAGGAACCTGGTATATGTTGAAGATCCTCCCCGGCAACGGCGCCAGAAATTCCTTTTGATGTCGCTTGAAGCTACGTCGTTTTTTCCCCAAAGAGGAAGGGATGATGCAGCACAGCGGCAGTAGGTATTTCCCTCAGATATGAAACCAAGGTCATCGAACCAGTAGGAGAACCAAGCAACACAACGTAAACAACCCCTGCACACAGATAACAAATCCTCGCAACCCGACGTGTTAAAGGGGTTGTCAATCCCTTCTGGGGTACAGCGCCTCAAGTAGGCAAACAGACGTGAGATAAATTTGTAGTAGATTGATAGATCGAACGCTAAATAAAATAAATAAAGAAAAATTGCAGCAAGGTATTTTTGTATTTTGGTTTAACAGATCTGAAAATAAATGCAAGGAATAAGTAGATCGCAAAGGCAAATATATGAGAAAGAGACCCGAGGGCCGTAGGTTTCACTAGTGGCTTCTCTCGAGAAAAATAGCAAACAGTGGGTGAACAAATTACTGTTGGGCAATTGACAAACTTCAAATACTCATGACGATATCCAGGCAATGATCATTATATATGCATCACGTCCAAGATTAGTAGACCGACTCCTGCCTGCATCTACTACTATTACTCCACACATCGACCGCTATCCAGCATGCATCTAGTGTACTAAATTCATGGAGAAACAAAGTAATGCAATAAGAACGATGACATGATGTAGACAAGATCTATCTAATGTAGAGATAGACCCCATTGTTTTATCCTTAGTAGCAACGATACATACGAGTCGGTTCCCTTTACATCCTTTGGGATCAAGCAATCGTAAGATCGAACCCAAAGACAAAGCACCTCTTCCCATTGCAAGATAAATATATCAAGTTGGCCAAAAAAAACCCAAATATAGGAGAAGAAATACGAGGCTATAAGAGATCAAAGAAACTCAAATACTTTCATGGATATAAAAAAAGATGTTGGAGAACATAGTAATTTCAAAAAAAATCCTACGCACACGCAAGATCATGGTGATGCATAGCAACGAGAGGGGAGAGTGTGTCCACGCACTCGTGAGACCGAAAGCGGAAGCGTTAGCACAACGCGGTTGATGTAGTCGTACGTCTTCACGGCCCGACCGATCAAGCACCGAAACTACGGCACCTCCGAGTTCTTGCACACGTTCAGCTCGATGATGTTCCCTGGACTCCGATCCAGCAAAGTGTCGGGAAGAGTTCCGTCAGCACAATGGCATGGTGACGATCTTGATGTTCTAACGTTGCAGGGCTTCGCCTAAGCACCGCTACAATATTATCAAGGAGAACTATGGTGGAGGGGGGCATCGCACACGGCTAAGAGATCTCAAGGATCAATTGTTGTGTCTCCAAGGGGTGCCCCCCTCCCCGTATATAAAGGAGTGGAGGAGGGGGAGGGCCGGCCCTCTATGGCGTGCCCTAGGGGAGTCCTACTCCCACCGGGAGTAGGATTCCCCCTTTCCTAGTAGAACTAGGAGCCCTTCCAAGTAGAAGGAGTAGGAGGGAAGGAAAGGGAAGGGAGAAGGAGAAGGAAGGAAGGGGCGCCCCCTCCTAGTCCAATTCGGACTAGTCAATGGGGAGGTGCAGCCACCCTTTGGGGCCTTTCTCTCCTTTCCCGTATGGCCCATTAAGGCCCAATACGAATTCGTAACTCTCCAAGATTCAAAAATACCCGAATCACTCGGAACATTTCCGATGTCCGAATATAGTCGTCCAATATATCGATATTTACGTCTCGACCATTTTGAGACTCCTCGTCATGCCCCCGATCTCATCCGGGACTCCGAACTCCTTCGGTACATCAAAACTCATAAACTCATAATATAATTGTCATCGAAACCTTAAGCGTGCGGACCCTACGGGTTCGAGAACTATGTAGACATGACCGAGACACGTTTCCGGTCAATAACCAATAGCGGAACTTGGATGCTCATATTGGCTCCTGCATATTCTACGAAGATCTTTATCGGTATAACCGCATAACAACATACGTTGTTCCCTTTGTCATCGGTATGTTACTTGCCCGAGATTCGATTGTCGGTATCTCAATACCTAGTTCAATCTCGTTACCGGCAAGTCTCTTTACTCGTTATGTAATGCATCATCCCACAACTAACTCATTAGTCACATTGCTTGCAAGGCTTATAGTGATGTGCATTACCGAGAGGGCCAGAGATACCTCTCCGACAATCGGATTGACAAATCCTAATCTCGAAATACGCCAACCCAACATGTACCTTCGGAGACACCTGTAGAGCACCTTTATAATCACCCGATTCGTTGTGACGCTTGGTAGCACACAAAGTGTTCCTCCGGTAAACTGGAGTTGCATAATCTCATAGTCATAGGAACATGTATAAGTCATGAAGAAAGCAATAGCAACATACTAAACGATCATGTGCTAAGCTAACGGAATGGGTCATGTCAATCACATCATTCTCCTAATGATGTGATCCCTTTAATCAAATGACAACCCATGTCTATGGCTAGGAAACATAACCATCTTTGATCAACGAGCTAGTCTAGTAGAGGCATACTAGTGACACTGCTTGTCTATATATTCACACATGTATTATGTTTCCGATTAATACAATTCTAGCATGAATAATAAACATTTATCATGAAATAAGGAAATAAATAATAACTTTATTATTGCCTCTAGGGCATATTTCCTTCAAAAGATAGATCTGATCATAAACTCAAAGTTCATCGATCCCAACAAACACATCGCAAAAGAGTTACATCATATGGATCTCCAAGAGACCATTCTATTGAGAATTCAGAGAGAGAGAGAGAGAGAGAGAGAGAGAGATGAAGCCATCTAGCTACTAACTACGGACCCGAAGGTCTACAAAGAACTACTCACGCATCATCGGAGAGGTACCAATGGAGGTGGTGAACCCCATCCGAGATGGTGTCTAGATTGGATCTGGTGGTTTTGGACTCTGCGGCGGCTGGATGAATATTTTGTCGACTCCCCTAGGGTTTCTGGAATATTGGGGTATTTATAGAGCAAAGAGGCGGTCCGGGGGCACCCGAGGTAGGCACAACCCACCAGAGCGATATTGATTTCCTGCAATGTAAAGAACATGCAGAAAACAACAACTGGCACTTAGCACTATGTCAATAGGTTAGTACCAAAAAATGATATAAAATGACTATAAAATGATTATAAAACATCCAAGATTGATAATATAACAACATGGAACAATAAAAAAATATAGATACGTTGGAGACGTATCACGTACCCGCCAAGCCTGGTTTAGCGTAACCGGCATGTTTATCTCCTATTGATGACCGACCATACACTACTGCAGGATCCTGTTAATGCGACACTACAATCAGAGACTCTTGAACGAAACTGTGTGCGATGTATTAATTGCAAACGATGATGTAAAAAAACTGTCAGAAAAGATGCAAAACATTTGCGATGGCGGATACATCAAACACGGTTCCGATTTTAGTTGCGTGTGCGATGTGGGGCATACGATTCAGTTCAATGAACTGTTTGCGATGAGGCAGAACAACAGAAACGGATAGCCAAATCAAGTTGTGTGCGATATACGACATACAGTTCACTCGGATAAACTGTTTGTGATGAGGCGGAACAGCAGAAACGGGCAGCCAGATGAAGGTGTGTGTGATATACGACATATACTTCACTCGGATGAACTGTTTGTGATTAGGCAACACGAAATAAACGGCCAGCAGATCAAGGTGTGTGCGATATACGACATACAATTCACTCAGATGAACTATTTTCGATTAGGCGGTTCAGCCAGATAAAGGCGTGTGCAATGGAGGGCATACAGTTCATTCTGATAAACTATTTGTGTTGAGCAAAGACAACATAAACGTTTCATAAACAGGATGTGTGTGGTACGCAGCAAACATCCAATTACATAGGTGGCTAGTACACACATGATATTTCCACACACCAAAGCAAACAATTACATGCATAATTAGCTAGGATAAACGATCATCTGATCATCATCTACTTCTTGTGACGCTTGCCACCACTGCTCTACTAGGATAAACGACAATCGGAGTGACAAATCATAATCTCGAAATACGCCAACCCAACATGTACCTTCGGAGACACCTGTAGAGAACCTTTATAATCACCCAGTTACGTTGTGACGTTTGGTAGCACACAAAGTGTTCCTCCGGTAAACGGGAGTTGCATAATCTCATAGTCATAGGAACATGTATAAGTCATGAAGAAAGCAATAGCAGCAAACTAAACGATCGTGTGCTAAGCTAACGGAATGGGTCATGTCAATCACATCATTCTCCTAATGATGTGATCCCGTTAATCAAATGACAACCCATGTCTATGGCTAGGAAACATAGCTATCTTTGATCAACGAGCTAGTCTAGTAGAGGCATACTAGTGACACTCTGTTTGTCTATATATTCACACATGTATTATGTTTCCGGTTAATACAATTCTAGCATGAATAATAAACATTTATCATGAAATAAGGAAATAAATAATAACTTTATTATTGCCTCTATGGCATATTTCCTTCAGTCTCCCACTTGCACTAGAGTCAATAATCTAGTTCACATCGCCATGTGATTTAACACCAATAATTCACATCACCATGTGATTAGCACCCATAGTTCACATCGTCATGTGACCAACACCCAAAGGGTTTACTAGAGTCAATAATCTAGTTCACATCGCTATGTGATTAACACCCAAAGAGTACTAAGGTGTGATCATGTTTTGCTTGTGAGATAATTTTAGTCAATGGGTCCGCTACATTCAGATCCGTAAGTATTTTGCAAATTTCTATGTCTACAATGCTCTGCACGGAGCTACTCTAGCTAATTGCTCCCACTTTCAATATGTATCTAGACCGAGACTTAGAGTCATCTAGATTAGTGTCAAAACTTGCATCGACGTAACCATTTACGACGAACCTTTTTTGTCACCTCTATAATCGAGAAACATATCCTTATTCCCCTAAGGATAATTTTGACCGCTGTCCAGTGATCTACTCCTAGATCACTATTGTACTCCATAGCTAAAATCAGTGTATGGTATACAATAGATCTGGTACATAGCATGGCATACTTTATAGAACCTATGGCTGAGGCATAGGGAATGACTTTCATTCTCTTTCTATCTTCTGCCGTGGTTGGGCTTTGAGTCTTACTCAATTTCACACCTTGTAACACGTGCAAGAACTCTTTCTTTGACTGCTCCATTTTGAACTACTTCAAAATCTTGTCAAGGTATGTACTCATTGAAAAAAACTTATCAAGCGCCTTGATCTATCTCTATAGATCTTGATGCTCAATATGTAAGCAGCTTCACCGAGGTCTTTCTTTAAAAACTCCTTTCAAACACTCCTTTATGCTTTGCAGAATAATTCTACATTATTTCCGATCAACAATATGTCATTCACATATACTTATCAGAAATGTTGTAGTGCTCCCACTCACTTTATTGTAAATACCGGCTTCACCGTAAGTCTATATAAAACTATATCCTTTGATCAACTTATCAAAGCGTATATTCCAACTCCGAGATGCTTGCACCAGTCCATAGATGGATCGCTGGAGCTTGCACATTTTGTTAACACCTTTAGGATCGACAAAACCTTCGTTGCATCATATACAACTCTTCTTTAATAAATCCATTAAGGAATGCAGTTTTGTTTATCCATTTGCCAGATTTCATAAAATGCGGCAATTGCTAACATGATTCGGACAGATTTAAGCATAGATACGAGTGAGAAACTCTCATCGTAGTCAACACCTTGAACTTGTCGAAAACCTTTTGCGACAATTCTAGCTTTGTAGATAGTAACACTACTATCGTCATTCTGCCTTCCTCTTAAAAATCCATTTAATCTCAATGGCTCGCCGATCATTTGGGCAAGTCAATCAAAGTCCATACTTTGTCCTCATACATGGATTCTATCTTAGATTTCATGGCTCCAAGATTGATAATATAACAACATGGAACAATAAAAAATTATAGATACGTTGGAGACGTATCACGTACCCGCCAAGCCTGGTTTAGCGTAACCGGCATGTTTATCTCCTAATGATGACCGACCATACACTACTGCAGGATGCTGTTAATGCGACACTACAATCAGAGACTGTTGGACGAAACTATGTGCGATGTATTAATTGCAAACGGTGATGTAAAAAAACTGTCAAAAAAGATGCAAAACATTTGCGATGGCGGATACATCAAACACGGCTCCGATTTTAGTTATGCAGCGATGCGGGCATACGATTCAGTTCAATGAACTGCTTATGGCGAGGCGTAACAATGTAAACGGACAGCCAAATCAAGTTGTGTGCGATATACGACATACGATTCACTCGGATAAACTGTTTGTGATGAGGCGAATGTAAGAAACGGGCAGCCAGATGAAGGTGTGTGTGATATACGACATATACTTCACTCGGATGAACTGTTTGCCATTAGGCAACACAAAATAAACGGCCAGCCAGATCAAGGTGTGTGCGATATACGGCATACAGTTCACTCAGATGAACTATTTTCGATTAGGCAACGCAATAGAAACGGTTCAGCCAGATAAAGGCGTGTGCAATGGAGGGCATACAGTTCATTCTGATAAACTATTTGTTTTGAGCAAAGAGAACAGAAACGTTTCATAAACAGGATGTGTGTGGTACGCAGCAAACACCCAATTATATAGGTGGCTAGTACACACATGATATTTCCACACACCAAAGCAAACAATTACATGCATAATTAGCTAGGATAAACGATCATCTGATCATCATCTACTTCTTGTGACGCTTGCCACCACTGCTCTACTAGGATAAACGGAACAATATTCTTTACCGTGAATAGTGTGCTTTGTTGGGCACACAAGTATATGGATCATAGCCTTGGGCGAGAAATGTGCCGGCATGCATCATACTAGCTCGATGTTCCTTCTATGCTAAGTTTCCATTAATTTATGGCGTTTTATGAACACGCCACTATTTCCCGCCATTTCCTCACCGGTTTCCCGCCACCACCCAGCGATATTGCGCGTAAACCTAGGCGGCGCACAATGCACGGAGGCAACAAGCGCAACCTGTAGCACATCCACCTTTTCCAAGCATGCCAACCCACCAAAGCGTCGCCTCTCCCATCAACCTCCTCTATGAGGAAAACAAGAAGGTGCCATGACCCATCGAGGCCGAGGCGCTCCCCGGCAACGCGATGGACGACGTCGTGATGCGCGTCATCGCCAGGGTTGAGCATACCCTTGGCACATGGCGCTTCAGCGCCGTGGATCAAGATAGGCATGTCAGCGCCGAGAGGCTACAGCTTGCCGCATAGCATGATCGATGGTGCGCCGCAGAGCAAGCTAGGCACGTCCGCATCGATAGGTTGCGGCTCGCCGCAGAGCAAGAGGCGCGGCGCGCCGCACAACAAGAGCGGATCCATCAGCGCTTGCCTGCTGTCGATAGGGCATCACAGCTGGGTACACGTCTCGTCAGTACCCTCATTCCTCGCCAGGAGTGGGCAGAGGCCGTCTGCGTCGTACTTGCACCAGAGGTCGGCCACGTTGTACTTGCACCGGATGCTTGCCGCACCGTTTGCATGGGTCACGCCGTTCGCCTTGTCCGCGGACCGCTCGATGCCAAATTGCTGGTCGCTAGGATCGACTGCCTCCTTGGCCCAGGTGACCACCTGGGCTCAGTAGAGGAACATGGCCGTCACATCCTTGGGCTGGTGATCTCCGATGAAATAGCCAACTTGGAGCTCGAGATCGCGCTCCAGATGTATCCCGAGCGTGTCGACTGCTTGGACAAACGCTTGCACGAGTTTAGGCAGAGCCAAGTGCCACCGTAGCCAAGGGCTGTTGGTCATGGACACGTTTATTTTGTTGATCATTTCGATGTGGAGCACTATGTATTCACAACAATAATAATATTGCTCTATTTCAATGTGTATACTGCTTTCTGTTCTTATATGTTCTGTTCCATTGTGTATATATAGGCTTTCCATTCTGTATATGTGGATGATAACAACTACATACAAATTTGTATATGAAAACAAATAGAAAAATGGAATTCATATATATATTGTTCATTAGTTCGTCACAGAATATATATAATATCATCACTTATACGTGATGATACTTAACTACCATGTACAATGCATAAAATTGAAAACGAACAATACTAAAACTAATAATCCCTCCTGGGGGTAGTATTCCGGTAGCCCCTCGCCAGCAGCTCCCTGGTGCGTGGCGTCTTCCCAGGGCGAAGGTAGTACTCCGCCTCCTCCACCTTGCAGGACTTGACGTATTGATCGGCCTCTTGCTGGCGGACGAGCGCGAACGATCTTGCCATTTCATTGGGCGCCCACCGGTGCTCTTCGTCGGTGGCACGATGGAGCTTATCGCCCCACCTCCACGCAGCGATGAGGCGCCTAGCGCCTTTGACCTTCCTCGCGAAGTACCCGTCTTCGTACACCTCCTCCGCACGAGGACGCGCCCACCCCCAAAGCGCCACCGCCTCCTTTTTCCAGGCGGTCTCACGGGCTTCACATGCCACCTGGTACCTAGCTTCCTCCTCCGCCATCTCCTTCTTGAATGCCACTTGCCTGGATTTCTCAGCCGGCGGCAATGATTTCCAATGACAAAGATTGTACTGGCCCCAAAACCATTCCAAAGTTGGGGGGTCTGGCGCAACCTCGTCCGACGGCCCGTAGGGGTCCTCCTCGTCGCTGCTCTTTGACTGAATGTGCTCGGGGGGCAGCGCCTCCTCTTCGGCACGGGGGCAGATCGTCGGCGTCATGGCAGAGATTTGTGTGTGTGTGTGTGAGAGAGAGAGAGAGAGAGAGGAGGATGTATATGAGAATGCAGGCGGGGTGACGCAAGCAAGGTAGTATTTATTGGCGGCCGGAATCTAGATCAACGGGAACAGTAAACACGCCGGTCGCCAGAATTTACTAGTACTATAGTTTGAATTGCACATGATTACCGCAACAAAAGCCGTGTGTGAACTTAATAGCCGACGGTTTACAATACAGAACCGCGTCTGATTAATAACCCCCGCCACTCACCTTCCAAACCTCGAGGCGCGAAATAGAGTGCCAATCATGTGGGGCCCGGTTGTCTTGCCAGATATTTACATTTTCTTTCCTCATATAAGGGACGAATGCTTATTTTGTGTTACCATAGCACTCCATGCATGTGTCCAAGCCGTGAAACCAATATGTTTGAAAATTCCTTCCAATTTACTTCACATGGAATTAACTTGCACACAACAAGTACACAAATATGATTTTCAAACCGTTATGATTACTTGTTACATGTACATGTAGTTCAAATTTGAATTACGATCATTAAATGGCTTGAAAATCACTTAAATGTCTTAAAAAGGTCAAATGACCCCTGGAATTTTCCAAATTTTGACATGATGGTTGTATTAGTGCACGTTAACTATAGAATTTTTTTGAAGGCCATAAGAGGAAGATATCGCCGGTTCGCATCAAACATGTATTGTGCCCTCTCGGAACCACACCCCTTCTAGTGAGTTGTTTCGGTTTGTGAGGGGTGTGTGTGAGGTAGTCCTGGATTAAGGGGTCCTCGAGCGTCCGGACTATGGTACGTAGGTCGGACTAATGGGCTGTAAAGATACAAGACCGAAGACTCTCCCCCGTGTCCGGATGGGACTCTCCTTGGCGTGGAAGGCAAGCCTGGTGCCCTGATATGAAGATTCCTTTCTCTGTAACCGACTTTGTACAACCCTAGTCCCCTCCGGTGTCTATATAAACTGGAGGGCTTAGTCCGTAGAGGCGATCATAATCACAATAGTAGTCATACAGGCTAGACTTTTAGGGTTTTAGCCATTACGATCTCGAGGTAGATCAACTCTTGTAATACTCATATTCATCAAGATCAATCAAGCAGGAAGTAGGGTATTACCTCCATAGAGAGGGCCCGAACCCGGGTAAACATTGTGTTCCCCGTCTCCTGTTACCATCAACCCCAGACGCACAGTTTGGGACCCCCTACCCGAGATCCGCCGGTTTTTACACCGACATTGGTGCTTTCATTGAGAGTTCCGCTGCGTCGTCTTCAAGAGGTTTTATGGCTCCGTCAATTGTCTACAACAACGCTATCCAGGAGGAAGTCTTCCTCCCCGGACATATCTTCCTATTCGGGCGGCCGCTCAAGGGCCAACTTCGCTTGCCGTCTAGAGCAGATCGACAGCTACGCCCCTGGCCATCAGGTCAGATTTGGAAGCTTGAACTATGTTGCTGACATCCGCAGAGACTTGATCTTCGATGGGTTCGAGCCCACGGCAGCCGCTCCCTGCCACAGCGATGAGCATGACCTAAATCTGTCATCGGACCATACCCAGGAGATAGCACCTGTAAGCGCTCCGGCCCTAGATCCGGAGCAGACTGCGCCCTCCGAGGACGGGAAGCTCAACCCCGCCACGGAAGTCACAGACCCAGCGGCGTTGGAGCCGCACACAGACCCAACCTCGAGCGGGATCTGCATCATCGGAACCTCGGATCCATCTCTGGCCATATGTTCCGAACCATGTGCATCTGCGGCCATCGAGCCTGATCAGGCGCCGATCGTCGAATTCGGTGCCGCGAACATCTTCCGGCACTCACCTTTAGGTGATGTGCTGAACTCATTAAAAACCCTCTCCTTAGCAGGGGACTCACATCCAAATTATATCCAGTTTGAGCTGGGGGCTGATGACGGGGAATTTTGCTTCCCACCCACCTCCCACTTAATAGCCACTGTCGAAGACTTAACCGACATGCTTGACTACGACTCCGAAGACATCGACGACATGGACAACGATGCTGGAGAGGAGCAGGCCGAAAACCCGCCGTTCACCGGACGTTGGACGGCCACCTCCTCATACGACATGTACATGGTGGACACACCTAAAGAGAACAATGGCAATAACGAGGAAGATCTAGTCGAGGATGAACCTCCCAAGATACAACCAAAGCGTCGACATCAGCGGCGCTGCTCTAAATCACGCCGCAAAAAAGACAGCAACACCAGCACAGGAGATGATAACACTCCGGATGGTGCCGAAGACAGAGAAGACCCCGACGAGCAAACTGCCGAACAAGACGATTGGGAAGATGGGCAAGTTAGCACTGATAAACAGGCCATAAACAAAGACTCGGAGGATAGCAATTATCTACCACCCTCCGAGGACGAGGTGAGCCTCGGTGACGAAGACTTCATCGTACCTGAGGAACCTCTCGAGCAGGAGCGCTTTAAGTGTCGGCTAATCGCCACGGCAAGGAGCCTGAAAAAGCGGCAGCAACAGCTTCAAGCTGATCAGGATCTGCTCAATGACGTGTGGACTAATGTCCTGGCAGCCGAGGAATACGGCCTCGAGCGCCCAACCAAAAGTTACCCGAAGCACAAATTGCTACCTCAGTTCGATGACGAGGCGTTGGAGCCCGTACCATCAGCGCATAATGCGGCTGACCGACCACCACGTGGCCGGGATAAAGCGGCACCTCAAGCCGAACACCAGCCCGTCCTACCTCGCTGTAAAGGCATAGAGAAAACAACTCGGGGATATACATATGACCTGCGGCAAGACCTGGACGGTAGAGCAGGACAGGCCAGATCGATCTATGGATCGCGGGGGCGTGCCCCGACACGTGATGACGGCTATCTAGCCAGACGCAACAATGGTAATCACGCCCGGGCCGAAAACCGCAGACGAACTCCATCCGAACTACGTCGTGACGTGGCCCGATATAGAGGCGCCGCACACCCCCTCTGCTTCACCGATGAAGTAATGGATCATGAATTCACAGAAGGGTTTAAACACGTGAACATCGAATCATATAATGGGACAACAGATTTCGTGGTATGGATTGAGGACTTTCTTCTCCACATTCATATGGCCTGCAGTGATGATCTTCACGCCATCAAATACCTCCCACTAAAACTCAAGGGGCCAGCTCGGCACTGGTTGAATAGCCTACCTGAAAACTCCATTGGCAGCTAGGAGGACCTGGAAGACGCTTTCCATGATAATTTCCAAGGCACATACGTCCGACCTCCGGATGTCGATGGCTTAAGTCACATAGTTCAACAGCCTGGAGAGTCAGCCAGGAAATTCTGGACTAGTTTCCTAACTAAAAAGAACCAGATCGTCGACTGTCCGGATGCCGAAGCCCTGGCGGCCTTTAAGCATAGCATCCGCGATGAATGGCTCGCCCGACACCTCGGGCAGGAAAAACCAAAGTCCATGGCATCCCTCATGGCACTTATGACCTGCTTTTGCGCGGGCGAGGATAGCTGGCTAGCCCGTAGCAAAAAAAAAATACAAGCGAACCTGGCACCTCTGAAGCCAGAAATAGCAACGGCAAGCCACGATGCGACAGACATAAGCGTCGAAGCAACGGTGACAATACCAACGACACGACGGTCAACGCCGGATTCAGTGGCTCCAAGTCCGGCCAGCGGAAGAAGCCATATGAAAGAAACAATTCGGGCCAATCCATCTTGGACCGCATACTCGATCGTCCATGCCAGATCCATGGAACCCCAGACAAACCAACCAACCATACCAACAGAGACTGTTGGGTTTTTAAACAGGCCGGCAAATTAAATGCCGAGAACAAGGAGAAGGGGTCACAAAGCAAGGACGATGACGAGGAGCCCCGTCCGCCGAACACAGGGGCACAGAAGAAGTACCCCCCCCCCCAAGTTAAAACAGTGAACATGATATACGCTACCCATATCCCCAAGAGGGAGCGCAAACGCGCGCTTAGGGACATCTACGGGATGGAACCAGTCGCCCAAAAGTTCAACCCATGGTCTCCTTGTCCGATCACTTTCAATCACAGGGACCATCCGACCAGTATCCATCATGGCGGTTCAGCCGCACTAGTCCTCGACCCAATCATCGATGGATTCCACCTCACGCGAGTCCTCATGGATGGTGGCAGCAGCCT
This sequence comes from Aegilops bicornis, assembly GCA_021605145.1. Taxonomy (NCBI): domain Eukaryota; kingdom Viridiplantae; phylum Streptophyta; class Magnoliopsida; order Poales; family Poaceae; genus Aegilops; species Aegilops bicornis. Next base: position 385,987,357 of record CM038669.1, on the reverse strand, counting down.
GAACCTGCTCTATCAGGATACAGTGCGCAAAATGGGCATTAATCCCTCAAGGATCAAGCCCACAAAGACTACATTTAAAGGAGTCATACCAGGTGTAGAGGCCCACTGTACGGGCTTAATCACACTAGAGGTTGTCTTCGGATCCCCGGACAACTTCCAAAGCGAAGAATTGACCTTCGATATCGTCCCCTTCCGCAGCGGCTATCACGCACTGCTGGGACGAACCGCATTTGCTCGATTCAATGCAATGCCACACTATGCTTATCTCAAGCTCAAGATGCCCGGACCACGCGGCGTCATAACAGTCAATGGAAACACGAACGCTCCCTCCGTACCGAGGAGGACACTGCTGCTTTAGCAGCAGAAGTACATAGCAGCCTTCTCAAGCAGAACCTTAATTCGGCGGCCAAACTCCCGGACACTGTCAAACGAGTCCGGACTACTCTACAACACGACAGCCCAGCTCGTCAAGAGCTCGACTAGCAATTCGGCCTCCGCCCCAGTCCCGACCAAGTGGCGGCATTCGTACCACGTGTACATAATTATGCACTCAAAATACCATGGGCATAGACGGAAGCATAACTAGATTGTGATCCATAATACGGCTCGACCTCTCCTGGACACACATACTTTCACTTTTTCTTTTTTATCCTTTTCAGGTTTCTTTTCCAAAGGCTTTTTCTGACGGCCTGATCACCGGTCCTTTCGAAAGGATAGATACACCAAGATGGCAAGAAGCATTGATGTATAAGGGAATTTCTAGGTGGTCTCTTTAACGATCACTCTACCTGTTTTCAGGCACCACACGCAGCTCTCCCTCGGTTGTGGCTTATTAAAATATCCCTATTGCTTATTGCACTACGTGTACAAATACGCTTTGACGTATTCATCAAACTATAATGGAAACAATTTGCGGCCCAACTTCCACGGCACTAGCTTGCTACCTCTCTTTTTTTATATTCTTATCAAATTTCACCCGTACATTTTGGTACGCTCTAATTTGCCAGGGTCTTCATTGCGCCCCATAATACGGCAACAAAGTCAGAGCACCTTTTACAGTATAGTTCGGCACCCCAAATTTAGCATTATATGCATCGGCTCTGAATCATGTCTTTGGTCAATAGTTGGGTTGCGGCTCACAGTGCTTACTACCTTACGCCCGCTATATCGGCTAGGGTAGTATAGGGAGAACTACTGCGATTGTGTCCTAGTTTATCCGGATGAGCACCTCAGTAGAGAAAGCCGAAAACTGACTGTCATGATGCGGCGTGAGCCGGTCAGCTCTTTGGAGGTTTCAAATATTTAGCGATTTTTTCCGCATTACGCAATGAACCGGTTCTTACCCGATCAGGTGTTTATAGCACCCTCGTTCGGATACTAGGCGTTGCGCCTAAATTTTTATTGTCAAACTCCTATGGCTAAGTGAGGGTGATAAAGCCACATAGTCCGATTGCCTGGTTTGTTGCGCTAAACACCTCCTTCAAGGACCAAACAATTGGATCAAGAGTGTTTAGATTCCATCCCGAACACCCCCGTACTACCTACGTGGGGGCTGAAGCCGATGACTGGCCAACTCTCATTCATAAACACGGCCGCATAGGAGGTAAAATTTTAATAGTAACAAGCATTATATCACACAATCGACTTTGTTTCATAATACAGGGCGAGATAACATAAATGTATTCATTCAAAGATTACATCTTTCGCACATTGCTCCACTACAATGCGGGATCCCTCCAGGACATCGCTAAAATATCGCTCGGGCGTACGGTGCTCCTTGCCCTCGGGCGGTCCTGAGGGAGTCCTGGATTAGGGGGTCTCCGGACAGCCAGACTATAACCTTTGACTGGACTGTTGGACTATGAAGATACAAGATTGAAGACTTCGTCCCGTGTCCGGATGGGACTCTCCTTAGCATGGAAGGCAAACTTGGCAATACGGATATGTAGATCTCCTCCCTTGTAACCGACTCTATGTAACCCTAGCCCCCTCCGGTGTCTATATAAACCGGAGGGTTTAGTCCGTAGGACGACAACAGTCATACCATAGGCCAGCTTCTAGGGTTTAGCCTCTACGATCTCGTGGTAGATCAACTCTTGTAATACTCATATCATCAAGATCAATCAAGCAGGAAGTAGGGTATTACCTCCATCGAGAGGGTCGAACACAGGTAAACATTGTTTCCCCCGCCTCCTGCTACCATCTGCCTTAGACGCACAGTTCGGGACCCCCTACCCGAGATCTGCCGGTTTTGACACCGACATTGGTGCTTTCATTGAGAGTTCCACTATGCCGTCACCATAAGGCTTAATGGCTCCTTCGATCATCGGTAACGATGCGGTCCAGGGTGAGGTTTTCCTCCCCGGACAGATCTCCGTATTCGGCGGCTTCGCACTGCTGGCTAACTCGCTTGGCCATCTGGAGCAGATCGAGAGCTACGCCCCTGGCCACCAGGTTAGGTTCAGAAACTTGAACTACACTGCCGACATCCGCGGAGATTTGATCTTCGACGGATTCGAGCCCACATCAGGTGCGCCGCACGATCACGACGAGCATGATTTAGCTCTGTCGTCGGACAGTGTTCGGGAGATCCCACCTGCAACTACTCCGGCCCTCAATCCGGAGCAAATTGTGCCATCCAAGGACGGGTGGATAGACCCCGCCATGGAGGCCGCACTCTCAATGACGATGGAGCCGGATACTGAGTTCACCCCTTACGAGAGCCATGTTGCCAAACCACTGTCTCCGGCCATGGACTCCGAGCCGCCTGCGTCCGTGCCTATCGAATCCGATTGGGCGCCGATCATGGAGTTTACTTTCGCGGATATCTTTCAGTACTCGCCTTTCGGCGACGTGCTAAATTCATTAAGGTCTCTCTCCTTGTCAGGAGAACCTTGGCCGAACTATGTCCGGCTAGAATGGGATGCGGACGACGAAGAAATTCGCTGCCCACCCACCACCCACTTAGTAGCCTCTGTCGACAATTTAACCGACATGCTCGACTTCGACTCCGAAGACATCGACGGTATGGACGACGATGCAGGATACGAACAGAAACCACCGCCCACAGGGCGCTGGACCGCCACCTCATCATATGATATGTATATGGTGGATACCCCCAAAGAAGGCAATGGCGACAAGACAGCGGAGGATGACCCCTCCAAGAAGCAACCCAAGCATCGACGTCAGCGGCGCCGCTCTAAGTCCCGCCATAGCAAAAGTAGTGATACCGGCACAAGAAATAATAGCACTCCAGATAGTGCCGAAGACGACAACAATCCCCTTGAGGGAGTTCCGGACTAGGGGGTGTCCGGATAGCCGAACTATCATCATTGGCCGGACTCCAAGACTATGAAGATACAAGATTGAAGACTTCGCCCGTGTCCGGATGGGACTTTCCTTGGCGTGTGGAAGGCAAGCTTGGCGATACGGATATGTAGATCTCCTACTATTGTAACCGACTCCGTGTAACCCTAACCCTATCCGGTGTCTATATAAACCGGAGGGTTTTAGTCCGTGGGACTAACAACAATCATACCATAGGCTAGCTTCTAGGGTTTAGCCTCTTTGATCTCGTGGTAGATCCACTCTTGTAACACACATCATCAATATTAATCTAGCAGGACGTAGGGTTTTACCTCCATCAAGAGGGCCCGAACCTGGGTAAAACATGTGTCCCTTGTCTCCTGTTACCATCCGCCTAGACGCACAGCTCGGGACCCCCTACCCGAGATCCGCCGGTTTTGACACCGACATTGGTGCTTTCATTGAGAGTTCCTCTGTGTCGTCGCCATCAGGTAGGATGCATCATCTCGTCTTAAAAGACGATGCTATCACCAAAGGAGCCTTGGCGGCCGCCGACTCTTGACTAGGTGGTTTTCTTATGACCGCCAGCCCGGCCACCGCGCCGACGATGACCTCTCGAGTCATCGAAACCAATCTCCAGGTTAGTTCAGAACTTGCTGAATAGTTAGATCCGATCAAGCTCTCCTCCATAAACGAGCTCTTGGATCGCATCGCCGCCTTGGGAGTCACCACAGACTACGACCGGATCGGGCCTAAAACCGATCTGAGAGAGATCAACTCTCCCCAGGCTACCCATCATGTTGCTGTGATAGAGCAGCAATGCGGCAATTCTTCTCGTATCTTAAGGACTAGTTACGTCCGGATTCCCGACCCCTCCATACCGGATTCCCGCAGAGGGACGGATGTCGATCAAGCCCTGAACTTAAAGTCAGGCGGCGGGTTGGACTCATTGGATAACACTCAAAAATCCAAACTTCCAAGTTCGGAAACTTCTGGGCCCTTGAGTCCTAAATTGGACGGGGTTCCGGATCTAGTTCCACCCGCCCACCCAAACATTAGCGATCTCTCTCGAATCCGGCAAGAGCCCGCTGAAACAAAGACATCATTATCGGGCCGATTCCTCCCGGTTATGAACAGGATAAAGGACTGCCGAGAGGAGGACGCAATCCCAATTTTCTGCAATAATTGCACGGACAAGGGAATCCTAACGCCATAAGTCGTCAGCGAAATTACACGCTTTATCGACTTGGTGACCATAGTACAAAAGTATCGTATGCGATGGAGAGCGCTCGAAAACCGAAAGTAAATTTTGGGATAATCCGCCCCGAATACATCCCTAGTCCGAAACAAAAGGGTGCATCATTATCAAGCACCCGGGTTGAATACCAAAGACCAAAACCCCTAAAAAGCGGAACCGTCTTGGAGGGTTGGCTCAACGGACCTCGCAAAATCCACAAGACGGAGGGCGCCACTCCAACACACAGCCTTCGAGCGTGTTGGATACTACGACAGTGGCCAAAAGTGGCGAGGGCTTTTTAGCCCCGGCAACCAACCCAAAGATACCGATGCGGTATTAATAGTCTTTGATACTTTCGCATCAAATAACATGCGGAAACGAACAATCCGCAGCCTCGCCGAAGTCTACCAAGTAGCAACAACAAATCCATGGAGCGACACGGCTATCACCTTCAACGCCAAAGGATTTAACCTAAATTCGAACAGCTAGAGCACCAGTAGCATTGGTCCTCAGTCCGATAGTGGACGGTTTTCGTCTTACTAAGGTACTCATGGATGGCGGCAGCGGATTAAACCTCATCTATGAGGAAATCCTTCAAAAAATGGAAATTGACTAGAGCCGCATTGAGCGAAGCAGCACAACCTTCGTGAGGGATAATCCCTAGTCGAGAAGTACGCTGCGCAGAAAAATCACACTAGATGTAGTGTTCGCTCATCGGACAATTACAGTCCGAGGAGGTCACGTTTCAAGTGGCCCCATTCGGCAGTGGATATCACGCTTTGTTAGGGCGAGAGGCATTCACAATCTTCCAAGCTATACCCCACTACGGGTACATGAAGCTCAAAATGCCCGGACCCAATGGGATAATCACTCTCGCCAGTGATTCGAGATACTGACTACTCCGCTGAAAATAAGATAACCGCACTGGCCCTAGAGGCATTGTCCGAAGCCCTAGCGTCAGAGGAACTAACTACGCTGCGCTCCACGGTGGATAGGGACGATGTGATACTTGATAAGAGGTCCAAGTACACCTCTTTTAAACCAGCAGACGATATAGTCAAATTTCAGGTCCATCCAACGGACCCCACAAAGACAGCCTCCATTGGGGCACAATTAAGTCCTGATGTCGAAGCCGCACTACGAGAATTCCTTCGGGAAAATTGGGACATTTTTGCCGGGCACCCTTCACATGCCAGAATCCCACGCAGTCGGCAGAGCACAACCTAAATATCCTAAAAGGATTAAAGCTACCAAACAAGCTCTTGGCGATTTTCCGAACCCAAAAGACAGTAATGGGAGAAGAGCTAGCCAAACTCTTGGAAGCCGGATTCATCGAGATATAAAACATCCAGATGGCTAGCCAATCTAGTAATGGTACCAAAAAGGACAAATCCTGGCGCCTCAAGGCCGATTTTAAAGACCTTAACAAGGCCTGTCTAAAGGACCCTTTCCCCTCCCTCGCATCGACCAAATCATCGATGCTACCGCGAGGCACGATTCATTGTGCTTCCTCGATGCATACTCCGGATACCACGAAATCAAGATGGCGGAGAAAGATCAGGCCGCAACGGCATTCATTACTCCATATGGGCCATTCTCGCTTCAACACAATGCCCTTCGACTCAAAAACGCCAAGCAACATATCAAGACATGATTCAAACATTTCGCTACCAGATAGGCAAAACAAGAGAGGAATACGAGACGATGTGGTCGCCAAGACCAAACACGCCGGAACTCTAGTAGAATACTTGAGGGTGACATTCGACAACCTCCGAGCATATGACATTAAGCTCAATCCGAAAAATGCGTCTTGACATACCGGTAGGAAAGCTCTTGGGCTTCATCATATCCGTAGAGGAATTGAAGCAAACCCGCCAAAATCCGAGCTCTGTCACAATTGGATATTCCAAAAGACCTCAAGCAGATACAAAAACTAACCGGATGCGTAGCGGCCTTAAGTCGCTTCATCTCCCGCTTGGGGAGAAAAGGCTCGCCTCTACCGCCTCCTCCGCAAGACCGAACATTTCGAATGGACGGATGTCGCCACACCGGACTCGAAGAAATAAAGGCCATACTGGCAACAAATCCGGTTCTGGCCGCACCCAACCTGGGCGAACCTATGTTATTACATATCGCAGCAACACATCAAGTTGTCAGCGCGGTACTCGTCATTGAACGAGAAACAGAAGGGCACAAATTGCCTCTTCAAAAACCAGTGTACTACGTATCCACTGTTCTAACTCCATGCAAATCCTGGTACCCACATTATCAAAAGATAGCGTACGCGGTGCTCATGGCATCCCAGAAGCTGCGACACTACTTTCAAGAGTGTTCAATAACGGTGGCCTCCGAAGTACCTCTCAACGATATTATAAACAATCGCGACGCAACGGGCAGGATTGCAAAATGGGCTATCGAGCTCTTACCATTTGACATAACCTACAAACCACGGCGAGCTATAAAGTCGCGAGTTCTCGCTGACTTCACACCGAATGGACCGGCCGAACTCCCTAAAAGAGTACGGCACGCATCTAACCGGATCATGCATTTCGACGGATCCAAAATGTTGGCTGGCTTGGGGTCAGCGTCGTCGACGTCCCCAACCGGAGACACAATCCAATACGTACTTCAAATAATGTACATGGACTCCAACAACGCAGCTGAATACGAGGCCCTTCTACATGGCCTCCGGGATGGCAATCTCCATGGGCATTCAATGCCTAGAGGTGCGCAGGATTCAAACCTCGCAATATCCCAAGTAAATGGAGACTTTGACGCCAAAGATCCAAAATGGCAGCCATCGCAACGCCGTCCTAAAAATGTCAGCTCGGTTCGAAGGACTAGAATTCCACCATGTAGCCCGGGATAATAACCAAGCAGCAGACGTGTTAGCACGCATCAGCGCGAAACGAGACACCGTCCCACCAAACATCTTCCTGGAACGGCTCTTTAAGCCATCCAGATATGGGAAGAGGAGTCCGAAATAACAATCCGAGCCACCGCATCACCTAACTCGAGACCATTCTCGACACAATCGGCAGCTCAGCCAATGAAATAACACCTTCACTCACGAAATAATGGTAGTAATTGCCCGTGGACGTAACCATTCCTAGCCTACTTAATGCGGCAGGAACTTCCGAAGACCAAAATGAGGCCCGCTGCATAGTTCGCGATCTAAAGCCTACAAGGTCCATGAGGGAGAACTTTATAAGAAAAGCACAACCGAGTCCTTCAAAGGTGTATCTCCGAAGAGGAAGGGCGAAATCTCTGGCTGAAATTCACGCCGGACTCAAGGGCACCACGCTGCAGCCCGGGCCCTTGTAGGCAAGGCCTTCTGTACAGGATTTTATTGGCCGATAGCCCGGGCAGATGCTCAGGACTTAGTCCAACGATGCGTCGGTTGCCAGCTCTTTGCTAATCAGAGCCACATGCCACCCATCGCCCTCAAAACTATACCCATTACCTGGCCGTTCGCGGTCTGGGGGCTTGACATGGTTGGACCCCTTAAAGGGGGAACCCACAAGCACAAATACTTATTGGTCATGGTGGACAAATTCACCAAATGGATTGAGGCCAAGCCGGTTAAAACGCGTAATCCGGACCGGTGATAGACTTCATATCCGGGTAGTGCACCGCTTTGGCGTCCCCACAACATCATCACCGATAACGGCACGAACTTCACGGCCGACGAGGTTAAACTCGTGCAAAAATATGGGCATTAAGCTCGATTACGCTTCGCCTATCACCCCAAACTAACGGTCAAGTCGAGCGAGCAGATGGTCTAATCATGAGCGGCATCAAACCCAGACTAGTGCGGTCCCTCAAGGAATATAACACGCACTGGGTAGAGGAGCTCGACTCCGTACTCTGGGGGCTGCGAACCACGCCAAACCGAACTCATCGATTCACACCATTTTTCATGGTATACGGCATGAGGCGATTCTGCTTCGATATAATTCATGACTCACCTGGGTAATGCGCATGTACGAAGAAAGAGAAGCTGAGTTAGATCGGCAGGACAGTTTGGACGCCTTAGAGGAGGAGCGGGACGTGGCAAAGGCTCGTTCCGCATTTTATCAGCAGCAGGCTCGAAGATATCAAAGCAGAGAAGTACGGGCCAAAACTTACAATGTTGGCAAACTTATTCTACGCCTGCCGGACAAGAAAAAGGACAAACTTAAGCCCAAGTGGAAGGTCCCTTCATCATCGACCAAGTCCTGACCGGCGGAGCATACCGCCCACGTAATACATCCGACAACCGACTCGAAAGCGTAACCCATGGAACGCAGCCCGTGATCCGAAGATTCTCGCTTAACGCCAACTCCGGGTTCGCCTCACTCCCCGCCCACCCCTTTTTTTTACTGTCTCTCGTCCTCCTCCTTCTTCCCACTTTTTTTTCAATACCTTTTATGGGCTGATTTGCGCTTTGTTCACACACACACTTGATGTGCTCCTGGCACTCATTATACCTGGGGGCTTCTTTAACATAAGTTTATTCATACGGGCTTCATGCCCAATACATGTGTCATACTTCCGCATGTACCTTTTATTCACCATTATATGCATCGATATGACTTAAGTTTTGGCCAAGCTGGGTTGCTCGGCTCCTGCTTACCCCTACGTTCCCGATTGTTCGGCTAGGAGGTAAAGGGAGCACCTCTGCGATTGTTATCACGGGTCACCCGGATGTGTACCTCGACCGGTGAAGCCGAAGCTAGCGTTCTTAAGAGAATATTCGGTCGGTGACTTGAAAGATGATTTATTACTTACTTATTTATCTGCCCCGGATGCTTTTTTCTGCTATTTTCGCAGTCCGGCATTGCACTTTAGGGCATGCCTCCTGTGAAAGGAACCCTTAACGAAACTATTCTCCACCGAAGATGTTTCTTACTAACCATGTAATATAACATAACTAGTTGGGCACTTGTCTGATAAAGCAATTATGACCCAGACGCCTTGTCTCCATGCATGCCCCGGTTCTTTTATAACCGTAAGGGTATTCGGACACACTCCGGACTATTGGGTCCCGAGGTTGAAGCGAAACGGTCCGCAAAGACAAATGATCTACAATCCGCTAGAAGGCATTTTTACATGTCATTTCAAATTACATCGTCAAACCGGTGATTGTACTCCTCCTCAATCCCATCTAACAGTGTCTAATTCTGATCTGTTGGGAATATTTCGCGCCAGTTCTACTTGGCCGTACATCAAGCTCACAGGGATCTCCTTCCCATCAGGCCCCGCAGGTCCGACCTCGGCCATGTGGTTTGGGTCAGCCTTCGAGTAACGTGTCTTCACCATGGCCCAGGCCTCCCTGGCGCCCTGACGGCATGCCGATATCTTCCACAAACAGAGGCATCGCCGTGCTCCCTGAAGCTTCTTAGCAAGCTCACCAAGGCCCTCGGGTAGGGAGACAGATGGCCATAAAGCATGAACGACGCCACTCATCGCCTGCCGAACACGTTCGAGCAATTTCACTAGTTCGGGAAGTTGGTCACCCGTTGACTCAGGCATTTCCTCCACAGGGCGACCTGTGAGCACACCTAAAGACATATTTCTGTCAATCGACTTCCTCGCCGAATTCCTCTTTTCAAAGGAATTTGTTCAAGCACTTACTATAAATGCCGCGACGAAGCCGCTGATTCTCCTTCACGGAGCTGCATACCGGGCCCGAACACCTTTCAACTCTTCTCCTCGCTAGGTGTGGGCATCTTGGAGCTTGTTTCTCTCCTGCTGCACCTTCATAAGCACCCTCTCGCCGGCCTTTAGCTGATGCAGTAGCTGTTGCTTGTCTGGATCTAGTCCGGCGCCCTCTGCAATACTATTGTCAGATCCACGCCGCACTTTGTTAAATAATTATCTTTTCAAAGTACGTCTTACCAGTAGGGGTCTCTGTGGCTCCCCCTGTGGTGGCCAGTGCGGCCTCAAGTTGGGACTTGCACTCTTGGAGCTCCTGGGACAGATGTGTATTCTTCTCCGTAAGATCCTGCATCATAATTGATCCTTAAATCAGTTATTTCAACTATTTTAAGTCTCGGGGCTCTTGGCATATATAACTATTAAAATTACTTACTGTATGTCTTTCGTGACATCGCTCCGTGGCTCTGGTTAACCCATCTTGAGTGGCACGGAGGTGCGCGTTCCCGCTTCAAAGGCATTTAACGCCTCCGGGAGAAACATGCGTCACGAAGAACTGTCCGCGACGCCTGTGATTCATGGCGCTCTCCACCTCGGACCGGGTGGCGGACAGCTGTCGGCATCCTCCGTCGGAGGAGCGTCCGGCTCACGCCTTGTATTCGCCTCCCCTCCGGACCATGCGTTGGAGCATGGCGGCGGAGGCTTGATTGGCAACCTCTCCGGACACCGTCCGGCGCTCTTCTGGAAAAGTTATGAGCATTAATATACCTCCTAGGGATCCTTCCTTAAAAATAGCAAAGGTTCGCATCGTTCGCGGCGACGTTTGGTTCGCGTCGCTCCTCTTCCGCTTCTTTGGGCCGGATCGACCCTTGTTGGCGGCCGCTGGTTCGGCTTCCCACCTTAAAGGCACCTCCTGCGATGCACCATCGGTATGGGATGGTCGAATTGAGCCGGATCAAATAATGGTGTCAAGACCTTGGTCGTAGTCACCGGGAGGCGGAAACAAACCGGGTAGTCAGCCGTAATGGCGACTAGGGCATTGTCTATGCTACGTTGGTGGAACACCCGTCAATCAGCTCCACCTTTATGTCCGGATCCTCTTCGGAGGTCGGATCAAGGGATCTTTCCGGATCCTCGGGCTGTGGAGTTAGGCTTCGTATGCCCTCCACGTCCCGGCGCAGCTCCTGCATCGAAATCACAGAGTAAGATAATTGGCTTTAGAAGTATGGATCGGGTAGACGAACGTCTGCTTACCTAGCTCCGAGGGTTATTCATAGAGAATCCATTCAACGGATTCTTGCGGAGGAAGTCCTCCTCCTCTCCCTTGTACAAACAGGACAGGATCTTTGCCAGATCGGCTACCGAGCCTGGCCCTCTGCGGCCATGACGGGTGGCGTCGTCTTCCCCGTTGAAATCCCACATAGGGTGGCCCCTATATTGGAGTGGCTGCACCCCTCGCATAATGCACGTGGCCATGACTCCAATCATAGTCAATCCGGAGTGGGCCAGTAACCTAATCCGCCCATCGGATAATGGACGCCCTATCATCTTCCCGTTGAGGGCTCATGAGGCGCCAACTCAGGCGTTTCTTCAAGGGAGCATTGTTGAACTCCGGGAGGCCGATCCAATCGATCCGCAGAGGGGCGTCCTCCATGTAGAACCATTCAAGGCCAGTCTTTGGACGCCTTCTTGAGTGCCGGATAGATATCCGGTCCCGACGATGCGCCATATTTCGGCTCCGCCCACTTGATATATCGACCCCTCATGAGAACGGGGTACGAGACAAAACAATCTCTTCCACAGCGCAAAATGGGGCTCGATGCCCAAGAACAGCTCGCAAAATGCTACGAAGCCCGCGATGTGCAAAATGGAGGCGGGCGTGAGGTGGTGAAGTTGGAGTCCGTAGAACTCTAGGAGCCCTCGGAGAAACGGATGTATGGGAAATCCGAGTCCCCTTATTAGATAGGGGACAAAGCATACCCGCTCCCCTTTGGAAGGGTTGGGACGCTCTCCGCCTGCTTTCCACCCTTGTAGGTGGCTAGTCCGGCTCGAACCGGAACCATGAAAGCTGGGGGAAGATATCCCTCGGTTTGAAGTACCACTAGCTCATTGTGTGGGAATCGAGCATCTCCCCAATCTCCTGGCTTAGGGCTGGGAGCGCGAGAGGAGGAGCCGCGTCGGCTATCCATGATAGAATGGATTTTTGTCAGAGGCGCTTCAATGAGAACTTGCGGATGGAGGATGGTGTGAGCTGGATCTAGATCCTCGCCTTTCTTATAGGCGGCTCGTTCTCACGGCTAGGGGTAAAATGTAAAATATCCCGCCTTTCGCATTAAATGCGACACGTGGAAGAAGGCCATTATTGGGCGTAGAAGCCAAGGAGCGCAACATTTATAAAGAAGCCGGACACTATTCGACGGGAACATGAAGATTGAAGAGAACCCGCCTTGCAACGCCGAAGACAATATACGGGCCGGACTCGTCATCATTGAAGCCTGGTTCAGGGGCTACTGAGGGAGTTCCGGACTAGGGGGTGTCCGGATAGCCGAACTATCATCATCGGCCGGACTCCAAGACTATGAAGATACAAGATTGAAGACTTCGTCCGTGTCCGGATGGGACTTTCCTTGGCGTGGAAGGCAAGCTTGGCAATACGGATATGTAGATCTCCTACCATTGTAACCGACTCTGTGTAACCTAACCCTATCCGGTGTCTATATAAACCGAAGGGTTTTAGTCCATAGGACGAACAACAATCATACCATAGGCTAGCTTCTAGGGTTTAGCCTCTTTGATCTCGTGGTAGATCCACTCTTGTAACACACATCATCAATATTAATCTAGCAGGACGTAGGGTTTTACCTCCATCAAGAGGGCCCGAACCTGGGTAAAACATCGTGTCCCTTGTCTCCTGTTACCATCCGCCTAAACGCACAGTTCGGGACCCCCTACCCGAGATCCGCCGGTTTTGACACCGACACCCCTCCAGCACGATTTAGAGCGGGAGGGTGAACAAGCTAGCCCTCCAGAACAGGCAGCAGATGGAGAAACGGAGGATGACAATTACATGCCTCTCTCCGAAGATGAGGTGAGCCTTGGCGACAAAGAATTTATCGTGCCTGAGGATCCCATCGAGCAGGAGCGCTTCAAGCGCCGGCTTATAGCCACAACATATAGCCTGAAGAAAAAGCAACAACAACTTCGAGCTGATCAAGATTTGCTAGCAGATAGATGGACCGAAGTCCTTGCGGCCGAGGAATACGAACTCGAACGCCCCTCCAAGAGTTACCCAATGCAGGTCGCTACCCCGACTCGAGGAGGAAGCATTGAAACCTACATCACCAGCGTACGATGCGGCTGACCGACCACCTCGTGGCCGAGACAGAGAGGCGTTTCATCCTGAAGTTCAGCCTGCACCCCGCCGCCACTCAAACAAAAATACCAAGGCCAGGGGCAACACGCGGGACATGCGAGATGTATTGGAAAACAAGGCAAAACATGCAAGATCGATCTACGGATCATGTGGGCATGCACCAACACTTGACGATGATCGTCACGCCGGACACACTAAAAGTAAATCCGGCCGAGCCGGACACAACAGACAAGATTCGTATGAACTGCGTAGTGACATAGCCCGGCACAGAGGCGCCGCACACCCCCTATGCTTCTCTGATGAAGTAATGGATCACGAATTCCCAGAGGGGTTTAAGCCTGTAAACATTGAATCATACGATGGTACTACAGACTCCGCGGTATGGATAGAAGACTTCCTCCACATTCACATGGCCCGCGGGGATGACCTACATGCCATCAATTATCTCCCGCTAAAACTCAAAGGTCCGGCTCAGCATTGGCTCAATAGCTTGCTGGCAAACTCCATCGGAAGTTGGGAGAGCCTGGCAGAGGCATTCCTGGACAATTTCCAGGGCACTTATGTGCGACCGCCGGACGCTGACGATTGAAGTCATATAACTCAGCAGCCAGGGGAATCGGCCAGGAAATTCTGGACCCGGTTCCTAACCAAGAAGAACCAAATAGTCGACTGTCCGGATGTAGAGGCCTTAGCGGCATTTAAGCATAATATCCGTGACGAATGGCTCGCCTGGCACCTCGACCAAGAGAAGCCAAAATCCATGGCAGCCCTCACGACACTTATGACCCGCTTTTGTGCGGGCGAAGATAGCTGGTTGGCTCGTAGTACCAATACAGCAAGCAAACCTGACATATCAGAAGCCAGCGATAGCAACGGCAAACCACGACACAACAAACACAAGCGCCGCAAATATGGTGAAAACGCCGATAATACGACAGTTAATGCCGGGTTCAGGGGCTCAAAATCCAGTAAGCGGAAAGAGCCACCCAAAAATAAAAATCCAGGTCCATCCAGTCTGGACCGCATACTCGATCGCCAATGCCAAATTCATGGCACCCTAGAAACGCCAGCCACCCATACCAACAGAGAATGCTGGGTCTTCAAACAAGCCGGCAGGGCAGGTGCCAAAGACGGAGGGGGGTCTCAAAGCGACGATAGCGACGAAGAGCCCAGACCACCGAATGCAGGAGGGCAAAAGAAATTTCCCCCACATATTTAATCGGTGAATGTGGTAAATACCAACTCGGAGCAGATATGCATCCTTAGGGATGGCGACTCAACGGAACTAGTCGTCCCACAATATAAGCTAGGGCCGGTCACCTTTAACCGCACGGATCGTCCGGTTAACGCTAATTAGGGCAATCGAGCCGCACTAGTCCTCGACCCAATAATAGATGGGTTCCACCTCACTCGAGTCCTTATGGACGGCGGTAGCAGTCTAAATCTGCTTTATCAAGACACAGTGCGCAAGATGGGCATCGATCATTCGACGATCAAACCCACTAAAGCCACTTTCAGAGGCATTATACCTGGTGAGGAGGCTCGCTGTACAGGCTCCGTTACCCTCGAGGTAGTCTTCGGATCACCAGAAAATTACCGTATCAAAGAGTTACTCTTCGAAATCGTCCCTTTCCGCAGTGATTATCAAGCACTGCTCGGACGAACCACATTCGCTCGATTCAACGCGGTGCCACATTATGCCTACCGTAAGCTTAAGATGCCCGGTCCACGCGGCGTCATCACGGTTAATGGCAAGGCCGAACCTTCCCTCGGCACCAACATATACACCACTGCCTTAGCAGCAGAAACAACGAGCAGCACCTTGCAGCCGAACTTCGAGCCGACGTCCAGGCTTCCGGACACCATCAAGGGACTCTGAACTACTTCGCGGAAAGATAGCCCGGCCCATCCAAGGCTCAATTAAACACTCAAGTGAAGGCCAGGACAGGCCGAACTCAGCGGCTCAACCGCCCTCCGGCACATAAATATTTCTTACATTTCCTTCGCAGGTTCACCTTTGCGCCGACCAGGCCGGGCTACATGGAGGCAGCTTGAACGCGTAAGGGAATCCTTAGACATTCCACGCAAATGACCGTCCGGCTATACTACGGATCCGCACTCAGCCTCTTCCCCCTGGTCTCAGCAGGTTCCGCAGTCATATTCCCTTTTTTTTATCACATTACTTGTACCCATACGCATAGACATACTATTCAAATACAATATGTGGATTTATATGACGTTTACCTGCTGCTATTTCTTATTGAAATCATTCTGGCAAGTGGCATCCGTATACAGCAATATGCCTTAAAATATGCCAGGGGCTTCGTTTCACCCATAACACGACAATAAAGTCCGAACACCTTCGTGGAAGTTCGGCACCCCGAACTTATAGCATTATATGCATCAGCTCCGAATCATGTCTTGGGTCAATAGTTGGGTTTGCCCGGCTCCCATGTTTTGGCACCTTACGTTCCGCTAAATCAGCTAAGGTAGCACTGGGAGAACTGCTGCGATTGTGTCCCAGTTCTTCCGGACGAGCACCTCAGTAGAGAAAGCCGAAAACTGACTATCATGATATGGCGAGAGCTGGTTAGCTATTCGAGAGGTCATAAAATCTTTAAGGATTTCTCCCGCATAATGCCATAACCAATGCAGCGTGCGATGGATCGGTTTTTTCTCCGATCAGGTGCTTATAGAGCCCCTAGTATGGTATTCCGAACACTAGGGGCTACGCCCACCATACTAAAGCTCCTATGGCTAAGTGAGAGTGATAAAGCCCTATAGTCCGATTGCACAGTTCGTTGTCTTTGAGCACCTCCTTGAAGGACCTAAAACTGGGATAAAGAGTGCTCGGGTTTATCCCGAACACCCCATACTTCTCACGTGAGGCGTGTGACGGCCGCCAACTCTCAAGTTTAACGTATAAAACGGCCGCGCAGGAGGGTAAACTTTATATAACAGGCAGTAAATAATATAATTGACCTTGTTTAAACATTACAAAGGACAACATGATTTGCATTCATGGAAATATAATGTCCTTGGTGCATAGCTCTGCGGCAAGGTAGGATCCTTTCAGGACACTCTCATAATATAACTCAGGCTTGCGGTGCTCCTTCCCCTCCGGCGGTCCTTCGGTCATCAGCTTTTCAGCATCCATCTTCCCCTAGTGCACCTTTGCGCGGGTGAAGGCCATTCGTGCGCCCTCTATACATACCGACCGCTTGATGACGTCAAGTCGAGGACAGGCAGTCACAAGCCGTTTCACGAGCCCGAAGTAGCTAGTTGGGATCGGCTCGGCAGGCCATAGCCGGATAATCAAATCCTTCATGGCTAGTTCCGCCGCCTTCTGCAGTTCGATCAGCTGTTTCAGTTGATCGGCAAAGGGCACCGGATAATTCGGTGCCAAATACTGCGACCATAAGAGCTTATCCGCAGTATCCCTTCCTTCGGCTCGGTAGAATTGGGCGGCATCCAATATGCTGCGGGGCAGCTCTGCAAATACCCCTGGAGAAATCCGAATCCAAAGTTAGCAAAATAATTTTCTGCTCAAATACTTGCTTTACATGGCAAAAGCCTTACCCGCCGCGATCTTCCTCGCCTCCTGGATCTCCTGCAGGGTGCTTTGGGTTTCCTCCCGGGCATCGCTCATGGCCTGATGCGCCTTGATGAGTTCGGCTTCCTTCTCTGTTAAACTCTGTTCCAAGGTCTCGCATTTCCTTACGGCCTCTTGTAGCTCCTGCTCAGCTTTAATAACCCTGACCTCGTGCTTCTCACGAAGAGCCTGCTCAGTGGCTACCTTTTTCTTGGCCTCGGCCACAACCTTCTTAAGGGCTTCGACTTCGGTCACAATCCCTAGCGCAAGTCATAAAGCTCAGTTCATACTGAAAATTCATTCGCAATAAACGCGAACAAGACTTGTGCGTACCTTGTTTATCCCTCAACTGCATTTTCAATTGGCCAAGTTCTTCTGTGGCCCGCTCCAGACTTTGATTCAGCCCGGAGATCTCCGCAGTATGAGAAGTAGCAGTCGTTACAGACATCTGCTTATAACAGAAGAGAAATACATGCCATTCAATGAGTCTTCTTGCGAACATACAATTCGATCCTCTGTCCGGTTCTTTCTTTCACCGAACAGAGTATCAGGGGCTACTATCTATACTATGACACTCTTCGACAACCCATAAAACATACCTCAAAGCCTCTTATAAGGCTGATACAGGCTTCGTTCAGTCCACTCTCAGTCGACTGAATCTTCTCAATCACCACACCCATAAGGGCACGGTGTTCATCAACAATGGAGGCGTCTTTCAAGGCCACCAACAAAGCGTCCAGGCTTCTGGATAGACAGAGGTCGCCGATGGAACAGTCACGCCCCCTCCAGCCGAAGGAGGCTGCCTGCTTGATTCTAGAGCCCTATAGGTCTCTGGAATCGTGATCCTACCGAGAGCCGAACTCAGGATCGCCCCGCCGCCCCCCATGGGAATTTTTTCTCCCACGTGTCCGGCCCCTGAGATTTGACCTCCAGGTGCCGCCTTCACAGTTTTTTCCTTTCCTCCTTGGCCGGGGTCCTTCTGGGACGAAGCCTTGGTGTTATGCACCTGTTTGGAGGAAGGGGCCTTTGGGGGCGTCCCGCTCTCCATAGCATTTGAGCTCAGCAAGTCCTCTGATGAGGATTGTTTGGTACGGGAGCTCGCCGGACTGCAAAAAAATATGGCGTAGGTTAACATACTAAGCCACGATGAGTCCAGACGCCTAAAATGTACTCGGATTTTATACACTTACGAGTTCACTAGGGGCTGGGCCCTGGGATCCCATGCCGGGCCACTGTCGGCGGCGGTAGTGGACTCCTCCAGAAGAGGAGCCTTTCCCCTTTTGGGGCAGCTCGGCCTCCAAGTGTACGGAGGCCCTCCTCTTCTTTCTTCCCCCCGCAGGGGATTCATCTTCCTCCACCTCCCTGTCCTCTTCTGAGGCGGAATGGGCATTGGAGCCTTCGCATATTGCGTCTGAAGTGCCGCGGCGACGAAGTCCGGCCCCGGGTCTTTTTGGCCTCCTTCTCGGCCATCCTCTTCGGCACCTTGTAAGGCGCCGGGACCAGCATCTTCGTCAGAAGTGGGATGGCCGGTTCTTCAGGCAGCGGGGCCGGACAATGGATCCGCTCCGCCTTCTTTGTCCAGCCCTGGGAGAGTTGTATAAAACATGTTAAGAGCTTCCTTTGGGTTACGCGGATAGAAAAGTTTGATAACTCACCGAACTTGCCGGGCGGGACAGTTGGTACCCATGGTCCTCGACGGAGTCCGACCACGACTTGCTGGACTTAAAAAGCACCTTCCAAATGTCCTTGCGCGAGGAGCCGAAAAGCTCTCGCAAGGTTTGGTGCCTGGCCGGATCAAATTCCCATAAATTGCAAGTCCGGTGCTGACAAGGCAAGATCCGGTGAACTAACACCACCTGGACCACATTGACAAGTTCAATGTTCTTGTCTCCCATATCTTCAACGCGTCGAGCACCGGCGGTTAAATCGGACGAGGACCGGTCCAGGCCTTTCTTGACCCAGGGATGTAAGCTGCGGGGGGCGCCGGATCGAACTTCGGAGAGGCGGCCCACTGCATGCGCGCGGCTCGGTGATATAAAACCACCGCTGTTGCCGCCTTGATGTAATCATTAAAGGTTCCCGTTGGCCATATGGCGTTGGGCATCTTGCTCACCATGGCGCCTCAAGACTCGGCGTGTTTCGCCGCCACCACCTTGGGCTTCACATTAAAGATCTTCAGCCATAGACCGAAGTGCGGTGAAATGCGAAGAAAAGCCTTGCACACGACAATGAATGTCGAGATGTTGAGGAAGGAATTAGGGGACAGATCGTGAAGATCGATCCCATAATAATACATGATACCGCGAACGAACGGGTGGAGGGGAAACCCTAGCCATGGACAAAGTGAGGGAGGAATACAACCCTCTCGTGGGGTTACGAGTAGGGACGATTCTGTCCCGCCGTCGGGAGACGGTGGCTGATTTTCTTGGCCAGGTACCCGGCGTCCCGAAGCTTTTTGATATCCTTCTCTCGGACGGTAGAGGCCATCCATTTTCCTCCTGCTCCGGATCCGGACATCTTCAGAAGACCTTTAGTGGGCAGAGAAGATGAACGCTTGGGCGCTGGAGCTTGAGCGAAAGGGGAATGAATCGCGGAGAAGGCGTGGGTGAAAAGAGTGAATCCTTGTCCCTTTATAAGGGCGGAAGAGGCGATGCGCCTCCCCACTTACCCGGTAAAACCTCTTATTCCCCAAGCGCTGTAATTGATGGCACGATTGGGTTACCCACACCCGTATTGATGAGAACCCCGTGATAAGGGGACACGATCTCTGCTTCGACAAGACGTGCCAAGAAAACCGCCTCGCGATATGTGCGATGGCTGGTTGTGAAAAATGGTTCAAATAATGACCTGGCCATGGTGTGGTGTCATGCTGCAAGATGCGTCAGCAGATTAGATTAGTGGAAATATTATTCTCTCTGCGTTGGTATGTGAAATTTATTTTGCAGAGCCGGACACTATCCTTGTGTTCAAGATCTTCTATGGAGTATTCGGAGGAAGAACCCGCCTTGCAATGCCGAAGACAAATCTGCGCGTCGGACTCATCATCATTGAAGCCTGGTTCAGGGGCTACTAAGGGAGTCCTGGATTAGGGGGTCTCCAACAGCCGGACTATATCCTTTGACCGGACTGTTGGACTATGAAGATACAAGATTGAAGACTTCGTCCTGTGTCCGGATGGGACTCTCCTTGGCATGGAAGGCAAGCTTGGCAATACGGATATGTAGATCTCCTCCCTTGTAACCGACTCTGTGTAACCCTAGCCCCCTCCGGTGTCTTTATAAACCGGAGGGTCTAGTCCGTAGGACGACAACAATCATACCATACGCTAGCTTCTAGGGTTTAGCCTCTACGATCTCGTTGTAGAACAACTCTTGTAATACTCATATCATCAAGATCAATCAAGCAGGAAGTAGGGTATTACCTCCATCGAGAGGGCCTGAACCTGGGTAAACATCGTGTCCCCCGCCTCCTGTTACCATCTGCCTTGGACGCACAGTTCGAGACCCCCTATCTGAGATCCGCTGGTTTTGACACCGACAGGTCCCTCTGTCGCGAGCTTGACGGTGTTCATCTTCGCCATCGCATTCCTTGGCGTGGCGAAGGCCATCCGCGCACCTCGATGCGTGCATCGATCGCTTGATAACGTCAAGGCCGGGCAGGCATCGACCGATAACTTCATGAGCCCGAAGTAGCTGTGGGTATAGCTTGAGCCCGCAGCCAGATTATCAAATCCTTCATGGCGATTCGGTCACCCTATGCGGTTGACCAACTGTTTTAGCTGATCGCTAAAGGGCACCGGATGTTCGAGCAAGGTATTGCGACCGAACAGCTTCTCCGCTGAGCTCCCTCTTCGCTCGGAAGAATTCCGCATCGTAAACACTACGTGGCGAGATCCATAACGCCTGGGAACTCCAAATCCGGGTTAGTAAGAGATACCTCTTCTTCACATACTCGCTCTGCATAATAAAAGTCTTACCCGCTGCGATTTTCTTGGCCCCCTGGATTTTCTGGAGGGCGCCCTGGGCTTCAACCCAGGCCTCTTGTGTGCTCTGGCAAGCCTTGGTGAGTTCGGTCTCTTGATCCGCAATGTCGCCTCCAAGGACTCGCATTTCTTGACGGCGTCCTGGAGCTCCTTTTGGACCTCACCAACCCTGGCCTCGTGTTTTTCACAGGAGGCTTGCTCCTTTGCCGCTTTCTTTTTGGCCTCAGCCAGCGCTCTCTTGAGGGTTTCCACCTCAGTAGCCGCTCCTACAAATATCATGGCACTACGGTCAACACAAATCATTCATCCTTTTCGGGATACACACAAGGTCATCACATACCTTGCTTGTCCTCTAGCTGCTTTTTTACATGGCTGAGCTCTTCCTCGGCCCGCTCCAGACTCTGCTTTAGTCCGGAGACCTCAGCAGCATGAGAGGTTGTGGCGAGCAACGACGCCTACTTATTCACATAAGACATATTTAGTTAGTTTCCTGCGAAAATTACTTGATCTTCTGTCCGGCTTTTCTTTCCGAACACCAGACAGTGTCTTAGGTGCTACTGTCTATACTGTGACATTCTTTTTTACATAATTGCGTTGCTTACCTCAAAGCCCGTCAGCAGGCTGGTGCAAGCTTCGGTCAGTCCGCTCTTAACGGACTGAACCCTCTCAACCATCGTACCCATAAGGATACGGTGTTCCTCCACAATGGAAGCGCCTCGCAGCGCTTCCAGCAGATTATCTGGTACCTCTGGATGGACAGAGGTCACTGGCGGAATAGGCGCACTGCCTCCCTTCGAAGGAGGCTGCTTGCTTGATTTCGGAGCCGTGTAGGTCTCCGGGATGGTATTCGGCTGGGGGCCGAATTGGATATGGCCCCCATCGCCAGTCTCCATGGTGATTTTCTCCCCCAGGTGTCCGGCGGCCAAGGGATCACCCTCTGGTGCCACCCTGACGGCCTCCTGAACCTCTCCCTAGCCTGGGAAGGTCCTTTGGGACAGCACCTCGGCGTCACCCTTGGCCTTGGGAGAGTAAGCTGCCGGCGGTGACTTGCTGGCCATCGCCTTTGAATCCAACGAACCCCCTGATAAGGATCGCAGGGAGCTGTCGTGGGCCGGACTGCAAATTCATGATTCAACATGTTAAAAACTATGAAGTAGGGAGGCTGAATAATGAATGCGCCTGGGTCTTTTAGTACTCACAATTCGGCCAGGGGCTTGTCTCGGGGGCGCCTCTCGGGGCTGTTGTCGATGTCCCACATGGAGTTATCCATGAGGGAACCCTTCCCCCTCTTGGACACCTCTTCCTCCAGATGTGTGGAGGCCGCCCTCTTCTTCCTTCCCCCCTCAGGGGGAGAGTCTCTCTCCTCCTCCTCTTCGTCCCCGGCGGAGGAGCAGTGAGTCTCGGTGTCTTCGGACGTCCTGTCCGAAGCACCTATGCGGCGGAGACCCCTTCTGGTCTCCTTGGCCTTCTTCTCCGGCGCCTAGTAGGCGCTGGAACCAGCATCTTCGTTAGAAGTGGAATTGCTGGTTCCTCGGGCAGCGGAGCCGGACACCGAATCCGCTCCAGCCCTGGGAAAATAAATGGTAAGGTTTAGATATCTTCCCTGAATAAGCAAGTAAAGGATACGCCTTGAAACGTGAAAGACTTACCGCACTGGTGGGATGCGCCAGGGCATGCCCACGGTCCTCAGTTGTCTCCGGCGGCGTCTCGTTGCCCTTGAAGAGCACCTTCCAGATATCTTCGTGCGTGGTTCCGTAGAACCGTTGCAAGGTCTGGTGCTCGGCCGGATTGAACTCCCATAAATGGCAAGTATGGTTCTGGCATGGAAGGATCCGTGAAACCAGCATCACCGGATCACATTGACGAGCTTGATGTTCTTGTTCACCATGCTCACGGGCCAGCGTTTGCAGATCGCCGGCTCGTCCGACGAAGACCAATTCAGGCCCTTCTCTAGCCAGGTGGTGAGCCGCATTGGGGCTCCAGATTTGAATTCGGGAGCCGCGGCCCAGGTGGCGTCGCGCGGCTCTGTGACATAGAACCATAGTTGTTGCCACCCTTTGGCGGTCTCCACAAAGGTACCTTTGGGCCATGTGACATTGGGCATCTTGCTCACCATGGCACCTCCGCACTCTACCTGTTGGCCGTCCATCACCTTCGGCTTCATGTTGAAGATCTTAAGACACAGTATGAAGTGGGGTGGAATGCAGAGGAAGGCCTTGCACACGACAATAAATGCCGAGATGTTGAGGAAGGAATTTGGGGCCAGATCATGGAAATCTAGCCCGTAGTAGAACATGAGCCCGTGGACGAAAGGGTGGAGAGGAAACCCTAACCTGCGGATGAAGTGGGGGATGAACACCACCCTCTCATTGGGCTATGGGGTGGAGTGATTTGCCCCTCTACCGGAAGCCGGTGGGCGATTTCCTTGGCCAGATACCCGGCCTCCCGAAGCTAGGTGATGTCCTTCTCCTTGACGGAGGAAGCCATCCACTTGCCTTGCGCTTCAGATCCGGACATGATCGAGTGTTTTCTTGGGGCGGAAAAGACGAGGACTTGGGCGCTTGAGCTCGAGAATGGGAGGGCAGAGAGAGAGGGAAGGCGTGGGTGAAAGAAGAGAATCCTTATCTCCTTATAAAGGCAGTGAATATCAAGCGCCTCCCCACTCGCCTTAAAACTCGCCTGTTCCCAAGGGTTGTACAGACGGCATGGTTGGGTTACCCATGCCCGTATTGATGAGAATCCCGCAATAAGGGGACACGATCTCTGCTTTGGCGAGACGTGCCAGTAAGACCGCATCTCGAAATATGAAGTGGCAGGCCAAAAAACGGTTCAAAATAATGACCGGGTGGTGATGTGGTGTCACGCTACAAAAAGTTGTCAGCGGATTAGACTCGTGAAATTTATACTGTTTGCAGTAGTGTGTGGTACTTGTTTTGCACAGCCAGACACGGTCGTTGTGTCCGAAGACTGTGTTGGAGTATTCGGAGAAGGAACCCGCCTTGCAATGCCGAAGACAATTTGTGCGCCGGACACATCGTCATTGAAGCCTGGTTCAGGGGCTACTGAGGGAGTCCTGGATTAAGGGGTCCTCGAGTGTCCGGACTGTGGTACGTAGGCTGGAATAATGGGCTGTGAAGATACAAGACCGAAGACTCTCCCCCTTGTCCGGATGGGACTCTCCTTGGCATGGAAGGCAAGCATGGTGCCCCGATATGAAGATTCCTTTCTCTGTAACCGACTTTGTACAACCCTAGTCCCCTCCGGTGTCTATATAAACTGGAGGGCTTAGTCCGTAGAGGCGATCATAATCACAATAGTAGTCATCTGAGGCTAGACTTTTAGGGTTTTAGCCATTACGATCTCGAGGTAGATCAACTCTTGTAATACTCATATTCATCAAGACCAATCAAGCAGGAAGTAGGGTATTACCTCCATAGACAGGGCCCGAACCTGGGTAAACATTGTGTCCCCCGTCTCCTGTTACCATCAACCCCAGACGCACAGTTCGGGACCCCCTACCCGAGATCCGCCGGTTTTGACACCGACAGTGTGTCCAAACTTTCGTCAAACAGGCCAATTTTTTTACCACACCATCATGGTGCCATGCCATTACGTCAAGCAAGGTTTCATGTGTTTCTTATCATTTTTATTTATTTTTTGGAATTTAAATGCCATGGCATGCACTCGATGCTTTGTGTCGAAGCCGTGACACTAATATGTTTGAGAATCTTCCACTTTACTGCACGTGAAATTAACTTGAACACAAGTACAAAAATATGATTTTTTCAAAACCGTTATGGTTAGCTATTTCATGTACATGCAGTTCAAATTAGAATTATGGTCATTAAATGGCTAGAAAATCAATTAAATGTCTTAAAAATGTCAAATGACCCCTGAAATTTTAATTTTTTTGACATGGCAGTTGTATTAATGCACGTTAACTGTAGAAATTTTTTGAAGGCCATAAGAGGAAGCTATCGCCGATTCGTCATCAAAGATGCATTGTGTCCTCTCGGAACCACGAGCCTTCTATTGAGTAGCTCCGGTTTGTGAGGGGTGTGTGCCCAACGTTTCGTCGAACATGCCAACTTTTTTACCACATCATCCTGGTGGCATGCCATTACGTCAAGCAAGGTTTCATGTATTTCTGATCATTTTTTAAATTTTTAGAATTTAAATGCCATGGCACTCCATGCTTGTGTCCAAGCCGTGACACCAACATGTTTGAAAATTCCTTCCAATTTACTGCACATGGAATTAACTCGCACACAAGTAGACAAATATGATTTTTCAAACCGTTATGGTTAGCTGTTGCATGTACATGTAGTTCAAATTTGAATTACAATCATTAAATGGCTAGAAAATCACTAAATTGTCTTAAAAAGGTCAAATAACCGCTGGAACTTTCCAAATTTTGCCATGACAGTTGTATTAGTGCACGTTAACTGTATAAAATTTTTGAAGGCCATAAGAGGAAGTGTCGGATTTCGTATTCCGGCAAAACCCTTGAGGTTCGAACAATAGGGTGCGCACGAAGATCTCTCCCTCCCTAGATCGCTCTCACCAAATCGCAAGGCCTAGCTCGATGAACTCATAGAAAGAGAGACACGAGAGTTTATACTGGTTCGGGCCACCGATGTGGTGTAATACCCTACTCTTGTGTGGTGTGGTGGATTGCCTCTCTGGCTGAGGATGAACAGTACAAGGGAAGAACAGCCTCCTGAGGAGAGGTGCTCTTGTGCTTGGTGAACTTGTGTGTTTGAGGGAGAGCTTAATGATTCCTCTCCTCTATAGTGGTGGCTAGCCCTATTTATAGAGGCCCTGGTCCTCTCCCCAAATATTGAGCGGGAAGGGATCCAACAACGGCCAAATTCGAAGGGAGACAACTAGTACAAGTTATCCTGACTAAAGGTGGTCTTCGCCTGCCAAAGGCTCTAGTGGTGACGCCGTCTTGGGATCCATGATGACCTCCATCCTGCTGTCCTGCTGGTCTTGGTCTTGTTGCACCGATATGGAAACCTTTGCCTGATGCCTCGGGACTCCTCGCCTGCGCTTGCCCCTTTAGCACCAAATAGAAACGAGGACACTGCGCGCGCTGGCGCCCACCTGGCTCCAGTCATCATGGCTTGCGTCACGGGAACCTCGCGAGGTGTCCCTTGCCTTGATCTCTCTGCCCCTCACGAGCCAACCTGGTGAGGCAGCTCCCGAGAAGGTCTTGTGTCATCCGCCTCGCGAGGCTTGGCCCCTCACGAGGGTCTTGAGTGTTTGCTGGTGAGGATGGGCCATACGGGGCCGCTGGTGGAGCCACACCGTGGGCCGTAGGCAAGCAAGTCTGGGGACCCCATTCCCAGGACGCCGACAGTAGCCCCCGGGCCCAAGGCACGCTCGGACTTGGCTTCGGGGCGAAGCCAAATGGCAAGTGCGGAGTGCCGCGGGCCCCAATAGCCTGCGGCCCCGCTTGACGTGTGGCAATTGATTGGACGTGGGCGTCTCCGCTTCCCCACGCTACCTCGGCAATTGCCCGTCTAACAAAAAGGCTGGCGCGGGCAACGCTTGCCTTCATTGCTTCCCTTCATCTTGCTCCAGATCCCCTTTCTTGCTCCTTGCTTCCGAAATCTTCAGATGTGCTTCAATCCCCTTCTGAGCTTCCGACCAATGGCGCCCCGGAAGGTCAAGTCTTCTTCGTTGCCCGCCTGGTATGAGCCGGCCCTGGACGCGCCCAACGTCTCGGAGAAGAACCTCGCCGCCACACGCCTGCTGACGGCGGGGGAGAGCAACGAGAAGGGGAAAACCGAGCTCTGGGTTGGCTTCGCCGAGCCGGAGGCTTCGAAGAGCACCTTCTACCCCTTCTTCATGAGTAGCGTCGTCGCGGGCCTGGTACCCTCCTTCTCCGACTTCTTCTATGCCGTCCTCCATCATTACAGGTTGCAGGCCCTCCATCTCCATCCCTACCCCGTTCTTCTCTTGTCGATCCTTGCCTTCTACTGCGAGGAATACGTCGGCGTGATGCCATCCGTGGCACTACTGTGCCGCTTCTTCTTCCTCCGAATCAACAACGGCCACACCTCAGGGTGTGCCAACTTCGTCGCGGCCGGCAAGGCCAACGCAATCTCGAAGGCCGGAAAGAAGGTCGATGGCTTCAGGAGCAAGTGGGTTATGATGGATGCAAAGTGCGTCCACCCACGGTTGAGGCTGCCAACGGAGATGCCCTAGTCTGACAAGGGCTGGTCCTGCGTGAAGCTCACTGATGACCGGGCAACGTCGGTGCTGGAGAATATGACCGCCGACCTGAGGCCAGGCAACGCGAAGGCAGCGAAGCTGACGGGGGCCACGCTCCTGAGAGAATTCCTGGTGCTACGGGTGGTGTAACGCCCCGGATACAACTTTCCATATTAGTAACTCCAACTCTTGCCTTTTCCGGAGATGCGATATGTTATTTCCTTCGTGGTTGGGTTTTGTCTTTTGTTTTGCTTTTTGTTCATGTCATGCATTTCATATCATAGCATCATGCGCTTTGCATTTGCATATTTTCATAAAACTCGTAGCCGTTCGCAGTTGCCCTTTCCCCCCTTGTCTTCGTCGACCTCCCTTAGACCCCTCTTGCACGCGCTCGAAAACTGCTCCGAACCCGAGCCGGGCTATCGTGACCGATGACTGCGGATCATCCCCAAACATCTATAAAACATCTTCGTTTTCTTATTTGGGCTTCCTATCCTATTTTTCTAGGATCGTCCGATTTTGATCGGATGATCCACATCCTCCCCCTTTCCCTATATATAAGCTACCTCATTCCAAATAGGGTCAAGCCCTAGATCCTAGCCCTCTTGTCCCGTCGCGCCGCCACCACTAGCTCCACCTGGTCACTCCTTTCGGGATCCCCTCCCTCAATCCCGCTGCCTCCATGCAAAATTCCTCGATCCAGAACAACCAACCCCCGATCCATCCATCTGGGCCGCCGGATAGAGATCCGACGGTCACCAGGCGACCCGCAGCCCAGCCTCTCGCTCCCTCCTTGTTCCAGATCGAGAGGAGCTCGCCCGAGCTTCACCTCTAAGACCCCGCGCCGCCGAGGAGCCGCCTCGTCGCCGGAAACCAGCGCTGCTCCACCTCGTCTCGCGGCCTCCTCTGCTTCGCCTCGATCCCGCAAAGAATAAAGCACAACCTCCAGGCCAGTCCCTCGCGCTACCTCCTTCTTTCCCTTCTTCCTTCCCTGTCTCATCTCTCTCTGTCTTTCTCCGCATGTTCGAACAGGAGGCCATGGATCCGCTCTCTTCAAGCCACCGACTGTCGAAAAGCTTCAACGCCGGCCAAGACCTTCTCCAGTACTCGAACCGCGCGGGATTTCCGCACCGCGTGCGTTTGCCATCCGCCGCCGTCAAATACCAGCGCCGCCGTTACTTGCCGTCCAGCGTCGGCGAGTCACGGCGCCCAGCCAGCGCCGACCTCCTTCGTCTCGTCGGCCCGGGACGTGGAGCCGCGACTCCCGTCGGACCTCCTCACTGCCCGAGGCTGCTGCCTCCCCGTCGTCTTCCTCGAGCAGGAGCTCATGCCCGAGCTCCGTCGCCACCCGTTGCCCCTCCCCGGAGCAACACCAGCAGGACCCCACGGCCTCCTCTGCCCTCTCGTCGAGCCGGCCGCAAGCAGCACCACTACCAGGCCGCCCCTCTGCTCCCCTCCGCCCTTCCCTTTTTCCTCTCCTTCTCCCTCTTGTCTCACTATCTCTCTCACCTTCCACAGAGACAGACGCCATGGGCGACCTCCCGCGTCCCCGCCTAAGGGCCCAGTCCGCCTCCTCCGGCCACCTCCCTTGGCGTCGCCCACGGATCCGCCCTTCTGCTCCATCCCGCCGCTTGCTTGAGCCACGCATCGCGCCAAGTCCATCGCTGCATCCTCTTCTTCCCTATGCTGTTGTTGAGAGAAAGCGAGCCTTGGCGCTCCTCTTCTGCGTTATGCGTCGCCCGGCCGGCCTTCCACGCTCTTGGGCCTGGCCTTGTCGGGCAGCCGCCTCCTCGGTAGCGCCATGCCTCCGAGCTCAGTAGGGTTGGCCCAATGTGAGCAACCCTTGCCAGATCCAGATTCAGCCCGTGTAGCGTTTTTTTTCCCAGTCCGTGCGATTTTTTTCCATTTATCCAGTGCATGCATAATTACAGGAGGATGCCATTATTTTAATTTGCTCACAAGTAAATAACCGTGCATCATATTAAAATGTTTTATATAGGTAAAATGCTTAGAATTTTATCTAGTTTCATAATATGCCACTTTCATCCATGTTTAAAATGTTTAAAATGCTGTTTGTTGAAATTTGCTCAAATGCCATATTAAAATGATTTATTTCATAACTAATTAACCGTAGCTTTGAATTTAATAAACTTTATATGTAAATGGGGTGGAAAATGCCTAGTTTAACATGGTGGACTTTATTTTCCTATTTAACAACATTAAAATATGTTTTAGGGCAGAACAGTACCAAATCCGAAATACGCATATGGGGATTTTCCGGAATTGTTGTTTGTTGTTCCGGCCTCATTTAAACTTGCCTAGATAGGTAGTTTAATTATGCTTCACCTCTTGCCATGTTTAACAACATTTAACATTGTTTGGTAGCTTAAACGAGATTAAACTAAATATGTCAATGTGGTGTTTTGTCAATATGCAACTTCGTTGCATATTGAGCTCCACTTAACTTGTAGCATTGTTTGTTGCATTTTGCCATGCCATGCCTCATTAAACCGGACATGCATCATACTTGATTGTGCATCATGCCACGATTATGCTTGTGTGTTTACCATGTTGTTTGCTTCTTTCCGGGTTGCTTCTCTCGTTAGCTTCGGTTTCGTTCCGGAGTTGTGAGGATTCGTTCGACTACGTCCGTTTGTCTTCTTCATGGACTCGTTCTTCTTCCTTGCGGGATTTCAGGCAAGATGACCATACCCTCGAAATCACTTCTATCTTTGCTTGCTAGATGCTCGCTCTTTTGCTATGCCTATGCTACGATGCCTATCACTTGCTTATCATGCCTCCCATATTGACATGTCAAGCCCCTAACCATCCTTTCCTAGCAAACCGTTGTTTGGCTATGTTACCGCTTTGCTCGGCC
The DNA here is from genome assembly GCA_021605145.1 of Aegilops bicornis. Taxonomy (NCBI): domain Eukaryota; kingdom Viridiplantae; phylum Streptophyta; class Magnoliopsida; order Poales; family Poaceae; genus Aegilops; species Aegilops bicornis. The sequence goes on along the minus strand of CM038669.1, from coordinate 385,957,133 downwards.
CTCTTATAGCGTTGTTAGTTGCGGTGAAGATGAAGTTTGTTCCTTGTTGGAACATGGAGATGTTGTTCCTTGTTGGAACATGTTTACTTGTTGGGATATCACAATATATCTTCTTTAATTAATGCATCTATATACTTGGTAAAGGGTGGAAGGCTCGGCCTTATGCCTGGTGTTTTGTTCCACTCTTGCCGCCCTAGTTTCCTTCATATCGGTATTATGTTCCTGGATTTTGCGTCCCTAACGCGGTTGGGTGATTTATGGGACCCCCTTGACAGTTAAACTTTGCATAAGACTCCTCCAGCAAGGCCCAACCTTGGTTTTACCATTTGACTACCTACCACATATACCCATTCCCTTGGGTTCTGCAGACTCAAGGGTCATCTTTATTTTAGCCCCCCGGCGGCCTGCGGGGCCACCACGGGGAAACTCGAGGCTTGGTTTTACTCGTAGCTTGACTTATCCGGTGTGCCCTGAGAACGAGGTACGTGCGACTCCTATCGGGATTTGTCGGCACATCGGGCGGCTTTGCTGGTCTTGTTTTATTATTGCCGAAATGTCTTGTAGCCGGGATTCCAAGACTGATCGGGTCTTCCCGGGGAGAAGGAATATCCTTCGTTGATCGCGAGAGCTTATCATGGGCTAAGTTGGGACACCCCCGTAGGTTATTATCTTTCGAAAGCCGTGCCCGCGGTTATGAGGCAGATGGGAATTTGTTAATGTCCGGTTGTAGATAACTTGACACGAGATCCGAATTAAAACGCATCAACCGCGTGTGTAACCGTGATGGTCTCTTCTCGGCGGAGTCCGGGAAGTGAACACGGTGTTGGAGTTATGTTTGGCGTGGGGTTGTTCTAGGATCACTTCTTGATCATAGTTGTTCGACCGTGCTTTTGCCTTCTCTTCTCGCTCTCATTTGCGTATGTTAGACACCAGATATGCTAGTCGCTTGCTTTGCAGCTCCACCTCACTACCTTCTCCTACCCATAAGCTTAAATAGTCTTGATCTCATGGTGTGAGATTGCTGAGTCCCCGTGACTCACAGATACTTCCAAAACCAGTTTGCGGTGCCGATGAAACTGCAGTGGTGACGCATCCGAGCTCAAGGAGGAGCTCGATGAAGATCCTGTTCATTGTGTTGTTTCGTTTCAGTTGATCAATAGTGGAGCCCAGTTGGGACGATCGGGGATCTGTGTAGCATTTGGGGTAGTCTTCTTTTATTTTGGTTCCATAGTCGGACCTTGATTGTATCTGTATGATGTAATGCTTTACTCATGTATTGTGTGAAGTGGCGATTGTAAGCCAACTATGTATCTCTTTCCCTTATGTTTTACATGGGTTGTGTGAAGATTACCTCACTTGCGACATTGCTTTCAATGCGGTTATGCCTCTAAGTCGTGCTTCGACACGTGGGAGATATAGCCGCATCGAGGCGTTACAAGTTGGTAATCGAGCCATCCCGACTTAGGAGCCCCTGCTTGATTGTTTCTTTGGCGTTGTTGAGTCTAGAACAAAAATGTTTTGAGTCTTAGGATTATATATCGGAGAGTAGGATTCTTTTACTCCTCGGTCCTTCTGCCGCTCTGGTGAGGCATCCTGACGTAGAGTTTTGACTCTTTCTCTTCTCAAATTTCACTAATTTTTTTTAGGATCACGCGGGTATCTTGGAATCGTGCCGATGGTTTTGTGATGAGAACATTGTTCTTGGTGCCTCCTGACATTTAGGGGTTGTGTCAGTGTCCCGGGGAGTTGAGCTCCGAGGTGTTGTTGTCACAATTTTATCGTTGCAGTTCTGGAATACCTGAGCTTTGCAGACATCGAAAATCTCTTTTGTACAGTTGTTGGTGAGATAAGCCCGATAACCCAGTACTGGGGCGAGCTCGGGAGTATTGCCATGACTCGTATAACGGATGTTTTTTTCGAAGGTCGAGGTATACGATTTCCGGAGTTTTCTTGGTTATGTATTGAAGGATGGATACAGCTGGATCTTGGTATTGTTAGTTTGGGTGATATATTTTGTGTCCCCTGTATCCCCAACACCTGATTGCATAACCAGAAAGTTTCGGGAGTTTATAGGTGGGTATTCAAGTAGCTCCTAGAATATCTTTCCGACAGATGCATGATATGAGATTGGGTAAATCTCTATCATATGTATTTGTTCCGGCTTATTTCTGCAAGCCAATCCTTTGTTTTGTTTTATTTGTGGTATTCGAGTTGCTTCGATGTCAAGTGTTGATTCCATACCTTTCAAACGGTGTTCTCATATTGCTATGTGAATACTAATCCTTCTTGATCAGCGAGATTGTCATGTCAATTCTTTCCAACCGGTGAGATTCTCTTCAAGATGATCCTATCATTTTTTTCCCATCCGCAAGATCAACTCAAAGTCTTCTCAACGTTATTTCATCCGTCCCAAGTTGCCTTTGTTTTCCGCCTCCCACCCATTTTCTTCAAGGACTTATATATTTTAATCAAGTATCCATTTATTCATGTGAAGCCTCTTCACTCTTTTCAATCAATGTTACGATCCGGTGAGCCCTCATGAAGATGCTCAACAGCTCCAAGTTCATCATTCTTCATTCTCGTATTCTTTTCCGGTGGATTTAACTCAAGCTTTTAGTGTTGATCATATTCCTTTCCTTGTTGCAAATGCTTTCTCTTGCCGATGCACCTCATAATCTTTCAGTTCTTGTTATTAAATTGTTGCAGGTGTTGAAGATATCTCAGAAGATTCGTGTTTCCATTCTTAATCCATTCAAGTTATTTCGAGATTGTTATCTCATTCAAGCCATTTAAATCAACCGGTGCAACCTCCCTTTCAAGCAATCGTTCAACGGTGTTTCTTTTGAGTGGGCCCTAACCCACAGGTCTTTTCCCAGGATCTTACCTAACTCTTCCAATTTATCCGGAGCGATTCTCAAATTCTTTCAAAGTTTGACGTAAGAATGAATTATCATCAGTCAAATGTCTTTCTCCAAGATCTTTCAAATTCTTTTCCTCGTTGGCTCAATCTTTCTATTCTTCATTATTCCGGAGTGTCTCAATAATTCATGGTGGTTCTCATCATCATTCTCAACATTTGAAGACCAAAGAAGGATTTCTCCTAAATCTTGGTCCGTTCTCTTGAAGATTCATAGTTCTATCTTATGCCATCCTCTCATAATCGTTTTCGATTGTGAGAATTCATTTCATAACCATCCGGAGCATTTCATGAGTTGTTTCCACTTCTTTCCTCCGAAGGCCATCATGTCATAATTCCTCATTCTCAGCTTTCAGCTCTCGTTCTCCAAATCTTACCGGTGCATCATTCAAGTATTATCTAATCAGCTCGGGATCTCTGTGTTCATTTGTATCTAAATTCCCTCAAGTATCAACGTCGTTTTCTACTTTCTCCCATTGATTCGTTCTCTTTTCTTCATTCATTTTCAATTTTTACGGTGGTTCGTTCAAGATTCCTCTTCCTTTATTACCGTATCAGTTCATTCGTCCTTTCCAATCCTCTCGGTGATTCGTCGAAGACTTCTTCAAGTTGGCGCTATATCTCTCTTCAATCCTTGCAAAAGAATAAGTAGTGTGCCAAATCCGTTTCTTGTCATCAATTTAATTGGTGAAGGATGAGCATAATGTAGTTCTTATTCTTGTTTCATTGAGTAAATTCAATTCCTTATTCCGGAGTTGTTCATGATATCATTTATTGGTTCTAAGTTGTTCATATTTTATTTTCCGGAGTTCCAAGTTTTTTTTCCGCTTTATCTCGTCACAAAGCTCCTTCTAAATCATCGCAAGTCTTCACCCTGTGTTTTCAACTTCTCTTTCTTTTTATCATCCTTTTATTACCAGAGTTCTTCATGGAGGCTCTACATGGTGGTTCGTCAAGGATTCTTTTAATTCTTCAATTGTTCTTCAAGTTTTCTCTCGAAGTTATGATCCGCCAAGCCATACTTCAAAATAAACATGGTGTTCCAACACATGTTTTCCTTTGAGGAGCTCAAGTATTCTTCATCTTGCATTCCAAAGTGCGATTCTTTCTACCTTATCTTTTGAGGTGGTGTTATGTCACTCTTGACAATTTCCTTCATGTTTCATGATTCATATGTTGTCAAGAATGAGGTATTTTAAATCCATAATTTTCTCTTCGTTCAAGAGATCTTTTCAACCAATCAATCTTTTTGTTGGAGTTATATTTGGGTTATATTTCACCTACAGCCTTCCCTAAGGAATGTTGCTATTTGTGGTGCGTACCTATGATCCAATTTTCTCCTTCTCATCTCGGTGAAGAAGTTTTTCATCTTTTGGTGCTCTCAATCAAATCAATGGTTCCCATTAGTGGCCGGTTGTCACCTCATAGTCTCGAGATGTTTTCCATAAGCCCACTACAAGCTTGTGCTTCTCGTTGTTGATTTTCCAACAACTCCGTTCGATTCTTCTTTGCAAGGATGCTCTTTCAAATTCAATTATGGTAGGAGATGTTGGTTTCATTCTTTATTCTATTCATTCCAACTATCTAACTACCATGCATTGTTTAGGAGGCTTTGTGATGTTGCTCTCTTCTACCAATTATCTTGTTTTGTCAAGATCATGTAATTTTCCTTGCTTATCCGTTTAGCCGAGTGTCGTGTTTTCATTCGAGTTCTCTCATCTTATCAAGTTTTGCCTCCCTTCTCAACGGAGTGCGGTCTGAAATGTTTCATACCCCTTGTGCCATTCTTTCAATTCCGGACGCTTGATGTGTTGTTGATTTCATCAAGTATCCTCTCATCTTGTCAAGTTCATGTTCAATTCCTTCCATTTACAGTCGGAGTACTGCCCAAATTCTTCCTCTCTCATCTTGTTTTAACCGGAGTGGTTTCGAATTCTATCTTGTCCATTAAACTCTTGATTCATGTCTTTGCAACCTTCAAGTTCTCATAATGTTCCTTGTTCCTCTTTTCTAACAGATTGTTTGCAATCTCGTTCATCTCTGTTGTACTCTTTCTTTTAAATTGCTCAACCTCTCAAGATTCGTGGTTTCACTCGTTCGTCAAAGAAGCAACTTAATTTTACCTCTTATCTTCCTCTTCCTTTTCTCTCCGGTGCCATCCTAGATCTCGGGACGAGATCCTCTCGTAGTGGTGGAGTGTTGTAACGCCCCGGATACAACTTTCCATCTTAGTAACTCCAACTCTTGCCTTTTCCGGAGATGCGATATGTTATTTCCTCCGTGGTTGGGTTTTGTCTTTTGTTTTGCTTTTTGTTCATGTCATGCATTTCATCTCATAGCATCTTGCGCTTTGCATTTGCATATTTTCATAAAACTCGTAGCCGTTCGCAGTTGCCCTTTCCCCCCTTATCTTCGTCGACCTCCCTTAGACCCCTCTGGCGCACGCCCGAAAACTGCTCCGAACCCGAGCCGGGCTATCGTGACCGATGAGTCCGGATCATCCCCAAACATCTATAAAACATCTTCGTTTTCTTATTTGGGCTTCCTATCCTATTTTTCTAGGACCGTCCAATTTTGATCGGATGATCCACATCCTCCCCCTTTCCCTATATATAAGCTACCTCATTCCAAATCGGGTCAAACCCTAGATCCTAGCCCTCTTGTCCCGTTGCGCCGCCGCCACTAGCTCCACCTGGTCACTCCTTTCGGGATCCCCTCCCTCGATCCCGCTGCCTCCATGCAAAATTCCTCGATCCAGATCCACCAACCCCCGATCCATCCATCTGGGCCGCCGGATAGAGATCCGACGGCCACCAGGCGACCCGCAGCCCAGCCTCTCGCTCCCTCCTTGTTCCAGATCGAGAGGAGCTCGCCCGAGCTTCACCTCTAAGACCCCGCGCCGCCGAGGAGCCGCCTCGTTGCCGGAAACCAGCGCTGCTCCACCTCGTCTCGCGGCCTCCTCTGCTTCGCCTCGAGCCCGCAGCAACAGCACAACCTCCAGGCCAGTCCCTCGCGCTACCTCCTTCTTTACCTTCTTCCTTCCTGTCTCATCTCTCTCTGTCTTTCTCCGCATGTTCGAGCAGAGGCCATGGATCCATTGTCTTCAAGCCGCCGGCCCGAAAATCTTCAACGCCGGCCCAGAACTTCTCCAGTACTCGAACCGCGCGGGATTTCCGCACCGCGTGCGTTTGCCATCCGCCGCCGTCAAATACCAGCGTCGCCGTGCTTCTGCCGTCCGCGTCGGCGAGTGCAGTGCCCAGCCGCGCCGACCTCCTTCCGTCTCGTCGGCGCGGACGTGGAGCCGCGACTCCGTCGGACCTCCTCCTTGCCCGGCTGCTGCCTCCCGTCGTCTTCCTCGAGCAGGAGCTCACGCCCGAGCTCCATTGCCACCCGTTGCCCCTCGCCGGAGCAACACCAGCAGGACCCCACGACCTTCTCTGCCCTCTCCTCGAGCCGGCCGCAAGCAGCACCACTACCAGGCCGCCCCTCTGCTCCCCTCCGCCCTTCCCTCTTTCCTCTCCTTCTCCCTCTTGTCTCACTATCTCTCTCTCACCTTCCACAGAGGCAGGCGCCATGGGCGACCTCCCGCGTCCCCTGCCCAAGGGCCAGTCCGCCTCCTCCCGGCCACCTCACATGGCGTCGCCCGCCCGGATCCATCTTCCGCTCCATCCCGCCGCTCGCGGAGCCACACGCATCGCGCCAAGTCCACCGCTGCATCCTCTTCTTCCCTACTGCTGTTTGAGAGAAGCAGGCCTTGGCGCTCCAGTGCGTTAATTGCGTCGCCCGAGCCGGCCTTCCACGCTCTTAGGCCTGGCAGCGCATCGGGCAGCGCCTCCTCGGTAGCGCCATGCCTCCGAGCTCAGTGAGGTTGGCCCAATGTGAGCAACCCTTGCCAGATCCAGATTCAGCCCGTGTAGCGTTTTTTTCCCAGTCCGTGCGATTTTTTTCCATTTATCCAGTGCATGCATAATTACAGGAGGATGCCATTATTTTAATTTGCTCACAAGTAAATAACCGTGCATCATATTAAAATGTTTTATATAGGTAAAATGCTTAGAATTTTATCTAGTTTCATAATATGCCACTTTCATCCATGTTTAAAATGTTTAAAATTCTGTTTGTTTAAATTTGCTCAAATGCCATGTTAAGATGATTTATTTCATAACTAATTAACCGTAGCTTTGAATTTAATAAACTTTATATGTAAATGGGGTGGAAAAATGCCTAGTTTAACATGGTGGACTTTATTTTCCTGTTTAACAACATTAAAATATGTTTTAGGGCAGAACAGTACCAAATCCTAAATACGCATATGGGGATTTTCCGGATTTGTTGTTTGTTGTTCCGGCCTCATTTAAACTTGCCTAGATAGGTAGTTTAATTATGCTTCACCTCTTGCCATGTTTAACAACATTTAACATTGTTTGGTAGCTTAAACGAGATTAAACTAAATATGTCAATGTGGTGTTTTGTCAATATGCAACTCGTTGCATATTGAGCTCCACTAACTTGTAGCATTGTTTGTTGCATTTTGCCATGCCATGCCTCATTAAACCGGACATGCATCATACTTGATTGTGCATCATGCCACAATTATGCTTGTGTGTTTACCATGTTGTTTGCTTCTTTTCGGGTTGCTTCTCTCATTAGCTTCGGTACCGTTCCGGAGTTGTGAGGATTCGTTCGACTACGTCCGTTTGTCTTCTTCATGGACTCGTTCTTCTTCCTTGCGGGATTTCAGGCAAGATGACCATACCCTCGAAATCACTTCTATCTTTGCTTGCTAGATGCTCGCTCTTTTGCTATGCCTATGCTACGATGCCTATCACTTGCTTACATGCCTCCCATATTGACATGTCAAGCCCCTAACCATCCTTTCCTAGCAAACCGTTGTTTGGCTATGTTACCGCTTTGCTCAGCCCCTCTTATAGCGTTGTTAGTTGCAGGTGAAGATGAAGTTTGTTCCTTGTTGGAACATGGAGATGTTGTTCCTTGTTGGAACATGTTTACTTGTTGGGATATCACAATATATCTTCTTTAATTAATGCATCTATATACTTGGTAAAGGGTGGAAGGCTCGGACTTATGCACAGTGTTTTGTTCCACTCTTGCCGCCCTAGTTTCCGTCATATCGGTATTATGTTCCTGGATTTTGCGTCCCTAACGCGGTTGGGTGATTTATGGGACCCCCTTGACAGTTCGCTTTGCATAAGACTCCTCCAGCAAGGCCCAACCTTGGTTTTACCATTTGACTACCTACCACATATACCCCTTCCCTTGGGTTCTGCAGACTCAAGGGTCATCTTTATTTTAGCCCCCTGCACTGAGGCCACCACGGGAAACTTCGAGGCTTGGTTTTACTCGTAGCTTGACTTATCCGGTGTGCCACGAGAAGCGAGGTACGTCACGACTCCTATCGGGATTTGTCGGCACATCGGGCGGCTTTGCTGGTCTTGTTTTATTCTTGCCGAAATGTCTTGTGGCGGGATTCGAGGACTGATCGGGTCTTCCGGGAGAAGGAATATCCTTCGTTGATCGCGAGAGCTTATCATGGGCTAAGTTGGGACACCCTGCAGGTATTATCTTTCGAAAGTCGTGCCCAGCGGTTATGAGGCGGATGGGAATTTGTTAATGTCCGGTTATAGATAACTTGACACGAGATCCGAATTAAAAGCGCATCAACGCGTGTGTAACGTGATGGTCTCTTCTCGGCGGAGTCCGGAAGTGAACACGTGTTGGAGTTATGTTTGGCGTAGGTTGTTCTAGGATCACTTCTTGATCATAGTTGTTCGACCGCTTTTGCCTTCTCTTCTCGCTCTCATTTGCGTATGTTAGACACCGGATATGCTGGTAAACTGCTGCAGCTCCACCTCACTACCTTCTCCTACCCATAAGCTTAAATAGTCTTGATCTCGCGGGTGTGAGATTGTGAGTCCCGTGACTCACAGATACTTCAAAACCAGTTTGCGGTGCCGATGAAACCGTGCGGTGGCGCATCCGAGCTCAAGGAGGAGCTCGATGAAGATCCTGTTCATTGTGTTGTTTCGTTTGATTGATCGATGAGTGGAGCCCAGTTGGGACGATCGGGGATCTGTGTAGCATTTGGGGTAGTCTTCTTTTATTTTGGTTCCGTAGTCGGACCTTGATTGTATCTGTATGATGTAATGCTTTACTCATGTATTGTGTGAATTGGCGATTGTAAGCCAACTATGTATCTCTTTCCCTTATGTATTACATGGGTTGTGTGAAGATTACCTCACTTGCGACATTGCTTTCAATGCGGTTATGCCTCTAAGTCGTGCTTCAACACGTGGGAGATATAGCCGCATCGAGGCGTTACAAGTTGGTAATCGAGCCATCCGACTTAGGAGCCCCCGCTTGATTGTTTCTTTGGCGTTGTTGAGTCTAGAACAAAAATGTTTTGAGTCTTAGGATTATATATCGGAGTAGGATTCTTTTTACTCCTCGGTCCTTAAATCGCTCTGGTGAGGCATCTGGCGTAGAGTTTTGACTCTTTCTCTTCTCAAATTTCACTAATTTTTTTTAGGATCACGCTGGTATCTTGGAATCGTGCCGATGGTTTTGTGGCGAGAACATTGTTCTTGGTGCCTCGACATTTAGGGGTTGTGTCGGTGTCCGGGGAGTTGAGCTCAGGGTGTTGTCGTCACAACTTTATAGTTGCGATTCTGGAATACGAGCTTTGCCGACATCGAAAATCTCTTTGTATGCAGTTGTTGGTGAGATAACCCCGATAACCCGATCTTTGGGCGAGCTTCGGGAGTATTGCCATGACTTCGTATAACGGATGCTTTTTCAAGGTCGAGGTACCACGATTTCCGGAGTTTTCTTGGTTATGTGTTGAAGGATGGATACAATTTGGATCTTGGTATTGTTAGTTTGGGTGATATATTTTGTGTCCCTGTATCCCCAACACCTGATTGCATAACCGAGAAAGTTTCGGAGTTTATAGGTGGGTATTCAAGTAGCTCCTAGAATATCTTTCCGACAGATGCATGATATGAGATTGGGTAAATCTCTATCATATGTATTTGTTCGGCTTATTTACGCAAGCCAATCCTTTGTTTTGTTTTATTTGTGGTATTCGAGTTGCTTGATGTCAAGTGTTGATTCCATACCTTTCAAACGGTGTTCTCATATTGCTATGTGAATAATAATCCTTCTTGATCAGCGAGATTGTCATGTCAATTCTTTCCAACCGGTGCGATTCTCTTCAAGATGATCCTATCATTTTTTTCCCATCCGCAAGATCAACTCAAAGTCTTCTCAACGTTATTTCATCCGTCCCAAGTTGCCTTTGTTTTCCCGCCCTCCCACCCATTTTCTTCAAGGACTTATATATTTTAATCAAGTATCCATTTATTCATGTGAAGCCTCTTCACTCTTTTCAATCAATGTTACGATCCGGTGATCCCTCATGAAGATGCTCAACAGCTCCAAGTTAATCATTCTTCATTCTCGTATTCTTTTCCGGTGGATTTAACTCAAGCTTTCAGTGTTGATCATATTCCTTTCCTTGTTGCAAATGCTTTCTCTTGCCGATGCACCTCATAATCTTTCAGTTCTTGTTATTCAATTGTTCTGGAGTGTTGAAGATATCTCAGAAGATTCGTGTTTCCATTCTTAATCCATTCAAGTTATTTCAAGATTGTTATCTCATTCAAGCCATTTAAATCAACCAGTGCAACCTCCCTTTCAAGCAATCGTTCAACGGTGGTTCTTTTGAGTGGGCCCTAACCCACGGGTCTTTTCGAGGATCTTACGACTCTTCCAATTTATCCGGAGCGATTCTCAAATTCTTTCAAAGTTTGGCGTAAGAATGAATTATCATCGATCAAATGTCTTTCTCCAAGATCTTTCAAATTCTTTTCCTCGTTGGCTCAATCTTTCTATTCTTCATTGATTCGGAGTGTCTCAATAATTCATGGTGGTTCTCATCATCATTCTCAACATTTGAAGACCAAAGAAGGATTTCTCCTAAATCTTGGTCCGTTCTCTTGAAGATTCATAGTTCTATCTTATGCCATCCTCTCATAATCGTTTTCGATTGTGAGAATTCATTCATAACCATCCGGAGCATTTCATGAGTTGTTTCCACTTCTTTCCTCCGAAGGCCATCATGTCATAATTCCTCATTCTCAGCTTTCAGCTCTCGTTCTCCAAATCTTACCGGTGCATCATTCAAGTATTATCTAATCAGCTCGGGATCTCTGTGTTCATTTGTATCTAAATTCCCTCAAGTATCAACGTCGTTTTCTAATTCCTCCCATTGATTCGTTCTCTTTTCTTCATTCATTTTCAATTTTTACGGTGGTTCGTTCAAGATTCCTCTTCCTTTATTACTGTATCAGTTCATTCGTCCTTTCCAATCCTCTCGGTGATTAAATGAAGACTTCTTCAAGTTGGCGCTATATCTCTCTTCAATCCTTGCAAAAGAATAAGTAGTGTGCCAAATCCGTTGCTTGTCATAAATTTAATTGGTGAAGGATGAGCATAATGTAGTTCTTATTCTTGTTTCATTGAGTAAATTCAATTCCTTATTCCGGAGTTGTTCGTGATATCATTTATTGGTTCTAAGTTGTTCATATTTTATTTTCCGGAGTTCCAAGTTTTTTTTCCGCTTTATCTCGTCACAAAGCTCCTTCTAAATCATCGCAAGTCTTCACCCTGTGTTTTCAACTTCTCTTTCTTTTTATCATCCTTTTATTACCAGAGTTCTTCATGGAGGCTCTACATGGTGGTTCGTCAAGGATTCTTTTCATTCTTCAATTCTTCTTCAAGTTTTCTCTCGAAGTTATGATCCGCCAAGCCATACTTCAAAATAAACATGGTGTTCCAACACATGTTTTCCTTTGAGGAGCTCAAGTATTCTTCATCTTGCATTCCAAAGTGCGATTCTTTCTACCTTATCTTTTGAGGTGGTGTTATGTCACTCTTGACAATTTCCTTCATGTTTCATGATTCATATGTTGTCAAGAATGAGGTATTTTAAATCCATCATTTTCTCTTCGTTCAAGAGATCTTTTCAACCAATCAATCTTTTTGTTGGAGTTATATTTGGGTTATATTTCACCTACAGCCTTCCCTAAGGAATGTTGCTATTTGTGGTGCGTACCTATGATCCAATTTTCTCCTTCTCATCTCGGTGAAGAAGTTTTTCATCTTTTGGTGCTCTCAATCAAATCAATGGTTCCCATTAGTGGCCGGTTGTCACCTCATAGTCTCGAGATGTTTTCCATAAGCCCACTACAAGCTTGTGCTTCTCGTTGTTGATTTTCCAACAACTCCGTTCGATTCTTCTTTGCAAGGATGCTCTTTCAAATTCAATTATGGTAGGAGATGTTGGTTTCATTCTTTGTTCTATTCATTCCAACTATCTAACTACCATGCATTGTTTCCGGAGGCTTTGTGATGTTGCTCTCTTCTACCAATTATCTTGTTTTGTCAAGATCATGTAATTTTCCTTGCTTATCCGTTTAGCCGGAGTGTCGTGTTTTCATTCGAGTTCTCTCATCTTATCAAGTTTTGCCTCCCTTCTCAACCGGAGTGCGGTCTGAAATGTTTCATACCCCTTGTGCCATTCTTTCAATTCCGGACGCAGTGTGTTGTTGATTTCATCAAGTATCCTCTCATCTTGTCAAGTTCATGTTCAATTCCTTCCATTTACAGTCGGAGTACTGCCCAAATTCTTCCTCTCTCATCTTGTTTTAACCGGAGTGGTTTCGAATTCTATCTTGTCCATTAAACTCTTGATTCATGTCTTTGCAACCTTCAAGTTCTCGTAATGTTCCTTGTTCCTCTTTTCTAACAGATTGTTTGCAATCTCGTTCATCTCTCATGTACTCTTTCTTTTAAATTGCTCAACCTCTCAAGATTCGTGGTTTCACTCGTTCGTCAAAGAAGCAACTTAATTTTACCTCTTATCTTCCTCTTCCTTTTCTCTCCGGTGCCATCCTAGATCTCGGGACGAGATCCTCTCGTAGTGGTGGAGTGTTGTAACGCCCCGGATACAACTTTCCATCTTAGTAACTCCAACTCTTGCCTTTTCCGGAGATGCGATATGTTATTTCGTTCGTGGTTGGGTTTTGTCTTTTGTTTTGCTTTTTGTTCATGTCATGCATTTCATCTCATAGCATCATGCGCTTTGCATTTGCATATTTTCATAAAACTCGTAGCTGTTCGCAGTTGCCCTTTCCCCCCTTGTCTTCGTCGACCTCCCTTAGACCCCTCTGGCGCGCGCCCGAAAACTGCTCCGAACCCGAGCCGGGCTATCGTGACCGATGAGTCCGGATCATCCCCAAACATCTATAAAACATCTTCGTTTTCTTATTTGGGCTTCCTATCCTATTTTTCTAGGACCGTTCGATTTTGATCGGATGATCCACATCCTCCCCCTTTCCCTATATATAAGCTACCTCATTCCAAATCGGGTCAAACCCTAGATCCTAGCCCTCTTGTCACGTTCTTGCCGCCACTAGCTCCACTGGTCACTCCTTTGGGATCCCTCCCTCGATCCCGCTGCCTCCATGCAAAATTCCTCGATCCAGATCCACCAACCCCGATCCATCCATCCGGGCGCGGATAGAGATCCGACGGCCACCAGGCGACCCGCAGCCCAGCCTCTCGCTCCCTCCTTGTTCCAGATCGAGAGGAGCTCGCCCGAGCTTCACCTCTAAGACCCCGCGCCGCCGAGGAGCCGCCTCGTCGCCGGAAACCAGCGCTGCTCCACCTCGTCTCGCGGCCTCCTCTGCTTCGCCTCGATCCCGCAGCAACAGCACAACCTCCAGGCCAGTCCCTCGCGCTACCTCCTTGTTTCCCTTCTTCCTTCCCTGTCTCATCTCTCTCTGTCTTTCTCCGCATGTTCGAACAGGAGGCCATGGATCCGCTGTCTTCAAGCCGCCGACTGTCGAAAAGCTTCAACGCCGGCCAAGACCTTCTCCAGTACTCGAACCGCGCGGGATTTCCGCACCGCGTGCGTTTGCCATCCGCCGCCGTCAAATACCAGCGCCGCCGTGCTTCTGCCGTCCGCGTCGGCGAGTGCAGCGCCCAGCCGCGCCGACCTCCTTCGTCTCGTCCCAGCGCCGGACGTGGAGCCGCGACTCCCGTCGGACCTCCTCACTGCCCGAGGCTGCTGCCTCCCCGTCGTCTTCCTCGAGCAGGAGCTCACGCCCGAGCTCCATCGCCACCCGTTGCCCCTCCCCGGAGCAACACCAGCGGAGACCCCACGGCCTCCTCGCCCTCTCGTCGAGCCGGCCGCAAGCAGCACCACTACCGGGCCGCCCCTGCTCCCTCCGCCCTTCCCTTTTTCCTCTCCTTCTCCCTCTTGTCTCACTATCTCTCTCTCACCTTCACAGGAGACAGACGCCATGGACGACCTCCCCGCGTCCCTGCCCAAGGGCCCCGGTCCGCCTCCTCCGGCCACCTCCCCGCGGCGTCGCCCGCCGGATCCGCCCTTCTGCTCCATCCCGCCGCTCGCCGGAGCCCTGCATCGCGCCAAGTCCACCGCTGCATCCTCTTCTTCCCCTGCGCTGCTGTTTGAGAGAAGTAGAGCGCAGCGCTCCAACTGCGTTGACTGCGTCGCCCCGAGCCGGCCTTCCGTGCTCTTGGGCCCTGGCGCACTTGTCGGGACGGCGCCTCCTCGGTAGCGCCATGCCTCCGAGCTCACTGAGGTTGGCCCAAGGTGAGCAACCCTTGCCAGATCCAGATTCAGCCCGTGTAGCGTTTTTTCCCGATCCGTGCGATTTTTTCATTTATCCGATTGCATGCATAATTACAGGAGGATGCCATTATTTTAATTTGCTCACAAGTAAATAACCGTGCATCATATTAAAATGTTTTATATACGTAAAATGCTTAGAATTTTATCTAGTTTCATAATATGCCACTTTCATCCATGTTTAAAATGTTTAAAATTCTGTTTGTTTCAATTTGCTCAAATGCCATGTTAAGATGATTTATTTCATAACTAATTAACCGTAGCTTTGAATTTAATAAACTTTATATGTAAATGGGGTGGAAAAATGCCTAGTTTAACATGGTGGACTTTATTTTCCTGTTTAACAACATTAAAATATGTTTTAGGGCAGAACAGTACCAAATCCTAAATACGCATATGGGGATTTTCCGGAATTGTTGTTTGTTGTTCCGGCCTCATTTAAACTTGCCTAGATAGGTAGTTTAATTATGCTTCACCTCTTGCCATGTTTAACAACATTTAACATTGTTTGGTAGCTTAAACGAGATTAAACTAAATATGTCAATGTGGTGTTTTGTCAATATGCAACTCGTTGCATATTGAGCTCCACTTAACTTGTAGCATTGTTTGTTGCATTTTGCCATGCCATGCCTCATTAAACCGGACATGCATCATACTTGATTGTGCATCATGCCACAATTATGCTTGTGTGTTTACCATGTTGTTTGCTTCTTTTCGGGTTGCTTCTCTCGTTAGCTTCGGTATCGTTCCGGAGTTGTGAGGATTCGTTCGACTACGTCCGTTTGTCTTCTTCATGGATTCGTTCTTCTTCCTTGCGGGATTTCAGGCAAGATGACCATACCCTCGAAATCACTTCTATCTTTGCTTGCTAGATGCTCGCTCTTTTGCTATGCCTATGCTACGATGCCTATCACTTGCTTATCATGCCTCCCATATTGACATGTCAAGCACCTCACCATCCTTTCCTAGCAAACCGTTGTTTGGCTATGTTACCGCTTTGCTCAGCCCCTCTTATAGCGTTGTTAGTTGCAGGTGAAGATGAAGTTTGTTCCTTGTTGGAACATGGAGATGTTGTTCCTTGTTGGAACATGTTTACTTGTTGGGATATCACAATATATCTTCTTTAATTAATGCATCTATATACTTGGTAAAGGGTGGAAGGCTCGGCCTTATGCACAGTGTTTTGTTCCACTCTTGCTGCCCTAGTTTCCGTCATATCGGTATTATGTTCCCAGATTTTGCGTCCCTAACGCGGTTGGGTGATTTATGGGACCCCCTTGACAGTTAAGCTTTGCATAAGACTCCTCCAAAGAAGGCCCAACCTTGGTTTTACCATTTGACTACCTACCACATATACCCCTTCCCTTGGGTTCTGCAGACTCAAGGGTCATCTTTATTTTAGCCCCCCCGGGCCAGTGCTCCTCCGAGTGTTTGTCCGAACCGAGCAGCCTGCGGGGCCACCACGGGGAAACTCGAGGCTTGGTTTTACTCGTAGCTTGACTTATCCGGTGTGCCCTGAGAACGAGGTACGTGCGACTCCTATCGGGATTTGTCGGCACATCGGGCGGCTTTTGCTGGTCTTGTTTTATTCTGCCGAAATGTCTTGTAGCCGGATTCGAGACTGATCGGGTCTTCCGGAGAAGGAATATCCTTCGTTGATCGCGAGAGCTTATCATGGGCTAAGTTGGGACACCCCTGCAGGGTATTATCTTTCGGAAGTCGTGCCCGCGGTTATGAGGCAGATGGGAATTTGTTAATGTCCGGTTGTAGATAACTTGACACGAGATCCGAATTAAAACGCATCAACCGCGTGTGTAACCGTGATGGTCTCTTCTCGGCGGAGTCCGGGAAGTGAACACGGTGTTGGAGTTATGTTTGACGTAGGTTGTTCTAGGATCACTTCTTGATCATAGTTGTTCGACCGTGCTTTTGCCTTCTCTTCTCGCTCTCATTTGCGAATGTAGCCACCAGATATGCTAGTAAACTTGCTGCAGCTCCACCTCACTACCTTCTCCTACCCATAAGCATAAATAGTCTTGATCTCGCGGGTGTGAGATTGCTGAGTCCCCGTGACTCACAGATACTTCCAAAACCGAGGTGCCGATGAAACCGTGCAGGTGACGCATCCGAGCTCAAGGAGGAGCTCGATGAAGATCTTGTTCATTGTGTTGTTTCGTTTGATTGATCGATAGAGGAGCCCAGTTGGGACGATCGGGGATCTGTGTAGCATTTGGGGTAGTCTTCTTTTATTTTGGTTCCGTAGTCGGACCTTGATTGTATCTGTATGATGTAATGCTTTACTCATGTATTGTGTGAAGTGGCGATTGTAAGCCAACTATGTATCTCTTTCCCTTATGTATTACATGGGTTGTGTGAAGATTACCTCACTTGCGACATTGCTTTCAATGCGGTTATGCCTCTAAGTCGTGCTTCGACACGTGGGAGATATAGCCGCATCGAGGGCGTTACAGGTGGCTCCGCTCCAAGCATGCTCATGCCCCTTGTGGACACTTGGGGGCGAAGAAGACAAGCTTCGCCTGAATCTGGAGGCCTTGTCCGACGAGGAGCTGGCCGCTCGGCCTCTTGGTCGGGGACGACCAAGAGTATCCGCCGAGTGCCATCGTTCCCTTGTTTCATCGCAAGGAACGGGCGCAGGTTGCGGCCGCCATGCCCACCTTCGACGAGCGCGGCCTGGTGCCGCCGGTGCCCCTTGTGGCCCCGGAGGCGACGTCGCCGGTGGACGTGTCTTATGATGACTCCCGCAGGGAGGAAGAAGAAGAGGAGGACGAGGAGCGTGACCCGGAGGGGACCCCCGAGGGAATGGGGAAGACCTCCCCTCTGCGCAAGGCCGACATCCTCCGCACCCTGCCTGATGATGATGAGGCCGGCGTCCTCCCAGAGACAGAGGAGACGCCCGTGGTTCCGACGAGGGGCAGGTCTGCGTTGATCTCCCGAGATGACGCCCCTGCTCTGACTCCGCCCGAGGCTGCTTCAGGTCCATCCGCTGCCCCTTCTTCCGCTCTTGGAGCCCGCGTGCTTGTGCCTCAAGCTGGGAGGCTCTCCGACTTCAAGCTTACGAAGCGGAGGGACTACGCCGCGGTCGACCGGTAAGTGTTCTTGTCCCGTTTTGTTCTTGCTTCTGCTACTTGCCCTTGACGCTTTTCCATTGTGCGATTAGGCCGACACCCGTGGCGAAGAGGAGGAAGGAGGACGAGGTGATGCTGCTTGGGACCAGGTCACCTACGACGGCTGCTCCCGTCTCCACGGACAAGGGCAGCGACGGAGCTCGCGCTTCTCCAACCCGATCATCCTCGCGAGGCCTGGGGGATCATCCTCGGGAGGAGTCAGGCCCCGTGGCCCCGCTGGCTCAGGACGTGTCAACACCTGGCCCGGTCTCCGAGGTCGCGAAAGCTCAGGAGCCTCCGTCCTCCCAGGCCATGGTGACGACGTCGCCCCCTCCTCCTTCTGCCGCATCGCTTCCTCCAGGTCCTTCGGCTTCCCCCGACGTTCTTCAGCCACCTCCATCTTCGCGACCCTGCCACCCACCTTGGCCGAGCTCTTTGGAGCACATGGATGGCGAGCATTGCGTGCCGCCGCAGCCATGAAGGGTCGGTGGAGGCCCTGCTGAAGAAGTTCCGCCGCCTCGCTCCACGTGCCCACGACGTGGCGCTCTTCGATCCCTGCAACTCCGGCTGGTGGTACAGGTGGAGGCGACGCCGTTGAAGAAGAAGCATCCCTCGCAGGCGAAGGCGGTGTCCAGGGATGAAGGGGTGTCTTGCTGGCGGCTCCTTTCCTGCTTAATTCCTTCATCATGTATTGTGCCTCGTGGAGGCGTTTAAACTTGTGTTTGGTATTGGAGAACAATATGTCTTGTAATATTTGCTTGAGATTTTGCGATTTCCTTCCCATTTGCTTTACGTTCTACGTCGGCAGGGCCCGACCCCACGCATAACTCAGCCGTCGTTGGGTCGTCCGGAGACCAGGACGAGACCAAGGAGTGAGGGCTACATGGCAGTTAGGCTCTGAGCCCACGATGCTCGAGAGTCCCCTTGACGCATAAGCGGCTTATGGGAAGGGAATGCGGGAATAGGCCTAGTGTTCTACGTCGGCAGGGCCCGAGCCCGCGCATACCTCAACCGTCGTTGGGTCGTCCGGATCACCAGGACGAGACCAAGGAGTGAAGGGCTATGTGACCAGTTAGGCTCCTGAGTTGCGATGCTCAGGAGTCCCCCTTGACGCTCAAACGGCCTTCATACGTTTGCCCTCGCCGAGGCTCGGCTCGGGAGGGGCGCGCGACGACCAGGTCCGGGGAACCTGGCAGGGTGGCGTACGCTTGGGCGTGACCCGAGCGCAGCCTCTGTGCCCAGCCCCCTCGCGCGACTCTCCCGACGGGAGGTGTTGCGATCAGGCCAGGCACTGAGCTCAAGGGCTCCCTGAGGTTAATACGGCTGTGAGGCCACCCTCAGTTGTTTATCACCAGCGCAGAGCATAGCTCTTCCGCACTTGCACGGGCATAGCCGCTCCTCGGCAGTGTCGGCCGGCGGTAGCGAGCATGGTGCTTCCAGCAGTGCGTGGGAGGGACTCCCTCTGCGGAGAGCCCGGGCGTGTACAGCCCATACGACACGTGGCTTGCATGACAGGGCTAGACGAGGTTTGTTTGGGCACTCGTGAGCCAGCGCGGGACTCACGAGGCCCTACCTCAAGGCGGGTTACACCTGGTCTTGGTTCTTGATGGCTGTGGTGGTCTTGTGAGATGGTTAGGCAACCTGCGCCGAATGAATTTCCTGAGGTTATCATACGAGAAGGCCAAGCACTAACGACCCCAGGAGGTGACGTGAACGGGGCCTGCCCGCCAGACAGAGCTTAGCCATTGGATTTATCGATGCTGCAAGGACGGGCCCGAGCACAGACGCCGTGCCTAGCCTTCTTATACGAAGGATCTTGAAGAAGGACGATCGACGCGCAACTCCCATGGTGGGTGGCAATCAAGCAGGTGATATCATAGATAGATTATGCATGAAAGGCAGACTAATTTAGGCAAATGCAAGAACGATACATGCCACTGGGTTAGACCCGAGCGGCTTGGGGATGATGTAGCCCGAGGGGCGTCCCCAGCAAGGTAATGCTAAAGATGCAAAAGGATACATGACGCAGGGACAAGCCCATGCAGCCTGGAATGATGCAGCCCGAGGGGCGCTCCCAGCTAAATAAACTTGGAAAATGTCACCTGATTCCGTCGACGAAGGGGTGTTGGGGCAGTTGAAGACGCGTGGTGAAGGGGTTGCTCCTCACGAGCCACCAGGGCCCTGAGCCTCGGGAGGCTCTGGGGGTCCGGGCGGTTCCTTGAGGACCATTTCCATCTCCGTCAGGACTGCGTGTGCCTGGCCTCCTGAGCCACCAGGATGCTCTGCAGGTTGCACTAGAAGGCGGATGCCATGCTCGGCATGCCAAATGGCATGCGAACATAGCTGTGAGGTGGGCCCTCACAACGTCCCACGCACGAAGGCCAGAAAAGCTCCTGAGATGCAGCCCTATTGAGCCCTGGGATGTCGATGCAGACGCGCAGCCCACCATCCTCGCGTGGATGGGGAGCCGCGCCAGGTGAGCGGCGGTTGCCGCGCATGGCTCTTGCATCCTGCAGCTCCTGAGTGACCTCAGTGATGAACTCCTGAGCACCGGACGCCCCTCGCCCGGTGTCCTCCTGAGGGAAACGTGCCATGAAGCACGCCTCCATGTGGCGCCCGAGCGCCTCCCTCGTGATGTGGGCTAGGTATGAGGCCCTCCAGAAGAGAGCCCTCGAGCCCTGCCCGAGGAGGGCGCCGGGCGCGCCTTCCTATGCAAGGGAGGGACACGCCCCATGCGTGGGCGCCGATCCTGATGCCGCACCGCCAGAGGCGCCGCTCCCCTGAGGTCCTATGAGGAGTAGCTGCTTCTTCTTCTTCTTGGGGACGACCTCAGGAGGGTATAGGGTGCCTTGGTCGTCGGGGTCTTCAATTGATGCAGCTTGGAAGGCGCGTTCGAGGGAGCACACCACATCTCTTTCTTCGCAGGGGACGGTGATGACCCTGCCGCTTCCTGGCATCTTAAGGACGTTGTAGCCGTGGTGGGTCACTACCATGAACTTGGCCAGGGCCGGATACCCGAGGATAGCATTGTACGGCAGACGGATGTGAGCAACGTCGAAGTTGATGAGCTCAGTGCGGTAGTTGTCACGCTGTCCGAAGGTGACAGGGAGGCGGACCTGCCCTATCGGGGTGGTGGAGCCGTCGGTCACTCCAGAGAAAGGCTTGGTAGGCTGAAGCTGATCGTATGGCACTTGAAGGCTGTCAAACATCTCGACGGACAGGACGTTAAGCCCTGCGCCGCTGTCGATGAGGGTCTTGGTGACTTGCACGTTGCTGATGACGGGTGAACAGAGCATTGGGAGGGCGCTAGCGGTGGCCGCGCACTTGAGCTTGTCCCCCAAGCTGAAAGTGATGGCACACTTGGACCACCTGAGCGGGCGCGTGGCCTCGAGCCTGGGAAGGGCTGCATTCACCTCGTGAGCAAACTGCTTGAAGATACGCCGAGAGGCTAGGGCTTGATCTCCGCCCAAAATGCAGGCCATAGCATGCGGTTCTTGGAAGCCCCCAGCCCCCTCGTCCTGGTGGTGGTCGTCGTTCCTTCTTGGCGGCGGCGGTAGCGGAGGAAGACTAGCATTGCCCTGGGGGCGGTCCTCGCGAGGCTGATCCCTCCATACACCCTCGCGAGGCTGGTCCTGCCGGCGGGCCTCGCGAGGCTGGTCGTGCCACTCCTGACGAGGGTCGCGGTCGTCCCAGCGTCCTCCGCCTCGTCCTCCTCCTCGGCCGTAGCCCTGGTCGTTGCGCTCGGGGCGTCGACCGAAGCGTCCATCTCGAATGGCCCTGAGCTCTTGGCAGTCATTGGTGTTGTGGCTGTGTACGTTGTGGTAGGCGCAGAACGGTCGACTGCTCTTGGACGACTCGGGGTGGTCCCGGTCGTGCTTCGTGTCTGGCTCCGCCATGAGAATGGCTACTCCCTTGCGCTTTACGTCCTTGGCCTCGGCTTTCTTCTCCTCCGGGTCGGTAGCTGGGAGCTCGAGGAGGGAAAGGCGCCCCTCCTCAGCTCTTGCGCACTTGGTCGCCAGGTTGAGCAGCTCCAAAGCCGTGCATAGCTCCTCGTGGATGGCGAGCTCCTCCTTCATCTTGACGTCGCAGACGCCATCGGAAAACACCGAAATGATGGCCTCGTCCGTGACCTTGGGGATCTTGAGGAAAACATTGTTGAAGCGCTGTATGTACTTTTGCAGGGTCTCCCCTGGCTGCTGCCTGACGCGGCGTAGGTCACCCATGGCTGGAGGGCGGTCGCGAGTGCCCTGGAAGTTGGCGACGAAGCGGTCACGCATTTCATCCCAGGAGGAGATCGAGCCCGGGGGCAGGTTCAGGAGCCAGGAGCGGGCGCCATCCTTGAGAGCCATGGGGAACCAGTTCGCCATGACTTTCTCGTCGCCGTTGGCCGCCTCGATGCTCAGCTCGTAGAGCTGCAGGAACTCCGCGGGGTCGGGGGTGCCGTCGTAGCGAGGAGGCAGGTCTGGCTTGAACTTGCCCGGCCAGGCGACGCTACGCAGCTCAGGGGTGAAGGCACGGCAGCCTGCTGTGGCCACCGGGGCCCGTCGTGGAGGCGGAGGTTGATCTTGGTGTCGCCGTGCCGCCACGGTGAGCGGCGCGTGGCCCTGCCGCGGCAAGCGATCCTGACGTGGTGGTGCCAAGAGCGGTGGAGCATTTTCTTGCAGTCGGGGAACTTCTTGGAAGCTTCATTTCTTCTCGCGCTGGCGCCCGACGCAGAGGGTTGCGCAGGGGAGCCGCACGCCGTGGCGCCAGAACGCCGTCTTGGGGCAGAGGTGGTGGAGGCGCTCCGTGAGCCACGTCGCCTGCAGCCGGTGGAGGGTGAGGTAGCGAGGGGGACGGCGTGGGGGAGCCCCCTGCAGCGCTGACGAGCTCGGCGATGTGGTCCAGCCAGTCCTCGTAGAGGTCATCGACCAGAGGGTAGCGCAGGAGCTTGCTTGCCATGAGCAGCGCGGCCTGCACGTCCATGGGAGCGCGACGAGCATGAGACGAAGGGGGTCAGCGACAGAGTGGCGGTGCGTCCGTCCCGCCGTACTGAGGGGTGTAGCGAGGACGCCTGCTGCTCGTTTCCCGCCGGGCGATAGCGTTGGCGGCGGGTGTGACGGGAACGGCAGGGAGAGCCCGCCCGTGAGCCTGTCTGGGTGACACGGGCGGCGAGGGCGGCCCGGCGCTCAGCGCGGGCTCGGAGAGCGTTGGCCATGAACTTGGCGGAGTGACGAAATGCGGATCGACGAGAGGAAAGCTTCAGCGCACCCCTGCCTGGCGCGCCAAATGTCAGATTTCAGGTTCCGGCAAAAACATTGATGTTCGAACACTGGGGTGCGCACGAAGATCTCTCCCTCCCTAGATCGCTCTCACCAAATCACAAGGCCTAGCTCGACGAACTCACAGAAAGAGAGACATGAGAGTTTATACTGGTTCGGGCCATCGATGTGGTGTAATACCCTACTCCAGTGTGGTGTGGTGGATTGCCTATTGGGCTGAGGATGAACAGTACAAGGGAAGAACAGCCTCCTAAGGAGAGGTGTTCTTGTGCTTGGTAACTTGTGTGGTTGAGGGAGAGCTCAATGATTCCTCTCCTCTATGGTGGTGGCTAGCCCTATTTATAGAGGCCCTGGTCCTCTCCCTCCCCAAATATTGAGTGGGAACGGATCCAACAACTGCCAAATTTGAAGGGAGACAACTAGTACAAGTTATCCTGACTAAAGGTGGTCTTCGCCTGCCAAAGGCTCTGGTGGTGACGCCGTCTTGGGCTCCACGACGACCTCCCTCCTGCTGTCCTCCTAGTCTTGGTCTTGTTGCACCGATATGGAAACCTTTGCCTGATGCCTCGGGACTCCTTGCCTGCACTTGCCCCTTTAGCACCAAAGAGGAAACAAGGACACTGGCGAGCTGGCGCCCGCCTGGCTCCAATCGTGATGGCTTGCGTCACAGGAACCTCGCGAGGTGTCCCTTGCCTTGATCTCTCCGCCCCTCGCGAGCCAACCTGGTGACGCAGCCCCCGAGGAGGTCTTGTGTCGTCCTCCTCGCGAGGCTTGGCCCCTCGCGAGGGTCTTGAGTGTTTGCTGGTGAGGATGGGCCGTACGGGGCCGCTGGTGGAGCCACGCTGTGGGCCGCAGGCAGGCAAGTCTGGGGACCCCATTCCCAGGACGCCGACGGGAAGATATTGTTGGTTCGTCATCAAAGATGCGTTGTTCCCTCTCTGAACCACGAGCCATCTAGTGAGTACCTCCGGTTTGTGAGGGGTGTGTGTCCAAAGTTTAATCAAACAGGACAATTTTTTTACCACAGCATCGTGGTGGCATGCCATTACGTCAAGCAAGGTTTCATGTATTTCTGATCATTTTCTAAATTTTTTTGGAATTTAAATGCCATGGCACTCCATGCTTGTGTCCAGGCAGTGACACTAATATGTTTGAAAATTCATTCCAATTTACTGCACATGGAATTAACTCGCACACAAGTACAAAAATATGATTTTTCAAACTGTTATGGTTAGCTGTTGCATGCACATGTAGTCCAAATTTGAATTACAGTCATTAAATGGCTAGAAGATCACTTAAATGCCTTAAAAAGGTCAAATGACCCCTGGAGTTTTCCAAATTTTGACATGACATATTAGTGCATGTTAACTGTAGAAATTTTTTGAAGGCCATAAGAGGAAGATATCACCTGTTCGTCATGAAAGATGCATTGTGCCCTCTCGGAACCATGAGCCTTCTAGTGAGTAGCTCCGGTTGTGAGGTGTGTGTGTCCAAAGTTTCGTCAAACATGCCAAATTTTTTACCATATCATCCTTGTAGCATGCCATTAGTCAAGCAAGGTTTCATGTATTGCTGATCATTTTTTAATTTTTTGGAATTTAAATGCCATGGCACTCGATACTTGTGTCCAAGTCGTGACACCAATATGTTTGAAAATTCGTTCCTATTTACTACACAGGAATTAACTCGCACACAAGTACACAAATATGATTTTCCAAATCGTTATGGTTAGCTGTTGCATGTACATGTAGTTCAATTTTGAATTACGATTATTAAATGGCTAGAAAATCACTTAAATGACTTAAAAAGGTTAAATGATGCCTGGAATTTTCCAAATTTTGACACGATAGTTGTATTAGTGCACGTTAACTATAGAAAAATTTTGAAGGCCATAAGAGGAAGCTATCGCCGGTTCATCATCAAAGATGCATTGTGTCCTCTCGGAACCACGAGCCTTCTAGTGAATAGCTCTGGTTTGTGAGGGTTGTGTGTCCAAAGTTTCATCAAATAGGCCAATTGTTTTACCACAACATCCTGGTGGCATGCCACATCAAGCAAGGTTTCATGTATTTCTGGTCATTTTTTAATTTCTTGGAGTTTAAATGCCATGGCACTCCATGCTCGTGTCTAAGCCGTGACACTAATATGTTTGAAAATTCCTTCCAATTTACTGCACATGGAATTAACTCGCACACAAGTACACAAATATAATTTTTCAAACCATTATGGCTAGTAGTTGCATGTACATGTAGGTAAAATTTGAATTACGGTCATTAAATGGCTAGAAAATCACTTAAATGTCTTAAAAAGGTCAAATGACCCATGGAATTTTCCAAATTTTGCTCATCTTACACCGGCAAGGCGTAGGGCGGCGTGGTGGCGGCTTTGTTAAAATTATGCGTACTTAGCCTTTATTTATAATGCTGGTCTTTTGTTAGAGCAATGTTTAGGTCAACGGCTTTGTTTAATTACTAAAATTGCTCGATTCAGTAACTTTGGTCTCTGTGTTGTAGGCTCTTTTTGTGTGCCCAAATTAGCAAGCGATGTTAAATTGTGCAATAACATGGATGAGGACAGTACCCAGGGAAATTTCCACCAATATTTGAATGATCAAACTCGTCGCATGCGGGTAAAGCGGTAAGAATCGCTTTTATGCACACATTCGCTCAAAGTGATTGGTGTCCGTGACACCATGGCACAAGAAAGTTTCCCTCCACTTTTGGAATTTTTTGGCCTACCGCCGAAATATCTACCCTCCTCCCCACCCCCTTTTATCCCCGACCACAAGTCACATTTCCCCTGTTTCCTCCTTCCTTCCCAAGTTATAGCCGCTTCCTCGCTTGCTTCCTCACTCTCGCCGTCTCATATCCTACCACCGGGGTCGCCATGGGCTTCTTCAATGACCTCTCCAGCGGTTCCTCCTCCTCCGATGACTCTTTCACCACCCGGGTATGCCTCTCTTCTCTCTCTCGGGTTATGATTTGGAATGAAGGATTTTAACCCGGCAGTCGATTTGAGTCATTTCTTCCTCTTATAGCTCCCTAGGACCATCAGTTGCAACAAATGGAGTGGGTGGCTGAAGATCCGCCTGCTCATGTCACCATCAATCTCCATGTGTGAAGTTAGTTGTGTTTGAATCCGTGGACAGTGGGAGGAAGTTTCTGGCATGTGCAGAGAAGGTTAGCCCCACTTTCCTTGTTACAAATCATTTGTTAGATGTGACTCAGACAATTTCACTTTGCTATGTTATTCTGGATGTTAAGACAGTGTCACAGTTTGTACCTAGTATCTAAAAATGTTGACATCTCATCAGCGGTGCTATTAGAAAATTATTTGGCACCGCTTCAGCAGTTTGTGCAGCCAACTTTGGTCCACACATCCGAGCATCCAAGCAGTAAAATACTAAATCTTTATGGCACGAAGGACCTGGGCATCAGAGCAACTAGCTAGGTGCTCTGGAGTCCTGTTCCTTGATTTCTTCCTCTGCATCGGCTCGCCAGTGCAGGGCACCGGTGCCAAATGTAGCAACAGTTGTCTTGACACCGGTTTTGGCATACATAGTGGACGACCTTAGTGCTATTACTTCTATGTTACTAAATTTGTGCATGTACACACCTGCTAGTACCAATTTGATGTCGTCCAAACACTGTCGCTATGCTGTTGCAGTTATATTTAGTTTCCTCATAAAATGTTCAATTTGATATTTATAGTACATGACTAAGAACTTGTAGCGTTGTTGTAGTTAATTATAGCTTATGATGTTTCAGAATTTGGTTGTTGTCTCAGTAGCAATTAATTCATTTGCACATTGATCTTTTTGAGAAGATATGTCATAATTAACCCGTTTCTTCAGTTTTTCAAAATATGTATTCGGTGATTTTCTATGTTGCTAGAAACCCATTTCCCATAAAATTGTTACTGATCTACTATTAAATATTATAGGATGAACCGAAGTGTTCTTACCTGGAGTGGGTTGATAAAGAGTGGCCATAGTCTTTGAAGATGTGCCTAGCAAAGCTCTGGATCATGTATGAGGAAGAGAACAGAGGTAGGCTTAGAGAAAGTGTTGTCAACACTAAAGAATATTTCAAGATGCGGGAAAAAAAGAGGAAGATTGAGAATGAGCTCAGATTTTCTAAATTAGACTTTGCTAAGATGGTGTTGGCGAAGGAGGAGGCACTTTCCCAGTTGGTCAGTGCAAAATAGGTTCTTACTAAACTAAAAGCAGAGGTGGATAAGACGAGCATGGCTGATCTCGATTAGGGAAATGAATATATTGTTCTAATATTGTTCTTATGAAGGTGAAGTAGATATATGTTGTACTGTGCTGTTGTACTGTGCTGTTTTCAGGTAATCATACTGTGATGTTAAAATATATTTATGTGCCTGATATGAAACTGGCAAACATCTATTCGATATGAAATGTGAATTTGCGTAATACTGGAATATTAATTGTAAACTAATAAACCTTCTAAATGGGTCATGGAACGTTGCAAACGGTTCTAGCAGTATAAGCGGTTGTGATGGATAGCCCAATGGGTCATGTGCGATGTAGTTGAATAAAAGTAAATGGTTAACCGAGGCAGAGCGTGTGTGATCGTTACACCTATCACACACGAGGCTATACATAAAACTGTGTGCGATGTATATACAAACAGAAACGTTTTCCTCGATTGACTGTGTGGGATGTACATACGAACGGAAACATACTTCTTGGATTGACTGTGTGGGATGTACATAAGAACGGAAACATACTTCTTGGATTGACTATGTGGGTTGTACATAAGAACGGAAACATATTCCTTGGATTGACTTTGTGGAATGTACATACAAACGGAAACGTTTGTCTGGGACTGACTGTGTGGGATGTACTGACGACCAGAAACGATTGGGCATGTATAATCGTATTTGATCGCTCGCCCATCACACATGATCTCATTTTGCCTAGCGTGTGTAACCGGAGGGCCTATCCCCGATGGTTTTTGGGTCGTGTGG
Organism: Aegilops bicornis; assembly: GCA_021605145.1. Lineage (NCBI taxonomy): Eukaryota > Viridiplantae > Streptophyta > Magnoliopsida > Poales > Poaceae > Aegilops > Aegilops bicornis. The sequence goes on along the minus strand of CM038669.1, from coordinate 385,929,101 downwards.
GAAGGACCCCCCTATCGCCTGATACGTCTCTGTCGTATCTACTTTTCCAAACACTTTTGCCCTTGTTTTGGACTCTAACTTGCATGATTTGAATGGAACTAACCCGGACTGACGCTGTTTTCAGCAGACTTTCCATGGTGTTATTTATGTGCAGAAACAAAAGTTCTCGGAATGACCTGAAACTCCACGAAACATCTATTTGGAAAATAAGAAAAATACCGGAAGAAAAATCCATGTCAGGGGGCCCACACCCTGTCCACGAGGGTGGAGGGCGCGCCCCCTACCTCGTGGGCCCCCTGACGCTCCACCGACCTCAACTCCAACTCCATATATTCACTTTCGGGGAGAAAAAAATAAAAGAGAAGGATTCATCGCGTTTCAAGATACGGAGCTGCCGCCAAGCCCTAAAACCTCTCGGGAGGGCTGATCTGGAGTCCGTTCGAGGCTCCGGAGAGGGGGATTCGTCGCCGTCGTCATCATCAACCATCCTCCATCACCAATTTCATGATGCTCACCGTTGTGCGTGAGTAATTCCATCGTAGGCTTGCTGGACGGTGATGGGTTGGATGAGATCTATCATGTAATCGAGTTAGTTTTGTTAGGGTTTGCTCCCTAGTATCCACTATGTTCTGAGATTGATGTTGCTATGACTTTGCTATGCTTAATGCTTGTCACTAGGGCCCGAGTGCCATGATTTCAGATCTGAAGCTACTATGTTTTCACGAATATATGTGAGTTCTTGATCCTATCTTGCAAGTCTATAGTCACCTACTATGTGTTAAGATCCGCAAGAACCCCGAAGTGACAATAATCGGGACCACTCTCGGTGATGACCATAGTTTGAGGAGTTCATGTATTCACTATGTGCTAATGCTTTGTTCCGTTACTCTATTAAAAGGTGGCCTTAATATCCCTTAGTTTCCATTAGGACCCCGCTACCACGGGAGGGTAGGACAAAAGATTTCATGCAAGTTCTTTTCCATAAACACGTATGACTATATTCGGAATACATGCCTACATTACATTGATGAATTGGTGCTAGTTCTGTGTCACCCTATGTTATGATCATTACATGATGAACCGCATCCGGCATAATTCTCCATCACCGATCCAATGCCTACGAGCTTTTCACATATTGTTCTTCGCTTATTTACTTTTCCGTTGCTATTGTTACAATCACTATAAAACCCAAAAATATTACTTTTGTTACCGTTACCGTTACTTCCATACTACTTTTGCTACTAAATACTTTGCTGCAGATATTAAGTTATCCAGGTGTGGTTGAATTGACAACTCAACTGCTAATACTTGAGAATATTCTTTGGCTCCCCTTGTGTCGAATCAATTAATTTGGGTTGAATACTCTACCCTCGAAAACTATTGCGATCCCCTATACTTGTGGGTTATCAAGACTATTTTCCGCGCCGTTCTGTCAGAGCATAGCTCTATTCTTTGAGTCACTTGGGGATTTATATCTGCTGGTCACTATGAAGAACTTGAAAGACGCTAAGACAACAATTTATCCCTCAACTATGAGGGGAGGTAAGGAACTGCCATCTAGCTCTGCACTTGATTCACCTTCTGTTTTGAGTAAGCTTGCGACACCTAAACCTGCTTCTGCTATTCGTTCTAATATGTCGCATGTTATTGATGATGCCACTTGTGCTATGCATGATACTTATGATGAAACTACTTCTATGCTTGATACTACTTTGCCACTTGGTGAATTTCTTGATGAACAAATTGCTAGGGTTAGAGAGAAAGAAATTATGGAAAATGATAATATTGATGAAAGTGATGATGAAGACTCTCCTGTTATTCCTGAGGGTTGTGTTTTTGAAAAAGAAGCCGCTTTAGCTATTTTAGCTTGCAAAGATAGATATGAGCTCAAGAGGTTATTAGCTAAATGGAAGCAGCAATCTCTTAATGCTAGAATGAAACCTCGACCTCGCTTTTGCTACTTCACCTATATGTGTTACTGATAAGGATTATGAATTCTCTGTTGATCCTGATATAATTACTTTGGTTGAATCTGATCCTTTTCATATTATGAATATGAAACTGTTGTGGCACATCTTACTAAATTAAATGATATAGCCACCCTGTTCACTAATGATGAGAAATCTCGCTATCTTTATATCCCTAAAATATTTTCGTTCTCATTAAAGGGTGATGCTAAGATATGGTTTAATTCTCTTGATCCTCGTTGTGTGCGTAGTCCCCATGATATGATTTATTACTTCTCTGCTAAATATTTCCCTGCTCATAAGAAACAAGCTGCCTTAAGGGAAATATATAATTTTGTGCAAAATGAAAAAGAGAGTCTCCCACAAGCTTGGGGGAGGCTTCTCCGATTACTTAATGCTTTGCCTAATCATCCTCTTAATAAAAATGAAATACTTGATATCTTTTATAATGGACTAATCGATGCTACCAGAGATTACCTAGATAGTTGTGCTGGTTCTGTTTTCAGGGAAAGAACACCGGATGAAGCTGAAATTCTATTGAATAATATGTTGACAAATGAAAATAATTGGACACTTCCTGAGCCAGCTCCTGAGCCAATCCCTGAACCTACTCCTAAACCAACTCCGAGGAAGAGAGGTGTTCTAATTCTCAGTCCTGAAGATATGCAAGAGGCAAAGAAATCTACGAAAGAAAAGGGTATAAAAGCTGAAGATGTTAAGAATTTACCTCCTATTGAAGAAATACATGGTCTTAATTTACCGCCTATTGAAGAAACATATGATCTCAAGCCTTCACCTATTGAAGAAACTCATGGTCTTGATAATCCGACACAGGTAGTAAAGGTAAATTATCTCTATAGATATGATAAAGCTGAAATCCCTCCTACTAAAATTGCTAGCCAATGCTTGGATGAGTTTGATAACTTTATGGTTAAGCAAGAAGATTTCAATGCTTATTTTGGTAGACAATTAATACAAAATGCTTATATGATTGAGCACTTGGGTGATTATATGGCTAATGTTAAGGGTGAACTTAAGCTCGTTAGTAAACATGCTTCTATGGTTTCCACTCAAGTAGAACAAGTACTTAAAGCTCAAAATGATTTGCTCAATGAATTGAATAGTAAGAAAAAGGATTATGCTGTTAGAGTGGCTACTAGAACTGGTAAAAGGACTCAGGAACCTTTGTATCCTGAAGGCCACCCTAGGATAATTGAGCAAGATTCTCAGAGAAACAATATTGATGCACCTAGTTCTTCTAAAAAGAAGAAAAAGAAAAATGATAGGACTTTGCATGCTTCTAGTGAACCTATTGCTGAACCACCTGAGAATCCAAATGATATTTCTATTTACGATCTTTGAAACACAATCTGGTAATGAACATGAGCCTAGAGATAATATTAATGAAGATGTTCATGATGATGCTCAACCTAGTAATGATAATGATGTAGAAATTGAACCTGCTGTTGATCTTGATAACCCACAATCAAAGAATCAACGTTATGATAAGAGAGACTTTGTTGCTAGGAAACATGGTAAAGAAAGAGAACCTTGGGTTCGTAAACCCATGCCTTTTACTCCCAAACCATCCAAGAAAAAGGATGATGAGGATTTTGAGCGCTTTTCAAATGATTAGACCTATCTTTTGCGTATGCGTTTGGTGATATGCTCAAAATGAATCCTTATGCTAAGTACATGAAAGATATTGTTACAAATAAAAGAAAGATACCGAAGCTGAAATTTCCACCATGCTTGCTAATTATACTTTTAAGGGTGGAATACCAAAGAAACTTGGAGATCCGTGGAGTACCTACTATACCATGCTCCATTAAAAGAAATTTTGTTAAAACTGCTTTATGTGATATTGGAGCCAGTGTTAGTGTTATGCCTCTCTCTTTATATCATAGACTTGATTTGAATAAGTTGACACCTACTGAAATATCTTTGCAAATGGCTGATAAATCAACTGCTATACCTGTTGGTATTTGTGAGGATGTGCCTGTTGTGGTTTCAAATGTTACTATTTTAATGGACTTTGTTATTCTTGATATTCCCGAGGACGATAGTATGTCTATTATTCTTGGAAGACCCTTTTTGAATTCTACAGGGGCTGTTATTGATTGCAACAAAGGCAATGTCACTTTTCATGTTAATGGTAATGAGCACACGGTACACTTTCCGAGGAAACAACCTCAAGTCCACAATATCAATTCTATCGGAAAAATTCCATTGATTATTTTTGGAGGTTTTGAATTTCCTCTTCCTACTGTCAAGAAGAAATATGATATTCTTATTATAGGGGATGTGCATATCCCCGTTGAGGTAAGATAGTGTTTTTCGAAATTTCTCCGGTTCCATGTTATTCGGAATGAGTTTGTTAACAAGACTTGATCAACCTTGTTAGTGGATTCCTTTTGATGAGCATGAGATGGATGAAACTAGAAGGCACAACCTTCTGTACCCTCTCTCTACTTTCTGTTATTTAGTTGAAATAAAGTAAAAATAGTATTTTTCTGTGTGTTTCCTGATTTATCCGTGCAATATAAAAATACCCAAAAATAAAAGTTCTCCAAATTCCCTGAAAATGGAATATAATTTTTTCTAGAATTTTTGAGAATATCTGGCACTGAGAACACAACAGGAGGGGCAAGCACCTGGCCACGAGGGTGGAGGGCGTTCCCTACCCCTGGGCGTGCCCCCTGCCTCGTGGGCCCACGGTGGCTCCCCTCCACTTATTCCTGCACCCACACAATTCTTCTTCCTCCCAAAAAAATCACCATCCAGCTCAAGCACGAGTTCTAGCTCATTTTGCTGCGATTTTCGATCTCCTTGCTCAAAGCACCTCTCACAAAACTGCTTGGGGAGATTGTTCCTCGGTATGTGACTCCTCCATTGGTCCAATTAGTTTTTGTTCTAGTACTTTATTCATTGCAAATTTGTGCTGCCTAGGTGACCATGTTTTTGGGCTTGCATGTCAAATTTATATGGTTCCAAGTAGTTCTAATGCTTGATATAGGCTCTAGGCACTTGTATGAGTAGTTGCTATCAATTTTGTTGAGTTTGGTTCACTTTTATTTGAAGTTACTAAAAAATTCAGAAATTTTTCAGAGGAAGAAATATGCTTAGGAAAATGTTCCAAGGAGGTTCTTCAAGGAAGCAAGGACCCAGGCTTGCAATGCATGATGCTGACGATGAGCCACCAAGGGACGCTCCAGTGCGGCCTTGTTAATGGCCTTCAGAAAACTTTATGGATCGAGCGGGAATCAAGGAAGAATTTAACGCATATTTGTGTAATACTGATCTTATGAGCTTCGAGGCAGAGAAGTGCCACCAATACCACTATCTCACTAGTTCATTTGTGAGGAGGTTTGAATTTTCATCTTCACGTAATTCTCCAACTGTCCTATTTGATCTTTATGAAAAATCTTACACTATGGACTTAGAGGATTTTACCACTTCTTGCAAACTTCCACAATGGGGTAGTGCTAGTGAACCCCGCAAATCTGAATTTAGAAATTATATTACTAGTATAACTGTGGGGGAATCTAGAGATATAGCACAAGCTACCATAGGGAGCATCCATTTTCCTGCTATACATTATTTTGCTCTCTTCATAGGTAGACGCATAAATGGTAAGGATGAAGCATGTCACATGTGTGTCCCTGACCTCAGTATTCTTAGGAGTGCTGTGTTAGGAGACAAATCTTATAATTTGGGAGCCATTGTTGCACGTAGGTTGCATCATAATAGATTTAATGGAGATTTCTTTGGAGGAATTTATGCAACCCGCTTAGCTGATTTTCTTGGTGTGGACATTCGTGAGGATGATATTGAGTTTCCTCCTACTTATTTAGACTATAATGCTATGGTCCACCACCAGTTTGTCGAGAGGAATGAATCACCTCTCCGGTATCGCTTAATCTTTGACAGACGTCAGGTTGTCAGACATTACTCCCAGCTCCTGCCTTCTTTGATTACCAGGCAAAAGGAAGATATGTTATTACTAGAGAGGAGGCAGATGAGTACGAGAGGAGGGCAGAGGCAGCTCGCCGCCACGCAGCTCAGGAGGCAATAACTATCGCAGCTCAGTACGACCCCGGCTACAACTATGGATATCCGCCAGGCCATCCGTGGAAATAAACCAACTTAGGCCAAAGCCTAAGCTTGGGGGAGTACGTACCTCTCACCGACATTACATTTATGTTCACACACTCATTACTAGATGTCGGTGCTCATACTTTTTCACTGTAATATCCATGCTAGTTTATTTTGTTTTTCTTGCTTTCTTCTTGTGTGTATGTTAAACCTTAAGAAAAAAACCAAAAAAAATTAGTGTAGCTTTTAGTTAGTTTACTTTTCTTGCTGTAGTAGTAATAATTAAAAAGAAAACCCAAAAATATTTCCCGTTCTTCTTTTGCTTGTTGGGAGCTTTCCCGTGTAAATAGTTTTATTTCTTTTCTTTTCTTTGGGGGTCGTTAGGAGAAGACCATGATTAAATTGTTGAAGTGGCTCTTATATGCATTATTGTTGATTTAACCAAGAGCCCATATTGCCTTGTCTTCTCCTGTTTATTGAACGCTCGCAGATTCCAGCTTAGTCCAATGCACGTGCACTCTTATTATTTTCACATCGTTCGCCCATGCAAGTGAAAGGCAATTATGACGATATATGATGGACTGAATGAGATGGGAGAAGCTGGTATGAACTCAACCTCTCTTGTTTTTGTAAATATGATGAGTTCATCGTTCCTGATTCATCCTAGTATGAATAAACATGTTTGCAATGACAATTAGAGATCATAGTTGCTTATGACATGCTTGATTAGCTATGAGTTATAATGGTTTACCTTATGTACAACATGCTATTAAAATGGTTGTGATGTGGTATAGTGGGGTGGTATCCTCCTTTGAATGATTTAAGTGACTTGACTTGGCACATGTTCACACATGTAGTTGAAACAAATCAACATAGCCTTCACGATATTTATGTTCATGGTGGATTATATCCTACTCATGCTCGTACTCAATGTCTATTAATTTTAATGCATGTTCATGACTGTTGTCGCTCTCTAGTTGGTCGCTTCCCAGTCTTTTGCTAGCCTTCACTTGTACTAAGCGGGAATACTGCTTGTGCATCCAATCCTTTAAACCCTAAAGTTATTCCATATGAGTCCACTATACCTTCCTATATGCGGTATCTACCTGCTGTTCCAAGTAAATTTGTATGTGCCAAACTCTAGACCTTCAAATAAACATTCTATTTTGTATGCTCGAATAGCTCATGTATCAACTAGGGCTGTCCGTATCTTCCATGCTAGGCGGATTATTCTCAAGAGGAGTGGACTCCGCTCCTCACTCACGAGAAAATGGCTGGTCGCCGGGATGCCCAGTCCCATGCTTTATGCAAACTAAATCAAAATAATTGCAAACAAAATTCCCCCTGGGACTGTTGCTAGTTGGAGGCACTCGTTGTTTCGAGCAAGCCATGGATTGATGCTTGTTGGTGGAGGGGAGTATAAACTTTACCATTCTGTTTGGGAACCGCCTATAATGTGTGTAGCATGGAAGATATCGCCATCTCTTGGTTGTTATGTTGACAATGAAAGTATGCCGCTCAAAATATTATTTATCTCTATTTCGAAACCGAGCTCTGGCACCTCTACAAATCCCTGCTTCCCTCTGCGAAGGGCCTATCTATTTACTTTTATGTTGAGTCATCACCCTCTTATTAAAGAGCACTAGCTAGAGAGTGTTGCTGTCATTTGCATCCATTACTATTAATTTATATTGTGTATGACTATGACTGGATCTCTTTTACCATGAATTACAATGTCTAGTCAGTCCTTGATCTTTAAAGGTGCTCTGCATTTATGTTTTGCAGTCTCAGAAAGGCCTAGTGAGATACCATCCTGTTATATCATTTCATGATTGTTTTGAGAAAGTGTTGTCATCTGAGATTTATTATTATCGCTCGCTAGTTGATTATGTCATTGATATGAGTAAACATGAGACCTAGGAGTTATTGCAAATGTGGTTAGTCATAATCTTTGCTGAAAACTTGAATGCTGGCTTTACATATTTACAACAACAAGAGAAAACAGAGTTTGTAAAAGTTTTTCTTTATCACTTTCAGTTTATCAACTGAATTGCTTGAGGACAAGCAAAGGTTTAATCTTGGGGAGTTGATACGTCTCCGTCAGATCTACTTTTCCAAACACTTTTGCGCTTGTTTTGGACTCTAACTTGCATGATTTGAATGGAACTAACCCGGACTGACGTTGTTTTCAGCAGACTTTCCATGGTGTTATTTATGTGCAGAAACAAAAGTTCTCGGAATGACCTGAAACTCCACGGAACATCTATTTGGAAAATAAGAAAAATACCGAAGAAAAATCCACGTCAGGGGCCCACACCCTGCCCACGAGGGTGGAGGGCGCGCCCCCTACCTCGTGGGCCCCCTGACGCTCCACCGACCTCAACTCCAACTCCATATATTCACTTTCGGGGAGAAAAAAAAAGAGAAGGATTCATCGCGTTTCACGATACAGAGCCATTGCCAAGCCCTAAAACCTCTCGGGAGGGCTGATCTGGAGTCCGTTCGGGGCTCCGGGGAGGGGGATTTGTCGCCGTTGTCATCATCGACCATCCTCCATCACCAATTTCATGATGCTCACCGCCGTGCGTGAGTAATTTCATCGTAGGCTTGCTGGACGGTGATGGGTTGGATGAGATCTATCATGTAATCGAGTTAGTTTTGTTAGGGTTTGATCCCTAGTATCCACTATGTTCGGAGATTGATGTTGCTATGACTTTGCTATGCTTAATGCTTGTCACTAGGGCCCGAGTGCCATGATTTCAGATCTGAATCTATTATGTTTTCACGAATATATGTGAGTTCTTGATCCTATCTTGCAAGTCTATAGTCACCTACTATGTGTTATGATCCGACAACCCCAAAGTGACAATAATAGGGACCACTCCCGGTGATGACCATAGTTTGAGGAGTTCATGTATTCACTATGTGCTAATGCTTTGTTCCGGTACTCTATTAAAATGATGCCTTAATATCCCTTAGTTTCTATTAGGACCCAGCTGCCACGGGAGGGTAGGACAAAAGATGTCATGCAAGTTCTTTTCCATAAGCACGTATGACTATATTCGGAATACATGCCTACATTACATTGATGAATTTGAGCTAGTTCTGTGTCACCCTATGTTATGACTGTTACATGATGAACCGCATCCGGCATAATTCTCCATCACCGATCCAATGCCTACGAGCTTTTCACATATTGTTCTTCGCTTATTTAATTTTCCGTTGCTATTGTTACAATCACTATAAAACCCAAAAATATTACTTTTGTTACTGCTATCACATTTCCATACTACTTTGCTACTAAATACTTTCTTTGTAGATACTAAGTTATCCAGGTTTGGTTGAATTGACAACTCAACTGCTAATACTTGAGAATATTCTTTGGCTCCCCTTGTGTCGAATCAATAAATTTGGGTTGAATACTCTACCCTCGAAAACTGTTGCGATCCCCTATACTTGTGGGTTATCATCGCCCACACTCACTTGGCGACAGTTCAAAATGTCATTGTGGAAAGGGGTTAAAAACTATTTTATAGCACCTCGCTGTACCAGCGATATGTAACCCTAGGGACCCCCGGTGTCTACATAACCAGAGGGTTTAGTCCGTAGGGAGGAGAACCATTATCACCATACCCACCTAGGGTTAGTTCATCCGATCTCGTGGTAGATCAACTCTGTAATTGTCATACAAACACATCAATACAACCAAGCAGGATGTAGGGTTTTACCTCCTCGAGAGGGCTCGAACCTGGGTAAACGCTGTCTCTACGTTCCTTATTACCCATCAATCCAAGATCCACAGCTCGGGACCCCCTACCCGAGATCCGCTGGTTTTGACATCGACATTGGTGCTTTCATTGAGAGTTCCACAGCAGGATCGTCAAAAGATCGATGACTTGCTTAGTCATAAGCGATGGCATCTGCACCAGAGATATCTTCGTCCCCGGCCAGCTCTTTGCTTTGGTGGCATCGTCCTACATGCTAACCCGACTGGTCACCTTGACCAGATCGATAGTTTCACCCCTGAGGAGGAAATTAGGTTCGACAACCTGGAGGACGTCGTCGATGCTCGGGGTGATCTGATCCTTACTGGGTTCTTAGCTTTACCCGAGGGTCCAAGTAATCCCAAAGCTTCAACTTTGGACCTCCTCCCCGATCCCATCTCCGTGTCGGCCTCTATCTCAGATCTGGCTTCGAGCTTGGATCCGATCTCAGCGTTCGAGGACCAGGGGTCAACCTTGGACGAACGCACCCCTATGCTGGCATACCGGAGGTTAACTCCGAAAGACATCAGAGTATGAATCCAACATATCTCTCGCTGTTAAACGAGATGTTAGATCTGATCTAGATGATGAGCATCACGGATGGCCCGCCCTCGATCTATGATCAGATCGGACTTGAAGCTAGCCACGGGGAATTTTACGTCCCACCCACCACCCAGTTAGTAGCCACTGTCGATGACTTAACCGGCATGCTGGACTACGCCTCCAAGGAGGCTGATGACATAGATGAGGACATCGATGTCATGACCTATACTGCTCCCTCCCCGCCCACTCCCAACACGGGCAAGTGGACTGCCACTTCCACTTACGAAGTCTACATGGCGACACCCCTAAAAAGGATGGCAACGACCCCGGTAAGGATTCATCCAAGCGCCGACACTAGCAAAGGCGATCCAAGGGACATGTGAAGGGCAGGGAGTCCTAGATTGGTTCCGCCAAGGTTCCGCCTCGTGGCGGCGGTGTTTCGTCCCGAAAGCTTGCTTATGATTTTTTCCAGGGTAAAAGACTTCATATAGCAGAAGATGGGCATCGAAGGCCTGCCAGAGGGGTAGGGCGCGCCCCCACCCACTACAAAAAAAAGACACATCCGTGACATTTTGGGCCGAACGATTTTTTTTTTCTGTCATGCTTATGACACTTCTATGACGATAATTGTGACAAAATCCGGTATCATCATAGATGTGGTGGGCTCCTACTTCTATGAAAAAAATCATGACAGAAAATGGGCTTTTCGTCCTGGGCGGACCGGAGACGCAGCTGCATGAAATTCTTTGGGCCATCCATGATGAAAAAAACCGTGGTAGAAGTGAGGGCGAGGAAAATATCGGGGAATTCCCGGTTACGGTGGGTGGCCGGGGCCGAGCAATGCATGGAGGGATTGTACGTTTCTCTCCTACATGTACGCGCGTGGGTGCGAGGTGTTGGGCTCTAACTGAACCCGAGCGAGGCGTGCGCCATCGAACCCGGCGACAGCTCAAGCAGTTACGCTACATCGAACTCCGAGCGACCTATCGATCTGGCTGTTAACTGAACCCGATCGAGCGGTTCCATCACTACTGCTGCTAACTGAAGCCGATCGAACCTGCTGCCTCTTGATGAACAATGAGCATTGTGGGGGGTTGGATGAACAGTTCCCGATGGGGGTTGGATGAACAGGACCCCGTGGTAGTAGCTAGAGGCCATTGCCGCTGGATGATCAGGACACCGATCGAGCCGGTTGGGGGTGGATGAACAGGACCCTGTGGAGGGCTGGTTGAACAGTAGGCGGTGGAGGGATGGATGAACAGTAGCCCATGGAGGGGTGGTTGAACAGTAGCCAGGGGAGGAGCGGTAGAGGCTGGATGAACAGGAGCCCGTGGATGAACAATAGCTGGTGGAGACAGGAGGGAGACGCCATGGATGAACAGTCGCAGGTGGAGGCTTGAGGAGGTCGATGGTGGATGAACAGTAGCCCGTGGAGGCTGGAGCGAGGCATTAGACGGTGGATGAACAGTAGCCCGTGGAGTCCCGTTTTGTGATACGCCACACCCCTCCCGATGAACAGGACCCCCGTGTCAACCGTAGAAGGTCGAAGAGAAGTCTGTTTCCTTTGTTTTGCGGTACGCCACACCCCTCCCGATCAACAGGACCCCGTTTCGACCGTAGCAGGTCGAAGAGAAGTCTGTTTCCTCCATTTTGCGGTACGCCAGACCCCTCTCGGTGAACAGGATCTCGTTTCGACCGTAGGCGGTCGAATAGAAGGCCGTTTCCTCCGTTCTGTGATACGCCAGGCCTCGTATCGGCTGTTCAGTCCAAGCCGGTTGGCTCCCGATGAATAGGATGCATTTCGTTGCCTCCTGATGAACACGACACAGTTTCTCCGTTCCGACCCAGCCGGTTGGTTGTCGATGAACAGGACGTCGTTGCTTCCCTCCACTGCCTCTCCATGTACACGAACCCTGGCCGTACGTATGCGTGAGTAGGCGTTCGAGACCCCGCCTGGATGTACATACGTATGTGTACACGATATAGACGAGATTGCCTGAAAAGCTACCGCTCCTTACTGGGCCACGGTTCATCGTGGCAGAAAGAGAGATGGACCAGTATGTACGTACACGTTTGCGACCAGAATGACAACGCTACGTAGCTTCGACCGAGTTGGTTCTGGCTGTCAGGGAGGATAAGGAGACACTTCCTTGCATGCGAAGATGTAGCTGGTGGGTCCGAGCTGACATGGGGAGGATTCTTTTTTTTGTGCGTAATAAGGAGGCACTTCCTTGCGTGCGAAGATGTAGCTGGTGGGTCCATCTGTCAGCCTCACCGCATACAGTCCTCTTCTGATGGCTGTCGTTTGTTGACCACATTCACCACGCCACGCGGACAACACCAGGCGGTGGACGATGGTGAGGCAGGGAACGGCGTGGATCCTGGGAACATGCGGAGGGTAGTACGAGGGTTGACAGGTTCGGTTGCGATGTGAGGCTGCCATCGCCGCAGAATAGTAGGGGTGTGGGTGAGTAGAGGGATGGCCTGGCCAGTGGTGGGAGTAGTACGGGGCGCTGAGGCTTCCGCGGCATCACAGCCGGCCACATGAGGCAGGAGCACGCGGTGGTTTGGACGGCTGGAGCAAGAAAATCAGAGGTTGAAGAAGCAGGACGACCGTTGGATGTTAACAATCCAACGGTCACTGGTGATAGAATCATTTGTTGACTAAGTTGACAAAGCCCTCCGTACGCGTCAACTTAGTAGGGCCACAAGTCAGCCTCCAAATCTGGTGGACCCCAGCTGTCATGGGGAGCACTAGTTATTTTTCACTTAATAAGGAGGCACTTCCTTCCGTGCCAAGATATAGCTGGTGGGTCCCAGCTGTCATTGGGAGGATTCATATTTTTGGCGTAATAAGGAGGTACTTGCTTGTGTGCAGCCATGGACCATGTGGGTCCCAACTGTCAGCCTCTCCATGTACATCTCTCTTCCGATGTTGTCGTTTGTTGACAATGTTGACCACACTGTGCTGAGAACACCAGCGCGGTAGACGACGAAGAGACGCAGGAAGGGAATGACCCGGAGGCGGCGAAGCCACAACAATGGAGGGATGTGGTGAGTAGAGGGATGGCCTGGCCAGCGGTGGGGGTAGTAGGGGGCGGTGAGGCATGCACGACAGCATAGCCGGCCAGGGAGGCGGGAGCAGGCGGTCCCGCCAGCGCTGGATTTGGCGGCTGGAGCAAGAAGATCAGAGATTGAAGAAGCACAATGGTCGTTGGATTGACATCCAACGGTTACGTCTGCCAGAATCGTTTGTTGACGTATATAGTAAGTAAAAAAAATCTTGCATACGCGTCAACTTAATAGGCCCACAAGTCAGACCATTCCCTATTTTTTAATAATTTGCAGTTCATTGCAACTTCTTATGCAATTTATTACGGACCGGTTTTATTTTTGTTGGCCAGGGCCAGGGTTAAAAATTTAAACGAAATTTCGCATATTTTGGTGGGGTCCAAACTATTTTTAATAATGAAATGTCGAGCCATATTTAAGGTACTTTGAATATATATTTAAATTAGGTTAAAGCCCAGTGAAATTGGAATCTGAAAATGTGAAAAAATTCAGAAAATATAAAGTAATTGCCAATCTGTCGTGTGTTTTTTTATATTTACTGCCCATTTCATATTACTTTCAAGATTTGCAGTCGTCTTGGAAGAGTTGCAGCCCATCAGGGCATAGAAAAATAAGTAGGCCTGGATTGGGTATTCTTCAGAAAAAATAAATTGGGCTCATTTTCACAAAGAAAAAACAGCTGGGTTGGTCATGTGGTGAATGTAAAATATAATCCTGTGCTAGATGGTCCACAACCCAGTTGAAACCCTGCTCCATCTCAACAATAACAAAAAAAATACTGCTCGAGCAGCTACGTCTCAGGTGTCAACGAATCTTGTGTTGTTCTCTTATCTATTAACTATATACGCTGACAATGTTGTTGGTCCCAGATGTCAGGAAACCACTAGGAGGAAGCATTTTCTTTTTCTATATGCTGACAATGGAGTATATATAACAAAAAATGAGGAACTTCCTTGCGTACGGCCATGGACATGGTGGGCCCCTACTGTCATCCTCTCCACATACAATCCTCTCCCAATTCCTCTTGTTTATTGACCATGTTGACAACGCGAGAGGGCGACACTGCGACGAGCACATCAAAGTGCACGGAGGACGAGGCGAGGCCTCGGACATCGACGTTAAAGATTTAGGAGACGGTGGGGCGAAACTGCGTGCGCTGAGGCGCAGCCAGCCATGGGAGGTGGAAGCAGGTAGCCCCGCTGGAGCTAGTTTGGTTTTGGCGGCTGGAGGAAGATAGGACTGAAGAAACACGACCAACTGTAAAAGCAGCATGAGTACTTAACAACCTTAACTGAAACCAACAGGGGCACTTAACAACCATAGCTAAAAGCAGTATGAGTACTTATATAGGTTCAACCGTACAAAGCACGCCTCGAACAGTGCTACTTTGCCTACAGTTAACCAAGAGTGAGGCCACCAAGCCCCAGGACAAGGCGCAGGTGCCACCCAGCACATCCACAACCTTCTGAAAGCGGCTTCATCTCGCAATGTGGTCAATAAACAGGATATTCACTTTAGAGCCATGGAAAAGCATGAGCATAACCTTCTGTCCTATTCTCCAAGATGAACGGACCTTCATTATTTGAGACCACCCATGAGTAAGTATCTTTTCACCTCCAAGGGGAATGGAGTAGGTCGACATAAACATCATGTTGTGAACAAGCGCAAGTCTGACCCGACCATGGTCAGGCTGAAGAAAATATGCCCTAGAGGCAATAATAAAGTTATTATTTATTTCCTTATATCATGATAAATGTTTATTATTCATGCTATAATTGTATTAACCGGAAACATGATACATGTGTGATTACATAGACAAACATAGTGTCACTAGTATGCCTCTACTTGACTAGCTCGTTAATCAAAGATGGTTATGTTTCCTAGCCTTAGACAAAGAGTTGTCATTTGATTAACGGGATCACATCATTAGGAGAATGATGTGATTGACTTGACCCATTCCGTTAGCTTAGAACTTGATCGTTTAGTATGTTCCTATTGCTTTCTTCATGACTTATACATGTTCCTATGACTATGAGATTATGCAACTCCCATTTACCGGAGGAACACTTTGTGTGCTACCAAATGTCACGACGTAACTGGGTGATTATAAAGGTGCTCTACAGGTGTCTCCGAAGGTACTTGTTGGGTTGGCGTATTTTGAGATTAGGATTTGTCACTCCGATTGTCGGAGAGGTATCTCTGGGCCCACTCGGTAATGCACATCACTTAAGCCTTGCAAGCGTTGCAATTAATGAGTTAGTTGCGGGATGATGTATTATGGAACGAGTAAAGAGACTTGCCGGTAATAAGATTGAACTAGGTATTGAGATACCGACGATCGAATCTCGGGCAAGTAACATACCGATGACAAAGGGAACACCGTATGTTGTTATGCGGTTTGACTGATAAATATCTTCATAGAATATGTGGGAGCCAATATGAGCATCCAGGTTCCGCTATTGGTTATAAACCGGAGACGTGTCTCGGTCATGTCTACATAGTTCTCGAACCCGTAGGGTCCGCACGCTTAAGGATTGATGACGGTTATATTATGAGTTTATGTGTTTTGATGTACCGAAGGTAGTTCGGAGTCCTGGATGTGATCACGGACATGACGAGGAGTCTCGAAATGGTCGAGACATGAAGATTGATATATTGGACGACTATATTCGTGAACCGGAATGGTTCCGGGTTATCGATATATATCTTGAGTACCGGGGTTACCGGAACCCCCCGGAGGTTATTGGGCCTCATGGGCCCAAGTGGTGGAAGAGGAGAGGCGGCCAAGGGGCAGCCGCACGCCCCTCCCCCCAAATCCGAATTGGACAAGGAGGGGGGCAGCGCCCCCCCCCTTTCCTTTCCCCCTCTCTCTCCTTCCCTCTCCTCTCCTACTCCAACATGGAAGGGGGGGAGTCCTAGTCCCGGTGCCAAGGGTGGTCGGCCCCCTCCCCCTCCTCCACTCCTTTATATACGGGGAGGGAGGCACCCCCTAGAGAGACAACAATTGATCCCTTGGATCTCTTAGCCATGTGTGGTGCCCCCCTCCACCATAATCCACCTCAGTCATATCGTAGCGGTGCTTAGGCGAAGCCCTGCATTGGTAGAACATCATCATCGTCACCACGCCGTCGTGCTGACGGAACTCTCCCTCAAAGCTCGGCTGGATCAGAGTTTGAGGGACGTCATCTAGTTGAATGTCTGCTGAACTCAGAGGTGTCGTGCGTTCGGTACTCGAACGGTCGGATCGTGAAGACGTACGACTACATCAACCGCGTTGTGCTAACGCTTCTGCTTTCGGTCTACTAGGGTACGTGGACACACTCTCCCCTCTCATTGCTATGCATCACCATGATCTTGCATGTGCGTAGGATTTTTTTTGAAATTACTACGTTCCCCAACACAGGCATCTAGATAGGAACAATAGAACTGGGCAGTTTCTGTTTCAAGAAGATCACAATTGTAAACTGTGTATAAGCAAGAGTTTATGAACAACACATATAACAGAAAACAGCTCGTACCATAAGTTTCTTGACACAGTTGGACCCGTTCAACATGTGCAGTAGTGGCACATATATCCCACGTGGCCTTCCACCATTGAAACGCCCCACAAGGACCTCAAGACGATCAATAAAGTGTAGGAACTTGTGGATGTCGTCCTACCAACTTCAAAGCCATCAGTAACAATCGAATTCTTATAGAATAACAAACGAGTAGCGTGCTTAACTTTGAAATAACCTACACGTGCCACCAATTATAAGAAATATTAGTTAGAAGTAGCATCTTCGTGAGAGAAGGGAATCACAAATCGTTGCTACTTCTAAAGTTAAATTGTGATTAGTTAGACAGAATAGGTGGATTAAGAAGTAATCAAGGCAACAAGCAAGAACCAGATACAAAACTAACATGGATGAACAATTGGAATGGCGTCGGGGTGGAAGATCACGGTGAAGATGAGACCAGGTTCTGCTTATTTCCATCAACATTCGTGGTGCCAACTCTCGATCTGTAACACTTGAGAAAGTTTATCCAAGTTCGGCCATAAAAAAGCAGGGATCTTCTTAGTTCATGAACCCAACTCGGAACTTATATCCATGGCTTGTCTTCAATGTGACCATTAAACTGGTGTATTCGGTTATGGCAAGGCCGACCATCTTGAGTACATGTGTTTTGATAGAGCAAGGAATGCACTGCAGGAAAAATAATATGAGAACACAATGTATTCGCTATCCAAATCTAGAAATAATTTCCTCCTTCACGTTAGTGTTGACCATGGTACTAGTACCTTTTATCCAAATATAGCAATCCAAATTTCCAAATTAGTCGACAACATATTCAAAAACCCCCACCCTCCCGGATAGAAAAGAGGATTCTAGGAACATACTGTGAGCGTTTTAAAATCCTGTGTTAGGATGAGAAGGAACAAGTGTGGCGTCTCACCGAGAGCGCAGAAACCTGTAGGGTCTTCGCACTTTGGGCACTGCAAATGAAACACACTAGATTCAGTAGGAAGAAAAATGCATCAACGATGGCGGCTGACATCCTAGGATTACCCACGACCAAGGGACTTGGATTTATCGAGGATGGATGAAGAATTTGTACCTGGTTCTCAATGAGAAAACCCTATGCAATCGCCGAGAGGGGGTTTTCTCTGAACAAGAAGACGAGGGAGAAGGGGATTCATGCCCAATGAGAGAGGGGATTTTCTCTGAATAAGAAGACGAGGGAGAAGGGGATTCAGGCCCAGTGAAATATTGCTGCTTCGTCCATCCAGCTTACTGCTAAAGCTGGAAAGGTGGTGGTTTTGTGATTTGACGGCTCATTGGGCATTACTGTGGCGCTACGACCGGGGTGACTCTACCATGCAGTTGTGCACTCTAATTTGGTGCATAGCACATGGACCCCGTTGCCGGATGTCCCACATATCAGCGAAAGGAAGTAGAAAGGCAAGAGTAACTAGTTACACATAAATATATTTTTGACAGAGAGATACTCCCTCTGCAAAGAAAATATAAAAATCTTTTATATCACAACTTTATACATAAGAAAAATCAAGGGGAATATATATAACATAATATGGGGGTTCAGCTGGGAATATAATACTCAGACAGGCTCACGGTTCTGGACTTTGGGCCACAGGCCGGTGGGCCTGCATGTTTGGGGGCCCATGTGTTCTACCTCGGCGCATTTCATATTGCAAGCGATCAGTACAACGCTGGTTTTAGATGTTGTCGCAAGGCGAATACAGAAAATTGAATAAAGCACGGCAGCTGCTAGAATGAAATCGAACGACAATTCCTAACCAGCAATCATAGTTGCAATTATATCAACGATATCCTACGTGATAAATAATATTGTCATACTACTTATACACATAGGACACTTGTTTCACCATGCCATATTATTACATCAAAATCTCTCAGAGGATAGATCAGTTCGGTAGTTGCGTGCTGCTACTAAAGAATTTCAAAGTTGATTTGGACCAGCTCTCCTTGCCGAGAAAGTTCGATTTTGAAATCATCCCCTACCACAAGATTTGATTTAGATTTGAACCTTGACCATCCTTTAGCATCAATCATCATGCAACCATCCTTTGTACTTACGGTATATTGAGCAGGTTCATTCACACTAAGGCTGCACATGGTAAGAGTAACTTGGCCACGGTCGCTCGGATTGTTGAACGACTCCATCGTTGCTCTAGGAATTCTCTGTTTGCAAACAAGAAGACATACACAAACAGTTAGATCAACACAGTGAATCATGTGAAACTACATGGAAAGAAAAAAGAACGAAGCACTTGGGTGGCCAATCCTTACCAAGAAGGTGGAGATATCGTTTTTTGTAAGGACTTTGGTATATGCAATGCGAACTGCAACCCAGTCTGTTGCCGGTGCAACTGCTGGTTCCATTGCTGTCGGCGTTCTAGGAATGGGGGTCCCTAGACTTGCCTGCCTGTGGCCTGCGGCGTGGCTCAAGTGGTGGCCCAGTGTGGCCCATCTTCATCAGCACAAGACTCAAGACCCTCGCGAGGGGCCAAGCCTCGCGGGGCGGACGACACAAGACTTCCTCAGGAGCGGCCTCGCCAGGCAGGCTCGCGAGGAGGCGGAGAGATCAAGGCAGGGTACCTCGCGAGGTGCTCGTGACGCAAGCCATGAAGATCGAGACCAGGTGGGCGCCAGGCGGGCGCCGGCCTGCGCAATGTCCTTGTTTCCTCTTTGGTGCAAAGGGGGCGAGCACAGAAGTGGAATACCAAGGCATCATGCAAAGGTTGTCATTCCAGTGCAACGAGACCAAGACCAGCTGAGCGGCAGGATGGAGGTCACCGTGGAGCCCAAGACGGCGTCATCGCCAGCGCTTTTGGCAGCCGAAGACCAACTTTAGTCAGGATAACTACTAGATGTTCCCCTTCAAAATGGCTGTTGTTGGCGCCCTTCCCGCTCAATATTTGGGAAGAGGACCAGGGCCCCTATAAATAGAGCTAGCCACCACCATAGAAAGGGAGGAGGGGAGAGAAGATCTGATAGAGCCCTAGCCAGAAGAGAGAGGCGATCGAACTCACCCAAGCAGTTCATCGCACCAGCTCAAGAACACCTCCCGCGAGGCTGTTCTTCCCCTGTACTATTCATCATCAGCCCCTGAGGCAATCCACCACACCACACACTGGAGTAGGGTATTACACCACAACGGTGGCCCGAACCAGTATAAATCTTGCGTCCCTTGTGTTGTTCATCGTTTTCAGCTTAGATCTCACGAGGCGATCGGACATAGATCGGTAGGGGAGAGATCTTCGTGTGCACCCCAGAGTTTGAACCTTAAGGGTCTGCCGGAACCCCACATCTGACATTTGGCGCGCCAGGTAGGGGTGCGCCGGAATCTTCCTTCTTCCGTCCTGCGTTCCGCCGCTTCACCACCTCCATGTCCGGCGACCCGACGGCCAACTCCGACCGCTGGGCGGCATGGCCTGCCCATGCCGTGCCGCCTGCCCAAGGTGACCTCAACCCCGCACCCCAGGCAGCCCGCGCCCCGCAGAACATTGTGGGGCGTGGGCTACGCGGTCAGGCGTCACCGGCCCTCACTCCGCGGCAAGTACGATCGGCAGCGAGGGCCTCAAGTCACGCTGCGGCCACGGCACCGCACACCCCATGAAGGCTGCGCTCACGGTGGCGGTCACGGTGGCGCGAGAGCTGCTGCGTTGCAGATTGCAAGAAAGCGGCCGCGACGTGCTGCTGGAGCACGTCGCCGAGCTCCTGGATGCCGCTGCGTCAGGGGCTCCCCCGTTCTGCGTCCAGCTTCCACCCCAGGCCCCGGGCGGATCACGAGGCGGACCGATTCGCGCCCATGCGCCCCCGGGCGTGCCTCAAGGCTTCATCAACACCGGCCTGGACATCAGCGTCGGGCAGCAAGCTGCGCTGGCACCGCCCTTGGTAAGCGAGGGCATGCGCATCGCAGCCTTTGGTCCCAGCGGGCCGCCACCCTACCGTCCCCAAGATGGAGCTTCAAGCCGAACTGCATGGCGCGCGGAGCACCACTGCGAGGCCTTTGGGGTGGTGACCCCGGAGGCCTATGTGCCCCACATGGTGGATCGAGGGTACACACTGGAAGAAGACCATGGCTCATTCCTCGGGCCAGGCTGGGAGGAAGAGGCGCCAGAAGCCGAGCTCTTTCAGGAGCCTCACGGGAGCCTCGAAAACTACCGGGTACTGCTAATTCCTTAGGAGCAAGCTTATGCTAACCATGGGTCGCATGAGGTTCAGGTTGCTGCAGCAGATGGCTGCCCTAGTGCAGTAATCTCCTTCCCCTCAGGAGGAGGACACTGGGGGCAGCAGGAGAGGGGTCGGGAGCCAGGCTCCTCCCCATGGCATGCGGAGCAAGGCGTTCTTCGGAGGTAGGCCCTCTGCCGGGGAGGTGCCCCAGGGCCTGCCCCCAGCAGAGGACCCGTGGTCGTCGGGGGAACCGCTGGCGTCCCCTTTTCCCCATTGGTGTCGTCCTGGTTTCCGGTCGCTGTCGATGGGGTCAAGGGTGGCGCAAGGCAGGGCCCTCATCTGGCGATATGAAGCAAGGCCAGTACCTGTGAAGAAGGCCCAGTTCCTGTGAAGCTCGCCTCCCGTGACACTCTCATGTAATAATGAGTTGGGGCTGTACACGCCCCGGAGTCTCCGGAGAGCCGCCCTCGGGCCTCGGGGGCTCCCTCCCACGCCCAGTTGCAGCACTTAGCTCCGCGCTGGTGAGAAGACTATACTAGGTGCCGGACGTGGACTTTTGCTCTTGCTTTCTTTTTCTTGCGAACAAGCTCTCTCGTTTCGGATCTAAGTTGAAGTCGGATTTGTGTTTGTGTATGCGGGGAGGGGTGTCGTGTCTTATTCGTGTGCTTTCTCGTGCTCCGATTTCTGTTCTAGTTGGAATTCACACTAGCTGCCTCCCTCTCGCGGGCTCCCAGCGAGTAGGGCAGGCTCAAAGATGTGCGCCTCACCGCCCCGCTGGGTCGCGTTCGCTCCAGCCAAGCTCTCGCTGCATGGCCAAATGGGATCATCATGAGGCCCACGGGCGGACACCGCGAGCCCGCACGAAGCTCGCGAAGAGAAAGGTAAAAACACGATAACCCACTCATCGCGAGAATCATGGCATTATGCACGAGGCACCGTCTGGCGCCGATCTAGACAACCTGTGAGCAACAATCTTTACATGAGGGCTTCCCTCCCAAAATGCTCTCACAACCTTTGGGGCCACGCCCGAGTCTCTTCCAGCGCAGGGCAAACAATGGGGGGAAGCGTAGGATCAATCGGACATATCACTCACCGCATCCCCCAAGGCATCCCCGGAGGCATCGCTGTCACCGCCGTCATTGCCGCCAGCCTCTTCATCGCCGTTGTTGGCACCATCCTCACCATCGTTCACCACGTCGCCTTCATCAGCAGCAACGATCACCCCATCGTCATCAGAGGTGAAGGCCCGGACGAGCGCGTCTACATTGTCCTCCACCCACCGCGCTAGGTCGCCTCGGACGGCTTTAGGCACCGGGGCGATGGCGGCGTCGAAGTCGAAGAGGGGATCGAGGTTCTGGAGATGGCTGAAGACGCGGGAGAATGCCCGCGCGAGCAGGCTGCGGCTCCGTTCCTCCACCAGCTGGCGAGACCTCTCAGAGTGGTTCTCCAGATGCGTCACCACGTCGGTGAAGAACCGGAGGTTGCCGGCGTAGTTGGTCACATGCGGCTCCTCGGTGACGGCCTCGCAGATGTTGCCCAAGGCCGCGTTAGCCCTTTCCCTGAGCGTCCGGAGCATGGGGCCGTGCATATGTTCCAACGTCTGCCGCTGGTGGATCTCGTCTGCATTCCACTGCGCGACGGCCTCGACATCATCAATCAGCCGTTGAAGAAGGAGCAGTTCGGCGCGGGAGGAGGCCAGCTCAGCCTGCGCCGAGCTTAGTGCGACAGCGGTGGCCTCAGCTCGCTGTGTGGCTTCAGTCAACCTGGTCCTGAGGGCAGCAGTCCTGCCCGCGGCTTCAGCCCTTATCAATTCCAGCCGCTCTTTGTACTCGCGCTCAAGGCCAGCGCGGGCCTCCGCCACGCGACGGTCGATCTCCTCCTGGATCCGGGCTTCCCGCGCGCCAACGTCGTCCTCCGCCTGGGCGACCTGGCGCTCCCTCATCTCCAACCGCTCCAGATCAAGGTTGCGCTCGGCAGTCTCCAGCGTCAGTGCTTCCTCGCACCTTTGGAGCTCCTCCTCTTTAGTGGGCCCCCCTTTCAGCAGCGCAAGGGCGGATCAACGCAGCTCCACCTGCTGCTCCAGGGAGTTGCACCAGTCTTGGAGCTCCCACGTGCGCTCCTCCGCAGCTTCGCGTCGCCTATCTGCCTCCTGAGCTTCCTCAAGGGCCCAGGAGCAGGCCTCCCGAGAGGCCGCCAGGGACGCCTCGGCCTTGGCGTTTTCAAGGTCACGCTGGTGGCGTACAAGACCAACATCCGCCTTCAGCTTGCGCTGCTCCTCGACCAGTGAGGGAGTCCTGGATTAGGGGGTGTCCGGATAGCCGGACTATAGCCTTTGGCCGGACTCCTGGACTATGAAGATACAAGATTGAAGACTTCGTCCCATGTCCGGATGGGACTTTCCTTGGCGTGGAAGGCAAGCTTGGCGATACGGATATGTAGATTTCCTACCATTGTAACCGACTCTGTGTAACCCTAACCCTATTCGGTGCCTATATAAACCGGAGTGTTTTAGTCCGTAGGGGCGAACAACAATCATACCATAGGCTAGCTTCTAGGGTTTAGCCTCTCACGATCTCGTGGTAGATCTACTCTTGTACTACCCATATCATCAATATTAATCAAGCGGTGAGTAGGGTTTTACCTCCATCGAGAGGGCCCGAACTTGGGTAAAAACATCGTGTCCCTTGTCTCCTGTTACCATCCGCCTAGACGCACAGTTCGGGACCCCCTACCAGAGATCCGCCGGTTTTGACACCGACATTGGTGCTTTCATTGAGAGTTCCTACGTATGCGTCATCTGTAGGCCCGATGGCTCCTTCGATCATCAACAACGATGCGCTCGGTGAGACTTTTCTCCCGGACAGATCTTTGTATTCGGGCGGCTTTGCATGTGGCCAATTAAGCAGCCATCTGGAGCAGATTGAAAGCTACGCCCAGCCACCAGTCAGATTTGGAAGTTTGAACTACACGGCTGACGTCGCGGAGACTTGATCTTGACGGGTTCGAGCCACAGCCAAGCACGCCCGCTTATCACGAGGGGTATGATCTAGCTCTGCCGCGAGCGGTGTCACGGAGGTCACCAGTGTCTGCTCCGACCCTTATCTCAGAGCCGACTGCGCCGATCGAGGATGGGTGGCTGGACACCGCCTCGGGGGCTGCGATCTCTACGGCGATTGAGCCGTACACCTACCCCGTCCTTTGCGAAGCTCGTGATTCCAAGGTGCCGGACTCCTCTCCGGACTCCGAGCCTTCCGCGCCCCCGCCAATCGAATCCGATTGGGCCTCGATCATGGAATTCACTGCCGCGGACATCTTTCAGCACTCGCCCTTTGGCGACATCCTGAATTCACTGAAGTCTCTCTCTTTATCAGGAGAGCCCTGGCCGGATTATGGTCAGGAAGGTTGGGATGCAGACGACGAAGAAATTCAAAGCCCACCCACCACCCACTTCGTAGCCACTGTCGATGATTTAACCGACATGCTCGACTTGACTCAAGACATCGACGGTATGGACTGACGATGTAGGGAGGAACAGGAACCAGCACCTATAGGGCACTGGAGAACCACCTCATCTCATGATGTATACATGGTGGACACACCTAAAGGAAGCGACGATGAGGAACAACGGGACACTACGAAGGATCATTCCCTCAAAAAGTAGTCAAAACGGTGACATAAGCGCCGCTCAAAGTCCCGCCTCGACAAAGACAACAGCCATACAGACCCAGCCATAGAGCAGGGCGAACCGGTGGGCATTTAACATGCTATCGAAAGCAACCGTCCGAACAGGACAATCTGGATAAACAACCCGCCCCCGGCGAAGATAACAGTCCGGACGATCTCACGCCGGACAAGTTGCTGGAGCAGAACAACCTCCACAAAAGGTTCGTCGTCACTGCATGTAGCCTAAAAAAGCAGAAGCGGAAGCTCAAAACAGCGGAAGATGCACTCGTAATCGATGGAGAAAAGTACTCAACACTGCAGACAAATACGGCGACAGTCGCCGAACGAAGAGCTACCCAAAGCGAAAACTACTGCCTGAATTTGATGAGGAGGCCGTAGAGCCCCCGCAATCAAAAAACAAAGAGGCCACTCGGTCGGATGGATGACCCTATGGCAAACAGAGAGCGGCAAACGGCGCCACACATTAAGCCGCACGCGATCCGCACAGGATTCGCATTAAAAAGATGGCCCAGCTTAGATCTATCTACGGGCCAAGAAAGCAAGCTCTAGTAAGCAATGCAACACATCAAGTATCCGAACATCACGGTACACCTAAATATAGGGGTGCCGCACACCCCTATGTTTCACCGATGAGGTGCTTTGGACTATGAATTTCAATGATTCAAGCCCGTAAACATAGAGGCATCTGACGGAACAACAGACCACGAGTCTGGATTGAGGATTACATCCTCCACATACACATGGCTAGAGGAGATGATCTCCACGCCATAAAATACTTACCCCTCAAGCTCAAAGGGCCAGCCCGGCATTGGCTTAAAAGCCTTCCCGAAAACACGATTGGAAGTTGGGAGGAGCTCGAGGATGCTTTTCGGAGAAATTTTCAAGGGACCTATGTCCGACCTCCGGATGCCGACGATTTAAGTCACATAACTCAACAACCCGGAGAGTCAGCCCGGAAATTTTGGAACATATTTCTTACTAAAAAGAACCAAATAGTCGACTGTCCGGACAACAAGCCTTAGCAGCTTTCAAACACAACGTCCGAGACGAATGGCTCGCCAGACACCTCGCCAAGAAAAGCCAAGAACAATGGCCGCATTAACAAGCCTCATGACCCGCTTATGCTGGAGAGAGGATAGCTGGCTGGCAAGATGCAGCACCAGCGACCCAAGTACATCCAAGTCGGGGATGGAACAGTAAACCACGACGCAGTTAAGGACCAGCGTCGGACCAAGGGAAACAGCCCAAGAGCACGGCGATCAACGCCGGATTAAAAAGCTCTCGGCAGAATTATAAAAGCTACCCCTTAAGGATAACAGGACGAGCTATCTAACTTAAACAAAATCTTGGACAAGATATGCCAAATCCACAAGATTCTCCGGAAGCTCGCAAAACCGTACTCCACAGAGATTGTTGGGTCTTCAAGCAGTCCGCAAACTCAACGCCGAACACAAGGGGCTCGACACACCAAGCGAGGACGATGACGAACCCCAAAAGCAGAGCACCAGAAAACAAAAGAATTTCCCACAAGAAATCAAAACAGTAAACTCACTTCACGTGATAAAAGGGAAAAATAGAGCAGCGCCCATAGAGGTATCGCCATCTATACGGCCTATCCCGAGGAGTCCCGCCATCGGGTTGTTAAAACCAATCACCTTCGACCATCGGGATTACTCTAGAAGTATCACGGAATGCAGGATGGACTGCCTTGATATGAGATCCGATAATTGGCGGACTCCAATTTTCACAAGTCCTAATGGACGGCGGCGGATCTAAACCTGCTATATCGGGACACAATCCGCAAAATGGGGATAGACCCAACCAAATTTCGCCATAGCAACACTTCCTTTCAAGGGGTAATGCCAGGCCCATATGCCCATTGTGGGGTTCTCATCGCTAGAAGTTGTGTTCGGCTCACCCGACAACTTCCGCCGCGAAAGGTTAAGCTTCCACCTCGCCCCATTTACAAGTAGCTATCAAGCACTATTGGGACGCGAAGCTTTCGCCCGCTTTAACGCAATACCACATTATGCATCTCTTACACTTAAAATGCCCGGTCCACGCGGCATCATCTCGTTAAAAGGAAACATCGAGGGTTCCTCGAGTCCGGAAAATCGTGCGGTTGCCTTGACAGCCACACAATAAACCGGCTTCATCAATAAAAGCACTTGGACAGGTCGTCTAGACCCCGGACACGGCTGGACGAGTCTGGCGTAAACATACAAGGGCTTACTAGACACATACCCCCATACAAGGGGCTCCGCAACAAGAGACCATAAAGCTCAATTTTATTCATTTTTTGAATTGTACTTCGTTTATTTAATATAACGTACATTTTCGCACGACCTTTTTCAACTAAGTTCCTCTCTTTTACAGATGAACATCGTATACGCCCTGGCCCAGGATACGGCTTCTTGACGGAGACAGAGGCGCAGACGCAAGAGGGACCCGTCGCAGGATTCTTTTCAGATTAAGACCTGCGTAAACCTTTTTCACTGTCTCTTGTTGATACACATCCCCCGGTTTCTTGCTATAACCAAGGAGGAGGCTGGCGTTTTGGCATAGGCCACGTCAGAATTTCGCACGTACCTGGACACCAGGGGCTTATTACCAAGGGCGATTGTTCGACCAATTTTCATAAAGACCGAATACCTTAGGGAGTGTTCGGCATCTCGAGTTCGGCCTTATATGCATCAGCTCCGAATCATGTCTTTGGTCAAATGTTGGGTTTGCCCAGCTCCTGTGTTTTGCTGCATTACGTTCCGCTCTATCGGCTAATGCGACACCAGGAGAACTACTGCGATTGTGCCCCGGTTCGGCCAGGCGAGCACCTCAGTAGAGAAAGCCGAAAACTGACTGTCATGATATAGCGTGAGACTGGTCAACCACTCGATGACCCACTGGAATCTTTAGAATTCCTCCACATTGACGAAGGGCCGTTTCCCGGCCAGGCACATACGCGCCCCGAATTCGGGTGAGCGCGGTGCCCCTAGGGGCTATATAGTAGCCCCACTGTCGAACTCCTATGGCTAAGTGAAAGTGATAAAACATAATAGTCCGGTTGCCTAGTTTGCTGCGCTATCCTTTGTAGGACCAAGACGTTGGATCAAGTGTGAAAATGTGCTTTCTGCAAACACCCCCGCATTATATGCGTGGGGGCTGAAGCCAAAGACTGCCATCTTTCAGGTTATATACACATATACATTAACGACCGCACAAGAGGTATTTTAATTCTTGAAGGCACAAGTATAAAAAGCTTTTATATTCCATTGAAACATTGTTTCACAATAATACATGTTATTCGAACATAATATCCTTCGAGCACTGCGTCTCTATTAAACGAGCGCCTGCAGAACTTCCGTGAAATAGTGCTCGGCGGTACTCGGCTTCCGTCCGAATCTTGGGATGCAACATCGATGGCCTTCATATCCGCCCAAGATGTCTTGACACGGGCAAGAGCCATCCAGCGCACCTCTATGCATGCCGACCGCCTCATTTGTTTGATATGCGGCACCGCACGAAGGAACTGCTGCACCAAGCCAAAATAACTCTTCGGCTCGGGCCTTTTCGGCCACAAATGAGTCACGACATTCTTCATGGCAAGTCCGGACAACCTATTCAGCTCCGCCCATTCGGCCAAACGACCGGTTAATGGAAGTGGACGCTCGGGATTATGGAACTGCGACCAAAAAAGCTCTTCCATCTCGTGATCCTTTTGATCTCCGAAGTGTTCGGCCGCGTCCAAGGCACTCGCCGCCAAGTCCAGATAAGCATCCTCACTACTCCACTACCGGTCCAACTGAGCATATTCAGGATCCATGAACTTCCTCCGCAGCAAAAAGGGCTTTCCAGCCGCGATATCTCCGGCCAGACGTAGCTCCTCCTTCATAGCTCTCATCGTAGAGCGAGCATCCTTGGCCTCGGTGGTAGCCTTCTTCAGGTCCTCTTTCTCCGCTCGACCTTCTTTTTCAAGAAGCTTGCAGCGGTGGGTAGCATTCTTCAACTTCACGGCCATCTCGGCCATTTCCTTCTTGCTTCGGCAGTGAGCAGCCTATTCGGCTTTTAGCTCTTCGGCCGCCTTTAAGGTAGCAGCATCACTTTTTCTGGCCTGCTCCTTGGCTCGGGCAAGCTCCACCCGAAGGTTCTCCATGGCAGCGGCACCATCTGCATCAAGCATACATGTTGTAAGGCACGGGCATCATTTCCCTTACCAGGTGTCCGCGGAGAAACCACATACCTTGTGACTCGTCAAGCCGCTTATTGACAAGCGCGATGTCGGCATCCGCCACGTCAAGTTGCCGCTTTAGTTCGGCAAATTCATCATCCGGCTAGCCATCGACGCTCCGCCGCCTACATAGGAAGGGCGACATATTATAACACTGGGATTATGATCCTTGGCGACCGTCATTCTTGACAAACGCACCGAGCCTCGGGGCTACTATCTACACAGGCGCATCTTATATATGCAGAACCGTCAAAAGGTACATCATTGCACGTACCTCAAAACCTGTCAGTAAACTTCTGGCGGCCTCGTACAACCCGCTTTCCGCGGACGAAATTTTTTCAATCACCGTACCCATCAATGCACGGTGATCCTCTGAGATAGACACTCGCCCGAGCAGACCCTTCAACTCCTCCGACCGTGCACCACGAGGTGCCGGACTCGTCTGATGGCCTTTTTCGAAGGCCGGACACGGAGGGCTCTGGGGGCCCTACGGCCGCCCTCCACCCCTGCCGGATTCAGAGAAACCCTCCACGACGACACCTTAGGATCGTCCGCCTCGCTAGGCGGTACGGCAGGGGGAGGCGTTCCGCTCTCCATCATCTCCGGACGAAGATCCCCTAAAGACGAGCTCTGCTGAGAAGGGCTGAGATCCAAACTACAAGGTAAAATTTCGGCCATCTTAAGAAATAAAACAGGGATGTCTCTTATTTTAAAAACTCCCCTCTCTACTTACGGGTCGCTGGAGGGCTGATATCCTTGGGGAAATAATGCGGCCGGGGCATCTTCCGGCGCAGGACCCTCTGGCGAAGATTTCTTCCCGCGCTTCGAGGCCCTGGTCTCCGGATCTTCAGAGGCGGTCCTCTTCTCCCCTTGGATGGAGGGGTTCTCGATCCCTCCTTTCTTGATAACCTCCTTCGCGGAGGCGGGAGCTTCCTTGTTCCCCCCTTTGCCTTCTTCTAAAGGCGCAGCCTCCAGCATCTTGGTTAACACGGGATCCGGCGTGGTCTCAGGGAGGGGGTCGGACACCTGATCAGTTTTGCTTTCGCTATCCAGTCCTGTTTAAGGTACATCTCTTTTAAGGGCGAGTTTATGATAAATATACGGATAGCGTGTCCGGGTACGGGACTACTTACTTGAGCATCCGGGCAATTGCAGCTCAGACCATCTCCAAGGGAGTTGCGCCCATAAAATGTTGGAGAGATCATGGTCCCTCCGGATTGAACTCCCACAGGCGGAGGAGGCGACGTTTGCAGGGCAGGATGCGACGAATCAGCATGACCTGTGCTACTACTACCAGATTGATCTCTCTCTCTAGGAGGTCTCGAATACGGCCCTGCAACAAGGGCACGTCCTTGGACGGCCCCCAGTCAAGCCCTTTATTGACCCATGACACCAGCCGCGGTGGAGGACCCGAGCGAAAGGCAGGTGGCGCCACCCATTTGGTGCCCCTGGGAACTGGGATATAAAACCACTCTTGTTGCCATAGGCTGAGCTCCTCTTGAAAAGAGCCCTCGGGCCATGAAGCGTCAGCATTCTTGCTTATAACAGCCCCTCCGCACTCTGCCTGTTGCCCCTTGATCATCTTCGGCTCCACCTTGAAGGTCTTGAGCCACAATCCGAAGTGAGGGGTAATGCGGAGGAAGGCTTCGCATACGACAATGAACGATGAGATGTGGAGCATGGACTTCGGATCCAAGTCATGAAATTCCAGCCCGTAATAAAACATGAGCCCCCTCATGAAGGGGTCCATCGGGAAACCTAGCCCCCGAAGGAAGTGAGACGCGAACACCACACTTTCACCGGGCTTGGGAGAGAGAATAACCTGCCCTTGGGCAGGCAGCCTATGCGAGATTTTGCCGGTTAGATACCTGGCATCTCTTAGCTTTAGGACGTCTTCTTCCCTGACGGAGGAAGGCATCCACCGGCCTTGAAGGTCGGAGCCGGACATCATCGAAGGTCCGAAGCGCCTGAATCTGGAGCTTTGGGTGTTGGGACTCGAAGCGAGGGGCGGATTCGATTGAGATTGAGAAAAAAGAGCGGGGCCTTGGCCTCTTTATAAAGAGGTTGAATACCAGGAGCCCTCCCCGTGACCGTTCGGGACTCACCTTCGATAGAGGAGGTGTGCCAACGGGCACGACTGGGTTACCCACGCCCGTATTAATGAGAATCCCGGAATAAGGGGACACGATCTCTGCTTTGACAAGACGTGCCAAGGAAACCGCCTCGCTAAACGCTACCGAGGTGGGACAAGAAAAGCGATTGAATAAAGGCTTGGCCGTGGTGTGATGTCACGCCATGCGAATACGTCACAGATTGAACTTGTGTAAATATTATTCTCTCTACGGTGGTATGTGGAACTTATTTTGCGAGCGGACACTATCCTTGTGTTCAAAATCTTCTATGAAGTATTCGAAGGAGGAACCCGCCTTGCAATGCCGAAGACAATATGCGCGCGGACTCGTCGTCATTGAAGCCCTGGTTCATGGCTCTTGAGGGATTCCTGGATTAGGGGTGTCCGGATAGCCGGACTATAGCCTTGGCCGGACTCCTGGACTATGAAGATACAAGATTGAAGACTTCGTCCCGTGTCCGGATGGGACTTTCCTTGGCGTGGAAGGCAAGCTTGGCGATACGGATATGTAGATTTCCTACCATTGTAACCGACTCTGTGTAACCCTAACCCTATTAGGTGCCTATATAAACCGGAGGGTTTTAGTCCGTGGATCTAACAACAATCATACCATAGGCTAGATTCTATGGTTTAGCCTCTCTAATCTCGTGGTAGATCTACTCTTGTACTACCCATATCATCAATATTAATCAAGCAGAAGTAGGGTTTTACCTCCATCGAGAGGGCCCAAACCTGGGTAAAAACATCGTGTCCCTTGTCTCCTGTTACCATCCGCCTAGACGCACAGTTCGGGACCCCCTACCCGAGATCCGCCGGTTTTGACACCGACAACCAGCCTCAAGCCTTAAGCTTCGAGACGCGCGTCTTCGCCCGCCAGCTCTGCGCCAAGCTGGCTCACTGCGTCGGCCGCCCTCCGGATGAACTCCTGGAG
This sequence comes from Aegilops bicornis, assembly GCA_021605145.1. Classification (NCBI taxonomy): domain Eukaryota; kingdom Viridiplantae; phylum Streptophyta; class Magnoliopsida; order Poales; family Poaceae; genus Aegilops; species Aegilops bicornis. The sequence goes on along the minus strand of CM038669.1, from coordinate 385,896,989 downwards.
GACAGCGCTGTGCTCCCGCGCACGCCCGAGCACGCCGTCAACACCATCCTCCGCCATCGACGCTGGCGGAGGGCCTTGGAGTGGTTCGCCCCATCTCGATAGGGGGCTGGGAGCTGGCCCCCCAGCGATCGCCGGGCGGGCCCCGCAAGGGACCCAGCCAGGCGTCGATCCATTCCCCGGTGAGGACCCAAAGACCGACTCCAGCCACTCGCCGCCCATGGTCAGTGGAGGAGCTCGGGGCAAGCTGGTTGTGCCCAGGAGAGCTCACGATGGAAGAGCGGCGCACCGACGGGTTCAAGGCGCGCCGCAAGCCGGCCCGCGTCTCCAATCGATCTCGCACCAAGGGCAACACGCAGGCTCGTAAGAATCAAGGACGGTGATGGAAGGGAAGCCTGAGGAAGCAGCTCGTCAGCTGGCTCCGCGGGCTCGTCAGAAGGAATCCTGAAAGACCACGATCAACAAAGGGAGATGCAGACAAGGAACTGCAAGGAGGAGGGACTTACTCATCCATGCCGAAGTACTTCCTGTGCTTCAGCGGGCGGTACGGGCGATCATGACCACCAGAAGCCTCTTTCCTCTTGCGAAGGGCCTCGAAATCTATGCGGAACCGGCCCAAGCTCGCGACGTGAGGGCCGGCGTGCGTCATAAGAGGTGAAGCATCTAGACGGCCTACATCAAGGGCACCAGCCTGAGAGGAGCGATCGGGTGCCACCTCTTGGTGGCCTGCCGAGGCCTCGGGGGCTTCGGCCTCGTGAGCTGCAGGTCGTGCCCCCTCGTCAGCCACCGCCTCGCGGGGGGATCCATAAGCTCCGGAGGATGACGCTTCAGGAGTCCCACGCGTCATCAGCACCTTGACGTCAGGCCCCCCAGCTCCTGCCAATGCTTGCCTCCCTGCAACGACTCCTTGGGCAAGGACGGCGTGGGCGGCTGGGGGAAGGACCACGGCAACTGGGTTCTCGCGGGGCCCTACGAGGCCAGCTGGGCGCAACCCCCATTCGTCGAAGCGGGGCATCTGCTTCATGAAGTCGACCCTGTTTGAGCAAAGGTACAACAGGGCTCCTCCGTGACGAACGCTGCCAGGAGAGGGGTCGCTAGTCAGGACCTGCAACACCTTGTTCAGCGTCTCAGGCGCGAGATCCCCTTCCTGGAGCCTCATGCAGTCCTGACAACCGGAGTAGGCCCACATTGAGCGGGAATGGCACTGGAGAGGAGCGATGCGACGTTGGAGGAACTCCTTCACCACCCGGGGCGCCGTCACCCCGAGCTCCCTCAGCCTCTTGAAGCGATGCCAGGTGAAAGCGAGCAGGGGGTTCGTAAGCTCCTCATGACCCCAACCGGGATTGGGAATGGCAGACGCTGCTGGTGCGCGAAAGGTGGGGCTGGGCACCCCGACGTCCACATACAACCACCGCTCCCGGAACCCGCTCGCAGAACGTGGAAGGCCAAAATCGATCCCCGAGGCGTCCGTCTTCGGCACGGCTTGCAAGCTCACGCATCCCGAACACTGGGAAGGATCAGACAGACGCATAGAGAAGAAGTGGTGCAGAAGGGCAACGGAAGGAGGAATCCCCACCATTGCCACGCAGACGAAGGCGAAGACAGCAAGCAGAGCAATAGATTGGGGGCCTAGATGCATCATGTGGATCTGGTAATGGGATAGCACTGCATTGAAGAAATTGGAAAAGGGGGGGGGGGGAACCAGGCCCGCCCACAAGGCATCGGTAAAGAATCGTACCTCAGTAACGGTCCTGTCAAAGGAGGCATGGGATGCGGGCCAGACCTCGTCCTCCTGCACTCATTGAAGCTGGAGGCAAGCGCGGAGCGGACCTTCCCCAGGGCTTCCAGATTGAGTACGAGCAACTTGTCGACGACGGGAGCGGCCGCCGGAGGCGCGCTGGTCGAAGGCGCATGCTTCTTCCCCTTATCCTTTTTCGTTGGTGCCATGGCGAGGGAAAGGGGGAAGAACTCAAGATGGATTGGAAGCGGAAGCAAAGGCTCAAGGAGGAAAAGGGAACAAGAAGCGCACAGGGAGGATAACTGCGCACAAGCCTCGTGGCCGTCTAGCCAGGCGCATAATGAGGGAGCGAGGAGAAACGAAGATGCCCACGTCCAATCTACCGCCGCGCGGCACCCAAGGCCACAGGCTGATTTGGCCCGCGGCGCTCCGCACTTGCCCCTTCGCTTCTCCGCTAAGCTAAGTCCAAGCGCGCCTTGGGCCCGGGGGCTACTGTCGGCGTTCTGGGAACGGGGTTCCCCAGACTTGCCTGCCTGCGGCCTGCGGCATGGCTCAAGTGGTGGCCTAGTGCGGCCCATCTTCATCAGCACAAGACTCAAGACCCTCGCGAGGGGCCAAGCCTCGCGGGGCGGACGACACAAGACTTCCTCAGAGGCGGCCTCGCCAGTGCAGGCTCGCTAGGAGGCGGAGAGATCAAGGCAGGTACCTCGCGAGGTGATCGTGGCGCAAGCCATGACGACGAGACCAAAGCGGGTGCCAGTGGGCGCCGGCCTGTGATATCCTTGTTTCCTCTTTGGCGCAAAGGGGGCGAGCACAGACATGGAGTACCGAGGCATCAGGCAAAGGTTGTCATTTTAGTGCAACGAGACCAAGACCAGCGGAGCGGCAGGATGGAGGTCACCTTGGAGCCCAAGACGGCGTCATCGCCAGCGCTTTTGGCAGCCGAAGACCAACTTTAGTCATGATAACTTGTACTAGATGTTCCCCTTCAAAATGGCCGTTGTTGGCGCCCTTCCCGCTCAATATTTGGGAAGAGGACCAGGGCCCCTATAAATAGAGCTAGCCACCACCGTAAAAAGGGAGGAGGGGAGAGAAGATCTGATAGAGCCCTAGCCAGAAGAGAGAGGCGATCGAACTCACCCAAGCAGTTCATCACACCAGCTCAAGAACACCTCCCATGAGGCTGTTCTTCCCCATACTATTCATCATCAGCCCACGAGGCAATCCACCACACCACACCTTTGGAGTAGGGTATTACACCTAGCAGTGGCCCGAACCAGTATAAATCTTGCGTCCCTTGTATTGTTCATCGTTTTCAGCTTAGATCTCATGAGGCGATCGGACGTAGATCGGTAGGGGAGAGATCTTCGTGCGCACCCCAGAGTTCGAACCTTAAGGGTCTGCCGGAACCCCACATCTGACAGTTGCCGCTGCACGGGCCAGAGCAGATGCAAGTGCAACTTCAAGTGTTGGTGCAGGTGCCGGAGCCATTGCTAGTTCCGGTGCCCATGTGAGTGGTAGTGCCGCAGCTGCTGCCGGAGATGGTGCTCCTTGTGGAGCTGGTGCCGTTGTCGGAGCAGAATCCGATGTCGATGCCCGATCCTCCGGTGGGTGCTTCGATCCATCGACGCAATCGATGCCCAATCCTCGTGTGGATCGATTGAGCTGCCGCCATTGTCGATTGCTAGAGCAAGTGTCGCCGGAGAAGGTGCGGTGATCAATCCGTTCTTTGAAGGTGGTACCGATGTGCGAGACAACAACGATCGTCTCTGGTCTGCTATGATCAGCTTTCTAACTTGACAAGGCTCCGTGACCTTGATCCAGTATTTTTCTTCATTTCTTTTAAACGCAAGAAGGACTAATTGTGGCGTGTTTGTTAAACCAAACTGCAGTTCATCATAGGGCTTCAGATTGTACTTAGACAATAGACTGACCCAATTGTTTCCAGTAATATAAGTGATGGACAGTGCCTTCATTACTGACACGACATAAGAACTGAAACCTGCAAAAATAACCATCATAGAGAAAACCAAATGATTTATTCCGTGAGAATGTCACCTGGAAAAACTTGCATCGTAAAATTGCAGCAAAAGTAAGAAAACATGACATTAAATCAATAAGATTTAGACAGTAAATCAATAAGATTTACTTGATGTGACACGAGTGAATCCTTACCAAGAAATTAGTATGTCAAGTCCTAAACAGAAGATTGATCATCCAATTACGCGTGTGCCAGTGGGAACGACACCTATGGAATCACTGGGATCCCTTCTACGGTTGGCAGGCGCGGGGTTGTGCAAAGAGCGGGTCTGGCTGTCAGTACAAGGATCGTTTACCCAGGTTCGGACCACGAGGATGCGTAATACCCTAGTCCTGCTTTGGTGTATATTTGAGTGTTCTTGAGCTCTTGAACTAGCTACGATGCGTGCGTAGTCCAAAAAATCCGAATCCTTGTCCTGGACGCCTCAGGCCTCCTTTTGTAGCCGAAAGGGGTCGCCACAGTGGCACACAGGAGGTGGAAAGGTATACAGTGTACAAGCTTATTGCCTGTCATTACGGGACAAGACGCATTAAATGCGCTCCTTAGGTGTCCCGTTGCTTTATTTGTGACGGCAACGAGGCCTGTCCCGTCCGTCACCGTCCCGCCTTGCTCCGACACGCGTCCGGGCCAATGAGGCATGCAGTGCCACGTAGGCTGGCAGGCTGCTGAGATGGCGTGGTGTTAGGGTCTTCACGAAGATCTGCATGCCACCACGCAGGTGTCTGCTGAGTTGGCCTGGAAGCCGCACGTCGCCACGGAGGTGCCTGCCCAGCTAGTTGGGCTGGCAGCTGTATGGGAACGGCGGTGGAGTCTTGGCAGACACGGACCTGGTTGCGGCCCCACGGGTTTCCTCGGCAAGGGTCTTGCCGGGGCCCCGGCAAGTGGTCTTGCCGTGGTGTCGCGGTTGTCCTCGGCAAGGATCTTGCTGGGGGGGGGGTCTCGTGGATCTCCTCGGCAAGGATCTCGCTAAGGATCGTCGTCTTCTGGTCCTCATGATCTTGAGTGTTTATGATCTTGACAAAGATCTGCATGCCACCACGGAGGTGCCTCCCGAGCCTTGGTTCCAATGTGGTTGACGGTGTTGGAACCCTTAGGCTCAAGGGTGGCACGCCCTGCTGGTGTTGGGCAAGTTGCCCCGGCGAGGCTCTTGCCGGGGCTGCGGAGGCCGCCCCGGCAAGGGTCTCGCCAGGGGAGTCCACCTTGCCCTCCTGCTCTTCGTGCCTCCGGTCTTGGCGTTGCTCTGGTGTTCTTGTGCTTCTGCTCCCTCCCCTTTCCCTGTTAAGTGTGGCCGCAGGTGCGGCTCTAACTGCCCGCGCATAAGTATAGGGGTAAAAAGGAGAGCCCCTACTTTTGTACACCGACAGGAGGCCCTGGACATGGGCCACACATAAGAGCAACGCGTTGTTGGGCTGGGCCCAGAACAGTGTGCGGGCACACGGGGCGGAGTTTCACCGCGGTAATTCCCTCGCCCGCCGCGCCTCCCCTACCCGTGTTGAATGCGCGACGTGGGGGGTTGTGCATGACGTGGGGGTCATGCGCGGGGCGGTTCCTGCCTCATGCGTCACATCATGGTAAAGAGGCGGCTCGCACCTTCCCCATAAAAAGAGGAAAACGCAGGGGCGCGCCTCATTTACTGAGTGGACTCGGGTCATGGCCTTCGAGGCGCCCGTGCCCTACGATCACGGGGTGGAAAACGGTCGCCCCACGTGTCCCCTTGATTTCTATTTGCTCACCACATGTCCTCCATGCCTTGAAGATGGTAGGAGGTGGGTGCGGGCCTCGAATGACGAGGTGGGAAACGGGCCCGCTGCTGATTGGAGCAGCGGGTCGGTCTCAATTCCCTACGCTCTTGATGGCCGGATTGGTTGAGTGGGGCGGCCGAGCCCCGACCCCGCCCCTTTATAAGAAGGGGAGGGGTGGAACGGCACCTCTCAATCTTTCACCATCCGCTTCCTTCTACCTTGGCTTCTCTCTTTCTTCGGCTATGGCGAGAGGGCGCGCCGGTGCTTCGACGGTGGCGACGAGGGTCACCGCTCGATAGCGCGCCCCTCCTACCCAACAGCTCGTGGTGGCGGAGCCGGTCACGAGGGGAAGGGGGAGGGGCGAGGTCGAGTTCGCTGTGGCGCTCGGGGAAGAGGAGGACGGGGCGATGCACCGGCCTCGCCTCCGCCGGCGGTTCCTCCCCCAATGGAGGGCCACGTCGGGGACCAGCCCCGCGAGTTCTTCATCAAGCTGCACCTGCCATCACGTCGTCGTCTTCGTCTCCCTACTCCATTCGCTCGGGAGATTGAGCTCAACCCACGACAGACTTTGAGATTGCATATGAGGGGCTGTGTGGCACCCCGGCTCAGAGAAAATGGGAACGCCCCGTATTCCAGCCAAGAGATCGAGGAGAAGTCTTCTGGAATACGGAACTGCTTAGCATAGAACAAACCAGCTTTCTATTATTAAACGAATATGATTACAAGGTCTCTGATATTACAATGAATAACATCGGCACGACGACACTATGCCATCCTCAGTTGCTCTATGCAAGCAGCAGAACAACTCGAAGTAGCGGAATAACTCTAGCAGCGGAACAACGATGATAGTGGTGAACTCCACTCCGTAGGGACTCTGGCTGGAACGCTTATCCTAGATTGCAAACACACAAACAACACCAAATAAGCAAGCAATCCAGGCATGACCTACAAGCTGGCATGACACGCCAGGTCAGTACATTGAATGTACTTGCAAGCTCACAATTAACCAGAAGCATTCAAGACAAACAACATCATGGCAAGTACAGGTTAAGCAGGAATTAACATGAGATCATCAGAGTAACATGGCATGAACAACATGAACATGATACAGGTAGAGCAACATGAGCATGGCATGAACATATAGATCTGACGCTACTAGCATGCAACATGATGACACTATATGCACTATTTATTCTGCTCGGGTTACTACGTAATCATCACATGCATCACATACCAACCTCGGACATCACACGATCATCTCAAGATCGAAAGCTTGGTATAAGCAATACCGCAGTAATCATTAAATGACCACAAGGAGCTTGATCTTTACCCAGGATTCTCGCACAATATCACGAATATCCAGCAACTCGGTATCCTTGATACCGCGGTGATCATTCCGACGATCACAACCATGACCAACACTTGGTCTCAAACGGTGATCATTCCGGCGATCACAACCAACTTATCTCATTGTCGAACCGGGGTTGTCATAAAGAAGTTATTATTAATACTGTTGACTCACGGTGGGACCGGCACGAACTGGACCCTTATCCGCGGGCGCGGCTATCGATAGATTTAATATACACACTCTGCAGAGGTTAGCACACTGTACCCACACCACGGAACCCTGGCCTCGCACTCCCATTCGGGTGGACCAAAGCGTCCGGATTTAAACCGTCCCCATCGCCATGACACTCCCCGGCCACTCCGACCAACTCCCCTTTGGGCTAAGTCCTGGGTGGCCCCGTGCCTACCAAAGGCACCAACAGCCACCGTCGTGGCAAAAACGGTCCCAAACGGGGACATGAGCTCAAAACCAAACACGGGCACACAAGGCTTAAGCCGTCCCTACGATCGGTGGCGCCAAGATAACCTTCCCTCGCGGGAGGCACACGTGAGAGGCATGACAATAGACCCAGTTAGGACCCCCCCCTCCATAGGGTTGAAAGCACAAGTGCTCCCTGGGTGATTTTGGTAATTAATGTCAACATATCTCTTGTTGGACTAACACTTTTACCTAGTATGTTTCAGACAAGTTCAACAAATTAAGTGGCATGGACTAAAGGATGTGGAACCCCTTCAAGATGCTAAGGACAAAGGATTGGCTCAAGCTTCAAGTACAAGACTCTACATTTTATATTTTAGTGATCCAAGATAGAATTGAGTCTATAGGAAAAGCCAATACTATCAAGAGGGGATGAGGTGTTGCTTAATGGCTTGCTTGCTCAAAGTGCTTAGTGATATGCTCCAAAGCCCTCAACTACTTTCTCACGTCCACATATGTCCTATACCAAAAGTCTAACTCGCCCCACCGATTCTTTCTATCCAAATACCACCGAGTTCAGATGTCATAGCCACTGCCACAAACCCTAAGCAAATCGGTCTCACCGATAGGGATCTCGGTCTCACCGAGATGGGATTGAAATCTCTCTGTGTATGTCCATTACCATAATCGGTCTCACCGAGTTTGAGTAATCGGTACTACCGAGATTACAATACAAACTCTCTGGTTAGCTTATTACCAAAATCGGTCCTACCGAGTTTGCCTGACCAACTCTCTGGTTAGCTTATTACCAAAATAGGTCCTACCGAGTTTGTGTAATTGGTCTCACCTAGATTACATTATGCCCTAATCCTAACCATATCGGTCCTACCGAGTTGCATGTCGGTCCCACCGAAAATCTTAACGGTCACTAGATTTGCTGAATCAGTCTGACCGAGTTTATCAATTCAGTCCCACCGAGTTTGGTAAGTTGTGTGTAACGGTTAGATTTTGTGTGGAGGCTATATATACCCCTCCACCCACTCTTCATTCATGGAGAGAGCCATCAGAACGAACCTACACTTCCAATATACATTTTCTGAGAGAGAACCACCTACTCATGTGTTGAGGCCAAGATATTCCATTCCTACCATATGAATCTTGATCTCTAGCCTTCCCCAAGTTGCTTTCCACTCAAATCTTCTTTCCACCAAATCCAAATCCTGTGAGAGAGAGTTGAGTGTTGGGGAGACTATCATTTGAAGCACAAGAGCAAGGAGTTCATCATCAAAACACCATTTGTTACTTCTTGGAGAGTGGTGTCTCCTAGATTGGCTAGGTGTCACTTGGGAGCCTCCGACAAGATTGTGGAGTTGAACCAAGGAGTTTGTAAGGGTAAGGAGATCGCCTACTTCGTGAAGATCTACCGCTAGTGAGGCAAGTCCTTCGTGGGCGACAGCCATGGTGGGATAGACAAGGTTGCTTCTTCGTGGACCCTTCGTGGGTGGAGCCCTCCGTGGACTCGCGCAACCATTACCCTTCGTGGATTGAAGTCTCCATCAACGTGGATGTACGATAGCACCACCTACCGGAACCACGACAAAAACATTCGTGTCTCCAATTGCGTTTGAATTCTCCAAACCCTTCCCTTTACATTCTCGCAAGTTGCATGCTTTACTTTCCGCTGCTCATATACTCTTTGCATGCTTGCTTGATATGTATTGTGAGTGTTAAACTTGTGCCTAAACTCCACTCTAACTTAAAGAAGTTAAAAACTACAACTTTTGGTACTTAGTGTCTAATCACCCCCCTCTAGACACTTCTTCTCGATCCTTTCAAGTGGTATCCGAGCTTTGGTCTCCATTGCCTTGGTTTAATCACCGTTGGAGGAAGATGGATGTGTCTACTTTGGGGAGTCTTAGACATAGAGTGCCTATTCTTGATGGAGAGTATTTTCATGAGTAAAAAAATGAGATGCTTGAGATTTTCAATGAATACCATTTGAACAAATACATTGCTAGCCCTTGTGCACCTCATATTGATCCTTTGCATCCCACACCCGAAGAGGACCTTGACATGATTCGCAATCTTAGGACCATCAATCTTATCATACGAGGATTACCCAAAAACTTGATTGCTAGTTTGCCTACTCTTGATTGCGCCTATACCATATGGAGATTTCTTGAGGAACGATGTCCAGATTATTCCTTGAAAAATCTAGACGAAATTCTCCATAAGTCTATTGCCTTGAGTAAGATGAATTCGAGTGATCCTAACTTTGGTGATTGTCTATTTGAGCTTACAAATCTCATGCATGCCATAGGAGATGTTGGAATTATTAGCAATATCATTTCCGAAGCTATTAGAATCCATAAAGACAATCATAGAAATGGTCATTTGTCTAATGAACTACCCTCTCTAGGAATTGATCAATCACAAGATGATGTTGAACATGGATACTATGATGAGGATGATGATAGTGACTATGATCTTGATGATGCGATGAGACACTTTGGTCTTATGGCAAATCTTCGCGGCTACATGGCCGCAGGAAAGAAATGGGTTCTTGATAGTGGATGTACTGATCACATGACCGGAGATAAAGACATGTTCCGTGAGCTTGCTGAAAACGACGGCCCTCGAAAATATGTCACTTTTGGTGATAATTCAAAGGGTAAGGTGATTGGCCTCGGTAAGGTGGCCATCTCACATGATAGCTCCATACAAAATGTCATGCTCGTTGAATCTCTTGGCTGCAACTTACTTTCAGTATCTAGAGTTGCTGATTTCGGTTTCAATGTCCTATTCTATCAAGTAGATTGCCAACTGTTTCATAGAGATAATCATAAAATGGTCTTTACCGTGTACGTGAGGTGATCTATACATTGTTGATTTCACTAAAAAGGCTCAACCTAGAACTTGCTTTATTGCTAAATCCTCTAAAGGTTGGTTATGGCATAGACGATTAGGTCATGTTGGCATGCGAAATCTTGACAAGCTTATTAAAGGAAATCATATCCTTGGCGTTAACGATGTCATATTTGATAAGCATAGACTTTGCAGCGCTTGTCAGGCAGGTAAACAGGTTGGAGGGAGGCATCCCATGAAGAACATCATGACCACAAGGAGGCCACTCGAGCTACTTTACATGGATCTTTTTGGTCCCAACGCCTACAAAAGTCTCGGTGGAAATTCTCTTGGTCTAGTTATAGTTGATGATTTTTCAAGATTTACGTGGGTGTTCTTTCTCGATGATAAATCACAGGTTCAAAAGATCTTCAAAAACTTCGCTAGGAAGGCCCAAAATCAATTTGAAGTGAAGATCAAGAAGGTTCGCAGCAACAACGGAACGGAGTTCAAGAACGCAAATGTGGATACCTTTCTTGACGAAGAAGGTATTTCACACGAGTTATCGGCTACGTACTGTAACACCCCGGATACAACTTTCCATATTAGTATCTCCAACTCTTGCCTTTTCCGGAGATGTGATATGGTATTTTCCTTCGTGGTTGGGTTTTTGTCTTTTGTTTTGCTTTTTGTTCATGTCTTGCATTTCATATCATAGCATCATGTGCATCGCATCCATATGTTTTCATAAAACCCGTATCCACTCGTAGTTGCCGCGTCACCCCTTGCTTTCGTTGATCGTTTCGAGACCAACCGTGTTTGCGTTTCCCTCTTGTCAAACCACCTAACCTCTCTGCACAACCACCCATCCCCTCACTTGCTCGTCCGAAACCTCCCCGAACTCGATCCGGGCGGTCATGACCAGTGCGTCCGGATCATCGCCAAACATCCCTAAAATATCTTCGGTTCTTTGTTAGACTCCCCTAAGCTATTTATTCTCGACCGTCAAATTTTGATCGGATGATCCAACTCCCATCTTTTCCCATATATATATAGTGTACACCTAGTTCATTTTGGACCAAACCCTATTTTCTGGGATCCTCGCCTGTCCAGCCGCCGCTGCCGCCCACCTAGTCTCCTCCTCGTTTTCCCCACCAAACCAACCACCTTCATCCCTCGATTTTAGATGAGGTAATATCACTGGTGGTCATACAACTTGTGTTGAATGTGCAGTTTAGTGCTAGAACTATCAAAATACATTTTTCTGGTCATACAACTTGCATTTAGGTGCACATACGGTCATTCCCTCCGTATCCGTCGCTGGCGTGGCATGCCACGTATGCACGGGGCCACTGCCAGTGAGCGAAAAACGTCTTGAAGCAAAGTGCGTGTGGTAAACTTGCACGGGCGCTTCAACTTGTTACTATGTGCGCAAAAAAAACCCAAAATCGTTGGCCTATCAGTTTGACTCCCTGCCGCTTCGTCTCTCGATCATACAGAGGCGGAGGCGGAGGAGCCGAACGCGTCACGACGGCCGTCAGACGAGGAGATGAGCGAACCGCGCCATCGACATCCGGGCGAAGCAGCGCCGCCGTATGGTACGCCTGCCCCCTCGCTGGTCTCCGCCATCTTGGTTTTTCCTCTGCTCGTCGCCATCTTATTTTGTGCTGCCGTCTTTCGTTGGGCCAAGTTAGGTCGTTGTCTGCCCCCTTAGGGTTCTTGACAGATGTTCGATCGCGCTAGGGTTCAGCTCCCCTGTAGCCATTAGATTTCGAGGGTGAAACTCCCCTGTTTGCAAATCAACCTAGGGTTTAGGAAGGGGTTATGAAAGGAAGCAGTTTTTTGTGTGTAAAAGTATGATAAATTCGTTGTTTTTGCTATGGTTTATGATATGATCCTGTTTGGTTGGATTATGTAGCTGAAATTGTGTGATGTTTCCGAGATGCAAATAATGTTGTTTGTACTCTGAATTTCTGAAAAAAATGTAATAAACTGAATTTTTTTGACACTAAAGGTGTGTACTCTGAATTTGGCACTTAAATTGCTATGTCAAGTATGTGTGCTGTACTTGTAAGGAGCATTAGATGAATATGTTAACTGAATGTCAAGTATGTGTGTTGTACTTGTAAGGAGAATTAGGTGAATATGTTAACTGAATGTTAAGTATGTGTGATGTACTTGTAAGGACAATTAGGTGAATATGTCAACTGAATGTCAATTCCTTCTGTACTTTTGTTCTACTGATTTAGTTGCTAACAGAATTTTTTGTTCATTACTTTTGTTGTACCCCGCTTACTGAATATTCATTATTTTAACAATGCAGGTGATTTTGACGGTTTCTTTTTTGTTGAGATTCAGCACAAGGGTTTTTTGTGGGAGTGAGAGCAACAAGACTTACATGGATTATGAGGTCGACTGGTTTGACATGTGTGAGAGTGACACATGGTCAATGCTATGGATCAATGACTTTCTTTCACAACTAGGATGTGACATGGACGCCTCCAAAATTAATGTCTATTGGTTGCAACCAGGGAAGACAATTGCTGATGGCCTTAAGCTTCTCACTTGTGATGAAGATATGGTGTTGATGATTACTGCAACAGTAGAGCACAAGAACCTAGTGCTTCTAGTAGATCATGGTCAAACCTGCAGTCAACAGTGATGATGTTACGATTCTGGAGTGATGTAAGTCAAGGTCATTACTCCCACAAAACCCAATGGAAAAGAAAATGTTAGCTGGTCAGAGAAAGGAAATAGTCCAATTAAGAAGGTATCAAGGAAATCAAGGAGGAGGATGACATATGGTGAAGGATCTAGTTCTGGGTTTGCAGCTCAAGTGGAGGAGGAATGTGAGGATGATGGTGACAGCAATGAAGAAGAGGAGAATGTTGAAGAAGAGTTAACAGATGAGGATTTTTATGAGAGCGACTATGATGTTCAAGATGGTGATGATGACCTGTTTGAGAAAAATGTTGACAAAGATGTAGATGATCACAGAGAAAAGAATGAATTTGCTGACTATGAAGCGGAACTTCCAGAAGATGCATTGGAGGACAGTCATTTGAATATGTCAACATCAGAGAAAGATAAGCTGAAGCATAAATTCAGTGTTTTCAACCCTAGCACAGACTTGAATGCACCAGTGTTTAAGCTAGGGATGGTATTCGCAGACATGATAGAGCTCAGACATGCTCTAAATGCATATAGTGTCAGAAATAGAGTGAAGGTGAGGAAGCTCAGAAATACTAACATGTCATTAGAGGCTATATGCAAGGATGGTTGTAGTTGGTACTTGAAGGCGTGCAAAGACAATGAGAAAATGCCCTTAAGGAAGTTTTCAGATAAGGTGGAACAAGAATTTAACTTAGTTGCTCATAGGAGTAAGTTGGGAAGGGCAAGAAGAGCAGCTGTGAAAGAAATCAGGGGAGAAGATGATGACCAATACAACTCATTGTGGGACTATGGGCAGGAGCTGAGAAGGAGCAATCCAGGGAGCCAATTCTTCTTGTGCACAAAGGAGGTTTTTGATGACAAGACAAAGATGACAAAGAACCACTTCTCAACATTATACTGGTCTTATGATGCGTGTAAGAGAGGGTTTTTGAAGGGCTGTAGACCAATAATTTTCCTTGATGGTTGTCACATCAAAACAAAATATAAGGGGAATATACTGACAGCAGTTGGGATTGATGCAAATGATTGTATCTTCCCTATAGCATTTGGCATATGTGAAGTGGAGTCAACACATAGTTGGGAGTGGTTTCTAGCCTCTTTGAGAGATGACCTTAATATAACAAACACTTCACCCTTCACCATTATGAGTGACAAGCAGAAGGTGAGATATAGTTTCATTCTTATTTTCATTATTCCAAACAGGGTTGTATGTAGGGCTGGAGACCAATAATGTTTCTATTGTTTTGTAGGGTTTGATAAATGCAGTGCAGAAAGTTTTCCCTCATTCAGAACATAGGAACTGTGTTAGGCACATTTACCAAAATTTCCACAAAGTACATAAGGGTGAACAACTCAAGAATGACCTCTGGGCCATAGCAAGATCCACTAATGAACTTGCGTACACCAAGAACATGGATAAGATGAAAGATGACAGCTTTGCAGCATTCTGTTGGGTTGAGAAGTTGTCTCCAAGAACTTGGATCAAAGCTTTTTTTTATCCTTTTTGCAAGTGTGATATTTTACTAAATAACATGTCTGAAGTGTTCAACAGGTTAGTTTCACTTTTTGCAAGTATGATATATTGCTTCATTTCTGTTACATGCGCTTCCATTGATTGTGTTGACACATTATGTGCAAATCTGCAGCTATATCTTGGATGGTAGAGACTTGCCAATTAAATCAATGTTGGATTACATCTTCTGGAAGATAAATAATAGGATTGTTGGTAAGCAAATGGAGGCAGCAAAGTGGACAGGCAGGCTTTGCCCCAAGATACAGAAGAAGCTGGACAAGTATGTGGAGTGGGCAAAAAACTGCAGGCTGAGGGAGTATGGAAGAGGTGTATTCCAGGTTATTTCACTGAACAACACTTACATAGTTGAACTGAACATGAACAGTTGTAACTGCAAAAGGTGGGAACTGTCTGGCATACCTTGTCATCATGCAATTGCTTGTTTTAGGCATGAGAGAATTGAGCCAGAGAGCATGGTTCATTCATGCTACACCGTTGAGGAGTACAAGAAGTGTTATGGCTTTAACATGATGCCAATGAGAGATCCAAAGCAATGGGAAAAGATGCATGGCATTCCAGTTTATCCACCCATTTACACCAAAGTAATGGGCAGGCCAAAGAAAAGTAGGAAAAAAGATGCAGAGGAGAAGAAGGATAAGAAAGGAGTGAGGAAGTTGACCAAGCATGGTGTCACTATGCATTGCTCTGTTTGTGGGGCTGCTGATCATAACAAGAAAGGCCACTACAAACATGCCAATCAACAACCTACTAAGGAAGCACCTGAGGAATCAGAAGAAGAAGATGATCCTAGCATAATTGTCAGTAAACTAATACTTTTGCTAACCGCTACTTTTGTTAACTACTTTTTCTCATGCATGCACTACATTGATAAATTGCTTGTACTTTTGTAGAACATTATGCCACACAGAGTGTACCCACAGCTTGATCCAACACAAACTCCAGACTCCATGGTCTACAAGATGCAGCAAAATGTACAATATTAACAACACCCTCTATTTGTCTTATTTTTGTAACTCTACTTTCACTTTCTGACATTATATGTTTACTGTATTAATTTCTTGACCAGGAAAAATTCACATACCCAACTCCTATGGACTATGGTCCCTTGCCTGAGTCTAGTTTCATTGCAAATGCTAGAGACACAATCCCTGTAGGCAGGGTGACAACAGCAATGACAAGTGGCAGGGTGAGGAGTGTAGCTACTGCAGCAAGCAATGTAACAAGAGGAGGCTCGGCTCAAAGGGGAGGCAATGTACCAAGAAGAGGAAGAGGGGCAAGAGGAAGCATTGGTGGAAGGAGAGGAGGCAATGTAACAAGAGGAGGCGGTGTTCAAAGGGGAGGGAATGTTTCAACAGCTACAACAGGAGGCAATGTTGCATCTGGAAGCAATCCTCCCAGAGGAGCAAGGGCTGCTGCTCCAGGATTCTACAACTTGATTTTTGGAGCTGATGGAGCTGTCAACCAAGAACCACCTCTCTTCATGCAGGCTGAAGAGGAGGTAATTGTGAGCCAAAATGCACCACAAGATGCTCTGTTTCGTGAAGGCTGGCCGAGACACTGCATGATTTCCTTTCGTTGTAGTTTTCATGGCCATGTGATCAAGTTCATGAATGAACTTTTGTTAGGCATGAATGATCAAGTTCATCAATGAACTGCTCCTTTTGATGGGGTTCATCCATGTGTGCACAATCTTCATGACAGTTTCAGAATTTTGTCTTATTTTCATGGTTCGATTATGTACAAAATTATGCAAAATTCAGTTGAAAACTGTAGCAAAATTCAGTTGAAACATGTGCCAAAATTTTAGTAATCTTGAATCGTGCCAAAATACTGTCCAAAAATTCAAGAACGCTTACCAAAAAATCAAGACAAGTGAACTCTAGTTTCACCAACATATATTCCTCGTTAATTATGGATTTTGTTCTGTTTATATCTTTTGATGGTCCATGTGTACAATCTTCATGATAGTTTCAGATTTTTCTCTTATTTTCATGGTTCAATTCTGTACAAAGTTGTTCCTAAATTCAGTTGAAAATCGTAGCAAAATTCAGTTGAAACCTGTGCCAAAATCATCCACAAATTCAAGAACGTTACGGCAAAATTCGTACATGTACAGAACATCCAAAAAATTCGATGGCACAGGATTGAACCCGGGACACCGCAAATATTAGTCGACACCGTATCGCCGTTGGGTACTCAATGGATTCTAGTTAGGTATCTACACCCATCTCTTTTCTATAGTAATCTCTGTTATCTCTCTCTCAACTCCGATGCGTCGCAGACGCATGATGCAGACGAACCACAAGGCGGCGAGACCAGCGACCAAGTCCATCGAGCCCACGACGTCCGAGCTCTCGCAGAATCGTCGTGAGATTGAAGAGGAGGACGCGCAGGAGCAGGAGGCATTCGACGCCGCGTAGGCCGCCCAAAACGTCAACGGCCGCGTGAGGCATTTGCGCACATAGTAACAAGTTGGGGCGTCGTGCAAGTTTACCACGCGACGTTGCTTGAGGCGTTTTTAAGCTCGCGATAGTGGCCCCGTGCATACGTGGCATGCCACGCCAGCGGCGGATACGGAGGGAATGACCGTATGTGCACCTAAATGCAAGTTGTATGACCAGAAAAATGTATTTTAATAGTTCTAGCACTAAATTACACATCCAACACAAGTTGTATGACCACCAGTGATATTACCTCATTTTAGATCCATCCACAACCCCGGCCTCCTCTGCTCATGCCCGAGGCCTCCTCCTCGACTCTCCCCGTGCGAGCACAGCGCCCGCTTGCGCATGGGCCAAGGACCCCGACAGCCCCGCCGTCGGCCGACCGAACCAGCAGATGAGTCGCCGCTCGTCTCCTCTTTCTCTCCCCTGTTTCCCTCTCCTTCCTTCTCTAATCTCTCTCCCTTCCTCGTTTGTTTTCTTATCTGCCAGGAAAGGAACGGGGCTCACCCCTGCTGCCATGGCCGCCGGCGACCGAAGCCGCCGTGTGTGTCCTTCCCGTCCCTGTTGTCCCTACCGCCGGATCGAACCGGCTCCGCCCGGCTCCTCTCTCCCCGACTGCCCGTGCTCGCCTCCCGTCGCAGGGCCTCGTCTCGGCTTCGATCAGACGAACGAAGCTGTCGCCGCCTACTTCGTCAGTTTCAGGACGCGACGCTGCTTGCCTTGGCCGCGCCCTGAACCGCCTGAGCCGCCCTTCTCCCTCCGCCTTGCCCGCTCGCCGGAGCTCGTGCGTTGCTCTGCATCGTGCCGCCGTCGCGCCAAGTCCGCCTTCGTCCTCTGCTTCGCCCGCTCGAACCTGCTACTGCCTGCTTTGCTCGATCGAACAGCGCCACCGCCGGAGTTCCTCGTCGCCGGGAACCGCCTCCCCGACCCTCGGACTGCTCGGATCCGCCGCGCCCGCTGGTCCCTTGCCCCTGCATCGCGACTCTGCCCGCCTTCTGCTTCACCACGACCTGCTGCTGCCTCTGCCCTTCAGTTACGAGCAGCAGCTCGCTCGCCTCGTCTCGCGTTGACCGCGCCTCTGCCTCAACCGCTCGCCCCCTCTGCTTCGCACGCTGGCCCGTGTCCCCTTCGCAAGATCCGGCCTGCCCGGCCTCCTCCACCGACCGGCCCAATGTGATTAGCCCCCTCCAGTCCCTCTCCTGTACACTATCAGGCCAGTCAGTTTCGGCCTGCATGTGTTTTTTTCCCGTCTGCGAATTTGTCTAATTTTTTCATAGATGACAAATTTGCAGAAAAACCCCTAAGCGTCATGCATATAATAATTCATGAACCATGCATCGGATTAAAATGGTTTAAATATGTAAAATGCTTAGAATTTTGCGTAGATTAATAATATGCCACTTTCGTCCATGTTTAAAATGTTTAAAATGCTGTTTGTTTAAATTTTCTTAAATACCATGTTAAAATGATTTATTTCATAACTAAATAACTGTAGCTCGGTTTTAAATAAATTTTATATGTAAATGGGGTAGAAAAATGCATAGATTGACTTGTTGCACTTTATTCTCCTGTTTAACAACATTAAAATATGGTTTAGGGCAGAACAGTACCGAATCTAAAATATGCATATGGGGATTTTCCGGAATTGTTGTTTGTTGTTTCCGGCCTCATTTAAACTTGCCTAAATAATTAGTTTACTTATGCCTCACTTCTTGCCATGTTTAACAACATTTAATATTGTTGGGTACATAAACGGGAGAGAACTAAATAAATGAATGTGGTGTTTCATCGATATGCAACTCGTTGCATATTGAGCTCCACTTAAATTGTAGCATTGTTTGTTGCACTTTGCCATGCCATGCCTTATTAAACCGGACATGCATCATACTTGATTGTGCATCATGTCATGTTTATGCTTGTGCATTTACCATGTTGTTTGTTTCTTTCCGTTGTTTGGCTATGTTACCGCTTTTGCTCAGCCCCTCTTATAGCGTTGCTAGTTGCAGGTGAAGATGAAGATTGCTCCATGTTGGATTATGGTTATGTTGGGATATCATAATATCTCTTATTTAATTAATGCATCTATATACTTGGTAAAGGGTGAAAGGCTCGGCCTTATGCCTGGTGTTTTGTTCCACTCTTGCCGCCCTAGTTTCCGTCATATCGGTATTATGTTTCCGGATTTTGCGTCCCTAACGCGGTTGGGTGATTTATGGGACGCCCTTGACGATTCGCTTTGAATAAAACTCTTCCAAGGCCCAACATTGGTTTTACCATTTGCCTACCACCTATACCTTTCCCTTGGGAGTAATTAACCCAAGGGTCATCTTTATTTTAGCCCCGGGCGATGCTTGTCTAAGTGTTGGTCCAAACTAGAGCACCGTATGGGACCATCCCTTGGCAACTTGGGTTACGTGTCGGTACCAGACGCTTCGCTTATCCGGTGTTGCCACGAGAACGAGATATGTGCAGCTCCTATCGGGATTGTTTAGCATCGGGCGGCTTCTTTGGTCTTGTTTTACCATTGTCGAAATGTCTTTTAAACCGGATTACGAGGCGGATCGGGTCTTCCGGAGAAGGAATATCCTTCGTTGATCGCGAGAGCTTATCATGGGCTAAGTTGGGACACCTCTGCAGGTTTAAACTTTCGAGAGCCGTGCATGATTTATGTGGCGTATGGGAATTTGTTAATATCCGGTTGTAGTAGACTTGAAGTAAACTCATCTAAAATACGCCAACCGTAATGCGTAATCGTGAGTGTCTCTCTTTTCGGGGTTGATCGAGAGGAGAACACGGTTTACGGGTTATGTCTGACGTAAGTAGGAGTTCAGGATCACTTCTTATCATTACTAGTTGACGACCGCTTGCTTTGCTTCTCTCCTCGCTCTTATTTGCGTAAGTTAGCCACCATACATGCTTAGTCGCTGCTGCAACCTCATCACTTTAGCCCTTCCTTTCCCTTTAAGCTTTGCTAGTCTTGATACCCATGGTAATGGGATTGCTGAGTCCTCGTGGCTCACAGATTACTACAACAACACTTGCAGGTACAGGTTATGCGATGATCATGGCCTTGAGGCGATGTTTACTTGCTTTGGAGTTCTTCTTTCGCTTCTTCAATCAGGGGATAGGTTCCAGGTCGGCAGCCTAGGCTAGCAGGGTGGATATTGTTTGAGTTTCTGTTTATGATTCATCCGTAGTCGGATGTTGTTCTTGAATGATGTATTGTTGTATTCATGTGACATTGTATGTCTTGGGATGTATCCCCACTATTATGTAATGTTGATGTAATGATATCCATCTTGCAAAAGCGTCTTCAAGATGCGCTTCTATCATTGGTGGGACCTTCGATTTCCTTTAGGATAGGGTCGCATCTTGGGCGTGACAAGTTGGTATCGAGCCTCGACAAACCATAGGAGCCCCCTTGTTTGTTGGCCGTTGTTGAGTCTAGAAGAAAACTATTTTGAGTCTTAGGATTATATATATCGGAGTAGGATTATTTTTACTCCTCGGTCCCTTAAATACGCTCTGGTGAGGCCTCCTGACGTAGATGTTTTGTCTTTCCTCTCCTCAAATTTCATGGATTTTTTTAGGATCACGTGGGTATCTTGGGATCATTCCGATAATCTTGTGACGAGAACATTGTTCTTGGTGCCTCCTGACATTTAGGGGTTGTGGCAGTGTCCCAAGGAGTTGAGCTCCGAGGTGTTGTCGTCACAATTTTATCGTTGCAGTTCTGGAATACCTGAGTTTTGCCGACATCGAAAATCTCTTTTATGCAATTGTTGGTGAGATAACCTCGACGCCACCCAGTACTGGGGAGTTCGGGAGTATTGCCATAGCTCGTATAACGGATGCTTTTCGAAGGTTGAGGTACACGATTTCCGGAGTTTTGTTGGTTATGTGTTGACGGATGGATAGAGCTGGATCTAGGTATTGTTAGTTTGGGTGAGATATATTGCGTCCCCTGTATCCCCAACACCAGATTGCATAACCAGAAAGTTTCGGGAGTTTATAGGTGGGAATTCAAGTAGCTCATAGAATATCTTTCCGACAGATGCATGATATGGGATTGGGTAAATCTCTATCATATGTATTTGTTCCGGCTTATTTCTGCAAGCCAATCCTTTGTTTTGTTTTATTTGTGGTATTCGAGTTGCTTCGAAGTCAAATGTTGAATCCATACCTTTTCCTAAACGGTGTTCTCATATTGCTATGTGAATACTAGTCCTTCTTGTTTATCGAGATTGTCATGTCAATTCTTTTCCAAACCGGCGTGCTTCTCTTCAAGTGGATCCGATCATTTCAACATTTGTGAGATCAATTCTAAGTTTTCTCAACGGTATCCGTTTCATCCGTCCCAAGTTGTCTTTGTTTTCCCGCCCTCCCACCCCTTTTTCTTCAAGGACTCAGATTTCTTAATCATGTATCCTTTTATTTGCGGGAAGTCTCTTCATTCTTTTCTTTCAATGTTCTTATCCGGTGATTTCACGTAAAGATGCTCAACAGTTTCAAGTTCATCATCCTTCATTGTTGTTTCTTCTCCGGTGGATCCAATTCAAGCTTTCGATATTCATCATATTCCTTTCCTCGTTTCTAATGCTTTCTCATGCCGATGCACCTCTTAATCATTCACTTCTTCCTATTCATTTGTTCTGGAGTTCTGAAAATATCTCACAAGACTTGTGTTTCCATTCTCAATCCGCTCAAGATATTTCAAGGTTGTTATCCCATTCAAGCCATTTAACTCAACCGATGCAATCCCCTTTCAATCAATTGTTCAACGGTGTTTTCTTTTGAGTGGGCCCTAACCCACAGGTGTTTTCCCAGGATCTTACCTGACTCTTCTAATTATCCCGAAACTATTCTCAAATTCATTTCAAAGTTTGACGTAAGAATGAATTTTCATCAGTCACATGCCTTCTCCTATGCCGTTTTTAAATTCTTTTCATCTCTGGCTCAACCTTTCCTCTTTTAATCCTTCCGGAGTTTCTCAACAATTTGGTGGTGTTTCTCCTCGTCATTCTCAGCATGTGAAGACCGAAGAAGTGTTTCCTCTAAATGTTGGTTCGTTATCTCGAAGATACATGGTTCTAGCTTGATGCCATCCTCTCATAATTGTTTTCGATTGTGAGAATTCTTTTCAACCATCTGGAGCATTTCAGGAGTCTTTTCAGTTTGATTCTCCGGAGCCCATCATCTCAGAATTATTCATTCAAGCTTTCAGCTCTCGTTCTCCAAATCATACCGGTGCATCATTCAAGTATTATCTAATCAGTTCATGATCTCTTCATTATCTTGTATCTAAATCCCCTCAAGTATCTTCATTCGTTTTCCAATTCTTCCCGGTGAATTGTGCCTTCGCTACTTTCATTTTCAATTTTTACGGTGGTTCGTTCAAGATTCCTCTTCCTTTATTACCGTATCATTTCATTCGTCCTTTCCAATCCTCTCGGTGATTCGTCGAAGACTTCTTCAAGTTGGCGCTATATCTCTCTTCAATCCTTGCAAAAGAATAAGTAGTGTGCCAAATCCTTTGCTTATCATCAATTAAATTGGTGAAGGATACACATAACGTAATTCTTATTATTGTTTCATCCAAGTGATCTAGTTTCTTCTTTCCATCATTGTCATCATGTCACATTTCTCGGTTTGAGATGCTCCATCTTTTCTTTTCTGGAGTTCCAAGATTTCCGCATTATCTCATCACGAAGCTCCACCTAAATTATTGCAAGGTTCCACCTTGTGTCTTCAACTTCTCTTTATTTTTATCATCCTTTTATTACCGGAGTTCTTCATGAAGGCTCTACATGATGGTTCGTCAAGGATTCTTTTCATTCTTCAATTGTTCTTCAAGATTTCTCTCGAAGTTATGATCCAAGTTATCTCTTTATCATCTTGGTGGAAGAAGTGTTCATCTCTTCGTTGATCTAAAGCAAGCAATTGTTTCCTTTAGTGGTCGGTTGTCACTCATAATGTTGAGATGTTTCCATAAGCCCACTACAAACTTATTCTTTTCGTTGTTGGTCTTCCAACAACTCTATTCTAACCTTCTTGCAAGGATGCCTTCCAAATTCAATTTGCGGCAGAAGTTGGCATTTTTTTCTCCATTCTTTTATTCCAATGATCTATCTTCTATTCTTTCTTCCGGAGGCATGGTGATGTTGCTCTCTTCACTCATCATCTCGAATTGTGAGGACCGTGTTCTTTTCATGCTTATCCATTTAACTTAGGAGTGTTGTGTCATCTCTTCAAGTTCTTTTCATCTTATCAAGTTTTCCTTCTTCTTTCAATCGGAGTGCTGCCCAAATTATATCAATCTTATTCCTTCTCTATCTAGTTTTAACCGGAGTGGTTTCAATATCTATCTTATCACTAAACCTCTTGGTTCTCGTCGTATCCCTTGTTCCTCTTTTCTAACGGAGTGTTCTCAATCCCGTTCATCTCCCTTGTATTCTCTCTTTTAGTTCTTTCAATCTCTCAAGGTTCATGGTTTCACTCGTTTGTCAAAGAAGCAACTTAATTTTACCTCCTCTCTTCCTCTTCCATTTTCTCTCCGGCGCCATCCTAGATCTCGGGACGAGATCCTCTCGTAGTGGTGGAGTGTTGTAACACCCCGGATACAACTTTCCATATTAGTAATTCCAACTCTTGCCTTTTCCGGAGATGTGATATGGTATTTTCCTTCGTGGTTGGGTTTTTATCTTTTGTTTTGCTTTTTGTTCATGTCTTGCATTTCATATCATAGCATCATGTGCATCGCATCCATATGTTTTCATAAAACCCATATCCACTCGTAGTTGCCGCGTCACCTCTTGCTTTCGTTGATCGTTTCGAGACCAACCGTGTTTGCGTTTCCCTCTTGTCAAACCACCTAACCTCTCTGCACAACCACCCATCTGTAAACTTGCTCGTCCAAAACCTCCCGAACTTCGATCCGGCGGTCATGACCAGTCTTGTCCGGATCATCGCCAAACATCCCTAAAATATCTTCGGTTCTTTGTTAGACTCACTAAACTATTTATTCTCGTGGCCAAATTTTGATCGGATGATCCAACTCCCATCTTTTCCCATATATATAGTGTACCCCTAGTCCATTTTGGACCAAACCTTATTTTCTAGGGATCCTCCCCTGTCCAGCCGTCGCCGCTGCCCACCTGGTCTCCTCCTCGTTTTCCCCACCAAACCAACCACCTTCATCCCTCGATTTCAGATCCATCCACAACCCCAGCCTCCTCTGCTCATGCCCGAGGCCTCCTCCTCGACTCTCCCCGTGCGAGCACAGCACCCGCTTGCGCTTGGGCCAAGGACCCCGACAGCCCCGCCGCCGGCCGACCGAACCAGCAGATGAGTCGCCGCTCGTTTCCTCTTTCTCTCCCATGTTTCCCTCTCCTTCCTTCTCTAGTCTCTCTCCCTTCCTCGTTTGTTTTTCTTATCTGCCAGGAAATGAACGGGGCTCGCCCTTGCTGCCATGGCCGCCGGCGACCGGAGCCGCCGTGTGTGTCCTTCCTGACCCTGCCGTCCCTGCCGCCGGATCGGGCCGGCTCCGCCCGGCTCCTCTTGCCCCGACTGCCCGTGCTCGCCTCCCGTCGCAGGGCCTCGTCTCGGCTTAGATCTGACGAACGAAGCTGTCGCTGCCCGCTTCGTCAGTTTCAGGACGCGAGCACTGCTTGCCTTGACCGCGCCCTGAACCGCCTGAGCCGCCCTTCTCCCTTCGCCTTGCCCGCTCGCTGGAGCTCGTGCGTTGCTCTGCATCGTGCCGCCGTCGCGCCAAGTCCGCCTTCGTCCTCTGCTTCGCCCGCTCGAACCTGCTACTGCCTGCTTTGCTCGATCGAACAACGCCACCGCCGGAGTTCCTCGTCGCCGGGAACCGCCTCCCCGACCCTCGGACTGCTCGGATCCGCCGCGCCCGCTGGTCCCTTGCCCCTGCATCGCGAGTCTGCCCGCCTTCTGCTTCGCCACGACCTGCTGCTGCCTCTGCTCTTCAGTTACGAGCAGCAGCTCGGTCGCCTCGTCTCACGTTGACCGCGCCTCTGCCTCGACCGCTCGCCCCCTCTGCTTCGCACGCTGGCCCGTGTCCCCTTCGCCAGATCCGACCTGCCCGGCCTCTTCCACCGACCGGCCCAATGTGAGCAGCCCCCTCCAGTCCCTCTCCTGTACACTATCGGGCCAGTCAGTTTCGGCCTGCATGTGTTTTTTTCCCCGTCTGCGAATTTGTCTAATTTTTTCATAGATGACTGATTTGCAGAAAAACCCCTAAGCGTCATGCATATAATAACTCATGAACCGTGCATCGGATTAAAATTGTTTAAATATGTAAAACGCTTAGAATTTTGCGTAGATTAATAATATGCCACTTTCGTCCATGTTTAAAATGTTTAAAATGCTGTTTGTTTAAATTTTCTTAAATGCCATGTTAAAATGATTTATTTCATAACTAAATAACTGTAGCTCAGTTTTAAATAAACTTTATATGTAAATGGGGTAGAAAAATGCATAGATTAACTTGTTGCACTTTATTCTCCTGTTTAACAACATTAAAATATGGTTTATGGCAGAACAGTTCCGAATCTAAAATATGCATATGGGGATTTTCCGGAATTGTTGTTTGTTGTTTCTGGCCTCATTTAAACTTGTCTAAATAGTTAGTTTAATTATGCCTCACTTCTTGCCATGTTTAACAACATTTAATATTGTTGGATACATAAACGGGAGAGAACTAAATAAATGAATGTGGTGTTTCATCGATATGCAACTCGTTGCATATTGAGCTCCACTTAACTTGTAGCATTGTTTGTTGCACTTTGCCATGCCATGCCTCATTAAACCGGACATGCATCATACTTGATTGTGCATCATGCCATGTTTATGCTTGTGCATTTACCATGTTGTTTGTTTCTTTCCTGTTGCTTCTTAGTTAGGTAATGTTGCGATTGTGAGGATTCGTTCGACTACTCCGTTCGTCTTCTTCATGGACTCGTTCTTCTTCCTAAGCGGGATTTCGTGCAAGATGACCGTCACCTTGGATCTCAATACTATCATTGCTATGCTAGTTGCTTCGTTCTATCGCTATCTTTGCGTTACCTACCACTTGCTTTTCAAGCCTCCCAAATTGTCATGAACCTCTAACCTTTGTCACCCTTCCTAGCAAACCGTTGTTTGGCTATGTTACCGCTTTTGCTCGGCCCTCTTATAAGCGTTGCTAGTTGCAGGTGAAGATGAAGTTAGCTACACGTTGGATTATGGTTATGTTGTGATATCACAATATCTCTTATTTAATTAATGCATCTATATACCTGGTAAAGCGTGGAAGGCTCGGACTTATGAATTGTGTTTTGTTCCACTCTTGCCGCCCTAGTTTCCATCATATCGGTATTATTTTCCGGATTTTGCGTCCGACAGCGGTTGGAGTGATTTATGGGGCGCCCTTGACGATTCGCTTTGAATAAAACTCTTCCAAAGAAGGCCCAACATTGGTTTTACCATTTGCCTACCACCTATACCTTTCCCTTGGGAGTAATTAACCCAAGGGTCATCTTTATTTTAGCCCCAAGACGATGCTTGTTTAAGTGTTGGTCCAAACTAGAGCACCGTCTTGGGACCATCCCTTGGCAACTTGGGTTACGTGCACTGACGCTTCACTTATCCGGTGTTGCCACGAGAACGAGATATGTGCGGCTCCTATCGGGATTGTCGGCGCATTAGGCGGCTTTCTTTGGTCTTGTTTTACCAGTGTCGAAATGTCTTGTAAACCGGGATTCCGAGACTGATCGGGTCTTCCCGGGAGAAGGAATATCCTACATTGATAGCGTGAGCTTATCATGGGCTAAGTTGGGACACCCCTGCAGGGTTTAAACTTTCGAGAGCCATGCCCGCGGTTATGTGGCAGATGGGAATTTGTTAATATCCGGTTGTAGTAGACTTGAAGTAAACTCTTCTAAAATACACCAACTGTGCGCATTCTAGTGAGTGTCTCTTTTCGGGGTTGATCGAGAGGAGAACACGGTTTCTGGGTTATGTCTGACGTAAGTAGGAGTTCAGGATCACTTCTTGGTCATTACTAATTGACGACCGCTTGCTTTGCTTCTCTCCTCGCTCTTATTTGCGTAAGTTAGCCACCATACATGCTTAGTCATTGCAACCTCACCACTTTACCCCTTCCTTTCCCTTTAAGCTTTGCTAGTCTTGATACCCATGGTAATGGGATTCTTTGAGTCCTCGTGGCTCACGGATTACTACAACAACAATTGCGGTATAAGTTGTCACGATGATCATGACGCGAGAGCGATGTTTACTTGCTTTGGAGTTCTTCTTCGCTTCTTGATCGGGGATAGGTTCGGTGCCGACCCTAGGCTAGCGAGGTGGATATTGTTTGAGTTTACATTTATGATTCATCCGTAGTCGGATGTTGTTCTTGAATGATGTATTGTTGTATTCATGTGACATTGTATGTCTTGGGATGTATCCCCACTATTATGTAATGTTGATGTAATGATATTCACCTTGCAAAAGCGTCTTCAAGATGCGCTTCTATCCTTGGTGGGACCTTCGAGTTCCTTTAGGATAGGGTCGCATCTTGGGCGTGACACATACACACCTCAACAAAATGGAGTTGTTGAGAGGAAGAATCGGACGCTCATCGAAA
The DNA here is from genome assembly GCA_021605145.1 of Aegilops bicornis. NCBI lineage: Eukaryota > Viridiplantae > Streptophyta > Magnoliopsida > Poales > Poaceae > Aegilops > Aegilops bicornis. The sequence goes on along the minus strand of CM038669.1, from coordinate 385,869,569 downwards.
TGGTGAGAACGATGCTTGATGAGTACAAGACGCCAAAGCACTTTTGGGCGGAAGCGGTTGAGACAGCTTGTCATGCAACAAATCGCTTGTAACTTCACAAGCTACTCGGCAAGACAACATACGAGCTTCTCACTGGTAACAAACCCCAAGTTGGATACTTTCCGGTATTCGGCTCAAAGTGCTACATTCTAGATAAGCATCGTCATTCTAAATTTGCTCCTAAGTCTCATGAAGGTTTCCTACTTGGTTATGGCTCAAACTCTCACATACCGTGTCTACAAAATTTCACTGAAAGGTTGAAGAAATGGTAGATGTGAAGTTTGATGAATCTAACTACTGCAAGTAGAGAAATTGCCAATTTATGTAGGAGATAAAGATCCCTCGGAAGCAATCCAAGACTTGTCTATTGGCAAGATTCATCCAACGGAGGTGAAGGAGAGTACCTCGTCCGTCCAAGTGGAAGCTTCTACCTCACGACAAGGTGAACCAAGAGTTGTTAAGGAAGCATCCACAAGTGGGACACACCAAGATGAAGAAAACGAGGAAGTGCACCAAAACGAACACCAACAATCTCTTTCTCCACCACGACAAGAGAACGACAACGCCAACTATGAAGAAGGCCAAGAAGAAGAACAAGATGAACAAGATGTTCAACCAAGACCCAAGCAAAAGCTTTCGCGAGTTCGAGCAAGAATTGCTAAAGACCATCCTGTCGAGAAAATCTACAAAGATATCCAAACCGGGAGAATCACTCGCTCTAAAACTCGTTTAGCTAACTTTTGTGAACACTATTCGTTCATCTCTAGCATTGAACCTATGAAGGTTGAAGAAGCATTGGAAGATCCGATTTGGATAAACACTATGCATGAAGAGCTACACAACTTTGAGAGAAATCAAGTGTGGACATTGGTTGAGAAGCCCGACAACAACCACAACATCATCAGTACCAAATGGGTGTTTCGCAACAAGCAAGATGAAGATGGACAAGTAGTTCGCAACAAAGCACGTCTCGTAGCCCAAGGCTATACTCAAGTCGAAGGTATGGACTATGGTGAGACTTATGCTCCCGTTGATAGACTTGAGTCCATTCACATCTTACTTGCCTATGCTAATCACCATGATATCACCTTGTACCAAATGTACATTAAAAGTGCCTTTCTAAATGGTGAAATTGAGGGGGAAGTTTATGTTAAGCAACCTCCCGGCTTTGTCAATCCTAAGAAACCTGATCATGTCTACAAACTTCACAAAGCCCTTTATGGTCTTAAAAAAGCTCCTAGAGCATGGTATAAATGCTTGACCAAGTTCCTTATTGAAAAAGGCTTTGAAATTGGAAAAATTGATTCTACTCTTTTTACTAAAAGGGTCAATGGAGAACTATTTGTATGCCAAATTTATGCCGATGATATTATATTTGGTTCTACTAACCCTCATTGTAGTGAAAAGTTTAGGAAGCTAATGTCAGAGAAGTTTGAGATGTCTATGATGAGTGAACTCAGATTCTTTCTTGGTTTGCAAATCAACCAAACTAAGGAAGGTACCTTTGTCTCTAAAACAAAGTACACCAAGGACTTATTCAAGAAGTTCAATATGCAAGAATGCAAAGGTATAACTACACCCATGCCTACTAGTGGACATCTTGATTTGACCAAAGATGGTGAACCGGTTGATCAAAAGGTTTATCGCTCTATGATTGGTTCATTGTTATATCTATGTGCTTCACGTCCCGATATCATGCTAAGTATGTGCATGTGTGCACGATATCAAGCTGCTCCTAAGGAATGTCATCTTAAGGCCGTGAAAAGGATAGTGAGGTACTTAATCCATACACCAAACTTTGGCATTTGGTATCCAAAGAGGGCCTCTTTCGATCTTGTTGGGTACTCCGACTCGGACTATGCCGGTGACAAGGTTGATAGAAAGTCCACTTCGGGTACTTGTCAATTTCTTGGTAGATCTCTTGTGTCTTGGTCTTCCAAGAAACAAAACTCGGTATCCTTATCCACCGCCGAAGCGGAATACATTGCCGCTGGTTCATGTTGTGCTCAATTACTTTGGATGACCCAAACTCTTGAAGATTATGGGATATATGTGAAACATGTTCCATTACTTTGTGAAAATGAAAGTGCTATCAAGATTGTTCACAATCCCGTGCAACACTCTCGAACTAAGCATATTGAAGTTCGTCATCATTTCATTCGAGATCACGTTGCTAAGGGTGACATTAATCTTAAGCATGTTCACATCAAAAAGCAATTAGTGGATATATTCACTAAACCACTTGATGAGAAAGTGTTTTGCAGGTTAAGAGGTGAATTGAACATCATTGATGCTTCAAACTTGGAGTAGGAACTCCATTGGATACATGCAAGACTTGAGCTTATGACTAATCCTTGATATTTCTCTTATGATGATTATCTTATGTCCTGGATATATTTGCATCTTGCATCTTATCTAACCCTTGTAGGTACTTGGATGAATCTAAATCTATGTGATCGCAACTCACTCACATCTTGAGCAATCTCTACATCACCAAGTCTCTACACAATGGTGGTTGAAGACAAGGAAGCACGAAACCATTCAAACATATCCTTTGACAAATTCTATGTTGAGTTTCGTGATTGTCATTTTGGATACACAAGTGCTCTTCCTTGCAAAAACTAACCCATGTAGGTAGATGAACTCAAATTCCAAGTGGTGCTCCCAACTCTTGATGAGCTACATCAACCTTGAGCAACCCACACAAGTTCAAGTACATGATCACAATCAACGCCATCACCCAAGGTATGTTATTCCATCTTAGAGAAGCTTTACTCCAAGTCATGAGTCAAAGCAACTCGACAAGATGTGAATACATCAAGATTCTTAAACGAAAAATGGCAACCCCATTTTGAGCTTAAACAATGAGCATGACCTATGATCAAGTGATCTCACTTGACTCCTAAGTCAATATACTCTAACATAGGTGACTTGTCGCCGACCATCTCTAGATGAAGTTTTCTTGTGTTCTTTTCTGTGCCCTTGCATTTGTCTCATGCATATTTGTTTCCCATATAAAAAAAAACTTCATCTAGATTTCTTTCCTTTATTTTCTTTTCTTTTCTATTTGTTCTGCATTCCCTGCATCCAATTCATTGCAAATCTTTCAGTTAATTCCTTGCAAATCCTTGTGAGATCTTACTTGTCTAGAGAGCTGAGGTGACAAGTGTTTTTCTCTGTGATGAACTCGGTCACACCGGTTTCTTGTTTTCGGTCTAATCGAAGTTTTTCGGTGCAACCGATGCATACAACTCGGTGCCACCGATTTCACTACAGGAAAAACATTTTGCCGTTTATTCCTGCATTACTCTTGATCCAGCTCCACTCAATGAATCTTGTCCTCTACAAGCATCACATTTACCTTAGTGCTTTGTGCTGTGACTCAAGGACCAAACCCATTCATGACAAATTCCAGAAGGCCCTTCTTGGAAATTGATGTCAAAGGGGGAGAGAGAGAGATCACATCAAAGCTTAATCATATCTCTAGCGGAAGAGAATACTCACATCTCTAGGGGGAGGGAATACTCAAGGGAAGAGTAATCTTCAAGGATCCCAGATGCTTGGTGTTCAAGAGGAGAGATGCCACATGTCTTCTTGAGGGGAAAGACATGTTCATATGTGCTTATTTGCATTAGCTCTGTTCATTTGTTTCTTTGAGCTTTGATTTTCTGTTCCCTATCTTCTCCCAGTATCCCATACTAGATTCAGGGGGAGCAAGACATCTAAGGGAAAGAAATTTCTTAAATTTATTGCACATCTTTACCTTTGGGGACATGTCTATATCTATTGTGGTACTTAGTACTCACTCTACATGTCATCCCAGTCTTGGCACTCTTGTGGTTTCTTTCTGTCTGCTTTGGCTAGTAGGTGCATCTGTGTTATCTAACCTTGTTTACGCAGGTTCATCCCATCCTTAGCCAACTCAAGACCACAAGGTAAGTATATGCATCATAATCATGTGTATGAGGAATTCTTGCTGATGTACATCTTTGTTTGCAAGAAGGACTCATGAGCATGAAGGTACATTTCCCACATTCACATCTTTTGCTCTGATGCATATAGCCAAGATACATGTAACACATGCTTACCATGTCATGTTTATGCATTCACATGTTCTTATATTCCATATTCACATGATTGCAAACATGTAGGGGGAGCCTATGCATGTTACATGTCTTTCCAAAGCTTTACTTGCTATTCTCTATATCTTTATCTAAAGATTTGATGTATGTTGCCATCAATTACCAAAAAGGGGGAGATTGAAAGCACAAGTGCTCCCTCGGTGATTTTGGTAATTAATGTCAACATATCTCTTGTTGGACTAACACTTTTACCTAGTATGTTTCAGACAAGTTCAACAAATTAAGTGGCATGGACTAAAGGATGTGGAACCCCTTCAAGATGCTAAGGACAAAGGATTGGCTCAAGCTTCAAGTACAAGACTCTACATTTTTATTTTAGTGATCCAAGATCACATTGAGTCTATAGGAAAAGCCAATACTATCAAGAGGGATGAGGTGTTGCTTAATGGCTTGCTTGCTCAAAGTGCTTAGTGATATGCTCCAAAGCCCTCAACTACTTTCTCACGTCCACATATGTCCTATACCAAAAGTCTAACTCCCCACCGATTCTTTCTATCCCGCCACCGAAGTTCGGGATGTCATAGCCACTGCCACAAACCCTAGGCAAATCGGTCTCACCGATAGGGATCTCGGTCTCACCGAGATGTGATTATAATCTCTCTGTGTATGTCCATTACCAAAATTGGTCTCACCGAGTTTGAGTAATCGGTACTACCGACATTACAATGCAAACTCTCTGGTTAGCTTATTACCAAAATCGGTCTCCCCGAGTTTGTGTAATCGGTCCTACCGAGTTTGCCTGACCAACTCTCTGGTTAGCTTATTACCAAAATCGGTCCTACCGAGTTTGTGTAATCGGTCTCACCGAGATTACGTTATGCCCTAACCCTAACCATATCGGTCCTACCGAGTTGCATGTCGGTCCCACCGAAAATCCTAATGGTCACTAGATTTCTTTGAGCAGTGCGACCGAGTTTATCAATTCGGTCCCACCGAGTTTGGTAAGTTGTGTGTAGCAGTTAAATTTTGTGTGGAGGCTATATATACCCCTCCACCCACTCTTCATTCGTGGAGAGAGCCATCGAATCTAACCTACACTTCCAATATACATTTTCTGAGAGAGAACCACCTACTCATGTGTTGAGGCCAAGATATTCCATTCCTACCATATGAATCTTGATCTCTAGCCTTCCCCAAGTTGCTTTCCATTCAAATCTTCTTTCCATCAAATCCAAATCCTGTGAGAGAGAGTTGAGTGTTGGGGAGACTATCATTTTAAGCACAAGAGCAAGGAGTTCATCATCAACACACCATTTGTTACTTCTTGGAGAGTGGTGTCTCCTAGATTGGCTAGGTGTCACTTGGGAGCCTCCGACAAGATTGTGGAGTTGAACCAAAGAGTTTGTAAGGGCAAGGAGATCGCTTACTTCGTGAAGATCTACCACTAGTGAGGCAAGTCCTTCGTGGGCGACGACCATGGTGGGATAGACAAGGTTGCTTCTTCATGGACCCTTCATGGGTGGAGCCCTCCGTGGACTCGCAAGCAACTGCTACCCTTCGTGGGTTGAAGTCTCCATCAACGTGGATGTACGATAGCACCACCTATCGGAACCACGACAAAAACATCCGTGTCTCCAATTGCGTTTGAATTCTCCAAACCCTTCCCTTTACATTCTCGCAAGTTGCATGCTTTACTTTCCGCTGCTCATATACTCTTTGCATGCTTGCTTGATATGTATTGTGAGTGTTAAACTTGTGCCTAAACTCCACTCCAACTTAAAGAAGTTAAAAACTGCAACTTTTGGTACTTAGTGTCTAATCACCCCCCTCTAGACACCTCTTCTCGATCCTTTCAAGGGTAAGCGTGGTTGCACTGGTCAGATCGATTTGGTGGCACCATGACTCAGCCAACAGTTGTTCAAGTTCAATTTAATCCGGTTAAACTTGAATGCAATATCCTGAGTCATGATAAAATAACATGATGCATTTACAAAGCATGAGCATGATGTCAACATAATCACGGGATGTAACATAACTATCCACCACATCAACTATGAATAATCTCCAACTGAACATGGCATAATGACGAGCATAAATATTACAAGTGCAACATTACTCATAGCATAACGTGACCACTAGCATCAACCATAAATACCATGCAAGAACTCATCAATAACATTACCGAGTAACACTTAACCAACTAACAACAAAGGAACAACGCATATTAACAGTACTCGATAACGGACGTTAGTCATGCACCGAAGAACATGACCAACCCAACATGTACTACAATCAAGCATGGCAATATGAAAGTAATACTAGCAACTAGCATGACATGCTAACCAGGTGCATAACAACATAGCAAGCAAGTAAGCACTAACCCAGAAGCATTACCGAAACAACGATAACCATATTTTAAACAAGCAAACATTTAATAAATATTCAAGTTGAAAACCATGGCTACTGCATGATTATCATGCAAGTGGGTATTGTGGCTTGCACAGGGATGAAGAATACTCAGGGAGAAGTGCGGTGAAGCCGCGGAAAGATTTGCCGGAAACAGTTCTCTCTCGGAGGGGCTGTTTACGTGCAAGGGAAAAAAGGTCATTTTCACAGTGTCAAACCATAGTGAAAATGAAACCAACAGAACGGGCTTGACGAGACGAAGAAGTGGGCTTTGGAATCACCTCATTTGGAGTTGTGGTTAAAAAGATATGAAGGGTTGAAGTTCAGGGACTTTTTTGCAAAAATATCATCACAACCAAGTCCACACGAGTGGATAAGGCGAGCGCAAACTTAGAAATACGCTTTCGCTTAAGAAAACGCACTATTATTGAAAACAGAGAGGAAATACGTTTTCAAATGAAAGAAAGCATACTTTGAAATTTGAAGAAGAGGGAAAATCGCTTTCCGAAGAGGAAAACGTACTCCACCGAAAGTCGCCCACTTAATCGAGTCGGCCAGGGCGGGGCCGGGCGTGTGACGCTGACGTGCGGGTCCCACGGGGCTGGGGCCCGTCACTTATCCAGTCAGCCGCCCGGATCAACGCATGCGAGGCGGGACCGGCCGCTGTCATTGCTAGGTGGGGTCCGCGGGGAGGAGGGCCCGGCCTGGATCCTTCCTCCTTCTCGGCTGTGCCTCGACGGAGTAGCAGGGCGCTGACTCGGCGACGAGCCCCGGCGACACCGTCCACCGCTGCCGACGCCTGCGACGAGCTCGGGGAAGAGTGCGCGTCCATCTAGGCCGGACACGGATCTTGGGAGGACCGGAGCGACGAGGGCGCGGACTCCGGCGGAGCTGGCTTCGGGTGGTATTCGGCTTTGGGGCTGCGGGGCACTCTGTCTAGGGGCAAGTAGGTGGGGAGGATCAGGGGGCGAGGGGAGTTCTCTGGTGAAGGAATGAGGGAGGAAGGGGGCCGACTTCGAGCTAATTTAGGAGGGAGGCCGCGGCGGCCATGGCGGCATTGATGGCCACTGAGAGCTCCTCGAGCTCGTTTGACTGGCTGGGGAGGGGTAGTGGAGGGCGTGAGGTCGAGTGGTGAGGTTGGGAGATGTCGGGGCTGGCTTATATAGCCGCGGGGCGAGGGGCACAGGCTCGGGTGCCGCCGCTCGCTCTCGGCCAAGGCTCTGGCGACGGCAGCGATCACGGGAGGGTGCTGGATCATGACGAGGAAGAAGAGGACGTGCTGCAGAGGTGCACAGGGACGACCAGAGCTCGGGGGACAAGAGGGGAAACGGCCACGGCGCCATAAATTGTCGGTTGGCTACAAGCTTCCCGTGGGCGCGCGGCGACGAGAGCTGACAGAGGGGGAGAAGGCGACGAGAGCTGACAGGAGGACGGTGATGACGCGGGCCAGCTGTTGGACAGGCTCACGAGCGCGAAGGCGACGAGAGGGAGAGGGGCCCGAGCAAGAAGACGCATCGGCCGCTAACGCCAAAGCAGAGCGCATACATTGCATGCCAAAGCTTCGTGATCACCGTGTGCCTTTGGTGCACATAGTGGCACACGGCCGCCAAACAATGTCTGGGGCTTGTCCTTCCCTGGGGAGGTTGCAACTATGGTGGTAGATTAGTTAAAAGTGGCACGGTTAAATGGCGATTAACACTGAATTTTACTGCAGTAAACTTGATCGTGTCTTCTTTGCTCAACGAGGAGGGATTGATGACAATGGAGTTGTCTGGTAGATTTAGGGTAAGAAGGACTTTCACCCTGGTAACTTGGAGAGGATTAGGATCAAGATTTAACATTTTGCTTTGCAACTGCCAAAGATGGTCCAGAATCAAGATTAGGATGATGCACTCACATGGAGTTATGGAATGGGATAAAACTTGGCAAATCCTCATGATATGGACATATAAAGATGCTGTAAAAAGCTCATATCATATGGACCAATCAAAATGGTACTTTCTTCACAAACATCATTTCTGTCCAGAAACTTGGAAAAATTCCAGAGGACAAATGGCTTGATGAAACATGCCCAAAAAATGGGTGGAGGTAGGTTATATGGATAACAGAAGGCCCAGAAAAATTGGCAGCCATAATGGAGCAAGATAAAAGATACATGCTTCACAATCTGAAATTTTGGACAGAATCAAAGAATTGAAGGTGAGCTCTCATGTAGGCATGCCATGAGCTCTACTTTGGTGGAGGGCTATGATATGATGATATGAGGGATCATGCAAAATGGCAACTCATTTGGATATGCCTAGCTCGTACTTCCTTCACAACCACTTCCCTCAGACAGGAACTTTGAAAAATTGCTCAGGAATATTTACTAGGCAAATCAGGTTGCACTTTGGCATGTGGCAATGATATGGACAGGAAAATGTGTCCAAGTAGTTTTAGGTCAATTGGGAAAAGATAAATGGCACTTGCTTCACATTCTGCCATTCAGGGCAGAATAGGAAATGAATTAATTGAGGATGATGAATAACATGGCAAATTAAATATTTTGCCATATTTGGTGAAGATAGGACCCAAACATTTTATGAGAATCATTTGGGAATTTTAGGAGTGATAGAAACATAGGTTGCTTCACAACCTAGGGCAAATTGGGTTATTCCTTTAATAGAAAAGGAATATTCCCAAGGAAAAGAATATTGGGATTTGGGCTAGGATGAAAATGGCAGGGTCTAGGGAAGGATTTGGGTATAACAAGCCACTCTGGAAGCAAAGACGAGTTCATCTTCTTCACTTTCCAGACCACAAGGCCACGGAAAAACAAAACTCAAGCAAAAACCATAGAAAAATATAAGAAAAAGAAAGGGCTAAAAATCAGGCTGTCACAAACCTTTCCCCCTTAAATAAATCTCGTCCACGAGATTTGGTTGCTCAGGGAACAAGTATGACGATACTGACTTAAGGAAACCGTTTCCAACTCGGGTATCCTTTTTCTTATTTTTGTTCCCACTAAATTTTTATCTGACTGGCCCTGGGGTGGTTTGCTTTAATATATCCATATTCTGTCAGATCTTATCTTGCTTGTTCATGCTTATGTAGGCTCCAAATTTCTTTTTAGATCTGCTGACTTAGCTGACTGTGATTGATCCTCACGACTAAAATATATGTCGGTCTCACAAATTCAAGAGTGATTTCCGCTGGGTGTGTCATCCGGTACTGACAATCTTTCATGAGGTGGTGATCAGGTTTTTCTAGTGGACACCCAAGCTCTAACTCCTTGCATTGGGTTTCTCCACTAAATGCAGGTCCTTCGGGTTCCAAACAGTGAGTTGGGTCATAACCGCTTTCCCGACAGCTTCTAGCTTATCCCGGAAGTTTTTGAATCATCTTAACTGGTTCCACTGTCTTGAGTATCGGATCCGTACCGAATATTTGATTGTCGCCTGTCGTGGCTAGCATAAGAGTTTGACCTGTATGATAATGTCTGCAGACTTGACTGACGGTGGTTCTGCACCACGCGGGTCTTGCAGCAATTTTCATACCCACATATTGGTCTTGCTCCTTCATTATCGTTTTCTTGGCGTGGATCCTTGGCTGAAAGAGCTGGGTCATATTGCTTTTTCGTATCTCCATAGGTACTGTCGGTGCAATTTTCGGCAATTGCAGCTTATCCTCATTTTTCTGACAGGGTACCCCATTAAATGGCATGTTCAACACCCTTCAAGTTCTGACCGCAGGAAAATGATCATCCAAACCTTTGCAAGAAATCGGCAAATAAATCAGTAGCCACCAGAACGGTCTTTACAACTCAGATCTGGGACATTACTGAAATAATTTAACCATGGCTGAGGACGGCCGAAAAGCAGCTTAGAACATGAGACCGGGTTGATAAGAAGAAGGTGGCAGCTCCCTAAAATAGCCAAAAAGCAGCTATAGGGATACTGTCACAAAAAGAAACTCAACGGCTGTATGAGACGGCCGAAAAGCAGCTCAGAACTCGTGACAGTTGTTGAAGAGAGAAATAAAAATCGGCATCCACTGGATAGCTAAAAACATCTTAGATCACAGGCGCGGTGCCTTCATTGGAGAAAAAGGGCTCATCAGGATCATTTTCCAGGTTCCCAGGTACTTGTATTAAGCTCATTGATGTCGTCGATCCTCATAATCCTTTGCCACACTGCAGTGTATATTGGCTTTCTTCTCTTAACCATCCTCACGTGGTTGTCAGATCCTCATCCGAGTGACTTGTAAGATCTTGGTGATATGCTCACGGCATATATATGAGAATCTGATTCCTGAGGCAGACGTGTATTTTGACTGATGCTTGCTTCTGACCAAAATGTTGCAGATCTGATTATTGGGATTCACTGCCATATGCTATCAATTCACAACGTACTACCTTGTACCAATATCTTACTGAGGAAGATTGGCTGGATTGTGCTCGAAACTTTCATCGGACAGCTTGCTGAAGGAGAGTGGGTATCGTGCTTCAGAAGCTTACCCCCTTAAAGACTTTGCTGGGGAAAGACTTAGTACCTTATGCCAGAAGCTTTTCTGGTTGCCTACTGAAGAAGGCAGAGTACCTTATATGGGAAATCATCCATGTATCGTACTGAGGAAGATAGATTAATCTTGCCTTGGAAGCTTCTCGGGTATCTTGCGAAGGAAGATTGGGTTGCTTACACCAGAAGCTTCTTATTGTGATATGCGGACCGATTTCCACATATATAACCATCTTAATATTTTTGTTATTGATTTCTTGTATGAAACGGGGTTTTGCAGGACTATCCTTCTTTCTGAGGACATGCCATATTTTTGCTTGCTTCCAGGTACCTCGGGTTCCAAATTCATCCTCAACGAAAAATTACACTTGTATCTGAGCCATACCTTTGATAATATTGTGTCAACCTTGCACACAATTTATCTTCTTGCTGATTTTATCATTTCTGCTATGAGGAGTGCACTGAGGAGACTTGACACTCAAGAACATGATGAGATATCCCCAGTCTGAATGCAATGATTGAGAATTCCATCTTGTTGTGAGGTGCACCTTATTGCAAACTTTATCTTGACATTCCATCAAGGATTTCTTTTGTATTCTACGAGCTATTTCCAATTTCACTGCGATCTGTGACAATTCCATTCTGTTTAGCTGAGTTTCCAAATATATGCATTTCTTGCTGACTCTTCAGGTCCGGTGTCGGCTGACGAGCAACTTTAATAGGGGGGAAATTTGTAACACCGAAGGCCCAAAGAAAGAAACAAAAGAAAAGACTAAAACAAAAGCACACAAGCACACTACTAATTTAATTAATCAAGCAATCATCACATATTACTGCTACTCACACCATAATATGCATGCACACCTAAGCACACAAATCGCGCAAAAACTCTGGTATGACGGTCTAATATGTTGTGGTGGTGTGCACGAAAATTATATCCATGTGTGGAAGGAGTTGGCGTAACCGAAGCTACACCAAGCACTGGCTCAACAGTGGTTGTATCTGGATGGATACACAGGTGAGGACGGACTTGATGGTCAAGTAGCGAGACACAAAAGTCACGACCACCTCATCCTCAAGCGTACAAAGGAAATCGTACCCGTCCAAAGAATGAAATGACATGGCAAGATAACAGTGGAAGACTGGGTTTATTGGCATTGCCCTTTTCTGATAACAAAGATCAGCAAGGGTTGCCAAAAGAACGAGATGGAGGGCAATGGATGATGATGTGGTTGCATCACACCGAGGAGCATGCATGCTAAGAAAGATGGTGCAGGCGGTGGACCGATAACGATGCCACCTACACTCACAAGATTAACCGTTAGAGACAAAATAATAGTCTATATGCATGCTATGCGACAAACAAATGCAACAATCAAGTGCAACAAACCAATTGGGGTCTATACTACCGCTTTCTAACGTTCATGCAGTTAGGGCATCCTGACCGGACACCTGCTCGATACCTGTTACCGTGGCACCCCTACCGTAGAAAATCGAATGCCCCCCGTATTCCAAATTTCGTAGATCGAGGAGAAGTCTTACGAATCTACGGGCCGATTAGCATAGAACAAACCAACTTTCTATTATTACACGAATATGATTACAAGGTCTCCGATATTACAATGAATAACATCGGCACGACGACACTACGCCATCCTCAGTTGCTCTATGCAAGCAGCAGAACAACTCGAAGTAGCGGAACAACGACGATAGTGGTGAACTCCACTCTGCAGGGACTCTGGCTGGAACACTTATCCTAGCTCGCGAACACAGGAACAACACCAAACAAGCAAGCAATCCAGGCATGACCTGCAAGCTGGCATGATACGCCAGGTCAGTACATTGAATGTACTTGCAAGCTCACAATTAACCAGAAGCATTCAAGACAAACAATAGCATGGCAATTACAGGTTAAGCAGGAATTAACATGAGATCATCAGAGTAACATGGAATGAACAACATGAACATGATACAGGTAGAACAACATGAGCATGGCAAGAACATATAGATCTGACGCTACTAGCATGCAACATGATGACACTATATGCACTATTTATTCTGCTCGGGTTACTACGTAATCATCACATGCATCATTTACCAACCTCGGACATCACAGGATAATCTCAGGATCAAATCAAGCTTGGTATAAACAATACCGCAATAATCATTAAATGACCACAAGGAGCTTGATCTTTACCCAGGATTCTCGCACAATATAACGAATATCCAGCAACTCGGTATCCTTGATAGTGCGGTGATCATTCCGGCGATCACAACCATGACCAACACTTGGTCTCAAACGGTGATCATTCCGGCGATCACAACCATGACCAACACTTGGTCTCAAACGGTGATCATTCCGGCGATCACAACCAACTTATCTCATCGTCGAACCAGGGTTGTCATAATCAAGTTATTATTAATACTGTTGACTCACGGTGGGACCGACACGAACTGGGCCCTTATCCACGGGCGCGGCTATCGATAGATTTAACATACACACTCTGCAGAGGTTAGCACACTGTACCCACACCACAGAACCCTGGCCTCGCACTCCCATTCGGGTGGACCAAAGCGTTCCGACGAAACCGTCCTACTGCCATGACGCTCCCCAGCCACTCCGACCAACTCCCCTTTGGGCTAAGTCCTGGGTGGCCCCGTGCCTACCAAAGGCACCAACAACCACCGTCGTGGCAAAAACGGACCCAAATGGGGACATGAGCTCAAAACCAAACACGGGCACACAAGGCTTATGCCGTCCTACCTGATCAGGGTAGCGCCCGCGCATAACCTTCCCTCGCGGGAGGCACCGGTGAGAGGCATGACAATAGACCCAGTTAGGACCCCCCCATAGGGTAAGCGTGGTTGCACTGGTCAGATCGATTTGGTGGCACCATGACTCAGCCAATAGTTGTTCAAGTTCAATTTAATCTGGTTAAACTTGAATGCAATATGTTGAGTCATGATAAAATAACATGATGCATTTACAAAGCATGAGCATGATGTCAACATAATCATGGGATGTAACATAACTATCCACCACATCAACTATGAATAATCTCCAACTAAACATGGCATAATGACGAGCATAAATATTACAAGTGCAACATTACTCATAGCATAACATGACCACTAGCATCAACCATAAATACCACGCAAGAACTCATCAATAACATTACCGAGTAACACTTAACCAACTAACAAAGAAAGGAACAACGATATTAATAAAGATTTCGATAATCTGACATTAGTCATGCACCGAAGAACATGACCAACCAAACATGTACTACAATCAAGGATGGAAATATGAAAGTAATACTAGAAACTAGCAGGACATGCTAACCAGGTGCATAACAACATAGCAAGCAAGTAAGCACTAACCCAGAAGCATTACCGAAACAACGATAACCATATTTTAAAGAAGCAAACATTTAATAAATATTCAAGTTGAAAACCATGGCTACTGCATGAATATCATGCAAGTGGGTATTGTGGCTTGCCTAGGGATGAAGAATACTCCGGGGAGAAGTGAGGTGAAGCCACGGAAAGATTTGCCGGAAACAGTTCTCTCTCGGAGGGGATGTTTACGTGCAAGGGCAAAAAGGTCATTTTCACAGTGTCAAACCATAGTGAAAATGAAACCAACAGAACGGGCTCGACGAGACGAAGAAGTGGGCTTTGGAATCACCTCATTTGGAGTTGTGGTTAAAAAGATATGAAGGGTTGAAGTTCAGGGACTTTTTTGCAAAAATATCATCACAACCAAGTCCCTGAGTGGATAAGGCAGAAGCGCAAACTTAGAAATACGCTTTCTGTTTAAGAAAACACATTCTAGGCTGAAACAGAGAGGAAATACGCTTTCAGTAAAAGAAAGCGTACTTTGAGCTGAAGTAGAGGGAAAATGCGCTTTCCCGAAGAGGAAAACGTACTCGACCGAGTACGCCTCCACTTAATCCAGTCAGCAGGGGCGGGGCCGGGGCGTGTGACGCTGACGTGCGGGTCCCACGGGTGGGGCCCGTCACTTATCCAGGTCAGCCGCCCGGGTCAACGCATGCAGGGGCGGGACCGGCCGCCTGGGTCGCTGCCAGGTGGGGTCCGCGGGGAGGAGGGGCCCGCCTGGCCTGGCTCCTTCTTCCTCCTCGCTGCGCCCCGACGGAGCAGAGCAGGGGCGCGGCTCCGGCGACGAGCCCCGGCGACTCCGGCCACCGTTGCCGACGCTCCGGGCACCGACGAGCTCGGGGAAGAGTGCCGCGTCCATCTAGGCTGGACACGGATGCCGAGGAGGACCGGAGCGACGAGGGCGCGGACTCCGGCGGAGATGGCTTCGGGTGGGTTTCGGCTTTGGGGCTACGGGGCACTCCGTCGAGGGGCAAGTAGGTGGGGAGGATCAGGGGGCCGAGGGGAGTTCTCTGGTGAAGGAATGAGGGAGGGAGGGGGCCGGCTTCGAGCTAATTTAGGAGGGAGGCCGCGGCGGCCATGACGGCAATGATGGCCACCGAGAGCTCCTCGAGCTCGTTTGACTGGCTGGGGAGGGGTAGTGGAGGGCGTGAGGTCGAGTTGTGAGCTCGGGAGAGGTCGGGGTTGGCTTATATAGCCGCGGGGCGAGAGGCACGGGCTCGGTGCCGCCACTCGCGCTCGCCAAGGCTCTGGCGACGTCAACGAACACGGGAGGGTGCTGGATCACGACGAGGGAGAAGAGGACGTGCTGCAGAGGTGCATAGGGACAAGCAGAGCTCGGGGACAAAAGGAGAAACGGCCACGGCGCCATAAATGGCCGTTCGGCTAGGCTTCCCGTTGGCGCGCGGCGACGAGAGCTGACAGAGGGGCTGACGGAGGGGGAGAAGGCTCCAGGTGGACGGCGATGACGCAGGCCAGCTGTTGGATTGGCTCACGATCGCGAAGGCGACGAGAGGGAGAGGGGCCCGAGCAAGAAGACGCCCTGGACGCGGCCAACGCCAGCAGAGCGCGCGCATTGCATGCCAAAGCTCGTGATCACCGCGTGCACTGGTGCACACAGTGGCACACGGCCGGCCAAACAATGTCTGGGGGCTTGTCCTTCCTGGGGAGGTTGCAACTGCGGTGGTAGATTGGTTAAAAGTGGCACGGTTAAATGGCAGTTAACACCTGAATTTTACTGCAGTAAACTTGATCGTGTACTGCTGCTCAACAGGGAGGGGATTGGTGACAATGGAGTTGTCTGGTAGATTTAGGGTAAGAAGGACTTTCACCCTGGTAACTTGGAGGGGATTAGGATCAAGATTTAATAGAGTTGCTTTGCAACTGCCAAAGATGGTCCAGAATCAAGATTAGGATGATGCACTCACATGGAGTTATGGAATGGGATGAAACTTGGCAAATCCTCATGATATGAACATACAGAGAGACTCAACCTAGCATGCATGCTAAAACTTAGGGCGCCAGCGCTTCATTTATTTATGCTCAGGGTCTGCGTCTGGCTTTGTACAAAGGGTTACATGCCCTACCGGCAAGGCTTGTACAAAAGCTGGTTTGCCGGGTAGCCTGGCAACCGCGCCTTATGGGTAAAACTTGCGAAGATGTTCGATGTTCCAGGAATTGCTCACTGAAATACCATCTTAGGTCTCCAGGCGAACTGCGCCGGGCCTGGTGACTCGTATTACCCGATAAGGGCCTTCCCACTTTGACGTCAACTTGTTGGAATTCTTGGCCGACTGAACATGCTGAAGAACAAGGTCGCCTTCCTCAAAGCTTCGGGCATGAACCTTGCGGCTATGATAGTGGCGCAAGGCTTCTTTGGTAGCATCTTTGCTCGCCGACCGCTCAAGACGATCTTCCTCAAGTAGCATTGCGTCATCTTGCCGCAACTGCTCTTGCTCAAGCTCATCATAAGCGAGCACTTGAGGTGACCCGTACATGAGTTCCGTGGGGAGAACTGCTTCTGCCCCGTAAACAAGGGAGAAGGGTGTCTGGTCGGTGGCTCGATTTGGTGTCATTCTGATTGACCAAAGAACCGCCGGCAATTCATCAATCCCGCGTCGTCCGCACCTATGTAGCCTGTCAAAAGTCCTCGTCCGGAGGCCTCGCAACACTTCAGCATTTTCCCTCTCATCCTGGCCAGTGTTTGTGGGTGTGCAACAAAAGCAAAATTGACCTTGCTGCCGAGGTCCTGGATGTACTGCATGAAGGTGCGGCTCATGAACTGCGTGCCATTATCGGTGATGACTCTATTTGGCACACCAAAACGGCAGACTAGCCCCTTGAAGAATTTGACGGCTGATTGTGCTGTCACCTTTCTCACTGCCTCCACCCCCGGCCACTTGAACTTGTCGATTGCAACGTACAAGTACTCAAAGCCCCTGATAGCACGGGGAAAAGGGCCCAGTATGTCGAGCCCCCAGACCAAGAATGGCTAGGAAAGAGGGATTGTTTGGAAAGCTTGAGCTGGTTGATGAAGCTTCTTTGAATGAAACTAGCACGCTTCACACTTGGTGACTAGTGCCGTTGCATCCTGGAGGGCTGTGGGCGAGAAGAAACCTTGCCAGAATACCTTGCCGGCAAAGGCCCTCGACCCTATGTGGGAGCCACATATGCCTCCGTGTATCTCTGCCAACAGCTCCAGTCCTTCCTCCCGGGGAATGCACTTCAATTTCACACCGTTTGGTCTTTTTCTGTACAGAATATCAACGACGAACTAATACATGGCAGACCGACAGGCTACTTTCTCCGCTTCTTCCTGCTCCTCAGGGAGTTCCCTTGTTTGGAGGAATCAGACGGTATGTTGTGCCCATGCCGGAGCCTGGGGCTCGACGGCAAGGACCAAAGGCATTTCCTCTGCCATTGTCAGGACCCCGATCCTAAGTCACACCGATCTAGCATGTAACACATCATATCACTTTACAGTCTCACGCACGGTATTCCCACGGGTGCCACCTTACGGCACAGGACCGTTTATGCCTTTTGGCTCACGTATATGATAGTGTCGCTAGCATCCATATGATGAAGAACCGGGCCGACATGACTAGTCATGAACCCAAAGTGGCACTAACTTACGAGACAGCATACATGACCCAACAATGAACGTGTTTCATCGCCGAAAGTGAATTCGGGTCAGAGCAACCGGCTAACAGGACTCAGGAATCCGGGCTATAGCAGGCTAACAGACTGAAAGACACCGCGTGACATTTCCCGAAGGGATGGACACAGGATCAAGAAGGACACATGCCGGATAGTCTAAGTGTTCGGGCAGTATGCCCAGGCTAACAGGACTCCGGTAAAGCGGGCTGTAGCAGACTACCACGGCTCAGTGGAAGCACTAGACTACATTTCCCCATAAGAGAGGCTACCAAGGATAGACAACTAGGTTGTCGGATCCCACACATACCAGGCATTTCAAAATCATACACACAATATGCTCGATATGTGCAAATACAACATGGCATCACAACAAGACTCTATGACTCAGAGTATTTACTCATTAGGCTCCGAGGAGCCAGATATTACAAACATGGGTCTGATGACCCAACATTCAGTGCATACAAGTCAAAGCACATGCGGAAGCTTAACATGTCTGAGTACAGACATCTACAAATGAAAAAGGCTGAGAAGCCTGACTATCTACCAGATCTTGCCGAGGGCACAAGATCGTAGCTGAGGTATTAAGCTAAACGTTGAAGTCCACACGGAACTACTAGCAAAACTGAAGTCTCTCTATAAAACATAAATTAAGCAAACGTGAGTACAAATGTACCCAACAAGACTTACATCAGAACTAACTACATATGCATCATTATCAACAAAGGGATGGTGGGGTTTAAGCTGCGACAAGCCAGCTTTGACTCGATGGCTAACACGAACTACTGCAAGTAACTCTTTGAGGTGGCGCACACGAGTCCACATATTCACCATATCAATACACCACTATGGATCCGCTCCCGTCTCCCTACGAGAATGCCATCCATAGCACTCACGCTTATCTTGCACATTTTAGAGTATCCACTTTCACTTGTCTATGAACTATATAGGCAACCCAGAAGTCCTTTACCACGGACACGACTATTCGAATAGATCATTTATAACCCTGCAGGGGTGTACTTCTTCACACACGCTCTCGCCACTTACCACCATGTACACGTTGTGTATCTCGGCAACCTTCAAGCAGAAGCCTGGCGAGGGAGTCGGCCACGACCTGACTAACCACACAAGTCTCTAGTCCAGGTTTATCGCCTATTCGGGTTCCATCCGTGATAAGATCCGGCCGGGGTTTCGCTCACAACCCCAAACGATGTGTGCAGGGTTCCCGAGACACCAAACGGGCGCCCGGTTCACGGTGTATCTACCACATCATAGCCCACCCCTAGGGCCAGCACTACGCACGGCCTCCAACACATATCCTACAAACACAAGAAACTAGTTGCAACTCCTGGACAGAGATCAAGGCGATTAATAAGTCGAGAGGGTCCATTGGTTTCGGGCCCAACGTGTGGTAGTAGCTTTTCATGGATCACAAACGCAGAACTCAGTTCCTGAGGATGGTTTCAATGAGACAACCCACCATGTACTCCTACATGGCCTCTCACCGCTACCTTTACCAAATCGTGTTCACACACTTAGCTCTCAACAGTAGAACATGTTCACACACCTCCAATTCATCCCCGAAGAATCCGACCTAACTCAGCTCTAAGTATTAGCAGGCATGACAACAAGCATGAATGAGTAGGCACATCAGGGCTCAAATAACTCCTACTCATGCTAGTGGGTTTCATCTATTTACTGTGGCAATGACAGGTCATGCAGAGGAAAGGGGTTCAACTACCGCAGCATGTAACAGTTGAATCGTTGTTGTCCTAATGCAGTAAAAGAGAGCAGGAGCAAGAGAGTGGGATTGTATCAGAATGAACAAGGGGGTCTTGCTTGCCTGGCACTTCTGAAGATATTATAGCTCTTCATCGGTGTCATCGAACTCATCGTCGGAAGCACGTCTATCGAGAGGGGACAAACACCGGCAAACAAGAGGGAACGCAATCAATGCAATGCAACAGTATGATGCATTATCATGAAATGGCAATATGCTGTGATTTAAGCTAATGCAACTAGCAACAGGTTAAATGAAGTTGGTTTGAATCCAAGATTCAAATTCAAACTCCATATGTGGATATTCAAATGCCATTTATATGATTTGTCCTAAACAGCAGCTATCAGTTGTTCTAACATGCATGAAAATGGTACAGATGGATAGATTGGATTTTTCTGATTATTTTTCATATATAACTTATTTCATTCTGAGCTACGGTTGAATTTCTATGAATCTTAGAAGTTTTAGACATTTTCTGAAATTTATAAATCATTTCTGATTTATTTTAAATTCCAGAAAATGTTTACTGCGTCAGCATTAAGTCATGCTGACCTCAGCAGGTCAACAAGCCGTCCAGGTCAAACCTGACCAGTGGGGTCCACTAGTCAGTGGCTCAGGGCTGGTTTGAGTGGCTGACAACTGGGCCTGGTCAACGGCCACGTCGGCCAGGTCGATCTCGATGCGTGGGTCCACCGGGATTAAGTTAAGTCTAACTAATTTTGTTAGTGGTTTAACTAAGCCGGTGGGGCCCGGCTGTCAGTGTCACTGGAGGGGTTAATTAGTGGGTCATTAGCCACTAATGACGTTGCCACGTCAGCAGTTGACGCCGACGGCCAAAAGCTGGTACGCCGGAGTTGCTTGGGACGGCACTACAGGCGGTGTTTTGCAGCGCCATTTGGAGCTACTGGCGAGTGGCGTCGCTTCATGACTAGTGATGCAATCAACCGCCGAAGCGACCTAAATCGACGGCTGTCGGTGCCAAAACCGGCGGATCTCGGGTAGGGTGTCCTAAACTGTGCGTCTAAGGCGGATGGTAACAGGAGGCGGGGGACACGATGTTTACCCAGGTTTGGTCCCTCTCGATGGAGGTAATACCCTACTTCCTGCTTGATTGATCTTGATGATATGAGTATTACAAGAGTTGATCTACCATGCAATCGTAGAGGCTAAACCCTAGAAGCTAGCCTATGGTATGATTGTTGTTGTCCTACGGACTAAACCCTCCGGTTTATATAGACACGGAGGGGCTAGGGTTACACAGAGTCGGTTACAAGGGAGGAGATCTTCATATCCGTATTGCCAAGCTTGCCTTCCACGCCAAGGAGAGTCCCATCCGGACACGGGACGAAGTCTTGAGTCCTGTATCTTCATAGTCCAATAATCCGGCAGAAGTATATAGTCCGCCGTCAGAGGACCCCCTAATCCAGACTCCCTCGGTGGCCCTGAACCAGGATTCAATGACGATGAGTCCGGCGCGCAGATTGTCTTCGGCATTGCAAGGCGGGTTCCTCCTCCGAATACTCCATAGAAGTTCTTGAACACAAGGATAGTGTCCGGCTCTGCAAAAGAAATTCCACATACCACCAGAGAGAGAATAGTATTTCCACAAATCTAATCTGCTGACGCATTTTGTAGCATGACATCACACCACGGCCCGGTCATTATTCAAACCGTTTTTCACAACCAGCCACTGCACATATCACGAGGCGGTTTCCTTGGCATGTCTCGTCGAAGCAGAGATCGTGTCCCCTTATCATGGGATTATCATCAATACGGGCGTGGGTAACCCAACCGCGCCATCAATTACGGCGCTCGGGGAATAAGCGGTTTTACCAGCAAAGTGGGGAGGCGCAGAATCCCTGCTGCCTTTATAAGGGGATGATGACTCCCTTTCGCACCCACTACTTCCCGATTCATTCCCCTCCGCCCTAGCTCCAGCGCCCAAGCGTTCATCTTCTCTGCCCACAAAAGGCCTTCCGAAGATGTCCGGATCCGGAGCAGGAGGCAAATGGATGGCCTCTACCATCCGAGAGAAGGATATCAAAAACCTTCGGGAGGCCGGGTACCTGGCCAAGAAAATCAGCCACCGACTCCTGACGGCGGGATAGATCGTCCCTACTCCGGAACCCCACGAGAGGGTTGTATTCCTCCCTCACTTTCTCCGCAGGCTAGGGTTTCCCCTCCACCCGTTCTTTCACGGCATCATGTATTATTATGGGATCGATCTTCACGATCTGTCCCCTAATTCCTTCCTCAACATCTCGACATTCATTGTCGTGTGCGAGGCTTTTCTCCGCATCTCGCCGCACTCCGGTTTATGGCTGGAGATTTTTAATTTGAAGCCCAAGGTGGTGGGCGGCGAGCATGCCGAGTGTGGGGGCGCTATGGTGAGCAAGATGCCCAATGTCATATGGCCAACATGAACCTTTAATGATTCTGTCAAGGAGTGGCAACAACAGTGGTTTTATATCACTGAGCCGCGCGGCACAGAATGGGCCGCCTCTCCCGAGTTTCAATCCGGTGCCCCCCTGGGGCTTACATCCTGGGTCAAGAAAGGCCTGGACTGGTCCTCGTCCGACGAACTATCGGTGCTCCAGACGCACGTTAAAGATATGGGAGACAAGAACATTAGACTTGTCCATGTGGTCCAGGTGATTCTAGTTCACCGGATCCTGCCTTGTCAGCACCGGACTTGCAATCTATGGGAATTCGATCTGGCCAGGCACCAAACCTTGTGAGTGCTTTTTGGCTCCTCGCACAAGGACATCTGGAAGGTTCTTTTCAAGTCCAGCAAATCATGGCCGGACTCTGCCGAGGACCGCGGGTACCAACTGTCCCGCCCTGCAAGTTCGGTAAGTCATCAAACTTTTTATCCGCGTAACCCAAAGGAAGCGCTTAACGTGTTTTATACAACTCTCCCAGGGCTGTACGAAGAAGGTGGAGCGGATCCATTGTCCTGCCCCGCTGCCCGAAGAACCGGCCGTCCCACTTCTTACGAAGATGTTGATCCCGGCGCCTTACAAGGTGCCGAAGGAGACGACCGAGAAGGAGGACAAAAAGACCCGGGGCGGCCTTCATCGCCGCGGCACTTCGGACACAATATCCGAAGGCTCTGATGCCCATTCCGCCTCCGAAGAGGACGAGGAGGAGGAGGAAGATGAATCCCCTGCGGGGGGAAGAAAGAAGAGGACGACCTCCATACACTTGGAGGCCGGGCTGCCCAAAAGGGGAAAGGCTCCTCTTCCGAAGGAGTCCACCGCCGCCACCGACAATGGCCCGACATGGGATCCCAGGGCCTAGCCCCTGGTGAACTCATAAGTATATAAAATCCGAGTACATTTTAGGCGTCCAAACTCAACATGGCATAGTATTTTAACCTAAGCCATATTTTTTATAGTCCCGCGAGGTCCTGTACCAAACAATCCTCATCAGAGGCTGAGCTCAGATGCTATGGAGAGCGGGACGCCCCCAACGGCTCCTTCCTCCAAACAGGTGCATAACACCGAGGCTTCATCCCAGAAGGACCCCGGCCAAGGATGAGAGGAAAAGACTGTGAAGGTAGCGCCTGGAGGTCAAACCTCGGGGGCCGGACACATGGGGGAAAAGATTCCCATGGGAGCTGACGGCGGGGGCCATCCTGAGTTCGGCTCCCAGCCGGATGCGATTCCGGAGATCTATACGGCTCCAGAATCAAGCAGGCAGCCTTCCATGGCTGGGGGGGGGGGGGGCGTGCCTGTTCCATCAATAACCTCTATCCAACCGGAGGTGTCGGATGCTTTATTGGTGGCGCTGAAGAGCGCCTCCATCATTGATGAACACCGTGCCCTTATTGGTGCGGTGATTGAGAAGATTCAGTCAACTGAGAGTGGATTGAACGAAGCCTGTATCAGCCTTATAAGAGGATTTGAGGTATGTTTTGTGAGTTTTCGAAGAGCGTCATAGTATAGATAGTAGCCCCTGATACACTGTTCGGTGAAAGAAAGAACCAGACAGAGGATCAAATTTATGTTTGCAGGAAGACTCATTGAATGATATCTATTTCTCTTCTGTTATAAGCGGGCGTCTGTAGCGGCCGCTGCTTCTCATACTGCAGAGATCTCCGGACTGAATCAAAGTCTGGAGCGGGCCAAAGAAGAACTTGGCCAATTGAAAATGTAGTTGAGAGATAAACAAGGTATGCACAAGTCTTGTTCGCGTTTATTGCGAATGAATTTTCAGTATGAAATAAGCTTCATGATTTGCCCTAGGGATTGTGACCAAATTCGAAGCCCTTAAGACGGCTGTGGCCGAGGCCGAGAAAAAGGCAGCCACAGAGCAGGATCTTCGTGAGAAGCACGAGGCCAGGATTATTAAAGCTGAGCAGAAACTGCAAGAGGCCGTGAGGAAATGCGAGACATTGGAGCAGAGTTTAACGGAGAAAGAATCCGAACTCACCAAGGCCCATCAGGCCACGAGCGATGCCCTGGGGGAATCCGAAAGTGCCCTGCCGGGGATCCAAGAGGCGAGAAAGATCGCGGCGAGTAAGGCTTTTTCCATGTAAAGCAAGTATTTGAGGGGAAAACTATGTTTCTAATTTGGAATCCGGATTTCTCAGGGGTATTTGCCGAGCTACCCCGCAGCATATCAGATGCCGCCCAGTTTTACCGAGCCGAAGAAAGGAACACTGTCGACAAGCTCTTTTGGTCGCAGTATTTGGCACCGAATTGTCTGGTGCCTTTTACCGATCAACTGAAACAGCTGATCGAACTGCATAAGGTGGCGGAACTAGCCATAAAATATTTGGTTATCCGGCTATGGCCCGCCGAGCCGATTCCAAGCAGCTACTTCGGGCTCGTGAAGCGGCTTGTAAGCGCTTGCCCTCGACTTGACATCATCAAGCGGTCGGTCTGTATAGAAGGTGCGCGAATGGCCTTCGCCCATGCCAAGGTGCACTGGGGGAAGATGGATGCTGAAAATCTGATGACCGAAGGACCGCCAGAGGGGAAGGAGCACCGCAAGCCCGAATTATATTATGAGTGTGTTCTAAAAGGATCCTACCTTGCAGCGGAGCTATGCACCAAGGACATTATATTTCCATGAATGCCAATCATGTTGTCCTTTGTAATGTTTGAACAAGGTCATTTATTTGTTGCCTGTTATATAAAAGTTTACCCTCCTGTGCGGCCGTTTTATATGTTAAACCTGAGAGTTGGCCAGTCGTCGGCTTCTGCCCCCACGTAAGAAGTACGGGGGTGTTCGGGATAAACCTGAGCACTCTTTATCCCAGTTTTGGGTCCTTCGAAGGAGATGCTCAGCACAAAACGAACCAGGCAATCGGACTATAGGGCTTTATCACTATCACTTAGCCATAGGAGCTTTAGTAAGGTAGGCGCAGCCCCTGGTGTTCGGAAGACCGTACTAGGGGCTCTATAAGCACCTGATCAGAGGAAAAATCGATTGATTGCACGCTGCATTGGTTATGGCATTACACGGGAGAAATCCTTAAAGATTTTGTGACCTCTCGAACAGCTGACCAGCTCTCGCCGTATCATGACAGTCAGTTTTCGGCTTTCTCTACTGAGGTGCTCGTCCGGAAGAACCGGGACACAATCGCAGTAGTTCTCCTAGTGCTACCTTAGCCGATATAGCGGAACGTAAGGTACCAAAACATGGGAGCCGGGCAAACCCAACTATTGACCCAAGACATGATTCGGAGCTGATGCATATAATGCTATAGGTTTGGGGTGCCGAACTTCCATGAAGGTGTGCGGACTTTATTGCCGTGTTATGGGTAAAACGAAGCCCCTGGCATATTTTAAGGCATATCGCTGTGTACGGACGCCACTTGACAAAACAATTTCAATAAGAAATAAAAGCAGGTAAACGTCATATAAATCCTCATGTTGTATTTGAATAGTATGTCTATGCGTATGAGTACAAGTAATGTGATTAAAAAGGAATATGATTGTGGAACCTGCTGTGAACAGGGGGAAGAAGCTGAGTGCGGATCCGTAATATAGCCGGATGGTCATTGCGGGGAATGTCTAAGGATTCCCTTGTGTGTTCAAGCTGCCTCCATATAGCCCCTCCTGGTCGGCGCAAAGATGAACCTGCAAAGGAAATGTAAGAAATATTTGCGTGCCGGAGAGCGGTTGAGTCGCTGAGTGTGGCCTGCCTTCGCCGGAGTGTTTAATTGAGCTTTGGACGAGCCGGGCTATCCTTCCGCGAAGTAGTTCGGAGTCCCTTGACGGTGTACGGGAGCCTGGACGTTGAATCGAGGTTCGGCTGCAAGGTGCTGCTCGTTGCTTCTGCTGCTAAGGCAGTGTTGTATTTGTTGGTGCCGAGGGAAGGTTCGGCCTTGCCATTAACCATGATGACGCCGCGCGGACCGGGCATCTTGAGCTTACGGTAGGCATAATGTGGCACCGTTGAATCGAAAGCGACGCTGGCCCGTCCGAAAGCAAAGGCTCGATAATCACTGCGGAAAGGGACGATTTCGAAGATTAACTCTTCGGTATGGTAATTTTCTGGTGATCCGAAGACTACCTCAAGGGCAATGGAGCCTGTACAGCTGGCTTCCACACTTGGTATAATGCCTTTGAAAGTGGCTTTAGTGGGTTTGATCGCTGAATGATCGATGCCCATCTTGCACACTGTGTCGTGGTAAAGCAGATTTAGACTGCTGCCTCCGTCCATAAGGACTCGAGTGAGGTGGAACCCGTCAATTATTGGGTCGAGGGCTAGTGCGGCTGGATTTCCCTGATTGGCGTTAACCGGATGATCCGTGCTGTTGAAGGTGACCGGCCCTAGTTTATATTGTGGGACGACTAGTTCCGTTAAGTCGGCATCCCTAAGGGTGCATATCCGGTCTGAGTTGGTAATTTGGGTGGTATTTACCACATTCACCGGTTGAACATGCGGGGGAAATTTCTTTTTCCCTCCCGTGTTCGGTGATCTAGGCTCTTCATCGCCATCATCGCTTTGAGACCCCCTTCTCCATCTTTGGCGCCTGCCCTTCTGGCTTTTTTGAAGACCCAACATTCTCTGTTAGTATGGGTGGCTGGCGTTCCTGGTGTGCCATGAATTTGGCATTGGCGATCGAGTATGTGGTCCAGACTGGATGGACCCGGATTGTTATTTTTGGGTGGCCCTTTCCGCTGACCGGACTTTGAGCCCCTGAACCCGACATTAACTGCTGTATTTTCGGCGTTTTCACCATATTTGCGGCGCTTGTGTTTCGTGGTTTGCCGTTGCTATCACTGGCTTCTGATATGCCAGGTTTGCTTGCTGTATTGTTACTACGAGCCAACCAGCTATCTTTGCCCGCACAAAAGCGGGTCATAAGTGTCGTGAGGGCTGCCATGGATTTTGGCTTCTCTTGGCCGAGGTGCCGGGCAAGCCATTCGTCGCGGATGTTATGCTTAAATGCCGCTAAGGCCTCTGCATCCGGACAGTTGACAATTTGGTTCTTCTTAGTTAGGAACCGGGTCTAGAATTTCCTGGCCGATTCCCCTGGCTGCTGAGTTATATGACTTAAATCGTCAGCATCCGGTGGTCGCACATAAGTGCCCAGGAAATTGTCCAGGAATGCATCTGCCAGGCTCTCCCAACTTCTGATGGAATTTTCCGGCAAGCTATTGAGCCAATGCCGAGCCGACCCTTTGAGTTTTAGCGGGAGATACTTGATGGCATGTAAATCATCCCCGTGGGCCATGTGAATGTGGAGGAAGAAGTCTTCTATCCGTACCGCTGGGTCTGTGGTACCATCATATGATTCAATGTTTACGGGTTTAAACCCTTCTGGGAATTCATGATCCATTACTTCATCGGTGAAGCAAAGGGGGTGTCTTGGCGCCTGCGTGCGGGCTATGTCACGACGCAGTTCATACGAGTCTTGTCTGCTGTATTCGGCCCGGCTGGATTTTCTTTTAGCATATCCGGCATGACGGTCATCGTCCCGCGTTGGGGCGCGCCCCCGTGATCTGTAGATCGATCTTGCATGTTTTACTTTGTTTTCCAATACGTCTCACAGGTTCCGCGTGTTACCCCGGGCCTTGGTATTTTTGTTTGAATGGCGGCGGGGTGCGGGCTGTACTTCAGGCTGATAAGCCTCTCTATCTCGACCCACGAGGTGGCCGATCAACGCATCATACCTGGTGATGTAGGTTTCAATGCTTCCTCCTCGAGTTGGGGTAGCAACCTGCGCTTTGGTTAACTCTTGGTTGGGCGCTCGAGTTCGTATTCCTCGGCCGCCAGGACTTCAGTCCATCTATCCGCTAGCAGATTTTGATCAGCTCGAAGCTGTTGTTGCTTTTTCTTCAGGCTGTTTGTTGTGGCTATAAGTCAGTGCTTGAAGCGCTCCTGCTCGACGGGATCCTTAGGCACGATAAATTCTTCGTCGCCGAGGCTCACCTCATCTTCGGAGAGAGGCATGTAATTGTCATCTTCTGACTCTCCGTCTGCTGCCCGTTCCCGAGGGCTAGCTTGTTCATCCTCCCGCTCGAGGTCTGGCTGGATGGGATTATCTTCGTCTTCGGCACTATCCGGAGCGTTATTGTCTCTTGTGCCGGTATCGCTGCTTTTGCTATGGCAAGACTTAGAGCGGCGCCGCTGATGTCGGTGCTTGGATTTCTTCTTGGAGGGATTATCCTCCGTTGTCTTGTCGCCATCCCCTTCTTTGGG
The DNA here is from genome assembly GCA_021605145.1 of Aegilops bicornis. Lineage (NCBI taxonomy): Eukaryota > Viridiplantae > Streptophyta > Magnoliopsida > Poales > Poaceae > Aegilops > Aegilops bicornis. Next base: position 385,841,055 of record CM038669.1, on the reverse strand, counting down.
GGTGTCCACCATGTATATGTCATATGGTGAGGTGGCGGTCCAGCGCCCTGTGGGCGGTGATTCTTGTTCGTCTCCTGCATCATCGTCCATACCGTCGATGTCTTCGGAGCCGAAGTCGAGCATGTCGGTTAAATCATCGATAGTGGCTACTAAGTGGGTGGTGGGTGGGGAGCGAATTTCTCCGTCGTCCGCATCCCATTCTAGCCGGACATAGTTCGGCCAAGGGTCTCCTGACAAGGAGAGAAACCTCAATGAGTTTAGCATGTCGCCAAAGGGCGAGTGCTGAAAGATATCCGCGGAGGTAAACTCCATGATCGGTGCCCAATCGGATTCGATAGGCACGGATGTAGGGGCTCGGAGTCCATGGCCGGGGACGGATCCAACGGTTCGGCAACACGGGTCTCGGAGGAGGTGAAGTCAGTATCCGGCTCTGTCACCGCTGAGTGTGCGGCCTTCGTGGCAGGGTCCATCCACCCGTCCTCAGATTGCGCAATTTGTTCCGAATTGAGGGCCGTAGTAGTTGCAGGTGTGATCTCCCGAACACTGTCCGACGGCAGAGCTAAATCATGCTCGTCGTGATTGTGCGGCGCACCTGACATGGGCTCGAATCCGTCGGAGATCAAGTATCCGCGGATGTCGGCATCATAGTTCAAGTTTCCAAACCTGACCTGATGGCCAGGGGCGTAGCTCTCGATCTGCTCCAAATGGCCAAGTGAGTTGGCCCGCAGTACGAAGTCGCCGAATACGAAGATTTGTCCGGGGAGGAAAACCTCACCCTGGATCGGATCGTTGCCGATGATCGAAGGAGCCATCAAGCCTTATCGTGACGGCACCGTGGAACTCTCAATGAAAGCACCAATGTCGGTGTCAAAACCGACGGATCTTGGGTAGGGGGTCCCGAACTGTGCGTCTAAGGCGGATGGTAACAGGAGGCGGGGGATACGATGTTTACCCAGGTTCGGGCCCTCTCGATGGAGGTAATACCCTACTTCCTGCTTGATTGATCTTGATGATATGAGTATTACAAGAGTTGATCTACCACGAGATTGTAGAGGCTAAACCCTAGAAGCTAGCCTATGGTATGATTGTTGTAGTCCTACGGACTAAACCCTCCGGTTTATATAGACACCGGAGGGGGCTAGGGTTACACAGAGTCGGTTACAAGGGAGGAGATCTTCATATCCGTATTGCCAAGCTTGCCTTCCATGCCAAGGAGAGTCCCACCCGGACACGGGACGAAGTCTTGTATCTTCATAGTCCAACAGTCCGGCAAAAGTATATAGTCCGGCTGTCCGAGGACCCCCTAATCCAGGACTCCCTCAATGGCGGCGAGCTCAAAGGCGGCAGCCGGAGTTCGAGTGCGAGCGGGGATGCGGCTATGGTGTGCGAGGGCGAGAACAGAGAGGAGGAGGAGGAGGAGCTGCAGCTCACAGCGATTGCAGCAGACGTCGAACCGGGCTCGGGGAAGGCCGGACGGCGACGTACGCGTGCCGGCGACCTCGGTTGCCCGAGGTAGAAGACGACCGCGGTGACGGTGTTCGAGGGTGTCCGGTGGGGCGTGGCTCGGTGAGGGGGTGGAGGACGACGTCGCGGAGCTCGTGGACCAGTTGGGGAAGTGAGGGAGGGCCGATGGTTGCGGTAACGACGAGCGGCGGTGACGGTGGCGCTCGGGTACGTGCGAGAGGAGAGCCAGAGGAGGGAGAGAAGCTCGGGGAGAGAGTGAGAGAGGTCCAGGGGGGTGTGTGGCTGCACCAGGGAGGGCCAGGGCGAAGCGGCAAGCAGGAGGTGGCCGAGGCCGCGTGCGCGCGCGCGTCGGGCACGCGCTCGTCCTCCTGGCAGAGGAGGAAGACGACATGGGAGGAGGCGGTGGTGGTGGGATGGGCCGGCCAGCTATAGTGCTGGGCCGGTTGGTTGGCTAGACAGCTGAGGCCAGGTAAGATTCTCTCTCTCTCTCTTATTTCCGTTTTCTATTTTTCTGTATCTGCTGGGCTTTATTAAAAATAGCTAGGCACTTCCAAAAATCCTGAAAATAATTGTGGGCTCTGTTTAGATTATTCCCAACAGCCCTCACTTATTTCCAGAATTATTTGGGCATTTAGATTATTTCATAGCATTTAAATGCCCAAATGCAAGTAGTTAATGATTTAATCCAGTGACCTTATCCTAGAATAATGTGAACCAATTTTGGCAGAGGTTCTAACCCAAGGCAAAAATGACGGACATTTTAGAAGGGCATTTCAGGTTCATTGAAAAAAGATTTTAGTAATCCCTAGTTGGATTAGGGGGGTGCTGGGGGTTTTGTCATCCCCATTTCAACTTTCTGAGAAAAGTAGACATGATGCAACACCAGATGCTAGCACTAGGCATTACCAGAACTAGGGATGTGACAACCATGGGAGCAGCCGTCTCTACGGCCAGGGCTTGATGCCCTGCCGAAGTGTGTCGCCCCATGGTAGGATCGGTGTCCACGGCAACATCCTTGCCGAGGGCTCCTGGGAGCTCAGAGGGAAAGTACTTGTAGGGGCCTGATTTCCTGCGCTTGTTCTGCTCTGTCGATGGTTCAACGGATGGTTGAGTTAACCGAAGCACAAAAGTACCTGGTTCCACAAGTAGTTTGAGTGCAGCGCGTTTCGACATTTAATCGGCGGTGTCATTCTCCACTCGGGGAACATGCTCCGCTTGTATACCGTCAAAACGCTCCTCCAGCTTCCTCACCTCATCTACGTAGGACTCCATCAACGGGCTTTGATAGTCTTTGTTAACTTGCTTAATGATGAGCTGTGAATCACCCCTGATGATGAGCTTCTTGATTCCGAGGTCTGCCGCGATCCTAAGACCGGCAAACAACCCCTCATATTCAACAGTGTTATTTGTTGACATCTCCCTGGGAATGTGCATCTGGACTACATACTTGAGGTGCTCTCCGGTGGGTGCAACGAGTAGCACACCAAAGACTGCCGCCTTTGCGTAGAAATCCCGTCACAAAGTACATAACCCAGTTGCGACTTGTTTCCTTGTCGGGAAGAGTGGTCTCCTGGATCTCTTCGTCGGGCGTTGAGGTCCATTCTGCAATGAACTCTGCCAAGACTCTACTCTGGATTGTTGAAGTACTTTCAAACTTCAAACAAAAGCTCGACAGTTCCAAGGCCCATTCCACAATCCTCCCAGTTGCGTATGGGTTGTGCAATATCCGTTGCAACGGGAGGCGGGTGACGACGGTGATTTCATGGGCTTCGAAGTAATGACACAGCTTCCTCGAGGCCATAAGAAGGCCGAAGAGCAATTTCTGCACGCCGGAGTACCTTGACCAAGCCCCCTGCAAGAGGGAGCTGACAAAGTAAACCGGGTTTTGCATCATCTTCTTCTTCTGCACCACTCCATTTGGTTGCACAGGCCCCATGCTGCCAGCGTCAGGCTCTGCCGGGGGCCTTGCCTTGCCGGCACCAGGCCCTGCCGCGGGGGGGGGGGGGGGGGCGCTGGCTCGTCATCCATCAGTCCTGCCGTTGCCACTTCCTCTTTGTCGACCTCCCTCTGCGCCACTAGCGCGGCGCTGACCACTTGGTTTGTTGCCGCTAGATACAACAGCAACGACTCTTGCAGTCTAGGCGCGACTAGTATCAATGTAGAGGAGAGGTATTTCTTCAAATCCTGCAGTGTTGCTTCGGCTTCTGGGGTCCATTCCATTGGGCCCGCATTCTTCAAGATTTTGATAAAGGGAAGGGCACGCTCGGCAGACTTGGAAATGAACCTGCTCGTGGCAGCAACGCAGCCAGTGAGCCGGCGCATATCCTTGATCTGCCTAGGCGCCTCAATTTGCTCAATGGCCTTGATCTTATCTGGATTCGCCTCGATCCCGTGCTGTGACACAAAGAACCCGAGAAGTTTGCCAGACGGAACACCGAAGACACACTTCTCAGGGTTCAGCTTGAGGTTGATCTTGCGCAAGTTCGCAAACGTCTCTTCCAAATCTTGTACGAGTGTCGCCTTGTCCTTGGTTGTGACCACTATGTCATCCATATAAGCTTCCATATTTCTATGCAGCTTGGGCTCAAAACCAATTTGGTCTGCTCTTGCAAACGTTGAGCTAGCACTCTTCAACCCGAAAGGTATTCGTAAGAAACAATATGTACCACATGGGGTTATGAATGTTGTCTTCTCTCGTCATGAAGATCTGGTGGTATCCTGAGTAGGCGTCGAGGAACGATAACAAGTCGCACCCGGCCGTGGAGTCAACAATCTGGTCAATGCGCGGCAACGGGAAAGGGTCCTTTGGACAAGCCTTATTGATATCCGTGGAATCAATACACAGCCTCCACTTCCCATTTGCGTTGCGCACCACCACCGGATTGGCCAACCACGTCGGATGGAGTACTCCCCTCACCAAGCCTGCCGCTTCTAACTTCTTGATCTCCTCCGTGAGGAACTCCTGCCGCTCCAAAGCTTGCTTCCTAACCTTCTGCTTGACGGGCCGCGCATGAGGACAGACAGCAAGATGGTGCTCAATCACCCACCTGGGAACGCCGGGGATGTCGGATGCTTTCCATGCAAACACATCGACATTCGCCCGCAGGAAGGTGACGAGCGCACTTTCCTATTTGCTGTCAAGGGAGGAGCTTACGGTGAAAGCCCCTCCCATTCCATCCTCCTTGACGGACACCTTCTTGGTCTCTGGTGGCGCAGCTCTGGATTTCTTGCTCTTGCCGGTGGAGCTCTCTTGCACGTCCTCGATGGGAGCACAACACTCCGAAGAGGTGCGCTTGCCGGAGTGGGTGCGAGAGGTCTTGCCGGTCTTCTTCCTCCCGGGCTTCAAATGGCAGGAGCAAGTGCCTTGGCGGCAGTCGCTGCAACTGCCTCCCGGTAGAGTTGGTCAGCGCAGATCAGCGCATCCTTGTTGTCGGAGGGGACAGTGATGATAGTCATCGGCCCAGGCATCTTCAGCGTGTTGTAGGCGTAATGTGACGCCGCCATGAACTTGGCTAGTGCCGGGCGGCCGATGATCCTGTTGTAGGGTAAGGGGATCTCGGCTACATCAAAAACATCCTCTCTATCAGGTACTTCAACTCACCTCCAAACGTCACGGGCAGCGTGACCTTACCCTTCGGCTGGCTCCTTCCCGGGTTGACCCCTTGAAAAGTACCCGCCTCTTCGAGGTCTCCATCGGGAATCAGAGCCTTTGATCACAACAGGCGAGATCAAGTTCAGACCAGCCCCGCCATCAACTAGCATTTTTTTCACCTTGAGGTTGCGTATTGTTGGCGAAACCAACAACGGCAAGCACCCGACCGCAGTTGTGCGATCAGGGTGGTCCTCGGTGTCAAAAATGATAGGCGTGCTGGACCACTTCAGTGGCTTTTGAGCATCGAGTGATGGTTCCGCTGCTGTGATCTCACGCGCCCACTGCTTGAGCTGGCGGTGAGAAGTGTGCAGCGAGGCGCCACCGTCGACGCACATGGCCTCCGTAGCTTTCTGGAACTCTTGCTCGCCGGACTCGTCGTCCTCGTCATGACCGTCGTCTTCCTGCTTCTTGTCGCGGCCCCGAGCGGGCCTCTCTTGCTGGCTATCCTTGCCGCGGCGACCCCCTTGGCCTCCATGCTTCTTGCCGGATTCTTCAGCACCATCCTGACCCTTCTCCTTGTCCCGCCTCTCATACTCATCTTTTTGCTTCTCAACAAGCAACTCAACTTGTCGGCAGTTCTGGAGGTCATGGCCCTTGGTGCGGTGGATCTTGCAATACTGCTTGTCGGAGCCTCCTGGCTTGTCGGCAGCCGCCAAGGCCCGGCAAGCGGCGCACCCGGCAATTTCCTTGCCGGGGTCGTCTGCCTTGGCCTTCTTGGCAGCGCCGGTGTCCTCGGATCCCTCGACGGCAAGCACGGTCTTGCCCTTGCGCTTCCTGTTGCGGCGCCGGCCCTTCTTCGTCGGGGTGGCTGTGTCTTCATCTGTGGAGTCGGTCTCCACACCAGCGTCCTCGCCGGGGTACTTCCTCCCCTCCTCAGCCCGAGCGCACCTATCGGCCAGAACATAAAGTTCGGCCACATCTTTGACCTTGTTCATCGCCAGCTCTTCACGCATCTTGCAGTTGCGCACATTCTGACGGAAGGCGTTGATCACGGCGACAGGATGAACATATGGGATGTTATACTGCACCCGGCTGAACCTCTGTATGTACTTGCGCAGGGTTTTGCCTTCCTTTTGGGGGATGATATGCAAATCACTTGCCTGGCCATGAGCTTGGTGGCCTCCGGTGAAGGCACCAACGAAGTCATGGCACAAATCCGATCAAGAAGAAATGGAATCCGGCGACAAGTGCATCAACCATGACATGACATTGGGTTTAAGTGCCAACAGGAAGTAATTGGCAAGCACCTTGTCGTCGCGAGCTCCAGCAGCTTGCATCGCGATGGTGTAGATGCTGAGGAACTCTGACGGGTGGGTCTTGCCATTGTACTTCTCGCCAACGTCGGGCTTGAACGTGCGGTGGGAGGGCCACTGGAACTGCCGCAGCTCACAGGTAAAGGCCGGGCAACCTACCTCGTAGGGTAGGCCGCCAGAGCCTCCCGGTGCTGGGTGGTCTGTAGTGGGCCTCGCCCGCCTATCGGACTCGTGGCGTGCTTCGCACCGGCGCTCGATGGTGGTTCGAGCGTCTTCATGGGCTCGCTCCCGAAGAACTTGGCGCTGATCGTGGTGGGTCCGTGGGTCGGACGATGCTATGGAAATATTATCACAAGCATCATCACGACGGACCGACACCCGCAGTGGCTGGCGTGGGGGAGGAGAGTGCACCGTGGCGGCAGCACCTCCGGTCTTTCCACCACTAGCATGCGGTGGCCTGACGGAGCGCCAGCCTGAGGGCCCTGCTGGTCGCGGCTCATCTTTGTTGGCAACGCCGACGAGGCTCCGGATGGTGGCTCTCCACTCGTCGAGCTTTTCTGCAGCAGGAGGGAAGTCGAGGAGCTACTGCACGCGCGCCAAAGCTTTTGTCGGCGTGGGTGGCGGCGAAAGCTGCATGGACCGTGACGCGCTCCGACTTCTAACCACGTTAGAAGGAGCTCTATCATGGCCTTGCGGCTGTGCACCCGTTTTGCCAGTGTCTTGGCATGCGTGCTGGTCTTCTACGTCCTGCGTATGAGGCATAAGACTCTTCCCATGGCGGCGCCCGGGGTCACTAGCATGGTGACGCTGCTCGTCGCGCACAACCTGGGAAGAGCACGTCGTGGGCGCCGGCGTAGGCGTCTTGGAAGTCACTGCGCCACCGGCGGGTGGCACGGCGCCGCCTCTGGAGGGCCCCGCGGCGCCAGCGGGGGGCCCTGCTCTGTCTTTGGATTTGGCGGCGTGCGGCCCGTCGTCTCGCGCACGAACAACGCCGCTCGCCAGGCTTTTACTGCCAGAGCAATGTGGGTGGTCGCGGGCCGCGCCCCGGCTTCCGTCCGCGACCTCCCCGCCACTCGCCCGTACTGGTACGGTCCGTTCGGCTCCCGACGAACCAATCGCTGTGATCGTCTTCTTCTTGGGAGCCATGGCGATGAAGAACTGTTAAACTAACTGCTAGACCAGATTTTCACAACTGCACCCCTACCTGGCGCACCAAAGATGTCGGTGGGAACGACACCTATGGAATCACTGGGATCCCTTCTACGGTTGGCGAGCATGGGGTTGTGCAAAGAGCGGGTCTGGCTGTCAGCACAAGGATCGATCACCCAGGTTTCGGCCGCGAGGATGCGTAATACCCTAGTCCTGCTTTGGTGTATATTTGAGTGTTCTTGAGCTCTCGTACTAGCTACGGTGCATGCGTTGTCCAAAAATTCCTAATCCTTCTCCTGGACGCCTCAGGCCTCCTTTTATAGCCAAAAGGGGTCGCCACAATGGCACACAGGTGGTGGAAAGGTATAGAGTGTACAAGCTTATCGTCTGTCATTACGAGACAAGACACATTAAATGCACTCCTTAGGTGTCTCGTTGCTTTATTGGGGATGGAAACGCGGCCTATCCCGTCCGTCGCCGCCCCGCCTTGCTTCGACACGTGTCCGGGCCAACGAGGCATGCAGCGCCATGTAGGATGGCAGGCTGCTGAGATGGCGTGGTGGTAGGGTCTCCACGAAGATCTGCATGCCACCACGCAGGTGTCTGCTGAGTTGGCCTGGAAGCCGCACGTCGCCACGCAGGTGCCTGCCCAACTGGTTGGGCTGGCAGCTGTATGGGAACGGCGGTGGAGTCTTGGCAGACGCGGGCCTGGCTGCGGCCCCACGAGTGTCCTTGGAAAGGGCCTTGCCGGGGCCCCAACAAGTGGTCTTGCCGTGGCGTCGCAGTTGTCCTCGGCAAGGATCTTGCCGGGGGGGGGGGGTCTCGTGGATCTCCTCGACAAGAATATCGCCGAGGATCATCGTCTTCTGGTCCTCATCTGATCTTGAGTATTTATGATCTTGACAAAGATCTGCATGCCACCACGGAGGTGCCTCTCGAGCCTTGGTTCCAATGTGGTTGACGGTGTTGGAACCCTTGGGCTCAAGGGTGGCACGCCCTGCTAGTGTTGGGCAAGTTGCCCCGGCAAGGCTCTTGCCGGGGCTGCGGAGGCCGCCCCGGCAAGGGTCTCACCGGGGGAGTCCACCTTGCCCTCCTGCTCTTCGTGCCTCCGGTCTTGGCGTTGCTCTGGTGCTCTTGTGCTTCTGCTCCCTCCCCTTGCCCTGTTAAGTGTGGCCGCAGGTGCGGCTCTGACTGCCCGCGCACACGTAGTGGAGTAAAAAGGAGAGCCCCTACTTTTGTACACCGACAGCATGGCATGCAGGGCCCATGCTTACTCCTACAAGTAGGACAGTCAAAGGTCGTGACAAATCGTATGGACCAAACATCCATGTGACTGGAAATCCTGGTGGGTGCGATAAACCCTGCAATGCTTACAGATATTGGAGTGTAACCATAATTCATAAACCATCCTCACAAAAAAATATGATCTAGATACTTCAAAATATACAGACTCAATTGAGCGGACAGACATTAACATGGACTATTCTCAGGACTCACCACACAACAAAAGCGGCAGTACTAAACAATACAGGGTTCACACACACAAATCAAGTACTGAACAATAGTACTTACTACAAAAAAGCAAAGTTGCACTAATTAAACTCTGCAAACTATTTCTTGCCACCAACCTACGGGATGTACCCCTCATAACTGACTAGGCCATGGACTTCGTGAGAGATGTCTACCAGCACCATCACCAACTCGTCAACCTTGGAGAACCTAACAAAGTGGTCTTTCCACTCATAAACATGACGATGAAGACAGTCCGCATCAGATTTGTTGGGAAGCTGTCTGTGCGGAACGAGACCTATGGGATCACAAGAATCCCTACTACGGTTGCTGGGGCGCAGGGTTGCGAGGAGAGCAGGGCTAGTAGACAACACAAGGATCGTTTACCCTTGTTCGGGCCACGAGGATGCGTAAAACCCTAGTCCTGCTTTGGTGGGTGTATTTCTGAGAGTTCTTGAGCTCTCGAACTAGCTGTGGTGAGCGTGTGGTTCGAAAGAGTCGAATCCTTCTCCTGGTCGCCTCGGGCCTCCTTTTATAGGAAAAGGGATTGCCACCATGGCACACAGGAGGTGGAAAGGTGTACAGTGTTGCGAGGTTATCCCTCGTATTACAGGACAAGATGCATTTAATGCATCACTTAGGTGTCCCCTTGCTTAATTGGGGACGGGGGCGAGGCCCGTCCCGTCCGTCACCGCCCCTCCCCGCTTCGACACGCGCCCCGGCCAGTGATGCATGCGGTACCATGTAGGCAGGCAGGCAACTGAGGTGGCGCGGTGGTGGAGCCTTCACGAAGATTTGCATGCCGCCACGCAAGCGCTCGATGAGTTGGCCTGGGAGCTGCATGTTGCCACGCAGGCGCCGCCCAGCTGGTTGGGCTGGCAGCTGCACGGGAACGGCGGTGGAAGCTTGGTTGGCACGGGCGTGGCGGTGGTTCCGCTGGCGTAATTGGTGAGGGCCTTGCCGCGTGGCCCGACAAGGGTCTTTCCGTGGCGTGCTGTCGTCCCCGGCAAGGGCCTTGTCGGGGGTTTGGTGGCCTTCCTCGCAAGGATCTTGCTGAGGGTCGTCGTCTTCTAATCCTCATCTAATCTTGAATATGTCTTCACAAAGATCTGCATGCCACCACGGAGGTGCCTCCCGAGCCCTGGCCCTACGCTGATGATGGCGCTGGAGGCCGTGGGCTCAAGGGTGGCTCGCTCTGTTGGTGCGGGGCAAGCTGTCCCGGCAAGGGTCTTGCCGGGGGAACCTCTTTCATCCCTCTGCTCTTCGTGGTCTTGGCCTTGGCGTTGTTCTGATTATCTTGGGCTTCGGTCTTTACCTTCGCTCACCTCCCCTGTTCTGCTTGATGTGGTCGTGGGCGCGGCTCTGACTGCCCGTGCACAGGTAAAGGGGTACAAAAGTGTGCGCCTCTATTTGTACACCGACAGGAGCCCCCGGGCCTGGGCCACACATAAGCGCGACATGTTGTTGGGTCAGGCCCAAAATGGTTCGCAGGTAGGCAGGGCAGTTTTTACCGCGGTAAGGCTTTTCGCGCGCTCCGCTTCCCATGACCCGCGCGCGCGGTGCGGCGTGGAGGGGTTTGCGTGACGCGGGCAGCATGTGTGGGGCGGTTTTTCACACGCATGCGTCACATCATAGTAAAGAGGCGGCTCGCGCCTTCCCCGTAAAAAGAGGGAGGCCTGGAAGCGCGACTCATTTACTGAACAGGGCCGGGGCATGGTCTTCAAGGCATCCATTCCCCACGATCACGGGGTGGGAGAGGTCGCTTCGCCTGTCCCTTCGGTTCTACACGTCCGCCACGCGTCCCCCATGCACTTGGGGTAGCAAGCGGTGGGGGCGGGAAACCGGGCCATCCCTGGTTGGGGCAGCGGGCCGGTCCTGATTCCGCGCGCCTCTGGTGGCTGGATTGGCCGAACGGGGAGGCCGAGCCCCAACCCCACTCCTTTATAAGGAGGGGAAAGGGGGGATGGCCTCCCGCACTCTTCTGTCATCTATCTCCTCTTGCTTCTGCTTCTTCCTTTCACTCGCCATGGAGAAAGGGAATCCTGGCCCTTCGACGGTGGCGGTGAGGATTGCCGCTCGACAACGCGTCCCTCCTCCTCCTGAGCCCACGGTGGTGGAGCCGGCCACGAGGGGAAGGGGGAGGGGGCGAGGCCGTGGGCGAGGCCGGGGCAGAGGTCGCAGTGCTCGAGGAAGAGGAGGACGGGGCGGCGCGCCGGCTTCGCCCCCGCCAATGATGCCTTTCCTGATGGAAGGCCATGTCGTAGACCAGCCCCACGAGTTCTTCATCAGGCTGCGCCGGCCTCCGCGTCGCCGTCTTCGTCTTCCCGCCCCGTTTGCTCGGGAGATGGAGCGTAACCAGCCCCTATCCCTCAGATTGCACATGAGGGGTTGCGGGAACGGGGGCACGCGGGTTGACGTCGACTTTTCGGCTCCTTGAGTCATGTACCTCCGTCGTGGGTGGAAGACGTTCGGTCGCATCCACAGCCTGATGGCGGGGCTCGTCCTCTACTTCAAGTTAATGGAGGACGGCCTACTCTCCGTCAAGGTCTTCGGAGAGTTGGGGACTCGCCTGAAGTGCTGCATGGAGAGCTCCTCCGATGGAGATTCTGACGATGGAAGCTCTTCCTCGAGCGAAAGTGATGAGGAGGACAGCGGGGCGGATAGCGGGGACGATTTCGACTAGGCGTCAGACGCCCCGCGCCTAGGCGGTGCAGAAGAAGCAAAGATCTGCACCTGCCGCCTCCTCCGGCAGAGGTTTGCCGGGGGCGGGGCCAGCTCCTTGAACTTCTCGGGGCCGTCTCCTTGGGCGGCTGGCGTCGGGAGCCTGCAGAAGAGGAAGAGGGCGGGCGGCAAGGCCGTCAACTCGGGGTACGCGGGCACCGAGGCCTTGATCGCGTATTGCCGGTCCTGCTGCCTCGTCTTCCAGCTCCTTTCCCGGCACCGTCATCGCCGGCCCGCCGTGGGCGGCCACCGAGGTGTTTTCTTGGTGCTTTCTGCTGCTCGTAGCTCGCCTAGGCGCCCCTTTTGCCCTTTCGCCCTTTCGCCTCCTTGACCTGCCTCCTGAGGAGAGGGACAAGAAAGGGATTACGGGCATCTTATCTCTTTTTCAGTTTCTAAGCCTGCGGGCCTTTGTTAAATTTAAAACTTGTAATCCCCTTGCTCATGTTTTTCATCTCGCATTTAACTGTACTGTATGGGATGTTTTTAATGAAAAAGGGATGCTTGCGGGTTTTTTCGTCATGGTAAACCCCGCGACAAGGAGCTAATCCTTGTTATTGTTTAAGATAAACATTTTTTCGCCCGGCAACAGCCTTGCTGCCCCCCACTCCACTCGACTGCTCGCGCTCTTGGCGGATGCAGGATGAAGTGGGCTTCGTGCCTCGTCCGTCCCACCTCCTTGCCGCCGCGGCTACGACCAAATTCGGACCCAGGAAATAATCCCCAGGTATAGGAAAAAGGGGGAGCACGACAGCCTAGAGATAAAAACGAGGTTTCACATATCCCAGTCCGGTTCCGAAATGCATGACAGAGGATAAAAGACTTATCTGGATCTGCAGCCCCCGGCAATCTCATCTTGCCGCGGTTGGATCCTTGTGCTTGCAGCCCCGGCAACTCTGGGTCGCCGGGGTCGGGGCGCCGGTCCATTTCCTTCTTGCCGAGTAGCTCAGCAGAAGTGCTCATGTGCCCTGTGAACCAAGGGGGGATGTAAAAGGAATGATAGACGCCAAGACTCGACCTCTAGGCTAGGGGTTAGTCGCCGCTAAGCACAATCAACCCTAACCAAGGAAGAGACTTGACCTAGCATGCATGCTATAACTTAGGGCGCCAACGCTTCATTTATTTATGCTCAGGGTCTGCGCCTAGCTTTGTACAAAGGGTCACATGCCTTGTCGGCAAATCTTGTACAAAAGGTGGCTTGCCGGGAGGCCCGGCAAGCCGCGCCTTATGGGTAAAACTTGCGAAGATGCTTGATGTTCCAGGAGTTGCTCACTGGGACGGCATCTTTGGTCTCCAAGCGCACTGTGCCAGGCCTGGTGACTCGTATTACCCGATAAGGGCCTTCCCACTTTGGTGTCAACTTGTTGGAATTCTTGGCCGACTGAACACGCCGAAGAACAAGGTCGCCTTCCTCAAAGCTTCGTGCATGAACCTTGCGGCTATGGTAGTGGCGCAAGGCTTGTTGTCAGCGTCAGCCTCACAGCCACCAAGACGATCTTCCTCAAGGAGCGTCGCGTCATCTTGGCGCAACGGCTCTTGCTCAAGCTCATCATAAGCGAGCACTCGAGGTGACCCGTATATGAGTTTCATGGGGAGAACTGCTTCTACCCCGTATACCAGGGCAAAAGGTGTCTGGCCGGTGGCTCGATTTGGCGTCGTCCTGATCAACCAAAGAACCGCCGACAACTCATCAATCCAGCGCCTTCCACTCTTGTGCAGCTTGTCAAAGGTCTTCGTTCTCAAGCTTCGCAATACTTCATCATTTGCCCTCTTCGCTTGGCCGTTGCTCCGTGGATGTGCCACGGAAGAGAAAGAGACCTTGCTGCCGAGGTCTTGGATGTACTGCATGAAGGTGTGGCTTGTGAACTGCGTGCCGTTGTCGGTGATGACTCTGTTTGGCACACCAAACCGGCAGACCAGTCCTTTGAAGAACTTGACGGTGATCGAAAGCAGTCACCTTCCTCATCGCTTCCACCTCCGGCCACTTTGTGAACTTGTCGATTGCAACGCATTAAGTACTCAAAGCCCCGACAGCTGGGAAAGGGGCCCAAGATATTGAGCCCCTGCATCGAGAATGGCCAGGAGAGAGGGATTGTTTGAAGGGCTTGGGCTGGTTGATGAAGCTTCTTTGAATGGAACTGGCACGCTTCACACTTGGTTACTAGTGCCATCGCATCCTGGAGGTAGGTGGGCCAGAAGAAACCTTGCTGGAACGGCTTCTCGGCAAGGGCCCTTGACCCTATGTGGGAGCCACATATGCCTCCATGTATCTCCGCCAACAGCTCCAGTCCTTCCTCCCGGGGGATGCACTTGAGCTTCACATCGTTCGGACTTCTCCGGTACAGGACGTCATCGGCGAACTGGTACAGGGCGGACTGACGGGCTACTTTCTCCGCTTCTTCCTGCTCCTTAGGAAGCTCCCCTGTTTGGAGGAATTGGATGGTATGCTGCACCCATGCCGGAGCCCGGGGCTCGATGGCAAGGACCAAAGACATCTCTTCCGCCATGGGAGCGGCTGTCTCTATGGCCAGGGCTTGACGCCCTGCCGGAGCTGGGCTCTTGGCAGGCTCAGCGTCCTTGGCAGCACCCTTTGCCGCAGCCCTGTGGGGCTCGGTAGGAAAGTACTTGCCGACCTGATTTTCTCCGCTTGCTCCTCTTCACCGATGGTTCGACGGATGGTTGAGTTAACGGAGCAAAAAGGTACCTGGTTCCATAGGTAGCTTGAATGCGGCACGCTTTTGTGTAATGTCGGCGATGTCATTCTCCGCTCGAGGGACGTGCTCCGCCTGGATACCGTCAAAGTGTTCCTCTAGCTTCCTCACCTCATCTACGTAAGCTTCCATCAATGGGCTCTAATAATCCTTGTTGACCTGCCTAACAACGAGCTACGAGTCACCCCTGACGATGAGCTTCTTAACCCCGAGGTCTGCCGTGATCGTGAGACCGGCAAGAAATCTCTCATACTCAGCGGTGTTGTTGGTGGACATCTCCCTGGGGAAGTGCATATGGATCACATACTAGACGTGTTCTCCGGTGGGTCCGACGAGCAGCACACCGGCACCGACGCCTTGCAGCGAGAAAGCCCCATCAAAGTACATGATCCAGTCGCGGTCTGCTTCCTTGCCGGGGAGAGTGGTCTCCTGGATTTCTTCGTCAGGCGTCGAGGTCCATTCTGCGATGAACTCGCCAAGACTCTGCTCTAAATTGTTGAGGTACTTTCAAACTTTAAACCGAATCATGACAGCTCCAAGGCCCATTCCACAATCCTTCCGTTTGCGTCCGGGTTGTGCAGTATCCGTTGCAACGGGAGGCGGGTGACGACAGTGATCTCGTGGGCCTGGAAGTAGTGATGCAGCTTCCTCGAGGCCATAAGGAGGCCGAAGAGCAATTTTTGCACACCGGAATACCTCGACCTAGCCCCCTGCAAGAGGGAGCTGACAAAGTAAACCGGGTGCTGCATCATCTTCTTCTTTGGCACCACTTCACTCGACTGCGTGGGCATTGCCTCGGTGGCACCAGATTCTGCCGAGGGCCGCGCCTTGTCGGCACCAGGCCCTGACGGGGGAACCTTTGGCTTTCCATCCGCTGGTTCTGCTGCCATTGCTGCCTCCTCATCGACCTCCCTCTGTGCCACCAGTGCGGCACTGACCACTTGATTCGTCGCCGCCAGATACAGCAACAACGGCTCTTGTGGTTTAGGCGCAACTAGTATTGGCGTGGAGGAAAGATATTTCTTCAGATCATGCAGTGCTGCCTCAGCTTCTGGGATCCACTCTATTGGGCCTGCCTTCTTCAAGATTTTGAAGAAGGGAAGGGCGAGCTCGGCGGACTTGGAGATGAATCGGCTCATGGCGGCAACGCAGCCGGTGAGCCGACACACATCCTTGATCCGCTTGGGCGCCTCGATCTGCTCAATAGCCTTGATCTTGTCTGGGTTTGCCTTGATCCCGCGCTGCGACACAAAGAACCCGAGAAGCTTGCCGGACAGAACGCCGAAGACGCACTTCTCAGGGTTCAGCTTGAGGTTGATCTTGCGCAAGTTAGCAAATGTTTCTTCCAGATCTTGCAGAAGAGTTGGCCCGTCCTTGGTTTTGACCACTATGTCATCCATGTAGGCCTCCATATTTCTATGGAGCTAAGGTTCAAAACCAATTTGGACTGCTCTCACAAACGTCAAGCCAGCACTCTTCAACCCGAAAGGCATCCGTAAAAAGCAATACATACCACATGGGGTGATGAATGTTGTCATCTCATCATCCTCTCTTGTCATGAAGGTTTGATGGTAGCCTGAGTAGGCGTCGAGGAATGATAACAGATCAGACCCGGATGTGGAGTCAACACTCTGGTCGATGCGCGGCAACGGGAAGGGGTCCTTAGGACAAACCTTATTAATATCTGTGTAATCAATACACAACTTCCCCTTCCCATTCGCCTTGCGCACCACTACCGGATTGGCGAACCACGTCGGGTGGAGCACCCCTCTCACCAAACCTGCCGCTTCCAACTTCCTGATCTCCTCTATGATGAACTCCTGCCTTTCCGCAGCACGCTTCGACCTTCGCTTGACGGGCCGCGCGTAAGCGGCATAACCAGGTTGTGCTCAGTCACCTCCACAGGAACACCGGGATTTGGACGCTGCCATGCAAACACGCCGACATTTTCCCACGTGAAGGTGACGAGCGCCGCCTTCCTATTTGGTCGCCGAGGGTGGAGCCTATGATGAAGGCCCCTCCGTGCCATCCTCCTCGACGGGCACCTTCTTGGTCTGCGGCGGCTCGGCTCTGGATCTGTTGCTCTCGTCAGTAGAGCTCTCTGGCACGTCCTCAACGGTAGCACAACACTCTGAGGAGGTGCGCTTGCCGGAGTGGGTGCGTGAGGTCTTGCCAGGCTTCTTCTTCCCTCCCGGGCCTTCAGCGGCAGGAGCAGGTGCCTTGAGTGCAGCTGCGGCAACTGCTTCCCGGTAGAGTTGGTCGGCGCAGATCAACGCGTCCTTCTTGTCGGAGGGGACGGATATGATGGTCAACGGCCCAGGCATCTTTAGCATGTTGTAGGCGTAGTGTGACGCCGCCATGAACTTGGCTAGTGCCGGGCGGCCGAGGATCGCGTTGTAGGGCAAGGGGATCTCGGCCATGTCGAAGACGATCCACTCCGTCCTGTAGTTCAACTCTCCTCCAAATGTCACGGGCAGTGTGACCTTTCCCTTTGGCTGGCTCCTCCCCGGATTGACCCCTTGAAATGTGCCCGTTTCCTCGAGGTCTCCATCAGGGATTTTCAACCTTTTGATCACGACAGGCGAGATTAGGTTTAGGCCGGCCCCACCATCAACCAACATCTTGTTCACCCTGAGGTTGCGTATCGTTGGCGAGACCAACAATGGCAAACACCCGACCGCGGTAGTGCGGTCAGGGTGGTCCTCGGCATCAAAGATGAGGGGCGTGCTGGACCACTTTCAACAGCTTCTCGAAGGCCGAACGACGGCTCTGCTGCTGTAATCTCACGCGCCCACTGCTTGAGCTGGCGGTGAGAGGTATGCAGCGAGGCGCCGCCATCGACACACATGGCCTCCGTAGCCTTCTGGAACCCTTGCTCACCAGACTCATCGTCCTCGTCGTGATCGTCGTCTTCTTGTTTCTTGTCGCGGCCCCGGGCGGGCCTCTCTTGCTAGTTGTCCTTGCCGGGGTGGCCTCCTTGGCCGCCACGCTTCTTGCCGGATCCCTCAGCACCGTCGTAGTCCTTCTCCTTGTCCCACCTTTCGTACTCATCTTTTTGCTTCTCAGCAAGCAGCTCGACTTGTCGGCAGTTCTGGAGGTCGTGGCCCTTGGTGCGATGGATCTTGCAGTATTGCTTGCCGGAGCTTCCTGGCTTGTCGGTAGCCGCCAGGGCCCGGCAGGCGGCGCACCCGGCAATCTCCTTGCCGGGGGCGTCTGCCTTGACCTTCTTGCTGGCACCGGTATCGTCAGATCCCTCAACGGCAAGCACGGCCTTGCCTTTGTGTTTCCTGTTGCGACGCTGGCTCTTCTTCGTCGGGGTGGCGGCGTCTTCATCGGTAGAGTCGGTTTCCGCGCCGGCGTCTTCGCCGGGGTACTTCCTTCCCTCTTCAGCCCGGGCGCACCTATTGGCTAGAACATAGAGCTCGGCCACATCCTTAACCTTGGTCATCGCCAGCTCCTCGCGCATCTTGCGATTGCGCATGTTCTGGTGCAATGCGCTAATCACAGCGGCGGGATGAACGTCGGGGATGTTGTCTTGCACCGGTGAATCTTCGATGTACTTGCGCAGGTCTCCCTTCCTTCGGGAATGATATGCAGATCACTGGCCTGCACATGAGCTTGGTGGCCTCTTGTGAAGGCGCCAACGAACTCATGGCACAGATCTGACCAAGAAGAAATGGAATCCACCGGCAAGTGCATCAACCAAAACATCACATTGGGCTTGAGCGCCAGAGGGAAATAGTTGGCAAGCACCTTGTCGTCACGAGCCCCAGCGGCCTGCATCGCGATGGTGTAGATGCTGAGGAACTCGGACGGATGGGTCTTGCCAGTGTACTTCTCACCGACGTCGGGCTTGAACGTGCGGTGGGACAGCCACCGAACTGCCTCAGCTCACGGGTAAAAGCCGGGCAGCCCACCTCGTAAGGTAGGCCGCCGGGGCCCCCCGGTGCCGGGTGGTCCATAGCGGGTCCCACCCGCTTGTCCGACTGGCGGTGCGTTTCGTGCCGGCGCTCGACGGTGGTTCGAGCGTCTTCGTGAGCTTGCTCCCGAAGGACCTGGCGTTGGTCGCGGAGGGTCCACGGGTCGGACGACGCTATGGAGATTTTATCACAAGCGTCGTCGCGACGGGCCGACGCCCGTGGCAGTTGGCGAGGAGGAGAAGAGTGCACCGTGGCCGCAGCTCCCCCGATCCTCCCAGCACCAGCATGTGGTGGCTCGATGGAGCGCCGACCCGAGGGCCCCGCCGGTCGTGGATCGTCTTTGTTTGCGATGGTGACGAGGCTCCGGATGGTGGCCCTCCACTCGTTGAGCTTCTCCGCAGCAGGAGGGAAGTCGAGGAGCAGCTGTGCGCGCGCCAAAGCTTCCACTGGCGTGGGCGGCGGCGACAGCTGCATGGATCGCGGCGCGCTTCGACCTCTAACTATGTTAAAATGAGCTCCGTCACGACCCAGCGGCTGCGTGCCATTTTCATCAACGCTTCGGCGAGCGTGCTGAACCCCTTCATCTTGCCGATGACGCACAGGGCTCTTCCCACGGCGGTGCCCAGGGCCACCAATGTGGTGACGCTGCTCGGCGCGCACACCATGGGAAGAATGCGCGGTGGTCGCCGGTGTAGGCGTCCTGGAGGTCGCCGCACCGCCCGGAGTCGGCACAACGACGCCCCTGGAGGGCCCCGCGTCGCCTGTGGGGGGGGAGGGGCAGCTCCGTCTTTGGATCCGGCGACGTGTAGCCGGTCATCTGGCGCGCGAACGATGCCGCTCGCCAGGCTCCGATTGCATGGGCCATGCTGGTGCTCGCGGGCCGCGGCCCGGGTCCTGTCTGCGACCGGTCCGCTGCTCGTCCGCACCGGCACGGGTCGTTCGGCTCCCAATGAGTCGACCGTCGTGGCCGTCTTCTTCTTAGGGGCCATGGCGACGAAGAACTGCTAGACTGACTACTAGACCAGATTCTCACAATTGCGCCCCCTACCTGGCGCGCCAAAGGATGTCGGTGCGGAACGACACCTATGGGATCACAAGAATCTTTACTACGGTTGCCGGGGCGTAGGGTTGCGAGGAGAGCTGGGCTAGTAGACAGCACAAGGATCATTTACCCAGGTTCGGGACGCGAGGATGCGTAAAACCCTAGTCCTGCTTTGGTGGGTGTATTTCTAAGAGTTCTTGAGCTCTCGAACTAGATGTGCTCAGCGTGTGGTTCAAAACAGCCGAATCCTTCTCCTGGTCGCCTCGGGCCTCCTTTTATAGGAAAAAGGTGTTGCCACAGTGGCACACAGGAGGTGGAAAGGTGTACAGTGTTGCGAGGTTATCCCTCGTATTATAGGACAAGATGCATTTAGTGCATCGCTTAGGTGTCCCCTTGCTTTATTGGGGACGGGGGCGAGGCTCGTCCCGTCCGTCGCCGCCCCTCCTCGCTTTGACACGCGCCCCAGCCAGTGATGTGTGCGGTGCCATGTAGGCAGGCGGGCAGCTGAGGTGGCGCGATGGAGGAGCCTTCACGAAGATCTTCATGCCGCCACGCAGGCGCTCGATGAGTTGGCCTGGGAGCTGCATGTTGCCACGCAGGCGCCCGCCCAGCTGGTTGGGCTGGCAGCTGCACGGGAACGGCGGTGGAAGCTTGGTTGGCGCGGGCCTGGCGGTGGTCCCGCTGGCGTCCTTGGTGAGGCCCTTGCCGGGTGGCCCGGCATGGGTCTCGCCGCGTGGCCCGACAAGGGTCTTGTCGTGGCGCGCTGTCGTCCCCGGCAAGGGCCTTGCCGGGGGTCTGCTGGCCTTCCTCGGCAAGGATCTTGCCGAGGGTCGTCGTATTCTAATCCTCATCTGATCTTGAATATGTCTTCACAAAGATATGCATGCCACCACGGAGGTGCCTCCCAGCCCCGCCCCACGCCGATGATGGCACCGGGGCCGTGGGCTCAAGGGTGGCTCGCTCTGCTGGTGCGGGGCGAAGTCGTCTGCAAGGGTCTCGCTGGGAACCTGTCATTCCTCTGCTCTTCGTGGTCTTGGCCTTGGTGTTGTTGTGATTATCTTGGGCTTCGGTCTTTACCTTGGCTCACCTCCCCTGTTCTGCTTGGTGTGGTCGTGGACGCGGCTCTGACTGCCCGTGTACAGGTAAAGGGGTACAAAAGCGTGCCCCTCTTTTTGTACACCGACAAAAGCTTTACAAGAACCACACCCTTTGTAATCTAAGGCACAACCAAGAAATTGTTGTGGTGAAGTACACCCTCGAGAACAGCCTGTCAACAATGCTACAGGAAAATACTAGTTCACGACGCATGGCGACAACGACAAAGGAGCTGGATAGTTTAGCAGTAGAACTCATCCACAGATCTTCCAGTTCACACGGCATGACTTTGCGAACTTCATCTCCACCGCGGACCTGGTTCTAATTCAAACAGAAACCAAATATTTTATTACTACCTCCGTTCATAAATATAAGATGATTTTTGATATTTTACTCCAATAAGACTACATATACACACAGAAATGAGTGAACAAAGACACTAGAACATGTCTTTTGGCATGAGATCAGAGGGATTACTTGCAATATCCATAACACAAGTTACTGAGGCTAATATACTCTCTTCAAAGGTAGCATTGATGTTCATAAAGTAGTTGAGAGTAATCTATAAGAAATCAGTGTCAACCTCTCGCATGTTTTGGTCAAAAGAGGAATTTAGAACCGTCATTTGGCACACAAAAATCACATGCAAGATCACCCAGAAAGTTGTACTACTAGTACTAGTATTGTGTGTTAGATGAAAAAGCACGATCAAGATCGAGAAAATGATAGTCAAGAAGAGATATTACCAGGAATTGCTTTATGAGGGATCCTGGAGAGGGGGCCTTGGACAGGGCGATGGCCTTGAGCTTGTCTGTGGTAGTCTGGGCGGGGTGCTTGCACTTCTTCGTACCCTGAGCCTCGACGATTTTGGCCAGAGCCATAAACATCACTTCGGCCGATGCTCCAGGGACCATCAAGAAACTGTCAAATAGAAATAAAAGAAAAGAAACCATAATCACAAACCCAAATTAAGAACAGAGACGGAGTTATAGGATCAGTCTCGGGGTTGCAAGACCGGGCCTTGGACAGAATCAACACCATTGATGCGCTCACCTTTCCTTGAAGAACAATGGCAGAGGCAGGTCGGGGTTTTCTTGAAGAAATGAGGAACAAGATGAGGGAGAAGCGAGTTGGGGTTTTCTTCAAGAGACGAAGCTGAGGGAAAAGAGTGAAATGATGGTTGCTTCGTCCATCCAACTTACAGCTGGAAAGGTGGGGGTTGTGATTTGATGATTCATTGGGCATTACTGTGGCACTTCGATCGGGGTAGTTGTCGGTGTCAAAACCGCAGATCTTGGGTAGGGGGTCCCGAACTATGCGTCTAAGGATCAAGGGTAACAGGAGGCAGGGGACACCATGTTTACCCAGGTTCGGGCCCTCTTAATGGAGGTAATACCCTACTTCCTGCTTGATTGACTTTGATGAGTATAGGGGTTACAAGAGTTGATCTACCTTGAGATCGTAATGGCTAAACCCTAGATGTCTAGCCTGTATGATTATGATTGCCCCTACGGACTAAACCCTCCGATTTATATAGACACCGGAGGGGGCTAGGGTTGTACAGAGTCGGTTTACAGAGAAAGAAATCTACATATCCGCACGCCAAGCTTGCCTTCCATGCCAAGGAGAGTCCCATCCGAACACGGGCGAAAGTATTCCGTCTTTTTTCTTCACGGACCATCAGTCCGACCCATGTCATATAGCCCGGACGCTCGAGGACCCCGTAATCCAGGGCTCTCTCAGTAGCCCCTGAACCAGGCTTCAATGACGATGTGTCCAACGCGCAGATTGTCTTCGGCATTGCAAGGCGGGTTCCTCCTCGGAACACTTCAAAGTAGTTGATCACCAGTACTATATCCGGCTCTGTACAATAGTCACAACCCTGAATCACAAGGGCAGAATACTTTAAGCGAAAATAAGTTCTGTCTTCTGACAATTTCACTGATGAGATGTTACGTCCAGCCACTTTATTATTTCGAATCGTTTTTCGGTCTCCCGTTTTTCATTTCGAGACGCAGCCTCCGGCGACACGTCTGGTCAAAGCAGAGATCGTGCCCCCTTATTACGGGATTCTCATCAATACGGGTTTGGGAAACCCAACCGTGCGGTTTCGCACGACCCCTTGGAAATAGGCGAGCTTTAAGACTCGTGGGGGACGCATGATATTCACTGACTTGATAAGGAAGGTTCCCCCTTTTTACCCCACGCCTTCCTCTTCCTCAGCCCATCCGCCCTGAAGCTCCAACGCCCAAGCTTCAATCCTCTCTGTTCCCAGAAAGTACTCCAGCCATGTCCGGATCCAGAGCGCAGGGAAAGTGGATGGCTTCCTCCGTCACAGAGAGAAACATCAAGGAACTCCGGGAAGCGGGGTACCTGGCCAAGGAGATCGCCCACCGGCTCCCGGCCAAAAAGCAGATCGTTCCCACACCAAGCCCAACGAGAGGGTAGTATTTATCCCTCATTTCCTCCGCGGACTGGGGTTTCCCATTCATGCTTTCGTCCGCGGCCTCATGTTTTACCACGGGCTAGATTTCCATGATCTAGCCCCGAATTCCTTCCTCAACATTTCGGCGTTTATCGTCGTATACGAGGCATTCCTCCGCATTTCCCCCCACTTTGGCCTATGGCTCAAGGTCTTCAATGTGAAGCTGAAAGTGGTGGACGGCCAGCACACGGATTGTGGAGGCGCTATGGTGAGCAAGCTTCCCAACGTCACTTGGCCCAAGGGCACCTTCGTGGAGACCGTGAAGGGATGGCAGCAGGAGTGGTTCTATGTCACAGAGCCCCGCGACTCCACATGGGCCGCTCCTACAGAGTTCAAGTACGGACCTCCAATGCGGCTGGCATCCTGCCTCAACAAGGGCCTGGAGTAGGCATCGTCTGACAAGGTGATGACGCTGCAGAAGCATATCAAGAGCATGGTAGACAAGAATACCAGCCTCGCCAGTGTGATCCAGTTGATGCTCTTCCGCCGGATTCTCCACTGTCAGGCGCGCCAAGAGTTCATGTGGGAGTTCAACCCGGCCGGTCCCCGGACCCTGCAGCGGTTCTTCGGCACGAAGCACGAAGACACATGGAAGCTGCTTTTCAAGACCCAGAAGTCATGGCCGGAGACAACCGAAGACCTCGGATATGACTGCACCCACGCTGCAACCCCCGTAAGTTCTTTGAGAACCTTACTTTGCAAGTCTAAGGAGCATACTAAACTCCCCATTCTCTCCCAGGACTGGATGAAGAAAGTGGAACGGATTCACTGTCCGGCTCTGCTGCCCGAAGGCCCAGCTATTCCTCTATTGATGAGGATGCTGGTCCCGGCGCCGTACCAGGCGCCGGAAAAGAAGGTCAAGAAGAAGGGCAAGGAGTCCAAGAGTGGCCTCCACCGTAAAGGTGCTTCATATGTAGTGCCCGAGGACACCGAAACCCTCTCCTCCCCCGATGAAGAGGAAGAGGAGGAGGAAGAGAGCAATCCACCCTAAGGGGGAGAAGAAGAAGAGGGCAGGTTCCACTGATCTAGAGGCGGAGGCGTCCAAGAAAGGGAGAACCTCCCTTGCGAATGACTCCGAGTCGGACACCGACGAATGGCGCCCCAGGCCGAAGCCCCTGGCCGGATCGTAAGTACTCAAAGGTATATATATATCCGGCTTCTTTACCTTGTGGTTGTAATACGTTAAATTGTGTGATGCAGTCCGGTTCATGTCCTTCCCCAGCGATTTTCATCTTCTGGGAACTCGCTGGGTCCGAACATGATGGAGAGCGAATCACCTCCACCAGCCTCCTCCCCCACTGCTGTGGATAACAACAAGGTGTTGTCCCGAAGGACCCTTCCAGGACAGGGAGAGGTGCAGGAGGCTGCCAAGACGGTGCCAAAGGGAGATACCCCTGCAGCCGAGAACATGGGGGAACCGACCCCCATGGAGACTCGAGACGGGGGCCATGTCTAGTTTCGCCCCCAACGAAATGTCATTCCGAAGACCCACACGGCTCCGGAGTCAGATGAGCAGCCTCCTTTTAAAGAAGGGGGCACGATCACCCCACTGGTGACTTCTGTTAATGCGGAGGTGCCGAACACTCTGATGGGGGCGCTTCAGAGCGCCACCATTGTGGAAGAGCATCGTACCCTTATGGGTACGGTGATTGCAAAGGTTCAGTCCGCGAAAAGCAGATTGAATAAAGCCTACACTAGCCTTCTGAGAGGCTTTGAGGTACGTGAAATAATGCTTTTTAACTATGTATAAGAGGAATGCATGTGTATAGATAGTATCCCCTGAGACTCTGTTCGGTGTTCACAAAGAAAAGCTGAACAGAGGATCTAATAATTCATCCAGGGTATTAACATACATATCTGTTTGAAAAATAGGCTGTGATGCGGGCGTCAGCTTCCCATGCCGCCGAAGCGTCCGAGCTGAGGTGGAAGTTAGAGGAAAAACAAGGTATGTGACACCGGAAACATGTCTGAAATGAGATCACCTCTGAATTGTTATATTAATGAGCTTTTATAATAATTCTCATAGCTGACGCAGCAGAGGTCAAGACCCTCAAGAACACGCTGGCCGAAGCCAAGAAGGGGGCGGAGGAGGAACAAGTCGTCCGCCTGAAACATGAAGCAAGGGTGGAGGAAGTCCAGCAAGAGCTCAAGGATGCGATAAACAAATCTGAATCCTTAGAGCGCAAGATTTCGGATCAAAATTCCAAACTTGCTAAGGCCCTCCAAACTGCACAGGAGGCCCGGACTGAAGCCCAAAGCGTTGTCCAGGAGATCCAAGAGGCAAAGCAGACTGCGATGGGTAAGGCCTTTAACATGCAGAGCAAATTCATGAGTAAAAGGTATATCTTGCTAACCCGGATTTGGAGTTCTCCAGGAGCGTTTGCGGACCTGCCCCGGAGTATTGCTGATGTTGCAGAGTTTTTCTGGGCCGAAGAGGGGAGCTCAACGGAGAAGCTGTTCTGGTCGTAGTACCTTGCGCCAAAGCATCCCGTGCCCCTTAGCGATTAGCTGAAGCAGTTGACCTAACTACATAGGGTAGCCGAATTGGCCATGGGGGATTTGATAATCCGTCTTTGGCCCACCGAACCCATGCCCAGTAGCAACTTCGGTCTCGTGAAACGGCTGGTCAGTGCCTGCCCTCGGCTTGATGCCGTGAAGCGGTCGGTCCGCATCGAAGGTGCGCGGATGGCCTTCGCCTGTGTCAAGATGTAGTGGGCGAAGATGGACGCCGTCAAGCTTGCAACCGAGGGATCGCCCGCAGGCAAAGAGCACCGTACGCCGGAGCGGTATTTCGGTGATGTCCTGGAAGGATCCCGTATTGTAGAGGGCCAGTGTTCGAAAGACATCATTTTTGAATGAATGTGTCTATGATGTCCAATCCCGTATTATGAAACAAGGCCTATGTATGATATGTTGCTTGTTTTACTTTAAATATCTCCTCCTCAGGCGATCGCTTTTACATCTCGAGAGTTGGCGGTCGTCGGCTTCAAATTTCCCCATCTAGGTAGTACGGGGGTGTTCGGGATGGCACCTAAACACAATTGACCCAACGTCTTGGTCCGTGAAGGAGGTGTTAGTGCGGCGAACCAGGCAATCGGACTATGTGGCTTTATCGCTCTCATTAGCCATAGGAGTTTTACAATGGGAGTGTGGGCGCAGCCCCTAGTATTGTTCGATTATCCGAACTTGGGTGTTGTGAATGCCCGGCCGAGTGGAGGCCGGCCTATCGCATAATGCGGAAAAACTCGTGAGAGAATTATACTTAGTCACTGAATAGTCGACCAGCTCTCACCGCATCATGACAGTCAGTTTTTGACTTTCTCTACTGAGGTGTTTGTCCGGATGAACCGGAAACACAATCGCAGTAGTTTTCCCTTTACTACCTTAGCCGATCAAGCGGAACGTAAGGTAGCAACCCCATGAGCCGGGCAACCCAACTATTGACCAAAGACATGATTTGAAGCCAATGCATATAATGCTATATTCGGGACACCGAATTGCACTGTGAAAGTGTTCGGACTTTGTTTTAGTAAAAAAATGTACGTGGCTTAATAGAGCCCCTGGCGATTTAAGTCATACCGAGGTGTGCATGACAATCGGACAAAAACAGGGAAACACATATTAAGAGATAAGCCAACACCGCATGGGTTGGGCTAATAACTGTTTCCACTATAGTCTGATTGATACGTCAAAACGTATTGGTACAAATAGTGCAGTAAGCAACAAGGCTATTTTACATGCCGAACACAAGGGAAGCTGTGTATGTGTCCTAAAAACAGACGAGGTGATCTTTAAAGATCCCTTTAGGTACTCTGCCACGCGTCTATGTTGCTTTTCTCCTTGGTGTATTGTCCTTCGAGAGGATCATCGATCGGTGTTTTTATAATAGGCCTCGAAAAGAGGCCTTGGTACCGTCGAAAAGGTGACGTGAGTTGTAAGGAACCTAGAAAAATAAAAAGAAGAGAAAAAAAGGAAATATGAGTGCCCTGATAGGGTCTAGCTGTATAGTGGACCTTGTCTTTATTATGCCTCCATCCTTTCCCATGGTATCTTTAGTGCGTAATTATGTACGCATGGTACATATGCCACAATTTGGTAGGGGCTGAGATGGAGGCCGAATTGCTAATCGAGCTCCTAACGAGCTGGACTATCATATTGTGGGGTAGTCCGGACTCGTTTGACGGTGTCTGGGGACTTGGCCGCCGATGTAATAGTTGGCTTGATAAGGCCACCCTGTACTTCCGCTGCCAGGGCCGCGGTGTGCTCCTCAGTACAGAGGGAGCGTTCCGTGTTTCCATTGACTGTTATAACACCACGTGGTCCGGGCATCTTGGGCATAGTGCGGGACCGCATTGAAGCGAGCGAATGCGGTTCGTCCGAGCAGTGCATGGTAGCCACTTTGGAAGGGGACGATGTCGAAGATCAAGTCTTCGCTGCGGAAGTTGTCCGGCGAATCGAAGACGACCTCCAATGTGATTGAGCCCGTGCAACGGGCCTATACACCAGGTATTACTCCTTTGAAGGTAGTTTTAGTGGGCTTGATTCTTGATGGATCAATATCCATCTTGCGGACTTTGTCCTGATAGAGAAGGTTAAGGCTACTTTCACCATCCATGAGGACTCGCGTAAGGTGGAATCGATCGATGATTGGGTTGAGGACAAATGCGGCCGAACCTCTGTGATGGATATTGGTCGAATGATCCCTGCGATCGAAGGTGATCGGACAGGCTGACCATGGGTTGAATTTTGGGGCGACTGGCTCTATCGCATAGACGTCCCTTAGCACGCGCTTGCGCTCCCTCTTGGGGATATGAGTGATGTATATCATATTCACTGTTTGGACTTCGGGGGGAAATTTCTTCTGTCCCCCTGTTTTCGGTGTGCGAGGTTCCTCGACGTCATCCTCGCTGGGCAACCCTTTCTCCTTATGTTTGGCATTTAACTCGTCCGCCTGTTTAAAGACCCAATAACTTCTGTTGGTGTGGTTGGCAGGCTTGTCAGGATTGCCGTGTGTCGTGGAATTGTCACGGCAGACGTCCTTAGTGTCAGGACTCAGTCGCGAGGCCAACGCATCTATGTGGTAGCTTGAGAGGGGTTGAGCGGAATCGAGAGACGCAATACAAGACAGGGATTTAGACAGCTTCTGGCCCCGGGAAACATCATCCGGTAAAAACCCTACATGCTGTTTGAGGCTAGGTCTCATTATCATCATGAGGATTCCCCGTAAACCGGCTCTCCTCTTTGTGTCTAGCCCTAAGATTATTTCTTGTTGCTTGTAGCTTCTCCCTCTTTGGGGAGCCCTACCCCTCCTTATATATAATGAATGGGCGGGTTACATGTAGAGTCCAACTCGGACTTAAGACTTAACTATTCTAACTTATCTTCATGGGCTTCTTAACATCTTGGGCTTCATAACATCTCGGGCTTCATAACCCCTGACAACCCAGTTATCACTGTTTGCCGGTTTAACATTGTCTGCCGGTTTAACACCAGCCGGTTTACCGTCTGTCTTAGCCATCTGTCTTGACTCTCTGTCTTAACTCTCCGCCGGTTTACCATCCGCCGGTTTACCAAGTCCTAGCCGGTTTACAACTCTGGTCGGGTCATACCGCGGGGTATATCCCCGACATTAGCCCCCAGTTTAATTTGGATTTTATCCATGTTAAACTGATCCTGAGCATCTTTAAATCCTTGTCATTTCCTTCTAGAAAATCCGGGTCAATAGGCCAGCTTCATAATCAATTTGCTGACATTGGTTTATCACAGAGAAATATTGTGAAGAATAACTCCTTTGACTCAGCTCCCAATGCTTAACAAAAATATTGGTCTTTGAAATACTCATCTGATCTTCAGCTGGTTTAAGAATGTAGAACTTTGCCGGTTTACAAATATTGATGGTACCGGATCAGAACTGTTTGTTAACATCAGCTTTTGAAAATGTACCTCTTATATGCCTATCACTTGTAGCCCTCAAATCTTAAGAAGGTAACGTAGTAACAGCTTAAGCTTTTCTTCAATATGAATGTCACAAGCTTGAAGAAATCCAGGTTGTTCATCTCAATCAATGGCCAGAACTGAGTATTCCACATATGTAGCCCCCAAGTGCCGAGTTGTGATGCTTGCAGCAACCTGGGACTTGTAATTTCCTGATGCTCATAAAAACTTCAACCAGTGTAGCCCCCAAGGGCCGGGTCATTATGCAAATAATGAGCAGGGACTTTTGAAAATATGATCATGTAGAATGTAACAAAGAACGTGTAGCCCCCAAGGGCCGCTCAAGAAGATAATATTGAGTCGACTTTATATATACTTCATTAAATAACATTATATTATGTAACTCCCATCATGGGCGTGAACCCACGCCCACAAGGTTGAGAGCTTTGTGCTTTACCAACTGAAAGCAAAGGATCCTTCAATAATAGATGAAAATTTGTGTACCTTGAATTGTTGATGGAGCAATTGGTAGCCCCCAAGGGCCGGCTCATTATGATGTGATGAGTCGGGTCTTCAATAAGACTAATAAAACTGACTTTGCATTAGCCCCCAAGTGTCATGGTGCATGCTTGCAACGACATGAGACTTGCATATTTGATATAACCTTAAGTTGAATAATGTAGCCCCCAAGTACCGGGTCGTAAGCTTGCTGCGACTTGGGACTATTCCTTCAATTATAAAATAAATCATACCCATTGATAATATAATAGCCATTGCGCTAAAGCGACTTTCAAAACCTTAATCATAGTACTGGTTACTGATAACCATAATAAAATCCACCCATGTTGGCTATTTGAAGATTTGAATAATATAATCCAATGATTTATGAGCGCATGATTTCAATGGCGCAATCCAAATATATACTGGCGACTTATAGTCGAAACCAAACCGGGCTGATAGTCTCCAGATTATGATTTAATCGTGTTCATCAATCAGAATCGATAGTTGAACCGGATTTAATAATGTTGGGTGAAACGCAATGTAAAAATATTTTATCAAAAGAAAAACAGAAGCAAAGGCAAAGATAAAACTATTGCAAATGAGGCTTTGAGCCGATCAAGTAGCATTACCATGGTCGGACAAGACCATGCCCCCCAAAAGGCGTAGCTATGGTTCAAGTCAGCCAGGTCCCCAAATGATGCATTGGCATTACGCCGATCAAGAGGTGTAGCGATGGTTCGGGTTCGACCAAAGCCCCCAAGTGCTGCCGTGGCACTAGGCCGATCAAGAGGCGTGACCATGGTTCAGACATGACCAAGTCCCCAAGTGATGTCAGGGCTTTCGCCTACCAAATAGCGTTGCTATGGTTCGACACGACCAAAGCCCCTGTGTGATATGTTGCATTGCGCTGATCAAGAGGTGTGACTATGGTTCGTATACGACCAAGCCCCCAAGTGATCAATAATGTGATAAGCCAATAAGGCATGATACCCATGTTTGAACCGCACATCATGGCAGCAGGTCCTCTTTGGCACCCTTTAACTTTTTTCAAGAGATAAATCCTTCTTGAACCGGACATTAAACCGGATATTGAGAGCTTCAAAGCTTTGTGGGAGACTTCTTTCCCTTGAACCGGATTTTAAACCGGAATCTTCATTTTCAGCCAGAAAATTTCTGACAGCCTATAAACTCGGACTTGCGAGAAGTTAATTCCTTTTTGAACCGGACATTTTTAAACCGGACTTGAACCAGATACTAAGGGCTTCAGCTTTGTGTGGGAGACGGGATTCCCCTTAAACCGGACTATAAACCGGAAACATCATTGTGAGCCGGAATATTTCTGGCAGCCTTTAAATTTTCATCAATATAAGAGCAGCCTCCGGGACCGGGTTTCCCTTCAACATCCTGGGGCACTTGAATTTGCTGAAACTGGCAAGAATTGCTGCATCACATCATCGTAGCCCCCGAGTCTTAAGATGACTCAAGGAGTTGTCTTGAGATTCTCCGTACTTTACCATAGCAGAAAGTATATATCATCGGTGTTAATAACGCGATGTAAATCCACAGAAGGTTGAGGTGACTGCGGTGGATTATAGATGATCCCGTATGGGCCGTGTGGTTCCTTCCAACTGGTTATTTGAAGTTGACCAAACTGTAGTGGTAGCGATTTGTACGCATGTCCATTAACCCATCTAGTGCAGACGGCAGCTGAATGATAATTTGCCTCCAATATATTGGAAGAAAAACCGGGCTACCCAAGCAGTAACTTGCTCATACTCAATAAATAGCTCATGTAGACAGGTGCGGCCCGGTGTGTTGATGTAGACCAGGCCGCAAGAGACGGACGGTAAAAACGACCGCAACATCAGAGGCAACATAGATGAGTCGGCCACGGTGCTGTACGCCGGTGCGGACAAGCAAGTTGTCCTCCTCATTGTAAGCCGGGCGCGACGCTGCGTGAACTGCCGCGAGAGCGGACGGGCGAAGTCATCCTTGGCGTTATGGTAGTGCGAATGCACGAGTCAATCATAGGCGCAGTCCCAGCTAGTTGATGTAGACCGGGCGGCGGCTTGTGCGCGTCCATTCATCGGGTAATATGTTACGGACTATCACCGGCAGAATATTGTCAGCCCGTGCTCCATACCCATGGTATAAACCATATTTGTAGTGAATGATTGTCATGTATATAAAAATACACAGATCCAAGTAATTGTTCTTTGATAAAAACAATATGTGCTAATAAAATATAGTTAGAAAGATACCACCTGATTTTTCTTTATCGAATGAATACGGATGCTGGTAGTGGGTGACGTTTGGACATAGTCCAACACAGATGTATGTCAGGATCTGATGTAGTACCGCTTCAGATTCTGTCTCGATACTCTGATGAAATATCGACTTTGAATTCTGCGTTATCAAACTAGCACTTGACCACGTGGTCTTCCAGACTTGATTTAGTACTTGGTCCACGTGACGTTGCTATCCTCTCAAGTTGAATCCTTTAACAAATGCACCGGTCCTGCCTTGAAAACTGACAGCGTTCTAGGAGCTGAACCGATCTGACATCTGAGTTAACCACCAAAGCACGTACTCCATGTTTAAACGGAAGAATCACCAGCAGAAACCTCCATGTATTTCACCTTCTGGGAGCACGTACTCTGGCGATTTGTTGTGGCGACGGCTTTTGAGCAGCTCCGCGGCTCAGCACAGCACAATACACCGTGAAGCGGCGCTCAGTGTGCTCCAATACAGTGGCGATTTAGAGCAGAGGCGCAGGCACTCAGCAATGGAGGCGAGGACCGTGGCTATGGCGGGTCAGCTCAGCATGCTGAACCATGGGGGGAGTGACTGAGCGGCGCTGGTGAAAAGTGAACCGAAGCAAGGCGTATTGACCGGCTCATGGGCGGACACCGCGGCAGTTCAGCGCTCAAGGACACCGCAACGCGAGAGCAGCAGGAGGCGTTCGTCAGCGCAAGGGATAGCGGTGGGTGAGCTAGGCGGCTGAAGAGGTGCACCGGCGGCTCGCAGCAGAGATAAGGCGGCGGATCAATAGCAGCCGGCGGGCCGGAGGCTGTGGCACGGCCGACACCGAGTAGCATGATTTGGGCGCTCGGTGGCGGAAAAGAGCCCGGAATCCTCCTCCGAGTCGTGCTTGTGCTGACGAAACAACGAGGCGGAGATGGCATGGTAACTCGACGCGTGATGGCGGAGGCGGGTTGTCGGCAGCGTGGCAAACCATGGCACCGGCGGCTTGCTGGCCACGGCGGTTTGAGGCAGCGGAGGCGGAGGCCCCGGTGGCCACGGCGACTCACAGCAGTGGCCAAAGCTGCCCGTGAGGTCTGCGCGGGGCCGAGACGAAGTAGGACGTAGCCCCGGTTTGCTCGTGGTGGCAGTTTGAATCTGGGGAGCGAGCCAGCAGCGGCCCACGAACGGCATTTGACTGGCGGGGCGAGGCATCAGAGGTGGAAACCGTCGGCCCATCGTGCCGCTCACGGAGGTGGCGAAGCGGGCAGCCGGTCTAGAAGCGAACCACCTCGGCGGTTTAACGAGACCGCGGACGTAGTGACTTGGTGGACCGTAGACCGGC
Source organism: Aegilops bicornis (assembly GCA_021605145.1). Lineage (NCBI taxonomy): Eukaryota > Viridiplantae > Streptophyta > Magnoliopsida > Poales > Poaceae > Aegilops > Aegilops bicornis. The sequence goes on along the minus strand of CM038669.1, from coordinate 385,808,036 downwards.
ACGTTGGAAGCTGCGCCGTGGAAGCCGGCATCTCACCGTAAATCAGGTGACTCGATGGTGATGACGATTCACTGAAGCTGCTTGGAAGCCGCAACGTTGATATTGAAACCGGGCGGAGCTAGCCGGGGGGCGAACCGGCGCGTGGCTGCGTTGAGGGTGTAAGCCGGCAAGGCGGCGCAGTGCGGAGGGGCGCAGCGAGGCAAACAGTAGAGGGACAGCTCGAGGCGTAGCTCCGGGTTAAGGCCACAACAGCAGGACGGATCGAGGCGTGGGGTGAGCTACGGCGGCTCTGAGCGGAGGAAGGCGGGTCCGCGGGAGTGGGCGGCGGCGGATCTGACCAACAAAAACTTGCAGCGAGGGCAGGCCGGACCAGGGCGCCGTCTCGACGTAGCAACTCAGGCAGCATGGTGTGCCGACAGAAACTGTGACTTGCGGAACGGCGCGCCGGCCATGATTAAGTTGCAGCCGCGGAAACCTGGCGGGTTTGACTCCTCATCCGGTCGTTGTGGTCAAGGATCATCCATATCCAAGTATATTTTTATTGATACACAGTGCTTCGTACTATTGCTGGTTCAATGGGACATAATAGTAACAGTATGATTTTCATCATAAACAATACGGCGCTGATGTTTGACTGTGACGGAACCACTTCTTGCTGATCTCGGTGATTTGAAGTGAAACTGGTGCGCTGGTTTGGATGGAGTTAAACAGCGGTGGCCGTCCTGGTGATGGATTTGGGTCCAGATTAACCATATATAAAAACATTGTACAGCCGTGGCAACAACAAAGTCGCTCGGCGACTCGTAGACAGCCGCAGCAGATACAACAAACCGGTTTGGATGTGAAGGCAAACCACTGCATGGCCGGTTTTCGAGGGCGGAGACGAGGCTGCAGTAGCCTAAAGTACGGCCACGGCGGTCCGAAAACAGCGATGGTGATTCGACGGAGGGCCATGGCGGTTCGGAAAAGGAGATGGTGACTCGACGCGACTCATGGCAGCAAAGCAAGTCGACGGGGTGCAAGCCGGATCAAACACGGCTGTATCCTTGCGGCGGCGGCTCAGGCGGATCTTGTTCCGGGTCGCAGTTTGACTTTGGTCGTTTGAACAACTAGAACTCGGCGGTTTACTGCAGCCTGGGCGACTTACGTGTGTCTGTAAAAATATCCTTTATATGTAGTAATACCACCGATGAACCAGCCCGTGCAACTCTCCCTGTCTCGGACTTGTTGTCACATAAACGATGGAAATCCTAACAGTGGCAACTTTTTTGCGGCGGCGGCAGAACAAACCGTAACCCTAATTGCTCTCCTTTGACTTAAATCTCATCGATTAAAAAATCTGAACCGATGAACCCGAAGCTGATGTAGATCCTTTCAGTCCGGCTCCTTTTCATTCAAACAATTGTCAACTCCTTGATCCCTGAGAAAGATCCCTCCAAGAACTCAACACCACCGTGCGAAGGACCCATAGTGGGCGCCAACTGTCGTGGAATTGTCACGACAGACGTCCTTCGTGTCAGGACTCAGTCGCGAGGCCAACACATCTATGTGGTAGCTTGAGAGGGGTTGAGCGGAATCAAGAGACGCAACACAAGACAGGGATTTAGACAGCTTCGGGCCCCGGGAAACATCATCTGGTAAAAACCCTACATGCTGTTTGAGGCTAGGTCTCATTATCATCACGAGGAGTCGCCGTAAACCGGCTCTCCTCTTTGTGTCTAGCCCTAAGATTGTTTCTTGTTGCTTGTAGCTTCTCCTTCTTTGGGGAGCCCTACCCCTCCTTATATACAATGAAGAGGCAGGTTACATGTAGAGTCCAACTCGGACTTAAGACTTAACTACTCTAACTTATCTTCATGGGCTTCTTAACATCTTGGGCTTCGTAACATCTCGGGCTTCATAACCCCTGACAACCCAATTATCACTGTTTGCCAGTTTAACATTGTCTGCCGGTTTAACATTGTCTGCTGGTTTAACACCAGCCGGTTTACCGTCTGTCTAAGCCATCTGTCTTGACACTCTGTCTTAACTCTCCGCCGGTTTACCATCCGCCGGTTTACCAAGTCCCAGCCGGTTTACAACTCTGGCCGGGTCATACCGCGGGGTATATCCCCGACACCGTGGATCTGGCAAGGTCGGTCAAGTATTCGGTCCAGGCTTGATGAACCGTCTTTGTTTCATTTGAATGGCTTCTTCCGTTGACCGGATTTGGAGCCACTGAATCCGGCATTGACCGTCGTATCCTCTGTATTATGATTGTTGCTTCGACGCTTATGTTTGTTGTGTCAGGGCCTTCTATTGCCGCCTCTAGCTTCGGAAGTGCCAGGGTTGCTGGTACTGTTGATGTTGCGGGCTAGCCAGCTATCTTTGCCCGCGTAAAAGCGGGTCATTAGTGCTGTAAGGGCTGCCATGGACTTCTTCTTTTCTTGGCCGAGGTGTCGGGCGAGCCATTCGTTGCGGATGTTGTGTTTAAAGGCCGCTAGGGCTTTGGCGTCCAGATAGTCAACAATCTGGTTCTTTTTAATTAGGAACCTGGTCCAGAATTTCCTGGCCGACTCTCCGGGTTGTTGGACTATATGACTAAGGTCATCGGCATCCAGAGGCCGGGTATAAGTTGTCGGATTTCGGGTTCCGGCAGACCCTTGAGGTTCGAACACTGGGGTGCGCGCGGAATCTCGCCCTCTACCTACCTGCACCCCGCCGCCTTGCTAGGATCTAAACTACTGAAAGGAACAAGACAAGAGACATGGGGTTTATACTAGTTTGGGCCACCATTGTGGTGTAATACCCTACTCTAGTTTGTGGTGTGGTGGATTGCCTCTTGGGCTGATGGTGATGAACAATACAAAGAAGAACAGCCTCACGAGGGTCTGTTCTTGGCTGGTGCGATGGACTGCCAGGGGGAGTTCAGTCGCTTCTCTCTATCTCTCTCCAGATTCCAGATCTCTCTCCAGATTCCAACCTCTCTCTACCCTGTGGGTGGCTAGCCCTATTTATAGGCAAAGGCCCTGGGCCTCTTCCCAAATATTGAGCGGGAAGGGCGCCAACAATTGGCCATTTTGAAGGGGAACATATGGTACACTTATCCTGACTAAAGTTGGTCCTCGCCTGTCAAAGGCTCTGGTGGTGACGCCGGCTTGGGCTCCACAATGACTTCCTTCCTGCCGTTGGACTGGTCCCTGTCTTGTTGCACCGAAATGGACGCCTTTGCTTGATGCTCTCGCCTGCACTTGCTCCCTTTGCACCAAAGAGGAAAGGAGGACCTTCATGCGGCTGGCGCCCGCCTGGCGCTCTTGGTCGTCATGGCTTGCGTCATGGGCACCTCGTGAGGTACCCCGCCTTGATCTCTCCGCCTCCTCGCGAGCCAGCCTGATGAGGCCGCGCCTGAGGAAGCTCCCTGTCGTCCGCCCCGCGAGGCTTGGCCCCTAGCGAGGGTCTTGAGCTCGTGTTGATGAAGATGGGCCGTGATGGGCCCACCTTTGAGCCACGCCGCAGGCCACAGGCAGGCAAGTCTGGGGACCCCCATTCCCAGAATGCCGACAGTAGCCCCCGGGCCCGAGGCGCGCCCGGACTTGGCCGAGCAGAGAGGCAAAGGGGCAAGTGCGAAGCGCTGCGGGCCCTAACAGCCTGCAGCCTTGGGCGCCGCGTGGCGGTTGATTGGACGTGGGCGCCTCAGCAATCGCGCGAGTCGATAAAGGAGCGGCGTCTTCCTAGGCTTTGCTTCCCTTGCTTTCTCTGGTTACCGCCAGATCCCTTTCTTGCGCCTCTCCTTACTGCCTCCGAAATCTTCAGATCCACCTCGACTGCACGCCCTAGCAAGGCATGGCGCCTCGCCAGACCCCGGCCGGAGCTTGGTATGCGCATGCCCTGGACTCGCCGAACGTGTCGAAGGTGAGCCTTGCCCGGGTGCGCCAGATGGCGGTGGCGCAGGGCATCGACGGGGCGAAGGTGTTCAAGGCCGGCTCCGTCCTCCCTGAGGGCCAAGGGAGCACCTTCTATCCGCTCTTTGTAAGTGCCATCGTTGCTAGTCTGATGCCTCCCTTTTCCGAGTTCTTCTTCTCCGTCCTCCGCCATTACAAGCTACAAGCTCTGCACCTCCACCCCAACTCCGTTCTCCTCCTGGCGATCTTCGCCTACTACTGTGAGGCTCACGTTGGGGAAGTTCCAGGCCTTCAGCACCAAGCCGAAGCGGGGCGCTGCCAACCCTGCTGCTCCGCAAGGTGAACCCGCTCCGCGCAGCTCCACCGCCAACAAGTGACTCCGCTGCGACTCTTGTTCTGCTTTTGATTCCTGCACATGTATCATGCCTCGGGGAGGCGTTTAAACTTGCATTTGGCGTTGTGATAAGAGTTATGGACTGTAATATTTGCTTTTGAATTCCTTGAAATTTGTGCTTCCTACTTGCTTATGTTCTATGCCGGCAGAGCCCGGCCCACAAGATACCTCTCTCGGCTGTTAGCCCCGACCGGAAACCAGGACGGGACCAAGGAGTGAGGGGCTACGTGCCAAGTTAGGCTCCTGAGTTGCGATGCTCAGGAGTCCCCCTTGGCGCACAAACAACAAGTAGGGAGGTGAGATGTGGGTGGATCTACCGTTCTACGTCTGCAGAGCCCGGCCCCGTGCATACCTCAACCGCCATTAGCCTTTCGGAACAAAGGAGTGAGGGGCTACGTGACCAGTTAGGCTCCTGAGTCGCGATGCTCAGGAGTCCCCCTTGACGCTCAAACGGCCTTCGTACCTTGGCTCCGCTCGGGGAGGGACACACGATGAATCAGGCCCGAGGGGCTGGCTGGCGTGGCGTCTTGGGCGTGACCAGTGCAAGCCCCATGCCCAGCCCCTCGCGCAGCACTCCCGAGGGGAGGCGCTATGACGAGGCCGACACTTAGCTCTAGGCTCCCCGAGGTTGATGCAGCCCGGGGCCACCCTCGATTGTTTATCACCAGCTGAGCATAGCGCTCAGTATGTGTCTGGGCATAGCTGCTCCTCGGCGGTGTCGTCACCAACATGAGCATGGTGCTTCCACTGGTGTGTGGGAGGGGGCTCCCCTCCGGGAGGAGCCCCTGGGGCGTGTATAGCTCCGCCCTAACATGTGGCTGGCACTGTAGGGCCTGACGAGGTGTATCTGGGCACCCGTGAGCCAGCGCGGGACTCACGGGGCCCTACCTCAACGCGGGTTGCGCCTGTCACCTGGCCTTATCTTGTGATGTGTTCCTGCAGATTTGGTTAGATGCCGGCGCTCTACGTCCTCGGCTCCCGGCCCTCGAGCTGGTCTCAGCCGTCGCCGGTATGCCAGGTCGCGATGCTGTGGACAAGGCCAGAGGGTGAGGGCTGGAGAGCCAGTAGGAGCCCTGAGTCGCGATGCTCAGGTACCCCCCCTTTAACGTGCAAGCGGTCGGCATGAACGAAGAGAAGGTGCCATGGATTGGCATCAAATAACAAGCATAATGGGTCGAACGCATGACCCAAAATAAACGCAAGAGGGATACATGCCACCGGGCCTGGCCCAAGCGACTTGGGGATGATGCAGCCCGAAGGGCGCCCCCAATGAGGTAAGCTAAGAACAGGAAGTAAAAGGGATACACGCCGCAGGGACGGACCCACGCGGCCTGGGAATAATGCAGCCCTGGGGGGGCGCTCCCAGCTGGAAATGAAACTTGAACGATGTCACCTGGTAGCGTTGAAGACGAAAGGTTGTTGGTGCGGCAGACTCGGTGGGCTGCGGGAGCCGATCCTCACGAGCCCCAGCCCGGGGGCCTCGGGAGGCTCCGGAGGCGCTGGTGGCTCCTCGTGGACCAGCTCCATCTCCGCCAGGGCTGCGGAGCGCCTAGCCTCTTGAGCTTCCAGGATGCCCCTCATGAGGCGCTGGTATGTGGCAGCCGCGTTCGGCAAGCCGTAAGGCATGCAGACGTAGCTGTGGGGTGGACCTTCCCAGCGCCCCACGCGAGAGGGCCAGAGGCGCTCCTGAGAGGCGGCTCGGTTGAGCCCTGGTATGTCGATGCAGACGCGCAGCCCACCATCCTCGCCTGGATGGGGAGCCACAGCAGGTAAGCGGCGGCTGCCACTCATGACCCTTGACTCTTGCAGCTCCTGAACGATCTTGCTGACGAACTCCTGAGGGTTTGGCCCTCCTTGCCTTGCTCCTTCTTGAGGGAAACGTGCTTCGAAACACGCCTCCAAGTGGTGCCCAAGCGCCTCCCTAGTGACCCTAGCAAGGTCGGTGGCCCTCCAGGGGGAGCCCCCGAGCCCTGCCTGAGGAGGGTGTCGGGCGCGCTTTCCTATGCGATAGAAGGAGGTTCCCCCTGAGCAGGCGCGGACCCTGAGGGGCCTGCCTCCTGAGGGGTCGGGCCGGACGATGTCTTCTTCTTCTTGGGAGCGGTCTCAGGAGGCCTCCTGCATCCGCGATCCGGGTCCTCCAGTGACGCGGCCTGAAAGGCTCGCTCCAGGGAGCACACCACGTCTTTCTCTTCGCAGGGCACCGTGATGACTCCGCCACTTCCTGGCATCTTGAGGACGTTGTAGCCGTGGTGGGTTACGGCCATGAACTTGGCCAGCGCTGGGTACCCGAGGATGGCGTTGTATGGCAGGCGAATGTGGGCGACGTCAAAGTCGATGAGCTCGGTGCGGTAGTTGTCGTGTGCGGCGAAGGTGATAGGGAGGCGAACCTACCCGATCGGGACTGTGGAGCCGTCGGTGACCACAGAGAAAGGCTTGGTAGGCTGGAGCTGATTGTAAGGCACTTAGAGATTGTTGAACGTTTCCACGGACAGGACGTTGAGCCCTGCCCCGCCATCGATGAGGGTCTTGGTGACTAGCACGTTGATGATGATTGGGGAGCGAGCATCGGAGGACTCGGCCGTGGCCACACACTTGAGCTGATCCGCCGAGCTGAACGTGATGGTGCACGATGACCACATCACGGGGTGTGGCTTCGAGATTGGGGAGGACTGCATTCACTTCGCGGGCGAACTGCTTGAAGATGCGTTGAGAGGCTGAGGCTTGAGCTCTGCCCAGGATGCAGGCGATCGCGCGCGGCTCCTGGAAGCCCCCAGCCCCTTCGTCCTGATGATGGTCTTTATTTCTCCTTGTCTACGGTGGCAGAGGAGGGAGGCCTGCGTTGCCTTGCGGGCGATCCTCGCGAGGCTGATTCCTCCAGCCTCCCTCGCGAGGCGGGTCTTGCCAGCGATCCTCGTGAGGTTGGTCGCGCCATCCTTGGCGAGGGCTGCGGTCTTCCCAGCGTCCTGCGTTCCTTCCTCCTCCTCGGCCGTAGCCCCGGTCGCTGCGGTCGGGACGTCGGCCGATCCTCCCTTCTTGCACGGCTCGAAGTTCTTGACATTCACTGGTGTTGTGGGTGTGGAGGTCGTGGTACACGCAGTACCGGCCGCCCTTGGAAGACTCGGGCTGATCTCTGCCCCGCTTGGTGTCCGGTTACGCCATGAGCATGGCAGCCCCTTGGCGCTTCACGTCCTTGACCTTGGGTTTCTTCTCTTCGGGTCTGCGGTGGCAGCTCGAGGAGGAGAGACGCCTTCCTCGACCTGGCGCACTTGGTCGCCAAGTTGAACAGCTCCAAGGAAGTGCACAGATCTTCATGCATCACCAACTCCTCCTTCATCTTGACGTCGCGCACACCGTCGGACAAGGCGGAGATGATGGCCTCCTCGGTCACCTTGGGAATCTTGAGGCGTGCGTTGTTGAAGCGCTGGATGTACTTCTGCAGGGTCTCTCCTGGTTGCTGCTTGATGCGGCGCATGTCACTCACGGCGGGTGGCCAGTCGCGAGTACCTTGGAAGTTGGCGATGAAGCGGCACGCATCTCGTCCCCAGAGGAGATCATGCCTGGGGCCAGGTTCAGGAGCCAGGTGCGGGCCCCGTCTTTGAGCGCCATGGGAAACCAGTTCGCCATGACCTTCTCGTCTCAGTTGGCGGCTTCGATGCCCAACTCGAAGAGCTGGAGGAACTCTGCGGGGTCGGCCGTACCGTCGTAGCGAGGAGGCAGGTCCGGCTTGAACTTGCCGGGCCACGCGACGCTGCGCAACTCGGGGGTGAAAGCTCGGCAGCCGGCTGTGGCCACGGGAGGCCTTGGATGACGAAGACCTTGGTCTTGTGGGTCCCCGTCTTGCGCTGCAGGCTGGAGCAGCGAAGGTCTTGACGTCTTGGGAGCAGAGCGTGGTCACGACGAGCTGGAGCGGGGAGCACTCGGGCAGCTTCTTGCGGGCGAGGGACCTCCTAACAGCTCTCCTCTTGCCGCGCTGGCGCCGGACGGAGCGGGTTCTGCCCAGGGACCATGCGCCTTGGGGCCAGGGCGCCTTCTTGAGGGGGAGGCGGTCGAGGCGCCCCCGGAGCTTCATCGCCCGCACAGGACGGGGTTCGGTGCAGCAGGACAGACGGCGCGGGGGAGCCCCCTGCGGCGCGGAGGAGCTCGGCAACGCGGTCGAGCCACTCTTCGTAGACATCGTCGACGGGGCAGTAGCGCTGGAGCTCGTTTGCCACGATGAGCGCAGCTCGAGCCTCCATGGGTGCACGGAATGCGCGAGATGAAGAACCAGCCGGGGTGAGCGAGGGGGTAGCAGTGCGGCCGTCTTGCCTCACGGAGGGATGCTGGGATGATGCTTGCTGCTCGTTCCCCGCCGGGCCGGTGGCGGCATTGACGGCAGGTGACGGGGAACGACGAGGGCGCCCGCTGACGGGAGCCGTCTGGGCGATGCGTGAAGCGAGAGCGGCTCGGCGCTCGGCACGGGCCCGACGAGCGTCAGACATGGATGCGGTGGTCGACGGAGAACAGGGCGACAGAAGACAAATCACGGCGCACCCCTACCTGGCGTGCCAAATGTCAGATTTCGGGTTCCGGCAGACCCTTGTGGTTCGAATACTAGGGTGCGCGTGGAATCTCGCCCTCTACCTACCTGCACCCCGCCGCCTCGCTAGGATCTAAACTACGAAAGGAACAGCACAAGAGACACAGGGTTTATACTAGTTCGGGCCACCATTGTGGTGTAATACCCTACTCTAGTTTGTGGTGTGGTGGATTGCCTCTTGGGCTGATGGTGATAAATAATACAAAGAAGAACAGCCTCGCGAGGGTCTGTTCTTGGCTGGTGCGATGAACTGCTAGGGGGAGTTCAGTCGCTTCTCTCTATCTCTCTGCCGATTCCAAATCTCTCTCCATATTCCAACCTTTCTCTACCCTGTGGGTGGCTAGCCCTATTTATAGGCAAAGGCCCTAGGCCTCTTCCCAAATATTGAGCGGGAAGGGCACCAACAATTGGCCATTTTGAAGGGGAACATAAGGTACACTTATGCTGACTAAAGTTGGTCCTCGCCTGTCAAAGGCTCTGGTGGTGACGCCGGCTTGGGCTCCACAATGACTTCCTTCCTGCCGTTGGACTGGTCTTGGTCTTGTTGCACCGAAATGGACGCCTTTGCTTGATGCTCTCGCTTGCGCTCGCTCCCTTTGTACCAAAGAGGAAAGGAGGACACTGCTGGGCGCCTACCGGGCGCTCTTGGTCATCATGGCTTGCGTCATGGGCACCTCGTGAGGTACCCGCCTTGATCTCTCCGCCTCCTCGCGAGCCACTGATGAGGCCGGCGCTGAGGAAGCTCCTGTCGTCCGCCCATGAGGCTTGGCCCCTCGCGAGGGTCTTGAGCTCGTGTTGATGAAGATGGGCCATGATGGGCCCCCCTTTGAGCCACGCCGCAGGCCGCAGGCAGGCAAGTCTGGGGACCCCTGTTCCCAGAACGCCGACATAAGTGCCTTGGAAATTGTCTCTAAAGGCATCTTCCAAGTCTTCCCAGCCTCCAACAGAGTTTTCTGGGAGGCTGTTTAACCAGTGCCGAGCTGGCCCCTTAAGTTTTAGGGGAAGGTATTTGATGGCGTGTTGTAACGCCCCCGATGCGGCTATATCTCCCACGTGTCGAGGCACGACTTAGAGGCATAACCGCATTGAAAGCAATGTCGCAAGTGAGGTAATCTTCACACAACCCATGTAATAAATAAGGGAAAGAGATATATAGTTGGCTTACAATCGCCACTTCACACAAGACATAAATAAACATCCATCATTGAGTACACTCAAGGTCCGACTACGGAACCAAAATAAAAGAAGTTACCCCAAATGCTAACACAGATCCCGAATCGTCCCAACTGGGCACCACTCTTGATCATCTGGAAAGACACATAGTAACGACCACGTTCCTCGTCGAACTCCCACTTGAGCTCGGTGGAATCACCTGCACCGCATCGTCGGAACCTGCAACTGTTTGGAAGTATCTGTGAGTCACGGGACTCAAGCAATCTCACACCATGAGATCAAGACTATTTAAGCTTATAGGAAGGACAGAGTAGTATAGTGGAGCTGCAGCAAGCGACTAGCATATATGGTGGCTACTTGGCATAAAGAGAGCGAGAAGAGAAGCAAAGCGCGGACGTGAAGCTAGTAGCGATCAAGAAGTGATCCTGAACTACTTACGTCCGACATAACTCCAACACCGTGTTCACTTCCCGGACTCCCGAGAAGAGACCATCACGGTTACACACGCGTTGATGTGTATTTTATTTGAGGTCAACTTCGGGTTTTCTACAACCGGACATTAACAAATTCCCATCTGCCTCATAACCGCAGCACGGCTTTCGAAAGATATTACCTGCAGGGTGTCCCAACTTAGCCCATTATAAGCTCTCACGGTCAACGAAGGATATTCCTTCTACCGGGAAGACCCGATCAATCTCGAATCCGGACTACAAGACATTTCGACAATAAAACAAGACCAGCAAAGCCGCCCGAATGTGCCGACAAATCCCGATAGGAGCTGCACATATCTCGTTCTCGTGGCACACCGGATTGTCCAAACTTCCGATAGGCCATCTCGAGTTGCCCGATGGCCACCGGGTGACGAGTTTGGACCAGCGCCGAGAGGAGAACTGGCCGGGGTTAAAATAAAGATGACCCTCGGGCTCGCGAAAACCCGGGGAAAAAAGGCTTAGGCGGCAAATGGTAAAACCAAAGTTGGGCCTTCTTTGGAGGAGTCTTATTCAAAGCGAACTGTCAAGGGGGTCCCATAAATCACCCAACCGTGTAAGGAACGTGAAATCAAGGAACATAACACCGGTATGACGGAAACTAGGGTGGCAAGAGTGGAACAAAACACCAGGCATAGGGCCGAGTCTTCCACCCTTTACCAAGTATATAGATGTATTAATTATAGCAGATATATATTGTGATATCCCCAACAAGTAAACATGTTCCGTTTAGGAACAACATCTCCATGTTCCAACAAGGAACAAACTTCAACTTCACCTGCAACTAGCAACGCTATAAGAGGGGCTGAGCAAAGCGGTAACATAGCCAATCAACGGTTTGCTAGGAAAAGGATGGTTAGGGGCTGACATGGCAATATGGGTGGCATGATATAGCAAGTGGTAGGCATGGCAGCATAGGCATAGCAAAAGAGCGAGCATCTAGCATAGCAAAGATAGAAGTGATTTCGAGGGTATGGTCATCTTGCCTGCAATGTTCTCTGAGTTGTCGAAAGCACGATCCTCGTAAGCGTTCTCAACAGGATCCTCGTTCACGTACTCATCTCCCGGCTCTACCCAAAGCAACAACACAAACAAAGGAACCACAATAAATCACGGTGCGATGCACAATCAACATGATGCAACAATCATGACATGATATGTGGGAAGTGATATGCAATGCGTATGTGCGCTCCGGAAGGTAAAAGAGAAACTAGGCATCATCTTGGCAAACCAAGTATGCCACTGGAAAGATGAGATGATTTCGGTTGAAATCGATATAAAGATCACCGGAATCGGATGCACGGTTTGGCAATGGCAAGCAAAACAAGGATGGCGCAAATCTTCCATTACCAAAGATGATGTACAAAGCCATGTTCGTGTGCAAAACTACCTCATAGCATAAATGCATAAATATACCCATGAAAGACAACACAACAACATGATGCAAAAAGACATGATCATGAACTTGCCCAAATGCAAAAACTAATGCCACCACTGAGTTGGTGGGATTTTTATACCCCAAAAACATATATAATATGTTAGGGTTGCAGCATAGAAATCATCACAAATGCACTAAGTCATAACCTGCCTAAAATGGACGTTAACGTAAATGGCAAATTCCAGATTTGGAAATGTCCGAAATGGACTTGCGACATGGAAAGAGGGGCTAACAGAAACGGAAACCAAGGGGTAAGGGAAAAAAATAGAAGGAGGAGGGCGCCGAGAGGTCGACTGGTGGGACCCTCTTGGCATAGAGTCTACGGTTATAAATCCTTAGAGGAAAATAACAAAAGGGGGCGTGGGAGTCGAACCGGGTCTCCCGGTGTGGCTCGGCACCAAACAGCCTGGGCTAGCTGCGGCCAGCGAGGGAAGGGCTTGACCCCTTAAGCTGCTACTGCTGATAGAAACAAATAGAAGAAATAAAAGGGGCGCTGGAGATTCGAACCAGTGTCGCCATGGTGAGAGAGCGGGGGTCAACCAGCTCGGCTAGGCTAGGGAGTCGGTAGGATCCGGGACGCTGCCTACTTGACCAAAACTGCCAGCCCTACTCGAGGCAGAGACAACGAGCAACGGCGCCGGGCAGGCAACGGCTCTGAGGCTCTGCGCCCTCGCATAAACCGGGTACGCACGAGAGGGCACCACAGAGCAAGAAGGGACAAGCCCGAAGGGATAGCGGCATACAGCGGCCAAAACAACTCTGAACCCAACAACTACGGACATGCCGGAGCACGCCGAGCGATAAGACCACGGGCGGAAACTGCGCTAAGGTGAACTAACGGCGACAGGGAGGAGCAGGAGGAAGTAGTGTATACCTCCTTACCCTAGGACAAGAAATCAGCGACGGAGACGGGCCGACGGGCGAAGGCGTCGTGCTCTGAACTTCAGGAACTGACCGAGAAGAAGACCGAAGCAGGGCGTCGACGAACTTGGCGATCCGGGCCCCCGTAGTCGACGTCGTGGAACGAAGACGACGACGAGGAAGAAGATGGACAGGGTACGGATGGTTGGGGTGGCCGGAGAGCGCGCCGGCGATGAGGCACGCTCCCAGATGCGCTCGGGACCGAGCGGGGCGGCGAATCTGGTGGTTCCCTTACCTGGCGGCGGCGAGAGGGAGAGGGAACCCTAGGGTTCTGTTGGACACGCGAGAGGGATAAGTAGGGGCTAGAGGCGACGGGCGAGCTCACGCTCCCTCGTGCCGGGTCCCCATGGCGATGGCGAGAGGAAGAGGGAAAGGTGGGTGAGAGGCACAGCGACAGCGCTGCCAAGCGGGCCCAGCTGCCACGTGGACGGGCGCTAAGCGAGGTAAGGGAGCTCTTGGTGCGCGAAGGCAGGAGGAGGGAGCGAGCGGGCTGGCGCGCCTCTCACTGGGCTGCGGGGCTGAGGGGAGCTGGGCCGGCTCGGAGTGGCCGGGGCCCAGGTGGGGAGGTGTAGCTGGGCTGCCACTGCTGCTGCTGCCTCCTCTCTTCTCCCCTTTAAAAAAAAATCAAAAGGAAGAGAAAAGAAAGTACAGAAATGATTGAAAAGAGTTTGAGTGAAAGGAAAATATCCCCAAACTCCTGGAATTGTCCACAATTTTAATAAATTGTAATGGGCATTTTTAGAGGTAGAAAAATAAGACAAGTTTGGAAATATTTCCAACTTGTGTCATTTTTGAACCTGACCATAACAACTTCAAATGAGGAGATATTTGGCAGAGAGTCTTTAGTGCAAAGAGCAAAATTTGCAGGGAGAAGATGAACATTAATTGAGAAAGGAAAATATAGCACTTGCTAAGGAAAGGAGTAGAGGGAAAGAGGAGATGGTAATGCAAAGAAGAGTGGCACATGCAACCACATGACATGTGAGAGAACACCACAACCACATGATAAGAATGGAATGCAAGATGACAAGAGGCACAAATGCAATATGGTAAAAGGAGCAAAACAAGAAAAGAGAAAAACCCAACATAACCAAACCAAAGAGGCCAAGCATGACAAAAACCCACAAGGCTTGGATGAGGTCAAGTTGATATATTGCCCAAAAAGGGAAGTTTACATCCAGGGTGTTACAACACTCCACCACTACAAGAGGATCTCGCCCCGAGATCTAGGACTGAAGAACTCCGGATATTCGAACGGAGGTGATCCTCGCGCTCGGTAGCTTCTCGGTCGGAATGGTGTGACCACTTCACTTTCAGGAATTTGATTGACTTGTTGCGAGTCTTGCGCTCGGTTTCTTCAAGAATAGCAACGGGGTGCTCATGAAAAGTGAGATCTTCTTGAAGGTCAATCTCTTCGAAGTTGATAGTGCGTTCAGGAGTCTTGAAGCACTTGCGAAGTTGTGACACGTGAAACACATCGTGCACGTTTGCAAAGTTGGATGGAAGCTCAAGTTGATAGGCGAGATCGCCTCTTTTCCCAATGATCTTGAAAGGACCCACGTATCTAGGGGCAAGCTTCCCTTTGATACCGAAGCGGCGAGTGCCTTTCATTGGAGAGACGCGGAGGTAGACATGGTCTCCGATTTCAAAAGCCACATCACGGTGCTTATCATCATAATAGCTCTTCCGCGCGATTGCGCGGCTTTGAGATTCTCACGAATGACTTGGCACATTTCTTACATACGTGATCAAGTCATTGCCAAGAAGTTGGCGTTCACTGTCTCGAGACCAATTGAGAGGAGTACGGCACTTTACGCCATAGAGGATTTCGAATGGGGCCTTGCCGAACTTCGCTTGGAAGCTGTTGTTGTAAGAGAACTTCGGCATATGGAAGACAATCTTCCCACTTCATACCGAAGAAATGACACAAGCCCCGAGCATATCTTCAAGGATTTGATTAACTCGCTCGACTTGGCCACTTGTTTGAGGGTGGAAAGCTGTGCTGAAAGCGAATGTTGGTGCCCATGGCCTTACGAAAAGAATCCTTAACTTGGAGGTAAAGATGCTGCCACGGTGCAGAAGAGATCAATTGTGGAATGCCGTGCAAGGAGACAATCCTCGAGGTGTATAGCTCTGCTTGGCCGAGCTGCTGTGATGGATTCTTTGATAGGAAGAAAATGAGCCACTTTAGTAAGCTTGTCAATGACAACGAAGATAGCATCATTTCCACGCTTGGACTTAGGAAAACCAGTCACGAAGTCCATTTCAATATGATCAAACTTCCATTCAGGAATAGCAAGAGGTTGGAGGAGACCAGCTGGTCTTTGGTGTTCTGCTTTCACTCTTCTGCAGACATCACACTCATTCACGAATTGAGCAATCTCTCGCTTCATTCGAGTCCACCAATATGATTGCTTGAGATCATGGTACATCTTCGTACTTCCAGGATGAATGGATAGAAGAAAAACCCAACATAACCAAACCAAAGAGGCCAAGCATGACAAAAACCCACAAGGCTTGGATGAGGTCAAGTTGATATATTGCCCAAAAAGGGAAGTTTACATCCAGGGTGTTACACGTGTAGATCGTCACCACGAGCCATGTGAATATGGAGAAGAAAATCTTCTATCCATACTGTGGATATGTTTTGCCGTCGTATGATTCAATGTTCACGGGTTTAAACCCTTCTGGGAACTGGTGCTCCATTACCTCATCGGTGAAGCCTAGGGGGTGTGCGGCGCCTCTGTAGCAGGCCATGTCATGACGCAGTTCGGATGAAGTCCGTATGCGGTTTTCGGCCCGGCGTGGTTATGCTTGTCGCGCGAGGCTTGATAGCCGTCTTCTCGCGTCGGGGCATGCCCCTGCGATCCGTAGTTTGGTCTGGTCTGACCTGTTCTATTTCCAGGTCCTGTCGTAGGTCATATGTGTATCCCCGAGCTGTTGTTTCTCTGCTTTTACAGTGAGATGGTGCGGGCTGGTGTTCGGCTTGAGTTGCCGTTCTGTCCAGGACAGGTGGTGGTCGGTCGGGTCCGTCAGCCGCATTACGCGCGAGTGTTATAGGCTCCAGCGCCTCATCCTCGAATTGGGGTAGCAGCTTACGATTCAGGTAACTCTTTGTTGGGCGTTCAAGGTCGTATTCTTCGGCTGCCTGGACATTAGTCCATTTGTCATTGAGCAGATCTTGGTCAGCTTGAAGCTTCTTTTGTTTCTTTTTTAGGCTTCTTGCCGTGGCTATTAGCCTGCGCTTAAAGCGCTCTTGTTCGAGGGATTCCTATGGCATGATAAAATATTCGTCGCCGAGGCTCACGTCATCCTTGGAGAGTGGTAGATAGTTGCTACCTCAGAGTCCTCGTTCCCTGCTTGCTCGTCAGGGTCGACTTGCCCATCCTCCCGATCATCCTGTTCGGATGTTTGTTCGATGGGGTCTTCTTGGTCTTCGGTGTTCTCCGGAGTATCATTGTTTCCGATGCCGGTATTGCTGTCTTTTTCACGACGCGATTTAGAGCGGCGCCGCTAACGTCGACGTTTCGGTGGTATCTCAGGAGGTTTATCCTCGACTGGGTCCTTCTCCTCATCGATGTCGCCTTCTTTAGGTGTGTCCACCATGTACACGTCGTATGAGGAAGTGGCCGTCCAGCGTCCGGTGAACGACGGATTTTGGGCCTGCTCCTCTCTGGCATCGTCGTCCATACCGTCGATGTCTTCAGAGGCGTAGTCAAGCATCTCAGTTAGATCCTCGATAGTGGATATAAAGTGGGTGATGGGTGGGAAGTAAAATTCCCTATTTTCAGCCCCTAGTCCGGGCTGGGTGTAGTTCGGAAGCGGTTCCTCTGTGATGGCAAGGGATCACGTTAAGTCCAGAGCCTCGTTTAAGAGTGAGGTTTGGGCGGGGGCCGAAGTTCCCTGGCCGAGCTTGCATGACGCGGACTTCGAGGGCTCGGAGCCAGTGTCCGGAGAAGAGCCCGGCTTTGTGAAGACTGCTAGTGGCGCTATCCTCTTCGGCTCTCCAATGTTGAGCTCTATAGCTGCAGAGAGTCCAGCAGGCTCTAGACTACCGTCTTCGGACCTACTGACGCGCTCCGGACCTAAGGCCGGAGCGGTGGTTGAAGTCGTGAACCCTTGGAAGATCAAGTCTCCTAAGATATTGGTGACATAGTTTATATTTCCAAAACTGATCTGGTGACCAGGGGCATAGATGTCGATCTGTTCTAGGTGGCCAACCGATATGGCATGCAGTGCGAAGCCGCCGAATACAAATATCTGGCCGGGGAGGAAAATCTCCTTCCCGACAGCATTGTTGTAGAGATCAACGGAGCCATCGAGCCTTTCGATGATGGCATAGTGGAACTCTCAATGAAAGCACCAATGTCGGTGTCAAAACTAGAAGATCTCGGGTAGGGGGTCTCGAACTGTGCGTCTAAGGATCAAGGGTAATAGGAGGCAGGGGACACAATGTTTACCCAGGTCCGGGCCCTCTTAATGGAGGTAATACCCTACTTCTGCTTGATTGACTTTGATGAGTATAGGGGCGTCGGTGTCAAAACCGGCAGATCTTGGGTAGGGGGTCCCGAACTGTCCGTCTAAGGCGGATGGTAACAGGAGGCGGGGGACATGATGTTTACCCAGGTTCGGGCCCTCTCGATGGAGGTAATACCCTACTTCCTACTTGATTGATCTTGATGATATGAGTATTACAGGAGTTGATCTACCACGAGATCGTAGAGGCTAAACCCTAGAAGCTAGCCTATGGTATGAATGTTGTTGTCCTACGGACTAAACCCTCCGGTTTATATAGACCTTTGGAGGGGCTAGGGTTACACAGAGTCGGTTACAAGGGATGAGATCTACATATCCGTATTGCCAAGCTTGCCTTCCATGCCAAGGAGAGTCGCATCCGGACACGGGATGGAGTCTTCAATCTTGTATCTTCATAGTCCAACAGTTCGGCTAAAGTATATAGTCCGGCTGTCCGAGGACCCCCTAATCCAGGACTCCCTCAGTAGCCCCTGAACCAGGCTTCAATGACAATGAGTCCGGCGCGCAGATTGTCTTCGGCATTGCAAGGCGGGTTCCTCCTCCGAATATTCCATAGAAGATTTTGAACACAAGGATAGTGTCCGGCTGTGCAAAACAAATTCCACATACCACCGTAGAGAGAATAATATTTCCACAAATCTAATCTGCTGACAGCTTTTCTTAACGTGACGTTCATCCGTGGTCTGGTCATGACGAACCGTTTTTCCGAGCCTGCCACAACACGTGTTGCGAGGCGGTTTTGTTGGCACGTCTTGTCGAAGCAGAGATCATGTCCCTCTTTTCACGGGATTCTCATCAATACGGGTGTGGATAACCCAATCGTGCCCGCTGGTAAGACTCCTCGATTTTAGGCAAGTTCCAGACGGCCGTGCAGAGGCGCTTGATATTCACCCTCTTTATAAAGGGGTCAAGGTATGTCCCTTTCTTCTTGTGCTCGATCTTTCTTCTCCCACCTTGAATTCCAGCACCCAAGGCGGAGGCCAAGCGCTTCGGACCTTCAATCATGTCTGGATCCAACCTTCAAGGCCGGTGGGTGGCCTCCTCCGTCACAGAGGAGGACATCAAGAAGCTAAGAGAAGACAGGTATCTGACCGCCGAAATCTTGCACAGGCTGCCTGCTCAAGGGCAGGTCATCCCCACTCCCAAACCTAACGAGAGCGTCGTATTTGTTTCCCACTTCCTCCGAGGGGTAGGCTTTAGTCTTGATCCTTTTGTTAGAGGGCTTATGTTCTATTACGGGACCGATTTCCATGATCTGGCTCCGGATTCCATCCTTCACATCTCGTCGTTTATCGTCGTGTGCGAGGCCTTCCTCCGCATCGCCCCACACTTCGGCTTATGGCTCAAGACCTTTAATGTGAAGCCGAAGATGATCGATGGGCGACACGCAAAGTGCGGAGGCACCATAATAAGCAAAGGCATCGATGCTCCATGGCCAAAGGGATCCTTCCCCGAGGTGTCCAACTTATGGCAGCGGGAGTGGTTTTACATCACGGCTCCCCAAAGTACTAAGTGGGTAGCTGCCCCTGCCTTCCGTTAGGACCCCGCCTGGCCCAGCGTCATGGGTCAACAAGGGGCTGGGTGAGGGGCGGCTAATGACGTGCCGACATTGCAGAGTCGCATCCGGGATCTCCTCAAGAGAGATGTCAGCCTTGTCAAGGTAATGCAAGTCATGCTGGTTCGTCGGGTCCTACCATGCCAACGTTGATCTCTTCGTTTGTGGGAGTTCAACCCGGAAGGACTGCAAACCATTCATCAATTCTTCGGATGACGCTCGAAGATATGTACAGATTGTTCTTCGGATCATGAATAAAGTGTCCGGACACCACCGAGGATGCGGGCCTAAACTGCAATCGTCCAGACACCCAAGTAAGTAATTCCTCGGCCGAACATACTGTCTCATTATTTATCACAACATCATTGTGAAAAGTCGGTCTTTGACCAGGACTTGATAAAAAAGGCGAAGATGATCAGGTGTTCGGCCCCCCTTCCCGAAGGCTCACCGGATCCTGTACTAGCCAGGATGCTTGAGCTTGTGCCTTATCAAGCGCCATCAGGGGAAGATAAAGGGAGGAATAAAGAAGCTGAAAGCGGGCCACACTCGTTATTCATCCAAACCGGGGGAATTAGTGCCTCCGCAAAGGAGGATAACCGGGGAGAAGAATCTAAAATTCCCTCCCCCTAAGGAAGGAAGAGGACCGCCTCTGAAGACTTGGAAACAATGGTTTCCAAGCGAGGGAAGAAACCTTTGTCAGGGGGCCCTACCCCGGAGGGCATCCTTACCGTGCAGTGCCCGCAAGGGGACCAGTCCTCCACTGAGCTGTAAGTAAGCAAAAGCACATTATAGTAAATATATCTTACTTTATTTTTGAGGACAATAACCGAGAAGCATGTCTTGTAGTTCGGATCATAGCCCTTCTCGACAGAGTTCGTCTTCGGGGGATCTTCTTCCGGAGATGATGGAGAGCGAAACGCCTCCCCATGCCTCCCCGCCTCATGAGGTGGACGACCCAGCAGTGTCGTCACGAAGGATTTCTCCTGATCCACCAAGGCTAGAAGCTAACCCTTCGGCCTCCCGAGGTCCGGAGTTTTCGGCTCCTAAGGGGAGCAACAGAAAGAGTCTGGAATTGTCCGGTGCGCGACCAGACGCACTGATGAATGTTCTGGAGCAAGCGGCTATCTCAGAAGCGCATCGTATGTTAATGGGTACGGTGGTTGAGAGGATTTCATCCGCCGAAAGCGGGTTGCGTGAAGCTTTTATGAGCCTGCTGAGAGACTTTGAGGTACGGAAAGTAATATGTATATTTTTGATGGTACTGCACACGCTAGGTGTGCCCTATGCAGATAGTAGCCCCTGAGACTCTGGTTGCTGTCAAAAAAGGCAGCAAACAGAGGATCATAGTCCTAGGTAATGATCATGCCGCTTTCATGTGGAGGCGTCCGAGGGTCCGGTGGCTAGCGGTGGTGAGTTTGCCGAATCAAGCGGCAACTTGATGCGGCGGATGCCGACATCGTGCTTGTAAACATGCGGCTTGACGAGGCACAGGGTATGTATTCTCCGGTGGTCAACATATATTAAGAGGAGCATGATGCTAGTATCTATAATATGCTATAACTGCAGATGGAGCTGCCGACGTGGAGACCCTTCGGGTGGAACTTGCCCGAGACAAGGAACAAGCCAGGAGGAGTGATGCGGCAGCCCTAAAGGCGGTCGAAGAGTTAAGAGCCGAGCAGGCTGCGCATTGCCAGAGCAAAGAGAAAATAGCCAAGATGGCTGTTGAGTTGAAAGATGCCGCCGACCGTTATGAGCTTCTTGAAAGGGAAAGTCAAACAAAGACGCCGGACCTGGAGAAAGCTATGGTAGCAGCCAAGGAAACCCGCTCTAAAATCAGAGCGGCGAAGAAGGAGCTACGTCCAGCCGGAGATATCACGGCTGGGAAGCCCTTTTTGTTGCGGACGAAGTTCGAAGATCCTAAGTATGCCCCTCTGGATCAATTATGGAGTTCTGCGAATGCGTACTTGGATTTGGCAGTGAGTGCTGTGATACGTCCATTTTGCATCATGCTTTTATATCAATATTTATCGCATTATGGGCTGTTATTTCACGTTATGTCACAATACTTATGGCTATTCTCTCTTATTTTACAAGGTTTACATGAAGAGGAGAATGCCGGCTGGAATTTCGGGCCGAAAAGGAGCAAATATTGGAGACCTATTCTGTGCAACTCCAAAAGTCTTGAAACTCCACGGAATGTCTTAAAATAAATAAAGAAAAATCGTCGCCAAAGATGAAGGCCAGGGGGCCCACACCCTGCTCACGAGGGTGGGGGCGCCCCTCCTGGGGCACGCCCCCCTACCTCGTGGGCCCCCTGGTGGCTCTCCAATGCCCATCTTCTCCTATATGAGGTCTTTCGATGAGAAAAAAATCAGAGGCAACCTTCGGGACGAGACTCCGCCGCCATGAAGCGGAACCTTGGCGGAACCAATCTAGGGCTCCGGCGGAGCTGTTCTGCCGGGGACACTTCCCTCCGGAGGGGGAAATCATCGTCATCTTCATCACCAACGCTCCTCTCATCGGGAGAGGGCAATCTCCATCAACATATTCACCAGCACCATCTCATCTCCAAACCCTAGTTCATCTCTTGTATCCAATTCTTGTCTCCAAGTCCGGATTGGTGCTAGTAGGTTGCTAGTAGTGTTGATTACTCCTTGTAGTTGATGCTAGTTGGTTTACTTGGTGGAAGATCATATGTTCAGATCCTTTATGCATATTATTACCACTCTGATTATGAACATGAATATGCTTTGTGAGTAGTTACGTTTGTTCCTGAGGACACGGGAGAAGTCTTGCTATTAGTAGTCATGTGAATTTGGTGTTCGTTCGATATTTTGATGAGATGTATGTTGTCTAACCTCTAGTGGTGTTATGTGAACGTCGACTACATAACACTTCACCATTATTTGGGCCTAGAGGAAGGCATTGGGAAGTAATAAGTGGATGATGGGTTGCTAGAGTGACAGAAGCTTAAATCATAGTTTATGCGTTGCTTCGTAAGGGGATGTTTTGGATCCATATGTTTCATGCTATGGTTAGGTTTACCTTAATACTTTTGTTGTAGTTGCGGATGCTTGCAATAGTGGTTTATCATAAGTGGGATGCTTGTTCAAGTAAGAACAACACCCAAGCACTGAATCCACCCACATATCAAATTATCAAAGTACCGAACGCGAATCATATGAACGTGATGAAAACTAGCTTGACGATAATCCCATGTGTCCTCGGGGCGCTTTTCCTATTATAAGAGTTTGTTCCGTCTTGTCCTTTGCTACAAAAAGGATTGGGCCACCTTGCTGCACCGTGTTTACTTTTGTTACTTGTTGCTCGTTACAATTTACCTTATCACAAAACTATCTGTTACCACTTATTTCAGTACTTGCAGAGAATACCTTGCTGAAAACTGCTTATCATTTCCTTCTACTCCTCGTTGGGTTCGACACTCTTACTTATCGAAAGGACTACGATAGATCCCCTATACTTGTGGGTCATCATGCTGCTGATGCGACCAAGTTTTTCAAAGTGGAAAAGTTGTTCTAGTCGCAGTTCAATGCTCCAGCGCGTCCGCTGCTGTTAAATGAGCAAATGGCCGAGTGGGCCGAGCTCCATAGGTTGTCCGGACTTTCCATGAGGTCTATCGTGGATCGTCTTTGGCCAGAAGGACCAAGACCGAATAGTTATTTTGGTCTAGTGCAACGATTCCTTGGTGTTGTGCCGCATATCGGCGCTGTAAAGAGGTCGGCGTGCATAGAAGGTGTGCGGATGGCTCTTGCCCGTGTCAAGACATACTGGGCAGGGATGGAGGCCACCTCTATTGCAAACCAGAATCCGGCCGTAAGCCAGGTTTCGGCCGAGCACTATTTTGAAGAAGTCCTAGAAGGTGCTCATTTAATAGAGGCTCAGTGCTTGAGAGTGTCATGTTCGAGTGACATGTATCCCGATTGTAAAAACAATGCTATTTGAATTATAAAGGCTGTGTTTATACTTTTGCCTAAAAGTATTATGATGCCTCCTGTGCGGCCGTTTATGTATATATATATCCTGAAAGTTTGCAGTCGTCGGCTTCAGCCCCCACGCATATATTGCAGGGGTGTTTGCAAAAGCGCGTGTTCACACTTGATCCAACGTCTTGGTCCATTAAGGAGGTGGTAGCGCGGCGAACGAGGCAATCGGACTATATTGCTTTAAAACTTTCACTTAATCGTAGTAGTTTGACAGTGGGGCTACTATATAGCCACTGGCACTTCCGCGCTCATCCGAGTACGGGGCGCGTGCGTACATGACCGGGGAAACCGGCCCTTCGTTAATGCGGAGGAATCCTGAAGATTCCGCTAAGTTATCGAGTGGTTGACCAGTCTCGTGCTTTATCATGACAGTCAGTTTTCGACTTTCTCTACTGAGGTGCTCGTCCGGATGAACCAGGTCACAATCGCAGTAGTTCTCCCGGTGCCACCTTAGCCGATAGAGCGGAACGTAAGGTAGCAAAACGCGGGAGCCGGGCAAACCCAACATTTGACCAAAGACATGGTTCGGAGCTGGTGCATATAAGGCCAAACTCGCGACGCCGAACACTCCCTAAGGTGTTCAGTCTTTAAAACATGTACCGGGGTGAGTAACACCCTTGATAATGGACCCTAAATTTCCAGGTACGTGCATTAGTCTTACATGGCAAAATGCCAACAACGCCAGCGTCCCTCACGGTTGTGTTAGGTATCCGGGGGGTGTCAAGCAACAAGAGACAGTAAGAAAGGTTTACACAGGGTCTTAATCTAAAAAAGAAACCTTTGAGCGGGCCCTGCTGCACGTCTGCGCCTGTGTCTCCGTTGTGCCGTATCCTGGAAGGGTGTAGCACGATTGTCATCTGTAAAAGAGAAAAACTTAGATGAAAGTCATCATGCGAAAAACTAATTATTATCATTAAAATTCAATCTAAATGAGGTAAAGCCGAACTATAGTCCTTTTTACATGCGGGAAGCCCCTGTTACTGCCTATGGGGGTATATCCATCAAACCAATCTCAGGTTTATCTAAGCTGTTACAGCTAGTGGTGCGCCGGACTCATTTAGCCGTGTCCGCAGTCTTGACGACCGACCATTTATTCTGGTTGGAGAGGCCGTTTAGTGTTCGGCTGCTAAAGCCGCCACACGTTCTTCCGCACGTAAGGAACGCTCAATGTTTCCGCTAACTATGATGATGCCACGTGGACCGGGCATCTTAAGCTTAAGAGAAGCGTAATGCGGTACTGCATTAAAATGAGCGAAGGCTGTTCTTCCGAGTAGTGCTTGATAGCCGCTTCAGAATGGAGCGATGTTGAAGGTTAACTTTTCACTTCGGAAGTTGTCGGGAGAAGCGAATGCAACCTCTAGTACTAGAGAGCCCGTACAGCGGGCCTCTGGGCCTGGTATTACTCCTTTAAACGTAGTATTGCTTTGGCTGATTCATTTCGGGTCTATCCCCATTTTGCAGACTGTGTCATGATATATCAGATTAAGACTACTGCTGCCGTCCATGAGGACTTTGGTGAGATGGTATCCGTCGATTATTGGGTCTAGCACCAAGGCAGCCAATCCTCCGTGCCGGATATTAGTCGGGTGATCCCTGCGATCAAAAGTGATTGGGCGGGCCGACCAAGGGTTGAACTTAGGGGTGACGGGCTCTATGGAGAATATGTCTCGGAGTGTGTGTTTGCTCCTCCTTTTTGTTACGTGAATCATGTTCACTGTTTTGACCTTTGGTGGGACTTTTTTCTGTCCCCCAGTGTTTTGCTGGCAAGGCTCATCCTCGTCTTCACTTGGTGTCTCCCTCCCCTTGTGTTCGGTGTTTAGCTTGCTGGCCTACTTGAATACCCAACATTCTCTGTGGGTGTGATTTGCAAGTTTATCGGAGGTGCGATGAATCTGACATAATTTGTCTAGAATCTTGTTTAGGCTGGACGGTCCATCTCTGTTGCCTTTGAAAGGCTTTTTCCGTTGACCAGGTCGAGAGCCCCTAAATCCGGCATTTAGCGCCGTGTTGTCTGGGCTGTTTTCGTTATTTCGACGCTTGCTTTTACTGCGTCGTGGTTTTCCATTGCCATCCCTGACTTCAGATGTGCAGGTCAGCTGGTGCTACTATGGGCCAGCCAGCTATCTTCATACATAAAAGCGGGTCATAAGGCTTGTTAGGGCTGCCATTGTCCTCGGTTTTTCTTGGCCGAGGTGTCTGGCGAGCCATTCTCCTCGGACGCTGTGTTTGAAAGCTGCTAAGGCTTCGGCGTCCGGGCAGTCGATGATTTGGTTCTTCTTGGTGAGAAATCTGTTCCAAAGCTTTCGGGCTTACTCTCCGGGCTGTTGAATTATATGACTTAAATAAATGCGCATCCAGGAGGTCGGACATAGGTCCCTTGAAAGTTAGCCCTAAAAGCATCCTCAAGCTCCTCCCAACTTCCAATTGAATTTTCGGGGAGGCTCTTCAGCCAGTGCCGAGCTGGTCCTTTCAGCTTGAGGGGCAAGTACTTGATGGCGTGGAGATCGTCTCTGCGAGCCATATGGATATGGAGGATGAAGTCCTCAATCCAGACCCCAGGGTCTGTCATTCCGTCATATGCCTCTATGTTCACGGGTTTGAATCCCTCTGGAAATTCTTGATCCAACACCTCATCGGTGAAGCATAGGGGGTGCGCGGCACCCCTGTATTTGGGTGTGTCATGGCGTTCTGACGGTTGTAGTGTTCAGTTTTGATTCTGCGCTGTAGCGCGCTTCCTAGATCCATAGATGGATCTGGTCACGCCGGCTTTTTGATGCAAGTCCTCGCGTGAATCTTGTGCTGACTTATGTGCGGCCTCGTTAGCCGCCCTATCGCGGCCACGAGGTGGTTGAACCGACCGGTCGGCCGTTTTATTTTTCGGCTGTGTAGGCTCTAAGGCCTCATCATCGAATTCAGGCAACAACTTGCGCTTTGGATAGCTCTTTGTGTGGTGACTGCCACCGTACTTTTCTTTAGTGTCGAGCACTTTGTTCCATCTACTGTTGAGCGTATTCTGCGTGGCCTTGAGCCTTTGCTTCTACTTCTTCAGACTCCTCGCGGTGGCAATAAGCCTTCTATGGAGGTTCTCTTGTTCCAAGTGCCTTTCCGGGATGATGTGTGCATCGTCGTCCGGACTGTTTTCCTCTTCAGAGAGAGGTTGATGAGCTTTATCCTCGGCGTCGCCGTGATTGGACAGCGACTCCGTACTATGTTCGCCGTCCGCTGGTTCATCCTGCTCTGTCGCTGGGTTCGTGTGGTCGTTGTTTCCTCTGGGGTCGACCGGGGTATTATTTTTTCTTGCGCTGTTATCGTTGTTTTTGCCGAGGCGGGATTTGGAGCGGCGCCTACGCCGTCGCTTTGGTTGCTTCTCGAGGGAACTATCCCTCGCTGCATTATTCCGTTTCTCGTCATTGTTTTCTTTGGGTGTATCCACCATATATATATCGTGTCATGAACTGGCTGTCCAGCGCCCTCTGGGCGGTGGTTCCTGTTCTTCTCCTGCATCGTCGTCCATACCATCGATGTCTTCGGAGCCGAAATTGAGCATGTCGGTTAAATCGTTGACAGTGGCTACTAAGTGGGTGGTGGGTGGGCCGTGAATTTCTTCGTCGTCCGCATCCCATTCTAGCCGGACATAGTTCGGCCAAGGGTCTCCTGACAAGGAGAGAAACCTCAATGAGTTTATGCGTCGCCCGATGGTGAGTCTTTGAAAGATATCGGGAGGAAAACTCCATGATCGGTGCCCAATCAGATTCGATGAAACGCAGACGTGGCGGTTCGGAGCCCGTGGCTGGGGACGAATCTAGGTGTCCGGCAACACGGGTCTCATAGGAAGTGAAGTCAGCATTCGACTCTATCGCCGCTGCGTGCGCGGCCTCCGTGGCGGGGTCTATCCACCCGTCCTCGGATGGCACGATCTGCTCTGGTTTGAGTGTCGGAGTAGTTGTAGGTGTGATCTCCCGAACACTATCCGACGGCAGAGCTAAGTCATGCTTGTCGTGGCTGTGCAGCACACCTGACATGGGCTCGAATCCGTCGAAGATCAAGTCTCTGCCGATGTCGGCAGTATAGCTCAAGTTTCCAAACCTGACCTGATGGCCAGGGGCGTAGCTCTCGGTCTGCTGCAGATGGCCAAACGAGTTGGCCCGTAGTACGAAGCCGCCGAACACGAGATCTGTCCGGGGAGGAAAACCTCACCCTGGATCGCATCATGGACGATGATCGAAGGGGCCACCAAACCTTGTGGTGACGGCACAGTGGAACTCTCAATGAAAGCACCAATGTCGGTGTCAAAATCGGCGGATCTCGTGTAGGGGGTAAACATTGTGTCCCACGCCTCCTGTTACCATCCGCCTTAGACGCACAGTTCGGGACCCCCTACCCGAGATCCGCCGGTTTTTGACACCGACATTGGTGCTTTCATTGAGAGTTCCACTATGCCATCACCATAAGGCTTGATGACTCCTTCGATCATCGGCAATGATGCGATCCAGGGCGAGGTTTTCCTCCCCGGATAGCTCTTTTGTATTCACGGCTTCAGATCGCGGGCCAACTCGCTTGGCCATCTAGAGCAGATCGAGAGCTACGCCCCTGGCCATCAGGTCAGGTTCGGAAGCTTGAACTATACTGCCGACACCCGCGGAGACCTTATCTTCGACGGATTTGAACCCATGTCAGGTGCGCCGCACGGTCACGACGAGCACGACTTAGCTCTGTCATCGGACGGTGTTCGGGAGATCACACCTGTAGCTACTCCGGCCCTCAATCCGGAGCAGATTGCGCCGTCCGAGGACGGGAAGATGGACCCCGCCACGGAGGCCGCACACTCAGCGGCAATAGAGCCGAATACTGACTTCACCTCCTATGAGACCCGTGTTGCCGGACACTTGGATTCGTCCCCGGCCACGGGCTCCGAACCGCCTGCATCCGTGCCTGTCGAATCTGATTGGGCATCGATCATGGAGTTTTTCTCCGTGGATATCTTTCAGCACTCACCACTGGGCGACGTGCTAAACTCATAAACGTCTCTCTCCTTGTCAGGAGACCCTTGGCAGAAATATGTCCGGCTGGAGTGGGATGCGGACGACGAAGAAATTGCTCCCCACCCACCACCCACACTTAGTAGCCACTGTCGACGATTTAACCGACATGCTCGATTTCGGCTCCGAAGACATCGACGGTATGGACGACGATGCAGAGATTTAACAGAACCACCACCCATGTATACCGGACTGCCACCTCATCATATGATATATACATGGTGGAAACCCCCAAAGAAGGCGATGGCGATAAGGCAACGGAGGATAATCCCTCCAAGAAGCAATACAAGCATCGGCGTCAGCGGCGCCGCTCTAAGTCCCGCCATAGCAAAAGCAGCGATACCGGCACAAGAGACAATAACGCTCCGGATAGTGTCGAAGACGAAGACAAACCCCTCCAGCCAGGCCTCGAGCGGGAGGATGGACAAGTTAGCCCTCAGGAACAAGCATCAGACGGAGAATCAGAGGATGACAATTACATGCCTCTCTCCGAAGACGAGGTGAGCCTCGGCGACAAAGAATTTATCGTGCCTGGGGAACCCGTCGAGCAGGAGCGCTTCAAGCGCCGGCTTATAGCCACATCAAATAGCCTGAAGAAAAAGCAACAACGGCTTCGAGCCGATCAAGATCTACTAGGGGATAGATGGACTGAGGTCCTGGCGGCCGAGGAATATGGACTCGAGCGCCCAACCAAGAGTTACCCAAAGCGCAGGTTGCTACCCCAATTCGAGGAGGAAGCATAAACCCCACACTACCAGCGTATGATGCGGCTGATCGGCCACCCCGTGGCCGAGACAGAACGACATATCAACCCGAAGTCCAGCCCGCACCCGATCGCCAGTCAAACAAAAACACCAAGGCCCGGGGCAACACGCAGGACCTGCGAAACGTATTGGAAAACAAAGCAGGACATACAAGATCGATCTACGGATCACGGGGGCGTGCCTTAACGCGTGACGATGATCATCACGCCGGATATGCTAAAAGCAAATCCGGCCAGGCTGAATACAGCAGACAAGACTCGTATGAACTGCGTCGTGACATAGCCCGGCACAGAGGTGCCGCACACCCCCTATGCTTCACTGATGAAGTAATGGATCACGAATTCCCGGTGGGATTTAAACCCGTGAACATTGAATCATATGACGGTACAACAGACCCCGCGGTATGGATTGAAGAATTCCTCCTCCACATCCACATGGCCCACGGTGACAGTCTACATGCCATCAAGTACCTCCCACTAAAACTCAAAGGACCGGTTCGGCATTGGCTGAATAGCTTGCCAGCAAACTCCATTGGCAGTTGGGAGAATCTGGAAGACGCATTCCTTGACAACTTCCAGGGCACTTATGTGCGACCACCAGATGCTGATGACTTGAGTCACATAACCCAGCAGCTAGGGGAATTGGCCAGGAAATTCTGGTCCTGGTTCCTAACTAAAAAGAACCAAATTGTCGACTGTCCGGATGCAGAGGCCTTAGCGGTATTCAAGCATAACATCCGTGACGAGTGGCTTGCTCGGCACCTCGGCCAAGAGAAACCGAAGTCTATGGCAGCCCTCACGACACTCATGACCCGCTTTTGCACGGGCGAGGACAGCTGGCTGGCTCGCAGCAACAACATGTCAAGAAATCCTGGCGATTCAGACGCCAAAGATAACAACGGCAGACCACGTCGCAACAGACACAAGCGCCGCAACAACGGCGACAACGCCGCAGAGACGGCAGTCAATGCCGGATTCAGTGGCTCTAAATCACGTCAGCGGAAAAAGCCGTTCAAAAGAAGCAATTCGGGCCCGTCCAGTTTGGACCGCATACTCGATCGCTCGTGTCAAATTCATGGCACCCCCGATAAGCCAGCCAATCACACCAACAGAGAATGCTGGGTGTTCAAGCAGGCCGGCAAGGTGAATGCCGAAAACAAGGAAAAGGGGCTACATAGCAACGACGAGGAGGAGCCCCGGCCGCCGAACACAGGAGGACAGGAGAAGTTTCCTCCACAAGTGAAAACGGTGAACATGATATACGCAACCCATATTCCCAAGCGAGAACGGAAGCGCGCACTAAGGGACGTCTATGCGATGGAGCCAGTCGCCCCAAAGTTCAACCCATGGTCCTCTTGTCCGATCACTTTCGATCGCAGGGACCATCCCACTAGTATCCGTCATGGCGGTTCTGCCCCATTGGTCCTTGATCCCATCATTGACGGATTTCACCTCACTCGGGTCCTTATGGACGGTGGCAGCAGCCTGAACTTGCTCTATCAGGATACATTGCACAAAATGGGTATAGATCCCTCAAGGATCAAACCCACAAAAACCACCTTTAAAGGTGTCATACCAGGTGTAGAGGCCTGTTGCACGGGCTCTATCACACTGGAAGTGGTCTTCGGATCTCCGGACAACTTCAGAAGCGAGGAATTAATCTTCGATATCGTCCCCTTCCATAGTGGCTATCACACACTGCTCGGACGAACCGCATTTGCTAGATTCAATGTGGTACCGCATTATGCATACCTCAAGCTCAAAATGCCAGGACCTCGCGGGGTTATAACAGTTAATGGAAACACAGAACGCTCCCTCCGCACAGAGGAGCACATTCCCGCCCTCGCAGCGGAAGTACAAAGCAGCCTTTTGAGGACAACCGCCAATTCAACGAAGAAGCCACCGGAAACCTTCAAGCGAATCCGGAGTACCCTGCAACAGGATCGCTAGGCACGTTCCGAGCTCGCCTAGCAATTCGGCCTCCGTCCTAGTCCCAGTCAAGCGGCAAAATTTGTGCCGCGCGTACATAATTACGCACTCAAGATACCATGGGCACAGGCGGAGGCATGACCGACAATGCGGCTCAACCACCTCAGGGCCCGTACATCTTTATTATTTTCTCTCTTTCAGGATCCTACTCTCTGGAAGCTCTTTCCGACAGCCTGGTCATTGGACCCATTACGGGAAGGAAATACCAAGGAAGCAAGACGCTCTGATGTACAAGGGAATCCCCAGGTGGTCTCTGATAACGATCGATATACCTGTTTTACATACCCATACGCAGCTTACCCTTGGATAGGACATGCAAATTGTCCTATTTTTTTGCTTATTGCACTACTTGTATCCGTACGCTTTGACGTATTATTTAAATAATAATGCATAGCGTTAGCCTATTATTGCATTTCCTTTTTTCCCCTTGTCTGCTTATTTACGACAAATTGCACCCGTACATTCTGGTACGACCAGTGCGCCAGGGGCTTCAGTGTACCCCATAACATGGCGTGAAAATTCCGAACACTTTCGGACGGCGGCACCCAAACTTATAGCATTATATGCATCAGCTCCGAATCATGTCTTGGGTCAATAGTTGGGTTTGCCCGGCTCCCATGTTTTGGTACCTTACGTTCCGCTATATCGGCTAAGGTAGCGCTGGGAGAACTACTGCGATTGTGTCCCGGTTCTTCTTGATGAACACCTTAGTAGAGAAAGCCGAAAACTAACTGTCATGATGAGGCGAGAGCTGGTCGCCGTTCGAGAGGTCTCAAGTCCTTAAAGACTTCTTCCGGTTCGGGCGAGGAGTAGGCCTTGTCCGATTTAGGCGTATATAGCGCCCCAAATTCGGCTTTTCGAATACTAGGGGCTTCGCCAAAATTTAAAATTGTAGACTTCTATGGCTAAGTGAGAGTGATAAAGCTTTGTAGTCTGATTGCCTGGTTCATTATGCTGAACACCTCCTTCGAATGACCCAAAATTGTGATAAAGAGTGATCAGGTTTATCCCAAACACCTCAGTACTAGTTACATGTGGGCAGAAGCCGACGACTGGCCAACTCTCGGATTTTATAGACGGCCGCACATAAGGTAATATTTTAAATTAACAAGTGTTGCATAGCGCAGATGAATTCGTTTCATATTACAGGATCACATGAGTACATTCATTCAAATATTACATCCTTAGCACAT
This sequence comes from Aegilops bicornis, assembly GCA_021605145.1. Classification (NCBI taxonomy): domain Eukaryota; kingdom Viridiplantae; phylum Streptophyta; class Magnoliopsida; order Poales; family Poaceae; genus Aegilops; species Aegilops bicornis. The sequence goes on along the minus strand of CM038669.1, from coordinate 385,776,086 downwards.
TCCTCCTCCACAAGGCGAGCACCCTTCAGGACTCTGTCTTAATACTTTTCGGGGTGGCAATGCTCCTTACCCTCCGGCGGCCCTTCCTTCACCAGATTTTTGGCGTCCAACTTCACCCAATGCACTTTCGCCCGGGCAAAGGCCCTGCGCGCACCCTCAATGCAGACGGACCGCTTTATGACTTCAAACTGTGGGCATGCATTCACAAGCCGCCTTACCAGACCGAAGTAGCTACCAGGCAGGGGCTCGCTAGGCCACATCCGGACTATAAGACCCTTCATGGCCTATTCGGACGCCTTGTGAAGCTCGACCAGTTGCTTCAACTAGTCGCTCAAGGGCATCGGATGTTCGGTCCCAGTATACTGAGACCAGAACAACTTCTCCGTCGAGCTCCCCTCCTCGACCCGGTAGAACTCCGCGGCATCCGACACACTGCGGGGTAGATCTGCGAACGCTCCTGGAGAGCTCCGAACTCGGCTAAGTAAAAGGAAAGTTTCCTTCACATGCTTGCTTTGCATAATGAATGACTTACCCGCCGCTATCTTCTTAACCGCATGAATCTCCTGGAGGGCCTTTTGGGCTTCGGCCTTGGCATGTTGTGCGTTTTCAAGGGCCTTCGCAAGCTCGGACCCTTGCGTCTTAGAGTCACGCTCCAAGGACTCGTATTTCTCGACGAGAGCCTGGAGCTCTTGCTGCACCTCGCCCACTCGGGCCTCTTGCTTCTCTTGCTCGATGCGCTCCTTGGCTGCTTTGTCTTCGGCCTCGGACAGCGCCTTCTCCAGGGCCGCCACTTCGGTCGTGGCCCCTAGCAAAATTCATGACGTTCCTATTATTCCAAAACCACATTTTTCTTTATCAATATACAGACGGGGTATCACTTACCTTTGTTCTCTTCGAGCTGCCTCTTGGTAAGGCTGAGCTCTCCCTTGGACCACTCAAGGTCCCGCTTCAGTGCGGTGACCTCCGCAGTATGAGCGGCAACGGCCAGCAGTGAAGCCTGCTTATTCACATAGACACATTCTGATTAGACTCCTGCGATTATTATTTGATTCTCTATTCCGCCTTTCTACGCGAACGCCAAACAGAGCATCAGGGGCTACTGTCTATGCTGTAACGTTTTCTTATAATTTGATTACTTACCTCAAAGCTTGTTAGGAGGCTGGCACAGGCTTAAGTCAGTCTGCTCTTGGCGTACTGAACCTTCTCGACCACCGCACTCATAACAGTGCGGTGCTCTTCGTCAATGGAAGCGCCATGGCGCTTCCAAAGAAGTTGTTCGATGCCTCTGGATGGACAGAGGCCATCGGCACAGATGGCTTGCCCCCCTTAGCGAGGGGTTGCCTAACAGAATCCGGAACCACTAGAGGTTCCGGCGCAGTATTCGGCTAGGCGCTAGACTTGCTGCCCCCCGTGTTAGGGCCCAGGGGAGTTTTGCCCTCGTGCCCAAATACCGAATGTCGCTCTTGGGCGCCTCTAACCTGTCTCCCCTTGGTTCAAGGTTCTTTGAGACAACACCTCGGCATCGTCCGTAGGGCGAGGGGAGGAGGCGGCCGGGAGTGAATCTCTATTCATATCCGATGGGCCCAAAGAATCATCCGAAGAAGATACGTCGATATGGGATCGGGATGGAATGCATAATCATGTAAGGCGTGATAAAAAGCAATAAAATAAAACATACCAAGAACTATTACGGTATCCAGATACTCACGACTTCGCTAGGGGCTTGTCCCTGGGTAACCACTCCTCGTTGTCGGATGTGGGGTTCCGGCAAACCCTTAAGGTTCGAACACTGGGGTGCGTGCGAAGTCTTTCCCTCCTACTGATCTACGCTCTAGTTCGCTAAGATCTTGTAGACGAACTCGATGGACTCACAACACAGAAAGAGACACGGGGTTTATACTGGTTCGGGCCACCGTTGTGGTGTAATACCCCACTCCAGTGTGGTGGTGGTGGATTGCCTCTTGGGCTGATGATGAACAGTACAAGGGAAGAACAACCTCCTGAGGTTGAGGTGTTCTTGTGGCTAGGCTCTCGATCTATTGGATCAAGCTCAGATCTGATTGCCCCTACAGTGGTGGCTACCTCTACTTATATAGGCACTGGTCCTCTTCCCATATGTTGAGCGGGAAGGGAGCCAACAATGGTGGGCAAATTTGAAAGGGGACAACTAGTACAAGCTATCCTGACAAAAGCGGTCTTCGCCTGTGAAAAGCCCTGGGATGACGCCGTCTTGGGCCCCACGGTGACCTCCACCGCATCCTCCTGGTCTTGGTCTTGTTGCACCAATATGGCAACCTTTGCCTGATGCCTCGGTACTCTTCGTCTGTGCTTGCCTCCTTAGCACCAAAGAGGAAATGTGGACGCTGTGCGCACTGGTGCTCGCCTGGCACCCGCCTGGCACCGTTCGTCATGGCTCACGTCACGAGTGCCTCGTGAGGTTTGCCCCGCCTTGATATCTTCGCTCCTCGTGAGCCCGCCTGGCTAGGCCACTCCAGAGGAAGTCTTGTGTCGTCCGCCTCGCGAGGCTTGGACCCTCGCGAAGGTCTTGGATGCCTTGTTGATGAAGATGGGCCATACGGCCTGCTGCCTAGCCACACTGTGGGCCACAGGCAGGCAAGTCTGGGGACCCTCGTTCCCAGAACGCCGACAGTAGCCCCCGGGCCCAAGGTGCGCTCGGGCTTGGCTTCGCGACGAAGCCAAGGGTCAAGTTCAGAGCGTCGCGGGCCCCAAAAGCCTGCGGCCTCGGTCAACGCGTGGCGTTTGATTGGACGTGGGCGTCTCCACTTCCCCACGCTGCCTTTGAACCCGCCCGGCTATGCGTCCCCTGCGGCCTACACAGTTATTCTTCCGCCTCTTGCGCCTTGCTTCCCTCAATTCCTCTACTTTGTTGCGACTCTGTTTCTCTTCCCCAATCTGATTCACGCTCTGCCTGCTCCATAGCCATGGCGCCCAAGCAAGCTGAGAAGGGGAAGAGCCCTTTGCCTCTTTCGGCCGCGCCTCCGCCCTTCGCGCCGGCGCTCGGCAGGTTTCGCGTGCTCAACGACGAGGCCATGGACAAGGTGCGTCCGATGCTTGCCTCCAGCTTCAATGAGTGGGGGGAGACGGTGGCTTGGCCCGCGTCCCGCACTCACTCGGTTCAGACGGCCACTGAGATCCCAATCTTCGTCGACGCCCTCTGGGCGGGCCTGATTCCTCCCTTCTCTGCCTTCTTCAACGCTGTGCTTGAGCATTATCAGATCCACTTGCTGCATCTCGACCCTCAGTCCGTGACACTTCTCGCCGTCTTCGCCTTCGTGTGTGAAGCCATGGTGGGCATTGCTCCTTCAATGGCTCTCTTCCGCCACTTCTTCTCATTGCATCTGGGCGACCCCCAACAGTGCTCAGGGTGCGTGAGCTTCCAGGATGTGGCGCGACAGCAGGCGATGGGATTGATTTTGAGCTTCCTCCATCTACGAGCGACTTCCGGATACGATGGGTGTTTTTTTATGCCGCCGTGCTCAGTCCTCTGCTTCACGCTCCGTCGGGGCCCGCTGATCTTAACCCCGGCTGGGGCCATCAGCGGCTCACAAGCCCCGACCTTGCCTGTGTCTGGCTCAGGTTGAAGTTGCTGAAGGATCTTGGCGTAACCGCACCGATGGTGGTGAAGGAATTCGTGCGACGCCGGGTCGCTCCGCTCCAGCGCCATTCTCGCCCCATGTGGACCTTGCTCAGAAGCCAAGACCACATGAGGTTTCAGGAGTCCGGGCTCCTCCTTGGGACGCGAGGGACAGTGCTCAGGGTCCTGACGGGCGTCTCTCTGCCAGCTGATCTGCCCGGGAATAGTTGCCAGTTGTATCGTTGCGAGCTTAAGGACGGATTTGTGAAGGACATGCCTCTCTTCGATGAATGGGGGCCGTGACCTGTCGGCTTGGAGGGGCCTCGGGAGAATCCTGTCGTTGTGGTTCCCTTTCTTGCTCCTGATGCTAGGCTCGCCCCAAGTGACAGTGCAGGTGGGTGAGCTCAGGCGGAGACCAGCGGCTCGTGTACTGACAAGCACATGCCGAGCGGTGATCCCGGGGCATCGTCCTCGGGAGCCTACCACGCCCCTCCCGAGGCGTCGGTTGCTGAGGAGACGCTGTGTGCAACCCCCGAGGCCAAGGCTCCAGGAGCCTCGGGAGATCGTGGCGAATGGTGCCCGGCTGTTCGCCATGCCACCGGAGCCCTGAAGATATTTTCCCGAGCTCTTCTTCAGTCCCGCTGCGCTCTGGCCGCCACGTTCAGCATTTCGGTCGCCTTTGCATGGACTTCGAGGAGCTCCGCAAGAGGAAAGGATCCCCTAGCGGCAGCAACGTCTTCAGCCCGCTGAAGTGGAGGAAGTACTTCGCCATTGACGTGTAAGTATCACGCGGTTGTGGCCTTTCATGTGCTGCTTTCTTCTTCTGACGCCGGTCTTTCGGAGCTCCATCGACTGAGGCTACCGGATCTCCCGAGAAGCGGCCTCCTTCTTCCTCAACTCTTCCGCCTGCCTCAAGCGCTCCAAGTCTTGCCCCTGGGGTAGAGTTAGCTGAAGGGGCACTTATGCCTTCCTGGCACGCTGATCCTGCGACCCCGTCGCCTCTCCCCACTGGCCTGGCATGGAGCTTGGCAGGTGTGCCCAAGACTCCTCCGCTGGTCTTTGGTGGTAGCTTGTTGGCTTCGATCCTCGGCTCCTCCTCGAGTGGCAAGCCCCAGCAAACGTGGGCTTCTCGCGAAGACATGCTGGTGTCTGGTGTGGCGCCAGCCCCCAGCCTCCTGCTGGGGGATTGCGCGCCCTGTGGCGCCCCGCCCGCAGCCCCCGAGGCGGAGGACGAAGAAGGCCGGGCGTTCGGGCTTGAGTGCGAGCGGAGCATGGTTTGCCATGAGCTCTTCCAGGAGGCGATGAGCGCGATGAGCCGGCTTGGTGGGGAGCTCGCGAGTGTTGATTCACGTCTTGAGGCGGAAGATCTTCGGCTGTTGGAGGAGCGGTGCAAGCTGAATGTGGCCATCAGCCTCGGCCGCTATCAACGTGACCTTGAGAATGCAAAGGCCGAGGCGTCTCTCAAGGCCTCCTACGAGGCTCGCTCACGAGCCTTGGAAGAGGCTCGCGAGGCTGATCGCCGCCGCGAGGCCGCGGAGAAGCGCGCTTGGGAGCTCCAGGCCTGGGGCGCGTCTCTTGAGCAGCAGGTGGAGGCGCGTAGGGCCGCTCTTGCGTCGCTGAGGGGGACGCCCGTGGAGGAAGAGGAGGTCCGGAAGCGTGAGGAGGCGTTGGCCCTGGATGCCATGGAGCGTAGCCGCGAGCTCGTGCAACTGGAGACGAGGGCGCGTCAAGTTGCCCAAGCAGAGGATGCCGTAGGGGCTCGTGAGGCTGGAGTTGAGGAGGAGGTGAACCGCCGGATGGCCGAGGTTCGCGCGGACCTGGAGGGCAGGTACAACCTGAAGCTGAAGCTCGCCGGTGTGGAGGATGAGGGCAGGGCCGCTGCCCTCAGGCCCAGGTTGGACAAGGCTGAGAGGCGCGCGGAAGCCATGGCTGCGGCCCTGGTCATGGCGCAAGCGAACTTGGCCTCCGCCCGCGATGAGCTGTGCTCCCTCCGGAGACGGGTTGATGATGCAGAGGCCGTCGCGAGGCAGAACACAGAGGAGGTGCTCCGACGCCTAACGCTGGAGCGCGGGCACGCCCCCATGCTTCAGGAGCTTCGAAACAGGGCCAATATCGCCCTGGGCCACATTTGCGATGTGGAGGCGCCGACTCCTCACTCAAACGATTACGCTAGCCACCTGACCTTCTTCACCGAGGTGGTGACGCGCCTGGAGGCTCGATTTGCCCAAGCTCGCCAGCTTGTGGAGGAAAGGGGCGCAGATTGCTTGAGCGCGCTTTCTCGCGCATCTTCAGCCATCTCCTGAATGCCGAGCCCAACTTTGACTTTGACGCAGCCGTCGCCCCCGTATCCATGGCTATCCGGGGCGACCTGGCGCGCTGGGTCGAGGACCGTGTGGACACGTTGGTCAGGTCCTTCGCTTCGGAAGATGATGCGGTGGTGGTCGTCGCAGACGAAGGCGGTGTGGTCGATGATAGCGACGGGGGCGTCGCCGATGACGGGGATGAGGCCGACGAAGACGACGACGACGCGAGTGACGCGTCTGCAAGTGACGCAGCGAGCGACATCTCCGGCTGATCCCTTGCTCTCCTGTCATTTCTTCCGGCGCACAAACTCGGGCATGGCCCTTGGAAACTTGTCAGAGCATTTTGAGAGGGGGAGCCCCTCATGTAAACAAATTGCAGTTTTTATTTTTCCATGCGTGTGAGTTTGTGTCCTCGTGAACTTGTGGATCCTGATGCGAGTTTTTTGCCTTGGTTTACCTTAATCAGTGCCAGCCTTGAGCTAGGCTGTGACGTGCCGAGTTTCTGAGAACCTTGCAGAGCTCGTCGCCCTGCCGGAGGGGGCCCCATGTGGAGTGGGCAACAGTTGCAGCGTGCGCTTGGGGCGCGCGTGCTTCGCGCAGTCCTGCTCGCGAGGAGCTCGTGAGGGGAAGGCGATAGACATGAGTCCTGAACAAAGCGAGATCCAGAAGGCAAGAAATTGCTCAAACGAGAAAAAGCTCCCCCCGCGCGCATCGGTAAAAACTCAGCTTCAGCTCAAATCCAGATCCAAAAAGCAAAGCTACAAAAGGAAAGATCCAAAGCAAAAGGCCGCGTACGACACCTAGTCTATTCTTCTGGTCTTCAAGTCTTCTCACCAGCGCGGAGCTAAGTGCTGCCACTAGGTGTGGGAGGGAGCCCCAGGGCCTGAGGCCGGCACCCCTGAGACTCTGGGGCGTGTATAGCCCCAACTCATTATTACGTGAGAGTGTCACGGGCGGCGAGCTTCACAGGCACCGGGCCTTCTTCACAGGTACCGGCCTTGCTTCATATCGCCAAACGAGGGCCCCGCCTTGCGCCGCTCTCGACCTCCTCTGAGACGACTGGAGACCAGGACGAAACAGAGGAGGGAAAGAGGACGCGAGCGGTTCCCTCGGCGACCACAGGTCCTCTGCCGGGGGAAGGGTTGGTGAGGCCTCCCCGACAGAGGGCCTACCTCCGGGTGTCGTTAGTCGTCGCGCGCTGCGGGGAGGGGCCTTGCTCCTGGCTCCCTCTTGGTGGCCCCCATCGCGTCTCCATGCTGGAGTGGGTGTCGCCGCGCTTGGGTCTTCGACCGACGTGGCAACATGGTTCATCTGTAGCCCATGGTTAGCGTAAACCGGTTCTTGAGTGACTAGTGGTACCCTGTAATTGTCGCTGTTGGCGCGATCGTTGTGGTTCTCCGTTGGCTCTTGGAAAGCTTCCGCTCCTAGCGCCCCTTCTCCCCAATCTTCTCCAACGAACGAGCCGATGTCGTCCTCTGGTGCGTATTCTTGGTCCATCAGGCGGGGCACGTAGGCTTCCGGGGCCGTTACCCCAAACACCTCGCCATGGTGCCCCACGCTCCATGTTGCTCCGCCCATGACAGCGTCCTGGGGATGACGATACGGCACCCTACCGGAACCGTGGGGGGTGACGCTTGTGCTCGTGCTCATTGAGGGCGGCATGGGAGGATTGGAGCCCCTTGTGCCGCCGGCCGTGCTGATGTTGACGAAGCCCCGTGCGTAGTTGGTGGTGCGCAGGCGTGGTGATGCTCGCCGCGCGGCCCTGCAGTGGCCTTGGTGGGGGGGAGTTGATAGCAGAAAGGTGGTGCTCCCGACGCCGCCGTGTCCAGCAGCTCAGCGACTCGCTCGAGTAGTGTGTCCCGGCCGCTCTCCATCAGCCTGCATCGCAGCAGCTCTCTTGCCACCGTAAGTGCCACCCGCATGTTCGCTTGCTCCTGCCGCGAGTGCGACGCTGTTGCTGCGGCGTGGCTCGCCGCTCTTGCCGCGGCCCGTACTTGCCGCGGGGTGAGGGTGGATGACGCTTGACCGCGCTGTCCGCGCCAGTGAGCTCGGTGGCGCTTCGGGCCGCTTAAAGCGGGTCGAGATCTCCGCTGGCAAAGCGGCGGCGTCTGGCCGCCAGGCTGCCCAGCGGTCGGAGCCGGTCCTTGGGTCGCCTAACATCGCAGTTGATGATCGTCGAAGAGCTGGTTGGCGGGGAAGAAGCTCCGGCGCACCCCTACCTGGTGCGCCAAATGTCAGATGTGGGGTTCCGGCAAACCCTTAAGGTTCAAACACTGGGGTGCGCGCCAAGTCTTTCCCTCCTACCGATCTACGCTCTGGCTTGCTAAGATCTTGCGGACGAACTCGACAGACTCACAACACAGAAAGAGACACGGGGCTTATACTGGTTCGGGCCACCGTTGTGGTGTAATACCCTACTCCAGTGTGGTGGTGGTGGATTGCCTCTTGGGCTGATGATGAACAGTACAAGGGAAGAACAGCCTCCAGAGGTTGAGGTGTTCTTGTGGCTAGGCTCTTGATCTGTTGGATCAAGCTCAGATCCGATTGCCCCTACAGTGGTGGCTAGCTCTACTTATATAGGCCTTAGTCCTCTTCCAAATGTTGAGCGGGAAGGGAGCCAACAACGGCGGGAAAATTTGCAGGACCGGATTTTCGGGATATTATTTCCCAGAAAATGGTCCTTGTGCTCACTAGCCCCAGGATTACTGTTAGCTGATGAGACACTAACTTGATACAAAAATTCCAAGAAAAATTCAAAATATGTAGTACAAGACCATTCTGGTCTATGAGTACAACAAATGGTTTCTAGTGGCTGATGGCGGAAGCGGTTTGTGGTCTTTCAGCGTCTATGGGACTCCATTTCCCGCAGGAACAGCTGACCTGGATAACTCCTATCTTCGCGAGAATGCTATCACCATTGCTTAGGTTTCGGGGCTGTCATCACAAGCTCCTCTCCAAGCAAGAAATCTGGCCAAGACAATAGCCAGGGACAAGCCAGTGAGTACTTTGAATGTACTCGTAAACATTATAAACACGGGTATAACATAACAGATGATAATCATGCACTGAAATATTCTATGATCACAACATCAGTCACAAAATAAAATCCCTGATGCACGCAAGCAGGTTATTCATATACAACATGAATATGCAATATCGGAGTAGAAATAAAATGCATCGATCGGGTGTCTGAAGCGACACCTCGAAAGGGTAAAAATTTAGAGCATGCCTCAGTCGGGCGTCTGAGCGACACCACATAAAGGGCTTATAAATAATATAAATAACAGGCATGGCACAGTCGGGCGTCTGAGCGACACCACATAAAGGGCTTATAAATGAAAGAAGGAACAAGCATGCCACAGTTGGGCGTCTAAGCGACACCACATAAAGGGCTTATAAATAAAAGAAAGAACAAGCATGCCACAGTCGGGCGTCTGAGCGACACCACATAAAGGGCTTATAAATAAAAGAAAGAACAAGCATGCCACAGTCGGGCGTCTGAGCGACACCACATAAAGGGCTTATAAGAAAATAATCACAGTGAGTATCCAGGAGGTAGGACCGTCCCAGGGATACTCAATAATTCAAATAATGTAAAGGGTTAGCCATAATAATAATTATTATAATCATCATAAGTCACAAGTCATGATCCATGTTCTGGTTTAACAGTTTCTCCTCCGAAGACCGACACTAAGACCGACACTTGACCCATCCCAGACTGTAGTCCTTAACCATGGACACGGCTATTCGAATAGATATAACCTCTGTAGAGGGTGTAGTGTTTACCCACGAGTAACGGATTCCTTTAGTCCATCGGGACTAATTCCATTTATAGTCTTTTAATTGAAAACACACGACCGCACACCAGCTTAACTTACTGGTGTCTGTAATCACCCACGACACCTGTCAAGCAAAACTCTAAGTGGGGAGGCTACAATCTTGATTAGCATGGGATCAAATTTATACCGCGCGCTACTAAGGGGTGCCCCCTCTCGGTCCCAACCAGAAACACCCATGCCCCCGGACCAGGTGGCATGCCTACCGGATGCAGCCGGTATCTTCCATCATGGCCTCCCTGTACGGTGTGTGCCAAGAAAGGGGTTGACAACTTACTAAACTGTAGCCTACCCGCGGCAGGGACAAGTGGTAGTACGAAACAAGTATGGGGGTTACTGGAACAAGACTCGATCTATGGTCGACTCAGGAGCTTTAAGTATTCCCTGCATGATTAGCATAACAAATGTATTTCAACCAACAGACAGAATCACCACTCATCATACCTCATCATGCCATACCGGACACAATCGTCTCGACGAGGAACTAGAGACAAGCTCGTGTCTACCCAAGACAGAGACTTTCCCGGCTTCCTTCCGGTATGCATGAAAGGCATACGAGGGTGATTACTATCACAACGTATCAAATTTCAGTAGCACGGAATCATCAATATGCACTTATGAGTATGTTCATATCATCACATAAAATAATGAAAATTCCAAGACAAGGGGTGTTGTAACTGTATCAAACAACACACGACAATATTATGCCATGGTTCAGAATGCTTGCCTTCAAGAGTATGCAAGTGGGAGTGCACTTTTTGAAAGTTGCTTCCTTCTTCAAAAATCCTATTTTGAAAAAAAATCAAATTAACACATAGTTTCAAAACAGTACAAAAAAGTTGTTTGAAATTTTTTCAAATAAATATGAAAATAAACTAGATAGAATTTGAGAAACAACAGAAAAAGAATCAAGTCATTTGGACTTATATTTAAAAAGTTATGGCCAGTCAAAGTTTAGTCAAATTTCTGTTTTTAAATAAAACAGAAAAAGAAAGAAAAAAAACGTTTCAAATAACAGAACACGTAGGAGACGTACTCTGGGATTACGCCTCCACTTAAAATAGCGCGGGCCGGCTCGGGGTCACTGACAGTGGGTCCATGGGGCCCACTGGTCAGGTTTGACCAGTCGCCCGCCTCGTTCCTCCTCTGTCCTAGCAGAGGCGGGGCTCCGGCGATCAACGCCGGCGAACGGCGGCTCCCCACGGGATTCTGAGGGCAGGGATGGATCCGCCAGTCCAGGGCGGTCCTCCCGGTGGTCGCTAGGCAGGTGGGGACGAAGGGAGTCGCCGGCGGCGAGGTCCGCGGCGGACGGCAGCTTCGGGAGAATTGGGGCTTCGTGCTACGGTGGCTCCCCGTCGAAGCTGAGGGGTTGGGCGGCTCCGCAAGGCCATGGGGAGTCGAACGGTGGTGCTGTAAGGATGGGAGGAGCTCTACTTGCGACGTACTGGACCGGAGGGCGGCGGCGACCAAACTGGCCGGAGACGGGGAAGACGGCCTTCCCGCTGTCGATTGATGGCCGTGGGGGCTTTGGAGGAATGGCTTGAGGTCGTTTGGGGGCTGGACGGGCTCGGGGGCTCCCTTTATAGGCGGCCGAGGTCGGTTCCGCGGCGGCCGTGGATAAGCTCGACGGCGAACCGCCGTTCTGTTGCAGCAGGGCGACGTGGCGGCGACGCGCGCTAGCAAACGAGCTCGCGGATGAGCTTGAGCTGTTCCAGGGGCAGCTGGCGCGCTGGTCAGGTTTCGGCAGCGCCGCCCATGGCAAGAAGGTTGCGCGCCACCGCTAGCCGCCATGGCCGACCTGACGGCGGCGCTGTGGGGCTCCAGGGGTGGCCTGGATGGCTCTGATGAGTGGATGAGGACGGGCGTGGCTCTGCAGGTGAACAAAGGCTAGGGGCCAGACGCGGCGACTCGGGCGCACACACGTGCAAAACGCGCGCTCTGGGCGCGCCCAGTGCACGCACGCGAGGTGTTCGGCAAAATGCCAAGGCATGCCTGGAGGCTTGGGTGGGGCTGGGGATTAACAGGTCTAGGCTAGGGTTTGCAAGGAGATCAGTGGACATGGTGGCTTGGTCAGGGGATCAAGTCCACATTGCAAACTAAAAACCAAGCCAAAACTAGCCATGCACACAAGGTGTTTGACAGAATGCCAAGGGAATCTAGTCAACTCTTGGGGTGGCCAAAAACTCCAGATCATAGTCTCTTTAGAGGTAGGCGATGGTGGCAAGGTTAGTTTGGCAAGAACAGAAACTTGTTAGTGCAAGTTTTTGAGAAAACCAATACTGGATAGAAAGTAAAGGGCATCATTGCATGGACAAAAAATGCTCCAATGGGTCCACTCTCCTGGACTTAAGGGTTTTGCAGGGTGGTTTATAAGCAGGAAAAAGAATCATGGGTAAAAGGGCAAGTTAAAATATGGTTGCAGTAGAAAATGCCAAATTGAACCAGAGAGCAAAAGAGGATGATTTGCTCAAATTCCTCAAAGAACACCATTGGATTTCTGCACAAAGTTGAATTACATACTCCTACTGACATCCCCTAATTTTTGTGGAAGTTTTAAAGGAATATTTAAATAGGTTACAGTGCAAAAGTGCAACTGGACCAGATTTGAAAACTTGGGGTAAAGCTCAAAATCTCCAAATGACTAAAGGATATTTTTGCATAAAAGTGATTTAGGGACATCATATGACCTCCCCAAATTTTGGTGGGATTTTTAAATAAATTTATCAAAGGGTTGTAGTGCAAATGGGACCCTAAAACTTAAGAAAAATCATTTTTAAAGAAATAGAGCTCAGGGAAAATAATTATATAAAAAATTCCACTGATAAAAGAAATGTTTTAAGAGAGGGAATACAAGTCCAACAACATTTGAAAAGTTTTTACTTGGGGTGGAAACTGCACAACTCAGAAGAAAAGAGTGGTTCTAAATCCAAGAAAAATCCGAAAAAAGAAAAATTAAATTTACCAAGGCAAAATTTTAATCAGTAAATCATGGTTAAATTTTTGGGGTGTTACAAAATTTGAAGGGGGACAGCTAGTACAAGCTATCCTGACAAAAGCGGTCTTCGCCTGTGAAAAGCCCTGGGATGACGCCGTCTTGGGCTCAACGGTGACCTCCGCCTTGCCGTCCTCCTGGTCTTGGTCTTGTTGCACCAATATGGCAACCTTTGACTGATGCCTTCGTACTCTTCGTCTGTGCTTGCCTCCTTAGCACCAAAGAGGAAATATGGACGATGTGTGCACTGGCGCCCGCCTGGCACCCGCCTGGCACCGTTCGTCATGGCTCACGTCACGAGTGCCTCATGAGGTTTGCCCCGGCTTGATATCTCCGCTCCTCGTGAGCCCGCCTGGCTAGGCCACTCCAGAGGAAGTCTTGCATCGTCCGCCTCGCGAGTCTTGGACCCTCGCGAAGGTCTTGGATGCCTTGTTGATGAAGATGGGTCATACGGCCTGCTGCCTAGCCATGCTGTGGCCCGCAGGCAGGCAAGTCTGGGGACCCCCGTTCCCAGAACGCCGACACTCGTCGCTGAAAGCGACCATTGTGGAGCAGTCCGGAAGGAGGGTCCTTCCCTTCTTGGACCCTTCGGCCTCCCTTGATGGGGCGGCCTTCCTTTTCCTGTCCCCCCCGGCTGGGGGGGGGGGGAGAACTTTCCTCTTCGTCCTCCTCGTCTTCGTGGGAGGAGTGCGCCTTGGTGTTTTGGGATGATGAGTACGATATAACCTTACGCCGGAGACCTTTCCTGGTCCCCGTGGCCTTCTTCTTGGCCTTCTTCTCCGGCGCCTCATAAGGCGCTGGAACCAGCATCTCCGGTAGGAGAGCATCTGCTGGATCTTCGGGCAAGGGGGCTGGACAATCGATCTGCTCCGCTGTCGCTACCCAGTCCTGTTAAATGGCGTGGAGGCTTAGATCCCACGCATGATTATACGGTGGAAAGAAACATCTTGTGAGATATAAAAGACTTACTAGATTGGCAGGGCGCTTTGCGCTGAGTCCGCGATCCTCGGTAAGGGCAGGAGGTACCTCGGCGCCCTTGAACAACACCTTCCAGACGTCCTTGTGCGTCATGTCAAAAAGCTCTCGCAGCATCTAGTGCTCGGCCGGGTCAAACTCCCACATATTGAATGCCCGTCTTTGACACAGGAGGATTCGGCGGAAGAGCATGACCTGGACCACGTTGACAAGCTTGATTTTCTTGCTTATCATATTCTTGACACATTTTTGTAGTCCGGTCAGCTCCACCGACGAACCCCAGGACAGGCCCTTCTCTTTCCAGGAGGTGAGCCGCATGGGGATGCCAGATCGAAATTTGGGGGCCGCCACCCAGTTGGTGTCGCGCGGCTCGGTGATGTAGAACCACCCCGATTGCCACCCCTTCATGGTCTCCACATAGGATCCTTCGAGCCAGGTGACGTTGGGCATTCTGCCCACCATGGGGCCTCCATACTCTACCTGCTGTCCGACCACCACCTTTGGTTTCACATTGAAGGTCTTCAGCCTTAGGCCGAAGTGGGGCTTGATGCGAAGGAAGGCCTCGCACACGACGATAAACGCCGAGATGCTGAGGATGAAATTGGGGGCCAGATCATGGAAATCTAGCCCATAGTAAAACATGAGCCTGTGGACGAATGGGTGGAGGGGAAATCCCAGTCCGCGGATGAAGTGGATAAGGAATACGACCCTCTCGTGAGGATTTGGAGTATTGACGATCTGCCCCGCGCCTGGGAGCCGGTGCACGATATCTGTGGTTAGGTATCCGGCTTCCCGGAGCTTCGTAATGTCCCCCTCCGTAACGGAGAAGACCATCCACTTGCCTCCCACTCCGGACATGTTTGGAGTGGTTTTGCGGAGAAAATGCGAACTTGGGCGCTGGATCTCGAGTGCGCGAGAATGGATGGGCGGGGAACAAGAAGGCATGGGTGAAAAAGAGAAGTTCTTGTCCCTTTATAAGGGCGGAGGAAACTATGCGCCTCCTCACCTGCCTGGTAAACTCGCTTATTCCCCAAGCGCCGTGATTAATGGCGCGGTTGGGTTACCCACACCCGTATTGATGAGAATCCCGTGATAAGGGGATGCGATCTCTGCTTCGACAAGACGTGCCAAGAAAACCGCTTCGCAATATGTGCAATAGCTGGTTGAGAAAAACGGTTCGAATAATGACCGGACCACGGCGTGATGTCACGTTGTCAGCAGATTAGATTTGTGGAAATATTATACTCTCTACGGTGGTATGTGGAATTTGTTTTTCAGAGCCGGACACGATTCTTGTGTTCAAAATCTTTTATGGAGTATTCGGAGGAAGAACCCGCCTTGCAATGCCAAAGACAATCTGCGTGTCGGACTCATCGTCATTGAAGCCTGGTTCAGGGGCTACTGAGGGAGTCCTAGATTAGGGGGTCCTCGGACTACCGGACTATATACTTTGGCCGGACTGTTGGACTATGAAGATACAAGATTGAAGACTTCGTCCCTTGTCCGGATGGGACTCTCCTTTGCGTGGAAGGCAAGCTAGGCAATTCGGATATATAGATCTCCTCCCTTGTAACCGACTCTGTGTAACCCTAGCCCCCTCTGATGTCTATATAAACCGGAGGGTTTAGTCCTTAGGACGACAACAATCATAACCATAGGCTAGCTTCTAGGGTTTAGCCTCTACGATCTCGTGGTAGATCAACTCTTGTAATACTCATATCATCAAGATCAATCAAGCAGGAAGTAGGGTATTACCTCCATCGAGAGGGCCCGAACCTGGGTAAACATTGTTTCCCCCGCCTCCTGCTACCATCTGCCTTGGACGCACAGTTCGGGACCCCCTACCCGAGATCTGCCGGTTTTGACACCGACACTAGGTGCCGGTAAAGAAGGACAAGAAGAATAAGAGAGAGGAGGGCACTTCGGACGTAGTGTCCGGAGAAGCTGAAGCCCAGTCCTCTCAGGAGGGCGACGATGACGACGACGAGGAGGAGGAAGTAGAAGATCCTCCCCGCAAGGGCAAGAAAAGGGCGGCCTCCGAAGACATGGAGGCCGAAGCATCCAAGAGGGACAAGATCATCCTCTCCAATGACTCGGAGTCAGACACCGAGGCCCTCCCGAAGCATCGTTGCCGGACCAAGCCCAAAGCCGATTTGTAAGTAGCTCGGGATTTTTTCACATATATCCGATTCTGTATATTTTGTAGTCCGGCCCGCGTCCTCCCACAGCCATCCTCATCCTCGGGGGATCTGCCGCAAGAGATGATGGAGAGAGAGTCATCTCCACTAGCTTCCTCGCCGCCTAGGGCGGATGAAACCGAGGTGTTGTCCCGTAGGCCCTCCCCGAGCCTTGAAGAGACACGCGGGGGGGGGGGGGGCAATTTAACGGTGCTGGAGGGCAATACCTCAGCTGCCGAAGGACCGGGGGGTACGGCTGCCCCGAAGACCGACGACGGGGGCTCTGGTCAATCCGTCCCCCAGCCGCATACTACTCCGGAGACCCACAAGGCTCCGGAGTCTAGTGAGCGGCCCCCTGCGGGACAAGGGAGAACGGCGACCTCCGCTAATCCGGAGGCGCCGAATACCATTGCGGATGTACTTCAAAGTGCATCCGTCCTGGATGAGCGTCGTATCCCGATGGGTGCGGTGGCTGAGAAGATTCAGTCCACCAAGGGCGGGCTGAGCGAAGCCTTCTCCAGCCCGCTAGCAGGCTTCGAGGTACGCAATGTAATGTTTTTGATCATTTTTATGAGAAATATGCCTGTACATAGATAGTAGCCCCTGAGACTCTGTGCTTTTTGAAAGAAAAGTGAGTAGAGGATCAATAATCAGATGGCAGGTGGTAACATGCTATTTTATTTGGATTTAAAACATGCCTCTCTGTTAGCGGTGACTGCCCAGTCAGCGGAAATTTCCGAACTCAAATGGAAACTGGAGCGAGCCGATGAGGATCTTGTCCTTGTTAACACGCGGCTCGAACAGACGCAAGGTATACGATACCTCTTGCTTTTGTGCATGTTTATGTCCGTGCTCTCTGGAAATTCAAGAGCTGCAATGTGCTTGTTTGTACAGATGGTGCCACCGCGGTGGAAACCCTCAGGGGAGAGCTTGCTCAAGCCAAGGAGCAAGCAAGGCAGCTGCCGATAAGGCGGTTGCGGACTTGTCGGCCGAACAGGCCGCTCGGCGCCATTTTGAGGAACGGGTGAACAGGCTGCCATCTCTGCAAACCGACGTTGTCATCCCAATTGGCGTAAATCAGCTCGCGTGATCACTTTGTTGGTCAAAATTGCCATACCGGCAGGCTCGCTTGCCTCGGGGACTTCAACATCGTTGAGAGAGCTCTACCTCATCGAGTGTTCGGCACACATGCCATATTCCTTTTATTACTCACTTTGCATAAATTATTAATTATGCAACATTTTTTTATTATTACTGTTATCTCCGGCTTGCACTATTTTCTGTGCACAGGTAAATGATCCGGGTTGGGTAGCTCTGTCACCTCGGCGTACCGACGTACAACGTCACCTCGGCTGGACTGGGGGTTTCGTCATCATCTCATTAACCCACGCTAGGGACTTCGGGGTCATACTGCCGGCCTGCTCGGTCGCCTCGGTCGGACTGGGGGTTTCCACCTCGCCGCGCTGGTCGTGCTATGTCGCCAGTTCGGAGTGCCGAGCTCTTCCCTCCACCTCCTCGGGACTGGCTTGGGGGCTAGAACCTTGTCCCGCATCAAGCTCGGACCGCGTCATCAATGCCGAACACATTGACCAGCTAAGTCGCTTTCATGCTCAAAAACTTTCAGTTTTAAATTTTGTTCGGTTCTACCAAGTATTATACTTTTTTGGCAAAAAATTGTTTGTGAAAAACTTCCTTGTCAAAACTTTGTTTGTGACACACAAATTCAAATACCCCGTTTACTTGGGGGCTTCCTTTATGAAACCTTTCCTCTTGCATATGATTATACTTGTATGGCTTTGTTCCTTGTTTGTGTATTACGCCACAATGTGCACCATATTGACTTAAGTGTTCCGCAAGCTGGGTTGCCTTGCTCCTGTGTTTACCCCTACGTTCCCGATTGTTCGGCTAGGGAGTAAAGGGAGCACCTCTGCAATTGTCACGATCGGGTCATCCGAGCTCGGACCTCAGACTGGGTGAAGCCGAAAGCTAGTGCTCTTATTGTTTTCAATTATGGTTGGCACACAACAGAACTCATGAGGACAAAAAATCTATTGCACAAGTCTCATAGTAACAATGAGCAACCGAAGAAAGGTATCAGTGGAGGTACTATTTTCTTCGAAGATGCTTCTTACACTTTGTCAGTAATATAGCATAAGTTCCCCGAAAGCGCTTTTGTCCGATACAGCCTTATGGCCTGATTGCACAGTTATTGGAAACACCGTTGATATTCTCGGCAATTGGAGTACATAACACTTTTTGGTCCTTGACCGAAGAGGGAGAAGCCGACGGTCGGTTAAGACGCGTTTAAAGTTCGGGTGAACACAGATATGATATAAGTACTTCGGTACATAAAATCATTATACATAAAACTCTTTTACCCAAGTCACTTGGGGCTCTTAAATTAGTACGAGCTGTTTTATAGTAAGTGTTCTTCTTCTTAGTCGTTGCAAAGTCTTTTTCTATCACTCCTTTTTTCGACGCGAGTGTGTGGTCAATAGCCGAGGAGCCTAATTTCTTTCTCAAAGCCGCTAGGGTTTAGTTTGCTAAACTGGCCTAATGAGATGTACTCCGCCTTCGGGATAGGAGGTTGAAGCTGTAGGCTGGCCCGCTTGAAGTCTTGAGATAGGATGTGTCATGTTAAAGCACGACAGAAGCACCTTTTTTTAAGGCCAATTTTTGATTTGGCACCGAACACTTGATCTAGTTCGGACGTCCAGTTTTTACTGAAGTTTTTTGGTTTTCCAAGCCTGTGGCACTTTTAAACTATTTGTGTGTTTCCCGCATAAGTATCACAGTGCAACGCCAGACACCTTTAGAGATTCAGCGAAAACATTCTCGGATATTGATATATATGCATCGGGTTCGACTTGTGTCTTCGTTCAATAGTTGGGTTGCCCGGCTCCTGTGCTTGCCTCCTATGTTCCGCTTTGTTTGGCTAGGTGTGCAAAGGGAGAACCACTGCGATTGTGCTTCCAGCTCGCATGGTTAAGCACCTCAGTGGAGAAAGCCGAAAACTGACTGTCACAATAAGCGTAAATTGGTCAGCGATCCGATAACTATGTTAAATGACGGGCCATTCAAGACATTGGCCGAAGTGTTTACGGCTTGACCTCGACTGTCGCCCAACACTAACCGGGGGCTCGTAGCTAGCTTCCCCAGTTTAAAGCTCCTATGACTAAGTAAAAGTTATAAAGCCCGCATATCTAATTGCCTCGTTTCCGCTAACACAACCGCCTTCGGGCACCGAGACGTCGGCTAAGGGTTGTTTTGTTATTGCGGAAACACCCTGCGTAGCATCTACAATGGGGCGGAAGCCGATGATGGGCCACTTTCAACTGATAAACGGTCGCAACGGAGTCAAAATAAACATATAATCGGTGTTTGTATTTAATATACAAAGGCTGCCTTCCGTAATCATTGTTATAAAGCCATACATATGCATCAATTTGACTTAAGATTTTGGCCAAGTTGGGTTGCCTGGCTCCTGTGCTTACCCCTACGTTCTCGATTGTTCGGCTAGGCGGTAAAGGGAGCACCTTTGTGATTGTTACTGCCGGGTCATCCAAGTTAGTACCTTAGACTGGGTGAAGCCAAAAGCTAGCAATCTTAAAGGATCACATTGGTCGGCAACGACGGAAGTAAAATTTTTGGTTCATTAATACCATAAAGTTTGGGAAATTTCGCCGAACTAAATCCTCAATATTTTCCTCCCACATTGATCGGAGGTGAGTTTTCATGATCATGATAAGCATGACGACCCAAAGAAAGGAACCGATAGCGTGACTATTTTCTTTGGAAGATGTTTCCTACGTTAAAACGTAATATAACATATCTCTCCGTGTACCTTTGTTTATAAAACCGTATGACCGGATTGCCTTGTTTGCCGTAAAACATTGCCCTTATAACAGCTTTATAAAGTAGGACAAACACTCGACATCTACTGTTCGAGGAGGTTGAAGCCGATGGTCGGTCAACAAAGTTTTGTACAATGCGGATTTGAGCATTAATGATGAAAAGTACTTGGATACATAGAATCATTACACATAAAAATTGTGAGTAAAATCCATTTACTGCAATGCATCTTTTAAACCCCTCGGGACCTACCTTGGCGAGCTCGGATTTCGACCAGCTCTAAACTCTTTTAAGAGATCTTTATTCTCTTTCCGAGAAGTTTGTGTTAAACACAACAAAATTTTCCGTCAAACGGATATCGATCCTTAATTCGGCCACCCGTGCCCACATTAAGGCTCGGGGCCTACTGGGCTTTGCATTCATTATTTACAAATATTAAAGGGGCACATTGATCCCCTAATCTGGTGTTGCCACCTTACTAGTGTCTCGGGGGCTACTGCATTGCCTATTCAATGCAGAAAATTCAAAGTGCTCAGTGTTCGGCATAACTGAACTATGGAAAAGAGGGTCTTCGAACGACAATAAGTACCATATGGGACTTATCCGGCATCAAGCTGATATATCACGGTGACTTCTCACGACCCTCTCTCAGGGGCCCGTCCGCCGATCACTATTACCTCTAATATATTACACTTCGTTTCTATTCCTATGTATGTCAGCCGAAGCTAGGAGTTGATCCTCGGGCCGATTTCACGACACAGGTCTCAGGGGCTACCAGGATCAGCAGTTTTATGTTTTCCTTCAGGTGCATCTCGCATTTTAGGCCGATAGACACCTTGAGGGCTACTGGCAATACATCTCATCAGCAACTAAATTTATACGCATCGGAAATAAAATCCGCAAACAATCAGCCCATGACCGAGGTGCTGAGCCACCTCGGAAGCAGTTCGGCATATAGCTCGGATGCAAGTAGCTGGCTCCTTAGAGGGCATTTCCGGCATTAAGATCGGCTAACACTTTTTTGAACCAAGGTGATCTATGGAACCTCGGTCATAGTCCGGCGTTGGAGCTCGGATACAGTCCGGCGCTGGAGCTCGGATGCAGTTTGGCGTTGGAGCTCGACTATAACAATACTCTTCGGATACAGTCTGGCGTTGGAGCTCGGATACATTCCGGCGTTGGAGCTTGGAAGCGGTCCGACGTTGGTGCTCGGCTGCAAAAGATACCTTGAATACTGTCCGACGTTGGAGCTCGGATGCAAGAGGACACTGCCGCCCGGGAACAACTTCAAACCAGTGGGGATGCAAGAGGACATTGCCGAGTACTTAAAGGGGCTCCTCGGATACCCGACGTGTAAACTCTTAGATTCACCTCGGCGATCCTCAAGATCAAAGATGGGAAGATTTGTTGAACCAGTTTTCAAGACCGACGACCGAAGATGAAGAACAGTTCGGAAGAATGCAGGAGCGTCCCCAACTTGAAGACCGGTTGAAAGGATCGAGAAGAGGTGTCAAGAGGGGGGTGATTAGACACTAAGTAAAAAAAGTTGCAGTTTTTAATTTCCTTATGTTGAAGTGGAGTTTTGGCACTAGTTTAACAAACACAATACATATCAAGCAAGCATGCAAAGAGTATATGAGCAGCGGAAAGTAAAGCATGCAACTTGCAAGAATGTAAAGGGAAGGGTTTGGAGTGTGCAAACGCAATTTTGAGACACGGAGATTTTTGAGACATGGTTTCGATAGGTGGTGCTATCGTACATCCACGTCGATGGAGACTTCAACCCACGAAGGGTAATGGTTGCACGAGTCCACGGAGGGCTCCACCCACGAAGGGTCCACGAAGAAGCAACCTTGTCTATCCCACCATGGCCGTTGCCCACGAAGGACTTGCCTCACTAGCGGTAGATCTTCACGAAGTAGGCGATCTCCTTGCCCTTACAAACTCCTTGGTTCAACTCCACAATCTTGTCGGAGGCTCCCAAGTGACACCTAGCCAATCTAGGAGACACCACTCTCCAAGAAGTAACAAATGGTGTGTTGATGATGAACTCCTTGCTCTTGTGCTTCAAATGATAGTCTCCCCAACACTCAAACTCTCTCTCACAGGATTTGGATTTGGTGGAAAGAAGATTTGAGTGGAAAGCAACTTCGGGAAGGCTAGAGATCAAGATTCATATGGTAGGAATGGAATATCTTGGCCTCAACACAAGTGTAGGTGGTTCTCTCTCAGAAAATGTAGGTTGGAAGTGTAGGTTCGTTCTGATGGCTATCTCCACGAATGAAGAGGAGGTGGAGGGGTATTTATAGCCTCCACACAAAATCTAACTGCTGCACACAACTTGCCAAACTTCGGTTGGACCGAATTGGTAAACTCGGTCGGACCGATTCAGCAAATCTAGTGACCGTTAGGATTTTCTTGGGACCGACATGCAACTCGGTAGAACCGATATGGTTAGGGTTAGGGCATAACGTAATCTCGGTGAGACCGATTACACAAACTCGGTGAGACCGATTTTGGTAATAAGCTAACCAGAGAGTTGGTCAGGTAAACTCGGTGGGACCGATTCGCTCATTTTGGTGAGACCGAAATGTTACAAAAGGGAAACAGAGAGTTTACATTGCAATCTCGGTGGGACTGATCGCTCATCTCGGTGGGACCGAAACATTACGAAGGGAAATAGAGAGATTACAATCCCATCTCGGTGAGACCGAGATCCCTATCGGTGAGACCGATTTGCCTAGGGTTTGTGGCAGTGGCTATGACATCTGAACTCGGTGGCGCCAGATAGAAATAATCGTTGGGGCCGAGTTTGATTTTTGGTTTAGGTCATATGTGGATGTGAGAAAGTAGTTGAGGGCTTTGGAGCATATCACTAAGCATTTTGAGCAAGAGCCTCATCAAGCAACACCTCATCCTTCCTTGATAGTATTGGCTTTTCCTCTAGACTCAATGTGATCTTGGATCCCTAAAATAGAAAATGTAGAGTCCTGAGCTTGGAGCTTGAGCCAATACTTTTGTCCTTAGCATTTTGAAGGGGTTCCACATCCTCTAGTCCATGCCACTCCATTGTTGAACTTATCTGAAACATACTAGGTAAAATTGTTAGTCCAACATGAGATATGTTGTCATTAATTACCAAAACCACCTAGGGAGCACTTGTGCTTTCAATCTCCCCCTTTTTGGTAATTGATGACAACATACATCAAAGCTTTCGATAAGGATATATAGAATAGTAAGTAAAGCTTTGGAAAGACATGTAACATGCATAGGCTCCCCCTACATGTATGCAATCATGTGAATATGGAATATAGAAGCATGTGAATGCATAAACATGACAGAGTAAGCAATGTGCTACATGTATCTTGGCTATATGCATCAGAGCAAATGATGTGAATATAAGAAATGTACCTTCACGCTCATGTGTCCTTCTTGCAAACAGTATGTACATCAGCAAGAATTTCTCATTCACATGATTGTGATGCATATACTTACCTTGTGATCTTGAGTTGGCTTAGGATGGGATGAACCTGCGTAAACAAGGTTAGATAACACAGATACACCTACTGGCCAGAGCAAACAAAAAGAAGCCACAAGAGTACCAAGACTGGGATGACATGTAGAGTGAGTACTAAGTACCACATTTGATATAGACATGTCCCCAAAGGTAAAGATGTGCAATGAATTCAAGGATTTCCTTCCCTTGGATGTCTTACTCCCCCTGAATCTAGCATGGGATACTGGGAGAAGATAGGGAACAGAAAATCTGAGCAAAATCAGAGCTCAAATGAAATGAACAGAGCTAATGCAAACAAGCAAATATGAATTGTCACCTCAGCTCACTAGACAAGAAAAATCTCACAAGGATTTGCAAGGAATTAACTGAAAGATTTGCAATGAATTGGATGCAAGGAATGCAGAACAAAAAAGAAAAGAAATGAAATGATCTAGATGAAGAGACAAATGCAAAAGGAAACACAAGAGAACTTCATCTAGAATTGGGCGGTGACAAAGTCACCTATGTTAGAGTATATTGACTTAGGAGTCAAGTGAGATCACTTGATCATAGGTCATACTCATCGTTTAAGCTCAAAATGGGGTTACCATTTTTGTTTAAGCTTTTTGATGTATTCACATCTTTTTGAGTTGCTTTATCCCATGACTCGGAGTAAAGCTTCTCTAAGATGGAATAACATACCTTGGGTGGTGGAGTTGATCATGATCATGTAGTTGAACTTGTGTGGGTTGCTCAAGGTTGATGTAGCTCATCAAGAGTTGGGAGCACCACTTGGAGTTTCAGTTCATCTACCTACATGGGTTAGTTTTTGCAAGGAAGAGCACTTGTGTATCCAAAATGACAATCATGAGACTCAACATAGAATTTGTCAAAGGATATGTTTGAATGGTTGCGTGCTTCCTTGTCTTCATCCACCATTGTGTAGAGACTTGGTGATATAGAAATTGCTCAAGATGTGAGTGAGTTGTAATCTCATAGATTTAGATTCATCCAAGTACCTACACGGGTTAGATAACATGCAAGGTGCAAATATATCCAAGACATGAGATAGTCAACATAAAAGAAATATCAAGGATTAGTCATAGGCTCATGCCTTGCATGTATCAAATGGAGTTTCTACTCCAAGTTTGAAGCATCAATGATGTTCAATTCTCCTCCTAACCTGCAAAACACTTTATCATCAAATGGTTTGGTAAATATATCCGCTAATTGCTTATCGGTGTGAACATGCTTACGATTAATATCCCCTTTGGCAACATGATCTCGAATGAAATGATGACGAACTTCAATATGCTTAGTCTGAGAATGTTGCACGGGATTGTGAGCAATCTTAATAGCACGCACTTTCATTGTCACAAAGTAATGGAACATGTTTCACATATATCCCATAATCTTTAAGAGTTTGGGTCATCCAAAGTAATTGAGCACAACATGATCCAGTGGCAATATATTCCGCTTCGGCGGTGGATAAGGATACCGAGTTTTCTTGGAGGACCAAGACACAAGAGATCTACCAAGAAATTGACAAGTACCCGAAGTGGACTTTCTATCAACCTTGTCTCTGGCATAGTCCGAATCGGAGTAGCCAATAAGATCAAAGGAAGACCTCTTAGGATACCAAATGCCAAAATTTGGTGTATGTATTAAGTATCTCACTATCCTTTTCATGGCCTTAAGATGACATTCTTTAGGTGCAGCTTGATATCGTGCACACATGCACACACTTAGCATAATATCGGGACGAGAGGCACTGTGGGGACCCCGACTCATAAGTCGTGATCACCGAATGCACGTGTACAGTGATCCCAGAGATCAATGCTCACTGAACACACAGAAGCTGAATAAGAAGAGTCTTACATCCATACATACCGTCTTACACAAATTATGACCATTATGGTCAAGTCTTACATAGATAAAGCCACAAGGGCTGAATACCAAATAAACTTAAGCGGCGGAAATCTCCGTCGATAAGTAGAACCCATGCCATCTGCTTTAACCCTACATGCATTCTGACTGGGAAACGTCCTAGTTCGCATGTTCGTCTCCAAAGAACTGTTCTTCGAACTCCGGTTCTTCCATGCCTGGCCAATTAAATAACCAGTGGCAAGCCAATGAGTACTTTGAATGTACTCGCAAGCAACCCATGTTTTGGTCCAAGATGCAACAATGCATGATATAGGTAAATTCTTGCAGAAAGCTAATTTTGTTGTGCTATAACATGTTCAATAACTGGTAAATCATGCCTCGTATAAATTCAAGTAACCATATGGACTGGTTAGTTATATCAACATAAAGGGAGTGGGCTCCAACCCAACTCAATCATGTCAAGTCCTTTGACTGGACCCAAGTAGTTCTTCCCACACACACACACACACACACTGATTTGTAAACAAGTGGACGTAACCCAAGAGCGGTTACCCAACTATCCTTGACCGTGGACACGGCTATTCGAATAGTTTTACACTCTGCAGAGGTTGCACACTTTACCCACAAGATCCGGGGAACTTCCGTGTCATCCACGACCTGCGATACCTCAAGTACCCGGGGTTAGCACCCGATCACTATCTTTCCCTAGACGACACTAACAAGGAGTCCACTCGTTGTTCCGTATCCTCATGATGTACATCATACAAGACCCACTCGAGATCGTAACATCCGATAGAGGACGCAACGGTGTATCCGGTGCCCTGTAAAAATAGTCATGGCCGCCCTACCTGGCACGACCCCGTCCCGAGAGAGAGCACCAACTCTCCCCCGTCACTAGTAATGCGGGCTCCAAGCTAGTATCGGCCTAGGTAATCAATAATGCCCTTTCCCATACAAGGGTAGAGTGGTTGCACATGTAAGGTTGGAATAACGGTCGCAACTTAAACCAATCCGTTTTGAAAACAACACACACTTGCCTCGGTACACCACTTCATCATCAAGTGGCTACCCAACTCATCATCTCCCCGGGGCATAAGTGGCACCCAATGGGGTTTGCGAGAAGTCCTTTGAAAATACTTTGTCTCCATCACCATGCATATTCCCATCCCTTTTTGCGTAGCACTACTTTAGCATCCTATCTACCCCCACCAGCATAACCCTCATAAGAAGGTAGGGTCATGCACAATGCAAGTATCAACGAGGAAGCACGGTGGCAAACCATCAAAGTGGTTACCACCTCATCATGATTCCGTTGCAACAACAATATGGTGCTATATGACATGCATAAAAAGGGTTTCATAAACATGGTCAAAGGGCTGCTTGCCTGGCTCAACAAAGTCTTCTGGGTCTTCAAAGTCTTCTGGTCCAACTCCTTCGTCTGCAACGCAATCTATCGTCGCAAAATAATAACGAGAAAAATAAGGAAATAATAAAACAGAAAAACCAAAGTGCTCAGAAAAATGTCAACTCATTTTTGTTAAATACTAGGGTGAAAACTAGGAAGGGGAAAATTCCTAGTTTTGGATTTGGAGTAGCAGAATAGAAGAAATGGATTTTCGAGAGGGTTCAAATATATTCAAATTTGAATTTGAATATGAACAGTACATAAAAGTTGGTTGGTCATGAATGAAAGTTATACCATTAAATAGGTGGGATTTTTACAAGAATTTAGGAACTGGAATTGTTTCATTTGGATTAATATTTAGTCCAGAGAAATTTTTGCAAGTTTGATAGAAAAGAAAAAGGAAAAGGGCTCTGTGCCTGCTGGCTGCAGAAGCAGCCCAGCCAGAGAGGCGGCCCAGCGCACTGGTGCACGCGCGCACCAGGTTTAAACCTGACGAGTGGGGCCCAGGCGTCAGCGAGACAGAGGGGGCGATGGAGGGGAGAGGTTGATAGGCGGGGCCCGCCTGTCATTCCCAACCCTGCGGCAGAGGGCAGGCGGGCTCACCAGCGTTGATGCAGGTTACGGTGAGGTCGGGCGAGGGTACGGCTGGACTCAGCGTCGAGTCGCCGTTCGGGTGGAGGTGGTTGCGGTCGCCGGGGTGGCCTGGTTCACCGGCGACGAGGAGGTCTCGCGGCGGAGGAGCTTCGAGCGTCGTCAGTTCCGGCCGTTTCCGGCTGCAAAAGAAGCGGGGGAGAAAGGGGAAATGACCAGTGAGCCGCGGTGGTTCCAGATCGAGGAAGAGGAGCCGCGGAGAGGGCCTGTACCCTGAGATCGACGGCGACCCGAGGCGGTGGAGCTCGAGCTCAATCTCGAGCTCGGGCTCGTCTGGAGAGGGGTGAGTGGTGTAGGGGGTGATTAGGGGAGTGAGAGAGCGAGTGGTGAGGAGAGTAGGGCTCGGGGAGGCCCTTAAATAGGTGAACGGCGGGGTGCCGTTGACCCGTGCGCCGGTGGGCTCCTGCTCGTCGCCACGGGTCACGGGAGCTCGTCGTGGTGTGTCTCGGGCGTTCCTGGATTCGGTCTAGAGCTAGGGGAGAGAAGAGAGAGAGCAGGGGGCCAGGGGCATCGCGCGTGTGAGTTTGCTCATTGGAGCTCTCGGGTGGCTGGCGCGCGTGCGAGCTGGGGTGAGAGGAGGGAGAAGCAGGAGGAGGACAGAGGCGTGGCGTGTCGCAGACGTCGAGGAGCATCGTCGGGCGCGCTGGGGAGCCCCGAGGTGGCCGGGAGTGGTTGGGTGGCGGCTGATGCTGGCCGCATCAGAAGGCCTTCTGGAGCATGCAAATGGCATGCCATGGCATTTTTTAGGTTAGGTGGGCGCGGCCAAATATGTCTGGTGGCTCTAGGGGGACGTAAAAAGTGGGAGATGGCCTTGGATGCCCTGGGTGGCCAGTAGGAGAAGAGAGAGGTAGAAGAAGAGGGAGAGAGGGGCTATCCAAGGAGGTAAATGGGGGTATTTTACCCCTCAATAATTGAGAAATGGTCAGGGGAGGGTTAATGGAGGTAGGAGAGGACTAGGAGGAGCTGTGGTAAAAAGTTGAGCTCAAGGAGAATAGTGTTAGTGGTCAAAATGGTGATTTTTGAAAAGTGGCAGAAGGTGTTTGATAATGGTTTGGGCCAGCTGATGATTTTCAATTGCCATGAGACTCCACAGGGTGAAATGACACATATAATTAGGGACTTCCACCAAGTTGGAGCTTATTTGGGCAAAGTTGTCAATGCAACTTTTGTAAACCCTAGAAATTAGCAGAAATGAACTTGTGTAGATGTAGTTGAGCAAATCACTTCCCCTTGATTAACCACTTGGTGTAGTGGCATAATTTGATAATGTGAACATGCTCACAAAAGTTAGGGTCAAGGAGAGAAAGTTGGTAGTACAAAGTTGTTCAAATTTGATTCTGGTCAAAGAGGGTTTTGGGGAATTTTGGTGAACCAAAATGACCTTGATTGACATGAGGCTTTGCAAGGTGATCACAATATGCATTCGTGACTTGCTGGATTTTCCTTGTATTTTTACGAAAATATTTACTGTAGAAATATTTCAAATCCTTGAAATGGGCAGAAATGCTTTTGGTAGGTTTTGCCCAATATTTTGAACATGACCATGTGTTGAAACTCTTATATATGGGAAATATATGCCCACTGAATTTCCCTGATTTTTGTCAAATATTTTTAAAACAATAAAATAAGTTTTCCCTATTAAAGACCATTTCTGGCCTTAAGAAAAATATTTTAAATAAAATAGGAAAATAACTTTTAAAATTATATTTTTGCGGTTTATGGGAATCCTATATCTAATAGGTTTCAAATATACCCTTTGAAATATTTTTCATACCCCAAATCAAGTACTTGTAGTGCAAACCACAATTCAGGGGGTTTTGGAGAACTAATTTTTGAAAATACTATTTGGCCAAATTATTTTTGTAAGAAAATACTATATTGCACTATACACATGGCATGATCATTGGGCAGAAGTTTGGGGAAAAGAGATGAAGTACAGAAGGTGGAGTAGTTGACTTTAAAGAGCACTTGAAAATCATAGAGAGAAAACCAACTCCAACATAAAAAGCCAAATAATGCAAAAGATTTTGTTGGTCCAAATTTTCATGCTTTATTAATGCAAATTAACATGTTACAAAATGCAGGGTGTGACAGACCTACCCCACTTACAAGAATCTCATCCCTGAGATTCCTAAACTAGGCTTTAAAGAGATATGGAAACTCGGATCTAAGGTAGTCTTCACGTTCCCGGTGTGGCTTCGCTTCAAAGGTGGTTGCTCCATTGGACCTGGAAGTACTTGATGGTGCAGCTTCGAGTGCGTCGCTCAGCCTCATCCAAAATGCAGATGGGCCTCTCACGGTAAGTCAAATCAGGCTGAAGGTCAATGGCTTGGTGATTGACGTCCTTGTAAAGATCAGGCCTGTCTGGAACTTGGAGACACTTCCGGAGTTGTGACACGTGGAATACGTTGTGCACATCGGATAGTTCAGATGGCAGTTCCAACTGGTAAGCCACTTCTCCTCGCTGTTCAGTGATCTTGAACGGACCGATGTATCTTGGTGCGAGCTTTCCTTTAACATGGAAGCGTTGGGTTCCCTTGAGAGGTGTAACCCGGAGATAGACATGGTCTCCAACTCGAAAGTTCATGTCTCTACGACGTGAGTCAGCGTAGCTCTTCTACCTTGACTTGGCAGTCTTCAAACGCTCTCTGACAAGTTGGACTTGCTCTTCTGCTTCACGGAGGATATCGGGCCCAAAGACTAGTCCTTCTCCGGTCTCTGACCAATTGAGGGGTGTGCGACACTTGCGTCCGTACAACACCTCAAATGGTGCCATCTGGAGGCTTGACTGATACATGTTGTTGTAGGAGAACTCGGCGAAAGGGAGGCAATCTTCCCACCTAGCTCCATATGCTAAGACACAGGCTTGGAGCATGTCTTCGAGTATCTGATTCACTCGTTCTACCTGACCTCCGGTCTGTGGGTGGAAAGCAGTGCTGAAGGACAACTTGGTCCCCATGGCCTCTTGGAACTTCTTCCAGAACCTTGAGGTAAACTGGGTCCCTTGATCTGACACAATCTCCTTGGGAACACCATGAAGGCTTACGATTCTGTTGATGTAGAGGCTGGCTAGCTGGTTTCCCTTGTAAGTCGTTTTGACAGGAATGAAATGGGCTACTTTGGCCAAATGGTCGACTATAACCCAGATGGAGTCATGTCCCTTATTTGACCTGGGTAATCCAGTGATGAAGTCCATTCCGACTTTATCCCATTTCCATTCAGGCACCTTGAGAGGTCAGTAACAATCCAAATGGGTCACTGATGTTCAGCTTTGACCCTTTGGCATATGTCACACTTAGCGACGAAAGTGGCTATCTCTCTCTTCGTGCCATGCCACCAGAATCTTTCCTTTAGGTCTTGATACATCTTGGTTCCTCCGGGGTGGATGGAATATGGGGTGTCATGAGCTTCTTGCAAGATCAAATTCCTTAGCTCAATCTTATTGGGTACGCAAATGCGATTTCCAAACCACACAATTCCTTGCTCATCCTCTGAGAATCCTGGGGCCTTGCCTACCTTGATCTTCCTCTTGATGCCTTCAATACTCTGGTGTCCCTTCTGATCTTCCTTAACATCATCCATCAGGGTGGCCTAACTTCGAGGTTGGCCAAGAATCTTGGTGCAACCAGTTCTAACCCGAAGCTTTCAAGTTCTTCATACAAGGCGGGTAGCCTTTCCTTAAGCATAGCATTCAAGGAACAAGACTTTCTGCTTAATGCATCTGCTACCACATTAGCCTTCCCAGGGTGGTATTGAACACTGAGGTCATAATCCTTGATCAACTCTAGCCACCTTCCCTGCCTCATGTTCGATTCGTTCTGAGTGAAAATATACTTAAGGCTTTTGTGATCCGTATATATCTCACACCGCTTCCCTAGGAGGTAATGTCACCATGTCTTCAGGGCATGAACCACTGCTGCTAACTCAAGATCATGAGTAGCATAGTTCTCTTCAAGAGGCTGTAGTTGCCTTGAAAGGTAAGCTACGACTCTGCCCTCTTGCATCAGAACACCTCCCAGTCCGGTTCTTGACGCATCACAATATATCACAAATTCCTTGTGTATATCTGGTGTGGCCAGAACTGGGGCGGTGGTCAGTCTCTTCTTCAGATCCTAGAAGCTTTCCTCGCACTTCGGCGTCCATTCGAACTTCTTGTCCTTCTTCAGGAGCTGAGTCATGGGTCGGGCAATGCTTGAGAATCCTTCAACGAACTTGCGGTAATATCCCGCTAGTCCGAGGAAGCTTCTCACTTCCTTCACATTGCTCGGGGTTTGCCATTCAGTCACGACTCGAACCTTGGTGGGATCCACTGACAATCCTTCGGCAGTCAATTTATGACCCAAGAATCCAACCTCATGCAGCCAAAATTCGCACTTGCTGAACTTGGCGTACAGTTGGTGCTCTCGAAGCTTGTCTAGGACCATCCTCAAGTGTTGCTCGTGCTCTTCTTCCGTCTTCGAGAAGACGAGAATGTCATCAATGAAGACGATGACAAACTTGTCCAAATATTCCATGAAGACCTTATTCATGAGATACATGAAGTAAGCTGGGGCATTGGTCAACCCAAAGGACATGACTGTGCACTCATACAGGCCATATCTGGTTACAAATGCCGTCTTCGGAATATCTTGGGGTCTGATTTTCAGCTGGTAGTACCCAGATCTGGGGTCGATCTTGGAGAACACCTTGGCCCCATTGAGTTGATCAAACAGATCTTCAGTCTTGGGAAGTGGATACTTGTTCTTGATTGTAACTTCATTGAGGGAGCGATAGTCAATGCACAAGCGGATGGTACCGTCCTTCTTTGCCACAAAAAGAACAGGTGATCCCCAAGGGGAGGCACTAGGGCAGATGGATCCCTTCCTCAACTGCTCTTCTAGTTGCTTCTTCAACTCTGCAAACTCTTCCGATCCCATTCTATACGGCTTCTTATAGATGGGTCCTGCTCCGGGTATGAGCTCGATGATGAACTCAATGTCTCGGTCAGGAGGCATTCCCGGTAGCTCATCAGGAAAGACATCGGGGTATTCGCATACTACCGGCACTTGCTCCAATCCAACTTCAGTCAGGCAGTTGACTTGGGTGGCTTGAGGAGAGGAGGGGTTGGAGGCAAATTTAACTTTGACTCCTTGCTCATTGGTCACAGTGACAGTCCGGTTGGCGCAATCTAACAAGCCTTGGTGCTTGATGAGCCAATTCATTCCTAAGATGACATCCAAGCCTTGTGATCTTAAGATGATAAGGTCTGCTAGGAAGTCTACCCCATTAATGACAATTCCGACTCCCTTACAGCCTACCTTGGCTCTCATCTCTGCTCCGGGGGTTTGTACCAGCATAGGGTTATTCAGGGGTGTAGGGGTCATGCCACTTTTTAATGCAAACTCTGGGGTGACAAATGAATGCGTGGCTCCAGAATCAAACAAGGCGATTCTTGGTGCTTTGAGTTAACAAGGCATTACCCAGCACGACGTCCGGGTCTTCCTGGGCTTCTTCTGCAGTGACATGATTCATGCGACCCTTGCCATTGTTGGGCGTGTCGTGGGGAGCTTGGTTCCTTGGTGGCATTCCGCGGCCTTGTTCTAGGTTCTGCGCATTGGGGTGCGGGGCGTCGGGCTTCTTGTTGGGGCAATTCTTGGAGTAGTGTCCTGGCTGACCACATCCAAAGCAAGTGACTTGGTTGGGGTTGCTGCTCTTGCCGACATTGTTATTGGGGTTGTTGTAAGCTGGCCTGGGGTTGGCATACTGCTGAGGCTGATAGTTGTTCCGAGGTGCAAGGGCTCTTGGCTGCTGATAGGTTGGCTTGACCGGGGCTGGCTGCCACGGGCGAGGCTTCTGGTTGCTGGAGCTACCCTTGCTGATCATCTTGCAATTATGGGTATCATCCAAAGCACATCGCTTGTCCTCAAGCATGAGTGCCTTGTTCACCAGATCAGGAAAGGTCGGGCAGTCACACACAACAAGCGAAATCTTAGTGCAGTAAGGCCTTCCATGAAGCGCTCCCTTTTGGCAGCATCGGTCTTTGACATCCTCGAAACATACCTTGAGAGAACACTGAACTTCTGCATGTACTCCTTGGCAGTGCTACTACCTTGCTTGTGGCTCGGAACTCACGCTTCTTGATGGCCATGATTCCGGAAGGAATGTGGGCCTTGCGGAATTCTGCCTTGAAGTCATTCCAAGTGATGTTTTGCTCAGCATGCATGGCCTTGAATCCATCCCACCAAGCTCTAGCAGTGCCCCCGAGACAGTGAGCAGCATACACCACCTTCTCACGGTCCTCAGTGCATCCGACTAGTTCCAGCAGATCCTCAATGGTGCGGACCCAGTCGTCTGCATCCAGGGGTTCAGCAGTCTCGATGAAGGTGGGTGGTGCATGCTTCTTGAACTCCGCCAGCGTGGAACGTCCATTGCCGTTCCCCGCCGGCTGGCGGTTGACAGCTTGAGCAATCATCTGGAGGGCTGCAGTGTTGGCTTGGCGTTCCTCTCGGAAGGCTTGGAGAAGCTGAGCCATGTCCATGTTTGGAGGTGGTGGCGGTGGTGGAGCTTGTCCTTGGGTTTGGTCCTGACTGGCTCCTACTCCGGCTGAACCTCCGGCTTCTTGCTGCTAGGTAGAGGTACCAGTACGAATTACAACAGGCATCCTGTTGGAGCAGTCAAGGTCTCATGATTGGGAAAGATGGGGAAAGTAATATAGATGGGACGCCTAGTAAGGGGGTTGGTATGACACTAATTGTTTTCATGCAAGGGCCAAAAGGCCAAACACATTCATTAAAGTCCAAATGGGTGATGTAGTAAACACAAGTTCCCGAAGGAAAGCACGACGTCCATCAAACACATCAAAACCAAACACAATACTACATGGTTTCATATGAACCATTACAAGGACTCGACTTCGCATAGGGGGTACATGACCTATCCTACCGTAGGAGTTACGAACTGGCATATCCGAGTTCGGCCGATGCCTAAGTGGTGGAATGCTCGGTCGCGTAGTCCGGCTCTTCTGGGTCTTCCTCCTCGTCATCAGTAGCATGACTTCCTTGATTGCTTGAAGGAGTGGGGGAGTGGAGGAGCTCAACACGGCGTTGCTTTGCTGGTGGGGTGAAGAGCTTGCGGTAATACCTTGCGCTCATGCGGTGTTGCTGTGGTGGTTCTCCATCCTTTGGGGGTCTTCTGCCTCTGTATGCGTTTGCGGGCTGTCCAGGGGGAGCACCTTCTTTCTTGATCCTATCCGTCTTCACTTGTGCTTGGCGAAGAAGTTCCTTTGTCTCATGAAGTTCCTTCCGGAGCTTCATTGATTCCAAGGCCAAGTGTTGTGCCAAACTATCGGCACAAAGGCTGAAGTAGGTCTGGAATCGGAGTGGAAGTCCTTCTTCTAATGGTGGAGCTGGTGCACTGCTCTCATCCTCACCTTCCTTCAGATAAGGCAAGAAGCAGGGTGCCAACTCGTCTGCCATCTCTAGAAGAAGGTCTCGGAGGCGGGTGAGTGCCTTGAGGGTTGACGTCTCGACGGCAAGAACCAGTGTTGCCCACAGTCAAAAAAAAAGAACCAGTGTTGCCATATGGGGTCCCTCGAAGAACCAGCTTGTTGGAGAGTCATTGGCCTTCACGATCACTTCCACATGATACTCTGTCTCGGTGTCATTGATCCAATGCTCATGGTAGGTGAGGATGGGGGTTCGGTAAAACTAGCACTTCTTGAGGCTATCCTCGAGAAGCACGGGAAATCTGGTGGTCAGGAAGTCTTCGGGTACGGCAGCCATCTACAAAGGATGAATGGGAGAGGTCAATATGGAAATATATCTTGGGTTTGGTAAGCTTAGAAAAGAAGAGGAGTATAGAGGGTTTTGCAAAATGGGTTTTATCCTAACTAACGCCCATGCTAACTAAGGCTTCCTACAGTCAGGATGGCTCTGATACCAGCTCTTTGGGGACCCCGACTCATAAGTCGTGATCACCGAATGCACGTGTACAGTGATCCCAGAGAACAATGCTCACTGAACACACAGAAGTTGAATAACAAGAGTCTTACATCCATACATACCGTCTTACACAAATTATGACAATTACGGGGCTGAATACCAAATAAACTTAAGCTGCGGAAATCTGCGTTGATAAGTAGAACCCATGCCATTTGCCATAACCCTACAGGCATTATGACTGGGAAACGTCCTAGTTCGCATTTTCGTCTCCAAAGAACTCTTCTTCGAACTCCGGTTCTTCCATGCCTGGCCAATTAAATAACCAGTGGCAGGCCAATGAGTACTTTGAATGTACTCGCAAGCAACCCATGTTTTGGTCCAAGATGCAACAATGCATGATATAGGTAAATTCTTGCAGAAAGCTAATTTTGTTGTGCTATAACATGTTCAATAATTGGTAAATCATGCCTCGTATAAATTCAAGTAACCATATGGACTGGTTACTTATATCAACATAAAGGGAGTGGGCTCCAACCCAACTCAATCATGTCAAGTCCTTTAACTAGACCCAAGTAGTTCTTCCCACACACACACACACTAATTTGTAAACAAGTGGACGTAGCCCAAGAGCAGCTACCCAACTGTCCTTGACCGTGGACACGGCTATTCGAATAGTTTTACACTCTGCAGAGGTTGCACACTTTACCCACAAGATCCGGGGAACTTCCGTGTCATCCATGACCCGCGATACCTCAAGTACCCGGGGTAAGCACCCGATCACTATTTTTCCCTAGACGACACTAACAAGGAGTCCACTCGTTGTTCCGTATCCTCACTATGTACATCATACGAGACTCACTCGAGATTGTAACATCCGAGAGGGGACGCAACGGTGTATCCGGTGCCCAGTAAAAACAGTCATGGCCGCCCTACCTAGCACGACCCCGTCCCGAGAGAGAGCACCAACTCTCCCCCATCACTAGTAATGCAGGCTCCAAGCTAGTATCGGCCTAGGTAATCAATAACGCCCTTTCCCATACAAGGGTAGAGTGGTTGCGCATGTAAGGTTGGAATAACGGACGCAACTTAAACCAATCCGTTTTGAAAACAACACACACTTGCCTCGGTACACCGCTTCGTCATCAAGTGGCTACCCAACTCATCATCTCCCCCGGGCATAAGTGGCACCCGATGGGGTTTTCGAGAAGTCTTCTGAAAATACTTTGTCTCCATCACCATGCATATTCCCGTCCCTTTTTGCGTAGCACTACTTTAGCATCCTATCTACCCCCACCGGCATAACCCTCATAAGAAGGTAGGGTCATGCACAATGCAAGTATCAACGAGGAAGCACGGTGGCTAACCGTCCAAGTGGTTACCACCTCATCATGATTCTGTTGCAACAACAATATGGTGCTATATGACATGCATAAAAAGGGTTTATAGACATGGTCAAAGGGTTGCTTGCCTGGCTCAACAGAGTCTTCTGGGTCTTCAAAGTCTTCTGGTCCAACTCCTTCACAAGAACGCAATCTATCGTCGCAAAATAATAACGAGAAAAATAAGGCAATAATAAAACAGAAAAACCAAAGTGCTTAGAAAAATGTCAACTCATTTTTGTTAAATACTAGGGTGAAAACTAAGAAGGGGAAAATTCCTAGTTTTGGATTTGGAGTAGCAGAATAGAAGAAATGGATTTCAGAGGGGTTTAAATATATTCAAATTTGAATTTCAATATGAACAGTACATAAAAGTTGGTTGGTCATGAATGAAAGTTATACCATTAAATAGGTGGGATTTTTACAAGAATTTAGGAACTAGAATTATTTCATTTGGATTAATATTTAGTCCAGTGGAATTTTTGCACGTTTGACAGAAAAGAAAAAGGAGAAGGGCTCTGTACTGCTTTGGGCGAATAGCCTGACAAAGAGCCCAACCAGAGAGGCGGCCCAGCGCACTGGTGCACACGTGCGCGCCAGGTTTAAACCTGACGGGCGGGGCCCAGGCGTCAGCGAGACAGAGGGGGGCGATGGAGAGGAGAGGTTGATAGGAGGGGCCCGCCTGTCATCCCTAACCCCGCGACATAGGGCCGGCGGGCTCACCGGCGTCGATGCACATTACGGCGAGGTCGGGCGAGGGTACGGCTGGACTCAGCGTCGAGTCGCCGTTCGGGTGGAGGTGGTTGCGGTCGCCGGGGTGGCCTGGTTCGCCGGCGACGAAGTCTCGCGACGGAGGAGCTTCGGGCGTCGTCGGTTCCGGTCGTTTCCGGCTGCAAAACAAGCGGGGGAGAAAGGGGAAATGATCAGTGAGCCGCGGCGGTTCCAAATCGAGGAAGAGGAGCGGCGGAGAGGGCTTGTACCCTGTGATCGACGGCGACCCGAGGCGGCGGATCTCGAGCTCGGGCTTGTCTGGAGAGGGGTGAGTGGTGTAGGGGGGTGATTAGGGGAGTGAGAGAACGAGTGGTGAGGAGAGTAGGGCTCGGGGAGGCCCTTAAATAGGTGAACGGCGGGGTGCCGTGGACCCGTGCACCGATGGGCTCCTACTCATCGCCACGGGTCACGGGAGCTCGTCGTGGTGTGTCTGGGGCGTTCCTGGATTCGGTCCAGAGCTAGGGGAGAGAAGAGAGAGAAGCGGGGCGGGGACACCGCGTGTGAGTTTGCTCATTGGAGCTCTCGGGCGGCCGACGCGCGTGCGAGCTGGGGCGAGAGGAGGGAGAAGCAGGAGGGGGACAGAGGCGTGGCGTGTCGCAGACGTCGAGGAGCATCGTCTGGCGTGCTGGGGAGGCCCTAGGTGGCCGGGAGTGGTTGGCAGGGGGCGGCTACAGTGCCTGGCCGCACTGTAGCGCGCTCTGGAGCGTGCAAATGGCATGCCATGGCATTTTTTAGGTTAGGTGGGCGCAGCCAAATATGTCTGGTGGCTCTAGGGGGACGTAAAGAAGTGGGAGATGGCCTTGAATGCCCTGGGTGGCCAGTAGGAGAAGAGAGAGGTAGAAGAAGAGGGAGAGAGGGGCTGTCCAAGGAGGTAAATGGGGGTATTTTACCCCTCAATAATTGAGAATGTGTCAGGGGAGGGTTACTGGAGGTAGGAGAGGACTAGGAGGAGCTGTGGTAAAAAGTTGAGCTCAAGGAGAATAGTGTTAGTGGTCAAAATGGTGATTTTTGAAAAGTGGCAGAAGGTGTTTGATAATGGTTTGGGCCAGCAGATGATTTCCAATTGCCATGAGACTCCACAGGGTGAAATGACACATATAATTAGGGCCTTCCACCAATTTAGAGCTTATTTGGGCAAAGTTGCCAATGCAACTTTTGTAAACCCTAGAAATTAGCAGAAATGAACTTGTATAGATCTAGTTGAGCAAATCACTTCCCCTTGATGAACGACTTGGTGTAGTGGCCTCATCTGGTCATGTGAACATGCTCACAAAAGTTAGAGTCAAGGAGAGAAAGTTGGTAGTACAAAGTTGTTCAAATTTGATTCTGGTCAGAGAGGGTTTTGGGGCATTTTGGTGAACCAAAATGACCTTGATTGACATGAGGCTTTCCAAGGTGATCACAATATGCATTTGTGACTTGCTGGGTTTTCCTTGGATTTTTATGAAACTATTTCCTGTAGAAATATTTCAAATCCTTGAAATGGGCAGAAATGATTTTGGGAGGTTTTGTCCAATATTTTGAACATGACCATGTGTTGAAACTCTTATATATGAGAAATATATGCCCACTTAGTTTCCCTGATTTTTGTCAAATATTTTTAAAACAATAAAATAATTTTTCCCTATTAAAGATCATTTCTGGCCTTAAGAAAAATCTTTTAAATAAATAGGAAAATAACTTATAAAATTATATTTTTGTGGTTTATGGGAATCCTATATCTAATAGGTTTCAAATATACCCTTTGAAATATTTTTCATACCCCAAATCAAGTACTTGTAGTGCAAACCTCAATTCAGGGGTTTTTGGAAAACTAATTTTTGAAAATACTATTTGGCCAAATTATTTTTGTAAGAAAATACTATATTGCACTATACACATGGCATGATCATTGGGCAGAAGTTTGGGGCAAAGAGATGAAGTACAGAAGGTGGAGTAGTTGACTCTAAAGAGCACTTGAAAATCACAGAGAGAAAACCAACTCCAACATAAAAAGCCAAATAATGCAAAAGTTTTTGTTGGTCCAAATTTTCATGCTTTATTAATGCAAATTTACATATTACAAAATGCAGGGTGTGACAGGCACATAGATATAACTATGAACCAATCATAGAGCGGTAAACTTTTTGATCAACCGGTTCACCATCTTTGGTCAAATCAAGATGTCCACTAGTAGGCATGGGTGTAGTCATACCTTTGCATTCTTGCATACTGAACTTCTTTAATAAGTCCTTGGTGTACTTTTTTTGAGTGACAAAGGTACCTTCCTTAGTTTGCTTGATTTGCAAACCAAGAAAGAATTTGAGTTCACTCATCATAGACATCTCAAACTTCTCCGACATCAGCTTTCCAAACTTTTCACTAAAATGAGGGTTAGTTGATCCAAATATAATATCATTGAGATAAATTTGGCACACAAATAGTTCTCCATTAACCCTTTTTGTAAAAAGAGTAGAATCTATTTTTCCAATTTCAAACCCTTTTTCAATAAGGAACTTGGTCAAGCATTTATACCATGCTCTAGGAGCTTGTTTAAGACCATAAAGAGCTTTGTGAAGTTTGTAGACATGATTAGGTTTCTTAGGATTGACAAAGCCGGGAGGTTGCTTAACATAAACTTCCTCCTCTATTTCACCATTTAGAAAAGCACTTTTAATGTCCATTTGGTACAAGATGATATCATGATGATTAGCATAGGCAAGTAAGATGTGAATGGACTCAAGTCTAGCAACGGGAGCATATGTCTCACCATAGTCCATACCTTCGACTTGAGTGTAGCCTTGGGCGACTAGGCATGCTTTGTTGCGGATGACTTGACCATCTTCATCTTGCTTGTTGCGAAACACCCATTTGGCACCGATGATGTTGTGGTTGTTGTCGGGCTTCTCGACCAATGTCCAAACTTGATTTCTCTTAAAGTTGTGTAGCTCTTCATGCATAGCGTTTATCTAATCCGGATCTTCCAATGCTTCTTCAACCTTCATAGGTTCAATGCTCTAGATGAATGAGTAAGGTTCACTAAAGTTAGCTAAACGAGTTTTAGAGTGAGTGATTCTCCCGGTTTGGATATCATTGTAGATTTGCTCGACGGGATGATCTTTGGCGATTCTTGCTCGAACTCGTGGGAGCTTTGGCTTGGCTCGGGGTGGAACATCTTCTTCATCTTGTTCTTCTTCTTGGCCTTCTTCATTGTTGACGTTGTCATTCTCTTGTCGTGGTGGAGAAGGAGGTTGTTGATGATCATCTTGGTGTGCTTCCTCGTTTTCTTTGTCTTAGTGTGTCCCACTTGTGGATGCTTCCATGTCAAATTCTTGGTTCACCTTGTCGTGAGGTAGAAGCTTCCACTTGGACAAACGAGGTACTCTCCTTCACCTCCATTGGACGAATCTTGCCAATAGACAAGTCTTGGATTGATTCCGAAGGGTCTTTGTCTCCTACATCAATTGGCAATTGCTCTACTTGCGAGCCGTTAGATTCATCAAATTTCACATCTATCGTCTCTTAAACCTTTCGGGTGAAATTGTTATAGACAGGGTAAGTGTGAGAGTTTGAGCCATAACCAAGTAGGAAACCTTCATGAGATTTAGGAGCAAATTTAGAATGACGATGCTTATCAAGAATGTAGCACTTTGAGCCGAATACTCGAAAGTATACAACTTGGGGTTTGTTACCGGTGAGAAGCTCGTATGCCGGCTTGCCGAGTAGCTTGTGAAGATACAAGCGATTTGTTGCATGACAAGATGTCTCAACCGCTTCCGCCCAAAAGTGCTTTGCCGTCTTGTACTCATCCAGCATCGTTCTTGCCATCTCAATAAGAGTCCGGTTCTTCCTCTCAACGACTCCATTTTGTTGAGGTGTGTACGTAGCCGAGAACTCATGTGAAATCCCTTCTTCGTCAAGAAAGGTATCCACATTTGCATTCTTGAACTCCGTTCGGTTATTAAACCGAACCTTCTTGATCTTCACGTCAAATTGATTTTGGGCCTTCCTAGCAAAGTTTTTGAAGATCTTTTGGACCCTGATTTGTCATCAAGAAAGAACACCCACGTAAATCTTGAAAAATCATCAACTATGACTAGTCCAAATGAATTACCACCAAGACTCTTGTAGGCATTTGGACCAAAGAGATCCATGTGAAGTAGCTTGAGTGGTCTTCTCGTGGTCATGATGTTCTTCATGCAATGACTTCCTCCAACTTGTTTCCCTGCCTGACAAGCACTACAAAGTCTATCCTTGTCAAATATGACATATTTTACTCCAAGGATATGATCACCTTTAATAAGTTTGTCAAGATTTCGCATACCCATATGACCTAATCGTCTATGCCATAACCAACCCTTAGAAGATTTAGCAATTAGGCAAGTTCTAGGTTGAGCCTTTTTAGTGAAATCAACAATGTAAAGATCACCTCTCATTATGCGGTAAAGACCATTTTATGATTGTCTCTACGAAACACTCGGCAATCTACTTCAGTAAATAGGACATTGAAACCGAAATCAGCAAGTCTAGAAACTGAAAGTAAATAGTACCCAAGAGATTCAATGAGCATGACATTTTGTATGGAGCTATCGTGTGGGATGGCCACCTTACCGAGGCCAACCACCTTACCCTTTGAGTTATCACCAAAAGTGACATACTTTCGAGGGCCGTCATTTTCAGCAAGCTCACGAACATGTCTTTATCTCCGGTCATATGATCCGTACATCCACTATCAAGGACCCATTCCTTTCCTCCAGCCATGTAGCCACGAAGGTTTGCCATAAGACCAAAGTGTCTCATTGCATCATCAAGATCATAGTCAGTATCATCATCATCCTCATCATAGTATCCATGTTCAACATCCTCTTGTGATTGATCAATTCCTAGAGAGGGTAATTCTTTAGACAAATGATCATTTCTATGATTGTCTTTATGGATTCTAATAGCTTCGAAAATGATATTGCTAATGATCCCAACATCTCCTATGGCACGCATGAGACTAGTAAGCTCAAATAGAAAATCACCAAAGCTAGGATCACTAGAATTCATCTTACTCAAGGCAATATATTTATGGAGAATTTCATCTAAAATTTTCAAGGAATAATCTGGAAACCGTTCCTCAAGAAATTTCCATATAGTATAGGCGCAATCAAGAGTAGGCAAACTAGCAATCAAATTTTTGGGCAATCCTCTTATGATAAGATTGATGGTTCTAAGATTGCGAATCATGTCAAGATCCTCTTCGGGCGTGGGATGCAAGGGATCAATATGAGGTGCACAAGGGCTAGTAATGTACTTATTCAAATGATATT
The DNA here is from genome assembly GCA_021605145.1 of Aegilops bicornis. Classification (NCBI taxonomy): domain Eukaryota; kingdom Viridiplantae; phylum Streptophyta; class Magnoliopsida; order Poales; family Poaceae; genus Aegilops; species Aegilops bicornis. Next base: position 385,733,557 of record CM038669.1, on the reverse strand, counting down.
CATTGAAAATCTCAAGCATTTCATTTTTCCACTCATGAAAATATTCTCTATCAAGAATGGGCACTCTATGTCTAAGACTCCCCAAAGTAGACACATCCATCTTCCTCCAAAGGTGTTTAAACCAAGGCAATGGAAACCAAAGCTCTGATACCAATTGAATGGATCGAGAAGAGGTGTCTAGAGGGGGGTGATTAGACACTAAGTAACAAAAGTTGCAGTTTTTAATTTCCTTATGTTGAAGTGGAGTTTTGGCACTAGTTTAACAAACACAATACATATCAAGCAAGCATGCAAAGAGTATATGAGAAGAGGAAAGTAAAGCATGCAACTTGCAAGAATGTAAAGGGAAGGGTTTGGAGTGTGCAAACACAATTTTGAGACACGGAGGTTTTTGAGACGTGGTTCCGATAGGTGGTGCTATCGTACATCCACGTTGATGGAAACTTCAACCTACGAAGGGTAATGGTTGCACGAGTCCATGGAGGGCTCCACCCACGAAGGGTCCACGAAGAAGCAACCTTGTCTATCCCACCATGGCCGTCGCCCACGAAGGACTTGCCTCACTAGCGGTACATCTTCACGAAGTAGGCGATCTCCTTGACCTTACAAACTCCTTGGTTCAACTCCACAATCTTGTCAGAGGCTCCCAAGTGACACCTAGCCAATCTAGGATACACCACTCTCCAAGAAGTAACAAAGGGTGTGTTGATGATGAACTCCTTGCTCTTGTGCTTCAAATGATAGTCTCCCCAACACTCAACTCTCTCCCACAGGATTTGGATTTGGTGGAAAGAAGATTTGAGTGGAAAGCAACAGGGAAGGCTAGAGATCAAGATTCATATGGTAGGAATGGAATATCTTGGCCTCAACACAAGTGTAGGTGGTTCTCTCTTAGAAAATGTAGGTTGGAAGTGTAGGTTCGTTCTGATGGCTCTCTCCATGAATGAAGAGGAGTTGGAGGGGTATTTATAGCCTCCACACAAAATCTAACCGTTACGCACAACTTGCCAAACTCGCTTGGACCGAATTGGTAAACTCGGTCGGACCGATTCAGCAAATCTAGTGACCGTTAGGATTTTCGGTGGGACCGACATGCAACTTGGTAGGACCGATATGGTTAGGTTTAGGGCATAACATAATCTCGGTGAGACCGATTACACAAACTCGGTGAGACCGATTTTGGTAATAAGCTAACCAGAGAGTTGGTCAGGTAAATTCGGTGGGACCGATTCACTCATTTCGGTGAGACCGAAATGTTACAAAAGGGAAACGGAGAGTTTAGATTGCACTCTCGGTGGGACCGATCGCTCATCTCGGTGGGACCGAAATGTTACGAAGGGAAACAGAGAGATTACAATCCCATCTCGATGAGACCGAGATCCCTATCAGTGAGACCGATTTGCCTAGGGTTTGTGGTAGTGGCTATGACATCTGAACTCGGTGGAGCCGGATAGAAAGAATCGGTGGGGCCAAGTTTGATTTTTGGTTTAGGTCATATGTGGATGTGAGAAAGTAGTTGAGGGCTTTGGAGCATATCATTAAGCATTTTGAGCAAGAGCCTCATCAAGCAACACCTCATCCCTCCTTGATATTATTGGCTTTTCCTATAGACTCAATGTGTTCTTGGATCACTAAAATAGAAAATGTAGAGTCCTGAGCTTGGAGCTTGAGCCAATACTTTTGTCCTTAGCATTTTGAAGGGGTTCCACATCCTCTAGTCCATGCCACTCCATTGTTGAACTTATCTGAAACATACTAGGTTAAAGTGTTAGTCCAACAAGAGATATGTTGTCATTAATTACCAAAACCACCTAGGGAGCACTTGTGCTTTCACCGGTTCAGGGGGCTACTGACGGTGTCCTGGACTAGGGGGTACTCACCACGTCATCTCCCGACCAGCTGGATCGGGCCGAGGACCCCCATGGCGGTTCACTATTGGGCCAGTTCGGACAGCCCATGCCGAATACAAGGAGGATTCCACAAGACTTGACGCACAAGACAAGGACTCCTCTAAGCCCTAGGCCTACGGTGCATATATAAACCGAGGCCAGGCTAGTCAATGGATAATCTCATATTCATTACTACAATCTCATGTTAGATACATGTACTCTGTACTACACCCATATGAATACAATCAAAAGCAGCATGTAGGGTATTATCTCTTCGAGAGAGCCCGAAGCTGGGTAAAACCCCGTGTCCATGTTACCATCGCTCCAAGACGCCTAGCTTAGGACCCCTACTACGAGATCCGCCAGTTTTGACACCGACAACGGGTGACCGAGATGGAGCAAAAACTCGAGGACACCGCCGCCAAGTGTGAGTCCTTGGAAACGAAAAATAAGGCAAAGGGGACCGAACTCGCCAAGGCCCTCCAAGACGCTTCGGAGGCGCGGTCCGAATCCCGCGCAGCGCGCGAGGAGATCCATCAAGCCGGTCAGATAGCGGCTGGTAAGCCCTTTCTTTTATAGGCTAAATTCGGGGACTGGAAGTATGCCTTGCTTAATCAACTGTGGAGTTCTCCAAACGCATATGCGGATCTTCCAAAGAGTGTTGAGGACGCCGCCTAATTCTTCCAGGCCCAGGAGAGGTACACGACGGAGAAGCTCTGCTGGTCACAATTTGTGGGGCAGGAGCGTCCCGTACTGCTAAATGACCAGAGGTCACAATGGGCGGAGCTGCATACGATGTCCAGCGCGGCCATGAAGGACGTCATAGTCCGGTTGTGGCCGGCCGAAGCCATTCCGGACAGCTACTTCGGCCTCGTGCTGCGTCTCGTCGATGCGTTGCCCCGGATTGACGCCGTCAAGAGGTGGTCATGTATAGAAGGAGCGCGTATGGCTTTCGCCCGTGTCAAGATGCACTGGGTGAAGATGAAGGCCGAAAAGGTGGCAGTTGAGGGTCCTCTCGAAAGCAAGGCCCACCGCACACCGGAGCGCTATTTTGAGGACGTGCTAAAAGGTGCCCGCCTTGTAGAGGGCCAATGCTCTAAGGATGTAGTGTTCGAATAAACGAGTCTGAATTGTCCGGGGGTTTGTATTATGAACTAAGTATTTTGTAATATATTCATTGATGAAAAGCTGTATCCTCCTGTGCAACCGTTGATTATATCTGAGAGTTCCCAGTCATCGGCTTCAACCCCCATGTAGATACTACTGGGGTGTTCGGAGTTGCACATGACTACACTTAACCCAACGTCTTGGTCCCTGAAGGAGGTGTCAGTGCGACAAACCAGGCAATCAGACTATTCAGTTTTATTGCTCTCACTTAGCTATAGGAGTTTGACAATGGGTCTATACAGTAGCCCCTGGTATGTACGCGGCTACCCTGATGCGGATGCGTTACATATGTGACCGGGAAACAGTCCTTCGTGTAATACGGAAAAATCGCTAAGGATTGTAATAAATCGCCGAGTGGCTGACCAGCTCTCGCCGCATCATGACAGTCAATTTTCGGCTTTCTCTACTGAGGTTCTTAGCCGGACGAACCAGAAACATAATCATAGTAGTTCTCCCTTTACTACCCTAGCCGACCAGACTGAACGTAAGGTAGCAAACACAGGAGTCGGGCAACCCAACTATTGACCAAAGACATGATTCGGAGCCGATGCATATAATGCCGAGATCGGGACGCCGAATTGTTCTATAAAGCTGTTCAGAATTTTGTTTGGCAACACATATGTTACCCTATTGAGCCCTGGCAATTTTGTGCTGAGGTGTGTGCGTGGGACAGCTCAACAGACGGAATAAAGTCTATAAGTAAAGACGATGCCGAGTAAGAATTTGGTTCACTAGAATCTGATTGATACGTTAAAACGTAATCTTATAGAAGGTACCGCAATCACCAAGGTCATTTTACATGCCGGGGTTTTAGGGCTAAGGGAAAAGCTCTATACAAGTTCTTGAGTGAAGTTGTGGTCTGCAAAATCCTTTGCATCTTCCTGCCGCACGTCTACGCCGCTTTTGTCCAGGTAAGAAAGATTCCTTGAGAGGAATGGTCTTCGGCTGTTTAGACGGAACCGGGCTCGGAGAGAGTCCTTATGAGTCCGTAGGATGAGTAAGTGTTGATTCACCTGCGGTAAAAAAAGAGGAAAGGATAATTTAAAGAACGGGGAAGCCGTATAAGGTTGAACCGTGCTATAGACCTGTCCGTATATTGCCTCCGCCGATGCCCAAGGTATTTTGAGTGCATAATTGTGCATGCGCGGTATAGATTTCGCTGATATACGTGGCGATCGATGGAGGCGAAACTGCTAATCCAGCCCTGGGATTGCCGGGCCACTGGCATGCAGAACTGACCGGCCTTGTGCAATGAAGTCCGGTGGCTTAATAGCCGCTGAGGTGTGCGGCTTGATGGGGCCGCTTTGTACTTCGGCCGCAATTGCCGCGATATGCTCCTCAGTACGGAGGGAGCACTCCATGTTTCCATTGATTGTAATGATGCCACGTGGACCGAGCATCTTGAGCTTCAAATAGGCGTAGTGTGGGACCGCATTCAAGTGGGCGAAAGCAGTTCGTCCGAGTAGTGCGTGATAGCCGTTGTGGAAGGGGACGATGTCGAAGATCAAGTCTTCGCTTTGGAAGTTGTCAGGCGAACCGAAGACAACTTCCAGCGTGATTGAGCCCGTGCAGTGGGCCTCTACACCAGGTATTACACCTTTGAAGGTAGTTGTAGTGGGATTGATTCTTGACGGATCAACGCCCATTTTGCGGACAGTGTCTTGATAAAGTAGATTGAGACTGCTACCGCCATCCATGAGGACTCGTGTGAGGTGGAATCCGTAGATTGGGTCGAGGACCATAGATGCCGAACCTCCGGCACGGATACTGGTTGGATGGTCCTTTCGATCGAAGGTGATCGGGCAAGTCGACCATGGGTTGTATTTTGGGGTGACCAACTCTATGGCATAGACGTCCCGCAGTGCGCACTTGCGCTCCCTCTTAGGGATATCTGTGACATATATCATGTTCACTGTTTTTACCTCGGGGGGAAATTGCTTCTGTCCCCCTGTGTTCGGTTGACGAGGCTCTTGATGGTCATCGTCGTCGCTTGGCGACCCTTTTCCCTTGTGTTCAGCGTTAAGTTTGCCGGCCTGTTTAAATACCCAACAATTTCTGTTGGTATGAATGGCGGGTTTATCGGGGGTGCCATGAATCTGGCACGGCCGATCAAGTATTCTGTCTAAACTAGATGGGCCATCCCTGCTTGCCTTGAATGGCTTCTTTCGTTGGCCGGGTTTGGAGCCGCTGAATCCGGCATTGACCACCGTGTCTTGGGTTCCTTTGTTATTGTTTTGACGCTTGTGCTTGTTGCATCGTCGCTTGCCGTTGCCGTCCCTGGCTTCGGAGGTTCCAGGGTCACTGGTGCTATTGCTTCTACGAGCAAGCCAACTATCCTCTCACGCACAGAAACAGGTCATAAGTGCGGTAAGGGCTGCCATGGACTTCGGCTTTTCTTGGCCGAGGTGTCGGGCGAGCCATTCATCTCGGACGCTGTGCTTGAAGGTCGCAAGGGCTTCGGCGTCCGGACAATCCACAATCTGGTTCTTTTTTATTAAGAACCCGGTCCAGAGCTGCCGGGCCGATTCTCCGGGCTGCTAGATGATGTGACTAAGGTCATCGGCATCTGGGGGCCGAACATAGGTACCTTGGAAGTTGTCTCTGAATGCGTCCTCCAAGTCTTCCCAACTACCGATAGAATTTTCCGGTAGCCTGTTCAGCCAGTGTCGTGCTCGCCCCTTCAGTTTTAGGGGGAGGTACTTGATGGCATGTAGATCATCGCCGCGTGCCATGTGAATGTGGAGGAGAAAATCTTCAATCCATACCGCGGGATCTGTTGTGCCATCGTATGATTCGATGTTCACAGGTTTAAACCCCTCTGGGAACTAGTGCTCCATTACCTCGTCGGTAAAGCATAGGGGGTGTGCGGCGCCTCTATATCGGGCCATGTCACGACGCAGTTCGGATGAAGTACGTATCTGGTTTTTGGCCCGGGCATGGTTGTGTTTATCGCGCCAGGATTGATAACCGTCCTATGGCGCCAGAGCACGCCCCCGCGATCCGTAGATTCATCTGGTCTGACCTGCTCTGTTTTCCAGGTCTTGTCGTAGGTCATATGTGTATCCCCGAGCTGTTTTTTCTCTGCATTTATGGCGAGGTGGCGTGGGCTGGTGTTCGGCTTGAGTTGTCGTTCTGTCTCGGCCACGTGGTGGTTAGTCGGGTCCGCTAGTCACGTTACGCGCGGGTAGTATGGGCTCCAGCGCCTCATCGTCGAATTGGGGTAGCAGCTTACGCTTTGGGTATCTCTTTGTTGGGCGTTCGAGGCTGTATTCTTCGGCTGCCAGGACATTATTCCATCTGTCATTGAGCAGATCTTGGTCAGCTTGAAGCTACTGCTGCTTCTTTTTTAGGCTTCTTGCCGTGGCTATTAACTGGCACTTGAAGTGCTCTTATTCGAGAGGTTCCTCTGGCACGATGAAATCTTCGTCGCCCAGGCTCACGTCATCCTCGGAGGGTGGTAGATAGTTGTTATCCTCCGAGTCTTTGTTCCTTGCTTGCTCGTCAGGGTTAACTTGCCCGTCCTCCCGATCATCATGTTCGGATGTTGGTTCGATGGGGCCTTCTTGGTCTTCGGCGTTATCCGGAGTATCATTTTCTCTGGTGCCAGTATTGCTATATTTTCTGTGACGCGATTTAGGGCGGGGCCACTGACGTCGACGCTTTGGTGGTATCTTAGGAGGTTCGTCCTCAACTGGATCCTTCCCATCATCGTCGTCGCCTTATTTAGGTGTGTCCACCATGTATACATCGTATGAGGAAGTGGTCGTCCAGCGTCCGGTGAATGGTGGGTTTTTAGCCCGCTCCTTTTCGGCAGCGCCGTCCATACCGTCGATGTCTTCGGAGGCGTAATCGAGCATGTTGGTTAGATCCTCGACAGTGGCTATGAAGTGGGTGGTGGGTGGGAAGTAAAATTCCCTATTTTCAGCCCCTAGTACGGCTGGGCGTAATTCGAAAGCGGTTCCTCTGTGATGGCGAGGGATCGCATTAAGTCCAAAGCCTTGTTTAAGAGCGAGGTTTGGACGGGGACAAAAGTTTCCGGGCCGAGCTCGCATGACGCGGACTTCAAGGGTTCGGAGCTAGTGTTCGGAGAAGAGTCCGGCTTTGTGATGACTGCCGGGGACGCTATTCTCTCCGATTTCCCAGTGTTGAACTCTATAGCCGCAGAGAGTCCGGCGGGCTCTGGATTCCCGTCTTCGGACCCGGTGACGCGCTCCGGATCTAAGGCCGGAGCAGTGGTTGGGGCCGCGAACCCTTGGAAGATCAAGTCTCCTCAGATATCAGCGACATAGTTCAGATTTCCAAAACTGATCTGGTGACAAGAGGCGTAGCTGTCGATCTGTTCTAGGTGGCCAAGTGAGTTGGCACGCAGTGCGAAGCCGCCGAATAGAAAGATCTGGCGGGGGAGGAAAATCTCCTTCACGGCAGCATTGTTGTCGATGATTGATGGAGGCATTGAGCCTTTCGACGACGGCACAGGGGAACTCTCAATGAAAGCACCAATGTCAGTGTCAAAAACGGCAGATCTCGGGTAGGGGGTCCCGAACTATGCGCTAAGGATCGAGGGTAATAGGAGGCAGGGGACACAATGTTTACCCAGGTTCGGGCCCTCTTAATGGAGGTAATACGCTACTTCTTGCTTGATTGACTTTGATGAATATAGGGGTTACAAGAGTTGATCTACCTCGAGATCATAATGGATAAACCCTAGATGTCTAGCCTGTATGATTATGATTGCCTCTACGGACTAAACTCTCTGTGACGGTGTCCTGGACTAGGGGGTACTCACCACGTCATCTCCCGATCTGTTAAATTGGGCCGAGGACCCCCATGGCCGTATACTCATGGGCCAGTCCGGACAGCTGCCGCATACAAGGAAGATTTCGCAAGACTTGGCGATCAAGACAAGGACTCCTCCCCACGGCGTGATTCGGCTAGGACTCTTGTTATCCTAGGCCTCTGGTGCATTATATAAACCGAGGCCAGGCTAGTCGATAGAGAGGAACAACAATCATACCATAGGCTAGCTTCGAGGGTTTAGCCTCTCTGATCTCGTGGTAGATCTACTCTTGTACTACCCATATCATCAATATTAATCAAGCAGGAGTAGGGTTTTACCTCCATCGAGAGGGCCCAAACCTGGGTAAAAACATCGTGTCCCTTTTCTCCTGTTACCATCTGCCTAGACGCACAGTTTCTACCCGAGATCCGCCGGTTTTGACACCGACTTGGTGCTTTCATTGAGAGTTCCGCTGTGTGTTCAGAAAAAGGTCGATGGCTCGCCTGCAGATCAACTGCGACTTCGGCATCTTCTTCACCAGCTCGACTGGTCACCTTGGTTCGACCAAGGACTGCGCCGTACCTCCGATCGTCATGTTCGGATGAGGGCCTTCATCAACATCCGCTCCGATCTCTATCAAGATCATGGAGGAATCATCCAGGGAGCCCGGGGGCTCAACGTCAACATTGCCCTCGGGCGACCATGCTGTTTTTCTAGACAGCGAACTTGTATCCGCCATCACCGCCTCCTCGAGCGTCGGTTTGACGATTACTTCGGTGGAATAGTGCGGAATTACGTCTACAACAGCCACGCTAAATTTCGTCGAGTTCCGATGGAGGAATCTCCGACAATCTACGATATGCCGGAGCCCTGTCAAAATTTGGACGAGAATCTGGACGAGTTTAGGGCGTGGTGTCCAGCTTCTAGCTCGGACCTCCTTTGGAAGATCCAACCGTTGATCGCCTGCGGAATTCCTATATCTACCACCCCTAAAAATTTCAGCTCAATCCGACCGTCCAAACTCCGGGAACCTTCCGATTAGTGCATCGCTTTTCGGATCTGTTTTCTGCGCGAAAACAGATCCGACCCGAGTTCGTCCTTTTTACGAACGGGATTTCGGACATCCTTTTTGAAGGAAGTTTTGTATGGGGTATTGTGTTTTGTTCCCGAACACATCCCACTAACTTTGAATTTTTTGAACATGATCTTCAACATCATGCTGGTGTCAAACCAGTCCGGCAATATTGCTCCACGGCTGCCGACTTGCGCTAGACACGTCGTCACTTTGTTGAGCCGAGCTCAACTTGTTCGGATCATCATCTCGGCAAGCCGAACAAGAGTCCGGCATCGCGAAGGATAAATCATCACCAACATCGCCGCCCCACGGATTACACGGAGCGGGCATACCGGCATCGCCGCACGGTCGCTTCATCAAGCCGGCATCGACCACGTCACGACCTGCATCGGCAGGGCCGCACTATTGCTTCTTCAAGCTGGTGTCCATCACGCCGACCTACTTCGACATCTCGGCTGGACCCGGGGCTTCGCCATCTCTTCATCAACCTACTACTCCAGACACTTCGGCGTCACTAGCCGACCAGCTCCGTTATGTTAGCTGGACCGATGGCTTTGCCTCGGCGAGCCAACCTTTGTCAGCATTGCCATGCCGTCGTTTTATCGCCCATCAGGCAATGGGTGCGTGGATCGAGTCCCAATTTTGGAATCACCTTCCTTCGGACTGCTACAACAAATAACCAGGTGCTATTAATCCCAGTATTTTTTGCTTGTTTTGGTTTATTTTTCCCAAGGAATTATTACTCTGGTTTGTCCATCATATGTACACAGGTCTATCAAATGGTGGCTGAATTCAGGCTTTGCCACGCCTTTACCGCATCACGCCGACGCCCTGCATTGACATTGACTTCGGCGCCAGGCCATATTTCTTTTATTACTCACTTTGCGTCAATTATTTATTATGCAACGATTTTTTTATTATCATTATTACTATTATCTCCGGTGTGCACCATTTTTTGTGCACATGAAAAGGATCCGAGGACTTCGGTGTCACTCTGCCGGTCTGCATTGACCCTGCTATGTCACCACTTCGGCGTGTCGAGCTCTCCGCTCCGCCGCCTCGGGACCGGCTTGGGGGATGGAACCTTTTCCCGTATCAAGCTCGGACCGCGTCATCAATACCGAACACATTAACCAGCTAAGTCGCTTTCATGCTCAAAGCTTTAATTTCTAACTTGTGTTCGGTTCGACCAAGCATTATACTTTTTTGGAAAAATGTTGCTTGTAAAATTTTCTTGTCCAAACTTTGTTTGTGACGCATAAATTCAAATACCCAATTCATTTGGGGCTTCCTTCATGAAGCTTTTCCTCTTGCATATGATTATACTTGTATGGCTTCATTCCTTGTTCGTGTATTACATACAATATGCACCATATTGACTTAAGTGATTTGCAAGCTGGGTTGCCTCGCTCTGTGTTTACCCCTCGTTCCCGATTGTTCGGCTAGGGAGTAAAGGGAGCACCTCTGCGATTGTCACGATCGGGTCATCCGAGCGGACCTCGGACTGGTGAAGCCGAAAGCTAAGCGCTCTTATAGTTTTCAATGATGGTCGGCACACAACGGAACTCATGAGTACAAAAATCTATTGCACAAGTCTCATAATAACAATGAGCACCAAAGAAAGGTATCGGTGGGGGTACTATTTTCTTGAAGATGCTTCTTACACTTCGCAGTAATATAGCATAAGTTCCTCGAGCGCTTTATGCATTATGACCTTATGGCCTGATTGTGCAGTTATTGGAAACACCGTCGATATTCTCGATGATGGAGTACATAACACTTTTCGGTCCTTGACCGAAGAGGGAGAAGTCGACGGTCGGTTAAGAAGCGTTTAAAGTTCGGTTGAACATAGATATGATATAAGTACTTCGGTACATGTAATCATTCTTTTACCCAAGTCACTTGGGGGCTCTTAAATTTATATGAGCCGTTTTATGATAAGTGTTCTTCTTCTTAGTCGTTGCAAAGTTTTATTATTATTTTTATTATTATTATTATTATTATCTATCACTCCTTTTTTCGACACGAGCATGTGGTCACTAGCCGGGGAGCCTAATTTCTCTCTCAAAGCCGCTAGAGTTTAGTTTGCTAAACTGGCCTAATGAGAAGTACTCCGCCCTCGGGATAGGAGGTTGAAGCCGTAGGCTGACCCGCTTGAAGTCCTAAGATAGGATGTATCATGTTAAAGCACGACAGAAGCACTTCTTTTGCTAAGGCCAATTTTCGGATTGGCACCGAACACTTGATCTCGTTCAGACGTCAAGTTTTTACTGACGTTTTTTGGTTTTCCAAGCTTATGGCACTTTTTAAACTATTTATGTGTTTTCAGCACAAGTCTCGCAGTGCAACGCCGGACACCTTTAGAGATTCGACAAAAACATTCTCGGATATTGCTATATATGCATCGGTTTTGAATTGTGTCTTCGGTCAATAGTTGGGTTGCCCAGCTCCTGCGCTTGCCTCCTACGTTCCGCTTTGTTCGGCTAGGTGTGCAAAGGGAGAACCACTGCGATTGTGCGTCCAACTCACATGGTTAAGCACCTCAGTGGAGAAAGCCGAAAACTGACTGTCACAATGAGCGTAAACTGGTCAGCGATCCGATGAAGGTGTTAAACGACGGGCCATTCATAACAACGGCCGAAGTGTTTACGGCTTGACCTCGACTGTCGCCGAACACTACCGGGGCTATTAACTGCCTCCCAAACTAAATCCTCGATATTTTGCTCTTACATTGGAGCTGAGGTTCCATGATCATGCTTAGCATGACAACCCAAAGAAAGGAACCGATAGCGGGACTATTTTCTTTGGAAGACATTTCTTCTATTAAACAGTAATATAACATATCTCTCTGCGTACCTTTGTTTATAAAACCATATGGCCAGATTGCCTTGTTTGTTGTGAATCTTTGCCCTCATAAAGGCTTTATAAAGTAGGACAAACACTCCTCGGCTATTGGCCGAGGAGGTGGAAGCCGATGGTCGGTCAATAAAGTTTTGTACAATGCGGATCCGAGCATTAATGATGTAAAGTACTTGGATACATAGAGTCATTACACATAATTTGTGATTTTACTATGGATATCAATCCTTAATTGACCACCCGTGCCGGATTAAGGCTCGGGGAACTCTTGGGCTTCGGGCTTATTATTTACAAATATTAAAGGCACATCAATCCCCGATCTGGTGTTGCCACCCGACCCGTTGTCTCGGGGCTCTTGCATTGCCCGTCCAATGCAAAAAAAATTAAGTGTAATACACCTCCGAGGAGATTTTGATCCTCGGGTTGGTCGGCCGCACCCAACCCGAGTCTTGAGGATCGAGCACGCCGCTTTTGTGTCACAAAGTATTCTCGCCGAGCTAGGACTTGGTCCTCGAGACCGATTTGGCAAATCAACTCGAGTCTCGTGACTCTGAGGATCAGCGGTCTTATGTCATCCTTCATGTGCATCTCGGGTTTTAGACCGATACCCACCTTGAGGGCTACTGGCTATGTATCTCGGCAGAGAATAAATTGCACCAATCAAAAATATTGACAAAAACCAGCCCACATTCGAGGTGGTGCACCACCTCGGAAGCAGTCCGGCATAAAGCTCGGGCGCTAGTAGCTGGCTCCATAGAGGGCATTTTCGGCATTAAGCTCGGCTAAACTCCTTCAAACTTCTTTGAACCAAGGTGATTTACGACACCTCAGATACAGTCCGACGTTGGAGCTCGGATACATAGTCCGGCGTTGGAGCTCAGATACATAGTCCTGCGTTGCAGCTCGGATACATTCCGGTGTTAGAGCTGGGAAGCGGTCCAGCGTTGGTGATCGGCTGCGAAAGATGCCTCGAATGCAGTCCAGCATTGGAGCTCGGACGCAAGAGGACGCTGCCGCCCGGGAACAACTTCAAACCCGAGGTGTGGCATATAATAACAAGGCATTGATAAAGGCCGGGAACTTAAAGGGGCTCCTCGGATACCCGACGTGTAAACTCGTCGAATGCATTTCGGCGATCCTCAAGATCGAAGATGAGAAGATTTGTTGAACCAGTTTTCAAGACCGACGACTGAAGATGAAGAACGGTTCAGAAGAATCGAGGAGCGTCCCTAACTTGAAGACCGGTTCAGGGGGCTACTGACGGTGTCCTGGACTAGGGGGTACTCACCACGTCATCTCCCGATCTGTTAAATTGGGCCGAGGACCCCCATGGCTGTATACTCATGGGCCAGTCCGGACAGCTGCCGCATACAAGGAAGATTCCGCAAGACTTGGCGATCAAGACAAGGACTCCTCCCCCATTGGCGTATTCGGCTAGGACTCTTGTTATCCTAGGCCTCTTGTGCATTATATAAACTGAGGCCAGGCTAGTCAATAGAGAGGAACAACAATCATACCATAGGCTAGCTTCTAGGGTTTAGCCTCTCTGATCTCGTGGTAGATCTACTCTTGTACTACCCATATCATCAATATTAATCAAGCAGGAGTAGGGTTTTACCTCCATCGAGAGGGCCCAAACCTGGGTAAAAACATCGTGTCCCTTGTCTCCTGTTACCATCCGCCTAGACGCACAGTTCGGGACCCCCTACCCGAGATCCACCGGTTTTGACACCGACACTCCGGCTTATATAGACACCGGAGGGGGCCAGGGTTGTACAGGGTCGGTTTACAGAGAAAAGAATCTTCATATCCGCATGCCAAGCTTGCCTTCCACGCCAAGGAGAGTCCCATCCGGACACGGGGGAAAGTCTTCCGTCTTGTTTCTTCACGACACATCAGTCCGGCCCACGTCACATAGGCCGGACGCCCGAGGACCCCATAATTCAGGACTCCCTCACCCTCCTTGTCCAGCTCTGCCCCCACCATCGCTCGGAGACGGCTCAGCTCCTCGGAGATATAGGTGAAGAAGGAGACCAGGTCAGGAAACCGAAGCTCATTGAAGTCGACGGGGTGGTCAAACGGTTTAGCCCGACGCCTGGCATGGTCACGCTGGCACGCCGGTAGGCATCGCGCAGCCGCAACACGTGTGTTGCAGCATGGTCCACCAAGTGGCTGAGGCGATCCTGGACCTCGTCACGATCAGCCCGCTCGCGCTCCAGCCGACTCGCCTGACCGCCTATCGTATCTCCCGCTTTCTGCAGCAACGCCGCCGATGCCTTGAGCATCTTTGTGGTGGTCGCCTACCGCTTTTGAAGCTCCGTGAACTCCCGCACATAAAGCAGGAGCATGACACTCCTCTCCTCCTTGATCTCACGGAGCTCCACGTCCTTGGCCCTGAGCTCCGCATCCTTGGCTTGGAGCTCCTGTGTCAGGCGCCTCACCTCAGACTCGTGATCTGGTGCGCCGCCATGGAACCATGTAGAAGCAATGGGGAGAGGAAGCAAAGGGGGCGAAACGGCTGAAAGGCAATGCAGTCTACAGGAAGGCGGAGGGAGCCAGCCGAGGAGCGGGGTGAATCCTTTGGTTTTCACCATGGGAAAACACCAGTCGATGACCTTTCACATCAGGGAGCAGTGGGTTTTACAGGCGGAGTCATCATGACTAATAGTTGCCGCGCCTGCTCCCGTTAATAAAAATAAAAATCCTGCCACGCCTGCCGCACCAAAAGACCATAGCAACCCCGAGGTGAATATTTAAAGAGTTAAATACACTTGAGGCACCTCAACTTGTCCTGGGCGGTCAGTTTAGTGCCTAAAGTTGCAAAATACGTGAAACTAGTGCTCGAATTTGTCAGGCCATGCAAATACGGTGCCTCCATTCGTATCAGGACGTACAACCAGTCCGCGTGGCGTACAAACGTGAAGATGGCCCGCCTATCAGTGTCTAAGAGGCGCCGGGAGGCCCGCACGTGGGGTTTTTTTTAAAAAAAATCCTTCTCATTTTTATTTAATCAATAGAAAAGCCATCAAAATCACTGTATGATAGCGAGAAATAACATAAAAAAACTCAATGGAGAGGTATCGAACCTGGCACATCATGTTCAACAACGGCGCGACCTAGCCAGCTGGCCGAAGTATGCTTCGAATTCAACTATTAGCTACAAAACTGTATAAATACTAAATACAATCCACGTACCACTCTACAAATTTCTTTATTTTTATTTTTTTCCAAGTTCCTGTTTAGTTTCATAACGCATAAATTTTCCCATATGAAAAATACAATTATCAATATGCAAATATTTTATATTTTAAATATTTTTCCATTATCACTATTGTGTACTTCGAAGAGGCTGAACTTAATTTATGTGGATAATATTAAATTTGAGAAATGTATCGAACATGTTGTGTTTATGGAAATGTAATGATAATTTACACAATAAGTTTTTAACCCACGTTGAACTCTTTTAAAAATACATGTTGTAAACTTTTTAACGCACGCCAAACATTTTTCAAAAATGCATTATAATTTTTAATACATGTGAAACATTTTCCAACAACATGCTGAACATTTTTCAAATGCACTAACATTTTCTTTAAGTTTATGGCAGTTGTATTTTGTTCTTGTGTTTCTTTTCCAAGTGGTGAAAATAATATGAAAAATAAAATAAAATAACTTGAAAATTAAGTGTGCAGACCCATACGAGCGCCATATATACAGCAACCGAGCACATTTAAGGGGTACATAGCAACCAAAGAGGAAATTTGGGGCACGGTGGCCAATGAGCATGTTCTTTTCTTGAAAGTTTAAAAACTGGCTAAAAGTTTCATACAAAATGAAAAATGTCACAAAAAATGCATGCATGTGCTCTAAGTGACTTTCAAGTTTTGTTTGAAATTTTGTTATATTTTACCCCGCAAAAAATACAATAATCCGGCCAAAAAAATTAGCTGATTTTTGCAAGCATTTGTCTTTTTATATCTCTCACATACAAATGCAGTTTTGAAAAAGAAACACGCGGGTATATTACATTTCCATGTGTGCATGTGCAAAAAATGTCAGAAGTTTTTTAGCTGTAAAAATCTGTTTCTTTGACCTTCAAAAAAATGGGCACAATGTGCCGGTGCTCCAAAATTACATTTTGCGTAACAACACAATATATAAAATTCGACTTAGTCTATATCTACTAAGCATAGTATGGCCTGGTGGACCCCCTATGCATGCCAAATAATCCATAAATTTGTGGGGCTTTTCCCATGTGATTAAGTAAAATTTGAGCGGCTTTTTTAAATCCTCATGTCCGGGCCACCCAGCGACTTCCCTGCTCCCAGCCACTGATAGTTGGGCCATCGCCACATTGGCACGCCACATGGGCTGGACGTACGTCTAGATATGAATGGAGGCACCATATTTGCACGACCGGACAAGTTCAAGCACCTGTTTTATGTTTTGCAACTTTAGGTACTAAACTGACCGTGCAGGACAAGTTGAGGCACCTCCAACGTATTTAACTCATATTTAAATTTACCTGCCGGGAAGGAGATAAAAAGGGGTGAAAAAACAAATGTGGCGACGGCCGAGCTAATCGGTCGCACTAGCCCAAATACCTAGCCACCCTGCTTCACTCATGTACTCGGCGGGAAAGGTGGTCTTTCATGATTTGACGACTCATTTACTTGCTTCCGTGCTACGATCAAGGAGGACGCATAAAACGCGCGGTAGGGTGTCCCACGTCTCGGCAAGGAAGAAAATATGCGTGCACCACCTGGGAGGACCCCAAAACTATGCGGTAGGGTGTGCCATGTCTCGGCACGGAGGAAAAATGTGCGTGTAAAAATATACTATATCACACGTACTACCTATGGTTCGACCTCGGGACCCAGCCAGTCGGTCGAAAACACCCCACTAGCCACACAACTTCATCATGCTAACATGGCACGGAGGATAGGTGTGGTTAGCTCCGTCTCGACCAGCCAAAACATCTCTTGTTCTGGCGATTATTATATTTTCCAAGCTTTTTTTAGTTGTAATAACACCACGGCAAGCTGGCGCCGCTCTTCGTGTGTGCCCGTGCGTCTAAAGGTTAGACGATGGAGAGGAGAGAGAGATCGCAGGCATGGGACCCACCAGTAAGTAAGTCAACGGGCATGCACCTGTTGACGAGCCACTCCCTCTACTCTACTCAACGTAATACTGTAAAAAATCAAGTTATGGGACAAAGCCAACAACTGTTGTTGTTTCAGGCTATCGACTCACGCTTTTTAGTCCAGGTTGCCAGTTCGAATCTCGTCTTTCAGTTTTGTTAGTTTTAGGTCCAAATTTGATCAATGACAAGTGGGACCCCCGTGTGTTGTTCCGATATTTCAGTGTAGGATGGTTTTTTTGCACAAACACTTTGCGTGGTTAGACAAGTAACGGCACGAGTTACACATATTTTGCAAGTTTAGGAACAAAAATGACAGCGACATAGAATATCACATCAACCCCGCAGCTTAGATGCTATGGTGATACGAGTTTTTACATCGTTGAAAGTGAGAACCAATGGCTTGGGAGTAGTCTTTGTAATTATGCGCAATTTCCAAACTCTCCAAGGTTTTTTTACAAATAAAACATTCAGGCCTCGTGTGTGCCGCTGCATCTTGGATCCAACGGCTCCCAGTTGCTCATATTAGGTGCTCCCCATACCTTAATTAGTCGCTATGGTGATACGAGCTAACGAGCATCTAGGTTGTATGATCTGTGATCAGATGCCACATGCGTAGTACTTGTACTTTCTGCGCAATTCCCAAACTCTCTCAGGCATATATTGTAAAAACATTCAAACCTCCTACTACGAGCCGTTAGATCTCTGGGAACTCGTATCACCATAGAATCTACGGTGCGGGAGCACCTCATATTCTCCCGTGCGAGAAAACATCAGGTGCTCTCACAGCTTGGATGCTATGGTGATACGAGCTTCGAGGTCGTTCGATCTAAGATCCAGTGGCATCTGAGTAGTCTTTGTGCTTGTAAGCAGTGGCCAAACTCTTTGGGGGCTTTTTTGCAAAAAAGCATTCGAACCACCAAGGAGTTGTTGAATCACAGATCCAACGGCTCCGAAGAGGTTGTATCACCAAAGCATCTAAGGTGTGGTAGCACATGATATTATTACATACATGAGAATATGAGGTCCTCCTTCATCTTAGATGCTACGGTGATACGAGCTTCGAGGTCGTTGGATACAGGATCCAAGGGCATCTGAGTAGTTTTTGTACAAATTGTGCGCAATTCTCAAACTCATTAAGGTTTCCTGTAAACATATGAAGACATCATGTGAGCTGCTATAGCTCAGATCTACAAGCTCCAAGCAACTCGTATCGGCATATAACAACTATGGTGTGGGGGTACATGATATTCTCCCGGGAGAGGGGTGCACAACCAATCGGTGTTTGGGAGGGCGGGGACAAATATAATGTTCAAAAAATATAATCTAAACAATCCTAAATAGAGCTTCACAATTTTATCTAAGGTCGAGGGGTTAACCCCTGTCGGTGTACTAGAGTAGGGGTACCCTAGTATCCCGAACTTGTGCACGGGCAGTTGCAGCCCTCCGCGGCAAGGCTTACCGGGTGACCGCCAAGGTCCTGCGTGGTTCCTTTGGAGCCATTCAAGAAAAAAGTATTCAAGCCAAGGAGACAAGGCCCCGGCAAGAGGAGCTTGCCGAGAAGGCCACCCAAGGCATCTCAAGAAACTGGCGGCGACGCGCCCCGCGTCCCGGCAAGGACCGGTGAGCGACAAGCTTCCGGACGCGACAAGACAACAATCGGCAAAGGCGCTTGTCAGCGGAATCACCACTGTACTGCGCTCCAGCACATCCACTAACGTGTCGCCACAGGACCTTTCCGGTAGCGCTGCGTGGCGGAAGGCTGTCAGCGGCCAGTCTTGCGCTGATGGTAAGCGGCGCTGACAAGATTGCCTTCGTGGCGAGCGGTGGCGCCCCTGACGGTCCCTGTTTGCACTGTTAGGGCGACGTAGACAGGCATTTAATGCCTTTGTCCCCTGCCGTCAGGGTTAGGTATGATACACTGTACAAGTAGCTGTACCAACCACTCCTTTTCCATTTTTACCCTTGCCTATGTTGCCACAGCCGGAGACCCCTTGAGCATATAAAAGGAGGCCCGTGCGCAGCGTAGAAAGGGGAGAGAGACCGGGGTTCGAGGGAGAGAAGCCGAGAGAACACTCACGCTTCGGTCTCGTTAGCAACTTGTGTGTGTCTTGTAGCACTCAAGCGCTCGAGCAAGAATTCAATACATTCAGACATGCAGCAGTAGGGGTGTTATCTCTCCGGAGAGCTTCGAAGTTGGGTAAAACCGCTCGTGTGCTTCGCCTCAATCTGCTCTTCGTGCGACCTCCGCCCCCCGCCGAACTGAAAGGGGCTCGGTCCGCCGGTCCCATAGGTGTTCGTGGGCCAGATCGGCCTCCGCGACATCTTTGGCGCGCCAGGTAGGGGGCGTCGAGATTGTGTGAACCTGATCCGGCGTCCACACGAGCTAGATCTTCATTATCTTCATCGACATGCCACCGAAGAAGAAGGCTTCGGCGGCAGATGTTCCGTCGCCGAACCCACCACCACCGGAGCGAACGGGTGGTGGGGGGGACGCCGGCGGAAGAATGGACGTCGACGGGGGAGCCCACGGTGCCGCCAAGTCCAAGGACAAGGCTGCGCAGACCTCGGCGTCCGTAGATGCACCACGTCCGTCTCAGGAGGCGCGGGACCAACAGCGTCATGGTATTCACAACGCCATACGCTCGTTGGACCAAGATCAAGCTGGTGGATCTCGGGATGCTCAAGACCAGCATGCACGCCAACATACTGGCGCGAGCGAGGCACGGTCGCCTGGACGGGATACTGCTCCTTCTAACATAGTTACAAGTCCGACCATATCCCGCTCCTCGCGCCGTTCGCCACTGCCACCCACCACTCCAGCAGAAGCTTTGGCGAGAGCTCAATCGCTCTGGATTACCCTCCAACAGCCGACATGGTCGATGAATGGAGGGCCACCATTCAGTCTCATCGGCTTTGCCAGCGGCGACGCCCGCGGCAGCCGAGTGCTTCGCTGTCGCGGCAGGACTGCCAAACCCGAGCCGTTGGCGACGAAACCGGTGGGGGTGCAACCACCATGCACTCTCCACCCCGAAGGCCAAGATCGCCGACTCGCCGGATCCACCTCGACAGCGACTCCACCGCGTCATCAGATCCACGAGCTCGTCGCGATCAGCGCCAAGTTCTTCACGAACGACAGCAAAAAGGCGCTCGAACTCGCATCGAGCACCGAAGAGAAGCGCGGCGTCAATCCGACCAGCACGCTGGGCCCTCTGTCGACATGCATGCTCCAGGGGAACCAGGCGACTTGCCGTACGCGGTAGGTTGCCCTGCGTTCACTCGTGAGCTGCGGCAAGTCCGATGGCCCAAAGAAGAAGAATTTCAAGCCAGACGTGCAGAAGAAATACGGCGGCAAGACGCATCCGTCGGAGTTCCTCAAGCATCTACACCATCACGGTGCAAGCTGCCGGGGGGCGAGACGACAAGATCCTTGCCAACTACTTCCCGCTGGTGCTCAAGCCCAATGTCAGATCCTGGCTCATGCACTTGCCGGACAACTCCATATCCTCTTGGGCAGATCTATGCCATCAGTTTGTCGGCACCTTTACAGGCGGCCACAAGCCCCATGGCCAAGAAAGCGACCTTCACCTGCTCGCCCAGAAGGAAGGAGAGCCTGGCATAAGTACATTCAAAGATTCAGCAGCGTCTGACACAACATCCCAGATGTCCACCACCGCTGTAATGTCGGCGCGTTCCATCAGAACGTGCGAAACCGCAGGATGCGGGAGGAGATGGCGATGCGCAAGATCAGGGACGTCAGTGAGCTATATGCCCTGGCCGACAAGTGTGCACGTGCTGAGGAAGGGAGGAGACTCCCCGGAGAGAAAAACCGGCGGCGAAGAAGAAGACCAAGTCCGGTAGAGCTCTGATGCCCACTCCGGCAAGCGCACCTCTTCGGAGTGCTGCGCTACCGTCGAGGACGCACCATCGAGCTCCACCGGCAAGTGCTGAGGAGAAGTCTGCTCCGGCAAGCCCTAGGGTTTGTTCCGTTGAAGCGGGCGGCTCCAAGTCCGGCAAGAGCTCGATGCCCACTCCGGCAAGCGCACCTCTTGAGTGCCGCGCTACCGTCGAGGACGCACCATCGAGCTCCACCGGCAAGTCTTGAGGAAGCGATGCTGCTCCGGCAAGCCCTAGGGTTTGTTCCGTCGAAGCGAGACGCTCCAAGTCCGGCAAGAGCTCGATGCCCACTCCGGCAAGCGCACCTCTTGAGTGTTGCGCTACCGTCGAGGACGCACCATCGAGCTCCACCGGCAAGTGCTTGAGGAGCGATCTGCTCCGGCAAGCCCTAGGGTTTGTTCCGTTGAAGCGAGCGCTCCCGACAAGTTTTGCTCCGGCAAACTTGCTGGGAACTTCAAGCTCGGATGAGCCGCGAGTTCTCGCCGTGGAAGCAGATGTTCCGCGGCAGCAAATGTGCCGGTGGTTCTTTGGTCGATCAGGATGGCGCCAAATCGAGCCTTTGGCAGACACCTTCGCTCTAGTCTATGGAGCGAGGCAGTTCTCCCCATGGAACTCGTATACGGATCACCTCGAGTGCTCGTTTATGATGAGCTTGAGCAAGAGCAGCTGCGACAAGATGACGCGCTGCTCCTTGAGGAGGATCGTCTTCAGGCTGTTGTATGAGCTGCTTGATACCAGCAAGCTTTGCGCCGCTACCATAGCCGCAAAGTTAATGCCAGAAGTCTCGAGGAAGGCGACCTTATTCTTGGTAGCGTTCGATCCGCCAAGAATTCCAACAAGTTGGCCTTGAAGTGGGAAGGCCCTTACCGGGTGAAACGAGTCACTAGGCTGGCGATGTCCGCCTTGAGACCGAAGATGGCATTCCGGTGAGCAACTCCTGGAACATTGAGCATCTTCGTAAGTTTTACCGTGGAAGCGCGGTTCTTGAACCTGTTAAAGAACCACCTTTTGTACAAGTCTTGCCGATGTTGCATGTAATCCTTTGTACAAAGCGGTATGCGAGACCCGTGCATAAGTAAAGCTAATGTGCTTCGCACATCTTGTCAATTTCATGCTTTCTACTTCTATTTTGCATGCGTTATCCGACACTTTGTGCAGCACCTACCTCCGGTAAGCAATAACGAGCCATAAGGCTCCATATCTTTATTTTCTCTTCTTTCTTTTTCTCAAAGAAAGGAAGGTTCCCTCGCCCACAAGTTTGCCAGGGGGAAAGGAGAAGATAATGGTGTGGACCAAGCGTCGCTCAAGGAAGTCTAGCCTTCTTGGGAAGCAAGCGACGGAAAAGCTAAGTTGCTAAAATTTGAGCAATCAGCTTTAATATTTTTAAGTTATCTTCCTCGAGCGACCGTACTTTGTATGGAAAACCCTGCGCGGAGGAACCAACCCCTAGCTAGTTAAGCCCTTACTTTGTTTCGAGTCCGCTCAACAACTTAAGTGAGCTGCGATTGCGCCCTTACTTTGTTTCGAGTCCGCTCAACAACTTAAGTGAGCTGTGATTGCGCCCTTACTTTGTTTCGAGTCCGCTCAACAACTTAAGTGAGCTGCGACTAGTTGCGACAAGGTTTCTTGTCGGTAGCAAGACCGCCAAAGACTCTTGACATCCACTTTTCAAGCGCTTCGCGGCCAGTGCCTGTGACAAGTTCCCTAAAAGCGTAGGGCAAAAACATACAAAGGAAAGAACCAAGTAAAGGAAATAACATAGCAATTGCTACCCGAAATAGAGTTATATTACAAGATAGCTTGTCGCAGCTGTAATAGATTGTTCTCATAACATGACCAGCAGCGGCAAGAAAAAGAGAAAGCGGGCGGCCTAATCTCGTCGACCGGGGCTCTCAAGGAAGCAAAGGATGCTGCCGCAGCCGAGGATCGGCGGTTGGCGTGGCGCTGGCGCTCCTGCGACCTCGGGGCCGTCGGTCACGATCGCCGGACCCCTCGCCCGGCTTCTGCGGCGGCAGCTTTATGGCGGCCTCTTCGCCCGTGGCTCGTCGGCCCGACTTCTTCTCCGATGGCAGCGGCGTCGTCGATGTGCCAGCGTCCTCCTCGCCGGCGGTCTCGGTCTCCATTGGCTCTGTGGCGGATGGATCTGACGACCGGAAAATGAAGAAAAGTCAAGCAAATATTCAAAAAGAAAATTAGAAGAAGAAGAACACAAGGAAAGTTTTCAAGCAAGAGGATTACTGTGCTAGGGTCTGCAGTCATGGTCTCCGCCACTGGGGATCGGGTGCTGTCCCTTGCCGGAGAACTGCCCCTTGCCGGAGAAGTCTCCCTTGCCAGAGAACGCTCCCTTGACGGGGAATCCACCCTTGGCGGTGTAGTCGAAGCAGAAGGCATGTCAGGAGCGGCTTCAGGGCACTCCTGGTAAGGCTACTCTGCTACTACACAAATCAGCAGTCAGATATCAGCAAAGAAAGAGCACCCATGCACGCCTAACAGCAGGAAGTAAACCATATACTTACGCTGGGGCTGCGGCTGGGGCTGTAAGAAACCACCCACGATCTCTCACACGACGCCGCATTCGACGCTGCGTGCCGTTCGGGAAGGGCGTGGTGGAGTGCAAGGTGAGTTACAGGCGTAACCCGGGCAGCGCGTGCCGTGCCTGTTTTGGGCACCTGGCCCAACAGCGCTTCGGCACTGTGTGGCCCGAGCCGGGGCTCTGTCGGTGTACTAGAGTAGGGGTACCCTAGTATTCCGAACTTGTGCCTGTGCAGTTGCAGCCCTCCGCGGCAAGGCTTACCGGGTGATTGCCAAGGTCCTCCGTGGTTCCTTTGGAGCCATTCAAGAACAAAGTATTCAAGCCAAGGAGACAAGGCCCGGCAAGAGGAGCTTGCCGGAAGGCCACCCAAGGCATCTCAAGAAACTTGCCCGACGCGCGCCCAGCGTCCGGCAAGGCCCGGTGGCGACAAGCTTCCGGACGCGAAAAGACAACAATCAAGGTAAGGCGCTTGTCACAAGCGCGCACCACCACCTCAGACTCGCTTCTCCAAAGACATCCACTAACGTGTCGCCCAGGACCTTTCGGTAGCGGCGTGGCGAAGAGGTGCAGGGCCAACGGCGCTGTGGTAAGCGGCGCCGACAAGATTGCCTTCGTGGCGGCGGTGGCGCCTGACGGTCCCTGTTTGCACCGTTAGAGGCGGCGTGACAGTGCATTTAATGCCTTTGTCCCCGCCGTCAGGGTTAGGTATGATACACTGTACAAGTAGCTGTACCAACCACTCCTTTTCCATTTTTACCCTTGCCTACGTTGCCACCTGTCGGAGACCCCTTGAGCATATAAAAGGAGGCCCGTGCGCAACGTAGAAAGGGGAGAGAGAGCTTCGGGGGTTCGAGGGAGAGAAGCCAGAGAACACTCACGCTCGGTCTCGTTAGCAGCTTGTGTGTACTGTAGCACTCAAGCGCTCCCGAGCAAGAATTCAATACATTCAGACATGCAGCAGTAGGGGTGTTATCTCTCCGGAGGAAACTCCAGCTAGGTAAAACCGCTTCGTGTATTAGCCGCCTCAATCTGCTCTTCGTGCGACCTCCGCCCCCCGCTGAACCGAAAGGGGCTCGGTCCGCCGGTCCCATAGGTGTTCGTGGGCCAGATCGGCCTCCCCGACAACCCCCGACAATCTACATAGCTCCGCCTAAACACAACATTTGCATGTATGTAGTACTAGACTTAATATTTATGTTTCAGTTTCCTTTCATTTTAAATATTGAATTAAGGACCAAGCATGTCTTACATTTTACTCCCTTCGTTCCTAAATAGTAGTCTTTTTAGAGATTTCAAATGGATTGCCACATACAGATGTATATAGACATATTTTAAAGTGTAGATTCACTCACTTTGCTCCGTATGTAGTCACTTGTTGAAATCTCTATAAGACAAATATTTAGGAACAGTGGGAGTATTTTTGAATTCGTGTCATACCTACATGGTTTGGAAAAATAGATGCACTCTACTTACTGGATTGTTGTTGTATTCGCGCGAGCGCGTGTGTGTGGTCATATGCTTGATACATACAAAGTTTTCTCACCACCATACCGTTCATCTTTTAAATTTTAATTTGCAATGGAAAACTTACTAGGGATACCATGAAATGTGAAATCCACGTTGAGATCACTATATCACAAACTCACTCTAATTCAGGAACTCGTCATAAATCAATTAGCACGTTGAGATTACTATTGCAAGGAAAATACGGGCATTGTAATACATATAGATTCATTCGGCAATTTAAAAGATTCCTTTCGTATTCTCGAATGGTAGCACCCAACGACATACAGCCAAACCCGGGGTCGTGTTGATCCTAAAAATAAACCAGGCTCGTGTCCTTCTGGTGGCATGCGTGGTATGCACATTAGCCAACCCCAACCAGTCGAGCCTCCGCATTTTGAATTGAAACATCTGGCGGCCATAATTCCAGCCCTAAGAAATTCCCCTCATGTCCCCGGTCCATAATGACTACCGATGAACAATGGAGGGTTGCTTTAGTAACTAGAGAACGTTACCTACCGTGCCGAGCACGGTTCAATTCCCTCGGTCGCCGCTAACCCAAGGTCACCCATCAACTCCATTGCCTAGTACTAACTAGATCCGGATCGAGCCTTGGCGCGAGGGTGCCGGTCCCAACATTTTGGTCAAGCGGGTAATGCCAAGTAAGTGGTAATTCAGATTTAGCATATGCTATTAAATTATAATCACTGAAAAGTTTGTTAATACAAATAAATAATTTAAGCTGGACCTTTGCATGATCAAACTTCAGTTTCTTTGCGCGTTCCTATAACAAAATGCAATCTACATGAAAACAATTTTAAACTGACTGAATATTATTTCATAAAAATAAATGGTTAAAGCAGTGAAGCTTCAAAATAGGCACTTCTCCAACACATGTTCTGCATATTCTAATTCTGATAAAGCCAAGTGCAAACCTGAACTTACGAAAATAATATCAGTTTGAAAACATCTAGGGATGTAAGTTGGCTAAAATGAATGTCAGTTTAGCTCGAAGCTACAAATTGTAGAATTCACACACACACAAAAACTAAGCACAAAAAGATTTATAATGCAGGAAATTGCTGAGCCCAAATATTTTGAGCCAGATAAATTAACTCTAAATTTTGTTTCTGTGACCTAGAACCCGAATATGTCAACGACATGGAAGAAATGTCTGGAGACCTCGACAAGCTCCGTGATGCCGACAACCTGCAAGCCAAAACGATGGATGTAGGAGTGGTCACAGAGAGAGAGAGAGCGAGAGAGAGAGAGAGAGAGAGGTGAACCTGGACGGTGTGGAACATCGTGAATCTCATGTCGAAGAGGACATGCAGCGGCGACGGCTGGCCACCGGATCCAGCGCTGCCACGAGCCCATTCTCCCTGCACTCTCGAGTCAAAGAGGATAGGCAACGATGACGGCTGACCACCGGATCCAGCGCTGCCACGAGCATTCAGCTTCTGCTTTACAGTAAAAGTGAAATTAACACAGGGAAACTAAATAAACCAATAGGAAACTACACTTGAAAACCACTCTTGTCTATCCATTGTCAAAAAAGTATGTGCCTAACCCTATATCCTAATAGCAATGCTGAAGGAAATATGCCCTAGAGGCAATAATAAAGTTGTTATTTATATTTCCTTATATCATGATAAATGTTCATTATTCATGCTAGAATTGTATTAACCGGAAACTTAGTACATGTGTGAATACATAGACAAACAGAGTGTCCCTAGTATGCCTCTACTAGACTAGCTCGTTAGTCAAAGATGGTTAAGTTTCCTAACCATAGACATGTGTTGTTGTCATTTGATGAACGGGATCACATCATTAGAGAATCATGTGATGGACAAGACCCATCCGTTAGCTTAGCACTATGATTGTTTATTTTATTGCTATTGCTTTCTTCATGACTTATAGATGTTCCTATGACTATGAGATTATGCAACTCCCGAACACCGGAGGAACACTTAGTGTGCTATCAAACATCACATCATAACTAGGTGATTATAAAGATGCTCTACAGGTGTCTCCGATGTTGTTTGTTGAGTTGGCATAGATCGATATTAGGATTTGTCACTCCAATTGTCGGAGAGGTATCTCTGGGCCCTCTCGGTAATGCACATCACTATAAGCCTTGCAAGCACTATGACTAGTGAGCTAGTTGCGGGATGATGCATTACGGAACGAGTAAAGAGACTTGCCGGTAACGAGATTGAACTAAGTATGATGATACCGGCAATCGAATTTCGGGAAAGTAACATACCGATGACAAGGGGAACAACGTATAGCCGTCATGCAGTTTGACCGATAAAGATCTTCATAGAATATGTAGGAGCCAATATGAGCATCTAGGTTCCTCTATTGGTTATTGACCAGAGACGTGTCTCGGTCATGTCTACATAGTTCTCGAACCCGTAGGGTCCGCATGCTTAACGTTCAATGACGGTCTATATTATGAGTTTTTGTGATTTGATGACCAAAGTTTGTTCAGAATCCCGGATGAGATCTCGGACATGACAAGGAGTCTCGAAATGGTTGAGACATAAATATTCATATATTGGAAGGTTATATTCGGACACCGGAATGGTTCGGTTCGTATCGGATAAGTTTCAGAGTACCGGGGGTTACCGGAACCACCCCCCCCCCCCGGAAGCTATTGGGCCTTAGTGGAGAAGAGAGAGGGCTCTCTAGGAGGTGGCGCATGCCCCCCTTGCCCCAATCCAAATTGGACAAGGGGAGGGGGAGGCGCCCCCTGAGGGAGTCCTGGATTAGGGGGTGTCCGGATAGCCAGACTATAGCCTTCGGCCGGACTCCTGGACTATGAATATACAAGATTGAAGACTTCGTCCCGTGTCCGGATGGGACATTCCTTGGCGTGGAAGGCAAGCTTGGCGATACGGATATGTAGATCTCCTACCATTGTAACCGACTCATGTAACCCTAACCCTATTAAAGGCGCCTATATAAACCGGAGGGTTTTAGTCCGTGGGATCGAACAACAATCATACCATAGGCTAGATTCTAGGGTTTAGCCTCTCTGATCTCGTGGTAGATCTACTTCTTGTACTACCCATATCATCAATATTAATCAAGCAGGAGTAGGGTTTTACCTCCATCGAGAGGGCCCGAACCTGGATAAAAACATCGTGTCCCTTGTCTCCTGTTACCATCCGCCTAGACGCACAGTTCGGGACCACCTACCCGAGATCCGCCAGTTTTGACACCGACATTGGTGCTTTCATTGAGAGTTCCTCTGTGTCGTTGTCTTTAGGCCCGATGGCTCCTCCGATCATCAACAACGATGCGCTCCAGGGTGAGACCTTTCTCCCCGGACAGATCTTCATATTCGGCGGCTTTGCACTGCGGGCCAATTCGCTTGGCCATCTGGAGCAGATTGAAAGCTACGCCCCTGGCCATCAGGTCAGATTTGGGAGTTTGAACTACACGGCTGACATCCGCGGAGACTTGATCTTCGACGGGTTCGAGCCATGCCAAGCGTGCCGCCTTTATCACGAGGGCATGATCTATCTCTGCCGCCGGACAGTGTCCTTGAGGCCGCACCAGAGTCCGCTCCGACCTTTAGCTCAGAGCCGACCGCGCCGATCGAGGACGGTGGCTGGACACCGCCTCGGGGGCTGTGATCTCTACGGCGATTGAGCCGTACACCTACCTCCGCCCTTTGCGGCTTCGTGACTCAAGCGCCGGACTCCTCTCCGGGCTCTGAGCCTTCAGCGCCCTGCCAATCGAATCCGATTGGGCGCCGATCATGGAATTCATCGCCGCGGACATCTTTCAGCACTCGCCCTTTGGCGACATTCTGAATTCACTAAAGTCTCTCTCTTTATCAGGAGAGCCCTGGCCGGATTATGGTCAGGAAGGTCGGGATGCGGAGGACGAAGAAAATCAAAGCCCAACCACCACCCACTTCGTAGCCACTGTCGATGATTAAACCGACATGCTCGACTTCGACTCCAAAGACATCGACGGTATGGACGACGATGCAGGAGACGACCAAGAACCAGCGCCCACGAGAGCCTTTGGAAGGCCACCTCGTCATATGACATATACATGGTGCACATCCCAAAAAGATGGGAATGGCGATGGAACAGCGGAGGATGACCCCTCCAAGAAACAAGCCTAAGCGCCCGGCGTCCAAGCGCCGCTCTAAATCCCGCCACAAAGCAAAAGCGGTGATTCCCATACGGAGATAATAACACCCCGGACAAGGTCAAGACAACCCCCTCCAGCAAGATTCAGCGTAGGAGGATGGAGAAGCCAGCCCTCATAAGAGAGCGGCAGAAAAAGAGGTAGAGGACGATAATTACATGCCTCCCTCTGAAGATGAGGCAAGCCTCAACGATAATGAATTCGTCGTGCCCGAGGATCCCGTCGAAAAAGAGCGTTTCAAAAGCAGGCTCATGGCCACGGCAAGCAGCCTCAAGAAAAAGCAGCAACAGCTTAGAGGTGACCAAGATTTGCTAGCTGACAGATGGACTGAAGTCCTTGCGGCCGAAGAGTATGATCTCGAGCGCCCCTCCAAGAGCTACCCAAGACGCGGGCTGCTACCCGGATTAGAGGAGGAAGCACCTAAACCTACATCACCGGTGCATGATATGGCTGACCGGCCACCTCGTGGCCGCGACAGATAGGCCTATCGGCCCTCAATTCAAGCCGCACCCCGTCGCCGCTCAAAAATACAAAGGCAGGAAATGCGCCCGGACACTGCGAGATATATTGGAGGACAAGGCAAAGGCGGACAAGATCGATCTACGGATCGGCGTGGGCCCCACAATACGTGGCGATAAGCTGTCACACGGATATGGCAACTCGGCCGGGCGAACACGATGAGACAAAGCTCATTTGAGCTGCGTCGTGATATAGCCCAATACAGTAGGCGCCAAGACACCCACTATGCTTCACAGATGAAGTGATGGATCATCAAATCCCTAAGGGTTTCAAACCCGTAAACATTGAATCATATGATGGCACAACAGATCCTGCGGTTTGGATCGAGGACTATCTCCTTCACATCCACAAGGGCCCGCGGTGATGATCTACACGCCATCAAATACCTCCCACTCAAGCTTAAAGGACCAGCCCGACATTGGCTTAACAACTTACCAGCAGAGTCAATTGGTTGTTGGGAAGACCTGGAAGCCGCATTCCTCGACAATTTCCAGGGCACATATGTGCAACCACCAGACGCCGATGACCTAAGCCACATAATTCAGCAGCCAGAGGAACCGGCGGACAATTACAGACACGGTTCCTAACCAAGAAAAATCAAATCGTCGATTGTCCGGATGCCGAGGCCCTTGCAGCCTTCAAACACAACATCCGTGGACGGTGGCTTGCCCGACACCTAGGACAGGAAAAGCCGAAATCCATGGCAGCCCTCACAACACTCATGACCCGCTTTTGCGGCGGGAGAGGACAGCTGGCTGGCTTCAGAGTAACAACATGACCAAGAACCACAGTAATTGGATACCTAGGACAGCGGTGGCAGGTCGCGTCGCAACAAGCACAAAGCGCCGCGATTAACGGCGACAATCTTGAGGATCTGGCGGTCAATGCCAGTTCAAAGGCTCTAAACCCGGTCAGTGGAAAAAAGCCATTTAAAAGAAATACTCCGGGCCCGTCCAATTTGGACCGAATGCTCGATCGCTCCGGATACATGGCACCCCGAAAGTTAGCCAATCACACCAACAGGTTTGTTGGGTGTTCAAGCAGGCTGGCAAGTTAAATGCCGAAAACAATGACAAGGGGCTGCATAGCAATGACGAGGAGGAGCCCCGGCCGCCGAACAATAGAGGACAGAAGGGCTTCCCCCCGCAAGTGCGGACGGTGAACATGATATACGCAACCCACATACCCAAAAGGGAGCGGAAGCGTGCACTAAGGGACATATATGCGATGGAGCCAGTCGCCCCAAAGTTCAACCTGTGGTCTTCCTGCCCAATCACTTTTGATCGAAGGGACCACCCCACTAGCATCCGCCATGGTGGATTCGCCGCATTGGTTCTAGACCCAATCATTGACGAATTTCACCTCACTAGAGTCCTAATGAATGGCGGCGGCTTTGAACTGCTTTATCGGGATACGATGTGCAAAATCGGCATAGACCCATCAAGGATTAAACCCACGAAGGCGACCTTCAAAGGCGTCATACCAGTGTAGAGGCCAAGCTATGCAGGCTCGATTACACTTGAAGTGGTCTTGGATCCCGGATAACTTCCGGGCGAGGAGTTAATCTTGACATAGTCCCGTTCATGGCGGCTATCATGCCTTTGCTTGGATGAACCGCATTTGAAAAGTTCAATGTCGTGCCGCACTACGCATATCTCAAGCTCAAGATGCCAGGTCCTCGAGGAGTCATTACGGTCAATGGAAACACCGAACGCTCTCTCCAGACGGAGGAGCATACGGCGGCCCTCGCGGCGGAAGTACAAAGTAGGCTCTTAAGGCAATTCTCGAGTCCGGCCATTAAATATCCGGACACCGTCAAGCGCGCCCGGAGTAACCTACAACAAGACCGCCTGGCACGTTCCGAGCAAGCATAGCAATGCGGCCCAAGCCCCAGCCCTCGCGAAATTGCGAAATCAGTATTACGCGTACATAATTACGCTCTGGAAATACCATGGGCATAGGGGAAGGGGCACGACCACGGCATGCCCAGAATGCGGCTCAACCACACCAGGGGCTCCCGATTGTGTCATTCTTTTTTTTCTCTTTCTTTTTACTTTCAGGACTCCGTTTTCACGAAGCCCTGTCCGGCATTAGAATCACCGAACACATGATGCAACAGCCAGGGAAGCAGAAAGCTACGTCGAGTGTCCAGGTGGTCTCTATTGCGAGCAATATATCTGTTTTACACAACATCCCGGGCTTACCCCTGGAGGGAGACATGTTAAAAAGTCCCGTCCCTTGCTTATCGCACTATTTGTATCATTCTGCTCTTACAGCAGCCCTTTTGAATAAACAATATATAGCTTACGCCTATTATTGATTTCCCTTATATATATATATATATATATATATATATATATATATATATATATATATATATATATATATATGTTCATGTATGACATTGTGCAACCGTACACTTTAGTGCAGGCGATACACCGAGGGCTTAAGTACCCCATAACATGGTGTGATAAGTCCGAACACTTTCACAAGTGCGGCACCCGAACTTATAGCATTATATGCATCGGCTCGAATCATGTCTTGGGTCAATAGTTGGGTTTGCCCGGCTCCCATGTTTTGGTACCTTACGTTCCGTTATATCGGCTAAGGTAGCTGGGAGAACCACTGCGATTGTGCCCGGTTGAGCTGGGTTAAGCACCTCAAGGAGAAAGCTAAAACTGGCCGTCATGATAGGGCGAGAGCCGGTCGCTGTTCGAGAGGTTTTCGAGTCCCTAAAGACTTATGCCGCTTAGAGCGAGGAGTCGGCATTGTCCGGTCTAGGCGTGGATAGCACCCCAAACTCGGTCTTCCGAATACCAGGGGCTTCGCCGAAATTTAAAATTATAGAATTCTATGGCTAACTGAGAGTGTTCAAGCATTATAGTCTGGTTGCCTTGTTCGTTGCGTTGAGCGCCTCCCTCGAAGGACCCAAGAATGGGAACAAGAGCGCTCAAGTTCATCCCGAACACCCCAACACTCGTGGCATGAAATTTGAAGCCTCTGACTCGCCATCTCTCAAATTCAATATCTGGCCGCCTGAAGGTAATATTTTAGATTCAATAGTGTTGCTTAGCGCATATGAACAAGTTTTCAGCGTCTGAGGATAACAAATGCGAGTCTACTCAAAAATTATATCTTTGGAGCATTCATCCGCTATAAGGCAGGCACCCTTGAGGCGCCCTCATAATACATTTCGAACTTGCGATGCTCCTTCTTCGGTGGTGGTCCGTCCTTCACAAGCTTCTCAGCGTCCATCTTGCCCCAGTGCACTTTAGCAAGGGCAAGGGCCCTACGGGCACCTTCGATGCAGACGGAGTGCTTGATGACTTCCACCCATGGACAGGCGTCCACCAGCCGCTTCACCAGCCTGAAGTAGCTCCCAGGCATGGCTTCATTAGGCCACAGCCGAGCTATGAGGCCCTTCATGGCCTGTTCGGCCACCTTATGGAGCTCGACCAGCTGCTTCAACTGGTCGCTTAAGGGCACCGGGTGTCCGACCTCAGCATACTGAGACCAGAACACCTTCTCCGTCGAGCTCCCCTCCTTGGCTCGGTAGAATGCGGCACCATCAGCCACACTGTGGGGCAGATCTGCGAATGCTCCTGGAGAGCTCCGGATTCGGGTGAGTAACAGATAATTCACTTTCACGTGCTTGCTTTGCATATAGAATGCCTTACCCGCCGCTATCTTCTTCATCGCCTCAATCTCCTGGAGGGCTTTTTGGGCTTTGGCCTTAGCAGCCTTGGCGCTCTCAAGGGCCGTGGCGAGCTCGGACTCCCGAGTCTTTGAGTCACGCTCCAAACTCTCATGTTTTTCCACGAGAGCCTGGAGCTCTTTCCGCACCTCCGCCACCAGCGCCTCCTGCTTTTCTCGCTCGGTGCGCTCCGCGGCCACATTGCTTTCGGCCCAGGACACCGCCTCCTTCAGGGTCGCCACCTCGTTCGTGGCCCCTGCAATATTCATGTTATTCTGTCATTTTTGCAAACACATCTTTTAAATACTCCCATAAGGTATTACTTACATTCCTTGTGCTCGAGCTACTTTTTGGCAAGTCCGAGCTCGTTCTCGGACTGCTCGAGGCTCTGCTTCAATGCACCAACCTCCGCAGTCAGTGCGGCAGAGGTCAGCATCGCAGCCTGCATTCCCATATTGACATACTTATGTTAGACTCTGTGTATATCTTTTTAGATCCTCGGTTCGGCTTTTTCTTTTGAACACCAAACCGAGCATCGAGGCTACTGTCTATCTTGATAATATTTTATATATATCTTAAATACATACCTCAAAGCCTGTTAGAAGGCTGGCACGAACTTCGATCGGCCGCTCTTGGCGGACTGAACCTTCTAGATCACCACACTCATAACAGTGCGGTGTTCCTCGTTGATGGAAGCGTTGTTAAGCGCCTCCATCAAATCATCCAGTGCCTCCGGTTGGACGGAAGTCACCGGCGTCGCAGTCTTGCCCTTCTTACGAAGGGGTCGCCTGTCGGACTCCGGAACCACTGAAGGTTCTGGTACGGAGTCCGGCGCAGGGCTGGACTTGAAGCCCTTCGGGGTTTTATCCCCTTTGAGCCCGGCTTCCGGGAGGTCGCCTTGCGGCGCCTCCATAGCCACCTCCTCCTGGCTGGGCCCCTTTTTGGACTCCACCCCGGCGTCATCCGCGGCGGGAGGAGACGAGGCGGTCGGAAGTGAGGTGATGTTCACCTCGGACGAATCCAGGGAGCCGCTCGACGAATCGTCGAGCCCATCCTTGGGGGGGCTGCATGGTTATATCCGGCATTATAGGATGATGTGCGACAAATGAAACGCCACGAGTTATTCTGGTGTCCAGACACTTACGATTTCGCCAGGGGCTTGGTCCTTGGAGACCACCCTTCTTCACCGTCGTCAGCATTGGCGGTGTAGTCCGGAGGAAGGGTCCTTCCCTTTTTGGACCCTCCGGCCTCCCCGGTGGGGGCGGCCTTCCTTTTCTTCTCTTCCCCCGCTGGGGCAGAGGCCTCTTCTTCCTCCTCGTCTTCGCGGGAGGAGTCTGCCTCGGCGTCATCGGACGATGAGTCCGATAACACCTGGCGCCGGGAACTCCTTCGAGTTCCCGTGGCCTTCTTCTTGGCCTTCTTTTCCGGCACCACGTGAGGTGCCGGAACCTGCAACCCCGTCAATTGGGCGTCCACAGGTCTTCGGCAAGGAGCCGGATACGGTCGATCTGTCCGGACGTCTTCAGCGAGTCCTGTCAAAGGTGAGGGAGTTTTAGATCCTGCATAGAGTCAAACTATGAGAAAAGAGTCCCGTAATGGGTAAAATAACTTACCTCGCTGGCTTGATGCTGCGAGTCGAATCCGCGATCTTCCGTCGCGGATTTGGGAGCTTCGGCGCCCTTGAACAGCACCTTCCAGGCGTCTTCGTACGTAGTGTCGAAGAGCCGGTTCAAGGTTCGGTGCTATGCCGGATCAAACTCTCACAAATTGAAGGCCCGTTGCTGGCATGGGAGAATCCGGCGAATGAGCATCACCTCCATTACGTTGACAAGCTTGAGATTCTTGTCCACCAGGTTTCGGACGCAGGTTTGGAGTCCGGCCAGCTCTTCCGAATTACCCCACATCAAGCCCGTCTCTTTCCATGAGGTGAGTCGTGTGGGGAAGCCAGATCGAATTCGGGGGCCGCTGCCCATTTAGGGTCGCGCGGCTCGGTGATGTAGAACCACCCGGTTGCCACCCCTTTATGGTCTCCACAAAGGAGCCCTCGAGCCATAGGACGTTGGCCATCCTGCCCACCATGGCGCCTCCGCACTCCGCTTGGCGGCCGCCCACTACCTTCGGCTTGACATTGAAGGTCTTCAGCCATAAGCCGAAGTGGGGCTGGATGCATAGGAAGGCCTCGCACACGACGATAAACGCCGAGATGTTGAGGATGAAATTCGGGGCCAGATCATGGAAATCTAGGCCGTAGTAAAACATGAGCCCCCGGACGAATGGGTGAAGTGGAAACCCTAGTCCGCGGAGGAACTGGGGGAGGAACACCACCCTCTCATGGGTCCTGGGGGTGGGGATGAGCTGCCCCTCGTTGGGGAGCCTATGCGCGATGTCGCTGGACAAGTATCCGGCCTTCCGCTGCTTTTTGATGTGCCCCTCCGTGACGGAGGAGGCCATCCACTTTCCACCCGCTCCGGACATAGTTGGAGAAGGTTGAGGTGGGATGTGCATACTTGGGCGCTGGAGATCGAGTGCGCGGAAATGGATAAGCAAAGGAGGAAGAAGGCGTGTGTGAAAAAGCGGATCCTTATCCCCTTATATGGACGGACAAAGCTATGCGTCCCCACCGGCCTGATAAAACTCGCTTATCTCCCAAAGCGCCATAATCAATGGCGCGGTTGGGTTACCCACGCCCGTATTGATGAGAATCCGAATAAGGGGACACGATCTGCTTTGACAAGGCGTGCCAAGGAAACCGCCTCGCTAAATGCTACCGAGGTGGAGACGGTGAAAAGCGATTGAATAAAGGCTTGGCCGTGGTGTGATGTCACGTTGGAGAATACGTCAGCAGATTGAACTTGTCTAAATGTTATTCTCTCTATGGTGGTATGTGGAACTTATTTTGCAGAGCCAGACACTATCCTTGTGTTCAAAATCTTCTATGAAGTATTCGGAGGAGGAACCCGCCTTGCAATGCCGAAGACAATATGTGCGCCGGACTCGTTGTCATTGAAGCCTGGTTCAGGGGCTACTGAGGAGTCTGGATTAGGGGTGTCCGGATAGCCGAACTATAGCTTTCGGCGGACTCTGGACTATGAAGATACAAGATTGAAGACTTCGTCCCGTGTCCGGATGGGACTTTCCTTGGCGTGGAAGGCAAGCTTGGCGTCTGGATATGTAGATCTCCTACCATTGTAACCGACTCTATGTAACCCTAACCCTATTCGGTGCCTATATAAACCGGAGGGTTTTAGTCCGTAGGACGAAAAACAATCATTCCATAGGCTAGCTTCTAGGGTTTAGCCTCTCTGATCTCGTGGTAGATCTACTCTTGTACTACCCATATCATCAATATTAATCAAGCGGGGTAGGGTTTTACCTCCCTCGAGAGGGCCCGAACCTGGGTAAAAACATCGTGTCCCTTGTCTCCTGTTACCATCCGCCTAGACGCACAGTTCGGGACCCCCTACCCGAGATCCGCCGGTTTTGACACCGACAACCCCCCCTCCTTCCTTCTCTCCTCCTCCTCCTTTCCCCCTTCTCCTACTTGGACTAGGAAAGCGGGAAACCTACTCCTACTAGGAGTAGGATTCCTCCCCCCTTGGCGCGCCCCTTGTGGCCGGCCGGCCTCCTCCTCCCCTCCTTTATATACGGGGGAGGGGGCACCCCATAGACACACAAGTTGATCTTTAGCCATGTGCGGTGCCCCCCTCCACAGTTTTTCCACCTCGGTCATATTGCCGTAGTGCTTAGGCGAAGCCCTGCATTGGTAACTTCTTCATCACCGTCACCACGCCATTGTGATGGTGAAACCCTCCCTCAGCCTGAGCTGGATCTAGAGTGCGAGGGACGTCACCGAGCTGAACGTGTGTAGATCGCGGAGGTGACGTGCGTTCGGTACTTGATCTGTTGGATCAGGAAGACGTTCGACTACATCAACCGTGTTACTAAAAGCTTCCGCTTTTGGTCTACGAGGGTACGTGGACACACTCTTCCCGCTTGTTGCTATGCTTCTCCTAGATAGATCTTGCGTGATCGTAGGTAAATTTTGAAATACTACGTTCTCCAATAGTGGCATCTGAGCCAGATCTATACGTAGATGTTATATGCAAGAGTAGAACACAAAGAGTTGTGGGTGATAATAGTCATACTGCTTACCAGCGTGTCATTTTGATTCAGCGATATTGTTGGATGAAGCGGCCCAGACCGACATTACATGACCGCGTTCATGAGACTGGTTCTACCGCCGTGCTTTGCAAACAGGTGGCTAGTGGGTGTCTGTTTCTCCAACTTTAGTTGAATCGAGTGTGACTACACCTGGTCCTTGTTGAAGGTTAAAACAGCAAACTTGACGAAAAATCGTTGTGGTTTTGATGCGTAGGTAAGAACAGTACTTGCTAAGCCCGTAGCAGCCACGTAAAACTTGCAACAACAAAGTAGAGGACGTCTAACTTGTTTTTGTAGGGCTTTCTGTGATGTGATATGGTCAAGACGTGATTATATATAAATTGTTGTATGAGATGATCATGTTTTGTATATGATTATCGACAATGGCGGGAGCCATATGGTTGTCGCTTTATTGTATGAAATGCAATCGCCATGTAATTGCTTTACTTTATCACTAAGCGGCAGCGATAGTCATAGTACCAATAGTTGGTGAGACGGCAACGATGCTTCGATGGAGATCAAGGTGTCAAGCCAGTGACGATGGTGATCATGACGGTGCTTTGGAGATGGAAATCAAAGGCACAAGATGACGATGGCCATATCATATCACTTATATTGATAGCATGTGATGTTTACGAAAAATGCCAATGGTGGCCGCGCTGCAGGCAGGCCGGAATCTCGGCCGCTGCATGTGCACGGGGATGCGTGCTGGCATTGTATATGTCATGTATTTGATTTGTTTTTGGCTCGTATTGAACTCGTCTGGCCCCACGCACATGCAAAAGGTAGCTAGTCTCCTGCTCATCTGACATGTACGCACAGCGACCGCAGGCTCAAGACCAGTACACACCCTTGTGCATGCATGCCGTGGAGGATTTTTGGCCAACGGAGCCCACTGGTTGCTCAAGTATGGACGTGGACCATTTTCGCCCAGGGAAGACACAAGTTTGTTCACCATAGCCACCGTCCACTGATTACTTTTATTCTGTTTCACGCTAATACTACTGCCTGTGGGGGTTAGCAAGTGCTACAATGTTTTTTGCTCTAAAAAGCATCACGGCTAACTTGGCACTTGGGTTCTATGTGTTCTGCACGAAATAGCTTAGCGTCATGTTTAGTGCTAAACTGCTAATGGTTTATGCGATAGAACAAAAAGATTATTCTCAATTAATCACGCCGGAGTGCCACGTTCATGCCTAATTGTTTTATGTTCATGTTTCATTTGCTAAGAAAATGTGTACTGCACCCGCAAAAAAATAATGTGTACTGACAATCTGACATGCTACAGCGTCGTCATTGGCGCACCAACTGATTCATGGCAGGCTGCATAACTTAGCTTAATTAAGCCGGTTAGAGGCCAAACAATGATTTAAACCGGATCAGTGTGGACGTAAAGTGAAACAGCGGCAGGACCGGTGTGAACAACTTTGCGCAGGCCGGTGCACTTTAAGCCGTGTTGTCATGTCACCTCACCACAGTTAGCATTGCACAGGGCGTTGCACTTTTCAGTGTGGTTAAGTTCACTAGCACGTAGCTACAGCAGCTGTCGCTAGGCGTGGGCACCACTCAAACTTCTGTCCAAGTACACGAACCAATTTTTTAATCAAAAGACCAGTCCAAAACCTTAGTCAAACCATTGATTTGTACGCCTACACCAAGAATGGATGGTCACGGTTGGGAAAAGAAATTAACAATAGTTTGGCAGATGAAGATGATTCAAACACTCCGTTACAGAAATCATTAGACTACTGGGCCATCTCCCTTCTCGACATATTGCTCTCATTGACAATTGCAGTTTCTTCCTGTTAAGCTAACACACAACATGTGTCGGTTTTGACTAATACACAGATGAAGTTCTACGCACAGAACTAGCAACCATGCATAGTTGTAATACCCATCACCCGCCTTAAAAATTTGACATGCTTCATAAATGGTACAAATCCATTACAATAATTACAAACATATACCCGAGTTGAATGGATTGCTGAGAGGGAACAACAGCCAAAGAAACAGAGCTTGCGCAACTTCAACCAGGGATTTTGCTGATTTGGCCAGAAGGAAATATTACAAGATCACAACAGTAGGAAAATGCATCGGATTAAACACCTTCTACTTCAGGGTTCAGGATACAGACCATATCAGCATGGTTCTGATCAAGAACAGAACAAAAAATCGCTTCATTAGAGGATGCTCCGAAGTAAGTTGTGCAGTGAACAAAGAACAAGCCAATCAAGCAATGCATTTAGACATGTAAAATTCATTTTGTGAATAAAGAAAACCCATCCATGCATCATCATATTATTTCCAAATATCTAACCCATAGAATGTTTCTTGCACAAGGGGCACAGAAGCGATGGAATTTGATTTTGTATGATACTGATTTCGGGAGTGAAATGTGGTTGTATTCAAAATCTAACCAAGAACAAGGCCGACACATACTATGTTCTGAACTAAAGGTTTTTTGGAGCAGAACATTTTAATCTGAAATACCTTCTTGTCCAGCCACTTGTAGCTCCCGAACCAGCGTTTCCGGCAAGGAATGTGGCCTTGCCGCCACGGCACACTTGACCATCAACGTTGCTCAGTTCTGTGACTGTAGTGGGAAAGAGGTCAACAAAACAAACTGAAATCCATGGAACAGAAGATCTTTGCAATCGGTGGTAGGAATTCAAACTTTACCCCACTTGAATGAAATAATTATCAACCTTGGATTAGCACATCAAGAACAGAACATCAAATCCACTATTAAGTTCCAGTATGATTAACCATCGATTATCCAAGTTAGAGGAATCTACGAAATCACAAAAATTAAGCCGGTCTGGCACATAAGCATGGGTATGAATAAACAAAATCTCTATATTGTCTAAAAATACATCATGGCAAATTCGGATCTGTGCAACAACAAGATGAGGAGAGACCTATCCAATCCGGACAAAGGGGATTACAAGTAAACAAAAGAAAACCGCATCTGTACAGTGATATGCAAGAAAATAAAGGAGAGCATTCTATTTTGGAGTCAACAAGAAAAGTGATATGCATCTCGATCGAGCCATACAGCTAGATCACCCGTACCAATGGAATAGATGGAACAAAATAAATATCACCAAAAAAGTTCAAATCTGAAACTGATGAACAATAGCTAGGAGAAAAGCGCAAGTAATTGATGTGTGATACAGCCTCACCGACCGAAACAACGAAGAAAATGATTTTTCCCCTCCAGATCCGTGGACGAGGGCCTTGCCCTTGGCAGATCCGGTGTTCTGCAGATTGGAGTTGAGCCGCCGCCGGAGCGGGGAACCACCTAAGTGCTCTGTTTCTCTTTGCCTACAGACTGAACGGAAGGATTACATATAGAATAAACACATCCTCAATGTCAACCTTAATTTGTTGTTACGATCCACACCCGATACCAGCTATAATTACAAAATCAAACCTCCAAACCGATGCACATGTTAATTTTGTTTCCTTTTGCAGCGTCCACAAACGAGAATTTTATCTAGCACCATAACATCATATTCTCGGTAATCCTAGAATCAAAAAGGAGCGTCCCACACAGCCCAGATTGTACATCCATACTACACTGCTTGCTAATAATAAAAAAAGGTTACGAAGAGCCGATGGCTGTGCAACTCACAATTCTAACTATGATAACTCTACTATGCTTCCCCTAGAAAGGGAGATGCCTCAGAACAAAATCCTGTTTATGCCTCGACACATCAGAAACTGAACTAA
The DNA here is from genome assembly GCA_021605145.1 of Aegilops bicornis. Lineage (NCBI taxonomy): Eukaryota > Viridiplantae > Streptophyta > Magnoliopsida > Poales > Poaceae > Aegilops > Aegilops bicornis. The sequence goes on along the minus strand of CM038669.1, from coordinate 385,692,441 downwards.
ACTGGGAGTAGCAGTTTAAGCTCAATAGCTGCGAATAAAGCATGATTGGGACCAGGAAAAAACGCACCTCCTCGTCCGGCCGCTGGTAGCTTCAAAGCAGACCTCGTATCTCTGTCCATCTCCAGCTCCACGTCCTTCGCCGCCCTTCTCGAGCTCAAGAACTAGTGCACTCATGGAATCTTGGGATTCCACTGGAAACATCACAACCCCATCCGCCGATGTGTGCTCCCCCCTCCCGCGACCAAGATCTAGCAGCATCAGTAGATGAACTTTGCAAAAGAACGGGAGAAGGAACTCGGGGGAAGAGAGACCATTGAAGCAATAGGAACATACCCGTCGAGTTCAAGTCCGTCCGTCGACATATCGCCGGTGGGGAATCGCCGCCGTGCCGCGCCTGTGTGAAATTATAGAGCAGCCGCCGGTGCGAGCCTTGTGTGGGAGAGGGGGTAATGTGTGCCAACCTGGTCGCGTGGATCTACATGCTCCACATATGTCACCGGGCCCATTTAGATGTGCTGTTTCGAAAACGTCATCCTGTACCAAAATGCCGGTCCATGCCAATGAGTGATCGAGCGGGCCGGGGGACAGGAACATTTGTTGGGCCAAACATCAATACGCCTATGCGAGGCTAGGTGTATCAGGGACTGTATTTCATCCACTAGGCCTGCCACGCTGCTGCAATGACATGACTGATCCACAATCCCAAAGCCCATCCCGACGGACCAGATTACGGCCTGCCTGTAGCCTGTTGGGGAACGTTGCAGAAAATTAAAATTTTCCTACGGTTTCACCAAGATCTATCTATGAGTCCATCTAAGCAACGAGTTACGAGAGAGAGTTTGCATCTACATACCACTTGTAGATCGAGTACGGAAGCGTTCGAGAGAGTGGTGATGATGAAGACGTTCCCAACGTGATTCCGATCACCGATGACCAAGCATCGAAAAGGACAGCACCTCCGTGTTCAACACACGTGCGGAGACGATGGCGTCTCCTCCGTCTTGATCCAGCAAGAGTGAAGGAGAGGTTGAGGAAGACAATTCCAATGGCGGCCTGACGGCGTGGTGCGGTTGGTCTGGCAGTTCTCCGTGAGGCTTCGCCAAGCTTGCGTGGAGAAAGAGAGGTGTTGGGGAGGGGAGGGGCTGCGCCTACAATTGTGTATGCAGCCCTCCCCCACCCCTCTATTTATAGGAGGAGAGGGCAAGGGGCCGGCCCTCTAGGGAAAAACCCTAGGGGCGGCGGCCAAGGAGAGGAGGAAAGGGTGGCTTGCCCCAAGCCAAGGGGGCGCCTTTTCCCCTTAGGGTTTCCTCCTCCCCAATCCTAGCCGCATGGGCCTAGGTGGGAGGCGCGCCCAGCCACCAGGCTGGCTCCCTCTCCCACTTAGCCCATGTGCCCCCGGAGGGGTGGCCTCCCGGTGGACCTCGGAACCCTCCCGGTGGCCCGGTACTTACAGTATAACCCGAAACTTTTCCGAGTCCGTTTAACCACTTTCCATATATAAATCTTTACCTCCGGACCATTCCGGAACTCCTCGTGACGTCCGGGATCTCATCCGGGACTTCGAACAACATTCGGTAATCACATACTTGTCTTCCTATTAACCCTAGCGTCACCGAACCTTAAGTGTGTAGACCCTACGGGTTCGGAGACATCAGACATGACCGAGACTACCTCAAGTCAATAACCAACAGCGGGATCTGGATACCCATGTTGGCTCCCACATGCTCCTCGATGTTGTCATCGGATGAACCCACGATGTCAAGGGTTCGAGCAACCCCGTATTCTATTCCCTTTGTCTTGACGGTATGTTACTTGCCGAGACTCGATCGTCGGTATCCCAATACCTCGTTTAGTCTCGTTACCGGCAAGTCACTTTACTGCATACCGCAATGCATGATCCCGTGACCGAGACACTTGATCACTTTGAGCTCATTATGATGATGCATTACCGAGTGGGCCCAGTGATACCTCTCCGTAATACGGAGTGACAAATCCAGTCTCGATCCGTGTCAACCCAATGGTCACTTTCGAGATACCTGTAGTGCACCTTTATAGTCACCCGATTACGTTGTGACGTTTGATACACCCAAAGCACTCCTACGGTATCCGGAATTGCACGATCTCATGGTCTAAGGAAGAGATACTTGACATTGGAAAAGCTCTAGCAAAACGAACTACACGATCTTTGTGCTATGCTTAGGATTGGGTCTTGTCCATCACGTCATTCTCCTAATGACGTGATCCCGTTATCAATGACATCCGATGTCCATAGTCGAGAAACCATGACTATCTGTTGACCAACGAGCTAGTCAACTAGAGGCTTACTAGGGACGTATTGTAGTCTATGTATTCACACGTGTATTACGATTTCCGGATAATACGGTTATAGCATGAATAAAGACAATTATCATGAATAAGGAAATATAATAATAATGCTTTTATTATTGCCTCTAGGGCATATTTCCAACAGTCTCCCACTTGCACTAGAGTCAATAATCTAGTTTACATTGTGATGAATCGAACACCCATAGAGTTACGGTGTTGATCATGTTTTGCCAGCGGAAGAGGTTTAGTCAACGGATCTGCGACATTCAGATCCGTATGCACTTTACAAATTTCTATGTCTCCATCTGAACATTTTCATGGATGGAGTTGAAGCGACGCTTGATGTGCTCGGTCTTCTTGTGAAACACGGGCTCCTTGGCAAGGGCAATAGCTCCGGTGTTGTCACGAAGAAGAGTTTGATCGCCCCGACGCATTGGGTATGACTCCTAGGTCGTTGATGAACTCCTTCACCCAAATTGCTTCATGCGCTGCCTCCGAGGCTGCCATGTACTCCGCTTCACATGTAGATCCTGCCACGACGCTCTTCTTGCGGTGCACTACCATCTTGCTCCACCATTCAACATATACACGTATCCGGTTTGTGACTTAGAGTCATCGGATGCATTGTCGAAGCTAAGCGTCGGCGTAACTTTATTCTGACGAGCTCTTCGTCACCTCCATAAACGAGAAACATGTCCTTTGTCCTTTTCGTGTACTTCAGGATATTCTTGACCATCATCCGGTGTTCCTTGCGGGATTACTTTGGTACCTTCCTACCAAACTTACGGCAAGGTTTACATCAGGTCCGGTACATGCATGGCATACATAATAGATCCTATGGCTGAGGCATAGGGGATGACACTCATCTCTTCTTTATCTTTTGCCGTGGTCGGGCATTGAGCTGAGCTCAATCTCACACCTTGCAAAAGCAGGCAAGAACCCTTTCTTGGACTGATCCATTTTGAACTTCTTCAAAATCTTATCAAGGTATGTACTTTGTGAAAGACCTATGAGGCGTCTCGATCTATCTCTATAGATCTTGATGCCTAATATATAAGCAGCTTCTCCAAGGTCCTTCATTGAAAAACACTTATTCAAGTAGGCCTTAATGCTGTCCAAGAATTCTATATCATTTCCCATCAAAAGTATGTCATCTACATATAATATGAGAAATGCTACAGAGCTCCCACTCACTTTCTTGTAAACGCAGGCTTCTCCATAAGTCTGCATAAACTAAACGCTTTGATCATCTCATCAAAGCGAATGTTCCAACTCCGAGATGCTTGCACCAGCCCATAAATGGATCGTTGGAGCTTGCATACTTTGTCGACATTCTTGGGATCGACAAAACCTTCCGGCATATCATATACAGCTCTTCCTTAAGATAGCCGTTAAGGAACGCTGTTTTGGCGTCCATCGCCATATCTCATAATCATAGTATGCGGCAATTGCTAACATGATTCGGACGGACTTAAGCTTCGCTACGGAGAGAAAGTCTCATCGTAGTCAATCCCTTGAACTTGCCGATAACCCTTAGCGACAAGTCGAGCTTTATAGATGGTGACATTACCATCTGCGTCCGTCTTCTTCTTAAAGATCCATTTGTTTTCTATCGCTCGCCGATCATCGAACCAAGTCGATCAAAGTCCACACTTTGTTTTCATACATGGATTCTATCTCGGACTTCATGGCTTCTAGCCATTTGTTGGAATCTGGGCCCGCCATTGCTTCTTCATAGTTCGAAGGTTCACCGTTGTCTAACAACATGATTTCCGGAGACGGGGTTGCCGTACCACTGCAGTGCGGAACGTGTCCTAGTGGACCTGAAGTTCAAGAGCAACTTGATCTGAAGTACCTTGATCATCATCATGAATTTCCTCTTCGGTTGGTGTAGGCATCACAGAACATTTTCTGAGCTGCACTACTTTCTGTTCAAGAGGTAGTACTTCATCGAGTTCTACTTTCCTCCCACTTACTTCTTTCGAGAGAAACTCTTTTTCGAGAAAGGTTCCGTTCACGGCAACAAAGATCTTGCCTTGGATTTAAGGTAGAAGGTATACCCAAAGGTTTCCTTAGGGTATCCTATGAAGACGCATTTTCCGACTTAGGTTCGAGCTTTTCAGTTGAAGTTTCTTGACATAAGCATCGCATCCCCAAACTTTTTAGAAACGACAGCTTAGGTTTCTTAGCAAACCATAATTCATACGGTGTCGTCTCACCGGATTTAGACGGTGCCCTATTTAAAGTGAATGTAGCTGTCTCTAGAGCGTATCACCAAAATGATATCGGTAAATCGGTAATAGAGATCATAGACCGCACAATATCCAATAGAGTGCGATTCTGACGTTCGGACACACCATTACTGTTGAGGTGTTCCAGCGGCGTTAGTTGTGAAACGATTCCACATTTTCTTAAGTGTGTACCAAATTGCGTGACTTAAATATTCTCCTCCACGATCCGATCGTAAGAATTTTATCTTTCGGTCACGTTGATTCTCTACTTCATTCTGAAATTCCTTGAACTTTTCAAAGGTCTCGGACTTGTGTTTCATCAAGTAGACATATCCATATCTACTCAAGTCATCTGTGAGAGTGAGAACATAACGATATCCTCCATGAGCCTCAACGCTCATTGGACCGCACACATCGGTATGTATGATTTCCAACAAGTTGGTTGCTCGCTCCATTGTTCCGAGAGAATGGAGTCTTGGTCATCTTGCCCATGAGGCATGGTTCGCATGTGTCAAATGATTCATAATCAAGAGACTCCAAAAGTCCATCGACATGGAGCTTCTTCATGCGCTTGACACCAATGTGACCAAGGCGGCGATTGCCACAAGTATGTGGGACTATCGTTATCAACTTTACATCTTTTGGTATTCACGCTATGAACATGTGTAATACTACGCCGAGATTCATTAAGAATAAACCATTGACCATCGGAGCATGACCATAAAACATATCTCTCATATAAATAGAACAACCATTATTCTCGGATTTAAATGAGTAGTCATCTCGCATTAAACGAGATCATGATACAATATTCATGCTCAAACTTGGCACCAAATAACAATTATTAAGGTTCATAACTAATCCCGTGGGTAAATGAAGAGGTAAGCGTGCCGGCGATCACATCGACTCTGGAACCATTCCCACGCGCATCGTCACCTCGCCCTTCGCCAGCCTCCGCTTATTCCGCAGCTCCTGCGTGAGTTACAAATATGAGCAACGGCACGGTATCAAATACCGGGGAGTTACTACGATTCTTGGTAAGGTACACATCAATTACATGTATATCAAATATACCTTTGGTGTTGCCGGCCTTCTTGTCCGCTAAGTATTTGGGGCAGTTCCGCTTCGATGACCCTTCCCTTGCAATAAAAGCACTCGGTCTCGTGCTTGGGTCCATTCTTTGACTTCTTCCGGTAACTTGCTTACCGGGCGGCTCTTCTCCTTGCCGTCCTTCTTGAAGTTCTTCTTGCCCTTGCCCTTCTTAAACTTAGTGGTCTTATTGACCATCAACACTTGATGTTCTTTCTTGAATTCAACCTCGGTGACTTCAAGATAGAGAACACTTCAGAATGGTCTTTACCATTCCTGCATGTTGTAGTTCATCACAAAGCTCTTGTAGCTTGGTGGGAGGGACTGGAGGATTCTGTCAATGACCGCCTCATCGGGGAGGTTAATATTCAGGTGGGTCATACGGTTGTGCAACCCGGACATCTTGAGAATGTGCTCAGCAGCGTAACTGTTTTTCCTCCATCTTACAATCTGTAGAACTTGTCGGAGATGTCATATCTCTCGACCGGGCGTGAAGCTTGAAAAACCAGTTTCAGCTCTTGAATATCTCATATGCTCCGTGATGCTCAAAACGCTTTTGGAGCCCGGTTCTAAGTCAGTAAAGCATGCCGCCGGAACGAGGGAGTAATCATCGACGAGACCGCCAAGCATTCATAATGTCTTGGTTCTGCAGAGACGGAGGCGTCACCTAAGCGGTCCTTCTAGGACGTATTGTTTCTGGCAGCTATGAGGATGATCCTCGGGTTCCGGACCCGATCCGTATATAGTTCTTGCCGTCATCTTTCAACTTGGTTTTCTCTAGGAGCAGCGTTGAAGTTCAAGTTGACATGAGCGTTGGCCATTTGATCTACAAGACATATGATTCAAAAGTTTTAGACTAAGTTCATGATAATTAAGTTCATCTAATCAAATTATTAATGAACTCCCACTTAGATTAGACATCCCTCTAGTCATCTAAGTGTTACACGATCCGAGTGGACTAGGCCGTGTCCGATCAACACGTGAGACGGACTAGTCTGCGTCGGTGAACATTCTCATGTTGATCGTATCTTCCATACGACTCGTGTTCGACCTTTCGGTCTCCGTGTTCCGAGGCCATGTCTTTACATGCTAGGCTCGTCAAGTTAACCCTAAGTGTTTCTGCGTGTGTAAATCTTGCTTACACCCGTTGTATGTGAACGTAAGAATCCATCACACCCGATTAACACGTGGTGCTTAGAAGCGACGAACTGTAACGGTGCCTGATTAGGGAGAACACTTCTTGAAATTGTTCTAAGGGATCATCTTATTTACTACCGTCGTTCTAAGCAAACAAGATGTATACTCATAATAAACATCACATGTAATTATAAAGTAGTGACATGATATGGCTAATATCATATAGCTCCTTGATCTTCATCTTCGGGGCTCCATGATCATCCTGTCACCGGCATGACACCATGATCTCCATCATCATGATCTCCATCATCGTGTCTTCATGAAGTTGTCACGCCAACGACTACTTCTACTTCTATGACTAACGCGTTTAGCAATGAAGTAAAGTAGATTACATGGCGTTCTTCAATGACACGCAGTCATACAAAAATAAAGACAACTCCTATGGCTCCTGCCGGTTGTCATACTCATCGACATGCAAGTCGTGAATCCTATTACAAGAACATGATCTCATACATCACAATATATCATCATTCATCACAACTTGGCCATATCACGTCACATGACAATTGCTTCAAAAACAAGTTAGACGTCCTCTAATTGTTGTTGCATCTTTTACGTGGCTGCAATTGGGTTCTAGCAAGAACGTTTTCTTACCTACGAATAACCACAACGTGATCTTGTCAACTTCTATTTACCCTTCATAAGGACCCTATTCATCGAATCCGCTCCAACTAAAGTAGGAGAGACAGACACCCGCCAGCCACCTTATGCAACTAGTGCATGTTAGTCGGTGGAACCGGTCTCACGTAAGAGTACGTGTTAGGTTGGTCCGGGCCGCTTCATCCCACAATACCGCGGAAGCAAGAAACGACTAGTAACGGCAAGTAAGTTGACAAGATCCACGCCCACAACTAAATTGTGTTCTACCGTGCAAAGAGAACTACGCATAGACCTAGCTACGATACCCTTTGTTGGGGAACGCGTTGCGAGAAAATTAAAATTTTCCTACGGTTTCACCAAGATCTATCTATGAGTCCATCTAAGCAACGAGTTACGAGAGAGAGTTTGCATCTACATACCACTTGTAGATCGAGTGCAGGCGTTCGAGAGTGGTGATGATGAAGGCGTTCCAACGTGATTCCGATCACCGATGACCAAGTAATCTTGAAAAGGACAGCACCTCCGTGTTCAACACACGTGCGGAGACGATGGCGTCTCCTCCGTCTTGATCCAGCAAGAGTGAAGGAGAGGTTGAGGAAGACAATTCCAATGGCAGCACGACGGCGTGGTGCGGTTGGTCTGGCAGTTCTCCCGTGAGGCTTCGCCAAGCTTGCGTGGAGAAAGAGAGGTGTTGGGGAGGGAGGCTGCGCCTACAATTGTGTATGCAGCCCTCCCCCACCCCTCTATTTATAGGAGGAGAGGGCAAGGGGCCGACCCTCTAGGGGAAAAACCCTAGGGGGGGCGGCGGCCAAGGGAGAGGAGGAAAGGGGTGGCTCGCCCCCCAAGCCAAGGGGGGGGGGGGGCGCCCCCTTTTCCCCTTAGGGTTTCCTCCTCCCCAATCCTAGCCGCATGGGCCTAGGTGGGGAGGCGCGCCCAGCCCACCAGGGGCTGGCTCCCTCTCCCACTTAGCCCATGTGGCCCCCCCCGGGAGGGGTGGCCCCTCCCGGTGGACCTCCGGAACTCTCCCGTGGCCCCAGAGTACCTAGTATAACCCCGAAACTTTCCGGAGTCCGTTTAACCACTTTCCATATATAAATCTTTACCTCCGGACCATTCCGGAACTCCTCGTGACGTCCGGGATCTCATCCGGACTCGAACAACATTCGGTAATCACATACTTGTCTTCTTATTAACCCTAAGCGTCACCGAACCTTAAGTGTGTAGACCCTACGGGTTCGGAGACATGCAGACATGACCGAGACTACCTCAAGTCAATAACCAACAGCGGGATCTGGATACCCATGTTGGCTCCCACATGCTCCTCGATGTTGTCATCGGATGAACCACGATGTCAAGGGTTCGTGCAACCCGTATTCTATTCCCTTTGTCTTGTGGTATGTTACTTGCCGAGACTTCGATCGTCGGTATCCCAATACCTCGTTTAGTCTCGTTACGGCAAAGTCACTTTACTCGTACCGCAATGCATGATCCCGTGACCGGACACTTGATCACTTTGAGCTCATTATGATGATGCATTACCGAGTGGGCCCGGTGATACCTCTCCGTGTCTGGAGTGACAAATCCGATCTCGATCCGTGTCAACCCAATGGTCACTTTCGGAGATACCTGTAGTGCACCTTTATAGTCACCCGATTACGTTGTGACGTTTGATACACCCAAAGCACTCCCTACGGTGTCCGGAATTGCACGATCTCATGGTCTAAGGAAGAGATACTTGACATTGGAAAAGCTCTAGCAAAACGAACTACACGATCTTTGTGCTATGCTTAGGATTGGGTCTTGTCCATCACGTCATTCTCCTAATGACGTGATCCCGTTGTCAATGACATCCGATGTCCATAGTCGAAACCATGACTATCTGTTGACCAACGAGCTAGTCAACTAGAGGCTTACTAGGGACGTATTGTAGTCTATGTATTCACACGTGTATTACGATTTCCGGATAATACAGTTATAGCATGAATAAAAGACAATTATCATGAATAAGGAAATATAATAATAATGCTTTTATTATTGCCTCTAGGGCATATTTCCAACATAGCCCGGCCAGCAAAAGCCCTCACTCGTGATGTTTATCCTTTATACATCTTATTTTGCTTAGTACGGCGGTAGCATCATAAGATGATCTCTCACTAAAATTCAAGGTATAAGTATTCTACCTGAGTATGCACCGTTACTCTACAGGTTAAATGCGTCTTAGAGACACCACGTGATGATCGGGTGTGATAAGCACTACGTTCACATACAATGGGTGCAAGCCAGTTTTGCACACGCAGAATACTCGGGTTAAACTTGACGAGCCTAGCATATGCAGATATGGCCTCGGAACACTGAGACCGAAGGTCGAGCGTGAATCATATAGAAGATATGATCAACATAGTGATGTTCACCATTGAAAACTACTCCATCTCACGTGATGATCGGACATGGTTTAGTTGATATGGTTCACGTGATCACTTAGATGATTAGAGGGATGTCTATCTTAGTGGGAGTTCTTAAGTAATATGATTAATTGAACTTCAATTTATCATGAACTTAGTACCTAATAGTATTTTGCATGTCTATGTTGTTGTAGATAAATGGCCCGTGCTACTGTTTCGTTGAATTTTAATGCGTTCCTAGAGAAAGCTAAGTTGAAACATGATGGTAGCAACTACACGGACTGGGTCCGTAACTTGAGGATTATCCTCATTGCTGCACAGAAGATTTACGTCCTGTAAGCACCGCTAGGTGCCAAACCCACTGCAGGTGCAACTCCGGACGTTATGAACGTCTGGCAGAGCAAAGCTGATGACTACTCGATAGTTCAGTGTGCCATGCTTTACGGCTTAGAACCGGGACTTCAACGACGTTTTGAACGTCATGGAGCATATGAAATGTTCCAGGAGTTGAAGTTAATATTTCAAGCAAATGCCCGGATTGAGAGATATGGAGTCTCCAATAAGTTCTACAGCTGCAAGATGGAGGAGAATAGTTCTGTCAGTGAGCATATACTCAGAATGTCTGGGTACCACAATCACTTGACTCAGCTGGGAGTTAATCTTCCGGTTGATAGTGTCATTGACAAAGTTCTTCAATCACTGCCACCAAGCTATAAAAGCTTCGTGATGAACTATAATATGCAAGGGATGGATAAGACAATTCCCGAGCTCTTCGCGATGCTAAAGGCTGTGGAGGTAGAAATCAAGAAGGAGCATCAAGTGTTGATGGTCAACAAGACCACTAGTTTCAAGAAAAAGGGTAAAGGGAAGAAGGGGAACTTCAAGAAGAACGACAAGCAAGTTGCTACTCAAGTGAAGAAGCCCAAGTCTGGACCTAAGCACGAGACCCAATGCTTCTCTTTGCAAGGGACTGGTCATCTTTGGGCGGAACTGCCCCAAGTATTTGGCAGATAAGAAGGATGGCAAAGCGAAAGGTATATTTGATATACATGTTATTGATGTGTACCTTACTAGTGCTCGTAGTAGCACCTGGGTATTTGATACTAGTTCTGTTGCTCATATTTGCAACTCCTCGAAACAGCGGCTACAGATTAAACGAATATTGGCTAAGTACAAGGTGACGATGCGCGTGGGAAATGGTTCCAAAGTCGATGTCATCGCCGTCGGCACACTACCTCTACATCTACCTTCGGGATTAGCTTTAGACCTGAATAATTCTTATTTGGTGCCAGCTTTAAGCATGAACATTATATCTGGATCTTGTTTGATGCAAGATGGTTATTCATTTAAATCAGAGAATAATGGTTGTTCTATTTATATGTGTAATATCTTTTATTGGCATGCACCCTTGATGAGTGCTCTATTTTTACTAAATCTTGATAGTAGTGATACACATATTCATAGTATTGAAGCCAAAAGATATAAGTTTAATAATGATAGTGCAACTTAATTGTGGCACTGCCGTTTAGGTCATATTGGTGTAAAGCGCATAAAGAAACTCCATGCTGATGGGCTTTTGGAATCACTTGATTATGAATCACGTGATGCTTGCGAACCATGCCTCATGGGCAAGATGACTAAGACTCTTTTCTCCGGAACAATGGAGCGAGCAACAGACTTATTGGAAATAATACATACTGATATATGCAGTCTGATGAGTGTTGATGCTCGCGGCGGGTATCGTTATTTTCTAACCTTCACAAATGATTTAAGCAGATATGGGTATATCTACTTGATGAAACATAAGTCTGAAACATTTGAAAAGTTCAAAGAATTTCATAGTGAAGATGAAAATCATCATAACAAGAAAATAAAGTTTCTATGATCTGATCGTGGAGGTGAATATTTGAGTTATGAGTTTGGTCTTCATTTGAAACAATGCGGAATAGTTTCGCAACTTACACCACCTGGAACACCACAGCGTAATGGTGTGTCCGAACGTCCTAATCAAACTTTATTAGATATGGTGCGATCTATGATTTCTCTTACTGATTTACTACTATCGTTTTGGGTTTATGCTTTAGAGACGGCTGCATTCACGTTAAATAGGGCACCATCTAAATCCGTTGAGACGACACAATATGAACTGTGGTTTGGCAAGAAACCAAAGTTGTCGTTTCTTAAAGTTTGGGGCTGTGATGCTTATGTGAAAAAGCTTCAACCTGATAAGCTCGAACCCAAATCGGAGAAATGTGTCTTCATAGGATACCCAAAGGAAACTATTGGGTACACCTTCTATCATAGATCCGAAGGCAAGATATTCATTGCTAAGAATGGATCCTTTCTAGTGAAGGAGTTTCTCTTGAAAGAAGTGAGTGGGAGGAAAGTAGAACTTGATGAGGTAATTGTACCTGCTCCCTTATTGGAAAGTCGTTCATCACAGAAATCAGTTACTGTGATTCCTACAACAATTAGTGAGGAAGCTAATGATGATGATCATGAAACTTATGATCAAGTTACTACCGAACCTCGTAGGTCAACCAGAGTAAGATCCGCACCAGAGTGGTATGGTAATCCTGTTCTGGAAGTCATGTTACTTGACCATGACAAACCTACGAACTATGAGGAAGCGATGATGAGCCCAGATTCTATGAAATGGCTTGAGGCCATGAAATCTGACATATGATCCATGTATGAGAACAAAGTGTGGACTTTGGTTGACTTGCCCGATGATCGGCAAGCCATAGAGAATAAATGGATCTTCAAGAAGAAGACTGACGCTGACGATAATGTTACTGTCTACAAATCTCGACTTGTTGCGAAAGGTTTTCGATAAGTTCAAGGAGTTGACTATGATGAGACCTTCTCACCCGTAGCGATGTTTAAGTCCGTCTGAATCATGTTAGCAATTGCCGCATTTTATGATTATGAAATTTGACAAATAGATGTCAAAACTGCATTCCTTAACATATATCTTAAAGAAGAGTTGTATATGATGCAACCAGAAGGTTTTGTCGATCCAAAAGGTGCTAACAAAGTGTGTAAGCTCCAGCGATCCATTTATGGATTGGTGCAAGCATCTCGGAGTTGGAATATACGCTTTGATAGTGTGATCAAAGCATATGGTTTTATATAGACTTTTGGAGAAGCCTGTATTTACAAGAAAGTGAGTGGGAGCTCTGTAGCATTTCTGATATTTTATGTGGATGACATATTCTTGATCGGAAATGATACTGAATTTCTGGATAGCATAAAAGGAACTTGAATAAGAATTTTTCAATGAAAGACCTCGGTGAAGCTGCTTATGTATTGGGCATCACGATCTATAGAGATAGATCAAGATGCTTAATAAGACTTTCACAAAGCACATACCTTGATAAAGTTTTGAAGAAGTTCAAAATGGATCAAGCAAAGAAAGGGTTCTTGCCTATGTTACAAGGTGTGAAGTTGAGTCAGACTCAATGCCCGACCACTGCAGAAGATAGAGAGAAAATGGAAGTCATTCCCTATGCCTCAGCCATAGGTTCTATCATGTATGCAATGTTGGGTACCATACCTGATGTGTGCCTTGCTATTAGTTTAGCAGGGAGGTACCAAAGTAATCCAGGAGTGGATCACTGGACAACGGCCAAGAACATCCTGAAATAGCTGAAAAGGACTAAGGATATGTTTCTCATTTATGGAGGTGACAAAGAGCTTGTCGTAAATGGTTATGTCTATGCAAGCTTTGACACTGATCCGGATGACTCTAAGTCACAAACCGGATACGTATTTATATTAATTGGAGGAGTTGTAAGTTGGTGCAGTTCCAAGCAGAGCGTCGCCGCGGGATCTACATGTGAAGCGGAGTATATAGCTGCTTTGAAAGCAGCAAATGAAGGAGTCTGGATGAAGGAGTTCATATCCAATCTAGGTGTCATACCTAGTGCATCGGGTCCAATGAAAATCTTTTGTGACAATACTGGTGCAATTGCCTTGGCAAAGGAATCCAGATTTCACAAGAGAACCAAGCACATCAAGAGACGCTTCAATTCCATCCGCGATCAAGTCAAGGAGGGAGTCATAGAGATTTGCAAGATACATACGGATCGGAATGTTGCAAACCCGTTGACTAAGCCTCTCTCACGAGCAAAACATGATCAACACCAAGACTGCATGGGTGTTAAAATCATTACTATGTAATCTAGATAATTGACTCTAGTGCAAGTGGGAGACTGAAGGAAATATGCCCTAGAGGCAATAATAAAGTTGTTATTTATATTTCCTTATCTTATGATAAATATTTATTATTCATGCTAGAATTGTATTAACTGGAAACTTAGTACATGTGTGAATACATAGAGAAACAAAGTGTCCCTAGTATGCCTCTACTAGACTAGGTCGTGAATACATGTGTGAATACATAGACAAACAAAGTGTCCCTACTATATAGATGCAAAGTGAAAAGTAAAAGGCAAAGTAAAAACAAGGCAAGTATTAAAGTGATAGAGATTGATATGATGAGAATAGACCCGGGGGCCATAGGTTTCACTAGTGGCTTCTCTCAAGAGCATAAGTATTCTACGATTGGGTGAACAAATTACTGTTGAGCAATTGGCGATGTAATTGAGCATAGGTATGAGTATATCTAGGTATGATCATGTATATAGGCATCACGTCCGAGACAAGTAGACCGAAACGATTACTGCATCTACTACTATTACTCCACTCATCGACCGCTATCCAAAGATGCATCTAGAGTATTAAGTTAAAAACAGAGTAACGCCTTAAACAAGATGACACGATGTAGAGGAATAAATTCATGCAATATGATAAATACCATATCTTGTTATCCTCGATGGCAACAATACAATACGTGCCTTGGAACCCTTTCTGTCACTGGGTAAGGACACCGCAAGATTGAACCCAAAGCCATGCACTTCTCCCATTGCAAGAACTACCAATCTAGTTGGCCAAACCAAACGGATAATTCAAGAGACTTGCAAAGATAACTCAATCATACATAAAAGAATTCAGAGAAGATTCAAATATTATTCATAGATAAGCTGGATCATAAACCCACAATTCATCGGTCTCAACAAACACACCGCAAAAAGAAGATTACATCGAATAGATCTCCACGAGAGGGGGAGAACATTGTATTGAGATCCAAAAAAGAGAAGAAGCCATCTAGCTACTAGCTATGGACCCAAAGGTCTGAAGTAAACTACTCACACTTCATCGGAGAGGCTATGGTGTTGATGTAGAAGCCCTCCGTGGTGGATGCCCCCCCTCCGTGAGCTCCTAACAGGCCCCAAGATGGGATCTCGTGGATACAGGAAGTTCTTGGCGGTGGAATTAGGTTTTTGGCTCCTTATCCGATCGCTTTGGGGGCGTGAGGTATATATAGGAGGAAGGAGTGCGTCGGTGGAGCAACAGGGGCCCACGAGGCGGGCGCCCCCCACCCTCGTGACCGCCTCCGATGTTCCTTGGCGTAGGGTCCAAGTCTCCTGGATCACGTTCGGTGAGAAAATCACGTTTCCGAATGTTTCATTCCGTTTGGACTCCATTTGATATTCCGTTTCTTTGAAACACTGAAAAAGGCAAAAAACAACTATTCTGGGCTGGGCCTCCGGTTAATAGGTTAGTCCCAAAAGTAATATAAAAGTGGAAAATAAAGCTCAATATAGTCCAAAACAATAGATAAAGTAGCATGGAGCAATCAAAAATTATAGATACGTTGGAGACGTATCAGGCATCCCCAAGCTTAATTCCTGCTCGTCCTCGAGTAGGTAAATGATAAAAAGAGAATTTTTGATGCGGAGTGATACTTTGGCATAATTTCAATGTAAATCTTCTTAATCATGGTTGAATATTCAGATCCGAAAGATTCAAGACAAAAGTTCATATTGACATAAAAATAATAATACTTCAAGCATACTAACTAAGCAATTATGTCTTCTCAAAATAACATGGCCAAAGAAAGTTATCCCTACAAAATCATATAGTCTGGCTATGCTCCATCTTCCCCACATAAAGTATTTAAATCATTCACAAACCCGATGACAAGCCAAGCAATTGTTTCATACTTTAACATTTTCAAAACTTTTTCAATCTTCACGCAATAAATGATTGTGAGCCATGGATATAGCACTATATGTGGAATAGAATGGTGGTTGTGGAGAAGACAAAAGGAGGAAGATAGTCTCACATAAACAAGGCGTATCAACGGGCTATGGAGATGCCCATCAATAGATATCAATGTGAGTGAGTAGGGATTGCCATGCAATGGATGCACTAGAGCTATAAGTATATGAAAGCTCAACAAAAGAAACTAAGTGGATGTGCATCCAACTCGCTTGCATTGTCCCTAGGGCATTTGAGGAAGCCCATCATTGGAATATACAAGCCAAGTTCTACAATGAAAAATTCCCACTAGTATATGAAAGTGACAAAATGAGAGACTCTCTATCATGAAGATCATGGTGCTACTTTGAAGCACAAGTGTGGTAAAAGGATAGTAACATTGTCCCTTCTCTCTTTTTCTCTCATTTTTTTATTTGGGACTTTTCTTTTTTTTCTTTTTTTATGGCCTCTTTTTTTTCGTCCAGAGTCTCATCCCTACTTGTGGGGGAATCATAGTCTCCATCACCCTTTCCTCACTTGGGACAATGCTCTAATAATGATGATCATCACACTTCTATTTTTCTTACAACTCAACAATTACAACTCGATACTTAGAACAAAATATGACTCTATATGAATGCCTCCGTGATGTACCGGATATGCAATGAAACATGAGTGACATGTATGAAAGAATTATGAATGGTGGCTTTGCCACAAATACGATGTCAACTACATGATCGTGCTAGCAATATGACAATGATGAAGCGTGTCATAATAAACGGAACGGTGGAAAGTTGCATGGCAATATATCTCTGAATGGCTATGGAAATGCCATGATAGGTAGGTATGGTGGCTGTTTTGAGGAAGGATATATGGTGGGTGTATGATACCGGCGAAAGGTGCGCGGTATTAGTGAGGCTAGCAACGGTGGAAGGATGGGAAAAAGTGTGTATAATCCATGGACTCAACATTAGTCATAAAGAGCTCATATACTTGTTGCAAAAATCTAGAAGTTATCAAAGCAAAGTATTACGCGCATGCTCCTAGGGGGATAGATTGGTAGGAAAAGACCATCGCTCGTCCCGACCACCACTCATAAGGAAGACAATCAATAAATAAATCATGCTCCGAGTTCATCACATAACGGTTCACCATAATGCATGCTACGGGAATCACAAACTTCAACACAAGTATTCTTTAAATTCACAACTACTCAACTAGCATGACTCTAATATTATCACATCCATATCTCAAAACAATTATCAAGCATCAAACTTATCTTAGTATTCAACGCACTCAAAAGAAAGTTTCACATATCTTGAATACCAAGTATATTAACATTAAGGAAATTACCATGCTATTAACGACTCTCAAAATAATCTAAGTGAAGCATGAGAGATCAAGTTTCTTTAAAACAAATCCATCACCGTGCTCTAAAAGATCTAAGTGAAGCACTAGAGCAAAAATTATCACGCTCAAAAGATATAAGTGAAGCACTATGAGCAAAAACTATCAAGCTCAAAAGATATAAGTGAAGCACATAGAGTATTTATCAAATTACAATTCATGTATGGCTCTCTCAAAAAGTGTGAACAGCAAGGATGATTTTGGTAAACTAACAAGCAAAGACGCAAATAATACAAGACGCTCCAAGCAAAACACTTATCATGTGGTGAATAAAAATATAGCTCCAAGTAAATTACCGATGGAAGTGGACAAAAGAGGGGATGCCTTCCGGGGCATCCCCAAGCTTTGACTTTTGGTGTCCTTAGATTATCTTGAGGGTGCCATGGGCATCCCCAAGCTTAGGCTCTTGCCACTCCTTGTTCCATAATCCATCAAAAGAATTCACCCAAAACTTACTTCACAACACAAAACTCAATAGAAATCTCGTGAGCTCCGTTAGAGAAAGAAAACAAAAGACTACTTTAAGGTACTGTAATGAACTCATTATTTATTTATATTGGTGTTAAACCTACTGTATTCCAACTTCTCTATGGATCATAAACTATTTTACTAGCCATAGATTCATCAAAATAAGCAAACAACACACGCAAAACAGAATCTGTCAAAAACAGAATAGTCTGTAGTAATCTGTAACTAACGCAAACTTATGGAACTCAAAACATTCTACCAAAATTAGACGACCTGGAAAATTTGTTTATTTATCAGCAGAAATTGGAGTCGGTACTTTATCACGTTCTGGTGATTTTTAACAATTCGGGCACTGAGTGCAAAGTTTCTGGAAATTACAGCAAGATCAAATAACTATCATCCAAGAAGATCCAATAGGTTTAACTTGGCACAAACACTAACTAAAAGATAAAACCACATCTAAACAGAGGCTAGATGGATTATTTATTCCTAAACAGAAGCAAAAACTAAAAAAACTAAAAATAGAATTGGGTTGCCTCCCAACAAGTGCTATCGTTTAACGCCCCTAGCTAGGCATAAAAGCAAGGATAGATCTAGGTATTGCCATCTTTGGTAGGCAATCCATAAGTGGCTCTCATAATAGATTCATATGGTAATTTTATTTTCTTTCTAGGAAAGTGTTCCATGCCTTTCTTTAATGGAAATTGGAATCTAATATTCCCTTCCTTCATATCAATAATTGCACCAATCGTTCTAAGGAAAGGTCTACCAAGAATAATAGGACATGAAGGATTGCAATCTATATCAAGAACGATAAAATCTACGGGCACATAATTCCTATTTGCAACAATAAGAACATCATTAATTCTTCCCATAGACTTTTTAAAAGTGGAATCCGCAAGATGCAAGTTTAGCGAGCAATCATCAAAGTCACGGAAATCTAGCAAATCACACAACGTTTTGGGAATAGTAGAGACACTAGCACCTAAATCACACAAAGCATGGAACTCATAATCTTTAATTTTAATTTTAATGGTAGGTTCCCGCTCATCATAGAGCTTCCTAGGGATAGAAACTTTCAACTCTAGTTTTTCTTCATAAGATTGCATCAAGGCATCAACAATGTGTTCGGTAAAGGCCTTATTTTGGCTATAAGCATGAGGAGAATTTAGCATGGATTGCAACAAGGAAATACAATCAATTAAAAAGCAATTTTCATAATTAAATTCCTTGAGATCCGATATAGTGGGTTTAGCAACATCTAGATTTTTATTTCTTTCAATCCCACTTTTATCAATTTCATCATCAAGATCTAAAAACTCCGAATTCTTAGGACGCCTTCTATGTAAAGGAAGATCATATTCAGTTTCATCAAGATTCATATTGCAAAGCAAAGATTTAATAGGGGACACATCAATAACTTTTAGATCTTCATCTTGATTTTCATAGGAATTAGAAGAACACGCTTTGATAAAGGCATCTTTGGAAGCACGCATCCTAGCGGTTCTTTCTTTGCACTCATCAATGAAAATTCTCATAGCTTTGAGAGACTCATTGATATCATGCTTAGGAGGAATAGATCTAAGCTTTAAAGAATCAACCTCAAGAGAAATTCTATCAACGTTCCTAGCCAAATCATCAACTTTAAGCAATTTCTCTTCAAGCAAAGCATTAAAATTCTTTTGTGAATTCATAAACTCTTTAACACTACTCTCAAATTCAGAGGGCATCTTATTAAAATTTCCATAAGAGTTGTTGTAGGAATTTCCATAATTATTAGAAGGATTACTAGGATAAGGCCTAGGATTAAAATTCCCTCTATACGCGTTGTTACCAAAATTATTCCTACCAACAAAATTCACATCCATTGATTCATTATTATTCTCAATCAAGGTAGACAAAGGCATATCATTAGGATCATAAGAAACGCTCTTAGTAGCAAATAATTTCATAAGTTCATCCATCTTTCCACTCAAAACATTGATTTCTTCTATTGCATGCACTTTTTTATTAGTAGATCTTCCGGTATGCCATTGAGAATAATTAACCATAATATTATCTAGAAGTTTAGTAGCATCTCCTAGAGTGATTTCCATAAAAGTGCCTCCCGCGGCCGAATCTAAAGATTTCTACAAGCAAAATTCAATCCAGAATAAAAGTTTTGTATAATCATCCATAAGTTCAAACCATGAGTAGGACAATTACGTATCATTAATTTCATTCTCTCCAAAGCTTGTGCAACATTTTCATGATCAAGTTGCTTAAAATTCATAATATCGTTCCTAAGAGAAATAATCTTAGCGGGAGGAAAATACTTAGAGATAAAAGCATCTTTGCACTTGTTCCAAGAATAAATACTATTTTTAGGCAAAGATGAAAACCACGCTTTAGCACGATCTCTAAGCGAAAAAGGAAATAGCTTCAACTTAACGACATCATTATCGACATCTTTTTTTTTGCATATCACATAAATCAACGAAGCTATTCAGATGAGTAGCGACATCTTCACTAGGAAGGCCGGCGAATTGATCTTTCATAACAAGATTCAACAAAGCAGTATTGATTTCACAAGATTCAGTATTGGCAACAAGAGCAATCAAAGTGCTAAGGAAATCATTATTATTGGTATTGGTGAAGTCACACAATTTGGTAGCATCTTGAGCCATCGCGACAAACAAGCAATCCAACACACGAGCAAACAAACGGACGAGGAAAAGGCAACGGGAAAAGAGGAGGAGATTGGGAAAGAGAGGGCAAATAAAACGGCAAGGGTGAAGTGGGGGAGAGGAAAACGAGAGGCAAATGGCAAATAATGTAATACGAGAAATAGAGATTGTGATGGGTACTTGGTATGTTGACTTTTGCGTAGACTCCCTAAGAACGGGCGCCAATCCTTCTTGCTACGTCTTGAGCTTATGCGTTGGTTTTCCTCGAAGAGGAGAGGATGATGCAAAGACAAGAGCATAAGTATTTCCCTAAGTTTTTAGAACCAAGGTATCAATCTAGTAGGAGGCCACGCACAAGTCCCTCGTACTGCACAAAAGCGATAGCTACTCGCAACCAACGCGATTAGGGGTTGTCAATCCCTTCACGGTAACTTACGAGAGTGACATCTGATAGAGATAATATTTTTGGTATTTTTGGTATATAGATGCAAAGTGAAAAGTAAAAGGCAAAGTAAAAACAAGGCAAGTATTAAAGTGATGGAGATTGATATGATGAGAATAGACCCGGGGGCCATAGGTTTCACTAGTGGCTTCTCTCAAGAGCATAAGTATTCTATGGTGGGTGAACAAATTACTGTTGAGCAATAGACAGAATTGAGCATAGTTATGAGTATATCTAGGTATGATCATGTATATAGGCATCACGTCCGAGACAAGTAGACCGAAACGATTCTGCATCTACTACTATTACTCCACTCATCGAGCGCTATCCAGCATGCATCTAGAGTATTTAGTGAAAAACAGAGTAACGCCTTAAGCAAAATGACATGATGTAGAGGAATAAATTCATGAAATATGATAAATACCCCATCTTGTTATCCTCGATGGCAATAATACAATACGTGCCTTGCAACCCTTTACATCCTTTGGGTAAGGACACCGCAAGATTGAACCCAAAGCCATGCACTTCTCCCATTGCAAGAACTACCAATCTAGTTGGCCAAACCAAACGGATAATTCGAAGAGACTTGCAAAGATAACTCAATCATACATAAAAGAATTCATAGAAGATTCAAATATTATTCATAGATAAGCTGGATCATAAACCCAAAATTCATCGGTCTCCACAAACACACCGCAAAAAGAAGATTACATCGAGTAGATCTCCACGAGAGAGGGGGAGAACATTGTATTGAGATCCAAAAAAGAGAAGAAGCCATCTAGCTACTAGCTATGGACCCGAAGGTCTAAAGTAAACTACTCACACTTCATCGGAGAGGCTATGGTGGTGATGTAGAAGCCCTCCATGGTTGATTCCCCCTCCGGTGGAGCTCCGGAACAGGCCCCAAGATGGGATCTCGTGGATACAGGAAGTTGCGGCGGTGGAATTAGGTTTTTGGATCCTGTTCTGATCGTTTGGGGGTACGTAGGTATATATAGGAGGAAGGAGTACGTCGGTGGAGCAACAGGGGGCCCACAAGGCAGGGGGGCGCGCCCTAGGGGGGCGCCCCCCACCCTCATGACCGCCTCTGATGTTCCTTGGCGTAGGGTCCAAGTCTCCTGGATCACATTCGGTGAGAAAATGACGTTTCCGAAGGTTTCATTCCGTTTGGACTCCGTTTGATATTCCGTTTCTTCGAAACACTAAAAAAGGCAAAAAACAGCAATTATGGGCTGGGCCTCCGGTTAATAGGTTAGTCCCAAAAGTAATATAAAAGTGGAAAATAAAGCCCAATATAGTCCAAAACAATAGATAAAGTAGCATGGAGCAATCAAAAATTATAGATACGTTGGAGACGTATCAGGCACCCCCCTCCTTCATTCTCTCCTCCTCCTTCTTCCCCCTTCTCCTACTTGGACTAGGAAAGGGGGAAACCTACTCCTACTAGGAGTAGGATTCCTCCCCCCTTGGCGCGCCACTTGTGGCTGGCCGGCCTCCTCGTCCCCTCCTTTATATACGGGGGAGGGGGCACCCCATAGACACACAAGTTGATCTTTAGCCATGGGCGGTGCCCCCCTCCACAGTTTTTCCACCTCGGTCATATTGTCCTAGTGCTTAGGCGAAGCCCTGCATCGGTAACTTCATCATCACCGTCACCATGCCATTGTGTTGGCGAAACTCTCCCTAGGCCTCACCTGGATCTAGAGTTCGAGGGACGTCACCGAGTTGAACGTATGCAGATCACGGAGGTGTCGTGCGTTTGGTACTTGATCGGTTGGATCGCGAAGACGTTTGACAACATCAACCGTGTTACTAAACGCTTCCGCTTTCGGTCTACGTGGGTACGTGGACACACTCTCCCCGCTCGTTGCTATGCTTATCCTAGATAGATCTTGCGTGATCGTAGGTAAATTTTGAAATACTATGTTCTCCAACAAATGCTACATCATGCGGGTTCATTAGAGCATTGATCATCATTCTTACTCCAGTATTCAACATCAACAATGAGTCTGCACTTACACCTTGACCCATCCGTTAGCTTAGCATATTGATCGTTTAGTTTATTTCTATTGCTTTCTTGATGACAAATACATATTCCTTTGACTATGAGATTATGCAACTCCTGGATACCGGAGGAATGCCTTGTGTGCTATCAAACATCATAACATAACTGGGTAATCATAAAGATGCTCTACAGGTATC
Organism: Aegilops bicornis; assembly: GCA_021605145.1. NCBI lineage: Eukaryota > Viridiplantae > Streptophyta > Magnoliopsida > Poales > Poaceae > Aegilops > Aegilops bicornis. Next base: position 385,669,307 of record CM038669.1, on the reverse strand, counting down.
TCCGAAGGTGTTTGTTGAGTTGGCATAGATCGAGATTAGGATTTGTCACTCCGAGTATCGGAGAGGTATCTCTGGGCCCACTCGGTAATACATATCATAAGCTTTCAAGCAAATGACTAAGGAGTTAGTTACGAGGTGATGTATTACAGAACAAGTAAACAGACTTGCCGGTAATGAGATTGAACTAGGTATGAAGATACCGACGATCGAATCTCGGGCAAGTAACATACCGATGGACAAAGGGAATTACGTATGTTGTCATAACGGTTCGGCCGATAAAGATCTTAGTAGAATATGTAGGAGACAATATGGGCATCCAGGTTCCACTATTGGTTATTGACCGGAGAGGTGTCTCGGTCATGTCTACATAGTTCTCGAACCCGTAGGGTCCGCACGCTTAACGCTCATTGACGATATAGTGTTATATGAGTTATATGATTTGGTGATCGAATGTTGTTTGGAGTCCCAGATGAGATCATGGACATGACGAGGAGTCTCTAAATGGCCGAGAGGTAAAGATTGATATATAGGATGATGGTATTCGGGCACCGGAGAGTTTCAGAGTGTACCAGATAGTCATCAGAGTTCCGGAGGGGGTACCGGACAACCCTGGGAGGATAGTGGGCCTATTGGGCCACAAGAGGGGATCACACCAGCCCACAAGGGGCTGGCGCACCCCCCATTGCAGCCGCCCAAGTGGGGGAAAGGAAAGGAGGATTCGGCCTCCCCCTTCCTCCCCTCTTCCCCCTTTCCTTCCTCCCTCCGATAAATATGGTAAGGGGGGCGCCACTTGGCAAGGGACCTGATACGTCCATTTTGCATCATGTTTACCTACTATTATTTATAATGTTTTTATGCATAATAATGCTTTTTGGAGTAATTCTAATGCCTTTTCTCTAAGAATATGCAAGGTTCACACCAAGAGGGAGAATACTCGCAGCTAGAATTCTTGTCCTGAAAAAGCTATGCCAGGCCACCTATTCTACACAACTCCAAATGAGCTGAAACTTCATGGTGAATTTTTATGTAATATATAAGAATTATTGGAGCAAATAACAACCAGAGGGAGCCCACCAGGTGGGCACAACCCACCTGGGCGCGCCAGGGAGCCCAGGCGCGCCCTGGTGGGTTGTGCCCTCCTCAGCCCACCTCCGGTGCCCCTCTTCTGGTATATAAGTCATTTTGACCTAGAAAAAAATAAAGGAGGACTTTCGGGACAAAGCGCCGCCGTCTCGAGGCAGAACTTGGGCAGGAGCACTTTTGCCCTCCGGTGGAGCGATTCCGCCGGGGGAACTTCCCTCCCGGAGGGGGAAATCATCGTCATCATAATCACCACCAACAACTCTCCCATCTTGGGGAGGACAATCTCCATCAACATCTTCAACAACACCATCTCCTCTCAAGCCCTAGTTCATCTCTTGTGTTCAATCTTTATACCAGAACCTTAGATTGGTGCTTGTGGGTGACTAGTAGTGTTGATTACATCTTGTAGTTGATTACTATATGGTTTATTTGGTGGAAGATTATATGTTCAGATCCATTATGCTATTTAATACCGCTCTATCTTGAGCACGATTATCATTCGTGAGTAGTTACTTGTGTTCTTGAGGTCACGGGAGAAATCTTGTTGCAAGTAATCATGTGAACTTGATATGTGCTTGATATTTTGATGGTATGTATGTTGTGATTCCCTTAGTGGTGTCATATGAACGTCGACTACATGACACTTCACCATGTTTGGGCCTAAGGGAATGCATTGTGGAGTAGTTATTAGATGATGGATTGCGAGAGTGACAGAAGCTTAAACCCTAATTTACGCGCTACTTCGTAAGGGACTGATTTGGATCCAAAAGTTTAATCCTATGGTTAGATTTTATCTGAATACTTTTCTCATAGTTGCACATGCTTGCAAGGGGGTTAATCATAAGTAGGAGGTTTTTTCAAGTAAGAACAACACCTAAGCACTGGTCCACCCACTGAGGGAGTCCTAGACTAAGGGGTCCTCGGGCGTCCGGCCTGTTGGACATGGGCCAGACTAATGGGCTGTGAAGATACAAGACCGAAGACTCTCTCCCGTGTCCGGATGGGACTCTCCTTGGCGTGGAAGGCAAGCTTGGCGACCAAATATGAAGATTCCTTTCTCTTGACATTGAATACATTCAGCCACATTGTCGGTGTCAAAACCGGCGGATCTCGGGTAGGGGGTCCCGAACTGTGCGTCTAAGGATGATGGTAACAGGAGACAGGGGACACGATGTTTACCCAGGTTCGGGCCCTCTCTATGGAGGTAATACCCTACTTCCTGCTTGATTGATCTTGATGATATGAGTATTACAAGAGTTGATCTATCACGAGATAGTAGAGGCTAAACCCTAGAAGCTAGCCTATGGTATCAGTCTTCATTCATTGAAGCCAGGGCATTGACTCACTTTCAGCGATCGCTATAAGAAAGACATAAAAAAAATTCTCCTAAACCTGTTCCTTTCCGTTACTACTACTTGGAATTGGAAGTCTAGGAGCAGGACTAACCTTTTTCTTTCGTTTAAATAAAGTCGGGTCTGATTCATCTTTGGAATGTAACTGGACATATTACAAGGCGAAAAAACAGTGATTTCATCGATTCCGGATTGCCCAGTGTCTCCCTTTCCCTCTTTCCTTTCACTTTCCTCG